>OV815973.1:0-10000000 GCA_929112965.1 Mythimna albipuncta
AACCTAACCTAACCTAACCTAACCTAGCCTAACCTAACCTAACCTAACCTAACCTAACCTAACCTAACCTAACCTAACCTAACCTAACCTAACCTAACCTAACCTAACCTAACCTAACCTAACCTAACCTAACCTAACCTAACCTAACCTAACCTAACCTAACCTAACCTAACCTAACCTAACCTAACCTAACCTAACCTAACCTAACCTAACCTAACCTAACCTAACCTAACCTAACCTAACCTAACCTAACCTAACCTAACCTAACCTAACCTAACCTAACCTAACCTAACCTAACCTAACCTAACCTAACCTAACCTAACCTAACCTAACCTAACCTAACCTAACCTAACCTAACCTAACCTAACCTAACCTAACCTAACCTAACCTAACCTAACCTAACCTAACCTAACCTAACCTAACCTAACCTAACCTAACCTAACCTAACCTAACCTAACCTAACCTAACCTAACCTAACCTAACCTAACCTAACCTAACCTAACCTAACCTAACCTAACCTAACCTAACCTAACCTAACCTAACCTAACCTAACCTAACCTAACCTAACCTAACCTAACCTAACCTAACCTAACCTAACCTAACCTAACCTAACCTAACCTAACCTAACCTAACCTAACCTAACCTAACCTAACCTAACCTAACCTAACCTAACCTAACCTAACCTAACCTAACCTAACCTAACCTAACCTAACCTAACCTAACCTAACCTAACCTAACCTAACCTAACCTAACCTAACCTAACCTAACCTAACCTAACCTAACCTAACCTAACCTAACCTAACCTAACCTAACCTAACCTAACCTAACCTAACCTAACCTAACCTAACCTAACCTAACCTAACCTAACCTAACCTAACCTAACCTAACCTAACCTAACCTAACCTAACCTAACCTAACCTAACCTAACCTAACCTAACCTAACCTAACCTAACCTAACCTAACCTAACCTAACCTAACCTAACCTAACCTAACCTAACCTAACCTAACCTAACCTAACCTAACCTAACCTAACCTAACCTAACCTAACCTAACCTAACCTAACCTAACCTAACCTAACCTAACCTAACCTAACCTAACCTAACCTAACCTAACCTAACCTAACCTAACCTAACCTAACCTAACCTAACCTAACCTAACCTAACCTAACCTAACCTAACCTAACCTAACCTAACCTAACCTAACCTAACCTAACCTAACCTAACCTAACCTAACCTAACCTAACCTAACCTAACCTAACCTAACCTAACCTAACCTAACCTAACCTAACCTAACCTAACCTAACCTAACCTAACCTAACCTAACCTAACCTAACCTAACCTAACCTAACCTAACCTAACCTAACCTAACCTAACCTAACCTAACCTAACCTAACCTAACCTAACCTAACCTAACCTAACCTAACCTAACCTAACCTAACCTAACCTAACCTAACCTAACCTAACCTAACCTAACCTAACCTAACCTAACCTAACCTAACCTAACCTAACCTAACCTAACCTAACCTAACCTAACCTAACCTAACCTAACCTAACCTAACCTAACCTAACCTAACCTAACCTAACCTAACCTAACCTAACCTAACCTAACCTAACCTAACCTAACCTAACCTAACCTAACCTAACCTAACCTAACCTAACCTAACCTAACCTAACCTAACCTAACCTAACCTAACCTAACCTAACCTAACCTAACCTAACCTAACCTAACCTAACCTAACCTAACCTAACCTAACCTAACCTAACCTAACCTAACCTAACCTAACCTAACCTAACCTAACCTAACCTAACCTAACCTAACCTAACCTAACCTAACCTAACCTAACCTAAGCTAACCTAACCTAACCTAACCTAACCTAACCTAACCTAACCTAACCTAACCTAACCTAACCTAACCTAACCTAACCTAACCTAACCTAACCTAACCTAACCTAACCTAACCTAACCTAACCTAACCTAACCTAACCTAACCTAACCTAACCTAACCTAACCTAACCTAACCTAACCTAACCTAACCTAACCTAACCTAACCTAACCTAACCTAACCTAACCTAACCTAACCTAACCTAACCTAACCTAACCTAACCTAACCTAACCTAACCTAACCTAACCTAACCTAACCTAACCTAACCTAACCTAACCTAACCTAACCTAACCTAACCTAACCTAACCTAACCTAACCTAACCTAACCTAACCTAACCTAACCTAACCTAACCTAACCTAACCTAACCTAACCTAACCTAACCTAACCTAACCTAACCTAACCTAACCTAACCTAACCTAACCTAACCTAACCTAACCTAACCTAACCTAACCTAACCTAACCTAACCTAACCTAACCTAACCTAACCTAACCTAACCTAAACTAACCTAACCTAACCTAACCTAACCTAACCTAACCTAACCTAACCTAACCTAACCTAACCTAACCTAACCTAACCTAACCTAACCTAACCTAACCTAACCTAACCTAACCTAACCTAACCTAACCTAACCTAACCTAACCTAACCTAACCTAACCTAACCTAACCTAACCTAACCTAACCTAACCTAACCTAACCTAACCTAACCTAACCTAACCTAACCTAACCTAACCTAACCTAACCTAACCTAACCTAACCTAACCTAACCTAACCTAACCTAACCTAACCTAACCTAACCTAACCTAACCTAACCTAACCTAACCTAACCTAACCTAACCTAACCTAACCTAACCTAACCTAACCTAACCTAACCTAACCTAACCTAACCTAACCTAACCTAACCTAACCTAACCTAACCTAACCTAACCTAACCTAACCTAACCTAACCTAACCTAACCTAACCTAACCTAACCTAACCTAACCTAACCTAACCTAACCTAACCTAACCTAACCTAACCTAACCTAACCTAACCTAACCTAACCTAACCTAACCTAACCTAACCTAACCTAACCTAACCTAACCTAACCTAACCTAACCTAACCTAACCTAACCTAACCTAACCTAACCTAACCTAACCTAACCTAACCTAACCTAACCTAACCTAACCTAACCTAACCTAACCTAACCTAACCTAACCTAACCTAACCTAACCTAACCTAACCTAACCTAACCTAACCTAACCTAACCTAACCTAACCTAACCTAACCTAACCTAACCTAACCTAACCTAACCTAACCTAACCTAACCTAACCTAACCTAACCTAACCTAACCTAACCTAACCTAACCTAACCTAACCTAACCTAACCTAACCTAACCTAACCTAACCTAACCTAACCTAACCTAACCTAACCTAACCTAACCTAACCTAACCTAACCTAACCTAACCTAACCTAACCTAACCTAACCTAACCTAACCTAACCTAACCTAACCTAACCTAACCTAACCTAACCTAACCTAACCTAACCTAACCTAACCTAACCTAACCTAACCTAACCTAACCTAACCTAACCTAACCTAACCTAACCTAACCTAACCTAACCTAACCTAACCTAACCTAACCTAACCTAACCTAACCTAACCTAACCTAACCTAACCTAACCTAACCTAACCTAACCTAACCTAACCTAACCTAACCTAACCTAACCTAACCTAACCTAACCTAACCTAACCTAACCTAACCTAACCTAACCTAACCTAACCTAACCTAACCTAACCTAACCTAACCTAACCTAACCTAACCTAACCTAACCTAACCTAACCTAACCTAACCTAACCTAACCTAACCTAACCTAACCTAACCTAACCTAACCTAACCTAACCTAACCTAACCTAACCTAACCTAACCTAACCTAACCTAACCTAACCTAACCTAACCTAACCTAACCTAACCTAACCTAACCTAACCTAACCTAACCTAACCTAACCTAACCTAACCTAACCTAACCTAACCTAACCTAACCTAACCTAACCTAACCTAACCTAACCTAACCTAACCTAACCTAACCTAACCTAACCTAACCTAACCTAACCTAACCTAACCTAACCTAACCTAACCTAACCTAACCTAACCTAACCTAACCTAACCTAACCTAACCTAACCTAACCTAACCTAACCTAACCTAACCTAACCTAACCTAACCTAACCTAACCTAACCTAACCTAACCTAACCTAACCTAACCTAACCTAACCTAACCTAACCTAACCTAACCTAACCTAACCTAACCTAACCTAACCTAACCTAACCTAACCTAACCTAACCTAACCTAACCTAACCTAACCTAACCTAACCTAACCTAACCTAACCTAACCTAACCTAACCTAACCTAACCTAACCTAACCTAACCTAACCTAACCTAACCTAACCTAACCTAACCTAACCTAACCTAACCTAACCTAACCTAACCTAACCTAACCTAACCTAACCTAACCTAACCTAACCTAACCTAACCTAACCTAACCTAACCTAACCTAACCTAACCTAACCTAACCTAACCTAACCTAACCTAACCTAACCTAACCTAACCTAACCTAACCTAACCTAACCTAACCTAACCTAACCTAACCTAACCTAACCTAACCTAACCTAACCTAACCTAACCTAACCTAACCTAACCTAACCTAACCTAACCTAACCTAACCTAACCTAACCTAACCTAACCTAACCTAACCTAACCTAACCTAACCTAACCTAACCTAACCTAACCTAACCTAACCTAACCTAACCTAACCTAACCTAACCTAACCTAACCTAACCTAACCTAACCTAACCTAACCTAACCTAACCTAACCTAACCTAACCTAACCTAACCTAACCTAACCTAACCTAACCTAACCTAACCTAACCTAACCTAACCTAACCTAACCTAACCTAACCTAACCTAACCTAACCTAACCTAACCTAACCTAACCTAACCTAACCTAACCTAACCTAACCTAACCTAACCTAACCTAACCTAACCTAACCTAACCTAACCTAACCTAACCTAACCTAACCTAACCTAACCTAACCTAACCTAACCTAACCTAACCTAACCTAACCTAACCTAACCTAACCTAACCTAACCTAACCTAACCTAACCTAACCTAACCTAACCTAACCTAACCTAACCTAACCTAACCTAACCTAACCTAACCTAACCTAACCTAACCTAACCTAACCTAACCTAACCTAACCTAACCTAACCTAACCTAACCTAACCTAACCTAACCTAACCTAACCTAACCTAACCTAACCTAACCTAACCTAACCTAACCTAACCTAACCTAACCTAACCTAACCTAACCTAACCTAACCTAACCTAACCTAACCTAACCTAACCTAACCTAACCTAACCTAACCTAACCTAACCTAACCTAACCTAACCTAACCTAACCTAACCTAACCTAACCTAACCTAACCTAACCTAACCTAACCTAACCTAACCTAACCTAACCTAACCTAACCTAACCTAACCTAACCTAACCTAACCTAACCTAACCTAACCTAACCTAACCTAACCTAACCTAACCTAACCTAACCTAACCTAACCTAACCTAACCTAACCTAACCTAACCTAACCTAACCTAACCTAACCTAACCTAACCTAACCTAACCTAACCTAACCTAACCTAACCTAACCTAACCTAACCTAACCTAACCTAACCTAACCTAACCTAACCTAACCTAACCTAACCTAACCTAACCTAACCTAACCTAACCTAACCTAACCTAACCTAACCTAACCTAACCTAACCTAACCTAACCTAACCTAACCTAACCTAACCTAACCTAACCTAACCTAACCTAACCTAACCTAACCTAACCTAACCTAACCTAACCTAACCTAACCTAACCTAACCTAACCTAACCTAACCTAACCTAACCTAACCTAACCTAACCTAACCTAACCTAACCTAACCTAACCTAACCTAACCTAACCTAACCTAACCTAACCTAACCTAACCTAACCTAACCTAACCTAACCTAACCTAACCTAACCTAACCTAACCTAACCTAACCTAACCTAACCTAACCTAACCTAACCTAACCTAACCTAACCTAACCTAACCTAACCTAACCTAACCTAACCTAACCTAACCTAACCAGTCTGAGCCTAGCCACGCTCGAGAAAGCATCTTTTCTGTATCGCTCCTCACGAAAAAATTCAAAAAAGTGGTCAAAAGTTATCCGATCCTTGTGGATCTAGTCTCATTCGACGCGAATAGAGCCGGGTCACGCTGTGCAGTGAAATCAGTGTTTTTGGACTGCAGTGAAAAGTGGAAAACAAGAAAAACCTGAAATAGGTTATGTTTTTCTGAGTGCAAAAACAGAAAAACGCGCTTGCGGCGAAATCTAAAGCGGCGACCCCATATTTTTATTTCACCATTTGGTGTGGACGGAGCGGATCTACAGGCCAGGATTTTTCTGGAATTTTCCTGAAGAAAATAAAGGAGAAAACAGAGGAAATCTAAAAACCACGTGTGCACGTGGTAGCAGAAGGAGCTGTCGCAGAGGCACCGTTTCTTCGCAGCGCCGTGCACCAACAGCAGAGAAGACCTGTGGTCGCTGCAGAAAAATTTTAAGTTAAGTGGTTCCGTAGTTATTAAGATAAGAAAATCCTAACTTTGACTGTATATATCTTGGAAACCAAAGCGTGTACCTATCCTTTTTTCGCATGAATTAGCTGCGCGCTAAAGTTTCCAACATAACTCTGTAATAAGTAAATTTTTATCGCAGTGGGTTGCCGAGATATTTAAATTTTATTATAATAATTGGTTTTTATACGAAAACTACCCACATTTTATGGTTTTTAGAAATTTTATGTAATATTCTTGCTAGGCCTTAATTGACAAATTTTTTGCATATTTTTTAAGAATTTTCGGACTTTCGGTTCAGGAGATACGGAATTTAATTGATTTTTCAAAGATTTAATTGGTTATATATAAATTTTAATAAATTTGACTCCATAGGAGGGCTGAAATAGTCACAAATAACTCCTATAACCGAAATCCAGATCTTCTGGGACCAATAGACGCAGATTTCCGCGAAATTACTTCGATTTCGGCCATTTTGGACTTTAGATCTGGAAGTTTGGAACTCCGTAGCTCCTCAGCCGAGCAACTTAGAAGCACCGGACTTTCACAGGTGTCATAAGGATACGGTGAGGAAGATTTTTATCAGGGTTTCAGGCAATTTGGGAGCCTGAAAACTTTCAGCGCTGAAATAGCCTTTATAGACAAGGCCTGATTAGGGGATCCACAGAATTGAAAACCGCGTCTCTCTCCGACGAACGGTCGCGGAGTTATAGCCGTGTAAAGTCGGCATTTGACAGTTGGGCGGCCATATTGGTAAACTTTGACCAGGTGTAGCTCCGGTCCCGGTAGTCGTAGAGAGCAGCGGTTTGCGGATTCGGACTTGGGAAGTGTATCTCCATCCCGTCAACATACTTTCAGGCGGATCGGTGCTGAAATTTTTCAGGATCCTGAAAACTGCTCGGGGCGGCGGGGCAGGTCAAGCCTAGTCAGAAAAGCCCAAACACAGGTGTTCTGCGGCCGCGGGGTCGGGAGTTGTACCGGTTTGAAGTTTGAGTTTGACAGTTCTAGAACTGTCAAGCGAAAGTTTAGACTTGGATAGCTCCCGAACTAGGGGTCGTAGAGGATCCTGGTTTTCTTGGCAGACATTGGCGGGCTCTGCTCTCTCCGTTTCGGGAGGTTTCATTGAAATCCCTGCTGAAACATTTTTCAGGCTGAAACTGGCCTGGGAGGATAGAACTCGTCGAGCCAAGTCCGAAGACCCCAAGAACGGCGGTATTCGGTTGAACGGTTCCGGAGATAGGGTAGTTAGACTAAATTAGGTTGCCATCCTAGGCAGTTTGCCTGGAATTTTAGACTGCCATATCTCCGAAACCTTTTGTAGTAGACCTGCCGAGTTTGGGGTCATTTGGAAGGGCTCGGGGAGGGCTTTTCTCCCGGCGGTAGAGTTTGGCTCTAGGTAGAGTCAAAAAATTTTTCACTGTAATTGACATTCAGCATACTGAAAAACTGTTGTAAACCGGTGTTAAGAATTTCTTCTTCACTGTAAATAGACAAAAGACAGTGCGGCGTGTACTTTATCGATCGCACTAACAATACTAAGCACAGACCATTGTCCCTCCTTTACAGGGATAGAGTATAATCTCGACCAAATATTATCTCCTCTCTACAGAGATATTACTGGAACTTTCAGCTTATTATTTACTTTTATTTACTTTATTTACTTTTTATTTTATTAATTAGAATCAACCGTCCCCCTTTTACAGGGATAGGGAAGGTAATACCTTAATATAAAGATATATTTTAAATTTTAAAATAAGGGACGATCTACCTCGTGACAAAATGATACTCGCACACACGCCCCGCAAGCAAACTGCCCCAAAGACCACCTCTCCGGTTGACAAGGAGAAGGCAGGGCCGTCTCCGAAGTCAACGACACCCACTGCTAATGTTCGGAAGAGTATTGGAGAGTGGGAAGCGAGCAAGACCAAGGACCAAAAGGAAGTAGCATCGGCCACATATACTGTGTCACCGAAAAAACAAGCGCAGACTTCGACAGCCTCCTCAAGGGTTGCGCTAAAGGTCACACTGCCACAGGGTGGCAAAGACACTAAGAGTCGAACTTCTATCGATACCACAGGTGGTTCGCAGAAGCCAATCGCTTCGGCCGACAGGGTGACAGAGGGCCGGACCTGGCTTCAGAGGGCGAAAACTCAATTGGGAGAATCGCGGAACCTGAAGTCAGAGATTAAGGCAGGGATCACCCTGGCAGTCGAATCGATGTACAGGCTGATAAAAGACGCCACGACAGAAATTGAAGGCCTAAAACAAAAAACCGACCATCTAGAAAATGAACTGACGCGGGGAAAGCCTTTAGGGGAATGCACGGGAACAAACATGAGAGAGGATACAATCCTCCTCATGAATAAAATAGAGACCCATTCCAAACTGCTGGAGGAAAACAGCAAGCGTTTGGAAGAAATAAAAAGGACACTAGATGGTCAAAAGGCAGACACCGAGACACCCTCATACGCTAAGGTGGCTGCGACACGGGGTACGCACACAACTTTAGAAAAACGCAATACGTTGCATTCGGTCGTGGTCACCTCAAAAGATGAGACGGAGAACGGAGAAGAGATACTGGAGAGGGTGAGAAAAGTGGTAGAAGCCAAGGAAGGCTGGGTAAAGGTAGAAAGGGTCAGAAAAGCAAAAAATCGGAAGGTGGTCATGGGGTTTGAGACAGAAGGCGATCGAGATAAGGTCAAAGAGAGATTAGAAAAGAATGGCACCAACCTTAACGTAGAAGCCGTGAAGAACAGAGACCCGATGATGATACTGAGGGACGTCCTAGCAATAAATACGGACGAGGACATAATCAAAGCCCTCAAAAATCAGAACCGGGATGTCTTTCGCGGTCTTCGCGATGAGGAAGATAGAGTAGCGATTAAATACAGAAGGAAGACGAGAAATCCTCACTCCGTACACGTAGTCTTAAGCACGTCCCCGGAGGTATGGCGGCGAGTGACTGAAAGAGGGTACGTCCATGTAGACCTCCAAAGAATCCGGGTGGAAGATCAAACCCCACTCATTCAATGCACTCGCTGCCTGGGCTACGGTCATGGGCGGAGACATTGTACCGAGAAGGCGGACATGTGCAGTCACTGCGGGGGCACGCATATGAAAACCGAATGCCCAGATTGGATGGCAGGAGGTACAGCGACTTGCAGGAACTGCGAGAGGGCAAATATGCTCAATAAAGAGCACAATGCGTTTAGCATCGAATGCCCTGTCCGCCGTAGATGGGACGCAATAGCGCGGTCAACCACCGCGTACTGCTAAGGGCGCACAGGGGGCAACAGCTGTATACAAAATCGCTCAGGCTAACCTCCAACGAAAGAAACTGGCAACTAATGAACTACTATTAGAGGCGGAAGAAAGGGGAATCGCCGTAGCTCTTCTGCAGGAGCCATACGTGGGTAGTTCAAAAGGTATGAGGTGTCAGAGGGGAGTGCGGATCTTCCAAGACACTGGAGTTGGGGAAGGGGCTGTCAAGGCGGCCATAGTTGTCCTTGACAAAAACCTCAAAGTAATCCAGTACCCTACACTCACCACGCAAAACATCGTAGTGGTGGGTATACAGTCCAGTGCTTGGGAGATCACACTTGCCTCCTTTTACTTCGAGCCTGACCAACCAGTGGAACCCTACCTCAACCAGTTGAGGAAGATAGGAACGGTAATCGGCTCGAAGCCACTAATCGTTGGAGGGGACGCCAATGCGAAGAGTATATGGTGGGGCAGCCCAGTGGTTGACCGCAGGGGTGAGGATGTGTACGGAACTCTCGGCGAGCTCGGGCTGAACGTCCTCAACACAGGGGAAATTCCGACCTTCGACACCATAAGAGGGGGTCGACGTTTCAGTAGTCACGTTGACATCACAGCATGTTCGGATAGCGTCCTGGAGCTGGTAGAGAAATGGCGAATCGATGAAGGACTCACAAGCTCCGACCACAATGGAATTCTTTTTGACGTTAGATTGGTGAGAGCAAAAGCGGTGCAAGTAGAAAGAACGACACGCATCTACAATAGTAAAAAAGCTGATTGGATAAAGTTTCATGAGAAACTGAACCAATTAAAAATAGACCATAATATTCAGACCACCGAAATAGAGAAAATTGACAGTACACAATTATTAGAAGATAAAATCATAACCTACACAAAAATAATTAAAGATGCGTGTCGGGTCTCAATGCCCATTAAAAAATCTAATGAGAAACTTACCATGCCATGGTGGTCGGAGAAACTCGCAGGGTTGAAGAAGATCGTCGCTACCAGCAGAAGGAGAATCCGCTGCGCTGCTCCGGTCCGGAGGGCGAAGGTCGTAGAAGAGTACCTGAAACGGAAAGAAGAATATGAGACGGAAGTTGCTCGAGCTCAGACCGAGAGCTGGAAGGAGTTCTGCAGTAAGCAGGATAGGGAGGGGGTATGGGAGGGGATCTATAGGGTTATCGGGAGAACAACGCAAAGAGGGGTGGACTTGCAGATGATAGAAAATGAAGAGGTGCTGGATGCGAAAGATTCCGTTAAACTGTTAGCGGAAACCTTTTATCCTGAAGACCTAACGAGCACCGACAACCTTCATCATAGTCTCATTAGGGCAAAAGCCGAAACGGTTAATAAAGAAGAACAAGAAGGCTCTCAAGATCCACCCTTCACACGGATTGAGCTCAAAACTGCGTGTGAATCTTTCAATCCTAAAAAAGCACCGGGATTAGATGGCCTCACAGCCGACATATGCAGCCAAGCTATTGGACGGGAACCCGATGCCTTCCTGGCCCTTTTGAATCAGTGCCTCAAGTACGGTTATTTCCCGAAGTGCTGGAAAGAGGCCACGGTGGTGGTGCTAAAGAAACCAGGGAAAAGAGACTACACCACCCCAAAATCATATAGGCCCATAGGCCTCTTACCAGTACTAGGCAAGATATTCGAGAAGATGTTGGTGGCCCGCCTCAAGTTCTATATCATACCAAGGATGAGTACTCGCCAGTACGGATTCATGCCCCAAAAGAGCACCGAAGACTCCCTCTATGATCTTATGCAACACATAAAAGGAAAGTTAAACCTAAAAAAGATAGTTGTACTAGTTTCGCTAGACATAGAGGGAGCCTTCGACAGCGCTTGGTGGCCAGCTATAAGAGTCCGACTGGCAGAGGAAAAGTGTCCTGTCAACTTGAGGAGGGTCATCGACAGCTACTTGAGTGACAGAAGGGTCAGGGTCAGGTATGCGGGTGAAGAGTACTCCAAAGCGACTAGTAAAGGCTGCGTACAAGGCTCCATAGGAGGCCCTAATTTCTGGAATCTCCTACTGGATCCCCTCCTGAGAGACCTAATAGGAAATGGCGTTTATGTGCAGGCCTTTGCAGACGATGTGGTCCTTGTCTTCGACGGTGACACAGCAATTGAAATAGAACACAAGGCAAATGATGCTCTTGGACGTGTTCAGGCGTGGGGTGTCGATAACAAGTTAAAGTTCGCGCCGCATAAGACCAATGCGATGACCATAACAAGGAGACTAAAATATGACACCCCACGACTGAGCATGGGTGGGGTAGAAATTGCCATGTCTAGAGAAATAAAGATCTTGGGTGTCACCGTCGACGACAAGCTGACATTTAACACACACGTCAGAAACGTATGCAAAAAGGCCATCAATGTGCATAAACAGTTATGCAGGGCGGCTAGGATCAGCTGGGGTTTGAATCCTGAGGTCGTAAAGACAATTTACGTTGCAACAGTGGAGCCGATCGTCCTGTACGCGGCCAGCGTATGGGCACCAGCAGCCAGTAAACTGGGAATAATCAAGCAGTTGGGCGCCGTGCAGCGCGGAATTGCACAGAAAATATGCAAAGCATATCGCACCGTCTCCCTCAACTCAGTGCTTCTGTTGGCAGGGTTACTCCCCCTGGACCTCCGAGCTCGCGAGGTGGCTTTACTCTATGAAGCCAAGAGGGGAGGTTCACTGCCGATGTTGAGGGACAGGGAGATGGAACGGCCTGTGTCCGCGCTGAAATCTCCTCACCCCGCCACGCATATCGAACTGGAGTTCGGAAGCCTGATAGACCAGGAGCAGGTTGACGCCAGTGCCAAACCGGAGGTGAGAATTTTCACCGACGGGAGCAAAATTGGGGGGCGGGTCGGTGCTGCGCTGTCCTTTTGGAACAGCCAGGCCGAAACGCGTGCCCTCAAGCTGGCATTGCCCGAGTATTGCTCGGTCTACCAGGCGGAGCTCCTGGCGATATGCAGGGCAACGAGGGAGATACGGAGAAGCTCCGCGTCCACATTCGGAGTCTATAGCGACTCCGTAGCGGCCCTCATGACGGTGAAAAACCACAATTGCCTTCACCCCCTGGCTGTTGAAGCTAGGGAAAACCTTACAGCTGTTTCCCACCAGAACAAGATAGTACACTTGTTCTGGATCAAAGCTCACGCAGGTTTTGAAGGCAATGAGAGAGTGGATCAGCTGGCAAAAGAGGCCGCAACGCAGAGCAAAAAGAAGCCGGATTATGATCTGTGTCCAGTTTCATTCGTCAAGCGATGCATTCGTATGGCAACGCTTGAGGAATGGAACAGCAGATATAGATCCGGCACCACAGCTTCGATCACCAAAATATTTTTTCCGGATGCAAAGGCGGCGTACAGGATTGTCAGGAAACTGAAGATTGAGGGGCATCTGACCCAGGTCTTAACGGGGCACGGTGGATTCTCAGAATACTTGAACAGGTTCAAGTGTAAGGGGAGTCCATCGTGCATCTGTGATCCGAACATGACAGAGTCGGTGCCACACCTGCTGCTTCACTGCCCTGTATATGCATACGAACGGAACGAATTAGAGCAGGAAATAGATATAGACCTAACCACAGAAAATATAGGGATAATAATGTCTGGTAAAAACAGAGCAAAGTTCTTAAACTACTGTCTTAAAATCGTACAAGCAGTCGTAAAAAGAAATCAAAGCGATCGATAAAGTATGCAACTGCTGTATATTTAGTTATATAAAAGTAGTGCATATAGAATCAAGTAGACAAACAAATATAATATAGTAAAAAAGTAGGACCATATAGAACTTAAGTAATGTTAAAAACCTAACAACTAAGTAGATATAAGAACAATAATATAATGATAAGCTGCCAAATTGTATTAGTATATAAGAATTGTAAACTATAGTAGATAAGACTGTGTACCATTACCCCCTAAAAATAACAAAGCATAAGTATATAAATAAGATTTCTAGTGGAAAAACAAGTAGAAGAAACTATGTATGTATTAGAAGTAAATTTAGATATAAATAAACAATATATGTAACATAATAAACTGTCATATTATAAGTGTTAGAAAATAGAAAATAGTAAGATAAAAGAAAATGTAAACCCCAAACATGTAATCCTGTAAACTGCAGAAAAATAAAATTGGTATTGCGTAAATCATTTACCCTGGAAAACTAAAGTAAATTATGTATGGGCAGATAGATAGAATAGCCACATAAGAAAATAGATAGTAATATGGGAGTCCCACCCATATCGGAAATGAATGAGGACGGATAAAAGAAAGACAAAGTATGAGGAATAAAAGTGCGAGAGGCAAGCAAGCGAGAACTGGTATGAAAGAGAAGTAGCTAGACATAGACTCTCGCAATGCAAGAGGTAGAGAATAAAAAAAAAAAAAAAAAAAAAAAAAAAAAAAAAAAAAAAAAAAACCTAACCTAACCTAACCTAACCTAACCTAACCTAACCTAACCTAACCTAACCTAACCTAACCTAACCTAACCTAACCTAACCTAACCTAACCTAACCTAACCTAACCTAACCTAACCTAACCTAACCTAACCTAACCTAACCTAACCTAACCTAACCTAACCTAACCTAACCTAACCTAACCTAACCTAACCTAACCTAACCTAACCTAACCTAACCTAACCTAACCTAACCTAACCTAACCTAACCTAACCTAACCTAACCTAACCTAACCTAACCTAACCTAACCTAACCTAACCTAACCTAACCTAACCTAACCTAACCTAACCTAACCTAACCTAACCTAACCTAACCTAACCTAACCTAACCTAACCTAACCTAACCTAACCTAACCTAACCTAACCTAACCTAACCTAACCTAACCTTATGCAACATGTTCAAAAGAAGCTTGACCAAAAACGGATTGTTACGCTCGTATCTTTGGACATAGAGGGGGCATTTGATAGTGCATGGTGGCCGGCAATAAGGACTCGACTGGCGGAAGAAAAGTGTCCTGTCAACCTTAGGCGGGTCATAGACAGTTATCTCAAAGACCGCAAGGTCGCAATCCGGTACGGTGGTGAAGTATATGTGAAGGGAACAAATAAAGGCTGCGTCCAGGGCTCGATTGGAGGCCCTATTTTTTGGAACTTGGTCCTAGACCCCCTCATAAAAGAGGCCGAAGCTCGGGGAACGTACATCCAGGCTTTTGCGGACGATGTCGTTCTAGTCTTTGACGGGGAGACGGCGAGAGACATAGAGGAACGTGCCAATGCTGCACTCAATCATGTTCTGGCGTGGGGTGTCGATAATAAACTAAAATTTGCACCGCACAAGACTGTGGCCATGGTCATAACCAAAAAGCTTAAATACGACACACCACGCCTGAGCATGGGGGGAACGGAAATTAAAATGTCGAATGAAGTAAAGCTTCTGGGTGTAACAATCGACGAAAAATTGACCTTCAACAAACACATATCACTCGCTTGTAGCAAGGCAATCGCGATCTACAAGCAGTTGTGTAGAGCTGCTAGGGTTAGTTGGGGGTTACACCCAGAAGTGATACGGATAATGTATGTAGCGGTGATAGAGCCCATTATCCTTTACGCTGCAAGCGTTTGGGCGCCGGCAGCTGGAAAGCTGGGTACTAAAAAGAAACTTGGGTCCGTTCAGCGTGGAATTGCCCAAAAGATGTGCAAGTCATACCGCACGGTCTCCCTGAACTCAGCATTGGTGCTGTCTGGGTTGCTCCCCCTCGACATTAGAGTTCGTGAGGCGGCATCTTTGTATGAAGCCAAGAGGGGAATACCCCAGACATCACTGGGGGACAGGGAGATTGAGCGAATGACCGCTGCAATAGATGATCCCCATCCTGCGGCACGCAATATCTTAAAGTTTGATAGCCTGGTAAACCAAGAGCAGCTGGACAGGTGCAGCTTTGATGTCCGCATTTTCACGGACGGAAGCAAGATCGGAGGAGGGGTCGGCGCTTCTGTGTCCATATGGACTGGTGAGACCGAGACCAGAGCCCTCAAACTTGCTCTATCAAAACACTGCACGGTTTACCAGGCCGAACTCCTGGCAATTGCAAGGGCAACTAAGGAGGTAACCAAGCTCAAGGCGTCTTCTTTTGGAGTATTCAGCGACTCAATGGCGGCTCTTCAGACATTGGCAAATCCCGGATCACGCCACCCTCTTGCGGTAGAAGCTAGGGATAATATACGATCTGCATCCCGCCAGAACAAAGTTATAAACTTGTTCTGGATTAAAGCCCACGTGGGTCTGCAGGGGAATGAAAGAGCCGACCAGCTAGCAAAGGAGGCCGCTGAAAACTCCAAAAGAAAGCCCGATTACGATCAGTGTCCGGTCTCATTCGTCAAGCGAAGCATACGTATGGCGTCGCTTGACGAATGGAACCAGAGATACGGATCTGGAGATACGGCCGCTGTTACTAAACTGTTTTTCCCGGATGTGCGGACAGCTTACGGAATAATCCGGAAGATAGGAACAAATAGCCTCAACACGCAGATAATGACGGGGCACGGTGGATTCTCCGAGTACCTGAACCGTTTCAAGCTCAAGGGGAGTCCATCGTGCATCTGTGACCCAAATGCAGACGAAACGGTCCCGCACATACTTTTCGACTGCCCTCAATTCGACAGGCACCGTTTCAATACCGAACATGAGATAGATATCAAAATAACACGAGATAACATGACAGACATAATGAAGAGTAAAAACAACCAAGTATTCCTAGAGTTTTGTAAACATATAGCGCAAATAGTTATAGATCGTAATAAAACCGCATAAGCAAATATGCTAACATAATATAGTATATTATATTAAGGACTAGCATAGAAATAAGTAATAAAATAGGAATAAATAATTAGTATGTAAATTAGACTAAGCTAGAAATAAATATGAATTTATGTAAGACTTCCGTCCCGAAAACTTGTTACTGTTAGAAAATATTGTTAGAAACTAAGGTAAAATAAGTGAGTAGTAATAAGAGAAAACTGTCTTCCCCATTTCTTCCGAAAATATGAGAACAAATACATGTAAGAACATTTGGATGTAACATAGAAATAAAATAGTAATAAAACAGCCACTGCAAAATAAAGGAAAAATTGTAAAGGATACTGTTGGAACAGTATCGAATGTTATCAAACTATATAGAAATAAAAAATGTCTTCCCAATTATTGAGAACCCGTAAACCCAATTGTGTAAATAAAGGAAACAAACAAAAGTAGTAAGACAGAATAGAATGACTAGTAGCAGTTGGGCATCCCACCCATACAAGGCATAATAGATGATGAATGAAAGAAAGATCCAGTATGAAGAATGAAAGTGCGAGAGGCATACAAGCGAGAACTGGAATGACTGAGAAATCAAATAGCCAGCATAGACTCCGACGAAAGTTGGAGGTAGAAGTTATAAAAAAAAAAAAAAAAAAAAAAAAAAAAAAAAAAAAAAAAAAAAAAAAAAAAAACCTAACCTAACCTAACCTAACCTAACCTAACCTAACCTAACCTAACCTAACCTAACCTAACCTAACCTAACCTAACCTAACCTAACCTAACCTAACCTAACCTAACCTAACCTAACCTAACCTAACCTAACCTAACCTAACCAGTTACTCAATACGGTGCAGAGGGGCTTCGCTCAGAAGCTCTGCAAATCGTACCGTACAGTTTCTCTACACTCGGCACTGGTGTTGGCGGGGATACTTCCTCTTGACCTCAGAATTCAAGAAGCAGCCGCATTGTACGAGGCTAAAAGAGGGTCACCCCCGCCAGAACTAGGAGATAGAGAGACAGAGTGTCCGGTAAGGTTTGCAGAAGCTCCTCACCCGGCGGAACATATGGCAATGGAAATTATTCAACTGGTAGACCAAAACCTTGTGGACAGGTACAATGTGCAGGAGGTGCGAATATTCACCGACGGCAGTAAGATTGAGGGGAAGGTTGGGGCCGCGCTGTCCTTATGGAATAGCGAGGCCGAAATCCAGAACCTCAAACTCAGTCTGTCCGCGTACTGCACAGTCTACCAGGCGGAGCTCCTAGCCATATGTAAAGCCACGAGTGTCATCCTCAAAAGGAGGGAGGTGACCTATGGTCTATATAGCGATTCGAGAGCCGCCTTGGAGACGGTCGCAAACCATTGGTCCCTCCACCCGCTGGCCGTGGAGACGAGGGAGAACCTGCGAAAGGCCTCGGGTCAGGGCAAAGATGTATCCTTGTTCTGGGTTAAGGCTCACGCAGGACTGCCCGGAAACGAGCGTGCCGACGATCTGGCCAAAAGCGCGGCGCTGGCGTCAAAGAGGAAACCAGACTACGACCGGTGTCCAGTTTCATTTATTAAAAGGATTATACGGCGAACATCCCTTAAGGAATGGAATAGTAGATATATTGCCGGTGACACCGCGTCAGTCACTAAAATGTTCCTCCCTGACGCAATCGCAGCGTACCGGTTTGTCCGCAAGGCAAAGCCGGAAGGTAAGCTCACCCAGATACTAACGGGGCATGGTGGATTCTCTCAGTACTTGAACCGCTTCAGGTGCAGGGAGAGTCCATCATGCGTCTGTGAACCTAACGCCATCGAAGACGTCATACATTTGCTGGTAGAGTGTCCAACGCATTCGTTGGATAGATTTGACCTCGAGCAGAAAGTAGGAATGAAAGTTTGCAAAGAAAACTTCTGCGCACTTCTTACCAATAAAAATCTCAACAAAGATTTTACTGACTACTGCATAAAAATATGTCATATAGTGAACAAAAGGAACAAATAGATAAATAACATTTGTTAAATTATATAATAACTTATATAAACTTTAGCAAAACAGTAGCATGTAGATAAGTAATAAATAATAGAGAATAAGTGCAGTAATATAAGTTTAAACATGATAAATTAGTTATAGAATGTGAAAA
Organism: Mythimna albipuncta; assembly: GCA_929112965.1. NCBI lineage: Eukaryota > Metazoa > Arthropoda > Insecta > Lepidoptera > Noctuidae > Mythimna > Mythimna albipuncta. The sequence goes on from OV815973.1 coordinate 18,672, forward strand.
ATATGTAACTATGGTAATAAGTGATCATGAGAAAAGTAGTACTGTGTAATAGTAATAATGGGTAGCTGTAAGAAATTAGTAATGTTATGTAGATAATAAGCTAGTAAGATCAGATTGTAAAAGAGATAGATATAAGTACAGGTGTCTAAATATATGAATGTAAACTATGCAATTGTGGTAATAAGTAAATATAAAAATGTAGTTATGTATGATAGTAATATTGGGTAGCTGTAAGAAATATAGTTAAAAGGTAAAGCAAAATTGATGTAAAAATAAGTAATATTATGTAATAAGCTAAAAAGGTCAGATTGTAAGAGATATATATAGAAGTACAGGTATATAAATATATTAATGTAAAACTAGATTAGGAAAAATAAGAATGATAAATAAAGATTAACAACCAGGCGAGAAAACGCCACCCTAGAAAAATAATAAAATTGATAGGAATAACCCCCCTCCTGTAATACAATCCTGGAAAAAATATCCGGGGATCACCATGTAGGCTAGCTCGCGGGCCGGGCCTTGGCGCCCGGACAGGTAGAAAAAAAAAAAAAAAAAAAAAAAAAAAAAAAAAAAAACCTAACCTAACCTAACCTAACCCAGTACCCCCCTGACTCTCGTGGCGGTCGGATCGTTTTTAGAGTCGCTCCGTGCTTAAAAAATCTAAAAAGTGGTTTAAAGTTGTCCGATTTTGACGAATCTTATGTCTCTGTACTGGGCAAAGTGAATCCAATACGCCCCTGTGTCTGAGAATACTTGGATTGCAGTGTTTCGGTGTGAAATCCTGAAAAAACCTCGAATATTGAGGTTAAGTTAGGAAGCTAAAACTTCAATCGTGAACGCTGTCTAATCAAGATCGACGACCTACCTTTTTTATTGTAAAAAGGGGTGGGAGCAGCCACCGCACACACTCCGGACGACCTAGAAGCCTGAAAAACCCAAGCCACTCGGAGTTATTCAGGAAAAACAAAAACCACGTGGAGCTGAAAACGCTGAAAACGGAAAGCCAGGCGCCTGAAACTTTGTAGCCATCATCTTCTATAATTGTTAAGACCGATACCGCAAGTAATTTTGACATACCTTTTATACTCGATTTTTAAGACGACTTTGAAAAACATAAAATCTGACTCTTATATCTTCGGATATAACAACTTTTTCAAAAATTTTCAACTGCAGCTTTTGGCGCGCTCATCAGAAGAACACATCCTCTTAATTGCAGAATTTTTTATTTTATAGTTTTTAAAATATAGCCAATTTTACAAAAAATTCAATCTTTTTCAAAAAATTTTGTTATTTTTTATTTTTTCTTAAATTTTATTTATTACCTTTATAGTGCATGATCTTACCTATTTTATACAATTTTTTTCAAAATTTTATGTTCCGTGGATCCTGAGATATCAAATTGTTTCTATTTTTAGGCATTTATTCTAAATTAAATAGAAAAAATCAATTTTTGGCATCGGGACTGGGTCCATTACGTCTGTTGTGACCAATTTAAGCCCAAACATTGATAGTTTATCTTTAAAATTAAAAGTTTTGCAAAATTTCATCATTTCGGTTTTTTGGGTTCAAAATTTTAAACAGATATATCTCAGGAACTACTGGGCCGATGACGCTCAAGTTTTCACCATAAGTTGGGGTACTTTAGGAACTTGTATAATAGTAAGCTTTCAGGAGCTTTTGACCTGAAAAAATTTTAGCCGCTGAAACGGTTTTCGGGATATACCTGAAGTGACGCCAAGTAGCATATCGAAAACCCGAACCTTCTCCGACAAAGGGTTCCGGAGTTACGGGCCTTTAGGCTCAACTTTTGACAGTTCGACGGCCATTTTGTTTGAGTTTGAACTGCTATAACTCCTGAACCAGAAGTCGTAGGAGATTGCGGACTTCAGTTTTAGACTCAGGGGCTTCTTGCCTTTTTTACCCTGTGCTTTCAGGCGGTTTGGAGCAGAAATATTTCAGGGTCCTGAAAACTTTTTCAGCGGATAGGCGAGCTCAAGCTGATTCAGGAGAGCCCAAACTCGGTGGTTTTGCGATCGTCTGGAACGGAGATATTACCTGCCAAAGTTTGACTTTGACAGCTGTGACGCCATTTTGCTATATTTCAAACTCTCATATCTCCCCAACGGAGGGTCGTAGAACCACGGGGTTTTCTTTACTAAGGTCAACATATACCTGCCTTGCGAGTGGACTAGCTTTCAGGCGTTTTCAGGAGTCAAAATTTTTTCAGTCTGAAAATAAAACCACTGCACAGATCTCGTCGAGCGCAGCAAGACGAGCCCAAGTACGGGGGATTTCGGCCTATTGGTTGCGGAGAAAACTAGTTTGAAATTTATTTTGGCCGCCATATTGGAAAAAACCTAAATTTTTAAACTTCAGTAGCTCCGGAACCGTTGGGGCTATTTGCTTCGTGTTTGGATTTGTTGAAACGGGCTCGGCGGGTTCTATCCAGTGAAGGCACGAGATTGACTCTACATAGAGTCGTTAATCAGAAAATAACAAAAAACCGTTCTGACAACAAAAATTGACTCTCAGACCTGCCCAGAGCCTTGACAGCTGTCCACAACCAACCCGCCTAGGATAGAGCTCATCAGACACATTTTATAAAATTTATTTGTAAAAATTATCTTAGTTATAAGTGCTTGTGCGGTTTTATCGCGTACTTTTGTGCGTCCACTTTTCATTTTACACAAAATTCTATTTTATCCAACTGTCCCTATTGACAGCTCTATTTTATTTTATTATTGTTGACGCATACCCTCCAATATGTTCGGTCATAGAACACCATTAAAAGCGGCCGGTGGCAAAAAGTCACCGTCTAAACCTGGAGCAGCGGTTTCCTCTAATGTTAGGCGCAGTATAGAGAACTGGGAAGCTCCAAGTAGTAGCCCCGATCTCTCTACAACCGACAAGACGTCGCAGGCCGGCCCTGCAAAAATTAAAACGAAGCTTGCTTTTACGCAAGAGAGTGGGCCCGTGACACAGGCAAGAAAGTCTGTCGACACACTTTCACCGCCAACTAATATCAAATACTCGGACCGAACGGCGGAAGCAAAGGCCTGCCTCGTCAAAGCAAAACTGCATCTAAACAGCTCCAGAAACACGAAGACAGAGATTAAGAACGCTATCTCTGAAGCCGCAGAACGACTCTACCAATTGGTAAAGGAAGTTGAATCGGAGCTAAAAGAAGCCAATCAAAATATGACTAGGGAAAACCCAGTACTCTCGGAGCCTCAATCAATTGCCAAAATCCCACCTGAAAACCTTGAAACTGCAAAAATACTACAAAAAATGGAATTCCAAACAAACCTGTTAGTGGAAAACCAAAACAAGATGAAAGAACTTAAGGACGCAATGGACAATCAAAGAAAATTTTTTGAGCAGGGAATCACCTATGCGTCGGTGGCTTCAAACCAAGGGGCAAGAACGGTGCCAAAGCGTAGCACTCTGCACTCGGTTGTAGTTACATCCAAGGATGATACGGAAACGGGTGACGAAGTGCTAAACAAAGTCAGGAAAGTAGTGAATGCAAAGGATGGGTGGATAAAAGTGGAAAGGGTGAGGAAAGCAAAGGATAGGAAAGTAATAATAGGTTTACAAACCGAAGAAGAAAGGGGCAAGATCAAGGAACGACTCCAAAAAGAAGGTGTAGACCTCACTGTCGAGGAAGTCAAAAACAAGGATCCGCTTCTGATCTTAAGGAACGTCTTGTCAGTTAACACTGATGAGGACATCGTTAAGGCGTTACGAAATCAGAACCAGGGTGTTTTTGATGGCCTCGACACTGAGGAAAACAGAGTGGAGGTGAGATATCGAAGACGAACAAGGAACCCTCATGTTGGTCACGTTATAATTAGTGTCTCGCCTACCGTCTGGCGACGAGCGGTGGATACAGGGACCGTTCACATTGATCTCCAGCGTATTAGGGTCGAGGATCAGACCCCGTTGGTCCAATGCACCCGCTGCTTAGGCTTCGGACACGGAAAGCGGTTCTGCAAGGAGCCTGCAGACCTGTGTGGTCACTGTGGCGGTCCCCACATGAGATCGGAGTGCCCGGACTGGCTTTCAGGCTTACCACCCGTCTGCCGAAATTGCACTAAGGCAAAAGTCGAGCACGGTATTCAACACAATGCATTTAGTCATGACTGTCCACTCCGTAAAAAATGGGATGACATAGCTAGATCGACCGTTGCGTACTGCTAAGGGCACCCCAAAGGCAAATACTCCCTATGGAGTAATACAGGCAAACCTCCAACGCAAGAAGTTAGCAACTAATGAGCTTCTCACAGAAGCCACGGAACGTGGGATATCACTAGCGCTTCTGCAGGAACCGTATGTGGGTGGGGCCAAAGTAATGAGGAGTCACAAGGGCGTTAGGGTCTTCCAAAGCACTGGAACAGGAGACGGGACTGTAAAGGCGGCAATAGCCGTCTTTAACAGTGACCTCATAGTCAAGCAGTACCCAAAACTCACCACAAACAACATCGTTGTGGTGGGAATCCAGACCAGTGCTTGGGAGATCACGCTTGTCTCCTTTTACTTTGAGCCAGACCAGCCAATTGAGCACTATTTGGAACACCTTAAATTAATAGAGCGCACAGTCGGTTCTAAAAAACTGATCGTTGGAGGTGACGCCAACGCCAAGAGCATGTGGTGGGGCAGTCCAACCGCTGACCTTAGGGGGGAAGAGGTAGCAGGAACTCTCGGTGAGCTAAACCTGAACATACTGAACAGAGGGGAAATTCCGACCTTCGACACTATCCGGGGAGGAAAGCGGTACAGTAGTCACGTAGATATTACTGCTTGCTCTAACGATATCTTGGACGTGATAGACGATTGGAAGGTTGACGAGGGACTCACGAGCTCGGATCATAACGGCATCACGTTCAAAATCTTATTGGAGAAATCAAAGGGCGTTAAAGTTGAAAGAACCACCCGTAAGTACAATACTAGAAAGGCGAACTGGTCTGACTTTCATGTGAAACTCAGCCAGTTGAAAATAGACTTAAAGTTCACAACAACCGAAATAGAAAAAATTAACAACCTAGAGCAAATAGACGCAGCAACAGCAAACCTAACCAGAGCAATTAATGAAGCATGCAAACAAACTATTCCAACCAAAAAAGTAAAAGAAGAACTTACCTTGCCGTGGTGGTCCGAAAGACTCGTCGAGATGAAGAAGACCGTCGTCACCATGAAGCGTAGGATCCGTTGCGCAGCCCCAATCCGGAAGTCGAAGGTCATAGAAGAGTACCTGAAAAAGAAAGAGGAGTATGAGTCAGAAGCGGCCAAAGCTCAAACCGAGAGTTGGAAGGAATTCTGTGGGAGACAGGATAGGGAGGGGATCTGGGAGGGGATATATAGGATAATAGGCAGGACACAGCGTAGAGAGGAGGACCTACCTTTGGAGAAGAATGGTGTTGTGCTGGATGCAAAAGGTTCAGTAAAACTGCTAGCGGAGACTTTTTACCCGGAGGACCAAGCAGAATCCGACAACGCACACCACCGATCCATTCGAGTCAAGGCCGAAACCGTAAATTCTGGCGAGCAAAATGACTCTTGCGACCCTCCATTTACGATGGCCGAGTTGAAAAATTCAATGGATTCTTTCAATCCGAGGAAGGCACCAGGATCGGACGGTTTTACCTCAGACATTTGTCGTCACGCTGTGGGTAATGATCCGGAATTGTTTCTAAGGTTTCTCAATAAGTGCCTTGAATGTCACTGCTTCCCCACTGCCTGGAAAGAGGCAACAGTAGTGATACTCAAAAAACCTGGAAAAGAGAACTATTCCAGCCCCAAATCATATAGGCCGATTGGGCTACTGCCTATATTGGGGAAGATCTTCGAAAAGATGCTAGTGGCCCGCCTAAAGTTTCACCTTTTGCCGAACAAGAGTACCCGTCAGTACGGATTCATGCCACAGAAAAGCACGGAAGATGCCCTCTACGACCTCATGCAGCATGTCCAAAAGAAACTTGACCAAAAACGAATAGTGACGTTAGTATCTTTGGACATAGAGGGGGCATTTGATAGTGCATGGTGGCCTGCAATAAGGATCCGACTGGCGGAAGAAAAGTGTCCTATCGGTCTTAGGCGGGTCATAGACAGTTATCTGAAAGATCGCAAGGTTGCAATCCGGTACGGTGGGGAAATATATGAGAAGGCAACAAATAAAGGCTGTGTCCAGGGATCGATCGGAGGCCCAATTTTTTGGAACTTGGTCCTAGACCCCCTCATAAAAGCTGTGGAGGCTGGAGGGACGTACATCCAGGCTTTTGCGGACGATGTCGTTCTGGTCTTTGACGGGGAGACGGCACAAGACATAGAGGGACATGCAAATGCTACCCTCAATCAGGTTCTGGCGTGGGGTGTCGAAAATAAACTAAAATTTGCACCACATAAGACAGTTGCCATGGTAATAACCAGGAAGTTGAAATACGACACACCACGCCTGAGCATGGGGGGAACGCGGATTGAAATGTCGAATGAAGTAAAACTTCTGGGTGTAACAATCGATGAAAAATTAACCTTCAATAAACACATCTCTCTCGCATGTAGGAAGGCAATCGCGATCTACAAGCAACTGTGTAGAGCTGCCAAGGTTAGTTGGGGGTTACACCCGGAAGTGATACGGACAATGTATGTGGCGGTGATAGAGCCCATCATGCTTTACGCTGCAAGCGTCTGGGCGCCAGCAGCTGGTAAGTTAAGTATTAAAAAGCAACTCGGGTCTGTTCAGCGTGGGATTGCCCAAAAGATGTGTAAGTCATATCGGACGGTCTCCCTGAACTCAGCGCTGGTGCTGTCTGGGTTACTCCCCCTCGACATTAGAGTTCGCGAGGCGGCATCGTTGTATGAAGCTAAGAGGGGAGTGCCCCAGACGTCATTGGGAGACAGGGAGATAGAGCGAATGACCGCGGCAATAGAGGATCCCCATCCTGCGGCACGCGACATCTTGAAATTTGACAGCCTGGTAAACCAAGAGCAGCTAGACAGGTGCACTTTTGACGTCCGCATTTTTACCGACGGGAGCAAAATCGGAGGAGGGGTCGGCGCTTCTGTGTCCATATGGAGGGGTGATGCCGAGACCAGAGCCCTCAAGCTTGCCCTATCAAAACACTGCACGGTTTACCAGGCTGAACTTCTGGCAATTGCAAGGGCAACCAGGGAGATAACCAAGCTCAAGGCGTCGTCTTTTGGAGTTTTCAGCGACTCAATGGCGGCTCTACAAACACTAATAAATCCCGGATCACGCCATCCCCTTGCTGTAGAAGCTAGGGATAACATACAATCAGCATCCCGCCAGAACAAGGTGGTATCCCTGTTCTGGGTCAAAGCTCATGTGGGGCTACAGGGGAATGAAAGAGCCGACCAGCTAGCAAAGGAGGCCGCTGAAAACTCCAAAAGAAAGCCCGATTACGATCAGTGTCCAGTCTCATTTGTCAAGCGAAGCATACGTATGGCGTCGCTTGACGAATGGAACCAGAGATACCGATCTGGAGACACGGCTGCCATTACCAAACTGTTTTTCCCAGACGTCCGGACAGCATACGGGATAATCCGGAAGATAGGAACAAGCAGCCTAAACACGCAGATAATGACGGGGCACGGTGGATTTTCCGAGTACTTGAACCGTTTCAAGCTCAAAGGGAGTCCATCGTGCATCTGTGACCCAAATGTTGACGAAACGGTCCCGCACATACTTTTCGACTGCCCTCAATTCTGCAGGCACCGCTTCAATACCGAACATAAAATAGATATAAAAATAACACGAGAAAACATGAAAGATATAATGAAAAGTAAAAACAACAAAGTATTCCTAGAGTTTTGTAAACTAATAGCGCAAAAAGTAATAGATCGTAATAAAACCGCATAAGTAAATATGCTAACATAATATAGTATATTATATTAAGGACTAGCATAGAAATAAGAGATTAATATAGGAATAAATAATTAGTATATAAATTAAAGTAAGCTAGAAATAAATAGAAACATATGTAAGACTTCCGTCTCCATAAATTGTTATTGTTATACAACGTTGTTAGAAATTAAGCTAAGATAAGTGACTAGTAATAAGAGAAAACTGTCTTCCATATTTCTTCCCAACAAAACCCATGTAAGAAACCATGATGTAACAAAGAAATAAATAGTAACAATACAGCCACTATAAAATAAAGGATAAATTCCGACAAGATACTGTTGAAACAGTATCCAATGAAATCAAAATATGTATAAATAAATAAATGTCTTCCCAATTATTGAGAACCCGTGAACCTAATTGTGTAAATAAAGGAAACAAATGCAAGTAGTTAGACAGAATAGTACGACTAGTATCAGATGGGCATCCCACCCATACAAGGCATAATAGATGATGAATGAAAGAAAGATTCAGTATGATGAATAAAAGTACGAGAGGCATACAAGCGAGAACTGGAATGATTGAGAACTGACATAGCTAGCATAGACTCCGATAAAATGGAGGTAGAAGTAAAAAAAAAAAAAAAAAAAAAAAAAAAAAAAAAAAAAAAAAAAAAAAAAAAAAAAAAAACCTAACCTAACCTAACCTAACCTAACCTAACCTAACCTAACCTAACCTAACCTAACCTAACCTAACCTAACCTAACCTAACCTAACCTAACCTAACCTAACCTAACCTAACCTAACCTAACCTAACCTAACCAGTCTGAGCCTAGCCACGCTCGAGAAAGCATCTTTTCTGTATCGCTCCTCACGAAAAAATTCGAAAAAGTGGTCAAAAGTCATCCGATCTTTGTGAATCCAGTGTCATTCGACGCGAATAGAGCCGCGTCACGCTGTGCAGTGAAATCAGTGTTTTTGGACTGCAGTGAAAACAGGAAAACGAGGAAAACCTTTATTAGGTTATGTTTTTCTGAGTGCAAAAACAGAAAAACGCGTTTGCTGCAAAATCTAAAGCGGCGACCCCACATTTTTATTTCACCATTTTGTGTGGATGGAGCGGATGTACAGTTCAGGATTTTTCCGGAATTTTCCTGAAGGAAATTAAGGAGAAAACAAGGGAAAACTCAAAACCACGTGTGCACGAGGTAGCAGAGGGAGTTGTCGCAGAGGCGCCGTTTCTTCACAGCTTCGTGCACTGACAGCGGAGAAGACCCCTGGTTGCTGTAGAAATTTTTTAAGTTAAGTGGTTCCGTAGTTATTAAGATAAGAAAACCTCAAATGCGACTGTGTATATCTCAGAAACCAAAGCGTGTACCTATTCTTATTTCGTATGAATTAGCTGCGCGCTAAAGTCTCCTACCTAAGTTTCTAATAAATAAATTTTTATCGCAGTCGGTTGCTGAGATATTTAAAATTTATTACAATAACTGGTTTTTATGTGAAAACTACCCACATTTTATGTTTTTCAGGAAATTTATGTTATATACTTGCTAGGCTTTAATAGACAAATTTTTTGCATATTTTTTAAGAATTTTCGGACTTTCGGTTCAGGAGATACGGAATTTAATTGATTTTTTAAAGATTAAATAGGAAATATATAACTTTTAATAAATTTGACTCCATAAGAGGGCTGAACTAGCCATAAATAACTCCTGTAACCAAAATCCAGACCTTCTGGGACCAATAGACGCAGATTTGCGCGAAAAATCCTCGATTTCAGCCATTTTGGACTTTGGATCTAGAAGTTTGGAACTCCGTAGCTCCTCAACCGAGCAACTTAGAAGCACCGGATTTTCGCAGGTGTCATTAGGATACAGTGGAGAGGATTTTTATCAGGATTTCAGGCATTTTGGGGACCTGAGAATTTTCAGCGCTGAAATAGCTTTTGTAGGCGAGGCGGGATCAGGGGATCCACAGAATTGAAAACCGCGTCTCTCTCCGACGAACGGTCGCGGAGTTATAGCCACGTAAAGTCGGCATTTGACAGTTGGGCGGCCATATTGGCAAACTTTGACCAGGTGTAGCTCCGGTCCCGGTAGTCGTAGAGAGCAGCGGTTGGCGGATTCGGACTTGGGAAGTGTATCTCCATCCCGTCAGCATACTTTCAGGCGGATCGGTGCTGAAATTTTTCAGGATCCTGAAAACTACTCGGAGCGGTGGGGCGGGTCAACCTTAGTCAGAAGAGCCCAAACACGGGTGTTCTGCGGCCGCGGGGTCGGGAGTTGTACCGGTTTGAAGTTGGAGTTTGACAGTTCTAGAACTGTCAAGCGAAAGTTTAGACTTGGATAGCTCCCGAACTAGGGGTCGTAGAGGATCCTGGTTTTCTTGGAAGACATTGGCGGGCTCTGCTCTCTCCGTCCTGGGAGGTTTCATCGAAATCCCTGCTGAAGAAATTTTTCAGGCTGAAACTGGCCCGAGAGGATAGAACTCGTCGAGCCAAGTCCGGAGAACCCAAGAACGGTGGTATTCGGTCAAACGGTTCCGGAGAGAGGGCAGTTAGACTATTCTAGGTCTCCATCCTGGGCATTTGCCTGGAATTTCAGACTGCCATATCTCTGAAACCTTTTGTAGTAGACCCGCCGAGTTTGGGGTCATCTGGAAGGGCTCGGGGAGGGCTTTCTTTCTGGTAGTAGAGCTTGGCTCTAGGTAGAGTCGAAAAATTTTTTCAAAATTTTTTCAAATTTTTTTTTTTTTTTTTTTTCATTTTAATTGACCTTCAGAATACTGAAAAACAATTGTAAGCTGGTGTTAAGAATTTCTTCTTCACTGTAAATAGATAAAAGACAGTGTAGCGTGTACTTTATCGATCGCTCTAACAATATTAAGCACAGACCATTGTCCCTCTTTTTGAGGGATAGAGTATAATCTCGACCAATTACTATCTCCTCTCTACAGAGATATTACTGGAATTTTCAGCTTCTTCTTTACTTTTATTTACTTTTTATTTTTATTTTTTATTTATTAGAATTGACCGTCCCCCATTTACAGGGATAGGGAAGGTAATACCTAAATATAAGGATATATTTTAAATTTTAAAATAAGGGACGATCTACCTCGTGTCAAAATGATACTCGCACACACGCCCCGTAAGCAAACAGCCCCAAAGACCGCCTCCCCGGTTGACAAGGAGAAGGCAGGGCCGTCTCCGAAGTCAACGACACCCACTGCTAATGTTCGGAAGAGCATTGGAGAGTGGGAAGCGAGCAAGACCAAGGACCAAAAGGAAGCAGCATCGGCCACATATACTGTGTCACCGAAAAAACAAGCGCAGACTTCGACAGCCTCCTCAAGGGTTGCGCTAAAGGTCACACTGCCACAGAGTGGTAAGGACACCAAGAGTCGAACTTCTATCGATACCACGGGTGGGTCGCAGAAGCCAATCGCTTCGGCTGACAGGGTGACAGAGGGCCGGACCTGGCTTCAGAGGGCGAAAACTCAATTGGGCGAATCGCGGAATCTGAAGTCAGAGATTAAGGCAGGGATCACCCTGGCAGTCGAATCGATGTACAGGCTGATAAAAGATGCCACGACAGAAATTGAAGGCCTAAAACAGAAAATTGACCATCTAGAAAATGAATATTTGACGCAAGGGAAGACTTTAGGGAAATGCACGGAAACGAATATGAGAGAAGATACAATCCTCCTCATGATAGAGACCCATTCCAAACTGCTGGAGGAAAACAGCAAGCGTTTGGAAGATTTAAAGCGGACACTAGATGGTCAAAAGGCAGACACCGAGACACCCTCATACGCTAGGGTGGCAGCGACTCGGGGCACGCACGCAGCGTTAGAAAAACGCAATACGTTGCATTCGGTCGTGGTCACCTCAAAAGATGAGACAGAGAACGGAGAAGAGATACTGGAGAGGGTGAGAAAAGCGGTAGAAGCCAAAGAAGGCTGGGTAAAGGTAGAAAGGGTCAGAAAAGCAAAAAATCGGAAGGTGGTCATGGGGTTTGAGACAGAAGGCGAGAGAGATAAGGTCAAAGAAAGATTAGAAAAGAATGGCACCAACCTTAACGTGGAGGCCGTGAAGAACAGAGACCCGATGATGATACTGAGGGATGTCCTAGCGATAAATACGGACGAGAACATAATCAAAGCCCTCAAAAATCAGAACCGGGATGTTTTTCGCGGCCTTCGCGAAGAGGAAGGTAGAATAGTGATTAAATACAGAAGGAAGACGAGAAACCCTCACTCCGTACACGTAGTCTTAAGCACATCCCCGGAAGTATGGCGGCGAGTGACTGAAAGAGGGTACGTCCATGTAGATCTCCAAAGAATCCGGGTGGAAGATCAAACCCCACTCATTCAATGCACTCGCTGCCTGGGCTACGGTCATGGGCGGAGACATTGTACCGAGAAGGCGGACATGTGCAGTCACTGCGGGGGCACGCATATGAAAACCGAATGCCCAGATTGGATGGCAGGAGGTTTAGCGACTTGCAGGAACTGCGAGAGGGCAAATATGCTCAATAAAGAGCACAATGCGTTTAGCATCGAATGCCCTGTCCGCCGTAGATGGGACGCAATAGCGCGGTCAACCACCGCGTACTGCTAAGGGCGCACAGGGGGCAACAGCTGTATACAAAATCGCTCAGGCTAACCTCCAACGAAAGAAACTGGCAACTAATGAGCTACTATTAGAGGCGGAAGAAAGGGGAATCGCCGTAGCTCTTCTGCAGGAGCCATACGTGGGTAGTTCAAAAGGTATGAGGTGTCAGAGGGGAGTGCGGATCTTCCAAGACACTGGAGTTGGAGAGGGGATTGTCAAGGCGGCTATAGTTGTCCTTGACAAATACCTCAAAGTAATCCAGTATCCAAAACTCACCACGCAAAACATCGTAGTGGTGGGTATCCAGTCCAGTGCTTGGGAGATCACACTTGCCTCCTTTTACTTCGAGCCCGACCAACCAGTGGAACCTTACCTGAACCAGTTGAGGCAAATAGGAACGGTAATCGGCTCGAAGCCACTAATCGTTGGAGGGGACGCCAATGCGAAGAGTATATGGTGGGGTAGCCCAGTGGTTGACCACAGGGGCGAGGACGTGTACGGAACTCTCGGCGAGCTCGGGCTGAACATCCTCAACACAGGGGAAATTCCGACCTTCGACACCATTAGAGGGGGTCGACGTTTCAGTAGTCACGTCGACCTCACAGCATGTTCGGATAACGTCCTGGAGCTGGTAGAGAAATGGAGAATCGATGAAGGACTCACAAGCTCCGACCACAATGGAATCCTTTTCGACGTTAGATTGGTGAGAGCAAAAGCGGTGCAAGTAGAGAGAACGACACGCATCTACAATAGTAAAAAAGCTGATTGGATAAAGTTTCATGAGAAACTGAACCAATTAAAAATAGACCATAATATTCAGACCACCGAAATAGAGAAAATTAACAGTACAAAATTATTAGAAGATAAAATTATAAGTTACACAAAAATAATTAAAGATGCGTGTCAGGCCTCAATGCCCATTAAAAAATCTAATGAAAAACTTACCATGCCATGGTGGTCGGAGAAACTCGCAGGGTTGAAGAAGATCGTCGCTACCAGCAGAAGGAGAATCCGCTGCGCTGCTCCGGTCCGGAGGGCGAAGGTCGTAGAAGAGTACCTGAAACGGAAAGAAGAATATGAGACGGAAGTTGCTCGAGCTCAGACCGAGAGCTGGAAGGAGTTCTGCAGTAAGCAGGATAGGGAGGGGGTATGGGAGGGGATCTATAGGGTTATCGGGAGAACAACGCAAAGAGGGGTGGACTTGCAGATGATAGAAAATGGAGAGGTGCTGGATGCGAAGGATTCCGTTAAACTGTTAGCGGAAACCTTTTATCCTGAAGACCTAACGAGCACCGACAACCTTCATCATAGTCTCATTAGGGCAAAAGCCGAAACGGTTAATAAAGAAGAACAAGAAGGCTCTCAAGATCCACCCTTCACACGGATTGAGCTCAAAACTGCGTGTGAATCTTTCAATCCTAAAAAAGCACCGGGATTAGATGGCCTCACAGCCGACATATGCAGCCAAGCTATTGGACGGGAACCCGATGCCTTCCTGGCCCTTTTGAATCAGTGCCTCAAGTACGGTTATTTCCCGAAGTGCTGGAAAGAGGCCACGGTGGTGGTGCTAAAGAAACCAGGGAAAAGAGACTACACCACCCCAAAATCATATAGGCCCATAGGCCTCTTACCAGTACTAGGCAAGATATTCGAGAAGATGTTGGTGGCCCGCCTCAAGTTCTATATCATACCAAGGATGAGTACTCGCCAGTACGGATTCATGCCCCAAAAGAGCACCGAAGACTCCCTCTATGATCTTATGCAACACATAAAAGGAAAGTTAAACCTAAAAAAGATAGTTGTACTAGTTTCGCTAGACATAGAGGGAGCCTTCGACAGCGCTTGGTGGCCAGCTATAAGAGTCCGACTGGCAGAGGAAAAGTGTCCTGTCAACTTGAGGAGGGTCATCGACAGCTACTTGAGTGACAGAAGGGTCAGGGTCAGGTATGCGGGTGAAGAGTACTCCAAAGCGACTAGTAAAGGCTGCGTACAAGGCTCCATAGGAGGCCCTAATTTCTGGAATCTCCTACTGGATCCCCTCCTGAGAGACCTAATAGGAAATGGCGTTTATGTGCAGGCATTTGCAGACGATGTGGTCCTTGTCTTCGACGGTGACACAGCAATTGAAATAGAACACAAGGCAAATGATGCTCTTGGGCGTGTTCAGGCGTGGGGTGTCAATAACAAGTTAAAGTTCGCGCCGCATAAGACCAATGCGATGACCATAACAAGAAGACTAAAATATGACACCCCACGACTGAGCATGGGTGGGGTAGAAATTGCCATGTCTAGAGAAATAAAGATCTTGGGTGTCACCGTCGACGACAAGCTGACATTTAACACACACGTCAGAAACGTATGCAAAAAGGCCATCAATGTGCATAAACAGTTATGCAGGGCGGCTAGGATCAGCTGGGGTTTAAATCCTGAGGTCGTAAAGACCATTTACGTTGCAACAGTGGAGCCGATCGTCCTGTACGCGGCCAGCGTATGGGCACCAGCAGCCAGTAAACTGGGAATAATCAAGCAGTTGGGCGCCGTGCAGCGCGGAATTGCACAGAAAATATGCAAAGCATATCGCACCGTCTCCCTCAACTCAGTGCTTCTGTTGGCAGGGTTACTCCCCCTGGACCTCCGAGCTCGCGAGGTGGCTTTACTCTATGAAGCCAAGAGGGGAGGTTCACTGCCGATGTTGAGGGACAGGGAGATGGAACGGCCTGTGTCCGCGCTGAAGTCTCCTCACCCCGCCACGCATATCGAACTGAAGTTCGGAAGCCTGATAGACCAGGAGCAGGTTGACGCCAGTGCCAAACCGGAGGTGAGAATTTTCACCGACGGGAGCAAAATCGGGGGGCGGGTCGGTGCTGCGCTGTCCTTTTGGAACAGCCAGGCCGAAACGCGTGCCCTCAAGCTAGCATTGCCCGAGTATTGCTCGGTCTACCAAGCGGAGCTCCTGGCGATATGCGGGGCAACGAGGGAGATACGGAGAAGCTCCGCGTCCACATTCGGAGTCTATAGCGACTCCGTAGCGGCCCTCATGACGGTGAAAAACCACAATTGCCTTCACCCCCTGGCTGTTGAAGCTAGGGAAAACCTTACAGCTGTTTCCCACCAGAACAAGATAGTACACTTGTTCTGGATCAAAGCTCACGCAGGGTTTGAAGGCAATGAGAGAGTGGATCAGCTGGCAAAAGAGGCCGCAACGCAGAGCAAAAAGAAGCCGGATTATGATCTGTGTCCAGTTTCATTCGTCAAGCGATGCATTCGTATGGCAACGCTTGAGGAATGGAACAGCAGATATAGATCCGGCACCACCGCTTCGATCACGAAAATATTTTTTTCGGATGCAAAGGCGGCGTACAGGATTGTCAGGAAACTGAAGATTGAGGGGCATCTGACCCAGGTCTTAACGGGGCACGGTGGATTCTCTGAATACTTGAACAGGTTCAAGTGTAAGGGGAGTCCATCGTGCATCTGTGACCCGAACATGACGGAGTCGGTGCCACACCTGTTGCTTCACTGGCCTGTATATGCAAACGATCGGAACGAGATAGAGCAGGAAATGGATACAGACCTGTCCATAGAAAGTATAGGGACGATAATGGCTAGTAAAAACAGAGAAAAGTTCTTGAATTACTGTCTTAAAATTGTACGAGAAGTGGTAAAAAGAAATAAAAGCGATTGATAAAGTATGCAACTGCTGTATATTTAGTTATATAAAAGTAGTGTATATAGAATTAAGTAAACAAATAAATATAATATAGTAAAAAGTAAGATCAAATAGAACTTAAGTTATGTTAAAACCTAGCAACTAAGTAGATATAAGATCAATAATATAATGATGGGCTGCCAAATTGTATAAGTATATATAAGAATTGTAAACTATAGTGGATAGGACTGTGTACCTTTATCCTTGAAAAGATAGCAAAGTATAAGTATAATAAATAAGATTTGTAGTGGAAAAGAAGTAGAAGAAACTATGTATGTATTAGAAGTAAATTTAGATATAAATAAACAATATATGTAACATTATAAATTGTCATAGTATAAGTGTTAGAAAATAGAAAATAGTAAGATAAAAGAAAATGTAAACCCCAAACATGTAATCCTGTAAACTGCAGAAAAATAAAATTGGTATTGCGTAAATCATTTACCCTGGAAAACTAAAGTAAATTATGTATGGGTAGATAGATAGAATAGCCAGATAAGAAAATAGATAGTAATATGGGAGTCCCACCCATATCGGAAATGAATGAGGACGGATAAAAGAAAGACAAAGTATGAGGAATAAAAGTGCGAGAGGCAAGCAAGCGAGAACTGGTATGAAAGAGAAGTAGCTAGACATAGACTCTCGCAATGCAAGAGGTAGAGAATAAAAAAAAAAAAAAAAAAAAAAAAAAAAAACCTAACCTAACCTAACCTAACCTAACCTAACCTAACCTAACCTAACCTAACCTAACCTAACCTAACCCAGTACCCCCCTGACTCTCGTGGCGGTCGGATCGTTTTTAGACTCGCTCCGTGCTTAAAAAATATGTAAAGTGGTTTTTTCTCACCCTATCGTGCCGTGCTATACGTCTAAAGTTGTGAAATTGTGCAGTGCATCTATCAGTGGAAAAAGTTTTTCGCGGAAAACTCGCACTCAACAAACAGCTTGGAAAAACTGAAGATATCAGAAGTTTCGAAACACTCGGAGCTAAATAACTGTAAGGCTTCACACTTTTTTCAAAATTTTCCATCGAATTACTTTGGAGAGCACTGATTGACATCTTTTGATACTACGCTCGCAAAAATCTGACTACGCACTGAGGAGAAAATCAAGGAAAACTGCGAAATATAACCTCAATTTGGACCACGTGGTAGTCGATCCAGACGTCACAGAGACTTAATTTTTTGGCAGCAAAAGAAGCATAATAAAACTAGGTAAAATTCATCTTGACTAGATTTTTACCTCAACCAGGAAGGAAGAGGAAGACATAAGAAGATCTAAACTTTGGCCCCTTGCCCTGAAAAATTTTCAGGCAGGACCCCACTTTTTTACTGCTGATCCTGCTGCGCGCTCATTTGGAGAAGAAGCCTGCTTTAAGTTAAGATTTTTATGTATTTTATTTTTTAGGATATTGAAGATTTTTGAAATTTTTCAAACTTTTAAACTTTTTGTATAACGGAATTCAAAAATTTTCAATTTGATGTAATCAGGAGAGAGCCCTATAATTAAGACGAATTTAGCAATTTTTTGTATATTTTTATCTTTAATGGTGACAGAGATATTAATTTTTTTTCCTATTTTTTTAAATAACTATTAAATTAATATATATAAATTAAAATTGACACCAGGATCTTCTCCAGACAGCATATTACGATTAGTTTAAGCCCAAATTTGCCCCCAATAGCTCCAGTAACGACAAAAATAGGTCTTAGCGGCCATTTTGGTTTTTTAGGTTGCCGCACAAAACGTTCATTATCTCTGGTGCTATTGGTCGCAAAAACCCCGGGTTTTCAAAAGTCTATCTGAAGTTAGGGTGGGAATCTTTTGTTGTTGTTTTCAGGCATTTTTAGGACCTGAAAATTTTCAGGCCTGAAACTATTTTGGGCGGATAGGGAAAGTCAAGCCAAGCATCATAATTTAAACCGCAGCTCGATGTGATGGGTGGTTGCGGAGCTATAGTCAATTGAAGTCGGCATTTGACAGCTGGGCGGCCATCTTGAAAAAGTTTGGCCCATTATTGCTCCGGATCCGGTGCTCGTAGAGAGTTGCGGACTTCACAGTGGTGTTTGGGGAGATAAACCCTACCCGATCCATCTGGTTACGGAAGCTTTGGAGCTGAAGAATTTCAGGCGCCTGAAAACTGTTTTGCACGTCGGAGCGGGACGAGCCAAGTCAAACGAGCCCAAACTCGACCACTCTTCGACTAGTAGAGGGTAAGCTGTACCGGTTTGAAGATTGACTCTGACAGTTCTCGAACTGTCAGACCAGTTTTTGAACTCGGTTAGCTCCCGAACCAGAGGTCGTGGAGAGTTCGGGTTTTCTTTCAGGGCGTCGGCTGGTCCCTCCCTGCTCGACAAGCAACCCTTCAGGAGCTTTCAGGACATAGGTATTTTCAGGCCTGAAAACCACTTTACTTGATAGGTCTCAACAAGCCCATCCAGAAAAGCCCAAACACGGTGATATTCGGGCTGACGGTTCCGGAGAAAACCACAGATAACCAGACTTTGGGCGCCATCTTGCCCTGGCAACCGGAATTTCGCACCGGGTTTTCTCGGAGACTTTTTGGTTTTGAGCAGGCGTGTTTGGGCTCATTGAAAAGGGCTTGGGGAGAGCTGTCCAGTCGTGGATAGAGTTCGACTCTATGTAGAGTCTTAATTTATTTTTTATTTTATATTTTCTCTTAATTGACGAACCTGGTTCGTGGAAGCCCCCTGACATCAGATTAAGGTCTATTATTAGATTTAATGACTAGGTACAGGCTTATTAAATGTAAGCTAATAGACAATATAACGGATAGATTCTTTGTCTCTATAACTTTTGTATTGTACTTTTTCTTTTCATTTATTTTAGTATTTCATCGTATATACAATTAAAAAATTTGCAGAGATTTGACAAATTTATAACTTTTACAAACCTTACACAAAGTATCTGCAATATCATAATTAGTGACGCAACTAACGTGTTCCTCTGACAATATGTTTGGATATCGCACCCCCGCAAAACGAGACATGAAAGCTGGTAAAGACGAAGGCTCAGTTAGCCCATCAAATGAGACGGAGAAGGCCGGCCCTTCTACACAAATTATCGACATGTCGCAGACTGGCAACGTAAGGAAGAGTATAGGAGATTGGGAAGCCGCAAGAACAGAGGAAAAGACTTCATCCCAGAAGACATCATCAAAGACAAATCCTTTAGATACTATGAAGGTAAGTCAGAAAGCAATACCACTTCAGGAGAAGAAAGAAGTAGCAACGCGCAGACGCGCATCAGTTGAAACCTCGAATGCATCACCGAAAGCGGAAAAACCCAAGTACGTAAACAGAGTAGCTGAAGCCAAAGCTTGCATTACCAAGGCGAAGCTGCACCTTGGTAACTCAAGAAACTTAAGAACGGACATCAAAACTGAGGTTACCCTGGCAATAGAACGTCTTTTTCAATTAGTGAAAGAAGGGGAAGCAGAAAGAAACTCTGGTAAGATAAGCTTAACTAATGAAGAACAAGTCCAAGAAACTAACAGTGAGAGAGAGAACGACAGAAACTCAAGTCAGGAGACAGGAAAGGAAAAGGAAGAAGGCAAACTGCTAAAGAAAATTGAAGAACATGGAAGGCAACTCGAAGAAAACTTTAAGGAAATGGTGAAATTAAGAGAAGCAATAGAGAAAGAACAAGAAATAAGAGAAGAAAAAGCGACATACGCTAGTGTGACGGCTGGTCCTCTGAGGAAGAAGCACCCAGAGACCATGGCTATACACTCAGTGGTGATAACTTCCAACGACAAGAATGACACAGGAGAACAAGTGCTCGAAAAGATACGGAAAGCAGTAAATGCCAAAGAAGAAGGAGTGAAAATAGACAAGATAAGGAAAGGAAGAGATAAAAAGGTAGTCGTGGGGTGCCAAACGCAAACGGAGATAGATAGAGTCAAAGACAGAATATTGAAAGCGGGAACGGAACTCAATGTAGAACAAGTGAGAAACAAAGACCCACTGGTCATCATCTGGGGAGTTCTTAAATACAACACGGATGAAGACGTCCTCAAAGCTTTTCGTACGCAAAATACTCATATCTTCAAAGACGTGAATGATGAGAACGATAGAGTGATTATAAAATATAGAAAAAAGGCTAGAAACCCACATACTTGCCATATTGTAGTTAGTGTATCACCAATTATCTGGAGCAGGCTAACAGAGGCTGGTACAGTCCATATCGACATTCAGCGGCTTAAGGTAGCAGACCAATCCCCATTGATACAGTGTTCCCGCTGCTTGGGCTTTGGACATGGGAAGCGGGTATGTCGCGATAACCCAGTAGATCTGTGCAGCCACTGCGGTGGCCCACACCTTAGAACAGAAGGTCCAGACTGGCTTGCCGGGGAGGCCCCAACATGCCGCAATTGTGTGAGAGCTAGGTTAGATCATGTGGGTCACAATGCTTTTAGCGCAGAGTGCCCGGTCCGGAAGAGGTGGGAGTCCTTGGCGAGATCCGCCGTAGCCTATTGCTAAGGTGGTCCCAGGCGTGAATAAGACAAGCAGTACAAGCGAAGGTACAAAACACCAGTATTGCGTGGTCCAAGCAAACCTCCAGAAGTGCGAGCTAGCCACAGCCGAATTTATCTTAGAAGCGTGCAAAAGGAAATTGGCATTTGCTATGGTCCAGGAGCCATATATAGGTAGTGTCGGAGTAATGAAGAACTATCAGGGTACACGAGTCGTACAATGTGCCAGGAAAACCGAGAAGGTGAATAAGGCGGCCATAGTACTTTTTGATGACGCTATAAACCTAACACAGTGTCCAAACCTAACAACTGAAAACTTTGCGGTTGCAAAACTGAGGACAGGAGCCTGGGAAATAGGAGTTGTGTCAGTGTACTTTGATGGTGGACAGCCTATTGAGCCAGATTTGGACCATATTAGGGTAATAATGGAGGGGATTGGAGTAAGGGACGTAATACTGGGGGGAGATGTCAACGCATGGAACACTTGGTGGGGGAGTCGGGAAGTGGACCAGAGAGGAGATGCTTTGGCAGGCACGCTCGACGAGTTAGGACTTCACATCCTCAACCTCGGAACAGCTCCTACCTTCGATGTCATCAGGGGAGGTAGGAGGTACAGCAGCTGTGTAGACATAACTACATGCACAGAGAATATGCTTGGCAGGGTGAAAAATTGGAGACTAGCGGGAGACATGACTACATCGGACCACAAAGCAATCCTGTTTGAATTAAAATTAGAAAAATCAATAGGAATAGATATAAAAAGGACTACTAGAAAATACAACACAAAAAAGGCAAACTGGACAGAGTTTTGTAAAAAACTAAGCCAAGTCTGTGAAAATAAAAACATTAACGAAACAGAAATAGATAAGATAGAAATAATAGAAGATTTGGACAATATGATAGAAAAATACACAGAATCAATAGAAGAGTCATGTGAAGGAACTATACCAAGAGTGAAAAACACAAAACGAACAGGATTGCCCTGGTGGAATGAGGAATTGACGCAAATGAAAGAGGACCTGAAAAGGAAGAAAAGGAGAATCTCCTGCGCTGCACTGGATCGTCGAGCGTGGGTTGTCGAGCTGTACCTTACAGCAAAAGAGGAGTATAGGAGGGCTGTAAAGAATGCACAGACAGCAAGCTGGAAGGAGTTTTGTGGAAAGCAAGACCGTGAAACGATGTGGGATAGCATTTATAGGGTTATAGGCCGCACAACCACTAGACAGGAGGATGTCCCCCTAGTTCAGAGAGGACAAGTCCTCGGTGGCGGTGAATCGGCCAGGCTGCTGTCGGAGACATTTTATCCTGAGGATAAAACGCTGGATGACGATGCGAGTCACAAAAAGGTACGAGAGCTGGCGAACAGAGCTAACGAAAAGACGGATGGTGAGACATTCGACCCTCTGTTTACGATGGAAGAACTAAAATGGGCCGCATCTAGTTTTAATCCGAAGAAAGCACCTGGAATCGATGGACTCACCGCAGATATTTGCAAAGTGGCTATTGCCAATAACCCACCCCTGTTTCTGGCGCTTTTAAATAGATGTCTCAGTCTGTCCCACTTTCCGACCACCTGGAAAGAGGCAGTTGTGGTAGTACTGAGAAAGCAGGGAAAAGAAGACTACACGCACCCCAAATCGTATAGGCCGATTGGGCTACTGCCTGTACTGGGGAAAATTATGGAGAAAATGCTAGTTAAACGCATTAGATGGCATATTTCACCGGAAGCGAGTACAAACCAGTATGGATTCACACCACAGCGTAGCACCGAGGACTCCCTCTATGACATGATAAAACATATCAAAGACAAGCTTAAGGATAAGAAACTCATGGTTGTCATATCATTAGACATAGAGGGAGCCTTCGATAGCGCATGGTGGCCGGCA
The DNA here is from genome assembly GCA_929112965.1 of Mythimna albipuncta. Classification (NCBI taxonomy): domain Eukaryota; kingdom Metazoa; phylum Arthropoda; class Insecta; order Lepidoptera; family Noctuidae; genus Mythimna; species Mythimna albipuncta. The sequence goes on from OV815973.1 coordinate 41,237, forward strand.
ATGACATGTCGACTGGCAGAAACTGGATGCCCGGTGAACTTGAGGCGACTAGCCGATAGTTACTTATCTGATAGGAGAGTGCGTGTTAGGTATGCAGGCGCGGAACACCAACGCAAAACAACAAAGGGTTGTGTGCAGGGCTCTATAAGCGGGCCCACATTCTGGAACTTAATCCTCGACCCTCTGCTTAAGGAACTGGAGGAGCTGGGTGAACATTGTCAGGCGTTTGCGGATGATGTGGTCCTGATTGTCTCGGGAAATACAGCACTTGACGTCCAGCGGCGGGCAAACGCGGCTCTCGAGCATGTTCAGAAGTGGGGAGTCAGAAATAAACTAAAGTTTGCGCCTCATAAAACAAAGGCTATGATTATTACAAACAAATTAAAGTACGACTCACCACTTCTGCACATGGGCGGGGAAGATATTGCTCTGTCTCAGGAGATTAAAATACTTGGGCTCACTATCGACAATAAGCTAACGTTCAACGCTCACGCGTCGAACGTATGCAGGAAGGCGCTTAATTTGTATAAACAGTTGTCCGGAGCTGCAAAGGTAAGCTGGGGCCTGGGACCTGAGATAATCAGAACCATATACACCGCGGTGGTGGAGCCAGTAATTCTATACGCGGCATGCGCCTGGGCACCTGCGGCGGGTAAACAGTGTATAAGGAAGCACCTAGATGCAGTCCAGCGTGGCTTTGTGCAAAAAATTATTAAAGCTTATAGGACAACGTCACTGAACTCGGCTCTGGTACTCTCCGGACTGCTTCCACTGGATCTTAGGATCCAGGAAGCGGCCTCTCTTTTTGAGATAAAGAAAGGTTTCTCCCGGAGAGTTATAGGAGACCGAGACATAGAAACAGCTGTGCCTTATACACAGATACCACATCCGGCAGAACAAATTGGCATAGGTTTCGAATGCGTGATGAATGATGAACAACTCGCCCAGCAAGGTCTCGAAAACCCAAAGATCTACACCGATGGGAGTAAAATCGAAGGTAAGGTTGGTGCGGCGTTGTCTCTTTGGGAAAACGGCCAGGAAACCAGAGCCCAAAAATTTAAGTTAGAGAATTTCTGCACGGTGTATCAGGCCGAGCTATTGGCTCTATTTAAAGCCACAGAGTTGGCTATGAGACATCCGGCTCAAGTTTTTGAGGTCTACAGTGACTCCAGATCGGCCCTAGAATCAGTGACCCGTAGTGTTTCCCTTCACCCCCTCGTGGCCAAAATCCAGAAAAATATCCAATCGTATATTAAACGAGGTAAGAACGTAAAATTTTACTGGATAAAGGCACACGAGGGTCTGGAGGGCAACGAAAGGGCTGATATGCTGGCTAAGGAGGCGGCTGTGGGCAAAAAGACAAGGCCAGACTATGATCTGTGCCCAGTTTCCTTCGTCAAGCGAGAGATCCGAAAGGACTCGCTTGACGAATGGAACACGAGATACCAGTCAGGGAACACCGCATCCACAACAAAGGCCTTTTTTCCTGACGCCCGGACTGCCTACGGAATAGTTCGAAAGCTTGACTTTGACCCCCTTCTTGCACAAGTGTTAACAGGTCATGGCGGGTTCTCCGAGTACTTGAACCGATTTAAGTGCAAGGAGAGCCCGGCGTGTGTCTGTGATCCCGAAAATAAGGAAACTGTACTGCATCTTATTATTGATTGCCCAATTTTTGAAAAGGAAAGGTATAATTTGGAATCAGAAATAGATACAAAAATTAGCTTACAATACTTACCAGTAATAATGGCTGAGTACGAAAAAATCGAAAAAAGTGGTTAAAAGTTGACCAATTGTCGCAAATTTGGTACCAATTTACGCGGAAAGTATTCTGCCACGCGACGGAGTTATAGTGAAAACCCTGGATTGCGGTGAAAAAGTGGGAAGTGGTGAAAAATCATTTGGAGGTTATTTTTTCTAAGTGCAAAACCAAATAAACGTTATTATCTCAAGACTTAAAGCGGCGACCCCTAAATTTTGTTTCGGTATGCTGTGCGGACTCTGAAGACCTGCAGGCTGAGACCTCTTCAAGAATTTTCCGCTGGAAAATACAAGAGAAAATCCGAAAAAACCTCAAACGACGTGTGCACGTGGAGGTGGAAGGAGACATCACAGGACTCTCGTTTTTTCACGGCTGCCATCCCTGCAAGACAAGAAGACATCTGGTACTGTCAAAATAATTTTATGTTCATTAGATAAATAGATATAAGCATTACAAAAACTATATTTTGACTCGTAATATCTCTGAAACCAGAGTGTGAACATATAAATTTTAAAATTAATTCTGTTGCGCGCTAACTTTCTCAGTAATTATCAATTTAAATTATAATTTTACCATTTCAGGACTCAGAGATATTCTGTTTTGAACTGAAAAACCAGTTTTTACATAAAAAACCATATATTTTTTCAAAATTTTCATGATTTTATTTTGTGATCTTGTAGAGACTTAATTAACAAATTTTTACCATATTTTAGAAAAATTTTATGTTTACCCGTTCGAGAGATATGGAATTTTAAAGAATTTTAGCCGAAAAATAGAGAAATAATTATTTTTAGACATTTCTACTACTGTAGAAGTACTCTACTCCCCATCGACACCTCGAAAACCCAAAATCTCGTTCTCCTAGGTCAAAGAGGAGCCAAACTACGCGAAAAAAGTTGGTTTTCGGCCATTTTGATTTTATGAGTGTTAACTTTGAACTTCCATAGCTTTTGAACCGAGCAACGTAGGAGCACCAGATTTCCACATTTAGGGCTGGGACGTTGTAGAGATTAGTATTTTTTGGCTTTCAGGCGTTTTCAGCGCCTGAAAATTTTTGGGCCTGAAACGGCTATCGCCGAATAAACGGCGCTGAGCCACGTACTCCATCCAAAGCCGCATCTCTTTACGACGATTTGTTACGGAGTTGTGGCGGTCTAAAGTCGGAGTTTGACAGTTCGGCGGCCATTTTTTAAATTTTTGACTAGACATAGCTCCGGCCCTGGTAGTCGTGCAGAGCTGCGGTTTTCGTTAGGGGTGCTGGGAAGTCGCCCTCTTTTAGACTGACTAGCTTTCAGGCGTTTTGGAGCCAAAAATTTTCAGGACCCTGAAAACCATCTAACGTGGCGGAGCGGGTCTAGCCGAGCTTGGCAAGTCCAAACACGGGTGTTCTGCGAACCTTGGAGGGAAAGTTACACCGGGTTGAAAGTCGACTTTGACAGTACTATAGCTGTCAAACGAAATTTCAGACTCGGATAGCTCCTGAACCGGAGGTCGTAGAGGACTCGGGTTTTCTTCTGCAGCACTGGTAGCTCGTACTCTTTCCGCCTGAGGGGCTATTCCTGAAATTCCTGCGCTGAAAAATTTTCTTGCTGAAACCAGCGAAAGGGGGTAGAGCTCATTAAGCCGAGTGAGAAGAGCCCAAGAACGGTATCATTCGGACGGACGGTTCTTGAGAAAACCGCAATTAACCGTTTTTTGGTCGCCATCTTGGATAGGTTACCGAAATTTCGGTCTGTTATATCTCTGGAACCCTTAGGTCTAGGGCTGCCGTGTTTGGGTTCATTTTGGTGGGGTTGGGGAGGGCTTTCTGAGTAGGTGTAGAGTTTTGCTCTACATAGAGTCAAAATTTTTTTATTGTCCGAAAGCGTTCCTCGAACCTTCCTCTAGGTTATTCAGCACTCACGGCACTTAATATCCCCCAAACTGGTGCTCCAATACATTTGTAACCGTGTATATTAAAACTTTTAAGACTTTTAAGACAGAGCGGTGCTCGCTTTATCGATTGTTTTTATTCCTTTGGAACCAGACGTTCATTCCTTCGTTAAGGAAAACAAGCACAAATCCGACCATTTACTATCTCCTCTTTACAGGGATAGTAAAATATTTTAGCAAAATTTTACTTATTTTTCACTATTTGACTTTGTTGCTCCCCCATATACAGGGATAGGAAAAGTAACAACTAGTGATTAGGACTCTTATATTTTTAAACCATAAACGATCTACCTCGTGACAAAGCAAAATGTTTCTCGCGCATACGCCCCGAAAGCAAAAAGGCCCAGAGACAAATTCTCCAGTTGACAGAGGGACGGCAGGACCGTCTCCAAAAACACCGACACCCACAGCTAATGTTCGAAAGAGCATTGGTGAATGGGAGAACAGTGGGAGCAGAGACCCAAAGCCAGCTGCATCGGTCACATTCACAGTGTCACCGAGAAAGCAAGCACAGATTCCGGTGGCTCCTCCGAAGGCTGTACTAAAGGTCACCCTGCCCCAATCTGGAAAGGAGACAAAGCGGAGAAGCTCTGTGGAGGCCACTAGCGCGTCGCAAAAACCAATTGCCTCGGCCGACAGAGTGACAGAAGGCCGGACCTGGCTTCAGAGAGCGAAAACTCAACTTGGAGAATCACGCAATCTGAAGTCGGAGATAAAAGCAGGAATCACTTTGGCGGTCGAGTCAATGTATAAACTAATAAAAGACGCCGCGGCAGAAATGGAAGTCTTGAAACGGACCCATGACCATCAAGATAGGGAACGGCAACTGACCCAGGAAAAGCTCACAGGAGCAAGGTCAGAGGAAACTATGAGAGAGGATACATCACTCCTCATAGAAAAGATAGAAGTGCATTCCAAACTTTTGGAAGAAAACGGTAGGCAAATGGCAGAACTAAAGTCGATATTAGCAGAGCAAAAAGCGCCCATCGAGACGCTCTCATATGCGAAAGTGGCTGCGACCGGGAGCATTGGAGGAGCGTATGACAAGCGCAACACTTTGCACTCGGTCGTAGTCACATCAAAAGACGATACAGAGACCGGGGATCAGGTACTGGAGAGGGTGAGGAAAGCGGTAGAGGCAAAAGAAGGCTGGGTCAAAGTGGAAAGGGTTAGAAAGGCTAAAAATAGAAAGGTGGTCATGGGGTTTGAGACGGAGGATGAGAGAGACAAAGTAAAAGAGAGACTAGAGGGGAATGGCATCAACCTCATCGTAGAGGCCGTGAAAAACAGGGACCCCATGGTAATACTCAGGGATGTCTTGGCAATAAACACGGACGAAGATGTCGTGAAAGCCCTGAGAAACCAAAACCGGGACGTTTTCCGCGGCCTCTGCGATGGGGAAGACAGGTTAGAGATAAGGTACAGACGAAAGACTAGGAATCCTCACTCGGTCCATGTAGTGCTGAGCACGTCACCGGAGGTTTGGCAGCGGGTGACAAAAAGAGGGCATGTCCACGTGGACTTACAAAGAATACGAGTTGAAGATCAAACTCCACTCATACAATGCACTCGCTGCCTGGGCTTCGGGCACGGGCGAAAGCACTGCATGGAAAAGGAAGACAAGTGTAGCCACTGCGGCGGATCCCACCTGAAAACCGATTGCCCAGATTGGATGGCGGGAGGGACTGCGGTGTGCAGAAATTGCGAAAGGGCAAATCTGTTTAGCAAAGAGCACAACGCTTTCAGTACAGAGTGCCCAGTCCGCCGCAAGTGGGACGCAATAGCGCGGTCCACCACCGCATATTGCTAAGGGCACACCAGGGGCAAAAATCGCATTCAAATTTGCACAGGCCAACCTCCAACGAAAAAAGTTGGCAACCAATGAGTTGTTACTGGAGGCGGAAAAAAGAGGGATTGCAGTGGCTCTCGTGCAGGAACCCTACATTGGCAACTCAAAAAGTATGAGGACCCAGAGGGGAGTGCGGATCTTTCAGAACACCGGTGTCGAAGAGGGTACTGTCAAAGCGGCAATTGTCGTCTTTGACAAAAACATCCAAGTCACACAGTACCCAAAACTCACCACAGAAAACATAGTAGTGGTGGGAATCCAGACCGGTGCCTGGGAGATCGCACTCGCCTCCTTCTATTTTGAGCCGGACAAGCCAATAGATGCCTACCTGAATCAACTAAGGCAAATTGGTATTGCCAACGGTACAAGACCGCTTCTCGTTGGAGGGGACGCCAATGCAAAAAGCACCTGGTGGGGTAGCATGGTGGTTGACCGCAGGGGTGAGGAGCTGTGTGCAGCTCTTGGTGAGCTCGGGCTGAACATTCTTAATACAGGGGAAATCCCAACATTCGACACCGTTAGGGGGGGTCAGCGCTTTAGCAGTCATGTCGACATTACGGCATGCTCAGACAACATCCTCGAGTTGGTGGAACAATGGAGAGTTGACGAAAGGCTCACGAGCTCCGACCACAATGGCATACTATTCAATATCAGGCTGACGAGGGCAAAAGGAAGTCAGGTAGAGAGAACGACACGCATCTTTAACAGTAATAAAGCTAATTGGTCTATGTTTCATGAGAAACTTAACCAATTAAAGATAGATCACCAAATCCAGAAAGCAGAAATAGAAAAAATTAATAGTACTGAACTCATAGACATAACAATAGAAAATTATACAAAAATCATACAGGAGGCGTGTCGTTCTGCTATGCCTACTAAAAAAGCCAGGGAGAAGCTCTCTATGCCATGGTGGTCGGACAAGCTCGCTGAAATGAAAAAGAAAGTCGCCACCTACAAGAGGAGAGTACGATGCGCGGCTCCAGTTAGGAGACCAAAGGTCGTCGAAGAATACTTAAAAAAGAAAAGGGAATACGAGGAAGAAGCAGCCCGAGCTCAAACCGAAAGCTGGAAGGAGTTTTGCACCAAGCAAGATAGGGAGGGGGTCTGGGAGGGGATTTATAGGGTTATAGGGAGAACAACGCAAAGGGGGGTGGACTTGCAGATGGTAAAAGACGGAGAGGTGCTCGATGCAAAGGGCTCCGTAAAACTGATAGCGGAAACCTTCTATCCAGAGGACTCTACGAGCACCGACAACTCCCATCACGGCTTTATCAGAGATAAAGCCGAAACGGTGAATAGAGAGGAAGAAGGTGGCCCTCAAGATCCACCCTTCACACGGACTGAGCTCATAACAGCTTGCGAGTCATTTAATCCTAAAAAAGCTCCGGGGGGAGACGGCCTCACAGCCGACATATGTAGCCAGGTCATTGGAAAGGAATCCGATTCCTTTCTGGCCCTTCTGAATCAGTGCCTCAAGTACGGTTATTTCCCGAAGTGCTGGAAAGAGGCCACGGTGGTGGTGCTAAAGAAACCTGGGAAAATAGACTACACCACCCCAAAATCATATAGGCCCATAGGCCTCTTACCAGTACTAGGCAAGATATTCGAGAAGATGTTGGTGGCCCGCCTCAAGTTCTATGTTGTACCGAGGATGAGTACTCGCCAGTACGGATTCATGCCCCAAAGAAGCACCGAAGACTCCCTCTATGATCTCATGCAACATATAAAAGGAAAGCTAAACCTAAAAAGGATAGTAGTGCTAATCTCGCTAGACATAGAGGGAGCCTTCGATAGCGCCTGGTGGCCAGCCATAAGGGTCCGACTGGCAGAGGAAAAGTGTCCTCTCAACTTGAGGAGGGTCATCGACAGCTACTTGAGTGACAGAAGGGTCAGGGTTAGGTATGCAGGTGAAGAATATTCCAAGGTGACGAGTAAAGGCTGCGTACAAGGCTCTATCGGAGGCCCCAACCTTTGGAATCTCCTGCTGGATCCCCTCATAAAAGCCTTGACGGAAGGCGGTATCTACACGCAGGCGTTTGCAGACGACGTGGTCCTTGTCTTCGACGGTGACACAGCACTCGAAATAGAACAAAGGGCCAACGCTGCCCTGGAACGTGTTCAGGCGTGGGGCATCGACAACAAACTTAAGTTCGCGCCACAAAAGACGAAGGCAATGACGATAACAAGAAGGTTAAAATACGATGCCCCACGACTGAGCATGGGTGGGGTAGATGTGACCATGTCAAATGAAATTAAGATCTTGGGTGTCACCGTCGACGACAAGTTGACTTTCAACACGCACGTCAAGAATGTCTGCAAAAAAGCTATCGGCGTGCATAAGCAGTTGTGCAGGGCAGCGAAAGTCAGTTGGGGACTAAATCCCGAAGTAGTCAGGATAATCTATGTAGCCACAATAGAGCCGATCATCCTGTACGCTGCCAGCGTGTGGGCTCCAGCGGCTAGTAAGCTGGGGATTATAAAACAATTGGGCGTCGTGCAGCGCGGAATAGCGCAAAAAATATGCAAAGCATATCGCACAGTCTCCCTGAACTCGGTGCTCCTGTTGGCAGGGATACTGCCCCTAGATCTCAGAGTTCGTGAGATGGCCTCATTATACGAGGCCAAGAGGGGAGTGTCGCTGCCAATATTAAGGGATAGAGAGATGGAGCGTCCCGTGTCCGCGTTGAAATCTCCTCACCCTGCCATGCGTATCGAACTGGAGTTCGGAAGGCTGGTGGACAGGGAGCAGGTCGACGCCAGTGCCAAACCGGAGGTGAAAATTTTCACCGACGGAAGCAAAATTGAGGGGCGGGTTGGTGCTGCGTTGTCCTTTTGGAACAGCCAGGCCGAAACACGCGCCCTCAAGCTGGCGCTACCGGACTACTGCTCGGTCTACCAGGCGGAGCTCCTGGCGATATGCAGGGCAACAGAGGAGATACGGAAAAGCACGGCGTCCACTTTTGGTGTATATAGCGACTCAATGGCGGCTCTCATGACGGTGAAAAACCACAGTTGCCTTCACCCCTTGGCAGTTGAAGCAAGAGAAAACATAACAGCTGTTTCTCTCCAGAACAAGGTGTTACACTTGTTCTGGATCAAAGCTCACGCAGGTTTTGAGGGCAACGAGAGAGTGGATCAGCTGGCAAAAGAGGCCGCCATGTTGAGCAAAAAGAAGCCGGACTACGATTTGTGTCCTGTTTCATTCGTCAAGCGCTGTATTCGTATGGCGACGCTTGACGAATGGAACAATAGATACAGAGTCGGCACTACCGCTTCAGTCACCAAACTGTTTTTCCCGGACGCAGTGGCGGCGTACAGGGTTGTCAGGAAACTACAGATTGATGGGCAACTGACTCAGATCTTTACGGGGCACGGTGGATTCTCAGAATACTTGAATCGCTTCAAGTGTAAGGGGAGTCCATCGTGCATCTGTGATCCAGGTGAGATAGAGTCGGTACCACACTTGCTGCTTCGCTGTCCTGTATATGCCCGTGAAAGGAATGAAATAGAACAGGAAATTGACACTAACCTGACTGTAGACAATATAGGAGAAATAATGCTGAGTAGAAATAGGGGGAAGTTCTTAGAATACTGCCAGAAAATTGCGCAAAGTGTAATTAAAAGGAATAAAAGCAATCGATAAAATATGCAACTACTATATAATTAATTATATATAAGTCTGTGCATAATTATTTAAATCAGTAGACAAGTTATAACTAAAGTAGAGCAGTAGAATCAATAATAATTTAAGAAGTGTAAAATTTAGTAAATAAGCAAATAAAAATAGAAAAATGGCAAGCCATAATAGTGTAAGTCAAAATGTATAAAATTAGTAAGTAAGTCAAATGTACAATAACAGTAAGCATTATGTTATAAACCCTAGTAAAATAAGTAACAAATATCGAAACAAAATAAGCCTGTAACAACAAAAAATGTATAGTTAAATCGAAGACAAATAAATAATATAATGTAAGTAGAAATAAGATTTAGAACAAATGTTTAAAAGAAAAATATAAAAAAGGAAATGTAAAAACTGTATAAATGTGAAACAGTGTATCCTACGTTAAGAAACAATAAAAAGTGTCTCCTGTTTTAAACTCATTATACCCAAAGCTACAAGGCACATATATAAGAAAAGTAGCCAGATAAATGGATAGATTTAAATGGGAGTCCCACCCATAAAAGAGACTGAGTGAGGAAGGATGACAGAAAGATAAAGTATGCGGAATGAACGTGCGAGAGGCAAGCTAGCGAGAACTTGTATGACAGAGAATTAGATTAGAAATAGACCCAGATTTTGTCCGGGGTAGAGATCGCAGAAAAAAAAAAAAAAAAAAAAAAAAAAAAAAACCTAACCTAACCTAACCTAACCTAACCTAACCTAACCTAACCTAACCTAACCTAACCTAACCTAACCTAACCTAACCTAACCTAACCTAACCAGTAACCGATAACACGTCGCAACAGTACCATCGCCTCCGCGTTAAAAATTAATTAAAATTCAACGCGTTGAGTTACGTGCGCCAAAACGTAATCAGTGGAATTGTGGAGTGTTGAATTGCCAGGATTCGTGTGGGCAAGTGTCTGGCTCTTCTGGTTGCGGAGCAGTACGCCTGGAACTTCTGTGGGGAATATCTCAGCCAAGGTCAGTGCCATTATTGTGCGAACATCATTCCTGAGAGACGCAGCAGAGACCTATCTAGAGATACCAAGAACAGCAAATTCGGAGCACGGGCTTGGGAGCTGTTGGCATATGAAAATCATCAAAACACGTGGATTTTTTGCCAAAATAACCTCACTTTGGCCCCACGTGTTGTTCGCGACACGAGGTGTGACGTCGAAACAGCCAATCAAGCCCTCACTGAAGACTCCGTTGCCGGACGAGGAATCTGCCTGCAGACCAGCCATCAGCGTGACGACTCCGCGGCTCATCATCAGGTTAGCCCGAGGGAACTCCTTAACGACTGGTCCTATCCTACCCGAGTTTGGACTTGTCTGACTTGGAACTCCAGGACCTTTCTACAGGGATCTGTTTCTCATCCCCCACCCCACTTCGCCATCCTCCCTCTCCCCCCAAAAAAAAAAAAAAAAAAAAAACCTTCCCCCCTCAATAAACTCCCCGCGAGACTTCCCCCCCCCCCAACCCCCCTCAGGGCGACCTCACCCCCCCGCGGCCTAACTTCGTTCCCGTTGGAGTTGGGATAGCCGAGTTTGGGATCATTTGAAAGAGCTCGAAAAGCTCTTCAATTTGGCCCCTACTGAATATCAAATCTCGTGACCCTTACACTTAGTGGTCCAGCGGCACTTCAGGATTTCACTGGAGACTACAGTGCGCACTCAGGGCTCAGAACATCGAGCTCTAGCAGTTGTCGGGCTCCTCATCGGACAGCAGTCGCCGGCCACCAGCGACGGAAGATTCCGTGAGTCCACCTCAGTAATAATAATAATACTTTAAAAAAAAAAAAAAAAAAAAATAATAATAATAATAATAATAATATAATAAAAAAAAAAAAAAAACTAATCTTCACATCTTTACTAATAGGTAACTAACTACTGTACCCGTTAATATATTTAAGTAAGGTATAAATAAGTAATTGTTCCGTGTCTTAATTTTATCCATTTCCTTCCCCCCATTAATTACAAAATTGTTGGCACTACAACCTCAATAAAAAAATAAAATAAAAAATGTCGTCACAGCAATCCACCATATCTGCTTCTCGTAAAACAACCGTGGGAGTCTCCACTAACCTCCGGAAAAAGTTACTTAGGAACACTGCCAAATCTACGGTGTCTGAAAAAGCGGCGCATCCATCGGAGCCACCCAAACAGTCTACCCCGATCCCAACGGCGTCGTCGGAGACGCAGGCAGCGGGCTCAGGTGTGTCGGCATGTACGACACACATCTCGGACACGACAACATCGGGACCCGAGATGCGAGAGGGAATTCCCTGCACAGTGTCGGAGACGGTTGTAAACTGGGAGCAGTGTGGAATTTCTCCCCCCCGCCAAATCATCTCAGACGACGAGAGCTCGGTGGCTTCTTCAGCAGGTCACCTAAACAGACCTGAGCGTCAGAGTCTTCTATACCGAACTCCAAGACGGGGTACAGGTGTGCAGATGGATTTGGCTACGCGAGAAGCAAACGACCTGCTTCAGAGGGGGAAAGACGCCTTAGAGTCGGCAGGGAACATGAAGCGGGAATGTCAGACCACCGCCCATGAGTGCCTCCAAGGTCTCTACGAGACAGTTCTGTCTCTAGCAGACTCGCGGGCACGTCATAAATTCAACCTCGAGAAGGAGCGCTCTCGACATGCACAAGAGCTCGTGCGGGTCGAGAGAGCTCATACTCGAGATGTTATGACCCTAAAAACGGAACTCTCGCTCATGCGAACTGACCTGACAGATACTAAGAAAGAGGCAAAGGGTATCCGTGACTGGCTAGGCCACGAGACTCTTGAAGCTTTCAAGAGTCTAAAGGAGGTAAGGGAGGAAGTCAAGCTGGTGAGCTTGAAGAACTCCAAGGAGCACGAACAGACTAGGCTGGACATTGTAAAGACACCTGGGGATCCTAAAGGGGAACTCCTGAGTGGGGGATTGTCCCGTCTGGAGTCAAATATTACCAGCATCTCAAACCAGCTGGACGTGCTTCGTCAGGAAATGGAAAAACTGAAGCCTGACCCTACCCAGCCAGGATCGAACCTAAGCCAGGCGTCTGAGGCGGAGGCGGCAAAAGACATCTTGACAAACACTCGGTTTGACGAGGAAATGGGGAGAATGCGGGCACAGATCCAAGAGATTCTGAGTAAACCCACGCCTCCCCCACCACCAACACAGCCACGAGATGATTTCCATAAACATCTCAAACCCATAGCGGAAAGGCTGGACCTGGTCTCGGCGGATATCCGAGTCCTGCGGGATAAAGAAGCTCCCACCCAGATCATGGCAGCTCCAAACTTGGACGCAGAACTGGCGGTCGTGGAGGTGAAAAAGCACCTCCAAAACATTGAAAAAGGGGTAGCAGACCTGGGCAAAGTAGATAGACCTCCTCAACAACTACAAGGCCCAAAAACCTTTGCCCAGGTTGCTAGTACACCAAAACCCGCCCCTAAGCCAAATCAATTACTACCAAACCACACCCTGATCATCTCGTCGACGGACCCCAAACACACAGGGGACAACGTAATCGAGAGGATTAGGACCGCCTTGGATCTCAAGACGACCGGAGCAAAGGTGGATGCCGTCAGGAAGGCCCGAAACCAAAAGGTAGTCCTGAGGTGCGCCAGCAAAGCCGACTTGAATCTGGTCAAAGACCAGTTTAAGAAAAATGGGGGTCTCAAGGTCCAAGAGTCAAAGCCCCAGAACCCCTTGGTCTGTGTGAAGGGCGTACTGTCCAGCTACGGCGACGGGGAGATCGTCGATCTCTTGTTAGCGCAGAACAAACATCTTCTGCAAGACGTCGCTGAGGGTGAACAGGCGGCTAGAGTGCGATACAGGAAGCGTGCGAGGAATCCCCACGAGTGCCATCCGGTGTTGGAACTGTCACCAAAAATGTGGCTTATCTTCACCCAAGCCCAGAGAGTGCACGTGGGTATCAAGCGGTGCTTAGTCATAGATCAGTCCCCACTCGTTCAGTGCACAAAGTGCCTCGGATACGGACACAACAGGTCCATATGCGGGGCAGCAAAGGAGTCATGCTTCTTTTGCAGCGGTGCGCATGATGGTAGGGACTGTCAGAACAGAGCCGAAGGCAAAGAGCCCACGTGTATAAACTGCAAGGGGGCACAGAAAAAAGGAAGCGACCTGGCACACACAGCGTTCAGCGAAGACTGCCAGGAACGCCAAAAGTGGGATGGGATAGCTCGGTCGCGCGTTTCCTACTGCTAAGAGCGACCCGCAGGAAAACCACCAACAAAGTCCCCCTCAAAATTCACAAAGATCGACAGCAAGATTGAAATTCATCCAAGTCAATCTCCAGCGCTCCAAGCTGGCCACAGATGAACTCCATCTGATGGCTCAGGCAAAGGGAATTTCCGTGGCACTTGTTCAAGAACCTTACGTGGGAAGAACAGGTGTAATGAAACAAAGTCCAGGCACACAAGTTATCCAGTGCAGCCTCAACCGCCAAAAACCAGTGAAAGCCGCAATAGTGATCTTCGGAAGCAGCTTGGAAGTCATTCATGACCCCCAACTTGTAACTGAGAACATTGCGGCCGTTCTGCTGAAGGTGGGCCAGCTTAGTCTTGGAGTGCTATCGGTCTACTTTGAGGGAGACCAAGAATTAAACCCATACCTTTCCACATTACAACAAACAACAAACAAACTACACACAAACAACATCCTGGTGGGAGGTGACGTAAATGCCTGGAGCCAATGGTGGGGCAGCGTATCCGAAAACCATCGAGGGGCCGAGTACTGTTCCTTCCTCCACGAGCAGGATTTCCAGATCCTAAACTCGGGTCACACACCAACTTTCGAGGTCTACAGAGGCGACAGGTGGTGCACAAGCATAGTAGATGTAACTGCATGCAGTCTGTCGCTGCTGGGAAAAATGGAGGAGTGGCGAGTAGAAAGAGGGTTGACCTCATCCGATCACAATGCAATCACCTTCTCTATGCGCTTAGAGAAAGCTTTAGAACCCCTAAGGCCAGTCTCGACGCGTATCTATAACACCAAGAAGGCAAAGTGGTCCGATTTCTGCGCGCGCTTCAAAACCATCCTGGCAGAAAAAGAAATAACAAAGGCCAGGATCTCGGACGCCCCGAGCCCGGGGGATCTGGAAATAATACTCGACGAGTACATAAACGCCATCCACAGTTCGTGTGATGAGGCGATTCCAAAACTGGGATCTCCAAAACACAATTCAAAGCCCCCTTGGTGGAATTCTGCTCTTGACCGTCTCAAAAAAGACGCAATGACGAAAAAGAGGAGGATTAAGAATGCAGCCGCTCACCGGAGGGAGGACACCATTAAAAATTACGTCACGGCAAAAAATGAATACACTTTAGCAGCAACAGAAGCTGCCACTGCAAGCTGGAGGGAGTTCTGTACAAAGCAGGACCGAGAGAGCATGTGGGACGGCGTCTACAGGGTATTAAGGAAGACCGCCAAAAGGCAGGATGACACCCTCCTGAGAAACACCGCAAGAGAAACTCTTAGCCCACAGCAATCCGCGGACCTGCTGGCAAAAACCTTTTACCCTGACGACTCACCAGATGGTGAAAAGCCATACCACAGTGCATTGAGACAGTTTGCGAGGGAGGAAAATCCACAGGGATTATCCGCCAACGATCCACCCTTCACAACCACGGAGCTGGAAATGGTCCTGCAAGACCAAAATCCGAAGAAGGCCCCCGGCCCCGATGGTTTAACGGCAGACATCTGCGCTGCAGCAATAAACTGTGACAGGGAAGTGTTCTTGGCGATAGCAAATAGATGTCTGTCGCTATCACACTTTCCGAGGCAGTGGAAGGTCGCTCACGTGTGCATCCTCCGC
Organism: Mythimna albipuncta; assembly: GCA_929112965.1. Taxonomy (NCBI): domain Eukaryota; kingdom Metazoa; phylum Arthropoda; class Insecta; order Lepidoptera; family Noctuidae; genus Mythimna; species Mythimna albipuncta. The sequence continues at coordinate 56,273 of OV815973.1, forward strand.
AAGCCAGGCAAGGATGATTACACCAGTCCAAAATCCTACCGGCCAATAGGTCTCCTATCGGTCCTCGGAAAAATCGTGGAAAAACTCCTTGTAGGCAGACTTCAGTGGCACTTCTATCCAACACTGCACAAAAGTCAGTACGGGTTCATGCCACAGCGTGGTACCGAGGACGCCCTCTATGACCTCATGGGGCACATACGTGCCGAAATCAAAGCAAAGAAAATAGTGCTTTTGGTATCATTGGATATAGAGGGGGCTTTCGACAACGCATGGTGGCCTGCATTAAAAAAACAGATGGTGGCCAAACAATGTCCCAAAAACTTGTACACTCTCGTCGCCTCATACCTAGAAGACCGCTACGTCAAGGTCAACTACGCCAGAGCGACTAGCGAGAAAGGAACCAACAAAGGATGCGTCCAGGGCTCAATTGCCGGTCCGACGTTCTGGAACCTGATCCTAGACTCACTCCTTCACAAACTGGCTAGTATGGGCGTATATTGCCAAGCATTTGCAGACGACGTCGTCCTGGTATTCTCGGACCACGAGACCGGTCCCCTGCAGCAAAAAGCCAATGAGACGCTAAGCGTAGTGTCGAAGTGGGGCGCCCGAAATAAGCTGCGTTTTGCCGCGCATAAAACAAATGCGATGGTTTTAACGAAAAAGCTTAAATACGACGACCCGATTCTGCACATGTCGGGCACAAGGCTGGACCTGGTCCAAGAGATCAAGCTGCTAGGTCTCATTATTGACGCCAAACTCACTTTTAATGCACACGTGTCTGCAATCTGTAAAAAGGCTACAGACATCTATAAACAACTCGCATGTGCAGCGAAGGTGACGTGGGGTCTCAATAGAGAGATAATCAGGACGATTTACGTGTCAGTGATAGAGCCCATCGTGATGTATGCAGCGAGTGCGTGGGCCCCGGCGGCTGAGAAACTGATGACACGAAATCAGTTTGATTCGCTACAGCGGGGTTTCGCGCAGAAGATCTGCAAGGCATACCGCACGGTGTCTCTGACATCGGCACTGGTTCTGTCAGGCCAACTCCCATTAGATCTCCGGGTGATTGAGGCGACAACCCTCTACAAGATCAAGAAGGGCCATTCCCGAGAGTTCCTACCACCGGGCCGTGAGCTGGAACGGAATATAAATTATTTAAATCACCCTCATCCAGCGCGACTCACAACTACCGAGTACGCACGCCTAGAAGACTGGAATCCCGAAACCTTAGAGACTCACAAAGTTACCGGCCCCCAAATCTACACTGACGGCAGCAAGATAGAGGGGAAAGTTGGAGCTGCCCTAACTTGGTGGGAAGGAGAAAAGGAGTCCATGTCCAGCACTTTTGGCTTGGAGCCTTACAATACTGTCTTCCAATCTGAAATGTATGCACTCTTTCGAGCTGTCAGGTTGGCAAGAGAATCTAAAGCGGCCTCCATAAGCATACTGAGTGACTCAAGGTCGTCGCTCGACCTGCTGAGGAGACCGTCTGTTACTCACCACCTGGCACTTCAAATAAAGAGTTTCATTCGAGAAATCAGAGAGGAGGGCAGAAAAGTGAGGCTTTTCTGGCTCAGGGCCCACGTGGGAACTGCCGGAAATGAGCGAGCAGATGAGCTTGCAAAGGAGGCAGCCCTAACAAAGGAGACAGCGGACTATGACAAAGTGCCCGTATCATACGTGAGAAGGAAGATACGGGAGGGGACCGTAAAGAAGTGGCAAGCGAGGTATGAGTCCTCGAGTACAGGAGCGGTAACAAAGGTGTTCTTTCCAGACGTCATAGCGGCGAAAAGAATCCTTAGGGACACAACCCTAACACCGGCCCATACTCAAATCTTGACGGGACACGGAGGTTTTGCAGCTTACCTTCACCGCTTCCACCTCAAGGATAGTCCCTCGTGCGTCTGCGACCAGAGCTGCGAGGAAACAGTCTGGCACCTTCTCTTCGAATGCCCAAGGTTCTGCCTTGAACGAATGGAACTGGAGCGGAAAACAGGACTCCAGTTAAATCAATCCTCACTCCACAACTTTATGGAGAAGCCAGCTTCGAGGACTCCATTCTTAGCATTCGCGAGTAGAGTTGCCTTAACCGCAGCGGGGCCGAACAAATCAGATGCCCCCGCACGAAGTCGAGTCTGGCTACCATCTACTCGTACCCCCACCACAAACACAAACACCACACCTACACTAAATACACAACATCCACTACCCACAACTACACGGCCAAGTACAAACACAACATCAACAACAATTACTCAAAACCTAACACTTTCAGCTACATATCAAAGCACAAATACACAACCAGCATCAGTGACAGCGCCACCGGTAGCAACAACAGGGACAAACCAACAGACGATCCTAACCGACATGCCAGTAACACACTTCCTGGTATGCGGTAGAGACGGAGTCCCCGGTATCAGACTTCGAGGGGTCGCCCTGTTCATGAACAGAGAATCAGAGACGCTGGGCATAAGTTTCTGCATTGGTTCAAGCCGCACTGGAGCCCGAATTACAATTTCACCGGGCCTAGCTGCCCTGATCAACGGGAGCACATTAAAAACGAGCATCAAAGGAAGTAAGTACTCCGCGCTGCAGCAGGTGGAGATAGCCGCTCACAAGTGCCGTTTAGTGCGATTCAAAGGAAAGACAATCGCACTACTCGAGTGGAGAGCGGAGACCCCATTTGCCCAAGCCAGCTCGCTGCTCCAAAAGATTAGGGAAGCAGGTGAAAATACGTGCATAGCACCCCGCACGATCAGCATCGATGCTATGGTGGTCGGTGGAGAAAGAGGAGACATCGCAGACCGTTTCGGCTGTCTTAAAGCCTCAGAACAGCATGAGATCGTGGTCTATGAGGACAGGGGGGAAACTCTAAGCTTCCTCAAAGCCCCCCCAGACCACACAGGCAGCACGATGAGCTCCACTAAAAACCCGATCGCCCTGAGCGGAGCTGAGAGGGCTCAGCAGAAGTTAACGGCAGAAAAAGAAAAGAGGGACAAAGGCGGAAACTTTAGCCCAGAGGACCGAACCCGGTCCAAAACCCGTCTCAAAGCAATAGGCAACTTCCTCAGCGCACTGCTCCCGAGTACCAGCCGCACATCACCATCAGAGCGGCAAGAGTCAGCGGTCATGAGGTTTTTCAAACCGAAACCTAGAGAAACACTAGCACCAAAACCCAAACCGACCAGAGCCGACAAAGGGCAAGTCAGCCCACCGACCCTCGCTGTAAGCTCGGGTATCACGGACCACATACACAGCGCATTCCTCGAGTATATAGCAGTCGTGAGGGCAACCAGAGAGGTAAACCTCGCTACTTGTAGAAAGATTCTGCAGACCTTCCATTGGAAAAATGAGGGTCTGTTAAGGGTTTTGCTCGGGGAAGCAGAAGCAGCCGTGTACGACAACGTCAAGTCCCAGGTCATTGCTGGTGAAATGACAGGGTCGTACATGGCAGCTTATAGTGCTAAGAGTGGCTTTGTGACCCTGGACGTGGAGGAAACGGAGCGCTCAGGGAAAGCTACATTCCGAACACCCGCAGACGACCCGATAGTGGTTACCGCCAAGTGTACCAAAATTATGCTGGACGACAGGATCCTCGAAATGGCACAATCCATTTCGGGGGCCTGTGTTTCGCCAGCTTCGGAAGCACACTGGGCGGTACCCAGTATCAGGTGGGTAAACGGGGTCCCAGGGTGCGGAAAGACAACCTGGATAGTGAACCACTTTGACGAGGAGAGCGATATCATAGTGACCACAACAACCGAAGCTGCTAAAGATCTCAGAGAGAAGCTGGCGCACCGATTAGGAGATCGTGTTAAGGCAAAGGTGCGCACTATGGCCTCAATTTTAGCCAACGGGTTCAGACCAGAGGAGAAATGCCGTCGCCTTACGGTTGACGAAGCCCTCATGAACCATTTTGGGGCCATAGTCATGGCAGTGAAGTTGTCTGGAGCGGGCGAGGTCGTTCTCATCGGAGACGTGAATCAGTTACCATTTTTGGACAGGGAGAACTTATTTGAGTTAAGGTACACCCGTCCGAATTTGGTGGCTAGCATCGCCCAGGAGTTGCTCTGTACGCATCGGAACCCAATGGACATAGCTTTGACCCTGAGTGAGATATACCCCGGTATATACTCCTCCAAGACGTCGCTGTCGCAGGTCCACTCTCTGAAAGTGGAAAGGTTCACAGGAGCGCGCATACCGAAAACCGCCCACAACACCTTATTCTTGGTCCATACACAGGAAGAGAGAGCCTCTCTTGCTGACCAAGGCTATGGGTCTGGCGAAGGGTCGCGTATTCTCACCATCCACGCAACTCAGGGGTTGACCTGCGACAGCGTTATTATAATTAACACCAAGTCAAGGAGGCTCCAGATCCATGACAGTATCTCCCACGCAGTTGTCGCAGTGTCGAGACACACGGTCAGCTGTGTGTATTACACCGACGACGCCGACGATGCCACGGGCCGTTTCGCCCGGAAAGCGATGGATGCGCCGTCTAAACTGGTCGTCGAATACAACCTTAAGACGGCCATGCAGCATCGAGACACCGCAATCGTAAAAGCCCTGATGGAGTTAGTGAAGACTCTAGGTAGCAAATAAATAGAAACTTAATACCCCAATTGTACCCACAAATCCTAAATGTACAGTAAAGTGTAAAATGTACTTCTTTGACTTGTGTAGTAGTTTAGCATTATAAGCTTAAGGGATTTGTATAATTGTTAAAGTAGCCATTAAGAAACCTATAAGTAATACAAAATATTTAAAAAAAAAAAAAAGTACAATATGACAAAAAAAAAAAAAAGATTATACATATTCATACATAATAATAATAAAAAAAAAAACCAAAAAAAAAAAAAAAAAAAAAAAAAAACCAAAAAAAAAAAAAAGAGTCTGAGGTGGACTCGCGTAGTTTTTAAGCTTAGTTTTTAAGTAATATTTGTCCAAGATGAGGGCACGACAATGTAAAAAGAATGTATAAACAAATTAAAAAATATAAACAATTGCGCCGACTACCATGTCTGCGGTAAAATATGTACGAAAAAAAAAAAAAAAAAAAAAAAAAAACCTAACCTAACCTAACCTAACCTAACCTAACCTAACCTAACCTAACCTAACCTGACTTCAGTGGCACTTCTATCCAACACTGCACAAAAGTCAGTACGGGTTCATGCCACAGCGTGGTACCGAGGACGCCCTCTATGACCTCATGGGGCACATACGTGCCGAAATCAAAGCAAAGAAAATAGTGCTTTTGTTATCATTGGATATAGAGGGGGCTTTCGACAACGCATGGTGGCCTGCATTAAAAAAACAGATGGTGGCCAAACAATGTCCCAAAAACTTGTACACTCTCGTCGCCTCATACCTAGAAGACCGCTACGTCAAAGTCAACTACGCCAGAGCGACTAGCGAGAAAGGAACCAACAAAGGATGCGTCCAGGGCTCAATTGCCGGTCCGACGTTCTGGAACCTGATCCTAGACTCACTCCTTCACAAACTTGCTAGTATGGGCGTATATTGCCAAGCATTTGCAGACGACGTCGTCCTGGTATTCTCGGACCACGAGACCGGTCCCCTGCAGCAAAAAGCCAATGAGACGCTAAGCGTAGTGTCGAAGTGGGGCGCCCGAAATAAGCTGCGTTTTGCCGCGCATAAAACAAATGCGATGGTTTTAACGAAAAAGCTTAAATACGACGACCCGGTTCTGCACATGTCGGGCACAAGGCTGGACCTGGTCCAAGAGATCAAGCTGCTAGGTCTCATTATTGACGCCAAACTCACTTTTAATGCACACGTGTCTGCAATCTGTAAAAAGGCTACAGACATCTATAAACAACTCGCATGTGCAGCGAAGGTGACGTGGGGTCTCAATAGAGAGATAATCAGGACGATTTACGTGTCTAGAGCCCATCGTGATGTATGCAGCGAGTGCGTGGGCCCCGGCGGCTGAGAAACTGATGACACGAAATCAGTTTGATTCGCTACAGCGGGGTTTCGCGCAGAAGATATGCAAGGCATACCGCACGGTGTCTCTGACATCGGCACTGGTTCTGTCAGGCCAACTCCCATTAGATCTCCGGGTGATTGAGGCGGCAACCCTCTACAAGATCAAGAAGGGCCATTCCCGAGAGTTCCTACCACCGGGCCGTGAGCTGGAACGGAATATAATTTTTTTTAAATCACCCTCATCCAGCGCGACTCACAACTACCGAGTACGCACGCCTAGAAGACTGGAATCCCGAAACCTTAAAGACTCACAAAGTTACCGGCCCCCAAATCTACACTGACGGCAGCAAGATAGAGGGGAAAGTTGGAGCTGCCCTAACTTGGTGGGAAGGAGAAAAGGAGTCCATGTCCAGCACTTTTGGCTTGGAGCCTTACAATACTGTCTTCCAATCTGAAATGTATGCACTCTTTCGAGCTGTCAGGTTGGCAAGAGAATCTAAAGCGGCCTCCATAAGCATATTGAGTGACTCAAGGTCGTCGCTCGACCTGCTGAGGAGACCGTCTGTTACTCACCACCTGGCACTTCAAATAAAGAGTTTCATTCGAGAAATCAGAGAGGAGGGCAGAAAAGTGAGGCTTTTCTGGCTCAGGGCCCACGTGGGAACTGCCGGGAATGAGCGAGCAGATGAGCTTGCAAAGGAGGCAGCCCTAACAAAGGAGACAGCGGACTATGACAAAGTCCCCGTATCATACGTGAGAAGGAAGATACGGGAGGGGACCGTAAAGAAGTGGCAAGCGAGGTATGAGTCCTCGAGTACAGGAGCGGTAACAAAGGTGTTCTTTCCAGACGTCATAGCGGCGAAAAGAATCCTTAGGGACACAACCCTAACACCGGCCCATACTCAAATCTTGACGGGACACGGAGGTTTTGCAGCTTACCTTCACCGCTTCCACCTCAAGGACAGTCCCTCGTGCGTCTGCGACCAGAGCTGCGAGGAAACAGTCTGGCACCTTCTCTTCGAATGCCCAAGGTTCTGCCTTGAACGAATGGAACTGGAGCGGAAAACAGGACTCCAGTTAAATCAATCCTCACTCCACAACTTTATGGAGGAGCCAGCTTCGAGGACTCCATTTTTAGCATACGCGAGTAGAGTTGCCTTAACCGCAGCGGGGCCGAACAAATCCCCCGCACGAAGTCAAGTCTGGCTACCATCTACTCGTACCCCCACCACAAACACAAACACCACACCTACACTAAATACACAACATCCACTACCCACAACTACACGGCCAAGTACAAACACAACATCAACAACAATTACTCAAAACCTAACACTTTCAGCTACATATCAAAGCACAAATACACAACCAGCATCAGTGACAGCGCCACCGGTAGCAACAACAGGGACAAACCAACAGACGATCCTAACCGACATGCCAGTAACACACTTCCTGGTATGCGGTAGAGACGGAGTCCCCGGTATCAGACTTCGAGGGGTCGCCCTGTTCATGAACAGGGAATCAGAGACGCTGGGCATAAGTTTCTGCATTGGTTCAAGCCGCACTGCAGCCCGAATTACAATTTCACCGGGCCTAGCTGCCCTGATCAACGGGAGCACATTAAAAACGAGCATCAAAGGAAGTAAGTACTCCGCGCTGCAGCAGGTGAAGATAGCCGCTCACAAGTGCCGTTTAGTGCGATTCAAAGGAAAGACAATCGCACTACTCGAGTGGAGAGCGGAGACCCCATTTGCCCAAGCCAGCTCGCTGCTCCAAAAGATTAGGGAAGCAGGTGATAATACGTGCATAGCACCCCGCACGATCAGCATCGATGCTATGGTGGTTGGTGGAGAAAGAGGAGACATCGCAGACCGTTTCGGCTGTCTTAAAGCCTCAGAACAGCATGAGATCGTGGTCTATGAGGACAGGGGGGAAACTCTTAGCTTCCTCAAAGCCCCCCCAGACCACACAGGCAGCACGATGAGCTCCACTAAGAACCCGATCGCCCTGAGCGGAGCTGAGAGGGCTCAGCAGAAGTTAACGGCAGAAAAAGAAAAGAGGGACAAAGGCGGAAACTTTAGCCCAGAGGACCGAACCCGGTCCAAAACCCGTCTCAAAGCAATAGGCAACTTCCTCAGCGCACTGCTCCCGAGTACCAGCCGCACATCATCATCAGAGCGGCAAGAGTCAGCGGTCATGAGGTTTTTCAAACCGAAACCTAGAGAAACACTAGCACCAAAACCCAAACCGACCAGAGCCGACAAAGGGCAAGTCAGCCCACCGACCCTCGCTGTAAGCTCGGGTATCACGGACCACATACACAGCGCATTCCTCGAGTATATAGCAGTCGTGAGGGCAACCAGAGAGGTAAACCTCGCTACTTGTAGAAAGATTCTGCAGACCTTCCATTGGAAAAATGAGGGTCTGTTAAGGGTTTTGCTCGGGGAAGCAGAAGCAGCCGTGTACGACAACGTCAAGTCCCAGGTCATTGCTGGTGAAATGACAGGGTCGTACATGGCAGCTTATAGTGCTAAGAGTGGCTTTGTGACCCTGGACGTGGAGGAAACGGAGCGCTCAGGGAAAGCTACATTCCGAACACCCGCAGACGACCCGATAGTGGTTACCGCCAAGTGTACCAAAATTATGCTGGACGACAGGATCCTCGAAATGGCACAATTCATTTCGGGGGCCTGTGTTTCACCAGCTTCGGAAGCACACTGGGCGGTACCCAGTATCAGGTGGGTAAACGGGGTCCCAGGGTGCGGAAAGACAACCTGGATAGTGAACCACTTTGACGGGGAGAGCGATACCATAGTGACCACAACAACCGAAGCTGCTAAAGATCTCAGAGAGAAGCTGGCGCACCGATTAGGAGATCGTGTTAAGGCAAAGGTGCGCACTATGGCCTCAATTTTAGCCAACGGGTTCAGACCAGAGGAGAAATGCCGTCGCCTTACGGTGCAGTTGTCTGGAGCGGGCGAGGTCGTTCTCATCGGAGACGTGAATCAGCTACCATTTTTGGACAGGGAGAACTTATTTGAGTTAAGGTACACCCGTCCGAATTTGGTGGCTAGCATCGTCCAGGGGTCGCGTATTCTCACCATCCACGCAGCTCAGGGGTTGACCTGCGACAGCGTTATTATAATTAACACCAAGTCAAGGAGAAGCTCCAGATCCATGACAGTATCTCCCACGCAGTTGTCGCAGTGTCGAGACACACGGTCAGCTGTGTGTATTACACCGACGACGCCGACGATGCCACGGGCCGTTTCGCCCGGAAAGCGATGGATGCGCCGTCTAAAATGGTCGTCGAATACAACCTTAAGACGGCCATGCAGCATCGAGACACCGCAATCGTAAAAGCCCTGATGGAGTTAGTGAAGACTCTAGGTAGCAAATAAATAGAAACTTAATACCCCAATTCTACCCACAAACCCTAAATGTACAGTCATGTGTAACATGTAAAGTGTAAAATGTACTTCTTTAATTTGTGTAGTAGTTTAGTATTATAAGCTTAAGCGATAAGTATAATTGTTAAAGTAGCCATTAAGAAACATATAAGTAATACAAAATATATATATAAAAAAAAAGTACAATATAACAAAAAAAAAAAATATACATATTCATACATAATAATAATAATTAAAAAAAAAAAAAGAGTCAGGTGGACTCGCGTAGTTTTTAAGCTTAGTTTTTAAGTAATATTTGTCCAAGATGAGGGCACGACAATGTAAAAAGAATCTGTAAACAAATTTAAAAACATAAACAATTGCGCCGACTACCATGTCTGCGGTAAAATATGTACGAAAAAAAAAAAAAAAAAAAAACCTAACCTAACTGACAGCCTGGTAAACCAAGAACAGCTGGACAGGTGCACTTTTGACGTCCGCATTTTTACCGACGGAAGCAAGATCGGAGGAGGGGTCGGCGCTTCTGTGTCCATATGGAGGGGTGAGGCCGAGACCAGAGCCCTCAAACTTGCCCTATCAAAACACTGCACGGTTTACCAGGCTGAACTTCTGGCAATTGCAAGGGCAACCAGGGAGATAAATAAACTCAAGGCGTCCTCTTTTGGAGTTTTCAGCGACTCAATGGCGGCTCTACAAACTATAGTAAATCCCGGATCACGCCATCCTCTTGCTGTAGAAGCTAGGGATAACATACGATCCGCATCCCGCCAGAACAAGGTAGTATCCTTATTCTGGGTCAAAGCTCATGAGGGGCTACAGGGGAATGAAAGAGCTGACCAGTTAGCAAAGGAGGCCCCTGAAAACTCCAAAAGAAAGCCCAATTACGATCAGTGTCCGGTCTCATTCGTCAAGCGAAGCATACGTATGGCGTCGCTTGACGAATGGAACCAGAGATACGGATCTGGAGATACGGCCGCTGTTACTAAACTGTTTTTCCCGGATGTGCGGACAGCTTACGGAATAATCCGGAAGATAGGAACAAATAGCCTTAACACGCAGATAATGACGGGGCACGGTGGATTCTCCGAGTACTTGAACCGTTTCAAGCTCAAGGGGAGTCCATCGTGCATCTGTGACCCAAATGTAGACGAAACGGTCCCGCACATACTATTCGACTGCCCTCAATTCGACAGGCACCGTTTCAATACCGAACATGAGATAGATATTAAAATAACACGCGATAACATGACAGACATAATGAAGAGTAAAAACAACAAAGTATTCCTAGAGTTTTGTAAACATATAGCGCAAAAAGTTATAGATCGTAATAAAACCGCATAAGCAAATATGCTAACATAATATAGTATATTATATTAAGGACTAGCATAGAAATAAGTGATAAAATAGGAATAAATAATTAGTATGTAAATTAGACTAAGCTAGAAATAAATGTGAATATATGTAAGACTTCCGTCCCCAAAACTTGGTACTGTTAGAAAATATTGTTAGAAACTAAGGTAAAATAAGTGAGTAGTAATAAGAGAAAACTGTCTTCCCCATTTCTTCCTAAAATATAAGAACAAATAAATACATGTAAGAACACTCGGATGTAACATAGAAATAAAATAGTAATAAAACAGCCACTGCAAAATAAAGGAAAAATTGTAAAGGATACTGTTGGAACAGTATCAAATGTTATCAAAATATGTAGAAATAAAAAAATGTCTTCACAATTATTGAGAACCCGTAAACCCAATTGTGTAAATAAAGAAAACAAACAAAAGTAGTTAGACAGAATAGAATGACTAGTAGCAGTTGGGCATCCCACCCATACAAGGCATAATAGATGATGAATGAAAGAAAGATCCAGTATGATGAATAAAAGTACGAGAGGCATACAAGCGAGAACTGGAATGATTGAGAACTGACATAGCTAGCATAGACTCCGATAAAATGGAGGTAGAAGTATAAAAAAAAAAAAAAAACCTAACCTAACCTAACCTAACCTAACCTGACCTAACCCAACCCTCGTGGTGGTCGGATCGTTTTCAAAGTCACTCCGCACTAAAAAATCCAAAAAAGTGGTAAAAAGTTGTCCGATCTCAGTGAAACTTGTGTTGATCGATGCAGAAAGAGCCGGGCCACACGGTAAATTGTGAGTGAAATACCTGGATTGCAGTAAAAAGCGAGGAAAAGGAAAAACCGCTTTAAGGTTATCTTTTCCATAGTGAAATTTTATTAAACTGCCTACGCTGCAAAAACGAAAGCGGTGACCCCCCAATTTTATTTTACCATCACGTGCGGATTAAGAAGATCTACAAGCTGAGTCTACTTTCGAAATTTTTTTTGGAAAATATCTGAGAAAACAGTGCTGTTGCCCATATTGGGGAAAATCTTCGATAAGATGCTGGTGGCCCGCCTAAAGTCTCACCTTCTACCAAACATGAGTACCCGTCAGTATGGATTCACGCCGCAAAAAAGCACAGAAGGTGCCCTCTACGACCTCATGCAGCATGTCCATAAGAAACTCGACCAAAAGCGAATAGTGACGCTAGTATCTTAGGAGATAGAGGGGGCATTTGACAGCGCGTGTTGGCCTGCTACAAGGATCCGACTGGCGGAAGAAAAGTGACCTATTGATCTTAGGCGGGTCATTGACAGTTATCTTAGGGACCGTAAAGTCTCAATCAGGTACTGTGGAACAAACAAAGGCTGTGTCCAGGGCTCAATTGGGGGCCCAATCTTTTGGAACCTGGTCCTAGACCCTCTCCTAAATCACTTACAGAAAAGGGTATATACATCCAAGCGTTCGCGGACGATGTCATTCTGGCTTTTGACGGAAAAACCGCACATGAGGTGGAAATGTGCGCCAATGCCGCTCTTAACCATGTCCTGGCGTGGGGTGTCGAAAACAAACTTAAATTTGCCCCACATAAAACGACAGCTATGGTAATCACAAAAAAGCTGAAATACGACACACCGCGCCTGAGCATGGGGGGGATCGGCATTGATATGTCGAAAGAAATGAAGCTCCTGGGTGTAACGTTCGACGAAAACCTAACTTTTAATAAACATGTCTCAATTGTTTGTAAGAAGGCCATTGCGATCTACAAGCAGTAGTGTAGAGCTGCAAAGGTCAGTTGGGGGTTACACCTAGAAGTGATACGGATGATGTATGTGGGTTGTGGAGCCTATTATACTTTACGCTGCAAGTGTCTGGGCGCCAGCGGCTGGAAAGTTGGGCATCAGGAAACAACTTGGGACTGTACAGCGTGGAATTGCCCAAAAGATTGCAAGGCATATCGCACGGTCTCCCTGAACTCAGCGCTGGTGCCACTGAAAACTCCAAAAGAAAACTTGATTACGACCAGTGTCCGACCTCATTCGTCAAGCGAAGCATAGGTATGGCGACGCTTGACGAGTGGAATCGCAGATATGTAGCTGGTGACACAGCATCTGTTACAAAATTGTTCTTCCCAGATGTGCGGGTAGCATATAGGGTGATAAATAAGATGGTAATTAGTGCTATAACCACGCAAATTATGACGGGGCATGGTGGACTCTCCGGGTATTTGAACCGATTCAAAGTCAAGGAGAGTCAATCGTGTATCTGCGACCCAGAAATAAGTGAAACGGTTCCGCACATATTGTTCGACTGCCCTCAATTTGAGAGACATCGTTTCAACACCGAGCGAACGCTGGATGTTAAAATAACACGGCAAAAGTTACAAGAAATAATTAAAAGCAAGAATAGAGATACCTATATTCCTAGATTACAGTAAATGTATCGCACAAGAGGTAATAGAAAGAAATAAAGCCGCATAAGCAAATATGCTGCCATAATATAGTATGTTATATTAGAGGCCAGTATAGTAATTAAGATGTCAAATAATTAATGTAAAATAGGAAACAAGTAGTACCTATTTAAAGTAAAATAAGATTAAAAAGTTGTTAAAATTTTAAATTTATAAAGTAATGCTCCTTATATCTGTAAAACTAGAATAGTAGCATAAGAATGTAATAAGTAAAATGTAAAAATAAAAATTGTCTCCCCGTTTATATCCCGAAACATAACCTGTATGAATAAAATTAGTATAAAAGTAAATATAAATAGAAGCTGTTAAGTTAAGCACGAAATGTAAAAATAAAGTCTATCTCCCCTCTTCCCTGATAATTATCCAATAAGAGCAATACTAAACTAATAAAAGAAAAAATATGTAAAAGTTTAGGGAAAATAGTAATAGTTGGGAATCCCACCCATAAAAGCGCAAAAGAGGATGAATGACAGAAAGATCTAGTATGAAGAATGAAAGTGCGATATACGGCATACAAGCGAGAACTGGAATGAATGTGTAACTGTTTATGGCTAACATAGGCTCCAATCTGATTGGAGGTAAAAGTTGAAAAAAAAAAGAAAAAAAAAACTTGTGTTCGATGGTGCGACAGCTCCTGAAGTCCAGAGGGATGCCAATGTCGCCCTCGAGTACGTGCGAGCATGGGGTGTCACGAACAAGCTTCGGTTTGCGCCACATAAGACGAAAGCAATGCTGGTCACGCGCAAACTGAAGCATGACACCCCATGTCTCCGGATGGGTGGGGTAGACATTAGCATGTCTAAGGAAATCAAACTGCTCGGTCTCAGCATCGACCATAAGTTGACTTTTAACAATCACGTCGCAAACCTCTGTTCCCGAGCCGTCGGCTATAAAAACAGCTGTCGCGGGCAGCTAGGGTCAGCTGGGGTCTCCATCCAAAGGTAATCCACTGCATCTATACGGCTGCAGTGGAGCCTATCATCCTGTACGCGGCGAGCGCGTGGTCGCCGGCCGCTAACAAAGTCCGGTTGCAGAAGAAGCTGAACGCCGTCCAGAGGAGCTTCGCGCAAAAGCTGTGCCGAGCCTATCGCATGGTCTCCCTACACTCAGCACTGGTGCTGGCTGGAATACTCCCTCTTGACCTCCGGATTAAGGAGGCAGCCTCGCTGTGCGAGGCCAAGAGAGGGGTACCTCACCCAGCGCTGGGAGACCGGGAGATCGAGCGGGTGGTATCAGCACTAGAGATGCCGCATCCGGCTGAGCAGAGGGCCATTGTACTGCGACGCCTGGTAGACGAGGAACATTATAATGAGCACCGCGATTATGCGGTGAGAATATTCACAGACGGCCGCAAGATTGAGGGCAAGGTCGGAGCCGCAGTGTCGGTGTGGACCGACCAGGCGGAGGTCAAGGCCCTCAAACTTGCTTTGCCGTCTTACTCTACCAGGCCGAGCTTCTCACCCTGTGCAAAGCAGGGAAGGAAGTCCTCCGAAGGACCGAGACGGCGTTCGCTATTTACAGCGACTCCATGGCAGCCCTCACTCAGAATGGCATCCTCGCTCAGAATGGCATCCTCGCTTCGCCCTGGTATCGTCTTATGATTTTTTTTGAATTTCGCACAACACAGTAGCAACTTAGCGTAACCGCGTAAGCGCGCGAAGTTTAAAGTTTAGAATTTTGTGATAATTAATTGATTTGTCGTGTTCTATGAATTAGGTGAGGTTTTGGTAGGGCAAGCCGGGCTTTTTGGCTTGTACTGCGGGCACGCCACTGGTATGCAGATAATAGCACAGTTGTAGAGAGATACCTGCCCAGTGCTCGGGCTAGCAAGGAGCTAATCCGGTCCGAAAGAGAGGCTATGATAGAGCAAACGAATATCTCACTTCAGGCAGTCTCCAATTGGAGTAAAGCAAATCTGGTGGGATTCAACGCCGCCAAAACACAAGCGTGTCTGTTCATCGCCAAAAGGAGCCCGTGCACCTTGGCTCCTACTTTTCAGAATTTATCCCTGGAGTACACCGACCGCCTTCAGCTCTTGGGGGTTGAAATTCCCTCAGACCTTAACTTTGGGCGGTTCATTGAGTCCAAAGCCAAGGTAGCTGCTAGGAAACTAGGCGTTCTTGCAAAGGTCCGGCGGTACTTCACACCGGGACAGGTTTTAATGTTATACAAAGCACAGGTCCGTTCGTGTGTGGAGTACTGCAGTCACATATGGGCTGGTGCTGCAAAATGCCACCTGGCAGCTTTGGACTCGGTGGAAAGGCGTGCAAAGGCTAATTGGTGATCCAGATTTGGTTATGTCCAACCTTCAAAGCCTTGAGCACAGGCGTAGGATAGCCAGCCTTTCGGTGTTTTACAGGATGCATTTTGGAGTGACATTTACGTAGTTGAAACTTCTACGTTCCGGACTAAGCGTTTCACCTCGTCGTTTCAACCGCGTATGTCGAAGGACTGGAACAGTTTACCTGCTGCGGCCTTCCCGTCCGATTATAATTTGGGTGTCTTCAAAGCTAGAGTGAATAGGCATTTAAACTAGTGCGCCTCACCATCAAAGATTGCATCGCTATTTACCATTAGGTGGGATCGCAGTCAAGCACTAGTTTATATCAATTAAAAAAAAGTTTTTAATATTTTTTACGTAACGTTTTTTTTCGTATTAAAATGTTTTTAGAACAATGATGTTATAGCACCAGTACAAAAAGGGAACCAAATATTTTGTAGTTTGGTTAAAAACGCTATTATACACATCACTGCGGTGCAAATACAGTCATTTTCAGAGCAAGTGAGTTGAAAATGACCAAGTACATGGCAGCCGTCGGTAACAAGGAAACCAAGGAAGAGCCGTTCGTCAGAGTAGTTGTCGCGTGCATAGGCCACAGCGACGAGGGTGTCGACAAATGAAACGACACAGTTTAACTGTCGATATTTAATTTTTGAAAGTGTTGGTATCACATCGGAACTTATAGTTAACAAGTGAGCGGTAGTGGTTGCGGCTGCGGTAGGGGTTGCGGTAGTGGTTGCGGCTGCGGTGGTGGTTGCGGCTGCGGTAGTGGTTGCGGTAGTGGTTGCGGCTGCGGTGGTGGTTGCGGCTAGCCCGACAGGTCGCCGTGGTCGAACAGGTCCTGGTCGTAGAGCGCGGCGCGCACGGTGCGGCCGCCGAAGTAGCGGCCGTGCAGCGCCGCCGCCGCCGCGCCCGCCTCTGCAACACCCACACATTACTGCCCGCACTACACACATACAGCTACGGAACAGAATCAAACTAACACGACAAGAATGATCGCGAGGAAATTGATGATGAAATTATTAAGTGTCTACATTATTTCACCATGATATATATACAGGCGAAATAATTTACTAAGCTTTTAAAATCAAAGCCAATAATAATTGAAAACTACAGACTAGATTTTTTACGACAGTAAATAATCATGGCGGCTTAGTTTATAAATTAAATCTTTATACTTTTATATATTTTTCATCACTATGGCATAATGCTACGCTAAAAAACACACCAGCAAAATTTTCTTCGGGAATGCCATGATCCTATACAGATGTCACATACACAATGAAATAACAGAAGAGGAATTGCACAGGCCATAATTATGATAAAATATAAAAGAGAAAAATTAGGCAAATGCGAGTCGGACTCTTTATTAATTTAATTTGTTATCAAATCACGGAACCCTCGTTCCGTGATTTGATAACCGAAAAAAAACTCATCTTGGGCTCTATTTGTTTAGACGATTTTCATCCGTTACTCACCCTAAAAAGTTCAGTTGAAAACCAGCGTCAGGCAACTGCTACAGTTGTCTGACAGTATGCTGAACTGAACCTATTTGGCACTACCATGAGACAAAATGTTGCTGTATGTTTTTTATTTTTTATTTTGTTTATGTTTTATATTTTATTAATGTTTCAATACTTGTTTGGTTCATTGTGTGCCAAATAAACATGTTTTCTTTCTTTCTTTTCTTTTGTTTCTTTTTTTTTTAAGTAAGTTAAAAGTGTTATTACCAAATAACGATTACTTAAGTGTTTGATTTCCTCAATAATGTATAAAGGAATACGTGATGAAAAATCTTATTTTTATAATGTAATTTCAATTAATAAACTATATTGTAACAACTAAAACTCATT
Source organism: Mythimna albipuncta (assembly GCA_929112965.1). Lineage (NCBI taxonomy): Eukaryota > Metazoa > Arthropoda > Insecta > Lepidoptera > Noctuidae > Mythimna > Mythimna albipuncta. Next base: position 73,584 of record OV815973.1, read on the forward strand.
CGAAAGAGCAGTCCATCAATAATTGTTAAATATTCGATGAATCGTTCAGTCGAAGTAGCGTTTGGCGATAAAAGGTTGCTTTGCAATAAAAATTATCTATATACTTCATGCGCACAAAAGTACAGAGGCGGGCTTAATGTCTTAGGCATTGTGTTCGATCTATCGTTCAGTCGACTTTCCATTAATTTTGTTTTCAAAACATTGTGTAAAACTATCTTTAAAATGTATGTTAATCGACCTTATGGCTCTCGAAGTATCGTTACGGACTCGGTCGTTGCGTCATTGGGCATTGCTGATATTCTATTAGCAGTTATGGACGCACCGCACATTCAATTTCTGCCTTTGGCTTAGGCTTTGCAGGAAGACAGCGTGTGCAACATCCGTGACCTCTCCCTTCCCTTCCCTTTGGTAAGTTTTGCTGGTTTAAGTAGCATTTAGTAAAAAAGGTATTTTGATATTAGATGATTATAAATTATATAAATAGATACCTTATATGAATACATAGTTTGTTATCTATGGGGACTTGAAAACTTTTAAGTTCTGAAACGATTTGTATTGTTTCTATTTTGTAAATAAAAACATTAGGTGGGACTGACCGTCGGGCTCGTTGAACTGTACAAAGATCTTGACGTCGGCGTGCGCGGGGTCGTCGTCCTCGGTCTGGCGCTCGTTGTAGATGACGAGACGCTCCACCTTGCCCCACTTGGAGCACTCCTCCTGGATCTCGTGGTGCAGCGCCTCGTCCACCTCCATGGCCGACACCATGTTGCACAGCAGCACCGTGCGCGACGCGCGGCGCCGCATGAGGCGCTGCATGACCAGGTGGCGCGCCGACTGCCCCGAGATGGACAGCGACTCCTGCTGCTGCAGCGTGTCGGGCGACGTGTCCAGCAGCTTGCGCTGCAGCGCCGCCTGCTGGCCGGCGCCCGCGTCCGGCGCCGGCGCCGGCGGCGGGCTGAGGCGCGGCGCCGCCGGGATCACCACGCCCGGCGGCGGCAGCGCGGGCGGCAGCGCCGGCAGCGCGGGCAGCGCGGGCAGCGCCGGCAGCGCGGGCAGCGCGGGCAGCGCCGGCAGCGCGGCCGCCAGCGTGGGCAGCGCGGCGGCGGGCGGCACGCCGAGCGCGTTGAGCTTGGTGAGGCCGAGCGCGACGGCGTTGCTGGCCACGGCGTCCATGGCCTGTATCTTGGCGGTGGCGGCGGCGGCGGCCACGGCGGCGGCGGTGGGCATGGCGGAGGGCTGCGGGGGCCCCGCCAGTGCGTTGGGCGGCGTGATGGCGCGGCCCACGCGCAGGTACTGGCCGCCGAGGTCGAACAGGTTCATGGACGCGATGGCCTCGAGCGCGGCCGCCAGCGTGGCGTACTCGATGAACCCGTAGCCCTTGTGCTTGTGCGCCGACGCGCCGTACGCGAGCTTGCAGTACGTGATGGGACCGAACGCCTCGAACACGCTGCGGACAGACGGACACGAACGATTATAAGTGTTGAGTTAAGTTATAAAGACGCATGTTCAATGCATCTTTATAAGTCTGTGCGGATATATGAAAATGGGTCAGTAAGGGTAACCTTAACCGTTATTGTTACAAGAAAATATATAAAGTGCCCTAAAAGATCAAATTGTCGGTCAAATTCGACGTGTTTTTATCGTTTAAGATAACCTCAGAGTAATAGCAGAGTAATAGAATTACACCCTGGATTGCATGGTCTTGTTCGAGTAGTAGGTATCTCTCAAAAAACAAATGGTGTGATAAAACAACCGATAGTTAAATTATCGACTCTACATACCAATCTCATCTAGTAAACAGGAAGAGACGAAAAACCAACAGCATAGCATACAGTCAGACTGATCAGTCTAAAGCATGCTAAGAGTAGGTAAAAGCAAGAGTAATGTCAAACTATATCATATTCGAAATAACTCTTTATTCAAAAATGCATTGCTTGTCTGTCAACACACGCAGAAAAGTTTACATCATTCATTTAAACCCAAGCGAACGCCGGCATTCGCGCACCTATTGTCTTTCTATTGTGTCTGTGATTTCCACGATTGAAAGGTTAAGTCCGGGCAACCATTTATGCACACCATTTTTGGTGAGGTAACCTTAGGCCTTTGGTTAGGCGGTTGGCTTAAAAATAAAATTACCTTTCATTTGATATATAATCCGATTAAATAGCAGATGAGGGTAAGTTATGTCCATTTACTCACCTCTTTATACGAGGTAACCCTCCTATTTGCACCAAAAAAAGGAGGCAACCTATAGTTTTTCAGTTCCTTGGTGCACATTATTTCAGCTGATGCTCGACTTTCCCAAATAAGAAATAAGGGTAATCGATGTCAAAAATGTAACAACAAATTTTATTGTTTAATTCATTAAACCCTCGTTCGCGCACCTATTGTCTTTCTATTGTGTCTGTAATTTCCACGATTGAAAGGTTAACATCATTGGCACCAGATTTTGCTAGGCAACTTATTCGCAATGTCGTAATCGCGTTATCTAGCATGTAATAAGTACCATAATCAAAAAACAGATGAAGGAAGAGATTTATTTTATGTATCTTAGAGTTTCTCGTATTCCCTACAAGTAGTTTATTGTTACAAGAGTATGTAGCAATATACTAGAATAAGGATACTTCTGTATCAATATCATTTACGGAATTTTAGCTATGTCAACAAAATGAAAATTCATACTTGTGTACAATCGACCAGCCAGACTATCTTCCCATTATTCATCTGCAAAACTAATCAATGCACAGTAAGCAAATCTCCGTGCAGCAATTGTGTGAATTGAAGTGAACAACCCATCTAAGTATTTATATTTTTGCCGCAATACTTATCTGATCAGAATCTTCTGTCAAGATTAGGTTGCCTACAAGGAAATCCGTGGAGCTGGGATAATTAGTTTGAAGCCTAAGTGCATAAACAAAGGCAAAGACTGCTCTGTACTCTCGTTCTCATTCAAGAAACAGCATAAAAACTGACCCTGAAATATAAACTACAAAGATTTCATTATTTTGCAAACCTTTCCTTGTCAGACCAGTCTACTAACTTAGAAAACCACGACTAACAGATCAAGCAACTGAAAAGGGCTATGGTTAACACTGCAAACGAGATCGATTGAAATCATCAAACACTATCAACAAATGCCATTCACATCATCATTTCCTATGGATTTAATGTTGTGCACGGCCTTTGTGGGAGCAGCGGTGTTCCTGTGGTGCAGGAGGAAGGTTTACCAGGGGCTTCATGAAATCAGAACCAAGTGACATTTTCGCGAAACATCAATTTCTTCTTCTTCTTCCTGCCCTTATCCCATATTACTTGGGGTCGGCGCAACACGTTTTCTTCTTCCATTCTGTCCTGTCACCCGTCAAACTATCACTAATTCCCTTTTCTTTCATATCACTTTTCACACAATCCATCCATCTATTTAAGTTCTAATAAAGTGTACATAGTGGCTAGCTGCTGATCGTCAGCCCAGTGAACCGAAGGTGGTAGCTAGTAATGCTAGTGTAAACGTGGTATTTGACCACGCTACATCCCCTAAACGACAAAGACCTAACTTTTACATTAGGGTTTTTTTTGGTGGATATTATTATTATAATGACTTCTTACGCTCTAGGGCCTTCAGTTACCCTTTGCGTTCAAGGACCGCAGGCTTCCCTTTCAAAAGTCAACCCATGGCCTCAGTAGGCTTCGGCCCTGCTGAGCCGTACCCTAAGACACAAGTGACTCTACAAGAGTTATGTTTTTAGTTAGGGGTTGTGTTTTTTACTTAGGAACTCTAAATGTTTTTGTTACATAATAAAACATATCACATCTGTTTTACCACTTCTCCTTAAAACATGCCAACCCCAACAAATGACTTGAAGAATTCGATCAGAAAACGCTTGGGAAGTTGTAATTGTTCAGAGGTCCACTCACTTCTTGATGTCGTCCTCGGTGAGCTCGGGGTGGATGGAGGCCACGTAGATGCGGTTGTACTGCTTGGCCTCCTCCTGGATCTCGTCGATGACGGCCTGCGCCTGCGGCATGTTGGAAGGCCGCCCCACCACCTTGATGTTGCGTCCGCCCAGCATCACGCCGTTCATCTGCTCCAGGCTCAGCTGGGCCGCCTCGGGGATCTCGTACTCCACGAAGGCGAAACCTTTGTGCTTCTGCGTCACGGGGTCCCACGACATATTGATCGACTTGATCGGTCCGAACGGGAGGAATGCCTGTCGTATCGTGTCCTCCTTCAACTCAAATGATATGGAGCCCACATATACTCTGATGAAAAATACACGGTATTAAAATGAGGTGAATGAGTGTTTTATCTCAATATGTAAACCACCAAACTCAGATCTTTTCAGCATGTTAGGTCACAGGCTCGACCAGCGCGTGGCGGGAGCCTCCAGTGTATCGCTCTCATCACAGTGCGGTATGAGTGTGTGGTGGCGTGCGTGTGGGGTGCGAGGGTGTGAGTGTGCGGCGTGTGGTACCTGCACATGAGCGCGAGCGCCTGCTGGCGCTGCACCTGTGTGCGCTGCGACGCCATCTGCTGCTGCTGGTGCGCCAGCGTCTGCTTCATGAGCACCATTTTGATACTCTGTTCCATGGCGTACTTCTTAGCACGCGCCACCGCCTCTGCCTGCTCCGACGACAGGCGCGGCAGAGAGCCGCCCAGGATCGCCGGCAGCGTCGAGCACTTGGCGCCCGGACCTGCGGACACACGCACCATCATCCATCATCCATCCATCAGCGCGTCTCCCGCGGGGGCTGCGAGCCGGGACTCACCTGTGAACACATCTCCCACCTGCTGCAAGTCGTAGATCGGCGCCGAAAGGAAGCCACCTGTAAAACCAAAGCTTTATCAGTCAGTGCCGGTAGCGTACAGATGCCAAACAGTAGTGGACGCAGGCACTCGCGCTCGCACACATCGCTGTCACTCCGCGCGCGCGCCCGCCCGAGCGCCGCCGCACGCCGCGCTGGCGCGCCTCGCTCGCTCTCTCTCGCACGCTCTCGCTCTCTCGCTCGCGCCGGGCGCACGCGGCCGGGCGGGCGCGCGCGCTACGCGCGGCCACAAGGGGTGCAATGCGGTATAATGAAGTAGGTACATTGTGAGACCGGCGAGCAGCAGCCGGCGCCGCAGCCGCAGCCGACGCGTCTCCGGCACGCCTAAGCGTATAGCAAAAACCTAACTTATATCTAGCCTGAAACAGAAAGCAGAAACACTGATCACTGAGGACGGTTTCGAAACGAGACAACGAATGTGAAACGGGTTTGGCGGCGAAGGGGCGGGCCGGCGCGGCGAAGCGAAGTGCGGCGCCCGCGCGGCGAGCTGCGAGCTGCGAGCTGCCAGCCGCCCGCGCGGCGAGCCGCCAGCCGCCCGCGCCGGCCGCGCAGCGCTGTGGGCTACTCACCGGGCAGACCGCCGGGCAAGCTCCCGGGCAGGCCGGCCATGGCGGGCATGGCGGGCATGGCGGGCACGGCAGGCATGGCGGGCAGCGCGCCCAGACCGGGCGCGGCGGGTGGCGCCATCACGCCGGGCGGTAACGGCGGCTGCAGCGCTCCCGGCGAGCCGCCCTGCAACTGTTTTGAATTAATCTTGATGTAATTTTTTTTTTCAACTTCAACTCCTCAAAACAAAATCCTCCACCCAGGCATAGGTAACAAAGCCGAAACAATAACCTAGCTAGCCAACTATTTGTGGTTTAATAGCCAGCTAGATAACCGGGCCTTTCAGCATTTGGATAACTTGTTACTAGAATAACTGATTTATTGGGCAAGCAACTAAGTTAAGCTAGTTTTAGAGGTAATATACCTAAGATAACTTTAAAGTTGCCAAATCTTCATTAGACCGCAGGTAAACATAAACAACCTATGGGAAATGGTTATAAGTAGGTAATCATCATCTCATCATCATCATGTCATCTTTATTATATATTTACTATAATTTATTATGAAAGAAAGCATTGAGAGTTTTGTCCAAAAAGAGTATAGATTACATAATCACTCAATGCTTTCTTTCAAAATAATTATATACACATATAATTATTTTGTATTATTTAGTGTGTGCTAAAGGCGTGTTCTTTAGCTTTTGCCCGTGCGCTTCGCTCCCGCTCTTCTACTATATCCTACTCTATTCTACTCTACCCTACTATACCCTACCCTACCCTATCCTACTCTACCCTCTACCCTACTCTACTCTACCTTACTCTACTACTACTCTACCCTAATTTTATTTTTTTTTTCCATTAGAAATCAGATATCAGAAACGTTTATTTCAAATAGACCAGTTACAGACACTTTTGAATTGTCAAAATGTCGGTCAGTGAAACTAGTGAAGCTAAATTGCATGTTCCAAAGAGTAGGTCTCTATGGAGAAGATCATGCAATAAACTCTATGGACACTTTTAAATTGTATTGAGTTACATGAATCTTCTACGAATTCAAATTTCTCCCTGTTCAATACTATTTCTTAAGAACCTTCTCCACAATAAAGAATATAACAAAAAAAAATGTTTTGCAAAATCGGCCCAGCTATTCATGTGTGATGCCGTGACCAAGGAAATAGGGATTATTTTTTTTTTTTATATTGTAAATTTAATATGCCATGTGAGTGTCTCCCGTTAAATATTTGAATACTATTTAAAGAAACAATACATTATTAATAAACAAAAATTAGAAAAAAAATGATTGGAGTAAGTAATTTGTAAAATATTCTATCATGAGTACTGAATAATAAAACGATTTAACAAATGTTTTATTTAATTTTTTTTCACCTATTTTGACAACCTTACCAAAATAGGGAACATTATTACACATTCTTAGGAAGCTTTGTCTCTGAACGGTTTTTTTTACTCATGTGCTTCCATGTAAATGAATATTATTGTTGCATAAGTTTTCACACCACTTTAATTTTTGTCCTTTTTTCCCAAACCTTGTCCCTATTACTACAAACAAGGTAAAAAGTAAACAAAATTGGTCAATTTTAATTTAATTTTTCTCAAAAACCCATATGTTTCCTAACATTGAAACATTGCATAAAAGGTCATAGATTACAACTGCTGTCTATACAGTTTGCAACCATCTGTTCATCCCTTTATGCTATGGCCTGGTTCCCACTATCTGGTACCGGTAAAACTGCCGGAAGGGCTAGTGGCTGTAGAATTTATATGAAGCTATTCACATTATCCCGGATCTTGAAGAACTTTGTTTCCTCACTTCACCCATTAATTCATTAAACCCCAAGCGAACGCCGGCGTTCACGCAGCTATCGTCTTTCTATTGTGTCTGTAATTTCCACGATTGAAAGGTTAACGTTCCAAATGTTCCAAGTGAAAATCTTTCTCATTAAATAGGAAGTACCCAATGTTTTCTTTTATTTTGCCTTCTATTAAGATACCACCACACCACAAAAATTTCGTCGTCCATTGTGCACACAGGTCCAAATTCAACTGAGGTGAGTACTTGACTGTCCAGGATCCGGTGTAATGTGAACATTCTGCTCCGGAGTCCGGCTTCCGGAAGATTTTAAAAAGTTATCCTATTATTGTCAAAGATAACTACTATAAAATAGCGAATAGGCCACATACGTTTAACAACGAAAAAATTCTTTGATCTAAAAAGGCCACACACAATATTGTTGCCAGGACAGTGGTGATGATGTTTCTAAGGATACGATAATGTTGCCCCCGATTACAGATATTATGACCGACAAAGAGGAAACTGGAGGGGTGACTTATACCAAAACTAAAAGACATGCCAGTGCTGTCGAAGATTGTCTTATAAAATAAATATTAAATTATTGACACAAAGTTTGCATTTGTAGGTTAGCAGGTCTACAAATAGCAGACGCTGGTTACAGGTACAAGCTTCCGTGGAATATTTCGATTGACAGACTGCAACTATTTCATTTAATTATAATTCCAGAATTTGGGGCGAGTTCCTGTCGAGTGACCTGTCAGACGGAATATTAACAAGACAAATGTAGGTATTCTCACCAATTCCATATTTGTTTATATATCGGTTTTATGTGACGTAAGCCACAGTAAGCACAAATTTACAAACAAACAAAATTAAACAACCATCAAACAAATATCTGTAGTATGTACTTAGTTTTCTTCAAATACCACAAAATAAATTACACACGTTCACTTCACTTGCACGAAACAACGCTCGCTTAACAATTGACTGACATTTAGGCTTGTTGAATAAATATCGATGAATCGATATTTTTTTGGCGATATATTTTAAAACGATATATTGATATATCGATATCAAATGTCCAAGATCGAAATTGTGTCAAAAACGAATTTTTTTGCTTGTTTTATTTTGTCGACTCAATTTGCTGCTCTTCTTTTTAATTTGGCACTTATGTTAGTTTTTAAGTTGGCTGCAACGCTGCTGGCTGTCTCGCAGTACCCAATACTAGAAGTCAGCTTACAGCCGAGCACATAAATCAAAGAGTTTTTCTTATGTCTCCAGATAAATATATTTGGTTCGGTTAATAAATAATTAATATTTTTTATCGTTGTTCTTGATTTACTAAAAATGATGTCTATTGATTAGTATTTATCTAGTAATGTACTTACCTAAGATGACTGAGGTAGATTAGACCATTTTTTTTTGTATCGTACCGATATATCGATATTCTTAAATAAAAATATCGATGCCGATATTAATATTTTCAAAAATATCGATATCGACATATATCGATACTTTATTGCAGTTCTAACATCCCTACGCGACATTGACCATAGATTAAACAATTTTGATTGTGTGACAGGCAGGCAGTGCTGGCAGTGCCGCCAACTCAAAAAATATTTTCGGCTAAATCTACTTATATAAATCTAAGAACATGCGGAAACACTGAATACGATTCACTTGAGCCTTCACTGCACACAGTCATGATGTTAATAAAAAGTAACCGAGTATTGCGATCGTAATTGCTACAGGGCGTTCTGGGGGCTTACCGTAACCTTTTGTGGAAGGGCTGCTAAAGTTACACTGCATATTTTTACTATGATTTCGTTATGGACCTATTACACTGCGCTGAATATCGAGTGCGATACTACTATTTTTCATTCATAGAAAGACAGTCTAGTCTATGGTTCGACGTATCGCTTAGTGTAATAAGGGTTAGAACTTAGACTGTCTTTCTATGAATGAAAAATAGTACGAGTCGGAATATCGCACGCGATATTCAGCGCAGTGTAATAGGTCCTTTATATCTGGCCAGGCCACTGATCTCTATTATAAAATAACTACCTACCACCAGACAGACTGTTCACTACGCTTGACAGCTAGTATTTTGTACTAACTTGAAGCGCCACCTACGAAGTTGACTAGAACTAATTTTGGCGTCAAATGTGAACAGATGCAAAGAACTCGGAAATACTTTTGCATTTTAAATTAATATCGGTCGAAAGACCTGCTTCAGCAGGGTATTATGTAACTTAGTTAGCAACTACGATTGTCAACGATTAGTTATACACCGAACTCAATTGTCAACTAAGAATTTCGTAACTTAGGTATTACGTATCACATGTAGTAACTATGAAACTAAGGTGGATATGAAAAATTAACGGTTATTAAATTGTGCATATCGTCACAGCTCTAGTTTTTATCGACTATTATACAGCTATGTTAAAAATTGCATGATGCGCGTAACAATCCTGCACCTATGAGAAAAAATTATTTTACGCGGCTTTTAAACAGCTTATGACGTTTAACGTACCTACCTAACTAAACAAAACTGCACTCCTAGCCAAGTTGATAATCTGCAATCGTTAACGCTAGTCGAAAAGTAATAAAATGTATGGGAATCAGGGACCGTTCTGGTTACCCATTATAGGGGTTTTCGATAGGGTTTTTCTAAGCAGTTAATAAAAAACCCATAACATATAGGTAACCCTTTTAAAGGGTTCAAAGGATCATTTTAATTTTTTTATAGAAAGGGTTTTTCTAAGCAGTTAATCTAAAACCCATAAAGGTAACCTTTTAAATGGCTTAATGGATCATTTTGGTTATTCAATGAAATGGTATTCGATAGGGGTTTTTCTAAACGGTTAAACCAAAACCCATACGATGAACACTTTTGAACGGTTTAAATTAAGTCATTCAAAAGGGTTTCTTGCACTTTCAACTCTTGAAACGATAACAGCGTAACATTCTAACTCGGAGCATTATGATCTCTCGATGGTAGGCATACGTTACAAAATGGCGTAGCACGTGTTTAGCGTCAGCAGTGGTGGTCCCATCTAATGATCATTCTTGTATATTGTAGTGATACGTGGTCTGGTGGGAACTTCAAAAAAGAGCGCGCGGAAAAAAAATCTCAAATTCTTTTTTAATTAAAAACTTGCATTTTTTACTTGAAAATTTAATAAAATAATAGTCCTAGGTGTGCTATATAAATGGTGGGAAACGAGGGGGTGGGGACAACCCACCCACCCCAAAATGTCTTCGGTCTGAGGCCGGAGACGGAGGAAAGAACATGGACTTGGATGGCGGCGGCGGTGAGATTGATTTACCGTACATTAAACCAGGTTACAAAAGACTATACCCGGATAATGCTAATTACTTAGACTTCAAAATCTTCATTGAGCTACCAATAATAAGGATAGAATAGGCAATAAGAGCCCTATCTACCTCGACCATATATTTTCTAGCGAAATAAAAGGTGTGACGGCTATACAAAGAATTAATGCAAATAAACTAGCAGTAATATTCAAACAATTTAATACGGCCAATAAATTTATTAATAACAGCGCTTTTCTTAACAAACATGGCTTGAAAGCATTTATTCCGGCTGCGCAAATATAAAAAACAGGCATAATTAGATATGTACCAGCAAATATTTCCAACAAAGAACTACACTAAATTATCATCAATTTATGAAATAATAGCAGTAAGAAGATTTACAAAGAAAGTAGGACAAGATCGGGTACCACTACAAACAGTTAGCATTACTTTTCTATCAAATATACTTCCAGACAATGTACAATATGATTTGTTTTCATACCGATTTTTTGAATATGTCGCCCCATTACAGCAATGTTTCCGTTGCTTTAAATTTAACCACTCTGCTAGGATATGTAATGGTAAACAAAGATGTTCCATTTGTGGAGGTGAGCATTTATGAGAATGTGATAGACCAACAGAGATCTGCTGTTGCAACTGCAGCGGGCCTCATCTGGCAATACCTAGATTATGTCCAATTAAGATTAATAAAATTATAGAAAAAAAAAATACATATGCAAGTGCTACATCAACAAAACAAAACATGAATGACAATACTCAATTTCCACCTCTACCACCTCCAAAAATGAAACCAATGGACACTGTAAATAAATTTGTAAATAAATCTGTAAATAAACCTATATCTGTAAATAATCCTGTACAAAGTGTAAATAAATCTAAAGATGTCCCTCCTAAGAGTGACATCAAATCCCAAATAGTTGCCAACAATGATGTACTTATGGCCCTGTTACAGACATTGGTGGAACTGGGAAATAAGGGAAATAATACGCCTACCACCGTAAATAGTATTAAAGAAATACTTCTTAAAAATCTAAAATAATGGATCCAAGACACACACTGTCTAAGCTTCGTATTGCTCAGTAATTATAATATTCAAAGTGCTAATAGTAAAAAACCCTTATTGATTCAATTCTTACAAAAAATAAACATTGACATTTGCTTACTTAACGAACCATGGTTTAAAGACAATAGTTTTAGAATACCTGGCTATAATATTTATAATAAAAATTCTAATAATACTCAAAATGGAGTAGCAATATTGATTAAACCATATTTAAAATACAAAGTTTTAAACACTAGATTTCATGAAGACATTCAAACTGTTGCTTTGTCCTTATGTACTGTGCATAGTAGCTTGACTATTCTTTGTGTATACTGCCCTCCTAGTGGACATATACGGATCAATAGACTACGTAACATAATTAATGATCTTCCAAAGCCTATTTTTGTCAGTGGTGACTAATGCATACCACATTGCATTTGGATGCCTATCCACTAAGAGCAGAGGTCAAGATTTATTTAATACTAGTTTTTGCCCGCGACTTCGTTCGCGTGGAATAGTGACTTCTCCGATTGTATTATATTATATTTTCATACCTTTTTACTATTTATTTACATTTTTCCGATGAATTTTCAGTACTGAATTGATGCCGACTCTTGACCAATAAATGGCGCTGTATGTCCGGAATAAATTTTATTTTATTTTTTGTAATAAAAACTATCCTATCTCCTTTCTCAAGTTCCAAACTATGTCTGTACCAAATTTCACACAAATCGGTTCAGTAGTTTAGGCGTGAAGCAAAGACAGACAGACAGACAGACAGAGTTACTTTCGCATTTATAATATTAGTTTGGATTTGGAATTTGGATCATAGATGACTTGGATCTATGTATTTTTAAATGACGGTAGGTTTACAATTGTTAACAACCCGAGACGAAATCCGTCTGCAATTGATGTTACCTTTATTGGTGCTAATCTTGCATCAATATGCGAGTGGTCTGTGCATGACAACGCTATGGGCAGCTATCACTACCCAACAATAACAGAAATTTCACTACATATAGATAAATATCATATTAATCCTCCTGTTGATAGGTTTATATAGAAAAAAACAGACTGGGAAAAGTATAAAACTATTTCCAAAACAATATTTAATGATTTAGTCCTAAAATTGTATGCTCCTATTTCAACCTACAATGATTTTTGTTCTCGATTGTATACTTTAAAAGATATGACGATTCCTAAATTTAATAAACCAAATGATTTCAAAAGCAGACCTCCAGCTCCTTGGTGGAATGACATTTGTGAAAAAAATGTAATTGCCTCTTACAATGCATTGAAACTTTATAGAAGGGAACCTACCATGGAGAACTATTTAGCATATAAAAGAAAAGATGCACTTAAAAAAAGAACCATATCGGAACAAAAAAGAGTAGGTTGGGATAACATATGTAACACTTTTAATAGAACTACTCCTATAAGTAAGATTTGGAATCTTCTTAAAATGTTCAAAGGTATAAGAGTTGGCAATAAATCATATAAAGATGAGTTTATTTCCCAATTTCTAGATAAATTGTCCGACAATAGCAATTTAATTGACATTAATAGTTTTGGCAATATTTTCGAATTAAATAATGATAATCTAAATTCAAATTTTTTAGGGTTCCGTAGCCAAATGGCAAAAAACGGAACCCTTATAGATTCGTCATGTCTGTCTGTCTGTCTGTCTGTCTGTCCGTCCGTATGTCACAGCCACTTTTTTCCGAAACTATAAGAGCTATACTGTTGAAACTTTGTAAGTAGATGTATTCTGCGAACCGCATTAAGATTTTCACACAAAAATAGAAAAAAAGCAATAAATTTTGGGGGTCCCCATACATAGAACTGAAACTCAAAATTTTTTTTTTCATCAAACCCATGCGTGTGTGGTATCTATGGATAGGTTTTCAAAAATGATACTGAGGTTTCTAGTATCATTTTTTTCTAAACTGAATAGTTTGCGCGAGAGACATTTCCAAAGTGGTAAAATGTGTGTCCCCCCCCCTCTAACTTCCAAGATAAGAGAATGATAAAACTAAAAAATATATATGATGTACATTACTATAAAAACTACCAACGAAAATTGGTTTGAACGAAATCCAGTAAGTAGTTTTTTTTTAATGCGTCATAAACCGAAAAAAATACACTATTATTAAAACATCGATCAAAGTTACAACACATTACAAGAACTTTTATATTATGTTACTTGCTGCTACGGAACCCTTCATGGGCGAGTCCGACTCGCACTTGGCCGGTTTTTGCTAGATCCTTTTACATGGTCTGAATTTAAAATGAGCTTGTTATCCCGGAAAGACACAACGCCTGGTTTAGATGATTTCCCCTATAGTATTATCAAAAATTTAGATGAGTCTGCACAAAAAATATTTCATAATATCCTTAATTTACTTTGGCATTGTAAATGTATTCCACAATCATGGAAAACACAATGTGTCATTCCGATTCTCAAACCAGATAAACCTTCAGAGCTTGCCGGCTCTTATAGACCAATATCACTGTCTTCATGTCTAGGCAAATTATTTGAAAACATGATTAAAAATCGTTTGGATTGGTATATAGAATCTTTTTCTTTTTATGGTGGGAAAAAATCATGCATTGACATCCCCCGCTGAATCGACTTAATCAAAAACACATGTTAGTGAGTGGTAGAATGCGTTCAAAAGCAGTTGAGATGTAATGAAGGATTTGCCTCACTTTGTCTGATAAAGCATCAAAATCTTCAACTGAAGTTAAAATTGCGAAAGTGAAGGAAATAGTGACTGAAATCCTAGTTCAAGTTTGAGAGCTGTTGAACTTTTTGTGTCTCACGAGTCGATCCGTATCTTTTGAAACAATCATTGGAGTATAAAACATGTTCCCACTTGACTAATCCCAAAAGATCTGAATTTTCTCTATGCTAAAACGAATTGATTCCAACCCAACAACCTTGAAACACATTAGTGTTGGCGAGACGTGATGAAGTTGAAATCATGTTGACCATTTTATTTGACTATCGCGGTGTTGTGCACTTAGTATTCTTGCCAGAAGGCTAAATGGTAAATAAAGAATATTATTTGAATATTATATAGTGACTTTTTTTCCCTATCCTTTGACAACCCCTGCTCTTGGGCGGACCGGGAGATAGTGTCAGACTCTTACTGACTAAAAACCTATTCCGTTCCTTCAAGCCTTCATACCGGGGCTCGAGCGCCCTTTCGGATAACCCTGGCCCCAGTAGGCTTCGACCCGGCTGGGCCCCTGCTGTTGCTGACAACTCCTTGAGGCGCGCGGGAACAGTGCGCACCGTTGACGACTTGGGCTTGGGCCGGACAGTTACTGGATGGCTGGACAGCGAGCTACCCATTGCTCACTGTCCGCAAGCCCGTGCCTACGTTGGCCGGAAATCGGGATCAGTATCCCGGCGCCATCGGCGGCGATAACGCCTTTGCCTGATGCTCGGAGCGAGAGGTCTCCGCCGCCGATCGCCCCAACGAGGGCACGGCGATGATCCACCCCAGCGGAGCGCACCTCGACTGTGTGCTCCACCGTGTCCTCCGGGCGTTCTGTACAGTGGCGTCACTTCTGCATGAATCTGGTGTAGGTACCTCCCAAACGAACCATGTCCGGTGAGGACCTGCGTCATGCGGAAGGTAAGAACGCCGTGAGGTCTTTCTAGCCACGCCATATAGCGATATTTGAGAGATCAGATAAAATAAAATAATTTGGGATAATAACTAACATTTTGTGTGTTATTGACCTTTACCATACACCCACCAAATAATTAAGTCTACACACATGTTTTTGACTAGGATTAAATGTTATACAATTGTTATAAATACAAAAAATACTCTAGTATCAAAACTTTTTTCACCTAGTATTTCAATAATACCAAATTCAAAATTTTTGGTTGTAACCTCCTTTTCTCAGGTCACGCTTTCATTAGACGGACTCTATTAATTATTTCCCCTGATTTCCCCATATTTAACCGTGGCAACATTATGTCGCGCGAATACAGCGCTGCGTCTGCGGGACTTCTTTCGTGAAATGGACTTTATTCGTAATGAAAAGCACAGTGTTTACCTAGGGGTGAAAGTAACTAATTTAGTCCCTCGAACTCCTTCTCGGGACGAAATTAGTTACTTTCACCCCTAGTGTAACAATGTACTATTTCGACACACTTGCTCAGAAAGTGACTATAATTCCACTACACTTAGGCATATAATGTAGCTTGTAACTAAATTGTGACTTTTTGATAACCATTATGCACAAGTGTGATAATGTAGTGATAACCTTTTTTGTTAAACCTTTGTTCTCAAATCAATATTGAATTCGAAAAAAAAATACATTAGGTATTGCGTTCAATAGTACAAATTAGTGTCTTGCTTGCTTATTTTATGCTAATTTGTGTTTAAAGAAACTATTTTTACTTTTATATGTTTAATAAATGAAGCCTTTCATAAAATAAAAATATTTTTTCTCTTTATATAGGTAAGCAACCTCATTCTTATTTTTATTTAAACAGCCTAGCTAGAGTAGCTAGTCTATGGCCGCCATTTTGGGTGCGAGCGAATAAGAAGAATACCTAGTACATTGTTACACTAGGGGTGAAAGTAATTCATTTCGTCCCGAGAAGGAGTTCGCTAATTCGAGGGGTTAAATGGGTTACTTTCACCCCGAGTTAAACACTGTGCTTTTCATTATAGACCAGGGTAGAAGACTTCAAAAATAATAAAAAGTGAAAAAAAATGATGGTAGGATGAACCCCGTTAGAAAAGGAGGAGAATATTATAAAAATGAAAGGAAAAATAATTTACGGGCGATCTGAGTTCGGGAAGGGGGTGGGGGTGAGTTTTTAAGGGGAAAAAACGGTTTTTCTCGATTTCCGGCAAAACTAAAAGTCCTATGGAAAAAAGTAAAATCGCAAAGTTGTAGGTAATAAAAAGATCTAAAACTTTTGTATTAACACTTTTTTCACATAACCTCAAAATTTATGTGAAAAATTCAAAAAACCATGTTTTTGGTTTTTTATTTTTATCTCTTTCAAAAAAAAATATTTTATCACGAAATTTGGTGAAAACTTACCTTTTTATGTCCCAAATACGCTGTAATTTATTTGATTAGAAATATTTATTTTTGTACCTTATTTTGAATAAATATCGAAAAACCACCTTAATTTTGTAGTATGTAATCACTATGATTCAAACTGGCCACTAACAAAAAAAAGAAAATAGAATAAAACGTGCGTACTGACGATACGGGAGCATTATAGAAAATTGAAACTATAGAATCTTGGAGTAGTGAATTTTGTTTGTTTGATGAACTTGTAAATATAATACTTATATTTCTCTAATATATGATTTGGTCGACCAAATTGTCTTTTGATTATCTCACAGTTGGTGTAAAAAGTAGAGTATGCAACACGGGGATAAAGCTGTCTTTGTCTTGGGCGGCTTGAATTCCTCACTTCACTCAGGTTTCTTTATTAACTCCCTCGCAATGCTCGGGAGTTAATTTTATAAATCCCTCACTATCGTTCGGGATTAAATCAGCAACCTTCGTTTCGTTCGGAATTCAACATGCCGCCCGCGACTTAAAGACACTGCTTTATCCCCTAGTCACATAAACTACTATTTTTTGCCGCTATACTACAAAAAAAGACAGTTTTGCTTGTAGGTATGTCTTCTTCTTCTTCTTCTTCTTCCTGCCCTTATCCCATATTACTTGGGGTCGGCGCAACACGCTTTCTTCTTTCATTCTGCTTGTAGGAATGTAAAGCAAATAATTAATTAATTTGTAAAAACTTTCTTCTCAAGTGTGTCACAGAACCTCGAGGTACCCGGTCGTATGCCTTTTCGAGGTCAACGAATACCATGTGCAAGTTTTTATGCGCACCTCTGTATTTTTCACACAACTGACTTATAGCAAAAATGACATCCGTCGTACCCCGACCAGGCAAAAACCGAATTGGTTCTGTGAAATCTCACTCTCTTCTCTCAGTCGCCTTTCAATAACTTTCTCCCAGACTTTCATAGTATGTGATATTAACTTTATTCCTCTATAATTGTGGCACTTAAGCACATCACCTTTGTTTTTAAAAATGGGCACCAAAGAACTGCTGCACCACTCATCAGGTATGGCTTCTTCCCGCAACAACTTATTGAAGAATAAAGCTAACCACGTCCATCCATCCACTCACAATAACTTCCACACTTCAACGGGTATTTCATCTAGACCATTGGCATTTTTCATTCCATTTACTGCTATTCTAACTTCATCCATACCAACCATTCTCACTAACCCTACATTCACTGGTTTACTCTCTAAAATTCCACTCCAATTATTTTCCTCATTCATCAGTCTTTCAAAATAGTCCTTCCACCTCTCTTTGATTTCTTGTCACCTCTCTTGTTTAAGCTAGCCGGCACAGCTCTTTTTGGCCTGCAGGACTGTCCAGTGTGTTGTCCTGGGCCATTGATTTTGCTAATGCCACGGCTTTCTTAGCTTTTGTCTTCAAAACGTCATACTCCCTCTTTTTTCCGCTTTCAAACTACCGTTTTCCACTTCTACGTGGCTCTTTTAATAAGTACTATTTGATTTAAAACAGTCTTGAGCAAAACTATAATAGCGCAAACATATAATGATCTCAGCTAAATATGTTATACTATCTTGTTTACTCACAAAATGCTACTTTATGATCAAAATGTTATACTAGATTACTGTAAACAATTGAAGGAGACTTATTCTTAAAAATGTCTTAAAAGAAAATCTTGTAGCTAACTATAGGACTGAGATAAAAGCAAATGCTCTGAAATATCTACGCTTGTGAAATGCTATCATTAGTAAAAGTGTCCTATAAGTATTTTATAGGTTATTCTTAATAAAAACTAATGCACTTGAGTATGTCAAAGCTTGGCAAATGTAATGATATATAAAAAAATAAGTAAATAATATAGCGCAGTGCCTTTAAGAACGTTATTAGTAGTGATCGACTTATAATCATCTCTAGGGGATTACTTTGCTAGTTGGGATTGTTATGATCTGATGACGAACTTCGAAGCTATGTAATGGGTACTCCTGAGAAGATCACAGCAGAACTGTCGTAGTCGATGACTGACTGAAAGAGGGGAGGGATAACTGCTCTGATGATCGGAATGCAGGCCTAGGCTTGGCTTATTGGAATTGTTATGCAATGTTTTATTGATTAAATTTTATAAGTACCTTACTAAAGAACTTACACACTATTTAATTTTAGCTGAGGAATAAAAAACTTAAAAAAAAATACAACCGACTTCAATGTAAAAAAGACTAAATAAAAAAAAACTTAAATTTCGAAAGCCGATATTAAATAAAGAAGAGAAACTGTTAAAGAAACACCGACTTCCGAAATTAAAGTTATTTTGCACTATTTAGTGTTTTTTTTTTTGCATTGAAGTCAGTTGTTTTTTTTTGTAAAAGTTTTTTCTTTAATGTGTGCTTATAGTTTTTTTTAGTTATATTTTTGTTCGTGTACTGATTATTCTATTTTGCTTGTGTACATTTTATTTGAAATACTTACAGTGTTCCTTTTCATATTTTTGTAATTTGTAAAAGTGAAAACGTAAAAATATTAAATTTAATTAGAATCCAACATGTGGTCGTTTTTATTATGTGTAACTGGTGAGCAGTAAAACGCTGTGCAGACCAACCTCGTTCGATTTGACACCACACGCTTCTAAACACTAAACCTGAAAATGAGGCCTCTTTAGCTAAAATCATGATGAGTCAAAGATCAAAGAATAAGAGTCTGATCATTACTCGAAGCTAGACGTGATGCCGCACGTGCGTGGCATTGGTTTTGGGGACACGTTATTACAGCAACCTCTTTATGTTTATTAAGTTGATAACCTCTCTAGGGAATATCTTCTCACTCCACACGACTTCCTCTGACTGAATAGGTACTGTGTTCTAAGACCTTCATAGTCGGAATCACGAGCAAGATATGCAATTGATTTTTATTAGAAATTCTAAAAATCTAACGTTCGCTTTAACGTTTGAGCAGAAGCTTCGAGTCGGGCCGCTCCCGCCTAATCCGAACGGCCCTGTCCCTGTGGCGGGCCGCGGGACTGGCGCGGCGGGGGCGGGCGGCCTGTAGCGACTGCAGTGTAGCGAGTTCGCGGCTCACGGCTGTGAGCAGAGCAGTGTGATGCGCGAAGCTTGCGCAGGCGCTCGTCTCCTGCAAGCGCAGAGTGCGAGTGGTGCGATGATCGATACGCGAGTTCCAAGTCGATTGCCTAATATTCTAATCAGGACAAATATTTCATGTGAACAAGTAGGCACCCTAGTGCGAACAAGGTGTGAACCTATTGTATGTTATCTGTGACAAATACGTACATTCAACCAAGGTAAAGTACCAAAGTACCTACCTATTTTTCAATGTTTTTTTAAAGTGTTTAGAATGTTATACTTAATGTGTGTTTCACTTAAGAGGTTCCTTTGCCGTAATGTTGGCTCCCCTGTCTGTCTTCAGAAAAAAGAAGTGAAAAATGAAAAGAATTGCCTACTCAACCTAGAGTTGCCTACCAAAATTTTTGAAATGAGGGGAAAGGAATTTTATTAAAAAAAAAAAATGGTTGCCTGTAAAGTCGGTTTTACGGGCGAAGATTTTACGTGACAACGTCTTTTTCTCGGTAGAATATTTATTGATATGAATATAATTAAATTGCACAATAGGAACTCTCTAGTGCTGCGCGCGCGGCAGACCGATCATAGTTGAGTGGGAGAGAGACGCAAGGCATTCGGCGGGCCTCTCTCTCGTTCGGTGACTCATCGTAACGTTACCGAGCGTTACACTTTTTCATAAGTGACTCCCAGCCGCAACCTAATTTAAGACGTTGTCACGTCAAAATAAGTCTAAAAAGAAGTTGTTGAATGGACAGGTACGATATTGCGGCGATAAAAATAGTTTTTACATAAATTACAGCAAAGGAACCTCTTAAGTGAAACGCATGTATGTGATAATATTGTATGTTTGGGTGGAAATTTTCATTTTCAAGTCATTAATTTAAATTACCTAATGACATTTTTTATTTTATTTATTCATTATGTACTTACCCAACTGTACAGAGGCGGACTTAATGCCTTCAGGTATTTTCTACCAGCCAAAATTTGAGTGATGCAGAGACAAAATTGTGGTAGGTGCAATAGGTACCCTATGTATTATAAAATTCTTATACAAAATACCTACCTATAAAATATAAATACACAAACAATTGATGCAAACAAATGATGAAGAAACAAATTAGCGCTGTGACTAGTGTTGCCAGGTCCATTTGGATATAAATCGGGACAAATGGTAAAACAAATCGGGGTTTAGAGTTTTAGATCGGGACAATTTTTTTTTTTTAGTAATTATTTCTTTTTAGGTAGGAAATCATCCAATGACTCCTCCACTCTGGGGTGGAACGAAAGGGCGTGTCAAACTTTTACTGAGTAAAACCTAGACTTCTTCAGTCGCTCTTTGAGTTTAAGGGTATTTGATTTTTAGGCTACAGTGAATAGGCTCTTAATAAACTAGAGCGCCTCAAAATCAGAGATTGCATCACTGCTTACCAGCAGGTAGGATCGCAGTCAGGCACTAGTACAAATCAATAAAAAAAAAAATTGTAAGACCTACAGGTCAGGTTGTACAGGTTTACGTCCCGCCGTAGCGTAGGCCCAATATTGTCTCATTTCTCTTCATAAACACGTTTGACTTTAAAGATAATATCCCTGCTAGCACTTTAAATCACTTTTGGTATAATATTGACGACTATTTATTTTAGAAACGATAAAAAACACAGAACACAACACATTCTCCTGATTCGTGACATAAACGTCAAACAATTAGTTTCCAATTTCGGCCACGCGCCAACTTATCTTGCGCTAACTCTATGCGCCAAGCGCCAAGTTGTCGTGCTCGCGCTCTACAATATCGAGAATCACATCACCAAAAAAACATTTCAATTATTTGACATGACACCTTGTCGAAAACGGCGCTAAAAAAATATTCCAGCAAAATTTTGTTCGGGACTTCGCCATGATCCTTTTCGACATTCCTAACAACATTATCTTGCAGGAATCTTACAACTTAACTTTATGATTCGCCCATTTGCTTATGTTACGCTCAAATTGTCAGATTATTTATATATGTATACTGATGTACACACATTTCTGTATGTACTTAAGTTACCTTGTCTTAATCTGACGCGCTCGAATTTTTCCAAGGATTATTTTTTTTTACTAATCTGACGGGCTGTCTTCAACGAACCCCACCATATTAAGGGTCCGTATGTGGTAGGGGACATTACGTGTGCATCTGGATTGAGGGCCCATTTTTTAAATCCTTATGAAACGAAACAAGATTTACAGGGTGTTTAGTTAAAAAAAATATAAAATTAAATTAGTGAAACTTTTTAAAATTAGTAAAACTTTCTTGCTTTCTGCTCATTGCTTTGAGCCATAAATTTCTTAAACGTAAAATAAAAAAGTTACGATTAAATGACGTGGGCCCTCAATCCAGACGCTTGCTTAAGGTGTATAGTCCCTTGAACCATCTGGCCGAAATTATGTGAACGCAACTCTCGCACTCGCCTAGGCGGCAGTACGCAAATCTGTGCATTTATTTGCGGCCAGCAACGCCCGGAAAGCACTTTAAATCCATTTTCTCTGCGAGATATTGATACATTTACATATGCAATGTTCACTTTGAAGAATATTTAACCACCAATTTTTATGTGTAAAAATATTCCTAAAGGTCCAAGCCGTTTCGAAGGAGTAGGGAAAAGTTGCGAAAAGTTGCGAAATTGCTAATTTTTTTTTTTTTTTTCAAAAGTATTAATTGCACGAAAAAATCAAATGTTGATATTATTGTTCATGAATCTATAATAAACATATATTTTTTTCAAACCAATTGACCTAGCCGTTACGGAGGAGTAGGCCTCAGAAACTCACTGTTTTATGGCACTTTTCGGGCGCTTGGCCCTTAAAGAGGCATAGTCTAAATCTCGGAAAGTACGATGTCTGGGTAAATAATTATTATTTAGGAATTTAAATAAAAATTTCTAAAATATTTTAAGAAATTCTCAAATCTGTAGAATATCACATTACCGATTTATTGCGGTTTACCTTGGGCCCTCAATTCAGTAATGTCATTTATAAACAAGATACCGATCAGTCTAAAAAAGTAATTAAATCATATCTACCTTATAAAATTGTCTCCTATACAATGTTTTTTAATAAATAGTTTTCTCCTAATGTTTTTTATATAATTTTGACATAATTTAAATCCGATTTTGACATGCTATATTTAATTATATTTTTTTTTTGCTATTAATTGACTATTTTTTTATATAAAGTAAACATAATTTAATTCCTTACTTTGAGATAATGTATTTAATTGTAATTTTGCTATTAATTGACTAATGTTTTATATAAATTTGATATAATTTAAATTCATACTTTAACATTATTATTTGATTGTAATTTTGCTATTCATTGATTAAAGTTTTATAAATATTTGCCATAATTTAAGTTCTGTTAATGTTATCGATATTTTCACTATTCATATAATTATTTTGTGACCACATAATTATCACACGCATGTTCATATAATTATGATAATGTTAATTTGAAATTATTAACCCTACTCAATATTTACGAACGTGGCAAACATGTCTGGACCGTTTCTTTTTTTTTTTTTTTGTCATCCTGCATGCACGTTTTTTTGTATTATTCTTGTATGTACACATGTTTTAGCAAATAAATATCTTATCTTATCTTATAATTAAAGGATCTAATCTTTATCTCTAAAATTAAACGAAGATTGTAACGATAAAAACGGATTTATTTCAAACAAGTGTTCGGTTCAACCGTCAAATCAAGAATGATTATATTTCACCTCGCCTTAAGCGTCAAAACTGTCATACAAAAGTGCTGCCATATTTAACTCTTGATTCGATACAATTTAAATAATCGATTTAATATTCGACTACATTTATAACAACTACTATTTTAATTTGCTTTTACTTTAAATATAAACATTGTATTCGTGGTTACATCCTAGCTAGAATATTATCAAAATACCCACACCTTGGCTAATTAACCTTACATAATGAGATATATTATTATAATGCTTTTATCTGCAAATGTGTATGAATTTTACTGTGTGCTTTACAAAATGTACCTATGGTACGATAAACTTTATGGTCACCCTACAATATATTCTCCCATACAAAAATGAAAATTATTTTTCTCCTAAAAATATAGCATCTAAAAGAACGGATGATACGTTAAAATTTTTTTTAAAAATAGTAAGAAATTTTAATCTACTTTGCTTTAATCTATGACGTTTAGTCTAGTCAGTTAAGCCGAAAACCTTGGGCCCTCAGTTCAGACGTTTCAGTAAAATTCAACTCTCATTTACTTTTAAACGATTAACTCTTGGTTCATTATTTCTTTTTTACTAATTCATAGAGGTATCTAATTAGAATATAATAAAGTCATACGTATGTATTTTGTCAAATAAATTCAGTTTTTGCAGATTCTTTATAAATGACATTACTGAATTGAGGGCCCAAGATAAACCGCAATAAATCTGTAATGTGATATTCTACAGATTTGAGAATTTCTTAAAATATTTTAGAAATTCTTAACTAAATTCCTAAATAATAATTATTTACCCAGACATCGTACTTTCCGAGTTTTAGACTATGCCTCTTTATGCAAGCGTCTGGATTGAGGGCCCACGTTATTTAATCATAACTTTTTTATTTTACGTTTAAGAAATTTATGGCTCATAGCTTTAAGTTTTACTAATTTTTAACTAAATTCCCTGTAAATCTTGTTTTGTTTCATAAGGATTTAAAAAATGGGCCCTCAATCCAGATGCACACGTACATTACAAGGTGCAAGGTTTCTCCCCATATGATTTTCTGACGCAATCGAGTATCTCGCAAAATCCCTACCTCGCCGCCCCTACTATTATGTGACAGTCTCATAACAGTTTCATTTTTCGGAACCACTTAACATACCCTCATAAACTACATATTATTTCCATAAACTCTTGCCGTACTTAGTAAGTACACTTGCGATATTAAAGATAAACTAATAAAGCTACCACCACATTTGGACATTTCACCGTGTTCGAATTCCATCCTATGACCCTGTCGCTTAGGCACGTTTATATCGGTAAAGATGATGCTTGTTACGCAACAATTATCACGACTATTCACACGCTGCCGCGATTTGACCTATGTCCACCGCCCAACTTGCAGAACTTGGAGCTACAGGCTTAAGTACATACTTATTTTTCTATTACGTCTAATCGACCAAGTTGTGCATTCTCGCTGTTTTGTACCAGCCAATTTTTTTGATTCGAAGACTTGCATTCTCGCATACTGGCGACTATCGTAGAAGCGTACGTGTTGGCATGTGGGAGGAAATTTGCTGTGTTCAATACAACACGACACAGACGAGAGACATCAACAAGACGAGAACAAACAGACTCTGTTGACGAAAATAGTGACTCTGTACTGTGTTTGTGGACAGCGCTGGTCCCGCACCAAACGCTCAAGATTATGTTACTGTGTACAGGCCCTTGTCTCCTTGTAATACACAGGACTGTTAATGCAAGAAATAGTGAGCGATGTGTTTATCACGAGAACCCTCTCCACTCCAATGAGCAGGTTTAGTCTTGGAGTAGTGGTAGCTGAGTGTGACTACATATCACTGCAGCAACTTGTTGAAAATTAGTTTTTTTTACGTTTTTGTAAAGCTTATAGACCAGACTTATTTTGATCAAAGTCCTTCGACCTGAGCTCTCATATGAACGTTACGTTCTAGAATTTTGTTTAGTTTTGTACTGAACTAGGAGTAAGCAGTTTTACAGAGGTTGTTAATTTTGAAATATGTTGTGTTCAACACGTTATGAGTGCAGCATCATAGCTTATAAGAGTCGTAGTAAATACTGTAGCGAACGTAAACTTTAGTGTAGTGCGTAGGTGTAGTTGTTAGCGGAAGCAGGTCGGCAGTGGCACTCGGCATGTGGTAAGAGCGCGGTGCGCCCGCGCGGTGGGTGCGGGGAGGGGGGTCGCGCTGCCGGTGTGCGATATTTAGCTAACCTTTGCGCGGTATTCTGGGCGAGCTATTTGCAGGCCCTCTGATAGCGTGGCCGAAATAGCCGGCACGCGCTACCGCGCCGCGCACGCCGCACCGCCCGCTCCTCTAAACATCGCAAAATATATTTGATGGTCATTTCCTTCCTCTTGTTTGCTTTCAAACAGGCTTGTTATTAACAGGCTACTGCCAGTATATTATCTGTTCCACCTGGGCGCTCAATAGCGCCCTCCACACGTACAGTTCGGACGGCGGGAAACAGCACGCGCCGTTCCATCCCTCGCTCCAAACTGTATGTGTAATGTGTAGATGTGCGGATCTAACAGTTCGATCTGGCATGTGGATGTGAGTGCATGTCTCACAGTTTAACGCGCGCATCACGTGTAAATGGAAATTACAAAAATGGCGGTTTGAAGCGTCGACTGTACTGTATCTTGCTTGATTATTTTGGG
Source organism: Mythimna albipuncta (assembly GCA_929112965.1). Lineage (NCBI taxonomy): Eukaryota > Metazoa > Arthropoda > Insecta > Lepidoptera > Noctuidae > Mythimna > Mythimna albipuncta. The sequence continues at coordinate 99,720 of OV815973.1, forward strand.
ACGTATCAGTGCTAATAAACAATCAAAATCGTCACTATCCAATTATCCATTATTAGGTAATTTTTAAAATCTTCCGGATGACACTGTCGTAATTCCCTTAACATCGGTAAATGTCCATATCTTTGTCTGCATTCCTTTACTCTCGTCGTATTCCACACTCGTCGTTTTTTTCGACTGTTTAAACTAACTACAAATCCAGCTAACGCGATGACTAAAGGCTCGTCCATTTTTCTTACAACTGCGTAAAAAACTTTTAAAAACACTTTCGTTCCACGCGCCAATTCAAACTGCAGTCCGAACTTTTGAAAATCAATTTACACGCACAGTTCGGAACGTTTGTCTAGATTATTTGGCAATCCAAACCGTGAATGCATTTTTAACCGTAATTAACATAACAGCTTGATCTGCAGTCCAAACTGTACAGATCTAACTACGGTTTGGAACGCATTCCAAGATGCGCAGTCCGAACTGTACATGTGGAGGCGCTATTGCTACGAAGTTTGCAACGAACGGTGGTGAATTAGGGTGTTGGGGTTGTTATGGGTTCGTAAATGGATCATGCCATTGGATATATAGAATCAACGCTATAAAAATTTTGTGGTCATGGTGATTTTTAAATACTTACTCTCAAGAATTCAGATTTTTTTTTCTTTATTACAATTATTCTTACAAATAAATTTCTTAAGTTTTTATTTGTGCGTTAAATAACGCTACTTATAATATTTATGACATGTAGTAGACATGCCATCCACACTGATGATAATATATATTATATTAACCCTATAACCGGTCTTGCGTCCGTTGCGTCACAAGATTCAGTTGAAAACCAGCGTCAGGCACTAGTTGTCTGGCATTCATGCTGAACTGGGCCTATTTTGGAGCAGCTATGAGGCACACGACAACTGTATTTTTTATTTTATTTTATTTTATTGCTTTTTTGATTCTTTTACTTTTGATACAACGTGTTTTTGTTTATTTTTGTGTTTGGGCCTTGTGCTGTACCAAATAAATTATTTTTCTTTCCTTCTAAAATACACTTCAGCCCGGTATATGGCGCTGCCATCGCTTTTTTTTTTTTTTAAGGAAATAGTAAGACTGCTTTTGCGTAACACTAATTACAATGTTTTAAAATGATGTCAATGATTTTATGAAAAGCAGCATTTCGACTAGCTTGCGTTCATATTAAATGTTAATGAAATCTATTAAACGTTCATCGAGAACAGAAATTCAATCTGGGTTCTTGTAAACAATTCCAAAACAAATATTAGGTAGTCTAAGCTCCGATTAAGAACGACCTTCACCGGTCTGTTTAATGGATGAAACGAATTATTATGATAAATTTAGTGTATTAAATAATATAATAATATCTTTATAATCTTTAAGCTTGGTTTGTCTCAACCTCACCCCAAACATAATATAAGGCGGATGGGTTGCCTAATAAGAGATTCCTGGCCAGACTAGACAGAAAAAAAGTAAATTTGAAAATTTACTTTTTTTTTTTTAAATGTACAACCGTTATTCATACCAGACAACACTGTCATCATATTCGCAATGAAACAGTTTATTTTTATATAGAATTTTTTGTATTTCAAAATAAACACACCTGTACAAACATACCTGTTTATACCTGGCAACCCATAGGCAACCCAACCTTTTTGTATTCTAAAGGCTTAAAAAAAAAAATTTGTTTGTCCAGGAATTCATTTCTCAGGCACCCACCCGCGTTATATGTATTATTATAAAATACATACACTAAATTTATCATAAAATACGTTTCATCCATTAAAAAAACCGATGAAGGTGTTCTTATTCTTAACCGTATTCTCTACTATATGTTCAGTAAGTAAGTAGTTAGTTGTTAGCAGTGAACAGTCATAGTCATAACAGATGAGTATCAGTGATTCAGTGCCCTAAGGGATTACTGTTGCTGATGAATTTGTTGTAATTTGTGATAAAACATACTAGCAGGTAAGGCAGGTAACTGTTGGTTCAAAGTGGCACTTCACTTTGCCACCATACTCGGGCAAGCTGACACACAACAATAAGGGTAAACTCACACCGTAAGAGCGGCGAAGGGCAGCGCAGTTTCAGTGTCATATGAATTTTAACTTTATTTTCATTTCTATAATACTTATTATCGCGACCCGTTTACCGTTTATTGAATTTGCCGGAATTCCCGCGGCCCCGCGGGCATCCGCGCGACTCGTTCGAGTTTCTCATGCGATAATAAGTATTATAGCAAAGAAAATAAAGTTAAAATTCATATGACACTGAAACTGCGCTGCGCTTCCCTGCCCTTCGCCGCTCTTTCGGTGTGAGTTGACCCTAAAAACAACACTTATGAGAAACTAGGCGGCTGAGAATGATATTAGGGGACGTTTAAATAATATATTATGATGTACGACATGCGCTCGGGTATCGACTGTCCCAAGTTGTAGATGAAGAGTGCACGAGTCGACGACAACTCGAGAGTGGAGTGTTGATCGTGTAAAGTTTTAAACGTGAAGTAGTTACATGCTGCGTCTGTGGCGGCCGTCGAGTGGTCGTCAAAGCGGTTATAGTAAACACATGTAGCGCATGCAACGTTCCAAGTGTTATTATATTTATTTCATGTTACAAGCAAGTACTTATTAATATATTATTTATTTGTTTTATTGTATTGGTGAACGACTTAATCTGAGTAATCCTGTTGTACTGTACCGACCCATTTTTATTTGGTTTTTAGTTTGTGAACGGCACTAAGTACATGCGTAGAAACTTCGAGTCCAAAGCCAAGGTAGCTGCTAGGTAACTCGACGGTCTTGCAAAGGTCCGGCGGTACCTACTTCACACCGGGACAGCTTTTGAAGTTAGGTACCTATACCTACAAAGCACTGGTTTGATCGTGAGTACTGCAACCACGTATCGGCTAGTGTTGCAAAACGCCACCCATCTAGCAGCTTTAGACTCGGTGGAAAGGCGTGCGAAGAGGCGGCGATCCCGACTTGTGTTCAATCTACAAGCCTTGAGCACAGGCGTAGGGTAGCCACTAGCCAGCCTTTCGGTCTTTTACAGGATGCATTTTGGAGAGTGTGCGCGGGAATTGCATGACTTGATCCCGCCATGATAATTCTACCTTCGAACAACCCGACGTACGGCGAATATCAACCCTTACGTTGTTAAAACTTCAGTCTATAGTCCAGCCAGACTAAGGGTTCGCCTTGTTGTTTACACCGCATACGTCGAAAGACTGCAACAATTTTCCTGTTGCGGTCTTCCTGACCGATCATAATATACTTTACTAGTGCGCTTCACCATCAACGATTGCATCCCTGTTTACCATCAGCTGAGATCGCAGTCAAGCACTAGTTTTTAGTTTTAGTTTTTAATTGATTGAATATTCGTCTGGGTAATATGTTTGTGGGTAACTTACTGAATGGCGCCTGCTGTTGAAAGTCCTGTAGTCCAGCTGGTTTGTGTGACGAATGACGATAAACAGTAGTGTGTTGTTTCAGGTGTGCGTGGGGTGAAGGAGCGAGTGTGGCGAGGAGAACGAAAAGGCGAGTGTAGCGAGGGAGTGAGTGTGGCGAGGGGAGCGAGGGGGCGGGTGACATGAGCGCCGCCACGCTGTTGCTGCTGGCCGCGCTGCCCGCGCTCGCAGGTATACGCACCACACGCCACACACACACACAAGACACGTCACCACCGTCACAGTACCGGCCAGCTTACGAGCTCAGCTATTATCACCCCGCAAGCAACTGCCATGTATTGTACCTACGACTTCGATTGTGGCAAGGGTGCTTGATATTATTTGACGACGCTGTGAACAGCGAGTCTGTCTCGTATATAACTATAAAGCTGACAGAACAGCGACTTTATCGTCATTGGAGTCCGATATTATTACAAGTCATGAATCGATGTACGTTTTTATTCTTAGAGGTAGATTTTTGAACACGATGTGGAGATGGCTAAACAAGAGATTCACAGAGGGTGTTGATGCGTCGTAGAACGTCATGGTTGCGCGAAGGGTTGTACGAGCGCGTGCGGTGTTGCGGTACTCGTTGCGCTGTTTCGATGTTCTCGATACGAAAATAAACCATCCTTAAGAACATTATGATTTGGCAAACGGCCATAGGTTTAAATGTTCGAGTAGGAAGCTCACCACATTATCTAGTGGAGATGGTGGAGCAGGGCGCAGGTGCGGGGTGGAGGGTGTTTGTGGGAGCGCCGTGACACGGTAATAATATTATACAGTACGGCAACTCGGCCGTATTTTTGAAATAAATGCCTACAGCCACGCGGTACGTAAACATGCGATAGGGCTGCCCGCCTCCAGCATTCTAATTACATTTGCCTACTTTGTGTTTCTATTTAGTTTTGCGATTGTAAATTTACTTTTTTTAGCAAATAAAATATTTTGTGAATTGAATAGGATGTTTTCAATAAAAATACTTGTTGTTTTTTTGTTCCGATTTTTTTGCCATTTGGTTACGGAACCCTACAAAGGGTTTTTAGTGGTATATGTTGCGAGAAAATTTCAACTATCTAGTGACAGACAAACGGTCTAATTTATTTTTTCTAGTCTTATTTATACACACAGTACAATAAACAATTATTATTATTAATAAAATACCACTTTACTTTGAATTATACAGACTAACAAAACAAAACACACATGCCTCGAGGTTTTATTACCCAAGCATACCTACCGTATCATGATTCATGAGCCGCCTATAACTACCTATTTCACTCGTGTCAATCACTTCCCTTTACTATATTCACATTATTTATTAATCCAGAAATCTTTTTTTCCGGACATAAAAAGAAATACTTATCCATTAAAAAGACATACAGACCTAATAGTAAGTACCTGTCAGAGTTTCCAGGTAATCTAAAAAAAAGTTATCTCTGGATGCGTTATTGACGAATTCATGCAAACAAAAACAGCACAATATCTATAATTATTCTACTCGTCACATTAAATATATAAATAGGTATGTATTTGAACTTATTTTTAGTGAAAAAATCGCGCGGTTATTGTTAAAAAACAACACACCGTCCGATCATCACTGCGGCACAGTTGCGACTGTCTGCACCACGAGCGCTTCGCGAGATCGAAGCGCGTAGGTATAGTTCGCGTTTCGTCCGTTTGTATGACGATGGATTACTGTAGATATTATTACCGTGGCCGTGACGCCGCGGTCGACACCGACCTGTGACGCGCGGACTTGGAGAGTTGGCGCTCGGCGCCACACCTACTCGTACACTGCACACTCTTATTATTACTTCAACCGATTGGCAAAGATGCTGGATGGTCAAAGTATGTTGCGATATTTCAAGTAATTTCAAGCTGGTTTTGTAAAGTCTACATACTCTGGAAATAGAGTACTATAAGTATGGTGTCGTTGTGGATCATTGGTGTTAAGATCAAAATAAAATTAATCACAAAATTAAAATACGAATATTAGGTACTTGTAATCCTTTACCTGTCAAATTGAACTTCTGTCGTCCCTAATTGCCTCCACTGCAGGTTGAAACCTGACGGGCAACTGCCCTACAACACTGAAGAGACGGCAAAGACCTCTCTTTTTATGGAATCTTCACGACTAGATTCTGGTGCCGCACGACCCCCTGCTTCTGCTGATGTATGCGAGAGATGAGAGATGTCTGACATTCGCATCTATCAGAAGAACATCTTAAGGGTGCTACGCAATCTTGATGTAAACAAAGTCAGAGATCCCGACGGGATATCGTAATCGCCTGAACTCTCTCTTTCATAACACGCCTATTTTGCCTTTCACTTGAGGCTTTAAAAGTATCGATTGCTTGGAAGTAAGCTACACCCGTGCCCACGAAGGGCCAGCCTTACTCAACGTAAGCTCCTAGCATATCTAGAAGATAACAACATCCTCAGTAATTATCAATACGGTTTACGTCGAAATCGATCAACTAGGGGTCTTTTAGCATATGCCATCCTTATCTGAAGTGACATTATCAAGAAGCATGGGGAAGCGCTTGCCATCTCACTCGATATCTTGAAGGCTTTTGACAAGGTTTGGCATAAAAGCCTTGTTAATAAGCTTTCTAACTTCGGTCTACGCGCTAGTTTGTGCGATTGAATTGTAAGACTTCCTAAGTGATCGTCGGACCATCCAAGTGGTCATCGAAAGCTGCTCGTCTGGTCAATTGGCTATTTAATGCCTTTTCCCTCTGTGTGAATAATGTCGGTGCTCTCGACATTGTTCATACCGCACATAAATGGCTTAGTTAACCCCGGTAGCTTTGGGTATGTAGACGACAGCACTGCTGCTGACAGCTACGTGTTCAGCTCGCGAGCTAGTAGGTCACAGATACAATCTCTTTGAGAAGCTGTGGTTGAATGATTGAACTTGTCCTTTCAGGCGATCTCTGAATGAAGTGATGCCAATTTAGTCAAGTTCAATGCTGCTAAAACCCAGGTGTGTCTTTTTTTCCCCTAAAATGAGCCAATTCCACCCCGATCTACATTTCCGAAGTGTGACCGTGCAGAGATCTGACCGTCTTGATTTTAATGTCATGCTAATGTCTACTTTCAATTTTGGGCCATAATATCGAAGTGAAGGAAATTTGGGCCATAATATCGAAGTGTATGGTCAAGTGCGAGCCTAGCACTAATAACACTACACTAGTCTACAAATACCCACCAGTTTTTGACATAATTGGTTTGACTCCCTTGGGTAGGAAATAGATATAGAAAATAGTAGTTTATGTGACTAGGGGATAAAGCAGTGTCTTTAAGTCGCGGGCGGCATGTTGAATTCCGAACGAAACGAAGGTTGCTGATTTAATCCCGAACGATAGTGAGGGATTTATAAAATTAACTCCCGAGCATTGCGAGGGAGTTAATAAAGAAACCTGAGTGAAGTGAGGAATTTAAGCCGCCCAAGACAAAGACAGCTTTATCCCCGTGTTGCATACTCTACTTTTTACACCATCTGTGAGATAATTAAAAGACAATTTGGTCGACCAAATCATAAATTAGAGAAATATAAGTTTAGGTGTCTTGGTGTGTGTGAAGTAGGAAGAAGTAAGTTGATAGAAAAGCAAAGTCCACAGTACACGAAAGGAAGAAAGTTTATTTGCACAAGCACAGATAGATAGTTCACAGATTACACAAGAGTTCAACCTAGTTTAAGATAGAAGGAGCGAAAGGCACAGAGACAGAAACAAGCAGAAGCAAGAGAACGTACAGTAAGAGATTAAGCGCGAACGAAAGCCGATTACAATCAAGCGGTACCGTCAGATTGCGTATCTTGACTGTCTTGACTTTCGTCGCGGGCGCTGCGCGATCGCAACGTCACGAGCGTGCCGTCTCGCTCGCTCAACCGGCTCGGTGCGTAGCCGGCTCGCTCGCACAGTGGGCGCGTCATCGCAGGTGATTAGTAACTATCTACTAATAAGAATTTGGTCTTCGACAGTTTGTTTGTTGTAACGTGTTAGAACAATATTTATTTTATTCTGTTTTCCGATTCTATACAATGCAAGTTGTTAGTTTCTGTACATATATAAATATAATTATTTTTATAATTATGTAGGTGGCTACATCACCCCCTTCCAAAGCCCGTCAAGGGCGATAATAGACGGGAAATCTAACATGGCGCCCTGACCGCGTTGTTCTGATATTATTTCCTGAGTTTTCGGTAGGAATGGTGGTGGTTATTGTTTTTTGAAGTGTGGGTGATGGCGTGCTTGTGTGTATTGTGGTGTTTGTGTTGTTGTATGTGGCTATGTTTGTGGTTGTGTTTGTGTTTGAGTCGTGTAATATGTAAGCCGGTTTGATTCTGTCAATAGTGACAGTGACAATCTTGCCGTTGATGAGGAGCTTGTACACCTTTTCCCCGTGCTGCAAGACTTTGTGTGGGCCCGTGTATGCTGGTTTTAGCGAGCCAGATGTCTCGTCTCTGAGAAAAACGTGACTAGCTGTACTTAAATCTTTAAACACGAAAGTTGCTCTGCTGCCATGTCGGGATGCTGGCGATGGCTGCAATCTTTTTGCGAATGCTTTTAATCGTGCCACATAGTCCGACATGTCGATTGTGTCGTCGACCTGTGGGTGAAATAATTCCCCTGGCAGTCTGAGCGTTTCGCCGTAGAGAAGCTCAGCCGGCGTAGTTCCTAGGTCCTCTTTGTACGCGTTCCTTATTCCCAGTAGAACTAGTGCCAAAGACTCGACCCAGTTATCCTTTGAGTGGCAGACGATTGCGGCTTTTAATTGCCTGTGGAATCTCTCTATGAGACCGTTGCAGGCGGGGTGGTAAGCCGTGGTGCGTTTGTGACGAAATCCGACCATCTCTGCTAGGTGTTTGAAGAGTGCCGACTCAAACTGTCGACCACGGTCCGTTACGAGGTCGACGGGACAGCCAAATCGAGAGATCCAACCACTCACTAATGCCTTTGCCACTGTCTCTGCTGTAATGTCGGGTATGGGTATTACCTCAGGCCATCGCGTAAACCTGTCGATGGCTGTGAGGCAATAACGAAACCCTTGTGACAGCGGGAGCGGGCCGATAAGGTCAATATGGATGTGATTGAATCTAGCTCTCGGTAGTTTGAAGGTTCCCAGTGGTGAAGAGTTGTGTCGAGTCACCTTCGAACGCTGGCACGTTATGCAAGAACGGCTCCATTCTCTGCAGTCTTTCTTGACTGAAGGCCAAACGTAGCGTTCTGTTACCATTTTGGTAGTTGCATTTGCGCCGGGGTGACTCCACGAATGCACACTTTCGAAAACCTTGCGGCGGTGGTCCTTAGTGACGTATGGTCGAGGGATCTTACCTTTCTCATCGCAGTACAGTTCGGTTGCTTAATACGTCATAAATCTAAAAAAATACACTATTATTAAAACATCGATCAAAGTTACAACGAACTACAAGAACTTTTATATTACGTTACTTGCTGCTACGGAACCCTTCATGGGCGAGTCCGACTCGCACTTGGCCGGTTTTTTTAGAAGTCGGTAAAAAAAATCTTATCTTTAATTTCAATATTATTTGCTTCAGTAACTTTCACCTATTTTTACCTATAGGGCCGGGGTAAAATATCCACGTGAGCGGTTGAAATTCATAATACTAATAAATCATAGTACAGTTTATAAAAATAATATTGTTTCTAAATGTCTTTTTTTTATTTCAGTGAACAGTTTTATTGTAATTAAAAACGGTTACGACTTTTGTGTAATATGTTTTTCTGACGCGGTAAGTTACACGGCACGGAGCGACTATTTGCCACCCGAAATCTATAAGTCGTGTCATATTGGGTCCTCTGCAAGCGCGCTAGCCTATAAACTCACACTAATACAAAATCTTCGTAAACATTCGCGCCAACACATACGTAGCGCGCTGTCGTTCCATGGCGGGAACGGAGCGCCGAGCGACACAGCCTCCCCGTCTGAATGCTAACGCATGACTGGCCGCCTGCGCCCGCACAGACTTTTATATATATTCGAACTCAATATTGCTCTTTTTATTTAGTAAATATTGATTGATTTACGTAAAAAATGTTCACTTTGAAGAATATTTAACCACCAATTTTTCTGTGTAAAAATATTTCTAAAGATCCAAGCCGTTTTGAAGGAGTAGGGAAAAGTAGCGAGATTCGTAAAATAATTTTTTTAGACAAAAGTATTAATCGCACGAAAATATCAAATGTTGATATTATTGTTCATGAATCTATAATAAACATATATTTTTTTCAAACCAATTGACGTAGACGTTACGGAGGAGTAGGCCTCAGAAAGTCACTGTTTTATGGCACTTTTCGGGCGCTTGGCCCCTTACAGTTAATTTACTTACATTAAATTAAAAAATACGTTGTTTTTTAATCTTATGTGATGATTTTCTGAAGTATTTAGCTTGAGGCTGGTCTACCACATGTTTTTTTTCTTGCCGTTGCTGTCCCACTGCTGGGCAAAGGCCTCCCCCAAGTCCTTCCAAACTTTCTTCTCCTGTGCCGTCTCAAACCACATGTATCCAACCAAAAATCTGCTAATATTCAAGGACTTCATCTGCAATGGTACGAGTTTTTCATTCTGGAAATGACCTGCCGGAACCTTTTTCAGTGCGATGCGCATTAGATCACACATTTTTTGGTCAGAATCAGAATCAGAATTTTATTTGTAGAACATAGGTGTTTACACGAAGATCTTGCTGTAGAAAGTGTAATATGAGTGGCAAATTTATAACTCAATGATAGATACATTTTAATTAGTTGAAAATTGATGGTATCAGTTATTTAATTGCACTACAGGTGTTGGTACGAAAACGCACTATAAGAATGTGTACATACGTACACATTCTCATAGTGCGTTTTCGTTTCGCAGAATGTATATTTGTATATTTTACTGTGTGTGTTTGCGTCATATTTAACACTTTTTAATCTACTTTACTTTTTTTTTATGTATATTCACCGATATCTCGGGTAATTGTGGACCGATTTTGAAAATTCTTTTTTTTTTTTATCGAAAGGTGACTTCCAAGTTGGTCCCGTTGAAATATTGTTATGATCTTATCATGAACTTCGAAGATATGGCACAGAATTTCTCATAGGATCACAGCAGAACTGTCGTAACAATTACATTGCTTTGTATAAACGTGTAGTCGATGACTGGCTGAAGGAAAAGGGGGAGGGAATTTATCGGACTGATCTGATGATGAAGCCAGAAGGTAAATTATGGTGTTTAGAATTATTAGAATCGTTATGAGATGCTCTCTGGCTAGGTATTTAAGTTTGGCTGAGACGTACCTATTTTTTTGTGGTGGTACCATAACTAAAAAGTGTAAAATCAAAAACTTTTTACAAAAAAAAAACCGACTTCAATGTTAAAAATATTTCAAATATCTGGACGTAAAAAAAAGGCAAAGGATAATCCAGAAGCCTTTCAAAATTACCTCAAATATAATAACTATATAAATCCTAACTAATATTATAATGCGCTTAACAAAATAAGGCACAACATTTACTTCATCTTGACAACTAATTTTATAGCTAGTAATTATTTAAATATTCCCATTAGAAAGAAAAAGGTCTGGCTGGGGTTTGGAGGGATGCGGAACAGAGAGTAAAGTCCCGCAAACATCCGTTGAAAAGGGAGGATCCTCCGACCAGACAGGTGTTATGGTCTGGTGGGCGACTGCCCGATAGATGATTTCGGGCTGTCTTATATGTTCAAATCGCGCGGAGAACTTTGATTGCGCGATGCAGGATTTCGTACTTTCTTCGTAGTTCTTATGTGGCGCCATAGATGTCGCTACATCACTCCCCTCCGGAGATCGGAGATCGATGGTTCTTGATGCGCGCCAGGCCAGCGTAGGTTGGTTCCAGTGGGTCGGAACCGATGCCGCATAGTTCTCGGTGAGTCGGAACTGTCTGCGGTGATGCCCCAGTGAGTTGGGGTGTTGCTATCCCTGTGAGTCGGGATGGTGCCACAGTGAGTCGGGTTGATGATGTCCCAGTGAGTCGGGATGATGCCCCAGTGAGTCGGGGTGGTGCTGTCCCAGTGAGTCGGGACGATGCTGCAGGCTCCAGTGAGTCGGAGTAGTGCTGCTGGCTCCAGTGAGTCGGAGCGGTGCTTGTGCGACGTAGGGCTTGACTGTTGGCGTCGACCAGGAGAGGTTCTTCATGGCTCTTCATGTGGCTGGCCGAAGGTGCGGTGTGCCAAGCCAAGGTCGCTGATGAGGCTGAAGGTGATGACCAGGTATGACCAGGTAGGCATGCTGGTGGTCAGGATACCCTCTATAGCCGTGGGTGCTGGCTGTATGGCTCGCTGCTCGAAAGCTTGAGGAAGTGATGATGACGTCACGAAGTAGTAGCTGCATGAAGGCTGCGCTGAGGTTCTTTGTCGAGGGTCACCAGTTTGGAGGGATGCGGAACAGAGAGTAAAGTCCCGCAAACCTCCGTTGAAAAGGGAGGATCCTCCGACCAGACAGGTGTTATGGTCTGGTGGGCGACTGCCCGATAGATGATTTCGGGCTGTCTTATATGTTCAAATCGCGCGGAGAACTTTGATTGCGCGATGCAGGATTTCGTACTTTCTTCGTAGTTCTTATGTGGCGCCATAGATGTCGCTACAGGGGTAACGTTACCCCAGCAGGAAAGGTTTTTATGAAATAATTAAAAAACTATAAGCGCAACAAATTTAAAAATGTGCGCAACAATTACAGAAGCCGCAAAACTAATTATCTATAAGATTCAAATGACCATTTTCGACAACACCTGGCCTGGGTAACGGACACTGTGTCAGTCAATTCTTCAGTATGGTATCTCTATAAGGGGTGCAGCCGAGAAAAGTACGTTTATAGAAGTCGAAAGAGCTCAAAGAGAGCTGTTATTAAACTAACATTAAGAAAGCCTTTCCGTTTCCCTACAAATCTAATTTATAGTGAGCTTGCGGTCCAAAGAGTACGGTAACTATATATTTTTATCAACATACCAATTCAGAACTATTCATTTATTTGTTACTATGTTCATTGGGAGATCTGTGTGAATATGAACTTCCGTTTGCCATTTCTGATCTTCTTCACCAGTTCCACTTCATCAAATTTCATGTTTTGACTATAAACGCTTAAGTCTTTGATGAAAATACCAAAGGAACTATATGGTTGCCTATAATATTTGAGGAGTTCCCTCGATTTCGCCAAGATTCCATCATCAGATCCCGACTTGGTGACTATGGGACCATTTGGAAAGTATACCCTTTCCAACAAAAAAATAATTTTTCAAATCGGTTGGCAAGTGACGAAGTTATGCGCGAACATACATAAAAAAAAAATACAAACATCCGAATTGAGAACCTTCTCTTTTTTTAGAAGTCGGTTAATAATCTTTCTTTCTTTAAATACTACTTAATACAAATGCATGCACTTGGACACTAAAATTTGGATCTAGACGTGAGTCACAGTGACCGTAAACTTTGAAGCAAATGCACTTCCCTCACCGCCTATTCCGGATATTACCGACTTGGTCGGTTTCTTCTTTAGTCCAAGTAGGTGCACTGCCGATTCCGTTATGAATTATGCCTGAGAACCCTGATCCAATAGCGCTCTCAGCTGTTGTTTAGAACTACTTGTTGTCTGTGCTTCGACAAGAGCAGCAGCCAACAAACCTTCAGTGGGTGGGGGCTCTTTAGAAAAATGTGAAACTACGTTTGAAGTTACTGGTTCGCCTTCTGATACCGATGCCTGAACACCAGACACCGCTGCTTTAATTTTGGTCTCGCATTGCATCCGAGTCAACGGGATCAAGATTTGAACTAATTATGAAAATAATTATGATGTCCCATTTGCTGACGTCAATTCCAAGATTTTTTAAACCATTTAAACATTCCACTGTGGTATGTAATAAATTTTTAAGGCTATTGGAGCTTTCTGTTACATTAGTCTGACTTAACAATTGCTTTAACAAACAATTCAACAGAAAACGTTTGTTATTGTATCTGTTACTGTAAAAGCTCGAACTTCTTCGGTTTTATGCCTGGTCGGGGTACGACGAATGCCATTTTTGCTATACGCCAGCTGTGCGAGAAATACAGAGGTGCGCATAAAAACTTGCACATGGTATTCGTTGACCTCAAAAAGGCATACGACCGGGTACCTCGAAAGGTTCTGTGGTGGGCCCTTAAGGAGATAGGTGTGCCTGGGAAGTATGTGCAGTTGATCCTAGCGATGTACAGTCGATGTAGTACGCAAGTCCGGTCCACAGTGGGTATCACTGGAAATTTCAATGTGGCTGTCGGCTTACATCAGGGATCGGCTCCCAGCCCTTACCTCTTCCTGATGATAATGGACGCTCACACATTGACGTCAGACATTCAGGAGGTGGCTCCCTGGTGTATGCTGTTTGCCGACGACATTGTGCTGGTTGCTGAGAGTGGCCTAGAGGTCCAAAACAGATTGGAAGTGTGGTGGCACAGACTGGAAATTGTTGGCCTGAAATTAAGTAGAACCAAAACGGAGTACTTGTTCTGCGATTTCGGCGGTCTCTCCAAACCTGTGCCTTTAGCTCTCGCCGGAACGCCCATACCAATCTGTTCCGACTTTCGGTACCTCGGGTCACTCGTCCAAGCAGATGGTGAGGTAGACCGAGACGTAACACGTCGGATCAACGCAGAATGGATGCAATGGCGACAGGCCACGGGAACAACTTGTGACCCACGCATGCCCCTCAAGTTGAAGGGTAAAATTTACAAGTCCGTCATAAGACTTGTCATACTGTATAGATCAGAATGTTGGGCTGTGAAAAAGAAGGATGAAAAAAGATTGCAAGTAGCGGAGATGAGAATGTTGAGATGGATGTGTGGTCTGACGAGAATGGATAAAGTAAGAAATGAGTATATTAGAGGAAATTTGAAAGTGGCGCCAGTGACTGAAAAGTTGAAAGGTAATCGGTTGTCTTGGTATGGTCATGTGAAGAGGATAGGAGTTGTTCTTGTGGGTTAACAAGATTGTAGAACCGAAACAAACTTATAATCTTACTACATAATAAACCTGAGTTTTCTAATAAATTGACATTAATTAAAATCACCACAAGTGATTATGTACTTGTTTCAAGTGCAAATTTTGTGGAATATTTTATTTATTACCTGGTCAAAGCAGTCATACAAACCGGAAGGGGGTTTGTACACACTTAATATAACAAACTGCTCCAATTCAATACAGACTATTTCAACTGACCGCTCAACAGATAGGCTCACAATATCCTTTCGTTAGTGTTCTGCTAGGAAAAGTAAAAAATATTTTTTCAGAAGTGTTCGGGGATCGTGGAGCATTTCCGACGTCTGGCTCCCAAACTCAACCGGACTGGGGCTGCGCTCAAGCGGCTTCTGCCCAACCTTGGGGGTCCAGATGCCTCCTGCCGGAGGCTCTACGCGGAGATCGTTCGGTCCATGGCCCTCTACGGGGCGCCGGTGTGGGTGCCGTCGCTGAAAACGCAACCGGCGGCCATGCTGAACGCCTGCCAGAGGGTCATGGCAATAAGGATGGTGCGGGAATACTGCACGGTCTCCCGCGAAGCGGCGAGCCTTTTGGCTGGCTTACCACCGTGGGATCTGGAGGCAAAAGTCCTTGCACACATGCACGATATGCGCGTGGAGATGCAACGCCGGGGTGAAAGTCCGGTGTCGCGACAGGTCACGGCATGGCGGACAGAGCTCCGGCGGGATCTCATGGTGAAATGGCGTCAACGACTGTCATAACCCCGTGCTGGGCACGCCACAATCATGGCGGTAAGTCCCCTCTTTGAGGCATGGCTGGAAAGACCTCACGGCGTCCGACCTCACAGTCGAGGTGTGCCCTGCTTGGGCGGAGCATCACCGTGCCCTCGTGGGAGCGAGCACCGGGCCTTGGTTAAGGCCATGGTCCGAGGCGAGGAGGAGTGGCAGGCGGTCGCCGACTTCTGCGAAGCAGTAATGTTCGCAAAGGAGGAGGCCGAACGCATCAGGCAACGGCGTTATCGCCGCCGCCGCCGCCGCCGGGATTCTGATCACGATTTCCGGCCACCGTAGGCGCGGGCTTGCGGACAGTGAGCAATGGGTAGCTCACTGTCCTCCGGCCGTCCGGTAAATGTCCGGACCAAGCCCAAGTCGTCGACGGCGCGCACTGTTCCTGTGCGCCTCAAGGAGTTGTCGGCAACAGTAGGGACCCAGCCGGGTCGAAGCCTACTGGGGCCAGGGTTATTCGAAAGGGCGCTCGAGCCCCGGTATGAAGGCTAGAAGGAACGGGGTGCGTCTTTTAGTCAGTAACAGTCTGACACTATCTTCCGCTCCGCCCAAGAGCGGGGGTTGTCATTGGATGATTTTTTCCCACCATAAAAAAAAAGAAGTGTTCGGGGGAAAACCATATTTCGCCCAATGAGGATCAATCACATAATAGAAAATCCGATTTTTACTAAGTACATCGTATGTGTAATAATTTACTGAGCATTTCATTTTTTTAATTATTAAAATCCGTCAAGAAATGGTGGAGTTATTAAAGTTTTTCTGAACGGCTATTTGAAACGTGCGCTCTCGCTGGACTATTTACGATGACGTCATCTTGCGTGAGCCGTGCGACGAACGGCTTGATCGTATTCATTCGCCTATTGATACTTGAGTCGCGTGTGCGATATTTTTGTTTACTTTAAATATTTTAGTTGCGTTTTTATGGGAGGTGAGGTTTGAGCACGGAATAAATGTTCTGTGGGTTTAAGTGAAAATATATATATATAAAAAAAAAAAACATGGAAGTTGGTTTTGTGAAAGCCCAAACGGATAATTTGCCGAAAATAAATTCTTTAATGGTTGATGAGTTTTATAGGAATAATGCAAGTTACATTATTAGGTATAGGGTAGTATTTAAACGAGTGACTGTAAATTAAAATTTTAAGTGACAAAAATAATTATTTTGGGTTATAGAAATAATAAGTGAGCGACTGACTGCGAGTGACGAGAAATCAATAGAACAGCGACTTACAAACTTTAATTTGAGTTACTTACAATACAAAATGAGAAGCTTCATAATATTTGAGTGACCTAATATTTGTTTGAGTGTCAATGTTTTGTCCTGCATTTTTTTCCAGATTTGGCCAATGATTTATTTATACTGAGCGGCATTTTATCTTAAATGAAGTGTTTCGAATGTCCTAAATATAAATGTACACAGTATCGAATGTCCTAAATACCGATATTTATGTATTATGTATGTCACAAGGTAATTTGATAATCCGGATATTGCGAAAACCCGAATAATTAAAAAATGGTGAAATAAAATCTGCGAGCAACTTGGTCGTAGCGTTCGCCGGCCGCTGCCGCGGCACCGCTCGCTTCGCTCACTCGGCTCACGCGCGGTTGGTCACAGTTCTAACCTAACCTAACCTATTTCACCCAGTTCAAATGATGAATCTACCTGCGACTAAATAATTAGACAATGATGAAAACATTTGCTAGCGTAAATTCCTTATTTAAAACCTCATTTTTATTTCTAGTCGCTCACTTATTATTTTAGTCGCTCACATACTAATTTAATCGTTTAACTAGGATTTCAATAACCCACTTTTAGTAAGCTCGTTCTGGATTTTATTGTTAATCAATATTTGTTGTTAGTTTAGTTAATGTGTCGCTTACTCAAATTCATACCGCTCAAGTTATTAAAACAGTATCTCATCATCAGTCGCTAAGTTTTTTTTTAGTCGCTCGTTTTATAATTCCCCTTAGGTATATAATACCTACGAGCAATGTAAAAACTTTTCGGTTTACTATATAGTGGGATTGAGAAACTCCTTCAAATCTAATTTTAATCTATAATAGGTTAAACTACGATAAAAAAAAAACCGGCCAAGAGCGTGTCGGGCCACGCTCAGTGTAGGGTTCCGTAGTTTCCCGTCCGTCACAATAAAGTGTACCCACTTAGGAGTTTAAAAAAATGCTTGCTACGATTATACTACAAACTTAGTAAGAAATTATTTTGTAGAACCCTTTTGTCTTTTTTGTACAAAAACTGTTCTTTCCATCAAGTTCAAAATAATTTTCATAGAAAGTCCTTATAAAGTTCTACTTCTCAGATTTTTTTCATATTTTCTAAACTTATGGTTCAAAAGTTAGAGGGGGGGGGACACACATTGTTTTTTACTTTTGGAGCGATTATTTCCGAAATTATTGACATTATCAAAAAATGATCTATTCATTTTTAAATACCTATCCAACGATATATCACACGTTAGGGTTGAAATTAAAAAAAAAAATCACTTCCCACTTTACACATAGGGGGGCTACCCTAATAAAACATTTTTTTCCAATTTTTATTTTACCACTTTGTCGGCGTGATTGATATACATATTGGTACCAAATTTCAGCTTTCTAGTGCTAACGGTCACAGAGATTAAGCGAGGACGGACAGACAGACAGACAGACAGACGGACAGACAGACATGGCGAAACTATAAGGGTTCCTAGTTGACTACGGAACCCTAAAAATTTATCTCGTCTAATAGGGATGCTTATTATTTTCGAGCTTATTTTCGATATTGCAGATTACTTTTTGAAGAACTTCTTAATTACGTTCTTGGATATTTATCCAAGAACGTAATTAAGAACTGACGTAATTGAGAATTAAGAAATTGAGCTTTTTATTTATAGGGTATTAACCCTATAAATAAAAAGCTCAATATTTTATAAATCTTGGTGTTTACCGAAATAGCGCGAAATTACGCGCTAACACCAGCGTTCGTCTGGGGTTTGAGTTAAGTCATCATCATCATCATTTCAGCCGATATACATCCACTGTTGGGCATAGGCCTCCCCCAAGTGTCGCCACAATGATCGATCCTGTGTTTGTGTCTGAATCAAGCGAAAGCAGAGAAGGTGAAATCTGCTTCGTTGATCTACGACCATTACACTTCAAAAATATTTTATCTTAAATACTATGCTATTGGAGATAAAAAATGATCTTTAAAAAGTTATACGTCTTCAGCTTCATTGGTTACCCTGAAACTCAATTCTAAAAGCAGATTCAATATTCACAGATTCAGTGCCACAAATTAAACTGTCATTGCGAGAGTTAGCTGGAAGAACTTCTCAAAATGCTTCCAACACACGAGCCGCGTTAGCTCGAGCGACGCATTTGTTTCGCTTCCACTAGTGCCCGTGTGAGCACTATAGCGAGCGAGATAAATGCATGGCTCGATATTTATTTAGCAATATCCGCTTTTCTGACATTTCACTAGATTTAGTTTAGCGAAATGACCTATCACTGACGATAACTTGGTATTTTGTCATTTCACTAGATACTTTTAGTAAGAAGACCTAATGAACAAGAATATTCGACTTCTACCGGGATTTCGTGATATCCCTAGGGAAATCGCGAAATCCCTGATATCCTCATTTTCCTGCAAAATATACATACTCCAATACATCAAAATAATCTTCACAACAGTACAGACCACTTTTGCTTGAAAGAGGAGTATTTTTTTTTTGGTTATTGTATCAAAATCAAAATCAAAATCAAATCAAAAATATTTTTATTTCACATAGGCCTACATGGGCACTTATAAAACCTCAGAAGTTAGTGCACGGTTTCAAATTGGTCGTTTCCTATGGAGAAGAACCGGCAAGAAACTCCATGGTTACTCTTTTAAAAACCGGCCAAGTGCGAGTCGGACTCGCCCATGAAGGGTTCCGTAGCAGCAAGTAACATAATATAAAAGTTCTTGTAATGTGTTGTAACTTTGATCGATGTTTTAATAATAGTGTATTTTTTTTCGATTTATGACGCATTAAAAAAAAACTACTTACTAGATTTCGTTCAAACCAATTTTCGTTGGTAGTTTTTATAGTAATGTACATCATATATTTTTTTTAGTTTTATCATTCTCTTATTTTAGAAGTTAGAGGGGGGGGGACACACATTTTACCACTTTGGAAGTGTCTCTCGCAAAAACTATTCAGTTTAGAAAAAAATGATATTAGAAAACTCAGTATCATTTTTAAAGACCTATCCATAGATACCCCACACGTATAGGTTTGATGAAAAAAAAAATTTTGAGTTTCAGTTCTAAGTATGGGGACCCCCAAAATTTATTGCTTTTTTTCTATTTTTGTATGAAAATCTTAATGCGGTTCACAGAATACACCTACTTATAAAGTTTCAACAGTATAGCTCTTATAGTTTCGGAAAAAAGTAGCTGTGACATACGGACGGACAGACAGACAGACAGACATGACGAATCTATAAGGGTTCCGTTTTTTGCCATTTGGCTACGGAACCCTAAAAAGTGGTTGTTTTACAATATTGATAGATGTTATGTAAGAACAGTGTAGACCAGTCAAATATTGTACACAAAAGCACAATCAAAATTTTCGCAGTAAAAAACAGAGTAAGTCGTAATAGGAAGTAGTGTAAGAGTTCGTGGAGTATACAGTGTTCTCACATTTACAATACAAAAAGAGGCAATAAAAAAAAAAAAAAAAAAAAAACAGGAATAATATAATAATTACAACTATCAATAAAATATTAACAAAATAAATTACTAACAAATTTATGACAGTTGAAATAAAAATAAAAATATTGCAAAAGCAATGTGTCAGAGAAAAAAAAAATGTATATATAATTATTAAAACAAAGGTGGAGCAGTTAATAGACAAAATATTGATGATTTACCAGGGGGCCACATGTGCAGAGGTAGTCATTGCCAAACAAGCGTGTCCTCGACATAGTCTTTAACCTTGTAATATGCTTTTTCGGTTAGGACACGCTTGATATGACTTTTGAATTTTCCCTCACTAAGTTCTGTTACCGCCTTTGGCAGCTTATTATAAAAGCGAATGCTGTTAACTAAGAATGACTTGCTAGTCTTAGCTAGTCTCCATTTGGGTAAGACAATTTCGTGTTTACTACGTGTATTTTTGTTGTGAAAATCGCTTCTGATTTTAAAGAGTCCTAAGTTTTTACGTACATACAAAATGCTTTCCAAGATGTAAAGAGAAGGCAGAGTAAGTATATCGATTTCTTTGAATTTATTCCTGAGGGACTCGCGAGGGCCCATTTTATAAATAGCCCGGATTGCTCTCTTTTGTAGTATGAAAATTGAGTCTGTATCTCTCGGAACATAAAAAAAATAGTTTACCGGGTGTGGTTATCGTAGTATTTTTGCATTTTGGCACAACGCAATATTTGTATGATGACATTATAATCAAACAAACAAAATCAAAATTAAAGCATTTATTTCAAATAGACCATTTACAGGCACTTTTGAATAGTTAAATGTCGGTCAGTCCAAGAAAAGTGAAGCTAAATTGCACGTTTCAAAGAGTAGGTGCATGGAGAAGAACGTGCAAGAAACTCGATGGACACTCTTTTAAATAATATTATGTGTTACATATAATGCTTGGTTACTTATAACTTGTTGCTTCTATCATGTGAATACAATGTCGATAATGAAATAAAAATGTAAAATAATTAAAAGATATCAATCAATCAATCAAAGCATTTATTTCAAATAGACCATTTACAGGCACTTTTGAATAGTCAAATGTCGGTCAGTCCAAAAAAAGTGAAGCTAAATTGCACGTTCCAAAGAGTAGATCTCTATGGAGAAGAACGTGCAAGAAACTCCATGGACACTCTTTTAAATCATATTATGTGTTACATATAATGCTTGGTTACATATTACTTGCTGCTTCTATCATGTGAGCACAATGTCGATAATGAAATAAAAATGTAAAATAATTAAAAAATAGATACTGAATTAAGCTACTGGCAGCTAAGAGATGACCAGTCGGCACCCGTTCACGAGCATGACGCGTGCATCAGCCTCACTCAGCTCAACCATTTTGAAGGGAACTGAACGACCCAATAACACGTGCCACCAACAGCGAGACATTTGAGTGAGCATGACAAACTCTCAACTGCCATGCTCGTAATGCAAAAAAAAAAAAAAGTTGTAACCTAATAAAAATGCTCCATGGTGCTTCACACTCACAAACTTGGAAAAAGTGCTTCTACATTATACAATGCAATTGTGTCTTTCAAATTAAAAAATAATAATATTAGTTTCCAACTAATCAATAGAAAAGGATAGAAACTGAATTAAGTCACTAGCAGCTAAGAAATGATCAGTCTCAACTGACGGCACCCGTTCACGAGCATGACGCGTGCATCAGCCCCACTCAGCTCAACCATTTTGAAGGGAACTGTACGACCCAATAACACGTGCCATCAACAGCGAGACATTTGAGTGAGCATGACAAACTCTCAACTGCTGTTTAGAACGCGATTTAAGTTCAAAAATGTATTAGTTACGGATTCCTAACTAGATGGCGTTGACGTCAAATTAGAAGTCGCTATTAAGATTCTCCGCCATCTGGTTAGGGTCCTGTTATTAAAGTTCAATATGAGAATAACAATTAGTTCAGTATTAGTACTAAGTTGTTTCAATTTATACTCAACCTTACTTAGATACACATAAATATCAAATTCATAGTACTGGCTGACCATCCGCCGCGTTCGGTACTCGACAACTGCCATGCTCGTTATGTCAAAAAAAAAAGTTGTAACCTAATAAAAATGCTACATGGTGCTTCATATTCACAAACTTGAAAAAAGTGCTTCTACATTAGACGAATTGACACCGTTTATTTGCACTAATTGCTGTCTATTATTCAAATAAGATTTTAATAATCTTAACGCTGCATTGCCTAGTCCGTAATGCTTGAGTTTCAGAAGCAATGTTTCATGAACTACACAATCAAACGCCTTAGATAGGTCGCAGAAGATGCCTATAGCATCTTGTGCCTCTTCCCACGCATTAAAAATGTGTTTTAGTAAGGAAACACCCGCGTCAGTTGTACAACGTCCTTTGGTGAAACCATACTGTTTATCATGTAGGATGTTATTGGAGTTAAAATGACTAAGCATTTGATTTAACATTACCTTTTCAAATATCTTGCTAAGAACCGGCAAAACGGACACCGGCCTATAATTATTAGTGTCTCTACTATTCCCGGATTTAAAGAGTGGTATCACTTTACTATATTTCATTAGATCTGGAAAGACTCCTTGATCTATACACAAATTAAATATTAAAGCCAAGTACGGCGCTATACTCTCAATAATTGGGGTACAAACTTTGATAGACATACCCCATAGATCTTCTGTCAATTTAATGAGTGATTTCTTTAAAAGCTTTTATTACTGTTATGGGGTTTATATGTTTAAAGTTAAATTCAGTCGAACAGGCTGCAACGTTCGCCTGTAATAAACAAAAAGCATGTGATGGCGACGAATTTAGGCCTTCAGTAGTTTTAATTGGTATACTGGTAAAGAAATTTACAAATTCTTCTGCAACTAGTTTGTTATCGCTAATAAGAGCATTATGAGTCTCCAATGTGTAATCATTATTATTTATTTTGTTTTTGTTGGTTTCAGTATTTATAATATTCCAAACCGTTTTTATTTTATTATCTGCTGTTTTAACTTTTTTGCTAATGTATAAGGCCTTACCTGCCTTACAAGTATTTTTAAACATTTTAGAATAAGTAGCAACATATTTATTAAAAGTTTCAGTGTTAATAATAGGCTTAAGGCCATACAACTCGAAAAGTCTTTCCCTACTTATTTTGATTCCTTTAGTTGCCCAGTCACTAAATCTAAACTTAGGGCAGAGAGTTTTAGTTTTTTTCTCAAACGTCTGATTAAACTCCTTTTGAACGACTGAAAAAAATTTTTATACAAAATATTACCATTGTTTTCTGCAAGGTTCCAATCACCCAACCTGCTAGTTAAAGTGCTATTAAATTTATTTAGTTTACCGGATGTTATTGGTCTGAATTGTATCTGCACTTGTTGTATTGGTAAGTTGGATTCAAATGTTCCCATTAGGCCGATATGATCAGAAGACAGATAATTTACAATGGCTTTTTCTAAATACTTGCAGCAACAAAAAACATTATCGATACATGTAGCAGTAGTTATCGTTGTTCGAGTTGGTTCAATAAACACATTTGATAAATTAAATGACTTGAAAAGATTTAATAATCTATTGCTATCTGAATTATTTTCTAAAATATGAATATTAAAGTTTCCGCAGATAATTACTAGTTTATTATTAGTTGACAGTTTAGCCATAACATCTTCCATGACTGACTCAAAAATAGAGTAGTTTTGATAATTAAAAAGTTTTGGCCTGTAAACGCACACTATGATATGCCTATCTAGCTCAACACATGACACTTCAATGCTATGTTCAACGGACAGTGCAACTATATCTTTACGAGTTTTAAATTTAATACTATTTTTAATAAGGATTAGTGAACCCCCACGTAACATTGACTTTCGGTTAAAACAACTGCCCACATTTTTTCATTTCAAAATCCTTTAACCAATGCTCAGTAAAACAAATGATGTCAAACAATGTTTTTTCCAAAAATAATTCAATTTCTAATTGTTTCGAAGTTTTTCATCGAAACAATTAGAAATTGAATTATTTTTGAATGTTTTGAAGAAACAAATTAAAGGATTTTTGCTTACCCCCGTAGCTTGAATGCTAGAAGATAGGTACTTTATTGTTAAGTTGACATAAATTGCCAACCGTTATCTTATTACCTAGTTTAAAACATTAGTACTACTACTAATGGTGGGACTAATTACTGGGTACGTCGACATACTATTTATGTCTGAGTAAATATTAAATGCTAATAGCTTCGCTATTTGACGTCTTAAAACAATAGGTAGGTATACAGTAGGTATACCTACCTGGTCGAAAAAAGTTTATCAACAATATTGTTGTTGTCAAAAAATTAAAAACTTATCACTATGGTGAGTAACTAAAAAATGCATATGCATATTTAGCATATGTATGTACTTATTTTGTTTGTTTGATAAGTGCTCAAAGTAAGGAAAAGCACACAAAATAATCTTTTTACCATTTATCTTCAACAGTTCAGTGACATTATTGGTGATATCATCTTTCTTCACATTTAAGCTATTACCCACAAATACAGTTAGAATAGCATTGGGATCATATACTTGCTCATTTACTAATGACATTATGTGATGGTAGGAAGCTTGAGGTGTGCAATAATTTTGAGAAAGAAAAGGGAGTTTTTACTAACCAATTGCCCTAATCCTCTTCCTATGCTATCTGAAAATATAATTGTATACGAACGAATACAAATCAAGTATTCCGCGGACAGACTGTGCTGAACTGCGCTCCCGATCGCGCGGTGGAGTCCGATCACGCAAAATGACGTCGTCAGACGTCGTCTTCATTCTCGGAGGCGTTTTTGAAACTCGTTCACTAAAATTGCTGTATCTTCGTCATTTTTGGTCCGATTTAAATAATTTCTTCACAGTATTTACTATTTGTTTTTTTTTTTGACACTATAAGTCTGCATACTCCACAAATCATGACTGATTCTCATTGTCCGGGATTTTTGCCGTGTTTATCCGGCGTCAGCAAGTTAGGTGATGGCCG
Source organism: Mythimna albipuncta (assembly GCA_929112965.1). Lineage (NCBI taxonomy): Eukaryota > Metazoa > Arthropoda > Insecta > Lepidoptera > Noctuidae > Mythimna > Mythimna albipuncta. The sequence goes on from OV815973.1 coordinate 124,670, forward strand.
CCTTATCTATATTTTGGTATGAGCGTAAGCACAATGCGACTGTCTGCAATCCATATAATTTATTGGTACAACTAGTTTGACCTTATCTAACAGCATGACCTCGTAAAAAGAGCGCAACAAATCATAAACAGTTCGGACATGATGCATCATTGATATCACATCACCGAGTGTTGTATGTCGTTGTCCTCATATAGCACGAGTAGCTAATGTAGCATAGCAGGAACGGGCGTGCGCGGGGAGCGGAGCACCGCGGCGCCGCGCGGCCGGCCTCAGGCCTACGTGTAAACATTTTAACCAGCGCCCCTTTCATCTTAACCGTGTCGTCGTATATTGCCCAAAGAAACAATATTGGATTTACTCATTTCGTGTGCCAATTGTTGGTAGGTCGAGGCAGACTCTGTCCTATAACTGTTTTTCCTTTAGTAGATAGTAACCGATTGCCTTGTAGTGTATTTTGTCTTCATTACTGCATGAATTCGCGGGGGGTCGGTGCCCGCATCACTGGGACTTAAGGCACCACTGTGCGGTGCCGCATTGTTCACAATTCAACCCCTCCAGATGTCTGATGGCCGTTAGGGTCGGGACACGATTCTGAAGCTAACTAGCACTAAATATGTATCCACACCCCAAGTGTTTTCGGAACAAAAGTTACTTAAAACAATATCTCCACGATTAATGTCGAAGAAGGTAGGTAATGCGACGCGAATGCTGAGAGTGCGATGTAATGTAACATACCTGCCATCTTCTGGCGATTAATAATAATACATTTATATATTCTACACAAATATAAGTAGGTACATCGAATAAAATTAGATAATAATCAGTAAAAAAAAGCCAAATCAACAAAAAATAAAAATAGGTAGGGAAATAACATTCATTCCGTTGTTTCTTAAAAGTTAAATAAGTTAATTAAGTACAAGAACCTATTACTCATAAAATAACTAATACTCTAACTTAATAATACACACTTTGTAAACACAATTCATTAGATTAAAAAATAACATATTAACAAAAAAAATAATTAAACAAATGAATAATTGATTAAATAATAAATAATAAGATCGATTAATATTAGTTGATTCTAAAAACATAATTGATTACAAATTTGTAGAGCATAATAAAGAATCGCCCAATTACAAACATGTACATAAAAGAAGATTCTAATGAGTTGGTCGACCTATCCGTTCATATATTTAAAATCGTGATCTGATCAAACGAAGCATTAAATAAATTTGAATTTAATTAAATTGAATACATTAAATTAATAAGTAACATTAAAATAATAATAAATTAAACATTAAAATAAAATTATAAAAAAAATAATTGAAAAAATAAAAAAAACCCGACTGCGTAAAAAATTACTTTAAATAAATAAAAAGAAAAATAAACAAGTTCAGTCCACAGTTCAGCAACAGTCGGGACCCACATTAGATAGAATGATTTTAGTCTAGATTATTTTAATGGGTTTATCTGAAATGAAATTAACTTACCCAGATAAACATAGTCATCAACGTATTCGAGGGGCATGTTGTTGACTAAGATAAGCGTCGTCTTCCTGTTGGTCATGACTTTTGCTGAGGTTCATCTCTAATCCCACATTTTCACTCGCACTGTAACATAAGACATTAAAAAGGTTAATGCTTCCCATATACTGTTATGCGAGATAGAGTCAAAAGCTTTTTTGTAGTCGAGTGGTTTTCGATACTCCTGATATTTTTGAATGACTTGACTTGATCCATGACATGAATATGGTCAGAAGTGCTGTATCCTTTTTTGAAACCAGCTTGTTCCATCGGTTGAAATGAGTCTGTTGCTGAAGATATTCTGTCGAGTATGTAGACAATCGTGTGCCTAGCTTCTACAAGTTATTTGCATCGGCAAATAACTTGTAGAAGCTAGGACAGGCATAGGCATAAGACTTATCTGGCGATAATCTTCTATGTCGGCTGGGTCACCTTTTTCATATAATAGGATGATTTCAGATTTAGTCCATTCTTGGGGCACCACCTCCTTGTCTAAGATCTCGTTAAATAATAGTGTTACAAGTGATAATAAAAGAACTCTAGCATGCACAATACATTCATTCGCAATACCATTTAGCCCCGGACTCTTCTCTCTTTGAGGATTTCAGGTTCGTCAAACTTTTGTACGGTCGACATATGCTGCGGTAGGTTGTCTTCAATGCTGGGCAGTGAGTTGGGTTGACTGTATAAGTTTGCATAGAAGTCTGTGGCCATACTTATAAGTTTGCTACTAGATTTACTGATTACTGTTTCTTGTTAAAGTGAAGGTAGCCAAGTTTTTGTTCTATCCAGTTCTTTTAAAGCTTTTTTCGCTGATCTTGACGTCTCTGTGTTTTTTATGGTATCCATTCTGTGTGTTTCATAACAGTGTTTTATTTCTTTGTTCGTCTGTTTATACAGGTTTTTCAAGTCTTCTCTGTCTTTCCTGTTGTGATAAGGTTTGTTTTGTAGAGTGGTTCTCCATTCCATTCGGTCTAAAGCCTTTTTAGGGTTCCGTAGCCAAATGGCAAAAAACGGAACTCTTATAGATTCGTCATGTCTGTCTGTCTGTCTGTATGTCCGTCCGTACGTCACAGTCACTTTTTTCCGAAACTATAAGAGCTATACTGTTAAAACTTAGTAAGTAGATGTATTCTGTGAACCGCTTTAAGATTTTCACACAAAAATAGAAAAAAAGCAATAAATTTTGGGGGTCCCCATACTTAGAACTGAAACCCAAAATTTTTTTTTTTCATCTAACCCATACGTGTGGGGTATCTATGGATAGGTCTTCAAAAATGATATTTAGGTTTCTATTATAATTTTTTTCTAAGTTGAATAGTTTACGCAAGAGATACTTCCAAAGTGGTTAAATGTGTGTGTCCCCCCCTCTAACTTCTAAAATAAGAGAATGATAAAACTAAATAAAATATATGATGTACATTACTATGTAAACTACCAACGAAAATTGGTTTGAACGAGATCTAGTAAGTAGTTTTTTTTTTAATGCGTCATAAATCGTAAAAATACACTATTATTAAAACATTGATCAAAGTTACAACACATTACAAGAACTTTTATATTATGTTACTTGCTGCTACGGAACCCTTCATGGGCGAGTCCGACTCGCACTTGGCCGGTTTTTTAAAACTCATAAGTGGGTACACTATTGTGACGGACGGGAGCAAAGAGCGTGTCGGGCCACGCTCACTGTAGGGTACAGTGAGCGTGGCCCGACACGCTCTTGGCCAGTTTTTTTTATTTATTTCTCTAAAAGTTTTTCTTATTTATTTACATATTTTTTTTACAAAACTTTACAGTTTTGGGGCGGGAACTGAGCTCCCGCCTTAGCCTTCGTGGTTATTTTTTTATAATCACTCGGAAATGGGACTATTACTTCAAATCCCGCAGACAGAAATAGAGCCGGAGTATGGATGGGGACATAATAAAATTAACGTGAAACATAAAAATACCTTGTCTATAAGTAACATGATGTAATAAAAATGAAAATAATAATGGTATCATCGAAGTAATCTGATGATGATGATGAAGCCGGAAGATAGGCACAGGAACTCCGTAATTAATCATTGTATCCAATAAATAAACACGGCTAGTGTTTGCCCTTATTAGAATTGTCATGAGATGCATTTTGGCCATAAGGTACTGTCAAACTGATCTGATGATGATGAAGCCGGAAGATAGGCACCGGAACTCCTTAATTAATTAATGTATTCTAGCCGTGTTTGGATTACTTAACATGCTGTTTAATTGAATCATGTCAAGGTACTCAATAAAACGTCAGACTGATAAAAGAACAGTAGGTATTAGTTGAGCAGCGCGTCATCAGTGGGCGCCAGCACGAGGTGCGCGCTGTGATGTCAGCCGCCGGTGGCTCGCGCCGTTATTTCGGGCGGTTGCTCCACAAACAGAACCGGCAATGTCACAATGCGGTTAATTGCTTCTATTTTGGCGCCACTTATTAGTAGTAGTCCCTAAACCGCAAGAGTTTCAAAGTAACATCATGCGTCACTCTTTCAAGCGTTTGCAAAACGAAATCTCTTTCTTAATTAAGTACCTATATCGTCTATTAAATTCATTTTAAATGTATCAAAGGTTTTTCTTTGTGATGATGTGATGACGGTGGCCATGACTTGAGAGTTGTATTTATAGCGGTGACTCCCATACGCATCAGACGCGCCCGACCCGCGCTCCGAGGCTCCGTCGCCTCATCGTCCATTACTAAAAGGCTTAATTAAATAATTCTATTAATATTTGATCTAGTGGCATGTTACGCTTTTCCAACATAATGTTACTGGTACCAGGAATGAATGCTGAAAGCAAGGAGTGCGTAGGTGTCGCAGCGCGGTGGGCGGCGCACGTGCGCCCGCATGCTGAGCGTGCACATCCGCTCCGCTGACGCACCTCCGAGCGGCAGGAAGCCCTCCCTCACGCCGTCAACACCTGCAACTTTATACGCACTCTGAGACCGACACGTACTCCGCACTTTAGAGCTTTTCGATAAAATATTTTAGGTTTACGCTTCTGCACCTGAAGCTTTGGTATCTTTGCAGTGGCATCAGTACCTACATACGTAGAATTTTCTTTAGGTCATTGAGTAATCTTGATCCAAAGTGTCCTTTACCTTAAGTAAGTACCTATTATAGCTATGTGTAGTTTTTCTGTTTTTAGTTTTCATGGATGGATTGTCATACCTACTTATGTAGTTTTTCTTTTTACGAGCTTACTTCGACAAAATTAGTTTAATGCCCATGACGTTGAATCACAGTTCACAGTGGAGCGGCCGCTCAGCTGAATACCGGCTGTGTCACGTGGATCTGTGCGTGTATTTACAGCAATTCCAAGAATTGCATAGTTTACATTGTTGATGCGAATAACTGCAGTGAATCAGAAGCTAGTGCCGCACCGGAAGCGCCGCGCGCCGTTGCCGGCCGTTGTACGCGTGTGACGTCGCGCCCCATTCACGGCGCTGCGCGGCCTTGTGCGGCGCCCAGCTTTCCCCACCCTATAGTTGCACGCGTCATTCATTTTTCATTGTTCATAATTCAATTATATGTACCGACTTAGATTATCGTTCGAGTAAGGGCCAAAACGTTACGACTTATGCACTCCACGCTTTTTAAACGCACCGTTGAAACGCATTTTAGAAACGTGCGTCGACAGCGCGCTTTTATCATAAGAGCCTTTGCACACCACGTTTTTTAAGCGTCCTGCGTCTGACTAGCGTGCGTGTCGCACAAATGTACGTCAACGGAGAGTTTAAAAAATGTGGTGTGCACAACCCCAAAAGTTTTATTTGGATTATCCTTACTAGGCAGACGGCGATATAATAGTATTATAAGCTGAACTCAACAAAACTGTAGGTATATAGAAAAAAGAAAAGAAAGAAAGAAAAACAGTTTATTTACGCGTTAAAGACGTAATCTTAAAAGTAGGTAACAGAACATAACATCAAAATAGGGTAGATATGCGTCTCCTCCGCGCAAAACGGCCGAACGCTCAGCATAAAGCTGCGGCCTCATAATGCGTTGAGCTCACAGCGCTGGTTTTCAGCGTGGGCCGGTCGCTGTGTCGACATAGACGCTGGAACGGTGCAGTAAACTAAAAATAAGTATAGATAAGTTATAAATACAAATGAAATAAATAGATAAGGTGACAAATACAATTTTATAATATATTGTGTTGGCAGGGCGCGCTGGGTGGTGCGCGGATGGCGAGGTGGTGTCGGTGGTAGAGGACGGCGCTGCTGGCGGCGCGGGCGGCGCGCCGGCGTTCGCGGCGCGCCAGCGCACCAGCGTTTTGGCGCCGGTGGGCCACGCCGCCACGCTGGACTGCCGCGTGCTGCGCCTGCGCGACAAGTCGGTACGTCTGACGAACGATCCTGGAGATTTATTTATTTATTAAAACGTTATGGAACACAAAGGTACAAAGGCGGACTTAATGCCTCAGGCATTTTCTGCCAGTCAACCAAGAATGGCGAAGAGAAAACATGGCAGGTGCATAAAAAAAAGAGTAGATTAATAAGAAAAGAAGGGAAAAAATATATATAATAAACACATACATATATTATATAAGGAAAATGAAAGGATTTTTGAGACTACTCCGCTATTTGTGTAGAAAATAAAGCCGTAACTTCCACTTAAATGCATACTGACTGGTGGCCGTCCTGAGGAAGCGCATTCTACAGAAGCATGGACTGCATGTGAAAGGAAGAATAGACAAAATCAAGGTATGTCAATCATAAGTATGAGAAGGACAAAGCAGTAGAAGATTGTTGGAAGAACGCAGATTATTAGCAAGAGAAGAACATAGATATTGAAAGTTTGATATAAGATAAGAAGGGTGGGAGACTTGAGCAGAGAGAAACGTGTGGTCAGCGCGCGCAAACTTCTTCTCTGGTGAATGGGCATCCATTTGAGCTCAGGTCTGTAACTCAAAATCTTCTATATCTATATATGTATATATATATATATAAAGATAAACTGACTGACTGACATATCAACGCACGGCCGAAACTACTGGGACTAGGAGCGTAAAATTTTGCACAAGGCTTCCTTTTATGACGTAGGCGGGCACTAAGAAAGGATTTTCCAAAATTCAGCCTCTAGGAGGGGTAAAAAGGGGGGATTTCTTAAGTGTGATATTTATTTTTTTGCGAGCCAATCAACTCAAAACTTTGTGCAAATAAGATAAAAAAAAGATTTTAAAGTTTGACGTATCTATTTTTTCAGTACTACCTCCTGTGCAAGATTTAGTGGATGTTAAAGTTTGTATGAGAGACTCTTATTCCTTTATTATTATTACTAAAACTTGGCACGAATATATATTTAAATAAATAATAAAGATTCCCACTATTCGTTTTTCAAAACTACCCTAAAATTACGGTTTTAGTCGTGTTCAAGATTTTTTTAATTCTTACTGCGCGGCTTAATTTACTCGGAATTCAGTATTAGAAATTCGAAAAACAAGCCCAAACTGAGGAAATAGCGATTATATGTTTGTTTAACTAAAAATATAGGTACCTACAACATTTAAACACTTTCGCAAAATTAAATCAACATTAATGTTACGTACGTGGGTAATCAAATGCCGATTTACAAACAGACAACTTTATTCACCACAAACAATAACAAATTAGTCCAGTCAACAATAATCCGAATCGCAATTAACACTAGAGTACCGTTACACTATCGCTTAGGTCGTTCGATAAAATCACTTCACACACTTGGGTTGTTCGCTCTTGATCGCAGTCGAAATCACAACTGGCTCGCTTCCGGCCGGGGGCTTGTAGTCATATGCGGAGCCAAGAAAATTCAAGATGCCGACATCCAGAACAATTGAATCGCTTCTTGAAGTCATAAATCATTTTTATTGCTCGTGGTACTAAGAGTCACTTTCATGCGAATTTCGACTCTATTGTCAAAATCGGAAAGTACCATTTCCCTTATCGGTAAATAAATACCTAACTACTGGTGGTACCTACTTTGTGGATGTTTCGAGATTTTTCTAAGCCTGGCTACGTCTAACCATTCTAGACCTTTCGAACAGCAATGCGTTTTAATTATTACGTGCTACTCGTAATTTTCTCGGAGATATGGCGTGTTCACGTTTAATGGCGTTACATTAATTTATGTAATGGTGAATTAGATTTTTCCATGTTTGTATAAAATATCTTATTCTTTTTTTAATGTGCGAATAGATTTTCGAAGTAATGCAACCATGTGATAACCTAATCCTATAATAGCGTATCAAATATATTATTTATATACGTACAATGACATCTATTGTCACAAATTGGTACAAACGATAACATAAAATTAATTGCAAAACAAGTTGGTGTGCTTCTTCAATAGAAAATATTATGCAAATTTAATGTTTGCTAATGGCTTTGATTGTTTAGATCAGGGGGGCAATCGCGCTATTTTTTTTCAACTCAATCGCAACCGAACCGCTACCATAACACAACTTTTTGACCGTTTCGTATCGCGCTAAAATTTTGACAGCAAGTTGAGACGCACCGCGATCGTAACTGGAGCGTTATCGTTGTCAAATGTAAAAGTTGATAGGAGGCTACTTTTTTACGATCGTTACTGGATCGTTGGAGTGTTTTTTCTGTGTTTTGAAGTGATTCTGAGTGAAAATCTTCCAAAAATACAACATTACCATGTACGCCTACATAGATTTATTGGAGAAATCTCATGAATACGATGTAGCGGTGGCTCGAGCCGAAATTAAAAGGAAAAACTTAAAAGCTAGACTTAGTTGTGATTTGTTGTGATTCATACAGTGATCGACAGTTTGTAAAGAGATATAGACTCACGAAAGAATTAACCCGTGAACTAATTTCCAAGCAGACTCCTCATGTGCCACCCGTCCTACGTTCTGATGCTTTGGATGTTGAAACTAAGGTAAGGAGTGTAGGGGCAGATTTTGTGATGATTTCTCTAAAGTCATAAACAGCATTATCATAACCAGAATTGTATTGTTATAATTTTGTTCTTTCCTGTCAGTGCTAGTTCATATCCTTATTGGTTTTTTTTTTTCAGATATGTGATTCTAATTTAAATATATTATGAGTGATGCAAGTTTCCCTGGGTCCACACATGATAGTGTTGTTTGGGCCAACTATCCATTGAATGGTTATATAGAAAGACTCCACATTAATCATGGAGAAAATTTGCATCTTTTCGGTATGTTTAAATTGAGTATAATTTATGTTGCAATCTTCTGATACTTTGTGTAAATATTTTTCAAGACTTTAATTTATATTTGTTTATTCCAGGAGATCCGTGTTACCCTTTGAGACTGATAATGATGACACCCATCTCGGAACCAAGGCCAGATACTCTGGAACAATATAACCAAAGCTTGCACTTGACGGCCAGAAGTGTTGTTGAATGCTGTATAGGTGTTTTAAAAGCTCGCTTTAGGTATGCTTTGAATATCATACCATTATTATAATAGTTGACATAATTTATGTTTGAAATAAATAAATAATAATAAAAGGGTTCGTCATTGCAGGTGCTTATTGGTTGATAGATAGCTGCATTACATTCCAGTAACTGCTGCGGGAATAGTGAATGTATGCTGTGTTCTGCATAATATAGCACATAAGGCTCGTATCCCCTACACACCCCTAACAGCAGAAGAAGCAGCTCGTGAGCGACAGCTGACAGAGGGCGTTCATGGTGTCAGGCAAGAGCGGTGACCAGGCACTCATGCTCTTAGCAAGTTGGAGCTTGGATGCGCACAACAGTGGGCGCTCATTCAACGTTTATGGACTAATAGGAGAAACCAATTATTTTAATTAATACTACTTTTATAATTTACATACTATCCTAATGTTGTCCATGTATGCATTAAAAAGGTGCAATGGAAAAATGTTATATCAACATGGTTACAAAATTTCTGTATATTATGATAACACTAAGTGGCTGTTGTAGGTTAATTAGTTTGTTTGTTTTTCATTGAAATGGTTTTTTAGTTCTTATGTGTTTTATATAAGTATTCTTAGCAAATATTAACATAAATAATAAATAATTTAGCTCCTATGACACTTGAGGTACAGGCAGGTTAGATCATTATTATTGTTTTGTTTTAAGGCTGCACTTATTGTGTAAACTTGCACGTTATTCCCTTTAATTATTATTCTGTATTCAATTCTATTTTTTTGTACTGTTTGTGAATAAAGGCTATTTGTATTTCTAACGCCTCGTCATTTTATTTTAATTATATTTTCAAACATAAACATTATCACATAACATAGCTCGTCGTCTCCCGTCACTCGTCCAAGAGCAAGGTCTTGATAAGCTCCAGAAACTGCACCATCAGTAAGTCTGAATGTTTATTTACGTAAAATCTTGCTAACCTCTTCAAAAGTTCAAGTACATACCGCACTTTCAGCTGTCAAAACTAGAGGTGCACACGTCAAAATTTGTTACTAAACGCTCGGATATTCACAAACTAAAAGGACATCACTAACGATTGACGTTACGCAACGGTCCAACTTTGGTTTACGTTCGTGAACGTTTGAACTTTTAGCGCGATACCAAAATCCCGATCAGCTGAATCGAAACCTAACCACTGCCGCAATCGAACCGTAACTTTGTCGTAAACGTTTGAAATTAGCGCGATTGCCCTCCAGTAGAACTAAAAGACGTCAAAGGTAGGCAAGATGTTGACACTCATCAGTTGGGTCAGATAGTGGTATTACCGTCCTCTTTCACCAGTAGGCCGAGATACATACACGAGCGCACTCAATACTACATGTGTTGGTTGCCCAGACTTATTTGTCACCTTCACGAGCAACCCTCGATGGAAAGAAATTAAAGAAAAAATGTTGCCTGGCCAAAAATCTCATGATTGCCACGGTATCATCACACAAATATTTCGCATCAAAGTAAAAAATAATGATGGACTTGAAAACTAAAGAAAAACATGCAACACAAACAATAACCTTAGTATCCTCCATGGCTTCTCTAATGTCACCAGTCACTCTAAGGAGAGCAGAGGAGGTCCTATGACTAGGCCTGAATCCGGATTAAAAAAATGAGGTAACAAGGTTGTTACAGTAAACAAATCCTGATAACTGCTTACGGACGCAGGCCTCAAGTACTTTGGATAGGAAAGGAAGAATAGAAATTGGGCGGAAATGGTTAGGCAGGGAGGGATTAGAGATTTTAGGAAGTGGACGCACTTAAGACATACGCCAAAAGGATGGGAATTGTCCGGAATCAAGAGAAAAAATAATTATATGGGTAATCGTAGAAAGAAGAAAGTCCTACGTACTTGTTGCTGTAAATAATCTTCTTCTGTAGATATCCGTATATAAAAGACGAAGTCCTGACTCATGGACACCCATCCCAAACCCTTTGACCTTGAAGACTGGAATTGCGCACAGACGTTTCTTTTACGATGTATAAAGAATTTTCCGAAATTTACTCTCTAAGGGCATGAAACGGGGGTTCAAAGTTTATATTGAGAAACTTGCTTTCACGCAGGTGAAGCCGCTGGCAGATGCTAGACTTTGCATATAAATATAATAGATATGAAAGTATGTTTGATGCCTACTATATAACGAAAATACAATTTGTTAGTCTATCTGCGGTTTGTTCCGACTAATAACAGGACTTTCACTTTAGGTTGCTGATGTTCTATGGAGTAACTTTACTTTTTAACCGACTTCTAAAAAGGAGGAGGTTCTCAATGCGGATGTTTGTATTTTTTTTATGTATGTCCGCCCATAACTTCGCCACTTGCCAACCGATTTGAAAAATCAGGATATAAAGGATATACTTCTCAAATGGTCCTATAGTCACCAAGTTGGGATTTGATGATGTAATCTTGGTGAAATCGAGGGAACTCCTCAGATATTATAGGCAACCATATACTTCTTTTGGTATTTTCATCAAAGACTTAAGCATTTACAGCCAAAAAATGACATTTGGATGATGTTGATGGTGCCGGGAGATAGGCACTGGAACTCCGTAATTAATCGATGTATCTCCGTAATTATAATGTAGCTGTGTTTGGGATGATTAGAATGGTCATGAGATGCACTTTGGCTATAAGGTGCTATCGAACTGATCTGATGATGATGATGATGAAGTTAGAAGATAGGCACTGGAACTCAATAATTAATAAATGTATCCTACCCGTGTTTGGGCTTATTAGAATTGTCATGAGATGTACTTTAGCTTTAAGGTACTATCGAACTGATCTGATGATAATGAAGCCGGAACGTAGACACGGGAACTTCATTATAAAACAATGTATCCTAGCAGGGTTTGAGTTAATTGGAATTGTCATGAGAAAAAGGTACTCTGGCTGTTAGTGTATTGCAACTAAAAAGTGTGAAATAAAAAACTTTTTACAAAAAAATATAACCGACTTCACTAAAAAAACACTAAAACCATCAAAATAATTTTAATCTCGGAAGTCAGCGTTAAATAAGGAACAAACAATATCGAGAAACACCGACTTCCGAAATTAAAATTATTTTGATGGCTTTAGCGTTTTTTTAGTGAAGTCGGTTATATTTTTTTTGTAAAAAGTTTTAATTTAAGAAACTTAGCTTAAAAAAAAAATCTTGATATAGTGATCAAGTATGCAAGTAGCATTGTGCTATTTTACAAGTCTAACCTAGTTTACGAATAACTGTTTTGAAGTGGGAAATCATCTAATGACTTCGCCAGCTCTTGGGCGGAGTAGGATGACGTGTCAGACTTTTACTGACTAAATTCCAGGAGTGATATTCCTTCTTTGTCTTAACTCTTTGGCAAAACTCATGGCCCCGGCAGGCTTCGACCCTGTTGAGTCCTTATAGTTTTGCTGATATCTGTTTGAGGCGCGCGTGTAACACACTACGTGCCGTCGATTGATTGAGCTCGGTCCTTAAGGACGAGTGGAGCTCCCCATTGTTTGTCGTTCGCAAGCCCCGCGCCTACGGTGGCCGGAGATTGCTCCACGATCCCCGACGCATGGCGCGTCTCCTGACACGGTGGTTGGGGTGTTAAGATGTACTTTCTCTCACTATCGTGGCCGATTCCTTCGCATTATTGTTTCACAGATGGATGCAACCACATCCCATTCCCTCTCGCTCTGGATCATGGCTTAAACCAGGGCCTGTCACAAGCGGTCGCCACCAAGAATCGCCTCGACGGGGCTCGGCGGTGCTCCACCCAAGTGGCACACCACCGTATGCATCACCGTGTGAGCACCAGCTAGTTGTGATATAGAACATAGCAGATAACTAATAAGCATCACCTATGTACCTATTTTTCTGTTTCTGTCTTCTTTATTTAGGTATATAAGTTAAATAAATAAAACCAAAACGTTTGAACATTTGAACGATTTGTTGTCTATCATTTAAATACTTTACGAAGCATTATTCTGTTATCCCCATACGTTGTACCTAACTTATCATAGTGCACAATCAAGAATTAAGCCGCCTTTAAGCAATTTTGTCTACTATAATGTTGAAGTTTAAGGAGTAATATCGAAATATTTACCCAATGAAAGGTCATACACTGGTCGCAAAAGTTTCCTTTTAGAGATTGTACCTCATCATTCTCATCACACGCATGTCAAAAGAAACGGAATAGATGGACGGTCACGGGACGCAAGTTGAAGTTGTACTAAATGTACATAAACATATTTGTGTATTATGAATCAATGACAGATTCTCAAAGGCACCGAGACTGCGCACATGTGGTGCTGAGGAGAACGTTACAGCTGCGCGCTGATACCAACTCGTCCTCAATATAGTTAATAATACTGAAATCGTAAAATGACGGATTACTCACTCAAATCTAAACTGAAATGAACCATGAAGCCAAAGCCCAGAAATGAGCACCGTAAACAATTCTCTCGCGATCCCGAAATATCAGCGGAATGAATCGACGACGAGTGTGAAATGTGAAACGCATTAGAAGATTACACGATATTGTAAGGATTGTGGGCGCGGGTGCGTCGGCACGCGGCACGCGCGCGGGTCCATGGCGTCCTCGCGCGACGTCACCAAGCGGCTAAAAACAAACACCTGACACTGATCGTGAGCGATGTAAAAAATGCCGGTCATCGACTCGCCCCCCCGCCACGCGCCGCACTCCCCGCACAGCACGCCGCGCGCCACGCGCCACATTTAGCGGCACGCGCGCACGCCCACTGCGCACGCTTCCGGAAGTGCGCTTTGCCAACATTACGCTATAACTTTCGCGAATGTTTGTATCGCGATTTAATCACATTTTTATATTTACTCATCTTCGCTCACAACCGACTGAAGTATCCTCTCATAAAAGACTTCATTTTAAAAACCTCGCGTAAATTTTATTTGCATAAAAATCCATCACACAGCAATAGCTTAATTTCACCAATAGGTAAAAGCAGACTTAGTACGTTATCATATGCTCGCACTTCTTCCTGCCCTTATCCCATATTACTTGGGGTCGGCGTATTCGCTCGCACGTACAATCGATATCGACTGCCCCATATCGATTGTACATATGATAGTCACGGAGGATATAGTGATATCCTCCGTGACGTATCATGACCATAGCTCGCTTACTGGACGACGCTGCTCGCGCGGCCGGTTTAGATATTTTTGCGGAACTACCCGCTACTTACCTTGGATCCTTACTAGCAGATTTTAATAACTCAAAAATAGTATTGAAACCCAAAACATTTTAAATATTATGTGGGTCCAGTCTAAGACCTACATACCACTAACTCAATTATAGCCAAATGTAAGTTTATAACAATGTAAATTAATATTTAGTAACAGAATGTTTTAATGTTTATAAAGGCCATACCTAGCCTGTGTAACGAAATAAAAGAAGATTTGTCTACATTTAGAATAGGATCATTTGTAAGCAGTTATTGTAATCATATCAAAAAAAGAACTTGAAAAATCAAAAATCATCTTCGCTCACAGATGCTGTATCCAAGTCGGATTTGATCGACTTACGATTGTTTTCGATTTTTAATGGAAACTGGCCAAGTGGATCTTATCCTCTCGTTAGCTGGCACGCAGTTAGTGACTGAATAGTAAATCACTAGTTATCATAAGTACTTACATAATAAGACAGGCACCAAGATCACTCTGTTGATTATGGTTATAAAAACCTAAATCATTGATCATTGTCGATGATGTTCAAAAATAAACCAACCACAATAATAATAATATTCTATTATTGCAATGGTATGCACATTGTATAAGGTTTTTATTTTATATTTTTTAGTTATAGTACCTCTCCTTTATGTGTATAGAGTGTAAGTTCTATAGAAGGTACCTACAGAATAAATATAACCATTAAAACTTTATATTCAGAGTACCTTGCATACTACTCGTACATCTCATGACACTCCTATGGCTTCTTTATTAGCTAAAGTGCATCTTATAACAATTCTAATAAATACACGGCTATGATTCATTGTTTTATTACGAAATTCCTGAGTGTACCTTTTTTTATAGTGGGAAAAATCATCCAATGACATCCCCCACTCTTGGGCGGAGCGGGAGATAGTGTCAGACTCTTACTGACTAAAAGACCCAACCCGTTCTTTCTAGCCTTCATACTCGAGCTCTCTTTCGGATAACCCTGGCCCCAGTAGGCTTCGACCGGCTGGGTCCCTGCTGTTGCTGACAACTCCTTGAGGCGCGCGGGAACAGTGCGCGCCGTCGATGACTTGGGCTTGGTCCGGACAGTTATCGGACGGCGAGCTACCCATTGCTCACTGTCCGCGAGCCCGCACCTACGGTGGCCAGAAATCGGGATCAGAATCCAGGCGGCGGCGGCGAGGACGCCGTTGACTGATGCGTTCGGTCTCCTTTGCGAGCATTACTGCTTCGCAGAAGTCGGCGACCGCCTGCCACTCCTCCTCGCCTCGGACCATGGCCTCAACCAAGGCCCGACGCAAGAGGTCTCCGCCGCCGATCGCTCCCACGAGGGCACAGCTCGACTGTGTGCTCCACCGTGTCCTCCGGGCATTCCGCACAGTGGCGACACCCGGGCGTCACTTCCGCACGAATCCGGCGGCCATTTTAGCGACGGCGCCCACACCGACGCCCCGTAGAGGGCCATGGACCGAACGATCCCCGCGTAGAGCCTCCGGCAGGAGGCATCTGGACCCCCAAGGTTGGGCAGAAGCCGCTTGAGCGCAGCCCCAGCCCGGTTGAGTTTGGGAGCCAGACGTCGGAAATGCTCCACGAAATTCCACCGGCTGTCGAGGACGAGTCCCAGGTACTTCATCGTCGACCCAACACCGATGTGAACTCCTCTTACCGTTAGTTGAGAACTCAATAGCGGCGCATTCCGAGAGCGGCGACCGTGGAAACACATAGCCTCGGATTTGTGAAGCGCTACCTCGAGTCCCAACTCCTGAATCCTATCAACGACCATCGAAACCCTGCGTGTCACTAGAGCGTTGTGCAGTGGACACCCAGGCACCCCTCCTGTTCCTACCTTGCACGTTCCGGCTTCATCGTCGCAGATCATCAGTTCCATGTACCCTTTATCCCTCATCCTTTCAGTTAGTTATCGACTACACGTATAAATAAACAACGCAATTTTACTTGTAACGACAGTTCTGCTATGATCTTATGAGAAGTTCTCTTCCATATCTTCAGAGTTCGCGAAAAACTCCTTCAAAAAAAAAAAAAAGAAACGAAGTAGAAGAAGAAATTCTTGAAAACTTTTGTCTTTTAAATTTAAATATAAACCAGTACCTGACTGCGATCCCACCTGATTGAAAACAGTGATGCAATTGTTGATGGTGAGACGCACTAGTGTATTAAGAGTTTATTCACTCTTGGCTTGAAGACACCTGAATTATAATCGGACGGTGAAACCACAGTAGGCAGATTATTCCAGTCCCTCGATGTATGTGGTATAAACGACGACGAGGCGAAACGCTTCGTCCGGACCGTAGAGGTTTCAACAACTTAGATACAGCCGAACATATACCTAGGTACTTAAACTCCTTTTTGTAGTAGGTTACGAGCATGATATCAGATACAATCGTTTATTGTATGATTTATACTCGCGGGTGTGAGGTTTGTGACCATATGCAGCAGTCAGTTAAGTTGTGCTTGTGGTACTGTTGCAGGTGTCATGGGTGCGCTCCCGTGACCTGCAGATCCTGTCACACGCGGGCTTCGTGTTCACGGCAGACGCACGTGTGTCGGCCACGTCCGGCCCGGGCGGGTCCACAGGAGCCGCCAGCCGCCACACGCTGCGCATCGATCGCCTGCGCACCGCTGACGCCGGCCGCTACGAATGCCAAATCAACACTGAGCCCAAGATGAGTCTCTTCTTTAACCTTACAGTTGTGGGTGAGTACCGAATAGGATTTCTCATTTTATTAAAATAAAACAGTTTTAGATTACTTATTTTATTATTAACTAGCAACGGTAACGGCAAAGCCGCGGGCAAAACCCGCGGCTTTGCCCGTATACATAAAATATAGCCTATGTCACTCAGAACAATTTTTGCAAGCGGACCGGTACTTTCAGAGGTTATCTCTGAAAGATTTGATGCCAGAAAGTCTGTCCAAAGATTGTCGTGTTGCCCGGGAACTGGGTTGTGGAATCTGACAGGCAGTCGCTTCGTCCGGTTAGACTGGAAGCCGAGCCCGAGCTAGTTGGAGAAAGGGCTAGGGAGGTTGCGGAACACCACGACATGATGTTAAAATTAGAATGACTTTGATACCGAAAATAATAATATACACAAACGGACTGAAAAAGAACCCACACCGATTTCAATTGGTAAAGTACTCAAAACGCTGGGAGTATTGCCACATTGAAAAAATGTTAGTCGACCGGAGAAAAACTTGTGCTAGGACTTTCCCTCTGGTCTTGTGAAGAGGTGACCAGCTGTTCACTGGTATCCCGATCCACTCGATGAGCACTCAGACTCCAGGGCATATGGACGCCGTTTGAGTTTATTTATGCTAATAAATAGACTACAAAAATCTATAAAATTAAAAAAAAAAAACGTGATCGTAAGTAATTAGCTAACATCCACATTTACAATAGATACATCCTTTATAAAGTAGACACTATTCTTTGCTACCGGTGCATATTATGTTAATAATTGTTGTGTGTAAGACGAACGTGGACAGATGGCACGCTAAAAAATAGATTAATAAATCATAATATTACAAGATTCAATTTTCAACTACCTTATTTTCGACTTACCTATTTTTTTTAATGATTAACATTTTGATATCAAATGTTCGTTGACGTTTAGACGAGCCGGTGCCGGAGGTGGTCGTGTCAGTGCTGGGCGCGGGCGCGGTGCACGCGCGCGCAGGCGACACCGCCACGCTGGCGTGCGAGGCGCGCTACGAGCCGCCGCCGCACGAGCTGCCGCTGCCGGCGCTGGACGTGCGCTGGCAGCACGGCACGCAGCCCGTGAGCCTGCAGAGCGCGCGCGGCGGCGTGGCGCTGGACACGGCGCGCTGGCCGGCGCGCGTGGAGTCGCGCCTCACGCTGGCGGGCGTGGACGCGCGCGACGCCGGCGCCTACACGTGCAGCGCCGCCGGCCGCGCCGCCACGCTCGCACTCATCCTCGACGACGACGACGGTGAGTCACCATCACAGCGGGCTCAGCCCTGCGACGCTTGACATCATTTCAAATTGCTTAGTCGGAAATTCCGATCATTAATTTGTTTTTTCATTCCCAGTCAAATAAATCGTTTCTAGGTAATACAAAGTAGATTGATTATAAATTTTTATGGTAGATTGATGACATCGTATCGTCCAGATGACTTGAATTTGTTTTTTTTTGTCACACTGCTTCAGAAGGGTTATGGATTTTGAGAGTGTGTTTAAATTTATGTTTGTTATTTCTTTTGCATGCACTGTATCCTAAATTATTGGATGGATTTACCTGAGTTTAATTGGACATTTTATAAAAATATAAGATAGTAGACCAATGAGCCAATGTTTTTTATTAGCACAAAAATTACTAAACCGATTTATTTCAAAACGTACTGAGTATAGATTATTGGCTCTGGCAATCCTTTGAATATTGTTAAAGTCGGAAATACCTCGCCAAAACCTTTAACGATGCGCGGGTTACGTGCGCCATCATAAATCACCACGTATCCATGAGCATTTCAGAGCATTCCAAAGCGTTGGGCTTTTTTACATGTTTAGACAGTTTAGATACTCCTGGTGAAACAAGAAAATTATTATAATATCACTGACTTTCTTGCAGAGATCAGGTAGCAAGCAAAGTATAATAAGTATCGCGGAGACGTGTACCGGAATCGCTGCCTCAATCAATCGATAGGAATGTTATGACATTAATGTTATGGCGTTATGACGAGCGCTGTCACACAGCTATGAAACACCTGCTGTGTGGCGTCACGCAACTGTGACAAGGGATTCCTCTTTAATCGTTTAAGATGAATACACTGTGGCAAATAGCAAAGTAGTGAAGACTGCCAATAGAACCCTACAAGATATCCATTGGAGCTTAGACATGATGGGGGCCAGGAAATAATCGCCGCAGAATAAATAATAGCCCGATCACCTAAGGTTGATTGGTGCGGCCAAGCAACCTTAGGTGATTGGGCTATCAAAACTTTTAAAAATGATTTTACATTTAAAATTGTGCAGCAATTAATTCCCGTAATTCATGTAACATTAAATCAAATATTTCAGAGACATATAAATTTAATAAGAATTGTTTTGGTTGTTTCAACGTATACTGAATTACTGATTGAGGTAAATACACTTCTGGACACATCTATTGGCCCACCTTAGAGTTTAGGTTTCGATGGCCTCTACCGAAATATGATTGCTAGATTGAACAAAAACTGTTGATGCAGTTTTAAACCTGATACATTTTACCATCTTTTTCGATCTTATTGTTTTAAATTTGAATTCAGAATACCATACGACATGGAGCTACGCCTAACAAGTCGGATATGCGCCTTGTTAAAGGCAATTGATTTTTGAATAGAAAACATGTTTTTATCAAATAAAGGTTTAATTTAATAACGCGTGTTGCCTTCATGGGCATCTACCACAGCTCTAATACGATTAGGCATAGAGTTTATCAACCGCTCTTTGAAATTTTGAGGGATCATCTCCCATTCCTCTTCTATGGCAGTTTTTAACTCCTGCATCGTCTGGGCAACTGGCTGACGGGCCCTAACACGTCTTTTTAGCTCGTCCCACATGTGCTCAATGGGGTTCATGTCTGGGCTTCTGGCTGGCCAGTCCATAACTGTGATGTTCACATCCCGAAGATATTCCCTGACGATGCCGGCCGCATGGGCTCTTGCATTATCATGCATAAAAAGGAAATTTGGGCCCACATAGTCCGCGTATGGTGTCACGTGAGGTTCTAAGCACTCACGAATGTACCTTGCAGCATTTAATGTTGGCAGCCGTGGTCCTGTAACAACCTCAAGTTGAGTTTTGCCGCTCGTGGATATACCGCCCCAGACAGTCCATGAGCCACCGCCATAAGCAACCCTCTCTTCAAAGCAGCATTGTGCGAAACGCTCTCCCTTACGTCGGTAGACCTTCTTCCTTCCATCATTGCCATGTAACACAATTTTAGACTCATCAGAAAAGAGTACACGGCTCCAATCTTGCTGTGTCCAATTTAAATGACTGCGTGCGAAATGAAGGCGCGCTGTTCGGTGGGCTCGCGTTAGTTTGGGCCCATTAGCTGGCTTGTGTGGTACCATATCACGTTCTTTTAACCTTCTCCGAACAGTTCGAGCGCTCACAGATACTCCGTGGAAGTCGCGAAGTTGGTTTTGTATCTCAATGGAGGTAAGGTGACGATTTCTCAAGCTGGTCGTCACGATGAATCGATGCTGCCTTTCAGTTGTGACCCGAGATCGTGGCCTTCCTTGGCGACGAACAAAGCCGCCAGTCTCTAGGTACCTCCGATAAACATTTCGGACCGCAGATCGACTTAAATTAAGTTGAGCACTCACGTTTCTCTGGCTGTGTCCGGCCTGAATAAGTGCCACAGTTTGGGCGGCGACTTCAGGTGAAGTATCCATAGATTATTGATAGAACCTCACCTTAATGTTAAGAATAAGTAATGTTTGTTGCAAAACCAAAGATATCAACCACTTTTTCAAGAATTAAAGCCAAGTAAACCAATAAAACCAAGTTTTCTTAGTATTCGATTGTTTGATATCAACATACAGGCTCCAAATTGTCTTTTGTTTCTTTAAATTCTGTGTTCGAAATTCAAAAAAAGACTATTGAATGAAATTGTGAATGCGCCAGGTTCAAAACTGCATAAAAACTTTTTGTTCGACCTAATAGAAAATTTTAGCTAGGACCAAATGAAACTGAAAATACAAGGTGGGCCAATAGATGTGTCCAGAAGTGTAGTTTACTCTTTGTGCCACGGTGGCACCGGGCATCTGGCCGGACCTCGGAGTAACCGTCAACTGTTAACCATGTAACGATCAAACCAGAGAATGATAAAGTGAACAACCTTTAGCAACTTCAAGCCAATCCTTTTGGAAGGAACCTAACTCGTCAAGCCATCTCCTTCTGGGCCTACCACGTCGCCGGTACCAGTTGTTCGGGAGCTAGTCAGTGGTTGCCTGCATAGGTATAGATTCTGTAATTTAAACTGTAGTGGATGTGATTTTATAAAGATAATCTTTGATTTAAAAAAAATAATGATTATCTTTTTTATTTCTGTGTTTGATTTTTCTGCATTCTATACTTACGAAGAAAACAAGTGTAACGAGTTCACAAAACTCAAAAATATTTGAATAAAATAAAATTCAAATATTGTCTTACGAGTTTACATATATTTTTTTCTGAGGCAAAACGACACTGTGACGAGTTTACAATAACCCTAAGAATGATCCAAAACTTGGCCCAGGGGTTTTTCTTTTGTTTTGGTGGGAAAAAAACATCCAACGACAACCCCCGCTCTTGGGCGGAGCGGGAGATAGTGTCAGACTCTTACTGACTAAAAGACTCACCCCGTTCCTTCTAGCCTTCATACCGGGGCTCTAGCTTCCTTTCGGATAACCCTGGCCCCAGTAGGCTTCGACCCGGCTGGGTCCCTGCTGTTGCTGACAACTCCTTGAGACGCGCGGGAACAGTGCGCGCCGTCGACGACTTGGGCTCGGTCCGGACAGTTAGGGTCAACTCACACCGAAAAAGCGGCAAAGGGCAGCGAAGCGGAGCGCAGTTTCAGTTTCATATGAATTTTAACTTTATTATCATTACCATAATACTTATTATCGCATGAGACACTTGAACGAGTCGCGCGGATGCCCGCGGCGCCGCAGGAATTCCGGGGAATTCTCTCGTTCGTGTGCTCGCTTCGCACCCTTCGCTGCCCTTCGCCGCTCTTTCGGTGTGTGTTGACCCTTACCGGATCGTTGGACAGCAAGCTACCCATTGCTCGCCGTCCGTAAGCCCGCGCCTACGGTGGGGAAATCGCTGTGAGCACCGCCGTTGCCTGATGCGGTTGGCCTCCTCCTTTGCGAGCATTACTGCTGCGCAGAAGTCGGCAACCGCCTGCCAGTCCTCCTCGCTCCTGACCATGGCCTTTACCAAGGCCCGGCGCGAGAGATCCCCGCCGCCGATCGCCCTCACGAGAGCACGGCGATGCTCCACCCAAGCAGGGCACACCTCTATTGTGTGCTCCACCGTATCCTCCGGGCGTTCCATATAGTGGCGACACCCGGGCGTCACTTCCGCACAAATCCGGTGTAAGAACCTCCCGAACTTGCCATGTCCGGTGAAAATCAGCGTCATGCGGAAGGTAAGGACGCTGTGAGGTCTTTCCCGTCACGCCTCAAAGAGGGGCCATACCGCCATAATTATGGCGTGTCCAGCACTGGGACGCCATTTCACCATGAGATCCCGCAGGAGCAAACTTGGCCCAGGGTTTGATATAATTTTTCGTATATTGCCCCTCCAGGGCCTGCACCGTGTGCCTGGGCACCGCTGGCACTGCCCTAGTTCCGGCAGTGGCGGGGTACTGCTTTGCCTCCTGTTGTTGGTAGTACATAAACTTTGTTAAATCACAGCACGTGTTGATTGCAGAAGACCGTGCGGAGGCCATGCAGCGCGACCAGGCGGCGGCGGGCGCGCGGTCGGCGCGGTCTCGCCCCGCGCTTCTCGGGCTGCCTGCACTGCTGCTGACCCTCCGCCGCGCGCTGCTGATGCCCCGGTGAAGCTGCCCGAGCTGCTCGCGCTGCTGCTGGCCCTCCGCCGCTCGCAGGTGGCGCCTCGTTGAAACTGCCCGCCTTTACACTCTAAGCACATTTTGTATATTTTGAACTTTGTAAATACTGTAAATATATAATTATGGAAAGTTACTGAAGTTTTTTACACAAGTATTTATTTACTTAATCATAAAGTTATTTGTAAAACACTAATAACCTTGCAGGACTTGTTGTTTATGATGTTAGTAACATAGCCCTGAGAGGTTGCCAGTATTTCACAAATAACTCTGTATATAATACAAGTTTGTAACTTATTACAAATAAGGCGTTCATTGTTTTTGTAATTCGCCTAGAATAGGTTTGAGTCTAGATATGAGGTAGAGAGCGCGAAGTGGCGCCTCTCGAAGCAAATTGGTTCGAGCGCGCGACTCCGCCAGTAGCCGCGAAGGTCGTCGTCGCCACACGTACCGGTCCGGAACACACAAACCTACCTGCCTTAAATGTTGGCATTGTGTACCTTTCCTCTTAATACTTTGAATAAATACGAGATGAGTGCGAGATCCCTCCTGACGCTCAACTCGCTAAATCCAACCAATAAATAAAATAGATAAACACACAGTCACCGCACACACTGTTATAGTCACCCAAACGGCAATGGAAAGGATAGCCCTTTCCATTGCCGTTTGGGTGACTGTAAGCTCGGAGTTTACTTGCGTGATCGCTTATGGAATGAAGAAGGAAGATTCGCCCATTATTTTCGTCTTGACTTTAGCAGTGCTACTCCGCCGACTCTGCCTCTTTGTGATTCTTCAATGCCTAAAGTTCGCATAAGGAACCGAAGTTCTGAGAGAGCTGTGTCGTCTAGACGCCAATAAAGCTAGTGGACCAGATGGTATACCAGCGATAGTTCTCATGGGTACGACACAATTATGGCGGTAAGTCCCCTCTTTGAGGCGTGGCTGGAAAAACCTCACGGCGTCCTTACCTTTCGTATGACGCAGGTCCTCACCGGACATGGTTCGTTCGGGAGGTTCCTGCACCGAATTCGTGCGGAAGTGACGCTCGGGTTTCGCCACTGTGCGGAATGCCCGGAGGACACGGTGGAACACAGTCGAGGTGTGCCCTGCTTGGCATCGCCGTGCTCTCGTGGGGCGATCGGCGGCGAAGACCACTCGCGCCGGGCCATGGTCCGGAGCGAGGAGGAGTGGCAGGCGGACGCCGACTTCTGCGAAGCAGTAATGCTCGCAAAGGAGGAGGCCGAACGCATCAGGCAACGGCGTTCTCACCGCCACCGCCGCAGCCGGGATTCTGATCCCAACTTCTGGCCACCGTAGGCGCGGCCTTGCGGACAGTAAGCAATGGGTAGCTCGCTGTCCGGCCGTCCGGTAACTGTCCGGACCAAGCCTAAGTCGTCAACGGCGCGCACTGTTCCCGCGCGCCTCAAGGAGTTGTCAGCAACAGCAGGGACCCAGCCGGGTCAAAGCCTACTAGGGCCCGGGTTATCCGAAAGGGAGCTCGAGCCACGGTATGAAGGCTACAAGGAACGGGGTGGGTCTTTTAGTCAGTAAGAGTCTGACACTATCTCCCGCTCCGCCCAAGAGCGGGGGATGTCAAAGCATGATTATTCCCACCATAAAAAAATAAATAAAAAAATATAGTAAGGTTATACCACTTTTTAAATCAGGTGACCATAAGGACACTAGTAATTACAGACGTGTATCAGTATTGCCGGTTTTTAGTAAGGTGTTTGAAAAAGTTATGCTTTATCAAATGCTTCACCATTTTAACAGCAATAAAATCTTTCTCGATCAGCAGTATGGTTTTACCAAAGAACGTTGTACGACTGACGCTGGTGTCACTTTATTAAAACATATATTTGCAGCGTGGGAAGAAGCCCAAGATGCGATAGGGATTTTTTGTGACCTCTCAAAGGCTTTTGATTGTGTTAATCACGAAACCTTGCTTTTAAAGCTTGAACATTATGGGCTAGGTAAACTTGCACTCAGCTCGGTAAAATCTTACTTAATTGACAGGCAACAGCAAGTTCAGAGAAATGGTGTCAATTATCCGGGTTTGAAAGTCAAAATGGGAGTACCGCAAGGCTCAATATTGGGTCCTTTCCTCTTTTTAGTATATATAAATGATCTACCGCATCTATTAAAAAAACAACCACATATTGTATTGTTTGCTGACGATACGTTGTTAATTTTTAAAATCAATAGACGTTCCACCAACATAGTATTGAACAAGGAGAAAATCGAATTCATCGAGAGTACGGTTTTCCTAGGGATCACGCTTGAATCGAGGCTACAATGGAGTCCTCATTTAATATCTCTGGCAGGACGGCATAGTTCAGCAGCATATGCTGTCTGAAAAATCCGCCAATTAACTGATGTAGATACTGCGAGACTAGTCTATTTTAGTTACTTTCATGGTATCATGTCTTACGGTATTTTGCTATGGGGACGGTCTGCAGACATACAGTCTATTTTTATACTGCAGAAAAGAGCTATCAGAGTCATATATAATCTTAGCAGACGCGATTCTCTTAGGGAACTATTTAAAGAAATAAACATCCTGACGGTCCCTTGTCAATACATTTATGAAAACATCATGTATGTTCGGAAAAATATTCATCTGTTTACTAAGATAAGTGACAGGCACAATTTTAATACTAGGAATAGGAACAAATTAGATCAACCTCGATTCAGATTGGCTAAAGTACATAGCTCTTTCATGGGGTACTGTGTAAAATTTTATAATAAAATACCAATTGAGATTCTACAACTAAATGAGTCCAAATTTAAAACATGCATTAAACGCACACTATGTAGACAAGCATATTATAAACTGGAAGATTATCTCCTTGACAAAAATGCTTGGCTAAATGCTGGTCCTGCTCCACAACTACAGCCACTTTTACCTTCAAATTAGATTTTTTTTTTTTATATATATAAATATATTTCTAAATATTGGAAGAGATACTATTTCCCTTTTTGTATTTTTTGCTTTCGAAATGTATCTTTTAGTTATTTGTTTATTTCAATAGAGCTTATGATAACAACAAGGCAACACAATTTTGTCTTTGATAAGAGAGTATGAAATATCGATAGATTTATCGATAATTTAACCAAAAAAATATATATAGCCTAAAAAGGTTTGCTTTTGTATCCAAGAGAATGGTTGATCAATAGGTATTTTAGAAAATTCATAGTTTATTTTTTTTATATAAAAAATATTAAACAAGTTTTTGTAGGTATAATTTTTATGAGCTTTTTATATCATATCAAATTACAAAATAGAAGAAAAGGTTTAAAAGTGAACTCTATTACATTTTCTTTCATGTTTATCAGAATTTGGTCTCACTAAACTCCAAATGTAACTCCCAAATCTTATTTTCGTTGTATTGGCTCTGATAACAGCTTTCGAAGTCTATGATGTCTAGATGAAAACGTTCTCCTTGTTCTTATGAATACCCCCCAAATGTTTTTTTTTTACTAAACATTTCTTTACCTGCCTTCTAAACATCTTTTGCAATAACTGCAAGCAACATGTGGAACCCACTGTATAAATTACGAAAAGGGTATTTAAAATAAGCTTCGTAGGCTTCACAAAGTTTTCCCACGTATTTAAATAAAATGTTATCTCTCTGACTTTTAATAAATTTACCACATATATAACTCACTACATCAGCTTCATATTTACACTTTCTAGATGACATTTTAACCTCTTTGAGTCTTCTAAAAAACAGTTAATTCTTGTTTATCACATAGGTAACATCAGTAGAGTCCATTTCACGAAAGAAGTCCCGCAGACGCAGCGCTGTATTCGCGAAACATAATGTTCCCACGGTTAAATATGGGGAAATCAGGGGAAATAATTTATAGTTCATTTACTTTCATTTTATTAACTAGGTACCTACTCGAATAGGTACCATTTGATGTCCATACTGCTAAGGTCAGATTAGTGAAAAATAATTCTCCTGTAATTTCTAAAATATAAAATGGAGATGTTCGACCAACTTTAAATTAGAAAAATAAAATAACATTTACAACTTTTATTCAAATTTTTATTGAATAATTATGATCGGTCATACTATGATCACTGTCAGAAAAGTGAATAGAAACAGAATCAGATTCTGTTTCACTATCAGTAGCCGTGGATATAATAAATCGATCCATTGCTTCATCTATAAGACCATCTTTTTTTAAATATTCTTTCTCCAAATGCTGTACATGTTTACATTGAACTGCCCAATCTTCTGCTGTAACAGTCTCAAAAGCCTCTTCTGTTAGGCGTACAAGATCCAAAATTCTTTTGGATCTTGGCCCACGGTTTTATCCGCTACCAGTCTCTTTACAAGGCTCCACATTTTTTCGATCGGATTGAGATCGCAGTGGTAAGACGGCAATCTTAGCAATTCATGATTGTGAGATTTTAATAATGCCTCCACGGCATATGTAGGTGGACCTTTGTTTTGATTAATTAATTCAAATAATACAGCTTTTATCCAAGCATCTTAAAAATATACTCCCTTTTCTCGCAGCCATTTCTGCATGTCACGTTTAATACTTGACATTGTAGGTGCTTTATCTATTTAAGTGTAGTGATACGGAGCGTTGTCCATTACCACAAGTGACCTTTCAGGTAGGTTAGGAATGACTTTTTCACTCATCCATTTCAAAAAATTAGTTGAGTTCATGTCATCGTGGTAATCTGAGGATTTGGATTGGGATTTGAATATTAACAATGCACCATTAACAAAACCATGTTCAGTTCCCGCATGAGCAATTATCCAACGACTCCCTGATGACTCTGATACGAACATCCTAGGCTCCTCCTCACTTTGCCAGCAACTTTTGGCATGATAACTGTTGTGTATAAAAGGTCTCGGTTAAATATACTACAGGTTTTTTCTCCACATTGCGATTTCTTCGGATTCTCTCCAAATATCTTGAACGCCATGCAGTAATATCATAACGTTCCATTAGTAATTTACGTTTCGATTGGCATCACTTATACTTGAAACCGATGCTATGCAATATGGGGTGCAATGTTGTGATGCTTCCTTGATAATTTATGTCTTCTCTCAAAGCTGCACGTAATTTAATCAATGTAGGTAATTCCTCCTTCACAACATAAAAACTGTGAATTTTTTGCCGTATAGCGCACAAATCAAATCCATCCAAGTCGAACTTTTTTTTTATTATGGATATGCTCGCGTTTGACCACAATCTCACCTGATGGTAAGCGATGATGTGGCCGACGATGGAGCACGCTTGCCTAGAAGCAATCTATTCACTCTTGACTTAAAGACCCCTAGGTTATAGCTATCAGGAAACACAGACTCCGGCAGGGAATTCCATTCCTTAGCTGTACGCATAATGAATGTTCTCCCAAAACGCTTTGTACCGGTGGCGCAACGCCGTACGTCTTGTGGTCCGATGATGGAACGGACCTGGCGGAATTAAATTGTGTAACTCTAGAGCACACTCCCCGAAGTGTAAACGATAGAAAACAGACAGGCTAGCAACTCGGCGTCGATGCTCAAGACTTTGGAGTTTTGACTTCACAAGAGCATCATTGCCTATGATCTTCTTGGCACGCTTTTCAATAGACTCTAGTGCATCTAGCTGGTATTTGGCTGACCCATCCCAAAGATGAGAGCAGTACTCCATACATGATCGAACTTGCGCTTGATAGAGGATGAGCAGCTGTTCCGGCGTGAAATAGCGTCTCACCTTTGCTAAGATCCCCAATTTTTTGGCAGCTAGTTGGGCTTTTGCCTCGATGTAGGAGCCGAAATTAAGGGTTGACGATAGCGTTACCCCAAGAAGTTCAAGGTGGTCGGTAATTGGCACGGTTACACCCCGGAAAGATGGAGCCGGGTAGAATTGGCTCCGTTTAACGGAGAAAAGACACGCCTGGGTTTTCGTCGCATTGAACTTGACCAGATTGGCATCGCCCCATTCTGAGACTGCCGCTAAGGACGAGTTCAAGCGTTCAACCATAGCCTCTCGAAATGACTGGATCTGTGACCCACTAGCTCATGCGTTAGACACATATCTCTCAGCAACAGTGCTGTCGTCTGCATACCCAAAGGTTCCGGGTTTAAGTAGGTCATTTATGTGCAGCAAAAACAGTGTTGCCGAGAGTACCGACCCTTGAGGGACTCCAGCATTAATATCCATTTGACCGGACGAGCATCCATCAATTACCACTCGGATGGATCGATCCCTCAAGAAGTCTGCGATCCAATCACACAGAACAGTGGGTAGACCGAAGGAAGGAAGCTTAGCAAGAAGGCTTTCGTGCCAGACCCTATCGAAAGCCTTCAAAATATCAAGGGATACGGCAAGCGCTTCCCCATGCTTCTCAACGGCCTCGCTCCAGATGTGAATTGCATACGCAAGAAGGTCCCCAGTAGACCGATTTTGACGAAAGCCGTATTGCTGGTCGCTGAGGATTTCGTTAGCTTCCAGGTATGCCGGAAGCTTCCTGTTAATTACCCGTTCCATACTCTTACAGAAGATGGACGTAACAGAGATGGGTCGGTAGTTTGACGGGTCAGCTCTACTGCCCTTCTTGGGCACAAGCTGCACGTTGGCTTGCTTCCAAGCCATCGGCACTTTTTATGAGTACATGGTATTAAGGGTAGCAGAGCGTGGTTTAATCAAACCATGTAAACATAAATATGTGATAAAATTAGTATTTATTTTCTTTTATATATTAATTTTTTATATAATAATAAACTCACAAAATATCTACCACAACAAACGCACCTTTGTTTATATACTTGTCTAAAATCAAAGAAACGCACCTTGATAACATCGACAAACGACAACATGGCCGATCTCCCCATCTGTCAAATTTAGTTCCACAATAAAATTGTCCGCGGGACTTCTTTCGGGAAATGGACTTTAGGCCAATCTTTATATTTTCCAGCAGACTGACACTGACACTGAATTAATTATTTATTTTTTCAAAACCTTACAAATAAAACCGGCCAAGTGCGAGTCGGACTCGCCCATGAAGGGTTCCGTAGCAGCAAGTAACATAATATAAAAGTTCTTGTAATGTGTTGTAACTTTGATCGATGTTTTAATAATAGTGTATTTTTTTCGATTTATGACGCATTAAAAAAAAAACTACTTACTAGATTTCGTTCAAACCAATTTTCGTTGGTAGTTTTTATAGTAATGTACTTCATATATTTTTTTTAGTTTTATCATTCTCTTATCTTAGAAGTTAGAGGGGGGGGGGACACACATTTTACCACTTTGGAAGTGTCTCTCGCGCAAACTATTCAGTTTAGAAAAAAATGAAATTAGAAACCTCAGTATCATTTTTGAAGACCTATCTATAGATACCCCACACGCATAGGTTTGATGAAAAAAAAATTTTTGAGTTTCAGTTCTATGTATGGGGACCCCCAAAATTTATTGCTTTTTTTCTATTTTTGTGTGAAAATCTTAATGCGGTTTACAGAATACACCTACTTACAAAGTTTCAACAGTATAGCTCTTATAGTTTCGGAAAAAGTGGCTGTGACATACGGACGGACAGACAGACAGACAGACAGACAGACATGACGAATCTATAAGGGTTCCGTTTTTTGCCATTTGGCTACGGAACCCTAAAAATGATCAGCCAGTCTGGTTAACGTATTAATAAAAAGTTTGTATGTATAGGTATATGTTTGTTACTCTTTCACGCAAAATTTTTATGTTTTTTTGTTTCTAAGAGATAATCTCTGCGAAAATTTTTTCTCTGATAGAAAGCTGCTTTATTCCTGAGTGACATAGGCTGTATTTTGTGTATGCGGGCGAAAATTGATTGTTTCATGATAGCTACAACTTAGGGGTCATCAAACTTGATGACCCCTAAGTTGTAGCTATCATCAGTAGGAGGTCATCAGTAGGAGGTAATCTCTGAAAGTACTTGGTCAGATTGCTAAATTTTTTTAACCTATAGAAAGCTGCTTTATTCCTGAGTGTCATAGAATAGAATTTAATAAAATGCATTTATTTGTCAGAATATTGTACAAAGTTGTTGTGCTTATTTATAATATTATGATCATAATATTCTGCCGTTTCCGGCGTACAAATATTGTTAGTAACAATTATGGGTCAATACATTACAATTATATTATTTATCGTTAAAATTACAAATAATTTAAATTAATTGAGCAATAGTTATTACATATTACAAGACGTAGGCTAGAATTTATATGTACGCGGGTGAAGCCGCGGGCAAAAGCTAGTATATATATAAAAGTAGAAATTGACTGACTGATATATCAAAGCAAAGTCAAAACTACTGGGACTAGAAGTATGAGAGTTTTGTACGTTTTGTATAAGGTTTTCTTTTATGACGTTGGCGTGTACTAAGAGAGGATTTTCCAAAATTCACCCCACGAAGGAATGAAACGGGGGTACAAAGTTTTATATGCAGAAACCTACATTCAGGTGAGCGAAGCCGCTGGCAACAGCTAGTCTAATATATAAAAAAATCCTGGTCAGCTAGTAATTAAAGCCAAGGATCACTGTGGGTTGCTGTGGGTGTTGGACAATATACGAGTATCAGGACCGTGGTAGATTATAAACCTTCTCCAAAGATCACATACTTGTGACTATTTAAAGAAGGTATCTACAGTTGTAATGAGCTGTAGGACTGTCACTTATACCTTATGCATAGCTCTCTATGTTGTGGAGGAGATCCATAGCAGAGGGTCATAGTTTGAGCATCCGTTTCCCATTTTCAAACTGGTTTTATTAGAATATTGGTGGTGACCGCGACATATCTAGTGACTTTTTGTATATAGTAGCCATTTCGCAAGTAAAGAACACTCGGTTGCCAACGTGATTCATGTTTTGGTTTATCTAACTAAAACACATTGAGTCATTCTTATTTTGTCTATTTAAAAATATGTATGGACTTTGTCTCATTATAATTTCGTTTAGTAATCACACGTAGTATATTTTGCTAATCTTATTATTGTTGATAACAGTTTTAGGATTCCGCTTGAAGGTGGTATTAAAAAGATGATTATTGGTAGGTTCTACTAGGAATTACCTAACAAATAAACTAACATACCAGCAGTTGAATAAGATTGTGCTAGCTGATAAGTACACGGCTAGATAACGCGTGGCGCAGAGTTCCTATATACAGTAGATATCCGCAGTGCGCGGCACATATCGCGCCCCGCAGGTCGCGCGCACTCGTTCTCGCCTCGAGCTCCACTGCGATAACGAGACAGCGAGCGACATGATCACCGCCGCTATCGTACTCATCGCCATCGTGGCGCTGTACCTGTACGGCACGCGCACATTCAGCTACTGGGAGAAGAAAGGCGTCAAGCATGACAAGCCCATTGTTTTGGTTGGCAATAATTCGCAAGTATATCTCATGCAGAAGAGTATCACGCAAATGGCAGCTGAAATGTACTGGAAGTATCCGAAAGAGAAGGTGGTGGGATTCTACCGATCCACGCACCCAGAACTTGTGATCAGAGATCCTGAAATTATAAAGCGCATCCTGTTAACAGATTTTCAATACTTCTATCCTCGTGGCTTGAACCCGCACAAGACGGTAATCGAGCCAATGATGCGAAACTTGTTCTTTGCGGACGGTGACCTGTGGAAGATGCTGCGGCAGCGCATCACGCCGGCCTTCACCAGCGGCAAGCTGAAGGCGATGTTCCCACTGATCGTGGAGCGCGCAGAGAAGCTGCAGGTGCGTGCGCTGGACGCCGCCGCCGCCGGCCGCCCGCTAGACGCGCGAGACCTCATGGCGCGCTACACCACGGATTTCATCGGCGCCTGCGGCTTCGGCCTTGACGCCGACTCACTCAACGACGAAGACTCTGCTTTTAGGAAGTTAGGAGCTTCGATATTTCAAGTTGGAATAAAGGAAGTTTTCATTGCTATGTTGAAAGAAATGTTTCCAGAATGGTGCAAGCATTTGAAGTATGTCGGAAGAGTGGAACAACCTATGATCGATCTAGTCTCAGCTATTCTTAAACAGAGAAATTATGAACCTTCTGGCAGGAATGATTTCATAGACTTGCTTCTCGAGTGTAAAAAGAAGGGGAAAATGATGGTAGAATCAGTAGAACGCGTTAAAGCAGACGGCACTCCAGAGATCACTACGTTGGAGTTAACAGACGAGCTGATAGCGGCGCAAGTGTTCGTGTTTTTTGCGGCCGGCTTTGAGACGTCCTCGTCTGCCACCAGCTTCACGCTCCACCAGCTCGCCTTCCACCCGGAGGTGCAGCGCAAGGTGCAGCAGGAGATCGACGCCGTGCTGGCGCGTCACGGCGGCCGGCTCAGCTACGACGCTATCCAGGAGATGACGTACTTGGAGTGCGCGTTCAAGGAAGGCATGCGCATGTTCCCGTCGCTCGGCTTCCTGATACGCACGTGTGCGCGTACCTATACTATCCCGGAGCTGGACGTGACCATCGACCCGGAAGTAGGCGTGCTCATTCCGCTGCAGGCGCTGCACAATGACCCGCAGTATTTCCCTGAGCCACATGAATTCCAACCAGAGCGCTTCCTGCCTCACCAAAAGGACGACCAAACCAAATTTGTGTACCTGCCTTTCGGGGACGGTCCCCGTGCCTGCATAGGTAAGAACTGATTATTTTTAAGTAGTTTTACTTGCAGTTTCTAGTCGAGGTATGGGCGTAGGTATCATCCATTCTCACACCCTTAGCATACGAACGAAATAAAATTTGCAGAATGTAGAATTGATTGCACGAAAATGAGCACGCACTACGTCAGCGAAAAATAGCAACGCATATCAATAGAAATCCTACAAAAACTAGCCCTTACCGTACTTCAATATAGAAAGAAAGAAAGAAAATATGTTTATTCCGCTTATATATAGACGCACAAATAACAAAACTCAATAATAAAAAAAAAGTACAAAATATAAAAGCCAGTCCCTTGTTAGGCCATGTGTGTAACGAGCTTAACAATATTTCTTGTACCATAGACAACGGAGTTGTCTAGATTATCTGTTGCATTTTGACGCCGGCCATAACAGGTACAAACAATATCGTTCAAAATACAATATATATACAGGCTTATTTGTAAAACACTGGCCTCCTATTCATATTCATATCTTTATTTGCATACCATAATGTCATTAGGGATGTTACATTAATTGCTTAAAGATAAGTCACAATTATGGACCCTATAGGGCACAGCAAAAAATAAAATTAAAATGATAAATTGAATTAAATAAAAAATAGAAATAATTACAATAATGTCATTTGCTTAAATTAATAATAATAACCCCATTGCCGTATCTCTACGTAGACGTCGTGGTGGGGCTTGTGCGCTCCGCTCCAATAAACCCTAAGTCTGTGTCGGTAGGGCTTGCTTTGCCGTAACATGCCTAGGGTGAGGGGCCAGGCCAAGAGAGATACAATCCGCAGGGCAGTTTTGTGACGAACTGTTGGGCATTTGCGACCCCACGGACCCGATCTCCCGGGAGAATTCTTGTTCTTCATCTCCGGCTTGCCTTAATTGGCCGGCCGTAGTGAATACTGACGAGGAACAGAGCTCCCACCTCTCTCTTGCCTTTGATGGCTGGAATGAGTGGAGATTCGCAAGAGCAAACGCGCTCTGGAGAAGGATGTATAATCCAGTAAGGTGCTGGTAGGGATCTTGACCGTACTTCCAGGATTGTCCTGCCAGAAGTGGTACCTATACCTCTCCACTCCTCAAGCACATCAGGATATGTTGCCCTCTTGTTGCTACGTCACTTCGTGCTAGCGACCGTTTTGGGGACCCATTTGTTGAGTGTGCAAGTCACCCCCTGCCTTTTTATCGATGGAAATTGCAAACATTGTTCAGGCAGGGGCCATAGTCTTAACATAGTTCCAGGCAACCACAGGTAGTCCACTTAAGACCGCAAAAACCGTAGCCTTATATTAGTTTTCCACATGATGCAATAGTTTCTAGCTGTTTAATTTACATCTGATCGGGCTGATTGTCGCGCTCAGCAGTCAGCATGTCGGCTGCCACGTAGATGGTGAATAATGTATAAAAATATGTATATAAAAAGAATAATAATATACAATCTTGTAGAATCAGAAGTACCGTCCTACAGGTATGTGCCCGACCGATGAAGTACCTGGGACTCGTCCTCGACAGCCGGTGGAATTTCGTGGAGCATTCCCGACGTCTGGCTCCCAAACTCAACCGGGCTGGGGCTGTGCTCAAGCGGCTCCTGCCCAACCTTGAGGGTCCAGATGCCTCCTGCCGGAGGCTCTACACGGGGATCGTTTGGTCCGTGGCCCTCTACGGGGCGCCGGTGTGGGTACCGTCGCTGAAAACGCAACCGGCGGCCATCCTGAACGCCTGCCAGAGGGTCATGGCAATAAGGATGATGCGGGGATACCGCACGGTCTCCCGCAAAGCGGCGAGCCTTCATGCTTGCCTACCACCGTGGGATCGGGAGGCAACACCGATGCAACACCGGGGTGGCTGCCGCGACAGGTCACGGCATGGCGGACAGAGCTCCGGCGGGAGAGCTCTCATGGTGAAATGGCGTCAACGACTATCGCAACCCAGTGCTGGGCACGCCACAATCACGGCGATAAGTCCCCTCTTTGAGGCGTGGCTGGAAAGACCTCACGGCGTCCTTACCTTCCGCATGACGCAGGTCCTCACCGGACATGGTTCGTTCGGGAGTTTCCTGCACCGGATTCATGCGGAAGTGACGCCCGGGTGTCGCCACTGTGCGGAACGCCCGGAGGACACGGTGGAGCACACAGTTGAGGTTTGCCCTGCTTGGGCGGAGCATCGCCGTGCCCTCGTGGGGGCGATCAGCGGCGGAGACCTCTCGCGTCGGACCTTGGTTGAGGCCATGGTCAGGAGCGAGGAGGAGTGGCAGGTGGTCTCTGACTTCTGCGAAGCAGTAATGCTCGCAAAGGAGGAGGCCGAACGCATCAGGCAACGGCGTTATCGGCGCTGCCGCCGCAACCGGGATTCTGATCCCGATTTCCGGCTACCGTAGACGCGGGCTTGGGGACAGTGAGCAATGGGTAGCTCACTGTCCGGTCGTCCGGTAACTGTCCGGACCAAGCCCAAGTCGTCGACGGCGCGCACTGTTCCCGCGCGCCTCAAGGAGTTGTCAGCAACAGCTGGGGCCCAGCCGGGTCGAAGCCTACTGGGGCCAGGGTTATCCGAAAGGGCGCTCGAGCCCCGGTATGAAGGCTAGAAGGAACGGGGTGGGTCTTTTAGTCAGTAAGAGTCTGACACTATCTCCCGCTCCGCCCAAGGGCGGGGGATGTCAATGCATGATTTTTTCCCACCATAAAAAAAAGACCTATTGTAAATGTTGCGCATACCTGTAAGTGACTTATTTACACAGGATCACCTCATGAATTTATAATGAATTATTTAAATTATATTGTAAATAAGGCTTTATCGCCGCCGCCGCCGCCGTTGGGATTCTGATCCCGATTTCCGGCTACCGTAGACGCGGGCTTGCGGACAGTGAGCAATGGGTAGCTCACTATCCGGTAACTGTGCGGACCAAGCCCAAGTCGTCGACGGTGCGCACTGTTCCAGCGCGCCTCAAGGAGTTGTCAGCAAGCAGTGGCCCAGCCGGGTCGAAGCCTATTGGGGCCAGGGCTATCGGAAAGGGCGCTCGAGCCCCGGTGTGAAGGCTAGAAGGAACGGGGTGGGTCTTTTAGTCAGTAAGAGTCTGACACTATCTCCCGCTCCGTCCAAGAGCGGGGGATGTCAATGCAGGATTTTTTCCCGCCATGAAAAAGAAAAGGTATGTGCCCGACCTGGCTGTATCACGTTATATTGGGATCAATACATCATCACTGACAGGACTATTGTTGCCAATAAACCTGATATAGTGGTGATAGATCGACTAGAGCGTCGAACAATGATTGTTGATATAGCGGTCCCTCATGACGAGAACCTTGTGAAAGCTGAGAAAGATAAGCAGACCAAGTAAGTATCTTGACTTAGCTTGCGAGGTTGTCGACATGTGAGAAGTGGATAGAGCAATCATTGTGCCGATAGACGTAACGGCCAATGGTTTAATAGCTCTTAGCTAAGAGCTTCGTACAACATCTAAGGAGACTCTCATTAGGCAGCTGGATCAAAGGCCTGATCAAGAAAGCAGTACTCCTGGACACGGCGCGCATAGTTAGGAGATTGCTCTCTCAGGAGCCCTGGCCACCGGCAGCTTGGACGTCGGTTGCGTTTTCAGCGACGGCGCCCACACCGGATGGATAGAATACGCCACTCTTTAATAACTACAAACACTTATAGGGTTTATTCAAAAGGGGCTTGCCGTTATATAAGTAAAAGTCTCAATAAATAATATTCATAAATAGCAAAGTTATTAGCGTTTGGTTATATCCCAAAATCTCACTCAATTTATGAAATATTATACACAGACTATTGATATGTTTAAACGACGATCAAAATGAAAAAAAAAATTCATTGAGCGTAGTACCTATTTTCTAGTAGAAATTGTTAAGAATGAT
This sequence comes from Mythimna albipuncta, assembly GCA_929112965.1. Lineage (NCBI taxonomy): Eukaryota > Metazoa > Arthropoda > Insecta > Lepidoptera > Noctuidae > Mythimna > Mythimna albipuncta. Next base: position 161,888 of record OV815973.1, read on the forward strand.
TCTAGAATTTATTAATTAAGACCAATTTTTGTGGACAATTTTAGGATTTCTTTTTTTTTACTTTTGACTACAAAAATATTTATGTTATAAAGAAAAAAGAAAGAAAGAAAAGTATTTATTTTGGCGTAAAAAACATTGTAGACAACAAAAACTTAAGGCAAACACAAAACAAAAAATAAATAAATAAAAAGTAACATTGTCTGTCACATGTTTTCGCCAAAAAAGGTCCAGTTCAGCGAAATGCCAGACTACTATGGGTAGTTGTCTGACGCTGATATTCAACTGAACCTTATTTGGAGTGAACGGAATAAAAAGAAACAGATAGAGCCACATTTTGTTTGTACTAATTAAAAAATAAGGGTCAAGGGATATGTAATATATTTTTTATTAAAAAAAAATAAAGACTGAAACTACAAAAGTCTATAAACATAATAATAATATGGAACGGGCGCGGGCCCATCCACAAATATTGACAAAGTATAACCATTATGAAAATGATAAACAAACATATGTACGGTTTCTAATGAATGGCAGCTTCTTTAGGTACCTATATATGAGTGCGATTTAGTTGTTTTGTAAAGAAATCATGTCGGTCGCTCCTATATTAAAGTATTGGACCTCCCTCCTCTCTCTTAGCTACGCCCTTGAGGCTGGGTCGACATATTTTTATTTTGAAATTGATAAGTGTCGAGCCAACTGTCGACCTTACCTAGTTAAAGATTTCTGAAACCGCTCATTGCTAGTCGGCAAATAACACAAAGGTATCATAGGATAGTTGTCGCAACAGCGTAATGCTTTGTATAGTATCGGGAAGCTGATATTGTGTGTTGTGGCAGGTCTGCGCATGGGGCTGATGCAGTCGCTGGCGGGGCTGGCGGCGGTGCTGTCGCGCTTCACGGTGGCACCAGCGGGCTGCACGCTGCGTCACCCGGTCGTCGACCCCAAGTCCGGCATCGTACAGAGCATAAAGAACGGTCTGCCGCTCTCCTTCATCGAGCGGAAGCCGACCGCGGCGGCGACGCACTAGACTCACATGTGATGTAACAGTGACCATGCTGAACGACATTTACTACGAAAGACTACTGTTGTGATCAGTGAGTGACGCTGACGAACAAATACTACGGACAACGTCAAACGACTAGTTAGTACCTACTTAAATATTGTTTGTGAGAACCGCTAATTTTTTACAGTGTTATAATTGTACAATATAATAGTACTAAATATCTATGTGAAGTGTCAGCGATACTTAGTTACATAGTGTTAGTGACCATAAATTATTACCACATCACATAAAGCCCAGGCTGCCAGCAACCGAGCCTAGAAACTGGCTAACACACAAAACACCCAGGATGCTTGTTGGCATGTTTTAAGCATTTATGCTTAATTCATGAATATAAATCAATAAGCATTACCGCAAACATTATTGATGATCTACAGAAGCGAGGCGTTCTATCAGCGCACTGAAGCGCGCTTTTTCGCGTTGGTCTCGGGCAGTTGTTGATGGTGCGTGAGGTTTTTGATGTGGAGCATGGCCTGAGTTACAAGGAAAGTAAAAGTGAGTTAAATGAAAAATTAGTATCAATATCATTGTACTATCTCTATTACCTACCGAATCGTCTCTAAGTCGTGTTGCACAGTTTAAGTATCTAGAACACATTGTAACTGAGAATTTGAATGACGAATCATCGAGCGCAGGGCATTATCGGTTTGGAGTAATAATAATATGTTGGCGAACAGACGGCGCCTGTGGGCAAAGTTTGCACAAGAAGCCCACAATGTCTTGTGCGTCCCGTATAATAATATGTTGCCTCTGTTGGGACTCCCTCTCTATTCTACTCTATTGCAGTGAATAACATTCGCGAACTTAGATGACTTCTGTGTAATTATGTGTAAAAAAGTTGCTACGACGACTACGGGGGAGCCCAAAGAACATGTTAATGATGTTAGCGAGACAACCGATAGATACTGTCCTACTCAGTAGGTCCACTGAACTGCATGTGTTGCAAGACTGGTGACAGTGTAGGGCTAGATGGTGTATCTATACTTTTAAATTGTTATTTTTCATTTACTAACAATTATATTATAATAATTATTATAATTATTTTATTATTTATAAATTCATGTAACTAACAACTTTTATAGACTGTTTTATCTGAATTAAATGATTTTTTTTTCTTTTACGCTTAATTTACTTGCAGGTTACAAAGTGTGACACGAGGAACTTAAGGATTTTTTCTGTGCGTTCCAGAGTCACAGACCTAAAAAATTCTTAACGATATCACAGCCTTAGCGGGATAGTAAGATCTTCTTTTTAAAATCTGTGAACAGCAAAAATAAATAATTTAGACTTGTATCGATGTTGCTAATTTCCAGCAACGTATTTTAAGGACGCGTGAGCAAGATTCACTCGCTCGAATCTTGGTCGCAATACATCGACCTTACGCGCACGCACACATAGAGCCCATTGTTCGCTCAATTTTATACTTTAACCGAACATATCTTGATATTTGAGGTATTATTTTATTTTTCTTAGTAAGTATTAATTGAGCCAAGCTTGTTTGATTTTTAGTATCAGTATTACTATATGGCAATATGTAATTGCCTGCTTATCCAGTTTCGAGTACTACTCGTATAGCAAAAATAAGTAGTTGCCATATCGTTACGGATAATAACGACCAATTTCTTTGTAAACCTACGATTATTTCCCAGGCTTATTTCTTTAAACATATTATATTTAACAAAATCAAATGGGTATTTGAGATTAATTTTATCAGACAATTAGGTACAACGCACAACCCCTCTCCGACATGAATTAAATCTTCAAACTCAATAAATACTCGTACGATGTCTGAAGCAAGTAGGTATTTCCAATTTAATATTCGATCTAATCGTAAAATACAGTTAAAACTATTACGTATTTTTAACCGAATTCTAAAAAAGGAGGAGGTTCTCAATTCGGATGTTTGAATTATTTTTATGTATGTTAGCGCATAACTTCGTTGCTTGCCGACCGATATGAAAAAATCTTTTTTTGTTGAAAAGTGTATACTTCCCAAATGGTCCCATAGTCACCAAGTCGGGATCTAATGATGGAATATTGGCGAAATCGAGGGAACTCCTCAAATATCATAAGCAACCGTATAGTTCTATTGGTATTTTCATCAAACACTTAAGCATTTACACTCAAAAAATTACATTTGATGAAGTAGAACTGGTGAAGAAGACCAGAAATGGCCAGTGAAAGTTCATACTCACACAGATATCACAATGAACATAGTTATGCGACTACGATAATACAAATAAATGAATGGTTCTGGATAGGTATGTTGAAAATGGTATCATCGAAGTGACCTAATGATGATGATGGAGCCGAAAGATAGGCACCGGAACGCCGTAATTAATCAATGTATCCTAGCCGTGTTTGGACTTATTAGAATTGTCATGAGATGCACTTTGGCTATAAGGTACTATCAAACTGATCTGATGATAATGATGATGAAGCTAGACGATAGGCACCGGGACTCCGTAATTAATCAATGTATCCTACCAGTGTTTGGGCTATTTAGAATTATCATGAGATGCGCCGCACTTTGGCTATAAGGTACTATCAAACTGATCTGATGATGATGATGGAGCCGCAAGGTAGAGACGGAAGCTTCATAGTAAAACAATGAATTTATCCTAGCAGGGTTTGAGTTAATTGGAATTGTCATGAGAAAAAGGTACTCTGGCTGTAAGTATGTGTATTACAACTAAAAAGTGTGAAATAAAAAACTTTAAATAAAAAAATATAACCGACTTCACAAAAAAAAAAAAAAAACACTAAAACCATCAAAACAATTTTAATTTCGGAAGTCGGTGTTTCTCGATATTATTTGTTCCTTATTTAACACCGACTAGTGAAATCGGTTATATCTTTTTTAGAAAAAGTTTTTTTTTATAATTATAAGGTATAATAATACAACGGATTTAGCAGTTATGTGTACTATCCAGACCCTATTTGTAGCATAGCCAATTTCTGTATTGTATTTGTGTGAAAAGATTGTATGGGACTGAATAATTTTAAAGCATGTAACTGGGAGATGAATAAATCATCGTTAATTTGATATCATGATATTGTGGCAACTTTAATTCCTTGTATATAAAAATGGTAACAGGAAAAATTGATTTATAAATACACTAGCTTTTGCCCGCGGCTTCGCCCTCGTGGCGTAACCTAATGTTATTTCCCATAAATTTTGGACCTCCATTTTACACGCGTGAGCAGCGTAGTTCTTACTACCTTAATTCACATATACTACCATTGTTGGTGTTGTGTTAGTTAAGAAAACAAACACAAAACAAAAATGCAATCATAACTTTTCAACAACTTCCAAAAGAAAACACAGTCATCAGTCGTGCGCTATTGTCGTTCGGTTTATTAGCTAAAGAAACAGCAGGCAAAACGGTGCGGGAGGAGGATCAGTGACCGCGTCATGCGTAGCTACTGAAGAGCGGAACTCGTGAACTCGTGAATTTAATTTTGAGAATTATTAAATTTATGAAAGCTTTCTAATGGTACGCCGATTTAAATGATTCAGAAAGTAATTTACAGATATAGTCTTGAACGCGAAGTAACTTATTTCGATAAGAATTAATACCGTAATTATGTAAATAGCTTTCCAATAAATGCTTCATAAATGCTAATTTTTAAAAGTAGTAAAATGGATAGAGTCCGTCTAACGAAAGCGTGACCTGAGAAAAGGAGGTTAAAACCAAAAATTTTGTATGTGGTATTATTGAAATAGTAGGAGAAAAAAGTTTTGATACTTGAGTATTTTTTGTATTTATGACAATTGTATAATAATTGTATAGGAACTTAAATTTTAGTCAAAAAGGTGTGTGTAGACTTAAGCTAGAACTACACTACACCGACGCACACGTGTGAGACGTCTCAGACGTGTGCGGCAGGTGTGCACACTACACCGACGCAACGCGTAACACGTGCGATGCCTTTAATTTTATCGGAGGATTAAAAACAGATCAAGCTTGCTTTTTCATTTACCATCCATTTAAACTTCCGCCTGACCACAACGATCAGACGCGTGGATAGCCCCGCCCACCTTCCTCTAAAATTTCTGGGACCGATGTGTCCACGTCACGGACGTAGCGTCGCATGGCGTGGCGTGGATCAAGTGTAGCTCTAACAGTCTATTTTCCATATGAAATGTATGGAGACCGACGCTCCGAGATCGGCGTGTGTAGCACACGTGTGAGCAGTATAGTTCTACCTTTAATTATTGGTGGGTGTATGGTAAAGGTCAATAACACACAAAATGTTAGTTATTATTCCAAATTATTTTATTTAATCTGTTATTTGAAATGTCGCTACATAATATTCAAATAATACTCTTTATTAACCATTTCATTCGACTCGTGAGACACAAAAAGTTCAGCAGCTATCTCTTTCAAACTTGAACTAGGATTTCAGTCACTATTTCCTTCACTTTCGCGATTTTAACTTCAGTTGAAGACTTTGATGCACTACCAGACAGACTGAGGCAAATCTTTCATTACATCTCAGCCGCTTTTGAACGCATTCTACTAACTATTAGCATGTTTTTGATTAAGTCGATTTACCAAAAGTCTTCTTTGTTCGATGTTTATGTCAATTACGAAATTCGCAATATGCCAGATTATCTAAAAATATAAGAAAAAAAATAATATTATTATATCGTAAATATATCTAATAATATTTGTCAACAAGGATCAATAATATAACGTCATACTAACTTAAAAATTCAGAAATCGTATTTAAACATTGTTGGTTTTTATTGAAAACGCCTTCTTTCTCTTCTTGTTTTTGTTTGAATTTATTAACCATAGTGTGTAGCAGTTTTCGCACGTTACTGTTTATTGTTTTTCCCATAATTAAGCAATTATTTTTGAAAAATAAATATTTGTTTACAAAAACTGACAATTGCAACCATAGACTTTAACGTGATTTTTCGGCAAAACAATGTTGCCAATTTAATTTAAAAAAAAACTCCAGGTTACGCTTTCAGTAGACGCACTCTATATTGTGTTAACCTTAAGAGATAGACATATGGCACCGTGGACTTTTCTGTAGACCTATATAAGATACACAATTCCACGATACATTATTTTGTTATATCTCAAAGGGTTTAGGCAGCGTTTTCTTTAAAAGCTCCCAAACGGCTTATTTTTTCCCGACATCTTCAAAGAATTACGTTAATGTACACAAAAATACATACAAAACTTAACAAATTATATTCTAAAAGCTTCCTCAAGAATTATGCTATCGAGTGGTGAAAACTGCTTGAAAATCGGTGCAGTAAATTTTGAGTTTATCGCGAACAGACAGACAGACCGACGCGGCGGGAGACTTTGTTTTATAATATGTAGTAAAAAGTGTCCTAATTTATCTTGGTACTCGAAGATATAGGCAAGCGTAATCTATCGTCGGCCACATCATTGCTTACCATCAGGTGAGATTGTGGTCAAACGCGAGCCTATACATTATATAAAAAAAAGATATTGTTTTATTTTGTACTATACTCGAATTGCACTACGATGTCATACGTGTCATTATAACCTATATTCTAAGCTCGAACAAATTATTTTTATCGAGTTTCAAGGTTCCTTACAGCCAAAGTGCATCTCATGAAAATTCTAATAAGCCCAAACATGGCTAGGACACATTGATTAATTACGGAGTTCTGGTGCCTAACTTCCGGTTCCATCATCATCATCAAATCAGTTCGATAGTACCTTACAGCCAAAGTGCATCTCATGAAAATTCTAATAAGCCCAAACATGGCTAGGACACATTGATTAATTACGGAGTTCTGGTGCCTAACTTCCGGTTCCATCATCATCATCAAATCAGTTCGATAGTACCTTACAGCCAAAGTGCATCTCATGAAAATTCTAATAAGCCCAAACATGGCTAGGACACATTGATTAACTACGGAGTTCCGGTGCCTATCTTCCGGCTCCATCATCATCATCAGGACACTTCGACGGTACCATTTTTAACATAACTATTCAGAACCATTTATTTATTTTTATTGTCATAGTCGCTTAACTATCTACATTGTGATATCTATATAAGTATGAAGTTCCGTTGGCCATTTCTGGTCTTTGTTTTAGAGTAAAACTCATTCTGTATCAGTAAGTCCATTATTACTCCATAATAACAATTTTAAAAAGTATGATATTTGTAATTTTGCGCGGACTGACGCTAGATATCGCGCGTTCAATGAAAAATGTATGAAGAAATATTGAGAGTGGTTTTATTTTGGTCATAAATCATAAAGTTATTTTTGTAGGTTCAAAATAATTAGCTATAGGTGTTGAAGACTATATAAGCTGTATTATTTTATGTTTTTAGGGTTCCGTAGCCAAATGGCAAAAAACGGAACCCTTATAGTCTGTCTGTCTGTCTGTCTGTCCGTCCGTCCGTATGTCACATATACGTGTGGGGTATCTATGGATAGCTCTTCAAAAATGATATTGAGGTTTCTACGACGGGCGACCGTGAGGAAGGCGCGGGCGCGGGAGCGGGGCGCGGCAGCAAGCTACACGGACCGACAGCCGACTTGGGAGATGCCTATGTCCAATAGCGCACGTCTTTCAACTGAAATGATGATGATAATTTAATTAACCTACTAGATATATTATCAGAGACAGATGCACTATTAATTTTAAAAGATGCAATAATAATAGTTCTTTTACGTGTGTATGTAAGTGTGAAAAAAAAATCGGTACTGCTGGCTAATTCGGCTTCAGTTTTATTTGATCTGTGGAGAGTGGCATCTGATAGCTCACAACTAATAGTAGCAAATTACTTGTTTACTTGATTCAATGAATTATTTGGGGTACTGACCATCAGTAGTTTTTTTAGGTGCGTCTTTATATTTTTTTCATACAACTAAAAAGTTTGAATGTAAATTATTTTTACATAGCAACCTTTTATAATCCGGTATTTACCTATATAATTAATACTAATCAAGACCAGTCCAAAAAGCTCAAACACAATATAGTTATCTGAGTTCCTATAGCTTTAATTATTAACCTTCCGGTTCCACCATCAGATCAGCTCCATGTCATAATAATTTTGCATTGTCATCTAATTTATACGTGCATGCAAAATTTCAGATCAATCGGTACATAAGAAGTGGATCGAATTTAATTTGCAAGATTTGATTACAGCCATATAAACATCGGGACAGGTGAATCTAAATAAAACCTTGTAAAAAACCCTTTTTTCTTTTAAAATATCTGTCATAATATATTTTTTGCAATCGGACCAGTGTTTTCAGAGATTATTCCTACACTCCTAAATCCTACAAACAAAAAATAAAAAATAAAAAAATTTACCTCTTTATTAAATTAGTGTAGATTAAACTAGCTATACCCGTGACTTTGTTTGTGTGACTGTCGAAAACTAGTAGAAAAACTCGAATATCTATATATAAAAGAAAGTCGTGTTAGTTACACCACTTATAACTCAAGAACGGCAGAACAGATTTGGGTGAAAATTGGTAGGGAGGTAGCTTAGAGCCAGGAGACGGACATAAGATACTTTTTATCCCGTTCGACAGCGTTCCCGTGTGACTTGACATGAAACATCAGGGTTAGAGTAGGGTAGAGTAGAGTAGGGTAGAGTAGGGTAGAGTAGGGTAGAGTAGGGTAGAGTAGGGTAGAGTAGGGTAGAGTAGGGTAGAGTAGGGTAGAGTAGGGTAGAGTAGGGTAGAGTAGGGTAGAGTAGGGTAGAGTAGGGTAGAGTAGGGTAGAGTAGGGTAGAGTAGAGTAGAGTAGGGTAGAGTAGGGTAGAGTAGGGTAGAGTAGGGTAGAGTAGGGTAGAGTAGGGTAGAGTAGGGTAGAGTAGGGTAGAGTAGGGTAGAGTAGGGTAGAGTAGGGTAGAGTAGGGTAGAGTAGGGTAGAGTAGGGTAGAGTAGGGTAGAGTAGGGTAGAGTAGGGTAGAGTAGGGTAGAGTAGGGTAGAGTAGAGTAGAGTAGGGTATAGTAGGCTGAAGTAGGGAAGAGCGGGAGCGAAGCCGCGCGGGCAAAAGCTAGTTTTAAATAAAAAGGTGTAATAGTTGATAACTAATAATTTTACTATTTGGTAACCTCCTTGTAGATAGATAACTGTACTATTAAGTACATTTAGGGCCTTTTTAATGGTGGGAAAATCATGCGTTGACATCCCCTGCTCTTGGGCGGAGTGGGAGATAGTATCAAACTCTTACTAAATAAATAAATAAACTATTTTTCTTTCTTTTTTCTTTACTGACTAAAAGACCCACCCCGTTCCTTCTAGCCTTCATACCGGGGCTCGAGTGCCCTTTCGGATAACCTTGGCCCCAGTAGGCTTCGACCCGGCTGGGTCCCTGCTGTTGCTGACAACTCCTTGAGGCGCGTGGGAACAATGCGCGCTGTCGACGACTTGGGCTTGGTCCGGACAGTTACCGGATAGTGAGCTACCCATTGCTCACTGTCCGCAAGCCCGCGTCTACGGTAGCCGGAAATCGGGATCAGAATCCCGGCGGCGGCGGCGGCGGCGATAAAGCCGTTGCCTGATGCGTTCGGTCTGCTCCTTTGCGACCACCTGCAACTCCTCCTCGCTCCGGACCATGGCCTCAACCAAGGCCCGGCGCGAGAGGTCTCCGCCGCCGATCGCCACGAGGGCACGGCGATGCTCCGTCCAAGCAGGGCACACCTCGACTGTGTTCTCCACCGTGTCCTCCGGGCATTCCGCACAGTGGTGACACCCGGGCGTCACTTCCGCACAAATCCGGCACAGGAACATTTAGGGCCTGAAAGAAAAGAAAAGAAAATTCAACGAATGGCAGCATGTAGAAGTGGAAAACGGTAGTTTGAAAGAGGAAAAAAAGAGGGAGTATGTCGTTTTGAAGAAAAAAGCTAAGAAAGCCGTGGCATTAGCAAAATCAATAGCCCAGGACAAACTGTACCACACACTGGACAGTCCTGCAAGCCAAAAAGAGCTGTACCGGCTAGCTAGAACAAGAGAGAGAAAGACGAGGGATGTAAGATCACACTTCTTACCTGACAAACATCCCTCGACTTTCCTGTCATCCATCCTTCTCCTGTCGGATGATGAAAAAATCAAAGAGAGGTGGAAGGACTACTTTGAAAGACTGATGAATGAGGAAAATAATTGGAGTGGAATTTTAGAGAGTAAACCAGTGAATGTAGGGTTAGTGAGAATGGTTAGTATGGATAAAGTCAGAATAGCAGCAAATGGAATGAAAAATGATAAAGCCATTAGTCCAGATGGAACACCGATGGAACACAGGATGGACGTGGTTAGAATTAATTATTCAATAAGTGGTTGCGGGAAGAAGCCATATCTGATGAGTGGTGCAGCAGTTCTTTGGTGCCCATTTTTAAAAACAAAGGTGATGTGCTTGAGTGCAACAATTATAAAGGAATAAAGTTAATATCACATAGTATGAAAGCCTGAGAGAACGTTATTGAAAGGCGACTGAAAGAAGAGAGTGAAATTTGATCGGGGTACGACGGATGCCATTTTTGCTATACGCCAGCTGTGCGAGAAATACAGAGGTGCGCATAAAAACTTACTCGAACTCAAAAAGGCATACGACCGGGTACCTCGAGAGGTTCTGTGGTGGGCCCTTAAGAAGAAAGGTGTGCCTGGGAAGTATGTGCAGTTGATCCGAGCGATGTATAGTCGATGTAGTACGCAAGCCCGGTCCACAGTGGGCACCACTCGAAATTTCAATGTGGCTGTCGGCTTACATCAGGGATTCGGCTCTCAGCCCTTACCTCTTCCTGATAATAATGGACGCTCTGACGTCGGACATTTAGGAGGAGGCTCCCTGGTGTATGCTGTTTGCCGACGACATTGTGCTGGTTGCTGAGAGTGGCCTAGAGGTCCAAAACAGATTGGAGTTGTGGTGGCACAGACTGGAAAGTGTTGGCCTGAAGTTAAGTAGAACCAAAACGGAGTACTTGTTCTGCGATTTCGGAGGTCTCTCCAACCCTGTGCCTTTAGCTCTCGTCGAAACGCCCATACCAATCTGTTCCGACTTTCGGAACCTCGGGTCACTCGTCAAAGGAGATGGTAAGGTAGACCGATACGTAACACGTCGGATCAACGCAGGATGGATGAAATGGCGACAGGTCACGGGAACAACTTGTGAACCACGCATCAAGTTGGAGGGTAAAATTTACAAGTCAAGTTACAAATGCTGTACATGTTTACATTGAACTGCCCAATCTTCTGCTGTAACAGTCTCAAAAGCCTCTTCTGTTAGGCGTACAATTTCTTTTGGATCTTGGCCCACGTTTTTATCCGCTACCCGTCTCTTTACAAGGCTCCACATTTTTTCGATCGGATTGAGATCGCAGTGGTAAGGCGGCCATCTTAGCAATTCATGATTGTGAGATTTTAATAATGCCTCCACGGCATATGTAGGTGGACCTTTGTTTTGTTTAATTAATTCAAATAATAGAGCTTTTGTCCAAGTATCTTCAAAAAATACTCCCTTTTCTCACAGCTATTCCTGCATGTCACGTTTAATACTTGACATTGTAGGTGCTTTATCTATTTGAGTGCAGTGATACGGAGCGTTGTCCATTACCACAAGTGACCTTTCAGGTAGGCTAGAAATGACTTTTTCACTCATACATTTCAAAAAATTTGTTGAGTTCATTTTGGATTGGGATTTGAACATTAACAATGCACCATTAACAAAACCATTTTCAGTTCCCGCATGAGCAATTATCCAACGACTCCCTGATGACTCTGACACGAACATCCCAGGCTCCTCCTCACTTTACCAGCAACTTTTGGCATGATAAGTGTTGTGTATATAGGTCTCGTCTAAATATACTACAGGTTTTTTCTCCACATTGCGATTTCTTCGGATTCTCTCCAAATGTCTTGAACGCCATGCAGTAATATCATAACGTTCCATTAGTAATTTACGTTTCGATTGGCATCGCTTATACTTGAAACCGATGCTATGCAATATGGGGTGCAATGTTGTGATGCTTCCTTGATAATTTAAGTCTTCTCTCAAAGCTGCACGTAATTTAATCAATGTAGGTAATTCCTTCTTCACAACATAAAAACTGTGCATTTTTCAAAAAAATCTGTATATGGCAGCCCCAAAATTTACCTGTCATGGCGGCGACTCTTTTGCGAACATTGCTTATTGGTATTAAAACACCGCGATTCTTGTGTTGCGCTTCACAGAACTCCTTCACCTTTAATATTATTTCTCGATCTGCAATTTTTACAAGTTTTGGCATCGTTAATAAACCTTATAACGCACTTATCCAATAATAAACTCACAAAATATCTACCATAACAAACGCACCTTGATAACATCGACAAACGACAACATGGCCGATCTCCCCATCTGTCAAATTTAGTTACCCAATTGTCCGCGGGACTTCTTTCGTGAAATGGACTTTAGAACGGTGCAGTTATTGGTTTTAACCTTTCAATCGTGGAAATCACAGACACAATAGAAAGACAATAGGTGGACAATAGGTAGGGTTTAATGAATTAATATGCTCGAAATTATCATTGTACCGCAATTCTATTACAAGACCATTGACCGATCAATAATCGATCATTATGAATTAGCAGATTACAAACTTATAAAACGAATTTATAAAAATAGCAGACTTGGGGCCCTGTCATATTGTATGGATCAGAATATTGGGCTATGAAAAAGAAGGATGAAAAAAGATTGCATGTACAGGAGATGAGAATGTTGAGATGGATGTGTGGTGTGACGAGAATGGATAAAGTGACAAATGAGTATATTAGAGGAATTTTGAAAGCGGCGCCAGTGACTGAAAAGTTGAAAGGTAATCGGTTGTCTTGGTATGATCATGTAAAGAGGAGGGATGAAGCGCATATTACTAAAAGAGTTCTGAGTATGCATGTAGATGGGTGGAGAGGGAGAGGAAGGCCGAAAAAAAGATGGATAGATTGTGTGGGAAGTGATATGAAAGAAAAGGGAGTGAGTGATAGTTTGACGGGTGATAGGACAGAATGGAAGAATAAAACGTGTTGCGCCGACCCCAAGTAATATGGGATAGTGGTAGGAAGAAGAAGAGGGCCTGCGCACACTTGAGACAAGACGTCTTAGATAGAACTATCTGAGACGTCTCAGACAAGTCTGAGACGTTTTAAACAAAACAGTTTTGTCTCAAACGTTTTAGACTGTCTGAGATGTCTTAGACAGAACTGTTAGCGACGCGCTCAATATTGTATTATTTGAAAAAAAAACAAAGACATGAAAAAAACGACGTATAATTTATATACGATAAAATTTGTAAGTAACATCTCTAATTATGCTGCTGAGAGGTGGGACACGCTGACATGCTGGTCACACTCTGCGTCCCCCTCCAGTCTGCCATCAATCGCGATCCAAAGCAAACGTCGATCTATTAATTTTCTTTATTTTAACGGCCATATAGTTTTATGTACAACGCAATAAAGTGCTATCGATTAACAACAGTGTTCCTGTTGCACCAAACCCAAGCCCCTGCAGCATCACCCTCAACAAGAACTGTTTTGTCTACGGCACGGGGCGCTAGGGCTGTTGATAAAATATCGATAAATCGAAATATCGATATTATCGCAGTACTCAAACAGGTGAACATATAAAACATGTATTTTTAAAAACTCTTGAGAAATATTGGTAAGCATAAATGTTTTATTAAAATGGAAGAATAATTACTGAGCGCTACATTTTCATACATTTATAATTTACTTTGTTTAATAATAATTATGAATTGAGTAAATTATTTTTGAGCCGACTTACGATTGTTTTTTCAGTTAAAGCCGATAAAATAAATTTGGAAAAAAAAATCGAAATATATTATTTTATCAATAGCCCTAACACCCCGTGTCGTAGATAGAGATATTTCTACCCGGTAAATACCCAAAATGCAGGGTTTTATCCGAGTAAATACCCAAATAGTGGGTATTTAGTTTTTTGATTTTTTAAAGTCTTTCATACATTTTTTTAAGGAATAAAAAAAATGTTTATCAAATATGTTTTATGCATCAAATGCATGTACATTTCATGTAAAAAACATATTTGATAAATACCGACCCTAAGGGTCTATATAATTAGCATATAATTAGCCATATAATTGCTAATAAACAGTTAGAGCCTGGCAGCATTTACATCAATTATTTCAGGAACGTTTAAATCACAGGTACTTTTTCGTATTATTTTGAATATTAAATTGAGTTTAGGGGATGATTAGCCCCTTGGATCGGTCTGTCTTCTTGTAAAAGGTTTTAAAATAGTTGTGTGAACATATAAAAAATCAAGCATGAGAATTTACGTGAAGTTATGTCATTATTTTTGGAGCTTTAAAGCGTCTGTAAAGCAATATGGCCCACGGAATGTGCCTGGGAGTAATGGAGACTTGATTTTAAAGATATTGCCTAAAATATACGTAAAAATCAGCTTGGAGAATTTACGTGAATTAAGTACTGTTTTTATGTACCTTGATCACCTGATACCTGAAAATTGGCCGTCTAAGCAAGCTAGCAGATAGGCATGCGTTCTTAGTACATACTAACAGTACTCAATCGTCCACATTTCGTTCGTGAGAAAATACGTGACGTCTGGCGGTCCTGGGATCTTGGACAATTTGGACGTGTCAATTTTTTCTTCCTCTAGATTCCTAGCGCGTAGAATGCATAGAGCCAATAAAAAAAAACGTACAAGTCGACATGTCAATGTATTCACGCCAGCCACGGATTTATTTTATTTTGATTAATCACAACGATAAATGATAATGATAAATGATGTTTATTTTGTAAGTAGGTTTTAAAAAACACTTTTACACGTCAATTTTTTTTCGTCAATTTATGCTTGATGAGGCAGGTGGATCTGACTACCCTGAGAAGAGAACACCGAAACCAACTCAGGGGTCAAAGTCTCTTTTAAAGTCCATACAGTAAATATGTAATGGTCAAATCATATGAGAATCATGCAGATTTGTCTGAGATGGTCTTTTGATGAAAGAATCATACAGATTTGAGTAGACCTGTCCAATCAGTGTAAGCATTTGTCAGTATTCAAAAAGCTCAACTCAGGACTAGTAAGGAGCTCAGCGACTTGACAAACAATACCAAAGAAAGGTTGAACAACCAATTACAGTAACTAAACAACAAAAAAAAACAAAAGTATAAGTAAGTAAAAGTATAAACAACGCGTACATCAATCCCTCTCACAGTACCTACTTCTGACATGCCAATAAAATCATCTTCAATTCATCCGGTGTGATGTTATGTTATAAAATGGTGTTAACACTAAACAGAAATGGAATTGCAGCAACATCAAAAAGATTTGCAATTTTTTATTGAAGTGTTCCATGAACAATATCTTCGGAGAGAGATGTTCCAGCACCAATAGATAATTATAAATTCACTAAGTCCATTTACTAATATCTCCGCGCCCTGCCTGACACTCAAACACTATTCCAAATTTTCTAACCAGGCAATTAGATCGACGGTGAATTTTTAGCCGACCTCGAAAGGAAGGAGGTTCTATGTTCAGCTGAATGTACGTTTCTTTTTATATGTATGTTCACCGATATCTTGTTCATTATGCTTTCAAGTTGGTCCCATAGAAATATTGTTATGATCTGATCATAAACTTCGAAGATATGGAACAGAACTCCTCATAGGATCACACACAGAATTGTCGTAACAAGTAAAATTGTTTTGTTTATACGTGTAGTGGATGATTGATGAAAGAAAAGGGGAAGGGGATGTATCGAACTGATCTGGTGATGAAGCCGGAAGGTAAATTAATGTAATCTAACCGTGTTTGGGATTATTAAAAACGTTACAAGATGCACATCTTGTCGATCCCCTTCCCCTTCCCCTTTTCTTTCATCAGTCATCGACTGATTGAGCCAGAGTGCTGGCTATAAGGTATTTAAGTTTGGCTGAGGGGTACTTTTTAGTGGTGGTACCATAAATAAAAAGTGGAAGATAAAACACTTTTTACAAATAAAAAAATAAACCGACTTCAATGTCAAAAAACACTGGGAAGCGTTTCTATAATAGATAGTTTTGTCTCTTCGTTATTTAACACCGACTTCAGAAATTAAAGTTATTTTGTACTTTTCAGTGTTTTTTTTTTGTTTTTTGTCTGATAAGTAGGTAGTTATGGCCAGGTTAGTAGTACAAATACTATCATCAGTCATAGCATAGCCTTACTCTCACATAGCCAAATCTTACTAGTAATCAAACAAATAGGTAACGCATGTAAAGAAGGGTCTGTATGAACGGAGCCAATTTGAAATAAACAAGTCTTTACTTGACCGTCGAGTTTCAATGCTGTAACCCATCAGACTATCTCTCAACATCGTTCATACTAAAGGATATGATGAAAAAGGAGAATTATTTTTTATTTTTATTTTATTTATTGAGGGATAACAAACAGCTACAACATAAATCTTATGCATATAAATAATACTTTAAGAAAGTGGTAATATTGCAGCCAACTGCGTTATCCACAGATTAAACCTAGTTGAAATACATTGGTTGCCACTAGATGGGCATTAACGTGCAATACATACATTCATTATTATTATACACTGTAATGCTAGCTCAATATAAAAATAATAATATTAGTGGAACATTTCCATATAAATAACTGAAATCATAAAGAATAAATATATACCTATAATATTAATTGCAAACATACTTCTTTAGAATACTTGTTTTAAACTTAAATTTAGAACATGCAAATATATCAATGTCAATGAAATTTAAGTTGTAAGACTCCGACATTCTATGGATCGGGCAACGTAAGCCAGAATTTGTTCGGCATGAATTTAGCGCGAACAGGGTTCCTGCACGAACTTTGCGCACGTTAACGGTTCGAGGCTCTGAATAACACAGCCCACTCGTGAGATCAATGGGATCAAAGTGATTGTGGACAATATCATACAGAACATTGGCTTCCAAGTATTTGCGTCGGTCCTCCAAGCTCATAAGCTTGTACTTGCTTAATAATTGGGAGTATGATAGGGAGGTCCTACTTCTATGACACCTATAGTGCATAGTACGGAGGAACTTGCGCTGGACTCTCTCTACTGCAGCAATGTACTTCTTGTAAAAAGGATTCCAAACGGGAACAGCATATTCCAATTGAGAACGGATTAGTGTCTTATATAGGTACAGATAAGTCGAGGTACGTTTAAATTCAGTTGATGATCTCATCACGAAACCGGGGTGAAAGTCCGCTGCCGCGACAGGTCACGGCATAGCGGACAGAGCTCCGGCGGGATCTCATGGTGAAATGGCGTCAACGACTATCGCAACCCAGTGCTGGGCACGCCACAATCATGGCGGTAAGTCTCCTCTTTGAGGCGTGGCTGGAAAGACCTCACGGCGTCCTTACCTTCCGCATGACGCAGGTACTCACCTGACATAGTTCGTTCGGGAGATTCCTGCACTCGATTCATGCGGAAGTGACGCACGGGTGTCGCCACTGTGCGGAACGCCCGGAGGACACGGTGGAGCACACAGTCGAGTTGTGCCCTGCTTGGGCGGAGCATCGCCGTGCCCTCGTGGGGGCGATCGGCGGCGGAGACCTCTCGCGCCGGGCCTTGGTCGAGGCCATGGTCCGGAGCGAGGAGGAGTGGCAGGCGGTCGCCGACTTCTGCGAAGAAGTAATGCTTGCAAAGGAGGAGGCCGAACGCATCAGGCAACGGCGTTATCGCCGCCGGGATTCTGATCCCGATTTCCGGCCAAAGTAGACGCGGGCTTGCGGACAGTGAGCAATGGGTAGCTCGCTGTCCGGCCGTCCGGTAACTATCCGGACCAAGCCCAAGTCGTCGACGGTGCGCACTGTTCCCGCGCGCCTCAAGGAGTTGTCAGCAACAGCAGGGACCCAGCCGGGTCGAAGCTTACTGGGGCCAGGGTTATCCGAAAGGGCGCTCGAACCCCGGTATGAAGGCTAGAAGGAACGGGGTGGGTCTTTTAGTCAGTAAGAGTCTGACACTATCTCCCGCTCCGCCCAAGGGCGGGGGATGTCAATGCGTGATTTTACCCACCATAAAAAAAAAAAATTTCATCACGAAACCATACATTTTGAACGCTTTGTTTACTATGGCTTCAATATGTTGGTTCAAGGACAACCCACCATCAAAAAGTACACTAAGATCCTTAAATAAGCATATGTTATTCAACGGAGTTCTGTTTAGACTATAATCAAAATTTTATAATTAGCTTGTTTTTAGTGAAGTTTACATAGTTACACTTGGGTATACTGAGATGTAATTTATTTGTGGTACAGTAGTCTGTCAGTCTGTCCAGATCTTTTTGGAAAAGCAAGCAATCTTCAGGTGAATGTACACTTTTAAGTCGTCAGCGTAGGTACATCAAGAACCTGGCATGTTTGAAACAGGTCTTAATATCTTTTATGTAAATGATGAACATCTGATCAGATCGACCTTTAAGATTATACCTTTAAGATTAGACCGATTATAAAACGAGCGAATAAAAAAAACTTTACGACTGATGATGAGATACTGTTTTAATAACTTGAGCGGTATGAATTTTGAGTGAGCGACAAATTAACTAAACCAACGACAAATATTGATCAATAATAAAATCCAGAACCTTACCAAAAGTGGTTTATTGAAATTCTAATTAAACGACTAAATTAGCAAGTGAGCGACTAAATTAATAAGTGAGCGACTAGAAATATTATTTTCACAATTGTCTTATTATCTAGTCGCAGGTAGATTCATCATTTTGAACTGGGTGAATAGGATACTTTAGTTTAGGTTAGATATAAGCACGTGAGCCGAGCGAGCGATGCGAGCAGTGCCGCTGCAGCGGTCGGCGAACGCTACGACCAAGTCGCTCGCAGATTTTATTTTACTATTTTATAATTATCCGAGTTTTCTCAATATCCGAATGATCAAATTACCTTGTGACATACATAATAAATTAGTATCGATATTTAGGACATTCAATACTGATGAACAGGCTTTAGAATGAATTCTCTTATCCCATTCCGTCCCAAAAACCTCATATCCAAACCGCACAGCACCGCCTCTGACGGTGTAAGAAAAAAAACTACGATTCGAATCCAACGAGCCGGCCGGCTAACATATCTTACGCGCGCGCGATTAACAACCTCTGAAAATACCGTGAACTATCGTCTGAAAGTGCGTCCAAGATGATCCTGGATCCCAGCACCCAGTGAGTACCTGACTTCCAATTTTGTATCATCCTTGTAGCCTGTTTTTTTAGAAACTTTTATATCGCGTCACCCAACGTTGACGCTACACTTATTCATACCTATTCAACTGAGTACTTCGATATTTAGAACATTCGAAACACTTCATTTAAGATAAAATGCCACTCAGTCTAAATTAATCATTTGCCAAATATTGAATAAAATGCAGGATGTAACGTTGACACTCAAACAAATATTAAGTCGCTTAAATATTATGAAGCTTCTCTTTTTATATTTTGAGTAGCTCAAATTAATGTTTGTAAGTAGCTGTTCTGTTGATTTCTCATCGCTCGCAGTCAGTCAAGTGAGCGCACTTATTAATTCTGTGACCTAAATTAATTATTTTTGTCACTTAAAACTTTAATTTACAGTCACTCGTTTAAATACTACCCGATGAAAAATGACTAATTCGTTAGTTAGCCGTTTGTTTATTCTTAGTTAGCAAACATGCAAAAGACCGAACGCGAGTAGTGCACACGGCACCAGGCACGCTGACTTCTATTTACTAAAGTAATCTAATATTTAGTGACAAATCTCACTAATTGTCAGATTAACCATCTTCATGATATAGCATCATTGTACTGAAATAAACCTGTAGATTTGTTGTAATTTCAGAGTCATGTGACTTCTTCGAAGCCTTAACAGAAAAAATACACATGAAAAAACCAGCATATTTATTACCTAAATAAATAAATTAAAATAGTTCTACATTAACAATTCCGACTTGGAACATAATTTGAATGTTTAACGGATAAATTCAATAAGAAATAAATATACCCCGTTAAATTTTGATCGTTTTAATCCCGTGGAGGGTCGATGCGGTATATGAAACACTATTGATTTGTAAAGATAAAATTAAAATATATATATATATATATATATAAACAATTGTATACGAATATATTATTCCATAAAACCACATATTATTAATTTAATTGTAAGTATAACTGATAGTATATGGTACCATATAATAATATGAGCATACATATAATGCAATGAAGTCTAGTTCAATTTTAATTTTATGCAAGTTCTTTGAATATAACTGACTTACTAATATTAAAATTTAATGCCATTCAATCTAATTTTGATCATTTTAATTTTGTACTATTAATATAATTGTAATATTTATCGGACATAATTATTATGCTTTCATTGGAATTGAAAGTTCCAATAAATAAGTAATAAAAATACATCTATATACAGTAATATTATAAAAAGGGAATGTTTGTTTTTTTGTTTGTAAGAGGTAATCTCTGGAATCGGACTAGTACCTACGTCCGATTACTAAAATTTTCTCACCGTTATAAAGCGGCTTTATTTCTGAGTGACAGCTATATTTTATGTGTGCAGGCGAAGCCGCTGGCAAAAGTTAGTATTATTTTTAAAAAGATACAAAAAAATTAAATTGTTTTTGCGCTCCGCTTCACTCCTGTCATTTAACAAGTTAAGCAGCTTAGCATCCATAAAAAATGTTATGTCTAAAAGTAATGTTTTGTAATTGCATTACATTATGCTACCAAACTTTGTATATCTCAATTACTTCCTAACTGTAACTTTCCACAATATTTCCATAATATATGTATGTGGAGGCTTGTAAATGGCTCATCGTGATCTATCGTTTATCTTATATTGTCAGCTGTAAGCCCCCTAAATAAAATAAAACAAAATATTTTTTATCCCACCATCTTGGAAATAACAATTTTCATCCCCCCATCTCGGAAAGAGTATTTTTGCTCTTCGATATCTGAGAGCAAAAGCCGTTTTTATCCTCTACAGAGATAAAGTATAAATTGAATTTAGAACATCGCGTGCACCAAGTTTATGAAATCAAAACATCATTAAACCTATTTACTTCTATCTACATGGTACTAAATTTATCATAAAACTTTTTTTAATTTGTTAAAAACTTAGACTATGAACTTCCTTGGTGTACTTTTTAGCATTTAGTCATTTCCTCGCTGAGGTGGGATGGAAAGTTACGTGTTGCACTCGAGTGCAAAGATTTTTCATCTCGTGCTCTTTTGATTCGCTCGCTAACGCTCAGTATTCTAATTTTTGTTCTAAGTTAAAAAGCAACTTTGCACTCTTGTATAACTAATAACTATTTATGTGGCCGTTAGTATCTAATATAGAGGCCTGAATAAAAAACACGGGTTATAATCGGATTTTATCGTGTATCATCTCGACTTCAAAATTCAAATACACAGCGTGTAAATGTTTTACCATTATGCACCTATTCTTTATTACACAAACTTTATTAAAAAAAAGTGTACATTGAGTGGTTTTATCGAAAAGGACAATCTCATAAAGATCTGAGACGTCAGTGAACAAAAGTCAGACATTATAGGTACCTACTGTGTATATCATATCGTTGGTTCAACACTTTCGACAGCTGATAACAGCGTGTTTACTAGTTCTAGCCTTATCGTTCTACAAACGATGTAACGCGCTCTATGTAACAGTCAACTAATCTAAGTCTAAATTTCTAAGCGACTTAATTATGAAGGTGTCGGTACATTGAGTCAAAATGTCTTTTAACGAGTTTGTAAGTGTTATATACCTAAACTAAAATAAGTCACTGTTTGTCTATACATCCTAGCGGACATACTCTAGCGTACAGCCACATCACCTTCACTCCCTGATGATAAGGCTTGGGTAGCTGCGACTTCTTCTGTTTGCGGCTCTCTATCCTATTCTGTTCTTTATGTCTCACTTATAATTATAACTCAAGCTCGTCCACACCGACACTGGCTATTTTAATACAGTCGTTTTTAGGTTTCTGTACCCAAGGGTCCCATTTTCCTACTGCTAAGACTTCACACTGTTCGTCTATCTGTCATCAGGCTTTGTCTCATAAATTTTCATAGCTAGGCGGTTGGAATTTTCTCAATGATGTATTTCTGTTGCCGCTATGACAAAAAACACTAAAAAAAAAATTCAAAAAAAAATAATAATAACCAACTTCACTAAAAAAATCACTAAAACGATTAAAATAACTTTAATTTCAGAAGTCAGTGTTTTTCGGTATTGTTTGTTTCTTATTTAATACCTACTTCCGAAGTTAAAGTTATTTTTATCGTTTTAGTGAATGGTTTTAGTGAAGTCGGTTTTTTTGTTTTTTGTAAACTTTTTTTATTTCAAACTTTTTAGTTGCGATACACTTGTAGCCAGAGTACCTTTCACTCATAACAATTCCAATTAACCCAAACTCTCCTAAGATACATTGTTTTATAATGAAGTTCTTGTGTTCACCTTCCACCTTCCGGCTCCATCATCAGGTCAGTTCGATAGTACCTTATAGCCAAAGTGCAACTCATGACAATTCTAATAAGCCTAAACCCGACTAGGAAACGTTGATTAATTACGGAGTTCCGGTGCCGATCTTCCGGCTGCATCATCACCATCATCAGATCAGTTTGATAGTACCTTAAAGCCAAAGTGCATCTCATGAAAATTCTAATAAGCCCAAACACGGTTAGGATACATTGATTAATTACGAAGTTCCGGTGCCTATCTTCCGGCTCTATCATCATCATTAGATCAGTTCGATAGTACCTCATAGCCAAAGTGCATCTCATGACAATTCTAATAAGCCCAAACACGGTTAGAATACATTGATTAATTACAGAGTTTCGATGCCTATCTTCCGGCTCCATCATCATCATCAGATCAGTTCGATAGTACCTCATAGCCAAAGTGTATCTTATGACAATTCTAATAAGCCCAAACAGGGCTAGGATACATTGATTAATTACGGAGTTCTGGTGCCTATCTTCCGGCTCCATCATCATCATCAGATCACTTCATTTTCAACATAACTATTCATTTATTTGTATTGTCATAGTCGCTTAATTATGTTCATTGTGATATCTGTTTGAGGATGAAGTTCCGTTGGCTTTTTCTGGTCTTTTTCACCAGTTCCACTTCATCAAATGTCATTTTTTGACTGTAGTCCTAGATGAAAATACCAAAATAACTATATGGTTGCCTATAATATTTGAGAAGTTCCCTCGATTCCGCATGGATTCCATCATCAGAACAAGATTTTGAAAAAAATGGAACCAATCTGGAAGTATAACATAAAAGGGAAAAAAAAATTGCAAATCGGTCCATAAAAGACGGAGTTCTGAGGTAACAAACATAAAAAAAATACATCCGAATTTTGAACCTCCTCCTTTTTTCGGAAGTCGGTTAACAAAAAGGAATAAAGTGAGGCTGCCATACTTGAGTTTTTTTCTCGATAGGTATTCATAAAGTTATAATTTATAGGGTCTTATGTATAGATAATGCTACGAAAACCTTCGTACGCGAGTCCAACTTGCACTTGGACGATTTTTTTTCAATGGCGATTACCAATACAGGGCAAAGTTCGATTCTTGCTCGTGATTCAGGTTCCAAAGGTTTGTTTAGACTTAAAATAATGTAGATACTGTCATAAATAGCATGATATCGCGAGTTATCAGACTTTTGATTACCAAGAATAGTACATTATGATGTAAGTGTGTAATATTAGTGATTACAGTCGAGGCGGTATTTAGAGCCGAGCCGTGAATTACGGCTGAGCTCCTGAAGGCGGGTGGAAAACCGGTCCTAGAGGACCTTCAGAATAATGAAGTTATACCTTACGTTCTGCATTACACTACACTGTGACGCTAGGCAAGCGCACGCTATGTACGTACCTATGCATGTCGCACAGCCAGCGCGATCAACTCGCCACTCGCTGCGCCGACGAATTGGCGGGGAACGCGGTACTGAATTTTTGCTTACATGCAGTACTACAACCCCGTCTTAACTACATTATAACACGAGTGCGTAATGGTATTCAAAATGTCACAGTTTGGTAACAAGTGCCTCGTTAATTAGTTTCTTTAAGAAAACGTCAGCTGAGCGAGTTCAATGTCCTGTAGTTATTAGTCGGCGTTGCGTACAAAGTACCTACAGGTCATTGAACTCGCTGAGCAGACTTTTTCTTAATGAAATTAATTTCGTACATGTGTAAATTAATACGAGTTTTGAAAAAGAGGTACTTTATTTTTTAATTTTATCTTTACAAATCGATAGTGGTTCGTGTACCGGGTCGACTCTCCACGGGATTAAAACGATTAAAATTTAACGGTGTATAGGTACCTAAGCGCAGTGCAATAAGAGTCACTTTCTGAGCAAGTGTATTGAAAATGGCATTTCTGCAGTTCCGGTAATCGATCGAGAATCGGGTTAAATAACTAATATCAAATAACCTCTCTTCAGACTTTTACTGACTAATCCAGTCTTTCGACTCTCATAGTCTAGTTGTTCTTAATCTTCAATACTCCACGACCTGACCTTTGACCTTTGTAGAGTGATGAAGACTAGGGCTTTCAATACCGGTATTACGGGATCCCGCAATACCGTGATCACGGATATATTTTGGTCTTTTTTCAATCACGGTATTGACGAGCCAATACCGTGATTACGGTATTACAATCTTTAATATATATTATTATGTTTTGTTGTAATAAGTAGCAAGAAGTTGTATTATATAATATAAATTACGATGTAATATTATTCTCACACCTATATTAAGCGCCAACTCTTCGCGATACGTCGAACCATAAATTAAAATGGTCTGAATAACGCGTAATGTGATAGGCCCTATACGACGTTATTGTTTTGTTAGTCAGTATCGCAAAGGTGCCCGGGTAACATGTGCAAACTTGGTCATTGTGTATTTTTGATAAGTTTGTAATCTTGACGAGCAACGTGGTACATAATATTAATACTTGTATTTTATGGGGTTTGTCTCAATTCTCAACGGATCACGCGACCGCATTATTTTTTTGTAAAAACTAATTACGAATTCACAACAAATTGAAGCATCTAAAATTGTGTCATTTTCCAATTTGTTTAATATATTTTTTCCTTTAACGAATCACGTTATCCGTTAGATCTACAATTAGACAGTAAAAATTGAATATTTGAGCGGTTTCGATGTGGTTTTCTTTTCTAACTTCAAATATGATTAATTTTGCCTAATTAGTACTTATTAACTATTTTCGTGTTCGAAGAAACAATTCAAAATTCTACATTTAATTGGTAGTTTGGTACAACAAGTACATGTGAAATATTCTCATAATAATAAGAAAAAAACACGAGTCTTGACGCTTGCTGACCTCTAAGGGCAGTATAGGTACGCATCTAATGTATCAGCCAGTAAACTATAGGTACGGCAGCGCCATGCTTACTTGAACCTTAGAACTGCGTTTTAACCTTATTAGATATGTCGTAAAAATGTACAGCGTCAAGTAAGCCTAAACCTTACGCAGATCTATGGTTTTAATCTGCCTTATTTGCTAATCGCCGGTAAACAATAAGTACGGTAGCGCCATGCTTACTAGAACCTTATTAGAACGGTTAAGAGAGAATAAACACTGATTCGAAAATAAAAATACGTATTTAAATGGTTTTATTAATTTCCTAATTAAAATTTCTATGAGACGGGGTTACAGTCAAGCACTAGTTAAAAAAAAACTTGGGTTCAATACCGTGATCACGTGATCACGGTATTGAATATTCTAATACCGGTATTGATACCGGTATTGAAAATATCCGGTATTTGAAAGCCCTAATGAAGACGCGAAATATACAGTTGCGTCGTAGGCACAGCAGAACGCAGCAGCATGTTTGGTCCACTCGTTACTTGACCGAAGACACGTGGTCTTCATTCGGCAGAGGTGATGTCACCCTATTTATAAGTGAGCCAGTTAGGCAAGTTCTTAATTTCGAAATGACAAGTGAGAAATTATCTTAGTGTAAACGTAGGTAACTTGACCAACTATTATTTTTATAAATGAAATCTTACAAGGAAGTTGAAGAACAAACTGCACGCTTCGCATTTTTTGTCTATGGTGCTGGCCGAGCCAATACGGCCTCACCCAGTTGACGTAACTTTTTAAAGTCGGTCAAACTCCGTTGGGCCGCTAAAACCCGCTGTAGCTGAGACCGCATCTGGTCAGTTCTAGTAGTGCCCGCTGAGACTAAAGTAACATCATGTCAAGCTGCCCGAATTCCATGTGTTTGCAGCCGCACCTGGTGAGCGCTAGTGTATGCTATGACCGAGGTCACACCCCGTCGGGCCGCTACAAATCTAAATTGGGGTGGTAAAGTTCGCTGTAAGTAAAGCTAAGCCCGTTGGAACTGTGACTGAGGCATATCGCCGTCTTGCCGACCGTACCTGATCCGAACACACACACACGTTGAGACTGAGGTCGGTGTCCGGCGAGCCGCGAGAATTCATTGTGGCCGAGGCCTTACTTCATCGGCACTAGTGCACGCTATGAGTGAAGCTGCACCCTGTCGTTTTAACTCCTCGTGGCGGATCGGCCGCTACTTCGTTTATTGCCCAATTATATAAACTGCACTTTGCAGCGTTCTCTCAAAGTTTTCTGAATGAATCCCCCCGTATATTTGAAACTCATAGCTGCGGAAGAGCATTAAACTTGGCGACTAGTGTTTATTATCCACTTGCTTAATAGCTGCCGGTGCGCGGGGATGTGGCGAGTCGTGAGAGAACTGCACTGGGTATTAGTACGTCGCCGTCGTCAGCCGTCGTCAGCGCACTACGAGGCCCTGATCCGCTAACTTCACTATAATCACATGAGATATTGAAGTAGTGTTTTTCAAATTCAAACGGTCTGAATATTAAACACTTATAGCTCATAACGCAGCGTTACCAATCTCAAAGAGAAGCGGAAGTTATGAGTCAGAATAGATCTCTTTCAAGTCCACAGGTAGACAGTCTGCTTCTAGCTTCTAAATACCGGAAAGTACATACGTGCGTAATTCTATCATCGACGTAGGGATGCTAGTAGTGGTCATGTGTAGTAAGTAACATGTAGTGAGTGTTCGCAGACAAGGTGCTGGCTGCCTGGAGCGCTCCACATTGCGATTCACAACGCGCGGGTCACCGATGCGCGGGTCACCGATAGCCGGGTCACGAACAATACTATTAACGAGTTCATTACCCGCAAACATGCTACTAAACTTTTCATTGTTATCTAATATCACAAAATACAAATGACGTAATATACATTATGAATGTTGTTGGTAAAAAATAAAATAATATTGAGATAATACCCAACACTGGCATGCTCACACACAACGAAAATCATTACAATTTCACAAGTAAATAGGTAGTTAAAATCTATCAAAATAAAAAAAAAAACCTCCAAAAAAAATAACTGACTTTGAAAGTCGGTGTTTCTTATTTAACCCCGACTTTCTAAATTAAAGTTATTTTGATCCTTTTAATGTTTTTTTTTTTTTTTTTTTTATAGTTGGTTACGGTTATTTATTGTTTTTGCAAAAAAGAATTTAACTATTTCACACTTTTTTGTTGCGATACCTACACTTATAACCAGAGTGCCTATTTCTCAAAACAATTTCAATTATATAGCATGTAGAAGAAAAAATATTGCAATTCGGTCCTTTATGGACCGACTTGCTATATTTTTTGATGGAGTTCTCAAGTAAAAAACATATAATACAACCGAATTGGGAACCTCGAGGAACGCGTGGACGTATCGAGGAGAAATTAATCCATTTTATCTGCAGTCGCTTAAAACTGTGAAAAAATAGAACTTCTGAGTTAACGAAAAAACAAAAATGGCTGTTTAAGTCGCAAAAAACGTAAATTTCGATACTCTTAAGTGAATCAGATTTCGTAGGATATGTAAGTACTTCCTGTTGACCTAGAATCTTGTTTCGTATGAAGTAAGGTCACAAAAAAAATGTGATTCGAAAATATTTTCGTAACTCAATTCGGCAATTTAACTATTTTACGGAACCCTTGGTGCGCGTGCCCGACAACAAAATATATACATAACAAACTTAAATATATGGATGGTTCTACCATCTTAAATAACTTTAAAATTACTTGATTTTTCATTACAAAAGTATTTTTTTAAATACTTTTTGCAAGATGGTTCCGATCTTCAGTGTTTGTGCGGCATCTCTCCGCAGACCATGTCCCACCTTCCGTCCTGCATCACGTGCCCTGTTTCCTCCTCACGTAGGGACTTAGTGACGGCATTGCCGTGGCCAAATTCTGGGCGATGCATGGAATTTAACTAATTTTGACATCGATACAATAAGAAGAAGACTAAAGTCGGTACTATACAAGAGGCTACGTGAACTGAGCAAGTGGCAATCTTACAATAATCACGTAAAGAAAGACTCCCCAGTAGGCGCTTATTTGTATAGTTACTTTATGCTTATCAGCTAGTTGCTATTAGAATGACCGAGGCGCTACTTCTAACAGGCTAAGTATGGTTGTAGTAGCAGTGTAACGTCTGTGGTCTGGTCTAGTCTAGATGGATGGACGAGAACATCTTGATACAACACACACAAGACATGGTGAGTGCAACGGATTGGTGCTAGTGATTAGAACATATAAATCATGCTTATGTTATGGTTATTACTTTATTAACCCTAGACACATAACGTGGGTCAAAACGACTCACTCGCGAAGCTTATCTATCTCTATTTTCCTTATTACTGGTTTAATCCTGTCGGTTTTTTGAATTTATTTTATTTATTTGCATAGGCACACCAACGACTTATTTACAATATAATTTAAACAATTCATTATAAATTCATGAGGTGATCCTGTGTAAATAAGTCACTTACAGGTATGCAAAACATTTACAATAGGTCTAAATAATTAAATAGATTAAAAACGATGAATAATAACAATAAACATTTAAGACAGTTACGAAATAAAAGAGATTAAAAACCAATGTCCCAAATTAAAATAAATTAAATTAAAATTAAAATCACATTGTTACCAAATTACAATTAAATCTTAAATTAAATTACAGTATTAATACATATTATGTCAATCACATTATTATTAAATTAAAATACATAAGAGAAAAAAAAAACATTTAATCACGATTAAATTACATAATAAAAATAAT
Source organism: Mythimna albipuncta (assembly GCA_929112965.1). NCBI lineage: Eukaryota > Metazoa > Arthropoda > Insecta > Lepidoptera > Noctuidae > Mythimna > Mythimna albipuncta. Next base: position 191,132 of record OV815973.1, read on the forward strand.
AAAAAAATTTGCAATGTCATTTTATGGAAACGAAAGGCACAAATAAATACAGGTAAAATTCGATGTAAGGCGGCTGATCACAAGTAAAGTTGAATGATTTTGGCTCTAAACCTTGGCAGACTATCCAATTAGATATCAATACTACTGTCGACAGAGCAGGTTTTATTGTAGAAAGTCAACATTCTATTAAAATTTAGGGGAGCGTGCCGACCCAGGTTTGTGCGGCATGGTTTAGTGGCAAACGCTCTATTGATACGGTTGGACCGAAGGTGGGAATGACGATAAACGTCTATGCTGATTTTATTAAGGAAGTCTGGTGTTGATGATGTCCCGTTAACAGCTTTGTGAAGTGTCAACAGATCGTTGAGGACCCTTCGTTGCTTCAATGAGTCTAGTTTGAAGTAATTTAGTCGTTCTTTATAATTAACTCTGTAAGGGCATTTTGGATCTCTAAATCGCAAGCACCTAGTAAACTGTTTTTGTACGCGCTCATTGCGGTCTATGTCAACTACACTTCTGGACACATCTATTGGCCCACCTTAGAGTTTAGGTTTCGATGGCCCCTACCGAAATATGATTGCTAGATTGAACAAAAACTGTTGATGCAGTTTTAAACCTGATACATTTTACCATCTTTTTCGATCGTATTGTTTTAAATTTCAATTCAGAATGCCATACGACATGGAGCTACGCCTAACAAGTCGGATATGCGCCTTGTTAAAGGGAATTGTTTTTTGAATAAAAAACATCTTTTATCAAATAAAGGTTTAATTTAATAACGCGTGTTGCCTCCATGGACACTACCACAGCTCTCATACGATTAGGCATAGAGTTTATCAACCGCTCTATGAAATTTTGAGGGATCATCTCCCATTCCTCTTCTATGGCAGTTTTCAACTCCTGCATCGTCTGGGCAACTGGCTGACGGGCCCTAACACGTCTTTTTAGCTCGTCCCACATGTGCTCAATGGGGTTCATGTCTGGGCTTCTGGCTGGCCAGTCCATAACTGTGATGTTCACATCCCGAAGATGTTCCCTGACGATGCCGGCCGCATGGGCTCTTGCATTATCATGCATAAAAAGGAAATTTGGGCCCACATAGTCCGCGTATGGTATCACGTGAGGTTTTAAGCACTCACGAATGTACCTTTCAGCATTTAATGTTGGCAGCCGTGGTCCTGTAACAACCTCAAGTTGAGTTTTGCCGCTCGCGGATATACCGCCCCAGACAGTCCATGAGCCACCGCCATAAGCAACCCTCTCTTCAAAGCAGCATTGTGCGAAACGCTCTCCCTTACGTCGGTAGACCTTCTTCCTCCCATCATTGCCATGTAACACAATTTTAGACTCAGCAGAAAAGAGTACACGGCTCCAATCTTGCTGTGTCCAATTTAAATGACTGCGTGCGAAATGAAGGCGCGCTGTTCGGTGGGCTCGCATTAGTTTGGGCCCATTAGCTGGCTTGTGTGGTACCATATCGCGTTCTTTTAACCTTCTCCGAACAGTTCGAGCGCTCACAGATACTCCGTGGAAGTCGCAAAGTTGGTTTTGTATCTCAATGGAGGTAAGGTGACGATTTCTCAAGCTGGTCGTCACGATGAATCGATCCTGCCTTTCAGTTGTGACCCGAGATCGTGGCCTTCCTTGGCGACGAACAAAGCCGCCAGTCTCTAGGTACCTCCGATAAACATTTCGGACCGCAGATCGACTTAAATTAAGTTGAGCAGTCACGTTTCTTTGGCTGTGTCCGGCCTGAATAAGTGCCACAGCTTGGGCGGCGACTTCAGGTGAAGTATCCATAGATTATTGATAGAACCTCACCTTAATGTTAAGAATAAGTAATGTTTGTTGCAAAACCAAAGATATCAATCACTTTTTCAAGAATTAAATCCAAGTAAACCAATAAAACCAAGTTTTCTTAGTATTCGATTGTTTGATATCAACAAACAGGCTCCAAATTGTCTTTTGTTTCTTTAAATTCTGTGTTCGAAATTCAAAAAAAGACTATTGAATGAAATTGTGAATGTGCCAGGTTCAAAACTGCATAAAAACTTTTTGCTCGACCTAATATAAAATTTTAGCTAGGACCAAACGAAACTGAAAATACAAGGTGGGCCAATAGATGTGTCCAGAAGTGTATTATAAGTTGGACTCCAGACGGGAGACGCATATTCCACCAGACTGCGCACAAAAGTATAATATATACTTTCAAAGCTGAGGTTCCCTGAAATTCTTTTCCGACTCTATTGATGAACCCCACCATTTTCATAGCTTTCCCAATGATATTATTAATTATGACGTGCTGTGGAATAAGTTGTCAACTGAAACATCTTTGCCGGTTGAAGTTATATCAATATTTAAATATTGGTATAGCAATCGGCGCAATTGTGTGAGATGGAACGGTTCCTTTTCGGGCGTGTACCGGTTGGAATGCGGAGTGAGGCAGGGGGGATTAAGCTCACCTCGCCTATTCAACCTCTACATGAATCAGCTGATAGTTGAGCTCAGCAGCACCAAGGTCGGTTGTCATATTGATGGAGTGTGTACCAATAACCTTAGTTATGCAGATGACATGGTGTTGCTGAGCCCATCAATCAGTGCCATGAGGAAACTAGTGTCTACTTGTGAATCGTATGCGGTGGCCCATGGGCTCAAATATAATGTTTCAAAGAGTGAACTAATGCTCTTTAAAGCAAGTGGTTTCTCTTACCCAGAATTTCCGGATGTGTTACTTTGTGGCACACCACTGCTTAGGGTCTCCAAATTTAAATATTTGGGTCATTGGGTCACCGATGATTTAAGTGATAATTTGGATGTTGATAGGGAACGCAGGTCGCTGGCTGTTCGTTGTAACATGCTGGCCCGCAGGTTTGCACGGTGTACGAAATCAGTAAAGATCACGCTTTTTAAAGCATTTTGTCAATCTTTTTACACCTGCAGCCTATGGGTCGGGTATTCGCAGCGGGCATACAGCGACCTGCGTGTCCAATATAACAATGCACTCAGGGTACTGTTGGGGCTGCCGTGGCGTTGCAGTGCGTCAGGGATGTTTGCTGAGGCGCGGGTTGATGGCTTTGCCGCCTTAATCAGGAAGAGATGCGCCTCCCTACTCGCTCGTGTTCGTGGCACCACCAACACTATACTGAGTGTTTTTGCAGATAGGTGGGAGTCCCCCATGCTGCAAAGATGGATGCGCCTTCATGTCGTTGTGTAGTTGTGTGTGTAATTGTTTTGTAAAACCTACGAACACTAGTTTTTAAGGTATTGTTACTAACAACATATGGACCTCGTCCGAAATAAATATTTTATTATTATTATTATTATTAAAGTGCGTGGTAAAAGAAAGATCGCTGCTAAGCACTACTCCTAGATCCCGTATATTCTTAACCTTTGCAATGGTGTTCCGTTGAGGGAGTAAGTGGATGGTATTGTTTATTTATTTATTCCATTTTAAAGAAGGCTTACAGACTAACAAAATAATTGATGCAAAAAGTTTGATATTTTCAAATCGCTAATTACAAGCCTCCACACGTAGACAAAAAAAAAAAATATATCCTATATAATCCATTTTTTTTGTTGTTTTTTTTTTTTGTGCACCTGCCATGTTTTTCTCTTCACCACCCTAGGTTGACTGGTAGAGAATGCCTAAGGCATTAAGTCCGCCTTTGTACCTGTGCGTTGCATAAAGTTTTAATAAATAAATAAATAAATAAATATCGTGATGGAAAGTTCTGCAATGAATCCAGTTCGGATTGAAGCAGAGCAATGTCTTCTGGAGTTTTTATTTGACAATAGATCTTGAGATCATCGGCAAACAAGGAAAATTGACTATGTTTGATGCAGTCGACTATGTCGTTAATGAAAATAATGAAGAGGATAGGTCCGGTATGAGATCCTAGGGGTACACCGGAGGTCGCAAAGTACTCTGTTGACCGATACCCATTCACCACCACTCTTTGTGTTCGTTTGCATAAGTACGATCGAAACCATTCCAGAAGGGGTCCATGTATACCAAAACGATGTAGTTTCAGCAGCATGATTTGGTGGCGACCTTGTCAAAAGCGCTACTGAAGTCGGTGTACAGAGAGTCTACCTGTTGACCGGAGTCAATTTTCATGCGGATCTCATCAAAATATGAAACTAATTTTGTGACAGTGGATTTGTTGCTGCAGAAACCATGCTGCTGAGGAGAGAGCTGCGTTTTGACATGGGAGGTTAATATTGGGCAGATCATTGACTCGAAAACCTTTGAAAAGATAGACAGGATAAAGATTGGTCTGTAATTTTTAACGCCCGCACAATCACCTTTTTTTAAAAATTGGCACAACGTTAGCCTTTGTCCATTCAGTTGGAAATTTTGACGCTTCAAGGGATTTATTAAAAATTATCGTAAGGGGATATGCCAGATTGAATTAACTCAGTGTCACTACCAGAGTACCGATTGGTGCACGCGTGTCTTAGGTAAGTGTTGTATTTACGTTGATATGTCATCACAGTGAGTCAAAACGACCTCACCCTAAATTATATGTAACATTTAAACTTTGATATCCGATCCGATATGTAGGATCGGTTGTTCTTTGTTTTTATAAGTAATTTGATCTGTTTTTGGTTGTTTGAAAAGATTTTTGGCAAATCAATTATTCCTACACAATGACGTCATTTAAACGCAAGAAGAATTCGATATTTTAGAAATTTTGGATGCAGAGGAAGATGCAGATTCAGTCGATGCTTGGCAGTAGTGAAGAGGATAATGTGAACGCAGATGATGTCTAAAGTAATTACGAAGATAATAATCATCGTATTTTAATAATTATTGGGCCCTTTAATGTTGCTAATGCTGTGACTCGAGCCTCCTTTCTGGGAGTGGGAATAGGCCGTCACCTACCACGCGAACCCCGTGCGGATTGGTGGATATCACATGGCTTCGAATTTTTGGTTGATGAACAAGCCGGTTTGCTACTGTTTTCTTTCACCGTACTAAAAGTAGTGGTAATGAAGTAAATTCTGCAAAGTAAAGCGCCTGCCTGGGTTTGACATGACCTACAACGTACAAATCCGTAAGTTAGGTCCCACACTAATGTCGCTAATTCGAAAATTGTCCTTGGTGGGAATAGAACACACGACCTCCAGCATAGCAGTCAGGCTCACAAACTACTAGACCAACAGGCCTGTCAATTATCAATTGTCAATTATTTATATACATATTTTTTTAAATATAGCCTCTTTTTTGTAATGTGAATGTGAGACACTGTATACTCCACGAACTCTTAGACTACTTCCTATTACAGCTTACTTTTTTTATTAAGATTATTTTTATTGTGCTTTTGATACAATATTTGACTGGTCTACACTGTTCTTACATAATACCTATCAATATTTTAATAACAAAATTTTTTTTTTTAAAGTGTAACCATGGAGTTTCTTGCCGGTTCTTCTCCATAGGAAACAATCAATTTCAAATCGTGCACTAGCTTCTGACGTTTTATAAGTGCCCATGTAGGCCTATGTGAAATAAAATATTTTGACTTTGACTTTGTTGAACTAACATTTGCAGCGTCGGAGAGCACGGCAAGTGCCTAGTGTGTTTTGGATAATATTTTTGTGTTCACCAAAAATCTAAAGGTACATCTATGTATGCATTTCTAAAATATTGATCTTAAACCCGTTTAATTGTTTTACTATAATTAAACTACTCGGTCAACAAAATATGTTACATCAAACAAATTCCAAATTAACACCAAGATTTAACACTTTTTTATTGTAGTGCGCTGCAAATATTCTATTGTAACAATAACTATTTTATACTTCCCCGAAAAATACTGATCGTGCACCAAATATTCCTGAATGTTACTTAGGTTAGGTTAGGTTACGAGGCGGCTTGCTTACTGGCCGGATCCCCGCCCTGGAACCTAGAGGCAAAAATACTCGCGACTCTTCACCGATGGCGAGAAGAAGCGAAGGCACGGGGTGAGACATTGGTGCAGCGACAGATCACTGTGTATCGTTCGGAGCTCCGTCAGGTCTTGATGGCGGAATGGCGAGAGAGACTTCTGCATCCTACCGCCGGCCTCGTAACAATCGAGGCGGTCCGTCCGGTGCTCGACCTCTGGCTTGTGAGGAAGTACGGCTCTTTAACGTTTCGGGCGACACAGGTGCTTTCGGAGCACGGCTGCTTCGGGAAGTACCTGTGTCGCATAAACAGGGAACCAGATGCTCGGTGCCATCACTGCGCCCACTGCACTGACGACACGACGTTGCATACACTAGCTGAGTGTATCGCATGGGAAGAGCCGCGCCGCGCTCTCGTTTATAAAGTGGGCAGTGACCTGTCGCTGCCGTCCGTGGTTCGGTCCATGCTCAACAGTGTAGAGTCTTGGGACGCAGTAATCACCTTCTGCGAAAATGTAATCACGCAAAAGGAGGCTGCGGAAAGGGAAAGGGAGAAGAGTTCTCTCCCACCTCGTACTAGACGCACCGGGCATCGAGGAAGGGCTGACAACGCCCTCTTTCAACCCCCCTAAAAAGGTCCAGGGTCGACGGATTAGGGGACATTCGTCGGCCCATCAACCTGGACCCGAGATGGTGGCGCGTAGTGTTTCACACGCGCCTCTCTTAGGCGTATAGGAAAGCCACACTCCAATACAGAAGGAGACCCATGAGGACCGGGTCACCACTAGTCTAGGGCAGCGGAAGTCAAACTGTACCCGCAGCCCCTGATACAAGTGTACGAGGGAACACCGGGGTGTTTTTAGTCAGTAAGAGTCTGACAGACTCCTCCACCTACCCCGAGGCGGAGGACATCCATGAGGATTTCCACCCCGAAAAAAAAAAGGTTAGGTTAGGTTAGGTTAGAGTTTTAAAAAAACATTTTTTAATGTGTTAATTTTTTATTAATAAAGCTACATTGGAAATTAATTGGTGTTTGATTCAAATACATTTTGCAGTGCATTAGGTATCTGAAGTAAAATTTAAAAAAAAATGCTTGTTTTTAAAATTAGGTGTATTACTATTTTTACAAATTTGCAACAGTTGTTAAATAGATGCTCGTTATGACATATTTTAATGAACATATTTTGGTGCACATTCAGTTTGGTGGAACACAGGCAAAATTAGGTAAATGAAATGGGAATAAATTGAAGTACTTTTAAATACCATCCGTGTGTTTTTAGGGTTCCGTACCTCAAAAGGAAAAACGGAACCACCCTGATAGTATCACTTTGTTGTCCGTTTGTCTGTCTGTCTGTCAAGGCCCTTTATCTTAAGAACGCTTGCAGGTATCGAGTTGAAATTAAAACCATATACTAAAGTTTGCGGTCGCTTCAAGCTGTGAAAAAATTAAACTTCAAAGTTAACGAATAAAAATGATACGGCCGTTTATGTCGCAAAAAAAGTATATTTTGATACTCTCAAAGATCGAAATTTATAGGGTACATTCCGTTGACCCTAGAATCCTGAAATTTGGCACCAAGTAAGGGTTTATAGCACAGATATAGGAAAAAATCTGAAAACAGTAAATTTGTTATTACTAGACCACAAAAAACAAACAATTCGGTAAAAAATTCGAGACTCCATTTGGGAAATGTAGTAGTTTACACGGAACCCTTAGTGCGCGAGTCCGACTTGCACTTGTTTAAAATGAAATAGCTAAGCAGTTGTCAGGCGCCCAGCTCGGTTTCACTCTGTTTTTCGGTACCAATTAAACCTACGTAATAATATTGTTAATTGAAGTGTAATGTCACAATTCATAAATAGGTAAATGATTGTTATAATAATGCGTGCCTCGTTTCAAATAAATGATTAAATATTAAAATGCGCTTTGGATTCATAAATAAAAATATCTAGAAATTATTATTTCTCTAAACTTCTCGGATGAATGTTGAAGGAGTTTACAGACGATGAATGTTGAAAGTACACATGGTGCACATGTGCCTATTCTGGGCAGCACTTCCTTCTACTTCTATACATTGATGATCAATGTCCTGTGATATGTGCAAGGTACAATCCAATAAGAAAATTGATTTCACTTAAATAAAAACTATTTCCTCAATGGCAATGCATGAGCGACCAAAGTGAGCTCGATAAACAGCACCGCACGCAGTGGAGTGGCTAACTATTTTTCAATAGCCTTGATGTTTTTAATACTGTGATTCGAGTTAACTTTTTAACCGACTTCCAAAAAAATGAGGTGATTATTACGGTATATATTTTTTTTATGTTTATTACCTCAGAATTCCGTCGTTTATGGACCGATTTGCAACCGATTTTTTTCCGTCACATGATATGCTTCCAGATTGGTCCTATTTTTATCAAAATCTATTTCTGATATGGGATCCATGAGGAATCGATGGATCTCCTCAAATATTATAGGAAACTATATAGATATTTTGGTATTATCATTGAGGGCTTATGCATTTCGATTGCAGGTCAAACGCGAACCTATCAACAATAAAAAAAAAGTGTACCGCAACTAAAAAGTGTGAAATAGAAAACTTTATAAAAAAAAAAAAAATACCCTACTTCACTAAAAAAAAAAATACACTAAAACGATCAAAATAACTTTAATTTCAGAAGTCTATAAGAATATATGTATAAGAAACAAACAATAGCGAGAAACACCGACTTCCAAAATTAAAGTTATTTTGATCGTTTTAGTGTATTTTTTTAGTGAAGTCCATTTTTTTATTTTGTAAACAAAAATAACATTTCAACATTCCGTTTTGGACAGAACAAGTCATACATTTTCGAGTTCTGAGGAACCCAGGAGTGTGGTCGCGGGCGCGAGGCCACCCACTCCAGACAACGACGGTACTCTGATATTAAACCAGTCCCGCACGCATCTCAATCGCAAATCAGTCGCAAACCAGTCTTGCAATTGCCTGGACGTGAACAACATTAGAATTAAAGGGGTGTATATATTGATGTATGTATAAACAGGTAAGATGACTTATAAATAGGTAAATAAGGGTTGCACATTATGTAGATGACACTAAAGAAAAAAAAAACATTTTTTATTATAGGTATGTTTAATTTCATTACTTAGGACTTAGGCTATAATCTAAATTATTGCCATAATAATAATTAGCTACTTACATTTAAACATAATTTAAGATTAATGACTATATTTCTTTCATTCTTCACTTTGATTCAACAGAGATTAACATTGAGAAATATTAACTTAGCCAACCTACATAAACACAGCATTCAGTTAACAAGCACTCCTCAGATCAGACACTCATCACCGTATCTTATCTAAATTAAAATTTTTTTTAGATCTTCGAGCTCGATGAGGTGCGTGGCTACAGCGAGCGACTAGTGTCGTGTGGCGTGGCAGTACTTGTGTCTCTTGCGGTGAAAATAAGCGGGATGCCGCCCACGATGTTCTGCACGATGCTGGACTTGGGGTCGGACACCAGCTCGCGCCGCGTCTCGGGCGCCGGCGACACGCTGAACTTGGCCAGCACGGCCGCCAGTCCCGCCAGCGACTGCATCTGCCCCAGCCGACCACCTGAACCAAACAAAAACTTCGTTACTCAACTGGTCATCAGCACTTAAAAAATCATTTAGATTTTCATTTTGTTGTTGAAATCGGATTTAAAACATTGTTTATTGTATTTTGGAGTTTTCCGTGATTTAAGTAAATGTTTCTAGGCCTACTTCAATAAATAAATAAATGTATATTATGACGACTAGATCGAGCTGTATACCAACAACATCTATAATATTTTTGTTGAAGTTCGTACACTTTTCAGCGCTTCACTTTACTGAACGCTCCGGTTTCAGTAAAGTTTCCGCTAGTTTCCAACAGATGGCCCTGTTTATACATTACGTCAAACTTTCTAAATGAGGAGAGTATCTCATAATTTAAGATTTAAATTTTATATAAAATCGTGGTACTCACCGATACAAGAGCGGGGTCCGTCTCCGAAGGGCAGGTACACGAATTTGTGTCTCTTGGCGACCTCCTCGGGGGCGAAGCGCTCGGGGCGAAACTCTTTGGGGTTGTCGAAGTACTGCGGGTCGTTGTGCAGCGCCACCAGCGGGATGTTGATCTTTACACCAGGGTCGATGGTGAGGTTGGTGCCGGGGATGGTGTAGGCGCGCACGCACTGACGCAGCAGCATGCCGGATGACGGGAAGATGCGCATGCCCTCCTGCAGCACCCAGTCCAGGTACGTCATCTCCTTGACGGCGTCGTAGCTAAGGCGGCCGCCGTGGCGTGCCAGCACCGAATCGATGTTAGCCTGCGCGCGAGCTTGCACTTCTGGGTGGTAGGCGAGCTGGTGGAGCGTGAAGCTGGTGGCCGACGACGAAGTCTCGAAACCGGCTGCAAAGAAAATGAAGGCTTGCGCTGCGACCAGCACATCGTCCATCTCCAGCTCCACTGGCTTGGGGCTGCCGTCTGGCTTTGTCTCCTCTAGAGACTCTACCACAATCTTTCCTCTTTGTTGCCATTCCATCAGAAAATCTATAAAGTCATTACGACCAGAAGGCTTGTAATTCCGTTGTTTTTGGATCTGATTAACGAGCATCAAAATGTCATCTTCGAGATCCTGGCCGAGAAACTTCATGCTCTTGAAGATATCGGGGAAAATGGTTTTGCAGAAAATTACGATAGTGCGTTTAAAGGTAATGTTAAAAATTTTCATGCCAAGCTTTCTGAAAGGAGAGTTCTCATCATTCAGCGAGTCGGCATCGAGACCAAATCCGCAGGCGCCGATGAAGTCTGTGGTGTAACGCGCCATGAGGTCGCGCGCACAGATGGGGCGTCCGGTGGCGGCGGCGTCCAGTGCGCGCGCCTGCAGCTTCTCCGCGCGCTCCACGATCAGCGGAAACATCGCCTTCAGCTTGCCGCTGGTGAAGGCGGGCGTCATACGCTGGCGCAGCAGGCGCCACAGGTCGCCGTCCGCGAAGAACAGGTTACGTAGCAGCGGTTCAATGACCTTGTGCGCTGGCGATAGACCGCGCGAGTAGAAGTATGCGAAGTCCGTGGTGATGATACGCTTCACGAGGTCAGGGTCGCGAATCACCAGCTCGGGAATAGAGCCGCGGTAGTAGCCCACGAAGCGCTCGCCGGGGTACTTCCAGTACGTCTCCGCCGACATCTGCGCGATACTCGCCTGCAAGAGGTACCGCTTAGCGTCTGTCCCAAAAATTGGAATGGGCTTGTCATGTTTTACTCCTTTGTCCTTCCAATAGTTATGGTTTCTTGTCCCGTACAAGTACAGCGCCACCGCGCCGACGATCAAGAGTGCGAGGACGATCATGTTGCTGTTTTATTGTTCACGAACTAATGACTCAATTAGAAAGAGTCGCTTGTTAAATACTACACTGTATCCGGTAAGATAATATTTCACCCGCCTACCACGCACGGTTGCGACACTAAATCGCTGGAAAATATTTTGAATGTTTTTTCTAATAACAGGCAACGTCAAAACAAAGTAGTGCCTGCTTTAGAAAATTAAACTTTAAAATAACGCTTATAAGACCTGTCCGTAATGTACAATACCTTAAAATAATATCTGCTAATGAGTGATTACCACACCGATATATGGCGATGATCCAGCGAGATATAATACAAAGATATTATTTTAAAATTAGTCATAGTTGTCAGTGTGCTGATAAATTTAATCGATAAAGTTGAATGTCTGTGTTGTTGAACGTGAAATTGTGAAAGAAAACACACGAAACTTCTTTGTCAAATCACTCATGGTTATGCTATCGTATCTATGGTATTCCTCAAGTATTCCTTCTGATGTTACAGAGATGAGGCTCTTTTCGCTTCAGTCACAGTTATCATGCATCGTTTTTCTGAGGCATTGTTAGTCTATAACACTAATATACTTAATACTTATCCTTAGTTTGGTTTAAAACGGTGGTCCAACCAAGGTCAAATCATTAGGTATCGGTAAAAAGCTTGTACACTAACAATTACGCACGTTCCTTTGCTAGCATAATCTGCTAAATCCCTTCAAATCTGCCCTAGCACTTGTGCTTATTACAAGCGTGTATTAGACATGGAAATAAGGAAGTTGACGGTGCTTAGTCTGCTTGACCTTAACAATGTTTCCGAAAGTCTGACTGTTCATAAATAACCTTAACTTAACGAGAACCAAACTAAATGTCTCAAGTTTTTATTACCCAATATCCCTCAAGTTGACCTCAATTAGATCCTTGCCGGAAAAAGACTTCTTATTGCAGGAACTGTATTTTTTGGTATAATAATATCTATGAAAATATTTTGTATGTTCATAAAAATAAAAACATGTTTAAAAAATACAGTGACATTCACAACGTTAATACTAGGAACAAACACAAGTTAGTGGTTCCTGCCACCAGGCTCAAAAAAATAGGACGCTCATTTAGATGCCAAAGTATACATTTTTATAATAAGCTTTCCAGTCCTATTCAGGAACTTAGCATTAATAAATTTAAAATATTTGTTAAGCGAAAACTTTGCCAAAAGGCTTTTTATTCTGTAAAAGAGTATCTCGAGGATAAAACGGCTTGGGATTGACCTGCTCCAGTACCTACTCACTATAATTATTATCATTTGAATGTTTTTTTTTGTTTTAACTGCCTTTTTTATATTGACGATTGTTGTTGTTTTACAATTGTGATATTGTATGTATATAAATATATATCTTATTATTATTTTTTTACAATTATGACATGTTTATTATCACTATTTGACTGATTTTTTTATATACTTTTTTTTACAATTTGCAATATTTACACTTTTGTAAATTTTATTATTGTGAATGTGAGAACTATGTGGATTACTCTTTCCTTTTCTTGTATATTCACATGATGTCTGGCAGTTTTGAGTATTTGATGTGGCCTACCCAAATGTCCTTTCTTTGGCATTGGTCGTCAAGTCGTTGAGCTCCTTAGTAGTCCCGAGTTGAGCTACACGCATATTGACAAATGCTTGCACTGACTGGACAGGTCCACTTAGAACTGTGTGGTTCTTTCTTCAAAAGACCATCTCAGGCTCAATCTGCATGGTTCTCATATGATTTGACCATTACATGTTTTGCTGTATGGACTTTAAAAGAGACTTTGACCCCTGAGTTTGTTTCGGTGTTTCTTCTCAGGGTAGTCAGCTAGGAAACACCGGCCTCATCTAGCATTATTTGACGACAAAAAAAAAAATTGACGTGTAAAAGTGTTTTTATAAAACCTACTTGCAAAATAAAGATCATTTATCATTTAATAGTTATCAGTTAAAAATTACTGAGTGTTCACACCAGAATATGCTAATCAATATGCATAAGCAGTACGAAAAATTACGTTTGTAGTAATAATGTAGTATATGTGGGCGCAAAACCACTATTTGAATATTTTGATGAGGATTTAATTCAATCACTTCCTGCTAATTTCTTTTAAATATTGCAACATCCTGTTGAATTTATAGAAGGATTTCATTTGATAACTTCCTTTCGAATTATTTTAAAATATTACGACATCCTGTTGAATTTATAATAGGATTTCATTTGATAACTTCCTTTCGAATTATTTTAAAATATTGTTGAATTTTTAAACAATTAAATGACAACTTCCTTTCTAGAAAATATTAAACATCCGGTCGAATTTGTGAGGATTTAACTTCACCACTTAATTTTTATTTCTTTAAAAATATCAGAGCATCCGGTCATATTTAAATAAGAATTTACTGTGACAATTTCCGTTCTATTAATTTATTTAAAATATTTTTCTACCTTCATAGTGAATTTTTTGATTGTCAATTTCTGAGTATAAAAACCGTTGTAATGTGATTAGAAAGGCACTCTTTGACCGACCATAGAATAAACAAGTTGAACTGAAGCAATGTATTTCTTTATTATCACTCTAAAAACATTTCCTGATATCACTGTGACTGTGAAATTTTGTGTGTCGTCAACTCCGACGGCGATCATGCGCCGACAGCAGCGGTGGGATACAGCCCGCTCCTACCGAAGTCCTCTGGATTCTGGGTCAAGTGCCGTGACTGCAACACGGTTCGCTACTCCTGCGCCTTCACGACGTCGTGGCAATTTCTACCTATTGCCTTTCGATCCCAAGGTGCGCTCTCATACCAGGAACCGAAGACCTGGGCTGAAACGTGGTCTCTGCAATACACCACATGGAAGCAGGACCTGATCCAGACGTTTGGCGAAGAGTTCCGGTGTGCTGACGACGTCCAGTGGTGACGTGACTGCATGTCGGAGCAGGCGAGCAGCCACGTGAATTACGCAACCGAAGTATGGACGCTCTTCAAGTGAGTGCAGCCAGAAGCAACGGATGGTGAGATTATTGATTCTTTAATCACTGGTTTTTATCCTGATTTTATGAAATGTGTATTGTAGTGTAAAACTCCTGACCTTTTGCCCAAACTAGTCTCCATTTTCAAAACTTTTCGTAATCTGACTAATCAGAAACTGACGGTACAAACATAAATTATTCAAACCAAAAACTTCCGTTGTAGCTGTCATTGTCGTTTTTATGAGCTGTCATTGTCGTTTTTATGAGCTGTCATTGTCGTTTTTATGAGCTGTCATTGTCGTTTTTATGAGCTGTCATTGTCGTTTTTATGAGCTGTCATTGTCGTTTTTATGAGCTGTCATTGTCGTTTTTATGAGCTGTCATTGTCGTTTTTATGAGCTGTCATTGTCGTTTTTATGAGCTGTCATTGTCGTTTTTATGAGCTGTCATTGTCAGTTTAGGAGCTGTCACTGTCGTTTCTAGAAGTTGTCAATTTACCCGAAACAGCAAGGAAAAATCGTCAAAACATATTTCCGCAAACGATTTCCGGAGGAGGCTCCGAAAAGTCAAATGTTTAATTTTGTTTTTGTGAAATTTTAAATACCTGTTAAAATTAAAATTATTTCAGTCTTATATAGATTAATTTTTGTAAGTACTGGTTTCGATAGTCCGATTCGAAAATTGGGGGTTGCTAGTAAACCTTAAAACTTTTAAGAAAGCAGTGAAAAAAAAAAAAAAGTGTAGCGTGTTTTGGTTAGCAAACAAAAGTGACCTGTGTGTCGGGGTGCTAATAATTTATCGTTCGCTGTAGTTATTTTCATTTTTACAAATACCCACTAAACAAAGCGTTTGCATTATCTGCCTTAATGTTTTCCAAATGGTTCCTCTAGTCTGGTGATCATGAAACAATTGGAAAGTAGAAGAATTAAGCAAAATAAAATATTGTTTTGGATCGATTAGGTCGATCGTTTAATCGATTACTGGGACGATTTTTGGATCAATTGCTGGATCGATTGGCAGGGCGTTTGTTAGACGATCGGCGAGGCGTTTGTTAGACGATCGGCGAGGCGTTTGTTAGACGATCGGCGAGGCGTTTGTTAGACGATCGGCGAGGCGTTTGTTAGACGATCGGCGAGGCGTTTGTTAGACGATCGGCGAGGCGTTTGTTAGACGATCGGCGAGGCGTTTGTTAGACGATCGGCGAGGCGTTTGTTAGTCGATCGGCGAGGCGTTTGTTAGTCGATCGGCGAGGCGTTTGTTAGTCGATTGGCGAGGCGTTTGTTGATCGATTGTTAAGTTGATTGTTGGACTTATTGTTAATCGATGGTTAGATAAAAAAGAACGAAAAACCTTGCAGATGAACAATAATCGCTTAATCTAATTGTTAGCAATGCTGGTCGGGCAAACTGTCAGGTTGACATTTGTAGAGCTTTATAAACAGTGGCAATTAAAGATTTTCAGTTGATTTTATTTTACATCAAAAAGTACGTGAAAGTTCCCCATGTTATTGCTTTAACCTATTGCCACTGTGTTTTAAGCTTTTATGTAAATTTAGGATGGACGAGCGATAATTTCGAGACAAGTTAAGATTTGACACAAGCGATGTAATTGGATCTTTTGAAAAAAGGATGTCTTGCTTGCAGGATGTTAAAAATTGATCAAAGATTTAGAAGTTTCTATTAAAATTTTACATGTACTGCCAAATGGCGGTATAAAGTAAAGCATGGTTAGAACTATTATTTAAGATGTTTCGAAAAAATCGCTGTTCACGATTTAGTTTATGATAATGAGCCGACCGTATGGGCGGAGAATTTGTGAATTAGATTTATCGCAGTAACTAGTCCCTTTCCCACCTGTTACGCTGACTGATCACCAGTGTATCCTTTTTCCCTGTCCAGAGCTGATCCTAGGCGGGTGATGCCATAAGAGATGGCTAGATCCAAGGCGGGTGATGCTAGTTAGGGAGGCTATATCCTATGCGGGTGATGCCATGAAGGAATATGGCTAGATCCAAGGCGGGTGATGCCGTAGATTAGATAGTTCTAATGTGAATTGGCTTATTGCTTTAAAACAAATTATATTAATTTCTTGTTCGGACCTATTCAAGCTATTAATCATTTTTCAAGCGCGATATTTAGATTCATTAGATTAATTAGTCCCCTTCCCACCTATTACGCTGGCTGGCCACCATGCGTATCCTTTTTCCCTGTCCAGAGCTGATCCAAGGCGGGTGATGCCATGTGGTATGGCTAGATCCAGGGCGGGTGATGCTAGTTAGGGGGCTATATCCAAGGCGGGTGATGCCATTTGGTATGGCTAGATCCTAGGCGGGTGATGCCAAGTTAGGGCTAGAAGGCGAATGATGCCGTGTAATGCCAATCGGCCAATTCACACCAAATATTTGATACTGTAAGTTTGGCTAACCCTATGTGGGTGACGCCGATAAAGTGTTTGATTTTGGGCTAACCCTATGTGGGTGACGCCGATAAAATGTTTTATTTTGGGCTAACCCTATGTGGGTGACGCCGATAAACTGTTTGATTTTGGGCTAACCCTATTTGGGTGACGCCAATAAAATGTTTGTTATTGAGTAATTTTTGGGCTAAGCCTATGTTGGCGACGCCGATAAACTGTTTGATTTTGGGCTAAGCTTATGTGGGTGACGCCAATAAAATGTTTTGATGCTGTGTAATTTTGGGCTAACCCAATGTGGGTAACGATAAAATGTAATTGATTAGTTTGGAAACTTTTATTTTTGTAATTTGAAAACATAGTTGAAGCTTGTGATCATTTATTAGTTTTGCATTGTATAATGTAGAAGCAATTTTTTCAATTTTGTAAATGTGCGGTACCATGGAGTATTTTTATTGTTACAACTTTTGTGACTTAACGAGTATGGCAGTTGGGTTTGTCATTGAGTCATTCAACTACATGGTGCTCACATAATAGAAGCAACAAGAAATATGTAACCAAGATAATATGTAACTCATAATATGATTTAAAAGAGTGTCCATGGAGTTTCTTGCACGTTCTTCTCCATAGAGACCTACGCTTTGGAACGTGCGACTTAGCTTCACTTTTTTGGACTGACCGACATTTGACTATTCAAAAGTGCCTGTTAATGGTCTCTTTGAAATAAATGCTTTGATTTTTTTAAATTTTAATGTAAAGTTCTCTACAGCGCAGAGAGCGCGCTGAAATCAGAATGGCCGTGTGGGCGCAAAACCACTATTTGAATATTTTGATGAGGATTTAATTCAATCACTTCCTGCTAATTTCTTTTAAATATTGCAACATCCTGTTGAATTTATAGAAGGATTTCATTTGATAACTTCCTTTCGAATTATTTTAAAATATTACGACATCCTGTTGAATTTATAATAGGATTTCATTTGATAACTTCCTTTCGAATTATTTTAAAATATTGTTGAATTTTTAAACAATTAAATGACAACTTCCTTTCTAGAAAATATTAAACATCCGGTCGAATTTGTGAGGATTTAACTTCACCACTTAATTTTTATTTCTTTAAAAATATCAGAGCATCCGGTCATATTTAAATAAGAATTTACTGTGACAATTTCCGTTCTATTAATTTATTTAAAATATTTTTCTACCTTCATAGTGAATTTTTTGATTGTCAATTTCTGAGTATAAAAACCGTTGTAATGTGATTAGAAAGGCACTCTTTGACCGACCATAGAATAAACAAGTTGAACTGAAGCAATGTATTTCTTTATTATCACTCTAAAAACATTTCCTGATATCACTGTGACTGTGAAATTTTGTGTGTCGTCAACTCCGACGGCGATCATGCGCCGACATATACGTAAAACAATGAACCTTTTCAAGACGTCAAATTGATATTTTTTCATTCAGCTCAACAAAGCTGAGCTGCGAGAGTGCCAATCATCACAATAGAACCTTTATTTTAATTTATGTATTTGGAACAAAAAACAGTTATACAATACAACGTACAGTAGTTTTATCAGAGAAGTAAAAAAAAAGCATAAAGCACACCATTGTCCATAGAATAATTCGTGAAACAGGATAACGGACGCGTGTCAAATAAGAGTAAGAGTAATACGAGTATATATAGGAATATACATAATCTTACAATATTATAAGAGAAAAAATATATATACATATGTCCCGACCAAACTTGCCCAGCATAGTCTTCTATTCTTTTATTAAAAACATTGCCTCTCACAAAAAAAAAAAAAAAAATCGTGAGTGCATTTACAAACACTCAAACTTAAAACAACTTTTTATGACCCGTAAAAATATTGTCCTGTAATTCAGGGTCTAGTAGTGATTGTGTTTTCAAAGAATCTGTTTATATTTTAAATACGTAACATTGAAGCAACGACCACATCATACACATCACTCAAGGCATGCTTTTGTGCTCTGCCATCATCGTACACTGTCGTTGGTTTATGATTGATCGACTAGGTGTGGCTGACGACACTGCTCCTATAAGTTGATTATGATAATTAGATAATAACCGTCAGACTATAAGCTCTCGAACACTGCACTGATTGCAACATATTGCTTTTTATCTAATCATCAGTTGACAAACGTGTAAGATTACACTTTGTACAAATGGACTATTACATAAGTTGCATTAATGTAACGGCGCGGCGGCATAGTTACCACATCTACACGTGCAGGCAAAGATGCTATTGCTTCGATTATAACCGAGGATCCATCCTCCAATTGAATAGGCTACCCTTCAGACGGACTGTTCTTTGGCAGCGGGGTCGGAGGCGTTAATCTGCAAATGTTGAGTGAATTTTTAGCTGAGTAGGTATTATTTGTGGAATATTTTACCATATTTTTTTTGTGTCATAAGGAGTTTGTTGTTATTATTGTGTCAGCGGCAGCAGAGTGTGAAGGCCGCGCCGTGGCACCGGGCGAGCGTCGGACAACCTCCACATGCTAGACTGTGCGATGTTCAGTTCCTGTTTACATTCTGTATTTGTTTTTTTTTTTTAATAATTCTTGTGCAAAATACAAGTTACAAGGTTAACTTTTTGCGATAAAATCAGCTGCTGACACGACTATCGACTCAATCATTGGTGAGTCGATTGTCTGAGTGAGCGAGAGATTGGTACAAGCTAGGAATGCAGCCTGACATGTCAGAACTCCTAAATATTATTTATTTTCAGATTGATAAATATTGTGGGATTAGAGCTAGATTGAAGCGAGGCCAGTTTTCAACCGACTTCTAAAAAAAGAGGAGGTTCTCAATTCGGATATTTGTATTTTTTTTAATGTATATTCGCACATAACTTCGTCGTTTGCAAACCGATTTGAAAAATTATTTTTTTGTTGGAAAGGTTATATTTACTAAATGGTCCCATAGTCATCAAGTCGGGATCTGATGATAAAATCTTGCCGAAACCGAGGGAACTTTTTAAATATTATAGGCAATCATATAGTTATTTTGATATTTTCTTCAAAATCTTAAGCATTTACAGTCAAAAAATTACATTTGATGAATTGGAACTGGTGAAGAAGTCCAGAAATGGCCAACGGAAGTTCAAGCTCACACAGATATCACAATGAACATAGTTATACGACTACAATAATACAAATAAATAAATGGTTCTGAATAGGTATTTTGAAAATGGTATCATCGAAGTGACCTGATGATGATGATGATGATGGAGCCGGAATATAGGCACCGGAACTCCGTAATTAATCAATGTATCCTACCCGTGTTTGGGCTTATTAGAATTGTCATGAGATACACTTTGGCTATGAGGTACTATCGAACTGATCTGATGATGATGATGGAGCCGGTTGGTTGACACGGGAACTTCATAATAAAACAATGATTCCTAGCAGGGTTTGAGTTAATTGGAATTGTCATGAGAAAAACGTACTCTGGCTGTAAGTGTATTGCAACTAAAAAGTGTGAAATAAAAAAACCTTTTACAAAAAAAAAAAATAACCGACTTCACTAAAAAAATACACTAAAACCAACAAAATAATTTTAATTTCGGAAGTCGTTTTTAAATAAGAAACAAACAATATCGAGAAACACCAACTTCCGAAATTAAAATTATTTTGATGGTTTTAGTGTATTTTTTTAGTGAAGTCGGTTACTTTTTTTTTTTTGTAAAAAGTTTTTCACTTCCAAATCATGTTTATATTTATCGGCTTTGAGAGCAGAAGAACAGCACCTCGTACTCGTATATTATATTTAACAATATTCTGTGCATTACACATAAAAAAAACCAACACATAATCTAATAATAAACGGCCTTATAATGTTCCGACTGCTGGGACTTAGGCCTCTTTTCTAGGAGAGGGAATCGGCCGTTATCAACTATACGGGATTAGTGGATGGCACAAGTCTTCGAATGTATGATTCTAGTGCATGTCGGTTACCTCACGTGTTTTCATTTGGTTTATCTATGTTTGAGTTTATGAAGCTATTGACGGTTTTGAGTATAGGCAGGTGGATAGATTTATTTATTATTAATTACTGATTACCTTATCGGATAAATAACGTTTCGCCACATTCATCAAAGTGTCACGAACGCGGGGACTTTCCGTATTGCAGAACGTCTAAGCTTGATTAATGTATCTTGGTCAGTTATTTAAACATAAGTGTCTAGTGCACTTAAAATACTAGTAATTATAATTATTGAAACAACACAACTGGTTCAAAACCGATGCAGATTATTGTATTTATTTAATGCACACTGAACCTGAAGGATCTCTATCTCTGGGTACACAATCACGAGTCTCCTAGAATATAATTTGAATAGGTATTTAATTGATACGTTACTAGAGTTGTATATTACATTGATCTCACAACTTTTTATGTAGAAGAACTGAGTTGCCAGAGCCTTGGTTTTTCTACAAGCTATATTTTTCATGGCATTTTTCTTAACTTAATCGTTGAGCTACGTTAGTGTGAAGAAGGTAGATAGTATTTGTAGCAGCCTGTAACTTATTATTAATCGCAGTGACTTTTAACAGCTCGTGGATGCTCGTAGTCCCTTGTAGTAGATCGAAGTAGCTTGTACTTGTAGCAACTCATAGCAGTTTGTAGCAGGTCGAAGTAGTTTGTAGCAATTCGTAGCAGTTCGTAGCAGCTCGTAACGCGTAGAAACTCGTAGTAACTTGTTGTAGCTCCTAACAGTTTGTAGAAGCTTACTGCAACAGCGTCGAATTTGGCTGTAACAGTTCGTAGCTGGTCGTAGACTGCGCATAGAGTGGTTACTAAGACGAAGCACTTTACGTGGCAACACACTGTAAATAAATGACGGCGGCATGTGACGGCTTGCCGAGGTGAGTTTTCATGTTTGTGAACGCATCGCCGCCGCAACGTCACTATTTTAGCGTACAAGCTATGTATATATATGTACAATTACTATCTTACTTGTAAGATTTATGACAAAACATAGAAGAATAAGTAACCAGTTGTACCGCCATGATATCTCGGTGAAATAGAGCCCAGACACCATTCAGCGCTACTGTAGTTATTAGTAGCACGACCAGCTTGGCGGCGTGTCAGAGCTGGTCGCACCACGAAATTAGTTGCGCAACCAAACCGACACCAGTAGAGTGACTCTCTATAGAGCTGTATACATTTTGTTGGTAGCGGCGACTGGTCGCGCCACCATGGTGTCCCGTTGAAATATAGCCCTTATAAGCTTACATGTATGATTATTATCTTACTTGTAAGATTCATGACAAAACAGAAGAATAACTTTTGTGAAATCTCCATTGCTTTAGATTCTACCTAAAGCATGACAATACATATGTTTACAAAGAAAGAATCTGTTTCTGGTTCAGCGTCAATTGCTGCTTAGACCACGTACGCCAAAGTTTGGACTTTTTTATGGTTTTGTCTTTTTAGGGTTCCGTAGTCAACTAGGAACCCTTATAGTTTCGCCATGTCTGTCTGTCCGTCTGTCTGTCCGTCCTCGCTTAATCTCTGTGACCGTTAGAACTAGAAAGCTGAAATTTGGTACCAATATGTATATCAATCACGCCGACAAAGTGGTAAATTGATTTTTTTTTAATTTCAACCCTAACGTGTGATATATTGTTGGATAGGTTTTTAAAAATGAATAAGGGTTTAGTAAAATCATTTTCTGATAATGTCAATAATTTCGGAAATAATCGCTCCAAAAGTAAAAAACAATGTGTCCCCCCCTCTAACTTTTGAACTATAAGTTTAGAAAATATGAAAAAAATCTGAAAAGTAGAACTTTATAAGGACTTTCTAGGAAAATTATTTTGAACTTGATGGAAAGAACAGTTTTTGTACAAAAAAGACAAAAGGGTTCTACAAAATAATTTCTGGACTAAGTTTGTAGTATAATCGTATATGCAAGCATTTTTTTAAACTCATAAAGTGGGTACACTTATTGTGACGGACGGGAAACTAGGGAACCCTACACTGAGCGTGGCCCGACACGCTCTTGGCCGGTTTTTTTGAGATATTTGGTGTACTACTCTGTCAAGAAAGTACCGGGAAAAGATCAATAATACACAAAAAAATTGTTATTCATCCAAATTTATTTTATTACCTTCAAAGTATGCCCCTTCAGAAACGATACATTTACGCCAACGAATAATCCAATCATCAAAACATTTTTAAACGCTGTTTCTGAAATTGAGTTCAGTTCTCGCCGCGAATTCTCCTTTATGTCTTCTAAAGATTGAAAACGGGTGCCACGAAGTGGTAATTTGAGTTTCGGAAAAAGACAGAAGTCGGCTGGAGCCATATCTGGCGAATATGGTGACTGCTCGATGGTATGGATGGTACAAATCTGACCTTTTTCGTCGAATTTGCTCTCTTAATGCCGCATAACGCTCAAATAATATTCTTTATTTACCGTTTGACCTTCCGGTAAGAATTCCGAATGCACAACACCGCGATAGTCAAAGAAAACCGCCAACATCACTTTGACTTTTGATCGACTTTGGCGTGGTTTTTTCGGTTTTGGTTCAGTTGGAAGGCACCACTCCGAAGCTTGTTGACTTGTTTGTATGTCAAACTCGAAAACCCACATCTTCACACTTACTGGCGACGAGTAACAATGCGTTTCATGAATGTTGGGTCGGAATCGACTCGTTCTAGCATGTCCACAGCGACTCTCATGCGATTGAGTTTTTGGAGAAAATTCAGGTCTTTTGGGACTAGCCGAGCGGCAAGCAGTTTCATACCCAAATGATTAGTTAAAATGGTACGGATCGACTCGTGAGATGCAGAAAGTTCGGCGGCTATCTCTCTCAAACTTGAATGAGGATTTTCAGTCACTATTTCCTTCACATTTGCGATGTTAACTTCAGCTGCAGATCACATCTCGTCCGCTTTTGAATGCTTTGTACCACTCATAAGCACGTGTTTTTGACACAGTCGATTTACCGTAAGCCTTCTGTAACTTTTTCAGTGACTCCGAACACGAAATTCTATTAGCGATGCAAAATTTAAGACAAATTGTTTTTGTCCATTATGAAATTTGCAATACACCCTAGGTATGGTATAACTAAAAACAGCATTGTGTTTAATACAGGGTGGCCAAAACATTGACGGCCAAAAATAAAATTTAGGTCCCTCGTATCGTAGGGTATCCGAATCACCCCCATGTATGTTCCGCGACTTTTCATAGTTTTCGAGTTATGAATTTTTTTCTGATTTTTTGAGAATAATCGACCTGACCAATCTAAAAAAATTTAAAAAAAGTACATGGCTTTTGTCGAGATTTTTTAATCGCAACTGAATCTTCATGAGTAGTACTTTTATGCATAAAATAATCAGCTTCGTAACTGTGATGAAAGTTATGAAAAAATGGTCTAAATTGAAAAAAATACTTTCGGTAAATTATGACTTAGCTTTAGCTTAGCAACTTGAAAAAAAAAAATTAAACAGGAGACTTCATGGTTCCTAAGTAGGCTTTAAGAATGCGCCAGACTCTCAGCTTTTATATACAAAAAAGGGGGGTGATTCGGATATTCCACGATACGAGGGACCTAAATTTTATTTTTGACGTCAATGTTTTGGCCACCTTGTATAAATAACAGATGCAATTCAAACTCCGCGCCAAAATGAAAAACAGTTGTGCCAATCTAGCAACAACAAAAAAATCTAAAATTTGAATTTGGAACCATAAACAAATCATCCATTCCTGATACCTTTTTTGACAGAACCGTGCACTTGATGGCAATCCCGAAATAAAATGAGCTCCACGAATACTGAACAATGCTCGCACTAACTGGATATGTCTACTCTAATTTAGGTATGTCTTTCTTCCATAACCTATTTGCAATATTAAATTGTTAGCTTATTTATACTTCGTGATGTATCATTTTTGATTTGGGATTGCCCTAGAATCATTATAAGTTTTTAATCTGTTAATATTGTTGCCTTATCAGAAGTCAGTGCTGCTAACAATAAGTGATAACTAGAAATGAGTCACGCGACGCTCGCTGTGTAACATTACATTAACATTCCTTGGATTTTGTCCTAGCGCAAGAGATCGTTAACGACCGATAGTACTGAACTTTACTAAACTTTATCTACCTATTAGGTGACAAGTGGTAATGTAATCCTAAAATCACAACTCTTGGTATCAGTAATACTAAACTAAATTATAGATTAGACTGTAATTAAAACATGACATCATTTGAGTAGACTATTACATTTTAGCAAAAATCATTTCCTTGTATTGCATAATTTTGGCACGGTATTAAGTGGCATAATATGAAAGTTAAAGTATAGGTTGTAGTAGTAGGTTGACATGGCGTCTCGTCTAGAGGCTGCAAGTCTCCACTCAACTCTATCTGTGACGCCATCATACCTTCTCGCGCCTGGCTTTGGTTCAGGCCATGGTCCGTAGCGAGGAGTGGCAGGCGGTCGCCTCCTTCTGCGAAGCAGTAATGCTAGCAAAGGAGGAGGCCAACCGTATCAGGCAACGGCGCTCTCGCTGCCGCCGGGATTCCGATCTCGATTTCCGGCCACCGTAGGTGCGGGCTTGCGGACGGCGAGCAATGGGTAGCTCGCTGTCTGATCGCCCGATAACTGTCAGGACCGAGCTCAAGTCGTCGATGGCGCGCACTGTTCCCGCGCGTCTCAAGGAGTTGTCAGCAACAGCAGGGGCCCAGCTGGCTCGAAGCCTACTGGGGCCAGGGTTAGTTTTGAAAGAGTAGCTCAGCCCCGGTATGAAGGCTCGCTCTCGTGGCCTTCACTATGTCCCTGTCAGGGGACGTGGCGAGCAGCGCCAGCCCGCAGGCCGCGGAGTCCTACCTTAGCCTGTGACGACAGGCTCGTCCATAGGGTGTTGTAGAGGTATTGTAGGCGTTGGCATCCGTAGCGTGGTATGTTCTATATGTAATTGCTTGTATGTGTGTACTGTAGGCGCGTCGCGACGTTGCTATACGCAACCTGCGACTATGTGTCTCGAGGAGCGACTCGAACGAGCGGATCTTTTTTTTTTTATTGAGGTCGTAGGCTGCAGGGTGATTGGCCGACAGCTCTCCGCCTTCAGGATGTTCCTTCCCGCCTCGGGCAACATTATGACGCGCCCCTCCTTCCAAGCAGAGGGAAAAGCCCCCGCGTACAGGCGCGCTAATGCCGCAACGGTGCGGTACGGCAAGTGGCGCATCGCTGTGTTGGTGATACCATCAGCAACTGCGGCCTTTCTGGGGCTTGCATGCGTCTGACTGCGCCCGGCGAGAAAAATATAGGATCTTCATCTGGAGCTATCGGCGTAGCAAGGTATTCCTCAAGGTGTCGCTCAACTGCTGCGACATGGTCGTGCTCGGTGGTCGGGTTCGGTTGGAACAAACGCTCCAGGTGCTCTGCAAAGACCTCCGCTCGGTCCTCTGCTATATATTTCAATGCCCCATCATTTGCAAGTAATGGGCGCACCGGAGCTGTGGTGTTAGTGAGCTGCCGGTACAGTTTATGTACTGACGGCCAGTCACCCTCCGCGGCGTCAATACGTTCCTCCCAGGTCGCGGTGGCCAGACCCTCAAGGCTCAAGGCAAGAGCTCAAGTTCAGCCTTCACTCTCTCCGCGAGACGGTTGAGCTGCGTCTTTAAAGTTGGGCATCTCAGCTGTTGCCACTGCTTATGGTGGCGCCTTTTTTCGGCAATCATTGTTCGGACATGGGGCGGCCCTCTCACCTGTCGCTGCGATGTCGTTGTAGCCTCTTCTAGTGCGTGTTGTATGCAAGCAGTGACGTCATCGGCTAGTGAGTCAACGTCCGCGGCGCTGGCAATAGGCCGAGTTGGTGTTGTGGTCTCAATCTTTTCAACGAACTTTGTCCAATCCTTGATTCGACGTGGCGCTGGTGGCTTTAGTCGGGTCGGCATACCCGATTGGACGACGAGCACTGGTTGATGTTCCGATTGCAACTTGTCGTCAATCACTTGCTGGGTGATTTGGCAGTATATTCCTCGGTGGACCACTATGTCCAGCACATCCGGCATCTGCAGGTGCTTGTCAGGGTAATGTGTGGGCGTCTCGGGGCCGGACACTGTGTAGCCGAAGGCCTCCACGTCTGCAAAGAGCCGTCTCCCCCCGGTGTTCTACTGGCTGCTATTCCAGGCTGCTGGATGTTTGCAGTTTAGGTCACCAGCTTGAATCGCCGGTGTTTGATTGGCATCTAGAACCGCCCGCAACTCTGACAGCTCTAGTTGTGTTGCGGGAGATGAAGGCTTGTAGGAACAGGGTGGGTTTTTAATCAGTAAGAGTCTGACACTATCTACCGCTCCGCCCAAGAGCGGGGGTAGTCATTAGACAATTTTCCCACCATGAAAAAAAAACGCCATCATACCTTAGTTGCCAACTGTCGGCGCGGACTCAGTCGTGTCGTGTTCACGCCTCCCATTGGTGTCAACCTGTCGATGAGACTTCAGATGCGACGCTAAATTAAGATCAGAGTTTCACTCCACATTATAACGTATGCACGATTGAATATAAGTAAGTCTTCGAAAGTCTTCCAATTTACTATTTTCTATTTACTGTTTTTTCGGAAGGATAATTTAATAGGGTCCTTGTTAGTCGGACATATTAGTGGCTCGTGTTGCGTTGCCGTCGTGTTGTGTGAGATCATTGTGCATGTCATTGTCGAAATGAAGTGGCCCGTCCCAGTCTTCGGGTTCAAGTGAACGCTATTGTGACTGCACTATTAAACACTGAGCTGCTAGTGCAAAGTCACTGCATTCCAGCGGTATTAGAGTTCAGAAAAACATCAAAATTACATTTTTAGCAGTTTTAGAATAACGATAAACATGATAGATGGGATATAGATGAATATGACTGTAATTTTTTCTTTCCGAGTACTTTAAATGAAGTGCTCAATATAACATCGTAAATTGATTTATTATTTGTTGTTGTTCTATATCTCCGAGATTAGTTGATTGATCATTTTATCGTGAAAATTGCTAAAAAATCTGGATAATATACGTTTCTTTACGTGTACCACAGTACACATATTATATTATATTACGTAGAGGTAAACATAGGATGTTGGTCCGCGAGAGGGGAATTGTAAAAGTCTGACACGCCGTCCCGCTCTGCCTAGGAGTGAAAAAACACATTAGATAATTTGCTACCTTAAAAAAAACCTTGCGTATATGGCCACCATACATGGTTAGCCTACTCTACTCTGCTGATGTCGTAGTGCCACTGAGGTCAAACTTGAGTTTTTGACGATGTTCGTAATGAGGTTAAAATGACGCTCAACAAGTAACAGCACTGAGTCGTCAAGTCCAGGCACCTGTCAAGACGTTAGGTAATATTGATCGCTTGAAATGAGGTTAATTGACGTCAACGTAAATATTTTAAAAGTAGATGACCTCTTGGCCAACAGATGGCGTGAATTTTCCTGCAAACCGTCTTTGGTCACTTCCTTGCGAACACCCTACCTTTTCTGCCACATCAAAGGATTATTTTCTGCCCTTAACGAACAGTTGATTTTTATCAAACCGACTATCTGCAGGTACTAAGTAGACAAACATGTCGGACTGCACGCGCGTGCCGGCGCGGCATGCGCGTGCGCGTGCTCGTGTGGCTCTCATAGCTGGTTATATTTGTTTTTTCACTAGCTACATTAACATTGTGGATCGCTTTCCTCACGACGACTGTGGCTTTGACAGCTTGTTAGATACAGGTAAGCCGTTCAGTTTACTGAATAACACTTGGTATGACCACTTTCCCTGCACTGTAGCTATACCCAAGCCGCAAAACTGTTGACAACGTGCGTCATGCGGAAGGTAAGGACGCCGTGAGGTCGTCCCAGCCAACGCTTCCAAACCCTCAAAGAGGGGACTAACCGCCATAATTGTGGCGTGCCCAGCATTGGGTTGCGATAGTCACTAACGCGAACTCTGTCCGCCATGCTGCGACCTGTCACGGCAGCAGACTTTCGCCCCGGCGGCGTTGCATCACCACGCGCAAATCGTGCATGCGTGCAAGGACTGTCGCCTCCAGATCCCATGGTGGCAGGTCAGCAAGGAGGCTCGCTGCTTCACAGGAAACCGCACCATCCGTATTGCCATGACTGGCATGTGTTTAGCTGGGCCCTCGGTTGCTGTCGCAGCGGCCTTAGACTGAACGATTCCTGCGTAGAGCCTCTGGCAATAAGCTATTGGGCTGAACTTTGCCAAGATTTCATGCTAAGTGTGCAGCTGTGTACTTCATTTATCATAAACTAGCAGTCATCAGCATATCGATAAATACGTATATAACAATATACCTACTTAATACGGATTAATAGGAATCAGTCTGTCCGCGAATCCAAGATTACCTACTTGATTACCTGCTGTAATCTGTCGCTGAAATCTGTGTTTGTTGAAATACTAAAGATAACGAATGCCAAAATGTGTGGTTAATCTGAGTGATTATATTATTATCTGAGTTCCGATTCTACGACTTTATGTACATCATAGAAATATCCTTTCTTATATCTATGATGTACATAATATTGTCTTTGGGAAAACCCGTATGTAAAGCGATAAGTCACCATAGATACCAGATGTAGAGGTATGTGGAGCAGGGAGTAAAGTCTCGCAAACCTGCGATAAAAGAGAGAGGATCCTCCGACCAGACGGGTGTTGTGTCTGGTCCAGGAAAATACGCCGTCAGTTGATTACGGGCTGTTGTATTATTATATTTAATCGCGCGAAGAAATATCTTGATGCAGGACTTGAATTTTAGTTGTTATTTAGAGTCATAGATGTCACTACAAGATCGCGTGTGAGACCAGTGTGCGTACAGACTGGCTTCGAGTCGAGTATGATACTAATATTGTACTCGTTTACACAAACGTGCCGCGTGGTTGTGTTCATATTATAATTACTACACAAAGTAGATCAACTCAACATATGATGTTTCAGATTGGTGTAATGGTTAACATAATTATTTGTGGGTGAAGGTACCTATTAAATAAGGTAAACTTTAACTTTTCATACAGAATAAAATCAACGCTCAGTAAATCTAAAGACTAAATGGTTCATTCAGCCGGACATTGTACACAGTAAACGTTTGATGATTCGTTGTTTGTGTTTAGTTAGTGAATTAATTCGTGTTCACTAAGTAAATAAATGAAGTACAATGTTAGTTAGTCCTGGCTTGGGGACACGTATAGCGCGAAACATTGCGCCATTGCGCGGCGCCCTGGACTTTTTGGCCAACATGTAGAATATTGGAGAAGGCGAAACAATTGAAGTGCAAATAGAAGAGGAATTCCTTGTCACCTTAATTGACTTTCTTTACTAACTGTCCCATGATACTTAGTTATCATTAAAAGATCCGAAAGACCTACCATTGGTACAAGAGTCCCGAAACATCGCTACGTCGACCGGTCTCGAGCTTCTTGCATCGCTAGTATTAACTAAAAAGTTCACTAACATGTACTAATCTACAGTTTAGACCCACTTTCTTCTTGTTGTGAGAATAACGGTTAGGTAACATACTGTTTTTTTTTACGCAAAATTATAAATTGATGTCCAGCCCTCCTAGCCATGTTACAATCGTTTCGCTTGCGCCGAACGCTTCGAGTTGACCTTGCCGCCAATTCTTTTGTTCTGACCACGTGACTGAGCGATAAGACGACGTCATACCCGTACATTTGAAGCATTCTACAAACGTTAACTATTGCAGATTAGCTACTTGGCTAGGGGTACTGATTTCGTAGGCCATGCTGTCACGCTTAATAACGAGGAACCACACAGCCTGCACTTGAGGATAAAGAATTAAGTCGTGTGTTTTGTTCTTTACCGGAAGTATTAGTGTGTTGCCTGTGCAAGTAGGGGTGAGCCTTCTTGAGTGGTGTCGGCGGGAGGAGCTCGGCGGCTTGTTAGCGGTCGCTGATACAATTGAACACGCGGCACCATCCAATCAGGAAATTTAAGAGGTTAAGGCGTGCCATGCACTCGCCGACGCCGACGATTTAGATGCTGGGCTTATACCGCTTTATAGTGAACACGTGCCGAATTGGATTCCGAGGCACCGGTACTTACATAAAGTCGTTTCTTTCTCTTCCACTGTGAATATTTGAGGAAAATGGGTCGCTGCAGGTGATAAGAATTTCCAATGTAGGTTTGGATTTTACAAGTTTTATTTATTTATATTACCTAGC
This sequence comes from Mythimna albipuncta, assembly GCA_929112965.1. Taxonomy (NCBI): domain Eukaryota; kingdom Metazoa; phylum Arthropoda; class Insecta; order Lepidoptera; family Noctuidae; genus Mythimna; species Mythimna albipuncta. The sequence goes on from OV815973.1 coordinate 221,986, forward strand.
TGTTTTCTTATTTTTCGTAGGTAAACATGATACGTCAGCTTAAAAGTTTTTAGACTGTACTTATAGTCTAAGATCCGATTAAGAACAACCTTCACCGGTCTGTTTAATGGATGAAACGTATTTTATTATAAATTTAGTGTATTAAATAATATAACGCGGGTGGGTTGCCTAAGAAATTCCTGGCCAGACTATTATTAATTAAAAATTGAAAATTTATTTTATTTTTAGAAAAACACAACCGTTATCCATACCAGATTTTTTTGCAGACAACACTATAACATCGTATTCGTAATGAAACAGCGTTTATTTTGATATAGAATTTGTTGTATACAAAAAAAAAAAAACACACCTATTTATGCATACCTGTTTATACCTGACAACCCATAGCTATGCCAGGACTAAATAGGCAACCCAACAATATTTTTATGTTCTAAAGGCTTCACTCTTTCGGTTAGTATTAAATTTATTCGTTAAACACACCGGTGCATTTTACAAAAAAAAAAATATTTTTGGCCAGGAATTTCTCAGGCAACCCACCCGCGTTATATTATTTAATTTACTAAATTTATCATAAAATAGGTTTCATCCATTAAACAAACCGGTGAAGGTCGTTCTTAACCGTATCCTGTACTATTAGTTATATTACAAAAACATTTTAATTAAACCTTTTAATTTTTAATCGTGGAAATTACAGACACAATAGAAAGACAATAGGTGTGCGAACGTTCGCTTGGGGCTTCATGAATTAATTTGCTTCTGGTATTATTTGTAATTATTTACGTCTTGATTTATTCGTACGTAGAAGACAAACAGACTTAGTAGAATTAAAACATTATATTATATTTGACATAGGCTTACATTGGCAGTTATAAAGCGGCAGAAGCTGGCGTGCTAGAATGTCTGGTGAAGCAGCACAGTAACTACACAAGTTTGTGATAGTACCGGCCTCTGTACCGACTTCGAGCTTAGTTTGTTTGTAGTGTGCCTCAGCGACTCCACAGCTTCACGTGGGTACTTACAAACTGACGAACTGACTGAAGATCCCTCGTGGGCAGACCTCGCTGCGGGTAATTGACGGATATAACCAGTACTACTACGGTCACGTCACAACGAAGCACAGAGCTAGCCAAAGTGGTTATGTGATATAGATGAGGGTAGAACGTGCTGGGACCAATGCGATTTGCGCTGTTTCATTAATAACGATCAAAAGTGTAAACAGGAAGTATAATGCGCTTATTGTAATGAAACTCAATTAAAACCATTGGCAAAGTGGTTTTCTTGCACTCGAGCGTAACATAATACGTAAGTGGATAGTTAAATAAACGTACTGCATATTATGAAGACCTTGAAAAAAGGTAGTTGTGCTGTGAGCCATAAGTTTTCTTTTATTTTTTTTTTATTATTGAAATATTTATCAGTTCGTAATTTTAGCATATACATACATGATTTAGGTATCTATTTTGAAACCATTTTTTTTTTATTATTATTATTGACTAGTTACCTAATATCAAAGTTATCATCCGTTTCGATCAAAAGCTCAAAGCGTTAGTACATATTCAAGACGTCCCTGACCTTTAACTTGAGGCAGTAGCTCCTCGTAGCGCTCATCCGCTTAAGCTATGATACTTTACACGTAAAGCGAACTCAAGCTCGTGCCTCGGGACAGGTGATGAGATCTCCGGTGCAGCGGGAAGAGATAGCGATGGATTGTCGCGCGGGAGCAGGAAATTAACCGACACGTCGTCGACGAAGCGAAGACGCCACGCGGAGACCGACACGACGCCGCAAGGTCGCACGCCTGCTCTTCCAAACATGTACTTTATCGAACTTGCACTTTACCACTGTAAGTCACGCCCATCTCACTGGTGATCTGTGTGCCAGTACTTATAGACTCACATTGTTTTGGTATTGTAAGCGTGATCTGTAATCACTATGCATGGTGTTCCGCTTCTGTATTTCGTTTTTGATTGGCGATCCACAAAAATCTTTGAAAACATAATATTTTGAGTCAGTCTTTTATTTTATTTTTTAATTGTTGATAAGTTCACGCTTGACCGCTATCTCACCTGATAGAAAGCGACGATGCGGTCGACGATGGAACGCGCTTACCTAGAAGAAACCTATTCACTCTCGACTTAAAAATTCCCGGGTTGTAGCTATCAGGAAACACAGACTTCGGCAAGGAATTCCACTCCCTAGCTGCACGCACAATTAATGTGTTCCCAAAACGTTTTGTGCGTGTAGGTGGGATATCCACCATGTACCGGTGGCGCATAGCTGTACGTCTGGTAGTCCGATAATGGAATGGGCTACCGGCTAGGCGGAATTAGGTTATGCAATTCCGACTCACACTCCCCGAAATGCAACCGGTAGAAAATCGACAGGCTAGCAACTCTGCATCGATGCTCAAGACTTTGAAGCCTTGACTCGACAAGTGTATCATCGCCAATTATCCTTCTGGCTCGCCTCTCAATTGCCTCAAGTGCATCAAGCTCACACATCACTGTGTTCAATTATAATAAATAGGTAAGTTGATGTCACTGTTAGGTGGCTGGTCTCTCGGCCTTAGCTTCCTCTCCGATGACAAGCGCGCACGAGGAGGGCTACATAAATGTAGCCCTCCTCGTGCGTTACGCGTACTTATCGCTCCAGTGCACACTGTCTTTAATCCTTTCTGTTTCGGTAGGTGACAATCATATGTGTGGGTAGCTCCTATCCTGAGCGGAGCAAGAGAGTGAGTCAGACTTGTACTGACTAAAACCCGCCTATTCCTTCAAATTACCCGATACCTTCCAGGGCCGCGGTAACTCTTTTAAACAATCCCGCAAACTATCTTGGATTCTGAAAAACAGATAGATATTGCGTTAAACATTACGCTTATTGTTTGCCATAAGGAAAAATGATGTATGATGCCAAATTGTCATTCTCTTTTAGAAATCCGAAATGTGGTTATTTAAACTGTAGTTTTTATTTACCATGTTCACTTGAGTCTTAACTACCTTACTAGTTAGACTTCGGTTTACGGCTGGTTTTGAGTTAAGCACCTCTCAAACCCTACTTTAATATCTTTTGACAGATTTTCAGGTGGAGAGTTTTCAGAAATCAGGGATTAGTGTTACAGTTCAGTGTGACTGCATCCCGAGTGCCACGTCGTGTCGCATCGCGGCCGGCGCGCTGTGTGTAGATTTACGTGAAAAACTAAGTCCAGACGCGCGGCGACTCAGGGCAGAGTGTGCGCTTGCACTATCGGGTACGGTACGGTACAAAATAGTATTTTGTTAGTTGTGGGTACGGTCTCTCGGACGATGCCGATGACTGTTAAGTGTGAGACATGAAACAAGCACAAACAACAGAGAGAAGATTACATTGATTTTATCGTGAAAAATTAATTTAAAAGCTGTTCAACGCATGAACAACCAAAAAGCAGAGTAAACTAAAGCAAAATAGGTAGTAACAATAATTCATTCATTGTCCATGTCAGGCCTCAAAGGAGCATAACATGACGATCATGGAGAACATTGTCGTAAGCACCGCACTTAGATGAATTTACCTATAATATTTATAAAACTCTTCCGTTACTGAGTCTGAGTCGCTATAGCAAAATTACCAGCCTTTTGGTTCCCACTGCTGAGCAAAGGCCTCTTCTCACATGGAGAAGGTTAGAGCACTAGTCACCACGCATGCTCAAGGCGGATTGGCGATTTAAAACTTATTATTTAAAATTATAAGTTAAGGTTTCCTCACGATGTGTTTCCTCACCAGCTGTCAGTGATGTCTAAATACTCTTAGAAAATACCGAAAATACATATAACTCGGAAAAAATCACATTGGTACTTGCCAGGTTTAGAATCCGCACCCTCATGCACGAGAGGCGGGCCTTAACCTCCCGGCCACCACGATGCGTATAACAACAACTAATACTCAAAAAGAGAATAAAATAAATATTTAAGGTAGCTCCCATATAAAAACATGTTTTTTAAATACATAATTATAATGGTACGAAACTTCTCATTATTATTTTCTTCTTTTTTTAGCCTATGATTTTGTTTTTTTTTTTACCTTTTCTAAATCTGTATGCGTACTAATATTATTATTTTTATTCCAAAAATTGTAATTTAAATTGTCGTACGTGTCAGTACTTGCGCAGTGTTTCCGCGCTCTCACAGTGCAGTGTCCAAGTTATATTGCGTTCAGTATTTATTACTCTCACCTGTCGCTCTACCTCTCCCCCCCTCCCCCCTGCTCGCCGCATACAACCGAAACCACTTTGTACTGTTGCCTTAAGCCTGCTATATCGACAGATGACTGGAACACTTCCGTTTTTCAACCGCTGCAAATGAGTACCTTTCATGATTCCACTTGAACAAGCCATTCGATCTTCACAACAAAGTAAATATTTGTGCTACATACTGTATCTAATCACGTCTGACCATTTCTAACTGCACAGTGCAACTGACTAAGTTTTAATTGGCGAACTATTGATAAAGCGTATTTACTAAATGGAGAACTATCCTCGTAGACAGCGCGCTATGAGGCAATGCGCTCGTAGCACCGTAGACGCTTGTATCTGGGAGAGTGAAGAAACTACCAAGCAGTGACGTTTCTTGGCTACGGTCGTAAACAAAAAAATTAAAAATTGGTTAATACTATGTGGTCTATTCATTGGTTACGTATTACTTTAAAAGTTAAGTTAAAGTGCAAATTAGATTCATTCACCATTTTTAACCCCCGACGGAAAAGAGGCGTGTTATAAGTTTGAGGTGTCTGTGTGTCTGTCGCTAGAGGTGGTTCTTAGATACAATTTATGAAGATCTGTTTCGGTGTTCAAAGTCATCAGCTCATTTGTTGGCTGTGGCAGAGATCTTAAACACTTATTGGATATATACTTTACTAATAAATACATAAATGCGACCTAATGTTTGAAATACTCATGTACCCACCTACATGCCGACGCTATCTGATGATGGAGGTCGGAGTTAAGAGACGACCTTGGATTGCCTTTAAAAAAATCCATCCAGTTTCGGCTCATTTAGATTTATACTAAAAATAGTTCTGTTCTTATGACGGCGCGAACCTGATACTAGAACTGGGAAGTGGCTGATGGCACCCTGGAATGCCTACTTGTAAACACGCCGAATTTGGGCTCATTAGATTCGTCTGAACTTAGTCCTTTTACTTACTCTTCTAGTTTTTTTGCTTCGGGTTTTATTTATTTCATTTCCAAAAAATAAAATTGTTTAAAATGTTAAGGGAAATAATATTATTAATCTACTAATAATTATCTAATCTAGTTTAATAATTATTAAGAAAGGTGAGAAGTCAATTTATAATTGGAAACTAATTTAGTTTATGGCCGCAATATTAAAACAACGGGGTCGGATCCTGCCCAATGACCTTGTTCGCGTTAAATTCCTACTGGCGTGACAGACAAACAATTCGCGGCCAAATCGTAAAACAAATAACAAATGAATGAAATTAATACACAATAATATTAGCAAAGAGTTCTATTTTCAAAATTTAAACCTATTTTTTTATTATATACTAAAAACTATCAGTGTCGCCCTCGTGGCCTCCTATTTTTGGAATGTAACTGAACCTGACAAATAATCACAAAACTAATAATTAACAATATCATGTTAATTTTATCAGTTTTATCATTGTTTGTTGGTTGCAAACGGTTTTTAGACATTGTAAACCTACAATGAATATAACGCTTACGCAGAGCACCGCCGCCCGTGTCCTCGTGGGCGCGATCAGTGGCCATGACCCCTCGCGCCGGTCCCTGGTACAGACCATGGTCCGGAGCGAGGAGGGGTGGCTTGCGGCCGCCTCCTTCTGCGAAGCACTAATGCTCGCAAAGGAGGAGGCCGCACATGCACGCGCGAGGAGGCGGCCCTCTCGCCCCAGTCACTGGGATCCCAATCCCGATTTCCGGCCACGGTGCGGATGGCGAGCAATGGGTAGCTAGCTGTCCGACCGTCCGGTAACCTCGCCTCAAGGAGATGACATTAAACCGTAGGGGCCCAGCAGGGTCGAAGCTTACAGGGGCGTAGGGTCGGTTTCTAAAAATCTGATACTATTTCCCGCTCCACCCAAGGGCGAGGAGACGCTATTGGATGATTTTTCAACCTACAAAAAAAAACATGAGGTAACGGCCCTTGCGCCCCAGCCGCCGGGATCCGGTCCCTGTTTTCCAGCCATCGTATAAGTGGGCGCAAAACCATTATTTGAATGTTAAGATGAGGATTTAATTCGAACACTTTCTGCTTATTTCTTTTAAATATTGCAACATCCTTTTCAATTTATAGAAGGATTTCATTTGATAACTGCCTTTCGAATTATTTTAAAATATTACGATATCCTGTTGAATTTATAAAAGGATTTTATTTGATAACTTCCTTTAGAATTATTTTAAAATATTGTTGAATTTATAACAAATTAAATGACAACTTCCTTTCTAGAAAATATTACAACATCCGGTTGAATTTATGAGGATTTAACTTGACCACTTTCTTTTTATTTCTTTAAAAATATCAGAGCATCTGGTCATATTTAAAATAAGAATTTACTGTGACAATTTCCGTTCTATTAATTTATTTAAAATATTTTTCTACCTTCATAGTGAATTTTTATGCTTTCTGAGTATAAAAACCGTTGTAATGTGATGAGCAATGAGCAAGGCACTTTTTGACCGACCATGGAATAAACAACTTGAGCTGAAGCAATGTATTTCTTTATTATCACTCTAAAACATTTCCTGATATCACCGTGACTGTGTATTTTGTGTGGCGTCAACTCCGATGGCGATCATACGCCGACATAATTATACGTGGGCTTGTGGACGGCGAGTAGTAGGTAGGTGGCTTACCGTCCGGTAACCGTCCGGACCGAGCCCGAATCGTCGACGTAACGTAGTGTTCCACGCGTGCCTCCTGGAGATGTCAGCAAAACTGTTGGGGCCCAGCAGGGTTGAAACCTACTGCATCCATGGGTTATCCTCGGGGCCCCGTAGGTTTTAGTCAGCAAAAGTCTTACATGCCCTCTCGCTCCGTCCAAGAATGGAAAAGCATTGTATGATTTTCCACCTAAAAACAAGAGATGGCCCCAAACATATGTACCTACGTCTCAAATATTATCAAAGGTATCATTGCTTTGCCAATAAAGTAGAAGACTTCCATGTGTTGCATAATGTGTGCAATAAAATTGTGTACCGTGCAATAAAATCTAATTTCCTCGACATATTGTATTTATTATTAGTGACCTCCTCCAAAATTTCAGGCTGCGACCGCGCCTAGAGGGGGCTATTAAGATGCAAGTGAATAGAGAAACTTGGAAGACCACGATAATGCTTCGATCCCTAATAAATAGAGATAAGGACAGGAGTATGATGATGAAACAAATGAAATGACATTACGTTCAATGGCGCTTAACATGAATGTTAGTGCTCGTATAATGGACACTTACAGTGATCCTCCGCAAACATCTTCATGGTCGCTGTGGTCAGCAGGTCTTGAGCTAGTTATCGCCGGCGACTGTTATTGCTCGTAACTTATTCATTACTGTAAGGTAACGGGCGAAGTAAGTTATGTGATGTGCGTTATCTCGAGCAGGCGCTAGGCTGCGCACCGCGACACACACACACACACAGGAATTCATTAGCAAATTGATTTGAATTATTCGTTTGTTTTTTAGGGTGCCGTAGCCAAATGGCAAAAAACGGAACCTTTTTTTTCGTCATGTCTGTCTGTCTGTCTGTCCATCCGTATGTCACAGCCACTTTTTTCCGAATTTATAAGAGCTATACTGTTAAAACTTAGTAAGTAGATGTATTCTGTGAACCGCTTTAAGATTTTCACACAAAAATAGAAAAAAAGCAATAAATTTTGGGGGTCCCTATACTTCGAACTGAAACTCAAAAATGGGGATAGGTCTTCAAAAATGGTATTGATGTTTCTAATCTCATTTTTTTCTAATTTGAATAGTTTAGAGAGACACTTTCAAAGTGGCACTAGCGAGAGACACTTTCAAAGTGGTAAAATGTGTGTCCTGTAACTTCTAAAATAAGAGAATGATAAAACTAAAAAAATATATCACCATGTAAACTACCAACGAAAATTGGTTTAAATGAGATCTAGTAAATAGTTTTTTTTTTAATACGTCATAAATCTAAAAATGTACACTATTATTAAAACATCGATCAAAGTTACAACGAACTACAAGAACTTTTATATTATGTTACTTGCTGCTACGGAACACTCCATGGGCGAGTCCGACTCGCACTTGGCCGGTTTTTACGAAAACACATGAAAGTAAATAAGATGTACTAGCAAAAATGTATTTACAGCTCAATGAAGACACCATAAGCAACAAGACTATGTGGTAAAAGAAATATACACCGTTACATTTTAATCGTTTTAATCCTTTGAACCAGACGTGGTTTCACTTATAAAATACTATTCATCCAAAGCTTGTAGAGCGATGTAACTTTTAAAATAAAAAAAACAGCAAGTGACAAGGTAATACTCGCAAAATACACGAAATAATTGGTAACGCCACGAGATAGTACATACGTCGGTCGTTGCGGCTTTGTAGACCTACATCGTCCGATCAAGTAAGGTCATTGGCTCGCTCAGCTGATCTTCGCGTAAAACAAATAAAATGATTCCAAATTTTCCTTCATACTTCCACAGACTTAGGGCGGACTTAACTGCTTTGTGCCTAAGACATACCTAATAAAATTATTACTAAAAGTATTAGGTAATTAATTACATTACATGTAAAAATAAATCTCTACAGGCCTGCTAGTTATGGCATATTTAAAAATATGGAATCAATCACCAACTCCAGGTTGGAATCACCACACCTATGATGTCTTGAGGGAAACTGAATTATTCCATGACGTGTGTAACTCACGCGCTGCTATTCCACTCAAGAGAGAACGTTTTGACTTAATAAATAAATTAAATAATTATCAAATTAAATTAAAAGACAGTAAGAGGATTTACGAAATAGATACACATCAATTACAGACAGAAATGAAAGTACTTGAAAATTCACTTAGCTCTCTCTACAGTAAGTATGTACAATCTCAGAACCAGATTAAAGAACACATTCGAATTGGTTATGTGTCAGTGCACATGTCAGACAGTCTCAAATCTGGAGGCTGGCCTGTCTGAGGCAACGTCCCAGGCTGAGAGTTCTTCTCATGACTGTGAAACTGGACATAGTTTGCTTACTTGTCAACAGGAATTATCTCAGGTTAATAACTGTAATAGTCAAGACTGCAATCATTCAGTTATGTTCTCGGATATTACGGGAAGGGGTTTAGGCAAATTAATAAATAATGACCTTAGTTATTCAACTCATAATTTTTGTATACCTGGGTCAACATACAAGCATATTATGGAATTAGTACTTAACTAAAAAAACTTATAACTATGATACTAATTTAACTGTGCTTATAGGTAATAGTTTAGAATAGAATAGAATAGAATAAACTTTATTGTACACCAAAATAGTAACAATCTCACAGAATCTTAAACCTATGTGCGCAGCGGCGGTCTTATCGCTGAAAGCGATGTCTTCCAGACAACCTTGGGATGGAATATAAGAACTTAAACTAAATAAGGCGGTAGTCTGCGGTGTGCTTCAAGCAAATCAAGGGACAAATTAATTAAGAGGGAAAAAAAATATACAAGTACATATATACATATATAAATATATACAATATATAAATACAGTTTAAGGGTACACAAGAAAGATATCACTGATTTTGTAACTCAAATGTTAAAATTAAAATGTAAAAATAATATTGTGTGCTTTTCCATATTTTGAACAATTGTCATATAGACAAAACAATTATATTCAAATGCTTAATAATCATTTGAATTTTTTAGATAGTCACTATAGTGACAAGTTTATATTTATGGACACCAACATTTTTGTTGAGCATTTAAAGTCGAACAGGGGTACAACGTATCTACCAATTAGTTATAGACACACAATAGCTAAGCTATTGGCTTATTATATTACCACAGACATAAGTAGTATGTCGAAGTCTTGCGTAATTGACACCACAATACTTAGTAATAATACTAATAATTACGTGGTGAACCAGATTAACTGTAGCACAATTGCTATAAATACTTTTATATAGTGTACGAAGGAGGTCCCATGTGTCACTTTAGAAAATCCTGTATTTAACGTAGAACCTACAATTAGTTGCAACTCAATGCCAGGTGATATTATAGATTTGGGGAAAACTCCGGATCATTTAAACTAGTTCATAAGACAACAGAGGGTACCAGTAACATAATAGTTATACCAACCATCAATAAGGTATCTTCTTGCTCTCAAATAGTTAAACAGCAAAAAGGGTCTCAGCAGCATAAATTGAAATTATTTCATCAAAATATTCAAGGTATCTCTTTTAAATTATTGAAAATTGAAATTTTATTAGAAAAAACATTGTTCGATGTAGTATGTATTAGCGAACATTGGTTGAAGGATTACCAGGTGTTACTCAGTTATGAAAATTATAGTGTGGGTAGTTGTTTTAATCGGAAATCTATATTGCGTGGTGGTTCCCTAATCTTAATAAAAAGAACTTAAAATTTAAGCAACGTTATGATATAGTTAATTTGTCAACGGAACATTACATAGAACTGGCTTGTTAGATAAGCATGTTATAGTGTGCGTGTACAGACCCCATTTGAATCAACAATGGAAGATATTCTTGCCAAACTTGTAGATAGTAACAAATCCATAATTATTTGTGGAGATTTTAATATTAATATTTTGGAAAATAATTTAAATAGCAGCAGATTTTTAAATCTTTTTAAATCATTTCATTTGTCTGACGTTTTTACAGAACCAACAAGAGTAACCCCAACCTCTGCAACTTGTATTGATAATATTTTCTGTAATTGTGACTATCTAGATAAAGCTATAGTAAATTATCTTCCGTCTGATCATAGTGGACAAACGGTAACTTTTATGTCTCAAGCAGCCCTGGAAAAGACTCAGATTCAATTCAGGCCAATTACAATTGGCAAATTAACTAAATTTAATAGTAACTTACAAAATAAGTTAAATGTTCTGGGACATGATATTAATGATGCTAATAAATTTTATGATAACTTCTTTTCATTGGTACTTAATGAATTTAATACAGCTTTTGAAAAGAAGACGAAAAATTTATTCCCTAAGTTTATTTTTAGTGACTGGGCGACTAAAGGTATTAGGAAAAGTAGGGAAAGACTGTATGAGTTATACGGCCTTAAGCCATTCTTCAATACTGAAACCTTCAATAAATATGTAAATAAATATTCTAAATTTTTCAGAAAGATTTGCAAGGTAGCAAAGGCCCTGTACTTTAGCAACAAGATCAAATCGGCAGACAATAGAATAAAGACTGTGTGGAAAGTTATTAATAGTGAAACTGGTAGGAACAAAGTACGCAGCACGGATTTTTTATTGGAGACTCCACATGTTCCCAAAAGCTCTAACATAGAAGTAGCCCAAGAGTTTGTGAATTATTTCACCAATGAGTACTTCTTAGGACAACGGAAGCTCTAAATTCCTCCTCTGAAACCCCAATTGCTTTATTAAAAGCAAACTTGCCAGGCTGTCTGGTTGAATTTCAATTCAAACATATAAACCCTATGACAGTCATAAAGGCTTTCCGGCAAATCAAAGTCAAATTAACCGAAAACCTATGGGGAATGTCTGTTAAAGTATGCACATCTATAATTGAGACTATAGCACTTAGCTTTAATATTTAATTTGTGTGTGGACCAAGGCGTCTTTCCAGATATAATGAAATACAGTAAGGTTATACCACTTTTTAAATCAGGTGACCATAAGGACACTAATGATTACAGACCTGTATCAGTATTGCCGGTTTTCAGTAAGGTGTTTGAAAAAGTTATGCTTAATCAAATGCTTTACCATTTTAACAGCAATAAAATCTTTCACGATGAGCAGTATGGTTTCACCAAAGGACGTTGTACGACTGACGCTGGTGTCACTTTATTAAAACATATATTTGCAGCGTGGGAAGAAGCCCAAGATGCGATAGGGATTTTTTGTGACGTTTCAAAGGCTTTTGATTGTGTTAATCACGAAACCTTGCTTTTAAAGCTTGAACATTATGGGCTAGGTAAACTTGCACTCAGCTTGGTAAAATCCGTTCACGCGTGATGCCGTGACCAAGGAAAGAGGGATTCATTTTTATATATATAGAGAAGATAAACATAAGCCAGCGTAAATAAAGAATGATGTTCAATGCAAGTTCCATTTTTGAGCTAATCGAACAAGTAATCACGACTACAACCAAAATAAGCACAAACTTAAAGCTTGTTTGTTGGTCGAGGTTGGTCAGTAAGGTGATTTGATTTACAAGCACGAGCAAGATTTTCATTGTAAGTTTTTTTTAGTTTAACTGGGTATTTAGTATCGATACCTTTACAAGATCAACGAAATAAGAATGCTGAATTCTTCTAAAAATTTATCAGAAGTTTTCACTGCTGCTCGCAGCAACCACCCACGTCATCGTGCCCCGTGATCATGACGGACTTCCTGGACAGCACACCGGTCAAACTTTAGTCACCCCCCCCCCCCATAAATTCAAGAAAATAGTTTTCGATTGGCTTTTGGATAACTGTTTCTATTCAGGAAATGAATGTTTAAATCTTGACATTTCATAAATAATAAATTTTGACATTGTAGAAGTAATAAATATTGTTACGTACGTGGGTAATCAAATGCCGATTTACTGACAAGAGAACTTTATTCACCACAAACAATAACAAATTAGTCCAGTCAACAATAATCCGAATCGCAATCAACACTAGAGTACCGTTACACTATCGCTTAAGTCGTTAAGTAAAATCACTTCAAGTACTAAGGTAGTTCGCTCTTGATCGCAGTCGAAATTACAACTGACTCGCTTCCGGCCGGGGGCCCGTATTTATATGCGGAGCCAAGAAAATTCTAGATACCGACGTCCCCGGATCTATCCAGAATTCCAGAACAATTGAATCGCTTCTCGAAGTCATAAATCATTTTTATTGCTCGTAATAATAAGAGTCACGTTCATGCGAATTTCGACTCTATTGTTAACGTCGGAGAGTACAATTTCCCTTACGGTTAGATGATACCTATTACTACATGTACCTTGGTAGGTAGGTACCTTGTGGATGTTTCGAGATTTTTCTAAGTCTGTCTACGTCCAACCATTCTAGACCTTTCGAACAGCAATGCGTTTTAATTATTATGTGCTACTCGTTATTTTCTCGGAGATATGGCGTGTTCACGTTTAATGGCGTAACAATATTGACATTTTATTAAAAATAAACATTGGCATTGTATTGATAATAAATATTGACATTGTATTAATAATAAATATTGACATTTTCGGAATATTTTTTGACATTATTATAATATTTTGGATTACTTTTTATTATTCATATTGACATTATATAAAATTGTTAACATTGAATCTTCTTTTTCCTGCCCTGGTCCCATCTTATTTGGGGTCGGCGCAATACGTTTTTTTCTTCCATTCTATCCTGTCACTCGTCATGCTATCACTAATTTCCTTTTCTTTCATATCATTCTTCACGCAATCCATCCATCTTTTCTTTGGCCTCCCTCTCCCTCTCCACCCATCGATTCTGTTTAATATTAAGATCTTCATGTACCATGTACTCATAAAAAAAACGATTCTAGTCTATTCTGTTCTATTCTATTCTATACTAGCTGTGCCCCGCGGTTTCACCCGCGTTTTTCTCGTTTCCGTGGAAATACCGAGATAAAATATTGCCTATAATTGCCTCCCTCAATAAATGGACTATTTAATATTTAAACAGTTTTCATATCAGATCAGTATTTCCCAAAATTACCGCGTTCATAAATGTATTTATTATACTCTTCAAAGATCTTATACTTACAATCATCAACAAATATATTTCGAAAAAGATTATTACAGGATTTTATGTTGATAAAAACTCCATGGCCCATAACTCATTAATAGGTACCAACTCTTAACATCTTACACACGTGATAACTTTTAAACGAAATATCCGATTGAGATGAAACAAAAAGTATTTTACTTCTACATAAATACTCTTGATAACATGATACTTAATTTCGATAAAGATTAAAATTACGATACATATTTAACGTAGTTTTTTTTTCTTCAGACGATTTAATAATTATTTTGAACACAAAATCGGTTATTGTGATTAAACCATGATAGCTAGATATATGTTCTCGCGGACTTTTTTGTAGGTCTTAATGGGATCTACAAACCCGTAGTACATCATTTTGTTCTATTGTCAATAGTTTTTGCAGCGCACGCAATAATAGGTTTTCGATTTTACACCTTGTGTTACAAAATAGCAATTTTATTACGGATCCCTAATTTTGAAAAAAATAAAACAGCCTATAGCCTTCCTCGATAAATGGACTACCCAACACTGAAAGAATCATTCAAATCGGATCAGTAGTTCCAGAGATTAGCGCGTTCAAACAAACAAACAAACTCTTCAGCTTTATAATATTATATTATATAATATAATATATATAAAATATAATATATATATATATATATATATATATATAGTATATAGATAATTCTATTCCATAATATTCTATTACGCCCCGTATGACTTCATTTTATTCTCTAAAATAAAAATTGGCTCAAACAGTAAATTTTTAAATTGTCACCAAAAGATATGCCCTCAGTGTTTCAGAAGGCTCCGGTGTCTGGTGAAAAAATAATTAAAATTAGTTCAGACCCATGAAACTTTGTTCTTGTGTGGGCTGTGAGACGTCGAGGATTCTTCGGGAAGATTTTTAATTTAAAAAAAATTACCCTTAGAAAAATGTTGCCTTAATGAAGACCTTGTTGTGTTCCACAATCGTCTATGTTGAGTTGTTCTCTTCGCTTCTGATTCAAGAGTGCCACATTGAGTGCGCCTTGCGCCACTCGAGATTGAGAATGTTCACAATAAATTAATATGAGTCTCGCGGAGTTCGAGAGAGAGTTGATTTATCTTATCTATGGTGTTTGTGAGTTACTTACTCAATTGACTCGGTTCATCGGCTCTTATGGGGCGGCGCAGAAATAACTGCTCCATTATGTATGGAGGACACTAGTTAGTTAGCCGGCTCTCCGCCGGCGCCTTCGGGTACTTCCTCAAGTAGTTTTTGTGGAAAACTTGCACCGTCTGAATATAGGGTTACTAGAGTTGCTGTTAAGCCGTCTAATAATGTATGCCCATCGAGAACCTGCATGAAAGGTTTGTAAAAACAAGTTACAGAAATAAATAACTTTCCAACATTAACTTCGTGCAATGGTAACCATAAAACTTATCAATTAGAAATGTAGTTTGTGTGAAACTTCAACGGCTTCAGTTTTCGTTCAGTGTATATTTAGAGAAATTAATATTGTTCATAATTTGACTATCAATTTAAATTGTTCGTAATAGCAAATCACAAAGCTACCATTCATTGAAAGTTTTATGGTAGCGTAATAAAATAGTAAGTTGACCATTTGAAAATTGATTAATTTCTCTAATTGAAGTAGACTCTATTAAAAACTTTAATATCTATATTACAAACACTAAAAGTAACAGCTTCTGACCAAATATTTTAAATCATAGCGTCAACATATGCCCTAAAGATTGGTGGCATTGTCACGTTGTTTGTTAATGCTTAATCTGGCCTAGGTAAAAGACAATTCTTGGGTTACACCAAGTGTCCACTAGGCGTTTGTTCAGACTAGAAAATATCCATAAGGGATTTTCATCGCGTTGCTCTGTAGTTAGTTCAGTCAATAGGACAAAAGACGGAGGTTGTTGAGGGCTCATGAATAAATTCGAATGTTTATCCCGCCGTACATCACAAGTGTTGCGTCAAGTGAGGAGCACCACGCTGATTTACTGCCATTGTGTGCTACTTATTGACATGGACTACATTTACTTCTACATCGCCTAGTGTGACGGCGTAGACCTGGCAAACTATTTATAGAAACTGGTCGTCACTCTTCAGCAATATGATGAAGAAGCAGATCCCCATCTCCTGACTGATGCAGCGAGGTAGTGCAGGCAGATGTTAGCAAGATTTCTTATTTGGACATGTTCGATTTAGGAACTTAAAATTCAAAAAAATCTTATTTCACATAGCGCACCTAGATATTAATTAAAATACTTGCTTGTGAACCAGCCGTAAACTACCCAGAGCCTCCACAAGCTCCACTATTTCAGCAATTAATCATTTTTAGTATGTGTTAAGTAAGTACCTACCTTAAAATCTTATTATATCCTAGGTTGACTCACAATGACTTCACATTAACTCGGAATATCAAAACATACCGATAACGTTTCAATTAGTGATAAACAGTAACAGACAGATTTTATAATTCGCGATTACGAATATTTTAAAATACAATTTTTCCTTAATTTGTGAGTCAGTGCGGGATCAACACTTGTCAAGAACATGAATGAATTAGGATTGTTATCATTGAAACATACCTATAGTTTACTATTTTCATAACACATAAGGAAACACCGTTTTTGATTGCTTATCGAAGAATAATAAATCTGCTTCATTAAACCTATCTTCCTACCTATCAGCAAACTAAATTTAGAACAGAATTTATTATTTGTCACATTTATTACATCAGCGGATGACTCATGTACAGGGCAACAGTGGTGTTGTTACGCTAAGTGTAGTGCCCATTTAAGTTCTTTGTTCCTATTTAGTATCACAAAACACTGACTTTGAAACCTACTCCTCAGTAACGGCTGGGTTTATAGATTTGAAAAATTAAATATTACACATTCATGTATAACATTATCAACATAATTATGATTTTGTCGAATACTTTTGCCGAAAAAAAATTAACAACATGATATTTTTTTGTTTGTTTTCCTTACTTTTATCAATCTTTAGAAATATGGTTAAGTAAAAAATGGTAGTTAATATTCTTCAAAATTTACTTAAGATAATGTAAATCAATACATATTTTGCAAAAAAATGGTTTTAAAGGTCAGTCGAGCTCTTGGCTGGTACAGGCGGCAATGCGAATATGTGTGTATTTAACTCCACCCAGATGTTCCCAGGCCAGTCAGTAGACCTTTTATGAGTGACCTCTGGAGATGCCGCATCCGACTGAGCAGTAGGCTATTGCACTGCGACGTCTGGTAGACGAGGAACAATACCACAAGCACCCCAATCACGCGTTGCGTATCTTCACAGACGGCAGCAAGATTGAAGGCAAGGTCGAAGCCGCAGTGTCCGTGTGGACCGACCAGGTGGAGGTGAAGGCCCTCAAGCTTGCTTTGCCGTCCTACAGTACCGTCTACCAGGCCGAACTTCTCGTCCTCTGCGAAGGTGACCTATGGTAACCTAATTGGTAAGTATGGTACATAAACATTATAGGTAAAGAATGAAAAAAAGAAAGAAAAGTATTTATTTTGGCGCAAAAAATATTGTAGACAACAAAAACTTAAGACAAACACAAAACAAACAAAAAAATGTAACATTGTCTGTCACACGTTTGCGCCAAAAAAGGTCCAATTCAGCGAAATGCCAGACAACTATGAGGTAGTTGTCTGACGCTGGTTTTCAACTGAACGGTACTTGGCAAAGCGGTCTAACGCGTCCCATGCAACATTACATCCGTCGAGTCAGATCGCTGTGGAAAAGTGCGCACACAAACTGTGACGCCGCATCGCGTACGTGGCGTACGTGGGTTCGGTTTGTCTTTACCTTAAATATTTTATTTGCACTGAAGCGACTACGTACTATACTGTAGTGAATCGTAACGATGTGCGAGCAACTAAGTAGCTACTAATTACGTAATGGTCTTAAACAATCACGTAATAGTATAGAAACTGCCTGTAACTTAGCAATGTATGACAGTGCACGTGGGACGCCGGCAATCACTGTCATGAGGTGACAATAGAATATCAACTGTATGTCTTAACAGACAGTGGTGAGATTTGATTGTTTCTCGTGCAGCTGATAAGACAAGGAGCTTATACTGTGAGTACATCACCGCAAGCAGTGTAGTGATGATTGAATGCATTGAACACGAAAGATTATAAGAGCGATAGTAATGTATTTTAATTGATTGACTGATGTAACCGATTGTACTTGACAAGTTTTTGAGATCATAAACACCGACTTATCGGTGACGATTTTTTTTTTATGGTGGATAAAAATCATGCATTGACATCCCGCCTTGGGCGGAGCGGGAGATAGTGTCAGACTCTTACTGACTATAAGGCCCACCCCGTTCCTTCTAGCCTTCATACCGGAGCTCGAGCGCAATTTCGGATAACCCTGGCTCCAGTAGGCTTCGACCCGGCTGGGTCCCTGCTGTTGCTGACAACTCCTTGAGGCGCGCGGGAACAGTGCGCGCCGTCGACGACTTGGGCTTGGTCCGGACAGTTACCGGACGGCCGGACAGCAAGCTTACCGTTTCGCGGGAGACCGTGCAGTATCCCCGCACCATCCTTATTGCCATGACCGAGCAACCGGCGGCCATGCTGAACGCCTGCCAGAGAGGCGTTCAGCATGGCCGCCGGTTGCTTTTTCAGCGACGGCGCCCACACCAGCGCCCCGTTGAGGGCCATGGACCGAACGATCCCCACGTAGAGCGTCCGGCAGGAGGCATCTGGACCCCCAAGGTTGGGCAGGAGCCGCTTGAGCGCAGCCCCAGCCTGGTTCAGTTTGGGAGCCAGACGTCGGAAATGCTCCACGATTTTACACCGGCTGTCGAGGACAAGTCCCAGGTACTTCATCGTCGTTCCGACACCGATGTGAACTCCTCCTACCGTTAGTTGGGAACTCAATGGCGGCGCGTTCCGAGAGCGGCGACCGTGAAAACTCATCGCCTCGGATTTGTGAAGCGCCGCCTTGAGTCCCAACTCCTGGATCCTATCAACGACCATCGCAACCCCGCGTGTCGCTAGAGCGACCGCCGCCTGGTACGACTCTCGACTACGGAAGCTTGAGAATGAATGAACGAGCTAAGTGAAAAGTGACACATGTCACTTTGACAGAATCCGGTCTGACGTTTACACGAACCGAGCAGATAAAGGTGCCGACCACAGAGGCCCGGCTGATTCCTCTGTCAGCAGCCGTGCGACGTGCAATGTCTAGTCAAGTGCAATATCTAGTCACGTGCAACGTCTAGTCTCGGAGACTGTCTCACGGCTCGATGTGTGAAGTGAAAACCTAAAGATTAAATTAGTTATTAAATGAGTTGTGAGATCTGGAATAGTTTGTTTATTGCTCGTGTTACCCAGTCATCGCCCACAAAACAGTCTTTGGAAAGAACTTCAATGATGATCGGCATTCTCCGCCGACATATATTTTTAGAAAATTTGTGGTAAACGACGAGTTAACTGCAACCTTTCACCTTAGCTCCTGCTTTTCAAAATGTATCCCTGGAGTACGCCGACCGTCTTCAGCTCTTGGGAGTTGAAATTTCGTAAGACCTTAACTTTGGACGGTTCTATGAGTCAAAAGCCAAGGTAGTTGCTAGGAAACTTGTTCTTGCAAAAGACCGTCGGTACTATACCAATCGTGTGTGGAGTACTGCACTCACGTACTGCACTCACGTACTGCACTCACGTACTGCACTCACGTACTGCACTCACGTACTGCACTCACGTACTGCACTCACGTACTGCACTCACGTACTGCACTCACGTACTGCAGTCACATATAGGCTGATGCTGCAAAATGCCACCTAGCAGCTTTGAAAAGGCGAGTAAAGAAGCTAATTGGATCCTGATTTTTCCAATGAAAAAAAAGTCCAATCATCATCAACACCGCATTGGCGTAAGGTAGCCAGCCTTTTGATATCTGACAGGATGCAATTTAGAGAGTGTGCACGGGAAATGATTTAATTCCGCCATCTTACTTCTACCATCGGACAACCCGACGTACGGCGAACGTTCACCCGTTTTTGAAACCTCTACGGTTTGCACTAAGCGTTTCACCTCGTCGTTTAAACCGCGTACATCGAACGATTGGAACAGTTTGCTTACTGCGATCTTCCGTCCGATTATAATTTAATTATTATTATTTGATTATTTTTTTTATTTTAGTTTTCTTCAAGGCTAGAGTGGACAGGCTTTTAATATTACTAATGTGCCTCACTTTCAAAAATTGCATCACTGCTTACCATCAGGTGAGATCGTAGTCAAGAAATAGTTAAATCAATAAAAAAAAAAACTAAAATACATTACTTTAGTTTTTTTCGAAATACTTGCATTGAGATTTTATAAGCATGTAGCAGGAGCACTTTATAAGCTTTCCTCAAGTCCAATCTATTTACGACCCGGTGGATTGGATTTTTAGACGCAAAGATAGAGTCACGGGATACGTGCTGACTTGTCGGCTGACTGCCTTCGAATGATTTGTTACTGTTAACGTACGAATAATTAAGTCTAATTAAGTTCAGTAGTACAATGTCTCGAGTGTATTGTACCGCTATGTGTTGTGTGCGCACAGACGTACTCGCACAGCGCTGCGCCGCCATAACTCACGGCCAACGACTTCATGTTCTATCTTAAACAATTTATTTACAGCGCCCCCGCACATCCCTCCCAAACCCGCGCCACCCCGCACCCGCCTGGCTCACTCAAATTTTAAATTATCATTTGATTTCATGCGGCCATTGTTCACGAAAAATAACAGAGCAAAGATACGCGCGGAAGACAAATGCGAAGTGGCTTTGTTTGTGGCGAAATATCATAAAAATATAAGACGATAAAGTGTCGTGATTTATAAGAACCGCGGCCCGCCACAGCCGCGCCGCCGCGCCTTTCCGCGCCTGCACCGTGTCTGTACCGCACCGCGCCCGTACCGGACCCGCACCGCGCCGCAACCTTTTTGTTGTAGGATGGGAAAAGATCATGCATTGACATTCCCCGCCCTTGGGCGGAGCGGGAGATAGTGTCAGACTCTTACTGACTAAAAAACCCACCCCATTCCTGAATGAGGCCCTTGCACTGACCGCCACGCACTGTGGGCGTGCAATGTAAATACTATAAGAGTATTTATTTAAGTTAGAAACGAAAGTATTTTGTTGACGAAATCATTGTTATAGAAATAAGAGAATAAGATGTAGCTGTTCAAATGCAAGTTCCTCCTTAGCAAAGTAAATTGTTAGCAAAATAAGTCGCTAACCTCCGACGCGATCTTGTTTTAAGTTTCCAACTAATAATTGCTTACTACAAACTATGTCGTTTGTGATAATTACTTCGCTAAAAAGTGTACCATATTATAAAAATAAAAGGTACCACCACGTACCACGTGGGGAGTACGCCGTATGCCCAATCTAGCTATAGCACATCAAGTATTAGAAAAAAATACATACTTATAGCAGTATGGGGCATCACCCCTCTCAAAATGATAATGAAAAACATAACATTACCACCTGTAGAGTAAGTCATATGAGTGACAGTAACAGGTGCGGATTATTGCCGCCATATGTGTATCACGGACGACGACGACCGCGGTGCAGCACGGCGCAGGGTACGCGGTGCGATGTAGGCCAAACAGTTAGTCGCCAATTAACACACGACACTGTACCGTCTAACTCCGCTCTTAGTCACTACTTCACGCTCATAACCGTCGTTTCAGACTCGGCAACACGGAATTGACGGGGAACTGACGTACAGAACAAGTGCTTAGGAAATAGCAAAGCATCTAGGTATATGTGTGTGGAACGTAAAATGTATTACGAAGAGAAGTATTAAATTACATTAAACCGACGCACACGTATAACATGCCTGATTTGTACGTAGAACGACGTCGCGTGGCATCGCGTGGCGTTTATCAAGTGTAGCTCTACGAGTCTAGTTCCATATAAAATGTATGGAGACCGACGCGCCCAGATTGGCGTGTGTGCACATGTGTGAGCAGTGTAGTTCTAATTAGTACAGTATATACTCGTATAGTGTAGTCTATGAGCCACACAACACGGTCTAATATATTGTATTATAATACGAGTAACTTTGCAAAACCGGGATAAAACAATTTCCCGGCGAAATTCATTTGGCGGACATTTCATTATACTTATGCCGAGATTGGATTAAGTTTGTGATGAAATTAAAGCGGATGTGCGGTGCAGTGCCATCTTGTTCACTTTTGAATATGAGTAAAATATATATTTTTCACTTTCTTTTATCTCTGGGGGAGGTGAGCTCCAGTGGATATCGGAAATAGTTGAGATAAGCACGCGAGAGAATTATACTAATTACTCGAACCGTGAGCAACAGGATAAGTTTAGTTAATATTTCTACTAGCTACCTACCTAGATAACCGATCAGCTTGACTGGTGACTGGATGTTATGATGTTACCATATCGATTCAAATAGCTGCAGCATAGAATAATAATGCATTGACTCGAATGTCAGTTTTCACCGTATCAGCAAAATCACGTCCACAAAGAACAAATTATGAAAAGGTTACCCGGTGACCGAGACGTCAGTCGTGGTATTTTGTGCCCCCTGGTGACGTCATTTTGAGAACCATATCTCTGTCTGATGAGCTATATAGTCGTTAGGCCAAGCCGCCACTGCCTCAGGAGCGTCGTCCCCCGTACACCGCACCTTTGATTTCTGATTCGTATGCATGGAATATCCACGTAATTTGCGAACTCATTGCGTGGATCAAGGTGAGATTTAAAAAAGCCGCTCGGGAAAATAAGAAAGATTCCTAGCGTGGTGCGAGAGCCGCCAGCCCGATACCCGAGCGAGATCCGAGGCGCGGCGGCGAGGAGGCGAGGCGCCTTTATAATGCAAATGATACTGATTGTTCCCATCGCTTCGGATTCCACTAATTTACGACACCTCCACGTGGAACTCCAATTTCCGAAGACGTTTCGTTCGACTATTCCCGAGAGCGTCGGATATTCACATTGCTTCTCAGCCGAGAAAATTATTGTAATGTTCCGATTGATAGGCTCGTTACAAAATATTGTGCGTTAGTCAATTACGGGTCTAAACTGATAGTATCTGAACGTTTATCGTTACCAGTAGTTGGCAGTGGCTTGAACACGATCTGTCAAGTGGTTACAGTTAAACTATATAACTAGATAGATTGAGATGCTGTACTACAGTCCGTCACTATCTTTGGTGCCCCCTGAGAGAGGTCAAAAACAATCCCAAAAATCTATAATAATATTATAGTTATATTATAATAATTTTAGATTCTGGGCGGTTCTGATTTTTCTCCACTTTGCAGCGGCGAAGGTAAAAACTACAGTTCTTCATCTATTTATTCACTTGAAAGTTAAAATTAATATAATAAAGATGGAAATGAAGCGAATGAATAAGTTGTGTATAATTTCGTATAATAAGGATCTGCTAGAAGTCGATTTTCAGATCGCGCTAACTTTAAAGCTGGCTCAAAACTTTCTTATGGATTATCTGGACCGACTAAGTATAGCTCCTACACTCTGCCGCCTTATTTTATGTAGAGGAAACCTAGTGAAAACTACAAAAAGTTACAAACAAAACCTCCGCAGTCATAGGAATAGCGAATGCCTACTGCTATACACTCAGTGTCATTACTGTTCAATACAATACGTAGACCACGCAATTAAGTATTTAAATAAAATGACATGGATTACAGCGGAGTGTGAACCGTTCGTTAGTGAGTGCATGACAAACAGGCGCGCGGCGGAACCGTGCGGGCCCAACACGCGGCTCATTAGTTAGCAAGCGCGTAATGCGCGTATGAATGAGCGGTGTGCACGCGGCGTACTGCACTACTACTGTAATGTTCTTATTATTTCTTTACATATATACAATTCCCATCTGCATCGCGAACAGGATCCAAGCTACGGCTGAAGCAAGGTGGTCAGGGCTCCTGAAAGAGACACACACAATTATTTGTTACTCACGGAGAAAAGCCGGCAAAAAACTCCACGATCCAAGAATATTCTTTATTCATCAAAACATTGTAGTATTGATTCGAATTTCCTAAAAATACGCGCCATTTACAGAAGCACTACTTTCTGGATCCAGCGCTTGGCCCTTAGGTGTTTGTTGAGGCTTTTTTCTATTATACCCTTAACTGTAAAACCTATTGGCACAATATTATTAATGGTGTATTCACAATCATTTCCCACATATCGACAAGCTCGCGAGCCAGGTCAAGACACTTTGAATGTTTATCTTTCTCAGCTTTCATGACGTTCTCTCGACGATCAAAAATAATTGTGCGACGATCGTCAATCTACCGCCACTTTGTCTGGCTTATTGGTAAAGATAGTTTTGTCGGTAATGATAGACCGATAGATATATAGGTTATAATGCGTTTCTCAATAGCTGGCAGGCATATACCTATACTATGTTACTTCTTTATCTTTTTTTTTCTTCATTTGATTTTTTTTTTATTAGAGGCGAATAATAATAATTAAAATAAACACAAAACTGCTTTTTACTAATTTGTGAATTTACGGAAAGGACTGGACCTCACGACATTGGGTATCCTAGTGTGGGGACCAGAGATATATTGTTTAATTTTAGTACATAAGTCATTTGTACCTAATATTATGTGTATCTTGTACTTATGTATATCTACAAGATTGTATTTAAGAGCAAGTTATTGGTCGTAAATCCTGGGTACAAGGTTGTGTTGAAGCAAATAGACCGTTAGCTAGTCGAGAATAATTAGAAATAATGTTTATATTCCTTAGACCGGTAACATGTTCGGTAGATATCAACCGTAACATCTTTATTTATTTATTTATTAAAACTTCAGGCAACACAAAGGTACAAAGGTGGACTTAATGCCTTAGGCATTCTCTACCAGTCAACCAAGAGTAGTGAAGAGAAAACATGGCAGGTGCAGAAAAAAAAAGAAAACTAGGGAGATAGACAGGTAGTTTCTACGCAACGCCGACTGTTAACTACAGATCATTGAACTCGCTCAGCTGACGTTTTCTTAAAAAAAAATAATTTCGTACATGCGTAAAATACGATTTTTGAAAAAAAAAAGGTACTTTATTTTTTAATTTTATCTTAACAAATCGATAGTGTTTCATGTACCGGATCGACCCTCCACGGGATAAAACGATTAAAATTTAACGGTGTGTGTATACAAGCTGTAAGGCACAGCCCTCCACAAACTTTAAGGGCTAGCTCAGTAGACGAAACTGAACAACCGTCCACAAGACATTTTTTCAGGAAACGAAAAAAAAAGTCATCCTCACACACAAAATGATAAACTTGATTGGACAATTTGTATGGCGAGGCAGTTTTTTTTTTACAAAGTCAAATTCAAAGCGTTCACTTTATAAATATATATTTATATGTAATAAACATACATATAATATATTATAAAGCTACATATATTATGTGGAAAATGAAAGGATTTTTGAGACTACTCCGCTATTTGTTGATCAAAAGACAACCACAATGTATACTTGTTCATATTAGTAAAGTTTTAAAAGTTTTTGACTCTAGGCTAATCTTTCTCAGTGTAAATGTGTGTGTAATGTATGTGGATTGTAAAAAAAATGTTGACAGTGTTATACCTGTTATTCGACCAAATATTTAGTCGCACAAATGCTTTTGGAGCAAGCATATTTGGCAACACGCCGCTTTGCACGTGACATATATATTACGCATTTAAACTCGCATCGACTACTTGTCGCAAGATTATTATTAATTAATATAATTTATCATCACTAATTGGAACTAGTAAAGTGTATTTAGATGTGTTGCAAATAAAACATTATCATTACCTTTTGCTATCGTTTAAACAGTAAATTAAATAAAAAATACCATTTTGTTACACTCCAACAGCAGCCCGTCGAGTGAAGATCTCTTCTCATCCAGAAAAGTATATACCTGTGAGTATTGGTCATTAGAAAGACAGAATGTAGAAAAAGTGCACTCAAACTTTCCGATGACCAATCTTCTGATCACATCTAATGGTAGCATTACGACCATCGTTAATTACTGTTTAAATAGTTTATAGAAAGCAACCACCAACTGTTTCCATATTATCACAATTAACCAGCGCGCGTAGGCGTCGGTCCTAAACATAACTCTTGAGCCAAACTAGCATGACAGCTGTAACCGCCGACACATGTAGTTCCACATATTTCTTCAGGCCTGCCATGATTATCGCGTAACTGCCTACAGCACTTTATTATGAAAGTCTCTCGCGAAACAAACTAGCGGTCGTTTAGAGAGTGGTTTCTAGAGTGTGTACGACAGTACGTATCGCGGTGGTGCCGTGGTCGCAGACTAAGCGGCGCTGAAGCTGAACTCCTCAATATTGTCGCGAGGGCACGCACACTTACTCGACGCTCATTACTATAACTTTGGACTAGTCTACATATAGAGGATAGTGAATGGAACCCTACGAAACTTCATATGAAATGAGGATGCGTATGTGTGAGTGCGCACTCGATGACTATAGGAAGTTAATAAGAGCGTTGTTGGTAATGTGTTCCGCGGCCAAGCTGGGGGGGTGACGCCGCGTGCGCAATTATATGTAAATCTGAGAGGTACAGGAGGAGGGGGGTGAGATTAGCGGATTGTTCGCGTTATGTGTGATAATAGGAGTTTAAGTGTCGCTCACGTGTTCCTACGTAGTCGTAATGACGTGGGGGGACACTAGTGGCGGCACGCGGACCCGTTCGGTGTCACTTTACCAGCGATGAACCGTCAAATGACGTATTCAATATTATAGCACCTTCAAATTAAAATGAACAATCGTTTTTTAATCGTAATTTTTCAAGTTTTTCAGATAAAATTAAGGCCAAATGAAATTACCTACCTACATACTTTTCCTTATCTACACATTTTGTAAAATAATATTTGATTATTTTTATGTAATCGTTTTTAGGATTCCGTAGCCAAATGGCAAATAACGGAAATCTTATAGATTCGTCATGTCTGTCTGTCTGTTAAAACTTAGTAAGTAGATGTATTCTGTGAACCGCATTAAGATTTTCACACAAAAATAGAAAAAAAAAACGATAAATTTTGGTACTTAGAACTGAAACTCAATTTTTTTTTTTCGTCTAAGCCATACGTGTGGGGTATCTATGGATAGATCTTTAAAAATGATATTGAGGTTTCTAATATATTTGTTTTCTGAGTTAAATAGTTTGCGCGAGAGACACTTCCAAAGTAGTAAAATGTGTGTATGATAAAACTAAAAAAAATATATGATGTACCTACATTACTATGCAAACAACCAACGAAAATTGGTTTGAACGAGATCTAGTAAGTAGTTTATTTTTTAATACGACATAAATCTAAAAAATAAACTAATAAAAGAACATCGATCAAAGTTACAATGAACTACAAAAACTTTTATGTTATGTTAGTTACTGTTACGGAACCCTTCATGGGTGAGTCCGACCCGCACTTGGCCGGTTTAAAAACCGGCCAAGTGGATATAGCCAAGTGGAGTGGATATGGAGTGGCCGCTTAAAGAAGACTGTATTGGAGTTATTGCGTTGCATCGTTGCGGTTACGTGCCAATTAAAATTTTTGATATACTGAAAAATTTTAATATAACCAAAAGATTCGTTTCTCGTACCATCAAACAATACAATGAAGACTTTACTGTAGATGACAGGTCAAGAAGTGGTCGCCCTCGCTCTGTAAGGACTCCAGCAGTGATGAAATCTGTGAAGACGCGAATTCAAAGAAATCCCAAACGTAAAAAGAAACTGTTGGCCCTTCAGATGGGGTTAAGCAGAACCACGGTGAAAAGGGTGTTAAATGAAGACTTAGGGCTTCGGGCATATCGTAGAAAAACAGGACATCGTTTGAACGCTCGTTTACCATACCTGAGACTGAAGAGATGCCGCGCTTTGTTGAAGCGGTACGCGGGAAAAAATATCAAGAAATTTTTCGAATGAGAAAAATTTTTACCGTAGAAGAGACCTACAACAAACAAAATGATAAGGTATACGCACACAGTAGGGAAGAAGCGAGCAACCGTATTCCGCGTGCCCAACGAGGCCATTTTCCATCCTTGCTCATAGTATAGTTGGGAAATTTCTTATTGGGTTAAGCCCCAATAAAAAATTCCCAACCATACCAACGGAGGTACATTTTATTTTATTTATTTGGCTCACCAACAATTGACTACACACATACAGATATATGAAATAGATAGAATAAACTTATAGACTAATGCAGCAATTCCTTACAGGTAAGCACAACAGGCGTAACTTTACTGTTAGTTTAATAATAATTAATTTTTGTGAGAAAGGTGTATAAACGAATGCAGTTATGTATCAAAATACAGTCCTGACGAACCTTGTGGAACCTGTTTCTTATACCATGTACAATAACAGGCACTAGGTAATCCAGCAAGATTCGGCGCCAGCTCATAGAGCGAAGAGCACACAAGACTGCCTGGCGGCGCGTTAAATCGACTTCATCCGGCACGAAGACAAGCCCTCCTCCAGTCCAGATTTGAGTCCGTTAGATTACAAGATATGACAACACTTGGAGGAAAAGACCTGCTCAAAGCCTCATCCTGATTTGAGTCACTCAAGGCATCCTTGATTAAGGCAGCCGCCGATATTGACATGGATCTCGTTCGTGCTGCGATAGGCGACTGGCCGCGCAGATTGATAAACTTATCATCATTTTGAATAAACTTTATTATCATAAGAATCTATGTTTTGTTAAGTTAATTTTGGTATATAAATGGTTACATAATGAATAAACTTTTCTCAATTATTTATGACCTGACTAGGTATATTAAAAAACTAATTGAATTAAAAAAAAACATCTACATCATGAGCCGATAGACATCCACTGTTGGACATAGGCCTCCCCCACGTGTCGCCACAATAAATGATCCTACGCGTCCCGCATCCGTCGGATTCCCGCAACCTTCACCAGCTCGTCGTATAATATACGGCTCTTGCAGAGTCGATAATCTCTTATGGACTTATAAGCGACTGTATCGTCGCTTTCCATCAGGTGAGATAGCGGTCAAGCGTGAACTTATAGCGCTCATTTATTATTCTTTAATTATTGGGGGCCGAGTCACCCGCGTCCGTAGGAGAATACCCAAAGTAAGACCCTACACGTAGTCCCGGGTGGTGCTAAACAGGTGAAACTAACTGGTATAACCGTTAGCTTGCGACCACCCATTGAGCAAAGACCACGGCCTGGCCGTGTTCCGGTACGATGCTCAGTGTAACCAGTCTAGAGGAGTTGCACCGCTGGCCGATCGTAGATAGTTGGGGGCCCAAGTTCTCGGGGGGGGGGGGGGGGGGGGGGGGCTCGGGCGTCCCCGCAGTCTCCAGACTAGTCCCCTAATGATGTCGTCCTTTCTGTGCGTGCCTGAAGGTTAGCAGCGTGGCTCCCCATTTCACTTCCTTCTCCTCTTCTCCATTCACTCTCAAATTATGAAAAGGAATAGAAAGAGTAAAATTAAACAGCGGCTGCACTCCGTCTCTCACAAAGTGCACCTCTCAAATATACGGGGTCTGCACTCGAATCTCGTTGCAGTCCATCACCACCTGGAGACTGAAAAACCAGCTCTACTATTCCTTACGGAGACGCAGATCAGAGGTCCGTCCGACGTGTCGTATCTTTCATACTCAGGGTTTACCTTGGAGCACAACTTCAAACCACACGCGGGCGGTATGTATGCCCAGGATGACATTTGCTATCGGCGTCTTCGCAATCTTGAAGAGTCCAGGTTCTCAGCGCTTTGGGCTTTGATCGACACAGGCCTAGATAAAATAAACTACGCTTGTGTTAACTGCTCGCATAGTGGAGATCAGGAGATGTCCGAGCTCACACAGCATCTGAGTGAGGCGGCAGATGCGGCTCAGCAGCGGTACCCTTCTTCCCAATTGGTGTTACCGGGGGACTTTAATGCGCACCACCAAGAGTGGCTTTTCCCATACCAGTGCACAGATCATGCTGGTCGTGAGATGCGGAAGCTAGCGCTGGAATTGAATCTCACCCAGCTTGTCCAGGGGGCAACGAGGGTACCGGATGTGGATTCGCACACAACCAATTGCTTGGACCTTCTGCTGACCACAGATCCAGATCGCTACTCAGTGTCGATATCTTCGCCTTTAGGCAGTTCTGACCACTGTTTGGTTAAATCTGTGTCTATCTACTCCCCGCCCGATCCTAGTCCTAGAGGTCTTTAAGTATATAACCTAGGGGTCTTTAAGTCAAGAGTGAATAGATTGCTTCTAGGCAAGCGTGTATTATTATAAAAAAAGCTACAAAAAGTTAATAATTACAACTGTCAATAAATGAAAAGATAATTAAAAAAAAATACTAGCGAATTTAAGGTGGTTTGGGTCAAATAATATAGATAGATATTAGATTGATAGATATTAGAAGCGATTTTCATAAAAAAAATACTCGTACTAAACACGAAATTATATTACCCAAATGGAGATTAGCCAAGACCAGTGAGTCATTTTTAGTAAAGAAAGCAGTACCAATATATCAGTTATAATACTGTGGAAATAGGCATAGTAAAACCAAAGACATGAAGTAAACCGGTTTGTTCTTCGTTCGGCCCACTGAGTTATGTCCCACATAAAAAATTCCTGGTTCGTCCCTAACTATATGCTTCCTTCGTCCCGAAATAGTATTTTAATTATTTTGTTCTCGATTCGTCCCATTTTATATTCCTTGTTCGGCCCATATTTTTTTTGTATAGGCAATTTTGACTTTTTTGTACACTCAGGCAAACAAATTTATTACTATTTTATGAGTACAAATTACATACTAGCTTCTGCCAGTGGCTTCATCCGTGTGATAGTAAAAATATTCTCGAAGATGTGATGCATTATCTAGCGGATGGTATATTTAAATGTGTGGTGAAACGATTTAAATAGTTGTATATCATTTAAGGTCATCTCAGAAGTACCAGTGAAAAAACTAATGTTGTGCCGTTAATGTATGTATTGGACAAAAAGGAACCTACAAACGGAACTCTGTTCTCTCATATTAAATCGCTAATTCCTCGTTGGAACTCCATTTCATTCAGAACTGATTATGAGAAGGCGGCCATGAATGGTATCCATAAAATATTTCCAAACGTCACATGCAAAGGTCTTAACTTCCATTTCCCTCAAGCTCTTTGGAAAAGAGCAAAAGCATTAAATTTATATAAAAATAGAATGTTTAAGAAGCATATTGCTTTGTGTTTGTCATTAGCTTTGCTTCCATCAAAACTCGTTTTGTTAAAAATTAAAGCAAAGATTGTTTTTTTTTTTTGTTTTGATAGGTACCTACTCTCAATTAATTCTTGGTCTCTAAATTATTTTATAACTAAAATAATCACGTCTTAAATAATTTTTTTTTGCATTATTGGTAGGCTCGCGTTTGACCACTATCTCACCCTATCAGGTGTAAAGTAAGTGATGACCATTTATTAAAGATCTGACCGTTTTATGTTAGGTATCTGATTATTATACCATTTCTGTGATTTGGATTATGATACTCGATAGTAAAGATGATTTATACAACATTTTTTAGAATGTTTTATTATTAGAAATCAATTTCCTCATCATCATATCAGCCGAAAGACGTCCGCTGTTAGACATAGGCCTCCCCCAAGCGTCGCCACAACGACCGGTTCTATGCATCACGCATCCATTGAAATGAATTTACTTTAAAAAAAAAAATTAGCCAACTATATTACTGTAAAAGCGACAAATAATAATAACTTTAAATTAATTAAAACGAACTAAAATATGATGTTTGTTTTTAGTTGGTTTAGTTTTTTTTTATAAGTCCGTATTTTAAATTTTTGAAATGTTATTCGATTATGTACTTACGTTTTTTCGTTGACTGTACTTTTAACGTATTTGGAATTCGGGACGAAACACAACTTTAATAGTGATGTAGGACGAATAAATAATTTTTTGGAATGTGGGACAAAACTTCGGGACGAACGAAGAACAAACCAGTAAACCAACCTAGCTGTGGTCACATCTGCCAACTGCCTTATTTTTCTTAATGCATATGGCGCTGAGCTTAATTTACCTAAAAGAGTTCAAATATGAGCGCCCCACTGCAGTTTAGAATCGACAGTTATACCTGAGAACACAGTTTTTATAATTACATCAAGTTTTTTTGCCATCACGAATTAAATTGACGCCAATTTGAGGGACATTCGGTAATGAAAACTATATACATTTAGTTTATTTGCATTTAGTAAGAGATTATTAGCTGCAAATCATTTCGAAAGAACAGTCAGACTTTCGTTGACACGCAAGATATCCGCATCTTTTCTGTCCACTTTAAAAATAAGAGAAGTGTCACCAGCAAATAGGATTATATCTGATAAATTAGCCATCATTTAAAGAAGGTCATTAATATAAAAAGAAAAAGAAAATAATAGAAAAAAGAAAGGGCCAAGAATTGAACCCTGAGGCACGCCCATCCTTACTAAAGACCTCGAGGACGTCCGACATTTTTTTCTGCCTGCAAGATAAATAGGAAAAAAAAAAACAAGATCAGCAGCTCGTCCACGAATTCCGTAAAGACGTAATTTATAGATCACAGTATTATGGTCAACACAGTCAAATGCTTTAGAGAGGTCACAGAATATGCCAATAGCATTCTGGGACTTCACCCAGGATCTTAAAATGTGATTGATGTGTTTCACTCCTGCGTCCGTCGTTGACATTCCTTTCGTGAAGCCAAACTGATGACTATGTAAAATCCTATTAGAATTAAAATGAGACAACATCTATCTGGTCAAGCATGATTTTTTCATAGATTTTACTCAATGCTAGAAGCACAGATATTGGTCTATATGTCATTCAACCATAACTTAAAGCAAGTCATGAATGACAGAATGTCTCTAGGGCGATTCCTAGGGAATATTGAGATTTGAATTTGGAACACCAAAAATGGTCAACATTTCTGTGGTCACCATAATAAAATGTACGTGCTTCGAACATAGACTTTTTATATATTATCGTCTAGAATAGAAAATCTTTGGCTTCGAACAAGTTTATTCGAAATTCACTGGGCACTAAGAAAAAACGAACAGAATAATTATATGTGATTTATTGGTTGCGTATTAGAAAATCAAAACTTTCTCCAGCAAATTTCAAAAGAACATTAAACGAAATAACAAAATTTACATGACCAAATGTTTTATTTGGAAAAATTTTAGAATCCTAATGTATGTGACATCAAATGAACGACTGATCAAAAGTTGCTAGATGTAATTTTAAAATATCAAATCATTTCAATCATTATGTAACCGGTACATAATGTATTCTGGGTTTATATGTGTATTCAGTCATTATGTTAAGCTCCTTTTTCAGCAAACAGGGTAAACAGACTGAACTCTAATCACCTAGGACTCCAGTGCGCACCGACTCCTGTCTTTATTGCTGAAAACCTGACTTTTAAAACAAAACGGTTGTTCTATCTCACTCGAGAATTTGCTAAAGTCAATGAATTTTCCTTTTGTTGGACTGCACATGGTAAAATCTATCTTCGTAAAAAAGAAGGTATGCAGTCAATACGTGTAACTGCTGAAAATGATCTCAAGAAAATAAATTGTGAACAATGACTAGCAATAAAACATATTATGTTATCTGGTCATTTTCAAATTGCATGCTATGTTTGGAAAATTTTATTTTGTCTGTTTTATAATTTGCTTTGTTTTTTATGTAACCGAATTGTAACAAGTACTTACTCTACTGGATATTTGTTAAATTCATTTAAATACACTTCACACACACAATATCACACACAAGTCGTCGTGAATGATCTATATAGCATTATTCTTCGGTTCTCACCCTGGCTAACATGTTCCCTAATAACCTTATATTTTTCAAATTCACTGCGAATAACGTAACTGAGATATCTAATGAATTAGAATCAATTGGTGTTTCTACGTCATTCACTTGTTCACGCTACACTTGCACTCAGTACGTAAACAAGGCCCACGAAAACCTCAATATATTTCAGATGAACATACGTAGTGTAAATTCAAATTTTAATGAACTTACTATTCTCCTTGACTCTATCAATATGCCTTGCGACATAATTGTACTGACAGAGTGCTGGCTTAGCAAGGTTGTAAATGTACCCGATTTGAATGGTTATGTCAGCTACCAATCAGCCTTTAGTAATCACAACGATGGCGTAATTGTTTATGTAAAGTCGCAACTAAAATTTAAAATTCTCCAACCACAATTACTTGATGCAAATTGTCTGGTATGTACTAGCGATGATGTAGCTATAGTAGCAATATATCGCTCTCCTGCCAAAAAGAACCTTGACCAGTTCCTTGCAAGTCTCAATGATATTCTCCTTACACTAAGTCACTACAAAACCTTAGTTGTCACCGGCGATTTAAACATAGATATCGTACCAGAGCATCTGAATAACCATTCTGATGAATATCTAAATGTTATAACCTCACACGGCATGCTTCCTGCTCATATTTTTCCAACAAGAGGTCAGGCATGTCTTGATCATGTAATGTTAAAGACGCAAAAAACTGCAACCACACTAGTTTTGGAGACATTGATCACGGATCATTACCCTATTATCTTAAGTATCAACATAAAAAATTCGTCACCCAAACCAAATCATTACGTTAGGCGCATGGATCAACAGGCAATCTTGGATGATTTACGGAAAACTGACCTGTCTTACTTATTAAGCATTAATGATGCCAACGAAGCCGCTGAGTCTTTTATCCACGAAATTTCATCCAAAATTGATGCACATACGAGGCATGTTTTAATTCCGCATAAAAAAAGGATCATAAAGCCTTGGGTTACTCCTGGACTCCTGAAATGTATTAAAAACAAAGACTCATTGCACCGTAATTCTCTAAAAGATCCTGATAATTTGATACTAAGTACTACCTACAAACGCTATCGTAACTTTCTTAACAATTTATTGAAAAAACTTAAAACCGCTCATGATCAGAATCTTCTTCAGGAGGCCAGGGGCGACTCGAGAGCGACCTGGAATGCCATCAAAAATATTACTGATATGAAGCAGCAAACGACCTTACCAAACGAATTATTGGGCTCATGCGATAACTCCGATGACTCAATAAATATGGTAAATAAGTACTTCGCAAGCACAGGAAAGACATTAGCAGACAAAATTGTTAATAGTGGCCAAAGCTCTAATAATCTAGCGCATGCATCGTTACATTCCGAGAATAGACCAAGTTTCTCAATGGGTTTTTTTGAGGTCTCGGAAAATGATTTAGAATCTGTTATTTTTAGTCTAAAAAATAATTGTGCTGTCGGTTGGGATGGCATACCAGTATCTATACTTAAATCGGCCCGACATATCTTAATACCAGCTATAAAACATATATTTTTGACCTGTCAATTGGTACTGGGACTTTCCCTCGAGTTTTTAAGAAGGCCATTGATCACCCAATTTTTAAAAGTGGCGATAGGAACTGTGTCGGAAACTATAGGCCAATTTCAGTACTTACAACGATTTCCAAGGTTTTCGAGAAGTTGATAAATAAACAACTAGTCAATTATTTAACCAAACATAAATTAATTTCAAATAACCAATATGGATTCGTGAAAGGTAAATCAACTGAAGACGCTGTAATCGATTTGACTACTACTGTGATTCAATCATTAGACAAAAAACAAAAAACCATTGCAGTATTTTTAGACCTATCAAAGGCTTTCGACACAGTTTCTATTCCCATTCTGCTAAGGAAGCTGGAAAAAATAGGCGTAAGGGGTATGGTCTTGAACCTGCTGCGTAGTTATCTCTCTGAGCGTAGACAGTGTGTAAAGATTGGAAATCTCACTAGCAACGAGGAATTCCTCACTTATGGTGTTCCACAGGGCAGTGTGCTTGGGCCTACATTATTTTTGGTGTATATCAACGACCTGTGTCAATTGTCAATCAATAACTGCAGAATTATTACCTATGCAGATGACACGGCGTTGATTGTTAAAATCAAAATCAAAAATATTTTTATTTCACATAGGCCTACATGGGCACTTATAAAACGTCAGAAGTTAGTGCACGGTTCCAAATTGGTCGTTTCCTATGGAGAAGAACCGGCAAGAAACTCCATGGTTACTCTTTTAAAAAAGTGGTTGTTTTACAATATTGATAAATGTTATGTAAGAACAGTGTAGACCAGTCAAATATTGTACACAAAATTTTCTCAGTAAAAAACAAAGTAAGTCGTAATAGGAAGTAGTCTAAGAGTTCGTGGAGTATACAGTGTTCTCACATTTACAATACAAAAAGAGGCTATATAAAAAAAAAAACAGGAATAATATAATAATTACAACTATCAATAAAATATTAACAAAATAAATTACTAACAAATTTATGACAGTTGAAATAAAAATAAAAATATTGCAAAAGCAACGTGTCAGACAAAAAAAAAATGTATATATAACTATTAAAACAAAGGTGGAGCAGTTAATAGACAAAATATTGATGATTTACCAGGGGGCCACATGTGCAGAGGTAGCCATTGCCAAACAAGCGTGTCCTCGACAGTCTTTAACCTTGTAATATGCTTTTTCGGTTAGGACACGCTTGATATGACTTTTGAATTTTCCCTCACTAAGTTCTGTTACCGCCTTTGGCAGCTTATTATAAAAGCGAATGCTGTTAACTAAGAATGACTTGCTAGTCTTAGCTAGTCTCCATTTGGGTAAGACAATTTCGTGTTTACTACGTGTATTTTTGTTGTGAAAATCGCTTCTGATTTTAAAGAGTCCTAAGTTTTTACGTACATACAAAATGCTTTCCAAGATGTAAAGAGAAGGCAGAGTAAGTATATCGATTTCTTTGAATTTATTTCTGAGGGACTCGCGAGGGCCCATTTTATAAATAGCCCGGATTGCTCTCTTTTGTAATATGAAGATTGAGTCTACGTCAGCTGCAGGTCCCCACAGTAAAATGCCATAAGACATAATACTGTGGAAATAAGCATAGTAAACTAACCTAGCTGTGGCTACATCTGTCAATTGCCTTATTTTTCTTGCTGCATATGCAGCTGAGCTTAGTCTTCCCGAGAGAGTTCTAATATGAGTACCCCACTGCAGTTTAGAATCGATAGTTATACCCAAAAACACTGTTTCTGTAATAACATCTAGTTTTTTGCTGTCAAGAATTAGATTGACGTCAACTTGAGGGACATTTGGCAATGAAAACTTTATACATTTAGTTTTAGTTGCATTTAATAAGAGATTATTAGCTGCAAACCATTTCGAAAGGACAGCCAGACTCTCGTTGACATGCAAGACATCCCCATCTTTTCTGTCTACTTTAAAAATAAGAGAGGTGTCATCAGCAAATAGAATTATATCGGATAAATTAGCCATCATGAAGTGAAGGTCATTAATATAAACTAAAAAAAGGAAAGGGCCTAGAATTGAACCTTGAGGCACGCCCATCTTTACTAAAGACCCCGAGGACGTCACCCCATTAATGGATACTTTTTGCTGCCTGTAAGATAAATAGGAAAAAACAAGATCAGCAGCTCGTCCACGAATTCCGTAATGATGTAATTTACAGATCAGAGTATTATGGTCAACACAGTCAAATGCTTTAGAGAGGTCACAGAATATGCCAATAGCATCCTGGGACCTCTCCCAGGATTCCAAAATGTGACCGATGAGTTTCACTCCTGCATCTGTTGTTGACCTTCCTTTCGTGAAACCAAACTGATGACTATGCAGAATCCCATTTAAATTAAAATGAGACAACATCTGGTCGAGCATGATCTTTTCATAGATTTTACTCAATGCTGGAAGCACAGATATTGGTCTATAATTAGAGGGATCGCTCTTACTACCTGATTTAAAAATTGGTACTACTTTACTGTGTTTCATTAAATCAGGGAACGTACCACTGTCTAAACACTGATTAAATATGCCTGTCAGGACAGGAGCAATTGTTTCAATAATTTCTCCAAGAATCTTAACAGATACACCCCATAAGTCTTCAGTGTTTTTTATGTTAAGACTTTTGAATGTTTTCATTATTGTATCCACAGAAATACGCTTAAATTCAAAGTTTGGTATATCCTTAGTGAAATGTTCTTTTAAAAAAGATTCAGCTAACAAAGACGAAGAAGGGAGAGATTTCGTAACTTCTATTGGGATGTTGGTGAAAAAGTTTTCGAACGTCTCAGCTACTTTTGACCTATCAGAGACGATTTTATTATCAATTTTTAATGAGAATTCATTCCGATCTCGTTGGCTTGTCTTTTCAGTTTCCTTGTTTATCACCTTCCAGACAGCTTTTATTTTATTATTAGAATTTCCAATTATCTTACTTATTGATTTAGATTTAGCTTGGGCACAGACTCTTTTGAATATCTTTGAATAGAGTCTAACATGGTTATGCAAATTAGGATCAGACGACAAGGATTTTTCATGATATAGCTGATATAAAGTGTCTCTGCTTTTTCTTATTCCAGCAGTAGCCCATTCATTAAATTTGGATTTATTACCGATTTGAACTTTTTTGACTGGACACGCCTTATTAAATTCTTGGCATACTGTAGAAAATAATGTTCCATAGTTTACATTGGGGTCTTGCGAATCAAAATTGGCTGTTGAGAGACTACTGACGACATTGTTGTTAAAATTATTTAATTTATTTTTAGTAAGCGGTCTAAGCTCTGCAGTTGAATCTAATTGAAGCTTTTTGACTAATTCGAAAGATACAAGTTGACCACTATGGTCAGACCTCACGCCACTAATTATGGATGAGTCTTTTATAACACAGTTAGTAAATATATTATCTATGCATGAAGCTGAGGTAGGTGTTATTCTTATTGCCTTATTAAAAATACATTTTAGATTAAAAGAACTAAACAAAGAGAGAAGTTTACATTTATCTGGTGAATTTACTAGTAAATTAATATTTATTATTATTATATATCTTTATTGCACACCTTAACTTATTAAAGAATAATAATTAACAAAAATAAGTGTACAATAGGCGGTCTTATTGCACAGGGCAATTTCTACCAGACAACCTTTGGATGGACAGAAATGGAAGGAACAAGATTTCGGGTTGAAAGTGTACAACAACTTATAGAAACAATGTGAAAATAAATAAATAAATAAAATATAATACATAAATAAAAAGCCAAATAATAAACTAATAAATATAAAATATACTAACAATTAGAAAGGAGAAGAAGAACTAAAGTGATAGATAATGCTCCTTCACCATTTTTTTGAACGTTGGTGGTAGAAGGATTAAGGAGTAAGAGAGTAGTATTTAAGTCCCCACAAACGAAAACTAATTTGTTGTCTCTAATAAGTTTATTTAGTATTTCTTCAATTATTATCAAAAAAGATGCTAGGTTTGATGCAGGTGGTCTGTACACACATAAGAAAGTTGATGCTAAAGACTAGCGGCTGGTATGTAATGAATCTGAAAGAGCTCTCTCCATCGTGATTTCTTGGCTTAATGCTAACCTTCTTACAATAAACACCGATAAAACCAAATTTATTGCGTTTTCTCCTTCTTCCGTGTCCCAACCGCCAAATAATCTAATAGTCGAGGCTCACACCTGTCAACACTCTAGGCCCACTTGCGACTGCTCACCTCTCTTGCGCACATCTGATATCAGATAACTAGGAGTACAAATTGACAGCCGACTTAATTGGGACAGGCATATAAGCAATATAGTTTCCCGCACTAGGAAACTCCTATACGTTTTTAAAAAACTTAGATCTTCTGCTAACCTAGAGACGTTAAAACTTGTTTATTTCTCCTTAGTGCAATCGATATTCATGTACTGCATACCGGCATGGGGTGGTGCACATGCTACAAGTATGATGCGAGTGGAGAGAGCGCAAAGGGCAGTCCTCAAAGTGCTTCTGGGGAAGCCTATCCGATACCCGACAACAACCTTGTACCAACAGTGTTCTGTACTCACAGTTAGACAGCTCTTTGTACTACAAACCATCATGAGAAAACACATTGCAATCCCATATAAACCCAATAAAAATGAAATTCGGAATCTGCTACTAAAATTAAGTTACCAGGAAACTGAAGACCTCCTTAGACCAACCCGTTAGATCATACGACGCTAACTTACTCACACACACACACCACAGATTACACAACACAAATCACATACACATTAATAAATTATATTTACGCAAAAACTATTACATTCACACAAACAGTTTCACACACCATCATCACCACGCCCTAACATGTGCGTTCACAAAACTAGCCTGCATTACTTTCTATGTTTAATAATGTAATAAATTTTAATTTTATTTTGTTCAATATTATTATTTAATGATTTTTGAAATTATGATATAAAATATTCTTATATTTATTCTTTGTACCTTAAAACTTTTTAGTATGCATAATGTTCATTCTGTAAATCGTTTTAGATGTCTTAATGCTAAAGTTATCGTTATTATGAAAGATGCTGGTGCCTGTGATACAATGTTTTTCATTAGTACAGGTACCAACGTAACTTACCACGTATAATTTGTCAAAACTGTTTGTCAAAACTATTTTTTGTCATTGTCTTAGAGATTTTAGGCTTTGGGTCATCGAATGAAGCGAGCTTGGGACCTTAGAGCACCCCAACACGTACAGGTTAGGTTAGAAGGGAAGGGATGGACGAAATCTCGAATGGAAGAAACAACTTGGACGTACCGTTCGCCGGCCGCTGCCGCGGTACCGCTCGCTTCGCTCGCTCGGCTTACGCGCGGTTGGTCACAGTTCTAACCTAACCTATTTCACCCAGTTCAAAGTACAATCAAAATATGTTCAAATTTTTACGAGAGATTGTAGGTAGTATTCGTTATTTCGAACTGGCTGAAATAGGTTAGGTTAGGTTAGAATTGTGACTAACCGCACGCAAGCCGAGCGAGCGAAGCGAGCGGTGCCGCGGCAGCGGCCGGCGAGTGCTACTTCTTAAAATAAAACAGATCGAGACCAAGGAAATGTTTCAATTTCCGGTGTTTCGTCCGTCCGTATTTTAAAATTCGGGATTTTTATATGTACCCATAGTTTATCCAGTAATCCATTTTGACCTTTAAACGATTTGATTAATAGTGTAATAAATAATTTAAACATTGAAATTCCAGACTATGGTCAGCTGAACTTTTGATCAAATGATCAAAAGTTAAAATCGTTATTTTAAACTTTGTTGATTTGTACGTTGTTCTTTTGGATTTATTGACGATTTTCTATAAAAAAAGTAATGAAATAGAAAATTGTAACTATAGAATCTTAGAGTGGTGAATTTTGTTTGTTTCGAATCTCGAAACATGTTTGTAATAAATTGTCGTTTAATTATCTCACTGATGGTGTAAAAAGTAGAGTACCCAACTCGGGCATAAAGCTGTCTTTGTTTTGGGCGGCTTGAATTCCTCACTTCACTCAGGTTTCTTTATTAACTCTACGTATAATCTATGTATAAAATTATATAAATCCTATTTAGATTAAAATTAGCAACCTTTGTTTCGTTTTGAATTGAACATGCCGCCGCCCGTGACTTAAAGACACTGCTTTATCCCCTAGTCACATAATCTACTATTACATCTAGTAGAAAATATTCCAAGAGAACATACTCCAGGGATCAAAAGGGTTGTCTATTGTTTGGCCGAAGATTATATACCATAATAATCATATTCCCGAATTTCATTTGCTCGAATGTTTGGTTTGCCCTAAAAGACATATGACATACTGTTAATTACCCGAAAGTTAGATACCATAAGATACGAGTGCCATACGTATTGTTTTTCATATTTTTAAGTGCCATAATAATTATCAAACATAATATTTAAACGCCATAATGATTATTAGACGTAACATTTAAATGCCATAATAATTATTAGACAAATATTTAAGCGCCATAATAAATTGTTTTGCCATAATAATTGGGATAGCTGGGTCGTTTGAGCGAGCGAAGCGAGCGAATAGACCTAGCCCAACCTTAAAATATTCTATGCATGGTTGATGATGGGCTTGGTTGACGAAGCCCCGCTTCGCGGGGCTCTTACTTCTGTGTGGTTTATAAAAAAATAACCACGAAGGGGATGGCGGGGTCTATTAGCTCGCTTCGCGCGCTCACACTACTCTGCCATCCCCTTCTAACCTAACTTATCCGAGTCGGAGTACCCTAAAGTCCCGATTGCATCCAGTTTCTCCTGATATAACAACCGTTACATACCCAATCTCGATGGCAAATGATGTTATGGCATATTATAATTATGGCATGTGATAATTAGGACATGTGATAATTAGGACAAGTGATAATTAGGGCATGTGATAATTAAGGCTTACAATGATTATGACAGATGATGTTATGGTAAGTGACTTTATGGGAAACAAAGCTTCTAGCACGTGACTAATGTAGCAAATAAGAGTAGGGCAAATGAATATTACGTCGTATAATATTATGGCTGTTGACTATTATGGCAAATGATATTAGGGTAAATAAAATTCGGGCTAACGGCGGTATACCGATCAAAAGTATCCAATGTGCTTTTTCAGAACATAGTCTACTTGTATGCCAAACATACAAATCTCTTCACCAGTTTCAGCGTG
Source organism: Mythimna albipuncta (assembly GCA_929112965.1). Taxonomy (NCBI): domain Eukaryota; kingdom Metazoa; phylum Arthropoda; class Insecta; order Lepidoptera; family Noctuidae; genus Mythimna; species Mythimna albipuncta. The sequence goes on from OV815973.1 coordinate 264,564, forward strand.
AAGAAGTAATAAACAAACACAACAACCTTTCGCTTTTGTAATACTAGTGTGGTATGATAGTGTGTTTAATCGGATAAGTACTTCCATACAAAGTGTAGTGTTTGGTTAGTTATACCTAATATTTTAAAAGGTTTTCTTCTTCTCGTGTCAATCTGACTCAAAAGAAAAGAAGATTTAAAAAGGTAAAAGAAATACTTTAAAAAAATAACCACGTAGTGGATGGCGGGGTCTATTAGCTCGCTTCGCGCGCTCACACTACCCTGCCAAAAAAAAAGTCAAACTGCCGAAAGTATCAAATGGCCACTAATAAAGACGAATGGAAGACAACATTAAATTGGGATAAGAGCAACAAAAAGATAGTGTTAATGAGCGATAATTACTAGTTTTGTATCGTACGTTGACTAGGTCGACGGCCCATTTCGAGGAAAGAAAGTCTCTTCTTAATGAGTAAGACGCGGTGCGATTGGAAGTAATAGCAACAGTACAATGACTTCGCATTATTCAGCAGTTGGCTCATTGCATTCCTAAGCAACATGACTTGGTGCAATCTAGTGCATTAGAAGGACAAATAATAAGATGATATGACAGAATGTCATCGAAAAGGAATTTACCCCTAAGTTCTAAGAACCTCAAGCGGTGAAATTATCACAACCTCATCGGCAGTTACATTTTTGAGCGTTTGAGGTTGACTCTTGGGCCGTGGGGTCTGAGTGCTCATGCGCTTTTTAAAGAATTATCCAAATGCCTTATTGACACTTCGCATGACCCAAGGTCTGGCTTTTACCTTGGTCAGAGATTAAGAATTGCCATACTTACAATTTGGCAATGCCGCCAATCTTTTGGACACACTTCCAGTCGACAGCGAAGCGGAGGATTTTTTTTACGCCATGTTTTAGGTAAAAGTTATTGTGTGTATGTATAGTTTTAATTAGTTAAGTGATTTTATTTTTCATGTTCTTTCTATGTTTAAACTAGCTTTTGCCCGCAGCTTCACCCACGTACATAAAATGTAGCTCTTGTCACTCCGGAATAAAGCAGCTTTCTATCGATGAAAAAATTTTACCAATCTCACCAGTACTTCCAGAGATTACCTCCTACAAACAAAAAAAAACCAACTTTACGTATTTATTACATTAGTGTAGATAAATATCAGTAGCAACTAAAAGTACAAATTGTATACCTAAATGGATGTAAAAAAAAAACTTAACATTATACTTTTATACTACTTGAAAGTGATAGGTACAGTAGATTATCCAACAACAAATTATGTTTTTGAAAACCTAAATCTTGATTTAAATCAATCTTAATTAACAAAATGGGATTAGGAGTTTAGGTGGACAGCATTTTTATTGTCGTCTAGACTTACATCGATAACACACTTAGATAAGTAGTACACTAGCAATTTAGATAAATGATTGATTGTTCATATTAGGGACGGAGGGGTTATTCCGTCAGCGTCATGTGGTATGCCAGAAGCTATTGTACTGATAAATTAGTCACGTGAAGTATGTAGTTTTTAGTGTTATCCGTAATTTCGCTTCAAGGCCCATATTCATTCATCTTTTTCAGACAAGGCTTTTCTACTAAAGAAACATTTTTTTTTGCTACAAAACCACGTTTCTTTACTAATATTGACGTTGATGTACCTACTTAATAAATAAATGGATGAAATAAATAGGGCTTGATTCAGAAAGCAGTATTGCTGGACACGGCTCGTATAGTCAGAAGGTTCCATTCTCTGGAGCCCTGACCGCCGGTAGCTTGGACCCTGTTCCCGATACCGGTTGGTTATTATTTTTTAAATGTTTTTTTTTTTTTTTTTTTAATTTTTAAAAATATAATTTATATGTAAATACTTACTCGCATGTCACAGTATGGTCAGGTGCGTACTGTGTGCGTGCCTGAGGCTGGAGCTTGTGCTCTATTTTGATTAACAAAATGTGAGGATTTTTTTATTCCGGGAAATCGCCAAATTACTCTTTCATGTCCCGGGGGAGCGGCGGAAGTTTTGCATGCATCTGTAAATTAGATGACAATGCAAAATAATTATAACATGGACTTGATGTGATGATGGAGCTAAAAGGTGGCCATAGGAACTCAGTAACATCCCCATGTTTCGTCTTGACGAGTACCTACTTTGATGCTAGATGGTAACCAGGGTCTGATGGTGGAGCTGGAAGATGGCCACAGGAACTCAGTAAAAAGCACAATAAGATAACCCAATCATGTTTGAATCTTTTGGAATGATCTTGATGAGTATTAATTATATAGGTACAGACCGGGTAATATTTTTTTTTTTAAACTTGTCATTCAGATTATAAGTAATATGTAGCGGCTCTGAAATGTCAGCCTACTGTTGTGCGTGTGGGAGAGGTTTTTGTACAAAGTGATATTATATTTTAACCCCATTGTCATGAACCAAGATACTACATAATAACTTCAATGTTACCTGAGTTACTCAAGTATGTGCGCCACAACATCGGTGCCAGTCTGGAATGTTATTTGGTGAATACAACCCATTTCTTAGAACGTCTTCTATAATAAGCTGTATGGCTTCGTCTTTTGTTTCTTCCAACGTAAGATACATGTACTGCCTCGTGTCACACGTGCTTGCATGCATGCCGCAGCTGCTGCCATACCGTACCTTGCCGTCGCGTCGTCGTGTCGCAGCGGGAACACAATTAATATACCGAGGTAGTTGCGTCGGATTTCCTGCGCCGCTAATATAATAGTGCCGGCGCTAAATGCCTCCCACAATATTTGCATTTCGAGTTACGTCGCTAATGTTTTTACCATTACAGTGATTATCGGCAGGTTACATGAGATGTCATCGGGATGTCTTATTTTATTTATTTGCACAGGCACACCAACGACTTATTTACAATATAATTTAATTAATTCATTAAAAATTCATGAGGTGATCCTGTGTAAATAAGTCACTTACAAGTATGCACAACATTTACAATAGGTCTAAATTGTTAAATAGATTAAAAACGATGAATAATAACAATAAACATTTAAGACAGTTACGAAATATAAGAGATTAAAAACCAATGTCCCAAATTAAAATAAATTGAATTAAAATTAAAATCACATTGTTATCAAATTACAATTAAATCTTAAATTAAATTACAGTATTAATATTATGTCAATCACATTATTATTAAATTAAATTACATAAGAGAAAAAAAATCAATCACGATTAAATTAAATTACAGTTATAAGGAAGCATGACAAAATTAAAATTTTTGCAATGTCATTTTATAGAAACGAAAGGCACAAATAAATACAGGTAAAATTCGATGTTACGGTAGTAGGTAGTATAATAATAATAATAATTTATTTATTGCAAGTAACGTTGACTCATATACAAATAAAAAAAAAAAAAAATAATCAGAACAGTCACAATTAAAATTACAGCATTTAAATTCAAATCAACTAAGTTACATCATGTCACCATCATTATATAGTGCGTCATTAAATTGTAATTATTAAACTACAATCTAAATAATAAAATCAAAATTAAACACTAAAGGCTAAATTAAATCATAAAATCAAAACTAAACAACATAATTAAGATTAAATCATAGAGTTAAATAATAAAATCAAAATTAGACACTAAATTTAAAATTAAATAATAAAATCAGAAATAATAGAATCGGAATTAAATAATATAATCTAAATTAAATAGTAAAACCAGAATAAAATAAAATAATCAAAATTAAATAATAAAATCAAATTTCAATTCAAATTTTAATAAAATTACTTATTGCGTCACAAGCCTTTCACGTGTCGCAAACAACAGTGTATTATAATGTGACAATCCACTCGCTCTGCAAGCGCGGCCAACATGCTATTAGCGCTCCCCCGCACTCGATGCACCAACGACGTACCTCTCTTGCGCATTAATGTGTGGAAACAATCCACGCGCGCTTCCGCAAACATTGCCGATGCGCTACAATAGCAGGGGAGCCCCAACATCATCCTGAAAGCGTTGTTGAACTGGACACGAAGGGCGCTGTACGATTTTTGCGAGTAGTTGGTCCACAGGCTGCACGTATACAGTGTAGTGCAGTAGGCTCTAAAAAGAGTCACTTTCACCTCAGCTGAGCACCGCGCAAACCTGCGGATCACCATGTTCGCTCTGACCGACAGCGCCCTCCGCTCCCGCTCGATATCAGCATCATCTCTCAGGGTAGGCGTCACCAAATGTCCTAAGTATTTAAAAATGTCAACCCTTTCTAAAAGAAACCCATTAAGTTTTATGGATGGCATTACTGTTACTTTTCTCGGCCCACCCTGAAAGACCATACACTGACTCTTTTTCACATTGTAGATCAGTCCATGATCAGCTGCATAACCCTCGCAGATCTTCATCAACCTCCTGAGACCACAGACGGAGGCGCTTAGCAGCACCACATCGTCCGCGTAACTAATGTTATTAAAACAGACGCCATCTATGTGACAACCGACATGCTGCTCACTGAGCGCCTCGATAAGCCCATTAATATAGAGGTCAAAAATTAAAGGTGAACTTCAAGGTGTTAATAAGCTCTGGTGGTATATTGGATGATCTCATCTTATTCCACAAGATATCATAAGAGACCCGGTCAAAAGCCTTAGAAAGGTCGAGGAAGCAAGCATACATAGAGGTATTTCTCTCAGTATAGTACTTAACAGCACTCTTAAAACACCAGTATTGTGTAGTAAGTAAAAGTAGAACTTTATAAGGACTTTCTAGGAAAATCATTTTGAACATGATGGAAAGAACAGTTTTTGTATAAAAAAGACAAAAAGGTAAAAAAAAAAAATTCTGGACTAAGTTTGTAGTATAATCGTAAATGCAAGCATTTTTTTAAACTCATAAATGGGTACACTTATTGTGATGGACGGGAAACTACGGAACCCTACACTGAGCGTGGCCCGACACGCTCTTGGCCGGTTTTTTAAATTCTAGGTTCTGAGCCCGGGTATGGTCCTTATGAAATAAGAAATGTAACAGGATCTATCAAGTTTTGAGTAAAATTATAGATTTTATTTAAGTTACAAAAATCTATGGGTACTAGACAACTGATAAACATACTTATATATTTCTAAATACATACATGTTATAGATAAATTACACCCAGACACAGAACCTATCATTTTGTTGCTACACATATTGGAGTGGGTGATATCGACTCCAACTCAACAGTAACAGTGCCTACCTATTATGTAAAATTCCTATAAGGAGAAATTGGGAAGTGTTTCCGCCTTGATAACTTACGTGAACTCAGTAGCGGCATGTTTCGAGTAATAAGGTTAGCGCATAGTATACGACCTGCAACCGCACGTGGCTTCGCGCGGCCTGCGCGGTCTTGCCCGACCTATCTTGTAAATACACACACGACTCAATTTACGGTGTTTACAACCGACCTGTTAAGGCTGGCGCACGCCTCCCCCGCACATAACACAAGCATTTTTAATTACAATGAAGGGTGTTAACTGATCCGCGATGCGAAGAGAGCTCGGTATGTGTGCACTTGCAGGCTTGTGTCTGTCTGTGTGTCTGCACGCTTGGACTGTCAAAGAGTCCACAGACGTGTGCGGATGGAGCCGTTGATAATTCAGCAAAATAAACGCTGCCACTAGTGAAGTAGCGACATTTATATCACCCCAACCTCGCACTGCTTCGCACCGCGTAGCTACTCCGCACATCTTTCTGACGGGAGCTAATAAAACGAGCTTGTATAGTTTGTCCTATTGTACTTTATATTGAATTCTAACCTGCTATTTTAAAACGTTGAATAAGAAATAATTTATTATATACATATCTTCTTTTGTATTGTATTTATTATATAAAAACCGATTGAAGGAGCAACACTATTAGTAATAATCATACTAGATAATATAAAGGTTAAATTTTTGAGGGGGAGTAATGTGTGATTGATACTTCTTCATGCTTATACGGCTGAACGGGGTTTGGATGTTTGGCAAACCATTTGAGATAGGACCTAAGATACTTTTCACTCTAAGCGGTCCTGTTCCATTGGGATAGTAATTTATTACTTTCAAAGGTAAATTATATGTCGCAGACATATCGTATAACATGCCGCATTATAAGCAAGCACGAAGCAGATTTAAAAACATGTAGATAAGTAATGTAATTTTACAAAACGGTGATCAACGTTTAGCTATACCTATTGTTAACAAAAAGCAATGTACAGTAGGCACAACAGATCTTGAGCGCTCGACTTCAGAGTGGGAATCGCTTTGCGCATTCCATATATTGGCGAGCTAATCGTCTTCGTTGTTAGATACATGCAGCAACGCAGGGAACGAATGAGGAGTGACCTGTATGACGTGATGGCGCGGCGAGTCAATCACTGAAACTTCCCCCGCGTCTCACTTCGCACCACTAAAGAGACCGAATATTTGACTTCTGCACAACCGTTCAAGATCCGTTGTGCCTACTGTAGAATAAGATTCAAAATAAAACTTAGGTAAGGCCGATGCATGGGCAGCACTAATACAACAAGGCGTTAACCCAACATACATAAGTAGGTATAATTAAATGTACATATTTAAAATGTCACGCCAAAGTACGGTTATAGAGAGGAGGTTCCGAGGTCCCCATAAAAAGAAGAGTGAGACAGGATGACCCGCTCTCGTCAAAGATTTTTTCAGCAGTGCTCGAATCTATATTTCGTGGTATAGACTGTGAAAGTAAGGGAGTAAATATAGACGGAGAGTTGCTGAACCACCTACGCTTCGTGGACGACATCGTTCTCTTCACAGAAAGCGCAACAGAACTTGAGATCATGGTCAAGAAAATAGCAAGAGAAAGCCACAAAGTGGAACTGTCACTCAACACCACAAAAACCAAGATTCTGACGAATGTTAACCGACATGACATTTTTGTAGAGAACGAAAAAATCGAATATGTAACAGAATACATTTATCTATGACAATTAGTATCTTTTGAAAGCAGCACAGTAAAAGAAATACAACGAAGGATAACTCTAGCATGGAAGAAATATTGGAGCACGAGAGAAATAATGAAAAATGGCACAGTGAATCTAAACATAAAGAAACGAATATACGAAGCAACCATACTACCTTGCCTAACATACGGTTGTCATACATGGTCAGTAAGAAAGGAGGACGAAGAGAAAATTGCTGTGTGTCAACGAAAGACGGAGAGAAGTATGCTCGGCATCAAATTATCAGACAAAATACGCAACAGTGACATCAGAAGAAAAACAAAATTAATAGACGTAATAAAAAGAATACGACTGGTCAAATGGCACTGGGCAGGACATGTTTGTAGGATGAATAACAGATGGACCAAACGTTTAACAGAGTGGGTACCAAGAGACAGAAAACGGAGAAAAGGAAGACCAGGAAAAAGATGGAGAGACGTTTTCAGACACAAGTGCGGAAAACACTTTATGCGAATGGCCAGAGAGAGAAACATCTGGAAAGGTTTAGGCTCTCCTAAACCACCTAAACGTAGGCTTCTGCCTACGCCGCAGAGGCGACTGCTACCAGCATAGGATAAACGTATAGACAGTATTTATTTATTTAAGTGTTCTAAACTATTTTATTTTGTAAACGTAAAAAGTTTTGTAAACGTAATGTAATGTAGTAAGTAGATAAATGCCATTTTTATTTTATTTAAGGCCGATGCATACTACTGCCTACGGGCTTAAAGAACCTAAAAGAAAGGGTGACGGGGAAGAACCTCGAAGATCGACAATGGAGTTCTTCAATAAATTATGCTGTTGTTGCAATTGGATGGCATTTTAATGATTCATTATTGTATATAGAGTCACTGAGTATTTTGTCATTCCTAGGTACCTTAACGTAGAACTTACTCATTATTTAGATCTAATTAGGTGGGTTCCATAACATAAAAATGAAAAAAAAAACAAAAACAACTTTAATTTCAAACGTTTTAGTCGAAATTAAAATCACTGGCTAACCTATATTATTTACACTAATATTATAAAGAGGTACAGTTTGTTTTTTTTGTTTGTAGGAGCTAATCTCTGAAAGTACTGGTCGGATTACGAAAATTTTATCTCCGATGGATAGCTGCTTTATTCCTAAACGACATAGGGGATAATTTATGTATGCGACGAAGCCGCGGGCAAGAGCAAGTTAAAAATATTTTGCAAAGTTTTAGGTGTTATTTCATGAAAGTCGGCTGTATGTTTTTGCATAAAGTCTATTTTATTACCTAGATTATATAAGTACTTGTCTCAAATAGTACGCAAATACAATTTTTATACATAGTAGTCAGTTTTTGGGAGCTAGGATCACATTATTATTCAGTGATACATTAAAGACCTATCCTGCTCCCTTCCTGCACTACCCCGCCCCGCGCCGCGCCGCGGTCTGCATACCCGACGTGTATTTCATTGTTTAAACTAACTTCATACAACTTCCAGTTCCTCACATTCTATTAAATTATTGTACGAGTTATTACGAGATGCATCATCTCTATAAAAAAGCGTAGACGATTTGCCATTGGCAAATTGTCTACCTCTCTCACAAAAGGCATCCAATGAGGGCAGCCTCAACTCTACCTCCGAGCAACAATACATTGTTGCTCGGAGGATATTTACTTAATACTTTTACTTTTCATTTTTTTTTAAAAAGCCATTACTGTCCCACTGCTGGGCAAAGGCCTCCCCAAGTCCTTCCAGATATTCTTCTCTCGCGCCGTCTCTAACGAGGATTCCATATGATTCACTTTTCATATGATTAAAAAAAAAGTTATGGCGGACGGATAAGGTATCAGTACCTATAAAAAACATACTGACATGTTGTTCTCATCTGCCTGGAACTTGTTTCTTTTGTTAGGTCACCGGGAAGACTGCTTAATCTCACAAAAAGTACATCATCGTAATACAATGATGAAATGGAATAGAAAGTAATAGCTTTTTGGTACATATTATCGAAGTTACAGCAAGCGGTTAAATATCTAAGAAGTATTAGGGCCTAGGTAGTGGCTGCTCCCGGTCCAGTAGACCGCACGTAAATGAATGTTTAACCAGTTTAAGTTACTTCATTCCATTGATACTCTGCACAAGGTATGACCAGTTCTAGATCAGTGTTACCAGCACCGAGCGGTCGGCTTGATATGCGTAGCAACACGGTGCCGACGCTGAAACCAGCCGAATGCCCAACTGGCCTATCTCGGTAGTCTGTCGTGATTTAATATTCTTCTTGCTTGGCTTACAAGTTACACTCGCTAATTTATCATTTCAATAATAAGAAATGATTGAATTGACAACTGAATGTAATTTCAATAATACAGTCAAAGTTGAAATGGACAATTGGGCAGGTTGGCTACAAACATTAGCTGAACCCAAAGACATTTAATACATATATACTACCAACTCTTTAAATCTCTTTGGCTGAACCTAACCAATATCTGAGTGTAAATAGCGACCCAAAGATAAACGAGAATAGTACAAAATGCAAATAGTTACCGAACTGCAATCCTCAACTAGAAATCGGCGACTTTAAGTGGCGACCGGCTCTCAGTGGCAACTTTAATTAAACCTAACTTCTGAGATGACGTCCCACTCAAGATAATCCTTACAAACTATCTGCGCCATTCACACAGCCAACTGTAAACTCTATTCACTAGTATTAAGATTGGATGCGATTGCAGAGTTAGTTTGGTAAGCTATTAAGCTGTTGCGTCCTGTGGCTGGAGGAGACTAATTCAGAAACAAGATCGTGGAAGTGTTGTAGTTCGTTTAATGTGGTGGAGTTGGCCGCGTGGCCGGACAAGGGCAGCCGGCGGGCGTGCACCGCCCGGCCTGGCGCGATACGCACTTCGAGCTAAACTTCATTTGAGCATGCCTAGTTATAAAGAATTCAGAACGAACGTATTTGTCCCCTATATAGTTGTTACATGGATAGCTCCACAGACGCGTGTGTTGTTCTGTCTCAGCTCGTGTCGAGTGTGCACCGCGGATGCGACACGCAGAGTGGGTTTATTATTTGCGTCCACTGCCGGCCGTCGCATAAACAATTACCGGCCTGATTTATATAACGCACGGCGCCGCACCGCACCGCACCGCACCGGTCCGCGCCGGCCGCTGCGGGCTACAACATTATGCACATGCTTACAGCATTGTACAAAACCGGACTCAATGATTTTGGCTTCAAAAATTTCGATCAGTCAACCAAGGGGAGTGGATAGATGAAATATGTCAGTTGCAACTAACTCCTTCCTAATATGCATGTTGCGTGTGACGTAGGATTAAGCTAGAACTATATTAGGTAGACCGACGCACATGTGTGCGACGTCTCAGACGTGTGCGGCGGGTGTGCACACTACACCGACGCAACGCGTAACACGTGTGGCGCGCATTACAACCTTTAATTTCATCGGAGGATGTCGTCTGTATAGTTTTTTGGAAGTGTACGATCAGATAGCGAATATGAAGATGTTTTTTTTAATGGCTTTAGAGTATCAAGAAACAAAAGTTAGCAAAAGAAAATAGGTACTGAGTTCCTAACATAGACTTACGATTAAAAGAAGTCGGCAAACATACTCTTGTCAAAGATTTAGAAACAGATTAAGCTCGCTTTTCATGTACCATCGAAGACATTTCCGTCTGACCTCCGCTAAGTTTATTTTTATGCTTGCACTCGAAACGAAAACTTCAAAAAGTTTGGTTTGGCGCCACGCCGCAGGATTCAAGCCAAAATTTTTCTAAGTGATCAGGCAAAAATGACCGCGATGGTATATTTATTTATTTATATTTATTTATATATCCTTTATTGTACACCAAGATAATAAATTACAGATTTGAGCCTTATATTTAAAATATACAATTGGCGGCCTTATCGCATTCCGCGATCTCTTCCAGGCAACCTGGTATGGAAAGAGATTGACTGGACATAAAATGGGGTTGCACATGGTGCATTACAAAACAAGTTAAACAATTACTGGTGAAGAAAAGAAAAAAAAAGTACTATACTTAACACTAAAATACATACTTAAATACATACATACTAAATAATAATTATATTGGCAAGAAAACAAGTGACAACTACAATTAATACAGCTAAAAACGAAACAAAATTACAAGGACAAGTAATATTCCTTTACAAGTTTTTTGAATATGTGTAGTGACTGCGCGCGTTTTATTGGATCTGGCAGAGCATTCCAGAGACGAGTGGCCTGGACAGTAAAGGACTTGTCTAAAAACGTAGTGGAATGCATCGGCATTTTGAGTCTCAAGTTATCTGATGACCTAAGAGATTTCGTATGCGAATCACAAAGAAATTCAAACCGTTTCTTAAGATAAAGAGGGGTGAAAGGGGAAAAGAGCACATTATACAAGAGGGATAGAATATGAGCATTCCGGCGAAGGCGGATTGGCAACCACTTGAGCTTAACACGAAACTCGGAAACATGATCATATTTGCGTAAACCAAATATGAACCTTATGCAAAAATTTTGAAGTCGCTCAAGTTTATCCAGTTGTACTTCAGTGAGATCAAGATAGCTGGCATCAGCATAATCAAGGATGGGAAGAAGAAGAGATTGCGCAAGCGCAATCTTGGTGGCAGTTGGTAGAAAATTACGCAGTCTTCGCAAAGAAGAAGCAGATGCGAATAATTTACGACTAACTTCCTGTAGCTGGGCAGTCCACGAGAAATTCGTATCTATAAATATCCCCAAGTTCTTAACTTTCTCACTGATGGGAATTATGGAATTATCAAAAGAAACTTGAGGAAGAGTCGTCCAATCAATCTTAGAGACCGTCCTAGAACTGCCCACTACAATAACCTGCGTCTTTAGGGGATTCACCGTGAGTCCATACCTCTTACTCCAGTCACATATACGGGCCAGGTCACGGTTTAAGGTCATGATGGCCTCCGATAAATTTCCGAGAGGAGCTCGTGAGTAAATTTGCAGATCATCAGCATAAAGGTGGTAAGAAGAAATTAATTCATTGGAGATGGAGTTAATAAAAACTGCGAAGAGTAAAGGAGATAAAACGCCACCCTGTGGTACCCCGGCAGAAGTACTACACCAGGAAGACATGGTCTCGCCGATGCAAATACGTTGCCGGCGACCGAACAGATAACTACGAAACCAGTCAATTACCGATGGAGATATGTTAAGAGAGCAAAGAATGCCAAGCAAAATATCGAAATCCACAGTATTAAACGCATTACTGAAATCTTGTAGAGCCAAAACCGTTAGATTTCCCATTTCCATGGCTGATCTTATATCTTCAGTAATGTTAAGAAGCGCTGTAGTGGTGCTATGACCTGAACGGAAGCCGGATTGGAAGGGGTTAAGGAGATTATTTTTGGAGAGGAAGGTGCTTAATTGGTTATGGATTAGGCGTTCAAGGACTTTAGAGAGGAATGGTAAGACAGATATTGGACGGTATTCAGAGAAGGAAGAAGAATTGGTCTTTTTTGGTAAGGGAATAATTTGAGCATCCTTCCATGAGCGTGGAAAGATACCGCTGGATGCTGAAAAATTAAGAATGTGACAGATCACAGGAAGAATAAAATCAAGCACTGGGAGTAACATTTTCCGGCTGATGCAGTCGCTTCCTACCGCATTTGAAGTTATCGATAGTATGCTCTTCTTAACATCACATGCGGAAAAATGACCGAAAATAAATGGAGAATAAGTAGGAGTCGGAAGAGATGAAAGATGGTTTAATGTGTTTATCTTTATTGTCCTATCAAAATTGGACGAAGCTGAAAAATGATTATTCATTGCATCAATGTTAATATCCTTAGGAATAGTATCTTGTTGTGTTTTACCGACCCCCAATGATCTTAGAAATTTCCAAACTTTGGATGTGTCCCCATTTTGGACAGAATCATGAATGTAATGGCGATTAGCATTCCTACACACCTTATTGCAGTATTTACGGATAGACACATATCTGTCCCTGTTAGAGTCGCTGGGGTTACGCTTATATTTAGCCTTAGCCGTGGCTTTTTTATTCATTAAGGTTCTAATTTCGTCCGTCAGCCATGGTGCCGGCAAATGTTTAACCTTAACTGATCGAATTGGAGCGTGTCGATCGTATAGCTCAATAAGTTTTGTGGTGAACAAATTCACTTGCTCATCCACTGAAGTCGAAGCAAACAAACTCGACCAGTCTATATTGCTGGCATCCTCACACAGACTGTCAATGTTCATACCACCAAAATTGCGTTGCATCAGAATTTTGGCTTTAGCCTTAGGTGGGCGAATTTTATAGGAGAGAAAAATCAGATCGTGATAAGAAAAGGCGTCAGCTGAGCATTGGCCATGCTTAGCTACGCGATCAGGAGACGAGACAAGAATTAAGTCGAGAAGTGAAGGTGTAGAATTTGGAAAATGATGAGTAGCACTTAGTGGCAGAATGGAAAGATTACTAGAAACTGAAATATTAGTCAGCGAAGAAGAACGATGGTCTTTCTTAAGAAGGCATGTATTAAAATCACCCATAATTATGCTATGACTGTAAGAAGGGATCAGAATTTCAAGGAGTTTTTCGAAAGATGAAAAGAAATTTATGCGTAAAGAGGGGCAGTAATAGACGCCAAGAAGTAATTTAGAATGATTGAGTTCGACCTCGAGAAAAAGATGTTCACCAGCATTTGATGGCGGTGGCTGCGCTGACACATTCACAATAGAGAAAGGAATATATGCGCGGATATATATGGCAACACCACCACCACCACCAACCGCCCGGTCATTTCTTACGAGAACGAATCCAGGAAGAGAGTAACTAGTAGAAGGGAGACAAGGTTTGAGCCATGATTCGGAAATAAGAATAGCATGAATGTTTTTACAGTCAAAACTAGCCAGCATATCATGGAAATGAGCCGGAATACTCTGGGCATTAATGTGTATGACGTTAAAATTCTTAGGCACATCAGAAAACTGCGCAGTCAGACTGTCCGCAAGAGAAGGAATACTTACAAAACTATCATCGCTACTTGTAAAAGAAATAAAACTGTCATCATCGCTGCTGTCATGAATAGACATAATTATACAATAATTTAAATATATTGTTAGGATGGAACGAAGGAATGACATCTATAGTAGTCTATGACAGCTGCGCGCGCACTACTTTTCCCTCGCATTTTTGGAGGTGTCATTATTATCGTGGCGGGAACATCGCTCAAGGGCCGTAAGACTTATAATCAATTATTTGTGTTGAATAAGATTAATTAGAATTGTTGTTATTTTGTTCTTTTAACTAAAAATATAGAATTGTTTATTTTTGTCGTGTGTCACGTATGTAGTTTTTATAAATATCTGCACTTCTGATTCCTAAAATCAGAAGTGGGATAAAGGACGCTTAAATTGCCCACTAAATTACTTCTAAAACATTTAAAGAACAAAATATCAAAAATATCTCTCTCGTTGTTGATATGTTAAGTGTGTGTGATGTAACATCAAACTATTGTGCTCAACATGCCTAAAAATCATGAACTTTGTCGTTCACAAAGTCGATCTCAACGTGTTTCGCGAGACGAGTCCTAGTGGACTATGGTTTCACTGCTAGTGCAGTGAAACCATAAATTGGTCGCGTCATAGATCTAGACGAAGCCGCCGTCGGGAACGTAGTGACTCCAATGATTCTTCGTATTATCGTCACTGTGATGTTCGTGACCACCGCCGTTTTAGATCTCGATCTACATTAACAGCCTCGTGCGCAAGGTGCTCATCGGTAACGCTCATAGATATCTATGGTAACGCTTCATACGATATCCGTGCTTCATACCAATAACTCGTTACAATATACCCTCAGTGATATTATGACAAGACTTAACGCTATCGAGCATACCAGTACTAATGTAGCGTCAACACTACATAAATCTCAAAAACCACACACTATGGCGGACATATCAGAACCAGACGCAATGTCACTTTGCGTTCTCGTAGTCCCGTAAACTTGAGCGATGTTCCGCAACGAGTTCGTGCCTCCGAGGGTCTTTCAACGACCATTCGTAAGAACGATCCAAATGATCGCCGATCTGATGGAGCGTCTACTGTAACCATGGATTTCGACTGTAACCATGCTTGCGGCAGCCATAAAATCGTAGTAGCCTACTAGACTGCACATCTACTACGTGTATAATTTTGATCCAAACAGACACGATATTGACGCATGGTATGATGAAGTGGACCGCGCAGTTACTGCGAACGGTTGAAGTGACTACGAATGTTTGTCGCGAGTAGCTTCCTACGTTAAGGGCGAAGCTAAAGTTTGGATAAACGAATGGGTCACCAATTATCGAACTTGGTCAAGTTTAGGCACAAATTTAAACCCCTCTGCCCTCGGAAGCAAATATTTTATTAGAAACGATGAACACATCTGACAAATTTACGACGTATGCCGAATACGCGCGGCGTACTTTGTTACGTTTA
Organism: Mythimna albipuncta; assembly: GCA_929112965.1. Taxonomy (NCBI): domain Eukaryota; kingdom Metazoa; phylum Arthropoda; class Insecta; order Lepidoptera; family Noctuidae; genus Mythimna; species Mythimna albipuncta. The sequence goes on from OV815973.1 coordinate 279,970, forward strand.
AGGGTAGTCAAGGGTCTCAGCGATGAATTGCGAACTCTGATAGTTAAACGTGGTACCTATCGATAAACTACAACTTAGGGCAGCCGCGGCAAATGCGACCTTGGCTTCGGACGTCTTAGTCTCGGTCCTTTCGATTTACGTAAAACCAAACCACGCTAAATCCGATTCTTGCAATAGTGAGATAAATAAACAAGCGTCTTCGAACTCATTCACTGACCGCGGCCCAAGAGCTACTTATGCAATTAGAGAATTGTAACAAAAGGCCTCGCGGGGAATCCACTGATAGGTCTGCCGTGAAATCCGGCAGACAGAGTTCAGTCAATGACACCACTGTTGCTAACAAATCCGAATCGCAGTGCCCAACTTTTTTTAAAAAAAAGGGGCATATAGAAGAAAAGTGTTTCGCCAAGAACCGGTCGGAATATAGGAATCAGCAAAACGTTAATTTGTACACAAGTCACGTAAATATCTAGGTAGTTTTGGGTCAGGTACGACCGAGCTCTTGTAAAATAGCAACTTTAAAAAATCCCCCAGTTCCTGAAAATGTCAGGCAGGAGGTAGTTAACTACGCTCTGGAATCTGTAACTGGTATTAAATGTCAGTAAGCAGAAAACCACTCAAACCTCAGCTTTAAATCTAATGATTGGCTCTGACGCCTCTTCTTCAGCTATTATCACAGGTTCGTGACCTAGCCGCAAGTACTTCAGATGCCAACTGAGAATCTCTGCGGGAGATTTGTCAAGTCGCCCTAATGAACTCCTGAAGATAAATCAAGATCAGCAGGATGCCTCAGTCAATCGATCCAGATGCCCACCACGTGAATACAAGAAATACATAGAGTGTGGTCTCAAGGCGTGCGCCGCCTAGCTACGGGATGTGTTCAACAATGGGACGTATTCCCCATCAATGGCGTTAGTCGCCCAACATACGGGTTTGTCCCAATGGCGTTAGTCGCCCAACATGCGGGTTTGTCCCAATGGCGTTAGTCGCCCAACAAGGGTTTGTCCCAATGGCGTTAGTCGCACAACATACGGGTTTGTCCCAATGGCGTTAGTCGCCCAACACGGGTTTGTCCCAATGGCGTTAGTCGCCCAACACGGGTTTGTCCCAATGGCGTTAGTCGCCCAACATACGGGTTTGTCCCAATGGCGTTAGTCGCCCAACATGCTGGTTTGTCCCAATGGCGTTAGTCGCCCAACAAGGGTTTGTCCCAATGGCGTTAGTCGCACACAATACGGGTTTGTCCCAATGGCGTTAGTCGCCCAACATGGGTTTGTCCCAATGGCGTTAGTCGCCCAACACGGGTTTGTCCCAATGGCGTTAGTCGCACAACATACGGGTTTGTCCCAATGGCGTTAGTCGCACAACATACGGGTTTGTCCCAATGGCGTTAGTCGCCCATCACGGGTTTGTCCCAATGGCGTTAGACGCCCAACACGGATTTGTCCCAAAGGCATTAGTTGCCCAACAATTGGATGTGTTGCCCATGTGTGGCGTTAGTCGCCCAACGGTATATTTTCCTGCAAAGGCGTGTGTCGCCCGACATTGTTATCTATCACCCATATAGATAATCGCTATGCTAAAGTATAATACAGTGATGCAAGATGGTTAGGACGCTAATCATCTTTTAACATTGGTTGTCATGTTCTAGTCTTGGCATTTTTTAATAGTCATAATATTCGTGTTACCTGTATGAATAGCCATGGTAAACTCTTTCAGATAATGAAACTGACGAGGTTCAAAGCCACCCAGATCACAGTGGAGACAACGAGCCAGTACCTGAGCCGTCAGGACTATACATGCTGAGCTTGGATGCCGAAATAGGAGCAGTATGGGCGCACCTGCAGCGTCTCACTATGGGTGCATTCCAAGAAGATCAAGTCGAGGACGACTTGGTTTCAGGAGAGGCCGTGTTAGGATGGAACGAAGGAATGACATCTATAGTAGTCTATGACAGCTGCGCGCGCACTACTTTTCCCTCGCATTTTTGGAGGTGTCATTATTATCGTGGCGGGAACATCGCTCAAGGGCCGTAAGACTTATAATCAATTATTTGTGTTGAATAAGATTAATTAGAATTGTTGTTATTTTGTTCTTTTAACTAAAAATATAGAATTGTTTATTTTTGTCGTGTGTCACGTATGTAGTTTTTATAAATATCTGCACTTCTGATTCCTAAAAATATATATTAAAACTATAAATAAAATACCTTAAAACAATAACAAGTCACCTGCCGGAATGCGTTATAAAATCATTTAAAACAACAAAAAAAAAAAAAAATTATAGAAAATAAGCTTAATCTGTAATGAAGTATTAATATAATATAATATTGACATGTAAGAAGCACTAATTGACTAAATTCATGACATTACAAAAGATTACATCATAATACTATTGCTGACAGTGACTTCGCCCGCGTGAAAGTAAAAAAATATCCCTAAGGAACGTACTCTCAGGATAAAAAGTATCCTATATGTTATTCTAAGAGATGGTCTACCTATATACCAAGTTTTATCGAAATCCTTTCAGTTTTTTTTGCTTGAAAGTGACATCCATAAGTACATTATTTTTTGTGACATCCATATAAAAAGAATGCGAAGTGCCCCCTACCGGGTTTAATTTTATTTTCGAACCATCCAGGGACCTACTTATAATACACACAAAATTTCATCCAAATCGGTCAAGCCGTTTTGGAAGAATTAGGTGACATACACACTTACAGATGAAATATACTTAAAAAGACTAGCAGTCTCGATAGATGTCGTCCTGTCCGAAGACTCTTGCCAGTTAAAAAAATTAACCCGATAGCAGCGCCACCTATCAGGTTCAATTGTATTTTCAAATCACGCAGGGACACACTCAATTACTCGTTATGCACACAAAGTTTCATCCAAATCGGTCAAGTCGTTAAGGAAGAATTTAGTGACAAACACACGTCCACAAGAATTATGTATAGGTACATACATATGTCTAAAGACATGATGCATCATTCATTTGTTGTCCATATTATGGACAATAGAAATAAGAAGACAGTTTTTTTTGTAAACTGATTGATTATAACCCTATTGTTATTTGAGTTGCATTGCATAGGCACATAATAGATAAGTTCAGAAGACAATCTAGTATCTACATACAAAGTGTGCTCGAGCAACGCACATACATATACATAGACACCGCTCACGGACACGATATCTCGCTCGGCTCAATCGCCCGGTCGCACTCATCTCACGCATCTTGCTGCCCCTACCGCGATCGCTAGCGTAGGTAGGTATAAAAACTAAAGTACATCAGGAGATTGACTTCTGTATCATAAGTATCTATTTTGTGGTATAAGTAGGTAGGTACCATCAAATACACTTCCGCCTGCTTCCGCCTGACCACCGCTAAGTTCATTTTTGCTTGCACTCGAAACAAAAACTTCAAAGGGGGGTTTGGCTTCGCGCCGCGCCGCAGGAGTCAATGACCGCGATGGTACCTACTTACTTGGCTTCTTTATAATTATCTTGTGATATTTGTGAAAATAAATAAAAAATCTAATAACTATAGATGGTACTTCTTGACTTGTTTGTTGTTCGATAAATTCGAATGTTAAACTCACTCCAGTTCCTTCTTTGCTTTCGCACCATGGCTTCGACCCTGCTGGGCCCCTACGATTTGCTGACATCTTGAGACGCGCATAGAACATTACACGCCATCTACGACTTGGGCTCGGTCCGGTTACTGGACGGCCAGACATCGAGCTACCTATCGCTCGCCGTCCGCAAGCTCGCGCCTAACGGTAACTGGAAAACAGGGTCGGGATCCCGGCAGCTGGGCCGTGAGGGCGGTTACCTCGTGCGTGCAGCCGCTTCCTTAGCTGGCATTACTGCTTGGCAGAAGTAGGCTACTACCTGCTATTCCTCCTCGCTCCGGACTATGGCCTGTGCCAGCCCGGCGCAAGAGGTCATGGCCACCGATCACATGGCATACTTCGTACCGAGTCCTTCGGGCGATCTAAGTAGTGGTGACACCCGGGCGTTTCTTTCACACGAATCCGGTGCAACAACCTTCCGAACTTACTACGTACGGTGAGGACCTGCGTCATGCGGAAGGTGAGGATGCCGTGAGGTCTTTCCAGCCACTCCGCAAATACCCCTTTTTGAGGAGTGGCTGGAATTAGTTCAATAAATTTTATCAGTAATTTTTTTTATTTACAATAATGATAACCGCAAATGATACTCGGGCTGTCGTCACACGCAGGGCCCCAATTTCTGGAACGGTTGGATCGGCGTCGCGTGTGATGGCGTGGCGTCGCGTCGCGTGGATCAAGTGTAGTTCTAAAAGCCTAGTTTCCATATAAAATGTATGGGGACCGACGCTCCCAGATCGGCGTGTGTAGCCCACGTGTGAGCAGTGTAGTTCTACCGCCGACGCGCGCACTCGTCAGACGTCTGAGACGTGTGTGATGGACCAATACAACGTGTGATGCGCATTACAGTACAATTCACGAATGATGGCGGCCGTGAAGTTAGCCTTCTTCAAACTTCACGGCCGCCATCATTCGTGAATTGTACTGTACAACCTTTGATTTCAACGATGGATGTCGTCGGCATAGTTAGTTATGAATATACGGAACAGAAGGTGAATTTGGTTTTTATATTTTAATGGCTTTAGAGAATCAAGGAAAAAAGTTAGGATAATAAAATACTGGTTTCCTAACATAAACAAGAGTAGAAGAAGTTGGCAAACATCATACTCTTGTCAAAGATTTAGAAGCAAATCAAGCTTATTCGCTTCTTCTTGTATCTTGGCATGTCAAAAGCACAAATTGAAGAAATTCATGACATGACAGAAGATTATATTATAATGCTAGCTGCTGCCAATGAGTTTGCCCGCGTGATGTTAGAAAATTATCCCAAGGCAACATACTCCCAGGAGAAAAGTATCCTATAGGCTATACCAAGACATGTCTATCTGTATACCTACCAAGTTTTATCAAAATCCATTCCGTAGTTTTTGCCTGTAAGAGACATCCTTACATACAAACTTTCACGTTTATAATATTATCAGGATTTATATGATGAGTAGCGGTCACGATAGACGATGTGCTGTCCAAAAACTGGCTTTGTGTTAAAAAAATAAACAGTAAAGCTCAACCTACCGGATTATTTATTTATTAAAACTTCAAGCAACACACAAGTACAAATGCGGACTTAATTCAATAAATCTTCTGTAATAGATGGTCACCTATCCAAGGAGCGACCTGGGTAAGTGCAGTGAACTCCAAAGTTCAATCTGTGGCTGATATAATGCTTTAGCACTGAGTTCAGTAGAGTGGAATTTGTAAAAAGCAATTTTATTCTTCTTCTCGTGTCGATTTGACTCAAATTTTGTCCGATCAATATTTAGCCGCTTGGACAGCTCTGTCGTTGGCTTCGTATAAGTCATGGAGGGTGCAAGTAGTTGTGCAAACTGGGCAGAAAAGGAGGTGACGCATATCCTGTGAAGGGGCTCTACATTGGCGCTGTATTTGCAATGGGTCAAGGAAATAAAGCAATGAACATCTATTTTACACAATAGAAACGTTTGTCTGTTATTAAGGATTCTATTGGCTACAGAAAAAATAGATACATATCTAATAATACGACTCTGAGGTGATTTTGAATAGCTCTTGTCCTCCGCATAATTATCACTTGTGTGAAAAGATAAGAGACAAATAGGTTCCACACTTTCCTTCATTACCTGATCTCCGTGCAAACGAGCTCCCGATGGTAAATTATGATAATATACGTGAACCTCACAGCAGGAATAGAAGGCGCTACATGGAGCGGAATCAACAGATGAGAGGATCGCGCGTGTCCGCACGAATCAAATGACGATACGATTCATCTGCATAATGGCACCCCCGCCTCCCCCTGCCATTACATTAATTGCCTTTTTCTACCTCCCGGCGAGCGACCCAATAACCCCTCTTTTTTAAACGGCTTCATTAAAAATAGCAATAAAAGTTCGGTTCAAAGTGACCAGCCCGCCGCCCACCGCCGCCGTGCGCCGCCAGCTGAGCAGGCTCGCTCATCTACCAGCGGTAGTGTTTGCTTCCACGAGTTCTATTGAAATAATTAGAATAGAATAGAATAGAATAGAATAGAATAGAATAGAATAGAATAGAATAGAATAGAATAGAATAGAATAGAATAGAATAGAATAGAATAGAATAGAATAGAATAGAATAGAATAGAATAGAATAGAATAGAATAGAATAGAATAGAATAGAATTGAATAGAATAGAATAGAATAGAATAATATTTATTTGCATAAAAACACGGTATATAAGATGGTACAAAGCACACAGCTACAGTTACAGTTAGCTGCAGGTAGCTACAGTTTAACCTTGAAGTATAAAGTCCTTTTAATGTGCCGCTTAGATACAGATACGAACGATCTCCTTGCGAACGATCTAGAAAAATGTGGAAAGGCTTCTACGAAATAGATTTTAGAAGAAACAGACGTATCTAATGAATCATGTAACAAATTTTTGTATCTGTATAATTCACGACATCAAAGTGAAAACGTAATGAGTTAACGAACGAGTCGTACCCACGGCGACTAGTTAATTAGGTAAATGAAATCCGTCACATGAAACATTCAATTAACTCGCATTCACCACCACCAATTAAACGGCAGTATCAATAAGTTCATTTAACAGAGAGGCTCTTCCCGGAGCGGCCCGGGATCCCGGGCTCGTATCCCGGGATTAAGCACTGACCCGCGGCTGGCCGCCTCTTATTACTCGTAGTTTGTCCACTTAAACCTTTGCCGATATTCATTGTATATCTTTAAATCCCTCTTTGAAACTGTGACGGCTGACATTGCCGGCGGTCTAACGACTGCAGAACTACGTATTTTACGTATCAAATTTCACGTTACGGTTCTCCAATAATTATTAAGTTTTTTCGAAAAAGTAATAGCGTAGACATCGTATATTGGGCAAGGGAACAAGAGTCCTGTCCTTATATTTGTTTATATTGAAGTGAAATGAAGTTGTCGACGATTACGTCTACCTCGGACAGACGGTCCAGTTGGGTAAGTCTAACTTCGAGAAAGAGGTCAACCGTCGAATCCAACTCGGCTGGGCAGCGTTCGGGAAGCCACGCGGTATCTTCTTGTCCAACATACTACAGTGTCTCAAGACGAAAGTCTATGAGCAGTACGTGTTGCCAGTGATGACATCTGGCTCCAAAACGTGGTCGCTCACAATGGGCCTCACCAGAAGGCTTAAAGTCTCCCAAAGAGCAATGGAAAGGGCTATGCTCGGGGTTTCCTTGCGTGATCGAATAAAAAATAAAGATATCCGCAGGAGAACTAAGATGCCCAACATAGCACGGAGAATTGCCAAACTTAAGTGGCAATGGGCAGGGCACATGCTCACAGAACAGATGGCCGTTGGGGCCGAAAGGTTCTGGAGTGGCGACCGCGTATCGGAAGACGCAGCGTTGGAAGGCTTCCTACAAGGTGAACCGATGACCTGGTGAAGGTTGCGGGAAACCAATGGATGCGGGACACACGGGAACGTTCGTTGTGGCGACGCTTGGGGGATGCCTATGTCCAGCAGTGGACGTGTATTGGCTGAAATGATGATGAATGAAAAAAATAACATTCGTAAAGCGAAAACAAAATGCTTTTTATACTGTAAAAGAGTATTTCGAGGATAAAACGGCTTGGGATTGACCTGCTCCAGTACCTACTTACTATAAATGTTATCATTTGAATGTAGTTTTTTTTTACAATTATGACATGTTTATTTTGATTATTTGACTGACATTTTTTTATAAATTTTTTTTTTTTTTACAATTTGCAATATTTATACTTTTGTCAATTTTATTATTGTGAATGTGAGAACTATGTGGATTACTCTTTCCTTTACTTTTATTTTCACATGATGTCTGGCAGTTTTGAGTATTTGATGTGGCCTACCCAAATGTCTTTTCTTTGGCATTGTTCGTCAAGTCGTTGAGCTCCTTAGTAGTCCTGAGTTGAGCTACACGCATTCTGACAAATGCTTGCACTGACTGGACTGGTCCACTTAGAACTGTGTGGTTATTTCTTCAAAAGACCATCTTTGGCTCAATCTGCATGGTTCTCATATGATTTGACCATTACATGTTTTGCTGTATGGACTTTAAAAGAGACTTTGACCCCTAAGTTTGTTTCGGTGTTTCTTCTCTACCTTGAGAAGTCAGCTAGGAAACACCGGCCTCATCTAGCGTTAATTGACGAAAAAAAAAAAATGACGTGTAAAAGTGTTTTTATAAAACCTACTTGCAAAAAAAAGATCATTTATTATTTAATGATGATATTGAAGCGAAATGTGATTTTCTGCAAAGACTTTGTGTTGTCGAGGCAGTATTGTGATATTCACACAGCACAGAGACGTCCGCACGGCGACTACCTTTAAGTAGATCGGTCTCCCGACATCGGTTCTACAATATTTTCAAATTCGGCTGTTTTGGAATTTTATTCTATTTTTACACCTGTGAAAAATACAAAACATTTTGACGTTAATATGTTCTATTTTCAATTCAGCAACATTTTAAACAAATATCAATGGAATGAACTTTTTCTAAAAATATCAGACAGATTATGAACACAACGTGAACAAGTTGCTCACACCTGTCTGCTTCTCACGACTAACTTCGAGTTGCACTAAATAAAAGCTGCTTAGACGCCAAGTAGTTTAGTTAGTTTAATTTTATTTTGAAATATTAACAAATAAATTGAATAGTACCCCTTTATGCTATGGGAAAGTAGCAAGAATAATGGAACCTTAAAAATCTTCTAAATTAGGCTTCAGGTGAACGCCTTACACGCATTTTATTTAATTCTACTACACACTATAGACACTAGATAGTAGTAAAGCGAGACGATGATACATTTTCTTTGTACAAAATCTTATTTAGTCGGAGCTCGGTTACATTAGCGAGGTTCCCCTCCATCCGGCGCCGGATCCGGGCGCGGGCAGCGCGAGTGCGAGCATTACCGTGTGCGAGTGATTCATCACCGGACGGGAACCTGTGCGGTTTACATTATGCAGCGCTTTCAGCGCGCTACAGCGGTGCAGCGCGGCGGCGGAGCCAAACACGTGCGCCACACATGTGTTTCCATTTCAACGTCAGCTAAATTAAAAGGCTAGTGAATATAATTTATAATATTAATAAGTCGTCATTGCGAATATTAACTACAGCTGATGAAAACCTAAATTGTATCAGAATTACTTGTAAATATTGAATAATGACAATTCTTGATATTGTAAGGTTTATGGAATTTTAACTTTATTTAGTTGAATCCATTTTTGTTCCTGATTAAATAAATTATGTACTTAATTAAAAATAAATTTAATTTTTAACCATTACGTAATAATAATAATAAAAATAATAATTGTATGGGCGTTTTTTTTTGGTGGGGAAAATCGTCCAATGACAACCCCCGCTCTTGGGCGAAAAGGGGAGATAGTGTCAGACTCTTACTGATTAAAAAAACCACCCCGTTCCTTCAAGCCTTCATACCGGGGCTCGAGTTCCCTTTCGGATAACCCTGGCTGGATAAGTAGGCTTCGACCCGGCTAGGCCTCTGCTGTTGCTGACAACTCCTTGAGGTGCGCGGAAACAGTGCCGTCGACGACTTGGGCTTGGTCCGGACAGTTACCGGATGGCCGGACAGCGAGCTACCCATTGCTCACTGTCCGTAAGCCCGCACCTACGGTGGCTGGAAATCGGCATAGGAATCCCGGCGGCGGCGAGAGCGCCGTTACTTGATGCGGTCGGCCTCCTCCTTAGTGAGCATTACTGCTTCGCAGAAGTCGGAGACCGCCTGCCACTTCTCCTCGCCTCGCTCCGAACCATGGCCTCAAACAAGGCCCGGCGCGAGAGGTCTCCGCCGCTGATCACCCCCACGAGGGCACGGCGATGCTCCGCCCAAGCAGGTCACACCTCGACTGTGTGCTCTACCGTGTCCTCCGGGCGTTCCGCACAGTGGCGACACCCGGGCGCCACTTCCACTTTAATTCGGAACAGGAACCTCCAGAACTTGCCATGTCCGGTGAGGACCTGCGTCATGCGGAAGGTGTAGGTATAATTATTGGCTATACGTACGGGGGACTTCTGCGTCGGAGCCCTAGGCGCGGGCACGTAACCTCTACGTGTCACCAGCTTAAGATCACTGACGGCTGCTTGTCATGATTTCCGATGCTGTACGAACGGTATTCGGGTGGTTTGGCGACTGGTGACAGACGGCGTTCGGTTGCGTTCTTAAATAATCCCGATCGCCACATCAGCCCCCCCGGAGACCGTTACGGTCGAAAATAATCAGGAAAACGAACTTGGCGACCTGATCGGGTTTTGTGCGTATCAGTCGTAGTACTAGGTGGCGTCGCTTGTACTTGCTCATTTGGCGCAGAGTCGTTTAGCAGATACGCTGGTTTTAATCGATCTATAGACACGGTAGTAGGTTTGCCTTTTACGTCTATCTTGAAATATTTTTCGCCTCGTTCTATGACGTTATATGGGCCAGTGTACGGTGTCTGGAATGGTTTCCGTACAGCGTCCTGACGAACAAATACTTGTGTTGATGATAACAAATCTTTACTAATAAATATTGGAGATGAACCATGCCGTGGTACTGGTGTTGGTTTTATCTTGCGCATATTATCTCTTAGACGAGAAAGAAAGTCATGGTAGTCCACCACTTCTGCGGGAGAACTATGGAAAAATGCTCCTGGTAAGCGCAATGTTTCTCCATATACTAACTCTGCTGATGAAGAGCCTATATCCTCCTTGTAAGCCGAACGTATTCCCAGTAGAACTAACGGAAGAACTTCGTACCAATTGTCGTTGGCATGACATTTTATAGCTGATTTCAATTGACGGTGGAATCTTTCAACAATTCCATTAGCAGCTGGATGATATGCGGTCGTCTGTATGTGACGGAATCCGATTAATTTGGAAAGTTCGCGAAATAAATGTGCCTCAAACTGTTTACCTCGATCCGTAGTTATTTTCTCGGGACAGCCAAAGCGTGATATCCAGCCGGTGACAAAGGCGGAAGCCACTGTATCAGCTTTGATGTCATAGAGTGGCAAGACCTCTGGCCATCGTGTAAATCTGTCCACTGCTGTAAGGCAATACTTGAAATCGTGTGACATTGGTAAAGGTCCTATGAGATCAATGTGTACATGACTGAATCTGCTCGTTGGAGGAACGAAAACGTGTACTGGTGATCGAGTATGCCGAGAAATCTTCGAACGCTGGCAAGCAACACAGCTACGAGCCCAACTACTGCAGTCTTTCTTAATATTTGGCCACACGTAACTTTGAGTCATCAGTCTGACTGTAGCCTTAACTCCTGGATGACTCAATCCGTGAATGCAGTCGAATGCTTGTCGACGGAACTGTGGCGTCAGAAAAGGTCGCGGTGTTGCGCTCGAAACGTCGCAATACAACTTCTTACTGGAACCAGATACTTGTATTCTCTGTAGGACCAGTGAAGTGTTGCTTTCTAGGAGCTGAAAAAGCTCGTTATCGTCTTCTTGTGAGGATGCTAGGACATCTAAGTCTATTGCTCTTGTGATGGCATCCGTACGGGAAAGTGCGTCTGCCACGATGTTGTCTTCTCCGGCGATATGCTTAACATTTGTGGTAAATTGTGAAACGTAATCAAAATAGCGAAACTGACGGGGTGAGCAGTTTTCGGAGGCCTTCTGAAATGCTGCAACTATTGGCTTGTGGTCTGTATAAATGGTGAAAGTCTTACCTTCGACCATGTGCCTAAAATGTTTAACAGCTTCATAAATCGCCAGCAACTCCCTGTCGAATGGGCTATATTTCCTTTGGGCTGTGTTGAGTTTCCTGGAGAAGAATCCTAGTGGTTGCAAATCGGAAACCACATATTGCTGTAGCACAGCACCGATAGCTGTATCTGAAGCGTCAGTGCACAGGATTAAATCTGCAGATAAATTAGGGTGCGCAAGCAACGTAGCTTCAGCTAAACTCGTTTTACAAGCAATAAATGCCTCATGCAACTCCTCCGACCACGTAACGGGAGTAGTGGGTTTGACTACTGGTCCGCAGAGAAGCTTAAGCAAAGGAGCTTGAATTGCGGAAGCTTTGGGCACGAATCGCCGATAAAAATTCACCATGCCTAGAAATCTGCGTAACTCCTTGATAGTCTTTGGTTCCGGGAAGCTCTGGATGGCTTCCACCTTCTGTGGAAGTGGCTTGGTACCTGCCGCTGACACTATATAGCCTAAGAATTCAACTTGGGACTCACCGAACTTGCATTTTGAAGGGTTTACAACAATTCCGTGGTCGTGTAAGCGCTGGAATACTTTTTCCAGGTGTTCCAGGTGCTGTGTCTCCGTCTGCGAAGCTATAAGTACATCGTCAATGTAAGGATAGCAGAAATCTAGGCCCCTCAGTATTTCATCCATAAATCTTTGAAATGTTTGAGCCGCGTTGCGTAATCCAAAACTCATAAACGGAAACTCAAACATTCCGAAAGGTGTTGTAATTGCCGTCTTAGGAATGTCGTCTGGATTAACCGGGATTTGATTGTAAGCACGGATCAGATCAATTTTGCTAAAGACTGTACACCCACTAAGGTTATGAGCGAAGTCTCCAATGTGCCGGACCGGATATCGGTCAGGTATAGTACGCGCATTAAGCGCGCGGTAGTCACCGCATGGTCGCCACTCATTGTTTTTTTTAGGCACCAGATGCAGCGCTGATGACCACGGGCTATCGGACCTTCTTGCAATACCTGCTCTTACCATATCTTCAAACTCCCGCGTAGCTATACGGAGCCGATCCGGTGCTAAACGGCGTGGGCGACTGCATACTGGCGGTCCTGGGGTAGTGCGGATATGATGCAACGTGTTATGCTTAACCTTACGCGTGGATAGGTCCCCAGCCGGGCGAGTAATGTCCGGAAACTGAGAAAGCAGGTTATGATAGCGCGAAGTACCTGTAACAGCTTTAATTTGGCACAAAGTGGAGGATGCGGGTTTAGCAAACGCGCACAGTGACGTCAAATTGTCTACCAAGCGATGATGTCTGGCATCGACTAATAAATCATAGTGCGACAGAAAGTCGATACCGATTATAGGCTTCGTGACGTCAGCTATAACGAAACGCCACGTAAACGCACGTCTAAGTCCAAAATCTAGCGTTAAATTCATCCATCCGTACGTATTGATCATTGTGCCATTGGCTGCAAACAACTTATAGTCTGTCTGAACACTCCGTCTATCACGCACATATTTACAAGGATAAACACAAAGGTCAGAACCAGTATCTACTAAATATTGCACTTTTGTCTTACGGTCTGTCACAAATACACGGCCACTCGCTACACTGTCGCAGTCACGCGTCGCCGGCCTCACTGACTGCTTGATCCGTTTCCCTTCCGAAATGAGCACGGGTCACGGCACTTCGTTGACTGGTTGCCGAATCGTTGATGATACCAGCATAAGTCCGAGCCAGCTCTCGAGCGGCTTCGGGACTGGCGGCGCCAACGCGGAGAGTGTCTGCGACCCCTCGAGCGCGAGCGAGAAGTGGATAGCTCCGCAACCTGCAGTGATAGCTCGTCGACGCGACGCATGAGTTGGTCGATCGCAGACATCGAACACGAGGCTACCGGTGCGGATGTCGACGTGGATGCCGCGGCCACTTGCGCGTTTGGCTGGAGAGCTATCTCGTGTATCTTATCTACAATCTGGGCAACTGTATCCAGAGGAAGGTCTACTTGAGCCGCAATGATCGCCTGTATATGACTTGGTAGACGACTCATCCACAGGGACCGGATAAAGTCGTCGGGTACTTCTGCCCCAGCCAGATTTTGTAGGTGTCGCAGAAACTGGGAAGGCTTCCGATCACCTAGCTCCTCGTGAGTTAGCAGCTGCCTCACCCGCTGTTCTTGCGAAGCCGACAACCGGGAAATCAACTCGGCTTTTATTTTATCATATTTATTGTCCGTCGGCGGCTTAGCAATGATATCTTTCACTTCACAGATGTATTTGTAATCTAAGTTCGCAATAACGTGGTAAAACTTCGTCACATCAGCCGTTATATTTGACAATGCGAACTGGCCTTCCAATTGTACAAACCACAAGGCTGGCTCGTTCGGCCAAAATGGCGGCACTTTGACACCCACACGGCACACTTCGTCCGACGCCTCTTTTGCCCCGGTATTAGCCATTGTTCCGTTGGAATAGCGCACCAACAAATATCACTACACTTCACTGTCTATCACGTCGGGGTCACCAATTTGTAGGTATAATTATTGGCTATACGTACGGGGGACTTCTGCGTCGGAGCCCTAGGCGCGGGCACGTAACCTCTACGTGTCACCAGCTTAAGATCACTGACGGCTGCTTGTCATGATTTCCGATGCTGTACGAACGGTATTCGGGTGGTTTGGCGACTGGTGACAGACGGCGTTCGGTTGCGTTCTTAAATAATCCCGATCGCCACAAAGGTAAGGACGCCGTAAGGTCTTTCCAGCCACGCCTTAAAGAGGGGACTTACCGCCATGATTGTGGCGTGCCCAGCACTGGGTTGCGGTAGTCGTTGACGCCATTTCACCATGAGATCCCGCCGGAGCTCTGTCCGCCATGCCGTGACCTGTCACGGCAGCGGACTTTTACCCCGGCGTTGCATCTCCACGCGCATATCGTGCATGTGTGCAAGGACTGTTGCCTCCAGATCCCACGGTGGTAGGCCAGACAGAAGGCTCGCCGTTTCGCGGGAAATCGTGAAGTATCCCCGCACCATTCGAATTGCCATGACCCTCTAGCAGGCGTTCGGAATGGCCGCCGGTCGCTTCTGCAGCGACGGCGCCTACATAGGCGCCCCGTAGAGGGTCAAACGATCCCCGCTTAGAGCCTCCGGCAGGAAGCGTCTGGACTCCCAATGTTGGGCAGGAGCCGCTTGAGAGCGGCCCCAGTCCGGTTCAGTTTGGGAGCTAGACGTCGGAAGTGTTCCTCGAAATTCCATCGGCTGTCGAGCATGAGTCCCAGGTACCTCATCGATGACCCGACGCCGATGCGAACTCCTTCTACCGTTACTTGGGAACCCGATGGCGGTGCGTTCAGAGGGCCGCGACCGTGAAAAGACATGGCCTCGGATTTGCGCTGCGCCAACTCGAGTCCCAACTCCTGGATCCTACCAACGACCATCGCAAACCCCGCGTGTCGCTAGAGCGGCCGCCGCCCGGTACGACTCTCCCTTCGCTAGAACCAGTGTGTCGTCTGCGTAGCAGACCACGCTGACCCCGTCGTGCTGCGGGGCGGCAGGTCGCCCCGCAGCACGACGGGGTCAGCGTAGTCGTTCCCGATGTTCCACAAGGGTGGTCCTAGTACCGACCCCTCGGAACACCACACGACATCTCTCGATGTTTCCAGTCTTACTGGTGACCGAGGATTGTATTGGGGTCGATCTATCATCACTGACAAGACCTTTGTTACCAAGAACCCTGACATAGTGGTGATAGATCGACTAGAGCGTCGCACAATGATTCAGTCGCATGATGAAGCCCCTCATGACGAGAACCTCGTGAAAGCTGAGAAGGATAAACAAACTAAATATCTTGACTTGGCTCGCGAGGTTGTCGACATGTGGGAAGTGGATAGAGCAATCATTGTGCCGATAGTCGTAACGGCCAATGGCTTAATAGCCAAGAGCCTCGACCGACATCTGCGGAGGCTCTCGTTAGGCAGTTGGATCAAGGGCTTGATCCAGAAGGCAGTACTCCTAGACACGGTGCGTATTGTCCAGAGGTTCCTCTCTCAGGAGCCCTGACCGCCGGCAGCTTGGACCCTGTTCCCGATGCCCGTGGGCTACTATTTTTATATTTTTAAAATTTTTTTTGAAGAAATATTTAAAAATATGATATATATGTGTATAATAATAAATGAATGGAATAATAATAATATTCCACAACTATCGCACAACGCCGTCTAGTCCCAAGCTAAGCAGAGCTTGTGTTATGGATACTAGACAACTGATAAACATACTAATATATTTCTAAATACATACATATTATAGATAAATTACACCCAGACACGGAACAAATGATTATGCTCATTACACAAACATTTGTCCTGGGTGGGAATCGAACCCACGACCTTCGGTATAGCAGTCAGGGTCACTAACCTGCTCATTACATTATTTTTTACTTATTCACTTTGCTTATTATTTTATGCTTATTAACTTTATATATTTATCTACATATTCACCACCTACAAAATTCACTTCGTTAAAACTTTTCACTCAAAAACATCTGAGCGTCCGAACACCACACACCACCACAAGGATCCAGCATAATATCAGCGTCAGGTATTTTTGCCTGACACATGCTGAGCTGGACTCCCATTGGTGCAGCGCGACATGCACACCGCACTATGGGTCTATCTTGCTATTTCTCTTTTTGTCTTAGTACCTACATGTGTTATTATTTTATTTTTTCCTTTGTTGTTGTCTATGTGCTTAGTTTTTTATAATCTGTGTGCATTATGTATTTTGGTGCATGTTTTGTGCTGTAGCCAATAAATGATTTATCTATCTATCTATCTATCTATCTAACCACTAGACTTAGACTTAGATTTTGACTATTCAAAAGTGCCTGTAAATGGTCTATTTGAAATAAATGCTTTGATTGAGACCAACAGGCCAGTCAAATTACTTATATCAAGAAACATAACTGCTCGCAAGAAAAATCATTTCGTTTTATTATCGTTGCTTTAGTGTCCTGTTTATCCCTACAACCACCTCTTATCTCAAAGAACGTTTTAAGTTCATTCATGACACACATTCTAGACACTTGAGATCATCGGAGAATTTGACCCTCTTAATGCCTTCGCATTCTACAAAATTCTGTGACAAGTCGTTTGCGATCCCAGTCACTAGTTTCTTTTAAAAACCTAGTTAAAAACCATTTCCTTTCTCTCTAATACTTAATTTAATTTGTGATTCTACGTAATTTAATTTCTTCCACCAACCCTACTTTACTCTTTTTTTCTACCCTTTTTACTAATTAAATTGTGTAACTTATTATAATATATATGTATATATGTATTTATAATTGAGTATTGTGTTTTATATAGTTAGCAGTACACCACAGACTACCCCGTGTATTATTTTAAGGTCTTATCCATCCTAAGGTTGTCTGGAAGATATCACTTTCAGCGATAAGACCGCCATAATTGTACCCACAAATTGAAGTTTTTGTATAAGCTGTGTTACTTTTTGGTGTACAATAAAGTCTATTCTATTCTATTCTATTCTATTTTTAATGTATATTATTAAACTAGCCTGCCCGAACGTTGAAACGTTTTTAAATATAATATAATATTTCACAACTATCACACAACGCCATCTAGTCTCAAGCTAAGCAGAGCTTGTGTTATGAGTCCTAGACAACTGATAAACATACTTATATATTTCTAAATACATACATACTATAGATAAATTACACCCAGACACAGAACAAATGATCATGCTCATCACAGTCATCACACAAAGATTTGTCCTGGGTGGGAAGCGAACCCACGAACTCCGGCATAGCAGTCGGGGTCACCAACCACTAGACCAACAAGCCTGTCAAAAAATAAAATTGTTATTAGATTCGTGCATTTTTTACTTTCAGGACCCTGAGGTTCTGGACCTTAGGAAGGCATATAATAGTAGAGCCTAGGGTTTATTGGAGTGTAAACATGTAGACGAAGAGTTTGGTGGGTAAGTGATGACAAAACTGACACGATTTGCTTATTATTGATTCTCGCCGAAAGTGACCAGTACCCCTAGCCAAGTTGCTAATCTGCAATAGTTAACGCTAGTAGAAAGCTTCAAATGTACGGGAATGATGTCATCTCAACGCTCAGTCACGTGGTCAGAACAAAAGATTCGGTGACGTGGCCAACTCGAAGCATTCGACGTAAGCGAAACGGTTGTAACTTGGCTAGGGGGTCTGTACCGACTAGCTACTCGCGGTTCCTACGGGCACCGACAGGCATTTTGACAATCGAAAATTATCAAAAGTTATCGGTAATGAAATCGTTTTAGATAATCGCAGTGCTAATACTCTATAGATGCTTTAGATATCAATGGTGATAAGATCAGCGATAACCGATGTAAATATTAATGAGTGCGAACGGACCGCGATCGTACAGATGGACAAACAGAATGTTTGCAGTGACGATAACAGGTCATTCGCTTTGGAAATGAGTTCGTATGCTATATTGAATAAAAAAATTTGACGAGATATTATGAGAGTCATCTGCAAGTGTTGATGAACGCGAACTGTGTCGCGTACTCGGGCAAAACGGTGACTTGACACCGAGCGATGTGGCAAAGATGTTTTTTAAATATTTATAAAATGTTTTTTTTAATATTTTCCTGAAAATGAAAAGTCAGAACACTCATCTGCTGCTTTCTTTTGGCATGCTTCTATTTAAACGAGTACATTCCCAAAAGTAGTCATTGACCTCTCTGAAACCGTACACTGTCAATATTATTTATGTACCTACGGAGACCTGCGCAAACAAATATTTTTAGATACGTAGTTACAACAACTTGAGAGAGGTCAATGAACGCAGAATCTTAAGCTGTTGATGACTTTTCCAAGAAAGGCCTTCTGAGCTCCAAGTAGTCAGAGCTGTCCCATCGGGGAGCCAGGAGTTGACAGGAGCAAAGTAATTTAGAAATTTAAATGAGGAGTTTCATAATATTATGACTAATAATCTTAAATGACACCATATTCAGTAGATCACGTACGCAGCAGGGTCGGGTCGCTCGTCCGTACTCGGACTGAGATCGCGAGCCAAGCGTTTAGGTTTCACTTGCAGGCATAAATTACCTTCGATTGAGATTAGGAATTTCGCAGAATCATTCCAGTGTAACATAATATTCGTGTAATAAAATACGTCGTCATTAATCAAACGGGTTCATGAGCCAACTTATAAATCATATTCACGTTCAAAGCGGCGCGGTAAGCTAATTTAATTGTTTGCGTCTATTGTCGGCGGCGCTAAGCACGCGGCCGGCGGTTCAGCACTGAATAATCGTGAGCTCACAATAAATCCATACTGAACAACACAATTGTTTACCAATTAACCCTCTAATGACTAAAACTGTGAATAATTTGTAGTAAATCTGGCTGAGCATGATGCATGGCGAGCGTGGGGTCGAGGCGCGGGAGTGGGTTCCGGGAGGGGTGAGTGTGTACGATAGTTGTACGTACACGTGCTAATTGCCTTGTGATTGTTTTAGGAGGACACACGCGACACCAGCCGGGCGCGAGCAGAACACCCACGTCGTCCACGTCGCCCACGTCGCCGGCTGCCCTGCTCGGACGCCACTCAGCTTCCTGTAGTGGACTGCCGAGGCTGCTGTCAGCACAGGGTGAAGAAGGGCAAACTTGTTTTTCTGTGAAAAACAAATTTTAATAAGGCGAGCGTGTGGGCACTCTTTTAGGCTATTGACTCTTATTATTTTGAGCTCAGCATAATTAAACTATTCGATATTATCTTTGTCATGCCTTATCGAGATAAAAATATATTTAATTATTTATTATAAATACTTTGCCGGCTAGAAACTAGTGGCTTCGTACGTCTAAAAATTACTTTCTTTAGACAAACTTTGGACTCCCGTTCTATCGCCGTAGGGGAAAAAATTTGGAAACTTATTTTTTATTCTTTGTATATTTAATCTCTGTGCAAAACAGCGCTTCAGGTCCAAGAGTTTGGGCTGGGCGTTGATGAGTCAGGAAGTGAGTCACGATTTTAATAGATTGATCTCCTTAAAAACATAATTGTCAGGCAAAAAAAAACTTAAACTATTTATACTAAAACCTAAATAAATACCTAACGTACATAAATAAAAACACAAAGTGCACTCAGGCGTCGAAGTACTGCTCCACATCGCTGTTATCAGGGAATGTGCCTAGAAGACTGGCAGCATTACCACGTTGAATGGCAATGCTAATTCTTTGAGCGAAGAACGAACCAGCCCTCTGGTCACGCAAGGTGTGGATCAGTCGGCGAGAAATTTCCTTAAAAAGGAGACGCGCATTCGGACCCCATGACCCAAGCGTTTCGACCCCAAACGGCTCAAAACTGTAATAACCAATAAGGTTACAGTATTTGCGCCGTTTAAGGGTCTCATCAGCCGCAGCGGCAGCGCCAGCACAGCCCGACGTACATGGAATGTGGGATGGCGCAAAGGTGTCGACACAGGTTGCGTCCTACACCAGAGGCCTACCCACCTTCCACGGTGGTCCCAACGTCATACCATCTGGTCTCTTTCCATCGTCACGTACCAAGCCATTTGGTTCTAATACAGCGGGTACGCCGGTGGTGACAAGAGCTCGACGAATAATATCGTTGATGCTAGCGTGTCGAGCTATGCGGCCCGCGTTCCTGCAGCAAGACAGGCCATGGTGTCCGAGACTGTCGACAGCTTCGCCGTAGTGGCACCGATGTGGAGCAACACAAGGTGCGCCTAAGCGTAAACAGGTTGCGAGCCGAAACGAGGCGTCATCTACCATATTGCCTATGGTGGATGAAGGGAGTGCCTGAAGCTATAAGCCTGACTCCCATTCCCCCACAGCCAGCAGACGCGCACGCTCAGCAGTATTTGAAGACGTATTTTAATTGGTTTGTTACGTATAATACTGCCGAGGGGCACAACCCACCTTCTCTGAAAGGCCAGTCGGGCAAATCCGTGTTCGGACAAGCCATTTTCCAAGCATTCAACGCATCGGACAAACACGGTACCTCAACATCAACCAATGAGGAATATAAAATATTCCTGGTTAATGTATCAGTACCGCGCACCGAGGACAGGAATGCTGGTAAACTTATACTTGCAATTTTGCGGACGCCGACGCCCCCCATTCGGATGGGAAGCGTAGCTTGCTGCTCGGTCATCCAAGGCAACATTTAAGATAGAAAAAAGAGTGTTCCTAATAATGTGATCGACTTTTTCCAAAAGTTGTGGGTACTTCCAAAAATGGGAGGCGCGAAGGCTATACGTAAATTTTGGCCCAAAACAACAGTACCAAATAAGTGTAAAAGCCGAATGCATGTTAATTTTGAAAAGTCTATCCGAGACGTCATTAATTTTTTTTTGTTTTTCTGCTCAATAAATTTTGGAAAGGATTAATCGAAAATTGGAGAGCCCAGGAGGTGAAGAGAATTCTTATCAGTAATTTAAATATTTGGTGCTATTATATTAAATTTTGCTAAAGTCGTCTGCCTGACAGTCGTTTGAGGGAGTGTAATTTCGCATTTTGAAAGGTTAAGCTGTAGACTAATAGAACTGAATTTATTAAAAAAAAAAAAATCGTTTAAAAAAAAGTTATAAATAAATAAATAATAATAATCGTTTAGGATTGTGACTACATCACCTCCTAGGGTTAAATGAACACAGGTCAAATAATTATAAAAATACGTTTACAATTAAGGTTTTCTTATCACACAGGGCAATGTCTTACAAACAACCTTTGGGCGGACTGAACCAACATACGGAGAGATAATAATAGTTTTGAACTAGGCGGTGGATTAATAAATATCTAATTACTAAAATGGTCCTTCTGTCCGTACTTGCATCATGCGCCATCTGACCCCTGAAGCTGGCTGCGGGGTTTCGCGCTGAAATTGCACTCATTATTAAATTAGTGCGACCTTCCATTTGTCTGCCTTTCATGTATTATGCTCATTTGGCCGCAGATAATTGTCCTAATTATGTGACGCGGAGGACGCGCTCATGACGTCACAGGGGTCGCTACAACACGCCTCTGTGAATATTACAGCAGACTTTTTTTTGGAATATTTGTAACAACAGACGAATATATAAGATTACTCAAATTTTAGTCTTTGCAAAATTTTGAAATTATTATTTTCACAGACCTCTCGAAAAACTTGATAACCTCTCAAGATCAAGTCCAATGATTATGTCATCTCAGTTCACAGTGTGCTAGGTATACAAGTGCTGTGCACGGCGCGGGCAGTTGGCGGTGGCGGTAGTGAGACGAGCGATAACGACGCGACTGGTCGCCGTATCTTGAGAGTTGCCGCGACCGCTGAATCCTTTGGACAGGAGGTCTTCAAAGAAATGGATGTACTAACAATACCTCCACTTCAAATCTTAGAACGTTTCTTTTTTAAAATTAGTAGGTAGCGATATAAACTAGGACAAGCAAGTCATCGCAGTGTGAACACAAACCGTACACCTTATCACTTTTTTCAAAGAGTTTCGTAGATATTCTTGCCAGTACCTCAGTGTCCACATGGGACGACTAACTGGAATGTGAACTTAAACCAAATGTATCGCAAGCAGAAACAGTGTACCTAATATCGCGATACTTTACTCTTCAGTTTGCGTCCGCTTACTCTCATAGGACTTAACACTTAAAGTAACATTGTGGTGTAACTGTATTCCACAACGTATGAATTTATTGAAATAAATTAAGCATTTGAAATACCGAGACGACTCAGTTAAATAGAAAAGCACCATCAATTTGAATACCAATTAAACTTGTATAACACAATATAAAGGGAATTAATTGAAACTATAGGTACGTGAGGACTCCAGACAGACAGTGTTACTGCTCAGTATTGTGCAGGACGGCTGTGGCGGTGTTAAGCGACGCATTCACTACGCCTCCTTTACCTTACGCTAATTAAAGTGAGAGCGTGTGTGACGCACAGCTCACGCCGGCACACTCGGGCACACTCCGGCTTCCAGTACAATGGCAATTAATTGATTGGAGCGCTGGCAGTTGTTTGTCCGAGCTTCGTTTCGCTACACGTCGTAATTGCCATCACAGAGAGTAGACGGTAATGTTGCGCACCGCGCACGGTGAGCCTGGATAGACGAGCGACGAGCGTCCAGCGGTACATTGTGGTATATTGGGCGGCAATATCAAAACTAAGTAAATACCACAATGAACTGTCATCGAACCTCTGATCTTGCCAGGACAGACTGTGTGTGTTCTAGGGCGAGGTGCGCATCTGCCTGTCTGTCTCCGCTTACTTCTTCTAGATATGTAATGAATTTTGATACGTTTTTCACTAATTGGAAGAGCGATAAACGAGAAAGTTTGTATGTATGTCGTGGCCAAAGCTTACAATTGATCACTTCTGGATATGAGCGACCAAACTGGCCAAATCGTTTAAACGTTTGCACTAGTTGTTTAGCGTTTATAGAGAAATTATATCAAAGAAGCACAATAGCGATAACCGCCATGACGTACTCACGTGAAGGTATCTACTCATTGTATACTTGAGTTGATTGTGTTCAGACTTGAACATTGAAGTCTCAAGCGAAGTGCGTCGGATCCAATCTGTGGCGGCGGCGAATAGATCATAAGAACAATCTGTGTATATTAGCTGAGAATTAGCCCCGCCCGGGCGACTGCGGGCGAGCACTCACCCGAGACCGTACGAGACTCTCCAGTAACCAGATAGCGTATCTTTAATATGTTTTTATTAGTTTTACAGGGGATAAATCAGCCTTGTGTGAACTCATTAACTGCTTCAATTTGGTTAAAATTAGCTTTTGTAAGTTACATCATAATTATTATTTGAGCTTCAAAATTAGAACTCAAGTACATTAGCAACAAAATTAAAATCGAAGTAAATATAGTCCACAGAGATTTTCTGCGAAGAAAACTCGTGGTCCTAGAACACTAATGACAACTGAAGTACACAGGTCCACACCTGTGTCCTGCAGTTGTCATTAGTGTACAATAAATCCACATTTATTATGTAAAAGTCTGACACGGAGTGCCAGGGCGCTCCACCCTAAACTGTGACACCCTAGAGTTTCAAACCTTCAAGAAATAGTACATAATTGTAGTATCAGTCAGGGTTACAGGATTATTCGAAACAGTATTCATGGCGTGGGATCACAAAGGGCAACTAAAGGAACACATGTGGGTTTTAGTCAGTAAAAGCCCGACACTCGTTCTCGCTTCACCCAGAGTGAGAGAAGTTATTTGATGATTTCTCACTACAAAAAAGCACATAGTGTATCCTTTCCATCAGAAGCTAAATATAGTACGCAGATAAACTCAGTAGGTACTTTTTAAATTAATTATTTGTACGCTGTCGTGAAAGTTGTTTAGTATAATCAAAGACATTAAATATATTGACTGGCCTGTTGGTCTAATGGTTAGTGAACCTGACTGCTATGCCGGAGGTAGTGGGTTCGATACCCACTCAGGACAAATGTTTGTGTAATGAGCATAATCATTTGTTCTGTGTCTGGGTGTAATTTATCTATAATATGTATTATGAGGATAATTGTAATTGTCGATGGTAAACGAGTGACGTCGTCTGACAACTTGGACGGTAAGGTTGTCAGGTGTTCGGCGCTGTTTGTTGTCGCATATTTAGTGATATTCTTTTTAAATAAATTAACGGTTGTCGGTAGAAGTGATTATTTGTTAAATTGTGTGAAATTAAAGTTTAAAGCTTAGAATAGACATTTAGTTCCTCGTAAAGTTGTTTTTTTTTAATCGATTTCCCTTCTGATTGCTAAAATCAGAAGTGGGATTGGCCCGTGCCCGTTTTCAAATAAAAACAACCGTTAATTTAAAAATGCCGCGATCTATTCGTTCGCGTAGCAGCTCTGAGGAAACTTCACCTCGTAAAACGCGTAAAAGGCATAGCAGATCGCGCCGACACCATCGTGATTCAAAGCAACGTCGCTCTCGGTCCCGTAGTCGCGAAGGTTCCATAAAACAAGCGTTGAGTGCAATTGTGTCGCGATTAAACGCAATCGAGGACAGTACCGCGAGTAGGTCGCATACGCCACCAAACCGTGCCATCACACCTCAACGTGATAACCTTGCTGATGAAGTGCCAAACGCAGCAAAGTTGCTGGCCGACGCATTAGCTACGATCGGAAGTAAGCCGCATAATTATTACGTGTCAAACTTCGATCCTGCTGTCCATGATTTTGAGGTGTGGTGTAACGAGGTGGAGCGTGCCAGGTTAGTCAATCATTGGTCTGATTTAGAGTGTTTATCGCGGGTTGCTAACTGTCTCAAAGGGGACGCTAAGACGTGGTTGAGCGAGTGGACGACGAATGATCGTTCATGGTCGAATTTTTCGAAAGATTTCAAGTCTCTTTGTCCGCGGAAACAAGATTATGCCAATATACTCTTCGACGTCATGAATACCGCGTCTGATAAATATTCAACGTTCGCTGAATATGCTCGACGTTCTTTATTACGACTTCGCATTATTAAGGGCTTAAGTGATGACTTAATGGTCCAGATTATCATACGTGGTATCAATGATGCTCAAGTACGCGCTGCTGCCGCTAATGCGGACCTCACGGCCGAAACTATAGTCTCGTTTTTAGCTATTTATGGTAAGCCTGAGCGTACCAAAGACAATCATCGCCGGCCTACTAACACTTCGGTCAATAAACGTCCTAATGATCAATCCGCCGGCAAGTGTTTCACGTGCGGCCAAGCCGGGCATAAAAGCTTTAACTGTACCAAAAAGCGTAAAAATTTTGATAACAGTAATACAAAACTGACTTGTTCCTTTTGCAAAAAGAACGGACACAGGGAGAGTGAATGTTTTACTAAGGCGCGAACTGAGGCTCAAAACAACAATAAGAAAAAAGTTAACCTTTGCAGGGAGACATCTAATACTTCCCGTAACTACGATATTAGTACTGCTGTCATACAGGGCATACCGGTCGATATTTTAATAGATAGCGGTGCGCTTAACGTTTCCCTTATATCGTCTGATGTAGTAAAGTACTTTTCTTGTGTTCGAAAGCCAACTCACTGCGTAATTAAAGGGATTAGTTATGACGGAATTATTGCTCACGAATATGTCACCCTTACGGTCGAATTTAGCAACATTGCACTCGAAATAGATTTTATCATTGTACCCTCATCTTGTATGAACACGCCTATTATTATTGGTACTGATGTCTTAAATAGGGATGGGGTGACCTATGTTAGAACAAAACAAGGACAGTACTTGACTCACTCCACTAACCAGACGCTATGCATTAATGCTGCTGAACTCGATTGTTTGAGTGATATAAATACGCCTTTGCAAGGCAAAGACCTAAGCTCGTTGTTAAGCGTGATTCGTGATTTCTTACCCTTTTTCATATCTGGCACAGCTATTACGATTGTCAAAACAGGAAAAATGCAAATCAATTTGAATAGCGACGTTCCCGTAGCCTATCACCCCTATAGGCTATCCTATCAGGAAAAATTGAAAGTCCGGGATATCGTAAAAGACTTATTAGATAAGTCTATAATTAGGGAGTCCAATTCGGAGTACGCGAGCCCTATCATCTTAGTAAAAAAGAAGGATGGTACCGATAGGATGTGTGTGGACTTTCGAGCACTCAATCGGATAACTGTAAAGGATAGATATCCACTCCCTCTCATAGAGGATCACATAGACCGGTTGGGAGGCTCGAAATTCTTCAGTGGTCTTGATATGGCTTCAGGGTTCCACCAAATCCCTATTGAGGACGGTTCGATACATAAAACCGGATTTGTAACACCGGAGGGGCATTTCGAGTACGTGAAGATGCCATTTGGTTTATGTAACGCGCCTGCGGTATACCAACGCATTATCAATAAAACACTTCGAAGATTCATCGAATCTGGTAACTTGCTCGTATATATTGATGACGTACTACTCATGAGCATGACAGTCGCTGACGGGATTCAACTTTTACGTGAAGTTTTAGAAACTTTAACACAAGCCGGATTTTCTATCAATCTTCGAAAGTGTTCATTTCTCACGACCGAGGTGGAATATTTGGGACGTATAATTAGCCATGGTCAGGTTAGGCCGAACCCCAATAAAATTGAAGCCTTAACTAAAACTCCTGTACCCAGAAACGTTAAACAGGTCAGACAATTTCTAGGCCTAGCGGGATATTTTAGACGTTACATAGAAGGGTACGCCACAAAAACTGCAAGTATTTCACGGTTAACGAAAAAGAATGTTAAATTTGAATGGGGACCCGAACAAGAACAGGTTCGCCTGTACCTTATTAAACAATTGACCAGTGAACCGATACTTGCAATTTTTGATCCTAAATTGACCACGGAATTGCACACAGACGCTAGTAGTGCAGGATATGGGGCTGTACTCATGCAAATACATAGCGGTGGTAAAAAGCGGGTAGTTGCGTACTTTAGTAAGGTCACCCAGGGCGCTGAAAGCAGGTACCACTCTTATGAGTTGGAGACGCTGGCGGTGGTCAAGGCGTTGCAGCATTTTAGACATTACCTAATTGGCATAAACTTTGTGATTATAACCGACTGCAACGCCCTGAAAGCCACTGAGCGTAAGAAGGACCTGCTTCCACGCGTAGCGCGCTGGTGGATTTATTTACAAGACTTCAATTTCATGATTGAATACCGAAAAGGAATCATGATGTCCCATGCGGACTACCTCAGTAGAAATCCACCACTTGCACAGGTGAACCACATCGATAGACCGTTAAATTGGGCGCAAATGGCGCAAGCTGCTGACAATGAAACACAGGACCTCATACAAAAATTAAGAGATGGCCGATTAGATTCACGTCGTTATGTTAATCGAAATGATTTACTTTATTATCGTTACTCACCAGTCGGCGAAGAATCAAGATTGCTGTGTTATGTCCCCAAAGGCCACCGACTTAGTTTATTGCGACTATTTCACGATGAGCACGAGCATATTGGTGCCGATAAAACATTAGACCTTATACTGAAGCATTTCTGGTTCCCAGGCCTGAAAAACTTCGTTTTAAAATATACCTCTCATTGTCTCATTTGTATCTCAAAAAAACGAGTGCCTAGGGCACCCCTTCAACCTATTACATCATGGGCAAAACCTGAAATTCCTTTTAACACTATTCATGTGGACACATTAGGTTCCTTGCCGGAATCAAATGGTTACAAGTTTGTTTTTGTACTGGTAAACGCATTTACAAAATTCTGTTTACTGTATCCGATGTACCGGCAAGACACTGGTGAACTTAAGCGTGTTTTTAATAATGCAATTTCGTTGTTTGGAGTCCCTAAATTAATTGTTTGCGACCGAGGTCGTATGTTCGAAGCAGCTGGCTTCACCAGCTGGATATCAGATTTAGGTTGTGACATTCACCACATAACTCCCGAGATGCATCATGCAAATGGACAGGCAGAGCGCTACGTGCGAACTGTATTAAATCTTATTCGTGTAGAAAGTCGTAATAGAAATGTAAGTTGGTCAGATTCACTTTGTAAAATTCAGCTTGTATTAAATATTACTAAACAAAAAACAACACAAATGTCAGCGTTAAACTTACTGATCGGCACTGACGCCACCACTCCTGTTATCCGTGCGTTGGTCCGCGACGTGGCAATCGACAACGCGAACCCTAACCGTTAAGCCTGGAGGGAAATCTGCAGGAGTCGGGCAAAGGATTTGCTCGACAAGAACCAAAACAAACAAGATTCCCACACCAATCGCCAACGACACCCCCCTAAAGTTTTCAAGACAGACGACCTGGTGTTTGTAATTAAATACTCGCAATCGACTGGTAAACTGGACTCCGGAATGCGAGGGCCCTATAAAGTTACCAAGGTTCTCCCAAGCAGCCGCTATGAGCTGAAGCTATTGGGTGGAGCCAGAGGCAAAACAACTCAGGCTGCAGCACAATATATGGTGCCGTGGAAAGGGGAGTGGTGTCCCGAGAGTTGTTCAGCTTTCTTTGAAAGTAAGTGTACCTTTATGTTGCAGATATGGTGTGAACTTGATATGGATGAGTATGCACGTGAGATGGATAACAATTTCCGAGTGGAAAGAATCTCGTGCACCTCAAGCTGGGTGAACAGACGCACTGTTGTGTTCACATGTATTGGACTTAATGTCCTGCAGACACATATGCTGGATATGTGTATAGGCACATAATTGGCCTAGCAGACATGTTTTTAACATGTATTGGACTTGATGTCCTGCAGACACATGTTGGATATGTGTATAGGCACATAATTGGCCTAGCAGACATGTTTTTAACATGTATTGGACTTGATGTCCTGCAGACACATATGTTGGATATGTGTATAGGCACATAATTGGCCTAGCAGACATGTTTTTAACATGTATTGGACTTGATGTCCTGCAGACACATATGTTGGATATGTGTATAGGCACATAAGTGGCCTAGCAGACATGTTTTTATAACGTGTATTGGACTTAATGTCCTGCAGACACATATATTGGATATGTGTATAGGCACATAGCCTAGCAGATACGTGTGTGTGGGCGATTGTGCCTGATGAGGTATGTTTTGAGGATGAATGTTCTTCCTTAGGAGAGTGATTCATTGAATGAGGGCCTTAAATGCGAGATGGACGAAAGAATAGTCGTTTCTTGGTAAATGTGTACAACAACTAATATGTCTGCAATCTTCTGTTTTAAGGCGCTGACGATGAAGGTGGTGATGGCGATGAGGCTGGCCCATCTTCTGTGGCCTCTGCAGAACCCGGCGATGAGCGACCATGTGACAATGGACGACGTGCCCCCGAGGACGGCGCACGGTCAGGAGAGGCCGTATGAGGATAATTGTAATTGTCGATGGTAAACGAGTGACGTCGTCTGACAACTTGGACGGTAAGGTTGTCAGGTGTTCGGCGCTGTTTGTTGTCGCATATTTAGTGATATTCTTTTTAAATAAATTAACGGTTGTCGGTAGAAGTGATTATTTGTTAAATTGTGTGAAATTAAAGTTTAAAGCTTAGAATAGACATTTAGTTCCTCGTAAAGTTGTTTTTTTTTTAATCGATTTCCCTTCTGATTGCTAAAAGTATCTATTTAGAAATATATAAGTATGTTTATCAGTTGTCTAGTACCCATAACACAAGCTCTGCTTAGCTTGGGACTAGACGGCGTTGTGTGATAGTTGTGGAATATTATTATTATTTCATTTATTTATATTTATACATATTAATTATTTTTTTAAATATTTCTTATAAAAAGGATATTAAAAAAAATATTTAAAAATACAAAAAATAGTAGCACACCGGCATCGGGAACAGGGTCCAAGCTACCGGTGGTCAGGGCTCCTGAGAGAGGAACCTCCGAATAATACGCGCCGTGGCTAGGAGTACTGCCTTCTGGATCAAGCCCTTGATCCAACTGCCTAAAAAGAGCCTCCGCAGATGTTGATCGAGGCTCTTGGCTATTAAGCCATTGGCCGTCACGACCATATACGGCACAATGATTGCTCTATCCACTTCCCACATGTCGACAACCTCGCGAGCCAAGTCAAGATATTTAGTTTGTTTATCCTTCTCAGCATTCACGAGGTTCTCGTCATGAGGGACCGCTATATCAACAATCATTGAGCGACGCTCTAGCCGATCTATCACCACTATGTCAGGTTTATTGGCAACAATAGTCCTGTCAGTGATGATAGATCGATCCCAATACAATGTGACGCTGCCATTCTCGAGAACTGGGTCGGGCACATACCACACCACATATAGTACGGTACTTCTGATTCAACAAGATTGTATTTAAGAGCAAATTGCTGATGGATAATCCTGGCTACAAGGTTGTGTCTGTGCAATTATTATTATTATTATATACTGAGTATAATTAACATTAAACAATGTCTAGCTAGTCCATTACCTGACACATTGCATCAGTGTATCCGTGAGCAGTAACACATAGAAACATCATACACGTGTCGAGCGACCTGTGGACGTCGAACCTATTACAACAGGATTTTTAATGTCCATTATCAATTGACGCCTACGATCCCCACTTTGGCGTAGCGCGTAGCATCGAGCCGTACGAAGCTACGGAGTGTACTGGCGTCAGTTAGGCCTCTGCCTCGAATCTTGCGGGCAACGGGGCGGCGGGCGGCGGCGGCGCGGGAGCAGAGCGGGCAACGCAGACCCGTTCTCCGGCACTATAGGGGCGTAGTGTTGTGTTCGTGCTTGTGTCGTCGAGATACTTGTTATATAATTTCGATTAAACTCGCCTTTTCTTTTCTTTACCCTATAGTAGGGATTCATTTCTTCTTTTGCCCACAATAAATCGAGCGTCAGGAATAAAGAATTAAAAAGATGTTGTCGCTGTTGTTCAGATATTTTGTTCGCGAATAAAACCTAATATCTCGACGACACAACCACGAACACAACACTACGTCGCTATAGTGCCGCGCGCCCTGCCCGCTGGTTTCGAGAACGGGTCTGCGTTGCCCGCGCCGCTCCCGCGCCGCCACCGTCGCCGCCCCGCAGCCCGCAAGATTCGAGGCAGAGGCCTAACACAGCATCGCTTTGGAGTTACTGTCGCGGTCTATGTTTAATATACATTTTATTGTTAGTATATCTTTAAATAAATGTTATAAAACAAAGTCCTGTCTGCGACGAGTCTGATTATCTGTCTGTTCGAAATTGCATGCATATTTTGGAAATGAAAAGAAGAGAATTTCAAAGATTTGTAACACCCGAGCGAAGTAGGGACGGGTTTCTTGTATAAAATGAATGTTTTTATATTGTTTATTTAGATTTTTTTGGCCAACAAAGATTTAACCTTTCAATCGTGAGAATTACAGACAATAAAAAGACAATGGGTGCGCGAACGCCGGTGTTCGCTTTTGGTTTAATGAATAAAATAAATAAAACGAACAATTTTGTAACAGTCTATAACCTTTTGTAAGTGTCCGGCTAAAGTAGTAAAATAAGTCGTGCTACATCGGACGCCATGAATTTGTTTAGCGACTCCGGCCGACAATAGCGTCCGTATCCACTGAGACCAAGTATAGGACGATATCTGCTGACGTGGTTATGTGTTGCAAATTATCACTTGTTACAAATAACTCTATATCACTGTTACTACGTATAATATGTTTACTCGTAGTTCTTCGAATATTTATTGTTTTAATACTAACTAATTAATTGTGCAAAGCGTTCTAACAGTAATACCACACGTGGTTGTGCGGACGAACGGTCAGCAGTACACACCATAACATAGGTACATGCAAATTTAGTTACTTGCGCAGCATAGAGGTATATATGTATATGCTAGCTTGTGCCAGCGGTTTCGCTTGTGTGAAAATAGCAAATACATTAGCTTTGTGCTAAAGTAGCATTTTACTGGTGAAAGAAGTTTTAAAATTGGTCTAGTGGTTTTTAAGTTTTTTATTACAAAAATATCTTTCCTCTTTTTGTGTTACTAGGTATATAAGATTAAGGATAATTTGTATAGATTATCCGTAATCTTATATACCTAGTAACTTCTGCGAGCAACTTCACAAAATAGATACATCTCTCGGGAATGGTTCTGGTTCCAGAACTCGACAGGACTCGTACATAAAAAGTATCCGATATGCTTTTTCTTTAACACACGTAGAAAAAGCATATATTATCGGCCTTTTTATTGCATGTTTCATTGTTAGCAGCAGTTTCATTAACAATACAATTAAATGGATTATTACCACTAAAATCTAACTGAAACTCGATACAACATAAAGCTGACATTTCGTCTTCTTCCTTGTATGACCTCTTCACTGTTCACACCAGTCTTCTAACAGATCAGTCCTCCGGAAATAGAGCTGTCAATGTTGATGACGATCCTCCTCCCTCCCCCTCCCCCCGGCGCGCGGCGTGATGGCACGGAACCGGCTCATCCCAGAATCGGCTGTACATCAAGCCGTCAGTAATGCCTGCCCACTTCATACTATGGAAATCGTCACTATAATACGACGGATAGTGGGCGATTCTGAAATAGAAAGTAAAATGTTTAGTCCACATGTTGTGGGTGTTACGTGACGGTTAGAGGTGTTAGGTCCGCTTACATTTTATCAGTTTGTATTAATATTATTATTATTATAGGTTTACTGATATTTATTTCTCAAAAAAGTCACTAACTTGAGAAGAATTAAATTGACATAAGTATAATTACATCTTATTATTATATTATTATTTTGTTACATGTGACATTCATTAGGCATTAAGTCCGCCTATGTACTTTTTGTTGCATAAAGGCTAAATAAATAAATTCACCAACCCGCACTGGGCCCACGTGGTGGATTACGGCAAATTTTCTCTCCTAGAGAGGAGGCCTGAGTCCCAGCAGTGGGGACATTAAAAACAGAAACCGGCCAAGTGCAAGTCGGACTCGCCCATGAAGGGTTCCGTAGCAGCAAGAAATTTAACATAAAAGTTACAATTACAATAACTTTGATCGGTGTTTTAATAATAGTGTATTTTTTAGATTAATGACGTATTAAAAAAAAAACTACTAGGTAACTAGATCTCCAACCAATTTTCGTTAGTGGTTTGCATGGCAATATATGTACATTGTATATATTTTTTTGGTTTTATCATTCTCTTATTTTAGAAGTTAGAGGGAAGGGGGGGGGGGCAATTTTACCACTTTGGAAGTTTCTCTCGCGCAAACTATTCAGTTTAGAAAAAAATTATAGGTACTATAAACTTCAATATCATTTTTGAAGACCTATTCGCAGATACCTCATAGCACGTATGGGTTTGAATAAAAAAAAATTTTTAGGTTTCATTTCTAAGTATGGGGATCCCCAAAATTTATTGCTTTTTTTTCTGTTTTTGTGTCTAAATCTTAATGCGGTCCACAGAATACATCTACTTGCTAAGTTCTTATAGTTTCGGAAAAAAGTGGCTGTGACATACGGATGGACAGACAGACAGACATGACGAATCTATAAGGGTTCCATTTTTTGCCATTTGGCTACGGAACCCTAAAAAGGCTAATGAGGATGATGATGATGATGATAATTACATTAAGTTATTAGGTAGATATTTTATAATTGTTTTTACATATTGTGCTAGTTGGTTCTTGAATGCATTGGATGAGCGTACATTTTTTTTTATAAATGAGGGTATTTTGATATAAACCTGTCCTCCTTTAAATGTTAAGATTTTTCTGTGCAAATCATGATCATTTTGGTGAAAGTAACCTAATATTATCAGTTATTTTACACGAGAAGATATCGCTTCAAAGGACAAGCTTCAGCCAACTGATACTCCGTAGCTAGAGAGCCCAGTCGTTACTAAATGTAACCACAGAACAAGTAATCTGCAACTGCCGATCTTTACTTCAGCACTGACCCAATTATACTTATAACGAAATACTGTTTGATAAGATAAGCTGATACCTACAGTTTCTACATGTATTGTCTTAAGACAAGTCTTTTAACATCTGGTCTAAACTCTCAGATAGGTAGAAAACGTACAGCTAAGGGCCTTAAAACATATTCTGATCAAAAGATCTTCCTTTACAAAAGGTAAGAGATAATAAAGGGTTTTTGAAAAATGATCCCATAAAGAATATAACAGTGGAAGAATGATTTTATGGAAGTCTTTTTTGCGGATGGAAAAAAACTATTAATTAGATTATATAAAACATTTAGTTAGTTACCGATTTCTAAATCATTAATTAGGTTTCGTAAACCGAATTGATCCTTTAGTCTCTGAATTCGTATTTTCTGAACAGAATAACACTTTAAAATCCCGGAATCGGACCAGGATCAGCCGCTCTACGATAACTTAGTAAACACGGCGGATAAAGAAACCCTATCATCTATAGCTAGTTGTGTACGGCGCGCGGGCGGACTCATTACGCTCAAACTTAGCTCGCATATTCCACCAGATTTAGAGATTAAGCTACTTTATAGAATCCTCCTCGCCTCGCTATTGGACGATTGAATTTTTTTCACAATTAAGTTCTTATATAGGCAATTAGGTTCACGTGGACTTTGCAGGAAGACTCGCCTTCTTTAGTATACTCAAAATAAAGTGGAAATAAAACGAATTAAATTGTTTTTATCACTTGGATTAAGAGCTCCCTCATCGGCTTATTGTCTGCAAGCCTACGCAGAACACATTAGCCGATATCTTCACGAGTTTGCTTCACAGTGTAAATAACACTGTGAAGCAAACTCGTGTATGTATTCGTGTTAGGAGATTATATTCCAGGTTGATAAACCTATTATTAATAGATAAAACTAAACCAGTTATGTATTATCAGTTTATTACATGGTGTACAATGAATATGCACTACGAATATTTACAGCTAACGGCTCCACTGCTATTAATTATAACTACACATAATTATTCGGGAACTAATGGTTCGTATCAATTCGCCGAAGTTCTAAATACCGCGCCGTTCAGTTTAATCAGCAAATGGTCGGATATTTCTATTGCACTGTAAATACTGCTATATTTATTGAGTCAGTGATCGAACTGCATTCGTATTTTAGGGACATCCCAAAAAATAAGAGTTCTGAATGATTTAACTTGGGTCGGTTAGTCTGGTCCTGTGTAAAAGATTTAGCATTTACGAGATACATATTTAACTCGAATTGAAACAATTTGTTATATAAAACCGATTTTGTTACAGGTACTTTATAATATTGTTATTGGTTTCCGCCATGATCACACTCAGATCAGTTTCAGTCAGGTCTGGTCCAGTATACGGTGGATTGCTACTGATCTCACTTATATTATGCGCATGTGAAAGTTTAACAACTCACTAATTAATGTTCTTGATCAAAACTTTAATACTGGCGGGTGGGGTGTTGTCGAGCAAGGTTCCCTACACTCCATTATTGCAGGATACGTCTTATAAAGCTGGCGACTAAATACTCGGCGATATAAAGATGGCGACTCACACAACTTGACGAATAATAACACTTGGTAAAGATACTCACTTCTTCGCTATGGGCTAATTGGTAAATCCCAGAGGTATGGTATATAAGCGAATCTTATTTCAGTAAAACAGTGGTGTGATATTCAAGAATTTCCTATATAGTAGCGGGCAGCATTCAACAGGCTCGCCTCGGCCGTGTTGCGAGGTGCGAGGTGCGGGCGTCAAAGAGCCGCACATCCAACTCACGCTAAGTCGAACAACTTAGATTACTTACCTCCTCCCCCTCGCACCCCGCACTCCGGAGGTATCGCCTCAAACTTGCGGTAGTTGTGTGAGCTGACGTGATGCTGCTTGGGGATAAACGCAACACTATTGAAGAGCTGGCGAGCAAGATAATAAGCACTTTGAATAATGCTACTTATTATTCCAGTTATAACTTTTAACTAGACTTGCCCATAAGTTGGTCTACTAATCAATAAATAAACAGATGTGAAAACTGTATCTGCTATGTATTTCGATCAAGTAAACACAGTGGATCAGTAATTATTTAGTGCAAATTACAATTCAAACCTCTAAAGATATGCTTGTGTTGATTTCGCTCTGTTTATCTATTAATTTCAGCTAACATTGTATTTATCTATAAAACTTACGATTCCGAGATAGCTATTTCTAATGCATAGCCAACAAATTGTACATAAGTACTGACTTGTGTGGCGAATTCTTGAAAAACTTGCCCTGTACAGTGTGTCGCCGGTTACAGAAACACACGCTCAGCCAATAACATAACATGACTGCTAACTTGCAACACTGCAGTCTCCGAACTTTTCTGCAGTTACGGCTAATTCGTGATTATTACAAGTTAAGTTTACAAGTACTCTTGTTGTTCACATATTGTATACTGCAAAATGCAGGTTGCTGTTTTCATAAGATAATATGATACACTGTGGCTGGGAATCAAAGGGCTATCAAAAGTCAAAAGCCTAATGAGAGATACAGAATTGATTTTAAAAAGGTTAGTTAGTTAGTTAGCCTATTTATGTCCCACTGCTGGGTGAAGGCCTCCCTCTCCCTCTCCCGCACACATCTGTCTTCGGCCATTGCGGGCCAGTCCAGTTGAGCTTGATAAAAAGGTTATTGTCCTAAATTCCCAACACAAAGCATACTGTTCGTAATTAGCGACGTGTTCGTGTACAGCGTGACGCTATGAAACGCAGCGGAACTGCAGATACAGCCACAACTGCCTCTTCCTTTACAGCCGCGAGACGGATTAGAATAGAATCGCTTTATATCTTACACAGCCGATATTCTTGTAGTGTAACTGTTCCATTCAGCATTAAACAAGTCAGTGTTATGATTAATAATAATTGTGAAAAATAGGATAAGTACCTAATTGTTCC
The DNA here is from genome assembly GCA_929112965.1 of Mythimna albipuncta. NCBI lineage: Eukaryota > Metazoa > Arthropoda > Insecta > Lepidoptera > Noctuidae > Mythimna > Mythimna albipuncta. Next base: position 317,053 of record OV815973.1, read on the forward strand.
TCAAGTTCGATCACACGTCTCCAATTGGATTTGTATTGTACTTAAGTGTGTCACATCAACGTCATACGTAGGTATCTATAATTAATGAAGATTCAATAAACTGAAGCAGTATTGATCAGCGAAGCAACCATCAGGTCAATACGACAAATATATAAGTACCTATTGAAAATAAACTCATGATTATTATTCGTGTGACCTAGTTCCTTTATGTATACAGCTGGCAAATTGTGAATGTAAAAAACACGTAAGTGTCTAGTAATCCTCGCAACTACAACAAAACAAATAACAGTGGCGATGCGGCAACGTAGCGCGGACAGTTCCCAAACGTCCATACAAAGTAATGAGTACGGCTTCCTAAACATTGGCCGTTAACGCACTAACTGCGTCAATCCGACTCGAACGGACCGGCGACCGGCGGCGGCCGGCATTACAGTGATCGTAAAATCGTATCGCAATGTGCCGACGCCGAGCCTCGACCAGCGAGCCCTACGTCGATGCCGACGCCGAGCGACGCCGACGCCGACAGCCGAAGGCTGAGGCTGGCGCCGCGCCAGCCAGCCCGCCAACTGCTGCCAACTCAACTTTTTACCTCGCCGATTAGTTACTCAAAGTGTTACACAAAAACGACTCAACTCGCAAACTTGCCGCTTTCTTTTTGCGAGACATTTGTGACGTCACTTATTGTGCACACATTATACTTAGCCATTTCATACATACGTAGCTGTGCTGCTGGAACTAGTTGTCTAACTGGCTTGGATGCTGGGTTTATAACTCGACATGAGAATTAAGCTCACAAAAAGCTTATTTATAGTTAGGATATCCGCGCCGAGAGTATTGTGCAGGCGAACGCCAGGAGCACTGGCTGGTTGCAATAGTTGCATGGATTCATCATTTATGCCGCGTTTACAGTCGTGCTGCTGTTGTTACTAGCAGTTGCGAGTTGTTGGGACACTGTAACCTACTTCGAATAATTCGTGACGTGGTTTTAAGTAAAGTATTCGTCTAAGTTTCCTTTATCAAGTTGCGAGAGAGACCCAAATATGGATACATGAAAGATTTGTGCAACGCGAAAAAAGTATTTTTTGATCTAGCCAAGTGTGAGATCACTAAATTTTATCTCATTACACGTTACAAAATTCTGGCAGAACACCCGTGAAGCTGAAGCAGGAAGATATTTAGCGATAATATTATTACAATAAGTATCGCTGCACCTGCAGTGTGGGTGACAGACTTTATCAGTCGCGGTGGATGCGGCGCGAAGCGGTGCCAAGTGGCACTAATAGTGACACACGGTGGTTAGTTAGTGCCGTCACGACTACAAGCGCTGTTTTCAGTGGTTCCTGTTTGGAAAGTCGAAAGAAAAAACTAAATAACACTTTATAGATTCGTTGTAGGTAACTACTGGGAGTTTATATTAAGTGCTGGCGGGGTAGAAGAGGAAAATATTTACCGTAGGTGGAAGAGATAGGCAGAATTGGTCCTGAATAGCTTCAGGTCAATCATAGACGTGAGCCATTTTAACAAGAAGCTTGTCAATCGGGTGGCTGTTAGACGTAGCCTCACGCGTCGGCAGCCGAGCGGCTGTGTGTACTGACAACTTTATTGCTGTGCAAACGACGCGTAGTTTATCGTCGAGCGGCTCGGCGCGGGACGGCGCTCCGCGGCACGGTACGGCGCGATGCGCACGCCGGACACCCGCTCAACATAATACACAGAGAGACAGTCACACTACTCAAGCAACTTTACTTCTAAACTGTATTCAGATATTTTCAGCCTTATGCTCTTCATATAGGGGTGGTGGTGAATGCACACACAAACTTGTGAACTGTTAATCCGCGAGCACGGACTAACTGCTTAATTATGCGGCCGCGGTCCCCGGGGTTATGTTTTTATTTTGGGGCTAAAGCATTATAAATTCCTAAGAATATTCTCTTAATGCCAGGGCTTTATCTAGCGGCCGCCATTACTCTCCGCGACTGATTAACACGCAAATGTACGTCACAATAAATAAACTAAGTCATCGGACCACTCGTTTGTGTAATTTGTTATTTTGAAATTCAGTTAAAATTAAATTTATATATGACGGCATGGAATAAATATTGGGAATAATTAATACATATAATTGACAAACGTAAGGTTTAAGCCAGTTTTATGTATCTGCTACCTACGTAGGAGATAATAAAAAATATTGAAGTACATAAACTTCCATAATTATTTTACATAAATGTAACATTTTTGAACGAGTTGATCGGTGTGTCATTAGGTTCGTCGGTGCTAGGGCGGCGGCGCTGCCTGGCGCTGTCGCGTCACCGATTTCCATTCGAACGGCATTACGTCGAATGCGCTGCGATCTGCATTTCCTTAGCTAGTTAAGTCAGGACCAAAGTGGATGAAGCTCCATAAATCATGTAGGTAAATGCGAGGTTTTTCCCAACACCCGCGTTGCCTGGCAACCGTCCAACTGCACACCATCGGAAACTTTACGCTGCTCTTCGATTCGATATTATTTTCTTATACGTTTTAATAGTGTTCCTTAGTTGGCGTTTCACAATTTATGTTATAGAATGGGGACAGACGGAGGCAGTACGCGTTAGTGCGTAGTCATTGTGATAGATGGCGTTACTAATGACGAATTTCATAGAGTCAGATTTTATTTCAATTACCTACTTATGACTTTCATGGTGCCCCTAATCTCCGAGGTACAAATATGAGGTCATGTCTAGGTATTGCATATATAATCACGCGCTCCGTATATTCTATTCACGACATATGGAGATGACACTGGGTCGGTGTGTATGAAGGCACATTAGCGACAGCACTGTTCATCCCAGTAATTCGCAATACCTGCGTCTTTCACATGTACTCGATTGATTTAAAGTGTCGGAGGACTCTGGACACATATCTAGCAGACGAGCACAAAAAATCCACTTCACACATTTATTAAAGCAAAGAATCATGAGGTAAATAAGTACTTAATATGATGGACATCCCATTCATATGCACAAAATGTTTTAGGATCACGTGGTTTGTACGTACAGCTAAGGAGTGAAATTTCTTTTCGAAGTTTGTGTTTCCTGATAGCAACAACCCAAGGGTCTTTAAGTCAAGAGTAAATACGTTACTTCTAGGATGCGTCTGATGCCTGTTCCATTTTCGGAATCGCTTAGCTTCGGGTTTGATCAGGTTGTGAAGTGCTTGCTACCTAGCTTACTTTAAGAACTCGCATATACTTGCGTTCTACATACAAAATGAATTAGATATAATAAGTTTGCAATCTCCAATAACAATAGTTGGGGATAATTACTCGCCGCCAACATACAAACACAATTCAGATTGTTTATCTGTGAATATTCTGATTGCTATTGATCTTCTATTCTTTTATGTCCTGTATTTAATAACTACCTGTGAAATATTGCTACGTTTAAATCGAACCTTTTTTACGTTTAAAACGTGAAATCCTGTAAAAAGTTTTCAACCAATATTTTTAGTGCTTCAATTTAGTGAATTTTTATTTTTAGGAGTTATTATATTTTAGGCACGGCATTTATGAGTATTTAGATGAACGTTTTTTCACTATTCTGGTTAACAGAAAGTTAATAATAGTAGGGTAGGTACCAGACTTGCAGAACAATAAAAATGTGAGTCAAAGTTATGATATATTTGAAAATTCATAGTTGAAACCTGCTCAATGTCTTATCTTGAAGATGTGAGGTCAAGGCTGCGTGTCGATACTCAATGCATGAATCAATAGGCAGGTGGCGAGCTGTGCGATAGATTAGCATACAATCAGTTGCGGAGGAGCATCGTTTGTGGAGTCGGTGTGAGTGCGGTGCGAGTGCGTGGCGTGTGCGGCGCGGCTGCGTGGGGGCTGCGGGGCGGGCGCTGCGACCGCGTGTTTGTCTATCCACTGAGTTACGCGTCTGCGTCGGCTGGGCCGGGCGCGTTATGTGTGCGATTGAGGCGAGCTCTGTTTGCGCACTATAAACTATTATGTTATCGCAGATACCAAGATTTACACGTGTGACCAGCTGTGTGCTGCTCCGCACAACACACACATTGTGCAGTTTCCGATACCCGGCTGCTGGAAGACTGTAAAAGTAATTTCATTCTTGGAAGATCGTGAGAACACAAATCTTCGTTAAATTTCTTAGATTGTATTTTACATTTGGAAGTTTTGCATAAGATTTTATAACTAAATGTAATTTAACAATTATTTAGTTTTCTTAGAAAGTTTTAAAATTGTGCTGAAGATCAAATTTAGTGTACCTAATATAAAGTATTGCACATTCTGTGATTGATTGTTTGCTTGAACTTGGACTTGACTTTTTCTCAAATAAGTACATACAATAAATTGGATAAACTTTAACTTAATAATAAATAATTAATCATTCATTTTGGCAGCAGATTTTCAAATTAAAAGTAAAACAATTATATTCCAATTCAGCATTAACCTTACAAATTATAATTACAAGTTCTGAAAACATTTATTAGTAAAATATTACCAGTTAAATATTCAACAAGCAATTTGATTTTTTTATAGTTTTAAAGCACTCTAATAAATTATTACAAATAAATGAAGTAGTATAAGAAAAGAAACCAAAAAATGATCATTGAAATGCTTTGGATAATATAAGCAGCAAGCTGCAACAAAATATCAATGTGATGTCACTACCACAAGACTTGACAGAAGTACAGTTGATGAACAGAGCGCTGATGTTGTGCTAGGAGGCGTACAAATGTGGGGAGCAAATCTAGTTGAGGATTACAATACTAAAAAACTAAAAAATAATAATTGAAAACCATGCACAATTATGGTCTACTAATTTAGAAAAGATAAAAAAATTATGTCAAGATTATTAAAATATTAAAAATCTATATAAAATAATTATATTATAACAATAATCAATATATAAAGCAGGACATTTACCATGGTCATATCAGGTTACATTTAATAAAAGCAGCACTGTGCCAACAAAAGCTACAAATTTTCTTTGGCCGAATGTCCTAAAATTTAGGTAAACAAGATTATAATACGTAAGTATAAAGATTGAAACAAGCCGCACCACATCAGCTATCTAAAAATTAAATGAAGATGATTATGTAAATCACTTAAATTAAACTGACTTAAGTGATTTACATAAGAAAATTATTACCTGAAAAATGAAAAATTAAACCTATTTCGTACCAACAATTCGTGAACTTGACACATACTTGCATCGCGAATTCAAGTCATCAAAATTCTAGTGTTTGTCCTCAAACAGATGGGTAGAATTACACTTAACGTCACAATACCTGTAACCTGGAGGACAATAATTTACTGTTTTACTAACGGTGACATACAAGCTACGAACGATTTCACCAGAAGTCAGCTAAACGAATTCAGCTGATTTTCTCTCTCTCGGCAGAAAATCTGCTTTCGTCGCTCACTACTTATTTATTTTTTTAGTAATATAAACTAGTGCTGGACCGCGATCCTACCTGATGGGAAGCAGTGATGCAATCGTTGATGGTGAGGTGCACTAGTTTATGAGGAATGAGAGACTGAATAGGCACGTATGAGTAGATCACAGCAGGCGAATTGTTTTAGTCGTTCGATGTACTCGGAATAAACGACGAGGCAAAACGTTTAGACCGGATCGTAGAGGTTTCAATAACATATGGGTAGATAGGTACTCGCCGTACGTTGGGTTGTCCGATACTAAAAAGGCATGACCTTTCTGACTGGAATCAAGTCATGCGGTTTCCGCACACGCACTCCAAAATGCATCCTGTAAAATACGGATAGGCTGGCTATCCTACGCCTGTTCTCCAGGCTTTGCAGATTCAACTTAACCAAATCTGGATCACCAATTAGTCCCTTCGCACGCCTTTTTACCGAGTCTAATTTGTTAGATATCATTAAAAAAAAAATTTTTTTTTTTTCAGGCATCTTGGCTTACAAATACATACCTTACAGACTAACATATATTGAGTAAATACAAGTTATCGTTAGTGATTTGAGAAAGAGGTCAACCATCGAATCCGACTCGGCTGGACAGCATTCGGGAAGCGGCGCGGTATCTTCTCGTCCAATATACCACAGTGTCTCAAGACGGAAGTCTATGACCAGGGCGTGTTGCCAGTGATGACATATGGTGCCGAAACGTGGTCAGAAGGCTTAAAATCACCCAAAGGGCAATGGAAAGGGCTATGCTTGGAGTTTCCTTGCGTGATCGAATCAGAAATGAAGATATCCGCAGGAGGACCAAGGTTGCCGACATAGCATGAAGAATCGCCAATTTCAAGTGGCAATGGGCAGGGCACATTGTTCGCAGAACAGATGGCCTTTGGGGCCGAAAGGTTCTGGAGTGGCGACCGCGTACCGGAAAACGCAACGGACCTATGACTTGGTGAAGGTTGCGGGAATCCGATGGATGTGGGACGCACAGGATCGATCATTGTGGCGATACTTGGGGGAGGCTTATGTCCAACAGTGGACGTCTATCGGCTGAAATGATGATGATGATGATATTAGTGATTTTGCAGCACCAACCCTTATGTGCAGTACTCCACACATGATCGGACTTTAGAAAAATTCTACTAACTCAAAAGATTGCCGTGACAACGGTCAGCACTAACTTCTACTAATAATTTTATAGGTTTCCATTTTGTCGCCTTTGAATCTCAGGTTTATTAATCCAAAGAGACAAACATAGTTAAACAACTGTTAACCTAGCATAAGTGTCACGCTGACTGTGTAATGTACGTGTACGTTACACAGTTAGTGTGACATGTAAGCGTCGCGGCCGCTCGGACGGTCGCATTAGTGGCCGGTGTCACCGCGGTGTAACACACATCAACACGTGATCCGTGCGTGTAAGTCACGCGGCCGTCCCGAGCTAATCCGGGAGTTATGACCGTCCGGTCCGGACCGGGGTGATGCGGCTCGGAGCCGATGTGCTGATTGATGTATGCTTGTGTAATTATAATACAGTATTCATTGTAAGGTGTCATAATTATTTTACTCGTACATGCAACTCGATCGCGTTGTCTATTGCATATCTAAGCAAATTAGCACCTTACAACATAAGTAAAACTTTGTTACAAACACAATGGACAGGCTAGATAAATTAAAGGAAAAAATTGAACGCTAATCCGCCTATCTGAAAATCAACAAAAAATGCACGAAAACCTGAAAAAAATATAAAAACGAACAGTTTTATCCACAACTGAAACACACTTGTTAAAGCGCGCCGTAACCGAAACGGATATAACTCTGTTTGAATACAATAATAGTAAATCTAACGTGCGAGTTAGTGCGACCCACCGGTCGCTCGCACCGCGCGCCGGACCGGTCGCGTCGCTCGCATCGCGTCTCACAACGCAGTCTACACGCGTTGGATTTATCGCCACACTTAATTACCGCACTACAACCCTGCCGTACGTTTCACATTGCGCGCTTTGTTCGCCCCGCTTTTGTTTCGTCTTGCACTTTAACAGCGATGTATTGTGACCGACCGATCGTATTGTCCGCATTTTGGAATGTACAAATAAGTGACATCAGTCTTTGAGCCCCCGCGGGTCAGTGACCGGGCGCTGTCGCGGCGTACAGAACAACTTTTTATGAGTTTTGTTTATGGCACTTGTTGAGAGAGTTGTGTTGTACACGTCCAACGGGGAACTTTACCGTTTATATATTGCAATCGAGTTGTGAGTGCTACCACTTCATTTGAACAGGCTAATTCGTTTTGATACTTTTAGAAATAATAACCAATCAATTATTTTTTTTAATATCTAATCTATTTATTTATTTATTTATTTAACAATTTATGTACACACTTAACTTACATAAGAAAAGAAGACAGAAACAGAAAAATAGGTACATAGGTGATGCTTATCTATATTATTATTTTAATAATATTATAAAGAGGAAACATTCTAAGTCTTTCAAAAGACTACTTATACTTTTACGCGGGCAAAGCCGCTGGCAGAAGCTAATATGGAGATAATAAACAAAAGCGACAATTTATTACATTTCATCAAATCTAAAACACTTAGTATGAGCTAATTTTATAAGCCACGAAGGCTCGTAGCTAGTCTCGTAGCAACTATTGTAGCGACACTCTTATCAACACTCGTAGCAAATCTCTTAGCAACTCCCATATTGTCTTGAATCTTAGTGTTCTATTTGGATAGTCAGTTTACTTGAAAAAAATGTTAATAAGCATAAAAACTAGGAATCAAACTCGCAAAAATAAACTAGCTCTATAAAAGGACTGATGTCACTGGACTGTTTGCTCTTCAAGTCAAAGTTAACGTTTTTAACAGTTTGCTGAATTTTACAAGAACTGATAGGAAAAATAAACCCAAAAAAGACTTATTAAGATCAGTTCATAAATCAACCATTTATTTGAGGTAGCGAGTCAGACAGCGCGGCCAAACTTGCTCTCGGACGAAATTAACTCGCACGCGATGTCCGTGGGGCGAGAAACTTTTCGGCGAGTCGTTTGGTCGCCCAGCGTCCGGTTCGCATCCGGGTGTCCGAGCCGTCCGGTCAACCAGGCAGGCATATGTGCGATGCAAGTGTACCTATTTATGTGGCTGCACTTTTATGTATCATATGTATACTAGTGACTTTTTCAGGTAAAAAAAAGAACTGTTATTATATTTTATTATTACAAAAAATACCGTTTATTCATTATTTACATTTATTTAATGCATTTTTATGTTTCGAATTTGAATCAACCAGATGCCTAACGAAAGCCATCTAAGGTATTGATCGCGTTTCGTGGCTAAGAAGCCATAAACATACACGTATATTAGTACAATGATCGCTGCGTCCATTGTTTTTATAATTTTTAGTCTGCATTGCTTGGTAATTTCTTTACCAATGCTTATAATCTTACTTTAATATTATGAAGAGGCAAAGTTTGTTTTTTTTGTTTGTAGGAGGTAATCTCTGAATGTACTGATCCGATTACCATTTTTTTTTTTTTACCTATTGAAAGCTGTTTTATTCCTTAATGACACAGGCTTTATATATATGGCGATATTTTTAGTACGCGGGCGAAACCGCGGGCGAAGGCTGATCTTAAATATCTTACAAACTGGTACAACTCTTATACGCTACGTAAACCTCGTCCAAGCTACTTGTAGGTACCATGGCGAACCCCAAGTAGCTCGTAACACAAGGAGCCTGAGCCGACAGACGCAGGGATCGCACCGGATTGCCGCGCTCTTGGCGTGCTCTGCGGCCGCGTCACCTCCGCGCAACGTGGCCATTCTGTGGCTTCCTGGAATTCTCAGACTGTGAGTGAAGGCAATGCTGCTCTATGGCTTATACGGAGCAGGTACACACTTTAAGACTGACAGTATAAAGTATTACTGAATCAAAACTTAAAAAAAAAAACGGTATCAACTACCTTTTGGTTTAATGTTGACAAGTTAATTTGCTTATATCTGGTAGGCGAATAACATCGCAAAATTAACTTTACAAAGCGACTGTGTAATAACTTTTAAAATATGGATAGTAATTAGTAGTAATAGAATAGTAACAGGATAGACAACAGAATTACAAAACCGTGACACAAATCGTGAAAAAAATACAATTTCTGTTGGATTATTATATGAACTGTAATTTTTGCCGTAAAATTTAGTTTATAATACGTAGTGTAGTTATATCAGTGAAAAAATCTATCAGGGTTCGTACTTCAATACACTCACACATTTCAAATTCATAGCTTCATATTTTAAAAACAACATTAAAGTACATATGAATTGTCAAAATGCTTTTATTTTAACCATAAGTAGTAATATGCAAAACTTCCAATTGTGTACGTACAAAGGTTCTTATAAACATTTTTAATCAAACAAAATATTTAGCTCTTTTTAGCAGTTGAGATGTTCATTTTTTTTTTTTTTTTTAATTCAGATAAACTAGTGCTTGACTGCGATCCCACCTGATGGTAAGTAGCGATGCAACCTTTGATGGTGAGGCGCACTCATTACATCATAGTAGTAGTAAATAGCTGTGACCAGCTACACATGCATTTATAAAAGCTGTCTACAGAACATGAACACAATCGTCGCCCCAGTAAGACATCAACACTCGTCCAGTCGCCCCGGGGCTGGCTCAGGTGGCGGGTGCAGGCCCCGCGGGTCGCTCGGGCCCCGGGGCATGTCCGCCCGGCCGCTGTCAGCCGCGACCTGTGTCACGATGTTATTGGAACATGTCATAACGACCTCCCTGCTGATCTGTCGGACAGCGGCAAAGGAACAGAAGCTCCACTCAAGCACAGATAGTTTAAAATATTTACATATCGGTCTCGTATAATAGTGAAACTACACGCTTTGACATGACATTATTGAAAATTCAATATAACCTTTGTTTTGGTTAAATTACAGGGTAGATGTCGCAAACCAAATCGTTTGAAGTATTGCGTAGTAAGAAAAAAATATTTTAGATAAATACGAAATTTTAATGTAAATACTTTATTTCTTACTAATAGAATGTGTGTACCTATGTCTAAAACTGTGTGGACGCACTTTGATACTCAACGTGGCGGCGGGGCACCTGGCCGCAGTTGCGTACCACGGCAGCAAGTTCCAGCAGGTGTGTATGTAAACCGAGTGCAGTCTGCACTCAAGCAGTCAGGCATCTGATCGTTAGTTAGGCCAGCGTGGGTCAAGAGGCGCAGTACACGCAGTCTAAGTAGCGCAGCTGTAACCCTGAGCGTTTGGTTCTTAGAATGGAAACCTGGAAGCATGTGGGGTGTGCGGGTGAGCGTGTGTGCAGAATGCAGTCGCATGCGATGTGCCAGCCAGAAGCACTTAAAGCTCCAGAAGGAAGGTACCGAGAAAATAGAATAAGCAGGCTAGTATATCGTAGCGGTTTGCAAATGCATAATGTGTGGCAAGCCATAACCTAGAAGTAAATTTCAGCTGTTTATTATAATGAACATGATCATCCAGCGTAATATTCCTTTTTTTAGGAATCATCAAATAGTTTGTCCCACCCTGAGCTAAGCAAAAAGGAGTGTCAGACTATTACAACTAAAACCCACCGGTGTTCCTTCAGTTACCTCTTCCGTTGTAGGATCACAGTAACACTTTAGAACATTCCCGCGGCCCTTACAAGCATCGGCACTAGTGAGCCCCATTCCTTTTAGCTGACATCGTGAATGTATGCGGACGTGTAGTGCTCACACGGCCATATTGACTAAAATATTTTGAGTAGTTTTTGACATGCCACGCTAGACAACCAGAGCCCTGTTCCTTTTGGTAAAACAAAAGGTGCTGTCATCATCATCGGCTTTGTTATCATCATTATTAACTGGATGCAGCAACCCAAGCCAGTATCGACTTCATATCTGACCACCACTAACCAGTTACTGGAGAATACGATTCCGACCGAGCTGCCGTTAGCAGAATTTTATGAGATGTTTAGTTGAGTCCTGTACTCAATAGCGGCTATCATCTAAAGTGAAAGATCCTTTTCGTGATTTGTAGAGAGTGGATCTTTTGTTTGTTCTTACTATACTATGGCCTCGCCGGCGATACCCGACGCGTGGATTAATCAAATGTGCCGATGTTTTATACCCGGCTCTGCGGCACGCGGTGACGCCGAAGTGTGACAAAACTGCTTTAATTTAAAAGATTACTAAACAGGTAATAACTGGAGTGACTTGGGCGAGACCTTTGTTGCTGTGGAACATTATGTCTTCATATCCCTAAGCAGTGTCATGTTTTTTTTTTATCTCTCTATCCCTGATGAGCCTCGTCCCTCGATCTCATCTATTGACAAGCGATAGATTAAAAACAAAGCTTCTTCTTCTTCTTCCTACCCTTATACCATATTACTTGGGGTCGGCGCAACACGTTTTTTTCTTCCATTTTGTCCTATCATCCGTCATACTATCACTAACTCCCTTGTTTTCATATCACTCCTCTCACAATCCATCCATCTTAGAAATAATGTTATCAACTGCAAATTTAAGTTTAACTTTTGATACCGAACAAAACATTTATGTCTAGTTTTTCTCTATGAGAATGAATCAGCAGTAAGTATACATAAACAGTGTAAATACCTACTTCAATTAAGATTTTAATACGATACATGAGTAATCCTTACTCTCTAGTAAAATAAACAAACACCTCGACGTGCATGTAACTGAAACTCATCAAGTCAAACATCATCGTTTAGTTAAACATCAGTATCATTATGCTAATTACAGCCGGGGGAGTTACAATTACACACGCGCGCTAAGTAACGTCATCAATAAGTACAAGAAGAGATTGATCCCGCGCGGTTGCTATGTGCCGCCCCCTACCGGCGGGCGACACAGGAGGGGGGACGAGTGTATAATTAATTAATTGGCTGAGTGTTCTTCTTAGCCGATGGAGAGCAACCCGAGTCCCTTGTAATGCGACAATCTGCTTCACGTGTTAGCGGATCCATTGCAGATATTGTGCTTAAGTGATTTATTTTAAGCACAATAAGCGGGTCTTGTTTATAACTCTTGCTTGATTCGTTTGCTGATCGGATCGACTCGGCTTACGTGAGATACGCGTCGCCTTACTTACGTACTTGTGTTTAATCCTAAATATTCTTCACCATCTCCACTTATTTTCAATTAATCATAAATCATTTATTTGCTTGCTAACATGAGTGATTGATCCATAGATGTTTTATAAATTATATTTCATTCGCAAATTTAGAGAAAAAATATATAAAATTATATAGAAAGTGAATAAGTTTAAATGTAAAATAAAAATTTACTATAAAATGTCTGACTAATATCTCTTTTATATAATCATCATCATTTAATCCGAAAGACGTCCACTGTTGGACATAGAGCTCGCCTCTTTGGGGGTGGTCTATGTGCTGACTAATAACAGTAGTAAAATTTTAATAATAATGTCAAATATTTTGTGAATCGGTGCAACGATTTATCATTAGAGAAGTCTTCAATTGTGTAGTAACATTTCTTAATTAATTGTAATACCTATGATTCTTAAGAATTTGGAACAGTCTCGCCAGTGCTAGTTTCCAAGTCATCAATAAAGGCAGTTTGCCTATTCAAACATTATCAACTTTCGATCGCTTCTTTTAAAACGCATTCCTTTTCAAGATAACGAAAAAACCGTTCAAAAGGGTGAAAAACTCCGTCGAGGATCATTGTACCATTTGTCATGGCACGGGAGAGGCCCCCAGAGGACGAGAGGCCTCCAATCATCAATTTTCGAGTGCGCGAAGACCCAATCGCTGTGATCCGCTGCGGATCGCTGCGGATCGGTGCGAAGCGCTGCGGTACGCCACTGCGCGATATAAATTAGAGGCGAGTTATGCGACGTTTTGTACGCTCAGCGTCACGGACCACCTGCGCGGCTTGTGTACGACGCGGGATTTTTCGAAACAATAAAATATGCTTCCGAAATAATTTTGCTACTAATCAAATTCTTATGAGTTGTTCGGAAAGTATTATCAATATGTACCCAATATTGTCAAGCCTAAAATGTAATACGTAATTTTATCATCTACCTAAATCTATCCTAAGTATGAGACGGCCGATCTATCCAAATACCAGTATTTTAATAATATACCCGTTAAAAAGAAAAATACATTTAAGGAAAATACTCTGAGATTGGACCCAAAACACTTAAATTAAGATTTACAATGATTAGGTATTGGAAGTGCTTCAGTGGGGACACAAAGCGCCACCTCCGCGTTCAATAACTGTATTCAGCGTCAAAGTGCGCAATAAAGTTGTCCTCGATATTGAGACAAGTTCGTATCTGTCGGGCCGGGAGCGAGCGACGCTCCTAATTCACAGCTTCCACTCTCAAATTAATTAAAAGTCGTTTAATAAAAACAGTAAATTTGCTATGTATCGTGTTTTGGGGCGCGGGGCGGCGCACCGGCGCGGCCCAATTATTGGAGAACACGTTTCGATTTAATAAAGTAATTTAGAAAAAGGGCAATTTGCATCCGAATGAGGGAAGGGTTGTCGGGGAAAGAATCGGGAACAAGTATAGCGGACAAGCGGCCGCTGGGGACGCGGCCGCGCGCGCCGGGCCGCGTCCGACTCACGCTACGTACAAGACATTGACAGTGAATCTATATTTGTCACCGCGAGCTAACGTCGATACAATCATTTCTATTCCATTGAATGTCCCTTCACTGTAAAAACAGATTTGTTGTTGTTAATCAATTGAATTATCGCTTTGATTCACAACTCTTTGCTTTTATTGTACTTTCAATATAGCTCAGTTGACTGTTCGCTTTTTATGTTTATAACGTTCTCATGAGCCGTTCAGGAAGTTACAAATAGTAAGATTTGTACTTATAAGTTGACGACTCATTTTTTTTTTTTTTTTTTTTTTTTTTTTTTTTTTTTTTTTTAAATATTCCACAAATATCACACAACGCCGTCTAGTCCCAAGCTAAGCAGGGCTTGTGTTATGGGTACTAGACAACTGATAAACATACTTATATATTTCTAAATACATACATATTATAGATAAATTACACCCAGACACAGAGCAAATGATTATGCTCATCACACAAACATTTGTCCTGGGTGGGAATCGAACCCACGGCCTCCGGCATAGCAGTCAGGGTCACTAACCACTAGACCAACAGGCCAGTCATTAAATATACACAGAAGATCCCTGATATGCTCTAGGACCTAGTAATTCGCTTATATCGGAGTAGAGACTAGATAATCGATACGTTATTATGTTTCCAATTCAGTACTGTGACACCAACCTATTATTGTTCTACACTTCTTGTAAGATTTTTAAGAATGGTGCTCTGTGCTAGGTGCTGACTTTGTCATTCTACCCCGCACCTCGCACTATCATAGCGCTGAAAGAATCGCGCGATATCGTACAATAATCATTGGCGTTTGAATAACAATCACGTCGCCCCGTCTCGTAGCGCCTTTATTAATAAATTCTATTACGTATCACAGAGTGACACGGCCGAGGGAGGGGTTCTCCTTTGCCTATGATTTTCGTTTCTCTCGCGATATTGTGGACGTTTAGCTGCGCATTTTATTTGCCACTGATATCTTTAGCTCCCATCTGTTGTGACGTAACTAACTATATATTACACTAACGTTACAGTTTGGGTCATTGGGTACCTACACTAAAAACAAGCTAGGCTAGGTGATAGCACCGCATGAAAAGGATGAGGTTCGAAATGGTTAACTAGATACGATATTTATCCAATTCATTTTATCCTGCTAGAGTATTGGCTGCTAGTAACCAGTTGTTGATTTCTGCTTGATTGTAATTCTAGGAATGTTTAGTGAGGGTGAATATGGACCTAATTACTTTAATCCTCGAATGACCGAGAGCCACTGCCGGCTGATCTCAGGCCTAGATCGAATTACTCGTTAATGTGGCACATTTCATGTGATTAGTTACGTAACCATATCCTAAGTACATTTTGGCCTCTATATAATTCGGTTACTGAGGTTACCGTACTCGGCTGCCCTGACGAAGATAATGTGCTGGTAACTAAGGTAGCGATTGCTGTCGGTTCTTATTTACCTTCATAAAAATATAATTTTTGATCATAAGTAATGATAGTATGAACATGTGTTTCGGCTACGATCTTATCACAGTTCTCACCTTAAATCGGTACTAAATGTAGTGTGAGTTAGTAGTGGTGATCATATTATATAAACCTACTGTAATATTTATGGCAGCATTGTTTACTCTCATAATCCACCTTTATACTCATAATCCACATTTATAAACTTTTTGTAGGAGGGAAATTATGCAATGGCTACGCGTGGAACACTACGTACCATCGATGATTTGGGCTCGGCTTGGACGGTTACCGGACGACCGGACAGACCCATTGCTCGTTGTTCACAAGCACGCGCCTACGGTGGCTGGAAATCGGGATCGGATCCCGGCTGGGGCCTGTGTGCTCCTATATGGGTCAGTGTGGGCAAATTCTATGCGTTATGTATCAGTGCTCGGTCACTTGATGTGTATTTTCCCACGCAGGACAAATGTTTGTGTGACGAGCACATTCATTTGTTCTGTGTCTGGGCGTAATTTATCTATAATAGATAATATGTATGTATTAAATAATTTACAATGTCATAGATACGATTAAAATCAAATACAAAATGTAATAAATAAATAAACCGTTGTATCTATTTAGAAATATCTAAGTATGTTTATCAGTTGTCTAGTAGGTACTCATAACACAAGCTCTGCTTAGCTTGAGACTAGATGGCGTTGTGTGATAGTTGTGGATTATTATTATAATTATATTATTATTATTTATTTAGTACCTATAGTCTATTCGTTACGTTCGCGCGCCAAATATCTTTGTAGCATTTAAAGAATTGTATTTATTGTAATTGTGTATTGCTCACTATTGAATCCAATATTCAATTTGTATCAAAAGTCTATAAATAATCTTACGCATGGATAACCGTAGGACTGTTCTGAGTTTCCGTACTGTTAACTCCTCATAATATTCGCCTTTCTTTCATCTACATTCTACTCTGTCAAGAATGTAACGGGAAAAGATCAATAATACACAAAAAATTTGTTGTGGCTTCAGAAACGATACACTTACGACAACGAATAATCCAATCATCAAAACATTTTTAAACGCTGTTTCTGAAATTGAGTTCAGTTCTCGCCGCGAATTCTCCTTTATGTCTTCTACAGATTGAAAACGGGTGCCACGAAGTGGTAATTTGAGTTACGGAAAAAGACAGAAGTCGGCTGGAGCCATATCTGGCGAATATGGTGACTGCTCGATGGTATTTGTTGAGTGTTTGGTCAAAAATTTGTTCACAATGATGGCCTTGTGCGAAGGCGCATTATCGCGGTGCAAAATCCAAGAATTTTCTTTCCACAAATCTGGCGTTTTTCGTCGAATTTGCTCTCTTAATGCCGCATAGCGCTCAAATAATATTCTTTATTTACCGTTTGACCTTCCGGTAAGAATTCCGAGTGCACAACACCGCGATAGTCAAAGAAAACCGCCAACATGACTTTGACTTTTGATCGACTTTGGCGTGGTTTTTTCGGTTTTGGTTCAGTTGGAAGGCACGACTCCGAAGCTTGTTGACTTGTTTGCATCACATCTTCACACTTACTGGCGACGAGTAACAATGCGTTTCATGAATGTTGGGTCGGAATCGACTCGTTCTAGCTTGTCCTCAGCGACTCTCATGAGATTGAGTTTTTGGAGAAAATTCACGTCTTTTGGGACTACCCGACATAGCAACTAGTTTCATACCCAAATGATTAGTTAAAATGGTACGGATCGACTCGTGAGATACAGAAAGTTCGGCGGCTATCTCTCTCAAACTTGAATGAGGATTTTCAGTCACTATTTCCTTCACTTTTGCGATGTTAACTTTAGTTGAAGAGGTTGATGGCCTACCAGAGCAAGACAAATCTTCCATCACATCTCGACCACTTTTGAATGCTTTGTACCACTCATAAGCACGTGTTTTTGATAAAGTCGATTCACCGTAAGCCTTCTGTAACATTTTCAGTGATTTCGAACACGAAATTCCATTAGCGGTGCAAAATTTAAGACAAACTCTTTCTTCGATGTTTTTGTCCATTATGAAATTCGCAAAACACACCAGATATGATATAACTAAAAACAGCACTGTATTTAATATAAATAACAGATGCAACCCAAACTCCGCGCCAAAATGGAAAACAGTTGTGCCAATCCAGCAACAACAAAAAAATCTAAAATTTGAATTTGGAACCATAAACAAATCATCCGTTTCCGATACTTTTTTGACTGAAGGTACACTTACTCGTATAAAAATACAGTTAAAACAAACTAAAAAGACACGCTTTCATAGCATATCAAACTAAAAAGTGTAAAATAATTTTCAATATAGGTAGAAAATGATAATAATGAACGAAAAATATTATATTATATTCATTATTATTATTTTCTACCTGTATTGAAAATTATTTTATATTTTAATCGAATGGGTTAGTGGATACAAAATGGGGCACAGAGGAAAGACTTAAAAATAATTCACTTAAAAATAACGCCTAATCAAGCTTTTGGGATCGGGTGGATATGGGATTAAGGTTATTGACCTTGACGTCAAGGTGCCTTTGGGTGTCTTTACTAAACTTGAAACATAACATACATTCTAATCAAAATTAAACACTGCTGTTATTCGTTTTTCAAAACTACCCTTATAATACGGTTTAAGGGGTGTCAAAGTTTTTATAAAAACATTACCGCGAACAAAGTCGCTGCTAGTGTACTTCAAATAGTATCAGTATGAGGCCCTTGCTTGCGGTATGTATTACAGTGTACTGCGATATAGGAGGGGGTGTAGAAGGGGGGGGGGGGTGCGTCATTTCCGACTGTCTGCTGGTTCAAGGACTGTCCTCGTCTGTATCATTCCTCTGGACCTTAACCTTGGGGATTTCGGGTAGATATCTCACATGCTTTTAATTCTTGTGTTGTTTACACAAAAGAAAGAAAAGCTTTGCTTAGTTCCTAAAAAAATATTGAATATAATGAGTTAGTTTAGTTTGTTACTACCATTGTTTATTTACAAATAATATTGTAATATAAAAATGTTGTTAACTTTTTCTTGAATAGAGTAACCTTGACTTTGTTTACTTCTCCATATGACACGACAAATTAGAACCGGTTGCTAGCTTTTGAAGCTTTATTAGTTTCCACGTAGGCCTATGTGAATTAAAATATTCTTGGATATACCTAAAATGGTATTTTTTCGTGGTGGGAAAATCATCCCTCAGACATCCCTCGTGGAGCGGGATTTATTTTACAATTTATGTATGTACACAGAGGAAGATACAGTATTATCATAAAATTATGTACAAAGGTACTGCTTATTTCATTAAGAAATTTCTTCTAGCAGACCTGCGAAAGTAAAAATCAGACGAGATGTAGACAATAGTGTGCAGAAATAAGTAAAGAGGAGTTAGTGAAATCTTAAACTAATAAATACTTATATAACTATATATAACTTATACTAAATATAAATACATAATATAATAAATACATATATATACAAATAAGATTATCACACAAAAGAGGAAAGATAGTGCTCTTTTACTTGAGTCTGAAAGAGAGAAATAGGTTTCAACTCACGAATGCTAGGCGGCAGAGAGTTCCACAACCTTACTGCATGGATAGAGAAAGAGTAGGAATAATAGCAGGATTTATGAGGGGGGATTTAAGGAGGAATCTCAGGTGTGTTCTGCTCGGCGCGTTGTTAGCGCGTGCGTAAGAAAAACGGTCGCGCAGGTAGGAGAGATAAGAAAGGTTGAAAAGAAAAGAAACATGTTTATTCCGTCTAAATAGACGCACAAATCGACACAACATTATAAAAAACTAGCTGTGCCCCGCGGTTTCACCCGCGTTTTTCTCGTTTCCGTGGAAATACCGAGATAAAATATTGCCTATAATTGCCTCCCTCAATAAATGGACTATTTAATATTTAAACAGTTGTCATATCAGATCAGTATTTCCCAAAATTACCGCGTTCATAAATGTATTTATTATACTCTTCAAAGATCTTATACTTACAATCATCAACAAATATATTTCGAAAAAGATTATTACAGGATTTTATGTTGATAAAAAACTCCATGGCCCATAACTCATTAATAGGTACCAACTCTTAACATCTTACACACGTGATAACTTTTAAACGAAATATCTGATTGAGATGAAACAAAAAGTATTTTACTTCTACATAAATACTCTTGATAACATAATGCTTAATTTCGATAAAGATTAATATTACGATACATATTTAACGTAGTTTTTTCCTTCAGATGATTTAATAATTATTTTGAACACAAAATCGGTTATTGTGATTAAACCATGATAGCTAGATATATGTTCTTGCGGACTTTTTTGTAGGTCTTAATGGGATCTACAAACCCGTAGTACATCATTTTGTTCTATTGTCAATAGTTTTTGCAGCGCACGCAAAAATAGGTTTTCGATTTTACACCTTGTGTTACAAAATAGCAATTTTATTACGGATCCCTAATTTTGAAAAAAAATAAAACTTAGCCTATAGCCTTCCTCGATAAATGGACTACCCAACACTGAAAGAATCATTCAAATCGGATCAGTAGTTCCAGAGATTAGCGCGTTCAAACAAACAAACAAACAAACTCTTCAGCTTTATAATATTATATATATATAATAAGTATAGATATAAAAACCAGTATCTCTATCAGGCCATGTGTGTAACGGGCATAATACAATTGCCCTTGTAACCATAGACAACGAATTTGTCTATGTTATCTGCACAGAGCATGTAAACTTTTATCTGTGGCATTTTGACGCCGGCCATAACAGAGAACAACATAAACAAAAATAACTAAAAATAAAACAAATACTATTATAATAATATTAATACAATCTAAGATTCTAAGTGGTGCGTCGCATGTGAGCAAAAATAGGCCGTTGCTCAGCTTATACCGTGATGCTGGGATTATCCAGGCATCTACGGTGCTGGTTTTCAGCAACCACCGTTCGAGTGACAATTTTGGCGTCCCTTCTCCTTTGCTCTTGCAAACACTAAACATAAGCAGGTTAGTACTTATACACATACTTTTACATGAGCATTTCGATTTCTATCATCGTACATAAATTATTATACACTATTATTAATTAAAGAACGACACTACAAACACTATAACAAAACTAAATTTTAACAATTAATTATTACACAATAGTTAATAATTATTACATTCATAAAATATATATATGAAATTATCCTAAATAAAATTCTTATGTGGGTTGTGTAGGATGTTGAAAAGGAGACACAAAATCCGAGTGTTCCTGCGAAGACGGATGGGGAGCCACTTGAGTTCCTTGCGAAGATGAGAAACATGATCATACTTTCGTAGACCAAAAACAAACCGAATGCATAAGTTTTGCAGTCGCTCAAGCTTGTTTAATAGCTCCTCAGTAGCATCCAGGTAGCAGGCGTCGGCATAATCTATAATCGGCTGAATAAGTGTTTGGGCCAGAGAGATTTTCGTTTTCAAAGGCAAGAGACCCTGAAGGCATTTGAGTGAATGGAAGGAGAAATTTACCTTCCGACTAACTTCATTGACCTGCGCACGCTACGAAAGATTGGAGTCAATAATGACACCCAAATGTTTCGCAGTTTCGGTGTAGTCTATACAGACAAAATCGAGAACTAAAGGCTGCAGAGAAGAAAGCCATATTGCGGATGAATCTACTGCCTATGATCATGGCCTGAGATTTAGTTAGGTTGATCTGCAGGCCAAAAGCCCAAACGCTGATACAAGCCAGGTCGTGATTCATGGCAGCGATCGCAGAATCCGCGTCAGCTACAGTAAAATGTCGGTAAAGCTGCAAGTCATCTGCGTAAAGATGGAAACTTGAAGAGATTACTCTGGTAACAAAGTTAATGAAGATAGAAAAAAGAAGAGTACAGAAAAGGAACGCCGTCAGTGAGACTACACCAGTCAGAGAATAATCCTTCAAGGCGAACATACTGGGACCGACCCCGAAGATAAGAATTGAACCAGGTTAAGGCAGAAGACGGGAAATTAATAGATTTAAAAGGAAGCCGAGTAAGATATCGAAATCCACTGAGTTAACGGCGCTGCTGAAGTCAAGCAAGACAAGGACTGTTAGGGACTTGTTCTCTATAGCCCATCGGATATCGTCAGTCACTTATAAAAGCGCAGTTATAGTACGCGAAATCCTAGTTGGAAAGGAGAAATTATCGAGTTCGACGCTAAGAATATAGATAACTGTCTATGAACTAAGTGCTCAAAAACTTTGGAAAGAAATGGGAGGATAGAAATAGGTCTAAAGTGAGTTAATAAAGTAGGATTGTTAATTTTAGGTAAGGAAATAATGTAAGCCTGTTTCCAGACTGACGGAAAGGAGCCTGAGGAAAAAGAGTGATTGAAGATATGCGTGAGAACAGGAAGTAATGAGGGAAGGATGAGAGTAATCAGCAGAAGAAGTAATGGCGAGGATAGTGTCAGACTTTTATTGACAAAAAACCCACTCCTGTTCCTTCGTTGCCTTTCGTACCGGGGCTTGAGCTATCTTTCGAATAAACCCTGGCTCCAGTAGGCTGCGACCCAGCTGGGCCCCTGCTGCTGCTGACAGCTCCTTGAGGCGCGCGGGAACAGTGCGCGCCATCGACGACTTAAGCTCGGTCCGTACAGTTACCGGACGATCGGACAACGGGCTACCAATTGCTTTACGTCCGCAAGGCCGCGCCTACGGTGGCCGGAAATCAGAATCGGAATCCCGGCGGCGGCTGGGGCGCTGTGAGCGCCGCTGTTGCCTGATGCAGTCAGCCTCCTCCTTTGCTAGCATTACTGCTTCGTAGAAGTCGGCACAATGGTTCAAATTCAACTTGAGTCATTGTATGGCACGATGTGGTGGACAGACGCCTTTATTCTGATTTCATTAAGGTTAATAAAAAAAACTTTGAATTCTTATTTTTAATAAGATTTTTATTTAGAAATATTTTTGCTATCGCCAGACATCAAGTAAATATCTAAGTACCTTAATAGTAATTCTTTGAAAGCGCAAACATTAAATTAATTTCAATGTTCTATAAATGTTTAGCAAATAAAAATTTACACTTTAGTTGTTTTTAATACATTTTGAATGAATCGAAACAATTTGTAATTAATGAATGAGCCCGAACTTGATCATAGTCCGAACATTCCAGACAACTCGGCAGGATTACTAAAATCAATTTACATGAAACTATTTAATTACTCAATGCCTAATGGAGATACAAATAACTTCGTATCATTAATCTTATTCAGCGCGTTAGGCGCAACACGTTTCATTTGGGAATAACTCGATAATAATCTTTGATTCGTTTCAGATGAAAATTTTCCACTGAAACATGAACCGATAGTATAATATCGTTTTCAGTGCGGTTGACTGCATCAGTTTCATTTGGTGCCAATCGAAAACAGCAATGGGAAGAGAAACATAAGTCATTTTATTCCATTGACTTATATTCTAGTGATAGACAGGCCTTTTCATGGAAAAGATTTGTCAAAATATTGAAAAGTTAAAACGAATCAGCTGCAGCGCTACATTGGCATTATGTCGTCTAACAGAACTTTTAAAAGTATAAAGCGCTGATAGCTTTTAGAGGATAATTTTTTCACGACCAAAACGTCTTAAGCGCCATGAATTTCGAAGTACTTACGCGTTTAGTTCAACATAGTGTAATGACATGTTATTCATATAGACTTTTATACCACCGAAGTGGCATAGTTTTTGCCTACAATACTTCACATTACAATAAAACTCTATTTAAAAATTTTACCAATAGTCCACGTTAGTGTAAATTCAGAAAAATACGTCTAATAATTACTGAATTCAAAATCGTGTAAAATAATGAAACCATTGAACCACCAGAAAATGATGGTCAGGACTGCGCTGCTAATATTTAGTAACAAAACAAACAACAACTATAACTATAGCATAATCAGCTTTTTAATGTTCCCACTGCTGGGACTCATGCCTTCTCTCTAGGAGAGGGAATGGGCCGTAAACCACCACGCTGGCCCAGTGCGGGTTGGTGAATGTCGCATGTCTTTGAAATATGCTGGTTTTCTTATGATGTTTTCCTTCACCTTTTTGAGAGCAATGGGGATGAAATAAATTACATAAAAAACTAAAACTTTTTTTAAATCTATTTTCAACTTTATTTTTCGGGGCGAATCAAAAATTGATTCGGAGTCAGAAATTTGCACTTGGTTTAATGATGTAGGGGAAAGCTATAAATGTTTTAAAGGCACATTCTGAAGGAATAGCATTACTGCAAGGAATAACCGACTCATTAGAAAACGTTTTCCAGCCTTAGTATTATCAGTTTGATAGTGTGATGAGCAGATAAAAGGATATTTTGTAGGAAGCCACGTGTTGTCACGTTTATCCTCTTAAGATATTTTATCAATTTTTCTCTTTTCGGCTGACCAGAGTGAACAAACTTGAAATAATTATAATTATAGTTAAAAAAAAAAAATCTTTTTATTTCAGACACTTAGTCCATATTAGGCATTAAATTATTATCCATTACATTTCCACTATTAATTTATTATTTTAGTATAGGTTTCTTTTATTAATTTAGTATAGGTAAGTATGTCAATTCGTTTTAAGTATTAGTTATGTCATTACATTACATTGATTAATCATATTATGTTATGTATTAATTTATATTTTCAGTTATATTTATTATTAATAATTCAATTTAACTTTATTACGTCATCATTACATTGTATAATTATTAAGGACGAAATCTCAATAACAGTAATGATCACTTAGTGATGTATCACTTATACTACACATATAACTACAAATTCAACTGAACCTGAGTTTTTACAGTATCGCAAAACAGACGTATTCATATTTATTAAATTTGACGGAATTTATTGGTACCTATTATTTATATAAAAAAGAAAAAAATATTAAACAGAATATTAAAAAAAAAACAAACGGAATAAAACATCATGCAAAGTTCGTGTAAATCAGTTGTAGGTAAAAAACCCGTTTTTGTGGGATGGAACATCTGCATGTTTTAGTCTATGATTGTAAAATGGAAAATCTTTTAAATAAAATAATATAATTTCTAACAAACTATTACGAAATTTGAAGCAATTAAATTGCTTGAAAAATCAATTATTTTATTTTCATGACTACTGAATTATTATTTACGTCCCAAATTCACTTTCTTTTGATTTTATAAGCTCCGCTCTCAACTGTATGAACGTCAAAATTGCACTAAAGTCATCAATGTCAATTTGCCTAGAATTCAGTGCAAAGGATTCGTTTGAAGTGAATGTTCAGCACGCCCTATATAGTACGTAGTACATATATATTATATCGATGTTTTATTCCAAGTGCGAGTCGGACTCGCGCACTGAGCGTTCCGTACAAACTTACCTATGAAAACAGTCAATTTCCAAATTGAGTTCAGAATATTTTTCCGAATTGCAAAAACAGTTTCTTTTTGTGACGTAACTACACATTTACAGTTTCCCGATTTTTCCCTATGCCATGAGACTATGCTTCATGCCAAATTCAAGATTCTAGGTCAACTGGAACTACTCTATGAATGTTGATTCATCGAAATACACGTTTTTCGTGCCATGAACGGCCGTATCTTTTTTTTTCAAAAACTCAGAAGTTTTTCCAGCTTCAAGGGACCGCAGTCTTGAGTGTATGGTTTTAATTTCAATTCGATACGTCCACGCGTTCCCAAGATAAAGGGTCTTGACAGACAGATTGACAACAAAGCGATCCTATAAGGGTTCCGTTTTCTTTTGAGGTACGGAACCCTAAAAATGTGCCGAGATACCTAGCGTGGGCTCGTTTTCGTAACTCTAAAGTGATCGTCACGTGACACGATGGCTTGGCACCCTCCCTCCCGCAACCCCTCGTAACCCAAGATGTGGGCGATTCGGCGGCGACCCGCATTGCATAAGTTCCACCGTTCCACCTATAATTTCCGATCCCTTCGCGTAGCAAGTATAAGGCAGTAGCGCCGAACCCCCGAGCCTTCGAAGCCCCCGGAGCCACGGACCCCGCAAGTTGCGAGCGGCGCCACTTGGCGAGTTTGTAATCGTTTGTTATGAGGAAGTGTTACGAGCTATTCAACGATTTATTAGAAGTGCGCAAGTATTCCCTCCCAGCTACCCCCCCACCCAGCCAGCCCCGCACTCCACCACGGTACGGGAACAACCAAGTTATTAATGCTATTACGTGAACAACTATGTCAAGAAATGTGAATATTATGTGGATTGAGTTGCAGTGTTTATCATGTTTTGTACTTGATTAAAAATAAATAAAGTTCATTTAACATACGCTGTGCACGTCATAGACATGGTTTACAATCAGAACATTCAGCTAAGTCTAGGATATCTCAATACAAAATAAGTAAACTCTATTGTATAAATAGAGAACGGATCTACAGAATAATACTCCTGAAAAATTCAAATTACGTTTTTAGCAGACATCCTTCCTTTTAGATATTTTTTTTTATAGATTAAAAAATGTCAAGTTTTAACACCAACAAATTGGCGCTCAAATAAGAATTACTTGTAGGACCCTTGACCGCTCTTGGTTCGCACAAGATCTCATCATTACAAGCACAATACTCACACTTCCACGAATACTGAATAACACTTTTTAACGCAAATTATTATGAGCGATATTAAAGTGAATTGCTCTCCTTCACAGGCTTAACATTAATTGCATTCAACCTCCCTGAAGTCTAGACCACTGACAGTGACGATATTTATAGTTTATTTTTATTTTTGAAATGGTTTTCTCTGAAACCGATCTGCATTCAATTGAAATCTGTCTGTCATTGTAATCTGAAAGGAAGACGCGGTCCTGATATGAAAGGCAACGAAGAAACAGGATGGGTTTTTAGTCAGTAAAAGTATGACACACCCTCTCGCCCCGCCAAAGAGTAGAGAATGTCATTGGAAGATTTTCTCACCTGAAAATAAAAAAAAAACACTATTTGACTAATTTATTAACAACATTTAACATGACTATCTGACATTTAGCCAAACAGGGAATAACACATATAATCTATTAAGAACTTTTAATAGAATTAGTACACATTATCATGAATATATATTTTTTTTTATTGATGATAGGCTCGCGTTTTACCTCCATCTCACCTGATGGAAAACGACGATGCGGTCGAAGATGGAACGCGCTTACCTAGAAGAAACTTATTCACTCTCGACTTAAAAATTCCTGGGTTGTAGCCACCAGGAAACACACTCCGGCAAGAAATTCCACTCCTTAGCTGCACGCACAATGAATGTGGTCCCAAAACGTTTTGTGCCTGTGGGTGGGATGTTGATCATGTACCGGTGGCGCATCGCCGCAGGTCTGGTGGTCCGATGATGGAACGGGCTAGGCGGAATTAGGTTATGCAATTCCGGGTCTGAGTGTCTTGTGCATGTGAGTTTGCGTGTTTGATAACATACTCATAATGCAGGCGTAATTTTCAGAGTAGGGCAACGTCGATACCTTATTGATGATTGACATCTTCAGAGAGTGGGGCAGTAACCAGACATAAGTAAAGCAAAAAGAAGCTACAATCATTGTACATACTGATTAACAAATGAAGGCCACGCACGGCACTACTAACGCTAACTTCTAACTCTTTGGAAAAAATACTTGACCTCATGTCTTTGTGACATAAGGATAGCTGGTTAGTTATTTAACTATCAGTTAGTGTTTCGGCTGGAAATGTTCCTAGAACAGGTAAAGGTAGAATCGTTGGGAGCATCCAAAGTTGCGTCCAGTGGGAGCCGGACTCAAACAATATAAAAGTGCTCGGTACAAGTAGTGCGAACTACAGAGGTGAGCTCCACAGAGTTGAAAGTTCAGCTGTCTGACGACTTGTATAGCTGCTGTGTGCTTGTTGACAAAAAATTTAGTTATTTAAATTGTGACTGATGATATTTGCGGGAAACCTTCGTGTATTCAAACTAGTGTGGTAGTTTGAAATGTCCATGGACGATAGGCCTAAGTCGACCAGTGTCTACTTTCGTTAAAAAAGATATTGGTTAGAAATATAGGTGAGGTTGGAAGAAGTAAAGGCAATATCAAATGTACATTAGACCTTTTGCAATAATTAAAATCAAGTAATACAAGTGCCAACGGTGGTTTAGATAGATATGTTCCAAAACAAATTAATTAAAATGAATGCTATATATATTTGTTCATTGGCTGCGGTGAGAAGCGGTCCGGTGCGACTGCGCGCGTCATCTGCGGCATCACGCTCTACTGGAAGTGACCCCGACATGACGCGTCTGTCATTACGTCGTTCATATGACAGTGAGGTGAGATCAATTAATAAAGCTCATTTTCATTAAAATGATCATTTTGTGTGTTGTTGTTACAACACGTGACGTGCGGTCACGCGCTGGGCAGCACGCGGCGTGGACATGACGCGCGTGTTGTTTGTATGTTGTGCATGACGGACATTGAGGTGAGCGCCGTCGGATAAAGTCACGTAGTGTATCGGTGTCGTGGTCGGCTGTTTACTACCATCGACCCAATAGTCTGTTGTCATATTGATCTTCTTCTTCTTGGTCGTTTCGTTCTGGCCAGAGTGGTCGTGGTTATCACGAAGGTAACTCTCCGGAAACCGTCAGGGTACATCGCACAACTTCCCGTCACTTTTGCCTGCTGGCAGTCATCCGGGCGCACTTATTCAATGGATTCATTTCTGATACGATCACGCAAGAAAACTCCGACCATAGGCCCTTTCCATTGCTATTTGGGTGATAATAAGCCTTCTGATGTGGCCCATTGTGAGCAACTACGATTCAGAGCCGTATGTCATCACTGGCGACACATACTGGTCATAGACTTTAGAAACCTAAAGCATATTATATAATATGACCGGCCGGCCGGTTGGCGTACGAAGCCGAGGTAGGCATATCACTAAAGACATATTTTCGAAACTAAAAAATAAACAACCAATCAAATAGTGCTATTACAGTGTGAAATGGCATCGATGCGTGATTGCTAACGCATTAATTGTCAGCCGTCCGGTACGTTCCGGCGCGGTGCGGCCCGGTCCGGTCATTACGGCGTCAATTTGCGCCCATTGAGCCGCGCGGCCGGACGGCGCGCTCAATTGCATCTATTTTATACGTCACGCTCGCGGCAGCTGCTAATGATGTGTTAAATATCAATCGACAGCAGGAACAGATTTTTTCGTCAACTGCTCATTTACTTTATTTATCTATTAATGTCTGTGCAGATTACAAAGACGATGATATTTGAGTTAGTCTCCGTCATTGGCAATGTCAGCCTCATTCAGCATAGCTCATTTATTTTGAATTTGTTCCTACTCCTTGCGTCGTACTTCTTAATGCTGAGGGTCGTGACCTCCCTGCTACATCACTTTTATTCGAACGATATTCCTCCATCTGTTTCTGGGTGGTGTGAAGGCCATTGTATACTGTAGAGTCCAGAATAGTTCGGATATAGTCAGACGCAATATCTGTATAGGTACTACATCACCACATCATTACTTACCATCAGTTGAGATAGTGGCCAATCGAGAGCCTATCAATAATAAAAAAGTTAATCTCTTAGGTATTATGGGTACGTTTGAGTTGGTTTTAATCAATAAAATAACTTATAGTGATCTCACCGGTTACTGTGTTAGTATTTACAACCTCAATCTGAAGCAAAAAGACCCAACTCCTACACACTTCATCAGAACATCTCCCTCCTGGACGCGAACTACAGTTGTCAATTTGGGAATTTCTTAAACAATTGGGGACCGGAAAATAGTGCGGAATGGTTTGTCGGTGGCTTCTACTGAAAACGAACACAAGGTGCTTTACGACAACCGGTTCTGAGAAACGTACCTATTCGTCACTGGGAACTTTTGCTGAGGTTCTGGTTAAATGGCCTCTGACGCCAGACGTAATCAAGAAACGCCAGGTTCATGAATGAATTGAGAACAAAATAGCATCCCACCGGAGCAGTGCAATAAATTATAATGGTTTAAACGAGACAAGACTTGCTGTCTTGCTCTCAGGCCAAAACACAAAGACGGTAAATTAATGACCTACCTTTGTTAGTGAGGTCTTTTTACCACGCTTGTAAGTCAGTGGGACAGAGATGCCGAAATAGTATCAAACGGGTACCTACTCAGTGTTTCATTTAAATATTAATATCGCAAAAGAAATTATTCTAAAACATTCTTCAGTAATAAGATGTTACGAGTATCTGAAGTATCATTAAGAAAATACTTGAAAAATAATAAACTGTTTAATAATGATGTACGAGCCCCTAGCTGCTCAAGTGAGATGCTGAGGTAATTTATCAAGATTTATCATATTACAACCCTATTGTTATTAAGTTTCTTAGCAGGTAATCGATTTCAAAAAAGAAAGTTTTCTATTCGCTTTAAATAATTACATATTTTTATGTTTGTGTGATATTCGACACGCCATGTATGGGGAGTCCGTTTTTACGCAATAAGCAGTACTCAGGGTGGAGCTGGTCTAAATCCATCCACATGAGACGCAGCCTGTCCGGCTCAAAGGACTATAAGTTGAGGTGTTCTCTGGCTGATTCAGCGAAAAAGGGTATACTAATACAAACCGTACAATATTATAATAACTAGTTCATACAGTAATTATATATATTCTTCTTTGCTGAATCAGTCACGACACTCTACTTCACATGAGAATTATTATGATGTGATTTGGGGAAGACTGAAGATGCTTTCTAAAAAATTGTCGTCCTGACCACTTCAATGAAGTCTGTTAGTTTTAAGTCCACGCAAAGCGAGGTTTGTTGAGTGGTTGTCAGCTGACACAACATAGTGCCAAACCTCTCATTCAATATTTTTTTAATTTCAGACACAGACACATCGACTTCCGAAATTGAAGTTATTTTTCACTTTACAGTTTTGACACTTTCACCTTTATAAAACAAATAGGCTTCAATCTCCGTTTTGAACTATTGACTAAGTAAATCATTTCTAATTACAAATATATAGAACAGTAAGGTTGATCGATCTTGTAACAATATAACAATCAGATTTTAGTTACGACCATGCAATAATTATATGGAATCCATCTCATATTCCACCAAGCTAAATAGTTTAAATTGAAATTCTGATCAAACTGTTTCCATAATTTCCTTAATATGGCTTCATTGGCTACTCATTATTCGCACAAACAAACCTATTACATGTATGTTAATGTGACAAGCTCGCATTTCGAATTGGATGTATGAATATCCCTTACAAAGATAATAATTTTTATTTCCTGTGTAATTATTGAAGTAAATGTTTTGTTAAAAAGTGAATAAATTGTGGTACAAATACTCATCACTCGTCAATAACCCAACACATTTCAACAAATGCTATAAAACCAATCCAAACCTTCGTCTGTTTAGATCCAATCGGACATGTTGTATTTGTGCTGCGTTGTGGCGGCCATCTGCCGCGTCGTTGGGTGTCGTTCAGATAGCGCACTGTGCCGATGGGGCCTGTCTGAGCAATACGCTCCTGATCGCTCTGTGCTTGATCAGCACGATTATATTAGACAGATTTATTTGCTGACGTACTGTTGATTACTCAGCGTTAACAATGTTTGAAAAATTGCTTCTCTGTATTCTTCGTCTTCCTTTGAAGAATCATGATTGTTTGAAGGAATAGAAGTAAGCCTTTGCCCAGCAACAGGACGATACGCGTTAAATAATTCATCGTTATTGACCGTGTTAGTTTATTAGACTTACTAAAACGTTATGTGACCAAACAAATGGGATTTACTCCTACAAACATGTAACTTCATCTTGAACTCCTGCATAAAAGTCTCACTAACTTGAGCGCACAAGTGTTATATTTAGTTGTTACAAATCCAATAGATGCCCGGATCGTATTATGTGATCACAATCTTCATTACATTTATGTGATAAACAAACATAAACTAAAACCAAATTTAACGACTAAATTATTGTATGGTTAGATGTACATCTCTCGGTACTGAGCCAAGCTTTTAAATCGAACAGCGCTTTTATTTGGGCATTAATTTAGTGTCATCTAGAGTTGGCATTAGAGCCACGTAGCTGGAGCATCCAGAGGTACGCCGTGGAACAAAACATTAATTCAGTGGCGAGTCAACACCCGGCTCCGGCGGCAAGAGGTGATCCAATGCACAGCGAAGCAAAGAAGGACTATTTACATCAAAAACGTTTTAATAGGTAACTGTACAACTAACTAACGTGCGCCTTCTATTTGTGTAGTTCACGGTTGAGATACTCCGTCTACAAATTCTTTTGGTAAACCAGGTTCACGGTAATCTGTTCGCTAATTTAGACATTACTAGAATCATCAAATATTTCTTGTCAATATACATAAATTGCAAATAATATAACTAAGTCATATAACTTGCAAGTGTGCCAGGTCTCTTCCGGATGGATTTTATCTGCATCTACGAGAACATGTCAAAATCAGTGTAACAATTTCTTTAAAAAAAAACGTCGTACGTCTATTCAATTAGTCACCAACCATGGGGCTACCTAAGAAATAGGGAAAGTTCTACGATCCCGTTCTTGACCATCACGCAGATAAGAACCCGCCTTAGTACGAATTGGACCTTCTGCCTCCAGATAAGGTGTCTTGCGGAGATGGCGCTAATCGAACGGGATTGGTTTCATCGGCGCTCACGCTGATTTACAGCCCACCTGACCCGCGGGGCGAGGGGGTTTAGTGTGAGCAGGGAGGATGGCCAGAAGGGGGCAACATTGAGCAGTTTCTTTAAGTCAGATTGCCAATTGTAACGTGAAGCTGTCTCTTTTTACCCTGAATCGTTATGTTGATAAGTCATAGAGGGTGCGTTTGTGCACGTGAGAGGAAAGAAATAAGAGCCATTGTGACTTTGTGGGGGATTATTGTGGTGACCAATATATACTTATATATCTTTTGAATCGTTTTGTAGAAACTTTAATTTTCATAAGATCCGCAAGTTACGAGGCATCAAATAAAATTGTCAGTTTAGGACGTGACAGAGGTAGGGGCAGAAGAAGTTACCGTAACCCTCGCAAAGGACAACGAAAGGATTTAGTCTGTAAAAATCTGACTCTCCCTCTCGTACCAACCAGAGAAGGAAATGTCTCCTACGTAAAAAAGGCATGACACGGGCTTATAAGATACCTTACAAGCTTGTGTCATGTCCAAAGTACACTAGCTTCTGAAAATGGCGCGGCGGCGGCGTAGCCCGCGTGAAAGTAGGATTCTAAATTCTTTTTTAACGCATACCTGCGTCATAATAACTATTTGTATGCCAATCAGCGCAATCCGTGCAGTGGTTTAAGCTGTGTCTTGATAATAAGTGATTAATAAATAAGTCAGATTGTACATTTACAACATTACTT
Organism: Mythimna albipuncta; assembly: GCA_929112965.1. Taxonomy (NCBI): domain Eukaryota; kingdom Metazoa; phylum Arthropoda; class Insecta; order Lepidoptera; family Noctuidae; genus Mythimna; species Mythimna albipuncta. The sequence goes on from OV815973.1 coordinate 349,997, forward strand.
TTAGTTTATAATGCGAAACCCAAAACACGTGTCTAGTATTTTAATGCAAAGAATCAAGTGAAAAAAATTCATAACTGTATCTATCATGAAAAACAAAAAGTTACATATAAGTTTGTTATGCGAAAAAATTCAGTAAGTGGTGAGTAAATTCAGGTGACTGAAAGATTGTCTTGCTCCCGCACCCAGCCTTGCGCTGGTACCTAATGCCCTCTATGATATGCCGCGAACTGTGTTGAATTTAGTGTTGGCGGTGTCCAACTTGTGACCTTTTTAAAATATTTTCGGGAAAAAATATAACATAGTGTAAAAATTGTTGGAATCAATTCGGTTACCGATTCTGATCAAATTATATTCAGGTTTCTTATATAATAATTAAAAATAATGTTGTATAGACTGACTGATCCAATATATTATTTTGTTATTGAAAATATCTGGTTGCTCTCAGACCTCGGACTGTAGCAACAAATGTCTATCACATAATAACTGTCAAATATTAATTGTAAGTGAAACTACTGAAGTCAATAACAGAAGTTCAATGCACCTGTAGTGCAGACGACTGAGTTTTTCAAGGTTTGTGAACATTGTGTGTTCACAAACCTTGAAAAACTCAGTCGTCACATATTTGCTCATATCATGTTATTAGTAAACTCAAACCGCCAATGCATCTAACGCGTGTTTGTGAAATATTTGTCCTGACGCAAATTGAATTCTTTTCCAATCACAGCGTACCATCGCCTAGAGAAATCATTTCGTTTACTAGATTGATCGCTGACTCACTTAACTGGGTTGGATCTCGAAATGTTGCGTCTTACTGTTGATTCTGCCGAGAGCGATTTATTTGACTGCAGCCTGCTGAGCTTCACAAAAATGCTAGTCAAAAGCATTGAAAATGAATAACTTTAGTTTTGTTAGCAAATAGTTACTATTTATTATAAAGCAATAATAAACCAACAAAATCAATAGTACAGTAAAAAATCTAAATTGACGTTGACAAACAAAAAATATTCGCAGCTATCGAATTTTATCAAGAATACGTGTTTGATTACAGACAGAAAATATTTGATTTACTGTTATTACACAATTCTGGGGGAAAAGAATTGCAAGTTTTTAAGTGTCACGTTACGTCAAATGTAAATGAGGGGCTAGGGTTGGCACCGCCAACCAACTAAATGAGTTATTTTCTGTGTAGGGTTGAGCTGTAAAGCAGAAAGAACAGAAGGTCCACTTCTTCAGAGTCGTGCCTACATAAGTATTTATTTAATCACTGTATTCATGCAGTATAAATAAAATTTTGAAAAAGATGTTTTTACCATTGATTATTTGTGAGAGTTTTGATCAGGGCTAAGACACAGATAATTTATTGTATTATTTACAATATTAAATTGAGTTTAGGGGATGATTGGGTGTCTGGGAGTATTGGCGACTTGATTTTAAAGATATTATTTAAAATTACGTTAAAATCGGCTTGTAGAATTTACGTGAAGTAAGTAATGATTTTATGTACCTTGATTACCTGATACCTGAAAATTGGCCGTCTAAGCAAGCTAGCAGGTAGGCGTACGTTCTTAGTACATACTAACAGTACCCAATCGTCCAAATTTCCTTCGTCAGAAAATACGTGACGTCTAACCTAATGTACTTATTACACAATTTAGGTTCCTGTGTAGTTTGGCAGAAGAGAAGAGGCAGGAAATTAATACAAATCATTCCTAGCAAAATGATCGATGTACGAGGAGAGAAGACACTTTGAGTTCTATGATTGGCCAAGTCTAGATTATGCTGGGTAGGTATGCTAGTAACTGTAAAAAGGACTTATGACAGTTGCGTGTGTTATCAAGCGTGAACCTTTTGTACGTTTCTACGTCGTGTTGAGGCTTTTTGCTTGCGGCGCTATCAGGATTTACGTCCCCGGCCGGGGCCTATTATACCCGCTATCATAATTACGGGACTGATCGCACACCCGCACACTCGCTCGCTGGCACACAGTGGCACACGGTGCGCAGACAGCACACCTGTCCCGGCGCCCCGTCGCACTCGTCGTAAATGTTTTACAACAATTACGCGGCGTCGTAACGCGCCATACTCGCAATGTGACCGACCACCTTATTGTACGAACAACTGCCACTTGACAATATTGTCATAATTTTACCTGTTTTATTTCTGAGAAATTTAAGTACGAGTACGTTGGAATCGTGATTAAATTAAGTACCTACCTTCTTATTTATTTTGTCTACACGGTTTCGAATACCTACCTTGACCAAGCTTTGATATGGCGCCTTATAGCCGTCTTCTGGTCCTGTTCCCATGAGGATCTAATAGCAACGTCAGCGGATGGTGTTGCCATAGCTAAATAGGTATTACACCGAACAGAATGGGTGCACTAGGGACGCTTCTAATGCGGCTGGATATCATCAAATTATTTCCCTTGCTCCAAAGTAGAGCGAGAAGGCGTATCATACTTTAACTGACTTAAACCCCACTAAGTATGTTCTGAGTCATTTGCTCTGTGCGTTCTTTGAAACGTCTTTCAAATGGTCTTCTGTTTTGCTGACATCTTTTCGCTTTTATTTTCTTTTTAACCGGACGCCGGACAGCGAGCTACCATTACTTGTAAAGCCCTATGGTAGTCAGGATCATCAAGCGATTTCTGACAATCTCGGCGTCACTTGTGGCGGCGCCTGTGGTGTGAGGATGTCCGTTCTATCACGATTGCGGCCACCTCTTTCGTACTATTGTTTTTCAAAAGGAAGTGACTGTTTCCCATTAGGGCTGGAAACAAAGAATCAGTTCCGCTGGTCGCCTCCACGAAGACACGGCGGTGCTCCGACCTAACAGGGGACTTCACGGGTATTTTTTCCCTCTGAATTCGAAACAGAAACCTCCACGGCCATTTTGTATTAGGACAAGCGTCAGGCGTCTGCGACTTGCTTGATTGTCTCTCTCTGCGCGGAATCTTCACATCTCGATCCTAATGACGCGCGTTCCCTTGCTTATCCTCATGCGTAACTTTGACGTGAACAAGGCTAGCGGTCCAGATGGGATACCGGTAATTGTTTTAAATTCCGGTATCCCGTCTGGACTGCGAGAACGTGTGCGTCTGAACTTTCTCTGATCCTGACACTCCTATTTAGGCTTTTATTTGAAGCTGAAAAAGTGACAATTGTATAGAAGCAAGCTAACGTACAGCCCGTATCCAACAAGGCCTTTCTTGGGCACGGACTGGCGACCAGCTAACTACAGACCAATCTCAGTAACGTCCATTCTCTGTAAGACTATGGAACGTGTACTCAACACTAAGCTCCTGGCATACCTAATGACATCTTAAGTGACCGTCAATACGGCGTTCGCAGAAATTGATCAACTGGTGATCTTAGGCAAAACCACACTTCACAGTAGATAGTGTTATCTCAAGTGCTTTCTCTAATCATTGTGAGCAATTAATTCGGCATTGCATGTCATATGGGGAAATAGTTATTAATCACAGTTAATATTACTAGCACTAATGACTTGATAATTACTTACAGTGCAGTCAAGCTGAGGTCAGTGCAGTCATTATGATGTGACAGCAAGTGACAGCTGCGGACTTGGGATTGATGGAACTAGAATCGACTGTGCTTATAGACTAGCTACTGGCTTCTGGCAAAGAAGTGGCCACTACCGTTTAACTAAGCCGAAATGTGCTGAGTTTCAAATCCGAGGCGGGAGAATAAGTTTGCCACAGTCTTTGAAAATAAAACCGTCCTTAAAAAGAGAGGATTCTCGGACCAGACGAGCGAAGTGGCCTGGTGAGCATTGACCGCCATTGAGCGTTGTTGTGGGGCTGGAGGATGCTCTTCAACTCAAGCTACTTCGATAGCGCCATATAAAATGATGTGACGTCAGGTCTTTTCATAGTTTGAAAGTGGCAGTGGTATAGTTGCCATTGCAAGTGGTTAACTAGTTAATTTCAATTAAAATGTGTCGTTAAATAAAACAAGTTCCTTCAAGAACTTGAGAGTACTTTATAATAACGTTCATTTCGCACGTTCACAAACATAGCGTGCAAGTAGAGGATATTCTACAAGACCGTCTACTCTTCATACACATATTAGTAACCACTGGAGCCACTACATAAAATAAAGTTTTTTGTTTGTCGGTAGACCAGGTGGTTGAAGGTGTCTTGTACCCGTGGAAGGACTTACAATTATATACATGTTTTCCTGGATACATGGGAGGCAAATTTGTAATATCGTAATAATAAAAGATAATAATGATTGATGGTTTATTGTGTTTTTGCATAATTATACGGAATTGTAAAGTGAATAATGTCTCAAAAGAAGGATGCCTATGTCTGAAACAATTGAAAGTATTACTCGGTAACTCATTAGCCAGTAGTATAAATTAGATGCAGATGCCAGCTAAGTTGACATTCATTTCTAGTTTACATATCAACTCCCACTGTTGTAATCTTTCCGACGTGATAATACGTCAACTACAAGATTTAAGTATGGACTAAATATGCAACTAATAGAACTATATAAAAGCGTGCAGACTCGATTCATTATTTAAATAAATACTCGTGTGTAGGTGCGCTAAATAATTTGTAAAACGCGCGTCAATTTAATCATACGACAGTGTTACATCTAAGTGCTCTATTATGTTCAGCCCCACACTACTGTGTTCACACGGCGAACAGCGTTCCCATGTCACTATAATTTTATTACTAAAATCGAAAACCGAATTATACAGAGCTAATTTGCCGTAGATCTCATTACCAGATAGGTGGATTTATGGAAACGGCCCGAATGAGCGCGCTTGCTAATTGCTTTACAATGTTTGCGATATTCCAGTTTTGTCATAACAGTGTTTTGGTATTTATTGCCGGGATTGTGCCGCATCTAGATAATAGTTTGTATCCTGGACATATTTGTAGATACAGTTCGATTCTAACTCCTATTTTGATAAATATCACCTAACCTGTCCATGTCTTAAGTTTTTTTGCGTCACATAATGTCCACCCGACTATTATGACTTGCATAAGCATTAACTAGCTGGATCATTAAATGTTGCAAATATAAGATGCGTCGGCTGAATTATATTAAATTCGACCAAACTGCTAACTGAAGGTAAATGAAGCATAATTTACCATTCAGCTAGCCTTTGTAGCTACATAGGCTAAAAACGAATACACACGAACAAATTATCGCCAGTTTATTCCACAAGTTTCACACAACGTCATCTAATCCCAAACTAAGCGGAGCTTGTTCTGTAAGTACTAGACAACTGATAAACATACTTATTATATAAATGCATATTATGGATAAATTACACCCAGACACAGAACTAATGATCGTACTCCTCACACAAACATTTTTCTTGGGTGGGAATCGAACCCACAACCTCCGGCATAGCAGTCAGGGCTATTAACCACTAGACCAACAGGCCAGTCCTCATTATTATTATTATGCCTTTACTTATTAGTGAGTTGTGAAGTATAAAATACTACAAAGAGCAGATATTCTAACGCTATATGATTGACTATAGACTGCCGACATCATTGCGTCATCTGCCCTTCGACGAGCATCGTGGCATGAAATCGAAACGAAGAAATAACACGAATAAACGAACGCATTCAAATCAAATGCACACAGCGGGGGGCGGAGCGAACCGCGATCACAAATTGATACAGCTCTATATTTGTTTGGTTCCGTTCCAAACGAAACGAGTGTGCAATGAAGAATTTACCTAAACTAATCTTGTTTTAGAAGCATTTAATCCGACTTCCAAAAAAGAGGAGGTTCTCAAATCGTTTGAATGTTTTCTTTGTAACTTGTTCAGCGATATCTTTGCTAAATATAAGTGTGATCTGATTTCGATGATTTTAAGCTATTGCATAGCTTCTATCGCGGGCCTTGAGCGTGAGGACCGAATCCAGAAATTCCGTAACGAAAATAACCTAACACCCTCCACTCATTTGTTTTTTGAGCGTGGTGACCGATAAGAAAACAAATGAGTGAACAATCAATAAAAATTCAATTCAATGTGTGAAAGTGTAACTTCAATTAATATCAAAGAAAAAAAAAACAAAGGAAAAAAAATACTGCATAAATAAAATAAAACAATAATTATAATTGCATAAGTTGATAAAAATGCTATACAATAGCTTTACCGCGGCAGTCCCCGAGTGCCACACGTCTTTTTTTTATTATTGTATATAGGTGGTGGTGGTGATTGTGGTGGTAGTGTTTCGAAGAGTATTGCTACCAGACAGATGGTCCTAGTTAACTAAAGGTGAATAACTCAATGAGTGATAGCAAATCTTCTGAATTTACTGTCATCGCATGTCTGTTTATTATTAACACCATTTCATAATAATAATTATAACCTCACGGCCAGTACTCTATAGGAGTACCGCACATGTGTAAAGTTCACACTGCTAACCCTTATTTTACCAATTGTGTTAAAATTCCAGGTTATTATGGTTATCAATTCGAGCATACCTTTTTTGTTTATGGGTCGATCCTGAACTCCGTGATGATCCTATTAGGTATTTCATTTGTTAATTCAAAGTGTGAATTGAGTAACTATGGTATTAAATGAAATTGTTTTTTTTTAATGATAAAAATTATACTTATTTTATTGAACAACATTAGCAGATATCTTCTTTGCTATTAAGTTTTGACTGTGACTATACAATTTTTTTTTTTTTAAATACCAAATCTTTTATAATATAAAAATGAATCGCTAAGCGCAAATCTCGTGAACAGGTGAACCGATTTCGCTAATTTTTTTTTGTTGTGTTTGTTATTATAAGGAGAAGGTTTTTATGGGAAAAAATAGTAGTAGTAATAGTGTAAGGTATTATTGGGTAGAGTAGGGTAGTGTAGGGTAGAGCAGGGTGGAGTAGGGTAGATAGGGTAAAGTAGGGTAGAGTAGGATAGAGTAGGGTAAGAATAGGGTTGAGTAAGGTATAGTAGGGTGGAGTAGGGTAGAGCGGGACCGAAGCCACGGGCAAAAGCTAGTTAGAAATAAAAATAAGAGACTTCAAAAACTATAAATTGCAAAATACATTAATTTAAACTTGAACAATGTTCAATTTGATTTCAAAGTCTGTAGAGTTTATAAACATTTGGTTTTGTAACTCTCTATTAAATGACTGACTGAAAGGAGTATTGCCATTGTGAAACAGTGGCAGCTAAATTTGATTGTGTGACTGTTCCAATAAGACCCTAGGCTGATAATATTTTAATTTTTCCTAAATTTCCCTACATGAAGGTATGAAGGTCGGCTTCCCCCTAAGGGGAAGAGGGCGAGCGCCACCATTCGCCCGCCCTTGTAGCTTTCAACCAGTGACTTGGACAAGCTCCCACCGACAGTAATGGATTTCCAAGGAATATGTCACCTTCTCCCGACTTAGAAAGCTAGGGGATTAGGTGGGGAATTCAGAAAACAAGGTTAAAATCAAATAGGGTTGGAAATCCAAGGGATAAGGAAGGATAATCTACTTTTCTTTTGAGTTATGAAAATTATGAGACTGAGAGGGCTGCAAAAGGGTATATGACACGTGACGCTTGTATTTGCAAGTTAAATAATTTTAGAAACTACTTCAATCCGTTTCGCTCGTGCGTGTCCTGACCAATCCTACGGCAAAGGGTTGTGAGGCCTCTGCTATTGGATAAGACACACTTCTTCTACAATTGACTCCTTATAACGGCCTACTCACTCATAACTAAGACAATACAAAACTTAAACAAGCGTGACGTATCGTCAGTCGGTCGCAGAACTATTTACAGTTGCCTTGCTGCACGCTGAAGTGGTTTATCGACACTTCTCACTTCCTTACTCTACCCAAAGGTGAGGACATCATAACCTACGTGTCTCCGAGCTACGTCTAGCTTGCGGAGTTTCCAGAGATGAGTCCAAATTACGTGTCTCGCTAAATATTATTTTTTTGTATCAGTAAGAGGCCTACAGGGGCCGGGTGTGTTTTAACGAGATACGTTCCCTAGCGTTCCTTAGAACGACTATCAATGCAGTTTGGGGTACTTGGTGAAGCCTACCCCCGCTCCCTGGAAGTGTGCGTATAACAAGAGCAATGTAAATCACTCTACTGTCAGTCAGTTCTTAGGGGGAGGTAGCCGTCGCTAACGTTTGGTGGTTCGTGATCTCAGTGTGGCTCAAACTAGCCTTAGCATGTAGCGAATGTTTATTCGGTTCAACCTTCAATTGGCAGTGCTTCAGTCATGGTTGCGCCAAGTATGGCTGGAAGTGTCAAGTCCTCTCGAAGGAAAGTCAATGTCATGCTCACTCCAAAGGAAGGCCTTCTCCGAGTCCCTAACACCAACCGCAAGCTCAGGTTACCTTGTCATAGGATGGAGTAAGGAAGGATAAAACACACAACACTCACCCATTCAGTCTTCAACACAGCCGCTGAGATTCACTCGCGTACTTACACACTACTCAGTAGATCACAATCAACGCCTATCCATTCGTACTCTGACTCACACGCATAGATCTGTACTATAAATATTAGACAAGCCTAAACTAGACTCAGTCCACCTATAATATCTAATACTGTATCACAATACTGGCACTTCTAAGAATTACAACGGGACATTGGCCTCTGATATCTACTGAGACGGCTAGTTTAGCTAGATCCTTCTGGACGTGTCCTCTACGCGGCCCTGACACTAAGTGTCCCTAGACGTGTGTTCCCTACTCGGCCCTGACGCTAAGTATCTCTAAACGTGTGTCCGCTACTAGGGCCTGACGCCAAGTGTATCTGGACGTCTGTCCCCTACCAGGGTCTCACGCGAAGTGTCCTATCCTGCCGAGTCTTGAGTGCCTCCTCTCGCCTTAAGGCTCAGTATCGCTTGTCAATTACTTATTACTGCTTCGTTTTTGTATAGTTTCTAAGAAGGTTTGGGTCGCTTGGTTCTCACGACTTGGTTCGCACATGTTGGGTCTTTTGGTCATTTCTTTACAATTGTGCTAAAATATTTCCTTTTTTGTAATTGTTCCTTTCACATTACAAGGACAATTTATGAGGGTCTAAGTGGCCTACGTCGCCAGACGTGGTGTTCAAAGATAAATATAATATTTTGTTATTAATTTGGAATTAGTGACAGTCAGTCACATTCCCCCCTCTGAAAATCAGACGCGTGACGTAGTACAGCGGATGAGCTTTCACATAAGGATAAACTACGTATTCTAATTTAAATTAAATTAGAGTCCTCTTCCCAATTGGAGGGTAAAATATCAAATAATCTAGTTGGGCTGGTTACTTAGTCCAATAAGACAAAAATTCTATTGCATTCCTAGTTGGTGTGTTAAAATAATCTAATTGAACTGATCCCAATAAGAGAAAACGCCAAACGTACTAAACGTCAATATGGAAGCATCCTCTGGTGAATACATTCACTCAGCCTTATATCATTTATAATCCTTTAAAATTGGCACATTATAAAATCAAATTAAAAGACAAGTATGTTTATAGTCTTGTTTTACATACGAGTCATTTTGAAATAAGATATATGTAATAAAACATAATTATATAGAATCCTAAAGAGTTGTACCCTTCCGGTATGTTAAAATAATCTAATCATTACAATTATTGCAGCAAGCACATTAATCTATTAAGTCTGGATACTGGTTATCATTCAGTAATGTGTTGCGGAAACATCCCTAGGCTGTACAGAACCGTTAATATTTCGACTTATAAGTCCATCAATATTATTAAGCTCTTACTTTTTATCCTAGTTCAGTGTGACGACTGTTTGCTATTGTAGTTTATCATCATGACTTTTTCTCAGTCACTTAAAACCGTCAACATGTGCTCGGGCTCAATTGCTTTATTGGCCTCTTGAATTTTAGAAAACTTTAAAAGACCCCTTTTTTGTTTAATATTGTAAGGGTCGGCCACATTTCGATAACTGGATTTTTTTTTCTTTCCTGCCATATTGTGCGTCAGGTCATTTCGCTATAGACCTTTAGAATTTATGGAGAGTTTGGCATCTCAATTGACAAGATTTATTGCTTTCGTCAGATGACAAACATATGCGGGTCTGTTTCGTAAAAACACAGGCCAAGTGATTTTTTAAGAGGCCTATTATTGTGTTAAGCTGTTCCAAAACGGATAGCATTTTTTGTTTTTCTTTAAACTAAGTGACAGGCTGTCAAGTCGTAAAATACACATTTAAGGTACGAGTACTTTGAAGTGGCTCGATGTAGAAAGACTATGTAGTAAATATAATTGGTCGTCATGAGTAAATTATATATCGATAAAACCTAGTCATCGCTAGAATTTCTATATAAGTGTCACAAGAAAATAATACCTGTACCGGACCATTTGGTAGCTATGACAAAAGAAGCTATAACTAATCATAATTGACCGATTCGGACCATGAATCAATTAAGATGTACGTATATTATAATGTCAACTATTACATGATGTATAATAGAATCATCATTACCCACCTAGCGTTAATTTGATGCCTAGCTGGTAGTTTTGAACCTATTTCTTGTCATTGTTCAAACAACTGCATTTCAGTAGACCTGTGCATGCTTATAGTTTAATTTTACATACCAGGGTCTCTTCTAAGGTTATTCGTGCGGTACCTATAGTGCTCGCTCGCCCTACACTCAGCCTGTCGCAGTTGTTGCAGGACAAAGGCCATTTCCTTATACACCTCCACGCTGAGTCAGCTGCTGAGGTCAACTTCAGGAGCAGCTGAAATAGTTCGCACATAGGAATATTAGATTACATTTCAATGATGCAATAACCCCCCTCTGATTCTAAGAGGTTATAATAGTTCTGAAATGCAACAAGTGTTTGAAAGTTATTGATACTGATTCTGCTAGAACAGATAGTTTGGATATTCTAAGAGAGTTGAGACCAATATCTATTTATTAGAGATTGTCAATTTCCTATACACGTGGACACTTTGAGAAATCTGATAATGACTCCTTGCTCTTAATAGTATTAACGATATTAATCGCTGGTATAAACTTTGAAGCGATTTATTTCTGTAACCCTAATCAATAATATTTCATGTCATAACAAAGATTATACGCGGAGTACCGAACGACAAAAGTCAAATAAAAGTGGAACTTAGCTTCGCAACATCGACCGCGCTACAGCAATCACTGGAATCAGGTGGTGTCAGCCATTAGGTGAACCACCGGCCAAGTTCAACGCAGAAACCGTAAGTTTTGATACAGCTTAAGCGCAACGATGAGTAGATTTAAATATCCTGGAATTTATAATAAGGCCACACAAGTATCTGCTCAAATAACATAACATACGTTGCCAAGTTTGCAATAACTCAATATTCTACGATTATAATCACTGATACATATACTAGTATGTAGTATAATATATATAATCTACACGCTTATTAGACCTAGGTACTATATATTTCATGTTCATTCCTCTCACTTAACACATACAAATCTCAACCTCAAAACCACACTTCATTTTCACAAACATTTATCTAGATTTAAAACTTATCAATAATTGCAGGGAGTCGGACCCATTCTGACATTAGCTCAGGGCCCTATTATTTGAACTATTACGAGTAATATAAACTAGGTACATAATATTACCTTCTTATATTAAATAAGCATGGGGATCGAACCCATTAGTAGTAGCATATTAACACACACAGTCATACATGTTGTAATCAACTTATGAATATTTCCGTGTTCATGGGAATCGAACCCTGATAACCAAAGAAATTAAATTCTAATAATTCCTTATAAGTCAAGCGGGAATTGAACCCACAGTTCTGACACAGGATCTCCAGGATTTATCAACCAACGACTCAATCGGGAATCGAACCCAAAACTCATGTCAAATAAAATAGGTATAGAATTATACGCTTAAAATAAACAAATCATACAGGAATCGAACCTGCTAAATATACTTTTGTAATTATGTATTTGGTTGAAGAATTCAACTTCATACTAATCACTGATCATTACCTAGCCGTTGTAATTCTTCCTACATCTAAATAGTCCTAACAGTTTATATCTCTAGAAATAACGTTGTGTTTATTATTTTTGTAGTAACCCATAAATATCGTTTCTCGTTGCACTGAAGTGAATCAGTACATTTAATGACGAGAATCCTGGTCACGGCACCACATGTGACTGTTCCAATAAGACCCTAGGCTGATAATATTTTAATTTTTCCTAAATTTCCCTACATGAAGGTATGAAGGTCGGCTTCCCCCTAAGGGGAAGAGGGCGAGCGCCACCATTCGCCCGCCCTTGTAGCTTTCAACCAGTGACTTGGACAAGCTCCCACCGACAGTAATGGATTTCCAAGGAATATGTCACCTTCTCCCGACTTAGAAAGCTAGGGGATTAGGTGGGGAATTCAGAAAACAAGGTTAAAATCAAATAGGGTTGGAAATCCAAGGGATAAGGAAGGATAATCTACTTTTCTTTTGAGTTATGAAAATTATGAGACTGAGAGGGCTGCAAAAGGGTATATGACACGTGACGCTTGTATTTGCAAGTTAAATAATTTTAGAAACTACTTCAATCCGTTTCGCTCGTGCGTGTCCTGACCAATCCTACGGCAAAGGGTTGTGAGGCCTCTGCTATTGGATAAGACACACTTCTTCTACAATTGACTCCTTATAACGGTCTACTCACTCATAACTAAGACAATACAAAACTTAAACAAGCGTGACGTATCGTCAGTCGGTCGCAGAACTATTTACAGTTGCCTTGCTGCACGCTGAAGTGGTTTATCGACACTTCTCACTTCCTTACTCTACCCAAAGGTGAGGACATCATAACCTACGTGTCTCCGAGCTACGTCTAGCTTGCGGAGTTTCCAGAGATGAGTCCAAATTACGTGTCTCGCTAAATATTATTTTTTTGTATCAGTAAGAGGCCTACGGGGGCCGGGTGTGTTTTAACGAGATACGTTCCCTAGCGTTCCTTAGAACGACTATCAATGCAGTTTGGGGTACTTGGTGAAGCCTACCCCCGCTCCCTGGAAGTGTGCGTATAACAAGAGCAATGTAAATCACTCTACTGTCAGTCAGTTCTTAGGGGGAGGTAGCCGTCGCTAACGTTTGGTGGTTCGTGATCTCAGTGTGGCTCAAACTAGCCTTAGCATGTAGCGAATGTTTATTCGGTTCAACCTTCAATTGGCAGTGCTTCAGTCATGGTTGCGCCAAGTATGGCTGGAAGTGTCAAGTCCTCTCGAAGGAAAGTCAATGTCATGCTCACTCCAAAGGAAGGCCTTCTCCGAGTCCCTAACACCAACCGCAAGCTCAGGTTACCTTGTCATAGGATGGAGTAAGGAAGGATAAAACACACAACACTCACCCATTCAGTCTTCAACACAGCCGCTGAGATTCACTCGCGTACTTACACACTACTCAGTAGATCACAATCAACGCCTATCCATTCGTACTCTGACTCACACGCATAGATCTGTACTATAAATATTAGACAAGCCTAAACTAGACTCAGTCCACCTATAATATCTAATACTGTATCACAATACTGGCACTTCTAAGAATTACAACGGGACATTGGCCTCTGATATCTACTGAGACGGCTAGTTTAGCTAGATCCTTCTGGACGTGTCCTCTACGCGGCCCTGACACTAAGTGTCCCTAGACGTGTGTTCCCTACTCGGCCCTGACGCTAAGTATCTCTAAACGTGTGTCCGCTACTAGGGCCTGACGCCAAGTGTATCTGGACGTCTGTCCCCTACCAGGGTCTCACGCGAAGTGTCCTATCCTGCCGAGTCTTGAGTGCCTCCTCTCGCCTTAAGGCTCAGTATCGCTTGTCAATTACTTATTACTGCTTCGTTTTTGTATAGTTTCTAAGAAGGTTTGGGTCGCTTGGTTCTCACGACTTGGTTCGCACATGTTGGGTCTTTTGGTCATTTCTTTACAATTGTGCTAAAATATTTCCTTTTTTGTAATTGTTCCTTTCACATTACAAGGACAATTTATGAGGGTCTAAGTGGCCTACGTCGCCAGACGTGGTGTTCAAAGATAAATATAATATTTTGTTATTAATTTGGAATTAGTGACAGTCAGTCACAATTGACAGATTGATCTACGTTATAAGTTGTTGTTCGTAAAAAGTAAAATGTAATAATCGTCGTTAATGACGCAAATTTCAAAGAAAAAACAGCTAATTCGGACTTGTGCACTGAAGGTTCCGTACAAACTTTTTAGTTGGAATACAGTTCTTGCTATCCTACCCACATCGACATAGGTCGCGATTTCTTGTGTATTTAAAGGTTTAATTTTACTAGTTCTGTGAGACCTTCCTTCTTGCCAAATTTCGTTCTAGGTCAACGGTAATTACTCTTAGAACGAACTACGGGCTTTACTACTGGGCCACCACTATAAACATCAAACTTCAACTCATTCTACGCATTGGATTAGTTAATTTAATATATTTGGGCGTATTGAGCTGAAAAAGAGTCGTTTCAAACGTCTGTTTGACACGACTGACAACAAAGTGGTTATTACAAGTATTATTTTCTACTTTTTGCGGTACGATACCCTATTATTGGCTTTTATTTTATCTTAGTAATTTCGAAAAAAAAAAAAAATGTATCAAAATTAGGTTTCATTTGATTTAATGTGAAGTGAACTCGAACCAGACGTATAGAAGTACCTACTCGTAGGTGTAGAAACTCGTGGGGGTTCGTTAAATGCAACTCATTAGAACATACAATTATTTGAATTTGTCAAATAAATCTCAGCAAATTAAATAGGGGAGGTAGGGGACAACTGGTAATTTTTTTCGAAATTATTATTTTTCAATGTTAGTAGTATACATAATCAGGCTCTAATAACACTATTTATTACCATACTAGCTTTTTTCCGCGGCTTCACTCACGTACATAAAATATAGCCTAGGGATTCTGAAACATTTCTCCGACATTCGTTTCGCCGTTGATCGGTTCACCGACAGAACGATTCACTTTTCATTTTTTCTCCGACAGAACTTTTCAATGACGAACGTTTCGTCGACAGAACGATTCACTATTCATTTTTTCTCCGACAGAACTTTTCAATGACGAACGATTCGCCGACAGAACGATTCACTTTTGAAAATTACATCGACAGAACCTTTCACCGGCAAACCATTCACCGACACAACTGTTCATCTGCTCCTGGGTTATAAAACTTAGGTATTCGACATGTAGACCTGTTTCCGTTTTTTGTTTACACCTGAATCAAGTTGTCAAGACGAAACTTAAAATTTTATGCAAAACTTGAACAAAACTAACCAAAAAAGTGACAAAAACGTATTTGCTTCAACGTCAATACATGTATCATACATGTTATGGTTATACATACGTTTTGAAAGGTTAACTGAAATATATTCGCAAATGAAAATAATTTTTATTATTAACAAATAGCTAACATAAGGCTACATAGGTATTTTGTGTGTATTTGTGTGTTTCTTTAAAACAATAAGCGGAAACAGGTCTACATGTCGAATACCTAAGTTTTATAACCCAGGAGCAGATGAACAGTTGTGTCGGCGAATCGCTCGCCGGTGAAAGGTTCTGTCGATGTAATTTTCTAAAGTGAATCGTTCTGTCGGCGAATCGTCCGTCATTGAAAAGTTCTGTCGGAGAAAAAATGAATAGTGAATCGTTCTGTCGACGAAACATTCGTCATTGAAAAGTTCTTTCGGAGAAAAAATGAAAAGTGAATCGTTCTGTCGGTGAACCGATCAACGGCGAAACGAATGTCGGAGAAATGTTTCAGAATCAGCCTAGGTCACTCAGGAATAACGCAGCATTCTATCGGTGAAATCATTTCAGAAATCGGACCATACTTTCAGAACAAACAAGAAAATTTAAAAAACAAACTTTACCTCTTCATAATATTAGTGTAGATTACAATTATTAAGTCAGGTTTTATATAAAACTAATTACGCAAAAAAGAAATTGATCATGTTTACTTCTCGTCGAATATTCTTGGTCAATTTAAAGGAAAACTCAAGCTTTGTGAAGCACTAGTGAAGCCTAAGCACTTACTAAGCTTATACCATAGTTGACAGATGACATTTGGTTTAGCGGTATAACATATTCTGAGTAACAAAAGAATTTGACTGACCTGTTGGTCTAGTGGTTTGTGACCCTGACTGCTATGCCGGAGGTCGTAGGTTCGATTCCCAACCCTTGACAAATGTTTGTGTGATGAGCATAATTATTTGTTCTGTGTCTGGGTGTAATTTATCTATAATATGTATGTATTTAGAAATATATAAGTATGTTATCAGTTGTCTAGTACCCATAACACAAGCTCTGCTTAGCTTGGGACTAGACGGCGTTGTGTGATAGTTGTGGAACAATTATAATTAAAAAAAATAAAATAACAAAGAGTACGGAACTTCACGGACGCTTTTTCCGGGCCCTTTTTAGGCCCGATGTAGACTTATATTAGCGTCTGTAGCCTGGCTGCGTTTCGGTGACCTCTTTGGAGAAACCGAAGATTTTGTCTGTGCAATTATGGACGAAGTTATCTTGACGAATAACTACCGGAGATTTATTGTGAAGGACGGCACGGTTGACATATGTCGGGCATGTCACCGACCGGGTGAATCAATCCGTTACATTATCTCTAGTTGTTCTCGTCTAGCTAACGGAGAATACTTGCATAGATACAACCTAGTAGCTAGGATTATACATCAGCAACTTGCTCTGAAATACTCTCTTGTGGAATTGGAAGTGCCATACCTACTATAGGTATGAGCCCCACCCAGCTCTTGATAATGATCATATCACTTTGTACTGGGACCGGGCCATCATCACTGACAGGACTATTGTAGCCAATAAGCCTGATATAGTTGTAGTGGACCTAAGCGAGAAGCGTGCAATGATTGTTGATATTTCCGTTCCACATGACGAGAACCTCGTGAAAGCCGAGAAAGATAAACAAATTAAGTATATTGACTTGGCTCGCGAGGTTGTCGATATGTGGGATGTGGATTCGGCGATTATTGTACCGATAGTCGTGTCGGGCAATGGCTTAATAGCCAAGAGCGTCGACCAACACCTTAGAAGGCTCGCGTTAGGCGGCTGGATCAAGGGCTTGATTCAGAAAGCGGTACTTCTGGACATGGCTAGTATAGTTAAGAGGTTCCTCTTAACTATAATTCTCTTTGGAGCTCGAACCGCCAGTAGCTTGGACCCTGTTCCCAATACCGGCGGGCTACTATATTTTTTAATTTTAAACGTTTTTTTTATATTGAAACATTTAAAAATATAATATATATGTGTTGAAGGAAAATAAAGGAAATAATAATAAGAATGTTTATTGAATTGTTTGATTTACATAAATATTTCTATATTGAGGGCTTAAACTAGAGATAATGTAACTAAACTAACTAGTAAATCGAGATGAGGGTTGGTGCTCGAACCTCCCGACTCTACCTCTCCTAATTTACTTTCACCTGTTACACGTGTGTTCAATTATAGAATTAAATTGATGAGAAAATAGGAGAGTGCAGTAATGTCACACGAGTAATTAGAATATTACGATGTACCTCGATGTGCCGATGTGCCGCAACCCGCGGTCATCAATTAACGACATTAAACATAACAGAGCTCCCTTAATTACATTACACCGTGACTTATATGAATGAGATTATTATTTTGAAACATAACGGGGGATTATGATCAAAATTGATTATGATCAAAATTAATTTTGATACGCTTTAATCTCATTTATTATTACAGTGTAAAGGTCACAACTAGCAGAGGTCGCTCGTTTGGGAGAGCTGTACAATTTCAATACAATATACGAGTAAAAATATTTTCTGAATGTAGAAGCCAGTTAAGCTGATACGCTCACAGACGATTATTCCCAATCGTCACAAACATCGTCTTTCTAAACAACAGCCTCAACCGCTGCCAAATGGTTGAACAATAACAATTTCCACTTATCTATTCATTCTCCGCAAGCTTTACACCAAAAAAAATCCGCTTTCATATGAAAAAATATCATTTTCCTTCACGTCAGAGGGGATTCCGATGACGGCGACATACTATATACGGATAATGTCACATGAAAATGACGAAAACGACACTTGAACGACGCCACAATATCTTCACAGCTTGAGTAAGCTTTATCACTGTGCCGATAAAGTTTATAGTTGTTTGTGAGAGTTTAAAGCGTGGTTGGTAGTTTGAGTAATGTCAGGCTAAATGTAGCGAGCGTAGTTTTCGGTCAAGTCCGTTGATCCTATTACGATAGCGGAGGCTGCGGAGACAATGGCGATGTGTTGAGTTATGTGTGAGGCCGGCGCGCGGAGCACAGGAGGTGTTCATTCTGGTAAAAATGTGCAGGTGGGGATGAGGGAGTGTGCGGTAGTTGTGACGAGTCTATTGCAATATACAGCGTCGTATACGGTACGGGTAGTAGAGTAACGAAAAGATTCGTGTACCCACAAGATGTGGTTGGTCACTTAACTCTTTGAATGCCGTAATTAGAGACACAATAGTAAGACAATTGCTTATGTCGAACTGTGTAACATAAGACATTCAAAAGTTTAAATCTCAGGTCATGTTAAATAAACCAGAATGTCTTCAACGCTGCCAAAAATTCTGTCTTGAACAAACATTTTTTTCGGGCGAAAATAAACTCTTCAAAGATGTTTACTTAAATAAATACATAATGAGCGGAAATCATGTTACAGCGAACTTGGTAACATTTTTATGACTTGCTAACAGCTCGGCATGACAGTCCTTAGCCGTTCATTTGTCCAATTAACTTGGCAATTGACTTACAAGTTGTAGCGACCGCTTCAGACGGCTTCACGACTTGTTTCTAATCTATTCATTCCTCACAGTGTAAATAGGAATAGCAGTTACAAGTATCGATTTTGAAAACTTATTTACCCGATTAATATAAAATTTAAAAATCCCTATCGAACTATTCGATTAATTCGCCTTTTCCATGATAGGCGTCGACAGTTTGCATAGACATCCTCAAACTCTACTCGAAATCGTTAAAATTTTAATCTTGTTAACGTTTAGAAATAAAAAGAAACATAAGGAAAGTATTCATTTTTCAAAGAGAACTAAATTGACTAAGGCCCGGCGCCCATTAACAGCATCAGCAGCAAAAGGGATCTTTCGGCATCCCTACACGCAAGCGCACACTGTCGGAAATGTATGCATGTAGGGATGCCGAAGGATCCTTTTCCTTGCCGAAGCCGATAATGGGCGCCGGGCCTTAGCTCTTCATAGTTACGATACAAAAAATAATGGTTCTCAATCGCAGCTATCCGCTAATACTCGTAACTCCAGCTCATATCACTATTAGCTCAAAACTTATCTGGTTCATTAGCAACATACTAAAGAATACAAGTTCGGTTCTCAATCAGAATACCGACACAACAACTTAATGTGTATTCAGCAAAACATTAATCACGGCCGGGAATCGAACCCGGACCGTCGCGCCCGCCGCTTGCATAAAGGACTCGTTCTTGAGTATCATCGCACCACGCATACTGATCAATATGGAGTTGCGTGGAATCACATGACGAGCACATTTTTTCATTCTGGAATAAAATCGCGATACCTAGTAATTACATACTGTTTTCATATTTTTGAATTACCAGTGTTTTGTTAAGGGTTTTTCAGAAGTAAGGGTTATTTTTGTATAATATTCATGGTCGCTTTGCAGACAAGGAAAGGAAGCAGATCATCATTGAAAACTAATCTGCGTATTTCTCTCCAGTTTTCTGTCCATCCATCATCATAAGTCTCACTACTATAACTATAATGAGCAAAATTAGTTTGAGACTATTTACCATGGTACGCATTTTGTTATAATACGTAACTTAAATATTAAATAAAATTACAATATTTAAGTTACGTATTATAACAAAATTATCACACAAATACACTAGCATCAATATTTATATATAATAATATAGGTTATATTTATATGTTAAGTTTATTTTATTTACCATCATACATGCGTCACTGCGTCATACGTGTACCAGCTGAAAACCAGCGCTGGGTGTTGGACGCCCAGCAATTGCTGCAACGTAACTCTATTGTATTTCTGTACTATTTTTTATTATAATTATTTTATGTTGTTGTGTATTGTATTGCCTGCGCCGAATAAATGCTATTCTATTCTATTTTCATAACAGGTCTCGTCCCTTCCTGGCTATTGATTAAGATCTATCACACAGAGGCCCAGGTAGAGAACAGGCAACGAAATTCAAGTCGTTATCACAATGGTGGCTCTATATTACAGTGGCCTCTTGCTCAATCCTTTACAGGTACTCACTGAAGCAGTCCTGCCCAGTCAACATCTGAGTTAGAGAGGAGGAGGAGCCAGTAAAAGATGCCTTCGGCTTTGACAAAGCGCTTTCGCACGTTTTGTGGAGGTGGTGTGCTTCTTCCTGAGGTCCTCCAAAGGTTGACAGAGCCTAAACAAAGGACTTACTGCCATTCTAACGAAAGAGACCAGGCGTTCGCGGTGCTTTTCAAAGTACCACCGACCGTACAGCCTTAGGCCACGATACTAAATGTAGCACTATATTCTCAGATTTGACTATTACATCTTAACTGTAAGGACTTTTAAAGAGACTTTGATTTCTGAATTTCTTTCAGTGTTTTTTTATCAGGGACTACACTGATCTATAGAGCAGATAGACCTTGGAAGCAATATTACGTTCTACGGAGCCAAGAAACATCGGTTTCATCTAGTTTAAATTGACAAAAAAAAATGACTAGTTAAAATTTTTTATAAACCTATTTGCAAAATAAATATCATTCAGATATGTTCCTATTTAGTAATTCCTCGATTGGGACTCACAGAAACAAACTAATGAGCGAGTTTGTTCACTCGAATTGATTTACGACACCATTACGCCGCGCACGTTGTTTTTTGTCACCAACCTATGTTAAACCGACTATTGCCCATTACGCTTGCTGAAGATCATCCGCTTAACCTCATATGAGTCGCTGCGGGATTGTTCGTAAGACCTGTAAAAAAAAAGCCTTATATTCATTATTATCTGCTGGAATACATTTTAAAGAAGATAATATCTGACTTAAATAAAGCAAAGCTACTGTTGGATATACTGATATAGAATAGCATAACTATACGAGTACACACACTATAATAGACGAGTACTACTACTCGTATTTCCTAAGGTGTTTGTCACTCCTGCACGCTCAAAGGACTGAAAAAAATTGAATGATGTTTAGCAAACAGACTGATACACGGACATCCCGGAATTGACATAAAGATAATAATTATATATCCTAGGAGTATGTTGCCTTGGAACAACTTTCTACTAACACGAAGGCGAAGCCGCTGGTAGAAGCTAGTTTGGGAATAACATTAAAGAACGAACTCGTTTCAATGTTTGTTACACATTAACTATTGAAACAAGTTCATAACTGTTTAATTGGTGTAATCGGCTTCGGCCGTTCTCTTTGAATAAAATAAATAACAGCACAATGAACAACACACACAATGATTAACAGGGAATTGAATGAAAATATTGTGTATCAAACATTTTATCTGCCTCTTTATAATTTAGAAGCACCATTAATTTTAGACGAGTAGAGAAAATGAACAGTTGTTCAATAAAACAGTAATTCGAATTTATGGAACTTTGCAACTTATAGAATCAGTTTACGTCATTTCTAAGTACTAGTAAAACTTTTGAAAGGCACAGATATAATCAGAGGCCGATGCGATGTAATTAAGCAATCAACAACAAAGTGGGAAAGCACAGAGTGGCCGAGAAGCACGTGGAGGTGAATATTTGGCAGGTATGCTGCATGACGGTTCTTATTGGGCGTTACATTGTAATCTCTTTCTTCCGGCGCAGCGTCGCCTTTTTACCCGACTGCAAGAAGGGATTTTTTTTGGTGGATAAAAATTGACCAAAGGTCATCCCCTGCCCTTGGGCGGAGCAGGAGATAGTGTCAGACTCTTACTGACTAAACCCTGGCACCAGTATGCTTCGACCCAGCTGCGCTCCTGCTGTTGCTGACAACTCCTTGAGGTGCACGACATTTTAATCCAAATTCTACCTGCCGCCTGATATAACCGTCTGCCTGATTGACCAAATAAACTCATTTCTTAAAAATAACATACCTACTTAAAATTATAGTTACTTCCTAATTATTAAAAGTGTGTTTAAATCATACTTTTTTCTGTAGTGATCGACTTATCCGGGTTCTAGTGAGGGAGCCACTCTCGGCTAAACAAATGAGTGTTATCTCTGTCACGGTGACGTGTTGACGAAGTGTGCGACGTGTCATTAAAAGGCGTCGGGTTCGCGCCGGTAACCGAACCCGGACTTATGAAGACTAATGATGTAGTCATCCTTCGTAAAATCTGGATAAGTAGGTATTATACAATCTTCATCGATATGTGTAGGTGGAGCTTAGGCTAGCTCAAATCTATTAATAGATAATCTCCTCATTCTATTTTCTCAATAAATATTGTTTGATGTTCTGTTTTATAAGGTTATTCTGACTGTATAACACACATAAGGTCTTCAAAAGGATTACTGACGCTTACTAGTCTATATATCAGAAATAGGATAGATGTTAAGAATTACTCTGAGCTGTACCAAAACCAATTATAAAGATTTCAAGATATCCTACCCGATTGGCAGTCACAAGATGTACCTGCAAGAAAACTATTTTAAAATAACTTGTCTGTCAAAATTTTGGTCTAGTCTCAGAACTCATTAAATTGTTTTAACTCATTAATTAGTCATGTCTCTTTGGTACTAAAATGTAAAAAAAAATTGCATCATAGTATTAGAGTTTTCCTTGCGATTAAAACACATACAACAATCCGAAATCTACCATCAGGCAGTTGCCTGAACTAGACACAATTCGGTCTGATTCAAGGCAAAAGCTAGTTGTAATAATATAAACCCTCGTTAACACAATGATCGCTGAACGTCGCAAACTACCAGTAAGGTGGTTACATATACACGCAAGGTTCATGTTCGCAATAAAGTAAATCAAGAACCTGCGCGTATTGTGAACGTGGGGGCAAACTTGTTCTATGATCGCGGTTATGCAGTGGACGCAGAAACGAGCGTGACGCTATCGCGGTAGGCGTAGTAGACGTAGTAACGTAGTTACACGTAGGTCACTTCATGGATCGCAAACAAATCAACAAACTGGGAATTCGCCAGGAGCAGGATAAATAAGGCAATCTTCATTAACTAACCATCTCACTCAAATGATGTTTTGTTTTGATTGTAAACAAGGCATATATGACTAGCATCGAGTCCTGTACAAAATCACAAATAACAATTGTCGTGATGTGGAAAATATTCGTTGAAATGAGTGTGGACTCAACTGAGCTCATACCTTCTGTTCTCGTCTCTACAGTGATCAGCTGCCGAGTCACAGAGTTGAGCAAACACTTCTACTTCTTGTATGTTTTAATTGTCGTAATTGGACGCGTTCCTCTTTGTTTTGCGCACAAGTGGGATAAAACTGTCAAGCTTGCCGCGAGCGTCCGATTGCACTCCGCAAATGGTCCGGAAGTTTGAGGTGTCTTCATAAATTAATAAGATGAAGTTTAAACCTTATGGCGGTGAATTATCATATTGTAAAAGTTTTTCTACTTTAGATTAGTTGGTTTTGCAAGTAAAAGCGATCGTTGGTTTTATTATAAAAACCTTTCGAGAAAGAACATACTGGGTAAATGAACTTTAATAAAGGTAGCAAGCAGTTTCCATCGGATCCTACCCAATACTATTATACATCTAGTTACGAAGGAGACAAGTGATAATGACACTCACTTACAGTAACTATTTCGTCACGATCGCTGTAGATCCGTCCCCCTGAATTCCCCTTTGATGGTTGTTAAAGTGCCGCCAAGGAAATTTAATCGTTCTCACACAGTTACAAGACATGACGTCATTACGGCACAGATTGCCGCCAGTAATGCTTCACTGATTGAATATCCTCCCCTTCTCTCCACACAGCTATGCACTATCGTGAATTTATTTTATTATTGAGTAATCTGATTGTTGAGCCCAAAGGTATTTAAGTAAAAAGGAAAATAAAGCTTATAAAGGGTTTTTTAAAAGCATTCTGAAAGCTTAAATGCTTTCGTTTTGGATTTAGCCGTTGAGAAGTCTTTTGACGTTTTATTTTGAGTAAACGAAATACAAAATATTTGTTTACCATATTGATAAAATACATTTCAGCGTGAATATTTGAATCACATTACACGGAATTAAAAAAAGATCAGCGCTTGATTGTCTAAAATACCTAAAAAAATCATAATTTGCGTGGATCCGGGAGCCGGGAGTCGGGAGCCGGGAGCCGGGAGCCGGGGGCCGGACAGGCGTACAATAAGACCGGTCGTGTCGTCACATCACGTGCGGGCTCGCACATAAAACCAAATGACTAATCCAATTACCGGGCGAAAGGCCAATCTGCCTTCTCATGCCCATAATTATACTAACCTTAGCTTTTTGAGCGGCTAATAAAGGCCCCCGTATTCTGTGTGTAAAATAAAACCGGTGGGCCTTTATTAGTGATTCCTCGTGTGTTCTCATTTTTGTCCTCGTAAGTAGGTTCAGAAGTTCGGCTATTTTCGGAAGTTGTTCCGAGTTTAATTAGAAAGAGGATTTAACTGAATTTCGGGACATGTTGCTTGTAAATTAGTACTTTGTCGTCGCCTGTCTCGTCCCGTTAGTCGAAAAGCGAGAAATGGGACGTGGCAAAGGGTTTTCTGTTCAATTATATCTGATTTAAAAAAAAAAATGTGTTTTTCTATCTCAAGAGCGTTCTTTATAACTTTTTTTTAACTAATGAAGACACTACATTGGAGAATTATTTATAATAAAAAAGCTGTGAAAAGGGCTTTTTAGTGAAGGTGGTACCTATTAGATAACAATAATTATCATTGTGGTATTAAGATACGGGTATCATTAATCAAGCCGAATGCCAATAAATCAAAAAGTTGTTTGAGCACTAAATAAGTACAATGACGTTGGTTGAACTTTAAGACTAGTTGAACTTTTATTATTTACCCAGAACCACACACAGCAGTGGTCTGGTCAGACTATAATCTAATAATTCAAATTAAATATTTCTCCGAGGCAAATCTGTCCCGAGGGTCCAGCCCATCTTGTCATCTGATTTGGCCCACGTTGGTATTTGCAGGTGTTTAAAATCCTTTAAGCCTATCTGTTGGAAGTCGCAGAAAATAAGGACAAGTGGATACCTAACTAGTGAGAGGGTCCTTTTTCATTAAGTTTCAACAATTTAACTAACAACTAACCAATAAACGCGTGGCATAACATTCATCAACATCATCATTATCATCATCATTTCAGCCGAAAGTCCACTGATGGACATGGTCCTCCCCCAGGCCTATATCCCAATTATCGCCACAATGATAAATGATCTATATTTTGCAAGTAGGTTTTATAAAACACCTTTACACGTCAGTTTTTTTTTTTCATCTTTTAAAACTGGATGAGGCCGGTGTTTCCTAGCTGACTACCCTGAGAAAAAACAGCGAAACAAACTCAATGAACGGTCCTGTGTGTTTTGGAACAATTTGAGGGAAAGTGGTCACGCGGGCGCTCACCTACGCGTTGGATAGAATTCATTAGAGCTGCAACACAAACCTCCACAGTCCAGAGTTCTCGAGACCGTAAACCGTGACAAGTGGAGACGCATCGCGGAAGCCTCACTCGCCTACGAAAATGCAATATCGTCAACCACGGCCACTCTGTCAAGAGTGAACGACTAAGGAGGAGGATGTGTCTTGCATCCATCGAATTTCCGTAACCTTTAGCAACTAACGCTGCGTCTTCCGGTACGCGGTCGCCACTCCAGAACCTTTCGGCCCCAACAGCCATCTGTTCTGCGAGTAATGTGCCTATTGCCACTTTAGTTGGTCAATTCTTCGTGCTATGTCGGTAACCTTGGTTCTTCCACGGATGTCTTCAGTAATGTACTATGTGCTGTTCACATTTTTAGCTTATTTAAATATTAGCGTAATTTGGTAGTTTAAAGTTTTTGCTATGTACTTATGTATACTGTTGTATGTAAAATCTATATACAATACATTTCTGTATACCTAAATTTCTGTAGATACATATATTTGCCTATAAAAGTTTAAACAATTAATATTATATAGAGAAATATAATATAAATAGTTTAAGTATTTTTTTGGATTAAATGAATTCAAAAACGCTTAAACCGATTTTAAAAAATCTCTTAGCTGTATAATACTTAAAGAATGTTATTATAATAATCTAATCTAATGCTTCCAATTATTTATTCCGAGTGGATTATTAAAATAGTTGTCAAGGCATCAGTTTCTATCGATATGGTAATTTTATATTGGTCTGTAAATTGTTCAAATATCAAATTAAAGACTTTTTAATAAATTACATATTTAGATACGTGTATAATAAACATATTCTGTAATAAGATACAAACACTATTAGTTAGTTACGAAAGATCAGAAGAAAATTTTGCTTCAAGATGTCTATGGAATAAAATCAGTTTATTGAATGGTAACATAATATTTAGGACAATTTCTGTTCTA
Source organism: Mythimna albipuncta (assembly GCA_929112965.1). Classification (NCBI taxonomy): domain Eukaryota; kingdom Metazoa; phylum Arthropoda; class Insecta; order Lepidoptera; family Noctuidae; genus Mythimna; species Mythimna albipuncta. The sequence goes on from OV815973.1 coordinate 376,558, forward strand.
TATAAACTACCGATTGTATTGATTCGATAAATATGTACATAAATAATGTGTCACCGCACACAGTGGTATCCGCAAGTTGAAAGTCAATGAGACACATAATAGGATCAAATCATTTACACTTGACAATTTAACTGCGATTCAAAGCTGGCTTATCATTGGAACCCGCCGCAAGTGGGCACACAGCCTACCTTCCAACCACCTCTCGACACCTCAGTTGCTCCAATTACCCGACTAGAATAAACAGGGAAGTTCCCACTCACTCCAAGTTTATCCACGATTCGATGTATATCCCACTAATACGACTGTTCTTTACGAATGAATTCAGTCCCTCCGAAATTTCTTTGATGATGTCTTCAGGGTTGAGAACGCACTTTAATCGCTGCTCACCCACTCGTTACAAGAGGGACGATGCCACGCTCCAGCACGGCTTGCCTCCACTAATAAGTTTAGTGATTTAATTTCCTTTTCCCATACAAAGTTACTATTCACGTAACAAGCTAAATTAAACTCTATCCATGTCAAATTAAAAACTATGAAGCACGGAAGGATTGTGATGACAACTGTACATACATACTATCGAAATGCTATTGACAGCATTATTTTCCGGAGGTCGTAGTAATGTAGGACTGTAAGTGACATTAAGATGGAACTCGGATCTGAAACAATTCTGTTCAATGTTCAGCCGGAAGTAAAATGTTACAGTAACACATAAAAACTTGTAGAGAACTGTTGTAAACTTCCTGAAGTTTTAACGCAGGCAGTAACATTATCCTCACGCTTACAAGCTTGTTAGGTTGAGCAGGGGCGAAGGTAAGAAAGCGGCCCTTTGAGATGTTGTGGTTAGGTGATCCTTGTTTTTTGTTTTAAGATAGCTTTTGATAGCTGGAATACATCGGACAATAAATCTAAAATATAATATAATCTCACTTTATTTAATTTTCCAGTAATTCAAAAATAAAGCTATAGGTACATTTGATTGTCGCAGGTCGATACAAAGTTTGAGGGAGGGTAACTACACTGTATGTCAATGATGCGATTCTCACACGAAACAAATATTTTTAAGGTAGGTAAACAAATACGTGAATATGTATTTGTATTTACTTGTTTGTGAATGGTACTCATGATACAGGAGTAGCTTCTAGTGTTCTTTTTTTCCTGTCCATAGACTCAGATTATGACATGGTATGCATCACTGAATAATAATTGTTGATCGTAAGCCAGCCCTAGCAAGTGTTGCCATGTGAATGCGCCGGTAACGAGTGAATGTTTAGCGGCGGCGTGTTGCGGCAACATTGTGGCACGACTGCTCACTCGGAAGTACGTACCGGTGCGCGGCCACATCGCCACTGCACCCGCATGGTTCACTTCATTCATTGGTTTTGTTATTGTAAAGAGCTGTTATTAATTATGAGCAGATATTATAGGTACTAACGGGAATCAAACATCCATCAGAAATAAATTCAAAGAAATTGATATATTGACACTGCCTTCTCTTTATTCGAGGGTGACATGACACTGAAAGTTCTTAGAAAATGTATCTATAATAATTATGTGTGTATTTAGAAATATATAAGTATGTTTATCAGTTGTCTAGTACCCATACACTAGGTCTGCTTAGCTTGAGGCTAGACGGCGTTGTGTGGTAGTTGTGAAATATTATTATTATTATTATATTCACATAAATACATCGCTGCATTCGATAGAACCACCGAGAAAAGCACTTTGCCCACTCGTCCTTAAGGTTCTCTTCGATGGCCTTCTGGAACGCAGCCACTGCTTCCTAGGCGTGCATGAAAGGTTTTCCTCGAAGTTTTTCTTTTATTTTCGGGAATAAATAAAAATCGCAAGGTGCGAGGTCGGGGCTACATGGCCGGTGACCCAGCAATTCCACATCTGACGACGCCAAATAGTCAATCGCTGGCCCGGCGCCACCATCCACCATCTTTTTTCCTACACTTCGAACTCTCTTCAATTTAGTTGGCAACTCCTCGGAAGGAAACACCCACTGAGCAGATTGTCTTTTGGTTTCCGGAATATAGCAATAAATCTAGCTTTCGTCACCCGTAAGTATGTCGAACACAGCTTTTGAGTCACCTCACCACTCACCCGTTAAATCTTTGTATCATTTCACGCCACCAATCAATACGACGGAGTTTTTGGGCCTCGGTCAAATAATGAGGTATCCACCGGGCACAAAGCTACCTAACGGCTAAATATTTGTGGAGGATGTTGTGCACTTGACTCATACCGATGCCTAAGCTTGTCCGAATCTGCTGATAGGTTACTCTTGGATCAGTCTCTATCATACACGGCACAACACTGATGTTATCTTCTGTCGTCGCCGTACAAGGCCGTCCCTCACGCGGAGCATAGTTGAGATTGGTGCAACCACTTTAAACTCATTAAACTAGTTATAAATAGTGCCCAAGAAAGAAGGGGCTTCATCGTGATAGGCCGGTTGAAGTCTGTCATAACATTCTTGTTGACTTAAATGACACCAAAACTCATAAAAAATAGTAGGGGAGACCTGTACAAAACCGTATACCGGGGTAAAACAGTACATCATGTCTATTCTTGTCAATAATTCAAAGTTCCCGCGCGCAAACTGTTCATCGGCGTCGACCAATCGGAGCTATTTGTCCACAAACTCTGGTCGCTGTAGGCATGCGCATTATCAAAATAATCGATTTTATTGTTTTTCGTCGTTCTTGATCTTATTTTTGTGAAGATTTAATCAATAACAGTGAAAGTTACGTTTGTAACAGGTAAGTGTGCAATCAACTATGTTAAAGTGTGTGTATTAACTCGTAATTAACAAATATATGAGTACGTAAACTCAGTTTACGTATATAGTTGTGAGTGATATATTTAAACATTGAGTCTTAGGTCAAAACCGTAAGGGGTAAAACCGACCACTATACGATTTTGACCCGCATGAATAAATATAAACATAACTACTTGTTTTTTATTTTATTTTAGGTGTTGTTAAAATACCTACTTCTAGACAAGAATGGGATCCGGATAACATGAAAAAAGTCAAAATCAACATTACAAGATCGAGTAAAATGTTTTAGACAGAAAAATGACGGAGCGTTCCACACCCAAAGTATTGGGACGATTTAAATTGATTTTTTCTGTTTCCCAAGAACAGTCTAGTTGAGCAGAGCATGTCTTGATCATAGAAAAAACGACTATTTAGTATTTTTGGGGTAATATCAATAATATACGGTTTTACCCATGTGTCGGGGTAAAACCGTAATTAGAAGATGTTTAATTTTTTTTGGTTTTTATTGTTTAAGATCTTAATTATTCCAAATATTTTCAAATGATTATGTTCCTTATGAAACTGACTAATTATAAGTGTTGAGAACATAAATGAGTGTTATGAGATGAAAGACCTACAGCCCTAAACCCTTAGCTATACGATTTTGACCCGGTCTCCCCTACATAAGTAGAAAAATTTTCTCGCGTTAAATTTATACTGGCGTGACACAGACTTCAATTTCAAATTTGCCGCCAAATCGTAAAACAAATGAATGAAATTAGTACTCAATAATATTAGCATAGAGTTCTATTTTCAACATTTAAACTTATTTTTTTATTATATTCTTTAAAAGTGGCCAGTTCTAAAAACTATCAGTGTCGCCCTCTTAGACAGTATTTTGTATGTCCGTAAAAACCTAGGACTTTTCAAAATTAGAAGCTATTTTCACAACATAAATACTCATAGTAAATACGAAATTATATTACTCAAATTGAGATTAGTCAAGACCAGTAAGTCATTTTTAGTACCTACTTATATAGCATACGCTTTTATAACCAACTTCCAAAAGCGGTGACCGATCTTAGCGAAGGAAAGTTCAAAACCCATTTACAAGGTTAAAGACTGTCGAAGATACGCTTATTTGGTAATGACTGCCTCTGCACATGTGGCTCCCTGGTAACTGTAAAAGTGTAAATGTATCTATTAACTGCTCCATCTTTGTTGTAACATATTCATATTATTATTATTTTTTCTAACGCATTGCTTTTGCAATATTTTTTATATAATCTGACCCCAACCACCTTAAATACGTTTTTTTTTTTGTTAATGTCTCATTTAGTGACAGTTGTAATTATTTATTTTTTCTAGTTTTTTTTTTTTTTATATAGCCTCTTTTTATAATGTAAATGGAAGAACACTGTAGACTCCACGAATTCTTGGATTACTTCATATTTTGACTCACTTTTTTCTTTTTTAAATGATTTCTTTTATTGTGCTTTTCAATACAATATAAACCGGTCTACACTGCTCTTAAATAATATCGATTAATACTGTTATATGAAAATATTGGAAGAACATAGGAAACGATCAATTTGCAACCTTGCACTAGCTTCTGACGTTTTTTAAGTGCCCATGCAGGCCTATGTGATATATATATATATATATTTGTATTTTAAAACAAAGACAACAGTGCGTTTTAATCTCTATCTATCCATCTAAAAAAGTTAGAAGAATATTTTTAAAATTAAAAAGGATAGGAAGACTTTCTACCCCCCCCCCCCCCTCAAATATTTTCTGCGAACTGTGTGAAATCGATAAAGTGTTTCTGAATCATAGCCTAAACATTTATTTGAATATCCAAAACTATAATACTTGCGGGTAAAATTTCAACGTTCATTATAACGAAAATTTAAATATCGAATGACGTTACTCAATACCTACTTGGTAAAGAATCGTAGACACAATATACTGAATATCCCAATGGTTAGATTGATCTGAAAAGGTGGAAAAGTAAGGCTAGAATATAAAGGTAGTCATTTATTTATTTATTTATTACAGCCTGGAGGACTTACAGCTTAACAAACTAAAAATAGAAATAAATATAAACGACAGAAAGCCAATTACAAGTCCTCACGTATAGTGTCAGACTTAAAATTGAAAAATGAGCATATCAACCTTTACACTATGATTAAAGCTTATCAAAATTTTACAGCTACATAAACAAGTTTATTGCAAGGGTTAATGAGTAGTAACTAGAAAAAAAAAAATAAGTAGGTAACGATTAGAATGACAAAAACATTACAAAAAAAAAATTCATCATCATGCTCTAAAAGAGACGCCCCTGTATCCATGTGCATAAAGTGTTAAATAAATAAATAAAAAGTTGTCTCAAATTGCATTATAGAAAGGGCCTACTTTTGACTTTTTACTTTTTCCAGAAACATTTTTCCCTTTGACTTAAAAGTAAGAGCTTTGATCACAAAACATCCATTAACAATAACGTCGCATTCGAATACCTGAATAATGACGTCAGTACATCACCTGTGTGGACCACAACGGGGGTGAGGTCAACGGATCTGTGAGCAGAGGAAGGGAGGAAAGAGGCGAAAACCCACCGCTCTGAAATGCGTATTCATAGTGGATTAACGACCGACGATAGTGGGCCTTTCACGCCATTAAAAGTGTTAAAAAGCGAGCTGGTTCGATACGGGTGCGTGGTGCCACTGCACGCGGGAGCCGGGACGGATATCGTGACTTTACACTCAGGACTACATGGGTAATATGGGTATATTTGTCAGGTGTTTCCTTTTTATTATTTATAAATAATATTCATTTATTTCAAATAAAAATAGACTTACTTATTTCAGTTACTTACATCATAAACATAATTTATATTCTTATTAAAACAAAATCATAATCAAATTGAAATTATTAAAATAAATTGCATTGGATTGCAATAGTAATCAGTCGTATTAAAAGAAATTGCAAGAAATTAAAATTTAATTAAATTCAGTTTTTTTATTCTTTGTGGCTGCTTGTGTTTGATATCTACGAAAATTCTCTCAGAGGAGTGGCTGGAAAGACAACACGGACCTTTACCTTACCTTCCGCATGGCACAGTTCCTCATCGGGCATGGTCAGTTCGAGTGATTCCTGCAACGGATTCGTGAGGAAGAAACGCCCGGATGTCACCACTGTGTGGAACGCCATGAGGACACGGTGGAGCATAAGGTAGAGGTGTGCCCCGCCTGGGCAGGGAACCGCCGTGTCCTCGTGGGGGCGCTCGGTGGCAGCGATCTCTTGCGCCGGGTCTTGGTATAGGCCATGGTCCGGAGCGAGGAAGAGTGGCAGGCGGTCGTCTTTTTCTGCGAAACAGTATTGCAGTCAACTCTCGTTAATTGGAAACCCGAGGGACTCTAAAAATATTACGAATTATCGAATTTTCGAAATATCAAATGGTTCGAATTGAGGTTGAGAATTAAACAAACCAATTCGTGTGGAAGTTTGACAAACTAAGCATTAAGTATAAAAACAAAGGCTCGTGGCACAATTAACTATTTATAGTATTTATTAATTTGTTATTTTAGCATATATATGTATTTTATTATTAGAAATAACTTATTATATATTTTTCCATTTGAACTATTTGTTATGTATTTGTTTATTGTGCAAGCCTACCAAAGTGTTGTCTTTTTTAACCCAAAGGTTGACTGCTAGAGAATGCCTTGTGGCATTAAGTCCACCTATGTACCAATTGTACATGAAGTTTAAATAAATAAATAAGTACCTCTGCAAGTTCTGCAATCTTTCTTTTTTTTTCTCTGTAACTTTAAATTGTCGAGCGCTTGACGACGATGACTTCAAATTAACGCGTCGTTTTGTTACATAGAGATGATATTTTCGTTCGAATTACTAAGTGCACAAAAATAATATTGATTTAGTTCCAAATATAAAGAGATTTTCTAGGGAAGTCGTGATAACTTTGAATTATAGATAGGTTTGAATTATCGTTAAAATTAACGAGAGTCAACTGCTAGTAGGCTAGTAAAGGAGGCGGCTGCACGCACGAGGCAATGATCCTCGCGCCTCAGTCGCTAGGATTTCGATTCCGACTTCCGGCCATCCTAGGCGCGGGAACGCGGACGGCGAGCAATGGGTAGCTCGCCGTCAAACCGTCCAGTAACCATCCGGACCGAGCCCAAGTCGTCGACGGCTCCACGCGCGCCTCAAGGATGTGTTGTTGTTGTTGTCGTAGAGGCTGAGCAAGGTCGAAGCCTACTGGAGCCATGGATGATGCGAAAGAGATCCCCGGGGCCCTGGAACAATAGCAAAGAAGGAACAGGAGTTGGGTTTTTAGTTAGTAAAAGTCAGACGCTATCTCCCGCTCCACCCAAGAGCGGTGGATGTCATTAGATGAAATTCCTAAAAAAAAAAAATCAACTAAAATTAAGATTGTACCTTTAAGTTTTATGAAACCACTACATCGTAATTTAGTGACTTATGCATGAAACCACTCTGACTAGTCTGATCAAATCAAGCTAATACAACAATACTGTGGAAATACTGGAACATACCATATCTTCAGGCCTTTCTGCTACGAAAAATGTTAACATAAAACGCTACAACTGGCACCCCACATAACAAGCCACCATATTTTTTCCATAGGCACTATATATTACACGAGCACCATATACAAAGGCTTTAGAATCGTGCCGGTTACCGCCCAGACGTAACACAGATTGTCCCTCGGCACCTCAGCAGCCTCCACACCTGCTGCAATACAATGTTAATAGTCAGCGTTCGCGTCCACTTCTAACTTAATGCTTTGACTTCCTACTTTTATGGCTTTACGAATTTAGGAGTTTGTGAAAGTCAAGAGTCAAAGTTGTTTATTTGCTAGAAACGCGGTAATGAGGAGGTTGAATACAATCATAGGTTCTGTACAGTGGCGGATTAGTCATGTAGCAAGAGTAGCAAATGTTACAGTTTCCACGTTTTCGGGGATCCTGCACTAAAACTCAAAAAAAAAAATTAAAAGTAGTACATATACATATATTATATTGAAATCCGAATACAGCTGATTATTTCTTTGAATATGATGTCAATCGCAGGCTTCCTTCATTACCGTACTTTCTTGCCCAATCTTAAAATACACGGGGTTATTGGTGATTGAGAGTAAGAATGGGAGTTATAGGTTTACACAGGGAACCCTTGATCTTTGCTACAGGCAACACGCTGGCTTAATACGCCACCGCAACAACCACATTTTTTTAAAAGAGTAACCATGGAGTTTCTTGCCGGTTCTTCTCCATAGGAAACGACCAATTTGGAACCGTGCACTAGCTTCTGACGTTTTATAAGTGCCCATAGACCTACATATGTGAAATAAAATATTTTGACTTTGACTGGTTCTGTAAATTTTGTAGAAAAATGTCACAGATTTTGAATTTTTAAATTCAGTATTGTTTTACTTGTTCTCTGATTACCACTGCCAGGTAAGACGAGTGTGGCCATTGGGCATTCCTGAAAATAACAACAACCCAAATCGAAAAAACCGGAATCGAATCGAAATTTAGACTGAGTGATGAGCTTTATAATTTAACCGTGTATAGAGAATCGCAGCATATGGAGTCCCATATGCTGCGATGTCATTCTGGTTACCTACCTCTTTCATGTGGAGAAAAACTCGAGTGATCACTAATACTCTTCGTCTATCATTGTGTTGAAGTTTCCTCCAATCAACAATAACAGCGATGGTCACTTCATTTTAATTCCATCAATGGGGGCTCGTCGTGGCGGCGGCGTCTCTCAAACAGAGCTGTGTGCACAGCGCGGTATCTATCATCATCTATCAGCATCGTTTGTTGTGTACGTCCGCCGCCGCCCGGCCGCCCACTGGGACATTCTTACATAAAAGGGCAGAAGGCTCACGACATGAGTAGGTATATAAAACCGAGGTAAATTAACTTTATTTAGCATGTCGTACTTTGGTCAATATCCTACACGTAACAATATAACCGGTAGGTATGAGATAGAGATGGAAACATACCTAAGCATGTACAAGTTTATTACGACCTCAATGTATGTCTTGAATTCCGAGTCGTCAAGAATTTATCAGCAATGATGAATGCACAAATATACTAAATCCCTGTCAACTCTTGGTTTCTTAGGACTATTTACTAGATTATACCAAAAGAACTGTTATCAACCATAACGATTCTTTTGACCAGCTGCACTACTTTCTTATGACTTGTGCTGAAAGAGCTTATTGTAGGCGATGTATTTAATATGAAATAATCTCCTAACTTCCAGTCCGCCAGAGACAGGAATAAATGGAGAAAAACCTTAAAAATTAAATTGATGAAGCATGAGGTCACATCCCTCAGCATTGAGGAATACGACGCAAGGAGGGGGAAACTCGTAAACTTTCGAAGTCAAGATCATGATAGCGATACTTTTGGTAAACTGTTATTGGCCATCATGAAACTTCTGAATGCATTAATGTAGTGGTACGGAGCAGCTCGCCACTTTTTGTTGTGATACTAAGTGACGACTGTTTTGTGAGAGTCGACTATTATGTTGTGCTCATAATACTTCGGAAACAAAACCAGTGATCTAAAAAGTTCAGTCTTTTCTCATAAAAGATTGATAGGAGTTATATTTAACTTACAAAGATATTTCCAAGTCAGGTGCATATATACATTATACATATAACCACTCCTACAAGTTTAAACCAAAAATTTTTTCAGTGTAGCAAGTCTCCTCTCGTATGTACATCGTTGATCGTACAAGTGGAAGTGTCAGCCATTTCCCTAAATACTTCAAATACGTTTCCTATTACGTGTGTAAAACGAGCCGTGTGTAGCGACACAACAGATACTGCGACGTTGCACGGATTCGCTTCATATAATATGCATTCAAATCCGGGCGAAGCCGCGCGGCGGGGTGATGCGCCTGCAGCATTGGAATAACAATACTGTTCACTTGTACAGGTGGCAGGCAGTGAGGTATTCTAGTGGAATTATGTTGAGCATACAAGGTGTGCTTTACTTTCTTAAGGGATGTTATGTAGACCTTTAACAAGATATTATTTAAATACTAGTTACTGCCACAGGCTTTGCTTGCATGAAAGTAGTATGCTGAGAAAATAAATTTTAAAATCGAGTTTTTGGAAATACAAATCTTTTTACTTTACCGTAAGTAGTTGCATCAGTTTTTTTTAGTGTGTCTCATTTAAACTTATACTATGAAATTTGCATGACTTTATGTTATAGTATGTGAAACTTAATTATCCAATATAATTAAGTTTCAACTATACAAACACACATAACAATGATGATTAACACTAAAGTATTTTATTATTTTATTTATTTGATATTAAATTTAATCTAATTTGCATTGATAATTTAATATAAACTAACTTGATTTGTATTCATTCCAATTGTAAATGAATTGGAATGAATACAAATTAAGTTTTTAATTTAATTAGGTACAATTGTTATCAATTTTAATACTGTTATCTATTTATTTCCATATTTCATTTATATCGTATAAATGTAATATGGAAATAAATAATAATAATCTATATAAGAATAAATAGGTAGTCTGCGAGTACTAAAAAGTTAACAATCGGACATTTTAAATTTTTATTATTTAATTATTTAATGTGATGTCAAGTATATAATTGCAATGAACTAATGGATGATATTTGTATATTTTTGTTTGTGTTTGGTGTGTTTCTGTGTATCTGTATAATGTGTCAACCTGGGGGTATTACACATGAAATAAATATAAGAATATAAGTATACTCGTACATAATATCTTACAACATATTTCACAATATAGCCAGTCATACAGCTGAATGAAACAAAACACATGAGAAACATGTTGTATGTACATTATTTTGTATGGCCGCAAATTAAGAGGGTGAACGAACAAAATGTTTATGATAATAAAGTTTGTTATGAATGTATTGATACCTATCTTTGCAAAATTATCTACTACTTCGATTTGAATGCATATTATAAAGTCGTTATCCTAGTTAACCTTCAATGATATTTTTAATTTAAAAGTTAAGTTCGTAAGTTAATCTTAATATTATATATTTTAGTATCTCCACGGCATGTGATGGTCTATATACACATCGCATTGTGAAACTTTTAAATGTCATGCTGTATTTAGACATAACGAAATGTAACAGTAGGCTCGACTCTCCTACCAATTCCTGGGAAAGAATTCTCAACAAAACACATTCAATTTCGTAGACATTCAAATTGTAATTGGTATTTGTATATAGTTGTTGTATTTGTTTCCGCGAGTGTTCGGGAGGCTCGCGAACTTTGCAACTAAAAAGAAACTTGAATTAAACAATGAATATTACAACAAATCACGGCGCGTTAACAACGGTACCTTTACTTAACAAAATATGTTTATTTGTGTTTGTACACAACTCCGAGGTGCGCGGCTCGGGAACTTACTAACACCACTTACTACACGCCTGTACACCGGGACGGAGCCAAACTCTATCGTACGCCACTCGTAATAAGATCCACACTAAGTGTATAAGTGGAGTGGTAGTTCGTAAGTCGTAAAGCCCACTAGCACAATAAATAAATAGTTGTAGATCTAAAGTTGTCTGAACAAACTTGGGCACGTCTTCTCGATTTTTCCCTCCGATCGTGAATTATTTACCTTTACCCATGTTCAATAGTTCGCAAGTCGCACTTTGGAAACAATATCATTGGGAATTATTTACATAAATATATCTGTGTATAATTTGGCGTCCCTGACCTTTGACATGAATTTCCTTAAAGCCCTAACGCCTTGCGGTCGCAACTGTGTATCTGTTTCAATAAAGGGTCTTCAGAGCTAGCTTACTGTGATGATTGAAGTTCACAAGAAAGTCATAGTTTTGAATTAAATTGCTTTCAAAATGATTATGTTATAAGGGCCAGATCCTGATTTGAAAATATGGAGATTACTAAGGGTTCAACCAGACGGACCGCATTTTAACTGCAATCCAAACGCAAATTGCAACTCACTACACACATAACTCACCCGCCCGTACGCTCCGCCCTCCCGTGTATGATGCAGTTCGGATGCAGTCAGTGTGCAGTTCACACGACTGCAATCGGACTACACGTTTGGTTTGCAGTTCTATTGCAGTCGTGTCAACTGCAATTTACGGTTCGATTGCAGTTGAAATGCGGTCCGTCTGTTTAGACCCTAACTGAATGCTAATATTTTTTTTTATAGTTGGCCCTTTATCGCTATCTCACCAAATGGAAAGTGACGATGCGGTCGATGATGGAACGCGCTTACCCAGAAGAAACCGAATTTATGCCCCATTTTCAGGATTAAGTATTGCTAAGAACATTTTTATCCCTATTTTAATGCCAAAGATTGACATTATACTCAACTAAAGGCAAGAAAAAAAAAGATCTCTAGTAGATATAATGTAAGAATCTGTATCTGAGTTGTAAGAATGCCTTACCAATAAACTACTATGACTATGATTAAGTAAAAATTTTAAATTCAGAAATTAGGGGCAAGTTTCCCTTATTATTATTATTATAGTTCACTGCTGGGCAAACACCTCATGGTAGGACACTAATTACAGGAACTGTCAAAATTTTAGCAGACTACCGCATATGTCAGACATTCATTTATCATTGTGTATCTACATAATTACCATCCTATGCCATTTCTTTTAATGGAGTGTCAGTGGTTGACCATTGGAAAGTCATAATGATGCCATTATATTAGTAGTTTGCGAAAACTTGTCAAAATCAACAATTATAAAATCAATGATAGAACATTCTGACACTATTATAATAGCAGACTTGAGGTCCTGGTCGTTCTGCCGCGCAAGTTTCCTTTAATTTTTGAATTTAGAATTTTTAGTAGATATGTAGCGACATCTATGGCGCCACATAGGAACTACGAAGAAAATACGAAATCCTGCATCGCGCAATCAAAGTTCTCCGCGCGATTTGAACATATACGACAGCCCGAAATCATCTATCGGGCAGTCGCCCACCAGACCATAACACCTGTCTGGTCGGAGGATCCTCCCTTTTCAACGGAGGTGTGTGGGATTTTACTCTCTGTTCCGCCTACCTCCAAAGATATATAGATATTTATGTAGATATCATGGTACTTCGACGTAACCAGACCAAATGATAGACTAAGGTACGTGCCAGATTACCGTGGAACAGCGGTCATTGACCCGCCTACATTTGTTGACATTCTTAATTTCAAACGCGAGCCTACCCATTACAAAAAAAGAACCAAAGCTGTCTTGAATCGACCTGTATCATCGTTTGTTTTCGGGTACCTACGCAAAAAAGGTCAATGTCCTTCATTCCACAGTTATCTGGCACCTTCTATAGTTGCTTTTGATAAAAACTCAATCAATGAAAATGTATAAAGAAACGCTCCAAACTGCATCCTGCCTGAGTCTGCATCATGGACTCGATGCGTGTGTGTGTGAAGGGTAACATTGTGAACATAAATAACTGGCTCGAACATCCCGTGCTGCAACAAATATTTGTTGAGCACACAGTTTTTGTGACGATGCGGGAATCGAACCTACGACCTGTGCAAAAATACACCACCGTGCGTCATCGCGCTACGTAAACGGAAACGGGACAGAATAAAATAAATGACTTTGCGGTATCGAGTCATCGAGATACCAACAGGCAGATCATCTACCACGACTATTATTTATTTAAACTTCATGTACGGTAGTCTAGTAGAGGCGGACTTAATTCAACAAGGCATTCTCTCCCAGTCAACCTTTGGGTTAAAAAATACAACACTGTCGTAGGCAGGCTTTTCCCAAAAACATTGGAATCATCTTCCAGTCTAACTGGGTGAACGGTACTTTACAAACTAAGAACAGAATTACACTGTACATTAACAAAGACTGATTTTGGACGCCGTGGCCGGCTGGTGGCTTGACGTGTTATCTCAGGATGAAGAGTCTTTATAAGTAATGATGGTCTGACATTCCCAGGTCAACTTCAGCAAGCTTGGTTAAACCTCAAAGATCGAATTCGTTAGCGGTTATCTAGCCACAAGGCTAGACACAATATGAGAGAAAAGAATTGAAACCTGGAACTCGAAACAAAATTCGAATTTAAAGGCGTAACACACAGTAGGCTGATTACAATACCTAGTAACTACTTTGCATATCTTACTCAATTTCCACAAAATACTCCGACTGTCAAGAAGCTAATACACTTTCCAGTTTACTTCAAATTGGTAGATTATCTTCCAAAAGAGCTAGTTAACGATGTTGGAAATTCGACGCGTTGCCTCACAGCGGCCGACGCGCTCCGGATCGATCTGATCGGTTATTAGACGTTGTGCCGGTACCTCGGGTAAGGGAAAGTATTTTAATGAAATATTTAGTTTCTTGTTTTCTAGTCCTATTTGAAAATGGTCCTATTTTGTTTGCTATATTTTTTATTGACAATTAATAACGTACTCACAAAAATATTGAGGAAAAATAACATGTACTAATATTAATACTAAAATTTTAGTGACGAGTTACTGAATGGGTTTGAAGGCTGATTCCAAATGATTTCAATGTAGTGAAAACGTTGTCGAATACGCCTCAATTAATTTGGAATTACATACGCTTTCATATAATCAAATAACATAGATTTAATGAGTTAGTCAAAATAAACAAATAATTTACAAATCGTGTATTTGATTGTGATTGGAACAAATCTCTATTTATTGCGTTAATTAACTGTTCCATATATTTGGTGAATGGCTTTCCCGGATTTTCCATTAATGGAGTATTTTCAGATAACATACGATCAGATGTTGATGATATTAATAGCAATCTGCCGGCAACGCTCGGCGGCGGCGCACAGGCCGGGCGCGCCCGCCGGGACTCGCGTGGATAAATATCCAAAACATGTTTACGGCCCTCCTCAAGGCGTCCTCAAGGCGTTCACAATGTAATTTTCTTCAGCAATCTGTTCGGGAATATTATCGCCGGTATTTATTCCCGGGCTCATTACAGTCGCGGGATCCAATCGCGGGATAAGATTTCCGACGCCGGGATCGCATTGGTCGCGCACTCCCTAGAGTCAAGTTGTGATTTGAGTCACCAGTTCAAGGGGACCTGTTCTTCTAAGACTATCTGAGAAGCTAGTTTCTTGATAGGAGGGTCTTGTTCGGTTGGTTGTGGGGTTATGATTCGATATAGCGGTTATTGGGGGCGTCGAGGATACTCCCGTGTGATCGAGGTGTCGCAAAATAGTTTTTCCGGTTCGTTTCGCAGTCTCGTCGTGTTTACGTCGCGTGTGTCTCGATCTGTCCTGTACGTATGTACCTACGTGTCCTACATACTTTGCTATGATCATAGTCTGCGTCTACATATAAATACGTAAAGTTCGGAGACGTTCATGAGGAAATTATCAAAGAAATAATTACTATAATAAGTTAGAAAAGGTGTGCTAGGAGGAATTAAACTTTAAATGGTTTGCACACGATATTATGGCTGAAAGATACAGTATACGAGCCCTACCAAAAAAGAATCTTTAGTCAAAATTACGAACAATTTTCTTTAATGACGTACATCACAAGATATATTGAACGTAGTTCCTCTGTTCTTTTCTACAAAACCTTCATTTTTATACGAACCGACCGACGGATCCTTTACAAGTACTTTCAAAAACTAATTTGAATACGTTGCATGTCTGAAGGGAACCTAACAACCAAACTTTTGCAGTTTGCATTATCTTACATACTTTCGCCGACTTTTTATATAAACTTTGATTTTTCACCTTTCTGACAGGGATGGAAGTTTCACGGCGATCTATAAAAATAAACTGCTCCGGGCGGCGGGCGGCGGGCTGGCGAAGTTTGTAAAGTCGTGAGCTTACCGGTTCGGCAGGGCTCGGCAACTCTCGGCAACCGTCGGGCCGGCGGCGTGGACGTGACCCGCATGCCCGACCACTTCCAGATTCCCTAATGTTGCACCTGATGGCATTATTTGTTTAATTTTAATTTAAATGCTGTGTTTTGTATAATAAATGAACTCTTTATGTTATAAGACACGTATTCAAAGAAGTTTTTGGGTTAAGTTTAGATTTCATGACATGCGTGGAGCGAGAAGTTTCCGCAATATACAGGAATAAGTTTTATGAAGCAGGCACGTTTTAAGAAGAAGTTTTTTTTACCTATATATTATATGTTATCAGAACAATAAGGGTTTTGAAACGACTGACCAATAAGCTGAGAAGAATAAGATTGCACATACATAGGTATACTGTATATATCTATTACAAAGTAGACCGATAGTTCAGGTCATAATACTATCACAAGTACGTACTACATAGTTATGCAGTCGCCGTAGCCAATGCATAATACAAAATATGATAATATCTAACAATACAGAACGAATATAAAAGGCTATCAAAATAAACTAGTCGTTTGGGAGAAAATAGTCGGACAATACTTTTATGAGGCAGTGTGGAGGCGGCGCAGGTCTGCCCGAATAACGCCGTCACGGCCGAGAGGTAATCTCCAGCAAAAGTATGGAAACGGCCGTCTGTACTGTTGTGGAACTTTCACCGAGCCGCGCACGGGGCAGGGAAAACGCCGCGGTAATATTTTTGTCCTTTTATTATATAATTGGCTGGTCTCTATGAATTGACTAGACCAACGCGGTGGGTTAGTCTGTGAATATTGAATCTGCTTTTAGAATAGTAGTCACAAACTTGACCGCTAAACTATTAGATTCAGTCCACAGTCGAGCTAACTTGCCTATTATGAATTTGGGTGCAAAAATGCAGAATACGCACCCATTTGACAGATATATTTGCGTTGTTACAATATGTACCATCACAATCACAAAACCACAGTCATCACATATGAGGATATGGTTTCATAAGGTCATCATAAAATCGTATAATATAATTATACATTACTTATTAGATCTCGGTCTTGTTCTTGTTCATTATTGTACCTACCTTGCTGCACAATCCTCCCAAGCGAACACACTCCTGGGATAATATTATTTATTTATTTATTAAAACTTCATGCAACACAAAGGTACAAAGACGGATTCCATGTTTTATTCCAAGGTCTACCCGCTACTAAGTTTCATCGAGATCTATTCAGCTGTTTGACCTTAAAGAATTAACAAACATGCAAAAACACAATTTTTTGTCTTTCTCTCGATCAAATTCAATTTTAATTTTCTGCTGAGAATGCCCACCGTGATCAAAATTCATATCGTAATGGCATATTTGGCTACTCCCTATTAATCAAGTATGCCAATATTATTGTGCACAAGTGTATGCAAATACATAGTTGCAGTCTCTATGATGTCTGAATGGCTCCAATGGTACGGCAATCTCATACTAAAGGAGGGGAATCAAGTGCAGGACCAACGCTTTGCATGGTTTCCGAAGCATGGAGCTCACCACCAACAACTCTCCAACTCCGGGCTATTAACTAAAAAGTAATTTCTTATGAACAAGTACTTTTCAGCGGACTTGTGTATTTAAACCATGAACCCAATCAGCACGTTACGGCTCACTTACCCTTTTTCAATATTAGTGAGATTACTGATTGGCAAATCTTCTATCCATGACTCCCGATTTTATGTCATTTTGTACCAATTCCTAACATCAACATTTTATTATTCTTTAACATCGTAGTCGCATTATCATCTTCAGATTTTAGAGCACCAGATTCAAAAATCTTGCAAATTCAAGGATCGCTGCGTGTTATCCGCCCAGTGCGTCCCATTGACCGCAGCTCCAAACTTGTTGTGCGTACGTGAGCGGCATGTCTCCGCGGCAAATATAACCGTTTTAAACGCTGCTGCCGCCGCCCCAAGCTCCACCCACTTCTTAATTTGTTTGCTGGCCACCCCACCATCATTTGACTAATTGTACAGGTAAATCTTTGCCGGCTCTTCCTTATTTTTTTCGGTCTTTAAGCAAAAGCTTGGCTACACAGGAATTGTAATCGTTGTAATTATTTTAAAGATTCCTGTGTTCTTATTTAGTTTTTATAAATTTATTCGAAATAGTATTTTTTTGCAACTTGAAGGATATATCGAGGATAGGTCGAAAAGGATGATGGACAGGGAAACAAATTGGTTGCGGAAAATATACACCTGAAGTTATGGATGTCTTTGGGTTACGAAGACATGATCAAAATGTTCAAAACCGAAGACGGTTCTGTTAAGTCAAAGATCTAAATCACGTTTTAGATGCAGTGACAGCGTAGATATCAAGATATATTCAAAAGTTACAATATCTATAACTAGATTGATTGTATCATACTTCCCATTTCAGTAATTATACATTTTACCTTTCCAGCTGGGGTAGTTAATACGTAATTACGGTAGTGAATGCTGGCGTGTGGTCGCTGTTCGCGAGGTCGCGACACGCGCGAATGTTAGTGAACCCTATGAAACCTCCAGCAAAGGTCGCGATCTATCTTTCAGCACTTCTTGAATATTTCGCCGCGCTTCGCCTGAATTTATAAAGTGCTGAAATCCCTGACGTGCTGGAATAAACGGTTTAACACCGTTACTGACTTCATATCTTGCTTTACACGTTTATTATAACTTTCAAGGTCGATAGCTCTGCTATGCGATCAAGTTCTTTGTTTTTTAATTCTGAGAAATTATAACCCTGCTGAACACATTATAGATAGCGCAACTGCTGAGCGCGTTTGGCTCTTGCTGGTTAATAGGTTTTCTCATTTGGTATTTGATATTTGTCAGTTGCAGATCGAAGTTTGTATTTGTGCCTAGTTGAAACATTACAAAATCTCATCTCCTAAAAATAGAACTTAAATATGTCGTTGAAGTACACATCTAGCCTTTTACGGACTGCGGCATTGTTTGGAAAACTCACTGCGGCGGGTGGATTTTAGTCAGTACAAGTTCGATAGTCTTTCTTGTTCCATCTTGTGTGGGAGAAGTTATTTCAAAATATTCTAACCTCAAAAAAAGCCTTCGGGGAATACTGACTCGGAAAACAATAAACTACATCACCTAAAATAAATGTTCACAATGGCACACTACTACTCACCGGGGTTTTACCAGAACAAGCTTTATGTTCGTCACCGTACACAGTTAAATACAGGGACACATCCACAAAGAAATTAGCGCGTAACTGTGCCATCAGCAGTCACTGTGCCGTGACACTGTGCCGCAGCACTCGCAGTGTGTACTTTATGTCGCATCTCGTGTCGTGTTGTTTCGTGTCCGTGATTCTGCCCGCATCTGGTTTGTATGTCAACCGTCGGCAATGACATCTTTTATATTATTATTTTCTGATTGCCTTTTGTAACCCTTTAGAGTTGAGTCGCTTATAAATTGATAAAAGTATTTAAGCTGTAAGTAGTATTTATACGTCATAGTTTGACTTCTTACGCCTGCGCGACTGTAGGTTTTTTATAAACTTTAGAACCCCTTTTTATTCCCTTAGGGGTGAATTTTGGAAAATCCGTCATCCTTAGTGCTCGCCTACGTCATTAATGAAAACCAAGCACAAAATTTTACCACCTAGTACCAATAGTTTTGGCCTTACATTTATATGTTAGGGTCTAAACAGACGGCCTGCATTTCAACTGCAATCCAACTGCAAAATGCAGTTTAAGTGCAGTTGACACGACTGCAATAGAACTACATCATACCCAACCGCCCGCACACTCTGCCCTCCCGTGCATGGTGCAGTTCGGATGCAGTCAGTGTGCAGTTGACACGACTGCAATAGAACTGCATCATACCCAACCGCCCGCACGCTCCGGCCTCCCGTGCATGGTGCAGTTCGGATGCAGTCAGTGTGCAGTTTACACGACTGCAATCGGACCGCACGTTTGGTTTGCAGTTCTATTGCAGTCTTGTTTTCAGTTCTATTGCAGTCTTGTTTTCAGTTCTATTGCAGTCGTGTCAACTGCATTTAAACTACAATTTGCAGTTGGATTGCAGTTAAAATGCAGTCCGTCTGTTTAGACCCTTAGTCAGTCAGTTTTTTTTTTACATATGTACCCGTATTGAAATTTTTTTTTAGGACAATAAAGTGAACATAACATATGCATTATATCGTGCTTCTAAGAAGTAGGCAGAGACTGGATTAGTCCATATTTTTCCACTCAGTTATATATTACAACTAGACATAACGGAAATTGCAGTTTGCCACTAAGTTTAGATACTGATCTGGATATGATATTCTGGACATCACTCTCAGTAGGAAAGCATTTAATTATGCGACTTACTTGGCAAATCTGAGTAATATTATCAAAGCGCCAAAGGAATTATTACAGAGCTACCGAAAACCGTATTCAATGATAAAAAGAAAGTTAATTAGATCATGTGGCGAGGGAAGTGGCCCGCTATGTGAAGACTCCGATGGTACCACCTACTGACGAGCTACGAGCTAGCTTTACGACCGAGAGGAGCGCGAAAAACATTCTGCTCGTTAAGTTTCCATTACATTGGTTATGGATTCGAGACCTACGTAATGGACACCTACTGAGGTAGCCAACGTCTGCTCAGGTTCGAATAAAACTTAAAAAAAATATAATATGTTAGGTTAGAGCCCAACTACCACACCTAATGCTAAAAAGCCTAGTTGACACTCTAACGCATCTTTACAATTTTTAAACGGCCACGGCAAAAACTGGGTAAGTGCGAGTCGGACTGGCGCACTGAGGGTTCCGTGCAAACTACAATTCCCGAATGGAGTCTCAAAGATTTTTCAGAATTGCAATTATTATTTTTTGTTTTTTTCGTATGAAACAACAAATTTACTGTTTTCAGATTTATTCCTATACCTGTGCTATAAGACCTTGCTTTGGGTCAAATTTCAGGATTCTGGGTCAACGGGAAGTACCCTATGAATTTCGATCTTTGAGAGTATCAAAATGTACGATTTTTTGTGACATAAACGGCCGTATCTATTTTATTCTTTAACTTACAAGTTTGATTTTTTTACAGCTTGAAGGGGCAGCAGACTTGAGTATATGGTTTTAATTTGTACTCGATACCTCCACGCGTTCTCGAGATAAAGGGCCTTGAGAGCCAGATAGACAGACAGCGCAAACGGGAAACGGGATTTCGCTTTGAGCGCTTAGTGATGAAACATTATCTACTAATTGCATTTTCAAAAAATAGAGCCCGAAACAAAAAGTCATTTATTTAAGATATACTCATTTAATAAACATTAACTAAAACATTGTATAGTATTGGTAATTTATATAATTATTATCAGTAGAACCATATGAAGCGCCCGATTGCCGCACTATCGAGATAGCGTAATGTCTGTGTCACTTGCGATAATGCCGTACAGCTGTGCTTTTGCTAAATAAGTTATGTTTATCGATAACGGTATCATAGCTTCGGTAATTTATATCAGTCATGGATATATAGAGCCAATGTTTTCTACGTATATGTTTTAGGGTTCCCTACCTCATTCTGTAAACACGGAAACCTTATAGGATCAGTTTAATGTCCACCTGTCCGTCTGTGAAGACCTTTTTTCTCAGGAACATGAAGGTATTAAACTGAAAATAATAATTATCAAATACTCCCTCTTAATTCCTAAGTCAACGCAATCTAAAGATAGGCCGTTTATGATCCGTTTATGGTGCATATTTTGATGCTCGCTAGGGAATCAGCTAGTTGATCTAGAATCAGGAAAATCAAAAATTGGGTAAAAAGCAATGTCATGTACTCATGTAGCACAAAAAAAGAAAAATATCTGAATACTTATGATTTTTGTAGTTACATCATAAAATATTTGCGTACCTATTTGAAATTAGCTTAAGTTTGTACAGTATCTTCGGGGCATGACCCCAAAGATACTGTACAAACTTAAGCACGAAGACACTGTCAGACTTAGACTCGATTGGTTTTTAGTCTCACTAATATTATTTATTAGTCTCATTTATATTAATAATATTGAGTCAAAGTAGTATACATTGACTCAATAAAAATCGCATAAGGTTGAATTAAACAACTACTTTATCTTCCTATCTGACCGACTAGAGAAGAACATAGACGAGAGAAAATAGGGAATACCTGGAGCGAAATGAAACGCGAAGCTCAAGACCGAACGGGATGGCGGCGCACTGTGGCCGCCATCTCTGTTCCATATAGGGGACACAGGAACTTAAGTCAAGTCAAGTCATTTGACCGACTCTTTGAAAATCAGAAGCTTTGATTTTGTTGAAGATTTTCATATTGTGGCGTTGAATCTTACCGCATTTATAACGTACCAGTTTCCCAACAATGTCCTCACTGTAACGTATACAAGGACACCTACTTAAATCCTTCTCACCTGTCTCAGCGGCGGCCAGGGGTTGTGAACCCGCGGGTCGCAGCGCATAATGTGGCATAATCGTGTGTAGCGACCGCCGCGCCGCGTTTTCAGTCCGGGCGGATTAATCTAAACAATCTTAACTAAGTTCAGTGCGCCACTGGGGAGCATGAAGACCGACGCCGAGACAAGTGTAGAACTAATAGCGATGAAAATATATTCATATTATGTAGCGACGATATTGATGTAGCGACTAGCCCCTAGATGTTTTCGCTGTATGGCCAAAAAAAAATCTGTAAAGTAAAGAATCTTGGGAGAAAAAAAACTAGAGAGATCGTAGCTACATGCCACAATGGCTGTCATAATTGAAAAAAGTCGGATTTTCCACCGACTCTCAAGTTCTATGAGTTGGCGGTGACACTAACATGCTCGAAATGTACGAAAAGTTCTGACACTGCAGCACGCTTGCTTAGCCATTTTTTTTTTAAGGTAATCATTGCGATATTAGACATTTCTCCTGTATCATGGCGAGTTTACAAATACCCGGTAACTATCTGTAAGCCATACAAATATTTGTTTGAAGTGAGAATCGAACCAGCGACACTAACCATGTCGTTTTAAAACTACTGAAACTTTTAATTTACCTTACCTATATTTCTTTAGACTTTGAAATATACAACAGTAATGCATGGACCTAGAAGAATAAGTAGGTATTTTAATCAGGGAGTAAATGCAGTAACCTGTGTAGGAGTCGCAACCGAAGTGGTATGGACTGCTATGCTATTAAATTAAATACTCTAATAACTTTAAAGACTTATTTATAAACTATATAATTATGATAAGTTGCTACGTTACGCTAAATGATAATGATATGCTAGTACGAAAGCACCCGGTTTGCTGTCCGAATATGTACTGATGCCGCGCTGCACTTAGCGCGGCGTTATTGTGTAACAAGATCAGCAAAACGTGTTCGATCGTCATGGTTGTATCAAACAAGCTGTATACTCGTCAGATAGAACACAGTTTTAATAAAAAAATGCTTGCTAAACTATTCTAACTTTATAGCTATGATGCAATTAATTGAGTATCCGCTTCCGCTGGCAACTTAGGGCGCGTGTGAAACCATCGTTGCGGGCGATGGCTGAGCGCACCTGCCTGACACGAAACTAGTGTTAAACAACTATCAAGGGGCAGCGCCCGCGCTGCGCACCTCTCCTGCGTCCTTTTACCAATGCAATGTACCGCTGTAAAAATGACATTAGTTAAGACAGAATTGGTATAACAACATGAGTGAGCCTAATGTAATTGTATAAACAATATTAAACAACATATATTTATAAAAAAAAAACAAATTAAGGTTATAAAAATAAAATAGCAGTAAATAATTGGGAATCAAACGAGCTTACCTGTTAAGCGAAGTCTTGATTCTAATTTTATGAGCGCTGACACTGAAATATAATTTTATTATTTTACATTGTAGTAATACCTCCTTCTGGGCTAAACACGCGAAGTTTAGAGTTTTTTAAAAATATTTAGCAAAATAGCCTGGTAACACCACTCGACTTACTTGTCACTTATTTTAGAGATTTATCGGACGAGGAGCGAGCTGTCTTTTGGACAGGCTTGTCGCAGACATACTTACATTCACTGTTTTCCTGCAAGGATAACTGTGAGTTAGGTAAGGATAATTATTGCAGCTTTTGGGCTACTAAAACTAGTGGCGGGTGGGTAATTATATTTCAGTGTCAGCGCTCATAAAATTAGAATCAAGACTTCGCTTAACAGGTAAGCTCGTTTGATTCCCAATTTTATTTCGCGCTGACACTGAAATATAATTTTATTATTTTACATTGTAGATGTTTAGAGTTTGCTGCAATAATTAATTGTTACATTATTATTGGTACCTAATGGTACTATCAACTCAAATGCGGTTTCTCTTTTATAGTAAGTTATGAGTTGATTTACTGAGAGGCTACTAAGATATGTCTAACTTATCCATTGTGTGAGGTGTCCTCGAATTGTTGTAAAATATATTTGATTCATTGGTAACTGATTTAGATGTGAGACATGTTATCTTTAACGAGGGTAGTTATTATTAATCTTAATAATAGTCACTCATGTTTTATCGGTTTGCTTTTGAAGGTATTATATCATTACTGTTGGATACTTTACTTCTTGGTAATTAGTACGGTCATCGTTATATCTAGCCGTTGATGTCTGTTATATAACAAGGTTTTTACAATTAAATGTAGTCAGCCAAAAATTACTTGGTTTTATATTAGTGCTGTTCCTATTTAGCACAGCGACAATTTGTTAAACTTTGTTAAAGCACAGTAATCTCATTAGTTATTTTAATTTTATTTATAGTGATGTTTTACTATTTAGTCGTGATAAGCTGTTTTGTTGATAGGGTTGTTTTATGGCAGCCATTTGTTGCAAGTCCATTCTACATTGTGAGATAAGGAAGAGCTGTGATTTTCTCGTGTTCTGGAAAAAAACACTCATTGCGGAATATTACAGCAGAATCAAATGTTACAGAGACTAAGTAGAGAAATTACATTACATTTTTCATATATTTAGCCTTGCTTACATTAGACAATGCATTTAGGTGCATTGCAGCTCATTCATAATTTTCTGTTTTAAAAATAATAAAAAGTCTATTCATCTCTTACATTTGTGTTGACATTGTAGTGACTATAGAAGAATAAAATTGGTATGAAAGTCTAGCTTACCAATTTTATTATTATTATTTATTTTCTACTGCATGATACAGATAGTATACCTACATTTGTTTCAGCACGTATGTGTAAACTTGTATATATGCTTACACTTGAAGTTGTATGCTGATCTATTTAAATTTACGAAAATTTTATGCCTATGAAGGCAATTTTATGGCATTTATTTATGCCTCTCAAAATGGAAGTTAATGCGATTGTTTTCCTCTGTCAGTATAGCATTTTTATGTCACAGTTTAGAGGGGTTCATGTAGTGTCGACAGACTTACCTAAACTTCCTACTAGGGATTAGGTATCTAGAGAAGTTGTAAGGTGACTGACCTTTCGCGGTGGCCTCTGTGGGACTAGTTGGTCTTTGGGATGCGATTGCTCCCCCCCCCTCTTTTTGTTTCTTATAAACGCCATTTTACTTGTGTGTTGGTAAGTTGAGTTTTGATGGTACCAACAATTCAAATGTGATAAGTCACTGCCTCAAGTAAGTGCATTTTGACCATTCAGATGAAATAAAATATAATAATAAACACGAAATAAATTAAAAGTATCAAAGAAACCAAATTAATTTGCTGTGGCGCATGTGTGGACCGGGCATACGTTTGTGTTACACAGTTACACCATAGACATATGTTAGTTAGTCTAGGTTGTCTACTGCATTTCTGATACCGTTTGACAGTGACAGCACGAAGTAAACAATATTTGAAAAAACATAATTTCATTAATATATGATACACACATAGGCATACAGGTATAATATTATACTATGTTTGGTGAGACATTTTGTTTCAAAATTGGTGGGTATTCCATTGCATGTTTTGGGAATGTCTGAGTAATCTGACATAAATTGTAACATTGAATTTGCTTAATTAAATGGTAGATAGTTCTCTACTTTCATGTTTAAGTTTTAGGCTCAGGAGCCATGTACACTGAGAAGTGGTATTCATATTATGTCTCCCAGCAATCTTGATTCATTTAAAGATATTGTTTGATACAATAGAAATGAGTCATTGGTGACTGAAGTAGGTAGTTTTGATGAAATTGTTGTGCTATGCACCTATTGAGTTTTGTGTTTAGGTATTCAATGAGAGTTCTTAATGGAATGCATCAGAAGTAGTGTTTCTGTGATCAAGTTGTCTACTCATGAAAAAGTTGTTCTAAGGTATTATTGATAATAGGATAATTTCCTTCCATATTATATAAAACTTGTTTTAATCACAGTATATATTGCCAATTTGTGACAAATTAATTCTGGAAATACTATACAGGTGCAGATCAAATTGAATCTGAATTTTCTTATTACTGTTTTGTAACAACAGAGTTATCCCTATTTATTTCAACATAATATATTGATAAGGTATCTATTTATTTGTTTATTTATTAGCAGTAACGACCATATGTTTGCAAAACATTTTGTATTTAGGTAGTCACATTTATAGCACTTAATTGTAAATTTCAGGCATACATTGCTTGTGCAGTTTGACATTCATTTATAATGAATTTTCACTTTATTGACTGATTTCAACGTTAAGTTGGGTTAGCCTCATACCATTTTGTTTTAACAATTGTTTAAAAATATATGAAAGTTTTTTTTTTTTTTTTTTTTTCATTATAAGCTTGTGGCTGACTTACTCCCTTGTGTAATATGAGTAAGTGGAGCAGGTGGTTTTGTCAGCCAATCTGATCACAGTAATACACAGTGCTTCACGCTTCTGTTTCCAGTGGCAAGCAATTCCTCAAACCGCTTAGTCCAGCGATTGACCACACCAGTTGTAGTATTGTTTTCATACATCAAGTATTCTAAGGTGCTGGGATATTGAATATTATTAACCTATTGAAACTTTGGAAGCTTGTAGTTTCTCAGAATTGCTGTTGATGTCCACAGAGAACTTAACTTAAAATTTTCTTAGGGTTTGGTTCCATAAGAGGTCAACTTGCATGCTCTTTGAGCAAGGTTTTACCATAAAATTAAGTACTAAATGTGTGGAGTGATGTGCTGATGTATGAATTAATTCAATAGATAATAATTAATTCAATATATTAATTCAAATTCCATAGATTCTATTATATGGGCCATGTAAAACTTAATGGTATTAGTTGTTATATAGTGTTATTTGCTATTAGTAAGCATATCCTTTGTAGATTGTTGATGAAATAGTTAAGTTACTTAGTGCATAAGTAATATTATTGCCAGCATCGCATACTCCGTGGTCAGTGCACAACATAGGCATTGAGGAAAAATATATTTTCTACTGAATGGCCTTTAGTACTGTTTGACTTAACTCAGTTTTGATAATTGATCTAATTCAAATATATTTATTTGCTATCAATGTAGGTACTGATATAAGATGATCCATAGTGACAGGTTTCCGCTATGCCACATGTATCTTTTATGTTTTAGTTAATTTGACATTTAATTCATAACAGTGCTGGGGTGGTATACTGCAAGCATTTTGCACTTAGCTTATCCACACTGTAGCAATGTTTTCCATCAGCGTTGCAGACATACTTGGTAAGGATGTCAATTATTCTGCCTTCTCTCAATGGTTTTGGGTTGGCTTCTAGTCCAACAACTAGATACAGGTAGGTATCTGCCGACAATCAAGCTAGGTGCAGCAGAATAACTTATGATAATTTTGAATATCTCATATTCCTTAGCATTTTATGCTTAGAAGACTTTATGATTTAAATTACAGACTGTGTGCGGCTAACCACTTCACAGTGGTTCGGAATATCTTGTTTCCATTAGCATTTTATGCTTAGAAAAGTTTATGATTTAAATAACGGACATTGTGCAGCTTACCACCTCTTAGTGGTTTGGAATATCTCGTATTCGTTAGCATTTTATGCTTAGAAAAGTTTATGATTTGAATAACGGGCAGTGTGCTATTTACCACCTCATAATGGTTTGGAATATCTCGTATTCGCTAAGAGTTAAATGTTTTGTAGCGATCTACACATAGGTGGTGTACTGTTTTGTACACGGATGGGTATTTTGAACTTGGCCTTCCCGAGGCCTTTATAGGTACTGATAAAGTAGGAGCATGCCAAACTTAGTCTTTTTCCCCTATTTCTGTTCTTTAGATTAAAGCATGGGACTCACCTGTTATGACTGATTCATACCAGAGTAGCAACGTGAAAATGACGCCGCTAAGAGTATCGCGTACTATCTGGTAGGTCACAATCAGTTTAGCGCGTGAATATGACGTCGCTAATGGTATCTCGTACCCTGATTGGAGATTGAACAAGTTTCAACTCGCAAGTCTTAGCTGCAGTGTTCACTATGATCACCTAGTGCTTGGAACAGGCACAGTGAGGATCGCGTCCTCGATGACCAGTTTCAGGTGGCCTTTCTCACGCCTTGAGCTGTGGAAAGTTTCAGGGTATAAATCCTGTCTAGATATCGGAAGAGCTTCTACTCCTTCCTTGGTGTGTTTATCGTGGTATTCTTCGTCCTGTGTGAATGTAGATTCCAGGCTTCGACAGACTTCAGCGTTGAAATCCGTTAATGTACAACCCACTTTGTAGTATCACTTTGAATTTTGGTAATTTGCTAAAAAAAGGTACTGTTTCACGTAAGTATTTTAGTGGGTAATTGGATGTATCACTTTGGATTTTGTTAATTTGCTAAAGAAATACTATTTTATGAATTTTAAAAGCATAATTAGACAGGAGAAAATTTTTTACTCGCGTTATTTTACCCGCGAAGAAAATAAGTGACAAGTAAGTCGAGTGGTGTTACCAGGCTATTTTGCTAAATATTTTTAAAAAACTCTAAACTTCGCGTGTTTAGCCCAGAAGGAGGTATTACTACAATGTAAAATAATAAAATTATATTTCAGTGTCAGCGCGAAATAAAATTGTCAGTGTTTGTTACACATAAACGAATAATAAAAAACAGGTGTATTTACTACTCACTAACTTTTATTCATGATAATAAACAGTTGCCTAGAGCAGTCAGCTACACTACACTTTTCCATGCGTTTTTTGTTTTTTGTTTTACTATCGGTCAATTGAAACTATGAGAGTATAAAAACTTTTTATTTTTGCCGATAAATACACAAACATTTTTACCAGTTCGGAAGTTGCTATATATAAAAAGCATAAAAAATGCTAGACACGTATGAATGAATAGCTTTAAACGTCGATATCCAATCACGTGTACACAAAACAACACACATACCTAAGTTAAATATTCTGCCAACACACAGCGTAAAGTTAGAAGGCAGTAGTAACGATGAGTGACGTGGTGCAACAGGGCATAAATCTAATAACGGCGTCTAGACGCTGCTGCCTCGCTGCCTCGCCTCGCGCCGCTCTGCCACGCGCTGCTTTGCCTTGCGCCGCTCTACCATGCACTGGCTTGCCTCGCGTCACTCTACCTCGAGCTACCTCGCCTCATTCATTCGCTTCCCTCGGTCGTGGGATTGCGTCCCGGTGCGTACAGGCGACATAGATAAATGTTTATTGTCTCTATACACGAAAAATACCCTGTTAGTCCAGTTGCCAGTACAACGGCTGGGCCCTGCTTCTTATCCAAAAGGCCGGGCAAAAGAGTTACGAGTGTTTTAGCAGGAATTTTACAGTAGTTGACCCTGGGGTCCCGGGGTCTTGCGGTGAACTCCATAGTCAGTGTTGGTCTATGCATGTTTATTAGCAGTAATATCATTAAACAAACATTCATCAGTGAAACCGTTTGAGAAATACAGGTGTGGTTTTCTGTTTTGCGTATACATGTATGAATGTTTTAATAAACATAATAAGTTTAGTTATTAGCCTTTGAACTAAAATTGCATCTTCAGGTTATCTGTTAAATTCTAATATATAATTTAAAACAATTTCGATTTTAATAAAATGTTGTATTAACAATAACGTACTAAAATAATAGCGCATACCCTACAGTGTGTAGCACTATCGACGAGTAAGAGTGTCGAGGCTACGAAGCTACGCGTTTATGCAATTAATTAAAAATTTCATGCATTTATATCTACTGGATTTGCGTTACGTAAATTAATAATTAACAGTAATCACAAAATAAGGGGAAAAGATAAAATCGAATTACAGTTGTGTATAATAATAAAAGCGGGTGTTTAATTATATGGTTTTTATAATAATTACTTTTTGGGTTCCACAGAAACCACTCTGGCTTCTGAGAATGCTGGTGATATTATGTCATGTTCCTTCATCAATATCATCATCATTTTCGCCGAAACTCGTCCACTGTTGGACATAGGCCTCCATAAGTGTCGCCACAACGACGGATCCTGTGCGTCTCACGAACCTCACCAGGTCATCGGTCCACCTTGTAGGAGGCCTTTCAGTCTTTTGTTATATTATAAGATTCCCCAAATTAAACTTAGCCACATCATTCCAGTTAAAACGTCACCTTAATACACTTAGTTCGAAAAACTTGTTGGTACAGCTGCAGTACACTACTCTGAAGAGTCTAGACGACATTGGATCAACAGCAAAGACTATCGGAAACTGAAAAAGTTGAGCATTGACCACGTGGAATTTGGATAGCGTTTGTCAGTCCCACATAATGACGGGTGATTATTTTAGAGGTACTTATTGTATATTTCATTGGGTTTTTCTGTCATGGTATTTTTTTCATCAGTTTTCATTATATTTTAACTTATATTTTAGGTTTCCGTAACTCAAAAGGAAATAAGCAGGGTTCCGCTTTTTCCTTTTGAATTACGGGACCCTAAAAATCATATCAAACAATCACGCCCGTAGGATCACTTTTTTATTCTTCTGTCTGCTTGTCTGTCAAGACCTTGCGCGAACGAACGCATGGAGATATCAAGTTGAAATATTTTTAAGTTATTTATCACTTATTTATTATTTAAATTATTTATTTATGTACAATTTAATTAGCACATTTTAATGTATACATATTACCTAGTGATTATTTATAAATTATTAAATTAATTAAGTTGAAATTGAAACCATATACTCAGGTTTGCGGTCCCTTAAAACTATGAAAAAATCAAACCGAAAAAAAAGACACGGCTGTTTATGTTGCATAAAACGTATATTTCGACACTGTCAAGGGTCACTGTCGTCCTAAAATTTAGCCCAAGGTAAGGTCTTATAGTACAGGTACAGAAATTAACCTAGAAAAAGTAGACTCCTTTCGGGAATTGAACTATTTAGATAGGAAAGCGCTCAATGTACGAGTCAGACGTGCACTTTCCCGGTTTTTTAGTTTTGTAAAAGTTATTGGATTTTTTGTCAAAAATTGTAAAAATTGGTGATAGACTGTCACTGTCCAAGGCCTAGACATAGTGACATAGGCATAGTAGAGAGGATCTCGTCTTTGAAAGCTAATAAAGCGCCCCAGTATGTAGTGACCGGTTCGGAGCGGTCGTGGCGCCGCAATGAGACGCGCCCTATATCACCGCCGCAATTTAAACGTCGGCCCGCCTACTCGCCAGAATAAATTCAGCAAAGTGTCAAACAAGCGGACAACTTTCGCACCTGGGCTCACGGCCGCGCACCGCCGCACTGGCGCAACACAAGAGTGGTAGCGGGCGCGTCAGCGAGTTAAGGTGCCATTCGAACCTCGGCGGCAGGCTGCGGCTACACGACTGGTCTTCGATGTAGTATGGATTCTTATTAATACTATTCCGAACGCGGCAGCGACCGCTCGTGCTTCCTAGCTTCGGCTGCGAGTTTTTCCGCAACTTGCAGCCACAGCCGATCGCAGATCATAGTTCTGCAGCCGCTCGATGCGCACGTACGTATTACGTCACTCTAACCAGCTTCAACTGTTTTAAAAAAGTCCAAATTATCACTACTCGGAGCAGATAGCGCTCATATTGGATTGAATCATAGATTTGCGGATGCAGGCAACGGCGGCATGTCATGCGTGTGCTACCTGCAGCCTGTATCCGAGGTTCGAATGGCACCTTCACATGACGGAGTAACTTACTTACCAACCATAGAACATAACACCAAGTCGTCATTTTGATATCAATGTAATAGTGCTAACTACTCACTAATAAGAGAACTTATGACACGTACTAAGACTACTTCCATAATTGGTGTTTATTTATTAAAACTTTATGCACTAGTAATAAACACTGTGCAAAGGTGGATATCGCTATAATGCTTAGTATTATGAGAGATGTTCTTGTAATGATGGTTTACGAAACTTTAAAAAACGGATTTATCCTAAGTTCATTTCTGAGTAGTTTAATTTTCTTTTGTGTATTAAATACATGATTTCGTTCCGTCCAAAGATTCGCTTCAGATTATAACTTACAGCAGCGGTCAGCCATTCAAAAACGCCTTAGTGTGGAGCCATCTACAAAAAATAGCTCCCTTGCGACACAGCGCGTTTTTAAGAAAACTACCTCTAAATTACAGCAGGACTAGTTGTCTCTGATGAACAGTTGTAGCTTAATTACTTTGTTACTAATTATTGTGGACTCAAAACAAGAAGTCGCTGCCAGGAAGATAGGTATCCAAAAAGAATTTTAGTACGCTAATCTATACATAAATTGGTGTGTAATTAAACATTTTATCCAGTCTATTTGAGTCTATGTTAATTTAAGCTAATGTTACAACGAGGTGAACTGTATGCAAGTCCATATTTGTAAATATTTATCTTCGTACCTATAAAAACTGATGTGAATACGAAATGTAATTCCTCCACTGATATAAAGACTAGCCATTGCCGAGTGCCATGGCTACTTTTATGCCCGACAAAAACAAAAGCTAAAAGCTAAGTGTGTGTGTGTGCTAATATGATCATCACCCACTTCCATAAATCAACACAAATATCAAATATACGCAGTGTTCTATCACCGGCGCCGAAATCTCAGTTATCTTCAAAATAAAACAAGCTATGCGAAAGCAATAACATTGACGCCGGCGTGCGGGACACAATAAGTCAGTGGACGTGTTCGCGCGGTCCTATTCTCCCATGTGACGTCATAATCGCCAGTGATACATCCCAATACCACAGAGTTTTCAGGCAGTTTTCATGGAATACTATCAATTACACTTCCATACAAAATCGGTTTTCACATTGCTGGCAGAAAATATGGTCGACGGCGGTTCTGAAGTGACGACCACGTACTGGAAGACGCAGCGTTAAAGGGCTTCCCACAAGGTGAACCAAATGATGACCTGGTGAGGGTGAATCCGATGGATGCGAGATGCACATAACCGGTAATTGTGGCGACATCTTTCGGCTGAAATGATTGACAAAATCGGTACAATTATCTTTTATTCCCACACAAGAAAGCTTTCTCGACTTCTAAGTAATCTGATAAGTTTACTTTTTTATTTATTTTGACTGTAGGATGACTTATTATTTCGTTCCCATTCATATACAGAAGTAATCTATTCATTATTTATTTAATCTTCATGCAACCGAAAATGAAGGATTAAACCAGGCGGGTTTAATCCTTCATTTTCTGTCAGTCATTCTAGGGTGGTGGAGAGAAGGTAAGCAACGTGTAGTCGACAGAGTTTAATATTTGTCGCTCTTCACCAGAATACGGCTGTGGCTGCACAAAGGAGTTCTAACTTCGCTCATTAAGGAGTGATTCAAACGGGCGGCGCCGGGAACGAGCCTAGTATTAAACGCACATCCTTCATTATGAAGGCTTTACAACTTAGTGTCCATAACCTGTTTTAAACTGTTTCTTTTGCACTATAGATATTTGATCCATATTTCTATCCACCTTACCACCGCCTGTAACTATGTTGGTATATAATGGATTATACAATATCCACAAAGAAGAACACAACGTAAAAGTTTAAAATTAATATCTCAAACCTCCCTAAAAAGTTTAATTTTTTATTTTATTCTTTTCTGTTTTAATGCTCAATCACAAATAATCCTAAGGTAACTATTTAGTTCAGTACCTACAAGTAGAAAGTTAATGTTAAAATTTTAGCCTGAGTGGCTATAGAAAAGAATCCTAAATATATGAATACGATAGAGTTCAAATTAAAAGAGTTTAAAAGCCTATTTAGTCCTGTGAGTGATTTCATAAAAAAACCTATTAAGTATTCAGCTTACCTGCGTATATCAATTGTATATAGGCAATATAAATTTTCTGTAGGAAGGTATTATGGTACGTGGGCAGATCCTTAAAAAATGGTAAAAAAATACAAAATCCCATTTTAATGTCTGTCAATCAAAATGAAAAACACTTTTTTCCGATTTGATAGCACCAGTAATATGCCATCATAGGTGTGCCAATAAAATGACCGTACGTACGTAGTATCATAAATCTAATGCAGAAAGAAGTCGATTTTTTATTGATTTAAACTAGTATTTGACTGGTGACAATGGTGAAATTGTTGGAAGCGAAGCGCACTAGTTTATTCTAGATTTGAAGACACCTAAATTATAATAAGGCAGAAAGACTACAGCAGGCAGATTGTTCCATTCCTTCGATGTAGGCGGTATAAATGAAGAGGCTTAAACGCTTAGTCCGGACCGTAGAGATGTTGACAATGTAACGGTGGACACTCGCCGTACGTCGCGTTTTCCGATGATGGCGGTATCAAGTCATGCAATTTCTGAGTACAGTCTCCAAAATGCATCCTGTAAAATACTGAAAGACGCCTGAGATCCAGGCTTAGTCGATTGGTATTAAGTAAATCTGGTTCACCGATTAGCTTTTTGGCACGCCTTCCACCGAGTCTAAATTGCTAAATGGCATTTTACAAAATCATATTTGTCACCTTATACTGTATGCATCGATAGTAGCATCGAAGTGTATTCTTAAAATGTGAAGAACTTTTAAATAGAAAATTATTTGCGATATTTCATTTCCAACCGTATGGACTGTCTATAATAACGAAGGGGCCACGTGCAGCGTTGGAAAACGTTCAAAAGTCGCAAAGCGACGCATTTAATTGGTGCCGTCACACATTAACGAGCATTACGCCGTCGCCGTCACGACGACACGACACGAGCTCACACGCCGGTGGGGACGCGCTGCCTGCCACGCAGATTATTTTATTAATTAATTATCACTTTTAATTTGGTAGAAAGTTATTTATTTTTTATTCATTTCAAAAAGCAAGTAATTAATAAAATGAATGGTCTTATAACATGATTGAACCCAGAACCACGCATACACGCATAATAATTTTTCTGCGACACGTTTTTCTCACCCATACTCCTCTACCAGGCGTCACCTCAGTTGTCAGAGTCCTTTCAAGTCATCATTTACATTGTCTTTTCAACGTTTTGGTGAAACCAAGGCACCGAATGCATTCGTCATAAACGTAGAAATTGTAGATAAAGCGAAGTTTAGGAGAAGGAAGTGAACGACAATAAGCTTGGACATTCAAGCAAGCAGAGCATCCAGTCTATCGACAGCCGGCCCAATAGCCCCGCTCCTGATCATAATCCGAACTCTCTCTAATTACCGTCGCAACTGTTGGCAATTAAACGTCGTCGAGTTGTTCTTTGCTTTATTAGTGATTTATAGCCGCGGCCTGCGCGCGCCCGATAGCGAAGCCACGAATTAATAACTAAATACTTATGTCTCGCCTGACCGGAAACTGGGCCCGGCAGCTGGGAACTTGCTGACAACCCGCTTACAGCGGTGCGAGCGGCAGTTCGCGCTCTGTGTTTGACTTCCGCGGATATTTAGATTGCGGAAGATATTGGGAGGTGGAAAAGCTAGGCTGTTTAAAAGTATACGCGGTAAGTCTGAATATGAAACAGTGAACGGATTCTGTGCAAGACTGATGATATTTATGACTTGAAAGATAGTGCGTAAATCTACACTAATATTAGGTCCTTACATATAAAATTAGCGTTTAGTCGTAGTGACCACTTTGATCTGAAATAACTCTTCTTTGGTTATCGCTCGTATATTTTAGTATAGTATTGAGTTTTGAAAACAGTCATTCATTAATTGTTTATTTTAATTATCGCACAATGGAAAACATGAAATATCGGTATATTTACGAGTACGAGTTCTACCGTGGCACCAGTGCTTCAGAAATAGCTCGAAGGATTAATGATGTGTACGGCGCTGGTGTCGCAAAAGAAAGCACGGTACGTTTTTGGTTTCAACGTTTTCGTTCTGGAAATTTCGACCTTCAGAACCAACCCTGTGGACGGCCGGAGACCAAAGTAGAAAATGAAGAATTAAAGGCTATTGTGGAAGCGGATCCATCACTAAACTCTTCAGAGATAGCTGGAGGGCTGCTTCGGGATAAGTGATAACTGTATTAATCCACTTGAAGCAAATCGGGAAGGTAAAAAAAAAAAACTTGAACGAACCTCATGAATTGAGTGAATCGAACTTGCAAACACGCTTCGACTACTGTGTTACTTTGCTCAACCGACACAACAATGAAGGAATTTTAAATCGAATCATTATTAGTGATGAAAAAGTGGATATTTTACGATTATCGGAAGCGCCCGTCACAATGGCTGAAACTTGGACACCCAGCCAAATCCTGTCCTAAACGAAAATTGACTCAGAAAAGGTTACTTATGAGTTTTTGGTGGACTAGCGTCGCTGTCGTTTACTACAGTTTTCTAAAATCTGGCTAAAAGATTACAGCAGATATCTGTTGTCAGCAACTGCAAACCATGAAGGAAAAACTAGCTGCTAAACAACCGAGATTGGTCAATCGCTCTAGGCTACTGCTGCTTCACGACAACGCAAGACGGTCTTGCGATGTCGCAACAAACTGCACAACAAACAACCACTAAGTTAGATGAGCTACAATTGTAATGTCTGCGACATTCACCGTACACTCCGGACCTTGCTCCAACAGATTACCATTTTTTCGGAATTTGGACTACTTCTTATAAGGAAAAAAATTCAACTCCGATGCTCTCGCCCTTATGGTATTTTTTTGGAAAGGGATCAATGAACTACCTATGAGATAGCAAAAGTGCATAGATAACAACGATGCATACTTTGATTAATTAAATATATAATACAAAAAAAAAACTTTATATTTCTCCCGTATAAAACGCCAATTTCATATGTAAGGACCTAATATTAAAAAGAGGTAAAATTTTCTTTTTTGTTTGTAGGAGGATTCCTGAAAGTACTGGTCCGATTGCTAAAATGTTTTTCACCGATTGAAAGCTGCTTTATTCCTAAAGTAAACCAGCAAACAACTAGTACTAAATGTTGCGCTGACCGAAAACTATTTAGAATATAGGGGTGGAGGCTGATGAAACCAGAAGCAGTTGCTGCGTCGCGTAATGTTTCATTTCTTTACATCTTTCAGTGGAATTAGAAATTCTACTGCAGGCAACTGTGTTTATCATTAGGTATGACACAGATTTTATCGTAGCAATAAACTGTTGCTAACATCAACGATTGCATCACTGCTTACCATCAGGTACCGTAGATCGCAGTCAAGCACTAGTTTAAATGAGATAAAAAAAATATTCATAAGCGTTTCTGTAATGCTAAAATTTTCGAAATAAGAAACGGTAAGAATTCAAATATAAGACGGCTCGTTGGGTTAGTTCGAGCTACGATCAGCCACCAAGTGGTTCTATGTGGGGATCCTGCAATAAATAAGAACGGCTAGTAATTTAATCACTTTACGAGTACATCTCAATAAAGTTCGAGACAGTGTTCTATTATTAGGTTCACGTAGGTTGATACAAATAATAAAACGTAAGAGAGTTCCAGTAAATCTTCACGCTGCGACGGCTTGGTTGAGAGGGCCCGCTGGCCTGGCGAGTGCTTGTTGAACTTGTAGCCAAACGGACTAGATGATATGCCTTGTTTTGTAACAACTGCCGAATAAAACGTTTTAAATCAAGAAAAAAAAAACTGGAAAGTCGTAATTTGAAGATGACGACTTCATTAATTTAATGATCACATTTTATCATCACGATAAATATGTAAAACTCATTCTATTAAGTGTATTCTCTTTGAAGCGGGTTAAATGTCCATGAAATTAATTTCATCCCCGCAGGCTCGGGGCTATCCCATGCCTGCAGCCCGCCCTGCGCCGCGCACCGCTTAATCGGACATTATTTAAATTTGTATATATTTTGGGGCTATTTCTAACAGATATTGCCTATAGGCACGCATATTGCGCTACGATGGGGTCGTTGATAGAGTTATGGGTTTGTTTACGTTGGTGTGGAAGTGGTTGTTTTACAGTGGGGGCAATCATCCCCCAGATATGTTGATTGCTGAATTAAGTAAAGGAATTAAATTGTTTGAGTGAAACCAACGAAAAGCCAGTATAAATATGGCTTAACTGTGAAGTTGAAAATTGATAATTATTGAATTTGATTGCTAGTTTATGTGTGCAAATATTTTGCGTAGTTATTGACCGTTTTATTAAAATGTAAGTTCGAGCGAAATAACCCCTCTTGATGTAATATTATTTTGAAGGAGGTTCATATTTAATATCTTCTCAATATTCATATCAGGTCTAAACCGAGCTGTCAAACATATTCATAAACCCATCACTTCATCCAGCAGACTGCATCACGGCGGGCGGTAGACAGGTGGGCGGCAGCTCCCCGCGCACCTCCCTGTATTAACACACCCTTCTCGAAGACATGGAGCACTTCACTACGTATCGCGGCGAAAAAATTAATCTGTTGAGGAGGCCATGTGTAAGCTGCGAGGGATTCTACCTCAATATTAAATTGTGAGGTAAAAATTTAAAATTGCATGTTTTGCGTAGCGACGAAATTGGATTGAGTATTTTATTTTTATTATTATGGTCTTTTTTCTGCGAGTATTGTAGCGACATCTGTGACGCCACATAGGAACTAAAAGATCAAATCCTTTGTCATGGTATGAGTGTTGTCCGGACCTGACCCATCTGGTCGGAGATCCTCCCTTTTTATGGGGGTCTGCGGGACTGGACGATCTGGTCCCATATTTCTAAAGAACAGTCATCAAAAAAGGAGGGTAAATAAGAGGCATGTTTCAAGCATGCAAAAAAAGTTTCTGTTTCCAACTATAATGCATTTCTGTAGTTAAAGATATAGTTTTTTTTTTATTCAGTGACATTTACATGATAAATAGTACACTCATACTATGTCAAAGCGTTTCTTGCCGAAACAGAAAGAATTCCGCATTTTTTTTTTAATGTAGTTTTTTCAAACTTGCACTCTTAGTCCCGTCTTAAGGTAACTCAAGTTAGTCTCAACAGACGGCACGGACGATTGTTCACTAACATGATAACACATCAGCACCACTCCGCTCAAACATTTTAAAACTCATTCATTATCTAACACACTCCTCCATCAGTAGGACATTTGAGTGACCATTACAAATTTTCAACTGCCATGTTTGTTTACGTAAAATAAGTACCTTTGAGCATATATGTACTCACCTTTAAAAAATAAGAAAAAAAAGTGCTTCTACACTACTTCTACATAATAAGGCAATAATGTTTTCAAACTTCAAAGAAAAGTAAATTATTATTAAAACCCGCAACAAATAAAAATTCATGTCGAAAACAACAAAAAAAAGTTTATAACCTTCAAATTTATAAAATTGTATCATGAATATTCATGGTACTATTTTGTGTAGGTATATACACGTATTTGTTTACGGTAGTGACGAGTTTAACACGAATATGGAGAACTTATAAAAATATGACGAAGAGACAATGTGGTAAGTTTACAATAACCCGTGTCTACATAGCGTGCGTTTTATAAATGTTTTGAATTAGGTTTCATCTAGTTGGAGAATGCCAAGTGGTATTTTGTTATAAAATTTTAAGGTTCTAGATTTGGTGCTCCAGCAGTATCATTGTAAAGACTACTCAACCATCGGTGTCGCAGGAAACGATGTAGCGACATCTATCTTGTTACATCGAAAACAACGCACCCACGTCAGTTACGCCAAGACCACCACCAAAAAAGGTGAATTCTGTTCATTCCATCGAAGATCTTGAATTCTCTTCAGACTATCTTATCGGCCAGGTGGTCGGTTTATACCTTTGTGGCTGTAATTTAAGAGACTCCTCCAGCAAACCACCGTTTTCTGTATATCATCTACACCCCTTTTCTTATTTATGTTGAAATAAGCTTCCACCCCGCCAGGATATAATTGAAAAAAAGTATATTTGAAATAACTAAGTTTCGACTCAAACTTACACATTTTGCAATTCCAAACTACACATACAACAATAAGACAGAAGGCGAGGTCTTTTTAAAAGCAACTGATCCAACAAGAATGGCTCCGTAGGTATATAAATAATTCTACAAGTATTATCGATTCAGTACTAATTAATAAACGTATCTCTGTAAGTCAGAACCGGCCCAGAGCCGGGAATGAAACCGGGATTAG
The DNA here is from genome assembly GCA_929112965.1 of Mythimna albipuncta. Classification (NCBI taxonomy): domain Eukaryota; kingdom Metazoa; phylum Arthropoda; class Insecta; order Lepidoptera; family Noctuidae; genus Mythimna; species Mythimna albipuncta. The sequence continues at coordinate 416,636 of OV815973.1, forward strand.
CGGGGAAGCGACGCCGCGGGATTAAGCACTAGTTATTAAATAAGTTGTGCAGGTTCACAGCCGGCACGCCACACAGACAGACTGTGCCTGTACCTGTAGATATTAGGTTTTATAACCTAGGTTTTCCTGCTAATTGGAATGTTGTCTTCGCTGTTTTCAGATCAAATAAAATAATTATTTTCGGTAAAATCGTCGAGCTTAGATAATTGTATAGAAATAGTTATAGACGTTTATTTTATAATTAAAGATTTCGTCTTCCAAGAATTACAGTATTCATATTATTTTGAGGAATGTAGTAAACCTCGCTCTCCTGAAATTTAAGAAGCTTGCCTATTAGATGAGATATAAATAGACTGCCCTGAGATCTTGTATAGAAACAAATAAAGTTAGCTACATTTAATTTATTCCTTAAGTTTAACTTTTCCATTTCACGTGTTTTAGGATTACTTAGTTTAAAATCAGAACTGGTAGATACAAATATAATTAAGATTGGAGTAGATGGATGGAGAGGGAGAGGAAGGCCGAAGAAAAGATGGATGGATTGTGTGAGGAGTGATATGAAATAAAAGGGTAAGGGACCAAGTAATATGGGATAAGGGCAGGAAGAAGAAGAAGATATATCTATATTTATTACTATATAATATAATATTATAAAGCTGAAGAGTTTGTTTGTTTGTTTGAACGCGCTAATCTCAGGAACTACTGGTCCGATTTGAAAAATTCTTTCAGTTTTAGATATCCTATTTATCGAGGAAGGCTATAGGCTATATATCATCACGCTAAGACCAATAGGAGCGAAGCACCAATGAAGAATGTTTCAAAATCGGGGGATTTTTTCCTATTGAGAGCTTCCGCTGCGTGCGCTGCGTAAACGGTTAAAGTTTCGCAAAAATCATGTATGACAGAATTGTTCAAAAAAGTCCGTAACAGCATATGTCTGTCTTTTAAGGTTAGCTCACTATAACCTTTTTTATGCTAACCAAATTTGTTCTAAAATAATGCATTATTTGCGAAGTTGTTTTTATTGTCATGGCATTAATCCTTATCCAAATAAATACGTTACTCATCAGAAGTATTTTATTTAAAATAAAATTGCCCTTTACATCATATAAATGAATATCTTAGAGATATCGCAGTTTTAAAATAACATCACAGCAAAATAATGATCGAGTACTGTACGCACAATGTGCAAAGCCGGCGGTCAGTCATGAGGGGGGGAATACGCAGAAGTACTATAAAATAACATTAGTTTAGTTTTTTTGGGAATAACCTACAATCTACATGATATAAGATTATAAGACCCAGTACTTACTCACCTATATAGACGAAGTCGCGGGTTAAAGTTAGCGTCAGTCTAAAGTAAATATTTCACGCGGACGAAGTCGCGGGCGGAAGCTAGTTATATTAAAAGGGGTAAAGATTGTTTTTTTGTTTGTAGGAGGAAATCTCTTAAAGTACTGGTCCTAGCTAATTTTTTTTCCCCGATAGAAAGCTGCTTTATTCCTGAGTGGCATATGCTATATTTTATGTACGTGGGCGAACCCGGTAGCAAATGCTAGTTAATATATAGTTAAACGGCTGGTCAATTTTATTTTTTTATTCACCAGTTTCTATCAGTGACTTTGCCTGCGTGCCAGTCGAGAATTATCCCATATAATTTAATTATTTAAATAAAATTAGTGTTGTTAGAGATAAAAGTCGTCTATCACTTGATGGTGTTTTGAGGTGCGAAATCATCAAATGACTAACGCCAACCTTAAGTAGGTAAGTCAAAACTAACGCCATCTTGTATTACTTGGTGGCGACGGTTTTGATATGTTTACGATTAATTTATTTTATTTAATAAAAAAATTACAGTTTTTGCGTTCACAATGTCTCTCCCACGTGTTCAAGAGCTGCTGTTGGTTTAAGAGAATATACGGAATCATAAAAGGCTACTTTAATAACGAAAAAGGTACAGCATAAAATTCAGTCAACCAGGTGTGAAAATACCATTGTAGCCTTTAAGGGCTGACCCTGTTACAAGCAAGTTAGTAAAATAAAAAAAATGGTTGCCTGTAAAGTCGGTTTTACGGGCGAAGATTTTACGTGACAACGTCTTTTTCTCGGTAGAATATTAATTAATTAATTAATTTTAAACTAATAATTTACTTAACACTATCAACATTTATCAATAGTATGACATAACCTATAAACTCAGTTTCTCAACTTTTGTGTCAATCTAACAATTAATCAATCAATCATAGTTTACGATAATGAAATATCAGTGTACAATTATTTACCTTTATTGTTGTAGTTGTTGTAAATGACGAATCTAAGCACTCCACATTTTCACTACAGACACAGCTGACGATACTTTAACCACACGTGTGAACTTGTATTATGACGCTTTCTTGTTTTTCCAACGCCAAGAACGTTCGAGAAAGACAAAGACAGAGACACAAGCATGCGCCGATTCAATGCGCCTAATTCTCTAGTGCTGCGCGCGCGGCAGACCGATCATAGTTGAGTGGGAGAGAGACGCAAGGCATTCGGCGGGCCTCTCTCTCGTTCGGTGACTCATCGTAACGTTACCGAGCGTTACACTTTTTCATAAGTGACTCCCAGCCGCAACCTAATTTAAGACGTTGTCACGTCAAAAGTGTTAAGGGTAAACAAAGAGAGTTTCATTGGTGTAGTTATCTAACACAAGGGAACATACTCCTGGAACAGAAAGTCATGATAAAAATACTATACTCTGTTCCAAGCCAAGGACTTTCCATGTGCCATATTGTATACAAATCCGTTCAAACAGTCACAGTTGAAGGAGTAACAAACGTACACACACGCCCCCTTGTTTAAGGTGACTGGTAATTAGTTAACGATATTATACACGTGATTGTACGCATGATTACAAACAAATTAACCAAAAAAAAGTACTCATTATTTAACTTATATTATTTAACCGGCATATATAGGTACCTACACTGATTTTATACACCAATAGATTTACAAGCGGCGCGGGTGCACTACTATCACTATTGTATTGTAATAAAACTAATTAATTTAAAAAAATTCTTTGGGAAAGTTGTTTGTAATAGTTGAGTACAGTAACGTGTTTATATTTTGGTTACTAATTACCAGTCACCCTATATATAATATGCCGCAGGCAATTCGTATGATTCCGCCGTTTACATACGGCGTCGTCAGTTTATAAACGCTCGCAGTTATGTGTAATGCCAACAGCAAAATCTATATTTCATTGTCAATTTAAACGCCGGATACATAATGCCGCGGCAAATTCAAGAATTTAGTCTGATTCCTACCACGCGCGTCGCTGTTAATCAAAACAAGAAAAATGGCGTCAATTAGTGATTTTGTGACACAAAAAGTTACTGAAAACTGTGAAAATATTACGTATGCAACAGATTTTTCGCAAAAGGATTGAGATTTTAAAGATATTTATTTTATTGAACTAAATTAGTTATATTCTTCTCAAGCGGAATCAATAAAAAAGCTGTGGACAAATGATAAGGTTTCAGAGGTTATCCGGCACCACAAAAACGTTAGGGTGTTGGAATCGAATCAGCCCCCTAGCCAAGTTACAAACGTTTCGCTTGCGCCGAGCGCTTCGAGTTGACCTTGCCGCCAATTCTTTTGTTCTGACCACGTGACTGAGCGTTAAGACAACGTCATTCCTGTACATTTGAAGCTTTCTAAAAGCATTAACTATTGCAGATTAGCAACTTGGCTAGGGGTTAGGTTCTCGGAGGACACCTGCAGAATAATATTGGTCAAAAAAATATGAGGTAATGAGTATTGGTGATGTGGATTACCTTATTTAAAAAAAAAGATAGTCTCGACAGTCCAATGGACTTCTTTTTTAAGGAAAATGTAAACCAAATAAGTAAGTAATAATTATTTGTGTGAAAAAAAAAATGTTTTTTTTTTATACTCTTCACTTGGTTATAAAGATTATTAAGAAGAAATAGCCAATCATATAACACAAATACCTAAGTATTCATGTGATTTACATTTTTCTTAGCATATTTAATTTTTGTGTTATTTTTTATGTTCTTTTAATCTTTATTTCGTAACATTTTGTTTATTTTTGGTCTGTTATAGCTATGATGAAAATGTAAGACTTATAAAATGTAAAAATATTTAAGTATTAGTATTTGTTTAAAAGTGCCATATTATCCTTAGACAAAAGTTAATCATTGTTATCTATGTTTCTTATTTTAGTTATGTTTTTTGTTGCTTATATATTTTAACTACTTCAGTACTTTAGACTTTAGCACATAATTTTATTAAATTAATCTTGCTTGAAATCTGTATTAGTTACCTGATTATCGAAATAAAGTTGATTTGTCCTTTCTGTGTTTTATCACGGTCAACTTAAAACTACAACCAACGTCGAAATTATTATAATTGAACGAGTGATCAATTTGCCTTCGGCCTTGTACATAACTGTGAGCGTTTATAAACTGACAACGCCGTGTGTAAACGGCGGAATCATACAAATTGCCTGCGACATATATTATAAATAAACAAAAAAAATTTAGCCTATAAAATGTTAGTGTGATTTACAACAGCCTGCGATTAAAACTAGTCTAAAGTGGTCAGTGTAATTTATATCTGTGTTTATATCTTGATACTATCATTTTGTATTCGGGCTAAGAGATAATTACCACTTGTAATGTATTTATCTTACTTAACGGTGAGTAATGCTAGTAATTTCTTTACTTAAATACCCTCGGGGGAGGAATTACGATTTACAACGGAATAAGGCTGGTTTCAAATGAGACAGCTCTGTTACTAATGCACTAATTAAAAAAAAAAAAACAAAATGAAAGACTGAAAATTTCCTCAAATGCAGAAATATATGTTGAGACTTTGCCAAGTTAGAGTTATTTATTTATTTATTTAAAACTATGTAAATAACACCATTACTGCTAACGCCAATACGATGTTATTACCAGCTATACATGTATATTCAAAGAAATAACCAAATAATAATATAATAACTATTAAATTAACAAAAACAACACAACAATAACAGAGTTAATTAATATTATATTGCATGTTTATACAATATACCTAACATTGATCAACTCAAAACGCTTATATTTTCTATGCACTTTAGTGCTGCTTCAGTGAACCTCGTTAAATCTATATATATATAATATTATTTTTAATATTAGTTTAATTTTGCACAAGTCTTCCTTTTATGACGTAAGTTGGGAGTTCCACATTTAAGGAGGTAAAAAGGTGATATTCGTCTTATTCCGTGAGCCTACATTCTAGATTCTTCTTCTGGTTATACCTAATTAAATAATAAAGGAAAGTCATTAAATGTTTTTGCAGTCGGAAAAAATGCTCCCGTGCAAAGAACAGGCGGGGAGCTAATTTTTCATATGTCTGAGGCTAAGATTGATGATCAACAACTAGTCGGTTCACTGTTCTCAGCCTGTGGTCACAAGTTGTAGCTACTCACAACCTGTAGCTACCGTCAATGTATATTACCACCACACCCTGTAAAACCCTCAGCGCTTGTAGCACTTGCAATAGGAACTATTAGTCAGTTTATTAAATACTAAAATTCTAAGTAGAAGGCATTTCCAGGCAGGTAGGGTAGTTATTCTCAGAATCTCATCTGTGTCAAGCCTAACAGAAACTGTTAACGTAAAAAAAAACATTAAACGAAACCAAGGCCTTTGATATTGAAATAAAAATTAAATATCTATTATTTTGTTAATTTTCGTATCTTATTAGTAATTTAATTATATTAAAATTTAGCCCTAGAAGTATCGTAGGGGTTATCGGCGGCGGAGATCTCTCGCGCCGGGCCCTGGTCGAGGCCATAGTCCGGAGCGAGGAGGAGTGGCAGGCGGTCGCCGACTTCTGCGAAGCAGTAATACTCGTTAAGGAGGAGGCTGACCGCATCAGACAACGGCGTTCTCGCCGCCGCCGCTGGGATTCCGATCCCGATTTCCAGCCACCGTAGGCGCGAGCTTGCGGACAGTGAGCAATGGGTAGCTCGCTGTCCGGCCGTCCGGTAACCGTCCGTCGTCGACGGCGCGCGCTGTTCCCGCGCGCCTCAAGGAGTTGTCAGCAACAGCAGGGGCCCAGCTGGGTCGAAGCCTACTGGGGCCAGGGTTATCCGAAAGAGCGCTCGAGCCCCGGTACGAAGGCTAGAAGGAACGGGATGGGTTTTTTAGTCAGTAAGAGTCTGACACTATCTCCCGCTCCGCCCAAGAGGGTTCGGGGGTTGTCATAAGATGATTTTTTCCCATCGAAAAAAAAAAAGCCCTAGAAGTATCTTATTTTAATTACAAATCGTTTGCCTACATGCTTTGCTAAGGCTTGGTGAACACACGCGGGGCGTAAGAAGATACGAACAACATATAAATCGGATTATGATTTATTCGGCGCTGCACGGACAGAGCGGCTTACAGACAGAGACAGCGCTGTAAAACGCTAAATTGTAATATAAAAGGATCCAGAAGTTCAATGGAGATATAAATAGTCAATACAATTCAACATGGTGGAGTAGACCACTAAAACGTTCGTTGATTTTGTAGAAGCTCTTCAATTGAGACCGGCAGTTTAATTACGTGTCATGGTCCTATTTTTTTACATGAAAGAGAAGCAAGTGATAACTTTCTCCTGCTTTCGTGTATAATTCCCCTTTATTTTATAATTATGAAGGGTGAACCTTCATAATTAAATATTTTTTATTACGTTTAAGTACAGTACAGTTTTTTTCAATCATGTCAAACCGACGTGGTGGACAAGTGAATACTTAAAGTCTTTGTTAATTTTTGAGCCATGTAGGCTGTAGTTTTAATTCAAATGTATCGGTTAAAACTGAATACTTATAATGTGATTTATTTTCTGTTTACGTATCCTCGTAGTTTTCAATATTTGTAGATAATAGTTAATTTTTCAACAATGTAGTTTAGTTAAGACTTGCTCTTCTGAACCTCTTGTGTTGTGTTCACAGTACACAATTTTACGAGGTGACAATTGCGCTTTAATTTGATCGAATCGCTTGAGAGTCGTCCCTTGTTTATTGTCACCAGCCCCGACTGGTGCAAGCTCGCCAATTGTACTTCGAGGCTTATCACTATCGAGAACGAATCGTGATTTTTTTATTCCTTCGTTAGTGTAGCGTTCTTTTGTTTCGTATTTTTTTTAAGCCAGAGGGAACATAGAATGTTGTTTAGATAGTGTTTTTTTTTTTTGCTATTTTGGACTGCCAATTAATTGTGTTAGGTTCAATGATATTTTTTTTTTTTTTTGTAGAGTCCGTTGTAAATAAGTACTTTTAGTAAAGGACATTGATGTATTGAAGCTGATAGCATTGTAGCAAAGTTGGTGGAAATAATAAGCAAGTTGAGTAACACTAAGTACACTTAAATCATAATCAAATTCTCTTTTAGAGTTGTATAGCAGTGCGAAGAGACCTTTTTCGCTCTTTAACACGACTTTTAGGCTAAGAACATACAGTCTAATGAAATCATACTAACAAACTAATTTAGGTGCACGATTAAAGTCGTAACCTTATAACGCTGACTCAGCAGTCACAATTACTCTTGATATAGCTGTATGCTTAGTGGTTTCTTATGATCTAGATACAATCACTGAACGTAGTCACTTAAGTAGGTAGGACTCTCAAAGAGAGCGTCCACTGTTCTTTTCATTTATATGAGAGCTTTGTTTCTAAATTAAATATCTGTAGTTTTTGTTCACGGTGTTGTATTTTAAGTTGTTTCAAAGAAAATACTTGATCCTCTTTATTGACTGAAACTTGTAGTTCTACTGTCTCTTAGTATCAGTAAACGCAAACGTGAAGGATTGGTATTAGGTTTGCTCTCCTTGTACGCTTGTATTTTTATTTTAAGACCTTTTCTTATCAGCAGTCGCACAGAATTTGGAATTGTGTCCTATTCTTATTGTTCTACTAGTACCGTACTGTATTTACGTCTTTATTGGGGTGAAAGTTAAAAATACTATAAAATATCCTATAGTGCTCCTCAATAATGTAGCACAATAAAGAAAAGAAAAACCTGAAGTAAATACGCGTACAGGAGTATTCAGAGATTAATAAACTATTTAACTCATAATAATATTAGTTTCTGAAGTTCGGAGCAGAGAAAGCACAGGTACATTATTGTTTCACCAAGAACTAAACTGAACAAGTCCTAAGTAGAATAACAAGTGAAACAGCAAGAACGCCGCGTCATCGTCCGCCGCTAATACACTTGAGTAAAGTTCCACCCTCGGCTGGGGCGGTCGTAATTGAGTGACGAACAAACATGCAAACACACTTCCACTTTCTTATTGTAATCTACACAACAGGCTAATCATGAACATTGTCTTTTCCTTATTGGTGGTCTACTGGCGGTGTTGTTATGACAAGTAGGTACTGGTGATAAACGTTAGATAGAGAGTCCTGAGGGAGGTGACACCAAGAGTGATATTAAGAAACAGTGATATAGAAGATTAAATATGTGCTGTAAAGTTCTCACTAAGAGTGTCGGTACATATAATTTATTAAGAGGATATTACTAACTTACCGGATGGAAAGTGACGATGTGGTTGACGATGGAGATAGATAGATAGATAAATTCTTTATTGTACACCAAAAATAAAGCAGTTACATAAGAAACTTAAAATGGAGGGCGCTTGCCTAGAAGTATCCTATTAACTCTTGACTTAAAGATCGCCAGGGTTATAGTAATAATAATTATGAGATTAAGAGAAAGATGAGTCACGATTGTGAGAACAGCTGTTGGTTCTAAATGTTTTGTTTGATTACCAAATCACATTTCAACCTACACAGACTAGATGAAACCAGTTTTAAAATAAGAACATTAATGATATTGAGTATCGTCATTGTGTCAGAGTATCTTATTTATTTATTTATTTTATTCTTCATGCACAAAAGAGTACAAAGGCGGACTTAATGCCATAAAGCATTTTCTACAGGTCATCTTTTGGGAGATCCAGAGACATTACTTATTATTAAAATTCTTCATACAAATACAGAGAGGCCACACTGGTAGCTACAACATAAGTAATGAAAATAAAAAGGTTTAAAACAATTTGGAACAATCAGGGCTGCTGTTGGGTTTAATTCTTGGACAGAGATTACTTAGACACAAAATGAAGTTGCTCTTGGTTTATTATACTACATGAACACGTTGTGATAAAATGTTTACTAAAATCATAATAATTTATTTTCATAAAATATATAGATCTTTAAGTCAAGGGTGAATAGATTGCTTATATGCAAGCGTGTTCCATCGTCGGCCACATCATCGCTTACCATCAGGTGAGATTGTGGTCAAACGCGAGCCTATGCATCATTAAAAAAAAAAATTCTACCTAGATCCTACTATTCTGAATGGTCAAAATATTACAGCATGTGAAAACACCACGGAAACGCAGAAATACCAGTTTCATTGTTCAGCACCTACATATTAATATTGATCTTTCCTTCATTCATAATTGGGAACAGGCTGGTCGACCAGCTTAATTGTTTCATTGTTCCACAGAAACAATATAGCAAATAAAAACTCCCAACCTGTTTATAAATTGTTTGTTAAACAATTTAATTAAGTATGAACGATGTCGTCGCCATAGCGACCGGTATTCAATGGTCAGAGAGTTATTAAATAAGTTTGGAGAAGTTTGCTCGGTTCGCGAGTACTTTACAAGTTTTCATTTATTTATTGCCGATTTATACAGCAGCGCGACGTAATGTGGCGCGGGATGAACTCGTACACCTATACTTCATGTAAACGGGCTCGGCGTGATGTTGTGTTATTATACAGTGCAAGAGGTGAAACTTTGACTCGCTTGTGATAAAGTTATCGCTGTGAAAATAAATTGATTTACCTGTAATCGATTTTTTAAAGTTTGGAATGCGGTCAAGAAAAAAATAAAAAGAGTTTGGTGTCGCTATTTTAGTTATGAATACCAATATGAAATACTAACTTGACGGGACGTATAAAGTCTGTCTAAATAGTCAAACGACTGGGGTAATTATTAGGGCAAAATTAAACCTGACGTAGTCAATACTAATACAATAATCAAAGTTAATTAAGAGTTCTTGATCATTGTTTACTAATAGAAGAACCTTATAAAAAGTTTTGAATAAATGCATTTTTAAATTATTTAAAATTATACATTCATAAACAGTATCAGCCTGACATATTATAATATGTAGAATAATGTAGGAGTATTTTTTCTTAGGTAAATTATATTATTTCCTTATGTTGGTAGTAATTGCTGGTTTTCTTCGAAATCGCTTTGGTCGTTCTAGAAATGCCGAATCTCTTAATTATATCGCGATGTGTTTTCTGTGATATTACTTAGATATCTTCTTCTTAGTTTTCTGTGATATTGAATATGAGATGAATTCCAGGAACCAAAATGTTTGATCAGAATCCCTACGATTGCTTAATAAGTTGGAGTAATACGTATAAAAAAGAGAAAAAATACAATCACACTTGTTTCTTTTCATATTTTTAGAGGTATGTGGAATAGGGTGTAAAGTCACACATACCTCTGCTGAAAAGAGAGGATCCTTCGATCAGACAAGAATTATGTCTGATCCGGGCAGCTATCCGATAAGAGATTTCGGCCCCTTTCGCTTATATGTTTAAACCGCGCTGAGAACTCTAGTTGCGCGATGCAGGATTTCCTTTTTTTTTTGGTTATTTTGTGGCGCCTTATGATAGATATCTATCTGTATATTTAAATATTTTTTATAACTATACCGCACTTGATAACAAACCAGCTCAGTAGAGCTCGGAGTTCGCTTGCTATAATGTTGTCTGGTCGCGAACTATGCTAGTGGCGCCATCTGTCGGTCGCCATCAAAGTGCAACTTATTGAAGTTCCAGCAAATATGGAGATTGGATCCCACGGACGGCGAAAAAGACAGAGACGGTTAATATAATTTGAATACTTGGAAGTTGATCCTCGGCGTGGGCAGCGAGGTGGGCGGGTAGGTGGGGAGCGAGCGGTCGGGACTAGTGCGGCACTTGAAAAGGTTGAAGGAACAGGTTGAAAAAGTTAGGAGCGTGTGTTTAGATAAAGGGAAGGGATTCTTGTTTAGTTGTTATTTTTGCTTAACATTTAGATATCTAGATTAACACTATTTTTTTTTTTTACTTTTCCCTTTACTATGAATTACTCCTGCACCGTGGGCGTGATCACATACATATAAAATCATATACACAAGATGTAAACAAATATCTTTAGGCCGTACAAATATTTGTTCATTGCGGGATTTGAACCCGCAACACGCAGCGCACCAGCCACCACCATAACTAATGCTACCACTATGTTCAGACAGAAACTACGCATGACTCTTTATTTTTTTTGTTTTGTTTTGTATAACTCTTATTTTTACTCAACCATTTACTTACATATAGGTATCTATCAGATATAAGCTACAAACATAGGCAAAATTATTACAAATTCATAATACATTCATAATCTGTCTGGTGGTGATGTCATGATCGTCGGTGACGTGTTGTACGATGGCTGGTGTGAATTCCACGCTGCGTGTCCCGTGCGGCGTACATATTGATAACCTTATCTTTTCCATTTCACGCCTCATATATCTGCTATCCTTTACGGAAGTTAGCAATCTCTTCCGCGTAAATGTATTATAACTGCCCAAGATTATAGCAGTACAGGATAAGTTTCGGATGACTAGATAAAATAAAATATTGTCCGGTCCAATTGAAATGTAGCAAATACAAATACAAAAAGTTTATTTGTGCACACAGGTACAATCTACCTATTTTTTTTATTATTGTTATTTGAAAACCGTAGGTTATTGTTATTTGGTAATCAGTTCAGAGTCTTATATACAGTTCCTTTCTTTTTTAGAGAAAGTGCCTCCGCACGTATTAAAGATGCTATTTTTTTCGATGAAATTGAAAATATTTATCATAAACTTACAATCTATTGCAAATGGAATTATAACAATGACACATCCATTTTATTGCAATCTAAGCGTAAATCCAAAAATGTAATGCTGAATGTATTTTTTTTTTGTTATGTATATTCACCGATATCTCGGTCAATGTAGACCGATTTTGAAAATTATTTTTTTGAATAAAAGGTCAACTTAGAAGCATATTCTAAGTTGGTCCCTTAGAAATATTGTTATGATCTGATCATGAACTTCGAAGATATGGAACAGAACTCCTCATATGATCACAGAAGAATGGTCGTAACAAGTAAAATTGCTTTGTTAATACGTGTAGTCGATGACTGACTGAAAGGATAGGGGAAGGGGATGTATCGAACTGATCTGATAATTAAGCCAGAAGGTAAATTAATGTAATCTAACCGAAATTCCGTGTTTGGTATTCTAATAATCCCAAACACGAAATTGTTAAATAACGAAGTGACAAAACTATTATAGAAAGACCGAATTCCTAAATTAAAGTTATTTTGCACTTTTCAGTGCTATCATTGAAGTCGGTTATATTTTTTCTGTAATTTAGTTTTATATCTAAGAATGGAAACGTTATAGATACTCACAAGTAAGTATATATAAAACTCAGATAGGTCTATAACATGATACTTCCCTTCCCATAATCCTCAAATCGCACCATTACAGGAACATAGCCTCACCTGGCGAATTCCCCACGCGCCGAGGACGTAGTGTGGACGCGGCGTGGACGGAAGTTATTCAATTAAGGCGCGTGGCACCGCTGCTCGCCCGCGCTCTCTTTTATACCCACACGTCTGAACGGCTTAGTGCTAATTAATTGCTCGACAATTGTAGGCTCGGCGGGCCGGAACAGTTGAGTTTATAAGTTTTATAAAGGAATGAGTTGGAATTGAAACATTTTGTTAGTGTTATCTCATACATGAAATGATTGCTTCACGTTTCAATGACGATAAGGGATAAAACGCAACTGTTGTCTTACAACCGACATGCATCATCATCCTCATTTAAGCTAAACAGATGTCCACGTTGGACAAAGGCCTGCCCCGAAAGTTGTCGCAACAAACGGTCCTCTCACATCCATCAGATTCCCACGACCCTGACCAGGTCGTTGGTCCATCTTGTGGGAAGACTTCTAACTCTGCGTCTTCCGGCACGCGACCATCACTCCGGAACCTTTAAGCCCATCTGTTTCGTGAGTCGACGACCATTTCTTCTGCGAGCAATGTGCCCTTCTCACTGCCACTTAAGTTTACAAAGTGTTCTTCTGCGGATATCAATCTTGATGCGATCACGCAAGGAAACTCCGAGCTTAGCCCTTTCAATTGCATATTACGACTAATTTACTAGTATTAAACTCGTTAAAAATAATGACTCGTTTTGACATTTGAGAAAGACTCCAGAATGTAAACAATAAAATATTAATTAATAAAATAAAGTATTTAAAAAATACATAGGTACACTTTTTTGACGCGTTAAAAATTTGATCGGTTGTATTGCAAGTATCTTTTGGGTGTTTTATTTTTTGACAACTTTAGCATGTTTATACAAGACTGAGACTTAAAGTTTCATTAATTTTCAAACTAAACGGATGTCAGTAACATAAACAGAAGAGTGGGTAACACAGTCGTGGATAGTATCCAGTTCGGGCTAGTTATAACTACATTAATCCAGCTACAACTGGTCCAAACTGGATCTGACAGTTTATCACAACTCGAAATAGTATTTACTGGTACAGACAGACGGACGAACCTACTTAATTGCATAATGTTGCTATGATCGCAGAGAGGAAACGCGGGAGAACTTTTAATTGGCATCGAGCAGACCAACGGGATAAAACAATACTATATAGGTACACAACACATAGACATTAATTAATTTCTCATTGGATGCTCGTATTATAAAAACGTGCAACCATATTTTCTTTTTGCTTGTGGAATTGTTTCAATTTTAAAATGAATGTTTTTTGACACACACGTGTGTTAGATTCTGTATCATGAATTTCCGTTTTTTACGTATATTGTTAGTTGTATTTTGTCCATTGGTATAATTTATGTAGCTCCAACCTATCGTAGAAATATCTATTTATAGATAATTTTGTTACGGGTAAAAATTAAAGCGCTAATTTTCAAAATTATTATGTAATTGTTAATGATCTTTGAATGTATCTTAGATTTTATATTGCAACTTTAACGTAATAAGTTGTTTGAATCAGTAAGTACTTTTATGACAACCTAAGATTTGTAGGAGGTGGCAGGAAAGGAAAAGCCCATTTTCCCTTTACCTCTGGGCCCCTCTGTTACAGTCATGAAATTGGTTTTATTTTGTAGAGAAATACTCCCGGTATAACTTCACTTAATTTCATTAAAATTGACAGTTATAATTCTGAGATATTTTTATTTGAATTTGAAGCCAAGTTAGGTTAGAAAATTTAAAATTAGTTATATTAAATTCAAAACTAGTCACAGGCATTTTGTTTTACTATTACACCACAACCTCATATTTATTGTAATATCAACCTAGATCATGCTCGCAGGTTCTCACCGGACATGGGAAGTTCGAGAGGTACCAGCACTGGATTCGTGCGGAAGCGAAAGGGAGGCTCGACCCACTGTATGAAAGGCAACGAAGTTACATGGTGGGTTTTTTAGTCAGTAAGAGTCTGACATTATCTCCCGCTCCGCCCAAGGGCGGGGGATGACTTCTGGATGATTTTTACCCACAGAAAAAAAAATCCTACATCATGATAATCAATAATAATAACAGACGAGACCGCACAACAATGTCAACATTTGATATGATTTGAAGCTAAACTCGTTGGTAAATTCACAGAAAATATGATTATTACAATAGAAATAAAGTGAATGACTTGACGTTTAACGTCATGTTTGACAACTTTGATAAATGATGACATGAATTGTAAAATCTGACACAATGTTTTTTCTGACACAATTGTAAGCACGATTTTCAAAACACTCTATATGACTTCTAGACATTTTATCATTGTGAATTGAAATCTCTCATTGATTTATTTGACATTTTTATTAATAAACCGAGTCTGACATTTTATTATTAATCTAAACCTGACATTGTATTAATTTAATTTTTGACATTTTATAAGTTAACAAATTGAATCTGACATTGTTATTATTGATCTGACATTGTATTAATTACTGAAACTGAATCTGAATATTAATATCTTTAATTTTTAATTTTAACATTAACTTTATTCAATCTGTAAACTGTCTTTTTACTATGGTTTTCTTAGCCTGAAATAAATGAATTTATTTATTTATTTATTTATTTAGCCACATATCCATATTAATAAATGAATAAAATACATTTTTCTCAGTTTTGTGATTGTTAATTGGATTTTTTTTCGTGTTTCAGTTTTATGGTAAAATAACAAAAATTTTGGAAATAAACAGTTAGCTGTAATGTGTAGGCTTAGAAGTGGGCATTCTCCTTATAAGTTTCGCGTGCAGGCGTGGGCGTGACGTTTAAGTGTTAACCTGTGGTTTTATATTAGGCCTTTTGGTCTAGTGGTTAGTGGCCCTGACTGCTATGCCGGAGGTCGTTGGTTCGATCCCGGACAAATGATTATGTGATGAGCATGATCATTTGTTCTGTGGTTCTGTGTCTGGGTGTAATTTATCTATAATATGTGTGTATTTAGAAATAAATAAGTATGGTTATCAGCTGTCTAGTACTCATAACACAAGCTGTGTGATGTGTGATAGTTGTGAAATATTCTTATAGGATAGTATTAATTCATCTTTATAGTTATGTCTCATGTTTGATCCTAGTTTAGTACACTTGACACTTAAGCCTTCGTTTATAGAACCAGGATCTAAAGGTAAACTATTATTTGTTGGAAACTACACCGAATATCCCGATAACTCGTAATACTTCGGCCTTTATGTAACGTAATACATATATGTGCCGCGGCTATTGTGAGAGGTGTTCGAGTGTGAGACGAAGGTTCGCGTCAATTCCGTCGAGAGGAATCATTTGATTTGGGCTCCACAAATACTTGGACTTACGCATTACTGAGCCTACTGGAGATATGTAACAGGCGTTTAATTAAAGGTGATAGACAATTAGTTGAGTTTCTTCATTGAAGTCTTCGTAAAAGAATTCATTAGTAAATTATTACCGCTACATTGTGCCAATATGTTGTTTTAGAAATATAGACTGCTGCTGACATTGAGAATCTCGTGGGTAATTTCTCTATCTAGATAACTACTTGACAGTAACCCCCAGATTGAATGTTTTGGGGAATACTTAAGTAAATAATATAGGCCACATCAAAAGACTTAAAGTCACCCAAAAGACTTAAAGTCACCCAAAAGGCAATGGAAAGGGCTACGCTTGGCTACGCTCGAAGTTTCCTTGCTTGATCACATCAGAAATGAAGATATCCGCAGGAGAACTAAGAATTACTACATAGCCCGAAGAATCGCCAAATGTAATTGGCAGTGGGCTGGGCACATTACTCGCAGAACCGATTGTCAATAGGGATGAAAGGCTGAGTGGCGCCCACGTACCGGAATACACAGCGTTGGAAGTTTTCCTATAAGGTGGACCAATGACCTGGTGAGGGTCGCGAGAATCCGATGGATGCACAGGACAAGTAGTTATAGTAAGACTTGTAAGAGGCCTATGTCTAGGAGTGGACGTCTTTTGACCGAAATTATGTTAAATATAAAACTGTAACTTTTGTTTTGAATTACATAACACATGAGCAGTTTTTTTAAGGTAAATCCTAATCTTTTTCTAAGCTCATAGATGTTGCAGATTTGACACTTTTCCTTCAGTAGAAGTTACTGATCATCGACCTGTCGATTTTATTAAAATATCAACAACTACCGCAATTTATGAAAGACTTTCGTAAATCTCAAGATAAATCTTGGCGTGATGTGTATCTGCGCAACACATCACAAGCATCTTCGCTTATTCAAGTTCTAAGAATCTCAGATCCTGAACTCGCAATCTGTTACCACGTTTACTAAAGGAACTTTTATAAAATAGCGCACTTCAAACTTAAGTTGACGGAGTTTTGTAAGTTTTAAAGTACGGCACAGTATTCTCATGCTCGTATCTTGCGCAAAAAGATATGCGATACCCATTTTCTCATTAATAATTAGGTTAAGTGGGTAGCAGGTAAATTATAATTTAATAATCGAGATTGTGAAGGTGCGCCAGTCTGTGAATATACACTCTGCTATCCAGACGTTGTTTGATTTCGCTTCTTGCTATCAAGTACCCCGGGCCGCATACTTCTCAGTGGCGACGAGATTGAACAATTCGCGTGTAATAATTACTCGTAGTTACGATGTCTATCGGGAAGATATCCGAGTTTAACGTGCATAAGGACGATTGGAACCTATATGTCGAGCGGTTGGAACAATACTTCATCGTCAACAAAATACCGGACAATTTACATGTGTCAACGTTAATAACCGTAATGGGTGCAGAAAGTTATGAGTTGTTAGTTAATCTGTGCACACCTAATAAACCCAAAACAAAGAGTTTTGTGCAGTTATCGGAAATCATGGGTAAACATTTGCAACCAAAACCCAGTGAGCTCGCAGAGAGGTATAAATTCCGACATAGGAAGCAAAAGGAAGGCGAGACCATATCGGAGTACGTGGCGGTACTTAAGAAAATGTCAAAGACCTGCGAGTTTGGAAGTTGGCTCGAGGAAAGTTTAAGAGATCAACTAGTATGTGGAATAGCGAGTGAACATATCAGGCAACGGTTATTCGCAGAACCTACACTGGATTTCGCCAAGGCTTACAAGTTAGCCGTCAGCATGGAGTCGGCAGAGAAGGACGCCGCCGCAGTCGAAGGGCCTAAAGTACAGGTTGGAACGGGTGCAGCGACGGTTGAGTGCCAAGCGGTGACGGTGAGACGACAAGCAGCGAACGTGGCGGAGCGTGGCGGGCAGCAGGGCGCGGGAGTCGCGCGGCGGGACATGCGCGAGCGGCGGGAGCGGCGCGCAGGTCACGGGTCGGCGGTGTCGGTGCCGGCTGAGCGGGCCCGGCTGGCTGAGCGGGCTCGGCCGCAGCGGCCGTGTCAAGTGTGCGGTGCGGACCATAACGAGTCGAGGTGCAAGTTCGCGCGCTACGTGTGTAGGGTGTGCAATCGTCAAGGACATCTGCGGCGTATGTGCCCTAATTTAGTAGAACAATATCAGGTAGGCGTGCAAACCGCGGGTGGTGACGAAGAAGCGGACAGTGACGAGGTAATTTTCGTTGATATTTGTCAGTTGTCGATAGCAAGTTGTAAACCTATTATAATACCAATAAATGTGCATAACAAAGAAATATCTATGGAATGTGACACAGGTAGTGCAGTGTCATGTATTAGTCAAGAGTGTTACAATAAGTTGTTTAACGACCTTCCGTTACAACCCTGTAATTTAACTTTAAGATATTACACTGGTGAAACTGTAAAACCCTTAGGTATAATAAGACCCCTGGTTCGATATAAAGACAAAAGTGAATTTTTAGAGCTATTAGTCATAGAAAAAGGAAAAACTGTGCTTTTGGGGCGACATTGGATAGCGGCATTAAAAATCCAACTACCTGATATTAATTATAATGTGTATAATATGACCGAAAATAATAATTTTGACGTATCCTCTTTCAGTACCAAATACTGTAACGTGTTCGCGGAGGGTCTCGGGCGCTTCACGGGCGGCGCAGTGAGCATACACGTGCGAGAGGGCGCGCGACCGGTGTTCATGCGCGCGCGCCCGCTGGCGTACGCGCTGCGCGAGCCGGTGGAGCGCACGCTGGATCAGCTGGTGCGCGACGGAGTTCTCACCCCAGTCGAGCGTTCCGACTGGGCTACGCCGATAGTGCCAGTGGTAAAGAAAGACGGAAGTATTCGTATCTGCGCCGATTATAAACTCACTTTAAACAAAGTTATTGAAATTGACCGTTATCCTTTGCCTAAGGTAGAAGATTTATTATTTCGTCTCAGAGGGGGTGAATATTACAGTAAAATTGATTTGTCACAAGCGTACGCGCAATTTGAACTCGATGACACAAAGAAGTACACTGTGATAAATACACACAAAGGATTGTATAGGTACAATAGATTAGTGTTTGGCTTAGCATCTAGCCCGGGTATTTTCCAGAGGCGAATTGAGCAATTATTCGTGGACATGCCTCGCGTAGGTGTATTTTTAGATGACATAATCGTGACGGGAAGTTCGAAATCCGAACACATAAGCAATTTACATAAAGTCTTCCAACGGTTACAGGACTACGGACTTAAAGTGAGGAAAGAAAAATGCGTATTTTTTTCAAAATCTGTTTCGTATTTAGGTCACACTATTAGTAAAGATGGAGTGCATACATGCCCAGAAAAAGTTAAGGCGGTGATTGACACGCCAGCGCCTACGAATGTCACTGAACTAAGAGCGTTTATAGGACTGATCATGTATTACGCAAAATTTATTAAAAATATTAGTACCGTTCTCGCTCCGTTGTACAAACTTCTAAAATCAGGTGTTAAGTTTATTTGGAGTCAGGACTGTCAGGATGCCTTCGAAAAAGTGAAACGACATTTAGCCGGTGGCGAAGTACTTATGCATTATAATCCAGAGCTACCGCTAATTTTAACAACGGATGCGAGTAGTGTGGGCGTTGGTGCGGTCATATCGCACGTAACGGCGGACGGCGAACGCCCAGTGGCGTATGCGTCGCGCTCGCTCACACCGGCCGAACGCGCCTATGCGCAAATAGACAGGGAGGCCCTAGGAATAGTATTTGGTGTACGTAAGTTCCACCAGTACCTGTACGGCCGTCACTTCATATTAAGAACTGATCATAAACCTTTAACACACATATTTGGTAATAAAACGGGTATTCCAGTGATGGCTGCTTCGCGATTACAGCGTTGGGCGGTACTGCTATCGGGATATAATTATAACATTGAGTATATCGCATCTAATAAGAACAGTGCAGATGCATTATCACGCCTTCCATGTAGAAATGATAGCTCAGGTAGACTAAAAACAGAAAACACGTATGTTAACTTTGTAGAGAAATTTTTACCCATCACTAGTAGTGACGTCAAAAGAATGACATCGAAAGATAAGGTACTAAGTAGGGTGATGTTCTATATACAGTCAGGATGGCCATCAGTTGGTCCGAATAATGATGAGATTAAACCATTCTTGACTAGGCGTGACGAATTATATGTAGAATGTGGATGTATAATGTGGGGCTATCGTATGGTAATTCCACATTTATTAAGAGTGCAAATTTTAAACCAACTGCATAGCAGCCATATGGGTATGGTAAAAATGAAAAGTCTGGCTAGGAGTTACGTCTGGTGGCCCAACATCGATAAAGACATTGAGGCGTTATGTAAAAGCTGTGAGACGTGTGCGGTGGAAGCGAAGGCACCTCCGCGAGCTATCATACAACCCTGGCCACACTGTACTCAACCATGGACTAGGCTTCACATTGATTTTCTAGGCCCATATCGAGGTATGACATTCTTAGTACTGATTGATTCGTCTTCTAAATGGATAGAAATATTCGAAATGGCACGTACTAACGCATCGAATGTTATTAAAGTATTACGTTCGACTTTCGCTAGGTTCGGCTTACCGGAGCAGTTGGTATCCGATCAAGGACCACCTTTTACTAGTGTTGAATTTAAAAGTTTTCTTGCTAATAACGGCATTAGACAATGTTTTTCACCTGCTTATCATCCGTCTTCAAATGGAGCCGCAGAAAATGCAGTGAATATTTGTAAACGCACGATTAAAAAAGCAATTAGGGATCACGAGGATATAGACACAGCTTTACAAACATACCTTCTAGCATATAGGAACACAGTGCACAGCACCACCGGTGAGACACCTGCAATGCTGTTGCAGAGACGAACGCTACGCTCTAGATTAGATTTATTACGAACGGAACGATCAGTGAGAACGAGAGTACAAAACACGCAGCAAAGTCAAATCAATTCAGCAGGTGGGGTTGCGCGAACATTCAACGAGGGTGATCAAGTTTGGATGAGGGATTACAGTTCCTCGGATAAATGGGTAAAAGGTACGATTTCCGACGTAGATAGTGCTCGTAGGTATTCAATAGCAAGGAATAACGGTCAATTTATTAAAAGACATGTGGATCAAATACGACGCAGATCCCATGCATCTTTCGGTATACCGAACACAGAGGAAGAGGGAACTATAGGGGATGAGAACTCTGTCGCACACGCGGGGGATAGCCTTATTAAGTCAGGGAAGAATGGGGATAACTGTACAAATGAGAGTGTGTGTGAAAGAGATGAATCAAAACCATTAATTAACAGTGAAGCAGGGGCCGTTGAGCACGGTGAGCCTTTTGATCATGTTCGTGATTCATCAGATCAGCAAGAGCACCCAAAGCGAACTCGAAAGCCAGTTGTCAGATTCCAATGTACTTAAAATGTATTTTGTTGTTATTTAAGGGTTATTTAAGAAGGGAGGTGTGATGTATGTAGTTAATAATTAGGTTAAGTGGGTAGCAGGTAAATTATAATTTAATAATCGAGATTGTGAAGGTGCGCCAGTCTGTGAATATACACTCTGCTATCCAGACGTTGTTTGATTTCGCTTCTTGCTATCAAGTACCCCGGGCCGCATACTTCTCACTTTTCCTTTCATACGCACTTCTAATATTTCGACGTAATAAACATTGACTCAGTGGGTGTGTGCCCTCCTTCGTTGCCATGACGATATCATCCACATTTTTCGTGTAAAAATTATAAGTCGCGCATGAATGGTGGTCGCTAGGTGACGAGGCCTCGAACAGGCACATATACAAATACTTGGGCAAATAGAAGGGTATCAATATCATTTCTTATGACGTACACGAGCGCGAGTTACTCGTCGACTTGTAAATAAATGTGTTCCAAGCGACAAATTGCAACGTTGTCGAGTTATTTTTATTACGACTGATATTGAAATGTGGGTTTTTATTACAATTTTTAACCGACGTCAAAAAAGAAGAAGGTACTCTAGTGACTGAATCTTTGCCTAATGGTAACCAATTTTGGTGATCCGTTTTGAGTAGAAGAGTAACTTTGTCAGATGGTCTTTTGGTGTTGAAACACTATACGTTTCATTTTTTTTTTATTGAATTTGGTTTAAATTTTTTTGAAGGCGGTAATCAATAGAACCGTACTAACGATTTCAGATCAAGTCGGATTTTAAATTGCAGCAAAAGGTCACATCTCTTTAGAAATTCTTTGTCCTTCAATTTTGAAACATAACCTAATCTTGACTAATTAATACCTATTTACGGAAGTACATTAATAAGACGGCCAGATGAACCCTTTGGCATGATATCATGCCCAAGGAAATCCCCTCTTTGAGGCACTCCCTCTGGAAAGACGTCACGACGTCCTTACCTTCCACATAACGCAGTGCTTCACCGGATATGGTAAGTTTAGGAGGTTCTAGCAACGGATTCGTGCGAAAAAAATCACTACTGTGTGAACCATTCTAAAAATATGGTATAGCGGATGATGGAGGTGTCCTTGCTTCGACCTCTCGCACCGGGCCGTGGTATAGACCATGGTCCGGAACGAGGAGGAAAAGCAAGCGGTCGTCCTTGTCTGCGAAGCAGTAGCAGTGCTAGCAAAATTGGCAGCCACATACCTATGTGAGGGACGTACGTAACTTACTTACGCCCCAGCAGCCAGGATCTTACCCTTGGCGTCCACGCGTCTCAAGGAGTCCGCGCGCCTCAAGCAGTTGTCAGCAACAGCAGGTACCCAGCTGGGTCGAAGCCTACTGGGGCCAGGGTTAGTTTCGAAAGACAGCTCGAGCCCCGGTATGAAGGCTGGAAGGAACGGGGTGGGTCTTTTAGTCAGTAAGAGTCTGACACTATCTCTCGCTCCGCCCAAGAGCGGGATTTGTCATTAGATGATTTTTTCCCACCATAAAAAAGCCATCCCTGGCGTGGGTTTACGGAAGACGAGCAATAGGTAGCTCACTGTCGGAACTTCCGGTAACAGTCCGGACTGAACCCGAGTCTACGTGTGCCTGAAAGAGATGTCAGTAAACCGTAGGGGCCCAGCAGCGCCAAAAACTTCTGGGGCCATGGATTGGCAACAGGTGGGATTGCAATCAAGCACTAGTTTATATCAATGAAGCGCAAGGTAAATAAAGAACATTAGAATGGGTTTTAGTTGATTATAGTCTGACCCACCGTAAAAATCATTAGATAATATTTCACTTTAAAAAAAGGATCACCCCTTATAATAAATCTTTGCATAATATTTGAGCTACAAACAGTAAACTGATAGCAAAGTGTCCATGTGCACAAGTGACAGTGCGGCGTGGAGCGTGCTCGCATTCGTAGGTAGCAGTCAGACGCGGGTAATATCTGCGAGACTTACCCACACAGATTATTTGGGGCCACGACGCCTCAGGTGAGAAACGCACGCTATTCATTCCTGAAGTTGAAGAAGGCAGTTGAAATGTCCATAGAAAATGTACTTATTTCTGTCGCTGCTATAAAAACAAATACAAAAGCAGAATAAAATAAATTGTATAAAAAAGTGGTTTATACACCGTTAAATTTTGATCGTTTTAATCCCGTGGAGGGTCGATCCGGTACATGAAACACTATCGATTTGTAAAATTAATTTCGTACTTGCGTAAATTTCAAACCAATTGACCTAGCCGTTACGAAGGAGTAGGCCTCAGAAAATCACTTTTTTATGGCACTTTTCGGGCGCTTGGCCCTTAATGTGGTTAAAATTTATTTTTTTAAACTTCATGTACAGTTGTGGTACATATGCGAACTCAATATAATATAATATTCCACAACTATCACACAACGCCGTCTAGTCTAAAGCTGAGCAGAGCTTGTGTTATGAGTACTAGACAACTGTTAAACATACTTATATATTTCTAAATACATACTTACTGTCGATAAATTACACCGAGACACAGAAAAAATTATCGTGCTCAACACACAAATATTTTTCCTGGGTGGGAATCGAACCCACGACTTCCGGCATAGCAGTCAGGGCCACTAACCACTAGTCCAGCAGGCATGTTTTAATGTTACAAGGCATTATCTGCCAGCCAACCTTTGGACTAAAAAAGACAACACTGTGGTAGGCATGCATGCATAGGCTGTGGTCTGTGGTAGTTATGCATGAGATAGGTTCAAACCCTACTGTGGATACCCCGTGTGTGTGTGAGTAACCTGGTGTGTCTGCTAAATGAACATGATAGAGAAGAGTAAGGGATATTCTTGATAGTCAAATGAATCGTTTTCAAAGTCAGTACAAAGATACACAAACATTCAAAGGAAAGTGAGTTACTGGAGAGCCTATGAATCGTATTTTGTTTAAACTTTTCAGTCTTTCAAGTTTTTGAATATTTCTTACACTTGTGAACATTTATTAAAGCTGCTGTATAGATAGCGCTTATTTAGCTTTTGAAACGGAACTTAAATTGAATTATATATCGTGGAATTTACTGAAACAGATTTTGAATTGTAAATTGGAATTAAAGGAAAGTTATAGTTAAAAATCCAATAAAGTAACTCTATGCGATTTTTTTTAAATATACCTTAACTATATTTATTAATTAATTTATTTAATCTTCATGCAACACAAAGTACATAGGCGGACTTAATGCCTTAGGCATTCTCTACCAGTCAACCTAGAGTGGTGAAGAGACGATATGGTAGGTGCACAAAAAGAAAACTTTGGTATTAAAACAAGAGTAAAAAATATACGTACAGTGTTGCGTTGCGTTGCGTAGCATATATGTAGGTATTATAATATGCAAAAGTGTGTTTTAATAATTTCTATACAATTATACAGCTCGGTAGTGCTTAATAAAGACCACATAATTTTATCGTGTGGAAATCAAACCCACATCACTTAGTGCAGCAGCCAATCACTCAACCACAGCGCCAATCGTACCGCTATAATATAATCAATACCGCTGTAAAATTGCAAACCGCTGTTTTTGTAGCCCCATGAGTCCAAGACGAGCTAGTATCGAGTTTCAATCGCTCCCTCCCCCCGCCTGCCCCCTGCACTCGTCGCCTTGTCTGGACTTGCTCGTACGACTACTGCTGACCTACTGGAACTGTATGCTGACTTGTATGCATGATATTTGGCACGTTCTGTCGATAATACCTCCATACCTGTCCAGGTTAACTAGTTATTTTGTATTTGCATACACATACAAATACAAAATAACTTCCTTTAACCTTCGACCCTTTCTACACAGAAAGAGTCTTAGTTATGTTTTGGATATTTCCTGAAAGTATTACCTACTCACTGTTTAAGTCAAAGTATTTCATCATCATCATCATTTAAGCCAAAGAAAGACATGGGCCAAAATAAAAAAAAAAAACACAAACACAAAGAATTTACCAGCAATTGCTGAGTTGGTGACCCTTTCGGTTCAGGCACAGTCACTGCAACTGTGTTGTATGTCTGTACTCTTTTTTTTATTATTTTTTATGTTGTTGTATATTGTGTTGCTTGCACCGAATAAATGCTATTCTATTCTATTCTATTCTACTTTTTGGAGACACAGGTGCAATTAGGTTACGGTAATTCAAAAAACATTAGATTATTAGGTACACTATTTAAAAATATAAGAATTTAAAATCGATATGTTATATCGACATAACATCACGTCTATATTCCCAGAGGGTTAAATTGAGGTGTTCGTATACTATCCACAGCCATATTTAATAACAACTCAGGTTCTCAATAGCTCATTGAGACAATTTGATTGGTAAGATAGCATAGTGTTAATGTAAAGACGGCGAATATAAATATTACGTCTTGTAAATTCAAACAAATATGTTCTTACATTAACAAAGTACCTCCCAAAGTAGTAATGATATAGTAAGTAAAGTTTGTGAAATGACAGTGGTAAAGTCTGCACCGGGCAGCTACCAACTGTCACAATTCTTAGCTCTAAGAAGAAAATAGCATTACGAAACAGAGTGGTAAGTGGCGATGCACACTACACGTTTTCTTAATTATAAAGTAATTATTAAGAGGTCTGCAAGACCTACAGCGTGGTCATTCTCATTCAAGAAAGAAATATGCAAAGACACAATGCTTACAAAATATGAGGTATTTTGAGACTTAGAAAACATAAATCTGAAGCCTTTTAGTTCTGCACTAGATGTAGAGTCATCTTTATCATAATACTCATAATACGGAAATTAGTAGAAAAGGAAGCCAGAAAGAAAGCGCGCTCCGCGTGTACTATGATAAAGATAAGTTTCTTTGTTTCAAAATGCTCGGGAAAATAACGTACATTCTGCGTCAGACGCTCCGAACAACTTCTTAGATATAAGTTGATCTTTTTTATTATTTTAGTACAAGCAGGAGCTCGAGGGAACAGACTGTACGTCTGTACTCTTGTGTGTCGACTGCGGGAGAACTCCTTCTCACAACACTAACATTTGTCTGTTGGACTCTAATGGCCGGGTGTTTGAATTGATTATGTGTTAAGAACGTCTTAAACCATAGTAGAAGAAAAAAAAATGATTTCAGTTATCAATCAATTTGCAAATTGGGCGTATTGCAACAAAGAAACCAAAAAACCGATTGAGAAAATTTCTAAGTTCTCATATAGAAATATTTATGGTTTTTGTATGATTTTTTATGGTTTTTGGTTTCTAGCCACATGTGTGTAGAAACACACATGTGACTAGCTTTTGCCAGCGGCTTCTCCCACGTACATAAAATATAGCCTGTGTCACTCAGGAATAAAAAAGCTTTCTATCGATGAAAACATTATTTTTAGCAATTGGACCTGTACTTCCACAGATTACCTCCTACAAACAAAAAAACAAACTTTACCTCTTTATTATATTAGTAGAATAAAATTGAATAAATTTTATTTTGCACAGAAAGTAAATATAAACTCTAATCTTTCTATTGTGTTTCTACTTACGGTATTCGAAAGGTTAAAATCTTTTAAAATTTTAACATAGTGACTATTATGTTGATAATACATACTGCATACTTACTAATATTTTAAATGTAAAAGTAACTCTATCTGTTACTCTTTCACGTTTAAACTACGGAATCTATTTTGATGAAACTTATAACAGTAGTACCTATTGAAGCGCAAGAAAAGATATAGGCTACTTTTTCTCTGGCTTTAACTTCGTGTCCACCGAAGTTGAGAGCAAAAGCCAGTGACAGTTCTGTTGCAACTTTAAAAGACTTCCGGCAATACACGTTGAAATAAAAATTTGAAAATCACAATCAAACTGATCCGCTCCCAATCAATCACCACCGTCCACTATCTACCTATTCCGCACTAAACAAAAAAGGCTTTAAAACGAACGACACAACTTCACCAAAGACAATTAAAAATAATTGAATGAAACCAGTCCTAGTTCACATAACCGCACGAGCCGAATGGAAACTCCTATTCACAATTTCGGACTTTGAAGTTCGACCCATCGGATGCAAAGTACTATGTCAGTGGTACACTGGCACACCAAAGTCCATTTAGAAGTTAAACTAAGCCTCCAAGTTGTCTCTCAAAGTGTACTAAGATAGGAACATTTTATGTTGCGGCGCTATTGGAGAGCTCCCGAAATATACTGTTTTAGTTTGAACTTCGATTATGAAGTGTTGTAAATTTTCAGTTTCATGTCTTCCTGTTTGGAAGTTTGAATTGTTTTGTTGAAGGTCTTTTATGTAGTAAACAATGAAGTTATTAATAGTAAATTCAGTGATAAAACTGTTTTATTAACGTAATTATAATATTAATTCATTAAACCCCAAGCGAGCTGTCTTCCTATTGTGTCTGTAATTTCCACGATTGAAAGGTTAATACAACAATTCTAAAGTCGCAATTTCTTCAAAATTAACTTATATTTTTGTTTAAGTAAAGAAACGTCGCCCTACGCGTTTTAAACATGTAAATTCGCATAATAAGACAATCACTCCCGGAACACTCATCTTTAGGTCACATTAATATTTGTTCCGTGCGGGAAGCGAACTGCAAACCGCGACCCGCCGTGCAACCACTGTGCCAACCATGCCGTCTATACCTACAACTTTAAACAGAAAATTGTGCTATTTATAACTTGTTTCTGTCACAGGTTGGCCTGCATGAAATAAAAAAATTACTCGCGAGGTATAAAGTATCCATTCCTATGTGGTATTTTCCGGAGATAGTCTACTTGTGTGCCTAATATAATCCTAATTCGTTCTGCCGTTTGTGCGTGAAGATATAACAATTAATCTTCAAACAGATGAACGTCTTTAAATAAAATACACGAGTAACTCATGTCCTGAAATAGGACGGAAAAAGAAAGTAGGATGTAATTTCCTACTTTCAGGCGGGTGAAGTCACTGACAGAAGCTAGTTTTCTATACAAACAGTCTTCCGCACTAACAGCGTTATAGCACCAAGT
Organism: Mythimna albipuncta; assembly: GCA_929112965.1. Taxonomy (NCBI): domain Eukaryota; kingdom Metazoa; phylum Arthropoda; class Insecta; order Lepidoptera; family Noctuidae; genus Mythimna; species Mythimna albipuncta. The sequence goes on from OV815973.1 coordinate 445,040, forward strand.
TCCGTCGCCTGATCGTAAAATAAACTAAATTAACAATTGACTTTCAATAGGGCACGCGTGACTATAAACCCAACTGCGCCGATGAGTCGTAACGGCCGTGACGACGACGCGCTGATTATACTGAGTCTTTATACTGATCGCAGATAGTACAGTCGGTAAGAAAAGAATTGTCTGCAAAGAAATATCCTAAAATGACGCCTGTTATCCACTAATGATTATTACTGTCGCTACTGATGATTACTTAACTGGCCTTTTAGTGTGGTGGTTAGTGCCCCTGACTGCTATGCCGGAGGTCGTGAGTTCAATTGCCACTCAACACAATAATGTTTGTGTGATGAGCACGATCATTTGTTCTGTGTCTGGTTGTAATAATTTGTCTATAATGTATGTCTTCTGAAATAAATAAGTATGCTTATCAGTTATCTAGTACTCATAACACAAGCTCTGCTTAGCTTGGGACTAGACAGCGTTGTATGATAGTTGTGGAATATTATTATTATTAGGCAGCGACACTTAGGCTAGACCAAAGTTCAAATAGAGTCAATGTTGAAGTTGCATGTAATGGAATGCGAATATTTAATTTACGTCAATCGGGCTAAAATTCGGATTAAAACAAAAAAATGACTTGATCTAGTAATCATAACAAGGACTTCATTTTCAGCAGAAATTGCTGCTTCAATTACGCAATCAGAGGAAATCAACTCAACTTCAATTTAATTTTGATACCTATAATCATTATTGTGCTCGAAATGACACAAATACCTAGTTAGTTTAAAATTCACATATTTTAATACAAATAATACCTCTTACGTGCGTTCATCAATCATGAGTTTCTAGATCCATTAATAAACACTATTTTGATGGTTCTCAACCTCGAAATATGTGCGAGTATATTACAATAAATGTATTCTAATGACCGTTAGTTACCTACGTGGAGAACGTATTTTGATAAATATTCCATTTAGGTACACATGAACCTTGTTGCAAAACGTAGGTACTTAAGAATATTCAAACCGAGTTAGATTATTATACAACCGCTTTTACGTGATAATGAAGTTATTACCCATCGTCCTTTAAATATTTTGGAAACACAGGTATCTTGTAGGTGATCAGTAGCAGCGACCTTTCGCGCCGGGCCCTGGCACAGGCCATGGTCCACAATGGGGAGGAATGGCAGACAGTCGCCTCCTTCTGAAGTTGAAGCAATAATGCTAGTGAAGGTGGCTGCCGCACACTTGAGGAAACGGACGCCCTCATACCACAACCACTGGGACGCTGGCCCCGATTTCCAGTCACCGTAGGCGTGGGTTTGCGGACAATGAGCAATGGGTAGCTCGATGTTTGGCCGTCCAGTAACCGACCGAAACGAACCCGAGTCGTCGAGTGCGCTGGGATGCAAGGCAAAGAAGTAACATAGGTGCAGTTTTAGTCAGTAAACGTCTGACACCCCCTACTGCCCTAGAGCGAGAGAAATGAGCGAGTAAATTTAAAATCGCGGTACAGATTACATTTTAGCGTAGTTTTTTCCGTAGCTGCAGAATCCATCATCAATTACGGAGTCAGCTAGGGCCAAGTATAAGTAGTCTTTAAGTTTTATGTGGCATTTCATGCCTAAGTATGATTCGATTGATTTGATTGGTATACATTTAGGTAGTTAATGTAAGGGAACCCAATTAAAAGGACCAGGTAGATGATTTCCCACCTCATCAAACATAAGCGTTGGATTGCATTGAATGCACCAACAAGCTTTTAAACCATGCTCAGGTTAACGACAGATAGGTCGGAACGGGCCCTTTTAATAATAATTAAAAAACAAATAAACGAAAATGTAATTGTTAGAATTCGTGGTACAGATTGGTAATACAGATTGAATGAAACTGAAATTCATCAGTTTGTACGCTACAGTTACCACAATCTAACACAACGAGCTTAGGTTCCCTTGTGTGGTGTCGTGGCTTTCCACTTCACTCGAATACAGTTCTTAACAGTAAACCGGACCTATCAAAGGCTTGGAAATTATTATATTATTTGACTGGCCTGTTAGTTTAATGGTTATTGACTGACTGCTATGCCGGATGGGTTCGATTCCCACCCAAGACAAATGTTTGTGTGATGAGCATGATCATTTGTTTTGTGTCTGGGTGTCATTCATCTATAATATGTATATATTTAGAAATTTATAAGTATGTTTATCAGTTGTCTAGTACTCATAGCTTAGTTTGGGACTAGAAGGCGTTGTGTGATAGTTGTGGAATATTATTATTATTATTATCCATGCCACTTGTTTAGAGAACTATTTTGGGGTTTTGGTAATCTATTCGGTATTTTAGCTGAACGTTTCAATGAGCCCTTTAAAATAGAACAGTATAAATATATGCAACCAATACGACTTCTAATAAAAAGTTTGATGTTATTAAATTTCTGGGTCCAAAGGTAGAAAATGTTGTTGGTTGTGCATTTGTCTCATTTATTGAAGAAAATTAACTGTACAGATATTATTATTATTTATTTATTCATTTATGTACACACAAACACTTAAAAAAATACAGTTGTAATCTATAACCGTTTGTTTTTCTAAATAAATGGGGACATGTTTATTCTTAACTGAAATTCGCGATACCTAAAAGCCCTTGGATGGAATTTAATATTATTTTTGGCTAGGTCTTATATGTAGAAAGGAAATATTTTTCTGAACAGCTTCAGTAGGTATGAGATAGTGCCAAACTATGATCATAAAATACATATTTGTTATATTATATTTCCTGCTTGACAACGCAAGGCAATTTATCTAAATAATAAGTGAAGTATATAAATTGATGTTTAGGTTGTGAATTCCCCAAAATGTTTGTTATTAACAGCCCAACAACTTCTCAAAATAAAATTTATTGAAGCATGTTTTATCATATTTAACACTACATAACATCTGTCTATACATTCTCTGAATGGTAAAGCAAACATCTACCCTGTAGGTTACCATGGGGCACGCATTTACTTAGAGTTAGTATTAAGTCTTTGTAAATATAATAATTATATGTTAAGAAGATTGCAGGTTCGAGTCCTGTCACGGTCGCCATGTAAGGATTGGCGATAGGATAGAAATGAGTCGAATGAATGCTGCGGTAAGATTGTCCGTTTATTAGTATAACATACCATTAATGCGATTATATTAGTCTTGAAAGTACTTAGATATACTATCATTCAGGTTACTATGGATCCAGATTTTGAAATAATAGTATCCCTTTGTTCGACCTTGGAATCGAACCCGGAAGTTCAAATACAGTGATTCTTGCAACAATGCTTACATTCTTCTGTTTCCCATAAGATAAATATCTTATAAAAGTTAAGGGTGTCCCAATAAAATGGTAACAGGGTGTTTGTTTCCAGCCCCGAGCGTGCCGTGGTGCAAACGACTTACGGCGATACTTAGTAATAGCAAGGTTATGGTAATAGATACAGTACTTTTGGCGATTTATTAGTGCCATTGGCTAATTAGGGTCCCACAATTTTAAATACTGGAAATTGCGGAGAAGAAATGAAAAGACAGGGTGAGATGACTCGATTAGTCGTTGAAATGGATAGGTATTAAAATATAGGAAAATCATAGATTAACTAAAAGATCAAAAGTCGCATGAAAAGCATAATCTTTTATTATTCTCAATACAGCTGAAACGTAGTTGTTCATGTTTGTCCACGACAACAATAGTATCGTAATAAAATTGCGTTCTTGAAAAGTGGTGCTGGAGGTGTTGTACAGCAAACACCGTCCTGAAAAAGCTTTCCAATAAATATTAACTTTTATCGATGGTATAAATACGAATCTTTAAGCTGTTTGGGAATTCCACCCACAACGAAAGCCTTTTGGAATAACTAGCGCAGAACTGAGAACCAATGATCTCGCTGTCAGTTGCGCTTAAGACGAACATACCTCCTTGAATTGTCTACAAAATGATCCCTTGTGTAACTTATAAAGGCAGAACTGACAGAGGAAGATAAAGAAATCTTGCAAAAGCTGCAACCAACCTAAATAGAGGGTTTATTATTTCTTTACTGTCATGCAACTAAGGCCCATAGATAGAATACATAATCTTACAGTCTTATAAAATACATAATAAACCAATACCTATTAACAATATAATAATAAACTATAATTATATATGTTATATCGCCTTCGAGATCCGCTGCGTAGTGTTGTGTAGTCTTCCTCGGAAACGTAGATACTCGACACCTTTTGGCCATAAGTTCTCCCTCAAAAAGGTTTGTAGATGGTGAGTTGGAACTCGCATCACGAACGATTTGAAGTTAATGTAGTGGCGCGGATCCAGCCTTTCGACCCTCAGAGACCCTCAGTTGCCCCACGACTTTCTCAACCTTCGTAGAATGATCCAGACTTGAAATATACAGCTGCGTCATAGGCACAGCAGAACGCAGCAGCATGTATGGACCACTTGGTGCGTTACCGCACAGGTTACGGCAACTGGGCTACTTCTTCTACTTTTTTACCCTAGTGAAACCTTCTTCATCAACTTGGCCTGTTTTCGGCAAGGAGCTAAGGACCGCACTCAGGTTAGGTTGAGTACCCATTTTCACTTTGTTCCTTTTTGTCGCTGGCCGCTTTATGATAATGTTACTCCTCCAGGAGTGTAAGACTAAAAAGAGGAAAAAAAATAGGTCAGTGTAAGCTGTGATATTTATTTATTTATTTATTTATTTAACACTTTATGCACATGGGTACAGAGGCGGACTTAATGCCTTAGGCATTCTCTTCCAGTCAACCTTTGGGTGATGCGGAAAAAAAGGAGTGGTAGGTGCAATAAAAGAGTGAGAAAAAGGCAAAAACAAGGATTTATATACTAATAGACCATAGAATAGATATACTAATAAACCATAGAATAAATACATACAACTATACAATATATACTCAAATTAATACACTACATAAATACACTAAAATAATCAAATAATTGGTCCAAATCGACAATAGAAAAACATTAACGCTGTGATGAAACTACTGCCAGCTTTTTACGAATCAACTCGCGAACTTTGATTTTGAATGTAAATCTGCTTGTTGCCATCCTGATCTCCTGGGGAAGCGCATTCCACAAAGAAATAGCTTGAATAAAGAAGGAATAGTGAAGAAAGTCGGTACGATGAGTGGGACAATGGAGAAGGCGGTTATTAGATGAGCGCAGATTTCTATTGTGGTTAGCGCAAATGTATTGAAAGTGAGGGGCTAAATAACTGGGGCAATTAGGAGAATCAAGAAACGAAAATAACGTGGTGAGCGCCCTTTGCTCTCTGCGCTGACGTATGGGCAACCACTTTAGAAGCAACCGATGCGCTGAAACATGATCATATTTCCGAAGATTGAAAACAAATCGAATGCAGTAATTTAGAAGGCGGTCAAGTTTATTGAGGAGATCTGCATTCAGGTCATAGCAGCACACGTCGCCATAATCGATGATTGGTAAAATCAGAGTCTGCACAAGCATTGTCTTCGTGCTAGATGGTAAAAAGTTCTTCAATCGAAACAGAGCCCGCAGCATTCCAGTAACCCTCTGACTAACACTAGCCACTTGAGTACGCCAGTTCAGGGTACTATCAATACGCAAGCCTAGATCCTTTACATCGGTGCTGAATGGGACAATCGTACCGTCGAAACGAACTGGTGGCAAAGTTGCACTGTCCACCTTAGCGATGATTCGAGGACTTCCAATGATAATAGCCTGACATTTATTGGGGTTCACTGCAACACCAAATCTGTCGGACCAGGCTTTTATGGCTATTAGGTCCCTATTTAATTGGTCGATAGCACCAGGTATATCGTCGACCTTCGCTTGACAGTACAACTGCAAATCATCAGCATATAGATGATACGAACACTGAAGTACGGTAGTAATAATATTAATAAAAATAGAAAATAGAAGAGGAGAAAGGATACCGCCCTGAGGAACGCCAGTTTCTAAACCACACCAGCGAGATGAAGAATCCCCGACGTGAACTGACTGCTGGCGTTCCTGAAGATAGGAAGTGAACCACTCCAGTGCCTCGGGAGAGATCATAATATAGGACAGAAGGGCTAAAAGGATTTCGTGACTGACGGTATTAAAGGCGTTCGAGAAATCTACCAACACTAGCACAGTGACTTTGGTATCCTCCATTCCGGCCCTTATATCGCCAGTCACTTTAAGAAGGGCGGAAACAGTGCTATGTCCCGGCCTGAATCCAGATTGCAAAGGGCTTATAAGCGAATTATATTGCACAAAACTTGAGAGTTGTTTGTGGACACAGGCCTCAAGCACTTTGGATAGGAAGGGAAGGATAGAAATTGGACGGAAATGGGTTGGAAGTGTGGGATTGGAAACTTTAGGTAGTGGACGAACATAGGCTTTACGCCATAGAGAGGGAAATACTCCAGAATATAGGGAAAAATTTATAATATGGGAAAGGGCGGGTAGGAGGTAATCTAGGATCGTAACGATCATACCACGAGAGATATTATCACATCCTACCGCCTTAGATTTTATGGACATAATAATTTTTTTGATCTCTTCCGGTGCAGCTGGAACGAAACGAAAAGGATTAATTTGAGGACGCGTTAGACCAGAGATTAGAGATAGAGTTTGTAATTTCGTCAGATGATCCAAGGTAGGCACAGTGGAGAAATGACGGTTAAGATCATCTAAGTCAATAGAATTTGGAAGATCCAAATGTCGCGGTTTGCCGATACCTAGAGTTCCAAGGAACTTCCAAATATCGGCAGAAGAAGAAGATGAAATATTTTCAAGAATATGGCGGCGTTTAGCATTGCGTATCATCTGGTTACATTTATTCCTAGAAGACTTAAATAAAGTCCAGCTTTCATCAGTACGATCCCTTTTATGCTTGCAAAATGCACCGTCTCTGCGTCGCATAACCATCTGTACTTCTCTTGTCATCCAAGGTGCGGGAGGACGTTTCAATTTTACTTTTTTAACCGGGGCATGGGTGTTATAAAGGTATTTGCCGCAGCTGATTCTGTATTTCATCAATTGCCCTAGAACCAAAGATCCATTAATCCGCCCTAGACCTGTGTGGTGGTTTACGGTTTATTTTCTTCCCTTGAGAAGCAGTCTGAGTCCCAGCAGTGGGAACATTAAATAGCAAATTATGCCATGCTATGCTATTGATCAATTTAAACCTTGCTAGATTATCAGCCATTATAATGAAAAATTCCAGTTTGAATGACTAAAGACTATTTTTAGCCGACTACGGCAAAGCCAGAAATTGGAGTTATGAATCCATGATATATATAACAAGTTTCTGCTAGCGGCTTCACCCGTGTGTTTCATCCGAAGGTATAGGAGAAAATTGTCTTAATGCATGCCTAGGCATTAAAAGTAATCAGTAAGTCTAATCTAAGAGTTGTGTGTTTGCAGATCAGTCAGTCAGTAACGATTATATTTTATGTATATCTATAAAAAGTATACTGCCTTCAGTAGAATACAATAAATTGAAATGTATTTTCATTATTCCAATTCCAAACAACATTTTAGAATTTGTTCCCATTTTTCCGTGCTCATCGAATTATTTGCTTACCGTTTCGAACAGTAAATATTGTATGACAATCCAAATGAAATTTGTCAAAGTACTCGCAGCTTCCTCCACGGCGCTGAACAACAAAGCGGTTGTCAGTGAGTCGCTAATCAATTCGACGAGTCTAAGCCTTCGCTCAAATCGCTCGCAAAAACGTAAACACAGTATAAAGTATTCATTCCGCTGAGCTCCGCACTTAACGCGACGGAGCCGAAAAACAAATCCCTTCGCACAATAGACACGACCCCACAATAAAACCTATAAAATTTATATCTAACCTCGATATCAGTAGAGAGAATACATAATGAACATTAGGAACAAAGGCGTGTGAAAAGAGCCGATACCGAATTGTGGAGGTGAGAAATTGATACCATTTGCACGATACACGAAATGTTACACTAAAAACACAGCAATAAAGTTCAGTTTTGATCAAGAGAACATGCAACAGAATCAAACAATGCTGCCACCAAATTACATTGGACTCAAGTAAACAAGAAAATAGAGTCTATTTTGGTGTGCGGAACTTGCACTATAGAAAAAGCAAGAATCGAAGATAAGTGAGGTGGTGCGGCTCTCGCTCTGAAATATTAGTGTTCTGAAGGTTTTCTTTGAAATCGCGTGTTGGTGCAGCAAACTCTTTTGTAGCTTCCCGTTTGAACATTTAAATCAGCTACGGCGTAGCACTACCGCGTAGCGCTACAGGCTGCGCGCTACGAGAGCTCTACGATACATAGCTTTCGTAGCGGGCAGTTTTTTCCTCAATAACATCGTCGACCGCATCGTCGCTTTCGATGAGGTGAAATAGCAGTTAAGCGCGAATCTATCAACAATAAAAAAAAAACTTAATCTAACATAATCTATTTTTATGATTGCTGAATCTGTATGAATCCATTTAAACAAAATAATAAAAAGCTAAACGGTTTGTTTGCAGGAGTTTACCTTTGAAAGAACTTACTAGACTAACAGAAAGCTGCAATACATTATAGCTATACAGAACTATGATACTATAGAATATTTCTGATCGCGGACAAAATGCTAATTATGAAAACCACGAGAAAAAGCTAGTTTTTGGTAATTGCGTTTTCAAAACTTTTCATAAGTCAATACCTACCAACGCTTACTAGTACAATTACTCAGATATCGTTCGGTCTATGGCCCTTTATAGAGCACCGGAGCGGACGCCGTCGCTACGAAAGCGACCGGTGGCCAAGCTGAATGCATGCCTGAGGGTCGATGGCCATCCAGATGGTGCGGGGATACCGCGCGGATATCCACGAAGCGGTGAGCTTATTATCTGGAGGCAGCAGTCCTTGCATGAATACACGTCTAATAATATCACCCAGCCTCAGGCGGAGTGATTCAGACTTTTACTGACTAAAACAGTACGTAGTGCTCGACGCGCGCCTTAAGAAGACGTCTGCAAAACCGTAGGGGCTCAGCAGGATCCAGGCCTGCTAGGGCCATGGGTTGTGCGAAAAAGAACCCTGGAGCCTTGGAATGAAAGCAAAGAATGAACAGGAGTGGGTTTTAGTCAGTATAATTCTGACACATCCTCTCGCCGCCCAACGCTTCCAGTACATTGGAATGAAATGGGTACCTTTGTTCAATTTTGTTATCTAAATTTCCTCGAACCTCGAACGATACAGATTCTTGGAATAGGACAAATATTTGTATGATCTACTGATATTTATTCCGTGTTTGTGTATGTGTGTAACGGCAGCCACATTACCAGCGGTACTAGGAGCCCATGAATTTGAAGCGGTATTCATTTATAGCACTGTACGGTGTTTCTCGAATCAATTTCAGTATTGCTTACACGCATTTTTTGTGGATCTGGAGATTGCTTGAATAAAGGTTTGTAAGCATTTTTTTGCGCTTCTGTACAATCGTATCGTTTAATGTCTTCGTCAGTTTTGAAATGATTTTTTTTATCAATTCATGATACATTATAACTTTGAAGTAGACTAATTATTTTATTCATTTGAAAATCAAAATATCATAATAATTTAACCATTTATCATAATTTTTAATATATTACTACTTACCATCAGGTGGGATCACAGTCAAGACCTAGTTTATATCAATAAAAAAAAAATCATATTACATAGAAAATATTTGTATTTTTGTTTGTAATAAATGAACTCAAAAACTAATAAACCGATTTTTTTAATTCTTTCACCAATATGATGCTACTTAATATCGCGTGACATAGACTATATATTTTTACACGTGGGTATAGCTGTTAACAGAAGCTAATTAAAATATAAATTATTGCGATGATTTCATGGCTAAACTGTTAAAAAAGAACAGTGTCATTTCAGGGTACTGTACGGTTTACATTACGACAATACTAAGACAGCAAAGCAGTGTCAGCTTAAGATTCAGCTTAAGATTGTATCATGCGTCATGCAAGCTTTTTTTTTATTGTTGATAGGTTCACGCTTGACCGCTATCTCACCTGAAAATAAACCGATTGAATAGCATGTACAATTACTATTTATACAAAATGAGTTAATAGTTTCCTCCATTTTCATTTGTTTAAATACAATTTATATTGCATAACATTCATAACAATACAATAGTTTTTGTGACCTTGCTAAGTATGTTATAGCCGTGCATTTCTTATATCTGTTGCTTTATTTTTCATAATTAAACATATTTTCATTCTTTATTTAAAAAAAAATTAATAATATGTAAGTTTATAACTATGCTGAATGATAGAATAACTCAACTTGTACGTATACTTTTTTCCGGTGGCAAAATTATCTAATGACATCCCCCGCTCTTGGGCGGAGCGGGAAATAGTTTCAGACTTTTACTAACTAAAAGCCCACTCCTGTTCCTTCGTTGCTTTTCATACCAGGGCTGAGGTATCTTTTGAAATTAAGGTAAGTAGGTTTCGACCCAGCTGGGCCCCTGCTGTTGCTGACAACGCCTTGAGGAACGCGGGAACAGTGCGCGTCGTCGAAGACTTGGGCTCGGTGTGGACAGTTACCGGACGGTCGGACAGCGAGCTATTGCTCGCCGTCCGCTAGCCCGCGCCTACGGTGGCCGGAAATCGGGATCGGAATCCCAGCGGCGGCTGGGGCGTTGTGAGCGCCGTTGCCTGATACGGTCAGCCTCCCCCTTTTCTAGCATTACTGCTTCGCAGAAGGAGGCGCCCGCCTGCCACTCCTCTTCGTTCTGGACCATGGCCTATACTAAGGCCCGGAGTGAGAGATCACCCCTGCCGATCACCCTAACGACGGCACGGCGATGCTCCGCCCAAGCGGGGTACACCTACACTGTATATCGTATCGTCCGGGCGTTCCGCACAGTGGCGACACCCGGGCGTCACTTCCGCACGAATCCGGTGCAGGAACTTACCATGTCCGGTGAGAACCTGCGTCATGCGGAAGGTGAGGACGCCGTGTGGTCTTTCTAGCCACGCCTCAAGTAGGGGACTTATCACCATAATTGCGGCGTAACCAAACTTAGACGTATACTTAATTCTATGGGTACAATGGCAGTCTTATCGCTGACAGCGATATCTGCCAGGCTACCTTAGGATGGATCGTTAGAACTAATGAATACATGAATGTACTACATTTTTATAATCACTCTACACTCACTCAAAGTGTCACCATTGTTCTCAGGAGAACTGACCCCAGAACCACTAAACCGTTCTGGGTTTAGTGGTTCTCGGGTCAGCCCGAAAACCACTAAACCGTTCGTACCCAGTTGTGTGCAAAGCTCAAAAGGCTTACCCACAGTTGGACATAGCTGGGATGGTGAATGCAGAGCTACAGTAGTTAGGCATTGGTGATCATTTGAGACTGTGAGAACAAATTTATAAATATTATCTATATTAAGGTAACAATAACAACAATAAAATGGTGTTACCAAATGCACTGGATTATCATATTTCAGATGGATATAACATTATCCGAACAGTAATCCGCCTAACTTATTAATAACTGTATTGAAGCACCAATTATACGCGTAATAAAATACCACATTTAAATATTCACAGTACAGTATAAATTCCCAAATTTACAGAATGGTTCCGCAGCACTTACGGGTTTAGTAATATTAAATATGTATCCGTCCCCTGCAACAACAAAGTTCCAAGAAAGGCCGGAGAGAGAATAGATTTGTCAATCTTTCCGATCGAGAGTCACTTGTTTGATTTGTTAATCGGGGAGAGCGGGCAGCCGGAGGGACAGCTCCCCGGTCTCCCCTATACCATTATTTTGAAATCGGCTCTCCACGAAATAACGCCTGATTCAATAAATTATTAGTAGTAGCCCATTCTTTTCTTAGTCGGCTTTAACGGCCCGCGCCGTAATAAGCTCTAAGTTATTTTTTGTTTCAAGATCAAAGGAATAAAACTGTCTGGCGAATAATTATGTGAATCGCCACTTGCACTTATGGAGTTGAGATAGTATTAATAATAGAGAAAAGTTTATAAAGTTCTTAGTGTTAATAACCTTAAAGGGCCCTTATGCAAAATAACGGTCTTAGGCGAACCTTTGGGCTGCAGGATTGTACGAAATAAATCACCCTGAAAAACACAAGGCAACTGAAAGATGGGGTTACTGTTAGTAAAACTCTATATTTAAAACAAACTTTATACATAGTCTGATATTACAACTAAGACGCAGAAAATATGAAAGAAGTGCATAAACGTAGCAATCACTATAGTTACTTAATCAATTTTGGTGATTAGACAAACATAGCTTCTGAATACAGTTGTAGTCCCGGCTCGAATGAAACCTAAACTAATATTCCACTACAACAGTTCCAATAATTCTGGTATTATTCAGAACAAACGGTAATTTAACATTCATAGGTAGCAATCCATTACTATTTACAATATGAATTGTGCTGCTCTTTTCCTCGCGGAGGAGAGTCCCCGGAGGCGCTGGCTGACCCACGCCACGCCCGCAGCTGCTACGTATCAATACATAGCCTCCATTGGCCATATCATAGGATTATGTTATCAGCTCGCTAGACACGCTGATCTGGCTATTTTGTTGACTATCCAATATATATTATATTATATTACTGTAAGTTTGTATATATACCTATTAGTTTGGTAGTTTATAATACGGAAGACTACAATTCCACTTTTTGCTAATGGAATTGTAGTATTCCGTATTTGTTATAAACTACCAAACTGATAAGTATATAATATTTAATAGATAAACTAATAAACTCATATATATTATTGTTTTATATATATTCGCCTGTTTAGTGTAAAGACACAAGAGTGACAGAAGTGTAGTAGATACAATGTTTGGTCCACAGTCAGACGACGTTGAAAGCGACGCGGTTTATAAAGTGGTTAAGCGATTGGCTGCTACATTACGTTTCGTGGGTTCAATTTCCATACTCAAAAAAGATAGGACAGGTGTTGCAGAATTGGGTGTCTTGTGTATGTGAGTTTATATTGGTTGTTTATTATTATTTAATTAAATACTAACATTAGGCTAAGTTTGTACAACTACTAACACATATGAATAAATATCTGAAATAAATATTTGAATTGAATTGAAATATATTTGTTAATGCATGTGCGATTCAGGAGTCGTTCCTATATGGAGCGATTTTTTTTAAACATTTCTACAATGATAATTTTTCAGTAGTGAGTAGGTACTTTGAGTCAAAGTATCAATTCCTACTGTACTGCAATGTAAAGTTTGAGAAATGCTTATCTTCAAGTGCTTAAATCAGAAACAGGGGTATACTTTTGTCATAACTAATATAGCTGTACTTTATACATCTACCAAATCATTCTAACAATACACAATATTATTTATGCTCGTTACAAATAAAATGTTTTGAATTGTTAGATACTTATAGTAATTCCAATAACAATCAGCCTGATAAATTCTTGAGATTCGCAACTAATTACGAAGGTCAGACCAAACAGTTTGTTCGGGTTGCCGATCAATCAATTAGCTCAGTCTATTGCATTCTGCCAAATTATTGTTTATGGATCGACGTGAAAATTTCGCACAACATTGACCTAGCTAGTGCGAGGCACCTTGCCTCTCTAACCTTGAGTTAGCTAGGCATCTTAATGTGCTTCGCATGTGTTGACTACTAATTACCTGGGATATAAATTATGGTCGTTACATTTTCAGTGACACAATCGTTCCCATGGATTTTAAATGAAAGCGAATAGCTATCAGTACTTGCTTGTAGAAGGCGATTTTGGTTTTAGGACCCAAATACAAAACTGTGCTGCGACGTTGCATCGTAAAATCTACAAGCTCACACGTGGCATCGCAAGAACTTGTGAATTGATTCGCATCGCACATTGCGTGGTCACCTAAACAATTGCTTTTCCGCACAAAATCGCATCGCCATTGTTACTAGTAAGCTACTCTAAAACTGCCTGGAGTCAGTTAATCAATCTGACCAGCTTTTTCTCAACTATCCAATTTAACGGGAATAACTGAATACTAGAATCTCTGGATGTCTTCTATGTTACTCAACTATTAATAATTACGAGTACAACGGGATGAATGTTTCGAGGAACGCAAAAGTACTCGTAGTAGTGTATAATGGATCATTCATCTAAGGACCGACTTTGGCAAGATGAGCTGTACTTCGAAGGCCTACCGGAGCGTTACTATGTAGCCACGAGCTTCTCATTCAAACTCTTGAAAACTTTTAGCCATTTCGAAATCATTCACCACAGGACAACCCAGTTTATAGGTGTAATCCATACATATATACACTACACTTTAAGAGCTATAAAAGTACATCCAGGCAAGCACCGTTTGCTCAGCTCACACAATAGTGGGCGTCGCGTCGTGTCCCGCGAGTGCCCTGAGCGGACGCACAACTTCTGAGCAGTGCGCGACTGATCGTCTTGTCGCTGACTTTCTTGTGAGCACAAAACTAGCTCCTCTGCACCCGGTGAATATTCAACAACTAGGAGGCACTTGTTTCACAGTTCGGCCTGAAGTCCAGAACGGGGTTTAGAATTTTCGAAAAGACTTTAGAGTCGTTGAACAATTTTCATAACCGTATAGAAGAGAAGAGTGGTGATGGTGACCAATAGTATTTTTTAGTTTTCTTTGTTACAAAATATCTCGCCTGTAGTTATATCTTTTTAGACGTTTGCTATTTTACAGCCGTCTATTTCGAACTGTTGTAAATGTTCTAATCGCACAGAGAACTCTAATACCACGATGCAGGATTTTGAATTTTAATTACTATGTGGCGAAACGGATGCCGCTACACTCTGAAGGATTAGTCAGAACTGCATCCTCAGTCAGAGAGCTCTGCTAAAAAATTCCAGATAGAAATATCCCAACAAGACTTTGCCCAACCTGGGAATTGAACCGTGGACATCATGTTCAGTAGCAGCGGTTAAGAACACTAGACAACGAGGCAGCTGTTCTTGGTTCCCCTAGATATTCTGCTCTGTTTGTTTATATCACAAGTAACCAAGTGAGTACGTGAATAAAAGAATACATGGTAATAAGTTCCATAAACGGCGGGAGGCGAAATAATGTATGAAAATAAGCAAAAACGCTTTGAGCCCGCTTCGTTTGATGTTCGAGTGTACTGGAACGTGGCAAAAAAGCAAATTTTTCATCTACACTCAACTTGGAAATAGGATCTACATAAGCGTTTATATCTGAGAATAAATGAACTGCCTTGCACGCGTTCCTCATAAATATTGCAAAGGAGTCATTAGAGGCCGATAGAAGTGAGATAACTAATAACTGAATGAGCAGCACTTCAGTCCTGGGGTGAGCGGCTATTGAAGCTCACTCAGAGAAAGGTTTCTTCTCTGATGTCATTTTTTTGTGTGCCGAATTGCAGCGGGGTGTGTTCGGGGGTGCGGGCGGGCACGGAGGCGGGGAGGGGGGGCGGCCGGGCTCAGGCGTGCGCACCCGGCAGTGTCTAGCCGGTCGGCGGAGCGTACGCACGTCCGCGCGGCGCCTCATACGGCTCGGTCCCACGTTGGGCGCCATCAATCTATACCGCGATGTCGTCGTGTTATCGCCGCGTCTCAAACTAAAGCCTAATCACGTGTGCCACTGTGAGGCCAGTGCTCAGTGACGGATCTATACCAATTAAAAGTTCAAGTGTAAGTGTTTACATAACAAAGATTTAAGAGAAAAAGTTAAAAACGAAAAATTCGCAAGACGGTTAATTAATTAAAACAAACAAAATAGTGAAAACAAAAGCAACACAGTGGTAAAGTTACAACAGTAAGCAACAATACAAGTGAAGTGGCACGTGACATTTTCCCTCTCGAACGGAACTTCACAGAATAGGTAAGTACTTTCTCAGTAAGTAAGTTTACGATACATTGCAGATGATTGATAGAGCAAACTTGCTGGGCCAGTGGGCCGAACAAATGTTTATTATCAATAAAAAAAACTTCTGGCTATTTCTGAAAAAGGATCGCGTGGCGGCTCTAAGAAAATAAATACCATATCGTCAGTAACAGATGACAGACGGTTCACGTGATCAGCTTCAGATGAACCATTGCGCAATGACATCACTCAGTTAAATAAATAAATAGACCAAGTCTTATGTCGAAACTCTCCCTCTTGAGTTTAGAGACGCGGCGAGGATCCTCGAATTGTTTTAGAGCATTGTGTTCAATTGAAAGGCGCCAGCCACTGAGGAAATTATGTGAACAGAAAACTTGGAAACAAATTATAAGTAGAGTGGAGTGTCCCCCGGCGAGCGCGGCCAGCATTATTTGCTTCCGAACTTATCAAACTTTTTTTTTCATATTCCCCAAGGAATTAATTAAGTAAGGATCACTCTGCGAACAAAGAGATTCGTATTTCTTCGGTTCATTATCTCCACTTTGGAAAATAGCTTGTAATTTAATATTCTTTTTCTGCGACAATACTTAAGGGACCTTCGTTAAAATGACATTGCTTTAAAAAGATTTTCAGATTACGGGGCCGACGGTACTGATTCTTTTTTTTTCATTTTGCAAGAAATCACGGCCCGGAGCTCTTACAAGGCACACTTGTTACTAATTACAACTTCCTTAGAGCAGCTTTGTCTGCACCGCCTTCATCCAAGTCAAGTTTAAACAATCCTTGTCTAGTTCCCCTCAGAATACTGCACAATCAGCGTCAATTCATCAAAATCTCTTGAAATATACTTGTCATGAGTATTATTAAAGAAACAAAAAGCAATTTTCGGCGTTACGCGAAGCAATCTGTCACCGCGCGCGAACAGGAATAAGTCAACAAAACAAAAAGTTGTCACTCTAGGAGCGGGGGGGGGGGCGCTAATACAATATTCTGTATTAATATAATTAAATACCGATTGTATGAACCGGGAGCGAGACTAGGATAGCCTGGTTTGTTTATACACGTATCATGATTGGTGGATGGGTCATTTCAGTTCGTATTATTGCGAGGGAAAACATCATATGAAAGGGTACGGAAAACATTGACATATTCATTCGGAAGGTCCTTGATGAGATTGACGAAGCAGATAAGGGTCTGTTATGCGTTTGTGGGTTTATTATGCTCGTTTAATAGGTCAAACAAGGGCGGTATGAACGAGCGAAGAGCATTTTTATTGAGTAGAATCCATATTTTGATACGAGTAGTATTGATATGGAAAGTCTTGAGTCGGATTGTAGACACTTGGTGTATTTGAATGGTATTATTACGTGCGGTTACGTCACGCTGCTCATTTGCCGGCGATTATTAATTACCGGGTATCGCGCCATTTTGTGCGCTGTGCGCTAACAGGTCACATATACGAGGGATTTGCTAAAGCGGATTGAGAGTCAAAATAAAGCGGCATTATGCACTGACGCAGTAACATTGTTATATTATTATGATCTTATGAGACTTGCCTCATTAAAAGTTTAATTGATAGAAATTGCTCTTAGTTGTCCCTGTCTATTGATGTTGAGTGAATTACAGACCAAGGTTGTATCATTTATTATAAAGATACCTTTAAAATAAGTTGAATTCTGAGAGCTAGCTAAGAATTAGTATGGCTTTCATGAACAATCCATTAGTCTGAATCAAATTATTTCCAATTTAAAAGGAGAGTTTAATGCATTTAATGATGATTTTGCTCAAATATGTATATTTTAATAAATGCACCTTAAATGAAAAGAAAATAAAATGTAACCGTATGGAAAGGTTAAAAAAAGTTCAAACACCTACTATTGCAAAACCTTCAGACGTACACATTCAATCGTTTTTACAGTTCCAGCGAGAATCGATGAGACTACATCATAAGAAGGCACACTCACATCAATCTTTCTCGAATAATGTCAAACAAATGCCGCTCACAGCGCTGACACAAAATAAATTGTTTGTCGAGAGTCGCGAGAATGTGATCAACATAAACAAGATTGGGACGACGCCGGCAACAATTAACAATCGAATCTTTTATCTTGTCTTAAAGGGAAACAAAACGCCCTCGATCCAGTTGTTGAGATATAAGGAAACTCATACATCAATATTCGACGATGCTCAAAGATAAAGGATCAATAAATAAAGAGAAACATGTTGATTTCTATAGATTCGCGAGAAAGTGTGTACAACAAAGGCTTCCTTAATTCTATCTTTTATCCCAGATCAAAACTGAAGGAAATATTGAAATAAAGAAAAGGATAAAACCGAACTCCTTTGAAGTGGCGAGCAGAACGACGGGCACACAATGATTCGGATCCAAAACTTTACACCGAGAATTTCGACAACTAATTTTAAGAAGAACCCTTAAAAGGATAAAATGCTTTATAACCAGCTTCGTTTACTCTCGTCTTATTTTTCATTTACAGGATTATTAAACAGTACAATTATTATGGTCATTGCTAGTTCGGTGAGCTACATAAAAGGTAACCACGATCTTAGTCGCGACCTCTACTCATAAACAAGCGTAACTTCGGCAGCTCGGAGGACCCTTTTCAATAACAGTAGGCTTTCTGTAACTGCGAGAGATTATTTGACGTTTTATATAAATGAGCTGATGCCCGGAATAAAGTATCTATTGTGAAATCTAACTGGAATCGGCACGGAACTGATTTGGAAAAAAGTAATTTATCTCAGCTCAGGTTTTACAATTCGCTACGAGGAGGTCAATATCTGAGGAGAGAATAGAATTTAAACAATGCCCGCCCGAATATTGTGATGCAAAACTGGTTTTATTTGTTGAGCTCGATGCGATTGTATGCGAACCGTTGTACTGGTAAATATTTATTTCAGTACACAAGATAAAAGAATAAATCTAAAACGTAGAATCGTGCGTTACTACGTTTATTCTGTCGACATATTTGGTTTTTAAAATGAGAATTTAATCACATTTGTGACAAAACACGGAGGGTAAAGTAATAAATAATGTGAAACAGTGAGCAAAGTTTGTATGAAATAAATATCAACTGTTATGGAGTCGAGGAATGTGCGGAAAATGAGGAGGCAATAGAGAGGAGATATATTGAGAGACAAAACATTTCGGATCGAGAGCGCGTCATTAGGTAGAGAGGAAAGGGATCATAGGATTGATATAACTGATATTTCTTATTTATTTAAACTTTATGTAGCTATTAAGTAGTATTACATAGGTGGACTTGATGTAACAAGACATTCTCTACTAGTTAAACTTTGATATAGAAAAGACTACAATGTGGTTGGTGTGCACCACAAATAAATAATATCAGATAATAAAATATTATTTTTCTTGAATATTTATTGTGAATGCAGAAGTAAGCTAACATACTTATATACTCGTAGAAGTACATTAATAAAACAACTAGCATTTGTTATTGAGGTGAGATATTGGTGAGTTAATTGACAAAAGAAGAGGGAATACGAGCAGTAGTAACGATTTTTGTTTTTTTGAAAATTGCGCTTAGCTTAATTTAAATCTACATCTTTTTCACAAATACTATTTCATATACGAACACAAGATTGTTTTTGGCACACAGTAAGCACATTAGATAATCATAAACTTACTATCTTAGAACTTCCAAGAATATTTCTCGAAGGTATAGAAACAAAGTGATCGGTACCCTATGTGATAAGACACAAGTCTAGCGTAATTTATCGGACGAGCCTCTTATCCTAGGCCACAACGAGAGTTTTCGGGTACATTTAGCTAAATTCGAAGTATCCAGGCGATAGGCTACCGAAGTGATTCTTTTGCCACATGACTGATAAGACGAAGCTTAAGTCATATTATATAACAGTTACGTTTCGAGTTCCCGGGCAGCGACCCCATTGCCACCAACCGGGTCTGCACTCCGGATTGCTACTGAGAAATTTCAATTCTATTTCAGTGATAGAAATTCCAATAATAATCGTTGTATCCGCTAGTCAAACGCAAAACCAAAACCAAATAAGAGTATAGACAGTATTAAATCAGATTAATATTATAAAACCGATTGTATACAAGCAAATATATTCTTCCTTCATGCTTCATGCATAGTTGAATGGACTTAGATGAAATTAGCTAAGTACACAAATAGAGCATGTCGTTACAACAAAGAATATTTTTTTCCCTAGGGTAAAATCTAATGATTAGTAAATACAGCTAGATACCTATTAATTTATTAGACATGTTCAATAAGTTATAAATGTACCTAAGTATTTGAGACTTAATATTCTTTAGTTGAATCCGATGCAAACATGAAGTTAAGTAATTTTACATTTGAGAAATTAGGTCGATTAGATTTTAGAAATACGTATATTTTGGGAAATAATTTTATAGGTATTTAAAAACTTTATAAAATTAAATTAAACGGAATATAATGAAGTGGTGTGCCGGCTCGGGGCGTGTCGGTGTCCGGTGGCTCGGGCTGGGTGTCCGTGACGCTTAGATCCAGGCGCGTACAATCACGCCGCCGCCGGCCGCACTGCGCGCCGCAATTTATTGGATCGCTTGAGAACTGACCGGCGATGAGATATGGCCGCCCGCGCCGTGTGCGCGCTGATTTATAACTCCGACATTGTGAAAAATGACAGTCTCCCATTGAAAACGTTGAAACTATCGCAACCAGCCCCAACCTCGAGTCCCCGACCTCCTTTTGAGACGCTTTTAATTATCTCCGCAGCGAATTTTATAAGAACATCTTTCTTTCTGCTTAGCGATTGTTTTTTGTTCGTTAGTAGTGCTTTTGTCGTTTCTTTTAGAAATGGACCGGTATTGTTATCGTAGTTTGTTTTGTAATTACTTAAAACTTAACCTGAAAAATAAGATCAAGAGACTTGGAGTTTCTTTTGGTAACTATTATTTTCTTGGAGGCTGTTAGTGAAATCTTCTGTTGTGTCAGTACGTTATTGTGACAATTGTTATAAATAGACTTTGATGTGTTCTTTTCTTTGATGTTATATTTGGGTCCAATCTAACCATTAACTTACAATTTCCTAAACAAATAGTCATATATAGTGACAAATAATTATGTCGTATAGCCGTTTATTCAGACCTCTTGATATTATGTCTATAAACTTCTGAACAAAAAAAAAATAAGACTAATCTTAAACAGTCGAGGCCGACATGGAAAGGGATGGTCGAAAGACCTAGATGCCTTCGTTAAGGGCTGGTTTAAGAAAAAAGTATCTGGAGATAGTTGGAGGAAGCTTTTATCCAGCAGTGGGAACATATAGGCAAAATAAAAAATCTGAAACTATACTTAACCTATTTATTTTTTGCTTGGTTGTCTTCCATAGTTCTGTTTGCTCGGCAATGCCTTCTTCAAACTATTCCATGCTTTCCTGTCTTGAGACCCTCTGTTTCACATGACTTCTGCCATATGTCAGATGTCGTCATGCTTTTCTGAGGTCTCCCTCTTTCTTTTACCTTCTCTGGGGTCAACCAGTCACGGTTTTGCTCCATTAGTCATGACTTCTTATCATGTGACTAGTTCATCTACATTTGAATATTTTTAACTTACGATACAAAAAGAGGGGTGTTATAAGTTTGACTGCTATGTGTGTCTGTCTGTGACGTGAGCTCTTAAATGGGTGAACCGATTTAAAAGCAGTGTTTTTTATTTGAAATTAGGTTTATATGTTTGATTTAAAACAGTTCAGCTAATTACAAGATATGGAAGATCAAAATCGGAATGAAAACCGAATGTTGTAGCAAACGTTTGGTTGCTATCCAAGTGGGCTACCAAATTTAAGAATATAAGATGTTTATCACAAAATAAAACTTAAATTTAAATTATTTTATTAAATTCTCAACTAAGTAACACTTAACCTATTAAAAAAATAATAATTGGGAAACTAATTATTTAAGCTCTATATGCTTAATTGTTAATTTAAATTTTCAATTTTTACATCTGTAGTTTCTATTTTTTGTTCAATGACGTAGTTGTTCAGCCTGTCTGACACAGCAATTTCCTAAACCATGTCAATATTCATCAGTGCGTACCTTTAGACTTTAAAATAAACCTTCTCTTTCACAACGAATGAATAAGACCCATGTCAGAGCTTGATATAGATCTCTCCTCTCGCCAGGCATACTGCAGTGTGGTCACGTGGGCTTGTCGATATTCTATCGAACGGCCCTCGAGTAATTTATTAAGCCGAGCATGCCTTTATGAGTTATGGCCTCCGCCGGCCTCACCCTCCCGCCCTCCAGCCCTCTAGCTATGTTTATAGAGAGGAAAAAATTAAAAAGTCTCAATTGAACGGTCAAGTAGCCAACCTTATTGAATGGCTTTGTAAACTTCAGTGAAAAGAGGTCAAGCAGGGGATTTTTGGAAGTGGCCGAGCACAGATATTATTTTGTTCTCCAGTTCGTTTGTTGGTTAGAAGAAATGTCTAAAAATACTGATTTCATTGAGATATTTCTTTTACTGGCAGAAAGCGTGAGTGACTGCTACAGGGTAGGGAGCAGGAGGGGGGTACTTTTTGTCATGGAAAATACGCGATTTTTTCCTGTCAAAAAAGCCACAGGAAAAAGCAGCGTTTTGCTCGTTTTTAAATGAAAGTTTAGAGAAGAAATACTGTGGAAGTTGTTTGCTTGTAGGAGGTCATCTCTACAAGTACCTCTTGATCGGATCACGAACATTTTTTCAGTGCTAAGAAGCACTATATGAGTGGCGCCGAGCGCGGGGACGAAGTCGCGGGCACAAGCTATGCGCGACTCCGTCATATCGTTTCATCTTTTAATTACGCCATCAACAAGCCACCTACTTGTTGTTTTGGGCTGAAGATGTTGTCGAATAATATTATGGTTTAGCACCTAATTGGATAAGATCTTTATAATCCTTGTAACAACGAAATAATCGTCTTAACGCTCTTTAATGAACAACTAAGCTTCAAGACATGATTAAAAGGTTTGAAGTGAGTTTTTGGTAAGAAAATGAAAATAAAATTTTGGTTGGTACTACAAAAAATAAAATAGGTTTATTATCTTTGAAACGAATGCTATTCTTAATATTTTCTTAAAAAGCAGTGTTTTTAATTACATTTTTGTCTTCCAACACTATTTCGTGTATTCCAATTACTAACTGTTTCAACAATACTCCCGTATTTAATACTGAGGCTTGTAAATGGCTCGCCGTGATCTACCCTGTTGTTATATTTTATATTGTTATCTGTAAGGCACAAAATCATAATAAAATAAAAATTATTCCAAACGTCTACAACTTTCCACCTTCAGTGCGCAATGAGAAAAACTACACAGTGTACACTAGTTAGTAGCATTTACAGAATGATTACGAAACTAAGCAACTAGTTGAGCAGCCTAGCTCGCGCAGGCCGTTAATGAGTCCAGTGTTCTGCTGTAACGTTATCCACAACATAACTAACGAGTCTGCTCAACATCAAAGAGCAGCGAGTTGACCTCTAGACATTAATTAAGGACCCACCGGCCCGCTGCGGCCCGCTGCGGCCCGGACCGGCCCGGCCTGTCCGGCCCGAATCGAATTAGTGGCCAGCCCAGTTATAATATCGAAAATCACTTAGGATGAAAGTTTTCCTAGTTAAACCTGTTTACACATCAGAAGGGATACGCGTTTATGTTACTACTTAGCGGCGCGAGGTTGTAATTGCAAATGAAGGAACGTCATTATCATATTGTTGGTGCTGTCAGTAACGTGATGTTTTAATGCAAATTAGTCCATTAGAACCCGTGTTTCTGTGAATCGGTAAATAACAGACGTTTGTGTGAACCTCCATTAAGTACTGCGGCCACACATCACACAATTTTCATATAGATAGTATCAAAATGTGACAATGCTATTTGGTCAATTAAGTTATACATGGGCACATCTTCACATACTCTAGTTGAAGTTTTTCGCCATTATCTAACACTAGTTTTAAACCGCAGCTTTGCCCTCGTATATAAAATACAGCCTATATCACACAATAATAAAGCAGATTTCTATCGGTAAAAACATTTATGCAATCGAACCACTCCTTTCAGAGATTACCTGTTACAAACAAAAAAAAAAAAATTTTACCTCTTTATAATATTAGTGTAGATAGCATTGACGGCATGGTCAGTGTATGTGTCACAGTTTTGATTCCCGCACCGACCAAAAAAATATTTGATTGAACTACAGATGTTTTGGGTACAGGTGTCTTGTGTGTGTGAAGTTACAGGTTTGTGAATGCACCCACGGTACAGGAGCTATTACCAGAGCTGCCTTTGGTATTGCCAGAAACTGAACCATAATAAATCTACACTAATATAATAATCTACATCTACACTATAATCTACACTAATATATAAAAGAGGTAAAGTTTGTTTTTTTTTTTGTTTGTAGGAGGTAATCTCTGGAAGTAATGGTCCGATTGCTAAAATTCTTTCACCGATAGAAAGCTGTTTTATTCCTGAGTGACATAAGCTATATTTTATGTACGCGGGCAAAGCTGCGGGCAAAAGCATAGTAAGTGCATAATATAAATAAAATGATTGTACCTGCGTAGTGAAATGGATAACAACCTGAAACAACCATGATTTTGTTGAATTCGTTGGGAAAACTCAATATGGCATGGAGTTTGCTTAATCGTAATATAATCGAATGGGACCAAACAAATGAAGTCGTTAAATCGATCATCGAATCGTTTGCTTTGCTCTTCCGAGTTAAATTCAACACTCTACATATAATCGAACATTTAATTGTGTTCAACTCATGAATATCTAATTGTACTGATTTAGTCCTTTTTGCTTAACTTATTGTTGGGAATTTAGGTTTAAAGAATCTTTATTTCTCATAAGAACATATTACATCGTTCACTCACATGAGATTTAAAATTTATAGTTTGACTGTGGTCGTCTAATGACAAAGCATGCAATACTACCTATAGTACAGTTACAATAATATACACAATGGGCTTACAACATTACGTAATATTACTATGATAGAATATAACAGGGCACGACAAAATCATTTAAAACAAGCAAGTAGGTACAAGCAACACAACATGGCACAGCTGACTGACTTACTGTAGACGTCACCGATAAAGGAGAAGAAGAATTTTTTGTTTAAACTACAATATAAAGAGTAATTTTTATGTAAAATCCGTTCAATTTATAAAATATTGAAAACAAATATCAATTCAAAGCTTTCAGGACGCTAGTTAGTTGAAAATCTACGGAAGAAATCAAAATATTTATAAAATTCAATATGTAATCCTGTTACTTACATTAAATATTCAAAAATATGTTTTAAAAGCAACTAAAAGCCTTTATTTACTTAAAATATTTAGTAAATTTTAATTCACTCTTACAACTACAAAAGATCTCAAGTAGGTAGAGTCATATTTCAAGCGTTACATTATACATTTAAATTGCACCCATGTTCCCAGCTCCACAACTAACTACATTTTCTTAACCCATATACCGTGATCCGAATAAAATCCCGCTACAAAATACTAAAGCTCTGAAATACTTCTTGAAGAACATTAATTAAATAAATTCATACATTATAGCAGGGCGCAAGTAGTGGGTGGAGTGCGCTCGTAAGCCGGTGTTAGCGTTAGTTTCACTTCGATCCGGTCGTTTGTAACCTGCGATTTGCTTTCATACTGCATTAATGGGATAAAAGCTATGTTTCAGTGGCACATATCGGAGTAAACTAGCGTTCGGCTAATCTAAGCTGATTTAGAACTAGTTGTTTTGGTCTTGTAATATTTGATGTGAAAAAGTTACCTTAATTAATGCTACAGATATCTAGTATGCGAACCTTTAGTACCTTAGTTAATAAGTATGTGAACGCAAGATCAAAGCTAACACCGAGCTCTATTTCAAAAGGCAGTTCTGTTTGAAGGATTTTTTAAATTATTTTACTAATTTTAATTAGGTTTTAACATAACTAGCTATGTTGATCAGTGTATAAGTAGATACATTATATATAAACTTCAGATACTAAGTCAGTTGGGCATGCCGAGTTAGTGCGGACCTATTGTATCATCAAAATAGTAATTATTTAGTTTGAGTTTTCAACAAAAAGCGTTTCAAAAGGTCAACGTCAATACTACTTAGACAGTTATTTTGGTTTGTTTAGTCAATACTGTCCCTTCGCTGAATGAAAACCTCGAAACCCTTCCAGGAAATCTTCCCCCAGCTCTATAAATAAATCCAAATAAACTGTATGACATAAACGTAACATAGAACACCACTCGGTGACCAAGACACAACCTCGGAAGGTGACAACACTGCCCACTATGAAATCAAATCGGACACAGAACAATAGCTCTGATAAAATGGACGCGCCAACCGACAGGTAGCCCCAAACTCCATAAATTTCTACACTCGCAAAATTGGATTTAAAACTGCTGAAAAGTTGAAATTCGACGGCCAGCGGGCACGGGCAGAGAATAGCCGGTTAGGAGTCGCGGGCAGCGAGCAGAGCGCGGGGCAGAGGGCAGTGGAAGCTGGGCATTGAGCCGCGTATTGGGAATTCGTTAGCGCTTCAGTCGAGTACTGCTTGGATTGTGTCCTTTGATGTTCGGGCAACCGTCATGAAGTGACAATACAGTTGAGTGTGTTTCTTTAGAAATTACATTATAGACATTTATTTTAAAAAAATCTTATCCCCTCAGGCGCCCCGGAGTATTATTATTAAGTGATTACGCGTTTTTAGGTAAAGCACCAAAAAAAAATATAAACTTTTTCTGATTTCGGCCAAATAAATTTCGTAAAACGTGTGTACAAAACGACAATTAAACGATTTTCAAAGTCATTCATGTTGTATAGACGTATGTACAATCGGCGCTCGAGGGGTAATAGCAGTATTTATTTATTTGTATTTGATTTTCGATTCTCGATTTTTTTTTATTTACACTAATATATTTTAAAGAGTTACTTTATAATGAATTACGTCAAAAACTACTGAGCCGATTTCAAAAATTCTTTCACCATTAGACAGCTACATTCATCCTGAGTAACATAGGCTATATTTATTGCCCGTGCGAAACCAAGACGGGCCGCTAGTTTGAAATAAATCTTAAGCAAGATAAAACTAAGTTATGCTCGATTAGAGGTGCCGTTGCCGGCAATACGAGTATGGGGAATATTAATTGCAACCAATATTCATACTTCGGGCAATATTCCCCCTTCACGTCAATATTGCCAGCAACGTACATCACTATGCTGGATTACAGCAAATAGTATAAACGTCTTGATTTTACTCTCACAATACTACCTACGCTATCTATTTTTAATTATTTCACGTTATTTTTGAAATGGTTGTTTTTGCGAAAATTGGGATTTCATTAAATTTGAAATTAGCAGGTGTAAATTAATTTACGTTAAACGTTACATACAAGCTGTTATAATTTAATTTATCTAGGTTCTTCTCCATAGGAAACGACCACTTTGGAACCGTGCACTAGCTTCTGAAGTTTTATAAGTGCCCATGTAGGCCTATGTGAAATAAAAAACTTTGGAATTTTTATTTTTATATTTTATGGGTAATAAAAAAATATAAGTGTGATCAAATACATAATACATGTGATAAAATAAAGAGGTTGGTAAATTTAATGAAGGCATAATTATTGTAATGCACTCAAAAGAGACAGTGGGATTACATGTTTAAACCTATGTGTAAGACTACAGCCCACGGACGCGTAGTTACGCAGACCGCTTGTTCCACCGGGACCCCCAAAACCAGTCCCCCGGAACATAGAACTCAGTGTTCCTCTACGATCCCCTATGCTGGGGATTTTATATGAACTTTATTAGTTGTGCTCTTCCTTTATAATCCTTCCCAATTAAAAGGCAACCTACAAAATAACAATATATGAAATAGTTAAAAATCTGTCAACACGACTGTCAATGACAAGATAACAATAAGTTAAAAAAAGTAAGTACCAATACCGTGGAAGTATAATAACGAATACGCGTCTATGGACAGGCCTTACTATGTTTATAACCTCATTTTCTCTTGTGCAGAAAGAATCACCATCATCATCGTATATTATCAGCCGATAGACGGTGGACGTCTATCGGATGATGATGATGTTGGACATACGCCTCCCCCAAGTGTCGCCACAAAGAACGATGCTGCGCATCCCACATCCATCTGATTCCTGCAACCTTCACTAGGTCTTCGGTCTACCTTGTAGGAAACCTTCCAACGCTGCGTCTTCCGGTACGCACTCGCCATTCCAGAACCTTTCGGGCCGAAAGGTCATCAACGGCCATCTGTTCTGCGAGCAATGTGCCCTTGCCCATTGCCACTTAACTCTAGCGATTCTTCGTTCTATGTCGGTCACTTTGGTTCTTCTGCAGATATCTTTATTTCTGATTCGATCACGCACGAAAACTCTGAGCATAGTCCTTTACATTGCCATTTGGGTGACTTTAAGCCTTTTGATGAGGCCCATTGTGAGCGACCACGTTTCGGAACCATATGGCATCACTGGCAACGCGCCCTGGTCATAGACTTTCGTCTTGAGACACTGTGGTGTGTTGGACAAGAAGATACGGCGTAGCTTCCCGAACGCTGGCCAGCCGAGTCGGATTTGAAGATTAACCTCTTTCTCGAAATTAGATCTATTCAAATGGACTGGAGAAAGAATCACAAAAAGAGCAATTTCTCAACAAGCACGTATCGTAATAGTATTGAATGTTGTGACTCCTGTATCTCCAAAGAATTATTTGCGTCTCGATGTAAATGTTAGACTCGTTCAAGTATTTTATCTAAAAGATTCACGTCTCAAAATAAGTCTAACTCAAGTTAAAACTTTACACGCGCCTACGCTCAAATAAACGCAACTTTGAGGCAATAATTAAATAAATATACGCTCTGTGACAGGTAAGCTATGTATGAAAACTTAACAAAACGAACATGAACGAGATCTGAAGAGTTAGCGAAGAAATAGAGTAAATGGGCTCGAACAAGCTCGCAAGCTCCTGACTTTCAAACACTCTAATATCATCATTATGATTACTAACTCTTTGAGTTGCGATACATAATCGAAAACACTTTATTATTAAAAATAAGGCCAAATATAAATTTTGAATACTGGGCAGGAATAAGGGTGCTTTCAATTTATGCGTTTCTTGATGACTTGCTGCAGTGCACTGGTCGTACTGCGTATGGACGATCGTATTTTTCATACAAAGCGTACGGTGCAGCAACCGTGTGGTGAACGGTCGACAACAGGACGGCAACGTCACAAGCACCGCGTGTGCATTGTGCAATTTGGTGTTGAATAGTGCGCTGTTGAATAGCGCATCACTGGCATACATACGCACGGCAGCCTTGTAGTCGGACTGCTCGCGCACTACAACCGGCCGGCTGCAGTACGGTAAACGCGCGGCAACAGTCCGACATGAAACGTTTAAATTGAAAGCGCCCCAAAATTATTATGTACGGTTGTGTAATACTTACCCCTTTTCAAATTAGATTCTTTGTCACACTGCTTGTAGTTAAAAGGCTACAATTCCATATCAAGGTACTTATAACTTTTTTAAAGTTACAAAGTAGGGATTTTATCAAATATTTCATAATCACTTTGATAACTCATTTCTTGAAGAATTGACTTTTATTAAAATATTTTGCGTGAACGACATTGGGATAGCGAAAATTTAAAAAAAGTTTAAAAGTTATTTTTATTTCTAAATAAAATGGCAAATACTCTGCAACCAAGGGCTGACATTTTTTTTTTCTTTAAAAGACAAGGTAAGTACAAATTCTAGATTAACTCTATTTATTGCGTCACGGCGAATAAAGACAAATAAACTGATCGTAGACACAATTCAGGACGATGGTTGATACTAACAGTCACCCAAAGACATTCATGAAGAAAACGCCCTAGCCACGCACAACCTAAGACAAAATGTCAACCTACATACATAACAGGCTTGTTGGTCTAGTGGTCAGTGGCCCTAACTGCTATGCCGAAGGTCGTGGGTTCGATTCCCACTCAGAACAAATGTTTGTGTGTTTAGCACGATTATTTGTTCTGTATCTTCTGGATATAATTTATCTGTAATATGTATGTATTTAGATATTTACAAGTATGTTTATCAGCTGTCTAGTATTTTTATCACAAGCTCTGCTTAGTTAGGGATGAGATGGAGAAAGTTGTGGAATGTTATATTACGTCAGCTAAACATCGAAGAAGCCACGCACTAAAGAAGCCACATAGTGATGAAATCGGTGACCACACCTAACATCGTACTTTTATGATGTCCAAGTATAATGTAGGGTGTAACCAGAACTAAGCTTACCACAAAAATATTGAAAGAAAATCGCCTAAGATCATTCATCATCATATTTATAAGCCGGAAGACATCCATTATTGAGCGTTAGCTTTGGCTATAGAATGTCGGACTAATGAGGAAAAACGGTTTTTATGGCGTGTGTGCCAAATATTAAAGTATTGGAGTTGGCAACGTACGTGTGACCGTAACATCTAAGTAGGTTGTAACATTAATGAGCTGTCAAGTATCATATCTCATTAATGTTACTATAGTACAGAGAGTTGTACAGTGTTTACAGTACTGTTCTTTGTTTAAGAGCGTCCAACTCGAGATACACTTCCATATAACCACTCTTACGTGATTATGACGTAATTACAGATCTTTCTCTATATAGATTTTTATAGATATTTTGGAAATAGATATTTTATGGATATTATCTAGGTTTCTATTTAATTCAAAACATAAATTTGTATACAATTAATCCAGTATCTACTATTTTGTGTGACCTAAGGCACTTAATAGAATGTTCATAAATTAAAAATTTGCATATCCTATTGAAATTCGGAATGATAAAACTTTTTTCCAAAACTTAAAAGGCTTTAAAAAAAAAGTATTTTCTGGAATAAGTTTTGTGATATATTTGAGTAAATGACGGAATCACAGAATGCCTACAGACCGTTCAGGAGCTTTAAGTGAAATTATTTAGACACAGACTTTATTTATCAGTGATTCATTTTTATAAAAGATTAATTTTCCATCAACGTTTTTAAATGATTGCGTACAGATTCAAAGCAGTGCATTTTCAGTAAAACGTTAAAAATCCTCGCCAGAACGTTCTGTTATTCTTTGTTTTGTTTCGTTTTAAATATTTTGTGCGACAACACATGCATGTCGGTTCAATCAGCGCGCGAGTAGCTCTCCTGTTTACGCAGCTTACAGGCGACACACGCGGCTTATTACTGTAGCACTCGTTACCAAAACGTTTTTCACTGAGCGATTACAAACCCTCTCGTTAACCGTTTGCTCTCAAAACGTTTATAAACTTGTGTTTTCTAACAAAACTCATACATATGGTAATAAAATTCTGTTTATACGGCATAAAAAAACATTTCTCTGAGTCAACAGTTACGAATGAATTCTTCATGGTCCGTCGGCCGTTGGCGCAGCTGTATATATATGTATTTCTTCTTAATAATAATATTTTTAAACAAATATGTTACGGGTTATTGTGTAATATACTAGCTTCTGTCTACAGCAGGAAATCAATTTCTAAAGTAGGTATTTGGAGCTGATCTGTCAAG
This sequence comes from Mythimna albipuncta, assembly GCA_929112965.1. NCBI lineage: Eukaryota > Metazoa > Arthropoda > Insecta > Lepidoptera > Noctuidae > Mythimna > Mythimna albipuncta. The sequence goes on from OV815973.1 coordinate 476,518, forward strand.
TACAGCGATGAACCTGTATTGTAATGTTGCCGAACTTACATAATAGCTTGTAACTATATTTAAACTAAGGATTATATAAATTTATTCTGACATTTATAAATATTTTCTTATAATTTTTTTATAAATTAAACAAACCATTTCATACATCACAATTAATGGATGTATTTATATTGGTAGTGGTTGTAAAAGGTTTTTATTGAAAAATACATTATCTATCACAGCATCAATTACGACTAAATGTACCGCACTAGCTTCTGTTAGCGGTTTCGCTCGCGTAAAAGAAGAAAGTTTACCAAAAGAACATACTCTTTGGATAAAAAGTATCCTGTGATCTACTCTAGGTTATGGTTGAGCCATTTGAGCATGAAAGAGAAATGAACATACACACACACACACATACCATTCCATACATATAAACTTTCACGTTTATAATATTAGGGTGATCACACAGCACAGGATCGTGCATTGTGGCGACGCTTGGGGGAGGCCTATGTCCAACAGTGGGCGTCTATCGGCTGAAATGATGATGATGTAATGATGATGGATTGTATGTATATGACTGAACATTGTACATATGGTTGTAGGAATACATTTATTAATCCAATTTGATACGCTAATGAAATGCTATGGAATAAATAGTAGTGTGAGTTGCACTAATACAGTTTAGCGGCCATGTTGCGGTTTGGCAGCGAAGCGCTTTAATCCTAACACCACGAACGCATTCACATTTGTATGGGCTGACAGTAAAAATAAACGATAATTACATTGTTTAAAAGTGATTAATTAACTATGTTAATTGTAAAATATAAGGTTATTTTAAGTAAAAGTGAAATTATAAATACAAATTAATCAATATAATAAGAATAAAGTAAGATTCCAAAATCAACACTTTATATTTTTGAAGAGCTATTCTTTGTCAGAATATTCATTCAATAAAGTTCTCAAATAATTTTCGGTTAAATCACGTTTAAAACTTTGACGTATCTTCACTGAATGTTGACGCTAACGTTACCAGAGATTATATTAATAGGATTAACTACGGTTTGGTGAAACTATTGGTATTTTCTGATAAAATAATTTCGTATCTGTTTTGTGTACACATTACACAGTCGCAAAATGAAACAGCTTTAGCAAAAAAAGTAAGTACCTACTTTGTCAAATATTTTTTCTCAAGGATATTACCGAAACATCTTAAAGAGCTCCTGCAAGATAAATAAACGAGCCTCATTTTGTAACAAGCCTTCCGGAGCTACCCTTACCTCAGACTCGGGAGGCCTTTGAGCACTCGCCTCGGCGCGACGTGTGACGGACAAGCAATTTGATTAGGAGCGAGCTCTTGTCTCCTCTGCCGCCCCGGTAACTTAGACAAGGCTTCACGCCGATTTGATGCTTATTTTTTGCTACTAGGTGACCCGTCTCGGCTTGGCAATTTAATTTCTGATAGATTTTCGAATAAAAAATTCAAATAAACAAACTGTGTCGAGAAAATTAAAAACTAAAAGATAGTCGTCTGACAATTTATTAAGATTCTTTCATAGGTTTTTGTTGAATTTTTCTGACTAATTATTACGTCAAAAACAATCAGTAATGATTAACCTGCTTATTATAGAAAAGGTTTCACAGTGGCTTAAATGTCTCTATAGCTGTTACTCCTTGAGTGTAAAATCATCGAATTCACTGTTTAAACCGACTCTTCCTCATTACCGAGTGCGGTTGTCAAATGTTACATTATTATATTTCCACGTCTCCCAGTAGATTTCCTTGAGTTTTCAGGGAACGAATCGTATAAGAAAATCGAGTTATTGCCGTTTTTTGATACCCACATTTTTGAGCAGGAAGGTATCGTAATGATTGTATTTCCGTAGGGCGAAAAAGAAACAGCTGAAAATATATTAAATTATAAAAATAAACAGACATTTTTGGGGAAAGCCAGGTATTTTTTTGGATTTTAATCAGTACGTGACTGAAAATGTTGTTCAGTTGGCTTTAGGAGATTAACAGATAAAATGGTAGATATTATTATGTAAGTACACACGAATTTGGAACAAGATTGAACTGCGCACGCCACCGCCGCCTCGGAGGAATTCTGCTGCCAGCCAGTATTAATCCCGGCTGTTTCTGGGTCTACCTTAAAAGCTTAGTGATGAACTGAAATACAATTTTGATAAATATGTCTGTATCTGTTTAGTATGTTACTACATTACTAAGGTTTCTGTTACATACGAGCGAACGGGAAGAACCTGCCTACAGAAATACAAAAACAAATAGGTATTTCAATTGATTTATTCAAACCCGTCAGTCTCTCCCTTCATGTACGTAGTGTTTTGATACGCGGTAGCAGAATGTGATTTTTCATGATTTTTATTCTAACAATACTGTACAACTCTTCATTTCCATATTTAAGCGCATAAATATTGCTAGCCACCCAGGTATTTTATAAAAATCAATTTCTCGCAGAAAATATTCTGTACATTTTCAACTCAAAAAGTAAAAATCAAAGAAAATCTGAGGCAGTTAGTTGCGAATTTAGCGACAAGTTGCACGAGTCAACTGGAGAAATAGGTCAGTGAGGAGCCGTGCGATTGGCTGCGAGTCGGGAGCGCGACCGCTGCGATATTGATGGCGGCGAATCTTTACAAACGCTGACTTTAGTGGCCGCAGTTGGCAACGCTTACCATTTGCGAAGGCAACCTGCTAATATTTCAAGATTTTTGAATAAGGCTATTAATGTATTGCTTTTCAGTAGCTTCCGTAAACAAAATGAATAGTCATGTCATTTACACAAATTAGACTGATACTCAGCACTATTTTCCCATCAAAAGGACTTCACCCTTTTGATGGAACTTCATTCGCCCTGATAACAAAAAATTAAATCCCTCGATAAATTTCAATAAATAACAAACTATCACCATCAATTTAAAACAGTTGTATCTGTGCTACCGGAGAAAGGTACTCGTATAAAATTAGAGTTGACTTTTCATTTTGATACAGGGGTCACCTGATTATATATTATGACCACTTAACGTTCCATACCTTCGTAGTATCGCTCGCTTATCGAGAGTTTGTACCGAGTGACGAGTATCGAGTAATCGGTTATTCGATACTCATTAGTCGAGCCGGTCTGGTTGCCAGTGTAACTCCACTCATAAGTGGAACGCCTGGCAATCGCATATCGAATCATCTCGGGTGTCAAACAAACCCGATCGACACGGAGTGGTATTTATTTCTGTGTAATTAATTTATAGATAGTGGTCACGTGGTTGCAAACGTGGCTGGTGGGTTATACAACATTATTTTTAGTACGTATATGCAAAACCTGAATACTGTTTGTGCAGAACCGGTGACTGAATTGATTCCAATATTTATTACACGATGTTATGTTTTTTTTTTCAAAAATATTTAAAAAAGGTCAGTTGGACACCATCTACACTAAATACAAAACAGTTCACAGCGGGCATTAGGTACCAGCGCACAGCTGAATGCGGAAGCAAAACCACCCCTCAGTCCGCCGGGTGGCCTGATGACCTTATATTTACGTCTCCAGCCAGATCATAACTGAATTATAACTTAGTGATTTTTCCTAATACAGTTTTGAAATCAATTGCATAAAAATACTATACAGGTCGAAAAGCTGATCGTGACTAGTAAAGTAGATGGAAAAAGGCCTCGCGGGCGCAGCCCAATGCGTTGGTCTGACCAGATCCGCGCCGCTCTTGACTCCACAGTATCTATACAAGGCCCTTCACACCGCCAGAGACAACATCATAAAAAGTGATGAAAAAGGGAGGTCACGACCATCAGCATTGAGGAATACGACGCAAGGAGGAGGAGGACTATACATTTCAAGTTTCGTATATATTAAAAATAAGATTGTAAAAAAACACGAAAAACCGTTGTTCCTGCGTCTGATTTCTCTCCAACCGTGTTAGTTTGCCGTCCTATCTAATCGGACTATAAGAGCAAAGGAACAGAGAGTACATCTGTCTTTGTACACACCCTTGTGCACTATGATATCTCCTGCGTACTTGGTTAATCACTTGCGATTGAACATCACCTCAGAATTCGATCGAGAGGATTTTTATTAGTCTAGGTTACAGGGCTGCAATACTAAAGTGAAGCTATCTAAATTATATATAGGTCGTAGTTTTGCTGCCTAAAGTGGCCATGGTAGACGCGGGATGCGAACGACGAGTGATAGGTACTTCGCCATCCAGCCGAGATCGAGTCATTGACGGCGTGTAGTATTCCACGCGCGCCTCAAAGAGATATCAGCAAAGCCGTAGGGGCCCAACAGGGCCGATGACCGCTAGGGCCACAGAGAAAATCTGAAAACAAAACCCACGGTCCTTGAACACCCAGGGCAACTGAAGCAGGACACAAGTGTGGTTTTAGTCAGTAAAAGTCTTTCTCCCAAATCCAAATTTCTCAAAAAAAAAAAAATGTGATTTGCCAATGTTCAAAAATATCTCGTGTCCAGTTTTCCTATAAAATATCATCGCTCACTCAAGCTAAATAAAATTGATACAACACTTCAATTTGATTTTCTGAAATTACTCCAGGCGTAGAATGTTCGAACTCTGTTTGAAACTAAATCTGGGTTAGTCTTTTAAAACAAAAAATATTATTAGTTAGGTAAATGCTAGGAATATAAAATTGAATAAAGACCAACCCACACACGGCTTCGTTCTGTTAGCAGGGCTGTGTTGAGTTGCCGCAAGCCACACTCGCCCTCAACTTGCGACATTTGCGTGCCAGTTTATATTCGTAAAACAATAGCAAAACTCAATTTTCCTAGAAACACAGAAATAATTATCCCTTTTCCAGTATTTTAATAGAACTGCGTAACGAAGTGGAACTAAATTGTGAGATTCTGTCATGATACGCACAGCCTGGAATACATGTTTGTTTATTACGGTAGATTTAGCTTGTTAGTTTGCGATAGCTTGTTTTTATTTCAGTTGAAATTTAGGTAAGTAATAGTCTGAGCCTCAGAATATATTATTCTAATTATTGCGTCCTAACCTATGTAAAGGGCGTTTTGGATTGACTTGGAATTATATGATCAATAAAACTTTATACTAAAAGTACATTATTCTTTTAATTTTTATGTCCGGCCCAATCCCACTTTAGAGTAGCAGCTTTTCAGGTAACTTGTTTAATCTTAGTTTTGGCGCGCAGCTCCGTGTTCCTAACGCGGTCGGAAAATATTGAACATTGATTGAATGTTTGGGTCCCATTAAACGCAAGACGACATCGCGGCAGACCAAGACGAAGGTTTAGATATGAGCTTGATAACTACCGGAGGGACTGCACTGCAATGGCCGAAGACACACGTGTGTGGAAAAGCGAGAGGGAGGCCTTCACCCAGCAGTGGAAAATAAATGGGCTAACTTAACTAACTTAAAGTTTGGTACGTTTTCCTGCTTAAAGGTGGAGCGAGAAGTCATCAACTTTTATTGTTCTGCCTGCCTTTTCTACTATACCTAATACCAGTGTAGTACATAACGCGTCCGCCTACCTAACTTCCACAACCCAGTAACTGGATATACGATACACCTTCTCAAAACTGGTGTCACATCTATCCGTAGCGTTTGCCAATAATCTTCAAATGGCAGCCGGGACCAAAGGCTTAGCGGGCTTTTCAAGGCACTGAAAAAACTGTAAGTAATGGGCGGTAATCCATTCACGGGCTGACCTCGGCGAGCATAGCTTAACCTCAGGGTTCGATTCCTGCAGCCGTTATCATTATTAGCCAAATATTTAAACTTTTTAAATGTAAGAGTATTTTAAACAGATAGTTATTTCAAATTCAAACATGTTGCGAGTTTTATCGACAAAGCTAATGAACAAAACGAGGGGAATTTATTTTCTATTTCAGTCTAGTGCGGCTTAATACATAGCCAATTCAATACATAGTCAATTTAATTTGACTGGCCTCTTGGTTAAGTTTTTAGTTACCCTGACTGCTATGCCGGAGGTCGTGGGTTCGATTCCCACCCAGAAGAAATGTTTGTGTGATGAGCATAATCATTGGTTCTGTGTCTGGGTGTAATTTATCTATAATATGTACTTATGTATTTAAAAATATAATTATAGGTATGTTTAACAGTTGTCTAGTACCCATAACACAAGCTATGCTTAGCTTGGGACTAGACGGCGTTGTGTGATAGTTGTGGAATATTATATAATATAATTCTGTATGTAAGTTACTGGGTCTAGGTGGGACGATTATCAAAACCTATATTTTATCTGTTCCGTGGTCAAAAACATGAAAAGAATGTATGAATGATAGCTGTCATTAATTTGTTTAAATGTTCACTTCATTTTTCAAGACATTAGTGCCCCAGCACACGGGCTTCAAAAAAACGCCGCCTCAAGCTACATTTTGAGGCGGCCTTTTTCGTGGCTCGTTTGCGACGGTAATGCCACAAAAAAACGCTTGAAGGGGCTTCAAGTTTCACCGGATACAAGAGGTGCCGCGCGCTTCAGCTGTTCTTTGAGGCCGCAGTTTATTTTTGTGTCCGCTTGTAGCGTTTTTTATGGTGGCGTTTTTTTGAAGCCCATGTGCGGGGACATTTAGAGGTACATTTCCAGCACTTTTCTGCTGAAAATAAAAGTAAAAAAATACAAATGAATTTTCTTCAATTTTTTTCCACATTTAAGTAACATGGTATTCCACTTCTCGCACATAATAGTAGGTACAAGGCATTCCACTTTAGTGTATCGAATGATTCGTACAGTTTCTCTTTGGAGAGTTATCGCAAATCTACGGGAATCAGGTCGGGGACAGCCACGCGGGTGTTCGGCGCCTCTGCCGCGAGATTATGAGCGATGACTGCGGCTCAGTGTGCACATACCCTAGTGTATCATCGTTTTACACGTTACGATACACAATATACAATTCACAGATAATATTACAATAACAATATAGTTATATCAGTTCCATAAACACACATAGTAGGTCCTTGAGATCATCGGAAAACCTAAAATTAAGTATTCGCGCGCATTCCACTACCTTCCTTGACAAATCTTTCACAATTCAAGCTGCACGTTTGTGGAATGCGTTACCCGTAGAAGTAAGGCGTGCTCAAACGCTACCAACATTTAAAAAGATGGTGAAGGAGCATTACCTTTCTCTTTGATATATTTTCTTCTCCTGGTTCAACTATATATTTGATATTTATTAGTATATATTTTTTTTTTTGTATCGTATGTATGTATTTGTGTTAATGCATCTTGTTAGTATTATATCTGATGTTTGTACACTGACAACCCTTAATCTATCTCCTTTCTCTCAGTCCATCCAAAGGTTGTCTGTAAGAGATCGCCCTGTGCGATAAGACCGCCCATTGTGCACTTATTCTTTTAAATGTTTGTCCTGTATTTTTGTTTATTTGGTGTACAATAAAGATTATAATAAATAATAAATAAATAATAAATAAACTTTCAATTATCGTTACCTACTGTTCACACTCTACACACTTTTTATTTTCATCATCTTTGCAAGACTGAAAATGAAAAGTGTGGGGTGCAGACGCACGGTCAGTATCGAGCTTTTTTTCGTAGTGGGAAATCATTAAATGTCTTGTCTGAGAGAGAACGAAGTCGACGTGTGAGACTTTTACTGACTAAAACCACAACTATGTCTTTCAGTTGTCCATTGCGTTTTCAGACCACGGGTTTTCTTTTCAAATACATATTTTCTACAGCCCTAGCGGGCATCAGCCCTGCTTGCTGGGTCTCCATGGTTTTACTGACATCTTTTTAAGGTGCTCGTGGAACACAACACGCTCTCTATGACTCGAGCTGGGTCGCTTACCGGACGGATGGACGGTGAGCCAGCCATTGCCCGTCATCGTTCAAAAGCCCGAGCCCACATCACACTTTGTTACGAAGTAGAGAACAATGACAACCCAGCTTTTAATAAGGCAATTTTTGTTCCTGGAAAATAGCTTACATTATAGCAGAGTATTTTACGAAACCCCGTTTTCCTGTCGTGGAAAAGTCGGCGAAAAATAACAGAAAATTGCTTTACCCAAACAAAATTAATTTCACTCTGTAGTCCTTACAGAAATATCAATAACAAACCATTTTCGCATGTTTTCATTTCAATTTACATAAAAAAATGTAAAATCATAAGCTCTCGAAAATACGTGTTATCATTTGCTACCTCTAGATACGTTGGTGGAAAATGTACAGATAGCTAACAAACAAAAAGTCCCGCATGCGTTCAGACTAAAAACTAATAGGCCGGAATACGGGCCGCTGAAAACTTTGAATACTCGCGTAAAATGAAAAATGAATTTCCAATTCACAAATTCTCAATCAAACAGAAAATATCGAACAGCTCTCATTCCAAAAGTTATTAAGGAAGTATCAAACTAATTTTTGTGCGATTTATATTTTATGAGTGACTGTCATAGTATAACTATTAATAGTCAATTTAGTCCGCATTTTTTTATCATTGGTCGAAGTTGGAGCATGGTTAACTAGAAGTAACCTATTCACTCTTGACTTAATACGCCTAGGTTTTAGCTATCAGCACTATTATTTATTCTGTACTATCAGGAAACAGACTCCAGCAGGGAACTCCACTTTTTAGACAGCTAAAGAGTGGAATACGTTTTGGGAATTCGTTTATTTTGCGTACAGATGGACAATAAATATGTCCCTAATACATTTTGTACGTATGGGTGGGATGTCCAAAAGTTTCCTACCTTGTCGCAACGTCGTATGTCTACATTCAATTCTGCAATTGCAATAATCCTTCCCCAAAATGTAAACGACAGAAAACATGCCAGCAACTCGGCGTCGATGCTCATTACTTTAAAGTTTTGACTGGACGAATGCGCCGTGGCTGATGGCTGATTTGACAATATTAAACTACCTTTTCGATATGGGAGGCTTTTTGGTAACATATGTTCAGCGATGAACTTTACAATAGGCGGCCGATGGGTACTAAATACAAAAAAATATTATTATCAACCTCTCTTATTTATTTTTTTCTTTGGTACTTACCCGGTAAGTGGTCACGGTATTTTAATCTCCAAATAGAACATTCAAAATCCTTCAAAGACCTTAAATTCACTATTGTGTTCATACCTAGCAATTTCTTCAAACATAAGTACCCATTATATGCGCTATTAAGATCTCTACTTGCCATTTCACTAAATTCGGCTAACACTACGAAAGATATAAGAGATACTTTGTACCTCCGCATTTACTTAATATCATACTTATTGTTATCATCAAGGTACCGTCTTAAAGGTAAGCAATATCACAGCACACATACTTGTATAAGCGCCCCAAATTGCTCCGTAATCCAACAAAGAGTTAACTGGTTAAATTAACTGTCGACCTTATTCAGCTGTAACAGAGTTTACATTACAACGGAGATGTTAAAGCATGCACGACAAGACTACTGCCCTCCATTAAAACTAAACTTTCTACTAATAAAGTTATCCGTAACAAAGTCCATTTCCGAGTAAACAAGACACATGTACCGCGGCGCCGTACTTAGCTAGCGATGTATAGCACTAGGATCAGAACAGCCGTTTGGAGTGCGAGTCGTTGTAGTTTCAGGATGGGGAGAACGAGTTAGATTATCTTTGAAATCGTGCCACTTGTGCTGACCCTTTGTTTAATTAATGCCATTTAAGTTTAATTTGGTCTGACTAGTGCTGATTTGTTTATATTCAATACCAATGAGTGTTAATATTTTAGGAGAGGTTCTCCGAGCTCGTTAATATTCAAATACTCGTGTTTCCTCTCGAATATTAGAATATTGGCAACAGAAAAGTACGTCATTATGATAAAAGAGGTCGTTCGGCAAAGTAAAGTATATCGAGTCCAGGGATACAAGGTTAAACATACTAAGTTACTTAGATAAATATACCGAAGAAAACGGTCTCGGGAAAATCTCCGCGATTGCTTACATAACTAAAACATTTTTTGTACATACAATTTGGAGATCGAGGGTATTTTTACAAAATGAAATTGGGAATAGGTAGGTATACTATCCAAATATAAATAACTAAGAGTTAAATCTACTTGTTTGATGAGAAAGCTCTGGAGGGAGTGGAAAGGCCGTGTGTCGTTTGTCTTCCACGTGTAAGATTACATACGCCTGGGGGCAATTGTTTAAAAAAAGTTTTTCACACCTGCACTTTGATGGACCTAAAAAACGCCACTAACGTCGCTATAAACGTGGCAACCTTATAGGCCCAAAAGCTTTGAGGAAAAGGAAAACCATCGATTCGAGAGATGATGAAGACAATAAATACTTGTATGAAAAGGACATTTGTGGAGGTAACGTATGCGGAGCAAATTCGTATGCGTGATGAAATCCGCATGATATTAAAAACACTCTAAGATGTCTAATGATTTTTAAAGAAAATATTCATAAATCGTTCAACTTCCAATGGTATGCGATAAATGGCGCTAGTAGTTACATGAACTTTAGATATTCGTTGTAGACATTAAGTAATAATAATTTATAATATTAGACTTTATGGATTTGTTTTGTATAAATACATCATAATTGTTAAAATGAAATATTTACTTGCAGTTAATTATTAGATAAACTCTAATGTATATTAGTTAGTCAATTGATGTTAAGTACTTTGCTCTGATTGGTCGGTTAGTCGATCGAGTGTTTGTGAAAGTTTTTGGTAGAGAAACATTGAGTTTGTAACTGTTATTTTGGACAGAGTCAGTCTGCTTTGAGTTGTTGAACAGAAAACATGTCCGACTAACCTGTGTATTTGTAAATAATTGTTAATAGAATGATAAGTATGAAATTGTGTTGATCAAAGTGAATAAAATATTTATACAATTTATCCTGAAGTGTTTGATTTATCACAGATGTATTTAAAAATTCGATCTTCTTGATCTATTTGAATCAATTATTCGATTAATTAATCTCAGATCACCATTTCTATACTTGACGTTATACGCAAAGCAACAGTCAACGATTAACGGTTTGAAGGATGATGAAATATGATCATTTTCATCAAATAATTTCTTGCGCTTTATGCGACGCGAGGATTGTAAAATTATTAATGATTAAAACCCACCCGTGCCCTATTGGATGCCCTTTACGTACCAGGGCCACGGAGAATCTTTGACTAGTCGTGAAGCTCTTTGAAAAGCTGCCTGAAGTCCTTAATGACAACTCAAAAGAGAAAAATACAGTAAATAACTTCGCTCCTAATTCTAAAAACCTAATTCAGTTCGGATCAGGTCAGCATATAGAACTGCTAAACCATGAAGCGTGCAGACGTGAGTAGAGATAGTACGTCTATACCGCGCCCGCTAACTTATTGTGCTAACTTAAACCTTGACTCTGTTTGGCTCAGGTGCACTTTATCTCCTGAACTACGAGCTAACTGAAAGAAGAGAAGGTTCACTCTGAATTCAAAAAAATCACTAATCGAAACTTAGGCTATTACGAAGGTACAGACAGTTATAGTTGGACATGGTGGAGCATACGGCGGAGGTATGCTATGCTAGAGCGGAGCACCGCCGTGTCTACGTGAGGATTAGATCTGGCGCGAGATGTTTCCGCTGCCGATCAGCGGTAACTCTCACGCCAGGTCCTAGTGCAGGCCATGGTCCGGAGCGAGGAGGAATGACTAACGGTCGGCTCCTTCTGGGAACCAGTGATGGATAGCGAAGGAGGGCGCTGCACGCGTGAGGGAACGGAGTTCCTTACGCCCCAGCCGCCGTACGGTAAGGAAGGAAGAATACTCCGCCACCGAAATTACTTCCCACTTTTCAATCTACGCATCTTTCTAATCACCTTTCTTTCTTTTCTATTTTAATTATTTTTGAACTAGTTTTTATGTTTCTGTACCTAGAAAGTGCCATCGGGACCCTACTAAAAAGCGGTCCGTCCGTCTGTCTGTCAGTCCGTCCTATCTGCCAGATCTATTTCATAAACCGTAAAAGAGAGTTGGAACTTTCACAGAATTTGTATTTATATTGCCCTACCACAGCAAATAATAAAATTAAAATAAAGTTTAAAATCAAACGGAATTCAAGAAACCTTATTTTGTCGAAGTTTTTTTTTTTGTTGGGTTTAATATTATAGTTAGAGCACTCCTGTATTAAAGCAAATATTTTTTTTTTTAATTGGTCTAGCCTTTTTTTAGTTTTAGCGACACTAACGAACAGCAATCGATTTTTATATTTAAGAGAAGGTGCCTACTTACAGTTTTCAAATGGGTTGTCAGTAGATCGTGTTAACATCAAGGACCCACTTTTCAGGCTATTTTGCATTTCGTCAATACCAAATTATTGTTTTATTGACTGTTATTCCACTGTCAAGGTTCTATAATTACCAATTCCTTTTATTTATTAACAATACTCAAGGTTATTTTAACCGTTACTTAGGCAACGGAGGCAAGTGAAGTGACAGAAATTTTCTTCAAAAGGACTTCGAATATAGAATCAATAAATCTTTTCGACTTCCTTATATAGTGACACCTGCTCCTCTGACGATAGCTTTTGCGCACCTCGCTCGTCGACCTAATCTGATTTCTTGTGGGCAGCGAGTTAATGGTATGCCAATGAAGAAACGTCCTAAGTAGGAATGTTTGTTTTATGAGAGGAGATGACATATTGCTAAGGTCCAGTAAAGAGCTTATTAGGTTTTGAGAGAATTAGGTACTTGTGATAGTCTGAAAAGACGGTAGTGAACAGTTGTACTTGAGTGGATAAATAATATAACCTTGTAACCCTAATGGAGAGTTATCATCGCCTTCAATAGGTGTCTGAAATATGATGAAAGTGCCATGAGCTTATCATCAGGTAAGCACTGTGAGCCGCGTGTTGTGATATAATTTACTTAAATAAGGGTTCATTTGTGCTCATTCATAATAATCTATCATTATTGTTATATTTAGCCTAAGTTCCATAATTTTTCATTGCCGAGCAAAGGCCTCCTTCTATTGTAACGGGCACAATTCGTCCAACCATCTGCTTCTTAATCATCTCTGCCACGATCCCGTTGTGGGATTTTAGGCATAACCAATACATAAATCAAAAACGGTTTACCATCCCTGAGAGCTAAATTGCAATCATTATCATAAGTGTTCTGAAACTGTATCACCCTTACCTTTTTATTTAAGAGATGGAAAATCCACTAGTCACGGTCTACTTGAGCTGATAAAACCTGTATCTAACCTAACCTGTGTCGTTCTGTAGCCCTTCGAGGTCTAGAGCCAAAGTAACCTCTTCCAAACAGTTCCGTAAACTAATTTCAATCTATTAAAATAATTTTCGATTGATGTCAAAAAAAAAAAAAATATTAATAACCCCATCGCATCGCCATATCTCTACGTTGACGTCGTGATGGGTCTTGTGCGTTCCAACAAACCCTAAGTCTGTGCACTAGCTTCTGACGTTTTATAAGTACTAAGGCCTATGTGAAATAAAATATTTTGAGTTTGAGTTTACCCACGGACCCGATCTCCCGGGAGAATTCTTGTTGTTCATCTGCTTGCTTTTATTGGCTGGCTTGAGTGGAGATTCGCAAGAGCAAACGCGCTCGGAAGAAGGATGTATAATCCAGTAAGGTGCTGGTAGGGATCTTGCCCGTACTTCCAGGATTGTCCTGATAGCCGTAGTATACCTCTCCACTCCTCAAGCACATCAGGATATGTTGCCCTCTTGTTGCTACCTCACTTCGTGCTAGCGACCGTGCCTTTTTTGGGGGCCCGTTAGTGAAGTGTGCAAGTCACCCCCTGCCGTTTTATCCATGGAAATTAAAAACGTTGTTCAGGCAGAGGCCATAGTTTAAACATAGTTTCTGGTAACCAGTCCACTTAAGATCCCAGAAACCATAGCTTTATATTATTTTTCACGTGTTGCAATAGTTTCCCTTCAACCGGGGATTGTCCTTGGATGCACTAGCATAGCGCATACAGGTATAATCACCGGTCGGTACCACGTTCCATTAAAAGCATCTAAAAGGGCCACTGTGAGTTTGGTTTCAGCTCCTCGTATGCCTTCCAAAGGTCCAGGTCCTCAGGGTCCTGAGATAAATAAATATATATATATAAAAAAAACGTTTATTTATAGCATAGAGCACATTTACAATAAAGTATTTTAAATATTAAAAAGAACACAGTTGCTAATTTGCCTGAACTAGGATGAGAGTGCTCAAATAAAAAATAAAAAATTACACTAAATATGACTATTTTAAAAAATTAACTAAAAGAGATACGGGTGTTTTATTTACAAACAGTAAGTAATTCTTCTGTCTCTACATAAGATAGAAAATATTGGAGAATAATTTTTATACAGTTATACTTATTTAATTTGTAGATACTTAATTTTCTATTTAATTTATTATATAGAAATGGGCCTAGAAAGTAAAAATTCTTTATACAAATACATATTATGAGAATGCATTATAATGGCAAACAATATCATTCCATCTCTTATTAGTAACTTCAGCGTTGTAGGAAAGCATGGTGTGCTGTTTTAGTATTAAGTGCATTATGAAAAGCTGGTGAACACTAAGCACGTTAAGAATTTGTATAGCTGATCTGTAGGATAGAGAAAGGGAAAGAAATTGGCTACTTTTAGAATTGCTCTCTGAGCTCATTCAAGTGGCAGTAAGTGAGTTTTTCCCGCGCGCCTTAAGGAGTTGTCAGCAACAGCAGGGACCCAGCCGGGTCGAAGCCTACTGGGGCCAGGGTTATTCGAAAGGGCGCTCGAGCCCCGGTATGAAGGCTAGAAGGAACGGGGTGGGTCTTTTAGTCGGTAAGAGTCTGACACTATCTCCCGCTCCGCCCAAGAGTAAGTGAGTTTTAAGTGCTCCACCTCAGAAAGTGACGTATTGGATAACAGATAACATAAGGCTAAATAAATTTGTGTCACCAATTTTGAATCTGCGATCGCTCACAATTTCTTAAACACATAGATTGATTTGCGCACTCTTAATAACCGAAGCAAGACGCTTACGATAGTTTAAGACCGATCACGAACCTTGAATCCTCGCTTTTGATCTTTGATCCTCTCAAGGAGCAAATATTTATACAGCCAAGAAGCTAATCCAAGTCTAGGTGTCTGCAGGTATTGATTTGATCCGTATAATAATATCCTCAGTCTGCGATGTAGCAGAAATGCTTCAACACAGCCTGCCTTATGGAAGGTAAAAGTGTGTCAAAGCGAAGTGTGTTAGTAACCCGGATGTTTTATCAAAGGATACAGAGGACAACTTAATTTCCTGAGAATGCACGAATAGAGGATGTAACAGAATTGTCATGCTGTTGAATCCGGGTGAGGCGTGATGCGTGTCAGATGGGTGCATCTGCAGTGCAGGAAAGTTGTTAGAAATAACAGCACTAAAAGGAATATTTTAACAATATATAATAGAAACGTGAGATCAGATTGCCAAAACAAAGTGATGATGACAGTCAGAAATAATTATGGTTATAAGTTAAAAAATTGTTTTCTACGAGTAAATCTTTATTAATTAGTCTAACAAACAAAGCAAGGATGGATTCTGAACCAAATTATAGAAGGCTTACTCGCTTTTGCGTCCCAGGTTTTCTTGAAAAACTTTCTGTTTGCACTATGTAATTAATGATGTAGGATTTTATAAAAATACAATACACGTTAATTACTTTTTGTTTGAATGAAATAATTTAAATAAAATATTTGCGATGCACTAATATTTAAGTGTGGGTTCAATAACATAACTAACTAGACTGAAGACGACGAAATTACATGATTGAAAAGCAATAATGCTTCACAATAATGTAATTTCATTTATAACCAGCATTTGCCCGCAGCTTCGCCCGCGTACATAAAATATAGCCTATGTCACTCAGGAATAAAGCAGCTTTCTATCGATGAAAGAATTTTAGCAATCGGACCAGTACTTCCAGAGATTACCTCCTACAAACAACGTGTAGATAACGTAATTATTACAACTATTTTAGACGCAAGTTGTCACATTAGTGGCGCGGTGTTTTAAGTTGATTTATTTGTCAAATTTGTCTAGTCATTTCTACATTGAATGTAAAAAACAAGTCCTGCGGATGTGGTAACGCATAGAGGTGACCTGTGTCCAATAATAAATGTAATGTGTCTGCTTTCGCATTAACCTGCAACGATCGGATCATCTTTGATCGAATAAATTGTGCAGAGTCACTTCGCTTTACCTACCCAATACCGCGTCCAGTGTTTGCGGCTCCGCGTCACGTCAGCTTCGCTCACAAATTCCTGTTACTTTAATTTCCGTTCTTTCGTACTCAATTTGCTCGTTCTTTGAACGCGTATGCAAAGGCGATACTCTATGATATTAAGCTTTATTTTTTTTTTTTAAACTTTGTTGTTCCCAAGTTTTTTCACTAAATAAAGATGGGAACAAGTTACTTGGTTTTATTATTAGGTATTCGGGAGAAGCCCGGATAAATGGAGCGAGACTAAAATAGGTTTAATGAGTTTCTAAATTACATTTAGCATTTTATTCAAACTGTTTCGATATTGGAACGGTACACGCGTACAGTTTCTTAATATTAAATTCTGATGTGGTCCAATTAAATAGAATTCTATTACAGTAGGCACAATGGTCTTGAGCGGTAGTCAAATATTCGGTCTCTTTAGTGGTGCGAAGTGAGACGCGGGGGCGGGGAGTGTTAGTGATTGGCGTCATAGACGTCACTCCTCGTTCGTTCCCTGCGTTGCTCCATGCATCTAACAACGAAGACGATTGGCTCGCCAATGTATGAAATGCGCAAAGCGATCCCCACTCTGACGCCGAGCGCTTAGGATACGTTGTGACGACTGTAATGTGTATGACCAGTAGTCAGTAGACAAAGGTCAATTTCATACATATAAAAATCAGTTCATATTTTTGTATAGTGTATATATTATTTTTTGGGTAGTGGGAAATCAGCTAATAAAGTCTTCCGCTCTAGGGTGAAGCAGGAGGGCGTTTCAGACTTTTACTGATAAATAGCACACCTGTGTCCTACAATCACTTTTGCGTTCTAGGACCACAGGTTACCTTTTCAGAAATTCCACGAGGATATATTATGGAAAGAAAGAAAAGAAAGAAAAACGTTTATGGAGGGAGACATTTCCAGCAAACTCTGTTATACGTTCCTATTGCTGAGTCTTTATTCTGCCAGGACAAAATAAACAAGTCCTGAAAGTAGACGGGGATTTATTTTAGGACAATTATTAAACAAATTAAATTATAAAATATACTTAAATAATTATAAATAATACAATAATTCAGTAAAGACCTAGCTAAATATGACGTACGACGAGGCAATGCTTAATCTCTGACCGAGGTAGAAGCCAATCCTGAAAGCAAATATTTCCATACAAAACACAACAAAACTATCAGCCATACAGATCTAGCTCATAATTGAAAAGATAATTCAACGCAGATCAGTGGCAGCACACTCGACGCAAATGAGATGGGTTCCGTCAGCTAACAATGGTTGTCAGGCGCAGCCGAAGGGCGCGGCTAACGTGTTGAGACAGGCGCGGAGCCACGTTACCTTACGATTGTGAGGTTTGAAGTATTGTATGAGGATTAATTGAACTATGACGAATAACATTCTTCGATTGTTGCCTACAAGTAATCACGTTTTCAAATTATTTATTTAAAAAAATCAAATGCATGTCGGGGCACGCGCAGTGACCAGGGATATGTATCTATATCCCGTTATAATATGCGATTTTACGAGGACTAAAGACAGTGTCATCTGATCAATCAGTGACACCTAATCTCGGTTAAAATTATTATACTACTTTATTACTATTTATTTACCACAATAACAAAGCCAACACACACTACACGTAAAACGTGACCTAAAAGAAACGAATAGATGTCAACTTTGTAGTTAAAGGCAGAATAAGTACACATAACCTTAGAGTCAGAAAAATATCTATGAAAGTTACTATACTAATATTATAAAGACTTGATCTGAAAATCTGCTGTATCTGCGTTTTTCTCTCGTTTCACCCTAGAGCGAGAGAAATAATTAGATATATTCCACCTCGAAAACAAAAAAAAAAAACGGCGTATATGATATAAAAAAAAATACAAAATTAATTGAATAAAAATTCAAAAATTCTAATCCTAACTTGTATGGAATTCTCAAGGAGACGTCCGCAAAACCGTAGGGGCCCAGCAGGGTCGATACCTACTGGGGCCATGAGTTGTAGTTTTGCAAAAGTGAGTCCAGGGGCCCTAGAACTATTGCAAAAAGGAGCAAGAGTGGGTCTTAGTCACTAAAAGTCTGACACGCCTTCCCGCTCCACCCGAGGGCGGCAGATGTCATTAGATGATTTCACACCAAAAAAAAACTTGCAGGTTAAGAAAAGATTCTCTATTTCGCCATTTGTGTTAATATTATGAGTAGGTATATAGCCTAACAAATCAGCGCAATACTTTAAGGAAATATCTTTGCAATACCAAAACACCACTCCAAAGAAAATAAACAACATTCTTCTCGCAAAACTAGCCAAACTGGACCATATTTTCGTCCACTAAATTATGTCCAGGATCGTATGAATCATACCGGCCCTTGCAGTACCTACCCGGTCCCCTACCACGGCTAAACGATTGGCTTCCCTGTGAGTTATCGCCTTGGCGCGTTAATCGTTCGAATGATTGATGATCGCAGGCGCTGGCGAATTGTTAAATAGCCATTTTAGCTAAATACGGGAAGATGGCGAATGGCGCGGCTGTGCGATTGCAATTAGATATGACGACGCTGTGATGGTGGGACCGTTTCACTTGATGTGAGGATGAGAAGTCAGCTAATTTGATAATATAATATTTGGCTTCTCGAGAATCTGAATACTAAGTGAGAAATGAAATAGTCATAAAGAACTCATCTTTATGACATTTTGCTTGCATCAAAATCACTAAATGGGAGACCGTGTCTTGGAATTGCACTTTTTATCTCGGATACTTCCGACAATTGCTCTATTTGACAATTTTTTTACTTTCACTCGAGTGAAGCCGCTTGTAACAGCAAGTAATTAATAATTTTGACCATACATACACACCTATCTCTAACAATAGGTAGTTATGAGGTTTACAGCAATAAATACCTACTTTAAATTTGGGAAAGCTATGAGTGGTTAAGTAGGTACTACATGCTAGGAAGAAATAAAGAGTCAGTGCGATATTCTGACTACAGGAAACACATTTCATTTACACACCAAAAATTTGCTCCAAGCTTAATGCAGATTTACAAGTCTCTTATTCAAAGCAGTGAACTTAAATATTGCCAATAAATAGATGTTTTACGATACAGAATACTACACGTTTGTATACAAGCTGTTCAGAACAAAGTTATTTAACGACGAACATAAAGCAGCGCCTCCCGCGCGCCCCTCTTACTGCCCAATACAAGTGATTGGTTGCGGATTAACTGCTCCTAACAACGAATACTGCGCACTATTACACTCCACTGCCATATTCGAGGCGATAATTTCCAGTAACTTAGCGTTATCTTGCAATATTTTCAACATTTTGGCAAGATTCCTGAATATTCTCCAAGCAAAATCTGGGCCAAATTCACAAGAAGACTTTAAGTTATTGAAACATTTACAAAAGCCACAATCAGGAACAAAAACGGTTTCTTTGAATTGCTCAGCAGAAAGACTTGCAGTAATAGCGATTAAAGAGTTAGAAACTTGTATAATATCGGACAGTTCACTGTGTATAGGAGCGGCCAGGCGATTCTTCTGCACGGAGCAAAACTTCTCAGATAGGACAATGGATCTCAAAGTTCGGTCGACGAGGAATTTTCAAAGCTTAATCAAGTTAAACTGGGCGTTGTTAAAAATGTTTCAATTAGTTCGTTAATTAACAAGTATACGGAAACTGAGACGTTGTTTGAAGTTCAAGAATTATGGGATGACGGAGACTACAAAAGGGTAAGAGAACCGCCTCAGGAGTTCATCCGAGTCGAAGGTAATGGGATTGATAATGTGACTCCTTGGGAAATAGAGGTCGGCTCAGTCGCTCACTCCATTATTGTACTGCCGACTGAATAGCTCGTTTAAGTTAATCGATACAAAACGATTGTGGCTTGGCTCAACACTGCGCGATCAGTCCCACTTGCCTGCCCGGTGTTCTACACGACTATACATTACGTCAACTGGAAGATTTGTTCAATTTCAGATGACTAATTGTAAGGTTTCATTTTCGATACATTATTTACACGTTGTCGGCTTGACTATTTTATCTACTCCAACAGTATTAATGCGCGCTAAAACAACGGTATAATTTTCAAAAGACCAAACTAGTTCGGGACTAAAAATCAATAAATTAATTTACCGACACACGAGAATTCCTATGAGTTTGTTTAGTGTGTCCCTGAAGTTTGGACAGATGACCGTAAAATCGTTGATGTGGAACAATTGGCTGATTTTCAATAACTCTCCCCAAAGTTATGAGTATGTTACTGTATGCTCCTGTGCGCAAACAACTACTCCACGGTTGGCCTGATTTCATTCCGTAAACGTCTGTAACTTATAAACTAGTTGGCCTAAATGCTGCCTAAAAAACATCCAACATGTTTACGCCAAACCGGGACCCTCATGCGCCAATAAGTCAAAAAGTTTTTTGTTATTTCTGTGGCGCGGGGAGCGGGGCGCGGCGCGCGGGCGGGCGGGTGTCGAAATCGGCACATTTGCTAAAGTGTTCCACTAACTTTCTCCATATGAAGTCGAGTGTCGTCGAGTTAACTTTTTATAACCCGCGCTTTTGTATTTCCAGATTTGACAACTTTTACTTCGACCCTCTCCGCTATATTTTAGGGGCACATTCTCTGTCCTCTCCACATGCAATCTTTTCTGATTCGTTTCAATCATCCTTTGTTTTATGGCGGTATTTTTTGTGTTTGTATGTTGCCCTTTTCTTGCTATTGGCTTTCCTTTTCAATCGCGCGAGAATGATTAAAATAAGGTACACGCGATAAGAGGCACGAAGGTCTAAACTAAATATAAATCTGCCAATCAACGCTGACTTACTGTTCTGAACAGAGGGTTTAGAAGCCAACTCAACGTGAAGGAAAATATAGTGCGTCTACTGAAAGCGTAACCTGGAGTTTTTTTTTTTAAATTAAATTGGCAACATTGTTTTGCCAAAAAAAATCACGTCAAAGTCTATGGTTGCAATTGTCAGTTTTTGGAAACTGATATTTATTTTTCAAGAATAATTGCTTAATTGTGGGAAAAACAATAAACAGTAACGTGCAAAAACTGCTACACACTATGTTTAATAAGTTCAAACAAAAACAAGAAGAGAAAGAAGGTGTTTTCAATGAAAACCAACATTGTTTACATACGATTTTTGATTTTTAAGTTAGTATGACGTTATAATCTTGATCCTTGTCGATCAATATTATTAGATAGTTATATTAAGGATGTAATGAAATTTTTTTTCTCATATTTTTAGATAATCTGACATATTGTGAATTTCATAATGGACAAAAACATCGAACAACGAAGGCTTTTGGTAAATCGACTTAATCAAAAACACATGCTAGTGAGTGGTAGAATGCGTTCAAAAGCAGTTGAGATGTAATGAAAGATTTGCCTCACTCTGTCTGGTAGTGCATGAAAGTCTGCAACTGAAGTTAAAATCGCGAAAATCCTAGTTCAAGTTTGAGAGAGATGCTGCTGCACCAGCTGCTGAACTTTTTGTGTCTCACGAGTCGATCCGTATCATTTGAAACAATCACTGGAGTATAAAACATGTTCCCACTTGACTAATCCCAAAATATCTAAATTTTCTCTATGCTAAAACGAATCGATTCCAACCCAACAATCTTGAAACACATTAATAGTATGACTATTTTATTTGACTATCACGGTGTTGTGCACTTGGTATTCTTGCCAGAACGCCAAATGGAAAATAAAGAATATTATTTAAATATTATATTATAGCGACTTTTGAGAGATCAGATAAAATAAAATAATTTGGAATATTATCTAACATCTTGTGTATTATTGACATTTACCATACACCCGCCAAATAATTAAGTCTACACACATGTTTTTGACTAGGATTTAAGTTCTTATACAACTATTCTAAAATTGTCTTAAATACAAAAAATACTCTAGTATCAAAACTTTTTCCTCCTACTATTTCAATAATACCACATTCAAAATTTTTGGTTGTAACCTCCTTTTCTCAGGTCACGCTTTCATTAGACGGACTCTAGTAAATTATCTCGGTCTCAGAGGTTACACGACAACTTTCTGTATTTAAATTGAGATGTATGAAACAGCGGGCGTCATTTTCCTCATTACAATTTACGCTATAACTTCGGAAGGAAAATTAGCTGAGTTATTCACCGAAATTCCTTTCGATTTATCGCTAAACAATCAAAGCAGTTGCCGAAGAAGGCGAACTCGACGTTGAGAGTTTCACAAATTTTCCACTTCTTACTAAACTCCAATAAACTTTACAAAAGACAGACGTTAATGAACCTTGTACTTGTTAATTTTTCGTTTAACTTTGTGTTTACGTGGCTTCTAATCGATGACTTGATGGAAATTGAATGTTTCGCCCACTGA
This sequence comes from Mythimna albipuncta, assembly GCA_929112965.1. Classification (NCBI taxonomy): domain Eukaryota; kingdom Metazoa; phylum Arthropoda; class Insecta; order Lepidoptera; family Noctuidae; genus Mythimna; species Mythimna albipuncta. Next base: position 499,087 of record OV815973.1, read on the forward strand.
CAGTTGCGGTGAGAAAGTTCTTATTGAATTTAAATAACAATAAAGCGGAGAGCACTTAGCGAGAAAACATGACTTGTAATGAGAACAATTTAAAGTTGTGACGTCACGGCGTGTCGGATGCGCGTCGCCTCGTGTACCGGAAGGCTCGCGAGGCGCGCTCTTGTTCCGAATGCGACACTACACTTGTAAGCGGGTCATGAACATTACACAATGAGAATACCTACAACGAAATTAAGTCAAAATTAGTTCTCGAACAAATTCGTTTCTGCGGAGGTAATATTATTTTACAACACTGTTCTGGCTTAAGTCCCCAAAGGGAAAGATGGTGCCTGCTAATATTATCCACAGAAGTATAGGTATACCTTACTCAGTACTATTTTGAAATGAAAATCTACATTTCTAGACTAGGTTACTATTATTCTAGTTACAGCCAAAATACTGCACTCGGTAGTATTTTTTTTCCAAAAACCCTTTCAATAGCAGTATTTTTATCCCAAAAAGCTGCTTATAAATCGCGGCCGATAGGTCAAAAGTTTCCAATATTTGAGGAAGACAACTCAACTGCGACGTTGATAGTTTTCCAATACGAACATTTAGGAACTATATTGTTCAATGCTTAAATTTTTTCTGTACCTCTAAGGCCTGCCTGATCTTTTTTTATTGTATATCTGTTTTTGTCGCTATGACAGTCTAATTCGAGAAAAGTACTAAGGTTTTTTTGTTGTATATTATTAAAAAAAAAAAAACATTTTTTTCAAGGCGACTAATAATTCAGGGGTCGCCAACTGTGCGAGAATTATGGGTATTCTGATGAAAATCAATGACTGGATGCTCAATGCAAATTAGTTTTTTAATAATTTTTGGTGTGAACAATATATTTTACAAGAAACAAGTCAAGACAAGTGACAAATAGAAGTGTCATATTTTTTCATATAATTTAGGAAGCTTGCAAGAAGGTTTTATCTCCAACATTTCCCCGGGCGTTGAAACCAATGGTTTCAACCAGATTCTGAAGACACAGGCAAAAGGCAGATTCGGTTGAATGCCCGTCGAACGACTCCAGTAGACGTCCGAATGTCAGCTACACGGGCGATACCATCCGTTCCTGGATGAACAGCCACGATCCGTCCAAGTCTCCACTTCAACGGAGGAAGATCATCTTCCTTGATCACCACCAAGGAGTTCAGCATCAAGCCATCCTTGCAGGAACGCCATTTGGAGCGTTGTTGCAATTCTGCAACATACTCCTTGCTCCATCTGCTCCAGAAATGCTGGCGAAGCTGCTCGATCCTCTGGTAACGAGACAGATAATTGGCAGAGCTATCCTGGTAATCAGGTTGCGGCAAAGAAGTAAGTGGCCGTCCCACAAGAAAATGTCCTGGCGTGAGCGGAGTATAATCTGCAGGATCTGAAGACAACGGCGTCAATGGACGAGAGTTCAAGATGGCTTCAATCTTGGTTAGTGTGGTGTACAGCTCCTCAAAAGTCAAGTTACAATTTCCCAACACTCTCTGAAGGTGATACTTTGCTGACTTGACACCCGCCTCCCAGAGTCCACCGAAATGTGGGGTGTAGGCGGGAATAAAATGGAACCTTATTCCGTCGTTTGCTGCACTTTCACCCAAGGACAAACTATTTAATTTTAAAAATTTGGAAAGGTCGTTGTATGCACCGACAAATGAGGTACCGTTATCGGAAAAAATATCAGCAGGTTTACCTCTCCGAGAAATAAACCGATACAAAGCCAGTAAATAACTATTGCTAGTTAAATCACCAACGAGCTCCAAATGAATGGCCTTGGTTGTGAAACAAATAAAAATAGCGACATACACCTTTACTAACCTACATCCACGGCCCTGGCGACTAGCACACATAATAGGGCCAGCGTAATCAACGCCTGTGCTTTCAAAGGGATAACCTGGACGAAGGCGTTCTCGTGGTAAGTTACCCATTAAGGGAGCTACAACCTTACCCTTCATACGGTGACACAAAACACACTTATGATAACAGGCTTTCGCCAACTTGCGACCTCCTATTGGCCAATAAGTTTCCCTAATGGAAGCTAATAATAATTGTGGGCCAGCATGCATCAGCCTTTTATGCTCAAAATTAAATAATAGTTTAGTGAAATCATGAGTGGACTGTAATAAAATAGGGTGTTTCTTACTATAAGCAAAATTAGAGTTATCGAGACGTCCTCCTACTCGCATTACATTATTATCGTCTAAATAAACATTAAACTTTAGAAGGGCGCTCTTTTTAGGTAAACTCTTTTTGTTCAAAAATAATTGGTATTCAGAAAATGACTGAATCTGACTCTTAATAATGACAAGAGTTAGTGCATCTTGTACCTCATCATGTGACAAGTATTTGGTTTTAGGGTAATGCTTTCTACATGACTTAATAAATCGTAATACGTAGGCAACAGATCGTACGAGCCGTGTGTAATTGGAATAACGCCTAAAATCAATTAAAACTTCAGGTTTCGAAACGTTTACAACATGTAATATGATTTTAGGTCGAGTCTCCGGTAACGATTGTAGTCCTGGGCTCGTAATTTGAGAAGGCCATTCAGACGAATCTAGTTTTAAAAAATCTGGTCCTTTCCACCACAGATCTGACTCCTGCAGATCACTAATATCCATGCCACGAGATATTAGGTCTGCTGGATTTTGATCTGTTGGGACGTGCCTCCAAGTACAGTTACCCGACTTATCCAAAACCTCAGCAACGCGGTTGCGCACAAAGGGCTGAAGTCTGGTAGGCATCATCTGTAACCATCCCAAGACAATGGTTGAATCAGTCCAACAATAAACCCGACTGATCTTCACTCGAAGTGAGCTCATCACCTTCTCGTGAAGACGAGAACCGACTACCGCACCACATAACTCCAGTCGCGGAATTGTCGTAGGCTTGATGGGAGCAACTCGACTCTTTGCCATTAACAAGCGAGCCATGTACTCACCCTTAGCATTAACACTGCGAATGTAGACGCAAGCACCGTACGCGGACTCAGACGCGTCTGTGAAAATATGGAGTTCTAACTCCGTAAATGAATTGCAGACTACAAGTCGCGGAATGCGAACATGATTTAAAAGAGGTAAAGATTTAATAATAATCTCCCATTGTTTACAAATCTCATTAGGTAATGGTTGATCCCATGATAATTTATCTAACCACATTTTCTGTAGCAAGATCTTCATAGTAATAACAATAGGACCTAACAGACCTAAGGGATCAAAGATTCGCGCAATAACGGATAACAAGTCACGCTTTGTGTACCTAGTCGAAGATTTAGTCAGACCTATAGGAAACCCTATCTCATCAGTGCCGATATGCCAACAGAGACCAAGCAACTTTTCTGGCTCATTTTGTCCAATGTTCAAATCGTATGACGCAGGGACAGCATTCGACAATAATTGAGAATCATTTGACTTCCACTTTCTCAATGGCATACATGCCGACGCAAGTGCTTTGGTGACTTCAGTGCGAATGAACTTTACTTCATCTAAGTCATCCCCTCCGGTCAGCAAGTCGTCGACATAGAAGTCATGTTGGATGATTTCCGATATCTTAGGGTTCCTACAGTCGAGTCCTACTTGTTTAAGGCATCGTGTCGCAAGGAATGGCGCACTGGCCGTACCGTACGTGACGGTGTTTAATTGATAAACATTAATAGGATCACTAACATTATCACGCCAAACAATCTGTTGTAAATATCTGTCCGACGGGTGGACGACTATTTGTCTATACATCTTCTCCACATCCGCAGATAAAACATACTTGTGGACTCTAAAGCGAAGAAGTATAGACAATAGACCGTCCTGTACGGTTGGCCCAACCATCTGTAGGTCATTAGAGGACACTCCCGTCGAAGTAGAAGCACTAGCGTTGAAAACAACACGAAGTTTGGTCGTGGTACTCGACTCGCGTAAAACTCCCATATGTGGAATAAAATAACCCAAACATAAATTAGGTTTATTAATTTTTGTCATATGACCAAGTAACTCGTATTCTGACAAAAAGTCATGATACATTCTACTAAAGTTCGTCTTAACCTTTAATTTACGCTCTAAAGAATGTAAACAATGTGTGGCTTTATTAAAAGAATTTCCTAAAATTGAAGGATCTTTCTTAAGGGGGATGCGAACACAAAAACGACCATCAGACAATCGTGTCGTATTTGTAACGAAATTGTCTTCACACAATTTCTCTTCAGGCATATAAGAATTGGAAGACTTCGCATTCACCTCCTCTAATTGCCAAAACTTTGTCAATTCTGACTTGAGGTTTTCCCAGTCACCATCGCTGTCGGCAACCATTTTAGACATATTGCACTTTACGTCATTCGTCAGCAGTGAGATAGTATTCTGAGTAATTAGACCGGAAACTATCCATCCTAGACGGGTTTCACATAATATTGGTTTCCCGGTACCTAACTTTAGTCTTTGAGATCCTAACAAATCCCAAAAAAGATCAGCGCCGATTAAAATATCAACATCGGCAGGGTTATAAAAAGTAGGATCAGCTAAAGTAATATTCGAGGGTAAGTCGAAATCAGAAATATTTATCTGACGACACGGAACACTACTCGTAATGAACGGAAGAACAAAACAATTTAGTTCGAATACAAAGCTATCATCTAATGGCGTACCCTTAACCCGACATATTTTACCTACGTGCGAAGTGACGTTATTGATTCCAAGGATTGATCTATCTACCTGGCTAGTTTTTAAGTTAAGTTTATTGCACAACCTATCTGTTATGAGTGAAGACGTGCTACCACTATCGAGCACCGCGCGAGCGAGATGCACACACCCATTGTGGTCTCTTAATTTGATCAAAGCGGTTGATAACAACACATCTCGTTGCGTATGACCACACGGAGATGCAATGTTTGCGGATAAAGCTACGTTATTCGTTTCAGTCGTAGCAGACAAGTTATTCATCGAATTACCACTAGGTGTATTCGATACAGTGCCATTAGAATGTACGTGAACTAATGTGTTGTGCCTACGTTTGCATAGTTTGCAGCCTGGTTTTTTACATTTGTTAGCATAGTGTCCGGAACGAAAACAGTTAAAACATACCTTATAACTAGGTAATGATTTGAGACGGTCATCGTTACTCAATGCGAGAAACTGTGGACAATTATTTAATGTGTGATCGTTGTTATTACATTTAGGACAAGGTTTAGAAGCTGAGTCAGTGCTAGAATTGATAGGAGATTGTGCTACCATTGACTTGATCTTAGGACCTGATTTACCTGGTGATTGCGAATAATGATTGCGGGGGAGTTCCAGGGTCTCGATGAGGTCGGCTCGATTGCGTAAGAATTGCATAAATGCGTTAAACGTGATTAAGCCATCCTTGTCTATCCTACCTTTGCACTCCTCCCACTCACGATAGGTTTTTTGATCAAGTTTTCGTGTGACAATGTAGATTAAAAGTGTATCCCAGTGTTTCACAGGCTCCCCTAATGACTCTAAAGCTCGCAAGTCTTTATTTAACTGATCGATCAAATTCTTAATGGCAACAGAAGATTCTTTTGTAATTGATTCAATAGTAAATAATGAACTTATATGATTCTGAACCAGTAATCTTTTGTTGTCAAACCGATCACATAACAATGACCATGCCACAGAGTAATTACTTGAAGAAAACTCAATGGATTTGATAACTATAGCAGCTGTTCCCTCAAGTGATGCTCGCAAGTAGTGAAACTTATTGATTGCGTCTATGTCATCATTACAATGAATTAGGCTAGTAAAGGTGTCGCGGAATTCAAGCCAATTACAATATAATCCGCTAAACTTTGGTAACTGAATCGTTGGCAATTTAACCGGCTGCTTTATGCTAACACGAGTACTTTTACAACTTTCCATCGATTTATTATCTTTATTGTAGTCAGTCAGAATATTCTGGGCTCTAGATAAGGTTTTATAATAAATAGACTCAAACTCGGAACGCTGAGAATATTGTAAGTTGATGTCGTCAACAATGCATTCTAGACGTAACTGTACCTCATCATACTGCTCATACAACGCCTCTATCTTGCCCATGCGCAACTGCAACTCGGACACATCACAGCTAGATAGCTCCTTGTCCTTGAATGAGTCCAGAAAATTGAGGAAACTAGTCAAGCGACCTTTGAAGCTGCCTCGCTTCTTAATTAAATCCTTTTCCTCAGACATTCTGGGAGACGAGTGTTGTCAACCTGGCATTGATACAGGAATATAAAAATTAAAACAACAATATAATTTCAATAATTATACGCCTAGCTGTAGTCTATGCCCTTTCTGACTGCTAACTATAATTTATAACAATGACTTGTACTAATATCTAACACTCAAATATTTTTATTATGTCAAGATACTTGTTAAAAATTAATACCACTGTTAAGTAGTTATGTAATTAGTTACAGCTTAATATAATGTAAGTTTAATAATGTAGCAAAATAGCTAACTATACTGTTAAAAGTATGAGTTTAAACTTAACATTGCTGTTGAATAAAATACTAATCACAATGCAACAAAGTACCTAATGATTTTACTCAAACACAATATAATTGGTAATTTAATAAAATAGTACTGACCTTAGTATGACTACTTATATATACTACCTGAGTGTTGGGTGACGATATTAGCGTAATTATAACTGTACACCACTAACTAACTTGCTTGAAATCAATCCAGTTCTCCAGCAGTGAACTCATGAACCTCCATTCAGCGTGGAAGTCAGTCTCTATTCTTTTTCTTGAAAATAATCGCTGATCTTCTTAATTATATTTCATCCGGCTCGAAGGACCATGTGCGAGAATTATGGGTATTCTGATGAAAATCAATGACTGGATGCTCAATGCAAATTAGTTTTTTAATAATTTTTGGTGTGAACAATATATTTTACAAGAAACAAGTCAAGACAAGTGACAAATAGAAGTGTCATATTTTTTCATATAATTTAGGAAGCTTGCAAGAAGGTTTTATCTCCAACACCAACATTTTGTAGCAAACTACAATAGCTTCAATTACTTCACCACATCAATTCCTACTTGTCCCCCTTTTTAGTCCTTGGAATTTGAATTAGATTTTGTTTGTGTCTTGTTTGTTACTTAAAGTTTTGTCTTTTATTTAGTGAAGTGGTAGTTTGGGAGGGTGGCGGAAAATCTACTTCGAATACTTTAGCAATATCTTTTGCGTCTATTTTGGAGTCACGCCTACTGCTTGGATCTGTTACAAACAGAGAATCGTGAGAAATGGAAATAAGTCATGAATTAATATTTGTGTCGACAACTTCAAAAGTAAGTTCTTATTTAATTTAAAAAAACAAATACATAAGTAAAAGTAAATAGGTACGTTGAAATTAATAAAGTAGGTGGCGTAGTAGCGACAAAGTTTCTTTGCACGCTGATTTAAAAATAGCACTTATTTAACTTTCTCAATTTTCTTTCTTTATTTATTTTTTAAATAATGACTTGCCATTATTAAAAAAAAACTTGTAGACTCTTTTCATTTGTTTTTAATTTGTGGAACAAGTTCTTATTACTAGTGGAATTAGGCTTTACATTGTGGTTGGGCCTATATTGAAACAAGCTGACTCCGCTAACGTTATTTTGCTATAATAATATATTATCAAAGAAAAAGTTCCCCCATATTTTTAGGAGTAGTAGTAGGAGTAGTAGTAAGAGTAGGAGAATAAAAAAATAGCTTACAGCCCTTTCTGAGATCTATCAAATATATACACAAAATTTTATAAAAATCGGTCTGGCTGTTTCAAAGAAGTTTTTTTTTTAAATTATATACCCAAAACTTGACTGCAATCCCACCTGATGGTAAGCAGTGATGCGATCGTGGATTGTGAAGCACGCTAGTTTATTAAGAGCCTAGGAGTTCGAATACAAACACTGTGACACGATATATTTATATAAAACAATATTGAATCATTTAGAACGTTCAATTTATACAAATCTTAACTAAACACAGCAAGCAGCACGATGAGACGATCACTAGCACATTCTTTGTTCTTATAAGAGCTGCTTTGTTCGCCAGATTGCGAGGAACGTATCACATCTTAAACTCGCTTAATAAACGTAAATCCTGTACAAAGTGAACTGTATTTCGACTGCGGCTCACCAAAGATTTGTAACCGACTGTTGATATAAATCTACCGAATCGCGGAGTCGGGCCCCGCCCATCCACGCCCTCACAACACCGACTATTTAACTCAGCAACATTATATTACACAGCTCTGCAGTTACTCAGACCTTAAAAAGTTTAAATTTATTTTGCCACGAAGTAGGACGCAAGTGTAATAGAGTATCAGCTTATCTCGACTGCTAGGAAAGATGGAAAGGAACGGGTAAAGTACTCGCCGAGGTTTTGGCACTGTTACATCAGATTCTGGGCTACAAGAACTAAAAGGTTGATTAGGGATATCTGGTATCTTGAACTGGAATTTTATGTGTAACTATTATTTATTTCCTGTCATAAAAATGCTCAGATCTACGCACGTCTTAATTTCATCAACGTCAACCGAAAATGTTGTCAATAATGTTTAATGCCATCTTTGCTGCCAAATTAGATTTCTTGATTTATTATGGAACGTGAACCAAAACCTTTGTTATGCGTGATAAAATGTCTTTCCTTTGTCATATTGCCTTTGTAATTAACCTAATCACATCGCAATTAACCTAATCACAAATTTTTACATTTCCCTCATTATGCCGAAAATTAATTTCCCAAAAAAAGAGGGAAAAAGAAGCCTTGATATAATTAAAATGACGGAGGTATCGTACAGGCAGGTAGCTAATACGACATGGGAATGATTAATTCGCGTCGGGCACGTGTTGCAAGCGCGCTCTCCTCACTACCTGCGTGGCTGCCCCCCAGGGGGGAGGGCACCGCATGAGCTGATGTATGGACCTCACGCGGTCCGCCTACACTGGCCGAATTAGTGAATGTTACTGAAATTTGCTAAATACTGTGTCGAAACATTTCGAACAAGCGTTTTACGAAAATTTGTTTTAATTAGAATTTATATTAAAATTAGAAATTAAATTATTTTAAATAGCTGTAGATTACAGATGATCTCAGATATACACTGAGACAGAAATAGTTTTCTTTGATGAAATTCTTAGAGCTCAAGAGACCTTTATTTAAAGAAACCCACGCATATTTCGAGCTCACTGCTCTTTTCTTGACATTGTTAACTAAACTAACCAAATAATACATTTTTAAATTATTATCTATGTTGGTATGCTAGTATGAGAATCATTTTTACAAATTGTTTGGGAGTTATTGAGTCTGTACGTGTTAGCAATGCTCTTTCCACCCGTATTGATCATGCTGTACCGATAAGATCCGTCGGCGAGGTTCGTCGGTTCGGGATTGATAGCTGGGAGCTGCTCGGAAGTTTTGAGTTAGGTGCTCTTCGTTCACCCTTCCTCTCAGTTTTACAAAGTAACATGAAGTAGCTTTAAGCTGCTCTAGAGCTGAATCACCAGCTGTTTAGGAATTATTTGCTTTAAAATTGTTTGAAAATTTTGATAATCCGTAGTTGCACGATTGTTAAGAAGAGTGGCCCTGGAACGCGAACTGCAACTGAAGGAATACGGGTGGGTTTTAGTCAGTAAAAGTTTAACACTACTTCTCCTACCTAATTGATAGTATCCCATTCCAAAAGTGAAAAAGAATAACATCTACTAAATCACACTACTATTACAAAGACGCATGTTTGTGAGTTTGTGTGTAAACCTACATATTTGTTACTTCTAGGCGTTAGCTGAATGGATTTGCACTGAATTTAAAACACAGATAAACCATGATTTATCCGTGTTTCAGGCTTCTTGGAATAGCACTTACGGTATTTTTTCTCGAGAGTATGTTTCCTTGGGACAGTTTTCCACGTTACGCTGGCGGCAGTTGTTGTTATAGGCATGTTTAAAACCAATCTTATGGCCTCGACAGACCAAGGAAGAGTTTTTGTGTCGGCCTATTCCACCTCTATCAACATCATTGCTTGAGTTTTAGTAAATCAATAATTCGCTTGAAGTTAAACCAGGAAACCGAACAACGTCAAAAAAATCGATAAGCCTCGTTGAATTTCCTCGTCCTTCGCCGCGGAAAGTGCGGGCATCCCACAATGTGCGTAATTATTTGAATACGGCCGGACAGGGACAACCGCGCGTGCGACTGACGAGTGTCGCATCACTCGTGTCATTTGCCCAACAGCGCGGAAAATGGCCGCCATCATGCCGTTGTCAGATGTACGAAAGCTGTCATTAAAACTTATTACGATGGAATTAGGAGGGTGTGTGCAAGAAGCGGGACTTTAGAGAAGGCTGATAGAACCATGTGGTGGAATCTAGACCGATGTCATACCTGGATCTAATTTTCTGGACTCATTATGGATTTTAATTATTATTAGGTCTTTGACATGCAAGTCCATTAGTCCCAAGTGTAAGGTAATTCGCATGATGAAGTAAGGAGTTCTCGGAAACTCGTTGTGTCTCTAATCTTATTTCAATTTTTTTAGATTTGCTCCTGCTAGGCCAAATTCATGCCGTTTTATTCATCCATTTAGGCCCATCAAAAGAATTCCTAACTGCGATAAAATAGTCGGCAAATTATCTACAACTTATTTTTTCCGACAAAAGTATTACCTACTTGTTTATTTATGATTATACACAAAAACACTTAAAAGTGAAGGGAACAGATAGAAAAGAGCACAAAGGAACGGCTTATTTATCTCGCCGACAAGTGAGAGATGTTGATAGTACGTATTTAGGTAAATAAGTAAATATATTCTTCACATGTATCAAGACCTTGGGATCCTGTTCCTTTAGAAGGCGTAGAAGAAGCCGAAACACGCCGTGGTATCAATATTCTGGTGCACCCAAGGACAACCCCCGCACTGATTGGTAGAAAGTTATTGCGATATTTGGAAAAAAAAAGATGTAGCTATGATTTTGGAAGAATTAAGTGGACTGGTTACTAAGTACAGTATTACTAAGTACAGTAAAGTATGGTACTTGAGCAATGTTATTAATTAAACATTTCCGTCTCAAAAACCGTCGGTAGCACTAAGTGACGTAGGTAGCAACAAGAGGAGTGAGCGGGCAACATATCCTGATGTGCTTGATGAGTGGAGAGGTATACCACGGCTCTCAGAATAATCCCAGATGTACGGTCGAGATCCCTACCAATAACTTACTGGATTATATATCCATCTCCTAAGCACGTTTGCTCTTAAATAGATTATTATTCCTGTGATTTCACACAGCAGAAACATTGTTCTGCGTATTTCTTTTTCCGCAATCCTTAGTTGTAAACCCCCAATGTATTTAAAAATCCTGCCACCTTTTATATCCTCACGTTCTAAGAATATCTGCCTAGCGAGACGGTCTGATATAAATAGGTTAGTCAATCAATATGAAACCTCCGCTTTCCCCCGGAGTTGAGAGCACGCCATTAATGAAACATTAGTTTTTACCCAAAGCTTCGCAGTTAATGATTTTTTGTCCCTACATAATGATTTTCGCGACGAGACCCCGATGTGGTCCAAACTAATGATTTTTTGTCCGACACCCTCGGTCAGCACAGATAACTCAGCGGCTTCATTAATCATGGCCGACGCCGACACTAGTTCCCACTTGTTCCCGGGAAAAAGAACCTATTGGGAATTCCCGGTATTCAGCCGCTATCGTACCTTTCATAATAAAGAATCTCGGTTGCGGAAATTTTAAGTCCTCTTTTGATGTTGCCAAAGTTACGATCCACTCTTTGACTTAAGAAAGTACGTCCAAGAAACTAGGTTAATCCTCCGTAATCCCCTGTTTTAGTACACCTCTTTATTTCATGCCTCGGTTAGTGTGGTATAGTTTAAAAATTTAGCATGAAACCAGTGGAGCGGTGTTTCGGGTAGTCCTCACATAAATTGCGATGTCAGCGCGTAAAGCGGTGTATTATTAAAGGCAACAAACTACTCTAACCTATCCGATTCATCAAAAATTAACAAAGCGGCTCTCACCGCGCGATATACGCTGACTGTACATGACTGTACCCTGAACGGACCGGGACGGTCTGAGAAGGACGATGAAGCGATTTATGTTGATTGGATAACTGATCTATCAGACTTTCAAAGTTTATCTCATTAGTTGCGTTAATCGGTCAAAATATTACAAGCCAATTTTTAATTTAAAGTCTGTCTTTCTGACAGACTTTAATTGATATTTAAAAACACTTTGAAATACTTTTACGAAAGACTGCTATCTTCAAATTGATACTCACACATCTTAGAAACATCTTTATCAGATATTCCCACGCCTCCCCACAAACTCCTTGCCCGCTACATCACCCCACTTGGGTTATCACCACATCCGCTAAGGGTTTAATTGACCCGAAGACGAGTTGCGTATGACCTCAATTTTCCGACCCCTGCGCGTGTGACGTATAACGTACCTAAGTACTTACAATGTACCGGTTTTTAACCTTCCTGAAGAGATCTCGAACACAAGGAATGACGTAATTGGAGGGAAGCTCGCGTGGCAAAGGAGTCACTAAGTAATGGTGAGCAGCTCACTGATCTGAGAGTACAGGGGAAAGATGAGGTTGATGAGAGTCTTTATTTATTATTATTTTTGATGGAAATAAATTGTTGAGTGATTTTCTGGCTTATATAGTAGTTAATTTTGTCCTAAAACTAAAGTTACTAAAGATTTTAGCGATACTGTAGGGATGAAAGTTAATAAAATATTCTTATTCTTGTATTAGTGTAGGATTTACCTATTCTAATGAAATTACACTTTTACATTATTCCCGATCCCGACTGTCACCAAACTTAAATGGTACTGGGCAGGGCAGATTGCTCGTAAAGCAGATGGTCGATGGGGCTGGAAGGTTCTAGAGTGGAGACCGCACACTGGAAGACGCAGCCTTGGAAGGCCTCCTACAATGCCATGCATAAGGTGGATCGATAAGATATAGTGGGAGTCACAGGAATCCAATGGATGCGAGACGCAAAGGACCTGTCGTTGTGTCGACGCATAACAGAGGCCTATGTCCATATGTGGATGTCTTTCAGGTGAAATGATGATGATGATATAGGTCAGTAAAACGGCCTCTGTTCAACATCTGGATTCTAATTAATTCGTTAAACCCCATGCGAACGCCGTCGTTCACTCTCTTATTGTCTTTCTATTGTGTCTCTAATTATGGCATTCGAAAGATTAAACTACATAGTCAATCTGACTTTACCCCAGACATAACACTTATTTCCTTCCATCTGTCGATAACTTACACCACCGATCTCAATCTGCTGACTAATCTCAGTTTTTTCCTCATGCCAATTTGTCAAGTAATTGACCACGTGGTCGACGGTCGCGTCACAAGGGCGGCACGGAGTCAACTGGTAGATAATGTAGAAACGATGAGTAAGGACGATCTTGTTGTCATATTTTTAAGTACTACATATAAAATAATGATGCAATCATCAAAACATGTATAAAACTTCGTGATTTCTCGTGAACTAGTAAAATAAAGAAGTGTCAACAAAATCTGTCGTGTTGAATTATGTTTAAACTTTGAGGGAGACGTAGTGGACAAATCCTAACAGCACTTAAACATACTAAAACTTGAAGTCACACCTGAGTGTTTTAACTTATCAATATTTCACGAAGTCCCCGAGAGTGAACTTCCTAATAACAATTCAAAATATTTTATTTCCTATAATTTTACTTGGGAATTTATATAACATCAAAAGTTAACGCATAGTAACCGTTTTCAATGTAGTTCTAAGAGCTTGCAAGAAACTCCACTGGTAAGCACTCTCTATAAAAAGTTTGAATTTTACTATTTTTAGGGTTTTGTATCTAAGTTGGCAAAAGCGGAACTCCATTAGGATCACTTTTTTGTCCGTCTGTTATATTATCCTTTTTCTCAGGAATGCATAGAAGTATGAAGTTGAAATTAGTATCAAATACTCAGCAACTTACAATAAGATGAAAAAGAAATCTATTTTATAAAAGTTAAAGTAGTGCGCCTCACCATCAAAGGTTGCATCGCTACTTACCATCAGGTGGGATCGCAGTCAAGCACTAGTTTATCTGAATTAAAAAAAAAAAAAAAAAAAAGTTATTAATCACTTTTTCGGTGTGATTAACCCATGCAAAATGACTATGAGCTTTCTTGTACTAACAGTTTCGGTAACCGAAAAACGGATGGACAAAATAAAATTAACAATGATTTATAAAAAATCATTGTAACATAAGAATAATAAATCACTAATGAAGTAATTCAGTGGCCTGAATACTGTAAAAATATTATAAAAACAAAGTCCTGAATAAAAAAAGTAATTAAAACATAAAATAACAATAAACTTAATTAATTCATTAAACCCCAAGCGAACGCCGGCGTTCGCGCACCTATTGTCTTTCAATTGTGTCTGTAATTATCACGATCAAATGGTTAAAACAAGAGCAAAGTTCAAAAAGTTAAAGTTGCGAACGAAATCAGTTCCCTGAGTTGTGAGCAGTTAGCCGACTGCGTAAATATGTTGATATAAAGTTTATCTGTAGGTAATGACGGGTCGCGCCGAGGCCCGGTATCGGCACATAGTTAAAACTCACAGATCATTTGGCAATGGAGCGGTCGCAAACTATCCTAATTGCCAGCCTCGGTTTTAGATATCGTTGGGAAATGTCGAACTGAAAATAGCGATGTTACCAGCTGAGCGAGTAGCGATTGCATTAGAACAGTTTAATTTACAATTTTTAAATCATTAATTGTTTACAATAACATGGCAGTTGAACTAAAAATATATCTGAAGAAATAGAAAAGATGGCTTAAAAATTATGGAGATCGAAAGGAGGAAACGAAAAAGTTGACCTTGAAAATTGTACTTATAAATAAGGTGACGCTTTTGCAACTAGAAAATTCGATTCCATATCGATCAAGAAGTTTTTCTATTCACATAACCACACTACATTAAACTTTTTATCACCACCTTTAAAACTTTTCCGCTCGACACAATCAAACTTGCCGCCCCCGCTCCGCTTGTCGCGGTGTCTACTCCCTTAGCTTATCGGGCCACATTTTCAGCACGGGCCGCACCTACATCACTAACGACTGAAGCCCATTGTGCGATAACCACCTACTTTATATACTTGTTAACTACAGTTATTTAGTTGCTATCGGCCGAACCAACTTATTCGTAATGTACACCGATTGGTTGGAACTTTGTGTCATTTGTTGTGTATTCATCTGTTTGGGAGGTTGGGCTTGTTTATGTGATTTAATGATTTGTTGTGTTTATTGATAAAAGGTTTTGTTTGGTTTCAGGGTAAGCAGTCAGAGTGGTGTCATTGTTGAATCATGGCAGTCTACTGAAAGCAACACCTAATCTCCATTGGACCTAAATTGCAAGTACTTACATGCTTCTTTTGACAACTTATGGTTTATTAGACTTGAGACTAGTTAGACTTCAATGCAAAGCTGATTTTTCACTGAGTATAATAAAGTACTCATGTTTCTGTAAAGTTTGACGATAATCACAAGCTTTGTCCATCGTATAAGCTAAACCAGTGCAAATATCTGAAACCAGGTCAAATATTCCATTCTCAAAAAATCAGAGAGAAAAGGAATGTAAATCGGAATGCATTTCGCTCAATACTTCTCATTCCTGACTTTGAGAGTACGTAACCTTATTCCGTCAGTTTCTTTGCGAATATCTCTAGAAACAATTTGTACAAGTTGCTTTTGTAAATCATTATTAATCTTATTTGAGAAGCTTGGGATTGCCCAGAAGGTTATGATTTCGGTAAATAATAGGTAATTAATGTTTACCTTCTTTATTAGGATACGGTCGCTTCCTCGTTTTTGTATAAAATGGAGGACGTTATCCTTAATGTAATCTGGGGTATTATCAAATAGCCGTACGATGTCGTGTTTGCTAATCTTATAGATATACATAAGCTTAGCTCAGTGAGTAGATACGTGTCTGTTACATTAATTCTTAGCAATTTGTACCTACTTACAATTTTAATGTTTTACTTTTTCATTCTTAACACAGTCCTTTATTTCTGAACTTAACGGCCCATAATCCTCAATACAAGACCTTTCGCAATTCTGTGCGGCTGCCGCACTAACTCCAGAATAATGTGTATCACTTGTATCCATACTCGGCCCACGTTTATAATAGGGTTTGTTTTATTTATGGCGCAAGTCGTGGGTAATGCGCCACGTATCATACGTGACCGGGACCAGCCACGCGCAAACAGACTGCTGCGATTTACTCGTCTCATTTGAGTTATTATAACCATTTTTGGGATGTTTGTAGAAGTTTAATTATCTGCTTTAGAGAGTTTTGCTTGAGAACAAAGAATATAAAGTAGGTTTTATGTCGTTCGTGCGATGCGAATTTAAGATAAAAACAAAATCTATGTATTTATTTTATAAAATACTAGCAACCCGTCTCGGTTTTGCACGAGTGCAAATTATTCCCTTTTTGAATAATGGCTGGAGGGGCATCATGGTGTCTTCACTTTTCGCATGACTCAAGTTCCCTTTGGATATGGTAAGCTCGAGAGATTCTTGCATCGGATTCAGGCGGAAAAAGCGCCCAGATTTGTCACCACTGTGTGAACCGACTCAAGAACATGGTAGATCATATGGAAGAGGTGTTCTCCTCTTGGATGGTGTACCGCCCTGTCCTCATGGCAGCGATCGGCGGTGGCGACGTCTCGCACCAAGCTCTGGTTCAGGCCATGGTCTGGAGCGAGGAGGAATGTCAGGTGGTCGCCTCGTTCTGTGAAGTAGCAATACTAAGGAAAGAGGTGGCCACACGCGTGAAGGAAGGGACATCCTCACGCCCCAGCCACCGTGCCCCTGACCCCGACTACCAACCGAGGCGACGAGCAATGGGTTGCTCACCATTTGGCCATCTGGCAAACGTCCGGACCGAACCCAAGTCGTTGAAAGCGTGTCACTACACTCACTACACGCGCTCTTTAAAGAAATGTCAGCAAACCGCAGGGGCCCAGCAGTTTTTCTGAGACCTCTGACAAGCCCTCGCGCTCCACCATAGAGCGGGAGAAATCATTGGAAAATTTCCCATCTCAAAAAACAGGAAACCTGCCTCGGTTATTGTTCTTTCTATTACTTATTCGCATGAAAGTTAAGTAGCTTAGATTAAGAGGAGTTAGAAAATACACAGGTGACACGAAAGGAAAGGGGCTTCGCTTTATATTGTCTAGAGATGAAAAATTTGTACAGTCAAGGCTATAAAGTTATCTGAAATAACGTCTACACACAGTTCAGGCTATATTCGTATTAAAGTTATATCCCTATAAAATGGACTCCAACTTTTAATAATGCGAACTGTAGGCAGATTAAAAAACTTCTTCGAAATATTGATACTCTATTTGTGTGAAAAGTAAAACTTTTTATATTGGAAATTATACTCGAGTAGTTGTTTGTTGTTTCACAATTTGCTGTTTGTTTTACTTTTGTTCGTTTCGGAATAGTTACCGGGTCAAACAACTAAATATTCACGAATAAATATGCAAAAAAATCATTTCCATACTGATGAGTCGTTTGAATATTAATAGATACAGAAAAAAGTCAATAGTCATAGAGGAGAACATCACAGAAGCATAAGTACGAGTTTTTTAATTTATTTTATTGTTTCTTTTATTAATTATTTTAAGGTTGACTAGTATTTTTAATTTAATTTTGTTGTGTTTATATTTTTGTATCTTTTCTTCTTCTCTGTCAAATCTATCCAAAAGTTGTCTATAAAAAAATCGCTTTTAGCGATAAAACGCCATTATTACAACCTATTAATATGAAGATTCTACTGTAATTTTGTATGGTGAAAGTACATTAAAGAGTATATTATCTATCTATTTTAATTCATTTTTTTATTTTATTTTTGCATTTTAAGTTTCATTGTTAATTTCAGTTTTTCATCATCATCATCATCATCATCATATCAGCCGAAAGACGTCCACTGTTGGACATAGGCCTCCCCCAAGCGTCGCCACAACGACCGGTCCTGTGCATCACGCATCCATCGGATTCCCGCGACCCTGACCAGGTCATCGGTCCACCTTGTAGGAGGCCGTCCAACTTGGTATCCAACAGGTACTTGGTCGCCATACCAGAACCTTTCGTCCCCATCGACCATCCGTTCTGCGTGCAATGTGTCCTGCCCATTGCCACTTAAGTTTGGCGATTCTTCGAGCTACGTCGGTAACCTTGGTTCTCCTGCGGATATCTTCATTTCTGATGTGATCACGCAAGGAAACTCCAAGCAATTTCAGTTTTTAGTTGATTTTAATTTCATTATAAAGATGCTAAAAGTTTTAATATTTTGTTTCATTTAATTATTAAGCAACGTAAAATTAAATGCTACAAACTAATATTATGGATGAAAATAATCTCATTAATAAATTACTACTATCAAAACTGCAAGCTATGTATTAGCATTTAACGCACTCGTGTCTACACCCAACAATATAGCAGTAAAAACTTGCCACAGTGTAGTTTTGCGTCCGTGTTTGTAACACGTTTATGTGATGGTAGTTTGTGAACTAGAATTATGTTTAGTTGTAGCTGCAGTGGAATATGCACATTAGTAACTGTGTTCTAGAACTACGATTTCTTGTAGGTCATCATACGATATACCGTGTTGTTCTCTAAACTTATGTTTCTCTTAGTCTGGTAACAGAGATATTTATAACATGATTGAAAAGAGTGTCTATGGAGTTTTTTGCACATTCTTCTCCGTGTAGATTTACGCTTTGGTTCATCTTTTTTGACTGACCTAACTTCTTGGTTGTTCAAAAGTGCCTGTACCTAAATCGTTTATTTGAAAAAAAGTTTGTTTGATTAATTGCACAGCTCAAAAGTTATTTGCACAAACTTGACCCACTGCAAACTTACTTTACATTGATAGTCAAAACCATAACCGCACGCATCACCTACGACTTTCCAATCAAACGAGTTATTTGTTCGCTACCGTTCGCATCCATATTTTATTAAAATAAAGCCATATCATCATAATAATATAATATACCTGTTTATATTGATCGATGACATTATAAGTATGAACGATCGACCTGTTGAGTATCATTCCCGTAATGTATGGCTTCAGGTAGTTAATCACATTTATGGGGTTTGAGAAATAGCTACATGCTAGGGTGTTATATAAGAGATCGATATTTGGAGGTTTTAATTTTTTTATATAATGGTTAAGCTCACGTTTGACCACAATCTCACCTGATGGTAAGCGATAATGTGGCCGTCGATGAACACGCGTGCCTAAAAGAAATCACAAAGCACTCTTGATTTAAAGACTCCTAGGTTCTAGTTATCAGGAAACACAGACTCCGGCAGGGACAAATTAAATAATTGCGATATTACAAGAAGTTTTGGCGATATGTCGTGTTTATATAAAAGTAAAAAGTAACTAGCTTCTGACAGCAGCGTCATCCGCGTGGAAGTATGTCTCTACATACAAACTGGATCCCTGCTTTATGCCCTTAGGGGTGTGAATTTAAAAAACTCATCTCTTAGTACTTAAATACTCAATGCTTTATTACACTATGTTTTTGTCTTTTATTCTTCCGTCGATTAAAGGCACAATGTAACTTATACCTCAAGTTCAGCACTACTTCGTATTAACTTAAGAGAGAATAAGGATTTGAGGAACAAAATGCTTATAAAATATAAAGACAATTTATTGACAATAATCCTAGCCGAATCTTAAGTTTTCAATACACATTATTTGAAATCAGTAATACATATTTGATAATATGTATTTAATTTAATTAAACACAAAATAGTGTCTCTTGAAAAGTATCTATTACGCAGTTACGCCCCTATTCGTGGAATACGTCGACACATAATAAAATACGAGAAAAAGGATACAGAGAAATAGGTTCAGAGGTGGTAGTGGTCGTGTTTATTGGTATTATTTAGTTGATTAATTACTAAACAACAAAAGTCCAAACTTAAGATTTGTCAAAGTACAATGGAACGCAGCATAGATCGCATCAAAACCACCGCGCTCCGCTCCATCAGTCAAGTAGCAGATGTCGGGGAAAAAACAGCCAGGTTGAAACGGGAGTGGGCTGGCCACTTCGCACAATTGTACCCAGACAGGTGGACGAGGATTGTCTCTCACTCAACGCCTGAGGGAGGTCGAAGACGTCGGGGTCGACTGCGCGTAAGGTGATGACGATCTGACCTTGTTCGCGGGGTAAACTTGACCAAAGGTCAGCCTAGATAGAGAAGTTTGGAAGGAGAAAGGAGAGAAGTGAAGGACACAGGTGTGGTTTTAGTCAGTAAAAGTCTGACACACCCTGAGAGAAGCCATTACATGATTTTCCACATCAAAAAAATCCTACAGTGTTTATAAAAGAGTCCCCGTGACACAGGCCTAATAAGCTTAATTAATCAGCAGAGACAATTTACAAACAAAAAGTGTAATTGACAAAAAACTTGAGCAATCAAAACATTACGAGCTTTTCATTTAAAAACTTAGTCAAGTCCACTACAATAAATCTCTCGTTTCTAAAATCTTTGCGAACAAAGTAAAACAAAAGAGCATTTGTTGGCAAGTTCAAACAAATGCAACATTAAGGCCGGTCGGGCCATAAGCTAAGCGATTAGCGACGCTCACTTGCTGAAACGCTTTTCATTTCCTCTTATATTCCAAGTTTATTTTTATTGTATACTTACAGAGCTCACAGTGTATGTTTAATTATTTTGAGTGTTTGTTTTAACGTGGAGAGGTATGAGTTATTTGTGAGCTACGCTATCACTCAGTAGAACAACGTGTTACCAACTATTTCGTATTAAAATAAAATATTTCCACTGGGAAGTTTAATGAGTACGTAAATACAGTAACCAAGCAAATATTTATTGCAACAAATGACTCGAGAGAAAATGGTTAAATTAAAATTGGAAATGGTTAAACTACTATAGAGTAAATGGTAAAAATTTGTAGCTACCAGTTTATATTTGAATTTATGCAACGCACAAAACTTTGTGGGAATATTTTCAGTATGCGTTATTACCGTTTAGGAGTGATAATTCCTTGCATTTTTTTTGGTTTTCTTGTAACTATAATTATTTTAAGGTTCCTAAACATAGGGTGTGTCGTGCCTCACCATCACTCACCTCTTTGTTTAAAGCCTTCATACAGAATTGTTTTCCCTACGATAGCAAAAATGTTAAAGTTATATATTTGCTATCAAGTCAGCCCCGCTCTAACATTCTGGGGTGTAACCGTGCCGATAACCGACCATCTTGACCTTATGGTGTAACGCTGACATCAACACTTAACTTTGGGCCATACATCGAAGCAAAGGCTCAACTGGCTGCAAAAAAGCTGGGAATCCTCGCAAAAGTCAGACAGTACTTCGCGCCGGAACAGCTGCTTAAACTTTATCAAGCGCAAGTTCGATCGTTTATGGAGTATTGCTCTCATCTTTGGGACGGATCTGCCCAATACCAGCTTGATGCACTTGAGGCAATTGAGAGGGGAGCCAGAAGTATAATTGGCGATGATACACTCGTCGAGTCGAGGCTTCAAAGTCTTGAGCATCGACGCAGAGTTGCTAGCCTGTCGGTTTTCTACCGGTTGCATTGAGAGGAGTGTGCATCGGAATTGCATAACCTAATTCCGCCTAGCCTGTTCCATCATCGGAATACCAGACATACGGCGATGCGCCACTGGTACATGGTGGATATCCCACCTACACGCACAAAACGTTTTGGGAACACATTCATTGTGCGTGCAGCTAGGGAATAGAATTCCTTGACGGGGTCTGTGTATCCTGATAGCCGGGAATCTTTAAGTCTAGAGTGAATAGGTTTCTCCTAGGTGAGCGCGGTCCATCGTCGACCGCATCGTCGCTTTCCATCAGGTGAGATAGCGGTCAGGCGCGAACCTATCAAAAATAAAAAGAAATATATATATTTTTTTTATTTATTAATGATAGGCTTGCGTTTGACCACTATCTCACCTGATGGTAAGCGATGATGTGGTCGACGATGAAGCACGCTTACCTAGAAGAAACCTATTCACTCTCGACTTAAAGACTCCTAAGTTGTAGCTATCAGGAAACACAGATACCATATATTCCATGTTCATTATACACTCAGTTAGACAGTTATACAAGGGTAAAATAATGAGTGAGCGCTAATTAGTAATACAGGATTAGCTAATTACGATACCCGAATATTGTACGAGAATTTATTTATTTGGCACAACAAATTGTTGCCTAATGATCGCTCATATACGTAATCAGTAATAAACATTCCTAGTTGGTTAAATATAGTTTATTATGTGCATTGTGCAGGTATAATAAACATTTGTATTATACTACAATGTAGAGTAATTTTACAGAAAATATTTGATCATTAACGTTTATCATTATTTATATCTAACTTACAGCAAATACAGTAATTGTGTGATGGTTACCACTGAAATTAATTTTAGGTATTTTGGTAAACAAACTACAATACTTTGGAAAGTATAGATAATATAAAAATTTCCAATGAAGCTTTAATTTTAACATTAACACATTTTTAAATAGTTCTTTCAATTCAGATTTTCACTGACTGTGTTGGAGGTGCTGGGTTCAGCAGTGCAACGCGTAAAACCGTGACTGGATGATCGCGGATTACTTAGCCGTCGGACGGCGGTCGCGCGTGAACTCTTATAGCGCGCCCGGGTTCATTAATACATTATTTAATTACTTCCGTTCTGTTTAAGTGGGGTTTTTGGCGAATATATTTTGAGGGTAAGTCTCACTTCGCTACTGAGTCTATAATGTATTTATTTAGCTACGCAAAAGACTGGTATTACACACATCATGAGTATAAATAAGTTAGAAGAGCGTCTGTTGCTGATTTTTTACGATCCACGAAGTAAATATAAATAACAGCTAAAATATATCATCATCATCAGAAAATGACAGGCCAGGGAGATCCCTAGCCTTTTCCTAAGGGTCGGCTTTCAGTCTAACAGGATGCGGTTGAACACTCCACATACCAAATTAATGAATAAGCAACAGTTTCTGTTACTATACAACAATCTAAAAATTTGTCTTATTGTTACACAAATGACTTACACTTGATCATTGAGAGTTTAACTCAAACGTTACATATTAAATGCCTTTAACTCAGTTTATAGAAAAACTTTATGATTGCTATCACTTTATCTGTAACAATTACAGTCCTTTTCTAAACTATTCTAAATCAGTAGCCAAGGGTCGGTTTCCGAAAGAAAGTCTCGGTCCTAGTATAAAAAGGAACGAAGGAATAGGAGTGAGTTTTTAGTCAGTAAAAGTGTGATACACCCTCTTGCTCCGCCCAAGAGCAGGAGATGCCATTGGATGATTATCCTACCTAAAAAAAAAATCCCAAATCAGTAAAATCGCGTACAGTGACATAATTTCCGCTTACACATGTAAGTGGGCAGTATAGCACGCCTGCCCACTGTGCCGTGCCCAACAGAGCGTGGGCAAGGCGGCCTCTATTACACGCCACATTACACCGTGCAGTCACTTGCGTCAACGCCGGTGTGACCTGTCCGAAGGTTCCATCAGCTTCAATGTACCGGTGACTGTACTTATTGTCATCAGCATCAAAATACCCAACTTTGATTAGTATGTTACGTATTAGCTTAGTTGGTAAAAAAAAACCTATAATCGGTGCTTATAATTGTTTTGTAAGAGTGTGTTTATCCTTAAAGAAATAGCTATTTTCTCATAATCGTATCTTTCAACAAGATCTTTTTTTTTTAATTAAAACGTAAACTACAATCATCGTCGTCTGCCAGAGTCTGTGTTTCCTGATAGCTACAACTTACGGGTCTTTAAGTCAAGAGTGAATAGGTTACTTCTAGGCAAGCGTGCTCCATCGTCTACCATATCATCACTTACTATCGGGTGAGATGGTGGTCAAACGTAAGCCTATCAATATTAAAAAAAAAATCTTATCCTTTTCTTCCCAACTAGCTTGGGGTCGGTTTCCAATGTTTTTTTTTTTTTATTTATTAATGATAGGCTTGCGTTTGACCACTATCTCACCTGACAATGTAACCAGATGCGGCTGAATACCCGTGTTTTACGTAAAGAATTGCTTACCATTTAATTCTTTATTAAATTAGTACTTTATGCACACAAAGGTACAGAGGCAGACTTAAGCCTATATTTTCTACCAATCAACCTTACCAGACCTCCACTGCCCGCTTACTAAGCAACACGATACTCCTTGGATGGATTGATGATTAGACTTTCTAGCATGTGACTCACACATGGCGTGACACACCTGTGGCGGTGGCGACTGTCAAACATCTACGAATAACAACCGAGACCAACAGCTTTTTATGCTTTCTGCGGCACGGGGTGTCAGTAATCTCCTAGAGAAACTTAGAAAACGTAAACTGGAATATGTTAAAAAGTGTGTAAAAAAAAATATTGCTTTATCTTTCGGTTTGCATTTCGGACCGCGTTAGCAATATTATTGTGTGGCGAAACAATGATCATAGATATTACCCAAAAAAACTTTTATTCTTTAGCGGGAATGGTCCGGACATGTCTGCCACCTGTCATATGAGCTTTGGGTTAAAGGAACCACTTTTGGGACCCAAGTCCCATTAAATTATAGACTACATTGCGGCAGACCAAATGTGGAAAGATGAACTTGACTCTAACCCGGAAGCATAGCACAGGGCATAGGACTCAGGCCTTCTCTCTTCTCTCTCTGGAATGGGCCGTAATACACCACGCGGACCCAGTTCGGCTTGGTGGATGTCACGTGTCTTCAATTTTTTTGTTCTAGAACATTTTTGGTCGTCATCTGGTTTCCTCACAATGTTTTCCTTCACCTTTTTGAGAGCAGTGATGACGAAATATATTACGCAAAGTAATGCGCATGGCTAGGTTTGGACCTGTGACTCGTAAGTCGGGGCCGTTACCACTCGGCCACCACTGCTCTCAACCCAGAGGACTAGGTCGCAATGGCAGAAAACTGACGTGTGTGGAACAGAGAGAAAGTAAAGCCTTTCCCCAGCCGTGGGGTATAACGGGCTAATTAAAAGTATTTAACAAGTCAACATAAGGAACCCCTAATTTATCGAATCTATTTCAGCCTCCAAGAAGTTGCTTTGGCGGGAGACAAGGTCACAAGTGGTAATAAAAAAAATCGTCTAGGCACAAATATAAATAGATGAAACGAAAAACGGAGATACAATCTATTATTAGATATTCATATACCCCATTAGGTTTTCAAAGAGTCGCCTTTGTGCCAGAATAAGTTACTACTGAGTTTATTAGAAACCTGTAACAAATATATATCGGGAAAATTTAAACAGACTGGAGCCTCTGAAATTCGACGAGGACTAGTTATTTTGGTATCAGAAAAATAAAATTTGACGGCAGCAATTTCTCGAATTTTTTTTTAATAGACATGACAACAGGTAAAGTGTTCTATTTTCTTCCCAAGTGAAAGAAGATGCTTTAATAATGCGTAAAAGTTAATACAGTTAAACTATAACATTCGGTGTTTTTAGTAATTAAAAAGGCACGTTTTATTTTTGTATATTAAATATAACGGTTGTATTTTTTTTTCGGGTCACTTTACCGGCAGCGACGCAATAATTTTTTGTAGTCGCATCACTACTTGACAACACTATTATGTATATATATGTGTATCAATCATCTATTTAACGGCATGTTTGGCGCAGTGGTTGACCGATTAGCTGCTGAACCTCGTGTCGCGAATTCAACTCCCGCACGGAACAAATGTTTGTATGGCCGTTATAACTAACTGTAGCTAGTTGTACCGGGTCCATGTATTTGAGATTAAATACTGGTGAATCGTTCAAAAGTATTAAATCGCATATGCAGGAGTAATAGAGTGCTCATGATGCAGGAGTAATAGGGAATATGCATAAAAAAATATTTATTTTCTAACCAGTTCACCAATAATCTTTCTAATTACTTTTCATCAGCTCTCGTTGTTGATAAATTCTTTTTTTTTCCAGTACCTACTAAAAACGATTTCAACAGGATAACCCATTTAAAAAAATATATATTTTGTTTTATATGTATTTTCAATTTATAATCTTAACTGCAAGCAAGGATTCATTAGTTCTCAGTGTTATATTTGAAAGTATACCTATATTATATACAATAATATCTTCACAAATTATGGCGATCATTTCTACCAGAAACGGACAAAACTATTCTTTACCGAATAAAATATTGCAGCTATTATAGATATAACGCGTACTCCCGTGATTTAACGTTTTGTTCTGTAACGTACGGTGACAGTCGCGCAAAGAAACGGAGCCGGAAACTTATACAAAACCTAGCTGTGGTGCCGTGCCAAGTCCCGCTTTTAAGATATTTTACTTCGAAAAAATAAAAATATCTTACTTTTCAAAGAGAATAAAGTAGGTACCTATTCTTATTTGTATAATGCAGGAATATTAATGTCTTATTTTAGTAACATACGAATCAAATATCTTTATAAGCCACAAGATACTTAACTCTTTGAATGTCGTAATTAGAAACACAATAGAAAGACAATTACCTTATGTCGGACAGTGTAACTTAAGACATTCGACGACAAGATAAGTACTTTACTAACTAACACCATCCTTGTCAAAAATCCGTCAGTTGTAATATCTGAACTTGTCCTTATGACGCCATGACTCACTCGCACTTCACCGCACATACTCGTAAGTTTCCATACCGCGGGAAACCGTAACATCGTGTTATCCGGCGCTACCCGGCTTGATGAAACACGCGGAATACCGGACTAGTTAATGATTTTGATGCTGTTTCATTTAACCGGGTGAGAACTTAATTAACTTGTGAAGTTTAGGAGGTTTATTTATATTTTAAGTGTAATTTTATTGTTATATTAACTGCTGCCAGTGACTTTGCTGGTTTAAAAGTAGGAAATCGTCACATGGAAACATACTTCCGGGATAATAACTATCCTATGTGCTATTTCTACCCGTGTGCAAAGTTCAAGCATGAAGATGTAACAGACAGACACACAATCACACATTTTTGCCTTTATTATATTAGTGTGATTATTGGTTGACGGCGACAGTTTGATAGCAGGGCTAATTTGGCTGTAGTGTGTCGGCACTACAGCTGAATAGGTCATGTTCCGTTGACAGGCTCCATTGGTTTTCCAAAAGGGATCCCTGGGGCCGCCCAAGAAGTCATTGGATGATTTTCTTAAAAAAAAAGTGCTTTGGGCAGCTTTTTGGATTAATTATGTTATAAAAGGTCCCAAAATATTATAGAAATATATTTTTTATCTTTTTACTACATGCACCATAAAATAAAATTAACTATAGTATAAAATAAATCACTTTCCGTTTAAGTAATTGGTCGCAACTTAAACTACGCCCACAACGACCATTACTGAGCTTATTGCTTTCCTAGAATAGAAAATAATATTCTGTTCCTTGAAGGCTGCCGATAATATTGTGCTCCTTTACTACAGATTAAATCTACGGTGGAAAGTTTCAGTGCCAAACAATCTCGTTAAATCGTAGCAATTAGGTTTGTAATGTTCGTAATGAGTTAGATGATAGCTAATGAGGCCAACAATGTTCAAATTGATATTTCAAATTTGGAACACTAACATTATTTAAAAAATATTTTTCTCTCTTGAAAATGTAATTGAAATAAATATCCTCCGATTTTCATTACTAAAGTAATTACAACATTCTACAAGTACTTAAAAGTTTAAGCCATTTACAGGCTTCAGGCTAGCCCTACTTACAGACTCTAAATTGCTTCACTTTATTTCATCCAGCCATGAACTAAAGACCGTTCTTAGGGTTTCTCAAATAGAAAATAAAAGTACGGAATAAATGTTATCCTACACTGATATTTACAATTATTTGTACAGCGTATAAATTTTATACTTCTTGCCGAAACCCGGCTGCGTGGACCCTTCAAGTATCCTTTTGTTAGGATTATTGAGTGAAAGCGAAAATGGAAAATCCTACGGAACCTTGCGTTCTCTATGCGTGACCAGTGTAATATTACCCCCCGCTCCCCTCGATGCTCCGGTGATGTGGGTGACTGGGGGATAGGATAATATTCGTGGAGGGGTCCAGTTAAGCCGGTCGTGTTTTAATGTGGGTAGATATAAATCGGGTGTGTAGCAGTGAGTCAAGTGCGGTCAGCGCTCGTCCTCATGACATGGAGATGATTGTTCGCTCTTTGTTGTACTGCTTGTAAGTAGGCGGCGGGCGCGCGCGCGAGCTCGAGCCTGTCAACGTAATTGGCTCGTATTTAATCCGTGTTATTCTTTTGTTGTTGGTTTATTTTTGAAATAAGTAGCCGCAAGGTTGTAACGCTGAGGTTTGCGCTTGCAAAGGAAAAGAGACATTGAAACAAAATACATATTACTATCTCAATACCAAAAGATAGTTATTATGAAAACATTCATGCTATGAGGAAGCGTTGTCTTTAAATATACATGAAATCATATAGCTATTCTGTAATAATCAATGCAGAGGTATTTAGTCTACGAGGAATCTCCGCATTGATGTACAGATAACACAATTTAATGAAGCAATCAAATAGCTAGTACATACCTATAGGTAAGATTATTATAATACACCTCCCTAGCTACATACTACCTGGACTAAGCGTTTTGCTTCCTCGTTTGTAACAATGCGATGTCGAAAGACTGGAACAATCTGCCTGCTGCAGTCTTCCCATCCGATTATAATTTGAGTGTCTTTAAGGCAAGAGTGAATAGGCTCATAAACTAGTGCGCCTCACCATTAGAGATTGCATCACTGCTTATCATCAGGTGGGATCGCAGTCAAGCACTAGTTTATGTCAATTAAAAAAATATATCTCAATATAGTTACAAAACAAAGTTGATTTCTGCGTCCATCTGTCCATCTGCTGATTCCTCTAAAACTAAGCAACGAATTTTCATGTAGTTTTGGTTAATAGAAATAATAATAAACGAGAAAGATTTTTAGGTATAACTTGCACCGACACGGAGCCGGGGCGGGTCACTAGGTCGGTATTTATACGACATTCTGCGCATGGGATCGAAAAGTAATTCGTAAAAGAATGCGGGTCATCGGCTGTGGGGCCCATGGCGTTAGGATCGCGTCGATGGCATTTACTTACTATCTCTGTATATTGCGCTTATATAAAACAGAGATAAGAAGTATAATTCTATTACATAAGAAGGGAGCTCGTGCGACGACAGTGGGTTGTGTGTGTTTAAATAATGAAATTGTCTGTTTAATTGAAATGAGCGATTGGTTTTGTGCCCAATCGAGTAACTTTAAAGGAACTAAACTACTGTTCAACAGCAAATATTGGTATAGTCAAGCACAGATGGTTCAATATTACTTGCATTATAAAAAACTACCAGAAGGACTTATTAGGGTTGGATGGAAAATAAGTGGACTGTATTCTGTAAGTACTTGTACATTGCAGTTAATCAATACTCCAGAAGTAAAGCTATCCTGGACCAACAATAATTTAATTTAATTAGATTCGAGAGGTGTCGTTTGTCGCGATGGTGTCCGTAAAGCTAGTGTTCGTGGTGCGCGGGCATCTTGTGTGGGGCTCTGTCTGTCTGTTTACCTCTGCTGGTGACGTATGTCCACGCTGCCTGCGCGTACAGAGCTCGCCATCGGTATGTTGGGTTCGTTTCCCCTCAGTCTAGACAGAATGACCATCCATCAGCAATAACGTTTTTCTCAAGTTTAAAATTATTTGGGATTGAACACGTTGAGGTACTTTATCTTACACATTTCAAGGCCTTAGACAGTGGTTATCGCTACTAAAACATGATTTTAGAGTCCAAAGTTTATCTGTCTATGCGACATTAAGAATTTCGTTTTAATTTTAGTGTGAAATGTCATATAAATGGATGTTTAAAGTGAATTGAATCTTCATCAGACTTTAGCTTTCACGCAGTGGATCATCTCCATCTTTTACGATGAATTAAATAATAATATAACAATATTCCACAACTTTCACGCAACGCCATCTTGTTCCAAACCAAGCAGAGCTTGTGCTATGAGTACTAGATAACTGATAATTTATACTTATGTATGTATTTCTAAATACAAACATATAGATAAATTATACCCAGATCCAGACAATGATCGTACTCATCCCACAAACATTTGAATCGAACTCACAATCTCCAACATACCAGTCCCGGCCACTGGCCACTAGATGACGAGGCTAGAAACCACTGCTGAAAGACTACTGGCCAAAAATACTGTATGAAAACCAGTAAGTCAGTATAAAATCACCAACACGTATAAAGCAAACATAAATGAAGAATCAATAACCGCTCTCTCTATAAATAACCCGCTGCGGCAGATTTAATCGATGTAATAGACTATTTTACGACAACACCTACTTTCTTAACTACAGAACCCGCGCATTAAACCCAGGTATGACGGTTCTAAGGCTCTAATATTTTTATAATATCATAAAACTCGTTTATCTTCCAGCAATTTAGCTAAGAGCCTCCAGCCGTGTGTTAGTTAATGCGTAGTTAGTGTATAGTTAGCGCTAAGTTAACGCAGCGTATGTGCGACAACTCTGGCTCATACTTTAAACCTAATTAGTTATTGCAAAACACGAGCCGAAGCTTCTACTTAGACCGACTTTAGCTTAAGCTATAGTAACTTTGCAAATCTTTATTGGGTTTGTGGGCTAAGTGGCTGCTCAAGCTTTTAAAGTTTTGGGCTTGATCTGAAGGTAAAAAGAAAGAACTTTTCGACAAATCGCTCGCTATTTCCTTGTACTTAACCACATGCATAATATATTTATTTCCGAACATTTTTTTTTATTAAACTTTTTACTAAACTATTTTCTTAGTCGGAGAATATTTGTTTTTCATAATTTAATTTCAATTACCATGAAAATTCACCAACCTTTTAATAATTGATTGCAAAAAAATACGTAGAAAGAAGTAAGCAGATTGCGGTTGCTCTACGCATGTTTTGCTGTGTAGGTACTACGCGGTGGACTACGGCGTAGCCGTCCGGTGCTACGGCGTAGCCCCCGTGCTACAAACTAACAACCGCACCGTGCCGTGTTCTTAGTTTTAAATGGTTTAAAGTCGCGCCTACTATCTTTATATTAATTGTATCTCAGGGAAGACTTTTTTTAGTTAATTAAAAAAAAAAGGAAAATGCTGTAAATTGGTCACTATCGTTTACTCTTTTTAATACGATATTTATGGATAAAGGTAGTCACGAGACTAACTCATGCAGCCTCGTATACATACTCACAAATATTTGTGGAGTAGCGATCGCAGCAGACCCGGCGCGATTGATTCAGCCGCGCGGATGCGCACATTTATAACAAACCACCCACACGCTCTACCCTAGATATTGAACAAGACAGTACAGAAGGCTCATGAGACTGCAATGGGACATCAGATTCTTTGTGATAGTCACATGGTGTCAGAAAATCTGACTTTAGTATTGTCAAGCGGTTTCGTGTTACCTCATGGTTGGGTTGTGGAGGTCAGCTACTGTTATACTGGAGGCCGCTCTCAATTCAACACAGCTAGAAAATGCTGAACAAATATTACATACTCCCAGTTTTCAACAAGCTTTCGTGAGATAAACAAGGCAAGACAAGACAAAAGATACAGACATGAAACTTCCATAACTTTTCCCGCTCTGTTTGCATATCAACAGGGAGTGTTAGACGTTTACTGACTAAAACCCACCCATGTTCGTTCAGTTACCTTTTGTGTTTTAGGCCAGTGTAGACTCTTTTAATCCCGCCTTCCGTTCCAGGTGTACTTAAAATAACACACAAATTATTATTGATTGAGACGATAACAACGTCAACTAATTATTCGTGGTTTGATAAACCGCGTGACATTTTTTTAATGCAAGATAATGCCACATTTCTACAATCATTACAGCTCATTGAAAACCACTTGACAACTCCTTGAGGCACGCGGGAACAGTGCGCGCCGTCGACGACTTGGGCTTGGTCCAGACAGTTACCGGACGGCCGGACAGTGAGCTACCCATTGCTCACTGTTCGCAAGCCTGCGACCACTTGACCTTGCGCGAGGGTTGCAAAGACCCTCCTTTCTCTGTGGAAGACAAAAAGACTTGCACAAAGTAACAAGTCAATTTTTAAAATAATTTTTCACTTAATTCATCATCTTCCTGCATTCCCTTTTGATTGCTATATGTTTTTGTGTCCATTTTAATCTTCTTCTCTTTAAGTTTGTAAATAATGCTCGTCACGTTGATGTGGTAAGCTGATTAGATATTGTGATCCTGTGAGGCTTCTGTATGTTCCTATATGTCGCCCCTACGCACCTGTAGCTCAAACCCTTTGTTTTAATCCCACCCTCAGTTAATATCCTTGGGTGAAGCACGGGAATATAATCAAATAATTCGGCCGGAACAATTGTTTGTCCGCTTATAAGTGAAATGTTAGTACGGGAGCTTTTTATCAGCTATTTATTTTGTACATAAAACTGTTATATGAGATCGTAAAAGAATTATAGAAACGTTTTAATTTTTCGCTTCGTGCAAACCGATATGGCAATGCAAATTAAATCTATATTATGTAGGTATAGTAAATAACAAAAAAAAAATTCAGAAAAAAATATTCTGAATAATAAAATTAATAGCTGCTGCTTTGCAAATATGTACCGGTGTTTAAATATTTATCATAACAAAACCATTTTTTCTAGTTTTGGCTGATTTGGTGTTGATTCATAATGTTTCTTATAACAAATTGTTATTGTTATATGTATGTGATATGTATGTGGTTCGACACGACACATTCGCTGCAGTAAAGTCCCCTCTTCGGGATTCCTCACACCACTCGGCTTGAGTTTCTTTTTTTTAGGTGGGAAATCATCCAACGATTCCTCCCACTCTTGAGCGGAATGGTAAGGCGTGTCAAACTTCTACTGACTAAAACCCATTCCTATGCTCCTTCTTTGACTTCGTTCCAGGACCCACTGTTTTCTTTCGCACAACCCATACCCCAGTAGGCTTTGACCCTGTTAGGCCCGAACAGTTTTGCTGACATTTCCTTGAGGCGCGTGGAATACTACGAGTTGCGCTAAGGCGTCTACATCTCCGCAACGCATACTTTCTGGACATGACCAGTTCAAGAGGTTCCTGTTTCCATTTTAGGCGGTAGTCACATCCCGACTGTCACCATAGTGCTGATCATCTGGAAGACACGGTGGAGTAAACGGTGAAATTCTGCCCAGCTAGGTTGGAGTATCGCGGCGTCTGTAGCAGGAAGGAATGGGAAGCGGTCATCTTCTTTCTATTTTGATGCGAGCGAAGGAGATGGCAACCATGAGGGTGATAACATTCTCACGCCCCAGTCGCTTACACAGGATATGCTCCGGGCATCAGGGGTCATAGGGCGATTCATGTCAGCAAAACCGAAGCGGACCAGTAGAACCGTAATCTGCTAGAGCTGCGAGAACGTTTGAAAGAGTTACTGTGGCCCTGGAACGCTAAGAGTCAAAGAAAGGAACATGGGTGGATTGTAGTCAGTAAAAAGCTAACACGGCCTCTTTATCCACATTAGAGCGAAAGAAGTCATTTGACAATAATAATATCAACATTCGCTATCACACATATACATATTTGGAACATGAAAGTTTGTGTGTATGATTGTTAATTCTTAACGATCACGTGGCCAAACAGGTCGAGATGAAAATTAATGCACGAAAAGACCATGTCTACAAATAGGATTACTTTTAATCCTGGGAGTATGTTTCCTTCCGTTTCGATGATTCAACTTACGTACAGATGAAACCGCTGACTGAAGCTAGTTTAACATAAAAGCAACCGCTATTCAGAATCGCACAAACTCCCACAATGAGTACATCCTGTAAAACTAACGTACAGTTTAACTACTCCACGTTTGTCAAATTAAACCGGCGACACTTGCATACACCGGTTGACATAACGCGCCAACTTTCAACTCAACCCGACATAAATCATCCGCCCCTTTCGTCACCCTCCCGTCACCCGCGGATGACGGGGCGACGGGAGGGTGACGTTATCTTACCAAATTAATTCTACTTACAAATCTTTGTGCTTCTGCCCTTTCACGATGAATGGAAGTTCGAGAGGGAACTTTATGTGACTTGCTATCAGTCGGAGTTATGCTTTGGTTTGTGATTAATTGCCTATGACGTATGTGAACGACCCTTCGGTTGATTACTGAAAAACTCCACGTCAAACACTTGCTTAGTTCTATGAAGAGATCGTTTTAATTAAACTGGTCCAGTGCGAAGTGGACTCGCATATCGATTTTCAAATTGAGTCTTTAAAAATTCCAAATTACAAAAACACAATTGTTTTGTGATGTAACAATAAATTAACGGTTTTCTTTATGTTTCGTTTACATACGATCTCATATCTTGATTTTTGCCACATAAAGGATTCTAGGTCAACAAGAAGTACCGTATGTGTTTTGATTTTCTTGCAAGCGGCCTTATCTTTAGATTGTGTTGATTTAGAAGTTTGAGTTTTTCAGTGCTTCAAAGGGTAGCAGACCTCCACACGTTCCTGAGAAAAAGGGTCCTAACAGATGGATACCAGATAGTCAAAGAAACAGACAGCAAAGTGATCCTATTCAGTTTTTGCCAATTGAGGTACGGAGCCTTTAAAATGACCTCGGCTCGACTTTCTGTTCCATATATCAATATATTTCGTTTTCCGCAGCCTTCATTGTATTATAGTAACACATAAGGCGCATATAGCAGGCAATAGTGTTCGTACATATATACGTACGTATATTCCTAGCTCAGCACTGAAATCGTTTTACATCGTGTCTTCCAATTTAGCACTTTACCGTCTGCTCGTAGCTCTCTCATTGCAAGTAATATAATTTGATGTCGCCCTGTAATGTGTTCCTTTTCTTTATACATTGTTTCCGTTCGCATTTGTTACGCAAATCAATCCCGAAATACCACCGAAGATAGAGTCAACAAAAATATTCATAAAAACGGATCGGAGGGAATCACGTAATTTATAAAAGCGAGTTCTTGCTGGCGTTGATGTATTGAAAAGATGCCCGACGTCAGATCTGATGTGGGCAAGTACGTGGCGGTTGACCTTCGCTCCTAGGTTGTGCGGTTCACAATTCAGATCAACACAAAAAGAGCCGGCAGCACACACGCCGAGCTCGTCTTAATCCCTTTCAAGAATTGTTGTTCAAATATAAGAGAATGGACCCTTTCAATTACAATCAGGCGCTTAATTAGAAGGGAGCGGGGAGTGTTTATTAAGGTCTGCCGGGTTGGAATCAATGGCCACTGTTCAGGACTATGTAAGGTTTTGTCGCCGGAGCGTAATCTGCCGGCTTTGGTTATTGGCAAGATTTTGTTTACATGTTATTGTGTCGGCCGGTGCTTCTGCGTCGTAGGCTATAGTGTCTGGACAAATATTAAACTTATTGATATTGGGTAATGACGCTGAATTCTGCCGGACAACTTGATTAAAATTTTATTAAAACGTTCTATTGATATTCCTAACCAAACGATCTTTATTGCACTTGCTTATATGAAAATGTCCTATCGAATATTTGTAGTTTTTAAACCCATAAATTTTAACTAGGTAATGTTGCTTTAGAAGTGAATGTGTTAATCTTTTCTAGGAGAACATTGTCAGTAATCGTATCTATATATAATGCCTCTAATATCCTATTTGGTGATTTCAAAACACGACAAAAATGTGAAAATTGATAAGATCATTAACCCCCCAAAAAGTGAGATTACATTTCATTAATCACTTGACGTGGCGAGGTAAGCAGAACGCTTGACCTAGTCTCCGAGTGGCGGCGCGCGATGGCGCGAGCAGCTCCCCGCGGTCGCCGGGTGACAGGTGCGCACTTAATGTCGCTCTCAGGCGCTCATACGATAAGTACTCGAGAGGATTCCTTACGACGCCTTTAAATCAACACCGAGATATCCGCTTTAAAGGAAAAACAACCGTTGAAAGAGTGAACATGATTTTCTGTTGAATTGCAAATCATTTTGAATTATGTTTGATACAGCTATGAAAATAGGCGTATTACGTTGCAGAATTTTAGAATTAAAGATAAATTTAAAAACGTGATTATACAAGGTGTAAAAGACAGCCCTCCACAAACTTTAAGGGCTTGCTCAGTAGACGAAACTGAACAACCTTCCACAAACATTTTTTTTCAGGAAACGAAAAAAAAAATCCGCCTCACCATAGAAAATTATAAACTTGATTGGAGAGTTTGTATGGAGAGGCCAAATTAGCTTCCTGCACTATTACCCGCGTAAAATCAGAAAATTGTCTCAAGGGAATAATTCCAGGATAAAAAGTATTGTATATATATTTCAGAACATCTTCTTCTTCTTCTTCTTCTTCCTGCCCTCATCTTATAGTGTGGTAATTTGGCCGTGCATTTCATCCAAATTCGTTCAGCTGTTCGA
This sequence comes from Mythimna albipuncta, assembly GCA_929112965.1. NCBI lineage: Eukaryota > Metazoa > Arthropoda > Insecta > Lepidoptera > Noctuidae > Mythimna > Mythimna albipuncta. The sequence goes on from OV815973.1 coordinate 535,599, forward strand.
GCATAAAGAAGTAACAAATATACACATACACAAACACCATCACACCCTTAAACCATCTTTTACCTTTATAATATTAGAGCGGTTAAGTATATTCTTTATTATACATCTCATAAAACACAGGACAAGCATTTATAAGAACAATATTGTATAATGGGCGGTTTTATCACACAGGGCAATTTCTTTCAGACAACGTTTGAATAAACTAAACGAGAGTAGACAGGGCTGTCACTGTATTGAATGTACATATTATACGAGATATCTACGAGTAATATACAATAGTGGAAAAAAAACCATGGCTGGTGCTTTCAAACGACGATACAAAATCTTCACTAATTATGTAGATATTTTTTTTTTTGTCTTCTCCTTTTTCTGTTACGTGGGATCGGATTTTTTAATCATGCAGCGCCATTCACTTCGCTGATAAGCATCGGCGTCTCTAAAGCTAAGCTTTTCCATCTCTTCGCGGACATTTGTCATCCAAGTAACTAGCAGAATATCTCTCTCTCTTTTCCTTGTAGCCATGGAAAGGCACTTTTTCACAATATGGTCAACACATCTGTGAGTAACATGTCCATACCAGGCCCTAGCCCGGACACTGAATTTTTTTCAATAATAGGGGTTTCTTTGAAACTCCTCCTTATGTCCCACTAACTATGTGTGGCTGATAAATAATATATCTACTAGACGCAACCACCACCACCACTAAAAAGAAAATAAGCACAAAATAGAACGCAAAAAATAGCACATAATTGTTCTGTCTGAAATCTAAAATCATAAAAATATGTGCTATTTTCTAAAGCTTAGAAGTGGTGAAAAGTGGAAGAAAAAAAATATTGCGCATTCCAGTTTTCATAAAAAGTTGCAAAAAAAGACAAAAAAAGCATTGCAATAAATAGCTTTAGACCTATCCCACTTTCAATAGATCCTATTAACAAAATCGTGTTTATTAACTTACGTGACTCGAGCTAGCTTATTGTTCCAACTTACTGAACTTGTAATGAGATGACGAAGCCGTCTCAAGTGAGACGTGTGAGTTACGTAATTAGCAGCTGCTAATGATCCGACGTGAAACAATACGCGAGTATTAAGAAGCCATGGGTAATTATGTAGGCATTAGCTGCGACCCGCGACTTTACTCAAGTACGAACTTCGTATAACGATGGAGTTACTCAGGGCTACATCATTACAAATTATTGTCAGTAAATTTTTTTTATAAAACCGCACTACATATTACATTTTACGCTAAAAGTTACTAAATGCGTTGTATATGGCAAGTGACTTAAGAATAAACAGTAATATAAATAGATTAAATAGTAAGTAGATTTAACATTTAAATTGCACAATTGAGTTAGTTTTGTTGGTTATAATTATTTAATTATAACCAACAAAACTAACTCAATTGTGCAATTTGCGAAAAATGCATTTTACACGACTGCCCCAAAAAAGGAGTGTTATGTTTTTAGGGTGCATGTATGTTTGTATGTATGTGAGTTTATTTATTTATTTATTTAATCTTCATGCAACACAAAGTACATAGGCGGACTTAATGCCTTAGGCATTCTCTACCAGTCAACCTAGGGTGGTGAAGAGACAATATGGTAGGCGCACAAAAAGAAAATTTTGGTATTAAGTAGGTACAAGAGTAAAAATTATACATAATTATAGATAAAATACACATACATATATATTTAATATAATATATATATATATACTACATATATATATTTATATAAAGTAAAGACAGAAGTTTTGAGACGATTCTGCTATTGGTGTAGGAAATGATTCCGCAACTTCCGCTTAAATGCATACTGACTTTCGGCCGTCCTGATATCGAGAGGAAGCGCATTCCACAGAAGGATGGACTGTATATAGAAGGAAGAATGAACAAAATCAGAAGTATGAGAAGGACAGAGCAGAAGGAGATTGTTTGAAGAACGCAGGTTCCTTGCGTGTGAAGAACAAAGAAATTGAAAGTGAGTTATGAGATAGGATGGAGGCGAGAGAGAGTTGAGCAGAGAGAAAAGTGTAGTCAGTGCGCGCACATTTCTTTTCTGGCGAATTGGCATCCATTTAAGTTCAGATCTATAAGTAGAAATATGGTCATATTTTCTAAGGTTAAATATGAACCGAATGCAGTTGTTGAGGAGCCTGGCTAGTTTATCCAGCAACTCCGCGTTCAGGTCAAAGCAGCACACGTCACCATAGTCGATGATGTAGATGCAAACCGAGATCCTTTACACTGGGACTGATGGAGATGATGGCACCATTAAAAATAATAGGAGGAAGGGAGTTAACTACCACTTTACCCATCATGCGCGAGCTTCCGATAATAATAGCCTGACACTTCGTGGGGTGTACAGACACCCCAAATCTATCAGACCAATCCTTGATAGCTTCCAGATCCCGGTTTACATCATCTATAGCCTCTGACAAACCTTCTACCCACCGTATATAACTGAAGATCGTCGGCATAAAAATGATACGAACACCGAAGACAAAAAGTTATAAAATTTATGAAGATGGAGAATAGTAAGGGAGAAAGAGTACCGCCTTGTGGAACACCAGATCATGCCAACTCGAGGAATTCTCGTCAACGCGAACCGACTGCTGACCATAACTTTTAAATGACTCAATCGATTTACATGTATGGCGTATTTTAATTCACTTCGACATAGCCAATAGTTAACGTCTTTTGGTTGAAATGATTTCTGTCGAGTGCCCAAGACGTCCACTACTGGAACAACACCGTTAATGTGCATCTCACCTTCACCAGCTCGTCGGTCCACCTAATGAGAAGCCTTCCAAGATTGCTTCTTCCAGTAAGTTAACGGTTGCCTCCCCAAAACCTTTTGGCCCCTTCAACTATCCATATCATAAACACACAATAATATAATACTACTCAACTCAGCAGCCCAGCTTGTGAGTTTAGGATTATCTCCAGAAGATTATTAATACTCATCATTTTCGCATAAATACGCAAAAGTAATGAAAATAATCTTGACCCATGAGATAAAATTAACTCGAGATTCCACATTAATCCGACCATAACGTTCAAGTCATCGATATGTGGATTTTTTATTCCAGATCAGAGCAGTTTGCTTCGAACACAGTATTCCACTTTCCTTACAACTCATACAAATGGCTGGTAGGTGTATATGTAACTCTATTCTACGTCCGTACGTCGGTCGCGCCTGCTCTTATACCTCTGAATGTCCGCTATATCCACACAATGAACTTTCATACCCATTTCTCTATGCCCAGTATTTCAGCAAATAACAACGCTTTTATGTATGAATAAACTTCCACCAGCACCGAATAGGGTACACTCTCATATCTAATGCTCTCTTGAATAGTACACTTAAATAAAATTCATGTACCGGATAAATTATTCCGCAAACTTTATCTTGTTTTTGTAATATCTTAAGCAACGGGCAATCACTTCGGGCATTTGCCTAAAATATGGAGCATTGTGACTTACCCGGGCAGATATTTTATACGGACATAGTAAAAAGGCTGTTCCTGTTTTATATTTTTAATAACTTGTACCTGAAAGTATCAAGTAAAATGTTTACTGCAATCAATAAACAGAAAACATTCCATTAGAATATCGATGCGTGAATAAAAAGGGATAAGTATAAAACGGTGTTGGTATAAACAGGGAACGCACGTAAATTCGGCGATGCGATAAACCGCGGTCCAATATCGTGGAGAATGAATCCCGAAGACAAATTGTGTGGCGCGCGATAAAACGCGCTCGTCGGCGCGGCGCGGCGCGGGCAATATCGCGCGCGCAAATAAACCCGCCGCCTGTTTGTACGACGGAATTAAACGCCGCCAAGTGATCGCCTTGTTTATGTACACGAAGCTATGTATTGGCTCTACATACGACACTCGTTTTTTGATTGTTAGACGTGTATAACGAATTGACAAATATTAAATTTTTACATAACATACTCGGCTTTATAATGTTCCCACTATTGGGACTCGGGCCTCTTCTCTAGGAGAGGGTATGGGCCGGAATCCACCATGCGGGCCTATTGCCAGTTGGTGGACGTCTTCGAATTTTTGGTTCTAGGATATGCCAATTTCCTCACAATCTTTTTCCTTCACCGCTCTCAAAAGAGAGCAATGGTGATGAATTAAAATAAAAAAGTAATGCGCCTGGTTGGGTTTGAACCCGCGACCTACAACTCGTAAGTCAGGGCCGTTTCCAATCGGCCACCACTGCTTTCATATATTTTACGTAAGTAGCTCAATATTTTACACAAAACTGAAACTGAAAGGAATTAACCTTAACATAAAAGAAGTAGTAAGCCTTTTCCCAACTGTATGGGGGTCGCATTTGCCAACAGTCATGACGTATCCAGCCATGTGACAGTATTATAAAAATCGACTGTTTAACTGACCTTGACCCAGTAACTGGGTATCACGAAGTCCTGGTCAGACTGGATTTCATCACTTAAGCATGAGTTCCTCACATCACCATCTTCTTTTTTTTAATTTTTTTTGCTTATTTTATTTAGTGTGTTGCTACTAAGGATCACTGGCTCCTAGGCCACAGGGACATACACCTAGTTTAAGATTCAGGGCGTTAAAACATTATGACCTTAATTGTTTTTTGTTGTTATAAGCTTTTAAATTAAATTATAATAATGTCTAGGAATTTTATTATGGAAAGTTAATGGTGAAAAAATATATATTATTATTTCAGTCTAAAGGCCTCCACTGTTGGACATAAACCTCTCCTAAGTGCAGCTACAACGACTGATCTTGTGCTCTTCGTATCCATCGGATTCTCGTGATCTTAACTAGTTCATCAGTTCACCTTTTTACAGACTCCACAAAACTCAACACTCCTCAAATGACTGCAACTCTTCCGCACAATGCGACACTGCTACAAATCACTCGGCCAATAAGAGTGCGTGATTACAAGCACCATAAGCGGCGCCATGGCCGCGCGGGTTGGCAGCGGCCGACACATCAATCATTCGTAATTTGACGCAGCTAAAACACGTCTTAACGTAGCTAAGTGTGGTGCAAGTGTATGGGCTTAGCGGTTCTGGTATATCAAATTACTTATTTATTATTAACGCCAAAATTAACATTAAAACTGATTTATTAAAATTAGACTGATAAACAGCACTTTTCGTTTCTTAAAGTTGCAATCCTAAAATTTGTAAACATTTCCAAAGGTTTTAAGCTCGAATACAGTACAAAAGACTCCCTAGCAACATTTCTGTAACTAATCATTTTTTTTATTTACTCAGCGTTAAGAATTATGAAAACGCACGTTTGTCATAAAGTTTGTATATTATGTGTATATTAACGTATACAAATTTTATTAATTAAAACCGACACGGAAAAGCACAACGACGAGAAAAAGCTTTCCACGAAATCTCTTTAGTTCATGACTTAAATAAAATTCAAAGGAAAATTAATAAACACGTATCGTTCATATTATTATAAACGTTGTTTTTTTTTATTTGTGCCAAATAAAGCAATTATTGTTGCGCGAAGAGCGGAACAATTTGTTGCCTACAATAGCTGTGCACGCGTTTAAAGAGATTGCCAATCAATCCCGTTAACCCGGGATTATGAACCGTGACGATTTAACGAGAAATGTTCGCCGGAACGGGACACGGGACGCGGGACTGTGCATTGTTTTTATTTAATTTAATTGTAGGTGAGCCTTTGCTGATCGTTACGATTTGTTTCTAATCGCACGCTCCGCGGCGCAACAAACGAATATCGACAAATTACAATTGAATAAGAATTCTTCTTTGTCGTGTCTTCACTTTGTTTTGTAAAAAAGATACACAGCCTTCCAATTTACAATGAATTTGTAATAAACTTGTAGAAGTTGTACCAAAAACATTACTATATTCAGTCCTATAGGCGTCGTTAACAAAGTCGCCAGAGAATAATTCTGTCTGACCTATGTAGCTATTTCTACTACAGATTTATTACAGTGGAATTCTTGCAAAAGGACAGCGATTATTACTTATTTTCGTTATAGTACAGACAATAAAGTCCGGTCATCCCAGGGGCGACATAAAACAAAACCCATTAGAATCCCGTAAAGTTACGACCCTATAAAGAGGTCTCCATCATTAAAACAAAAAGTTAATAATCATATGATAATTTATACGGAACAGTGTAGCATGCATTTTAATTAGGACAGTAAGTCTTGTCTGAAGTTGGAGCTCGGAGTAGCGGGCATCCGGCGCTGGAGTTGAGGTGATAAATAGTGTTCCCGGCACTAAATCACACCTTTATATGAAGGCATCCGAATTAAGGCGCTTCCACAAACGCTATTCTTATCCGGGATTGTAGTGTCACCTTTGTGTTGAATTAGAAAAATATACGAGGGCTCGTAATAAATATAGGAGCGGCCTGAACAAAGCTACGCTGTGATGAATTGCAGACGTAATGCGCGTTCGCATAAAAAGTAAAGAAATTGTAGGCGGCGTAAATTAAGATTTTAGTCTTGGGATTTTGGGCCCAAGTTTTTAATCTTAATACACTTTGTACAACTATTAATCTTTGTTTACGTTAGCTTTAATTTCAACGTTGGAAGATATTTTTTGAAGAAGACAAATTAAATATTTTTTCAATCTTACTTCATCACCCAATGTAATCAGTGCGTAGAATACTATCTATGATGACGTTTTTTTTTTTTTTTATTAGTTCTACAAAAGTTAACGATATTCACATTGTCAAGCACTCGAATATTCCAACGGATTAGAAAACTCGTTGTAAACTCTTAGGATCTTTATTTAAAAGTATGATATAGATTTAGGATATAGTTTGATTTAGCAACCATTTCGCTCTAATTACACCCAAATAAATATCCAAGCAGAAAATCAAAAAAATACTTAGTCACCCGGTTCAAAATGTTCTTCGTTGTCAACCTGCATCACAGCGTGGTGTGTACATATAGTTGCTGCACCGGTATGCTAGACGCGTGACTACACCTGAGTTACGACGCGGCCATCAGCTTCGGATATTGTATATGGGGATTAGGCAGACCCTTGAATAGATTCTGACACATGGACACAGAATACATTTCTTTGGTGAAGGTAAGCGTAATATAGATAAGATAGTTTTTAAAATTAGATCTTTAGAGAGTTTCAACTAGCACAGTTTTTTTCTTGTTTTGTAGCTGAGAAAATTATCCAATGACATCTTCGCGCCCTTAGACGGAGCTGAAGATAGTGTCAGACTTTTATTGATTAAAAACCCACTCCTATAAAGGTATAGGAGTGGGTTTTTAATCAATAAAAGTAAGACACTATCTTCAAAAGTAAGATTCGGCCCAGATACTAAAGGCAACGAAGGCGTTGCCTTTAGTATCTAGGCCGAATCTTCCTTTCAGTAGCAGACTCTTGGACTTAGTAAGCTTCGACCCTGCTAATCCTCTACGATTTGCTGACAACTCCTTAAAGCGCGTAATAATCATATGATCATGTCACACGTTAAACTGGGTTATTTCATGATGTCCTATCATCAAGAGTGTTAATATCGTAACAAACTTGATAATAAGCTTGATTTAATTTTATTTATACGCGTATTTTTCAAACTTTTAAAAAGGTGCTGCTAGCTTAGAGTACATACTCTCGGGCTCTAAAGTGTAAATTCTAAAATATTCAATAATTTTTCAGGATGTGGTCTACTTGTATACCAAGTTTCATTGAAATCCGTTCAGCCGTTCGAGCATGAACAAGTGACAAACATACACACAGACACACAATGTCTTGCCTTTATAATATTAGTGTGATGTAATCTAGTCGACCATCCACATTTAGCCTATTCTTATGAAATTGCCAGCATCACTACTGCATGTACAACCATTTACAACCATATTTTATCATACTAATTCTAAACGTTAAATTGATTAATATTCAGTCCTTTCTCCATTAAAAATTTCACGATGTATAATTATGTATTTATAAATAAGCTATACATCCAGAAATATTTCCTTATTTCAAGAATATTATGTGAATCAGTCAGCTATAAATACAAGCAACGTTTGGTTAATAATTAAAGTTTCATGTAATTACACGCTTACTGTGAATGGTAAGAAAATGTCTCGAAGCAGCCCTGGGCGTAAGGGTGCGCTCACACCGGGACACGACGCGACGTGGGGTGCGTACAATTCGAGCTAGCTATAGGGGGTTCTTGCCACGTCTCAAAAATCTGCCCTGCTCTATTCTAGTTGGTATGTTCCTAATTTTCTATCATCGTTTTCATCCAGGCATTAGGTCTAAACTAAAATTATGATTTAATTTTTTTTTAAATTATAATAGAAATGAAAACAAAAAACACAGTCAAAGGTTTAGGTTCATATAACTCTACACAACTTGGAGAATCGCTGACTTTTCATTAGATTTGAAGAGTTCATTTTTAAAATCGCTCACGTGATAAATGCGTGGGAAAAAAGTTATATGATAATAAGAAAAACAGATACTAATTATATCTTCCTTTATTATTCCCCGGTCGCTTCACGATGGGCCTCGAACTTTCACGACATAACTAGCCCCTCTAAGCATTGTCTCGTAGCGTCACGCTTCAATATGAGCTGACCCTAAAGTCGGGCACACATAACTGACTTGCCGACCGAGTTGGCGCGTGAAGCAGATTGTAAGATCTCTCAGCGACTCAGAACTTGAGAGGCATCTCAATCGCAGCCAGACTTATCGGGTTAACGTAGCTAGCATAACTTCAGATGTATTATCTTTGTAAGCCATACGGTACAGGCGCAGGTAACAGTGGAATCACGTGTACGGGTAGTTACGTGATGCTAGATCTTGATACGGCATTAGTAATAACACGTTCCCAACTATCGCTTGCCTAGGAGATTGCGAACTGCGTGATCTGATATATGGGGGCGGTAAAGTTGGAAGTTTGATGTTTAAGACGTTGTATTATACAGATGAATGAACAATATTTTGATATTTTATATGAAACTCTAGAGGTACGTTGCGCCAGTGACTGACAACTTGAAAGGCAACCGTTTATCTCGGTATAGTCATGTAAAGAGGAGGGATGACATGCATGTTATTAAAAGAGTTATGAGAATACATGTAATGATGATGGAGGAGGATGGAGAGGGAGAAAGATGGATAGATAACGTGAGGAGTGATATGAAAGAAAAGAGAGTGATAGCATGACTGTTGACAAGACAGGATAGAAGTAACAAACGTGTTGCATTGATCTCTAGTAAAATGGGACAAGGCCAGAAGATGACGATGATAGTGGTAATATAAAACTGTAGCTATCTGTTAATGATGTTAAGGTACTTAAAGATGAGGAAAGCTAAACTGAGCAGAATGCAGAACAAAATTAGTTGAGCTGACTTTTAAGGAGGTCAAAATGTTAGTGTTACAGACGAATCCCGCGCGGGATACTCTTCTATTGAACATTTCTTTATGATATTGCTTCAAAAATCCTACTAACATTTCGGTAAACTATCAATTCCATCACATATTTAAACTAAAGTCTGCCACACTACTAAACACTATCATCCCGCGCTGCAATGTAAACAGCGTAACGTTAGCGTAAGTACAGCGTACTCCAGCCGCGGCGACCGCAGCGCCACCGCCAGCTGCGGCGCTCGCTGGCACTAAACCTGCGTAGAACTGTCTATTGTGGTATTGCAGAACTGTGGAGTTATATTGTTACATCACCTCTGTATTTCAAAATTCTTAGGTAGAAATATACCTACCTATAGTCTGAAATACACCTACCTACATTCTGCTAGCTAGGTTAGTTTAAGTTTATCACACGAGATAAAATGCCTTTTTGATTGTGTTTCTAATTACGACATACGTAATCCTATATCGTAATCATTCATGTGACGTAACCTTTAAATCACATGGATGAATACAATATAGGTTGCCTCCATCTATTTGATCCTTTTGCCACTGACTCGTGTCTAATCCAGTCTGTCCCGGTACCCCGAACCTAAGACGTCTACAGAAAAAGGCTTGAAGCGTTGAATTATGAAAAAGAGTTAGAGAGGGTTTACTACCGAGGTGAAGACTAGCAGAAAATAATGATGATGACGCGTTACATGTCGGTAGAGATATGATATCACTACTTCAGTAATATACTTAAAGAGGGAACCACGAGATACACAACAGTAACATTCTACTTTTTATTACCGATTAGCTTTTGACCGCGGCTTCGCTCGCGTACATAAAATATATCACTCAAGAACACAGCAGCTTCCTATTGGTGAAAAAATCTTGGCAATCGGACCAGTACTTCCAGAGATTACCAAAAAAAACATAAAAAATAAACAATTTTTACCTCTTTATAATATTATGTATAGGATATGCGTCTGACAACTATCTGAGATATCGCTTATCATCAGGTGAGCCTGATAATAAGCGATGATAAGATTAATGGTAGTGTATAGAAGTAATCTATTTACAACAAAAACGAAGATTTTAATTAATCAATTCTTAGAACTGAGAACTGATTCGTACAAATCAATATCGTCAGGCCGAGTTTATAACATTAAGAAGTAAGAAGAAATTAGAAGTTAAGAATTCAGATAAGTGGATTCAGTTTCATAACTGTTTCCATAAAAAAAACTACTAAGAAATGAAATTAGGCATTATCTTAACAATATGAAAGTACGATAGGTAGGAATATAGGGTAGAAAACACCGCAGCACATGTTTACTTTATATAAAGTTGAAATATTACATGAGCCTGCAATAACATCCGTACACCTGCAACAATTCCAATAATGGGTGGTAGTTTTGCTAATAATTCTTACGTTAACACAAAATACTTTATGCCAATACCGACACCATTGTAAACAGCAGCAGTGAAATTAACCAGTTTAAATGGATAACATTGAATGGAGAACCCCGTAATGTAATTACTGTCGTCGTCTTAAACATTTGTCTGAAAATGATCTGCAGTACATTGTGTCAAAAACTCGTAATACAAATGAGCCATTACGTCTCTTTTGATGAGTAGCGCTAAGCCGAAAAATTAAATTCAAAATCACCGCCCAGACGTTGAAAAGGCTCTAAAGTTTATTTAACAGGGGGCTTTAAGGAACGCCGAGACTCACTGACTTGTTTATCCGAGATGAAAGATATTATGGCGCAAGTGGTAAGCGGTGGGATTCGCGATGAATATCGTCACTAAATATTGCCGGGCGATGGTTATGGTACTGTTGAAGAAATATGTGCGGGATATTAAGTGTAAAATTTTTTTCTCGATATCAAAAAATCTCCAGATTATTTTTCAGTTTTCTTTTAATGCCGTCTAAAATAAATAAAATGACGAGTATACATATAACCTCGTAAAGAAAAAGCCTTCTCCCTGAAATATCTACCTCTAAAATCAAATCTAACAAATTGCTGGCGTGCTTACCATTTTATTAGCAAGAAAAACATTTTACGAGTGTTCGTCCTTCAGGGCGACAGTTTTCATGATTCATTAGGCGTGCTACAACAGTCCCCCGCTGCTCGTGTATTCGCTCTCGTCTCACACTTCCACCGCTGCGCACAAAGCACCGTTGTATTAAGTCGTAAATTAATTTTCCCTTCATCCCTCCGAGGCTCAGGTCTCGCAGTAATGAGGTGCACCCTATACTACTATTTACACACATTTCTTTACAAAACTCGGCCGTATAAAAACCCAAAGGAAAATGGTTTCAGCGAAATTTGGCTGAAGCTCTTTAATCCTATTTTACAACGAGCCTTACTTCAATTACAAACGGAGCAGATAAGCCCCAGTCCACATTCCAAATATTCGTTTTGTTGATCTTTTTTTAGATAAAACATGCCCTGATATCTGTGCAGTTCACTTGAATCTCCTCTCTCGCTGTAAAAATGCGGTGAATTATCTGCTTCAAAAAATTTTTCGTGATCCAAATCACGGTTTATTTTTCTAATTCTGTTTTCGTTTAGATTGCCCTGCGATATTTTTTCTCCAAACTTCATCAAACAAATTCCATTTTGTACAAAATGAAGCTAAGAGCGCTCGTAACAGCATCGATGAAAATTCAATTTAGAAAAATCACGAACTTTACGACTAGTGAATGAGCGTCGAGATAAAATTATCATGTAATTTAAGTGAATAGACACATAAAATCATCGTTATAATAAAAGGCATTCATTTCGTTTTAAGCCCAAAAGCGATAATAATTTATTCAATAATTTTCTGATTTCAAAAGGAATACCATTTTATGAATAACATTGAGTAGAACGCGTAGGAATGTAATTGTCCAAACACCATACAACAATTGATTCAAGCTAATGACTTGCGAAATTAAATCAAACGAACGAGTTAAAAGGACTGAAATCGCATTAAAATCCAAAACGACACCAACAAAAAAGGTTTTAACTCCAATTATTACCCATTCCGTATCTGTCTTACACGGGACCGTGAGCAAAAAAGGGACGAGGGGACAAAAAGAGCCCGCGATAATGGTCCCACGCACTAGCGACAGCCTCGGGCCATTTTAGGGTTTAGTACAATGGGGACGCTTGAACGGTAATCGACGTTTTATAAGAAGCACTACAGAGCGGTTACGTCACCGCGACCTTTTCACTGTACTACTTGATAGCCTTTGTGTCGCTCTCATTAGAGCCACTTCGGATTCTCTTTCAGTTGCGGAGCTTCTATCGGATAATGCAGTTACGACAGATATAGGCCTCTTGAGTGGCCTGGACAAATTTCTCACTTATAAACCGTTTATTTAACCCTTTTGCAGTCAGTCAATCTTGTTCTAGTAAACAGCATACGTTTTTATAAAAAGCTATCAAAGGCGATAATACTAACCGTGTCCTAACCAAAAAAGCACATTACAAGGTTAAAGACTATGTCGAAGACACGCTCGTTTGAAAACCTCTGGACATGTGGGGGTAACTCATTAATATTATGTCTGTTAACTGCTCCATCTTTGTTTAATGTATAAAGTTTAAGTAATTTTTTAAATTATTTAGACTTCAACTACCTCAAATTAGTTAGTAATTTATTTTATTAATATTTTATTGATAATTGTAATTATATTTATTTTTCTTGCTTTTTGTTTATATAGTCTTTTTTTTATAATGTCAATGCGAGAACATTGTAGACTCTATGAATTCATAGATTACTTCTTATTACAACTTACTTTTTAGGGTACCGTACCTCAAAAGGAAAAAATGGAATCCTTATAGGATCACTTTGTTGTCCGTTCATCTGTCTGTCTGTCTGTCAAGACCCTTTATCTCAAGAACGCGTGAAGGTATCGAGTTGAAATTAAAACCATATGCTCAGGACTGCATTTTGCAACCCATCAAGCTGTGATAAAATCAAACTTCTAAATTAACGAATAAAAAAGATACGGCCGTTTATGTCGCAAAAAAACGTATATTTTGATGCTCTCAAAGATAGAAATTCATAGGGTACTTCCCGTTGATCCGGTAGTAGTTTGCACGAAACCCTCAGTGCGTGAGTCCGACTCGCACTTGCCCAGTTTTTTAAATTCTAAACGGTATTGCGCGGTACAAGAAGTCAAATTATAAAGCGTTTACTCGCTAATTCTTATAAATTTGTCCTACGTTGTTGTTGCAGGAATTTTATAACTCATTGGAGCTCTTTTGCCAATGTGGCTTCAAAATGTGAAAAAACGGCGAGAAAATTGCTACACTCATCATCATTACTCATTCCAGCAACAAAGGAAAGACTTCTAGACTTGGAAGCGAAAATTTGATATCCGATCAAACATACATTTATCTTCGCCATTTGTGAGAAGACAGAGAAATTTGATAAGCGCCACTCGCGAAAAGCCCGATTTACTTAATGCAAGATAAAATTTAGACATCCTCACGGTAACGGTGAGGTGGTTCTAGAAAATTCCCTTTAGAAGCGAAATATTCGAGCAGGAGAGGGGAACACTCAACGGAACGCTAATGGCATCGTTTTAAAAGGAAACGAAAATAATAAATTATTGACATCATCTTTTCTATCGCGCCTTGGAAATTATTTATTTTATCTGTACAGTGTTAATACCCGACAGCTTCGGTTGGAAATAATGCTCTTTGCACCGGTCAATGAAATGGAAACAGATGTTAAATGTATGAAATGCTGATGGAATTTCAGATAGCGGTGAGATTTATTCCGTGTTTCTGCGTATATTGTGATCGGATTAATACTGCGCCACTCTGGCTAGCGGATCTGGTGAATATTGAAACAATTTTTTTTTAATTAAAACCTGATTCAATGTTGATGGGTAGTGATGTTTAGGAGTGCCATAAGCTAGTACAGGTTTGTGAATTCTTCCTCGAAAGTGTTTATTGTGTCAAGTTGAACTTGATATCAAAATTAGAGAAAACATTTTGCTATCGTTACAACGGATTATTCGATTTTTATTACAATAGCAATTTTAATGCGTCGTTCTAAAATTAAAACGATAAATAAAAACGGAAATTATAACAAAACAGTCAATTTTAGTTACGAAAACAAAATCGATTAAAGTCGATTCAAGTTTTCCATCTTAAGCAAGCTCCTGTAATATTCCTTAAAAGGTCATAACCACACTATTTTTTTCTAAATTCTGGCCTTTATGTTGTGTCATGAGTTAAAAAATAGTAAGAATAATAGGAAAGAGCTACTTGGACAAATAAGTTAAATCATAATAAAAATGGTCCTCGTTGAGCTGGTTCTTTTAAAAAAGTAACGTCAAGTTTCCTCGACTTTTGTTCGACGCTGAGCGTTTTTGTTATTTTGAGTGCAAATCCATTTAAATGCAATTTGTTTGTAAGAATTCATTAAATAAATAGAGCCATATGAGAACCTTGTGTTTTCAACCAATTTACTGATTTTACCGACAGAATCATATCCCAAAGGGATGACCCTGGGCTTAGCATACCACACGGTCTACTGCAAGGTGACTAGACTTCTTGTCGGCCAGTGAGTGTGAGATTTGGACAGCAACAGTCCTTGCAGACGCACAAATGATGCGAGTGTGTCGGTGTGTGAGTTACAACACCGGGCTAAAACTCTGTTGTCGTGACCAATCGTGGCATGGTTGAAACTCTAGCGTTCAATCTCATGGCAATATGGCCATAACGACTGTCACAATCTCTACCACCGAGCACGACTCAATCGGCCCCACTTTGAGGATTGGCTGCAGAGATGCTACGTCATCCTTACTTTTCGCTTGGTGAAGGTCCTCACTGGACATGATTGTTTTGGGAGGTACCTGTGATGGTATCGGTTGGAACAAACACCTGCGTATCACTATTGTGCAGATTGCGCGGAAGACATGGTGGAAATCTGTCCCGTTAGTGCACTACCGTACCTATATTGTGTTCTTTTAACTTCGACCGGATGTTCAAGGGAGCCTAACGATTCTTAATTTACTTTTCTACATTCTGGTGAAATTACTATGACTGCTCACATTTAAATGATTAATTTATCTTATTGAAAGTATGTTTATAATGTACCATTACTATAAATAATCCCAATTTTTTATTCTATTTCATCAACAGGGTAGAGAGCTGATGATTTATTTAATCATTATTATTATTTTTGCTACCATTTTCATTTTATCGTCAGATTAAACCAGTATAGTTACCAACAGACGTAAAATTTCGCAAACATGAAACACGATCGGCAAATAGCATTAGCTACCAAAACAAAATCTGTAACTGAAACAGACGAAGTACCACTGAACTTACAAACTCAAAATAGTTCAGTTAAACTAATTGTACAATACAAACAATGCGGTAACCGTGTGGCCCTAACGATCGCTGCAGGTGGAGGCTGGAGCTCGGAACTAACAGGATAGATAGAAGTAACTGTGTATACAATACGGTCGCACAAAGGAGGCATCGTATGAGATAACAAGGGGGAGAAGTAGCGGCCCCATTACGCTGCCTTGAGGTACTCCACCATTTAATGAACGCTAGGACACCGCTAAAGTGAAGTGTTCTTGTTGCTTTAATGGTTTTATTCACACGTTTGGTGTGACTTTTAATTACTTTATAATAATAAAATGTGACATTAACGTTTTTGTGTTTCTTCGGAAGGTTTTACGAGTCTAAGGCTTATGTATAAAAACAATTAACGTAGAATATAAAAGTTTATAGAAGTACTGAAAAAAAAAATGCGTTTGTTTGGCAGATAAAATACGGTTGCATTATTACAGTTACGAACTTTATAAATTGTTGTTGACAGATGAAAATAAAGAAAAGTGGTGTGCGGGTTTGGTGCCAAGTGGCGATTGGAGCAAAGACCCACTGGCGACTAACAATAATCTGGCTTTGGCACGCGTCCGACTCAGCGCCACCGTGTTGGGATATTAAGCTTCGCAATGTGATTTGACTCGCCACATTGGTCTAGTGGCACTAGCACAGCTGCAAAACATCTGAACCTGTATGTAATGCTGACGTCAGTGAAAAGTCGAAGTTTAATTTAACAAAATAAAATATTCTAACTTGTACACAAAGATATTTTGGCAGATAAATATGAATGAATTACACATTGTCATAATTAGACATGTACCTACTTAATAGCATAGTTGGTAGAAAATATATTTTTTAAGCCAGTGGTAGTTTTATGACCATTCTTTCCCTCTAATGGTTGCAAAGCAACTTCTATTCTATTAAACCATACCTTTTAAGACCATTAAAGATGTTGTTATTCATTCATTTTCATATGAAAATTTACACAAGAAAGCGATTTCTCGAAACAAAATTCTTGAACGATTTATACGTGTTTGCAACAAGTTTGTGAGCAAAATAAATTTATCGTCAGATTAGTGCCAAACTCACTCATGGATCGATTTAATCACGAGCCTCTTCAAACTAATGGGTGAGGCCCACTTAATGTACAAATAGGCCGGTCGGATTGTAATCTGGATAGAGATTAGGCAGGGATTGAGGAGGTCATCGCACAATCCTCCCCGACGGTCATCAATGTAGCAAGCTATACAATTATGGTATTAGTTTCAGCGATGCTGTTTTTACTTCACGTTAGATGATTGCTGTATTATTTTAATTACCATTAGATTGATTAAAAGATTTGTCGTCCGTAGTAGAATCTTAAATTTTATTCGATTAGAAGATGGACTCATTTTTATAATTACATTTAAATGTGTAGATTTACAAGCTAAAACTAATTTAATGTTCATAAAATTATTAAATCTAATTTTGGCAGCACGTTTATGTAACTTTTGTGGGTAGACCTCATAAATATTATCCAGAATTTAAGGTCACATTACGAAAAGGTAGATTTCATTAAAAACTTTCTTCTTGTGAGAATCATTTTCATGAAATATTTTAACGTGAGTATAAAAAAAAATACAAGTAATATTTTTGAACGAAGACTGTTCTAATCACTCAAACCTTAAGCAAACTTAAAATTTATGAAACGTCTCAATTATGTTATAGAAAATGTTCACGGTAAATATACACAGTGTTCAGTTGGAAAGCAATTCAGTGTATGTACGTTATGGATGAATTCGAAATTGATCGTAAACTATGTTAATTATTCCGCTGCGACAAAGGAGTGCGGCGCTCCGGCTTTGAAGTTTGACATATTAATGCCCTTATACTAAGTCAACGGGAACTCCAGTGTGCTCATAAAAGCTTTTAAGACGTGTATCCTCTCGATAATCGACTTAGCGGATATTGATATTAAATTACTCTGAGGGAAAAAGAGAGATGAATTACTATTAATGATTTTTTTTATGTAATAAAAAATGTTTCAAATTAATTTTAGTTCTATGTAATTTAAGTACTAAATAAAAAGTACGTTCAGTACGTAATTTTTACTAAAGGGGATTTACTTGGCTTTTTGTAAGTTGTATAGTAGATAAATTTGAAAATTATAATCTTTATTTGTACTTGCTCCTTCGGGCAACATTTGAGCAATTTCCAAAATTACACGTCCACGAATTTGAGTGTTCATCCAAAGTTCAAAGTAATATTTATAACCCTAAGAAGTTACTTTCGTACTCGTACAAGTAATCGACTTCGATGAGCAAGGTCAACAACTTTTAATTATACTTGTACTAATGAAAGTTAACGTAAGAAGACTTTGGTTCAAACTCTTTCCACTAAAACATTCATTTACTAATTAGTGGAGCAACTGGAAAAAAATATCTGTCTTGTGTCGAAAATAAATTGTTTTACAGATGAAACGGAGTATTTTGTTCTTACGGAACTTTCTGGAAGTAATGTCAGTGTTTTTAAATTCCGCGATGGAGCACTCGTGCTTCTAAGTTTTGCTGCAAAAAAATATTTTTACAAAATGCTCCTTGTACTTTGACGTTAAAATTATGTTGGAGAGGTAGTAGGATACAATATTGTAATGAAATATTATTCTACGGAAAAGTGTAGTTATATTCAAAAAAAATATGCTAGTTTTTGTAGAAATCCCTTTATTATGAATATCATTTAAAATACAAAAAATACAATTATTTGAAAGGGTTGGGAAACAAAAATGTATATTATAAGATATAAGAGCATACATGTACACATTGATACAATACGAGAGAGAGTTTAGCCGCAAAGTATCTAAGGGAGTACTAAAATCCAACTTAAAGTGAGCTCTGAAAATTAAGCGAACGATGTAATGTTATTACGCGTAACATAGCCAAAATTTATGGTAACGTCACGCCATCGTATAGTTCTCGTTTACATGGCGAGATGGCGACACTCGTGGCTCGTGGCTGGCGGCACATCGGCCCCTCGGGGCATGTTTGACAAATAGAGATCTCGTGCACCGAATTTGGCTCGAAAAAAATTGTCGCGGAACGAGCTCAAGAAACCTATATCTACAACCAAATTATATTGACCTTCCCCGCCTCCTTGAACCCGGATTACGTCGAGAAGAAACGGGTTCGAGTAAGCTCATTGACAGGTCACGCAGAGCTGGCCGTGATACGTAGACTGCAATAAAGTAAATTGCGAGCATTTGCTATACGTATTTGGTACACGAGGATCTTTATGGCGCCGATAATGTTATGGGCAGGTAATGTTCTGTTTCGAATGTACGAATGGACGTTTCATTGTTTTACGATCGTCTTTGTGTTCTTGATATTCCTTTGTGTGACGTTAAGTCGCTGTAAGGTTTAATAGTTTACGAGCACATGAAAGATTGTACCTTACATAGAACTTAAATTATTCTGATATTAGGCATTTTATATGTTTTAGCCCCATTCTATTTTTTATTTCCTTAATTATTTTATTACAAATGGAATCAAATAGCTTGGGTTCACTTTTTTGTCTTAACAGCAAAAAAAAACAAACAATTGATTAAACTCTGGAATGTGCTTCCCCTTGACATCAAAAAAGCTGAAAGTAAATTATCCTTTAAACGTAAAATTCGGAACTACTACTTGAAGTCCTCTCAACCTTAGTTCGGTCTTCGTTCAGTATTGTTATTAAGTTCTCATAGTGATTTCATATTTTTCATAGTATTTATTAGTTTATTATTTTAGCATATGTATGTATTTTATTATTATAAATAACTTATTTTATATTTTTCCATTTGAACTATTTCTTATTATGTATTTGTTTATTGTGCAAACCTACCACAGTGTTGTCTTTTTTAACCCAAAGGTTGACTGGTAGAGAATGCCTTGTGGCATTAAGTCCGCCTATGTACCACTATTGTACATGAAGTTTAAATAAATAAATAAATAAATAAATTGAGTAACATCAATTTGTGAGTAGCTCCGTTTGATATCTTTTCCTCCAGTACAATGGTTCCGAAGCCATCTATCTTGAAGCCACACCACCTATCTATTAGAACTGCTAATTAATTGATCTCTTTACTTTGTTTCTCTAAATTGGAGGTACGCGGAAGGTCGAAGTTCTCACCATTGTTCAGACTGCCTATTATTCTGGTTTAGTAATTGGTTATTCCAGGAATAATATCAAACCATTAAGTCGGTTAACTAATGCTGCTGATGCGAGAGATTCTATATTAGTTCTATTGTAATTATGTGCAATTAATACCTCGCAATAGTAAACCCACACACGTCTTGTGTTACGTAATGTTAATTTATGTTTTCATCTTTAATCATAATGCTAAGGATTGTGTTGCTATGGAATTAAATAATTTAAGTACTCTGTTCATAACAGAATCTAGTATGTTACTGTACTAATGAAGTAATTCTTTGCTAATGCATATAATGAAACTGTTGTATTTAATTATGTTATTAATGTCTAACTGCTAGCTAAGTTATTTACGGCAAACATACACAGGTTCTTATCATGTAGTCAAAACAATTCTAGCCATAGATACAGTACACATAAGATGTAACACTCGTATCTCCCAAAAGATGGCTAGTAACGCCATATTTATTAAATCTGGTCGTTGCTCCCAGCAGGGTGTCGGTAGCCAACTACGAACCATTCGTGTTTGAGAACTTATCTTCTAAAAACTTTTGGCATGGGTTTATCCAGTGCCAAATCAGTGCTCATTTAATTACATAACTCCACACGGTTTTGCAGAATTTATTTTTCGCAATACATGTCCTAGTTCTGGAAAACGTAGATTTTTCCAGGTCCTTACAAGTCTATGCTGATATAAAATTTTATCTCCTATTGATAGGTGCTGCTAGTGCAATGTCGCAAGCCGAACAAAAAGGAAGGTAGGAAAGTTAGAGTTTCTATAGACCGAGTGAGGCCAATCGAGGTTTATTTTAGTTTGCTCTTCTGGGATAAGCTCTCTCTATAGGAGCCAGTCGCGATAACATTGGGAAGTGTTCACGAGCCCCGGGGAACTGAATAGAGATGAATTTAATAAAACTTATCTAACCTTTGCATGTAAATAAGTAATTACTTTACCGAACGGCAAATACAGCTCGTAAGTGTGCCTTCTCGTATCAATATTGTATCATGCAAGTAGTTTTTGTGACTGCAGTCACTAACAAGTAACAACACATATCGCTATATATGTAGGTAATAATAATAATAATATAATAATTTATTTATTTATTTTCCCTTCACACAGTAGTTATCTTATACTAGCTATTAACATTGCTTATATCTTAGAGCTAACTTTGTGAGGGATTGGTGCCTGATGTAGGTATGTACAACAACCTGTATTACAGGTCACCTATTAATAAAAAAGGATATGTGATTTTATGTACCGTTTCATCATTTAGCTGTTTATTGACTCAAATAAGTCAGAATCAATTTAGTTAAAAAAAAAACTGGGCAAGTGCGAGTCGAAATCACGTACTGAGGATTTCGTACAAACTTACCAATGTAAATAGATAATCCCAAGTAGTCTCGATGGTTTTTCCGAATGCCAAAAAAAGTCTTTTTTTGTGACGTAATAACAAATTCACTGTTTTCAGATTTATTTCTATACCTGTGCTATAAAACCTTCCTGTATGCCAAATTTAAAGATTCTGCATCCACAAGAAGTACCCTGAATTTTGATTTCTTTTTTGCAACATAAACGGCCGTATCTCGTTTTTTCGTGAACTTAGAAATTTGATTTGTTGTTAGTCACACTTTAAAATGAAAGCATACCTCGATAAATGGATTAATTTCAACACAATATTTTCACGCGTTCTCGAAATAAAGGATCTTGACCGATAAACAAAGAAACAGACAATACTACAAATATAAAGGTTCCGTTCCTTTCTTTTGAGGTACCTAAAAATATTTTAAAATACGGAATAAGTTACACTTAAATATCTAATAAGACATTAGACACCATTAATAATGAATCCATCAAGCAAGTTGTAGTCAAACCAAACATTGATCCAGCTTAAGATATCTGTTGTATAAACACAAGCCATGCACAAGCGAGTAGCCACCACATGTTACATCAAAGGAATGCTGCGTATGTGTCATCAATTATCTCTGGTTAGCATCGAGTTTGTCGAGACGATCGATCTGCGGCCGGCGGCGGGCTGGCTCGCTTAACTATAGGATTGCTAGTAACTAATGACGTAATGACTTGCCTATTACTGTGCTGTTGCAGCTCTGCAACTAATACTCTTTGTATAATAGAATTAGTGGGAGGTTGTAACGGAGCAGTCGCCGGATTGCTATTGTTCCAAAGGTTTAATGTTGTTTTGTTTGATGATTTATATTACTTTGCACGGTATAATTACTTGTGCTACAATTTCAGCAACATTATCTTGTTATTTTATGTGTTAGATAAATTAATTTTATTTTAACAAAGTAGCTGTATTATACTGCGTACTGGAAGGCAGTGCATTGGTATTTTTTTCCAAAAAAGTGGACCTGATGACGATTGGAAGTACATAGGATACAAAAAGCACAGGAACGGTCTATGTGGTGACCTTAGATGAATTTAATGTCTCAGCCTGCAAATATTTCAGCTGGAATCGTGATGATTATAATGACGAACTGTATTTTAAACTAGTTTCCGAGTTTCATTAAATACTGACTTTTTCAAGAATCTACAACACTATTCCATTTCTTTGTTCCAGACTTAGTTTCACCCCCGTGATGTAACTGCCATCGTTCACAATGAAGGTGAAAGTGAAGTGAGCGGCAACCTGGGGTCCGAAGACAGCCACGATGAGGCTAGCATGAGCACTTACGTTACCATGACAACCAAGATGCTGCTCTCACTTCTGCTGCACTGCTTCTGCGTCGCCACCACAGCTTCAATACCTAGCGGAGGTAAGTGACATGAGATAAGGATTATAATCTATTGAACTATATTAAACTGAAGGTGTATTTAAAAAAAAACTGACTTTAGATCTAGATACAACTTATGATCATATCAAAATGATCTACGAAAACTCAGGAATGACTATTTAACTTATAGGAGAACAATGCTTGAATTTGATAGAGTCCGTCTAATGAAAGCGTGACCTGAGAAAAGGAGGTTACAACCAAAAATTTTGAATGTGGTATTATTGAAATAGTAGGACAAAAAAGTTTTGATACTTGAGTATTTTTTGTATTTATGACAATTGTATAATAGTTATAAGAACTTAAATCATAAAAAACATGTGTGTAGACTTAATTATTTGGTGAGTGTAACATACACTCACCAAATAATTAAGTCTACACACTCAAAAAGGTCGAAAAGGTCAATAACACACAAAATCTATCTAATAATATTCAAATAATATTCTTTATTTACCATTTGGCCTTCTGGCAAGAATACCAAGTGCACAACATCGCGGTAGTCAAATAAAATAGTCAACATGATTTCAACTTCATCACGTCTCGCCAACACTAATAATGTGTTTCAAGATAGTTGAGTTGGAATCGATTCGTTTTAGCATAGAGAAAATTCAGATCTTTTGGGATTAGTCAAGTGGGAACATGTTTTATACTCCAGTGATTGTTTCAAATGATACGGATCGACTCGTGAGACACAAAAAGTTCAGCAGCTATCTCTCTCAATTTTGAACTAGGATTTCAGTCACTATTTTCTTAACTTTCGCGATTTTAACTTCAGTTAGAGACTTTGATGCACTATCAGACAGAGTGAGGCAAATCTTTCGTTACAACTTAACTGCTTTTCACCAAAAGCCTTCGTTGTTCGATGTTTTTGTCCATTATGAAGTTCGTAATATATCAGATTATCTAAAAATATAAGAAAAAAAAATATCATTATATCCTAAATAACTATCTAATAATATTAGTCGACAAGGATCAAGATTATAACGTACTTACTTAAAATTCAGAAATCGTATATAAACATTGTTGGTTTTCATTGAAAACACATTCTTTCTCTTCTTGTTTTTGTTTGAATTTATTAACCATAGTGTGTAGCAGTTTTTGCACGTTACTGTTTATAGTTTTTCCCATAATTAAGCAATTATTCTTTAAAAATATATATGTGTTGTTTACAAAAACTGACAATTGCAACCATAGACTTTGACGTGACTTTTTTCGGCAAAATAATGTTGCCAATTTAATTTAAAAAAAAAACTCCAGGTTCACTTAATCATAAAAATGATGCTTAATTTACTGTCAGCTCAACTTGAATACTGAAGGAATAGCCAAAATCAAAGTTAGGATTGGTTATTTATATAGATGATGTAATAATGTTGCTATCATTTCATTCTTAGTAGACTGAGCAAGCAAAGCGAAATTAATTAATCAAAAACTAATTTATGTTTCAAGATAAGAAAACAGAAATGATAACTTTGAGCTCGCGTATAATAAATATTTCAACTCTTGGAAGTTTTTAACAAAAATAGCTGCAAGTTTAACAGATAAAGAAACTGGCGATATTCACTGAGAATCTCGCTAAAATATTCCCTTAAACCCCGGCCATAACTTATTCTATTCGGGAAATAAAACAAAGACCCCACTATCCAGAATGGAAATATCTCAAAAAACACGTTCTATTGCGCGTTCTGAATGAGATGGAAAAAAGAGGATTCGTTCTGGAGCAGAGGTTTAACATAAAATGCTAGTAAACGGGAGCATGTAACAAAGTTTGTAGTGAAGGGGTGTGAGATTCGCAAGTTTTAGTGTATTAATATAAGATATGACTACAGCGAGGTGATACTATGAGACATAGTTATGCCGCGAGATAAATGTACCTGCGAATTTATGTACGAAAAATTAAATATAATATAAGTTTAGCTTTGAAGTTTTTAATTCAAGACCACATTAATAAACCAAGAACGAAAATTCCAGCATTCGCGGATGAAAATCAAAATAACCTCTATCCGCCGTATCTTCCATTCACGTTACGCAACAAATCATATGTGATACATATCAATCATAAACGATGAACAGGACGAGCAAAAAATATTCCTTGACACAGAGTAATATCAATCGGAGCGGATCAATCCGACGGCGGAGTGTCCCGCGGAATCTCCGCACGAGTGAATGGATGCGAGCTAGATACCGTTCGTTCTTCATTCGGTGCCAATCGAATGGAATGAATCGTGTAAAACCTGTTCAGAGTGATTTTTTATTGAGAATATGGTAAGTATGCGAGGTACAGCGATTTTGGGTTGCAGGAAACATTTTTTATTCGGAACTGCGGAATTGGAAACAAAGGGAATAAAAGCGAGGACGCAGCGATACAAAAAAGGAAGCTTTTTATTGTCATACAATGGCTCGTACACTACATTTACGATCCTGTGCCGTTCAGTCAGCACCTCTTGCGAGTTGCGACGCGAATAACTTCTTTTAGGCCAGAAATAACAGTGCTTTCTAAACCGTTATTGGTTTCATTTGCATCTATGTAGTAACATCGAATATTTCTAAGTTTTCCATCTCTTATTTTAATTACCTACCAAAAAGAATTAGTGAAAATAATCTTGGTAAAAAATGCCATTCCACATAAATAAGAAGCGAAATATCTGCGTCGACACTAATTAAGAACGATGAAAACAAAATGGTTTCCGTTCCAGTAACGCGATATTTTGCCGAGGATTTGATCGAGCGTAATTAAATATTTTGTGGGATTACAAGAATAAGGAAAATACATATTATACACGTAGGTATGGAGTTTCACTGAATCGTGAATTTGTTTGATAATAAACAGTTGTATTCTGTACTTTATTCGTACATTATATTGTACGTTTGTAGGTACGAATAACGTTAAAAGTGGATACAATTATTTTTGGCAAATGGTTTAGTTAGATGACTATTAATTAAACCAATTATTGATTTTTTTTTTACTCGCTTGAATTTTTTTTTAATTCAATGTAACAAAAATATATTTATAATTTTACTATCCAGTTTCCCAAGACGTTCGTATATACCCGAAGGAACAAAATAACCGCATACTTGGATATTTTTATGAGCAACACTGTACGACTGTTGTGTTTATCCTCGAGAATGTTCCCGACTCTGATATTCTAAAGCGAATGTTATTTCGACTTAACAACTTTGAGAGATTCTAGGCAGATAATAACGTTACTACTATCTAAATAACTGTCTATAAATAGTAATACTGTTTACGTAGAATGATAGAATCTGTCTGCATGTTTCTCAATATTCTTAATTCGTTTTCTCTAAACCAGAACATTTTTATTAAAAGGATTGTGTCAATTTCATAGAAGACGACGAGAAGAGTGGAGATTCTCTGGAAGCAAAACCAATCGTATGTTTTCGCAACAAAATTTTTGTGTAACCAAACAGTTAAACGAGTCCCATAGAGATACTTTGTTTGGAATTTTCAGAACTGCCAAATTCGAAAGAACTTAGAAATACAATATGAACACCAACATAGAGAACTGGGAAAGAAAAAAAATCACCAAAGCTTTTTCTGTATTCCCGCTGCGCCGAATGAAATGGTCGATTGCACGAACATAGTCGTTGTATTTGCTGTACTCCTTGTACTTTACAATACATGACGCAGGTAAACAACCCATGAATATCGGTGAAACAAAGGCAAGGAAAAATGTGCCAAGATTAGCTTTTTTGCTTAGAAAATTATTTAGCGAGAACATTTTGCAAGTCGAGGAAACCGCTAAGCAATCGATACGAATACAATGTGTTTAGAGGTTGAAATTATCTGGAGCAATAAGCACGGGGATCGTTAGTGTGTTATAGAATAGATAGATCTATAGGTATTTTTTAAGAGTTACAGTAGCAAATTCTCAATATAGAAATTAGGTCAAACAGAGCCTTTCATCAACATCATTATTTTAGACAAATAACATCCACTGGTGGCCATAAACCTCCCTAAGTGTCGTTACAGCGAACTGTCCTGTGTGTGTCGCATCCATCAGACTGCCACGACTCTCATCAGGTTATTGGTTCACCCTGTAGGAGGCTTTCCAACGACGTGTCTTTAGGTTTATGGTCGTCAGTCCAGAAATTTCCAGGATTATCGACATTAAATGAGCTAACTTCACTTAACAAACAATAATCGAATATGGGTCAACGTCTTTTGATCAGCTATAATACATGCATAAGGTTTTCTTTATAATAATATTTAAACATATTTAATAAACAAACACTTTGTTAAAAAACATCTTAAAATTATCAAGAAAAGCGATACTTACCATAACAGCCGACATCGTGTTCTCTCTAGCGACGCAGTAACTGGATCAAGTATTCAAAAATTGTACACTTTTTTGCGGAGAATTTTTAGTATTCATTTACGTCGTAAATCGTCGTCGGGATAAAAAAAAAACAAGATAATATCGTTGAAGTGGGCTGCTGAGGGGCGCCGCCGGGTCAGCGAGATCAAAGGGATCCCGCACACGGCGGTACCTTTGAGTTCATCTCTCCGTGTGTGCAGTTATCAGTCTATTTATAAAATTCTTCTCCTGAAAGGTTCCGATGAAATTGTTCTGTTGAAATCATTGGAACCTTTACACGAAAATGAACGTATATAGAAAATGTACTGGGTGGAATTAATTCGGGAAAATTTCAGAAGTTAAGTGTTGGTAAATGTTTGAAATAAGGAAAATTTTGAGAATACATGTTCTCTTTTTGAAAATATTATAAATAATAAACGATACAAATGAAAACAGAATAATATGTTAAAACAGTAGGTACTTTCAGAGTCAAAAACAATTAAAACCTTTTGAAAAAAATTAAATGCTTTCGTATAAAGCTATATATGAACGCATTTTATTTTTATTTTTTTCATTTAATTAGCCATTAAGCGCTTCAGTTACATTTACCGAATGAACGTGAATCAATGAATTCCCAGCATATTTCTATAAACATCAAAAGATGAAAAATAATATAATTAACAAATTGATGTTTCACAGTTCAATTCAGCTGATATTTAAGAGTGTTTTCATTTTAATTATTGAATAGTCTTCTTTGAAAGTCAAGCTGTCTGGAAAATTTAATAAGAAGCCGAAAGAATCTGGGGTTCATGACCTCTTTGATGACAAGAACTTGGTGATAATAACACTAGCAGACTGATGAATCTTTTAATTGCTTTCGTGAAACTTATAAATCTATACACCTACACAACATTTTAGATCATAAACTTCGATAATAATATTTCTTTAAATATTCAAAGTTCCTAACAATCTTTACTAGTAGAATTTCCCAATAAATCAATTTTTTTTTTTCTAAATTGTATTTAAAATCATCTTTTCTTAATATTGTTGTAAATGACCGATTTACATTTGTAAGTAGTCCAACCAAGAGTGAAGATTGAACTCAGGAAAATGTCTTGAAAAAGATGTGGACGGTTGTAAGAGTAGGGAACACATAAATAAGTATGGCAGGATTCAAAATCGTTATAGGCACTGTGGCTAGAAATGAGTTACCAGTGCAGTATTTTGTAGCATGAATAAAAAAAATTATATATATATTTTTTAATGAAACCTTGCCTCGACCCGATACTGTCTTGGACTACAGAAAATTTCTGAAAATAAACTTGTGGTCCTTTTTTTATGATGGGAAAATCATCAATGACAACCCCCACTCTCGGGTAGAGCGGGAGAGAGTGTCAGACTCTTACTGACTCCTCCAAGCCTTCATACCATGGCTCGAGCTATCTTTCAAAACTAACCCTGGCCCCAGCAGGCTTCGACCCAGCTGGGCCCTTGCTGTTGCTGAATACTCCTTGAGGCGCGTGGGAACAGTGCGTGCCGTCGGCGACTTGGGCTCGGTCCGGACATTTACCGGACGGTCGAACAGCGAGCTACCCATAGCTTATCGTCCGCAAGCCCGCGCCTACGATCGCCGAAAATCGGGATCGGAATCCCGGCGGCAAAAGCGCCGTTGCCTGATGCGATCGGCCTCCTCCTTTGCGAGCATTACTGCTTTGCAGAAGTTGGCGACTACCTGCCACTGCTCCTTGCTCCGGACCATAGCCTGAATTAAAGTCTGGCGCGACAGGTCTCTGCCGCCGATTGCCCTCACTAAGGCACGGCGATGCTCCGCCCAAGCAGGGCACACCTCGACTGTGTGCTCCACCGTGTCCTCTGGGTGTTCCTCACAGTGGCGACACCCATAGAGGTGGTGGGAGCAGTAATTGGATGATTTCCCACATTAAAAAACACTAGGAATTACCCTCTGCCGTGGATGCGTTCACAAACTTACAAACAAAACACCCAGACCTGGAAAATTTAGATAAATGTTCCAGGTCAGTGTTGCCTATAGATGTAGGCTATACAAATATTTGTTTTGTGTGGTAATTGAACCCGCTACATGCAAAACAACAGCCAATCGATTAACCACTGCGTCATAGCTTAACTATCCATAATGTCTAACTAAAATAAAATTAAGACCTGCGTGAGGCCAAAAAGACTGCAGTCAACATTGGTACGTTTCGTAAAAATAACACAGTGCTGGTATTGATGGCTGATATTGTGCATTATATGGAAAGAAAAAGTATTGCTGCTGGACACAACAGAATTTGGAAAAGAGCATGTGATAGCATCACCAGGGCACTGCTGACCTTCCTTGAGGTGTTAGAGCGGATCTAATGATCTAGTTATCGCCCCGTACTCAAACTAGGCACTACATACACGTACAAACATTTAAGAGCAAAAGATGAGTAAAGATCGATTTGACAAATTTCAGTAGCTACAATAGATGTTTATAAAACAGGCAGCAAAACATTTAGAAGTGTTCTTCACATGACATAAATATCCATAAAAGGAAGTATTAGTCCGAGTAGGTCCCCACTAAACCATGGCAGGCTATATTACAGCCCGCGTTCCGCACCATTAGTTGCCAACAGTGTGGTGAGTCAGCCAGCTTTGGGCTATATGTACACTGCATCGTAACGTGTGTACGTTGTGTTGTTTAGATAAACTCATGTTACATGAATGCCATGAATATGTGGCTTCGACAATTGTGCCTGTTACGAGCAGATAGTAACATATTTAAAGATACTATTTTAGTCTGAAAATATTCGATTACGTGTGAGAAAGTGAGATTTATAGGAATTAAGTTTATGGCACAGAAATTGAGGAAAACCGAAATGATCCTATATAAATTTAATTTCTTTATCTAATTGTACAAATTAACCCTAATGATGAAATTTCACCTCGAAGTAGTGATATGGAATATTTTTTTTATTATTTATTTATTTATTCATTTATGTATACACAAACACTTAAAAATTAAATGGACAAATACAGATAAAAGAGTACAAAGGTACTGCTTAAGAAATTTCATTTGAAATCAAATGAAACTTCTTCCAGCAGACCTGCGACAGAATAATTGTTCTTACATATATATTTTACGTGTAAAAGGAATGAGCTTATAGCACGAATGTCTTTGATTCATCAGCACTTTGATATGTACCAAATATGTATATGTGCAACATCAGCGGTCCTTATAGAATAGTACTAATTATGTAATTAAGATAACAAAAGCAAATTGTATTGCTTTTAAATTAATTATTTCCAGTGCTGTATTATAATAATTGTGAAAATTTGTTCGTTGTCTCGTAACATTCATAATAATACCTACCAACGATATATTGTCTCTTGGCATTAGAAAATTCTTTAGAAAAATCTTAGATTATCCTCAAATTTAAATGAAAGGACAAACTTCTGTAACATATATTACACCGCAGTGTACCTGAACCCTACTAGTAGTCCTCACATTAGGGCGCCCAGCAATCGATCGGGACACCTGCTTGTTTGTTTTGGACACTGGAGCTGACTCATGTTTTTAATCCTACTTGGAGGCAGGTGAGGGCCTAGTTCTAGACACTCGTAACATAAAGTTGAGAATTTCTGGGTTTGCCTATTTTACAGAAACACTACTAACAAACCAACTGAAAAGATAGTTCAGTCTTTGTCAAAAACTGATTTAAGATTCTAGTATAGGTTTGAATTATATTCTTAAAAGACGGATCGTTGATAAGGCCTACCTCAAGATCCGTGAGAGGATTGGCCCTCTCACGGAAAAAAGGTGTCGGGCAGTCAACCCAAGTAGAACTTCAAAACCATGGGTTTCAGAGTGGAGACTCTGCTCGTCTATCGTGATGCTAAGGAAGACGATGGCACAGTAATATTCGAGTACAATGAGGCTCAGCAGAGACCATTGTACAGTCTCCTCTGAGATGTACCCTTACAGGCGTTGTATAGAAGGGGTCCGGACTTGTATTTAATGAGGTAACAGCGCCCTTTCTATGTGCTGATGGTGATCACTGAAGTGATTTTAGTGAGTTAAAAACCACTCCCCCCGGACTTATCCCCAAAGCGCGCCAAGGTGTACGGGCGTCATTTGAAGATTTTTACATTGAAATAAAAGCCTTTTCTCAAGATAAACCGATGACTTGTTAAGGACCGCGGGTGTCCACTGGATTCAGGAAGCACAAAACTAGCCGATGTGGATGTGGCTCGAGGTATACTTTTATATTTTACTAGATTCTGCTTCTAAAAGTAGTAAATTCTCCCAAGGGAATATACTCACGGGACAAAAGTACTCTGTTACGCCATTCTACTCAAATCCGTTCAGGGGATTAAAAGAGAGAGAGTAACAATCGTGCACATACACTTACAAACTAATACATATGTACATACTACATAGGCCATTAATGTTTTTCGGCTGAAATTACGAAGATTATTTTAATTATATTATATTTAAAAATCGTATATATAAGTAATTTCTTAAATAAGCCTAAATTACCATCACAGACATTGATATATTTATTTATATTCGTCTGTCTACAACACAAATAATAATGATAAGCCTTTATAAAGATCACTGAAATAAACTACCCACCAGTTCAGGATTAAATTCTATAAAACCTTTTCGAGAAAATCCCGTAGAATCTTCATGGACCGCACATTCCAACTATTAGCTCTATCTAAAAATATAACCTTTAGCTTTTGAGGTAACCTTTAGTATAGGTGGGCTAATTCAGTAGAGTCTACGCGTGTGACACAGTGTACAAAGATACAGAAGGGCAGTACACCAACAGGCGCTGTTGTTCCAGACTAATGAAAGACTATGTAATCCCAGTCTTTCATTGGTCTGGAACAACCATCCGGGCCTCCCCCTTTTTAAGTTTAAGTTTTTGTAGAACATCCTAAGGTTGTCTGGTAGATATCGCTTTCAGCGATAAGACGGCCACTGTACCAATAGATTTAAGGTTTTGTGAAATTGTTACTATTTTGGTGTACAATAAAGTTTATTCTATTCTAATCTATCCCTCTCAACACGGAGTCGGGCGTTGATTGATGCTTCACAGTTGTAACTTTTGCAGATATCATTATTTATTTTTGTTCCTAATAAACAAATTATTATAGTTTTTTTTACATAGCGTGGAGCGCGAGGGCTTGACAGACTTTTACTAATTAAAACCCACTTCTATGTTCCTTTTTTGCCTTCTGTTCCAAGACTCTGGGTTTTCTTTTAGAAGCAAACCCTACTGTGACCATCCCAGTAGGCTTTGGCCTTGCTGGGCTCTTTCGGTTTTGCGAACATCTCTTTGATGCGTGTGGAATACTACGCGCCCTCGACGACATTTACTGGTCGGCTGGATGGCGAGCTATCCATTGCTTGCCATCCGCAAGCCCACACCTACGGTGGCTGAAAATCGAGGTCGATATCCCAGTGGCTGGGGCGTGAGGAAATCCGTTCTCACACACATTTGGCCGCCTGTTTCGCTAGCATTACTGCTTCGCAGAAGGAGACGTATTATTTATAGGCAAGGTCCAGAACTTTCTCTAAAAAAATCTTTACAGAGCGAACTCACTTACTCTAACTTAGCTCAGAAAACACGAACAACATTAAAGTTAATTAAAAATGAAGTAGGTGTGCAATTCACCAGGGATTTTAAACACACGCCAAAGTATACTATGGTTTTCTAAATAACGTCCTGGCGTACCTACTCAGAGATTAATGGAACCACTTTTTAAACATCATGCCTCATGCAATGTTTAAGTGGTATAATTAGTCAAGCCTTTTGAAGTTGATTCAAGTGTCACCTACAATGACCGTAAGGAAATAAAGTTGCATTAGATGATCGTGCCGATGTCATTGTTGCATTTTTTGCAAGCTACACAAGTTGATTTTGCTTTATAACAAATTAAGGTAGGCGCCAAATAAACATGGAATAACGGCCATTGACCCTTCTAAATTTATTGACATTCTTAAATTAAAAAACGGAATTAAAGACGTAAAGCTGTCTTAAATCGTCTATCGTGATCCTTTACCTATTCTAAAAAACGGTTCATTGTTGGTTTTTCGGGTACCTTCAATATTTTTTTTTAATTGAGATAAACTAGTGCTTGATTGCGATCCCACCTGATGGTAAGTAGCGATACAATCTTTGATGGTGAGGCGCACTAGTTTATTAAGAGCCTATTCACTCTAGCCTTGAAGACACCCAAATTATAATCGGACGGGAAGACCGCAGCAGGCAAACTGTTCCAGTCCTTCGACGTACGCGGTATAAACGACGAGGCGAAACGCTTAGTCCGGACCGTAGAGGTTTCAAAAATGTAAGGGTGAATATTCGCCGTACGTCGGGTGGTTCGATGGTAGAAATGCGATGGCGGAAACAAGTCATGCAATTCCTGCGCACACTCTCCAAAATGCATCCTGTAAAACAAATATATTGGAGATTTTAGGAAAAGGTCAATGTACTTTATTCTAATTTTATCTGGCGCCTTGTATAGTTGTGTTATAATTAATTTTAATCATTTGTATAGAAAAATCTAGTTTCGAGTGGGCATAGCCGGTGCTAGAAGCTAGTTATCCATAAGGTTCTTCTGATGTACTGACCTTCTTTCCTACTCTGCATGTTAACAAGCCTCTCGAGCCTGCCACCTTAATTAACTAGATCGAGCTAACTAGTCTCACTTTTAGCGAACACTGGATACATTAGCCCCCCACAGTCACACACAGTTTTATGAGCTAAGTGCCTTACAAGACGATCGTGGGACTTACTCCGTGTTATATTAATTTTGCGGCAGTTCATGAATAAAAGGAAACGGTTCGACTGTTTATAGGTACTTTGTGTAGTTTAATTTGTAGAATTGACGTCAATTTAAAGAAAAGAATATTATACAGATATTTATATTTGTTTGAAAGTATTCATGGATGTTTTAAAGGATAATTTTATTTAAAACTAGTTTTTAATCGTGACGTCACTCCCATGATTTATCTCATAGGAACCATCCGGGTTACGAATAGTGTATGGCGCTACTGACACAGATTCTCTATGACCAACACATAGATCGTATGATGAAAACTAATATCCTTTGGTGAACACAGATATCCTATGACCAACCTATGACCAAAATAAAAGTTCTACGACATTATTTTTAGTATATGCGAAACCTGAATATAGTTGGTTCAGAATCAGTAACTGAATGGATTCCAATAGTTTTTACACCATGCTATATTTTTTTCCCATAAATATTTAAAAAGGTCACAAGTTGGATACCACCGACACTAAGTACAACACAGATAACGGCAGGTCGTACCGGGCATTAGGAGCCAGCAAACAGCTGGGTGCAATGCAAAACAGTCCCTCAGTCGCCTGTATGGCCCGGTGACTATGTATTTTTGCTGACATTACAAGCTTATAACTTTTGTGATTTTTCATTATACAGTTATTAAATTTTGTACATAGATTCTTTACATAAAATACTAGACGTGTTAGATGTGTTTTGGGTTTCGCATATTCTAAAGCTAACGTTGTGTAACACAGGTACCCTGTGGCGATCACATCAAGAAATAAGTTTACCTCTTTACAATACTACAATTTCTCAAAACAGATTTCAATCACTGGAAACAGAAAACATTCCGTACCTAAAATCATCTCTCATCTTCCGTTAATAATTATTGAGAATTATTCTCCTCGATGTGATCTCTAAATATAATAACAGTATATATCAAGATGTCAGCTATGACGTAACCAATCCTAATGTGTAGCTTAGCGCAAATCCTATTACATAATGTATCGTAACGCTCGCTGGGACAATATCGCCGGCCGCTGACAAGCGACGGCTTCAATAACGCGGCTATTATGAAACATGTGCTCACAAAAATATTACAGCATATAGAATAGGGCGAAATAATAAAATATCAGACCGTGTCAAATGATACGTTTTTTTAATTACATTTCAGGTAAGCTTTCTCGGGAATGATTCAGTTAAGGATATAAATATTTGAAAGTAAGTATTAATAATTATAGCTTCTGCCAGCAACTTTGGCCGCGTGAAAATAGTTTTCTTTATACAAATTTAGGACCCCATTTCATTCTTTTAGGGAGTGAATTTTGAAAAATCCTCTCTTAGCGCTCACCTACATCATAAAAAGTCCCAGAAGTTTCGGCTGTTTGTTGATATGTCAGTCAGGAAGTTTCTCTGTACCTATTGTGAGTCCTCCTATAATTTACTTGTAGCAACCAAAATATTTATAAAAAACCCAAAATGTAAGAGAACTATAAAAAGAGCATGATAAGTACCATTATTACTGAGCAAATATTATAAACACAGACATTTGAAAAGCATTCGGTATACGTGTGGTTTGAACCAAAAGCCTCCATGTTTTGTGCCTCGCTGGCTATTTATTGCGTGACGCAAAAACTACCAAACGGATTTTGATGGGGCTTTCATTGCTTCAAAGCGGAAACCGCAATTGAAAAATTCAAGTACTGAATTAAAATAGTGTGTTAGAGCGAAATTATAAAAATTCAAGACCTACCGACGCACGAAATAAAGTGATATTTTAAGTCAATAAAATATATTTACTCTGAGTAGACACTAGATAACGTTCTGAAACATTTTAGTGAACTTCACAATATTTACATAATTTAACACATAAAGCAATTTTGTGCCATCTCGCTACTGAAAAAAAATCTCATTTTTGTTTAAAAAATATATTTAGGACGCTTGGAATATTGAAACTGTAAAATCTGTATGTACGAACACCGCGCAAAATTGACAAAGCAAAAAAACATACTTGTTTACTCAGTCATTTATACCAAGTAAAAGTAATTTAATAAATGGAATACGGAGCGCGCCATAGTAGGATGAACGTACCAACATAATGTAATAATATACGGAGTTTTTGAACAACAGACACAGATGCGCACAGTGTTTCACTTTGTGTTTTTGTAGAGCTCGATTTAATCAAAATTCCAAATTATGTTTTCATACAATATGATCGAATGAAAGGAAAATATAGAGTGGACGGCAGATGTGTGTGTTCTCACTAAAGTTTCCTTGTTGGAAAAGGATACTTCGATGGTTACGATTGGCGCTTATTGCCGAACTATTAACCCTGAGCTGCGCCTACTGGGGCTGCGTAAAAGCTTGTTGAAATCACGTACTAGGCTGAGGTCGCGGCGCTAGCGGCTGAGTAATGACATGTTCTTAGCCATCACTCGCGAACAACTTAATAGACCGTAACCTTCAGTTCTTCGAAAGTGTGCGGAATGTTAAGTGAGCGCTAAACAAATTATACGGCGACGCGTACCGGGCTGTGCTCGTTTTGATGACTGAACCAAATAGAATATGTATTCAGAAGCGAGATTTTGTGAATTTGGGTGCCCTCGCTTGTCGTTTTGAATAGTAATTTAAAGTGGTAACTGTTGTGGTTGGCAATAAAACGGTTTTTAGACAGTAAATCACAGCATACATTCAATGAATCCTTGAATTAAAATTAAGAAATACCAAAATTCATCAGAATCTCTTCGTTTGACACTTGTATCAGCTAAAAGATTTTCTAAAACATTGAAATCCTCAACTAAGACATCACTAGTGCTCGCGAAAATAGAGATATGTCACTTTACGTTTCTATACCAACATATTACACGGTTGTCAACAAAAACACGTAAAATTATGCGCATACACGGTGCCGCGAAATATTTGGCACAACACTATAGTCCCGGAGATGGAGAGCGATATTTGGCAAAACGTTATTTAATATGTAAACACACTGAACGCTTACACATATAAACAGATTTCTATTGTTTACTTTGCTTACTGTGTGCTCACGGATGGGAGTTTAAACTATTTTGTTGGGTTTGGGAAACGCGTGTTTTAATGGAAATCGTTTGAAGCCAGTATTTGCAACGTAATGATGATTTCGGATTGATTGAGAGCAAATACTGTCTCTAATCTATCGGAAATTATTATGACCGTATTAATAGTCTGTTAATGCTATGTAGACTATTAATCTGTATCGAATAATTGATTGTATGTTCTACCAAAACCAGGTAAAAATAAAAATGGAAAAGTATTTAATGAAATAAGTGGCTTTAGATAGAAATCTGGACACACGGCGTTATGAATTAGTTTAGAATATAAAGTTATTATTAGATTGGAACATTATTTAGAGCACAAATGATTATGGTAATTTTATAATATTGACTGATTTAACACTAAATACCCAAAAAAGTTTTAGTTAACGACCCGAAAATCTATTGTGGTTAACACAAAGTAATGCTAGGTATTCCTCCAAAAACCGAAATGTGAATGATAGCCAGTTTTTAACCGACTTCAAAAAAGGTGTCTGTCCTCAAGTCGCTTTTTTGTATCTTGTTCGGCAAAATTTTCAGCAAATGTGATTTTGATTAAGTATTTATTTTTTGTTTCAAAGAACTTTTCTGACAAGTACCCAAATGAGATCTATTTGTATACTAAGTTCTATTAGAGTTTTTAAAACATATTTCAATGTTTCTTCATAGTTTTAATTTTGGGTTTCTTTAACTAAACATTTACTATGTGATTTGTTTCTGAATACTGTTGAAACACACTGACTATTATCCACCTGTTTCTATCAGTTGTACGACTCTCTCTTTTGTAAGCATTACTGCTTTGCAGAAAGAGGTATTTCCTCTCGCTCCGAATCATGGTCTGAACCAGGACTTAGTACGTCTACCGCCAATTGCCTGCACGAAGACATGGCGGTGATCCGCTTAAACCGAGCACACCTCCACCGAATGCTGCACCGTGTTCCTTCCGCCAGAATCCGAAACAGGAATGTTCCAAACTGGCCATGTCCGGTTAAGCCATGACCTGCGTCAGGCAGAAGGTGAGGGGGCCGTGGCACCTCTCCAGTCACTACTCAAAGAGATTACCTCTTTGAAGAGTGGCTGTAGAGGTTACCGGTGCGATTGTTTTGCGCCCAAAGAATACCGAGCCTAAAGTCATATATTTAAAAAACGGCGATTCTTTTAACCATCTTCTATTATTTTTTGCTGGAACTTCAATAATACAAAACGCTTTGTAGCGCCAAAAACAAATATATTTACGTGTTAAACATATCCAATTTATAACACCGCTTGATCCGCAATAAAAATTAGTCGGTCTCCGGGCCTAGGCTGTTAAAACAAAAGGGTTTTTTTTCATTTGTTTTTTTGTCTGAGAACATTCATCCAGAGGTCGCCGGGGCCGGCGTCCATTAGGGACTTTTTAAACAAATAAAAATAGAAAATAAAAGACAGCGATTAAGATAAAAACGCTTCAAAATGGAGTCCTTGCAGTATTTTTGTAATAGTTTCTCTAATTAGTTGCTCATCTCTCTGTATAATTCACATTGTAAGGATTTCTTAAGGATTGTTTGAGCTTTATTTTCATAATAATGAGGGGAGATACGACAAGCTGCTTTACGAAATATTTAACGTAATTATTGGGTTGCTTAAGACTCTTAAGTTAAGAACAATAAATGAGTTAGTAAGATTGTTATAACAAACTTCTACGTACTTCAAAAAACCTCATTAATGAGGAATATACCGTAGAGTTTGTTTCTATTCATATAATACAATGAAATCAAAGCACAACTTTTTTGAATTCAAAGATAAATACAAAAAGTACCGATTCTTCGTTTTGAAACATAAAGAGAAGTTTTAATATTAATGAATATTAAAAAAGCTTGTGACTGTGTGTGTATCATGTTTTAGAATAGCACCTAAAATATTTTTTAATCTGGGAGTACATTTCCTTGGGATAATTTTGTACTATCACGCAAGCAAAGCCGCTAGCAGCAGCTAGTTTATGAATATTATTCATAAATGTTCTAGTTATGAATAACAACAACACATTTGGCTGTTTCCTAGCGTACAATATCGAATACATATTCGTGTTCGTAGTTGTCTCCGCTCCGTGCGGTCTGTTAGGCATTTCTGGAGCAAGACGTGTGTGTTCCGACTGGGGTAGGCAGGGGAGGCGGACCTCTGACCTCGCCCTATCTAGTGAATGTATTTCAATGTATCGAGTCGATGACGGCTCGAGGAGGAATGTTTTTGATGGAGGGTAGGCACATGTGAAAAAGAGGTGTTTAGAAATGGTTTGTTTTAAACTTGGTATACCATTTACGTCTATGTAAGTCCTTGATTTGGTCTATATTACGGTAAGTGGGATCTGTAAACGAAAATACCAAATATATCTATTATTGTATCATACATTGTATTTTGTTATTACTGGTACATTGCAATTTGTAAGTATGCTTGTTTATTTCTTACCTTGGCGTGCTACTTAGGTAAGCTGTTATGTATTATGCCGGCCATACACAGTCAACCCTATCGTCTAATCGGTATGACGCTACAGATTGGATCAAACAGATTTGACCGTGTGTGGGAGTGGATTGGTATGACCAACATTTTGTCATATGTGTGTAGTCATACCAATCCAAAACAGTCAAATCTGTTTGATCCAATAGCATCATACCGATTGGATGATAGGTTTGAGCGTGTATGGCCGGCATTAGATAGTTTGTTAGCTTTCATAAAATAAAAACAGCACGAATTTGGCGGCACGGTTGGTGCATGGGTCTAGCGATTGACTGTTACGTGGCGTGTCACGGGCTTTCCCTCAGGAAAGAAATACATATACAGTCCATAGATAGATATACTGGGTGTAGGAGACATAAATATGTATGTGCGTTACAGGAGTAATTCCTACTGTGGGGCAGGAATATTCATGAAAAAAGAATTATTATGAAATTTTGATGGTCACTATCCGGTATTGTGCACCAATTGTTTATTTCTGCTGACAACCCTTCTAAAAACATTTCAATACTTTAATTTAACAGTTAATTTATTCGTCGCATATAGCATCTCATCACCATTAAGCCACCTACCATGATCACCGTTTACATTGTCCTGTCGGGGTGCCATAAAGCACTTTATTATTTACCATTTAACGTCCTTAATCATCCTTTAATAATTTATTTTTCATTACGGCGGGTGCTAAGCAGCATGTACTTAGTCCGAAATGTTCGCGGAAATTTTTTGTGAAAAATTCAACGCTATTAAAAACTCGTTTCCTGTATGTTGGTCTTAGCAGGTGTTAGCACATAAAGGAATGTTTTGTAGGTTGTACTTGTCACTGTAAGAGAGAAAACAGTAGTTTAATTGTAAGTAATTATTTATTGATACAACTTTTGTTAACAAAGCAAAGCTTGTGCATTAGCTTCTGACATTTTATAAGTGCCTATGTGAAATAAAAAATATCTGTTTTTAGGGTTCCGTAGTCAACTAGGAACCCTTATAGTTTCGCCATGTCTGTCTGTCTGTCTGTCCGTCTTCGCTTAATCTCTTCGACCGTTAGCACTAGAAAGCTGAAATTTGGTACCAATATGTATATCAATCACGCCGACAAAGTAGTAAAATAAAAATTGGAAAAAAATGTTTTATTAGGGTAGCCCCCCTATATGTAAAGTGGGAAGTGATTTTTTTTTTATTTCAACCCTAACGTGTGATATATTGTTGGATAGGTATTTAAAAATGAAATAGGGGTTTACTAAAATCATTTTTTGATAATGTCAATAATTTCGGAAATAATCGCTCCGAAAGTTAAAAACAATGTGTCCCCCCCCCCTCTAACTTTTGAACCATAAGTTTAGAAGATATGAAAAAATCTGAAAAGTAGAACTTTATAAGGACTTTCTAGGAAAATTATTTTGAACTTGATGGAAAGAACAGTTTTTGTACAAAAAAGACAAAAGGGTTCTACAAAATAATTTCTGGACTAAGTTTGTAGTATAATCGTATATGCAAGCATTTTGTTAACCTCATAAGTGGATACACTTATTGGTTAACAAAATGCTACACTGAGCGTGACCCGACATGCTCTTGGCCGTTTTTTTTTTTTAATTTTATAGATGTGAAACCCTCACTCCTAAGTTAGGTTAGGTTAGGCCTGTATGCCAGGAGTCAGTGACTTCTTCTGTTTACATTACAATTTGAGATAATTAGAGACATTTTACGAAATTCTTTTTAAAAGATAAATATTATAGATAAGAAAAATAAAATTACTTACCTATATCATTTAATTAGAGAGCAGTGGTGGCCGCGTGGTAACGGCCCCGACTTACGAGTTCTAGGTCGTGGGTTTAAATCCACATTACTTTGTGTAATTCATTTCATCACCACTGGTCTCGAAACGGTGAAGGAAAACATAATGAAGAAACCGGCAAGTCCCAGAACCAAATATTCAAAGACATGTGACTTCCACCAACCCGCACAGGGGACCCTCTGTGGTGATTACGGCTCCGGCCTCAGCAGTGGGAACAAAGAAAATAAAAGGCCGACTATGCTATCATTTAATTAAAATGTATGTTTTAAAAATTACATCTCGTTGATTAATATGATATGCACATACCCAGTTGACGACGCCACATAACTCTCGAGTTTGTTCTCTAATGTAGGCGTGTCACGTTTACTTTATCTTGTAAACATTTTGCACCAGCTTCTTCGTGTGGTTTAATTCGATTAAATAACGTAAATGATTCCATTGAAACTTACCTGTGTGTCTACCGAGTTCTGTAGATCAAACCAACTCTCTCAGTCATTGAGCGTAATTAATATTGAACACACGTTATACAAACGTTAGGAAAAAATAATAATAAAAAAATAAAAAGTTATTATTATAATTATTTTGTAAGGAGCAGCGATGGCCTAGTCATAAAAGCCCCACCTAAAGTTTTAGATCGTGAGTGCAAACTCAAACTAGTGCTTTACTTGGTATAATTTATTTCATCGCCACTGCTTACAAAGCAATGAAGGAAAACATTGTGAGGAAACCGGCATGTCTTAGAACAAAACTTAGAAGACATCCACCAACACGCACTGAGTCCGCGTGGCCGATGACAGCCCATGCCCTCCCGTAGAAATGTGGTTTGAGTCCCAGCATTATATGACTGATTAAATGCGTATGAAAACATCTAAACAAAGAGACTTTCTCATAATATACGTAAGAATAAAACGAATTAATTAAGAAATCTCCGTAGTTCAACACCGTTTCGCTAAGTAAATTTCATTACAACTATAATACAATTAATTGCGTTAAACTCCACATAACACGTTCGTAACAAATGGCGCTTCTGCCAACATATCGTTGGTAACACTATTACACGACGTAAAATCTGGCTTAAAGGATGACACCGGCTCATAACGTAAGTCGACAAATGCTCGTATTTTTGATGCAACAAGCGCGCTAAATAAGATTTTGTAAAATACATTCGTAGAGTAAAATACTTTTGCTGTTTGTAAATGTTAAGAGATGACTTTGAATTCTGGTTGTTATTTCTAATAACCAATGAAGTAGTCAATTATAATATTCCACAAAAGTGTGTCGGTTGATGTGGCACCAATATTGGTTAAGGCTGCCAACAATTTAATTTTATAATTTAAGTGAATCCTAACCAATACTAAATGCGAAAGTAAGTTAAATAATATGAATTATATTACGCTTTAACAACTGAATCGATCATCATAAAATGTTGCATTTCGGTAACCCTGGCCCCAGTAGGCTTCGAGCCGGCTGGGCCCCTGCTGTTGCTGACAACTCCTTGAGGCGCGCGGGAACAGCGCGCGTCGACGACTTGGGCTTGATCCGGACAGTTACCGGACGGCCGGACAGCGAGCTACTCATTGCTCACTGTCCGCAAGCCCGCGCCTACGGTGGCTGGAAATCGGGATCGGAATTCCGGCGGCGGCAAGAGCGCCGTTGCTTGATGCGGTTGGCCTCCTCCTTAGCGAGCATTACTGCTTCGCAGAAGTCGGCGTCCGCCTGCCACTCCTCCTCGCTCCGGACCATGGCCTCAACCAAGGCCCGGCGCGAGAAGTCTCCGCCGCCGATTGCCCCCACGTGGGTACGGCGATGCTCCGCCCAAGCAGGGCACACCTCGACTGTGTGCTCCACCGTGTCCTCCGGGCGTAGTAGATACTGTTCCCGAAAAAAAAAAGAAACACTAATTGAATTCTGAAGTGTTCCTATTTTTTGTGTAGCATAAAATTTATTCTATCCATAACGATAGACGTCGAGCTGCTGCAGCGCCCACAGCACGAGTAATTACACTGCTCAACTCTTTGCTCACTCAGCACATAGACCTGGATATGTTCCATGATAAGCCATACCTAATTTGTAAATTTATATTCATTTTTAAGTTTTTTGTAATATATGTTTGTTTAGTTTGTTAATTTTGTTTATTAGTCTTTAAAATTTTAGAATATAAGTGCTTTAGTCTTGTGATG
Source organism: Mythimna albipuncta (assembly GCA_929112965.1). Classification (NCBI taxonomy): domain Eukaryota; kingdom Metazoa; phylum Arthropoda; class Insecta; order Lepidoptera; family Noctuidae; genus Mythimna; species Mythimna albipuncta. The sequence goes on from OV815973.1 coordinate 578,906, forward strand.
TTAACTTATATTTTTAAATAAATAAGTAAGAGCTACTTTTTTTTAATATTATAAAGATTTTTTTTATATTTGTAGGAGGATCTCTGAAAGTATTGATCCAAAAGCCAAACATTTTTTACCGATTACCTTCTTTATTCCTGAGTGACATAGGCTATATTTTATATGCGTGGGTGAAGCCGCGGGAAAAAGCTTTCGAGCAAATTGCATTATAAACATCAGGAAGCAAAAAACACTAAATTACATAATATTGTTTTAACAATCTGTTGAACTTTGAAAAGTATTTTACATACAAAAATTCAATAGCAGCAGTCACCAAGTTGCTGTGAAACACTAAAGGATATCACGCGTTTATGCGGTGGAGGTACAATGCAGGGTTGACCAGAAGTTTCAGACAACGACGACAGGAAGACCAGGATAAAAAGTCTCTCAAACAGCAATGACAATCTTTGAAAGTTTAGATAATTATGTGAATCTGAAATTGGCACGTGCTGCCAAAGTGCTTAGTGATTCTTTGGGTTATGTCAGTCACATCAATTGTCCTGGCGATATCTGCATTTTGGACCCTTTATCAGAAAACGCAACATTGGAAGGCTTATTATATCACAAGATGGATTGATGGATTGATGGTTTGGACCTATTAAGAGTCGCAGGAATCCAATGAATACAAGATAAGATGTACATAAACTGTGGTCGTTATGGCGACTCTTAGGGGAAGTCTATGTTCAGCAGTAGATGAGTTTGGGGTGAAAAACCTGACTTCTAGTCAATCCTATAGGTATTTATGTATTACTGTTTGCTAATATAACAGTTAAAAGTTTGGGCAAACGGAACCAGATTTTGCTTGCAAACTGAATTCCATCTTTTTACCGTCCTTCTTAGCTCGTCGCTTACGTCATAAAAAGAAACTTTGTGCAAAATTTTCTCGTTTCTTTTCCCAGTAATTTAGATTGTGCGTTAACATTGACAACAGTTACTTTTTTTTGTATTTACTTAAATAGATTGTACAACAAAAGCTACACCACTTGAACTCAGTTCGACAGTTAGAGCTTTTGCTTTTAGTAAGAAGTATTTAGTTTTTATTTAAGAACTAAAACTTGATAGTGATCAAGCATGCTCTCTGTACACTGTGGTTCTTCCTACCCCCATCACTGCATAAACTAGCGAAACTAATAAGTTAGTTGGAAACTCATATGAGCAGTTCGTAGTCGTAGGTGCCTCGTTGCTAATTTCATGAGCATGCAGTGCTCCTTCTGACCATTCCTATTATAGTAAGAAGACTAGATTCGCGAGGACCGGCTGTGCTAAAGCAATTTAATAAAAAGCCCGGGCGAGACCTGCCCGGGCCTCGTCTGTTACCGCCTTTATATCGTACAACCTATTACGTTGAAATGATGCAAAGTTCGTCATATGGAAATTGTTTACTAAGTGCCAACGATTGTGTTAAACATTTTTATTAAAAATTCTTATTTCATATAAAGTATGTACAATTTAGGCGTAATGTATTGTGGAACGAGATATTTTTGTAATTTAGCTCTTGTTAGGAGTTCAGAATTTGTTACTCAATGTTTTGTAATGGAAATACAGTCGACTTTTTTGCTTGATGTCAAGCTTACAACAATACATGTTTGTATAAGTATGTAAAAACAATCCAAATCAAAGAATATTAAAGAAAACACATGTAACCTTATATAATATACCTATCTACATAGTTAGTGAATATATTACTCGTATATAAAATATTTATATCGAGAAATAAAAATACGGACTCGGAGAGTCCGATGGATGAGAGATGCATGAGCTTTGTGATGATACTTAGGGGAGGCATATGTCTAGCAACGGACGTCTTTCTTCAGTAATGATAATGATGATGTACATCATTAGAGAATATATTTTGTTATTTGCAAAAGTTTAACATTTTAATCACCTAAATGAGTGGCCTTTGACAAAGTGCTCATACCTATTGGCTGGACAGAAAGCTGAATGGCTGAACATTTCTATATACCACAGTTACCAGTTGTTCATCATCCTAATGGTTATTGGTTTTCATCGTGTGTGGACATCAAAGCATTTTATTTCAAATAAACCATTTACAGGCACTTTTGAAATGTCAAAAAGTCAGTCAGCAAGAAAAATGATGTTAATTGCACATTCCAAAGCGTAGATCTCTATGGAGAAGTATGTGCATCTGCTACATCAGGAGTAGATAGTAGAGTTGGTTGGGCTCGGATGTGTGTGTAGATAGACGTGCGCATAGTTTTCATGTGCATAAGCTATTTACTATATCGTTATAGTTAATAGCTTATGCACATGAAAACCATGCGCTTGGAGTTCATGCGCCCCGAAAACTATCCGTATAGGTATCTAAAATTTATCTTTTCAAAGACAACAAGCTCACGTTTTTGAGGCAGACGTTGAGAAAACCACTAAGTACTGAAAAATTCACAGTCTCAAAATTCAAAAACAAAATCACAGCCAAAGATTTATTAATTTAACAATCCAGCCTCTTGAACAAACAACAAGCTAACAACATAAGTTAATTCCGTCGCCAGCGGAACACGTCCTCACAAATACCACTTATACTGAATTTATCTAGTGCACAACACATAAATATAAGTCTTGGCAATTGAAAGTAAGTGTAGCCACGCCCCCCGCCGCCTAACTTTAACATAAGATCCTTTGTCGCGATCTCGACGACTGAATGATGGCGGTGGGGGAAATGGGGGATAAACTAATGAGGATAATGTTTGGGAGGAAATCGGGGGATAACCGGTTTTGAATGGTATTAGGGTTGTAATTTATGAGCAAGGTTTGAAGGTCACGCTGATATTTGAGAATTTTGTTTGTTTGAAATGCAACATGTTGAAATCACATTACTCTCTTCGATTTGATGACCGACTTTGACCGATTTTTGTAGGACGTTTTCGAATGGATTAATAGTGAAAAAAGCGTGGATGATGGCAAACGAACAACTATATTTTAGTGTTTGATACCTACTCGAAGATCAGTATAATCTAATCGAAAAATCAAATTCAAGGTCTGTCTGTATTCATTTTGAACTTTGAAAATATTTGACGGAGCAATTGACTTCTACGCTGTGTGACGGGTCCGATTCCTGAATCAAATATTTGAATGGCCTACAGATCGTTTTTCTGGGCCAGGGTATCTTGTGCACGTGAGTTTACATTTTCGTAAATGAATCTACAATGTCTATAGGAGTGATTCCCTGTATCTCCCTAGTCTTTTCCCAACTAGCTTAGTGTCGGCTTACAGTCTCACCGAATGCGGCTGAATACCTTTGTTTTACATGGAGTCGCTGCCTAGCAGACCTCCACAACCCAGTTACTAGGCTCCTTGGATAGACTGAGCCAGACTTTCTGGCATCTGAATGCCTGTAACAATCTACGAATGACAACTGGGACCTACCTATTCCTAACTTTGCAAAGACAAAAAACACAAAACACACAACCCCATACAAACTCAATAATATATGTTTCACTAAGCTCAATCATGTAACGATGCTCTATTATCGCGGATAACCGCTCCGATGCACTCACTGGAACACAATGAAAATAATTAACAAACAAACGAATACTATCATCAAATTAACAGAACAGACTTTATTCCAGTAAGCTCATGTTATTCATTAAACTCGCATAACTCATTTTAATTAATAATGTAACTACATTAGTTAGTAAAACTAATTTTAGCACTTTGTAAATTTGCTTTTCGTTCTGTTGAAGTATGGGGGGGTCATAATTGGTCGCGCAATAAATTAAGGGGTGGTTTGATGGCGCGTTATTTGATTAAAGTGCGCGTTGTGCCAAGTGCTATAAAGGAGTTAAATGGTGCAATTATGCGCTCTTAAGCTGTGGCGTAACGCGGTAATGTATTTCGCTGGACGCTGGTGTCCTGGCCGATTTATTTAGATGTATTATTGTGTATGCTGGTGTAAGAAAAATGAATGTGTTTATATGAATATGTGCATTTGCTAGTTTGGTCAAGTTTTATTTGTGTCAGTTTACACTATTTGGAAATAATATACACGGTCGAAAGGACTACTTTTATATTATACTATACGAATAACGCTGACTTCGTATAGTATAATATAAAAGTAGCTTCGTGATGAAGAAAGGAAATCAGTTGCTCCATATGTTTTGTTGAGTTAGAAATAAACGTAAATTTATGGATTTCAGACTTGATCGCATTGTAAAGTACAGTGATTCAGATTGATAACAGTGACTTTTTTCAATTCCATCTATTATTTCAACGTTAAATGTCTCATTTGATTTTTAAAACTTAAATAAAGAAACTTAAATTGTAGTTTAATAAACTGCATCACCAAGACATTACAATTACAATTTAAATACTTCAAACCAAAAACTAAATTATAAACCATTTTACAAAGGTATCGGATGTCAATTTTGGTCAAAGAAAACCATCTTTAAGTGCTCCCAAGTCGCGGTTAGCCAGTAAAGCGTCGCTGACTTCAGCCGACCTCGGTCAACTTGGGCAAAGTTCGGCTGTAGTGAAAACACACCCTTTTTAACTACCCAACAAGTTAGAGTACGTAATTCTTCACTTAGTGTCGGCGTGCGTTAAGGGAAGTTTTCTGCGTGATTGAGTTAAAGTTTCAAAGTTTCATGTGGGTAGTCTATAAAATATTAATAAAACGAGGGGTGTTGACGTGCCATGGAGGGGTGTAGTGAGGAAAAGAGGCCATTCATGTCAATGAAATCTTCTACACATACCAAAAGAGCAAGGATTGACTGTCATATCAATGCACAGCTGTAACTACTGGGAATAGCAACATTAAAGTTTACACTCCGCTTCCTTCTATAATGTGAAGGAGCACTCAAGAGGTGTCCCTGAAAATTTAATCAAAGCTTGTTGCACATATATTGGATATTTAAACAGTAGTATGTTTGTTAATTACACATATCTGAACGCCTATACGGATTTTCATCATTCTTAGTACACCATTAGACCTAGACATAAATAAGGATATTTAAAAAGGTATTATGTAGGTACTTAGAATGCATGGTCAATGGGCTGAAAGGTTCTAGAGTGGCAAAATAGCATCGGAAAACGCAGCATTGGAAGGCCTAACAAAAGGTGGACTGATGACCTGGTGAGAGTCGTGGGAATGCGGTGGATGCGAGACTCACAAGACCGTTTGTTGTGGCGGTATTTGGGGCAGGATTAGGTCCAACAGTGGACGTCCTTCAGCTGAAATGAGGCTGATGATGATCTATTGTCAAGCTAGAAAAATAACGTGCGGCAACTATTTGAAATACTAGAACCTTATGAGTTATTCTCGTGTAAGATAAATGTAATTGTATGTTTTTCAACACATAAAATAACCATTCATCATTAACTAAATAATAAAAAACTAACTAAAAGGAAGTTTTATGAGAACTAATAAATTCATACAAACTGTGCGACAATATTAATTCAAAATGTACCTATAACAAAAAGTACTTACACTTCACATACTCCACGCGCTAATTTCGTACAGTTTTTGTTTCAAGCCACTGGGTTTTGTCGTAATTAAACCTATGTATGTCGTTTTGTGTTTATTTTGCCCAAATTAACACGAGGAATTCTGTGCGGGAGCTCCCGATTATATTTTAGATTTCGTACAGAAGGTAAAAGAGGTACTCTACCACGGTTGCAAAATACTAATTACTAACTTCATTGTACTATGTAGAGAGTAAATTACAGGATTTTTTGTATGTATTTAATTACTATTTTCAATTACTCAGTGTTAAATTGTATAATATCAAAAAATAATAGCTTGTTGGCACATGTACGAGTCATGTGTCGTACATGGCCTCGCTTATAGCAGTTCAGTACTATTTTGTCGTCTTGCACAAATTATATTGTAAAGAGATCATCACCCTACATTTATATATGATATGTTACGCAATAAACAAGATCTTCAGCTATCATTGACTATCATTTCAAGGTAACATCCAAAGAGTATGCGACCCATTCAGCAGCGTATACATTTTTTTTTCTCCTTCGAGCTGGATCTCCGGTTTACGTGCTTGTTTGTGCAGTGGCAGCAACTTAATAGTTCAACAGAGGAAGCATCAGCGGTATAAAGGATACGGACCGAGGAAATTATCATTCACCAGCACCAGAGAAAACCTTTGTATACAATTAAAATAAATTTCATTTAGGTGCATTATATTTTGGAAAAAGGCTATGACTTAGGAGGCAGTATTCTACTGCAACTTGGTAAACAAAGGATACTTTTGTTTATGTATGTTGTGTTTAGTGACCTCTTTTAACTATGTGTGAATGTGTGTGTGTAATTTTGTAGAATAATAATTATTGATTGTTAGAGTGCTCCTAAAATGTATAAGTGAGAGGATAGATAAAAATTAGTAGGGCTTAACCATGGGCGCTCTTATCACTAAACGATTTTATTGACAACCATTGGAGTCAAACAAGGTGATTGGTTAATTAAATAAATAAATAAATTATAATAACGTGCCTCTACATAATTTTGCAAATAAGGTCTTCTGTTCGGGTGCTGTATAATTATATATTTGTAGTTAAAAGTTACCATCACGTGCCTGTACATTTCCCAAATACATATCAATATATGCAACACTACCTTTCTTAATGGAAATGCAGTGTTACTGTTTGTAGATATACACTAAAATTTACCATGATGTGACTGTCTCTTTGACCCGTACACCCCAGTAATTGCGTAGCAATATCTCACATTGGGACTGAAATACAAATCCTACACAGTAGTATCGGAGCTCTCCAAGTGATTAGAACCTCGCTTTTCAACACAGGTTTGTGGAAGTTTACATCTTGTGCCTGCCTCTGTACTGGTGACTCTCGTTTATGAACGTTAGCGCGGCCTTTGTGTAGCTTTACATCGTGACGTCATCATTTATTTATTTTATAATTTGTTTACGCCACATTACCTCAAGCTTTAAAGCAGCCAGTCATACAACCAGCTCACGGTATCGATGTGTGTCCTGACTACCAGTAGGCCAACCTGGTTATATCTGTTGACAGCAGCACACATTTTTGTTTTATTTCTATTTCTGCGGCATGGGGCGTTTAAGACCTCGTTTGAAAACTATCATAATGACGATAAGGGGGTTTATTAAATCCCGTAACATTTAAGAAACCAAAACCTTTGTTGGTTAAGTGCGGTACGAGATCAAAGTATCCCCATTTTAAAGTAGATAAACCTCTGCTTTCTGTCCATCTTAGATAAGGCACTATAGACATATAATATTCATCTCTTTCCTAAACTGAACCAAATTGAAGTTATTATGTTTTTCTTAGCCACACCTCATGGAAGTCACATATAAGGCATATTACCTGGTTCTGCACTAAACGTGTTTATACCACGTATTAAATACCTAAACGTGCAAGGACAGTGCTAACAAATTCGTTAGATTTGATTCTCGCAGAATTTACAACTTACTCTACCAATAATTTAGACACCTTACACATTGTGAAGCCCTCTGTTTTGAATTTCGCATCAGTTCCTAACAACGCATCATTATTATGACCGCATTAACAGATACCCACTAACAGTACACACACAGCGTGCTCAATAGACCATGTACTACATCCCCCCACCCTCCCATTGGATAATAAATCTCCAGTTATGGGCGTCGAAATAATTAGTGGGTTCATTAGGGAACGTACTGAGTCATTATCTCGTATGTGGGTCAATGACTGATAGCTGGCGCCAGCTTCTGAGCTCATGGACGCAAGAAATGGAAGTGGGGCACACAATAAGCTATTTAAAAAATATTGATATGATGAAAATGTTAACTGGTGTGCTTGTATTCAGACCAGTTTTATGAATTTAAACGATTCAAAAAGAGTTAAGATGTTAGCAGGTCGTCTTCTGTGATGTCTGCCCACAAGAGTTTTTTTTTTATTGTTGCTTAGAAGTAACCTGTTCACTCTTGACTTAAAAAAAACTGAGGATTTTTAAGTCAAGAGTGAAAAGTATAGGATAGTAGTTGTAGCTATCAGAAAACACTCCTTGGTTGTTCGCACAATGAATGTTTTCCCAAAACTTATGTCCATTTAGGCACTATATACCATGTATGTACCCATGGAACATTGCCGTACGTCTGGTGGTCCGAATATGAGACGGGCTTGGCGGAGTTAGGCTATGCAATACCAACGCAAACTCCCCGAAATGCAACCGGTAGAAAACAGACAGGCTAGCAACTCAGCGTGGACGCTATATGTATTTAAGAAACTAATCCCTACCTACAAGACTCTACAGGTGAACTTAAATCATTCAATTGCACACCATTTTTACACAGACAGTCATTATTACTTTCTCCACGGCTAAACAGAACTTTGTTTTCTTTATCGTTTTGAGAAGAACGTAATGAAATAAATTACACAAAACCGCTACCACCGGGCCACTGATACTGCTCACCACTGAGTGCCACAGTAGTGGAGTATTCCTGAATCTCCATTTGCTCAGTAATTAACAGAAGGAAAAAAGTAAAAGTACGAGATACATAGTTAAAACATATATAAAGAATAAAAGGAGAGACTGACTGACATATGAACGCTCAGCCTAAACCGCTGGAACCAAAAGCGAGAAATTTTGTCGTACACGAGCACTAAGTAAGGAGTTTTCCACTTGGGCGGAGCATCGCCGTGCCCTCGTGGGGGTAATCGGCGGCGGAGACCTCTCGCGCCGGGCCTTGGTCGAGGCCATGGTCCGGAGCGAGGAGGAGTGGCAGGCGGTCGCCGACTTCTGCGAAGCAGTAATGCTCGCTAAGGAGGAAGCCGACCGCATCAGGCAACGGCGCTCTCGCCGCCGCCGCCGGGATTCCGATCCCGATTTCCAGCCACCGTAGGCGCGGGCTTGCGGACAGTGAGCAATGGGTAGCTCGCTGTCCGGCCGTCCGGTAACAGTCCGGACCAAGCCCAAGTCGTCGACGGCGCGCGCTGTTCCCGCGCGCCTCAAGGAGTTGTCAGCAACAGCAGGGGCCCAGCCGGGTCGAAGCCTACTGGGGCCAGGGTTATCCGAAAGGGCGCTCGAGCCCCGGTATGAAGGCTTGAAGGAACGGGATGGGTTTTTTAGTCAGTAAGAGTCTGACACTATCTCCCGCTCCGCCCAAGAGCGGGGGTTGTCATAAGATGATTTTTCCCATCGAAAAAAAAAAAAAAAAAAAAAAGGAGTTTTCCAAAATTCATACCCAAAGGGGATGAAATGCTGTTCCAAATTTTGTACAAGAAACCCACTTTTACGCAGGCGAAACCACTTGATGAAGCTAGTATATACAACAGTTCAAGTTGTAAAGGTCACATAAATCGAATTACACGTTTCCACGAATAGAAATAAATTTATTTATCTTTGCAATGTAGTGGTTTGTGTTTGTGGTTAGATTAGGACAAAGGACTGTTGTACCTTTTTGTGCTAAAAATAACACACTTAAGAATACTAAGCTCTGTTTGTTGATCAATCGAAACGAACCGAGGATTATTTAGTATATGAGGGTACAATAGAACTCTTGTACTTTAGAGAGATTTTGTTAGTTAAATATTGCAAATGGCAAATTTATTTAAGTTATTATGATTTAAATTTAACATACAGCAGGAATAACACTGCGTTAAATAATTTTAACGTTGATAAATATATGCAAAATGGGAGGATTTCAGTGATTGGTTAATTATTTGATGTGATTAAACATACGGATGAATCGACTGTGTTAATAATTTTCATTTTAAAATTATATTAAAAGTTTGTGTAAACGATGAAGAGATACAAGATTTATCTTTTGCCACGAAATAACCCATTTTATACATATAAACAATAAAACTGTTTTTGTCCTTTACGTCATAACCTCAGGTTCAGTTGAAAACCAGTGTCAAGTACTAGTTGTCCGGCATTTATGCTGAACTCGACCTATCTTAACGCAGTTGTGAGGCATCATCATCATCATCATCAGCATATCAGCCGAAAGACGTCCACTTTTGGACATAGGCCTCCCCCAAGCGTCGCCACAACGACCGGTCCTGTGCATCACGCATCCATCGTATACCCGCAACCCTGACCAGGTCATCGGTCCACCTTGTTGGAGGCCGTCCAACGCACAAACACATACACATTGCACGCAGAACGGATGGTCGATGAGGACGAAAGGTTCTGGAGTGTCGACCACGTACCGGAAGACGCAGCGTTGTGAGGCATACTATTTTATATTTATACACGAACAAAGCGTTTTGGAAACACATTTATTGTGCCAATGAGTGGAACTCCCTGCCAGAGTCTGTGTTTCCTGATAGCTACAACTTAGGGGTCTTTAATTCAAGTGTGAATAGGTTACTTCTAGGCAAGAGTGCTCCATCAATGGTAAGCGATGATGTGGTCGAACATCATCGCTTACCATCAGGTGAGATGGTGGTCAAACGCGAGCCTATCAAAAATAAAAAAAAACATTATTAAATTTTTTTTTTTTGCTTCTTTGTTGTTTCGTGTAGACTCAACTTTTTTTTACTTTTTTAATTTAATATAGAGCACATAAATAATGTACGTGTAATTTGTTTCTGTGTGTGTAATTTATTTCGATGTGTATAATTTGTTTCTGTAGGTGCAAATTGTTTCTGTTTGTGCAATTTTTTTATGAACCCTGATTGTTTGAAATAAAATTTATTATTATTATTCAAAAAAAAAAAAATTACCAAGAAAAGGACAAAACCAAGAAGTTACTAGAAATAATATAATAATACAGATAATCTGATGAGATAGCGAAGTGTTAATTTCAATAAAAATAACAGTTAAACTCGTTACAATTCACATTAAATGTTATTGTAGCAGTTACAGTAACTATAGCGTTATAACCGCGTTACTCGCGCCATCGGGCAATTAAAAGTGGTATAAATTGTATCAAGTGCGGTCCGACGCCAATTGCGTATTATCAAAAATAGAATGGTAAGTAGGTACAACGTGTCGATGTGTTCAATGGTTTAATTAATGGATAACAGACAATAACTCGTTAACGTTTATTTACGAGCGTATTGGATATGTTATTGAAAAGCAATTGATTTATTAACTAAATGGCTTTGTTACAGAAATTCCGAGTACTACAATTTCAATGTTTTTATTGATAAATGTTGACAGGAATTTAGCTTGTTGAGAGATCGGACTCTTCGTGTAAAGCTCGCCATCCGGCCATGAGTCGACTTCTGGAAAGGGTTGTCGTAGTCTTGAAAGAACATAGGTGTGGTTTTAGTCAGTAAAAGTTCGTCCTAGAGTAGCGAAGTCATTAGACAATTTCTTTCCTTAAAAAAGCCTTCTCGTTTGACAAAAAAAAGTAGAGTGAAGTCAGGAATAAAAAAAAGTCCCTCTCCAGTGTACCAGCCAAAGCCAACGAATTACGCGGCACACTTCAATGCCAACTACTTTGATGGACCTCTTCTGCGAAATTGGAACGATGGATGCAATTCTCTTGACGTTGGCACGTTTGTCTGTGCTTGGAAACTCGGTTAGTTTGGCAAATTGAGTTCTAAAAATATAGCACTTTAGTTCTTATATGTCATGGTGACTTGACTTGCGAAACAGGTTTATCTACTCTAGTATTATAAAGAAGTAAAGTTTTTTTTTTTTTGTTTGTAGGAAATAATCTCTGAAAGTACTGGTCCGATTGCTAAACCTTTTTCACTGATAGAAAACTGCTTTATTCTTGAGGGACTATATAGAGCTATACTTTATGTACGCGGGCGAGGAGTACTCCGATGCCTGAGAGTATTTTATGTTTTCGTATTATTTATTAATTTATATAGTTAGCTTTACTATAAATACTTAGATTAGCTAATATTTAAGTTTCTTATATATAACGGGACGTTGGAATTCCGGGCTGCCGCACCTGACTGCTGGTTAGTGTCCTCGTTGGCGCGGGAAGCCATAGTGGGCGTTGAACTTTAGGAGACGTTGAAATTTATACACTACAGCTTTGACTATTCACTGCTTTAATTATACTGACACTAAATTAAATAAACAATAAGCGATTACAATAATAATTAACGATTTAGGGCCAAAGGGTTTGTTCAAAACGTGCAACCGTTGTCAATTACTCTACGAAAATTGACATTTCGTTTGCCCGTCATGAATGACAGACGCAACTCCATTCGGTGTCCACTCATAATTAAAATTACTAAAATGTAAAAACCAAATCAACCAATCGTTAAAAATAATACAATAATTACTAGTGATTAAAAAAAAAAATATCATTCTCCAAATTAACCGATTTTCATAATTTCATAATTTTTGGAAATCTGTAATAATAAAAATAGTGATAACCCATAAAACATCTACTTCAATGTTAAAAAATGAATATCAATGTTAAAAATATTTATCTTAATCCCACTATATAAATAGAAGTTATTAACATCAATGCTTATAAAAATATCGATGTTATACACATAATTCTATACAGAGTAACAACAACACTTGCAGCACTCTGTCTGCACACCCGCACCTGGCAACACACACTAATTATTATAATTGAATCTATCTTATCGTTGCCTGTTAAAATATTCCCACGGCAAGATGCTCGCGCTGAAAATTGTATAAGATTTTTATGTTCCGGATTAAGTTGGAGCGAGTTCAGGGTTGTTTTTTATGTTTTTTAAGCAAGAAGTAGTGAAATTTTCCTTGAAAATGTTCAGGTTGTATTGTTTCATTTAGAACGGTAAAGAGAGCTGAAAATAGAAACTAACACGAGAGTCGAGGGAGCTTTACACTTGGCTAATCTAATCCGATTAGCCTAGGTCTTGTTCTGCTTTTTTCATACATACGAGTATCTGTCTTCAGCCAATGCGAGTACTTGATTGGTGTGGACAATATTATAAACTGGTTACAAGGGGTAACCAGTTTATGATATTGTCCATACCAATTAATTATTAAAGTATGACAGAGGTAATTAATTGATGCAGCTTTCTGTTATTCGTATTTGGCTGTGCTTTTGATTAAGTAGAAAATAATGATTTTATCTCTTTTTCAGTTTTTGTTTTGTCTAGATTGAGAATAGAATATTTATATATTCGCAGAGATATTTGTTTATAAGCTTTAATCTTACTTACACATACAATTTTCTTGACCAAAAACAAATATAAAAATGTTTTTTTTTTTTTAGTAAAACTACATGATCCGATTTAAATTGTTCGTGTTTTAAAAAATATCAGCCAATCTAATAATATCACACCAATTAATAATATTACCAGACAATCAACATACGTTCATCTAAACAAATCGTCATTACGCAAGAACGACCCCTCAAGGAATACAGGCACAAGCGTGGGATTGATAATACTAGCCCCAAAACTTCGCAACAACCTACATCTGGGAGTACATCGATAGAGCAAATAATGTCGACGATCAAACCAGCTCATAAAGTGTTGGAACTTGCGACCAAGGGACACTTTCTCAAGTCTTGTTTTAGTACTTTACATGTATCGATCTAACTTGAATTGTTTGGAATTGTTATTACTTGGCTAAAATGCTAGCCTACAAAATTCTGAATACAGACAGTAATATTGACAGGCTCGTGCGCGACCTTTACCTCACTTGATGGTATAGAATTATGTAGTGCACGATGAAACACGCTTACAAAGAAGTAACTATTATTCGCTCTTGACAAAAAAACCACAGGTTGTAGCTGTATGCACACTAAATGTTTATTTCTTTCCATTCCTTACTTTGGAGACCAGAAACTGTCACTTATGGGCCTACACTACACAACAAGCATCACCACAGTTTTGCCTGCGGTTTTACATGGGACACTGTGTGAAACTGATTAAACAAACTGGCCTGCACAGGGAAAATTATGGCCAAGTGTATGTATGTAGTAGGCTTATATGTCATGGTAACATACATATGTACATATGTACCTCTCACGCAATATAAAACATTAAGAATCAAACACTGTTGCGTGCCAACTACATTTTTTTTATTTAGCCTTTACTCTCCCACTACTGGGCAAATGCCTCCCCAGCTTCTTTCAGGTATTCATTTCCTGAGTCACCTCGAACCAGTCCTTGCGGTAGGCGTCTAAGTCATCTCGCCACTTGTTTCTTGGTCGACCTCGGTGGCGCCGTCCGTCCTCTAGTACCCACTTTGTGGAAAATCTTGCTTAATAGTCAGCGTGCATATGGCTGATATGACCCGCCCAATCCCATTTTAGCCTGCCAGCCTTTTTTCCTATGTCTATGAAACCAGTCTTTTGGCGCAATGTGGTATTCCTCTTTCTGTCGGCTCTATTGATACCTAGAATACTACACTACATTGCTCGTTGGCAAACCCCAAGGTGAAACTTTGGCGACTCGGTGAGCGACTAAATTTACTTTAACACAGAAAAATAAAATTGTATCTTCAATGAATACGCCAATTTATTCACAACACATTTAGCAAGGTATAAAAACATATCCTTTGCCAAAAGTATAACATAATATTACACCAACTTACTATAACAGTATATCTTATGAAATCTCCGCATTTTCGTAAAATTTCATACATAAATGTACGAAAAAGGCAGAAGTTACTGGAGTCATACATATTTATACGGAAAGACAGATAATGTATCATTTTATATTAATATTCAAGCGGAGCGGATTGCAACTGTCCAACAGTTTAATGTATTGGAGTCGCGATAAAAATGTTCAGTATCTGTAACTATGTCATTAAAATATGAGAAATTTAATATACATACTTCGACATCGACAGATTTTAATGTTGAAAATAGCATTTAAAATATCAAAGAGATTTAAAACTAACAATTTGTAATTTATTTTACATTGACATTGCTCGCAGTAATTGATCGAGCGTCCCAAAGTTTCGGAAGTGACGACTACGTACCATTTGACGTAGCGTTAAAGGCCTCTTAAAAAGTTAACCGAAGACCCGGCGAAGGTCACGAAAACCCGATTTGTAGAAGACGCATAGAAGTGGTTTTTGTGTCGGCGCTTGGAGGAAGCCTATATGTGGTAGTAGACATCTTTTGGCTAAAACTAATGATGATGATTTAACCTTGTACATTTACTAATAACTATTCAATTAAACTAAACTTATATCAGTAAACTGCCGGTGGACTCTTCGCATGACCAGAGGGCCGGGCTTTTTTTCGGACAACGAATCAGCATTACTACCCAACGTGGCAATACTGCCAGCGTTCTGGGCTGTTCTCATTTATGAGGATGAATAAGTATGGTTTTGATGCCCCGTAAATTCTTTTTAAACCCATTTGTACATGTTATTATTTTTAGTTGGTGTATATACCTATTAAATTTTAATATTTATTAGTTTAGACGTTTATACGTAGTTATATAATTATAGAGAGTTTATTAATTATAAATAAATAAATATTAAACAAAAAAGAAATTATAGTCCAATAAAGATTTATGATAATTTAACTTAATAAAACGTTCTTTACAAAAACTCTTCAATAAAGGGAGAAATTAACAACAAAACTAATTTAACCCCGACACGAGCCCCATCGACAAAGCACACGAAAAGCAATTACTGTAAGGTATATTCCGGCGCGCCGTGAAAAATCAGCATGAATTTGCAACTATTTCCACTGTGTTACTAGTTGTATTGTGTAACGATTTCCATTGTGTAACTATTTCCACTGTGTAACTACTCGACGGACAGCCACTTATATCCGTCCTCTTCGCAACACTCCGCGGAGGGTCATCGAGTGTTGATTTCCTCTTTGTTTGTCACAACACAATTTATTTTATCGTATCGAGTCTGTCGACACAATTCAATTGTGTTGGTAACAAATAAAGGGCTAACCCGATTGGGGCTGTTTGTGGGGCTTTTAAACGATCGCGTTCAGAGAATGGACTTTTTTTTCTAGTTAGTGTTTGTTAGCCATTTCATTGTTAGGATTTTAGGAATTTTGAGCTGGTTTCAATACAGTATCGTTTTTATTGTAACCATTTTTTACTAGCTGACCTGACAGATTAAATTTTTTGGTCTTCTTTTTCCATTACGTTGGATTGTTTTAAATATTTAAAAATATAATACAATTTGATACAAAGATGTTTTCAAGTAACGCGTTTATCATCAAACAAAATTTAATTTTATTTATCTAAATTGCATTTTCTACTCTTTGAATCCCTTTCTAACTTTGGATGAGATATTTTTTTTTTCCTCTTTGAACATTTTATCACGATTACTCTTTATATTCTGAGTTAGTACTTTATAGTCTGAGCAAAATCTATCTCCACTTTAATCAAACACAAAACAAGACTATCTTCTAAATATTCGAATCAATCAACTCTAATCCCACTTTACTTTATACTCGTATTTGACCCGGCGTAGCACAGCTGCTACGCGTTACGGCCTACGTTTGCTATGTGGCTACGCGGCTACGAGTACTACGAGCTACGCGGCTATGAGTGCTACGGCGTAGAGGACATGCAAACAGTTGGACAGTGATGTAAAACCAACTCAATTTCAGCTGTTCGGTAGAATCTGGCCTCAATTTTAGTGCTGTGAGGAATTCCGAGGGGAATTTGATGGTAGATTTAAATTGTACAGTAATTTCAAGCATAGTTTTATCTATGGAGATATAAAAAGTACTTGGTTTGATACAATATCAATGAAGTGGTTTGAAAGATGATGTCACTTGTAATGTAATTTTTACCTTTTTTTTTATTAGCCTATTTTATGTCTCACTCTTAGGCAAAGGCCTCACCGTTCTCCTTCCAAACCTTTCTGTTTAGTGCGATCTCTGGCAAGTTTGCCCAGCAATTGTGATCAGATTATCACACTACCTTCGCCGCGATCGTGACCAGCCCACTCCCACTACAGCCTTGTTGTTTTCTCCCCATCGGCTACTTGATTGAAGGAGCGCAGCGTGTTGTTTCTAACACGATATTATTTTTTTATCTATAAACATGTTTATCTATTTTTGCTTACGAATAATTCGTGAAAGTAAAAAAAAAATATTTTGTGAAAAAGCTGAGCATAAAAATCAAAATATATCTTCACTTTTTTTTTGTAAGTATTAAAAATATAATTTTCGAGTCCATCTTTGATACATACCGTTCAGTTGCACTGACCCAAGTAGAAGCAGTATAAAAATTCAAGCTATTTTTATTCTCTATAAAAGGAAAATACTATCAACAGCCAAAATAAAACTACCGCCAACAGGAGCTCAAATATAATCCTTACAAATTGCAGGCAGTCACAGTCTAGGCCAATTAGTGCTAGCTTTAGCCTCTCATGCAACGAAACCAAATTCACTTTTACCGAGAAATCTCGTCAGCAAACAACGGAGCAGTTCGACTCAACATCTGTCAACTTACGCATGACATACCTTGAAAGCCTCACGAACATAAGTGTAGCCGAAAATATACAAATGATTTTGGGCTTCAACACAGATGATATATGGACTGTTACCCCGTGGTGTGTGTGTGAATGTGAATAATTTGTATGCAGATCGGTACATGTCAAGAGTGAGTTGGGCCGGATCCCGAAGGAGCCTTTTAGTGACGTTTAGTACTTGTGTAAATTTTATACCCTTCCGTTCATTGTCGCCGAATTAATGTACGTGGGAATACTTATGAGCACGATCGTTTGTTCTACGTCTGTGTCTACTTATCTATAATATTACGTATTATATGCATTCACAAATATATAAGTGTGTTTATCGGTTATATAGTACTCATTGCACGAGTTCAGCTCAGTTTGAGACTAGATGGCGTTGTAAGATAGTGTGAATTAATATATGTATTATTGCTTTCTCTATATTATTACCGAGTACCAGAAGATGTAGTGACTGATGTTGGTTTAGATAAGAAAATACAATATGTTGTTTTATTGTTCATCAATATTATCATGTGTCAAGATTGAATAACTGAGTGTGAGCAAGTAATTAATATAATATAATATTCCACAAATAGTACACAACGCTGTCTAGTCCCAAGCTAAGCAGAACTTTGTTAAGAGTACTAGACTACTGCTAAACACACTGTATATTTATAAATACTTACATTATGTATATAATTACACCTTGTTAAAAATTAAAATGGTAATTTTGTGCAATGCGTGTATGTGTCATGTTTTTAATTAAACATCACATTGAAATATTTCTGAATCACAGTTAATTAATTAATCAATCAAACGGTAAATGATAATAATTATAAAATCTGCGTGTACCCTTCATTCCATTATAGAAAGCGTCACGATAATTCCACATTGAAAATAAAAACTACGAAATTCTGCATCGCATGATTAAAGTTCTTCTTGCCGTCGAAAATATACAAATTATTGTATATTTCGATTTCCGAAATCATTTATCGGACAGCTGCCCAGATCAGACATAGCATCCGTCTGGTCTGAGCATTCTTCCTTTTCAACGAAAGTAGACTTTACACTGTATTCCGCATTTCTCCAAACTAATGTCCCCGACGCCACGATAATACCTACATAGTCTGATGATAAACACGTCATGTACATTGGGCTTAATAAAAAAAATACTCGTAGAAGCAATAATTACATGTGTGTGGCCAAAACTCAGCAAATAAAAGCACAACAAGATGCTCATTTAGCCTTTAAGAATAAGCAACATCGACAAATCGCTTCTTTCACAAATCTTGCTAAGTAACTTAGCTGCTAACTTGGCATTAACATAGTATGTAAGTAGTGAAGTGATTAAGGTTAATTGGTTTAATTAATAGTTTCAGATTTGGCGCATTATATGATTAGCATCAACTAATAACAGCTAATCAGTTTGTAGAGTAATACAGAGCAGATGATAATCAGCACGTGGCTTGATTATCAAGAGACAGCCTTTTGGAGAGGATCGATTTAGCGATGTATGCTTTTAAGTCATCATACAGTTCTAGAAAAGAGTAAAAAGGAAAAATAATGAGAGAGAGAGAAAGAGTTATTAGAGAGTGTAACTGGGAAATATGATTGAAAGGCACATTGCCTTTTACTCAAAAACCCACTCTTGTTCCTACCGCTTTTAAGCAATCAATTTCTTGTATTTCGCACTAGTGTGGAAAAATGCGTTAGCTTGCCTCGCCACAATTTATTACATTTATCATATTAGGCTGGGTGTAAAACGATTTCCATGTATTACGCGAAAACCACGGTTTATTTTTATCTTCATAAATGTATTAAAGAACGTCGTTGGATATACGGATATTTGACACTGCAGCACTCGGCTCCATGATCCCCTCGCTTACGGCTCGAGCTAATTTTGCCGCAGCCACAATGATAAACTTTCTCTACTTGTTTCAAAATGTACTATTTTGAAATTAATTAATGACAAAAGAGGTTAATTTTAATTCAAACTCAGTCATTTGAACACTGTTTGGTTACATCCAACTGACAAGGTCTTTTATTAAAAAGTATAACACGTAACATTATTCAAATAAAGAACAGCCATTAGCTAAGTACCTACCAAAGTCACATTCATCACACAGTCAGAATAACTAACCGATTAAACTCCGGTTTAAAAGCACTCGTTTAAACATTAACCATGGAATAGAGTTCACGCTAGAAACAGTTCGGAAAATTACGAGTGGCATTATTTCACTCGTTAGTTATTCCGTTACGTGTAAAATTTACTAGTGGACTCATTAAAAGTTGGACATTGTCCAAAGCCCGATATCGTGTGGCCTGGCCTTGTCCAAGGCCTGATGTTATGTGGCCTGGCCTGAGCATATTTGCACTGGTAACGTATGTCCGAATCAATTTCGAGAATAGTTATCGTGGTTTAAGATATTGTTTTGAAATTAGAAATTTGATTGCTTATGTGTTCACAAATTAATTGCTCTTTAAATAAAATGATTACTGGTAATGAATATTATTTTACCTAAAATCCAAGTGTTGATGAACATTACTGCATTTTGCGGTTATTAAATCAATAATTCGACTCTTTTAGTGCTTAGGAGAAACAAGATTTTAGTTTCACACATTAAATTCTCACTGTTACCGTAGTCGAGTGACCCTGCGCGTGACCCTTGAAAGTATTTTTTTAAAGTTTTAGACAGGCCCTCTCGCCAGAGCAGAAGTCGGTTAGTTTTTGCTTCCCAGCCTCGAAAAACTAATCTGGTTGTACGATATGTACCAGTGTTTTAACGTCAGCAAAACCGTAGGGGCTCAACAGGGCCGAAGCCTACTGAGCCATAAGTTGACTACCGAAAGTAAACCTGGGGTCCTGGAACACTGGGAAAAAGGAACATAGGTGTGATTTTAGACAGAAAAATCTGACAGGCTCTAGCTCCACTCTAGAGTAGGAAAAGTCTAACATCAAACAAAAATAAATTAAAAAAATACAGTATTTTGTAAAATTAATTAATAACTTTTGTAACTTCTTGTTGTAGGCATGTGTTTTTAGCTAAGAGCTGTTAATGGATTTTCATTGTTTGCTAAATTATTCGTGAAAACATTCTAAAAACTCGTGGCTACAAAAAATTGCTACCCACATTAAATTCCGTCCATATTCGTAACATATTCCGACTTTCTCGTCAGCAGTAAAAGTATGTAGGTATAGGAATTTTTAACATACATTAACATAATGCATATTCAGAGTAGAGCCTTACCTGGCATAATTACTAATACATATGTATGCATATTAGAAGGATATTTGCAAAATGAGCGGAAGGCATTAAGGTGCCAGTAATCCGCCATCTTGTGTTAGGTATGCGGCTTCTTATGTTGGACTAATTAGTTATTGGATAACTGCCGCGCGGGTTCATGTTTCCATCATACCATCGAAAATTTATTTTGATTTTGGTAGATACTTTTGAGGGCTTAAAGATTTCTGTTTTATACCATTTTACATTTAAATAATTAGTAGGAAAACGAAGAAGATTAGTGCGAACACCAAATCAACCAGAAATTAAAAATATTAACCTCGTATTTAATGCCAAATAACGTGAATTGATTGCACGCTGCGATCGCTAACATGTCGCCCGTGCAAACTGACGCACAAACACGCTGCACAAACATTCGCGCACAAACTCGTGCACAAATTAACTGGGCAGCCTGTGCACAGCGCACGGGACACAGACTCGATGCGGGTGCTGACAATCACTGCGATATTACGTGGTGGCAGGTAAACACTGATATTTTCACGCATATTGCTGGGCAGGAACAGCGTGACCTGGATTTTGCTTCTATGTTCCATGTAAAATGTTACGACTCAAAACTGAGAATGGCATTCGATTACATTATTTGATAATTCTGAACACATTGAGGTGAATTCTGAGCACATTGCACGCAGAACAGATGGTTGATGGGGACGAAAGGTTTATTTATTTGTTTATTGATTTAAACTTCATGTACAATAGTGGTACATAGGCGGACTTAATGCCACAAGGCATTCTCTACCAGTTAACCTTTGGGTTAAAAAAGACAACACTTTGGTAGGTTCTGAAGAAGGGGCCACGTACCGGAAGATGCAGCGTTGGAATTTCTCCCACAAGGTGGGCCGATGAGGGTCGCGTAATTACAATGATTGCGAGACGCACAAGACCGGTCATCATGATGACACTTGGCGTATGTTCAACAGTGGTCGTCTTTTAGCTGAAATGATGATATGATGATGATGAATTATAGGGTACGTATCAAAATCCCGAAAGTTCATAATACCTATGATTGAAATACCGACGTCCAAAACACCGAAAGTTTTAAATGCCGATAGTCGTTATATAGAAACACAAAATACCGATGTTCAAATGCCCGAAAGGACGAAATCCCGAATGGACGAAATCCCGAATTATTCTTTATTTCGAACTGGCTGAAATAGGTTAGGTTAGGTTAGAATTGTGACCAAACACGCGCGAGCCGAGCGAGCGTAGCGAGCGGTGCCGCGGCAGCGGCCGGCGAGTGCTACTTCTCAAAATAAAACAGATCGGGACCTTAGGGCATCCCGACACGGACAAGTCGGGATTTTATAAGTATAGATGAACCTTGGTTCCCTTGCTTAATATCATAAGTATAGATTAATTGAATCAACAACTCAGTGATAAAAACTACAAAGTTCAGAATTATCAAAGTAAGTGTCTATTAGTAATATTTTGTACGTATTTTCGGCCAACCTGTGTAGATTTTCATTACAACGCTCTTACGTGATTATAATGTTATTGCACATATTTTTCCAGATATTTTGGATACACAGATATCTTTTGTGTTGTATCTAGGGCTTCTATAGAAATCAAAACATAAAGAACACGACGAGGAAATTGTTGATGAAATTATTAAGTGTCTACTTATAAAAGTACTTCCTTGTATATGTTACCATGACAATATAAGTTACAACGAAATAATTTACTTTGTTTTATCTAATCAAGATTATGGCCAGTCTAAGGACTGCAAAAAAGTTGTCATAATTGGAAACTTAGTTGATTTTTTGCGAAAATAAATAATCATGGCTCAGTTTTTTTTTTTTGCTGGTTTGACTCCATGGCTTTTGGGTAAATTTAAAATTTTGTTCGGGACTTCGCCATGATCCTTTGTGTAAAACTAATCCAGTAAAGACCTCTGAAAATCTGCAATTTTACGTAAAATTTGGCCCTCCATAATGTACACACTAAAAAAAGAAATACATCTATAGAGCCCTTGCACATTTAATCGAGATTCATAATGACGACAATTTTTTTCAAAAACTATAGAGATTTTAAAAAAATACACCCGTATTTCCTAGAACAAATTTTGTGAAATATTTGAGTAAATCACGGAATTACTGAATACCATAAAGTTTTCAGGCAGGCTCTTTTTCGCGTTGTCTCGTAACATCGCGTTGGGTTGTGATAGATTCAGCTACAAGCATTTAAACAACGCTCAAAGTTGACGACATGCGAGTGGAAGAGCCCTCTTAAATAAACCAACCAGTAACAAAATCGTATTCCCCTGAGTAGGAAACAGGCAGGACAAGACGGACAGGTGAACATCTCAGTGGTAACCTGCTAATCCAAGATCTGTCAGTTACATGATCAAAGCTATCGGGCCGGCTGTCAGCGGTGACGGGCGGCTTATGTCAGGCGGCGCGTAATCGAGTGATGTGCCGTGAGCTGCATCTTGCGAGACAGGCCTTCAATATTGGAGAAGTACTTGGGTTCTTAATGCCATAGGCAAGTGGACTATAGTGATTTGAAAAAGGAGTGCTGAGGTTTTAGGTTAATGGTAGAAAATATAACTTACACGTGTTAGTTGTTTAACGTGTCTTATCTTCTGAAAAAACTGTTTTGTTTTAGTTGTTTTGCGGTCTTTCCATCCGATTATAATTTAGTTGTCTTTAAGGCTGGAGTGAATAGGCTCTGAATAAATCAGTGCTCTTCACCATCAACGATTGCATATCTGCTTACCGCCAGAAGAGATCACAGTCAAGCACTAGTTTAAACCAATAAAAAAGGTGTTATTTGATTGTATTATTTTAGTAGTTCGTTAGGTGTCAGTGTACATATTTTCATTATAAGAAAATATATTCGTTTACTTTACACTAGAAATTACTCATATGCGATCACAAACATGTGTGTGTAGGGTCATATACTCAACACATCCTGGATCAACTATCAGTAGGCCGTATAAATATTTAATTCGTGAGGAAATGGAACCCGCTACATGCAGCGCAGCAGCCAACTATGCCTCACTCAAGAAATTATTATCAATTCTAGTCTTATTTTTATTGAACTGAGTTTGTTGAGGTTAGTTTTTATATTATAATAATAATAATAATAATAATAAAATTTATTTCAGAATTCATTCCATAGATTGTTAGTAACAATGTCTTAGCCTAGTGTTAGAAAAGCATTAATAAAATAATAATAATAATAATGAAAATATATTAGGCGCTTGCTCTCGCGTGTAGGCCTATCATTATGCAAGGTGACCTCCTGATAACTGTAATTTATGTCAAGGAATTAAGATGACATCCTGATTAAAACTGAAACTTATTTCTTTGAATTCGTACTTAAACCCATACTAACAAGATTAGTCCTTGAATCTAGATAAAAACGGAAAAAAATGTACCTACGCCATACAGGCAACTCTTTGAGAGAAACGTTTCATGTTCCATCCCTGGAATTCGAGCTACAGCGGCCTTTATTTGATGACATTTACGACATTCTGACAGCTAAACCACCATATCCATTCGCGCAAAGGATTTGAACTGTATCATGACGAGTTAAAGTCGGCTATTGAATGAGATGGAATTGAGGACTGATTTAAACAATAGTGCAAGTCAGGGATATGATGGCGTGTGTTGTAAGTGACGGGTTCCTGCATGATGGCACGACACTCGACTGATTGTTTTGTTAGTTGGCTGGGGGTGTGTGTATATTTTCTCTTTTCTGTTGTTTGTTTCCTGTGCCATAAATAAATTAGCTTTGCCATAGAGATGTGTGTTTGTGAAGTTTCTTTGGTCATCCACGGTCTTTTAAATCAGTTCCATTTCATAGAGGGATACTTTCTTTTTTAATAACAATACCATGAATGTGAACACTACCAAACTTAATAAAAATGGTGAAGGTGCTCTACCTATCACTTTAATCGTTCTTCCTCTTTCTCTATTGTATCTTTTAATATTTATTAGTTTATTAGTTGGTAATTTATTTATGGATTTTTTTTTCTATCGTACCATATATTATGTATATATATATATATATTTATTCACATAATTTATGTTGTACACTGACAGCCACCAATCTTTTCCTTTCGTTCAGTCCATCCAAAGGTTGTCTAGTGGAAATTGCCTTGTGCAACAAGACCGCCTATTGTACACATAATCTTTTGTAAATGTTTATCCTGTTTTAAGCTAAGGTGTGCAATAAAGTTATAAATAAATAATAATGTGTCTATTATTTAAGGAGCTCCATCAATTGTTCAAAGATCTCATCAATAGAAGTAAATTTAAAAAATTCAAAAGTATTTTCTTAACCTTTCGAATACTGTCAATTAGAGACAAAATAGAAAGACAATGACAACGCGAACGCCAGAGTTCGCTTGAGGTTTAATGAATTAATTTAAATTTAAACATATTATTATTATCACACTACTTTGATTCTTCAGGTAAATCATTATATTAACATTTAACGCGATGTTTTATTCAGAATTCAGATCCACATTTTTTTAAATGACTGTTTCTAGAAGCTGAGAGCACTTACTATAAAGTGCAAGCGTCGCAAATGGCTTTAAATGAAATAAAAACAAGTTAACGTTCACTTTGACGGGAATCTGTTCTTTAGTTTAAACTGTACTTAGACTGAAACAGATTTTTTATTTTGTTAATAATTTAATTCACATAATATTTGACTAGGTACCAACATTTGTCCTGGGTGGGAATCGAACCCACGACCTCCGACATAGCAGTCAGGATCACTGACAACTAGACCAACAGGCTAGTCAAAATGGTCTTGTGGGTAGTGCAGGCATGCGTCAAAATATAATTATGCTCATATTTGACACAACCAATAGCAAACTTGCGCTCTAAGTGTGCGTAGTCTGTTCATTGAGTAATGCGCGTTCGTATTGGTTTATTGCCTGTTGTGAAATTAAAGGGTGGGAGACAAGCGGCGACACTCTTTCTAGTATAAATCGGAAAGTATTTCTTTTCTAACCTCTTTTATCTTTTCTGTGACTACACTACTACGTAAAAATATTATTCTGAACTAACTCAGAGTTGGCAGTTAACAAGTAGAAACTAGTAAACGTAACATCACTAGTACATCACTGGCACACAGACAGACAATCAATTCGAAACTCCTCTATCCATTGACATCCATCAGAAACTATCGCGAACATTTCTATAGCGGACTGGTGGAAAAGCAACGCTCGCAAGTGGGGCGCGCACAAAGCGATGACGTCACGCCACAAAGCGCCAATGACTTCACAAAGGTGGCTCGATGACGCGCGGCGGTACAGATGCGGCACGACACAGCACGCCACGGCACAGATACCGCGTAATTAGTGGGCGCTGCTTGCAGTAATGCGGTACGGTGATAACTTGTTTCGTGATTTTCAGTTGTGTAGGACTGTGCGCTGTAGGCTCTGTTACACGGACGTTGGAAACAATGTGACGTAGTTGTCTGGTTTGTATCGTTTTAATTATGATGCTCTTGGTCTGAGTTATCGCTTTCTATAAGTACCCGCACTGGGCCGTGGTGGATTACGGCCCAATCCCTCTCTTAGAGAGGAGGCCTGAGTCCCAACAGTGGCAAAATTATATAGCCGACTATGCTATGCTATAAGTATCGTTTACATACTAAATTATAACAAACTAGTCACTACTAGTGGTTTCATACTTATTTTAGGTTTTTACTTATTAAAACTTACGTATATTCATTTACTGTTTGAATTCTAGGGCTACGGTAACTCTTTCAAACGTTCCCAGTAAAATTATATAATAAATATAAAAAAGCCTTATATTTCTTACAAAAGAATACGAAAATGAACTTACATTTATAGATATTAAAATTAACTATTTTATAAAATTTACTATTTATGAACTCTTCGCCCTCAAATGTGAAGGCCTCCTCTAGTGATTTCCATTTATCCCTGTTCTTCGCTGTCTCCATCTCCCTCTAGAGAAAATAATATAAATTGTGTGAAATATGAAGTGCATAACGATCTTTACACCGTTATTTTTAGTCACTGTCGTAGTTTTAATAACAAGGGTGATGATGATGATGATGATGATGCCACCTAGCCGATTTCGGCCACAACGACCGTAAGGCTACTTATTTAGCCACAGAAAATCCACCTCCATATTGAAAATCGTCAACGTGACTTTATTTTGTCCAATCTAGAGACTACGGTATCGTGAAATGGATCGCAGGAAACAAAACTGGGGATACAAACAGCATACGAAGAGTCGGAAATATTGCTAGACTTGTGTTCTAGCTTACCGAGCGATTTGTCCGCAGTCTTATGAAATATTACAATGCACACGCCAAACCGGTACACAAGTATATGTAGTCAGTCCATACCTGAGAGATATCGCTTGCTATTTAATTTTTGGCTTGAAAAAATGCTAAGCGGCTTTGAATTGAAGTGGTCTATTTCCTTGCTTCGTATTCCTTAATGCTGAGTCTCGTGACCCCCTGCTTCATCACTTTAACTTGTATAATATTTCTCCTTCTGTTTCTGTCTCTGGCTGTGTGAAACTGTGCTGGCGTTGTATACCGTAGAGTCAAGAGCGGTGCGGATCTGGTCAGACTAACGTATTGGGCTGCGCCTGTGACGCCTTATCCCATCTGTTTTACCGGTCACAGTGAGCCTTTCGAGGTTGCTACGGTTTATAAGTACCAATTTTAATCCAAATATGTTCAGTTGTTTTTCAGTTCAATTTAAAATATATTAAATATTTCACATAGGCCTAATGTCCAAGTATAAAACGTTAGAAGCTAGTAATTGATTGACGACGAGTATCCCAACATTTAGACTTTCATATGACACTAACATTATAAAGGCAAAAGTTTGTGAGTGTGTGTATGTTTGTTACTTCTTCGCGCTCAAACGGCTAAATGAATTTCAATGAAAGTTGGTTCGGTTCACGGGTAGACCATGTCCTGCAAAATCACATTAAATACTTTATATTCGGAGAGTACATTTTCTTGCGACAATTTTCAGCTTTCACACAACAAAATTGCTGGCAGCAGCTAATTCATCATCATCATCTTCCTGCCCTAGTCCCGTTTTATTTCGGGTCGGCACAAATTTTTAATAGAAAATTTATTGTTTCAATTTGAACAATTATAATACCTATACAATCATAGTTTTGTTTAGTTTGAAATGCTAAACATAAAATTAAACGAGACTTGTTTTTGTTTAGTATATCTTATTTTTTTTTAAATTGAGTCTGAAAGTAGTGAATTCGCACTACAAAACTGATTGGATTACCTCTTCTAATAATAAAACCTTCTCAATTACGAGCACTTTAGTCAAATAGCCTAATCGTGTTTTTTCTCTCTACAAGCGTGTTTTAGTTATAAGTAAACAGAGATCTGATAGTAGTGACAATTTTTTAAATTGTATTTTCAAACTATCCAGGGACCTTCGTACTCAAAATCAAACTAATCAATCCGTTTAGGAGCAGTTAGGTGACCAACATACATACAGAATAATTATATGTATTTCAAGATATAGATGTATAAATGATAAATTATAAATCACCAAACTGCAGTTAGTACCTACAACTTTCAGCCACCTACAAAACAGGTGACGTCATAATTAAAACGATTTCAGCGCAAACAAAATCCAGCTAATTCCACGTTCGTAGAGTGAATGGAAGTGACCTGATTGCGGGGCGTACAGCGTCTTATTGTGCTGAGCGCAGTCGACGGGGCTTTGTTCGGCGCCAACTGAGAAGCAGTTGCGACGCATTCAGTACACACGTACAGCTTTGAATTTAGAGCTGTGTATTATACCTGCTTGGAATTACGTGTTTTGTATGTGTGTTAAAATTTGGAATTGTATAGAAAGTTTTGCTTGCGTTAAAGCGTGGCTTCCGAGCTTATGGCAAGGGTTATTAAAGAAGACTATATTTATTATTCGGCCATCTGGTATCTGGCAAATATTTTCTTGTAATACAGCCACATTTCGGTGAGATATTGGAGCAGCCAATTTTATTATTATGTATTTCTAACCGTTGTGCCGTACGCAGAAAAAGAACAAAAAAGTAATTTCTAGAATTGTGCTTAATGGTGATGCTATTGGTAACTTAGTGATTTTTTAATGTTGTTATAACATTATGCTGAAAAGATTTTGTATATCTGGTTAAGTACGTATACGTTCTTTAAAGAACGGTTTTTTTTTTAAACAAATATACGTTTTTGTTTACAAAAATGTAAATTCACGTATTCATTCGATACCCAGACCCGGAACAATTATCTCTAGACCATGCAAACGATTGTTCAGTTTGGGCATCAAACCCGCATCATGCAGCGCAGCAGTCAATCACTCAGCTACTGTATCGTGGCTTTATTCTTGACAACTCCTTTCAGATTTTATTGAGCTGATTATAACAATATAATTTTCAAATCAGTTCAATTCCATCTAGACTTATGCATACGTGGCAATAAACTCTCCTGCACGGAATTCTCTAGAAACGTGCAAGTAGAACGAATTTGATATAGATACGTATTCCGCATATGCTACATTGTCTGCACCGCCATTATCATTTGATATGTATTCAGCAGCGGAATCGGTTCTTAATAACAACAGACAGGCACAATACCTGGGTAATTCGGATAGTATCGGGTAGTGGGTAGTAGTGGGTACTAAATAAAGCCACCTACAAACAAGGATCGCATAGATTGCCATTAATCGTTCTCTATCGCAATATTCATGCGGTGAACACTACAGTTGCAGTATATGATATAATTAGAAGCTCAAGTAGGTACTTATTAAAAAGACCAAAAAAAAAATCATAAAAATAACTTTAATGCTGAAGTTAAGAAGATATCTATATGATACAGTTGCATATATTATTATATTAAACTACGAGTAGCTTTTGCCCGCGACTTCATCCGCGTACATAAAATATATCCTATGTCACTCGGGATTAAATCAGCTTTATATCGGTAAAAAAATATTTGCAATCGGAAAATACCTACTTCCAGAGATTACCTCCTACAAACAAGAAACATAAAAACAAACTTTACCTTTTTATTAATTAGTGCCAAGCAGACGCGATGACCGCTAATCGTGTTCTGAATGCTAGACTTAAACCAATTAGCGAAACTAGGTAAAAATGCACGAATACGCATTAGTGCATTATGTGGTTTCCCCGTACACTAGCTTATTCCTGTTTTCCTGTTAAGTAGCTTTTTCGAAAGGAAAGTCTGACATGGTTTTCTAGTTCGTTCTCAAAATTCAACGAGAAAATATTCTCTCTCATTTAAATCTTTAATCTCTTCTCAGTCGTGTATTCTTGACAGAGTGATCGTAGTTATGTCTTGGTCGTGCCTTGCGCTGCCACTTCTGTTGTGATGCGACGCCATACAGCTCTGTGTTTAGTGGCTTTGGAGTTGTCATTGATGATGGAGTGTGTCATAGATTCGAATAGATCCATCGAACAACATCCATCCATGTTGAAAAAAAAAAAATAAAGATGTGTTTGACCAGTCATCTCGTTTCTTTAGCGTTAAAGTGTTTTGTTCAAACATTCGCTTTGTAGATTCGCTTGGTGCATTCCAGTTTAGGAGGAGAGGTGGCTTAGTGGTAAAAATCCCAACTTACGAGTTGCAGGTCATCAAAACAATCAAAGATATGACATCCACCAATCCAAACTGGGCGCGCTTAGTGGATTACGGCTCATTATCTTTTCTAGAGTAGAGATCTTAGTCCCAGCAGTCGGAACATTTTAAGACTGATTATGCTATATCGCAGTTTAAATATTTCAGCGGCCTATCTAGGGTATTCGATAATCAGCAATAATTTAAATAGACAAAGCACAGCCTTTCAGTTCCATACGGTTTAAGAAATCGACTCCGACATAGTTGCGAAAAAGCTAAGCAAATTAGAAGAGCGTTTGTGGTAGTTATGAAAAATGTTTCTTAACCAATTCAGTCCTGATGTGCCAAATCAACTGAGATTAAAACTCAAAAAAGGAAACATCCAATTGAGTTTAAGACACATTAATTTGCTTTTTTTTTTTCTTTAAAGGCTGTTGTTGAAAGTGGTATTTCTGTTACATTCTAACATTGCAGCACTAGAGAGGTGCCGTGAGCCAGATCGCCAGACAATAGGGAGGGGACAAAGCGGAGCTTGCCACCTTTCGTGCTGTCGATGCTTCTCGTTTAGAAAAACAACACTTTTTGTGGCTGTATCGGGGTGTTTCGCCTTCAATGGTCTTTTTCTGACACGACGTAATTTGTCTCTTTATTTTTTTTTTCGTTTCGGTTTCCAATGATTAAGAACGGTTATCTCTCCCACGGCTATTGGTCCTGTTCGTGTTCTAACGTTAGAAACTCAATACAATAGGAATTCTTCACTTCTCGTTCCTGACTTTCATGTTGAAAGCGCTCCCTAAAATACATTTCTACGTAAATCATTTAGTTGAAAGGAAAGTGCTTAATAGACTGCTGCGTAACAATTAATTTAATTTCGTTTCAGCTTCACGAGCCATTACGAAGGTTCCTCGTCAGTTATTATTCCTAATGACCTCCTTGAAGGTCATGTTTTATCAACTCATTAAAAACTAAACAACATCGTTAGCGCGTCACAATTAATCATGAATCAAATCGCGCGACACGGCGACAGCGACAGTGACGCGCCGGCGCGCGCGACAAAACGCCTTGACGCCGCAACAATAACCCGTCAGCTCCCATACTACGAATACAATTAATATCCGCCACCACCCGACCGAACGACCCTCACCCCCTAATTACCAATACATTTTCAACCTTATTATAAGAACAGTAAAGCCCTAATTCCCCTCGCCAATAGTATTTAGATAAGGTTAAGTTAAGCGTGTAACGATGAATGGACATATTAAAGATTAATTACGATAGCTTGTCGTCGTATTACTGAATAGATATTTGTTCCTGTAATTTAATTAGGCGGAGAATTGCGTTTCCTTGTTTTGTACGTCGTGAATGATGATTTGCTATCTCTCGCATTATCTGAAGCTAATTTGTCTAAAACTATCGTATTGGCGTATTTTTTTTATTTCAATCAATTTAGACTTAGATTGTTTTTAGTCGTTATTAATGTAATTTAATAATTAGTTACATATGCTGGCCACGTTGCACGAATGTACCCTGAAAGGTGGGCCAAGATCGTCATTCACTGGACGCCTGAGGAAAGATGAGGCTTTGAGTGATGACATTCTCCATCTGTTTGGAAGTAGAGAGACCTTTGACCAGTTGTGTGACACAAATTAGTTTAGAGAAAAATAAATGTTAAGAAATTCAGTATTAGAAATACCACGAATTCGGCTAATTGAAAGTAGATAATTACTTATTTTGCTGAAGTCGTCTGAAGTCGGATCTGAAAAAATAATAGCCTTTTATTACTTTTATATTAGTTTTATCAATAATTACACACATAAAAAACATATTCCCACATCAAATAAGTGTCAAACTCGTTTCTCAATCAAACCGATATTCCTAAAACCCTACAACCGCTACGTTAATTGTCAGCCAAGTATTCGCTATGACCGACTGACTGGCATAATTTGGTCGCGTCGGAGCCGCGCGGCCGCGGCGCGATGACAGCTGACGGCGCGCGCGACGGGATCGCTCGACTCAGCTGACAAGCAGTTTTGTTTAGCTAAAAGTTCGAACGCGATGATTTGAGGGTTCCGCGTGATTCGATTAATGTCAGGATGAAGTTAAAAGGACTTACTTAATCGAGTTTTGTAAATCATTCGTTCATACTAAGTTTCATGAAAAGATATTGGGATGATAGCTACTTACGTCATAGTTAGATACTTTCTACTTTGTTTGTAACTTTCCAAAACGATGTTCATGATTTATTGACAGTTGGAAGCTGACAATAAAATTTGAAGCTTCACGTAATTAATTGCAAACCCTGTTTCAGAGACTTAAAGCTAGACAGATATTGATGTACGCCTTTGATGAAATAAATGTGAAAGAAATACGAAAAGCAAAAAAAAAATCGCAATAATTTGATCAGTTGTCACAAGTTCGGAACCCTTCTCTCCATTATCAAGCTTGACGCGCAATCAAACGTCACAGTTATTACGTGTCGAATGATTTTCCAACAAAACGATTTCATGTCGGACACAAAACATATTCAACCCTTTGAATAGACAGAAAATGTGGAGTGACAATACAATTCGCGAACGGGGTCGCGCGGACCGTCGGGCGGTGTTCGGCGGCGGGGTTATGAGTGACGGGAAACACATCGAGTAACGCGCCATCGAGTGTCCTATCGATTCGATGTCGATCACCAACGTTATAGTACGTCTTGCGAAGCGTGATGAATTTGCGAATCGGTTTTCATTTGGTTACGTCATGATACTGATATGTTTGAGAGCTAGGGATGTCCGATTGTGGTAAATGGGATGCCATACTCATTAGTTTTGACAAACGTAGACTCTGACCAAAATAATTTACTAGAGTTTGTTTTAAGTCCAATGTTTTTTTATGTGAAGAAAATATTATTAAAGTAAATTACAAGCTGTAAGATTTCTTGTAGTAGCGAATTCTTTAGTTGGAACTCGAAAAAATAAGCAGCTACTGATATTCCTTTTGGTTTAATTTTTTCCAAGAATCAGTTTTGTTATTTAAATAAAAGTTTTACAACTTGGAGTAGTTCATTCGAGGCCTTTTATAACTTTTAATCCAATATTCAAATGAGCTCCTGGGGTCACATTTATCTGGACTAGAAAACAGATTAAATGTCTGGTATAAATGGCAGCAATCCTTTTCAAATTCAATATTGTACTAAACCGAGTTTAATAACGTAAAAATACTCTGAATCGAAGCTACCCATTAAAGTCGTCACTCGTTTATATTGCCAGCGGAAATTAAACCATGCGTCTTCTACATAAAATCGAATTTAGTGTAAAAGGATGGGGTTATAAGTCTCGCTATTTTCGATATTTTTATTTGCTACGGAGGCGCGTCGGTCCGCTTGGAAATGCTAATAATGGGTTGTGCAACCTTTTGCTGCGAACCAAAAAGAAAGAGGAGCTTTCTAAAGAGTTTTTTGGGAAAATGCTCTGTGATGCTAGCTAGATTAAATTATCTGTTTCACAGAAACGTAGAGTTTCTGGGAAGGGGATTTAATAAAAGAACTACTGCTCTGAAATCTGTTTTTTGTATGGTGCTGAAATTCTTGGAACGCAACACAATATTTTGTTGGGAACGATCAAACCAACCCGGCAATTTTCTAATTATGCTAGGCTAGTACCGTAAAAACTAACTACCATAACTTTATACGCAAAACCGGCAAAAACAACAACAAAGCAGCGCTCTTCCTTCCGTACGCGAAGGAAAAACTTCCCTCATTTCCGAAGAAATAACTCAACTTAATGCAATCCAATAACGCTGACTTAAAACAATCAATTTCTAGCAGGCGAGAACATTTTTTAGCGAAACAAGCGGCCATTCCATTGCTGCGGCAGTTACTATAATCGTTAGTCGCGTCGTCGGCACTAAAGTAAGGCGCGCAATGGACACTGATGTAAAGTTAGACTGGATGTTGTCGCTTCTGTTTACTAAATATTGAACAATTGGTCGTGTTTTAAATATTATGGATATTGAAGATGGCTTAAATATTGGTATTAGACGCACTACTTTTTTTTTTATTAAAAAATAAGAGAATATGATGTTTATCTGGCAGTGGATTGAGATAGGTTAAATTTATTATTATATTGATAGGCTAATATGCTTGCTAATTGGAGCAAAGTTTTTAAGGAAAATTACTGTCACCAATTTTTACCGTTACAGCGTTGTTTTATCCCGATTCGAAAAGTACTACTATGATTATACGACATTTAGGCTCTAGGGAGCCAACTCACATGAGACGCAATTCGTTTTGCAGATCTGTATATGTGTAGACAGTAAAAATAATTAGCCATCAGGTTGGCCGCTCATGGAGTGTCTGCTTATTTTATTTCCAGAATTCAGTAACTGGGTAACACGATACCTTTTGGCAAAACTGTGTCATACTTTCCAGAATCTGCGTAATGAATTTTCAAAGATGTACAAATGATAACTTGTACCAACGGCTCAACGCTCTTTCCAAAGCACAGAGAAACCAATCACTTAGCATACCTACTAAGGTAGAGATCCATCCTCGAACCGACCTCAGCCAGCGTGAGATTGAATTATGCAGATACTATTATTTTAACCGCGAGTTTCACTCTATAAAATATCAAAAGAATGTCCGTTCCATTCTCTCTACGTCCGTGTAAGCTAGAGGCCCGGCTCGGTACAGCTTATTTGCGAGCGGAACATACCACCCCGTGTTATGGTCCCCGTTGCGAATTGCCTTACAACGGCCTAACTTCGTCCTCTGTTGTAAAGATTTTGTAAAAGCTCTTATATATATGCTGATGTTATTCTGTACAGCGTAGTGTGTGAATTTTGTTTTTAAAATTGTGGTTTTAATAGTATTACTAATTGCTGTCAGTGGCTTCGCCCGCGTGATAGTTGAAAATCATCCAAAGAAAGCTTTCTACTGGGATAAAAAGTATCATACGTGCTGTTCCAGGACGTGGTTTATCCGTGTACCAAGTAACAAATATACACATACACACACACCATCACTCACAAATTTTAGCCTTTATACCTAATATTAAAAAAAAAACTGAGCAAATACGAGTCGGACTCGCGTTCTGAGAGTTCCGTGCAAGCTTTAATTCCCGAATGGTCGAATCCTCGAATGACCCGAGTCTCGAAGATTTTTCCGAATTACAAAAAAGATTTTTTTTTGTGACGTAGGTAACAACAAATTTACTGTTTTCAGATTTTTCCTATACTTATGCTATAAGACCTTGTTTTGTGGCCAATTTCAGAATTCTGGGTCAACGAGAAGTACCCTATGAATTTCGATCTTTGAGAGTATCAAAATATACGATTTTTTGCGACATAAGCGGCCGTATCTTTTTATTCGTTTGATTTTTTCGCAGCTTGAAGGGACCGCAGACCTGAGTGCGCGACGCGTTCTTGAGATAAGTATCTTGACAGATAGACAGACAGACAGACAGATGGGCAACAAAGTGATCCTATAAGGATTTAATAATACCTAATAAAATAAATAAAGTGTGAAGTGTAATTAGTTAAATTAGTTTAATTTTTAGTCTCAAAAGAAATATCCGCTTTATCTATCATGAGTTTGATGACGTTAAATATATTGAGTAAATATTACGATTAGGTGTCTGATTATTTGACTTCATTGTATATCTACCTTTTTTTAAAGCATTGCTCATCACGCTAGGAGTTACTCAACTCGCGAACATATCTATGCAAGACATCTAGACCCTGAACAACTAATTTCATCCCATACAAACATTGATTACGTGTGGGATTCGATCCATCGACACGCAGCGCAGCAACCTATTAACAATTTTTTTTAAAGACAATACTCTACATAAAAGATGGATGGATTGTGTGAAAAGTGATATGAAAGAAAAGGGAATTAGTGATAGTTTGACGGGTGACAGGACAGAATGGAAGAAGAAAACGTGTTGCGCCGACCCCAAGTAATATGGGATAAGGGCAGGAAGAAGAAGAAGAAGACTCTACATAAACAAACAAACTTAAACTATTTATACTAAAACCTTAATAAATACCTAACGTATAAAAAAAAACAAAAACACAAAGTGCACTCAGGCGTCGAAGTACTCCTTCACATCGCTGTCATCCGGGAATGTGCCCAGAAGAATGGCAGCATTACCACGTTGAATGGCAATGCTAATTCTTTGAGCGAAGAACGAGCCAGCCCTCTGGTTACGCAAGGTGTCGATCAGTCGGCGAGAAATTTCCTTAAAAAGGAGACGCGCATTCAAAGACAATTATATTTTCCGACTGACAATTACTTCATAAAAATTGTGAGTAGCACGTTTCCAAGGCAACGTTGTTGCTTTAATATTATGTTAATAGCACATAAGTAAAACAATCTCGAATGTAAGTCTCGTATGTTCAAACCTTGAAAACAACACAAACATGTGATTTGAATATCAAATTCCTCTTTAAACGTTGGAGGCAATGTCTTGAATCATTACAATTTCTGCGTAGAATTTTGGAACGAGTGTTATACATGCTTCATGTGAATTTGTTTCGTCTAAACACACAAACATACATATATATGTCTTGCCCAAATCTTTGAATTTATCACTTTATGATATGGCCAATTAAAGCTGGCCAGATTATTTAAACGATAAAATTTGATATATGTCAATCCTCGTTAGGCCATGTCATTGATGTAGGATTTCAACGATAGTAAAGGTCTGAAGAAAGCAGGCTGAACGAAGA
The DNA here is from genome assembly GCA_929112965.1 of Mythimna albipuncta. Classification (NCBI taxonomy): domain Eukaryota; kingdom Metazoa; phylum Arthropoda; class Insecta; order Lepidoptera; family Noctuidae; genus Mythimna; species Mythimna albipuncta. The sequence continues at coordinate 615,827 of OV815973.1, forward strand.
TTGTAATATCATCAAACTTCAACGCTTAAAACAAGCTGGCCAGTTTTACACGGCCATATAATGAAGTGATCAATTTCTAAGATCTAGTCACGACATAAATGTATATAATATATATCGGCCTAGACTTTTCGCAACACTTTGGGGATTGGCGTCCAGTCTATCCGGATGCACTTGTATACCAGTACGCCACAACCCATGTGCAAACCATATTTATTATAATAAGTGTATGTAATTATATTTGTATACATATTTTTAATATTTCAATGATAACTGTTTTGTTTTTACTTTTCTTTTTTAGGGTTCCTCATCTCAAAAGGAATAAACGGAACTCTTATAGGATTACTTGGTTGTCCGTCCGTCCGCCCGTCTGTTTGTGTGTCAAGACCCTTTATCTCAAGAACGCTTAAAGGTATCGAGTTGAAATTATAACCATATACTCAATTCTGTAGTCCTTTCAAGTTGTGAAAAAAGAAACTTCAAAGTTAACGAATAAAAAAGATACTCAAAAAACGTGTATTTCGATACTCTCAAAGATCGAAATTATTAAAGTACTTCCCGTTGACCTAGAATCCTGAAATTTGGCACAAAACAAGTTCTTATAGCACAAGTGTAGGAATAAATCTGAAAACAGTAAATTTGTTGTTAAATTATATTAGTAGTTATTAAATAAATAAATAAACTTTTTTTGCAAATTGGAAAAATCTTCGAGAATTCATTTGGAAATTGTAATTTGAACGGAAGCCTCAGTGTGCGAGTCCGACTCGCACTGGCCCTGTTTTTTTCATATTATTATAGCACGCGGTGTCTACATCTCTTTTTTACCTGTGAGGAAGACATTTATGTAGAAATTCGTCTTCTTCTTTCTTTCTTCTTTTCATTTATTACAATAAGTTTGTACATGAATTTGTAAATAAAAAATAAACCCAATAATTGGGTATTTTCGGCACGAATATTGAGCGCTGGCTTCAAGTTGCGCAGAAGTCAAATATTCGGTCTCTTTAGTGGTGCAACGTGAGACGTGGGGGCGGGGAATGTCAGTAATTGGCTCGCCGCGCCATCGTGTCATAGACGTCACTCGTGATTCGTTCTCTGCGCTTGCTGCATGTATCTAACAACGACGACCATTGGCTCGCCAATATATGGAATGCGCAAAGCAATCCCCACTCTGAAGCCGAGCGCTCAATATTCGTGCCAATAACTATACCCTTTGGTCGCGCTTGGGCGGAACACCGCCATGTCCTCGTGTAGGCGATCGGCGCAGTGACTTTTCGCGTATGGCCCTGGTACAGGCGATGGTCCGGAGCGAGGAGGAATGATTGGCAGTCAACTCCTTCTGCGAAGCAGTAATGCTGGTGAAGGAGATGGCTGCATACATTAGGGAACGGACATTCTTCATATAAATAAACGATTTATTATTAAAAAAAAAAAAAAAAAAATCTCATCCACCGAGACCCCGACCCCGATTACTAGCCACGGTGGCGTGAGCTTGCGCTCAATGGCCGCCGCCGTCCGGCCGTCCGATAAACGTCCAAACCGAGCCCGAGTCACCGTCAGCGTGTAGTGTTCAGAAAAGGATGTCAACAAAGCCTCCAAGGCTACGGCATGTCAAGCGAAATCTCTCCATTTCTGAAGGTTGTTGGTTAAGATGGTCATATGGTTGAAGATCTTCGTCTGTTACTAAGACCTAAATGCATAATCCTGTAACTTGCACTAAAGTATGCAAGTAGTTATGTCTTTCTGGCATGCAAGCCACTTACATGCTTTAATGCCAACGTAGCCATGTGTATTACCACCATGTTTCTCAAAAATGTGAAAATTTTACTACTTTTATTTATATATAGAATCGTAATTCAACTCTTTACTTCAGTTCGGTACCCACTATTTGGTATGCTCCGTTTTCATAATTTCCTAGTAACCTAAGATAAACATTCAGGGGTTAGCTGTTCTTTCTTAGTGATCAATGGGTTAACAGCAATATTTAGTTGGAATATAGCTAGAGATTTAATCTTTACGACTAAACTGAATTTCATGAAATAGGTATTTACGCGTACTTACACAGTAGACTTCTTTGTTAAAGAGTTACTGGAATAAATACATTGATTTTTTCTTATTTTCTGGCAACTAAAATTAAAAGTACAATTGTTATGTGTGATCCCTAGATTAATACAGTCAGGCCTTGGTACATACAGATCACCTAGTGCACCTATAGTAAAAACCACAGAAAGTGATTCAAAATATGATAAGTACCTAAATACTTACGAAGACGAAACCATTGCTTTTCAATTTCTAATTTTAGAAACTTTCGCAATTAACCTTACTTTACAATCCAAAGTTGTGTCAGAAATTAACGAATTTCTCTTTGAATTTACATTTTATTTTGGATTCAACCTACTTCGTCGAAAAGCCATTTTTTGTGAACATATGAAACAGAAACTCAATCAAGATATTATATAAATTATTTCCAGGAAATAATTTTTGATGCATCAGGATTTTTTACAATAACGTTGTTTTTTTTAAAAAAAATCCCTTTAGCTTCGTAATTTTCAGTAACGAGATTGAGATTTCACAAGTTTTCATCATATCGCTCGCTTTATTATAAAAAAGAAATTATTCAAAATTGTCAATACGAAAATTTATTCTTAAAGTATTTGATAATTACTATTTAAGTTTAAATTTTTAAAAAAAGGTAAACCTAAAATAATATTCATTACCAATCATATATTTTATGATTAAGTTTTCAAGTACTTCAATTTTGAATTATTTCTTGTTCTTTACGATTTACCGAACGAGCATGACGTACTGAATTATACCAAATGAGGTAAATTGTATATTGCTTTACTGGCAAAAAACTCCTCCTTTGAAGTTCATTCAAACCTAAAAGAACAAAATTCACAGTGCCATCAAGCAAATAAGACCATCATCTACTCAAATCTCTACACCCTCATACTTTGAACAAATAACATCACTCAAGTGCAATCCTAACAAATAGCTGAGTAAACGTCGCATAATAGTGCACATTAGAGATAAAGGAGGGGCCACACGGGCGCGGGTGGCGCGGGCGCGGCGCGAGATAATGTCGCGACAAATGGCCGCGCCGCTGCCGTTCCGCGGTAATGGCGTGCGTTCCTGTGGTTACTGCCTATGATAGAATATCGGGGCTATTGTGATGCTCTCATGGGGACCTGCCAGATAGCCACGGATAGATTATTATGCTAGTACCTACTTGTTACTGGTAAAGTTTTGATTCGCTGTGAGATTTATTTTGTAGTCTTATTGCATAATTTACATGCGTGTAATTCTTAAATTTTATTACATAGGATACAAAGATATTAATAAGTAAAATCAAAGATTCGAAATCTTCACATGTCTCGATATTTCTATGTTCACTTATTTGGGATCTTTTGTTAACATTTACCTATATAATATTTAAATTTATAAATACAAATTATTTTAATACATATGTACATAAAAACTTATTTAATATCAGATTGAATTGTACCTATCCCTAAAATATTATTTTTCTAATTTATTTACTTTTCTGAATTTGACATAATTTATACAAACAGCATCATTGTTTTATTGTCCACAATTTTCTTAATTTAACTTAGTTGTTGAAAACAAATATTGGAAAGCTGTAAATTTTTCATTTGAACCTATTTTCATGGCAGTCGTGATTGTATTTCAATAAAATCACAAAGTGACTGCCAACAAAACATTTTGTACCTAAATTATTGCTAAGAAAGCATTTTGTTGCGCACGTTTGCATTGTATTTCATTTATTGGTAAATAAAAGTAACTTTCTCAATGCAACAGAGTAACTATCTGTTCTAATATTTGGGAGCTCATTCTTTACATTCATATTGGACACTTTCCACAGAACATGAATATTCTAGTCGACGCTATTTCCCACCCAAACCAGCAATTTTGCATAAAAATTACACACATTACTCTTTCCAATGCATACTCATGAAGAAGAAAAAAGTCTCCCTACCAAGTTAGCCGTACGAATTACGAGCTGGCACCAGCCGGTTAGATTTCACTTTACATTTCCACCCGTCCATAAAAGTCCGCAATATAAAACAGTGCAGACGCAGTAATGTATTCAGATCCAATTGTGAACAGTGCACCAATACTATGTAGTGGTCGTTACAGCGCGACACAGGATTTACAATTCAAGATTGTATTTAAGTGGGGACTTGCAGCCTGTCTAATGGTCCTTATACTTCGCAGCGATTTCGCAGAATATTCTTTGTAAAAAATCATGTAAATTTTAATAAGAATTTTCGCTAAGTGTTAATGTTGTAATTTATTTATGAGGCTCTTGAATTTGGAGTGGGTGTTTAACGTTTGGGGGAGTTACACTTTGACATTTTACTTAACATTAAAATAAAGTGACGGCTCTCCCCAAATTAACATCTAGGCAAGCGTGCTCCATCGTCGGCCACATCATCACTTACCATCAGGTGAGATAGTGGTCAAACGCGAGCCTATCAATAATAAAAAAAAAAAAAACATAAGAGCAAGTTGGACACAGTTCTTCAATCTATCTGTCTAGATTACTGCAGACTATTATAAGTTTAGCTTAAATCGGCCCTCGTGTAATAAATTTTGTCGTTATTGCCAGAAACCTTGTTGACCTCTATCCCTAAAGAGTACTCACGAAATAAATATTGCCTAATCGTCCCGACTGTCCGTATCTCGACTAACAAATTACCTTTATTGAAAAACGTTTTGATGATATTTTCGCAGAAATTCAAGCCACTTTCGTTTCCTTTGACAAAAATATAATGAGCTTATGCAAATGTTGTTTATCTCTCGAATTTTATTTCAGATTTGGCTATCAGTCCGAATCTAATCTTAATCTGAGTAATGTTATTTTTCTTCGATAAGTTTGTGGATGTTTTGCAACTTTTCTTATTATTAAAATACCTACGTTTCCTTTAGCGCTAACATAAGAAAATCCGCTTCAGTCACTATTATTTTGGTAGTGATAAAATTTTCGTCACAGTGTTGCTATAGTGGTGGAACTCTTCCATCATAAACGAAGCTCATCAATGTTCCTGTCGAAAACAAGAACGAAACAAGATAACTGATCAGTTTCAAACCCTTTTATAAAACAGATGGAGTTGTGAAAACCGTTCTGAATCACAATATCAGATGAAGGGTGACAGAATTTATATCGGTTGTCGCGATCGTGGTTGAAACTTTGCTGGAGTCAACAATGACTCATAAAGTGAACAGCACTTAACTGGATATAACTAGAGTAGAATCTGGCAATCAGTATGGTGGACAAAATTTAGCATAGACGGCAGATTATTCATAGGAATATTCGTAAAGTTACCTCAGAATGTGGAAGTCCATGGAGCATGTTTTTCCTCACCAATGGATGCTGAAGCCTTGGTTGTATTTGCATGCAAGGTTGAGCAGGCAAAGGTCCAATCAGTCAAAAGGTAGCAGGCGTGGGGCATGGAGTAGAGGTTACTATCAAGCAAACTGTTTGATGTCAATTGAGCAAAGCTTAGGACCGTTTATGTACACATAGTGACAGTTGAGTTAGTCTTACTAACTGTCTTTGAATTGGAACCGCTGACAGTATTTGGAAAAATGATTACGTCACAGACTCGATGTCTGAAGGAATGATACAAATTCAATGAATATGCTAGCAAATGAACTACACTAAAAATTGAATCCTGTAGAAAAACAAAGGTACAAGTTTTAACGGTTCGGCGAATCAATTTAATAAACTTTAAAGCTCACAAAATTTCATGTACCATTTCACAGTAACCTTATCGTTTAATTATTTTTTATTTGCTGCATGCTTTCATCGTGTTACTTTCATTATACAGGCATTTTCGCTTTTATTAAAACACTTAAACGCCTAGACCAGGCCTAGCCATTATTCGTATTTTACGAAGAGAGAGATGCGCTCGGAGCGTTCGCAGCGCTCAAATAATTACGCTAAATATTTTTTGTGAGCTCACAAAGCGATACTCGATATCGCCGGCAGCTTCTGTTTGAGTTTCAGCTCTTAATTTATTATACGATAGCGAAATTTTCGCTAATTTCGTGAGAAACTTGAGGAAACCGCCAACTTTACCAATTAAACTGAATTCGATTTATTTTAGTAAACGCCTCTGAAAAGGTTCACAGCGTGTTCTTGTGGGATTTACAAAAATGACTTTCGAGATCCGATCAAGTTTTCGAATTACATTTTACGGCTTCAGCCGACTTCGGGAACTGTATAATACGTAATATCAATTGGATTTAAAATTTTGTGCGTACTGAAGGGGCAGTGGATGTGACAGAAAAACTTGGAATACTTTTTTGACCTCTTCATTCCTACCGACATGATTTAAGACCTTGCTCAATTCAAATTTGAAGGGTAGAAATCCTGGTGTTACCGGATAAATCTGCTTTTAGGTATATTACTTTCTTAACTGTGTACGTACCACCTTTGCTTCAAACCAGAACCCAAACGTCTTATTTTGAAAAGATAAAGAGAGCTTTGTATTTAGGTGATAAATCATTTAATACGACACCAGCCGGTATAATTATAATTTCTAATCTAAATGTATTTGATTGTTTATTAGTGATATAATTCAATAACAGAAAAAAAAATCTAACCCTAATGAACTCCATTAGAACAATATAACAATTTATTTTTTCATTTGCATCTACACTAATAACTGTATGCACGTCGAATGTATTCTCAATCTCGATGCAGACGCAATCAGTGTTGTTGTAGCGTCGGATATTGTTTATCTGTATAATACCCTGGTATTTACTTTGCTTACCAAATAGCTCTCTTCATTTTATTGCTCACGTTCCACTGTGTCTACTTCTGTTTGCTCTTGCTGCCCTGGTATTGTTTATTTTATAATCTAGAATGAAATGCATATTAAAATTCTTCAACAATCGCTATTATTTTTCATTCTACATTTTTATCTTTCAAAGTAACTTAAAATTAAATAAAAGTGGTTTTTGAACTAATTGATAACCACAGTATGCCTGTCCACTTACTTTACTGTGGTTCGATTTGTAATATGGCATAACTAACCTTATATGTCCTTTTTTATGGTAGGAAAAATCATCCAATGACAACCCCCGCTCTTGGGCGGAGCGGGAGATAGTGTCAGACTCTTACTGACTAAAAGCCCACCCCGTTCCTTCTAGCCTTCATACCGGGGCTCAAGTTCCCTTTCGGATAACCCTGGCCCCAGTAGGCTTGGACTCGGCTGGGTCCCTGTTGTTGTTGACAACTCCTTGAGGCGCGGGAACAGTGCGCGCCGTCGATGACTTGGGCTTTATCTGGACAGTTACCAGACGGCCGGACAGCGAGCTACCCATTGCTCACTGTCCGCAAGCCCGCGTCTACGGTGGCTGGAAATCGGGATTGGAATCCCGGCGGCGGCGGCAAGAGCGCCGTTGCCTGATGTGGTCGGCCTCCTGTTTTGCGAGCATTATTGAATTTTATATAGCCTGGTGTTGCATTTTGTTCACTTTTGTGCAAAATGGCGTTATAAAAATATTAGAATTGTTTAAATTTATTTTCTTCTTTTTAAATAAGTTACCATGAATAATAAACTTACCAACCGTTCATAAAATAAGTAATTCTATTAAAATGACATCAAAACTCGTCTTGAAACATGTACAGTAAGTTAAAGAGAACTCGAAAGTTGTCTGCGTTCATTAAACGAAGGGTACTCGAACAAGAGACGTGGATGAAAAACTCCAGACAGAACCAACCTCTCCACAACGAAGACGACTCGTTAAATGTGCACGAATGGGACGAAACGAACGAGCAAATGCAACAATGAAAAGTTCTTCAAGTAACGTTAATGTAATAGAGATTTTTATAATACATGCCTTGATAAACTCAAATGACACGAAATAGCCATTCACAATACAAGTTTAGACCTATAAAGGTAATTTAGTTCTAAAATATAAAAGAGAATTTTCTATAAAAACTAATAAAAATGATAAAACAGTATTAGTAACATTATGCGGTACTTCAACTTTATTACTTTTTTGTGCCGTTAGGTAAAGCTATTGGGCTCGGTGTGATCATCGAGCTATTACTGAAATAAATGTTTAAATTCAAAGGATGGCCGACGCTGTCAAAGGCTTTCGATAGATCGAGAATATAAAATGAGATATTTTGAAATAAAATATTAATGAAACAAGCTCAAATTTAATCATTATTAAGCAAATGATCGGTGGACCGATGACCTGTGAAAGTTGTGGGAGTCCAATGGATGCGGGACGCGCAGGATCGTACATTGTGGCGACACTTGGAGGATGCCTATGTCCAATAGGGGAAGTCTGTCGGCTGATATGATGATGATGATGATGAAGCAAATGATTTATCTTAATTGATGTTAGTTTTAGCAAAAACTGTTAGAACTGAAACATCGCTCGAGTTTGATGGTCGCAATTAATGTTGACCTATGGCGCTCGAGAGCCCGCCTGTGACGTAACGTTGCCTAGCAACCGTGCCGCCCGAACACGGAAACTCTCACAGATTTGCTCCCAATTTAAAAAATACCCGTAGTGACCCTTTTAGTCCTAATTAAGTGAAATAAAAACAATCGGAATGAAATACTTTTAATGAAATGAACCCTTTTATACTCTTTTAAGTTATTCATTTGAAATTTTGTTACAATCGGATTTACAAGGATCAAATCAATCACGTACTTAGGTACGTAAGGTTAGCCTTATTCGCGTAGATGGAAGCTATATTCGAAATAGTACATTTTGATACTAGAGGAGAAAGTTTATCGTAGCCAGTGCTGCAGTGACAAACCACGTGTATCAAACGACGTTTTTAATACACTTATTTATTACTTAAATAGATAAATGGGGATTATGCGCGACTCATAGGATCGCTTAGCATCCAGCCTGATACGGTAAATTGCGTGCCTAAACGCGGTAGAGATAAGAACGGGTATTCGAGTATTGAAAAAGTTATTTGTTTATTGAATTTAGTAGGCTTCAGTCAGTAAAAGTCTGCCACTCCCTCTCGCTCCACCCAGGGCAGAAAAAGTTATTTGATGACATCCCACGAATCATGATAAAATCCACTGTTAAGCTTTATACATGTAGAGTAGCATTGTGTACCGACATTTTACGGTGACCAAAAAAAAAATGAAACCTTTTGGTTAGCGGTCAACACTTACCGCACAAGTATTGAAAAGAATCTGCCACATCAGCACAAGGTACATAACTGTAGGTGGCTGTTAGCGGCCATACTTACTGCTGAAAGTCACGCAGGACCAAAGTGAAAGGCTTCTAAATCCTAATGCTCGGCTGAACCCGCTCGGTCATCTTTCAAGAGAACCGTTATAACTCGTTTCCATTAACAATTGAGATCTGCAATGAAAGCGCTTGCCTTTCCTCGGCCTTGAACTTGGATATATTTTAGTTTGTTAATGTCCAGCTATTCAAGTATCTCTTAGCTGGAGTGTAATTTTATCATCGCTTATGACTGTGACATTTTGGATGTTATTATCGCTGATCAAATGTCTTTACGAATCTCTTTATTTGATATATATAGACAGGCCTGTTGGTCTAGTGGTTGGTGACCCTGACTGCTATGCCGAAGATCATGGGTTCGATTCCCACCCAGGACCAATGTTTGTGTGATGAGCACGATCATTTGTTCTGTGTCTGGGTGTAATTTATCTATAATATGTATGTATTTAGAAATATATAAGTATGTTTATCAGTTGTCTAGTACCCATAACACAAGCTCTGATTAGCTTGGGACTAGACGGCGCTGTATGATAGTAGTGTGATATTATTATTATTATATTAATATTATATAATTTCAGCCGAAAGTCGTCCACTGTTGGACGTAGGCCTCCCCCAAGGGTCTTGTGCGTCTCGCATCCACCGCATTCCCGCGACTCTCACCAGGACGTCGGTCCACCTTGTGGAAGGCCTTCCAACGCTGCGTTTTGTAGTGCGCGTACGCCTCTTCTCTCCTTTTGGCCCCATAGACCATCCGTTTTACGATCAATGTGCCCTAACTAGATTAATAGACTATAGACCATAGACTACAGTATCATGTATAGATTTCATCCGAATATTACATAGTCGGATGAAATCATCTATAAGAATCAATCAAAATCTATACATGTATATGTAAGAATAAACTGACTGACTGACATGTCAACGAACAACCGAAACTACTCGGACTAAGAGTGTGAAAGTTTCTTTTCTTTTTTTTTGGCGTAGGGGAGCAAAATAGAGATTTTTCAAAGTTAACCCCGTAGGAGATGAAACGGGTGCTATAAGCTTGTATAGATAAACCTGCTTCTAAGCAAGCAAAGCCGCTGGCAGAAGCTAGTATACTCATATTAGAGAACCAAACTTTTTCGAGGTTAGGAAATCATCAATATTATATTCCGCATTGGGGGAAGCGAGAGAATTAAAACTCAAAAAACACAAAATATTTTTTTTACATACGCATACATAGGTATTAATAACATCAATAGTTAGTAAATGACAGATTTTTACTAACTAAAATCCATTCATGTTCATTTAGTTGCCCTTTTTGTTTCTGAGCAGCAATGATTCTTTCGTGATACGATTTCATTTTTTTTTATTGAAACGTTATGAAAATAAAATGCACCTCCATTTCTCCGCTGTCCCGAGAAGTGATGAGGTGTGATCCTACACAGCAGCATTTTATTATTTCGCAACCCACATGTGTGGGGGTGCAAAATACCCCACACACAATATCTCTTTCTAAAATGTTAATATTGCTGAGACAGGGCAACTTATTCAGGTCGCAGTTTCCACACGTTCGCGCTACGCCGGACAAAGCCACGTTCATTAAAAATATTTCATTTTGACATTATTACGGTAGCCACGCGTTGCGGATATCAGGGATATTTGATCTTTGCGAGGAAATCATGCAGTACCTATATTTAATTCTGCTTGCAGACATTTTTGTTTAAAGTTTATTGTATGCTAGTGTGGCTGTATTATTATATTCCTCTCAATGTGTATGTTTTGTTCTCCCCGTGCTCATTTCTTGGTTTTTTAGCGTTTTAAGTTTATTCTGATGAACAATATTACTTTAGACTGTCTAGTATTTATTTATTATTCTTTGATGTTGTAAATGTTTTAGCCAGCATTTAGTACTCATAAATAATTCGTTACGTACATATTTCATCCTTGCTTCTTTCAATTTATCAAGACGAGCATTAAATGTAAAAGGTCATCGGTCAGACATGAAAGACGAACTAAGCATCACCACAGAACATACGAGAGCTTTACGCTGGCTGTCACATAACCACAAACACTTAAAACAAAACTCATAAGTAAACATAATCTTCAAACTAAATGCAAATTACGGCAAACGTGCACAAGCTGAAACATTTGGAGCATAATGCTAACACGTGTCGGGACATAGCGCCGAGCTTAGGACACAAAACAGTCCCAAACATTTAGTACTTAATAAAGGCCGAATTAGACGGATTCATAAAGCCGGGAGCCTTTGTAGAGCTTTGAGTGATTTAGGTCTCGGAGCTCCAGCTGATGTTTGATAAGACGCAATTGTGTGGGTTGTTGATGATCCTTGACAACGAAATGGATTGTGTTTTGAATAACTTCTGACTTTCGCTTGCCGTAGCTATACGAATAGTGTAGATATATGGAGAAGCAGTTTGATCTTCTGTAAGCAACATTTATAGATATACTATACTAGTTGCTAAATAGGTTTCGCCCGCATGATATTAGAAAATTGTCTTGAGAAAACATACTCACTTTCGGTGTTTTACAGGTTGCATTTTGGAGAGTGTGCGCAGAAATTGCATGACTTGATTCTGCCATCTCATTTCTACCATCGGACAAACCGACGAACGGCGAGTATCCACCCTTTCTTTGTTGAAACCTCTACGGTCCGGACTAAGCGTTTCGCATCGCCATTTATACCGCGTATATCGAGGGACTGGAACAATTTGCCTGCTACGGTCTTCCCGTCCGATTATAATTTAGGTGTCTTCAAGGCTAAAGTTTATAGGCTCTTAATAAAATAGTGCGCCTGACCATCAACGGTTGTTTCACTGCTTACCATCAGGTGGGATCGATAAAAAGAAACTCACAGGATAAGATAAAAAGTATATTATGTGCTATTCCAGGTTATGGTCTATTTGTGTACTAAGTTTCATTGAATTACGTTCCGTTGCGTGCGCACACACATCATCACAAACTTTCACTTTTATAGCATCAGTAGTTTCTGCCAGCGGCTTCACTTGCGTAAAAATAGAAAATGGTCTTAAGGGTAATAATTGTCCTACTTTATGGTCTACCCATGTGCCAAATTTCATTTACATCCACTCAGCTATTTAAGCGTGGAGAAGAAAGTAATATACACATATACACTCGCAAACTTTTACCTTTTTTCATATTATATTAGTGTGATATAAATGTACGTACTTGACCACGCATGCTAACTGAATGCCAACAATTATATTACTCCTAATCAGTATCCACTCTATCATCATGCTTGAAGGTAACTTTTCCAGACGAAAAAAAAGCAAATGAGTACACACTTAATCCCTCGCCGAAATCCACTACACTAACACGATTTCCCACATTAAGCCCATCAGCTCCAATAAGCGGTCCATCACAGCACCATTAAGGCCTGGCCCGGGGCTGTCTCGCGCATCAGGAACGCGTGGCTCCCCTACTCTCGTATCATCTCGCTCAATTTATGTCAATTACGAGCACAAAGTCGCAGCAAAAAAATGAAAATATCGAATAAAAGTGCCCGCACACGTCCTGGCTCCAACATTCCCTACGTTTGAACCTTTCAAATATTCATCCGTACCTTTTGACGTCTTTGTATTACCTTTTATATATTCATATCGATTCGTACGGGATCGCTTTTAAGTCTTTATGTCTGTTTGCGTTTATTTGAGACGTTGAAATGTTGACTTTTTCGCTTTTTGCGAGTTTTGATGGGAGTAATCAAAGGTTTTGACAAATTATTTCTTGAGCTTTAGATTTCTTCTTTCTTTAGCATTTTGTTGTTGTTTTTTTATATTGGTACCTAAAGGTATTGGGGCCTTTATTACACAGAGTTTGAATTGGTTTGCGATTTATGCATACCCAACTGTTTTTAGAAATGAACATTTTTGAACACAATTCACAACAAATTCGACGCATTTATCCAAACATTGTAACTAAAAATATTCTCAATATTTATACTTTGTCAACATAAAGGTTTTTTTAGGTTGTAAATTATCTAACCACATCTCCCGGAGCGCGAGAGCGTGTCATACTTTTACTGACTAATACCCCCTCCTATTCTTGCTTTGCTTTCGTTCCAGGGCCTCGAAGTTCTCTTTCGCACAATCCATGGCTCCCATATCTAAGCCTCAACCCTACAGGACTCTTATGGTTTTGCTGACATCTCCTTAAAAGGCGAGCATGGAACTCTACGCGCCGTCGACGACTTGGGTTCGGTTCAAACGGTTATCAGACGGTCGGGCAGCGAGCTACCCATTACTGGCCGATCGCAAGCCCGCGCCTACGGTGGCCGGAAATCGGGATCGGGATCTCTTAGGCTGAGGAGTAAAGGCCGTTCCTTTTTTTTAGAAGAGAAATCATCAAATTAATGACTGCTCACGCTCTAGGTGGAACGATTATCACACTTGCCCTGACTAAAACCAACCTATGTTCCTACAGTTGTTTTGTTTATTTTTATTTAAGGGACGCGGTAACTCTTTCAAACTACCCCGCGGCTCTGATAGGCATCAGCCCTAGCAGGCGCTTTGTTTTTGCCGACAGCTCTTTGAGGAGCGCGCGGTACAACGTACCGATGACCCCGGCTTGGTACCGGATGGTGAGCTGTCAGCCAGTGCCCTGATATTCGAACATTTTAGCGATTCAGGTCAATTTGCACTTCAAATTATATGACAGCGAATTTCTGAAATTACATAACGCAGGTACAAAATTAATTATCCGTCATAAAATAATTTTGATTCAAAATATAACTTTATTCTTTGTGTTAATTATTTTAACACAGTTGTACATTTCATTCAGCCTCGGCGCGCTGCACAAACTTTTCAAACGCATTTATAACAGAATTCGTCTCTTGTTTAGTACAATATCTGTATGACGTAGTTTCAAATTAAATGTTTTATACAGCCGAGCTCCCAAACGGGTTGGCGTGAAGATAAACTTTAAATTGGTCCACCATTTTCTCTCGACACTCTGAATTTTCTGTGAAGTTTGCTACATGAATAGAGATTTAAATGTAACGTAGCTGTGTGTGTGTGTGTCTTTGACGGCGATGTCCATAAGAGAAGTATTGAGAGTCAACTAGATCTTTTAGCCTTTGAAGCTGGGCACTTAAGTCACCAAGCTTTAATGAAATTTCGGTTATCTATTAATAATAATATAAATTTACATACACGTCTTCTCTGAACATAGCAAAGCAAATGAAATGTAAAAATAAATAAATTGGTATTTTTCCCTCGAAGCGACCTCTATTACTGCTAGTTTTTATCCCCCAATTAAAATGCTTTTCACATAGTCACACTGATTACAATATGAATCCATTAATTAATTAAACTCAATTAAAATAATTATTGCAAACTGACACAAATAAAGCTAGTAAAATAATGTTTCATTACACACAACGCGAAATCTGATTATGATTGGGTATTTTATACGGCAATAAAATTGGTTCTTAATTACTACGAGTAATTTAGGTATACCTTTTTATTGTAATAGGTACTTACTTAAATAATGGACTGTGATGGAGAGAAAAGTTTAGATTTCCACACCACACAACAACCTTATGCATATAAATCAGCGTAATATTGTTCCCACTGCTGGGACTGAGGCCTCCTCTCTAGGAGGGAATGGGCCGTCATATTTTTTATTTATTTTCTTTCCATGCTTCTCTTTTCTTCTTTTATTGTTTATTTTTTTTTTCCCGGAGGACTATAATGTTTTAAAATAAAAACGGTCTATGGGAGGGCCTGGTAATTTCAAGTAACAGGATTAAATGTATCATTATTTCAGCCGATAGATGGGCACTGTTGGACATAGGCCACCCCCAAGTGTCACCACAACGAACGATCCTGTGCATCCCGAATCCATCGGATTCCCGCAACCTTCACCAGGTCATCGGGTCACCTTGTAGGAGGCATTCCAACGTTAGGTCTTCCCGTACGCGGTTGCCACTCTAGAAACTTTCGGCCCTAACGGCAATCTGTATAATCATTGAATCTTATTATGTAATGTTAGTTTGCACCTTTAAGGAAGAGGAATAAATTAATATATTATGTTACCTATATAATAGGAATATAATATCAACAAACAACAGAATTCTACCTATAACAGTTAAGATGTACTTATACATGCAAGTTTGTTGACTTTGAAGAATCCCCAATAACTTCAGTAATACTCCCACTTAGCTTTCTCAACAAGAACTCCTAACTTTCCGAACAGAAAAGCCTCTTCAACATTCAGCCCAAAAAAAGAAACAAAATAGTAAGCCAGTAATATTTTATTGATAGCTCAACTATGTCCCAGTTTTTGTCCCGGCAATCCCGGCTGGATGGCCCCCGGGGGGCCGTCGCACTACAACTATCAACTACCGTCGTTATGACGTCACAAGCCCCTCTTCGCCAACTTGCCGCGACTTCTATTTACTTGTTTTGCTGAATTTTCGTGAATATTCATGAGTTGGGCGCGGATTTTAGTAATATTATGAGAGTGTTTCATTAAATTTTATGTTTGGGCTATGACAGAAGTGTGTAAAAGCTTAGTCGTGAACAACTTTAACCATTTCTGGTTCAATATAGGTTTTGCGGGTAATAAAAACGATCAAATAAATGTTTGAGCGACGGGCTGCTGTGTAAGAATATCTGTGTATGCCTACTGCGTTACTCTGGGAGTTACTGCGATGCTAATATAATATTTGTTTAAGACCACGAGAAAACTGTTATTTATTTTAATCCCAAGCTTGTTACACAAACGTACCGACCGGTTAGTACGCAGTAACTGCCGATCGCTAGACCAGACCATCTCACTGACACAATAGATATCTCTTTACAGTGTCTCTATACTACTCGTATCATATATCATCGCTTGCGTTAATTTACGTCTCATATGGTAAGTACCTATGACACCCAGTGCGGGTGCAGTGCTCCTGACCCAACTATGGCTCACTTAATAGAGCACCCACAGTGGCCCTAGACCTGCTCTTTGGAGGACCAAAAACGCTAATAACGCCGCTATAAACGTGCCCACCTTCTGGGCCCAAAACCTTTGAGGGATAGAAAACCTTCGATTTTCAAGGAGAAAAAGAAGGATGTGTACAATAAAGTACATAATAAATAAATTAAAGAAGTGTATTTACCTAGTTAATTGTATAAAAATAGTAACTTTATCCAAACCAAAGAAAGAATTTTTAGGGGAAACTTTAATCAGACATAAAAAAATCTTGAATCTTCACATTTAGAATTAAAACAACCCCACTAAAATCACCAAATTCGTTCTCTTTTGGAATAAAATAAAATCCCACACAACTCCAACAATTATTTTTACAAAAACCCCATATACTATATTCGTACCAAGTACCTACAGCTATAAGTTTAAACCGCGGCGCACACTGGCGGTAATTCAGCCGTAATTGAATTCCTATCAGCTCAGCAGGCAGCGCGTGATATGTAGGGTCGGCGCTCACTTGCCATCAATTACGGCGGCGGCTTTTTTGGTGACGAAATTAATGTTCTCTTGTGTGTATACGGCTTTGTGTCGGTGTGTGTAGGGATGTAGGTAGGTACAGGTTGAAGTTGTATGGGTTTGCTCGAGGGACAAATGTATCATTTTGTAAGGAAGAAATAATGTTAAAAGCTTGCACGGGATACAGTCTAATACAAGGCCGTATAAAAAAATAAATATGTATGTAGGTTAAAAATTCGTCAATGTGTGATTAAGATATTTTTTTTTCTTTTTTTTTTATTATGGAGAGGCTTGCGTTTGACCACCTGACGTTAGGCGATGATGTGGCCGAAAATGGAAGACGCTTTCCTAGAGGCAATCTATTCACTCTTAACTTAAAAACCCCTAGGTTATAGCTATCAGGAAACACAGACTCTGGCAGGGAATTCCACTCCTTAGCTGTACGCATATTCAGTTACAGAGTAATGTTTTTCCATTTAAATTATATACTTATGTGACAAATAAGTCGTATATAACACTTTAACATGTCAGTTTATTCTTCAATTTAAACTTGGTGAAGCCTGTGTTTCCAGGCTGGCTGCCCTGAGAAGAAAAAAATAAAACCAAAGAAAAAACATAAAGTAGTTAAGCTGCCAGTACGACGAAATTACTGCAAAGAAAACTATCTAAAAAATTTAGGAAAAGTCTGTTAATAACTCCAATGAAATAAAATTTAGCACAAAGTAAAAGAAAATCATAACAATTAGAACTATATCTACAATAATATTATACAAAACTCCCTGTAGGCTGTGAATACTCCATCTATCAATTTATTACAGAACATCAGAACTTCGTAACGATACAACATGTATGTACTTTCATTATTATGTTATGTATTTACGTTAATATGTACAACTTGCTCTACAGCGGTAAATATTGGAGTAGTTCCATATCAAAAAAGAAAAGTCGTTGTGAAAAAGCCTTGATTATATTCTTTTTAGGGTTCCGTAGCCAAATGGCAAAAAACGGAACCCTTATAGATTCGTCATGTCTGTCTGTCTGTCTGTCTGTCTGTCTGTCTGTCTGTCTGTCCGTCCGTATGTCACAGCCACTTTTTTCCGAAACTATAAGAGCTATACTGTTGAAACTTTTATAAGTAGATGTATTCTGTGAACCGCATTAAGATTTTCACACAAAAATATAAAAAAAGCAATAAATTTTGGGGGTCCCCATACATAGAACTGAAACTCAAAAATTTTTTTTTCATCAAACCCATGCGTGTGGGGTATCTATGGATAGGTCTTCAAAAATGATACTGAGGTTTCTAATATCATTTTTTTCTAAACTGAATAGTTTGCGCGAGAGACACTTCCAAAGTGGTAAAATGTGTGTCCCCCCCCCTCTAACTTCCAAGATAAGAGAATGATAAAACTAAAAAAAATATATGATGTACATTACTATAAAAACTACCAACGAAAATTGGTTTGAACGAAATCCAGTTAGTAGTTTTTTTTTAATGCGTCATAAACCGAAAAAAATACACTTTTATTAAAACATCGATCAAAGTTACAACACATTACAAGAACTTTTATATTATGTTACTTGCTGCTACGGAACCCTTCATGGGCGAGTCCGACTCGCACTTGGCCGGTTTTTTTGTTTTTGTTATATTTGACCCCACACTAGGAATAACTTCTATATCATGTATCCTAAATGTGCGTTTACAAACATGTAAAATCACATACACAAGACACCCAGACCCGGAACACTTATCTATAGGCCATAAAAATATTTGTCCATAGTTAAAAATTAAATTAGCAGCTAATCGCTCAACCACTGCGCCAGCCGTACCGTCTCTATTGCGTAAACAAACGTTACTTCATTATGTAATACAATCTACGATCTATAGTATATATTGTGAGACACAGTCACCAAACCATAACGATTAAAACTTATAATTAAAAGGCTCCCTAACTAAACAAACTCCTCACACTAATCACTATTCAACGCAAGTAAAGCAGTACTTAACGCCTAGTATACTATCAACGAAAGTGATATTTATTCAGCGAGTGACCTCCGAAATTTACAGGCTGTGGTGATTACAGGCTCGTTTGGTGATAACATCGATCGAGGCATTTGCAAGCCAATGGGACATTAATAGCCCATTGCTTACTAAAAGCCTATTTATATTGGTACATAAAGATCCGCTGCCGAGCCCGCCGGAATAACAAACGGGAGAATATCGTTATTCCCTGTCTTTAAAGGTAGTTAGTTTATAATTTGAGTTTGAGATGAAGAGTAAATGATTTTAGTCATTTTGAATAAGGTATTATCATCAACGTTGTTTTAATGTTTAATTCAACAAGTAAAGTAGTCGAAAAATAATAATAACGGTACCACTTTAAATGTATCTCAAAAACTTGGTCGCCTTTGCTCTTCATTGATCGAAAACATACCCAAATTATCTTTCTGATGAGCACAATAACAATTTAAAAAGATAGAAATAGCAATGTGAAAATAAATAAATAAAAATGAACAAAGAAAACTGTAGATAATATTTGAAAAATGAATGAGCTTCAGAACAATAGCTACATTACGGACTCCACAAACGTGTGAAAAGAGGGATTTTTATCCTTCATTGGCATCGCTGAATGAGTTTTTTAAAGAGCAATAAACTTGTCATAGGTCATTTAATATTATAACGCTCTCATGTCGAGTTACGAGCTTGAAGTCGTTCACAATATGTCTCATCTTATTTTCCAATAAAAACTGAAGAGAAAAACAATATTATGAACGTCTATTTTATTATTTTTAGTAAATTGGCTCGGAGCTCAGACAGCTATTGTGATTAATTTTACAAATAATTCAGATTTACGGTGTTATTTATAGGTATTCCGAGTAATTTCATCTTCCAAAAACAAATTTCTAGATGTAGAAAATGTTTTAGTTGGCACAAGTTTTTTAAACGTTGCAATTTTATTCAGCAAAACAATATAACGTATTTACAATCATACTGTAAATAATTGCTTTCACACAAAAATACATTGTAGAAAACGGCTGCTAGTATAATAAATTGTTTTTATTGTCACAGATAGTATTTATTTGGCTAATAACTCGTGAAAAGGTCCTTGTCCAGCAAATAGACATTAATAGTAAGCGCCTTTGCCAGAGATTCGATGATACTAAAAACAAATGTTTTCACAGCCTCTATCCCAAACGAGATTTACTTTATTTTACGCCGATAAACTTGTAAAATTTTTATTCATTTACTTTCCAATATATTTTAAAACAAACATGAAAATCTGGCTGATTACATTGCTCCCTAAAATTAATTTCAAAATTCAATCAAAACTTTTGTTTAACAAACAGTAAGTTTGTCGGTAAACTGAGATCAATAAAAACAGTCGAGGTGTGAATAACAATATAAAATGTAACAAAATAAACAAAGTAAGCGGAGCGGCCATTTTTTAACACTTTGATGGTGAGCGATTCTAGTAGAGCCGAAGGCATGGTCATGAGTTGACTTCAGAATGAGAAACCTAGAGTCATGGTACGCAAGGCAAAGAAGGAGCATAAGAGTGGCTTCAGTCAGTAAAAGTCTGACACGCCTTCCCACTCCGCCCTAGAGCAGGAGAAGTCATGGGATGGTTTTCCACTCTGAAAATAAAGATTAATAGGTTTTTTTTTTGGTGGGTAAGGAACATCCAATTGACATTTCCTGCCCTTGGGCGAAGCGGGAGATAGTGTCAGACTCTTACTGACTAAAAAGCCCACCCCGTTCCTTCTTGCCTTTCGTACTGAGACCGAGCTTCCCTTTCGGGGTCATACTGAAGCGGATACCGTACGGGATGATTGTTTTAATGATTAGTGATTTTTATTTGCTTACTTTGGCACATGACGCGTGGAGTTCACCTCAGTTTAACCAGAAGTTTATAACATCGAGTGCGCGATAAACTGCGCTGATAAAAACGGTCAGCGAGCCTATCCGGCTACGAGTGGACACACAAAATGCATTAAGTTTCCATCGGCGACGTAAACTGTGTCGTTTCAACGGATTGCTAGTAAAAAGAGTGACAACATGTTTTTCAGTTGAATTCCTGGCAATGAACATTTTTACAAGCGACAGTTTTTTTTGCATTTTCGTGTAAATGACAAATCCTACAGTCTTTACCACGCCCTTTTCGCTTCCTGATGCAGATATTTTTAGAAACAGATCAGCTAGTTAGAGAGAGTTAGAGTTAGAGTAGAGAGCCGTTGTCATAAAATTGTCACAACAAATACAACAATTTTTCCAATCAACTTAATAAATTCTATGACAAAATTATTCGTTAGCAACTAAATAATATTACCATTAAATAGGTAACCCTCTAAATAACAATTATTACCTAACACATACACTAGTCCATTATTACACTTCGGGCCACGGTAACGTATACAATTCGAATCACGTTGGTATTTACAAATCACAAACCCAAATACCTATGTATTTATAAATGTATAGAATACGTGAGAACAATGTCGATATAGACTATATACTGCTGAGCGTTTGCGTCTGCTGACTGTGGGGGAATGGGAGTTGGGTCTGTGGCCACACACACTTCACAGACGCATCGTTTTGTGTTACACCACATTGGTGCCGCTGTGATGAAGCTATCAATCAACGCGCCTGGCCTCATCTCACATTCCAAGTACGACAGATCAACTCTGGCTGCTGAGACAGTTAAACGGTGCAAATACTACGTATAACCTTATTCGAATACTAGATGCTCCTTCTAGTGGCTTTGCTTTTTAAACTAGAAAATATATATACCCTGTACTTTGGTATCTACCAAAGTACCAAATTCAAGCTCTAGTGGAGAAAAAAAATTCTTGCTTGCTTTTTTTATTATTGACAGGCTCGCATTTGAAAACCATCTCACCTGATAGTTAGCGATGATGTGGTCGACGATGGAGCACGCTTGCCTAGAAGTAACCTATTCACACTTGATTTAAAGACCCCTACGTCGTAACTATCAGGAAACACAGACTCCGACAGGGAATTCCACTCTTGAGCTGTACGCATAATAAATGTGTTGCCAAAACGCTTTGTGCGTATGGGTGGGATCCGGTACATGGTAGACCCATGTACAGGTGGTGCCACGTCGTAAGTCTTGTGGTCTGATGATGGAATAGACTTGTCAGAATTAAATCGTGAAATTTCAGTGCACACTCCCCGCTTTTAATAATTGTTTGTTCATAAGCAGGTATATAGGCTTTACGTTCAAAAGTCAGAGGCACATTAACACTATTCAAAGTTTTTATTAAGATAACAATAATTTCATTAAACAAAAAGGTGTCACAAACCACAATAAACAATAAAACATATCCAAGAAATTAAGCACAGGAATGACGGCTCAGTTAAGTTGGAACACGCCATTACATTCATGGCTCCTTCGTTACGCTGTTAATTTTAATAAGCGAAGCGTCGTAGGACACCTGTGTCATAATGTGGGCATTTATTGTCACTGAAATGTTCTTGTAGGCAGAGTTATGTTAGTAGTGAAGATAATAATATATTCTTTCTCACTTCGGTCTTGATAGAGTAGACGTATATGAACTCTGTCCAATTGCTGGCGTTGTTGTTACTGACTTCATGGATTAAATCTATATGGTTCTGTCAGATGATGGTCTGGTGCATTTATTAACAATAGTTTCAAGTGTGGATTAAAACTTATAAGTCCATTTCATCCATGATTTGCTGCATGGTCTATTGCCTTTCTGCCCTGTATGTGATCTTTTGAGAGAGCTTTAATAAATCCAGACATCTTTTTCTCCCAAATTGATGAAAGAATTACCTAGTGCATAGCATTTTGTATTCCTGTTGAATGCGCAGTACCCGGTGACTAGTTCGCCCACAGAGCCCAGCGACTAGTTTGCCCGCAACCACCGTCATCCATAGACACGCTTTAAATGATCTTACTACATTTCTCTAAAGTTTTCGCATTCCGTGAGTAAAGAATTATTAATTATCCAAAATTAATTTATCTTCGTAAACCTAAAAAAAATATATACTTACGCCCACAAATTACTCAAAGAATTTTTAATACAAGGAGTTAGATTACAAGAGTGAAAGCACAAGAGTGATACAGTATTTGATAAATACGTATATATTTTTTACCAATTTATTTGATAGTGTAAGCCTAGTGATACAGTAATCGATAACTATATATTTTTAACTATTACTAACCGTGAATCCAATAAGATTCATCCTACATAAACTGAGAAAAAATGTAGGCTTTCTTACGAAGTAAGAGCCTAGTGATACAGAAGTACGTCGTACAGTCTTAGTAACAGCCCCATTGGTACCCTCGGGTACGAAACCCTATAAAATAGCAACGTGACATTTATGTGGGTTTGTAATTTTGTCCGCAAGTTTATAAGGCGTGTCAGGTAGGACGTGGGATCTGTAGATTTATCATTCTTCTTTTTTTTCAGACAAATATTAATAACTGGCTGCTCCCCATGGATTGAACTGATGTGGCCCATCTCACAGGGACTTATAAGTACCTAGTGTAGAATAGTAGGTAACCCATGGCATTCAACAATACTTTAGCTTTCTTACTTTCTGTGTCTGTGTGTTTAGGCTTCAGCAATGCTATAATCTGAATTTACATTTTAGTTTAAAAGCCTTCTCCAAGTTTCACCATAACGATCGGTCCTCTGTGTCTCGCATCCATCAGATTCCCGCGACCCTTACCTGGTCATCGGTCTGCCTCGTGAAAGGCCCCCCAACACTGCATCTTCTGCTACTCCAGAACTATTTGGCCCCATCGACCATCGGTTCTGTGGGCAATGTGCCATGTCCTCTGTCAGTTAAGTTTGGTGATTCTTCGAGTTATATTAGTAAGTGTGGCTGTCTTTTTTAGGTGGAAATTCATCCAATAACTTTTTTCTCCCTGGGGCAGAGTGAGAGGACGTGTCAGACTTTTACTGACTAAGACCCACTTCGCTGTTCCCTCTGTGCTTTGCGTTCCAGGACCACCGCCGATCGCCGGCGGTGCTCCGCACAAGCGGGGGACACCTCCCCCGTCTGCTAGTAGGGCGGCCTAGGATTATAGAAAAAGTAATATATAAAACTCATTGGTGTTTTTTTTTCTTCATGGCTGCGAAAAGGCTCATGAAAGTTGGAAGGAGTAGAACGTCTTTGCCTAGAAGTAGTACAGAACAGACAAACAAAAAAAAATTTAGCTAAAATACTCGCCTCATTATTATTTATATCCCTTAATATAAATAATAAAATACATATCACAAAACTTTATTTACGACAATAGGTATCTATAAAGCACTAAAATTATTCATTAAAACTAAATTGGATCCCAGGACGAGAATTAACGACTCTTTGGAGCGAAACTAATTCACACCTAGATGGCGCGTGAAATTGATTCCTCCTCTATTATCCATTAAATTGAGAGGACTTTTAATGTCATCTTTAATCGTTTTGGACGCGATTTAGTTTCACTACCATGCTGTAACATTCATCTAAAAACTAACCTTAGCGATTTTGTATATTTCTGGTTTCAAATATAACAGTTCTGATCAGAATTGTGTGCTATGTCGGTCACATCATGCAAAAATCCACTGATGGTTTTGAAGAGAATCCTGTATAGTAGAGATCAAGAGGTCGACAAAGAAAACGATGGACCAAACCAAGCCTTCAATCATTGGAGTTATTATCGGAAAGCCTCAAGAATGGCCCAAAAATCAACAAAATGGATCAGAAACCGAGTATAGACAGACCAACATGTATATTATATTGAAAAGTGATCGTCCCAAAAAGTACAGGCATTGCTGTGTTCCGAATGCTAGTTTAAATTTCTGTGAGAACGTAATCTCTAACCCTTAGATTCCAAATCATGTCTTCTAACTTATTTAACTCGACTCCACCTCGAATCTTCAAATTTATATTTACAGTTAATTAAGTTTAATTATATTAATTGGGGTTTTTTTATATTGGTAACTCAGACAAGTGAAGGTCCTATAAACTAACATGGAATATTCCATGTTAACCAGTACCTATAGAGTTAACCAGTTTCACTAAACGGCAAAGTTAAAATTTATTTACGTGTGCTGGGGTACCGAGAAACCTAATAACAACTAATGCATGTGACCTAAAATGCAGTTGTACGAGCAACTCCAAGCGTTCTGCTAGTTCCATAACTCTCTCAAGTAAAAAACAAGGCTCGAATAGATAGCAAAGTGATGATAAAGGGTTATTGTAGAAGTTGGCAGACACACAGCTTCGTGAGTAGCTCAAAGTATGCCAAACTTTAGTTAGAGCATTTAGGTCCAAACATAAGTAGGGGAGTCCGGTTCATGCTTGAAATATCTTAGGAATTGTTCCACGCGAAGTGTGCATGGAATGCCCCCTGTGGTAGAAACCAGAGTCCTAGGTAGAAAGCATCTTTTAAGACTCCTGCAGATAGGTGTGACGATATTGAAATTGCTCATCATCATGCCTTTTTAATGTTCCCACTGCTGCGACTCAGGCCTCCTTTCTAGGAGAGGGAATGGGCCGTATTCCACCACGCGGGCCCAGTGCGGGTTGGTGAATGTCACATGTCTTCGAATTTTTAGTTCTATGACATGCCGGTTTCCTCACGATGTTTTCTTTCACCGTTTTTAGAGCAGTGGCTATGAAATAAATTACACAAAGTAATACGCCTGGCACGGGTTTGAACCCGCGACTTATAACTCGTTAATCGGAGCCATTACTACTCGGCCACCAGAAATTGCTCAAAGAGCAGGCAAATCCATAGAATAGTATATTTCTTCGAAAAAGGGTTGTCGCTTTGTCACTTAGCGCCTGTCACAGAAAACCTTATACCTAAACCACCTACTAAATGTTCAGTAAATTATTAACACTGATTGATTCGCAGAATTTCGGTATCCGTACATAAAGGCCTTTATTAATTAACACCTAAGAATGTGTAAGTACATCTATCTGTATGTGAAATCGATATGTAGGCGTTTTATACGTGTTATGTGTCCATTAAAGGACGAACCCTTTTACGAACGTGTGAAGTCAACAATCAGTTGGAATCCTTTATACCATGTTTTGAAATACATAGCCTAACTGGGATTCGGACCGTACACAGATTTTTCTTAAGGTTTTTTTACGCGTTACACTAGGAATTTCTAATTTATTGGGATGCTTTTGATCCTAGAACGCAAAGCAAATGAATACGTGCGGTTTTAGTCAGTAATAGTTTGGCATGACTTCCCATTCCACTCTTGAGCGAGATCATTAGAAGACCTTTTTTTGAAATGGGATACCATCTCAAAAGAAAGTGGTAATACTTATAATTTACGCAATCTTCAATAACATTATTTGGTTGATAACATTACTAAGACTTAACATTTTTTAAGTATCTTTTGCCCGCGGCGTCGCTTGCGTAAATAAAATACAGCTTATGTCACTAAGAAATAAAACAGCTTTCTATCTGAAAAAAATGTACCAATCGGACTAGTACTTCCAGAGATTACCTCCTACAAACATAAAAACAAACTTTACCCTTTTTATAATATTAGTATCAAAAATCAAAATCAAAATCATTTATTTCAAATAGACCATTTGCAGGCACTTTTGAATAGTCAAATGTCGGTCAGTACAAGAAAAGTGAAGCTAAATTGCTAAGTATAGATAACTTATCTCTTTTCATGAAGGTAATATATATAAAAATAAGCAATCTAGCTTCCAAAGTTCCGCAGTCCTCGGCTGATCACGGTTGAAGTGGTCCTCCAGTCGCCTGCACAACATCACTTCGTGATTTTATTATGTATGCCCCGTTATTCCGAATAGGAAGCCATCTATCAACTGGCCTGGGCTCTCCTCGTGACTCCTGGCCCAGTTTCGGAGCGACTGACCTATATTCAAAATAGCTTTTTATTGTGATAGTTGTAGCGTTAAGAGGAACAATTTAGATGGTTTGTTGAAGATCTAGACCTTTAGTTTAGTTAGACTGGAATCAATAAAATAATTAGCAAACGCAAAAAATGTATTGGGACCACATTCCTTTTACAAACATAACGTGGGAGTCGTTTTTTTTTTTTTCTTTATTGATATTACCTAATGCTTGCCTGCGATCCCACAGCGATGCAAACGTTGATGATGAGGCGCACTAGTTTATGAAGAGCCTCACTCTAGCCTTGAAGACACCTAAATTATAATCAGATGGGAAGACCGTTGCAGGCAAATTGTTCCAGTTCTCCAGTTCTTGGATGTATGCGGTACGCGGTATAAACGACAACGAGGCGACACGCTTCGTCCGGACTGTAGAGGTGTCAGTGACATAAGGGTGGATACTCGCTCGTTTTCAGATAGCTACAACCTAGGCGTCTTTAAGTCATGATCGAATAGATTACTTCAAGGCAAGCGGGCTCCATCGTCGATCACATCATCGTTTACCATCAGGTGAGAAGTATCTTACCTGGAGGTAAACAATTAAAGCCAAGGTCTTCACTATAAAAATATCATAATAGTAGATTACGTGACTAGGGGATAAAGCAGTATCTGTAAGTCGCGGGCGGCATGTTGAAGTAAGAACGAAATGAAGGTTGCTGATATTAATCCCGAAAGGTAGTGAGGGTTTAAATAATTAACTCCCGAGCATTACGAGGGAGGTATTAAAAAGCCGCCCAAGACTAACACAGCTTTATCCCCGTGTTGCACACTCTACTTTTTAGACCATCTGTGAGATAATTAAATGACAGTTTGGTCGACCAAATCATATAATTTAGAGAATTATGATATTATATTAACAAGTTCATCAAACAAACAAATTTTTTTCCAATTTTCAATAACGCTCCCGTCAGTCATCATCATCATCAGCCTATTTAATGTTCCCACTGCTGAGACTCAGGCCTCCTCTCTAGGAGAGGAAATGGGCCGTAATCCACCACGCGGGCCCAGTGCGGGTTGGTGAATGTCACATGTCTTCGAATTTTTGGTTCTAGGACACTCTCGTCAGTACGCACGTTTTATTCTGTTTTCTTCTTTTTTTGTTAGTGGCCAGTTAGAATTTCGAGTTAACTTGTTCTATGCACGTACATTTTAATTCACGATTTTTGATGTTCCAAATTCAAATCTCTAGGCTGGGTCGAGGTCGAGCCTACTGGGGCCAGGGTTATCCGAAAGGGAAGCTCGGTCCTGTTACGAAAGGCACGAAGGAACAGGGTGGGCTTTTAGTCAGTAAGAGTCTGACACTATCTCCCGCTCCGCCCAAGAGCGGGGGTTGTCATTGGATGATTTTTCCCACAAGAAGCCTCATAAGAAGACTCAAAGTCACCCAAAGGGCGATGAAAAAGGCTATGCTTGGATTTTCCTTGCGTAACCACATCATAAATGAAATTAAACTTTGTTTCTAATAAGTCATTCATAAATACTTTGTAGAAGATTTTCAAATTACCCATTGGCCTAGTTTTAACAATATTCATTGTTTAAATCTGGATCAGCTCAGAGAATAATTAAATTAACTAATTTAAATTTGATCAATTATCGTAAAAGTTAAATCAGTCTAAAATTGATACAAAATAACATTGGTTGTCGACATTTTAGCTGCTGCGAGGTTTGTGTAGAGCAGTGGTGGCCGAGTGGTAACGGACCCAAGACGAGTACGAGTACGTTACGAGTTGTAGGCAGCAGGTTCAAACCCAGCCGTGCATTACTTTGTTTCCCCCTCTCTCACACGACTCTGTCCACAAAACACCACAACAATTAATGACGTCACGGCGTCATATCACTAACTACTATAAAATAACAAAACAAGGGCTTAATAACTAGATCTCGTTTACCACAATACATAAAATACTCGTTATGGTCTCCCTGTGTGTAATTTATATTGCAGTACAGTGAAAAAGACCTCATTGATCGAGAGTCGATCTTTAATTCAAGAACAGACTTCAATTGAAGTTATCCAGCGTTTATTTATTTTAAATCGTAAACTGATCGGTTTCTTGTTTATCCAAGAATTATCTTAGTAGAAGACTCAATATTTTTCATTCGTTTAAAAAAGGTTCGTCTCAACGCGATCCAAACGTTATTTTTATCTACAAGCACTCCGCACAGCTGAGCTAAAAAACTAGGTCTCTGATCTTGCTACTTGTTTTATTGTTTTAGGATACGAAAAAAATTGCTTCGCCTGGTGTAATGAAATGTCTATCTTTCAGATTGTTTTTTAGACTAGTTTAGACCTTAAGAAAGCAGAATTGGTGCTACTTTATGAAGTTTATGCTATTTAAAATAACAAAGTTTTTTAGTGTTACGAAATTAAAAAAAATTAAAGATTTGTATTGATGAACAAATTAAAAATATACTAGTAGGTATTAAGTTAGCCTATACTAACATAATAAAGAGGATGAGAAGAATGAGGAGAATGTATGTTGTTTTTTTTTTTTTTTTGAAAAGTACAGGTTCGATTGCTAAAATTTTTTCACCGATAAATAACAGCTATATTTTATGAACCGCAGGCAAAAGCTAGTCAAATATAAAAATCACTTGCAATCGTTATTTATTTTCTTTGTTATTGCATAATTCTCAGTGATCGGAATAGGTAGGGCTATTAAGGTTCATTGTAAAAATATATAATATGTGGTTTAATGAATCATGATAAATACACTATCCTTAATACCGCCCTTCTTATATTTACCCGTCACAAAGGAAGTGTAATCTTTCATTAGTCCCGAAGGCAAAAATAGTTTTTTTTTTATAATTTTACTACTTAAAATCCAAATCCAAATCCCGGGACTCGGGACATATCCATATTTATTCTAACTTATGGCAAGTGCATAAAACAGCCCTACCTAAACCGATCTCTGATGATAATTCTCTGATAATCAATAAACGATTTAGTCTAAATTTAAATTCAAATCAAGTATCAAATGAATTCCTGGAACTCATTTATTTATTTACAATTTACTTGTACAATATTACAGCCTAAACTAATCCATTGTACAGAAACTAAGAAATAAAAGAAGAAAACATATTTAATAACAGGCAATCTTATGTGTCAATATGAGGATAATACAGTGGGCTGCTATATTGTAAACTCTTTTGTACTGTTTTTTTCTTTTCAATATGTATATTGTAGCTGTTTATTGTACCACAAATAAATAAAATAAAATAAAATAACATCTTAATGACAATTCGTGATTTGTAAATTGAATCTTATAAAATCAAGTAATTTTATGTAAAAACAGTTTCTATAAATCCCAAAACATTCGCCCCGGACACACGAGGGTGCTTCCAACACTCAACTCGACATAATTCGAAAGAAATAAACTTTCACAGATGGCGGGACACCCCTGAGTATATTTCTTGAATAACGGCCGTCAAATTCGGGACTCTCCTATTAAAAGTTGCCAAGATTATGGACATTAGCTCCCGGGGAGGAATTTCAAGTTTTGCATAATACCTGCCTTACTGTATCCCGCGAGGGATATTTTTTTGATGTTCGTTGGGGATCTGTTGGGCGGAAAGGAAATGTTAGTTTATTAGCGTCAGTTGGTAAGAAGATTCACTTTTCTTCCACTTCATTAAATCTATGACGCAAGATTGGAGTTAAAATTTGATATCTTGCATTGCTGGAACAAAGTTCTCCGAGCGCATAGAATAATAAAACAACCTGATACCAACGGACCAGATGCTACACCGGTCTGATCAGAAGATCCTTCCTTATCAACGGAAATATAGTGATGGGACTTTATATTATGTTATGTTGAGGTTAAGGAGCCTCTTAAAACTGACAGCCAATGATTAAAAGTCAGCTATAAGAAGCAATGCCTCAATTTGCTGTTCCCCACTCAATCTAACTGCCTTTTCCGCTTTGGTGAGTTGCTGTCTAACCGGACGAACAATGGTTGATCGTTGTCCGGCCATCCGGCCAGAACCAAGCTCTAGTCGATGGCTCGCTGTACTCTATTCTACGCGGACCTCAAAAAGATATCAGCAAAACTGAAAGTGGCCATCAGAACCGATTCCAGTCAGGGCTGCGGATTCCCACTGCTCTGGTCGAAGGATTCGCTATGGCTCTGGTATACAAAGAGTACTAAAAGACACAGATGGGGCTTATTTAGTTAAAGTCTGATACCTTTTCGCTCCATCTTAGGGCAAGAGAAGTAATTTGATGACTTCACCTCCAAAAAGAAAAAACTGGA
The DNA here is from genome assembly GCA_929112965.1 of Mythimna albipuncta. Classification (NCBI taxonomy): domain Eukaryota; kingdom Metazoa; phylum Arthropoda; class Insecta; order Lepidoptera; family Noctuidae; genus Mythimna; species Mythimna albipuncta. The sequence goes on from OV815973.1 coordinate 646,706, forward strand.
AGCGGCCGGGTATTTGACATGAAGTGACTGCCTGTCTGACCTCCACAACTCAACAACTGGTACGATACTTACCCTTCGGTAAATAGGTGTAATTTTTTTTTTGCTTATGACAACCCTAATCACGGTCATAGATCTACAAAGAGGAACTAGAATCATTGGTTAAGCGTGCTTTCTGAGGCATGGATAAGTCTAAGTATGTGATGGATGCTCACGCATCAGCGGCTTGATCTTGAAGATCACCTGGTGTGGCTGCTAGTACTATCAGTATGTAAAATTACCTAGCAAACTACCAAATCAAGAAAAGTAATCAGTAAATGTAAAGATATGAAATTCCATATTGTTATATAACTTAAATCCTTTTCTTCTCAACGAAATCTTTCCTAAGGAACCTTACAAAACTCTTTGGAACAAACTTCCCCTCACCTTTCGCCCTGGGACTGCCAAGCCAATTTCCCGCTTTTTAATATTTGAAATGATCTGTGTTTTTCTTCGAATTTATACAGACAGCCTGTAACTTCACAATATATACCTTTTTTTACAGGTTACAGGTTACGGCCTTCGAAGAACATTTCTTTAAGTATTTATTAACTTGCCGAGAACGGCTATACAAAATTTTTACTTGAGATAAGTCCTTTCAAGATAGATATTATTTTTATTATTTGATTTATGAAATAAGAGATTGAATTTTCATGATTTGGTTGAAATGTGAAAGATTTTTACATCAGACATTTCATTACTTTACTTTTTATTTGGTTAAAAAGCTTTGCTGCAACTTAAATAAATATTCTTTTAAATAATATACCGTACATATATATTTCATAGTCTATTATTCGTCTTCGTTGCTCTTGTGACCACTTGACATTCTAAGCATGACTTATTTTCCTAAAGTAAATACATAAAGCTTGTCGTACTATTTACTGTCTGTCTCTATTTACAATCTAAAGTGAATGGTGAAAGGTTTGGAGGAGATCAGAGGACAATAGATGACAGCACGGTACATACGGTCATCGTATTGTTCGTAGATAAAATCTGTAATTTGTTTTAAGATTGTTTATTTAACTCGAAAACTAAATTGGAGTTTAGTTGAGACACTTAAAAGTATATTTCGTACAAGTTTCACATTATCAGACTAATATTTGCCTCGCATGTGAGTAAAATCGTAAACAATAATAAACATTGATCACCGAGCCAAAAACTTTAAATTCAAACAATAAATCCAACAACACAGCCCTATATCACATTAGCCCCGATTTCCATCGAAAGCGAACGATAAAAATCCAAAAAAAAAAAACATAAACAACAATGTATAGAGGGACACTAACGTCGCGCAAATAATATAAATCAGCGCGTAAATAACGTTGTTAACTAAATATTCGCCATAACGTGGGGAGCGAGCGTCGATGTTAGCTACACTAAAATAATTTTGGGCAAGCGAAGCGATGCTATAGAGTGCTTAATTTATGGTGGACTAGCAGCTTTATTTATGGGTAGGAGTAAAAGTGGAGTTAGCTGTTGTAGTTTTACGAGTAATGGCTAAATAATAGTTGTTCGTAAAACTATCGTAATCGCTGTGTAAGGGCTCGCTTTCAGCACGCACTCTAAAGAGTAATCGAGTTTTAAATTGCTTACACTTACTGCCTGTAGAGGTAATTTTGAAATGAAAATTATGTGTAACTTAAAAAGTATTTTTACGAAAAACTTTTATTTTAATATTTGCTAGGTTAATAATTACTGAAATAATTATGTTTTACAGTTCACACAAAAATTTAAATAAAAAGTTAAATCTAGACAAATATTAGATATAGAGATAGAGGATAGATAGAGGTAAAGTTTGTTTGTTGGTTTATAGGAGGTAATCTCTGGAAGTATTGATCAGATTGCTAAACTTGTTTCACCGTTAGAAAGAAGCTTTATTCCTGAGTGACATAGGCTATATTTTATGTACGCAAGCGAAGCTGTGGGCAAAAACTAGTATATATATATATACAAGGAAAAACTGACTAACTGAACACACAACTGAAAATAATGGGACTAGGTAGGTACGTAAAGTCTTGCACAAGGCTTCCTTTAATGACATAGATGAACAATAAGAAGGGTTTTTTAGGGTTCCGTAGCCAAATGCCAAAAAACGGAACCCTTACAGATTCGTCATGTCTGTCTGTCTGTCCGTCCGTATGTCACAGCCACTTTTTTCCAAAACTATAAGAGCTATACTGTTTAAACTTTGTAATTGGATGTATTCTGTGAACCGCATTAAGATTTTCAAACAAAAGTAGAAAAAAAGCAATAAATTTTGGGGGTCCCCATACTTAGACCTGAAACTCAAAATTTTTTTTTTCATCCACCCCATACGTGTGGGGTATCTATGGATAGGTCTTTAAAAATAATACTGAGGTTTCTAATATCACTTTTTTCTAAACTGAATAGTTTGCCCGAGAGACACTTCCATAGTGGTAAAATGTGTCCCCCCCCCTCTAACTTCTAAAATAAGAGAATGATAAAACTAAAAAAAATATATGATGTACATTACTATAAAAACTACCAACGAAAATTGGTTTGAACGAAATCTAGTAAGCAGTTTTTTTTTTAATGCGTCGTAAATCGAAAAAAATACACTATTATTAAAACATCGATCAAAGTTACAACACATTACAAGAACTTTTATATTATGTTACGAGCTGCTACGGAACCCTTCATGGGCGAGTCCGACTCGCACATGGCCGGTTTTTTTTTTAAAATTCAATCTTTAAGGGGGTGAGAAGGGAGAATTTCTTCTGTGTGCAATATAGGTACTTAAAAGTTAGCACAAATAGATCAATTTAAGGGGTTTCAATGTTGGATGGAGGATTCTTATTCCTTAGATTGATAAATTTGAAATTTGACCCAAATTCCCATCAAAATGAATAAAAAATACTATCATTATTATTTTTTGAAAAGTACTTTCCAAACGTGGTTTAAGAGGTCTTAAAGTTTTAATGTAAATATTTACGTGAACGAAGCCGCTAGCAAAGTGCTAGTCTGAAATATTATTCATCTCTAGGCAAGAAATAATAAATTTCCATAATTTATGGACTTTTTGCCGTGGCCAGGCGAGCCTATCAACAGAATTATTGCCATGTTTTCCGAATAGAACAAACAAATTATTAAGTACAGCAATACAGAACTACCGTCACAATAATTTATACTAAACACGCCTATAAAACAGGAATAATAAAATTATAATATCGAAACTTGGTCAATAACTCTGTGATGGGCGAAGAACAAAAAGCTCAAAGTGGCCATTGTCCCTCGAACGCATCAAATTATGGCCACATTATCCATGATGGCGGGATATTTCCCCTGTTATTGCGACACCCCATTTATTTGGTAGCACGGCCTGTTCATTATATAAGTTTTTTATTGCAAGGTCACGAGGAAACGCTGATAGTTAGTTTACCATATAATATTAGATTTATTTAATGGGCAAATATGAGGGGAGCGGATGACCGGAACGTTATTTTCAATGATTTCGGTGAGTGCTTCTCTATCGAGTTATGGCTCATAGGATATTTTAGATATTCTGGTACATTTGAGATGCGATGGTACCTATCAGATTATTTATTAAAATTATAAAGAAAAGAAACTATTACAACTTCCCTTAGCTAATCAGTAGATATTTTAGGATACTTATATAGTTACATACTAATTGAATTTAGTCATTAATTTTATCGTAAGATTAACTTTTTCCACTAACAAAGAGGAACGCATAAATAAATATCCTCACAAATTATAAAATATAGTTCTCTACAATCTCTACCGCTTTAGTTAATCTGGTTGTTCATGACAACTCTAAAACTTCTAAACGGATACTCATGCGTTTATCTACACTTATATAATAAACAGGTTAAGTTTGTTTTTTTTGTTTGTGGAGATAATCTCTAAAAAAAGTACCTACTGGTCCGAGTGCTAAAATTTTCGCTTAAAAGCTGAAAGCTGCTTTATTCCTGAGTGACATAGGCTATATTTCATTTACGCAGGCGAAGCTGCGGGCACAAGCTAGGCACCAATAAAGCTCTTTGTTTGCTCTTTGTATGATTTATATTTGTAATACCCGTGCAAAATTAACTGGCTATTCACTCGGGGATTGCAAGTTTTTAATTTAAAAGTTTCTCACACTCACATCCAAGCGTGATCTACTAGGCAAACATGGCAGCATAGTTGCCCATCTATCTACATAATTAATATAGGTTTTTAATGAGCTGTGAGCAAACAAGCCAAGAAGCAATCACCGTTCGATTAACTGTTGCCGAACAAAAAGTTGTTGAGTCGACGCGGACTAATGACTGTTTCATTGCATTAGCACAACAAGTGTATTAGCTGGGGTTGCCAGCTTTACTAATCCAAGCGAGTCTTTATTAGGAAAAAGAGATTTTTAGTTCGTGTAAAATGTTATTTATTTATTTTTTGCAATTTTTATCACTTTAAATTAAAAATATGTGCAGGAACCAAATCATTGAATTTTTTTTTTTGTGTAAAACAAGTTTTTGGTTTATTTCAGATAAACATGTTTATTGGTGAAAATAGAAGTACCTACTTAGTTATGTAAAAAAATTGTTAGCATACTTTGAAATTATAACACAGAATACGTAAATTATAGAATAACTTCTCTCGGTCTAAATGAAACGAGAGGGAGTATCGAAGCTTTCCTATAAAACACACATGTTCCTTGAGTTGCCCTTTACGATCCAGGGCTACGGTAATTCTTTTGAATAATCCGGCGTCCCTAGTAAGAACCAAAAGAACCGTCACTTCGTTTCCATTAATCAAAATAAATGTTAAGATTACAAAAAAACAGAAAGTCCCAATTAGCGCTACACAGGCGTGACTGTTCGTATTTATATTCAGCACTAAACCTGCCATGAAACAATATTTCATCCATTTATAATATTCTTTCGGTCCACTCAACAAAATATTGTACCCGTTAATAGCATTTGAAGTGTGCGTGACGAAGGGACATTAAACCTTCTGAAATACGTCAAGACTTGTGGTAGTGTTACTGATCTGAGAGGGTTTGTGGTGATCAAATAACTACACCTACCTGAAAAGCAAAATAAACTTGCTATAAGCACCGGAAGACGTAGCCTTGGAAGGCCTTCCACGAGGTGGATCGATGACTTGGTGACAGTCGCAGGAGTCGATGGATGCGAGATGCATAGTGCCATTCGTTGTGATAACACTTGGGAGAGGCCTATATCAGACAGTGGTCTATATCAGATTGTGATGATGATGATGATAAACCAATGATGTAGGACACCAGATGTCTGATCGTAATCGAATCAAAAAAGAGAATGTATCCAGCAGCAAGTGGTATATATTTGTTTTTGCCTACCCTTGTTTAAAGGCGCAAGTCCAAGACGGTTATTAAATAAGCATAGATTCGTTTTTTTCATAATGATATTGCATAAGTTTGTTTCTAAGTAGCTAAGTATTTAATATTGTTTCTTTTCTGTTTTTCTATTTATTAATTTGCACTTGCCATGTTCCGTTTTTGAACTGCCCTAAGATCGACTGGCAAGAAATGCCTGCTTTTGTACAGTGTTATTGTTTAGGGCTTACAATTTTAATAAATAAATAAACATTACGTTAATCTATTCAGTCTACACATATCTCGAATTCAGTTTCTCTAACTGTGGATTGTCCTTCCAAACTCATGGTCACCGTACCGCTGCGTCATCACTGTAACTGAGGGTGTAACTCGCCGCTAATTACAAGCCAGTACGAACACGCCCATGATTGATGGCCGCGCTTTCTTAATATCTGACCTGGCTAACTTCAGACACAAATTATTTAATTACTACTTCGCCTTTTCCTTACTTACTATTTTTGGAGTATTTTTCCAAATTATGTTGGAGTTTGCTTCCAATCTGGGTTTTATCACAACGTGGTAAAATATCAAGCGTTTTATTTTATTTCGTTTGTTTGAAATCATCGAGGTGACATCCATGCCCTTGGGCGTAGCGGGAGATTGTGTCAGACTCTAACTGACCAAAAAACCCACCCTGTTTCTTCGTTGCCTTTCATACCGGGGCCGAGCCTCCATTTTCTGAAGCAGACCCTTAGCCTCATTAGGCTTCGAACCTGCTGAGCCCCTACAGTTGCTGACAATTCCTTGAGGCGCGCTGGAAGAAGGATGGACCTATGCGGGGTGTATAATGTATAGCTCCATCCCTCTTTCTCGCTCGCACGTTCCATTTAGGTCGTCAAATGGATTGTATTACAAGCTGCGGATAGTAACAAGGCCTCTGAATAACAGTACTTTACATAAAGAAACTCTCTGTCTGATCCCCACAACCACAGAAACTGGGTAACACAGTATCCATTAGCAAGATTGGTTACCGAACTATTTCCGGAAACTACTTTAAAAAATCTACAAATATACAATAGTTGTCACTTATTGGATGGTCACTCATTCAGGAATAGACCTCAGTAACTGTTGCTTAACCCACTTACTGAGGTTATTTGCCACGAAATTCACTGTCTAACAAAAATCACATAACATCACGCTTGCAACCAAAGTCATTTTGAGTAAACTACTTTGTTACTCGCCTCGTCATAAAATACTGGGTCCAACTGTGTCATAAAAGTGGATCGATTGCCAGTTTCTTGTGATACTCGAGGGATCACTCTCGTGAGTACCAGTGTCACAGTGAGACTTGAGGAAAAAGTGCCCTGTTCGGGCCTAGGGACCGTGTGCTCCGGTCCATCAGTTTAAGAATGTAGCAATTTATATGATTAAGTGATGAAACATATACTTACAATTTCTTTAGTATATTTTTTAGTTATCAAGGCTTAAAATTCCTTTTTTTTTGCTAGTCCTAGAACAGAAAATGATGCTTAAACTATACATCATTGTCTATCATTTTTTTCCCAACTCTGTTTAGGTTGATTTTCAGTTTAACTAAATAAAGATTTCCACTGCTAGACATAGGCCTTCCCCAAATATCGCCACGACGACCAGTCCTGAGAGTATCCTTCCAATTCCCGATTTTTTCCTTCTAACCACATGCAGCATTATAATTCAAGTGCATTTTAAAATTGATTGCTACCATGACCAGCTTGGAACACATAACAATACAGTATGGTCATCGTTATCATATTCTCCCTGTGGAAGGCGTCTCCCCAAGTTTTGCGAACAACTCGAACAACTGGGATGGCGCTTTGCTACTCCGCTGGTGAGTTTGCCTGTCCAGTATAGAGCCGCTCCGCCCATTCCAACTTAGTGGATAAAGCACGAGACGTGCCGAATTGCTACTGGTTGCCTTAAACCGACTCTGGTACGAATGTTGTATCTATTAATCGGCATTGCACCCCCAGAAATTCGCAGGGCTGTGACTAGTTGCATAGAAAGGGCGAAACAACAAAACGACCCTCGCCATTCAATGCACAATTACAGCTCGGTGCCCCTGAGACTTAAAAGCCGTAAAAATTTTGTTGCAAGTGTGAGGCCTTCTCAATTTAACACCACCTCGGAGAGATGCGACCTCTGGCGGCAGAAGTTTAAACATCCTGATGATTTTATCGAGTCGTCGGAGAGCCTCTCCTGGACATGAGTTGCCATGGCCAACCTGGAAATCTCTAAACAGACTCCGCGCCTTGGGCGCAGCAAAGACAATCTCCACAGGTGGGGGTTCTCGGATGGTTCCAACCTTTAATGTTTGTGCGGCGTATCTCCGCAGACCATGTCCCACTTTTCGTTGGTTTTCACGGTTGCTCACCAAATGACAGCATCAGCGGACGGCATTGCCGTGGCCGAATTTTGAGCCAGGCAAGGAATTTAACTAATTTTGCCATCGATACGCTAAGAAGAAGAATAATGTATTGGGGGACAGTGCTGTGCTATGGCAGTGGGATCGTCCGAAATAGTTACCAGGGCTTTGGAAGAAAAAGGGCAACTGAAAGAACACAGTGGGTTTTAGTCAGTATAAGTTTGACACTCCTTCTTGCTCCACCCTGAGCAGAAGAAATTATTCGGTGATTTCCCACTAAAAAAAAGAGTTGGTGCGATATGTCGGTTCTTCCACATATCTCAAAGTCAGCAAACGCGCATTGCCATGCCGGAATATTTACTCCGCAAATACAACACCTACATCTCCGACACGTCTACTCGCTTCGACGATCACTGCTAGAATGACGAATAGAGCGCTCCCGTGTGTCGCGTGTGCGCTGATACGACAGTATTATAGCGTACAGTAGGCATCGGCACGGATCATGAGCGCTCGGCGTCAGAGTGGGGATCACTTTGCGCATACCATACATTGGCGAGCCAATCGTTTTCGTTGTTGGATACATGCAGCAACGCAGGGAACGAATGAGGAGTGCGTCTACGACGCGATGGCGCGGCGAGCCAATCACTGACACTTCCCGCCCCCGCGTCTCACGTCGCACCGCTTAAGAGACCGAATATTTGACTTCTGCGCAACCGCTCCAGATCCGTTGTGCCTACCGTACTCTTACTCACATATACTACATACATATCACAAAAACGCAGTGATTTATAAAAGGCAAACAATAATATCACTACATTCTTTTTTCCTCCCCGCTCAATCGCAGCTATTTACACAAAAACTTGCGTGCTTATCGCCTCGGGTAAGTGCTACCCCATCGGCAATAATGGCTTCAAAATTAAGTTACACTCAAATGTTACGCTAAAAACAGAGGGCGATTTATTTTGGTCTTAAGCGCTGTTCCATTGAGCTGATACGATTTGACACCCGAGTAGTTGATGGGAGCCTTGAGTGCGGCCTGATGGCTTTCAAACTGATTTTTATTATAAGGAGGAAGAGAAATTGAAGAGGCTTTGGAAGATTTTATTGTCGAGTTATTTTTAAATTAAGGAAGTGGATCGTAGCGCGTGTACCTAATTATTTGGTCGTTGAGCGTTCAAAACTTATAACGTCTTTGGTCCAGTTTTTGATGTCGTAAATTAACTTTAAATCTTTTTCTAGTTATTTGCTGATATCGGGTATTCTTGTACTTCTATAAATAAAATACGCCTATTGTAATGAATATCCTGTGAAGATCGAGAACAAGATTGATGAGAAGAACACAGTTAACAAAACATGATCACAGTTAATTGCTTATTCCTTATTATTATGAGTAAGATCTGTCTTCTACGGTAAAACAATTTGAAGCCGATAAAGTTATGGTCGAAAATTATAGTCGAAACACTCAATTAAGGCCAGCCCTATCTCTATCCCTATCCCCGAAAAAAAAGGAAAAACAACATTGGGCCATTAATCTGTTAGCAGGCGGCGGGACGCGAGACAAATGACGTCACACAATCGATATAAAACTATTTAGCTGTTTATTGGCCATAAAGATAGCCGTTGTTTATGCCCGCTGCCCGAATGCCCGAATGCCCGGGATAAGCCGAGGTGTTGATTAAAGCGGTGTTTTGTTTACGGGTTCCATTTAAATGGCCTGTAAATATGGCGGGTTTTATGGGGTAAGAGTAAAGGTTTGTGCATTTGAACAGAGAGGGTTGGCCGTGATGGAATTTTTGTTGGTAGTTGAAATGTAAGATGAAAAGTATTTTTGTCAACAGAAATCGTCGAATTATTAATGTAATTTATAAACATAATACAAGTGTAATGTTACTGACATAATCGACACTATCAGTATAATATGTAAGAAAGATTTCTATTTTTGTATGTAATCAATAAAGTGGAAACTAACAAAGCTGCTAACAGAAGTTAGTTATTTATATGTTGATAAGTGTTTAATATATCAACAACTATGAAAGTTTAAATTAGATAATAACTAAGTAAATTTTCAAGAGCTTACCATGATAAGACCAGATTCCTAAAGTAATAAAAAAAATGAAGTAAACCATAATTAACCTGTACGGTTTACAGGTTAATTAGTGTTTACTTCATATAATCATCTTCGTATTTTCAATAACGTGTTGACATTACTATTAAGGAAAATAATCTGAATTTTCCTTATAGCTGCAAAAGAAAATAGGAAATCTTCTAATATTCAACACAACATAAATAATTAATACCGCACGTGCCCTCGTATTGTTTGTACACGTGTTCCACCTCCTGCTTGAAGAATTAACGCGTGCCCCAAATAGGAGCTGTCACTCTCTCTGACAGACTGTCATTATACGGAAATGTGACGCGGTAAGACACTGGAGAATTTGAGTGTTGGAGAAAAAGTTACTTTGGATCAATGACAGGAATTATATTCTTATTTTTAATAATAATAATAATCAATTATGTTTTGTCATTGTGAAGGACGGCACGGTTGACATCTGTCGGGCATGGTACTGGGTGAATCAATCCTCCACATTATCTCTGGTTGTTCTCGTCTAGCTAACGGGGAATACTTGCGTAAACACAACCTTGTAGCCAGGATTATCCATCAGCAACTTGCTTTGAAGTACTCTCTTGTGGAATCGGGAGTAGTATACTACAGATATGTGCCAAACCCAGTTCTCGATAATGGCGATATCACGTTGTACTGGGATCGGTCTATCATCACTGACAGGACTATTGTAGCCAATAAGTCTGATATAGTGGTGGTGGACCGAAGCGAGAGGCGTGCAATGATTGTTGACATATCCGTTCCGCATGACGAGAACTTCGTGAACGCCGAGAAAGATAAACAAATCAAGTATATTGACTTGGCTCGCGAGGTTGTTGACATGTGGGAAGTGGATTCAGCGATTATTGTACCGATAGTTGTGTCAGCCAATGGCTTAATAGCCAAGAACCTCTACCAACATCTTAGGAGGCTCTCGTTAGGCAACCGGATCAACGGCTTGATTCAGAGAGCGGTCCTCTCTGTCGGTCGGACACGGCTCGTATAGTCAGGAGGTTCCTTTCTCTGGAGCCCTGACCACTGGTAGCTTGAACCCTGTTCCTGATACCGGTGGGACACTATTTTTTTATATTTTTAAATGATTTTTCTTTATTTTTTATTTATATATATGATTTATATTTATGTTAAATGATTAAACGAATAATAATAATATTTACTATCACAAATAACAATTTTGACACAAATGTTAAGTAATAAAAAAACTGTATTACAATGGTCAATATAAACATTTGAACCCTGACTCGTAACCTAGGAAGATCCTGTATCTTAAGGGGCAGCGCCTTCGCATAAATGGTGAAACGAAAAGAAAAAAACGAAAAAAAAATTGTTAGGCTCTATTGTGACTTACAGCTGAGCAAAGGCCTCCCCTTTCTCTTTCCAAACTTCTCTGTCTAGAGCGATCTCTGGCCTAGTGTGCCCCGCGAACATGATCAGATCTTCTAAGATTCATTTCTTCAAAATGGATATATCAAAATTCAACAAACTCATCACGAAAAGAAACTGGCCAAGTGCAAGTCTAACTCGCACAAGAAGGTTTAAGTACTACAAAATTAAATCTTTAACTTTATTTAAATTTAAAACTTGTTATTCTAACAGCAATAAAATATACACATTTTGTGAAAATTTCAACTCTCCTTCTCTTATGATTTATGAGGCACAGCCCGCTGAAAGACGGACAGACAGACAGTGCTGGCTTAGTAATAAGGTCCTGTTAGCAGTTTATGAGTATTGAACCCTAAAAAGCGTATTATAGCTAGCCTATACCAGTGTACTGGAAGAGAATTCAGAGCCCTCCATCTAGCAGTCTAAATAGAGGCCTCCGAATACTCTCCGTTGTTTCCAGTTCTGTGTTATTTATTCTCAATTCTAAAGACAATAATTTACTAAGAAACGAAATCATTTAAGACTAGATAAGGTCGATATTTCTAATACGACCTCTCAGAAGAAACAAACTCAGAGGAATCTCTTACTTAACTAGACATTATCTTGGTCAGACTGATCTATGAGGACTAAGCTAAATAGTGTCTAAGAGGCAAGAACCATGCAGATACTGGACAGTTCCACTTAAGGAACTGTCCAGTACAAGATATTAGAGATGATATCGTTACTAGATTGGCCAGTTGGTGTAGTGATTAGTGGCCCTAACTGCTATGCTGGAGGTCGTGGGTTCGATTCCACCCAGGACAAATGTTTGTGTAATGAGCACGGTCATTTGATCTGTGTCTGGGTGTAATTTATCTATAAAATGTATGTATTTAGAAATGTTCATCGGTTGTCTAGTACTCATAACACAAGCTCTGCTTAGTTTGGGATTAAATAGCGTTGTGTGAAAGTTGTGGAATATTATTATTAATATTAAATAAAAACTAAATTAAAAGTAGAAAGAAAAAGTGTTTATTAGCATCAAACATGGCGCATACCTTAAAATAAAATAAATAACAATTTCGACTAAAGTAGCACGTAAGTAAGACATGCGTCACATCCGCTCTAAACGGCCAGCGCTCAGCAAAATGCTGGGGCTCGTGTAAGACAGCCACAGCGCTGATTGAGTCAGCGATAATATTATCACACTAAATAAACTCCTCTTTGAAATCGGTTAAAATACTTTAATTCACGTCGTAATATCATCTCAGGTTCAATCAATATCAAAAGCTTAGTAAAATTTTGGAAAATTACACGTAATTATGACAATTTGCGAATGCGAACGTTCCTCGAAATTACGGGGGTTAATACATTGATGAAAAACCTGTTGTATCTAATGTACTGTACTTTTGATTGACTTGATTAAATACATAATTAATAGAAAAAAAAAAAACTGAACTCGTTGCTCAGCTAATGAACAATAGTTACATATTTTCAAAAACGGAGCTTGAATATTGTATTTTTAAGCGGTACTTTCGAAATATTTATGAAACAATTCGTTATTTCATTTTTACAAAAAGTTGTTATATACTTAAAACGAGCTTAAAATAACTATTTAATATTATATTTAGGTTAGACTTTATCTAAAATATAAATAAAAAACGAACAATTTCAAGAAACCACTCACCGGGATAAGTCACTACTTATTCTCGGTTTTTGAAACTAAAATATTACAAACTAAAAACAAGTCGACCGGCGGCTGAAAATTCATTTTACCAATCATAGCAGCTAACGCGATAATAATAATTGATTCTGGTTCAGAAGTCGGGTCTGTTATCCAATACTGGATGTCGTAAAGCATCAATCACAAGAACTCGTGTAAAGTAGGTACCTACCTAAATTTCCGTACCATGTTCCACCAGAGACGGGGGTCCATGAGAAATGATCGGTCGCCAGCACAGCGCCCTCTGGCGTGAATAATTACGCGAGCTTATCCGGATTTAATATCATCGCCTTTATTATGTGATGGGTTTATTTTTAGAACAAGAGACAAACCGAATGATATAATAACAAATTAATTTTATTTTTTTTATTATTGTTTTTTTATAAAACCTTTAAAAAATTATTATAAGTTAAAATGACCTATAAACGAGAAATAAAATATTAGTATTAATATTATTTACTGTCGTAGATTTTTGCATAACTACGTGGATTTCTCTGGCTTCTGAACTAGTTGGAACTATAATACAGCATCCAGTGCATTTCTCATAACATGGATAAAATTTTGCCTAGAACTTCGTGAAATTCATGTAATAGATCCAGTAAATAATACACGACTAGTTAAGTGATAACTATGTTATTATGAGTTGCTGCTGTTGTTTATAAATATTACTGAATTTACGTATTATATCCTCAAACTTGCGTGTACTTATAGCACACCCACGGTTCGTCAATTATGTCAAAGGTTATGTACTAGAGGACGAGACTATTGTTTTCAAGAGGGTAGAGATCCAACCTCCGAGGTACTTTTAAATCCTTTCAGGAGTCGGCTCAGCATCAGATACCTTCTTCAAAACATTTTTATTAGTCGTGATGTCATGTAATAGTTTTCTCCTTTTTAGCAACATCATCATTCACACAAACCATACGTACCTATACACCGTTAAATTTTAATCGTTTTAATCCCGTGGAGGTTCGATCCGGTATATGAAACACTATCGATTTGTAAAGATTAATTATTAATTTGTAATATTTGAGGTTTAAGTGAAAATGCAGAATTGCATTAAACCAAAATGTAGACCAGATTGGGTTCAGATATCGTAAGAGCTACTCGCCCTTAAAACCGAAATTATTATCGTTACAATTCTGTCATGTAACTAAAGACTGCAGTGATTTAGGGTATTTTCCTTACAATCGAGAATCGACTTACTATACAAACTAAAACCCTATCAAATACGAGATAAGAGTGTTAAGTCACCATAGCGCAAAACACCATTTTTTACTCATAGTCTTATAAGAACAACATTACTCTTTGAATGTTATCTCGCCTTAAGCCGACTTCTTACTCTATCCGCGGAACACAATATGCTCCCTCAAAGCCTGATCCGAAGCCACTAACAACACCGTTCACGTAACAAACTTCTGATCAACACGAGAATGAAAAAGAATACCAACAACTTCTCGGAAAGCTGACGCTAAGACAAGAAATCCATCTTCAATATTTCAGTGTTCCAGCTTCGTTGTATATAAACAGTATCAGCCATATCCCCGCTAAGTTTCAAGTCTGAAGTCATAACTTAATGCCGTGAGGAAGGAGAGAGTTTTCATTACTTGTGCACTATTGCAATTTATTAACTCGGCTGTTGTTCGAACAATATCTTAGTTTATACTGACTTGTGTTGACTGCTTAAGATCATAAAAAAGTCTGCGAAATAAAAGCTGGTTTCGAAAGTCGGAAGAATAAAAGTTTCGTTATAGTTTTCTACAAAGTAAAGAAATGCTTTAAACAACATGGAACATTATTTAAATGAAAAGTCAAAAAAAGTCCGTAATTGTACAGTGACATCTATGAAACCACATAGGAATTAAAACTACAAAAATCGAAACCGAAATCAAGTATCGTGCAGCTACCCAGACCATATTAATACAACACCCGTCTAATTTGAGGATCCACTATTTTTAATGAAGGTTTGGGTTTTTTACATCCTGTTCCGCGTACGTACTTCTTAAGTTGTATTATTATGCTACGAAGTAATTACCATACTGTTAAAATACCCACACATTTGCTAGTCATGAAAGATGAATCAAATATTTTAGTAATAAAATTCATCCTCTCAAATCACAAGGAACACCGAAATCAATACTTCCCCATCGAATTTAATTTACAATACCATGAAACTGAGGTACCAAGTGGCCGTGAGTTGAGTGCGGCCATCCTTGCGGCGGCCATTCCGTAGATTTACGGCCTTCTGCCACGGCCGCCATTGTGCGAGACGCACCGGCGGTCTGGCGTCGTCAATACTTGCTGTGATTTACATGAGATGGCGGAGGACGAGGGAAGGGGTCACGAGTATCTCTAATTCCTGGGTTCTGTTTTAGTTTGACTGGTCCGTTGGACCAGTCATGACTGCTATGCCGGTAACTGTGGGTTCGATTCCCACCCAAGACAAATGTTTGTATGATGAGCATGATCAGTCCTGTGTCTTGGTGTCATCATCATCATCATGTCAGGCGAAAGACGTCCACTGTTCGACATAGGCCTCCCCCAAGCGTCGTCACAACGACCGGCCCTGTGCGTCTGACATCCATAGGATTTCTGCGACCCTGACCAGGTCATCGGTCGGTGTTTGAATGTAATTTATCTATAGCTAGTATTTGACCGCAGCTTCGTCCGACATAAAATGTCACTCAAGAATAAAGCGATTTTCTATCGGTGAATTAATTTTAGCAATCGTACCAGTACTTTTAGAGATTAATTCCTACAAACAAAAAAACCAACTACCTCTTTATAACATTGATGCGTAATGCAAAGGACCGGTCGTTGTGGCGACGTTTGGAATATTATTATAAATTGTAGTTAAAAGTGGTGTTAAATGTAAGATATTGTCTAACAACTAAATTTTATTTTAAACTTTTTAATGTTTAATTAGCAGTGATCAGGTTTCGTAGCTTCTTGTATAAAGTTTCAAAACTTCTTCCAAACCTTAAAGTAGTTGTTCCTCCTAAACGTTAAATTCAGAATCTAAAACAAACTTCAACAAAGTTGAGATTCTCGTAATTTTATGCCAAAGATTGAAGTTGCCTGCTGGAGTCTGTTTCCTGATAGCTATAACCTGGAGATCTTCAAATCAAGACTGAATAGGTTATTTCTAGGCAAGCGTGCTCTCTTGTCTATCACATCATCGCTTACCATCTGGTAGAGAGAGATATAGTAGTCAAGCGCGAGCCGGTCAATATTTAAAAAAAAAATTCACAGTCGCAAATAGTCAGAAAAAACATTTACAAGTTTAATTATTTATCAGAAATGATATAACGATCTGAATCCGAACGTTTTTTAATACAAAAGTTGATCTTCCGTTCTAATATTATACAACTTAACTCAAACAAATTCGTATGAAGGTACAACTTATATTTTACTTACCTAACTTACTTTGTTTCAGTTTCCAAAGTAAATAATCAATGTTAAGTAAACAACATTACCCTTTAATAATGGCGTACGATCAAATTATACTTGACGTTTACGAGGAAACTCGGTGCTACGCGCTACGAGGCTACAGAGCCGCGTAGCCCTGCGCTACGTGGAGCTACAAAGCTACGGCGTAGCTCGTTGCTACGGCGTAGCTCGTTGCTACGGTGTCGCTCGTAGCCATTAAGTTACTATGTTAGCGTGATATCAAAACTTATTACGTCCTCGTCAGTTTATGACTATTACATATAACTATGATTTAGGTTTCTCGGAAGTGTAGTACGCAGAGTGTCTAGTGTCTTGGCGTGGACGGAATACAAATTTAATTATATAATTAAATCACAATCATTCATTTGAATTGTACTCTGAATATAATTAAATAAATGTTCGGCTAACTTTAGAAATGAATCAATATACGATTTTGTAGCAAGACTTTAGATTTTATCTTGAAATCTGAAAGTAAGAGTCCTTCGGATCCACTCAAAGGAAATAATATTTAATAGAATTACAAGAATAATAATATAATATTAGAAGAATGAGTTAGAAGAATTGAAATTAAAGAGTATTTCCTTTCACAATGACATAGCATATATATATATATATATATATATATATATATATATATATATATATATGCATATATATATATATAATATATTTATAATATATAAAGTATGTGTGTATTTATGTATGTAGGTATACTTATTTATGTATTATTATTTTGTTCATAATATGTCTAATTTTAAAATTGTACACTGGATCCTACCCTCTATTGTCATCTCTCTCTATCGCTCAATGGTTTGCTGGAAGAAAACTCAATTTTGAGTTAAGCTCGCCTATGTACATGAACTTTGTTATCCACTTATTTTGTGTTATTATAGTGTACAATAAAGAATTAAAGAATTTTGAATTACGAGTAATTTCAAATTGGTAATTCCTTTAATGGCAATATAAAAAAGTCATAAAATTTTTATTTCTCATTATGATTTTTAACGAGTTAAAATTGAAGTTAAAATGAAGTTTATTTTAACTTGCAGTATTAATACCGAGAGCACTGGAGCTTCGGTGTTGAGAAATAATATGATACGAGTGAATAGGCACTTAATAAACTAGTTCGATTTACCATCAACGATTGCATCATTGCTTACTATTAGGTGGGATCGAAGTCAAGCACTAATTTAAATTATTTAAAAATATATATACTACTATCACATATGAAAAATGTGCTAACTAATATAAAGAGTGCTTACATACAGGATGTTTCAGAAACACTTTTGTAACGCATAATTTTTTTTTTTATTTTTATTATTTTACTTTCAAATATCGTCTTTCACGACTCTGGCACTCTTCAAAGCGATATCTAACATTAATGAAAACTCACACTCTCAACATAGAAGTTGAGTAGGAATATAATAATATAATATATTCAACAAACTAAGCAGAGCTTGGGAATGTTGTTCAGTTTTCCTCTATATTTTATGCACTGCATGATTAATAACAATAATACAATGGTTTTATCTACACAATGTTATGAAGAGGTCATTAATTGTTTTTTTTTTTTGTTTGCAGTACCTCCGAAAGAACTGGTCCGATTGTAATTTTTTTTTTCACCTGTAGAAAGCTGCTTTATTCTTTAGTAACATATATTATATTTTATATAAGCGGGCTAGGCCACAGGCAAAAGCCAAAATAGAATATGTTTATACAATTATTGTGCATTTAAGTCTAGTTTCCTATAATCTATAAGTATGTTAAAAACAATTTTATAAAACGAAATGATAATTGTAACAAGTTGCCGCTGAATATTATATCAGCTTGTTTAATTATAAACTGAGTAATTAATAGTATATGTTCTCATACATCGCGTGGTAAACAATCAATGCAAACACATAATACAATAATTGTACATAGTTATTAGTGTCTGCTGTTATTATTGATTACTATGAATAATTTACGAGACTAATCATAAAGTCAATTCTAGGAACTGATCTGTTTATTATTACGATGTTTAGGATTCTTCGAGTAACTGAGTAAATTTTGTCTGTTAAGCTCTGGAGCTTAAAACTATAGGAACTTCTAGACGGTCCTATAATTTTAGTCTCTATAACAAAAGGACTTATTAAAATAAATGCAAGCATAGTGAAAGGAATACCGATACTCTAAAAAACAAAAGAAATGAACCTACATCAGAAGGCTGACTACTAGTAATGTATCAATCCTGTCAAGATGCCTTTAAAAGAAAAAACAATAGCACATTTGACGTGACCTGCAAAGCGTGGCTCAGTCTAAACCAAAGGATAGTTATATTTATATTATTTATATTCATTTTTCTTATAAGCGTATCGATGGCAAAAAAAAATAGTTTTTTTTTTACTATAAATTCCTAGCTTGATACAGTAATCAGCGTTACGATCAATATACCAAAAAAAACCCATTAAAAATGACATTGTGAATTGATCGTATTCCGATCAATTTACCTATGTCATTTTATGACAAAAGTAACAAAAAATACATTTAATTAGGCTTCAGGGTATTATTGAAAGTTCAACAATAAAAGATTGTATCTTAGCTGTGGTAATTTTCCCCCTTATCAACAATCCAGATTCTCCACGCTTGTTAAAACGCACCACAACATCCGACTTAAACAAATACAAGTTCTCTCAAACAGTTTCCATCTTTCTAACGTCGCTCAAAGAACTCTCAGGAACTAAGACTTTATATGAAGACGTTATAAGTCTCCATATAAAGTAGGATCTCTTTGACCCGAGCTGGCGGATGCAATAATCGTCGCCATGGCAACCTTTGAGACCTCTTATAATATATGCGCTAAGAAATTGATGCTGATATTTCAAAATACATATTTTTCTTCGGTGACGCTTCTGTTGTTATAGGGAAAATGTTGACTTGGCTCTTATGGGGGAAGAAATTGCTTTTTTATAATTGGAACGTGATTTAATAAGGGTATTTCGATCGTACCTTACGGCTGCTCTTTATTTATTTTTGCTTCTTTCAGTATATTTTTCATAACTTTGAATAAACTTTATATAATTGCCTTATGATCGTTTTTAATGTTCAAGATAAGGTAACTGCTAAACAAACATAGTGATCTACATAGGGAATATGAAATGTTAAAAAAATATATTTACAATATAAGTGTCACTTTTCAATTGATATTTTTATTTCTGAAATAGGTTTTTATAAAACATTTTTACATACTTAACAATAATTTCGTCAATTTAACTAGATGATGATGGTGTTTCCTAGCTGACTACTCTGAGAAGAAACACCAAAACAAACTAAAGGTCAAAGTCCACACAGTAATGGCCAAATCATATGGAAATCATTCCAATTAGGTTAGGTATTATAACAGCTATCTTAATGTGTTCATCAAATACAGTTTATTTAATATAACTATCACAAATTACAAAAAAATAAGACCATTCCACATAAACACGTAAAATATATAAAAAGATGGCCGTTTAAGTTCCTCACTTAAAAAAAATCCTAGCTACAAAAATGTCACAAAAAAACCGTATCGTTTCAGCAATTAACCGTTTTCTAAACTATCGTATAAAAGTGAGTCGTAACGCGTCATATAAAGGGTATCGACGGCGACGTGACGCGCATGGTTAGGGGCCCGCGTATCGACAATAAAACCCTAACGTCCCGCGGTCCCGCACTTTGTAGCACGTTTTATTACTTTTATTTACTTTTAGGGTTCAAAGATTGAAAGTTGATGTTATTTTTTGGAGTACAGTGATATATGGTTCGTCGTAAAGGTCATCTGTGAACGGTGGGACCTATAACTTTCTTGGACAAGGCTTTGAGGTGAATTATTGTATATTAAAGCTCCATTAAAAATGGCGTAGTTGTGATCTTTATTGTAATAAAGTCTAGTTTTGTAATTATATCGTTTATATTTTTTTATGTTATTTCTGTAAAACCAATTTGCAATAACCGTATTCATAAATTGATTTACAGTTTCAAATTGTGTAATTTTAAACACAATAATATCACAATGTTAAACAACACTCAAATTCTAAAACATTCATTAACATAATCAAATTACGATTCTCGTTACTCACAATTAACACAAAACAGCATTACAAATTCTCCTGAAATAGTAACTAAATGAAATTAAACCATCAAACGTAATAGTAGAAATAATTATTACAACAAGCGGTCCACAGTGGCACTAGAGTGTGATTAGTGGCCATTTCACACCATTGTGTGAATAGCCATGTTTTATGAAAATTAATTCTGGCTCCTATGTTCTGCTGCAAGTAATTTTGACCAGTTTTAGGTAATACACCGAGCGCAGTTTTTCACAGGTCAATTAAGTTAATTTGCGTAAATTTGTGAGTTTTTTAAAGAAAATGCTACCTCGTAAGTGACCGATAGAGATTTTACAGGGGATAACAAAAAAAAACCCTGATCTGTGCTAGGAATTAACCTGTGTTATCATCACTAGGGGATGCTCCATCACCTCAGAAACGTTACCTCAAACGTGTGAAGAAGTTATCGAATTACTGCATCTCAATTAGGGCATGCCTGTTCATAGGGAATAATAATCATAATATTCCACAACTATCGCACAACGCCGTCTAGGCCCAAGCTAAGCAGAGCTTTTGTTATGAGTATTAGACAACTGATTAACATACATTTCTAAATACATACATATTATAGATAAATTACACCCAGAGACTGAAAAATCGTACTCATCACACAAACACTTATTCTGGGTGGGAATCGAACCTACGACCTCCAGCATAGCAGTCAGGATCACTAACCACTAGACCAACAAACCAATCAATAGCCAGGGAATAAAAGAATAATGAAATGAATTTTAGACAACAGTATTTCGTTCGGGCAAATGCAGTCGTGGAACGATGATTATCAAGAAGTTTTAGCTTATTGACATTTGGGGGAGGCCTATATCCAACAGTGGACGTCTTTCGGCTGATATGATGACGATAATAATGTAGCTTATTATGTTTTGTGGTGCAAAGGCAAGCCGAACTGTTATTAAAATTTATCAAGCCGGTGGGCACTAAAAATAATATGCATATAAAACTCAAACGTAGTTTTTATGTTGATTGATAAGCTAATGAGAATAGTAATAAAAAAATTGAGTTTTTTTTTTATCGCTATAAACTAGGGCTTACTGTGATCCCAATTAATGGTACGCAGTGACGCAATCGTCAATGGTGAGGCACACTAGTTTATTAAGAGCCTATTCATTAAATGTTTAGCAATCACGGAAAGTATGATATATAATGTGATTTTCAAAAGAACTACAAACTTTTTTATACTTATGAAAACAAAATGGGATATTCAGTCTATTTTTATCTCCCCTTCACAAAACCAGGATAAAACTCTATAGGGAATAATGCCATAACCATTTCGCTAAGCGGTTAAAAATACTTCACAATGTTACATAAACATTTAGGTCAACATTTAGCCGAATGAGTTCTAACATTTTCTACGCAAGACTTAGTTTAGAGATTTTCTTGACAAGCAAAAATTAATTTACGAAAGTGCCATTGCCGTTTTTATAATGGAAGGGATCACTTTTTTATCTTATTTCATTAGATTCAGTACACCACTACAGTATCCTGTTAATATTCATTAGTGTAATTACTCCCTCTCTACCCCCCTCGTCATACCCGCTGTCCCTCCGTCCCCCTGCTCTCTTTGTCACCGAAGCTCTGAAATTCAGGCACTTTACAGAGTCAAGTGACTTATTATTTATGAAGTGCCCGATATGAATTTTTCCCAAATAAAATTCATGATCTTTTTAAAAACGGATAATTTAATAAAATTTGTGTTTTGTTAAGGCTTTCCAAGTATTTTTATTATGTTATTTTCTTTGTTGGATGTCGTGATCTTGTCTCGTTCTAGGTCTAGACTATTTTGTGTAGCTTTTTGAACTCAATGTGATGTTAGCTAATGAGCTGAGTAGCATGTCAGTGTTCGTTATGATTAGTAAACATGCTCCATTTATACGCTCCTTTCTTATCATACAAGACTTGACTTTATCTCTCAAATGTATGTAATCGTATTAACATGGCGCATTCTTAAAAAATAAGCCATTTTTTTTTGAGTATAGACTAATAAGTTTTGAACTCGTCCTCCTTTAAAGCTCGCCTACGTCACAAAAGAATTCCCATTAAAAAAAAAACACACTCTTAGTCATAGTTGTTTCGGCTGTACATTGATAAATGTCAGTCATTCAGTTTATACTTTTATTAGTTACAAGTCAATCTGCTATTCGTCCATTAAGAAAATTCCACAATCTAAGTTTCATTTACCATCGTGTCGACATGAATAAAGTAATATTTAACAACACAGTAGTTGAAACATCAATTTGAAAAATATTTATGTAAACGAGAAGTATGGCGGCTCAACGAATGTGCTTGCGTGACGCAGCTGAAGAAACAAATGCAAGCCTACATTTAATGACTTTACTTTTTGACTTTACTGCATAAACTAAGAAAGAATCGTGGCCTAATAAATGTTTTTTTTACTAGAAACATATTTTATCTTTTTATAATATTAGTGTAGGTAGGCTCGCGTTTAAATACCATTTCATTTGATTGGTAAACGATGTGACCAACAACGAAGCACGCTTGATTCAAATATTCAAAGACCCCAAGAAGAGATTGTATCTAACTGGAAACAAAGACTCCGGCAGGGAATTCCACTCCTTAGCTGTACGCAAAATGAACGTGTTCCCCGTTTTGTACATATGGGAGAGATGGCTACCATGTACCGGTGGCGCAGCGCGGTACGTCTGTAGTGGTCCGATGATTGAAAGGACTTGGCAGAATTAAATTGTGCAATTCCAATGCACACTCCCCGAAATGTAAACGATAGAAAACCGGCAAGCTAGTAACTCGGCGTAGATGCGATTGTTACATATATGATAGGAAATGTGTCACGCATCAGTAATTTCACTGGTGATGGTGTACCATTTCTTTTTTATCTCAAATAACCTAGTGCTTGACTGCGATCCCACCTGATGTTAAGCAGTCGTTGATGGTGAGGCGCACTAGTTTATTAAAAGCCTATTCACTCTACCCTTAAAGACACCCAAATTATAATCGGACGGGAAGACCACAGCAGGCAAATCGTTCCAGTCCTTCGATGTACGCGGTATAAATGACGAGACGAAACGCTTAGTCCGTACCGTATAATTTCTATCAAACCGCCACACAATACCTCAATTCAACTTGAAAACTGAAAGAGGCAGGAAGAAGGTCTACACTAACTTCTACCATAGGACTTCCAAAAAAATTAAGAAAGAAAGAAAAAATATTTTATTTGGCATGCATGGATACAATGTAAAAACAAAATTTTAGAAAACTTAAGAAAAAAGAAAAAAACACTATAATGTGTGTGTGAGACTTCTGGTTAGTAATCACCCGTCGCCTTTTCTCTTTTTTTTGTAGACATATCACACATACTTCACATACATCTTTCACTCAATCCGTCATTTACGTGATCTTCGCCTACTTTTATAGCCGCACTCTACACACCCCTATCAATACTTTCCTCATCCGTATCCACCACATGCTTATTGAGAATTATCCTCCGATGTTAGTGTGTTTCCATCTATACTAATGTTATTTGTTCTTTCTTTTTTATTTATATTTTAAATATCGTGGGTGCACTTGCAAACATGTAAACTCACATACATTAGACACCCAGACCCGGAACTCCTGCCTATAGGCCATACAAATAATCGTTCCGTGCGGAAATCAACTCTGTAAGTCTGTCTGGTTGTCCGTTTCTTTTTTCACTTCATGTTCTTAGAGCTAGTGTTCAATTATCACGCAAGCAAAGCTTCTAGCAAAAGCTAGTAGCATCAATTCTGTTTAGTTCATCTTACGCTGAATCCACATTCGCGATGTTGATTTCCGCAGATGATTAGTACCAAGTACATTATGGATGCAGCCGTGTTAGTAACACTATATAGTAATCTGAAATAATTATGCAGTGACGAGCTACTGCGTATTAACGGATGCAGCCACTAGCGATACCATTACTGATATTAGCATGACTGACTTACTGGGTTGGGAGGTAGAAGATTTAGACATAAGGATTATTTGAACACAACATAACACAACGGGAAATTGGGAGTATAATAATTGTATGTACATTTTGGACGAAGATCGCATGAGTTATTTTTCATATTAGGTAGTGGACTACCTAGGTAAATGAGAATGAAAATCCTTAAAAGTACTTTGCATATTTAGAACAGGTTTTGAAATTGATGGAAACAAGAATTACCTCTTGTTTAAAGAGAGAGGAGTAAAGTGTTTTTGGCTGCAATTAAAATAATTCAGAAAAGAAATAATAAATTGTTACTACGACATACACTTTAATTTCTTTGAGTATGAAACCTGGGCCTGCCTATCAAGGCACGTTGCCCACAATACCTTTGACTGATCTTGCCAAAGATGAATCTAAGTAGCACAGTTTTACAACAAAATACCTTCATATATATGTATACTAACTCAATATATACAAGAATCAATTAACCTAATCTGTAGGTATTAGACAATAACAAATTACCCACTTTATTGCTGAATGTATTGGATGAAACAAACATTCGTAACTTACCTATTTATTTCTTTATTACTGCCACATCACATTTAAAAAAGAAAGACTTTATTCATAGGTGGTCTGATAAATGTGACTATAACAGCATATCTACATAACATTCACAATATGTTTGCTCTGTGATGAAAAAATATAAAAAAAAATATCTGCGTGGTGACGAACTCAATTTTACCTTTTTGTTGTTGTAATTTTTACAATTAAAAATATTAAACTTAACAAAAGCGATGTCAAGTATGTAAACCAGATATTTTGATGATGATAGATAGGTGATAGATATTTAGAATGGATGTGTGGCGTAGTGATTGTGTTACAAACTCAATTTTACCTAACAAATATTTAGTTAGGGCGATCAAAAATCTAAAGCAAGTTTTGAGTTAGGTCGCAACAGCTTCTGTTTTCAGATGAAGGGGTAAAAAATAGCCAACAACCGAATAAAATACACGACAAAAATGAAAATTCGAAGGAGTTTGATAACAAACATTGTGACGCAAAAGTTAGACTAAATATTTGATCAACCTACCTCTTCTATTTGAGTTTTTGACGGGAATTACGAGTAATAAAAATAAATCTAGTTCAACTGACAGTAACAGCACAAAAAACACGACAGCAACTAACATTTTCCACTAAACCCGTTCTAAATAATTTCGAAGCAATACATCTGTTGAAAATGTTGAAATAAGTCCGTTGCATCGCGTGCTACACTTTTTGCCGAATCGCGTGCGACTGACACGACTAGCTTTCTGTAATCGCCTGCGAACATTCTAAATATGCACTGAATTGCACTGTATATGCACCGTATTGTACTGTGATGTACTAGGCCGGGTCGTTGTTGGCTGAAATATGTGAATCTAAATGGATCTAGATGGTTTGAGCGTTTTTTGATAGTGTTGTTGTTGTTTATTAGGAGTATGTATATGTCTGATGATCATTCATTATCATTTGATGGAGTTTTATCTATTTTCGTTTTCCCAATTTTTTTTGTTATTTTTAATTATTTTAAACGTACGCTATAACTGACAGGTTTGCCTGTAGGTACAGCTATACCTGTCAGGTAAGATTCCTAAGTTGTACAACATACACACTCAGGTTTACCTGTAAAACTCAACTGTACAGGCAAACATGTCAGGTTCACCAACTATCAGCCAAATTATTTTGTAATGAAAATAATTTGACTTTAAAAGATCATTTAAAAAAAAATATATATTAAGACCGATCGATAGTTTACGTGTGCATTTAAAATCTTGGCAATTATTAAACTAAAGCCTTAAAAATCTTAAAAACTTTCAAGATCTTAAAGTTACAGCAAAAATATCACAACGGAGCGTATAAAAGTAATTTCATCCATTTGCTTCGCCAACACCCATTTCAAATCGGAACGCTTAGCAATAACTTCGCCTTACAATATCAGAAAACGGTTAGTATCACGAAAATTGTTCAGCTTTCACCGATATAAAGTGTTGCCTCTACCTCGGTTTAAATCCATTTAGAATATATCTCTTCAGGTGCCGGGAATTTTGAAGCGAAGCGCAGTGGGGCGAGGAGTGTACCGAAGCATGCTTCTGTGAATGTGGTTTATTTCTTCTGGCACCTGAGGACATGCTCTGCAAGTCAATGTTACCAACGGACGGATATTTTGTGTGTTTAATATTATTTTTTACTTCTTTTTCGTGGTCTTGCAAACAAGTTATTTTTGTTTACTGTTTATGAATGTCGGTCATGTATTGAAGGGCTTCCGTTTACTTATCAAAGTGAATTTAATCAAATGTGATGCAAACTCAATCTGTCATAAATACTACACTGCGTTGATAATTATAATTTATTTAGACTTAACATAGCACAAGTTCTCCGGGTGTCAGAAAATACGTTAAACCTCTTGCCTTGACTGTCATTCTAAATCTTTGACAGTCATTACAAATAATTAAAAGCCTAGACATCTATTACTTGTCTTGCCGAGGAGTTTCCTGTTATCCAATTACTAGGTTGTGTATGTCAGATAGCAAGTGGCTTCTTAAAAAACACCGATATCCAGCTTCATCGGGCTTGACTGGAAGCCAATCCCAAAACAGAAGGGAAAAATCTTAGCAGACAATGAGACAGGTTATATGTTTAAACTGTGTTAATGTTTTTCAGATTTACTCATTATATTTATTTTTTGAACTACCAAACTAAATCTTTAAACATAAGTTCTCTCTATCTGTTTACGTATTCTTTCATAACAAATAAACTTCGAATGTAATTATGTACATGCAATCTAAAACATTGCTGGTTTCTTTAAATTATACCAGGAAATCGTAATTACACTACTAAGTTACGGTATTATCTTGCAAATTATTAATTAACTAAATTATTAATTACCTATCTCTAGAGTAGCGTTGATAATTTCCGCGATCTAATTTCTGTTCATAAAATTAGTGTTATTGATTAAATTATTATTATTGATAATTACAACGTACTTAGTTCAAATACCTTATAATTTATCAAATCTGCATTTCTCAAAGCCGGGATTGGCTTCTAGTCTAGCCAAATGCGGCTGTGTACTAATATTTTACACAGAGTTCGCGACTGCCTTTATGACCTCCAGAACTCAGTATCTGTGTAACACGATATCTTTTGGTAAGACATATACCTTACAGCGGGACCATACAACTTTTTTTTTTAAGTGAGAAAATGATCTAATGTCACCCCCCGCTCTTGGGCGGAGCGAGAAATAGTACCTCGGGATCTCTTCTGCATCACCCATGGTCCCAGTATGCTACAACCCGTGACCTTACAACTTGTGCCGTCTATCTCTGTAAACTTATTCACTCGGAAAAATCCAACTTAAGAGGCTGCTTTTCCACTCGCCTATCGTAAACATCGAGCATGGTTTAAAAGATTGTTACTTCATCTTACGCAATCCAACGTGATGTTTGACGAAAAGGCAACGCGAAAAAAGAATGATAATACCTGAAAACTCTGTTGGCATTCAGTAATTCCGTGATTTACTCGATTATTTTACAAAACTTTTTCCAGGAAATACGTGTTTTTTTAAACATTTAAAATTTGTTGAAAAACATTTTCATTATATTTAAATCTTGATAACATTTTCTAGGCTTGTATGGTTGTACTTTTTAAATATTTTAGTAAATTATGAAGTGTTCATGCGAAATAGCAGATTTTCAGAGGTCAAAACTGGATTATATTTACATATTTATAAATTGATTTTCATAGAAGCCTTGATAATATCCACAAGATACCTACTGTGTTTCCAAAATATCTAATGAAAAATGTGTAATAACGTCATAATTGCAAAATAGCGGTTGTATGAAAAACAGTGAAAATTTATGTCGAGATGCATCCCCTTAAGTTATTATTTTTAGAAAATAATTTCTTGGTTTCAGTAATATTATGTTCGTAACACAATACTATTCACTATTCTATTCTTCTGCTTCCTTCTTCTTTTCTTTTATTATTGTGTTTATATAAATCTACTCGTACACTAATATTATAAAGAGAGAAAATTTGTATTTTTGTGTGTATGTTTGTAATGAATAAACTCAAAAACTACCGAGCCAATTTCAAAAATTCTTTCGACATTGGAAAGCTACATTCACCCTAAGTAACATAGGCTATATTTATTGCCCGTGCGAAGTTGGAACGGGCTGCTAGTTGTTAAATAAATAAATAGTGCATGGAGGATATCTAGGTATTTACAAACTGTACAGTGATACAGCCTCACCTGTGCTCGCCACGCCCCGGAAGACACACGTTACGAGACAAAAGACTCAACCTTGGCACCGCGCACTGAACTCACAAAAGAACTTCATCGCTGTCATTTCCATTTCTTGCTGCACCACGGACTTATCGTGTGCGGCCAGGAAAACAGTAGGTACAAGTCTCTTCGGAATATTAACTTGAGTCTTTATTTACTTATCTGATCCGGTTTGGATTCAATAAAGTCATGTAAATATTCGTATTGTGACTTATTTGAAGTACTTATTTACGCACGTATACGTGTTTATTCAATTTAATTCTATTCATTTATTATGGAGGCACACAGAAGTTTCACGCATCTAAGTATAATTTACTATCAAAAGAAAATTATAACAATACAATACATTTATAATAAAGGCCAAATTATTAACAGCAAAATATCTGGATATGATAAGCTCGTATTCACTTTATAAACATCAATATTTCATTAATCCGTGTTAGTGGATGTTTAATTTAATTTTAAGAAGTGATTTGACTACGTTATTTGATTGTTTTTAGAACAGATCAAGTAATATTTTAGTAAACTATACACACATTATTTTATATCTCAGTTACTTATCTACTATCACAAACAAAAAAAGGAAAACCGTCACAATTCACAGAAAAACCACTCAACCCACAATAAATGGCCGTCTCTACGTTTATTTCCAAATAAAAAATAGTTTTCTAGCACTTTTTCCTTATATAATGGCGTCTAACAATTCCCACCTCGGTGCTCGTGGCCCGACCGCAACTTTATGTGCTCTGCCGTGTTTCCTTTTATAAGAGGGCGGGCAAAGGCTGCGTTCTTATTTCCGGTTCGGTGGTGTGACGGTACGTACCCGGCCCAGAACCGGCGCGGCACCGGCAGCGAGCGCCGCTCACCGACACATTCCAATAATACGTAATATGTTGTGTTTTTCTTAAGATTTGAATTTGAATGGAAGGTGAAGTTGGTTTAGTTGAAGCCGAGGTTTTGTTGAACTTACCCCAACTATGAGTTCCTTTATGTATGTGGAGAGCCGGAGGTATATGGGAAATTGTTTTCGAAAGGTTCACAAGAAATATAAGAGAAGTTCATAATTAGAGTTTTACATTGATACGTAGGGGTGATTTTCTAGAACCATTAAATTATTTTATACTAAATAGTTTTAAGTTTTTGTCGTACACTTTTGTATATTGTTTTACTATATATGAGTATGATTGTATATAATCCAGAGGATTGCTTAAAAGACCATTATTTCGGTTTAGCTTGCCTTTGCACATTAACTTTTACTTCGAAATTTTTGCAATATATAATAAAGAATCAAGTCAATGGGAAAAGTGCCTAGAATGCTGGCAGCATCGACACGTTGATTAACAATGCTGATTCGTTGAACGAAGAAAAACCACCCCTGTCATGTGATCACGTGAAGATGTGGATGATTTTTTAATGTCCAATGAGTTCTTTTTCTGTCCTTTTGAACATATTATTATTTTTAGTGACAAAAAAAACATTTATTGGTTTTGTACAATCAATCATAATTATATAACTACTTAGAAAAACCTAAAATAACATCGATACGAAAGTATTGGTCTTTCTGAGAATATAAAACATTATGAAGAGTAAGTTGTTTGCGTAACAAGAACTTTCTTTTCATTTTAGTTAAAGAATAACAAAACAGAAGTAACTTGAACGTTTTGGGGAAAAACAGGCACGTTTTATATTTTCATTATTTCAAGTACACACAGTAAAACAGTTTAGTGCCTTAATACTTACAAAATAACACTTTTCTTCATGGAAACCAAATATCTTATTTTCTCTAAAGATGGTTGTTTTGTTTATATTTTCATTAAATGGTTCCTGAACATAAAAGTGTACTATGTATATTTAAGATATAGATACTATGTTCTCTTTAGAATGTTAAAACATTTATGAGTCATAATGATATTTCGCATCATGTTTCTAAAGAGCAGATCAATTAATAATAATAATTATTAATAATAATTGATCTGCCCTTTCTTTGTTACGTAGGCCATTTCTTTGTTACAAAGTCAACAATTTGTGTTACTCACTAATTGTTTTTCGATTATTGAACCACACAAAAAATATCTGCTAGGTAAACACTTCAATGTCAATTTTCCCACAAAATTATCTCAGCCTATTTGCATACGAAATCTCCGCAACATCGAAAGCAATAAATGTTGCCAAGTTAAATAATCAAGTTATGTTTGTGTTGCCAGATATACGCGCCATGTCTTAGTTGGTAAACAGCGTTGTGGCATATTACGGGTACGTTGGCTGACGGCGCCAATGTTTGGCCAATACCGCTAGTGCAATAGACGCTCCACCAATGTTTTGTTAGTAAAATTGAGTTCGCTAGGGACGTCTAAATTGAAAACTCGTAGGTGAAAAATTTAGACACTATTTTTAAACTATTTTAGCGGAATGTGTTTTCACGTTGGATGGGTTAGTACGACGACTTTATTTAGTTTGATGGTGAAAGAGGAATATTTGCGCAGGAATATTGCTTGGTAGGTACAATTTAGGTTCACATTTTTTTTTTAATGACCGACATTTTGACAATCCAATAATTGCCTGTAAAAGCCTGTAATTGGTCAGGTTACGATAAATGGATAAACGTTTCTGATTTCTGGTTACCATACATATTTTTTTTATTATTTGACCACCACAACCAACTTTCTAATAGTAATTAGTTTATTTTACTACTTTTATTAGGATTTAACATGATATCGTCTGGCGTTTTCCGAGACCCACAATATTTTTTTGGGATTTCCATCTTTAGTTCTACACGTCATAATTTTTTTATCATTAATGTTTCTTTCACAAATACCGATCAGCCCCGCCCAACATTGGCCCATCATGTGTGGCGAACACAAACAATATGCAAATGTCGTTGGTCTCAGGTGGTGGGCTGTCACTCCTATTCGTTAATTTCGAGATTTCATTCAAGTTGTCGTGAGGGATAATTGCTTGTATCCCAACTAATCATACAACTGTACCTACTCGTCAAGGGATGGCATTTCATTTGTTTTGGTGGATTTTGCATTTAATTTTAAGTTCACGCTTCTCATATTCTGTTTGTGTGTTGAAAATGGCGACTAAAGGTGAGTTTATTTATTTATTAAAACTTCATACAACACATATGTATAAAGGCAAATTTAATGCCTTAGGCATTCTTTACCAGTCAATCAAGGGTGGTGAAGAGAAAACATGGCAGGTGCATAAAGAAAGAAAGAAAGTGATTATTTAGAAAAATAAGGGTACAAATGTGGTACAAATGTAGTAGCTCGCTGTCCGGCCGTCCGGTAACTGTCCGGACCAAGCCCAAGTCGTCGACGGCGCGCACTGTTCCCGCGCGCCTCAAGGAGTTGTCAGCAACAGCAGGGACCCAGCCGGGTCGAAGCCTACTGGGGCCAGGGTTATCCGAAAGGGCGCTCGAGCCCCGGTATGAAGGCTAGAAGGAACGGGGTGGGTCTTTTAGTCAGTAAGAGTCTGACACTATCTCCCGCTCCGCCCAAGGGCGGGGGATGTCAATGCATGATTTTTCCCACCATAAAAAAAAAAAAAGGGTACAAATGTATATTTATATATTTTTTCTTTAAATCTTTTACTATTAACTTATAACGTTTATAATTAAACAAATTAAACAATAACTTAAATAATTAAAAATAATAAATATACTAAATGCCTAGCTAAATATGACGTCATAAAACTCCTCCGCATCGCTGTCGACTGGAAGTGTGCCCAAAAGGCTGGCGGCATTGCCACGTTGTATGGCAATGCTTATTCTCTGACCGAGGTAGAAGCCAGCCCTTGGGTCACGCGAAGCGTCAATTAAGCGTTTTGACAATTCTTTAAAAAGCATGTATATTATTATATATAAATAAAAGCTCAGATATTAAAAAAAAGCTGTTAAGGTAGACGGAACATAAAATTTATTTTTTATATCTAATGGTTTTTTTTTTAAATTTTGATGTTTTTATAATTAACTTGCTTTTACTGGCTTCACCCGCGTAAATAAAATATAGCCTACTCAGAACTAAAGCAGTTTTCTATTGGTGAAAAAAAATTAACAATCGGACCAATGCTTGCAGACATTACCTCCTACAAACAAAAAACAAACTTTACCTCTTTATTATATTTGTGTAGAAGTGTTGATGGTTTTAACTTTCAATGTTTAAACAATTTGCAATTCTTCTATCCGAATAATTAAATGAAAAACCCATTAAAACAAACACAGAATCATGTCATTTAAAGTTTTAATTATTTATAGCGTCTTCTAAAGTTTGCAGTCACCAAACTAATTATGTTAGGAGTTTATTATGAGCGACAGAACGGGGTCATAAAGAAGAGTGCAACGATATTACAGCCATTGTTTTATATTTACGGTACTTTAAGTAATTAGTTAACTGCCATAGTTTGAACAAAAGCGGATGGTCTTTCGAAGCTATTATTATAAAGTTCGTGATTGGAAGGATAAGTGAGATGAAAATGGTAGCACATTTTACTGGATTGCACAATTTGCCTGCTGCGGTCTTCCCATCCGATTATAATTTCGATGTTTTCAGCGCTAGAGTGAAAAGGCTCTTAATGAACTAGTGCGCCTCCCTATTAAACTTTCAGATACCGTCAATTTGAGAAACAATAGTAAGACAATAGATGCGCGAACGCCGGCGTTCGCTTAGGGTTTAATGAAGATAATTTAAATTTAAAAAAATTTTAATGTTACCTATAGAGTTGTGCGGAACTGATTCTATAGCCATAGAAATCAGAAACTAGATAGATGTTGCTATATCACCAAACAAACTAAATGTATTTACGCTGGATACAAAACCTTTACCTACTCGGCCTTCAAGCAGATTTTCATGCAGAAATCTCCTTAAAAGATTTCAAGCTACAATTTACTTAAATTTATATTCTGTTTCCATTGTCGCAGGTGGTCTGCCGGGCGTGAGCGGCGGCGACGGCACGCGCCCGGAGCGGCCGTACTTCGACGACGTGTCGCCGCGGAACGTGTCCGCCGTGGTCGGGCAGGCTGCCGTGCTGCGCTGCCGCGCCAAGCACATAGGCAACCGGACTGTGAGTATATAGTTATTATGTTGGCAACGTGTCACCGTGGAACATGTCCGCCGCGCTGCGCTGCTGTGCCAAGCACATAGGCAACCGGACTGTGAGTATATCATGTTGCTAACGTGTCACCGTGGATTTTATCCGCCGTTCTGTATTACCGCGTCAATTCAGCTAAAAGACGACATAGGCCTTCCCCAAGTGTCGCCATAAAGACCGGTCCTGTGCGTCTTGCATCCATCAGATTCCCGCGACCCTCACCAGGTCATCGACCCGCCTTGTGGGAGGCCTTCCTTCCATCGTACCGACGCAGCGTTCGACTCCTGAGCTACTCGAGAACCTTTCGTCCCTTTCGATCACCTTTCTGCGAGCGTAATGCTCTGACCTCTGTCACATAGAGCTATGATATCCTCATTTCTTATGCTATCATAGAAACTCCGAGCATAATGTTTTATACAGCTCTTTAGATGATTTAAGTCTTCTAATGAGGCTCATTGTAAGCGTCCATGTTTCGGACCCGTGTATCATTTGTTTTAATCAATGCGTGACACTGGCAACATGCATTTGCTGCGCTAAGGATATTGGCAATAAGACTGCAAGTATAATATATTATAATATTTTGACAACCAACGTGTCACCGCGGAATACGAGTATGTCCACCGTATTGGCTATTTGTTCGGTGCAGTATGCCAAGCACATAGCGAATCTTGAGAATATTTTAATAATTCTTTATTTACAATTTACTTGTACAGAAACCAAGAAAAAAAATAAGAGAAAAAAAGAAAACATATATGTACATTATAAACCAAATAAGACAAAGTTTACTCATTTTTCATCCATCTTCTCACAAAACCTTAGACATTCACGACACACATCTATCCATCTCCCTGCAAACAAGTCACACTCTGGTGTTAGAGTCAGAAGAGCATTAAGCACAGAAAGCGCACGAACGAGTGGCGAGGTAGCTCTTGACACTGTCTGCGATAAAGGATCGGCTAACAAACGGTTCTACTTCACTTGTTTTCACCATAAATCTGCTGAGTACCTTCAAAGTGCACTTCAGAAGTAGTAAACTAGTTACCTAGAATAAATAGCAGTTCATTGAGTGACAACATCCCGAGCACTCAGCTCCATCGCCTCCCGTCCAATTCAAATAACAAACTTCAACAGAATCAATTAGAAAGTGAACCTTAGACATTTACTACTAGAAATATAAATTACAATATTCTCTCACTCCTTCTAGTGATCGGACTCCTAAATCAAAACTTAGAATCCCTTAATCAAGATTTACAACTATCGTTTAAGACATGTTAGTCGACCAGGGTATTCCATCAACATAATCCGAAACATAAATTACTATTATTAGAGCAATGATTGCGGCCATATCCCCTTCGGTCAGCCAAGCGAGATATTAACCCAAGCGGTTATTATCTTAGTCATTAATACCTTGATTACTATGCTCTATACATACGCTAGTAGGTAAGCCAGAGTGCGCAATGTATGCGGGCTTGACGGATGAGTAACGGATCTGCATGATATTACTGTAATTGTTGAGTCATGTGCTCTCAGTAATAGAATTTCAAATATGAGTTCTAACTTTTGATTTTCTTGTCTTAATTAACATCGGCTAGACCTCTATTTTTTTTTAAAGAATACGTTAAAGCTCACACAATTTGTTCACTAACCCACTCTGAGCCCGCGTGGTGGTTTACGGCTCATTTCCGCTCCTAGAAAAGAGAGCTGAGTCCCAGCAGAGGTCACGTCTGATTATGCTATATTTATGCTCACACAATTGACTAAGAACGCCATTTCATCTGACCATAATATTATTCGCAGACGAATTACTTTCATCTCTAATTCATTGTAAGCTAATAAAAGTATCCCCAACATAAATAACAACATTCTCATAACGCAGATATGCAAAGCCAGCCTTCACACCCGAACCATGGTCAAAGATTGAATCATACAAATCAAAATTCACATGACCTTTCCCCATAAGCCTTGGTCCACCTGGCAACCTCTCGAAATATCATTTTTCAATGTCGATGTCCTCATTGGTTCGATATCCCTCCTCAGCGCCGCTCCACTGGCCGCCATATTAATGGCTGAGGGATCCCAAAACCATTCGAGAAAATAAATAGCCATCTGACATGTCCTACGATGCATTATAATGTATGGTTCGGCATGGATTATCTGCCGTCATTTTCTTGTAAAAAGGCCGCGAGGATTACGAACCCTTTTTAGGGGTTTTTTCTCTGTTTTATCCCGTTTTGATGGGGTTTCTGTGTTGGGTTGAAGTGTGCTGAGTGGCGGACGGTTAAGTTATTGCTGTTCTTTGAACTATTACGGTTAACTGGGTAATCGCGGATATTGCTTAAAGGCGGAAATGTTTAAGTGCACAAGATAAAACGTTTCGATGTTCGAGTTGAGAATGACTGGTTTGTAATATTGTAGCTAATTTATTGCAATAGAGATTAGTACACTGCACCCTTTGACTACACTTTGGGCTTGCGGACGGCGAGCAAAAGATAGCTCGCAGTCCATTCGTCCTGTAAAGAACGAGTCCGAGTCGTCGGCGACAGGTAGAGTTCCGCATACGTATCAAAGAGATATCAGAAAACCGTAGAGGCCCAGCAAGGTCGATGTCTGCTAGGACCATGGGATTGGTTCTGAAAAAGATATACTCTTGGTCATGGTACGCAGAAGGTAACTAAAGAAAATAGGTATTTTTTATTAATTCTGACACAACCTTCCACTTCCACGTCCATTCTAGAGTGGAAAAGTTATAAGATGATTTTTCCACCTAAATAAAACACCTCTGCATACCCCTTCAGAAATTACAGGCGTAGTGATAGTATTATGTAACTGCTGCACTGTTTACGGCCATTAAAAATCAACTCAAGCTGAAAACTGAAATTGATACAATTTACCCAAAATGTTTCCTGCATATAAACATTCTTTCTATCGTAAAATTACTGAAAATCAGCGCTGAAATTGCCCTTGTAATGTACTGATATTGTCATAATGATCATACTCGTTAAAATAGCTTTAACAGCAATTTGGCACAAATGTAGTATTTGGGTCACCGCAGGCGACGCCAGCACCTTTATATGTACGTAGTAGTATTGTTCGCGTTTCCTCTCACAGCAGCTGTGGCAATGTTTTGGGCAATATTATGTTGCTTTTTAGTGTAATGATGATTCATGACATAATTATGTAGACGATCTTTTACATACCGGGTTATTTGTAAAACACTATCAGCCTTGTTGGACTGTACTACTAACATTATAAACAACCACTTTTGTTTTATGACTTTTAATTTATCATATTTTAGTTCATCAGATTTTCATACAAAAAAAAATCGATCGTACGTCAGGTACGAGTGTTTATCACCACACTCCTCCTGAACGGCTTGGCTAAATTGTATGAAATTTTGTGAGTATATTGAGGTGGGTTCTTCAATGGTTTGAAAACAATTGGACTCAGGAAGTGGTTCAATCCTTTTTTTGTGACAAAAAGTCAACTTTCCAGGACAGGACAAGGTCTGTCGTATAACTTTGTTTTGTATTTCAAAAATAGCTTCATCACTTTCTTCACAACCTTTAAATTGCATTCTATTTTTAGCTTTGGCATTCCACTCAATCTACTTTCCATAATCAATCTGATTTCCATATCTGATTCGATGATCCATTCCTACACACTTAATTAAATTCTAAGATAACTTTGACATTTCTAGAACAAAAACATTTAGGGCCGCCCCCGTCATAAAGTGCCGGATGATCATAGTAAATCCTCCACATTTCCTCTTCAGGGCAACGTGAGCAGGACAGAATAAATCTTTCTTAGCCCTTGACGAGGATAATAAAATAAACAAATATCCTACACACTTTTGCGGAAATATAAAACGCTGTCGGCTGACCCATTTCAATGGCGAGGTTATTTCATCAAGTTTCTGAGAGCGCTCAAGAGGAATTGAGAAAAACCTCTCGGTCGTTTAGCCGTTACTTAATTTTATTATTTTAAAGGCTGTAAACAGTCTGAGGACGTTCCATCTTGCTTAATTACAGGGCGGGCTTACGGGCTCACCCCCAGCTTACTCTAATTACGTAGAAAAACAAAAACCCAACAAAAGGGAGGGGAATTTATTTTCTAATTTCTCAGTCTGGAGAGCTCTCGAATTAAAAATATAATTCAAACGTTTATTGTCGGTGTAATTTTAATCAAAGGGCAGCGGCCTATCTCTTTGTGATGTCGGCACGGTGCGGAAAAATAAGTCGCCTGAACCCCCCCCCCCTCCCTCCCCATCTATGCTCCGTGCCCTCACGAGACAGGTAAACGGTTTGTATGGTTTATCTTTAAGTTGTCACGAAAACGGTATGGAACAACAACTGAATTTATTGAAATGAAATAAATTCTACACAGTTTTGAGTTGTTACATGTTCTTTGGTCACACGACTGACTGTCACAAGAAATTGTTTTAAGCTTTATTACATAAACTTCTAAGTAACTGTTTGAATATTAATCTAGAGATTGGAGACAATAGTTCAACTAAGATATCAACGCTTACCAAAAATCACAACACGATTTAGCTAATAGTACCCAAATTATTCTACACTAATATAATAAAGAGGTAAAGTTTGTTTTTTTGTTTGTAAGAAGTCATCTCTAGAAGTACTGGTCTGATTGCTAAAATTCTTTCACCGATATCAAGCTGTTTTAATCCTGAGTGGTATAGGCGAGGGCGAAGCCGCTGGCAAAAGCAAGTAACTTATAAAGGTCTCCTTAAGAATTGTCTAGAACTACTAGAACATTCAGAGTATAACGTATGTGAGATTCAGTGGCCGATACAATTCTGTCCCTCAGGAGATACTATGAACACATACAGGGTACCAGCGAAATATTCCATTAATATTGACAGGTACAAATCAATATCAAAAGGGCTTAAGTATATTGAATATTGGAGTAAGCGATTTTCATCCTAATGTCTACAGACAAGAGAGAAGCTTCTCAACGTAGAGTGGTTTCTAATTGATATTCGTCAGGTAAAGTTGGATTCAACTTGAGGCCAGTTTCGCTCGAAAATTCCGCTGTTTGAAGCAAGTTGGCCGTTTTTGAGACCTCAGGGACTTAAGCTTGTAATTAATGTTATTAGTAGCTTGACGTTTCGAATTACATTTGACTTTTGATAATTGAGTTATTATTTGCCGTTTGGAATTACGTGTTGTTTAATATGGTTCATGTTGTGCTGTTTGCAAAAATAAATTGTTGGTGTTAATGTTGAATGAACTTGCGAAATATCGGAGATCATCATTATCATTTCAACCAAAACACGTCATATGCACGTCATATTCTACAAGCAATGTGCCTGCCTGTCACTTAAGTTCGGCAATTCTTCAGGCTATGTTCATCACCTTAGTTCTTATGATATCTTCATTTCTGATTCAAACACGTCACGTCAGTATAAATCAGTATGGATCTTTCCTTTACACTTTAGGTGATTTTAACCTTCTGATGATGCACATTATGAATGACTCAGGGCCATATCTCAACACGCATGGGTGTTAAACCTATACTTGTAATATAATCACGTCAGTTATTTGAATAGCCCCTTAAATATGTAATGGTGTAATCTAAAACTAAAAATCTCTGTCCTCAGGTATCGTGGATGAGAAAAAGGGACCTCCATATCCTGACTTCTCACATCTTCACATACACGGGGGACGCTAGGTTTAGCGTGTTGCACCCGGAACCATCGGACGACTGGGACCTGAAGATAGACTACGTGCAGCCGAGAGACGCAGGGGTCTACGAGTGCCAGATCAATACAGAACCCAAAATCAACATGGCCGTCATTTTAACGGTTGAAGGTGACTTTTTATCAGTATTTTTAATAGTTCAGGTCAAACTGGTCTAAGGTAAATATCGTGTAGATGATCAGATTAAATTGACCTTTGATTTTTTGTTTATTGAAGAGGTCAGGTTAAACAGGTTTATTGCTCGTGTATTGACCTCTAAATTAATGGTTCACGTTAATTATCCGTAATGAAATGCTGCCTGATAGATGACTATTATTGTTTAAGTATTTTAGGATCGGCGCTCAGAGTTATAGTAATAATCACTCATATTTTGCTTTACATAATATTTTTGATTAAAATACGTGTTAAGTTAGTAAGTTTAATACTCGTATAATCTAAAATAAAGCCACAAAATAAGCAAAAGTATATCAAAGTTAATTAAAGCTCAACAAAATTTAATTTGATAAAATACTTAATCTAATAAGTGAAAAGATAAGAATAAATTAATATAATACAACCTGCCGACTTAGAATTGAATAAAAATGAAATTTCATAAATGTTTATTTTGTATCAAAGAAAATAAAATCGCAGTAATAGCCAAGCGCTCGAGAAACAATTTATGTAATGTAATTAAATTAGTACATAATGCTTAGGTATATTCATTATATTAGTAGGTACGTAAGTATTTATATAATTATATTTTTAAATAAGTAATAACAAACTGCCAGCGGCAAACGTAAATGGAAGTCTTTAAAGTAATAATTACTTTATGCCAAATCGTAATGCGATACAAAGCTTTGAAAACAATTTAATTTATAAAATCATCATAGATTATTTCTCATTTCAGGTTTTGTCTAGACAATGTAATAAATATGAAAATTATTTATTCACTTTGCCCTAAGTATATTGTCATTATGCAAAATGCCCAGGCATTACAAAAACTGGGCAAGTGCGAGTCGGACTAGCGCACTGGGGGTTCCGTATAAACTTACGTATGAAAACAGTTCAATTCCCGAATTGAGTTACAAAGATTTTTCCGAATCATCAAATTTATTTTTTTATTCGTGATATAACTATAAATTCACAGTTTTCACATTTATTCTACTTGTGCCATAAGATCTTGCTTCATGCCAAAGGATCATGGCGAAGTCCTGAACAAAATTTTTCTGGCAAATTTTTATAGCGTCTTGTGATGAAAAATATATACATTAAATTTCAAAACAATTTTGTCTTACACATCTATTGATAGATACCAAATATTCCAGTTTAAAGTTGGTGAGATTACGTATATTATGTCAATAGTACCTTCGTACCTCCTTATGAACGACAAAATTTCATATCAAATGTTATGTTTTCTTTTTCTCTGATGTGATTCTCGATATTTTATTTATTGTTGAGACAACATCATAATATTGTGTCATTTTAGCCACTGTTTTCTAAGCACAAACAGTTATTTTTATTTCTATGTTTATTATTTAATGTGGAAATGTATTTCCGAAGTATTGTCAATACATATAGCATAGCATATTATGTTACTTGATCAAGATTTATATAAGTAGCAATAGTAAACGTTCAATTTACCCAAAAGCCAGGAAAGCCATGAACATGAAAAAACTCAGCCATGATTATTTATTTTACGTTAAAGATCTAGTCGATTCAGTTTCAAATTACAAGGAAGTACTTATATGTATAAGCAGACACTTAATAATTTCATCTACAGTTTCCTCGCCGTTGTTTTTTCAGGATTCTAAATCATAGGGTACTTCCCGTTTAGGGAAGTTTGAGGAATTTCGATTCCCGGAAGAGTTTCGGAATAGGTACACTTTTTTTTTCGACCTAAACGGCTGTATCTTTTTTTTTTCGCTAACGCAGAAGTTTGATTTTTTCACAGCCTCAAAGGACCGCAGATTTGAATATAGATTTAAGTATATGGTTTTAATTTAAACTCGATACCTTCACGCGTTCCCGAGATAAAGGGTCTTGACAAACCAACACACGGACGGACGGACAACATAGTGATCCCATAAGGGTTCTGTTTTTTTTTCCGAGGTACGGAACACTAAAAATGCCCTGATTAATAACTTAGACCTTGGTTATAATTCTAAATTACGGGATAATCTGTGTACATCTTAGTACGTTATTTGAAAGACAGTTAACAAAAAATTGATATAAACTCATCATTCAACAAATTTGCTATAATTGGGTAAACGAACAATATTATCATTTTCTACAGTATATTATTACGTAGAATTTAAAGCTTTCAAACATTCAACAATAATTATGTAATAAACGTGTATATATTTACTAAGTATGTTATGTGGAGGCTCACATCCTCCACTCATCACAAAAGATAGAAAAACATACCAAAAACAGCATTTACAACCGCCCCAATTTTAAAAAAGCATGATATTATTTTATTTTAATAAACCGTATTTTGTTCAAAAACACACGGCATACTCAAACGGAATGTATAACGGTAATGGTACATTGAAATGGTTCCTACATATTTTACGAAGGGGTCAGGACGACCCTCGAATCACAAGCGGGGTAATCATATCCGCTATGAAAACCTAAATAAAATGAGCGAAAATAGTGAAGGGGTCAAATGGACGGTACTTACCGAAAATTACACGTGCCTTTATGAGCTACCCTCTAATCCTTCTGCAATCGTAATAATCATAATTAAATTTATGAATTCTATCTAGTAATTTGCTCTCATGAGTGCATTCACTACTTGTTTTTGGCTCGTTGAAAATTAGACTCTTACTTTTTTCTATTGCACACATCCAATATATAATTATAATCATTCTCGTCATAATTTTATCAAAAAGAAGTCCTCTGCTGAACATAGGCCTCTTTCATAAGCCTTCTCCAATAAATAATACGAGTAGGCAATATCTATCTAGTTTACTTTTTTAATAGTATTTTTTTTTTCATGCCCTCATATTTTTCTCCAGTTCTCGATGTAGTTTTTATTTAGACACTCCACCCACACCCACAAAACGTTTTGGAAACACATTTATTGTGCGTACAGTTAAGGAATTGAATTCCCTGCCGGGGTCAGTATTTCCTGATAACTACAACCTTGGGGTCTTTAAGTTAAGAGTGAATAAGTTACTTCTAAGCTCCATTGTCAACCACATCGTCGGTTTCCATCAGGTAAGCACAAGCATTTCAACCATAAAAAAAATAAAAATCCTATACTCTCTTCGTATTGGACATCCTCTCTTCGAAACCGATTGTTTAAAAAATAGTTACATTAATCTTAGCGTAACCTGTGAATAAAATACCGTAAGTGTAAAAATATTAGGCCCAAGTACTAAGATGGGTACGTAAAAAAATATACCGAGACCAGGATTAAAAAGAAACATATATACAAGCCATTACCCACACCGTCTTCGTATAACAAGGATAAACAATACAAAAAGCTTTGGACCTTCAGTCGGGGATACACGTCTAAACGACCATGAAAAGTGACGATGGCGTAATCCGGCATTCATCTCTCGTCATATTAGTAGTGGGTCTAATGCCGCGGTACAAAGTGGAATACATCTATCTACGTCATACGAGACCTCCCACCGCTTTGTACCGCACTTGTTTAGTTATTTTTGGTCTAAGTTTTATCAGATTTTGTTGTGGAGATCGTTTAAGGGTGTGTTCATAGATATATGAAAAAAACATATATAATAATAATAATAATCCACAGCTTTTTCACACTACGCCATCTTTTTTTTATTGTAGATAGGTTCGA
Organism: Mythimna albipuncta; assembly: GCA_929112965.1. NCBI lineage: Eukaryota > Metazoa > Arthropoda > Insecta > Lepidoptera > Noctuidae > Mythimna > Mythimna albipuncta. The sequence continues at coordinate 690,091 of OV815973.1, forward strand.
GCTTGACCGCTATCTCACCTGATGGAAAGCGACGATGCAGTCGACGATGGAACGCGCTTACCTAGAAGAAACCTATTCACTCTCGACGTAAAGACTCCCGGGTTGTAGCTATCAGGAAACAGACTCTGGCGAGGAATTCCACTCCCTAGCTGCAAAATCTAGTTCCAAACTAAGCATAGCTTGTGTTATGAGTCCTAAATAACTGATAAACATACTTATATATTTCTAGATACATACATAATATAGATAAATTACACCCAGACACAGAATAAATGATCGTGCTCATCACACAAACATTTGTCCTGGGTGTGAATCGTACTCATAACCTCCAGCAGAGCAGTCAAGACTACTGACTACTAGATTATCTGAAATGTCATTGCACTAGTCAAAGTTGATTTGAGAATGGGTGACCGTCCTTTAAATAATGATATCGTAAATCCCCGTGCGTACGGAAAACACATTAGAGGCGTCTATCCCAATAATCATTTGTAGAACTGTGACAGTCGTAACAAGCTCAGCTAGGTTCTGAATTGAGGAACTTAGACAGGCAATCATTCCATGTAAATTTTGATATTCAGCTGCATCCAGTTAGAATGGAAGTTGACCCCAATACAGTTGGCAAAAGGCATGGTGAGTAATAACTGTAACTAGTCTCTCGTAGGTAGATATTGTGATATCGAAAGGAGATCGCATGAGATGCTTTTTTTATATAACCAACGAACTGGCTTGTAAAATATAATTCGAAGGATTATGCTGTTCTAGAATGGGTTTGAAAGTTAGTAGAAAAAACCGGCCAAGTGCGAGTCGAACTCGCCCACGAAGGGTTCCGTAGCAGCAAGTAAAATAATATTAAAGTTCTTGTAATGTGTTGTAACTTTGATCGATGTTTTAATAATAGTATATTTTTTTCGGTTTATGACGCATTAAAAAAGAACTACTTACTGGATTTCGTTCAAACCAATTTTCGTTGGTAGTTTTTATAGTAATGTACATCATATATTTTTTTTAGTTTTATCATTCTCTTATCTTAGAAGTTAGAGGGGGGGGGACACACATTTTACCACTTTGGAAGTGTCTCTCGCGCAAACTATTCAGTTTAGAAAAAAATGATATTAGAAACCTCAGTATCATTTTTGAAGACCTATCCATAGATACCCCACACGCATGGGTTTGATGAAAAAAAAAATTTTGAGTTTCAGTTCTATGTATGGGGACCCCCAAAATTTATTGCTTTTTTTCTATTTTTGTGTGAAAATCTTAATGCAGTTTACAGAATACATCTATTTACAAAGTTTCAACAGTATAGCTCTTATAGTTTCGGAAAAAAGTGGCTGTGACATACGGACGGACGGACAGACAGACAGACAGACAGACAGACAGACAGACAGACAGACAGACATGACGAATCTATAAGGGTTCCGTTTTTTGCCATTTGGCTACGGAACCCTAAAAAGAATGTCTGTAGTTTTTTTAGTGTTGAAGTGATTTTTGTAAGGAAAGCATGAATTCGTTTAAATAAGTTAAAAACAATTAGTGCGCCGCCCGAAGTGTTTGATTTCATAGAAGAATCCCTATACTAGCCTACCGACGAGCTGAGCTACGTTACAATATTGTGACGACTATGAAGGTCACACGAATATGAAAAAGTTTAGAAGAGATTCGATTTGATTTTGATAGATAGATGTCAACAAGAATAATATTAATATAATTTTATATAAAAATATGTGCTAAGGCTTCTAACAATGGAAATAGTAAAATTGAAGATAAAGCCTTTTATTCGCGTCTCCACGCGCCACAGTATTTAAATAATATATTTTAGTTAGTTTTATAATGTCGTGCGTCGTGGGCCCAGCCGCTTTACTTTGCGCAATTATTTATTTCATTACCACTTTTCTCAAGATGGAGAAGTAAAACGTTGTGAGAAAATCAGCATGTCATAGAACAAAGAATTGTAAGACATTTGACATCTATGAACTCGCACTTGTATGGTGAATTGCGAGACATTTCTTCCACTAGATGGGAGGCCTGAATCCCAGCAGTGGGATCATTATTAATCGGATTATACTTATATTGTTGTTTGAGAGTATTTTATAATTTAAAATTACAATTACTTCGATCTACTTAGACAAAAATCGTTTATAAATTTTGCAGACCTTATAAAAAATCAATAATAAGTTATTTATAAACGGTTCAGGTTTTAAGCCACGCAATCGCAACACGTTATTGTCGAACGTGACTGAGGGGATATTACTTGTGTTATGTAGGCTTTACCACCTATAATAATGTGAAAATTGGCACCGTCCTTCTTCGACTAGACGGTATCAAATGGCCCGGTGAGTTTCAAATGCCGCGTACTTATAAAATCATTATACTGACTTAACCTGCCATTTCCTGGCGGAAAAATTAAATATCATGGTTTCAAGGTGATAAGAAGACGGCGCTCTACAAAAGTGTAGTGTTGTCCCTTTTTCGGTAAAAAAAAATCTCCAAATGAAAAATTACATACGAGAGAAACAACAAAAACTGGTGACCTCTAAATGGATTAGTTTACTGCTTTTGGTATTGTATTTTTTTCGCAATTAGATAAGTTACAGTGCAAGTAGATAGGTTACAGTGCAACCATAATAAGAGTCCACTGGTAGCGAGAAGTGGAAAACCTGTAGATGATGTCTAGCAGTGGACGTCTTTCTGTATATAATGTTAAAAGATAATCACAACTCATTAGGGCCAGGCAAAAGGTTTTACTAACACAATGATTCAAGCACATAAAAAATTGTTTTTGTTGTTATTCCTAATGAGTTCAATAAACCATGAAAGTGACCGTTATTTTAACTGTATTTTATCATACTGTTAAATTAACCAAGAGTTAGTGAAAACCCTCAAGATTATGAAGACATACAATATAATTCTTTAATACACATTTTCTTATTAAATAGCTTTTGAGACTTGATTATTGTTGCACTAGTGGGTATTTTTATGATCAAAACGAAACTAGAAATTCAATTAAAGTACTTAATATGTATAATATAAATTCTTAAATATTTAATGGAACTTGAACAACTTGCTTAGTAAATAACTAAATACATTTAAAGATAAAGTTTCTTATATATTCAAACCAACTCCTGTCTCTGTTTTTATCACCAAATGGTTCCGTCTCTTAGACAAAACAACAATTAAATAAACGTAAATTCAATACTATCATCCTGATAGCATTTCGTTCAATAGAAATTGATCAAATTCCTATCAGATCTATGTCCTACCCTAACGAACGATCAAAGAGAGGCATCCAATATAAATGGAGGCTGTCCTTCACTGAATAATTTAAAGTAATCTTTAAGGGAGAATCGTTCTGTCATCAATTCACAAGGAATAATTTATAAAATCAGTGTACCTAGGTGAATTAGTTATGATAGCTCGGTTGAGCCCGCCTTGGGCCCTAAATTGTGCAATGTTTTCCATTATTTACGGTAGGTACAGAATTTTCAATATTTAGTAGGTTGTTATTTATTCTGGTTTGATGTGATCCTGGTTAGATCGTAAATAATAAGTCAGTAGATATATGTTTTAAATATAAACACACATTTATATTACCAATTTTATAGCATGCTACCTTTTGTAACCACATTTCAAACTTTGACGATGATATTGGACTGATAGAGTAGAAAAATTAAGTGAATATACATTGGTAAAGCATTGCGTAAGTAATTTTTGGCGGCGCGAACATTAATTACTAGTATATTATTGGCGATTTGAAAGAGGAAGATATTATATTGGGTTAAGAAAAAGTGCTTCGTTTCAACAAATCAGAAAGAAAAAAGCTAACAAACAGTTCTTCCATAAATGTATGTTTTAACCTTGGTTATCATTATTTCTTATAATTATTTTACTCTCCTGTAAAGAAGCTATTTGTGGTTAAACAAAATCGTATCTAACACAAATTTTCCTGAATATGTAGTTAAGATCACGGCAATTACTAACACTCAGAGAAATATCTCTGCTAAAACCATTAGGATAAAAAGGCTGGTATTTTTCATCTGATTATTATGAATACTTAGAATGAAAGCAGCCAGTGGGTTCTTTGTGAAAACTTTGCGACAAAGAGGGTCAAGGCCCAAGCAATTGAGTGGGTTCATTAAACAAATTGCTACGTTAAAAAAAAGTATGTTATTTGTCGATGTTTTCAGAAAATTTAATTTTGCACAACAGGTCAAGGTTTTTAGAAAATGTGTCAGGTTTTATTAATTACTGAACATTAATTCTTATGAAAATCACGAAAAGCGTGTTTAAAAATGTTATCTTTACGGAAAATAAAAATAATGGCTCCGTTCCCTGGTTTGTTAAAAATAAAACAGCTGGCATTTTTAGCAAGGCCATAGCTAAGTTTATCCTAACATTTACAGTGATCCTTAAGTTAACCAAATATTAAGATCAACAAACATTGTACGTGCTGATTGAACTCGTAATACTTTAGTCTATTTACAATTCAGAGTACAAAATAATAAATATATTTAAAAAAAATTGAAATATGAAAAATATTTTCCTAAAACGACCGTGGGTGATGCCAATTAAATAATCATTCAATTCAATTCATAGTCGACTCACGTGACTTGTCAAAGTAAAACTCATAGATGCGTTCAAATCAATCCGCTTACGCTTGATCGGTCTAAAAGTACACCCACCGGGACTCTCACAGATTATTCTGGTAAAAATATACCTATATGGAAATATAATGCTTCTGTTTTGTTCCGATAGACTGAGAAATTCTTCTGTCCTTGTTCATGTAGCAGGAAAATGCTTTTGTCTTGCAAATATGTGCGATATTTATTATGTCCTATAAACTGATGGGCGAGGAATTTGCTGTATTATCATTTTTGTTTTGGTACTATGTCAACTGTGGAATTTGTTGTTAGTAGGTATATCTTTATGATAGATTCGTCCTTTAACATTATTAACCGACAAAAGGATAACTGAGTAAGAATATCATTTATATCGGTCCGTATTGGAATTTTCTGTATATGAATCTTTAAAATTCAAATCTGTATTTTTAATGTGCACACACGTGTATGGATACCACATTGAGTCAGCAAACCCGTAGGGGCCCAACAGGGTCGAAGCCTACTGGGGCTAAGTTAACCCCGGGACACCGGAACGAAGGCAAAGAAGGAATATAGCAGTGGGTTTTAGCCAGTAAAAGTACGAAACGCTCTCCCGCTCCGTCAAAGAGCAGGAGAAATCGTTGGATGATTTTCCATCTAAAAAAAACTATATTGCCTTTTTGGACCGACACTTACTTACCGTTATTTAGTTCACAAACCATGTTGAGTAAGTAGGTGTAACAGCTAATAATGTGAGTCGAGTATCGTAACAGGATAAAACAAATATATCAACTGTAACTACTAAAGTGTGATCCACTTAACTCTTTCATGGCTTTTGATTAAGGTTCCAATTTAGGGCGTCAAATACTCTCAATCAAAATTCGCGTAGAAATAATTAATGAATTATTAGCTAAGGAACCCTTTGAAATCCGAGTCGTCAATTTAGTGAGTTGATAATCATAATGGTAACAAAGACAAAGTTGCGAATATTAGTTACTAGATTTTGGCCAAAGTTTTGCCTTCGTGGATTGTTTATATCTCGAGAGAACGTTCTACCGGGATAAAAATATCCTTTGTCCTTATTCAGGTTTTGACTCATGTAAATTAGTCAGTAACTTGTCCCATTTGCAAAACTAATTCATGACGTATGATGGTGATATAAACTAGACAACTCAAGTTTAATTTGCGTTGTATAGCTTATGTAATTTTTAATACATGTGAGTAATGTGCCCCACAGACTGATAGGGTACGGTTTACCCTATACCAATTTTCATCGCCGTTCAGATTGATATCAGGATATTACCTGTATTTACCTATATAATTATCAACCACAATAAATTGAAAAAGATAACAGACACATTTAAAACTGGCTGACGGAAAGTACCGCTTATGAAAACAAAATGGTGGTATCTTAAACTTTTTAGAAAGCTCACTGTTTTTTTTTTTGCTTCGTAATGCTTAAAACGCCCCGCATTACAAAATCTATTTGAAAAATCAATATTTATGAATGTTTAAAAAAGTCAATTATTTAGAATTACAAAAGGGACAACTCTGCTTGTTTGAAGATTACATCTTCAAACAAGCAGAGGTATCCCTTTTTCTTCAAGTCTTAAGTCGCTTAACAAATCCAAATGGAATTTAACCTGGAACATATGTATGTATAGTCCAAGATATGGGAAAGGATTTAAGATACTTTTTATAAACATACCAGTCTGATAAAGCCGCGTGTAGAGTGTTTTATCTACAGTAATATAATAAATAGTTAGTTTAGTAATAAATAGTTTTTTTTTATAACTTCAAAAAGATGACGATTTTCATTTTTTATAAATTCGTTATTTTCTTGAAACTCACTTCTATTGAGTTACCGCTTTTCGGTGAAGTAAGGCAGAGTAGGAGACGGAGATGCCAAACAAATAATAAAAATACGCTATTCCTAATGCTATACACATAAAGTCCCGTCAGCTTTCATAATCCAGATGAGATAGTTAGCCATTACAACAGACTGCCACTCACACGGATTATAAAATAAAAAGCATAACCCTCTCAACTGAACCGCAACGCAGAACCTCGTACGCTGTTGTTGTCACTTAAATTTTATTTCATCGTTATGAAGCATTAAAAAGTCGCCTGTACAAAATAACTCTATTCTCCGAGTGTTTGCATCGCTCCGCGCTCCACAGCTTATGTTTTTAATTATAAAACGAGGATTATGAAGCGCTTACCGTTAATATTTTTGGATGAATTTCTTTAAGTGCAGTTTAGTAGTCGTAATATGTAAATATAATTTACTAGCTACGTTCTAAAATTTAGTCTGCAAACTCCATAAAAAAAAAACTATCAGAAATATAATATGTTTTGCTATAGGATCTAAATAGAATAAATAAACCTTAATAAATTGTCATACCTTTTAATTTCAGTTGATATAATGTTGGTTCAATGGATAGCTTGCTGTCCCACAAGAATTAGGGCCGAGTTGCCGGCGCGTTGGGTTCCTCGTACACCTCCAAGAGATAAGTAACGGTCCCCCGGGGGCCAATGACTGCTAGGACTGAGGGATTGTTTGAAAGAACCACCGCGGTCTTAAAACACAAAAGCCAGCTAAAGGAATACGGGTGGGTTTTAGTCAGTAAAAATCTTATATTTCGACTCGTTCCACCCATGGCGGGTGGAGTTATCTGATGAATTCACAAGTAAAAAAAGTACAGCTAGTTTATATAAAGGAGTATGATATTATTATGATGTCTTAACTTTCACCGAGAAGGAAAATTTAAAGAGCCAATGAATGTCCCATTTTAGCAGTATATGTACGTATACCTGTCAGGCCTTCAAGGATTTTTATATCAGTTTCTGTATTGTGATAATTATGCCAGATTTCTTTTTTGTAGTAAAGTTCTAGTGAAATGTAAGCCTCACCGTTTTTCCTAAGAAAATTAAAGTACTAAAAGAAATGATCATAGATTTTTAGAAACCCTCTAAATATTCTTTGAAGATTTTTATTGCTTAAGCAATTCCTAGACCACATTTAAAAGCTGATAAACTTTCTAAATATGGAACCTTTACAATAAATAATTTATCTGTGTTAACGGCATAAGTTTGGAAAGATAGTTTGTATATACATAATTACCGCGTCAAAGGAATTCCGGATGATACAAAATTAAAGAAATGTCGAAAAAAACTAACACAACCAGATAAATTGAATTCATATTAAAAATCGGCAAAGCATCAGTGACGAAGTATCAACTGTCCCAGTTTATCTAGACGACGTACTTAATCCAGCAGCATTCCTAGTAGAGAAATTCCATCCATCTATTCTATAAAATCCAAAGTCTAGGACTCACAGTCCATTATCGATTACGTGAGTGATGTGCCGGAACAAATCCGTTTCGTTACCGAAACCGCTGTTGCCTAAATGAGCACAATTTTTTACCCGACTCGTTTTCATAGTAGCCAATTTGTTAGTGCACGCCCTGCTGCTAGATACGTCATGCGAGCCTCTCAAATTCACCTCACAGCCAATTACAGCGCTTGTTATTGTTGAAAAATGTCCGACAATGCTTCAACGAGACTGTTGCGCTTAGTTTTATGGATAACTAAACGTCCAAAGTATTAAATTAGATAAGTGTTCTTCGATAGCGAGGCTCGTGATCGTGTATTATATTTAAATATAAACGATTATTTTATTTGTATTTAATAAAAGATGAATATTTTGTTTTACGATCTTGTACTACATAGATATAGTTTCGTATTAGTTAAAATGATTTCAGTTAAATTGAGGTGACAATTGCCCGTCGATCTGAGTGATTTGTCAACTCGTCCCGCATACCTACGGCCCATGTGGTACGAGTTGCACAAAATAAAAATCCACACTAATATAATAAAGAGGTAAAGTTTGTTATTTTGTTTATACCATAGCCCTATATCTTTGTTTACCTCTAGCTTCTGCCAGCGGCTTAGCTCGCGCAAGTGAAATATAGCCAATGTCACTCGGAAATAAAGCAGCTTTCTCTAGGTGAAAAAAATTTTGCGATCGGACCAGTTTTTTCAGGGATTGCCTCCTAAAAATCAAAAAAAGAAATGACCTCTTTATTATATTAGTGTAAATATATATCTATATTGCAATAGTTTCCCACCAACTGGGGGGTTGGCCTTGGGTGAACTAGCATAACGCGTACGGGGATAATCGTCGGTTGATATCACGTTTCGTTAAATGTGTCTAAAGGGCTTCTGTGAGTCGGTTTCGGCTGTTCGAATCAAAGTATCTTCGTATCATCCAAAGGGCCAAGACCTCAGGGTTCTGAGATATCTTGATAAATAAAAATAAAATAAACTACAAATAATTCTTAGGAACACTTTCTACAACAGTCTTATAGTATTAAAATTATCATTTACATTATTTTTTTCAGTCTTACAATTGTTGGCTTAAAATTAAAATGTTATTATCTCTACAGAAATGGCAGAATCCGCGATAATTTTTAATTCTATCTCAACGTAATCAACTATTTGACATTAAAAAAAGGAGGAGGTTCTTAATTCATCATATTTGAAAATCGAAAATAATAATAATTTAAGTAATCCATGAACAATACAAAACTAAAAAAAATTATAAATATATTATTTATCCTGTGTTAGTAACTGTACCAAACGTTGATAAAGTTTAAAGTTTCATATAAAAAGAAAAATTGGAAGAGTTGACCAATGCAAATATAATTCATTTTTATTTTCTGCAACTCGTACCACATGGGCCGGAGGTTTGCGGTACGAGTTGACCAAATTACTTGTCGGTCTCTAATTATTGGTCTCGTTTTTAGCGTAACAGGTAATAACGTGTTTACTTGAGTAGCGAAAGAAATCTAAAGATAAGACGCCCACGCTGACGTTGCCATGGTGCTGGGGGAACTTGGGGAGGCACCGAGATCCAAATTGTGTAGTTCGAACATTTTATTTATATCTTAGTAAAGTGTATAAGCGAAGCGTAAAAGCAAGCAAAGTATTACTATAGAATAATTAAATTAAGTAGAAATTCATGTAATTTTTTTTTTTAGGAAGTTCACATAAATTTTATTGATGCTATAGTTTAGTAAGAACGTAATCTTATCTGCAATCTAAGTATATAGAGACAGTGGTAAGTGCACACGTAGAATATCGCTCTGTAACTATCCTCCACGTTTTACTATTCACGGCGGGGTCTTAACTACTCTAATTGCTTAGCTCTAACAAAATTCCCAAGTTTAACTCATCTGAGACACAGTTTTAATTCTATCATGTCATCTCCCATTTTCTAATCCCTAGACTTCTGTGATCTGAATAATAAGCACGGCATCAAGGTCGCCTGCCTCACCAGTTTGTCAGTCTGTCCCTAGTTTACTAATTTCCATTTCATTGCCATCTCTATCGCTATTCCACCAAATCTAATACTATGTTCAACTCTTTCGATGCATCTCTGGTAGGTCACATGCTGTTTTGTATTCCTCGCCCTCTCCTAAGCTGTTGTCTTGTGAATTCCAGATGAGTCCCTCATCCCCGCGACCTCGGCCCCGCCCCGCTCCTCAGGTACCGGTTTCGTATCCTTCTCTTCATTTTTAATTACATATTTCATTTGTTTATTCATTAGTACTTCATTATACTTTCATCTGTTCGTAGCGGCTTAATTTTCGTGTTTTCGTTGACAGCACGAGATGTTTTGTTGGATATTATTAGATGGAGTTTGTTTGGCGTGCGCGTAGCGCTTTTTGAATTGCATGAACTCGACGCGATGGTCCATGCCGTAGATACAGTGTGTGTAGTTCATGTTGGTTGACCTCCATCAGTTAGAAAAAAGTATAAACAGATGCATGGTTGTCACTGAAGACACTAAAGTTACCAAACCGTCACTTTTTAGTTTAACAAAGAAGAAAAGAATTATTGCTGTAACAAAATTAACTCGAAACTTGGCCGACGAGCTATTACTGTCAAAAACTGTGCCGCAAAAAGTAGAATAAAATTTTATTGCCAACATCCAAATCGGTGGGTTGCCATAATAAAAATAAACGTTTTAGTCGTTACGTCAACCAGTGTTGGGAATTGAGTAAGTTAGAGAAAGCCATAATGCTAAGTTAAACACTTTTTAAAGTCAAATTAGGTTTAGTCGGAGTAGAATTGGCTCGGCTTGGCTTTTAAAGTTGCATCATCATTACTGTCTTGTTCGAGTAGGCTCTTAAAAGAGTTATAAAGGATTTCAGCTGAGCTTGGGTACCAGTGATTTATTTACATTCAAACTTCAATTTGTCTTCATACAAGTGTAACTGTCTGGAAAATTCCATAAGTAGAGAACTAAGAACATTTTACGTCAATGCTCCCAAGAGATTATGTTCAAGTTATTTTGCACGTAACATTAAGCATCAACACTCATTCGATTTGATCGAGGATTTTTGTTGACTTTTACCAACCTGAACTGTTAGTGGTTGAACCCCAAACCCTAAATGTTACTAGTTTCATTACCCGAGATTTGAAACCTTACCTATCAGCCCTGAATTCCCATTTGCATACGATTTGTAAATATGCAGGCATTTTCTTGTGCTTGTGCCGTGTCTGTGACTGGATTGTGTACTTTAATGTTATGTAGTGAAGGTTCTGTTTCATTTGTTGCAGCTGCTGCGGCGACCATATGGGGTTCGCAGGACGTGTACGTGAAGAAAGGCAGCACAATATCGCTGACGTGTTCAGTGAACGTGCACTCGTCGCCGCCCTCCACCGCCTCCATTCTATGGTAAATCTTATTGTTCGTTACATTTACGTGGATGGAGAGAATATCTAAGTTTCTGTTTGGCTGAGTTTCATTTTTAGGCTTTCAACAGCCTTTTGGACCTGTTATCTTGGATTTGCTTTTGAATTGTTGTCTAAAATTTTATTATTTTCTTTCTAATTCCACGAAATATTCACAATCACTGTTTTCAATCTATGCTTTTTAATATTATGAAACTTTAGAATTTTTTTGGTTGATAATCTATTGGTTAGCCCATTTATCTAAGGAGGCCAGCCAGGTGTATTACTTTGTGTAATTTATTTCATCACCATTGCTCTCGAAATGGTGAACAAAGACAACATCGCGAGGAAACCGGCATGTCGTAGAACCAAAAATTTCGAAAACATGTGACATCCACCAACCCGCACTGGGCCCGCGTAGTGGATTACGATCCATTCCATCTCCTAGAGAGGAGGCCTGAGTCCCTGCAGTGGGAAAATTAAAAGGCCGATTATGCTATATGTCTGTCGGGAGTGGACAGGCAACTAAAGTTGCCAGTACAAAAGCTTTACAATTATAATCGTTGACAACATCACATAAACCCCATATATAACCCCTATTCCCAGGTATATTCATTAGTCATTACCTTAGGTAATAATATTAGCATATTTAGCAATACCTCCTAAACACCTACTTTTCTCCCTCAGGTATCACGGCAACTCAGTAGTAGACTTCGACTCCCCTCGTGGAGGCATCAGTCTGGAGACGGAGAAGACAGAGGGCGGCACCACCAGCAAGCTGTTGGTGACCAAGGCTGCCCTCACCGACTCCGGCAACTACACCTGTGTGCCCAACAATGCTCATCCTGCTTCTGTGTCTGTACACGTGCTTAATGGTAAGTTGCAAGGTAGACATAAGTCTGTGGTCTATATGTCTGTGTAACTGATAACCTGGTGAAAGTATTAGTCTAAAAGGAGGCATATCATTTATCAATAGAGTAAGTTATTCTATTGACTGACAGTAATAATATTTGGTAAACTTTTTAATACCTATAAGCAGGGAATCAAAAGTAGTCACAAATTCAACAATTTAATAAACAATTACCCGAGACATTGTTTGGCAGACCAGTGGAAAAGGGTTAACACATACATAACGTACCTACTGAATGAATTAGTTTCTATCCTCAACAATGGTAATCTTGTACAGGTGAGCACCCCGCAGCAATGCAGACGAGCAACCGAGCATCGTCCTACCTCACGTCACAGCTGAGCTGTGCCATCGTCACCTACCTACTGTCGTCGGCCGTCTGCAGATGATCGGCTTAAATGCCAGCCAGTCACGGGGGCTCGGAGCGTTCTTTATTTAAATATGAGAGCACACGGGCAACTAATGTTACGCGGTTCATGGCAACTGCTGCATTGCAGTAAATTGCTCAGTATTGCCACGAATAGATTAATTGCCCATAAAAATGTACCTTAACGAAACATTCCATTTTATTGAAACACGACATTCCATTAAAGAAAGTGAAATATTTATTCCTTCGTCGTCATTTCTAGAACGTTTACTTTATAAGTCGCAATCTAATTTGTTACTGAAGTTATTTGATTAGTATAATTAAATGTACAAATCTTTTTGGCATATAATACAGTTTCAATATTGAAACAGGACTCGGATGTTTCTCTCAGTTCTCTTTGACTGTTAGCACAAATATCAGTTTATGTAGACGGACAAATTGAGTTACTTCATTTAGTTACCAGCCAAAATACTCTTTTGGGCGTTTATATTACTACAGTGGAATAAATTGTGATATGTTTACATGTTATATTAGAAGTAACTACAAAGCTCCACCCCCTCTAAATTGTAGAGTTAATATATTAAATTAAATAATAGTCTTAATTTAGGGATTGTTATAAAAATAAACGACATTTTCGCAAAATTTCAATTCGTGATTGTAATGTTACTCGGCAGTATTATTGTATAATTTATTTAAAATAAATGAAATGTAATTTCGTTAAACTCGTTTAGTAATGCTCATTTAATGTTATTATTTTGGAAAAATAATAGGTAATTTTGTTGACGAATTATTATTTAAGAAACAAGTGAATGTAAAACATTTTTTGTACATAAAGTAAACTATACGTAATAATGTAGATTAAATAAAGTTTATATCAAATTGCATTGTAAATATTTCGTATTGTTGTAAATACAAAATAAACGAGTTTAATATATAAGTTTATAGTCCTAGGCGTTCTACCACTCGAGTGGTGAAAAACTGTTTTCTTTATTTTGTTCTTAGAACAACTTATTTAAAATGTACTGAAGCCTCTTTTCGTCGGAAATGGGAAGTTTTACAATAAACATTATGAAAGAATTATTTTTTCACTATGTACTTTTTACGGGGAGAGTTCCTGCATAATGTCAGTTAATTTGACTGGCCTGTTGATCTAGTGGTTAGTGACTCTGACTGCTATGCCGGAGATCGTGGTTTCGATTCCCACCCAGGACAAATGTTTGTGTGATGAGCACGATCATTTATTCTGTGTCTGGGTGTAATAATATGTATGTATTTAGAAATTTATAAGTATGTTTGTCAGTTGTCTAGTACTCATAACACAAGCTCTGCTTAGCTTGAGACTAGACGGCGTTGTTTTGATAATTCAAATGAAATTATTGAAAATTATTTCCCGCCAGATTATTTTGAGCTGTATTCCATCAATATTAAAATATGGATAACAAGCACTGATTGAACGTAGTATTTACTTAATAACAATGATATTCTGCACATTCACATTAATGAGTTCTGTGTCCAACCACAACACGATAAATTAAAAACACTTGGTTAAACAACTTTCACCGTCAGCATTAATCAAGTTATCATAAAATTTGTTCAAATAACACTTTTAACTCTGTGTACGTAAACGAACATAAATTACGGGAATGTTTATTCTTAAGCAGAGTGTACACTGCTTGTTTAAAGTACGTAGCGTGATACGTGAAGTAAAGACTGTGTTTGACGCAAACAAAACCGCGTTAACTTTCCCCTGCCCCCTCCAATCTCCTCCCCGCTCCTCGCACCCCGAGTAATACGTGATTCACCTGTGGGTGTTGCAGTGTCAAATAAGTTTGTGTTGAGAATTCCAAGCAGGCAACTTCGGCAACAAGCCTACGGTGAAACTTCGCCTTTACACGCCTATACACAAGCTATACAGACTCACCATTGTATCAAACTTTTCCTTTCCATACAACAACACAAGGGTCCATATTTCTGATGACAAGGGGCTTCAAACTGTAATTACTAGGGAATAATGACAAATAATTATTAAGAATCTATTGACTGTTTTCCACTAAAACTTTTATGTATAAACTGTATTTCATCGCAGGTACTAGAATTTAATTTCCATGTTAATCTAGATCCGTACAGAGTCAATTTACGCTGCGTAACACGAGACTTATTAGGTTTACGGCGCCGAGTAAATTTGGGGTTATTTAAGGCGGAGTAAGGAGTGTCTAATTGATTCGCCGCCAGGTCGTTACTCACCGTACATTGCGCTCTCGTACTCTGCACCACTCTCTCGAGCGACGCCAGCTGTCGACTTTTTCCATCTTCTTGTATACTTGTAAAGTAGTTAATACTGAAATATTGCGATAGGTCGGTAGCAGAAATATACCTAGCTATGTTCCTTTTAATAAAGCGTAGTATGATGTTATTAAATGTAATTCGACGACTTATTTGTACGGTTGCAAGGAAACGATGTTTTTAATAGTGGGTGTTCACGCGAGCACTCGACAACTGATTACTGAAGGGTTGATTTTGTTCCTTTTGTATCTTGTACATAAATTGTAATAAGAAAAAGGGAGTATTAATAAATATTATTAAAAAAATCCGCATTTTATTTTATCCAGCAGTACAAGAACATTGATGATAAAATTAAATGATATTTATTTTTGCAAATAGGTTTTAAAAACACTTTTACACGTCACATTTTTTTTTGGGTCAGTTTAAGCTAGATGAGGCCGGTGTTTCCTGGCTGACTGCCCTGAGAAAAAACATCGAAACAGACTCAGGGGTCAGTCTCTTTTAAGGTCCATACTGTAAATAATGATGTAATGGTCAAATCACATGAGAACCATGCAGATTAGTCTAATATGGTCTTTTGAAGAAAGAACCATACAGATTTGAGTTGAGAACGAGTCCACTCAATGCAAGCACCTGGAAGTATTCGCAAAGTTCAACTCAGGACTACTAAGGAGCTCAACTTGACAAACAATACCAAAGAAAGGACATTTGGGTAGGCCACAGAAATACTCGAATTGCCAGACCATACGCTTACGAGAGAAAAAAAAAAGTAATCAAGAAATTATAGTTTAAAAAATGTAAAACTTCGCAAAGTAAATAATTAAATCAAAAATTAATAATAATAAAAGAAAAATAATAAATAAATAAAAAACACGTCAAACTGTAAAATAAAAATAATTTACAATGTCAAATTGTAAAAACTAATCATTAAAGTCAAAATTAATTAAGATAATAAAAAGCACAATTGAAAATAAAATATAAAAAAACCGGCCAAGAGCGTGTCGGGCCACGCTCAGTGTAGGGTTCCGTAGTTTCCCGTCCGTCACAATAAGTGTACCCACTTATGAGTTTAAAAAAATGCTTATAAATAATCGTATATCGATTATACTACAAACTTAGTCCAGAAATTATTTTGTAGAACCCTTTTGTCTTTTTTATACAAAAACTGTTTTTTCCATCAAGTTCAAAATAATTTTCCTAGAAAGTTCTTATAAAGTTCTACTTTCCAGATTTTTTTCATATTTTCTAAACTTATGGTTCAAAAGTTAGAGGGGGGGGGGGGGACACATTGTTTTTTACTTTTGAAGCGATTATTTCCGAAATTATTGACATTATCAAAAAATGATATAATAAACCCGTATTCATTTTTAAATACCTATCCAACGATATATCACACGTTAGGGTTGAAATTAAAAAAAAAAATTACTTCTCACTTTACATATAGGGGAGCCCCCCTATATTTAAAGTGAGAAGTGTTTTTTTTATTTATTTTTTTATTATCAAAAAATAATTCATTATTTATTTAGTAAACCCCTATTCATTTTTAAATACCTATCCAACGATATATCACACGTTAGGGTTGAAATTAAAAAAAAAACACTTCTCACTTTACATATAGGGGGGGGCTACCCTAATAAAACATTTTTTTCCAATTTTTATTTTACCACTTTGTCGGCGTGATTGATATACATATTGGTACCAAATTTCAGCTTTCTAGTGCTAACGGTCCCAGAGATTAAGCGAGGACGGACAGACAGACAGACATGGCGAAAAAAAAAACAAAAGAAAAATGAAAAAAAAAACAAAAATTACAATAGTTATAAAAATTAGAGCGTATTACAATAGTTATAAAAATTAGAGCGTAAGTCAATCCCAAGTGTTTGCGTCCTTTACAGTGTAAAAAGCTTTTTGGCAAATTTTTGCTTAAATGATTTGAATTTATTAAGGATGAGTTGCTGAATACGACTAGGAAGTTTATTATAGAAGTGCATGGATTGACATCTAAATAAGTCCCCAATTTTTTTGAGGCTGGTTGTAGGAACTACCTACTTTGTGTTTATTCCTACTATTATATGAATATCACTGTATTTTTTAAACATGTTTTTATTTTATGTGCATACAAAATATTCTCGTTAATATACTGTGAAGGTACAGTCATTATATTGATATCTTTAAATTTATCTCTAAAGGAGTACCTGGGCGCTTAATTTATAAATCGAACTATTCGTTTGATTTCACCAAAACGAAAATTGTCTGGATATCGGCGGCATTACCACACAGTAGAATACCGTACGACATGACACTATGGAAATAGCTAAAGCAAACAAAACGGGAAGTCTCTACATAAGTTCAATTTCGAATTTGTCTAACAGCGTATACTGCAGAGCTAAATTTTTTTGATAATTTGTCTAAATATGAGGTCCACTGAAGCTTAGCATCTAGAGTTATGCCCAAGAACACTGTAGTATCTTCAGGATTAAACTCTTAACCTTTTATTAGCACACTAGTTTCTACTTGCCTAACATGAGGCATGGTAAACTTAATACATTTAGTTTTCTTTTCGAGGTTATTTACATTAAACCAACCATTAGCAACGGGATATCAATCCGAATGAAACACAAGTATCTGTAAATATAATTTAGGATGATACAAATTGATGTTGGAAATGCAAAATAATGAAATGTGGGTGCCATATCTGTTACATCATATCAAGTGGAAATGAAATTTTATTTTAATTTTTGCATAAAAACGAAAACGCCTGAACATGTAAACGCAAAAAAGAATCAAATACGGCGCGCATGTAGCGCACACGTGAACATCTTATTTGCTTTCTCATAACAAAATCGCATTAAAACCAACTCAGGAAAAGCGATTTAATACGAGAATAAGCAAAAATATCCCTTTACTCTTTTGAAGTGGAGTGCCAATCTCGGAAATTATATTTTTTTTCCTTTCATAATCTTGCTAAGTACAATATTTTCTTTAGAAGGAATGGAATCGTGGCTGTATCAACGAGCACCGTCATAAGCCGCCGTCTAGATGTGCTGACACACGCGCGTGTGTTCCGGCCGGGCGCGGATTAGCCGCGACTCCACTCTACGCCATGCGTTATTTTACTTTGTTGAAATTTATATAGGAGTCTCGTAATCTCGGCAAACGGGATTTAAATTGATGACTAATGGCGCCCTGTTTTGGTGAGCTGTTATTGAGCGCCAGATTTGTTGTTTGTGTCACGTAAAGTTTAGTATTCATTTACAGTAACTTGGTTTCAACTGAAACACGTGTAACTACACGTGTACCAAACCGAGCTGCCTCATCATTATTATCATTTCAGCCAAAACATGTCCACTGTTAGACATGTGCCTCCCCCAAGTGTCGCCACAATGATTGGTCCTGTGCGTCTCGCATCACTTTCCACCAGGTCGTCGGTCCACCTTGTGGGAAGTCTTCCAAAGTGTCTTCCGGTACGCGGTCGCCTCCCTAAAACCTTTCGGCCCCATCGACCATCCGTTCTACGAGCACCTGTATTGTGCGCTGCCCACAGCCACTTAAGTTTGGGGATTATTTGCGCTATGTCGCTAGCCTTGGTTCTTCTGCGGATATCCATTAGACTGATGCGCTCATGCAAGGAAACTCCGAGCATAGACCTTTCCATTGCCCGTTGGATGATTGTAAGATATCTGATGAGGCCCATTGTAAGTAATCACGTTTCAGTGCCATAATTATGTCATCACTGGCAACACGCACTGGTCATAGACTTTCGTCTTAAGACACTGTGGTATGTTAGACGAGAAGATACCGCGCAGCTTTCTAAACGCGTAACAAAATGAATTTCTAAAAACATTGGCTGTAGATATACAACCTCTTGATATTTCTATGGCCTATAATTTATTGTATATGTAATTTATTGTGTTGGTGCAATCTAAAAGTCCAATAGTCGTCTTTAATTTGATATAATAATTTTATAATATCATTTATAGAATAGAATAAAATAAACTTTATTGCAAACCTAAAAGCCAAATAACTTATAAATAAATCCATGGATACAATGGCGGCCTTATCGCTGACAGCGATATCTACTAGACAACCTTAGGATGGATTGAAACGAATAAAACAATAAAGTCTGTGGTGTACAGTACAGTTCATCATTAATAAATTGCAGATACAAATAATTTAGGTCAACTAACTAACCAAAATGGTTCACCAAACAAACCTCTTTTCTAAATCAAATCCAGTATCCTGACGGTAGCTCCACATTGATTTATCCTCACGAGTGGACAGCAATAGACAAACGTACAAATAATTCCGACTCGGGCCGCTATCGGAATGTCCGAGCGAATAAACATGGCTTGTTCGCACAAGATTGCACAAGACTCCGACCAGCGCACAAAGACTTACCACCTGTAGTATGAATGAGACAAGCTTTGAATCTCAGCTACAAAAATATCTAAAGTATTTCGATGGTTAACATAAAACATTGAGCATAAAAAAGAAATCGTCAAAGAAGTGGAAAGGGCCAGCACTTGACCTCAATCTCGCTTAATGGAAAGCGATGAATGACAATGACAATTAAGGACAGTAAATTCATCTCGGAATGAAAAGAAAGAAGTAATTATGATTGGCATTAATTGCTGAAAGCCAATTAATACGCAGTACTCGTAGACTGTCTACAAGTTTTTTAGATAAAAAACAGTTTGTAAAGGCACGTGTTGTAATTTATGGCAACAGTTGGTATGATGGATGGAGTGGAATTTCCTTCCGGTGTTTATGTTTTTTGATAGTTACAACCTGGGGAGGAGTGAATAACTTACTTATAGGCAAGCGTGCTCCATCGTCACCATATCATCGCTTTCCATTACGTGAGATAGTGGTCAAGCGTAAGCCTATCAATAGTAAAATAGTGGCACTCTATACCTCATCTTCATACCGTCAGTGTGCAAGTTTGGAGCTGCAGAGAAGTGCGGGTGGCGCGATTGATGAAACGTTCACTATTGTGCTTAGCAGATATTTCGTTGTTCGCTACTTTGTACACCATTAGTTTGAAATAGATAACTACATATCTATGAGTCAGTTGCTATCATAGTTCTCACTTCATTGGATCCTGTTAAATACAACTCATTGGTTTCGAAAAGCCAAACTAGTAAATAAAAAGTTTGAATCATTAAAATCGATATTTAAGACGCAAAAATTTTCTTTGTTATATGCCAGAACTATGTTAAAAGGGTCATTTAAAATCGCCATAAGAGAGGCCAACTCGAGATAAATTTACATACTAGCGCTCTTACGTGATTATGATGTTATTACACACATTTCTCCAGATATTTTGTATATACAGATATCTTGTAAATTTATCTAGGCTTCTATGGAAGTCAAAATACAAAATTTGTATAAAACCAATTTTGTAAAGACCTTTGAAAATCTGCTATATTACGTGAACTTTTGCCCTCTTTTGAACTCTGTACTAATGTATTACTGTACAAAATTAAAAATATAAAGAGTACATCCTTATAAACCTTGCACATTTAATCGTGATTCTGAATGACAAAATTTTTTTCAACATTTTTTAAGGTTTTTAATAAACACGTATTTCCTAGAACAATTTTTGTGAAATTCATTCGAGTAAATCACGGAATTCTCGAATGCTAATAGATTTTTCAGGCGTCATCTCTCTTATCTTGTGTAATCGTCTCGAAGAGTCGATTACAAGAATATACATCACAGCAGGTAAAAAATCTTACAAAAACCAAAAAAATAATATTTGCAACAATATGAGCTTTTCACCTATGTTAGTATATACAATACGAAAGACAATGTTGTCTTGATAAGATGTCTTATTATGGGACTCTCATCACATCTCAAGAATTACTTTCAGGAGCCTGTTGCTACTGTCACGTAATCGAGCAAGAAGAGGTCTTTTGGCGTACATAACTAGCAACTGTGAGCTTGAGCAAATATCTCTAAAGCATAGCTAAAACATGGCAGCAGCATCAACACCCTGAAAACAGTGTTATACTGGACTCTTAGCGCACGATGGCGTATTTCTTAAAGTAACTCATTTCATACAGGTGATAGTGATATATATATTTATCGTAAAATTAATCTTGAGACTTATTTTACGATAAATATTAACAAAGCACACTCTTGTAGTAATGTTATAGTCAACTATCAGGCGCGGGAGTCGTCGAATAATCCCCGGCCACCAAGTGCAGGCTTGCGGACGACGAGCATTGGGTAGCCCGCTGTTCATCGGTCCGATAAGAACCAAAATCGATTTTTCAATAGGGCGCAGTGTTTAACACACGCCCCAAAGAGATTTAGCAGTTGAGCCCCAGCAGAGCCAGTGGGCCCTAACTGCAAGAGAGTGACCGGTGATAGAGTACAGTGGCAACAGCTAAAGGAGGCCTTTGCCAGGCGACATGCTGAATTAAGAGACATTCTATAAAATATTAAAACGAAGAAAAAGAAAGTTCTTTCAGAATAATAAAGCTCTTATTATTATTATAAGCCTAGACTTCGTATGTCCAACAAACTTTTTAAATGACGTGTATTATTAAAAGATGTAATGATGCTCTTTTTGATATAGACTCTAATCAGACTCAAATGGGAAGAGTTAGTCAAGATTCTTTCTGGTATTCACTTGTTACATACGAGAATAATGTTCTTCAACAAAATAACCACATAGTATACAAATCTCCGTCTTCGGCAACTAAATCAACGCTATCCCAACATCATATTTTCGCTACACTACACCGTTGAAGTTGATATATTTCGTCAGATATTTCACAGTAAAAATACCGGCGTATAACACGATCCTAACTTTAGTTGCAAACTGCGCGGTTTAGTGCAACGCCTGCTAAACTTGCCGGTACAATATCATAACTTTAGCTCCAAGGCTATGTTATAACATTTACCATTTCTACGTAAACCGTGGCTTATTCCAGTTTTGTCTTCATTCTTAAATAAAATGTATCTTTTTTTTAGATCATCAAATAGCTTTTCCTGCTCTAGATGAGCGATAAGGAGTGTCTTTTGAATGACTCACTAAACCCGTGTTCCTTACTGGCTAATTATGCATTCCAGGACCAAATAATCCCGCAGCCTTAGCAGAAATTAGCCCTAGCAGACCCTGCTACTCATGCAAACATCTCTTCAAGGCGTATGTGAAAAACAAAGCATCATCAAACAGGGCCTGATCCTTATCGAGCTGTCAATTTCCAAACCCGCACCTACGATGACCAGGAAGCGCCCTGTGACTCCTTATGCCAAGGGCGTCTTCTGCAACAGTTGGAGCATGAAAATTGCCTTCAGTGTAAGCTTTCCGTCACCTCCTTCACCGGAGGAGGAGTTTGACTATTGATACAAGTGAAAAATGAAAATAGTTATTTTGATTGGTGTTTCAAATTCAAGGAACCAAGAGTTTTAGATAATCCTTATTTTTAGTCAGCATAAAGATATCATATATAGCAATTAATACCTTATCTGTCAAGCTCTAGATTCTTTTAAATATTTTCAAATTAAAATGCAATTGTATTAAATATTAACTTAGTTTTGTTACGAGAACGAATTGATATTATTGCGTAAAAAAAATAATTCCAACTTGAAAGAAATAGCTATATCATACTTGATTCTGTTGTGAGCTATTTGATTTCCAGAAATGTACAATTTTAGACAGTGTAGTTTAGTAAATGTCTGTCTAGACATTTAATCGGCAAGAGAGTACCAGCCCAGTGACCTTTCAATAATAAAACCCTAAAAGACTTTCCTAAAAAGATTTCCTCCGGGACCTTACATGCTTAGTCATTTCAAAAGAACAAAAATGTGTTCCATCCCACAATCTCCGATTATTTACTCGCTTAAATGCGATCGGCGAACAAACAGGCTAACCCGAAATATAACCACGTTACACAACAATCCCTTAAGCGGTTCGCGGAGTGTTTGCCGTCGCGCCCGCGTCGCCCCTCGCGAACTCATCAGCCGCGGGGGAGATTTAGCTGATGACGTAGCGAGGTGCTGGGGGGGGAGCTATGTCCGATACCATGTGTGACGTCACAGGAATAATGTTAGCTTAGTTTGTCAGTTGTTTGTCTGATTACGCTGGATGATGGAGAATATTTAGTGAATATTTTAAACGAAAAGAGATTATCGTTTTTTTTTTTAAATAATAAACTATATTTTAAATATTCTGTTTTTCCTGTGAATGATTTTTTTAGAAATGTGAAAACTGTGTGTTTTTTTTAAGTAAGTATAGCAATTTGAGTAATCACCATCATCATATCGGCCAAAAGACTTCCACTATTGGACATAGGCCTCCCCCAAGTGTCATGTGTGTGTGTAAAAGCGGAAGTTGCAGAATCATTTTCTACACCAATAGCAAAATCGTCTCAAAACTTTATATATTATATTAAACCATTGTACGTGTTTTAGATATAAGTTTTTCTTTGTTATGTTTTGTATGTACAATAAAGTATATAATAAATAAATAAATATATATGTATGTGTATTATAAATATACGTATAACTAACTCGTGTTTTCATAATAAAATTTTCTTTTTATGCGCCTACCATATTGTCTCTTCACCACCCTAGGTTGACTGGTAGAGAATGCCTAAGGCATTAAGTCCACCTATGTACTTTGTGTTGCATGAAGATTAGATAAATAAATAAATAAGATCCGGTGCGTCTCACATACATCAGTTTTCTCGTAGTTTAAGTATTTGATGCAAATGTCCTTTCTTTGGTATTGTTCGTTAAGTCGTTGGGTCTTTATTAGTCCTGAGTTGAACTGTACAAATACTTTTATGGTCTTAGATATTTATTATTCTCAAAAGATTTACAAATCACTCACTGAGAAAATACAATATTAATACTTAAGTAAGAATAAATTAAGCCGATCGGCGTAGTAAGCTATAAAAGTAGTGAGTAGTTACATAAAAAAGTACGTTAACAAAAACAAAGTGCGCGGCATCGTATGCGCATCGCCACAGCGGCGGGTTAGTGTGCGTGAATGATACGATACTTTTTACTAAAGCCCGTAACATAGCGATAGCGCTGCGAACAAAGTAATTAATATGTAATGTATATTTATATTAGTTCTTTTTTTTTACAAACGCTTACACTTACAAATGCTTGCACTGACTGGACCAGTCCACTCAAATCTATGCATTTCTTTCTTGAAAAGACAATCTCTCCCATTAATTTCCATGGTCCCCATATGATTTGACCATTACACGTTTGTTATGATACTGATTCCTGAGATTATTTCGGCATTTCTTCTCAGAGTAATCAATTAGGAAACACTGGCCTCATCAAGAAAAATTGAAAAAACAATTCAGACGTAGAATTGATTGTTAAAACCTGTTTGTTAAAAAAAATCATTTGTCAAATGCACATAAAACACAATTAATCAATACTAACTACCTACTACTACTATATTAGAAGCATCATAATTGTTCATTAAAAACATTTAAAATAAAATATACGTCAAAAAAAAAAAACAGTATACTCGTCCATGATTAATTATATAGAAATTATATATAAAAGGTTAATACGTAATAGTTATTAGTATGTATTTAGGTTTCCCCTTTCTCTAACCTTTCCCTAACTAGATTTTGAAATGACATCTTCTGCTCTTGGGCGGAGCGAAAGGTTTGTTAGACTTTTACTAACTAAAGCCTACTTCTGTTCCTTCTTTGCTTTCATTCCAGTCCATTCCATTAAAATCACAAAAAGATCTTATAACAATACCACACGAGCATCTAAAGTCCATTGTTTATTTCCTCAGACCGCTAATAAAGTCGTGTCAGGCGACCTCAACACAGCTTGCTAGGAGTCGTCTAAACAAACAGATTAGTGGACATGAACACCCACTATTTACATATAGGCATGTTGGAGAATTGACTTCCACTACCGAATGCTAGCGTGACGTATGGTACGTTGAGTCGTGCTAGGACGCGGCCGTTGGAAGGGCGAGCATTCTATGATCGGAGCTCGCACCCAGCGGATGTGTCTGTTTGAATGTTATTCTGAAAAAAAAGTCTCTAATAAATGTTTTCTTTATTTTATTTATTTTCTTTGTTTTCCTTATTTTCTTTGTTTTCTTTGTTTTCTTTCTTTTATTTCTTTTCTTTCTTTTCTTTCTTTTCTTTCTTTTCTTTCTTTTCTTTCTTTTCTTTCTTTTCTTTCTTTTCTTTCTTTTCTTTCTTTTCTTTCTTTTCTTTCTTTTCTTTCTTTTCTTTCTTTTCTTTCTTTTCTTTCTTTTCTTTCTTTTCTTTCTTTTCTTTCTTTTCTTTCTTTTCTTTCTTTTCTTTCTTTTCTTTCTTAAGCTATTGCATAAATTCTATCTCGGGCCTTGAGCGTGGAGACCGAATCGAGAAATTCCGTAACGAAAATAACCCAACACACCCCACTCATTTGTTTTTTGAGCGTGGTGACCGATAAGAAAACAAATGAGTGAACAATCAATCAAAATTCAATTCAAAGTGTGAAAGTGTAACTTCAATTAATAGCAAAGAAAAAAAATACTGCATAAATAAAATAAATAAATAATTATAATTGCATAAGTAAATTAATTTATAAAAATAGTAAAAAATAGTAAATAATAAAAATAATCAAATTAGAAACCACAGGTCAAAAATTTAATATAGAAAAAGGAGTCAAACAGGGCGACCCACTGTCTCCGAAATTGTTTACCAGTACCCAAGAAGAAATTTTCAGAAGATTGGCAGCCGCTTGGAGGGAGAGAGGCATTGTCGTTGGCGAGACGAAGTTAAGAAATCTCCGTTTTGCTGATGACATTGTTCTCTTTGCTTCTTCAGCCACTGAACTAGAACGCATGCTACAAGAGCTAAGTGACGCAAGCCTTGAGGTTAGACTGAAGATGAATATGTCGAAGACTAAAGTTATGATCAACGAAGCACCAAAAGTCATAAAAGTACACGGGGAGACTATACAACATGTCCAGGAATACCTTTACTTGGGCCAAGTAATCTCTTTCCAGGCGAGGAAAGACAAAGAGATCGCAAGACGGACTGAAAACGTTTGGAAGAGCTACTGGTCCATGAAAGACCTATTCAAGAGTGAATTGCCCATGGCACTAAAGCAAAAACTCATGGACATGTGTATTCTTCCCGTTCTAACCTATGGCGCACAAACTTGGTCTATGACTAACATCCAGAAGTACAAACTTAAGGTTTGCCAACGAGCAATGGAGCGCAGTATACTAGGTGTTAAATTAACGGATCGAGTTCGAAACACTATACTGCGCTCCAAAACCAAAATAGTGGATGTGGCTCAAAAGGCTGCCAAACTGAAGTGGGACTGGGCAGGACACGTCTGCCGCATGCCTGACAAACTGTGGGCCAAAGTAGCACAAAGTTGGTGCCCTGAAACAGCACGTCGAGGTCGCGGTAGACCATGAAGGAGATGGCTCGACGAATTTGATATATTCCACCAGAACTGGCAAGATGAAGCCCGGGTGCGCGAAAAATTGAAGGAGTGGAGGCAGGCCTTTGCCCAGGAGTGGGACAGAACCGGATAGCAAAAAAAAATGCATAAGTTGATAAAAATGCTATGCAATAGCTTTACCTCGGCAGTCCCCGAGTGCCACACGTCTTTTTAGGGTTCCGTAGTCAACTAGGAACCCCTTCTTTTTTTATTTAAGATCTTATTTGACACTAAAACATAATTCTAGTTAGTTATTTTGCTTTGTGGTTATTGCTCGTGGCTACCCACTATGTCGAAACCCTACGACGACATGTGCCCACTAAGTGTCGTGGCACACCGCCCGGCAACATATAGATTAAATGGACAGACTGACGGTACAGGAATATTGTGGCAGGTATGTGTGTATATGTGGGCTATTGGAGTTGTTCACAGACGATTGGATGCACTTCAAAGCGTTCAAGAAAATCTAAGAGGTAACTTGCTTTAAGAACTGGCACAAAACTAGCTCATACTATTCATTAGATGATCTCATTCCAGGAATGTCCGAATTATTGAGTTTATTACGTATTAGCTTTATACATAGCTTTTTTCTTCGGTTTCTTTATTTTTGATTAATTTTAATTTCTTACGTCTATAATTGGATTGAAAAATTTGTTTGTAAAATTGGATTGAAGCAGATATTATAATTTTAATGAATAATTATTGTACTTACTTTTTTGCATCAATTGGAAAGAAATAACGGGATCGTATAAGTTTATTTTCTAATTATTCTTAGAAAATAAACTTATACGATCCCGTTATTATCACGTACAGATTAAGGTTAATTAGTATTTTACTGCAATTAATCTGAGATCTTTAAAAGGAGTTGGTACATTTATCATGTACACTAGTTTTCTAATGAGATAACTTCAGTTAGTTTCACCAAAAGAAACTTTAAAAATCAGCTCAGCAGAGGAAATATCTCAAAAAAGCCTTCGGAACCGTTAAGTTCCGTCAGCTGATCGATTGAACAACTTAAAATAAACGTCATCGATCAACTGCGAGGAGTTTCCATTTCCTTCAACAGACGTCCCTAACGAGGTTTCGAGAATTTTTCCAACAAATATACGAATTTGCGAGATTTGGGCAATGTCAGCGCTCTGGGCGTTACTTCTCGACGAATAACATCAAAGATAATCAGATTTCTAGGTATTGAAGTAACCTTTTTTGTACAAACAGGTACACAGACAGCGGTTTACTTTTTATCCAAATGTCACATGGAGATCAATCGGTTTGAGTACCTTAGCTTAGTATTGTAATAGACATAACCATTACTCTGTAGTCATATTACTTATTGGTACACAAGACTTGATTGTGCAGGAAATTTCAAAATTAAGAACTTCTGGTACTACATAAGTCTATGTTTTTATTTAAGTGTATAATCATAATATAACGTTAAATGTGGATGAACGAGAGGGCGTGTTAGACTTTTTCTGACTAAAACCCAGCTATGTTCCTTCAGTTATCCTGTACGTTTCAGGCACTGTTTCTAATAAACCTGCAGTCCAAGAATAGTATGATGATGAGTAAAGACGTGAAAATGACAGCTAACAGTCATCAGCCATGACATAAACGAAAGGTTAAGTTAGTACAAAGCAGTAAAATAAAGCAGTTCAGTAAATCAAGCTCATGTTAAAGCTTAGCCGTCGCTTACCCATAAAACCGTCCCGTTTTAAACCATTTAACATTCTCCTGACCCCACCGAGCGAAAACATAATGAAGAGATACAAGCATAACTCGATGAAGCTACGTGTACAACACGCGCGGGCGGAGGGAACAAACAAAAAGCACAAAAGCTGCCCGGATGCCGCGGCTTTCTGCCCGCGAGTGCGCCCAACTCACTAATTGTGCCCGCTACACTACCGGACTTCGCAGAATGCCAAACGAGAAACTTTTGCCTTTTTTCAACGGTCCACACACAAATGTAATCATTTCGAAAAAGGGCGATTTAATTTTCTACTTAACGGGTTACATTTTATTAAAAGTGCGTGTGGTTGCGGCGGTGGATTTTTTATTTTTGCGGTGTTGCCAGTGTGGACAGCGTTTTGATGGGAAATGTGTCGCTGAGCCACTTACTGACAGCATCGTGGCAACATTGTGTTGTGAAAATTGTTTAAATTATGAACAGCAAAAATTGGTTAAAAAAATCACCGAGTGTGCTTCTTGCCAGCGAATATGTACGGTAATAAATTAAAACATATGTAGCAAACAAGATACGTAAATATATAGAAAATACGAACTGTGACACGAACTGCAAGACTGCAGCTCTACTCTTATCGACTACGTCTACGTCTTTGTATTCAGCACTACTTTTCAAATCAGTTGATTAGGTAACTGCTGTGTAGTTCTCACCTATCCTCCTCCTTGCATCATTTATCCCCAATGCTAAAAGTTCTGACCTCAATAATTATACCTTTTAATGGATGGCGTCGCAGACTGTGGTCTCCAGTGTAGCACGGATTTGGTCTGACTAAAGTATCGGAATCCTAGAGGCAGGGTCTTTTTCCATCTATTATTTCTGTCAACAGCAGGTTTTCCAGGTTATCACCTTTCTTTCTAATAAACTGGCCAAAAAATCAAAGATTCTTCTTTAAAATATGGTGGTAAGCCTCATGAGTGTATCGAGTTTGGCTATTATGGAGTCGTCGGTCCGATATTCTGCCAATGCGAGTATTTACCTCTAACATCATATCCAAAAATCGTCTTGTCTATCGAAACCACATAAAAATATAAACGACATTTCTTCCAGAAAGTTTTCAAGTAATTATGGTGTGTAATTGAGTCGAGGCTCGGAGCCAGGTATAATATCCACGAACAAAAACTCGAAAGCCAATTATTTTCCAAAAATAATAAGCACACTATTTCTTTTTCTTTGCTAAACCAAAAGGTTAACTAAGAAATAAAGAGTCCACGTAACACGCACAGCCCGTGTTCTAATAAAAAAATAAATAAAGTAATATTACAGTGGTTGGTCCGTAAATAAGGATTATTAGGTCGGATAAAAAAGTGCGGGTGCCATTAGCAGTGAAAATCACAGAACAGTGAGCTCATTCACATTATCCTTATACTACATGTTGTAATTTGGAGAATTACCCAAAATACCCGTTATTATAGAACCGACACCAAGGTTAGCGCCTTTACACACGGACCGAGCGGTTCGCTGCGACTACTTATGGCTATTGGCTGCATTATTATTATTTACTAGCTTTTGCCCGCGACTTCGTTCGCGTGGAATAGTGACTTCCGGCAGATTTTAACATGAACCGAACTCGTGTAACGATCGACACCATTGCGCGATCACCAACTCGACATATAGTACTAATAGAATTATCTATACTCCGTTAGAGCATTTTCTTTGTACTAAAAGTTGTATTATATTATATTTTCATACCTTTTTACTATTTATTTAAATTTTTCCGATGAATTTTCAGTACTGAATTGATGCCGACTCTTGACCAATAGATGGCGCTGTATGTCCGGAATAAATTTTATTTTTTATTTTATTTTGTGTAATAAAAACTATCCTATGTCCTTTCTCAAGTTCCAAACTATGTCTGTACCAAATTTCACACAAATCGGTTCAGTAGTTTAGGCGCGAAGAAAAGACAGACAGACAGACAGACAGAGTTACTTTCGCATTTATAATATTAGTTTGGATTTATTTATTTGTTATTATCTTATTGCACACCTTAGCTAATTAGCTAAGGTGTGCAATAAGGTAATAATATATAATATAATAAATGTCCTTTTTTATGGTGGGAAAAAATCATGCATTGACATCCCCCGCCCTTGGGTGGAGCGGGAGATAGAGTCAGACTCTTACTGACTAAAAGATCCACCCCGTTCTTTCTAGCCTTCATACCGGGGCTCGAGCGCCCTTTCGGATAACCCTGGCCTCAGTAGGCTTCGACCCGGCTGGGTCCCTGCTGTTGCTGACAACTCCTTGAGGCGTGCGGGAACAGTGTGTGCCGTCGACGACTTGGGCTTGGTCCGGACAGTTACCGGATGGCCTGGAATACTCGCAAAGGAGGAGGCCGGAACGCCGTTGCCTGATGCGTTCGGCCTCCTCCTTAGCGAGTATTACTGCTTCGCAGAAGTCGGCGACCGCCTGCCACTCCTCCTCGCTCCGGACCATGGCTTCAACCAAGGCCCGGCGCGACAGGTCTCCGCCGCCGATCGCCCCCATGAGGGCACGGCGATGCTCCGCCCAAGCAGGGCACACCTCGACTGTGTGCTTTACCGTGTCCTCCGCGCGTTCCGCACAGTGGCGACACCAGGGCGTCACTTCCGCATGAATCCGGTGCAGGAAACTCCCGAACGATGTCCGGTGAGGACCTGCGTCATGCGGAAGGTAAGGAGAACGCCGTGAGGTCATTCCAGCCACGCCTCAAAGAGGGGACTTACCGCCATGATTGTGGCGTGCCCAATAATAAATGTCCTGTAATAAAAGGACATTTACAAAAAAACAATATTTGAATGGTCTACAAATAGTTTGTTCAGGGTGTGTTGAGTTTACATGTTAATGAACGTGCCTACGATAAAAGAATAATTCTTGTTATCCGACATGGTTTATAACCTGAATACTTAGAGCGTTGGTTGAGATTTTGAATGTAACGGTGTTGTCCTTTATAAAAGGTAAATAATTACAGGATGGCATTAAGCAAGAGAGACACACCAAGGAGAAAATTGTTCACTTCGACTTAAATCCTGTAGCCTTAAAAGCCCAGCATTCAAGAGCGGTTCTTCAGCTTTGAAATTATTTTATTCTTGATAATTGGAACCACTTAGATGATTATTAAATTAGAGATTTCATTCCCGGCGTTTGTTCTTAAAAGCCGTTTAGTTAAATGTGATTCTGCTTTTCAAAGCTTTTTCCAAATGGCTAAGTTACTGTTGCAGAATTTTTAATCAAAAAGTATTTGTAACTACACGAACGCTGCAAATTGCAGCCAAAAACCAGGAAGCACGTTAAAAATGACTCTGTTACAAGATTAATGTCAAACGGTAGGCATTTTTGCAGTTTGTTTCGGGATATATTGACGAAAGTTTTTTAACATGGACACTTGATGGATTAGTGCCCAGTGCCGCGTCGCTTTCGATCGCGTCGATAACGCGTTGACGTTGGTGCTACGATCGACTTGTGTGAAAACAGAAACGATCGAATGTCGTGCTGCAAGTGAATAATTTCAAATTGAGAATTGATTTGAAGACTTTATCAAAAAATCAAAATAAAAAATCATTTATTTCAAATAGACCATTTGCAGGCACTTTTGAATAGTCAAATGTCGGTCAGTCCAAGAAAAGTGAAGCTAGAAAGAAGTGAAGAAGCACGTTCCAAAGCGTAGATCTCTATGGAGAAGAACATGCAAGAAACTCCATGGACACTCTTTTAAATCATATAATGTATTACATATAATGCTTGGTTATATTGTAAGATATAAAAAGGGTTCGATAATTTTTTAACTAGCTACTTCATATTAGAATAGTCTCATTAGATTAACACAGTCGGATATTACCTAAACAATTGCGAAAATTCATGGCTTTTTTATTAGCCTTTTGTGTGTCCCACTGCTAGGCAAAGGCCTTTCTCCAAACTTCTCTGCCTAGGGTATTCTCTGGCCAAGTTTGCCCAACGAAAAATCATGGTTTGGATGCATTATTTTTAAGAATAAGGCAAATGCTTCCAGTAAAATTATACACTAAAAATAAATCTTCCGCATGATCATTTCGATTTTGAACACACGAAAGCATTTTCCTTCCTAATTCTCAAAGATATTCGATTACCCTACATAGTACCCGTATCGAGTCCGTTACGGAAATGTAATCAAGCTGACCAGGGCGGACCGTGAGGACAAAAAGGTCACTTAGCCAGGATCACAGCCAAGGTCGACAGCCGTAAGTGGGTGGATGCTTTTTGCTTCAACGGTACATTAGTGATCATATTTTTTTGGAAGGATGTGGTTGACATACAATATTTCAACACAATATAAGCAAATAAACGATTACTTTTGAACATCAGCAGTAATAACGATGTCCCCGTGATAACGGCCCTGTCTTACAACTTGTAGACCGCAAGTTCAAACTTAGTCAGGTACTTTGCGTACAGTACTTTGTGTAACTTTTTTCATCACCACTGCTCTCATAACGGTGAAGGAAAATATCGTGAGGAAACCGAAATGTCTCAAAACCAAAAATTCAACGATAACCACATCCACCAATTCGTAATGTACCCGCGTGGTTTTACGGCCTATTCCATCTCCTAAAGAAGAGGCCTAAGTCCCAGAAGTGGGAATATTATAAGGGTAATTACGCTATGCTAATATTATGTTGAACAAGAGCATCCTTATGTACAGGAAACTACTACAAACTATGCGAATGTGTTTTGCAAGCGAATTGATTTTCTCAGTATAATAAAAATATCCTCGCTGTCCATTTTGTCAATCTAACCTCCTTACTAACCGTTATCAGTTGATTGGATTGATTTTTACCAGTGCCAAAGAGTAGACGGTGTAGAAAAAAAATATTTTTAGGAACTTTTACTGGAGTCTAGGCGTTCCACAAGGTGGACCAATACCTGGCGAGGTTCGCGGGAAGCCGATGATCACGATAGGCACAGGATCGGTCTTTATGACGACACTTGGGGAAGGCCTATATTCAACCGTTTACGATTTTCGGCTGAAATCATGATGATGATGAACTAGCTAGAACTAAGGAAAGTGACGATCTTTTGGCAAAATTGGCTGCCGTTAATATCAAAGGACATTGACCATCCATGAACGGGAGTTGGACCAAGTGCTGCCGAAAATGGACACATAGTGCCTTATGCTCCTTGAGTTAATTTTAGTTTGTAAGCCTAAACTTTTCTTCATCTCTCTGAAGCGTACAAAGAATGAAAAATAAAAATATTTATTGTTGCATGACTAAGTCGATAAAGGTATTTTTTCAGTAATAGAAACCAATAAAACGCACTTCAGCCCTGTTGGCCACCTAACAACTCTATTTCTCTATTTTCTCATCCAATTTTAAATTCGCATGATAGTACTTCAAATGTAGCCAAAAGTATTGTCTGCCAGCTTGCATGCTGTAAAAAAATGGAATCTGTTTGACCTGAAGTTATTTTGTGTAGTTTTAAGAAATTGAAATAACTTGTCTTAAACTAGCTGAAAAACTAAAATTTTTAAGTTTGAAACCATGTTTTTAGCGGAGTGTATTGTAAAGAATAATTTAGCAGCACTGTCACGTCTAGGTAGCTTTTGGTCTAAACCAGGACATTTTAAAGAATTGCCCACGTGACAATTTGGTAACGCCTGTTAAATTACCAATCCCAAATATTTTGGATCTTGTTACAATCCTTCACGAGTGTTTTATAGGCTTTTGTTAATTTACTTTATTCTGTTTTTATAACATAAAAATACGTATGAATCTGAATACACAAAAAAAAAACTGTAAGAGACAAATAAATGCACATTTATTCTTTAGTTTATGTACACTAAAAATATAATAAATAAAAATCTCTGTCATACTAACGTATATCAGTTCTACGCACGTCACCGCCCGTCTGTAACACCTTAGTCCGCCATCGCATTTGCTGGGCTCGAGTCACGCAATCCAACCATCTCGTCGACCATTGTTCTCTGC
This sequence comes from Mythimna albipuncta, assembly GCA_929112965.1. Taxonomy (NCBI): domain Eukaryota; kingdom Metazoa; phylum Arthropoda; class Insecta; order Lepidoptera; family Noctuidae; genus Mythimna; species Mythimna albipuncta. The sequence goes on from OV815973.1 coordinate 724,103, forward strand.
CTAATTATCACCGACAACCGACGGCTATCGCTTCTGACACCACCACTTACGATTATTTGGGGCTGGAGGTAGGTACTGTACGCTGGTATTCAGAGGAATTCTAGGTTATTCCGGGGCAGGACTACCTACCAAATACGTCTTTAATTTTGTGCTGAGACCGATTGGAAAAGCTACACTGACATCATGTATTAGTATTTTGTCATATCACTAGATACTTTTAGTAAAAAGACGTAATAAACAAGAATATTCGACATCTACCGGGACTTTGTGATCATCATCGTCATCATATCAGCCGACGGACGTCCTCTGTTGGACATAGCCCCCCCCCCCCCCCCAAGTGTCGCCACAATGAACGTTCCTACGCGTCCCGTATCCATTGAATTCCCACAACTTTCACCAGGTTCGATTTCGTGATACCCCTAGGAATTTCGTGAAATCCCTGATATCCTCAGTTCCCTGCGACTTAAAATATAAAAGCGAAATACCACTCACTGATTAACCTTTTGTATACCTTAATTAGAAACACAATAGGAAGACAATGAGAGGGCGAACGCCAGCGTATCACGAAATCTCAGGAACTATAACACCTACGAAATTAAAATTTGGCAGGTAGCTTTCTTATAAAGTCTAGACATTTGCTAAGAACAGATTTTCCAAAATTCACCCCCTAAAGGGATGAAATGGAGGTCCAAAGTTTGCATGTAGAAACCAAGTATCACGGGCGCGAAGCCGCTGGCAGTATGTAATATCCTGTTACAAGGTTATAATTTATGAAGTAGTGTTAGAAACGTCATCACCACAATCATCATCATCAGCCTTTTTAATGTTCCCACTGCTGGGACTCAGGCCTCCTCTCTTGGCGATGGAATTGGCCGTAATCCACCACACCGGCCCAGTGCGGGTTGGTGAGTGTCACTTGTCTTCGAATTTTTGATTCTAGGGCTTGCCGGTTTCCTCACGATGTTTTCCTTCACCGTTTTGAGAGCAGTGGTGATGAAATAAATTGCACAAAGTAATGCACCAGGCAGGGTTTAAACCAGCGACCTTCAACAAAGTCGGGGCCGTTACCACTCGGCCACCACTGCTCCTTGTAAAAGCCATGTTAGAAACGTGAAAGGAGATATTTACGCTTCGTCAGTATTTCAACTAATTTGCTTAATTTTGTAAATTCTTTCGGTGTCATCAATTATGTAACCTTTTCCTAACTGTGTGTTGGGGTCAGTTTCCAGTCTAACCGGATGCGGTTGAATATCAATATTACATGGATCGACTGTATATCAGACCTCCTCCTACCCAACTGGGCAGCACTGATAAGTTCTTTGGCTGTAATTTTGTTAATCAATAAATAATGAGCCATAGCAAATAAACTGTTTTGGCAATCCAATATAATATACTGCACTTTGGGACGTATCAATATCAAATTCTTATCCTCCTCTTTGCGTCGTATTCCTAAATGCTGATCGTGACCATCCCTGCTTCATCACGCTTACTTGAATGATACTCCTTCATCTGTTTCTGTCTCTGGCAGTGTGAAGTATATCGTAGAGTCAAGAGCGGCGTGGATCTGGTCGGCCCAACGTATTAAGCTGCGCCCAGATGGCCTTTTCCCATCCATTTTGCCGGTAACAATAAGACTTTCAAGGTTGCCACCGGCTTTCCTCAATATCAACCACCGTCTTTATCAGTATCAAATAAAAATCAATTCCTACCGTCTTTAATTAATCTACACTTATAAAATATAATAAAGATGTAAAGTTTTTTTTTTTTTTTTTTATGTTTACAATCTCTAGAAGCACTGGTTCGATTGCTAAAATTTTCGCCAATAGATAGCTGATTTATTCATGAGTGACATAAATTATATTTAATGTACGTGGACGAAGTCGCGAGCAAAAGCTAGTATCAAATAAAGATCATAAATTGCATTGTCACAATGGTGCAGGTACTTATTTCGTTGTTAATAGAAGAGGCAATTTGGTTGCCTCTAAGTTTACTTTTACCCAAAAAATATAAAAAGAGTCCTCTTTATTGCCAGGAACAACACGGTATTTAAATTATTCTTTTCGTCATGAAAAAGCTCCATAAAAAGCAATATAAATAATCTTTTGACAGCTTCATTTAACACCTCCATACACATTATTACCCTTCGAACATAAAACCATCTTTTATAAACAAAAATTGATTCATCATAAACACCACGCGATGCCTTTAAAAACCAATAAAAAGCATCGTATACACCCCTGAACACATAATCACAACTGCGGCGATAACACTAAATCACATAAGCACCCTTAAAAGTATATAACATAACGATGATTATGGCGTATCAAATGTAATGCACCAATCATAATTTCTTTATCGGTCGATCTGAATAACAAGTGATGGTGTTAAATATTTATGTAGTGTTCGTTTACAGGGTGATGCTTAAAGTGATTTATAACGAGCTGGGGCGCTGACTGCGTACATTTACAGGAAATCACAAGATATTTTTCACGGAAAGGTACAAACCAACTGTTTTCCATAGTTTTTATCCTTCCTTCCTCATCATAACATTTCCCTTTTCAAGCTATTTTCAAGGACAACTTTGCGATAAAAAAAACGTCAAATTTATCTTGTAGCTCCAAAAAACTATTCGTCTAATCTTTTGATCGCTAATTCACCCATTTTCCATAATTCAATTGAGTTAATCTTTCCGAAAACATTTTCGTTTCAAATAGCAATTTAGGAACTTCAGACGAAAATAAATAATTTAATTCGAGTTATTTGTAATATAGGCTTGTGCCAGCGGCGTTTTCAGCGGAAATTATTCTAAGGCAATATTCTAGGTACCAGGATAAACAATAATATTCTATCTTCACAAAGAAGAAGAAGAAGAAAAGCATTTTCGACTGGTATCTTAGTTTATTTATTTATTTTATAATTTATGTACACACAAAAATACAAAAGAAGATAATTGTAAAGAAGATAGTTTAGCCCTTATAGCACAAGCTCTGCTTAGTTTAAAACTAGATGACGTTGTGTAAAAAAAAAGACGTGTGTCACTCGGGGACTGCCGCGGTAAAGCTATTGCATAGCATTTTTATCAACTTATGCAATTATAATTATTTATTTATATTATTTATGCAGTATTTTTTTTCCTTTGTTTTTTTTTCTTTGATATTAATTGAAGTTACACTTTCACACATTGAATTGAATTTTGATTGATTGTTCACTCATTTGTTTTCTTATCAGTCACCACGCTCAAAAAACAAATGAGTGGGGGGTGTTAGGTTATTTTCGTTACGGAATTTCTGGATTCGGTCTCCACGCTCAAGGCCCGCGATAGAAGCTATGCAATAGCTTAAACATATTTGCTCGGGCCAAACAACATTAAAGTAAATAAAAATAATGTTAACTAATCTAGACATATCTTAAAACAAAAAATACAACTTCAAAAAGAGCTAGATAGATATACATAGATAGGAGCCTGCGATGCCAAAGAGGCTCCTATATCAGCTCATGCTGCAATATTTTAAATAAAAAAGTAGATAACTAACTCTTTAAATATTGTCTAAACGTGACCAACAAATACATAAAGATACAAACTCTCATGTGTGTAATATAAGAAACATCAGTAGTAGGAAAGGATTTAAATATTTAATTGTTCTTTTCTCTACGTATTTTCTAAGTAACTTCCGTGTATTTTCCTCCCCATGTACACTATAAAGGTATCCCTTACGTCCACTGTCACCTGTTCTCACTAGTGGACTTACCACGAACTTAGTGTTAGTTTTTATGTCCATATTATTTGCAATGGCTTGCTTTGATAATAAGAGAAATTTGTACCTACATCCCTACGTAAGCAAAAAGAGAAAATATTTTTTTTAATACTTTGTTATTAACGATATACATCATAACGAATAGTGTCGAGATGGCCCAGTAGTTAAAGCACACGCCTCTCATGAATAAGATTGCGGGTTTGAAGCCAGGCAAGTACAAATGTGACTTTTCAATTCATTTGTACTTTCGAAGTTTATTTAGGACTTTGTCATCCCATGCCTCGGAAAGTACGTAAAACCGTTGGTCTTGGTTAGCATCCGTAGATCTTTGACAATCGTTACACGTAGGCAGACGCTCGGACCATCAGTCTATACCTGGAGCACCGTGTTGTCCAGTTAATGAGTAATGGAGGTCTGATAGGCAGTTGCTCAAAACAAACAGCCTGTATGTCCCACGGTTGGGAGAGGCCTCTCTTTTCTTCTTCTAATATCAGTCATTTCTGGCCATGTTTGGCTCACGAACATGACCAGATTGTCACACCACTTTCGCCACTGTTGACCTCGACGTCGACGTTCCCCTTTGGCGCCCAAAGATTTAAGTTACGATTTGACATTCATATGACGTAGCCAGCCCTCTCCCACTTCATCCTGGCTGTTTTTTTCCCTATAGCTGCTAATCAAGTTATAAAGTGGTAACACTGACCCGATCTATTACTATTATTACCTTAACACGCTTATGCTGTCCATAAAATAAATTGAAAACGTGTCATCATGTTTTGATAATAGTTTAGGGTTTTGTAAAATTTCTTCATATACGAAGCAAGCAAGCATCGTATTAGCCTTTACTTTGTGGTAACAGTAAACAAGTAAGCATCCGTATTTCTGTAATGTATCGCTTGACAGTTGAACAGCGCGCCTCGCCTCGTCTCGTGGGTAGAGCATCCATGAGGTGGGCACAGGATCGTGAGGGTTTCCACAAGAACAGAAAAGCCTACATATGTTCAGAAGTTAAAGGAGAAGAAGGTGAGACTATACACCACCAGTTGGTGTTCTTGGGTTAAAATATCACATCAATCTGCAAATAGATTTGTATCAACATATTGAAATTAGACAGAGTCTAGTCAGTACTGAAAGGAGAAAAAACGGGCTCGTGAAAGACGCAAGGAGTACAGGGTGGCCTTTGCCTAGGAGTGGTACAAAACATGTTGCAACGGGATAGCAGTCAAAAAACTATTAAACCTTACAGTTAGACTTAATTTGACTGACCTGTTGGTCTAGTGGTTAGTGACCCTGACTGCTATACCAGAGGTTTTGGGTTCGATTCCCACCCAGAACAAACGTTTGTGTGATAAGCACGATCACTTGTTCTGTGTCTGGGTGTAATTTATCAATAATGTGTAGGTATGTATTTAGATATAAGTATGTTTATCAGTAGTCTAGAACTCATAACACAAGCTCTGTTTAACCTGGGGCTAGACGACGTTAAAGAAAAAGTTAGATAAATATTGGTTAGACAATCAGATGAAAGTATTTAGTAGGTGTTTGTTCCACCTATTATTCAGCATAGCAAAAGAATCTGACAACAAACATAGACACATCAGAAGAAATAAAAAGAAAATAAACTTATTCTCAGTCCCCATCATTCCCACTATGATGAAAAAACGCTTTTCAGCGCTTTATTTTATGGCTCTGACTCCGGCCATCAAATAAGTAGGCAGCGCGGCAGCGGCTGAAAGATAAACAAAAGCGCTGTAACTAACACATAGAGATGACGTATCACTAGTGTGATGGCGGTGTGACGTCACTGACAACTTTTTATTGGCAGCCGGGAGCTTTATAGGGCTATCTGACGAGTGACTAGGGGAACTGTGGACATGGGAAACATTTTGAAGCTTTTGCCTTGTTCCTTTTTTATCATTGAATTTCACCTTGAAGTGCAATTGAATCACACATCAACCAGTTATGATTGAACCAGTAGTTCAATGTGCAAAATTATGACCTTAAATTCACATAATAAGCATAAGTGTCGTCGAGACTTGGTTAACATTTGTGAGTTATAAGTTCTATTCAGTAATAAACTCCTATTTAGGTAACTTGAAACCTCTGCATAATGTATGCAATAGTCTTAAGTGCACATATTTTTACATTTTCTAAAGCATGAAATTATGTCCAAAATATCTCGAAAATCCATACATTAGAACTTACGACGCTACTTATCTAAAATTACATTTTTAAAACATAAAAAAAATAATATTTTCTAGGATAATCCTGCAAGTGCGTGAGAGAATATCAAGATTTGAGGGACAAATAACTATATTTCGACCATAATTATGTCTTTACACGCATTAGAATAATTCTGAGGATAATTTATAACTTTTCTTCGGCTGCACAAGTTATCTTTAAATGCTAAGTTTGCGGTGAAAATATAAAGGTTCTTAACTGGTTTATTTTCTCGAAAGATAAAGTGAACTCTCAGTTTGAAGTTACAATTAAGATAAAGTAAATAAAAAAATATTTTGTTATCTTTAAATAGTTTATTAACGCAAGCCACCAGCATGAATTATAGTTAAAATAGAGACAAATAGAAATTTAGAAACCGGTTTTCTCAGTTAAATAGTATAAACAATTTAGTTATCCAATTATTTAGGCACGCCACAATCATGGTGGTAACTTTCATAAGGTGAGACAGGTTGTTTACTTGGCCACCACCGCCGTAAAACGGGAGAAGTCAGTGGGTAAATTTAAATTTAAAACTCAAAAAAAGCAAAAAGTTTAATATCCACTAATCCAAAGTTGTCTCTAATGCTGATACAAATACCTCTTTACCGGGAGACTGATGACAGCGCGTAGTGTTTTATGCGCGCCTCAAGGAGATGGCAGCAATTTTTGCAACAAAATTGACTTCCGAAAGGGAAGCCTGGTGTCCTGGAACGCTAGGCTAAGGTATGCAGGTGTGATTTTAGTCAGTAAAAGTCTGACACGCCCTCCTGCTCCAATCTAGATTGGGAGAAGTAAGTTGATGATTTCCCTTAAAAAGGGAAAGGGATTGGTGGATTAGAGTTATATATTTTTTTTAATATCGCTCAGATTGAAAGCCCTAAAAGTTCATCACCAAACAGTCAGCTTACGAGTACTAACACCACTCGATTGACTAACAAAATACAGCCCAGTTCGCAGTTTCAGTACAAAGTACGACCGACCAATTTCGTCTCTCGCGACAGTACGAAGTTATCTTTCGATTTCACTCACTCAGCGCTGTTTGTCTCTGGTCCCGATAAACGCGAGTTGTATCGGAAAGTTTGTTGCTTGTTATAAACACAGAATTGCTGGCACTTTCCGAATACGTCGTTACGTAGGACGGGCGCCGATAATTACCTACCTGAGAATAACTTTTGATTGACAACGTGGAGTTTGTTGTGCCTTGTTTGTTCGAAGGAGGGTTTAATGTCAGAAATGTAAGTTTATTGTTTTGATTTGACTTTGTGGAACGTAAATACAACGAAGTTATAGATTTGTTGTTCTATTTAGATGTTGGAGTTCCTGTTTCTTTCGGGGATTACGTGTGACGTTAAACAGAAGATATTAGAAAAAGAAAATGTTTTTCACTGTCTTTAAGTAACAGGCAACGAAAGTAGGAAGATGTTGATGATAATATCAGGTGTTCCTCTTCCATACTGTGTAACTCTTACCTTTTTCTTCTTCTTTATAAAAACAAAACGTTGCACAGTTGTTCCGTACGGGAATCGATCCCGCGACATGCAGTCAATCGCTTAATCACTGTGTCAACCGTGCCTTGCCATGTCATAGTGAGAGCTATAAAGTAATAAAATAAATACACGTGCACAAAATAACTCTGTTAATAAATAAAATGTCTGTCTAAATAGTCAAACGACTTGGGTAATTATTACGATTTAATGAAATCTGATGTAGTCAACACGGGTTCAATAATCAAGGTTGATTAAGAGATATTGATCATTGTTTACTAACTGAAGAACCTTATATAAAGTATCGAATATGAGTATTTTTTAAATAATTAAATATTATACAAAATTCCTAAGTTGGTTAAATTATTAGACAGAATACGAGTATACACAATGGTGAGACCAGTGGTGGCTCGGTGAAAACAACTCTGATTTACGAATTGTAAGCTCGCTTGTTAAACTCTCAAAACGGTGAAGGACAACATTGTAAGGACATGTCCTAGAACCAAAAATTCGAAGACATATGACTTATTTACCCATTCCTTCCTAGAGAGGAGGCCTGAGTCTCAGCAGTGGAAATATTATAAGGCTGTTTTTTTTAGTAAATATAAACTAGTGCTGCAATCTCACCTGATGGTAAGCAGTGATGCAATCGTTGATGCTGATTATGCTAAAGTGACATGTTAACATAATTCCTCCTCAAGCGCAATTATAAACTCCTTAAACAGTACTAAAACGTAGGACCTCATTAGGTGAATGTAAAAATCAACAACAGAGCAATCGAATGATAACTGCATTTATCTTATGTCAAATAACAATCTCAGTCTGAAAGCATGGCATCGATTGCACTGACATCATCATCACATCGATCCACTGCTTACCATCAGGTGGGATAGCAGTCAAGCACTAGTTTATATTATTTAAAAAAAAAGCGTTCTCTTATCCTATGATCCAGGCTACTTTGTACCCCGTCAGTTTAGCCTGCCATCTAATGGACGGGCAGTTTATACTGCTTTTTAAAGTTGAGAGCGTGGCCCTAGAATGCAAAAGGCTAACGAAGGAACACAGGTGAGTTTTAATCATTTGACGATTTCGCACCTCAAAAAAGGCTACTGAAAGCTTATCAGTTATGATTTAAAATTGAATGCTCACTTTTTAGTCGTTACTTAGATGTTAGTCTTTACTAATAAGACTAACATTTCAAATTATACAGTACTGAGAGAGACTTGAGATTGTTTCAAGAAAACCTAAAGTCTTAAAAATTGAGTGAAAAATACACCAAATAAAAAAATAATAAGAACCGAACACAACTTTTCATTTCTAATAAATGAAAAACTCCGCAATACAGAACACGAATAATGTATAAACAATAGAAAGAAGGGAAATAAGGCAGTATTATGTTAATATAAACAGGCACCTCGTCACGGGGTGAATGACGGGACGAATATTTTGATTAAAACTTATGAAAAAACTCTTTGCGCGCCCGGCCCAAGGAACAGACGCGAGCGGGCTCTAGTTGGAGGGGGGGGGGGGCGCGAGATATGAAAATATTATCAAAGTTATTGAAGGGTTACACTGGTTGGGGCCGGACGTGCGATTATTGTAATTGGATGGAGCTGTTTATAGAGTACGAGGGTTTTGAGAGCATGAATGTAGGTCAATTTCTGGCTACGAATTGCGTGAACTATATTAGAGTCTTTTCGGCTTTACGGAATTAGGCTAGGCAAGCAGTAATGTTATTATATTACTTCGTGTGCAATAGTTCAATTAATAAGTAGATGTTATTCTTATGTATTGGTTTATTTATAGTGTCTATGGGCCATAGTAGCCTGAAATAAAGAATTATTATTATTATAAATATACTATGGTTGGCAATTTCAATGTGCTTTTACGTCACCAAATCTATCTGATTATTGGTTGAACTAAATCCAGCATGCACTATGAAAACTTCTTCCCCAAACATAAACTCCGACAGTAGAAAAGTAAATCACCAATAACTTGAAAGTTAAAGCAAACAAATCTGTGACTTAAACCCGGATCCAAGGGACATGCCAACGAACTTGTTAAAAATGTATCAATTTAACTTTCCGCGATAACATCCGAGTTTCCCTTCGCCCTTTGACAGACCGCCCTTCTAATTTCATATCGAAAAGTTCAATGATTAATCTTTTATGAAACAATTCATAATATTCGCGAGATTTTCGGCAATCTTCTGGATGTTACAATCTGAGGAGCGGGTAATATTAAACTTGAGGCGCCATACATTGTTGTTTACTACGCACCATTTACGTTAACTACAAGTACTTTGGGATCCATTTTATGCAAATGGCCGCGCAAAGGAAAGAGTGGTGTTCCTGTTTAATACGATACACCCCATATAACCATTTTGCACCCTGTAGTTACCTTGGCTTTTTAGCCACAAGCACTGCTGCTGAACTTGAGGTGTTGGACACTTCGTCCGAAAAAAGTGTAACGAGCTTTTCGATCTTGACTTATTCAGTAAGTCTGGATTTATGCCTGGTGGTGGGAAATTGGCTCGCCACCTAATACTGACCTAAATTATAAATGTCTCTAGGGTGGGGTAAGAGGGCATGTCAGATTTTTACAGACTAAACCCACTCTTAGGTTCTTTCAGTCCCTTTTTGCGTTCTAAGTCAACGAGTATCCCTTTCATTTTTTTCTCCATGACCCTGGCAAGTATTGTCCCAACTGGACCCCCCGGTTTGCTCAAAGCGCATGTGGGACATTAAACGCCGTTCTTAAGCAACCAACTTCATCATCGTCCGCAAGCCCGCGCCTATGGTAGCCGGAGATCGCCTACGATTTCCGAGTATGTCGGGCTAGTGTTGACAGTTAAACACCTAAAGCGCGTTTTTTTGATGGGACAAATATGTCATTCATCCACCCTAGTTCCTCAAGGAAAGCCAGCGCCTGAGTGTTACTGACCATTTTGCGGAGAGTAATTAGGTACGCGAAGAACTTAGCTCTAAATTCAGCGACCATAAGACAGCTTTGAAGCAGATGAGCTTCTGTCTCGTACTACTCCATGCAGGCTCTGCAGAGTACCCTGTCTGTGACAATGGTGTTTATTAAAGGACTCGTGGCCAGTTGTAACGGCCGTGACTTTATGCAACTGAGGTTTAGTCAGTCTTAGGGCCTGTTTCGTGAAGCGATCTTCAATGGAGCGTAGTGCTTCCTTGGCCTGCCTGTATTCATTGTGGTTTATCCATAGTTTGTAAATTGCGTTGGTATCCAAAAGGGGGCGCCACAATAAATTCAAGTCCCATCGCTTTCATAGTCAAAACCTTTCTAGGGAGTTCGGCCACTGTATCATTTATAATTAATTAATTAATAATATTATTATGTTACTCTATAAAAATACTTCACACAAAGCAAAATGACTTAATTGGTAATAACTCCAATACAAAACAATATTGGTTCATAACATGCTACCACCTACTCATCTCTTAGTGCATCGTAATCCGATTACTTCTATCGGTTGACTTAAGCTAAGCTCATTAGTTGAAAATAACAATACATTGTATGCGTTGTAATCCTTGAGGCAACTCTATTCTATGTCCAATGCTCAGTTCATACTAGTAAACACTAAACAGTTGGTGTACAGAAGACTAATTCCATGCATAGAGCGAAAACTGTGATCTAAGATCTGAAGATGAAATCTCTTCCCGCATCTGTTATCCGATTATAATAAATATTATATTATGTGCTAGATACTATAGAGTTTATTAAGATATTCCGAATAGGTTGCTTAGCTAAATCTGGTACCACTGATGTTGAAGAATAAAATTAGTTGTTACATTTTTGACATCAGTTACCCCTCTTTTGTTGTTTGGTAAAGTCGAGCATAAGTTGAAAGAATGTCCCCCAAGGACCTGAAAAACTATAGGTTGCCTCCGTTTTTGTGAGTAAATGGCCATAATTTACTCTCATCTGTTAATTAGTCGATTTTTTTCATGTTAATTAATGTTTTTCAGTTGAATAGAAGCTATTAATAAAGATAAAACTCAATTTGTAAGTATTTGAATAAGTCGAAAATATAAAATGTTCGTGATCTCAAATAAATATGATTTAACATATTTGGCACCAGATTTAGCTAGGCTATCTATTCGGAATGTCTTAATAAACGCATTATCTAGCACATAATATTTATCTTAATCGAATACCAGATGAGGGAACAGATTTCTTCTACGAATCTCGTACTACTGGCACACATATATATAGATGGATATTGACAACGATCTCAAACAAATACTGATCGCGAATGCGCTTGCACCCGCTGTATGTGAAACATGTCCATGTGTGCGTGCTTTTTAGGGTTCCGTAGTCAACTAGGAACCCTTATAGTTTCGCCATGTCTGTCTGTCCGTCCTCGCTTAATCTCTGTGACCGTAAGCACTAGAAAGCTGAAATTTGGTACCAATATGTATATCAATCACGCCGACAAAGTGCTATAATAAAAATTGGAAAAAAATGTTTTATTATGGTAGCCCCCCTATATTTAAAGTGGGAAGTGATTTTTTTTTAAATTTCAACCCTAACGTGTGATATATCGTTGGATAAGTATTTAAAAATGAATAGGGGTTTACTAAAATCATTTTTGATAGTGTCAATAATTTCGAAAATAATCGCTTCAAAAGTAAAAAACAATGTGTGTCCCCCCCCCCCTCTAACTTTTGAACCATAAGTTTAGAAAATATGAAAAAAATCTGAAAAGTAGAACTTTTTATGGACTTTCTAGGAAAATCATTTTGAACTTGAAGGAAAGAACAGTTTTTATGCAAAAAGACAAAAAGTTTCTACAAAATAATTTCTGGACTAAGTTTGTAGTATAATCGTATATGCAAACATTTTTTTTTAACTCATAAGTGGGTACACTTATTGTGACGGACGGGAAGCTACGGAACCCTACACTGAGCGTGGCCCGACACGCTCTTGGCCGTTTTTTTTAGTCTTTGTATGGAAACTAACTTTTGTCACTTCTGCATAAACATATTTGCGTTTTGGTACCATGCAGTCCATCAACACATTCACATACTGACGGACAGGTAGTGACAGGACAATCAGCTTCAACCTAAATGATCGATACAATATTCACAAGCCATTAACGCTCTTAAACGAAGCTAATAACGCCCATAATTGAATACACATGTGGAGCAGATCCATCGCATTGACAATGAAGGCAAATTGTCCTTAAGTCGTAAATATTTTACGGCCCACGATACACTAAGTCTTGTACAATATATGAAATTACAGAACATCAACGAAGTCTTGATGACATAACGAACGGTGGTCGTAAAAAGAGGTCAAGTACGAGTTGTACCTCCTCATACAATAATTAAGGTCCCGTACGTTACTGCCATACATAGAAATCTGTGTAATAATTTAGATTTTGGATGGGGTCTCAGGAGATCTCTCCTGAGTATGTATCTATACTATCTATGTATATGCGTTTTACTTGATTATGTTTTAAACTGATACTTGCAGCTGGCCAGCTACAGTCATCATCATCATTAGCCTTTTTAATGTTCCTATAGCTGGGACTCGGGCCTCCTCTCTAGGAGAGGGAATGGGTCGTAATCTACCACGCGGGCCCAATGCGGGTTGGTGAATGTCACATGTCTTTGAATTTTAGTTCGAGGACGATTACCGGACAATCGGACAGCGAGCTAACTATTACTTATCGTTCACAAGTCCACAAAGACACCGCCTTGTGTCAAACCAGATACACACAGATAGACATGTTTGCCTCAGTGCTGTATTAGGGTGCAGCGTAAGGTCAAGTAAAGTCTCAGTGGCACTCTTTGAGCACGAAACCCTAAAAATTATTATGTATTTTTATTGGCACTAGATGGCGCTAGTGTGTTCTGGCACGGCAGCCCACTTGCCAATTTCTGGCACTGTCGCATTATATGAGAGAGAGCTTCCGTGAGTTTCATCGACACTACTTTTAAATATTCGCACGGAAATGTTGGCGCGAGGACTCCTGCTTGCAAGGGGTGCGATATTTTCTAGTGTATTATAAGATGAACGATAAGATTTGACAAAGAATAGTGTGCAGAAAATGTAGATAAGATGTATTCTGGCGACAGAATAATTGTGATGGTCACAAAAACCATGATATTATAAAATATAAAAATAAATATAATACATTTAATCGTCACAACATACACCTACAAACACAACTAAAAAAGAAAACGAAAGGTTAAGCTCCTGGGTACAGGTTCTTGGGATCTTTATTTTAAGAGTGAATGGTAAGTGTTAAAACGTAAATGGTTTATTTATAATAAAATTGTTTGAATAGTTTAAATTTAGGTAAGCATGTTCCATCGTCGACCGCAATGTCGCTATCCCTCAAATGAGGAGACATAAAAATTCAAACGAGCTAAAATAATGTCTTGTTTATGATAATCTCTGAACAACTTTTTTCACTACTGTAAAGCAACTTCAGTTTTAGTTTCATACGCTAATAATTAAGTTCGAAAAAATCACAGTTCCTAAGCCACGGAAGTGGATAAGCCACGGTTGCAAACCGCGGGCGAGCGAGCTCGTGATTTAAAAATGAACCTTCAAATACCGTTGAAATGTTAGAAAAGCCTACAATTTCCCAGAAACTCACAATATTAGGTATCCAGTTGGTCGGTGCCTACAGGACATAATGTTGCAACCCGGCACGGCCCAATTCCGGCTGTATCCTGAGATTAGAACGCTCCTGATTAACGACGATAGGCACGTCCCTTATCTAGTCAGGGCTTAATACCGGCATCGGTTTACTGTTGCTTGGCGTTACTAAAAACCTTGTTGTTTCTTTGAGCAATAATTTCACAATAAGCTTTCCAAATGCTGTCTTCTATCTTGATAATAAATGTTACACTATGGTCTTTTTAAGCTTCCATTCTAAGATAGAGCCAGTGCCGAATCTCTAAACTAAGACAATGCTGACTTTTAGTCTGTAGAAACGTTGGTATCTTCTAACTGTGGTAAATCTTCACACGTGTTACCATGAGCGTAAAGCCATGGCAAATATTAAAACTTTTAACTCTAAAAGTTTGTAAAATTTTTTTAGTTAAAAGGGCATAGTTTTTAAAAACCGGTAAAGTTAGAAGCAAGTCTGACTATCCAGGATTGTCAAGAAACTGATAAATAGTTGATCCTCGTTAATTCTCTGAACTAAAACTGAACCATTACATAATTGGGAAAAAGTTAAGCAAATGATGATAACTTTGATGCCACAGAATCCTTAGTGAGCAACGCTGTTTTATTGTTTATAGGCTCGCGCTTGACCTACTGGAATATCTCACCTATTGAAAAGATGTGGCCAACGATGGAGCACGCTTGCCTAGAATTAACCTTTATACTCTTGACTTAAAGATCTCCAAGTGGTAGCTCTATCAGGAAAGACAGACTTAACACAGGATTCCTCTGCTTAGCTGTACGCACGCATTGTTAACACTTGATCGGTATCACGCCGTTTTTATTTTAGTGATGGAATCGTTGGATATGAAATGCACTAGTCTAATAAGAGCCTATTCATTCTAGATTTGAAGACCCCCAAATTATAATCGGACGGGAAGACCACAGCAAGCATATATGCTTCCAGCATCTTCGATGTACTAGGATGATTACTCTAAACCTGTGTTCCAGACTTGTAGATTGGTCGTTAAGTGGTACATTAGCAACAATTTCACTGTAAATACGCTCAATGATGAGACAAATGAATGTAATCTATCTAAATAATTACACCAACATAAAGCTAAACAGGGTAATAGTTGGATGAACAATGATTTAATTAAGGGCGGCTCAAATGAGCTTATTATCGAGCGCGTATAGCAGCAGCCGCTGATTAATACGGTAATCATTACTGTCCCCTGAAGTATTGAGAGGAGATATGGTGCAAGTGAGTGGAGGAAGTTGATACATTTGATGGACTTAAAGTTCACTACAAGTTGATAGACACCAATTGTGTCTATCTATCAGCACTTAATATTGGTCAGTTTTATAATGAGGAAAAAACGTTGGCCTTTACACAACAGAACTTTTAAAAACACATCTCTGATAAAGATATAAAAAAAGTAGTTGGACTCGTATCTGATTCGAATTTGAATCAGTTTTTAAATTTGGTTTGTCGTAATCGGAACCGAAATTAGAACTGGAGGCGAAGGTAGAATGACGCAACGCTGTTACACCTAATCAAAGCTCTGTTAGGAATAAATGAATAGCAAATTCACAACATTCCAAATACTACACAAAATAATAAGTTTAAGAGTAAGCGGTCTTATCTATGATACAACTCAGTTATGCCCGGTCCACACATGGCCGGACAAGGAAACTATTTTTTTTTTGTTATTATTTGTACTTCTGTCCGGGTAGAATAAACAATAAACATGTTTTCTTTCTTTCTAGACCACAGAAGGTGCGGGGAGAGGGAGGTTCCCTGGACGACAAGTATAAACTTATTTATTCTTCCGATTCAAGTTCCGATTAAAAATCGGAACCCATATAGGAATTGAACGTGTAAAATTAATCTAAAATTCCAAACATTCGAAATCGGAATCGCACCTCTGCTCCGTAACATCTCTGATGAATTACATTTCTTCAATTTAAATTTCAAAAACATAATCATTGATTTAATTATTAGATGAGACATTTTTGTTCTAGATAAATTGCAGATACTTCTCCTGAAACTCATCAAGAGTATTTTATTATTATTACAGTTAGCCCATATTATTCCACTGGCCTCCCATCACTTCTTCCAACGATCACGATTCTTCGCTTTCTCATTCCGATCCTTAGGGAAGATGAAGTTTTAATTTTAGAAAAATGTTGATGAGGGAAATCGCTACGTAGTCTCTTCTGGACCACAAACCGCTAGCAGAGCATCGCACAAGACTTTGGCAACGATTACGATCACTAAGTATCACTAAATGACTAATAGTTTACTTAACTAATACCGCTATTGTAGCAGTTAGGCCTGCGTACGACGAAGTATCAGATTACACAGAGGTTGCTTGGGTTATTAAGATAAAGAATAATACTATATCGGAGAAATCTCCGTCTGTTAAAATCATAAACATATAATTGCAGATTTTCTTGGACTTTATGATATAACCGGTTCTACCGTAAGTACTATTTTCGCGTATTACACTATTTGAGCAATGAGCGCCGTGAATACTCTCAAAATACATTACCCGATTTTATCTGCAACAAATATCATCGTTATGTTTCAGTCGACTTACACGAATCCAAAATAAATTAAACTTACTTAGGGTGAGTTGCACCATTTAACGATAACGATAACCAAACCATAACCAGCCGTGAAACGGACGCCTATTGGTCAATTCGACGATTTGACAACTGTTAACGGCTTTGTTATCGTTATAGTTAAATGGTGCAACTTACCCTTAAACCATCCTCATGAATCACTCTATTCATTGGTAAAATCTGTTCGGTAGTTTCTAAGTTTACCGCGAATAGAAAAAAATATATTAGACGAAGAAAGTTCTCATACAATGAAGATCTAGAATAAGTAGATCTTATATAATATCAATAACACAGGTTAAATATTTGCACTTCACTGTCGCACTGTTCGTCTGCTTGTTTAAAGAAATCTATTAACATCATGAAAAACAGCAACCAAGCTCACGATCGCCCGGTATAAGTACCAGAAAAGCAGAATTCTTAAGAGCTACACAATAAACACTTCCATATATACGGGCATCAAAATCAAACTTAGTGCTTTTAATTATAAAGTACATACGAGCAACTATGCCCCAACACGGTACTGGTCTAACAAAATCCCTTTATCACAAATACAATTTCATCCAAATAAGCTTAAAAATATCGATACTTTTTTTTACCAACTTACCAACAAGTATTTATACAAAGACATCTAAAACATCACAAAAGACAGCAGACAAGTTGAACAACGTCCGGTAAGTACCAGGACAGCAGGATCCCTAAGAGCCACACTACAAAACGCTCTCATGTCCAGAGGCACATAAATCAAGCGCGCCATACATCACCCGCTCAAAGGAGCCCCTCGCTAATGGTCCGGTGATACGGGGCAATGGACGTTGAACTGTTATTTTCATGTGTTAGGTATTCTTATTGGGTGATTAGGTATGAATTAACAGTAGTAAAAAAGTATAATATAATTTATTTTTTTGCGGCTCTTGAAATGAACTTATTTACCTTTATTATTCATCATATCCTTCAAATCTTTAAAGAAGCCAACATAATCATCATCTTCTTGTTTTAGTCCCGTTTTATTTGGGGGCGGCGCAACACGTTTATTTTCTTCCATTCTGTCCTATCACTCGTCACACTATCACCAACTCCCTTTTCTTTCATAAACCAACATAAAAATGATTAAAAATATTTTACCAATAACATTTTCAAAACGTATTCTTAAGGCTAAGAAGTGGGAGTCTCTGCCAGAGTCAATGTTTGCTGATAGCTACAACTTACAAGGGTATTTATACTAGTCAATAGTGAATAGTTAACTTCTGGGCAAGCGTGCGCCATCGTCGACCACATAATCGCTTACTATAGGTAAAACAATGGTCTAATGCGAATCTATCAACAACAAAATAAAAAAATGGACAAGGGTGTGTCGGACTCCACACACACTTGTCCAAGTGTCTTATTTTGCCGACTGAGATACGAAATTCTAAAAGCGACATTTTCATAAGAGTTATCCAAGAAACTCAATTTAAACAAAAAAAAATCTTTTTTTTTTTTCAACTCGCCAAAAACATTCTTCAGTCCGCAGCAAAACTATTTCTTACAAAGTATTATACAAAATTATCAAAACTTACGACGCTATCCAGGCAAAGCGCACATAGCCCGGGCAAGTGTGTAGCCCGCGGTAGTGGCCGTTCTAAGTAGAGAATGGCCTATTAAAAGTTGCCCACCTTTCATATCGGCCCGGGGGCGATACCGTGAGGATAAAATTTAACAACGACGTTAACTTCAAGTGCAAAATAAAACACACATTTGAGTTGATCGTGTGTGCATTTTAGTTAGTGGCCAGTGGGAGACCGCAATTCTTGAGCAGGATAAATGCTCACTTGGATCAAATAAGTAGTTGCTTTATGTAAAATAGTGGTAGTCGACTGCATTAGGGTAGATTAACGCAGGGATCGACTCGGTCAAACGTTACGGAGACGATATATTTTATACTACGAGTATTACAAGAAATAGAATAGAACATTTTACACCAATATTGTAACAAAACTTTTACAAAAAAAAATATTAAACTCCAAGCGAACGCTCTCTCATTGTCTTTAATTGTATCTCTCATTACGGTATTCGAAATATTAAATCCATGGGCACAATAACGGTCTTATCGCTGACAGCGATATCTACCAGACAATCTTAGGAACTACAAAAAAAAATGACTACACTATAAAGTATAAATAATGGACGCCACGGTTAGCGTAGTGGTTGTAATTATGGTGGTTAGATATTTTGTCGGCTGTTGCATTAATATTGGTGTATAGTCTAGAGATAGTTGTTCCGTGACTGGATGCCACAATACAGGAGTAATTCCCAGTATGGAGTAAATTTAGTTCAGGATCTGATACTAGATACAAACTAATTTGAATGAATACCGACCACAAATAAACAACGTAACCCGCAACTTAAAATAATTTCCACATAACATCTGTTCTACAAAACATAATTCCAATCACACGGAGCACTAGTTTTATTAAAGCTGTACACAGATGCAACAAACAGACGGGGCCAAGCCGCTCTAATACGAACATTTTCCTTCAAAAATGTACTTCAAAAACTCAATTTACAAAGTTCCAAATATAAAGGAAATCAAAGGAATGCGGGAAACGTCACTACTTTAACCAATTCTTGACAATAAACAACTTGACTATAAGACATGTTCTGCCAGGCGAGTCCCGCTGCGGGTACTGACAGGCGCGCCCGGGCGGAGCGCGAGGCTCACAAAAATACACATTCTGCGTTTTGTATAAAGTTGGGATTTCTTTGCGTATATCATATGAAGTACAGAACTACTCGTCAAACGAAATTAGACTCTATTTATTTAGTTTAAAGTACAATTTAGGTAATGCAGTGTTGTGTATCTCAAAGGAGCGATTTAAACCATGTTCAGAAATGCTTGTGGTGAAAGCTTTCTTGGCAGAGTTCTGCTTGCTGTTTTATTTTTTTAAATCGCGATTTATGTTCGTGGAGATGTTAAGGTATTCTAAAGGGTCTCGGTTTTCTTGCTTCTATAAAATTATGCGTTACGAGACGTTGAAAAATGAAATAAGTTTATGAGACGGAAATAAATAGCCTTGGCTCTTAAAGTGTGGTTTTCTTACATCAAATATATTTATTAGTTGTAGCATTTGTATTTTTAAATATTTCTGGCTCTTATTGCAGGTTTAGTTGATGTATGGAGTATGTACTTACTCTTACCTAGAATCCTAAATATAATTTTAATGTTGTTATTTCATTTCTTGAAACTTCCTTTTACCGGTTGGTAAGCTCTGTTGTCAGTTAGAATAAGAAATAAAAATAAGTATGAATATTCTGTTTTCGATTTAACGCTACATTTCCTTCTTCGACAGTATTCCTAGAAGCTGAGTCCACTCTGAACGTGTTTTCTTTCGCACCGATGATATTTACTGAGAACTATACAATCATAAATGAGATTTATTTTGCAAATAGGTTTTAAAAAACACTATTGCACGTCAATTTTTTTTTTTGTTTTTCGTCATTTTAAACTAGATGAAGCCAGCATTTTCTAACGGACTACTCAGAAAAAAGACCGAAATAAACTCCCCTGAGTTTCTTCTTCTTCAAAGTCTCTTTAGAAGTCCAAACAGTAAATAATTATATAAAGGTCAAATCACAAGAGAACCATGCATATTTGTCTGTGATGGTCTTTTGAAGAAAGAACTATACAAATTTGAGTAGACTTGTCCAGTCAGTGCAAGCATTTGTCAGTATACGCAAAGCTCAACTTAGGACTGCCAAGGAGCTCAACGACTTGACGAACAGTAGTCAACAGTACCAAAAAAGGACATTTGGGTAGGCCGCAGAAAATACTCAAACTTCCAGACATATGTAAAAATTACTGAAAAGAGAAAAAAAAGCAATCAACATAGTCTTCACATTTACAATAAAAAACTGGGCAAGTGCAAGTCAGACTTGCGCACTGACGGTTCCGTGCAAACTACATTTCCCGATTTTTTTTTTGTCACGTAGGTAACAACTAATTTACTGTTTTCAGATTTTTTCCTATACTTGTGCTATAAGACCTTGTTTCGCACCAAATTTCAGGATTCTGGGTCAACTGGAAGTACCCTATGAATTTCGATTTTTTAAAGTATAAAATATACGTTTTTTTGCGACATAAACGACCGTATAATTTTTACTCGTCAACTTAGAAGTTTACTTTTTTCACAGCTTGAAGAAACCGCAAACTTGAGCATATGGTTTTAATTTCAGGGTATTAACAGACAGACAGACAGACCGACGAACGGACAACAAAGTGATCCTAAAAGGGTTCTGTTTTTTCCTTTTGAGGTATGGAACCCTAGAAAAAGGAAATGTATAGTTTTTAAAATACTTTACTAAACTAAATATTTATGTTAAAATTCATTATACCTATATATGTATGAACTAAATATCAATGTCAAATTGTAAAATATCATCACATTTAAAAATAAAAAACAAAGAAATAAAAATGACAACTGTTGTAGTGCGTACTGGAGCAGGTCAATCTGAATAACAAAGGCTGACATTCATTCTAAGATTATGTTAACAAATCCACAAATTCGTCATCATTTACCGGCTCCCTTCATAAACGCCAATCCCACAAACCGATTTTATTCCTATTTCAATTTTAGTCCAAAACCTAAGAACATTTCGGCACTCGTCTATCTTTAAGCGAACAAATCTTCTGTCGTCCATAAAATCGTTTACTACCGACTTTCAGTAATCTTTTCGCAATGTAAGCATTTCAATCAAATCAGAGTCATTGTAGGAGGTTCTGTAAGGCAGTGCACGCTCATAATTGGGGTAAAGAGGAATAAAACTGTCCGCCTCGGATCGTAAAGATGAGGAGAGGTGGGCTTAAGGAGGTGTTATGAGCCCCGGAGGAGCCAAGTGCTGCGAGAATCACTTTATGGGCGCTCTGCTCTGCGGTTGATGTCTAGAAAAACTGGACATGTGGAAGATGTGTTCGTATAGGTATAGTCGCTTCTAGACTTTTGGGTAAATAAATGTAAACAACACTTGATTTTTATCTTAATCTATCCTTGCGTTGTCGAAACCTCTATGATCCCGACTAAGCGTTTCGCCTCGTCGTTTATACCACGTTCATCGAAGGATTGAAACAAGCTACCTGCTGCGGTCTTCCCGTTCGATTATACATAATTTGGGTGTCTTCAAGGCTAGAATGAATAGGCTCTTAATAAACTAGAGCGCCTCACCATCAACGATTTCATCACTGTATCATCAGCAGATTAGCATCAGGTTGGATCGCAGTAAAGCACTAGTTTACATCAATTAAATAGATAATAATATTAAAACTTCATGCAGCGCAAATATATAAAGGCGGACTTAATGCGCCTTAATGACTTATCTACTGAGGTTTCTATAGAATTTTGACTATGCAACATAGCATATATTGGAAAAGTCCAAGATATGTAAGTCTGTAACCTGTGGACACACCATTATGAATTTTCGAGTATGTTTTCTAACTATAACAAATGATACTGATTGACTCCCATTTTCTAAGTAATTTCAACTAGTCGACCAAATCAAATTGTTTATGGACTTGTCGGTAGAAGTAGACGCAATATCTAAGTTTTTCATATGTTTACATTTTCAGTATTTAATATCGACTATATCCATAGCTATTGAGATTTGTTTTCGTCTTCACTCGAACCGTTCAAGGTCTCGATATACACGTGTTTACGGGAAGTAATAAAACGAGTAGCGGGTTTATTGTGTTTGAGACATTCCTGCAAAGTTATGTATTTGGTACTATAAACAGAGATACTTCTTAATACTCGAATTATCGATTGGCCACAACAACTCAATACTGGTGATTTGGAGGATAGTATTTTTTTTTATAATTCAAAGTAGCAAATTGAAAGTGTTGATTAAATAAATTATTAATTAGATTCAATGTGTTAAAGTTTAATTTCGATTAATATCAAAGAAAAAAAAACAAAGAAAAAAAAATACTGCATAAATAAAATAAAAAAATAATTATAATTGCATAAGTTGATTAAAATGCTATGTAATAGCTTTACCGCGGCAGTCCCCGAGTGCCACACGTCTTTTTTTTATTATTAATTTAATTTAAGCAATCTTAATTATACCTGAATAAGGACGACAATGTGCCAACATTAACAGACTATACGAGTACATACTAAAACTTTAAGCCGAAAACTGTTGGTTTGGTTGGTTCAACAGTTTTTGGTTAAGGTTTAGTTTGAGACGGACGGTTCATAAAATGTTGCATACTCATTTTTACCATCATTTTTTTTTTATGGACACACTAATGCATAGGTATATATATATTTATGTCGGTGGAGGAGGCCGATCATCATTGAAGCTCTTTCCAAAGACTCTGTTTTGTGGGCGATGACTGGGTAACGAGCAATAAACAAACTATTCCAGATAACACAACTGATTTATTACTCGGTTCGTGCAAACGTCAGACCGAATTCTGTCAAAGTGACATGTGTCACTTGTCACTTAGCTCATTCATACGTTCTCAAGTTTTCGTATTATTGACTTCACTGACATATTTATATAACCTTTTTGTCTGGTACGAATAAATCATTTTATATCAACTTTTTACTTGCTTCCTGACTAAAAATACCTAACTTTTGATATATTTTTCATAAAATTTATAAAAACTTTATTTGGTGTACTTTGGTAAAGTAATAAATATTGTTTTTTAGTGTTCTAGATTGACTTCGACACTTGTATTAAGATAGCTCCACTGGAACCACGCGTAATGTAAAATAATGATTATTATTATTCTTAATAACAGCTAAAATTAGCACATCCCTAAATATCGATGGTTATTTATCGACCCAAAAAAAACGCCCAATAAATAGCGTGAACTTGCAAACTAATCGGGCCGAGTACCGCACTAATTCATGTCCCTACCATGCCGGGTAGTGGGCAGGTGCTTAATAATGCCTAAGACCTCGCCCGGAGGCACCATTAGCTAACTAATTTAGGAACCTAGGTGAATCAACAACTTTCTCTCAAACGCTTTATTTATTGAAACGGTAAACGTGCGTGTTTTTATGTGCTAGTTGGGTGTTTCTGTTGAGTTTATGTAAACTAACATATACAAGCATGATCTTCATGTGATCGCTCCGTGTAAAATTTCCACTATTGGACATAGGCCTACCCCTCCGCCATACCATAACGACCAGTCTAATACGTCTCGCATCCGTCGGATTCATGCGACCCTCACCAAATCATCGGCCCTCCTTGTGAGAGACTTTCCAACGCTGCGTCTTCCATTACGTGGCCACTCTTGACTCTCTCCTCCTCATAGACCATAAATTTTGCGAGCAATGTGCCCTGCCCTATGAATATCGATCTAATTTAGTTTAATTTTCATGTAGGTAACTGTAAAATTATTCATTAAAATCTATTCATACAAAGAAATGTAATGTGTATGTTAATTTTATCCTAATTTGAAACTTTACTAGAAAAAAGGAACTAAACGCAGAATCGAAAAAGTACAAAAAGTCGGAATGTTAAAAACAAGTTGAATTGCTACGACGCGTAGCAAAGTGCTACGCCGTAGCAAATGCGTAGCCATTGCTAAAACGCTATCTTGCTCTTTTCCGATGTATAAACGTTGAAACAACAGCATTTATCTACTGTATTAAAATTATAGTTTTTGTAAACTAGGGTACAACTGGAATATAACAGGAAGTTCAAACTGAATTATTAATAATTCGAAAATAAGCCGCAAACACAATTTTTCGTTCCTCAAACAATTTGTATTATTACAGTTAAACTAGTTATCGTTTCATAAACAGTGGGAGATGAGTTTTGAACTTTGCCTCGTTCGCAAAGGTTCCTATTTACTTGTTTTTACGACATGTTGTTATTCAAATATCTTGGCAGAGTCGGTACATACACTTGAATGGCAGTAAAACTTTGACAACAGAATGATTGCTCGTAAATTTTCGGCTTATATTATTTACTTGCATTTTGCATGTACTTGTTTATGGAATGAAAAAAGATTTCGTGATTTAAGGGAATCCGATGAGGTTTTTTTGTCATAAATGGCTAAAAATAGGCACGAGAAAAAAATATATCATCCAGTTCTTCAGAAAAGTGAGGTGCGTCGTACTCACTATTGTCATGTGTTTGTCACAAATACACGAGTATACAACAGGTGGCTATGTATAGATCTACGTAGGTGGCGCTCTCAAGTTCTTGTCTAGGTACCTACTCTCCTGGACAAAAGGTAGGGGAGCTACATGAATTATAAATATATGCCAACTAAAAATAGGCAGAATAAAATCCTGTCTATTTTTAGTTAGTTGGTAATTTTAGATTTCTGAATGTTATAAGTATTTGTGAAGAAACAAACAAAAAACTTTAAGAATTAAATATGGAGAGAGTTTATGTTTGAGTCGAGTTCTATTTGAACCGGATAAAGTTAAATATACCAAGTATTTTGCATGGAGGTAATGCCATCTGACCTTAGTAATCCAGTAACTGAATTACACGATACCCCTTAGTCCATGGGTTGTGCTAAAGTGAACCCCGAGGCACTGAAACGAAAACAAATAAGGAACAATGGTTTTAGTCAATAGCAGTCTGACCCGCTCCGCCCAAGGGCGGGAAATATCATTAGATAATTTCCACAAAGTAAAAAATAAAAACCAATTTTCTATCTTCTAACCATTATTAATGAGTGTCCAAGATCTTTGTTAGACAGCCTAACGTAACCAATGGCTTTAAGTGTTTTTTGAGGTACGGAGAAGCCTCAAAATGGAATGAATGGCCACTCATCCGAAGACCAGCTTTAACCAGACGTGTTAATTAATCGAAATGAACTGACGGCTTTCATGCGATATTTTGGTAAAAACTAGCATCTTTGGCGGCTAGAACCCAGAACAGTAGCAACAGCATTCTCAAAACAGCCACGGATACTTATCGCAACTGTTTTGGTTATGCTGCAGCAAAGCACACTTCCTCTTCTTCCTTGCGTCGTACTCCTCAATGCTGAGGGTCATGACCTCCCTGTTTCATCACTTTTATTTGAATGATATTCCTCCATTTGTTTCTGTCTCTGGCGGTGTGAAGGGCATTGTATAATATCAACTCAAAAACTGTGCGGATCTGGTCAGACCAACGTATTGGGCTGCGACCACGAGGTTTTTTTCCATCCATTTTACCGATCACGATGAGTGTTTTGAGGTTGCCACCTACTTCCTGTCCTCTCCTCTTATTTATGCATTTTGTAGAGAAGACGCTTGAGTAAGAAACTTGAGATAGTACAGTTATGAGTAGGCACTAGACAACCGATATGCATACTTTTATATTTCTAAATATATACATAATATAAATAGATAAATTAATTACACCCAGACACAGAACAAATGATCATGCTCATCGCACAAAAATTTGTCCTGGGTGGGCATTGAAACCACGACCTCCAGCATAGCAGTCAGTGCCACTAACTACTAGACCCACAGGCCAGTAAATACATAGTTACTCCTCCAAGTTACTTTATTAAATCCAATACGACCTCTTTAACTAAAAAGTTTATTTCTTGACTGTTTCCAAAGTACTTCTCGTTGAAGTTTTAGTTACCATCTAGTAAACTGTTGAGTCAGAGCAAATAAACTGTTTCATGTTTATTTGCTTTTAAACTTAAAAAGTAAGTGAGGGAAGTTATACTTAGGCAGTCGTTATATTTGTGACTGTAGTTTTCAAAACGGTCAGCAGAAATGAGTGTCAGCAAAAAAGTGTATGGATATGACTTTCATTCTCTGTAGGTAAAGAGACTTCTCTAAAGCTGAAAAGTTGAGCAAATTGTTCAGGGAACTCTGAAAAAATTACTAAATTAACAAACAAATCAACATCAATCATGTTGGGTTAACGCCCATTCTCTCTGCAGCCGTCAATACAAAAAAAAAACGTTACAACGCATAATCTGCGGCATAAGACAGAAAGTGCCGCAAATCTTCACTAATATTATAAAGATGTAAAGTTTGTTTTTTTATTTGAAGGAGGTAATCTACCTGCGTATCTTTTTCTCCTTCACTGTCAAATCCATCCAAACGTTGTCTGTAAAAATCGCTTTTAGCGATAAGACCGCCCGATGTGACACCCTATTCATTTTAAGTTCCTTGTAATTTTTATTTTTGGTGTATAATAAAGAATACCTATATTATCTATCTATCTAATCTCTGGATCTACTGGCACAATTGATAATTTTTTTTCACCGTTATTGAGCTGCTTTATTCCTGAGGCAATATTTTATCTATGCTGGTGTTCAATGCATTTACTAACTGAAGTTACACTATCAACCCACACTTAATCGCACCAGCCATTATATCTATCGCCAAATCGAAGAGGTAGACAGCAAAAGTTATATAACCTCCACCAAACTCCGTACGAAGTAACATAGTTCCACAAAGCTATCGAGCCACTTTCTTAGAATAAAGGGTAAAAAGATTACTTATGCTGTTATTTTATTACTAGCCTGCCCCGCGGCGCCGCTCGCCTGGATCTAGGGTACCCCCCCCCCTCGCCCCCCTGGTCGAACATACCGCATTCTTAGCACTAATAGGAGAGCATCTGTAAACTCGTTATTGGTATTTTCCCATTTGTTATGTTAACAATGTAAAGAGAACCTAGCTAGAAGTCTGGCCGATTTTATTTTAGAGTCGATAAGTGGACTAAGTTTTTGTAATGCTTCTAGCACTTAAAGTGTGAGTGCAAGAATTGAACTCAAATACTATGTCACTAGATTTGGGGGGGGGGGGGGGGGGGGCAACTTGAAACATAAATACCCATGATTTTATTATTTTGTGAGGAATTAATTTGATACCGCACTTTGTTTCTTTTGAACATTTGGTTGTTTAAGAAAATTAATATTATTAATATTATATATCAATTTATTACTAATTAATATCCAATTTCATTTTGTTTGCAATTTCGCAAGCCATTTTTATTGACCCACAGTGGTCACCATTAATATTTTTATTATTACTTACAAAACCAGTCACTTGTTATTATGTTTATTATACTCGTATTATGTCATTAATTACGTTATTATCTTGAGTACCACACTAGATTTAACTGCTTGTTCTCGTTTCATGTAACTTTGTTGAGTGAAAAAATTCACTTTAGATTTTAAGTTTGATTGTTATTTATATGAAAATGTACTAGTGAATAAGTCGTTAGAGTGCCATAAATAAATATTTCATTCTATTAAAAAAAATGTAGTAACTCGAAACTAAACAGGTGTCATTCAATAATAAACTAAAATAGTGACGCAAAGAGTTGTAAAATATAATATACACGTAGGCATCCCTCGGTAGAGCTTACGAAGATTTTTCTTGGCGGTGACGTGGCGAGCCAGTGGCGGCCTGCATTCAGTTTTATGGACGGCTAATAAAGTTTGTGCAGGAAACGTTATTAAATTGGAGACGCAGCGACGTTGACGGAACGCTCTGTCTGCGAGTAGAGATCGTAGACTGGGAGCGTGGAAGGATGTTTGGTGTTGAGTTGAATTTTTAAATAAAACTATTGTTTTGATGCCGCAGTTTGCCTTATTTTTCGGTACGTAAAAATCTTTCAAATGAGATCTCCCGCCCTTGGGCGAAGCGGGAGATAGTTATTTTTACTGAATAAAAGCCCCACCCCGTTCCTTCGTTGCCATTCATACCGGGGCCAAGCCTTCCTTTAAGAAATAGACCCTTGGCTCCAGTATACTTTGACCCTGCTATCCTATGGTTGCTGACAACTCCTTGAGGCGCGCGGGAATAGTACGCGCCGTCGACAATTTGGGCCCGATCCGGACGGGTGGACAGCAAGCTAGCCCAGACCAATTGCTCGCGGTACGCAAGCCTACGCCTACGGTGGCCGGAAATCGGGTTCGAAATCCCAGCGGTGGCTGGGTACCCCAATGTGCTGAGGTAATGATATCCTAGTGAGAAAAATATGCCAGTATTTTTCAGTGCCTAGTGGCCTAAATTAATTGTGCAGTCCTAAACTAAAGTCCACGTTAACTTGCATTAGAAGTCAAGCCATTGCTATTATTGAAGCTGAAGTTACATGACTTGATTCAAACAACCCACGAACGGCGAGTGTCCATCCTTACATTGCTAACACTTCTACGATCCGGACTAAGCGGTTTTAAGTTTTTCGTTACAAAGCGTACATCAAAGGACTAGAATAGTTCGCCTGCTGCGGTTTTCGCGTCGGATAACATAGTTGTCTTCGAGGAATAGGCTTTTAATGTTTATCATCAACGAATGCATCATACGTACCATCAGGTGGAATCGCAATTAAGTACTAGTTTAAAAACACAGCAAGAGCCCACGTTTTAGTTCCCTACTCCCGCACTAAGAGCCGTGTTGGCTGACTAGCATCCAACCGGCGCGATGTTAACTTACATTAGATACATACGTCACGCCATCAGTACGTTTGAAGTCTTGTTCTCACTTGACTCTCACAGTGCTATTTCGTTTTGACTCCGACTTAAATTTCGAATTCGAGCATATTTCCTGGTGTGATCAATAGGGTATTACACTCATTTTTTAAAATTTTCTCAATTAGATTCTATAGTGCTAATAAACCATTATAAATATACACAAAAATTTTATTCAGTCGCTGAGTACCCTAAAAATGCATTTATAATTGACATTTTCAAGTTTCGCGCGTAATGCAGAACGTAGTGGACGCCATAAATATTTACTCCGAGGTATGACTTCACTTGGCTCTATAAACAAATGCGCTCAGTATGGCTGATCAGTTGACAGTTGACAGCTATGACCTTTAGTTTACACAGCTGAATGACGTAATAACATGGTGGCTGTTTCAAGGTGATAAAGTACAGATAAAAAAATCAGAAAATTTGAATTGAAATTAAAAAAATTGTTTTGTTATTTTATGAACTAAAATTAACACTTACCGACTGCTTTTTGCCTAAGCTATTTTAATAATATTATTATGTAATTTATTAAAAATCTTGAAATATATTATATTTTAAGATTTATTCTCATATAGAGTAAAATACCCTATTACGTTAAGTTTTTGAGTGAATATATTTCATTATTTAATTTACTTAATATTCGTGTTTTGTTTATATAATGAAATATGTTTTTAACTAACCTAAAATGTTTTATTTTTTTAATCAAGTTTAAATCAATTTCAGCCGCATTTCCAACAATAGACCTCTCATGGTGATTCACGTTAAGCCCAGCGCTTAATCGTCAAACAAAAATACAGTTTTTCAGCCATCAAAATATTTTTGTGTTACCACATAAAAACTATGAAATTATTTTAGTGCACGCTCGTACCGTCAGCATGTGCCAATGGCGTCGCGTCCACATTTCATAAAAAACAATTTTGCACCGCACCACTACTCGTATCGGGGGCAACAGTCAACGCGACGCGTCGAATTTTAAACTGAATTATCTCGCAAAAAAAGTTCGTCTAAACCGTTTCGTAAAAAATTTCGTTCGAAAACCCATCCGTTCGCGTTTCGCTCCTCCGGCCACGTTTCCGCGCGGTTTCTGTTCAAAAAGTTTGTTTGGACTGTGCGAAATTCGTTTGCTGAACAAATATTCATTTTTTTTCGGCGTGCTATGTGTACAGCACTTTGCATTGTTTTTTAAACGGATGTCCTGTTTACTTTTGTCGGGGCCACGGTCGCGGTTTTATAGCCGTGTTTATTATGTCTCGTGCATGGCGCGCTTTATTTCGACTTTGGGGCTCGTCTCTGTTACAGTTTGAAAGATTTATTACATTTTTAATTGTTGCGGAAGCGCGCGCTGTAAACAGTTTCGTTTGATAATGTTTGTACAAGTTTGCGGGATACATTGCTAGATTACTGTGTTACCAACATTTCCAGCTGAATATACGTTTTAATGTTGTTTATTTACTCCAATAATTCAGTGCGTTGAACAGCTCCTGTACGTCCCGGTTAGTAGAACGATGTAGGAGTTTCCCAAGAGTTTTCAACCCCTGTGTGGTTGGTAAACAACTAGACATGAGATAATAAGTGTATTATGCTTATTTAAACCTCTTCTTAAGAGCATTATCTCTATATTAAGATTTTTCATCAAATAATATACTGCTAAATAAAAACTAAGGTTTTTTTTCAATTATTGATAGGCTCACGATTGATCGCTATCTCACCTGATGGTAAGCTATGATTTGGTCTACGATGGAGTACGCTTACCTTGTCTTGATTGTAGCTTGTTCCCAAAACGTTCTATGCATAAGAGTAAACCGGCCACTTTGTCCAATCTGTGGCGCATTGCCGTACATCTGATAGTCCATCAATGGAACAGGTTAGACGGAATTAAGTTATGTAATACCAAAGCACACTCCCCAAAATTTTACCTATAGTAATCTGACAAGCTAGCAACTCGGCATCGATGCTCACGAATTTAAAGCTTTGACGTGATGAGTGCATCGATACCAATGGCTCTCTTATCTTAGCTTATTTTATCAGTGGAATTAAGCGTATCAATCTTTTTTTTATGGTGGGAAAAATCATGCATTGCCATCCCCCGCCCTTGTATCAATCTGGTATCTGGCAGATCCGTCTCAAAATAGAGAACAGTACTTTAAACATTATCAAACTTGCGCTAAATTAAATTTGAGCAGCTGTTCCGGCGTAACCTTTGCTAATATTCCCAATTTTTTGGCAGCCAGCTGAGCTTGTGTTTTTGCTCAAAGTCGAAAGTAGATGTAATAATCGATTATCAGCATGGTTGCATTTCAGAAAGTTGGAGCAGGATAAAATTGGCTCTTTTAAGCGAAAAAGACACGCCTGGGATATATCAGCATTATATCTGACCAAATTGGCTTCGCCCCATTCAAAGGCCGCCTGCAAGGACTAGTTTAAGCGCTCAATTATACCCTTTCGGGGGGACTGGATTTGTGACCCACTAGATCGTGTACCGGACAAGTCGGAAACAGAGCTGCAAACCCAAAGATATCGAGCTTAAGAAGGTACAGCATGAACAATGTTGTGGAAAGCGCCGACTC
The DNA here is from genome assembly GCA_929112965.1 of Mythimna albipuncta. Taxonomy (NCBI): domain Eukaryota; kingdom Metazoa; phylum Arthropoda; class Insecta; order Lepidoptera; family Noctuidae; genus Mythimna; species Mythimna albipuncta. The sequence goes on from OV815973.1 coordinate 755,829, forward strand.
TTGACGCATTAATAACGAATTGACCGGACAAGTAGCTATCGATGACCACTCGAGTCGTCGATGTCATCATCATCATCATTTCAGCCGAAAGACTTCCAGCGCTGGGCACGCCACAATCATGGCGGTAAGTCCCCTCTTTGAGGCGTGGCTGGAAAGACCTCACGGCGTCCTTACCTTCCGTATGACGCAGGTACTCACCGGACATGGTTCGTTCGGGAGATTCCTGCACTCGATCCATGCGGAAGTGACGCCCGGGTGTCGCCACTGTGAAAGGAACGGAACGCCCGGAGGACACGGTGGAGCACACAGTCGAGGTGTGCCCTGCTTGGGCGGAGCATCGCCGTGCCCTCGTGGGGGCGATCGGCGGCGGAGACCTCTCGCGCCGGGCCTTGGTTGAGGCCATGGTCCGGAGCGAGGAGGAGTGGCAGGCGGTCGCCGACTTCTGCGAAGCAGTAATGCTCGCAAAGGAGGAGGCCGAACGCATCAGGCAACGGCGTTATCGCCGCCGCCGTCGCCGGGATTCTGATCCCGATTTCCGGCCAACGTAGACGCGGGCTTGCGGACAGTGAGCAATGGGTAGCTCGATGTCCGGCCGTCCGGTAACTGTCCGGACCAAGCACAAGTCGTCGACGGCGCGCACTGTTCCCGCGCGCCTCAAGGAGTTGTCAGCAACAGCAGGGACCCAGCCGGGTCGAAGCCTACTGGGGCCAGGGTTATCCGAAAGGGCGCTCGAGCCCCGGTATGAAGGCTAGAAGGAACGGGGTGGGTCTTTTAGTTAGTAAGAGTCTGACACTATCTCCCGCTCCGCCCAAGGGCGGGGGATGTCAATGCATGATTTTTCCCACCATGAAAAAAAAAGCCGAAAGAGTGGAAGTCTTGGACATAGGCCTCCCCTAAGTGTCGCCATAATGACCAGTCCTGTGCGTCTCGCATCCATCGAATTCCCGTGACGCTCACCATTTCATCGGTCCTCCTTATGGGAGGTCTTCCAACGCTGCATCTTCTAGCGACGACCACTTGCATGGACCGAATCTGCAATCAAAACACAAAGTGCTGAGATCAAAAGATGCGATGAATATCAAAGAAACAGAACCAATAAAATGCGATAAACTTAAAGTAGAACCAACAAAGTACGAACACAATAAGCAAGTATAGATGTTCTAAAACATTGTGTGCGCAATAATATTCAAATAAAATTCAAAGCAGTAATAGAGAGCGCGGTCTAAACCGCTCACATAACTATTTGTTACAAAGAAGAGCGGGCCCGCGCCAGTCCGGTCACGTACAAGACACGAATAATATATCCCATGAGAATTGTTATCACCATCTAATATTAATAACCGCACTCTTTATGGCTTGTGCCTTGAGCTTAGTAAGGTAAGCTGGAGTGACAACAGAAGTAGATGAAACTTCAACCGGTTAAGCTATATTGTATGCTAGATGCGGACTTATTTGCCCGTATAAAACTAGAAAATTATCTCAAAGAAACTTAGAGCACCTATTTGTTCTATTCTGGGTATACCTATGTGGTATATCTACCTATTTTATTTTAATCCAATAAGACGTGAAGTAGTTACAGTCTACACAGACACATACCTATATACACATAAAATATATGCATGTGTACTTTCACTCTTATAATATTTGTGTCATATTTTATTGTGCCTAATTAGAGAAAAGTTCTCTAGAACAACTGTTATTTTTCTGCCCGTATTCTACATTTATTTGGCGAAACTAGTGCAACATATTTTTCTTGTCTTCCTGACATCTCTATTCATTGTCTTCATTTCATCAGCCAGATCATCTTTGATAGAATCCATACATCTTTTTTTTATCAAAACAAAACATTGTCTTTCATTGGACATTTCACGCTCTGTTTAGAGTGAAAAGGAGTGTCAGACTTTTACTAACTAAACCCTGGCGTGTTCATCACAATGAATGATCCTGTGCGTCCCGCATCCATCGGATTCCCGCAACATTTACCAGACTTATATAAATACTTTTGAGTACAACAACAACATAATTATTGTTCATAAACCTCCAGTTTACCTTACACTCATAAATATCAAAATATGTACATGTGTATCAGTCATCCTTGGTCTGTGACACAAACGGTATAAACAGGATTTCCTCCAATATTAACCAGTCCTAGAGGTGTATCAAATAAGAGACTAAGCTGCAAGCTTAGCAGCGATTCCATTTTGTTTATTCAACAAATTGAATTTCTCTTAAGAGGCAGCAGCTTTCAAAATGCCTATGTACAGACTAAATCATGAGCAAACAAAATCTAAATCCAGGCACAATTTTGTGGGATGCGGGATTATTTACTTGTTGTATCAGCTGGTCAAGCGGCAACTACCAACCAAGACGAATGAAAAAAAAAAATTGTGCGATTTTCACAATAATATGTTACCAAAATGTGTGCATATAAAATATTACTTTTTTTATGGTAAGAACATCTTTACTATAAATAATTCGTTACTCTACAATATTACTTGATGTTTTGAGTAAGTATGTTGTAAAACATCGTTTGATACATGTGGAAATTTGTCACAACAGCACTTGCCTCCATAACAATTCCACCTCAGTCGCAATGACAAAGTTTCTCTTCTTGTACCTATCAAAATCTGCTATCTTGCCATCACCACTGTTATAACCTCCTTTCTAACCATTCCTTCACACAATACGTTCACCATTTCCATAGCCAAAATACAGTCTCAAAAGACAAAACGACCACCATCCACATTATTTACAGGCAACACCTAAACAAATATTATTATCGTAAAAACACTTCGTATTTCTAGGCTGAACTGAACCCATACCTTTCGCAGTCCTATATATTTCCGTCCCGGTCCCTATGCAAAGTTTACTCTTTAAATAAACAGTGGAAAACGTGAGCAAATCTTGGACAAACACTAGTAGTTGGCAAACAAAATCTGTATCGACTAGAAGTGGATAGACATGAATAGAATATGTGTGGCTCTTCACTGAAACTAGTTATTGATGAGAGACACGTCTATATATTTGTGAGTCTGTGTAGGTAAATATAGATGGCGTTATGTTTTTATTATAGGCTATAGTGCAAAATGGGTCAGCGGGATTTTTGCATTCGTATTTTTTTTTAGTTATCTACACTTCTACACTAATATTATAAAGAGAGTTTGTATTTTTGTAATGAATAAACACAATAACTGCTGCCGCGATTTTAAAAATTCTTTCGCCATTGGAAAGCTACATTCACCTTGAGTAACATACGCTATATTTATTGCCAGTGCGAAGTCGGGACGGGCCACTAGTTATTTATAAGCTCGTCTTTGACCACCATCTCACCTGATGAGTGATGATGTGGCCGACGACGGAACACGCTTGCCTAAAAGTAACCTATTCAATCTTTACTCGACCCCTAAGTTGTATCAGGAAACAGACTCTGGCAGGGAATTCCATTCAAATTCAAATTCAAATTCAAATTCAAAGCATTTATTTCAAATAGACCATTTACAGGCACTTTTGAATAGTCAAATGTCGGTCAGTCCAAGAAAAGTGAAGCTAAATTGCACGTTCCAAAGAGTAGGTCTCTATGGAGAAGAACGTGCAAGAAACTCCATGGACACTCTTTTAAATCATATATGTGTTACATATAATGCTTGGTTACATATTACTTGTTGCTTCTATCATGTGAGCACAATGTCGATAGTGAAATAAAAATGTAAAATAATTAAAAGATAGAAACTGAATTAAGCCACTGGCAGCTAAGAGATGACCAGTCCCATCTGACGGCACCCGTTCACGAGCATGACGCGTGCATCAGCCCCACTCAGCTCAACCATTTTGAAGGGAACTGAACGACCCAATAACACGTGCCACCAACAGCGAGACATTTGAGTGAGCATGACAAACTCTCAACTGCCATGCTCGTAATGTCAAAAAAAAGTTGTAACCTAATAAAAATGCTCCATGGTGCTTCACATTCACAAACTTGGAAAAAGTGCTTCTACATTATACAATGCAATTGTGTCTTTCAAATTAAAAAATAATAATATTAGTTTCCAACTAATCAACTAATTAGTACGCCCTAGTGGTAGTGGAGCTGGACCAGCATTGAGCCAAGCATTTTTATCTTGAATATAATCCTCCAACTTATAATATGCTTGTCTGCATAGTGTGCGTTTAATACAAGATTTAAATTTCGTTTCATTGAGTTCTAATATGTGGGGAGGTATTTTATTATAACATTTCAAACAGTACCCCATGAAAGAAGAGGCCACTTTAGCCAGTCTGAAACCTGGTTGAACTAATTGATCCCTATTTCTTGTAACATAATTATGTCTATCGCCTCTTTTGCTAAAAAGATGAAGATTTTTTCTAACATACATTATGTTTTCATAGATATATTGACAAGGTACTGTCATTATGTTAATATCTTTAAACAGTTCCCTTAAAGAATCGCACCGGCGGAGATTGTAAATCGCTCTGATGGCTCTTTTCTGTAATATAAAGATTGACTCGATGTCAGCAGCCCGTCCCCATAGTAAGATACCGTACGACATGACACTATGAAAATAACTAAAATAGACTAGTCTAGCGGTATCAACATCCGTAAATTGGCGGATTTTTCTAACAGCATATGCAGCTGAGCTAAGCCGACCTGCAAGAGAAGTTAAGTGAGGACCCCATTGTAGCCTTGAATCAAGCGTAATCCCCAGGAAAATCGTTTTATCAACAAATTCTAGTTTTTCATTATTCAATACAATGTCACAATCACTACTTTTGACATTCGGTAAGGAAAATCTTATGCATTTAGTTTTTTTCCCATTTAGAACCAGATTATTAGCAGTGAACCAGTTTTGAACCTGCAATAGGGCGCTATTTTCGTTGTCAAGATTGTTAGTTTTTCTATTTATCTTAAAAATCAAAGAAGTGTCGTCAGCAAACAACACCATATTAAGTTTATTTTGCAACAAATTGGGTAAATCATTAATATAAACTAAAAACAAAAAAGGACCTAAAATTGAACCTTGGGGCACCCCCATTTCAACATTCAATCCAGACGAATTGACACCGTTTATTTGCACTAATTGCTGTCTATTATTCAAATAAGATTTTAATAAGCTTAACGCTGCATTGCCTAGTCCGTAATGCTTGAGTTTCCGAAGCAATGTTTCATGAACTACACAATCAAACGCCTTAGATAGGTCGCAGAAGATGCCTATAGCATCTTGTGCCTCTTCCCACGCATTAAAAATGTGTTTTAGTAAGGAAACACCCGCGTCAGTTGTACAACGTCCTTTGGTGAAGCCATACTGTTTATCATGTAGGATGTTATTGGAGTTAAAATGACTAAGCATTTGATTTAACATTACCTTTTCAAATATCTTGCTAAGAACCGGCAAAACGGACACCGGCCTATAATTATTAGTGTCTTTACTATTCCCGGATTTAAAGAGCGGTATCACTTTACTATATTTCATTAGATCTGGAAAGACTCCTTGATCTATACACAAATTAAATATTAAAGCCAAGTACGGCGCTATAGTCTCAATAATTGAGGTACAAACTTTTATAGACATACCCCACAGATCTTCTGTCAATTTAATCTTGATTTCTTTAAAAGCTTTTATTACTGTTATGGGGTTTATATGTTTAAAGTTAAATTCAGTTGAACAGGCTGCAACGTTCGCCTGTAATAAATCAAAAGCATGCGATGGCGACGAATTTAGGGCTTCAGTAGTTTTAATTGGTATACTGGTAAAGAAATTTACAAATTCTTCTGCAACTAGTTTGTTATCGCTAATGAGACCATGATGAGTCTCCAATGTGTAATCATTATTATTTCTTTTGTTTCTGTTGGTTTCATTATTTATAATATTCCAAACTGTTTTTATTTTATTATCTGCTGTTTTAACTTTGTTGCTAATGTATAAGGCCTTAGCTGCCTTACAAGTATTTTTAAACATTTTAGAATAAGTAGCAACATATTTATTAAAAGTTTCTGTGTTAATAATAGGCTTAAGGCCATACAACTCGAAAAGTCTTTCCCTACTTATTCTGATTCCTTTAGTTGCCCAGTCACTAAATCTAAACTTAGGGCAGATAGTTTTAGTTTTTTTCTCAAACGTCTGATTAAACTCCTTTTGAACTACTGAAAAAAAATTTTTATACAAAATATTACCATTGTTTTCTGCAAGGTTCCAATCACCCAACCTGCTAGTTATAGTGCTATTAAATTTATTTAATTTACCGGATGTTATTGGTCTGAATTGTATTTGCACTTGTTGTATTGGTAAGTTGGATTCAAATGTTACCATTAGGCCGCTATGATCAGAAGGCAGATAATTTACAATGGCTTTTTCTAAATACTTGCAGCAACAAAAAACATTATCGATACATGTAGCAGTAGTTGTCGTTGTTCGAGTTGGTTCAATAAACACATTTGATAAATTAAATGATTTGAAAAGATTTAATAATCTACTGCTATCTGAATTATTTTCCAAAATATTAACATTAAAGTCTCCGCAGATAATTACTGGTTTATTACCAGTTGAAAGTTTAGCCATAACATCTTCCATGACTGACTCAAAAATAGAGTAGTTTTGATAATTAGGGGGCCTGTAAACGCACACTATGATATGCCTATCCAGCTCAACACACGACACTTCAATGCTATGTTCAACGGACAGTGCAACTATATCTTTACGAGTTTTAAATTTAATACTATTTTTAATAAGGATTAGTGAACCCCCACGTAACATTGACTTGCGGTTAAAACAACTGCCCACATTATAATTATCATAATTAATTAGCATTTCAGAATCCTTTAACCAATGCTCAGTAAAACAAATGATGTCAAACTTAGTTTTTTCCAAAAATAATTCGATTTCTAATTGTTTCGAAGAAAAACCCTGAATGTTTTGAAGAAACAAATTAAAGGATTTTTGCGTAGCTTGAATGCTAGACGATACTGTATTAAGTTGACATAAACTACTAACAGTACCAACTGTTGTCTTATTAACTAGTTTAAATCATTAGTACTACTACTAATGGTTGGACTAACTACCGGGTACGTCGACATACTATTTATGTCTGAGTAAATATTAAATTCTAATAGCTTCGCTATTTGACGTCTTAAAACAATAGGTAGGTATACAGTATACCTGGTCGAAAAAAGTTTATCAACAACATTGTTGATGTCAAAATATAAAAACTTATTACTATGGTGCGTAACTAAAAAATGCATATGCATATTTAGCATATGTATGTACTTATTTTGTCTGTTTGATAAGTGCTCAAAGTAAGGAAAAGCACACAAAATTCCTTGGCTGTACGCACATAAATGTGTTCCCAAAATGCTTTGAGTATGAGTGGGATGTCTATCATGAACCGGTTTTACATTTCAAGTTATCATGAAGGTGTTAAACGGAGTAAAATAAAAAATTCATAAGATATTTTTTTTTTTAATCTCATTATTCACTAACTCTCAATTACCCCTCAAACCTGCCAGCTATAATAGGACATTAATAGGCCGTTTGCACAATATACTCAGGGCCAGTCGTAAACCACATCAATGTTGCCAGCCTTCCATTATCCCGTACGTATTTATTGCTCGCTGCCCATAATTTCACCTTACTTTAACATTTACGATGTGCCGAGTTAAAATAAAGCCACACTCAATCTGGGAGCGAAATGCGAAGGGATCTCAGGCACTCTCCAATATTCAATTTATTTTCTAACAACTACACTGAGTACACGTACAGTATACGTGTACCGAAGATCACAGAGCAACAAAGTTCTTTCAACCATGTAACGGAAAAGTCAGTTGGAGAATTTTCTGTAAGGTATTTTTTTAGACTGTGGTAGGGGATGCGGCTTGCATTACAAATGTACGCACGAATTCTCAAAGGACGTCCACTGATTGAAAAAGAAAACAGCTTCGCCGCTGTCCGATTGATTCTTTGTGCCCTCGTCGTGTATATCTTGTCTTAGACAGACCGGGAGCCGGGAGTCAAACGGAAATCGATTTCATTTTTAATTTGTTCCTACTATTGTTTTTTCCGTGACCTGTATTCTACATAGCATACAGTATTTTGTTAAAACAATGTGTACAGTAACTATATATTTCGATGAAGAAGTTCAAAACAAATAGTCCTTAACATTTACAAAGTGAGTTTCTATGATCGATCAATCGTTTTGTTTATCAGAGAGTTCAAAATGGGGGCTTACATGCGCTACTGAAATGGCACGAAGTCAATCCCAAAATATTTTGGAGTTTTGGTTATGACTGTCTTGAGTCTCTTGATACGTGAACCGATACTAAGTTTAGATTGTGATCAGACATGTGTAATTTTCTGGAATTAATATTGAAATCAATTACTTTTCACGCTAAATATATTTTGCAGTCCTCTACAAAATTAATGGGCTACTATAGTTACATCTTCGTCTAGAACTTTCCACTCCAATTTGATTAAAACTTCAAAGGCAGTGACAGCGTCATTTAAAGCCACTTTCAGTCTTAATGTGTGCTTTTAACGACCCTAGTGATGCCTATAAAGGGTCATCCCCACCACGCCATAAACCCTGTCCCGTCAATTAACTTTTACTACTCACATGACATGATTACCTACACGATAACCCTATTTCAATTATATATATATATACCTTTATATCAGTATAAAAGGCAAAGTAATCTTGGGTCAGTATTTCAATTTTAAAGTTCATTATGATAGGTTATTTTAGATGTCTCGAATTTAAAAGAAATATTTTAATGAGGAAAGTCCAATGCATATTGTCAGTGACAAAATAATATGGCCTCATCATTCTAGTGAGGCTTAAAGTGACCGAAAGGGTAAAAAAAAGGGCTATGCTCTGAGTTTTCTTACGTGATCGCATCAGAAATGAAGATATACGCAGGAAACCAAGGTGGCCGACATACGCCGAAGAATTGCCAAACTTAAGTGGCAATCGTCAAGGCATATTGCTTGAAGAGGTTGGTTGATGAGTCCGAAAGGTTCTGGAGTGATGAACGCGCACCGAAAGACGCACTGTTAGAAGGGTGCCCACAAGGTGGATCGATGACCTGGTAAGAGTCGCAGGAATAAGATGCACAGGACTTCATTGTGGCGACACTTAAGGATGTCCATGTTCAACTTGGCCATCTTTCGGCTGAAATGATGATTATGATTTTTATTGTTACAATTTGGTAGTTTAATGATAACTTTACAACTCTGTGGTCAACAAAAGAATGTATAAGTATGATAATATTATTAAGCATTTTTTTTAAAGCAAAATGATTACCAACCGTGCTTTAAGTATAAATATAAATATTTTAATAGATAGAAGAAGAAATAAGCTAATTAAATGCATTTAGTAGCATTTACTTTTCTATAAAATAATAAACTACTTAAGATCCAAAACTAAATAAACTATTTCCCAGTCTCATCTCAGCTCCCGGTGTAGTCAATGACTCGAACAAACAGTGTCCGTTCCGGTGTGTTCGTTACGTAGCACTGTACCACTTCTCCGCGTCACTCGTTAGTTGTATGCAAAAATACTGAGAATTGTCTGCGACCACCACATTTTACTGTGTCTCAAACATATGGTGTGTTTCAGAAGGGTGTTTTGCACGTGTAGATTTTGAAAATAATAAGTTATAATTTTTTTTTATTACGAGAGCAGTTATGGCCAAGTAGTACGACGATAACTTACGAGTTGTATTTTGCAGGTTCATACCCAGCCAGGCGCATTGCTTTGTGTAATTTATTTTATCACCACTGCTCTCAAAACGGTGAATGAAAACATCGTGAGGAAACCGGCATGTCCTAGAACCAAAAATTCGAAGACATGTGACACTCACCAACCCATATTGGGCCCACGTGGATTACGACCTATTTCTTCTCCTAGTGAGGAGGCCTGATTCCCAGTAGTGGGAACATTATAAGGCCAATTATGTTATGCAAAGTAATGATTTCGTGTCGCCTGTCTGAACTTTTTTTTTATCTTCTTGTTACCAATCTGTACCTACTGATTAAATAGTGATTTGTGTAGTAGATAAATACCTACTTTTCATTAGTGCAAATCTCAATATCATGGTCTTATAATACGGCGCGCACTGTCCCCTCGCGTCTCGAGCTATCAGCAACAGCAGGGACCCAGCCGGGTCGAAGCCTTCTGGGGCCAGGGTTATCTGAAAGGGAACTCGAGCCCCGGTATGAAGGCTAGAAGGAACGGGGTGGACTTTTAGTCAGTAAGAGTCTGACGCTATCTCCCGCTCCGCCCAAGAGCGGGGTTTGTCATCGGATGATTTTTCCCACCATAAAAAAATGGTCTTATAATAAATAAAAGAATTTGAAAAGTTACTAATATACGTTTATTTCAAAATGTATCCTTCTATAAGCCCTTCTGACTGGACTCAACAATTTTATTCAATTACGTATCTAAATAAATATACAACAATGCTCCTCCGAAGCATCTTGACAGATTTATTTATTTATTTTAATTAATTACAACGGTTAAAAAACCAATTACATTAAACCAAAAAAAAATTGAACACTGAGCACGGGCACTGAATTGATGTTTATGAAACTTTTTGTGTATATTTGCTAGATCTGTGAATAGGTCGTAGGCTATTTTTAAACTGGGTGACAAGCCTAAAATTTTAGTTTTAATATAAAATTCAAATTCGACACGACCCTTTAAAAGTATACATATTCATGACAATAATTCATAAACAAACCACTCAACTTGGGACACTTAATATTCTGTAAACACACCATTAAATAAACGACAACACTAATGATTCCAAAAACTAATACGTTAACAACACTAGTGTAGTCTGCACACGCGAACGTTTCAAATTCCCACAAATTGTGCCTGCCCGATAGTAAATAAAGTTTAATGAAAAGTCGACGCGATCCTATCAACCCGACAGTTTCAGTCATTCATTCGGTAATAGGGTAAAGGCATACCCAGACAGGCGCAATGCGACAACTATTATCTACAGAACGACTTTTTATTGAAATTACTCTGCGATTTTTTACGGTTTACTTTCCAGTCATCAGTTTTGTACCAATATCCTGATAGCTACACCCAGGGTTTTTAAATTCAAGAGTGAATGGGTAACTTCTAGACAAGCGTGCTCTATAGTCGTGAGGTAGTGGTCAAACGCGACCCTATCAAAGTAAAAAGAAAAATTACATTTTTTTTTTGTATACGACAATTTTTTTTTGGTTACTAATGACTATCCGGTTCTGGAAGGAGCGTGAAAGGAATCAGACTTTTACTGACTAAAACCCAGTATACATTCAGTTGCCTTTCAAACAATCCGCAGCCCTGGTAGCCATCAGCCCTAACTGACCCTGTTAATTTTGATGACATCTCAATCGATGGATGGCGAGCTACCCATTGCTCATAGTCTGCAGATTCACGCCTACGATGACTAGCAATTGTCTTATAGCTCCCTAAGTTTTTCACACATAGAGCCCGGACTCCACCTAAAACCAAAAGAGAGAAACCTTCACAATATGCTGTAGGGTAGGCATCATATAGTTACAGTTCATAAATTCAGCACAAATAAACATTGCACCATCAATTAGTAATAACATGCGAATATTAAAGTCAATGTAAATGGTTATTACTTAAACAGCTACCTATACACAGAGTAATAACAACCTCTAGGTATTCAATTCCAGCTTAAACGTTAACAATTCTATGAATAATCACTGTCGCATTGTCGCGTCAATTCTGCCCCCCTCCCTTCTATAAAGTGCCAAAGCCATTATGATTCCGCTGTGAGAGAGAGATGGAAATATACAGAACCGATAGCACTTTCTCTTTTACACAGCCGATTGATATCAGCAATGATACGTCATAGTAGGGGGACCCTTATCGTTTCCACTATTCACGAGCCGGTGCAATTTAAATCATTAGTCAAACAATTTATATGAACGATTTGACTAAACGGTATGTTGATATAACTACTAGTTAACATTGGTTTGTACGTTTAATTACGTTTTGTTTAGAGTAGAACTGTTTTGATTGAAATCCTTTATTACCGTAATATTCCATAGTCTCAATAGATACCTATCAACCGAGGGCTGTCCTTGCGTGCATCGTATATAGGGATAATTGTCAGTTTATACCAAATTCCATGAAAATTATCTAAGACTGCAAGTTGGTTTTGGCCCCTCGTAGGCATTCCGAACGTTTGAGACTTCATGTTGCTGAGATAAATGAATAAATAAAAATTATTACTAAGACCATTTTTGGTTCAAATCGTTATTGTTATAGAGGCTTCTAGACCTTAATCTTTAGTTTAGTTGATGGAGTTTCTTGCAAATCCTTCTCCATAGGAAACGATCAATTTGAACTATGTGTTAGCTATAGGCCTATGTGTTTGGAGTTTAAGTTTATGTTGGTTGGTGGACAATACTTCACTAATAAAATTGCTATCAATAATTAGATTAACAAAATGGAGTCTGTAGTCAGTGTACAAAATATCAATATTTCTCTTGCCAAAATACGTAAATAATATTTAATGTAAAACCAATATTTTTTTTAGCTTTGAGCACAATATCTTCAATGTAAACTCATGGAAATAAACCGATATTGTCCACGTATTTCTGTAAGAAGAGTATCCTCAACAGCGTGGAGCTCCGAGCAATGAAGACTAATGTCCTCCTATAGAGGACCTCTAGATCGAGAGCTCACAGTGGCCGAGTCACGGAACACAACGTCTTTGTTATGTGGAGCATTTGTCTACACATTGTACTGTAAAGATGTCGTAGACCTTGCAGCCGGCCGCAAACAAATGCACAGATAGTCGTACTGTCGCCTAGACGGATACGAGAGTTTTAACCATTTAATTTCAGCCAGATAGTTCAAGGGACTATAAGTCTTAAGTGGGACTGTACAAGTCTTTCGCATGCCAATCGTGTGGTGGGACGGTAAAACACAAAATTGGTGCCCTTAAATCGCATGACAGAGCTGTGGCAGATCAAGAAAGAGATGGTGGGACGACTTAGATTCCTTAGGAATTCTCAAGAAGTGGTTTATAGCCGGGAACAATGGAATGAAAGGAGGGAGGCCTTTGCTCAGCAGTGGGACAACATTCGACTGCTTTCACAATTTTGAAAAAACATATTAAAATTGTGTGGAATGAGCTATTGAGTTCAATGAAATGCAAAAGCCTTTTTTAGAGTGATCACTGGACGGTCGAAAAGATATAGGCCGAATATAATAATAACAATGGGAAGTGCTGCATGAAGCCAGAAAGTTTGACATCCGTCTTCCCAAACGGGTAAGTGAGGCTGTTGGTTAGACTGGGAAGTAGGACTGGAAATCGACCTCAATATAGTTAGACAAACGTTAGGTATACTCCATAATCTGATCATTCCAGTTCACTAAATATTTTGGTCTATAGTTTATTCTCGGTACAATAAATAGAGAATATAATAAATAAGAAAAACATGCTACGAAACTCTTCTGAATACTACTAGAAACTACGAAAGTGTGTCATAATTTTATAGATAGAATGACTTGTACCTAATAAATATACATTTCGTATCAGCATAAATCCTTGAAATAAATTCGCACGTCTGACCTGTTTCCACCGCAGCACTGTCCGACACACTGCTATACGAACCTATGTTTATTTCAAAAAGTGTCTTCCGTTTGGGCGCTTTGTCGTGATGAAGACAAGTGTCCTTGTTGTCGGGTGATGCAGGCCAGCGACCGGCCACCCGCCGGGTACGTACGCAGGGCTGCCCATTCTGTTTTAATAAAAAAAAATTAAAATAAAATATTGTCTTTGTCAGTTGAAAAATTAACCACTTTATGTGACCGGCTGAACTTTTTGTTATTGATATAAACTAATGCTTGATTGCGATTCCACCTGATAGTAAGCAATGATGCAATCGTTGATGATGAGGCCTATTCCCATTATGACAGCACTTATCTTCTGAAGACTCGCCGGTGGTTAGTCTTGTGTTTAGTAGCTCTGACTGCGTTTAACCAACATTGTTACTTATTATTTACCACAACCACGATTTGATTCCCTCACATAATACATGTGTGTTGATGAGAACGATAATTTGTTCTGTGTCTGGGTGTAATTTGTCTATATTATGCATGTGTTTAGATATATAAGTATGTTTATCAATTGTCTACTACTCACAGTACACTCTGTTAACGCTTAATAATGAGCCTAAAAAAAAATTTTATTTATAATAAAGTCGGCAACAGCACTGCCACTTACAATTCAAATAAACTTAGCTACGTCTAAAACTGGCATATAGGCCTGTAATTCTAGCATAATAAAAATATAAAAAAAAAAAAAACATTATCACCTGTATGAGTTAAAAATATCTTTGGAATTTGAGCCTTGTACTTTCCCTGAAAATACTTTGCGAAGTACACACAAAAAATTGGATCAGTATAATCCAGGATAATCGGCCAAAAATAACATGAAATTAATGTGAACGTGTGCTTTTGAAAGCTTCCGTGTCATGAGAAGCGAACTCCGTGAGGAAAAGCAGTAAGGATTACATTCCAAGCAGATTTCGAAATAAAAGAAAAACATAACATATTTTTGTCAAGTTTTATCCTCGCAAAGTCGTAACATTTGACTAACAGGAATATTTCTGCACGTGTAAGTATATAGCAAAATTGGCTGAGAATTCAGTAGATGATTTTCGTTTGAAATGTAAAAGTAGAGGTTATTTCAAACCTTCCAATATTGGCTCTCTAATTGGCTCTCTACAGTTTCAGCTTATAAAAGGATATATAAAGTAATTATAAATAGTTTGATTTCTAAAAAACTTCCAGCAGGATCAAGGAAGAACAAGATTTTTTCTTTTTTATGCTTTAAGCTGCTTTAGGTGGAGTGAGACTCAGACTTATACAGACTAAAACCAATCTGTGTAGATGTACTTTCAGTTATCCTTCACGTTCTAGGACCACAGTAATAGAACAAGAAGAAGAAATAGCGTTTATTTCAATGGACAGAACTCCTTGGCCGTCCATGGTACAAGAATGGGGGGAGGGTATATAATTATAGTGTTTTGTAGTATTACTAGCGGTCGCGATAGACGTTGACCCGTTTGGCAACTGAGCTTCAGTAAAAAAAAATTGAGAACCCAAATGTAGCGCCACCTACCCGGTTTAATTGTATTTTAAAACCATTCAGATGCCCACTCAAATATACGCGTTCCACTTACGAAGTTCCTTCGCCGTAATGTTGGCAATACGGATAAACTGTGTTGCTATATTTTGAGCAATAAAATTACTTAAAATTGGGGAGATTAACTGATATTTCGTCACTTTTAACAACTGTCTTATAAGTTTATTTTTTTCTTTGAAAACTGTAAAAGCTATTATTGAATAAAATAAAGGACGCTGGGCTCCATTTTGATTGTCCTGGAATTCTTTCAAATACCGAAAACGCTACGCCACAATATCGTACCTCTCCATTAACACCTCCCTTTTAGACCGGTTTTTTTAAATAAAATCCCATTCTCCTCATAATTATTCTTAAAGTGGTGCAACTACCGTTAAAATTGATTTCGTTTCACATTTCGTGCGAAGATTATGGTAGAGTAGGCAACTCTTTTCTTTCTCCCTTCTTTTTTCTGTAGACAGACGGGAGCCAACGGCGAAAATTACGGCGAAGGAACTTCTTAAGTGAAACGCACTGTACACACAAAATTAAATGCAAATCGGTCAAACCTAAACGAAGGATAGGTGACAGAAAGAATTATATGTATTTAGATATCTATGGAATTCGGATAAAAATAGCTGCTTCATAAAAAGTTCTACTTTTAAGAGGATTACATTAAAATTACATCACCTTCATCGTCCAATGCAGTGTCACAATATTTACTTAAATATTATAAAATGTACTTTCATGAATATGTATGTACTTTCACTTTTCATCGACGCGCCATCCCTACTCCGCCTGTTTCAATAACGTGACCCAAATTCTGATGATGGTATGAATTCAGTGCAAAACATATTGAAATTAAATTCCGCACGAAAGGACATATTTATGCTGGCTGTCAGTCATTACGGTAAAAGTCACTGTCGTACCTGGTTCACTAGTCAGTAGTAGTAAAGTGAAGTTATGTAATGTACATGTGGTATTTAATTATAGTAAAATATAATATACGTAGGTAGTTAAATATGAGTCGTCACGTAGATCAATTTAACGGATATGCATTTTTTATGTGTTTTCTAATACACAAAACTCAACAATTGAATTCACAATCCAGAAAACAATGCATTTTCCCATGCCTCAAAAAAATGTCACGGACCAGCCAATCATCCTAAAAGACCTCTTCAAGATTCCCATCATGGGACACGGCACTCCCCTAACTCCAAATCTTTACAACATTACCACCAGTGAATAGATCTCCAAATTAACAGGCTAAGGAAGAGCACACGAAACAAGGGGGACGAAAAAGAAAACAAAAAAAAAACTGTAAACGTTTCATTGAAATACATAAAGGCCCACATCAAAATTCACTTTGCTCGCGGGGAGGCGCAATAAAAGTCGGGGAGCGGGAACTGACGCGCGCTCAGCTTGTGATAAATAAAATAAATGCCCGTCAATCTGATCAGGGCAATCTTTACCAAGACCCCAACATCGATACTCCACACTGTGTTCGTACCATTGCTCGTTTAATACTAAATAATGAAAGAACTGCTGAAGAAGATCAGCCATGGATTGAAAAAGCATGTTTTGTTGCAGCTATTGTCAGTCGTGTCGAGGATTTTTTAGATGAGACGGCTTCAAGGGTTTTGAAGCAGTATCTTGGGGATCCTGAGTAAGCTATTGTTGTCCTAGAGTTTGTAAACGATATTTGTTCGCAGACTAATGCAAACAATGTGATAAAGTTGGAGTTGTTTGAGAGATCAAAAGATTTAAAATTTATTCTTAACAATGAAACTTGTGGAAACTTTTTAAATAATTCATCAGAGTAATGAAATAAGACTTATGATAGCGAATTTGTCTTGTTTATTTCGTACTTTATTATTTGAGATTTACTTTAGCCCGAAAGTAAAACAGAAATAACAAACTTCAAGTAATACATCTGATATATCTTTATTATAATTTTTAGTAAAATTAAATTGCTTTACCAAATTCTTTACCACCTTTATTTCAATTATCAACATAAAATGTAGTGTATTTTAAATTATTTTTACGCCACGGTATTTTATATCCAGTTTGCGAGATTTTTATGAAATGAATTTATCACTTCGTGGAAAATTCACGGACTGATATTTACTAGACAGGAAACTGATTGGACTAGTAACATACCTATCAGGCCTGTTACTAGTCCAATCAGTTTCATGGAGAGTGTTAAGAGTTTTGTTGTTTCAAAAATATTGATACATATTTTTTTATATTGCTGTACCCACAGAACCTGTTGAGTTATCAGTCGACAGTTTCAAGTCAATCAAGATTTTTTTGCATGACCAAAACCAGGGATAATGATATGACATTGATTAATCGAAGAATCGATTTTATATATATCATACACGATAACGGTATGGACAGAGCCCAAGTCGTCGACGGCGCGTACTGTTCCACGCGCGCCTCCATTAGATGTCAGTAAACCGTAGTCGAAGCCTACTGGGACCAAGGGTTGGTTTTGAAAGGAATACTCGATCCTGGTATGAAAGGCAACGTAGGAACAGGAGTGGTTTTTCAGTCAGTAAAAATCTGACACACCCTCCTGTCTACCCAAGAGCGGGAGATGGCATTGGATGATTTTTGCACCTAAAAAAAGTCCTGTAGGATCATGTGCAATGTGCTTTATAAAACTCAGCACCTGCAGTGTAACTTAAATTTACTTGTAGTTGTAACACGACGGAAATCGGGATTGGAATCCCAGCAGCGGCTGGGGCGCTGTGAGCGCAGCCGCTGCCTGATGCGGTTGGCCTCCTGCTTTGCTAGCATAACTGCTTCGCAGACGTCGGCGACCGCCTGTAACTCTTCCTCGCTCCGGACTAGGGCCTGTACCAAGGCCCGGTGCGAAAAATTGCCCAATTTTTAAAACCTCGATTCGAATCGATTAAAAAATCAATCTTCTTCAGAAATAATAGAATAATCGCTGTCTCTAACTAAGCCCCTTTCTTCAGAGCAAAATGACTGATTACTTCCATAAACATCACAAAATACACTTTCCATTACTTAATGTTATTAAACTGAAGAATGTTTAAACAGATAAAGTAGCTATCTTTTCGTATAGTTCGAGAAACATTGATCGCTTGCAACTTTATATTGATAATAAAGCTCGAACTTCTACCAAAAGCCAAAGATGAATCGACAAACTTTTAATAGACTTCAATATTTACATGTCAAATGCAAAGAGTTTGAACAAAATTTCAATCCGTGTAAGATATTGTACATCAAATTTAAACAAACACCAATTCGGCCATGAATAATACATAGAGGAGTCCGGCGATCCTTTCACTGCCTATCGATATACGCAGGCTGGAAAAGGCAAACTTAGCTGTTGCGTAAAATGAAAACCTTATGCTGTAAAATTAGAGTCCAAATTTGAATATCCAGATTACACAATACTCGAGTTCACATTTTCAGTTGCAAAATTCTTTCTGCATTTTGAATCGATCTTATTCCTTTGAGATAAGATTTAAGATGATGGTTTCCAAGCGCATATTGGTCGTGGTTCATATTTTCCCTAAGGACGACTTCAGTGTTAGGTTTATGATAATTTTTAGACCTCATCCGGTTATTATTGCTGGCTATTAAATTCCCGACTGAGATGTTTCTATAAAGATCCTTTTGCTTTCACTTTGAGATCAATTTCAATAAAAAATGAGTATGGATTACGTTCTGGAAGATATCTTTCCAATTTTTTTTACATTTTAAATTGATTGAATCTCTAATTATTGGTGTTAATTGGTGTTTGACTGAAGTGTCGTCATCTAAACGTTCCATTTCCCGGTTCTCAGTTGCTCGTTGATATTGCTCGGTGCTCGGGTTTTCGTCTGTAGCTCTGCGTGGCACCTGAGCAGTATTGCCTTAAGTGGTGTGGTCATCGCGTGACCGCCCGCTGTAATTGCCTTGCAGACAACGCCGTTGTGCCCTGCCGCCGACAGGCAATTTTACTGCACCCTTGTTTGATTGTTTTTAGTACCTAAATTACTGTGATT
The DNA here is from genome assembly GCA_929112965.1 of Mythimna albipuncta. Lineage (NCBI taxonomy): Eukaryota > Metazoa > Arthropoda > Insecta > Lepidoptera > Noctuidae > Mythimna > Mythimna albipuncta. Next base: position 774,996 of record OV815973.1, read on the forward strand.
TGACCGCATGCCAGGAACGTGTCGTATTTGTAGAGGTAAAGTTATGTTACCGGATGTGTTCGGCGGATTTTGTTGAGTTAATGGTAGTTGGTCGACCATATTTTAAGTTGTGCGTGTACATTATTTAAGTAATCATGAAACTTTTTGTTGTAATTGTAGTTACATAGCACTTTGTTTCAATTCTTTAGTTTTTTTTTTTCATGGTGTGTTTACAAACATTTAAACTAACACACTCAAGACATGCAGCTATACCAATATATATTCTGTTCGATATCGAACCCGCGACAGGCAGTGCAACAACTGTGCTTTAAAAATACAGTGTTTGGAAATATAAACTACTTTCCACAAATATCTATAAAAAGTAATAAATTATGGTTTCTGGTCATTATAAATTAAAATCGACTATTCAAAGATTAAAACCATCTCAACACAATCAAAACTAAATTTCTAAAAAATAAAGCCTAAATAAATAAAAAAAAAACAAAACCTAAACCTAAACTAACCTAAAAAGTACATTTCACCCGCCAAAAACGAACCGATTAAAGTTCCCCAGATATAACAGCAAAACATAATCCTAGCAATAAAGAGGAAACGTGTTAAGTAGTTCAAAAGATGAGATTCCGTTTGATAGTAGTTCTGGGGTAGCGTGTTCAGTGCCCATTGTTCAGCAGATAACTATCAGACTAAGTAGAACAGTTGCTAGTCTAACTTAGTCTGTTCTGTCTTTTAACGTTTAGAAGTATTGCTGGGGCTCGTAATTTCTTGTTCGTTTTGTTAACTGCAACTTGGAATATTCCGTCTTCTTCACGAAGTTTAAATAGGTCATCTGATTAAATAATGATAAAATAGTTACCAAAGTTTATGTATAATGCTTTATGTAAGGTAGTGTCCGGCACTAAAAGTTATTTTTGTATCGTGTTAGCGCTTACAAAAAGTAATTTAATATATACATGACACACACATGAAACAACTATCTCTAAGTCACACAAATATTTGTTTCGTGCGGGTATCGAATTCACGGCACGCAGTGCAGCAGCAATTGGACCTGGTTGTCATTAGCAGATCTTTGACTATTGCCAGAAAGTCTGACCATCAGTCTATCCAAGGGATATCATATTACTCAGTAAATGACTTTTGGAAGTCTGATAGGCGGTCATTCCATCTGAAACATGGGTATTTTGCCGCATACGGTTCGGCTAGGAGCCGGTTCAAACTAATTGAGAGCCTAGGGAGATGACGATGACGCGCAGTGCAGCAGCCAATTGCTCAAACTCTGCGCCATAGTAACTTTCAAAGATATCAGTAGCCCGATTCACGTAATGAAAACAGTAGCGATGTCGTAGCGATTTAGTCGTTTAGACCATTTCCGTATTCACATCCATCAATTCGAGTTAAAACGACACCGATTTTAAAGTCGTTTGAAATACGTCGATTTAAAAAAAATGTATTACATTATTCTGGTAGAATCCTTAGTGTAACTGGAAATAAATCGATAGATCGTGAATACCGCTTTTGGATAGGACTTCGATCGAACGACTATAAAACTTCAACGATATTTGGCTTGTTTGATTTTACGTGAATCAGGCTACAGTCTGTGAAATTCATATGATTGTTAAAACCAGATGAAGATTTGCACACATACAGTCAGAAGGTAGGACATACTCTGTCAGAAATGTTCATTTTGCAACTGGTAACCAACATTGGTAATAGAAAACTACCTACATTAGTAACAAGCGCTGGAATGCTGCAAAGATTTTTGGCCTCCCTTAACTTCCTTATAAATAAATAAACTTCAGCCTACTAAAAAGATAAGACCCACAAAAATAACGCACTACCTCCAGCACTCGGCACCTGACAGGAAGCACTTAGCAGTTCAGCTCTAATGAGCAGAGATAAGGCAGTGTTGATAACATCAGCATTGCACCTAGCCCTGACGGGGACTAAACTCGGGAGGTTTGGAGTTAAATAGCTAGACTCGTTCAGTCACGTGATGAGGAAGAATTCAGGGTAAAAACTGAAAAGAAGTATAGGTATAAGTCGTATTGTGTGGAGTTTGAAAAGGAGGCTAAAAAAAGATGGAAAAACTAAAAGAGGAATGGAGTTCTGCGGTTGATGGGAGCAACTGGAAGGTGAAAGTGTGTTAGAAGGGTGATGCAAATTACACTTCACTTAAGATCCTAACATAGGATCTTAAGTGAAGTAGTTACCTAGTTGGGGATTCTGTGTCATCTATCGTGACCAATCTTGAGGTTCACTCTTTGCCTCCCTCCATATGGATCCAATGCCCGTCGCTTCTGCCTTCTTCGTCGGCTTTGGACGAGGACGGCCACGCTTCCTCATTCTTAGAAAATTTCAATCCGCGTGACCGATCTATCTCGACTTACGACGGTTGATCTTGTGGTCGAGATGATATAGATGGTATATTCATGTGTTATCAAGAAGAGCAAAAATATGAATTAATTAGCAGCTATTGCTTTGCCAGTTGCTTTGGTCGCGTTCATCGAGAAAATTGATTCAAGAGAATACACCAACGGGATGAATACTTTATGTGCTGTTCCAGGGGATGCTATACCCGTGTTCCAAATTTCATCCAAATCCATTCAGTCGTTGGAGTGTGAAGAAGTAACAAAAATACACACACAAAGTTTTACCTTTATAATGTTAATAAGGTACGTGTGAATTGAGTAAGATAATTGTACACCGTGTGCTTGTGTACATGCCACACTAACTTTTTTGCACAATTCGGTGTAAAAGCAGCTTATACAATAAATTACTCATTACAGACAATATCTAAAAGCGATGGTTACCCAACATTTCTAAGAACCTCACACCGAGCTCTCACCTGCAAACAGTATCGATTTCTAATAAGGAAGCGTTGCACGAACTCGCCTGGGTACTTATCGGAAACGTCTCATTTACCTCTCGGATCCACTGACTTTAATGTCAACAAGGCTCTCATACTCGTAAAAAGATAATATTCGATAACTCTATTACCTACTTCGAAATCCAGTCACCGGTGTGTACATTATTTGTTAAGACTCACTTCTTCTTTTCATATAGATTTGAATTATATATTTTCCACTCAATATAAAGCTACTTTGATAGCTTTTTTTTGAATAGGTTAAAACAGTGTCCCTTGCTCTGGCTAGAGCGAGTAGGAATGTCAGACTTTTATTAACCTTTCTTTACCCACTTGTGTTCCTTTAGTTACCCTTCGATGATTCATTCAAACAAAATTTCACAGTTTTGGTATTTTCAAAGCTCTGACTTTGTTAATATCATGGAAAATACTGGCATGCAAGGCTGATAAAATAAAAAAATGGTGGACGATTATCATACTTCTTGTAGAGTAACTTTTTACAATATTATAATGCTAACATTACACACGATGACTATCTTGAAACCGTTAAAGTAATTATTAATTTCAAAACTCACACAGAACTGTCAAAAACAGAGACTTAAATTAATTAAGATTTTTTCTAAACAAAAATTGCCATTAGATAATTATTTAGTCTGTAATCATTTCAAAATTTTTGTTTCACTTTTAAATTTATATAATTTTTAAGCTATTGCATAGCTTCTATCGCGGGCTTTTCGAGCGTAGAGACCGAATCCAGAAATTCCGTAACGAAAATAACCGAACACCCCTCACTCATTTGTTTTCATATCGGTCACCACACCACGCTCAAAAAGTGTAACTTAAAAAAAAAACAAAGAATAAAAAATACTGCATAAATAAAATAAATAAATAATTAAATTATAATTGCATAAGTTGACAAAAATGCTGTGCAATAGCTTTACCGCGGCAGTCCTCGAGTGCCACACGTCTTTTTTTTTCATAATTCTTTGCACTAACGCTAAATGGCAAGTGTAAATGTATCTATAAATATTTCAATTCGTACTATCATACGTAGCGCAATTATTGTGAATTATCATACAGAAGTCACTTTTCTTACATGGGACATCACTAAATGACTTCTCTCTTTCTGAGTAGAGCGAAAGGGTGTTTCAAATATCAGACTTCTACGGAGTAAATCCCACCCAGTGTTCTTTAAGTTGTCTTTTTTGCGAGGATTACGTTAACTCTTTCGAACAATAATTAGTAACCCAAAATGCATTGACTTTAACTGACGCTGTCAATTGTCATCTCCTTGAAACGCGTTTAACACAACATACCGTCGACCCTGGCTTGGTTCTAACCCGAGCTATTCATTGCTCACCATCCGCAAAACTACGGTTATGGTTGCCAAAAAATGTCATGCTATCCCTGATGCCTGGGCCGTCTCCGGTGAGGGTTAGGGCTCTCCCTACTCTAAGTTGCTGTCCGTTTCACGATTCCTGCCACCTCCTTTGCTTGCATTACTGTTTCACAAAAAGAAGTGACCGCCTCCCATACGCAGAAGTGACAAGGCTGCGGTTTACCTAAGTTCTCCTACCAGGCGCAGATTAGAACCAGTCTGACACCTAGCAAACATGTGAGTTGCGTTTATATTATCGCATGAGAGAGAGAATACCAAATGTGTTAGAGATGCAATATCTATTCATTTTAATTCCAAGAGAACGTGAATTAAATAATACCGAAACTGAAGCGAAAATATCGAAACACTTATCTCACATGTTTACTAGGTTCCAGTTAGGCCGAAATATTACGTTTGTGTCATGATCATGTAATTTATGAACACTCATCATCATGTCCCAACTAGCGTGCCATTACTTGCTTTGGCATAACCATATTTCACATAACGTGACTGCCTATAGTTTCTATATTGGTAATTGTTACTTCATTGTTTGTTTCTTTTTTTCTATCGTTGTCTCCACACCCTAGTATTGGGCAACACGATTCATGAAAAGTCGTATAACTGTTGAATTGATTATCATCCAGCAAAGCCTGAACTACATCAGGGAATCCTTGAAGACCTAATGTTTAGGTGGTAAATAATGTAAGCAGCTCCTCGTATGAATGCGGGCAACTCAACGACTCTCACGTTTATTTGTGGGAGAGAGCTCAACAACTAAACTCCAAGCAGTAACTCGCGAGTAAGGTGGAAGTGGGCAATCTTGAAAGTTGATCACTGTAATAGGATAAAAGAAAATCGATCATTAACGTTTAAAACAAAGTTAACTTAGTTTTAAGCGTTAAAGATCGATTTTCTTTACGATATTATAATAATTTAAGATTATAAACGACTAGCTTTTGCTCGCGGTTTCATTCGCTTAAATAGAATATAATCTATGTCACTCAAGAATAAAGCAGCTTTCTATCGGTGCAAAAATTGTAGCAATCGGCAATTTCAGAGATAACCTCCAACAAACAAAAAAACAAACTATACCTCTTTATAATATTACAGTAGATTTTAATTAGATTTCAGAGCAGTGATTGCTTCATGGTAACGGCCCGATATACGAGTCATGCGTTATTGATAAATCGTCCAGCGTCCTACTAGCAGGACTTTCAGTCCTTCCGGTAGGACGCACCTTTTTTAATTAATATTACGTGAACGGTCCAGCTGGCAGGATTTGTAAAAAAAACAAGTAGATAGTCAGTCTCTTTCTGATTGTAGGAGTGTTTGTTTCATCGTTCTAGCATTAGTATGAGCGAAATGGCTACGATATTTAGAGGTGGAGATCGCGTGAGTTCGCTAGCATCGCACTACGATGCGTCGGGAACGAATACCGCCTGGAGTCGTCAACAATTTGGTGATGAATTTGCAACATCTTAATGTTATGGCCGACATTTTATTATTAAACCGTTTTGTACACCACAAAAAAACAACAGAAAGCCAGCTGATATATATAGAAAGAAACACAATAACTTTTTCCCGCGTCCACGTAGTCGAAACCGCGGTAAAGTATTGAATGGTATAATACTTTATAAAATAAAAAATGAATTCTACAATCGTAAATACAACATTGAGCACCTACCAAAAGTATATATAAACATATCAATATATTATAAAAATAAATATATGTTACCTACCTTACCTTACTGTTATTTATAAACACAACAACATAACTTTTCGTTTATTTCAAATAAATAAATAATTAAAAGTGGGTAGTTCAAAATGTTTGTTTCCCCTGATTTAGTGATTCGTCTGAGTCGTCCTGCCAGCAGTCGGCGTACTGCCAGAAGGACGTGCGTCAAATGTCATATAAAATCAAGTCCTGCTAGCAGGACTTGATTTTAAAAGTCCTTCCAGAAGAGCATCTAGAAGGACCTTTTTTTGGACGATTTATCATTATGGGTTCATCAAACCCAAGCAGACAGTTTACTTTGTGTAATTTATCTCATCACCACTGCTCTCGAAATGATGTAGGAAAACATCTAAGTCAAACCGGCATATCCTAAAATATTTTACTAATTTATTTTTAATGTATTCCATGACAATTTGATTCGAGAAGAGAACTTGGCAAGAGACTGGATCCCACGATACAGGGAATCCTAGTGTGGGGTCCAGGGAATTTGTAATAAACTAGCATTTAAGTCTTTTGTGTATCGCTTTATTGTATATTTATTGAACCTCGTCAAAAGGAATCAAATAAAGCTTTTAATTCTATTAATATTCTTGTTTATAAATATTACTTACTAGCTTTTGCCCACGACTTCGCCCGCGTGCATAAAACATATAGCCTATGTCACTCAGGAATAATGCAGCTTTCTATAGGTGAAAAAAATTTAGCAATCGGACCAGTACTTCCAGAGATTACCTCCTACAAACAATAAAACTTAAAAACAAACTTTATCTCTTTATTATATCAGTGTAGATTAAGCGATTGTTAATCCTACCTGGTGAAGGTAGCGGGAAACCGATGGATGCGGGACGTACAGGAACGTTCGATGTTGCGACGCTTGGGGGAGGCCTATGTCCAACAGTGGACGTGTATCGGCTGAAATGATGATGATGATGATGAACCGATTGTTCGGTCAGTTTACCCCTATTCATTTATATCCAGAAAACATTACATGAAATTCGAAATTCACCTGTCTACTCATTCATAAATCAGTGCCTATTAAAGAGCAAAAAAATATCAACAGCAAACTCATATTACCCGGCTCTGTATAAAATCCGGAAAAAAAAACAGCCAACATTGTTCGCTAACTACCTTCTCTGCGTACACCGGTCCCTAACTTCGGAATACCATTGAATAATTCCCATCAGCAGGAGTACCAACATAACGGGGATTTAATATTTTTCTGCGGTTGGTTCGCCTGCTTGTTAGTATGAAGCCTGCATAAGTTCAATGTTGAGAAAAGTTGTACAGACTACGTGAAATGTTATCATGCGGAATCCTAATTATAAAAAGGAATGGAAATAGTGTAATACTATTTATACCGAGATAGACTTCGAAATGCTTGAATACTACTCATTGATTAATGATATGGTTAGGAACATCAGTATAAACTTCTTTGTCGTAAAATATTTACTGGCATTTAAATCAGTATTACATAAATCTATGGACTGGCAACCATTGTGCCATAAAAACATACATGACCAAACTTGCTTAAAGATTTGAAAACAATAATTATTTTGTTTATTTTATTTAGATCTCTTACAATAGATACAGAGTTATCATATGAATCCCAATTATACCAATTTTTATTAGTTACGTGGAACTACAGCATTCACATATAGCATAAACATAGCATATGGACTGGTTTATGTGCATAACATAATCAGCCTTGTTTCCACTGCTGAGACTCAAGTCTCCTCTCTCGAAGAGGAAATGGGCCGTAATCCACCACGCGGGCCCAAAGCGGGCTGGCGAATGTCTCATGCCTTCAATTCAAATTTTTGGTTCAAGGACATGCCGGTTTCCTCACGATGCTTTCCTTCAAAATTTTGAGCAATAATGTACATAATGATTAGGTGAAAACATGACAAAGTAAAACAATATAGCAATATAATTTAGTTTCCAATTAATTTCGCGCCTCTTTGGTCACTTTTTCAGACCGTATTTTAAGTTATAGTCAGAAATGCAATAAACGAATAAATAACAATGACTCTACTATAAAAATTACAGCTATTCAACAACTGGTGCTTATGACCCATCCTTCATTTCCACCTGACCGTAGTTTGTATGCAAAATAGCTAAAATTCAAGTAAACTGCGTCACACCGGACAGGTTGGTAAAGCTAAAAGATAATAACAGTCTGTTGTTTGTGCGAACTATAAACCGTTACAGTCACTGATTGTTTGTATAACGACTACAAAATAATGTTGAATTAGTCTGTGGTAACCTCCAAGGTATTTTGTAGATACTTCTGTCAAGCCTCTGAGAGGAAAAATAGAGCAAACAAATGACACAACGGTGGCCATGTAAACTTTCTTCTCACTGTGTTTAATTAAGTTTTGCAAAGTGACGTTAGTTTGGTGTGAAAATAAAATTGCTTATTTGAAATAGTTTGATCAAATAGAACTGAAATTATTTATTCGTTAAAACTTTATGCAACGCAAAAGTTTAAAACTGACTTAAGGCTTTAGGCGTTTTCTATTAGAAAATAAAAATTTACTAAGTTTTACAAACTCACGCATTTACTAATCAATAGGTAATAATATATTGATGCACTTATTTTTCTGTAAAATTGGAAAATGTCTGGAAAATTTGGTGCTACCAAAAAAGGTTTTTTTACACAAATACACTTAGGTAGAGCTGTTTCTTTTTCCAAAATTACAAATAATCTTGCCTAATTCAAAGGAAACTCTCAAAAAACTAACTTCGTATCTATTACTCTCTCCCCCATAATCTGTGGCCACTTAAAGCTATGTCCACACCCGCCGACGTCACGAGTCGCGAGCAAACACCGCGGCCACCGCAGCGCTATTACATTTATACGTGTGCAGCGATCCTAACGGACAGTGTCACCGCAAATCAGTGCGCTATGGACGTAACGTGATTTTTGTGGGCGTCGTGTGTGGGCCGCCTATTGGAGTTTTACCTCGAATTTGTAGTTGGAAAATAGAGTTTTTGTATTGATGTTTTTGGAGAAGTGGAAATAGATATAATTAGACCTGTCCAGAAATTATTCAGTTTATCATTTTAGTTACTATGATAAATACACTGAACATTATTAACGCTAAAAGTAATCATTTTCATTTCAGATTTAAAATTTTAATAGAAAAATTTTCTTCCTCCACTCATGGGGTGGGTTTTAGACAGTATAAGTATGACACGCCTTTAAGCATTTAAAAGGAGTTATTGGATAATATCCCACATAAAAAATATTGAGTTTTCCTGGAAACTTTACCAAAGCCGTTTAAATTTAATAATTTGAAACTACCATTTCCTTTAGCCTCTTAATGAATATTTTAATGGAAAAGTGACGTAACCAGCTCAATACATTCCGGTAAATATAAAAATGTGGGCACACATCGTTGGCTCGCTCATAAATCGTGGCAATCTGAAGTGTGCCGCGTAACCGCGCGATGAGTAATGTGGAGCGCGCCTTATCCAGCCAGCGCGAGCTTCAAGTAACGACTGCAATTAATACACACGTGAAAAATACGCAAATTATTATAATGTAGCATGACTAAGGCCAGTTTCGTATGATCAGTATCAGACTATACTGGGCTTGGGAAGCGTGTTGTCTGACCTTTTTACTTGGTGGATCATTATTCGTTTTAAAAAAATAAAGACGCATTTCAAAATAGGAACATATCTATTGACATCACAGCTATGTTCCCTCACTATGACTATTACGATCTCACATGTTTTACTTGCTATTCTGATTCCGGATTTCAGATTGTAGCGATAAATTATTTAATACAGATAACATATATTAAATTATCTGTTTATTCACACATAAAAATTGCGACAAGAATTATTAATGTAACCGAGATATTTGTAATACGTAACATAATTGAAGAGTGTCCATGGAGTTTCTTGCATTTTCATCTCCATATAGATCTACGCTTTAGAATGTGCAATTGCCATCACTTTTCTGAATTCAAAAGTGCCTGTAAATGATTAATTTGTTAAAGAAATGTTTTGAAACTTGAATTCAGTTACTGGTTGTAGATATCGTCAGCAACTCGCCACATAAAAATGAACAGAAACGTTCTGAAACTAAAAAAAAATCTTACACTACAAAAAACAAGAAGAATGATTTAATAATATTCTTGGCTTGTATTGTAATAAAACTAAGTACCTACCTACCAAACTTTAAGAAAATATCGCGTCTCGCTCACCTAGGTAAAGAAGATTAAATAATACTTTAGGGAGGGAAAGCACCTATGAATATAAATGGCTTTTAGTATGGGAGCAACTCTAAATTCGTGAAATAAGGCTGTTTCATAAATTTTGGTTTAATAGGGACTGATATTCTTATCAAACAGGTATTTTATTCTACATTTTTTTTTTTTGGTATTTCTTAGTAGCAACTCTAAGCATGAATTGGTACCTTTTTTTATTTAATATAAACTAGATTTTGACTGCGATTCCACCTGATGGTAAGCAGTGATGCAATCGTTGATGGTGAGGCATACTAGTTTATTAAGAGCCTATTCACTCTTGCCTTGAATATACCTAAATTATAATCGGACTAGAAGGACGTCCACTGTTGGACATAGGTCTCCCCTTAGTGTCGCCACAACGAACGGTCCTGTGCGTCTTGCATTGACCGTACTCCCGTGAATCTTACTAGACCATCGGTCCACCTTGTGAGGCTTTCCAATGCTGCTTCTTCCAGTGCGCAGTGGCCACCATCCGTTCTACGAACAATGTGACTTGCCCACAGCCACTTAAGTTAAGAATTGTTGTCACTAGCAAATATTTCATCAATTTAGTTCTCTTGCATTTGACACGTAGTAAAATTAATTTCCAAATCGGCGTGGTAGCATCATTAGCGGCTCCCATTGTTCCAAACTATGCCGAGTGAGCCATCATCACATTGTCATGTTAACTCAACGAATATTTTGATTGTTATTTTTAATTTAATGGATTGCAATTTATAGCTTTGCAACGACTACTAATGAGATGTCGAATTTATCATTGATTTTCATGAATTTTCGGGGAAATAATGTGTTGTCAAGATTATTTTTTGGTCAAGGCTAGAGTACAGGCGTGGCTACACTACGCCTGTGCTTTTTCAGTTTATAGGATGCATTTTGGAGAAGGAATTAAATGCTTACTTGATCCCGGCATCACCTTTCTATTCTACCATCAAACACTCCGATGTATGGTGTTCACCCTTATGTTGTTGACACCTCTACGATCCAGACTAAGCGTTCTGCCTAGTCGTTTATACCGCGTTCATCGAAGGATTGGAATCATTTACCTGTAGCGATCTTCCCTTCCGTTTATAATGTAGGTGTCCTCAAAGCAAAAATGACTCTTAAAAAGACTCCTAATAAACTAGTGCGATTTATCATCAACGATTGCATCACTGCTTACCATCAAATGGGAGCGCAGTCGAACACACATTTTTCACATAAAAAGCTTTTGTAATGATTCATTATCATCCACAGCCCATCTTCATTCATAGCCCTATATATAGCCCTTCTTTTTTCATGATAATTCTGAGCCTGACGCGTCTGTCGAGTCCTTGATCAGGTTCTAACAATAATTGTATCAGTCTGGCCATCTCGCCACTAATTGATCTTTTTCATTCTAATCAATAGACGATGGTCCTTCTCTGCCTCATTTCACCTATTAATCTGTCACTACTTAACTCCACATATAATCACTGTACCTATCCATTTGTTCGGGCTGAAGCACACGGTGCATTGCGACGCCGGCGCCGCACCACTAATATTTCGCCGTATCGGTGAGCTCACGAACGGTGTGACTGCAACTTTATTATGTCACAGAGGCACCGTTGATGCAGTCTCTTCATAATGCTCCCTTTATTTTCGATGAATAAATAACTGAGCTATACCACTCCAAGCGACGTCGCAACGCATGATTCCTCCCCGCCTCGTCTCGGCAGTTGCAAGTCCGGTGCGGCGCCGCAGCGCATCCTGTGACATGCTACAGATATTTCTATAATGTTAGATGACTTAATCGACACCGCTTCAGCACCATGCCGCCGCCGCAACGTGTTCTCTGCGTCAGCTAAGAGCGAGGGCACACGATGCGTTGCTGCGCCGCTACGTTGTTGTGTAGTTTATATTAAGCAGCGAAGCGACGTGGCAACACATTCACCCCTCCCGCCTTGTCTCGGCGGTTGCAAGCCCGGTGCGGCGCCGCAGCGCATCGTGTGACATGCCACAGAGATTTCTATGTAAAACGACGTAACGACACCGTTCCGGCGTCACACCGCCGCCGCAACGCGCCGTGTGCCCCCCTAAGAGCCGAGCCACACAATGCGTTGCGGCGCCGTACCGCAAATATTTCGACGAATCAGCGGGTACACGAGTGACGCCGTCCAGCTCGTACGGCCTGCCGATTCAGCCCGTAGCTCTATCAATACTATTACATTATCAATAACCTAACCTACGTATAATTTGAATAATAACACAATCCCCCCCATTTCGATTTACCTACATTCCCTTTTAAATCTTATGTAACCCAGTAAAATCAAAGACAAATTATTTTCTTTTCGAAAGTCAACTTTAATGAAATACGTGTTTAAAATACACAAATCCAAAAATAATGTCCATTGAAGGTTGAAAGTCAAATAATTTTGTTAGTATTTGCTCTTCGCTCAAGGTACAGCCACAAGCGCAAATATGTGACAGGTACCAATAAAAGCGTTTTTCTTTTAAAGCGTTAATATAATATTTTATTATTGTTATTGTAAATATAGATAGGTTAGCTTCTACCAGTGGCATCGCCCGCGTGAACATTGATTTTTCCAATCAAACTTTGAATTACGTTTTATGCCTCTATGAAGTAAATTTTGGGAAATCCTCTCTTAGTGCTTGCATACTTGATAGCAGGGACTCAAACTGTAACCGTAATAATGTGTTTTAACACTGTTTTTTAAAACAGTTTTAACAGAAAAACACTTTTAAATGTAACAGATACAATAATGTTACCGAATCAAACTGTAACCTATTTATATGTGTTAATAAGTGTTAATATGTGTAACTGAAATAATCAGTTTTAGTACAGCTTTATATAAATTGTAACTTTGGCAACGCTGCGTTTACCTGTTACACTTATTAACACTTCTATATCTGTTACAGATATGTTAGGGTTACACTTTTGTAAGTGTTTTGGGTTAACACATTGAAAACACATAAATAAGTATTACATATTTGATTCTGTTACCAATTCAACATGTAACACTTATAATTCTGTAACCTTTATGAAGGTGTTTTTAAGTCCCTGCTTGACAGGCCTGTTGGTCGAGTGGTTAGTGGCCCTGACTGCTATGAGCATGATCATTTGTTCTGCGTCTGGGTGTAATTTATCTAATATGTATGTATTTAGAAATATATAAGTATGTTTATCAGTTGTCTAGGACCCATATCACAAGCTCTGCTTAGCTTGGGACTAGACGGCGTTGTGTGATAGTTGTGGAATATGTATATTATTATTATACATCATAAAAGGAAATGTTGTGTACAATTTCAAGCTCCTAGGCCCTGGGGCCCAAGCCTGCTATTTTCATAAATTCGACATTCCAACACGATCACATTATCATTTTGCTAAAAGTTCGTAATCTGCTAATTCATAATGATCGATCACTGATCGGTCAGTGGTGTCGTAATAGAGTTGTGGTAGAATGATAATATCGAGCATATTAAAACCAATAACTGCACAATAACGTTCTAATGGTAGAACACTGATCAAATAAACTGTCAAAGTTTTAGCAGATTATCGCATACGTCAAATATTCATTTGTCAATATGTACGAGATTACTATTCTATGCCACTTCTTTCAATGGAGTGTCAGTGGTTGACCATTGGAAATTCATAATGACGCCATTATATTAGTAGATTACCAAACTTGTCAAAATGTACAATTATGACATCAATGATAGACCATTCTGACACTATTGTAATAGCAGACTTGAGGCCCAGTAGTTTTGGTGATGTGCTTTGATATATAAATTAGTCAGTTCCTCCTTGTATCTAAATAGATGAATAGTCGTTTTCAGAATGAAATTATTAGTATACTAGCTTCCCCCAGCAGCTCCGCCCGCGTCAATTTGTCATTCATTGTTGAACTAACATGATTTGATTCCGCCATCACCTTTCTTCCATTAGTCTCGTTGTCTGGACTAGGCGTTACTTTTTACGCTGCAATTTATTGATGAAATAATATTTAAAATCAATCCAGTGGTTTTTGAACTTATTCATCATAAACAAAAAAAAAAAAACATAGAAATACCAATATTTACACAATTATAGTAAAGAAATAAAGATCATGAAACAGGTATCTACTCAGTTACAATCGTTATATCACGAGTGCTTTTGATTTTTTGGTACAGGCCATGGTTCGGAGCGAGGAGTGGCAAGCGGTCGCCTCCTTCTGCGAAGCAGTAATGCTGGCAAAGGAGAAGGCCGACCGCATCAGGCAACGGCGGCGCTCACAGCGCGGGCTTGCGAACAGCGAGCAATGAGTAGCTCGCTGTCCGGACCGAGCCCAAGTCGTCGACGGCGCGCTCTGTTCCCGCGCACCTCAAGGAGCTGTCAGCAACAGCAAGGGCCCAGTCTACAGCAGTAGGGTCGAAGCCTAGTGGGGCCAGGGTAAGTTCGACAGATAGCTCAGCCCCGGTACGAAAGACAACGAAGGAACAGGCGAGGGTTTTTAGTCAGTAAAAGTCTGACACTATCTCCCGCTTTGCCCAAAAGCGGGGGATGTCATTAGATGATTTTCCCATCACGAAAAAATAAATGCTATTTATTTTTGCGTAAATATAAGGACTTGACGCTGGTGACTGTACACGGCGCGGCATATAATTGACTCCAAAAGCCGATTTGATCTTTTGGGAAAATTGGTTTTCCATAAAGAAGGCGCTATCTGACCTGTTAATATCAGTTAGGGAAATTATTCCGGGCCTTAATGAAATACAGTAATGTACGAGTGTTCGGTGCTTAGTGCTGATGACATCGACTCCATTGGATTTAAGAGAAAGTGTGTCATTTCAATGGACCTCTCTTACTTACGACTCAAGTTAATTATAACGGATGTGCGTGCCTTGAGGCCATTCATTTGAACCTTGTTTAAACTTTACCAGCCGTTGTTGTATCGTTTTGGGCCCCGGGTTGTTTGTATTTTGAGTATTATTTGTTCAGCGACAAAATTACTTGAAGAAGTTTATATTTACTCCATGTATAAGTATCTAATTGCATGTTCCCGTAAGTCCAGTTTACTCTTGTGGAAATAAAATCATGTAGATTGAATGGGATACCTTTATTTTTCAGTTTAATCCAAACAAAGCAGCTTCTAGTTAACTGTGCCATGCATATATTATCATTTATCGCAGCTTATCTTCTGCTATAATACCTGAGAGACAAACCGGAGACACAAAACTCTAAACTAGTTCAATTTCGTAGCAAATATCAAAAGTTAGTCTCAAAATATGAATAATAAAATCCAAATTATAAAGTAAGGAGCAAACACGAGATATTTCGCAATCAACTAAAACACTAACTTTAATGGAAACTTATTAAAAAACGTCTGTCACAAAACTTCAAAAACACTCCTTATAATGAACTGCTGAACAACGAAACAGTTTTAAGACTCTCGCTGCCATTTTGCTAGAACTCTTTTATACTTAGAGTCAAAAAGTCGAGGAGAGTACTGCGGAGGGCGGTGCGATGTTTATTTTATATCTCAATTAATTAGCGTGGCTCGTAGCGAGTTTAATCCCGTATTCATGACGCAGACTTAATAAGTGAGTTGATTCAAATTGCAAAACTGCTAACTCAACAGGCGACTGGCGACTGTGTCGCACCGTGCGCCGGACTGCGCTGCCGTGGCTACACTGCAACCAGTCCTTTTTTGTGCCAGGATTGCAAATATTTTATTATCACCGGCGACGACGATTGTTTCAGAAAAACGCATTAGGGTGTGACTTAATTATGGTTGCGGAATTATTCAGCAACTGCAGGAACACGGGTGGGTATTAGTTAGTAAAAGTCTAATACTCTCTCTCGCTAAATATAGAGCGGGAGCCCCCCCAAAAAAATGTGACTTAATTACCTCAAAAATTTGATGTGCTCACATCACAAAATATTTAATTTTATTCATGTGTTCACCAATTATTTATTAACATGAAACGCATCAAGGTAGCCAACAATATTTACATTTTCTCAAGTTTTTGGCATTTTGCAGATCGGCATCATCTTGTATGTTAATTAAAATATAACTGGCGGGCGTAATACGTAGGTATTTATTTACGGAAATATAATCATTAAAATCATAAAAACAACTCTTTCAGTTCGTTTCACCTGTGCTTTTTTTTATTGTAACTGTTTTTTTTTTTTTACAATTCAAAAAGCTTAAAAAAATATTTGCAGGCTACTTTTGAGCATCATCTTTAAGTACAAATAGCATAATTATGTACTATTATATCAACATTTTCCTATAGGAGATGTATTACCTGGCAGCAAAACAAATAAATTCCGACACTAGTGAGCTGTGGTACCGCGGTACCATCGTACGCCACCACAAAGGATGCTGAAGCTAAAACAAACTAGTCACCACATCGTCCTCTACTTTTTGCTAACAAAGGCTCACGGAGCTTAATTTCCGAATTTGCGACATATTTGTATGTATGACAGTGTTTGTATTCTGTCGACGACGTATTTTGGTTTTGTGAATTCAATCCCTGTGCGGAGGTGCAAATGACTGTTTTGTCCTCAAATTCAGGTCATATCAAAAACAGAGAAAACCTGCTGTTCTAGCTACTGAAGTTATTATATTCCTCTAACTACGTGTTTTCCATTTGGATAGAATACATTTCATGAAGTTTTGAAACATTCACAGAAAGATATTTGCACTCGCTTCCGTGCAGAGTTTTCAAACGAAGCGGCTTTGAAGTGCTCTGTCTATATATGATATATCAATGTGTTTGATATATAATCTGCAGCGTAATTTTATCACATCAAACAAGTCCGTTCATTGTAGAAGGTACCAAAACACAACAAAAACACATTTCAAATTCAAATCGCGATGCGAATAGCCAAAGATGTTAAGAGGCCTAAACAAAATTGTCTCTAACCTAATAGTGTGGACCTCCTTCGGAACCGCGGCAGTGCGTGACGGCACCGAATTGGGCGCACCTTCCGTTAAATTTGCTCTGACAATAAGGCCCTCGGGAGTCGGCCCTGCGAACACCGTATGATATTATCCCGGAGTGACCACGGGACCCTCAATCTACCAAAACATTGGCCTAAGACATGAGAGGACGTGGAATCTTTAGGGTTTCGTATCACCGGCCATTTTATCCCTTTTTTCGTGGATGGGATCATCCAATGTTGAGTGGAACTTAAATGATACTAACAATAGATAAAAGGTCATAACACAATGATTCTTGAACAAAGACAAGAGAACTTTACTAAGCACACTTACTACTGTTCAAAAAGACAATAATAATGAAAAGATCAATATCATAATCTTATTTAGCTACTTGAGTGGCGAAAATGATCCAAATAATTAAACAGAAGTCATCAGTATTCATTTGTATAACAATCACATCAATAACTATTAATGACTGAGGTGATTATGTAGATATCCTACCGGACATAGCCTACTAGTCACAGCACTAATTTATAGTATCGACATCCTAAATTGTCGTGTTTATAGTGATGTCCTTTATTCCACGATCTATGTCTTCCGACGTACAATGTATGGAGACACGGTCCTAGTAGATTTAGTATACCTGGCGCCTTGCTCGGGCTTTTGTCTGTCTTTCACATCATAAAGATATAAAGTCATATCTGTTTGTACCAGTGGCTGCAATGGATTCAATTGAACTAAGTTTTTGAGTGATTGAATTTGTTCGTCACAAGTAAAAACTGTTCTTAATGATTGGGCTGTCTGGACTACATAATGGTCCGAAAAACTGTGTTCTAGTCTATCGACGCCAAAAGAATAAAACTGCCACATGACAAATTTTTTGTGCTAATGTCGGTGATGTAGTAATGTACAACCTCGTGAAAAATTAAAAGAAATCAATATATACAAGAACTAACATAAGGATGCAATCGCCAAGCATTCTCATGATATAATTTCTTAGATACCCTTAACAGTTTCAACGTGAGTAAAGAAGCTATTTCTATAAAATCACCTTGTTATCCCAACCTTTTTACCAGATCCGAAGCGAATGAAATATTCAGTGGAAAATTAAAACTTTTTGAATCGACTCATCAAATAACCCGTATAGCGTATTGCAGGTGTCGTTGGCAAAAAGTAAATTCTACTCGGACGTGGTGTCCGGACTGCCGGACTGCCGGACGGACAAACGAATTGTTTTCATTTTGCTTCCTGTACGTCGGCAAAGGAGAATGTTTTTTGTGTTGTTGGACAAATTCATGGGGATTCGAATTTGGGTTGGTTTTGTCGAGAAAGATTGTCGCTAGTGAAAATTTTATTTAGAGTTGAAATTAGTTAGTGATTATGTAGATGTCGTGAGTAATAACGATACCGAAAATGATCCTAGTCTCACTCGGATTTAGTTGACTATTCGTTATAATTCTGATTTTGTGATTTTTTTTTATTGTTGCTCATGACGACACTATTGATTTAGTATTGGTAGAAATGGCAGGAGATTGGCCACATCAACTTATAGTAGTCACTCTTTTTAGTAATCAATTTTTGCTTAAGCTGGATAAAGGATCATGTGCAATTATAAAAACAAAAAATATAATTACACTATTTTTACCCACTTCACATGGAAATAAACTTGTAATTACATTTTTTCACACGTGCTTCGATGATTTCGTTGTGTAGTAAAAATTTCTGTACTTCGGCCTATAACTTGGACCACAGACCAGTTTTCTGATTAGCATCAGACGCTGCCCTTTGGCTTACCTTTTGACGTTCGATCATATTGACCGTTTGTGCGTACCTTTTTCGACATCTATTGCAAATAGACATGTCTGTTATATTGAATTTTATATTAACTTTGCGATGGGTGAAACATGCTGTAGCGTCTTAACATTATGAGGGTTGAATTGTTCAGGTTCAACGATCTGAATATTATTATTAATTTAAATTCAAAGCTTCAAAGGTTTGGTCTATCAAAATTGTTGCACAAACCTTAGACAACTTAGAGTAACAGATATCACATACTCCATGTTTTAATAAAATTATCATTTTTCATCTATGCTCTGAGAAGAATTTATTCAATTCTCCACTTCATAATTTAAGTACTTCCTTGCTCTCAAATAAAAATTCTACCTCCAAACACAACATTTACACTTGCTGAAAATTTACATCGTATCATAAAACACCTCGGAAGAACAACTTTAACATAGCAAGCAAAATTACCTACTGACAAAAAGTTAAAAGTGCAGACAAAAAAAAATGAACAATTTCGCAAAAAACTGACTTTCCTTGCCGGACCTGCATCAAAAATGCGGTCAGCGCGCTGGGCCGAGTCCCGGTGACACAGTCTATGCAAATGTGCTACGGCTACAAAGGGGCGCGCTGGGTGAGTGCGGCGACTTCTTTCGCCTTATGCATAACAATTTTGGCTAATTCCCTACCGGCTCTTAATCGCAGCTGGACACATGGATATAATTTTTGTTGCTCTAGTTTTTGGTCTGGATTTTACGGTATGAAAGAGTTTAACGAATGAGATGAGTTACACTTGTTGTGAGTTAGTTGACTGTCTCGTAAGTCAGAGTATCCTGGTTCCGATTCAAGGATCGGGTTAAGAGCTGTTATGCTTATTTAACATATCCAACTAGTCTTTACGGCCCTACTCTCGATATAATTATATAGTATAATAATAATTATTATAATTATAACTTTATTTAACCATTGTTACAAGTGTTTTCTTAAATATAGTTATAACATAGTTACATATCGGTAACAGGATTTGAGTTTATCAGAATTATTACAGTTCACAGTGTCCCCCAAACTAGGCGGTGCCTGTATCTTGGGGACCGGAGTTGCGTTATCGTAAAAATAAAATACAAATTTCTTTTTGTGAATTACCTACCTTATAATAAAATAGAAGACAAAATAATTCCTTATAGTATAAAAAGATAAAGTTTCTTTCTGTGTGTTTCTATCTGAATAACAGTATTTTTAATTGTTTAATTGCCCATCTGGCCTTACGCATGACCTTCTGACTTTTGGTGTCACACTCTATGGCAAGACTTTTTGTTAGACATATCTGGTGGTAGATTTTGACCAACGTGACGAATGTCAAAGATCTTGAAACGATAGCCAAAAACAAAGCCTTTACGTGCTTTTGTAATGCACGAAGGTATCTTGATAGTATTATCAATAGAATTCTAAAGTCTCAAAATAAGCTTATCAAATATGAAATACCGGAAAAATATGAGTGTAGTAAGCCGACCTACCTCCTTTCGAGAAACACAAGCCTGCCCGTCATGTTTTGATTAACAGTTCTACTAAAACACTTAGTGATACACAGTGTGTATCATTGTGGTTGTTCCACCTTACATATTCTAGTAGCGACATGAAAACTTAAGGAACCGGGGAGAAACATCGTGTTCAATGCCAATGCTGATACATTAGTAATGAGTCTAAGCGGGGAGGAACCATTTCATTAGCTACTCTAATAAAGCTGGCTCGAGATTATCTGCTATTTATTGTGCGTTAGTTACACTTTGACTACGACTATAGTCTGCAATTAACGATGTTGAGAACCAGATAATCAAGGCTTTGTCTTCTCTCTCACAGGATTTTAAAGAAAGAAAATACGTTTATTTGATACAAATCTGAAGTCAAAATAAAGTTAAAACAAAATTATCATTATTTTTGTTAATCATTATTTGAGCAAAAACCATAGCATAGCATTACATAGTTGACCGTATAATGTTCATTAAGTTCGCCTTTGTACAGTTTTTTTGTGCATAAAGCTTTAAATAAATAAATAAATAAATAAATAAATAAATAAATAAATGAATAAATAAATAAATAAATAAATAAATAAATAAATAAATAAATATATAAATAAATAAATAAATGTTCCCATTGTTGGGACTTAAGCTCCTATTAGCCAATGACCTTTTGAAAGCCTATTTTTAACTTGTATAAAGTACCTTAAAAGTGCATCATGAAATTCTAAAAAAAATATAATGTAATACTTTGATTCAAGGACCACAATTCTGTACAAATAATTTGTCGTTTATTGTTTTACGTTTGTAAAATAAATTATAAAAAAAATGTCTACTTGCGTTTACTGTTTGTGCATAAATTTTTGTACCCAAGCGATTACCAACACGAAATTTATACCTGTCGATAGAGAATATAATGATTATAAATACTGCGCAAATACTATGTATAGAACAGTAGATTTTTTCTGAGATATTAGCATTTTTTCGTTGTAAATCATAACCTCAAAATGTCAAATAACAAGTCATTTAGACCTAGGATGGGTTTTTTTTTTTTTTCGATGGGAAAAATCATCTTACGACAACCCCCGCTCTTGGGCGGAGCGGGAGATAGTGTCAGACTCTTACTGACTAAAAAACCCATCCCGTTCCTTCAAGCCTTCATACCGGGGCTCGAGCGCCCTTTCGGATAACCTTGGCCCCAGTAGGCTTCGACCCGGCTGGGCCCCTGCTGACAACTCCTTGAGGCGCGCGGGAACAGCGCGCGCCGTCGACGACTTGGGCTTGGTCCGGACGGTTACCGGACGGCCGGACAGCGAGCTACCCATTGCTCACCGTCCGCAAGCCCGCGCCTACGGTGGCTGGAAATCGGGACCGGAATCCCGGCGGCGGCGGCGAGAGCGCCGTTGCCTGATGCGGTCGGCCTCCTCCTTAGCGAGCATTACTGCTTCGCAGAAGTCGGCGACCGCCTGCCACTCCTCCTCGCTCCGGACCATGGCCTCGACCAAAGTCCGGCGCGAGAGGTCTCCGCCGCCGATCACCCCCACGAGGGCACGGCGATGCTCCGTCCAAGCAGGGCACACCGCGATTGTGTGCTCCACCGTGTCCTCCGGACCTAGGATGGGTGGACGTACGTCAGTGTTCTCTCCATAAGGCTCCCATATTTACATAGATTAATCGTTCAAGGGTAAAATGGGGTAAAAAAAAAATCCAGGTCATCGGCTAACAGGAGCCCCTTAAGCCTCTTCTCTAGGAGAGGGAATATTCCGTTATTCACCACACGGGCCTAGTGAAGGTTGGTGGATATCACCATGTCTTCGAATTTTTGGTTCCAGGACATTTCCTTCACCTTTTTTGAGAGCAGTAGTAATAAAATAAATTACTTAAAGTAATGCGCTAAGTCTGTCCTGGCAAGTCGGGGTCGTTGCCACTCGGGCACCATTACTCTCCCGCACGTACGAGCACGTGGCACAGGTACCTAATTAAGTATAAAATTAATCAGCTAAAAAGAAAAAAAACCTTTAGTTTTAAAAATAAAATTGAAAACCAAATAAAAATTTAAATTAAAATCGAATTAAAAATAGAAATGGAAATCAAATTCACAATTAAAATCACTAAATCCAAATTGAATTAAAATTGTTCAAAATCAAAATATATTTAGGAAGTACACAAATTAAATTCACAAATTGCTACTAGTACAATGGTACGCTGATCCCAAACAAAATAGAACAAGGGTAATAAAATCATTACATATTTGAAACGTGTTCAGGATTATAAGGCAAAGATCTCCCGAGATCAATTTCCATAGAACAACAAACAAACCCGTCATGTTTACATTAATCACACGATCCACAACTCCAGTAGGTTTTAGTCCATCGAGTAACATTTGAACCAAAATATTATAAATAGGAAAAGTTAATTGTTTGTGCGAAGTAATCCTCAGATTCTTTACAAAAATTCGCTCACTGAAAGCTCTATTATATAGCTAAATATACATTGTGTATGTATTACATATTTACGAGGATATAGGCTCTAAAAAGCAGAGTGGCCGATCGGTAATGGCTTCGACTTACGAGTTTGTAGGTCGCGGGTTCAAACCCTGCCAGGCGCATTACTTTGTGTAATTTATTTCATTAACACTGCTCTCAAAACGATGAAGAAAAACATCGTGAGGAAACCGGTATATCCTAGCCAAAAATTCTTAGACATGTGACATCCACCAACCCGCACTGGGCCCGCGTGGTGGATTAAGGCCCATTCCCTCTCCTAGAGAGCAGGCCTGAGTCCCAACAGGAATATTATAAGGCCGACTATGCTATGCTACTAAATTGTATTCTTATAAATGTTATTTAATTATATAATTTTAAACTTGTGAACTAACATAGAACTGTTGCTGTACTACTGACACAATTATATTTCTGGAACAAAAGTTGAGTAATAAATTAATTATTGTTATTTTGGCACGAGTTTTTGGGGTGAAGTTCAGCGGCTGTTTCAATTATATTCGCAAATTGATTCCTAGTGGATATTGTAATGTAAAATTGGTGTGTTTGTATTTCTTGTGTTTTGTTCAGTGGCTTGTGTATACTACTAAACAACAAACAATATGAAATCATATCAACCACGAGGACCATTGCGGGTTGGGGGATGTCATGTCTTAAAATTTTTTGGTTATAAGATATGCTGATGTTTTCCTTCACCGTTTTGAGAGCAGTGGTGATGAAATAAAGTACACAAAGTAATACGCCTGGCTGGGTTTGAACCCGCGACCTACAACTCGTAAGTCAGGGCCGTTACCACTTGGCCACCACTGCCCTGCATACAATTTAGTATTCCTATAACAAAATTAGAATAAAAAAAAACTGATTATTATACTTGTCAGGGAACTAACGTGATGAATATTACGAAACCTCTCGGTATTCAGTACTTACTTACTGAGCTACTGGGTATTTACATGACTGTGGGAAGATTTTTAAAGAAGCGAGATTTTTCAAAAAAGTAAAGGGAAACTGTAGGAACACAGATAGGGTTTAGTCATTAAAAATCTGACACTCCGTTTCGCCACCCAGAGTAGAGGAAATTATAATTTATTTGACTACATTGTATTGGTAGTGTTAATTTTACTGTAGGTATTAGTGTATTTAACTGGCTCCTTGGACTCGTCATTACAAGTGCAAGAACTACTGAAAGATAGCTTTTATGTTCAATTCCCAATCTGATGAAAAGTGCTAGTAAGTTTTCGAGAAATTTCTCTGTAGTTGCCGGAGTTTTGAAGCTGGTGGTGTGGAACCCACGAACCTCGAAAATCGCATAAAGACCGGGTCGGAGCTTTCACTGGTCACGTCAGACTGCCGTCCCAACAAAATAAAGTTATTTATTTATTTATTTATTTATTTATTTATTTATTTATTTATTTATTTATTTATTTATTTATTTATTTATTTATTTATTTATTTATTTATTTATTTATTTATTTATTTATTTATTTATTTATTTATTTATTTATTTATTTATTTATTTATTTATTTATTTATTTATTTATTTATTCATTTGCACATATTTCCTGTGTATCAGGCTAATCTCCGATTTGAGATTGTCGACCGTTATCAAAATTCGAACACAAGGTATAAAAAGTGTCAAACCGCCATATTAATTTTTCAGGTAAAATTTATCGCTCTATTGAAACATCAGTCTAAAAATTAGGCTTACTAACTGCCGATATTCAAAAACAAAATTAAAAGGGCCCCGGTTCGGCCCGGTTCGCTCCCGGCTCAGCCGTGCATTATTCATGACGCCGACACGCACGCCCGTGTATGAATTGAAACGAACCGGCGCGACGCTCGCCTTTTATAGCCCCAATGTAAATACGCTCCTAGAGCGATCCGTTTCAGATGAATTTGATTTTTCAATGATAAAATTTAAAATGACGTTATTTTTCATAGGATGTTTGTGGTTTTCCGTTATACAGATTTAAGAATTTTAAGTTATTTGTTTTTTAAAATAAATGCTGTATGTTAAAATTTAACTGTGAAAAGTCTTTGCTTTGTAACATTTTAAAGCAAACGAATGATAATAAAATGCAACGCTTTTCGTACCACAAAAAAAAAACAGCCTAAATATTTGAACGTTAAAAACGCCATGGTCGAATTTACAGTTTAGTTAGATGTAACTTCTCTACACTCGAAAAAAGTCGCCTCTAAAATGCTCGCGTTATTTTTTTTACTTTTTATTTTTATTCGTTAACTAAACAAATGCCAAGCGGGAAAGGTCCAGGCTAGTGACAAAGGGTAGGTAACAAAAACTATGTAGATATTACACTTTATTAAAATTTCCAACTCATTTTTTATATTGTTAGGTTACACAGGCGACACAGAAAGGTTTTCTGCCTCGCACTTCTATATGTGTAGTATATAATATGTAGATGTGAGAGGGAAAAATATGATGAAACACAACTGACATTAAATGTATGAGAAACGTAAATATTCTTCACATTTCTGTATTTGATGTTAATGTAGACACAAATAAAGTGGTACGTCTGTTCGAAACTGAATAAGTTCCGTTAGAAAAATAACTTGCTTCGAAAAATGCATATTTTGCTTGTTCGTGGTATGAAGATGTTTCCTCTTTTGATGCTAGGAATTATAGAATAATATTGGATATGACGTAGATTTATATCAAACAAGGCAAGGAAAGATAAGCATTCAGAAAACATGGAGAGTTTACATTGATATCGTAGACAGTTTTAAATTGAAGTATCATAATCTAGACTAAATTTATGTCTCAGGGCATATTTTACTAAAGAATTTATTGCTCATAAGTTATTTACTAGTTGTTAAATAATTTATTTACCTTAGATACAGACTTATACCTAGTTCAGGGAGAAAGCAATTTTGTACCTGTATCTCTAGTTAAAGCCCTTAATTTATAAATACTTTTATAAATGAAATAGTTCAATAAACATAATTTATAAAAACAAAAACTACAACGAATAAAAAAAATATTCAACATGGCTGATATGAAATATGTTCATATGCGTCACGAGTGACCTGATCCCTGTCCAAATATTAATATTCCATGAGGTCACTCAAAAAAGTCACCCAAACAAAAAAATGGCTTCATAAAATTATCACCTATGTATTAAAACACATCAACAAAAAGCTTTTCATGCTCTGCGGCGATGTTAAAAATTCAATTAAAAACCTCATTTGTGTTTTTCATCAAGTTAAAAACTGTAGTCGTGTCTGTTCGACGCCGAAATATTAACACGCGGTGTGAGGAGGACGAGAGGAGCGGGAGGTATTGATTAGGGAAATTACTCAATTAGGAAATAAAAAAAGAAAGATTCTTTTCCTGGCTCGTAATGTAGTACATACTTGATTTGATTTGATTGCTTTCCTTGATTTATTTGTTGATCATTAAGCTTGGAGCTGTCAGTCACGTAGTAACTGATTCTTGATATTTTTTTATGTGGGAAAATCATCCAAAGCCCTGCTCTTGGGCAGAAAGGGAGATAGTGTCAGACTTTTACTGACTAAAAATCCACTCCTTATTCTTCGTTACCTTTCGTACCGAGGCCGAACCTTCCTTTCAGAAACAGTTCCTTGGCCCCAGTAGGCTTCGACCCTGCTTGGCCCCCACGGTTTGCAACTCCTTGAGGCTGAACTGATTCTTGATATAATTTTCGATTTGAAATGTGGTAGATATAATTATGAGAGTTATTCATATGTTTGTATTCTTTTAGAACATCATGTTAGAATTTCCGAGCCCAAGCCCTCAGCAGAGCGTTGTATACCACTCGCTCCTCAAAGAGATGTTAGCAAACCTTATAAGTCCAGTCAAGCCGATGCCCGCTGGGGCCGCCCCGATATAAAGCAAAGACTAACCGAAAGACACAGGTATGGTTTTAACTTATAGTTATAAACAATGACTTTTCTGCTCTGAGTAAAGCGGGAAGGCCGCTTGCGGAAAAGTCATTGATTGAATAGTCATTCATTTCTCACCTTAAAAAAAGTATGTGTGTCCTTTATACATCGCGCTACATATTAATCATAAACAACCAACCATATTCAGACAACCCGAGTATAAACAAATAATTGTTAAAATTTGAACTAAAGCAAACACACGCACACGTATCTAGGTCTACAAACAAACTAAATCCTGTAGCTCGCGCCGTGGCAACGAAGCAAAACTCTACTCTTTGACTTGGAAACAAATAGTTAATTACCTAGAGAGCTCGTTAGGCATGGATTGTACCAAAGTTGCTTCTACTTTTTACAGTGCAACCGGGCCTTAAGTTCGCGGGATTTTAAACGAACCAAGGAACGTCTCGGTCTACTTACGACGTTTTTTTAACCGACCTTTAGTGAATGGAATGCTTGAGGATGACAGGATGCATGGAGGTGACTTGCAGTAAATGCAGTTAGGTTTTGCTTGAATGAGAGGGCAAATTAAAAATGGATTTTGGTGCATTATTTTTGGTTACTTCATTATCATCATCATTTTAGCCGAAAGACGACACAGGCTTCCCCAAGTGTCGCCACAATGATCGGTCCTGTGCATCTCGCATCCATCGGATTCCCGCAACCCTTACCAGGTCATCGGTCCACCTTGTAGAAGGCCTTCCAACGCTACGTTTTCAGATACATAGTCGCCATTCCGCAACGTTTCGACCCCAACGGCCATCTGTTCTGCGCGCAATGTGCCCTGCCCATTGCTACGTAAGTTTAGCAATTCTTCGTGCTATATCGGTAACTTTGGTTCTTCTGCAGATATCCTCATTCCTGATTCGATCACGCAAGGAAACTCTGAGCATATCCTTTCTATTGCCCTTTTTTGTGACTTTAAGTCTTCTGATGAGGCCTATTGTAAGCGACCACGTTTCGGAGCCATATGTCATCACTGACTTTCGTCTTGCGACACTGTGATGTGTTGGACGAGAAGATACCGCGTAGCTTCCCGAACGCTGCCCAGCCAAGTCGAATTGGTTACTTAATTAGGTTCAATTTATAAGGGAACTGCCTCCTGAAATAAAAGTACTTCATTTTGTGTCGAGGTTTCACATTATTCTATAATCAAGTTCGCTTGCTATTCAAAGCAAAACTGTTGAGCTAAACTAGAACGTTAAATACTCCCTTGAACCGAAAATGTAATAAAACACCGAGAGTACATGACAAAGTTAAAGAAGACAATGAAAGTGGTGCCATTTCAAACAGGTCAAGGAATTGGCCTCAGTAAAGAGAGCTCCAAGGTGATGCAACGACAAGGACACAATGTAACTCACTTGAAATCTAAGAAGAATCGTAAATCTGATTTTGTGATTTCAAGAATATTTCGCTTTTATACCGAGTGTATTTCTTAACATAAACTACGAAAATTTACATTATCTACCTATTGAAGTGAGGCGTGCTCAAACGCTACCGACATTTTGGTGATTTTTCTTCTTCTGATTCAATTATATACTTGATATTTATTAGTATATTACTTGGTATTGTATACAGTATGTACATATTTTGTGTTATTATGTCTTTCAAAATTACTTCTGATATTTGTACATTGACAGCCACAAATCTGTTTTTTTTTTCTTTCAGTCCATCCAAAGGTTGTCTGTAAGAAATTTCTCTGTGCGATAAGACCACCTAATAATTTTACACAATTTTTTGTATTGGTCCTGTATTTTATTTTCTTCTAATGTGATGTGCAATAAAAATATTAATTAATAATTATCGAAAAAAAATATAATTAAAAAGTAACTGTCCTGTTAAATAGCATTAAAACACAGTGAAATTAAAACACCAAAAGAATGAAACAGAGATCGTCTGTGGTAATTAAAAAGGACTAATCCCATCATTTGAACGCAACCATCCCAAATAATGCAGTACAGCTTCACAAAGAACATACCTCCATTGCAGCCATATGTTCGTGTTTTAAATCGCATTACACACGACAAAGGGAACCGCGGGGCGAGCACATGTCATAGTGCTTTTATTACACCGCATATGGGCTAAATGTGCCCCATATTGGCTTATTTATCTCTGTCTTGCTGAGATATTTAGTATTTTTTCGTAGAGATCTGTGCTTTTGCTTCTAAGCGTATTTTGTAGAACTTTTTCAAATTACATTAGTTAAGTTTATTAGAATAGTTTTTTTTTTGACTGGTGTATATAAAGGTGTATTGCCTTAATGGATCAGTGAGTATACGTAGAACACAAAAAATAGGTTTTCAAAGCAAAAATAACCCCTGATTAAATCCGAAAAGAAAGAGTTCATTGACTACGCATGAGATTTACATACGCATTTTCTTTATAATTTTAATTGTTTTTGTTTAGTTACTATAATTGTCTAACTTAAAATAATAAAATAAATAAAAAACTCCTACCCGCAACTTTGATTACCTTTTTTAAACAATAAAATACAGGTCTGGAGGTCTGATGCGCATGTGAGTTTATATGAGCAATTCTTAGGCAGGGTGCAAACTTGTGTCTTGTTTAAGATACAAGCTATCAATGAATATAATTTGATTTCTATAGAACTAGCATGGAGGGATGACTCCGTGCTAGTTCTCTCACATTTTTTGTGTTCAGTTTCTTCCACATAACACATAGTCATAATGATCAAAAAGTGTTCGGTGTCGGTGCTGAACACAAAAAGTGTCTACATTTAGGCAGCGCTTTATTGTGAGGCAGCGGTTTTTATAAACAAAATGAAATCTTTTACAAATTATGTACGTGGTGTTTCTCTATACATATAATATTAGATTAAGCAGTTGCTGGCGCTCTTTTCTCTATATAATATATATTTTATAATTAATATTTTTCTGTTCTGTTATAAATGAATCTATTAATGGTATGGTAGGTACTGTCGGTAATGTTTTTTTTTTGTTTGTTTTTTTGTGTACAATAAAGAATAAAGTAGGTAACCCAAACTATGAGTATTCATTGCACAAACTTTGTACAGACACAGACATATTGGTTTATTTGAATTGATATGCCTAGGTATTCTATTCAGTTGCCTCATACAGTATTTTCCATCCAGTTCGGCTCAATAACTTTATTATCCCATATCAGAACATCCAAAAAAACTGCTTAAAAGCGGCGTCGGTAGGCTAATATTATGCTCCGTAAGATTCACTATATATTATTCATAGACACACGCACGCCTGGCTCGTGCGAATACATTGGCATTCTCCTTTATTGCCAACCCAAATGTGTTTATATACGCGGTGTCTCCGCGAAACTCTTTTATGTTCTGTTTATGGGATTCAGGATTTTGATCTGGTTATTTAAATCTTAACTAGAGTTTAGTGTTTAATATTAGAATACTGAAAGTATCTAAGCGACAGCTGTTATGAGATCAAAAACAACGAATCTGTGTCGGAAATCTACCTATGAAATTGCCGTTTTTGAAAACGGCAATTTTGGAATCACCTTTATTGTGCGTATAGCTACAAAGAATGCCCTAGCGGAGTCTGTATTTCCTGATAGCTGCGACGTAAGAATTTGGATTACTTTTAGACATACGCGCGCGTTCTCCATCGACGGCCACATCGCTGCTTTCAGGTGAATTAGTGGTCAGGTGAGAGCCAATCAATAATAAAAAAGTTAATATCAGCTGATCAAATAATAGTAGGAATGGGAATTGCAAAAACAAAATATTTTCTCGGGACTTGACTTCGTTTTCCTTAAGGAAGTTGTTTAATTAGATGACCAAAAGCAATTCGGAAATATGACTTCATCTTTCCGTTATAATTTGTATAGACTTATTGAAGACTGTGTTTCGAACAGTTTATTTCAATCAAGATTATACAACAACAAAAAAAAATAAGCATCAATCAAAATACTCATTTTCTCGACAAAACAATTTGCAAAAGTCTAGATACGAGAATATGTACTTCGACCCAATCACAGCAAAAAATATTGTAGAAAAAGTTAGGTAACACGAGACACAAGTTTGGTTTTTCATGAATACTTAAATACGCCTACGGCTGATAAAAACACAACAAAATGAAAAGCAATAGAAACTGAAAAGCAACGATAGATGGGAATTGAAACAATCAATCCTCTTCAAATGCTTTCAAAAGAATAAATAGTGTACAATGAAAAAACAGTGATTGCCCACTTAAAATTCATCAGTGAGGTTCGATGCTAGAAACATTTTCTGGGGCAAATAATAACAAAAAGCCTTTGGCCTGGATTTTAATGTTGGGGATGTGCAGAAATAAATTCACGAAGATTTTTCAGTGGACGCGGCGGGACTGCGTAATTTGTATGCTGCGTAGTATCGGGGTTCCGTATGCTCGGTGGCTGTGGTGGATCCAAACGCGATGTTTAATTTCAAGTACTTCTATCAAATGGTTTTTAGGCTTCATTTTTAGAGAAATTTACATTTCTGTCCTTAAAATTGCTAGTACAGGTTTTGAAACTGTCAAATACATCATATACAATAATTTTGATTTTAAGAATAGCTGTCAAAATATCAAAATTATTAAGCCGTCATTATATTTGGCGATATAGAAATGGCTGATATTTTGCTGTACGAAATATTCACACAAACTTAATTTAGTACGATCAAAATGCCACTCAACTTGGCTATTTGTGTCACATGTGGAGCTTTAACCGATAAATTATGCTTAGGTTATTCGATAATAATACTTTATTATTGAATTTCATAACTAATCAAATGTTACCCTTCGAGAAATTAATTTTCTGCAATTTTAGCTACACTGAGGGCAGGAGGATAGTCTAAAGTAGTACTGCATTAGCCACTACTTTTTGCCCGAGGTTTCACCCGCGTAAATAAAATATTACCTATGTCATGGTCACTCAAGAATAAAGCCACTTTCTATCGGTGAAAAATTGTAGCAATCAGACCAGTGTTTTCATAGATTACTACCTACAAACAAAAAAAAAAACAAAATACCTTTTTATTATATTAAGTGTAGAAGTAGATAAACACTGTCGAAAAGTTCATTATGGAGTCTTCATGTGCTCTATGTTTTTAACGACAAATCATTGGTTGATAGCTGCTATTATTGATAAAAACTGACTTTTTCAAAGCCCTCTAGTACCTTAACATTAAAAACAAATTTATTTACGAAACACATAAAATACTTTCAAATTGTTACACATTGAACAGGTTTATTTTGGACATTACTGCAAAGAGTATAGTATTTCGTTACTGACATCCCGTGCTTCAGAAAGTGCGTAAAGCTGTTGGTCCCAGTTGACAGTCATAACAGGTAGTCAGACGCTTCAAAGTCGGACCACCAGCAAATCCAAAGAATATTGTGTTGCCCAGTAACTGGTTTGGAGAGATCTAATAGGCAGTTGCTCTATGTAAAACTCGGGTATTCAGCCACATCTGGTTAGACTGAAAATTGACCCCAAG
The DNA here is from genome assembly GCA_929112965.1 of Mythimna albipuncta. Classification (NCBI taxonomy): domain Eukaryota; kingdom Metazoa; phylum Arthropoda; class Insecta; order Lepidoptera; family Noctuidae; genus Mythimna; species Mythimna albipuncta. Next base: position 807,303 of record OV815973.1, read on the forward strand.
CTAATTGGGAAAAGGCTAAGGAGATGATGTTGTATTTGAATTACTTAATATCATAATAATTATATAATAAGTTGCTACTTTACAATTTTTCCTAGATTATTATGTCCTGGACTCCTATAATCATATATTTTAATAAATTCGCTGTTGTAAATTGACTATACAGAACCTTTGCACCAGCCACCGCTTCACTCATCCCCAAACTATGGAGCGTACGTCACCCGCGGGTTGGATCGTCAAATCCAGCTATAAATATACTCATGAGCTCATTTATATCCAGCTCTCTTATTATTTGTTTACTGCTTTCATTTATAATGAGATATTACCATTGAGAATAAGGTTTATTTTAGGTGAGATGTGTCGTTACCGAAGTTCAGTTGTTCCATGTAAAATACCAGTTGCAGGAACTAGAAGCAGTAAGTGTAATTTATACCATGCAAAAACAATATATAAGGATAATTTAGAAGATTGGCCAACCCATCACACCATTTCCAACCACGGTACACTCTATAAACCAGAATTAATGAAACTTTCAGAAAAGCACGGAGGGACCGACCCATCACACCATTTCCAACTATTGTACATTCTTAAAGCCATCATTCATGGTGCCAACCTTCAGAAAAGCACAGAGGGAATGAAACTAAACGAGTCCCGGAGAAAAGATTCAAAAGTTACAAAAAACAGATAATTTACCAATAAAATCACCAATGCACAATACTAATATACAAAATAAGGAACTGACTGACATACTAACGTATAGCCAAAACTACTAAGACTGAAGAGCATGAAATTTTACACAAAGCTTTTTTTTAAGACTCAGGCGAGAATTAAAAATTTTCCTCCTAAGGGGATGAAACGGAGGTCGGAGCATGTATAGAGAAACCTTCTAAAACGCGGGAAGCTAGTTTAAATGTAAAAGTGTAGCAGAAACTAAGTTTTAGGCAATAAACACAAAAGGCATGTACCCACTGAATTATTTAGTGAGATTCGAAACAAAATCTAACAAACTTCACATGTGCCAACAGAAACAAACTCAGTCTAGCACCAGCTGCAAGACACACATGTTGTACTTCCAACGAGCAAACCGACACACAAGAGCGTCTGTCAAATAACAGCAATATAAATCCCAACTTCACTTAAATTGTCCGTTAAAATCAGGCAGAACAACAATTGCTCGTGCCACTACAATAAAAGTTAAATAAAGGCCCGGGCCACTTGCCTCCGGAAATCCATTCGTTGAGGCCGCAGGCTCTAATTTCCTGTTCACGGCCCGGGCCGCATAGAAAACGTGATTCTTTGCCGAGGTACACTGTGGAGTACAGACGTTCGTTTAATGGTGTTAGGAATATGCAGTTTTGTGGAGTATGGAGAGAAATCGTGACGTTTTGTGGTGTAATCTACACTAAAATGATAAAGAGGTAAAGTTTTTTTCTTCGTTTGTAGGAGGTAATCTCTGAAAGTGGTCCGATCGGTAATTTTTTATCACCAATAGAAAGCTGCTTTATTCCTGAATGATAAACAATTATAAAAGCTATATTTTATATACGCGGGTGAAGTTGCGGGCAAAAGCTAGTGTAGGATATTTTAATTTGTTGTAGAAAATGGGTAAAATGCTGGATTATTATAAATGCTAGAAATATTCATTAATGATAAAAGTATTCTAGTCGCATTTAATGATTATGTACATCGCTATAGCTGTAGTCGTACCGTAGCATACAATTTTTTTTGTCATATTTTATCATTTTGTACCTACTTAGTGTAATTGCTGGGACTCAGGTCCCTTCATTAAGAAAAGGAACGGACAGTAATCCACTACGCGGGCGAGATTGGTGGATGTTACATGACTTCGATTTTTTGGTTCTATGACATGCCGGTTTCCGCAAGACGTTTTCCTTCACCATTTTGAGAGCTATGATGAGGAAATTCATCTGACTGAGTTTGAACCCGCGACCTACAACTTGTAAGTCGGGGCAGTAGTTCGTAGTTAGTAGCGTAAACTCATTGTGAAGAGCGTACGCTATAAGCCTTGTGTCCGTGTGAGCGTGTGGCTGTTTTATATCCGATAAAACTCCCTCTATAAACTCCGACTTTGCATATTAAATTCCAACGTCAGCAGTCTTATCAAGAAAAAATATAGAAAAATATACATTTAACAAAGTAACAAAAACCTCCCGTAGGCTTTTCACGAACCGGAAATTAGTATCTTCAGGCGTTTCTCATGAAAAGCCGGCAGCGGTCCCGGAAGTGAGGAATTTTCCTCGGCCCGAGTGGCCAATGGTAATGTGCCGAATTAAACGGTGCCATATTAGCGAATGTTCTACTACCTGTACGTACTGCGAATATTAAAATTACCTGTTTTATGTATTTGGATAAAACGGTCTTCCCGCCCGATTATAATTTAGGTATCTTCAAGGCTAGAGTGAATAGGCTCTTAATAAAGTAGTGCGCCTCACCATCAACGATTGCATCACTGCTTACCATCAGGTGGCCGATAGCATTAACGCTATAGTTTATATTATTAATAATAAAAAGTTTTTTTTTATATAAAAGCAATGTGTAAATCAATATCGGTGATTATCCAAAACGCTCCCTAGAACTACCAAGTAAAAAAAAAATCTTAAAAGGGTCGTCGAGGCCGCCGTAGAATGAGGTGGCAAGACGATCTGGACGCGTATCACGGGGATTGGTGCGAGACGGCGCGGGAGAGGGATGGCGCGGTTGCCCAGCAGTGGGACAGCAACGGCTAGGAAAAAAAAAACAGGTTCTGGAGCTCTGAACAAAGTGGCTGTCTATGTAGAATATTCTATACGTACCAAATCTATGTCTCGTCTTCACATTTTCTGCTTCAAACATTTTTCAAGGAATCTTTTTGATACTAAACTACAGGCGTCTTAAGGCGTTTGTGCCAACGGAAACAAAGGAAGGCGGTAGTTCTTAAGGAATTCTTCACAATAGCGTGTCCTGGGTCAAGTAATTAATTATTACGAACTGAATAATTTAAGCTCGCGCCACGGAATTAAGAGCTCTGTCGAAGTAAACGGTTTAATGAAATGAATGGGAATTAGATAGAGTTATTTATGTACTTCCATCTGGCGTCATTTCTAATCACAAATCTCTTGAAACCAATAAATATTACAAATTTATCTACGAGTATACATACATATAAATAAAATTAGAGTGTTTATTTGTAATATTGAAATAACTGCTTTTTACTACATGCATACATGAATATATATACGGTGCATACATCAAAATAACATTATTTATATTTTTTGTCTGTCTGTCTGTTTAATCTCTGAAATGGCTGGACCAATTTTGACGGGACTTTTTGGCAGGTAGCTGATGTAATAAGGAGTAACATAGGCTACTTTTATTTTAGAAAATAAAATCAAGATCCTGTAGTCCACGCGAACGAAGTTGCGGGCACAGCTAGTAAATAATATAAGAACCTCAGAAAGAGATAAGGCAAATAAAACCAAAAATATTAAAATACAGTTTTAATTAGTACTTTTCATTGAAAAAGATCTCTCTACGTCAACTGAGGTAAGGTTAATAAATTTATACATTTCCTCCTCCTCGTCATTAATGCAGAAAGATTGTTTTCTGCTTTATTTCTTTATTTTTAAATTAATCTCGACATATGAGGCATATCCACTTTATTCTTTCGCTATATGAAATCAGTATTAGTATAACTCTACCTAATTCCTTGCATGGCACGTTTTGCTCTTGATAACAACATTACCATCATCTGTTCACACGTAAAGTGTCCAATGCTGAACACAGGCCTTCTTAAGCCTCGCCACTGAGACTGGTTTTAGGCACGGCACTTCTTTGGCCTTTACCAGATCATTGGTCGAATGCGTCCATCTCTGGGAGGCAACACTGCATGTTCCGGTACGCAGTCGTCTCTCCAGAATCTTTTAGCGTCATTGACCATCTGTTCTGTAACAATAGGGCCTGCCCACTGCCAATTAAATTTAGCCATTTTTCAAACGACTTGGTTAACACCAAATTCGATGTAGTCAACTTTGGTTGAATAATCTAGGTTGATTAAGAGATCTTGATCATTTTTTACTAATAGAACCTTGTAAAATTATCTAATATAAGTATGTTTAAATGTTTTAATAATAGTAGAAGATTTATAACAACAAAAAATGCAAAAGATTTTTGTTTACCTATTTGAGTCTCTTTATTTATTACAAAAGTAGGATACATCTGCAAAGATATAGTAATGTCGTAAGTAAGAATAAAGTAATGACATAAATCGGGAGTCGTAAAAGAAATCTGATTCTACTTCGCTCATTGACTCATCATCACTAGCCACATTGCGGTCAGCGTCTGTTGAAGAACTATCATCATCCTAAAAAAAAAGTGAATGACAACTAAAATTCGTGATGCCAACAACAGATTTTTTATTTCGTTCAAAAATTCCTAAGTAATTTTACTTTTTGGACAGACTCAATATTAAAACCGGCCATAATTATTTTTACCTCAAAGTTCTCACTGACAGTTTCTTAGTTGAAAACGTGAAGAAAGCTTCGTTAAGGTGGAGGAAAAAACTTTTTAAGTGTAATCATCTCTTGTGCATTTAAAGAACATTTCAAAATACCTAAACATTTTATTCCTTAAAACCAATGCATTCATCTGAGCCACTAAATCCCAAGAATGTCGACTTCAACGCACAGGAAAGCCATTGATCAATACAAGCCATTTCACCAGCGTTTGCAAGCCAGGCACATACCCACACAATTTACGAAGCTACAACACTACACTACATGGTCGTACTACATAAATCACTCTTATTTTTGTCGGTTAATACTCTTGGAACTTCTTTGAATGCTCCTAAATCGTAAATTTATAAATGTTTAGAATACACTTTTAAGTGAAAATTGAAAGAATTTCTTAGTTTATCTGCAAAATGTTGTAAGTAGATTGATTTGTATGCTTTTATCTGTAAAAATCAACGCAGATTAGAGACATTTGTTTGCAGAAGACTAAAATCCCTGAATCGTGAATTAAGAGAACTTGCCATGGACTCAATGCACGCGGTGTGCGATCATTTTTTGCTCGTGTGGGTTGCGATAGTCGCTGCATTTTTTACCGCCCTGAGATCCGTGTGCTCAAGGACTATGGCCTCCATATCCCGTGGTGGATGAGCGGCAAGGAGGCCAGCCATTTCGCAGGAGATTGTAACCATCCAGAAAATTCTCCCGTAAACTTGAGGACCTGTTTTAATATATATCTCTAGAGTTTCAATGCAAACTTTCAAAGAAGAAAACAATAACGAATAATGGATAGAATAATTGATTTTCGATTATTTATTCGAAACAAACACAACGACATATAAACAAACATAAAATAAAAAAGAAAAGAATAGCACAGAACAATACAAAAAAAAAATGCGCTGAGCCTACCTGTACTGGAAAGGCTACCATCTAAAATTTTGAAATTTAAATTCAAAATAATTTATTTCAGATACACCATTTGCAGGCATTTTTGAATAGTCAAATGTCGGTCAGTCCTAGAAAAGTGAAGCTAAAAGTAAAAGTTTGATAATGATATCTACCGTGTCTATCACACCCTCGCCAATTCATAACAAAACAGAAGACTAGTGACTACTGAAGTATTCTAGATAATTACTAAAGCCAGTTTCTGTCATTGTAGTCATAAGCATTTATCCAACGACTATGACAAGAATCCACTTAGGTATTGTAAATTCCTTCAGTTTCAATATTCATTGCGACTACAATACGTCTTCGGAAGTTCATCCTGTTTCTTTGTTTCAAATTTTTGTCTCAAAGCCTTTGAAAGTTTCTTTCAAAGAGTATAATTATTAAGTCTTACCTACTGTAATGGCTTCATGGTATTGTTTAAACAAGAACTGGCTCAGTTTCTGAGAGTTTTCATAATACATTATGATAAGCATGCATTTGTAGCACTGAAATAGTAAACATTTTACAATCTCAAACATGTTTATCTGTATTTTCTTTGCGTTCTAGGAAAAGAGGTTTAATCTTCAGAAGCCATTTTAAATCACTGCAGTTAAACCACTATCAAACATAAAATCACATAAAAATACCTTCACAAAAAGAGCAATATTAAAAACATAAAACGAAAGCTTTATTCGACAATACCGCGGAACCCGGCGCCGAGCGAGACGGGCGCGGCCATCGTTTTTATTTATTTCCAATCGCGAAGTAATCTTGCAATCTGCAGCTGTGCTGTAATAGAACACGCCATTAAAATATAGTTACAGTAGTTGGGTATACACGTCATGACAGGCGGGTATACTCGTCATGACAGGCGGGTTTTTTGATATCGGAATAAAATGGGTAGTAAAAAATGGTTTCTTTTTTTTAATTGATATAAACTAGTACTTGACTGCGATCTAGGGATGCCTAAACAAAATTTCAAAATATCTGGAAAATAAAATCAAATAGTCGGGATTTAGGGATTGTTGTCGGGAGAAATAAAATATTTATATCTAAGAAAGGTATTTTTTTTTAAATTTACAACAATACTTCCACCATGTCAATAAGCAGGCAGGCTTATGGTTTTGTTTGCCACATATACCTGCTTCATTCAGACTTCACCGATTTCACTAATTTGGAACCTTTAGCACCGTTTAAAACTGACTTGAATGTCAAACAGTTTGCTTCAAAGTTTAGCCTAATTACTACCTAATTCAGCTTTAATTAAATCGAAGTCATGCGATTTCTTTGGTATATAAATTATTTAGCAAAGTGAAACACCCTTTCACAGTAAGCATTGTTTACAGGAATTAAAGCGCGGTAATTTTAAATTAGTATTCGTAGGTAATTTTAGAAATATCCGTTTTTCTGGATATTTTGAGATTTTTCTGGAGTCTGGAGATCACTAAAAAAGTCGGGAGAATCCAGACGATTCATGACCATCTGGCAACTTTACTGCGATCCCACCTGATAGTAAGCAGTAATGCAATCTCTGATGGTGAGGCGCACTAGTTTATGAAGAGCCTATTCGCTCTAGCCTTGAAAACACCCAAATTATAATCGGACGGGAAGACCGCAGCATCTTTTAAATAGGTTGGTTAATTCAATATTAATTGTTTGAAGATATCAGATATACACCTTCTTATACACCAATAATTAAATTAAAATAGGAGGGGTATTTACGTATATAAACCTCAGATACACAATTAAATATATTTGTTTTGATTTCAATTTAAATCTACAGATTGGTTTTTACATTTAACCCGGTTATTGATGCAATATATCGTAACACCATTCAGTGTATTTGATATTTCATTTATTAAACCGGAACGTCAAAATGACAATCACACTGATTACAAACTATGTGAAGCACCAGTATACTAATACAGATAGCAATACTAGCTTCTGCCGGCGGCTTTGCCCGCATAAATACGATTTCTCCATATAAACTACCTTCACGCAGGCGTACACTAAGCGTATAATGACGAATAATACGCGTCTATAGAGCTACCCGACCATTGACAGTAGGCCTGTCATGCTGCCCGAGAATAGTTATTCAGATAGATCTATCGATTCTCAACTGTGAAAGTGGAAACCTAGTCCTGAATCATAATGTTGTTCTAGCCCAGATCTTGTTTCCTATCTCCAATATAAGCAAGCTTCCCATCTCCGTCAGACTGCCGCCTTGGGAGCCTCGTTTAAAGGCAAAACACGTGTCGAATTACATTTTAATTAATTTGCATTAGTTCACAGAAGATTGCAAATTACTACGATCTCTAGCGTAATGGTCAGGTTCCAGGGAAACGATAAAAAGGAAAATGTTTAACTAGAAAATAAGTCCTTTTTTGCCTGGTATGAACTCAGCAGTTGAGATAAATGTTTTTTTAATAAGTACGCTTTATTATAATGCTAAATGGTTCACGGTACTACTACGAAGTAAATGACCATTTAAATTAGTAAGTGCAATAATTTAAATTCAACTCAAAGCATTTATCTATATATACTAATATTATAAAGAGGGTAAATTTGAATTTTCAAGTGTGTGTATGTTTGTAATGTATAAACTCAAAAATTACTGTGCCGATTTCAAAAATTCTTTCACCATTGGAAAGTTACATTTACCTCGAGCAACATAGGCTATATTTATAGCCCGTAAAAAGCCGGGACGGGCTGCTAGTATACACTTGCGTGCAAAAAAATCGGCCCACCCCTAACGTTTTGGTTTAAAACACGATACTTAGAAGAAAAACTAAAAATAATTTAAAAAAGTTTTTGGCGTCAATTTATAGATAAAGAAGGGAAGCTTCATAGCACTTGTTTCAAAAGTGATAATTTTTATAATTGCTTTTACAGACTTATTTATAGCACGATCAAATTAAAACCACTTTTATCGATGCGCAGGAGATAATTTCGGATCATTGGCAGTCTTTCTACAAGTCTTCGTCATACAATCCACTCACTTATTGAGACTATATGGACATAAAGAAGTTTAAAGAATAATGTAAATAAATATGTTTTGAAAAACAATTCTGAATACTTATAGTCATTAGAATATGCCAGTGGCTGTTAAGAGACGACCAACCTCAACTGACGGCGCCATGAGCCAGCAGACCGGGCCTAATGGACGCACTGTTTTAATATCAAACGAGCTAATAAACTTTATTTTAAACAAAACTAAAACGCAAACCTAGCTAGTTCATCCTAACAGCACGCAGCATTAACTTCACGCTATCGATCGCTGCAGAGCCGTTTTAGCGTCACACTCACCTGAACTCAACCTCCACTCCTGAAAATGGACCAGGATTATAAAAATAACGCGTTTTGTTTTTAGTTTTTATCTATATCTATGCCAGCTTTGCTTATATTGCCATGAAAACCTATCTATTAAAATTATTGTTCCAGGAATTATCAAAGTTCTATTGAGCCTGAATTGATACATTTTAAAATTATTTTGATTTTATTTTTTGTTTTGACATCGTCATTGAATTTATTTTGACATTTTACGCATTTACTTATATCTTGACATTTTCATTTCATTTAATTTGGCCTCCTCTCTAGAATAGTGAATGTTCCATAATCCACCAAACGGGACCAGTGCGAGTTGGTGTATGTCACATGTCTTCGAATTTTTGATTCCAGGACTTGCCGGTTTCCTCACGATGTTTTCCTTCACAGCTTTGAGAGCAATCATGGTGTTGAAATAAATTACACAAAGTAATACGCCTGGCTGGGTTTGAACCCTCGACCTACAACTCGTAAGTCGGGGCCGTTACCACTCGGCCAGCACTGCTTAGTTTAGTATCAATTAATCACCAAATAATGTTACGTAAACTGGTCATGATTCCATTTATTTTATGTGAACACAGTTACGAGTGATAAATAATAATTATTCAAATTCTTTGATAGGGCAAGTGAGACCTTTTAGACAAGGAATAATTCAATATGGCCTATTTAATTAAAGGAGGATTGTGTTGACTAAATGGTAATAAGCTTGTCAATACTTGATGGTCTCTAAGGTAAATCAGGCGAACAGTGATTATGTTTCGATTCAAGCCGCACATTCCTAATTACATTCGGTAATCTAATTACGGCTTTGTTGATAAGCTACATAGTTTAATGTAGGAACAGCTCTGGTATTTTTATTGTCAGAAATGGAACGGGGTCTAAAACGCCTCATACATGTCTTCCTTGCGGTACGGCTAAGAAAAACATAGTCTTCTCTGCTTTGCAGAGGCTAAATTGAAGTTATCAATTTGTCTTAATTTAGATAAGAGATAAGTGACGATACCAAATTAAAACAGAATGCAGTGGTGTATTTACTTAAATACGGGGTTATCATCGTCATTATCAGATTAAAGAAATTGACGACCGTTGAACATAAGCCTCCCCAAGCGTCGCCACAACAACCGGTTCGGTGAATAGAATAGAATAGCATTTATTCGGCGCAAGCAATACAATATACCACAACATAAAACAATAAATTAAAAAAATGGTACAGATATACAATACAGTTGCAGTGACTGTGCCTGAACCGAAAGGGTCACCAACTCAGCAATTGCTGGGCGTCAAACACCCAGCGCTGGTTTTCAGCTGCCACCCCGCAGTGACGCACGGATGATGGTAAAGAAAAAATACTTAAATAAATAAATATATAAATAAATATAACCCATACTTTGGTACATAAATATTGATACTAGTGTATTTGTGTGATAGTATTACTGTAATAGGTATGTAACTAAATATTATCCACTAAATATAACATAATATGATCCATTGGATTCCCGCGACCTTGACCAGGTCCGGGACCATTGGTCCGTCTTGTATGGGGCCTTCCAATGGCGCGTCTTCCAGAACGCGGTAATTCGGAGTCACTTTAATAATAATAACCATTTTATTTTTAGACATCGGAGACCCATACAAAAATACATAGAATATTATTAATCTAATACATATTATAAATACAAAACTTATTTAACTAAAAATTATACACGTAATGTAGCGCAACCAGCTGCGTGGTGTCGAGTAACCGTCGATATACGACACCTTTTAGCCAGAAGTCCTCTTTTAAAAAAAACGTTGACCTCGTACCGCAGCCAGAAAAACACTTGCAGATCCTTAACATTTCGAATACCGTAATTACAAACACAATAGAAAAACAATGAGAGAGCAAACGGAAGTTTAATTAATTAAACGTTACGAGGTCTAATAAGCCCCTTACTGTCATAATGATAATTTTCAAACGAGGTCTTAAACACCCCGTACCGGAGTCATGTAAATGATACAAAAATGAGTGTCACTGTTAACATGTTAAGTCAACTAGGTATCTGGTCTGTTCCGGGTGAGGAGCTCGAAACATTAGGCTTTGTACGTATCGAGCGTACCGCGCGGCCACGGTCGCAGTTACCTGCACAGTGAAATTTCGACAAACAGTGTTCCGCAAATTTCTACGGGAGCGCCTCCCCACCGCAGCCGCTTCTAGCATTTGCATCTCATTGGAATGCAACCGCTGGATGTACCGGAGGCGATGCGCTGCAGCGAGGATGCGGTAATATTATGAAATGGTTCTTTAGGCGGGTTCTGTTGGATTTTTGATGCAATTACCGGGATTATCATTATCAGGTTAAAATATTAGAGCTGTTATTGTAACAAATTATTGTGTAATATTTTTTACTACAATTACTTTTAATTTATGACTCTGTTATTGGCCCACAACTCAAAGACGCATTTAGAATGTAAGACATTTTAGTTTGGAATTATTTCTTTTTAGACAAAAATCTGAACTAAACCTGTCTTACACACTTAATAACATAATGATGTAAGGTTTAAAGCTTATACTTACGAGCATGCGCAATTTAATTCACAGTAAACAGACTGAAAATCCAAACTAAAGTACCGCATCCACCGAAACGGAAACTCGTTAATGCCATTATACGTCGGGGTCGAGATTTTGCAAGCAATTTCCGCCTTAGCGACGAATGCAAATACGAATGAAATGTGTTATTTATCGCGTGAATTACAACTCTTGGTGTTAACTACTGCTGCTGGGACGGTGCTGCGCTGGATGCGTTCTCGGGACATTTGCATAGCCCGGGTTATAGATTCGACACTGCTTCCTAATGTTACGATAATGGTGGTGCTTTTGGCAGAGGCTCGAAATATTGTCTCAGCGCTCAATGACATTATTTCGCAATTTTATTTTCGTTAGTTTCATTCGATTTTCTTTTCTACTTCTTTTCAGATTTATTTTTTAATTCTTTCTACGTTAGGGTATTTTATTTAACTATCGTAAAAACCAGTCCGGAATAAGCCGAACTGGTTGACCAGCAAACTGTAGGGGCCCAGCAGGGATAATGCTCGCTAGTGACATGGGGAATTTCTGAAAAGGAAGCCAATGTTGATGTGTCAATTATGTGCCTTGTCATTTGATATTGAACCTAGTATCATCATCATCGTCATTTTAGCCTATAGACGTCCACTGTTGGACGCCTATAGGCCCCCTCAAGTGTCGCCATAATGAAACGATACGAGACTAATATACTTAGACTATACCAAATTATTGCCTTTTGCAGGGCATTATTAACTTACTTATCATGATTCCTACTCGTACAATATTCCATTATGTTCATAGAATGATCCTTTGCTACTATTTAGAACAAGTTTAAATCATTTAATTGCTGATTCGACTTTTATTTTTGCTTGTGTTAATCTCCATCTTGGTTTTTACCTCTTTTTTCCGGCAATTTAGGAAATATCCCCTGGGGCTTATCCTTAAGGACTTTACGTGATTTTTTACTCAGTTAAAATAAACCATTAAATCAGTTTAAGATTTTTTAAGAAGCACTTTGTAAATAGTGAGAATAATGTTCTGGGAAGTGGCTTATGAATTTTGTTTTTAGAAAAAAATATTCAAATTTCCTTCCAAATTATTAAGTCTATTTTCACTCTAATTAATATCGTCTTAAACATCACAAATCTTGAACAAAATAATCTCCTTATATTAATCTAGAACGCCTTTATCAAAACAAGGCATTTGTTGACGTAAGACGGTTTAAGGCACAGTTTAAAGCCTGAGCCGTCTTAAACTGTGTCCGAGAGCCCAAGGGACGGACGTTTGACCTAATTAAGCCAAGTGGCGTGGAAAATTACAGTCTGATGGGGCCTGTTGGACCGTAATTGCTGAAGGGTACCGATTGACGTCGCGGGGAGGGTTAAGGTGTTCGGCTATCTTGGAAAATCTTCTGAGGTAATCTTTTTAGGGTTACAAGTTTATTTAGTTTAGATAGTGAGGTGGTTTCTGGTTGCGGTATGTTTTTATGTTAGAATTTTTTTTTTAGGTGGACCAACAATATTTTTTATTGTTTTAACTTTTTAGTTTAAAGCCAAAGAAGAATTGAAACGGCCAGAAAAACGACAAAAAAATTATAGCATTTTCTTTAACAGGAATTTTAACCGGTCATAAAAAAACGCATGTGTTACCTACGTACCAAACATAATTATTATGGTCATTGAACTATCTTATTTTCAAATAGAATAGTTGTAATATTATTACTTAGTTTAGAAGTTAATCAATAGACTTATTTGTATTTTTTAATTTATTTACACGAATTTTTAGAAATATTTTGTTAAATGAAAGTTTATACTTTCTTAAAAAAATTCTTTCTTTCCTTTACAAATTCGAAAGCTTACCAATTATTATTTTTTGATGCCTATGTATTATGTCCCAATTTTCTTCAAACTAAATAACTTCAAATTAATAAGAGTACTTAAATAAAACGTCACGAAGCAAAACTAAGAATAAAAGGCAACATATCTTTATTTAGTTCATTAGCTCCGTCAGTAGAGCTAGTGCAGGAGACAGCTTGATTCAGTCGTTTAATTAAAAGCAAGTAATTACTTGTAATGCCGAGCTCCCCGACTACGCTATAGTTAGTTTAGGAGCTGTGCGACATATTAGTGACGTACGGACACTCGTCTCGCCTCTCAAATTATTGCAAAACCCCTACTATGTAAATATATTAATTAAATAGGAAGAAATTATGCGATTAATCGGAATTGGGATGATAAAAATTGTGAGTATCTTTAAGATACTTCATCGTAATAAACTTATGCGAAAAAGCAGTGAAGACCCAGAGACCCAGGAGGCCAATGGCCTTGACTTACAAGTAATATGTTGCAAGTTTAAACCCAGCCAAGCACATTACTTTTTCTTCACCATCAACATTGCTCTTAAAATAGTGAAGAAAAACATCGTGAGAAAACTGACATGTCCTAGAATCAAAAATTCGAAGACAGGATTACGGCCCATTCCCTCTCCTAGAAAGGAAACCCGAGTCCCAGTTGTGGGAACATTATAAGGCCGATTATGTTATATTATTACTAATATCTAATATTAGTAAAGATATTCGTATCTTTCAAAGTATGTTCATTCAAGTCGTCTTGATTTAATCAACCGTTATTTCTACAGAAAACACATGAAAATAAACATGTTATTGCTGGAAAAGTACTGAAATTTCAGTAGAAGGGTCTGAGATCACCTAAAAGTATTTCGAACCTAAAAATCCAGCAATATTAATTCCATTCGAGGAACTCAAATAAAAGCCGGCAGTAAAACACAATTATAACTAGCGGCGCGTACCTCGGCGCTCGGGATAACATCGCGGTCCCCGGTAACGGCACGAAACAGAAGGGGCCGACATTATCGTATAATTATCGAAAACCTATAGTAATATCCGACGCAATAACCTAAAAATCAATCAGTCGTCGCCTCGCCGGAGCCACGAGCTACGGGAAAAAATTGGAAATCAATCTATTTCTATAACCAGGCGTCGCCCAAGTATCCATTATCATAATGTGATGGGGACCCAATACTATAATCAGATATCTGAAACCTTCAGTGTTATGTATTATATATGTATATTTTTATGAGTCAGGAATATGGGACGCGCTCGGTTTCGCAAATGCTGCGTATTTCCCGAATTATTGTTCGGCGGCTGATCGCTTTATGAATTTGATTGTGTTGTTGCGGCTAAGGAAAATAGATTAGATTCTGTGTACGAGGTGAGTGTTTTGGTAAAATTGCTCAGAATATACACACAGTTATGGGAATTTCGTAAAATAAAATTTAGGAACAGCTATAAGTAGACGCCATCGTACATTTTGCTACAAGTGCAGAAAGTGTGTCATTACGGCCGAGTCGGAATTCGCACGAGTTGTAGGCGAGTGTGTTATGTAGTCGAGGACTGCAGTGACAAAGCACGAGTATCAAACGACTTTATTCATTACACTTAGGTACGGAGAAATTATTGAACTGGGGTTGACCGACGACTCAGGGGGGTCGACGTGCGCCCAGCCCGATACGATAAATGTAATAACAAAGTGCCGGGAAGAGCACGCGCACTTTTCTGCATTAGTGCAGAAAACAGTCTATTGCGTATCTAAAAGCGGTGGGATAAGAGCGGGTTTTCTAGTAAGTGTATTGAAAATATATTAAAAGTAATTTAGTAAACTTTCTACCTTGTTTTTTTTTTCAGAAAAAACTTATCGTTTGATACATGTGTTTTGTCACGTGGGAGCGTTCACAAACATGTAAACTGACATACACAAGTCACCCAGACCAGGAACACCTATCTGTAGGCTATACAAATATTTGTTCCGAGCGAGAATCGAAACCGCGACCCGCAGCGCAGCAGCCAGTTTCTTAACCACTGCGCCAACCGTGCTGTCAAAAAATAACTCAATAGTTTTAATATTAATCTTTATTATTACCAATAGGTGCATATCGAAATACAGTTGGCCCAAAATAATTAAATTATAATTAATTCAATCTCGATACGAATTCAATTGGAAACATAATCAATAAGACGAGACTAATTACTACATCAGATAATAATTTAGTTTATATTACCTCAGTCACAAAGTAGACAGATACAGAAGACAATCTACATACAATTCGCGCTCGAGCAACTCACACATAGATACCGATCACGGATACGATATCTCGGTTCAATCGCTCGGTTGTACTCGTACAGTTTGGCGCAACGCGCTGACCCTAGCGCGATCACCTAGCGTACGTATAAAAAGTACATACTTATGAGATTTCATTGAGGCTGAAATGTTCTGGAATGGCGATCACGTACCGGAAGACGTAGCGTTGGAAGGCCTCCTACAAGGTGAACCGATGACCTCGTAAGTGTTGCGGGAATCCGATGGATGCGAGACGCACGGGACCGCTCGTTGTGGCGACACGTGGGGGAGGCCTATGTCTAACAGTGGACGTTTTTCGACTGAAATGATGATGATACTTATGAGATTAACTTCTGTACCTATCTATATTGTGCCTCGGTGTTATGAAGCGATATTATTACTGTCTAGCAAAATACCTTAGAAATAGATTCTGTAATAGGTAAGTAATTGCTGTAATTTTACATGATTTTACCATATAAATAATTTGTAAAGCCTTGAGACACAATAAATTATGCTACTTGCAAAGTTAATTGCCATAATACGTTTAAAATTAAACGAATAAAGAGGTCCTTAACGAAGGGGGTCTTTATTAAGGCGTACATTATTGTACTGAGTACCAGAAGACGCAGCGTTGGAAGGCCTCCTACTAGGTGGTCCGATAACCTGGTGAAGGTTGCCGGACCCCAATGGATGCGAGACGCATAGGATCGTTTATTGTGGCGACACTTGAGGAAGGCCTATGTCCAACAGACATTATATCGGCTGAAATGACAGGAAAATGATGACATTATTGCAATTTGTGTACATTAAAAATATCAAAGTCTCAATCAGTTACTATTTGCGGGCTTGTGGACGGCGAGCAATGGGAAGCTGGCCGTCAAACCATCCGGTAACTGTCCGGACCAAGTCCAAGTCATCAAAGGCGCATACTGTCCAACAGGGCGAAACCTGCTGGGGCCATGGGTTCGCCTCTAAAAGGAACTGGCCTTGGAATGAGACGCAACGAAGGAACTAGGAGTGTATTTTAGCCAGTAAATCTGACACACCCTCCCGCTCCGTCTAAGGGCGAGAGATGCCATAACATGATTTTCTACCTAAAAAAAACTCAATCACTATTTAAACAGAGCCCTTTATCGGTTTCCTTCCGTACTATCAAGTATTTGTCCCCAAAGATCTAAGAAACTCCTCTCACGCATCTAAACTTTGAAGATTACAGCATCCCTTCACAGATATCGTTCACAATGTTTGTAGGTACATCTGTCTAACGTCACAAAGGGCTTTTAATCAAGTTGATCCCGTCCGAGTTGATTGTGGCTCGGGCACAGTGTGGGCACACTATGGGCACACTGGGCACGCCCGGGCACAGTCGGGCAGGGGTACATCGGTACGATTACTTAATGAAATTGTAATTGTGATTTAAAGGGTAGGTGCTGTTTAGGAACAAGTGTTGTAGGTGAGGGTTCAATTGTGGAGTGAGTCTTGAGAAAGCTTAGTTTTTTGGTCATTTAAGGTAAGAAATGCAGAAAATGGTATTAGAACTGCTTACCATTAGGCGGGACCGCAGTCAGATACTAGTTTATAACAGATAAAATAAAAAAATGATTTTATTTTCAACTTTTCTGATGGAAATAAAATGGATATTATTATTAAACGCGCTCAAATGTTGCCTGTTTTTACAAGACTTGTTATGGGAACAGTACCTGTCGCTGTGAATACCGATTGTCGTCATTTATATACATATATTTCTGTATCTATTACACGGCGTACGTATGTATCTATGTATCTATTATACAGCATATGTATATATCTGTGTATCTACTGTAATAATATATAATGATTAAAACTGATTTGTCACACCAATGACAGCCCCATTTCTTGTCCAGGCAATTACTGTCCATTCCAGGTTGCCTGGAAGAGATCGCGGAATGCGATAAGGCCGCCCATTTTATGTATGTGTTTTAGTTTTAGTTTCCTTCTTGTGTGTAATGGTGTACAATAAAGTATATAATAATTAAATAAAAATTTTATAACCTACGGCCATTTCATAGGTAAAGACCTATTATATATAAAAAAAACCATTTAGAAGTGTTGTTTACTTCGTTTTACACTTTAAATCCACCGTTATTTATGTTCAAATATAAAAGATAATATGTAACGATCCGAGGAAACAAATATAGCATTCAAAGTTAACATGTCTTTCAAAGTGTTTCTAAAAGATCAACTCCTGTATTCAGGAAAAATGAAAAGAAAAAAAAACATCTTAATTTGACACTCAGATATATACAATCTTTTTGTTTTATTTAAGATGGGAATGTCAGTGACTTTTTCGGCTCTAGGACGGAATAGAAAGGCGTGTCCATCTTTTACTGTCTAAAACCAAATCTTCAGTGGTCCTTTTTAAAAATTCTCCGTGGTCAAATGCTCCGTAGGGGCCCAGAATAGAGATGAAACGTAGGTACATACCGGAACAGGTATTTGGAATAGGTCTGTGGCTGGACGCACAGAGACTTATTCCGTGTGCACTACATAAACGCGTCTCGAGTATTTCGGCGTATATATGATGGAGTACGTCATCGTACGCGGTGTAAGAAATATGCAGGAAATACTATATAAAAAAGAAAACAAATAAAAAAGTAGGTAAAATAACAATATATAAACTTAGTAATAATATGAACTTATATGATTAGAAAGAAATTGATTTTATACTTAATTAAAACGAATTAAAACCTAAATACGCCAGGTTTTCTTAGACATAAGCTACCAGTCCTAAGCCTGTTAAACGGAAAATAAACGATACATACTTCTAAGAATCAGTACCTACGCATTCTACCTAGTATATCTCACGTCTAACCTAGAAGGACCAAAGCCTATTAAAGCCATGGGTTGATTTCCGGTTGATTGAAGGGAAAGCTGTGGTCCTAGAAGCAAAGGCAAAGAAGGAACTAAGTGTAGTTTTAGTTAGTAAAAGTCTAACATCACCTCTCGCTCCGTCCTTGAGCGGGAAAAGTTATGGTTTCTTACCATAAAAAAAAACTAATTAAATTGAGGTACTCTACTTTCGTCATCTCGTGTAATACAAAATGATTGGTTTTCGCTATTTATATTATGTAATCAAAATTAAGTTAGTAGTTAGTGATTAAATGCTTGATTAGATTTCAGTAGGTAAATAAAAGAGCTAAACACCTAAACTGGTTTTTCATTTGATTAACTTTAAATAAGGTCTTCTAAATAAATGAATAAATCAGTGACATGATGGATAACACAAAGACTGACAAGAAAACTAATTATGTTTTGGAACAAAATGCCTAAATTGTGTATTTCGTATTAAAATTACATGTTCGTACCACGAAGGACGTAGTCAGACCTTCATCAGAAAGACTGATGTACGATGGCTCTTCGTATGATTATTTGAATACTTACAAGGCTGATGTCCGCTGTTTATAGTCAGTCTAAAAAGTTAAGCAACTTGGGAATTTCGTATAATATTTTATTATTCAGACAGAGACAGGCCTGTTGGTCTAGTAGTTAGTGACCCTGACTGCCATGCCGGAGGTCGTGGGCTCGATTTCCACCCAGGACAAATGTTTATGTGATGAGCATGATCATTTGTTCTGTGTCTGGGTGTAATTTATGTGTAATATGTATGTATTTAGAAATTTAAGAGCATGTTTATCAGTTGTCTAGTTCAATAAGCCCCAAGCGAACGCCGGCGTTCGCGCACCTATTGTCTTTCTATTGTGTCTGTAATTTCCACGATTGAAAGGCTAGTATAGTACTCATATCACACGCTGTGCTTAGCTTGGGGCTAGACGGCGTTGTGTGATAGTTGTAGAATATTATTATTATTCAAAAAATACTTATATTCGACACTTTTTATAAGGTTCTTCTATTAGTAAACAATGATCAAGATCTCTTAATCAACCTTGATAATTGAACCAGCGTTGACTACGTCAGATTTAATTTTACCCTAATAATTACCCCAGTTGTCTGACTTTTTAGACCGACTTCACCTATCTCTGTTACTTATCAATTTACTTTTATACTACAACTTGTTTCTGCTTGATGAAAATGGCTATTCTAGGACATGCTCTACTCGTGTGAAAAGAGACCCGTTCGAGCGTGGCGTAGTAATCATACAAAAGTTCATCATTATTATCATATCAGCCGAAAGACAACGACCAGGGACTCAAGTCTGCTATTACAATAATGTCAGAATAGTCTATCATTGATGTCATAATTGTCGATTTTGACAAGTTTGGTAATCTACTAATATAATGGCGTCATTATGACTTTCCAATGGTCAACCACTGACACTCCATTGAAAGAAGGTGGCATAGAATAGAAAGTATTCTCGTACAATGAATATTTGACGTTTGCGGTAATCTGCTAAAACTTTGACAGTTTATTTGATCAGTGTTCTACCATTACAACGTAATTGTGCAGTTATTGGTTTTAATATGCTCGATATTATCATTCTACCACAACTCTGTTACGATACCACTGACCGATCAATGATCGATCATTACGAATTAGCAGATTACGAACTTTTAGCAAAATGACAATGTGATCGTGTTGGAATGACAAATTTATAAAAATAGCAGCCTTAGGCCCCGGTCCTATGGTTCACGCATCCATCGGATTCCTGCGACCCTGACCAGGTCATCGGTCCACCTTGTGAGAGGCCTTCCAACGCTGTGTCTCCCGGTACGCGGTCTTCACTCCAGAACCTTTCGACAAAAGTTCACTGTTATAATATTCATGAAATGACATGTGCATAATATGTTCTTTTCCTGGCAGTGCAATGTAATTGCATTATATTGTAAACATTTCATAACTGCTTAGTTTTTTGTTTTGCAATCATTTTACATTTCATTAGATGACTGACTTCATTAATAACTGCTATTTCCATTTAGAATTATTATTATACATATATAAATGATCATGTAATTCGACAAAAGGTATGATTGACTTTTTATATAGCTTTGTTTTTGTAATGAGAGTGCAAGAACACTAGATTCCGTAGACTCACAAATTATTTTCTACTTCGATCCACTTTTTTATTGTTTCTATTTCTACTATGACGACTGTCCTGTCAAACCGTATTGTTAAAATCGTTTCTTTTTTTTAAATATCCGAAAAAATTCTGGCCAGTTCACCAATTGGACCCGTGCAATAGTCTCTCGCGTAGTACAAGCATGCATTGTCCTATGCGTCGTGAGAATATAGAATGTAAATTAATTTGAATAATATCAACGAGGCATTTCTACTGAGAATAGGTAGTCTGTCAAAATCAGTTTCCAAATAACATTTTGGCTAACAAGAGGCGTAAATTATTCGATTGATCAAAAGAATTATGATCTGAAAACACTTTTCAGAAAAAACTTTCTTAGGACCTAATATCAATTCAAATGAATCATTGTTCCCGAGTCATGATATGTTTGCAGAAATATATTTAACAATATGATGCAAATGACCTTTAATCCTAGACCATTTTCCGTCACTTCATCTTGCATTAAGACGAAATACATGTAGGTAATTATTATAATAATATAAAACACAGTAAAAAAAACCCGACTAAAGAAACGTTAGTGGCCTCGACTCGACCAGCTCTTGTTGCCAAGCCAAGCCAGAAGCCGCAAAACGTAATGAACATTAAGGAATGAAATATTCCACACATAAGCATAGAGAACTGTTACAGTGATGCAGCTGCCCTGCCAAAAACAATAACACTAGAAATTCACTTGGATAACCTATTTTTGTAGGCGTAGAAGAACATCTGGAAAATGAAAAGAAATAAACAGAATAATAATTTGGTAATGTCGATCTTGAGTCAGAGGAGCAATTCCTAAATTTCAGAAAGTCTCTGATCTTGTGAAATTTGTCAAAATCTTTATAATTTACCCATATTTTTTCTATAACCGATGGTTTTGTTTTCTCTCGAAGTGTTTGGGCCCAGTAGGTTGCCACGTTCATAGTAGTAGCATTTTTAAGTCCTCCAGAGTACAGATGTAAGGCCATTTTGGGCACTCTAATAAGTGGACCATCGTCTGGTCAGGAGCACCGCACTCGCATTGGGCGTTGAAAGAGTCTATATTTCTGAACTACTGTCGCTGAGATAAAAATGCGACAGCGAACCGAACTTTAAAAAATAAATTACCTTGTGAATTTAAAAACCAAAGTCATATAAAAAAGAATTTAAAAATGAGTTAAACCTCGTGATATAAAAATTTAATTGATTTGATTGATTGATTGACAGATTAACCGTAGAATGTTTAATGTAGTTTAAAACTGCGGTAATAAAACGTGAAAAAACTTTACAATTACCTAAATCAATGCAATTTAGCTTCACTTTTCTTGGACTGACCGACATTTGACTATTCAAAAGTGCCTGTAAATGGTCTATTTGAAATAAACGCTTTGATTTTGATTTTGATTTTGAATCTTTTTAAGGTTTTCTTAAAATCATGCATCCCCTTCTTTATTCATCTCTTGGAGAGCAAACACCTTTTAAATAGGCATTTAACTTTAAAAGAATCCAGATAGAATTTTTTAAATAAGACATCAATTTGATAAATGGCGAAGTAAAACCAGCTATTTTCTTGCGATTCATTATTATTCGATCAAAAGCCTCAGGATTTTTTATTAAAGTCTGACACCCGAATAGTTTCGGGTGCTTTAGCAAAATATTTTATCAAATCTGTTTTAAATCAAGAAAATAATAAAATTTAAGGTGTACAAGCTTGGTTAACGATTTTACTTTGATAGATAAAATAACATCTTGGTGTCTGGATTGTTAGCCCTGAAACGTAGACTTTTATAAATCTGTATGAGCATCACGTGTCCTCATCAATCCTTCGTTCGGGTCTCATCATCATCATTTCAGCCAAAAGATGTCCACCATATGACACAGGCAGAGGATTCAATAGTAGACGTCTCTCGCACATGACCGTTAATTGTGGCAACCCATAGACTTCTGAAGTGTTGCCACAATAAACAGTCCTGTTCGTCACGCATCCATAAGATTCTCGTGACCTTCACGAGGTCATGGGTCCACTTTACATGTGTGTCCCAACAACTATTGTAACCGAAAATGAAGGTGGGCGTTCCTGGTCAAACTCAATCTACAATTAAAACTTTAACACGGACCTCAAATTAAAACCTAACCAAATTCAATTCCACAAAGGCAACCTTCACAACAACCTAATACCCAATTCCATTATAAAATCCATTTAGTAGTTCGTTCACCTGTTTGAGGCGTAATCCACAATTAAAATACGAAATCCTACAATTATGAGGCATTGTTGAAACGCTGACTGAAATTGAATTGTACTGTCAGTCAAGACGTTGGATGGACTGAGCCGGTCTTGGATTCTGATGAGATATGGCGGCAGTTCTACCGTAATATCTTACTGTGCTTTTTAATGGAAAAACTTGTATTTTAGAAGCTTTTATTTTTAGTTGCTACTGTCCCGATGATTGTCTGTCGATGATGGTTTGTGTGTCGTGTGTAATGTTGTTTTTGATTGTGTTGATGTGTGTCTGTAAGCTAATCTTGAAAATTTTTGATATACTTCTCGGCTACCGATTGAGATGAAATTTTACTGTGACATGGAGTTAATCTGATGATGGAACCACAAGGTGGCCATGGGAACTCAGTAATAAGCTCAATATGATAACCTTATCGTGTTTGAGCTTATTGGAATGACTTTGATGAGCATTTATTATATTTAAGTATATATCGCGCTATAAAAGCTTGCTATGAAAAAATGATTTTCATTAAAAACTTGTTTTTTCATGACGTGTTTAATGCGGAAGGTGACTGTTTGTAGCATTAACTAGATGCATGCAAGAAAAATGTGTATTTACGGTATGAGTTTATTAGGGTCTTTAGGAATCTATGAAAAATAATAGTTTATTTTGGTCAGGGTAAACTAGATCTTAAAGTTTGAAACAGACCTATAAAGCTGTAGTACTATTGCCTGATTTATATTCACTGATATGATTGTGTCTGATGAAGGCTGGGCGAGACTGTTAGATGCGAGGAGCTTGGGATCGCTCTATATGGCGGCTCGGAGGAGGCTTTATCTAGCAGTGAAAATGTTTCAGCTGAAGATGATGATGGCAATATTCTTGTATTCAAGAATATGTAAGTACTTCATTCCAATTGAAGTGTATGGAGTAAGTACTCCATTCCATTTCTAATGGGTCTACCACTCACACAAACTTCTCCACAGTTTTGCCCTGTGTGGAACACCATGCTTGTGGTTCTCATACAGTTATAAACAGTGGTCCGTTTACAAACTGGCCCGCGTAGGTAAAGCTGTGGCGATGCTTGTGCCTGTAATAGACCTATTGGATACTTATAACTTGAAGACAGTTCAAAAAAATCCAGACACTAATAACACGACACTAAGGACGCCGTCTGAAAATAAAGGATTTCCCGCTATTATTCGGATAACAAAGTAAATAAGACTGAGGGAGGTATGAAGAATGACTAGATAAGGCTTGTGCACACTGAAGCTTTAAAAAGACGATAGATAAAGGACTTTTTCCACGAGCTTCAAAGAGATAACATCAAAACTGAAGGGACCTAGCAGAACTTATACCTACTGAGGGTTGAGGGAACTTTTGGGCGAACTACCGGGGCTCTAGAACGCAAAAGGCCACTGAAGGACACAAGTGGATTTTAGTCAGTAAAAAGAGGAAATCGTAATTTGAAGTAGATACCCATTGCTTTTCGTCAGCAGCAGAAGGAAGCGACCACCGCACCTATTCCCTCGCTCCGGACCATGGCCTGAACCAGAACCTGGTCGCCGCCGCCCATCATCCCTACAAGGACAAGGTGGTGCTTTGCCCAAGCGGGGCACACCCTTACTATATGCTCTACCGCGCTCTCCGAGCGGTCCGTACAATGGACAGGATAGACCGCGAGAGCAGCACCACAGATCAAGTTACTTAAAAGTTCTAATGATCTCTATTTTAAGTGGAAAATGATTAAATAACCCCTTGCGCTCTGGGCTGAAAGAGGGAGTGTGTTCCATCTGGGTTGAGTATTTTTTGTGGCCTACCCAAATCTCCTTGCAATTGCTGAGTTGGTGGTGTTGGTGTTGGACCCTTTCAGTTCAGGCACATTCACTGCAACTGTATTGTATGTCTGTACTCGTTTTTTATTATTTTTTATGTTGTTGTATATTGTATTGCTTGCACCGAATAAATGCTAATCTATTCTATTCTATTCTATTCTTTCTTTGGTATTGTTCGTCAAACCGTTGTGCTCCTTAGTAATCGTGAGTTGAGCTTTACGAATATTGACATATTCGTAAAGCTCGACTTACACTGACTGGACAGGTCTAATCAAATCTGTACGGTTTTTTCTCCAAAAGACTATCTCAGACAAATCTGCATGATACCCATGTGATTTGACCACTACATTATTTACTGTATGGACTTTCAAAGAGACTTAGACCCCTGAGTTTGTTTCGGTGTTTCATCTCAGGGTCAGCTAGGAAGCACCGGCCTCATCTAGTTTAAACTGACGATAAAAAAAAAAGACGTGTGGCACTCGGGGACTGCCGCGGTAAAGCTATTGCATAGCATTTTTAGCAACTTATGCAATTATAATTATTTATTTATTTTATTTATGCAGTATTTTTTTCCTTTGGTTTTTTTTTCTTTGATATTAATTGAAGTTACACTTTCACACATTGAATTGAATTTTGATTGATTGTTCACTCATTTGTTTTCTTATCGGTCACCACGCTCAAAAAACAAATGAGTGGGGGGTGTTAGGTTATTTTCGTTACGGAATTTCTGGATTCGGTCTCCACGCTCAAGGCCCGCGATAGAAGCTATGCAATAGCTTAAAAAATTGATGTGTAAAAGTATTTTTTAAAACCTATTTGCAAAATAATCTTCACTACCTAGATTCAATTCTACGAAGTTACAAGGCTGGCTATAGCTACTCAGTCTGTGGTTAAAGCTGAAATCGAATGCGATATCCGTAGCCAACTCGAAGCGGTTACATCTGACGTCGTAAGGTTGAGTGGACGTGCCCGCTGCCCACTTGAGTGCGAGTCAAACGGTTACCATTGTTATATTATTATGATCTATAAGACTAGATATTCAGCCTATATCGTGTTTAGTTGATTTTTTTTAAGAGATCTGTCGACGTTGCCATAACGATTGCTTTACTGTTATAATGACGTGTATTATTGTTTTACTTACTTAACAGGATGAAAGAGGTTAGAATGGCTTTGTGGGAGGGGCAGGCGTGCCACAAAGTTAGGCGATGCTCATAGTTTAACTACCAATAGCAAACTTGCGATCTAAGTGTGCGTAGTTTATTATTTGCGTAATGCGCGTTTGTACTGGTTTATTGCCTGTATTGGAGTTAAAGTGTGTGAGACAAGCGGCGACACTCGTTGTAGTACAAATCGGAAAGTATTTCCTTTCTAACCTCTTCCATTTTTTCTGAGTTGTTACCAACCTATCGCTCACGGTTGTTCTCTATGTCTGTCAGTGGTTCATATTTTCTTTGTAGTTATTTTAATTTTGTTTGGTTTGTATTTTACTAGCTCCTGCCAGCGGCGTCATCCGCCTCAATGTAAAAAATTGTCCCACGGGTAAATATTCCCGAAATAACACACAAACCATAATAAGCACGAAGCCACACCATCACCGTCAGACACACTTTACACTCCCAAACTTTCGCCTTTATAACATTAATGTGATTTTGAATTCACATAAACAAAGTTTTTGCGCGTGAATGACATTGACAGAGGAGTGTTGCTGATCAACAGTTGTGATTTATTGTTTTTCTTTTGGCTTTACATGGTTTATGCATTTAGTCAGTGTCAACTTTAGAAAGTATTTAGTTTTTATAGAAAACAAAGTGAGTTTGTTTTCCATTAGAACGCGGGTCATTCTAATGTTTTTACAGTATTTCGGCAACCAACAAAAATGTTGACTCAACCTTCTCAGCAAGCTTTGCTGAAGTATGAAACTGAGAATTTTATTGTTGTATTGACTCAACAATAAAATTCTCAGTTTCATTTTATCGGTAACACGTCTGTTTCGATGATTCAACAAATTGTCCAGGTATGTCCACTTGAAATACAAAACAATACCAATTTTACGTCACCGTATCCAACTTGAAAAAAAAAAACCGCATTGAAATACAAAATGGCGTCGTCGATTCTAATTTTAAAAAGTCTGCAACGCTCTGTTTATAAAATCGATACTATTCTTTCGTTCAGAATATTTATAAATAATTAATATTCTGTCACTCGAACTAACAAACTTCCAATACAAACTTTTCTTAAAGCGGGCTGAAGTTTTTCCTTGTGTTGTTAGCCGGCTTGTTGCTACAGATTATAGATTTTTTTGTTGCTTTAATTATGTGAACTGGACTTAGTTATGTATAACTTAAAACTGAAAATTAAAAAGAATCATAACTTTGAGTCGTTCATTAGTAATCTCACTTTAAAATTAGTCTTAATCGTTAAAACAGTCTTAAAAAAAGTGAGATATCAAAACTTTGACATTGGAATTATTCACGATAATCGCTGAAATTCAAAAGACAAGACATTCTAAGGTCATTTATTTAACTTTTCCTCCTGTAACAGTGGGGCCTCGTCTTTACAATACCCGAGAGGATTTCATTTGGGCAATTACGGGGGCCCACTAATTGCCAACCATCTCAGAAATGGCGTTCGCCGGAGAAATTGTTTTTAATGAAAAATTCACGTAAAGCCTGCGTTGAAGTTTTACTTTTTTCCGCTTCGTGTAATAACGTTAATGTAATGATAATTCCTGAAGTTGCCGAGTGTTGCCTGATGGATGGCGGGATGCATTTTATTGGACTAGTGGCAGCTTGCGACTTTGCTCCGGTCGTTTTATTACTGTTTTTGTTCTTGGAATTTTGAGTTAGTCTAGGGAAGAAGAGGCTTTCTCATCTTTTACTGTGAATGTTCGTTACTTTGATAAAAGCACTTGAAAACTTTTCTGACGCTATATTTAAAACATTAAACTGACAATAACAAAATAGTGATGAAATCTTAGTGATCAAAACAATTAATAAAAAAAAAAAATATTATAGTTATTATGTATGTTTACGAATATTTGTTACTCCTTCACGTTCAAATGGTTAAACGGATTTGAATGAAATTTGGCACACGGATATATCATAACCTTACAAGAGTATTCTTTTTTGAGATTATTTTCTACTTTAACGCAAGCAAAACTTCTGGCAGAAACAAGTCGAAAGATTAAAAAAAAAACCTAAACCATGATTAATAATTTAAAAAAAAAACAGAACTCAGTTTGTACTTTAATTCTTAAAAAATACAGCATAATCTCTCCTAAAAGAGACAGACACCAAACATAATAATCTAAAGTTAATTATAGGTAAATAAAAATTCAAATATTTGAAGCCAGAATAACCGTCCGGCTGACGTCATTCCCTAGACTAGAGATATCACACGATCAGAGTTGATCTAATATTATTTAATTTTAGACAATTATTAAACAAATTAAATTATAAAATACACTTAACTAATTAGAAATAATATGTACACTAAAGGCCTAGCTAAATATGACGTCATAAAACTTCTCCGCATTTCTGTCAACCGGAAGTGTGCCACGTTGTATAACGAATTATTTAACGAATTATTACGAATTGTTAAAGAATTATCCAGACGATTAGTTGACTCTTCTATCATCATTAGTTAATGGTCCTACGATTAACATCATCCGCAGGATCAGCTTCATCACAATTGCGGATGAAAGGACCTTATAACCGATAACTACGACTATAACGTAAATCATTTCGATACCAATTCGTTTACTGAAAATGATGATTACGCTAGTGATAAATTGAGCACGTACAGTTAACAAAAGACTAATGATCGGCAGAAATTATCAATTTGCAACAGTTACTTAGTTACAGCATTATTATACAAACGTAATTATCATTTAGATAAAGTCAATTATTTAAAAAAATAATAGGATGCAGAAAAATAAATTAAAATAGAATTCTTGTAAACTGTAAGATTCCAGATTGAACTAACAATGTTAGAATCAAGAATCAATCAAACAAACAAATTAAACATTTACAAGCACATTTGAATTGTCAAGCAGTGAGCTAATGAGTCAGTCAAAAAAAGCGGCCAAGTGCGAGTCGGACTCGCCCATGATAGGTTCCGTAGCAGCAAGTAACATAATATAAAAGTTCTTGTAGCTCGTTGTAACTTTGATCGATGTTTTAATAATAGTGTATTTTTTTAGATTAAAAAACGTACGTAACGTATTAAAAAAAAACTACTTATCAGATCTCGTTTAAACCAATTTTCGGTGGAGGTTTGCATGGTAATGTACATCATATATTTTTTTAGTTTTTTCATTATCTTATTTCAGAAGTTACAGGAAGACACACATTTTATTTATTTATACACTACCATCCTACCACTATCCACCAATTTCGAAGTGTCTCTCGCGCAAGTTATTCAGTTTAGGAAAAAAAATTTTTGAAAACTCAATATCATTTTGGAAGACCTATCCATAGATACCCCACACGTATATGGGTCTCAAGAAAATTTTTTTTTTGATTTTTAGTTCGAAGTATGGGGAACCCCAAAATTTGCTGCTTTTTTTACTATTTTAGAGTAAAAATTTTAATGCGTTTCACAGAATACATCTACTTACCAAGTTTCAACAGTATAATTTTTATAGTTTCGGAAAAAGTGGATGTGACATGGACGGACAGACAGATAGACATGTCGAATCCATTTTGTTTTCTGCCATTTGGCTACGGAACCCTAAAAATGCTTTTACATCTTACAATACAAAATATTTTTAAATAAAACAAAGTACTTACAAAATTAAAATACGTAAGTTAATTACAATTAATCCCTAGAGATTGTCACATCCACTTTTATATTGTTATCCGAACTAAAAAAAAACAACTTGGTAGAAACATTAAAAAAAGGACTCTAAACAGATTATTGTGAAGCACAGAAGAATTGTAAAGTAAGCACATACAAAGCTCCCCAGGGCAGACTGCACCTTATCCTACTCCTAACTTTCAGTGCTTAAGACCATTTAAGTGCGTTCAAAGTACGACCGGAACCGCGGGGCTACGCGAGTTTAGATTCAAATCAGCGCGTTAGATACTATCAGCCATTGTAAGTATTGTTGGGGATTTATTTTAGGTTATCTTCTGATTCATGGACTGATTTGGAGTGTTAAGAAGATGTAGTGGCTTGCGTGCAGAAGTTTGTTTTGTGATAATGGCTTTACGGTTTTCCAAATGACTTTTAGCTGTTGGCGGAGGGTACATCTTTAATAGGCCTCGCAAAATGTGAACTGGTTACCTGGGAAACGTCGCAGTATTCCGCTAGATAATAATAATAATTTCCACAACTATCACACAACGCCGTCTAGCCACAAGCTAAGCAGAGCTTGTGTTATGAGTACTACATAACTGATAAACATACATAATATATATTTCTAGATGTATATATTTTATATCTACACTAATTTAATAAAGAGGTAAAGTTTGTTTTTATGGTTTTTGTTTGTAGGAGGTAATCTCTGAAAGTACTGGCCAGATTGCTAAAAAATTTTTCTCCGTTAGGAAGGTGCTTCATTCCTGAGTGAAATAGGCTATATTTTATGTAAGCGGGCGAAGCCGCTGGCAAAAGCTAGTTATAGATAAATTACACCCAGACACAGAACAAATGATCATGCGCATCTCTTAAACATTTTTTCCTGGGTGGGAATCGAATCCGGGACCTCTGGCATAGCAGTCAATGCCACTAACCAATAGACCAAAAATTCTGTCAAATAAGCCCATCAGTCAAATGAAAGTAAACTGGACTGGTCAGATATCAAGCTGAGGATGTCATAAGACTGAAGTAATGATGATCATGTGTATTTTTTTATTTTCTTTGATCACGCGGGCTTGCGGACAGTGAGCAATGGGTAGCTCGCTGTCCGGCCGTCCGGTAACTGTCCGCACCAAGCCCAAGTCGTCGACGGCGCGCACTGTTCCCGCGTGCCTCAAGGAGTTGTCAGCAACAGCAGGGACCCAGCCTACTGGGGCCAGGGTTATCCGAAAGGGCGCTCGAGCCCCGGTATGAAGGCTAGAAGGAACGAAGAGGAAGAAGGATCTTTTAGTCAGTAAGAGTCTGACACTATCTCTCGCTCCGCCCAAGGGCGGGGGATGTCATTGCATGATTTTTCCCACCATAAAAAAAAAAAATTTCTTTGATCACTTAACTGACGTTACTGAATAGAACTTTTTCAGCGCCATTTCTACAGAAACTACTTCAGGCAGAATATGGCCGTTGGTGTTAATAAATTCGTTCCTTGCTGAATGCGTGTGAGGGCACGTCACAATCACAAACTGCGGTCCACCACAGTTCACGCATACAATAACATAGTCCAGGATCTCTGGACCATTTTCACAGTTAACTGGACTAACAAGCCTGACACATCTAAGCACTGAAAAAAAACGCTTTCAGCAATAAAGTAGGTACTAAAATATGTTATAAAGCTATATTTTTTTACATAATCTAATAAACATGATACAACTATTTTGCTTGCAAAAATAGTAAAAGCCTGACAAAGTCAAAACTGACTTTGTATAAAATGTTTCTTTCTACACAAAATCAGTCGAACGCGCTCATAAACCCAGAACAGTATTGCACCTGTTTCTCAGCAACACTTCACTATAGGAATGCCCGTACACATGTATTTCACTCCTCCCCTTTCCTTCTCGTTTCTCCCCCCCCCCCCTCCCCAGGACGTATGCAAGTCTAGAACATTTATCTCCCACGCAAATCCATGTGGCGATATTAAATATTTCGAATAGCATCTCTTCAGCGTGAGTATTTTCACTAACATATGCCAACAACTCATAACTTGGTTTTATGAAGCAGTTGCTTAGCGTAAAAATGAATGACTAATAAAACTTTCTTATTATAATTAGGCATTGGCCAAGATTATGCTTAGGCATCTGATAAAGGGTGATCTACACTAATATTATAAAGAGGTTAAATTTGTTTTTTTGTTTGTAGGGGGTAATCTCTGGAAGCACCTACTGGTTCGATTGTTGAATATTATAACCAATAAGAAGCTGTTTTATTCCTGAGTGACATAGGCTTTATTTTATGTACATATGCGGGCAAAACCGCGTGCAAAAGCTAGCTAAAAACTAACAACATTAACATGTGTGACAGTGTCAAAAATTCAGATTTTGAAGCATGCAAGTTGCCTACCTGAAAAGTGGGATAGTTTGTGTGACTAATGTTTAACTTTACGTAACTGAAAATAGGCATTCAAATTTCTTTGTGTTACCACAAACATTCTAGTGTGTGTCTACGATGCTTAATGGTTTTCAAATGAGGTCACGAATATATTCCGAAGATTCCTTCAGATCTGATACGTTGAGATCTTCATTCGTGGTTTGAGTTTTATCGATTTTGCTATCAAAGAAGAACGTGTTTTAAATGTTTGTTTGTAGTTGTGACGGGCATCACATTCAGGTAAAAATGTTTTATCGGTCCTTTGGGATCTGTTCATGTTTCCTTGTTGAATTTCAAAGGAAACATTTTATTATCGCTAATGTTTTTGTGGTTCGGAATAAAAATGGATCGTTTTTATCCTGTGGGTGTTGTCAGACATCATCACAGTTAACACCACGTGGGTTGCTATAAGCATCAATCAAATTAATTAGGTTTATTTACTTATTACTAGATTATTCCTATACCTACCAAAGGAAGCGTAACTTTCGAGGAAAAAAGTGGCTCGTGTAACTCAACGATTATGTAACTATGATTGAAATGGTTTTCGTAATTGGGTTAGAACTTTCAACAATCAAATAATTAAAAACAGTTTGTTTCTGGAGCCACTTCGCTAATTTTTTTTTTTGTTATTATTATTATTGATAGGTTTGCGTTTGACCACTATCTCACCTGATGGTAAGTGATGATGTGGCCGACGATGGAGTACGCTTGCCTAGAAGTAAAATTAAATTTAAATGCATTAATACAAATCAACCTCTTTATAATTTTAGTTTACACACTCACTTGAAAAATATTTTTTTAAATATAATTGAGAGTGTTGCAGCAGATCAGAGAAATGGCGCCTTAAAAGTTTTAGCACTCAAAGTTAATCCCGTAGTCTCAAGTCTGCAGCTCACAAGAATTGCCAAGCAATTACACACACTCGTATAACTACCGTCCGTGTTTGTAAACTTCCGTCCGCGCTGTTTAAAATTTGCTACTGCAAGTTAGGTCTCTTGGTGTTACTGTAAATTGACATAAATCGGTTTTGACAACATTATAAGTTCTGTTCTTTATGGCTGTATTTTGTCTAGTCTCCAGTTTCATTAAATGCTTTTTAGTTATGATTGGTATTGATACAGTCACGCGCTTTTCTGTACATTTATTTCCAAAGACAGCTAGAATGAAATGAGATTTCTAATTTCTTAAAACTTCATGACTCGTAAAAAGTAAACAATTTAATTGGGAAACTCCGTTTTGGAAGTCGGTTTATATAATCTTAAATATTAACAATATTGAAACTGCAATTTATACAAAAACTTAAGAAAAAGGACTATTGTAGTAAATATAACACAAGAAATTCAAATAATAAAATTGGGAAAGCGTAACAACCCTTAACAGTCCTTAACACTTAGTAACACTAACATAATCTCCATATTTACGGCAACGCTAAGTAAAACTAACACAATCAGATATCTACCCTATCAACAGCATGATCTGCCATAAAAAGCAACCAACATACAATTTGTAACACAGCGTAGATGCCTCGAATATGAATAGGAGTCGGATTAGCAATGCAAATGTCAGCGTATGCGGGTCCCACAGGGGCCAAGTTCACTAAGTGTCGCCGTTACATCGCCTGACAGTTTCGGCTTTTGATTGCCTTTGTGAATTATGTTAGGTATTTCGTGACTGGCGATGTGTTTACATAGGATTATTGATGTAAGGATGTCGGGATTTGTATCTTGAAGGATTGGGAGTATGGGCTATGTTCAGTCAAGTTTAATGGTTCTCGTCCATACCCACCAGTAACTCTCATGGGTGTGAATAGTTGAGTAAACACGGATTAGAGTAGAGATTGAAGTAAGTTTGATAACGTATCTTTTGAAACGAATGCTTCCAAGAAAGTTTCTGCAATAACGATACATTACAAAAAAATATTTTATTCATTGATTTGAAAAAAATATTCATGACTACACAACAATTCTTATACTAGAGCAACATTTAGAAGAAACCGCACCAGATTTTAACTGAAAACAAACAAAGAATTTTCCTTAAAAATCAATTGACATAGAACCGTCAAGAATCCCAAACGTGCCAACAACAGGTACTTGCACAAAGTCGCACAAACTTGGACAAACAGTTAAGAACATTGAGTTGTTTAAAGTCGTCTTTTGAAACACTCCACCGACTTCATTATCCTTTCCTTTGCGGCTATCTTTTGAAGAGTAGTTTAGCCCCAGGAAAGGCATGTGGATGTTCTGTGCTCCCAGTTTCCACTCAGCTCCTTCTTACAATTTCACTGCATGCGGTCGCGAAGCTTCGTTTTCTACATTTCCTGACGACATTTCGTTGAGTGAATTTGCAAAGTGATTTATAACGGTCACCTTATTTTGTATATTACGTATGTACAGGGTCGGAGCATGAGATTTGAAATGTTATTGCGATGGTGAAAGGAGATTAGGATGTTCTACATATATTTCGTTTATTTTCTGGTAAGCTACTTTCGTCCTTGCGTTAAGGTTTCAAATTATATAAATTGAACTGTACACTATACTCACTGTTATTTAGCTCTAATTTTAGGTTAACATTAATATTACATCTATCCTCGTTGTAAGTTAACTAGTAAAAATTAGTTAAAAGTAAGTTTTAACACAAGTGTAAATAGACTGTAAAATGTTTTGGTTTTCAAATTATTTCCATGATGACTGGTAATAAATAACTCGACGAGTATGAATATCATATTTATATTCCACTCAACATAAACCTAACAAATTCGTATACCTTTTCTAGAAACTAATCTAAAACTGAAGGGAAACAAAATTATCATTTCGCTCTAGTCGTAAAACTCCATCGTAAAAGTCGATTGAGGGGAAGGGTTACTCTTATTTACTGTACATGGGTAGTACATGGGTGAGGGTCTTACAACCTGTCACTGTATATTTCAATTTTAACTACTCCTTTATAAATTTCTGAACAAATATCTAATTGTAGAATTGATATTTTATTGATAAACTTTGATGGGCTTATAGAATATCAATAGCTTGCTAGGAAGCTTCGTTTCTAGGAATCATAATTTGCTCTCAAAAACTCTTCTAAGAAACCATTCCACGTTTTTAGCAATACCTACCATTATAAAATCTACGACAGAATTTATTCCTAGGCTTCTTTAAAAGTATATATTTTAGACGCATAGTCGTGTACATGATAGCAAAACATCCTGAACCCTAGATCTAGACGCGGATAGAAGTCCAGAATAAAATACCCGCGATTTATCACCAGCGCACCACTCAAAGCGGGTGGTTAATAAAAATTCCACACTAGAAGTTATTTTGTAGAGGCCTCGGGGGAGTCTCGTATCAGAATCTAGCGTAAAACGCCCGCCGTTGGCGCGAACATGTCGGTGGAGGGTTCAAGGGTGGAACTGAACGAGGATTCCAACTAGTTAGGAAGTCAACCGGCCACAGCTACATACGATATACATAACATGGTTTGCCATTTACACAATTCATTTGTTCGACAGCAGAGCATTTGAGCATAATATAAAAACGATTCAAGTTTCATAAAAAAGGACATATTAATATTTCAAAAAAGTTCCCGAAACTCGAATGCAAGCAGCCTTAAGTCATGTGCTGGCTGGCAAGCTGGTAACATGATGACGATTAAACAATGATGTTAAAACCTTTTACATTTTGTCAACATCACAGAGAGATTTACTGACGCATAAAACACCTCACTCCAACCCAGTGAATGGTATACAAGAAGCTAAAATGAAAGGAAGGAACCCAACCAACTAAAACAAGACAAACAAATCAAAGCTGGCACATTAGCATCATATCAGAGTTGTTAAAATGCTAATGTAGCGGAGTAGGGCTGAGAATGGCTCCCTGGGGCACGCCTAACTATCGCCGTAATTAATGCTCAGCCATTATTTAGAGGAGTGCTTACACACACTTAATGTTTGCGATTGTAGCATAGATGTGCGGTTGGAGAGGTGTGCTCAAGGTTGAAAGAGTTTAATATTATAAATTATATTGTTTTTCTTTTTTAATATTGTTTTTTTTTATTGATTTAAACTAGTGCTGGACTGCGATCCCACCTGATGGTTAGGTTATGTAATGCAATCGTTGATGGTGAGACACATTAGTTTATTAAAAGGTTTTTGAGAGATATATAGCAAAACATTGACATAGATGCTTTCAAGTACAGAGTTTAATTAAATAAATCTGTTAACAGCTGGTAAGCAACTGATCAGCACAATTCTATATCTCTGTCTTTTTGGAATATTTTTATGAATACTCAATAGGTGGATATTCTGATAACATACGAAAAAAACCTAATACTTCTGAAGTGTTAAAAAAATTGATATAAAGTTAAGGAATGGTGCGCTTTTCCAATGCATCCACGCATATAGTCGAAATAATTAGATTATGTGCCGACCAAAACATGCACAGATAGGTATGTTATGTGCTAATTAGGAGTTTCCTAGCCGTTGCCATAATCACGTAATAATGTAGCGATTCCCGCATTAACTATGTAATGGCAGACTGTTTCCAAGTCTCATGTACTTGCCGCACTTTACATGAAAATGAGACGAAATTACTTGTTATTATTTCAGTCCTTATGTTCCATTGAGGTTTTACTACAAATGGAAATGTTTTGTAATCAAATTGGAGTTTAATTTTAGAGAACGCTTAGTAATAACTTTGAACCTGATAATGTCGTTTATTTTTACTTGTCATAACATTTTTTTTTTAATAGTTTGATTACGATCATAAACTTATCTTTTTTGTAAAAATAGTAAATCATAATTTGAGTTTAACCTAGCTTCTTTATTATGTTTTAGGATCTTCCTAAAACTTTTCTACCAATGATCGTGTGAAAGATGACTTAGCTAGAAAGGAAACTTTTTTTTAATGTTTATACTAGTGCTTGACTGCAATCTTACCTATAGTAAGCAGTGATGATTTACAATCGTTGATGGTGTAACGCACTAGTTTATTAAGAGCCTATTCACTCTAGCCTTGAAGACACCTAAATTATAATCAAACGGGAAGATCGCAGCAGGCAAATCGTTCCAGTTCTTCCAGGTACGCGGTATTTTGGTAACAGAAAATACGACAAGCGCCAATACACTACAATACACACACACACACTGCACCAATTCGAATGAGAATGATTATAAACAATCAACCCACCAAGTGTTATTTAAAAACCTTTCTTAAACATAAAAGCTCATTTTCTTTCTCCTAGAAACCCCGACCCGTCATTTCCAACTTATCCGCTATCGCTCTTGCCTGTGCCTCGGCCCAAGCCACGCTAGGCATGTCTCTATGAAATACCATAGCTCCTAGGTGAGAATATGCTGTAGAGTGTAAAATTTCCCAAGGTGACAACCGTTAGGGGCATTTTTCTGTGTAACTATGTATGCCCGTGTAATATTAAGCCCGAGAGACTTTAAAGAGTGCAAAATGCACCGTTTTTTCGCTAGACATTTTTAGTAAAAGATAATGGACGTGCCTTTTTATCGGTTGAGTGTTTAAAGAGTGTTTTTAATGTAAGTACAAAGAACGTAGCTTTACCTAGCGCAAAGGCAGTCATACGGTAGAATGATTTTAGGGTTTGTTTTGTTTATAGCTTTTAGTCTTCTTTTGTAAGAGCAGCTCGGCCCGTAGACACATCACGGCATGATGTTATTTATTTATTTCATTTTACAAATTATTTATTTTATACTAGCTGACCCGACAGACGTTGTCCTGACTTAACAATGAACTGTGAAATGCTCTAACGTTAAACAGTCGTAGTTGTATGTAATTTTAAAATTGTAGCATTTTTTTTTAAGTTTTCTTTCCGTAAGAAACTTCTCCTGACAATAACAAACAAACCCAAAAGAAAATAGCAAAATTGGTCCAACCATTCACGCGTGACGACGGCCAAGAGAAATAGTGATTCATAATTATACACTAAAATTATATTTTTTTAAGTAGTAGTAGTAGTAGTAAGTAGTAAGTCCAAGTTTTATGTAAATAAATAAACCAATAATCGGCGCTTTTGAATTGTAAAGGAGTTGGTTAGTAAGGTGGAGAACAACAAACCAAAATCTCCATAGAATCAAAGGAGTTTGTAATCCTGAACTGCTTGAAATTGTAAGTGCCTACTTTTGAACCAACACAGGACGGTTTGGAGGTATATTGCAATACTGTAAACATTCACAATATTCCAGCCACTCTCCTAAATTCAAAACAGCTAGAACATGACAAAATTCGTGGCCGGGCACCCCCGACACCCGTCCACACTAAACACGTGATATAGCGTCACACGGCATCAAATACAATCCTTTTAGAGTGGGAACCTCGCCAGCCGGTGATTGCATTGGCAACCGCCTCTGTATTATACACTACACTGTGTTTTTGAAAACAACTGCACAGATTAATGCTGCAACATTGCATTGATGAATTGGAAATTAAACGGTTTAATGGAATTTGATTTTGATTGGTGTTTTATTTTTGTTATGTAGATTTTGTTTTTCTGGGGTGATTGTCGGAAAATCAAGCAGTAAATTGAAGTCACTTATTAATTGATTTGTCTACAAACCTGATCTTTCTGATTATCAATATCCGATCTGAACATTTTTAAAAGTCTCACAGGGTAATACTTTGACTTGATTATTATTTTTATTTGTAGTCAAATTCCAGTAAAATAGTCATTGGACACGCTATAATCATGCCAATAGGTCCTGACTTTAAGGAGAGGCTGGAAAGACGTCATGGCATCCTCATCTTCCACCAGCCGAAGCCATTGAAGTCAAAGAAGAAACATAGGTATGGTTTTTGTCAGTGAGTCCTACAGCGGGAGAAGTCATTGGATGATTTCGCACCTGATAAGATAAGATAATTGTCAGAGTAGTAAAAATTTCGTAGTGGTTAAAACAATAATTTTCTGTTCTTGGATTTGGCATTCAATTTATAAA
This sequence comes from Mythimna albipuncta, assembly GCA_929112965.1. Classification (NCBI taxonomy): domain Eukaryota; kingdom Metazoa; phylum Arthropoda; class Insecta; order Lepidoptera; family Noctuidae; genus Mythimna; species Mythimna albipuncta. Next base: position 845,987 of record OV815973.1, read on the forward strand.
AAGGATTTGCAAAATTCTCGCAATTCATCAGCGTACTAACATTTTTACTGCTAAAACTTAAAAGCAATCTCATTAATAACTCCGACGTTCTATTTACCCTCAAATCACATTACAGGCTTACCAACACATAAATATGACTCCCCACTAGACACGGCAGTACGAGCAGGCTGCCAACATAATCATGTTTTGGCTGGTCGCCCGCACAAAACTGATTCTTTTGCCCTTCGCTCTTGTCACAGTATTTGTCCGATACACTTCTAAACGCTTCTAGACTGTCACATAATTTAAAAAACATTTTTTTTAATTTTTTTTTATTATGTGACAGTTCATTATTGTCTAAAATTTGCAGCTGCAACTGAAACAGGGTCAGCGCAAAACAAGAGCAGAGCAAAGCAGAGCATATCTTATGATTATTATTATAGATCACAAAATTGAATACACGCTCAAATTAGGTGCTCGACCATGCTCGATCAAGCCGACTGCGTGTTCAAGTATGCGTTCTACATGCGCGAGCGCACTCGAGCAGCCACGCGCCGCCGCCTTTCGCGCTAGTCAGTCAGTGTTGCCGCAGCGTAAAAGCCGTTTGGACGTATGACTATCAACCTACGGAACGAAACCTACGAACATGGACGAAGAAAAGTTGATCGGCCATGTATAGTATTTGCCTGAAGTATATTTCCCGCCACGTTTCTTTTACCCATACTGATCTTTTCATTTTATGACGTCTTATTTTATTGGCATATTCGTCATATTCCTCTTCCTCTGCCAAAAGGGCGATGATCACTAAGTCCCAATCAACCATATTGAATACGTCTTTCTTCATTAACGTTTGGCACCAAACTGTTCATTTGATCAAGCACGCCCGTCGGGCAACCCAGACCATATTTAACAGAGATGGCTGACGCATGGTCGAGCAGGCCGCCTACATGCTCGAGCAGTAAAAATTTTGGTCGACTATGCGCGAGCATTTTGCAGTTCGGTCTGCGCTGACCCTATTTTATACATATTGGAGAGCAAAACCCGACGGGCTACATAATGTTCAATCATGTGTTAGGTTTTAATAAAGGTCTGGCATTTGATTTAATTTTCAAGATTTTTTTTCAAGATGGCATCATTTAAATTGATTTGAGTACTAGAGTGGAAGTCGTTTAAATAACAGATAAAAAAACATTCAAGGAGGGAAGACTAAAGGGCTTATAACACCACTCGATATTCAGACAATGTTAGTCGATGTCGCGTCGTATCGCGTAGTGTAATAAAGGTCAGACTGTCTTACTCGGGATGAAAAATAAGATAAGTCTTATTATCGTGAGTTGAATAACGCGTAATAGGCCCTTTTAGCATTAGGTCGGGGAATAGGCAGTGAAAAGACAGCACTGGTGGTGTTCGGATCTAAATTCTACTGGTGACTACGATAAGTTTACATAGGTACCTACTTAGCTGTCTACATATTGTACTAATTTTATTAACAAACAATGTGATTATCTAAAGAAATAAACAGGTGTATTATTTTAAGTTGTGAATTATTCCTTGAATAAGTTATCTTACCGTTATCCTTTAAACCCAATTATTGCTTCCTTGCACTTTATATTATTATATCCAAGCCTCGTTGATACTTTAATAAAATACTATGTAAACATGATCATGACAAACATGCTATAGTATATTTTATGTAGAAACTATTACCCTCTATGTACACTTCAGCCCCGTTCATGACACAGTCGCTCCCTAATTTTCAACAAAAAGAATTGAATGTTATTTAACAAAATCGCTAAATTCACAAAATTAAAATAAATTACTTACATAATTCACAATAGGAGGCGAAACACAAAACGTACCCACCCACACGTACAAAACGTTTTGGAAACATATTCATTGTGCGCACGGCTTCGAAGTGGATCCCCCGACAACCTAGGGGTCTGTAAGTCAAGAGTGAATAGGTTGCGTCTAGGCTAGCTTCAACGTCGACCACATCCTCGTTTAACAGAGGTAAGCGTGAGCCTAATTTAAAAAATAGGACTTCTAACATCATGAATTGTTTGGTATAAATACAAAGTTTTATTTAGTCGTGTAAGTTCTGTTTCATTATTCCAGGCAACACTTGCTTTGACAAAATGAATGTAACCAGTCTTTGTAGCAACAAACATACAAATTAGATAAAGTCCTTCCTAGAATTTAGCCAAATATTTCGTTCAATTCGAACCCGGACTGCCATAGCGGACACATCAAAGGCTTTCTTCAAGGGAAACATTATTTTATCCTTAGTATAAGTTAGATTAAAATAATTCAATAAAAACGGAGTATTTGATAATAATCAGTTTTCTCTGAATCGTTGATTTTCATCCACTTGCGTGTTTTCGCTTCAATTTCCCTCGAGTGTGGGATGATGAAATTCTGTGTCTACACTAAGTGCGACGATATAACATACAATGAATAAACTAAGTAGGTATATTGTGGTTTTATATCGTGGTACCCTTCAGATGTCTCGGTAATAAATGACGCCCACGTCGAGTCTGATCTTTTGAGGTTACTTTGATGAGATTGGTAGGTATAGGTAGGTACAATATCTGTAAGATAATGTTATTGACAACCTGGTGCTATGCTGGATCTTGTAGGTTAAGAGTTAAGGCGCTTATACCCTGTGCTGTAGGCGTCTTTAGACTGATGTAATGATGATGATAAACCATATCACACAATCAAATTTTATGTAATTGAAAGAAACTTCAGCAACTTATTGTACCTAGTTACGAAAATTACTGTGTATTTATTCCATGTCTGCCATTGAAATATAGGGTAAATATAGGTTCCAATTGTTTTACGCCATGCGTCCGGTACAATCACAATTTAGGAGAGATTTGCATGACAATCGAATGTGATTGCAAGCACGGACGTTACACTGACATTTTATAATCAGTAGGTTTAGTGGTTTTCATTTAGTCTTGCTTTTTGGTACCCTTTTGAGCTATATGAGTTGGATTTATCAAGTATTTTTAGTATACGTACCAGTTCAAAGCATGCCACGCAAGTGCATCTTAAATAATGATGATGGAAAACTCCTATTAGTACGAAAATAATAAAAAAAACCGGCCAAGTGCGAGTCGAACTCGGACATGAAGGGTTTCGTAGCAGCAAGTAACATAATATAAAAGTTCTTGTAGTTCGTTGTAACTTTGATCGATGTTTTAATAATAGTGTATGTTTTTTAGATTTACGACTTATTAAAAAGAACTACTAACTAGATCTCGTCCAAACCAATTTTCGTTGGCGGTTTGCATGGTTTTTTTTTTAGTTTTATCAATCTCTTATTTTAGAAGTTACAGGGGGGAGACACACAAATTTTACCACTTTAGAAGTGTCTGTCCCGCAAACTATTTAGTTTAGAAAACAATGATATTAGAAACCTCAATATCATTTTTGAAGACGTATTTATAGATGTATGGATTTGATGAAAGAATAAATTTTAAGTTTCACTTCTATGCATTGTGGACCCCAAAAAATTATTGATTTTTTCTATTTTTGTATGAAAATCTTGATGCGGTTTACAGAGTACATCTACTCACTAAGTTTGATCAGTATAGCTCTTATAGTTTCGGAATAAAGGGGCTGTGACATACGGACGGACAGACAGACATGACGAATCTATAAGGGTTCCGTTTTTTGCCATTTGCCTACGGAACCCTAAGAAATGCCTAAAGTTGACTTGCGTGCTAACCATTATTTGCTATTGTAGTGTGTATTTGTGAGTTTGATAATCAACATTTCTTAGAATCTAAATATTTAATATGACACAGAAATAGACTGTAAAACATTTCATTTCCGAATTTGGAGAAAATTCAGTTTCCAAAGTCAACAAAACTGATCAAAATAAATAATACAGTATCTAACTTCAAAAACAGTTCGAAATAGGTAATCATTAAATTAACTTAGACTTTACGCAAAGTTTCCAGAATTACGTAAATTATTTACGAATTGGGTCGAAAAACAAAATGTTCGCAACAAGGAGGCCGTATTAGCGGGACCAAGGACCACAAACAAGCGAATTATGAGAAACCAGAACCCTTTTGGTTTTGAAATCGGCAGTCTGCTCTCATTTTCTTTAGACGGTAAATATAACTTAATACCACAGAGAAACCGTAACGTAGCAGTTTTTCTTCAATACATTTTTATTGATTGTTTCAAAATAAATGTCTATTATTTTTTAATTTATTAAACCCCAACCGAACATTTCGCGCACCCATTGTCTTTTTTTACCACGATTGAAAGGTTAATGTCCTTTTTGCGTTGGTAATCATCTCACGCTCTATGTGGAGCGGTAGTGCGTGTCAGATTTTTGCTGGCTGCGTTCCAGGGCCACGGCAACTCTATCAAACTTTTCGTAAGTCAATTTTTTAAATAATAACCATAATGTTGTCTGATAAGGCACCTATAAAAATGACAAAATAACCATAATTACTAAATTTACATATTATTTCGGGATTCGCAAATAAAGTATTAGTAAAAAGATTACCACGGAGTTATAACCCTTTCAGATACCGTCAATTTGAGACACAATAGTAAGACAATAGATGCGCGGACGCCGGCGCTCGCTTGGGGTTTAATGAAATAAACCAACACTTACAGAAATCAAGATCGATCAATAAACAAAAAAGTTTATGCAGAATTGATAACTACAAAAGCATGAAATTCGAACAAAATTGGGGAAATGAGGATATACCAGTGTTACCTTTACTCATTTGTAATATTTTACAACGTACTGGCGCGATGTCATGTTTTGAAATGATGCGATTGCAGCAGTCCTGGAAGAGTTACTATCAGTTATTGAAGAGTTCCATTGACTATCTCCGAAGTTCGTCATCTCGTCTACCCCAAACTAAATTAAATTCTCGTAATAATAATCGTCGTAACAAAATAGATCATCAAAATCAGATGACATAAGAAGACCAATCTGGAAACGTGTACCACTATCTTCTGACGTTTTATAAGTGCCCATATAGAGGCCTATATTCACAAAGGCATGTGAAATAAAATATTTTGAATTTTTGAAGAACAAAATCTACGCTAAAAAAGAAACAAAAAAAGGAAAAAGTTTTTGTAATTGGATCAAAAATGAAATACAGGTTCATGGATCAGTAACGGGATTAAAAAGCATAAAATTTTAATTTTAAATTTTACAGACAATAGCCGACCATCATTCCGATAGCCGATGTTTTACAATGCACCCCACACTCAAATTGACCCAAAAACCCTCAGAAATCCCTGAACCCTTGATTAAGGGGTAGTAAAGGGAATGGCTGCAAGATTCATAGAGAATGGTGATAGTCAGTGTCACAGAATATATGGGTTCGTGTGAAAGCTATCGAATCCGCCCGCTAGGTATCATCGGCTTGTTTTAAAGGGAACGCCATAAAAAGGACGGAGCCGCTCCCGTGGGGCCTTTGATCCCAATGTTAGGCTGTGTTCAGAGAGTGGCTGAAGTTGAAGCGATTGAAAAAAAACAAAAAACACAAGTGCACAAAAGTGCGCGTGCCTTCCTCGCCACAATTTTATTACATGTATCGTATCAGGCTGAGCGCGCGTCGCCCCCAAGAGTCACCAGCCATCCCCCGTTTATTCATTTTTTCATAAGTGTATTAATAAAAGTCGTATTATACACGTGTAAATTTGTCACTGCAGCCTCAAAACACACTCGCCTCCGCCTCGATCGTAATGACAAACTTTCTGCTCTTGTATCAATTTTGATACAAGTAGTAGTGCTATTTAGATTCAGTAGGGGGATCTTACTATTCTCAGAGCTACCAAATAAAAATCAAATTTTGAAGGAGTTTGATAAACATTGTGACACGAAATTTGTATATATATATATAATTTAGAAAAACTTTACTCGAATATAGAAATAGTTACTATCCCATAATACCAAGACGGTTATTAACGCAGGAAATTGTGCATGACCATAATGTGATGATGCTGAAACTATGATAAATACTATTACTAGTGCGTGATAGAGGGCAGACCCTAAATACTTACAGATTATCTACTAATTTGAGAAAGATTTCAAAATAAGACAAAACGTGACACCAAAAATATAATAAAGTGTCCTTTTCTTCTTGTTTTTATATTAAAACATTGTCCTTTCTCATTTCTTGCGACACCAAGTCGCATCGTCCCCGGGCCCACGTAGCGCGGCCCAGTGCGGCCAATACGGCAAACTGCCTAATAAATTCGCAGAAAGGACCTCGCAAAAATGGATGCTTATCACGAACTGGCTCGGTTTCGCAGTCGACGGGGGGGAGCGCCCCTCGCCTCTAAATAGCTCTGTTTTTGTCTCCATCTCAGCAGAGCGCACTGTGTGATGCGTCAAATAAAATAAATACTGATTTTTTAAAGTTCAATGAATTCGTAATTTGATTTTGACTTTGAGATTCAATAAACGCCGAAAATACCTAAACTGTTTATCAAAGTTTAGCAATCAAAATAGCAAGTTTTTAAATAAATCGCTCGTCTAACAAGAAAGCCCTAAACAATCCTAAAACAATCTACGGAATCCAAGCAATTAACCCTTTAGTAATCCATGTCTGATTAGTAATTAGCCGTTCACTTTCCAATCTGTAGGTCAAAACAAAAGTCGTGCCAAAAGGGTATTGACAGAAGAATCGTGACCACAGCTAGATGACACAGCTTTGCCACAAAATCCATTTCAAAAGCTCTGAAACAAATCAAAATTCTATTGTCACAAAAATCTTTTATTTATAGCAACAGTAAGACAAAACAGTAAATGTGACCAGCAAGAAATCGCGAGGTTTAATGAAGTCTCCCTAATTAATGTTACCAGTGAAATGGACCAACATCAAACACAAAGAGAAAGAAGATCTAACGAGAGTAACGAAATGAAAACTCAAATATAATTCAGCGAGTTTATTCCATTATTAAATTGTTCGTGAAAGCAAGATAACCTCAGTTTAACTCCGTAAGAAAGTTTCGTTTAACGAGGTGAGGAGACCTGCCACTTTCCGACTTCCTAGCTGCCAGCCGGTGTTTTTGTTTCGAAACTAACTTACGTGCATTGTTACCGGCGATGGTATCACCGCCGAGATGTATCAGAATATTCTCTTCAACACGTATTTTCTTTAAAGCTCTATTTTTATAATTATTCCATTAGCCCAGAGCGGCGCTGAGCAAAAATTATTCCATGTTAACAGAGTGCTAAAATGTATTCTTTATTCAATTTTTAGACGGCGGATTATACGTCAAAATAAGCCGCAGTTCCGTTCGGAAATTCTGGAACGTGGAATGTACTCGTTCTGTCGGTATTTCTAAACTGAGATCAAGGTGATTCGTGCTCGCTCGCGGCGAGCAGCACACCCGCGCCGAACTGCTAACACAAAGTCAATCGATACTTCTTGAAGATAAGTAGCAACAATTTATTGGGTCACGAACTACAGTAATTCACAACTTTAGTCAACGATTTAGTAACGGTTTCAAAACAAAGCCTTAAACTTACAGCTATGTTGCAGAAACTCGCGCTTTTTAATTCCGCCTGGCTTGAGAGAAAAAATACTGTGTTATTAAAATAACTCCATATTAGATGCATATTTCTTAAGCAGATAACAGTAATTTACGGCGCGTAAACATCCCGAACCCGTAAGAGGCAGGATTTTTTCATTTCATTACGGGTCCCTATAAAGTAGATAACACAACGCGCTGTTCCCCACGGTATATAATTACCGAGTAAAGAAAAATGTACGCAGCCGGCGACTTAGACGGGCACCTCGCTTTTCGGAACAATTTTATTTTATGTGTACTCCAAAGACGTGTGATTAAAAGGTAAAGAAGAAGCTTCGTGAAATTGAATTTTTATTTTATGATTAGAGAACATTAGCTAAGCGTAAAACTTTTTTTTTTAATTCTCTATTTCTCGTAAGAAGTACGGTTGCAATATTTTGAGGGTTTGGTATCCCAAAAAATTCACAATAAAGTGACATTCGCAAATTGAAGTAGATATCACGAGATTTTTTTACTAACGTATACATACGGAATTTATATCAACGAATCTGGAAGGTAAAAGTTACTTGTAACCAAACAGATTTTAGCAGGAACAGATTACGTCAGCAATCTGAAAATTTAAGAGCACTTCCAACACCCTTATTCACAGCAGACGACAATAAATGGTGTTAAAAATAGTGCTGTAATAAAAATCATATAATAGTCGGGTCTGACAATAAAATGGCGATGTGCAGCCATAATCGAAGTCCTATAAATAGTTTTACCAGAGACGAAGTGTTCAGGGTGAGGGGAGGGGTGAAACATTTCATTTCGTCTGGCCACCTTCCAAAGGACGCTGAACCAAGATTTGCACCAGCCAGATTTAAAATCAAATTCCCAGGACTACTCTACAATATTAATAACGTTATTTTTTGATAATTTGAAAATGTGCGAAGAAAATTTTACTGTCTTGGACCCGACGGCGAACACGTCTGAGCGTTACTACCCTTGAGAGTCGTAAATGCCGACTCTGGAATTATTCCAAGGGATGACAAAACTTCGATGTGCTCCAATTTAGATAAACCTAAACCAAAGTTACGTAAATATTTTCAATATAACTGAACTATGTAATAACCATATAACACAAAATCGATTGATTGAAAAGCATAATTATTTCAAACAAAGAGCCGGTCATTATTCAAATCACCGCATTTATTATAATGCTACCAGACGTTAAAGCCGTTTTGTGACACTAATCGAAGTTTTGCTTACCCTTTAGTCGAGATAAACACTGGTTTACGAGTATCATAGAATTTTGATGATCATCCCACGCAAGTTTAGCCAATTATGACCAATATTGTATCGATGTCTGTGGTTTCAAGATGTATTACTAACCTCCCACGTTTTGTGATCGCCAATCTCTTATTACGAGGCTTCAGAGACCTCATAAGAGCCACGTTTTCAATAAAAATATGTATCATCTTGTCATTCAGATCACAAATGGAAATGTATAGCGGGGACTTAAGTTGTAATTGACATTGGATCGCGACAATAAACACGACACACGCCAATAAATTGGTAAATCCTCTCAACACGCAGTGATATTAAATTTTATTGTTGTACAGCGATCGTAAAAATTCGATAATGTTCAGCCAGGCGTCACGGTATCACGTGAAGTCGGACGTTGTAAAATAATCAAATTTTTTCTATGCACGGACATTTTTTGTGTTTTGTTTCTTTTCGATATGGTCATATGAATGCAAGATTTTTTTTTGCATAAAATAGTGTAAATGAGATCGCATATAATCACAAATAACTACCAAGTGATATAACAGCTAACCTAGACGATATACCCTTGAACGCAGATTTAATCAAAAGTTTGAATTTTTCGTCGACCTACGTTTATGCGTCTTTTGAACCAAATAGAAACCGCAATGGACCTGATGTACAAACGTCTTAAAGATCAGTCTGAACCAGTAAAGATAAGAACAAGCTGGCAGATTTTACGAGAAAAATTGCGAATATATACCGGGCTATTCAATCGAAAATACAGCATGATGCGTGACATAGAATGTACAAACTTCCACAGGATTTTATACTCGAGTTTATTCAAACACGGCGTCGTCGTTTGGCCGTTTACAACGCCACCCTATTTCCCATATTTCAGCTACAAATACCTTGAAGGCGCCGACCAAAAAGTCTATTTTACGAGGGTGCTTGCATTAAGTCCGATTTATAAGAATAAATACATGGTAAGTAACGGCTGCGACAAGGCTCCACGTCTCCCTCATTTATTTGAATTTACGTATGTAGCAAGCACAGGTTTATTGGGCGAGGCCACTTTAACAACGTACACCTCATTTATATGAAAAGTGTTTTGTTAAGTCATTTTGTTTATAACCTTATTCGGTTTTGGATATATTTAGTAGCTGAGAATTTACTACTTTAGTCTTTTATGGTGTACAAAGAATACTAAAATAAAAGAAGTTTAATAATTGTTAACTGTTAATAAAAGTAATTGGGCCAAAGTACAATTACAAAAACTTTATTTTATTTTACTAACTGTGCCCCGCGCGTTGAGATGACATTCCCGTACATTTGAAGCTTTCTACTAGCGATAGCGATTAGCAACTTGGCTAGGGGTACTGTTCTCGTGGGTCGTAGTGTGATGTTTTATAGCTTATAATTATTATCGTCATAATAGCTATCTGGGATAGCCATTATGATTTTTTTTCTTATTCTTTAGGAAGTTCTGTAGTTCTAGAGATTAGCACGTTTAAACAAACAAAAAAGCTCTTCCGCTTTATTATAATAGTATGGATGTAGTACAGTATGGACAAACTTTTGCCAGCAGCTTTGTCAGCATGAAACTCGACATTTGTTCCTAGGGAGCATTTTCCCTGGATAAAAAGCCTTAATTTGACGAGCTCTCCAAGACATGATCTACCTGTTCGCCAAACATTTAAAGCCATTCCACCGTTTGAGCGTGATGGAGTAATAAAACAAACTTTCACCTTTTGAGATGATTTTTCAATAGCCAAAAAATTTTTAACTCAGGAGTAACAATGGTTCGGCCGAAAGTATACTCCTGAGTAAAAACATTTTTGGAGAGTGTTTGTACAGAACAAAATATGTCAAACCGCCATTATTTATTCTTTAGATAACAGTTATCTGACTATTGAAAAATCAGGCTTTAACTACTATCGTGAGTGTCTCTACTATCGTATCTTTTCCAAGTCCAACTGAAACAATGCGGTGCCTACGGTTTGTGCAGGCACTTGGTAGTGATTAGTGTTGCGGGGATTTTGTTTGTTTGTTTTTTAGTGGGTGAAAATAATCCAGATAACATCCCCCGCCCTTGAGTGGAGCGGGAGATGGTGTATTTTGCGTAATATTTGACCCTCCGTAATCTACGCATATATTAAAAATATAAAAAGTACTTCTATAGAAGCCTTGCACATTTAATCGAGATTCTGAAAGATGACAATTTTTCTGAAAAACTTTTAAGAGTTTTAAAAAAAACACGTATTTCAAGTTTTGTGAAATATTCGAGTAAATCACAGAATTATCGAATGTCAACAAAGTTTTCAGGCGTTCTCTCTCTTTTTTCGCGTTGCTTCTTCATCAAACATCACATTGGACTACGTTAAATGAAACAACAAGCTTTTAAACCATGCTCGATGTTGACGGTAAGCGAGTGGAAAAAGACCCTCTAAAGTCGATTGTAAGACATCGAAGATTTATTTATTTATTAAAGGTTTATGCACAAAAAAACTGTACAAAGGCGGACTTAATGCCTTAGGCATTATCTGCCAGTCCTTACCTTAGAATGGTGCAGAAACATAACATGGCAGGAGCAACTCTTTTTTTTTCTTATTCTTCTTTACTCTTTTGATATCATGCGAAGTTTCATTTCCTCAAAAGTTTTACATCTATATCGATATTTAGATATACAGGTAGGTACATTGAATATTATTGAAGTACCTACATTACATACCCCAATTTTAACTATCGCCAAATCTGATTTCAAAAAGAAATTCTCAAATAAAAACAGTTTTAAGAAAATAAAGATTATGGCGCTCTAATCCAGAGTTGTAACAGTGCTCTGCTCAATTCAGTTTAGGGCATTTGGACTCGGACCAAACTCTTATTGCAGGCTAGATATTACGCTCGCCATTATACATTCCATTGCAATGTCTTTCTATTTTATCATTATGAGTATTACTGCTTCATGATAATAAGAAGTAAAGCATCTTAGAAAGTCCTCGTTAGGTTAGTGACAATGGCTTGATTAAGAAAGCGGTATTTCTAAACATGGCTCATATCATATTTATACCCAGGGCCCAGTGCGAGAGGTCGCTGCCACTGATTGCCTCCACAATGGTGCCCCGGCCAAACTACGCACACCTCCACCTTATGCTCCACCGTTTCCTCCAGGCGGTCCAAACAATGGTGGAGACCCTGGCGTATCTTCCGCCTGAATTCGATGCAGGAACCTCCCGAACTTGCCATGTACGGCGAGAACCTGCGTCATGCGGAACGTGCGGACGCTCCAACCACTTCTCAAAGAGGGTACACGTACAACGTTGAAGTTATTTAGTGTTACAAAACTTTAATTTAAAATATAGGTTGTTTAGTTATTATTATTATTGTGAATAGGTTTTATCTACACTAATATTATAAAGAGGTAAAGTTTGTTTTTATATTTTTTTTAATTATCGGAGGTAATCTCTGAAAGTACTGCTCCAATCGCTAAAATTTTAATCTTGAGTGACATAGGCTACATTTTACGTACGCAGGCAAAGTCACAGGCAAAAGCTAGTCTAGCAATAAAGGCGTTTTTCTTTGGACTTACATTATTACATACCTACATATTTAACATGTAATGTATTCCTCTGCCTAATCTTTATAGTAAAACGTTTGTTTAGGTTCTAATAAGCACCAAATCGCGCTAAAATACCATTACATATTTTGAGTTTCTTACGTCTCAAAATCGGTTCCAGTGACTTCTGAACACCATGGGATATCTCACGATTAATAGATCTTTATGGCTTCAAATTATTCATCTCCAAACGACGTTTCGCAGTGAGCATTTAACAAAATGATCAGTAAAGTGTAAACACGAAATCGTTTTGAGCGCCGGGTCCCGTACATCATAACGAGCGGACATGGTCATTAATATTTGATTACGTCGCGATCAGTCCGGCCGGCAGTCGATTACTGCCAGGAAATGGTCCGCTAACACAGCCAGCAGGACAGTGAAGAAGTGTCACTAGCTACACGAGGATAGAAACAGACTTTCCAACCGCCAACAGAGGATCCAGGTGAGATTGTGGTCAAACGCGAGATTATAAAAAAAAAAAAACATGAACATCCATGTATTTGCCTGTCTTCAAAGCTAGAGTGAATAGGCTCTTAGTAAACTAGTGTGCCTCAGCATCAACGATTGCATCACTGCTTACCATCAGGTGGGATCGGAATCAAGCACTACTTTATAGGTATCAAAATAAAAAAAAAAAACAGAGCGTTTCATATCAATACGATATTCGAATAAGAGTTGTAATGGTTGGCGCATGATTTTGCTCACTGAACATTTTGCATGAAATTATTCAGAGCATAGTAAGTTCAGCATTATAATGTCCCCACTGCTGGGACTCAGGTCTACTCTGTAAGTGGGGAGTTGGCCGTAATCCTCCACGCAGGCCCAGTGCGTTTTGGTAACTGTCATATATCTTCGAATTTTTTGGTTCTAGTTTTCTAATTTAATACTTTTCTCTCCTTGTGCTATTTTCATTCACCGTTTTGAGAGCTAAAGTGATGAAATAAATTACACAAAGTAATGCGTCTGGCTTCCAACTTGCGATTTACAACTCATGAATTGGGGCCGTTTCCATTAGGTTAAAATTATTCATTTTTCTAATAATATAAACCTGATTGATGTCATAAACAGCCCAAATACATGATTTACCTAGTTATACTACTTATCAACCAAATATTGGATATATTCAAGCTGTTCAGTTCCTGTATGATACTGTGCGGATACTCAAAAAACTAGTCAATTGCGAGTTAGACCCGTGTATTAAAGATTCTATGGAAAGCTTACCTATATAAATTGTCTGTCTCAAAGATTTTTCCAAATCGCAAAAAAGTCATTATTTTGTGATGTAACCGCAAATTTTCAGCTGTCATACTATCGTTTATTTGTGCTATAAGACCTTACTTCGTGCCAAGATTCAAGAATCTAGGTGAACAGGAAGTACTATATAGGATTTGATTTTCTTGCAACAGTCAAAATATGCACCTTAACGGAGCAAAAACTTCCTTAATTATCTATTGATTGTATTGAGCTTCGTACTGCCATGCGTTCCTGAGAAAAAGAGTCTTGACAGACGGACAATAAAATTATTTTTTAAGAGTTCAATTTTTGCGAACTAAGTTTTTTTTTAATTATATTTATTTATTTCTACACACACCATATTTACAGGTTTCCCAATACAATAGTAGTTTCAAAAATAATAGGAACAAAGCAATTATCTTATGACTAACACTTACGTAAAATAAACTACACTTAAAAACAACTATAAAAAAAAAATGTATAAACTTAACCTAGTAAGTAAATAAAATCAGACTTAATACCTAACATTAACTAATATTTAAATATAAGAAATAAATCTTAATAAAACTCTAGCGAATTCTGTCACATGGCTTAAAGATGTCAATCCTCTCATACACTTCGTTTAGCACGCATATTGTACGGGTGAGGGCTGCTTTCGACAGCAGATTGGTTTTGGCAGCAGGCACGGCCAGCAATGGCGGTCGCCGCCGCCTCCACACGTACCGGTCTGGCACGCACAGCTTCAGATACGGAACTCCAAAAACGTAACGACTTAAATTGAATTTAATTCAAAAAGTTTCGACCTGTTTTTTGAATCCTTCGAGGTTTTTTTCACGTGTTACCTGGACTGGTCCTTCTGCAGTCTCCTACCATCTGGTTACCAGTCGCACCGCGTCCTGCGATGTCAGATTAACGCAAACCGGTTTACGTGACGGCGTCAATTTGACGCCTGGCGATGCGGTGACTCCTTATTTGATAGGTTAGGTTTAGTTGCAAATGGCGTGGACATGAGAGCAATATTAATGGAAATAGGAAAGTTTCCGGAAAGATCGGAATCGCCCAAGTTTTCGTGTGCGGCGGCGGTGGCTACAAAAAGCTTGTCGACGTAGCTGTTTCATTAGGAGGTGGCGTTGGAATTTCATTTGGGCACGGTTTCTTTGAAGATAAAAAAGAAAAGAACACTATACTTTTACACACAGTAACGGGATTAACAATGTTTATTAAAAAGTAGGAAAATGCGTGAGGTTGCTTGTTCAAAATCAACCAATATCAATGTGATTTTTTTTTTTCATTCGTAAGTATGTAGGTACTTTTTTTTTAAGTTGATCTAGGATATCACTGACACTCGTACCTAAAAAAATACGTAAAGTTGTTGGTTCCGGTTGTCATTCTTAGAAAAGATCTAAGAATTGAATCGAAAGATATAAGACAGTCGTAACACACCAAAAATTCTGACCGTGAATCTATTCAAGCTGCCCAGTAACTGAGTTCTGGAAGTCTGATAGGCAGTTGCTCCTTATAAAACACGGTTAGTTAGATTGGAAGCCGATCCAAAGCTTGTTGGGATAACGCCCCCTAACCCCCAAGGTCACTCTAAGGTCGACTGGCTGATAATGCCTAAAGCATTAAGTCCACCTTTGTACAGCTTTTTTATGCATAAAACTTTATCTATACATATCTAATATACATCTAGACATATAAATAAAATTGGAGTGTCTGTTTATTATATTGAAATAACTGCTTTTTACTACATGCATATGATATACGGTACATACACTAAAATATATTTTTTTACTATTTTTGCCTGTTTGTCTGTCTGTCTGTATGTCTGGGTTAATCTCTACAATGGCTGGACGAATTTTGACGGCACTTTTTTGGCAGGTAGCTGATGTAATAAGGAGTAACATAGGCTACTTTCATTTTAGAAAAAATAAATTCAAAATCCTGTAGTCCACGTGAATGAAGTCGCGGGCACAGCTAGTTATTAATAAATAAATAAAAGGAGATATTGAAAAGTAACAAATTGTTACTATTAAGGTTTACTATATTATTACATGACAATACGTACTACTAAATTAGGAACAGAATCGTAGTTTCAAATGAGGTGAAGTTCTTTGGCATGCAAAGTATATTTTTGTCATCTAAACAATTCGCCCCAATATCGGCAACGATTGAACAATTTTATTTAAATTCAGTAGATAGACAATAAAGGAGCTTTACAAAATAGACGTCTTTATTTGAAAATCGATTTGAAAAAAACTAAACAACATCACGTTCACCTTATTTGAACTGTAATTTAAATTTGAATATTCTAAAACACTTGCAACTTACTTTTTATTGTCTTTATTTAATCTTTCTTCATTACAGTTTAAAAATACATTTGCCTAAATGCCTCCTTAGGATTACCTAAGTTAGAAGTAAGTTATTTACCTGACTCTCGACTACCCACGATTCATCGATTGAAGGTCTACTTGAGTGGGTGCTTATTTAGAGAGCCTATTTACGTGATTACGATTTAAACATATCATTAGACTGTTATTCATATTTGGGCTATGTTTTTTCTGATAACAAATTCCTTAAGTTCTATTTATATAATCAGGACGTTGCTGTCAGCTAAAATAAAAGGAAAACTACAAAGCCACTAATTTTGTTAAGTTAGGTATTTATAACTTCAAAATGACAAATTGTTTTCATATCGTAATGAACTACATACGAGTATTTACCACTAGATTAATGTTCAGAGAGGGACATATCACACAAAGATAGAGACTGTGTTCGACATAAATATACTAACAGTACATCTTTCATACTTACTGAAACTAACAGTCCTATATCATGTTATCAAAATAGACATGCTAAAATACTAGCTGGTGGCAAGCTTCACCCGCTTGATAGTAGAAAATAGGGTTTCCAGGGTTTTTTTTTTTTTCGATGGGCAATATCATCTTATGACAACCCCCGCTCTTGGGCGGAGCGGGAGATAGTGTCAGACTCTTACTGACTAAAAAACCAATCCCGTTCCTTCAAGCCTTCATACCGGGGCTCGAGCGCCCTTTCGGATAACCCTGGCCCCAGTAGGCTTCGACCAGGCTGGGTCCCTGCTGTTGCTGACAACTCCTTGAGGCGCGCGGGAACAGCGCGCGCCGTCGACGACTTGGGCTTGATCCGGACGGTTACCGGACGGCCGAACAGCGAGCTACCCATTGCTCACTGTCCGCAAGCCCGCGTCTACGGTGGCTAGAAATCGGGATCGGAATCTCGGCGGCGGCGGCGAGAGCGCCGTTGCCTGATGCGGTCGGCTTCCTCCTTAGCGAGCATTACTAACTGCTTCGCAGAAGTCGGCGACCGCCTGCCACTCCTCCTCGCTCCGGACCATGGCCTCGACCAAGGCCCGGCGCGAGAGGTCTCCGCCGCCGATCACCCCCACGAGGGCACGGCGATGCTCCGCCCAAGCAGGGCACACCGCGATTGTGTGCTCCACCGTGTCCTCCGGGCGTTCCGCACAGTGGCGGCACCCGGGCGTCACTTCCGCCTTGATTCGGAACAGGAACCTCCCGAACTAGGGTTTCCAGGGTCAAAATAATTAAATTTTATTTAGTCCGTATTTTAGACTAAGTATAAAAAATACTGAACACGTATTTTTTCTTTTTTCGATTAAACAAAAAATAACAAAGATATAGCCCATTAAAGTTAAGTGTGACGTCACCCCGTGCGAAAAAATGCAGCACGGCCCCGGCGTGACGTTACACGTAACTTTAATGGGCTAATTCTTTGTCATTTTTGGTTTAATTTACAAATAAAAAAATAAGCGTCCCTTATTTTTGAAACATCTAAAAGACGGACTAATTACATTATTTACGGCAACTAGCCTATTGTCGCGAGCGAACATAATATTCTCGTGATAAAAAGTATCATGTGCTATTTCAGGAAACGGTCTGTGCACACACTAAGTTTTACTGTAGTCTGTTACGTCATTTGAGCGCGAAGAAGTAACAAGCATACACACATGCACACAGACACGCCGTAACTCACCAACTCCGCCTTTATAATTATTAGTATAATTTTTCTTCATGATCCATTAATCACGTAAAGCGAGAATGTATATATGTAAGTATAGGTAAGTATACTAAACCCACAAACAGAAAACTTAAAGGATGGCCATTCTGTCACCATCTTGAAAAGCCATACACATAAAATAAAAAAATAAAACTAAATTTAAATCAAATCCATTTTGAAGCCTGACTTTCCAAACATGATATTATAACTTCCCTGATCAGCTAAACAAAGCGAACACCTTAGAGAAATCAAGCGATCCGGTCACTTCCGCCGCGGCCGCTTGCTGAATATTTGACGCGCAGGGAAATGAGGCCGGTCAAGCGCGAGCGGCGATGTAATAGCGCGGGGAGGACGCCGGGACAAGGTCACGTCGTGCGGGGGCTGGGACGTTTGAGTGAAGATCAGTCTGAATGAAGCCATCGACATAGGAAAAAAACTGGATAACCTATCAGTCTGTCGGTCTTATAAAACTGGATTGCGCTCTGTTTCTACTCTAACCGGATGCAATTTAATAGTAGCTGAGTCCAAAACAGCGATTTCCAACGTAAGTCCTTGTATGCGTCACCAGCCATAAGGAAGGTTCATTCTGAGATTGTTGATTGACAACTTGTCCTTGGCTGCAATCTTATCTAAGTAGTGATGCAATGTGGCCCGCTTGTTTATCAGGAGCGTATTTTCTCTAGCCTTGAAGACACCTAAATTATAATCGAATGGGAAGCAGCAGGCAACGTATTACAGATATTCAAGGTATAAAGGTTGAGGTGAAACGCGTAGAAAACACAGGACACTCAACCTGCGTCGGGTTGTCCGATGGTATAAAGGGGATGGCGAAATCAAGTCATGCAATTCCCGCGCACGCTCTCCAAAATACTTTCTGTAAAATATCAAAACCTTGGCTACTCTGCGCTTGTACTTTGTACGTTGGACTTTTGTTTAAGTAATTTGGATCTCCATTAAATCTCTTCGCACGCTGCTTCACTGAGTCCATAGCTGCTAAATGGCATCAGCAGCGATGGCAGCAGCACCAGCTCATATGACTGTTACTGCAGTATTCCCCACACAAACCTGTGCTTTGATAACATTAAAAGCTGTCCCGATGTGAAGTACCACCGGATCATTGTGTTTTGTAAAACATATTAAACCGCGCCTCAAAGGGATGTCAGCGTGATCGACAAGCCCGTTAGGACGATACCTGCCTGAGCTACGGGAAGGTTCCGAAGGTATACTATAAATATAGATTTATCAGAAAAGAACAGCGGAGAAATAAGATATATCGTTACGCGTAGTTTGAAGTCCTAGAGTGAGAAAACCAGTCTTACAAAGGTGTTTATGTTGTTGTCCAGTAAAGTAATGTCTCAGAATTTTTGTATGAGGTAAAATTGGATGCTGACCCCGAAATATTAGGGTACAGGCAAGGCAGATGATCAGGTCACAAATGTCATTTGTTTGTACAATTTATAACACAATTACACGTAACTTGAAGTACAAAATGTAGTAAAAATACTCTAAATCTCATCTGTGCCATTGTTATGAAAACTCTGCTACCCCTCACCACTATTACTCTATTTTTATATAAAATACTGTTTCAGTAAATATCTATAATATTAGGTAAAATTAGATGCTGACCCCGAAATAGTTGGGAACAAGCTAGGTGGACGAACATTATTCGTTTGTATAATTTATAACACAATTTGTACACATAACTTTAAGCGTAAAATGTGCTAAAACACTTCAAATCTTAATTATTTTTAACTTACCATTGTTATGAAAACTACAAAACCTTATTATTATTGTTCTATTTTTATATGCGAGTCTTTAATAACAAAGATTGTCCAGATTCTAAATTGAAACACCTAAATTCATAAACCAATGTCACCAAGATCTCGATAAAAAATTCTCATTTCAAACCATATTTCAGAATCTCTTAATAAACTCATTCAGTTCCCACCAAAAATCAGGAATGACCATAATTAGTTAAGAATTAGCACGTCCACAAAGTAAACGAGAGAAAAACATTTCACTTTAATGTAATCAAACGGAGATAAATACTAAAAAAAAGATAAGAAGTGTTCGGCAAATTAAATTGGAAACTTTTCTTTGTTTTCCACTTAATTCAACAGAAGTACATGAAAACTACAATTGAAAAAGAACTTTAGTTGTAAAAAGATAGAGTTGAAAATTAAATGCAGTAAGAACAATGTAAGGATAGTTTCAGACTGAAGGAAAAAGAGGAAATTTTGTGTCGTATCGGATTTTAATTTCTTCTACGTAGAATTAATGACTTTGCTTTCGTTTCGATCGCCTTTGTCGATTCATACGTTAGAAAGTCGATCGGGTTCGAGTAGTGAGCTCTGTTCAAGACTTTATAACACAATTCCTGGAACAACATTTGTTTTGAACTTTGGAATCGCGTTTTAATTCGGTGTGGGCGGACCGAGCTCCATAAACTAAAGAAAAGGGAATAAGTATGAATTTTTACAAAACTGGGAAATGAAATGGCAATGGGAAGGGTACATTGCTCGCAGTACAGATGGCGGTTGGGACCGAAAGGTTCTGGAGTGGCGACCACGTACTGGAAGGCGCAGCGTTGGAAGGCCTTCTATAAGGTGGGCCGATGACCTGGTGAAGGTTGCGGGAAACCGATGGATGCGGGACGCGCAGGATCGTTCGTTGTGGTGAAACTTGGGCGAGGCCTATTTCCAACAGTGGACGTATATCGGTAGAAATGAAGATGATGATGATGGGAAATGAAATGCTTCTGCTTTGATTCTTTCTACATTTTTGGTATTTTTTTATTATACAAATGAATTTGTTAAGCTTTTTATCATTACCTTCTTTTAAAACATTTCCTCGCCTTGGATTGACAGGTAAAATAGTTGAAATCTTTGGCAAATATTTATAGCTACGTCTTTAAATAAATTATTATGTCAAATCAGTTCATATATATACAAAGTAATATAAATCTTTCCAGTTGCGCATGCTACCCAACACCAAAGTGTAATAAAATAACTCACTTCTGCATAAAATAAAATATTTAACTCTTCTAAAATATATAAATGGAGAAACTGACTGACTGACATATCAACACACGGACAAAACTAGTGGGACTAGTACCCTAAAGTTCTGCATAAGGTTTCCTCTTATGACATGGACGAGCACTAAGAGAGGATTTTTCAAAATTCACCTCGGATGCATCTCGACATGCATTTTCACTGTTTTTCATACTACCGCTCTTACGCGATTATGACGTTATCACACATTTTTCATCAGATATTTTGGAAACAAAATATCTGATGAAACGTGCTTCATCGTCGGCCACATCATCACTTACCATCAGGTGTGATAGTGGTCGAACGCGAGCCTATCAATAATAATAAAAAACACAGTATCTTGTGGATATTATCTAGGATTCTATGGAAATCAATTTTTGTCAAACTAATCGACAGTCGAATGTTCGAAAATCGAAGTTAAGACCTCTAAAAATCTGCTATGTTGCATGAACTTTGATACTTCATAATTTACTCAAAAATGAAAAAGGTAAAAAAAGAACAACATACAAGCCTAGCAAATTTTATCAAGATTCTAAATAATGACAATGTTTTTCAAAAACTTTTAAGGGTTTTAAAAAACACGTATTGCCTGGAACAAGTTTCACGTTGCCTTTTCGTCAAACATCACGTTGGATTGCGTTAGATGAAGCAACAAGCTTTTAAACTATGCTCGATGTTTACGATAGGCGAGTGGAAAAGCAGCCTCTTAAAGGAAAGAAATGGGAGTTTAAAGTTTATACGGAGAAACTGTCTTTCACGCTGGCAGAAGCTAGTTTCATGTAACCCAGTAACAAACACCTTTGAGTTGTCAAGATGTCACTCAGTTCAATGATGCTAATTGCACATTCCAAAGCGTAGATCTTTATAGAAAAGAATGTGCAAGAAAAAACAAACATAAATTAGTTATTGCAAATATCTTGGTCGCTACAATAATGCAAGGTAAGAGACAAATTGTATGTCTGACTTCAACAGTCGCTAATTAAACAAGAGAACTGTCGTCCACCAGTACATATGCTACATCGACAGCTTTACTATAGATAATTAATCAATACTTTTCGGTGTTGGGAGCACAATTAGTCGATTGCAATGAATAGAGTATTTGAATGAAATAGAATTAAAATTAAATGAATAGAGCAATTTGAGAGGCGAACCAATTGAATCTTCGGCAATGATGCACTGGTTAAGTCGAAGATCCAAAGCCTTGGGCATCGCCGCCGAGTTGCTAGCCTGTCGGTTTTCTATCGTTTACATTTCGGGAAGTGTGCACTGGAATTGCACAATCTGATTCCACCAAGTCCGTTTCGTCATCGGACCACAAGACGTACGGCATTGCGCCACCGGTACAAGGTAGACATCCCACTCATACGTACAATGCTTTTTGAGAACGTATTTATTGTGCGTACAGCCACGGAGTGGAATTCCCTGCCGGAGTCTGTGTTTCCTGATAGCTACAGCTTAGGGGTCTTTAAGTTAAGAGTGACTAGATTGCATGCGTGCTCCATCATCGACCACATCATTGCTTACCTTCAGGTGAGATGGTGGTCAAACGCGAGACTTTCAATAAAAAAAAATTCGTATACAAAATAAATTAAATAATATTCTTGGTTCCAAAAACTGAGTAAATAATTTGATTACGTTTTGTAAGTAATCAGATAACCTGAATCAAATAACCTAATAAAATATCAAATAAACCAACTCATATTAATAATGTAAATGTCAATATTACATACAAGTAAACATTTGTGTAATACTGTGCTGATCTGCCAGTACTCCATTCCGTTCCAATACTTCCGTTCGCATACAAATAAGGAGGAACAAACTCACTTTACGTCATGTTCGTGTCCATATATCAAAACTTAAACGGTACAATGTCTTTCGAAACTCTACTGAAACTAAGTAATACAGGAAACACAAAACCTCTTTTGGAAACTACCAAACAACATCTTCGCAATGCAATTTGTTTAAAAGAATTGTAAAGAACCCGCTCCCCAAGTCTCAGCGCATGAAATTGAACCTTAAATCTTTGTAACGAAGATTTAAATTAGATTTGTGGTCGGTATAATATGTCTTGCAGTAGTGCACCCCTCACACTTATGAACTTAAAAGCCAATGCTTTTAAACTAAGTTTTTTGAAAATATGTAACGGCTAATGTTCTATTATTTATAACTTAGTACTTTCTTTGCGGGTGGGAACTGCAAATTTATAAGAATACTAGCTTCGGGCCGCGGCTTCGCCCGCGTAAAAGTAGACAATTATTCTAAAAATACAAAGAAAAGTGATAAGGGTAAGTTTCTTTGAAGTAGCCGCATGAAATAAAAAAAAAATCCAATATTCTGTTCTAGGACATAGTCTAACCGTGCCGTGTGCAAAATTTCATCCAAATTGGTACAGCCGTTTGATCATGAAACAGTAACAAACATTCACATGCGCATACAATTACATACCCTTACCCTTTAGCCTTTATAATATTAGTTTGTATATGCACAGCAACAAAAGCCACAGGTAGGGTTCAATCAGTAAAACTCTGGCCGCCTTCACGACCCACTACTACAGGAAAGGGTCATACCTTGGTCACGAAACGACTGAACCAACTTTGACATTCGTTCGTTGACGGTAAGGCGCACTAGTTTGTTAAGAGCTTATTCACTCTTGCCTTAAAGACAGCTAAATTATAATTGGACGGGAAGACCGCAGCAGGCAAATGGTTTCAGTCCCTCGATGGACGTGGTATAAACGACGAGGGGAACCGCTTGATCCGGACCGTAGTGGCTTCAACAGCGTACGGCCGTTCGTCAGCTAGTCCGATGGTAGAAATGAGATGATGGAATCAAGTCATGTAATTCCTGCGCACACTTTCCAAAATGCATCCTGTAAAACACCTAAAAGCTGGCTACCCTTCGCCTGTGCTCAAGATTTTCTAGATTGGACTTAACCAGATCTGGATCACCAATTAGCCTCTTCGCACGCCTTTTCACCTAGTCCAAAACTGCTAGGTGGCATTTTGCAGCACCAGCCCATATGCGGCTGCAGTATCTACTCCACACACGAACGGACCTGTGCTTCAATCTTAATCTATCAAGAATGGGCTCACCTATTCAAACCAAATGTTCAGGCTTTTTTCGAACTATTTAGTAGATGGTTTATGTGAAGTTTGGTAGGGTAGAGTAGGGTGAAGTAAGGAAGAGCGGGAGTGAAACCGCGCGGGCAAAAGCTAGTTAATTATATTATTTTATTTGTTATTGCCAGGTTTTAATTAAAGAAAAAAGTGACAAAGGGGCGCAGTATTTTAGAAAATTTCAGAAAACTTCGACGGCTATTTAATTTTTGCGCATTTGAAAGTTCTCGCGTGTTAAGATGTCAGTCATGCGAACAAAAAGGAGGGACGGAGATATATACCTTATATGTATAGCTCCATCTCTTTCATAGTTAAGTTTAGGTCGGAAAATGGATTGCGTTAAGATCTCGTGGTAGCGCTGCAGGTCAGCAGCTAGTAGAAAATAAAAACAAAATATCATAAATAGTTAAAAAACAAAGAAAATTACAAAAATGTGTTCTCACAAACTGAGTACCTGAGTGAACGCAGGAACAATTCCCTACATGAGTAGGTACGTGCAGATTCTTGCACGTTGTTATGTTGCACTAGTGAGGGGAAGGAGCCTTCTGAATTTAATTTGGCAACAGGGAAAGAAGGTCAATGATAATAGGAGTCTAGACGTCGTTACAATCACAGGTATAGCCTGTAACCTGTGTGTGTATAAGTAGCTCAGTTGTCTTACAAATCGTTTGTGTGTATCAAGAGTGAAATAAGTCAATCATTATTTATCACATTAAAAAAAAAACAGAATAAACTTTTACTGCATTGAATTGATAAATATATTCCGTTACAAATTCCGTCATATTTTGGCACTGAAAACCTTTGATGAATAGTAAATGATTATGAGGATATATTTATTTATTCAAACTTAAAAATACTCTTCTGTAAATTCATGCTTTTAGAGTTATGTCCATTTTTGTTGCAAAAACGAAATATATCTTTAATCTATTCTTTAAATTTTAACTCATACGGGTTTAAATCATTGAAAGTTTGACACCCCCTGATCCCTGGAAGCCTCATGCTTACTCCAAGTTAATGGAGTTTTCAATCGTTTATTAACCCAAAAAAATTGGTTGCCTGTAAAGTCGGTATACGGGCGAAAGTTTTACGTGACAACGACTTTGAGTGGTAAAATAATTTTAATGTGAATATTCATTCGTATAGTAGGAAGTTATGTCTGTTTCTCTCGCTCTTAGGCGGGCTAACCATGCCCGAGTGGAAGGGACGCGTGCCTCTCACTCGCTCTCATTGTGAGCGCATAACGTGAGCGGAGCGTAACGCAGTTTCTTGAAGTGTCACCCGGCAAACCAATTTATAAGACGTTGTCACGTCAAAAGAAGATAAAGAATTGCCTTCATTAATAAAGATTACATCATTTACTTGCTAATTGAGATTAAATAAACTAAAACTGTCAAGTGTAATAAACGCGAGATGTTCCAGCATTAGCATTCGTCTTTATAATAAAGAGCTCGTCGCGACAATAATTACTTTTCTCGTAAAATCTCATTTAGGTGCTAAGCAAGTAGTGTTATAAAGGATGTTATTTTAAGAAAAATAAGGAAAAATATTATCCTGGAAGCATTCACTGTTTTTGATTAAATATAGATAACTAAAACGGCAGATTTCTTAAAAAACCAAATAGATAACTTAATAAGTAAGATCCCTTGAGGTAGGTCAAAACTGTTTGAATGAATAAAATTATTTTAGAATTGACTTTGACAGGACAATTGGATTCATAATTAAATAATAATCTAAAGATAAAATAAGTGTCAGGTAAGTAACCTGGTGACCTACTCGAGCCTGCCAGGCATATTCATTTTGATTTAAATATTAGTGTCTCTTTTAAAAAGCGATAATTTAAAAAATTGTTTCTTAAAAGATTTTAACGATATTTAAAAACGACAATTAGCGTTAAAGATCAAGATGTCCTATAGGGAAGGTTCAAGTAAAATTAAACTCATTCAGAAAGCATGCAGGCAGTGGTCAGATCATTCAATACATCTATCATTTTATATCGACATTTCCGGCATTGTGGAGTTGTCCATCCCTGACGTCGGGTTCCGCATAAAAATCATATTTGTAGAGGCTGCCAGTCAGCGGAACGTTGGCTAAATGCAAATATCGGGGCCGGCCATGTGTTTGGTTAGATGTTTTGGTGCTCAGATGCTCCATTTGATAGCGTACCGAGGAGTGTTACTATACCTACTATTTGCTCGAAAACCGCTGATTTTTGTATGTATTGTATTGTACTAACAGTTTAGTTCGAATGTTTGGTTCATGCAAATCTGTTTGAGGATAAACAAAGGCGTTCTTGAAAGCGAAACACGAGCATTTTTATTGGAAACTGCGGTTTGGATACAGGTTCTGAGAAAATAACAATTCTACGTACCGATTAAAAAAATAAATTATGACATAAAATACAACTACTTTAAAAATAAAACTTAAAAGCAGTTTCTACTTATATTTCTTTGTTTTTTGATACCGACTTGGAAAAAGTTATTATGCAATTTTTAGTTTTTGAAGCTTTATGAAAAAGTTTTTTAAATCCATACTTAATGACTCAATCTACATATTGGTGCTGTTTCTCAAATAAGTGCATACCAGAAAAAAAAAAACAGTCATTCAATTGCCGCAACCCTAGAATATTTACTACCATTTCATGAAGAGTTCCATTGTCTATCTCCAAAGTTTTTCACCCACCCCTCCCCTTTCGCTTCAATCGAAAAAATACATTTTCAAATGAAAAAATAAAATAAAATGAGTCCACAACACTGACAGAAAATTCAATGAAACATAGTAAAAAAATACCAGCTTTACATTTTCTTTATTTTTTCACACATATAAGTCACATGATTTTTAAAACAAGGCATATCCATAATGTGAGCAAATTTCTTTATATTTACACAGTGTTTATGGCAAAAACTGTATCTATAAACTAGTCCATCACACAACGAGCTTTTAAAACCAAAGCTTGTTTATTTAGTATTTTTGAAACGAAACAATAAAAACTTTTTGCGTGCAGTAAAGGGTAAAAAGGCGTGCAAGTCATATTTGCTCGTCGGCAGTAAATAACTTGGTTGCTAGGTTGCGTCGCGACCGCACCGGCGCGGCGGCGGACCCCTTTGTCGTAGCGGACGAATAAAAAATACAAGGGACCGATTTTACCGCGCGAAAAAAATTAATCTACTTTTACGTTCGCCGTGATGTCGACACCATTTTTGGAGATTTTTTGGAGTTTTAATCCTGAAATAAAAGGTTTTATTCGAGAAAAGAAAAATTCGAAAAACAGCCCAGTATCTGTATTTGTACCAGTTGATAGTTCACTCACTCATCATTTCAGCCGATAGACGTCCACTGTTGGACTTAGGCCTCCCCCAAGTGTCGCCACAATGAACGATCCTGTGCGTCCCGCATCCATCGGACTCCCACAACCTTAATTAGGACCTTGTAGGAGGCCTTCCAAGGCTGCGTCTTCCGGTACGCGGTCACCACTCCAGAAACTTTCAGCCCCAACGGCCATCTGTTCTGCGAGCAATGTGCCCTGCTCATTGCCACTTAAGTTTGACGATTCTTCTCGCTATGTCGGCGACCTTGGTTGTCCTGCGGATATCTTCATTTCTGATTCAATCATGCAAGGAAACTCCGAGGATAGCCCTTTCCATTGCCCTTTGGGTAACTTTAAGCCTTCTGATGAGGCCCATTGTGAGCGACCACATTTCGGCGCCATATGCACTGGTCATATAGACTTTCGTGTTGAGACACTGTCCAATATACCGGACGAGAAGATACCGCGCAGCTTCCCGAATGCTGCCCAGCCGAGTCGACTCGGCTGGGCAGACTTCATTATTACGTGAGAATTAAACATTATTGGAAAACATACCTAAGGTGGACTAGGTTGCTGGAATCCGAAGGAAGCGAGACACACAGGCCCGTTCATTGTGGCGACACTTGGGGGAGGCCTATGTCCTTCAGTCTGGGACAGATCCAGCAACAGGCCGCGTGCATGCGGTGTCATAGTTACCCGGTTTTGTTACTACTTATTATTATTTGTTATTTTACTATTTAGTTTATCTTTTAAGTACTTATCTTTACAAAATATTGTTATAAACATTGAGGGAATAAAGGTTAAATTAGGCTGAAAGAAGGAGGAGGAAAACATACGAAAAAGATACAACTAAGTAAATCTGTTCCCGTAACCGGATTTAAGAGTCAATAGAATTGAATGTAACTCGGGAGGTTTCACCGGGCCTGCAATGTTAATGTAATGGCATGCGATACACCCGCGGTGAACCTTAGCTCGGATTTCTGCTGGCTGCCGAATATACGGCCGTACGTAGTTCACAAGTCTTCAGTGCACGCCGCCATGAATCCCTTTGTTGTTAACTCAATGTGCGATGAAGCGCACTATTCTAGGCGTCACAAAAGACCATTATAAGTAACAAAATATAGCTCTGGGTTGTGGACGCAAGGATACAAATTTTTTAAACAAAAAATTCGGTATTATTTCATAAAACCCCAAGCAAACATTGTTCGCGCTGCTACTGTCTTACTATTATATAATATAATATATAATAATATTCCACAATTATCACACAACGCCGTTTAGTCTCAAGCTAAGCAGAGCTTGTGTTATGAGTACTAGACAACTGATAAACATACTTATTATATATTTCTAAATACATACATATTATAGATAAATTACACCCAGACGCAGAACAAATGATTATGCTCATCAAACAAACCTTTGTCCTGGGTGGGAATCGAACCCACGACCTCAGCATAGCAGTCATGGTCGCTAACCACTAGACCAACATTCAAAGTTATTGACTGGCCTGGCCTGTTATTGTGTCTTTAGTTGACTTTATTTGAAATGTTGAATAACTACGAGTACAATACATACATAACTATAATTTTGATGACTTTATGGAGCCACACGCCGTCAGTATGCGTCGCGACAGACCTTGCAAAATATAGTGAGACGAACTAGACCAAACTTATTAGAAAAATCATTACCAATGGTCCCTAGCACTGCACCGAAACCACTGTAAAATGGTTTAAACTAACCTGGCTGACGAGGCTACTGTTTTTTATGTTTAATTGAACAACTATTCCAACCATGGACAGATCCAGTCAAATTAGTGTGGTTTCGTCCTCAAAAAAACATCATTGACACTAATCTGCATAGTTCTTACATGATTTGACCTTTAGATTATTCTTACACATTATTTTTTCTTTTTTCTCAATTACTACACACGATGTCTACAACTCTTTTTCTCCAACTTATCACTCAGGATATCTGCAGGATCCACAGAATATGCTGGAAGTGATTTTTGTAGAAATAAGTATCTCCTTAGTGCTTAGTTTTTTGTTTCCTTCTTCGTTTATTTTATTATATTATGTGTGTACATGAACTATTAAATAATTTAGGTGCTCGATCTAGCAATTGTTAATTCATACCAATTTCAGAAAACTGCTTTTACGCCGTATTAACCAGATATTGTTTATTTTTGAATTGCCGTTTATTTAGAAACCAAATAAATTCTAAAACAAGCAAAATAAAAACACTTTACTAATTGAATTTATATACACTACATGCAATAACTCTTAACTGAAATATGGCGTCAAAAATGTTTACTCCGTTTTTTGAATGAATAAAACCTCCTGTTATGGATATTTTTTTTGCAAAAATCAACTCTGATGTCTTGTGTAATACAATATCGTTAGAAAACTCGACAAAATATATGAAACAGTTCATTTTCTTTTTTTCTATATCGCCGGTAAAAGGTTAGAAAGCGATAAAAATGAGGTAGTATAATTATTTTGGGTATATAAAACGAGCGAAGAATAAAAAAAACTTTGCGTCTGAAGATGAGATACCTTTTTTAATAACTTGAGCGGTATAAATTTGAGTAAGCGACAAATTAACTAAACTAACGACAAATATTGATAATAATAATAAAATTCAGAACGAGCTTACTAAAAGTTTATAGAAGTGAGCGACTAAAAATAAAATTGAGATTTTACATAACAAACTACTAAAAAGTACACTTTAAAAATGTTTTTACCATTTTCTAAGAGTATTTATCTAGTCATTTTTCTCTTTCTGTATAATTTCTCGTCACTCGCTGTCAGTCGCTCACCTATTAATTCTATAACCAAAAGTAATTATTTTTGTCATATAAAACTTTAATTTACAATCACTCGTTTAAATACTACCTGTATATTTTTTCGTTTTTTATTTTCGTGTTTTTTTTTCCTTATATTATCAGGAAAAATAAGAACAAAATCACAAAGGAACAGGAAACGTTCAACATTCTGAACACCAGGGCCCAGTCACGAAGTTACGCCACTTTCCGTGTGCTGCGTGCGCATGCTCTTTGTACAGCTGACGAAGTTCGGTCAACCTGAGTACCACGTCTACTTAATGACTTCTAAGTTAGCCCCCAGTAACTCAGGACCAGTAGGAAAGTTAGTGGAACAATCCCTCGCCATGACATTTCATTGTATTGATTATTGTCGGAGAGACTGACAGTGTCGACATGCTTTGCGAAACACAATGACTAAATGGCCTTTCATTTTCATTATGTGGGCCCCCAAGTACTGTTAGCCCCCACCGGACCGACCCCAGGTCGTCGACGGTGCGTAGGGTTCCACGAGCACCCCAAGGAGTTGTCAGCTATCATTGAGGACCATGGAAAGAGATCCCCAGGGCCCTGGAACAAAGGCAAAGAAGGAACAAGAATGGGTTTTTAGTCAGTAAAAGTCTGACACTTATCTACCGCTCCGCCCAAAACCGGGAAAGTCATTGAATGATTTTCCCACCTAAAAAAAAAAGTACTGTTAGCCCAGAACCTCACAAATGTACAGTCCACCTTTTTAGCCCTGGTATGAAGGCTAGAAGGAACGGGGTGGGTCTTTTAGTCAATAAGAGTCGGACACTATCTCCCGCTCCGCCTAAGAGCGGGGGATGTCATTGAATGATATATCCTACCATAAAAGAGTCCACCTTTGTAGTATGTTAACTGTGTTAAAGGAGAAATAAGGCTTGGAAAATAACAGAAGACGGGAGAGAAACAGGGAGAGGATATACAGTATACGAGTGTGTAGGACCTATGCAGTATATGTAATACTGATTTTTATCTCAATTCAATGTTACGGTAAAATATAGTTCTATTTCTTTAACGGTTAAAATCAAAATCCAATCCCAACACGTTCAATTTGTGACAAATTAATTCAAACGAAAATTGTTTACTACATAGTTTATTTTGTCAGCTACAAGCTTTGTATATATTAAATAAAAAAGCTAGTGCCGACGTGTTTTCAAAAAACATTTTATATTTTACATCACTATATAAAACAAAGTCGTTTCCCGCTGTTTGTCCTTATGTATGCTTAGATCTTTAAAACTACGCAACGGATTTTGAAGCGTTTTTTTTTTAATAATTAGAGTAATTCAAGAGGCAAGTTTTTATGTAAAATATATGCATAATATAGTAACAAAAAACCCTGATAACTTTAGAGGTTTCTAATTTGATGTCGTAAATAAACACATTTTTTTTGCGCTTATATTGCACACGCTGGTTAAGGCGTATAGTTCCTTGAACCATCTGGCCGAAATTATGTGAACGCAACTCTCGCACTCGCCTAGGCGGCAGTACGCAAATCTGTGCATTTATTTGCGGCCAGCAGAGCCCGGAAAGCGCTTTAAACTCATTTTCTCTGCGAGGTTTTGATTGATTTACATATGCAATGTTCACTTTGAAGAATATTTAACCACCAATTTTTATGTGTAAAAATGTTTCTAAAGGTCCAAGCCGTTTCGAAGGAGTAGGGAAAAGTTGCGAAAAGTTGCGAAATTGCTAAATATTTTTTTTTGGACAAAAGTATTAATTGCACGAAAAAATCAAATGTTGATATTATTGTTCATGAATCTATAATAAACATATATTTTTTTCAAACCAATTGACCTAGCCGTTACGGAGGAGTAGGCCTCAGAAAATCACTATTTTATGACACTTTTCGGGCGCTTGGCCCTTAAACAGTATGAGATAAATCAAACTAATGCACCAAAGTATTGTACACCTTAAAAAGGTCTCCAAAAATGTGCAATAGTATATGTACTACCTCTTAGGAATAACCCACAATAACCATTGTTTATCCTTTACTTTTTACTAGAAATAATGGCTTATTTACGAGGCGAATTTAAGCAAAGGTCTATTTTTCACATGGCCAATAATTATAGATCGCGCTTTCACGAGAAACATCTAAAAAAAAACATGTCAAAAAAAAAATGTTTTCATATAAAGACACACCATATTATAGTTAGTACAGCATTGCACCCGTGCAAAGCCGGGCCGGGTCGCTAGTTACAATGTAAACCGTTTGGAAGCACTGAGATATATGAAATATCAAACGATGAAGTCTAGACCGGATACCCTCGCTGCAAATTACACCAATCATAGTTCAGCTGTAGTTTAGTGCGCAGACGGACTCATCGCACAAAAGCCAACAGATAAGCTTCAGACAAAAGGTCACAACAGCACATAACTAATGGAATGACCAGTCAGTACCACCCACTGATGTGGAGTTCAACTGGAATATTCCAAAGTAGCCGAGCGAGACTCCAAATCACCCATTCGAAGTCAAAATCTCAGTATGCAAAAGTTTTTGCAATAATCCCCAACATCGAGTCCTAGTCACTCCAATTTTACGACAAAGGAATCTAGACTGAACGGGAAATTTTATACGGTTCACTTTTGGTTGGGTCCCGAGGAGAATGTAATAAATTTTGTCTAGCATGCAACATTTGCTTCGTCACCCCTCAAGGGATATTGCAGTGTGCTTAGCACGAGAGTTTGACTTTTTAAAAAGTCCTGATTTAGTTTCTATTTGTGTTTGGAAGTTCGATGGATTCGGTATGCTCGTTTGCTTCAGTAGTTTCATCATAAAATGAATTTTCTAGTATTGGTAAAATTTGAAGGACATTGAATTGTTTAAAGATATTTTTTTTTATATTAAACAGTAATTAATTAAAAATAAGTTTTAGTTTTGGTTTTCACGTCATGCCATATTTATAGACATGGGTTGCTCGAAAGAAATCCTCGGGGCCCTGGAAAGAAAACAAAGAAGAACCTATGCCTTAGTCAGTAAAAGTCTGAAAAGGCAGGAGATGTCATTATATGATTTCCCACCTTAAAAAAGCTGTATTTATAAAGTCGTCATAGAAACTACTGGATCAGAAAAGACCGTTTATCTTCATCATCTCTCACACACGTACACCATCGTCACATGCTGAGTTAGATCAGAATTATACAGAATTCCACCAAATTTCTCAAAATATTTTTTCTAATCACCTCATTTTATTCGCCAAATCTCAGAATTCAACAAAACGCTTCACTCCAAGTCTCAATCAACCTATAAACATGAGACTAAAGTCATCAGCTCAATTCGGATGTCACGTCACTACGAAACACGTGTCGCCGTGCACCTGCAGCGAGGCGGTGGGGCGGTCACGTCAGCAGCTACGTGACACGTGCGTCACGCTCGCGGCATGCACCTGATTTGCTAAGTTTTGGCGAATCGAGAATGGAACTAGACTTCATACGGATGTGGTATAATGTGATAGTTATTAAGATATAGTAAATAGCCTTCATGGTAGAGCGAATAGGCTCTTAAACTTAGTGCGATTCACCATCAACGATTGTACCAACCATGGGATAGAATTGCATTCAAGCACTTTTTTTTATGGTTGGAAAAAAAAAAAAATTGACATACCCGCTCTTGGGCAGAGCGAGAGATAGTCTTACTGACTAAAAGATCCACCCCGTTCCTTCTAGCCTTCATACCGGGGCTCGAGTGCCCTTTCGGATAACCCTGGCCCTAATAGGCTTCGACCCGGCTGGGTCCCTGCCGTTGCTGACAACTCCTTGAGGCGCGCGGGAACAGTGCGCACCGTCGACGACTTAAGCCCAAGTCGTCCGGATAGTTACCGGACGGCCGGACAGCGAGCTACCCATTGCTCACTGTCCGCAAGCCCGCGCCAACGGCGGCCGGAAATCGGGATCAGAATCCGGCGGCGGCGGTGGCGGCGGCGGCGATAACGCCGTTGCCTGATGCGTTGATGTGTTGTGCGTAAACGTATTTTCTTTCTTTTTTTTTCTTTCTTTCGTTCGGCCTCCTCCTTT
Organism: Mythimna albipuncta; assembly: GCA_929112965.1. Classification (NCBI taxonomy): domain Eukaryota; kingdom Metazoa; phylum Arthropoda; class Insecta; order Lepidoptera; family Noctuidae; genus Mythimna; species Mythimna albipuncta. The sequence goes on from OV815973.1 coordinate 879,966, forward strand.
GCGAGCATTACTGCTTCGCAGAAGTCGGCAACCGCCTGCCACTCCTCGTCGCTCTGGACCACCTGCATTCAAGCACTGGTTTACATCGTTTAAAGACCATCTCAGACACACACACTAATCTGCATGGTTTTCATATGATTTGACCATTACATGTTTGCTGTATGAACTTTAAAAGAAACTCTGACCCCTGACTTTGTTTCAGTGTTTCTTCTCAGTGTTCCCCAGCCACATATAGTTTAAACTGAAAAAAAAAAAAAAAATATTATTAATAATAATAATATTCCACAACTGTCACGCAACGCCGTCTAGTCCCAAGCTAAGCAGAGCTTGTGTTATGGGTACTAGACAACTGATAAACATACTTATATATTTCTAAATACATACATATATAGATAAATTACACTCAGACACAGAACAATGATCATGCTCATCACACAAACATTTGTAATGGGTAATTGGCGTATAATTTTAATGGTCAGACTTTCTGACATTTAACTATCTGTAACGTGTGTCAAAGATCTGCAAATGACAACCAGAACCAACGGTTTTAGGTGCTCTCCGAGGCTCGGGGCTTCACTAATGTCAAACTTAGACGAGTATATATGAATTGAAAAAATCACATTCGTACTTGCTCGGTTTTGAACCGGCAACCTCATGCACGAGGCTGGGTCATCACGACACTTACTTTAGGATAGTTCATGAAAGACTGAAATGTGGACTCAGCGGTCCTTTAAATAGTAATAATGTGTTTCTTCTCGTCTGCTGCAATTTTCAGTTTTATTTCGTTGCTGGATTCAAGTCGTTTGTCCGGTACTGATCAAGGTTCGTTGACTCTGCGCTTTTCTGATGGTAGACAGGCGAAGTCGCTGGCAGCAGCTGATAATCACATCACACTAATATCATAAAGACAAAAACTTCTGAGTTTATTTGTATATATTTGTTACTTCTTTACGCTCAAACAGCTGAACGAAATGAAATGACACAGATTTTCATCCCAGGAATATGTTCCCTTGGATTTTTTTTTTACTTTCATACGAACGGAGCTGCTGGCAGCAGACTCTCAGAAACATACTCCAAGGATATCCTATACGCTATTCCAGTACCTCTACCATGAGTTTAAAGCAATAGTATTGGTCGATACTTGATACCGACTACGTAAATGTTTTGTATGGCAAATTTTACAGCGCCTCTAGCGGTCACTTACGGAACCAAAATTTTCCATACAAAATATTTACGTAGTCGATATCAAGTATTGACAAATACTATTGCTTTAAACTCATGCTAGAGGTACCTACTGAACATGATCTATCCGTCTACCTTTGCTATGTGACTGGTTTATAGTGTCCTTTTAGCTATTAATATTGCAACATGAAGATATTGTAAAAAACAATCATTTCTAGAAGAGTAACTGTGGAGATTTTTCTCCATATTAAGAAGTAACCACTTCAAACTGCCTATTCAGGCTTACGTCCAATAAAATATTTTGAATTGGATGTTACATGTTCAATGAACTAGACTTAAAGAGGGCTCTATATAACATTGATAGCCAATTGGATGACCGCCCACATAGTTGAGACTTCGAGTTTACAAACCGCTCTGCACTAGCAATCAAAAAGTTGAAAGAGTTTTATTGATTTACGCTAAAATCGAATTAGACCACAAAGAAAGTGCTAATAAATGGCTTCATCGTTGAACGAGCTCCACAATTTTAGAACCTTCAGATATAATTTTTGAGTGATATTTTATTTTTCCGAAGCATGGATCCATTCAAAAAATATTTTAAATGATTAATGTTTTTTTTTTTCTGCAAATAGATTTTAAATAAACACTTTTACACGTTTTTTTTTCGTCAGTTTAAACTAGATGAGTCCAGTTTTTCCTAGCTGACTACCCTGAGAAGAAACAAGTTCAGGGGAGAAAGTCTCTTTTATAATCCATACAGTAAACATGTAATGGTCAAATTATATGAGAATCATGCAGATTAATGTCTCAGGTGGTCTTTTTGAAGAAAGAACCACTCAGATTTGAGTTGACCGTCCAGTCAGTGCAAGCATTTGTCAGTCAGTATTCAAATATGTAGCTCAAACTTAGGGCTACTAAGGAGCTCGACGACTTGACGAACAATACCAAACAAATGATATTTGTATAGGCTGCATCAAATGCTCAAAACTGCCAGAATGTTAAAATTACAGAAAAAGAGTCCCCACAATTATAAAAGTAAAATTTAAATATTTTTTGGTCCCTTATAATCATTACTAGTTTCGATCACAATGCTCAATGGCTAAGTCACTGTCTTTTCAGGAACTGGTTGATTACCAGTTATTCCCAGTGTTCTAAACCAGCGTGATTGGTGGCGAGGTGTCGCAGCGTGTTGTGTTAAACACACGTGACGACAACGACGCCACTACGTGACGTTTGTCGGGAGCTACGCGACCGTGCTGCCAATCTGTTGCTTAGACTTGTGTGTGTAGAAGATAAGATGTCGAAGGGGTTAATTGATGAAGGTTATTGGAAAATCTGATTTTCATAATTCTGATTTATCACAAGGCGTAGATCTTTTTTTTGTCAAGCGACAGATGACGTCTTATTGACTATTATCTAGAAATTTTAAATTCTTTGTATTGAATGGAACTGCTCTAAAGCACTGAAAATCTATTGTTAAAAATAGATCTGTTAATCTATTGAATATTTAACAACCAAACCCGATAACCAATTAACATTCAAAACCAAGTTCGCGAGTTAATTAGTAAAAACTTTGTTATTATTTATTTATTTTATTATATTATATTTGGAAAACTTGCAGCTATTATAAACATGATAACATATCATAATAAAACTAAGGCCTATTGCCAATTGGCAGTAGTATCATCACACCGTTAATGTTTTTCTATTGTCGATTTGGACCAATTGTTTGACTATTTTGGTGCATGTATGTATCAATTTGAGTTTATATTGTATAATTGTATTATATTTATTATATGGTTCATTATTATCTCTATTTTTGTATTCGTCTTTTTCTCACTCTTATTGTACCTACCACTACTTTTTCCCTGCATCACCAAAAGGTTGCCTATAAGAAAATGCCAAGGGCATTAAGTTCGCCTCTGTACTTTTGTGTGCATAAAGTACACACACAACCACAAGTGCAGTATTATCCAGTGGTAATGGAGCTCGACTTGCACATTGTGATCTAGGGTTCAAAAACCCAGACAGGTTACTTTGTGTAATTTATTTCATCACTAATACTCTAGAAACGGTGAAGGTGACATCTTGGGTAAGCCAGCAAGTCCTAAAACCGATGACGTGTAACAACCATCAACCCGGACTATGTTTGCATGGTAGATTAAAGTCCATTCCCTCTCTTAGATAGAGAACGCTTGAATCCCAGCAGTGGGCATTATAAGGCTGTTTATACTTATGCAACCTGAAAAACATAAACTCTTCTTCTTCTTCCTGCCCTTAACCCATATTACTTGGAGTCGGCGCAACATATTTTTTTCTATTATTCTGTCCTGTCACCCGTCAAACTATCACTAACCCCCATTTGTTTCATATCACTCCTCATACAATCCATCAATTTTTTCTTCGGCCTTCCTCTCCCTCTCCATCCATCTACATATATAAACTACATGTATTAACAACTATAAAAACGTTGAGTAGCAGCCACGCTGACTACTGGGTGTAATTTATTTATAACACATATGCACGTATTTGTAAAATATTAGTATGTTTGTCAATTGCCTAGTACTTATAACACAAGCTCTGCTTAGCTTGGGACTAGAAGGTGTTGTGTGATAGTTATAAAAAAACTATTCAGAATGAGTGAGTATATGGAGCGTTAATAAGCTTTATAACGTCAAGATAAACTATGTTATGCTTGTAAAATGAAAATTCAGGTGAAAATACACTAAGATTTTCTTCAATCCCCAGTCCATATTCGAATTACTAATCCCCATTAACACGCACATCCCCTGAGTCCACAACGGAGCAATAATTGCATTAGGCTACACCAATCTTGGGCAATTTTACAACGTGTCTGGGAGCAACTGGAATAATTTCGCTGTAGCGTTATTGTGACAGGATCCTAATAATTTCAGTAATAAACTTGTCCTCTGGGATTGCAATCTTGGTCTGTGTGTTGTGTACTTTGTATGTGAAATTCTGCTTGTTATGAACTCACAAAGAGATGTGTGTGAATGAGTCGGGAAGTCACTTTGGTATAATGTGACGAACAAAGGAAGTAAACTGTATTATATTAATAGGAATAACATTTATAGTGGAATATGTACGCGGATCGACAAACTTGACTTTGAGAGTCGTGCAGTTGGAGCCGCGCCATAACACTAATTTCAAGTCGTTTGTGTTGCTGGTACCAACTCACCATTTAGAAACCTTCCTCAAAGGTGAGTTTTGGCCAAAGGGTGGCGTGTATCGAGGATTTCGTAGAAGGACACTGACCTCGAAGCGGAATACGACGCTGGTACTTCGTGTGCAATAGTATATAGTTTTAGTAATTATTATAGTTTCTTTAACACATACGTATTAGTTTGTTATTTTGTAAAATTATTTGTGTACCTATATTATCTTTATTTATTTCTTATTTATTTGTTTAGGTTCACCTACAGCACACATAAAAAACAAATCAAAGGTATCTACTGTTAATATACATGCCAATTACGGGTAAACACAATATTTACAGTAAACATGCCAGCTTACCGCTTAGTTACTAAGTTTTTTTTAGGCTTTAGTTGCCTTATAATAAAGGATTATTATTATCATATATGTTATGATGAACCTAATCTAAAACAGTAGCAGTAACAGAGACTGGTGACTGGAATTGGCATTAAATTACCTGTGTTACCAGTCATCAGGCCACCAAAGTGTTACTAGACATCAGGCTACCTCACAGGTAGACAAATTAAATTAGCTAACAGCTTATAAGTTGTAAGCTGAGTTTTAAATATTAAAAACACAATGTTTAAAAAATAAGAAAATCGTTATTACTCTAGCTGGACATTTATGAACCACATGTATTGTGAACAAAGAGCCATACAAATGGTCTCGAGTCGTAGTAAGAATTTCCATCGTTTGGTTTCTAAGTATCTATTCTGTGGTCATCTATTTATGCACAGTCTGTTATACAAGTACACTCTTATCCTCAGATATAATAACAGTGTTACGTAATATTATGAGGAAAACAATCCTTTCTTTTATTACATTATACTGGCCAATGACGTTTACAAAACTGATGTCAGGTTTGGCGTAGTAGTTGAGCAGTTGTCTGTACTGTGGGCCACAGATTCGTTTCCTGCGTGGAAAAAATATTTGTATGCTCAATATATAGTTGTTCCGGGTCTGGATGTCTAGTGTATGCCAGTTTAAATGTTTGTGAACGCACCTACAGCTGGGCAGTTTCAATTTTTAAATTCTACAAATATTAAACGTAGGTTTACAACTATTATATTTTAGTAACTTAATTAAATCCCCTCCAATCTAGAGTACCTAAATACCTGTACCTACGTAAAGAAAATTAAATGATATTCCCGAACTAAATTACGTAACGGGAGGAAGGTAAAATTTTGTGGAGAGTGCTTCAGCTATCTCGCACAGCGATGCGAGATGCGCTAGAAAACCACAAATGATAGGAGCCGAGCTCCGGGAGTAGGTAGAGAGGTAGCCACCGACGCCACTGACACCAATAAATTCAGAACTATCTTTGCACTGAGGTAAACTGCAGAAACTTGGCCTGGAACGCTTTGGTAGTACTGAGAACTGATTTATTTTAAGTTTTACAAGTAATTTGTAGGGTGAAGTTTTTAGTTGGTGATACTTATAAATGTGTGATTGAGGTGGACACTTATGACATATATAAACTCACGCCTATTTACCAGAGTAGTAGTCAGAAACTACGTTACGTCACTTACAATGATCCTGTCATCAACATCTTCTTGCCCTTGTCCCGTTTTTTTGAGGTCGGCGCCACATGTTTTTTTCTTTCATTCTGTCCTGTCACTCATCTCGCTATCATTAGCTCCCTATTCTTTAATCACTTCTCACACAATCCATCAAACTTTTCTTTGGCCTCCCTCTCCCTCTCCATCCATCCACATGTAAACTCATAATTTTTTTAGCAACATGCGTTTCACCCCTTCTCTTTACATGATCATATCAAGACAAACGATTCCCTTTCAATTTTTCAGTCACTGGCGCCACTTTCAAACTTCCCCTAATATACTCATTTCTCACTTTATTCATTATCGTCACACCATAGACCCATTTTAACATTCTCATCTTTGCTATGTTTACTACGATCCTGCAAGATGGGAAATTAACAAAAAAGGAGCGAGAGGAGGTGTCAGACTTTTACTAATTCCATCCGTGTTCCTTTAGTTACTCCTTGCATTCTAAGACCACGGTAACTCTTTCTAACAATCTCGCAGCACTAGCAGACATCGTCTTTAATACATCCGTTCAACCAGCTACGGTTATTTCATACTTCTTTTGTTTCATTTACGCACGCCACGTACGTTCTTCTTGGGCTGTGAAATCAATCTGCCATAAGTCATAATCAGCCTTATAATTATCCCAGGGCGGGGACTTACGCCTTGTCTCTACGAGAGGGATTGAGCCGTATTCCACGACGTCTGTCAATTGCAGGTCGGTGGACTGAAGTTATTCTAGATATCTTTTCTATAAGACCAAACTATCTAAACAAACCTGTTGTTTCAACTGTTCAATGTTAGTCACCTATTACTAGGTATTTCTGTACTATTATTCTCTTTCACTTTGTACTTCTGCCGTAGCTAAAGGTAAAAGGTAGGTGGTATGTGTCTTGTCTAATAAATATTTTCTGTTCGTAAAGAAAAAAGAGAACGTAATTGCCTGCTCTTTCAAAGGAAACCCACAGTCATATTTACCAAAAGTAACTACACTTGTAGGTAAAAGAAACAGAGCAGAAACACAGAAACTGTAGGCGGTTTCCAGGGAAACTTCTTTGTACCAACTAGGCACCTACTTCTATGAACTACGTAAATTCTATCTTTAATCTAAATATGACGTAAGTAATTTACAGTTAACTGTACACTATTAACGACCTTTTAAATTAATTACAGGAAATGCCATGGAAGTAATTAACATGCAACCTACATAGCGGGTTTATGTAATGGCTGTTATAGTTGACTGAAGCTAAACGGTTATTAACTACATTACAAATAACTAAACTCTAACTGTTAGTGGCTTGTTTTAATATCTATATTTGGATTCCTTTGATTTTTACTTTATTTACACTGTTCTCTCACAATAGTAGCGATAAAAAACATGTAACTACTTTTGCATACATAACATGATCGCAAAGAGTATCCATGGAGTTTCTCCCAACAAACATACACACATGTTACTTTGACTTTTATAATATTAGTGTGATATAATTATCTTTATTAATATTGTCGTTAACAGCAGAACAAGAACACAGAAAATATTAAATAGTATCTATTTACTCGATAAAAGTGACAATCATAAACAGCTGATAGTTCAAACCTCTTCTCAAGATTTCATCATATTATTATTATATCTAGCCCGTACTGTCCCACTGCTAGGCAAAGGCCTCCCTCTACTCCTTCCAATGTTTCCGGTTTTGAGCCACCTCTTTCTAATTCCCAAGGAAGACATCCAAGTCGTCCCGCCATCTCCTTCTTGGTCTGCCGCGGCCCCGTCGTGTGATTTCAGGGCACCAATTTTGCGTTTTACTGGCCCCCCGTTCGATAGGCATGCGGCAGACATGTCCAGCCCAGTCCTACTTAAGTTGAGCAGCCTTCTGAACTACGTCAACGATTTGCGTTTTGGAGCGCAGTGTAGTCTTTCGAACGCGATCCGTTATTTTAACACCTAGTATGCTGCGCTCTATAGCACGTTGGCAAACCTTAAGTTTGGACCTTTGGATGTTAGTCATGTTAGTCATCATCATAATCAGCCTTTTAAATGTTTTTACTGCTGGGTCTTAGGCTTCCTCTCTAGGAGAGGGAATGGACTGTAATCCACCACGAGGGCCCAGTGCTGCAGGGCTGTTGAAGGTCACATATTATGTATTCGTATTTTTGGTTCTAGTATATGCCAATTTCCTCACGATGTTATCCTTTATCGTTTTGAGAGCAGTGATGATTAAATTTATTACACAAAGTAATGCGCATGGCTGGATTTGAATCCGCGACCTACAAATCGTAAGTCGGAACTGTTACCATTTGGCCATCAATGCTCCCGTCAGTTACATATAACCAATTCTAATGTATTTACTTGATTTCAATCAGACCCTAAACCTACCGTAGGCGCGGGCTTGCGGACAGTGAGCAATGGGTAGCTCGCTGTCCGGCCGTCCGGTAACTGTCCGGACCAAGTCCAAGTCGTCGACGGTGCGCGCTGTACCCACGCGCCTCAAGGAGTTGTCAGCAACAGCAGGGGCCCAGCCGAGTCGAAGCCTACTGGGTCCAGGGTTATCGAAAGGGCGCTCGAGCCCCGGTATGAAGGCTTGAAGGAACCGGATGGGTTTTTTAGTCAATAAGAATCTGACACTATCTCCCGCTCCACCCAAGAGCGGGGGTTGTCATAGGATGATTTTTCCCATCGAAAAAAAAAGACCCTAAACCGAAACAGCCTTATTTTCGTGCCCACGACATTCATAAATATTTTAATAACGAAACTTGTTCTAACAAATACAATAATATGCAAATATCCAGAAAAATAGCTATTATAATTTCCCAAATCAAAGCTGTGATCCATAATAAATGTGTGGGACTCGGAAGATGGTGCTCAATGGCCCGTGCTTTACAACCAATTGTACGGATGTGTGGGCCACGATGGGCCACGACTTGTGCCCGTGAATTTTATTGGAATTTGATTATACGAAGGCTGACTTTGATGGCGTGATTATGGATGTAATGAGATTTCGAATGTGCGTATCTTTGTACGATATTGCTGAATAATTGCACCGTACTAAAAATATTCATACCTTCTATATTTAAGGTCTTGTATTTACCATCTCTGTGCTTTTAAGAGCGCTGTTTTATCTATTTGAATTTGTATAATATGTATTTTTTTAGGCTCGTGCCTGTCTCTGACCGCTATCTCACCTGATGGAAAGCGACGATGTGGTCAATAATGGAGCACGCTGGACCAAAAGTGACCTATTCACACTTGGCTTAAAGACGCCCAAGTTATAGCTATCAGGAAACACAGACTCCGGCAGGCTCATCTAGCCGGCGGACAATCAATATTTATGTTTCAAGTTCTTGACCATCACTCGATCACCACCCGCCTATCGACTGCCAATGTTGAACACCTCCATACTACGTACTCCAACTTCGACGATTGGAACTTCAGTCTAGAGATGCACTCCGAGCATGGAACGCTTCTGACTCTCTGTGCAACTCTCGGCACTCAGCTCAATAAAATAAATTCACAGAACACTCTTCAACTATAATACTGTTAAGATAACTTGGCGAATTGGCGTTTTATAGACCCGTCGGATAATGTGAGTGTAGTGTCCCTGTTCAAAGCACGAGTCACACGTTAGAGTACTCAAGTGACTATATTCCTGCACTTTGGAGAATTTAATGAGTGCCACCGGTGCTGCAGTTAACGTAGTCACCTACAGAACCCAGACAGTTTACTATTGATACAAAAAGAAGAAGAACTATTACTGGATGGTTGCAACATGTCGAGTGCTTCTTAGCTCACCCAGACTTTGATAAAGTTGTAGTAGACAAACAATTTCCCAAAGTATTGAAAACACGAAGTTATTGAAAAATGTCGATACCTAATAACACAAACTATGCGCACGAACACGAGAATATCCAGAGAAAATTGTTGTTGCATCTTCACGATGGAATCTAAAAGAGAAGCTGACATTGAATAATATGTTCACAGCATATTTCCATCGAAATAGTTAGAAAACGAAACGAATTTTGAACATTATTCGGGGAAAATGTTGTGTTGAAACGAATAAATTTTAATGTCTGTTGCTAAAATGTATGGTTTAGGTTCTGAGAGCTGATCAATGAAATTTGAGGTAAGAAATATTCACGCGGTCGTCGGGTAGTCGAACGATGCGGTTTCACAGGCGAGATATCAAAGGGAACCTTTATCTGTATTTAGTTACGTGGGCGACTGTACTTACCTACTCCTAAAATAAATGAGTACTGATTCCCCGAGTACACTTGAGTAGAGCTTCGTTTCACTGAATTTGCTGACCATGGTAAATATTTCTGATAGAAGTTCTGGGAAAAGTAAAATTTACTGAGTGCTTTGATTTAACATGAATGATACCTATTCCGCATTCGCCTCACTTGTGTAGGTATAAACGAAAACAATTAATTTTATTGTCATACCATTCTGAAATAAATGACAAAAACCAGTTATAAAAATATAGTTCATTTATACTACGAGTATAAATGCTATCAATTTGTGCTGCAAAATTATTATTTATTTGTTAATAATATTATATTGGTGCCTTTGTTTGGCCATTTGTGATATTGCGGCCTTGCCTTACGGGCCTTTAAGGTCTGAAACGAAAAAAAAAATAATTTAATAAAATAAATCTTACAGACAAGTCTAAAATCTAAGCCATTCTTACAAAATCACACTAGACAATCTGTGAGTCTATGTGTTTTGTTACTCTTTCACGCTGAAATTGCTGAAGAGATTTGGATGAAATTCGGCGCACATGTTAGACCATTTCATGGAATAGCACACAGAATACTTTTTTTTCAGGAGTATGGTTCCTTAGGTTAATTTTCTACTATTACACGAGCAATGTCGGTGGCAGCAGCTAGTATTCATATAATTAAACGTTGTATTATTAAAAATAATTAATGCAGTAATTTATAAAACTGCTCCTCGCGTAATTCACGCCTCGAGTGTCGAGATTTGAATAAATTTTTCATTTATAATTATTTTTATTCAGTTGAATTTCTATTGCGAACAAATTACTGTATTTATAATGATATTAGTCCGCAGAACTTAAGGTATCTACGTGATCTCCAGATTTAAAAAGAAAGTTATTACTGTTGTTATTCAACCTTGAATCTAATTCTGAGAATCTAAAAGGCAATTTGATGACATCTTGATAAATAATGGAAAGTCCGATTACTTTAGTTTATTTTAGTTTTTTTAACTAGATAGGTGTAAATTGTGGATAAGTAACATAGGTAAAATATAATTTAATGTATACCAACAATTGGCTAATAGACTGTAGGTACTAAACAACAAATGGCCTCAAATATAGCTATGCGCGCATCGCGTAAAATGTATCAAATCGACGTGAATAATTTTTATTAATTTAAATTGTGTGTAACTTTTTTTTTTTTTTTTTTTTTTTTTTTTTTTTTTTTTTATGGTGGGAAAAATCATGCATTGACATCCCCCGCCCTTGGGCGGAGCAGGAGATAGTGTCAGACTCTTACTGACTAAAAGACCCACCCCGTTCCTTCTAGCCTTCATACCGGGGCTCGAGCGCCCTTTCGGATAACCCTGGCCCCAGTAGGCTTCGACCCGGCTGGGTCCCTGCTGTTGCTGACAACTCCTTGAGGCGCGCGGGAACAGTGCGCGCCGTCGACGACATGGGCTTGGTCCGGACAGTTACCGGACGGCCGGACAGCGAGCTACCCATTGCTCACTGTCCGCAAGCCCGCGTCTACGTTGGCCGGAAATCGGGATCAGAATCCCGGCGACGGCGGCGGCTTCACAGAAGTCGGCGACCGCCTGCCACTCCTCCTCGCTCCGGACCATGGCCTCAACCAAGGCCCGGCGCGAGAGGTCTCCGCCGCCGATCGCCCCCACGAGGGCACGGCGATGCTCCGCCCAAGCAGGGCACACCTCGACTGTGTGCTCCACCGTGTCCTCCGGGCGTTCCGCACAGTGGCGACACCCGGGCGTCACTTCCGCATGAATCCGGTGTAGGAAACTCCCGAACGAACCATGTCCGGTGAGGACCTGCGTCATGCGGAAGGTAAGGACGCCGTGAGGCCTTTCCAGCCACGCCTCAAAGAGGGGACTTACCGCAAATTGTGTGTAACTTGATAAATTACTTAGGCTTGTTACCTTGCAATCAATTGACTACATCGAAAGATAACAGTCATTGATTGTTAAGCGGTACGAAGTTCGCTGGACCGGCTAGTTGCAAAATAAATATCATTTATAAAATAAATATATTTATTAAAAGAATTGTGCAAAAAGTAATATGAAAGAAAAGGGAGTTAATGATAGTTTGACGGGTGACAGGACAGAATGGAAGAAGAAAACGTGTTGCGCCGACCCCAAGTAATATGGGATAAGGGCAGGAAGAAGAAGATTTATTAAAAGAAAAAAATCAGTCCATCTAAATCTACACTAACTACGCTTATTTATATATTATATATCTACACTAATATAATAAAGAGATACCTAGTTTGTTTTTTTTTTGTTTGTAGGAGTTAATTTCTGAAAGTACAGGTCCGATTGCGAACATTTTTCCACCGATACCAACCTGCTTTACTTTCCTGTTGGCATAGAACATATTTTATGTATGCAGGCGAAGTTGCGGACAAAAGCTAGTTGGTTATAAAATAAAGCAGCATGCCCTTTTAGTACCAGAGACAACATACTAACCAATTCTTTCAATTCTTCATTCAATAATTGGCTCTAAGAGGCTTTGTGCAGGAAGATTTCCGGGATGGTCACAAGTCCGCCTTCCATGTGTTGATGATGGTCACCACCAAAGTGGTCTTAGTGATGTGGAAACTCCAACTACCTGGTTTAAGTAAGGTGGCGTACCTTTTACTTTCTGGCTTGAAAAGAAATATGGAGATAACAAAGTAACACCTTTCGCTTTGCTTTCATTTTTAATAAAAAAAGTCTTCAAAACCTTTGATTTACGCTTACTTCAATCATAATTGTGCAAATAAAGTGCATACATATGTCATAGTGAGCTATCAGATCATGACGTCAACGACCATTACCCGCGAGTTATAATGTCTCGCGTGGACACGCGACGCACGACTTGCTACGAGTGTAATGTAAACAAGTGTTACTTTATGAAAGACTAGCTTTTGCCCGCGGTTTCGCGTCAACTGACTGCTATATTCTACTCTACCCTACTCTACCTCACTTTAGCCTACTGTAGAGTATATTAATTTAATATACCATTAAACATATCAACCGGTCAACGTCATTTCTCAACCACACTTAATCATAAACAACATTGCGTTTAGCTGTCAGTTGCTTTTTTTATTCCATGTCAGTGTGTTTTGTTATACCATACCATTCATTTGACTGTTAAGCTATTGTATAGCTTCTATCGCGGGCCTTGAGCGTGGAGACCGAATCCAGAAATTCCGTAACGAAAATAACCTAACACCCCCCACTCATTTGTTTTTTGAGCGTGGAGACCGATAAGAAAACAAATGAGTGAACAATCAGTCAAAATTCAATTCAATGTGTGAAAGTGTAACTTCAATTAATATCAAAAAAAAAACAAAGGAAAAAAAATACTGCATAAATAAAATAAATAAATAATTATAATTGCATAAGTTGATAAAAATGCTATGCAATAGCTTTACCGCGGCAGTCCCCGAGTGCCACACGTCTTTTTTATCTTTGGTCTCACAGCTCGCTTCTCTCACACCACTAGAATAAAATCCATCAGATACGTGTACCATTAATATCATGTTCCAGCACACACTGTAAACCTATTCAAAGTATTTCAAGGGGAAATCCGAAAAAAAAATCCGAATCCCGACCCTTGCCGAAACACGACCAATAAAATACGATATTAACCCTTGCCGTAACATTTACACGGTCATAAGTTTCGGATTAAAAAAGGGGGGTTTGGGGGACGCAATGAATGGGAAGGAATCGCCGCTGGATGAGTAGGGTCCCCATTGTCGAGCGGGCTTACGTATTAACTTGGTGAGTGTACATACGTGTTAACGCAATTTCTGGGCCTCTTCGCTTTTTTTTTACCTATAAGCGTGCGCGCGGTTATTAGAACGGCAACGGTTGCGCGTATCCTAAAAGATATATGGGAGATTTCAAGAACTTGCAAAATCGATAAATTATTACATTTTTAGGGTTTCGTACCTCAAAAGGAAAAATCGGAACCCTTATAAGATCATTTTGCTGTCCATCTGGCCGTCCATCTGGCTGCCTGTCTGTTAAGACCCTTTATCTCGAGAACGCATGGAGGTATCGAATTGAAATTGTAACCATATACATAGGACTGCGATCCTTTGAAGCTGTGAAAAAAATCAAACTTGTTAGTTAACGGAAAAAAAGATACGGCCGTTTATGTCGCAAAAAACATATTTTTTATCCACGTTGATTTGATTTTCTTCAGGATCAGTCTTATCGTCGGCGATGTAAAAATAACAGAAGCGTCTATTACTTCCGTAGCCTGCGCCGCTTTCCTAGAGATGAGGCCTGAGTGCGAGCAGTGGGAATGTAATTATAAGGCATTTTCAAAGCTTGAGTAAATAGGCTCTTAATAAACTAGTGTGATTAACTATCAACGATTGCATCACTGCTTACCATCAGGTTAGAATGCAGTCAGTACTAGTATATGTCATTAAAAAAACCTGTTTTAAATCTACACTTCTAGATACTATGTTTAGCATCTTTTCTTTAAAATTTAAATCTATCTTTTAGATATTCTTCTAACGGGCCTGTTGTTCTATCTAGGTATTGGTTGTTTGTTTTACTTTTCATATTAAAGGTAGGTAGGTACCCATAGGTCTCTCTGATTTTATTTTCTAGGAAGAACTGATCCATTTTGATTGGCCTGTTGGTCTAGTGGTTAGTGACCCTGACTGCTATGCCGGAGGTCGTGGGTTCGATTCCCACCCAGGACAAATGTTTGTGTGATGAGCATAATCATTTGTTGTGTCTGGGTGTAATTTATCTATAATATGTATGTATTTAGAAATATATAAATATGTTTATCAGTTGTCTAGTACTCATAACACAAGTTCTGCTTAGCTTGGGACTAGACGGCGTTGTGTGATAGTTGTGGAATAGTATATTATTATATTATATTAATATTATAAAGAGGTAAAGTTACTTTTTGCTTTTTTTTTTAAATACGGGTATTATGTAAAGCTGCTTTATTCCTGAGCCGTGGGCTAGTGTTATGTATTTTCAACAATTATCTTTACTAGATGTAATTAATTGAAATATGTATGTATATCGTGACCATTAACTTTATCTTTATTAAAAAAAACGATTTCCAGTGTAGTCGTAGTACAAACACACACGATGCTATAATAATATGACCCATGTCGGTGACGTGTCATCCAAATGTTATTACTTAAAGTGACGCTAACGTTGAACTAGCACGGTATCCAAACATTTTCTACGAGATACAACATTACAATCATCAACAGTGTATTTACTTAGGCACGTCTGGCACACCCAGTTTTAACCGACTTTAAAAAGAAAGGAGGTCCTCAAGTTGACAATTTTTTTTCAACGGTATTTCTCTGTTAATTTGGCAATAATAAACTTTTTATTTTATTTTACATGGGCACTTATAAAACGTCAGAAGCTAGTTCACGGTTCCAAATTGGTCGTTTCCTATGGAGAAAAACCGGCAAGAAACTCCTTGGTTACTCTTATAACGAAATGGTTGTTAGTAGTATAATAAATACCAATCAATCTTATATTAATAGATACCAATGGTAATGTGTAAATTGAATAATCAGGGGTATTTTGGTCTTTTTTTTGTGGAAAATAATCTAATGATATCTCCCGCCCTTGGGCGGAGCGAGAGGACGTGTCAGACTTTTACTGTCTAAAACCCACTCCTGTTCTTTCTTTGCCTACGTTCCAGGGCTCTGGGGTTCACTTTCACACAACCCATGACCACAGTCGCCTCGAGAAGAGTAAACAGGAACGGGACGGACGTCACCCCCTGCATAAACACCAACTAATACCTGCTGTTTAAAGAGCCGTCAAAGTTTTGTACGATTTACGACCTCTTCGAAAGACAGTGCAGAGGACGAGAGATGCGCGCTGTGGAGGCAGAAACATCCAACTCCTCCACTTTTTATCAGCCCATCGGAACATCTTCCCCCTGGACACGAACTACAGTGGCTAATTTGGAAATCTCTAAATCGACTGCGAACCCAAGTTGGCCGCTGTAAAATCTGGCCAAATGGGGTTTCCTCGATCCGTCACTAACACAGTGCCAGTGTGGAGTCTCCCCACAAGACATACGCCACCTGCTACGCTGCCCATCCTGCGTAACGACCTGCAGTTTTCAGGATCTATACGAGGTAAACAATAGAGCTGTACAGGTTGCCAAATATTGGTCAGAAGAAGTATAGTTTGAGAGCATCGACACGAAAAGAAGAAGTGGGGTTTGACACTGCTGGGCTCCTATGGTCATTTCTGTATGTACCTTGCTTATATACTTACGATCTTCTAGATCATTACAGCCAAAAGACGTCCACTGTTGGACATAGGCTTCCCCCAAGTGTCGGTCCCAAATAATGAACGGTCCTGTGCGTCTCGCATTCCTCGCATTCCTGCGACTCTCATCAGGTCATCGGTCTATCTTATTGGAGGCCTTTCAACGCTGCGTAAGTACTGCACACACTTAATTGCCCTAACAAAAAGTAAAAAGTATTTCAAATAACTTTATTTTTGGTGCTTTCGGGTAAAAAGTAAAATCGACTTCCAAAATAGTTACCATTTTTTTTTTAAACCATTCATTATTGTCGTTGTGGTATCTAAAGAGGTAAATCTGATAGTAGGTGTTCATTGCGCTGCAAATCCTCGAAGCAAAGTAGATGCCTTCACAGCCGCTACTTCACAACTTGCCAGTAAACTGCGGATGAAATTACAGTAGTGATGGTATTATAGAGAGAGCCCCTAAAAGAGCTCCTTCAAATATAATAATATAATAATAATATTCCACAACTATCACACAACGTCGTCTAGTCCCAAGCTAAGCAGAACTGATAAACATACTGATAGGTATATTTCTAAATACATACATATTATAGATAGATTACACCCAGACATGGAACAAATGATCATGCTCATCACATAAACATTTGTCCTAGGTGGGAATCGAACCCACGGCCTGCCGCATAGCAGTCAGGGCCACTAACCACTAGACCAACAGGCCAGCCAAAATGGATCGGTTCTTCCTAGAAAATAAAATCAGAGAGACCGATGGGTACCTTTTATATGAAAAGTAAAATAAACAACCAATACCTACTTGTTTTTTTTTTTTCATTTTTGGTAAAATATTTTTAAGGGCAGTCAGAACCATTCAGCGCAGAATTCGTAGAACCAAAACTCATTATCTCGAAACATTATTTTCCGATTTGAAAAAAAATCTCATCACATTTCAAGACCATAATAATTCACAAGTATGTGAGCCCATCCATCATGCGACGGCTAAACTAAAAATATTCATAGCTAGACGTTTCACGTTTGGCGGAGTAATGTCGTCACTAATTGATATGGAGTACGCACTCCGCTCAAGAAAATGGCGACGACGTGAAAGCTTTTTGAATATTCATCGGCGAGGCAAAATGTGCGGTGGTCTCGCTAGCTGTGTGCCGCGGCCACGCCTGCGATACGCACTTGCCATGGTAATAAAAGAGAAATTGGTATTCATTTGATAGGAGATAAAATGCTTAAGCGATTAAATGGGCATATAAATTGGATGATTTTACTCAAAACTTATTTATTTTTAAAGTGATGCGGACAATTAAATACTCTGTGAATATTTCAAGCATTATTAATATTGAGCCTAAAAAACGGTTAATATATTTTTTAAATTTGTTATAAACCAGTACTTGACTGCGATCCCACCTGATGGTAAGCAGTGATGCAGTCGTTGATGGTGAGGCGCACTAGTTTATTAAGAGCCTATTCACTCTAGCCTTGAAGACACCTAAATTATAATCAGACGGGAAGACGGTAGTAGGCAAACTGTTCCAGTCCTTCGATGTACGCGGTATAAATAAATCACGTTTACTGTATGGGAGCCCCATAAATATTTATTTTATTCTATTTTTAGTACCTATTTTTTAGCGGCAACAGAAATCTGTGAAAATTTTAACTGTCTAGCTATCACGGTTCATGAGATAAAGCCTAGTGACAGACAGACAAACAGTAGAGTCTTAGTAAGGTCCCGTATTTACCCTTTGGATACGGAGCCCTTAAAAGGTGAAGCTATTGGCACGTTCCAAAACGTAGACCTCTATGGAGAAGAACGTGCAAGAAGCTCCATGGACACTCTTTAAATAAAAAAAAATAATTATAAAATTTTGTTAAAATTGTTAATGTTGAAATTATAAACATATTAACTACAAAAGTCCTTTATTAATGGAAATCTGATAATCTAACTTGTATTGTTAAACTTATTTAGAGTAAGAAAAAAATACATTTTACTTTTTGAAGAAATAACAGACAAGCTCCAAATTGAATTTAGAAATCCTAAACTGTCCATTAACCTGAGGAACCTAAATAAATATAAAACGAGTACCTACAACTGGGTAATGAACGAACTATTTCAGGAATCAAAGGCTTGAACTAAATAGGTGCTGCCTTAAATCATTGAACCCTTTCAATTGAATCAAATTTAATAGCTCTAGAATCAAGATAAATCGAAGTAATACAAGCCGGAACGAGCGGCAGTATTTATTTATATTAGGCAGTGAAAATGTAAATATCTATTTGTCAAGACGTTAAATAAAGCGGGGACGTATTTGGGATACGGTTCGTGAATGGCAAGGACCAAACATGACCTAATTCTTTTGAATATAGTACGTGTTTCGGTGGTTAAAGCATTCGCATCTCATAAATAGGGTGGTGGCTTCGAAACCGGGCAAGTATATACATTTTTCAATTCCTATGCACTTTTTTAAATGTCTAGGACATTATTGACACCCTGTGCCTTAAAAAACACGTAAAATCGTTGGTTCCGGTTGTCATTTATTTAAACTTCATGTACAATAGTGGTACATATGTGGACTTAAGGCCACAAGGCATTCTCTACCAGTCAACCTTTGGGTTAAAAAAGACAACACTGTGGTAGGTTTGCACAATAAACAAATACATAACAGATAGTTCAAACGGAAAAATATAAAATAAGTTATATATAATAATAAAATACATATACATGCTAAAATAATAAACTGAAAAATATCAAATCACTAAGAGAACTTAATAACAATGTCAATGTCATCCATAGATCTTTGACATTCGTTACAGGTATTAAGACGCCAGAAAGTCTGATCATCAGTCTATCTAAAGAGTATCTTATTCCCCAGCAACTACATTGTGGAGGTCTGATAGACAGTCGTTTCATAATTATAAAATACAAATATATATAAATTGCATTCGGTTCAACTGGAAGCTGACCCCAAACTAGTGGGGAAAAGACTAGGAAGATGATGTGACGTGTAAGTATTGTATACAACATAACATTTAGTTTATGCGAAACTTGAATACAGTTTGTTCACAGTCAGTAACTGAATGCATTCCAATAGTTTTTACACCATGTTATACTTTATCCTAAAAATATTTAAAAAGGTTACAAGTTGGATACCACCGATACTAAGTACGGCACAGGTCACGGCAGGTCATAGCAAAAATTAGGCGCCACCAAACAGCTGGGTGCAAGTTCAAAACAACTCCTCAGTCGCCTGGATGGCCCGGTGACTAGGTATTTTTGCTAACTTAACAAGCTTCTAACTTTGTGATTTTTATGAAACAGTTATGAAATTTTGTACATAGATTCTTTACATAAAAATGCTAGACACGTGTTTCGGGTTTCTATATACTAAAAAAAAAACATACATTCAGCCGAACATAGAACCTCCTCCTATTCGAAGTCGGTTAACTAATGTTGTATAGTTTATGCAGGGAGGCTCTTCTACCGTAGTTATTACTTCTGTTAAGTACCAAACGGCTTTGCTGCCAGTAAATCTAGATGTATTTAGCAGCTTCGGTGAATCTGAATGTGGAAAAATTGGAAAATACTCAGAACTCAGTGAGTAACCATATAAGTCATGTAGGTATATGGTGAAATAACTTCCCATTTATACGACCAGGAACCAAAAAGATAGCATTTCAAGTTAATTCAAATTTGAAAGAAAAAGAAAGAAAGAAAAAACGTTTGTTCGTGCCTTACACAATCATATAAACTAAAAAAAAACACAATGAAAAGAAAAAAGAAAGATATAATCAGTGCGAGGCCAAAAAGGCACCTAACTTAGCATATGCTACTAATTTCATTTTTCAGTTATCATGTTCATATTACTTGCACCAGTGCTTGCTCCTCTTTCTGCGAATTAGTACGCTAGCAAAGTAGGCGGTCTCGTGCCAAAGCAGCCGTCGGATCCCAACATTGATTTCCAACCACCCTAGACATTGGCCTGCGGACGACACGTAATGGTTAGGACACCATCCAGTTGTCCAATAACCATCCGGACCGAGCCCCAGTCGTGGACTGCGCGTAATGTTCCATGAGCGCTTCGAAGAAATGTCAGCAAAACTGCAAGGGCCATGGATCCAAAAGGAAAGTCTTGGAACGCAAGGCCAAAAAAAGGAATATAGGTGTGGTTTTATTCAGTGAAAGTCTTACATGCCTTCGCACTCCGTCTAGAGCAAGAAAAGTCATTTCCCACCTTCAAAAAAAATTATAAAAAAGACAGTCCTTGCACAATTCCGTATGGTATTAGGATATATTCACTGTTTCAGCGGTTTTAAATCTCAACTGTCAAATTACATTTTAGAAACTCCTCACTAATTACATCATATTACCATCCTCCTAGTTATGAATAGAATCATGATACGTGACTCATAAATTTAAAACTAAATAGATTTTAAATGTTTTGTATCGGTGACCTTAGAATAAGTTTATTTCATTATCTTCTACTCTCATGTAAGTGGCTATTATATTAAACTATACTCGTATTACACTGTATCTTTTAAGCCCTAAACTATTCACTCACACACACAGATATAACTGTAACAGATCCCGCGGTAACGTTCCATCTTTGACGTTCATTAATCTGAAGCATCTCAAAGCCGCAATCCACCAATACTCCAACAGCCAACATCAGGCAACCGACGCATGCTTCGGTATTTCCTAGACATTTCAAATCTTGCCTGAATTTTTCAGCAAACACGGGCTCAAAGCGAGATTCGTGGGCAAACACAGAACATTCCCGCGGTAAGCCCGGGGTACCTAAGAGCGAACGTAAGCCCGGGATAGGTAAGCCCGGGATAGGTAAGCCCGGGATAGGCAAGCCGGGTCTAGACGCGGTACATGCTTTGTTGATCTAGAACACGCTATCGGCAAATACTTTGCCTTGTTCCAATGTATGGGAAACAAATCTGTTGGCGTTTGTTTTATTCATGGCTGATTCGCGAGTCGCGGAATAAAATGGTCGCGCATGCCCCTGTACGGAATTGCGTTGCATTTTTGATTAATTTAAACATACAGACTGACATGCTGCAGTGTCTTAGTTCTATTTTAGTTAAGTAATATAGTCTTACTCATTATTATAGTTATGTGGGATGTTTTTAATAAGTCTAGTTTCTCCAATTAACGATGACGAAAGGTGTAGTTCGCAGTAGATTACGATAACTATTTCTTCTGACACGGATAAATCCTGATAGATACAACTCAGGGGTCTTTAAGTCAAGAGTGAATATGTTACTTCTAAGCAAGAGTGCTCCACCGTCGTTTACTTCATCACTTACCATCAGCTGAGACAGTGGTCAAGCGCAAACCTATCGATAATAAGAATACGAATGCATTTTAAAATCAGCAAAGGCGATATAGTGTGAAGCACTAGGAATTACTCCTGTATTGTGAGTACGTTCACAAACATATCATACACAAGATACTCAGACCTGTAACAACAACTTATTGGCTATACAAATATTTGTTACGTGAAGGAATCGAACTGGCTACACACGGTGCAGCAGCCAATCGTTCAAACACTGTACCATGCCGTCTATATGTATGTATTTCCCTAATATGCTACTATCATGCCTAGAGACATTACAAACTAATACCAGTTCACCGTCACATTTCACAACTCACATTGTTCGAATCAGTACGTCTGCATTCTCGCTACCCCCACATATCTCTATCTGACAGCTCGCATACCAATCAAACAAACGAATTCAAACGCCATGCGTCACTATCGCGAAACAATAACAGGCCAATTTGTAAATAGCGGAATATCGGTCGTAATACATGATCGGATCGGCACGGGCATCGAACCGAAACTACGGTACGTCAAAAAGCAATCACTGTACTAACACGGAATCATTCTGCGACGCCGTCAGCCGGAACAAAAGCGAATCACTTTGATCCGAGGGTAGGGTGACCACGCGCGGCCGTGTAATGAGACTGTACCGGCCGCGGTGTCACAAGTACTGATTGGTTTTTACGAGTGAACAGGTGTGAGGAATGTTTTCAAACTACCAGGACTGGAGGTACTATCGCTTTGGCAGCTGAAGGAAAAGTTAATAACGTTAATTTCTACAGATGCGTTTGTATTCCATAACTGCAATAATATTTTGTTTTAACACTGTATAACTTAAAATCTGCGGTTAAAAAGGGCAAATATATTTGTAAAGGTTATTCTGATACCCCGTAAACCCGTTCCATCATCGGACCACTTAAACGTACGGCGTTGTGACACTTATACATACAGGGTTGAAATCCCACCCTTATATACAAAATATTTTGGGAACATATTTATTGGGCGTAGGTATAGCTAAGTAGCTAAGGTGTGGAATTCCTTGCGGGAGGCTGCGTTTCCTGATACCTACAGGTCTTTAAGTCAAGAAAGACTAGATTACTTCTAGGAAAGTACGCTCAATCATCACAGCGAGCAGCAAGCTACCCATAGCTCGCCGTCCATAAGCCCGCATCTACGGTGGCCGGAAATCGGGATCGGAATCCCGGCGGCGGCGAGAGCGCTGTTGCCTAATGCGGTCGGCCTCCTCCTTTGTTAGCATTACTGCTTCGCAGAAGGAGGCCACCGCCTGTCACTCATCCTCGCTCCGGACCATGGCCTGAATCAAAGCCCGGCGCGAGAGGTCTCCACCGCCGATCACGAGGTACGAGGCCACGGCGATGCTCTGCCTAAGCAGGAGACACTTCGACTGTGTGCTCCACCGTGTCCTCCGGGCGTTTCGCACAGTGGCGACACTCGGGTGTCACTTCCGCACGAATCCGGTACAGTAACCTCCCGAACTTGCCATGTCCGGTGAGGACCTACGTCATGCAGAAGGTGAGGACGCTGTGAGGTCTTTCCAGCAACGCCTCAAAAGGGATATACCGAAGTGTTAAGTATCTGGTTTTCCTAGAAAATATATTTTGTTTATTTCCATTTAAATAAAAATAATATTAAACGTCAATCTACAAACATAAATGAAAAATTTAAAACCTTTTTAAAACTGTGTTCGCAATATTACTGATTTACAAGAAATTATAAATTCATACATCGTTTGAAACTTTTCAACTATTAAATATAAAATTTTGTTAAAAACTAATCATCACCGTGAGTGGCGTATTAAACAGTTTTACAAATAAACCAAATGAAATAAACCAATTTAAATATGAAATATGGCCAAACTAAACTAGAATTTTTAAAACTTTGTAAAAATGGGAACAAGCTAATTCTTTGAAACTGTTATTTCATCGCAGTTTTTTAGCCTGCTTTATAACTTTGGCAATATTAAATTTGCAAGTGGCATAAAAACATTTAGTGAGCTAATTTACTTACAATTTGTAATCCACCATAATAAATAATATAATAAATATTTATAATATAAATTTTGTTTATTTTCCAGCACAAAATATTACATTTTTTTGCATAAATTTTAGTTGAATACAGGGGTGGACTGGAGCCTAAACTAGGGAAGTCCTATATTTCAGGTCTCCAGGACACTCGCCCGCAAATTAGAAGATACTGTTGCATCAAGTACAGGTACCACAAGAACTGGTAGATGGAAACAAAAAAAAAATAAGAGGGTTAACAAGAAATAACAAAAAAACCGTGAGTGGATGTGTGATGGAGTGAGAGTGCGTGCGTTTGCGTTGTGTGTGTGTGTGAGAGATAATGCTACTTTATGATAATTAAGAAGGATTTTGTGTCATCAAATAAATAAATAAATGAACAGTCGCTAACATCTCACAAACTATTGAAATCTTTATTAAGATTTCCATAATACAGCCAAAATATTTACAATTCGTGTTTAATATTTATTTAGCTTAAATAACTTAGTTATGGATTTATTTACATTATTATTTTCTTAGTGTGTAGACCTCTAGTTAGTTAATAGTTAAGTACTGCATGTTACTAAAACACTATACGGCGGAATATTTTTGCACTTAGTCTCCTATACCTAATAACATCTATTGCCACCATTTTACGCAAATAGATAACAATAATTATTATTTAAAAAACTTATTAAACCAAATTATTACTTATTTGATACAAATCTATATTTGCTTAGACTTAACCCTTTGTTTGGGGTCACCTTTTCTTGTCATCCTTCTCCAGAAACGTTAATGCTGGGTTGTTGAGACATCAACATTTTCTGGTTTTTAATCGTACGAAAGGATTCAGTTTATCCTGTTTGCTTACTTTTTAAGCACTCATTTAATACAGCAAAAAAATTGAAGAAAAAACGAGTAAGCCTATTTTAATTAATGTCCTGTATAAGCCCGTTTCATAGTTCCCCTACTGGCGATAGAGCATAGGCGCTCGCAGATAGCTTCAAACAATGAAATGAAAGCCCCCGCGATATTTCAATGCAACGCAAAGCCAAGCGCGCCGCGCGGCCCTGTCTACCTGCACACAGATTATTATCCTACCCACCTACCTGCAGCGAAAGTTGAGTTCTGATATGTGGTTTTTAATGGGAAATAAGGATTGTTCGTCGTGGCATTATTTTGCTTGCGATTTTAAAATTTCTATTTGAGTAAAGTGAAGGCAAAGAGGAGCATAACCTTTCTACACTACACGTTGAGTTGTTCGTTGAGTCTGGATAATTAGGTTAATAGAAGTGAGAATTCTACGAAAATGTGAACGGTTTTGCTAACAAAACAACCTGAACCTGTGTTGCATCTATTGACTGAAATTCCAAGAAACGTTAATTGAAATAGAGACTTGCTTCGAATCAAACATTTTGATCTGTGTATTTTGATTTCGGCAAGGACATCAAAACCTTTGTCTGAGTAGTAACTACCAGGGCATTTCTCTAACACTTGGAAAATCTACTGTTGTATTGTTTTTCGAGAAATGAAGCAATCCTGGATACTGGCAGAATATCTATACCAAAAAATTCTCATAACATTTCAGGTGAAAATTACGTAAATTTCTGGAACCGTATAAGGCCATTGACTCTCTATTGAGGGGCATGTGTAGTTGGAATGAGCTATCAGCACATATCAGGGGGAGGGTTGGTTCGGTTTACTTAGCGGACTTAGAAGCAACTTAGTCGCAACTTAGTCGCCAACTATTCACTTAGTGCCGACCGATGAACTACTTTACTTCGAACTGCGTGGTTAAGCGAGATGTGGAAAAATCTTGATGCGGTTGTTAAGATCCGGGTGCGGTCGAGGAAATCATCAGAGTGGTCAAACTCAAACCGCTGACACGCAAATTATGGTGGTCTAAGAACGCAAAAGGGCAACTGCATGACATGGGTGTAGTTTTCAGTAAAAGTATGACACACCCTTTCGCTCCACCCAGAATGGGAGAAATCATTAGATGGTTTACCACCTTTAAAAAAAACTCCTCTATTTGATGATGATGAACAACATGAGCCAGCGGATATTGCCATAATGCACTAAAAATTTTATCCCTATAAAACATAACTGAAAAATATTTGGATACCAAGTCAGAATGCACAGCGAAACCGCTACAGGGTTTTCATGATGTATTTTTCATCTATAAGCGTAGATTCTATGTATGGAGAGGGAGAGGAAGGCCGAAGAAAAGATGGATGGGTTGTGTGAGGAGTGATATGAAAGAAAAAGGAGTTAGTGATAATTTGACGGGTGACAGGATACAATGGAATAGAAAAAACGTGTTGTACCGATCCAAGTAATATGAAATAAGGGCAGGAAGAAGAAGAAGCGTATCTGACTACTGTCGACGCCCTTTGTCCCAGCTAAGGAACGTAGGATCTTAAGTAAAGTAAGTCAAACGTATCATTGATTATGTGTGTAGTTTTTGTCTCCAAATTACCTCATCCACGTATTCCTTGGTATTGGTACAACTGTAAGTGAAGTTAGCCGGCACGATGCAATGCTTCTAACGAGAAGTCTTGATATGCTAACATTATTACACGCCACACCTACGAGGAGGACGTACTTTTAATATTGTTTCTTAGAACTTACAGGAGCTGTGAATATCGAGTGTAAAGTTTTGTGCTTGGTGCATTTAAAATAGTTACACAGGGTTATTTTTATAATACTAACAACCTTTCAGGACTGTATTACTCACATCATCAACAACAACTTTTGTTCTATGACTTTTTACATAACATAATTTATTAATCTGAAGCGAAAACTCATCGATATGTGTTTCCTGCCCGTCCTAACCTACGGGACCCTTTTTTTATGGTGGGAAAAATCATGCATTGACATCCCCCGCCCTTGGGCGGAGCGGGAGATAGTGTCAGACTCTTACTGACTAAAAGACCCATCCCGTTCCTTCTAGCCTTCATTCCGGGGCTCGAGCGCCCTTTCGGATAACCCTGGCCCCAGTAGGCTTCGACCCGGCTGGGTCCCTGGTGTTGCTGACAACTCCTTGAGGCGCGCGGGAACAGTGCGCGCCGTCGACGACTTGGGCTAGGTCCGGAAACCTACGGGACCCAAACATGGTCGCTCAAAGACTCGCAAAAGTTTCGCCTTGGGTTTTACCAACGAAAAATGGAACGCAGCATTCTGGGTGTCAAAAGAGTCGACATAATGAGGAATGATTTCGTTGTTCTGTCTAAAACATTACAACTCTGTATTTTGCTATACCTACCTACGTCTGTATGATGTGACACACTCAAGCGCATCAAGCCCCCCGTCGCCTGGTACCCGCTCCCCTCCACAATTTTATGAAAATCTCATGAACTAAAATATGATAAATATTTAAAAGTCATAGAATAAAGTTGTTGTTTATTATGTTTAAGTTGTTGTTGCCAGTATTTTATAAAAGTAACTCTGTATATAAGTTGTAGGTTATATTATTGACTCGCTCTTGTTTCCAGTCTAATTACGTTCACACTTACAAGTTATACGTTCTACTTAATTATGTACGTCGTAATATTTGATTACATTGTAAAGGAGTGAAGTGGTCTCAAACGGCAACTCACAAACCGACGTTCATACAGGGCAGTTGGTTTATACACCGATAGATTAGCAACTTTGTTGTCTATTGATATCTTTATGTACATAATCTAAGCGAATATGGCTCTATACTAAGTAACTATTTGTTGTTTTGTTGAGGACTATCTTCAGTTGACGGCTTTGTCCGTGTCAGAGCTCGGCTACACTGGCAGCGTAGTGCGGTGAGCGGTGCGGGTGCAGAGACAGCGTTTCCGCTTGTCGCCCTGTGCCTACTTGTATGAACGAGCTATGGCGTGAGTTGCCCGCGCGCGTCTTGCGTTGTGAAAACCGTACTTACCTTACCGCTTTCCGCACCCACGTGCCTAGTAAGGACACTCAAATGAAGTTCTAATATTTGAGATTACCGCGCTGCGCCAGCCCCGCACCCGCGCTTTCAGTGCGACAGAACACTGAGAATATAAAATTATCCCAAGATTATCTCATTGTTTATTTTGGTACGGAATAAAAACTGTCTTTTGTCCCATTCCAGGAGAGGGTGTACCGGTGCCGTACAAAGTGTAATGGAAATTCTTTCTAAGACGTAAAGAGGTGACAGAGTTGCTTTTGCAATTAAAATATTAATTCTGGATTAATTTTTGTTTTTTTTTACTTGATATTTTGTTTCGTACGCATTTCTTATATTCATTTATGTATTGATTTCATCATTAAATTTATACTTATTTAAATGAACATAATAAGAGTTTTTGATAATATAATTAGTGTAGTGTTTCAAAAAACGTCAAAGTTTGTACCCGTGACTCTGGTTCCGTACCTCTCCCATGTGTTTAAAGCAATACCTAGTATTCGTCGATAATCTATTATCTATACTATCAAGTATCAATCGCCGTACAGTACAATTCACGAATGATGGCGGCCGTGAAGTTTGTGCAGAAGGCTGCGCAGTAACGTGTTTTAGGAACCAAATGGCGACGTGCGTGTGCGGGAAGAGTATAGTGTGCGCGAACGTTCGCAAAGGCTAACTGCACGGCCGCCATCATTCGTGAATTGTAACGCAGTGCCTCTAGCAGTCACTTGCAGAACCAAAAAAGGTAGTATGAAACATCAAGTACAAAACGTATCGAAAAAGAACACACTAGCGACTAAAGTTTTTAGTAGTTTCCTGTAGAAAATCGGTACTATGAGTAACAAATTTGATAAACGCTATCGAAGTAAACCGTTACCATAGTAGTAAAGTACCTAACTCACTAGCATATTGAAGGGTGAAAATTTTGTAGAAGAGTGTTGAGTAAAACAATATTTCGTTTATTTTCCCGGAAAAACTTATTTAACGTGGAATATGTTAGGTATTGACTGATTATGAAGACGTACGATACCTCAAAAGAAAATTTTCAAACTACTATACGAAAGGCAACACTTATAATTTCATCAAGAGTAAAGGCTCAATAAAGAGGTTTTTCAGCATTTGTGTGGCCTCCTATGGGTTTATAAAGATTTGAAATGTACACAAAGAGTAACACTTGAATCGAAGGAAAATTAGAAATATGTTAGAATTAAGGTTATAAATTTACTTTTAAACATGCATTTCATAATAGAAATACCACTTTTCAATGCACACTGTTATTTTACGCACATGGAAGTTATTAGCGCATTCCTAGCATTGCTCTCCATTTTTCCAATTCAAACAGCCACTACAACAGAAAACCACCAAATATTTGAATAGTTATTAGATATATTTTCAATAGGCCGGATTATAGAGAATCGGTGTTCGTGAATCTGTAGGGTTTTTAGGTCTATCTGCTTTACTCTGTCTTTTACTGCAGCTAGAAAGAGACCAAATTTAAGTGTGAAGTTAGCTACAATGTGGTTTGTGAACCAACGTTAACACTCGACACCGTATAAACAATCGAGTTGTCGCTAGCGAGTCCGTTTGACTCATGGTACGAGTTCAATTGTATTCTATTCGATGCACTATACACATGGACACTTTTCGAACTCATGGTAAGGGTACTGGTCTCGATTCAGGTTCTGATTATGGTGACGATTCCGATTCAGATTTAAAAAAAAAAAACCCTGATTCGAATCCGTTTCCGATATACCTAAACACTTCCGTCACATTCTTGGTAACTGTAAATTACACCGAAGTATTTACTTAAAGCAATAAAAGAGAAAGCAGGCTACCTATAGATAAACAAGTAAACAGGTTTGGCCTCTGTCCAGAAGTGGACAAAGCCCATTTCTTTTACGTTCAAATAAACACTGCAGTTTATTAGACTGCGCAAAACAAATGCAACTCTAATAAAACCAACTTTAATAACAACCAATTGAAATTCAAAGCAGACACAACGCAACAAAAAACAACCAATCAGTGTACGTTATTTGAACCATTGGAGATTCAAAATTAGCGCCATTGTGCTGACACGGGCCACGACCACTAAACAATGGGCGCAGGTTCGTTTGCACGTTATTTAAGTCGCAGCGGATCGGGCGCCAATTGAGGCCGGTTGTCGTGCATCCACTGCTGGCTCGATCACTTTGTTTGCCCACATCGGACCCACATGGCGCGCAATGGACTGAATGTAAAACTTGATTAGGAGCTGTCGTTACGGCATTTGCACGTACTAATGACTTTGTTGGCGGGCTTCTGTTTGTAAGGGATGGTGTGGTTTGTTGGTTTACCATGCGATTTTATCTGATAAACAAAAATACATTTAACACCATTTTACATCAAGCTACGTAACAAACATGCGGCTTGATAAATCCTCAAATTGAATACTGTTTATTTCATTGTTTTTTTTTTTTTCTTTTTATACTTATGTATATACTAACATTTTTAAGTGGTTTTGGTAATACTAACACTATGGGTGCCTGAGAATAATATAATTTTATTTTATGTTTGAGGCCAATAATTTAGGGCCAAAACACAATCTAAATTGATTTATTTATTTATTTATTTAATTAAATAGAACGGCCGAAGCCAATTACACTATTTAAACTTATACCTAATTCTTTAACTCAGTCATGCATTCTTCTCACAAAAATTCATTGATGAATCTCTAAAGCTCACATAACATTAAAAACTGATAATAAAATTAAGGTAAAACCTTCAATTTCGATCTTTAAAAGACGTAAACAGACACAGAGTTGGCGATAGGACACTGTGATACTGAATGTCCAAGTAATGAACCTAACTGTACCAAGAAGATGCTCCTACTTCATAATGAAAACTACAAATCTCAACTAAAGCAACATTAACATTAACAATGCATATAATCCGGACACCATACTAGCTATTCCGCCACAAAATGAAAGGCTCTAACTAGCCCACATAAGGCGCAGTTCGCACAGCGCCGCTAGTCGCTGCTCCTACATGCGACTTGCAACGAGCATCTTAATTTGAATAACAAAGGTTGGCGGCATGCGGCTGAATAATTAACTGCCTGCAAATTACTGCGACGTCGCTTTTGACGACAGCGAGCGGTTCTACCGCTGCCGTGGTGTACGCCTAATGTTGGCTAATTATTGAATATAATTACGGAGGCCGTAGATGGAGGATCGTATTGTTAGCGACATTCGTGGAAAGCGTTTTGTATTTCAGAATATACGGGAGTTTGAAATTTCACCAAACATTTTTTGTTTGATTCGGAATTTAGGACATCATAGTTATTATAACTAATAATATGTAGGTAAAGTCCAAAAAATTGTAAGTACGAAGAATTTCTTTGTCTCTGATTTTATCATCAGAAGGTTCAAACCTGGCCACAATGTCTGGGTTAAGTACTACTTACTCAAACTTTTTTTATAGTACACTATAAAGATCACACAGATCTCATACAAGTTTGTAACAATACCTCCATGCAACCAACCCTTCAAGTGTTTGTACCTCAACCATCCACGACCGAATTAAGTAAACACTCAAAACAGAATCGGATAAAGTACTAAAGAAGTGCCGTAAAATATTATTTTATGTTCAATAAAAACTTATTAGACTTAAACAGAGATACTTGAACGAAAAACAGGTGTAAGAAATATATTCCTATTCTTCTAAATGGTGTTCTTTCAGCGATAGACATGAATGTTGATTTCTTTGGTAGAAACAGGCTTATTTTTATTTTGTTTACTTACTTTCCTTTAAGGCTGTCTGACCTCGAGATCTTTAAGCGATGTATTTAGTACTTGACGGTGACACCTACGCTATGTTGAGAGAAACACGTGGAAGAAGAAGAGAAATTAATTTCTCTCGAATTGTAAAAGGTCAAAGTGGGCAGAAGATGAGTGAAACCTTTGAAAACTAATTAGAACATAATAACGGTGTTGCTTGCCTTCCCCGAAGTACTTCTGAAAATCACTTATTAAGACTGAAAAAGCTGTGCCAACATATCTATCTACTTTTCTGAAGACAATTCAGTCAATCAATTTCTAAATGGCAATGAACGGTGGTACTTGATTGACCAACTAAATTAACAATCAAATAGTGACGACTACTTTACCTGGAACAGACCGATCCGATACCACAGTATCTTCTAGTCAAAAGCCTAATCAGTTCGTGTTGCCAATGATGATGTATGACTTTGACACGTGGTCGCTCACAATGGGGCTTATTAGAAGGCTTAATGCCACCCAAAGGGCAATGGAGAGAGCTATGCGTGGAGATTTCCCGCGTGCGTGAATTAAAAATGTACATGGATATGTTCAAGAGAACCAGTGTTACCGACATAACCCGAAGAATTGACAAACATAAATGGCAGTGGTCAGGGCATATTGCTCGCAAAACAAATGTCCGATGGATTCATAAGATTCTGAACTGGTACTGCGTATCGGAAGACGCAGCATTGGATGGCCTTTCACAAAATAGATCAATGGTTTGATGAAAGTTGCTGGAATCCGATGAATGTGAGACGACCGGTCGTTGTAGCGACACTTGGGGAGGCTTAAGTCCAGCAGTGGATGACGATTTTCCTGCTCTGGATAGGGCGAGAGCGATTGTCAGACTTTCACTAACTAAAATCCACCCGTGTTCCCTCAGTTATCTTTTGAATTCTAGGGTTGCGGTGACTCCTGCAGAAAATCTCGCACAATCGGCCTTAGCGAGCTCCGTCAGCGCAGCATGCTGTCTAGTACACCTCATTGTCAGATTGGTACAATGTCTTTTTCAATCACCATTTTACGAGAAACTCAACAGCATATTGTTCTCTCTTATCTATATACATAACTATCAGCAAGTCTGCCACGCCTCATAAACCAAGGTATTAAGATGTTATGGGCTTTCGTTTAAAATGTTCGTGAATAACTTCGCTTAATGTCTCGAAGCTGACATTATTTATCTGAAAACTTTCAATCTATGTTAAGTACTCTCCTTATTACTTCATCAAAATGAAATTAAACTGAGTTTTGGGTTAGAAATTAAGGGGAGTTTTGCTAGTTAGAGAATGTCCTAAGTGGTCTTAGGGAGCTTAGGTAACTGAGAGGGTCTTGAGATGGGCGCTGGAAGGGAAAATGAAAGGACTGATTTAAATGAAACTGTCGGGTAGTTGTGTCCCTAAGTTTCTATATGTATAACATAGATAAGTACAAAATGGACAGGACCTATATATACACGTGTATGTACAGTTCTATTCTCTCTGCATAATGGTCTATGTATTTTTTTTATTTATTTAAAAATGTGTAACATAACGATCTACTGATGAATAAAGTATGGCTATCACATAGTTTTATATTATTGCAAGTTATTAAAAGTAAACACAACGCTCACACAATAAAAATTTTCAATCGCATTTCATGTTAAAAATACAGCATCTTCTGATGGAACAGATTTCCACGGTAAGGCGACAATCAGTTACAAGATTATTGTTTTAATTCCGAAATTTTGGGGGAAAGTGTACAACTTCAAATCTCTCATAATCCAAATAAAATGTAAATGAATTCAGAATCTTGGCGTCCGCTGAAACGGATCAATTTATCTTTCCTTTTAAAGGCTCAATCATAATTATACAGCATTGCAGGATCCATTCATCAAATTCTTATTCACAAAAGTCGATAAGTTAACGGTTTTCATTTTGTAAATTCAATTTCAGAACTGTGACACTCGCACTAGTGACGTGCCGCAGCGATATCGATATTTCACGCCGCTCTATCTTTTTAACGCTTTTGCAATCTGCGCGAAAAAATATAATGGTCTATCAACCGTATATTGTTGGGTGCGAACTAAAATGCAGAGAATTTATAAAATGCGAAATCTCTACGAGCTTAGCGGTTTGCTTTACAAAAGAGAAAATTATGAACACGTGTATGGAATTTTGCGACTAAAACTTTTGTTCTGCTTTGAAAGCAAAACTCATGAACTGTTCAGGTGTGTATCCTATGTCACATTTTCAGTCAACGGGAAAGATTTAACGTAGTGCGCTGTGTGCTATTTAGATGTTGTGGGTTTTTATTAGTTTTTATGAAGCGTATATTTTGTGTCGAAACCAGGTTATTCATTTGATAGATGTTTACAATATAAATGGAGTAAGGAGACTGACTACGAGTGTGACGTATTGCATAAAAAAATTAAAATGGAGGTGGACAGGCCACATGATGAGGAATAAAAAAGACAAGTGGGCTAAGGACGTAACGGACTGGTGTCCAATACAATATAAAAGAAAACTACGGAACCCTAAAAAGGGAGACAACGTCGTAGATGGGAGGACGACATCAAACGTATTGCGGGCATTACGTGGAGGAGAAAGGCACATGACCGCACTCTGTGGCAAGCTTTAGGGGAGGCCTATGCTGGGAAGCAACATAATCTTCGAGAATCTGGTGTCCAATAATAAAACTTAGCATGTAAGAAACATTGTATAATAAGATTGTTGAATAAAGGCTATAATTATTATTATTATTCCATTAATTTATTATATTTAAATATTTATCATATTTTTAAATATTTCTTCAAAAAATTATATTAAAAAAAAAACATTTAAAAATATAAAAAATAGTAGCCCACCGGCATCGGGAACAGGAGCCAGGGTTAGCTCCGAAAGGTAGTTCGGCCCCGGCATGAAAGGCAAGAAGGAACGGGGTGGGTTTTTTAGTCAGTAATAATAATAATTATTATTATTATAAGGAGACTGAATATAGTTGAAACAATGTCAAGATACATACAGCACTGTCATTATACAACACAATTACAAACTTATCTACCATATACCCCTTGTCACCCATGGGTTTTGCAAAATTGAACCTCAAGGCCCTGGAACGAAAGCAAAGAAGGAACAGGAGCGAGTTTTAGTCAGTAAAAGTCTGACACGCCCTCCCGCTCCGCCCAAGTGCGGAAGATGTCATTGATTTCACACAAAAAATAAAAATAAAATAGCCCTTGTCATACTGCTAATATTTGACGTGTTCTAAGTGTTGTTTCAACTTTACATAGCCTCCCTATCTATCTGATATTAGGATGAGCAACTCATCATCACCATCATCATCATTACAGCTGAAAGTCGTCCACACACATTGGATCAAACTCCTAAACGTCGCCACAATGACCGGTCCCATGCGTCTCACATCCATCGGATTCCAGCAACCCTGATCAGTTCATTGGTCCACCTTGTGGGAGGCCTTTCAACGCTGCGTCTTTCGGTCCGCGCGCGCCACTTCCGAATCTTTCGACCCTAACTGCCATCTGTTCTGCGTGCAACGCGCCCAGCCCATTGCCACTTAAGTTTGGCGATGAGCAACTAAAAAAAAATGCACTAAAAAATAATTAAATAGTTATTCGATTATCGTTCCCAACACTACCCGGCAGCAATGCGGCATCGTTAATCAGAGTCTCCGTTGTTAATATCACAAATATTTATCTTTGGCCGACAACGTAAATGAAAATGTCCATTGGTTGCTCACCTGGCCGTTATTAATTATAATGAAACGTCTAAAGTATCAAGATTGTTCGTTGTTTAATTTTATTTTAATTAATGGTGCTAGCTTTTGATTATGGGTTAAGTTTTGTCTTTACCTTACGATTAATGTCATACTGTTATGGTATTAGTAAGAAATTAAGTATGTAAGAAAGTGTAAACCAAACAGTAGTACCCTACCGGTAACGTTGTTGATTCACCTATATTTCATAATTAAATTATGGTAACCCAGATAGCCCTTTCGGACGACGAGCAATGCGTAGCTCGCTATCCGGCCGTCAAGTAATTGTCAGGACCGAGCCCAAGTCGTCGACAGCACGTAGTATTCCACGCGCGCTTCAAAAATATGGCAGCAAAATAAACATTTGTCCTGTGTGGGATCGAACCCATGACCTGCGACATAGCAGTCAGGGTCACTAACCACCAGTCCAACAGGCCAGTCAAATTAAAAAAGCTAATCACTGAGACCTAAATACTGCATTATCATTATAATATTATCCACAATACGTTTCACTAATTAACTAAAGCAATACAAAAAAATGGGACCCCACTTAATCTTATAGTAATAACTGAGCACTGAGAGCACAGTCTGGTTCTAATAAGTTGCTATTACCATTTAATCAACATATTGTATAGATTATCTCCTTCGGCATTCCATACAAGAGTTCATGGGAAAAATATAACTATGACGCCTTATTATAGAAACAAAATGGCTGCGAGGTTGTTCGAAAGAGTCGTGGCGGACCTCGAACGCAAAGGACAACTGTAGAATAGAATAAACTTTATTACACACCAAATATGTAACGTAGCTTATAAAGAAAGAAAGAAAACATGTTTATTCCGCCTAAATAGAGACGCGTTATACATAAGCTACTAGAAATGCGGGTGGATTTAATCAGTAAAATTCAGAAAAAAAAATTGCTATACCCAAAGCAGAAGAAGCCATTCCATATATTCTACCCTTAAAAAAAGTTCTACCATTGTACAAACTTCTATATAAACAAACCGAATGATTCTTTATTCTGATGATCATAAGTAGACGGAATTGGTTCATTTCATTTCGCCATCATTGAATCA
The DNA here is from genome assembly GCA_929112965.1 of Mythimna albipuncta. Taxonomy (NCBI): domain Eukaryota; kingdom Metazoa; phylum Arthropoda; class Insecta; order Lepidoptera; family Noctuidae; genus Mythimna; species Mythimna albipuncta. Next base: position 916,290 of record OV815973.1, read on the forward strand.
CACATACATACTACGTACAGCAATGCTCCCCCCTCCCCCTATATAGTGCACCCACTCTAGCACACAAAACCGTTTTGGGCACATACTCATTATGCGTACTAAGCAATGGAATTCCCTCCCACAGTCTGTTTCCTGATAGTTACAACCTGGGGCGTCTTTAAGTCAAAAGTGAATAGATTATTTCTAAGCAAGCGTGCTTTATCGTCGACCACATCATCGCATACCATCAAGTGACCTATTGGTCAAGCACAAGCCTAAAAATGGCACAAGAATATTCCCATTAATCTAATCCCTTTAATTAAAAATGCAAAACCAATCAAATCCCACCTTCTAAAAAAAATCAATTACGCAAATTGCAAGTATCAAAAAGCTAAAAGTCCAAACTCGATTGACATTCAAATAACAGAAAAGAAAAGCCGGTGTTTCACGGACAAGTTTAGCCGATAAATCATTGAAACAGTTATAATTTAAGTGAAATCTGATTATGTCGAAAAGTCGGAAAGAAACATCCGAGGTGAGGACTCACAGACTAAAATAAATTTGTACTGGAGAAATGTAGATAGGAAAGATGATTGATTTTAGTATATGCGTTTCTATTGAGATGAAGTTATTATTAACATTAGAAGCAACAGTCGTACACTGACAGGCGTGTGTTTTATAGTGTAGGTAAATCATTATAGGATGAACTTTTTTCTAGCTTCTATTATTCTCTACATTACTTAGTATAAAACTAACTCAATTTCCAAATCTACCTCTCAAACTACACTACATATTTTTGATGCAGTTTTCTACTCTAATATAATAAAGGTTGTTTTTTTTTTTGTCTAAAGGAGGTAAACTCTGGAAGTACTGGATCCGATTGCGAAAATTCTTTCACCGATATAAAGCTGCTTTATTCTTGAGTGACATAAGCTGTATTTTATGTATGTGGGCGAAACTGCGGGCAAAAACTAGTCACTAATAAATAGAACGATAAACGAGGAAAGTAATATAATTTTCACCTTTGCAATATAATCGCAAGACGCTAGTATTATCTAATGATTTCGATCTCAGTGCGTACTGCACTAAGATCTGCTTAACAATACCAGCCTGTAAAGAATTAAGTGGTTTTTTTAAGTTTCTTCGGGGATTTTGGTTAAGGCAAAGTTAAATTAGTTAAGTTTTTCTTGGAATTGTTCTGTGTGTTTTGTTTTTTTTTTTGTTAGTCATTAGGACAGGTAATTAAGTTCTCCACTTGAATTTCCTTTACGCAACTTTATACAGGACTGCTAAAATTAGTTTTCAATAAATTAGTAATCAAATGATAAACATGGGTACGTTTATACATAAAGTTTCTTACTGAAACTCGAAGTGTTTGAAGCCTTTAATTTTTGACAACTCGAACAAATCTGTGATTAGTAATTTCATTGCCAAATTTTAAGTTGATTATTGGATGGAAAAATGGACAACAAGCATTGAAATGGCTTTCATAAACTATGAGGTAACTCCCCAAAAGACTGCCCACTGCAGTCAATGTCTATGAAGACTGAAAGCCTTCATCCAAAAATAATATGCTCCAGGCGAGGCTCGAACTCGCAACCCCGGCATTCCTCACACGACATACTGCTTATAAGTACCGTGCGCTAACCAATTGCGCCACTGGAGCTGTGAGGATACGCCTCGATTATCGTATCTATTGCTTTTATATAACAATGCACAGCACGCGATTATTACAACTCATAACATTGTGAAAACGATTTAGGAATATTTTCTTGATCGGAAGTGAGTGCCAAGATAGTTGTGCGGGTGAAATGCGGGCCTTTTTGTTTGTAGGTCACACAATTAGCTTGAAACTTTTAGGTGACTATAAACTACAACTAAATCTGAAGAAGCTCAATACTCGTAATTTATTGCGCCTCACCATCAACAATTGCATCAAACATACGTACCAGCCTGCTAACCATCACACGGGATCGCAGTCAAGCACTTATCATATTATCATCTTAAGAGCCGAAAAACGTCCACTGTTGTATAGAGGCCTCCCCCAAGCGTCGCCACAACGAGCGGTCCTGTGCGTCACACATCTATCGGATTCCTGCGACCCTGACCAGAGTAGTCAAGCACTAATCACACACATCAACTTAATTTCAAACAATCATCTAAGCTGTAACAGCCCAGTGCTGGACAAGAACCTGGTAAACGAGTTTTGTAATTATTCTCTTGATTCATGTGGATGCACTTTAAATGTCAGAAGACAAATCACGCTCTTACGATTAGGTTCATATTATCTCGAATTAATATGGCAAGGTTTTTTTGCTTTATGGTAGCAAATCATGGAGCAAGAAGACTTTTACTGACTATAGCCACATGTGGGTCCTTCAGTTGCCCTATGCTTTCTAGAAACATAGGTTTTCTGTATCGAAAAATCCCGTGGCCTTAGCGGGCATCGGCCCAGCTAGGCCCCTACGATTTGCTGACATCACTTTAAGGCGCACGTGGAAAACTATTACGGCCGGACGACGAACCTACGACTTGCGACGACAATGTGGCAAAGTAAGAATTTTAACCAATCCTTGTATATCCATTTATCCCTTTTGCAAATGTACTATAAGCCTTCAGGATAGCCTATCTACCAGGTAATCCCACTTAATCTCTGATATAACCCAGAATTAAATTTGCAAATGGCTCGAAAGTTAACTGCGGAATTGTACTAGAAATTGATTAATGCCCTGAGCGAGATCAAACAATTATTGAATTGAATTATAACAGACATTAGAGAGTTGGCCGATGTTTTTCAACGAGTTCTGTTGGATCTTGTTCACGAAGGCGCCGTTGACATTTGTCTTTATTTAGGAGACAGCCTGACGTTGATTGAGACCGGCGAAGGCTCCACAATGATAAATATGTAATTTGTACCTATAGAGACAATGGGGCTTACGTTACAAGAATTTGGTGCTGGCTTACTAACTTTAGAGTGAATATTATCATAACAAACTAGTTATACTACTGCATAAATTCTTACCTATTAACGCTTTTGTAGATGAACGCCAACGAAGCAGAAATGGTTGAGATACTAAATATAATGGAGTGCATCAACCTGAAAATGGGTCTCAAGACTAACCATAGCAAGACCAAGGTGATGGTGGTGGACCGAAGCAGAAAGCTGCAAGTCACGAGAACTCTTGAGCTTGAGGTGGTTGATGACTTTGGTAATACCCCTGTTAGCATACATTTTTTAAGCATAATATAGTTTGGCATAACTTTTAATAGCATAATAATACTGCTGCATAATAATATTTTGGCATAATGTAATGGTTAGAATAACTATCATTTAGTTTAATTATGTTTGGCTTAAGTTTGAGTTGCATAAATTTTAGAAGCATATAATATTTATTCGTCTAATAATTATGTACTATAAATACTCGTATAAAGTCATATTGGGTGAATGAAGTCAATAATTTTAAATTGATCTTTAGGCGATCTTTTTGTGGCGACATATTATTGGTTCCTGGGTTAGGTTAAGTTAGGTTTTTTTGTTTTTATAATCTGTTCGTTAGGAGTTATTTATTAAGGTTTATTAGTTTTATTCAAATAACATTGTTTGTTTTTATCATTATGCGTTTATAACACTATGCTTTATTATTATTATGCGAGCACTATTTATGCCTATAATATTATGCGTAATGATCATTATGCTGAATTTCGTTATGCCTATGTAAATTATGACAATATATGTTATGCTTATTATTAATAAACTGATGACTTCATCTATCTCAAAATTTCACGCAAAACCAAAACTAAACTGGTCAAATGTTTAGTCTTTTCCATATTTAACTCCGGGGCTGAGATTGGAAAGCGAACCGCGACCGCATTGATGCCTTCGAGATGTGGTGCTTGAGGAAAATGCTTTCCGTACAAACCGCTCTCTTACATGAACTGTACATCAAGATCAGACTGTCGACTACCTGCATGTGCAGAGTACTGCTTTTCTATGGCCACATTGACAGGAAAAATGACCATAACCTTGAACAGCTCATTGTAACTAGCATGGTTAATAGCAAACGACTAAAGAGGTCGCAGCCCAATAAGATGGGCAGATCAGATCCGCTTCACACTGGACGCCCAATTGCACGTCGCACTTCAAGACGCTAAGAACCGCCACAGATAGTAAGATACCATCACTAAGAAGCTTATCCAGCGGGAACTTCACGACCCTCAGTAATGAAGAATACGACTTGAGGAGGAGGAAGAGATTAACACTCCGTTCACTATCCCGAACTGATTCTGCAGTACACAGGTCGTGGTGTGCGTCCTCGACAACATATGGTATAGTTATAATTAATTATATAAGTAATGAATGAATTACCATAAGATCAGGTTACCAGGTAGAATAGAAAAGCAACTCTACAAAGAATTGGTTCCTACAATGTCTCAAATTAGCTAAAATTAATCCCAATGCAAATATATTACAAAAGCTGAAATCGTAAAAATATCAAAGACGGTATTTTTGTCAAACATTTTTAACGATAGATGTTTTCACACCGACTGATTATCGAAATAAATATAAAATGACGACAGCTTATCTCTCGAGTAAAACTGTAACGAATCTACCTTTTTCCCCAAAGTATCTTGATTTCGTGTTTAGGGGCTTGTCGATTATGTTATTTTGCGTGTTTACATTTTATGATTTTATTAACAAAGCACTTTATATTGGGACATGACCTTTCATCGTCTTCGTCACTCTGATATTTTGTTTTTTCTTGGAATAATATTATATTTGTACATAAAGCTTACAGTTTTGCATACCCTAAATGTTTGTATATGCATACAGAAGTAGTTTCTAGTGAGAAAATAAATTGCATCACTTGACTTGCAATGGAGAAGTTACTAATAAGACACAAGGGGGTTTTTAAAAACCTAGCTCGCAACTTATTTTTGATCTAGAAACTGGATATTACCATGACCTAACTTATATTTTGAAACCTGCAAACGCGAAAGAAACAGTATATAAAAGGAATACGAAAATCTTCACAACCCTACGTATGTATCAATTCACTTTTTTTTCCAAACGTAAGGTTGTATGTGACTGTGCTGTTGCTTTTATTCCGCTACTCATTACCGTCAAAGGAAAATAGGTTATTGTGCCACTCGCAAGCGTGTCTTGCACTGTGTACTTACACGTTTTTTATCTGTGAACAAACGTGTATTTGCTGCGCTATGCTAACGAGCAAATGAGCTCTTACATACACATATTGGAATGTTGTGTCTGAGTGTCAAGAAAGCCAATTAAGCTATGACTGAAAAAAAAATGAATATCCGGTGAGGTCGGTAGGTTCTGGTGTACATACCAACTAGGTGTGAATTCGGTGGATGTGAAACACACATATCATTAAATGTAGTGACTTTTGAGAAAGACCTATAATACCCAGCTGAGGACGTTTTTCGATTAAAATAATGATGGTCAAGCCTTCTCAAAGAATAGGCAGCATGTATGGACATTGTAAAACATTCATATTGCACTTATTTGGAAAATAAATATTTTAATATCCCTAAGCCTTTATTTTTTTTTGATGGGAAATCATTATACCTTACTTACTTAATTACCTTGAGTTACCCTTTGCATTCCAGGGTGGCGAGAATTTGCAGCCAAACCCTGTCACTCAAACTAATACCTCTACGAGGCGGCCATCGACTCGTTCGTGGTCCTTATCCATCAGCAAGCCCGCGACTACAGAGGCCGGCAACCGCCTTGAAACTCCCGAAATAATACTAAGTTTTTATTATTTCACTGCAAGACAACTCTCATAGATCTGATACATATCGAAGGCATCAGCGCGCTTGCTCAAGTTCCGTAGACGATGTCAGAGTAACCTTTGTTCGATGTTGGCTGATGATATCATGGGCATATTAACCAAAACGAGTGCGGATATAAATTTTTGTTCAAAATCAGAACAAGTACCTTCAAATGACTTTTTTCCTCTATATTAGAGCAATACAAAATTGTGAACCCCGCTGTGCATCACCAAGCTCCAAACGTAGGTACATCAACCGTTACCTCCTGGTAAAAATCTTGTTGTCCCAACCTTTGCACTAGTGACTGGTCCTTTCGGACATTAATCAAGTCAGCCAGAATCCGACCGGCCAGTAATCCGCACGAAATTGAAGACATCACGTCAGCAAAGCTGTGTGATGTGTCCTCCAAAACAGAAGACAATCAAACGCGACGTGACAATGTTACTGAAGATCAACTTAATTTTTACTTTGCGATGACGACTGAATTTTCAACATCCATTAGAACCATTTGCGATTCAAAATGTGTATCAGTAAAATCCCTTCAGAAAACGACTGCTGCTTATTTTATCAATTATCTCTGTTTTTTTTTTCTCGATTTGAATATCGTCTTACCTTTAAACAAAGGCCGAATCTACTTCAGACGTTTTATGTAACGATTTTGAACAACGCCTTCGTAATTCTATCGGCCTTTCAATATAGTTGGCTTCTTTTGATCTCCTAAAAGAACTTGATATTATAATCTTAGCATAATATAACAGCTATTTATGGGAAATAAGAAGATTTGATTCCAATTATAATATAATACTTTTGACGACGTATTTGTAAGGAGAAAATAGGATATTTTGAATAGGTCAGAGTTTATTTATTTAGGAGGGTGTTTGGATTTTTCGACATCAACGAACGCATTATTAATACCTCTCTTCACTTTTGTGCTATGGTTCTTGAGTATCAAATTCATATATATTTATTTCGAAGCGTTGTTAGTTTCTTATAATGCCTTGAATTAACTCATAAAAACCCCCATGTTATTCCGCTGTTGGACCAAGGACACCCCCAATCTGTCAGGAATGAATCCAAATCGTCACGCCTATGTTTTATTTATTTTATTTATTTAAAAAACTTCATGCAACACAAAGGTACAAAGGCGGACTTAATGCCTTAGGCATTCTCTACCAGTCAACCTAGGGTGGTGAAGAGAAAACATGGCAGGTGCATAAAAAAAAAAAAGAATATTTTGATAAGAAAACAAGTGTACAAATATTTATATAATAAACATACTTAAATATTCAATATAATATAAACCTACATACATACAAATATATATAATTTATATAAGGTAACGAAAGGATTTTTGAGACTACTCCGCTATTTCTGTTGAAAATGAAGCCGCAACTTCCGCTTAAATGCATACCGACTGGTGGCCGTCCTGATGTCAAGAGGAAGCGCATTCCACAGAAGAATAGACTGTATATGAAAGGAAGAATGGACAAAATCAGAAGAATGAGAAGGACAAAGCAGAAGAAGGTTATTGGAAGAACGCAGATTCTTGGCATGGGAAGAACATAGAAATTGAAAGTTTGATATAAGATAAGAAGGAGGGGTGGGAGAATTCTCTTCAACTTCTTCTCTGGCGTATAGGCATCCATTTAAGTTCAGTTCTGTAACTTGAAATATGGTCATATTTCCTCAAATTAAATATAAACCGGATGCAGTTGTTGAGGAGTCTGTCAAGCTTGTCTAGCAACACCGCATTCAGGTCAAAGTAGCACACGTCACCATAGTCGATTATAGGGAAAATTAAAGTCTGCACAAGCATTGTCTTTGTCTTCGCAGGCAGAAAGTTCCTCAGACGATACAGATACCGCAAAGTCCCGTTGACTCTTTGGCAGACACTTGAAACTTGACTTTGCCAGCCAAGCGTCGAGTCAAGATGCAAACCGAGATCCTTTACGCTAGGATTGATAGGGATGACGGCACCGTTAAAAACAATTGGAGGAAGAGAGTTAATCACCACTCTACCCATCATGCGCGGGCTACCAATAATAATAGCCTGACACTTTGCGGGGTTTACGGACACCCCAAAGCTATCAGACCAACCCTTGATAGCTTCCAAATCTCGGTTTACATCCTCTATAGCGTCTGACAAACTCTCCACCCGCGCAGCCGCATATAATTGTAGATCATCGGCATAAAGATGATACGAACACCGAAGACAGAGAGTTATAAAATTTATGAAGATGGAGAATAGCAAGGGAGAAAGAATACCGCCTTGGGGAACACCAGATTCTAGATCACGCCAACTCGACGAATTCTCGTCAACGCGAACCGACTGCTGACGTCCCCGAAGATAAGAAGAGAACCATTCCAGCGCCTCGGACGAAACCATAAGATGGGAAAGGATAGATAGGAGAATATCGTGACTGACGGCATTAAAGGCATTTGAGAAATCTATTAGAACCAAAACGGTAACCTTGGTTTCCTCCATAGCTTCCCTAATGTCACCAGTCACTTTAAGGAGAGCAGAGGAGGTACTATGACCAGGCCTGAATCCAGATTGAAATGAGCTAACAAGGTTGTTACGGTGAACAAATCCTGATAACTGCTTATGGACGCAGGCCTCAAGTACTTTGGACAGGAAAGGAAGAATAGAAATTGGGCGGAAATGGTTAGGCAGAGAGGGATTAGAGATTTTAGGAAGTAGACGCACGTAAGCCATACGCCACAGGGATGGGAATTGTCCGGAATCAAGGGAAAAATTTATTATATGGGTAATCGGAGGAAGAAGAAATTCGAGGATTAAGGTAATCATGTAACGACTAATTTCGTCATGACCCACAGCCTTGGACTTTATGGATAGGATAATCTTTTTGACTTCGTCCAAGGTGGCCGGGGAAAAGCGGAACTCTTCAATGATAGGACTTGGTAGGCTAGTAATGAAATCAACCGTCTGAGACAGCATTTGCGAATCCAAATGACAGGTGGTAGTGAAGTGACGGTTGATATCATCCAGTGCGATAGTCTTAGGAAGATCCACATGACGTGGTCTGCCGATACCGAGAGTTCCGAGGAATTTCCAGATATCGGCAGGAGAAGAAGAAGATATGTTTTCAAGAATATGGCGGCGTTTAGCGTTGCGTATCATCTGATTACACCGATTTCTTGCAGTCCTAAAAAGGTCTCTATTTCCGACACTGCGATCCTTTTTGAATTTTCGAAAGGCACGATCCCTGCGCCTCATCGCCATGCGAATTCCTGTCGTCATCCACGGGGCCGGTGGACGCTTAAGCTTCACACTCATGACAGGAGCGTGTCTATCATAGAGGGCAAGGACCGTCTGATTAAAAATATGCAGCTTATCGTCCACAGATGTTGCCATTGCAAGGTGTTCCCAATCGAGTTGCGACGCATCCTGTTGAAGTTTCTCAACATCCATGCGAGCAAAACAACGCATGCGCAAGACTTTAGGGGGAAGTTTAGGTGGTTTTAGGATATATGAGAGGAAAATTAGGTCATGATGGGAAAAACCAGGTGCAGGAAACTGACCGTGTGAGGAAGCAAGGGAGGGAGTGGAAGTCAGAATTAAGTCAAGCCACGTGTCTTCACCTGAGATATTGAAATGAGTAGGCTGCAGTGGAAGGACATGGAGACTCGCGGACTCGATGATATGAAGGAGTTTACGGGAACGAGGAGTTGGATGGGTAAGGTCTGTGTTAAAATCGCCCATGATGATACAATGTGCATACTCCGATCCCACAGATTCCAACGCTAATTCAAGATCAGTGAAGTAGTCTATGGCCGGTGGACAGTAGACCACACCGAGCAAGGTTTTGATACCTTTGACGTAAACCTCTAAAAAGAGATACTCAACAGAAGCGGAATAATTTGAAGGAGAAGAAGCAATGATTTTGTACGGGAAATCACTACGAAGGTAGATAGCTACACCCCCTCCACCCTTTCCAATTCTATCATTCCGGATAAGAATGAAACCGGGCAGAGGGTAAGTGGTAGAGAGAAGATGAGGTTTGAACCAACTCTCAGAAACCAGGACGGCGTGTACATTGGCGTCAGAAAAGGTGTCAAACAGATCACTGTAATGACTAGGCACACTCTGAGCATTGATATGACAGACATTAAACGTATTACCTGTCTGTCGACCAAAACTCTGACGCACCAAGCCACCAAGAGTGTTAGTCAAAGATGCATTAACAGATAAGTTGAAGGAATCATTAGCGGAGTAAAAAGAATCATCATCTGATATCATAAATACAATAAAAATAAGATACTTAAATAACTATAAAAATTAACTATGGCTAAAGAATAACCTTATGGTGCAACACCACTATCTATTCACCACCCACCAGCAGTTCTAGTACAATACAGAAAAATTAAATTAACAGAAAAATCACTATTACAAACAGAAGCTTATAGCAAAAGCAAACAAAGATCAAGACGACATAAATATACATACGAAGAACACATTATGTTACAAAGTACTCAGTGGAACACATACAAAGGCGCATAAGCAAAAACAAAACGCATTAGAACCGGCACTGTACGTTCCGAAACACGATGACTTTTATGCCAGTACGTCAACATTGGTCGTTCCGAAACACCATTTATACGTACTAGGTACAAGTACAAAGCGACTTGTTGACGCGCTAACAGCGACGACGCCGCAATTCGGAACGCATGGGATACACAGAATTGACGAATGACATTGACAGCTATGACAAATTGACAAGACATAAATAATTACGAAAACAAAACAAAATACAGTAAATAAATACCACCAAAATAGATTAAGTGAAATGCATAATATTCGGGTACACGAGTAATAAGACACCTGACGTAGCAATTACGTGAACAATGACGTTCCAAGCACAAATAATCACTGCAAAATTGTGTCTAAAATTGGTGAACTTAGTTAATAAAAACTTTACTTCACTTGCCACGTCCCGCAATGTTGCCTCCTGTGGATGATTCCCTAGCCTTCCTCGGGTGTTTCACCAACAAAGGATTAAGTTCTTCACAGGAAGTAATTTTATGCCGTGTTCCATCGGGGGTTCTAACAACGATAACCCCATCCTGGGTCCAGCATGCCGACATACCAAAGTGCAACCGAGCCCTGCTAAACACGGTCTGCCTAACCCTAGTCAAGAACTCTTTGACGGTTATATTCGAGCCCTTCAATTTGGACTTCGCTTTCCAGACAGTAGACTTATGTTCGACAGTGGAGAATCTTACGAGTATGGGCCGGCTGCGTGTGGGTTCTTTGCTCGACGCCCCCAGTCTATGACATACCTTGATGGACGAAGCGTTGATGTCGTGCAGGGCCAGTTTACCATGAAGCAAGTCCAACACCAGAGTCTTGCAGTCCTCCTTGTCCGCTTCAGCAAATCCGGTGAAGATTAGAGCCTTGCGACGTGTGCGTGTCTCCATCCCGTCAACAAGTCTGGAACACTCCGTGATCTGCTTCCGCAAGAGACCCAGCATTCCAAACATTAGTTCCCTGAATGAGCGGAACTCTTCTCTAATCTTGGCAACTGTGTCCTTGGCAGGTCCTGCAGATTGTATTTGCGCCTCAAGCTCGTCCATTTTCTTAATGAAGCACTCCTCCAGGTTCTTCTGAGCAGATTGTATGTCATCCAAGGTAGACATAATGCAGAATCTTGTAGTGACTAAACTAGTGAGAGCTGGTAGGTGGTGTATTTTAAGCACTCTTACATGGATTGTTTTCCTAACGTAAGTACAACAGATTTGGTTGTTGTTAACACTATTTCAATTATCTAAATCTCTTTTAAATGTATAATACTATTTTTAAATATATTTCTTTAGCTGCCAAAAAATTGCGCGACTTTTCTTTTTCACACCTACCGCCGAAAAAGTGTTTTATAGGCCCGCCTCGGTATCGACTCTCCACTTCAGGTCCCATCTGTATGACGATCCTAATCCTATTTTCCTCTTGCATTTTGTGACCCATCCAGTTCTACCTCAGCCGCTTCCTCTTCGGAAATTTGTCTTCAACATCAGTGATGCCTGTCTTAAATCGTATTTTTGTATTACGGATTCGGTCGGTCCGTTTGATCTGTAGAATACTGCGCTCCGTCGCTCATAAGCTAACCTTCTGAATGTCGGTCGAAGGCCAAGTCTGAGTGCCATAGTTAAGACAGGTATCATATACATAATTATTGATGAGCTTGCACTGTAGTGACATAGGAAGTTTGCCTTTCATGAAGGCAATCATGGATCATTAATCCTCTTAGAATTTTCGACTTGACAGTCAATTTATTGGTCTTGCCTGTTCTGGAAAGAAAATAGCTGGCCCAGATAAGTACGCACGACGCATTGTATTCCCTAATAGGCATGAAAGCAGGAAATACAATACTTAATCTAACTATAATATATACTGGCACAAAGCAGTTGCAGTGTTTCTTGCAGTTGATCTTCCGAAGAGGCAAAAAGAACGATATCATGTGGAAAATTGAGGCTTGATAATATTTTAGGTATTGTCAAAAATAAATAGTCCCTACTAAAACAAAATATTTATTCCACGAACATAAAATCTACACGACTGGTATATATAGAAAAGCTTGAAGGAGGCTGATGCTTTTGCATGATAGAGGCTAGTAAAGGATGTCTTTTGGCTGAAATGCTGACAATAACGAGACACAAGAGCATTTATGAAATGTCAGAAGCTAGATGCCCATCAGATTCTCAACCAACTTCGTATTTTTTTTTAATAGATTTTTCTAAACTAATTCTCGAGTAGATAAAACTAAACCTATAATCTACCCTCTCGGATCGATGCACTTACACGCGCGGGATGAGTTCGGCGACTAAGACAGCCGCTATGCGGTCTCGTCCTGACACTTAATATAGCCCGTTCAGCCGCGAGCCGCATACTTCAGCCCGAACGTGCGACACGCCCAACTGCTATTGCATTTTATACTGTTAGCTATTGGGATTAAATTAACTTTGCAAACAGAGAAAATGTAGAAAATTCTATACTTATGCTACAGTCATTATGAAAAGCAATTGATGAATGACGCCATGAATGATACTATCGTGTAGGGGAAAAAATACGAAACTTGACGAGCAACGTTTTTCTAAGGTAGGAAATCATCCAATGCGTGTCATAATGTTACTTTTATTATTAAAATGTTGACGTAAGTCCTCATCAGAGATGGTAAGTTCGGAAAGATTTCTAAAAAAGAAACTCGTGGTACTGGAACGCAAAGGGCAACTGAAGGACAGGTATAGTTTTAATCAGTAAAAATCTGACACAACCTCGCGCACCACTCCAGAGAGCAAGTAGTATTGGATGACTTACCATCTTACAAAATAAAAGACAAATTACAAAAAAAAAAAAAGATTCAACATAGTCTATCGGAATTCAATATTATAAGTTTATTAACTGCCACACTTTAATATCAGAAATTGATTAAACAGTAAAGCTCGATTTATCTCTCTCGGAGAGCCATTTCGCTCGCAAAGCTTAAAGTGACTTACAATGTGAGTACTGTTTAATTAGCAGGTAGGTCTAGTTCCATTAATCATGCTAAATATTCTGAAATTCTTGCTGTACAGTTTCACCTTGCCAGCTATTCTGTGTATGTACTTAGTACCTGGAAACTATTATGGATAAACTTGTCAATCGGTTTTATTTTTTCCTAACTACATATGTATATTTGGGTCGGCCTGCAACCTAACCAGTTTTTTAAACTTATCAGGGGCTTACCCAAAAGCAACAAACGTGAAGGGTAACAAAAGACATCTCATGTCACATCCAGGTCTTCGTCAACCGATATCTTCATCGCATCCTCATAATGCATTAGTGGTCCGAATCTATTGCTAACGTAGAACTATTGGAGGAATGTCATGGAAACCCAATCGAGCATCGTAAGTGGAGATGGATTTCTTACACGCTTTGGATTGGAAAAGAAAGCGTGGCCAACCGTGGCAAACTTAGCGACGAACTGAGTTCTGCCAACATGGTTGGACAACTGAAATCCACCGATCACGGTGGTGGCCTTCGTGGATACAATTTGCCCCAGCTACACACAGAATCTTAAGTAACGTAAGAATTCATTAAACCCCAAGCGAATGCGTTAGCTGTCTCATCGTCTTTCTATTGAGTCTCTTATTACGGTATTTGAAAGGTTAAAAACCAGCTGAAGGCATATTTATCTACACCAAGACAATGGGAAACTGATAGGTATATCCGGCCACCAGAAACTTTTGAAGACTTGTGACTTCCACTATCTATTCCTCATGGGGCTCGCGTAGTGAATTACAGATCATATCCGCTACTACAGGAATTCTGTATCTCAGTAGTGGGTATTATTATGGCTGGCTACGCCTGACGATCTTTAACGCCAGTAAAACAGGACATAATAAAATACTTTACTTGTCGTAACTTTCATCAAAGCCACCTAAATAAATCACTCCAAAATGATTACGTCTCTTAATACCACTTCTCACAAATCCTGGGCAACATAAAATGCAATATAGGCAAACAAATGGAGGCCATATTAAATAGGGCAAGTTTCAGGTGTAGTAGTAACAGCTACCAGGGGCCCAGACAAGTGAAGGGCCGCGCTTAAGAGCTCATTCCGCGAAATTAAGCAAGGGAGTACGTCTAAGTCGCAAGGCTTAAGGTTTGATATGTGGAGCAAGGAGAAAGGCGGAGCGAACTGACTAGCTGTGTTTATTGTAATGTGAAGTCGAGGTAGTTACAGTCTTATTAAATAATATACAATCTATTAGATTAATTTTATGAAAAGTTTTATAAAATATTAGTCCTTCTTGATTTACCTACTGGTCCTTTTATTCAGAAACTAATTTGGATTTTTTTAATGATTACAGATAATTATATTTGCGGTTTTAAATAACACATACAAAGAGATGTAGGTTTCTATGAAGAGCATTTTTGTTTCGGATACTCTTGTTACGTCATTTATCAAAAATAGACTTATTATATATTACTTAAACAATTAATTATGGTTCTATCAAATTCTAAAGCACCATTCTTAAAAATTTATGCAGTTAACAAGCCTGCATGTTAACAAGAAACCTTTGTACATTTTTCATGCGTGGTCTTTAGGTATCACTGTATATTAGCATTATAGCTACATTTATTTCTTTGAATATATATCATTCAAATTGCCAAATATACATCGTTGTAAAAATATACTGTTAAACTGAGATTCATCAAACGAAAGATCACGTTCTTTTCTTCACCTAAGTAGATAAAGTGTGTCGGTGCGTAGTAAGGATACAACCGTCTTGCTCGCTAGCCAGTTTATTACTGGGATACACACATCAAAATATAACTTGAATATAACTAAGTAGATAGATAGTACAAACAGTTCAAGATATCAATCAACCGCTCATGCCAACGCTTCAGCCACTGATTTAAGCCACATGTGAAGGCAACAGGACAGAAGCCTTAAATCGCGTTAGTGTCGAGCGAGTGTTTATAATGCCCGCCCCGCGCCCCTTGTTACCGGAATAATCGAGAATAATCGGGATTGAACCGGATTTGGCCAGTTCCGTCTAGTTGGGGACGGAGCAAAAACGTGTAATTACTTCGGGGGTACTTTGATACCGTACGTCATAGAGAATTTAGTAAAAAGATCAGATTTTTTTCAACTTATAAGTTTGTTGTTTTTGTAGCTTTTCATGGACCTCTCACCTTAGATACCCGGGCAATTTATAAGTCATCTTCTTTATATCTCGCACAAGTTTTTCTTCCTGACTTTTCAAAGAGTAATTAACTCCTACAAAGGAAGAATTTTAGCCGACGGGTGTCGTGTATCGGCGTTTTCGGGGAAGGAAGGCTACATGACACCACGACTGAGCGCAATACGTCGCCGACCTAAAGTAGTTAATAAATAGATTAACTATTATGTTTTTCTTTACGCACGTATGTATTCATTTTTTTTGTGTAACGATTATTTTTATCGATGGGCTAAAACTGCCTGATGATAAAGATAATTACTATAGGAATTGCTACAGTATCGTGGGTGTTTTTAGAAGAGAAATCCACTTAAGACCCTTCTGTCAAAAGACGAACCATGGCCTACTAGGTTTCAGTTACCGGTTCCGGTTATTTTCGCCGAACGGTGAGCTACTTGTTATTCATTGTCCGCAAGCTCACGTCTAGGGTGGCTAGTAGTCAGGGTCGAAGTCCCGGCAACTGGGGCGTGAGGATATCTGTTTCCTCACGCGTGCCGCCGTCTCCTTCGCTAATATTACTGCTACTGTGGTTCTCACAATGGTGACAATATGGTGTTTCTCCCGCCAAAATCAGATACTGAAACCTAACGAATTTACTATGCCCCATGAGAACCTGCGTTATGCTGAAGATGAGGAAGCTGTGACGCCTCTCCAGCCACTCGTCAAAGAGGGGACTAACCACCAAAATTATGCCCAATTCCAAATAAAGCATTATTATTATTATTTCCTTTATTTCTCTTATATTACATATTGATATTTTTAAATATTTATAATATATATATATATATAAAAAAAAACATTTAAAAATATAAAAACAGTAGACCACCGGTGTCGGGAGCAGGGTCCAAGCTACCGGTGGTTAGGGCTCCAGAGACAGGAACTTCCTCACAATGCGAGCCGTATCGAGGAGTACTGCCTTTTGTATCTGGCCCTTGATCCAACCGCGCAACGACAGCTTCGACAGATGGTCGTCGAAGCTTTTGGCTATAAGGCCATTGACGCTCACGACAATCGGCACAATGACAGCCGAGTCCACACTCCACATGTCGACAACCTCGTGTGCTAAGTCGAGATATTTCATTTGTTTCTCTTTCTCAGCTTTCACGAGATTCTCGTCATGCGGGATGGTGATATCGACTATCATTGCACGGCGCGCTGATCGGTCTATCACCACTATATCCGGCTTATTGGCTACAATAGTCCGGTCAGTAATGATAGACCGATCCCAGTACAAAGTGACATGGTCATTTTCGAGAACTGGGTCGGGCACATACTTGTAATACGGTACCTCTAAATCCACTAGGTTGTACTTCAAAGCAAGTTGCTGGTGGATAATCCTGGCTACTTGGTTATGTCTGTGCAAATATTCGCCGTTAGCCAAACGAGAACAACCAGAGATAATATGTCTGATAGACTCACCCGGACGGTGGCATGCCCGACACACGTCAACCGTCCCGTCCTTCATTATATATCTCCGGTAGTTGTTCGTTAGGATAACTTCGTCCATAATCGCACAGATAAAACCTTCAGTTTCCCCGAAGAGGTCACTGAAACGTAACCAGGCCACGGACGCCAAGAAATCTACATCAGGCTCGTGAAGAGCCCGGAAAAAGCGCCCGTGGAGCTCCTTGCCTTTCCATATTTCCTTGCGGTTATCAGTAGTCATTATTACAGGTTTATGCCAGTCCTCTTTAGCCATGGATAACGGGGTGAGTCCCTTGTCCACTGCGACCACATCTCGGTGCATACCCACATCGGTTTTAAGAAAATATTCTCTGAGACTGCACACCTCGCGGTTGTGCAGGGTCTTTGCGTTTAAAAAGCCTCGACCTCCACACTTCCGCGGGATGTACAGTCTCATCACCGAGGATCGTGGGTGATGCATCCGATTTGCCGTCAGCAATGTACGAACTCGTCTATCCAGGGCGTCAAGTTCGGTCTGAGTCCATTTGAGTATGCCAAAAGAGTACATTAAAACCGGCATGACCCAACCGTTGAAGGCGCGCACCTTATTTCCGCCCGACAGAAGGCTATTTAATACCTTCTTCAGGCGGCCAAAGAAGCGTTCCTTCAGCGATTGCTTCATGTCAGCATTGTTAATGCCTAAGGCTTCTGACATACCCAAATACTTATAGGTTTCGGTCGAGGAAAGGGATCTAAGGTGTATGGAATCCGGGAGTTGAATTCCCTCGGATTCCATAATCTCCCCTCGCTTTACATGCATGCCTGCACATTTGTCCACACCAAATTCCATCCTGATGGCACTACTGAAAGTTTCAGTTACCTTCAGTAGCTCCATCAGTTGCAAAGTGCTGGGGGCAAAGAGTTTCAGGTCATCCATGTAAAGAAGGTGAGATATGACCTGACCACCTCTTCTCAACCGGTAGCCTAGTCCTGAATCCTCCAGCAATGTGCTAAGAGGATTCAGGGCTAAGCAAAACCAAAGCGGGCTCAGACTGTCGCCCTGAAATATTCCCCGTTTAATCCAAATAGGCTCATCGTTCCCCTGGATCGGTCGACATCCTGGATAGCGAAGGACCGTCTTCCATTGCCTCATACATGACTCAAGAAAGGTGCGTAAAGTTATATCTATTTTGTATAACTCCAGCACCCTCATGAGCCATGTATGTGGAACAGAGTCGTAGGCCTTCTTGTAATCTATCCAACATGTCGACAGATCCTTGTGGGATCGACGAGTCTGTTGGCTTATAGCCATGTCTATGAGGAGTAGCTCCTTAGTACCCCGGGACCCATTCCTACATCCATTCTGAGAGGGAGAAATAATCTGATGATTCTTTATGTGTATATTAATTTTTGCTCTCAGGATGGATGTAAGAAGTT
Organism: Mythimna albipuncta; assembly: GCA_929112965.1. Classification (NCBI taxonomy): domain Eukaryota; kingdom Metazoa; phylum Arthropoda; class Insecta; order Lepidoptera; family Noctuidae; genus Mythimna; species Mythimna albipuncta. The sequence continues at coordinate 934,641 of OV815973.1, forward strand.
TATAGACCGTTGACAAACATGTAATTGGTCTATAGTTCTTGGGATCCACGGGGTTACCTGTCTTATGGAGCAGGTGGGTAATGCCAGTTGTCAGGTATTCTGGTAGCGACCCAGACTCTAAGATTGACTGGAATTGCGACGCCAGGAGCGCGTGTGAGCTGCTATACCATTTCAGCCAGAAATTTTGCAGTCCGTCCGGTCCCGGTGATTTCCAGTTCGGTAACGGACGAACTGCTTTGGCTACATCCTCTGGGGTGATGGTAACTTTTTCCATTTCTGGTATAGCTTCACACACACGCTCGACGTCACGCATCCAGCCACCCTCAGCGTGACTGACAGGTACCGACCAAATGTTTCGCCAGAATGTAATTGTGGCAAGATCATCTGGACGGCACTCGTCAATCACACTGTGTTCAGGCCGCTCCCAAGCTCTGTACACCCACCTCTCATCGCTCTGAAACATGCGATTCTGCGAGTACCGGTCAACTCGCCGCTTATACCGCCGAATGCGGCTCGCCCATGCACAAACTTTCTGCTTCAGGAAGTCGATGCGCTCTGTGACACGGGACATGTATCCTTGAGGACTAATACCTGTCCCCAAAAACGCCCGTCTTACAAAGCGCATCACTCGTGGTCTTGTATTACCCTCCCTGAAGCAGTGTAGTTTGCCGATGAGTACCCTGGCCTCATCGATACGCCTCTCAATCCTGCATTGCCAGGCTGGTACAGCAGATTTCGGTCGAATAGTTCCATCTATATTGGGAAACTTAATGTTCGCTAAACGACATGCCGCAACAGCCCCACAATACAAGATTGAGTGCGTATCAATAAGGTTCTCGCTACTCTCAAAGATATTTTTGAGCAACGAGTCCAAGGCACACACCAGCGCCCTATTTTTTTTGTGCATGGGTAACCGTGGCAAACGGGGCCTAAGCTCAGTCGGAGTCGACATGTACTCACACAACGCATCCTCCAGTGCGCTCCTCAATCTTTCGTTGCACTGGCTACTTACTGTGACAACCCTATCATCTGTATCATCATAATTATGGTCGGACCGCGGCGAGATTGCATTAGTAGTCGGCGTTGCCGCGGTCTGTGTTTGTGTAGATGTCGAGACGATTTGGTTGCTCAGTATCTCTGAGCGCAGCCGATCAAGTGCAGCGTCGTCCAACCTGTGGTTGCGTTGGATAACCCGCACCTGATCCGATAATCGTTGAGCCGAGACGTTCACGGTTGGTTCCAGGTCCTGAAAAAGAGACAGCATCCTTTCACGGTACGCAGTTAGGTTAGTTCCTCCCTCTGTAGACCCGTAATATGCGCGCATGACGTTCTCGTTTATTGACTGAGTCCATCTCATGCGCTGCACACAACCACCGGCAGCGGGGACCCGGCTCGGAGCCGGTTGGCCCCTAGGTCCCAGGCTCTTCGGTGGCCGGCCTCTTCCCGGCCGGCGTACAGGTGTTGGCGACGTCGGCGGGGAGAAATACTCGTCGCTCGAGCTCGACGCAACTGCAGCCACCGGTGACACTGGTGATCCGGGGTCCGGCGGCGGCGAGGCGGAGCTGAGCGACGAGCCCGGGGGTGGATGTCGTGCGCGTCGTGTAGCTGCTCTAGTTAACATATTATTAACGATTCATTCCATTTTTTCAGTTTGTTCTTGATTGATGTACGTCGTTTATGACAGACGTCATTTGGTGTTTTTTCATAATCTTCTATTTTCATCGACTATTTTATTTGTTTGCTTGATTGGATAGGTTTTCTTATAATAAAATTATTTAGGCTTCATATAAAGTAAAAATTGTTTCACTGTTTTGGATCAAGAATGAATTTTACAAATTTAAAATGGAATAGAAAAAATATGTGACTTGTTACTAGTGTAACAATTCAAACACTCCAGGATAAATTGTATAAATATTTTATTCACTTTGATAAACACAATTTCATACTTACGTTCTATTAACAATCATTTACAAATGCACAGATTAGTCGGACATGTTTTCTGTTCAACAACTCAAAGCAGACCGCCCTGTCCCAAAAGATCGTTACAAAAACCCCCGTGTTTTGCTACTACCCACTTTCACAAACACTCGGTCGACTGACCGACCAATCAGCGCAAAGTAAAGAGATTGACTATCTAATATACATTAGAGTTTATCTAATAATTAACTGCAAGTAAATATTTCATTTTAACAGATATGATATATTATACAAAACAAATCCATAAAGTGTAATATTATAAATTATTACTTAATATCTACAATGAATGTCTAAAGTTCATGTAACTACTAGCGCCATCTATCGCTTATTATTGGAAGTTGAACGATTTATGAATATTTTCTTTAAAAATCATAACATTCGGCCATCCGACATCGTGCGATCTCCTGACGCACGACTATAATTAACATGATAGGATATTTTCATTAAAATTATGAAACTTAATTCCAGTTCTACAAGGAACCGAGTCTTACATTCATAATCATAACATTCGGCTTAGTCTTGATTATTTGCTTTATCGTCACGTCATATATTTATAGTATTCATCACACGAAGAATAGTTAATCTATGAATTTTAAAATGAGGCAAATTCAATTTTACCCTCATAATTGCAATCAGATCTACTAATCTTTATTAAACTACTTATGCTGTATGCTGTATCAAGGAGTTTACTGATAACGAAAGTATCTTTTTGCTAGTCTAACCCAGATATTGACGCTCACTTTATATCTTAAAATTTATAACGTACTAGCTGTGCCCCGCGGCTTCACCGCGGGAAATACCGAGATAAAATATTGCCTATAATTGCCTCCCTCAATAAATGGACTATTGAATATTTTAAATAGTTTTCATATCAAATCAGTATTTCCCAAAATTACCGCGTTCATAAATTCAAATTCAAATTCAAATTCAAAGCATTTATTTCAAATAGACCATTTACAGGCACTTTTGAATAGTCAAATGTCGGTCAGTCCAAGAAAAGTGAAGCTAAATTGCACGTTCCAAAGAGTAGGTCTCTATGGAGAAGAACGTGCAAGAAACTCCATGGACACTCTTTTAAATCATATATGTGTTACATATAATGCTTGGTTACATATTACTTGTTGCTTCTATCATGTGAGCACAATGTCGATAGTGAAATAAAAATGTAAAATTATTAAAAGATAGAAACTGAATTAAGCCACTGGCAGCTAAGAGATGACCAGTCCCATCTGACGGCACCCGTTCACGAGCATGACGCGTGCATCAGCCCCACTCAGCTCAACCATTTTGAAGGGAAATGTATTTATTTCTCTTCAAAGATCTTATACTTACAATCATCAACAAATATATTTCGAAAAAGATTATTACAGGATTTTACGTTGATAAAAAACTCCATGGCCCATAACTCATTAATAGGTACCAACTCTTAACATCTTACACACGTGATAACTTTTAAACGAAATATCCGATCGAGATGAAACAAAAAGAATTTTACTTCTACATAAACACTCTTGATAACATAATGCTTAATTTTGATAAAGATTAATATTACGATACATATTTACGTAGTTTTGTGGCAGTCCGTCTAGTGGGACATTTAACAGAATTAATAACACGCCATAAGTATATGTTTCATTGGTGTTCGTCATAGGAATCATTTTATTTTGCTAGGGGATTTAAAATAGTGGTTATACATTTTAGCAAAACCGCGCTCGACTTAGACAATATACAGCTTTAAAAACAAGGTCAATACTATGACTATCGCAAAAGCTCTTGATAGTAGGGTATCTAAAAGAAATCCATGATTGCACTATTATTCAAGTTAATAAACTACTGTCAAATATGTTTTGTAACCAACACTAAATTAGGTACTCAAAACCATTGGTCAATGTTAATTATGCGAGACTGTAAGCATAAAGTAAAATTGATCAGCTTTTTGTTCGAAAGTATTCTTCATTATCTACGCGCACTGAATTCACTTCATGTCATTAGGTTTTTCATAGGGTTCAGCTATAAGAATTTGGAATCTAGATCTTATTCATTTAATCCCAAGCAAACGCCGGCCCCTCATTGTCCCTCTATTGTGTCTCTAGTCAAAGTATTCGAAAAGTTGATATTTAGATCAATTCTCGTCTCAATACTATAAACAGAAACAGTATTCGTCTTAATTTCTGTGGAAAACATGATATTACGGCTTAAGGTATCGACATACGCGTCCTAGATCTTACACTCTCAGCGGTTAAACGAAACTCACAAATCTGTAGCCACCATGTTGCTACATGTTGTGTGGCGACTCGTTTAGTCAGAGTTCATTACTTTCATTATTTGGAAGCATAATATAAAACAGAAACTTAAGCATTTAGAATAAAGGTGATCCTTCGGCTAGAGGCTTAGGGCTTAATTGTACTAAAATTATCTCTCAAATAATATTAGCAGCATATGTGCGTGATTTCGTACCAAGTAAAGGTTCCAATAATGAAGTTCGGATCGCACTGTTCGTCAAACTTCATTCTTATTTGAAACCCTGAAATTGGTCCTCTACTCTAGTGTATGGATTTTCAATCCATCTTCCCCTTAACCGAATAAATAACGATGTAATATTTAGCTCTATTTAAATCATTCATTGTATCATAATCATCTTAGGAACCGGCTTCGATTTCAGTCTGGACGACGAGAACTAGTTATGGTCATGTAATAGTATATATTTTATCCTACTTGTAAAATAAATATCATTGTGTTCTCTATCTATGGAATCAGTCTCTGCTACAGTATGCACACGTCACAGGAATTGAAAACGTGTGATAAATCCATTTCCTCGTCTACAATTTAATGGTTTGGCTCAATTCCTAATAGATTTATCATTAATACCGTGTGTTTAAACTCCTATCTGCAGCTCTTTTACTTATATGTTATCCGTACATAAGCATTAATTTGTCGTAATAATATTCACATAAGTTACACCTTAATTCTTACCAGCTAACATTTCTGCTTGAAACCGACCATAATTCTGCTCATTAGATAAAATCATTTTAGTTTAGTTTACCACTTCGTCACGAGATGCTAACTTACAAATCTTGGCAAGGTTCCGTAAATTTTCTATTTTCTCTTGGTAAGACTAGCAAGTTTTTGAGACAAATTTTATAGTCAGTTTCTGATCCTACTTGCTTAATACTAATCAATTATAATTACTCTTTCTAATCAAACTTAAATACTCTAAAAATTTACAGAAGTGGTAGAACTCCCGTATCACAAAGTTCCAATGGATATGTTCAAACCTCGATACTTGTAACGCCTTCCTCCTTGAAAATCAACCACTCTCTTTGACCAACGTGGGGTACCTCTTCGCTTCTTGCATCGTGGTGGTGTCTTATTCCTTCCAAATCGTCTCTTTGCATCATTTTTCTTCAAGCCTGTACTGTTTGAACCAGGAACTATCTATTGTTCAATAAAACTGGCAATTTTTCCTTCTGTAGTTCTGTCGGAATCCAAGTCCTCAAAAATAAAAAAAAATCAGTGGTTAAAACATTTACAGGAAATAGTACTTGTATCATTCATTTGAAACTCTTTTAAGAATCAAATCCCAGTGTTAAAATATACTTTCAATTCAATTTATCTAAACCTATAATATCTTCAAAAACTATAACAGAATGTTCAAATCTCATCCAATAAACAGTTCAAAAATGATATGAATAAACTTAATAAATTATTCAATTCATTTACAACATCTGCATTAAACCAACGTAGTCAGACTATAGGTAAATTCATACGTTACTTACGCTCTTGAGGATAACTTCATCTGCACCGGGCACACTTAACCCGAATCTTAATTGGCTCATCTGGCCAAATCAAATGGCCCACTTGGCTTCATCAAAGGCACGCTTAGCTTCATCAAAAGCACGCTTGGCTTCATCAAAGGCACGCTTAGCTTCATCAAAGGCACGCATGGCTTCATCAAGGCACGCTTGGCTTCATCAAGGCACGCTTGGCTTCATCAAGGCACGCTGGGTTTCATCAAGGCACGCTTGGCTTCATCAAAGGTACACTTAGCTTCATCAAAGGCACGTTGGGCCTCATCAAAGGTACACTTAGCTTCATCAAAGGTACACTTAGTTCATCTAAGGCACGTTGGGCCTCATCAAAGTCACGTTTGGCCTCATCAAAGACACTCTTGGCCTCATCAAAGCACTATCACTGATCATTCACTAATCATCAATCACTAACCATTAACCATCAATCACCAATCACCAACCATTAACCATCAATCATCAATCATCAACCATTAACCATTAATCATCAACCATCAATCATTAATCATTAGTCACCAATCATTAATCATTAACCATTAATCACCAATCACCAATCACTAATCATCAATCATCAATCATCAATCATCAACCATCAACCATCAACCATCAACCATCAACCATCAATCATCAATCATCAATCACCAACCACTAATCATTAATCAGTAATCATCAATCATCAATCATCAATCATCAATCATCAATCATCAATCATCAATCATCAATCATCAATCATCAATCATCAATCATCAATCATCAATCATCAATCATCAGTCATCAATCATCAATCATCAATCATCAATCATCAATCTTCAATCTTCAATCTTCAATCTTCAATCTTCAATCTTCAATCTTCAATCTTCAATCATCAATCATCAATCATCAATCATCAATCATTTATCATTTATCATTTATCATTTATCATTTATCATTTATCATTTATCATTTATCATTCATCATTTATCATTTATCATTATACGAATTCGATGAAAATAAAGAAAGGAAAAGGAACCCAATTTGAAATATAGAAACTAAAATGAATCACCAGCATATAAGAGGTGTTTAGTCTTGTCAACGTTCGATTACGAACATGACGCGCATATCAATACCATTCAGTTCACACATTTGCAGGGAATCGAATGATTCAATACACGAGCCTGTCACCATCAGTAAGAAATTTGGGTGAGTATGATACTGGTCTAAAATACTTGGCACATTTGGCTAAAAAAATAAAAATAAATCTCAAGCTCATTTAGCTTCAATTTAGGCACACATAACCTCTTCCTGTTATCACTGCACATATTTGTAGGCATAATTAAGAATAAGAGAATTTAGCAAGCATGCATAGCTCACTATCAACCGGCAACGATGCGCCTACACACAACTAGTGGGTAGTGTACTTTCTAGTAAGATCGTACACATATGTACACTGGTGAACAGGTCATAGTTCACCCCCTAACATAATCCGATGAACATACATAGTCCACCCTTAATATAATCCGATGAACGTACATAGTCCAACCCTTAACATGATCCGATGAACATACATAGTCCACCCTTAACATAATCTGATGAACGTACATAGTCCATCCACTAACATGATCCGATGAACATACATAGTCCACCCTTAACATAATCCGATGAACGTACATAGTCCACCCTTAACATAATCCGATGAACGTACATAGTCCATCCACTAACATGATCCGATGAACATACATAGTCCACCCTTGACATAATCCGATGAACGTACATAGTCCACCCTTAACATAATCCGATGAACGTACATAGTCCATCCACTAACATAATCCGATGAACGTACATAGTCCACCCTTAACATAATCCGATGAACATACATAGTCCATCCCCTAACATAATCCGATGAACAGACATAGTTCACCCCCTAACATAATCCGATGAACATACATAGTTCACCCCCTAACATAATCCGATGAACATACATAGTTCACCCATATCATGTCTCGATATAAAATATTTAAAATCAATACGATACTTTATCATTAGATAGAGATTTAAAAATCAGTGCTACGATGTATTAACAATTACCCTGAATATTTCATGTGTTATTATATAATGTGTCATATTTAGATAATGCGTGATCGTAATGCAGTATATATTGTCGATGTGAGAAGTAAAACAAAGAAATCAAAACGCTACCAGAGTGAAGCTCTGGCTCTCTCTCTCAATTTGTTTATCTAACACATGTTAAACGTCTGTTAAGATGAACGTTATCGGAGTGTAGCCCCGACCAAACGCTTATACAAGAAATAGTACTCAAAATGTATATTAACTAAAAATTTTGTAGGTTATATCGAGATTATTTGTCTGCTGACAGTTTTAATGTGAATAGTTGATAGATTAACGACTATGTATCTATGTGATATAGAAATTAACATTGGTGGGCGTTGAAAATTTCTCGATAAACGTTATAATATTTGTTCAACCATACCTTTTTGTCTGGTCCGTGTCACTTCTGAATTGTAACAATTCAAACACTCCAGGATAAATTGTATAAATATTTTATTCACTTTGATAAACACAATTTCATACTTACGTTCTATTAACAATCATTTACAAATGCACAGATTAGTCGGACATGTTTTCTGTTCAACAACTCAAAGCAGACCGCCCTGTCCCAAAAGATCGTTACAAAAACCCCCGTGTTTTGCTACTACCCACTTTCACAAACACTCGGTCGACTGACCGACCAATCAGCGCAAAGTAAAGAGATTGACTATCTAATATACATTAGAGTTTATCTAATAATTAACTGCAAGTAAATATTTCATTTTAACAGATATGATATATTATACAAAACAAATCCATAAAGTGTAATATTATAAATTATTACTTAATATCTACAATGAATGTCTAAAGTTCATGTAACTACTAGCGCCATCTATCGCTTATTATTGGAAGTTGAACGATTTATGAATATTTTCTTTAAAAATCATAACACTAGAGTGTTGCCAGGTTATTTATTATTATTATTATTATTATAATTCTATCATCACAAGACAACCACAATCAGAGTTTAGACTATCGAGCTATGCAAACATGAAACTTATCGTGTTATCATAGAGGAGAACCATTTAGCAAAGCTCAAAGGTGTCTGACCCTTATATAGTAAGCCAGACATATCAAGTGTCTCTCGTGGACACCACTTTACATAATTCACGAGTTTCAAATTCACTATCGTCGTCCTAACAGTTAATAGACTATATTAACCTACTTCTTTTTCTTTTTTTCCGGTCGAAGATTATTCACTACTTAGATAATTTTGTTCCAGTATGTGTCTACGCCAATTGCAGCATCGTTGGCCAGCATTAAGTCTCCCGAGTGCCTGTTTACAGGTACTTGGGGCGCTCCAACGCGTGGTTCAAGTACTGAATAGATGCCTTTATTGAATAATTTGACGGGTCTAAGAAACCTCATTTTGACAGGCCTACCTGGGTGGCGCAACTTGCTTTCCATATAGGCCACTGTATTGATGGTAATACAAAGTTTTAATTTTTAGTCTCGTGTTAAAATATTGGTCTGTGGACCGTTCTTTCGCCAAATATGGCGCTTTGTCTGTACTGATAACTGAACCCAAACAAGAATAAAAGCAGTATTTTAAGAAAGTCGTTTCAATCATTACAGTGATAATACAGTCCACTAAGCCTTAACTTACACTGCAAAAAAATATGTCAGGTGTGTCCAGATGTGTCCAGGTGTGCCAAGGTGTGTCCTGGTATGTCCAGGTGTGTTCAAATGTGTCCAGGTGCGTCCAGATGTATCCAGGTGTGTTCAGGTGTTTCCAGGTATTCATGGGGTTTCAAGAAATCAAATGATGGCAGGTGATATTTTTTCCATAGCTTTGCGTTCACTTCACAATCTTTTGCTAATCCTCAAGGACAAAAATATCACATTATTTCGCGATTTCCACAGTACCTACCTATCGAAAAGAAAAGGTAAGATTTTTTAATCCAAGATCAGCGTAAAAGTACCAATCTCTAGTTAGTATTTTAATCTTCCTCGCGTATCGACTTTATCGTTTATTTTGTTCATTGTTTTTATTTCGTCCTCGCCTTAAGCTTTCTTATTTCTTAAGCGCTCTGTAAATATTAGATTGCTTGCCGTGACTTTAATTTTTTTTTGTGTTTGTAACTTGATCCCCTAGAAATTGCTTTGGAATTTTAAATAAAAAGAGTCTTGATATATTTTCGGATAGAATAATAATGTTGTAAAGCTGCGATGTTTTTATAATGTTTTCTCTTGCGCCTAATGTTTGTAATTGCGATCGATCAGCCTAAATGAAGGGGAGACCTATGTCCAACGGTGGATATCCTTCGGCTGAAATGATGACGTCGTCAACTTGCATCTGAATGACAGAAATTAAGATAGACAAAATAATTTAATTTTACAATGGTGTATTATTGCTCATGACTCAACAGCATACCTAAATTCGAAGTCAGGGGTCAAAATTTACAGTAAAAAAAAAAAATACTGTAGATTTATATCAGTATTTATAACACTTATTATTTACACTATAAGCATGTACATAACCAGCTGCCAACAAAAAGGATGTACAAAAAATCAAAACAAAAGAACTTGAAACAAAAAACATCCCCTGATTAATATGTGGTGTCCCTCCCCAGGCCGCGGCCCTAGCTAATTAAATCTCTTTCAGTATTACCGGCTCATTGATATTGATCGGCAATCGCTTTAATAAATATGCCGACACATTTTACACAGCGCACAAAGGTTTTTGATCGCCGCAACCGGGATTTGAAATTTACTGTTTTATAATTTAATTGATGGCTATTGAGTAAGCCACTTAGCGGCTTAATGCAACCGCCAAAGGTATCAAATGGTTTATAGTTATAATTTGATTAATAGATTTATGGCCGAATCAATTTGTTATAGAACAACCACATTTTTAACGCGCACTTGTTTTATTTATAGAATAGAATAGAATAGAATAGAATAGACTTTATTGTACACCAAAAAGTAATACAGCTTATACAAAAACTTCAGTACTTTATACTGAGTAATCAAGCTTTAAAGGCCGCGTATTGTGGCCTATTTAATTTTTTTTACTAAGCCTATACTTTACCACTGCTTGGCATTGGCCTCCCCTAACGTATTCCAGGTATTTCCCGACTCACCTCGAAACCAGCCCTTACGGTGGGCGTCTAGGTCAAGATAACCTCGGTGGCGTTCTCAGATGCCCACTTTGTGGAGACTCTTATCCAACGATCAATGTGTATGCAGCTGATGTGACCCGCCCAATTTCATTTTAGGCTGGAAAACTTTTTTTTTATAATTAACCTATTTACTTATAACATCTTTTTTAAGACCAGCATCAAGGCAAGCTGCGAAATTAAACGGCCCTGTTTGCCCTGCACAGGGCAAATAAAGGAAGTCTGACACTTCCTCTTACTCTGCTAAGAGCTGCAGAAGTTATTTGATGATTCTGCACACAAAAACCAAGATAGCAGCTGGGTTGATCACCGAGGCATCAGAATTCATGTATCTCAAAGAAAATTACCAACAGTCATCAATACTGCAGAAAAATAACAGCAAAAGATTACAGTTCTGAGGTCCTAAACAGTTTTCAGTCCGATAACTAGTGCTTCAAAACAAATAAAATTGTTGAAACAAACACAATCCTATTTTCACTGAAACAAATGATCCACACAGTCGAACGGAGCAAAATGAATATCATTTCAACTTAAATAAACATATTTTTAGTACATTTGCGGACAGGTGCAGCCGCCTCAGCGACCTGTCAGTAAAACAAATGAATTGCCTCATATTCGTGTAATTACATAGCACGGGTGTCACTAAATAATGTAGCATTGCTATCTAAATTAATTTTAATCACTACATCGCTTAAATTATTTTATAATGATGAGGATCAATTCTGGCTGTATTTAAACTGAATTTGTAAATAGTTGTACTAAAAGCATTATTGAGATTTTTTCTGTTACATTTTTTCATTATTTTAAAGACTAATTCTAACAAGTTGATTACAGTTGGCATGAAAAAAAATGGATGAGCATGCGTGGTATTATGTTAGATGTGTATGCGTGATGTTATATTAGAATTGGGAGTGTAAACGTGATGTTATATTAGATGTGGGTGTGGATGCGTCATGTTATGTTAGAAGTGGGAGTACGGTCGTGATGTTATGTTAGAAGTGGAAGTGCGCACGTGATGTAATATTAGAAGTGGAAGTACGTGCGTGATGTAATGTTTGAAGTGGGAGTGCGTGCGTGATGTTATGTTAGGAGTGGAAGTGCGTGCGTGATGTAATGTAAGAATTGGAAGTGCGTGCGTGATGTAATGTTAAAATTAGGAGTGCATGCGTGAAGTTATGTTGTCTGTAGATGCACATGCGTGATACATTATACTTTACAAGTGATTCTTATTCTTGAAAACTTAAAACATCATTTCTTTTCTGGTCTAATTTTCTTTTTTGTTTTGCCCCTTCAAATAAATTTCTGGTCCTTTGATCCACAACCATGCTATCTAAATCTAATCTGCGAAAACAAAATGAATTGCGCCTTAAACAACTAACAGAAACAGTCGATAGAGAAAGTATGGAACTTATGAAATTATATTATTCTCGGTACACAAGAACGGAATACTAATCCGGCGGGGCCGGCCGCGCCGTCCGATCACGTTGCTTCGTGATTGTAAATCAAGTTAAAATAAATAAATAAATCTTTTATTTTTATGCTGATCGAAGAATAGATAGAAATCTGAGGACACGACTTGAATTTCTTTGTTGCCCCGAGCGTCAGCGAGAAATAGGTTTTGCTTTTGTATAATATTTTTGTGACTTTTTAATAGGACTGTGGACAGAAGACATTTCAAGTGAAGTTTTGCTTTAGTATTGTCAATCTGAATTATTTTGTGAATAAATATAGTACTGTTCAACTATATTCTTGATAAAGCACCGATCATCTCCATCTCATACCTTGACATTGGCAAAATCATCGGACATTTGTCGATGGAGCCATGCACTTAAAAAATTGAATTCAATTGAATAGTTCAACAATAATCTTTTACACAACAGGTATCTTCTCATCCCACATACCACAGTGTCTTAAGACGAAAGACCCAGTGTGTTTTGCCAGTGATGACATAATGGTGCCGAAACGTGTTCACTCACAATTGGCCTCATCAAAAAGCTTAAAGTCACGTAAAGGACAATGGAAAGGACTATGCTCGGAGTTTCTTTGCGTGATCGAATCGAGAACAAAGATCACCGCAATAACACGAAGAATCGCCAAACTTAAGTGGCAATATACAGGGCACATTGCTCGCAGAACAGGTAGCCGTTGGGGCCGAAAGGTTTTGGAGTGGCGACCACGTATCGGAAGACGCACCGTTGGCAGGCCTCCTACAAGGTGGACCGATGACCTGGTGAAGGTTGTGGGAATCCGATGGATGCGGAACGCACAGGATCGTTCATTATGGTGACACTTGGGGGAGGCCTATGTCCAACAGTGGACGTCTATCGGCTGAAATGTTGATGATGATGATGACAATAATTAGGCATTCTCTTTCTAGGTCAACAAGGACTTACATAGCTATCGGACCTTTGTCTCCCAAAACATACAGCTGAAGCAAACTATGGATTGCTACTGACAAAACCGTAGAAGCGGTAAAGATTTATACCATAAAAAAGATGCTCCGCATTTACAATCGTCATGAAGATGTAAAATTATTGGTACTAGCTTGTTACTAGCTTTTGCCCGCAACTTCGCCCGCGTACAAAAATATGGCCAATGTCACTCAGGAAGCAGCTTTCTATCGTTGAAAAAAAAAATAGCAATCGGACCAGCACTTTCAGAGATTACATCCTACAAAAAAAACAAACTACCTGTTAGTGTTTTTTTGTTTTTTTTTTTTATTTGTAGGAGGTAATCCCTGGAAGTACTGGTCCGGTTGCTAAAATTTTTTCACCGATAGAAAACTGCTTTTTACATACGCGGACGAAGCAGCGGACAATAGCTAATAAGTAATGAAAGTACTAGGTACCATCAAAATAATCCAGGAAACCTCATCCATAATGAAGTGAGTGAGGTATAAAGCCATGCATGTGCTGCCGAGCTGGAGCAATGCATCGCCGTAGTTTCGACAAAGTTGGTGTCGGGGCAGACTGTGCAGTGCACCATTATTCTATGTATGTCTACGGAAACGTCACCCTGTCTTGAAAGATATGAATGCGTTTGTGGTAGAGAGAAGAAAGTTCTATTATAACCTAACCCAGAATCGGTACAGTATTCTGTCGCACCAAGGCGGTTGGCTCTAGATGTGTGTGAAGACTCACATTTGTGGAAACGCATAATTATTTTTTCTGAAGTTTTGTAAGTGATGGGCACATACAAAAAAAAACCAAACCAAAGAACCAAAACTAATCCGCCTTGGTGAGATAGTAACAGAAACAAGCAATCAAATATGGAATTAATCAATACATTCATTCTTCATTGTGTGGTTTGCTGTTAGAAAACCCAGTTGTGGGTTAAGCTCGCCTATGTATGTACAACTTTTTTAACTGTATGTTTAAATTGTTTGTACAATAAAGAATATCTAAGAATACTTCTAGCCACTGAAAACATTGCTTTGCAAATTGTTTTTTGTGATATATGACTTACATACAAGTATGAATTCCATAATTATATACATAATAATATCCATACTATGAGCAGCCACGTGACCATACTATATATTAAATAGTAAGTATACTGAAGAAATAATTGTAAAATTCTTAAAATTTTATATGAATTTCATTTAAGATAAAATATATATTACTAGGCATGCCTTTTAAGGTCTGTCGTTTAAATATTTCTCACTAATTGTGAACTTAGAATTGCTCAATTTTCAAATTTGTTTGAATTTAGAATGGCAAAACAATTGAAATAATTAGAATTGATGAAACTATTTAGTCACAGCGTTGTTTTGAATCTATGTAGTCGCGCACAAAAATGAATCTCTCTAAGGAAAACGTTCGTGCTATAATTTTTACAACTTTTGGAGAAGTCTAACTCGGATTCAATGTTTCGAGGAGTTAAGATCTGTTTTTTATGATGAAGCTCCTTGTCTACGGACTGTTGAACGCTGGTATTTAGAATTCCAGCGTGGAAATACTAGTCTTAGTGACAAATCTTATGAACGACGTCCAAAACCCGCCTTTACTGAAGAAAACATCGTTGCTGTGAGACAACTAATACTCGAATATCGGTAGATAGAGGCGTTAATAGGCATTTCAAGGACAACCATTCCAAACATCTTGAATGAAGAACTTGGTGTGAGAAAGCTAGTTTGCCGATGGATTTCGCATTTGCTTTCCGATGATCATAATGCGGCCCACGTCAGATAGTGTAAGAAAAGTTTCCAAAGGTTCAAGCGAGGACAGTCAAATCACGTCTACGACATTATCAGTGGTGACGAGTCTTGGATTTATGACCCTGATTCCAAAGAGCAATCCACAACCTGGGTCTTCCGAAATGAGCCAAAGCCGACTAATAAGTTGTTCGCTCTCGAAGCACTTCGAAGAAGATGGTGGTTACGTTCGTGGCGAAAACCGGTCGCGTTGCAACAATTGCGCTTAAAGATCATAGAACGGTTAATGCAGAGTGGTATACCACAATTTGTTTGCCACAAGTCATCGCTGAAGTTCGGAAATCTAACCCAAAGCGACGCATCATCCTACACCATGACGACGCAAGCTGACATACCGCTGGTAAAACAATTGATTATTTGAAGCAGGAAAACGTAGAAATTCTTGACAAAATTAAAAAGGCATCCCTCGTACTATTAGTCATGACAGATACAAGACAACCAACAACAATAAATTAACGTCAAGTGGACATGAAACAAATTTGAATCAGAATCAGAATCAGAATCAGAATTTTATTTGTAGAACATAGGTACAAGGAACATAGGAAGATCTTACATGAATTAAATGAGCGCTATGTTTTGCCGTGAAGGCGTACAAATGTTGAGATCATAAGATCGTTAAAAACTAAAAATAAACTAACTAAATAAAAAACAAAATTAAACTCTCACAAGAAAAAAGAAATAAAAATAACTATTTTACATGTATAATTAAAGAAAACTTACTTAAAATTTAGGAATCAGTCTTTAAATATTTAAAATATAATATTATTATATAAAACAATTATTACATGCAGCATGCATGTAAAATATTAAAATACATCTTTTAAAAAATCTTCTACAGAATAGTAACATTTTTTAAGTAATAGAGAGTGGAGACTTTTCTTAAATTGTAATAGGGGCAAATTTTTTATACTATCAGGTATTTTATTATAAATTTTCGGGGCCATCCCAAAAAAACTCTTTTTCATTAAAGCGGTTCTGCATTTTCTGTCGCACAGTTTATTCATATACTGAGAACGCATTGGGGTCTTTTTAACATCAGATAGTTTTTGAAATAGGTTTAAATTGATCTTAACAAACAAAGCAGTTTCGTAAATGTACATAGCTGGCATAGTCAGTAGTTTTAATGATTTAAAATGAGGTTCACATGTTTCGGTAGTTTTTAGGCCACACATGGACCGAATACATCGTTTTTGTGCTCTAAAAACAGTCTCTCTTTCAGTAGATTGCCCCCAAAAAATGATTCCAAATCTCAAAACCGATGCAACCAATCCGTGATACGCAATTAAAAGTGTTTGTGTATTCACTTTTTTCGACAGCTGAAACAGTGCATAAGCAGATTTATTTAATTTAAGACAGATTTCTTCAATATGAGGTTTCCATGTCAGTTTACTATCAATGGTTATACCTAAAAATTTGGCCTTATCTGTATCATCTATTTGACACTTATTATATGTAACATGAACTGGAGGTTTTTCACATCTTTGACGAAAGTGCATTACTCTTGTTTTTTTTAAATTAATTACTAGATTATTGTTATTAAGCCAGTTAATTATTCTATTGAGGCAATCATTTATATCACTTTCGTAATAGACAGCATTATTACATTTTACAATTGCTGTACTGTCATCGGCAAAAAGAACCATATTTTGAGATATGAATATTGGGAGATCATTAATATATATTAAAAAAAGTAGAGGCCCTAGCACGCTACCTTGGGGCACCCCGTATTTTATAATTCTTGGTTCAGATGTGTAAATGGTTACTAAATTCCTTTTTTTACATAATTGTGAGATTTCAGTGCACTGGGATCTGTTCTCAAGATATGACTCCAAAAGTTTTAAAATATTTCCTCGAATTCCATATCCATGTAGTTTATTCAGCAAAATCTTATGATCCACGTAGTCAAAAGCTTTTGTCATATCGGTATATATAGCACATACCGGAGCTCTTTCATCGACTGATGTCATAATATAAGAAAGGAGGTCGAACAATGCCATATTTATATTCGTATTTTTTCGAAATCCTTTTTGTTCTTTGCAAAAAATATTATTTTTTTCAAAATAATTATTATTGAATTATAAATGAATTTTTCTAAAATTTTTGAAAATATAGGTATTTTGGCAATGGGTCTGTAATTTTTGACATCTGATTTATCATCTCTTTTAAATAAGGGCTTAATAATTACTTTTTTTAGACTATTAGGAAAAACACCATTTGTTATGCATAAATTAATAATGTGCGTTAGTGGTAGCGCTATAACTTCTTTGACATATTTTACAACTTGAGTACTTACTCCGTCATAGCCAACAGTATTTGTATTGTTAAGATTATTTATAATTTTTATTATGTCAATAGGTAAAACTGGTTGCATATATAATGATTGTGTAGTTAAGTTGTTATAAGTATTATTACTGTTCGAAGTAACGTTATTGTTTACATTTTTTTCAATAACATCTACAAAAAAGTTATTAAATTCGCTTGCGATATCCATGGGATGTGTGATAGTAGAATTCCCATTCTGTATGGACGGTATTAGATGTTGTGGTAGGCGAAATTTGGATTTGTTAATTACTTGCCATGCAGCTTTTGATTTGTTTTGAGAAGTGTTTATGTAGTGATTATTTTGAGTTTTCTGTGTTAGTCGTATAATCTTTTTGTAAATCTTAGTATAATTTTTAAAATCTTGTCTATTTTTATTGTCAGGTTTAAATCGATACGTCCAAAGTAATTTCCTTTGTTTTTGACTACAGATTTTTATTCCCCGAGAAATCCATTTAGTTTTAGCATTCGTTTTTATCGTTACATATTTTGTTGGAAAACATAGTTTATACAACATTAAAAAATCATCTGCAAAGAAGTCATACGAGTCATTCACATCACTAGTACTATAAACTTGTGTAAAAGATAAATTGTTCAAATAGTTTTTAAACTTCTTTAAATTTTCTAGGCAAATATCCTGCTTTTGAGTTTTCCAATATTTAAGTTTACATGATTTATTTATAGGTACACTAAGTATTTGAGATGTATGATCTGACAGAACTAGGTCTATTATTTGCGCTTTGCAGTCTTTTCTGTAGGCGTGTGCAAAGTTATCTATGCAGGAGTTGCTGCTTAATCTTGTAGGCTTGTGAAGGGCTAAGTTAAGATTGAATTGGGCAAGAAAATGTTCAAATTCTAGAGTAATATTATTTCTTTTTAAGATGTCAATGTTAAAGTCGCCAGTTAAGATTACATTTTTATTAGAGAGAGAACAATATTTTCTTAATATATCCTCTAATTTTTCATAGAATATACTGTAATTATGCTTAGGTACACGATATATACAGATAATAATAATGTTATGATGTAAAAGTTCTATGGCACAGGATTCAAAGACACCCGACACTGACTGTTTTGCTACGTCAGGTATATCTCTAAATTGAAGTCCGGCTCTAACAAGAATACACGTTCCACCGCGTTTAGCCTTTCTTGAAAAGAAAGCTGCTGGTAAAAAATTTGGTATATGCAACAAATCTTCATAACCCGTCTCAATAAAATGTTCTGTCATACAAATCACATCAATGTTAGTTCCTTCCTGGTGAAGCTCTTCTATTTTAACTGTTAGTGCATCCGATTTGTTCATCAGTCCCGCTATGTTTTGGTGAAGTATATTTATATACTTACAGAAAAAACTGAGAACTATTTTGGGAATCTACAGCTGTTACGTCTTTTTGTATTTTTTGGGAACAATCGACTTCAGAGCTAATAATAGTCGTGGCTGCTGTAGTACTACAGTATAAGATTAAGTCTATTAAATCTGATATAACAAGTTGTAAACCTCTTTTATTAAGTGTGCCGTAATGTGGGCTGTATGTGTCAAAAGTATATGGTAAGTTAAGATTGGAATCCAAAACGTAAGCATAATTATTTGTTTGTGCATCCATATAGAGTAAATTATTAAAGGTCTCAACTCTGCTATTGTACATAATATTTACATTATTCATATACTTAAAAGTTGGTAGGCATATTATAAAATTAGTGTGATTCAGATGTACAAGTTTTTTACGAATAAGTAGAACAAGTTCAATGTAATTTTGAGTTCGTTTGAAATTTTCTTCACCTATAAATATAATACAGAAATCTGATTTGGTAAAATTTTCAACTTTACCGTTTACATTGTCTAGTACAAGTTCTAAATTACAATTTGGTTTGCGATAGTGACAGATTTCATAACAGTTTGGTAAGCTAGTGCTATTTATTAATTTACATATTCTACTGCTATTTTCACTACTAAGAATGCATATTTTACTTTTTGTAGGCAACTGTTTTAGATTAGGTTTGATAAAATTGCTCGTTACTCCATTATTTAGAGAACAATTACGAATGACATCTAGGGTTTCAGTTTTGCTGTCTTGATTTATAGAAGTATCATTCCCAATATTTTTATCTGTTTGTGTATGTTTAGCTTGTCTTGACTGAGTTTTCTTGGGTGTTATTGACTTTTGTTTAACTGGAGAGCTCGCAATTTGTTTATATAAATTATTTTTCCTTGATAAATCTTCATTACTTTGTTTCAAACTACTATTTTCCAAAGATAATATCTCAATTTCCCTATGCGCACTGTTTAATTGAGACGTCAACTCATCAATCTTATCCTGCAATCTCTTTATATGATTGTTCTCATCGTCTTCCGACATTTCTGGCATACTATTTGTAGTGCAATTCATAGTTGTGTTATTGCTGTCATCATGGTTAGATTCCGATCTTCTGCTATGGTTGCGACGGAATGTTATATTATCCAAGAAGTTCATATTGGCAGATAATAAATTTTTCAAATGTTAATAGAAAATATTTATTTTATTTCTTCAAAATAAAACAAAAAATCTACCAATCTCTCTTTTTTTTTTTATCTATCAACACTCAATCGAATATGGTAACACCGTTTAATTTTCAAAATTGCTTTTAGTTGCTAATAGATGTCGCTGTTCGCAATATTTAACTGGAAAATATAATATTGATTTCTTGCAACACTATGATGAATCTTGTAACACTTTTTCGTAGTTCTGCTACTCACTACTAGGTGGTGCTATTATCAACTTATCATGAACTTTTGAATAAAAAACGGAATTTGTAAATGTTTTTTCTTGAATTTTTACACTCTCACTGTATTTTAAAAATGTTTTGTAAGTTACTATGCTTGTTTAAAGTTATTAATGATGATAACATATAAAAGTTTGCTTATTTTTTCTTAATTACTTGAAATAACTCACTGTATTATAAGGTTCTTAAGTCACAGCTGATTTTGTTAATTACTCAACAAAAATACTGAATAACACTCTCACAACTTGTTTATAAGTTTAGTTTCACTTTTACACACATTTCATTACCCTAACATACGAAAAAGCTATTATTTAACTAATTTTAAACGCAGCACAACAAATGTAGTGTTTACTAGAGCGCGCCATCTAGCGGACAAAAAAAAAAAAAAATTGAAAAATCCTACTCGATAAAAATTCAACAAGATAGTAGAGTCCGTCTAACGAAAGCGTGACCTGAGAAAAGGAGGTTAAAACCAAAAATTTTGTATGTGGTATTATTGAAATAGTAGGAGAAAAAAATTTTGATACTTGAGTATTTTTTGTATTTATGACGATTGTATAATAGTTGTTTAGGAACTTAAATTTTAGTCAAAAAGGTGTGTGTAGACTTAAGCTAGAACTACACTACACCGACGCACACGTGTGAGACGTCTCAGACGTGTGCGGCAGGTGTGCACACTACACCGAAGCAATGCGTAACACATGTGATGCCTTTGATTTCATCGGAGGATTAAAAACAGATCAAGCTTGCTTTTTCATTTACCATCCATTTACACTTCCGCCTGACCACCACGATCAGACGCGTGGATAGCCCCGCCCACCTTCCTCTAAAATTTCTGGGACCGATGTGTCCGCGTCGCGGACGTAGCGTCGCATGGCGTGGCGTGGATCAAGTGTTGCTCTAACAGTCTATTTTCCATTTGAAATGTATGGAGACCGGAGCTCAGAGATCGGCGTGTGTAGCACACGTGTGAGCAGTATAGTTCTACCTTTAATTATTGGTGGGTGTATGGTAAAGGTCAATAACACACAAAATGTTAGTTATTATTACAAATTATTTTATTTTATCTGTTATTTCAAATGTCGCTACATAATATTCAAATAATAGTCTTTATT
This sequence comes from Mythimna albipuncta, assembly GCA_929112965.1. Taxonomy (NCBI): domain Eukaryota; kingdom Metazoa; phylum Arthropoda; class Insecta; order Lepidoptera; family Noctuidae; genus Mythimna; species Mythimna albipuncta. The sequence continues at coordinate 956,035 of OV815973.1, forward strand.
TACCATTTCATTCGACTCGTGAGCCACAGAAAGTTCAGCAGCTATCTCTTTCAAACTTGAACTAGAATTTCAGTCACTTCACTTTCACGATTTTAACTTCAGTTGAAGACTTTGATGCACTACCAGACAGACTGAGGCAAATCTTTCATTACATCTCAGCCGCTTTTGAATGCATTCTACTACTCATTAGCATGTTTTTGATTAAGTCGATTTACCAAAAGTCTTCTTTGTTCGATGTTTATGTCAATTACGAAATTCGCAATATGCCAGATTATCTAAAAATATAAGAAAAAAAAAATATTATTATATCGTAAATATATCGTAATATATTTGTCAACAAAGATCAAGAATATAACGTCATACTAACTTAAAAATTCAGAAATCGTATATAAACATTGTTGGTTTTTATTGAAAACACTTTCTTTCCCTTCTTGTTTTTGTTTGAATTTATTAACCATAGTGTGTAGCAGTTTTCGCACGTTACTGTTTATTGTTTTTCCCATAATTAAGCAATTATTATAGAAAAATAAATATCTGTTTACAAAAACTGACAATTGCAACCATAGACTTTGACGTGATTTTTTCGGCAAAACAATGTTGCCAATTTAATTTAAAAAAAAAACTCCAGGTTACGCTTTCAGTAGACGCACTCTATCAACAATTTTTTGTAAGAAATTGAAATAATGTATTTTTATTTTAAAACGAAGATGTGAAATATACATAATGCCAAACATAAACGAATTGGTGTCAAGTTATTATGTCTTTATTACAATAAGAATAATTTTATGAAATAAGTGGTTCTCGATCACTCAAGGAAATGTTAAGTAGGCATCCCACAAGGACCTCCACGGTCTAGACTATACAGTCTAAACCGCCAACATTGAAAAACTGAAACAATTTGCTTGCTGTGGTCTTCCCGTCCGATTTGAATCTAGGTGTCTTCAAAGCTAGAGTGAATGGGCTCTTAATAAACTAGTGCACTTCACTATCATCGTTTGCACCACTGCGTACCATCAAGTGGGGTCACAGTCACTAGTTGATATCAATAAAAAAGGAGGACCGACGCCCTGGTGAGGGTCGTCGGAATCCGATGGATGCGAGATGCACAGGACCATTCATCTCCAGTAGTAGACGTTTTTCGGCTGAAATTATGAGGATAACAAGTGAGTGTGTGTTATGTTAGAACATCTTATGTACGCTGAAAATAATAAGTGAGTGTGTGTTATGCTAGAACATCTTTTGTACGCTGAAAAAAACTAAACACAAGAGAATTTTGAATCTTCCTGTGGGCTTAGCCCACCGGAAGCTTTCAAATTTTTCTATGGAGTTATAGAATATATTTATAAGCAGAAAAACAAATCTATACTTAAAGATACTTTTATACTCCAAAATGAAACAGATATTGCCAAAGTTAACCTAACAAAAAGGCTGTTGGATATTTTCATGATAGTTACAAAGTTAGTTCCTCAAAACAATAGCGTAAGGGTCACGTGACACTACATAAATAATAACAGAACAACAAAGCACACTAGTTCCAAGGACGCGGAAGAAATATTCAGTGGGAATATTCCAAAGAAAAATACATCAACAGCGGTAGCAACTACTTGGTACTTAGTGCCACAAACTTATCCTTTTGTTTTGTGTTGTACTGTCATGGACGCTAATTTATTCAATTCTGAATATGTAGATAGTTATATTTTGTTTATGTTCAGTTAGGACTTAGGGTGTGTCTTTGATTTAAACCGTAGTGGGGTTAATGATTTTACGATTAAAATTTAGTTTGTATGAACGCTTATGAGGTATTATATTGCTTATAATAATTTTACAAATAATACACCCGACTTTAGAACAAAAAAAAACTCTTATAACGCACTTTATATTTCGGAAATAGATATTTCTGGTTTTATTTCTTCGCTATTTAATAATAATTTCCGAAATTTCTACTAGAAGTTGTTGTACTCTTTTAGCTAAACCTAAACAGTATAGGTACATGTTGAAGATAACCATTACTATAAAATTGTGCCCAGGTTTCTTCAGAATTCCATCATCAGTTCCTGACGTTGGGACCTTAGACCAACTGGAAAAAATACGCTTTCAACCAAAAAAAAAAAATTGCTAAATCGATCGACGCGCAATCGGGAAACATTCTTAAAAAAAAAAAAAACAAATATATTCGAATAAAGAAATTATTCGAAAAATAAAGTCGAATTGAGAACATCCTTTTTGAGGTCGGTTAAAAATCTGATAACCCTTGCGACCTGACCACAAAGAAAACATTAGCTTGAAAACAGAAATAGAACTTGTTCGAAACGCAATTCGATTTGTGTGGTTAAACTTTTAAAGAGACATTTCAAAAGGTTGAAGTGGTTGAAAAAACTGTTTTTTTTTTATTTACACTTGAGGTCCCGACAGAAGATGTCTTGCCCGAAAGCAACAGGTCGGGTTATCGATTTTTTTGAAAAAAAAAAAATTGATTACCCGATTACACCTACCAGGTTCAATTCAATCAAATCCAGGGACCCACTTAAACATGTACATAAAATATCATCCACATAAATCATGCCGTTTGGAATGGCTCAAGTGAAAAACACATATACAGAATAATTATACATATACAGATAAAACCTTCAACTTCTACCATTATCCTAATAAACAGTCGCAATGCAGCAGAAACACAGACAGAACAAAACGAGTCTAGTTTTTTATTCAGCCCTCTATCTAGATTATAAAGATCCCGTCACAAGTTGTCTCTAAATACAATGTTCCCACGAGTGGATCGCGACAATACTGGCTGAACAAAAAGACCGGGGGAACCGCAAAAAAAGTTAAATTAATCGAGAGTTCCCCTCTTTATAAAGTTTTAATCAAAATTGGATTTTTGTTCGCGCTCGAAACATTGCGAGGTGTCGAATGGGTTCCTGTTTGGATGGCTACGAGATTTTCGGAAAAAAACAACCACTTTTCTGTGTTGTTATTTTAGGGTAGTAACTGGTTTTTTCTGTGAATGGCTCACGGGAATTGAAGGAATAATAATACTAATTGGTTGGTTTCTGAATATTGTATATGACATAGGAATTTCAGATGGTGGTATCGTAATAGTTATAGGTAACGACGTACTTTTTGTCGACCTGCTTCAAAAACCAGCACTTTTCTGAAAAAGACCAAGGAGTATGGGATTGTTACCTCACTAAAAGCACATACTTGTCACTTTTATTAAACAGCCTAAGCGCCAAAATTCTACAATTATATCAGTTTTTGACATGTATGTCGAATTATCAGCTTTATTAAACCGAGCTCTGAAGTAGCAAAATAAAGTGATATTAGGCCATATCAGATCAGAATTTTGGGCTGTGAAAAAGACGGATGAAAAAAGATTGCAGGTAGCGGAGATGAGAATGTTGAGATGGATGTATGGTGTGACGCGAATGGATAAAGTGAGAAATGAGAACATTAGGGGAAGTTTGAAATTGGCGCCAGTGACTGAAGTGCTGGGTCAGATCAGAAAGCTAATACTATCATCATTGACTGCGACGTCCAATTCAAATTATCTTTCCAACCATGACTGAGCCTAGTTCTAGATACGAACAATGCACGCGAGATTCACCGTTGAATGACGCTGACTTCCCTGACAGTCAAAGGGCTTTCCGAACGCCACATATCGCCCACGCTCAATGCCCCTTCCCCGCACGGCTCAATACACCGTTACAAAAGCATTTACAACATTTATGCAAACTGTATCGCAATTAGCAACAATTTGCGTGCGACCGTGTCACTGGGTTGGGAGGCAACTGATGGATATTAATAACGTTGCAAATGAGTGGTGTCGCGATCGACCGCGGGTTTAATTGATGCAGTTGTACCGAGTGTAGCGCTGTGGGAGACTTCATTATAGCAGTGGGATGCTGAACATTTTATGAAGTTATAGATTCTGATACTGTTTTATAACGACGTGTTTCTCTTATTTTTAAATAAAACCTTGAGCAAAGGTATAGGGTAGCCATGCTTTTGGTGTTTTACATGATGCATTTTGAATAGTATGCGCGGGAATTGCATGACTTGATTCCACCATCTCATTTCTACCATCGCATAACCCGATGAACGGCGAATATCCACCCTTAGGTTGTTGAAACGTCTACGGTCTTGCCGAAGCGCTCCGCTTCGTCATTTATACTGCGTACATTGAGGGACTGGAACAACTTGCTTGCTGTGGTCTTCCCGTCCAATTATAATTTAATTTTCTTCAAGGCTAGAGTGAATAGGCTCTTAATAAACTAGTGCACCTCACCATCAATGATTGCATTACTACTTAGCATCAGGTAGGATTGTAGACAAGCAATAGATTATAACAATGAAAAAAAAAGTTACAAATACACTACATACTAGGCAAAACATACAGCTGAGATAATATTAAAACGCGAACCCTAATAATATAACAATTATTATAAAATTCCACAATTTTCACATAACGCAGTCTAGACCAAAATTAACAACAGACCAGTCAAATATAGAAAATACTAAGCACACGGAGTTAAAGAACCTGAAACAAATTAAAAGTGTTCATTGAAGTTACATGTTAAAATCAATGGTAGGTATTTGATACAGACCTGTTGGCCTAGTGGTTAGTGGCCCTAACTGCTATGCCGAAGGTCGTGGTTTCGATTTCCACCCAAGACAAATGTTTGTGTGATGAGCACGATTGTTTGTTCTGTATCTGGGTGTAATCTATATATAACTAGTAAATATTTAGAAAGAAGAACGGTCACGTCCCATATAAAAAAAACCCAGACCCGACAGAAAAGTGACATATCTCAGTTTTTTTGTTATTATTTATATAATCATATTATATAGTTTTTATATTCGAAATATAGGTAGCTATCATCGGGGTTCTACCAAAAATAAAACCAATATGTCGAAATATGTCGGGTGGAATTTTTTAGTCAGTAAGAGTCTAACACGCCCTCTCGCTCCACCCAAGGGCGAGAGATGTCATTAGATGATTTTAAACCACCTTAAAAAAAAATCCTAAGTTGAATGTTGTACTCGGAGTTCAAAAATTATATAATACAGCTGTATCTCCAGGTCTCCTGGATACATCCCATAACTATTTATCGTCATTTAGTTACATACATCACGAATTGTGTAGATAAGTAGGCATTTTGTATTTTTTTAGTGTAAATCCTGAACAAAAACATAAGGCAATATTTTGGTGTTAACCATTGATTTGGAATATAAAAACTATATAATATGATTATATAAATAATAACAAAAAAACTGAGATATGTCACTTTTCTGTCGGGTCTGGGTTTTTTTTGCCTGTTCTTCTTTATTAGTATGTTTATTAAATGTCTAGAAGTCATAGCCCAAGCTCTGTTTAATTTTGGACTAGACTGCGTTGTGTGAAAGTTGTGGAATATTATATTAATTGTTATATTGTTAGGGCTCGCCTTTTAATAATCTCAGTTGATAGTAAGCAAGGATATCGACGAAGACGTACACTTGCCTGTATGTTTATAGTTTATGAATATAAAAGTAACCTTTAAGTTTATAGTTTACTAGCTTTTGCCGGCGGCTTCGCCCGCGTACATAAAATATAGCCTATGTCACTCAAGAATAAAATTTTAGCAATCGGACCAGTACTTTCAGAGATTACCTCCTACAAACAAAAAAACAAACTTTAACTCTTTAATATATTAAGTGTAGATGACCAGTACATGTTGCCAGTGATGACATTATGGTACTGAAAAGATATCCGCAGACGAATCGCCAAACTTGAAGTGGCAATGGGCAGGGCACAATGCACGCAGAACAGATGGCCATTGAGGCAAAAAGATTCTGGAGCGGCGACCGTGTACCGGAAGACACAGCGTTGGAAGGCCTCCCACAAGGTGGACCGATGACCTAGCCAGGGTCGCTGGAATCCGATGGATGCGTAAGGCACGGAGCCGGTCGTTGTGGCTACGCCTATGCCCGACAGTGGACGTCATTCGGCTGATGATGATAAACTTTAAAACTCCTAGATTACAGCCAGGTAACAACTTCTATAAACTCAACAACATTAAACACAAAAGCAAAATTTAATTCACGGAACGCACCCCTAAACACAAGTCCTGATACACTAAACGTACAGACAGCGAATAAAGCGTAGATTTAACGTGCTACGAATTACTTCACCCGTAAGCGGCTGAAGCGATGTATCGCTAAAAGCTAATTAGCAATGCTAATTCCATTCATATGTCGTGGAGCGGGAACGGAGCGGAATTATAGTGATGTGCTCGACTGCGGAATTACTTATAGTGATGCTCCTGGCTGGAATTGACGGAGGGACGGAGTCGTTGCGGTTCTTATGCTAGAGTGGGGTTTGTGTGGATTATAATGGAGATGGTATGTAATTAGCTTGTTAGTAAGTGCGTAGTTTTGTGTTATTTTCAGTAATATTTTGTAAAAACTTTTTCGTGATTCGAACAGATTAAATATTCTTGCAGAATCATATGTGATACAGCAATAGTACATTTTGATACAAGTGGAGATAATTTGTCATTGTGACCGAGGTGGCATTCGCCCGAGCCGCTAGCGAGGGTATTATGGAGCTGAGGGTTGCAGTAACAAACTACGTAAATATTATGAAACTAGCTTCTGCCAGCGGCTTCGCCCGCGTGAAACGTCGTACAAACTACAAACTTTGGACCCCCGTTTCATGCCCTTAGAAGGTGAATTTCGTAAAATCCGTTCTTAGCTGATGTCTACACCCTTTAAGGAACCTATCTGCCAAATTTTAAGTTTGTAGGTGATACAGTTTCTAAAATTTCGTGATTAATCAGTAAGTGCTATTTCGCTTTTATATATAAAGAAGATTGTGGCCGAGGCGAGCAGGCGCACTTTTGTACCAATCTTATTTTTATTTTTTATTTTATCTTTTTTTTGTACTAGTGCAATAAAAAAAAATACAAACATCTGAATTGAGAACCTCCTCCTTTTTTTATAAGTCGGTTAAAAAAACAGTAAATTGCGTGCCTAAAAGCGTTAGCGACAAGTGAAAAACAAGTTTTTAATAAAAATCTTTTTTTCGTAACAAGCTTTTATAGCGCAGTATATCTGTATAATTAATACTCGTCAAGGCGAATCATACGAGCCCAAACTCGATGGGGTTATGTCGTTTAATTACCGAGTTCCTACGGTCACCTTCCGGTTCCATTATCAGATCAGCTCCATGTCATAATAATTTTGTATTGTTATCTGATTTACACATGCATACAAAATTTCAGCTCAATTGGTAACCGGAAAATGGATCAAATTTAATTTGCAAGATTTGATGACAGACAAACATCGGGTGAAACTAAATAAAAGCTTGTAAAAAGCTTGTAATATTATTATACATTTTCATTCAAATTACAGCAACCATGCAATACAAAGATTTTATCACTTTTTGTATTCCGTTTTCTTAAAAAAAAAAAAAAAAAGTCGTTGGTAATCTTATCACCATTCGAATTTAAAAATAAAATTTTCACGAAAGTTCGTAATAAAATGCAAAAAAGGAATAAAACCAAAAAAGCAAAGAATAACTTGAAGCCTTTTTATAATTCAAATTTAATTAATCTTACAATTTACTAAGGAAAGGGAAACTGTATTTTCCTGAGCCTTTTCCTTCTTTTTTAATAAGTAAGAAATTAATCCCATCGGAAAATCTAATAAGTATTTTTGTAAGATTTTTATTCGATGGTTTTTCTTTATAAGTAATTCGATACCGTTAAACGGAAATAAGTGAAGCCTCTTAGTTTTAAATGCCGAAGTTCTGCTTTCAATGGGAATATCAATTTCAAGACGATTTTTTACTTTTTGTATGTTTTCGTAGCCCCAGGTTTTTATTAAAAGGAATTGATGAAACTTGATTCTTTCCTAGGGATTTATTTTTGCCGTAGCTTTGGACTTTAGCACTAAAACTAAAGATATGATTCTACTAGGTAAACATAAACATAGGTAAACAACGCGGCGAAGGTGGTGTGCTGAGCAAATCTCAGCAGTGGGACACACAATAGGCTACAAAAAAAAAGTTTGTTGCTTGGTTTCCGAATCCAGCTTTAATTTTTTTTATTATTATTGATATGCTTGTGTTTGACCACCAATTAATATAATCATTCCAATCAATTTATAATCAGTTATAAGTATCTGTTAGATAGGAAAATGAAGTCCTACCTAGTGGGCAAACTTTGCCATTGTTACCGAAGCGGAATTACCCCAGCCCTGAAAAACAAAAACTAACAGATAGGTTTTAGTCAGTAAAAGTCTGCCACTATCCCTCGCTCCACCCAGAGCGAAGTCCACCGTAGGCGCGGGCTTGCGGACAGTGTGCAATGGGTAGCTCGCTGTCCGGCCGTCCGGTAACTGTCCGGACCAAGCCCAAGTCGTCGACGGCGCGCGCTGTTCCCGCGCGCCTCAAGGAGTTGTCAGCAACAGCAGGGACCCAGCCGGGTCGAAGCCTACTGGGGCTAGGGTTATCCGAAAGGGCGCTCGAGCCCCGGTATGAAGGCTTGAAGGAACGGGATGGGTTTTTTAGTCAGTAAGAGTCTGACACTATCTCCCGCTCCGCCCAAGAGCGGGGGTTGTCATAAGATGATTTTTCCCATCGAAAAAAAAAAAAAAAAAAAAAACCCAGAGCGAAGTCATATAAAGGTTTTCAACTGAAAAAAACAAAGTGGCCAAAGGTCAAAATTCACCAATCAGAAAGCGAGGCCATTGTGAAGCTGGGAGACTGCAAAAATAAATTCACACACGTACATCAACCGATGCTTTTCAACACACTTATTGAAAAAATAATAAAATCCATTAAGGTAATATTTTGTATCACAATAGTTTTTTGTATAAAAAATTCTTTGTGGTGTACAGATTTATATTTCGTGCGCCTTGTTCGTTTTTACTTACTGCCAAAATATACCAATATTAAAAATATAAAAACTGAATGATATTTCTTTGTTGATAAAATTGAATAAATCATTTGACGAGATCCCTAATAATAACTAGAATCTGCTTGCAGAATCACTTGTGCGAAAGTCGAAAATTATTTCAAAGGAAAATACTACATACCGAAATAAAAACTGAAAAGTTAATAATAAGACAGACAGACCGAGTTACTTTTACATTAATAATATTAATATGGATTGACACCCTATTTTTTACTCAGATGTTCTCCTAGTGGTTGTACTTGCATCCATTCTAAGACCTTCAGCACTACAACAAGACATTGACGCAATTTACAGGTGGAGTTTAGATAATAAGATGGATTTTAATGCCTCTAAATGCTTCGCTATGACCTTCGGTCGAATGCGGCACCCATTTGAATTCGAATACCATCTCGATAATAATGCCATCATAAAAACAACTGCTATGAAAGACCTGGGAGTCACATTCGACCGAAAGCTCACATTCCACGATCACATGGTCGCGGTGGCAAAGCAGTCATACCAAAGGTTGGGTTTCGTTTTACGCAATTGCCGTGATTTTCAAACCGCGCACGCCATTAAGATTTTATTCAATGCGCTCGTGCGCAGTAAGTTAGAATCCAGCTCTTGCGTGTGGAACCCGCACCAAAGTTCTTACGCCCTTTTACTGGAAAAAGTGCAAAAAGCGTTTCTCAGGTTCCTGTACAAGCGGATGCACGGTTACTACCCATACCTCTATCCGACAAAATTTCTTTTGGGTTGCCTCGGATATAACTCGCTAGAGGTAAGACGAGCACGAGATCAGCTCATCATAGCCTGCAAGACGCTCCGTGGTACTGTTGATGCGCCTGATTTACTTACTGTGCTGGCACGTTTCTTTGTCCCGGACAATTACTGCCGCGGCAAGAAGCACAGAATGTTTGCTGTGCCTCAGTGTCGCACTGTTGCCCGTGCTCAGTCTCCAATACCTCGCACTTTGGCTGCACTAAATGATCTCTTGGATTCTTATCCAACAAACGATCTGTTTGCGGATGAATGGAAGATGATTTTATTGGCATGTCAGAAGTACTGTGAGAGGAATTGATGTACGTGTTGTTTAAATGTTTATACTTTTACTCTTTGTTTAGTTACTGTAATTGGTTGTTTAACCGTTGTAATTAATTAAATAAATAAATAAATAATAAAATTAAATAAATTCAGCGTAAAAGAGGGTATGAATTATATATTAGATTTTAAATTAATATATGAATGGAAGAATGGAAATGGATTGCGCCTCTTGGCTGAGATATAGTGAAACTGGTAGAAATAAGGCACGAAACACGAATCCCATATGTTCTAATATAGAAATAGCCCAAGAGTTTATGAATTTTTTCACCAACATACCTCTTAAGACAACGGAAGCTTTAAATTCCTCGCCGGAGGCCTAAATTACATTATTGAAAGAAAACGTGCCAGGCTGTCCGGTTGAATTTCCATTCAAACATATAAACCCTATGACAGTCATTAAATGCTTTCCACCAAATAAAAATAAAATAAACCGAAGACCTATGGGGAAAGTCGGTTAAAATATGTACATCTATAATCGAGACCTTGGCACCATACTTGGCTTTAATTTTTAATTTGTGTGTGGACCAAGAAGTCTTGACATAATGAAATTCAGTAAAGTTATACCTCTTTTTAAATCCGGCGACCATAATTACACCAATACTTATAGAGTCGTATCCGTGTTGCCGGTTTTCAGTAAAATATTTGAAAAATAATGCTCAATCAAATGCTTATTCATTTTAAAACCAATAAAATCTTACACGAACAGCAGTATGGTTTCACCAAAGGACGTTGTACGACTGACGCTGGTGTCACCTTATTAAAACACATATTTTCAGCGTTGGAGGAAGCCCAAGATGCTATTGGAATTTTCTGTGACCTCTGAAAGGCTTTTGATTGTGTTAATCATGAAACCTTACTTTTAAAGCTTGAACATAACGGATTAGGTAAACTTGCACTAAGCTTGGTGAAATCTTATTTAAATGACAAGCAACAGCAAGTTCAAATAAATGGTGTCAATCCATTAAAAGTCAAAATGGGTGTACCACAAGGCTCTATATTGGGTCCTTTTCTCTTTCTGGTGTATTTTAATGATCTACCGCATTTATTGAAAAAACAACCACATATAGTATTGTTTGCTGACGATACGTCCTTAATATTTAAGATCAATAGACATTCTACACATCTTGATGACGTAAACAACACTCTGCAGCAGGTCCAAAACTCGTTTACTGTTAATAATTTAGTATTAAATGAGAAAAAACGAAATGCATAATATTTGTGTTAACGAATGTTAAAAGTAATGATTTGGAAATAGTATTGAATAGGGAGAAACTTGACTTCGTCAAAAACACGGTTTTCCTGGGAATCACGTTCGACTCGAGGCTGCTATGGGGTCCTCATTTAACATCTCTGGCAGGACGGCTTAGTTCAGCAGTATATGCTGTCATACATAAGCAGTACATACCGCGAGGCTGGTCTATTTTAGTTACTTTCACAGTATCATGCCTTACGGTATTTTGCCATGGGGACGGGCTGCAGACATAGACTATTTTTATTCTGCAGAAAACAGCTATCCGAGCCTTTTACAATCTTCGCAGGCGTGATTCTCCTAGGGAACTATTTTAAGATATAAACATAATGATGGTACCTTGTCAATACATTTATGAAAATATTATGTATGTCCGGAAAAATATTCATCTTTTTACTAAAATAAGTGACAGGCACAACTTTAATACTAGAAAAAAGGACAAGTAAGATCAACCTCGATTCAGATTGATTAAGGTAGCTCGCTCTTTTATGGGGTACTGTGTAAAATTTTATAATAAAATTCCACTAGAAATTCTCCAATTAAACGAGTCAAAAATTAGTTTTTTTTTTAAATTAATTTTATATATATTTTGGAAGAGATGCTGCTGGCCTTTTTGTAATGTTGTTTTCGGATTTTTTTATTTTATTTGAATATTTCAATAGGACTTATGATTTATTACCTTATATTTGGAAATAATAGCATTATTTAATGTAGAAGCACTTTTTTTTTCCAATTTTGTGAATGTGAAGTACCATGAAGCATTTTTATTAGGTTACAACTTATTTGACATTACGAGCTTGGCAGTTGAGAGATTGCCATGCTCACTCAAATGTCTTGCTGATGGTGGCACGTGTTATTGGGTCATTCAGTTCCCTTCAAAATGGTTGAGCTGAGTGAGGCTGATGCACGCGTCGTGCTCGTAAACGGGTGCCGTCAGTTGAGACTGGTCATCTCTTAGCTGCCAGTAACTTATTTCAATTTCTATTTTTATTATTATTTTTTAATTTTTATCTTCATTGTGCTCACAATAGAAGCAACAAGAAATATGGAACGAAGGTTCATGTAACTTAATATGATTTAAAAGAGTGTCCATAGAGTTTCTTGCACGTTCTTCTCCATATAGATCTACGCTTACGCATAATTTAGTTTTACTTGTTTGACTGACCGACATTTTGAGAATTCAAAAGTGCCTATAATTGGTCTAATTGAAATAAACGTTTCTGATTTATGAGAATTAAACAAAAATCACTCACGACATAGGAGTAATTCCTAAGTGAAAAAAGTAACCTTTATTAAAATATATTGTAATGTCTACATTTGTAGTAATTTGTCGAAACTCTTGACATAAATCTGCTAGTACGATATAAATAGGGTTCTGAACTACTGTTCCTTCACAACTTATTGTACTCAGTTGTAGCAATAAGAACCGATTTTTAAATAAACGTGTTGAAAGATTGACAAAAGGAAGTTTTACAAATATCTACTCTTGGAACACTAATAAGCTCAAAGTTCTGTATTTATTACATATCAGTCACAAAGCAGCCCTCAGACCCATCAAAAGCCACTTACAAAGTAAAGCAAAGCAACTCGTTAAAACAAATGCAATGAACTGTTCGCACCTGTAACTACCACCTAGTTATAGTTTACGAATAAAATATGAAATGGCTTCAGGAACAGCCCCCGCTTGCTGAGTAGCTCAGTTAGCGCTATTTTAAAACTTTACAAATCGAAAATCATTGGAGAACTTGTGCGACCAACTACCAGCACAGTTTATTATTTCATTTTGATTTTTATTTATTCGTTCGCGATTTTCTCTACAGCTCCACGACGACTAGTGAATTTCAAATTCATTTGGTACAGTTAAAAATATTGCGAATTTTTATTTTCTATGTGGAATAAGTTGGGGCTTTCCGTGGCTCATTTTAAGTTTTGAAATTCTTTAGTTTAATGTGGATCGAACGTAGCGCATCCCTGACTGTATCGACGAGTTATTTTGTTAGTTGTTGAAAGTTATTTCTTAAATTCTTGGTGCGTACAAAAACCACGTCATTTTGTGTTCCAGGATTCATATCATCATCATTATCATCAACGTTTCAGCCGAAAGACATCCACTGTTGAACATAGGCCTCCCCCAAGTGTCGTCGCATGAAAGGACCTGTGCGTCTCGCATCCATCGGATTCCCGCAAACCTTACCAGATCATTGGTCCACCTTGTAGGAGGCCTTCTCCAAGATTCACAGAACATATTAAACTAATAAATATACTGGTAGTATATTTATTTTCTTGATATTTAGTTTTTACATATTTAAAAAATACTTACATAACATTGTCATTAAAAAATTAAAAAATCCTTAAGGACTTACTAAAGGCCTCGAAATACACATGCAAGTCACGTGAACAACGTCAGGGCGTTTGAAAAGGTATTTATACAATTTTTCGGCATTCTTTTCGCAATTTATTTCCGCATCTTGAGGTTCTACGCAGCCATATCCAAAAATAATTACTGCTGACCATGGAATTTTGAAAATAATATTCATCATCATCATCTCAGCCGACAGACGTCCACTGTGGGACATAGGCTTCCCCCAAGCGTCGCCACAATGCACGATTCTGTGCGTCCCGCATCCATCGGATGCCCGCAACCTTCACCAGGTCATCGGACCACCTTGTAGGAGGCCTTCCAACGCTGCGTTTTCCGATGCGCGGTTGCCACTCCAGAACTTTTCGGCCTCAAAATAATATTAATTAAAAATATCACACCATTAACACCTTAAGATATCACATATTTAAGTTTTATTTGTATGAGACGATTTATTCTCAAATAACAATAGATAATACAAAAGCTTTGTGCACTAGCAACACTGAATTTCTAAGACAACATCTTTAAATAAATCTAAACACAGCATTACACGAACACAGTATTCACAAATTCGAAATTCAAATAAGTCAGATCGAACATCGAACCGTTACCTCCAATAAGAATATGTCCGTGTTTGCGGATAGCACACATTGTTACAGCAACAACAATGGCGCTGTTGCTGTAACCGATATGCGAACAATGTGGCTCATAACTTGACTGGTATCGCTCCTTTGTAATTCTCGAAAGGTGTGTTTGTTGACGTAATTTACAAGCTTATTGCGGATATTATATTAAGAAACGTATTAAAATTTGTGGAATTATATTGCCTGAGATGACTTTATTCAGTGTGTACTGAAATAAGTTCCCCTGGTTTGTGTTACATGGTTCTTTGAAATAGTGCATGGGCGAAATACGAACCACCGCGACTGTTTATTACCGGATCTTAGAAATCCAACGCTAATGTGCTCTCAGCTATGTACTGCTTATTAAACACATACAATTCGCGTTTTGGTGCAATAAACATATAGCATAGTATAGTCGGCCTTATAGTGTTCCCACTGTTTGGACTTAGGCCTCCTCTCTAGGAGAGGGAATGGGCCACCACGCCTAGTGCGAGTTGATGAATGTCACAAGTCTTCGAATTTTTGGTTCTAGGATATGGTTTCCTCAAACGGTGAAGGAAAACATCGTGAGGAATAAACATAATGGGCCACCACGCCTAGTGCGAGTTGATGAATGTCACAAGTCTTCGAATTTTTGGTTCTAGGATATGGTTTCCTCAAACGGTGAAGGAAAACATCGTGAGGAATAAAAAAAATTGAAAAATCATATAACTAAAATTCTACAGGATCAGTACGGCTTTATAGGTTTTACATAATTTATATATAGACCTGCATGACACATCACGCATTTTTGTTTGTTACCACTTTGTTACAATATTGTTTTTTTTTTTTTCTTATTAATTATTTCTATTAATTTAGCCCTCTTACAGTTAACGTTTGCTACGAGTTTCTTTTATTATATAGTAAAATAATCTGTAGAAAATGTTGTGAGTAGTATATTTTTATGTTTAATGTTAAATCAACACTGTTGATGCTTTATATACTACTGTTTGTGCCCCAAATATAATTAACAAATAAATATATTCCTTATATATATAACTCTATGACCGCACTAAAGGAAAATCACTAGGGTGACTGGTGATTACACTAATTATATCATCATGTCAAGTGAATGATTTCCATTGTATGAAAAACCTCTCATTTTTCGTGACGATCTGATAACTTCAGGCAGGAAACCCGTCAACATAACCAAATACAGTCACACAACAGAATTTATTTCAAGCAAATACGCTTTAACAAAAAGACAGTTCAACCATATTGCCGCTTTTCACGAGAATTTGTGCCCGTACAGAAATAATTGAGTCGCCACCCTTTTCTATGCCTTCTTTGTGTTCCATCCAATCGTTACAGACACGTATGACATTGTGTAAAAGGTCAACTCCGTTGTAATTATTGCCAACGCCATATTGGGGGTCGGGGCTTTTTCATTTCGGGCTCCCGGCCGGGTTCGGCACGCCCCGCACCATTCATATCGCAGATTAGATATCGTTGGTATATTGTGCGAATAACTCGTATATTTTTCAGTTTGACCCGTTAGGCGATGAGTGGATACCTGATAATCCTGTCATTTCGATGTTTTTTTCGGGGTTTATATTGATTTATGGGTCTTTCCGGGTGTAAATGAGCTGCGAGTTTATCAAAAGAGCTGGGTTTGGCAGGTTTCTATGTAAAATATGCTGCCTTTTTCAATGTCTGTAGGTTTAGAAGGCCGGAAATACGACATAAGAGAGGAACATGTTTGACTAGGCTAAGGCCCATCGCGGGTGATGATTTAAAGAGATTATTATTATATTCCTTAAATCTAATAAAATCGATCTTTGCTTATTCAAAGTAACAGTGATGCCAGTCTCTGGACACATTTTGGAATGATGCAATCTTGATGAATATTAGTTAAATATTTAATTATCTTATTAATCAAAACATTTATTAAGATTCAATTGGAACCAACCGTAAATGTCAAGTCGTTTCCGACCCGAATACTTTTTAGGTAGCTACTAAAAAAGAATATTGGCTTAATCTCATATTAAAAATGTTCTTCCCAAACAATATTAAAAAGCCAGGGAGCAACATAAATAAAAGTCAACCTCAAACGCAACATATCAGTTAAGGCTAAGTACAAACAGTATAAAACGTCGGAATCAAGTCTTGGTAGGGATGCGCTTGATTTATGCGCGCGGTACAGGCGGCAACACATGTGCCTCGCTAGATAGGATTACACGTTGTGTGCCTCACTTGCAAGGTGTGCATGATACCAACTGTGTGCGAGACTGTCCTTGATAGTACTTTATAGATAGTTCGAACATAGTGAAGAAAAAATGAGTGGTACAGGTAGGAACACAAGTGTGCTACTTAGAATTATACGTTGTCTGCTCTCCAGTTGCAATGCTTTCATGATAGACATTGTGTGCGAGACTATCCATGAATGATAAATTAGAAAGCGAATGAGTGTTTATAATCAAAGGTACAAATTTGATTATAAACACATGTGCCTCGCTAGATAGGATTAAGCGTTATATGCCTCATTTGCACAGTATGCATGATACACATTTTGAGCAAATTTATTTTTATTTAGAAATGTACGCCAAATAAGCAGTTTTTGAGACAGGTATCAATGTAATGCCTCGCAAGACAGGAATACAATTCCAGGTGCCGCAAGATCAATCTATGACGTATTAAATGTGGACCCAAGACTACCCGTCCGTAAAATATATTTAACTAAGTGTTGCCAGCAGCTACACCCGTGTAATTAATAGAAAATTATCACAAGGGAACCTACAAAGAACTCCTATGTGTTATTCCAGGACAAGGTCTACTCGTGAACCAAGTTTCATAAATCTCCATTCAGAGAAGTACCAAATATAAACACACACACTCACAAAGTGTCACCCATAGACCATCAATGTAATGTAAATAAATCCTTCGCTGCTCATGGACGCTTTAATTTCGAAGCAACTGTTCTGCGGTCTCTTTTTTCTTACTTATTTGAATTTGATTTTTTTCTAAATAACATCAACAAATTAAATCAAAGAACATTTTGAACCCCTTATCAAACACCAACTTTAAATAATTCCGCTATCAAGAACACAACTAATTACAATATTCCGCAAATGGCAAGCTACCCGACATTTTGGCAATATTAATTTCAGTATACATTAACAGAATATTACACGCAAAATATGTGAAAACATGGCTGTATGGAACAAAGAGCGTGCTAATCACCGCTCATTGTGTTGCTCAACAAATAGCGCCAGTCGTGGATTAGCTGCGACTTCGAGTTGTTGCTACGTCATGTCACACCGAGCCGAATGTGAACGAGTCAATGGCCTTTCTTTTGAGAGACCCAAACCATCCTGTTCTAGTGAGAGTTTTTTTTTATTTATTTATTATTATTCATAGGCTCACATAATAAGAGTAACACTAGAAAGGTTAAGACCGCCCAATCTGTGATAGAAATCAGAAACATTTATTTCAAATAGACCCATTACAGGGACTTTTGAATTGTCAAACATTTGTCGGTCAGTCAAACAAGTGAAGCTAAATTGCATGTTCCAAAGCGTAAACCTCTATGGAGAAGAACGTGCAAGAAACTCCATGAACACTCCATTTATGCCACATAGCCAAATCATCCCACGCAGCCGCTCTTACGTTATTATGACGTTATTACCTACACATCTTTCTCTAGTTATTTTGGAAAGACTTATTTTGGAATAACCCTTCTGTTTATTATCTACCTTTCTATCGAAAACAAAACTTATATGTGTAAAACAACACGACTTCTGAAAATCACCTATTTTACACCAATTTTACGTGAATTTTGGCCATTTATAATGCACTCATAAATAAAAAATATAAAAAAAAAACATTATGGAACACATTAAATCGACATTCTGAATGATGAAAATTTCTCCGAAACCTTTTAAGGTTTAAAAAAATAACACGTATTTCCTGGTACAAGTTTTATAAAATATTCCTGTGGGCGACGTATGTTAACAAATGCTAACAGAGCGTTCAGCCAATATCGCTCTTTTTGCGCATTGCCTAAAGATGAAACATTGCGTTGGATGAAACAACTTTTTAAGCATGCCTACGTTTCCGATGGACGGACCGGGAAGGGCCCCTTTAACGAAATAGTACAAACCAGCCTTGTTTGCAGGGCTTTTTGATTTCTTACCTATTGAAGTAAACTTATCTTCAATATGAGGTCAAGTCACAAGAAGAATATATTGATTAGAGGTTGTTTTTAATTTAAATATAGCTTTAAACGTGTTTTTTTTTATGTATATTCTGACTTTTTTAATGTAGATAATCATCCAATAACTTCTCCCATTCCATGGCAAGTGCTGTCAGAATTTTGCTGTCCAAATCCACAACTGTTTCTCCTTTGCCTTGCGATCTAAGACCGCGGGTTTCCCTTTCGGAAGTAAGGTTATAGCCTCAATAAGCTTCGGTTCTGCTGGGCCCCTATGGATTTGCTGTCATCTCTTTGAGGCATAGGTGAAACAATGTGCGCCTTCGACGTCTCGGACAAGATCGAGGCAGTCACCAGATGGCCGAACGCGAGCTATACTTTTGGTTCAGACTGCTCAGCATTGTACCATGGTAAGAAAGTTCAGCTCTTGCCTTCAAATTTTACTAACTTACTCTCCTTTTCGTAATTTTATCAGTAGGACATCATATGCTTATAGCATCTGCGTCGCAATTCTTGCCTCCCAAAATGAAATACAAGCCGTATTGAAATGCTAATTTGCCATAATTTCCAAGCACGGCGCCCTCCCGCTCGCTACGGTGTACCGCAAGCTCTCATCATAGCCACCCTACTCGTTCTGTGGCGGAAACTGTAAAATGTAACGTGACGCAAATTACTTCGTCTATTTTATAAGTTAACATCGGCGGGCCTTTGTTAGCGATTCAGATAACTCATCGCAGCCTCCTGGACCGAGCGACGGAGCGCGAACTAATTACCGCCCTTAGAGACTATTTGCATTTTCAAGTGCTTGCAGAAAGGGGAGAAAAATATTTTTGATTTGATGTTGTAATAGTTTACTAGACGTCTTGTGTTTTTAGTTTTTAATTGGGTTATATAAATAAACTAATAGGCTGATAGATTTATTTTTTGCTTTCTTGGGCTAACCTTTAAAAATTGCCTGAAAATTTTTGGCAATACCTGAGAGTTTGGAATCGTGAACCTCACTATAAAACCAAATAAAAATATTTTTCGACTCTTTAGACTTATTGATGTAAGGTGCCTACGAGTTGAGCCCTTTCTCCTCCTACATCTTGTAAACAGTTAAACTAATCGATTTTTAAACATGCCCAAGAACCGTCAATAGAAAATCTGCTTTGAGTAAAAAAAAACCGCATCCAAATCGGTTCACCCGTATTAGAGCTATAACAGTACACATAGCGGTTAAAATTGATAGTCCAATAAAATAGGTAATTTTCTAGGCCGTCGTCTAGACTCCTTACGTGGATATTTTTTTTTTTTATTCTACGAGTATTCAAACAGGAATTTATAGCTCGTAACTGACTTGCAAACATGTTATACCAACCATTTCAAGAAACCATTGCGGCAAATACTGACATACCTTTCAACATAGACTCTCAGAGAGCCTCTCGAAACTATACTTACAAGAATCCTCAAACCGCACCGAATTCTTCACATACAGCTGCCGTAAATATCAGACAAGATGTTTCAATATCGCCGGCGCATATTTTGTCATTCCATTGCCGCGCGTGCATAGTGCGCGAGTGTGGGCGACTTGGCGAGCCAGCGATGTATATGCGCTATGAGGAGCTCTGAGGTATGCGCTTGTGAGCTATGTGGCGTATGGTGAGAGTCTTCAGATATGTGACTATGTAGTTTTGAGTTATTTTATTTTATAGAATTGGCAAGATTGCTTCCAGGCCTGTATGCTCCATCTTAGTCCGCGTGTCATCAGGTAAGACAGAGGACAAACGCAAACCTCATCATCTTCATCATCTTTCTGCCCCTTTCCTGTGACATTTTGTGTCGGTGTAACACGTTTTTTTTTCCTTTTTTCCATTTACCCGCCATATTATCACTAACTCCCTTTTCTTTCATATCACTATTCACACAATCCATCCATCTTTCTTTGGCCTCCCTCTCCGTCTCCACCCACCCACATGTATACTCTTAACTCTTTTAGTAACACACGTTTCATCCCTCCTCTTTACATAAACAAACGCTACCTTAATAAATTTTAAAAAAGCCACGTGCTATTTTAAACTGTATCTACTCTCATAACGTAAAGTTACAATACCTTATTTACGGACTGTATCTAGTATGTTTTAAACCCAAACTAATATTAAAAATGTGAAAGTGTGGACGTTTGGATGTTTGGATGTTTGTTACTTGAATGAAATTTGGCATGCATATAGCCTTTGCCATGGAAAAGAACATAGGCTACCTTTTATCCCGATTCCTTAAGTACCTAATGCTACGCGGGTGAAGCCGCGGGTAAAAGCTAGTAATAATTAATTTATTAAATAAGTAGTTTGTACGAGACATACTGAGTAGTCCTAAACACTAAGAAGAGAAAAACAGTGCATTCCTTACACCTACCTATTGCACCTACTCTATATTCATTGATTTTCAAATCGACTAAAGAATGTTTTTTTTTAACCACGAATTTCTAGCGAGAAGGCGTGTCATACTTTTACTAACTAAAACCCACCTCTGCCCTTCAGTTGCCTATGCGTTCTAAGGCCACAGTCACTATTTCAAACGTTATCGCAGCCTATTTGGCGTCGGCCTTTCTGGCCATCTTCAGTCATCTCTTTGAGAAAAGTAGTTACGTTAATAGTGGAACGCTGGTTTGATGCTGCATAAGCTAGCATACGTCACCCCTTTACTGCGCACATGAAGTTGGAAAGTAACAGATTCTGGACGAATTGTATTACATTGATGTTATTGCTGTAAGGCGTTCTGATGTGAGGATAAACATATTATAAATAAATAGTTTTTTTTTAATCGTCTTCTTTGAACTTGTTCTATGAACCCAAGACCTCAAAACTTCAAACATATTATTCTCGAAATTGGAGCTACGTGGGTTGACGTTATTGCTCATTTGAGCAAATATTCAATCAAAAACCGTTCAGCCGTTTTTGCGTAAGCTGACTAAGAATTATTTTGGCAAACTTCTATAAATTCAAAGTATTTATATAAACTTCAAAGATAATCGTTACTAAAATGCAGATATAAACGCAGACAGCCTTTAGATCAAAGGTGTACGCCGCTGCAGATATTAGGGTTTAAAGTAGGTAAATCTATAAAATGTATTCACTTACTTTTTCCAGCGGCTTCATCTGCGTGAGCCGAGAAAGTTTATGTTGTTCTATTATATCTCTAAGCCAGAAAACAAGCAACAGATAATTTGGCATTTAAAGAAATTAAATTAAAAAAGAATACAATTAATCAACCTCTTCCTTCTCAAGTTCTCATTCCGATTTACATTTTCAGTAAACCACTGTTTGTAAAACCAAGAGTACAT
The DNA here is from genome assembly GCA_929112965.1 of Mythimna albipuncta. Classification (NCBI taxonomy): domain Eukaryota; kingdom Metazoa; phylum Arthropoda; class Insecta; order Lepidoptera; family Noctuidae; genus Mythimna; species Mythimna albipuncta. The sequence goes on from OV815973.1 coordinate 977,817, forward strand.
CCATTCACTCAAAACTCAAATAAAACAGAAAGCAAACACGAAATTTAATCCATCTCAGAGTTAATTTTAATAAAACCGTCACAAAATAATTATCGCCGCAACTGAATTTGACTTAATGAGATAAAGACGCGTAATGATCGAAGCGATTCGGTTCGATATTTGGACGGCGTTATGGAACTGCGAAACCAGTGACAGTTTTATGGAAATGAGATATGTGATTTCCAAAGTTTCGAAAAAGTGTTGAATTTCTAGCGAATTCAATTGATTCATTTATTTGATTGATTCTTATATATTTGAGACAGTAAAAGCTAACTGCATTCTTTTTTTCAAAATTTTTCATAAGTCATTAATTTCATAACAATGGAGCATTGTGTTGAAAATAACATATAAAAACTGATGATTTGAAGGAAAACGACTTATAACGTACTACGAAATCCTAACAAATAACCAAACTAAGAATAATTATTATACATAAATAACAAATAAACAGAATATGTAATTACTATATTTAATATTATATAATATTTAATACTATAGAACATGTCCCAAAGAATTCAAAATCAATTACATATAAAACCCTACGCTAAAATACACTATCTAAAATATTTATTATTTATTTATTTTGTAATTTACTATAATTATAGTTATTAAGTTGTTTATAAGTGTAGTTAATTAATTTATAATAGTGAAAATATAAATAAACAATTTTTCATTACATATAAAAAAATCACACAAAATAATAATCCAAATTCAAAACTAAATCGAAAATATAATAAATTAAATCAAAATACATAATATAGTTAAATGGTGCAACTCACCCTTAGTATCAAGCGTTTCATTCTTATAAATAAATACAGATACAGTAGTAAATTAAAAGTACTTTGAAACTAGCGCAAGTGGCAGAAAATTTAAAAGGGTATTTTTTGTTTTGGTTAACATAGGCATATGAAGAGTAGAAATGAGACGCATCTGACTAGAATGCAGGACAGAGAGGGAGTGCTAGGCCCTAAAAAGTTTTGTTATGAAAGAAAAGTGAGTCATTCAAAATAATTTGTGAAAAGAAATCTTTTCTAGAAGGTTTAATACTGTAAAAGATTATCTTGAGAACAAAAAGGCTTGGGATTGAGCTGCTACAGTGATATAATGTAAACTTTATTGTAGTCATTTTTTAGCTGTTTTAATTTTTTTTTTGTTTTATTAACCATTCCATTATCTTTTTATACATTTTGACATTGATAAATATTTTTATTTTACCATTTGACATTTGATAAATTAACTCGTGTTTACTTCGGTAAGTATTACATTTTATTTGTAATAATGTGTGGCACCGACCTCTATTTACCAACGATAGCTGGTACACATACAGGTCACAAGTGTTGCCACATGACATTAGGTTCAGCTGAGGCCCTTTTGGTATCATAATATTTATTTTACCATTGGTGACTTAACGTTGACTGGTAGAGAATATCCCTATAGAAGTCAAACGACTTGGGAGTTTTGTATAATATTTAATCACTTAAAAAATACTTATATTCCACACTTTTTATAAGGTTCTTTTATTAGTAAACAATGATCAAAATCTCTTAATCAACCTTGGTTATTCAACCAGGGTTGACTACATCAGATTTCATTTAGCTCTTAAGATTACCAAATTCGTTTGACGTTTTAGACAGACTCTATCAATCGAATTGTTAAAATGACTACAGTGAAAATTAATCATCAAATATATTACGGGACAAAATATCCCTCAATATGACGCGCAACCTGGTTCTTATATTTCTGGCGAGCAATGTTGCCTGAATAGGTTATAAAATATTGGAGTTCAAGTTGTGGGACATTGGGCAACATCAAAGTGTCACGTAAGTTGAGCGTTGCACTTCATGTTGGAGGATAGTTTGTCCCATAATGTATTTTTTTTTTGTTTTTAGAGTTCTGTAGCTCAAAAGGAAAAACGGAACCCTTATAGGATCTTTGTCTATGTCTGTTAAAACCCTTGGTCTCGGGAATACGTAGAGGTATCGAGTTGAAATTAAAACCATATAATTAAGCCGGCAGTTCCAAATCAAACCTGTCAGTTAACGAGAAAAAAAAAATACGGCCGTTTATATCGCAAAAAAATGTCTGTTTCAAGAGAATCAACATTCAAGACAATCAAAATAGGGAACTCACATCCCGTTGACCTAGAATCGTGAAATTTGGCATGAAGAAGGTCTGGTAGTATAGGAAATATCTAAAAATTGAAAATTTAAGGTTACGTCACAAAAATGTTATTCAGAAAAATTTTCGTAACTCAATTCGGAAATTGAACTGTTTTCATAAGTAATTTTATACGGAACACTCAGTGCGCGAATCCGATTCACACTTGCCCAGTTATTTTTTTAATGTGCTTTATTACGATCCCGCCTGATGATGACGATGATTAGCAGTGATGCAATCTGAGGCTTTAAGATTGTAACCGCACTTAATTTTTTCTTTTTTTTTGTGATATAGGCAGGCAATTGTTGACTCCTCTTGATTCGTTGTTCCATGTCACCGTCCATTTAACTGATTATGAAGCCGGGTTTGAATACTGTTTAAATCGGCGCGCGGATCAATCAGCGTTTATTGTCCGCGCTGAAGGGGCGAATCGGGCGATAATCACGCGTAGCATACGTCTGGTTTTGTCGATGTAGGCCATTGTTGTATACTTACCCATGTTGCGTTAATCGGTTTTCATTTACATTTGAATATATAATTAATTTTAATATAAATGTTAACTTTTGGATTTCTATTATTATAAGTGCCTCTTTTAGAGGCATGCGGAACAGGATGTGAAGTCCCGCAAATCTCCATTTAAAAGGGAAGATCTTCCAACCGGACAGGTGTTGTGTCTGGTTTAGGAAACAGCCAGATATTTGACTTCAGGCTTTTGCAACATAATATATTCTAAACTCGCGGAGAACTCTAAACCGTGACGCAGGATTTTAAATTTTAGTATGTATGTGGCGTCATAGATGTCACCATCTTTGTCTAGCCCTTATACGAATTATATTATATATATTATATTATATTATATTATATTATATTATATTATATTATATTATATTATATTATATTATATTATATTATATTATATTATATTATATTATATTATATTATATTATATTATATTATATTATATTATATTATATTATATGCCATACAATGGTCTGGCAGTGTTGAAATCGTTAGAGTAGAGGTAGATCTTTTGTGGAATAAGGACCACACAGATTTTGTGAACTTATCCAGACTGGAAACAATTGTTAGACATTGTGTAGCTCAGCTACATTTTTTATACATAGCTCAACGATTTGACGAACAATACCGAAGTAAGGAGACCACATAAAGTTCTTAAGCCGCCAGACTATCAACAAATGTCCCGTAAATTAACCTACATTAGTCTTCATATTCGTATCACAAGTACAAATATTTTTATAAACGTACAAAGAAAGCACAGTCGTAATATTAATATCTTGATATTTTATCTCTTAGGATACTCCTCCTCCTCCCTCCCCCTCCTCCTGAGGACTTCATTTATAAATTGAACGAATACCAAGCGCTATTCGTTTTGCCAAATAGTCTGGGTGCCGATGAGGGCGGAATATCCCCGCAATAGAATACCGCACGGTACGGAAAACTAAACGAACTGTCTCTATATCAGTCAAATTACAATTTGTGTACTAACTTTTTTCCCGGTCCCGATTTCCGGCCACTATAGGCGCAGACTTGAGGACAACGAGCAGTGGGTAGCTCGCTGTCCGACCCAAGTCGTCGACGGCGCGCACTGTTCCCGCCATTTTTTTCCCTCAAGAAGTTATCAGCAACCGTAGGGACCCAGCAGGGTCGAAGCCTACTGGGGCCAAGGGTCTATTTCTGAAAGGCTTGGTCCCGGTATGAAAGGCAACGAAGCAACGGGATGGGTTTTTTAGTCAGTAAAATCTGACACTATGTCGTGCTCCACCCAAGGGCGGGGATGTCACCAAAAAAAAATTAATAAAAAAACACCTATATATGGAACTAAAGTTTGACATGTAGGGAACACTTCTGTATCCTTAGGTATAGGTACACTTAAGTAAGACAGATTATATTATCAAGCCTTCTGGTGTCTGACTAATTAATATTATTTAAGTTTTTTTTTGTACACTGGCCACCCTAATCTATCTCCTGTCGTTCAGTCCATCCTAAGGTTACCTGTTAGTGCCCCCACACACGGGTCACAAAAAAGCCGCTTTAAGCTTCTTTTTGAGGCGGGCTTTTTTTGTGGCGCGCTTCGGCGTTTTTTTGTGGCCCGTGTGCGGAGACAGCAAGAGATTGCCCTATGCGATTGTACACTTTGGTTTTGTATATGTTTATCCTGTCCATATTTTTGTAATATGGACAGGATAAACATATATGTACAATAAAGTATATAATAACTAAGAACTGTCAAAGATCTCCAAATGAACAGCCGTAAAGATCACGAGCCCCTTTCCTTTTAGGTGATGAAAGAACTTCAAAAATCAAAAGTGGGTGGTATGTAAGTACTTGGCACAAAATATTTAAATCTTGACAATTCAGGGGCCGATAAACAGAATTGTAAATGGAAACCTTACTGTCTAGACGGTGTATTTTGGCAACAGTACCTAAGGTAAATGGAATTTAAAGGTAGTTCATAAATATTGAAGGTATATCGTTTACTTATCAATATGCATAAATGATTTGTTGCTCCCGATATAAAGAACAATATACACATACTTTTTGTGAAAGTAACTTTGCCTGTTTGATATTATTCTTATATCTTCTACGTAGCTACACGTCTGCCTAATCATTCAGGTAGTACAGGCGTGATATTATCGCATTCATATTATAAAGACGAAAGTTTATGACGTGTGTAATGGTGTGATATGTGTACGTCCTTCACAGTCAAACAGCTTAACGGATTTAGATGAAATTTCGCGCCTGGACAGACCATCAGAAACGTTTATTTCAAATGGATAAATTACAGGCACTTTTGAATTGACAAAATGACGATCACTCTAAAAAGAAAAGCTAGATCTCTTGGAACAGGGCAGCCGAAACTTTTTGCAAAAATTTCTATAGACAAATTTGCTATTTTTCGGTCGATGCCGCTAACAAAGGATAATTAATGTTAAAAATAAATATTTTCTTACACAAAATGACACACATGCATCGTAACTCAAAATTAACCTAAATTATCATTTTGTAATAATCCTCTACAAGTTAAGAGAATTTATTTAATTCCCGTTCACCCGGACGAGCGCTAATAAATTACGCAAAAGATTAATCTAATGCACTGAGTCCGCCATGATTTATTGTTGGGGCAACAGGTGGGCTAATAAGGGTTAATATTGGAAAAATATAACCGTTTATATTAGAAATTTATTGTGGCAAACGTGCCTGCTTGTGACGCGTTACGATGCAATCAGTTGAGGAAAAATAAGTTCCAGATATTCCTAGGAGATAAATTTTCAAGATAATATAAAATTACAAGGAGTGTGTTTTCGTAGTTTATTTATAAAACTATTAAGTGTGCATATAAATATATAGAACTGTTATTATTAAAAAAAAAAAAAAACATTAATATCCTTAACTAGGAATAAACACAAAATTGTGTTTCGGGTAGGGTACGTAACAAAAAAAGAGGCTTGTTTAAATGTCAATTATACAACATAATATTTAATATAATGCGAAACCTGAATGTATTTAGTTTGATCAGAATCAGTAACTGTATCGACTCCAATAGTTTTTATACCACGTTATATTTTTTCAAAAAATATTTAAAAACGTCACAAGTTAGACACCACTGTTACTAAGTACACGACACAGGTCACGGCAGGTCACAGCCTTAGGCGCCAGCAAACAGCTGGGTGCAAGTGCAAAACAGCCCCTCAGTTGGCCGGGTGGCCCGGTGACCATGTTTTTATTTCGCCAACTATTATAGTCGGCTTATAACCTTGTAATTTTTCATAATACAATTTTGTTTATAGATTTTTTACATAACAATATTAGACAGGTGTTTCAGGTTTCGCTATACTAAAAAATAAGGTTGTATAGACACTTTTATAATAAAATGTAGCGATAGCCCAGTGTTTCAAAGCCCAGTCTCTAAAGCCTGCAATAATAATAACAATCCACAACTATCACACAACGCCGTCTAGTCCCAAGCTAAGCAGAGCTTGTGTTATGGGTACTACACAACTGATAAACATACTTATATATTTTTAAATACATACATATTATAGATAAATTACACCCAGACACAGAACAAATGATCATGCTCATCACATAAACATTTGTCCTGGGTGGGAATCGAACCCACGACCTGCGGTATAGCAGTCAGGGCCACTAACCACTAGATCAACAGGCCTGTCAGAAATACATGTTGGCCGAGCGTTGCTGAGTGAAGACCAACACCAACATCTGGGCAGTATATTTGCCTTCTCTTGCTATCGCTTAGTGTCTCCCGCCTAGGTAGTTGAGCAAAGACATGCGCCAACGTCAGCCAACGTGTATAGACCTTTTTTTATGGTGGGAAAAAATTATCCTATGTCAACCCCCGCTCTTAGGTGGAGCGGGAAATAGTGGCAGACTCTTACTGACTAAAAGACCCACCCCGTTCCTTCTAGCCTTCATACCGGGGCTCGAAACGTGTATGGACCTCATTTGGCGTAGCTTGTCACAGTCTATCCTTGGAGTATCGAGTTGCCCTGTGGCCCAACTGTGTGTGGAGGTCTGACAGGCAGTCGCTCTATTGATGCACGATTGGAAGGCGGCACCAAGCTAGTTGGAAAACGGCTAGGGAGATTATGATTTTTTTTTGCGATAAAATAACAGAAACGTCAACTCCACATAAATGGTTTAGATAAAGTGCACTAGTAGACCTCGACCACCTTGGTAGACAAATGTACCTATAAAGTTTTACTATGCTACAAAGAGATTTAAAGAGATACAATAGAGCGGCTATCAGGAGAAATGTCTTAGAAAAACTGTCATCCTATCTCTCAGTGACGCCATCTAGCTTTGAATAGCAATCACGCGAATTAAATTTGTCAAAATTTGTATAAATTTTTCTATTGCACGGTAGGTGGCCAGGAGCTTTACCATGATATGTTAAAATGACAGTCGTACGAACGAAAAAGGATCAAACAGTTCGGTTTAGGTCGTAAAATAGATCACGTTATGAGCTCGTGGTAGAAGCTTCAGTGTGTGCCAGTGGCGTAGCTTGGGGAGGGGAGGGTGGTGGGGGCCATGGCCCTAGGCGGCAAACGAAAGGAGGCGGCAGGAAGCACCAAAAAAAAAGTTAGATATTCGAAATTGCGAGCGCAATGTTACGTACGTGCCAAGCAAATTTTGATGTCGATGAGATCGATGATTGATCGCACTGAGTGTGTTCGCGCTGACGCGATAAAACACGCGCATACCGACCTTGGGCCAACAATCGTATACGCAAGGCAAGTGACGTGACTCTTAAGGTGTTGTGGAGGTCTCAGTTTCACCACATAGGGAATAAGCCCCATTGGTAGTAAAGCGTTTTGGTCCCTGGCAAACTCGAGTCCATCGAACTTCTGCCGTTCCTCACCTCCGCCACTGCTGAAACCCGACGGGTCCCTGGCTCACACCACTGAGGAGAAAGCAAACTTAATTGCGCCTCTTGTTGCGGAATCTTCGCGTCTGAATTCCGGTGACGCACCGCCCCCTGTTTCTCCTGATGGGTACCTGACGAGTATGTCGGATATTCGTATTCATCAGAAAGACGTACGTAAGAATAAAGCTAGTGGACCCGACGGGATACCTGCAGTCGTTCTTAATACTGGTATTCTTAAACATACTAAACAACAAAGGGCGGCGTATTTCTGGTCGACTCCAAGCGGCGAAAACCCACGCTACGCCACTGGTGTGTGCTAGGTAAGGTTAAACTTTTCAGCAATAGATGGCGCTATCATAAAATTAGCAAATGTTCTCGAACTATTCATGGAAATTGTTGAATTTTAATTAATTACTGCGTAAATACCAAGTATATTTACGAAAATAAACCGAAGTTAGGTCCAATAATTTTACCATAACAAGATTTGCAATAGCGTAATGCACAACTCAGCACATTTTCTCAGAAAATGATTTTCTTTTAGTGCCCAAAGCGGATACAAACACGACTTGACGTTTAGGGGTGTCATACTAGAATGAGCGACATGTTACTACCAAGTAACAAGTATCGGTTTGGACTTTTGTTCGCTATGTCCGGTCTATTGGTAGTATATATTTAATGTCTTTGCTATGCTATAAGCAGCGACCATTTCTTCCACCTTGACAGGTAGATAAGTCAATACTCAATACTTTATTACATTCCATATTGTGTACATAGGTGGTATAACTTAGTTTCAAGATCAATATGGACCCTGTCGGGCACAGTAAAGTTAGGAGAGAGGATGAAGGCTAAATTGCAATGCATGGAATTTATTATTGGCAGAATTATAATAGATGTAGTTATGTATGTCTATAGTGTAATGTTGTATTTTGTTAAATATTATGTTAATTTTTTGTCATCGTTATTATTAAATTATACATGCATATTTATTTATTATGTCTATGTAGATATTGGTATATTTTGGCAGAATTTTATTTATTTTGGTCGTCATTATTATGAAATAATATTATTATTGATTCATTTATAGTAATGTCTCTTCTTAAAAGTAAATTAAATGGCAGATATTTTAATTTATTTTTGTGATCATTATTTTTTAATTGTGTCAGATATTTTATTTATTTGTGTTGTCATTATTATGAAATTATGTCAGATATGTTATTTATTATTATTGTCATTATTATTGTTATTATTGATTAGTTTATGTATGTAGAAAGTACACAATTCACAGTTCCACATACCATAGACTTATCTACCTGTCAGTACAATGTCAATGTCATATTGTGTGGGTTCTATCAAAATGGTCTCATGAAACTTTAACGAGCTTTTGTAAGGGTGATAATTTGTTTGCATACTAGTGGCGCCATCTAGTAGCTAATTATCGAATACTCTGATATAGTAGTAACTCCATCTATTGTGGTTTTGACGAACTATCGGCTGTTAGTCGATAATTAATATGATCTATTGTCTTTCTTCAAATCGGGATTGTCAATGGGCACAAGTCTCAAATTGTGATAAGTATGTATTTACGTTACTGTCCCCGCACACGGGCTTCAACAAAACGCCGCTTCATGTTTTATTTTGAGGGGGCCTTTTTTTGTGGCTCATGTGCGGGGGTGCCGCCACAAAAACGCTTGAAATGGCTTCAAGCTTCACCGGACACAAGAGGTGTCACGCGCTTCAGCTATTTTTTGCAACCACTTCTAGCTTTTTTGGTGGCGGCTTCTAGCGTTTTTGTGTGGCGGCGTTTTTTTGAGGCCAGTGTGCGAGGACAGGTAGCTGCCAGACCAGCTAAAAACGATCTATTTGTCATCTAGATTTCGACCGAGACGGTTGTGCACACTTATTTTAAATAAGCGCATACTAAATGGTAGACTCGGTTTAAATTTTGGTTGCACACCCTCTCAATCTTTGACTGGTAGCGCAGCCAGATGATTTAATCTGTTGCAGTTGTATATAGGAAGGCAGATCTAAGCGAGACACAATGACTTTTTAATTGTGTCTCTAATAACGGCATACGAATGATTAAAGAACAAATAACCTATTTAAAAAAAAAATCACAAAACTGATGTACAATCACACAACCAAAAAAGTAAATCGTTAAACTTTTATAATTAATGCATAGCCCATGAGAGAGCTATCTAGGCAGCTAAATAATGTGCGGATACAAAATTTGTTGTTTACCGACGCGAAAAGGAAATCAAAATTGATACACCTAAACATAAGTTACCACCAATCCGATCATCTTCAACACCAGAATTACCCTGCATATGTCACACTAACATGTGCAAACTGAGACAGCTTCTAAATCGATGAGCGAGCCAACAGTCCCCAGGTATATGCGGATCTCAATATTGTGTCAAGCCGAGCTCTGGCTCCACATTACCGTGCCGTGTTATGCATTTAATAAAGCCGTAATACCTATGCTAATATCGTGTCACTAGAACCACTATGAAGGGAAGACAGAAAGTTCAGTTCATGGGAGTCTAGATGCTTTCGGACTATGACGTCTTGAGCCTCGACACCGAGTTGTTATGCTATCGGTTTTCCATTTCGGGGAGTAAGCGTCGATAATAAATCGTACAATTAATTTTATTCCACCAAGTCCGTCCCACCATCGGATCACTAGACATACGGCGTTGCGCCATCGGTACATGGTGGACATCGCACCCATACGTACAACGCGTTTTAGGAACACATTCATTATGCAAACAGCTAAGGGTGGAATTCTCTGCCGGAGTCTGTGTTTTCCGCTAATTGTAGCGGAAAGAGAGTCTTTAAGTCAAGAGTGTACGTTAGTGTACGCAAAATACGCGCTTTAGTCGTGGAGTTGCGAATAACAGCCCGTTATACTTAAGCCAAGACTAAAAAGGTTACTTCTAGGCAAGCGTGCTCCATCCTTGGCCACATCATCGCTTACCATCAAGTGAAATAGTGGTCAAACGTGAGACTATTGATAAATATAAAAAAACTCTATCTGGGTTTCTAACCGTCTTTCACATGTTCAATGCAGAACGAGGTCTAATATGCCTCGTATATATCTTCCTTATGGTGCTGCTAAGACACACATTGCCTTCTCTGCCGTGCGGAGGACTAACTAAACTAAATTTAGTTTAAATTAATCTCCTTTTAGCCTAAACTCAATTTAGTTTAAACTAGGAAAAACTTAGACAGAAATCGTCATCAAACTTTGTGATGATAGGGCTTCAGGTATCTAAAGCTTCACAGCTTAGTGGACTTACTTTTTCAGGCTTCTAACTTCCAAGTACTTTTACAGCCATACTCTCATCAGGTTCATCCATAATCTTAAGGTATCGACGCTCTAAATTTCCTCGGCTGACATTCTGCGTTTCCCCAGCACGCGAGCACCTTCCCGCGAGCTCGCAATATCCCAACGTGCCTATTTGTGTTCACGTGCGACTCACGTGGCCACTTCCTAACGCAAACAACTTAGATTAGCTATGGGTTCCACCAAGTTTTGGTACGTCATAGTCTTAGCTGACGTGGAATTACTATTTGTCATACATAAAGGCTGTTTTGGATCCAAAAAGAAGTTATGTCAATCACTACAAATGAGATTTGAATTTGCAATATGACTCTAGAATAAAATTAAGTCTTGATGCCCCAGTGTTGACTGTGGTTACAAAATCATCACATTAGGATCTATTACAACATTAGTTTTAGAATTGTGAAACCCGATACACGTGTCTAACATTTTTATTTATTAATTATATACTTTATTGTGTTACATACAAACATAACAAAGAAAAACTTATATCTAAAACACGTACAATGGGCGGCCTTATCTTTTTATGTGAGGAATCTATATGTACAAAATTTCAAAACTGTATCATGAAAAATCTCAAACTTATAAGCTTGTTGTGTTGCCTGGTTGTCTGCAAAAATGAATGATAACTGGGCCATCCGGGCGACTGACCAGACCAAAGGGGGTGCGGGAGCTGGGTGTGGCAGCAAAACCACCCGTTTTGCTGCCACACCCAGCTGTGCGCTGGCGCTTTGATCTGCCGTGACCTGTGTTTTACTTAGTGTTGTGTCGAACTTGTGTCTTTTTTAAATATTTGGAAAAAAATATAACATGGTGTAAAAATGATTGGAATTGATTCAGTTACTGATTCAGAACAGACTATATTCAGGTTTCGCAAATACTAAAAATAACGTTTTATAAAGTAGGTACTCTTTTATTACTATAAGCCAGTTGTGTATTAAGTCTGCTATGTACCACTACTTAACTGTACATGAAGTTTAAATAAATCTAGGAATATAATCTCTGTTCCTCTAGGTAAGTACGCTCCATCATCAACCGCATCGTCGCTGTCCATCAGGTGAGATAGCGGCCAAGCGCGAGCCTATCAACGATAAAACAAAATCTACATACAATCTACAGTAGGTACATGAAGTTTAAATAAATGTACACTGTAATTAATTAATAGTAATACTAATTAATATTAATATATGCTATAATTCATATTAATTAATTAATCATACATTACATATAAAGAGGTAAAGTTTTTTTTTTGTTTGTAGGAGAAAATCTCTTAAATTACTGGTCCGAAAATTTTTTCACCGATAGAAAGCTGCTTTATTTTTGAGTGACAAAAGCTAGTCTCTGATAAAATGAATTGCCAATAAATATACTTTTATGAAGGAAAAAGCCTGTCTACTATAGGAAAATTTGACACATTGGTTCCTATATCTAATTCTAGGTATCAGCTAATTGCCGAGCCGTGATTCTGCATCATCGTGCGTGGTTTGATCGACACGTCGTCAGGCCAAGCACGACAAAAGCTAGTCATAAATAATCTTCATGAAAACCAAGTTCAAAAACATCGCTTATTACAAATCACAATAAAACCATCCACACTTCGCTGATTATTATTTTTCAACTGAAAACAACAAAGAGCGTCAAACATCCCCATAAAACTCAGCCCGGAGCCTAAACACGAAACTTTAACACAATTCTCTAAACAAGAAACACCAACTTTCTGTTATTACTCTTCTTTATTTTATTATCAAAAATGTTTACGAGTCATTATACGAACTCCCGTCGTTTCGGGGCCTTGATAAAGATAAATTTGCTCAGCAATTGCTCTGATGATTAATGATGTTAAACAACAGGTGAAGCTTTTTATATTGGGCTCTAATCCTGCCAGTTACCTACCTACCGCCGTCCGTATTGTTTTAAAATTCGCCTGGGAACGCGCCGTCACTCAGGATGACGGGTCTGGCACACTATGACATTTTTTTGATCTTTCAGTAGTCAGGTTGATTAAAAAATCGTGTATCGTTACTGTTTTTGGCAGAGGTTTGGGAATAAAGGAATATTCGTAGTGTCGGGTGACCGGATGGTTTTTGTTCCAGGAAATTGTTCGGTTTGAAGGATTCTAAGAATAGCCGCAGCATGAATTTTACCAGAGACGATGGCATACGTCATAGTTTCTGATCACCGAGAGGTGTGATTTTGCTGACATTTTATCAATATTTCCTTTAACCATTATTATTAATTTGCGTACTTTTGGTCAAACAGGTTTGCTTTGGAACTTTAGAACAAATTCATCATTAAAGGTCCCCTCTCCTAGGGAGGAGGCCTGAGTCCCAACTGCGAGAACATTATAAAGCTGATTATGCTTACGCATAATAAATTATAGGTATCATTTGAGGAGACCTCCTTTTCTATAGAAAACTTCTTTGGATATTATCGTGGCTTCATGAAAAAGAAAAAGTTTTGGATTATCTCCTTTTGAAAAATCTTACTAGAGGATCCATAACAGTGTTAAACATAACTTACATCCCAAGATAAAATTTTCAAAAGCCCATACACGCACGAGTGGCGGTAGTGTATGCAGGAATAGAATTTGAACGCCGCCACGCGGGCGGCTGATGTGCCAATGAATAAACGATTCCGGTCGGTTTATGCGATACCCTTGCATTATGGCCCCCATGGCACTCGCTCACTTTACAAACATGCGCGTTATTTTGTTGTTACGGGTTCTAGAGCTAAGTTATGGGGTATTTAGGGGGCCTTTATTGAAATTATTTAGCCAAATGGTATGGGAGATAGGAAAAATTGAATGGCGTTGGTTTTAATCATGGATATGTGATCACAGTTTTCTGAACGGATGGGTTGTTTATACAGTTTTAATTTAATGATAACGGCTATTGTGGAACGACTAGAATGATCTTGAGATCGATAGACTCTTTGTGCTTAGATATTTTCAACGTACGAATACTGTGGACTGTGAATGAGTATGAATGTGTATTCTTATCAACAGCTACGTGTTTTTTTTTTTCGGCAGGAGTGGGTAATCCTCATGGACGGCCAGGCTGCCTCACAAACGAGCCAGTCTGGGCAGTGTCAGACTCCTACAGACTAAAACCACACTCCTGCCTTACATTTAAACCACAGACATGACGTCCGTGCTCTTGTTTAATAGTTGTACATTGTTTGCTGCTGGGCAACTCCGCGTGCAAGTGACGTCACTCCAGAGCACCTAAGCAATTACAATAACAGCTAAGTGTTAAGGGAACTGCGCTTGACGAAAGGATTGATAATGTGATCCTAACTATTATTAGTAACATGTATTATGGCCGTTTTTCCCGGACGTGGCGCAGTCTATATCTCTATTTTGTCATGGAAAATGTTCAAAATATGTTAGTCTTAAGTTTTTGCCTATTCCGACATCATCATCATTTCAGCTGATAGACGTCTACTGTAACATAGGCCTTCCCTAAGTGTCGCCACAATGCACGATCCAGTGCGTCCCGACAAATTAAATGTCTTTTTATCTATTAATTCATATAAACATAATTTTCCCTTGTTTTTTTAAGGTGGGAAGATATACCGCGTACATCGAAGGACAGGATTAATTTCCCTGCTATGGTTTTCCCGTCCATTTAAAATTTAGGTGTCTTCAAAGCTAGAGTGAATGCTCTTAATAAACTTCACCTTCAATCATTGCCTTTTGTTTAAGGTGGGAAAATCATCCAATGACATCCCCCGTTTGTGGGCGGAGCGGGAGATAGTGTCAGACTTTTACTGCCTAAAACTCAATACTCAATACTCAATATTTTATTGCATTCCATATGTAAATGTTTAGATGGTATAAAAATATAGTTAAGATCAATATGGACCCTGTCGGGCACAGCAAAGCTAGGACAACTCAACCTCCGTTTCCTCAAAACCCACTCCTGTTCCTTCTTTGCCATTGTTCCAGGGCTCCGGGGATCTCTTTCGCAACACCCTTGGCCCAAGTAGCCTACGACCGTGCTGGGCCCAAGAGAAATTACAAAGCACCATATGCTTCAATCCTAACATCCTCATATTGCTTAGAAAGTTCTCCATCTTTTTGTAATTCTCAATGTACTCAAGTCACACTAGCTTGCAACAGTCATAAGTTTCTATCTCATTTTGATCTAAACAATAGTATTTTTCACAAAGTGAACGTCTAGAGGACGTAGTCTGGCTGAAATAGGTTATGTAAATGCAAAGAATATAAGTTCATATCAACATCGGCGATGCAAGCCGCCAGGTTGTGGTGGAAACATACAGCCGCCTATTTTGGAGGAAAACGCTGAAGCAATTTCTCACTGCATTATTCAATTGTTCCTCTTTGAACCGTATTCCTCACTAGCTTTTGCCCGCAGCTTCGCCCGCGTGCATAAAATATAGCCAATGTTACTTAGGAATAAAGCAGCTTTCTATCGGTGAAAAAATTTTAGCAATCGAACCAGTACTTCCAGAGATTACCTCCTACAAACCAAAAAACAAACTACCTCTTTATTATATTAGTGTAAGATTACAGAGGATCGTGAAGACCTTGTTAGATTAGTTTTTTTCTGATGGTGTCTCCCTATCTGTGGCGGTCCTTGGTGACATGAAGTGTTACGTGCAATTGGGTGTCCACTGGAAAGCAGACCTGATTAGCCCATCTTTACATGCTGATTGCTCAAAGTGCGACGTCAGCAAACTGTAGGGGCCCATCATGGTCGAAGCCTACTGGGGCCATAGGTTTTACAAAAGAGCAAGGCAAAAATAAAACAGTATTTGGTTATAATAAGTAAAAATCTGGCACTGCCCTTCACTCCGCCCAAGGCGAAAGTTATTGGAAGAACCACCTAAAAAAAGTCTACTAATAATATTTGCGTACGTATAATCAGAGAGTTGTCTACACTATCTACAGTAATATAATAAAAAGGTAAAGTTTGTTTTTTTTGTTTGTAGGAGGTAATAACGGGATGTACCTACTGGCCCGACTGCTAAAATGTTTTTCACCGATAGATAGCTGGTTTATTCTTGAGTGACACAGGTTATATTTTATATATGTGAACTAAGCCGCAGGTAAAAGCTAGTATTATATACTCGAAAAAAAACTTTGGGCTGACACAATATTTATTATTTATTTATTTATTTATTTATTTAAAATTTTGTAAATAACACCATTACAGCTAACGCCAATGCGATGTTATTACCAGCTATACATATATATAACAGATAGACAGATTTTGCCTGTCACAGGTCCTCACCGGACACATCCAGTTCGGGAGGTTCCTGTTTTGGATTGAGGCGAAGGAAAAAGGTAGAGCAAACGGTGGGGATGTGCCCCGCTTGGGCGAAGCACCGCTGTCTTCGTAGAGGCGAACGGCGATGGCCCTGGTTCATGCTATGGCGAAATGGAATGGAAAGCGGTCGCCTTCTTCTGCGAAGCAGAGGAAAGGGCGGCAACCTTTTAGGAACGGACATCCTCAAGCCCCAACCACTGCTAAAAGAGATGCCCTATGTACATATGTTCACAAATCTTTTAGTATGAGTATCATCCCTCCCCTTCATATGACCATAGCAAGGCAAAAGATTCCCATTTAACTTTTCAATCCCTGGTACCACTTTCAAACTCCCTCTAATGTGCTTATTTGTCCATTCCTCGTGTCAACATATCTCAACATTTTTATTTACGCGATGCCTCTTTTTCACAGCCCAACATTCTGATCCATTCAGAATCACAGCTAATAACAAAAAAATCTTCCACGCTGTTAGTATGACATCAGCCACTCTCTATAAAGCGGCCAGTGGATAACCAAAATTCTAAAACAAACATAATTAGTACTAACAAAAGCCCCAATTACACTTGACTGTACCTGGGAATCAAACCCAAGTTTATTAGTTGGACGGTAACGAGACGACCGCTATAAAACACACGCGTTAAAACATCATTTATATGAAGCTAGTACAACGGGCCGGACCGTCTGGTTCCTACATATTTAAATAAACCGAGCTTCTAAATAATACATATGTAAAACCTTCGTGTACGCAAATTAATGACAAATGTTCCTTGTGTAGAATATTATCCTGAAATGGTTCGAGATATTTATTGTTGGTAATCCTGAAATTTATAGTTTTTGCCATTGTAACCCGAAGGGTTGTCTGTAAAAAAATCACTTTTAGCGACACCAGCCTTTGTTACACCCTATTCATTTTAAGCTTCTACTATTCTTTTTATATGGTGTACAAGCTATTGCCCGCGGCTTCACCCGCATACATAAAATTTAGCTTATGTCACCCAAGAATAGCAAAAGAGATCATCAAAAATAATTTCAGCATTGGGACCAGTACTTTTAGAGATTAAGTACCTCCTACAAACAAAAAAACATAAATACAAGTTTACGTCTTTATAATTTTACTGTAGACAATAAAAAGTACATCTACCTGTTCTGTCTATCTATGTATAAATAATGAATTACTGCAACGTTACATAATTTAAGTTCATATATGAAGGAAGCTTCTCGGACTTATTAGCGTAAAGCGTGTTTGATGATTTGGTTGAAATCTTTATGATATTATGGTCTAAATACCTGGTTTTGCTGCTTAAGATCTCTTTTTAGGCTTCCGTACCTCAAAGGATAAAACGGAACTCTTATAGGATCACCGTCTGTCTGTATGGCAAGACCCTTTATCTCAGTATGAAAAAATCCAACTTGTAACTTAACGAAAAAAAAGATACGGCCGTATAAGTATAAAATGATAAGTACTAAACGTATATTTCAACACTGTCATTGGAATCAAAATTCATAGGGTACTTTCCGTTTTACCGTTTATCCTGAAATTTGGCTTAAAGCAAGCACAGGTATAGTATAAATGACAAAAACATCAAAGATGTTACGTCACAAAAAAAAAACGATTCGGGAATTGTACTGTTTCCATAAGAAAGTTTGTACGAAACCCTCAGTGCGTAAGTCCAACTCCTACTTGCCTAGTCTTAATGATATATACGTTTTCCAATCTCTGTAAAAAAAGAGAAAATGTGGAGACATTATCTCTTTCTCTCCTTTACAGTAAGTCTATTAAAATCTTTGACTTTCATTCTACATATTTCTACACTTCTCCTGCTACTAATTCTTCGCTAGCTTTTTCTCAACTACTTTAGTGTAGGGTTCGAACCTCACCGTCTCGGCATCAACTCGCCCCCCGTATCTGCCTGTCCTCCAAGGCCGCACTTGCGCCGCGGCGTCTCTTGGCAAAGCACCACTATAGTTCTTCTCAAATTGTGATTTATTCGCGACAAATGTCG
Source organism: Mythimna albipuncta (assembly GCA_929112965.1). Lineage (NCBI taxonomy): Eukaryota > Metazoa > Arthropoda > Insecta > Lepidoptera > Noctuidae > Mythimna > Mythimna albipuncta. Next base: position 996,054 of record OV815973.1, read on the forward strand.
AAATAAACCGTAGCTACTCTTTTATATTGCAGCCCCTGTGCCTTTTATTTACATCGCACTTATAAAGATACCTGCCTTTGTAGGCCACTGAGAGGTGAGGAAATATCTCGCGCCCTTTAGATTGTAGAAGTGTACAATGATATGATTCAACCTCATAAGTGAAGTAAAATTTGTGCAGAGACCGCGACTTTAGTTGGGAGTACGACGAGTTGCCAATAAACCTGTTTGTCACCTAGGAATTAATTTACCTCTGGTGATTTTATTTAGGTGGGAAATTATCTAATGACATCTCCCGCGGAAAAGTGTGTCAGACTCTTACTGACTAAAACCCACTCCTGTTCCTTCTTTACCTTTGTTGCAGGGCACCGGCGTTCTCTCGCCCCTGTAGGCTTCGACCCTGCTGGACCCCTACGGTACGTACCTCTGATGATAAGTATAATTATAGCCTTAGAGTTAGACACTTTTCATGCAACGTGGTACCAACCAACGATTATCTCTTTACGCAAAAAAATATCTCAGGATCATCAAATTATTATTTTATTTAAAAAAAGTTGTAATAGAGTCTATTGTCCGTTTTTCTTCATAAGAATTTTCGTATATCGTATCGTTAGGCACTATTGATATATCGTCTAAGTATCAACAATAGTGCCTTTTTGTTTTCTTCAAGTCAAAGTGAAAATAATTAATTACAGAAATTTCTCAATTAATAAAGTGTAGCGAGAATTCTCTATGAGATTGTGAAAAAAATATTAATTGAAACATATATTTCTAACATATACAAGGTGTGAGGCAGCCTCCTCCATACAAAATGATCAACTTGATTGGACAATTTGTATGGCGAGGCTGATTTCTTTTTTCGTTTCCTGAAAAAAAAATGTGGAAGGTTGATCAGTTTCGTCTACTGAGCAAGCCCTTAAAGTTTGCGGAGGGCTGTTCCTTACACCTTGTATAAAGATGAGCAAATTATGGATTTAAACCCGTTTGACTGACCATCTGTACATGAAAGGCATAGAAAGAAGAAATGATTGCCACGAAACTGACTTGCATTCAAATTATGAACTTAGTAGCTATTCAGTTATTACCTACAATTACTTATATGAGTTCCATTGTACTATCGTTTAGGTTGGGAATAGAATCCTAAAAGCAATGAAATAGCCCATCATTCGTCGTTTAAGTGAAGGTAGGATGAATGAAGCTCCATGTAAAAGGTACTCACTCTGCATTTTATTCGAATTGACTTCGATGTTTATGGCTACGACGTAATAAAAATTTTAAAGCACATTTTGTTTCTCGTAAAAATTGACTTTTGCTGTTATTTCCGAACAATGAAATTACAAGCCTGATTGGATTCAATTTTGTCGTAAATTGATAAAATATAAAAATCTGTTTCGAAAGGGTTTTAAAGTATGACCATTCAACTATCGGTCTTGATGGATAAATCAAACCCACGGCTATCATAAATACACATAATGCAGATGTTCTTAAAACTTGTAAACAACGAAGGTATTAACCCTAAAAATAATATCAAAGGAGGACGTAATCAAAGTACCTATTTTATCAATTTTGTACAAACCGAATATATAACTGGATCAAGTAAGAAGGTTAGTGTGCTACGTAGTAATTCTGCAGATGAGCTCCTGTCTGCAGGAATACAAAAAGGATAAGGGTTCCCACACAAAACTGCGATCTGATGCTACCATCTCAGAAATCTAAGATACGAATCGCTGCGATGTTATTCCGTGGGACGAAGCATCGGTTCAAGTGACCACACAAACGAAGGGAATCAATTCGCAAGTTCTTGCGATGCGTCGTGTGAGCTCAGTTTTATGTTTGACCCCTTCCCGTAACCTCAGAACGCAAAGAGCAAGATAAAGTCTCTGGCTCTAATCAGAACGGGAGAATTTATTTGATGATTTCCCTCACAAAAAAGCCTCTTTTTCAGAACTTCTTTCAGTAACTGCCACCTTCAATATACCAGCACTAAGCATGGAAGTCCCTCTCAACCAGCCCCAATACCGAATGGCCCGTTGATAGCATAAACCGTTAACATAACAAACAGCGTGCGCCGTATCCTCGCCCAATTATGGGCAGCACCGCGCTCATATATATTTCAGTATTTACTCGCGGGGAAACAAAGCGGATTTCCCTAGAATAAAGCTAATAATACCGAAGTATCGGGCAGGAGCGCGTGGAGGGAGCGCGGAGCGGATTTCCGAATAAACGAATTTTGGGTATGAATTGATTTTTTGTATGAGTAAAAAAAATTGTGTTCTTTTGAGTTTTGGAAAATATAAAAGATAAATAAACACTGCAAATAGTTAAAGCATAATAAACATAAGGAGTACTTTGTTAAAACTATCAAATAGACATCCTCTTACTTCAGATTTTTTTTATCAGAATGCCCTACGAGATTTTAACGCGATCCATTTTACGATCTAAACTAAATTGTTAAAGACATAGAGCTGTATATAGGGTTTAAAGCTCCATCCCTCTTTCTCGCTCGCACGCCTGATATTTTAACACGTTATTGGCCCAGGGACTTATCTTAGAAGCAACCTGTTTTCAAGTTTATCAGTACAAGCAAACCTGACTTGTAATACCTTCTTCCAATAAAGCTGGTATAGCTGTTCTATCTCCAAAAAAAACATTTTTTTTTCCCTTTGCGGAGCGGGAGATAGTGTCGGACTTTTACTGACTAAAAAACCCAACCCTTTTCTTTAATACCTTTCATAACAAGTATTTCTTTCAGAAACAGACCCTTGGCCCCAGTAGGCTTCGACCCTGCTCGGCCCCTATGGTTGCTGACAAACCACGAAGGTTTTGGATATGTGGTTCTGTTACATATTTTTGTGTACGAAAGAAAGAAAAACATTTTATTTGGCGGAAAAGTCGCAATGTTTTGACTAACATACTAATTATAAATACTCAACACACTTGATCTTACATTGTTGATACCTCTACGGTTCGGACTAAGCGCACAAAGCGCTTAGTCCGTTCGTTTATATTGTTCGTTTTTTCCCTTCGTTTATACTGTATACATCGAAGGATTTGAACAGTTCGCCTGCTGTGGTCTTCCCGTCCGATTATAATTTAGGTGTCTTCAAGGCTAGAGTGAATAAGATTTTAATAAATTAGTGCGCTTCACCATCAACGATTGTTTCACTGCATACCATCAGGTGAAAATCAGCGAAATCACTTTGTGTAGATCCTCAGGATTGTATCGTGGGATCGCAGTAAATCACTAGTATAAAAAAAACTTCGTGAAATTGAATCTAAACCTTTACGCAAGGATGCATTTGTTTTTCCTTTTTTTTTTCGTCATGTAAAGGCTCCGCTTCATCCATTCCCTTGACCCCCGCAGAGCCCCCAGTCGTCAATCCCGAGCGCCCGAGGCGAGGACTCGTTGTTAACTATGACAAACACAATTACCCACTACACACACCGCAGCTCACCACTACACACACCAGCTCAACATTACACACTACAGCTCAACATAGCGCAGGACAACAAGTGATTACGGTCACTGCCAATCACTTGATGAGACCCATGGCTATCGCTGGACCTACTCGTAATTGGGATACTGTGTACTCTTGTACGACATATTTGTCGATGTTTGGGGTTAAAGGTCAAAGTTTTATAAATGTCATTGTCATTAAGATTACAGAAAACTTGAAAGGAATGAAAGAAAATATGTTTATTTTGCCCAAATAGACGTACAATAAAATACAACAATCAAAACAAACAATGCACCCTGTATTGTACTCATTGTGGGGTTAATGCATGCATGCATGCTCGTGAATGAGTACCGTCAGTTGAAACTGGTCATCTCTTGGCTGCCAGTGGCTTATTTCAATTATTATTTTTAATTACTTTTTTTTTCATTATTTATCTACATAATAGAAGCGACAATAAATATGCAAACAAGATTTATGTAATTCATAATATGATTAAAAAGAATATCCATGGAGTTTTGTTTGACGAAAAGACTCCATAGAGATCTACGCTTTAAACCGTGTAATTTAGCTTCACTTGTTTGGCTGACCGACCTTTTGACATCTTAAAAGTGCCTTTAAAAATGGTTTATTTGAAATAAATGTTTATGATATCTGATTTCATCATTATGAAAAACTTTTACTATTAAATCAACCCTAAAAATCAGTTTTGACCAATTTTTTTTCTGTCACGTCATGTGGTTATACTTTTTTAACGATAACGTGTCGGTCAACATTTAACATGAAATTTTTCACGAGATTTCATCTGATGCACATGAAAAATCCCATCGATTAACCTGATAGAATAGCTAGCCACAACTCGTTACCGTCCATCTCCCTACAGGCTCACTAATAATATTACCCGAAAACGTTCCATATCACAACTATATGAGGAGTACACGGGCGGAATGCCGAGCAGCCTGATTCAGCCGGATGATGCGGGAAGAAAATAATGTATCCGCCCAATTAGTCTAACGTACGGTTATCCCAGTCCACCCGGTACATAGCAATGAGCTGGCCGCGGCTTTATTTGCCAACTTCTGATGAATATGTTTGCGGATTTGGTAAATGCTATTGGTGAAGGGTTTATGGAAAACATTATTTATCAAGAGAGTAAAGACGTATACTTATATAAAAAAAAATGCAACTTAGATGAAATGCAAAAAAAAATCGAAACCAATGTCAGTGCCTTTTTAATGCTTTCCTAAGACACCGCTCTTTGTCTCTGAACCATTATAGCCAGACAGTGAAAATTTTCACCGATTATTATGTATTTCTGTTGCTGCTATAACAACAAATAATAAACACAGAACAAATAAATATTTAAGTGGCGCTCTCCACTTTTTGTTCGTACGTCAAATAACTCGCTGAGCTGAAAATTCAGACGAATGTCCCTGTGATCTTTTACCCTACAAAAATATGAAACTGGACAGCATCGAAACAGCTCTGAAGGGAGGACAGCCATTTCATCAAAAGTAAATCCTAAACGAAGCATTAGCGACACAACAAGCCAGCTAAGTCGGCAGAACGTCCAAACACACGTAAGCCGCTAACCCCCAAATAAATAACGCATAAAGGTGGGATCGTGACGGGCACATTCCTCATAATCCGGGTTATCTTTATGAAAACTATCCGCTGTCGGCCATCAGTATGCTGCGGCCGCCGCCAACCAATCCGTCAGCGGCGCCGCACGTGATGCGAATCGCTTCGTGCGACAACGAAGTACGGAGAATGGAAATGGCAACGTAAAGTATCACTACTCCATGGATTGTGCGATAAAAAAACCCCGAGGCCCGGACGGACTCAAGCAATAGGTAACCCACCGTCCGGTTCGCCGTGTCCTTGTGGGGGCGATCGGCGGCGGTGATCTCTCGCTCCGGGCCTTAGTACAGGCCATGGTCCGGAGCGAGGAGGAGTGGCAGGCGGCCGCCTCCTTCAAGCACCAAGCAGTAATGCTAACAAAAGAATAGGCCGACCGCATCAGGCAATGGCGCTCACAGCACCCCAACCGCCGCCGGGATTCCGATCGCGATTTCCGGCTACTGTAGGCGCGGGCTTGCGGACAGCGAGCAACGGGTAGCTCGCTCTTCGACCGTCCGGTAACTGTCCGGACCGAGCCCAAGTCGTCGACGGCGCGCACTATTCCCGCGCGCCTCAAGGAGTTGTCAGCAACTGTAGGGACCCAGCTGGGTCTAAGCCTAATAAGCTAGGGTCAGGTTCCGAAAGGGAGGCTTGGTCCCGGTATGAAAGGCAAGAAGTAAGAGTCTGACACTATCTAATCATCTATCACTATCAAAAATCCGCCGTCCGGTAACCGTTTGGACTGAGGCCGAGTCGTTGACTGCACGTAGTGTTCCACGCGCGCCTTAAAGAATTGTCAGCAAAACCGTAGGGGTCCAGCAGGGCAGAAGCCTACTGGAGCCGCAGGTGGACCGAAAGGGATACCCTAGGTCCTGGAACGAAGGCAAAGAAGGTACAGGAGTGGGTTTAGTCAGTAAAAGTCTGACACGCTCTCCCGCTCCCACATAAAACCCACTTAAAAAAAAGTCTAACTGCTGATATGAGCATAGACCACTTCGTTGACGGCAGCAAGCTTGTTCCAATGCATTTTGAGGATATACACAAAGTAAATTTCTATCAGCGATATATCTATGGGATTGTAATAAGCCACCAAACCGTCTTCAGGTCATTTCCTAATATTTTAACTTTTTTTAAATCTTAGCTATTAGCATGCTGACTGGTTTATATTTTTACCACTAGCTTCTTGGCAGCAATACTCTCATATAGTTTATGCCAACATTTCAGAAGAAATCTTGGATTAACTACCTTACGCTGTACAATACAATGGAAGTTAACTTAAATTCAAACAATACATTTTTTTGTTTTTGACCTTGGTCACCACTTTCCCGCTCTACGAACGAGAGAACGTGTTAGAGACGTGACTTTTACCCACTAAAATCTACCCGTGTTCCGTCAATTGTCTTTAAGTACCAGGGTCACAGTAACTCTTGCAAAGGCATCAGTCCTACTGGATCCCGTCCAAATTAATGCATGCTGATAGATTCTGCTACTGCTTATTCCTTTTATAAAATACTAGTTTTTGACTGCAGCTTCGCCCGCGTACATAAAACATAGCCCATGTAACTCAGGCAGGGATAAATCAGCTTTCGATCAATGAAAAAATTTTAGCTATCAGACCAGTACTTTCAGAAATTACCCCCTACAAACAAAAAATAAACTTTACCTCCTTATAATATTAGTAGTGTAGATAGTTTGTTAAAATCCTATTTGCGAGACAGAAGCTTCCTCACAATAATTACGTTTATCTTATAGACATTATAGCAAGCAATTATGACTTCGGAGAGTACCATCTATTTGGTATTTACTTAGAGTCCGTGTACTTAGGGCTTTCAAGGAAATAATTAATAATAATGGATCAAGAATGTGCTATGATTACTATTAAATGGAATTTAGACTAAGAGGAAGGAGGAAGTGTAAATACCGGGCCTGTTTATGTACTGGACTTCAGATCACACGTGTTGGTGTAATTACACATAACATGATATAATCAGCCATGTAACGTTCCCAAGTCAAGGACTCAGGCCTCCATTATAAGAATAAGAATGGGCCATAATCCATCACCCGGGGCCAGTGCGGTTGGGGGGATCTCACTTCTTCTTCTTCTTGCCCTTATCACACAATACTTGGGGTCGGCACAACACGTTTTTTTTCTTCCATTCTGTTCTGTCACCTGTCACACTAACTGTCTTTTCTTTATACTTCTCACACAATCCATCCATCTTTTCTTTGGCCTCTCTCTCTCCATCCATCTACATTATACACTCAGAACTTTTTTAATGACATGCTTTTCATCCCTCCTCTTTACATGACCATACCAAGACAAACGACGCCTTTCAACTTTTCAGTCGCTGGCGCCACTTTCAAACTTGCTCTAATATACTAAATTCTCGCTTTATCCATTCTAGTCACAACGCCCATCCATCTCAACATTCTAATCTCGGAGCCTCACAAGTCTTCGATGTTTTTGTTCTAGGAAATGTCGGTTTCTTCGCAATGTTTTCTTTTACCGTTTTGATGGCGGTATTGTTAAAAAAAATATACACAAAGTAACGCGCCTGACGGGATTTGAACTACAACTCGTAAATCGAATGAAAAAATTCTTTGTCTCTCTTTAATGGTAACGCAACTATTATGCGTCTGACAAACTAATTGTCTATAGTTTAGACGGCACGGTTGGTGCAGTGCTTGAGCGATTTGCTACTGCACTACGGGTCCTAGATTCGATTCGCGCACGGAACAAATATTCGTATGGCTTAAGATAGATTTTTCGGGTCAAGGTGTCTTGTGTTTGTGAGGTTACATGTTTGGTGTACACAGGAGTAAATCCTAGTGTGATTATAAAAAGTTTATTCATTGGCATTTCAGGTATTGCCTAGAAACTTTTTATAATATTGGGAAAGAGGCAGAAACATAATAAAACAGAGACATGGTTGACATCCCACCCACACCTACAAAGTGTATTAGGAACACATTAATTATGCGCTGGACGCATAAGGAGTAGAATTCCCTGCCGAAGTCTGTGTTTCCTAATAGCTATAAAACCAAGGGGTCTTTAAATCAAAAGTGAATAGGTAACTCTAGGCCAGCGTGCTCGATCGTCGGCCATATCGTCGCAACCCATCAGGATAGTGTGTAGATAGTGGTCAAACGTAAGCCAATCTATACTAACCTAATAATAAAGAGGTAATGTTTGTTTTTTTGTTTGTAGGAAGTAATCTCTGAATGAAAGTGCTGGTCCGATTTGTAATATTTTTTTACCGATAGAAAGCTGCTTTATTTCTGCCAAGAAATAAAGCAGCTTTCTATCGGTAAAAAAAACTGCCAAGTTCATAGGCCCTAGAGCTCTTCTAGTAATATATTCAGATCATACATCTGTGCTGTTATGAAATGTTACGGACACACAATCGTTATGCTTCGCTATTGACTTAGATTCAATGACGCCATTGGCTGGACATGCCAGCCTTTCGCTACATCTACCAATGTACACTGTATTTGCTTTTTAGGGGTCCGTAGCATAAAAATGAAATAGGATTGATTTTTTTAGTTTCAAGAAGGAGTTTGTAACACCCGGGTGAAGGTATCTTTTCGCTGAATCCAAAACAACCGTGCCCGGGGAGGACCTGCATTGGATGGAAAATGTGGACGCCATGGCGCCTCTTTAACCACTCCACTTAGGTTTTGTGAAAGAATGAATGAAAAATAAATAAACCTTTGTTTTATTTATTTAGTGGGATAGTTTATTGTAGTAGTAATTTATATGTATTTTCTTTTATTTCTTAGTTTCTACTGTACAACGTGTTAGATATAGTATGTTATGTTGTACAAGTACCTACATTGTGGTATATGGTCAGTACAGCTACCAGGTTGATGGAAGCCATCTTTGTTCTATACCAATTTAGTTTTCCCAGGGCAATAAACGTCATCTTTTTCCTAACATATCTTGGTACTTATTTTTAAAAGAAAACTTTTTGAAAATTGTGATAGATTATAAACTATTTTATTTTATTATAAACTAGCGACTACACTGGCTTACTTTGTGTAAACAAATAACCACTGCTCTCGAAACGGTGACGGAAAACATCGTGAGGAAACCTCACGTCCTAAAACCAAGTATTTGAAGACATCTGACAGGGTCCACCAACACGCGCTGAACCCGCGTGGTGGATTACGGCCCATTCCTTCACCTAAAGAGGCCTGAGTCCCAGCAGTGGAAACATTATAAGGCTCATTACGCTAAACAAATTCGCCACAACATCAAACGACTGTTGTCTTTGAAATTCTCGGATTTTCTCTACTATAATATTCTTGCTACATTAAAACCTTTTTTGTTGAAACCTGGTTGGATCCGAGTTTTTGAGTTAATATCGTTCATAGACAGATAGACGCGGTTGCAAAACTTAGTTTTATTACATGTAAAGATTACATTTGTAAATAAATGTAGATAATTATCGCTACGCTAACATAAAACAATAATGAAGACCTACATAATTATGATGTTATCTGCTCCAGACAACCTTTAATAGGCACGTGTAGGTAAAGTATGTTTACTTTAACTTAAATATTAAATAGTTGCCTGTAGGTAGCTATGCTTGGTTGGTTTCTTCTTAAATACAGGCGTTGCCCTTTACCTCCTGTTAGTTATTCATCCTTCGTCTCAACTCACTTTGATAAATGTGCTGGAGCCAATCTTGGATTAGATTTTGTTTGTACTGTATTAACTAGGCAGGATTTTGTATGTATACATGAAGGAATATATTATATGTTAGGTATATATGTTCAGTGTTGTAGGCATACACAAGTTGATTGTTTATCTTGGAAGGAGATAGAACCGCTCACCTTAAGATAGTCATTAGTCTTTCTAATGTCTGGCTACAAGACCACGTTAAATATAAGTAGAAAGAGATATAAGTGTTACTGTAAAAGCTCGAATTACGGTATATCTTAAGATTTTAAAGTAAAACCTAAGATTTACCAATTATTAATGGTAAATGTCCATAAAAGTTTGCGATTCGAACTTTTACCACCATTCACTTGGTAGATCTTAGTACTGGCCCGATTGCTAAAACTTTTTCACCAATAGAAAGCTGTTTTATTCCTGAGTAACATAGGCTATACTTTATGTACGTAGGGAAAACTCCCGGCAAAAGCTAGTTTATTATATAAGTGCACTATTTCATATCCCACTGCAAGGCAAAGGCCTCTCTTCCATTCTTGCAACTCTTTACTGTCCCTAGTTACTTCAAGCCACTTTTTTACGTGGGAGTTGAAATCGTCACGCTATCTCATTCTAAGCCTACCGCCGCTCCAGCTCCTACTGTTCTGGATCCAGTAAGTGGTTGCTTATGCAAAATTTTGTTGCAACATGTGGCCGACACATGGCCGACATGTGGCTGACTTGATCTGCCCAGTTTTATTTTAGTTTGGCGACTGACTTGCCTTCGTCTGTGATTTATTTTCTACTATCACTCTTGCGAAGCTGCTAGCTAGAGTCAATGTATTTGGTTTCAGCTCAGCAGATCTTCTTCCAAACACAATATGGTATGTTGGTTTGAAGCTAACGGAATCGATGCAGCATTTTAAGTACAAAGTTTATTTGCTTCTATAATTTTCAATTTCTTTTTTATGAACCTTGTACAGATACTTTCATGAAACATATAGACTACTTATTAGCATATCAAACGGTAAGAACAAAGAAGGTGCCTAATAAAAACTTGAAGCTTGAAAGATTGAATCTTTTCTGAAAGAAATGGCTTCTTTTATACAAGTTACAAGCCAAATGCGACCCACAGGGGCACTAGGACACAACCTAGTGAGTTCTGGGGACTAGCAACGACTGATATGAGACATGTGTTTGTAAGTATACACAGTATTATAGTACTATTAAGCGTCTCGACGGATTAAGGAAAACACAATTGGTAAGAGTTTGTTGAAACATTGCTAAAACCTATAAAATAAAGTTATAATATCGTCATAAATGTAGCACGTGACTTAGGGGACACGTGGAGCAACATTTATTTCGCCTTTGCTTCAGAACATTTTTGTCCAACTGATTGCAGTTCTATTTACCAAGCACGGTCACACAAAAATCCCGAACAGACAGTCTTGTGAAATATTGATAAATTCACGGTATAAAGGCAGTGAACCCGACTTTTTTCCGATGCTATACATCTGCGGAAAGTTAAACTAAAAACAATAGCCAACACAAGATTCGCTCACCAAAGCGCAGATCCATCACAACAAGGGCTTGGGCAATAAAACCCGACTGGAAACATCTATATTTTGAAGACATAAAACTCATATTTGAGCATCTGGCTGCTGCTGCCTCAATATCTCAGAGGCAGGACCGAATACTTGGTTTTTCTCCCTTTTTCCAATTTCCCGGGGCGTGCTCGCAGTACCGTATTTATTATTATTTGTTTTCAATTGCAAAGTAATCTGCGGACTGCAGATGGCGTAAGATGAGAGTCGCGTGCTCAGTGCCGGCTGGGGCGGCGGGCGGGCGGCGCCGGCGCCAATTTGTACGTCTCTGATCGCGCTCGAGATTTGCGTGATGGGGAGTCCCGGTAAGGTAGCGGGCATGTGTGCTGCTTGCTAGCGGTCTTTGGAGATTGATTACGTAATTACGCTCTTAGACGTGAATTTGGGCACATGACAAGACTACCCGATATAAATTGTTTTTTTTTTTAATTATTTTTTATGAATTGTTTATAAACGTATGTACAAAAAATAGCCTAGCCTTTCACAAGGTGGACCGCCGACCTGGCGACAGTCGCAGGAATGCAGTGGATGCGAGACGCTTGAAGGAGGCCTATGTTCAACAGTGGACGTCTTGCGACTGAAGTGACTATGACGATGACGATGTACAAAAAAAAATGCCTACAAATACTTTGATACAGCATCTACTGCTGAACAAAGAAAAAACCTGTATTTCAGCATCGCTAACGATTTACTTTGTTCTAGCTTCCTTATATAAGTTAGACATAACATATATCATTTTTTTAATAAGTACTTTAAAATAAAAAGGAACATGCCATAGGTGAATATAGCGTTCATCTCAATGGAATATTGTGTTTAGTGCTTGTGTGTATGATAGAGGATGTGTGAATTTGTCAGTCAATCGAAATACTAGGAAGTGTAAACCGAATGAACAAACCCTAATCAGCTACACCTGCATCCCTTTGTTTTGATTTAGTCCGTGTACCTATTCACTCCCGATACCAGGAACGAACCACAGCTGGTATAAGCTTCCTTCTTCCTTTAAACGTTGCCCTACACTAAGAATAACTCGTGTATCGTAGACACCCAGATCCGAAACAACTATGTACCAGTAGACCATATATTATATAAATATATGTTCTGAACTTCTGAGGTGAAATCGAACCTGCGACACGCAATACAGCAGCTAATTGCACAACCACTGCGCTAACCGTGTCTTTTTTTCTACACTTGTACCTATCTGTGACCTCTACACTAATCACAGAGACTTGTCTTTCTTCCGTTCTCGCTTAACATTTCTTGTATGAAACAAGAAATGTTAAGCACTCTTAAACAGGGTTGATCTATTCATTTTAAAAATGTATCATATATCAGTTCATCAAAGTTTCATACAAAAATAAAAATATTTAAATTGAACGTTCTAAATATTATGAAGTCTATGCCATGCAAACGATAATACAATAGCGGAGGGGAGCGAGGTTCGAGCGATGGTGGTGCTTGATGTGCGTGCACTTGTGTTGCGTCGTACGGACGTAAGCAGATATATCAAAATACAGAGTTGAAATACGTATGTTAGATAAAACAACGAAATCTTGAAGGTTTATTTTTGAAAAAGTAAAAAGTCATAGAACAAAAGTTTTTGTTTATGATGTTAGTTATACAGTCCTGCACGGTTAGTGTGTTACCAATAGCCCCTTACAGTCGCTACATTCACGAACCAGTTCGAGAAGCTTTACTAAATTGTATTGTCTCACGTCTCCGTGAACTAATAGCTTATTATGTCAGACGCGATTACAGAACTATTCCGAGCTATTTTGTGGAAACTCTCAACTACTTTGTAAGGGAACGGCACTACAATGGCGTGTAGTTTAATCAAGTCATTCGTTAAGGAAGGAAATTATGTAAATTTTTATTTTTAAAGCCTGGATCGAATCACGAGAAATATTTTTGCTTGATGTTTAACTTTTTTTTTATTATTGATAGGCTCGCGTTTGACCACCATCTCACCTGATGTAAGCGACGATGTGCTCGATGATGGAGCATGCTTGCCTATTCACTCTTGACTTAAAGACCCCTACGTTGTAGCTACCAGGAAACACAGACTCCAGCAGGAAACTGCACTCCTTGAATGTACGCACAATAAATGTGTTTCTAAAACGCTTTGTGCGTATGGGCGGGATGTCTACCATGTACCGGTGGCGCAACGCTGTACCTCTTTAGTTTTTCAACGTTCTCTTATAACGTAGGCAAAACAGAATAGAAGAAGTATTTATGTCATTATTTTGAGCTACGAACCTAAAAGTTCCAAAACAAATGTAATTTTGAGCTCTCCAAACTTTCAGTATGTGCTAACTTTTGGGTTCATAACTCATTTTATTGTAAAAATATTGGCATTTGAGTTTTCTCTACGTAGGTACAAAAACTTTGTTCTGTTGCTAGTGAAACTTCGACTGGACAGATTTGATATTTGGCTTCAATAAATATCTAGCTGTCATTTTAATGGGGACTAATTTGTATTCAAGAAGTTTTAGATTGGTTCAAGATTACTATGTACATATAGTTATGTGGGTGCATAGCTCCGTTTGGAGAGCAGTGGTGATGAAATTAATTACACAAAGTAAGCCTGGCTGCTTTTGAACCCGTACGTGGATGGCATTTGAAGAATCAACCTGCCGATTTTGCGAGAATTGTTCCTGCACATGTTACAACATGTGCCACCAGGAACAAATCTTGCAAAATCGGCAGGTTACAACCTGTTCAACTCCTTAAACAGTTTATGGTATATTTTTGTGCCATTTGGGTTTTAAACTCTTGGGCCGTGGGGTCCGAGTGCTCATGCCCTTTATAAAAAGAATTATCCAAACGCCTTGTTGACCCTTCGCGTGACCCAAGGGCTGGCTTTTACCTTGGTCAGAGATTAAGAATCGCCATTTAATTTGGCAATGCCGCCAGTCTTTTGGCCGCACTTGCAGTCGACAGCGATGCGGAGGATTTTTTTGACGCCATATTTTAGATAAGAATTATTGTGTTTAAATAGTTTTAATTAGTTAAGTGTTTTATTTTTCATCTTCTAAAATAATTTGGTTTATTCATTTTGACATTGCAAATAAATTATTATAAGATTCAGTGTAAGTAAATACTATCGAGTAAATATACTTTTGTACAGGAAACTGCTACATTAAACAGTGGATGAGTAAAATCTGTTTTTCCTTTGGTTTTTCAACCTCGCATGTATTTTAAACCACTCAATATTTGTTTTATCCCGAAACGCTGTTAATCCATATTTTAAAACATGCTTCAATACAACAACCAATAAATAAACGTCGTCAATTCCATTCGGAAATATAAATTGACAACATTTTAACGTAACAGTAATTATTTCGCGGATTATTATAATTATAACAAACTACATTGTTTCTCATTATTATCCGCAGAATAAATGAAATATTAATAAGCTGAAATATAAAGTTTATAATGATTATAACGCTTAATGCATTGAAACAGTAATGCAGTATTGATATTGCTATATACAAATCGGTTTGTGAAATCATCCATAAAAGTAGCCAAACAGCTTGCCTAAGTGATCGATTAACCTGAATTATATCCGACTCAGTTCATTACTTACTTCATTTAGTGCTCTATTGTTAACATTTTTTTACGTTAGGAATCTTCAAATAACTCCTCCCGCTCTCGGTGGAGCTAGAGAGAGGGAGTGACAAAAACCCACCCGAATTTCTCTAGTTGCCGTTACGTTCCACGACCAATGGTGACTTTGAAACAATCTCGTAGCACTGGCAGGTATCGTCCCTAGCGGGCCCCAACCTCTTGTTGCTTGACATTTTCACAGACACACTAGCAAAAAGCTGGTAAGTAGACGTCTCCCTATTCTTTCGGAGAAAACTGACACGATCTTTTGCACAAATTTTGTTATATCTACTAGGTAGCTTTTTGTTATGGTGGGGAAAATCATCCAATGACAACCCCCGCTCTTCATACCGGGGCTCGAGCTCCCTTTCGGATAATTCTGGCCCCAGTAGGCTCTGCCCCTGCTGGGCCTAGAGTGATTAAGCTCCGTAAGTGCGCCTCATCATCAACGATTGCATCACTGTTTATCATCAGATGGGATCGCAGTCAAGCACTAGTTTATACACACTCAAAAACTTCCGCCGTTATAACATTAGCGTGATTATCCGCTCCCGCTTCCGATCAACAATAAGGCCGCTGCCCAACAGACAGACTCGTTCGAATACGCCAAAATTGAGCCCTCAATAGAGGCGAGAAGCAAGTGATTAAAATGTGCCGCCGCCGAGCTTTTTATTTGCCTGAGACTCGCAGGTCAAACCTAGATGGTACCTTCTTGCTTATTTACGGCATTGTCGGAGAAACAGCTTAGCAAATAAACTGGCAAAACTTGTTTAAGGATATTTTCATTCTCATTTATAAGCCCGGTTTTGTTTTATTTATATTTTTTGTTATTATCTTTTTGATCTTGGAGATTATATTTGGAAATGAGAGATACTTTCTATCGTAGTAACATCATTGTCTATAGGTATGTTTATGAGAAGGAATGGGATGCGGACGCCTCCTTCTGCGAATCAGTAATGCAAGCGAAGGGGGTCGCACTCGCGAGATAACATACGTCCTCATGTCCTAGTCGCTACGATAGGAAACTCCCCGGGCGTCTGGAGTCGCAGAGTCATTTTCAGCCACCACGACGAGCAATCGGTAGCTCGCCGATAAGTCCCCATCGTCGGCGCGAAGTGATCCGCGATGTCAGCAAAATCATAGGGGCCCAGCAGCCGATGCCCGCTAAGGCCATTCCACCGTAGTGTCTCGCACTCTAAGATAGAATGGCGGGCATAAATAATTTTACTAGTTTTCTTTAGTTTCACTCTCTATTAAATGTTCGTCACTGCGGGATGCCAGCTGAAAATCAGCGCTGGGTGTTTGACGCCCAGCAATTGCAGAATTGGTAATCCTTTCGGTTCGAGCACATTCAACGTAACTGTATTATTATTTTATGTTGTTGTTTATTGTGTAGCATGCGCCAAATAAATGCTATTCTATTCTATCTTGAATAATGAAAATAAAAGAAAAATAAATTTTGCATCTTCAAGACTCCCTCGGGTCTCATTATGCTTACAACTTGTAACGTGCAGCTTGTCTGAAGACGCACTATCTGGATATCAATCAATCACTTATTAAGAACCTTAATGTACAATTTTTTTATTGAATGTACATATTTTTAATTTAAATCTTTAGCGTACACCAGACACACCGGGTGCGTATACTTGTGCATGCGCCCAGTGTGCCAAAGTGGCGCAACACGACCTATCACGGCTTATCAATAATGAGCCAAACTAAAAAAATACAAATTATAAAATAGATTCTGATATACCATAGAAAACAATTAGTTTGGAGGAACTAACCATGATCAACAAATTCACATGTACACACCATTCATAACACAGTACAGTCACAGTTAATTTCATCCCAACCCCACATCATACCGGAAAAGATAATGCAGATTACTTGTGTCAGATAACCGCAGCTACATTAACACCAGCAGATTATGCCGAGCAACTTTCGGCACAGCATCCAAAGTGTTGTCGCCCAACTAAACTTATTATCTGCACAACTATGCTGAAATTTGCACCAGCGCCGTGGAAATTAGTGTTACGCAGGAATTTAGGGAGGCTAGACTATTGTGTTTGTACAATTGTGCCTGGCTGCTTCCTCTGTAGATTTGTAGGTTTGTGTGTCTTTGTTATTTGATTGGAGAAGGAGAGGGTGGCCAAAGAGAAGATGGATTGTCTGAGAAGTGATATGAAAGAAAAGGGAGTTAGTAACAATGTGACGGGACAGGTTGAAAAAAAAAATCGTGTTGTGCCGACCCCAAATAAAAAGGGACAGGGACAGGAAGATGATGATTTGTGTCTTTGCTATTCAGATATCGAGTATAGTCTTTTTACTTACATACTTCTCCAAGTTTTGACATCTCAAAATTGCATGAATATTTGAATGGCGTCATTGCAGGATGATAGATAAGATATTTAGATTGAGGTTAGCGTTAGTTTATAATAATACGCTTTGGGACTGTTACCTTTTTATTCTTGATAAGCTCGCGTTAGACCAGTACCTCAACTGATGGTAAGCGATGATGCGGTCGATGATATAGTACGCTTGCCTAAAAGTAACCTATTCAGTCTTGATTTAGAGATCCCTTAGTTGTAGCTGTCAAGAAAGACTCTGGCAAGGAATTCCAATATTTAGCTGTATGCAGAAGAAATGTACTCCCAAAACGTTTTGTGTTTATGGATGAGATTTCCACCATGTATCGTTGGTGTGTCTGATGTGGGGAACGGGCTTGCTGGAATTAAATTGTGCAACTCTCAATCACTGTCCCTGAAATGTAAACGATAGAAAACCAAGGCTGGCAACTCGAACTATCAATGCCGTTGAAAATCTGAGGCTATTAAGTTGCTACCGTTCCTTGTGTAACAGATGTAACCCTACCTCTTGATCATACCTATGTGTTCCTAGTACCTTTTAAAGTGTTCTTCTCACAAGATAGGTTGTTCCTTCAATCAACTTTAAAACAGTCGTTACTTTCACCTTATTAATCTTGAACCCACTCACGACAGTATGCTAATACCACGATAGTTCCTCGTCTAAACTATCAACCCCACCTGCAGCCGCCATGTTAAAGCTAGTCTATCAAATACGATATGAGTGAACACGTGGCTCATTGCTCGCATTTTACGGCGAGTCATAAATCCTGGCTGTTGCTGTGTACTACATCTACACCGAACACGATCGATCGTGTCGCTGCTACGTGGGATAATGATGTATTGGGTACCGGCGTGTATGATATGATGTACCTTAATGTATGGGACGGAAAATGGGAAATGGAGATGAGCATCTTTAAACGAAATTTTTTGGAGAGTATTGAAAGAGACTTACGGCTTATGTCCTAGCGGCGAGCGGGGCGGCGCCGGACGCTATGAGGAGCGGTGCCTCGTGGCGTGCTTCAAACATTTTCATACTTACTGCTCGCCGCCCCACATTTAGCTTCTATTCACAGCGGTAAAGTCGTGAGCAGGCCGTTAGGGTGCGTTGACAAGGAGCTAAGCGGAGCGGAGAGGAATACACCATAAATTGGCCAAAGTGCTCGCATTCTCCACTCCGCATCAGTGACATCCACAGAACAGAAGAATGTAGTATGATTCGTGTATTCTATAGTAGAATCAGTGTAACTAGAGCAGAGTGAAGCTGAGTGAACTTTCAAATAAAACAAATGAACACGAGGCGTCTAGCTGGACAAAATAGAGTCGAGTGCCGAGCGGAGAGGACAAAGCGGAGGTAAGCTTAAATCCACTTTACCCCGCAAGACTTCTAAGGAAACACTTACTATTTTTCCTCTCTGCTTCATTTCGCTCAGCCATCATCCGACAATTCTAAGGGTGCGCTGCCTTTGAAGCGGAGCTGAGCGAAATGAAGCAGAGATACTCAGAAACGTATCTTCACTGCCTCGCCTATCACCTCACCGTCCGAGAACTGCACGGCTTTACACTAGTTTGCTTTCCTGCAACGCATCAACGCGTAGTGTAGCCGTGGCGAGCTGTGAATAATCCCATCTACATTTACACTAACATGCTACATCTATATATAAAGCTACTAGCTTTTGCCCCCGGCTTACATAAAATATAGCCTGTCACTGAGAAATAATGCAGCTTTCTATCAGTGAATTTTAACAATCGGACCAGTACTTCCAGAGATTACCTCCTATAAACAAAAAAAATCTTAAGAACAAACTTTACCCCATAATATTAGTGTAGATGAATATGTTCGTAGCTTCACCGTGGGCTGCTGTGGAGGGGCACCTTCATTGCAGGTGGATAGATAGTGTGGAGTGTTACGAGCGGGTTTCTCAGAACAGACTGCATCGTGTTGGCTCAAGCTCTAGCAGTTTACGGAGAGAATTTGTTTCGAGTTAGCTCAGAGTTCTGCAGTCGAATATTTGTTCCTGATAACATTTCCAGGGAAGATATTAAATTGAATCTAGTTTCAAATGTCTTTTCAATTTAGTTTACACGATCCCTTGGATCTTTAAATTAAAATATCTTTCTTTTTATTATAAATAGCCTCGCGTTTGACCACTATCTCGCCTTGGACACGCTACAATTGTAGCGTCGCGTTAAGTCCCCTCTTTGAAGCGTGGCGAGAAAGACCCCACGGCGTCCTCACCTTCCGCATGACGCAAGTTCTCACCAGACGTGGTATGTTCGTAAGGTACCTGCAGCGGTTTCGTGCGGAAGTGACGCCCGGGTGACCCCACTTTGCGAAACGCCTGGAGGACACGATGGAGCACACAGTGGAGGTGTGCCCCGCTTGGACAAAGCATCGCCGTGCCCTCGTGGGGGCGATCAGTGACGGTGATCTCTCGCGCTGAGCCTTGGTACAGGCCATGGTCCGGAGTGAGGAGGAGTGGCAGGCGGTCGCCTCCTTCTGCGAAGCAGTAATGCTAGCAAAGGAGGAGGCCGACCATATCAGGCAACGGCGCTCATAGCGCCCGAGCCGCCGCCGGGATTCCGATCCCAATTTCCTGCCACCGTAGGCGCCGGCTTGTGGACGGCGTGCAATGGGCAGCTCGCTGAACGACCGTCCGGTAACTGTTCGGACCGAGCCCATGTAGTCGACGGCGCGCACTGTTCCCGTGAACCTCAAGGAGTTGTCAGCAACAGCAGGCGCCCAGCTGGGTCGAAGCTTACTGGGGCCAGGGTTAGTTCGAAAGATAGCTCAGCCCCAGTACAAAAGGCAACGAACGAGCAGGAGTGGGTTTTTAGTCAGTAAAAGTCTGTCACTATCTCCCGCTCCGTTCAAGAGCGGGGGATATCATTAGATGATTTTCCCACCGGAAAAAAAAAACTTAATCTGACTACATGTACCGTATATAAATTTGGCGGCTTTGACCAATTCACTGTCGTTTAAACTCGAGACTTACACTACGCAGTTACAGTATTTCAAAATCAGAAGCAAACAGAACGATATCATCTGTAAAATTGAGGTTTGACAGCATTTCAGGTACTACCAGTACCTGAAATGCTGTCAAACAGTCTGCCCAAGTCGTCGACGCCGCGCACTATTCCAGCGCGCCTGAAGGAGTTGACAGCAACAGCGGGAGCCCAGCTGGGTCGAACCCTACTAGGGCCAGAGTTAGTCCGAAAGGCAGCTTAGCCCCGGTCTGAAAGGCAAAAAGGAACGGGGTGGATTTTTTAGTCAATAAAAGTCTGACACTATCTCCCGCGCCGCGGCGGGAGATATCATTTAGATGATTTTTACACACCAAAAATAAAAACACTATCTCGCCTGATGGTAAGCGAGGATGTGGTCGATGACGTAGCATGCTTGCCTGGACGTTAAACTAAATTACTTTTGATTTAAAGACCCCTAGGTTGCAGCTATCAGGAAACTCAGACTCCAGCAGGGAATATTGTAGCTGTACGCATAATTAATGTTTTCTCAAAACATTTTGTAAGGCTGGGTGGGATGTCCGATACGATGGCGCTATCGGTGCTGCCACGCCTTACGTCTAGTGATTCGATCATCAAACGGGCATGGCGGAATTAAATGCACACTCCCCAAAATATAAACGATAGAAAACCGACAGGCAAGCAACTCGTCGTCGAAGCTCAAGACTGAGGAGCTTTAACTTGACGAGTGTATATCTACAGTATAACTGAGGTTCTCTAATTATTCCAAAAACTGTTTATCTTTATGTCTCTACTTTAAAAACTAACTTCAAGTAACCTTACTATTTACCATACTTTTGCAAGTCTTCCCAAGGTCTAGGCATAAAATCCTTTATTCAGCAGATTGCTGAAATAAAACTGAAATACGTGCTTAAGTGAGATATTTCTCCGTGCCTACTTACATGATAGAGCGAAAAATAGTGTTAATATAGTGGAGTATTCCCTGTGCTCTATTACCGTGGTTATCATAATGTGTCGGTGCTTCAGAGGCCTCGAGATGACTATCTCGTTCGTAACGAGAATCAATTATACGAGGGTAATATCTACTAGGGCTTCAAGGTATGTGGAGCACATGCTGATGGAACTGAGACATGATTAAGACGTTCAAGATAGATGTGTGTCGCAGGATTTTGTCGCATTATTGTAAGATTTTCGCACAGTATCTATTTTATTTATGTTTCCTAAAATGTGTTGATACAACTGTCATAAATTGAACGCAGGGATTTGGTAACAAATGCCAAAAGTTTTATGTAAGAATATACCATTTTGTATCCTAGATTTATCTTTCAGAAAACTTAGACTGGTAATGGGTAGGTAAGGTGAACTTGAAACTTGAAGATCTGATGATGATCTGAGGCAATACTGGTTACTGATAATGTTTTTTGGAGTTAACACAATAATCTACTACCAGGAAATGACAGTACTTTGTTGAGTATTACTCTATTTAATTCCACTAATAATAAATTAGAGAAGTAGCTTAATGTTTTTCTCAAGCATGCCTTTTTGCATTTTGCTAATTCTACAACTTTGTAAAGTAACATTCATTAACTCTTACTAGAATACTAACAGAATCTACATTTTCTGGAAGAAGCTCACTATACTATACACAACCACTGCAACTTCTGGCAACTTGAATCAACAGCGATGACCACCAGAAAAGCGTCGACGTAATGAAGCTCGATGAGTCTCGGAAAAGGGATTCAACTGTCTTGTACCCCATCACTTCATCATTGATACACGTTGTTATAAGTGAACTGAGTGGCTACTTATAAGGAACCCGATACAACTAAATATTAAATTACAAAGCGCGATAAGCAGCTTTCGACTTTCCCTTTTCGAAGTAAGAGTTAAAAAATACACATAATCTATCGTATCTCAACGCTGGGCATCGCGTAATACCCCTGGGCACTTCGCACTGGGCCTGCTACAATATAATCTCCTGTGTTTTACGCGAAATCAATAGGGCACGTGCGTACAGATAAGACTGGGCGGCAATATCGCCGGACCCATGTCAGCTACTCAATATTACGGCTACCGGGATATTGCCGGAGCCGGTCGGCCGGTTTTATTCCCGTGGTTGTACCGCACCGGCTCGCCGCGCGTGACGACGGGATGTGTTTCGCCCTTTTCCGTAGTTGTGGATTGAAATAGGCGAGTATAGAGGAATGTTATGTGCGCTATAAGATGGTGTATTGGTTTATTAGCTTTTTGTCGGTTCACTTCGGTATATGTCGGCTTAGTTTTATGGGGGCTTTTTGCCTCAATAAGTATCTTACTCTGATTCATGTTTTGTTATCTTTGACAGGTTTTAGGAAGATCATATTTTTCATTCGAATTGCCCGCTGCGGCAACCGTGCGGCGAACGGTCGACAACAGGACGGCATCGTCATAAGCACCACGTGTACAAATCGTTGTTAAATATAGCGCATCACTGGCACGGCAGCCAGATACGCTTTCAATTTAGGCGGTGGTTGCCGGACTGCTAACGTCCTGCAACGTGTGGCAGCCGGCCGGTTGCAGTACGCATAAATTGAAAGCACTCTAAGGGATTATACGATTGTTCTTTGTAAAAAAATACCACTCGCAGAAATAATTACCAAAGGATTCAATATTACCAAAGAGCTTTTCCTCCCAATTCCGAGAAATTTTCAGAATTCCGATTGCGGTAAAAGCCGTAATCTGTTTAATTTTTACAAAGGATTTAATTCTTCCTAAAGTGTTGACTTAGTAAGCAGATTTGTCGTGAAAAGTCTTGAACAAGAATAACGTTACGAGATTCTGCGAAGTGACGCCGACTTCAGTGACTTGAGACGCGCCGGAGGATGATGTTCTAATATAATTACTGTTCCGACTGAAATTCTCGACAACTGAACATGTTTACCTTGGAATTTTGATGTGGATTCAGATTCTTATTTAAACCTTTTTGAAGTTAACAAATAGAAAGCGTTTTTAAAGTTGTGACCTAGTTTTAAGCGTGTCGTGCCTACTCCAAATCAAATAGCGTGCTTAAAAGACCCTGTCGGTGGCTGCCATGGCCCACGTACAATTACCCGCATAGGTCTAGGGTACGGAAGCCATACTCAGACATAGACATAGACCCTGTCAGTAGCCACTCGGAAGAATTTTTCACTGCTCTGATTAAATATAATACTTCGGTCACATTGCAAGGAAAGACGATGGAAACCTCGAAAGGTTAATCGTGACTGTTAAAATAGATGGAAAAAGGCCTCGTAGGCGCAGCCCAATACGTTGGTCTGACCAGATCCGCGCCGCTCTTGACTCCACAGTATACAAAGCCCTTCACACCGCCAGAGATAGGAACAAATGGAAAACCACCATAAAAAGTAAAGTGATGAATCAGGGAGGTCACGACCCTCAGCATTGAGGAATACGACGCAAAGAGGGGGGAGGGATTAAAAATATACTCACCAGGTCATCGGAAAGGCCGTCCAATGCTGTATCTAGTCACCACTCTAGAACCATCTGTCCTGCTAGCAAATACCATGCCCTTACCTTGGTTCTCCTGTGGTCTCCTGTAAGCGTGGCCCTCTCCTTTGCCCTTTGAGTTATGTGCTTCTGATGCCCATCTGACGAGATATGTGAATGGAATCAGTAGAATAAGGGATTGTATTGTTTTTATTTATTATACATCATAATTATGTATATACCTAATCATTTCGTTTAAAAACAAAACAACAAAATATTTTTCGAATAAGAAGGTGTAACATCCCACGAGTTAACCTTTACGAAGTTGTGGAAAACTTTAGAAATGGAAAAATAATATAAACCTTCAGTGCTTTTGATGTTTTCAAAATGTACAAAAACAAATACAAATATTAGCCTGAATTGTGGCAGTTGCCTTAGTCTTAAGGGCTGTGCTCGGAGTTTGTTTGCGTGATCGCATCAGGAATGAAGATATCCGCAGGAGAACCAAGGTTGCCGACATAGCACGAAGAATTACCAAACTGAAGTGACAGTGGGCAGGGTATTGCTCTTAGAATAGATGGTCGATGGCGCCGAAAGGTTCTAGAGTAGCGACCGCGCCAGAAAACGAAGCGTTGGAAGGCCTTCCACGAGGTGGACCGACGACCTGGTGAGAGTCGCGGAAATGCGAGACGCACAGAGTCGGTCGTTATAGTGACGCCTGGGGGAGGCCTATGTCCAACAGTGGACGTCTTTCGACTGAAATTATGATGATCATAACGTTAGTTAGATGTTTACAATATGTGGTCCTATATAACTCTAGATTAAGACCTAGGTAGAGATGCACATATTTTGTTGTTGTGTTCACAAATAAAGGATTATTATTTTAGGAAACTTTTTTACCGATAATGCAGACACGTAGAGTTAATATACCAAGTGCAACGCCATTTTGTATCCAGATAATCAGCCAAAAAGTCACTGGAACTTTACGGTCTCTATATCGTCTCAAGAATCTTCTCCCAGCTCACATAAAGGCAATGCTTGTACAGTCCCTAATCTTTCCCATAATCGACTATGTTGATGTGTGCTACTATGACCTGAATGCAGATCTCCTCAATAAACTTGACCGTCTTCTGAATAACTGCATTCGATTTGTCTTCAACCTCCGTAAGTACGATCATGTATCAGAGCATCGTTTGCTTTTAAAATGGTTACCCATTCGCCAGCGCAGAGCGCTAAGGGCCTTGACTACCCTGTTCTCTTTTCTGGATAATCCTTCTTCCCCTTCTTATCTGACTTCAGAACTTCAATTTCTTTGCTCTGGGCACAATAAAAATCTTCGGTCTACTAATAATCGTCTTCTACGATGCCCCTCACACCGCTCTGGGCTTATCCACTCTTCCTTTTTCGTCCAGGCGATATCTCTTTGGAATGCGCTCCCTCTGAATATCAGGATGGCAACAAGCCGATTTTCTTTTAAGGTGAAGGCACGTGAGCATATTCGCAAGATGTTGGTAGAATCATCACCGCGCTGATGTGTTGGATTTGTTTTTTCACTACAGTATTGTTTATTTATATGTATGTATCTAAGTATGTATTTAATATTGTATATATTTGTTTCTCTTCTGTTTTGCCTATATATTCAGTTGCACCTGCCATGTTATGTTTCTACACCACCCTAAGGTCGACTGGCAGATAATGCCTAAGGCATTAAGTCCGCCTTTGTACAGTTTTTTTGTGCATAAAGGTTTAAATAAATAAATAAATAAATAATCTCTGTCCATTCGAATTTGCCTGTTAGAGATCGTTGAAAGCGATGAGGCCACCAATTGTTTATACAGCTGCAGCATGGTTTATTATCTTGGTGTTATCATCATTTCAGCTGATAGACGGCCACTGTTGAACATAGGCCTCCCCCAAGTGTCGCCTCAATAAACGATCCTATGCGTCTCGCATCCATCCAATTCCAGCAACCTTTTCCAGGTCATCGGTCCACCTTGTAGGAGGCCTTCTAACGCTAGTCTTTTGGTACGTGGTAGCCACTCCAGAACCTTTCGGCCCCAACGGCCCTGTCCAGAGAGCAGTGTGCTCTGCCCATTGCCACTTAAGTGTGACGATTCTTTGTGCTATGTTGGCAACCTTAGTTCTGTTATCTTGGTGTACTATAAAGAATTTGTTTATGAACATAAAAAAACGCCTTACCACCACCATGCAGATAAAGAAAAGGTCCTCAAGATTACTATGTCACGCAAAAATACTGACCATGTTGTAGAAAACACCAGGTGCGCATCAAACTTAACTTTAACTTAAAGGTACCAAATACTTACTAATGAAGAGTAGGTACCCATCTCTCTATTTTCTCTTTTCATCAATCAATTACTAAGCATTTATTTAATTTGGGAACACTCTAGCCTAATTCCATTACAAGCCATGATGGATGGAGTCTGTTGTTGCCATCATGTGGATTTTTGTAAACAATGCATAGACGTGACCAGAAATACAGCGCTTTTTAGATGCCGTGACATTTTCTGACATTTTGCTTGTTGTGTTTGTGGGCGGCAATTTGTCATGTATTTTTAGTGAATTTTAGGGAACATGCAAAGCATTTTATTATGTGTTGGTACGTGCTGTAAGGTTTCTAGGTTATGAGCATACAAGATTTGATTTATTAGAAGCTAAGTAATAAAATAAAGGCTGATAAATAATTTATTGCAGTTGTTTTTTTTTTGTGGATAAAAATCACCCAAATGACATTTCCCACCCTTGGGTGGAGCGGGATAGTGTCAGACTCTTACTGACTAAAAAACTCACCCGTTCCTTCTTGTCTTTCATACTGGGGCCGAGGAGAACACCCACAATACTTTAAGCCCTTAATGAATGAGGTAACCCTGGCCCCAGTAGGTTTATTATGGAACCTCTTAATGAACCTACTGGGGCCAAGGAAAGCTCCAAAAGGTAGCTACCTCTCGGAGCTAACCCCGGCCGCAGTAGGTACATTAAGGCGTTAAAGTATTGTGGGTTTTACCGATTTTCTAGCGGCTGCACTTAGGGGAGTGTGCGTCAAAATTTCCTAACTTAATACCGCCAAGCCCGTTCTAACATCAAACCATCAGACGTACGGCAATGTGGCCCCGGTACATGGTAGACATCCCGCCCATACGCAAAAAACACGTTCAATTGCATACGGCTAAAGAGTGGAACTCCCTGCCGAAGTCCGTGTTTTCTGATAGTTGCATCTTAGGTGCTTTAAGTCCGCGTGGAGATGCAACGCCGGGGTGAAAGTCCGCTGCCGCGACAGGTCACGGCATGGCGGACAGAGCTCCGGCGGGATCTCATGGTGAAATGGCGTCAACGACTATCGCAACCCAGTGCTGGGCACGCCACAATCATGGCGGTAAGTCCCCTCTTTCAGGCGTGGCTGGAAAGGCCTCACGGCGTTCTTACCTTCCGCATGACGCAGGTTTTCACCGGACATGGTTCGTTCGGGAGTTTCCTGCACCGGATTCATGCGGAAGTGACGCCCGGGTGTCGCCACTGTGCGGAACGCCCGGAGGACACGGTAGAGCACACGGTCGAGGTGTGCCCTGCTTGGGCGGAGCATCGCCGTGCCCTCGTGGGGGCGATCGGCGGCGGAGACCTCTCGCGCCGGGCCTTGGTTGAGGCCATGGTCCGGAGCGAGGAGGAGTGTCAGGCGGTCGCCAACTTCTGCGAAGCAGTAATGCTCGCAAAGGAGGAGGCCGAACGCATCAAGCAACGGCGTTATCGCCGCCGCCGTCGCCGGGATTCTGATCCCGATTTCCGGCCAACGTAGACGCGGGCTTGCGGACAGTGAGCAATGGGTAGCTCACTGTCCGGTCGTCCGGTAACTGTCCGGACCAAGCCCAAGTCGTCGACGGCGCGCACTGTTCCCGCGCGCCTCAAGGAGTTGTCAGCAACAGCAGGGGCCCAGCCGGGTCGAAGCCTACTGGGGCCAGGGTTATCCGAAAGGGCGCACGAGCCCCGGTTTGAAGGCTAGAAGGAACGGGGTGGGTCTTTTAGTCAGTAAGAGTCTGACACTATCTCCCGCTCCGCCCAAGGGCGGGGGATGTCAATGCATGATTTTTTCCCACCACAAAAAAAAAAAGGTGCTTTAAGTCAAGACTGAATAGGATGTCTAACTTCTAGGCAAGCGTGCTCCGTCGACGACATTATCACTTATCATCAGGTGAAATTGGGTGAGATAGGTAACGGTCAAGCGCGAGCCTATCAATAATAAAAAAGGACTCTAAGAATGTATCATTCACTTGTGTAACTGCACGTGATAATCGTGTACGTTTAGTATCAACTAGCTGTGCCCGCGACTTCGTTCGCGTGGACTACAGGATTTTGAATTTATTTTTCTAAAATAAAAGTAGCCTAAGTTACTTCTTATTACCTATATCAGCTGCCTGCCAAAAAAAGACCCGTCAAAATCGATCCAGCCAGAGATTAGCCGGAACAAACAAACAGACAAACAAAAATTGTAAAAAATGTTATTTTGGTGTATGTACCGTATACTTATATATTCATATGCATGTAGTAAAAAGCGGCTATTTCAATATTACAAACAGACACTCCAATTTTATTTATATGTGTAGAGATAACCAAAACATAACAGAAGATTGAATTGCAATTGTAATCAAAAAAGTTCGTGTGAGGGTTTCATTAAACAAAACGAGTTTCCCGTTAACGGGAACTGATAACATCTGCCTTTGAAATCACATCAAATTTTAGTTAATAATTTGATTGAAATGAAACAATTGCAAAACTTTCGCTTCGTTACCGCCGAGTTGTTGTAACTTTTGATTTATTCACAATTCATTTGTTGAATTTGAATTTTTGATTTATATAAAATACAATTCGTTTATTTTTTAATGAACGAAAAGTTTATTCGGAAATTATGAGATCGTTGTTTAGTTTTTTTTTTATTCATCCTCGAGATACATGTGAAAACAGTTTTATTAATCAGAATTCAGTTTATATATCAAACAACCCTGCATTAACTAGGCAATAAATCCGAAATATATAGGTACAACTTCCTACAACGAATAAATGATGAACTCCATCGGGACCTAAAAGTTGAGTTCATCGACCAAATGACAAAAAAATCTACAAAAGCTCACGAAAAGAAACTTTATCAGCATGTGAACATCGAGGCAATCCAGCTTGTCGACTACACGAAGATATTAAGAAGACTAAAAATAACAAAACCGTTAAAGTCAGTTAAAGGTACTTAGTGGTAGAGAATAGTGCAATGTAACATAAGTGCTACCTAATAAACACAAGACTTAAGCAAACCCTAAGAGTATTTGCCTTAGCAATGACAATAAGAAAAGTGCTATTGGATACATTCGAGGACAAGACAGTTTATTAGTTTAGGATATAATACAATTACTTATAAGTCTATATACAAAGCCAAATTGTAACCAAAATTAGGGTCCATCGCTTAGATGTACACTAGGAACAGAGGTCTTACCATGACGCTTTAAAATGTCAGTTGTGCGAGCTAGCAATAGCAGTTCAATTTAGGTCGACTCATTGTAGAGCTTCAGGGGAAAAAGGAAGCTATAACGAACCTCAAAGTTTTGGTTTCGTCAACAGCAATCTACACAACCCTTAAATTCCTTTCCTCAAATCAAAAGCCACCACGCCAGCAATCTTTGTAAGCCACAAACAAAAGAACTAGGTCTAGCGCCAGTGGCGCCCCTAGCGGCGGGGACAAAGACTAACAAGTTAATTTGCGCGCCGCTGCATCGCAATCAGATTACTGCCCTGTTATTAAATTAACTGAACATTATACCGGCAAGAATCCTTAAAATACCGATAAATTAATTTCCTCTTCTTGTACGGGTTTACTGATAATACTGATTTATTGCCCGCCTTTGTAGTGTGTGCGTTTAATGGTATGAAAGATTTAATCTGGTCTTTAATGTTGATATTGTAAGCAGCTTTAATGTTATATATTTTTCATTGTACTTTCATGATTCGAGGCAATATTTTACTGTGTAAAACAATAAGTAGGTCGTAATAATACATAAGTACAAAAAGGAATAAATGAAACGGAAAATAAGGCTTACCTACTGATGCTTTGCATTATAAAATAACAATAATAATTGTATAATACACACGTAATATAAAACAAATAACTTACGGACTTTTGGTCTCAAACTCAATTGGAGATTGGCCGGACACTTAGCCCGCTATACTGACAACAGATGGACCATAGAGGCGACCCAGTGGCAAAAGACCGCAAGAAAGGAGATCAAAGAAACTCTGGGCAGATGATATTACAGCAATAGCGGGAAAAGAGGCCATAGCCAAGAAGGAGTTCCTATTAGAATTATAAAAACTGGACTAAATTAAGAAAAATAATGTTTTTCTTAATTTAGTGCAAAAAAATGGTATATCATAACTAGCTGACCTAGCAGACTTGGTTCTGCCATATAAATTAGTAACAAAGAAAAAAAAGGGGGTGGAAGAAGGAGGTTAAAAAAATATCCTACGACCTAATTCTCAGACCTACCAAATATACACAAAAAATTCGTCCGAACCGAGGATTTCGGTAACAAACACTGTGATTGAAGATTTTCATATATTAGAAAAACATATTTATTTAAACTTCATCTACAGTAATGGTACCTAGGTGGACTTATAGCAAGTCAAAGTCATTATCTACTAGTCAACCTTTGGGTTAAAAAAAGACAACACTATGGTATAGCTAATGTGCACAACATAATTATAAGTAGCAGATATTTCAAATAAAATGTAGCATAAGTAAATAAGGTTGCGTATATTAATAAAATACGTATATTTGCTAATATTATATGTTAATAAATTCTAAGATAAATATCAAATTAAAATATAACAATTATGACAAAGATCGAACTAAAGTTGAGAAGACATATCTGTTAAACGAACGCCATAGAGTCGAACACAGAGATATATTGCCATAACTTTGTAAAAGAAAGCATTCCTATTTATTTGTTTGCTATCTTCGTTCAGGTAAGTCTAATCTATAGTCGTGAATTTCCTAAGTACGTCGTATGTATAGGCAGGCCTCACTTCTCAGCAGCCAGGCTATCGCTACATCCACTACTATAAATCGTACGGACATTGTTACGCCCCCATAGATAAGGCGCAAAACACAGATAACGCCGGCTGGATTGATCTTCAATGAGTGGAAATTCATTTATCTCGACTAAACCTTAAGTGAAGTGCTCGGCTAAAGAGATTTGGACTTTGTGTGCTCAGGATAAAGTCGGAATTAGATTACAAGCTGAGTGCCAAGGGAGAGGTTAGCGGGACGTTTTTCTAGAACGGATTTTTAGCAGCTCTTAAGAATGATTTTGTCAAATTCGATTTCTGATTTGTTTTCGTAAGTGCGGGCTTTTTTCTTCTTTATTCTTTTATTTTAGGTATTTTGGTATATTGGATTCTCATTTTAGCTTTAATTTGTTTATAGAATTTTGATAATTTATACCAAACTCTTACTGTTTGGAAAGGTAAAACAATTATTTACACTTATAAGAATATTAATTCCCGACAGGTTCGCGTTAACGGAACCACCCCCTAACCCAAGGAAGCACATAATTTGTGACCGCTATCGACACGAAGATAAAACCGTTCGATTCGGCACGACTTTAATTTCTTTCCCGACGATAAATGCTCTCCTGCGCACCTCTCTCTCACAACACGTATGTGTGAACGAGAGGGGAGTCCGCTTTGTAGACAAAGAAGTTTAGTTATTGGATCACGGCTAAGAGGTTGAATTGTGTTGTGTTTTTTGGGATAACTGTTGACTGAGTCGTGGGTGTGTTGTGTGAACGAGGATAACGTGTTTATACTTTGAGCTCTATCTGAGGGACTTTGTCGTGGTTCTCGAAAGATTGTACCTCATCATTATTTAAGTTTTTATAGATTAGACTTTTTTTTTATTCATTAAACCCCAAGCGAACGCCAGCGTTCGCTCTCTCATTGTGTTTCTATTGTGTCTCTAATTACGGCATTTGAAAGGATAAACTAGGAAATCTTCTAATGACTTCTCCTGCTCTAGGACAGAGAGAGCGTGAGCGTGAGCGTGTTCCATCTTTACCTTGCTTTCTAGGTTCCCTTGTTTCCCTTTTAGAAGCCAACCTATGTGTAGGCTTTGACCCAGCTGGGTCCCTATGTTTAAGCTGGTATCTCTTTGAGGTGCGCGTGGAATGCTATGCGCCGTCGACGACTTGAGGTTACTGGACGGCCCATTGCTCATTGCTACGGTAGCTGTGTAGCACAAGTCCTGTCATAGTTGTATTTCCAAGCAATGTACATAGCTAACCATTCCGCAGAACTGCCCTATAGTGCTAAGCTTACACAGCTCCCAAACGGGTCTATAATAGTTTTAACGACGAAATTTTCCGGAGAATTAAAGAGAAACATGTAACGTTCGCTTGCTCGTAAATAACCGGATTAGAGCCGTGTTTGTGGCACGAGTAGGATCTCAGACTTTATACAATAGTGATACATCTTGTATGTACGGTTTAAAGTTGATAATGTGGACTTGGTTTTCGTGCTTTTAAAATAATGTACTGATTATTGAATGAAAGACACACAATAAAAATAAATAGCTTAACTTACAGTCTAGAGAAGGAATAGATCTTCGGCGAAATATGTCTCAATAAAGTAACATTCAGTGAGCAGTGGTGGCCGAGTGGTAACGGCCCCGACTTACGAGTAGGTCGCGGGGTCAAACCCAGATTACTTTGTGCAATTTACTTCATCACTAATCTGTCGACAAACTGTTTTACAGTTTGGCAGAATTTTGTAGCATATATATTGTAAGTAAATTTTGAATAAACTAAAAATTAAAAAAAGAAGAGATACCAAGAGATGTTGCTGGTAACGTCCGATAGTAACCTTATATTTGAGCATTCTACATATGGTGCTATTAGTTGCCTGAAATACATATGCTTCTCTTTATCTATTAAATCGAATCCACAGAGATCTAAAGCTCTGTTATTATTGCAGAACATTCCAAAACCGTATGCATAAACGCAGTGTATTTGCTGTAAGGAAGTGATCAGTAAACAAAGAGGCTAGCGGGTCGGCTGCAGGCTGCTGGGCGGCCACTCGAGGGCTGATTAAATCTGAGTGACGCGGAGGAATGGCCGGCCAAGGCGGAGGAGCACAGGATTTAGGTGGGAAGCTATCACACCGGACTGTAATAGAGGGAAGGATTTGACTCGAACATGCATTTAATGATATTTATGTGCCATATCTTTAGGAGTAGACAGAAAAGAGCAGTGTTACCTTCTTCTGTCGAGCTAAGTTGAGGGTTCAAATCCTTATTTTGTGAAACCAACAAGTCATAAAATAAAATTTTTGAAGACACATCACACACTCCACCACTAACCAACCCCTTTCCACCTTTTCATGAACCATTAGAGGTACGGCGTTATGCTACATCCCACAAAACGTCCCGAGTCCCTACAAAGTTACAGTTCGTGCAGCTAAGGATTGGAAAACTCCGGCAGGCAACCTGAACAGCCTAGGCCACCCAGGTGACCAAGGAGTCTTTAAGTCAAGAGTGAATATGTTATTTTTAGGCAGCGTACTCTTTCGTTGATCACAACATCGCTTACCAACAGATGAGATAATAATTAAACGCAAGCCTTGCTTTTTTTTAAATTTACATACGCCAGCAACATGTACTGGGTTCGATTATGGCCCACTCACTACCTCTCGCAGAGAGACGACCTGTGTCCCTACAGTAGAAAAATTTAAGTCAGAGTACGCTATGCTTTAAGTACTTTCATCTTCTTCTACCGAGATAAATTGGTTTAGTAAGATAGACGAGTGGAAAAGCTCACGGAAGGTGAAAGAAACCTTGACAAAAAAACGTGACGAAAAAGCTCGCCCAACGAAAATTATTGTGTGCATTTTGCTTCCTGGAAATGGCTCATCATATTTTCTTGTCAAGTAAGATAACATACCTTCTTATTCTCCCTGAGAAACATAACGTTCTCCTACTTAACATTCCTAACATGAACAAGCATCGTTCTACATTCAGATCACTTTTTTTTCCTTCATTTGACAGATTACAATCATATAATCAATCCAAAATTCGATGAGTGCGAGACACACAGGAGCGTTCATTTTGTCGACACTTGGGGGAGGCCTATGTCTAACAGTGATGAATCGTAATCGCGTTACCTAGTTACTGCAGTTATGGAGTATAAAATAACGAAATAAAATAATGGTACTCAGATAAATCCGCTTAGATTAGAAGCCGACCCCTACAAAGATGCGAAAAGACAAAGCAGACTGATTGATAAACAGAAGGACAACCTTCAGAAACGTCAATTCTACCTGCTCTTTTCAGTTGTTGATATCTCCGAGGCGCGCGTGGGACACTACGTGCTGTCAAAGAAGCACAGAATAATAAATTATTTATTCATTTTCAGACCACACAGCTCACACAACAAAAAAAAAAACTAAAATAACTGATTGGATGATAGTAATATTTCTGCTTATAACCTACTATATTAGTATACACTACTAAAGACGATGTTGTCTTGATAAAAGGTCCCACTATGGGACTTTTATTATATCTCTCAGTAATCATTTTCAGAAGGTGATTGTTCTTGCTACTGCCACGCAACCTAGCGAGAAAAGGCGCACTCTTTTTGCGTATGACCGCTGAAAATCTGTCGACTCAGACTTGAGCAAACATCTCCAAAGCACTGCAATAACGTGGCGACAGCATCGATGCCCTGAAAGCGTTGATGTACTGGATTCGCAGTGCATTGACTACCGTACAGCTGATCCATGGGGCGGATCCTTTTTTATTCTGAATAGGCTTATCACTACCACCTGATGGTATACGATGATGTAGCCGACGATGCTGAACGCTTGGCTAGTATTTATCTATTCACTCTTAACTTAAAGACCCCTAGGTTGTAATTATCAGGAAGACTTGTACATCGGGCGAATCTACGAACTAAAGGTTACTTATATAAATCATAAATCTCTTTTCTACCGTCGGACAAACCATTATAGGGCGAGTATCCACCCTTACATTGTTGAATCTTCCACGGTTCGGAATAAGCGTTTAGCTTCATTGTTTATACCGCGTACATCGAAGGACTGGAACAGTTTGCCTGCTGTGGTCTTCCCGTCCAATTATAATTTAGGTGTCTTCAAGGCTAGAGTGAATTGGTTCTTAATAAACTAGAGCACCACACCATCAGCGATTGCATTAGTGCTTACCATCGGGTGGGATTGCAGTCAAGTGCTAGTTCATATCAAATAAATATATATACTATAGAGCTTAGCGAAATTGGCCCAGCCGTTCACGCGTTATGTCGTGACCAAGGAAAATAGAAATTCATTTTTATAATAAATAGATTAGTTTCTGCCAGTGGCTTAGCCCACACGCTTACCATCAGGTGGGACCGCAGTCAAGCACTGGTTTACATCATTTAAAAAAATAAAATAAAAAGCTACACTTCGGTGTAACAGCATCCCAAGTCCATGTTTAATCTGAAGCTGGTACCTGCCGGGGTTTAATCTAGGCTACCTGCGGTGGCTGGAGATATGGCCTGCCACGCACCAGACGCCGGGCCCGCTTAATGTCATCGTTGAGACTAACCGCGTCCCAGACGGATAGAGGAACCACAAATCTATTTTGGAATTAGAACGGTGTTTTAGCACGATTTGAAGTATGGGTTTAAGTGTTTTATGTTAGTCAGATTATAAGTAGACAGGTAGGTTGGACTGTTAAAGATAAGCGGGTTTTAATTACGGTATATTTCATAATAATTTTATTTAGTGGAAAATTTGGGATGACTTTATATCTACAGCATGTCAGGTGCATAATGAGATAATAATTTCTATATTCACGACTGGGCAGGTACGTTTATAGACTTATAGTAAACTAGCTGTCCCTGTGGTTTTACCTGCATCTTTGGTTACTGTTCCGCTCCCAGTCATAGTGTTGTGTCATATGGCTTATAGCCTATCTTGATAAATATGGCCTATTCAATACTAAAATATTTTTTTAACTCGGGCCATCCTTGAGATTAAGGCGTTCAAACAATATGTGTGATGAAGATATTGTTATTTTATTTATTTAACAATTCATGTACACACTTAACTTATAAAAGAAAAGAAGACGAAAACAGAAAAATAGGTACATAGATGATGCTTATTTCTAAAGAAATCTTCCAGCATACCCGCGAAAGGTATGTATAGCTATATATTTTATTAAATATGCATGTATGTTTAGTTTTAGCTTTATATATAATTTAGTAATACATGTATAGATACACACACAACACACACACAACATGATACATGAACAACATTTGTTGCATGAAGATTGAATAAATAAATAAATAAAGGAGAATAGGAAAAAAAAGATGTAAACACCGTGTGTAAAAGTGAAAGGAAAAGAAACAAACAAAACAATTATTATAAGAATATACCTACAATATAAATATATGTTCATAAATATATAAGATATTATTATGTTGTTTTTTTTTTATTATTTCTGGACCATGTATACCAAGCACTGCAAATCCTTCAATCGGAATAATAGGGACTAGGTGTAAATAATTTTCTATTATTTTTTTACTATTAAAATATGAATGTGATTTTTTTTTTTTTTTTGTTGTACTTGTGGTTGCAAAGGCCACCTTCTCGGCAAACATCGCTGGTACCCGAACAATACAATAAAATTCTCAGCTCGATTTTACCTGATCGCGACTGTTTTAATGACTACACGAATTGTCCAGTTACGCAGCCACTTGAGATACAAAACTGCACCAGTTATAAATCACAACATTCACTAAGAATCAAACAGCCACTTCACTGGAAGAAATCCCATAAAAAGCTCATGTTATGTTATGAGATGAAATTATCTTACCTACAATAGAAAATCCTGCTACAAACTAAACTAAAGGTACTCGTAGATACCGGAAAAAAATGTAAAAAATACTACCAAGAAACTACAGGAAAAATAAATCCTACCACAAACTTGATCTCCAAATCCCGAACATGTTGTCTTAACGCGAGCAGGGTTAGAAGCATGTTAAAATATGCGGAGCGTTACCGTAAGTTATAATAGTCGACTTAGGATAGCTGGAGCCGAACACTGAACACGCGATAAGCTAACGACCCGTCATTTCTTGCGCATCTGGAGACCTTGTCGATACCTACCTGCGGGATATAGGACATGCTGGGAAACGAGGCTTCTTGTAACCTGTGTGGAGTAGAGCTGTCATAACTATTCAAACCTAGTATGACATTATAAACGCGATTTTTTTTTAAACTAGCGCTTGACTGTGATCCCACCAGATGGCAAAAAGTGACGCAATCGTTGATGATAAATCGCCCTAGTTTATATAGAGTCTCATTCTAGCCTTAAAAGTAAGCATATTTTTAAGTCACCATTTTTTGCGTGAACCATTGAACCGTTCATCAAGAAATTGTCAGAATACAAAAAAAAGATATACGACGCGACAACGGGAACAGTACCTACTATTTATCTGAATGAAATACCTTTCATGAGACTTTCACCTAAATTATACTTATTCTCGAAAAAAAAAACAATAAGTTTCACCGTCACGATTTTTTTTTTTTAAATTTTTGCTCTGCACTGTAAATTACTCCTGTAAAATCATTGATGCTTTAACAAACTAGTAAACTCACATAAACAAGACACCCAGACCCTGAACACGTATTTATAAGCATACAAATTAATATTTGTTCGTTGAATCGAACCCGCGATATCACATCTCCAGTAAGCAAAAACATTATTGCTTGTTGCCTTTGATCTCATTTCTTTTGCTAAAACACATTTTGACAATGGCAACAATTGCCAGAAATAAAAATAGAGAATATAGATCTGTAACGGATACGTTATTTATTAGCGTCGGCCGCAATTCAGTTGCAAACTGTCGTACTGACTCTAGTACCTCTTCCAAGAAGTGACGAAACACCCACTTCTTTTATAAAAACCAGAAGATCTTGATCAATCGCAAAATGGTTTATCCAACATTTACAACAAAATTTGAATTCACATACATTGCTATAATACTGTAGGTAGGTACCATAAAAGTTAATCTGTAAGTCATCTGCATCTAAGCCATCAACAGAGTGACAAGTTTCGTCTTCAGAATACCTTACAATATCTCCACAGCTTCATTTCCTCTGCTCAGAGAGTTAACAGTCTGCTCATTGACATACAGACGTAAATCTATTCACCGGAGCTAAGCCAACATCATTTAGTTGCGACGTCTTAAACTACTCCTCAACTATCTCCTGCACATCTTCGACTAAGTACCACAGATAGCGCAACTCTTGAGTACACAATTAGTACTTGGCTGCACCGGAAGTGACGTCACCCAACAAATACTTCCACCATTCGTGGTATCATAAATCTGCACACCTAAGACTAGGTGTTAGTTTAAATTGTCCTGTTTAAGACGCTCTATATCACTAACTTAAGTACTGTCTATAACACAGACGATATTACACTCTACATATCAAAATCTAAAGTTGATTTTGGCTTGGTAAAGTTTATGACTGGGTAAGTTGAAGCACTTTAATGGTTTCCAAATACATTAGTCTCTGTGCTTGCCTAGACGTACAAACGAAGTGAAAATAATTTATTAATACAACGCGATCATTAATCAGTATAAATGTTGGCAATGGCAGTGCAACTGCTTTCCATTCGGAATTTTAATAACTTGTTTAAAATTTATTATTGTTTCCATTTCGAACCGCTGGAAGAAAAATGTATATCGCTGTAGTATTAACTGTTTAAGATTCTGTACAAGCTACTGAAAACAGTGGAGTACGTTATTCTGCTGTTTGCGGGACGTTGTGGAAAATGAATAAAAAGAAAGAAAATGCTAACACAAAATGTATTGTAGGAGAGTATTTCAGATTAAAAGATAAAGAGAAGACTTTTGTGCTGGTTAAATGAATATTGACGAGTGATTGCTGACGTGAAAAGTCTGTACCTACCACAATTCTAGAATAGCTTTCAAAAGATTTCACGAAATATTTAAGAACTAAATAAGGCTCACGACTATTTATAAATACTAAAAGTTTTCCTCGGTAAGCAGCTAAGAATTTTATTAATACACCAGTTATAGAATTAATTATAGCTATATCTTCATATATTTCATAAAACGTGGGTTCAAGGATTGCGCCGCAACTTCCAAGAGACGAGAACCCTTGTCGGATTCTGCACTCGTCAGTCGTTTATAAGAAAGAGGGATTTTACTTTATCAAAGTACAAAATATCATTAAACCGACTTATATTAAATTGAGAAGGAAAGATTTGTGAGCTGTTTTTTCGACTTGTCAAGGCCTTCATGTGTGATATTAAATTCTCAAGTATTAATGACTATAATAACATTGTCTGCTATTAGACTATTTTGGGAACTAACTCGAAAATTGTTAGTTTCTAAGAAATGATGAAATAAATATTATCTTTGAAGCAACTGACTGACTGAGATATTAACGTACAGCTGAAACTACTGAGACTAGTAGCGTGAAATTTTGCACAAGTAGTGTTCGGTCTAAGCAACCGAAAACTTGCAGCAATTTAATACCATCGTACTTTAACATAGTGTAGTACGAGCCACCAAACGGACCGGGTGCACTCATCTAATATAATCGTTTTACATAACATTTTAACGTAACATTTAACATAATATTTTGAAGAACTTTTAATAGACAATCCATAACCAATCAGAGCTTTTATATCATCTACAACCTCACATCCCGCACAAGTAAGTATAAATAATTGTTACTTTTAATACATATTCTCAATTTTTAGTAGATATTTATGTTTCATAACTTAGTGAAAGATTTTAATAAGTTTCGAGAAGTTTGAGAGACTAAAACTTTTGTTCCAAACTCTAATTTATTTTTTTACCTTGGGATAACTTCACCTGCTCTAAGGGAGACCCGTGTTTACTAAGCAAAACCACACCTATATTCCTTTTTTGCCTTTTGCGTTCCAAGACCATGGGTTTTTCTTTCAGAAGTCAACCCATGGGTGCCAACCTCAAATAAATTATGATATATCCAAGATGAAGAAATAAACTTGTCTTCTATTGGGCTATTTTGAGAACTAACTCGAGAGTTGGCAGTTCTTCTCAAATGATGGAATACTGGCACTAGGATCGTGAAATATTGCACTTTTTTGACATAAATAAGCACTGAAAAAGGACTTTCTAAAATTCATCCTATAAATATATAAAATGGGTGTTCAAAGTTTGTATGGAGAAAACTTACGCGCGGGCGAACGAAGCCGCTGGCACAAACTAAAGAATATTTTTATAGATTTTGAAGACATTAATATGTTCGCCACAATTTTACTGCTAGTTTTTCAAATTTTGACCTACGGAGCAAAATTACTCTTCGGAATTAGTTACCAGACCATTAAATCCCTATTATAGAGTTACAAACAGAACTAAAACCCCATTCAAAGAGAAGGTTGAATCTTGTGTTTTAAACACGAGTTTACGTAGCCACTTGCTCTGAAAGTGTTCCAGAGCCGGTCATTTGCGGCTACAACCAATCCAAAGGTGTTTGTTTCAAGAGATGAACTGTGGAGAACTTTGGGCAGTAAGTCAAGTCGCTTTAGTTTCCCGAAAGTTACTGCTTTTATTACACTACTTGTTGAGGAAGTTTCTAGGAGAGATCATAAAAATAAATTATCACTGGTTAATACAGTAGTATCTACAAGTATCTTTTCACGGTGATTGACGAGATGGAATAGAAATTCCGATATGATAAATTGAGTGAAATTATCATCATCATCATCATATCAGCCGATAGACGTCCACTCTTGGACATGGGCCTCCCCCAAGTGTCGCCACAATGAACTATCCTGCGCGTCCCGCATCCATCGGGTTCCCGCAACCTTAATTGAGTGAAATATACACCACAAAATTTTAATTGGTACAATTATTTAAAGGGCTTATTATTATTTCAGGTATGTTCGTAGCAGCGCGTACAGATGACTTCTTTACGATCATACGAAAAAGATCTGCTTCACTACTGCGTCGGATGCGGGGCAGCGACAACATTCTTGTATGTACATTGTTGCATGTAAGACAGAAGGCCACCTGATGGGGCACCTGCGTGCAGTGCACGTGCTGTTGCCAGGTGTGCCCGGAAGGTGGCCAAACTAATTAGATAAATTTGTTATTGTTTAAACTAACATAGCATAGATTATACTAACATAGGTTTAGTAATCCTAACGATTTTATGGGTAATCTGCCTGATTTAAAGATAAGTAAATAATAATAAAAAAAACTTGTTATTAAGTAAAGTCTCAATCAATAAATATTATTTATAATCAGCAAAGTTAAAAGCGATTAAATTGAGTGACATTTTGGGATACAAATTCCAAAATGTCAATCAATTTATGGAAATACGAGTATTACACTGACTAATTGATTATTTGAATGAATAAATAGCGGTCAAAATGAAAAAAAAACTAGTCAAGTGCGAGTCGAACTCGCGCATTGAAGATTCCGTACAAACTTACGTATGAAAATCGTTCAACCACAGAAATGAGGGTTTATGGTTGAGGTTTTAATTTCAACTCGATACCTCCACGCGATCCCGAGATAAAGGTATCTTGACAGACAGACTGACAGACGAACGGGCAACAAGGTATAAGGTACCTTCCTTTGAGGAACCATAAAAAGAACTGCACGTGGTATTTTCTAGTAGCAAATATTATGAATGATTGATTCAATTATTAATTTACCAATTATGACCAATTTTCGTTACATTTAAGCACTATAATATCTTCTGTATACCTGGCTACGCTCCTATATCGACTATCGTGATCGAAATTTATTCAGGAGGAGTAAGAGGAGTGACTGTGGCATAACAGAAATATTACTTCAATTTGAACCTCTCAGGCTCAAGTGTACCAAAAACCTGATTTTTACGTAATAAGGTTTAAGTTAGTTGGTATGAGGTGTACCGTATTCGGTAGGTACGCTGGTGGCTTTTCTTGAAGCAGTCCAGAAACCAAAATTACCAACAAATGCAGCTCAAAGTACATCTGACTCGTAATATTTAACGCAACAGTGACTCGCCAATCACAAAAGGTATTCCTAAACACGTAAATTATTTGCTCAAACCGTTGAAATTCTGTCGAGTTTATTTCGCACGAACAATTCCTTGCAAAATGTAAACTAGTGTAATTTGTTACCCTGGACTCGAGATCTGGACGCGTTGATTGCGAAACACCAATTTATTTATTGTCGTTGGGTTTAATCCCTGGATGTATTGCTTTGGACGAATCAAGTCCTTGGGACAAGATACTTGGACCTTCGATCCGACTTGGAATTATAGGTTTCATTGGAAATTGTTCGTTGAAGCGTGTGCGAGCTTTGCAGTAATCTAAAGACAAATTAATTGTGTTGGAAATAGATGTACGGTTCAAAAAACTTCTTAGAGGAAACTTTTAGAAGCTCATATCGTTCACATTTATAAGGGACTCGCTTTTGCCCACGGCTTCGCCTGCGTACATAAAATAAAAAAGCCTATGATTCTCAAGAATAAAGCAGTTTTCTATCAGTGAATAAATTTTAGCAATCGGACCAGTACTTTCAGAGATTACCACCTACAAACAAAAAAAATCAAAAAACCAACTTTACCTTTTTAGAATATTATCTAGTGTACATTATTTTCAATTTAAAGATGTAGAAAAAAAATGACTTTGTATAAAAATACATGAAACCACCACTATTCCTATAAAATTATTATTATTATACTATTATCTCTTAGTTGATCCCAAGAAACTTTGCAACTTGCTGTAAAATTTATTCCAAAATCATAAATTGCAATTTGCAATAAATATTCCAAGCGTAACTGTTACAAAATTATTCACAAGTTTTCCGTTAAGAGTATTGACAGACTAATTAACAAGGTAAATGGGAACTAAGGAACTTCCTACTAAAGGATTAACCTAAAAAACCTGTTTTACTTTTTTCAGCAATATGTCTAAACCCAGAAAAATAAACGCTGGCATATTACTTAGAACATGTTGACGTAAAGCGCGATTAGTGAAAAGATCCAAAGGTTTCAAAGCAATTGAATCCACACACGAGGCCACCTCCCAGTCGGGATTTTGTCTGTATCTAAAGAACACAGATTTTTCCAAATGAATGTCACATTTTCAGCGTGGCTGGTTGAATGAAGACGGATTATTATCAATGGACCATGAACCTAAGCAGCTTACCTCTTTATTCAACATATACAGTCGTATTTAGTGACTATTCGAGTTGTTTTTAGATTGATACATACGTCATTTTGCTTTAGACTAATTACAGTAAATGTTGATCTGTAAACACGTATTATGCTATAGTGTCAGCGTGAGCAGACAATACCGACGAATCAAAGCGATCAGCAGCCTGCGAAAGGCACACACACATCAAATCAGACGCTGGCCGTGCACAGCCTACAAACAGCCCTGTTAATTAACTAATTAAGTTCCCTGGTCTCCAAAACGCTATTCACCGAACCAAACGGTTGCAAACCTTCCAATATACACCGAAATACCTGACTATTACATGACACAAAAATAAAACCAGCTCGCTTCAATTTAGTCAGATGTCCTCGTGCGGTGTGCTGCAGCAATAAAATAAAAATTTCAAATGAAACGGAGTACGTTTCAGTGTTTCCAACGAAAATGTTTCAATTTGAACGCACTCTCCTATCCTGCATTTAATGCATCCAAACTCTTCGCAGTTTCCAGAGTGATGAATAGCGGCAACAAATTATTAAGTTTGCACGTTGATGCACTGCTTTTCGCTTTGTTACGAACGCGATTGTTTTATGCTGTGGCATTGTTTTTATTTGTTTATCGTGTAATTGGATGCGGATAAAGTATTTAGTTTTGCTGACTGGTAAGAGTATGCGGCGCGGAATCTTTGCTGCTTCCCGTTGTGTTGGTTCAGATTTGGTTGCAGACTGCAAGGTTTTTCTTTTTTAATTGCAGTGATCGCAAATAGCGTTTCGTTTCGTCGTCGTGAAACTGGATATTACATTTTTTCGAAATAAAAATAATATTGCACACATTTTAAAACATTCATCGGACCACCAGGCGTACGGTGAAGCACCACCGCTACGTAGTGGATTTCCCACATATACCCACAAAATGTTTTGGGAACACATTCATTGTGCGTACAGCTAAGGAGTGGAATTCCCTGCCGGAGTCTGTGTTTCCTGATGCTACAACCTGGCCACCTGGAAATCTTTAAATCAAGAGTGAATAGGTTACTTACAAGGTAAGCGCGCTCCATTGTCGTCCGCATCGTCGCTTTCCATCAGGTGAGAGAGCAGTCAAGCGCAAAACTATAAAAAATAAAAAATAATGATTTCTTATTTTCATTCACAAATAACTTAATTAATAAACAGACACAAATAGATGAGACGTCAATTCAGCACACATGCACAAAACAAACTGTACCACAATTATGAAATGACGAGCACCGTCTTGTTTAGATTGCTCATTTCGAATTTCGAATACAATTTTAAAATCCACCCACTTTTGAAGTATCTGTAACCCAACAGAGTTCAAATATAACTTTCATATACGTGCTCATTTGGTTGAGTGAGCTCTTTAACTTGGCAGTGTTGGAGAGAGAAATCTGTGCTAATGAGTTGGGCCAGTAATTAGTCATTTATTTCGAGTCAGGCAGTTACCTTCGACTCGAGGGTAGGGAATATTTTCCACTGTTAAGTTATGCCTCGCTCTTTGCATACGATTCTCTCTAGCTGGAATAACAATGTGGAATATAATAAGAGACGTTAGTATGTGAGCTCTTATATATACATTATGTGGAATTTGTTGAACAAAGATTTAGTTTGTTTAAT
The DNA here is from genome assembly GCA_929112965.1 of Mythimna albipuncta. Taxonomy (NCBI): domain Eukaryota; kingdom Metazoa; phylum Arthropoda; class Insecta; order Lepidoptera; family Noctuidae; genus Mythimna; species Mythimna albipuncta. The sequence continues at coordinate 1,040,713 of OV815973.1, forward strand.
TAGGAGTCATTTGAATTTAACTTTATATTCTGACGAGGCTCTATGTAATCAACTATTAAGAGATGCTTAGCTTTCAAGTTTATTTTAGTTTGCTTGATTGCAAAGAAGAGTTTCATATATAAGATCTATATTCGAAATGAAGAGAGCACTATTTATTCGAAATAAAGAGAGCACAATTGCATAAAACAGTAACAGTACATTGTGATATAACATATTGTTGAGCGTGCTCACACCGAAAGAGTGGTCCCCTCAGCATTTGCTGCGCGTCAGACACCCAGAGCTTATTTTAAGTTGGCACTTTGTAGTGATAGATAAGGGTAAATAAAATGGATACCTACCTACTTAATTAAATATTGAATGTGGGTGTGGCTTTTTAACCGGACTGGACCCGCGTGGTAGATTACAGCCCATTCCCTTTCCTAGAGCTCATGCTTATTGTTTTTAAAAACTTACATATGTAATGTAAAATAGTTAGGAAATGTTATGTCATTTTTATTTTTTTGTGGGTGGTCTGAAAAGTTTTGTTTCTGACTTCAACCTGAAGATAGCAGTACTCGTCAATAAAAGCTAGTGAATGTAGATGTGTACCTTTTGACTGTTCCTTATCAAAGTTTCAGCTATTTTGGACGCGCAGTTCTTGTTTGATAGTCATTTGAGTTAGTCGATGTGAGATGCAGAAAAAGAAAAACCTTTTTCACTAAAACAACGCCCTCTTACACCTCAACGGTGGCCACGTAAAAAATCACCGAATTACGATTTGAACTGCTTGATGATCCGCCTTACTCACTAGTTCTAACCACAAGCAACTTCTTTTTGTTTCCTCACTTCAATCAAACGCTAAACGCGAAAGATTGAGATGTTTGTCAAATGCAGAGGCAAACTTCGTGAAAAATTATTTTGGAGAGAAAAACGACAACTATTACATATTTGAACGGGTTAAAAAGATGTAATTATCCAATCAATCACATGTCATCAGGTTGGTCGATGAGAGGGCGCAACTAGCCGGCGCCTAGGAGTTACCCCCGATTTCTGATTTAAGTATTTAAAGTTGAGTATATCTCAAACTTTACTTTAACCTGCAAACCAGTCAGAGGCATTTAAGTACGGTTTGAGATGTGCTCGGATCGAATACTCGCCCTAAGAATACAATAGAAAAAAAAGCAGACAAGTGTGTGTCAAGCCACAGCATCTGTTGATTAGCAGTGGTCCATTAAAACATCCGGACTTGGAGTATTCCACTCTCAGGCAGAGCATCCAATTATAATATTATCAGTACTATTTATACTAAGAAACGAATACCAAAATAAAACTCTGGAACCTTGTTTCCCCTTGAGGTCTACGTCAAAGCCTATCAACATCGGGACACGTCCGTCACGGCGCAGTGAGATCGGGACACATCCGTCACGGTACATTGACTCCAGTAGTCTCGTCGAGGGATACCAGGATATATTTATTTTTGTTACAACAAATGTTTTGATTATCCTTGTATAATTTTTTGGAACATACTCTCTTCGACCCTAGGGCCGACATGCTGACTACACAGCATAATTTTTAGTTTGTGCGCAACCTGAATAAAATTTGTTTAGAGTCAGTAATTGAACGGATTCCAATAGTTTTTACACCTTTATTTTGCCAAAAATACGTATTAAAAAAGTCACAAGTTTGATACCACCGACACTAAGTACATCGACAACAAGTCACGGCAGGTCATAGCGGGCATTAGGATCTAGCAAACAGCTGGATACAAGTGCAAAACTATCCCTCAATCGCCTGGATGACCCGCTGACTAAATATTTTTGCTGACATAAAAAGCTTATAACTTTGTGATTTTTCATGATACAGTTTTCAAATTTTGTACATAGATACTTTACATAAAAATACTAGATAGGTGTTTCAAGTTTCGCATATACTAAAATTAAGGTTGTATAAATTAATTTAGAGCTATTAAAATATTTTGTAATTTGTAACAAAAGTGGGCCAAAGTTACAAGCTATTCTGGATAAGCCTGTTTACGAGTCATGATTACATTAACTCTGCAACTACAGCTAATGATCCTCATATATGAATCCTTGACCACAAAGTCAGTTTTCATCAGGTGAGATAGTGGTCAAACGCGAGCATATCAGCAATAAAAAAATGAATAAGTTACAATTGCTTACTTATATTTATGTGTTCGTTGACATAAATGATTGGAACATATCGACGATTGAAAGGCAAAATGGTGTAAGTGACATGGAGTAAACTTTACAAAAAAGTGTTTTAAAGTTAAAGTTTTGAGTTCACTTTTGTAAAGTTTACTGTATGTCGCTTAGATAATTTTGCCTTTCAACCCTCGATATAATAAATTACTTCATCTGAGATTCCAGCTCGCATAGCATTATCCCTATGTAAAATAAATGATATTTATTTTGCAAATAGGTTTAAAAAACACTTTTATACGTACAATTTTTTTTTCGTCAGTTTAAACTAGATGAGGCCGGTGTTTCCTTGCCGAATACCCTGAGAAGAAACACCGAAGGCCGAAACAAACTCAGGAGTCAGTCTCTTTCTATGCACGCTGGACTGGCATCGTGGACAACGAATATCTTTGAAATGGGTTGGGATCACGCACGCTCGCCGAGGCAGCATCAGGAAACCTTTTTATTGATTGTAGCACCAAGGATCAAGACGAATCAAAGTATTTTATTTCAAATAAACCAGTTACAGACACTTATGAATGATCAAGAAGTCAGTTAGTCAGAAAAATGATGCAGATTGCACATTCCAAAGCGTAGATCTGTATGGAGAAGAATGTGCAAGAACATACCATAGTGCAGGGGCATGAAATATCATTCATCACATTGATATTTATAAAAACAATAATTCTACAGCAAGCCACTTAGGTAGAAGTGTAAATATTACAAAGAAAATAGCAGTAAGCTAGATAAAACAGCCATTAAAACAATGCATATTCCGTCGATCGAGTCTGTCGGCGGTGGCGGACCTTTTTACCGACGCTAAAAGTGCACGCAAAAACTAATCTGCACACCAGGGTTGCTGCGCTCATATTTTGCTCAACATTTTTGTTAAAATGATGTTTGGAGGTTTTTTTTTTTGGTGCTGACTTTGATGAAACCGTAAAATCACACACCTTTTAAAAAAAAGGTTCGATGTAAGGTCGAGGTGTAGAAGTGTCGGTTCCATACACCCACATTTTAACTAAAATATCTTAGTCCCATGTTGTAGGAGTTTAAACATGACTATGAACCCATGGCTATCAACAAAGGCAGACTCCAAATTGACGTGAGAAATTCTTATTACTATAACATTCAACAGCTTCTTCTTTCTTTATTTTCAAGTTTACCGCTACGTTAGCTGCAGCATCGGTGGCACTCATTAAAGCCTCCAAAGTACAGTTAAGTACACAGGACTGATCAATTGGAACACTCCAACGTGTGCCTCATGTTCTGAACAGAGGCACCGCACCCACATTGAGTATCCGACGGTTCTACAAAATTGGAAATGTTCCTGAGGTTTCAAGAAGTCGAATGGTTGTAGGTGATGATCTACTCGAAGCTTGATTCTTCCTTTAGGTGGTGTATCTAGGATAGCCTTCCTTTCCTTTCCTGTTCTTAAGCTTACTCGGGGCTACTTTGTGTTCGAAGAGGCGATGTCGCGAATTGGATTCTCGATTTTTAATTCACCAGTCAATTCTTTTTCAGTGCCATAGAACGCAGAACCCCAAACTCTACATTCATGCTTCCAGGCTTTAAACAAATTCAGCCCATTCCCTACTATATTGAGGTCAGCTTTCAATCGACAACATGTAGATGAATACTAGCCATGGTCTCCGGACTATGCGAGAGGGAATGGGTAGGGAGCTGCTTCTGAGAAGCAGTAATGCGAGTGAAGATAATGGTCGCCACCGTGAAGGAACAAATATCTTTACACCGCAGTCGTAGCCGAAGAAAACGACTCAGGTGTTGGAAGTCACAGGGCGTTTTCTGGCCACCGTAGGCTCGGGTTTGCAGACGGTAGCTCGCAGTCCCCCGTCCGGTACGGACCAAGCTTGAGCAGACAGCGCATAATTATTGTTCCACGCGTGCCTAATTTTTCAGCAAGATTTCAGCAAAACTAAATAGCACCGATGCCTGCTAGGGTTTTTTTGCAGTCCCTATCCAAGACGTTTGAAAGTATGACTGTAGAACGCAAAACCCAATTGAAGATCACAGGTGAGTTTTAGTTATACATCATTTAACAATTTCCATAATAAGCTGCTGTTATTTAGCGATGAGCGCAGTTTCTTAGAAAATAATAGTAATACACTGTTTTGATGCAGGATGCCAGCCCTATAGAATCTGGCATGCTTTTAAAGACTATTTGAACTTCTTGGGTAAAAGAATGTTCATGTGTCGTCTGTCTTCTGACACATCTGCCACACATTTATTTAGTTTCAAGATCTTCATGAATACTTTAAACGAAAATTAATAAAAAAAAGCCCTTGAAAAATAACCCATGCATATTTATATAAAGGTAAGTTTTGACGACATGGTGGCTGCCGCGCTGTTTATTGTGGGTTCGATTCGACCAATAAAAAAATAATATTTGTATGACCTATAAAGGGCTGTTTGCATAACAATAGCGGTCATTGCCCTTCACTGTCGAAACAATACAAATAAGCTTCTCTATTCATCTGTAAAAGAGGTTGACTTACGACGTCTTTGTTTTACAATTGTTAATAAAAGTATTACACTAAATGACCTTAGTCATTTCAATGACCACTATTGCCATTCTAAAAATTGTCACACTAATATTAGAAAGGTGAAAGTTTTTAAATAAGTATGTATGTTTGTTATTTCTTCACGCTCGAACGGCTGAAATGGATCTAGATGTTTGGCATACGGGTAGACCATGTCCTGAAATAGAACATGGGATACTTTTTATCCCAGAAGTATAATTCCCAGAAGTGTAATTTCTATGTTCTTCCCATGCCAAGAATCTGCGTTCTTCCAATAACCTTCTTCTGCTTTGTCCTTCTCATTCTTCTGATTTTGTCCATTCTTCCTTTCATATACAGTCTATTCTTCTGTGGAATGCGCTTCCTCTTGACATCAGGACGGCCACCAGTCGGTATGCATTTAAGCGGAAGTTGCGGCTTCATTTTCAACAGAAATAGCGGAGTAATCTCAAAAATCCTTTCGTTACCTTATATAAATTATATATATTTGTATGTATGTAGGTTTATATTATATTGAATATTTAAGTATGTTTATTATATAAATATTTGTACACTTGTTTTCTTATAAAACTATTCTTTTTTTTTTTATGCACCTGCCATGTTTTCTCTTCACCACCCTAGGTTGACTGGTAGAGAATGCCTAAGGCATTAAGTCCGCCTTTGTACCTTTGTGTTGCATGAAGTTTTTTAAATAAATAAATAAATAAAAGTATATTTTCCCTTGGGATAACTTTCGGTTTCCACGCGGGCGAAGCCGCTGGCAGCAGCTAGTGACCTATATACCACTATTTTTTTAATTAGTACAAAAAATCGTTTCTGTTACTGATCATATTTAAGTCATCATCATCATATCAGCCGAAAGATGTCCACTGTTGGACACAGGCCTCCCCCAAGACGGCACACACGGAGAGGAAGTCACCACAACGACCGGCCCTACGCGTCACGCATCCATCGGATTCCCTCGACCCTGACCAGGTCATCAGTCCACCTCGTTGGAGGTCTTCCAACGCTGCGTTTTCCGGTACGTGGAATTAAATTATTTCATATTTTAGTGGTAAAAAGTAAAAAAAAAAACAAAATTTTCCACGATTTTTTTTCTTAATTGGTTTTCATTATGGAATCAATCACTCATAACAATTGCTACTAGAATACTACGCATTTTTTTTTTTTAATTTGGCCGCTATTAATTCATTCATAATTAATTGCCTGTACACCATAAATTTAGTGACATTTTCGGATATAAACAAACGCTAATAACTTTGTTGTTTATGAATATTACTTATTGACACTTTACTTAAATACTAGCAAGACCTATTCTAATAAGCCTTTTAAGTATTTGTACTAATTAAAAATTAGTGATGTATAGCTAACATATGTTTCACTATCGATATAACAAGCTTTTTTTAAAATTGTTATAAACTAGTGCTTCATTTCGATCCCACCTGATGGTAAGCAGTGATGCAATCTCTAATGGTGAGGTGTACTAGTTTATGAGCCTATTCACTCTTACCTTGACGACACTCAAAATATAATCGGACGGGAAGCTTTCAAAATTCTAACCTTTTCCTAATTACGTTGAGGTCAACTAAAATACAAAGCAGTTGGGACTAAATACCACAGTTTTGACAGCTAAAATGTTACTATACCAGCACCTGTGCTTTTATAAACAAAATAACCTGGAACTCCAAAGTCACATCTCCACGTCCGGGCTGCGGCTGTCCGGTTTCCGGCCGTCCGGACAGGCTGTCCGACACAGACACATCACCGAAGAGGCTTTAATAATAATGAATTAGTGTCAAACGAAAGGACAGTACTCGACCCACTCCAATCAACCCTCAAGCAAAAACCAAACTTAACTATAAAGTTATAGAGTCGACTTTTCAATGTCTGATGATTATTTTTCACCAATTGTCTTGGCTTGGAAGTTTTACTTGTTCCAGTAGTGCGTGAGCGTGACAGCGGTGTCACGATCTATGAGAGATGACTTGTAGCTATTACGAACATTTTGGGTGGTTACATCTAAAAGATCCCTTAACACTGGCACCGAAGCCAAAATTTTCGAAAGACCACGATAACTTGAGCTGTTTTCGTTCGTGAATTTCGGAATTAGGTATGTACGAAAATATTCTGGAGTTGGTAAAAGTATCGCTTTGGTTCCATTGTCACGTTAGTAGGTGCGATAAGTGCGGAATAACAAGTAAGTGTGATCTCACGAGGTCTTATAATAACTGGAGAATGATTTTATGGAGCCTTCCGTTTCTGAAATTGAATTGTTCGAAGTCTCGAGAATCAGGCTGAATATTTGAGTACTAACTTTCAGGCTAAGTTTTAGTACCGAGTATTATACGAGCACCTATCGTCAGCTCTATTAATCTTTTGAATTTATTAATATAAAGCCAATTTTTAGAGCCTTCACTTTTATCTTACTCTCTAAACCCTATTTATTTTGGTTTGCTATCAAAAAGTGCACGAAGTCATAATGAAATAATTTCCCATGTCTTCAACTTCTAACTTTGTAATTTAACCCGTACCTATATATTAGCATAGATACTTTTTTTAATATAGTATTTTTTAAATACTTATATATTATACATATATAAATATAGGCATTTGTTAGTAACCAATACGTTTACTGCTTCTTTCTAAAGAATTTTCTTCCGGCAAACACGCAAAAGACACGTAAAAAATAGTGTATAAAAATGTCTTCCAGCAGACACGCAAAAGGAGAAGTTCGAAGAAATGTAAACAATAGTGTGTAAAAATCAAGAGAAGAATAGAATAAACTTTATTGTACACCAAAATAGTAACAATTTCACAGAAACTTAAACCTACATATGTGCACAGCGGCGGTCTTATCGCTGAAAGCGATGTCTTCCAGACAACCAAGAATAGTAGATGAAATCTTAAACTAACCTATAATAAACCTACTCGTATAATTCAAATATTATTTATAACTTTAAGTTAATACCTACTCCGGAGACTCCAGACTCGGATCTGGGTCAAGGACTTCCAAATCACAAATCCCAAACTCTAAATACCTTAATTACCCTGATCCTAAACACTTTAGCATTAATTACCAGACAACCTAAATATTTCAGACAATATTTTAACTTATAAGTAGTTTTCAAAGCGACGGTTAAGTACATTATAATGAGAAAATCAGAATCGTTTTACTTAGTAAGTAAGTACATTAAGTGAGATTACATTAACTTACCTTTACTTAGATTACTTTGCTTGGGATAGCTTGAGGGGACAACTTTATTAAATTTTCAGAATATATATCTTACTAGCTTTTGCCCGCCACTTTGCCCGCGTGGCATTTGTTACTTAAGGAATCGAGATAAAAGGTAGCCTATGCTCTTTTCCATGTCAAAGGCTATATGCATGCCAAATTTCATCCGAATCCGTTCAGCCGTTTTTGCGTGATTAAGTAACAAACGTCCAAACATCCACACTTTCACATTTATAATATTAGTTAGGATGTTTTCCTGTTAGTTCTTAGGTCAAGCAGCGCGGATTTGTGTATAGCAATTTCTATTAGGTTAAAAATTAAATTTACCTTTAAAAAAATAGTAAAAATACAATTGTAAAATTAATATTATAATATAGTACAATAATTTCTAATTAACTAACATCCAAAACTTAACCCAAGGTTTGCCAACGAGCAATGGAACGCAACATCCTGGGTGTTAAATTGATGGAACGATTCGAAACACGATATTGCGCTCCAAAACCAGAATAGTTGATGTAGCTCAAAAGGCTACCCAACTGAAATGGGACTGGGCAGGACATGTCTGCCGCATGCCCGACAAACTGTGATCCAAAGCAGCACAAAGTTGGTGCCCTGAAACAGTGCGACGGGATCGCGGCAGACCAGATTCCTCCTGGACTAGTTAACCTGGAAGTGCGGGCCCGCGAAAGATAGAAGAAGAGAATGGAGACCTTTGTCCAGGAATGGGACAGGACAGACTAACAGAGGAACAGTGAATTCTTATGATTTTTAAAGGACACGACCGAGAATGTGCGGCCTGAACACCTGAAATTTATTTAAGCAAACTACCAACTAATCGGAATTTAGTTTCACCAAAAAAAAAAACATAACTCCATAAGTCTCCATAAGGAGCCACGGGTAGTGTGAAAGAGAAACCCGGAGCCCTGGGACGAAGGCAAAAAAGGAAAAGGAGTGGATTTTTAGTCAGTAAAAGTCTGGCATCCACCAATCCGCACTGGGCTGACGTGGTGGATTACGGCCAATTCCCTCTCCTAGAGAGGAGACCTAGTCCCAGCAGTGGGAACATTAAAAAGGCTAATGATGATGATGATGATGAAAAGTCTGACACACCTTCGCGCTCTGCTCAAGTGCAGGAGAAGTCAGTGGGTGAATTTCTCACCAAAAAAAATGTGTCAAAGGAACTATTCGTTAATTAAAATAAAATGAATAGAACTCGTCTGCCTGTCTATTTTGCTCCACTGATATTATAAGCTGAAGCCATTAGTGAACGGTTTTGAGTGGGTTATTTAGGTCGTTTTTGAACGTTAGTAGTATCCTTAATTAGTAACATTACAATGCGATTAACCTTCCAACACGACCCAAGTAAGTGATACCGTTACCCTAATCCTCTTTCGAGGAAAAGAGGTTTAACCACGGATATCTATAGGTTTAACTATGGTTTAACTGATCTGTCAAAAGTAACTATTATAATTTTAGAGTTTTAATCGTTTCGTGTTCACTAGAAAACCTTTCAGTCGGGTACAAGAAGAGAATATCGTACACCAAAATAGTAACAAAACTTTTAAACTACCTTAATCTTTGGGTACAATGGCGGTCTTATCGCTAACAACGATTTCTACCAGACAACCTTATTATAGACTATAAGCACTTAAAATAAAAAGGGGGTAGTCTGCAGTGTACTGCAATTTTTTTAAGTAACTAAAGTATATACTTTACCCGTTTAACTAGTAACTGAACTTCCACTAACTCATTTGTGAGGAAAACTGTATTGGCAAGCAACAATTGCGGTGATAGGTCTTTTTTTTTTATGGTGGGAAAAATCATGCATTGACATCCCCCGCCCTTGGGCGGAGCGGGAGATAGTGTCAGACTCTTACTGACTAAAAGACCCACCCCGTTCCTTCTAGCCTTTATACCGGGGCTCGAGCGCCCTTTCGGATAACCCTGGCCCCAGTAGGCTTCGACCCGGCTGGGTCCCTGCTGTTGCTGACAACTCCTTGAGGCGCACGGGAACAGTGCGCGCCATCGACGACTTGGGCTTGGTCCGGACAGTTACCGGACGGCCGGACAGCGAGCTACCCATTGCTCACTGTCCGCAAGCCCGCGTCTACATTGGCCGGAAATCGGGATCAGAATCCCGGCGACGGCGGCGGCGATAACGCCGTAACCTGATGCGTTCGGCCTCCTCCTTTGCGAGCATTACTGCTTCGCAGAAGTCGGCGACCGCCTGCCACTCCTCCTCGCTCCGGACCATGGCCTCAACCAAGGCCCGGCGCGAGAGGTCTCCGCCGCCGATCGCCCCCACGAGGGCACGGCGATGCTCCGCCCAAGCAGGGCGCACCTCGACTGTGTGCTCCACCGTGTCCTCCGGGCGTTCCGCACAATGGCGACACCCGGGCGTCACTTCCGCAGGAATCGAGTGCAGGAATCTCCCGAACGAACCATGTCCGGTGAGTACCTGCGTCATGCGGAAGGTAAGGACGCCGTGAGGTCTTTCCAGCCACGCCTCAAAAAGGGGACTTACCGCCATGATTGTGGCACATGCCCAGCGCTGGGTTGCGATAGTCTTTGACGCCATTTCACCATGAGATCCCGCCGGAGCTCTGTCCGCCATGCCGTGACCTGTCGCGGCAGCGGAGCGGTGGTGATAGGTCTCCTATTTCAGGAATGCCTAGAGAGGTATCACGGAGTCGTCACTTTCCACCTGACGCACATCCTCACTGGACATGGGAGTTTTCTATTTCGGATTCAGATGCAAGAAATGCCTGGGCGTCACCATTGCGGGGATCGCCCGGAGGACAAGGTAGTGCGTACAGTGGCAATCTGCCCCGCGGAGCACTACCATGTGTGTCCTCGTGAAGGCGATCGGCGGGGGTGACCTCTCGCGTCAGGTCCTAGTTCAGGCTATGGAATACTGAAGGGGAATGAGAAGCGGTTCCTTCTAAGCAGTGATACGAGCGAAGTAGATAACCACGACAGCGAGGGAGAGAACATCCTCACGCCCTAGTCGCTGCCACAGGAGACGCTCCGGACGTCGGGAATCGCAAAGCGACTCTCGGCCACCATAAACGCGGGCGTGCAGATGTTGAGCAATGGTTAGCTCGCCATCCGAACGTTGGAACTCAAAACAAGTTTGTAAATGTTTCCATCACATCTCAGTTTTTAACAGTATTATCAAGTAAAACCGTTAAATGATCAAGATTTTCGACCTGAAGTTGAATTGAAACTAAATGTGTGAACATCCTCAGTATTAAATTAAAATGTTTGCAGTTTCTTTTCGTTACTCAACCTGATTACGATATAATATAAATCAAATAATATTTTTTTTAGTATTCAGGGGTATATTATTTGCAAAATTGACACATAACAATCAGCTTTTATGCTCTGGTACAAAAACAATATCAGATAACATGGCTTGGGACAGCCCATGATGGCTCACGATGGTTCGAGTCCGCTCCTGTTGCGACACAATACTCGTATCTTGTTTACGTCAACCTGTAATGATGTGACGAAATTACCATTAATATCTGAAGAGACATTTACAGGCGTTAAAAAGAATACAATGGCGTCAGAGTTAGTTGGTAAATTATTCATAATGAGATTTGCTAAAAGTAAAGGAAAAAAATTTACTAATTAGACAGTGGAAATATTGTGAAATTATTTTTTTTAAAGAGTTTATTATTCTCCATAAAAAAAAAAAAAACATCAATTGGTTAAAACTAGCTTCTGACGTATTTATTAATTTAATTTTGAGTTCCACCGTCGATTGAAGAAATCTTTTTTTCGTCATCTTGAAAAACTAAATGGAAAACTGTCGCTACGAAGTAGAATTATTTCCTAAAAAAAAACCTTTATTACAACGACATTTAATTTAATAAAATTACGCTCCAAACACTACGCATAGAAGAGAATTACTTCTCGCGTTTTCACGCCAAAAAATATAATTTAAACATACCCGCACCGCACCTATATTTCAACTAACCCACACGTTGGAAAGATTGTGTTAAAATTATCATATTTTCACTCCACGAATGAATTTTAAAAGGGGAATTCACCCAAGACAATTTTAATTAAGTCCCAGAGAGCTCATTATCTTTAGCGTCACCGCGAATAGAAGGACCAAGTTTTTTTTTCCAACAAAAATCTTTTATGTTAAGATAACGTTATCGCGTATCTGGCGCAACTGTACCAACTTATACCTAGTCGCGTTAAGTTTCTTGGATTCAATTTTACTTTTGTAACAACTTGTAAGTGTTTTCAACTGTGCTGTGCGCTGTTCAAATTATTTACTGCGTCGAGGATTGGGATTCCGGTTCGGTTATATTGGAATGCACCTGCGGCATGCTAGCGAGTCATGAATGGTCGTTTCTTTCAAGGTCTAGAAAAAAGTAGGTCCCCAAATTTTGGGCTATAATTTCAGGCTTAAATGGTAATAAAGCTGACACGTTTTAGCTTGGCAATTATTAGATCCTAAATCTTTTTAAAAACTGGCCAAGTGTGAGTCAGACTCGCACATGACGGGTCCCACACTACAATATTAAGATTGAGCAAAAACAACTACAATAAATCCCTTAATTTATAATTTTATAGTTTGTTGTTATAGCGGAAATAGAAATACACATTAGTTGATAATTTCAGAATGGTAGAAAAAAACGTGTTGCGCCGACCCCAAGTAATATGGGATAAGGGCAGGAAGAAGAAGGAGGTGATAATTTCAACTCTCTTACGATTTTTGAGATACATCCCGTCAACAGACGAACAGATAGATAGACGGACGGACGGACAGACAACGGAAACTTAGTGCAGGCATCCTTTGAGTGCGGAACCCTAAAAGACTGAATCAAAAACTTTTTTATAGGTGGGAAAATCCTCCAATGATATCACCGCGCCCTTGGGCGGAGCGGGAGATAATTTCAGACTTTTAATGACTAAAAACCCACTCCTGTTCCTTCGTTGCCTTTCGTACCGGGGCCGAACCTTCCTTTCAGAAGCAAACCCTTAGCCACAGTAGGCTTCGACCCTGCTGGGCCCCTACGGTTTGCTCACTACTCCTTGAGGCGCGCGAGGAGCAATACGACGCCGTCGACGTCTTTGAATCGGTCTGGACGGCTATTGGACGCTCAAACAATGAGCTAGCCATTGCTCACCGTCCGCAAGCCTGCGCTTACGGTTGCCGAAAATCTGGATTGGAATCACAGCAGCGGCTGGGGCGTGACGGACGCGCTCTACCTTCTCCTTTGATAGCATTACTGCTTCGCAAAAATAGGCGACCGCCTGCTTCGGACCATGGCGTGTACTAAGGCCCGGCTAGAGATCGCTGCCACCGATCGCCCCTACACGAGAACACGGTGGTGCTCTGCCCAAGCGGAGCACACCACCACCTGGTGACACCAGGGCGTCGCTTCCGCACAAATCCGGTGCAGAAACTTTCTAAACACCGTGTTCGGTGCGAAAACTGCGTCATACGGAAGGTGTTGATAAAAACCGCCCTGAATCGACTTATGTCGTAATCCTCCACATATTGTATATTTATTGTATATTGCTCGGGTTCATATTGTTATGGCCACAAAATAAAACAAAAGCCCAACATATCGACACGACCATGACGTCATTGTCAAATCGAATATAGAATATTTTCTGTTATTACATTTTATTTACATAGTCTGAAAGAGAATTTAATATCGGGAATGCAGCCATTTAATAAAGAGTGTTCAAATATTGTATATTCTTTTTTTATAGATAAAATCCCAATATCAAACTATATTTATTTTTAATAACTTTTATTTAATAATATATCTGCAATGATCCTGTTTGTTCGATCACGTAGTACAGAAAAATCTACCGGATAACATCGCCAATTAAAATGAAGCACAAAATAAATACTTCATTCAGAACAGGACCAAATAATGGATACAAGTCTGAAAAAACTGGGCAAGTGTGAGTCGAACTCACACCCTGAGGGTTCCGTACCAACTTACCTATTCATATTCCGAGACTCCATTCCGGAATTGAACTATGTAAATAATGAATGGAATGAACGGAAAGGAGTCCCGAAAAAATTTTCCGAATAAAAAAAAATTGTGACCAAACAACAAATTTACAGTTTTCAGATTTATTACTATACTTGTACAATAAGACCTTGCTTTAGCCAAACCGGATTCTGGGTCAACGGGAAGTACCCTATGAATTTTGATTTCCTCGAGAGTGTCGAAATGTACATAAGTTTTTAGCCACATAAACCGAAGTATCTTTTTTTCTCTTTAACTTAAAAGTTTGTTTTTTATAGCTTCAACAGTTTGCAGACCTGACTACATGGTTTTAATTTTAACTTGATACCTCTACGTGTTCCCGAGACAAAGAGTCTTAACAGACGGACGGACGGACGGATGGACCACAAAGTGACCCTATAAGGTTTCCCTCTTCTCCTTTTGAGGTACGGAACCCTAAAAACTGCAACAGACCAGCTTAACCCTGAGCTTAACCGGGACAAGCGAGCCAAGCAGTGATTTATTTTTATAAATAGAAAATGGATTATTTAAACGTGTATTTTTCATTAAAATAATTCATTGTTGACGTAGTTATTTTATCAGTCTTGATTGAATTCCGTTAAACTGCGATTAAAATTTAATGTTTTGAGTTTAAATTAGGTCTATCACTTCAAAAAAGTGTGTTGTCTCATAGGGTTAAGTAGTATATTAGTAATATTTTTCCAGCCTCTACTACTCGTAATAAATGTTTCTACTCTAATGCTCTAAGCATTTTAATAATAACAGCCTTTATTCAACAGTTTTATAAATCGTATATTTCTTACATGCTAAGTTATTGGACACCAGTTTCGCGATGACTGTTTTGCTTCCCAGCCATGCCTTCCTCTACGTAATGCCTGCTATACTTAGTCCTCCCATCTACGACGTTGTCACTGTATTTTACCATTTAAAATGCATACCTATATCCGGCTTAATAGCTGACAAATGAATCGGATTGCCCATCCCTGAAGCACTGGACTCGTATGCAAAGCCGCAGGTCTTGCCCAGCGGAGAAGAGGAGCGGGCACAGTTATAGGTTTTTAAATTAGTTTTTTTTTTGTGCCTATTTAATGAACTAAAAAAAGTATTATTATTAATATACGTTAAATATAATGATATTTAACGTACATTAATAATTTACATTTAATGAAATGAAAGAGACAAAAAATAACGAATTAACAATATTAAAATGCTGTGATAATTCAACCCCCAGAACACATAAAATTTACTTTAATCTAAATGAGTACTAATAGGCTAAGGAGTATATATGATAATATTAATTAGTATGTAAAATTAAAAGCGCCGTATAATTCGGGGTTCGCGGTTCGTGTCCGTCTAACTCTATCTACTCATAGGCTCCAGGCATAGAGCTTGCACGGACATCCACTACTACTGGTTACAATAAAGTTAACACTGAGACGTGAACATGACTCGTTTGTACGGGCTGACTGTAGAGGAGAAAAATCTGCAATTACCGGAACGAATCTTGAACGCTGGCTTCAAATTGCGCAGAAGTCAAATATTCGGTCTCTTTAGTGGTGCGAAGTGAGACGCGGGGGCGGGGAATGTCAGTGATTGGTTCGCCACGCCATTGTGTCATAGACGTCACTCGTGGTTCGTTCCCTGCACTGCTACATGTATCTAACAACGACGACGATTAGATCGCCAATGTATGGATTGCGCAAAGTGATCCCCACTCTGACGCCGAGCACTCAAGATCTGTGCCAGTATTTGCATGTTGTATGAAAGATCCAAATTGTTTAATAAATAACCAAAAGTCCTCAAAGAATCTAACTCCAAAAACAAAGACATCTCCCATAGGAGGATCATTGGCAAAGATGCACTCGTCAACGCGCTGAGTCGAGGCTTCAAAAGTCTTGAGAATCGACGCCGAGTCGCTAACCTGTCGGTTTTCTACCGGTTGCATTTCGGAGAGTGTACGTTGGAATTGCGTAACCTAATTCCACCCAACCCATTCCATCATTGGACCATCAAGCGTACGGCGATGCCCCACCGGTACGTGGTGAACATTCCTCCTATACGCACAAAATGTTTTGGGAACACATTCGTTGTTCGTTCAGCTAAGGAGTGGAATTCTTTGCCGGAATCTGCGTTTCCTGATGGTCACAACCCGTGAGTCTTTATGTCAAGAGTGAATAAGGTTAATTCTATTACTATTTAACACTGAAACTCATTTTTAACACCCTTCAAATTTTAAAAACTCACTTTCCGAGTTACCGCCCCCTGGTAGTTTCCTTAGGGCTCGGTAACTAAGTGGTCCTTTACGCACGAAGTGACACAATTAGGGTCAGGTTCGTAACTCGGGTCGCGTAATGAGTGCTGTCCCTGATACACGGGGATCACTTGAATTCGTAACCGACCGCGGACCGGAGGACCAGAATAATGTTGCTGGAACGACATCTGTTGATAAAATACAAAGGTGCTATTGATTTGAAAAGCTCCCGACTAAAATGAGAGCTGAAAACCGGAATATACAATATTTACTTTCATTATGCGTTCAGCTATGGGGTGCTATAGAAAGCCAAAGTCGATGTTCCCTGATAACCTGGGAGTAAGTCATAAGGAAATAGTTTTATTCTGACAAGCGTGCTTCGTCATCTTCCATATTATCGTCTACGTAACGCGAGACTAACAATTATATAAAATACTGGCTGTGCTCGCGACTTCGTTCGTACAGGATATTGAATTTATTTTTTCTAAAATAAAAGCCTATGTTACTCCTCATTACATCAACTACCTGCCAAAAAACGTCCCGTCAAAATTGGTTCAGCCATTTCAAAGATTAGCCCGGACAAACAGACAGACAAAAATTGTAAAAAAAATATTTTGGTGTATGTACCGTATATAATTATATTACTATATTTTACTACATGCATATAGTAAAAAGCACTTATTTCAATATTACAAACAGACACTCCAATTTTATTTATATGTATAGATATATAGATGTCCAGCAGGACATTCCAAACCTGCAATATCCTCATCATTTCAGCCGAAAGACATCCACTATTGGACATAGGCCTCCTCCAAGTATTGCCACAATGACTGATCCTGAGCGTCTTGTATCCATCGGATTCCCGCGACCTTCATCAGATCATCGTTCCACCTTGCAGGAAGTCTTCCAACGCTGCGTCTTCCAGTGCGCGTTTGTCACTCCAAATCCATATACATCGCAATATCCTCGAGATAGCCTCGTGGCGATATCCTCGCAGTACACATTTAGGGCCGGCGCAAACAAGAGACAAGACTGTCTTAGACAGATTTGTCTACGACACGGCAGACTTGTCAGTAACAAGATTTATTAGTCTGTGACACGTTAATACAGTATTACAATATTCTAAGACAGTCTTGTTCTAAGTGTGCGCAGGCCCTTAGTCATGGCAAACTGTCGAATTATACGTTTTAAGATGACATAATCATTATTCGGTAGTGTAGCCATCTTGCATACCTTTTTTAAAAATACGAAATGTTTGTTATTTAAAAAAAAACACTGGGCATCAAAAACTTAAAAAAAAACCGAATTCCTTATAGATACACTAAAAAGTGCAAAATTACTTTATTTTCAGAAGTTGTCGCTTCTGGTTCTGTTGCTTCGTTATTTAACATTGACTTCCAAAGAGTAAAGGTATTTTACACTTTTTTGTAATACCACACAGCTAAACGTAAGTAGTATAAAGTTCTATAGTGATGTGTACAGAATATTGCCATTAAAACCATTTATAGCCATGAATTTTGATTCCCTTGAGAGTGTCGAATTACACGTTTTTTGCGACATAGGCGGCCGTATCTTTTTATTTCGTTAACTAAAAAGTTTGATTTTTTCACAACTTTAAGGGACTGCAGGGGGGGGTTATATGTTTTTAATTTCAACTCGGTGCTTCCACGCGTTCGCGAGGTAATGGGTCTTGACAGACAAACAGACAGACCGTTCCGTTTTTTTTTTTTTAAGAGGTACAACATCCTAAAAATATATACATTCAGCTGAATAGAGCCTGCCCTCCTTTTTTTTGGAATCAATTTAAAAAGCCACAAAATTTTAAACTTGTTATAAAGAACGTGACAGGACTAACCTCTTTAGTTCACCCGTCAAACACTGATGACGTAATAACTATCGCGAAGTGCATATAAAGGAGCTTCACTTTACAGCCATCTAGTGTGCAGTCGCCTTTACGTCGTCGGGTAGAGATAAATATTCATGTTGGAGTTTATAGCCGGCTTTATTAGGTTTCCATGTTGTTAGGTTAAGACCGTGTGTTGTACTTGTCATTATTAGTGATGTTTTATGGTGGAGCTTGTTTGGAACTTGCTCCTGTGACTTATAACCACAGAAACGCTGATTTATCTTGGATAAAATGTACCCTTAAACTTTACATTTTACTCTACACTCGTCTCTACACTCGACTCTACATTCGACTCTATACTCAACTTTACACTTGACTCTACACTCAACCCTACATTCGACTCTACACTCAACTCTATACTCGACTCCACACACGTCTCTACACTCAAGTCTACATTCGACTCTCCATTCAACTCTAAACTCGACTCTGCACTCAACTCTACATTCAACTCTACATTCGACTCTACACTCAACTCTACATTCTACTCTACACTCGTCTCTACACTTAACTCTACTTTCGACTCTACACTCAACTCTACACTTGACTCTACACTTGTCTCTACACTCAACTCCTAGGATAAGTCAATCGTCGAATTCAACTCGGCTGGGCGACGTTCTGGAAGCTGCGCGGTATTTTTACGTCCAACATAGTCTACAGCACGCAACACTAGTGCATGTTGTCAGTGATGATATTTTATGCAATGCGAATTTTTTTGCGTGATCGCATCAGGAATGAAGATGGGCCCCTTCAGGTTTGCTGACATTTCATCATCGACTCGGTCCGATCGGTTACTAGACGGCCGGACGGTAAGCCACCCATTGCTCGTCGTCCGCAAGCCAACGCTTAAGGTGGCTGGTAATCGGGATTAGGATTTCGGTGGCTGGGCCGTCAGGGCCTCACACGTGAAGCGGCCTCCTTCGCTAGCATTATTGCTTCGCAGAAGGAGGCGACGACCTGCCATTCCTCCTTGCTCTGGACCATGGCCTGTACCAGGACCCGGCGCGAGACATCGTTTTCGCCGAGTGCCCCAACGAGGATACGGCAGTGCTCTGCTCAAGCGGGGCACACCTCTACCGTATGCTTCACGGCGGCCTCCGGGTAGCCCACTCTGAAGTGACACCTGATGCAGGAACCGACCGACCAGAACTTGCCATGTCCGGTGAGAACCTGCATCATATGAAGATGAGGACGTCGTAACGTCTTTCCAGCCACTCCTCAAAGAGGGGACTTAACAAACCTACAGGTAGACTGGTAGACAATTGCGTGTTGCATTAGGTCCGCCTATGTACCACTAATGTACAAAGTTCAAACCAATAAAATAAAAGTGATGCAAATACTAAACAGACACTGAGTCAAATAGATACATCAAAAATTTCTATTTGAAATTATAATAATAGCTTTAACTTACAATACTCAAAAACTTCGAGCACAACAAACAAGTTTTAAATCCAAGCTCTTTTAAGAAGCCCAATAAAAGACTTTTGCTTCAGTGAAATTCTAAAATCCAGTCCACCCATTTTCAAATTAATCAAAATCCTTTCGTGACCATCAATACTGGTGGGTTTACAACTAAAATAAAATCCGACTGTCAATTAGCTCGAGTGAACTCAAAGACTATCACAAAGGAGGTTTGTTGGAAAGTTTTTTTAAAAAGAAATGAAAAAAGTTCGCTCATTATAACAAGTTTAAGGGCGGCCATTGAAAGGGGGGAACGGCTTGTAGTCCGAACTCCTCTGATTTACGAATGTTGAAGACAGATGTTTGTACAGCCTATAAATATTCGCCCTTTTGAAAATAATATTCTGTAGAAAATTTAAAAGCTTGTTTTTTTGCTTTAAAAGATTGTAAAAGAAGATTTTTAATGAGGTAAAGTCATCACTCCTTTTTTTCATTTTTCAGTCATTAACCTTTTAACCTCTTGCGTCGGTTCAGTCCGGCGATGTCTTCGTGTCTTATTTGCCAGGTATATGTGACTGGTTACTCCATCTCGCTTTTTTTTTTATTTAGCTCTTCAATACCCATAGGTGATAGAACTGACTAGATGGAGTATTTAGTCGTGTATGTGCGACCCTAGCGGAATAAATGCTATAGACAAGTGTTTGTTGGATATATCTGACGTTGGCAGTTAAAAGGTGTAGAGTCTGTCTGACTTGGGCAATTATTAAGGTAAAATGAAATCTGATGTAGTCAACGCTGGTTCAATTATCAAGGTTGATTAAGAGATATTGATCATTGATTACTAATAGAAGAACCTTATAAAAAGTATCGAATATAAGTATTTTTTAAATAATTAAATATTATACAAAATTCCCAAGTCGTTTGACTTTTTAGACAGACTATACCAACTACTTTAAGAATTTATATTTTCGCTCAGATTAACTTAAGCCCAATGTTAAGACTATTGAAGATAATGATGTACCGTTTACGTACATTGATCTTACTTTTGGCTGACAAGGCGAATCAGTAAGTTCATTTGTCACAACAAATATTACTACTAAAACTAATAAAATCAGTGTGCAACTTAACAACACGCGAAACATACATACATGTGAGAATCATTAACCTTTACAGTGTATGGCTCTAGTTATAAACTTACTTTTGTTTTACTGTGTGAATTGTTTTATGTTGGTCACACTCGCTACCTAACACACAGTTACAGAGTACAGTTCAGGAACTAATACGCCCCGTACATTATTCAAAGGACCATTTGGTCCTTCGAGCCGGATACGCAACTCAACAGTACAAATAAACATACGACTTTCAATATCTTAATGAACTGAAGTAATAGGCATTGTAAAGCTTAATTTATATATTTATTTTTATTGGCTAGCATTGTTTTCAAAAGTAATTAATTATTTGTGTTTATTCACTCGTTTTCTTTAGTAACAACATCGTCCTGCTCTCTCTCATTATTATTTACAAGTTTTTCATAAGGCAGCTTCACTCCTGTGAGGTTCTACTTAATGGTAAACCAGTTTGCCAAGTTTCATCAAAATCTGTTCAGCCGTCGTGGTGTGATTGATTAACAAACATCATACTAAAATTATAAAGGTGAAAGTTTGTGAGTGTATGTCTGTACGGACCGGATTTGGATGCACATTTATTTATTAACAATTATTTTGTTTTATTTTTAATTCACTTATACAACATTACAGTCTAAACTAATGCATTGTACAGAAACAAGAAATAAAAGAAGTAAAAATAAAAAATAAAACGTATACATTGCTACTAATATAAAATAAAATATCCCTGAAATTTAACCAAATAAGACAACGTTTACTTATTTTTCATTCATCCTCTCACAAAACCTCAGACATTCACGACACACATCTATCCACCTCCCAGCAAACAAGTCACACTCTGGTGTTAGAGTCAGAAGAGCATTAAGCACAGAAAGCGCACAAACGAGTGGCGAGGTAGCTCTTTATACTGTCAGCGATAAAGGATCAGCTAACAAACGGTGTGTTCGCGGCCTGAGGTGTTATAGACACGGGTAGACCATGTCCTGGAAAAGCACTTGTAATACTTTTACTTTTAGAAGTATGTTCCCTTGGGTTATTTTTTACATTCATGCGAGCAAAGCCGATGGCAGCAACTAGTACATACATAAATCTAAATCTCTAGACTTCCATATTTACAATACTAGTAGGTGTATCGGTACTTCTAAAAACAGAATGTTTTTTAATATACTTACTCAAATACCCGCTTTTATCCCCACTGCTTTTAGGTACCTACACGATATACTGTTTTCCGCACCAGTCCAGAAAAGTGCTATCCCTCGCAGTAATTTTAACACATGTATCGTATTAGGCTGGGCGCGCGTCGACCGCCATGAGTCACGTGTCAATCCCCGTTTATTTATGTATTCGTAAATGTATTGAAAAACGTCGTTTGATACGCGAGGAAATATGACACTACTGCACTCGGCTCTCTAACATCCTCGCCTACAGCTCGTGCAATTTCCGCCTCGGTCGCAATAACAAACTTACTCTTTTGGTATCAAAATGTAGTACTAGTTATATTACAAAGGACAAAAGAAAAGTATAACACAGTCGAACCATTAGAAGTTGTAAACTAATCCTTAAGATATCTTTCCTCAATAAGTCAAGCTTCCTTTGTAAATGCAAACACTTAGCCGTCCAGTCGAGAGGAGAGCGGGGACGAGCGCCCCGCCCGGCGCCCCGCCAGCCGTCACGACCATGCCCACTAATCCCCACTCGCTATCTCCGACTAGAAAAATAAGTTTAATTCCTTGATTAAGGCGACACATTCGTCTACTGATGCTGGAACAGTGAGCTAGAATGTTTTAACTAGATATAAATTTCTTAGAAGTCCTTTTTCGTGGCGTTTTATAGGACTTTTGTGTTTGCTCAATTATTGTTACTTTTTATTTATTTATTTTCCTAATAGGTTTTAAAAAACACTTTTACGACGTGTAAAAGTGTTTTTTTAAAATCCGGTCGGGCCGTTGTTTCGTAGCTGATAACCCTGAGAAGAAACACCAAAACAAACTCAGGGGTCAATGTCTCTTTTAAAGTCCACACTGTAAATATGTAATGTTCAAATAACATGAGAACCATGCAGATTTGTCTAAGATGGTATTTGGAATAAAGAACCATACAGATTTGAGTGGACCTGTCCAGTCAGTGCAAGCTTTTGTCAGTATTCGCAAAACTCAACAGGACTACAAAGTCCTTTTTACAAAATGACATTAAAGGTTCATAAACCAATTACAAACTGATACTTTTTTTTAATTTTCTTTAATTATCAAAACAACGATCGTTTACGTATCTCAAATGGATACCCAACTTATGTGGGACTGGACTGGACATGACTGCTGCAGACTGATAAAGAGGTCTACCTCTCTGAATGAGAGCATGAATGAGGTTGAACAGATCTCGAAGGAGATGGCAGAATGAGTTAAATGTCTTCCTTAGGAATCAGCAAGAAGTATGACCAGAGCCGGGAAGAATATAAAACAATGGAGGGAGACCTTTGCCCAGCAGTCCACAAATTAAGTCACATTTATTTGTAGGCAATTTATTTTCGTAAATTTACCTAGTATCAAGCCTGTATTCTCCAAATAGGTCGACAGCAATATACGCCCACATTTCGCCATTTAGGTATATTCAAGTCTCAAATAATAGAAGGAGAATAATACGAATACGTGTCGGAAAGGTTAATAGTATGAGAGTAAATCTGACAGCAGGACGTAAGGACGTGTGCGCAGGTGGCACACTTCGACCAAATCTGGCATAAAGTCCATCTGGATCAAGTCTGGTAGCAAAACAGATGGACAAGACCTCAATATCTCTCTTGATGTTTGGACATCGAATAACAAGTGCCGAGACGCTGTCTACGTAAAGCCTGCATCAATAAATCAGTAGCGTGGTTTGGAATAGTTTGTTAATTGCTCGTAACCCACTCATTAATATTTCTAAAGGAGATTCCCACTCTAACTAGCATCCTGAACAGACATACATTTTATTTTAAAATTCCATTTTTATTATGTCAAATTAAAACATGAGACAATTAAAGCACAAAAACACACAAGCATGCTTTATATCTAAGTTACTTGTTAATTTTATATTGCTGTGGAACAGCAGAGACTCCTAATACAGGCATTATGTGCTTAAAAGGAGGCAACAATCACCTACTAATGTAAAAGTAATGTAAAACTTACTAGATCAAAACCATTTATTTGTAAGATACTAGCTTTTGCCCGCGATTCCGCCCGCGTACTTAAAATACAGCCAATGTCACTCAGGAATAAAGCAGTTTTCTATCACTGAAAATATTCTAGCAATCGCACCACTACTTCCAGAGATTACCTCCTACATACAAAAACATAAACTTTACCTCTTTGTAATATTAGTGTAGATTATAAATCAGAGTGGAAAGAGCAATCTTCACTTCGGAATATAAACAAACCCTTTCAAAATCTATCAAGCACCAGGACCAAATCCCATTTATTCTTTATATCCAGCTGGTACTTCTGTCCGACGCAACAGTTACACGCTGGAGTTTCGTATGGAGCTAATATATTTGCTGTTCTGTACATCCACAGCCCGCTGACTCATAGATTACTTTGAACTGGAGATCAAACTAGCTAAATTATTGGAACTTGTTAGTGCGGATCCAATCTATGTTCTGTTGCTAGTACTCGTAAATAGTTAATATTTACATTTCCCGCGCTGTCGGATAACAAGTGCTCTCAGTGTGTTTTTTCGGCCTTTCCGGTGACTAAAATGTTTTTCATTCTTTCTTTTTAAGTGGATGTTAATCAGTAAAAGACTGAAACTGCCTCTCGCTCCACCTAGAACAGGAAAATATATTTAATAATAATAAATTATTTCTTCATATTAATCGACAAAGTTTGAACATCAACGATAAATGCCAAATATTAAAATATGGACAATAATTTAACGCTGACTTCTAAACTAGGTTAATGTACCTACTTGTACTTTAGAAGCCAGTGAACATCCTAAATTAATACGGTATAAGCATTTTGTGTTGTACCTAGACAATGTGTACAACTATGAGGATGGGTTTGATCATTTCCCATAAAAAAGAGTTATTTTTTACATTTGTATGTGGCTTTATAAGCTTTTAGCGAAAAGCTTAATGTTTTCACTTAAAAAGTAATTTTCAATCCATTTTTTCAATAACGGTTTTTACATTGTATCTGAATGTTTTACAAAAAAAGAAAAAGTTAAATAAAGAAGTTAAAAACATTATTTTCATAAAAGTATCAAATCAAATTAATACAAAATAATTTAACATTAATTATTACTAAGAAAATCATATCTTCATTACATTACAACTTAAAAATATTATATCAATGTTAAAAAATAATTTAAAAAAATGCAGTTTATTATTGTCTTAACTATGATGATTATTATCAATCAAAAAACCCGTCAACTAGTTTTTATTTAAACCTTAGTAAACTTGTCTCAGTTTATAAAAATCCTGAAAAATATCACCATTAAAATTAAAACGAACTGAAATTCTTAATCTCAACTATTTTTGCTTAAACTATACTACACCTATTTAAACTAGGATTAAGTAGGTAATCAAGCATTACTGTACTAGGATATAAAGGTAAACCTCTGGTAACTGTCCGGACCGAGCCCAAATCGTCGACGGCGCGCACTGTTCCCGCGCGCCTCAAGGAGCTGTCAGCAACAGCAGGGGCCAGCTGGGTCGAAGCCTACTGGGGCCAGGGTTAGTTCGAAAGATAGCTCAAGCTCCTAAAAGAAAGGCAACGAAGGAACAGGAGTGGATTTTCAGTCAGTAAAAGTCTGACACTATCTCCCGCTCCGCCCAAGAGCGGGGAATGTTATTAGATGATTTTTCGCACCACGCAAAATAAAAACAAAGGTTTGGTTTTTGGATTTTATGTTTCAATTGCTTTATTTCTTGAGAAGCTAACATTCGCCTTTTTTTTTTTTTTTTCGATTGGAAAAATCATCTTATGACAACCCCCGCTCTTGGGCGGAAATTCGCCTTACTTCACTTACTATTCCTTACTTTGGCGGAAATTATTCCACGGAAACGTGATAAGAGGAAGAAAAATATAATGTTTCTTTATCCCGGCCATGGTATAGCTTATTTCCTTTCATCCAAATCCATGCAGTCGTTGAGGCATTGTCGAATAACAAATATATGTAGGATATGTTTGATATACAGTCAACTCATGAAAAATCATTAGACAAGAAATCAACGACAATCCTGCACAACTTCGGAGGTGCTTTTTATGAAAGTTAGAGATAGCTTTGAAAAGTGCCTGAGCCGCGAAGGCATATTTGAATAATGTTATTTTCAAAAAGTAATTTTCCCATTGATGATTTGATAGTTCATGATTTTGTAAATTAACGCGTATATAGACCATTAACTTTTAATTAGTACAAATATCTAAAGGGTCTTGTAGCTGGGAAAAGGTGTTACTTGTAGTCAGTGCCGTAACTAGAGCGGTGCAAGCAATGTCAAGTACTTGCCGTAGACCCTGAAGGGATGCAGGAATGATATAACCAAGATTAATTATTGTATCATTCATTTCATCAAAAAGGACGTTACTGTTTCTCATTCCCTCTCGCCCCATACCATGGCCTGTACCAGGATCTGGTACTTGGGTGGCCACCATCAATCGCCTCCACGAGGACAAAACGAGGCTCCCAAAAGGCGGGGCAAACTTTCACCATATGCGATCCGCAATGGTTTCTTCCAGCCAGATCCCAAAACACTCATGTCCAGTGAGGACCAGCGTCACGCTGATTAAAGTTACCTAGCTCGGACTGTTGTTTGTGTTTTTAGGGCCGCTTTTACAGAAACTGGCACCGGGTGCAGAAAAAACTAGGTACGGCACTGGTCACAGTACCATTCAACCTACTGTGCGTCCTTAAGTAGCCGCAATACGTAAGTAGATCGGTGCATGTAATAGTAGTCATCTAATAGTAGCAAAAACTTGTCAATTACATGGAATGCTAGCGCTGGGCACCGGGCAGGGGGCGGGGCTAGTGACGTATGCGGTGATTAGCGCCGCCTGCGCTGGCCGCTGAGATATGGCGCTTTTTGTGGCGCTGTAGCCGATGGACGATCACGTGGAGTGTGCTTTATTATGAACGCTCATAAGTGGTACTGAGGTTTCTGATTTCAAGTTGTGTGAGTCGAAATAAAAACGGGATTTGGTATACACATGCAGTCGCTCGGAAGAGATCTTGGCTGTTCAACGTCCACCGGGCGCTTAAACTCGTTGTTAGTACTACAAGCAATCACACAAATTTGCTGTGACGAGCACTAGTGAGTTCGATCACATACGAAAACAGAATCAGATGGTCACCGTTTTGCTATTTTCAATCTCCTTAAGTTATTTATTTACGCCCGAAGATTTCCTAATGTGGAAGTTTTGACACTCATTACTAAAAAATATTTTTTTTTACTGTTTTGTTTCTATACAGAGCCAGATAGTGACGAGGCAAATGGGGCGCATTTAAAGTCAGAAGTAAAAAGGTCGAGTAAGATTGTTCGCTATAACGATTCCATTTATCACTGAGAATAATATTAAACTGTAAGTACTGTATTATAGAGCGGTCGGAAAACCACTCTTCTGGACACGAGTTGCCATGACCAACCTGGAAAACTCTAAACAGACTCCGCACCCAGGTTGGGCGCAGCAAAGACAATCTCCACAGGAGGTGGATCCTGGATGGTTCCGACATTTAGTGTTGTGCGGCGTCTCTCCACAGACCATTTCCTTCCACCTTCCATCCTGCATAACATATTGCCCTGTATCCTAGGCCTCAAGTCTGCTATTACAATAGTGTCAGAGTGGTCTATCATTGATTTTATAATTTATTGATTTTGACAAGTTTTGGTAATCTACTAATATAATGGCATCATTATGACTTTTCAATGGTCAGCCACTAACACTCCATTGAAAGAAATGGCATAGAATGGTAATCTTGTACACAATGATTAATGAATGCGGTAGTCTGTTAAAATTTTGACAGTTCCTTTGATTACTGTCCTACTATTAGAACGTCATTGTGTAGTCAGTGCTTTTAATAAGGTCGATATTGTCATTTTACCACTAAATCTATTGCGAGACCATTGATTGAACAATGATTGATTATTATGAATTAGCCGATTACGAACTTTTAGCAAAATGACAATGGAATCGTGTTGGAATGACGAATTTATTAAAATTGCAGACTTGGGCCCCTGTTCACGTAGGGATCTAATGACAGCATCATCATTTTTATTAGGTTACAACTTTTTATTTTTTTATTTTCGACATTACGAGCATGGCAGTTGAGAGTTTGTCATGCTCACTCAAATGTCTCGCTGTTGGTGGCACGTGTTATTGGGTCGTTCAGTTCCCTTCAAAATGGTTGAGCTGAGTGGGGCTGATGCACGCGTCATGCTCGTGAACGGGTGCCGTCAGATGGGACTGGTCATCTCTTAGCTGCCAGTGGCTTAATTCAGTTTCTATCTTTTAATTATTTTTTTATTTCACTATCGACATTGTGCTCACATGATAGAAGCAACAAGTAATATGTAACCAAGCATTATATGTAACACATATATGATTTAAAAGAGTGTCCATGGAGTTTCTTGCACGTTCTTCTCCATAGAGACCTACTCTTTGGAACGTGCAATTTAGCTTCACTTTTCTGGGACTGACCGACATTTGACTATTCAAAAGTGCCTGTAAATGGTCTATTTGAAATAAATGCTTTGATTTGATTTGATTTGAGTGGACGGCATCGCTGTGGCCAAATACTGGGCTAGGCATGGAATTTAATAACTCGACACGCTAAGAACAAGACTCTGTTAATTGAAATTCCTCCTAACTTACACAAATGTGGAAATATCTGCAACGCAAAATGAAAACAGAAAACACATAATCATATAAAATGCTTGCTTCAAAATTGTACCAGCAATGATCAGTATGTTACATGCAGTAGCACATCTGTATATCTCTAGGTACGTAGTGCTAGCGGTAGGAACAGAACAATTTGGCTGGGAACACCTGCTGAAATCAATTTTCTGGTATGCGCACACACGGGTGGCTTCCCCGCTATATTCCCGCATGTACTATTTCACGAACAAAATATTAAATCTATTTGTTTCAACACTTTAATTATATCTAGTTGATTGAAAAATTAAATGTCCGGGAAATTGTTTGTTATGTTTGTAAAATTGTTTGTTTAAATTCTGATTGAGTTTTACCTATTAAATACATCTATTCTATTTGAAACAATGTTTTGTTATTTCGGATTTATGCTTGTTAGGTTTTACTAACACGTAAAAGGCAAAGCTGTTTATCTACCGAGGCAAACATCAAGACATCAAATCTTTGACGTCAGACAAAGCTAAGACCGCACTTTAGAAGAAAACTATTTTCTTCTTCAAAAAGATACAAGATACATTTCCTACCCACTCCGGTCATCGACCCTTCCTCCTACATATAAAAAATATAAGATGGGCGAAAATAATTCCTTTCGGGCATTTCTTATTGACACCCTTTTAGTCCTTTAACGGTCGAATGAACTCTGGGAGACAACTCAAGGACGAGCATTGTTATCATAAATGTATGGAGATGTTCCACGGTATTGTTCCTGATAGTTCATGGGTGGCGAGACTTATTTCTAGGAATAGTATAAAGGGATTTGATGTACTTGTGGTTTTCTAGTCTACTGATTTCCGAGCTGGGTAAAACTGGCGTAAGTAGGTGTTTTTCTGAGGGCCTTTTTTTAAGTGGAAAATCATCCCATAAAGTCTCGCCCTCTAGGATGATGCGGGAGGGAGTCAGACTTTAACTAACTTAAATTTACTGCCATTTTTCTTCCTCACCTCGCGTTCTGTTATACGGGTTACCAGAAAAGGCTTTTTTAAAAAAAGTATTTAATTGAAATTAAAGATTTACTTAGTTACACAAACGTTACACAGACGTTACACAACTTATTTTATAAAATCTTTAGGCAACCGCTCTGTGTAGGAGTTCCAGACAGACTGATGCTCCAGGCTCTAATGACGGGCCTTGATAGTTAAATATGCTGACCTGCAAGTAGACTTGCCAGGGCAGCTGCCCCTTGTTCGCCAAGTGCCAGCTTATAACGTAACTCTTGTTATGGTTTTCTATTAGTGTTACCAGACAGCACTGAGTACGAGTCGTAATAAAAGGTAATAAACCGAGAACTGAGTACGTAACGTACATTTCTTTTTCTTTCGTATCAATCAGATTCAAAACTAGTCCGACCAATATTTAGCCACCTGGTCAGACAGAGCTAAGGTGCTATTCTCTAAGAAAACAGCCTTGAGTTCAGCGCTGGCACAGCGACGAGTCGTAATCACAGTACATTGAAATAACAACCCTATGGCACTTTACATTGGATTGTAAATTCAATGTACTGCGATCACGACTCGTCGCTGTGCCAGCGCTGCGCTCAAGGCTGTTTTCTTAGAGAATAGCACGCCAAATTCTGTTGGGCTCGTATAAGTCGTGCTCCTTACATGCTTAATCAGTGAAAAGTTATCTAAGGTGGGCGCCAAATAATCGTGGAACACCGGTTATTGACCCTCCAACATTTATTGATATTTTTAATTCCAAAAACAAAATTAAAGACAAAGCTGTCTTGAATCGACATGATCGTGTTCCTATACCTTTTCTGAAAAACAGTGCATTGAAGGTTTTTCGGGTACCTTCGATATATTGGAGATATTAGGAAAGGGTCAATGTATGTAATTAAGTTTATCTGGCGTCTAGTATTGTCGAAAATGATTTTCTAAATCGGTTCCTAAGTGACGGAGTTCTGAGGTAAGAAACAACATAAAAAATAAAACATAATTGAGAACCTATATATTTTCTGAAGTCAGTTAAAATAACGGAAATAGACAAGAGAGAATCGATTTTGACATCTTGATTCTAGGGCTAGATTTTTTAAAAGAGTTACCGTGGTCCTAGAACGCAAAGATGGAAGTCATTGAATGATTTCCAAACTCGAAAAACAAAAGTCGAAGTCGAAAAACTTGAAAATTAACAAAAATCTTCTTTTGCTTGTAACTGGCTAACTAAAATTAAGACAACAAAGATATTCTGCTGTTGGGTAGTTCAGTTCTATAGTTTGTCCTTTCTGAAATAAATCCAATGTCCAATGCTTGTTCAGATAGTGTGAAAAAAAGTTAAACCAATTTTCAACTGACTCGTATATCGATTGACCCACGATAAAGCACGAACCATTTTATATTTCACGCCCAATCTACTTATTGTATTAAAGAAAATCGTATTATGTACTTACTATCGCGTATTTTTTATTCATATAAATCATATTCCTCGCATTAAAATTCAATATTTTCACGCAGAGGGTAATGACGCAGAATATTTTTTATCTGTTATGCGTTAATATCAGCTCGGCTCATTGGGTGCACAGTTACAGTGCCTTAGGTGCTTAGGCGAGGCGTGCACTACGACGCTTAATCGCTGCGATTTTTAAAATGGGAAATGGAACGTATTGGCAGTTGAGAGTTTGTCATGCTCACTCAAATGTCTTGCTGATGGTGGCACGCGTTATTGGGTCATTCGGTTCCTTTCAAAATGGTTGAGTTGAATGGGGCTGATGCACGCGTCATGCCCGTGAACGGGTGCGATCGTTGAGACTGGTCATCTCTTAGCTGCCAGTGGCTTAATTCAGTTTTTTTCTCCATAGTGATCTACGCTTTGGAACGTGCAATTTAGCTTCACATTTTTTGTTTTTAACTGACCGACATTTGACAATTCAAAAGTGTTGGAGATAAAACCTTCTTGCAAGCTTCCTAAATTATATGAAAATCAATGACTGGATGCTCAATGCAAATTAGTTTTTAATAATTTTCGGTGTGAACAATATATTTTACAAGAAACAAGTGAAGACAAGTGACAAATAGAAGTGTCATATTTTTTCATATAATTTAGGAAGCTTGCAAGAAGGTTTTATCTCCAACATTTCCCCGGGCGTTGAAACCAATGGTTTCAACCAGATTCTGAAGACACAGGCAAAGGGCAGATTCGGTTGAATGCCCGTCGAACGACTCCAGTAGACGTCCGAATGTCAGCTACACGGGCGATACCATCCGTTCCTGGATGAACAGCCACGATCCGTCCAAGTCTCCACTTCAACGGAGGAAGATCGTCTTCCTTGATCACCACCAAGGAGTTCAGCATCAAGCCATCCTTGCAGGAACGCCATTTGGAGCGTTGTTGCAATTCTGCAACATACTCCTTGCTCCATCTGCTCCAGAAATGCTGGCGAAGCTGCTCGATCCTCTGGTAACGAGACAGATAATTGGCAGAGCTATCCTGGTAATCAGGTTGCGGCAAAGAAGTAAGTGGCCGTCCCACAAGAAAATGTCCTGGCGTGAGCGGAGTATAATCTGCAGGATCTGAAGACAACGGCGTCAATGGACGAGAGTTCAAGATGGCTTCAATCTTGGTTAGTGTGGTGTACAGCTCCTCAAAAGTCAAGTTACAATTTCCCAACACTCTCTGAAGGTGATACTTTGCTGACTTGACACCCGCCTCCCAGAGTCCACCGAAATGTGGGGTGTAGGCGGGAATAAAATGGAACCTTATTCCGTCGTTTGCTGCACTTTCACCCAAGGACAAACTATTTAATTTTAAAAATTTGGAAAGGTCGTTGTATGCACCGACAAATGAGGTACCGTTATCGGAAAAAATATCAGCAGGTTTACCTCTCCGAGAAATAAACCGATACAAAGCCAGTAAATAACTATTGCTAGTTAAATCACCAACGAGCTCCAAATGAATGGCCTTGGTTGTGAAACAAATAAAAATAGCGACATACACCTTTACTAACCTACATCCACGGCCCTGGCGACTAGCACACATAATAGGGCCAGCGTAATCAACGCCTGTGCTTTCAAAGGGATAACCTGGACGAAGGCGTTCTCGTGGTAAGTTACCCATTAAGGGAGCTACAACCTTACCCTTCATACGGTGACACAAAACACACTTATGATAACAGGCTTTCGCCAACTTGCGACCTCCTATTGGCCAATAAGTTTCCCTAATGGAAGCTAATAATAATTGTGGGCCAGCATGCATCAGCCTTTTATGCTCAAAATTAAATAATAGTTTAGTGAAATCATGAGTGGACTGTAATAAAATAGGGTGTTTCTTACTATAAGCAAAATTAGAGTTATCGAGACGTCCTCCTACTCGCATTACATTATTATCGTCTAAATAAACATTAAACTTTAGAAGGGCGCTCTTTTTAGGTAAACTCTTTTTGTTCAAAAATAATTGGTATTCAGAAAATGACTGAATCTGACTCTTAATAATGACAAGAGTTAGTGCATCTTGTACCTCATCATGTGACAAGTATTTGGTTTTAGGGTAATGCTTTCTACATGACTTAATAAATCGTAATACGTAGGCAACAGATCGTACGAGCCGTGTGTAATTGGAATAACGCCTAAAATCAATTAAAACTTCAGGTTTCGAATCGTTTACAACATGTAATATGATTTTAGGTCGAGTCTCCGGTAACGATTGTAGTCCTGGGCTCGTAATTTGAGAAGGCCATTCAGACGAATCTAGTTTTAAAAAATCTGGTCCTTTCCACCACAGATCTGACTCCTGCAGATCACTAATATCCATGCCACGAGATATTAGGTCTGCTGGATTTTGATCTGTTGGGACGTGCCTCCAAGTACAGTTACCCGACTTATCCAAAACCTCAGCAACGCGGTTGCGCACAAAGGGCTGAAGTCTGGTAGGCATCATCTGTAACCATCCCAAGACAATGGTTGAATCAGTCCAACAATAAACCCGACTGATCTTCACTCGAAGTGAGCTCATCACCTTCTCGTGAAGACGAGAACCGACTACCGCACCACATAACTCCAGTCGCGGAATTGTCGTAGGCTTGATGGGAGCAACTCGACTCTTTGCCATTAACAAGCGAGCCATGTACTCACCCTTAGCATTAACACTGCGAATGTAGACGCAAGCACCGTACGCGGACTCAGACGCGTCTGTGAAAATATGGAGTTCTAACTCCGTAAATGAATTGCAGACTACAAGTCGCGGAATGCGAACATGATTTAAAAGAGGTAAAGATTTAATAATAATCTCCCATTGTTTACAAATCTCATTAGGTAATGGTTGATCCCATGATAATTTATCTAACCACATTTTCTGTAGCAAGATCTTCATAGTAATAACAATAGGACCTAACAGACCTAAGGGATCAAAGATTCGCGCAATAACGGATAACAAGTCACGCTTTGTGTACCTAGTCGAAGATTTAGTCAGACCTATAGGAAACCCTATCTCATCAGTGCCGATATGCCAACAGAGACCAAGCAACTTTTCTGGCTCATTTTGTCCAATGTTCAAATCGTATGACGCAGGGACAGCATTCGACAATAATTGAGAATCATTTGACTTCCACTTTCTCAATGGCATACATGCCGACGCAAGCGCTTTGGTGACTTCAGTGCGAATGAACTTTACTTCATCTAAGTCATCCCCTCCGGTCAGCAAGTCGTCGACATAGAAGTCATGTTGGATGATTTCCGATATCTTAGGGTTCCTACAGTCGAGTCCTACTTGTTTAAGGCATCGTGTCGCAAGGAATGGCGCACTGGCCGTACCGTACGTGACGGTGTTTAATTGATAAACATTAATAGGATCACTAACATTATCACGCCAAACAATCTGTTGTAAATATCTGTCCGACGGGTGGACGACTATTTGTCTATACATCTTCTCCACATCCGCAGATAAAACATACTTGTGGACTCTAAAGCGAAGAAGTATAGACAATAGACCGTCCTGTACGGTTGGCCCAACCATCTGTAGGTCATTAGAGGACACTCCCGTCGAAGTAGAAGCACTAGCGTTGAAAACAACACGAAGTTTGGTCGTGGTACTCGACTCGCGTAAAACTCCCATATGTGGAATAAAATAACCCAAACATAAATTAGGTTTATTAATTTTTGTCATATGACCAAGTAACTCGTATTCTGACAAAAAGTCATGATACATTCTACTAAAGTTCGTCTTAACCTTTAATTTACGCTCTAAAGAATGTAAACAATGTGTGGCTTTATTAAAAGAATTTCCTAAAATTGAAGGATCTTTCTTAAGGGGGATGCGAACACAAAAACGACCATCAGACAATCGTGTCGTATTTGTAACGAAATTGTCTTCACACAATTTCTCTTCAGGCATATAAGAATTGGAAGACTTCGCATTCACCTCCTCTAATTGCCAAAACTTTGTCAATTCTGACTTGAGGTTTTCCCAGTCACCATCGCTGTCGGCAACCATTTTAGACATATTGCACTTTACGTCATTCGTCAGCAGTGAGATAGTATTCTGAGTAATTGGACCGGAAACTATCCATCCTAGACGGGTTTCACATAATATTGGTTTCCCGGTACCTAACTTTAGTCTTTGAGATCCTAACAAATCCCAAAAAAGATCAGCGCCGATTAAAATATCAACATCGGCAGGGTTATAAAAAGTAGGATCAGCTAAAGTAATATTCGAGGGTAAGTCGAAATCAGAAATATTTATCTGACGACACGGAACACTACTCGTAATGAACGGAAGAACAAAACAATTTAGTTCGAATACAAAGCTATCATCTAATGGCGTACCCTTAACCCGACATATTTTACCTACGTGCGAAGTGACGTTATTGATTCCAAGGATTGATCTATCTACCTGGCTAGTTTTTAAGTTAAGTTTATTGCACAACCTATCTGTTATGAGTGAAGACGTGCTACCACTATCGAGCACCGCGCGAGCGAGATGCACACACCCATTGTGGTCTCTTAATTTGATCAAAGCGGTTGATAACAACACATCTCGTTGCGTATGACCACACGGAGATGCAATGTTTGCGGATAAAGCTACGTTATTCGTTTCAGTCGTAGCAGACAAGTTATTCATCGAATTACCACTAGGTGTATTCGATACAGTGCCATTAGAATGTACGTGAACTAATGTGTTGTGCCTACGTTTGCATAGTTTGCAGCCTGGTTTTTTACATTTGTTAGCATAGTGTCCGGAACGAAAACAGTTAAAACATACCTTATAACTAGGTAATGATTTGAGACGGTCATCGTTACTCAATGCGAGAAACTGTGGACAATTATTTAATGTGTGATCGTTGTTATTACATTTAGGACAAGGTTTAGAAGCTGAGTCAGTGCTAGAATTGATAGGAGATTGTGCTACCATTGACTTGATCTTAGGACCTGATTTACCTGGTGATTGCGAATAATGATTGCGGGGGAGTTCCAGGGTCTCGATGAGGTCGGCTCGATTGCGTAAGAATTGCATAAATGCGTTAAACGTGATTAAGCCATCCTTGTCTATCCTACCTTTGCACTCCTCCCACTCACGATAGGTTTTTTGATCAAGTTTTCGTGTGACAATGTAGATTAAAAGTGTATCCCAGTGTTTCACAGGCTCCCCTAATGACTCTAAAGCTCGCAAGTCTTTATTTAACTGATCGATCAAATTCTTAATGGCAACAGAAGATTCTTTTGTAATTGATTCAATAGTAAATAATGAACTTATATGATTCTGAACCAGTAATCTTTTGTTGTCAAACCGATCACATAACAATGACCATGCCACAGAGTAATTACTTGAAGAAAACTCAATGGATTTGATAACTATAGCAGCTGTTCCCTCAAGTGATGCTCGCAAGTAGTGAAACTTATTGATTGCGTCTATGTCATCATTACAATGAATTAGGCTAGTAAAGGTGTCGCGGAATTCAAGCCAATTACAATATAATCCGCTAAACTTTGGTAACTGAATCGTTGGCAATTTAACCGGCTGCTTTATGCTAACACGAGTACTTTTACAACTTTCCATCGATTTATTATCTTTATTGTAGTCAGTCAGAATATTCTGGGCTCTAGATAAGGTTTTATAATAAATAGACTCAAACTCGGAACGCTGAGAATATTGTAAGTTGATGTCGTCAACAATGCATTCTAGACGTAACTGTACCTCATCATACTGCTCATACAACGCCTCTATCTTGCCCATGCGCAACTGCAACTCGGACACATCACAGCTAGATAGCTCCTTGTCCTTGAATGAGTCCAGAAAATTGAGGAAACTAGTCAAGCGACCTTTGAAGCTGCCTCGCTTCTTAATTAAATCCTTTTCCTCAGACATTCTGGGAGACGAGTGTTGTCAACCTGGCATTGATACAGGAATATAAAAATTAAAAACAACAATATAATTTCAATAATTATACGCCTAGCTGTAGTCTATGCCCTTTCTGACTGCTAACTATAATTTATAACAATGACTTGTACTAATATCTAACACTCAAATATTTTTATTATGTCAAGATACTTGTTAAAAATTAATACCACTGTTAAGTAGTTATGTAATTAGTTACAGCTTAATATAATGTAAGTTTAATAATGTAGCAAAATAGCTAACTATACTGTTAAAAGTATGAGTTTAAACTTAACATTGCTGTTGAATAAAATACTAATCACAATGCAACAAAGTACCTAATGATTTTACTCAAACACAATATAATTGGTAATTTAATAAAATAGTACTGACCTTAGTATGACTACTTATATATACTACCTGAGTGTTGGGTGACGATATTAGCGTAATTATAACTGTACACCACTAACTAACTTGCTTGAAATCAATCCAGTTCTCCAGCAGTGAACTCATGAACCTCCATTCAGCGTGGAAGTCAGTCTCTATTCTTTTTCTTGAAAATAATCGCTGATCTTCTTAATTATATTTCATCCGGCTCGTTATGGACCATGTGCGAGAATTATGGGTATTCTGAATGAAAATCAATGACTGGATGCTCAATGCAAATTAGTTTTTAATAATTTTCGGTGTGAACAATATATTTTACAAGAAACAAGTGAAGACAAGTGACAAATAGAAGTGTCATATTTTTTCATATAATTTAGGAAGCTTGCAAGAAGGTTTTATCTCCAACACCTGTAATTGGTCTATTTAAAATAAACGAATTTGATTTTGATTGCAAATCGTAAACGATTTCTTTTCGCAGTGCGCAACCTCGAGGATTATATATATGTATTTGGTAAGCCGCCCTTTTTTTAAGGTGGGATGTCATTTGATGAATTCTCTTGCTCTGGGCCGGAGCGGAGCTATATTCTTTCTTAGCGTTTTAGGACCAAGGGTAACCTTTTCAGAAGTCTACCCATAGCCTCAATAGGCTTCGGTCATGCTGGTTGGTGTGGTTTTGCTGACATCTCTTTGAGGCGCGCGTGACTCGGGCTCGATCCGGACGGTTACCGAAGGGTCGGAAGGTGAGCTACTCATTGCTCGGCGTCCGTAAACCTGGGCGTACCTTGGGTGGCAGTTGGGGTCGGGGTCTCGACAGCTGGGTTTTTTTTTTATGGTGGGATAATCATCAATGACAACCCCCGCTCTTGGGCGGAGCGGGAGATAGTGTCAGACTCTTACTGACTAAAAACCCACCCCGTTCCGTCAAGCCTTCATACCGAGGCTCGAGCTATCTATCAAAACTAACCCTGGCCCTGGTAGGCTTCGACCCAGCTGAGCCCCTGCTGTTGCTGACAACTCCTTGAGGCGCGCGGGAACAGTGCGCGCCGTCGACGACTTGGGCTCGTTCCGGACAGTTACCGGACGGTCGGACAGCGAGCTACTCATAGCTCGCCATCCGCAAACCCACGCCTACGGTGGCCGGGAATCGGGATCGGAATCCTAGCGGCGGCGGGAGCGCCGTTGCCTGATGCGATCAGCCTTCTCCTTTGCGAGCATTACTGCTTCGCAGAAATCTTGTCAGCTGGGTCGTGACTACGTTCGTTCCTTTACGCGTAAGAGTTAGTATTACTGCTTCGCAGAAGGAGTTGGTTTGAGTTTGAGACAGCATAGTGAAAGGATTAGTCAGCTAGACTCTGCGTTATCGAGTGCTAGCTATTCGGGCTGCGCCGGGCGTTTAGAATAGAGCGGACCAGGTTGCCAAACATTTGTCAGAAAAAACCTAGTTCGAGAACATCGACACGAAAATAAAAAGAAGAAGTAGTTGGTAAGTTAACCTGGCAGTTAATTAGCGAATGCGTGTGTTTCAAATAGCTTGGAGATATTTATTCAATTCAATTGGTTCTTAAAGAAGTTCAGTGTGAATTATTCACACAAATTGACGATTATAATCCGCAACGATTAATATTCGTAGTGCGTGCTTAGCCTTAGATATTGTCAGGCGTAAATAAGTAATTTGTACAGTCAAACACATTGAGCAATACGAGTTCATCAGTTATGGCGACGTGAGTATAAATTGAGTGGTTTAATCGTGTGAGATGAAGTCTGTGCGCGACTCGAATACAAAGACGATTTTCTATCGAGAAGCTCAATTCGATTAACGAGTGTTCGTAAATGTTAAAACGTGAAAATTAACCCTTAACTTTGCAAATTTAAGGATTCATTTTTTAATTTAATTAGTAGAATAAATATGGCGAATATGACGGATATGATTTTTTGTATGAAAACATATGTCATGGCCAGATCTTAGAAATTTATTACTCCATGATATGACCAAGTGAAATTGGCCAAATCGTTTTAAACGTTAGATAGATAAATAAATGATAAACGATAGATAGATAGATTGATTCTTTATTGTACACCAAAAATAAAAATTACATCAGAAACTTAAACGTTAAAGCTTGATGATATTTCAATCCTCGTTTGGCCTATTTTCTTTAGATCTTTTTATTTTTTAATTTAGCCTACACTGTCCCACTGCTGGGCAAAGGCTTCCCTCCACTCCTTCCAACGATCACGGTTCCTCGCTTTCTCATTCCAGTTCTTAGGGAACCTTTTATTATTTTATAAATCCTATAGACCTATATCAAAGATAGGGCTAAAGAGGATTGGTACAACATCAAATGTTAAAATTTAAATGGTCTGGCCAGTTTTAGTTGGCATGAAGAGATCAATTCTGAGATCTGGCCACGTACATAACATACATAACTAATGCCTTATGCCTTGTGGTAGGTAGAAACACCAACTGCTACGATCCTTAATGTTCATTGACGATTATACATCTGGACATAATAAATGTGTACGAGTATTTAAAATATTTACTGAAAGTAAATAATATACAGTTTTACGAACTTGATGCGCACAAAGTTGCAGACAGTAGCTAGTTATGCAATCTGTCAAACCAAAAATCAAATCTAATTTAACCTTTCAATCGTTATAATTACAGACACAATTGAAAGACAATAGGTGCGCGAACGCCGGCGTTCGCTTGGGGTTTAATGAATTAACTTAAGCTGCACCTCATTGGGTAATCCAATTAAATTCAAAGTATTTGACGTTTGAAGCTAGTGCATGGTTCCAATTGATCGTTTCCTTTGAAGAAGAATTCCCATTTTTAGGGTTCCGTAGCCAAATGGCAAAAAACGGAACCCTTATGGATTCATCATATCAATCTGTCTGTCCGTCCGTATGTCACAGCCACTTTTTTATAAAACTATAAGAACTATACTGTTGAAACTTGGTAAGTAGATATATTCTGTGAACCGCATTAAGATTTTCACACAAAATAGAAAAAAGGCAATAAATTTTGAGGGTTACCCATCCCCATCAAATATGATATTGAGGTTTTTAATATATATTTTTTTCTAAACTGAATGAACGAGAGACATTTCTAAAGTGGTAAAATGTCCACCCCCCCGCAGTAATTTCTAAAATAAGAGAATACTTAATAAAAGTAAAAAAAAAATATGATGTACATTACCACGCAAACCTCCACCGAAAATTAGTTAGAACGAGATCTAGTAAATAGTCGATCGAAAAAATCGATCAAAGTTACAACGTACTACAAGAACTTTATATTATGTTACTCTCTGCTACGGAACCCTTCACGGGCGAGTCCAACTCGCACTTTGCCCCTTTATTCTTATTCTTCTTCGTCGCCAATAGGGTACCACTCGGTTTAGGAATTGCATAAAGCGGATCTTCAGATTTCAAAAACTGTAGTTCATTTTAAAATATATTCTAAACTGTACCCATAACTGTAAATTTGTCACAGTTGAAAACGTTTGGATTTCCTAATAATATTTCGCAACGTATTCGCGTGGTGTATTTTGTGTTGTATCTTGTTACTTCAAATAGTAACATTTTCCAGTGAATACGTTCTGAAATCCGCTGAAATACGGTTAAACGGCCCTCTTTGCTCGTCTCACGACGGTAAGGCCGAGGACACAACGGTAATGGGTTCCACATTAGTTAGTGAATGGGTCGTGCTGTATGTGGGCTTAATTTCTTGGAAAACGTTCCTAGTGTTTAAAGAATTGAACGTAATGACTGTGTCCAGACGCTTCGTGTATTTTGGAGTATTGAAACCTAGTGAAGCATTAATATAGGTTTTGTTAAGAGCAGATTTCGTGAAAGATTTTCATAGGTATCTAAAGCTACTGTCTACAAAATATAACAGTATTTTTTTTCTCCCTATACCAGTTTTTATAGACACATATATAGATAAAAATAACCTTTTGAATATCAAGCTCCAGGTGAGCTGCTGGTGGTCTTGACTATGTAATAAACCTGCTTGGTTCGATTTTTATACGACTGTATTCCACGTAGATATGCGTAGTAACACATTTTGGGATAACCCATATAATATGTGCGTGCGACCAACGACTTTACGTGCTTTCCGGGATACGGGGTGACAATAATACCTTCCTAGATAAACTTAGAAAAGAACATACATATGAATTGAAAAACTCACATTGCATATACATGCAATGCAATGTGCTTAAATTGCTCAGGCAATCACGACACTTGCCCATTAACATCAAGCATTCTTATCAAAATATCATTCTCCTTTTAGCCAACAAGCAGAAGAAACTTTTCTATACAGTAACTCGAAATCTGTTTTTATCTCTACTGCTTTTAGCAGACAATTCACTGTTTTTCACACTAGTACGAAAAAATACACGAGCTCGCTGCCACCACAATTTATCAGACTGGGCGTTAAGCGATCCCCACCCACATGTCGCGCACCCACCCTCGTCTAATTATATCTTCGTAGTGTTTAATACAAGTGGAAAGTCACTACAGCACTCGATTCCATAACACCCTCTGCCTACTGCTCAGACGAAAAGTTTCGATCGCAATGTCAAATCTTTCTCCACTAGTATCATAATGTACTAATTCTAAACATCCATACGAATCCATTCTTATCCTTGTGAACCTCCTAATCTCTCACCCAAATATCAACGGCCCATCTTAAACCCGGTCCGACCGCATGTGCACTCGGCCTTAAGCCCGGGGCTCGCATGCTTTTAACTGATTGCCGTCGTTTCGGACCAATAGCTTAGTCTGCACGTACTTAGCTATCCATGTAACTTTTCAATTTAACTGGTTAAGCAGCATCTTTGACTTGCTTTGCTAACTTGGAATGTTAGAGGATTGCGGGATGTGTATTTAGTTCTGGTCTACCTTTATAAATGGACTGGAGTTCTGTGTTTGAGAACTGGTTTCTTATTAGCTGTTGATTTTTAGTTCATTTGAGATCCTTTTTTTTTCAGTGGGTGATTTTTTTTTATTGATATGAACTAATGCTTGACTGCGATCTCACCTGATTACCTGAGATTTACTGTTGATGGTGATTCGCACTAGTTTATTAAGATCCTGTTCACTCTAGCCTTGAAGACACTTAATTATAATCGAACGAGAAGACCGCAGTAAGCAAATTTTTCCAGTCCCTTGTTGTACGCGGTATAAACGACGAGGAGAAACGCTTGGTCAGGACCATTCGTCGGGTTGGTTTATGGTAGAAATGAGGTGATGGAATTGAAAAACACCGAAAGACGCCTTCGCCTATGCTTATGGCTTTGTAGATTGGAATTAACCAGATTTGGATCACAAATTAGCATTTAATAATCATCAAATAACTCCGGTAAAGCGAGAGAGAGTGTCAGTAGATTACTGTCTAAAACCTAACTGTGTTCCTTCAGTTGCTTTTCCCGTTCTAGGGCCGTGGTAACACTTTTGAATAATCCAGTGATCCTGGCAAGCATCAGCCTGCGAAATCCGGCCATCTTGATGACAGTTCTTTGACTGTGGAACTCAACCGACGACCTGGCTTGGTCAGGGTATCGGACAGTAGGCTACCCATCGCTTGCCGTCCGCAAGCCTGCGCCTATGGGTGGCCGGGAATCACCCCACAAATTCCAATGCCTGTTGTTTGATATCCTGCAAATCTCGTACTAATATTACAAATATAAGTGTGAATATTGTGATATTTTTAACCTCAGCCTAGCAATAAAGGTAAAATTTTCGATGCCTCTGATTGAATAAGTAGTGGTAGATATATGTATGTAAAAGAATGTTGTAAGAGTGTTACCAACCCACACTGGGCCCGCGTGTTGGATTACGGCCTGGAATGGAACCTTCAAGTGCATTGAACTGCTACGAACAAGGTAAGGGACTTTTAGGTCCTTGCAAGGACAGGAGGTACCTCCTTATATTATCCATGAGAAGGTAGTATAAAATAGTTTTGAAAAGATATTGAACAAATATAACGTCTACAATAATATTATAAAGAGGTGATTTTATATCGACGGTTGAAAGGCAAAATGATCTAAGCGACATAAAGTAAACTTTACAAAAGTGAACTCAATATTTTAACTTTAAATCACTTTTTTGTAAAGTTAACTCAATGTCGCTTACACCATTTTGCCTTTCAACCGTCGATATGTTTTTTGTTTGTTAAAG
Source organism: Mythimna albipuncta (assembly GCA_929112965.1). Classification (NCBI taxonomy): domain Eukaryota; kingdom Metazoa; phylum Arthropoda; class Insecta; order Lepidoptera; family Noctuidae; genus Mythimna; species Mythimna albipuncta. The sequence continues at coordinate 1,084,112 of OV815973.1, forward strand.
TACGGGTCCGATTACGAAAATTTTTCACCGATAGAAAGCTGCTTTATTTGTAGTGACATAGGCTATATTTTATGTAGGCAGCTGAAGCTGTGTTCAAAAAGTCGTGTATATAGTCAAGCAGCAAGTCCTGACAAATGATAACTACCGAACAAAATCCATTAGTCTCCGCGACAAACATCGATAATACCAAGCGATCCGAGTTACTCACACGTCGAGCAGTATCTTAATATCACGTCAAATAATACAATAGTGTCACCCGTCCCACTTGCCTCCTTTTGACGTCCGTTCGACCGAGCAATTCCCTCATTGTTTCTTTTCATTCACTCACTCCCGGCCGTTGAATGAACGAGTCTGTTGAACGGGTCGGCTCAAAGACAACTCTTTTGTCGTTCGAGATGAAAAAGCTACGATTGGAAATGTCATTTTATGTTCTGTCCGTGTTAAAATGGAGTTTCTGCACTTTTTGTGAGTGAAGGAAAGAATGCAATTGGCGGAAGAATGAGACGTTTAAGAAAGTTTTTAAACGCTTGTTAGTGGAATTTACTTTAATTATCTATTAACATTGCTTTACGCATTGCTTTCAAACATTTTCAAATAGATTTGACTTACTAGTTGCTTTCAACCGCTTTGCCCGTGTGAAAGTAAATCGCAATCCGTTCAGTCATTCGAGCGTAGGAAGAAGTAACCCAACGTTCGCCTTTAAAATATTAGTGTGTTTTTTTAAGAAAGCAAGTTTGCTGGAAATTTGGAATACCGTACGCTAGCAATATTTTTATATTTCATCCTAGTCTAACAAAATTATTAATTCAAACAAGAAAAATAACTTTTGACATTTTCGCGCTGAACGTTAAAAATTCTCTACAAAATCGTAGAAGCTCCTGGCTTTTGATTTTCGCCCGTTTTGGAGGATTAGGTGTCCAGCCGAAGTAAGCGATGGGAGCGTCCGGCGAGTACGTGCCGCCGCCCCCGGCCCACGGCTATACGGTTTTAAATCTTTTATACTTATCCCGAAGTTCGGAAAATACGCGGCTTTTTTATTATAAGTTGCCTTTTTTCAGTAACGAAATAAAATGGTGTGTGCTAGCTTGTAAGTTGGAGAAAATGTTACGCAGTGGCTTTATAATATTCGGCTGTATTTTGTATCTGACTTGAACTTCAGTTTTATTACAGACGTAGGGTCTGTAATAATATAATACATCTTAAAAATTTTATGTCTATAGAACTTATAATTTTTAAGGTGAGTAATCATCCAGTGACTTTTCCTGCCTGGTTGGACCGGGAGGACGTGTCAGACTAAAACCACACATGTGTCCTTCAGTGCCCTTTGAGTTCTAGAACCACTGATCAAGCCTAAGGGCCCAGTAGGCTTTGGGCTTGCTATGATTCGGGGCTTCAACAAGGCATCGGCCCTATAATTTGCTAACATCTCTTTGAGGAGCGCGTTGACCACTATGTGCTATTGACGACTTGAGTCGGACGAAAACTAAACGGCTGGTAGCGAGCTTCCTATTACTCGTCGTCCGCAAGCCCACGCCTACCATGGCTGGTAGTCGGGGTCAAGGTCGCAGCGGCGGAGACGAAAGGATCTCCGTTCCCTCACATCACGTTATCTTCGCTAGGTTTACTGCTTCGCAGAAACCTAAACAGTTGGTACATAATTATATATGTCCGTGTCTTTCGGTACGTTGCGCACTTATGAATTTGAAAGAACTAGCTCCTGCTAGTGGCTTTGCTCACATGGAAGTATAAAATTATTCCTAAGGAATATAATTCCGGGAGTAGACGTAGGAGTATCCTGTGTGTTATTCCAGGATATAATTTACCAGTATACCAAATTCAAATTCGTTCAGCCGTTTGAGCGAAGAAGGCGTAACAATCATACACACACATACACACAGACTTTCGTCTTTATAATATTAGTGTGATATATATGTCGGTTGGTACTTAGCTGAGCCTACACTCGGAGCCTTCTGGGAAACCGTGTTATGTTTACATCCCCCATGAAAATATTTTATGTGAAAATCAAATTCCCCGGGGCTATTTTTACTCTTGCTGATAAAAAGTTGGGAGGACCCATGTGTCTGAAATTTTCGCCGCTTCCATAACTTTTGTATAAAAACAATGTAATTTTGCTTTGCTATAGGCAGGTTAGGTACCTACTTCCTTCTATGAATTTTGTATCACAAGGCTCTACTTTTAATTAGTGAGCTGTTGATTTATCCCAAGCTTCATACTTTATAGTTTTGGTGTCATAATGGCTCAGCTCAGACTCCAGTCAAGTACTATTGTGAGTGTTTCAATACAAATGTACTTTTCTAAGTTTATCTAGAAAATGACTGACACGCGCATGCCTCGGAAAGCACGTAAAGCCATGTCCCAGTGTTATTTGTAGATCTTTGACAGTCGTTACACGTAATCAGACGCCAGAAAGTCTGGCCATCAGTCTATCCAAGGACTGTGTTGCCCAGTAACCGGGTTGTGGAGGTCTGCTGGACAGTCGTTCCATGAAAGCCTAACTAGTTCGGACCGAGCCCAAAATGTCGACGGTGCGTTTGTTTGTGCGCTTCAAGGAGTTGCCAGCAAACCGTAGGGGCCCAGCAGGGCTGAAGCCTACTGGGGTCAAGGCTCTGCTACAGAAGCGAAGATTAGACCCCGGTACGACAGACAACAAAGGAACAAAATTGGGTTTTAGTCAGTAGTAGTGTAGAAGTGTAACACCCTGTGCCCTCCCGCTCCACTCAAGGGCGGATGATTTCGTACCTAAAAAAAATGGTTTAACTCCAAAAAGTATCCTACCAGTAATTAAAGCCCAGCTTAAGCAACAAAAAACCACGCAATAAATAATGTACAATACACATTATCAAGAATTTACGGGCATAAGTCAATTTCAATTTGTGAGTACTATAACCAAAACTGCGAGTGCAACTCTTTGGCAAAAGTGCAGTTAAACTCCAAATGAATGGGCCCGTTAATTTAATTTAATCGCTTTATTCAATTAATCGCTCACGGTAGCGCAAAAATACAATTTTGCATTTATTTTTAAAAGCCCTGGTGATTCTTGATGACTCATTTACCTACGGGAACGAGCTCCTAGCGAAGTTAATCGACTGTTTAAAGCTTATAGTATTAATATAATGTCAAAAGATTGAAGCTTAAATAGCTGGCTTAATGGATGGTAATGCGCGTAATGTTTTTTATTTCTGATGCAGCATGAAACGTAACTTCGTGCCTGTTTCAGAGTTCATTATATCAGGATTAACGCCAGTTAAAAACTGTATCTAAATAATGAAATTCCTGACTTTGAACTGTTATCTTTATTTTAATTCGGAAGTGGAGTTTTTTTGGTTTGGTTTTTGGGAATCGGAACCGAAATCAAAACTGGAATCGAAACCGAAATCGGAACCAAATAGAAACCGGAATCAGAACCGAAACCGGAACCAAACTCGAACCGAAATCGAACCCGAAATCGGAACCGAAATTGAAACCGGGATCGGAGGCAAAGGTAGAAGCGTCAATTGAAACAAACTCATTAAAAAATCGGTTAAGTACGAGTATAAATGGAGCAGGAACTCATAACATCTCAAATACGAATCAAAACAAGTGAAAGAAAGAATAATCGACAGAAGGCACGTTCACGACAGAGAGACGTTCCCGCGCGAAAAGTATAAACTTGTTTGTACCGCCATTATAAATTCTGATTATAATTTATTGGAAACGTATCCGGAATCGAAAGTGCAAAATTAATCGTTCCAGACTTTAGAAATCGGATATCCGTAATATCTACTTTTTACTTGAACCCTAGCATATGTAGGTACAACATCTGAAATTAATTCACCAGACAATCTAAACAAATCTGACAATCAGAAATTAATCTAACAGAAATCAAGCACAACTTATTGTGAACAAATATATTGTTAGTAACACAGCTAGGTCTTAGAGCCATATTTCACCGGGACACCCTGGTAGCGCCACTGGTTGCGCTACCATGGTGTCCTAGTGAAATATAGCAAGACACCAAACAAGACACCAAACAGACACCAGAGCAAAGATTTTATGTATCCTATGGATAATCTAGATGGCCTACGCAGCAAACACACTCTATAGTGTTCTTTATTCTCATTGCCATTACGTTCATATTGATAAGCAAACTGGGAAAAATGTACTGAAAAAGACAACGAGAAAGGGTCGGTGTGTCCCTTTCTTACCCCCATTTTAAATAGGGTAACCATGATTTTACTAAATTAATTGTTATTATTTTTGACACTGCAGCATGTGACATTAATTGATGGTGTATTTTTTTATATCGACAGCAAAGTACCAATATCTCCAAACTGTCTGTGAAACCTGAAAACAAAAAAAAATCACTTCGAATTTTACTAAGGCGATTATCACATTGCCACGTTCCACGCAGCGCAGTGCATAAATGCGTGTACCTATTAACATTGCTTGTAAGTATCTCTATTTGTATAGAAAATAAGCACAGTCCAACATACCGAAAATGCATCCACGCGCGTTCATGCAGAGGAGAAACATGCACACACGCGCGTGGGTGCCGGGCGGCACGCAAGGTATGGCACACTGAGTCTCGTAGTGTCATATGATTTGAATGAAATGAGTCAGAGCCTGCGTCAATTTACAAAATGCTCCTACGCGCGTGAGTGCGTAAAAAAACTCGCACGATGATGCAGATCTGCATTTCCGCAAGTACGCGCGTTGGTGCGTTGACACGCAACATGCAGCGTAATGCGCGGCAGTGGGATCGCCTGAAACTCGCGGAAAACCCTTTTTAAATTCATAGCGGTAAATTATGATTTTCTTGAAAAAAAAATTGGTTGCCTGTAAAGTCGGTATACGGGCGAAAGTTTTACGTGACAACGACTTTGAGTGGTAAAATAATTTTTATGTCTGTCTCTCTCGCTCTTAGGCGGGCTAACCATGCCCGAGTGGAAGGGACGCCTGCCTCTCACTCGCTCTCATTGTGAGCGCATAACGTGAGCGGAGCGTAACGCAGTTTCTTGAAGTGTCACCCGGCAAACCAATTTATAAGACGTTGTCACGTCAATATTTTTAGGAGGTATTGGTACTTCACGGTCGACAAATATAATATACTAGCATTTGCTCGCGGCTTCGCCCACGCACATAAAATATAGCCTATGTCACTTAGGAATAAAGCAGCTTTATTACCTAATATGGCTTGTTCGTCAACTCGCTTAAGCAATTCGCGCGGGTCCGCGCGAGTTGGGACCTTCCGATTTCACCTACTTTTTCTGTCGTCACCTCGCATAAACGTATAAAATACATTCAAATAATAACAATTACTATAAATAACTAGCTATTGCCCGCGAATTTTTTCACGCAGGCTATACCGGTTATCTACTTAGATTTCGGGATTTTATGTTAAAGGTGAGGAATGAGGCGAGTAGGATGTGGCCAATGGTACACGATAGTCACGATATCCAATTTATTTAAAAACATTTTACGTTACTTTTGACTTTCTCATGTTACCTGCACGTGCATGGTCACCTCACCAAGGCAAGTTCGGTCGGTTCCTGCATCGGATTCAGACGGAAGTAACGCTCGGGTATCACTATTGTGTGGACCACCCGGAGGACACGGTGGAGCACCCGAGGACATGGTAGAGTTGTGCCCCGCTCGGGCAGAGCACCGCTGCTTCCTCGTGGAGGCAATTTTTGGCAACCACCTTTCACGCAGGACCCTAGTTCAGACTATGGTCCGGAGCGAGGAGGAATGTCAGGCGGTCGCCTCTTTCTGCGATGCTGTAATGTTACCGAAGAAGGAGGCCACACTATAATACTAATTGGGAATTTAGCTGTCTTCTGTTCTCTTAACACCAGTTTTTATGGAGCTATTCTCCAGAGCGTCGTCGAAAAGGAGCATTTTTTGAACGGACAAAAGAGCTTTTGTCAACCAAAACCTGAAATGTCGATTCATCGGAGAAACATGTCTGAAAAATTATATTATTTCATCAGATAATGATCATCAGGTAGTTTATTAACAATTTGACAGGCCTGTTGGTCTAGTGGTTAGTGACCCTGACTGCTATGCCGGAGGTCGTGGGTTCGATTCCCACCCAGGACAAATGTTTGTGTGATGAGCACGATCATTTGTTCTGTGTCTGGGTGTAATTTATCTATAATATGTATGTATTTAGAAGTATATAAGTATGTTTATCAGTTGTCTAGTACCCATAACACAAGCTCTGCTTAGCTTGGGACTAGACAGCGCTGTGTGATAGTTAAAAAAAAAAAAACAATGTACTGTACTATTTAAAGTCTTATTTTTAACCGACTTCAGTCTGAAACAGCCATATTTTGATGTTGTTTGGCCCTGTGCAATAGTCTCTTCTTATTGACCTCGGTGAGGCGTGGTTTTTTGGTAGGCCGATGACCTATCAACTTCTCTTTTGCTTACTCTCGAAGAATTGTCTTATCGAAAACTTCTAGGCTCTCGTAGTTTGTAATCGTGGTAAGGTCTTACCTGTCTAATATACATATTAGTTTTTGATTAGTTGTCTCAAATATAATGTATTAATAACATCTTGAACTTCTTTAGAACACAATAGCTCGTAGTACGAACTAATCTATGGACACACTAGTAGAAAGGGATAGAGAGTGTTCTTGAGTCGCCATGCCCAAGAATCTTTTATACTATCTGGATTGATTACGTCAACCTCAAAAATGTACTGCAGAGTACGATACAAGAACGCCCTTTTTTAAATTCTTTTTTATTTTGTTTTGTAGACCATTCCATAATGTGGGATGTCGTTAGATAAGTCTTTTAAAAATATTGCGAGTGTGTGAAAACTATTTATCAATTTAGGGATCCTATTGTGAATTATAAATATAGTTTTTACCTGATGCTAGTTTTCAATTGAACCTTATTGAGTTAACAGATGAAAACTAGTTTATTTATATATTTCCACACTGAAAAGGTGTAATTTGTCAAGCTTGAAATAAAGAAAAAAAACCGGCCAAGAGCGTGTCGGGCCACGCTCAGTGTAGGGTTCCGTAGTTTCCCGTCCGTCAAAATAAGTGTACCCACTAATGAGTTTAAAAAAATGCTTGCATATACGATTAGTCCAGAAATTATTTTGTACAACCTTTTTGTCTTTTTTGTACAAAAACTCTTCTTTTCATCAAGTTCAAAATAATTTTCCTAGAAAGTCCTTATAAAGTTCTACGTTTCAGAATTTTTTCATATTTTCTAAACTTATGGTTCAAAAGTTAGAGGGGGGGGGGGGTGAAACATTGTTTTTTGTTTTTTTTTGCGATTATTTCCGAAATTATTGACATTATCAAAAAATGATTTTAGTAAACCCCTATTTATTTTAAAATACCTATCAAACAATATATCACACGTTAGGGTTGAAATTTAAAAAAAAATCACTTCCTACTTTACATATAGGGGGGCTACCCTAATAAAACATTTTTTTCCAATTTTTATTTTACCACTTTGTCGGCGTGATTGATATACATATTGGTACCAAATTTCAGCTTTCTAGTGCGTACGGTCCCAGAGATTAAGCGAGGACGGACAGACAGACAGACAGACGGACAGACAGACATGGCGAAACTATAAGGGTTCCTAGTTGACTACGGAACCCTAAAAACAGGTTAAATAAAGTAACACTTATAGGTATTTCACCTAGTATGTTTCAGTACATTTGCTATTACTATCTTTGTCTTGGACGGCTTAATATTCTCACTTTACTCAGATTTCTATAAACACACTTGTTTTTCCAATTTACAATGGACTTGGCAGAATAGTCGAAATCGACTCGACTTGAATAAAGAATACACAAAAAAACACTAAAACGATCAAAATAACTTTAATTTCGGAAGTCGATATTTCTGGTATATTTTGTTATTTAACACCGACTTCTGAATTTAAAGTTATTTTGATCGTTTTACAGGTACTGTAAAACAGACATAAGTAACTAATTGTTGTTATAGATAGTTTTTGTTAAAAAACTAACTGTTAGTTTGGTTTGATTCTACAGTTTTGTACCAACTTTATGGTTATATATTTTGTATATTTAATTAACTATTATTGGTCTTGTTCATCAGTTCAACTTCATCAAATGATACTTTTTTACTGTAGTAGAATGTAGATGAGTATATAGACTATGAATATGAATACAGAGACTTCTTGATAAAAACACCAAAATGTCTATAGATATACGCACATACATAATCAGCCTTTTTAATGTTCCCACTGCTGGAACTCAGGCCTCCTCTCTAGGAGAGGGAAACGAGCGAAACGGCCCGTGCTTCTCAGAACGCGGACGCGTTCAGCGCGGACTGAGGCTTGGAAGTGGTGGGTTCAATGAAATATGTATGAAGATTTTTTAGAGTGGTTTTATTTTGGTCATAAATCATAAAGTTATTTATGTAAGTTTAAAATAATTAGCTATAGGTGTAGAAGACTATATAAGCTGTGGTATTTTATGATTTTAAGCTAAAAATGTACACTGGATTTAGCTTACGCGACCTATTCAAACCCTTGTGTTTTGTAATTTTCTTGATTAGTGCGTTGGTAAAATTGTATTTAACTACTTATATGAAAATTTTATACAAAACCTTAATATTTTTTTTATGCCATCCTAGAGATGAATATGTATATTGTCTTTTATTTGATGCCGTGACATCCTCATAGTTATGATTCTTGGTGCATTATAATGGTACCCGAAAAACCGAGATATTTGTCTAAAACGGTCAAAGCGTTTTTAATAACATTTTGAACTTCTTTAGAACAGATTGTCTCGTAGTACGAACTAGTCTATACACACTAGTAGAAAGGGATAAAGATTATTGTATGGTACTTCTTTATTACATCTTTGAGGTTGTCGTAATCAATCCAGATTGTATTTTACAAGATTCTTGGTTCACTGTCACTGACGTTTGACAGTTGGTTAATTATGGTTTTCAAGGGTTAGATTTCCATCTTATTACATAATCTTTGGTGGGGGGCGTGACTGGCGGCCGGACTGGTGTCCGCACTGGTTGCGCCACCAAATTGGTTGCGCTACCAAACAGACACCAGGTGAGTAACGCTCTATAGAGCTCTATATATTTTACTGGTGGCGCAACCAGTTGCGCCACCAGTGGTGTCCCGGTGAAATATGGCCCTTAGGGTTATATAATTAAGTCCATAGATATTATGTAAGTGATTAAGATTGTAAGTGGTGTTTTATGAAAATTCGTCACTTTGGTAATAAATATGGCGATATTACAGTAAAAAAACCAAACTCAAAGAGACAGATGAATGAATAATTTCGAAACAGAAATATTAAATTTATTTGAACATATAATTTCAAGTCGATCCAAATTTATGACAGCTTAAAGTGACCCGTTCTATTAGAACTATAAAACATCAATTTCATATCTAATACCTGCTATTTCTACCTATTGGAACCAATTACACTACAGGGAAACCTTTCAGGAAAGTCAACATTTCCTAATAACTATAAATAAGGTATAGGTTACATTTTAAAAGGCCACTCAAATTGAATAGAAGCGTTCTATTCCGGAAGCCATACCAAACGCAGGATCATTATATATTTTCCTTCTTCACATAATAAGCAAAATAATTCAATAACCTCCATCTTTTCCTTGGAATACCAATACAAACTCATTGGGAAATTCTCATAAAATTCTGTATTTCTTAATTATTTCCGTATAGACGACAAAAATGTTGGCGACTCGGTTAAACTGGAGAATAGATAGGTGCAGAAGGTTGACTGTATTACAATGACTGAGACTAGACACCAGTTGAAACTAAAAACATAGTGAACGGCCGACTTCAAGCAAATGACAGTTGCAAATGCGCTTGTACTCGCTGTACGTAAAACGTATCTATGTGTGCGTGCATTTTCACTCGTGTACCAAACGAGCCTTCTGTTTTCTATCTACTCTGTAATCTGGGCGCCCAGCCCGGGTGGGTGGGGCCATAAAACGGGCCACGACTGACTGATGGCAGCTGCGAAGCTTTACGAGTGCACGAACGGGGCCGATCAAAATACTCGACTCTCGAATTTCAAGTTTGGCTATGAAGTGAGCGGCGATTAGTAGAGATTTTGTAAACTCAGAAATATGTTCTCTTTGAAAATTTTAGTCCGATACAGAATTGGTTCTCACCATATGAAATTTGATTAATTTCAGTTTGGCTTTGCAAATGTAAGTAGTTAAGTAGTGTTTAGTGTTAATTACCAAAGTTCCTACGAAAAATACCCAGCAAAAGTCCACATATTTTGCACAATTACAAAAGTCTTGTTGTCTACATCGTCAACAAAGTTAATTGCAGAGTTAACAATAAAAACAACAGCGAAAAACGTTAGTTTCGTAGCCCTACACTATAACTTACTTACAAAGCTTATGGCAAGGATTTGATTGACGTAAAAGCTCATAGGCCACGTGCAGGGCTTGTCAAACGTGTCCTGGCAGGAACGAGCCCGCGGCAGACGGCGAGATGGCTTGTAAACTTTACGTGATTACGGTTTTATAAGTCTTTATGGGGCTAAACTCGGTCTTGAGCGCTTTGTGGGTAGACGGAGAATATTTCTTCACTTTGTACGGTCAGCAGGCTTAGAAAAAAAGGCTAAGTACAAAGTGTATAATAACAATAATAATATCGACAGTGGAAAGTTAAAATTACGTAAACACCACTTCGTGTCGAAAATAAGTTAATATAAAGGGAACCGTTAGTTTATAACACTTATTTTCGACCGAAGTGGCGTTTAAGCGATTTTACTTTTCCACTTTCGATACGACATTCCAAAACTTTCATACAACACCATCTAGTCCCAAACTAAGCAGAGCTCGTGCTATGAGTAGACCACTGATAAACATAAAACCCAGATAAAAAATTACACCCAATAATAATAATAATTAGTAATTTGACTATAAACATGTATGTAAGTATTTGAAATATATCAGTATCGTTCAGTGTGAAAAGCTACTAAAAGTGACCAACCAAAACACTACAGTTATAAAAAAATGGGTGCTCTCCTTATCGAGGCACTGTGGTAGACTAAGCAGAGTGATTGATCTTATTTACGTTATCCTTTAGTTACCTTCATCCTATTAAAACGTCTACACGACCTCTGGCCAAGCGCAAGTCGGACTCACATACGAAGGGTTCCAAACTACATTATTAAAATGGAGCAAAAAAAAAGACTCGTGTCTTGTACACAGTAGTTTTATTATTTGTTGTTGGAACAGCAATAGAAACATATACATTCTGAAAAAAATTCAACTCTCTACCTCTTATGGTTTATGATATACAGCCTACTGACAGAAGGATAGACAGAGGAGTCTTGATAACAGGGTCCCGATGACACCCTTTAGATACCTAAGAACACCTAAAAGAGTCGCTAAACATCATCCTAATGATACCAAAACCATGTCACTTATTCTCATTCCAATCAGCAACAAAATCAATAATCAGCGTCATGCTGGAAGCAGCCTGATCTACCTTGAGGTGTCTAATTCAATGAGCGACAGCCCAGAAGTCCCGGCCACGCTGGTGTCTTACAAAATTCCATTTCAAATAAAGTCATTACGCTCGCCCGAAATCCCTTGGAAAACTGTGAATAATGACTGGGAATTATACTGTGTTTTATGCCTCCCCTCCATCGGGCCATAGAGGGGGAAGACCGAACGGCGGGAGGCGGGAGGGGAGGACAGGCAAATTTTAACGAATTACTGGAAAGATTGGAGCTTTTGCATGGAAGAATTGGTGTGTGAAATTAGATTGTTGGTTTGGGTAGCTTCACATCAGTTTATTATAACAAAGTGTCGGTGAGAAGGGTCCGTGTCTATGGAGAGAAACCTGGCACGAAGCACACACAAGTACCTACGCTAGAGTAGATCATTAGGTTAAAAATAAACAGAGACTTATTATTACAGGCATACAACTAGCTTGGTTATGATAACACAATCATGTTAGTTTGTAAAACACAAAACCCGAAATTTGCACACGTATCTCACAATCTACGTACAGCTCCAAAAATGCATTACCCCCTCACAAACTTCTCTTAATTAAAACAGCACCGTTCTACCCAAACAAAACACTTTAAAAAATGATAATCAACAAAATGCTCGCAAACTCACAAACGAAGCAGCATTTGAAAATATATTCTTAATTACTTAATTTTTTCGCCGTGGGGTATATTTGGGTTCAAAGTTATCAAGAAGGGAGGGCTACATCAGGGGTGCCGTGTAATTATCAAATGAGATTTTTATCTTGCTGTTAATATCTTTAATTTAATCACTTTAGTATTCATGCTGTCCTGGTAATGGTGGGCTTGGCACCAGACGCGTTTTGGACAGTATATGTAGGATTTGTACGGGTTGTTTTAACTGCCAACAAATTTTTGTGCTCATATTCAAACAAATTAATATATTTGTATGTATTCGAGCAATTAAATTATATAAACTTTGGAATATCTATTAACTCCGGTACCTAAGATATATCACATGCTTAATCAAAAAGAGACGGAACTCTAAAAGAGAGTATTTGAAAATTAAATCTTATTTTTGAAACATATATTTTCAGATTATAAAATAATACGCCATAATCAATTAATACGTGTAGCATTACAGAATAATGGAAAAAAAAAACTTGTTGCGCTGATCCCAAGTAATATGGGATAAGGGCAGGAAGAAGAAAAAGATTACAGAAACATCTAAAGAAAACGTTTTTTTGTGCCTCACACAACTTATAAAAGCTAAAAATACAAATAAAAAAGAATGCCTAAAATAACAATCTGTGCGAGGCTTTTTTTTTTTTTTTTTTTTTCGATGGGAAAAATCATCTTATGACAACCCCCGCTCTTGGGCGGAGCGGGAGATAGTGTCAGACTCTTACTGACTAAAAAACCCATCCCGTTCCTTCAAGCCTTCATACCGGGGCTCGAGCGCCCTTTCGGATAACCCTGAATCTGTGCGAGGCCGAGAAGACACAGTATTTGCTGCTATATTTAAAAAGAATCAATCTAATCTAGGCCTTTCTTTATGAGGATCTTGAAGAACTGGTTTGCAAAGTAGGAGTAAACCTACAGCCATAGATTTAAGTAGTAAGAGTTTATTAAAAATTGATAGAAAATGCCATTACTCTACTTAAAAGCTTCTCTAAAAGAACTAAAAACAAAATGCTGCCCAAATACATATCCTGAACATAAGCCTGTACTAATTGAAACTGAAATCACATCCGTCAATAAAAACAGGTTCCTAAGCAAACAGATGCGACAAATAACAACTGAAAAACCTTATAAATAACAGAATACACAAGTAGCAGACACCCAATCCAAAACGTATAAATAAAACCAATACCTGGGAACTGAACGCGTTACACAAATAGTTGAGTCTCGGTAACAACAAATTCTTTACAGAATCCAATATATGAGGCGGCGATATATCATGCGAAACATTATACATCACTTCGACTATTTTATCCGTTCGTATTCCGGACATCGTATGCAGAATACTATTCGAGAAACTTTGCCTTGGAAACATACGAGATGAGAGGCTTGTTGAAACAGGACAGATAGGTGGGTAAACTTAGCACATCATCAGAAAACAATTAGACTATTCAGACAAATACTTCTAAAGACATCCTTCAACAATATTTGTATAAAAGGAGAAACTGACTGACGGACTGACATACAACAAAAACTACTGAGACTAGGAGCGTGGAATACACGAAGTTTCTTTTTATGACATTGGTGAGCACTAAGAAAGGATTATCCAAACTTTACACACGTGAGTCCAAATTTTGGAGAAACCTACTTACACGCGAGCGAGGCCGCTAGCAGAAGCTAGTCGAAAGGAAGTAGTTAATAAATAAACAGACAATAGTAAATTTATTTCTTTCAGGCTTGAAGTACCCAAAGAAAAATTATGATAAGAGTCAGTGACTTGCCTTCTAAACGACCAATTTCAGTTTTCGAAAATATTGCGATCGAAGTCTTGGACACAGCGAGTAGTAACATAAGATTGAATTACATTCCATTTTGTTTCTAACTGAAAAACGATAGAAAGAAATAAAGTAACAATTGACTCTAATTACAAAACTAAAATAATATTGAAATTAAAAATACATTATCTAAAATATAAGCATTTTTATAACTGGACTCAACACAACGCAAATTCTTATGAATAAATGAAATAAAATAAAAATGTCACATTCAAATCGATAAAAATATTATAAAAATGTCAAATAATATATAAAAAAATTGAAATTCTATTTACAATAATTTAATATAGAGTAATATATTGTTGCAATAATAAATTGTTGTAACAATGTGAGTATCTATTTCTATAAAAAAAATCATATTCTCATCACACAGATATACATAATTTAGGAACTTCAGTTTTATAGTCTTTTAGGAAAATCTCTGGTATAAGACAAAGTCACTTTCCGCGACTATCTTCCTCTTTACACGCTAACAGTAACTCCACCTTAACCACGCAACGGATTTTGATGCGGTTTCACTAATAAATGAGGAAGATTTGTGTATATATATTGCACTCATACAAAGCCAGGGTGAATTGCTAGTTGCGTACATTTGTAATCACTTTAGTAATTACAAGGATTAGACGTAATAGTGAAGATGTGTTCACGTGTTCATCTGTACATATATTGTTACGTGCACAGAGGCCACAATTGCTTCGTACTGGCAGGATAGATAATATCTCTTAAGGTTTATGGTAAAAATGTATAGGATATTTAGATTGTTTTTAAGTTGTAAAATAAGTAAAATTAAGCGATAGGTACGAAACATATTTATAAATTAGTGCTTTTAAAATAGCAATACAATATAGTAATTTAACTGAATAGAAGCGTTTGATTTCGTCTCTAGACTCAACAATATTGTCTCACTTCATGACTTATGAAGCTTTTTTTTTAAAAAAAAATATTTGCAATCAGCCCTATGGCTGTAAGCAAATCTGTTCTGTGATACTGTTATGCGGAGTGGCTTTGCATTGACAGCATCTACTCATCTGCTGTACTTCTGAATTTATCCACTAGTTATTGCTAACTGCAATATGGCTAAGTTGACTGGGTCCAAAGGCATGATCTTCAAACTAGTAATTTCAATATCAGTAACGAGATTCCTTTTTTTGAGGAGGGAATGCATCCAATGACTTCTCTCGGTCTGATTGGAACGAGAGATCATGTCAGACTTTTACTGACTAAAATCACGCCTTAGTCAGTTACCCTTTGCTTTCTAGGTCTGCGGATTTCTTTTTTAATTAAATCCCCGCGAAGTACCGAACTTCCTAGCACCTGATTTAAATTAGTGTCCACTTCTTGTGACGTGTTGACAATACAGTGTTATCGCAAGCCCTTCCACCGATATTGAATCCATAACCCAATATAAGTTTGTAGAAACTCAAGCACCAAAATGCCTGTACAAAAAAATCAATCGTCCCGAAAACCTCAGGAGCAATAAGTCCCGTATATTACCTCCAGCGTACCCTTCTCAACTGCCTGTTATCAGTATATTTCCACCCAGGCACCGTGCAAGTCGCGGCCACTACCTACCAAACATTACCCGACCTCATCAGGCAAAAAGCATCCTTCTCACAAATACAAAAGGTTCGTGGAACTGCATAAGTAAGGTGGTAGATGCATAACAAGTTGGACCGAGGTTGCCGACAATTTACAGAGTTCGTCCGTGGCGATCGGTATAATGTTGCTGTAAGATATTTGAAAATTTTCACCGTTTTTATTGTTGTTTTATGTATGAAGTATTGCCTTTGTTAGCTTGATAGATGATACAAATAGAAAAAACTAAATGTAAAATATAAGTGAGTAACCTATCTAGATCTAGCATAGCATAGTTAGCCTTTTAATGTTCCCACTGCTGGGACTCAGGCCTTCTCTCTAGGAGAGGACCTACGAAAATGTAATCATCGCCTATCGATCTTTCAGTCATAGGGCTTAGCCAAGTTGATATTCTACAACCTTAACGCTAGTAGAAAATTTGAAGTGTATGGGAAACTCATCTCAACGTCAAGTCACATGGTCAGAACAAAGGAATCGGAGGCGTTACCGACTGTAGAAAGAGATTCGAAAAGAAACGGTCGTAACTTGGCTAGGCCTGCATGTCTTTGATCAAAATATAATTAAAAGCTTGTTACTGAATTAATAGTTTAATTACCACTGTGCGTACATAACAACAATAGGTACATATGTACTTGTCATATAATAAGTGTATTTGTTTGTTTTTAGTCATACTTATATGCGCATTTCAGAGTTGTACACTTTTTTTAAGGTGGTAAATCATCTAATGACTTCTCTCGCTCGGTGGGGTGGGAGGGCGTCAGTCTTTTATTTATTTATTATTCTTTATTGTACACCACAAAAACATAAAACACAGGACAAACATTATTAAAATGATGTGTACACAGGGCAATTTCTTACAGACAACCTTTGAGTGGACTGAACGACAGAAGATAGATTTAGGGTTTTTAGTGGTTTTTAGTGACTAGAGTACACAGGATCCCATCCTATACACAGGCTTGTTTGGGAAAAAACTCAACTTTGAGGTAAGCTCGCCTGTGTACATAAACTCAATCATAACTTGTTTTGGGGAAGAATAAATAATAATTAAAACATCTACATACATATTTGAACAAAAAGGATGATTTTAGACCACTTCGTAATCAAATACACGTTACCAAATAATGACGAGTATAACTGAGTGAAAAATCGTGGTAAATACCACGATTTTTCTACAGACTATCCGGCTCGAAGGACCATGACTAAAAACTTAGACGAATACATTTAGTATAAAATAATTGTGTTGAGACCCTATATTATTGTCGGTAATGAAACCATAGCGCGACTTAAAACATCCGTTTCACTTAACAACGCCACCTAGTTATAACATTGAGTAGGTACTAATTACTATGGCCATAAAAATGCATATATAAAGCCATAAAAATGATTATACTTGGTACGAGTAAGATGGAGCCAAATGATTTTTTAAACAAAGACATTGTTCAAATCATTACTTATCTCCAAGACAGTCCAACTTAAAATGCCTTAAACTAAACATCAATTAAGCGTTAATAAAGTTAAAAGTGAACATTTTGTAACACAATTGGTTCAGTTAAAGCTACTAAGTTAATTCCCTGTTATAGTCGCAGCTGGCGCGCGGCCAGGTAACCGCGCTAATCATTACTACACTTTATTTTGTTGCTACGAGCATTTAAAGAATTTAGTCATATTTAACATACGTATTTATAAACAAGTAAAAGTAACGAATTGTATTCTATAGTTAAGAAATTGCTAGAATTAGAACTGCTAACATACAACAACAACGACCTTCTAGCGTCGCGTGTTACTTGAGCATTTTCTTAAGTAATTGCATTTAAATACACAGAGCTTATATTATAATATTATGATGTGCATTATTCTAGCTATATGTTGTATGTTAATCCACACCATTGCTCACTTTATTTTAGTTTCCAAATAACTGTACATCTATCATAGCACAATGAATTTAACATCTTCCGGAATATTGATACTCAAGAAGGGGTTTACTGCAGGTTGAAGCTGTTACCTTTCCACCTCCATAACGCTGCAGTCACCACTAATGATATCCTCCCAAAGGCCGAGACCTCCAACCCCTCTAAGCCAGCAATTCTCAAGCTTTATAATTATCTTAAACGACGTCCTCCCGAGTATTTACCCCTAAAGAGAAACACACACTAATTACTCCATCAGGGCGAAGTAAAACATCTTCCAAATAAAACCTATTAAAATTAGCATATGCCGCGTCCTCGGCAGTAATTACATCATCGCTTTTAATTACTTCCCAACCGTTTACCGGCTTAGTAATTAAATACAGAGAATTTTACGGGAAAATTGTGAGGAATACGAGATCCTGTAGGAGTTGACAGTCAGATGTAGCTTTACTAGAAATTATGTACAATGTCACGAACTGTCGGGTCGGGACACGAGTCTCTGAAATTTTAACGACGAATATTACTGTTTTTGAGAGAAATATGAATTCGCTGAGTTTGGTTTATAGAATTGATGAGATTATAATTGAGACGAAGGCAAACCACTGAACCGATGAAAACCGTAGGCGTATCTAACCATAAATATCCGTGTATCCAACCCACAGAAGCTGTTGAACAATAATCTATTAGCTCTCACGACGATTTGTTCTCCAGGATATACTCATATGGTATACACATGAGTATATTCTACATATCATTAAATTAGTGTTCGCAAAATTGATGATTCTCAGATTACTTGGCGTGTAACTGTTAAAAATGTTGACACTAGACCCTTAAATAGTACCAGAACACTAAATAAACAATGATAAAATAGCCCTAAACCCATTAAACCCTATTTTACACCGTGCATCTGTTCTTAGTTCCTCAACCAGATTGCTTACTTATTCCACCTTGTCCCTGTTCACTCTAGTCAAGTAGAATTCAAATATAATAAAGTCAACTATAGTAATCAAAGCTTAAAATTGATTAAAACTTGTCCTATTTATTTACTTAAGTTCACACAACGTTTCGCCTAGATACGAGTATATAACAGAATAAATTACGACTGTTTTCGAGTAGAATAAGATTATTTATAAAAAAAAACTGTAAATCTTAGGTATGGAGGCTGAACGGTGCACAGTCACTTTTGGTGACAAAGATTCAGCTCATGTCTTACAGTAATTGAAAAATCTGAGCATGCTCACTTTTTTTACTTTCTTTCTTTCTAATTTTTTTTTTTTTTTTTTATAATGGATAGGCTCGCGTTTGACCACAATCTCACCTGATGGTAAGCGATGATGTGGCCGGCGATGGAGCACGCTTGCCTAGAAGCAATCTATTCACTCTTGACTTAAAGACCCCTAGGTTATAGCTATCAGGAAACACAGACAGTCACATTATATTATTAAATGTTCTTAGCACTATGAGTATTAAGCATTCAAACGCTGTACTGAAAATTGACCGTCAGCAAACCAAATTACATTCCCATTCCCCTGATATATCAGTCGTAACAGTAATTATAGTAGTAGTAACAGAACGGAACAGTAGAGCGTTTACCTCGAACGTGTATTGTGCGCAGTTGGACCCACTGACAAAGGAAAGTTACCCCGCGCCGGACAAGTTGCCGACACCGATGTATGAACGCTAGATGTACTAAATAGTGATTTTTGACGCTTTCATATTTTGGTAAGGTTTCTTTATGAAATGTGTTGTGATGTTCTTTATTCAACTAAGCGATGCTTAGACATTTAATTAAAAGATGAATCAAGTAGGTACCATGATCTGGTGGGTTACCATGTCGTTCAAAGTAAGATTGTTTCATTCTTATTTTTCAGTGTGGGTAAGAGATGGCGCTAGATAACCTGAACAGCTCTGTCTCTTACCCACACTGAAATAAGGATAAAACCATCTTACTTTGAACGTCATGGTTACCCAGCTGAAAATGAGAATGGGTGATAATAAAAAGTGATTTGATACAGACAAATCTTGTTAGATTTTATATTTAAGTACCAGTGCAAATTTCAG
Organism: Mythimna albipuncta; assembly: GCA_929112965.1. Lineage (NCBI taxonomy): Eukaryota > Metazoa > Arthropoda > Insecta > Lepidoptera > Noctuidae > Mythimna > Mythimna albipuncta. The sequence goes on from OV815973.1 coordinate 1,103,671, forward strand.
AAAACGATAATGGTACACAAATTCATAACGGCTAGAAATCAGGAACTTCTAAAGATATTATAAGTCATTTTGATAAAACTAAAGACAGCTCTAGATACGTCTGCAAATGGTACAGTAGCTGTAGATATAATGCGCACGCTTGCATATAAGGCATAGTTAATGGCTCTCATGTAAATATTGTCATGTAATAAGCAGCTACTTGGCTCCGCATGATTACATTAAGCGTGTCGCTATCAACCCACAGCTATCACTTCAGACTACAATTTTCTTCAGCAAAATGAGATTTTCTATCTGGAAACTCATTACGCGCTATAATGACTTATTACATTAGTGGTGTCGTTGGCTGCAGCTCTAGATCGGGGTCAACTAGTTTACAAACTCGCTACTGTCTAGCTGTCTTAATTCAGTTCTGCTGTCGCAGCCGACCGCTGCGGCACCGCTGCGATTTGCCGACGATAAACTTGCGTTAAACTGTTGTTCACTGAAGTGGGACCGTTTAAAACGGAACTTTTTCAATTATTCCTCTTGTAGTTTATTGGATCCGATTCGAAGCTAGCAAGTTATTTGATTTGCAAGTTCCTGCAATGCCGCTGAAAACTTGTACAACTAGTTATGAAGAGAGATTGAGGAAAATTTCTAGAGATGTCGAGATTGTCTGCTAACAAAGACCTCATAACAAAAGTCAGTCGCTGCTGGGAAAAAATCTTTTGTACTTGAGAAGCGGACACGGACTGAGTCGAGCTCGAGTAATGTCTGAGGTTGATGCAATAACATTGAGGCATTAAACAAAGTCGGAGTACTCGTTGACAATAGCTTCTTTTTACATGAACTGCTAACTTACCTGGTAACTCTAGGGTATCTTTAAACTCAAATTCTTTCAAGCTCAAAGCATTTATTTCATTTTACCCATTTATAGGCACTTCTGAATTGTCAAACTCAGTCAGTCAAACAAGATGAAGCTATCTACATGGTCTAATGCATAGATGTTTATAGAGAATTTGCAAAAAAACCATGGACACTCTTTTAAATCAATAAATATAATAAGTTACAAAATTATAGGTACATCGTTAATGAGCAAATAAGAAATAATTCAAATAAAACGTGACAGTTGGGAGATTACCAGTCCTAAGCAATGCTCACGAACATGACCCATGCGCTTACTCCACTCAGCGCAATCACCTTGCGTCCAGCACATGCGCCACCACCAACAATACGTTTTAGTGAGCTTGACTCTTCACATTAGAAGGCACATTAAAATGCAAGGCATTTTTCATTATCTCGTATATACCTACAATACTAAGTATAATAGGGAAGTTATGCCTGTCTGTTGGTGCGTCACTATTCTGCAGCTAGGTATTAGGAACACACGGCATAAAAGATTTAAGCAATGTATGACATTACCTGATTAAGTTATTTTTTCTTCAGCTTTTCCTAAAAAACATTAACTCCGTTTAGTTTTCTCCAGCTGCTCATCAATAATTTAAAGGATAATCCTTAACCTTTCAATCATGATAATTACAGACACAATTGAAAGACAATAGGTGCGCGAACGCCGGCGTTCGCTTAGGGTTTAATGAATTAAAAGCAAACTTTAAGACGATCTAGTTTTTTCAAGTTTGCCGCAGAACGTCTTGCTTCTAAAAGTGTATGAAACAATATTTTCCAATATTAAAACTGTATTTCGAATCGAGTCTCAACAAAAATTCGATTTAGTAACTTTTGTAAAACGTGCCAAAGTTTAGCAAAGTTCCGAACTGTCGTCATATCGTGGGCTGAATACATGCTCGACACGTTTGTAGCTATTATAAACTTTATCCAAATACAATAAAGGTTATTTTCGCTTGCTGCAGACACAAACCCCCTTATTAAGAAAGATGTGATGAACATCAATGTAAATATTTAGTCAGTCGCTTCCGACGTTCATATTTACAATTCTGTTGCTTTGAAATCATATACAACATGTACAGCTTTATTTGTATACTATTTACATTTGATGAGAAATTCGTAAGATGGCAGTAATCAAATTTATGCGCGGTTTTGTTGAACAATATCAACTAGATGTTTAGGGTACAAAGTTGACCGGTCTACACTGCCCTCTCGTACTTATTAATAGGTGGAGATATTGCGAAATATATTTTATTTATTTATTTATTTGCACTCGTGTTGTGAATAGTTGTCACATAATTATACTGTCTGAAACATGGACTCCGGAAGGGCACAACAACATTAATATTGATAATACTGCATGCATTATACAAAATTATTAATACAACAAACATTACACATGCGATATTATTATTCCATACATCATTGCATTAAATTATTATACTGAGTCATTCAATATTATTATTATTCCATACATCATTATATTAAATTATTAATTAGGATTATTTTCATAGTTATATTGTTAATTATGTTATGTTTTTAAAAAGTAATTATTCCGTCTCAAATCCAGCCACCACGTTGCTGCTTATTGCTTGGTAATATTAGTTCAGTACGAGTTATATTAAAACGAGTATTATAATTGAGTTGTTTTATTCGAATATCTGCATATATTTATTCAAAATGCAAGCGTTTATAAAGTTGTGAAGATAAGGCAAACAGTGTGGTCTTGCTAACCAAAGGAATAGGTTTCATTAATATCTATCTGCATTCCAGTGAATGTGGATTATCTGTAAGTTGTTTTCTAAAGATTATGAGATGATTTGTTGTGTTTTTCAGCAAGTAGATTCCACGTTTTACGTGTGTAATAAGGCGTCGTTCATTTTTTAGACAAGTACTGATAGGCCTATATCTCACTAGGACACCAGCGATGGAAAAACTAGTCGTGCCACCTACAGAATATAAGTATAATGGAAACATAATCATATGGTTTAGTTACAAAAAAAAAACTAAAAGCACTGACTAATGTCGCTTTCAACGACCGGCCGGCTGTCACACGTCTACCGTGCCGCCACCGGCCGGTTGCAGTGGCCCGACAACAAGCACCTAAATTGAAAACGTGGCTATCGTGCCAGTGGTGATTCAACACAGAATCGAACACTCGTTGCTTATGACGTACCCGTCCTGTTTTCGCCCGCTCGCCGCACGGTTGCTGCACCACGTGCTTGATCAGTACATATAATGCGGACAGTAAGCAATGGGTAGCTCCCTGTCCGGCCGTCCGGTAACTGTCCGGACCAAGCCCAAGTCGTCGATGGCGCGCGCTGTTCCTGCGCGCCTCAAGGAGTTGTCAGCAACAGCAGGGGCCCAGCCGGGTCGAAGCCTACTGGGGCCAGGGTTATCCGAAAGGGCGCTCGAGCCCCGGTATGAAGGCTTCAAGGAACGGGATGGGTTTTTTAGTCATTTAGAGTCTGACACTATCTCCCGCTCCGCCCAAGAGCGGGGGTTGTCATAGGATGATTTTTCCCATCGGGAAAAAAAAAAGTACATATAATGGTGCAAGCGAATACGAACATTGTGATTTGAGAGCATTTTGACCGCCATAATTCATAGGTGCTTACTGAAATCGGAAACCTAAATGTATGGTTGAAAAACTAGTTCAACCTACACATATAAAAGCACCTTTATTTTCTATGAAACAGCAACAAAATACCTTCCAAAGATATTATGATAAAAGAAGGACTCTAAAGACCTTTTCCCTACATCCAAATCCTACCAGATTTATGGCGAATACTCTCACATACTCCAAGAATAACTCCAAATAAAAACAAAACAGGCTATCGGGGAGAACCGTTTAGTAAATCATAAAACAAATAGTAATATCTGGTGAACAGAGCCGTGTATCTCCTGGATTATGGTAAATGGGTCGGCCAGTGTTTGAGATCATGATCCAACCACTTATAAAACATAGTTCGGCAGCGAGCTCCATTTACCCGCTGGTCACTCTAACCGGATCGGGCCGGTTAAATCCGGTAAGTGGGCCTCCGTGCTCGAATAAATCCCCATATTATTGTTATTGCGGAGAGGATCCCTCCTTTGTATACGACCGTCTCGTGACGTCATGACCTGCTTTCTGATACCTACCTACTATTTTTCAATATACACACGTTACTTAAAGCTGTATACTAGGAGGAATATTAGAAGGCTTAGTGGCATGGAAATTGAAGCTCAAGCCCATGCCGCAAGTCAATAACTTCCCCATTTCCATTCATCCGAACTCTGATGATGACAATGCTAGCACAAAACGCCTGGCCTGCGCTTGATTTTATCCCAGTAAGAACTCGAGTAACACTATGTTTAACCGACTTCAGAAAGAAGGAGGTTCTATGTTCAGCTGTATGTATTTTTAGGGTTTCTCAAAAAGAAAAATCCGAACCCATATAGGTTTGGTTTGCTACGCAGACGACACGCTGGTTCTAGCGCAGGGAGAGTCGTACCAGGCGGCGGTCGCTCTAGCGACACGCGGGGTTGCGATAGTCGTTGATAGGATCCAGGAGTTGGGACTCGAGGTGGCGCTGCACAAGTCCGAGGCGATGTGCTTTCACGGTCGCCGCTCTCGGAACGCGCCGCCGATGAGTTCCCAACTAACGGTAGGAGGAGTTCACATCGGTGTCGGGTCGACGATGAAGTACCTGGGACTCGTCCTCGACAGCCGGTGGAATTTCGTGGAGCATTTCCGACGTCTGGCTCCCAAACTGAACAGGACTGGGGCTGCGCTCAAGCGGCTCCTGCCCAACCTTGGGGGTCCAGATGCCTCCTGCCGGAGGCTCTACGCGGGGATCGTTCGGTCCATGGCCCTCTACGGGGCGCCGGTGTGGGCGCCGTTGCTGAAAAAGCAACCGGCGGCCATACTAAACGCCTGCCAGAGGGTCATGGCAATTCGGATAGTGCGGGGATACCGCACGATTTCCCGCGAAGTGGCGAGCCTTCTGGCTGGCCTACCACCGTGGGATCTGGAGGCAACAGTCCTTGCACACATGCACGACATGCGCGTGGAGATGCAACGCCGGGGTGAAAGTCCTCTGCCGCGACAGGTCGCGGCATGGCGGACAGAGCTCCGGCGGGATCTCATGGTGGAATGGCGTCAGCGACTATCGCAACCCAGTGCTGGGCACGCCACAATTATGGCGATAAGTCCCCTCTTTGAGGCGTGGCTGGAAAGACCTCACGGCGTCCTTACCTTCCGCATGACACAGGTCCTCACCGGAAATGGCAAGTTCGGGAGGTTCCTGTTCCGAATTAAAGCGGAAGTGACGCCCGGGTGTCGCCACTGTGCGGAACACCCGGAGGACACGGTGGAGCACACAATCGCGGTGTGCCCTGCTTGGGTGGAGCATCGCCGTGCCCTCGTGGGGGTGATCGGCGGCGGAGACCTCTCGCGCCGGGCCTTGGTCGAGGCCATGGTCCGGAGCGAGGAGGAGTGGCAGGCGGACGCCGACTTCTGCGAAGCAGTAATGCTCGCTAAGGAGGAGGCCGACCGCATCAGGCAACGGCGCTCTCGCCGCCGCCGGGATTCCGATCCCGATTTCCAGCCACCGTAGGCGCGGGCTTGCGGACAGTGTGCAATGGGTAGCTCGCTGTCCGGCCGTCCGGTAACTGTCCGGACCAAGCCCAAGTCGTCGACGGCGCGCGCTGTTCCCGCGCGCCTCAAGGAGTTGTCAGCAACAGCAGGGACCCAGCCGGGTCGAAGCCTACTGGGGCCAGGGTTATCCGAAAGGGCGCTCGAGCCCCGGTATGAAGGCTTGAAGGAACGGGATGGGTTTTTTAGTCAGTAAGAGTCTGACACTATCTCCCGCTCCGCCCAAGAGCGGGGGTTGTCATAAGATGATTTTTCCCATCGAAAAAAAAAAAAAAAAAAAACCCGTATAGGTTAACCATCCGCCTTACTTTATTGGCTTATTAGAATTTTTATGCAATGTTTTAATATTTTTAGGGTTCCGTACCTCAAAAGGAAAAAACCGAATTTTGTATTGAGAATTTGTTGTCCGTCCGTCCATCTGTCTGTCTGTCTGTCTGTTAAGACCTTATCTCAAGAAATCGTGGAGGTATCAACTAGTAATTGAAACCAATCTGCGGTCCCTTAAGGTTGTGAAAAAATCAAATTTCTAAGTTAACGAATAAAAAAGATACGGGTGTATGTCGCAAAAAAACGTATATTTTGATACTCTCAAGGATCGAAATTCATAGGGTACTTCTCGTTGACCCAGAATCCTGAAATTTGACACAAAGCAAGGTCTTGTAGCACAAGTATAGGAATAAATCTGAAAACAGTAAATTTGTTGTTCCTAAGTCACAAAAAAAACACGATTTCCCGCGAAGCGGCGAGCCTTCTGGCTGGCCTACCACTGTGGGATCTGGAAGCAACAGTCCTTGCACACATGTACGACATGCGCGTGGAGATGCAACGCCGGGGTGAAAGTCCTCTGCCGCGACAGGTCATGGCATGGCGGACAGAGCTCCGGCGGGATTTCATGGTGGAATGGCGTCAGCGACTATCGCAACCCAGTGCTAGGCACGCCACAATTATGGCGATAAGTTCCCTCTTTGAGGCGTGACTGGAAAGACGTCACGGCGTCCTTACCTTCCGCATGACACAGGTCCTCACCGGAAATGGCAAGTTCGGGAGGTTCCTGTTCCGAATTAAAGTGACGCCCGGGTGTCGCCACTGGGCGGAACGCCCGGAGGACACGGTGGAGCACACAATCGCGGTGTGGCCTGCTTGGGCGGAGCATCGCAGTGCCCTCGTGGGGGTGATCGGTGGCGGAGACCTCTCGCGCCGGGCCTTGGTTGAGGCCATGGTCCAGAGCGAGGAAGAGTGGCAGGCGGCCGCCGACTTTTGCGAAGCAGTAATGCTCGCTAAAGAGGAGGCCGACCGCATCAGACAACGGCACTCTCGCCGCCGCCGGGATTCCGATCCCGATTTCCAGCCACCGTAGGCGCGGGCTTGCGGACAGTGAGCAATGGGTAGCTCGCTGTCCGGCCGTCCGGTAACTGTCCGGACCAAGCCCAAGTCGTCATCGGCGTGCGCTGTTTAGCGCGCCTCAAGGAGTTGTCAGCAACAGCAGGGGCCCAGCCAGGTCGAAGTCTACTGAGTTCAAGGTTATCCGAAAGGGCGCTCGAGCCCCGGTATGAAGGCTTGAAGGAACGGGATGGGTTTTTTAGTCAGTAAGAGTCTGACACTATCTCCCGCTCCGCCCAAGAGCAGGGGTTGTCATTGGATGATTTTTCCCATCGAAAAAAAAAGGTCCAGTTTTATATAGGTATCTTACTAAAGAACTTGCTCACTATTTAAGTTCGACTGAGGGATACTTTTTAATAATGATTGATTCCAGTAAAATAGAAAACTTATTACCTATAAAAAAAATACAACTGACTTCAATGTAAAAACCAACACTAAAAAGTGCTGTACCCCTAGCCAAGTTGATAATCTACAATCGTTAACGCTAGCACAAAACTTCAAATATACGGGAATAATCTTAACGCTCAATCACGTGGTCAGAACAAAAGAATCGGGGGCCTGGCCAACTCGAGGCGTTCGACGCAAGCGAAACGGTTGTAACTTGGCTAGGGGGGACTGAACAACTTCATTTCGGACGTCGATGTTTAATACCCTGCCCGCGACTTCGTCCGCGTGTACTTCGGTTATCGCACTCTAAACGTGTTTTCCCGTAGGAATAAGATGTTTTTCTGGGATAAAAAGTAGTCTACGTTCTTTTCCATGTCAAAGGCTATATACATGCCAAATTTCATCCAAATCCGTTCAGCCGTTTTTACATGATTAAGTAACAAACATCCAAACATCCACACTTTCACATTTATAATATTGGATTGTATTTTTTTTTTGTAAAAAGTTTTTTTAAAGAAGTACATAATCATCATCCTCCTGAAGAAGTCGCGTTGTAAGCTGCAATTGGCTTGCCCATTGTGTGGTGAAGTACAAGCAGACAACTTGCCTGTGCAATACACTGAGCTGATTTCGTCGAAAACATTTCCGTTAAAAAAAAAAAAAACAACTAAAGAAATTTTCATCATAATAATCTACAAAATATTATATTATAAAGAGGAAAATTTGAATTTTTGTGTGAATGTTTGTAATAAATAAACTCAAAAACTACTGCGCCGATTTAAAAAAATCTCCATTGAGAAGCTACATTCACCCTGAGTACCATAGGCTATATTTATTGCCCGAGCCAAGCCGGGACGGGCCGCTAGTTATAAAATAAATTCGTATGTTTGACCCAACAGCGTTAATTTTATTCACGAATAAAAAATATTATTCACGTTAAATAAAATGAATAAGCAGCTTATAATGCAAATTAGAAATAGCTATTGCAATTATTAATCTCACTAAAACGAACAGTTGTTCCTGGGGAAGTTGGCCAAGTTCCGAGTTAGCAATTGCTATTTTTAGCATCTGGCTTAAAATAAAATCCACGCCAAACACCTAAGGTATAGGATGAGAAGCATGACACATGACACAGACATGCAAAAATATAAATTATTGATTAAATGAAAAATATATTATATCAGTAAATACGTTACAATTTTCAAAGCCATGTCATGCAAGCCATCCCACCCCAGGGAGGAAAAGGGCCATAACCGTAATTTACTTAGTACGTCACTATTTCTTTTTCTTCGCCGCCTCTTCCAATCTCTTTGCCATCGACGCCGGCATCTGTGCGGGAGGTGGGCGAGGCATCTTAGTATACACCTTAAAGGCGTCGTACACGAACCACTGCAGCCCCGTGAGCGTGCCGACCATGATTATACGCAGAAACAGTCCACGCCAGATGCCCGCGAAGCCCACGTCCTTCAGAATGCCTCCTATGGTGGAGCCCGGCTCCTTGTTCAGCTTGGACACCACCGTGTCCGCAGGGTGGGACACGATGGCGCAGAGCACGCCGGCGATGTACCCTGCCGTGAACGTCAGCACCAGCTGCTCGCCCTTCGAGCACTGCTCCCGCGGCTTTGGTGATACAGACTTGTACAACAGCTCCAGGACCCGCTCAAATGAAGCGAACTTCATCATGGTGTAAGGAATTTGTCGGCCCCACAGCGGTGTGATTCCTTTATAGAACGTGCCCATTCCTTCCGTCTTGAGCATGTGCGGCATCGCTTTTCTCATCTTTGTTGTATAGTTCGGCGTCGTCTGCATCCTCACTTTGACTGCTTCCATCGGCGCCAGGAAGATGTCGGCGACGAACTCTGCGGACGCGGCCGCAGCCAAGTACAGACTTGTTCTGTAATTATAAGCTCTTTCTTCGCCTGCCAATAAAGCAAATCTATATTTGAAGTATTCATAGCCACAGAACTTGGCAGCGCCTTGCATTGAATACCCAAAGAATGTGGGCGCCCATCCCTTAATGACGTTGGGGACACCACCTTCTTTATAGGAGATCACAAAGCCTGTGGCAATGGACTTGTACTTAACGGGGTCCACCTGAATGCGGCACTTGACCAAGTCCAGCGGCGTCACGAAGGTGTGTGTGGTGCCACAAGCCAGCGCGCCACCCACCGCGCACAGGATAAAAAACTTGTAGCTGTGGATCTTACACGAGTCTTCTTCCGTCAATACAGGTAACTTACTCATTGTGTTAACTTAGTCACTATTTTTTTTTTTTAATAAGAACGATAAGAAGGAATCCTCCCTCCTGTTCCGGTGAAATTTCTTTGCGATTTCAAAAAAATATATACATGGCGACGGTGTATGTTGTGATTATCTGTCAGTGTTCAAATTGGCACTTTTTTCAGGCTGACATTCGTCTAGGTTTGTCAATGGTATAGTGCATTTCACATCAGTGATTTCAGAAGATTTTTGTGCTTATCACACAATAGAGGTTCTATCACCAAAGATTTTATATAGTGCGTCTACTGAAAGCGTAACCTGGAGTTTTTTTTTTAAATTAAATTGGCAACATTGTTTTGCCGAAAAAATCACGTCAAAGTCTATGGTTGCAACTGTCAGTTTTTGTAAACAGATACTTATTTTTCTATAATAATTGCTTAATTATGGGAAAAACAATAAACAGTAACGTGCGAAAACTGCTACACACTATGGTTAATAAATTCAAGCAAAAACAAGAAGAGAAAGAAGGTGTTTTCAATAAAAACCAACAATGTTTATAAACGATTTCTGTTTTTTAAGTTAGTATGACATTATATTCTTGATCCTTGTTGACAAATATTATTAGATATATTTGCGATATAATAATATTTTTCTTTCTTATATTTTTAGATAATCTGGCATATTTCGAATTTCGTAATTGACATAAACATCGAACAAAGAAGACTTTTGGTGAATCGACTTAATCAAAAACATGCTAATGAGTAGTAGAATGCGTTCAAAAGCGGCTGAGATGTAATGAAAGATTTGCCTCAGTCTGTCTGGTAGTGCATCAAAGTCTTCAACTGAAGTTAAAATCGCGAAAGTGAAGGAAATAGTGACTGAAATCCTAGTTCAAGTTTGAAAGAGATAGCTGCTGAACTTTCTGTGGCTCACGAGTCGAATGAAATGGTAAATAAAGAGTATTATGTGAATATTATGTAGCGACATTTGAAATAACAGATAAAATAAAATAATTTGGAATAATAACTAACATTTTGTGTGTTATTGACCTTTACCATACACCCACCAATAATTAAAGGTAGAAGAAGAACTATACTGCTCACACGTGTGCTACACACGCCAATCTCGGAGCGTCGGTCTCCATACATTTCATATGGAAAATAGACTGTTAGAGCTACACTTGATCCACGCCACGCCATGCGACGCTACGTCCGCGACGCGGACACATCGGTCCCAGAAATTTTAGAGGAAGGTGGACGGGGCTATCCACGCGTCTGATCGTGGTGGTCAGGCGGAAGTGTAAATGGATGGTAAATGAAAAAGCAAGCTTGATCTGTTTTTAATCCTCCGATGAAATCAAAGGCATTACACGTGTAACGCGTTGCGTCGGTGTAGTGTGCTCACCTGCCGCACACGTCTGAGACGTCTCACACGTGTGCGTCGGTGTAGTGTAGTTCTAGCTTAAGTCTACACACACCTTTTTGACTAAAATTTAAGTTTCTATACAACTATTATACAATTGTCATAAATACAAAAAATACTCAAGTATCAAAACTTTTTTCTCCTACTATTTCAATAATACCACATACAAAATTTTTGGTTTTAACCTCCTTTTCTCAGGTCACGCTTTCGTTAGACGGACTCTATCCTACTAATGTATTTCTGTTAGTAACGTATCTTATATTTTATAAAAAAATAGTTTTTACAGTTTCCAAAAGTAAAAAATAGGAAAATTATAAGGCAATTGGTAAAAGTAACGAAATATCACCTGTTAAGGGACCGGCGACGGATGAATTTCCATACAGACGTAATACCACGCTCATTTGCAGTTGGTGCATATTTCCAACACATTATGATGATATTCGGTTATAGACAATATTTATCTAGGTTCCTACGACTTTCTTTAAAAAAAAAAAAAAAATTAGCGAATTGTATTTCGCAATTTTTACAGCGTAAATGGCAAAACATGCCATTTCGCTTTTCCAGTATTAAAAAGAACAATATTTCTAATATTATCGACATAGGAACCTAGATAAATATTGTCTATAACCGAATATCATCATAATATGTTGGAAATATGCCCCAACCGCAAATGAGTGTGGTATCACGTTTGTATGGAAATTCATCCGTCGCCGGCCTCTTAATCTCCCTTATATTAAGTAATTTCATTACCTACTCAAAATATTGCAACACTGTTTTTCCGTATTGCCAACATTACGGTGAAGGAACTTCTCTATGTGAAACGCAAAGCATCCACGCGCCTGCATGCGTAGAAACAAGCACTCACGTGCGTGAGTGCGGGGCGACACGCAAGGTATGGCACACTGAGTCTCGCGTGCGTGATTTTGTATGAAATGAGTGCAAGCCTGTGTGAATTTATAAAACGCACCTACGCGCGTGAGTGCGTAAAAAAGCTGCACGACGACGCAGATCTGCAGTTCCGCAAGTATGCGCGTAGGTGCGTTGACACGCAACATGCAGCGTGGCGCGTGGCAGTGTGATAATCGTTTAACTAGCGAGCCAGCTAGCGATGGGCGCGCGCGGCGCGTTTGCAGCTATATCAAGTGCTTGAGATGTTTGTATGTGTTCACTATCCACTCGCGATGTCAGTAAGTTCAAACCGTCAATAACGGTTAATTCATTAGAAATGGTCAATACAGTCACACCCGCGCAAACGCCTGGCGACCATTGTGAACACGAACTCGCCACATCTTCGCGACAGCACCCGCCACCGCGCACGTGCTTTTTTTTTTTTTTTTAATTGGGATAAACTAGTGCTTGACTGCGATCCCACCTGATGGTAAGTAGCGATGCAATCTTTGATGGTGAGGCGCACTAGTTTATTAAGAGCCTATTCACTCTAGCCTTGAAGACACCCAAATTATACCGACGTGCACAAGTACTTATGGCCGCGTCACACTGGAATGGCAGCGGCCGGCGGCGACGCGGCGAGCACTTTCAGCGTGAAATAATTTTAAACTTTATCTACATACTGAAGGCCCAGCGCACACCGGTGAAGGCGCGGCGGAGCGCATCTCCTTGAAACGCGCGGGCAAATTCCGCGGGCCCCAAGCGGCGCCAAGAGCCCTAAAGCCCTCGAGCGGAGAGACGCGCGGCAGCGCGCAACTACTCCGAGCGCGCCCATGTCAATTAGTACTGATCGATACTTTGTACAGACAACTCGCTCTCGTTCGTAATGGATGCGTTGGCAATGGTTGCAGAAGAAGAAGAACACGCGACCACAGTTAAAACTCTCCAGGCATCTGACCGCCAGCCAGACGGGCGCGGGGTAGTGCAGCGGAGCGCACAGCAGCACGGCGGCGACAGGAGCTCGCACGCGAATGCTCTTGTAGTAGCTTGAGAGCGCTCCGATCATCGCATACAAATTTTTTCTTATATTGACCGTATGTCAAGATAGTTAAGGTTTATATTAAATTGATGTCTTCAATTGTTTCCCGCCGTGCCTCCAGTGGTGTGCGCTGGGCCTAAAATACCACTATCGCTAATAAAACATGAAAAGGCCGTGAGCCGCGCGCACGCCAAACGAATCTTGTCGGTAGTTCTAGCCAGCTGCTGCCGGCCGTTGCCAGTTGCAGTCCAGCAGTTCACGGCTGTGCATACGTCTCGTATCACACAGCTGAATATTTGTGCCGTTTAGTTCTACCGGACACTGCCTTGTCACCAGATAACGAGTTTCTGCCTCAAAATAATATTTATTAAAAGAAAACAAATAATCGAATTTAAAAATTTATTAATTTCTTTTTGATCCACTTCGCCTTACAACTAAGTTAAAATAATAATAATTCTTAAAATATTCTTTATTAAAATAACTAAATATTTTATATTTATTTTAATATTTTTATACACATATTTACAAAAAAAAATCTATTGCATTGCTTTTGTACTTTTTAGAAGATGATTAATAAAATAATTAGCGAAAAAAAAACAAAAATATGTCACAACAAAATGTAGCTTAAAATAACCAATGATTGTAACTGTGAAACTTAAAATCTGAAATGTAAAAATAAATAATAATTGATTATTTAAAGTCCTTTCTCCTATTGTTGCTAGAAATGGGAAATTTTAATATTTCTTTAAATTCTAATTATCAATGACATCAGTCGACATAGCAAGCAATCTCCAGATTTATATTCAAATACAATTTAAATATTTCAAAATCGTTTGGTATATGGGTTCCATATGAAAATATGGAAAAGAAGTAAGAAGGAAAAATGACCTTAGCTTAAATTAATTCCCATATTGTATTGACAATAAACTCACTTTATATTTTTTTATATGGCTTTATATCAATGGCAAATTAACTACTCGTGTATCGTTAATATTATAAAATAATCGATTCTATTTTCATAACAAACATTGATATTACGTCGATCAGTATAATCGTCTACTAACTACGTATTATGCATTCAATCTCACACAAATTATGTAATACTGCCGACGAGGCCGCGCTAGCCAGCCCGATGGGAACATGCGGCTAATATTTTGTGGGGACGGCCATCTTGGAACAATTATGAATAATAAAAACCTGATCATAATAATCGCAGTCATTGAATCGACCCTTGCATAAACATTAAAATACAACAATTCCGTCAACACATAATATTTAGTCACACATTAAACAGAACCAGTCTATCATTTCAATGACACATCAGTTTCGATAACGTAGTGAGACTTCATCGATACATTCCAATCGGAAGACCTTAGCATCACCACACGCGGGCCACAGCCCACAACCACAATACGCTACCACCGCCGTACTTCCCGCAGGTTTCACACATTTTAGATGAATTCGCTGCACACGGTTGACACCGGTGGCCACCATACGCTGCAAATTGCCACTGCTCACTTGTGGCCCGAACTGATCACTAAACACTTACAGAATATCAGCGTTGCATTATTTATCATTTTAAATAACGTAATATATGCTGAGTTAGGTGCCTTTTTGGCCTCGCACTGATTATATCTTTCTTTTTTTGTTTCATTGTGTATTTTAGTTTATATGATTGTGTGAGGCACGAATAAACGTTTTTTCGTTCTTCCTAACACCGATACAAAACGCCATCACACGCCACTCGCGCATTTAAACCCTCTTCGTCAGACTTCATTATGATACTGCGCGTATGAGTTAAAAAAAAAATTAGCAGGCACCGGCCACATGTGGCTGTCGTACGCTTCAGCTTCCTTTGTGGCCGCTTCTAGCTCCTCATGGCGGCGTTTGTGGCTGTGGTCTATGTGCGGCGACACTTGGCGATTAATTCGACAAGTCGATTTAGAAATGTTTACTTTTATAATTTACATACGAATTGGCAGTCGTTGAATGTTCTGGCAGTGTTTATAAATAAGGAGTATATTTACAAGTCTCACTACTGGACACTAAAGAAGAGAGCGCCTCCTCATCACGAATCGGTAACCATAAGAAAAACGCCACTTAAAAGCTACACACAATGCATTCCAAATGAGAATAGAATCGATTGCATGTTGTGACGTCACGATTTTACTGACAAATCGAGGAAAGAAATTGTCAAACTATTTTACGAAAAATTTAATTTATTTATGAACTGTGAATGAAAAAAGTTTAATCAGAATCCGAAGTGTTGCGCCGACCCCAAATAAAATGGGACAAGGGCAGGAAGAAGAAGAAGAAGAAGAGAATCCAGTTCTTCAATTTAATTCATCTCTAAGTTCCTCAATTTTGACAAAATTTCTTTTATTTGACGTGACGTCACAACATGCAATCGATCTTATTCTCATTTGGAACGCATAGTACACAAGTGTAACATCTCAAACTGTCCATACTCCTGACAATGGCATGCAATGCGTAAGCTAACAGGGAAAGTAGTGTTGATCGCGAGTACCTCGTCAGTTCTGGGAATAGCCCGCTAAGTGATAGATAAGGATTCGTATAAGTCACGCATGTTTGTCATAAGTTTCACTTTGGACACTACTATACCTACACTATCAATGTCTATAGATTTTTCGCCTCACAATTCTAAATAACAAAACGTCCAACTATCGAAAATTCTCTGTAGAAGAACATAAATCAATTATTAGTAAATTCACTGATTTTAAGTTAGATTGTTTTTTTGAAATACGCCTCTGGACAAAGTACAGAACCTAGACTTAAAAGTAGAGCTATACATAAACACATAAAAAAAAATGACCATCTGCCACAAACAGAATATCATAATAGGAAGCCGTGAGTATATACATTTCTTGGTAAGCTAATTTGTTTCAAAAACGAGATTGATAGCACCTACATATTTTATCACAAAAGAAATTCTGGGCACAGAAAGAAATCATACAAGGAAATGAAAACTTGAAAACGAAAAGATAATAATGGATCTCATCGCTGCATCTTATTATGCAAAATTTACAGAATATGCTTAACATAAACGCACTCAGCGAGCCATTTTCAGACCTCATGAAGTACAACAGACAGCACCTCATTCCTCGTAAGCTTACGCATAGCATGCAATAGTCACAAGTATGGACCGTTGAAATGTTACAGATTTGTATGTAGCTATTATCTGGCGCGTTAAAGTTCTAGAGTGGCTACCGCGTACGGGAAGACACAGCGTTGGAAGACCTCCCACAAAGTAGACCGATGAACTGGTAAATCCGTTGTATGCGAAACTTACAGACCGAGTCAATGCGGCGACGCTTGGGGAAGGTCTATGTCCAGCAGCGGACGTGATGAATGATGATGTGGCGCTCTCTGCAGCTGGGCTGAAGGTGGTCAGCGCTTGTGCGGCGCGACGCGCACGGACACGTAGAGGCGCAGCGGCGCCGGCACGTCGGCGTGGCGCCGCGAGCGTCGCCGCCCCGGCTCCGGCGGCGCCACAAAGCGCGCCTCCAGCTCTAACTGCCGCTCCATCACCGTCTGTATTGAGAATAAATCGTTAATTCAAATCATGCTGAGTAAAGGAGTCGTTGAGCGAATGAGATTGACACCTCTCATTGGTGCCTCGGAATAAGCACAAGCAAAATGCAGCCCATGCTTAGCTGGAGGTGAATTTGAGTTGTGGATAAAGGGTAAAATCGTTTATCAGATATGGGAATGTGATAAGGAGGAGGGAGTGACAAAAATGACAAAAAAGGAAGCCAAAAAAATGTTAAATACGAAAACGTATTTAACTGAAACTCAAACCCAAAGCATTTGTTTAATAAATAATTTCATGGACTTTTGAACTATCAAGGTTGATCACAAACACAACAAATAATTAAAATAAACCATAGCAGTGCGAAAACAGTCTCTACTGACGGCACTCACGAACATGACGCAAACGTTTGCACCATTTAGTTCAAACATTTTGAAGGTAACCAAATTTTATATTAGTGTACTCAACTCTAAGTACCACGGGACAAGAACAACAAAATGATAAAGTACGTCAACATACCTGACTCTTCAAATGTCTCCTGAGCCGGAGCGCCCACGTGCCGTCTCGCTTGGACAGCACGAAGTCCTTGTCGTGGTCGCCGTACGCGATGCGGTAGTGCGGGCGCGCGCCGCCCTCGGCGGGCACGAGGCGCAGCAGCGGCGCGCGGCCCCACGTCTGCTGCGGCTGCGCCGTCACCACGATCAGCTCCGCTTCGGGCTCCAGGAGGGAACGACGACCTGGCGATGACCAACAAGTGGAATAACGTTCAAAAGGTCACAGACTGATAGCTACGACCTAGGGATCTTTAAGTCAAGCGTGCTCCATCGTCGGCCACATCATCGCTTACCATCAGGTGAAGTAGTGGTCAAACGCGAGCCTATCAATAATACTAGAAGCACTTATCTGCGCCTCTGCGGACATACAAACAGACCACCACGTAAATGGATCCCCCGCTAAAAGAAAACGAAGTTAGGAGGATTTTCAAAAGTCCAATTTGCCATTTAACTCAACATTTGACTACTCGAGTAGTCAACCTAGCTTGACTCGTGGGTTCTTGTGATTCTTGCCAAGCTCAGAGAGAGAGCTCCCGAAGCTCTTTAGTAGCTTCTGATGGCTGCTTCGCTCACAGTGAATTAATATCTACTTTTAATTAAAAAAACACAAATTTCATCCAGATCCATTCACACCCAATCTTTAACATTGCGATGACAATAGAACATGAGGTACTCACGGCGACTGCGCCTCTTGCGTTTCCTGACGATCATCGTGCCATTAGCGTAGACTATCGCCTCGTCCGGCGCCCTTCGTCTTCTACCGTTCACCTGAAAACAGCATTAAGATTTTTTCGACTGGCCTGTTGGTCTAGTGGTTAGTGGCCCTGACTGCTATGCCCGGGTCGTGGGTTCGATTTCCACCCAGGACAAATGTTTATGTGATGAACCTGATCATTTGTTCTGTGTCTGGGTGTAGGTAATGTATCTATAATATGTATGTATTTAGAAATATATAAGTATGTTTATCAGTTGTCCAGTACCCATAATACAAGCTCTGCTTAGCTTGGGACTAGACGGCGTTGTGTGGTAGTTATGGAATATATTATTATATATATATTATATTATATAAACCAACCAATGATCTCCTTTCTATTTACTCTATCAAGACTTCAACTCACAAAAAACTGTACTTAATTGCTAGTCAATAACTAGCGACTACTATTACTTTTCAGAGATAATAAATAAATGTAATTATTATTATTACTGTTAACAAAATGATAAGTAACAGCTGATCCAGTAACTGCTGACAATTAAAGTGGCTCTGATCAGTTACTTCAAGATGCCTTTAAGATTGATTATAATAAGATATACGCTATAAGCAAACGCACCTCAACACCATATCAAAGCGTTACCATCGACTTACAGTCAAGCCAATAAACCAACTTTTGATCCCCGTGTTATTCTCTAAGGGGTGAATTTAAAAAATCCTTTTGTTTCTGTGTATGTGTTACGGACCAAATGATAAATTGGGCATTATACATAATGCCCGGTCATTATGAAAAATGCCCAATATGAGAGTGCGATTTGATAATAATTATTTAAATAATTAAATTGACCGGGCATTATACATACGGACTATCACCTTTTGGGCAGAGTAATACAAACATATTTAATTACCATTTTTTTATTGGTATTGTCATTTAACTTAAAATAAACTAAATATAAAACCATTAAAATAATCAGACTCTCTTATTTGGATTAATTATATCAAGGAGTCAATTATGTACCTTAAAATTCTGCCAGTTCGAAATAACGAATAATACCTACAATCTCACGTAAAAATGTGATTGTATTTTGATTGCACTTTGAACTGGGTAAAATAGGTTAGGTTAGGTTAGAAATATGACCAACCGCTTCGTCCAACTTGTTTCGTCCATTCGAGATTTTTACCTTTTTCAGTTAATCCATTTGATAGTTAATAATTTATCCAGTAATCCATTTTGACCTTTGAACGATTTGGTCAATAGTGTAATAAATAATTTAAACATTGATATTCCAGACTTTGGTCAGCTGAACTTTTGATCAAATGACCATCGTTATTTTAAACTTTGTTGATTTGTACGTTGTTCTTTTGAAATTTGCTCGGGAAAGTTTTGATTTTCTAATATGCAACCATCACACCCTGCGTGCTTCCCTCCCCGCCCTCGCACCGCGTCTTTAGCTTTAGTATCAAATTGCCTAATTGTTATGTAGCAATATAATAATGACCGCGCAATGTGATAAATATTGAAGTTAAGATAGTAATTAATCACTTGGTCCAATAGAGCTAGACATTATTCATAATGCTCGAACATTATTTATAATGCCCGCATTAATCACCCGGTCCATAACATATGCATCATAAATCACTACATAGTATAAAACAAAGTCGCTTTCTCTGTCCCTATGTCCCTTTGTATGCTTAAATCTTTGAAACTACGCAACGGATTTTGATGCGGTTTTTTTTTAATAGATAGAGTGATTCAAGAGGAAGGTTTATATGTATAATAACATCCATTAAATAGTGGAGAAGTACTGTTATTTTTGAGGTTTCTAATGTGATGTCGTAAATAATTACATTTTTTTCGCTTACATTGCAAAGGCAGGCTGAACCCTACGAGTTTTATCAAAATAATGTACTAAGTATTGTACACATTGAAAAGGTCTACAGAAAAGTCCGTGATGGTATATGTCTATCTCTTATGGATAACCCACAATAACTTTTTTTTGTCATTTACTTTTTACGACAAATAATGGCTAATTTTCGAAGCGATTTTAACCAATACAGCATTAATCCTTAACCAATTAAATACCTTGAAGACATTGTTCATTTAATATAGATCTATATGGCCATTTACACCGTATGATTTAAGTGAATATTTTCGAAGATATTACAGATTAAAAAATTGCGGGACGTAGCGTTTGCGGCGGTACCGGCCGGCCGCCCGGTGCGGCAAGAGCGTGCCTGCGAAGCCGGAGCGGGCCGCTATGTTTTTATATACAACGTTCACAGTTTTTCTGTAGTGTATTTAGTATTAGCATTGCACCCGTGCGAAGCCGGGGCGGGTCGCTAGTAGAATCTATATGCAAAATTTTAGCGTCCTAAGTCTAAGGACAGGCAAGGAGGGAGTCTTGGTGTTGGCGAGTCGGTGAACAAGTCAGGACTTTGTTTTTTCTATCCACAGATTTAATTGTCCACCTTTGACATATTTTCCACTTCTAAAAATACTCTCGAGTCATTCACTCACCTTACAACTGAAGCAACCTTCAGTAGATATCAAGTCTTTATCTCCACCGATCTTGTACTGGTCTCTCACAGGGAAGACCGGCGCGTCTCCGATGTCGTCAGGAGGCAGGGCTCCGTCCAGCGCGGTCAGACAGTGGCCAGCTCCGACCAGCTGGTAGCCCGCGGGGCAGCCGCACTGGTACGAGTCGCCGAACGAGTTGCAGCCGTAGAGGCAGCTCGCGGTTGCACAACCACCTGCCAGCTAAGGAAAACGGTCTTTTTAGAAAAAAAATCGACGTTAAAACTCGAGAGAAAAGATGTTAAATACAGTCAACCTCGACGGTGTAATTCATGACATTAGATATAATCATGATTATACACCACACAGAGTACATTGGCGTGTTTATTGAATTGCCTGTACATCTGTACCAGTTCGGTAACAACATTGATCTATTAATCATTATCAGAGGTTTGCCCTTTCTCCTTCAACCTCTTCTACGCCTTTCGTACCTGCAGACACACAGCATGGGCGGCGTCCCAGCCGTAGCCGGCCGGACAGCCGCAGCGGTACGCGCCTCCCACTGCAAAGCACGGCGACGCTCCGCACGGCCCGCCCGAGCACGCGTCTTGTGGGACACACACGCCACTTGAAGATCGGCTTGTACCTGAGAGATACAATGTAAGAGCTAGGTTAGGGAAAATTGTGTTCAATATACTTAATAAATAATAAGTGCTGCGATCTGTATCAGACCCTTGCGTTCTGATAGCGCCTACTCCATGTGTAGCGCAATAATCCATGTGCATATTTTATTTTGTATAATATGCATTACGATTTTGAAAACATCATAGTTATGCATTATTGCATCTCATTTCGGGGTTTAAAAGTTGAGCATGTAGAATACAACTCCCAGTTTTAAACACAGCGCCATCTATGGATTCACCTTTGAATTATGTGACGCGATGACACGCCCAAAGTAACGAAGTTCTAAATATGTAGGTTGGCTCCATGTTTTGCCAACGGTGCCGCTTGGAAAAACGTAATGATCAATGATGTTTTTTTTTGGGTTTGATATGTTATCAAATGCAATGATGAACACTTAGTAGCCCTGAGTTGAGCTCTGTAAACACTGACAAATTAATGCTTGCCAGTGCAAGCAGTGCAGTGACAGGACAGGTCCACTCATATCTATGTAGTTATTTCCTCAAAAGACCATCTCAGACACTAGTCTGCATGGTTGTCATATGATTTAACCATTATACCTATATTTGCTGTATGGACTTTAAAAGAGACTGACCCTAAGTTTGGTTCGATGCTTCTTCTTAGGGTAGTCAGCTAGGAAACACCGGTAAATTTTTCGTCAGTAGAAACTAGATTGAATCCAGTTTAAATTGACGAAAAAATTTACGTGTAAGAGTGTTTTTTTTAATCTATTTACAAAATATCATTTATGAAGTTTTTAGCAGTAAAGCATAACATACCAGCGGGACAGTCGCAGCGGTACCCTCCGGCGTAGTTCCTGCAGGGCGACTGACAGCGGCCGTCTTCGCACTCGTCGCGGTCGAGACAGCGCGCGCCCTCCAGGTCAAGACGGAAGCCGCGCGGACACACGCAGCGATACGAGCCCAGCAGGTTCACGCACTTGCCCGGCGGGGGACACAGCCCTTCTTCATGGCACTCGTTCACGTCTGGTGGACAAAGGAATAATACATCAAATGTCAACAATACTGCCTATTCTGATCAAAGATATGGTGTTAAACGTTCGCTTCCGCAGTGAAGATTCCCCGGAGTCACCATACACGGATTAAACCACCATTTCCTTCAAACACTTTACATGCATAACTTTTATATGGAGACTAAATGCACAAAAGCAGTGTCAGCGAATACTTAGTAGTGGTAGTACAACTACGAACAATCAAGTACAGTCAATACGCGGATCCACCGCTGTAGGCACTATGGACAGGCCCACAAATTGAATGGTCCTGTGACGTAACATTATCTTTTTAGGGTTCCGTAGCCAAATGGCTAAAAACGGAACCCTTATAGATTCGTCATGTCTGTCTGTCTGTCTGTCTGTCTGTCTGTCCGTCCGTCCGTATGTCACAGCCACTTTTTTCCGAAACTATAAGAGCTATACTGTTGAAACTTTGTAAGTAGATGTATTCTGTGAACCGCATTAAGATTTTCACACAAAAATAGAAAAAGAGCAATAAATTTTGGGGGTCCCCATACATAGAACTGAATCTCAAAATTTTTTTTTCATCAAACCCATGCGTGTGGGGTATTTATGGATAGGTCTTTAAAAATGATACTGAGGTTTCTAATATCATTTTTTTCTAAACTGAATAGTTTGCGCGAGAGACACTTCCAAAGTGGTAAAATGTGTCGTCGTCCCCCCTCTAACTTCTAAAATAAGAGAATGATAAAACTAAAAAAAATATATGATGTACATTACTATAAAAACTACCAACGAAAACTGGTTTGAACGAAATCTAGTAAGTAGTTTTTTTTTAATGCATCATAAATCGAAAAAAATACACTATTATTAAAACATCGATCAAAGTTACAACACATTACAAGAACTTTTATATTATGTTACTTGCTGCTACGGAACCCGTCATGGGCGAGTCCGACTCGCACTTGGCCGGTTTTTTTACTTTCCGTGAGCGACCAAACTAACATTTTACAGGCTTTAATTTAATAGGTTTCACCCCACGGCTTTGCCTACCTTGATCTATACACTGTACAAAACCTTGTTCAGGGCGTCGTACTTTTTAAGAACATCTTTGTAGAAATGCACATTTCGATCACATACTTCGACTCGCACTTGGCCGACTTTCCGGTGGCTGTCAGCTATGACCACAACCTTTTTTCGCGCTTGCAAACAGTAACTCAAAAGGAAGTGATCAACATTAAAAAAGAAACTCACCAACACACGCATCACCCCTCTTCTCGTACCCATCTTGACACGAACACTCATAAGACCCCTCCGTGTTGCTACAGATCTGCTGACAGGTGTGCGTGCCTCGTTCACATTCGTCTACATCACGGCAATTAGCTCCATCCTCGTCCACCTCGTAGCCTGTTCTGCAGAGACACTCGTAAGAGCCTTCCGTGTTCTTGCAGAGCTGTTCGCAGGGAGGAGGCCGCACGCTGCACTCGTCGACGTCGGCGCACACGTCGCCGGCTGCCTTGTAGCCACGACCGCATACGCAGCGGAAACTGAGGAAAAGAAATCGGTATCAGTTTTAGCCGATCGATTTTAGACTTTTCTTACCAACTGTTCTACAAACATTATTATTATCTACATATATGTCATAATCAAATAAATCGTTTTATTTGAATATAAATCTTGATGATCCATCGAAAAATTTTATACTTATTCCTTTCGTTTCAATAGTTTATTTGAGTTAGAAAAATAGTGACTCATCGTTGTCACTCAGCTGCACACTGACACAGAGAGATGAGAGCAGAGCTTACAGCAGCTAAGCTGTCTAGTAGTCACTGGATACAGGGCAAGATACTTCGGAAACCCAGGTACCCCCCGTGAAACAGTCAGTTACACCAAGACGCTGCTGGCTTTCCTTAAAGAGCTGCGATGGATCAAATGGCCCGAAATACAAATACAAATAAGACTGACCTGCCAATAGTATTGATACATCTGCCAGGCGCACAGAGCCCCGGCATGGCAGCGCACTCGTCCACATCAAACATATCAATTCCGTTTCCGAGGCCGTGGTTCTCTCCCGTTAACCCTGGTATGCCCGGCACACTACCCCCAGGGCCGCCTGGGTGGGGACCCAGGTTTATAGGGGAACAGAGCTCAAGACGTTCAGGAGTTCCTGGTTGTGGACACAGCTCGCATTCTGGACCCCACGCGACGCCGAGGGTACAGCAACATTGAGCTCTAGAAATTGGCAAACAGTACATTGTTTACAGTTATGAAAATAAATAGTAAATGCACTTATAGACTATTTATTATTATGATAACTGTGTTTCATGTCAGAGAAGCAATACAGATTGACTTTATAGAACTAAGTGATAAATCCTCAGAACATTTAACCTCCATAGATTAATATTGCTCAACTTAATTTGCATTTAAACACATTTGGTATTTGTTCAAGAGGAATTATCGGCAACTAGAAACCGACTTTACTTACCTAGTAACATGTGCGGGAGGAACGGGGGTGGAAGCGATGGCTCTCGGCCAGGGCTCCGGCATACAGCGCCCTGACACCAGGGACCTGTGGCACATGCCCGTGCGGTGGTCTGGAACATTACAAATAAAATTAAAACCCAAGATCTCGACCTAAGATGTTATATGATGTAGGTTTGTGGGCGACGAGTAATGGGTCCCCATTCAGCCGTTCGGTAAGACCCAAACCCAAATCGTCAATGGCGCGCGGCCACGAGAATTTCTGAAAAAAAAGCCGTGGTCCTGGAACGCAACAGGGCAATTAAAGGTTAA
Organism: Mythimna albipuncta; assembly: GCA_929112965.1. Classification (NCBI taxonomy): domain Eukaryota; kingdom Metazoa; phylum Arthropoda; class Insecta; order Lepidoptera; family Noctuidae; genus Mythimna; species Mythimna albipuncta. The sequence continues at coordinate 1,128,303 of OV815973.1, forward strand.
AGATTTGATTTTAGTCAGTAAAAGCTTTCAAACCAAGCAAGAGAACAGACATTACTGTGTGCTCGTTCTGTTGTAGACCTAATCCATTGCCATGATCATAATGCCCTTGTCCCGTATTATTTGGGGTCGCCGAAACATAGCTTTTTCTTCCATTCCGTCCTTTCACTCGTCATGTCATCACTAAATCCTTTTTCTTTCGTATCATTTCTAAAACCAATACATATATCCTTTCTATGGCCTCCCTCTTCCTCTCCATCCCCATGTAGGTATACTCATAACTCTTTTAGTGACACGTATCTCATCCCTCCTCTTCACAACCTTCAATGTTGAATGTAATTTCTGTGCTCTTATTTTGCACTTCCCTACCAATAGTTTACTGTCGTTTTGTCACAAGTCATCGCATCGTACTCACCAATACAAGCCATGCCGTCGTCACTGGGCTGGTAGCCCGCGTCGCAGTCGCAAGCGAAGCCTCCCTCTGTGTTGATGCAGACGCCAGGAGAGCAGCGGTCAGGGTCCTCGGAACACTCGTCGATGTCCTCGCAAGCGTCTGGTGCATTGTGAGCTGATGATGTTCTTCTGTAGCCTGGATCAAGGTGAAGAGGTTTTAGAGATTAGAGGAAAGTTTGTTTTTCTGGTTTGGCTGCATGACGCTTGAAAGAAATGCGGAAGATAACTAATTTAAGCTAGATATGACAAGCCGGCAGCCTATGTTCGTAAACTATGTGAGAGAAATGGGTAGAGTTTTTGATAATTAAATTCTCTTAGGACACCAGTTAAAGTAACACATGAAATGACTATTTAAGGCCTAGTATCCATCTACGTACGTGTAAGTTTATAGACACAGCGTGACGTGTCATTGCCGCTTCGTCGACAGAGTTTCATAGTGTAAAGATAGATGTGAACAGGCGGACACCAAGCGTAATGACGAATACGCGTCTGTGAAGCTACGCGTCCGTGGACAGGCCTAAAGCTTAAGTAGGCCAAAGTTTCGTAACACTGTTGTTTCAAAAATTGTGATTCAGATATACTGCCATGTTTCTTTGTTCTTTTAGCAAGGTGGACCGATGACCTGGTGAAGGTTGCGAGAATCTGATGGATGCGGGACGCGCAGGATCTTTCATTGTGGCGATACTTTGGGGAGGCCTTTGTCCAGCAGTGGATATCTATCAGCTGATATGATGATGATGATGATTAGCAAGTTACCTTCAGGACATTTGCAGATATAGGAGCCCACAACGTTCTCGCAGGCGTGCGGACACACTTTGTTGTCCTGCGCGCACTCGTCGATGTCCCTGCAGTGCACGCCGTCGGCGGCCACGGCGTACCCGTAGGGGCACGTGCAGCGGAACGAGCCCGCCGTGTTGTGGCAGCGGAACGTGCACAGCGCGCGGCCCTCCGCGCACTCGTCTATGTCCACGCAAGTCTGGTATAAAGAACATAAGAGATCAGCTTCAAAACTGACGAGGAATATTAAGCAGACGTAAGAGACTTATATAGAGATGATAGATACGAGAAACGATTTAGGTCAATCAAGTTTGTTGAATGGTAGAAGGATGACGTTCATCCAGCTGAGAGTCGAGACCAAAAATATCAATATGGACTGGTCGACCAACCAATCGCCCTCTTTCTTTTGGATCTTTATTGGAAACTTTTTTTTTGTTAAACATGGAAACCCACCAATCCGCATTCATTGGACATACAGCTAAGATGTGGCATTTCCTGCCGGAGGCTGTACTTTTAAGCCAAAGGAATAGGCAATATAATATGTGTAAGCATGCTATACTGTCGACCACATCATCACTTACCATCACTTGAGATTGTGGTCAAACGCGAGTTTATCTACACTTCTACATTGTAATAAAGAGGTAAAGTTTTTTTTTTGTTTTATGTTTTTTTTAATTGTAGAAGGTAATCTCTGGAAGTACTGTTCCAATTGCTAAAATTTTTCACCGATAGAAAGCTTCTTTATTCCTGAGTGACATAGGCTATATTTTATGTACGAAGCCGCGCGCAAAAGCTAGTTGATAATAAATAAAGAAACCACTAGCTCATGTATTCAGATAGGAAATCACATTGTCTTACCTGCTCAGGTCCTTGAGTAAATCCAAAGTTACATCTGCACTCGTATCCTCCGGGGGTGTTGGTGCAGGTGCCGTTGCCGCAGATCCGGGGGTCGGCGGCGCACTCGTCGGCGTCCACGCACACCAGGCCGGTGGGGTTCAGCGTGTACCCCGGGGGACACTCGCAGCGGAACGAGCCGTCCGTGTTGATGCAGCGACCCCCCTTGCACACGTCTGGACGGACCTTACATTCATCCAAGTCCTGGGGATATTCAAAAGTATTTGTGAATTTGGAATGAAAAGAAAAACTCTTGAAGGCATTAATATATTTATATAAATCATTCTTCTGAACGTGTGTTTGTCATCTAACTCTTTCTAAATGGCTTGACCAATTTTCTATGTAATGTTTTGTGTATATTTAACTGGGTCCCTGGATGGTTCGAAAATACCATCGAAGCCGGTAGGTAGCGCTGCAATCGGGTTCTTATATTTTTTTCTGACGAAAACCCAGTTTTCTTAAAGTACAACGTCTGTCGGGACCGCTAGACGTAATGAAAAAGTTAATGTAGCGACATCTATAACGCCAAACAGGAACTAAGATTTAAAATTGGCCATCGCGTTATTAGAATTATCCGTGCGATTAAAACGTATACAACAGTCCAAAATCAACTTATACGGTATTTACCCAGACCAGACATAACACTCTTGTAGTCTGAGGCTTCTATCTTTTCAACGCAGGTTTGTGGGACACTCTGTTATGCATACATCCTAATTAATATAAATATGACATGAATATCTAAGTCTGATTGAATATGTAAGTAACAAGTTGAATAAAGTCTCCAAAAACATAATGTTCAACTTACCTGAGTCAGATTAGGTCGGCCCATTCCACCTTGACAGATTCGAAGGAATTCAGGAGAATCAGGAGCAGGACAGCGTTCACAATATCTACCCCAAGCAGCACCTAGTGTTCAAGAAATATATTTAATTTGAAATATGTCAACTCTTGCAGTAGCGTCTCAACAATGCAAATAAATACATAAGTAATGTTTTCTTGTTGGCTGTTGTGTTGTGGCTTGTTTATTTTAGTAAAATAAAATAGAACTCATGGGTGCTTTGAGGCAGAACTGATAAAGGGACACCCATTTCCTAGAACGGCGTGACTTTACTTAAAATTTTACAAAACTAAAGCTATATTTTTTTTCTTATTGATAGGCTTGCGTTTGACCACTATCTCACCTGATGGTAAGCGATGATGTGGTCGACGATGGGGCACGCTTGCCTAGAAATAACCTATTCACTCTTGACTTAAAGACCCCCAAGTTGTAGCTTTCAGGAAATACAGACTCCGGCAGGGAATTCCACTCCTTGGCTATACGCACAATAAATGTGTTTCCAAAACGCTTTGTTCGTATTGGTGGGATGTCCACCATGTACCGGTAGCGCAACGCCGTACGTCGTGTGGTCCGATGATGGAACGGACTTGACGAAATTAGATTGTGCAATTCCAGTGCACAGTCCCCGAAATGGTTTCCTAGCCATTACTAGCCCACGGCTAGGCAAAGGCCTCCCACAAGTCCTTCAATACATTCTTCTCTCATGCAATCTCGAACTAGATATATCAATAATATGATTGTATAATTTAACGATGGCTTACCTTCCGAGCAGCAGCACTCGGGCCTGCCCAGCTGCAGCGGGCGCGCTCGGTGGCAGCGGCCCGACTCCCACTCGTCGTAGCAGAGCTCCTTGCGCTCGTCCACGCAGATGGCGGCCGCCTTGTCGAATTGCCAGCCGGGTGGACAGTCGCACACGTACCTGGACAGATTACATTGAGTAAGAAACCACTCACACACAAATCAGACACGTTGTACCAGTTTATGTCTTGGTCTATTTGTCCAACAGACTATTGGATACGTCATCACTACCATTAAAAAATATATATACCACATTAATTTTAATATTTGTGAAACCCGAAACACGTGTCACGTACAAGATTTTATAACTGTAGCTTATTATAACAGCAAAAGTATATAGTCACCGGCCCATCCAAGCGACTGAGGGGTTGTCGCTTGCACCCAACTGTTTGCTAGCACTAATACCCACTATGACTTGCTGTGACCTGTGTTGTAGTTAGTTGCAGTGGTATCCAACTTGTGACCTTTTTAAATATTTTTGGGAAAAGATATAACTTGGTGTAAAAACTATTGGAATCCATTCAGTTACTGATTCTGAACAAACTATATTCAGGTTTCGCATAAACTAAAAATAAAGTTGTAACTATGTATATGTATTGATCGAAATGGTTTCTTTGAGAAGAATAACTGTGTCGCCAATGCCATGTTGCAAGTGGACAAGATTTCTCGTCCAACACCGAAAATTACGACTAGTTAGTAAAATTTCAAACACAAAATAAACTAAAGCAACTCATGAAAAACAACCGTTACATATTCGAGCGAATAGCAACTTTATTATGTGGCCTTTTTTTTCTAAGTCTATGTTCTGCATACAAAAAGAAGTTTCCACTTACCCTCCGTTAAAGTTCCTGCACTCGCCACCAGCACACACGTACTGGATCTCCTTGCACTCGTCGCGGTCCACGCACCGCCGGCCCACAAGCCTCCAGCCGGCACCGCATGAACACTCGTATCTGGAAAACAAACAGGCAATTTAGAAGTTTACAAACTGCAAGTTAGTCTAACGCTGACTTCATTAGCTATCATAATTTCAGTCATTCGTTTAGGGCGCTTTCAATATATGCGTTTTTTGGCGACCTGCTGTGGTGTGGATGCAGTGTATTAGTCGTACTGCGTACGGACGATCGTATCTTTCATACAAAGTGCGCTGTGCGGCAACCGTGCGGTGAATTGTGGACAACAGGACGGCAACGTCTCAAGCACCACGTGTTCGATTCAGTGTTAAATAGCACATCATTGGCATACAAACGCACGGCAGCCAAATACTAAATTACAATTTAGGCGCTTGTTGTCGGACTGCTAACTTACTGCAACCGGCCGGCTGCGGCACGGCATTAATTGAAAGCGCCCTCAGTCGTCGTCTTCCTCTTCTTGATTTTGTCGAACTAATGAAGATGAGTCACCACCATAGGGCCAAGATACATGTTGTCTTTTTGTGTAGTTCTTTAGAATCTCTAATCTAGACAAGCTTAATTTTGTCAGTGAGTTAATCACATGTGGAGATTCAAAGACGCTAAACTCCTGGAGCCACCCAGCATCGGCCTTATAATGTTCCCACTGTTAGTACTCAGACCTCCTTTCTAGGAGAGGGTCCACCACGCGGACCCAGCGCGGTTGAGGGATGCCACAATATCTTCGAATTTTTGATTGGACATGCCGGTTTCCTCACAATGTTTTCCTTCACCGTTTTGAGAGCTGTGGTGATGGAATTAATTAAACAAAGTGATGAGCCTGGTTGGGTTGGAACGTGATTTGCACCCGCAACCTACAACACGTAAGTCGTGGCCGTTACCAATTGGCCACAACTGTTCTAGGAGCCAACCTAAACAAAGTCATATCTCACCCGCCATTAGTGTTGGTACAGGAGGGCGAGCCGTCGCGGCCGCAGGGGTGCGGCAGCTCGGAGCACTCGTCCACGTCGCGGCAGTGGCGCGCGTCGGCCGTCAGCGCGTAGCCGGGCGCGCACTCGCAGCGGAACGAGCCCACTGTGTTGCGGCAGCGACCGTTGCGGCACACCATGCCGCCTTCGCGACACTCGTTTATATCTGAGGAAAATGACATGACGTGAGTCACTAAAATAAATCATATCATTTTTCTGTAAAATGACAATTAATTAAACTACCTAACGTTTCGCTGCTGTTCCCGGAAGGTTCAAACAGATACTAACACATTTCTAAATTTTCTTTGCAGTTGCACTATTTTCTTATGGTAAATAGACTATATTACCCAAACTTCTGGCGACTGTACCAGTTGGGAATCGAACCCAGGCCTAGGGCAGTGAATTAAAATGTGCTTTCAAACAAATGATTTAAAACTCTTACTGTGCCAAAAGAGCTACTAGAAATAATATCAGTCGTATACATGATAAAATACACTCACCGATACAGTCATTGTTGGCACCAGGCTTGAAGCCTTCATCGCAGTGGCACATGTAGGAGCCGGGCAGGTTCTCGCACGTGCCGTTGCGGCACATCGGGCGCGGTCGGGAGCACTCGTCCACGTCGCGGCACACGCTGTCGCGCAGCGTGTAGCCGGGCTTGCAGTCGCATCTGGAACCAAAACCATTGCATTTTCAGAGGAACAGAGCGTAAAGTTCCGAAAACAGGTTGCATGCATAGCGCACAAAACAGAAAATGTTTTTTGCTATAATTATGATTTCATTCATTAAAAATTGCAAAGTATAATAAAAGTTCATATACTCGTATTTACTTAAATCACCTCGCCCTTTTATATTAGAGAAAACATTCGTCATAATAAATATTTGCCGCTACTTATTTGCAAATTACATGCTGATACAATGTTCTTGGAAGAGTCGCTGAGCTATGTGGTTGGCTCAACTAATTTATTGATCCTGTTTGTGTCTCGCCGTTCTAGTTAATCGTAGCTATTTGCAATGAGAAATTGCTGGCAAGATGTCATGTTGATGGTGGAGTTAGTTACTCCACCATCAACATGACATCTTGCCAGCAATTTCTGAGTTAGCTTGCAGTTTAGTATAGTAGCGGCTGCTTAGTGCTTGTGTGACTTCTACAACCCAGTAACTGCATAACTCGATGCCCCTCAGCCAAGGGCGGATCCAGGGGGGGTTCCTGACCCCCATGACCCCCACCCCCCTGGGCTAGGTCCAGGACGTAGGTGGACCACTACTTAAAATAGTTAAACATGATGTTTTTAATTTTTTTAGCACAATATAGATTTTATGTACCAGGCAACAGTCCTTGCACACATGCACGGGCGTCAAACACCCAACGCTGATTCCAGCTGGCACCCCGCAGTGTCGCACGGACGATAAACGTACCTGTATGATCCGATAGTGTTCCTACATTCGCCGTGCTCGCAGAGCCTCTCGTCGGCGCACTCGTCGACGTCCTCGCACTCGTCGAGCGAGGCGGTGAGGCGGTAGCCGGGCGGGCAGCGGCACTCGTAGGCGCCGGGCAGGTTCACGCACTGCGCCAGCCCGCGGCACGGCGTGCGGTGCAGCGCGCACTCGTCGATGTCGCGGCACAGGTGCGACGTGTTGTCGTGCTCGTAACTGGGGACGAGGCAGTCATGTGAGAAGAATAAGAAGTGGAAAAGAGTCAGAAAGTAAAAAAAAAAATGTGTTTTAGATATTCTTTAATATGGCTTGAAGAGTTTTAGAATGTGGCTTTGAAGAATAGTCACTGTTATCAGTTTAGCAATCTATTTATAAATCCCGATACATCATAATTATTAGTACTTAGACTCAGAAACCATATATTATGAAGCTACCGTGAAACCAGTCGAAAAAGAGATGGCACTACTAATCATTTCCAGCTCCTTTTACTTATAACACCGGTGTCATTATAGCGTTAGCACGGCAAAATATGGCACACAAGTATTAAAATAAGCACAGTTCAGCTTCGTACAGCTAAGGAGTGGAATTCCCTGCCGGAGTCGGTGCTTACTGTTGAGCTACAACTTAGGTGGTCTTAAATCATGGTTAACACCACCGTCGATCACATCTTTGCCTACTATTAGGTGAGATAGTGGTCAAACGCGACGCTATAAATAATAATAAAAAGTTCCTCTTACCCGTGATCACATCCACATTGGAAGCCAGTCGGTGTATCGTGACAAGTACCAGGCTTGCACAGCTGCGGCATGATGTCGCACTCATTAATCGGCTTCGTCTCATTGGTCATAGGGTTGATGTACTCCCCAGGCTTCTCGCCACACAAGGCCATGTGCTCGTGCGAGCCCTTGTCGGGGCAGGGCTCGCAGGGCGCGCCCCAGGCCTTGCCCACGGAGCAGCAGCACAGGTACTTGGTCTGCGGCACGCCGGCGGCGCCCGTGCAGCGCCCCGTGTCGGGCTCCCAGTCCATGTAGCATTGGCGCTGGCGGACGTCCACACATTCCTCTGGAGATGAGAAGACAACATTGACTTGGGTTTAGGAGAGGTTTACTTCAACAGGTCGAGGTAAACACAGCCTAGGTTTCTAATTTACTTTATTATGTGATCTGATTAGTCACTATTTCCTTAAAACGAATAGGCTAGAGGTAGATAATAGCCACGCAGTTTTACTAAATCGCAAGAAGAACTGTGAGAGGAGTGGGTAGAAGTTTTTTACAGTGAGCACGAATGAAAAAGACACAACAAGATTTCTTAGAAAAATCCTTGTCAACGCAACTAAAGTTACGGCAGTAGAATCATGTAGTACTTTTTGCAATTAAAGTAATCATTGGAACAAATTAGCACAAGAAACAGATACCTTTAAGTAAAATTTAAATTAACTGATACTATCGATGAGCGAATCCGAGATGTTTTAACAATCGAAAGAATCAGATTCAGTCAACCATCGACTCGCCGTTCTACAACATAGGTACTCGAGATGTCGACTTGCGTTCAATTTTAGATTGTTCAAATCAGTCACTCTTACTCACCGAATCTCGCTCGGTCACCGGGGTGAGTGGTCAGTCGATTGCATGCATCGACCCGAGGTACATGTTAATTAGAGCACCAGTCGCAATAACAGACCGAGTCGGACTCGAATCAAAGTCGAACTAATCGATAACCATCGAGATGTTCGAACAATCGAATAAAGCCCTCGCTAAGTGATACTCACTTCCATTAGGCATAGCCACATAGCCCTCGGGACATAGACACACATAAGAGCCCTGCATGTTCCTGCAGATGCCAGGGCCGCAGATGTCGGGGCGCGCGCACTCGTCGATGTCCTCGCAGCGCTGCTCGTCGGCCGTGAGCTGCCAGCCGTCGCCGCACGTGCACACGAACGAGCCGAACGTGTTGGTGCACGTGCCGTGCTCGCACAGCGCCGGGTGCTGCGCGCACTCGTCGATGTCGGCCAGCGTCACTACGTAAGACGGCTGGAACGAGAGAAAAAAATGGTAACAACAATGTTATGGCACTTTCTGGGCTGCCCTGCAAATCACTTTTTTGAGTTGGTGAATCATCCACGGACTTCTTCCACTGTAAGTTGGAACAGGACCTGACTTAACCACACCTGTGTCCTTCAGTTAACCTTTGCATTCTAGGATCACATGTTTCCTTTTTAGAAATTTCCCGTAGCCCTAGCGGGCTCTTGTAACTGTTCCATATCATCAGAGCATTGTTTCACTTCACGAAAGAGATGGACATACAGGATGTACCAATAAACCAGTCCCTTAAGGCGTATAGAGTGCGTCTACTGAAAGCGTAACCTGGACTTTTTTTTTTAAATTAAATTGGCAACATTGTTTTGCCAAAAAAAAGCACGTCAAAATCTATGGTTGCAATTGTCAGTTTTGGAAACGGATATTTATTTTTCAAGAATAATTGCTTAATTATTGGAAAAACAATAAACAGTAACGTGCAAAAACTGCTACACACTATGGTTAATAAGTTCAAACAAAAACAAGAAGAGAAAGAAGGTGTTTTCAATGAAAACCAACAATGTTTACATACGATTTCTGAATTTTTAAGTTAGTATGACGTTATAATCTTGATCCTTGTCGACTAATATTATTAGATAGATATTTACAATTATATTTTTTTTTTCTTTTATTTTTATATAATCTGACATATTGCGAATTTCATAATGGACAAAAACATCGAACAAAGAAGGCTCTTCAACTTTTTGTGTCTCACGAGTCGATGCGTATCATTTGAAACAATCATTGGAGTATGAAACATGTTCCCACTTGACTAATCCCAAAAGATCTGAATTTTCTCTATGCTTAAACGAATCGATTCCAACCCAACAATCTTGAAACACATTATTAGTGTTGGCGAGACGTGATGAAGTTGAAATCATGTTGACCATTTTATTTGACTATCGCGGTGTTGCGCACTTGGTATTCTTGCCAGAAAGCCAAATGGTAAATAAACAATATTATTTTAATATTATATAGCGACATTTGAGAGATCAGATAAAATAAAATAATTTGGGATAATAACTAACACTTTGTGTGTTATTGACCTATACCATACACCCACCAAATAATTAAGTCTACACACGTTTTTGACTAGGATTAACTAATATACAATTGTCATGAATACAAAAAATACTCTAGTATCAAAACTTTTTTCTCCTACTATTTCAATAATACCACATTCAAAATTTTTGATTGTAACCTCCTTTTCCCAGGTTACGCTTTCATTAGACGGACTCTAGTTTCTTGAACCATCTGGCCGAAATTATGTGAACGCAACTCTCGCACTCGCCTAGGCGGCAGTACGCAAATCTGTGCATTTATTTGCGGCCAGCAGCGCCCGGAAAGCGCTTTAAATCAATTTTCTCTGCGAGATATTGATTGATTTACATATGCAATGTTCACTTTGAAGAATATTTAGCCGTTTCGAAGGAGTAGGGAAAAGTTGCGAAAAGTTGCGAAATTGCTAAATAATTTTTTTTGACAAAAGTATTAATTGCACGGAAAAATCAAAAAATCAATGTTCATGAATCTATTATAAACATATATTTTTTTCAAACCAATTGACCTAGCCGTTACGGAGGAGTAGGCCTCAGAAAATCACTGTTTTATGGCACTTTTCGGGCGCTTGGCCCTTAATCATACTGCAACTATGATGATTTAGGGCCTACACAGACCGGGACGGTATGGTAAAGGCTTTAATTTTTTACTAATAAACATTTAAACCCATAGGAATAGAAATACGACACAAATTCCTATGCTTTAAAATGATCCCGTGGCATCGTATTGAAAGACGCGCCACAGGCTTCCGCGGCGAGATACCATGGTGTACTGCGGTAGGCAACGGCAACTCCATCAAGCGCTACTTTTATGACTGGAATGTGTATCGAGCCGCAGAAGCTGCCGTGGCATACTTCGACATCAACGGCATACCGTGGCAAAACTCCGGAATGCCACGGTATCTAAGTGTTCAGTGTGCGCAGACTGTCGGCAAAATCCCATGCCATCCCAACGTACGTAGGTCTTTAAACCCTTTTTCTGATCCTACAGTAATTTAATATAGAAACCTTAAGTCAAGATACTTACAGGTTCAAGAACTGGTTGGTATCCAGGACCGCCCGGACAAAGTTGTCTATAAGCTTCTGAGCCAGGTTCCGGACACAAATCACAGTAATTGCCCCACGCAGCTCCTGCAATCAACCAAAGCATCGTCAGCATTCCCAAATATAAACCATCAAGATATTCTTCCAGCTTCTTCTGTACTTACCGACTGAACAACAGCAAGCCGCCATGGTACCGTCTTCAGACAGCTCGTCACTGTCGCGACAATGTTCAGCTCCAGATTTCAAGTCAACTTTTCCGTAACAACGTGCTTTTCTTGAGTCTAAAACAGAATTTGGTACTTTTAGATCTGAACGACTAATGCAGAAAAAATGACATTTATGATAGACAAAACAATATGAAGCCTTATTTTATCCAAATCCAAGAAAATCTAGATCTTTTTCAACAATTTTGTAGTTGCCTTTGGTTATTTTTGTAGAATATTTTAATGTCTATTAAACAACAAAAACTCAACTTTGAGTTAAGCTCGCCTATGTACATGAACTTTGCTATCCACTTATTTTTTTGTGTTTATAGTGTACAATAAAGAATAAAGAAAGAACAAATAATAATAAAAATTAATCGTTTCATGAAAACAGCATCAAAATTGGTTATTAAAAAGCAGCAATCACAAATTCTAAATATTGGTTTTGTTTCAAATGTTTGTTTTCAACAGGCGTGGGTGCTTGTTCAAAAAAATTTTAATATTGTACCAAAACATTTCTAAGACTATTTCTACAGTCCATGAGACCTACCGTAGCAAGCCGTGCCATCGGAGACGAGCTCGTAGTTGGGCGGGCAGCGGCAGAGGTAGGAGCCCTGCGTGTTGATGCACTGTCCGTACTGGCACGACTGCGGCGACTTGCACTCGTCCACGTCCGTGCAGTTGAAGCCGGGCATCACTGGATACAGCAATAACAAAATAAAACACACACACAAAGAAATAATACATTACACTACCTATCGGACATAACTAGCAACATGTCCTTTTTTTGGAAAATCATTCAATGACATCTCCGCGGCCTTGGGCGGAGCGGGAGATAGTGTCAGACTTGTACTGTCCAATAACCCACTCCTGTTCCTTCGTTGCCGTTCGTACCTAGGCCAATTCCTCCTTTCAAAAGCAGACCCTGGCCCCAGTAGGCTTCGACCCAGCTGGGCCCCTACGGTTTGCTGGCAACTCCTAGCCAGCATCATGCCTGCTACAGCAATATTCGATATAAGAGCAGTCAAATCGCTAGCTCCGGTGGGAGGATTCGCTAGTGCTTTAAATGTACTTTACTAAATGTATGTCTTAACTCGCTTGCAATAAGGTGTAAATAACGTTGTCGTCACAGAAGAAGCTACAGTCGGTATACTCACAGTCATCGATGCTGTCGGACTGGTAGCCCTTGTCGCAGATACACTTGAACATGCCGTACGTGTTCACGCAGCGCCCGAACACGCACACGTTGTCGAACGTTGCGCACTCGTCCATATCTGAGAAAAGAAGATACAAGTTTTAGAACAACAAAAAAACAGTAAAGCAATAATTTGTTAGTACAGTCATAGTATTGTTAAAACTGTCCGCCTGTGTCAAATTCTCCACGAACTCGTTCTAAACCTAGCAACGGATTTTGATACTTTTTTCAATAATGAAAAAAATGATAAAGGATATTTTATATTTGGGATCCATTCGGAACCGGTGGGTCTAATCTATACTTCTCTCATTATCATCATCTTAACTACTGACCAATTTAAAAAAAAAATTTCACCAGTAGTATGTATACACTTTACTACTTAGTAATATAGGCATATATTTTCTTCTTCAATGCAGTTTGAAACCGCTGGCAGCAGCTAGTTTCCTTAAAGACTCACCGAGACAGGACCTGCCATCCGGCGACTTGGTGAAGCCGACGTCACAGTCGCACTCGTAGCCGCCGGGCGTGTTGGTGCAGTGCCCGTTCTCGCACAGGGTGGGGTCGTTGGCGCACTCGTCGATGTCCACGCAGGAGTAACTAGGGACACAATCAACTATAGTAACAACTTAGGAATAAATGAAAAGCGATCGAGAGAATAGTTTTAGCAGGATCAGAATCTAGCTTTATTAAAAAAAAAAACATTTTTTTTTTTCTGTGCTTTTGTTGAACATTCTAAAATATCCTCCGACATCCTCAGTTTTGTTGAACGGCCGATTAATTTTATTTTAAAACTTGGAGCCACAAAAAAGACGTAAAAAAAGATATGAGAAACGATGTAAAGTATCGCAAACCTCCAATGAAAATGGAAGATCCGCTAACTAGACGAGTGTAATGTCAACTATCCGATACTTGATTTAGGACTCTTGTATATGTTTTAATTGTGCGGAATTAGAATGTTAGTTCCATTGTGGCTTCATACATGTCGCTACATTATGTACATTCCAGTACACATTGTTTTTTACTGTAAGTTATTTTCTATGAAACCGAGCTCTCCAAGCTTAAACCAACAGTTTAACACTCCCGCCTTCATAAAATTAAATATTAGTATTTCTTACCCATCTCCCTTATATCCAGTGTCGCACAGACACATGAAGGATCCGTCAGTGTTGGTGCAGGTGGCGCGAGGGTGGCAGCCTCCGTTGTTGGTGAGGCACTCGTCGATGTCCTCACATTCGGTGCCGTCGCCTCTCCATCCGTCACGGCAGCGGCATTGGAACGAACCCTGGTTAAAGGATCAAATTTCGGTTAATACTTAAAAAAAAATTGAAATAGGTCTGTAAAATTTTGTCTCATAGTCTTTAAAAGCCTTTAACAGCACTAAGAACAATCTCGTAATCTGGACTTCTACAATACAATATAATAAACAGGTAGTTTGTTATTTTTTTGTTGTAGTCGGCGGGGCACGACTACCCGTGACGGGGGCCCGCTGGGTGAGCCGCGATGGCGCGCTTTTATATGGTACCACGTGTGAGACCGCGTAACGCAGCGTCACCCCTTAGCACAGCGCCTTTTTCGAATAGTCCTCCATCTAAATACTTACAGGTAAGTTGATACAGTCGGCAGCAGGGTGACAGTCGCAAGTCCCCAGCTCGCACTCGTCGTCGTCGGTGCAGGCGGGGCCCTGCTCCGGCTTCACGCTGTACCCGTCGGGGCAGCGGCACACGAAGCTGCCGATCGTGTTGCGGCACTCACCAGCGCCGCACAGGTCGGGCACCTGGAAACACGGAATGTCTTTAACCTTTCAATTGTGATAATTGCAGACACAATTGAAAGACAATAGGTGCGCGAACGCCGGCGTTCGCTTGGGGTTTAATGAATTAATGCTGTTGTTCTAAGGGAAATACTCTTGGCGAAACTGTAGCGTTGGCGAAATAGTATAACTACTTTATTTTATAGTCAACTAACTAACTCGACTAGTTGTTCTGCAAAAAATTAAGAGCTTATAGGTACTAACTGCAGCCCTGCAGTCCGGTGTATAAGCTCTAATAAAGATAAAAATTGGCGTTTTGAGGTAGGAGGATAAAAAATAGCCCCCTAAGGCGCCTCCGAAACGGCTTGACCGAGTTTTTAATGATCTTTCTCTATATATTTGATAGGTCTAAGAATAGGCTGTACGCTATTTAATATCCTCCTACTAAGATCTGGCCAGTTTTTGTTGGCCATATCATGAAGTGATCAATTCTATGATCTGGCCAGGACAAATACACACATTATATGACACTCACATCAGCACATTCGTCGATATCCTGGCAGGTGGGCTTGGCGCCGTCGGGCGAGGGCAGCAGGCCGTCGGCGCACGTGCACACGTACGAGCCGGGCGTGTTGCGGCACTCGCCGCCGCCGCAGGGCCGCGCGCCCTTGCCGCACTCGTCGATGTCGCGGCACGTGCGCCCGTCGGCGCGGAGGTGCCACCCATCTCTGATGGACACAGATCGTATTATTTATAATAAGTTTGATTGGAGAAGATATTCCATTATTATCTAAAGGAAACTCAAGAGTTTAAAGACATAAACATACGAAAAAGACGGAAAAATCGAAGCTTAAAAGGCTAGTTACTATTGCCTCGTGTTTTAGAATATTTTAAGTGAGTATTAGATTGGTTGGCTGCGCATTTTCCTTTTTGATCCTGCACCAGTACATAAGACATATTGTATATTATCTAGTATAATTAAAAAAAAAGAAACCAAGTAGTTCAAACATTAATTTCTAACAGATTGCTTGTGTATAATTCTGAAAGAGAGAGATGCTTGAAAGACCAAGCCTCGTAATCAAACACAGTTTAATTAATATTCCTTATGATGACTTCGACAGGAAGAACTGAATTAAGAGATAAAAATAAGTACGAATGTCTTATTATTTAACCTATTCTAAATCAATTCAGTACCAAAGAATATGGCTCATACTGACTAGATTCCGATCAGTAGGAGTTGTCGACTCGGTAGGCCCAGAAGGAGATGGCGAAATGATTTGGACTCCTACCTAAAGGATCGACCAGAAGTAGCTAAGGGCAGAAAAGAGAGTCAAATAACGGAAGTGAGGCTTTTGCCTTGCAATGGAACATAACGGGCTCATAATAAATAACCGTCTACTCACTCACCTACAAGTACAGTGATAAGAGCCCGGCGTGTTGACACACTCGTGCTGGCACCTGGTGGGGTCCTCCGTGCACTCGTCGATGTCCTCGCAGTGAGACTTCACGGTAGACTGCGCGTAACCTTCATCGCAGACACACTGATATGTGCCCATCAGATTCTCACAGGCGCCGTTACTGCAGATACCTGGAGTTTATTCGCCTTATGAACAATCAAGTCAAGAGGACCGGGGTCTTAACTAAATCCTTAACAAATATCGTGACATACGAGTCTAAAATCAATTTTCGGCGAGCACTTTACTATAATGCCTTGATCACACGTACCGAGTTAACGGGCGAGACAGTGCTCTCGGCCAAATACTCGGTACGTAATAAAGCGCCGAGTGCTGCGCCGAGTACTCGGCCGAGCGTCTATCTATCTCTACTGCTCGCTTACATCACTGTCTTGGTCAAGCAACATTCTACTGTCTCGCTCTTTTGTTCAGTACGTGTGATCAAGGCATAAGTGATGGACATAGCCTTTATGACTAGACATAGCCTTTATGACTAAAAGATAAAGTGAATGATTCATCCGACTTGTGCATATTATATACGTTATTTGCATTACTACACCACTTATACCATACGTGGTTTATGTTACATAGTTTTCAAATCTTTATATTGTATTTTTTTACCGGTAATACTGTCTATAAATATAACGATTTTAATTTGTATTTATGCCTCTCCCTACTTTTGGACCAAAAGGTCCACATACATTATATTTAACTAAGATAAATTTCATGAAGAATCCCAATGTACTCACCAGATGTAATCGAGCATTCATCCACGTCCTTGCACGACAGCCTATCAGGTGACAGTTCCATGCCAGGTCCACATTCACAGCGGAAAGATCCAGGAGTGTTGACGCATCGACCACCACGGCACAACCCTCGGGTTTCGGCACATTCGTCGATATCTGAGCACAAAATTATTTATTTATTTATTTTTAAAACTTCATGTACAATAGTGGTACATAGGCGGACTTAATGCCACAAGGCATTCTTTACCAGTCAACCTGTAAATCATCAAAACAAAAACCTTTAAATTATCAACAGCTACATTACACCAAAAGTGAGCAAGTATGATCCTTAAAATCGATTAGATTAAGAAGAAGCTCCGATGGTCAGTAATTAGAGAGGTATCAAAACTATAAGAATATTCTACTCACCAACACAAACCTTGGAGAAGTCATCAGCCTTATGTCCAGGGTGACAGTGGCAGGTGAAGCTGCCTTCAGTGTTGCGACACTCGCCAGAACCGCACACGCCATCCACTATCTCGCACTCGTTTACGTCGACACAGGTGTGGTTCTTAGAGTCCTGAGAAATAATCAATAAAGGTAGTTTTAATATCAATTAGTCAAGTAAACAAAAAGGCAGATTTTAGTAAAAATAAACAAATTCAAAGAGAACACAAACCTTTTCATAACCAGGGAAACAGTCACAAGTGAAAGTTCCAACCTGATTTCTGCATCTTCCATGGCCACACAACCCTGGGAAAGCAGCACACTCATTGACCTCCATTTGTCCAGGAACTAGATCGGGTCCTCCAGGAACCTTATGCCAGTTATCTCCGGTCGTGTTGCCCCAGTTGTCTCCATTTCCTTCATTCCAGTCATAGTCACCACCAATGCCTCCACCACCGTTGCCACCACCACCACCTTGGTTACCACCGCCATGGTTGTCGCCGCCCCAGATGACGGTTCCATTGCCTAAGTCTCCAGGACGGTCCCAAATGGTAGGACCGTGAGGACCAGTGCCTTCTGCGATGCAGAGATTGCGGTAGGAATCCGTTCCTGAGGCAATAAGTGTGTTATTTAAATTTTATTATAATACATATTGCAGTCAGAAGATATATTGAAGAATAAAGAGGATAAGTTTAGACATATTCTCGAGGGCTTCATAACAATTTTTTGTTTAGGCATAGATGGTACAAAACAAGGTTCTAACCATGTTTAAATATACAGGGTGTAGTGACATCGACGCTCATCGTCGCAATGATCGCGCGTGAACACCACAGGTCCAGTACATGATTCTAGATCCCCAGTGGTGGAAATTTTCGTCGGTTTTTTTTTTTATT
Source organism: Mythimna albipuncta (assembly GCA_929112965.1). NCBI lineage: Eukaryota > Metazoa > Arthropoda > Insecta > Lepidoptera > Noctuidae > Mythimna > Mythimna albipuncta. Next base: position 1,146,220 of record OV815973.1, read on the forward strand.
TACGTTTTTAGTTTTCCGAAGGTACCTCAAAAGGAAAAAACGGAACCCTTATAGAATCACTTTGTTGTTGTCCGTCTGTCTGTCTGCCTATCTGTCAACAAGAGGTATCGAGTTGAAATTGAAACTGTATACTCAAATCTGCAGTCCCATGAATCGGTGAAAAAATCAAACTTCTAAGTTAAACGGAAAAAAGATACGGCCGTTTATATCACAAAAAAAGTATATTTCGACACTCAAATGAATCAAAATTCATAGGGTACTTCCCGTTTGTGCGTCGACGTCAAAGACACCGTGTATAAGTACATAAAAGAATCTCAGAAAATATGTCTTTCACTATGGTTAACAGCTTGTTTTGTGCTATCTATTGCTTTTAAAAACAAAAAGGCATTTCTGCATGTATTTCATATTCAGGTTATTAAGCCCTCATTCTGTAAAAAAATTCTAATAATTCTATACTAACCGCTGATAAAGATTTTCTTTAAAAAAATAATCAATGAGTAACGTAAAAGAACTTACCCTTCTTAGGACAAGGCTCACATCTGTGATCACCCCAGGCTTTTCCAAGAGAGGAGCAGCAACACACGGCCCTCAGGACTTCGGTCTGCAGCGGACTCGAGCAACGACCGCCGATGAAGTCTGTATAGCAATACTCGCGGCGAGTGTCCACGCAACGGTTACCTGTGAACCACGATACAAAATAGCATAAATTTTTTTTTAGTTAGTATCAGTGACAGGCTTTTTTAGGGTTCCGTAGCCAAATGGCAAAAAACGGAACCCTTATAGATTCGTCATGTCTGTCTGTAGGTCTGTCTGTCTGTCTGTCCGTCCGTATGTCACGGCCACTTTTTTCCGAAACTATAAGAGCTATACTGTTGTAACTTTGTAAGTAGATGTATTCTGTGAACCGCATTAAGATTTTCACACAAAAATAGAAAAAAAGCAATAAATTTTGGGGGTCCCCATACATAGAACTGAAACTCAAATTTTTTTTTTCATCAAACCCATGCGTGTGGGGTATCTATGGATAGGTCTTCAAAAATGATACCGAGGTTTCTAATATCATTTTTTTCTAAACTGAACAGTTTGCGCGAGAGACACTTCCAAAGTGGTAAAATGTGTGTCCCCCCCCCCCCCTCTAACTTCTAAGATAAGAGAATGATAAAACTAAAAAAAATATATGATGTACATTACTATAAAAACTACCAACGAAAATTGGTTTGAACGAAATCCAGTAAGTAGTTTTTTTTTAATGCGTCATAAACCGAAAAAAATACACTATTATTAAAACATCGATCAAAGTTACAACACATTAGAAGAACTTTTATATTATGTTACTTGCTGCTACGGAACCCTTCATGGGCGAGTCCGACTCGCACTTGGCCGGTTTTTTAAATGGGAAATCATCTAATGACTTCTCTAGGGTGGAGCGCGAGGGCGTATGAGACTTTTATTGATTAAAACCCACTCCCATGTTCATTCTGTGCCTTGCATCCCAAAATCCCGAGTTTACCTTTCTGACGAGCCATGGAACTGGGATGGGGTGGGATTGAACTAGACTCGCTTCTTCTGTTTCTTTGTTCAAGACTCATCACACGTACCGAGTAAAAGAGACAGTAATATATTACTCGGCCGAGACAGGGATGTAAGCGAGTTGTAGAGATAGCCGTTCGGCCGAGCACTCGGCGCTTTATATATACGTACCGAGTATTAAGCCAAGAGCACTCTCTCGCCCATTAACTCAGTACGTGTGATCAAGGCATAACGATGGACATGACAGCTGATTTTACAGTTATTTTTTTCAATCGGGGGTCATACCATACATCTAACTGCAAGCTACATTCTTTCGATTGATCACTCATACAGTCATCTGCAACAATCTCTCACACTTGAACAATGGTGACTTTAACTGCTTCTGGCAAAGTAAGTAACTGTAGAATAGTATCCGATATAATTTGTAACAGTATATACCAGTTGTATCAAGAGCAAGTCCAGGTGGACATTCGCATCTGTAGGAGCCGTCGGTATTGACGCACGTGCCTCCGACGCACAGTTCGGAATCCAGCTGACACTCATCCACGTCTCGACAGGTTGCACCGTCCAACTGTGAATAAAGATAGCATAGCATAACATTATTAGCCTTTTAATGTTACTACTGCTGGGCTCAGGCCTCCTCTCTGGGAGAGAGAATATATATTTCTATTAATTTCATCATTCATGTAGCGTGGTTAGTGATATTTTTGTCTTAAATCCAAGACTGAATAGGTTACTTCTAGTCCTTCTAGGCAAGCCTGTTCCATTGCTGTCCACATCATTACCATCAGATGTGACAGTGGTCAAGTGCAAGCCAATAAATAACAAAAGTGGTAAATGAAACATGTTACTGGCAGCATATGTGTCCAGTAATGAGAGCAAGAATTTTACTGTACAAAGGGACATTACATTCAAATGAACAAAGGGTCAAAAATCAAAATATGCACTTTCGAACTTTTCCAAAAAAAAACCTCTTTCATGCATTTGAAACTTAAAGAATTAACTTATAAAACATATAAGCATAATCAGCCTTTTAATGTTCCCACTGCTGGGACTCAGGCCTTCACCACGCTTGGTGAATGTCACATGTCTTACGAATTTTTGTTTCTAGGACATGTCGGTTTCCTTACGATATTTTCCTTTTACCGTTTTGAAAAACATATCAGACCTTGGCGAATCCTTTCGGGCAGGGGCAGTGTTCGGTCTCACAGGGTTCGCAGGGAGAGCCCCAGGCCAGCCCCACGCTGCAGCAGCACTCCTGGCGCAGCAGCGGCTGGCGCGCGGCCGCCTCGCACTGCCCGTCCACCACGCGCCGCCAGCACGAGCCGCGACGGTTATCTGCAACATACCAATTGCTGACATTTGCCCGACTACGATGAAACCCAAAGGAAGGTTATGATTATAAATAGTATGTATGTAGGTACATATGTTCATTTGTTCTCTCATAACTTCTAAACTTCTTATAATAATTTGACAAATAATGAGATATCGTAGAGGCGTCTCGAATCTCGATTGTCCGCTGGTTATATATATTATGATGTTACATCGAACTAAATATGGAACCATCTAGCTAAAGGATATAGAGTCTAAATAAATAGTAAAATTATCTGTACTTTTTTTCAAATATATTTGCTTATATTTTTTTCTAAAATAATATTTAAAACTAAAACCTGACTACGAAAACGCGCGCTTCGAAAAATATAAAATAGGAAAATATAACTCAAATTACAAATACTCCTGGGATGACCAAAATTTTAAATAATAAAGATATCATACACTAAATAAATGGATGAAGCTGAAAGCCTCCGCGGACTTTTTCAGAATGCTGCAGATTAAAAAAAAAAATACTCCATTTTCGAAATGAATAATGAGTCCACAAAAAGGTGAACCTACGAAATATATCACGTCGATAGTGAAATAAGTTTTAAAATATTATCTTACCAATACAATGCTGAGCGGTAGCGTCAAGAACGAAACCATTTTCACATTCACATTCGTAGCTGCCGTGAGAGTTGATGCAGCGCCCGTTGTCACAAGGATTCGATTGTTCTACAAAATAGTTCCAAATTTTAAAGAAATTATTAGAGGTCATACGAAAGAGGAACTTAAACGATTTGTAATCAAATTAAATAAAGATAAATTTATTTTCCATAACAAAAATGTATATCCTAGGGGACGATCCTAACATCCAGAACCAGAGGCGCAGGCATTTTAGAAATGATTGCACATTCCAAAAGAATTCTCTAAAAATTGTCACGAAATTTTTGGATAAATTAAATTACAAATCATCAATTACAAAAATTAATAACATGATAAAGTTAAGCAGTGCAATGAGATTGAATTGCGTGAAATTAATGTTCAATTATAAATATCAGTATCCATACAACGGATGGTTGGTGACCAAGCTCGAATATTGGTCAAATGATGCTAGTCCAGGGTTAGGATGCCCGATGGATGGAACATTATGATGTGTTGGCTTGTCACACAAAGGTTGGTAACCTGTTCCGATCGGGATCATAGGGGGAATGTCTCCCCGATCGTATTCCTTGACGATGAAAAGAGTCTCACCCTCGCATTCGTCTATGTCTCGGCAGATTTGTTCGTCTGGTTCGTAACGAGTTCCTGGTGGGCATACGCACGTGAAGCTTCCCAGAGTGTTGCGGCACTGACCGCCGGTGCAGTACTGAAACGAAAACAATGCCTTCATTTTCTGCAAACATATTTTATGGTAAACATGATAAAACCACTAGTACTAGTACTATTAACGAAATAGTTTATATGTGTACGTGTATGCGTATATCTGTTACTCCTATACGCTCAAAAATCTGAATTGATTTAAAGGTAAATCGGCACATAGACAGACCATGTCCTGAAATAGAACATAGGCTTATAGGAACTAGTGAACATTATAAAGCAAACGTAGAGCCAGTAATACTTACAGACTGATGCATATCACATTCATCTATATCCCTGCAGATACCATCATCGTCAGGATGGAACCCAGGGTCACAGATACACTTGTACCCTGGCTCTAAATTCTCACAGGTGCCGTGAGGACAGATGCCAGGAATCATGGTACACTCATTGATATCAGTTCCTCCGTTGTCTTTACTCGCGCCTTCGGGGCAGAGAATGTCGTACTCCTTGCTACCACGTTCAGGACAGGCCTTACAAGCGACACCCCAGCCTAAGTGGAGACCTGAAATAAAAAACATAGAAAAACTATGTCAACATCGTTATCATAGAAATTCATAGATACTTTTTGATTTGGGAAGCGTTATTTACAATATTATAAGAAAAACCAATTACCTTTGCTCGAACTACAACAACATTGAGATCTAGTTACTGGATTCTGTCCTGGTAAAGTACAATGTCCTTCTTCGTATTTTTCGTAGCACAAGTCTTGAACTTCATCTGTAAGGAAACATTAATTTATTAAAACCATTCTTTGTCAGTCTACTAAGAGTGGTGGAAAAACAAAACATGGAAACTTGAAGAAACTTTAATCAATTTTCTCCACAAAAACCTTTTACACAAAAAACTTTTGGCTACTTGATAAATTCAAGAATCAGTATATTCTTGAATTTATCAAGTAGCCAAAAGTTAAACAGTTGCATCTTTTCTTACCAAGACAAGTCCTTCCATCATTGCTGAGTGAGAAGCCAGGCAAACACTCGCATCGGAACGATCCAGGCGTATTATGACAACGTCCATTCCTACAGACGCGTTGTTCCGAACACTCGTTGACATCAATACATGCACCGCGGTCGGGTGTGGGTCGGTAACCTGCCTCGCATACGCACTGGAAGGAACCTTCGCTATTCACGCAGCGACCACCCTAAAAACGAAAAAGAATATTTAAACCGATGTGGTCCGAATATATGACCTTGCGAAACATCTAGAATATTGTTAATCAAAATTTAGTTTTTTTCTTTTAAATAATATTTTCATATGTTTGAATTTACTTTTTTGTTGCATTATATTACTCTATTACTTCAATACCTTTATTTAAAATGTTTAGGACAAAGCAACACACAGAGCACAACAGTATCAAAGGTATATCCAAAGACAAACCTGGCAAACGCTTTTATCGGAACACTCATCGATATCTGTACAATAACCACCCGCGGTGATCGAGAATCCTGGTTCACATTCGCATTCATAGGAGCCTGGTGTATTGCGACAGCGACCGCGGCGACAAACTCGTGGGTTGTCGCGACATTCATCCACATCGCGACAAGCATGGCCTGTCTCTGTGGACTCGTAGCCGGGGTTGCAGACGCATTCGTATCTGATGATTAAAATGGTTACTTTCAGCTTCATGTCAAGCTAAAAATCTTCATTTTTAACTCTTCTCTTATTTATTATAGTGCTACAAACTATAAATATATAGAATTTATCTACATTATACTTACTCTCCATCAATGTTTCTACAAACACCGTTTGTGCACATGCCTCCGTGCGTCGATTCACATTCGTTTTTGTCACTGCACCTTAATCCTCCTTCGATCGGGTCGAAACCAGGTGGACACCTAGTAAATAAATAAAAAATAATTAATTACTTTCTTTATTTTAACTTTCGAGTAGACGAGAAAAGGATTTCAATAATTAGGTCATGTTTTACAATATAACTACCAATTCGTAATTACCTGCAGTCAAATCCACCTGGTCTGTTGATGCAAGAACCTCCTTTACAATATTCGAGAGCACATTCATCGATGTCGATACAAGTCGGATTGCCATCCTGCACTACTGGTTCAGCACCATCCCAACAATCGCACTGGTACCTGGGTCGAAGAAAAATCAATTTATCAACATTGACGACCAACCTTTTATAAATATCCTACTTTTGTTTTGTATATTATCAAAGATTATTTATTTTACTGACAAGCTTACCCTTTGTCTTTATCCACACAGGTACCAAGTCCGCAGATGCCGTTCCTAAGCATGCACTCGTTGATCTTGGCTATCGCTGGTGGTTCGTACGAGCCACCTCCGCCTCCATCGTCGTCGCCATTGCCACCAGTTACGTTGCGGCGCCAGTTCGGTGGTATCACACCTCCACCACAGAGATGAGTCCATTCAGCTGTAAACAACATACAGCGCTAACAATGTTGTTTAGGTATATTAAAAACATTGCCATTCTTGACCACCCACAAAAGTTGTTACTAAATATTTTCACGATGATCCATTTATCCATAGCATATTTTTATATGAAAGGTCTTTAACCACCTATTCAGGACGAATGGAATCAGAATGTTTTGAAAGAAAATAAGTTTAAATAAACAATAACAAAACGTAAATAGAAATTACACTGAACATGATAATACAGAAATGTTTGCCAACTCGTATAATTCAATGTGCTGGACGGTAAACACCCAGCGCTGATCATTCTATATTATTTACAAATTCATCTTATAATTTATGAGGTTCACTCACTCGATCCTCTAGGAGGGCAGGGTGTGCACATGTCCCCCCAGGCTCGACCCATGTTGTATCCGCAGCAGCAGTCGCGGTTGGACAGCGGCATCGGCAGCCGGTCGGCACACTCGCCAGTCTCGCTCATGTATGTGAAGCAACTGCCCACTCGGCCATCTGTAACAAACACAAAGAAATTACAAATCCATTAGAGAAAATTGGAAGAGCCTTCCCCAAGGTGAACCGATGACCTGGTGAGAGTCATGGGAATCCAATAGATGCGAGATGCTACCAGACTGGTCGTTGTGGCGACACTTGTGGGGGCAACTAACATCACCATTATAAAACATATTGAACAATGTGCGAGTCATGTTTGCTAACTATAAATAGTAGTAGAATCTTTTTAAAATAAATAGATAATGAAATAAAAAAATTACCTATACAGAATTTCTTGTCTGGACTCGGAATGAAGTGTGGGTTGCAAAGACAGTAGTAGTCGCCTTCTGTGTTTACACATTTGCCGTTCTGTAAAATAAATAAGATTAAAAATTACAGCATCTTGCTGATTAAACTATAAAACTAATAAGTTTTCGGTTTCCTTTAGTATCAGCTAAAGCTGTCAACACTGACTATACCAATGTTACTTACAGGACAAATGTCAGGGTCCTCACATTCGTCGATGTCCTCACAGTTATTGGTGACTCTGTGTCGTCTCTGTCCAGGGGGACACTCGCAGGAGAACGAACCGATGGAGTTGATACACCGACCTCCTTGGCAGAGGCCTGGGACTGCTGCGCATTCGTCTATGTCCTGTAAACAGAATGGAAAGCCTTTCTATAACACAAATTCGACCACGAATTTTGGAATTAACTGAAACTTTTGCTACAAAATATGTCAAAATTTTATTTTGTTTAAAAACATGGTAGTTCTCATCTCACTGGTAGTTGGTTAAAATTAAAATAATTGTTATGATTTTTAAAGAAAATATTCATAAATCGTTCAACTTCCAATAATAAGCGATAGATGGCGCTAGTAGTTACATGAACTTTAGACATTCATTGTAGATATTAAGTAATAATTTATAATATTACACTTTATGGATTTGTTTTGTATAATATACTAGCTTTTGCCCGCGGCTTCGCTCCCGCTCTTCCCTACTTCAGCCTACTATACCCTACTCTACCCTACTATACCCTACTCTACCCTACTCTACCCTACCCTACTCTACTCTACTCTACCCTACTCTATCCTACTCTACCCTACTCTACCCTACTCTACCCTACTATACCCTACTCTACCCTACTCTACCCTACTTTACCCTACTCTACCCTACTCTACCCAACCACACTCTACTCTTCTCTACCCTACTCTACCTACTCTACCCTACTCTACCCTAGTCTACCCTACTCTACCCTACCCTACTCTACCCTACTCTACCCTACCCTACTCTACTCTACTCTACCCTACCCTACTCTACCCTACTATACCCTACTCTACCCTACCCTACTCTACCCTACTCTACCCTACCCTACTCTATTCTACTCTACCCTAAAAAAAAAAAAAAGTATCCTATGTCCGTCTCCTGGTTTTAAGCTACCTCCCCACCAATTTTCAGCCAAATCGGTTCAGCCGTTCTTGAGTTATAAGTGGTGTAACTAACACGACTTTCTTTTATATATATAGATCATATCTGTTAAAATGAAATATTTACTTGCAGTTAATTATTAGATAAACTCTAATGTATATTAGATAGTCAATCTCTTTACTTTGCGCTGATTGGTCGGTCAGTCGACCGAGTGTTTGTGAAAGTGGGTAGTAACAAAACACGGGGGTTTTTTGTAACGATCTTTTGGGACAGGGTCGGTCGGCTTTGAGTTGTTGAACAGAAAACATGTCCGACTAATCTGTGTATTTGTAAATGATTGTTAATAGAACGTAAGTATGAAATTGTGTTTATCAAAGTGAATAAGATATTTATACAATTTATCCTGGAGTGTTTGAATTGTTACAATTCAGAAGTGACACGGACCAGACAAAAAGGTATGGTTGAACAAATATTATAACGTTTATCGAGAAATTTTCAACGCCCACCAATGTTAATTTCTATATCACATAGATACATAGTCGTTAATCTATCAACTATTCACATTAAAACTGTCAGCAGACAAATAATCTCGATATAACCTACAACATTTTTAGTTAATATACATTTTGAGTACTATTTCTTGTATAAGCGTTTGGTCGGGGCTACACTCCGATAACGTTCATCTTAACAGACGTTTAACATGTGTTAGATAAACAAATTGAGAGAGAGAGCCAGAGCTTCACTCTGGTAGCGTTTTGATTTCTTTGTTTTACTTCTCACATCGACAATATATACTGCATTACGATCACGCATTATCTAAATATGACACATTATATAATAACACATGAAATATTCAGGGTAATTGTTAATACATCGTAGCACTGATTTTTAAATCTCTATCTAATGATAAAGTATCGTATTGATTTTAAATATTTTATATCGAGACATGATATGGGGGAACTATGTATGTTCATCGGATTATGTTAGGGGGTGAACTATGTATGTTCATCGGATTATGTTAGGGGGTGAACTATGTCTGTTCATCGGATTATGTTAGGGGATGGACTATGTATGTTCATCGGATTATGTTAAGGGTGGACTATGTACGTTCATCGGATTATGTTAGTGGATGGACTATGTACGTTCATCGGATTATGTTAAGGGTGGACTATGTACGTTCATCGGATTATGTTAAGGGTGGACTATGTATGTTCATCGGATCATGTTAGTGGATGGACTATGTACGTTCATCGGATTATGTTAAGGGTGGACTATGTACGTTCATCGGATTATGTTAAGGGTGGACTATGTATGTTCATCGGATCATGTTAGTGGATGGACTATGTACGTTCATCGGATTATGTTAAGGGTGGACTATGTACGTTCATCGGATTATGTTAAGGGTGGACTATGTATGTTCATCGGATCATGTTAGTGGATGGACTATGTACGTTCATCGGATTATGTTAAGGGTGGACTATGTATGTTCATCGGATCATGTTAAGGGTTGGATCATCATGTTCGTAATCGAACGTTGACAAGACTAAACACCTCTTATATGCTGGTGATTCATTTTAGTTTCTATATTTCAAATTGGGTTGCTTTTCCTTTCTTTATTTTCATCGAATTCGTATAATGATAAATGATGAATGAAAAATGATAAATGATAAATGATTGATGATTGATGATTGATGATTGATGATTGATGATTGATGATTGATGATTGATGATTACTGATTAATGATTAGTGGTTGGTGATTGATGATTGATGATTGATGGTTGATGGTTGATGGTTGATGATTGATGATTGATGATTGATGGTTAGTGATTGATGATTAGTGATTGGTGATTGGTGATTAATGGTTAATGATTAATGATTGGTGACTAATGATTAATGATTGATGGTTGATGATTAATGGTTAATGGTTGATGATTGATGATTGATGGTTAATGGTTGGTGATTGATGATTGGTGATTGATGGTTAATGGTTAGTGATTGATGATTAGTGAATGATCAGTGATAGTGCTTTGATGAGGCCAAGAGTGTCTTTGATGAGGCCAAACGTGACTTTGATGAGGCCCAACGTGCCTTTGATGAAGCTAAGTGTACCTTTGATGAAGCTAAGTGTACCTTTGATGAGGCCCAACGTGCCTTTGATGAAGCTAAGTGTACCTTTGATGAAGCCAAGCGTGCCTTGATGAAACCAAGCGTGCCTTGATGAAGCCAAGCGTGCCTTGATGAAGCCAAGCGTGCCTTGATGAAGCCATGCGTGCCTTTGATGAAGCTAAGCGTGCCTTTGATGAAGCCAAGCGTGCTTTTGATGAAGCTAAGCGTGCCTTTGATGAAGCCAAGTGGGCCATTTGATTTGGCCAGATGAGCCAATTAAGATTCGGGTTAAGTGTGCCCGGTGCAGATGAAGTTATCCTCAAGAGCGTAAGTAACGTATGAATTTACCTATAGTCTGACTACGTTGGTTTAATGCAGATGTTGTAAATGAATTGAATAATTTATTAAGTTTATTCATATCATTTTTGAACTGTTTATTGGATGAGATTTGAACATTCTGTTATAGTTTTTGAAGATATTATAGGTTTAGATAAATTGAATTGAAAGTATATTTTAACACTGGGATTTGATTCTTAAAAGAGTTTCAAATGAATGATACAAGTACTATTTCCTGTAAATGTTTTAACCACTGATTTTTTTTTATTTTTGAGGACTTGGATTCCGACAGAACTACAGAAGGAAAAATTGCCAGTTTTATTGAACAATAGATAGTTCCTGGTTCAAACAGTACAGGCTTGAAGAAAAATGATGCAAAGAGACGATTTGGAAGGAATAAGACACCACCACGATGCAAGAAGCGAAGAGGTACCCCACGTTGGTCAAAGAGAGTGGTTGATTTTCAAGGAGGAAGGCGTTACAAGTATCGAGGTTTGAACATATCCATTGGAACTTTGTGATACGGGAGTTCTACCACTTCTGTAAATTTTTAGAGTATTTAAGTTTGATTAGAAAGAGTAATTATAATTGATTTGTATTAAGCAAGTAGGATCAGAAACTGACTATAAAATTTGTCTCAAAAACTTGCTAGTCTTACCAAGAGAAAATAGAAAATTTACGGAACCTTGCCAAGTTTTGTAAGTTAGCATCTCGTGACGAAGTGGTAAACTAAACTAAAATGATTTTATCTAATGAGCAGAATTATGGTCGGTTTCAAGCAGAAATGTTAGCTGGTAAGAATTAAGGTGTAACTTATGTGAATATTATTACGAAAAATTAATGCTTATGTACGAATAACATATAAGTAAAAGAGCTGCAGATAGGAGTTTAAACACACGGTATTAATGATAAATCTGTTAGGAATTGAGCCAAACCATTAAATTGTAGACGAGGAAATGGATTTATCACACGTTTTCAATTCCTGTGACGTGTGCATACTGTAGCAGAGACTCATTCCATAGATAGAGAACACAATGATATTTATTTTACAAGTAGGATAAAATATATACTATTACATGACCATAACTAGTTCTCGTCGTCCAGACTGAAATCGAAGCCGGTTCCTAAGATGATTATGATACAATGAATGATTTAAATAGAGCTAAATATTACATCGTTATTTATTCGGTTAAGGGGAAGATGGATTGAAAATCCATACACTAGAGTAGAGGACCAATTTCAGGGTTTCAAATAAAAATGAAGTTTGACAAACTGTGCGATCCGAACTTCATTATTGGAACCTTTACTTGGTACGAAATCACGCACATATGCTGCTAATATTATTTGAGAGATAATTTTAGTACAATTAAGCCCTAAGCCTCTAGCCGAAGGATCACCTTTATTCTAAATGCTTAAGTTTCTGTTTTATATTATGCTTCCAAATAATGAAAGTAATGAACTCTGACTAAACGAGTCGCCACACAACATGTAGCAACATGGTGGCTACAGATTTGTGAGTTTCGTTTAACCGCTGAGAGTGTAAGATCTAGGACGCGTATGTCGATACCTTAAGCCGTAATATCATGTTTTCCACAGAAATTAAGACGAATACTGTTTCTGTTTATAGTATTGAGACGAGAATTGATCTAAATATCAACTTTTCGAATACTTTGACTAGAGACACAATAGAGGGACAATGAGGGGCCGGCGTTTGCTTGGGATTAAATGAATAAGATCTAGATTCCAAATTCTTATAGCTGAACCCTATGAAAAACCTAATGACATGAAGTGAATTCAGTGCGCGTAGATAATGAAGAATACTTTCGAACAAAAAGCTGATCAATTTTACTTTATGCTTACAGTCTCGCATAATTAACGTTGACCAATGGTTTTGAGTACCTAATTTAGTGTTGGTTATAAAACATATTTGACAGTAGTTTATTAACTTGAATAATAGTTTAATCATGGATTTCTTTTAGATACCCTACTATCAAGAGCTTTTGCGATAGTCATAGTATTGACCTTGTTTTTAAAGCTGTATATTGTCTAAGTCGAGCGCGGTTTTGCTAAAATGTATAACCACTATTTTAAATCCCCTAGCAAAATAAAATGATTCCTATGACGAACACCAATGAAACATATACTTATGGCGTGTTATTAATTTTGTTAAATGTCTCACTAGACGGACTGCCACAAAACTACGTAAATATGTATCGTAATATATATCTTTATCGAAATTAAGCATTATGTTATCAAAAGTATTTATGTAGAAGTAAAATTCTTTTTGTTTCATCTCGATCGGATATTTCGTTTAAAAGTTATCACGTGTGTAAGATGTTAAGAGTTGGTACCTATTAATGAGTTATGGGCCATGGAGTTTTTTTATCAACGTAAAATCCTGTAATAATCTTTTTCGAAATATATTTGTTGATGATTGTAAGTATAAGATCTTTGAAGAGAAATAAATACATTTATGAACGCGGTAATTTTGGGAAATACTGATTTGATATGAAAACTATTTAAAATATTCAATAGTCCATTTATTGAGGGAGGCAATTATAGGCAATATTTTATTTAGGTATTTCCACGGAAACGAGAAAAACGCGGGTGAAGCCGCGGGGCACAGCTAGTACGTTATAAATTTTAAGATATGAAGTGAGCGTCAATATCTGGGTTAGACTAGCAAAAAGATACTTTCGTAATCAGTAAACTCCTTGATACAGCATACAGCATAAGTAGTTTAATAAAGATTAGTAGATCTGATTGCAATTATGAGGGTAAAATTGAATTTGCCTCATTTTAAAATCCATAGATTAACTATTCTTCGTGTGATGAATACTATAAATATATGACGTGACGATAAAGCAAATAATCAAGACTAAGCCGAATGTTATGATTATGAATGTAAGACTCGGTTCCTTGTAGAACTGGAATTAAGTTTCATAATTTTAATGAAAATATCCTATCATGTTAATTGTAGTCGTGCGTCAGGAGATCGCACGATGTCGGATGGCCGAATGTTATGATTTTTAAAGAAAATATTCATAAATCGTTCAACTTCCAATAATAAGCGATAGATGGCGCTAGTAGTTACATGAACTTTAGACATTCATTGTAGATATTAAGTAATAATTTATAATATTACACTTTATGGATTTGTTTTGTATAATATATCATATCTGTTAAAATGAAATATTTACTTGCAGTTAATTATTAGATAAACTCTAATGTATATTAGATAGTCAATCTCTTTACTTTGCGCTGATTGGTCGGTCAGTCGACCGAGTGTTTGTGAAAGTGGGTAGTAGCAAAACACGGGGGTTTTTTGTAACGATCTTTTGGGACAGGGTCGGTCGGCTTTGAGTTGTTGAACAGAAAACATGTCCGACTAATCTGTGTATTTGTAAATGATTGTTAATAGAACGTAAGTATGAAATTGTGTTTATCAAAGTGAATAAGATATTTATACAATTTATCCTGGAGTGTTTGAATTGTTACATAATGAGAATATAATTTCGTTACAGTAACATTAAAAATGAGGAACAAATGTTTTTCAACTAACATTTAATATTAATAAATAACATGCTAAACAACTTTTGTTCTATGACTTTACAAAACATAATTATTTTACCAAAACCTAAGATTTCGTTGTTCTATCTAACACATTTTAACTCTATATTTTGCTTTAAATACCTACATCTGTAAGACGCGACGCAAGCGCATCAAGCCCCCCGTCGCACGATCCGCTCCCCTCGGCTATTCTATTATCGCTTGCTTCGCGTAGACTTCGTAATATTTATAAAGTTCAATTTAAATATTTTTATTTGAAAATCTGACGAACTGAAATATGATAATTTTTTAAAAGTCATAGAACAAAAGTTGTTGTTTATGATGCTAGTAACAGTCCTGAGAGGTTGCCAGTGTTTTATAAATAACCTTATATAATAAACCCAACAAACAAAAATCTTTGCCATTGTCTTACCTGGCACTCTTTAGTAGCCAAGTTCCTCAGATGTCCTGTAGGACAGTCGAGGTCCCCGCAGCGCTCGCAGGGGTGACCCCAGGCCACCCCGACGGTGGCACAGCACAGCTGCTTTGTGCACACCACACCTTCCAGAGCTCCCGTGCATAGGGCGCCTCTAGTGTCCGTGTAACAAGGACCTAGAAATGTGTACCAAATTAGTAACGTAGCAGGAGTTGTAGTCCTGGATTCTCTCACTTTAGAAGTGTAATAAAATCTATAAATCGTGCAGCATCTTTTTTGACAACTCTTCTATCTTTCTCTCTATCTTTTTAGAGAAATTGAAAGAGTTTTTATTTTGTAAAGCGCCGTACGCACGATCCATCTTGAAGTACGTTCCGCCAAGGTCATACACGATGCACGATGCAAAACTCCCGTGTGTAGGCTTGACGTACGTCAATTATTACAGTACAATTCACGAATGATGGCGGTCGTGAAGTTAGCCTTTGCGAACGTTCGCGCATACTACACTCTTCTCCCACACACACGTCGCCATTTGGTGCCTAAAACACGTTACTACGCAGCCTTCTGAGCAAACTTCACGGCCGCCATCTTTCGTGAATTGTACTGTATTATTAATTGCTTGCTGGTCGTGCACGATGACATTTCGATCCAGCAAGCCCCCCCCCCCCCCCCCCACTACGGACGTCGTGCAGATGGATCGTGCGTAAGCTTGCTGTACAGCAGGATAGGGCTGCCAGGTGCAAAAAAGGTGTGAACGTACGACAATACAACTTCAAAACAATCGTATACCAATAAAATTATGAAATGATAAGATTATACAACCGAGAAGTACAAAGTTTTAATAAAAAATCGTTTAATTTAAACACTTTTTCTTAGAAAAATAATAATGAGTGAAGAAACTTCTTAAACAAACACCTTCTTAAGCTGGTTTGGTTTGCGGTTTCTTACTCATCGTATCTTCCAAATATGTAAGTTCACTGGATTCATTCATAAATTCATACGAAATAAGTCCCCAGTTAATTCTTATCACACTATAACGTAGTTCAAACTCACCAGTTCGTCTGTCGATCTCGCACCTAGTGCCGGAGAGTCCGTGGAAACACACGCATCTGTCCGGAGCAATACATCGACCACCGTGGAGACAGGGCTCCCGACAAATTGCTGGAAATAACAACATATTTTCTTGTAAAGACTTTACAAACAAAGCAAGATATAATAGTACTCTTAAAAAAACCTATAAACATACGTATATATTTCTAAATGCATAAACCACTCACACCCAAACACAGAACAAATTATTGTGGTCATCACACAAACATTTGTCTTGGGTTGGAATCGAATCCACGACCTCCGGCCTAGCAGTCAGGGCCACTAACCACTAGACCAACAGGCTAGTTTAAAGATCTTAGTTGCTGATCATCTTAAAATTTCTTTCCAATGAGATCAGTTAGTTGTTCTCAATAAAATGCAGCCAATCGCTGCCCATCGATTCCTATCGTATCTATGTTTTACTTACGTTCAGTACAAAATTCGCCGCTCCAACCGGGTGCGCAAGAGCAGGTACCGTTTGAACAAGTACCACCGTTCATACAGATTCGACGACAACCACCCGGCGTTCGTACTGCAAACGAATAAGACACAAAATTAAGCAAAGGGTACAGTACTACATTTTTGGCTTTATTCCAAAACATAGAATACGGGCAAAAAGTTGATAAGGTTTTTGTAAATTATCTTCATCGGTTATTTAGGTTCTTACCTGGATACGGATAGAGTCCACCACCGCCACAAGATGGCGCTTCGACTCCGCTAGCACATCGACACATGTTGGGAGCTACACAAGCTCCCGGGGAACCGCAGTCAGGACGGCATAAAGCTGGAAATTATACATCCCATTAAACGTAATAGTGAAGAGCAAATAATTGAATACCAACAGAGTATCGATAAATTCTATCGATCAGGGAGAAAATAATCATCTCTCCTTGGCCAGGCTGTTCATATCAAGACGAAAGTAAATAGAAACAGAGTCAATAAAATAGAAAAAGAAAATAAACTTACGGACTATACAAAGTAAGGAATTCGGCCGGGACGTCCATCCGGGACAGCAATGCGTGCTGTTGCGAGACCGGCATACGTGAGGACTGCAACAAACATAATAAAAACTATTTGTTCTGACAACAGAAGCATGATATTATTTCATTTTAGCTAAGAGTGTCTCTCACTGAGCACAAGACCACAAGTTCACAAGTTTTTGAGGCAACCTAGAAAGGGGTGTGAAATGTACACGTTTCTAAAATAATTCTTGTGTCACTTGCCACGAATGACCATGAAGTAAGAAAAGGTGACCTATATTTTATTCTCAATGAGAATTCAAGCTCAACAACATGGTTTTCTTTGCAAGCTCTTCAACAAAAACTTCCTACAATATACCCGTAGCATTCAGGCCACCTAGAAGATCGTAAAATGTTACCTTCGGATTAACAATGCAGATTTCAGTTGCTTTTGTAGCTTTTGTACGAAGCGCTCATTAAAGTCAGACAGGTGTTGTTTAACTCTGATTTATTATCTAAGCCATTGTAAACACGTTCACTACTTCGATGATATACGGAAATTCTCAAGTTTTCTTGATGCTACTGTTCGTGTTGTTCAGAATTAAAAAAATAAAATAAAAAAAATAAAATTTATTGCATATAATTTTGGATTGAATTACATGTCGAGGAGTCTCCATTTAGACATAAAAATGCCTGTAGTTGAAGACTCCGCTCTTCCCTTACTTTATAAATACACACTTAGGCAAATGACTAAATGAAAAAAGTAAAATAAATATAAAGTATAAAAAATATAAGTATTTTTTTTCCCTCTTCCTCTTTGTCCCTTGATTTGCTTGAAGCACACCGCAGACTACCCCCTTATTTAGTTTAAGTTCTTATATTCCATCCCAAGGTTGTCTGGAAGACACCGCTTTCAGCGATAAGACCGCCGCTGTGCACATAGGTTTAAGATTCTGTGAAATTGTTACTATTTTGGTGTACAATAAAGTTTATTATATTCTATTCTAAAAAGTAACAAGAAAAAAAAAAGAAAAAGCGATCAATTGTCTTTGTGCATGAGTCGTGTGATAGTATGTGTGGTGATTAGTGCAGAATTAGTGACACCGTGCAAAAAATCAAAATAGGTAACCACTTTGTATAATATCTTAGAGTGTTCGCTGCATTAAATAATTGAAACTTGTTACTGAAACACTCGTTCATTTTATTATATTACCTTACCTATATACAAAACTGGACTCAACTAAAATTATACAAAAAAATAACCTACCCACTGAAATTGCCTACTAAAGGACTTGGAATGATCACTTTGTCCGTAACATGATACTGACAAATATAACAAATAATAATTACAATCAACAATAGGTATAACAATTTAGATGAAACAGTAGCTCTACTGAATGTCAAATTCATTGCCGTTGGTCAATTAACACTTTCAAGCAGCGAAAACGTCTTAGCAACAAATTACGCAACACTTAATATAGAGGAGCTTATGAGCGATGATCCCAATAACCTTGCTCAATGTACGACCGTATCTAAGTTGTACCGAATAGATTCTCCGCGCCTTGTTAAACTAGACTAATTTATTCTAGGGTCAAAGAGTATCGCAAGTCCTTACACTGAAAACCTTGTATCAAAATTGAGATTTAGTGCAGCACTGCACTTAATTATACATTATCACTGTTTTGCCACATATGAGCTTATCATTCAAGAGCATTGCGGTCATTTAAACAATTCATTTTTGTTAATAGATTCACTTACATCTAACTTAATTCGGTAAAGTAGTTGTTTGTTCTTAATAACAATAGTGTAATAAATACGCTATGGTTACATCAAATAGAACTTAATTTAAATATTATTTGCGCGTTCGACATAGTGAGTGATAGTGATCTCATCGTTATGTCATAATATTATTACAGCAATACTAATATAAGCAGAACTATCCATTGATTAGCAATTTATAATCTCAGCACTGATAAATCATATTATTTCTTCACTAATCATCTTTGATCGTGCTGCAGCCAACCTCTACTAATGTCTTTCCTGTTTTTGTAACAACATTTCTGGTGTTCATTAAGTAACAATTAACTTATTTCATATGATGGTTCTTTTGCCCTAACTATATCTTGAGTACCGTCATTTAACTTTGCATCTTCATCGACCTCTGAGAATTGTCTAAATTCGCTTCGGTCACTATCATCCTTGCATTCGTTGATTGCATCTGTGACCTTGGTATATAAACCAGCTTCGTCATAGCCTGTCCCAGTGAACTCGTCGTTGGTTCCGCTATTGCCCTCT
The DNA here is from genome assembly GCA_929112965.1 of Mythimna albipuncta. Taxonomy (NCBI): domain Eukaryota; kingdom Metazoa; phylum Arthropoda; class Insecta; order Lepidoptera; family Noctuidae; genus Mythimna; species Mythimna albipuncta. The sequence goes on from OV815973.1 coordinate 1,165,524, forward strand.
GCCCGACTCCCGAAATTATAAGCGTGAAAATCACTTACGCACCGCCGCCCACGGTAAGAGTACTACACAATCGTCATGTATTATGTTACTGAGCTCTCTATAGCAAGCTGAATCAGAAAAAGTCGTAGTTTGCCCAACATTTTGTGGATTTGTAATTCGCTTTGTCACTTTTAAAATTGACTCATTAGAGTTTTTGCTGTGATATTTAGATTTCTTAGTAAAGAAGGAATTAATTGATTTGAATTTTGACACACAAACTGTATGGAAGAGCTGAAGCGTTACCTACTGCAATAATGTTGGAACTGGTTTGACTTTTGCTACCATCATCAAAAGCTTCACCCAAATGTCAAACAGCCGTGATAAGTATTTCTAGAGTAGTTAATAATGCAAAAGAGCCCTTAAATGCTCTCTAGTGAGATCAAACGCAGGACTTTACGCCCGATTAGTCAGTAGCCAAGCTTTCAACAAATGACGGTAAAGAATAAATGTATGTAAAACGTGTACGGCTTAAAGATGCAATAGCGCATACGATTATAAAACCGTACAGTGTAAAGTACCGAGATTTGTATCACTGTGACCGCCGCATGCGCTTCACGTACGGTTCCTAGGACCGGAGAACGATGCACCTCCGATTAAAATGTATTAACATCACATTCTTTTACTTTGATGGTTTGCGTGATTGAGTTTTCCATTAACAATATATGTTAGGGCAGATGCGTTTAATGCAACGATAATTTACAACGCCGTTTTCCAATAAATCGTCCAGTAAATCAGTGACCGACCACTTGAACGACTACGAAGTATATTTCTGTTTAAGTTACGAACCGTGGTGACCTTTGATTAAAATAAATATTTTAAAACATGTTAAAAAACATAGTATGAAGTATTTAAGAGCTTTCATTTCTACTGTGTTCATTAATAAGATCAGATTTCTAAAAAATCGGCTCAGGTGCCTTTAAAAGATAATTAAACACTAATGCTGTTGATACTCTGCAGGCTTCAGGTATTTAAACTAGTTTGAATGATTGTCACTCCTCTATCTGTTGCTCACCAAAGTTTCTACTACCACTCCAAATTTTTGGTGCTACAGCATCTAAACAAACTCACACAATCCCCTGTTCCAACTTACCCTACGAACTGGTTAGGTTTGCGCTCAGAGAGCGTGCGAGGCGCGCGCGGCCACAGACGCGGCGGTCGCGTGGGCTGCGGGCTGCGCGCTTCGCTCGCTACCACGTGTGCGCACGCGCACAGCACCGCCGCCGCCGCCACCAGCCGCCACATTGTCATCTTGGAACCATCACCCTGGAACAATGGAACATTAACACTGCTTAAAAGTTTTGGTGGCTGAAACAGTACTTAGACCAAGTCATGATTCTCGTGAATCACAAATGGCTATGCTATTATTCAACTTCGTACGATGCATGGTGTTGTTCATCGGTGTAGTCACTTGCAGGCTTTACTTGATTGGTTATTAGGTACCAAGAAGATGGATTAGCCCATTAGCATTATGACTTATTTTCTTTGTTTATTTTTACTTGTTCACGAAAGAATCCTGCACACTTATTATTACTGATTTATAAAAAGAAGCCACTCTGAATACTTTCATTGACGTAATCAGGGCTATTTTTCAGGGGGGGGGGGAGCTTACCCCTGACATGCCATAGCTGATACGATGAAGCAGAATTGACGTTTAGTATCAAGATTAATACGCTAAGAAGTATCTGAATGTATTACAGTAGGTAGACAAAAGTAATAGTTTACAAATAAGAAATTAAAATCTTTTAAATTTGGACCCTGGGTCCCATTATGCCACTGTTTGAGATTAAACAAATAATAATAAATGATTAAGTTCAAATATAAAACTGTAATAAAAATAACTAACTTTTGTATATAAGCTAAAATAAGCATAATCATTAATTAAGAGAGGTTATGAATGAACGTTCGTTATCATCGAAATATTCGTACAAAAAAAATCAAATGGCACTACAAAGTTATTCTATCGCCACGTAATACCGCACGAGTAAAAAACTAAGATAACTCTTAACACCGGATAAGATATCGCCAAACGTTTAAAAATAACATACATAGCAACTTTTAAAAATAAATTAATTATATAATATATTATAATAAAATCAATAAAGTGTCACGCAGTCAAGCCTTCAATAGTAACCTTATAAAATCTTAATAAACAAACAGTACGAGTAATTGGGACAAAGATTACGCGGTACACTCTTATCGCAACTGCATTGATATTAATTGAATGTTTACACACTAAAAGAACACTCTGATGACAGTGCCAAAAACATTTTTAGATACACTTGTGCTATCTGAAAACTTTCGGATAGTAGGTGTCAAAGCTTTCAGTTAATCTGTCTTGTAGTATTTGTGCAAGTGTCAGGAGAAATTATCACACTTCGTGTATAAACGTGGGGATATTTTAAAATACAAAAGCTCCAATATTAGATAATGTATTTTCAAAGCAAAATTACTTCAAATAACAACAAATAGTTTACAAGAATTTCTAATCTTCTTATTCTTCCTGCCCTTGTCCCGTGTAACCCGTCTCACACAACCCATTTTTTTTTCTGTGGCGTCCCTCTCTCTCTCCATCCATTCACATGTGTACACATAAGACTTTTAGTAACATACTTTTCATCCCTCCTCTTCACATGAAACGCATGTTGCTAAAAGAGATGGTCATAACCATACAAAGACAAACGATTCCCTTTCAACTTTTTGATCACTAGTGCCATTTTCAATCTACTTATATACTCATTTGTTACTTTATCCATACTCGTTACACCACATATCCATCTCTTTAATTACTGTTATCGTGTTGTAATTATTTCAAATATAATTAAAGATCTTTGAATTATTTAAAAGAAGAGACAGAAAATCATTGGAAAAGACAGTTAAATCTGACGTTACGTCATCACTAATGAGTTACTGAATGAGAATATATTTAGTTGATTAGAAACTAACATTATAAAAACAATCTCAATGATGTAGGTTAACTTCGTTATCTACAAACATGTACTTGAAATAAAATATTGGACATTTAAATAATTTAAACAGATCTCAGTAAATTTAATGTCGGTCATTGTACCTGACACATTAAATTTAATTAATTTTCAAATATTCTTTTACCATTTGAACCTTCATCGTTTCAAAATTTAAAGCAATTAAATTAAATTTCAAAGCTCTTATTCTTTAGGTAGCCTATGACTACATCTTTCATCATCATGCAAAATGGCATGAGATATTGTATGAATGTGAAACAGTCACTAATAAAAAATAGATACTCATTATTAGAAACCGTCGACCTCATAAAATAAATAATCCAAAAGCAGTTTCGAAGGAACCATCGAAACCAGACCAAAAGATTACAACACTAAAACCTTTTTTGGATAGAAAAAGACAGCACTCACAACGAAAGAGGCGCAAGCACGCACACAGCACATAGATGGCGGGAAGCGCAGGAGCAGCGGGGCGGGATCAAGCAATCTGTGCCGAAATGATAACGCGGGCCGACGACCGCGCGCGCATCACAATCACAATCTGTTGCTATAATTAGTAAAAATTCTTCACCAGCTTTGTTCTACAAATGACGTCATTTGTTAGTAAAAGCAACAACCTTACGTTAGTTGTGGACTAAATTGTAGTACCACCAATGAATGGAACGGTGGCAAGTTACTCAGTATCAACATTGTCCGATGCTCCACATCTATTGATGCTTACAAGAAGACCTTTTGTGGGCAAATTGCTGCTTTTAAGTACCGATAATGTTTCTCTGTTTTCCTCATTTGTATTTACAATAACCATACGATTAACTTGCAACAAAACTGGTCCCGAGATCCACAACGGTTGAGCCTGTGTTAATAGAAGAGATTTAAAAGGTGGCAGACTCACTGTCACTGTTCTTCTACGCCTGACTCTTATCAGTTATACTACTTATTATATCTATAGGTGTAACTTATGTAATAAATCACACTGATGTAGCAAACAATATCATTGACTTTTTAAAAGAGGCTTGAAGTATGAACAATATCATATTCTTCTTCGTTTTCTGTGACTGAAAATTAACTAACAATATCATAGGATTTTTTCATATCATCAGCATCGTGGTCTCGGTTAGTTTTAGGTGGCATTGTAGTGAGTGGACAGGAACGAGTCGAAGTTGGGCGCCCATCAATGGATGAGTCACGCGGAGTGAATGCCGCCGCCCACGACTCCGGCTTCCTTACTTACTACATGGTCATTCGACGGCCACACACTGGAAATCATACTAATCTAATGTGACGAATTTTACGCGATATTCGGATGTGGTTTATTAGAACGAATCAAAAATACAAAAAAAAGCAGCTACTTGCGTAAACCCGTGACATAGCTCCTTAGTAGTCAAGATGTCAAAATTAGCTCCTTAAAGGAAAACTAGTTATGGTCTTCCAAGATCATGATTTCCACGGAGTGATGTTGTTTCAGAACAGGCTCCTAATCAAATACTTGCCCTCAGTTTCCACATGAACAATTTTTTAAGAAAATTTTATCGAAACCAAAAATATTTATTCGTTAATTATATCAAACATATATTTGTACTTCTATAGCATCTAATTATGTACCATTTCAATTAGGCCCGCCGTATCAAATTACTCTCCGATTCAATCTCGTGATTTACCGATCCTTGATGGGTACCGTTAGCTGACGCACGGACTCTCCCGTCAAATCAATCGTATCCTAAGCAAACACGTATCTTTTCAATATATCCTGAATGGACACAAATGAACTTTCACATTACATTGTGATTAAAATAAATAAAACTTGGTAAGTGCGTGGATTGGGAAGATCTAAATCTTTTTCGTGATGTCTGATTCAAACAAACGCTAGCAGCGTGTGATACTACTTTTTTTTAAGTCAAATTTTTACTGAGATACAGAAAGAGAGACAAACTTATTAAAAGTCGCGACTAAAAAGCCTACACAGTAATGCTTCTTACTTTTTTACTACACAGATTGCATACTTTTCTCATAAAACCTTTCACACCGTTCTCACAAAGCTCCAGGTCCTTTTGCATACAGATCTTTATCAAGACCATGTTAATTTGTACATTCCAACATTTTTAACCCCAGACAGAACTGGTGTGGTCCCAGCTTTTCTTAGACCTCACGCAGATCTATTGTGCAATATCAAACTTACATGTTCTTAAAATTTCTCAGAATCGCGTCCGTTATAACATTATTAGGTTCACTTATTAGCACGGCCGATTTATGCTGATTCCGATCACAATTGGCTGTTAGCACCAATGTATGACAATGCCTAACCGCACCTTGATATGCTGAATAGCGTCCAAAGTTATGACCATAATTAATATCAATGGAGACAGAACTAATTCTGACCGCTGACCGGGTTAAATACGTGTTTTACTACAGTTTAATTTGTGTGTTGTATATACGTCTGGCCCTTTTGCTCAACGAAATGATGCTTCGCCAAAATACTGATTTGTAGCACGGAGCTAAAGACACTCTTAGGTTCTGTGCCACCAAAAAATAATATTAAGGATAATATCTATTACAATGAAAATAATAAAAGAAAAGATGATGAAGCTACTTTTTGGTGTGTAAAATCTTCTTAAAACTCCTCTCGCTCTAGGCGGAGCAAGGAGGTGACTTTTACTCCCTAAAAGCCATGTTGCTTCATTAGCCATTTGTATTCTAGGGCAACGCTACCTCTTTCTCTCAATTCAGTAGACCCACTATTATGTATGTTTGTTTTTTCCTTGACTTGGATAAAGTTTTAAACATAGGTAAACTAGTTAAATATATTCCAATCCCTAAATAGCTTATAGGGTATTTTTATCCTGTTAGTACAATCCCCTGATTTTCCCTTGGGGTAAATGTCTACTATAAAAAATTGCCGCATCCTCACCGTAAGTAAATGCATCCATTAGCCTTCATGAAATATATTCATTAAACTTTACCTTTCCCATCATTAACCTTCGCCCTTGACCAGATTGGAATCAAAGCATCGCCGAATCAGTGTCAAGTGTCACGCAAATAGTGTGGACGGTCAACAAACGCGATGATCAACGATGATGCGTCGCGCTACGGTCGGAGGAAACGTCGGCACGCGCTTAGATCAATATAGTGGGGAGGGAGGAATAAGGTAGGAGTGACAGCGGTTTTGTTAATAGACAATCTACAAATCAAGCTAATTTGATTGTAGAAGTAAATAAGGTAATTCTAGGTTTCTAAAAATACTAACTTTTACTCTTAGATGTTGAGCCAAATAGTAGTAAAAGCTTGTTTCTTATCATTTTGTAACCAAGCAAAACTTTCATAGAAAACTTTACAACACTTTTAGTAAAAATATTATTTAATTTATGTGGTATAGTACACACAATCCAATTACAAAAATATAAAGAAGAAAACCGCTTTCGTCTATGACTTGTAACCGTTCCTTAAAGGCGAGCGAGTGCCCTCAATTGAGGGGTTATTAACGCACGCCACTGACTGCGCCCGCGCCGGCTTCTAACGATCCGATGCAACAAATAAACTCAACTGACGGCGACAATGCAGTTAGATTGTTTAAGTAAAGCTCATATGAACTTTAAAGTGTTGCTTAACAGCTATTGATTAATTGCAGGAATCAAAAAAAAGATCGATAGCTTTATTGTAACGAGAAAAAAAAACAGAGCGGGACCCAAAACGCTTCCCTGTGAAATACCGAAACAATACAGTAGTTCACTAATATATAGGTCACTACTATATTCTTCCAAAACAAATTTTTAGGTAGAAAAAAAGCAATGTTCTACTCTCAGGCAAAGTGTCTTATTATTAAAAAGCACTGGTAGCGGTAACGACAGAGATATGCAGTAGTATCTCAGTTGTAGGAGGCCGCAGTACTGGCAAATATACCAGTAAAGTTACAAAAAAAATAGTGAATAAATATTGAGATGTAAGCAAAATAATACATCAATATCTCGATAACTTTAGTTCAATTATATATAAAGAAGTTATACGCTAGTCTTTCAATTTACGTAATAGAGCGTGAAGGACGACTTTCTATAAGCCGTTTATATCACGTTCTACAGAAGCCTACGCTAAATCCTACGATTTGTTTGAAAAATTCACAGTCATTGACTAAAACATCAGCTGCTAACTGAATTTATCATTATTGCAGATGGAATTGCAGTCAAGCACTGTTTTTTAACAATTTAAAAAAAAAAAAAACATTTTTTTTTTACAATTTGAAAAATACTATATGAAAAAATTAGGATTATCACTGTTTTCATTAATTATAGTAGTAATCAGTTTTCTTATAAGCTGTAGGTTCTCCAAGCTGTAATAAATTAATTAATTAAAAACCGATACTGTAACTCGTAACAATATACATAGTAAGTCTACAGAACAATGTGGGAATTATAAAGTCTCGACAATGTTTTTAGAGTCAACGTTTTGAAGAGCATCTAAAAAAAAAAAATCCCTTTTTATTTCATATAAAGAGCAACAAAATTGTGTAACAGCTTATTTGTCGGCATTTTTACATCAAGAGGGTGGTCCCCGGCCGTACAGAGTCTAGCCATTAATTAAAATTCTTAATTATACCAGCTTCGAGAGAACAATAATTAGTTATAACCCGTATACTATAATGGTAAGTTTAGTAAATTGATTGTACTCAATAATTTATTGGTTGGTTATGGAATGCAGTTATAAACGCTCCTAAGTATCCTTTTGTGGTTGATAAGTTATGGATAAAAAATTGTAATACATAGTTACTGAACTGAACATGTAGACTTGACGCTCAGTTTTACTATTCTAAGGTGTCCCAAACATAGATATCGCGGTCCTACGATCCGGAAAAATTAGTTCATCATTTTGTTGATCCTTGATGACTCTGAAGGTGATTTCGGAAATTCGTCTTAACGCAAAACTCTTGCCTTTTTTGTCGCATTATCAGGTACAGTAACTGAACGTCATCATAAAACTGACATTAACATCATCAATAATGACGTGACATGTCCAAAATAATAAATAATCCAGAATGTTCACAATAAAGCGTGATCGTTAGTCTCCTAGCCACAAAGTGAGTTCATCGACCTCGCTTGCATGTAGACAGCTAGGCGCCAAAACATTTGACATTGAATCGAGTGATTGATCGATACATAATCGATGATCTATCGAATCACTCGATGTTACGCACTGCGCAGCTTGGAGTAACTGTTCCTGTGCTTAGTTTAAGTAGTTGTGATGTAACATAAGCTTTTAAGCTTATTATTTGAGTAGGTACTTAATGCAATAAATAAATGAATGCCGCTATACTATATTAAATAATAATAAACATACAAATTTTACAAATGTTAAATTCTTATTTCTTTTTAATAATTTAAAATATGGATATCATTCTTGTAATGTTTTGAAATTCATATTAATAGTTCAAGCACCATGTTTTGGAAATGATTAAATTAATTTAAAAAATAAATTATTTAAATTTAAGCAGATGTCTGCACATAATGACAACTAATGCAAACATTAAAAATTATTCAGCCAGTAATAAATAATTAAAACTGTTTACTTTGTCTGTCTTCTTCTTTCGCACGACATGCGATACTATTACCTATAATGCCACATCGGTGAGAGATTTCTATAGGCAAAACGCTGGTCCTTTAACCGTAATTTCAATGTCTGGTCTTGTACACAAAACAAATATATATTCCTGAAGAACCATTCTTAAACCTTAATTTATAATTGACGTGTAGGAATATTAAAATGAAAATGTTGGAAAACACACAAAAGAAAAAATAAATCTGCATGTCGTAACCAACCTTAAAGGAAACACTGTAGCACCTCACAAAAACTAACACAAACTCGATAAGATTAACCTCATTATGTTGCAAAATAAAGGTTTAGAGAGCACGGCGAGTATCAATCATGATGATTGATCGGTCAGGTAAACAGTGCGAGCGACGGCACCACACTATTGGAACAAGAATGCGTGACACTAATCTTAATTAGAACGCGTGGACTAATTAATTTAAGGTGTCTGAATTCCGCCGATATAGCGGTTTTGGTGTTTCATAGTTTAGTGGCTTTGACCTGTTTAACAATGCAGATACTCGTAGTTTGAATCACAAAATTAATCTACCTAACAGTGAAAATCTTAAATAGATAAGTAGTTAACATACTGTGAAAGAATAAGACGAAATATTCAATCAGAATTTCAGATGGATTGCAGGAACTATCTCAAACTGGCCTTTATCAATGGCAAACGATATAACGGTTAAAATCGAATACAATGCATACAACGGTATTCTAATTTAGGATAGCAAGTGAATTTTACACAAAAAAAAGTTTTTTTCTCTGACCGATATTTGGGAGGTCCTTGGGGTCATGTTCGGATAAGCCGCCTATCAGCCCCATGTCGGCACCACGAGTACACGAATATGACGAAACTGACCCATTAGGAATGGCTGGGGCGATAAAAAATTAGGTCAAGGCCATTTCTTTTAGTGATTCATTATAGCATCGACTTTTATGGTAAATAATTTCGAAAAATAGGATATACCGGATGTATACAAGATACAGCGTCTTTACAAGTTACGGTTTTAGTCAAAGAAGGGATAATAATTCCGTCAAAGCTACAATACTATCATCATTGTTGAATTTTTTTTTTCTTACTATGTATAGGCTCGAGTTTGACCACTATCTCGCCTGATGGTAAGCAATGATGTGGCCGACAATAAAGGTCGCTTGCTTAGAAGTAACCTATATAAAAAAACGTTGTTTGAGTGCTGAATCAGGCTAATATTTTTAGTAATGTATTTTTTTTATCTACTCTTCTCTTTTAATTAATTTGTTTTTCTCAATATTCTCGAAACTGACTGTTGTTGTATTGTGACGTGAGTCAATTTTACTGTTAATAGTTATTTTCTCGTCTTCTTCGAATTTCCTCAAGAATATTACAACATATAGTACTTATACAGTTACAATAAATTGAAAGAGATGAATCTTAATTTATATACTGCATCTAGTTAATATTTCTTTTTTCATTATAATTTATTTTTTGTTAATATCACATTATAATTTTAAATAATTGTAACATTTGACATAAATTTGTATGCCAATATTTGGCAAAACATAGCGCACTATACTTCTATACCACCACACTTTAAAATACCTGTATTTTACAAACAAAATAAATCATTATGATTATGATCATGATTATTAGTTTAAATCAGATGACAATATTCAGAGATGTTGCACTAATTAGAGTCAGAACTCTAACTAACACGATAGCTCTTTCAAACATTGCCGCAGCTTTGACATTGGCCATTTAAAAATAAATATGCAAATCCAATGGATGAAAATCTCGTTCACGTTCTTAGATTATTCTAAGAATGCTTAGTTATTCCTCCAGTAATTATTTTTAGTTTCCCCTGTTGCAACAATAGAACAAATTCCAAACAAATGCCAATCCCCGAAACTTTTCATAAAAAAAAACGGAGCGATGCCAATTTGGTCAGGTTCAATGCTGCTAAAACCCAGGCGTGTCTATTTTCGACTAAAAAGGAGCTAATTCAGCCCTGCTATAACTTTCCAGGGTGGAACCGCGGCGATAACCGACCATCTTGACCTTCTTGGTGTTACGTTGACGTCAACTCTCAATTTTAGGCCATACATCGAAGCAAAGGCTCAACTGGCTGCAAAAAAGCTGGGAATCCACGCAAGGGTCAGACAATACTTTACGCCGGAACAGTCGCTAACGTGTCGGTTTTCTACTAGTTGGATTTCGGGGAGTGTGCGTCGAAATTGAGTCTGATTCCACCTAGCCCGTTACACTATCGGACCACCAGGCTTACGGCGAAGCGCCACCGGTACATGGTGGACATGACAATGAATGTGTTCCCAAAACGTTTTGTGAGTATAGGTGGAAACCTACAAGCTCAAAATGTTTTGGAAATTCCACCCCTTAGCTGTGCGCATAATGAATGTGTTATTACGCGTACACTAAGGAGTGGAATACCTTGCCGGAGTCTGTGTTTCCTGATAGCTTCAACACGGGGGAATCTTTAAGTCTAAGAATGAGTAGGTTACTTCTAGGTAAGCGCGCTCCATCGTCGACCGCATCGTCGCTTTCCATCAGGTGAGACAGTGGATAAGCAGCAACCCTATAAAAATAAAAAAAAAAGATCCAAATTCCGGAACATATATTTTATACGTTGTTTAGACATAGTTTCTGATCAAACTTTTTATCTTATCAAAAATAACAAAAGACGAATTGTAAATATTTTGATTTGACCTAAATCACTGAAATACACGTAGGGTAAATCTGTTTCTTTTCACGTGGCACACCATGCATAGGTACTAGGGAAGCATAGTAAGATAGAGGTTAAAAATGGCATTCAATCAATAGATAGGTATATTTCTCATCATAAAAAGGAAATTATCTTGGCTTAAACATCAATACCTATTAAAGACTATAGTATCAAAATCCCTTTTTAGGTACATTCCAAAAAAGTGGGTCCTTCGATCCCGATGAAATTTTCAATGTATTGAAGGGCCTAAAATTCTTCATAAAGATCATTAAAATAACCGCTTAGCAACAGAAAATAATAGCCCTAAAGCGTGAAATAGCCTCACTTAAGTTTTGTACAGATTAGTTTGTAGGGATTCACTTGAACGGCGTGTTCAATATCGATCATGCGATTATGTTATGATGCGAACATTTGTTCTATATTTAGAAATAGGACGAGCCCATGGATTAGTTTAAACATACATGTATTGGGACTAGATTAGTGGCTTTACTTAACTTAATATTATTATTCCGTATGAGAAGCCTAGAGCAGATGAATAGGAATTGATTTTACTATAAAGATTAAAAGTATTTCAAAATACGGTGAACTCCATACGTATCAAGAAGTTTGAGATGCACTAAATTAATCAAATGAAATACGTTTTTTTTTACAGAGAATAAATTATGTGACAATAAATAATAATACTAATAATTAGCAACTGTAACAACATCGTAGTAACTAATAACATTAAAAGTGTTAAACGTTCTAATTAAGCAAGTCATAAAGCTTTTAACGATAAATACGTCTTCAAAGATACTAAAACTAAAGATCTACAAACTAAAATCAATAACCATAAAACTGTGCCACTATCTAAACAGCATCATCATACTGATCCCGATGCTCTGACAGCCACGTAACTTGTAAGCAATGGCTACACAGTACAAATCAGCCTATTTCGATCATAAGGAGGCCATTCATGTGTCGACGAGGAAGCGCAGGCGCCGGTGTACGTTTCAGGACGATCAAAGGGCCACTTACTGACGCACTCGCGAAATGGAGATAGCTTGAGAGAGCTTGTTTGGAGATAAATGTGCTCTTGTGTCAATATAGTGTTTGTTAGTTGAAGAGGGAAGGTGAGGAAAAACTAGCTTGGAAATAGAGCCTGCTCGCAGTCGTAATGGATCGTTCCAGCATAGACAGCATGATTAGGAAGGCCTTAGTGAGTGGAATGAGTGTTACTGAAAATTGGGATCAACAACACACAATTAGAGAGGTCTATCTTCAAATAGGTAGAAAATGATGAAGTCAGAAATCAAGCTGACAAAAGAGATAAAATTGCCGAGTTTTGAAATATTTTTAAGAATTTAAGTTTGATCGTAACACTAAAATAATGCACACAAATTATTAAAAGGCACCAAGACTAATGAAGACATTAGTTTCAGCATATTGACTTGTAACGTCGCAAATAGTGCGTGATGACAGATCGCGGCCTCGCCTGCATACATGCAGATATAGTTTGTAATCTATGGAGCCTAATTGACTCTAAAGGCGAAAGCACACTTGAGATACCACTTGAGGAAACTTTGGTCCTAAGTGCCATCAACGTTCACACGTATAATTTTGGGTAATGTTGTCGCATTTTTTTTTTAGAATATTGATCTAGATTCTAAACGCATCAATAAATTTTGAAGAGATCCTCGAAAATCGGAACACAAAGTAAAACCAAAATATGTAAATAATTTTGAAACAAACACGAATTTGAACGAATAAATAAACTACGATAATAATGTATTGTGTTTACATTTAAAATCTGAATAAATACATATTGCTATCCTTAGGTTTTGAATTCTAGTTTATTTTAATGTTGTGTTTTGTAAAATCAATCTAAAATAGTCTGCAGTCACAACGCCCACTTTGAAAAAAAACTGTTTTCAGAAATCTTTTGCAACTTCACTTCCATGATCAAATCTATCTAAGGCATGAATTAAAAGTAGTTCAAATAATTATTACGATCTCTGATAAAAGATAACCGAAGTATGCGTGGCTGTGAAATGCCTTAAATAAACAAAAAGCCTAATGTGTTAGTCTAATTATGTCATTTTGGATCACATTAGATAAGTTTGCCAGTTATTTTCACTGAAAATTTAGATAGCTTCGTAATTCCGAATATTTCGATAAAAAACTATTTTAAATGAAACGCAGAACCTGCAATAATAAATTACATGATGGATAGGATTACAAAAATGAACTTGATAACTTTTAATTGCAAAAATGTTAAAAGGTCGGTTAATTGTGTCACTGTGCAAAACAGCTGATATTGTTCTGTTACAAGAAACGTGGTTATATGTTCATGATTTGGATTTTCTTGACAGTATTGATCAGGATTTCAGTTACACGGGAAAGTCTTCTGTGGACCTCTCCGGTGGCATGTGTAAAGGCAGGCCCCACGGGGGGCTTGCCATACTGTGGCGTAAATCTGCATTTACCAACGTGAGTGTGATACAAAGTATCAATAATCGGATATGTGCAGTGAAGGTAGTGGTGAACAACAGGTGCTTTTTGGTTATAAATACGTATATGCCGACAGACTGTCGTGAAAACCTGACATTTTTTACGGAATGTTTAAGTGAAATGTATTCTATTATACAAAATAATAATGTTGAATTCAAATTCAAATTCAAATTCAAAGCATTTATTTCAAATAGACCATTTACAGGCACTTTTGAATAGTCAAATGTCGGTCAGTCCAAGAAAAGTGAAGCTAAATTTTTCGTTGAATCAGTGTATGTGTTGGGAGACTTCAATGCGCACCCGGGTGAGTCATTTTATAATGAATTACTAAATTTTTGTAGTGAGCAGGAATTAATATGTGCCGACCTACACTATTTTGGTTTAGAATCGCAAACGTACACATTCATTAGTGACTCACACGGGTGTAAGCGTTGGCTAGACCACTGTCTTGTTACTCAGGCGGCGGGAAAAACAATTTTAAACATTGAAGTTATATATGATACGTTTTGGTCAGATCATTTTCCCTTGAAAATAGAATGTGATGTGAATGTTATCAGATTAAAAACTTGTTCTGTTAAATCACCGCTTAACGGTGTTCGATGGGGTGACAGAAGTGCTGATGAAATAAAGAAATACTCGTGTCTGTGTAACAATAAATTAAAAATTTTAGATTTTCCTAAGGAGTTTGAACTATGTGCTGATAATTTTTGTGATAATCCATATCATAGGTCATTATTGCATTCAATGTATATAAATATTGTATCTATATTAAGTGAGGCGGCTAGTGTAAACAGAGTCTCCAAAGACACTGTTAGAAAGAAAGGTATAAAAGGCTGGAACAAGCATGTTAAAGAATTTCATACTCAGGCAAGGTCTAAGTTTAAACTGTGGATGTGGTATGGGGAACCCAGTAGTGGGCCTATCTATGAGGATATGATATTGAGCCGTAAGATATTTAAATCCAAATTGAAATGGGTCATTAAGAACCAAGAAAAAATAGAAATGGATATATTGGCCTCGCTTCATTCTAAAAAATGTTTTTCATCTTTCTGGAAAGGCACTAAAAAGCTTAATATCTCTCCAAGCTTACCGGTAACCGTGGAGGGTGAGAGTGACCACACTGAAATAGCTGATATATTTAGAGAACAGTTTATAGTGAGCTCACCTCTTGACCCAGTGGTGGGAGTGAACGATGCTGAGACCTATCGATCAGGAACACCCCTCCGGTTTACATGTACAGAAATAAGATCCATAATTAAGAATATGAAGAGGGGAAAATCTCCTGGTCATGATGGACTCAGCATTGAGCACCTTCAAAATGCTGGCTTGCACTTACCAAGAGTATTGATGCTATTCTTTAATCTTTGTGTTGGGCATTCTTACCTACCACAGAAGATGCTGGATACATGAGTTGTACCTATTGTAAAAAATCGAACAGGAGACATAGCAGACAAGGGCAATTATAGGCCAATCTCACTGGCAACTGTGATAGCTAAAGTGTTTGACAGTGTGCTTGATGGGCACCTCAGTAGATATACAAAGCTGCATGACACTCAGTTTGGTTTTCGTGCTGGGCTGTCTACTGAGAGTGCAATACTTGCATTGAAGCACACTGTCAAATATTATACGGACAGAAAAACACCAGTGTATGCGTGTTTCCTGGACCTTTCCAAAGCTTTCGACCTAGTTTCGTATAAAGTACTATGGGAGAAGCTTCGGGAGGCGGGAGTTCCTGCTGCACTGGTGTCAATATTATCTATCTGGTATGACAAGCAGAGGAATTTTGTGAAATGGTCGAATACAAATGTCGGACCCGTATAAACTTGTATGTGGAGTTAGGCAGGGTGGTCTTACATCCCCGAGACTGTTTAACATTTATGTTAACAATCTACTTGTTGAGCTCAGCAGCACTC
The DNA here is from genome assembly GCA_929112965.1 of Mythimna albipuncta. NCBI lineage: Eukaryota > Metazoa > Arthropoda > Insecta > Lepidoptera > Noctuidae > Mythimna > Mythimna albipuncta. The sequence continues at coordinate 1,181,235 of OV815973.1, forward strand.
ATGTTGGATGTCACATAGACGGAGTTAGTGTAAACAATTTAAGCTATGCAGACGATATGGCGCTTCTGAGCCCCACAGTAGGTGGACTTAGGAAATTGCTCACCATTTGTGAGAGATACGCCGAGCAGCATGGCCTAAAATATAATCCTGCAAAAAGTGAACTGTTGGTGTTTAGAGGAAAAAATAAAAGTCCTTCAAATGTTCCTCCCGTACAATTAAATGGTTCACCTTTGCAGAGGGTAACAAAATTTAAATATTTGGGACATATTGTTACGGATGATCTCAAAGATGACTCTGACATGGAAAGAGAGCGCAGGGCGTTGGCTGTGAGGGGAAACATGCTGGCTCGCAGATTTGCTGGGTGCTCAGTACCGGTTAAAATAACCTTGTTCAAAGCGTTTTGCCAAATATTTTACACCAGCAGTCTGTGGGCTAATCATACCCAAAAAGCAGGCAATGCACTGCGCATTCAATATAACAATGCCTTCAGGGCGCTGTTGAGGCTTCCGAGTTGGTGTAGTGCATCAGGGATGTTCGCTGATGCACACACTGACGATTATTTCGCGATCATGCGCAAAAAGATAGCATCAACGATGCGCAGGTTAAGGGGGAGCGGAAACAGCGTCCTGAGGGTTTTCTCGGAAAGGTTGGACGGGCCTACAAAGGATAGGTTTATCAAGCTACATGTCAGACATGCCGCTTGATAGATCTTCCTCAAAGTAGATGCTGTGTTTTTGTTGTATTTGTTCTATGTTTTATTTTTGTTTTACTATTACTAACATAGTTTTGTAGATTGTTTTTTTTTTTTGTAATACTTACACCCTATGGGCCAACGATGCCTGAGAATAAAAGATTTTTATTTATTTATTTTTTTTTAATAATAACAATTATCTTCTAAAGGAGCACTCGTTAGGGAACCCTCCTTTCTTGGAGATAAAAAATAAATAAATAATTACGAGCCTCTACTATCCTCAAGCAGACATCAAATATGTCTTTATAACGACGCCCTATTTAGTAAAAAGAAACTTCAGCAAGATGACATCATCTCTAACCGTATAAGTTCACAGCCATATTAATTCACATTAGAAAATAACAAATCCGAACATATGCTTCGAAATCTGACCAACTAATGAACAAATACGCGCCATATAATGGAAGTATTTAAAAAATAAACAAAACCAACGGAGGCATATGTTAAAACTGTGTCAAAGCAACAGCACTGCAGCTGTGCAGACAATTCTCATGAAGACACCACTTACAGTGCAAATGTAGGTTACACTCATTGAGAAGGGTTAAGACTTCACTTAAATTTTTGACCTTACAAAGAAATGTACAAGAAAATCAAAGTTGAGAAAAATAATTTCGTTTCACATATTTTCCAAACAAAATTACAGGGAATGCAATCCTATGAGATCAATCTGCAAGATGTTATTTAAAAACTCATGTAGTCTAAATCGCAAGTATTTTCTATTTTAAGAAGTTGAAGTATGCCGCAAAACTCATGATTACTTCATTTTATACAAAAGTTGTCACATTTTAGAATTTAGACATTGTCTAAATTCTTCAGCCATAAACTTCCTTAAGACACCGCCAACAATATAAAGGCAAATCCAGAATCGACAAAGTAATGATAATAACATAACATAAGTACAGAACTCGTAACGTTTTATCGCTGGCGACAATACCGTTTAAAGTGACAGATAAGTACTAGTTGTAATTCATAACGACAAGTTGTAAAATAGCAAACACAATGGGGAATTAACTGTTAAATATAGGGCCAATGCCGACCGGTCCTGGGACCCAACAGAGATGCTATGCAAATGACAATCATTACAGCTAAACACGGATCATACTGTATAATGCTGAATTGAGGTGTAAATTTACATTGACATTACAACACGTAAAAGGCGTGAAATCCGACAACAGGCTGTAGAAGCATGTGTACGGATAACGTCATTCTGTGATCAGCAATTTGGCTGGATAAGCATTATGTACAAATTAGGATGATGCACGTATTTATTGGTCCTTCGAACTTTAATTTTCAAATGACCATTCGTTTTAGTTTTGAGCAACGACCATATAAGGAAGCTATTCAGTTAATTCAAAACTTACCTATGAACTCAACATTCATCAGCTATTGATCATCATCAATAGAGATCATGCAACCATCTAACAAGACAGAGATTGAGACTAACATGGTCGCTGAAAGTTTCTTAAACGAACAAATATAGAGCTTTTCAATAGTTTACACAGCACAACTGTTTGGGATGAATCTGTAATTTTGTCGAACTTTTTTTAGCCAGGAGTCAATAAGGACTTGGCAGAACAACACACAACAAGTGCAATTATATGACGAAATGTACTTTGTACAATACAGAAGCCGTAGTTAATAACTATGACAATTAAATGGAGAGCGATATTCCCACATCAGTGAATTTAGCGTCGGACGTGATATGCTCCCGCCGATTGCGCAAATCGGCTAGCCTTCGGCCGGTTCCTACTCTGATAAGGGACTCATCGCTGACCAATGTTTAACCCTGGCCCTATTAACTGAGGATGTAGGCATCATGCCGTTTGTAATGGCAAAATTATGTTGTAACTGCGAAAGTCATTGTAACTTACTTAAAAGTTCAGCAAAGATTGAAATTGCTCGCCGCGCGAACTGGAGCGAGCTTTCAGATTACTTGGACAAATATTCAAAAAGTTTAGGCGGAAAAAATCTTTAAAGTGTAATCTAATTCATTTGCAATTCATAAAGTTTTCAAAAGTACTACTTTACAACACTGCGTGTTTTTTAAATTTTCAGACCAAATTAAATTAAATTTAATACAAATTAGGAAGATATAAAAAATAAAATGTTTTTTAATACACATTACGTAATACAATACCAATCTCTAGCTCTATTCAAGAGACAATAGGCGGCAAACACCCAGGATCCGTCCGTAACAAAATTAAATCAACATTATCCTGATGGAATATGATCACAAATTACCATGCCACTGGATTCCTCTATGGAGGGCAACCAGAAAACTGTTCGATGTTCAAGAGTGGTTCGTGTGTAGATGATGATACGACCGGATGGATGATAAACGCGCACGGGTTCCCGCGCCGACCGAAAGGGAGGACCGACTCGATCCACGGCACGCTCCCGACTGACAACTAAAATTGCGAGCTTTATCATCGACCATACAATGCGCGCACGCGCACGTTTACCCAACCACTTAGATCGGTGAGGCTTCCGTTACGCTATTAGTACAAACATTCTGGTGAAGACAATACCAAAATGTTTGTTGCTATACTTTCTAACACTCTTAATTTGTGTACTTAATTAATTTCTGCTTGGAGTATTGGAGCTTGAAAGTGCTGCTCTTCGAAGCTCTGTTATAATTTACGTGATGTGACTTCACTGGTGATGGCTGACTCATCATACGGTAAAGATAAAATTGTAATAAATTAATCTATTCAAATAACCCATTGAATAATTTTATAGTGTCACCTTATTATCGTTGTTTGTGATTGTGTCACTTGTATATTTTAATGGTTGGTGGTACATTAGTATACCTTAATATATGACCATGGCATTATGCTGTTTTTAATCGAAACAATTGCAGTAGTATATTTGTACATTAAGAGAGCGACAGGGCGCGTAGTTAAAATTTAACATAAAAGCATATGAGCATTCTAATGCTCTTAAAATCTTGTAACCAGAAATTCCACTACTGTTCAGATAAATTAGGTCATTATTGTAACTTATGAGCCCACAGTTTAGTTAACCGGCGCCAACTAATCGAACTCCGAGTGCTCCTATGATACCCCACTGTTCATTAAATAGCCTTCATTTACATAAAGCCTAAATGAATTAGTGTCTAATGGCCGATGATACGCATTCTCGATTAGTTTAATTGTTTATGTTTTGTTAGGTTATGTTAAATCGAAGTATGAGGTATCAAGAAGTTTCCAATAGTAACTTTTAAAGAATTTTGACACCGCGTAAAAGTGATTTTGATAACATATTACATTCTAATGTTTACAAATCTGGAAAAATAATAAAGGTTTCGTTTTAATTTTTTTTTTTATGAAGTAGACTAACGCTTGACTGCGATCCCACCTGATAATAAGTAATGATGCAATCGTTGATGGCGAGGCGCACTAGTTTATTAAGAGCCTATTCAATCTAGACTTGAAGAGACCTAAATTATAATCGGACGGGAAGACCGCAGGAGTCAAATTGTTCCAGTCCCGCAATGGACGTGGTATAAACAACGAGCCAAAACGCTTGGTTCGGACCGTAGAGGTTTCAACAACGTAAGGGTGGATTCTCGTCATTCGTCGGTTTGTCCGATGATAGAAATGAGATGGTATATAGAATTTTCTAGTTCTATCTTTATTTCTTAGCAATAGCTAGATTTTTTTGCATGATAGAGATGACACTTCAAACAGTGATTTTCCTCAACAATCCGATGCTTATAAATATAAAATCAAATCAATAAAACAATTAATATCCACAACATGATCACAATAAACCAATGTCAATCTGAATTATTCTAATAGGTGTAATAAAATGCTGTGACTATTTAGGAGTAGGATTCTAGCATACAAATATCGATGACTAATGAAACTGCAAAAAGCTTTAGCTACAAAGATAGTAATAGTACCCTTACCAACATCAATTAGAAAAGGTTTTTTCACCTTGGTTGCATATATGAGGTCTTGTTACGAATTTTGCTATAGGGCAATCCTTTCTATTTGGGGAAGAAGTTGTTGTTGGAAGGTCTCTTACAAGGTGGACCGATGACCGATGCGGGACGCGCAGGATCGTTCATTTTGGCGACACTTGGGGGAGGCTTATGTCCAATAGTGGACGTATGTCGGCTGAAATGATGACGATGATGATGATAACCCAGTCGTCGCGTCGACAGCATAGTGTGCGCGTACCTTAAAGATGTCAGTAAGACCGTAGGGGACCTGCAGTGCCGATGGCCACTAAAGTGATAGGGAATTTCTAGAACACAATGGGCAATTGAAGGAACAGATGTGATTTTTACTCAGTAAAAGTCTGATATGCCCTCTCGCTCCACCCTAGAGAGTCATTAGACGATTATTCTCCTCCCAAAAAAGAAAAAAAAGACACTCACCGACTTGGAAGTACCTAAAAATTACTACCCCAATCAGGAGTTGAACCCAGTATAAGTAGTAACGCTGAAGCCCAACGCATAACCACTATGTTTTGCAAGCCTTCGATTTTAATAGTCCAAGAGTCAATAGTAGCAAGTTAGTAGTAAATGGACATATTCAAACAACTCAACGTCTCCTTGACTCCGCAAACATACATTATTATTGCAAGTTAGTTCGACACTAGTTACTTAGTACCTTCTTAGCATCCTGTTCGTATGTAAAATGCAAAGCTTCTCATAAAACTATGTACCGTAGGATTTATTCCCGTTTTGCACTTCTGGTTACAAATCGGACCTCCCGATTGGTGCTGTCAGATGCTACTTTATCTGTTTTTTTTACCGACTTTCAAAAACAACACCAACAACATTGTACACTTAGTTCGAAATAAATGCTTTGACTTTGAAAAGGAATAGGTTCTTAAGTTGTCTGAATGTTTAGTAACTCACCAGAAAACTTGCTCACCGTTAAATGGCTAATTACAACTAACAGCGGGCCTATTACGACCTCTTAATTCCAGTCAATTTACGCCGTAAAATGAACTGACTTGCTTATCCGTATTATGACATCTTATTGCCAGCCAGTCAGTAGTCACGTGACACTTGACCGTCTTCTGCACGGATATTGGCTGGGAATTCCGTATTATGAGCACCAAACTGACATTTTGTAGCTTGCTAAAGTGTCAAAAATTGTGTCAAACTAGCCAGTCAGTTTACGCCAGTTTTTAGTAACTTATAGTGAATTGTTTTGACTTTTTATTATATATTTGAATCTATTTGATAGTTAAATAAAACTTTAAATATGTGTGATGAGTTGATATTCTTCAAATTTCTCGAAAGTGATGCGTTTATAGTTTTAGAAATGATCGAAGTTTGTAATGTTCGCGATCCCGATTACGTAATTGTAAACGGATGTTTACCTTTTTTGTTTTGTGTTCAATTCTCACCATTACTGTATTTTTAGTTAAAACTTACCTAAAAAATGATAATATAGCAGTTAGATTGACAATTGGCATAATATTGGGTGAGAAATTGAAAGATTTGTGTTTCAGAATATGACCGACATTGTATCTTTTGCATTTTTTGTTTTAGAAACTTTTTTATGTGTTAAGTTATGCAAAAGATTATTGTTTTATATGAAAGTAGACGTAACGAGTATTTTGATGTGCATATTGTATATATTATGTGAAAGAATAAATAAATATGGCATCCGAAAGGGCTCGGCTGAAGCGAAACTAAAAGTAAAATAAGTCTAAAAATCATGGTTCCCGCGGACGTAAAGTTTCGGGGTAGGTAGGTACCTATATAGCCGAACCCCTAGGAACCTTTTCGTCGAATACGTGTTTTATTGATCCTCTTCGATACCCGTTGTGAGGTGCTGCTACGTTCCCCCTTAGTCGAAAACGTACGCATTCAGGGGTGCGTGGTGGCGTACGAGACCAGCAGCGCAACAAGCAACGTACGCCAAAAATCGGGTTGAACTGTCCCGAGGGCTCGGTAGCCGAAGGGTACTGCCTGCTACCGTCACCGCCTCCTAACAAGGGCCAGTCCACCACACCGTAGGTTATCGGATGTTTACGTCTGGGCTCAGGGTGGCGCAGCACTTCAACACCGTCACCGCGGCGACCACCATAGCGATCCCGTGACGTCACCCAGCACTCCAACGCCATCGCTAACCGGGATGCCAATCCGATGATATCACCCTTACGCAGCACAGCGATCGCCAAGCTAACATATTTTTGTTAAAAAGTTTTGTTCAAGTAGGTACGTACACACGCTTACACTTAGTTCCGAAATACGTCTAAAGCGATTATATCGCAAATCCGACCAAATGTAATAGTCACAAAATATAAGGACTATCAAGTACTATTTGTGACTTTGCGCGTTGGTCGGATTTGCAATATAATCGCTTTTGACGCAATTCGGAACACGGGGTTAATTTTGTTTTTGTCGGGTTAGGAGTTATCCTAGTACGTTCAGAAATGAAGTATATGAGACAATGCTCTATTTTCCACTTTATGACATTGTATTTACGGAAATAACACATAATTCGTTTTTAAACTCGTTGTTAATTTAGATTTCTGTTATAAAATTACATTAATTCATCAATAAACAATATTTTATACAAAAATTTAAAAACCATAAATACCGGTAACCTTTGTTTTTATGTTTTCGAACGCCATCTTTCAAAGCAGTGCAAACCAGCCACAGACAACTGTCCAGGATGATTCCAGTCAGAATGACGTACGTCATAATACGAAAAAGAACAAGGCAGTTTACGGCCGTAAACTGACTTGCCTGGAAACTGACTGGATTTTAAAACGGTCGTAATAGGCCCGCAGGTAAGTGTAAAATAAAAATAAAAATTCACAAAAAAAAACTAATTTCAAAAAAAGTTCAGTTCCAATTTCAGTAGACGGTGTCAAAAAACGAAAAAACAATATCAGAAACTCTTTAAAAACCTCATATAAGTTTTCAATGATCACGAAATGGCTGACAAATCCTTGTGGGACACCTTAAAATTGAGTTATAAAGCCGCGGAAACTACAGGTGAAAATTATTGTAATGGACTAGCTTTTACCCGCGGCTCAGCCCGCATACATAAAATATAGGTTATGTCACTGTCGCTCATGAATATAGCAGCTTTCTATCGGTGAAAATTTTTCTCAAAGTACTTTCAGAGATTACCTCCCACAAACAAAAAACATAAAAACAAACTTTACCTCCTAATAATATTAATGTAGATGTGAGTGACAGGGTAGAATGGAAGAAAAAAACGTATAGCGCCGACCCCAAATAAGATGTGACAAGGGCAGGAAGAAGAAGAAGAAGAAGATGTGTAATAATTATATACTTCTAATGATGACTACTACACTTCTTTTAGAGGCTTCGATCATCACAGGATTTCATATAAGCTTGAATTGCAACCTCTTCTAAAATCTGCTGCTTGTAAAGTAGTATCGAAACAAACGGCATCCGGCCTTAAATTTTGGACAGTACATACTGCTGTTTGTTACATCATCGTGTTGATAGTCAACAATTACTCACATTTAACGTGCTATTCATACGTGTTATTAGTTTGACAAGAGATTGATCGCTGCCTTTGATTTCCTCGCCGATACAACACCTCCATTTTAGAGTCAGTGGCCAGCTCTGTTTGACCACACTCAATTTGGACTGCGTGGGCGTCGTTAGTTTGGTATAATGTTTGATGCTAGTGATATTGTTGCGAAGAGCTGTTAACCAAATATAAAGTTGGATTTGTTTTAAATAAATATTTAACTTTAGTCGCAAATAACTTGATGACTACTGAATCTGTTGTACCCAAAACTAAAAATAAAGCTTCAATTCAATATGATTCAAGTCAGGTTTAAATAGAAGAGTGTTACAATTACCTTACAATTTATTTCGAAGAAAAAGAAAAAACAAATGATTATCTAGAATACAAACAAAAGTCTAATCTTGCTATTTGTACTTTACTTTTGTAATTTAAGAATTTCAATATCCGTAAACGCAACGAGTCGATATTTTTTCATATCTGTAACTATATCTGAAACCGGTATAATATTATTCCAATGATTCCTGGATATGAAATTTAGGATTTGTATCCATATCTGTATTATATAGATACATATCCGAAATTTCATATCCATAATATCATTGACAATCTCTGCCAAACCAAGTTAAACTAACAAGACAATTTAATCACTAAATATTCTTTGCATGTTATATTTACGTCAATTTATTTTATTGCAGCCTTTGAAGTTAACAATGAAGTCACATCGTCTAGTACCTACGTAAAATCAAAGGTACCGCGAGAAATTACATAATTATATTCCTTGTGTTTAATGACAATTGTCTTAGTACTAAACGAGTCTTCAGAAAACTAACGGGACTCCTAAGTAACAACTTAGAATGGGTGGCCCTAAGCGGCGCAGAACTTTTATGACAAAGCTTTTGCCATGAAATTTCATTCAAATCTTCTTAATACATATTGAACTCCCAAAAACACCAATAAGATCAGAGTCACCACCAGCAATATCACCAAAAAAGTTAATTTGATTACTGACGAATTTTCTTCTCAAGGTTTGTCATTTTCACGGCTTTACTTTAGCACACTTCACTCCAATAATGCTTAAATGTATACACCGTAGGGCCTGACAAGTTTGCCTGCACAGTTATACCTGGCAAGTAAGCTTGTACGGAAACCTGCACAGTTGTGCAACATACACGCACGGGTTTACCTGTATAGGTCACCTGTACAGGCACACCTGTCAGGTATTCCCCAGCGTGTTTGGCGGGCATAAGATCACCTTTTGCTGTGATCAGGTCAGTTTTAATTCTATTCCTCTGCATATCTTCTATCATCTCTTCACCTATCAGGTCAGTTTTAATTCTTTTCCTCTGCATATCTTCTAACATCTCTTCGTCTATCATTGTATTATTATTAGCCGAAGTAGTTAATACTTGCATGGTCTTACTCATTATGGGAAGACCTTGAAGTATGGCCATATGCTCTGGTACATACTCGAAGGCGTCATGTGTGATCATTGTTTTACTCAAATCTGGCCTTTAAACTGTCACACAGATTAGCGGCTGCTGGATTATATGTTACTCTGTGATGTACAGTCACTGTGAAATAGGTTGTCCATCTAAGCTCTATTTTTCTTTCTACCATCAATAGGGAATATGCATCAAATTTTTTCGTATTTGTTTACTATAACTAAAATAGTAAACAAATACGAATTTTAAAAATATTTTCATCAACAACGAAATTATAAAACTTTAAAGATGCTAATAAGAAAAAGAAGGCCTATATGAACTTTGATGTCAATATCATACATCACCTGAAGGTGACCAGGAGGCTACAGAGATAATAAATGTTTAAAATCTTTTATCTCATTTGCTTTTCTACTAATTTTGATATTGTTTTCACAGTTGATATTCTATTTATATATGTTTATTCATGAACTGGTTAGATTTTATTTTTGTGTATACTATTGTTTATAGATTGTCATTGCAGAATTACATTTGATCCCAATATGTCCATTTAACAAATTAATTATAATTATCATAGTTGTTAAATTGCTAACTCAGTACATATGTTTAATACGTCGTTTCAAGTTATTACAATATTTTTCAGTTGCTCACTAATATACCTTTAACTAATTTTATATGAAAAGTAGAGAATTTGAAAACTGACGAAGATATTTATGACTCGACTGTCCTGGAGCTATAAATAGTCTTAACTTTGACATAGTTTGCTTCATGAGCAGAATTTATTTAGTCTTATCTCTGATATTAGGTCATCGGTGCATTTATGAGATTTATGAGCTCTAACGTAGAACAAACACGTTCGTATCTATCGAACGTCTTATTGATTAGGTAACACTAAGTATACTGAATGTTATTGGTAGAAGAATATGGAAACAGAGAAGAAAACATGATGAAACGACCTCAAATCAATGGAAATACGGACAAGATACACACAGCTGCATAGCGTCAGAGTTTCCCATTCAATAGTTTCTAATCAGTAATCATTTAATTACAGTAAGAAAGGGCTTTTCTTAACTAATTTAGGTAATTGACCTCCAATGGCCTCTAAGCTCTATTAGGATTACAATTTGCGAATTTGCAGGAAGGTTGGGATTGACCCTAAAACACGAAGGGTAACTCAAGGAATATGAGTAATTTCAGTAAAAATCTGAAAATCTTTCTCACTCTACCCTAAGTGGGGCGACATGTTATCAAATACCTTCTGTATTTGAAAACATGCCTCCCTCAAAAAAATAACAAAGTTTGCAGAATATCTCTAAATAAAATACATACTTGATTTCACATTTATCCAAACATAGTCTATCCCATAAAGGCTTTACGCTAATAGATAGATTATAAACTGCCTAAAACATTATATTACAGAGGCGTTAGTTGCAACAATACTGTGTAGGCTCGGGATTTATTAGCAGACAAATTATTTGAGAGTATATGGATAGAACTAGCTGTGTTTGGTCTTATAATTGTCTTTGAATTATATCGCTAACTTGATTGATTGTTAGGAAGTGGTAATTTTAACTATGGCGCCACAATTTTGATTAGAACACCATTTTTGGTGCAGTATGGGCTGTTAAAAGTCGGCCATGAAATGCTCTACTTTTAATGTTCCAAAAAGGTCAACTAAAAAGTAATCAATTATTTTTTTTGGTTTAAAATCTAGTGCTTGACAGCGAAGCAATCGTTGATGGTGAAGCGCACGAGTTTACTAAGAGCCTCTATAACTCGCTCTAGCCTTGAAGACACCTAATTTATAATCGGACGGGAAGATCGCAGCACGTAAATTGTTCCAGTCCTTTAAGACTATACGCGATTTAAACATCGAGGTGGAACGCTTAGTCCGGACCGTACAGGTGTTCACAATGTACGGGTGCACACTCACCGTAGGACAGATTCTCCGATAGTAGAAAGGTGATGGCGCAATCAAGTCATCTAATGCCTGAGCTCACTCCAAAATGTAGGTATTCTGTAAATTACTGAATAGTGACCCTACGCCTATGCTTCAGGCTTTGCAAATTGGTCTTAACCAAACTTAGATCACCAATAAACCTCTTCGCACGCTTTTCCACTACGTCCAAAGCTGCTAGATGGTATTTTGCAGCACCAGCCCAAATGTGGCTGCGATACTCCACATACGATCGGATCTGTGTTAAATATGTATAACATAACAAGCTGTCCCGGTGTGAAAATAAAGTTCCCGCCTGTACCTGTTAACTGAAGGGTTAGCCCGGGATGGTACACCTGAAGTATGTGTGCTTAATAAACTTCCGTTGCCATGAAAAACAGAATTAAATGTGTAGGTATATATAAATAATAAAAGTACTCAAAACTCTTTGTACTACTGTGTTTTGAAATATAAAAAAACTGGGCAAGTGCGAGTTGACCTCGCGCACTGAGGGTTCTGTACTAACTTTTCTACGTAAATTGTACAATTCCCGAATGGAGTTTCGACGATTTTTCCGAATCGCCAAAAAAAAAATGTTATCCGAATCGCAAAAAAAAAAAGTTTGTGATGTAACAAAAAATTTAATGTTTACAAATTTATTCCTATATCTGTGCTATAAAACCTAGATTTGTACCAAATTTCAGGATTCTGGATCAACGGGAAGTACCTATGAATTTTGATCCCCTTGAGAGTATCGAAATATACGTTTTTTGTGACATAAACGGTCATTTCCTTTTTTTTTTTTGTTAATTTTGAAGTTTGATTTTTTCACAGCTTCAAGGAACTGCAAATCTAAGTATATGTTTTTAATTTCAACTCGATACCTCCACATGTAATATTACGTAAAACGTAAACATATCAAGTGACCAGATTGATTCTACGTGTTCTAAATCAAATATTGACTATTTGACTCAGGGCCATTTCTATGATATCCGTAGTCCTAAGGTTCAACAAATTCCACCAGGACAGTACGTTCACCTTCTTTTAAAATCACGTTTATCAGTGACACATTACACTGTTTTGTTAAAGCAAATTTTTCGACTAATTCTTGTTTAATTTTCTAATTAAAAATTAAACACATTCAATCTTGAATTTCGTTTCTTGTTGCCGCATGTACCAACAGAATTAACCGAACAAATAATGCTTTATTGTGTGACCAGTCTTGTATTTTTTTTTTTTTTTTTTGTAGACTATGTTAAAATTTCCTATGCTCTATCCGTCTAAGGCTGAAAAACTTATTTACCATCTTCCGGTACCTCGGATCGCTTGTCCAAGAGGATGGTGAGGTTGATCAAAACATAACGCACCGGATCAACTCAGGGTGGATGAAATGGCGACAGATCACTGGAAGATGGGGGGAAAAAGATTGCATGTAGTGATATTGAGATGGATACGTGGAGTGACGAGAATGGAGTACATTAGAAGAAGTTTAAAACTGGCGCCAATGACTGAATAGTTAAAAGGGAATCGTTCATCTTGGTATGGTCATGTAAAGAGGAGGAATGAAAAGCATGTTACTTGTATGTACTAAAAGAGTTATGAATATAATGTATGTGGATGGATGGATTGTGTGAGGAGTGATATCAAAGTAAAGAGAGTCAGTGATAGCGTGACGGTTGACAGGATTAAATGAAAGAAAAAAACGTGTTGCACCAACTTCAAGTAACAATGAGTCAATGGCAGAAAGACCTTGTTGACAATGAATATTCGATGCAGAATTATATTTTTGGAAAGGAAAACGGAACATTCGTATTTGTCACCTTTAGTTAAGAGTGTTAAACATTGAAAGAACAAAAAAAAAACACACTTAAATAATTAAAATTAGATTATAGGTATACACAAAAAAATAACTAACTATAAATTAAAATTAAGAATCTTGATAAAATATCTAAGGTTTTTTTTTTACGTTTTTAATTTATACGTAAGTACTTTATGAAGGGCCAAAGTTTACGCAAAATTGCAGATTTTCAGAGGTCTCTACTGGATTAGTTTTACACAAATAAAACAATTTGATAAATCAAGATAGTAAATATTCTACAAAATATGTGTTTAGTGTGTTTCCAAAATATCTAGAAAAATATGAATCTCGAGTTGGACGCCAATTGGACGCTCTTAATTCATCAACAAATATCTACATTCCACTACACGTTGAATGAGAAGTAACATAACCTGACGCATGCTTAGCACCCGTGGCAGCTCCATATTCGTCTCAATTCGACACCATCTAATGTTGACTGTAATGCCTTGATCACACGTACCGAGTAAAAGGGCGAGACAGTAAAATGTTCGGACGAGACAGTGATGTAAGCGAGTTGTAGAGATGACCGCTCGGCCGAACACTCGGCGCTTTGTTTATACGTACCGAGTATTTGGCCGATAGCGCTGTCTCACCCGTTTACCCGGTGCGTGTGATCAAGGCATTAGCCAGTGCCATAACACAAGTGCTATTTGTTTAGACGCAAGATAAAGCGAACCAAACTGATACATTTGTTTTCAGCCGCTCATGTTTCTGTGGTTACGTACTAGACGAGGTATTCGCTTGTCATCATGCGGATTAACACGAGAGCTGTGAGATAAGATTGCGAAATGTCTTGTTGCTATGTAAAATTGTATTGAAACTACTTTTTGTAACCTAAAGTAGGCGAGATAGAGGTATCTGGTTCTTTTTCAAACCCTGGATGTCAAAGCTCGTGAAAGCTCCAGCTCTTACGCACAATAAATGCCTCATGACGTCAAACCAATCCAGACTTACTCCTTAGTGATTTGAATTATGCCTGGTTCGTCTAAATGACATTCCCCGCCTTTGGGCGGAGCGGGAGATAGTGTCAGACTCTTACTCAAATTCAAATTCAAAATTCAAAATTCAAATTCAAATTCAAAGCATTTATTTCAAATAGACCATTTACAGGCACTTTTGAATAGTCAAATGTCGGTCAGTCCAAGAAAAGTGAAGCTAAATTGCACGTTCCAAAGAGTAGGTCTCTATGGAGAAGAACGTGCAAGAAACTCCATGGACACTCTTTTAAATCATATATGTGTTACATATAATGCTTGGTTACATATTACTTGTTGCTTCTATCATGTGAGCACAATGTCGATAGTGAAATAAAAATGTAAAATAATTAAAAGATAGAAACTGAATTAAGCCACTGGCAGCTAAGAGATGACCAGTCCCATCTGACGGCACCCGTTCACGAGCATGACGCGTGCATCAGCCCCACTCAGCTCAACCATTTTGAAGGGAACTGAACGACCCAATAACACGTGCCACCAACAGCAAGACATTTGAGTGAGCATGACAAACTCTCAACTGCCATGCTCGTAATGTCAAAAAAAAAAAAAAGTTGTAACCTAATAAAAATGCTCCATGGTGCTTCACATTCACAAACTTGGAAAAAGTGCTTCTACATTATACAATGCAATTGTGTCTTTCAAATTAAAAAATAATAATATTAGTTTCCAACTAATCAACTAATTAGTACGCCCTAGTGGTAGTGGAGCTGGACCAGCATTGAGCCAAGCATTTTTATCTTGAATATAATCCTCCAACTTATAATATGCTTGTCTGCATAGTGTGCGTTTAATACAAGATTTAAATTTCGTTTCATTGAGTTCTAATATGTGGGGAGGTATTTTATTATAACATTTCAAACAGTACCCCATGAAAGAAGAGGCCACTTTAGCCAGTCTGAAACCTGGTTGAACTAATTGATCCCTATTTCTTGTAACATAATTATGTCTATCGCCTCTTTTGCTAAAAAGATGAAGATTTTTTCTAACATACATTATGTTTTCATAGATATATTGACAAGGTACTGTCATTATGTTAATCTCTTTAAACAGTTCCCTTAAAGAATCGCACCGGCGGAGATTGTAAATCGCTCTGATGGCTCTTTTCTGTAATAAAAAGATTGACTCGATGTCAGCAGCCCGTCCCCATAGTAAGATACCGTACGACATGACACTATGAAAATAACTAAAATAGACTAGTCTAGCGGTATCAACATCCGTAAATTGGCGGATTTTTCTAACAGCATATGCAGCTGAGCTAAGCCGACCTGCAAGAGAAGTTAAGTGAGGACCCCATTGTAGCCTTGAATCAAGCGTAATCCCCAGGAAAATCGTTTTATCAACAAATTCTAGTTTTTCATTATTCAATACAATGTCACAATCACTACTTTTGACATTCGGTAAGGAAAATCTTATGCATTTAGTTTTTTTCCCATTTAGAACCAGATTATTAGCAGTGAACCAGTTTTGAACCTGCAATAGGGCGCTATTTTCGTTGTCAAGATTGTTAGTTTTTCTATTTATCTTAAAAATCAAAGAAGTGTCGTCAGCAAACAACACCATATTAAATTTATTTTGCAACAAATTGGGTAAATCATTAATATAAACTAAAAACAAAAAAGGACCTAAAATTGAACCTTGGGGCACCCCCATTTCAACATTCAATCCCGACGAATTGACACCGTTTATTTGCACTAATTGCTGTCTATTATTCAAATAAGATTTTAATAAGCTTAACGCTGCATTGCCTAGTCCGTAATGCTTGAGTTTCCGAAGCAATGTTTCATGAACTACACAATCAAACGCCTTAGATAGGTCGCAGAAGATGCCTATAGCATCTTGTGCCTCTTCCCACGCATTAAAAATGTGTTTTAGTAAGGAAACACCCGCGTCAGTTGTACAACGTCCTTTGGTGAAGCCATACTGTTTATCATGTAGGATGTTATTGGAGTTAAAATTACTAAGCATTTGATTTAACATTACCTTTTCAAATATCTTGCTAAGAACCGGCAAAACGGACACCGGCCTATAATTATTAGTGTCTTTACTATTCCCGGATTTAAAGAGCGGTATCACTTTACTATATTTCATTAGATCTGGAAAGACTCCTTGATCTATACACAAATTAAATATTAAAGCCAAGTACGGCGCTATAGTCTCAATAATTGAGGTACAAACTTTTATAGACATACCCCACAGATCTTCTGTCAATTTAATCTTGATTTCTTTAAAAGCTTTTATTACTGTTATGGGGTTTATATGTTTAAAGTTAAATTCAGTTGAACAGGCTGCAACGTTCGCCTGTAATAAATCAAAAGCATGCGATGGCGACGAATTTAGGGCTTCAGTAGTTTTAATTGGTATACTGGTAAAGAAATTTACAAATTCTTCTGCAACTAGTTTGTTATCGCTAATGAGACCATGATGAGTCTCCAATGTGTAATCATTATTATTTCTTTTGTTTCTGTTGGTTTCATTATTTATAATATTCCAAACTGTTTTTATTTTATTATCTGCTGTTTTAACTTTGTTGCTAATGTATAAGGCCTTGGCTGCCTTACAAGTATTTTTAAACATTTTAGAATAAGTAGCAACATATTTATTAAAAGTTTCAGTGTTAATAATAGGCTTAAGGCCATACAACTCGAAAAGTCTTTCCCTACTTATTCTGATTCCTTTAGTTGCCCAGTCACTAAATCTAAACTTAGGGCAGATAGTTTTAGTTTTTTTCTCAAACGTCTGATTAAACTCCTTTTGAACTACTGAAAAAAAAATTTTATACAAAATATTACCATTGTTTTCTGCAAGGTTCCAATCACCCAACCTGCTAGTTATAGTGCTATTAAATTTATTTAATTTACCGGATGTTATTGGTCTGAATTGTATCTGCACTTGTTGTATTGGTAAGTTGGATTCAAATGTTACCATTAGGCCGCTATGATCAGAAGGCAGATAATTTACAATGGCTTTTTCTAAATACTTGCAGCAACAAAAAACATTATCGATACATGTAGCAGTAGTTGTCGTTGTTCGAGTTGGTTCAATAAACACATTTGATAAATTAAATGATTTGAAAAGATTTAATAATCTACTGCTATCTGAATTATTTTCTAAAATATTAACATTAAAGTCTCCGCAGATAATTACTGGTTTATTACCAGTTGAAAGTTTAGCCATAACATCTTCCATGACTGACTCAAAAATAGAGTAGTTTTGATAATTAGGGGGCCTGTAAACGCACACTATGATATGCCTATCCAGCTCAACACACGACACTTCAATGCTATGTTCAACGGACAGTGCAACTATATCTTTACGAGTTTTAAATTTAATACTATTTTTAATAAGGATTAGTGAACCCCCACGTAACATTGACTTGCGGTTAAAACAACTGCCCACATTATAATTATCATAATTAATTAGCATTTCAGAATCCTTTAACCAATGCTCAGTAAAACAAATGATGTCAAACTTAGTTTTTTCCAAAAATAATTCGATTTCTAATTGTTTCGAAGAAAAACCCTGAATGTTTTGAAGAAACAAATTAAAGGATTTTTGCGTAGCTTGAATGCTAGACGATACTGTATTAAGTTGACATAAACTACTAACAGTACCAACTGTTGTCTTATTAACTAGTTTAAATCATTAGTACTACTACTAATGGTTGGACTAACTACCGGGTACGTCGACATACTATTTATGTCTGAGTAAATATTAAATTCTAATAGCTTCGCTATTTGACGTCTTAAAACAATAGGTAGGTATACAGTATACCTGGTCGAAAAAAGTTTATCAACAACATTGTTGATGTCAAAATATAAAAACTTATTACTATGGTGCGTAACTAAAAAATGCATATGCATATTTAGCATATGTATGTACTTATTTTGTCTGTTTGATAAGTGCTCAAAGTAAGGAAAAGCACACAAAATAATCTTTTTACAATTTATCTTCAACAGTTCAGTGATATTATTGGTGATATCATCTTTCTTCACATTTAAGCTATTACCCACAAATACAGTTAGAATAGCGTTGGGATCATATACTTGCTCATTTACTAATGACATAATGTGATGGTAGGAAGCTTGAGGTGTGCAATAATTTTGAGAAGGAAAAGGGAGTTTTTTACTAATTAATTGCCCTAATCCTCTTCCTATGCTATCTGAAAATATAATTGATTGATAATCCCTACTGCTATGAGAGGAAAAATTACAATTATCTGAATCTACCCCTTGAGTTAATTCATGCTGAATGTGGGGTACCTGGTCGGGAACATAGTCCTGAGCACTGATGGGCTGGGATGAGTTCTCTGTTACCACAAGTTCGAGGCCAGCTGGTTTAGATTCTGTCTGGCAAGTGCATTTATGGTTTCTTAGAGTAAGAGAGTCTACTTTGTCCACCAGCTCATTTGTAGCCAGAATATGTTCCTTTATTTGGTTCTTTGAGCATACTGACTAAAAAACCCACCTCGTTCCTTCTTGCCTTTCATACCGGGGCCGAGCCTCCCTTTCAAAAACAGATCCTAGCGCCAGTAGACTTCAACCCTGCTGGGCCCCTACGGTTTGCTGACATCTCCTTCAGGCGCGTGTGACTTAGGCTGGGTCGGGACGATTACCGGTTGCAAGTCCGCGCCTACGGTGGCCGGAAATCGGGATCGGGATCCCGGCAGCTAGGTGGTGAAGGCCGCTCCTTCGCGCGTGCACCTCCTTTGCTAGCATTACTGCTTTCCTCTTAAGCCACAATAAAAGCCTCATGACGTCAAGCCATTCCAAACTTATTCCTTAGTAAGTTTAATTAAGCTTAGCTGATAAACTCGCTTAGAAGTTTGGAGACGACACTCAATAGTTTTTCAGACCTGTTCTGTTCTGACCTGGAAATTGCAAAATATCTAACAAGTATAAAAAGAACTGACGGAGTTCGCTGTTAGATTCAAGAAATAAATTCACTGAAAGTACTGACACAGTGACAAACTTTATAGAGTGATCATCACATGGCAGTTAGATATACTTGAACTGTAACAAAAATACTTCCAACATTATCTTAACAAAATTTTTAATTAGGTATTATCAAAAGCTAAACAAACAGAGGCTTCGTTTGTTTTAGACTCGAATACGTCCGAATTCCTGGCGTCAGTATCTTGGACAGTTTGCGAATCACATTCCAGGCCAAATACTAGAACATGACTCATCAACTTTGATTAGGATTTCTTATTGGCTGTTATATAATGTTTGTCTTTTATTTAATTAAGTGTAACAGTTTGGTGTAAATTGTAGGTACTTCGCGGTGGTTGCGTACTCATAATATATGTCATTTTTAGGGTTACGGTACCTCAAGGAGTTGTCAGCAACCGTAGGGGCCCAGCTGGTTCGAAGCATACAGGGGCCAGGGTCGGTTTTCTAAAGAGAGGCTCGGACCCGGTATGAAAGTCAAGAAGGTACAGGGTGGGTCTTTTAGTCAGTAAAAGTCTGAGACTATCTCCCGCTCCGCCCAAGGGCGGGGGATGTCATTTGGATGATTTTTACATTTCAGTCGTTACCGATAACTATCCGTAACGACTTCCAACTGGAAGTAGATAGAAAATCCTAGCAAATGTTGGACAGTACTTCACGCCGGAACAAACTACTCTTCAACTTTTATTTTATTTTCAAACTTTATCAGGTACAAGTTCGATTGTGTATGGAGTACAGAAGCCTAGACCACGAGCTCCATTTTACGACCTAAACTGAATTGTTAAAGACACAGTTAAAGAGAAGGAGCTGTATTGGGCGTATTGCTCCATCGCTCACACTTGCTCGCACGACTGAAATGTTAGAACGTCATGGTGAGGAATTAAAATGCTCTCATCTTTGGTACAGATCAGCCAGATACCAGCATTATACGCTTGAGTCAATTGAGAAATGAGCCAAGAAGATCGCTGACAATTATGCACTCGTCCAGTCGAAGCTTCCAAGCCTTGAGCACCAACGCCGTCCGAGTTGCTAGCCTGACGGTTTTCTACCATAACCGGTTGCATTTCGAAGAGTGTACGTTGGATTGCGTAACTTAAATCCGCCAAACACTTTCCATCATCGGATCAGACGTACGGCAATACCAGTACATGATACACGCACAAAGTGTTTTGGGACTACATTCATTATGCGTACAGCTGTGGAGTGGAATTCCTTGCCGGAGTCTGTGTTTCCCGATAGTTACTTTAAGTCAAGAATGAACAGGTTACTTTTAGGCAAGCGTGCTCCACCATCGGCTATATCAACACTAACTAATAGGTGAGATACTGGTCAAGCACGAACCTATGGCAAGGGGCATACCCAGTTACTGGGTTATGGAATTAAAATAGGCAGCCGCTCCAAGTAGGATACCTGCTACTATTCCGCTACATCTGGTAAGACTTCACTTGTTACGTTTGACGGCCAGGTTGGCGCAGTGGTTGTGTGAGTTACTGCTGCTCTGTGCGTCCCGGTTTCAATTCCCGTACGGAACAAATATTTGTGTGGCTTACAGACATGTTTCCGGGTGTAAGTGTCTTGTGCCTATGAGTTTACATGATTGTGATCGCTTCCACCACACACGAGTTATTCCTAGTGTCAACGACTGTTTAAATAGAAATAGAGCCAACCCAAACTCATACTTTGGAAGAGGCTGTTAATGAATTTTTTCCAGTTTTATAGACAGTTACGGGGCCGAAAATAATAAAAATTGTATTAAATAACACCTATATCTCTGTTTGTGCAGCTGGTGCATATCAAATTGCAGCATAATTGCAATTTTATATGCAACTATACCTATTTATTAACTCGATCTCTTGAAAAACTTATCTTGTTCCATAATAAAATAGGCTTGCTTTAATACTTGCTTAGGGTTTAAAAATGCACCACCGGTATAACTAACTTTCACAAACTTCTCAAATAGAAACCCTAACTCACAAAGCTAGATAGTTACACAGTGCCGGATTTAAGCATAGGCAATATAGGCAGTTGCATATGGGCCGCTGCCATACCACAAAAAAAAATAAAAAAAAAATCGATAAAGGCTCAGTAGAAACAACGAAATAGTGAGTCTTAGGGTGAGTTGCACCATTTAACTATAACGATAACCAAACCATAACCAGCCGTGAAACGGCCTACTATTGGTCAATTCGACGATTTGACATCTGTTAACGGCTTTGTTATCGTTATAGTTAAATGGTGCAACTCACCCTTATAAACTTATTTTGAGCGGGAAAAGTTAACATTTAAAAATCTGCGAGATCAAGCAGCAAGAAATATGAAGAACACCAATGACGCCCATCGCGCATTCTAACGCACCGCGCCAGACCAATAGCAATACAAACGATCTGAGGGGCTCTACCACATGCTCTGCCTATGGGCTGTCGAAGTCTAAATCCGAAGCTGTAGTTACAGACAGATGAAGGAATTCCAAATCATTTAACATCTCTCCATCTATTAGCATAATCTCCAGTCTACCTACAAGGCTACTTACCCCAGATCGGCTCAATGGAAGCGATCGGTTAGCTAATTATAACGAGCGAGCTCGTAGCAGGTTGCTCTTATCTCGTGTTTGTGAACGCTATCTAATCTCTGTTTACCGCAGCCTCCTTGCTAACCTGACCCAATTTCTGGACTTCGAATGTTTTCGAAAAGGCGGTAAAGACATTTTCATGTAATTATGTGAAATTGTTGAGATTTTACAATAACATAACAGAAAAGTTACGGAGTTTCAGAAAGTTCGGAACTTCCAATTGATTTTACACCACCAATAGGAACTTATATCGGAGCTACAAACAAGTTTAAACCATGCGGGGAACCTCCCTCTCTCCGTGCCCTTTGTCAATTAATCTTTCACTTAATTGTTTTGTTTCGTGCCTATTTTGAATGTTGTGAATTTGCTCTCCATTTATAGATACTTATCCGAGTTTTTGATCAGTTTTCAGTAGACACTTCTGCTTCAGCCTCCGCCTCCAATTTTGGTTCCGATAAACCAAATTCCGAATACGGTTCCGAAAAAACCACTTTTGTTGCATTCTTTCTTAGTATGTAATAAGGCTGCCTAGCCTTTTCCCAGCGTTGATGGGTTCGGCTTCCAGTAGTTCCAATTTAACAAGACGCTGCTGAATCCCAGTAATAACTACACGTTTTCTTCTTATTGTATCTAGAATCGTGGTTTTTTTTTCGGTGGGTATAAATCATCCAAATGACATCCCCCGCCCTTGGGTGGAGCGGGAGATAGTGTCAGACTCTTACTGACTAAAAAACCCACCCCGTTCCTGCGTTCCTTTCATACGGGCCCGAGCCTCTTTTTCGGAACTAGACCCTTAGCCCTAGTAGGCTTCGACCCTGCTGGGCCTCTACAGTTGTGAGCAACTCCTTGAGGCGCGCGGGAACATTGCGCGCCGTTAACGACTAGGGCACGGTCCGGACGGTTACCGGACAATCGGACAGCAAGCTCCAACCCATTGCTCTCAACGCATTGCTCGCCGTCCGCAAACCCGCGCCTACGGTGGTCGGAAATCGAGATCGGAATCCCGGCGGCGGCGAGAGCGCCGTTGCCTGATGCGGTCGGCCTCCTCCTTTGCTAGTATTACTGCTTCGCAGAAGGAGGCCACCGCCTGCCATTCCTCCTCACTCCAGACCATGGGCTGTAACAAGGCCCGGCGCGAGAGATCGCCGCCGCCGATCGCCCCCACAAGGACACGGCGATGCTTTGCCCAGGTGGGGCACACTTCAACCATGTGCTCCAAAGACTGACGGGTTGGTAAATATCCAAACTTCGATGAGTAATTAGTTTTGCATTATTAAGAACCTTTTTCACTCAAGAGAACAAATGTCACCGCAATAGCACGAAGAATCCACAAACTTAACTTAATTTTATACAGGGCACATTGCTCGCAGAACAGGTAAAGTTTGCAAAACAGGTGGCCGTTCCACCTGTTTTGCAAACTACGGCCTAACGAGCCAAAAGGTTTTTGCGTGGCGACAGAATCAGAAGAAAACGCAGCGTTCGAAGGCAGACCGATGACCTGGTTGCAGGAATCCGATGGATGCGGGATGCACAGAATCGTTCATTGTGGCGACACTTGGGGAAGGTCTATGTCCAACAGTGGACGTATATCGGCAGAAATGATAATGATGATAATAAAGATAAAAGTTTATAGATACCTATATACATTCATATGTATGCGTGTTTGTCTGTTACTCCTTCACGTTCTAACGTCTAGGTGTTTTGTACCAGGAAAGCTAATCCTAAATTAACAAATACCCAATTTTTTTTAAAGTTTGAAAGTTGGTACTATCTTCACGTGGACTGAGCCATGGCCGGCAGTTAGTTTTCTCACATAAATTAGACAACTAATGACGAAATCAGTTGATGAATTACGAAAACTTGGTACAAAATGCCTTGAACGAGCTTCCAATGTTCAAGATCCTCAGAATCCCATAGGCATACAGTATTGCGAAACGTCTAAAACGATACAAAACGGTACAAATTAATGGCTGGAGCCAATTTGCAGTTATCTCAACTATACATTAACTTATTACGTTATCTGCAACCTTGACTGGTTTTTAACTATTGCTATGAGCGTTATCAAACGTGTTATAACTATTAGCGATTAATTTAATACATTTGCGAAGATCTTCAAGAATCTGAGTCAATATCAGCTGTCTTTTGATTATAATTTGAGGTCTACAAAGTTCAACATCTTCTTAAGCCATGGTACCCTGGTATTTTTTTTTAACTTATATAAACTAGTAGATTACTCGACTGCGATCCCACTTAATGGTAAGCAATGATGCAATCGTTGATGTTGAAGCGCACGAATTTATTAAGAGCCTATTCTTCAAGACACCCAAATTATAATCGGACGGAAAGACCGCAGCAGGCAAATTGTTCCAGTCCTTCGACGTACGCGGTATAAATGACGAGGTGAAACGCTTAGTCCGGACCGTAGAGGTTTCAACAACGTAAGAATGGATACTCGCCGTACGTCGAGTTGTCCGATGGTAGAAATGAGATGGCGGAATCAAATCATGCAATTCCTGCGCACACTCTCCAAAATGCAACCTGTAAAACGACGAAAGGCTGGCTACCCTACGCCTGTGCTCAAGGCTTTATAGAAACTCTTTCACAACATTGCCAAAACCGCTTGCGATGGTATGGGCATGTAATGCATAGAAACGAAGACCACATGACACGACGTGTTTCAGCCATAGAAGAGAGTAAAAGGTTCTTCACCTTTTACTCTCTTCTATGGCTGAAACACGTCGTGTCATGTGGTCTTCGTTTCTATGCATTACATGCCCATACCATCGCAAGCGGTCGGCCACCGACCACCTGGAGGCGAACCGTTCAGAACGACCTATTGGTCTAGTGGTTAGTGGCCCTGACTGCTATGCCGGAGGTCGTGGGTTCGATTTCCACTCAGGACCAATGTTTGTGTGATGAGCATGATCATTTGTTCTGTGTCTGGATGTAATTTATTTATAATACGTATGTATTTAGAAATATATAAGTATGTTTATCAGTTGTCTAGTACTCATAACACAAGCTCTGCTTAGCTTGGGACTAGACTGCGTTGTGTGATAGTTGTGGAATATTTAAAAAAAAATAAAAGAACGAACTGCCGATAATGGGTCTAACGCCAGAAATGCAAAATCGCTTAGAATGGCGCACCGAACAGTATCAGAAGGACTGACCCCAAATAGGGAACAAGCAAGGGTATTAATTGAGTGATTCATTAACTTTCGCAATATTCAGCAACTCCATGATCAGCTTATTTAGCATACGCTCAAGTATATAGATACTCAACCATGAGTTATAAAACATAACCCCGATATCTGATTTCCTTTGCGTTTAACTCAATTTTTTTTTTGGCTCAGTTCTATGTTCTATCTACATCTTTATTTGCCATCATATCAGAAGTCTCCTCCTTTACCTTACCATCTTATCACTGGTGTTTCGTTTCCGCGCTCACTCCATGATGGACCATTGTGTGACCACGACATCACATCTTTCCAGCCATTCCAATCATCTTTCGCACAATTAATTCATGGCAACTTTAATTTTATTGTATTTTTAGCAATGTTATATTATGTTGTCTAGGTATCCAAAGAGTATCGAGTTGCCCAGTACGCGGGTTGTGGAGGTCTGATAGGCAGTTCGTCCATGTAACACACGGGTATTCAGCTGCATCCGGTTAGTCTGGTAGCTAGCCCCAAGCTAATTGGGAAGAAGCAAAGGAGGAGGCCGACCGCATCAGAAACGGCA
The DNA here is from genome assembly GCA_929112965.1 of Mythimna albipuncta. Taxonomy (NCBI): domain Eukaryota; kingdom Metazoa; phylum Arthropoda; class Insecta; order Lepidoptera; family Noctuidae; genus Mythimna; species Mythimna albipuncta. Next base: position 1,206,951 of record OV815973.1, read on the forward strand.
CTCATACCCAAGTCACTGTTCCCGCACGCCTCAAAAGTTGTCAGCAACAGCAGGGGCCCAGCTGGGTCGAAGCCTACTAGGGCCAGGTTCTAGTTCCGAAAAGGAGGCTCGGTCCCGTTATGAAAGGCAAGAAGGAACGGGGTGAATTTTTTAGTCAGTAGGAGTCTGACATTGTCTCCGGTTCCGCCCAAGCGCGGCGGATGTCATTTGGATGATTTTTACCCACCAAAAAAAAATTGATGGTAAGCGATGATGTGGTCGACGATGGAGCACGCTTGCCTAGAAGTAAGCTATTCACTCTCGACTTAAAGACCCCTAAGTAATAGTATGTAAGCTAATGGGGAAAAAGCTAGGGAAATGTATTCATGACTGTGGTGGTCAAGGTTATGTGGCTCCATCAACAGACACAGTGTCACCAGTGTACCCACTTGCACTGAGGCACCCCTTCGGGTCTGGGTAATCCACTTTACCATAATTTGAACTGAACTGAACATTATCACCTGCTAATGGGTTAAGAAAACGAGATCTATTGTTACTATTTTGGTGTACAAGTTTATTCTATTCTATCTACCTTACTCATACTGGTTCAATATTGAATGAGTCAAATACAACAGAAGCTTAACACTTATGTCACACTGTGTCTCACGTGTGTGTCTAATGCAAATGAAGTAGTTTATTGACCAGTCGTCAATCGAATATCTGGATTACTAGACTCTGTCATTGATTTTGTCCGAGCGGAATAAGACACTACTATCTAAAAGTACCTAAATTCAATCATAATTTGAAAGACACGAAGCACTATCTAGAATCCTAAAACAATGTTTCAAACAGTGATTGATGAAACTTTCCTACGGGAACTCTACTTTTTTTCTAGATGAAAGGTGTTGGGCATGTGCTTTTCAGTGCATATGCACAATGTCATAATGACCGCTTCAGTGGCTTGAACAAGCAAATGTATTGTTACGCCATTAAACGTGAACACGCCATATCTCCGAGAAAATATCGAGTAGCACGTAATAATTAAAACGCATTGCTGTTCGAAAGATCTAGAATGGTTGTGCGTAGCCAGGCTTAGAAAAATCTTGAAACATCCACAAAGTACCTACAAGTAGTAATAGGTATTTATCTAACCAATAAGGGAAATGGTACTCTCCGAAGTTAACAATAGAGTCGAAATTCGCATGAAAGTGACTCTTATTACCACGAGCAATAAAAATGATTTATGACTTCGAGAAGCGATTCAATTGTTCTGGAATTCTGGATAGATCCGGAGATGTCGGTATCTAGAATTTTCTTGGCTCTGCATATAAATACGAGCCCCCGGCCGGAAGCGAGTCAGTTGTGATTTCGACTGCGATCAAGAGCGAACTACCCTAGTACTTGAAGTGATTTTACTTAACGACCTAAGCGATAGTGTAACGGTACTCTAGTGTTAATTGCGATTCGGATTATTGTTGACTGGACTAATTTGTTATTGTTTGTGGTGAATAAAGTTGTCTGCTAGTAAATCGGCATTTGATCACCCACGTACGTAACAGTATGTACAAACGAACTTTTCAGTTTCATATTTATTTATTTTATCTTCTAGTCATGTTTGACTGATTCCTAATTCTTAACTTTTATAGCATCCAAAAGGTATCTACTAGTCTTTATTAAAAAAAAAAACGAAAGTGAGATAGCATTTGATATTTTGTAAATATTGGTATGGTTGTTAAAACTGCAAATACTCTATCTTTTAACATTGCGAATTATTTAGCATGCTGACAAAATTTGGCAATTTTTGGCATTAATTAAAAACATTGGAATTAAAAATACTCAATCTAGAACTTGGCCATACTTTTATAGGTTCCAAATCAACGAATAAAGGGCTTCAAACAAAATATGTTATTTCGAGAAAATCTGAATAAACTATTACAATATTTATTCCCATTTCAGTGGCTTATATCAACATATCAAGGAACTAGATCGCAAATCAGCAAACAGTAGGGTGTATTATGTAACATAAAGTAAAACAGTACAGTCGGCGTGGTACATGCAGTGAGATAATATTTGTTTTATGTTAAACATGTATCTTGTAGGTAGCAGTACCTACTGAGTGACATCATGCCTGAAGCAGACTTCTGTTCGTCGCTTCATAAATACCTAAACAAAAAATAAATTATTGATATCTGAAGTGAATAAACATTAAAATATAGCAGAGCATAGCTTAATCAGCTTTATTTGGTTCCCTCTGCTGGGGATCAGGCCTCCTCTCCAGAAGAGGAAATAAGCCGTAATCCACCAAGTGGTGAGCCCGGTGTAGGCTGAGTGCGGATTGGTGGATGTCTCATGTCTTCGAATTTTTTGACAACAGCCCCGAACTTACGAGTTGTAGATCGCGGGTCCAGTCTGGCGCATTACTTTGTGTAATTTACTTCATCACCACTGCTCTCGAAACGGTGAAGGAAAACATCGTGAGGAAATCGCCATGTCCTAGAACCAAAAATTCGAAGACATGTGACAACCACCAACCAACGTGGTGGATTACGGCCCATTCCCTCTCCTAGAGAGGAGGCCTGAGTTTCAACAGTAAGAACATTATAAGGCCAACTATGCTATGCTATACACCATAAATAAAATTACAGTAGGAACTTAAAATTAACAGGATGGCACAATGGGCGGTCTTATCGCTAAAAGCGATTTTTTACAGACAATCTTAGGATGGATTTACCAGAGAAGAAGTAGTTTGTACTATTTTTTACCGACCTGGGCAAAGCATTCTAGAGCCAAGCACTGCTTGAACTGCGAACGACTTATCCATAAATATTGGTGGAGTAGATTCATCTCTAGCCTCAAGTTTTCCGATTTTTTTAAAATTGTTGGTAGGTTCGCGCTTCACCACTATCTCACCTGATGGAAAGCGACGATACGGTCGACGATGGAACGCGCTTACCTAGAAGTAACCTATTCACTCTTGACTTAAAGATTCCCGGGTTGTTCCCTCTCCTAGAGAGGAGGCCTGAGTCCCAGCAGTGGGTTCATTAAAAAAGTCTCCAATTTCTATAATAAGACCTTTTCCTGAAAATAATGAAAGTGTAATAAATAAGTTAGTAAGGCTCACTTATCACTCGATGCACACACGCGAGATAACTCACACAATTGGTATGCGACCTCAAACTGTGTTTGCTCTGCTGCACCGAACGTTGCGCAAATATTTTCGCATTTTTTGTCCCACATTACGTTTGCAAACATCCCACTATGCAACATCGAGTAACGCTATCTTTGTTTGTTCCTCCTTGTAATTAATTAGGTAGATCTTTTTGTAATAGATGGTGTGTCTATACTTTTGATCTTGATACGGCTATCAAGTAGGAAGGCTATAGTTTTGCTAAAAGCTTATCAAGACCTTGTGAAGAAGATCAGAGGAATGAAGTATTTAGGCAATATTCAAATCAAATCAAATCAAAGCATTTATTTCAAATAGACCATTTACAGTCACTTTTGAATAGTCAAATGTCGGTCAGTCCAAGAAAAGTGAAGCTAAACTGCACGTTCCAAAGAGTAGGTCTCTATGTAGAAGAACGTGCAAGAAACTCCATGGACACTCTTTTAAATCATATTATGTGTTACATATAATGCTTGGTTACATATTACTTGTTGCTTCTATCATGTGTGTCTATTAATCAATGACTAGATTAGGTACTGTTCATCATCATCATTGCAGCCGAAAGACGTCCACTGTAGGGCATAGGACTCCTTAAGTGTCGCTATAAAGAGTAATGTGCTTCTCGTATCCATCGGATTCTCGCGACCCTCACTAGGTCATCTGTCCTCCTTGTGGGTGGTCTTCTAATGCTGCGTCTTCCAGTAAATGAGCGCCATTTCAGAACCTTTCGTCCCCATCGACCATCTTTTCCGCGATCAATATGCCCGGTCCAATACTGTTTAGGTAAAGGAAATGTAATAAGGGGGGTTATAAATTAGGCAGAGTATTCTAAAATTCTGAAACAGTTAGAACCACCAGCCATTTTAAATAGATATCTAGATCAATGAGTTCCTTTAATAATAATAATAATAATAGCCTTTAATAACAATCCAACATCTCAGAATATCATTTAACACATACATTTTTTATTTCGTTACTACTTTAACTATCTCACACCGGTTCGAGAAAATTGTCTTGCTTTCCAGCATAGACCTTCCCTAGTTTACCATAAATTGCGGTTTTGTGCTTGTCTTCTCCATGTGCTGCCTGCTATTCTTGTAATATCATCCTTCCATCTACGACGTTGTCTCCCTTTCATTCTTTTATGTTGTCGCGGACACCACCCTGTGACATCCCTAGACCACTTATCCTTTTTACTCCTAATCATACGTCCTGCGTAAATCAGTCAGAGTATTCCAAAATTCTTAAACATCACGCACCACCAGCCGTTTTAAATAGACATATATATCAATAACTTCCCCCTAAAAAGGGACGGTCTAAAAACTACTGGCATTTATTTTTAGGAAACCTACCTACCCATTCGAGTGTGCACAGTTATAATGTCACTTCAAATCGAGGCCATAATGTGGTGGAAATTTGGCGCCTTTCCTTTGCAAAACAGCTTAAACTTGCTTTCCCAAAAATAGGCAAAAGAATCTAAGTTAATCAAACACCATAGTCAATATACAACCTGGTCGTTATTTTTAACTATCTGCATAACCTGGTCACGTCTAGTTTCCAGGTCAGTTGCGCAACAGTGGGGCCACGCGGCGCCACTATCTCCTGCTGATAAATTGACGTTATACTTCATTCAATCTCTGATTATGCTCCAAACCTTTCCGTTTATTACCCTTATCGTATCGCAACCTTAATTGACGGTCTATTTTTACATGAAGATTTTATTTATTTATTTTTTATTTCTTATTATAAGTACATACAATTGTTTAACAGGTATACTCAAGGTATCAAAAGTAGTCGCAAAATAGCTTAGCACTCAGAGATGCCACCCACAAACTATCAGATATCCATTAGTGCATGCAACATACATACATAATAAACAATCGATGTTCAGTCTCAAGCAGCACCCTGGAGAACCGGCACAAGTTACATAGAGGACAACACACTTAGTGTCACCCTCTCGAATTCCGCCAATGTGCAAGAAAATATGTCTAACCGTAAAGAGACACTATTGAGTATTTCTAAGAAGATGAAGATAAGTTTTTTTGAAGTTGCTCTTTTTTGTGTGGTGGGTCTGGGTTAATCATCTAATGACTTCTTCCGCTTTAGAGCGGAGCGCGAGGGCAGGTCAAACTTTTAGTGGCTAAAACCACTCTTATATTCCTTCTTTAGCCTAAGCGTTACAGGACGGGTTTCCCTTTCGGAATTTAACCCATGGCCCCAAAGGCTTCGACCCTCCTGGGCCCCTGCGGCCCTTCGGAAATAACATTGTTTGAGATTATATTTATAAACTAGCTATGCCCGCGGCTTCGTTCGCGTGGACTACAGAATTGAATTTATTTTTTCTAAAATAAAAGTAGCCTATGTTAGTCCTTATTACATCAGCCACCTGCCAAAAAAGTCCCGTCAAAATCGGTCCAGCCATTTCAAAGCGTAGCCCAGACAAACAGACAGACAGACAAAAATTTAAAAAAAATATATGTTGGTGTATGTACCGTTATACCGTATATATATTCATATGTATGTAGTAAAAAGCAGTTATTTCAATATTTCAAACAAGACACTCTAATTTTATTTATATGTATGTATAGATATAGACTTTGATTAAATTGAAAAATAACTACAAAACGTACTAATGTTAACAATTAACATTACTAGATGTAATTAAATAGATACTTTTGAAACTCAACTTGCATAAATTATGTTTCTTTACGTGTTTAAAGTGGCGAAGTGTGTGTGACAAAAATGGATAAATGCAATCCATTTTTGTCACATACACTTCGCCACTTTTTCGAGTCGTTAAATGAGCATGAGCACCCATGAGGTTTTCTAAAACCCGGCGCCCCTGCCCTGCAGCCTGCTCCTGAATTAACAATGATTACAACCACGTATAACTATGATTACAACATAATACGAAGCACGTGCATCTAACCGGCATCTCCCGATGACAGCTAAAAAAATAGTCACCATAACAATCTCCGCGCTAGTTAACATTGTATGCAGTGCAATAACGAAGATTGGCGGCCATCAGCCATCAGCTCGTCTCCACGCGGACACTCGCCCCCGCGGAAATGTTGTTGCACCTAGCGACTAGCGTTCACACGTGACTACACCTGTTGTATTAAAGTTTACAAAGTTTAAAATCAAATTGAGAAGGTTGAAAAGCTTCGCCAAGTGGACGGCCGGTCAAGTGTACCTAGGTCTGAAAATGTAGCGTAAGATTCCATAGTTAATCGTTTCCCAATAAAATAATAATATGCATTATCATAATTATTACCATCAGGTAGGATCGCAGTCAAGCACTAGTTAATACGAATTTAAAAAAAAAAATAGTGGGAGCGTAGCCAAGCACTAATTTACCTATTTCCCTAGTTTGGGAGCCAGTAGTTATTTACTGTGTCCTCATTTATGTACCAAGAATTATGTACTTGTTTTTTTGTCACCATTTTTATTTTGGAAATAAATATTATTATTATTATTTATATAATTAAATGCCTTATAATGTTCCCACTGCTGAGACTCAGGCCTCTTCTCTAGGAGAGAAAATGAGCCGTAATTCACCACGCGGACCCAGTGCGTTGGTGGATGTCACATGTCATCAAATTTTTGGTTCTAGGACATGCTCGGTTTACTTCCGATATTTTCCTTCACCGTTTTGAGAGCACCATTTTCAACGTGATGAAATAAATTACAGAATGTAATGCGCCTGGCTAGGTTTGAACCCGCGACCTACGCCTCGTAAACTAGGTATGAAAATTCCAAATATTATTCTATAGGTAGGCGCACACGCTAGGGTATACCTAACAGGTTTGCCTTTTCGCTATCATTACTGCTTTGCAGGAAGCGAGCGCCTGTCATTCCTTCTCGCTCCGGACCATGGCCTGTACCAGGGACCGGTGCAAGAGGTTTGCCGGCGATCGCCCTCACGAGGACACGGCGGTGCTCCATTCAAGCGGGGCCCACCTCCACCATATGCTCCACCATGTCCACCGGGTGAATGTGCAAACGTTCGTTATTTTAAACACTCGACGTATTGAGTGTTCGATTTAAAGTGTTCGATTAATTGATGTTCGATTATTTGGCATTCGATTCGGCATAGTACACCCGGTGTGGAAACCTGCACAGCTGTGCAAGATACACGCGCCGGTTTACCTGTACAACTCACCCCTGCAGGCAAACCTGTTAGGTATAGCCTAGCGTGTATGGCTACCTTAACGAATAAGCTAGAGATTGTGGAACAAACTAACTTAGTAGTTCGTAATATGTTCTCCCATTATATCGATAAAGTCACGTCAGTCACGGTCAATTCCTGTACCCCAAGATGGTCTTAGTTTGGGTTGAATTTCAATGACTCTTGGTGAAGTGAAATTAGATGACATCTATAGACACTTCAACATCTGCAACCCCTATCCAATCGCAGATGTATTGAAATATTAGAGTCAACTGTTCCATGTACCGTGGCGGTCATTTCTGCCTGATCACTTAAAAAAATTGTCGCTTGAATCCTACGGCGCGGCGCCAAACTAAACCCTTTAAAATTTTCGTTTCGAGTGCAAGCAAAAATGAACTTAGCGGTGGTCAGGCGGAAGTGTCTTTGATGGTACCTATGTACTCGTCACAGGCTAACATCATACATTCCGTGGCTATCTATGGAGTTTCTTGCACATTCTTCTCCATGAAGGTCTACGCTTTGGAATAAGCAATTAACATCTTTTTTTTACTGATGACTTCTTGAGAATTCAAAATTTTCTGTAAATGATTTATTTGAAATAAATACTTTGATTCTTGATTGATCCTTTTATATTGGAGATTAACTTCTGCCAGCATCTTCGGCATCGACATGATGTTTGAACGTAAAGGAATAACACACAAAAGTACAAACTTTCGTTTTTAGGGTTCCGTAGTCAACTAGGAACCCTTATAGTTTCGCCATGTCTGTCTGTCCGTCTGTCTGTCTGTCTGTCCGTCCTCGCTTAATCTCTGTGACCGTTAGCACTAGAAAGCTGAAATTTGGTACCAATATGTATATCAATCACGCCGACAAAGTGGTAAAATAAAAATTGGAAAAAAATGTTTTATTAGGGTAGCCCCCCATATGTAAAGTGGGAAGTGATTTTTTTTTTAATTTCAACCCTAACGTGTGATACATCGTTGGATAGGTATTTAAAAATGAATAGGGGTTTACTAAAATCATTTTTTGATAATGTCAATAATTTCGGAAATAATCGCTCCAAAAGTAAAAAACAATGTGTCCCGCCCCCCTCTAACTTTTGAACCATAAGTTTAGAAAATATGAAAAAAATCTGAGAAGTAGAACTTTATAAGGACTTTCTAGGAAAATTATTTTGAACTTGATGGAAAGAACAGTTTTTGTACAAAAAAGACAAAAGGGTTCTACAAAATAATTTCTGGACTAAGTTTGTAGTATAATCGTAGCAAGCATTTTTTTAAACTCATAAGTGGGTACACTTTATTGTGACGGACGGGAAACTACGGAACCCTACACTGAGCGTGGCCCGACACGCTCTTGGCCAGTTTTTTTTATAATATTAGTATAATAATGTTTCTTCACTATATTTAAATAGACAGACAGGTATAGATATACTAACTAAAATAATAGCTTAACATTGTGACACCCCTGCATCAAACTAACTCACAGAGGCAGCGACGGACCGTAACTTACCAGCTCGATGCTCTACTAATTTTACAATTTGCCATGATGCCCCACAATTTGCTATACTTACACCTACGTCGGTATAAAAATATGTGATGGTTATGTCACTTACGACTTTATACTTAGTAGTAGATGTTCTTAGGTCCTTGAGGTATGTGGTCGGTAATAACACCTAGATAGTAATGTGATGGGTGTCGTCATTACAGGAAAAAGATTCCTAGGGCCTTAACTTGATGTGTTAAAATATTAGGCGCGCGAGAGAGAGTTATCTACATATATAATAAAGAGATAAAGTTTGTTTTTTTGGTTGTAGAAGGTAATCTTAGGTACTGGTCCAATTGCTAATTTTTTTTCACCAATAAAAAGCTGCTTTATTCCTGACTCTGAGTGATATAGGCTATATAGGGTGACTGGCAATTAGTGTACGATAAACTTAAACACGTGATTGTGCTCATGATAACAAACAATTTTTACTATGAACTAAAAAAATATAAATTGTTCAGAACATTAGGCATAACATAAATGTACTGAACAGCTGCTTCTTTTTTCGCGATTTCAGTTTTGTTCCCATAGTAAAAGTTGTTGGTTATCATGAGCACAATCACATATTTAAGTATCGTACACTAATTACCAGTCACCCTATATTTTAAATATGCGGGCGTAGCCGCTGGCAAAAGCTAGTGTAACCATACAAGTGTACACCCTAAGGTTACCCGAAACAGGTGTCTAGTACTTTTATGTAAAGAATCTGTGTACAAAGTTTAATAACTGTATCATGAAAAATCACAAAGTTATAAGCTGGTTTTGTCAGCAAAAATACATGGCCATCCAGGCGGCTGAGGAGTGGTTTTGCACTACACCCAGTTGTTTTGATGGCTCCTAATATTTTAAATCTTCTTCTTCTTCTTCTTCTTCCTGCCCTTGTCCCATTTTATTTGGGGTCGGCGCAACACGTTTTTTTCTTCCATTCTGTCCATTTTAAATATTTTTGGAAAAAAAAATATAGCATGGTGTAAAAGCTATTGGTATCCATTCAGTTACCGATTCTGAACAAACTATATTCAGGTTTCGCAAATCATCATCATTGTTTCAGCCGAAAAACTTCCACTGTTGGACATAGGCCTCTCCCAAGTGTCGCCACAATGAACAGTCCTGTGCGTCTCGCATATACTAAAAAGTATGTTTTATAGCTGTCTAAATAGCCTTTAACAATTCAACTTAAATAGTCAGTGAAGGAAAAAATATGGAACAGGACATTTTTTGCGAAGACTAAGCAGGATCTCGTACCTTCCAATAGGACCAGAGTGAAAGCATTAAATTTGTTCTCTTAGCTGCTTTAAAAAAACGAATCTACCTAATACGGTGGCATAAGAGACAAGGTATTTAAATTCATAAAACACCAAAAATGATTTTACAGATCTTCAATTTCCTGCTCACAATTATTAGTCAGGCGCTTGATTTGAAAACATAACATAGTATTTTTATTTTTCTACTGCTTTATATAGGTACCTATAAATTATTACTTATTCTGTGCTATAAATAATGTCTAATAAAGGATTGCTGTTCATATAAAATGGATTTTGAACCAAATGGTGATAGTCTGTGGTTTAGGAGCTTGAATCACGAATCGAAACCACATTAGGTAGTACCTAAATTATAAAACTAGATAACTATTGCGTTCTTCTCGCTTTTATTTGTATAAAAATAATTAATCTAATTAACACTTTATAATATTAATGACTTTGTTAGCTAAATTGACTCATGCATAAATGGAATTATTTACCAAGGAAAAAAATAAACGAGTTTTTTCAGTTATTAACTGAAATAACTCGTTTACATAAGTTATTATTATCAGTAGATTTTAATCTCTGACATATATTAAGTATCCATAATGTTTAATTTATGACAATTTTGCATGCCTAATTTGGTAAAACACAGTTTGCTGAGCATTCACATGACATCCAGAAATGTATAATTGATTGTACTGTGTTCTGCAATAAAGATTTTGACTTTGACTTTGTTACTTATTTACTAATGATGATTCATTGATTCACTGATACACAATACAAAACTATAACTCTATGACCTAATAAATCTTACCTACAAGGAATAATCATAAATAAAAACAAATAAAGCAAGACTACACATGTGACACACGGCGATCTGGTCGCGTCGGTCTCCATACATTTTATATGGCAACTAGACTGGTAGAGCTACACTTGATCCACGCCACGCGACGGCATGCGACGTTGTTCTACGTACAAATCGGCATGTTACACGTGTCGGTCTAATATAGTTCTAGCTTAAATCAACCAATTGAACTGCTTACAGTCTACGTCTCCAGATGTGTCTGGCCCAGTTAGCGTGCACTTTGCCCATCCTAGACCTCAATACGCGATACCTGACGATCCGTTCAGCGCTAACGATGATGGAACAGGCCTGCAATTGGGATAATCTAGACGCCCACCACTTGGTATTAGTTACTAGCATTAAAAATAGGTCGATGTAAGTAAAGGATATGATCTACTAACGAGCAAATAAAGAGAAGTTTTAAGTCATCAATCGTGTAAAAACCAAACATAAGAATGGCACAGCATGCTCATCGTCACTTGATACGTAATGGAATACATACAGATGCCATCCTATGGGTCAACAATAGCATCGGGCAAAAACATCGATTCCGGACACTTTTGAAAGAGGGAGGCAGAACCCCATAATCATCAAGGAATGAATAATTAACGATATAGCCAGATATATCAGGCGAGTAAAACGATAAAACTCACGAACTAATGGATCCCCTCCTGGAGTAATTCGATTAATGATCTCGTTGAGCCCTAGATAAAGAGAAGTCGACGAAAAGTAAAGATAAAGATAGAGACTGGTCTTGAAGGGCCCTAGATAGAGAAAAGTAAACTTTGCCCTACAGTGAAAAACCTCCAGGCCAATAAATATTAATAACACGATTTGGTGAGTAGAAGAGACAACAGCTTGAATCTGTTGATGCAGTATACATACCTACCTAGTATACCGGATTCTCCGGATGGGAATCTGTTGACCTTCCTACACCCGTTTGATTGAACCGCATGCACAATTATTTTATCATGATCATCTTCATTTCAGTCAAAAGACATCCTCTATTTGACATAGGCCTCCCCCAAGTATCGCCATAACGACCGGTTTTGTGAGTCTCGCATCCAACGGATTTCCGCGTCCCTCCGTACAAGTTTGGTCCATCTTGTAATCTTCTAACGCTGCGTCTTCCGTTATCTTGTCGCCACTCAGGCACCTTTAGTATCACCATCGACCATCTCTGTTCAGCGAGCTATGTGCCCTGCCCACTTAAGTTCGGCGATTCTTCGGGCTATGTCGGTAACCATGGTTCTCCTGCAGTATCTTCATTTCCAATGCGATAACGCAATGATACATCGAGCATAGTCCTTTCCATTGGGTACCCTATGGGTCTACTTGTAAGCCTTCTGATGGGACACAGATATTTGAATAATCCCATAGTCAATCATGGACTTGGATTGAGTACGAAAACCAAACACCAAAGACATTTGTTTACAAGAATTTTACTTACGAGTAAGTTAAATCCCAATAAAGATACGACGTCGTGTGGGTAAGAGACTGTCGTTACGGAAACTCGTCTCGCGTTAGTTCCTGATATTTTCTCAGAATTTTCCGACCATAGCGCATCCTACGACTAAACTAGGTTTACAAATCATAATCAAATGACACTTGGTCGAGACAATGTTCCAGCGTTTCAAGGTTTCACACCAACTCGGCATTCCTGAGTCAATTTACCTAAGTAAATACCCCACACGGCTCAGTAGCTTGCCATTATTCCGCAAGATCCACAAATAAAGAACGGTGTGGGAACGCGCTATCTTGATTGGGCCAATCAGCTGCTGATCTCAGATAAATGTATCAATCAGTCCAAACACGCAAAGGATGAGGCTGACGTCATGGTTCAGTCTGATACTTTGTAAGAATGTACGGCTTGTAGTGTTTAAATGTCGTTGCGAAGAAATTAATACTGCCTCTCCTTCATTGGGTAAAAATATCTAATTATAGATTCAGTTTTCAAGACTGTCATTAGTATAGTGAATCCAAACGCGACTGCTAGGATCGGGGTCCTGCTTTCCACCTCCACTGACTATCTAAGTGGTTTTACAGTAGGAAAACGACTCAGTACTTGTGGCCAATTTGTTCCCTTTTTCTTTTTTTTTTCCAGAACAATTTCCTTCAAAAAACATTGTTATAGTTTGCAAGTTTTTTGTTTAGGTAAAAAGTCATTTAATGACTTCTCCCGCGTTTGGTCATCGACGACTCGAGCTCGGTCCGAAGGGTTACGGGACGATTGGACAGCGAGCTACCCATTGCTCGCCGTCTACAAGCCTGCGCTTACGGTGGCTGGTAATAGGGATCGGGATCCCGGTGGCTGTGGTGTGAGAGCCATTCCCTCATGCGTGCAGCCGCGTCCTTCGCTAGCATTTGAAAGAAAGAAAAACTTTTTATTTACATTACTGCTTCACAGAAAGAAGCGACCGCCTGCCATTCCTCCTCGCTCCGTACCATGACCTGTACCAAGGCCCGGCTCGAAAGGTCATTGCCGCTTCACGCCCCCACGAGGACACGGCGGCGCTGTGCCTAGGCGGGGCACACCTCTACCGAATGCTCCAGTCCTCAGGGCGGTCCACACAATGCTGATACTCGGGCACTACCCGATTTGTAATAATTAGCTTCAGAACTATTTATTTGTTTTTTTAATGAAAGTAACAAACAACAATAAATGTATCGTTCAAAAATATTTATTTAACACAATAAATCTACATAATAGCATGAACCGGTTTGAGTTCGATTGAAGCTTTTATTGTAAAAATCACAGAAAACTTATCAGATAGGTATTAGTTTATACTTATTGATATATTTCAACAAATAGTGACCACTAATATTGGTAGAGGTAGTAAGCACGGCCCACAGTGTAGAATTTGATTCTAATGACGGCCATAAATATTGTTATTGTTTAAATATATCCTAAAGTAATAAAAAAAAAATAGTTGAAGTTGCTTCCCAGAACCTCCACTACTTAGCTAGGCCTATGGGCTACAAACATAAAATAAACATGACAACTGCATAAAATTCTACACTGTGCGGACATAGAAACCTGTCTTAGTAGCAATTCGACAGCAATGCCATAAAAAATAGAGTACATAGTTATGTATTAATGTCTTCTATATACAGGGTGATGTCAATTTTGTAGCGAAACACCGCAGACACGCTTCTGCTACCTGAAGATAGAGCTATCTCGAACATCGAATTATTATTCGTCAAAATACAGTACACACAGACACACCGTCACACATTATTACGGTTGTTTTATTGCCATTAAGTATCGATACAGATATCTGCGGAGTTTCGCTAGCTAACTTAATCAAGCACTATTTTAAGCGAGAACTACATTATACCGACGCACTAGAGTGCTACGTCGGTGTCGCGTGGCGCGGGTCTAATGTAGCTCTACAAGTTTTGTTGCCAATTATGTGTGGGGACTGACGCGCTCAGATCGACGTTCGTGACCCACGTGTGTCCAATGTAGTTGTACCTTAATCCGTATGTGACATGGTCATCTGTTATGCGCGAGCGCAGCTTTTGCGTTATCGCTGCGTTTATGCAGCGCAGTGCCTAAACAGTTATTAGTTATATATTCATTATATAAAGGTTTGATAAAAGGTAATCTTCGACGTGTTATGAAAGAAATTAGTAACTAGTGTTAGGTATTCTTTTTCATGCGTTCTAAATTAAACAACCCCATTAGATTAACTCTTATAAAAAAATCAGCCTTTTTAGTTAGGACCCTAGAATGGCCTTTGGCCGCAATTTCTATCTTCTTATATAATAAGGTCTTTAGATCAGGAACACATACTTAATATTTTACAAATTTTTCGAGACCATGATTTATTAACCTGGACCCAGTTTATCATAACTTTAATTATTCGCCATACTTTAGAAGTGGCAGACAATTTTAGCCTTTTAAAGATATTTATTTCTGTGTGTGTGGAAACACATGAATAGTAAACTTATCCATGGCTAGCTTTTTACCGCGGCTTCGCCCTCGTTGCCTTTTCCTTTACAACTGCACATTCGGGATCTAAAGTATCAACTAGATGCTCTGCCCAGAATAGCTTTCAATCAATGAAAGAATTTCCGTTATCGAATCAGTATTCCCAGAGATTACCTTTTATAAACGTATTAACAAACAAACAAACGAACAACTCGGCATCTTTATATTATAATAGTTTAGATTTAATATTAAATATACGTAAGTAGTATTATTACAATTGACATACTTTTTTAAGATAACAGATTTGCGATAAAAAAGAATCGTGATTTACACATAGGAAACATTAAATTGCAATTTAACTGAGCAACAAATATAACAAAATGATGCAAAATGCCGGAAATAAGGCGTCTTCCTAATTTGAGCAAATTCTAAGCTTTCCAGGCTGCCCCCGTTAGTAAAAAAGACGCATCTAACATGTTTTCCAGATTTGATTTGAGTTTCATATTATTATTAAACCAAGTTAAAGCTCATTATATTCGGCTTTATTTTCCACTTTTAATATGTAAATATTTTAATTTAATCAACATTTTTTTTCTCCGTTTTTACTTTTTGTTAGATACGTCTTTTTAACTATCAGGGGCAGCATGGTCTTTTCATCGACATCACGTTTTCATCACGAGTATCGCTCCTATCATAATTACTATCACACCTATTAAAATGTCAGCCTTTAGCATCAAATCTACAGATAATGGACCTTATTTTTTACATAATTATATTTGCTGATCTTCCATAGGAATCATTACACCTCCATTTATTTACATCCTCCCACATCTCACACTCCACAAAAAGCGTTCCATTTCACTGCAAGTCGCTGTGGAGTGCGACTTTAGACGTCTTCGTTAATATCAAAGTATCATTAAATTGACTACTCCTCATTATACAAGTACTAGAAACACGGCTTCGTTTGGCAGCAAAGTATGTACCATCAAAGACACTTCCGCCTGACCACCGCTAAGTTCCTTTTTGCTTGCACTGGAAATGAACATTTCAAAGGGTTTGGTTTGGCGCCGCGCCGCAGGATTCGAGGGAATTTTTTAAGTGGTCAGGCAGAAATGACCACACAAACCTGCCTCAATTATTGCTGTCTCTATAAGATACAACATTTAGGAGAAATTAGTGGATTTACAAACATACAGACGCAGAAAATGGTTTATATTCGGTGTATTGTCAACGACATCACAGTGGTGTCGTTTACAATACACGTTTGTTTTATACTATGTGAAAATAATCTTAATCATAGTTTAGACAACGGAAATACTGTTTCACTAAAAATTATACTATATTTAGAGGAAGCACAAACGTAGCACAGTAATAATACAAATCAATAGTCTCTGATCTTCACTTTATTCTTAAAGTCTCTCTTGCCATACCAGCAGCAGCAGGGCCTTAAGACTTAAGTGCCTATTACACCAATCGATATTCAGACAGTCTTAGTCGATATCGCGTAGTGCAATAAGGGTCAGACTGTCTTACTCAGAATGAAAAATACGACAGTCTAATTATCGTGTGCTTATTAACGAGTAGTGTAATAGGCCCTTTAAATATTTTTGTATTTAGAGGCTGTATTTATTTTAATAACGAAAGTGTCGAACACCATCAAGAAACACTTAAAACACTAACTTAAAAAAATATCAACCTTAGAATACTCATCAGTATTTTTTTTTTGCAAGTATTACAACACGAACGACCAAAATAATTTGGCAAAATCTCTCAGTAATCAACTGACCCTATTTCGAGGTATTTAAAAATAAATACTATTATTGAAATACAAAAATGAAGATGATGTTTACACAATGTATTTAATATTACACCTTATTACTAAACGTGTACGACTCAAATTAACCTAAGCATCGCTTTATCCTGTTCCATCTAGACTGGGTACTGTGTTCTATACAAAACTTTTATTGATACTATCAAGGCTGGACTCCGTGGCACATGGGACACAACCCTTGGAGCTACAATTGCCGAAACGGATCTTGAGCGCTCGGCGTCAGAGTGGGGATCGCTTTGCGCATTCCATACATTGGCGAAACAATCGTCTTCGTTGTTAGATACATGCAGCAACGCAGGGAACGAATCAGGAGTGATGTCTATGACGCGATGGCGCGGCGAACCAATCACTGACACTCCCCGCCCCCGCGTCTCACTTTGCACCACTAAAGAGATCGAAGATTTGACTTCTGCGCAACTTGAAGCCAGCGTTCAAGATCCGTGACAGCTTGTAACTGTGAGCTCTTAATCAGAACCTAAGATTAAAGATACGAAGAACAAAAGCTCAGTTGTCTAATACTCATACGATAACGTAACGTAACACAAGCTCTGCTTAGCTTTGGACTAGACGGCGTTGTGTGATAGTTGTGGAATATTATTATTATTATCATTCAAGACAGCTTTATGTCATTATTTCTGTTTTTAAAATAAAGAATGTCAACAAATGTAGGAGGTCAATGCCCGTTATTCCAAGTTTATCTGGCGCCTACCTTAGTAATGTTTCATTAATTTATTATGAGTGTACCGCATACTCACACTCTATCCACAAGTTGTCTGGTAGGTGTCGCTGTCGGCGAAATATACCTATTGATTTAAGTTGGTTTATTGTGTTACTAATGTAGTGTACTTCTTCTTCTTCCTGCCCTTATCCCATATTACTTGGGGTCGGCGCAACACGTTTTCTTCTTCCATTCTGTCCTGTCACCCGTCAAAATATCACTAACTCCCTTCTCTTTCATATCACTTCTCACACAATCCATCCATCTTTTTTTCGGCCTTCCTTTTACTAATGTAGTGTACAATAAAGTTAATTTTATTCTAATCTATTTTATCTTTTTACTCAAAAAATGACAAAGATATAGCCCATTGAAGTTACGTGTAACGTCACGCCGTGCTGCATTTTTTCGCACGGGGTGACGTCACACGTAACTTCTTATTTTTTGTTAAATCGAAAAAAGAAAAAATTCGTGTCATATATTTTTTTATAATCTAAAATACGGACTAAATAAAATGTAATTATTTGACCCTGGACACTACCCTATTATGCGGTTCAAAATGATGAACACCAAACCTCACGATGTTTTTATTTTTAGGGTTCCGTACGCAAAGGGTAAAATCGGGACCCTATTACTAAGACTTCGCAGTCTGTCCGTCTGTCTATCACCAGGCTGTATCTCAAGAACCAAGATAGCTAGACAGTTGAAATTTTCACACTTTATGTATTTCTGGTGCCGCTATAACAACAAATACTAAAAACAAAATAAAATAAATATTGAAATGTGTAATGGCTCTCCTACAACAAACCATTTGCCATTTTTTTCTACGGGCGGTACGTAACCCTGCATGCGTGAGTCCGACTCGCACTTGCCCAGTTTATTCCGTGTTTCTTTCTGTAGAAAGCGTAAACTGTGCTATCACTTCCCGACCCGATCGTCCGCGCATATAATTCGAACAAAACAACATGGTGTCCTGTGCCACCGATCTACCCGCCTCTCGAGCCGCGCCCGACATTCGGACGCACAATCAATCGTAACCGTCATCCGAATCTAAACGCCTTTGTCATTGAGGCTTTAGTACATTCAAGGCATTACCCCGGTACGAATAGGCTTTGAATTCGCCTATTTTTTGTCCGTCTATGTACAGGTATTGTCTGAAACAAGTATCACAGAAAAACGCAGGATCGAAGGGCACCCTATTGCATCCCACCACGATCCATTTAGCAGAGAATTCGGCGCAAGTCGTGCAGTAAACGGTCTGGTTCTGGGCTATGGCGGTGGAACAAGGGTAGTTGTAGAGGCGTAAGGGGTCCGTCGGGTTTAGGAGTCGGATCTCTGAGAACAGGAACACGTGCTCGCAGTTACCTTGGTGGACGTAGACCTGGGAAAAAATAAAAGCAATGTTGTGATATCGTGTAAGATAACTGGCATCATCGTCATTGTGACATTTATATTGTAATTTTGACATGTATATAGAAATTGTGACATTTATATTGTAATTTTGACATCAATACTGTTTTGACAAAAAGCTGTTAATTTTGACCTACAGGAAAAGTTTTTAACCACTGCGTAAATTTTTTTTGGTGGCTCAGTGTAAGTAATAGAACACATTTCCATTTTTAGTTTATAACTTTTTTTTTCACATTTTTCCACCTTGTCCCATTTTGAAATAAGCATAACATGGACATAATTTAATCGTAATACTATTAAATACTATGAATGAAAACGCGCTGGCCGCCGCGCCGCCCGTTGTACGAGACGGGGGTGCGGGGGGAAGGGGGCGGGGGTATGCGGCGCCGGCGGCGGCCTTTGATGTGCGCAGCTGCAGTACGTCACTTGCGGAAGCGGGGTTCGGACGTTCGCTCATATTCATCCCTGCGCGCGTGTGTGCCGCGTACTCGTGTCGTCACGATGTCGAACTTTACTCACCGCGAATACTACGAAATGGTGCGAGTGTATCTACTTAGCCACGAAAATTTACGAGCAGCACGAAGAAGATATGAGAGGGAGAGCGTACCTCGTATGCGAGCCCAAGGGATCCGTAATCCTACGGTACCTAATGAAAGGACAATTCTTGCAGCAAATCAAAGGCTGCTTGATCACGGCCAGTTCAGAACCCCGAGCCATGCACTAGGGTCTGGCAGACCTCGACTGGCAAACAAAAAATAAATAACGCTTTCAATGAAGTGAAAAGTGATACTAGTGACCTAAACAAACTAAATGCAAACTTATTTTAAACGTGCACGTTTATGCCTGGAAAAAGGAGGAGGTCACTTCGAACAATACCTTAAATACTGTGATTAACGAAATGTAGAGGTAAGAAATTATAAACAATCTTAGTGTGTTAGGTTCTTTTTGATTGGACATTGTTGTAAATAGGTAGTTGATTCCAATTTTTTAAATACGCCAGAATGCAATTTTTTCAATTCAAATTTTATCATGAGTAATTATCATACATAAATGTTTTAAGTTGAATGTAAAAATTATTACTTGATTTATTTTCTGCATTTTGATGGTCCTAAGCCCATGAAAGTATGAAGGAAAAATTGGAATTACCTAAACTTAAAAAGTAGCACGAAATTGCGGTCAGTAACCGCACCGCGTAGGTACTTACGTCGGCGCCGTCGCATCGAGCGAACGCACATAAGTACTTACCTACAACTCAGCTGATACAGCTTGCCGGTCGGGCGACCAGTCGACGCGTGAGTCGGTCAACCGGGCGCCAGACTGGCAAGCGACCATAAAATAAATTTCTATGTAAATAAGTCTCGTAAGCGATAACTTTATTTTTTACTATTAACACATATCAAAATAAAAAATACGTGTTTATTAAAATATATTCAAGTTTATCATGACAAAATTTGCGCACTGGTTAAAAACTTTTCGTTAGTTTGTAACTTGGACATAAATCTTCTAATTTTGACATATATTTTGTAGCTTTGACATTGCTCTTCTTTAACATCACTGTTTTTAATTAATTTCGAATGTTGACATGATAAGATAAAAATAACTTTGAATTAAATGGCCTAAAGTTATAAATTTGTAAGTGAAATCCTGGCTAAGTTTTATGTGTTAGGATTTATTATCAATATTATTATTTTTAGTTTTCAATTTTATAAATATTTGTACGCCGATACTTATGGCATAAACATAACTGGACTCAAACAATAAACCTATATCTTGCATGCTTTTGTATGTATACAATGTTTAAACAAATAAAGAATATCTTATCTTATCTTATCTTATCTTACCAGCTGCTACTAGCGGCGTCGCCCGCGTGAAAGTAGGAAAATGTTTCAAGAGACGATACTGCTGGGATAAAAAGTATTCTATGTTCTATTCCAAGAGATGATCTACCCGTGAATAAAGTTTCATTGAAATATCTTTCAGCCGTTCGAGCGTGAAGAAGTACAGCGCGCGATGCTTTAGATCTACGATGGATCACAAACATGTCTTTCCAAGGGAACAGTGAGAGATCATTCTTGCACGCCTATGACTCATTACATCTTACTACACTACACAATACTGCCTAACTTCCTTGAGTAATACAGGTGCAAAGTTTGCCTTACCTCTGGATACCTCAGCTTCAACGTCAGTTCCTCCAGCCAGACATGTCCTTCTTAGGAAACACTTCGAGAGCTTTCTTGCACGCCCGTTCCCTCGATTTAATCACTTTGTATACACACTTTTCCTAACCCCCTCATGAAATAAAGGTGTGATGATGACTTACCTCCGGATACCCCAGCTTCAACGTCAGTTCCTCTAGCCGGACGGCACACATGTCCCTCTTAGGGAACACTCCGAGGTCCTTCTTGCGCGCCCACTCGCGGATGGGCTCGCTGTAGTCCACGCATCCCTCTCGGGTGTCCACGTAGAAGACGTTGTTTATAAATAGGAAGCCGGAAGGGAATACTTCCTGGAAAGGAAATGGTAGAAAGACTAAAATCAGGGAAGATTATAAATTTTCAGTGGTCAAAATTATGGTCCATAGACTTTTCTCCCTGCATTTTTAGGGTTCCGTAGCCAAATGGCAAAAAACGGAACCCTTATAGATTCATCATGTCTGTCTGTCTGTCTGATTTTCATACAAAAATAGAAAAAAAGCAATAAATTTTGGGGGTATTTTTTTCTAAATTGAATAGTTTACGCGAGAGACACTTCCAAAGTGGTAAAATGTGTGTGCCCTTATTATTCTCTTATTTTAGAAGTTACAGGGGGGGAACTTCTAAAATAATAGAATAATAAAAATAAAATATGATGTACATTACCATGTAAACTACAAACAAAAATTGGTTTAACGAGATTTAATAAGTAGTTTTTTTATTAATATGTCATAAATCTAAAAAAAATACACTATTATTAAAACATCGATCAAAGTTACAACGAACTACAAGAACTTTTATATTATGTTAGTAGCTGCTACGGAACCCTCCATGGGCGAGTCGACTCGCACTTGTTTATTACTGCTCTAACCCTGGACAAAAACAGATCACTGAAGTCTTTCTGGGAAATATTAAGCCACCACAGTTAATCCCATGGGTAAGGTTTTTTTGTTAGCCTGTTCTGTCCCACTCCTGGGCAAAGGCCTCCCTCCAAATCTTTTATCCTGGGAAAACCGGCAAACAGAAGTCACTACAAGAGCTCATTACTAAAGGGTCATACATAAGGTCAGATGTTAAAGAGTCGACGAAGCGTGACATTGTGTGAAAATGGGTTGGTGGATTTTAAAGTTTCGAGACATTACACTCTACAAAATCTATATCTAGCTAACGATTAAAAAGCAAATTCTTATCTATTAACGATAAACTCCATTTATGATGGCGTCGTTGTTGTAATCATATTTAACTGGCTTGACTGGCCTGTTGGTCTAGTGGTTAGTGACCCTGACAGCTATGCCGGAAGTCTTCTTATTTAATTGGCAGTGGGCAGGACACGTTGCTCGCAGTACAGTTGGTCGATGGGGACAGGATCTGGAGTGGCGACTACGTACCGGAAGTCGCAGCGTTAGCAGGCTGTTACAAGGTGGACCGATGCCCTGGTAAGAGTTGTGGGAATCCGAAGGATACGAGATGCACAGGACCGGTCATTATGGCGACACCTGGGGAGGCCTATGTACAAAATTGAGCGTCTTTCGGCTGAATTGATGATGATGACTAAGAAGTAATAAGGTAGGTTACCTTAGGCTTAGCACTGGGCAGCATGTCGGGATGGTTGGACACGTCCACGCGCATGTCGAAGTCGTTGTGGCACACGAAGCGGTCGCGCAGGTCCGACAGCTTGTTCCTGCCCGTCAGCATGATGTCGCAGCAGAACACCGAATGCCGGGTGCGAGTCTGGAGAGAGATGGACGGAAAACTAAATTAGGCCTGCCCTGCGTTCAAATTTGAGTTTATAGTTAACACTAATGACCGCATTTTTTAACGCGAACGAGTTCAACTGTCAATGTCAAGCATATGGCTGCTTACTCCAACCAAGGGTAGGCTCAGAGTGAGAGTTAGTTGGGTTAACTCCAGGGTTATAAAAGAATGCCCCTGGGTTGCGACCTTACTCTACTCTGGTTATTTTTGAACGCAGGGGAGTGTGAGAGCAGTTTCATTGGGCACACCACTATTGAGGCGATAACGGCATTCTCACCTTCCGCATGACGCAGGTTCTCGCCAGACACGCTCAGTTTGGGAGGTTCCTGTTTCGGATTGAGGCACAAGAATCGCCAGAATTCTGTTAAATGACAGCTATTTAAAAACGCTGTTTAAACGTTTACACATGGATTTTTATGGAGTTTATTGCGTACTTCATACATTGCAGCTACGCATCCTTTTAATGATTATTTTTGATATATAAAAAAAAACACACAGCGTTTGTGCTCCCTGGGAGGTAAGTTAGGTAACTCAAGTTTGACACATTGCCACACCACACAATGTTTAGCCATGTGCCAGATTTCATCCAGATACGTTCAGCCATTCGAGCTTGAAGGAGGAACAAATACATACACATACTGTAATGTTATTAATACTTACGTTTACATTACTCCATAATAATTACATCATGCTTTTATAATACATATTTCTTATATATTTAGTTTGTTGATTTTCTTTGATCATGTCATCTGTTATGTCACTCCTCACCACACGTGCTTTGCCAGGGCTACTCCCTGGAGGCACTTACACTTCTATACTCAGATTCTTTCACTCTTTACTGTTACTTACATGTAATACCAACTCTTTTATGTTACAAACAATACATACAAACTTTCGCATTTATAATATTAGTGTGATAAATAGATACATGTCATGATTAAAGGAAATCAGAAATCAGAAACGTTTATTTCAAATTGACTAATTACAGGCACTTTTGAATTGTCAAAATGTCGGTCAGTCAAACAAGTGAACAAACAGGTTGTTTTAGGGTGAGTTGCACCATTTAACTATAATAACAAAGCCGGTAACAATTGTCAAATCGTCGAATTGACCAATAGGCGGCCGTTTCACGGCTGGTTATGGTTTGGTTATCGTTATAGTTAAATGGTGCAACTCACCCTTAGTAAGTTGGCATAAACTAAATTATTCGTAAATTTGCAATCGCTTTATTCATTTTCTACTCACAAATCGATCCTTGGTTTGGTTGTAGACAAAGGGCCTGTAGACCCTCACTCGGTACAGGATGTCCCTGCCTGGCTCCAGGTCTACGTCAGGAGTGTTGGCATCAGGCTTCACGAGTGGCATGTTGTACATCTGCAGAGGAGATACATGCTATGAATCTAGATAATGTTTAGTCACATCGTAATTTATTGTATTATGATAGTTTTAGCTTGGAAATGTTTTTTTTTTAAGAAGTATGTTGTAGAAAAAATCAAAACAATTTTGTTTTTTTTTCTTATTTTAAGCTGGGAATGTCATTCAATGACATCCCCCGTTATTGAGCGGAGCGAGAGATAGTGTCAGACTTTTACTGACTAAAAAGTCCTGTTCCTTCTTTTCCATTGTTCCAGGGCCCAGTGGATCTCTTTCTCATAAAGACGCCCCCCAATTGACGATTGACTGCAGAAACAACACAGTAAGTTTACAACATACCTCTTGTGTAAACGGTAAATTCCTAACTCCTCGGTACTTGAGCTTCTTAATAAAATGGCTCTTGGTGTCCTTCTCTATCCTCAGCTTGTTCTTCTTCAGGATACAGAGGTCCGGGGGATTGTCCTTGTTGCGAGGATCGAAATTCTCCAAGATATTCACATCCACTACTCCCATGACAGGAACATTGGTCTCCATCTCTATTTCATTTCCAGTTTTTAATTGTTCTGGACTGTAATAAAGTGTTCATTGGCATTAATTATAGCAGTTATTTTCAAAACACTGGCAATCTCTCTAGAATATCATCACATCATAAACAACAACTTTTGCATAGACAATATTTATAGGTACTGACTGCCACCAGTCTTTATTAATTGACATGTAATAAAATAAGAATTTATTTACAACCTATTTGCAAAATAAAGATCATTTAGAATTGGCAGCCAACATGCAACAAAATTCTTCATTTTTTTTTTTTTTTTTTTAATTGATATAAACTAGTGCTTGACTGCGATCCCACCTGATGGTAAGTAGCGATGCAATCTTTGATGGTGAGGCGCACTAGTTTATTTTTTTTCATCCTAGTAGTGGGCATTAACGTTTCGAATACCGTTTTGAGACACAATAGAAAGACACAACAGAACACTGTTGTTCACTTGGGGTTTCATGAATTAATATTTACAAAGATTATGACTGTAAATATTAATTTTGTTTTGTTGTGTTGTGTGTGACAGCATGACGATGGTAGAATGAAAGCAAATAATGTATTGCGCCGACCCCAAATAAGATGGGACAAGGGCAGGACGAAGTAGAAAAAAGATTATGACTGTACTTAAAGTTCTGGCTCACCTGCAGTAATCCTCCAGCTGTTTAAACTCATCATCAGTCAAGCCACAACCGACAAACTCTCTAATTTTATGTGAAAAGTATTCACTTAAATTATTACTGTCTTGAGGCTTCCCATGTATTGGCAGGTAATCAAATACCTTCGGCAAGTTCTTTGTTATTATAGGTGCCGTTACCAATGCACCTCTAGCCTTATACAGTTGGGGTCCTGCATCTTCAGTGAACAGCTGAACATGGGTCTTAAGACCCACAGGGGGCATCACACGCTCTTCAATAATAGGCCTTAGTTGTTGTGGCTCATAATATGTGTCTATGTGTTCAGGGAAAATGGATTCATTGTCTTCAATTACTTTGTCAGTTCTTACATCAGTATTTTCTGCTATATGAACATTGTCTTCTGTTAAAGTTACTCTATTTGAAACTATACTTTTCTTTGATTCTTTATCTGCCTTTGATATGTTATCAGGAGCAGCATTTTCATCTAACATCACACTATTATTTATATCCTCAAATACCTTCCCTGATGAATTATCAGGTACAAATTCCTTATCTAACACCAGACTTCCACTTACTTCCTTAACCTGGTCTAATGTAATAACAGGAGCTGAGTTTTCATCTATAACTGTAATTTCAATTACATTTTTAGCCTGGTCTAATGTTATATCAGGTACAGAGTCTTTGTCTAACACAGTAACTTTGACTACATCTTTGGCTTCCTCTGATGGAATATCAGGAGTAGCATTTTCATCTAACATTACAATTACATTTACATCTTTACCCTGTTCTAATGTAATATCAGGTGCAGAGTCTTCATCTAACATCATATTTTCATTAATATCTTTAGTTTCCTCTGTTGGAATATCATTATCCATTTCTTTATCTAATAGTGTAATGTCAGGTTTCATTTCATCATCGGACTCCATGATTTCAACCATAACTTCATGTATAATGTATTTATGTTCGGTCTCTTGTTCACCTGTAATCATTTTTAAAAAATATGAAGAGTTGATCATTTATAAAATATCCTCAAAAACATTTTGAGTTTTATGGCAATAAAAACATCTCTAGATAAATCGGACCGCTTTCTGCAAAAATGATCCAACCCACAAACTCGTCATTTTCGATATTTTGTGACGTATGGACTCCAAATAAGGTATATTTTGACATATCAAAGACTCAGAACTCTATGTTAATAATTGACGAAAATCCGTATGATCCAACCCACAGCTGTTATGGCAAACATCATTATTTATAATGCATGAGTGTTTCAAGCTATTAGAAACATTTTTGCATTTTCTTGATTGCCCTGATAAGTGTTATTTTTTTTTTTGCTATAATGATTCAAACTACCTGAAACATTTATGCTTTTTAGGGTTCCGTAGCCAAATGGCAAAAAACGGAATCCTTATAGATTCGTCATGTCTGTCTGTCTGTCTGTCTGTCTGTCTGTCTGTCTGTCCGTCCGTATGTCACAGCCACTTTTATCCGAAACTATAAGAGCTATACTGTTGAAACTTTGTAAGTAGATGTATTCTGTGAACCGCATTAAGATTTTCATACAAAAATAGAAAAAAAAGCAATAAATTTTGGGGGTCTCCATACATAGAACTGAAACTCAAAAAATTTTTTTTCATCAGACCCTTGCGTGTGGGGTATCTATAGATAGGTCTTCAAAAATGATACTGAGGTTTCTATTATCATTTTTTTCTAAACTGAATAGTTTGTGCGAGAGACACTTCCAAAGTGGTAAAATGTGTGTCCCCCCCCCTCTAACTTCTAAGATAAGAGAATGATAAAACTAAAAAAACTATAATCTAGTAAGTAGTTTTTTTTAATGCGTCATAAATCGAAAAAAATACACTATTATTAAAACATCGATCAAAGTTACAACACATTACAAAAACTTTTATATTATGTTACTTGCTGCTACGGAACCCTTCATGGGCGAGTCCGACTCGCACTTGGCCGGTTTTTATACAATATGGGAAATATTACGAAAATCATTTTGCTTAAATGTTCCAGTAACCTTGAATCATTTTAACTATATTCTTAATAACATCTGACTATCGTTCATTTTTTAATTAAAGACTATGATTTGACATGTGCAAATGTCAATTTCTGAAAATATGTTGCCAGATTTTTAGTAAAAGTGATGTCTCCAAATTCGATTTTTCATACCGGTTTTTTAACATTAGAACCTTTATGGAAAATAGGACTAAGATACTGTATGTGTGTGTTTATATAAAGTCTAATATGAAATGAAAACTAAAATAATCAAAAATATTACCATATTTTTTAACACTCCGCCTTTTACTTAGGCTAAGAACTCATGAAGCGGTTTTACTTCTGTAGAATGCTAGAGATATATATGTCTACCAAATTACTTTCAGGAAATACAAAAGCTGATCATAATTAGTTGCATAAAAAACGAAATAATTTTTACGATTTTTTTTCGGTTTTTTGGTTAGTATCGGTTGCGGTACCTCACTATTTATGAAATGGAAAAAACATGCAACATTCGTATTGTCAAATCGTAGTCTTTGATTAAAATACGAAGTTTACATAAAATAATGAATCAGACCACATGAATATCTAATTAAATATAGAAAAACGAAAAAAATTAATTCTTAGAAAACGATTCACGGTGAAATCTAAAATTATCATTAATATCTTTTCTTTAAAGTAAACAGAATATAATTTTTTAAGCCAAAAACCTTAATTAAGTAGGCATTTATTTATTTAAACCTTCTATATTTTATTGCAATATTTTGTATCTTCAATAAAATTTTATGTTTTGCATGAAATTTATTCTATTTTATAAGATAATAAATTTAATTTGTGGTCATGTAGTCAAACTTATTGATGATCACTTATGCATATTTCTAAATCAACCTTTTTAGTCGCTGATTCTAGTAAGCTAGATCATTTTTGTAAAACTTTAGGCGCAGTGAAAGATTACTGTTAAAGTTTTACTAAAACGATCCACACTATCACCTTTAAATTTCTTTTTAATGCTCAATTCTTTGTAATCCTCATTAAAGGAAGTTCTCATGAACAAAGAATGTGGCCTCTTTTTTGTGATTAAAATTTCTTTTGTCTTTAGCCAGTTTACTTTGCTCTTATCATTAAATGTTTTTCTATTGACTATGTTCTTCTCTAGAATTTGAGATCCAAAAAAATCACAACTTTCCATTTTATGCACCTGTAAACGGTTTTTGTTTTTGCATTGTTTCATAATGGCAATATAGTCATCCACAGAGTATATCCTTTCGTATTGCTTGAGTCGAGTCTCTATTTTTGCAAAATCGTTGTCATTCGGAAGAAATGTGTGTCCTGATTCCAGGTACCGGAAACTGATTGTCTCTAGAGTGGGGTGGCTACTTAATAAACCCTTTAAAATCAAAACGATTTTTATATTCCTATTTTGACCCCCGCAACAGTCACTCCACAAGATCAAATTTTTCACTGTAGGGGGTAGCACGCACTTAATATATTTTCTCAAATATGAACCCACTTCTTGGGCCCCTCTTCCAGCCTCGCTTTCACCTCAAACAAAACAATTCCCAACATCGTTGGAAGCCGAGTGTATACCGCAGTTGTACACCCATAACTGCCGTTTGTAGAAAACGATATTGGTCGGTATTCTAGGTAAGGGCAATGTTTTCTCCAAATCGTAAGTCAGACATTCAGTTTCTACACAAGTTTTAGCCTGTTCAAAATCTTCGTTCATCTTCTTCCTTAAATCTTCGGCAATTTTATGGTGTTCTTCTTTTTGTCTTTGGGCACTTGCTCTTTCAGTTGAGGTAGTAGATTTTTTCAATGCCATTGTATAAAGATCACATTTGTTGGAAAAGATGAAAAATGTCCGGCCTTCAATACTGTTAGAAAAGTTTTCGTACAAAAATTCAATTTGAGGTGCAAGAGCCTTAAAAAAGACACTTGTAACAAATGTGATCTTTATACAATGGCATTGAAAAAATCTACTACCTCAACTGAAAGAGCAAGTGCCCAAAGACAAAAAGAAGAACACCATAAAATTGCCGAAGATTTAAGGAAGAAGATGAACGAAGATTTTGAACAGGCTAAAACTTGTGTAGAAACTGAATGTCTGACTTACGATTTGGAGAAAACATTGCCCTTACCTAGAATACCGACCAATATCGTTTTCTACAAACGGCAGTTATGGGTGTACAACTGCGGTATACACTCGGCTTCCAACGATGTTGGGAATTGTTTTGTTTGGGGTGAAAGCGAGGCTGGAAGAGGGGCCCAAGAAGTGGGTTCATATTTGAGAAAATATATTAAGTGCGTGCTACCCCCTACAGTGAAAAATTTGATCTTGTGGAGTGACTGTTGCGGGGGTCAAAATAGGAATATAAAAATCGTTTTGATTTTAAAGGGTTTATTAAGTAACCACCCCACTCTAGAGACAATCAGTTTCCGGTACCTGGAATCAGGACACACATTTCTTCCGAATGACAACGATTTTGCAAAAATAGAGACTCGACTCAAGCAATATGAAAGGATATACTCTGTGGATGACTATATTGCCATTATGAAACAATGCAAAAACAAAAACCGTTTACAGGTGCATAAAATGGAAAGTTGTGATTTTTTTGGATCTCAAATTCTAGAGAAGAACATAGTCAATAGAAAAACATTTAATGATAAGAGCAAAGTAAACTGGCTAAAGACAAAAGAAATTTTAATCACAAAAAAGAGGCCACATTCTTTGTTCATGAGAACTTCCTTTAATGAGGATTACAAAGAATTGAGCATTAAATAGTACATTGTTACACTAGGGGTGAAAGTAACTCATTTCGTCCCGAGAAGGAGTTGGCGGGCGAGCGAAGCGAGGTCGCTAATTCGAGGGGTTAAATGGGTTACTTTCACCCCAAGGTAAACACTGTGCTTTTCATTACGAATACGAGGAAACTAAAAATAAAATAAAAAGTTTGTAAAACCTGAGTCGCCGTACCTATGATTTTAAGTAGGTATCTTTCTTCTGATTTAGGCGGTAAAAGGTATTCCACTACTGCTTTAGCCTCTTCTCTTATGAAATTAGGCGTTAAATCACTATTTTAATCTGATAAACATAACGTGTTAATACAAATCTCGTTGTACGGAAATGTAAACAAAACTCGAAAAAACCAACGACTAATTGCCACTTTCCCGCCATTTTGTTTTTTTTTTTTCTGCGGCCGGCCGGCTATTCAGCCTCATTAATGAAAAGTGAAAAATTAATTGTAATCTTTTAAAAATAAAGTATTTTAAAGAAATAGTTGAACAAATAAATCACATAAAATATAACATTATTTAATTAATACTTGTCTTTAAGTTATTTCAATTTTATATCACGCTGTGATTGACTGGCTGTATGGAAAATTGGAACATGGTTCAATAGAAATGTGAAGATTGAACTAGTTTTTTTTTAATAATTTGACAGCTGTCAGTTGTAAAGTAAAACTCCCTAGGGATGAAAAGTATCACTTTCAGCCCGCTCCTCAGGCAACTTCAGACCTACTTTCAGAGTATGAGTAATGAAAAAGAAATTTAAAGGTGTTGCTTTGGCTGTCGTAGAAGAAGATTTGCAAGCATTATGGCCTTCAGGAAAATGGATTAACAAAAAGAAGTTAAATGATTTGAAATCGTTATTCCATCTTATACCAAATGATTGCATTGATTACTATAAAAAACTGAAGGGAGATGATGCAATAATAGACGATATAGATGGTTATTGTGAAGAACCTGACTTTGATTTAGAGGAGGAGTAGGGTAACTTTTGTATTTTTTTTAGATAAAACAAAAATGTTAAACAGTTTGAGTCTCTATTTTTTGTCATACTTTGGAACATTTTTGCAGTTTTAATTCCGCACCTTATTCAGCTAATTTCATACAAAATTTATTTTGTAATAATGATTCACGCACATGTTTTCTTGAATACCTATTAAACTATTAAATATTATTTGCTAAATACATGCATGTAAATTACTTTAGTACACCTAGAATATCATAAAATTAAAAATACAGCATTTAGCATTATAAAGCCAGAGAAATACCGGAATAAACTTTAAACTCAATTATCTCGAAATGAGGTTTCGGTGGGTTGGATCATATTTGCAGAAAGCGGTCCAATCTAATCTATAGATTTTGGTATTGTATCTAGACAGTGCCATAACTAGGGTGGAGCCCAGGTGCTTCAAACTTAGTACAAAAAACTTGGGACAGCAATGGTTACAATGATACAAAATGACGAAGTATATAATAGTCCCTGCTCAAAATGTGTTTAAATGTATTTTCAATTTGGTCGGGTTGTATTGTGACGTAGACAGATGATATTCCGTGTATGGATAAGAGATGGCAGTTTAGTGCTAAGTTTCACCAAAGTGCCAATAGATGTCACAAAAATGCACTCTGTGAGTTTACGTCACATAGGCTGTTTAGATGCTCTGTGACATAGGCAGCCATTTTTTTTCATTAATTCAATTATTTTATTTGTATTAAGTATTTTTACTAAAAGTTCTTTGCGATAACTGTTGTAAATCTTCGTGAAAAGACGGTATTGCTGTGTAAAAGAGTCTTATCGGTAGTGCTTATCTTTTCCTGTATACTGAACATGAATGTTTTGAAGATGATATTTTGAGTTTTTGAGTGGAATATCATTTTGGCAAAAAGCTGGTAAAAATACATCAAATTATTACTTCTTGCTTTCTTCATTCTAGTCTTAGGTTTTACAAGTCAAGTCCTAACTTTCAACGCTACATTGCCCGTGTAGACTACTAGTCTACATAATAAAGCACGCCAAAATGCCCATGTAGACTACTAGTCTACATGGGGCAAGCGACGGGATGGTCGGGGATATCTACTAATCATATTCATTGGTGCACATAGCTTAGCACTGGTAGAGACGGATTCAACTATTATGGAAGGGTACATGCTATACTGCTATGGATGGTAGCAAGTAATGTAGCTACGTGCTGCTTCCCTGCTAGAGATACATCGCATAGCTCGAGCTGCGCATCTTCCTCGCGCTGCTACTTTGCGGCGGCGTATCTTCGTATGACATCTTACTCGCATCGCTACATAGCTTTGTATCAGTGGAAACGGTCATATAGTTTCACAGCATAGCTTTACATCCTCGCAGCATAGCAAATCTCTGGTGGAAAAGCAGCCTTAAACTACAAAAAGTTTATTAGAACAAGATTAATCAATGTTTGGTGAAAATGTAATTGTAACCTAAAGTACTTATTTACTACAATATTTTTTCTTTTCGAACTGAAATCTGTTTTATGGATACTGATTTTGATTTGTTTGACATATTTCAGAAAATGGGTTTCCTCGGATGGAGTATTCAGAATCTTGTAACACTTATTAGTAAATTTTTGTCTTGACACTATTTATTTAAAGTATTATTCTGTGTACAAGAAACTTGAATTTGTTAAAGACGCTTGCTTTATTTTTAAATGGTTTTCCTATTTTGTTTTCCAGAAATTCGCACGCTTCCACTTCCAGTGAGTTCCTCCATAGCACCAAACATGCCTATCACAACATACACAAAAACGTCAAGATTCAGGTAATAAAGATTTAATTTATGGAATGATGTGGTTTCAGCTGTGATTTGTACATCCGGTTTGTCCGGCCTCATCTAGAATTAATTGAAAACCTACTTGCAAAATAAAGATCATTTATCATTCTGATTGTTAGAAGTCAGAATTTCTGATACTACATCATGTTACCCAATTTACCTAAAACCTCTGTTAATTCATTAAACACCAAGCAAACGCCGGTGTTCAATTTCTCATTGTCTTTCTATTGTGTCTCTAGTAATGGTGCAGGAGTGGGTTTTTAGCCCTTAAAAATCTGACACACCCTCCATTCCCACCAAGGCAGGAGATTTCATTTAGATGATTTTCCCACTTCAAAATAAAGCTGGAAAAACCTCTCCTTTTTTTGTGGATGTTACAATAATAAAGTCGTTTTTATATTTTCAGATGTACCTGTGTTACTTTCCAAATCCTGAAACATTTGCAGAAAAGTTCCAAGTTTGGGTGAAGAGTATTGGGGGTGATATTGCAAGTTCAGGCAGTATTACTGTCCAAAACATCCAAAGAATTCGCTGTTGGCACTATGAGAAGCAGTTTCTGTATCCAAATAATAGCAAATTGGCTGTTCCCACCTTGATTTTACCTACAGGAAATATTTCAGGTACCTATTTAAACAAATATTATAATAAGTTTTGAAAGTCTTCACATGCTTTAATAAGTATAAATTGTTGGTTATAGGCTATACCTCTGTTTTGACCAATAATTTATAGTTTCACCATGACTATCAAAAGAGTGTAGGAACATATTGTGAGAAAACTGTGAAATCCACCAGTCTTTACTGGGCTAGAATGGTTGATTGCAGCCCACTGTCTCATAAAAGAGAGTATACCTATGTTCCAGCAGTGTTAATATTGAATTTTAGTTTATAATTTTTTTTACAGTACCATAGCTTTAACTGGTCCAGTAATAAGTAGGGGTCACATTCCTATGATAAATTTATAATATTCTTATTATGTAGGCAACTATAATAAATAATGGATAACCACATGATTGTAATCCAACGTCCCAACCAAGGTGACCTTGCTAGTTGCAATCTGTGTAGACAGCAACCACCACCTCAACCATGACCTTCAACGCCTTTGGTTGAGCACGTTTTTCCAACCACCGCACGTGTTGGCGCGTGGATTACATCCATGTAGCTGCAAAACAAACCACAATTACACAACAATTAATGTGTCTCCAAAACGTTCTGTGCGTGTAGGTGGGATGTCCACCATGTACCGGGGTGGCGCATCACCGTACGACCAGGCGTACGGTGATACGCCACCCCGGTCCGATGATTGAATGGGCTAGGCGAAATTAGGTTATGCAATTTCGACGCACACACCGCGAACGAAGTCGAGGGCTAAAGCTAGTTTACTAATACTTTTGGAACAAAAAACCTATGCAGTGATATACAGTTATGTATAAAACATAACTGTATGTCATACTAATTGTATGTATAAATCTGCCATATAAAAGTATATATTGACGAAGTTATATAAGCCATCCTAATTTCCTAACAAATTGTTTTGTAGGGTGTCTGTGAATAAATTACATAAAAATATTTTCGGTTCATATATACTTCTATACTAATATTATAAAGAGGAAAACTTTGTTTGTTTGGTTGTAATGAATAGGCTTAAAAACTACTGGACCGTTTTTAAAAATTCTTTCACCATTCGAAAGCTACATTTTTTGTGTTTAATCGAGACAGGACTCTTGTGGGTGAAGTTAGTACCATGTCTTCGGGCAGGCACTGCTGTATTCCAGGGTGTAAGGAGAGTGGAGGTATGTCAGACCTTTCGAATACTGTAATTAGAGACACAATAGAAAGACAATAGGTGTGCGGACACCGGTGTCCTCTTGATGCTTAGAAACACAATAGGTGTGCGGACACTGGTGTCCTCTTGGGGCTTGAGAGTTTGTGGCAGCGGCTTCGTCCGCGTGAAAAGACATGACTACCTATGTCACTCAGTGATACTGTAGCATTCTACTGGTGAAAGAATTCGTAAAATCGGTCCAGTACCTAGTTTACGAGTTTATTAATTGCAAACAGAAACACAAATCTCTCCTCTTTTGCGCTATAAGTTAACTTAGGTAAAGAAAACCTGTCAGATTATCATATTTTCTCTCTCTTTTTTAAGTTTTACAGCTGTAGGTTTTTGACTGCAAGTTCACCAACTTTGCAGCAAAGTCGTTATCTTGACAATACAGAAAAAGTTATGTTTGTGAGTTCAATCATTTTCCAATAATAAAATTTCATTATTTATTTAAGGTATGCATCAAGTACTTCATGGGTTCCCGAATCCTGTATTCGATAGAGAACGCTTCAACACTTGGCTGTATGCAATTGGCTGTCATGACATCTTGGGTTTGAAGAATGAACAAATATTGAGACCCAGAGTGTGTCGTGCACACTTTGAAGATAAATATTTGTGTCGTAACAACAGACTCAGTAATATTGCTGTGCCAACATTGAAAATGCCAAGTAAGTATAATCACTACATAATTATTATAAAACTTTTTCCTCACTGCTCCGCTCCTATTGATCATAGTGTGATGTTATATAGCTATAACCTTCGTGATAAATAGGCTATCTAACGCTGAAATAATTTTTCAAATCGGACCAGTAGATCCTGAGATTAGTTCTATCAACCAAACTAACAAACTCTTCAGCTTTATATTAGTACAGATACTATTTGTATATTTACCCCCGCAGCCCCGGTGCGAAACTGTCTCTTTTGCATAAATGAAACTTTTAAGACTCTGACATGATTTAGACAAGAGCTTATGCTACAATGTCAATGTTTCTTTTAAAAAAATAGTGACCACTTAATATTGTAAAAAGGATGCAGCGTAAGATTATTTTAAACATCCTATTTTAGCATAAACAAGTGTCGCAACAGGGGTGCATTAAGTTGATAAACTTTGGCTAAAAAAAATTGTTTGCTGCTCATATTATGATAAAATTCACATTAATGCATAGTCCTTTATTGTTCTATTCAAATTTGTGTTTTTTTTTTCAGCATTATTGTCTCGGACTTCATCTATGAGTACTAATAGACAGCCTTTGCAGCAAATTCACAACCTACCATCAACATCATCAGGTAAATAACACTACTTAATGTTTATAAATTACTCCAATTAATTAGTTATTTATATGTGGTTAAGGCCTCCACTTCTCATGCTTGAGGTTGTGGGTTCGAAACCGGGCAAGCACCAATGTGATTTTTTCAATTCATATATACTTTTTCAAGTTCATCCAGGACATTACTGATATCGGAAAGTATGTAAAGCTGTTGGTCCTGGTTGTCAATTGTAGATCTTTGACAGTCGATACTGGTAGTCAAAAGCCAGAAAGTGTGACCAGATTACTCAAAGAGTATTTATTGTGTTACTCAGTAAATGGGTTGTTAAGATCTGGTAGGCAGTTGCTCTAGGTAAAACAGGGGTATTCAGCTGCACTTGCTTAGACGGGAAGCTGACCCCAAGCTAGTTAGGAAAGCTAGAGAGTACATTCAGTGGTGAGGGTCATGGGATCCGATGGATGCGGATATCTTTTGCCTGTAACGATGAAGATGACAGAGAGAGTCATAGTTGATTAATTTCACTTCTTACCATCTAAAAAATAATAAGTTTTTTTTTTTAATGTTAACAAATATTTTGCACATTTGGTGGCTATTCATAAGACAAATTCAATTAAATGACTAGTCAACATATCATGTTCATTCATAGTTAATTTATAGCTTTGTTCATATTTGTTTTTTTATGTTTCAGCACCATGGCTTTCTTCATTTACATCAACTACAGGCTGTCTACCTCAACAAATTCTGGGGCTACCACCAATGTCAGGTAATTCCGAATATATTAATTACATATTTTGCAGTTTCATTAAATCCCTAATGAGTCCATACCATTCCTCAAGCATTTACTACGGAAAAGTTTCATGATTTAGGCTTTTACTTCATTTACATAAGAAAGAAACAGCAAAAAGTTGATTTACTCATGGTTGATGAGTTAACGTTCTTGCAATAAACTAGCGAGGCCAACATGGTAAAATGTTGCGAAGTTCATACTCACTTCTCAGTAAGTAGTAACTTATGAAGTGTTGTTCAATTCAACATAAATGTGGGAGCAATGTTTTATACATATTTATGCAATCTGCACATAAAATGTAATAGATTTAGTTAGTTTAAAAGATTACCACAACTTACATTATGCTAAATCCATACAATCATTACTTTCAGATGCCAGGGCTATAATGCATGAAGATGTTTCTCCAGAAATTGAAAACCAACATAATCTGGGTAAGTTGAATTTTATTAACTATCCAACAAGAGATTAGATATATCTAAGTAATTATCTATTTAATAAATTTAAATGTTTGAAGCTTTTATAATGGCTCTATTGATTTTGGCGAAATTTTGTAAACATTTAGTTAGGGGTTTGCTTTTTAAGTTTATTATGACATATAGTTGTATTTCTTGTAAAAACGCACAGAAAAAATAAATGAACCGCAGTCGCCTGGGTACTTCATCTATACATATAAGTGGTAATTAGTATTATCCATTTACTGAGTAAAACAATAAATACTCTTTGAGTTATCTGGTCACACTTTCTGGCTTTTGATTACCAGTAATGACTGTCAAAGATCTGCAATTGACAACCAGGACCAACAGCTTTACATACTTTCCAATATCAGTAAAGTGTTTGTTTGTAATATCAAATTAACACACAATAAATGCATATGAAAAAGGAACTACTTAATTCCCGGGGACAACGATTCCGAAATGGATAAACAACGTGACTTTAACCAACAGGTGTGTTATGTTATGAAGGTATTTGGCATTTTGGTCTTTAGCGTTTTATGTGAACGTAAAATATATGAATTAGAATTTTACGAACACGACGAGGATGAAGTCGCCGGCAACAGCTAGTTATATTACCGACTATAGTCTGTCTAAAAAGTCAAACGGCTTGGGAATTTTGTATAATATTTAGTCATTTAAAAAATACTTATATTCAAACAATGATCAAGATCTCTTAATTGATTATTGAACCAGCGTTGACTACATCAGATTTCATTTTGCCCTCATAATTACCCAAGTCGTTTGACTTTTTAGACAGACTCTAGCTTCTGCCAGTGGCTTTATCTCTGTGAAAATAAAAAAATTGTCCCAAGGGAACTTATTCCTGGGATAAAAAGTATCTTATGGACTATTCTAAGATAATGTCTACCCGTGTAACAAATTTCATCAAAATCTCTTCAGCACTTTTACCGTGAAAGAGTAACAAACATCCATACGTCCGTCCTCACAAACTTTCGCATTTATTCAATCCAACCATTCTTCAATAAAGAATTAAATGACATTCTTTATTGCACACAAAACATATTATATTTTATGGGCCAAGGCATATTTAAAATATGAGTAGGATGTTGCTGAGTGATAAAGTAGCATTCTACTGGTGAAAAAAAATTTGAAAATCGGTCCAGTAGAGTAGTTTCTTCATTACAAGCAAACATACAAGAATATAAAAATCTTTCGACTTTATATTTGCATTAGATTGGCGCAATATACATTAGTTATAATTCGTACAACTATTGATTTCAGATCTCACGGCTACGATGCAAGAAGAAGTTGCTTTACCAAGTACTTCAGAAACTAATATGCAACTCAATCCAGGTAAGTTAGCTCTGGCTCCATAGAAAAAAAAACAGTTCCGGCAGAAACGAAATGTATCTCAAATTATGAGTAATGAATGTGATAAGTAACGAATAAAATAGCTTACGGAACATCACATTACATACTTCATTTCACTAGAAAACATATAAAAAATATATATATGTACAACCGAATCGAGGACTTATGTTAATTAGAATTATAATTAAGCAATTTTTTAAATCGACACCTGATTAATAAGACTGGCAATTTTTATGCTTGCAAGTAAGGATCACGATAATAGCTGGTTATTGTTTTATTACTTACTAGCTTTTGCCCGCAGCTTCGTCCGCGTACATAAAATATATTCCCTATTTTTAGTCACCAAATATAATACTTACGAGCACTTACTTCTCACGCACGCTTTTAATAATAAAATAGTTCGACAGAATTATTTCGCGAATATTTATTTGCACGTTAACTTAGTAATGTAAATTCTGGAATACCTTAATTGTAATGGGTAACTGTTTTATGTTCCAATAAAGTAAAATAAAATAAAAATGTCACTCAGAAATAAAGCAGATTTCTATCGGTGAAAAATTTTTAGCAATCGGACCAGTACTTCCAGAGACAAACAAAAAAAAAAAAACTACCTCTTTATTATGTATTTTAATAGAGTAGATAATTACTAACATTTGAGATCCATCTCGTTTCTGCCGGACCTGTTTTTGTTTTTTTTTGAGCATTCACTTTTGTATAAACCAAAATTTTTTTTTTTTAACAAATTAATAACATGTTTTAATTTATCTTTTTACAGCAAGAATAAGAACCGTTAGAAAAATTAAAAATCGTGTATTCCTTTCAAATACAGAAAAGGAATTGCACGAAAAACTTGTTGCTGCAAGGATCAAGATAAGCAAGATGAAAAATAAAGTTAAACTGTCAGCCAATGTAAAAGCAGCAAAAAGAATTGCGTCCAATCCTGCAGTATTTGACATACTAGAAAATTGTACGAGAATGTCGAGAGGACCACAAAAAGGAGAAGGGGCGACAATTTACTTTAAAAGCAAAAAATTGCTTCCTTATCGATTTTTAAACTACATCCTAGGATACAGATTTTTGAGAAAAAAAATTATTTTGCCTGCTCAACAAACACTTATTAAATTAGTGCAAATTTGCAACATAAAGCCTGGGATAAACAAAAATGTTTTCTCTCAATTGAAAAATTAAGCTGACAACATGAAAACAGAAGAAAAGCTATGTGTTGTTATGTTTGACGAAGTTTCTTTGAAGCATAATTTAACTTATAATGAGAGAAAAGATAAAATCACTGGTCTTGTTGACAATGGGCAAGGCAGGAAAAGTGAATTTGCAGATCACGCCCAAGTTTTTATGGTACGTGGTCTAATTTACAATTATAAGCAGGCAGTATCCTACACATTTGCGTCAAGTGCTACTAAGGGACCTGAACTAGCTAGACAAATTAAGGAAGTGATAGGAGCCTTGCAAGAATCAGGGTTCATAGTGGTTGCGTCTGTATGTGACCAGGGTACTAATAATAGACAGGCTCTCAACCTGTTACTGGATGAGACCAGGGGAATTTATTTAAGAAAAGGAGAAAATCCGAAAGAAAAAATTATTTTTATTAATGGTCAAGAAATTGTACCACTGTATGATCCCCCACATCTTCTTAAAGGAATTAGAAACAACCTCATGACTAAAAATTTAGAATATACCATAAATGGCGTAAAAAAACCGCAAAATGGTCGCATTTAAAATTACTCCATTATGAAAACCCTGGTTATAAAGGCGTTAGATTGATCCCAAAGTTAACAGAGTATCACGTCAACCCTCTCAAAATGAACAAACAAAAAGTGAAATTGGCCTCACAAATATTCAGTCGTACTGTGGCGTCTAATATGGGGTATTTAGCAGGTAATGTTTGTTTTATTTTATAATTAGAATACATCTGAAACACATAGCGACTTTTAGGGCCGGCACACATATGGCAGAGCGCAGTGCAGAGCATTTTTCACTGTTAAACTATTATGGACATTGTCGTCATTGAAATAGTATCTAGAATCAATCAACATAACAATTGAGCATCGAAGCGACTACATGCGAAAGTAGGATAATTGATTTTAGATATTATTTTAGTGGCGACAATATCGATAATAGTTTGACAATGAAAAATGCTCTGTGCTGCTCTACGCCATATGTGCGTCGGCCCTTAGCAGTATTTTCCCTTCTTTTTATACATGCAAAAAATAAAAAAGTTTGTTGGTTTAGGTTACAAGTCTAGGAATAGGGAAGAATAATTATGACTGATTTTGTATTTGATTTGATCTATGTATTTAGAAACATTGAAAATATTTTAAAATTAATAAGAACATACTCTAATACTCTTATTGTTTTTGTTAGTAAGTAGGTATAATTAATGAAATTTGGATCTGTAAATTGACTTATGATCTGTATTATTTTAAAAGATCAAGGCTTGCTATTAATGTTATTTATTATGCTTTTTATTACTTACATAATGAAGATATTTCTCATATAATAAAATTTATTTGAGATTATTATACTTTCGGTTATAATTATGTACATAAATCTCAATTGTTATTATCATGTATATCAGTATTGTGACACATTTTTCTGTATGTACCATTTAACGAAATTTAATATCACAAGTATCGTAATCAATGTTTCGGAAAATTACTTGATGATTTTCTATTGTTACTTATTTAAAATTACTGTAAGTAAATTGGCATGCAAGAATAAATACAATTCAAAACTACAGATGATTGACCTGTCTTGTAATTGTTTTTTTTTTTTCAGATAAGAACATACTTCCCACAGAGTGCAAAGACACTGCTGATCTGCTGCTGTTCATGGAAAAATAAGAACGCCAAACCCTTACTAGGTCCAGCAACGCCGAACCCTGCACATCACAAAATGTGGATTGAGGGTGTACAAATATTTAAATCAATGAAATTTTTATCAACTGATTCTAAAACACAATCAATTCCCTCAGTTATTAATTGGGTGTGGACACTGAATGGAATTCAAACCCTATTAAAAAAGCTCCAAAAAGATTTTAACGTGTCATCAGTATGGTTGCGGCACCTGAATCAGGACCCTTTAGAAAATTTCTTTGGAGCAGTGAGAAGCCAAGGGTGCCGCAACACTAATCCGACATGTGACCAATTCGAGTCTGCATTCGCCACATTATTAATAAATAATATAAGCAGTGTCCGCACCCGCGGAAACTGCGAAAAACACTATTGTAATGCATTGTACTCTCTCATCATCAACGAAAATGCGAAAGTAACGTCGACCTGCTCGTTTGATTTTGCAAAATACTTTGATTTTAATTTTACACCTCTAGAGGTAAAGGAAGGAGATCCCCGTATTGTTGCGCCTTTACAATACATGAGTGCATATTTTTTGAAAAAAATAAAAACTAAAATTTTCAAATCTTGCACAGATTGCTGTGACGATTTTATGTCAAAAAATGAATTAGAATACATAAAATATAGAGAATACGCAGGTCGACGATGGCTTTGCACTCCCAGCAGGAAGTTAATAGAGCTGATTTCAAATATCCAAGATTTAATCAATGAAATAACAAAAGAAAATATTGAAAAATCAAATTTAAAATTAACAATAAATACAGCCATTAGTATTTTTGTTAATTTTGATTTTATAAAATGTGAAACACATAAAAAGAAAGTAGTTGATTATCTAATTAATATTGTTATTAGGTGCATGATTTATAATTATTGTAAAAATATTAATAAAATATTAGCTGGGAGAAAAGAGGTTGATGATGATGAGGACACTACAAATTAAAGCTAAAACAGTTGAATGAGTGCTATAAAAAACACAAATAAACTAGA
This sequence comes from Mythimna albipuncta, assembly GCA_929112965.1. Taxonomy (NCBI): domain Eukaryota; kingdom Metazoa; phylum Arthropoda; class Insecta; order Lepidoptera; family Noctuidae; genus Mythimna; species Mythimna albipuncta. The sequence continues at coordinate 1,249,432 of OV815973.1, forward strand.
TACACACACAGCACACCACTACTAGGCTTGAATGGTACTAGCGTTTTATTCTGTTTGTTTCTGAGGCATAAATGTTTAGATAGTAAATTGTAAATCCTTAATTGGCTGTAATATTAGTTTATCTTTAAGTAAAATTTTTGTAAAAGAGCTGTGGATTTTGTGAATAAATAAATAAATAAATAGATTTTCATCCAATATGTTGTTTCATTTATATTATACCTTCAGTACTATTATGTAGTGGATATGTAATCCACTACATAATACAAGTTATAAAATATAATTATGTCACGTAGTGGAGGAATGCTATAGGGCGTCCAACGATCTATAGATGGTATAACTATGTATATAATGGAAAAGTTGTCTTGCATGGATAACAGATGGCGTTGTCAGTGGTTACCCATTTTGACATCGAAGTTTGGTCTCTATTTCTATATATAAAAATGTACTCTGTGGTGGAGCCTGTGGTGCCCAGGCACAGAGCACAGTCCTAGGATGGGTGCAAAACTTTTATATAAAGTCTTATTTTTTATAGGGGTGCAATTATAGTAGCTTGCACTGAGTGTATAAAAGACTTGTTACAGTAATGTATCTAAATCGGCTATACTCATCATCATCCTCATGTGGCCCACTTTTCTGTAACCATGGCTCTGTATTTTAGTAGCTGAATTTATTAAGTACTTAACTTTAGGTACATATTCAATACAATCAGGATTTCGGCATATTGATTTACTCCTTGCTCAGGTTATTCATCCGCTAGCAAATGTTAAAAAAACATATGCCAAAGAATGTATTTAGATGTGTAATAAATTAGTTTTAGTTTTGTTAATTCATGGCCAAAAATGAAAAAAAGAATGAGAAGACTTGAACCAAAATACATGAAAAACAGCACAGCAATGGAATTTTTATACTAATCCTAATGTATAATCATACATTTAATAAAACAATTTTACACGTTTTGTTTTACTGTTTGGGCTTGGGTTAAGTGCTAAAGAAACCGGGCAGTGCCGAAAGTCAAGCAGCTACACATGCGACGATTGACATTACGAAGATAGAATACCTTGTGCTTCGGACTCATCGTTCTCCTGGGGTATTAATATTATACCTGATAGTAAAGCGTCACTTCTTTCTTCATCATTGCTTTCGGTATACGTCGCAGCTGGCGAATCTTCCGCAGACATTTTTTTTTTCTTACAATTTCACATACCTTCACAAAAACTTAAAAGTTGCTGATCTACTGAAATTTTTTTCGGAAAATTTCTCAAATTTAAATGTTTCTGTTTTGCAAAAAAAGGTTTGACAATAACAACAACAACAACAAACGTCAAAGACACATGGACACAGTCTATAGCCTTGTCTATGACATAACCAAAGATTTTATAGATATCCTAATTGGTGTTGGGATTTTATCCGAGTAAATACTCAATGTCAAATCAAATCAAATCAAAGCATTTATTTCAAATAGACCATTTACAGGCACTTTTGAATAGTCAAATGTCGGTCAGTCCAAGAAAAGTGAAGCTAAATTGCACGTTCCAAAGAGTAGGTCTCTATGGAGAAGAACGTGCAAGAAACTCCATGGACACTCTTTTAAATCTTAAATGTGTTACATATAATGCTTGGTTACATATTACATTGTTGCTTCTATCATGTGAGCACAATGTCGATAGTGAAATACAAATGTAAAATAATTAAAAGATAGAAACTGAAGTAAGCCACTGGCAGCTAAGAGATGACCAGTCCCATCTGACGGCACCCGTTCACGAGCATGACGCGTGCATCAGCCCCACTCAGCTCAACCATTTTGAAGCGAACTGAACGACCCAATAACACGTGCCACCAACAGCGAGACATTTGAGTGAGCATGACAAACTCTCCTAATATAGATAAATATTCCATAAATACTCGTTTTTACTCGAGTATTTATCCAAATCATGGATAAATACTCTCTACTAACTAAACCAAACTAGATTGCGTTATTGAGCTTAAGTCTTGTTATTTTAGCAACAAAAGGATTGAAGTAATAAAAATGCGGAAAATATCGATTTGTAACGTGCTTCATAAATAACATTTATAATAACATAGAGCCCATTATGTTTCATGTTAAATATTTTCGTCAAGTATTATCAAAGTTAGAATTTATAAATTGATTTGTTATATTTTTTATTAAATTACTATACAAGAATAACAACAAATTTATCATTACCGTACATTCGCATGACTTTTAAAATTTATTCCCGGAGATATTCACTAGTGTGGCGATTCTGGTTCTGTGTTTATACATTAAAAACAGAATGGTCCTGATTTTGAAAAGATAAAATTAATAATAACTGCATTTTTAGGGTTCCGTACCGCAAAAGGAAAAATGGAACCCTTATAGGATTACTTTGTCGTCTGTCCGCCCATCCGTTTGTCTGTCTGTCAAGACCCTTTAACTCAAAAACGCGTGGAGGTATCAAGTTGAAATTAAAACCATATACTCAGGACTTCAGTCCCTTCAAGCTTTGAAAAAATCAAACTTACAAGTTAACGAATAAAAAAGATACAGCCGTTTATGTCGCAAAAACGCATATTTGATACTCTCAAAGATCGAAATTCATAGGGTACTCCTGTTGACCCAGAATCCAGAAATTTGTAACATAACTGGGCACTGAACGGGACAGACACTTTAGGGCGTGGGGGTGGAAGGTAAGATAAGCAAAACAAAACCGGGGTAGCGCGTATTGAGAATATCATTGACATCAGAATTAATAAAATGAAGTAATATAGTGTTTTCGAAAGTTTCAATGAAGTCTTAACTGAGTACTCCTTTTTAGGGTTCCGTAGCCAAATGACAAAAAACGGAACCCTTATAGATTCGTCATGTCTGTCTGTCTGTCTGTCTGTCCGTCCGTATGTCACAGCCACTTTTTTCGGAAACTATAAGAGCTATACTATTGAAACTTAGTAAGTAGATGTATTCTGTGAACCGCTTTAAGATTTTCACACAAAAGTAGAAAAAAAGCACTAAATTTTGGGGGTCCCCATACTTTGAACTGAAACTGAACATTTTATTTTTCATCAAACCCATACGTGTGGGGTATCAATGGATTGGTCTTCAAAATTATTAGATATTGAGGTTTCTAACATATTTTTTTTCTAAATTGAATAGTTTACGCGAGAGACACTTCCAAAGTGGTAAAATGTGTGCCCCCCCCCCCCCTGTAACTTCTAAAATAAGAAAATGATAAAACTGAAAAAAATATATGATATACATTACCATGTAAACTACCAACGAAAATTGGTTTGAACGAGATCTAGTAAGTAGTTTTTTTTTTTAATACGACATAAATCTAAAAAAATACAGTATTATTAAAACATCGATCAAAGTTACAACGAACTACAAGAACTTTTATATTATGTTACTTGCTGCTGCGGAACCCTCCATGGGCGAGTCCAACTCGTACGTGGCCGGTTTTTTGATATCTCTAAAGATGAAAATAATAGTCATTAATCCTTAAAATAACCATTCGATTTGCAAAAAAAAACAAACATCATTTTATTTTAAGTAAATATCCAATAAAAATGGTTAAAAATGAGTATTTACTCATTTTGGATAAATACTCGAGTATTTATCCTCCGAGCATTTATCCGCCGCCCATCTCTAATCCTAATAGAAAATCTTTGGATTTTATATTGTAGGTAAATCTTTGGACTTGACACAGACAGACTGTCAAAGACCAGTACAGTGTTGCTAGAGCTAGCGCAAGATAAGTTAGCGCGTGGCCGAAATAGGAAACTAATTGTTTGCCACGTTTGTCTCAAGTGTCAGGAGGAGAATGTGTTGTGTTCTGTGTTTTTAATCGTTTCCAAAGTAAACAATTGTCATCATTATACCGAAAGTGATTAAAAGTGTTGGCTGGGATATTATCTTGGAAATTAAACGTGCTTGTTAAGATGAATGAGAAAATATTGGACCTACGGTACAATTTTCCAAAGTTAGATCCATTTGTCAAATAATTTTTCGGGTGACCATAACAATAAAATTCCCCTTTATATTCGTACCCTAGCGGTGCCTAGCAGAGTTTGTTAAAAATGGACTGCTACTTCGTATTTAAATCTCGATTAAGTGATTTTAAGGAAAGTATGTATTCTGCAAACTTCATGCGTTGGATGAAAGAAACAATAGTGCCCAATCTACAACCGAATTAATAGCAGTAATTTTAATACTGGAAATGTATCATATCACTGCACATAAATTAACAAAGCTTAAAACAATGGATTCATCCGATTCTTTTGATCAAAACTAGCTGAATTCTGATTCTAAAAGTGCTATTAGATATTCAATTAAAGTTTTACAAGGTTCTTGACTTTTTTTATAATAAATTATGCCATTGAAAATTACCTCTACTTAATTCAATTTATTTGTTTTCTTTCCTTTATGTTCCTAAATAAATGTAAGTAGTATAATTACCTATAACTAATCGACGGATCCCAAGAACTAAATCGTATATGAAAAATTATCGATTTATGGTATGAGAATGGGGAAGCAATTGCTGTCTCCTTAGACGTCTCGAAGGCCTTCGACAGGGTATGGCATGCTAGCCTCTTGAGTAAGCTTCCAGCATACGGGATTTCTCCAGGTCTGGTTAACTGGGTAAAAGACTTCCTGAGAGAACGGTCTCTTCGAATCGTTATCGATGGATGCTCATCATAACCCATGATGACTAATGCCGGAGTTCCTCAGGGGTCAGTACTCTCTGCAACTCTTTTCCTGCTGCATATTAATGACCTGCTGATGCCCGGTATCTGTTGGTATGCAGATGATAGCACAGTTGTAGAGAGATACCTGCCAGGTGCTTGGGCTAGTAAAGAGCAAATCCGGTCCGAACGAGAGGCTATGGTAGAGCGTACGAATATCTCGCTTCAGGCAGTCTCCAAGTGGGGCGAAACCAATCTGGTGGGATTTAACGCCGCCAAAACACAAGCGTGTCTAATCACCGCCAAAAGGAGCCCGTTCACCTCGGCTCATACTTTTCAGAATGTATCATTGGATTGTACCGACCGCCTTCAGTTCTTGGGTGTCGAAATTTCCTCCGACCTCAATTTTGGGCGGTTCATTGAGTCCAAAGCCAAAGTAGATGCTAGGAAACTAGGCGTTCTCGCAAAAGTCCGACGATACTTCACACCGAGACAGCTTTTAATGTTATACAAAGCACAGGTCCGATCGTGTGTGGAGTACTGCAGCCACATATGGACTGGTGCAACAAAGTGCCACCTGGCAGCTTTGGACTCGGTGGAAAGGCGAGCGAAGTGGCTGATTGGTGATCCAGATTTGGTTAAGTCCAATCTTCAAAGTCTTGAGCACAGGCGTAGGGTAGCCAGCCTTTCGGTGTTTTACAGATTGCATTTTGGAGAGTGTGCGCAGGAATTGCATGACTTGATCCCGCCATCTCATTTCTACCATCGGACAAACCGACGCACGCCGAGTATCCACCCTTACGTTGTTGAAACATCTACGGTCCGGACTAAGCGTTTCGCCTCGTCATTTATACCACGTACTTCGAAGGACTGGAACAGTTTGCCTGCTGCGGTCTTTCCGTCTGATTATAATTTGGATGTCTTCAAGGCTAGAGTGAATAGGCTCTTAATAAACTATTGCGCCTCACCATCAACGATTATATCACTGCTTACCATCAGGCAGAATCGCATTCAAGTACTAGTTTATAACAGATAAAAAAAAAGGTTTTGAAGTTCTGTGCCTATATATGTAAAAGGTTCAATGTTAAAATTCGATTGGTTATTTAATTAACCACAGTTGCCATAACGGATCTTGAGCGGTTGCGCAGAAGTCAAATATTCGGTCTCTTTAGTGGTGCGAAGTGAGACGCGGTGATGGGGAGTGTCAGTGATTGGCTCGCCGCGCCATCGCGTCATAGAAACCATTCCTCATTCGTTCCCTGCGTTGCTGCATGTATCTAACAACGAAGACGATTGGCTCGCCAATGTATGGAATGCGCAAAGTGATCCCCACTCTGACGCCGAGCGCTCAAGATCCGTTTTGGCAACTGTAAAAGAATATTAACAAAACAAATACACGTATTATTTTTTATTAACTCTTTAGCCACTGTTACAGTCTGTCAAGAAAGTCATGAAAATAATGTTTTGGGAACTACTGTTTTTGCTAATACTGGCAACACTGAATAATTGTTAAGCTGAGTACCTCAACTGTCACGTCGTATCTGTGTGGTTGATTTTTTATAATATATCGGTGGTATTTCGAGTTTTTTTAATCGTTTAAGCGTTAAGATACAAAAAATGAATCGAAATGTTTATAAGAGCGGTGCGAGACAAATTATATTTAAAGTTTTTCAAGGGTGAATGGCCGAAATTCAAGGTGGGAGTGCTGGGACAAACAAAAACAATGTTTATGGTCGAACAGCAAAGTTAACCGGTACGTAAATATATTCTAAAGTTTAAAACACTAACGGAAATATAATGTTTTAACAATCTTCTGTTTTTAAGTACAATTTATCTGTCTTTAACATTGTTTATGTCTTGTTAAGGTTATGAAATTTACCTACGATTTATTATACTACTACTGAACGGTTTTGATATTTTGGTGTTTTTCATTTAGGTATGATAAATGTATTTGTATATTTAACATAATTATCTTTATTGACTTCAGGTGTTTCCGAAAGTACAGTTCGGCGCATTGTGGACTAAGGCATGAAGAATGGAGATAAATTTTCAACGCTTGGAAAACACAGGAAAGGCCGACCTACGAAACAAACTACGAGTCAGATGTTGGGCGGTTTCATTTTGAAGAAGTTTCAGGCAACATTTCTGGAGTCGAATACCTCGAGTCTGATTATTTGGATTCAGATTAATAAAGATTTATTTCATAAACTTTTTATTTTTGCAATGAGCTCATACCTATCGATACTCAGCGCCATGCTGACGGCAGCGCAGAGAGGCAAAACATCGTGATTTGCACTTAGTTACACAGCTACACAGTTAACACAGCTGAAAGGACGAAAACAAGGGTTGATCAAACCAGACATTCTTATGAATATATAACCAGATATTCAGAAGAATGTCTGTTTTGATAAACTCTTACGTGTAGGTACGTAGGATAAACATATAATTATCCTAATAAGCAAAAAGAGAAGTCGGGTTTCGTCGCAATGTTTATAAAACAAAATTCAGTCTGGTAGAGAATGCCTAAGGCATTAACTCCGCCTTTGTACTTTTGTGTTGGATGAAGTTTTAATAAATAAATGAGAACTACTATAACTATTATGTATCAGTTAAAATTAAACGTCACTTGAATGAAAATTAGTTCTAATAAAAATGTTGTTCGCCACCACGACAGAGTTAGTACTTTTATTTATAGGGAGCCACTACCAATGAAAGTCAAAACTCGTTTGCAAGCACGTATTAAATAGATAGACGAGTGTCAGATAGATCGGTAAAATAATGTACCTACACGGCAGTAAAGGGACCGTAAATCGGTAATTATTATTTTATAAATAAAAGTATCAATATCTTTTAGTCGAAATTTATTGGGATACCATGTTTAACGATGGTGGCGCCCTCCCTTCTTTTCATGACTTTCTTGACAGACTGTAGTAAGCAAGTCAAGCGCTGACATCACTGGAATCTGTTTAGATGATTAGGAAAAAAGTCATTTTTCTTTATAATACGTCCTTTATCTGTTTGCTTGTATGGTTCGTTGTTGGTGTTTTTAATAACAAAACTGTTAGGCAACACCCCAATTCGGTTAGCTAACAATGTTATTCTGTAATCAAACACGAAAACACGGCGCAGCTGACCCGGTTAAGGGGAAAATAGTTTAGTTAGGCTAGCAACATTAAGCACGCCCCTATTAATGACACGTCGAGAGCACAGAGTACTATTTAAATTTTACTGAAACTGCTTTTCTGCTCTTTGGCCGGCCGAACCGCCGAGGCGCCGAATATTCTTTGTTGTTCTACGTGGACCTTACGCTTGCCTTACGCAAAAATTATTGGGTTTGAGTTGAGTTGTGAATTGTGATGACCAAATATTGCAGTTAAGTAGTTTCCCGCGTTGAATACAAAAAGTTCAAGATTTCGATTTGAACTTCAACATGGAGACTATTTTAAGTGACCTATACTGTCGTCTCTGCGCCGATTTGAAGCCAGTCAACGTTCTCACAAATATGGTGATAAACACAGAAAAATGCCGAGAAATCACCGTCAAGTTGACGCGGTTAGATTTACATGTGAATTTCAATACGAAACTGCCTAAAACTGTGTGTATTGAGTGTATTAACTCTTTGGAACGTGCGTACGACTTTGTTAAGTCTGCAGAGCTTGCCCAGGAGGCGTTTGAAGACTACGACAGTTCTGTTTTTGATAAAAAGATAAACGAGGTTTCCGACAGCGATGTATCTAGCGATCAGCGATCTATGGCCAAAAGTGTAAAAGATGATTTGAGTTATCAAAAGGAAGATTCTATCCCTGATGAAAGTGAGATTGATAAAGAGTTACTTGTTGAATATGTCCCTAAAAATAAGGCAAAAGGAAAGAATTCGAAATCCAAACCGGAAATTAAAACAGTCGAGTCAGAAAGTACTACGTTAAGTAAACCTGCTACCCGTAGACAAAGAAATAAACCTAAAATTTCAGCTAATGTAGACTTAGATACTTGGAAGGATTATAATTGGTTGTGTGCTTTCTGTAATAAGAATTTTCCGACTCCTAGTGAGCTGAAAGTGCATTCTATGCAGTACCACTACACCTGCAACCCGTACAGGTGCTTTGACTGCAGAGCACGGGGACTGCACATGGATAACTTTGTGACACACATTTCAAGACACCGACCCGTTCTAACACTCATGTGCTACAAATGCCCACTAAAATATAACACTCTAAAAGAATTGAAAGCACATAAAGCAATACATTTAGATACTGAATTCTTTTGCAGTGGATGCAACACTACATTCCCAAACGAAGAGGAATTAGACGATCATATGAGAAGATTTTATAAGAATGCTGAAGCAAATGCATTGGTGAGTACAGAAAATGAAAGCTTGACATGTGTCATATGCGGAAAAACATACAAATCCAGACTATGTCTGACCCGACACCTGCTAGTACATACAGATAGAAAACGGACACACATTTGCAGTACTTGCGGCAACAGCTTTTACAACAAGAAAGAATTAATTATACACCATTTCGTTCATGTTGATGCAAGACCATACAAATGTGAAATCTGTCAATACTCTTTTAAGATTAAAAGTGACCTGAAAAAGCATGCAATTAATATACATTTCAGACCAAAACCGTTTGTCTGCGAAGATTGTGGAAAACGTTTTAGATCATGTAAAGAATTGGTTGTCCACAGTGCTGTCCATAATGATATAAAGCCTTTTAATTGTACATACTGTAAGAAAAGTTTTCGCTTCAAAAACTTACTCAAGCGGCATATGAGTGTCCACACTGGAATAATGCCATATACATGTGCATATTGTCCGCTGACATTTAGCAACTGGAGTAATTTCAACCTACATTCGAAAGGTGTGCATGGTGTTGACAATGCCAAAAGAAAACGTACGTCTGAAGGACTTTATGGTTTAGACCCTGAAACGAAAGAGGTTATATATCCGGATGAAAAGAAAATAAATGAATGGAAGAAGCAAATATTGGCAGACATGAGAAGAGGAAGACCAAAAAAACTGCACAGCAAGACTAAAGTCAAATCAGTTGAGACACAAGATAGCTAGGAGAGCGAGAATTGAAGTTGAAATAATGTTGCAATAAGCAATAATAATATACTACAATTCCACACAATGCCATCTAGTCTCAATACGCTTATAAGGTACTAGCTGATGCCTGCGACTCTGTTCGCGTGAATTTCGTAAAACTTACAGATGTACAGTATGACAAAAGAAAAGAAATTAAATATTTTGAAATTAATATTTGTCATTTTACTGACAACTCTTGAAGTGAGTACTTGAGTGCAGTGAATGGCAGTATTCCATGCTGGAGAAACTGCTAGCCGATTTGGACAATTATTTGTACACAGTTTCTTTGACATCGACGCCGACGCACAAATGAATACCACGAATCCAGTACATGATTCCCCCCCCCAGTGGTGGAATGTTTCGTTGGCTTTTTCCTAAATAAAAAGAAGTCCGTACTTTTTTAATATAAACTGTGTAATATCGTTATTCTAACCAACCCCAATGATATTTTTAGTATAAAAAAAAAACGAAAAAAATTAATCCAAAAAGTCATGTAATCAATCCCGATGACATTTTAAAGGTAATTTATCTATTTTTTTTTTTTTTTCACTAAAAATGACAGAACAACGATTTCATACAGTTGAAAAATTACGAAAAAAAATGACGAATTTCTGTGAGGATATAAATTACATGCGGAATAGAAATGACTTAATACAATGCAAAGTTCCCTAATGAAAAGAGGGGTGTTAAATTGAATTTGTATTTTGTTTAGATAGATACTGAGCTAAATAATACGAGATCCGATAGAAGAAATCTCTTCCCTCTAATACCAGATCTAGCGCAGATTTTACATCTTAAATCTAGGCAACCATGGATTTGCACCATTTTTGGTAAGGCAACCTAATAGGGTTCGATTAGGATTAAATTATCTTTCATTTGATGTTAAATTCGATTAAAAAACAGATGAGGGTAAATCATGGTCATTTGCTCACCTCTTTAAACGAGGCAACCCTACTCTGCACCAAAAAAAAGGAGGCAACCTACATTTTCTTAGTTCCATACAGCACATTCTTACAGCTGATGCTGGACTTTTCCAAATAACAAATGAGGGTACCTACCTAATTGATGTCAAAAATGTAACATCAGTTAAACATCATTGGTACCAGATTTAGCTAGGCAACCTATGCGCAATGTCTTAATGAACGCATTAAGTTGCTTATATAATACCTATTTGTCTTTATCAAATAACTTACAAGGGAAGAGATTTCTTCTACGTATCTTAGATCAAAATGTAAACAAACTGTTTAAGCTTGAGATGACTTTTAATACATAAATAAAAGTATGGATATAAGTCCTTACATAGAAACAAATCAATTATGTACCTTCGTCTTCTTCCTGCCCTTATCCCATATTACTTGGGGTCGGTGCAACAAGTTCTTTTCTTCCATTCTGTCCTGTCACCTGTCAAACTATCACGAACTCCCTTTTCTTTCATATCACTTCTCACACAATCCATCCATCTTTTCTAAGGGCCTTCCTCTCCCTCTCCATCCATCCGCATGTATACTCAGAACTCTTGTAGTAATATGCGCTTCATCCGTCCTCTTCACATGACCATACCAAGACAACCGATTATCTTTCAACTTTTCAGTCACTGGCACCACTTTCAAACTTCCGCTAATATACTCATTTCTCACTTTATCCATTCTTGTCACTCCACAAGTCCACACATCCATCTCAACATTGTCATCTCCGCTACATGCAATCTTTTTTCATCCTTCCTTTTTACAGCCCAACATTCTGATCCATGATCCATACAGTACGACAAGTCTTATGACGGACTTGTATATTTTACCCTTCAACTTGAGCGGCATGCGTGGGTCACAAGTTGTACCCCGTGACCGGTCGCCATTTCATCCATCCTGCGTTGATCCGACTTGTTACGTCTCGGTCTACCTCACCATCCCCTTGGACGAGTGCCCCGAGGTACTGAAAGTCGGAACAGATGGTATGGGCGTTCCGGCGAGACCTAAAGGCACAGGGTTGGAGAGACCACCAAAATCGCAGAACAAATACTCCGTTTTGGTTCTACTTAATTTCAGGCCAACACTCGCCAGTCTGTGCCACGCCACTACACCTCCAATCTGTTTTGAACCTTTAGGCCACTCTCGGAAACCAGCACAATGTCGTCGGCAAACAGCACAGACCAGGGAGCCTCCTGAATGTTCGATGTTAGAGCGTCCATTATCATCACGAAGAGGTAAGGGCTGAGAGCCGATCCCTGATGTAAGCCGACTGTAGACCGGACTTGGGTACTACATAATTTTAGAAAATCTGAATATATTTTATTTAATAAAAAGCACACAAAACATACAAATAGAGTCTGTCTAATAAGTCAACCGACTTGGGTAATTATTAGGGCAAAGGGTAAGGTACAGGCCTGTCGACATAGACGTCGAGGCGGAGTGGTTCCGGGAGGCCATGTCGCAAATCTGCGACGCGGCAATGCCCCGAGTCCGTCCAGGGCGAGCTAAGCGCCAGGTGTGCTGGTGGTCGCCGGAGATTGCTGCACTGCGCAACGCATGCAGTCACGCGCGGCGCCGGTACGCCAGACACTGCAGGCGCCGCATCCGCCCGGCGGATGCGGAGGCCAGAGAGGCGGAGCTGTATGAGGGATACAGAGCGGCAAAACGCACCCTCCGAATGGAGATCAAGCGGGCCAAACTGGAGGCCCGCAACGTGTGGCTGGGGTCTCTGAACGTGGACCCATGGGGGCGCCCGTACAAATTGGTACGGGAAAAGCTCCGTCCCTGGGCTCCCCCACTGACTCAGAGTCTCCGGCCCCAGATCGTAGAGGGTGCGGTGAACGCTCTGTTCCCTGCGCGGGGGGAACACTCCCCCCCGCCCATGGCTCCGCCTCCACTGCCAGCGGTGTCTGACGCGGACCGCAACAGCGACGATGACGACAATGCTCCAGAGGTGACCGAGGTAGAGTTGAGAGTGGCGGTGCGAAGGCTGAGTGCCAAAAACACCGCCCCAGGACCCGACGGCTTGCCTGGAAAGGCCTGGGTCCTGGCCATGAAGGCTCTCGGGCCTCGACTGAGAGGGCTCTTCAGCGCATGCATGGAGAGGGGCCAGTTCCCACTTTGCTGGAAGACGGGGAAACTGGTCCTCATAGCGAAGCCAGGGCGCCCTGCGGACTCTCCGTCCGCGTACCGGCCCATTGTGCTGCTCGACGAGGTGGGCAAGCTCTTTGAGAGAGTCATTGCAAACCGCCTCGTCGGGCGCCTAACACGAGTGGGGCCGGACCTTTCGGACGGACAGTTCGGCTTTCGCAGGATGCGCTCTACAGTGGACGCCATCATGCGCGTGCGAGCCCTCACGACGGGGGATGCGGTGTCCCGGGGCAGGTGTGTCGTGGCAGTGTCCTTGGACATTGCCAACGCGTTCAACTCCCTGCCCTGGAGTACGATCCGGAGGGCACTCCGGTACCACCGGGTGCCCGAGTACCTCTGTCGAGTGGTCGAGGCCTATCTGTCGGAGAGACTTATAGTCTACCCCGGTCACCAGGGAGACTGGAAACGTCGAGAGATGTCGCGCGGTGTTCCGCAGGGGTCGGTACTAGGGCCACCCTTGTGGAACATCGGGTACGACTACGTGCTGCGCGGCGACTTCCCTGACGGGGTCAGCGTGGTTTGCTACGCAGACGACACGCTGGTCCTAGCGCGGGGAGAGTCGTACCAGGCGGCGGTCGCTCTAGCGACACGCGGGGTTGCGATGGTCGTTGATCGGATCCAGGAGTTGGGACTCAAGGTGGCGCTTCACAAATCCGAGGCGACGTGTTTTCACGGTCGCCGGTCTCGGAACGCGCCGCCATTGAGTTCCCAACTAACGGTAGGAGGAGTTCACATCGGTGTCGGGTCGACGATGAAGTACCTGGGACTCGTCCTCGACCGCCGGTGGAATTTCGTGGAGCATTTCCGACGTTTGGCTCCCAAACTCAGCCGGGCTGGGGCTGCGCTCAAGCGGCTCCTGCCCAACCTTGGGGGTCCAGACGCCTCCTGCCGGAGGCTCTACGCGGGGATCGTTCGGTCCATGGCCCTCTACGGGGCGCCGGTGTGGGCGCCGTCGCTGAAAAAGCAACCGGCGGCCATACTGAACGCCTGCCAGAGGGTCATGGCGATAAGGATGGTGCGGGGATACTGCACGGTCTCCCGCGAAGCGGCGAGCCTTCTGGCTGGCCTACCACCGTGGGATCTGGAGGCAACAGTCCTTGCACACATGCACGATATGCGCGTGGAGATGCAACGCCGGGGTGAAAGTCCGCTGCCACGACAGGTCACGGCATGGCGGACAGAGCTCCGGCGGGATCTCATGGTGAAATGGCGTCAACGACTATCGCAACCCAGTGCTGGGCGCGCCACAATCATGGCGGTAAGTCCCCTCTTTGAGGCGTGGCTGGAAAGGCCTCACGGCGTCCTTACCTTCCGCATGACGCAGGTCCTCACCGGACATGGTTCGTTCGGGAGTTTCCTACACCGGATTCATGCGGAAGTGACGCCCGGGTGTCGCCACTGTGCGGAACGCCCGGAGGACACGGTGGAGCACACAGTCGAGGTGTGCCCTGCTTGGGCGGAGCATCGCCGTGCCCTCGTGGGGGCGATCGGCGGCGGAGACCTCTCGCGCCAGGCCTTGGTTGAGGCCATGGTCCGGAGCGAGGAGGAGTGGCAGGCGGTCGCCGACTTCTGCGAAGCAGTAATGCTTGCAAAGGAGGAGGCCGAACGCATCAGGCAACGGCGTTATCGCCGCCGCCGTCGCCGGGATTCTGATCCCGATTTCCGGCCAACGTAGACGCGGGCTTGCGGACAGTGAGCAATGGGTAGCTCGCTGTCCGGCCGTCCGGACCAAGCCCAAGTCGTCGACGGCGCGCACTGTTCCCGCGCGCCTCAAGGAGTTGTCAGCAACAGCAGGGACCCAGCCGGGTCGAAGCCTACTGGGGCCAGGGTTATCCGAAAGGGCGCTCGAGCCCCGGTATGAAGGCTAGAAGGAACGGGGTGGGTCTTTTAGTCAGTAAGAGTCTGACACTATCTCCCGCTCCGCCCAAGGGCGGGGGATGTCAATGCATGATTTTTCCCACCATAAAAAAAAAAAAAAAAAGGCAAAGGGTAAAATAAAATCTTATGTAGACAACGCTGGTTCAATAATCAATGTTGACTAAGAGATCATGATCATTGTTTACTAATAGAAGAACCTTATAAAAAGTATCCGATATAAGTATTTTGTAAATAATTAAATATTATACAAAATTCCCAAGTCGGTTGACTTTTTAGACTCTATGCACTAAATAAAAGCTACTGAAGCAACCAGCAAAAATAAAAGTAATGCGTAAATAATAGAAGCTATTATTTATTTCTATTGTTACAATTTATTTTAAATTAATTATATTGATTAAATATTAATTATGTATGTACACTTATAAACAACTTAATAACTATAATTACAGTAAATTCATAAAAAAAGACGTGTGGCACTCGGGGACTGCCGCGGTAATGCTATTGCATAGCATTTTTGTCAACTTATACAATTATGATTATTTATGTATTTTATTTATGCAGTACTTTTTTTCCTTTGTTTTTTTTTTCTTTGATATTAATTGAAGTTACACTTTCACACATTGAATTGAATTTTAATTGATTGTTCACTCATTCGTTTTCTTATCGGTCACCACGCTCAAAAAACAAGTGAGTGGGGGATGTTAGGTTATTTTCGTTACGGAATTTTAGGATTCGGTCTCCACGCTCATAGCCCGCGATAGAAGCTATGCAATAGCTTAATAAATAAATAATAAAACCATACGCTAAAATACACAAGAAGAAAAAAAGTTTTTTGACGCCATATTTCTAACTAAAATATGGCGTCAAACTCATCCACATCGCTATCGACTGGTAATTGAATTGGTAATGCGTAAATTGAAGTGTACCCTGGAATCGTGCTGATGTCAAAACTGCCGGTTTATCATGTTAACGTCACTGTCAAATGCCAAACCCTTAGTTCCGAATACGTCAAAGCGGATTAAATAGCGAATCCGACCAAATTTAATAGTCATAAAATAAAAGGACTATTGAGTACTATTTGTGATGTTGCGCGTTGGTTGGATTCGCGGTAAAATCGCTTTTGACGCAATTCGGAACGCGGAGAAAGTGTAATTTATTATTTAGGTATCGTATAATCGTATGTTGTTGTATCATACACAACAAAAACTTATTGTTTTAAATAAATTTAACATAATTAGCAAAAATCGCAACATGCTAACATTATGGAATTTGTTCGAGGCATCGTTGCTTTGCTTAAATGCAGTCTGCGTTTTGCATGAAGAGAGATTTATGCAAAAGAGTAAGTTCACAACTTAACCTATTTTCCTAATTAGTTCATAAACTTTCCTGCCTCAAATCTTGCCATTTTACTTTGGTATTTGTTGTTTTAGTGGGTTGGGGATCCAATAATCAGAACCAAGGATTTGAAGATCAGTCAACAGTCAAGTTCCAAATTTTAAACTTAGTCAGATCTATTAGGACAGTCACCAGAAGTAAGTACCTACATATTTTTCAAAACGTATTGCAAATATTTAATCTGTTCTTTTAAATATTCATTTATAGCATGTAGAAATTAAAAGAATTTATTTCCAACCAAACACAATAAAAATTATGCTTAACCTAACTATATACACTAAAGGCTACTCCCTATTAAAATATGGCGTCATAAAACTCCTCCGCATCTCTGTTGACTGGAAGTGTGCCCAAAAGGCTGGCAGCATTGCCACGTTGAATGGCAATGCTTAATCTCTGACCGAGGTAAAAACCAGCCCTTGGGTCACACGAAGTGTCAACTAAGTGTTTTGACAGTTCTTTAAAAAACTGTCTAAACACTTGATTATGAGCGTAAAGCACATGACCCCAGGTCCAAAAGTTTCAACCCCAAATAGCTCAAAAATATAACTACCAACAAGGTTGTTATATTTCCTCCGTTTGAGGTTCTCCGCAGCTGCAGCGGCAGCACCAGAACAGCACGATGAACTAGGAAGATATTATTATTTTGTTGTTTTATGTTGTAAATAACTAAAATTATTATAATAATCCTTCCATAGTAACTAAAATTATTATATTTAATTCATTAAACCCCAAGCGAACGCCGGCGTTCGCGCACCTATTGTCTTTCAATTGTGTCTGTAATTATCACGATTGAATGGTTAACCTTCATATAATTAATAATAGTCAATATTATATTAAGTGGGTGAATAAACAACTAAACTAACTTTTCTTTTTTTCAGTTCCATTGATCATACTCAATATACTCACGATAATATTTAAATTATTACTGGGATAAAAGATGAAAATTGTTATGTAGATTTATAAGATGAAAACTATTTAACAGCATTGGAGCAGGACACTACAGAAACAATTTCAGATAAATTTAAAAAAGGGGGCATTGTAAAAAAAATGTTTCTTTTCACCGTCCATATATATGTCTCTCATTTAATTCATTAAACCCCAAGCGAACGAACATGCGAACGCCGGCATTTGTGCTGTCATTGTCTTTCTGTTGTGTCTCTAATTGACGGTATTCGGTATTATTTCCTGCATTTCATATTACATGCATTGTATTCAAGACCTTTTGCAATATATCTTTATATTACAGTCCATCAAACTGAACATGTGTTTTATTTCCCTTATCATAAAAGAGAATTATTATTATTCGTACTTTCAAATGAAATGCTAGCTGAACTATGTAGCCACACAAACTGCATCATTGGTACAGTGGTGGTTACACAAGCTGTAGGGGCTGATTCCTGGAGAGTAAATTGTCAACTCATCCCGAGTTGACAATTTACTGATGGTTTCATCAGTATTATATGAGTAATTGGGATAGGACTTGTGTCTGGTGGATGGCAATTGGTTCACCCCTATTGCATAGGACTTTGAACATATTATATGTTATCGGGTGTATTAGATGAGGTCACTGAAAACATTCTTGATGAAAAGCAGGCATGATGCACCTATGAAATAGAAGTACCTAACTAATGTATGCTAATGTACCTATGTAAATACATTGGTTTAGTGTTTATATATAAAGAAAAATATGAACGTCAGAACGTAGGGAAATTCGCCGTATTTTTTGACATTTTACTAGAAATTTAACGAAGCAAATTAGCAAATACGAACGTTCCTTTTTTTTTGAAAAAAATTGACAGTGTATTGTTGGCTTAAATTCATTGAGATGCGTTCAGTAATATTTGACCACTTCACGTATGAACGCATCTTTATGGATTTCCGTTCTATAATGTCTATGCCAGAAAGTGTTGCTAATTTAATACTGATTACTTGAAATATGGGAATAAAAGTAATACCTTTATCAGCATCATTAATTATTTGAAGGCTAAAGTAGCATTTATAAAAAGGTTACACAGACCTAAATTAAAACGTAACTATGAATTTCTAAGTAACTTCCACGCAAAACTTTCTTTACACAGTCACATATTACACCCAAAACTAAGAATATAACTATAAATTGAAATTTTCAATTGATGTCTAATGAGCGTTATTAGTTATTATTTAATCTTTCAAGCAGTGCTTGGTTTGAGTTTTTTAGAAAATAAAGTTGTAAGCAGAAAAATTTGGGCAGTCTGATTTTATGAGCTGGCATTCCCAATCGATAGAATTGGCGGCCATACTTTATCAAAGACAAACAAAACGCCGGTCTTTTCCGCTCTGAAGCGTCTGTTGTTTCGACGCGGAAAATTGGTAAATGATGGCAGCAAATAATTATTTCGGGTTTACTCATGGAGGAACCCAATACGGGTAAGTTATATTGCGTATTATTGATATAATTCATGATGTAGTGAATCTAATGAATCTACTATGAGAGAATTGTGATGGATGTGCCTTGTGCTCATGTTTGTCCTAATCAAAATGGCGTCTGAAATGTATTGATCGTGGGATTTTTATAGTGAAATGTGATTTTCGTGCGTAATGTGAGCTTTTATGCGATTTTAGTGCGGCAACGGCTAGCGCAGCGTATGGTGGGCAGACAGGGTACGCCGTAGCACCGGCTGCGACTGCAGCTACGTACGGCACCCAACGTGCGGCCGCTACGGGCTACGATACGGCATATCAGGCGGCAGCCGCCACGCAAGGTGCGTAAAACCCGCCAAATCCTTCGAAAATATTGCCAAAACAACTTGTTTACAAAATAAACATTCCTACAGATAGAAATTTCACTTATCTGCATTATGGTCACAACCTACTGTCCGTAAAATCGATAGAACCGCGACATGATTTGCTTAATTGAATTATTGTAGAATGTTTATTGAACATGACAAGAACTCTGGGCAGTGCATATTGTTCCTAACAAAGTAACAAACAGTTTCCTGTCAGTGAACTGTGATTCATTGGTTAGCCGCATGTATAACTGTACCTCTCTTTGGTTGGCTGACTAAGCTCAATAGAGAAAAAAACAAAACCTGCTTGTATCACAATGATCTAGATTGCTCCATCAGGTGAAATACATTGTATGGTAGGCAGAAAGCTGGGCAAATATTGATATTTTATAGAAATTTCAACATAGGTACATGTATTTTTGAATAAAATGCATTTTTCTTCTTTCTTTATCATGAACTAGAGATGAGGCATATCTGCTAATCTTAATACCCAGAATTCAAGTTACGGGTATCACCTAATAACTGGTACAAATTGAGGTTACAAAATATAAGTATCTATCTGGGTTGATCAATATTATTATTATTAAAATTCCTTCATTCATGCTATAATACTCACTAACTTTAGCGTATGTAAGGAACCCTTTAATTTGATAAAAAATTAATGCAATAACTGCATGCTATCCCAGTCTTCTACCTTGTGGGTAGTGGTTTGTACTGGTCTATATACAAGGTGTAAGGGATAGCCCTATGCAAACTTTCAGGGCTTGTTCAGTGTACGAAACTACAACCTTCCACAAGATATTTTTTTAGGAAATGAAAAAAAAATCAGCCTCATCATATAATTAACTGGATTGGTTAATTGTATGGTGAGGGCGATTTTTTTTTAGTTCCAAATCACGTAATGTCAAAATTGACACTACAATCTAATCTGATTGACTTTAGATTGAAATTGAAATTAATTTGAAGAGTAAGCCTGCTGAAGCCATGGCTACTATGTGCCGGTTCTGTCACTTGACTCCTATTTCTTTTTGCCCTTTCTCCCATGATTCTTGGGATTGGGACAACCCAATGTCTCAGTTCTCTCTTATTCATCACGTACACTTGTAATTCTTACCATCACTCACACAATCTTTAGTCTTCTATTTCTGCATTTACATCATCACATGCTTGATTTCCTCTCACAGCTATCATCTAGTCACCTAACCATTAGATCTGCTTACAACCCATAACTCATGACGTGATACTAGTACTGGTAACAGGTGTGGTTTTACCAGCAGCGGCTCACGCGCACGCTCACGCGGCGGCAGCGGCGGCGTCGGCCTACGACGCGAGCAAGTCGGCGTATTACCAGCAAGCCGCGGCGGCCTACCCCGCGGCCGCTCCACCGCAGCCGCAGCCCACCTACGACGCTACGGCCGCCAAACCAGCTTACTCTACACCTGCAACTTACGCTCAGGTGAGCTTACTATTATTTTGCTTTTTGTGAACCTAGCTGCAGATAGTTACAAACTTTTTATGGGCGTGAGGCAAGGTGCTTCGTCATGATCATTTCAGCCGCCCAATGTTGGACATAGGCCTCCTCCAAGTGTCAACATTGTAGCATCACTTGGGGGCAAGTTGCTTCTCAGTAACAAATTCTCAATAATGACTGCAGGGGTGATGAAGGTACTGTGCAACAAAAAGCGAACTTGTGAGCCCCATTAAGTTTGAATCAACCTGTACTCTCTGGGAGACAGATTGTTTATCAAATAGATTTGACAATATTATAGTTGGTGGTCAATTTTAATAGTCTAATATTAGATCACAATTGATACAGTTCTTTGAATTTACAATATTATGAAAAATGAATGTTGTGTGGTCATTGCTTAGCTGCTTGATGCTCAATATGAATTTGTAATCATCACATAAAAAAAAAGACAGTAAAAACATAATCAAGGAGCCAATTTGCTAAACAATCTGTTCTCTTAATTATATTTTATGTTTATCTTCTCACCCTTCTGTTCAGACTACCTAAGTGATGATTTATATGTCTAGCAAATTTTGTTGTTTGAATAAACAAACTGGCTAAATCTCACTGTGATGGTCTGCAATTATTATTGTTACCAAGGCTTGTAGCAGTAGTTATGTGTCCATAGTTGATGTTTGATGGTTTTTTATCTCCCATATTTATCAGCATCCTTTAACATGTCACTTTTGTACTCAAAAACGATAGCAATTTTGTAAGTTCTAGCTGTTTTAAAGTCCTTAGTTGACTCTGCACGTAATTGTGTTGCATGTATGTATTTTTTTTTTCGTGGAGCAACAATTACGATGACTGGAACCCTTCTACCTTGTGCATGGTATGACACACGCCTCAGTGTTTTTATTTTCGAAGCATGTCATGTGTCTTGCTGTCAAAGCCTGTTCCTTCCAAATATCTCTTGTCATTCTTCTTCTCAATCTGGGAAATTTCTGACCATGTCTGCCCTGAAAACACATCCACACATCCAGATGGTCACGCCACATGTAACACCGCGCTCGATCTCAACGGAATTACCCTACAGGCGGCCAGTGAGTGACAATCATCATTTTATAATGTGGTTGACTAACCATCAGACTAGCCTTTCCAAACTATGTTCAGGTCTCAACTAACTAAAATTATACCTGATCTGAGCAGTCCAGTTTAGTGAAGAAGATCGGCATTACAAGGTTAGACTGATTGTTAGATGTTGGGCTCCCGACTGCCCATTTGTTTATGTATGGTAAATGGAACTGTGTATTGAGTGCTCTCCCTACCAACACAAACACAGACACATGCTTGTTCTTCTAATGTTACTTGATCTCTGAAAAAAAAATGTGCTACGTCCTTGACCACATTATTGCTTTTCATTGGGTGAGATTGATAATAAAAATAATAACATTATGTTAGGGTAGCCAATAGATTGTCCATACCAGTTACCAAAAACTTTCCACCTTTTTTTTATTGTAATGATCAAAATAAGAGCACTTACCTAGAAATTAGTCAACAATAGTGCTAATACAATGGTTGTTTACATTCTAGTTTCAATTTATTTTAGATCTTATCGAATCTCTTCTATTAGCTTGTATCATTTGTATACCACAAAATAATAAAAACAGCAATAAATTTAAGTTAATGTAGATGAGACTAAAAACACCTGTCTCTATTAACATAATATACTTATTATACCTACTGGAAGATAAGTATATTATAAATAATCATCATAGGAAAATATTCCTTTTAACATTCACTCCATGAGATTTTTTATAGTGCTAACTACTAAATTTATTGATCTGCAAGTTATCAATTCTTTATAC
This sequence comes from Mythimna albipuncta, assembly GCA_929112965.1. Taxonomy (NCBI): domain Eukaryota; kingdom Metazoa; phylum Arthropoda; class Insecta; order Lepidoptera; family Noctuidae; genus Mythimna; species Mythimna albipuncta. The sequence continues at coordinate 1,271,670 of OV815973.1, forward strand.
AGGACAAAATTGTTCACACTGGAAACTTGCCAATCATGAGGTGGGAGTAGTTACTGTTTTCTCTCAATATTTATGGGTTTTGTATTTTTCTGAACATTCTAGATTTCATCACAGTGTAGATTTATTTAGTTTTTTAGACAAACTAAATTTTATTCATAGAATCATGAAAGCTGTAAATATTTATTCATGTTTCAACTTTTATTTTAGTTTTAGCTATTTTTAAAATTAATATTTAAAAGTCGTAAAGACCATGCCATGCCACTCTTTGGTCAAAACAATTAATGTTTCTCTAACCTCGAGACTGAAGTCGCGTCGCAAATCAATTGTCCATCGATATGATGAAGCCAAACATCAATCAATCCTAATTTGTGTGTGGCTCCGTCAGTTGATTGTAACGTGACATGTACGCACCTACCGACTTTTATATTGCAAGCTCTCATGTAAATTATATCCCGAATGGTTAGGATTCTTTGTGAAAGTATTTTCCGCACTTGACATAATAATTTAATTTAACTCACATGGTTCTTCTTTTTCCTAAGAAAAATAACTAAAAAAAATAATAATCACTGTTGTATGGAAAAGGTTGTCATTCTTTATTTTTATTTAAATAAGAGTGAAAGCATATCCAATAGTTTTTAGACGGTTTCTTTACTTTTGACTGTCACAACCACAAATAGCCAGATTGCATCCACTCCAGCATGATGCTAGATAGAGATCAAAACAGTTATTGTTACGTGAGCTGGATTTAATCTGGCTGTTATCGTATTCATGATTGTAGTAGAATCTGAGAGTTAGAAAGTTATTACTTCTAAGGGCCCTATGTATTAAGTTTTTTTTTTTATTTGTTGTATTTGATGCTTACAAAGATGGTTTAATGTCTGTTTGAAGTCTAATTCCATGTACCAGGGCGGCGCCCGCGGCGGTGGCGGCGGCGCCAAGGCGGCGTACGGCGGCGTGTACACCGCCACCACGGCCGCCGCCTCGTACCCCACGCAGGCCTACACCGCCACGCCCGCGCAGCCCGCCAAACGTCAGTATATACACGTCAACATAGGTACCGTACTCTTTGTACTACGCGACACCTAGGGACTGCGGTTCATTGCTCATTCAACTAAAAAACACATTAATCATTCTAATAAAACAAATTAATTGAATCAGACACAGGAAAAAAGGACTAAAACTCCACATCCTGTCTTTCATCAACCTTTAACCGCACTCCCTTGCTGTCGCGTACTGTACTTGTTTGTGTATCTTAACCACGGAGCAGTAATCAAATGGAGTGGTAACATGCATAACACATTGTTCTAACTGATAACTGTCCTGGAAATATACACAAAAGTTACTGCAGAAATCGCGCATGTTCACATCTCATTCCATTTGCTTATCACTCTGTGTTCTCAGCCTTTATGTGTAAAAGACAATATATAAAGCTCCTTTCATTATCATCCTTTGTCATAATTTTGTAGTATTCCATGATGAAATGCCTATTTTTTTATTTTATTATAATAACTTAGAAATTTCAAGAAAAAGGCTCTGTATTTTGTCTTTTCAACACAAGACCAATCAATAATTTAGTATTATATTTCTAAAACGTTACTTTTTGACAATGTATTTTTCGCTTAGTAAGCTAAAAAGTGGTTTTGTAATAAATAGCGAGTGGTCTTGTGTGTGTGTGACGGGCGTTATTCATACCGTTTGTATCTAGCAGGCGTTAGCGCAAGTGTGAGGAATGTATTACAAGAAGAAATATTTGTTTCAAACATATAAAAGCCAAGAGCATAGTTTCAATTCATGCATTACATTTTTTGCACTCCCACGCTGTAGCCTAATCTATAAATATGTATTAAATGTCGACAGTGTAGGAGGAAAAAGAGCACAATGTTGTGGGATATAAAACATGACAATCAAATTGATAAAAAAAAAATCTACTTTACAGAAATCTCAGACAATTTAGTGCTCTTTTCTTTCTTCCTCTAAAGTATATCATAACGTTGTTAATTCGTACCACCATACCTCAGCAATCCAACTTATAGAAGACTACTAGTGTAACCTACAATTACCAGTTGTGTTCATTGTAGTAATTGCTGACGCATTTGTTTTTCTGAATATAGATTAGTTGCTTTGCAGCAAGTCAGTTTTTGGCTTTTGAGAACTATCCACATTTTTCATTTAGATATTGAATAAAAAGGATAGAAAAAATCTTAGTTCTGATAGCATTATCATATTCTGTTATCAAGAAGTGACTAGCTCTGTATCCCAAGTATCTAGTTTTTCTTTTTGAATTATTAATTTAGTAGTTCCAGTATGTCTCCCAAAAGCCTCTGATTTACCTCAAGAGGCAGAATACTGACACACTTGTACGTCCTCACAGAGCCGGCGAACAGAGGCAACACTGCATACGACACGGCTCTGTACAACGCGGCGACCATGTACGTGGCTCAGCAGAACAAGACCGGCAGCGGGACGTAAGTATTACACAGTTTGATATTCTGACCGGATCCTAAAAACTATTTTACTGCACACACAAACTAACAATTTTTTCCCATAGAAGTAGGAACTATAAATGCCACTTGGTACTATATTTACATACTCCTTTCGCTTTGTTTACTACATTATCTGACTGTCTTACTATGTTTTCTTAAGATAAAATATAGTTTTGACTAGCTTTTGCTCGCGGCTTCACCCGAGTACATAATCATAAGTCACTCAGGATTAAAGCAGCTTTCTATTGGTGAAATTAAAATTTCAGTAATTGGAAGAGTACTTTCAGAGTTTACCTCCTACAAAAAAAAAAAACCATAAAAACATACAATGCGTTCCAAATGAGAATAGGATCGCCCGCCATGTTGTGACGTCACGATTTACTGTCAAATCGAGGGAATAAATTTTTAAATATTAATTAATTTACGAAAAATTTATTTATGAACTGTGAACGAAAAAAGTTTAATCAGAATCCAGTTCTTCAATTTTACTCATCGCTGAGTTCTTCAATTTTGCCCAAATTTCTTCGATTTGACAGTACGACAAGACGTCAAAACATGGGAATCGGTCCTATTCTCATTTGGAACGCGTAGTACTTCATCATCATCTTCCTACCCTTGTCTCGTTTTATTTGAGGTCGGCGTAACACGTTAGCCATAAAGTATACTTACCTCTTTATAATATTAATAAAGTGTGGAACTGTAGGTTAACTTGAGAAAAACAGTTTATAATGAAATTGTCGGGCCTAGCTAGATTAGTAAGCAATAGCATTATATGATGATGTATTTTTTAATGAATATTACTTGGTATGTTGGTTGAGCAGTAGCAGCTGGAAGAACTACGCCAAGACGGGCGTGGGAGCCGGCCAGGCGCGCCGCCCCAAGCCGCCGCCCAAAGCGCAGCAGCTGCACTACTGCGACGTGTGCCGCATCTCGTGCGCCGGCCCACAGGTAACACTGCCTTCTTTCCACGACTACACTAACCTTGTAATTGCCTATGTCGGATATATTCGACACACTCGCGTTTATTCAGCTAAGGTAACGCATCCACGACCAAATCAGATGTCAAATAGACCAATTACAGGCAGGCACTTTTGAATTGTCAAAATCGGACGGTCAGACAAAAAAAGTGGTCCATACTCCATATCTCGTCGGCTCTTGATGAGATGGATTACCCCGTCGCAAATACCCGACCTTGGCAATTGAGACACGAAAACACTCGTTGGACGCAGATGGATACTCAACCCCACCTCCGAGTCCTGGGGAAAATATGCCAAAGTATTATGTTCAGTTCTTCTAACTCAACTGGCCTTCCAGTTGATTGGTTTTTAGAATATCTCAATAAGCATAAGCACAGATTAGATTTCTACCACAAAGATTTGCTCTTCAAAAGTTGACGTAATTAGTAAATATCATTGTTATTTTCTCAATGTGCAAATTTTCACAAGAAACGAAAATTTTACTCAAATAAGCTTGTTGATGGACATCTAAGCGAAAGCATAATTTCGTTCCGCGTCAGAATGTTAACGCAGCGATGCGAACGAAGATATAAATTTTTGCGAAGTCGTGTTTTGGTTGGAAATAGAAACGTCAGTCAAGGTTGTTGACATTTTATTAATAGAAATGTTTGAAGAAACTACATATTTTTAACTCAAGGTCAGGTTGTCGCGCATATTGCTTAATCTTAGTAATAATATCCAAACATTTAATTATTAAAAACATCAAGGATATTAATTTAGTATTTATGTGAGCAATTTATTATCAAACAAACAATTTTTGAAGTCAAAAGTTTTAATCTATACTCTTTGATAGTTTTTTAACCAATATATACAGTGTACCTAATCATGGTTATACAAGCAATCAATTTCATGTATGGTTTTGTAAATAGAATTTCTCGTAGTTTCTTCAGCGAGTACAAAATAAAAAGCTGACTAAATTGAGCCAAGAAGTGCATATAATATTTAGTTTTTATATGCTCATTAATTTGTTATATTTACAAATGAATTCTTTCAATTATCACATTTAAATCGTATCTCGGATTGTACCCTGTCTGCGTGGTAACCAATTAATTATGGTCACTGTCCAATTAGACGCGATCGTCTGCTGCGTGTCAGTTATCTCTGATATAACTCGAGTAATTAATGAGATCGTGTCCGCTTCGCGTGTCCAAACACTATTAGTAGCAGGAACATGTTCATGGGAGCTAAAATGTTATTATTACGTCTATATGTATAAAATAATCTTGATTTAAGATTATATATTTTAGGGTGTGTACATCTATTAAAGTAATACAATCTATTTATTTCTAGTTCACTGTAATTTCAAGGTTTCCGAAACTTAGTACACACCAAAATGTAACCTTATTATGAGGTTGATTTTAAAAACGCTGCATGTTATTTTTTGTGATGAAAATAAACTAACAATGCGTGACCTTGAGCAATTTCGCTTCTTCGTCAGTTGAACGACCTGCTTTTAAACCTCTGCAGTGTCATTTAAAGCTTAAGTTGTCGTTGATGGAATGTGTCGGGCACCAGGGCCGAGGGCCGCCTGGGAGGCGATCGATAGAATGTAGTCGTATTTGATTGCAGACATACAAGGAGCACTTGGAAGGGCAGAAGCACAAGAAGAAGGAGGCGGCCGTGAAGCTGGCGGCGGCGGGCGCGCACGCGGCGGCGGGCCGCGGCGCCGGCGGCGGCGCGCTGCGCTGCGAGCTGTGTGACGTCACGTGCACCGGCGCCGACGCCTACGCGGCGCACGTGCGCGGCATCAAGCACCAGAAGGTCGTCAAGCTGCACACCATGCTGGGCAAGCCCATCCCCTCCACCGAGCCCACCAAGATCGGACAAGGTACCTAACCTCATTCTGAACCCGCCTTATCGCCGTTGACCAGCTTTGATTACCTGCATCCATAACCACATTCACAGCATGTAGAATGTAGTACACAAAGTCCACTTACATGATTATGTTCTCCACTCAATCAAGCTTAACTCTCAGCTAACACTGAATGACACTATAACTTTACTGCATACAAGAAACTAACATAACAGTTACTATGTATCAAAGAGGTGTGTAATTTGTAAATCGTTTCTTTTAAAACTGTACCCAATTACCTCTAACCCACTCTGCGCCATGCTATGGAATTTACAGTTAGGTAATTGTGAAATCCACAGCTTTTCTTGCTTGCTTTCATAATTCTTATAAATGCAACTTTTACACCTGCTTTGACTACACTAATTATATGAAAATCTCAATAAAATAACTAACTCCTAAATGTAGTGCAGTCAATATTTTCCACTCACCAATAATGTTAGTTTCCTGGTTTAAAATATATATGACAAAGAAATATTTGAACACTAATTTTAATTCTTATATGTGCAGCTATTTATTTATGTACTTACGTAAAGTATGTATTTATGAAATAAAACAGAATTATTATTATCATGGCTACCACTACATACATTTCCCAGTACTTGTAGACAGCGTCCTACCTCCCTGTCCCTCATACGTGAGCGAGTCGTCGTAGTGCCAGGTGTCGTAGAACGTGTTGAATGTTGTATGCCAGATATGCTCTCCAAGTACGACGCGAGTCGTACGGAGAACATATTTGCCGATGGCCGCACTGTGCTGAGCCGCATCGCCACAACGCCATATCTGTATAAAGCGCGCGTCTTGTTGGCAGTTAGTATTGCAAATAGTCAAATTTTCTCAACGTTAATCATTTCGGCACCCAGTACAGATATGTGGAGTGTGTTATATGGGCCTTTTTTATAACAGTACACCATTATATTGAATAAAACACAAAACAAAACCAAAAATAGAATTAAAAATAAAAGTAATGTAGAAAAGGCCCAAAAAGATCGTAATCAAAACAAAACAACAATCAAAGCTCTTGGCCGACGAGTAACTAGAGAAAATTTGACTTTTCCGATCTATCAGCCAAAAAGACGGTGGCGGGGACGCCGAAGATCGCATTCGTAGCGTCCGGCGGGCTCAGTACCGTCGCGGGCACATCCTCCAACGACCCCAATCCTGCCCAAGGAGAGAAAGACAAGGACGGCGAGGACAAGGACGAGGACGGCGACGCCGAGCCCGAGGTGCAGCCCGTCGGCCAGGACTACATCGAGGAGATCCGCGGCGACGACGGCAAGGCGCTCAGCTTCAACTGCAAGCTGTGCGACTGCAAGTTCAACGACCCCAACGCCAAGGAGATGCACATGAAGGGCCGCCGCCACCGCCTGCAGTACAAGAAGAAGGTATGTGACCCAGTCCCAACTAAACACGTGACATTCTCCAAAATACATTAGCTAACGTAAGTCGTATGTGACGCATTTTCATTACGGTTACGAAAATATTAATGATAGCTTACCATCTTACGCCTAAGGTACGCGCCAAGTAAACGTGGAATTACGGTCCCTCTTACTTTTGTTGACGTTATTCATTTAAAAAACGGAATTAAAGACAAAGTTGTCTTGAATAGACATATATCCTTCCTTTCCTATAAAATAGTTCATTGATGGTTTTTCGGGAACCTTAGATACGTTGAAGATATTAGGAAAAGATCAATGTACTTTAATTTATCTGGCGCCTTGTTTAGTACGTCTATTTATTATGGTATTTACCCTTACGGCAAATAGAGGCTTATATTTTGTATTTTTTTCTATCCAATGATTACTTAGTAAAAGGTTTGAGATGCGCGTGAGCCTGGCGGTCGCTCGCGATAGCCAAGAGATCCGCGCGTCAAATGATTACAACTTTCTTATGAGGACAAACTTATACCAGCGTCAAACAAAGAAACATGAAATCATCAGTGTAACAACGTGTCCCGTCGTTGTGTCGCAGGTGCAGCCGGACCTGGAGGTGAAGGTGAAGCCGTCGATGCACCAGCGCAAGCTGGCCGAGGCCAAGGCGCAGCGGATGATGGTACGTGACGAGATGTGGGCGCGACGACGCATGCATGATGTACGTATACATAAGTTGATGTGCTTACTTCAATACTAGGTGGATTTTTGAGACTTGATTGTTAGGACAGGTTTATAATTTTCCAGTCACAGATTTTAATAAATGAAGAAAAAAGTTGGGACCATGTTACAAACAGTTATAAAAAAATCAAACTAATAATGTTTGATTTTTTTATAACTGTTGCCTGCCAAATGGTCGTAAATTTGCGAAAAGATAAAACTGACTACACCCTAAGTAAAGTAGCAAATAAGCCACAATTTGCAAAATCTTTTTATGTTGCGATGTTTCAAAAATCGATCCTGTATTTCTCGTTTCTTGCTTGCGTATGAAGTGGGTTCTCGCCTAAAATAACAAGAAATAAAAACCGGGCAAGTGCGAGTCGGACTCGCCCATGAAGGGTTCCGTAGCAGCAAGTAACATAATATAAAAGTTCTTGTAATGTATTGTAACTTTGATCGATGTTTTAATAATAGTGTATTTTTAGGGTTCCGTAGCCAAATGGCAAAAAACGGAACCCTTATAGATTCGTCATGTCTGTCTGTCTGTCTGTCTGTCTGTCTGTCTGTCTGTCTGTCTGTCTGTCTGTCCGTCCGTCCGTATGTCACAGCCACTTTTTTCCGAAACTATAAGAGCTATACAGTTGAAACTTTGTAAGTAGATGTATTCTGTGAACCGCATTAAGATTTTCACACAAAAATAGAAAAAAAGCAATAAATTTTGGGGGTCCCTATACATAGAACTGAAACTCAAATTTTTTTTTTTCATCAAACCCATGCGTGTGTGGTATCTATGGATAGGTCTTCAAAAATGATACTGAGGTTTCTAATATCATTTTTTTCTAAACTGAATAGTTTGCGCGAGAGACACTTCCAAAGTGGTAAAATGTGTGTCCCCCCCCCTCTAACTTCCAAGATAAGAGAATGATAAAACTAAAAAAAATATATGATGTACATTACTATAAAAACTACCAACGAAAATTGGTTTGAACGAAATCCAGTGAGTAGTTTTTTTTTAATGCGTCATAAACCGAAAAAAATACACTATTATTAAAACATCGATCAAAGTTACAACACATTACAAGAACTTTTATATTATGTTACTTGCTGCTACGGAACCCTTCATGGGCGAGTCCGACTCGCACTTGGCCGGTTTTTTTCGGTTTATGACGCATTAAAAAAAAAACTACTTACTGGATTTTGTTCAAACCAATTTTCGTTGGTAGTTTTTATAGTAATGTACATCATATATTTTTTTTAGTTTTATCATTCTCTTATCTTAGAAGTTAGAGGGGGGGGGACACACATTTTTCCACTTTGGAAGTGTCTCTCGCGCAAACTATTCAGTTTAGAAAAAAATGATATTAGAAACCTCAGTATCATTTTTGAAGACCTATCCATAGATACCCCACACGCATGGGTTTGATGAAAACAAAAATTTTGAGTTTCAGTTCTATGTATGGGGACCCCCAAAATTTATTGCTTTTTTTCTATTTTTGTGTAAAAATCTTGATGCGGTTCACAGAATACATCTACTTACAAAGTTTCAACAGTATAGCTCTTATAGTTTCGGAATAAAGTGGCTGTGACATACGGACGGACAGACAGACAGACAGACAGACAGACAGACAGACAGACAGACATGACGAATCTATAAGGGTTCCGTTTTTTGCCATTTGGCTACGGAACCCTAAAAATTAAACATTTGATTACATCGGCCATCAGAATCATGAAAGACGATGTAACGACTAAAACTCAATGTCTCGGGTGCTGTAATTAGTTTTGCCTTAAAACGTGTTAGCACTAAGCTAGAACTACTCTGCTCACAAGTGTGCACACACCCGGCGATCTGGGCGCGTCGGTCTCCATACATTTTATATGGAAACTAGACTTGTAAAGCTACATTTGATATACGCCACGCGACGTCGTTCTACGTACAAATCAGGCGTGTTACACGTGTCGGTCTAATGTAGTTCTAGCTGTATAGTGATTGCGGTGCGTATAATATGTGATGCTGATATTGCATGTCTTGAGATTCTTTTACTGTTATTATTAAACCCTGAATACACATGAATGTAATTCGTACAAATGTATGCAATGCAAGTAGCTTGAACATAATTGTGTTTTAATTGTTGTTTGTCATAATGGCATAGCTAAGTACATTATGTGTGTAATATGAACTTAAAGCAAAGTTGTGATAGGCGTTAATATAGAAGTAAACAATATGAAGTTTATTCCGCAGGGTATGGAGGAAGAGGAGCGCATGTACTGGGAGGGCGGCATGGAGCCCTGGTGGGGCCGCGGGCCAGTGCCGCCGCCCATGCACCACCATCACCATGTCAGTATACTGCCCGTTATTAAATATGCTGCCATACTTGTAGAGATATTTCTTTTCAGCTTCTGTGGTTTTATCAGTGACTAGCTGTGCCCCGCGGTTTCACCCGCGTTTTTCTCGTTTCCGTGGAAATACCGAAATAAAATATTGCCTATAATTGCCTCCCTCAATAAATGGACTATTTAATATTTAAAAAGTTTTCATATCAGATCAGTATTTCCCAAAATTACCGCGTTCATAAATGTATTTATTATACTCTTCAAAGATCTTATACTTACAATCATCAACAAATATATTTCGAAAAAGATTATTACAGGATTTTATGTTGATAAAAAACTCCATGGCCCTTAACATATTAATAGGTACCAACTCTAAACATCTTACACACGTGATAACTTTTAAACGAAATATCCGATTGAGATGAAACAAAAAGTATTTTACTTCTACATAAATACTCTTGATAACATAATGCTTAATTTCGATAAAGATTAATATTACGATACATATTTAACGTAGTTTTTTTTTCTTCAGACGATTTAATAATTATTTTGAACACAAAATCGGTTATTGTGATTAAACCATGATAGCTAGATATATGTTCTCGCGGACTTTTTTGTAGGTCTTAATGGGATCTACAAACCCGTAGTACATCATTTTGTTCTATTGTCAATAGTTTTTGCAGCGCACGCAATAATAGGTTTTCGATTTTACACCTTATGTTACAAAATAGCAATTTTACTACGGATCCCTAATTTTGAAAAAAATAAAACATAGCCTATAGCCTTCCTCGATAAATGGACTACCCAACACTGAAAGAATCATTCAAATCGGATCAGTAGTTCCAGAGATTAGCGCGTTCAAACAAACAAACAAACTTACTTTAACGTATAGATTTACTCGGAACAAAAGCGAAGTCAAGCACTAATTTATCTGAATTAAAAATAGTCACTCACCCCCTAAACGCCTTCCGTTGTTTCACGGGACTGGCAACTGTGACTAATCTCAATGTTGTTGCGGAAAAGTTAACCAGTCTGACTGGATAGAGCATGCCGCATCACAGGAACTAAAATACTAATCCTTGTGACAGTGGTATAAACGCGCAGAGCTAGCGATGAGTTTTGCGCGTTTATATAACTGTCCGAAATCAACTATCCAGCAAATGACAGATATCCATTTAGTCGGAGATTTTTACACCATCCTGAATTTTTATCCTATTCGAATATTTCATACCAAAAGTAAAGCGGTGTGTGAACACTGGCACTTGTACATTCATGACTAGGGCTTTCAATACCGGTATTACGGGATCCCGTAATACCGTGATCACGGATATATTTTGGTATTTTTTCAATCACGGTATTGACTCCTCAATACCGTGATTACGGTATTACAATCCTTAATGTAAATTATTGCGTTTTGTAGTAATAAATAGCAAGAAGTTGTATTATTAATATAAATTACGATTTAATATTTTTCTGACACTTGTATTAAGCGCCAACTCTTATCTCCAGCTCTCCCGCCCGCACCTCGCCTAGACCTGTTTCTGAGTCGAGCGAGCCTAAAGGGCCTATTACACTGCGCGTTATTCAGCACAAGACAGTCTGACTCCTGTTACGCTATGCGATACTTTTTTCTTACAATTTGCAGTATTTACACTTTTGTAAATTGTAAATATTATTGTGAATGTAAGAACTATGTGGATTACTCTTTTCTTTTTTATTTTCACATGATGTCTGGCAGTTTTGAGTATTTGATGCCGTCTACCCAAATGTATTCACTTTTTTTTGGCATTGTTCGTCAAGTCGTTGAGCTCCTTAGTAGTCTTGAGTTGAGCTACACGCACACTGACAAATGCTTGCACTGACTGGACAGGTCCACTTAGAACTGTGTGGTTCTTTCTACAAAAGACCATCTCAGGCTCAATCTACATGGTTCTCATAATAATATGATTTGACCTCTACATGTTTTGCTGTATGGACTTTAAAAGGGACTTTGACCCCTGAGTTTGTTTCGGTGTTTCTTCTCAGGGTAGTCAGCTAGGAAACACCGGCTTCATCAAGTTTTAATTTACGAGAAAAAAATTGACGTGTAAAAGTGTTTTTATAAAACCTACTTGCAAAGTAAAGATCATTTATCAGAACCATAGACTAAAACGGTCTGAATAACGCGTAGTGTAATAGGCTCTTTACGACGTTATTGTTTTGTTAGTCAGTATTTCAAAAGCGCCCGGGTAACATGTGCATATGAACTTGGTCATTGTGTATTTTTGATAAGTTTGTAATCTTGACGAGCAACATGGTACACCTATAGTTTGTCTCAATTCTCAACAGATCCCACAACAGTTTTTTTTTTTTTTTGTAAAAACCTTTGACGAGTCATGAATTCACAACAGATAAAAGCATCTAAACTTGTGGCATTTTCCACTTTGATTAATGTCTTTTTTACTTTAACTACCGTTAGATCTACAATTAAATAGTAAAAATTTAATATTTCAGCGGTTTGAATGTGGCTTTGTTTTCTAACTTCAATTATTATTAATTTTGCCTAATTAGTACTTATTAACTACCACGTGTACAAAGTAACAATTCAAAATTATACATTTAATTGGTAGTTTGGTACAATAAATACATAGGAAATATTCTTATATTAATAAGAAAGACACGAGTCTTGATGCTTGCTGACTTTTAAGGGCAGTATAGGTACGTACCGAATGTATCAGCCAGTAAACAATAGGTACGGCAGCGCTATGCTTACTTGAACCTTATTAAAACTGCGTTTTAACCTTATTAGAACTCTCGTAATCAAGTTACAGCGTCAAATAAGCCTAAACCTTACGCAGCTTAATGGTTTTAAGCTGCCATATTTTCTAATCGCTAGCTTCCAATGGCTGTGCATACGTTCGATACGTATCGAACGTATGCACTCAAGCGTCAAGTAAGCATAAACCTTAGGCAGATCTATGGTTTTAACCTACCTTATTTGCTAATCGCCGGTAAACAATAGGTGGGTAAACGGTAGGTAGCGCCATGCTTACTAGAACCTTATTAGAACGGTTAAGAGAGAATAAAGACTGATTCGAAAACAAAAATACGTATTTAAATGGCTTTATTAATGTCCTAATTAAAGTTCTTATGAGAAGGTATTACAGTCAAGCACTAATATAAAAAAAAAAAAAATGAGTTCAATACCGTGATCACGTGATCACGGTATTGAATATTCTAATACCGGTATTGATACCGGTATTGAAAAAGTCCGGTATTTGAAAGCCCTATTCATGACCTTATAGTATTTGTGTATATGATCCTCATTTATTCATGCTGTATAGAAGATAATTCACTCATTGGATGGAAGGACCCTAGGTTCATTTAGATGTGACTCGCATGTGGGGATTGACACAAGAAAATAGTAAAGATTTGTCTTGTCAGGTCTCAGCTGTGGGCGAATTTGGGGTATGAATGATGGTAGTGTAAGTGTACCTTGTTACTGTTAGCAGGGGATGGGCATGCCGTACGGGCCGGTGGGGCGGCGGCCCGAGACGTCGGACGACCGGCACGTGCTGGCCAAGCACGCCGAGATCTACCCGCCCGACTCGCAGCTGCAGGACATCCAGCGCGCCGTGTCGCACACCGAGCGCGCGCTCAAGTCGCTGTCCGACGCGCTCGCCGACCAGGCCAAGCCTAAGGTAACGACGACCACTCTACCACCCACTGCTTGCTGGATACTGCCCATTTACCCTCCATGACATTGTCAGCAACGGCAGCCGATGTATTTGAATGCTGATTGAAAATACACAGTCATACTATTAAAAATACAACGTTTTTAGAATAGAATAAACTTTATTGTACACCAAAAAGTAACACAGCTTATACAGAAACTTAAATTTGTGGGCATATTGGCGAGTTTTTAGCGATAGCTATATTCACATTGTAAAATCGTTGTTATAAATAGTAGTCAGTTGACAAGTAGTAACAAACACTCAGTTGATGATTTTTTTTTCTTCTTATACTTAAATAATAATATAACTATTATCTCTTCAACAGGGAGTTGGCAAAACTGCTAAAATTGATGACCAGAAAGACAAACCAGAAGGCAAGGAGGATGGTCGCGACAATCAATTGTGAGTAAATATTGTTACTTTGTGCTCATTGGTTGTTGGTTATTTTAGTTATATTGCACTTATCAGTTCATATTAAGCACATTTTTATTTTGTAATTTTCATTTTGTTCACATGTAGTTATTTTTGCACACACTTTTGTACAGTTTAAAACGGAGGTTGAATAGAAAATTTATAAATCAAGTAAAAGATGAACCAATGGAGGTTGACCAGGATAATTTGTAAGTTACTTGATGCCACAAAATATAATGTTGCGAGTCGTAACTAGTTAGTGTATTGTAGTTAATATAGATAGACTGTAGTTAGACATGGAACATTTGGGAAACTAATTTTATAATATGTGACTATAATCCATTCGCGTTAAGAATATAGTGACGCGTCAGTGCTACTGCACGGAAAGGCGTATTCATATTTGGGTAAAATTAAACTATTAATATTAAATCAATTTTTTTTTTTAAACTGTTTAAATATTTTAGTCTGGGCTCCCTAGTACACTTTTTCCATTTTTTTTTAATATCAAGCTAATTTTCCGTGAGTAGCTTAATTTTAATGAGACGCCCAACAATTTCCTATACGGAACTCTAGATTGTGGTACTTAACAGAGATATCAAGGGTAAAATATGTATGAGTCTATGAGATGATGGCTCTAAAAAAATTATTACCAACAGGTTTTTTTTTTTTGAAATCCCAAGATAATTATCTAAATTATTCGAAAAAGTATTTGTCCTACAAAATGTATGGTTTGATAAAAGAGTCCCCTCCTTCTAACATGTATCGATAACGAGGTAATCATAAATATGTAATTACTAACCAGATGATTTCTTTTTTGTTACTTAGTTTATATTCATATAATTTAATTGTCCTACAAATTGCACTGTACGTTATCCCGGTCCTTCGCTCAAAAGTTGTAGTACAGATCCTTCATGTAAAAATAATAACTATCAAGATGAAGAGCTTCGTGAATAGCTTCGTTTCGATGAGACGCCCAACAATTTGCTATAAGAAACTCTCGATTGTGGTAGCTAACAGAGATATAATATGTATGAGATATACCTCTAAAAAATTTATTACCAACAGGTTTATTTTTGTTTTTTCCTAAAGATAATTATTTAAATTCTCTTCTTACTCACCGAAAATTAGCTTGATAGTAACCAAGTGGAAAAAATGTACTAGGGAACCTGGACTATTTATGTTAATAATTATTTTAAAATTTAACTACAATTTCCACTTTTATTTTACAAATAGAAAGGTTTTAATTTTTTTAATTATAAAAGATGCGTATGATCCGTACCTTCAAACAGAAGAGACACGGCTACCTAATTGATCCAGGGACGCGGATAATTTGAATGATAATGATGAGTTACTATTTTCTTAACGCGGATACACTATAGTTTTAGCAGTTCCGTTCAACCCATAAAAATGTACATCTCAGTTATATGTAGTATAGATAGTAAGTAAAATAAGCATAATATTGTCTTATTTACTGGTACTCTGGCAATTGGTTTACTATTAAAAAGGAGCTCGACTCGATAGAGACTCGTTGTAGTGTCTATGAATTGATCAGCGTCAATAGATGTCGGTAGTAAGGATGTGGTGGGCTGCAGGTTCTCGTTCGTGATGGAGGGCGAGGCGGGCGGCGGCGCGGCGGGCTGCGAGGCGCCGGCGGCGCGCGCGCTGAAGGGCGTGATGCGCGTGGGGCTGCTCGCCAAGGGGCTGCTGCTCAAGGGCGACCGCGACGTGCGCCTCGTCGTGCTGTGCCACGACCGCCCCACCGTCACGCTGCTCAAGCGCGTCGCCATCGACCTGCCCGTGCATCTCGCCAAAGTCAAGGTACGCCAACCTCACATATGCTAATATTATTCATATTCGTGCCCGCACAGCTTCTGACCACTCAAAAATATTTATACGGGCACCCGGCGTGCTCAAAACGTCACATACCGTTTGTTCCTAAAAAGTGATGATATCAATACCGCCGATTCGTAACAAGGACCGCCGAGTAGTGTCGGTGTCTGCCGCACTGACAGCAGGTGTTCTGTTGCAGGGCGGCGCCGAGGAGCCCAAGTACAAGGTGGAGCTGCTGCCGGCCGAGGGCGCGGTGTCGGTGTCGGACGGCTCGGTGTCGGTGCTGGTGAGCCTCACGTCGGCCGTGATGCGCGAGCCCGCAGGTCAGTCAGCTCTCCGCCCTCTGCGATGTTCGACGCCGCCAATTTCACACACACACCTCTGTACTATCACTTCTGATCGCTCCTGGCTCTTTACATGTTCTAGACAAAACTTAGCGCGCTGACGATACTAAGACGGACGAGTGGAAATTGGTAGTCGAAATCGTCACTTTATACTCCACCGAACGGAGGACCGATCAGCTCAGAACAAACTATCTAGTATTTCTAGATTATGGTATCATATTTTATATTCTTTGTATATGTATTTTACTGAGTATTTTTGTTTTACATCTCTGTGTGATGAAAAAAGATAATTTGTTCAAAGTTTACCGCCCGGCGCCCATCGCGTCGGGCACTGTGTTGAATGCTTATTTTTAGGTGTGAGTAGGTAAGATGCGGCCAGAAGAAAAGGATTTTTGATCATCTCTTACGATATATCACGTGCGTTGACTCCGCACGGGTATATCACTCTACTGAAACGGAGCAAACATTTCCTTGTATATCTATTCCTATATATTTATTATTTTCTTTATTTACGATTCTATATCATATTGACACCCTATTGATTTATTAGGCCTAATAATGTTGTGAGCTCGTCCTTTGCGAATGAAACTAAGTTGAGACGTTTAGCAAGATCCGTAGATTGTCTGTATTAGCTGTTACGATAGTTTACCGATCAGCGCATGCCTTGGTCGGGCGCGCTACGCCGGGATGCGACTCGCAGTCGCGTCGTCTCAGCCCGCGTAGCCGCGCCTCCCGTACTGTTCTGTTAGGGCTACTCATGTTTGCCCCGTTTTTGTCGATGTTTTGATGGTCAAACACCCTTTGTGTTGTTGTCGCTAGACGGTGGCGACATAAAGCGAGACGACAAGGATGTGCTACCGCGGCAGAAGTGTTTGGACGCGTTGGCCGCCCTTCGGCACGCCAAGTGGTTCCAGGTACATCGCCAAACATTATAAACGTGTGCGCACTCCACCCTACACATTCTCTCTAACTCTAGACCCGAATAACTGACTCGTTCTATCTTAACTCCTTGCTCCCGAGTCACCACTCAATTGAGCTTTATATTTTAATAGTTTTCAAAGCGGGAGTGCGCACGTATTTTTTAGTCACATGTTTATTTATTTTAATCATCTAAAGTAAAGTAGTCTTTTATGTTAAATTCGAGTCAATGTGAACTCCCATGAACATGTGGCTACAAGTGCTTGTTATGTGTGCCCAAGCTGCGTTTCCCCGCACTCTGTAGTCTGTAGCCACCAGTGGGAGGGTACTCGTGGACAGGAAACGCAGTTTCTAATAGTTCGGTCCACATGCATCGGCGGCGGGCGATGGCCCGTCGGCGAGGCAGGTGGTCCATGATGTCGTGTGTGTAGGCTAGGGCGGCCACGCTGCAGTCGTGCGTCATCATCATCCGCATCATGCGCGACCTGTGCCGCCGCATCCCCAACTGGACGCCGCTCAACCCATACGTGAGTACAACTCTATGTCACCATCACATGCTTAATTATCTCTCACAGTCGCCTTGAATTGGTTTCTTATCAAAAAATTAAACCTTTACAAAACATTTTTACAAGCACTTGAAAGGTTGATAGTAAAAGCAGAAAAGATAATATACATATTTATAGAATAATTTTTTGGACGTGATGAGACTTGATGACGAGTCGTAAGGTGCTCAAAATGAGTGGTGAGTTAGCGACAGTGTTGAGTTATTCGACGCTCTGCAAAATTCTCCGCCGGTTGAGCACTTCATGACGATTTGGCACTCTGATCCTAACTCGCATCATACAAAAGTGTTACGTGCGAGATCGACGCAGTCGCGTCATATTTGTAGCATTCGAGAGGCACTCGTGTTTATTATGAGATCACTTTATGGCACGTCGATTTAATTTTTTATCTGTAGGCCTACCTTTTACTAAGAAAACGGTAGAGGTAGGTCGTAGCGCGGTAGAGTACAATGTGTGTCGTGTGGCAGGCGATGGAGCTGCTGGTGTCGGGCGTGATGCAGTCAGGAGGTGCGGCGCTGTCGCCGGGCGAGGCGCTGCGCCGCGTCATGGAGGCGGTGGCGGGCGGGCTGCTGCTGGAGCACGGGCCCGGCCTCCGCGACCCCTGCGAGAAGGAGCTCATCGTACGTACTCACCACATGTTACTCACATGAGCTGCTGCTGCCGGGAGGTGCGGCGAGGCGCTGCGCCGAGTGTCCATCCTCAAGACACCACACGAGAACATCCACAAGAGTGGATGCTGAAAAACTTTATTGTGCTCAACACTCTTGTCTTGAGCGAAACAGTCGCACAATTAATTACAATGGCTTTCATTTTGAAAATTCAGCAACACAACATTGTTGAACGAATGATTGCGAAAATGAGGAATTTCTTTTCATTGTGAAATAAATCATAACACAAGTTCTCTGCGCGATTTGCACATTTATACAAATCCTTAATTAGTAGACAGTTACCCGGATCAGACAATGCTTGTCTGGTCGGAATATCCTCCCTTCTCAATGGAGGTTTGTGGGACTTAACACTTTGTTCCGCATACCTCTAAATTAGTATATTTTAGTACAGATTTAAGCGGTGAAATTGTATGGTCCTACTTCTGATAGCAATGTTTCCTAATTTCCAGGATGCTCTGGGTAACCTGCCGCCCCAGAAACGTGAAGATCTGACAGCTTCTGCACAACAATTCCTTAGACAAATTGCCTTTAGGCAGATACATAAGGTAATAACCGATATTCTTCTATAACAATTACATTATAGCTTTATCATGTTCACTATTGAGAAAATAATTTGCACATAATGTTTCTAGAGCATGGTATAATAATTTAGACAGCCCTCAATAATGACATGATTCCTACTTTAAATGTTAGATTGATACAACATAATATGCATCAGTTTATCTGCTTACTATTATGGTGTTACCTCTGTTGATTTTTGTTTACTAAACAAAAAATAGCACTCAAAAAGCTTCAGTATCATGAAGCAACAATAAATTAGTGATTCTGATATTAGAATGGAGTGGTGTGTGGTGGGAATATCTTTGCTATATCTCTTTTGTACACACAGGTAACATAATTACCGCTACCTTACATTTAAGCTTATTCTGCTACTTGACAATTTCCCCATTTCACAAGATTTGATAGGTTCTAATTTACTAGTTGAATGAAATTGAAAAATTCTATTAGCAATTATGGACTAAGGGATTAATTTACTTTTTGGTAAAAAATAATAAAAGGAACTGAATCTTAAGATGAAAGTGTTAGGGCAGGTTGCGAAATTCAAATTTTCTTAAGTTTTTGTGTTTTGAAATTTAGTGTTAGGTTCATGTAAAAAAAAAGATAATATCTGTAATTTTTGTGGATTTTATCAATATTTATTGGATTATTTGTTGTAAAGATTTATTTAACTGGTAATCTTTTTTGAAAATAATATGGTAGTAAAATAATAAATTTATGATTTTTATATTATTAAAGTTATTTATATTGGTTTTCGCTCATATGATATTTGTTATATAGGTATTAGATATGGAGCCGCTGCCTAAGCTGAAGCACACGACGGGCGCGTGGAAGTTCCCGCGCAAGCGCAGGCGCTCCAACACCGATACTGAGACCGATACGCCCAATGGTATGTGTTTATATTGTAAAATTTCTTCTTTTTCCTGTCTTTGTCTCATTTTATTTGGGGTTGGCGCAATACGTTTTTTCTTCCATTTTGTTCTTTTACTTGTTACGTTATCATTAACTTTTTTTTTCATATCACAATTCATTCATCTTTTCTTTGGCCTCCCTCTTCCACATGTGAATTATAAAACATTGTATAAAAAATGATTACAATAAGATTTCTGAGAGTATTGTACAATTAGTAAAAAGAGAAAGGAAAGGTTGTGTGTGGTATGAACGTAATGGTATTTGTATGATGTTTCGAGCGGTTTTTGACGGATATGTTGGGGAGTAGAAAAGTGAAGAGTAGGTGTAATAGGCTCGTGCTGTGCGCTGTCTGCCCTCAACATTACTTGCTGTTTCACTCCACACCTGCACTGTTTACTTCTGCAACCTAACCTCGACCATCCCAAGCCTATCACCTCCTAAACTTTCATCTATGTTACTCTCCAAACAAATATGCCAAAATATTTCTATCTTATCTAAATTTTCATCCTCTTTCAACTACAGAATAAACAAACCTCACACAATTCAAAAAAATACATTAAATAAAAATATATTAAGTGACTTTATTTGTTTCGTTAATTCCATTGATATTAATATGATCTAATGGTCATCAAATAATTTCACACCAACTTACTTTATATTTAAAATCAAACCATAACACCAACCTCATTTTTTTTTTAACCTAACAAGTTTAAAAAATCAGTTCAATAATTAAATATCATATTTATATAAAATTTACTTCGATGTGAAAGTAAATTTAAAAAAATCCCAATATTCGGACATGATGAGACCTGATGACGAGTCGTAGAGCGCTCAATATGTGCAGTGAGCTAGCGACGGTGTTGAGTTATTCGACGCCTAGTGACGCTCTCCGCCGGTTGAGCGCTTCATGACGATTTGGCACTCTGATCTAATAATTTCATAAAAAATATCTATCAAACAAAAATAGCCATTCATTAAGTGCAAATAATAATAAAAAAACTAATTTCGGCAAAATTATAATTTTATTACAAACACCTTCATCTACTTATTTTTTTTATTTAAAACGACTGCAACCAAATAAACGAGATCATTAATTTATGTATCTATCTGTTTCTTTCAGGCGAAGGCAAGGTGGTCAAGACGGAAGAAAAAATGGACGCGTCGGAGAATCAAGCCAAGAAGTAACGCTCTAGCTTGTAACGTCCGCATCCTCCCTCGCAGTGTCCATGGCCTCGCACAACCCTGCAGCGCGTGCCAGCTCAGCGCATCCAACTCGAGCTGCTCCCTCCAAGCTTGACGGAGGTGATTTTCCTCACGTGTCTGATGTGTGGTTTTCCACCTTCATCAACTCTCCGTCACGAGCGCTAGCTAGCGATCCAAGCCGCGAGGGAGTGTGCGGTGCATGTACTGCACCAGATTAAAGAAAATAATTTTGAACATACTGCGAGCGAGGAGCGACGTTGCAGTCCTCGGAACACCTAAGACTAGAGCGAGACGCGTCATCTTTATTCTATATTAGTTAATATGTGCAAATCGATCCGATATTTTGTATTATCTATCTGTGTATGAGTTACACAAATTTATTTTTTGGTCACACAAACTCGTGGTCATGATCTGTCCAAAATATTCTAGTACACATAAAAATGCCGCGATTTACAGTAGTTTTTAATATTAGTTAGGTTTAGATTATTCTAATAATACATGTAAGTAGTGTTAGCGTACGCGAAGAGACAGGGATAGTCGGATTGACGAGATACTGATCGCTGTGAAGGAATTGTCATAGAGGTGATTGCGATTAGAGTAAATGGATCAGCCGCGGACTTGGGATACTCAGGGATAATAATATAGCGCCATGTCATGTTGGAGCTTCGTGTTCGACGAAGCCGCGCCTGCCGCCGGTCCGCGGGCAGCGCAGACTGTAGGGTTACAGTATTTGACTTTATTCATATTTAGTTCCTCACCGCTCCAGCCACGCTGGCTCGGGTACGTTCTCCTGCGACAATGCAGTTTATTTTTAATATACGGTTTCCCTATATTTATTAGTTTAGTAAGGTGTATATTTTTCGTGTATGTATTTTTGTGCAGTCTCTAAAGACTGCAATATGTGGAGTATACATAGTATATAGCGGGTACCCAAAAATTTGAGAATCTATTTTAGTCCTGTCTTCATCAAAATCAGAAATAATGTTGAGATAAATGTGGCAGTAGTGTGACTAGTACCATGTGGCACTTGTACCTCATGTAGGAAACAGCAGTCTCTGGTGTAGACATTAAGGACAGTTATATCATAAGCGTATGCATCTGACGTTACATGTGATTTATAGGTTTTGTAAACATGGTTCACTTTGCAATAACTTAACGCCTTATTTACGTAAGATCTATGTGTTATATTTGTTGCTATTCCGGTAGTAATGTTAGTTAGCAATGATACACGACTGTGTTTTGGCAGGGCACCAACATTTATAGTATACTTCAATGATAAGATTAAAAAATTTGGTGTGATGTATCTAATATATTGTTTATTTATAAATAGGGTTATATTATGTTGTAACCCATTAAAATTTAGATAGATTTTAATAAATAATCCATTTGGGACTAGATTCTGTGAAAACTTTTTTATTTCATTCTTTAACTGTACTTTGGGAGATTAATGTCAATAAAGATAATGACGAAAGTTATTTTTAGTTTTATTTCTTAGAAAGTTGCAGCATCCCGATGTAAATGATCAATCACTTTTCTTGGACTGATCGACATTTGACTATTCAGAAGTGCCTGCAAAAGGTCTATTTGAAATAAATTATTTTGAATTTTAAAAAGTCAATAACGAGTCAATTTGGCGTTTTTTGCGCTTATGAGCAAAACACCACATTCGCAACTCGCCAGATTCGCAGCTCATTAGATGTACACTCAAACACAAAATCAAAAAACAGAATGGGTAAATATAAATAAGTTATTTATCAAAAAAAAAGAAGTACTTAAAAAACCAACACTGAATTGAGAATTATTTTTGAAATCAGTTTATTAATTATAGTCTGTCTAATAAGTCAACCGACTTAAGGTGATTGCTGCGGGTTGTTCGTGGCCATTTTCCCGTTAGATGGCGCTGAAGTCAACATTTTCAGTTTAATTTAGTTTTGAGCGTAATTGGAACAATATTATGTCACAGAAATAGTAGTGCACCAATCGGACATTCCACTTCACCGAATTTTGTCAAAGTTAAAGCCTCAAAACCCATTTGATTCGTCATATTTCTAAAAGTTATTATCCAACTCTGCTTATAGTATCGTTTACACACACATAGACATGAGCGACTACTTTAAAAAGCGGTCGAGATGTGATGGAACATTTTCCTCGCTCTGGTAGGCTATCAACCTCTGCAACTGAAGTTAACATCGCAAAAGTGAAATAGTGACTGAAAAGCCTCATTTAAGTTTGAGAGAGATAGCCGCCGAACTTTCTGTATCTCACGAGTCGATCCGTACCATTTTAACTAATCAGCGTTTAAAAAATGTTTTGATGATTGGATTATTCGTTGGCGTAAGTTTATCGTTTCTGAAGGGGCATACGTTGAAGGTGATAAAATAAATTTGGATGAATAACAAACATTTTGTGTATTATTGATCTTTTCCCGGTACTTTCTTGACAGAGAAGTACATAAAATTGTAGGAAAATTAATCATCTGGCAGTAGTGATATTCCTTCCATTAAATTCATCTTGGGATATTGAAGTAGAAGTGCACAACGTTGTCGTCAGACATTTCGGAGTCATTATTGTCACTCTCCAATCAAAAGTTATAATCTGTTACGGGTGGTCCCCGCCTAAGTTATAAAAGAAAGTAGAGTGCAAAATTTCACCTCACTAGTCCGAGTAGCTTCAGCTATGTTGACAGTAGGTTTGTTTATCCTTTTATAAATATACTAGCGGTCCTCGGCAGGCGTTGTCCTGCTGCAAGCTAGCTGCAACGCCACCTGCCAAGTTCAATTGTGTTTTCAAACCATCCAGGCAATACCTATACACACAAAATTTCATCCAAATCTGTCAAGGAGTTTAGGAGTTAACAAACAGAAGAATCCTTACTAATATTATAAAAGCGAAAGTGAGTTTGTTACGTCTTTACGCCTAAATGGCAAAACCGATTTTGATGAATTTTGGTACAGAGTTAGTTGGGACCCTGGAGACGGACATAGGCTATTTTTTTCTTGCGGGTGAAGCCGCGGGTAAAGGCTAGTTACATAAAAATGCTGACATAGGGTCAGTCAATTAGGCGTGCGCGATCCTCGAGTGTGTGAGTAGCGCGGGAGTCGCGCTCGCGTCGCCTCACATCGTGTCACCGACATCGATGCACAAACGAATACCATGGAGCTAGTAGGTACATGTTTCTGACGCTTATGGTGGATTTTCGTCGGTACTTTCCATTTTTTTTTAATAAGTAGGTAGGTACTTTTTTAATTTAGGTAAACTGTAATCCAGTCAAATTAAGGTTATAACAATTCACACCCAGCTGAAAATTGGTAGGACTGTTCAAAACACCACTATAATTGAAATAAACTAACTCACCATCAGAGATTGCATCACTGCTTACCATCAGGTGGGATCGCAGTCAAGCAGTAGTTTATACAAATAACCTTTCAATCGTGGATGTTACAGACACAATAGAAAGATAATAGGTTCGCGAAGCCGGCGTTCGCTTGGGGTTTAATGATTTAAAAAATAACTGCAAAGGTCTTATTGATCTCACACCTGAAAAAATAAATACTTTTAGCAAAACGGTAGGTTTTATCATACAATTAGCTCAGAAAAATATCAAATTAAAAAAATTGTAGTTCAGATAATTATCTACAACGAAGGAACAATTTGCCTGCGACGGCAAGACCGCAATTCCCGTCCGATTTAATTGTCTGTAAGGCTAGAGTACGGTAATAATATCACTACCGTGGCTGGAGTATCTTTGCCTATAAATATTTGAAGGGTTCCCTCGACTCCTTCATGGATCCCATTATCAGAACTGGATTTTGAAAAACCGGCCAAGTGCGAGTCGGGCTCGCCCATGAAGGGTTCCGTAGCAGCAAGTAACATAATATAAAAATTCTTGTTATGTGTTGTAACTTTGATCGATGTTTTAATAATACACATTAAAAAAAAACTACTTACTAGATTTCGTTCAAACCAATTTTCGTTGGTAGTTTTTATAGTAATGTACATCATATATATTTTTTTAGTTTTATCATTCTCTTATCTTAGAAGTTAGAGGGGGGGGGGACACACATTTTACCACTTTGGAAGTGTCTCTCGCGCAAACTATTCAGTTTAGAAAAAAATGATATTAGAAACCTATCATATATCATTTTTGAAGACCTATTCATAGATACCCCACACGCATGGGTTTGATGAAAAAAAAATTTTTGAGTTTCAGTTCTATGTATGGGGACCCCCAAAATTTATTGCTTTTTTTTCTATTTTTATGTGTAAATCTTAATGCGGTTCACAGAATACATCTACTTACAAAGTTTCAACAGTATAGCTCTTATAGTTTCGGAAAAAAGTGGCTGTGACATACGGACGGACAGACAGACAGACAGACAGACAGACAGACATGACGAATCTATAAGGGTTCCGTTTTTTGCCATTTGGCTACGGAACCCTAAAAAAAAGTGGGATCAATCTGGAATAGTGTTGGGTTAATAGCCGGATGCTTTGAGTTATTATCGATTATAATTCATAAGTAGCCATTAATAGCCGTCCAATGGATG
The DNA here is from genome assembly GCA_929112965.1 of Mythimna albipuncta. NCBI lineage: Eukaryota > Metazoa > Arthropoda > Insecta > Lepidoptera > Noctuidae > Mythimna > Mythimna albipuncta. The sequence continues at coordinate 1,297,106 of OV815973.1, forward strand.
ATAACCCTGCTATTAATGTATTGTTAAAAAAATTAATGCTTTTTTTTTGTTAAGTCTAAAATCAGTGGGTGTGATCATAAATTGGTTGCGTGTACGCAGTGTGATTCAATTTTTTTTTTTTTTTTTTAAATTGAGATAAACCAGTGCTTCACTGCGATCCCACCTGATGGTAAGTAACGATGCAATCTTTGATGGTGAGGCGCACTAGTTTATTAAGAGCCTATTCACTCTAGCCTTGAAGACACCCAAATTATAATCGGACGGGAAGACCGCAGAAGGCAGACTGTTCCAATCCTTCGACGTACGCGGTATAAACAACGAGGCGAAACGCTTAGTCCGGACCGTAGAGGTTTCTACAACGTAAGGGTGAATATTCGCCGTACGTCGGGTTGTCCGATGGTAGAATTGCGATGGCGGAATCAAGTCATGCAATTCCTGTATGTGTTGTTTGTGTTGTTGATTCAATGTATTGTAATTCTTTTTATATAATTTCACTTTTTGTATGTGAAAAAGTGTTAATAATAAAATAAATACACATTTTTTGTGAAATTCAGTTTTGTAAATTTAGAGATCCAATACTATAAAAACCATAATTACTATTGACACATCGCTTTGTGGTTTAACCATCTACCTAATTAATTACTTGATTTAACAAAATGGAGTACTATATTCCATTCTCCGACGTAGCCATGTCTGGTCGAACTCGCCCTTGATTTGGTGCGGAGTCTGATCGCGCTAACGCGCTCAAGCACACAGCATATCAGGTATGGGCCGATGCTCGTATGCACAATACGAATGACGTAAGCCTGAACAAGAGAGCTTTCAACAGAGCTGCCAAGTCTTGCAAGAAGGTGATGCGGAGGTCTCGGTTCGACCACATTAGCCGCATCGGGAACAAACTAGCTTTATACCCTGCGGGTAGTAAGGCGTTTTCGTCCCTGGCTAAGTCGGTTGAATCGAACTTCTGCCGCCCTTCACTACCACCACTGCTGAAACCCGATGGGTCGCTGGCACATACCGCTGAGGAGAAAGCAAATTTGTTTGCCTCACTCTTCGCGGAATCTTCGCGTTTAGATCCAGGTAACGCGCGACCCCTGATCACCCTGATGGTTATGATACGAATATGTCGGTTATTCGCATCCAACAGAAGGACGTCCGTAGGGTGCTACGTAACTTTGATGTGAACAAGGCTAGCGGTCCAAACGGGATACTAGTACGGAATACTCTGAGAACGTGTGCGCCTGAATTGTCTCCGATCCTGACACGCCTATTTAGGCTTTCATTTGAGGATGAAAAGTGACCGATCTCAGTAACGTCCATTCTCTATAAGACCATGGAACGTGTACTCAACACTAAGCTCCTGGCATACCTAGAAGCTAATGATATCCCTTAGGATACCAACCGTCAATACAGCTTTCGCCGTAATCGGTCAACTGGAGATCTTCTAGCGTATGCCATCCACATCTGGAGTGAGGCCATCGAGAAGCACGGGGAAGCGCTTGCCGTCTCTCTCGATATCTTGAAGGCTTGTGATAGGGTTTGGCACGAAGGGCCTTATTAGTAAGCTTCCATCTTTCGGTTTACCCGCTGGATTATGTGGTTGGATCGCAGACTTCCTGATTAACCGGTCCATCCGAGTGGTTATCGATGGCTGCTCGTCCGGTCAAATGGCTATTAATGCCAGGGTCCCTCAGGGGTACTGACCCCTGGGGGCCCCCTGAGGGAACTCTCGGCAACATTATTCTTGCTGCACATAAACGATCTGCTCAAGCCCGGTACCTTTGAGTATGCAGATGACAGCACTGTTGCCGAGAGTTACATATCCAACGTGCAAGCTAGTAGGTCACAGATCCAGTCTCTTCGAGAGGCTATGGTTGAGCACTTGAACTTGTCCTTGCAGGCAGTCTCCGAATGGGGCGATGCCAATTTGGTCAAGTTCAATGCTGCAAAAACCCAGGCGTGTCTATTTTCCGCTAAAAGGAGCCAATTCAGCCCCGCTCCAACTTTCCGGGATGCAACCGTGCCGATAACCGACCATCTTGACCTTCTTGGTGTTAAGCTGACATCAACACTCAACTTTGGGCCATACATCGAAGCAAAGGCTCAACTCAAAGGTCAGACAGTACTTCACGCCGGAACAGCTGCTGAAACTTTATCAAGCTCAAGTTCGATCGTGTATGGAGTATTGCTCTCATCTTTGGGACGGATCTGCCTGATACCAGCTTGATGCACTTGAGGCAATTGAGAGGCGAGCCAGAAGGATAATTGGCGATGATACACTCGTCGAGTCGAGGCTTCAAAGTCTTGAGCATCGACGCAGAGTCGCTAGCCTGTCGGTTTTCTACTGGTTGCATTTCGGAGAGTGTGCGTCAGAATTGCATAACTTAATTCCACCTAGCCCGTTCCCGTTCCATCATCGGACTACCAGACGTACGGTTATGCGCCACCGGTACTTGGTGGATATCCCACCTACACGCACCAAAAGTTTTGGGAACACTTTCATTGTGCGTGCAGCTAGGGAGTGGAATTCCTTGCCGTAGTCTGTGTTTCCTGATAGCTACAACCCGGGAATATTTAAGTCGAGAGTGAATAGGTTTTTTCTAGGTAAGCGCGTTCCATCGTCGACCGCATCGTCGCTTTCCATCAGGTGAGATAGCGGTCAAGCGCGAAATTTTAACCGATACGTAAAAATGTAAGGTACAATAAGTAAGTTACTTATTAGTTCTTTTCTGTGAATACGACGTAGGTAAATTATAGACAATCGAAAATACCCGAGCGATTAGTTAGTAGCGCCAGAAAGATACCCCCGTTTCTCGTGTTATATCTTTCTGGCGCTAATATTATTCATGCCAGAAAGAGATGCAGCGACGCCAACCGAATCCGGAATCAGTAGGTACGTCGACTGATATGTTTCGGTGAAGAAGTCTTTTTTCGTGTGTTGTTGGTTTGTGTGTATAATCATAAAATAATTAATATTTTTAAATGGGCCAGATTAGTTTTAAACTGCACATTTATTTACTACAAAGATGATGAAAATGAAGTCTAATCTGACAGTCCTAAGCCTTTTCAGGCTTAAAAACCATGGAGGGACATTTCAATCACTAAAATAACATTAATAGCAGGGTTATCATCCATAATTGCTATTAACTGAGTTTTAATCGATTATTAGCCAAATGATATTAACCGGATTATTATCATTGCCCATCACTAATCTGGAAGCATATCATTTAAGGGGGGAAAAAATAGGAAATCGGTCGAAAACGAGGGAGTTCGGAGGTAACAAACATAAAAAAAACCGAATTGATAACCTCCTCCTTTTTTTAAGTAGGTATGAAACTAAGAAACGAAATTAGGAACATCGGCTTCTGTATATAAGTGTATATGCAAGCATTTTTTTAACCTCATAAGTGGGTACACTTATTGTGATAGACGGGAAACTACGGAACCCTACACTGAGCGTGGCCCGACATGCTCTTGGCCATGTAGAAAAAGAAAGATTTATTTTGTGGATTCGGTACTTAATATTGACCAAGTTATTTTTCTTTCTGAGGGACCAGTTTAGTCGTTATATATTTATATCTTTGGGGCTTGGTCTGAAATTCAGTACAGTACAATTCACGAATGATGGCGGCCGTGAAGTTAGCCTTTGCGAACGTTCGCGCATACTACAATCTTCTCGCACACGCACGTCGCCATTTAGTTCCTAAAACACGTTACTGCGCAAACTTCACGGCCGCCATCATTCGTGAATTGTACTGTAAGTATATCTCTACATATTATATCCCCCTACTAAATGTCTGTAGTCACAATAGTTTTTTTTTTTAATAATAATTTTCGAGATCTGGCTGCCTGAGGGACCGCACTATAAGGGCTGTAGTTTTAAGTATGTTGGACTACAAATTCCCAGATTTTTGCTACAATTGTTTAAAGAGTATTACCAAATCCTGAAGTATTTTTTTTTTTCCTAAAATCCAGTGTGGTCCCTCAAGCGCAGGCCACACCGCCAGCTAGCGGGCGGGCGGGCTAGGCGGGTGGGCGAAGCGAACGAAGGAAACTAAACAAACTAAGCGAAATATTGGCGAACTAAACTATGGGGTTCACACCGAAAACTACGGGAAAGACGAGCGGAGCGGGCTAAGCGGGCGAAGCGGGGGTAGTATTTGTAGTTAAGTCATCAACAGAACTTTCGTCGATATATGACATATTCATCGTTCCCAAACTAAACACTACACTGCTATTCGAAAGACGAGCGTCGACTAGTCTACTCGAAACGGGGAGGACGGGCGAACGAACCGGGCGAGCGGGCTGGCGGGCGAGCTAAGCTAGCGAAGCGCGGGCGCGCCAACGAGGTGAACGAGTAGCTTCGCTGGAATCGTCGGATATTTCGTTAGCTTAGCTCGTTAGGTTCGTCGGTAGCTCGCGGTGTAACCCGAAGTATGTAAAGAGGTGAAACGATGTTCGCCCGCCTAGCCCGCCCGCCCGCTAGCTGCCGGTGTGGCCTGCGCTTCAGTTCACACGCACATTCTCAGAAACAGGGTTGGTTGGCCAGTTACTGGCCGTACACAATAAAACGCAGTAATTTGGCAGTTGTATATATTTGACTATTACAGAATATTTCTTTACAATAATTTCTTTGTACAATATGGAGATAAAAATCTGCTTGTGTTCAATAAAAATAAAATGCAACACAAGTCTAAAGTTGTCAAAAACGTGACAAAATATATATATCTTTACAAAAAAAGAGGCCATTTAGAGGCAAAAAATATAATACACAGTCACACTATACAGATAATTACAATAGTATACAATTTAATACAATGTCGATAATAGATATTACTAATTCATAATTAAACAAACAGTAAAACGAGGTTTAATATAGAAAATGGCGATTGTATAATTGGAACGAACAATTTGCATTTTATTCTTTTGAACTACAAAATAAAGACAGGAAAAATTAAGTACGTATGATATAGTACAGTAACTTTGAATTTCATAACGTAATTTCAAATGATTTTGTATACTAGGGCGAAGCAAAAATTTGGATTGATAAAACTGCCAAGGAGATCAAATACTTAAAACTGAAAATTACTATTATATTATATTATATTTAGGGACTGCCAATGCTTACAAATATGGGACGTTAAAATGGCAGTGATGTTTTACGATCCAGAAATAGCCCGTAAGTATAACAATACTGTGTGTGTCGGCGTGGCGGCATTCCACGCCCCGGAGATATGCTTCAATGTGCGAGCAACCTAAAGTTGAATGCCTAGAGATGTTACTGAAACCTGTGGTGTCGTGCGTATCAAGTAATTCAGTCAAAGTGCTTCATCAGTCCTGTTACCTTTGACACAATATTCTGGTTTCAATAAATCTCCGTTTTGCGAGTACTGAATTCCAATACCTTCATTAGATTCAGAGTAGAACGGTGATAAACAACCTATTGCTTGAGTACTATAATTATGTGAAATTTCATCATCAAAAATAACTGAAATGATTAAAATTGATGACCAGATTTTGTGGTAATTTTTGTATTGGAATATAAATATTATACATAAACATTTAAAAAATCTGTTTAAAAAACAGCTTTGTGAAGAGGCAGATGGAAGCCAACTAAAACATGCGATAAAATTTGAAATTGTCACATAAAAAGATTTTTTCTCTGAATTTTACACTTTTTTTTTGTATTTTTTTGTTTTTTTTTTTTGCCTTTTATGATTTTTTTTTATTTTTTGGTTTATTTTTTTTGGTAGTTCAATTTTATATATTTTTTTGTTCTTTCAATTGAGTGTCGAAATTTTTTTATAACTTTTCAAAAAATTAAACTGTTTTAAGAGACACTTTTATTTATAACTCTAATCAGTTTTCTTACATATGTAACTTGTTTTTAAAAATTATTTATTGTACTTTAATTATTCAGCGCGGCCAAGTGCCTCTTATGTAAAATCTTTATAAAACTTATACATAACGCGATATTGCCAGGCGTTTTAATATTACATCAAACAGTGTCAGTGCTTCGGGCTATGAGGGACAACGTCCAGATGGTGAACTTTACGAATAAAATTACAAAACAAAACTTAACAATTTCTAGTCTAGATTTAGGTCTAGCGGCTAGTTATTGTAAACTTAACAAAACAATAACTGCGAGGCATCGATGAAAACATATCGGTAGATGCCGACTCTTAACTTCAACAATAAACTACATTATGTCATCTAACGACTAATTTAAAATTATTTTCCAAACCAATCTGTAGAAATATATGAACTGTGATAAACAACAGAATTTCGATTCGAGTTCATGCGTAAATAAAAAGCTGTTAAATTGTGGCCTTGTAAAATAACGTTAATTTCATATTGTCAGTTCATGACGACGTGTCTGGCTAGTTGTGACGTCATAGTTCATAAGGTACAGAATTCCTTGCTCGTGAACTCATTATTACACCATCTTTGTATTAGTTTAAAGATATGCATTGTTAGTGTCCTCTCACATTATAATAATAGGAATTCTGCTAATCACATACAACGTAGGAGCCAAGAACGCATCAAAATATTATTTTACACATTTCTACTTATTTTACGCGCGAAAAATGACAAGAGCAAAATGGTAAAATTAATTTTGACGCGGTCTTGTGATACAAGATATTTGCTCAATTTTATAATTATTTAAAGCACAACATATTAATTTAAGCTTTTCTCAATTTGAGAAAACCGATAAATTAACATGTCGATCAACATGTAAATTATTTAATAGGATTATCTAGCGAGGAAAGATTACAGAAGGCGTTTAGTGTTAATTTGACAAGACTTGGAAATATTCGTTGGACGTATGTGTACAATATTTCAGTCAAACGATGTTGAAATTTGACATTATCTTACATTTACAGTCAAAGAAAAGAACGTGTAAATATAACATTTTATAAAACCTGTATGTGTCCTTATACGGAAGCCTTCGATAATCTTATGGTATCTAGCAACTGTTACATTACATCATATATAAAGCGTAGCCCAGCGCCAAATATAAGGCAACACAATCGATTAGCACCATTATTTAAGTTTACGCATTCTTGTGTACTCTCTAGGAATCGATCAGTCGACGCGTGTTGTCCGTCGTCGCCGCGTGCTCGGGAGCTTACAACTACTATCCGTTGCGGACTGGACGCATGTTTGGCCCGAGCCAGTCGCCCGCCGAGCTCATTGAGCTGCAACCGTCGCATCGGAGCGTAACAACTAATTGTAGCACCTTTAAACAATTACTTCAACACTGTACACGTACACATATAATTTCTTTCGTATATTATCACAGGGAATTTCTCCTCTCCCATCGTACGCTCTCCCACATATAACGTAGCGCGGCGGGACCTGGCTCCCTCCGCGCAAAGCATGCATAATCAATATATTACATCATTCTATATAATATTTTTTTTTGTCATTTACCCTTTCCTCATCTCAAAAATACTATTTACATAAAAACCATACACGACCCTAAAATGAATATTTATGTATTTTTTTATTTCTTACTATTTACACGTATTAAATAACTTATAAATAAACAATAATAAATATTTAAAAACGAATAGGACGCCTCTGCGGAGGCAGCGTGACGACTTGTGTTGCGACCGTCGCTTCAGTCACAGAAATGAAACAGACTTTATCGACTAGTGAACAACGACTCTACTACACGGACTACGAGTCTTGCTTCAGTCTTGTTGACAATGTGCTGGATGAGCCACGCGCCGCAGCCCGCGAGCTGCAGCTAATTTAGGAACACGCTCCATCAACATACGCGACCGACTCCAGACGGGACGCGCGTCATACCGGCGACGCGTGTCCAGTCGCGAGACGCGGCCGAGAACCCATTCTGAGTACAGTCTACAAAAAAGAAAAGTAGAAAGTAGCTCTTTGTGATTAAGTTCAAGTTGTACACTTTCTTCTGGTGCCGACTGTACTCGAGTCTGCGTCAGGTAGCTACAATGTAGATTATTATTTGCGCAATGAGTTTGTTGCAGATGTTTATACATCCCAACTACCTTGGTGTCGTTCGCGATCGAGTACGTTGAGCGCGTGTTTATCATCCGAACATTAGTTTTGAGGTATAATTTTTATTGTAACAACAAAAGCATGCAATGAACGAGTAAGTATATATTTTCACTTAACTTTGGTCCGAATTGAGCACTGGGTTTATAATAGAAGGCTATTATAAAGATGGCTAAAGAAATAATAACACTGGTTTAACAATTATTGAACTAGCTTTCCACATTAAAATAATAAAACAGAACTTTAAATTAAGTATTTGAGATCTATACACGGGCAACGAAAATTACAAAAGCTGAATGCTTGCTTTTGTACATTCTCTATAGAAATGTTTGCCCGTAACTTTGGTTCAGGAGTGCTCGATTTTTGCCAGATTCTAGTACATCATTACACTATATTTTCAACGCGAGACGTACTCATCTGACAAAACGCACTCCGACGCGGCAGCCGGCAGTCCGATTCAATAAAAATTCTACCTCAAAACGAAGCGCAACAACTAATAAATACAACATGGCACTATGGAATGTAACATATAATTTTCATAGTGGCACATTTATAGTTTTTTATAATATAAATACTCAACTGTCGTTAAATTTTCATATCATGTTTAACATGGGTAATAAATGTGCGTAGAATCTGTGATCCGTCGGTCGCGGGGGCTCGGTGGGTCGCTGTCGCGGCTCGAGCACACGGCGCTGCACGGCGGGCCGCGACCAGACTGCGGCGGTGGCCGGGCCGGGGCCAGACTGCGGCGCCATCATCGCTGCGGCTGCGGCCACGCCGCCGCCAGGCAGCGCGCCGCCGCCAGCCGCTGGTGCGAGGCGCGGAACGTGCTCACGATCTTGTCGAAGGACTCGGGGTCGTACACGGAGCGCGCCGTGTTCGTGAGGTCGAAGGGCTCCTCCACGCACAGCAGCTTCCACTGGTGCGGGTCGTTCTTGTGCGCGCGCGCCGAGCGGCACACGCCCACCGGCACGCGCGCGCCCGCACGCACCGAGATCGCCATCTTGTCGTACCTGCCCACACCGATAACGTTACCGACGACTTGCTCATGTGTAGCAATGGATACAAAGTGTGCGCGGGTACTCACGGGAACTCGGCGTAGTAGCGCAGCATGTGCAGGAACAGCTCGGCGAGCGTGGTGCGGTTGTGTTGCCGCCGCGTGTCGCCGCCCGCCTCGCACGCGCGCGGCAGGATCGGAGGGTTCGTGCCGCCTAAAGCGAGAGCAGTACATTATTACCACAAAATATAAACGAAAGGCTAGCTTAGCAATACAAATCCACGCGCACAAAGACATATAAGTCATCATTTCAGATGAAAAGTACACCCGCTGGGCATAAGGCTTTTAAGTATCGGCACATATTGCAATCTTGTCTGTCACGCATCCGACGAATTTCTGCGACCTTCGGCAGGTCATGGGTCCACCTTGTTTGATTGTGTTCTGCGAGCAATGTGCCCTGCCCACTAACAGAACAAGTTTGCAGATTCTTTGGACTATGTCAGCCACCTACATTCACCTGCAAATATCTTCTTTTCAGATCGACTGTGCTATGGACCGGTCGTTGGGAGGGTTATGTCCAACAGTGAACGTCTTTCAGCTGAAATGCAATGCAATGAAGCCTCGAGCATTCAATCATTCTGAAGCAGATAATGTGAATGTATAGAAACGATGGATGGGTAGGAGGAGAGGGTGCGATGGCGCGCGTCGTTGTATGTAGGTATACTCACACTGTAGGAAGTGTATGACCATGAGCGTGAGCGAGTAGGAGGAGAGGGAGCGATGGCGCGCGTCGTTGTATGTAGGTATACTCACACTGTAGGAAGTGTATGACCATGAGCGTGAGCGAGTAGGAGGAGAGGGTGCGATGGCGCGCGTCGTTGTATGTAGGTATACTCACACTGTAGGAAGTGTATGACCATGAGCGTGAGCGAGTAGGAGGAGAGGGTGCGATGGCGCGCGTCGTTGTATGTAGGTATACTCACACTGTAGGAAGTGTATGACCATGAGCGTGAGCGAGTAGGAGGAGAGGGTGCGATGGCGCGCGTCGTTGTATGTAGGTATACTCACACTGTAGGAAGTGTATGACCATGAGCGTGAGCGAGTAGGAGGAGAGGGAGCGATGGCGCGCGTCGTTGTATGTAGGTATACTCACACTGTAGGAAGTGTATGACCATGAGCGTGAGCGAGTAGGAGGAGAGGGTGCGATGGCGCGCGTCGTTGTATGTAGGTATACTCACACTGTAGGAAGTGTATGACCATGAGCGTGAGCGAGTAGGAGGAGAGGGTGCGATGGCGCGCGTCGTTGTATGTAGGTATACTCACACTGTAGGAAGTGTATGACCATGAGCGTGAGCGAGTAGGAGGAGAGGGTGCGATGGCGCGCGTCGTTGTATGTAGGTATACTCACACTGTAGGAAGTGTATGACCATGAGCGTGAGCGAGTAGGAGGAGAGGGTGCGATGGCGCGCGTCGTTGTATGTAGGTATACTCACACTGTAGGAAGTGTATGACCATGAGCGTGAGCGAGTAGGAGGAGAGGGTGCGATGGCGCGCGTCGTTGTATGTAGGTATACTCACACTGTAGGAAGTGTATGACCATGAGCGTGAGCGAGTAGGAGGAGAGGGTGCGATGGCGCGCGTCGTTGTATGTAGGTATACTCACACTGTAGGAAGTGTATGACCATGAGCGTGAGCGAGTAGGAGGAGAGGGTGCGATGGCGCGCGTCGTTGTATGTAGGTATACTCACACTGTAGGAAGTGTATGACCATGAGCGTGAGCGAGTAGGAGGAGAGGGTGCGATGGCGCGCGTCGTTGTATGTAGGTATACTCACACTGTAGGAAGTGTATGACCATGAGCGTGAGCGAGTAGGAGGAGAGGGTGCGATGGCGCGCGTCGTTGTATGTAGGTATACTCACACTGTAGGAAGTGTATGACCATGAGCGTGAGCGAGTAGGAGGAGAGGGTGCGATGGCGCGCGTCGTTGTATGTAGGTATACTCACACTGTAGGAAGTGTATGACCATGAGCGTGAGCGAGTAGGAGGAGAGGGTGCGATGGCGCGCGTCGTTGTATGTAGGTATACTCACACTGTAGGAAGTGTATGACCATGAGCGTGAGCGAGTAGGAGGAGAGGGTGCGATGGCGCGCGTCGTTGTATGTAGGTATACTCACACTGTAGGAAGTGTATGACCATGAGCGTGAGCGAGTAGGAGGAGAGGGTGCGATGGCGCGCGTCGTTGTATGTAGGTATACTCACACTGTAGGAAGTGTATGACCATGAGCGTGAGCGAGTAGGAGGAGAGGGTGCGATGGCGCGCGTCGTTGTATGTAGGTATACTCACACTGTAGGAAGTGTATGACCATGAGCGTGAGCGAGTAGGAGGAGAGGGTGCGATGGCGCGCGTCGTTGTATGTAGGTATACGCACACTGTAGGAAGTGTATGACCATGAGCGTGAGCGAGTAGGAGGAGAGGGTGCGATGGCGCGCGTCGTTGTATGTAGGTATACTCACACTGTAGGAAGTGTATGACCATGAGCGTGAGCGAGTAGGAGGAGAGGGTGCGATGGCGCGCGTCGTTGTATGTAGGTATACTCACACTGTAGGAAGTGTATGACCATGAGCGTGAGCGAGTAGGAGGAGAGGGTGCGATGGCGCGCGTCGTTGTATGTAGGTATACTCACACTGTAGGAAGTGTATGACCATGAGCGTGAGCGAGTAGGAGGAGAGGGTGCGATGGCGCGCGTCGTTGTATGTAGGTATACTCACACTGTAGGAAGTGTATGACCATGAGCGTGAGCGAGTAGGAGGAGAGGGTGCGATGGCGCGCGTCGTTGTATGTAGGTATACTCACACTGTAGGAAGTGTATGACCATGAGCGTGAGCGAGTAGGAGGAGAGGGTGCGATGGCGCGCGTCGTTGTATGTAGGTATACTCACACTGTAGGAAGTGTATGACCATGAGCGTGAGCGAGTAGGAGGAGAGGGTGCGATGGCGCGCGTCGTTGTATGTAGGTATACTCACACTGTAGGAAGTGTATGACCATGAGCGTGAGCGAGTAGGAGGAGAGGGTGCGATGGCGCGCGTCGTTGTATGTAGGTATACTCACACTGTAGGAAGTGTATGACCATGAGCGTGAGCGAGTAGGAGGAGAGGGTGCGATGGCGCGCGTCGTTGTATGTAGGTATACTCACACTGTAGGAAGTGTATGACCATGAGCGTGAGCGAGTAGGAGGAGAGGGTGCGATGGCGCGCGTCGTTGTATGTAGGTATACTCACACTGTAGGAAGTGTATGACCATGAGCGTGAGCGAGTAGGAGGAGAGGGTGCGATGGCGCGCGTCGTTGTATGTAGGTATACTCAGACTGTAGGAAGTGTATGACCATGAGCGTGAGCGAGTAGGAGGAGAGGGTGCGATGGCGCGCGTCGTTGTATGTAGGTATACTCACACTGTAGGAAGTGTATGACCATGAGCGTGAGCGAGTAGGAGGAGAGGGTGCGATGGCGCGCGTCGTTGTATGTAGGTATACTCACACTGTAGGAAGTGTATGACCATGAGCGTGAGCGAGTAGGAGGAGAGGGTGCGATGGCGCGCGTCGTTGTATGTAGGTATACTCACACTGTAGGAAGTGTATGACCATGAGCGTGAGCGAGTAGGAGGAGAGGGTGCGATGGCGCGCGTCGTTGTATGTAGGTATACTCACACTGTAGGAAGTGTATGACCATGAGCGTGAGCGAGTAGGAGGAGAGGGTGCGATGGCGCGCGTCGTTGTATGTAGGTATACTCACACTGTAGGAAGTGTATGACCATGAGCGTGAGCGAGTAGGAGGAGAGGGTGCGATGGCGCGCGTCGTTGTATGTAGGTATACTCACACTGTAGGAAGTGTATGACCATGAGCGTGAGCGAGTAGGAGGAGAGGGTGCGATGGCGCGCGTCGTTGTATGTAGGTATACTCACACTGTAGGAAGTGTATGACCATGAGCGTGAGCGAGTAGGAGGAGAGGGTGCGATGGCGCGCGTCGTTGTATGTAGGTATACTCACACTGTAGGAAGTGTATGACCATGAGCGTGAGCGAGTAGGAGGAGAGGGTGCGATGGCGCGCGTCGTTGTATGTAGGTATACTCACACTGTAGGAAGTGTATGACCATGAGCGTGAGCGAGTAGGAGGAGAGGGTGCGATGGCGCGCGTCGTTGTATGTAGGTATACTCACACTGTAGGAAGTGTATGACCATGAGCGTGAGCGAGTAGGAGGAGAGGGTGCGATGGCGCGCGTCGTTGTATGTAGGTATACTCACACTGTAGGAAGTGTATGACCATGAGCGTGAGCGAGTAGGAGGAGAGGGTGCGATGGCGCGCGTCGTTGTATGTAGGTATACTCACACTGTAGGAAGTGTATGACCATGAGCGTGAGCGAGTAGGAGGAGAGGGTGCGATGGCGCGCGTCGTTGTATGTAGGTATACTCACACTGTAGGAAGTGTATGACCATGAGCGTGAGCGAGTAGGAGGAGAGGGTGCGATGGCGCGCGTCGTTGTATGTAGGTATACTCACACTGTAGGAAGTGTATGACCATGAGCGTGAGCGAGTAGGAGGAGAGGGTGCGATGGCGCGCGTCGTTGTATGTAGGTATACTCACACTGTAGGAAGTGTATGACCATGAGCGTGAGCGAGTAGGAGGAGAGGGTGCGATGGCGCGCGTCGTTGTATGTAGGTATACTCACACTGTAGGAAGTGTATGACCATGAGCGTGAGCGAGTAGGAGGAGAGGGTGCGATGGCGCGCGTCGTTGTATGTAGGTATACTCACACTGTAGGAAGTGTATGACCATGAGCGTGAGCGAGTAGGAGGAGAGGGTGCGATGGCGCGCGTCGTTGTATGTAGGTATACTCATACTGTAGGAAGTGTATGACCATGAGCGTGAGCGAGTAGGAGGAGAGGGTGCGATGGCGCGCGTCGTTGTATGTAGGTATACTCACACTGTAGGAAGTGTATGACCATGAGCGTGAGCGAGTAGGAGGAGAGGGTGCGATGGCGCGCGTCGTTGTATGTAGGTATACTCACACTGTAGGAAGTGTATGACCATGAGCGTGAGCGAGTAGGAGGAGAGGGTGCGATGGCGCGCGTCGTTGTATGTAGGTATACTCACACTGTAGGAAGTGTATGACCATGAGCGTGAGCGAGTAGGAGGAGAGGGTGCGATGGCGCGCGTCGTTGTATGTAGGTATACTCACACTGTAGGAAGTGTATGACCATGAGCGTGAGCGAGTAGGAGGAGAGGGTGCGATGGCGCGCGTCGTTGTATGTAGGTATACTCACACTGTAGGAAGTGTATGACCATGAGCGTGAGCGAGTAGGAGGAGAGGGTGCGATGGCGCGCGTCGTTGTATGTAGGTATACTCACACTGTAGGAAGTGTATGACCATGAGCGTGAGCGAGTAGGAGGAGAGGGTGCGATGGCGCGCGTCGTTGTATGTAGGTATACTCACACTGTAGGAAGTGTATGACCATGAGCGTGAGCGAGTAGGAGGAGAGGGTGCGATGGCGCGCGTCGTTGTATGTAGGTATACTCACACTGTAGGAAGTGTATGACCATGAGCGTGAGCGAGTAGGAGGAGAGGGTGCGATGGCGCGCGTCGTTGTATGTAGGTATACTCACACTGTAGGAAGTGTATGACCATGAGCGTGAGCGAGTAGGAGGAGAGGGTGCGATGGCGCGCGTCGTTGTATGTAGGTATACTCACACTGTAGGAAGTGTATGACCATGAGCGTGAGCGAGTAGGAGGAGAGGGTGCGATGGCGCGCGTCGTTGTATGTAGGTATACTCACACTGTAGGAAGTGTATGACCATGAGCGTGAGCGAGTAGGAGGAGAGGGTGCGATGGCGCGCGTCGTTGTATGTAGGTATACTCACACTGTAGGAAGTGTATGACCATGAGCGTGAGCGAGTAGGAGGAGAGGGTGCGATGGCGCGCGTCGTTGTATGTAGGTATACTCACACTGTAGGAAGTGTATGACCATGAGCGTGAGCGAGTAGGAGGAGAGGGTGCGATGGCGCGCGTCGTTGATGTCGTGCGCCTGCGCCCACAGCTTCGTGAGCGCCACCAGCGGCCGCACGCGCCAGTCCACTGCAACAACGCATCATTCTATCTTCAAACACCTTTTGACTTGTTTCTTTGTAGTAGCAGAAGCAGCAGCACTCGCTAAACTTGTCCTGAGGGACAAGTTTGGCGAGTGTGAGTGGGATCGCGGAAAAGAGCTTGTACAACAAGCTGGGGTGTTCATGAAGATGATAGTCGATAAATGTTTTCATCAATTCTAGAAACGACCAATTTGGAACCGTGCACTAGCTTCTGACGTTTTATAAGTGCCCATATGTAGGCCTATATGAAATAAAATATTTGTTTTTTATTTTTGAATTACACCTAGGGATCAGAGTGCCAAATCGTCATGAAGCGCGCAACCGACGGAGAGCGTCACTAGGCGTCGAATAACTCAAAAAATATTTTGTAGAAACTAGACACTTTTTTGGGTAAAGCTTCCATCGGTTTAAAACTGAAAAGTGTATCGTTCTGTCTGCGAACCGTGTGTCAGAGAACCGCTTCAGAAACAAATTTTGTGTTTTGACACGACAATTTAATGAAATTCTGAACATTTTTAATTTATGAATAGCTCATTATTTTGTTTTTCTCAAAAAACTACATGTTATTAAAGCCTGTTCCAAAGAGAGATTATATTCAAAAACAGAAATCTAGGTTTATCATTTTGAACAGTTTTTTTAAGCTTTTAAGTAGACAGGACACAGATAAATGTACTCTTTATTGTATACCAAAAATAAAATTACAGTTGGAGCTTAAAATAAATAGGGTGGCACAATGGCTGGTCTTATCGCTAAAGGCGATACCGGTACATGGTAGACCTCCACTCATACGCACAACGTTTTGGGAACACATTTATTGTGCGTACAGGCAAGGATTGGAATTCCCTGCCGGAGTCAGTTTCCTGATAGCTACGACTTAGGGGTTTTTAAGTCAAGAGTGAATAGGTTACTTCTAGGCAAGCGTGCTCCATCGTCGACTACATCATCGCTTACCATCAAGTGAGATGGTGGTCAAACGCGGGCCTATCAATAATAATATTTATTTATTTATTTAAACCTTTATGCACAAAAAAACTGTACAAAGGCGGACTTAATGCCTTAGGCATTATCTGCCAGTCGACCTTAGGGTGGTGCAGAAACATAACATGGCAGGTGCAACTGAATATATAGGCAAAACAGAAGAGAAACAAATATATACAATATTAAATACATACTTAGATACATACATATAAATAAACAATACTGTAGTGAAAAAACAAATCCAACACATTAGCGCGGTGATGATTCTACCAACATCTTGCGAATATGCTCACGTGCCTTCACCTTAAAAGAAAATCGGCTTGTTGCCATCCTGATATTCAGAGGGAGCGCATTCCAAAGAGATATCGCCTGGACGAAAAAGGAAGAGTGGATAAGCCCAGAGCGGTGTGAGGGGCATCGTAGAAGACGATTATTAGTAGACCGAAGATTTTTATTGTGCCCAGAGCAAAGAAATTGAAGTTCTGAAGTCAGATAAGAAGGGGAAGAAGGATTATCCAGAAAAGAGAACAGGGTAGTCAAGGCCCTTAGCGCTCTGCGCTGGCGAATGGGTAACCATTTTAAAAGCAAACGATGCTCTGATACATGATCGTACTTACGGAGGTTGAAGACAAATCGAATGCAGTTATTCAGAAGACGGTCAAGTTTATTGAGGAGATCTGCATTCAGGTCATAGTAGCACACATCAGCATAGTCGATTATGGGAAAGATTAGGGATTGTACAAGCATTGCCTTTATGTGAGCTGGGAGAAGATTCTTGAGACGATATAGAGACCGTAACGTTCCAGTGACTTTTTGGCTGACATTAGTGATCTGCTTCCGCCAATCCAGACAAGCATCAACATACAGACCAAGATCCTTGACCTCAGAGCCAAACGGAATCACCGTATTGTTGAAGATTACGGGTGGTACGGTTAGTCCATCTAGCTTTCTTAGACTATGGGGGCTCCCAACTATAATGGCCTGACACTTCGTAGGATTAACCGCCACTCCGAATCTATCAGACCAGTTTTGAATCACCTGTAAATCCCGGTTTAGCTCTTCGATCGCATCCGATATGTTGTCCACACTTGACCGACAGTACAGCTGCAAATCATCAGCATAGAGATGATACGCACACTGAAGTTTAGCAGTTATAAAGTTTATAAAAACAGAGAACAAAAGAGGAGATAAAATACCGCCTTGGGGGACGCCAGCTGCAAGGTCGCACCACCCTGAAGCAGAGTCTCCAGCACGAACCGACTGCTCGCGCCCCCGAAGATAAGTAGAAAACCATTCCACTACTTCGGGAGAGACCATAAGACAAGAAAGGATAGACAAGAGGACTTCGTGACTGACGGTATTAAAAGCATTAGAGAAGTCAATTAACACCAAAGTAGTAACTTTGGTGTCTTCCATTCCCCGCCTTATATCGTCAGTCACTTTTAGGAGAGCTGTCACAGTACTGTGCCCGGGCCTGAATCCAGATTGGAATGGGCTGATGAGAGAGTTCTGGTAAATAAACTTGGAAAACTGTTTATGAACACAGGCCTCGAGCACCTTGGACAGGAACGGTAGGATGGAAATTGGACGAAAGTGCCCGGAAAGGGAGGGGTTAGGAACCTTGGGTAGTGGCCGAACATAAGCTTTACGCCATAGGGAAGGAAATATACATGAGGATAGAGAAAAATTAACGATGTGGGATATAGCAGGAAGAAGTTGATCCAAAGCAGACACGATCATGTGACGACTAATGTTATCGCAACCCACTGCTTTGGATTTAATGGAGAGGATAATATTTTTGATCTCTTCCGAATTGACTGGGGTGAAAACAAAGGGAGTGATGTTGGGACGCGTCAGACCAGTAAGATAACCAATAGTTTGACTTTTGGTTAGAGTGTCAAGCATAGGAACAGTGGAGAAATACAAGTTCAGCTCGTCTAAGCCAATTGTGTTAGGAAGGTCCGAATGTGCGGGTTTACCGATACCTAGAGTTCTGAGGAATTTCCAAATATCGGCCGAAGAAGAGGAAGTGATGTTATTTAGAATGTGTCGGCGTTTTGCGTTGCGTATCATCTGGTTACACTGGTTCCTGGCAGACTTGAAGAAGGCCCAATTGTCCTCCGAGCGATCCCTCTTAAATTTCCGGAACGCACGGTCCCTACGCCGCATAGCCATCTCAATTTCTCTGTTCATCCAGGGTGCAGGTGGACGCTTCAACTTAACTCTCCTGACAGGAGCGTGCTTGTCGTATAGCCTGGTCACAATATTGTTGAAAACGCTGACTTTATCGTCAACTGTAGCAGCTTCCTGTAAGGATGACCAGTCAATATCTGATGCATCGTTCTGAAGTTGCTCAATATTCATGCGAGTAAAGGCACGCCTGTACTGGAACATGGGTTTGGGTTTAGGAGGTTTAAGGACATAGGACAGATAAATGAGATCATGATGGGAAAAGCCAGGGGCATCAAGTTGACCATGCGAGGACACTAAGGAAGGGTTAGAGGTGAGGATCAAGTCAAGCCAAGTATCATCACCATTTCTATTATGGTGCGTGGGTTGGAGAGGTAATACATGTAGACTGGCTGACTGGATAAGATGCAAGAGTTTACGGGAGCGAGGGGAGTTCTGGGCAAGGAGGTTGGTGTTAAAATCTCCCATGATGATATGATGTGCATACTCCGAACCCAAAGATTCAAGTACCGATTCGAATTCGGTGAAAAAATCTACAGTAGGGGGACAATAGACGACACCCAAAACGGCTTTAGCTCCTTTGACACAAACCTCTAGAAAAAGAAATTCAGCAGCATCAGTTGAAGAAGAAGTTGTTAGAATTTTATATGGGAAATCGCTGCGAATGTATATAGCTACACCACCCCCCCTCCTACCAATCCGATCATTCCGAAGAAGAACGAATCCGGGGAGGGAGTAGGTTGTAGATAGAAGTTCAGGTTTGAGCCAGGTCTCGGAAATCAGGACAGCGTGTACGTTTTTACAGGAAAACGTATCGTACAGCTCACTATGGTGACTAGGGACACTTTGGGCATTTATATGGCAAACGTTAAATAACCGGCCTGGATTTGAGTCGAATTTTTGTCGTAAAACATCGCCAAGGGTGTCCGTTAAAGAGACAAAACTGACATCGCAAGAAGAGGCAGTTGACTTGTTGGCAGAATAAAAAGAATCATCATCAGAAAACATAAAAATATAAATAATATATATATATAATATAGATACTACAAATTACACACAAACAAGCTGATACGTCGTTAGCATCTCTGCACCACCCGCCAGCTAACATCATAAAATCTGACTTGAAAGAAAAAAAGTAAACAAAATAAAACCACTCAAAACATTAGATTACATTGAATACTGCATACAGAAACTAAAAGAGATTTAAAAAACCGCTAATAGTAAGTTTTCGCAAATAAAGTAAAGAGTTTTTATGTGACATCGACAATAATCAGAACGCACCAAAACAAAATATTTCGTAAACGTATCCGATTTACAGCAAACGTCAAATCAAAATGACAAAAGGTAAATACTAAACATAACCTACAATTTTATTGGAAATTACCTGGTTTGGTTTGACATTCCACTTATTTTAATTTTAAGAGGTCTGTTGAGGGTAAATACAGTAAAACGGTTCTCGAAAGTCAAAGTGTACTAAATACAAAATGCATTCGACAACAAACAACTCACACACAAATAAACCGATGCAAAAAAAAATGTTCAAAATTATGATAAAATTGTTACATGGTGAGTAAAAACTTACTTTGTAATGTTTATACAGAGTTACCTAAAAAAATACCGTGGCTAACGTGTCTTCGCTGTCTTCCCTTGCAGGCTATCACCTCCCTGGGCCCTCGGATACTTTGCCTGCAGCGTACTCAGTTCTTCAAGTGAAGTAATTTTGTGTTTATTGCCGTCGGGGGTTTTAACCACAATGACACCATCCTGTGTCCAAGAGGATCGCATCCCGAAATGAAGCCGCGCCTTCCCGAAGACAGTCTGCCGGTTTCTTGTCAAGAACTCCCTTACTGAAACGGAGGAGCCCTTTAAGCCCTTCTTGGCTCTCCATATCGCAGATTTATCTTCATACGATGCAAAACGCACTAGTATGGGCCTGTGATGGTTTTTATTGGCCGTACCGAGACGGTGACAGGCTTTTATGGAGGATACAGTCAATGATTTGGCACCAAGCTGCTTGTTAATAACGTCCAAGACGACTGCACTGCTGACCTCACCGTCAACTTCCGCGATGCCCTGGAACACCAGAGCCTTTCTCCGATGTCTGGTCTCCATCCCGTCTACTAGCCTAGCACATTCGCTAATTTGATTCCTGAGCAGCCCAAGCATACTAAAGATCAACTCCCTGAAGGCACGGAGTTCCTCAGCAACCCTGGCCACAGTGTCCTTAACAGGTCCAGTGCTCTGAATCTGAGCTTCAAGTTCCTCCATCCTTCGAATAAAGCAGTCCTCGAGGCTCTTCTGCGCCGAAACAATCTCTTCAAGTTGTGACATTGTGATTCACAAGAAGTCCAGTGATAGTTTAATGAGTGATGGTGATGAGCTGGCAGGTGGTGTAAAATATTACAGCAATCACATAAATATATGTGCTACAAACGTTAGTAACTGTTTAACTGAGGTAATGCACAGATAATTTACAGAAATTAACTTATTTTAATATGTGATACTATTTAAATTTAAAATATATTTTCGGAGATATGTCTATAGAGATTTTACACCTACCCGAAAAAACATATATATAACAAAATAAAAAGCGATTTCTTTCAGACAACCTTTGGATGAATTTGACGAATGAAGAAAAAGATACGCAGATAGTTTATCAGAATAAGGCAAAAGGACTTACGTCTTGAGTAGCAGTGTAGGAGGTTAGTGTTTCTGATGCCGACGACGTTGTTGCAGTTGAGGTCCACCTGCAGGCCGTTGCGCGCGTCGCGGAACTTCAGGATCGGCACCTTGGCCTGGATCAGCTCCGCGTCTTGACACAGGACAGTGGGCGAAATAACACATGTTATTCTACAAGTTCGCAATGGTTTGATACAGTCAAATCGAGATGTCTGACATAATAAAACAAATTGAGATATGCGTAAGAGGATGTCGAGTCCTCACAACATATGGCCGGCCTGATGTTTTATGCTCGTCTACAGAAAAAGTGTTGGTGTATCTATCTATATTAGGTACGATAAACAAACATACGACTGAAAAAACAAGCTTCTTAAAATATTGTTGCAGGCTCCATTCCCACTTCTGCCCCGCTCCATTTTAATTTATTAGAAATACAGGCGAAAAACTGCATAGAAATACGGCAAAAGTGTTTGAATGAATAAGATATATTCTCAAAAAAAAAAACCAAATTTGAAAGAAAAAAGATTGATATTCGTAAGTATAACATAATGTTACGCCATTTAACGTGAACACGCCATATTTCCAAGAAAACAATAAGTAGCACGCAATAATTAAAACGCATTGCTGTTCGAAAGGTCTAGAATGGTTGTGCGTAGCCAGGCTTAGAAAAATCTTGAAACATCCACTAGTAGTTAGGTATGTATCTACCGATAAGGGAAATGGTACACTCCGCCATTAACAATAGAGTCGAAATTCGCATGAAAGTGACTCTTAGTACATCGTGCAATAAAAATGGTTTATGACTTCGCGAAGCGTTTCTATTGTTCTGGGTCGATCTTGAGATGTCGGTATCTAGAATTTTCTTTGCTCTGCATATAAATACGAGCCCCGGACCGGAAGCGAGTCAGTTGTGATTTCGACTGCGATCAAGAGCGAACTACCTAAGTGTGTGAAATGATTTTACCTAACGACCTAACCGATAGTTGTAACGGTACTCTAGTGTTAATTGCGATTCGGATTATTATTGACTGGACTATTTTGTTATTGTTTGTGGTGAATAAAGTTCTCTGTTAGTAAATCGGCATTTGATTACCCACGTACGTAACAATAAATTATAGCCAGATAGGTATATGACTGTAAAACGAAGGAATGCCATGAAAATCTTATTTTTCTATATTTGGATGCCTGTGGTTTTGTGCCAGTTTTAAGAAGCAGCTTTCTTAAAACGGACACACTTACAAAACCAATGCTTAAGAGGGCCTTAAGGTGCGGCCAGATGGATGTAAACAAACTTCCTAACCAAGGACCTTGGTTTGTGTTGCGGCTAAATGGAAGTAAACCATGCGCCAACATATTCGGTGATTTGGAAAACGCGCCTCCCAACCAAGGACATTGAAGATCATGGATGGACGAAGGTATACACCCATCTGGCGGCCCCTTAAGAGGGAGCATGGTTTAAAATAACGCACCTGAGGAGTGTTGTCAAAGAAACGGATATTTCATAATCGCGAAGATCCGGTGATTAAAATGACATATACAGAGGAATATTATAGTTTTTATAACTCAAACATTGGGGTCACACAACTAACAATCAACAAGCTAAATTTCGTTTAGGGTATAAGCTTTTTAATTTCAACATCGGTTAAACGCGGTAAAATTTACAAGTCTGTGATAAGACCAGTCATACTATATGGATCAGAATGCAGAATGTTGGGCTGTGAAAAAGTAGGGATGAAAAAAAGATTGCATGTAGCGGAGATGAGAATGCTGAGATGGATGTGCGGTGTGACGAGAATGGATAAAGTCAGAAATGAATATATTAGAGGATGTTTGAAAGTGGCGCCAGTGACTGAAAGATGAAAGGCAATGGTTTGTCTTGGTATGGTCATGTGAAGAGGAGGGACGAAACGCATGTCACTTAAACAGTTCTGAGTATACATGTAGATAGATGGAGAGGGAGGCCAACGAAAAGATGATGGATTGTGTGAGCTGTGATATGATAGAAAAGGGAGTTAGCGATAGTGTGACATGATAAAATGGAAGAAAAAAACGTGCTGCACCGACCCCAAGTAATATGGGATAAGGGCAGGAAGAAGATCGACTAACGCGGTAATACTCACTAGGATCGAAGCTTCGGATGTAGCTGAGTATGTAGTTGAGGTGCAGCAGAGCGTGCGCGCGCGGGTCCAGGTCGTCCACGGGCCGCACGTACAGGCACAGGTCCATGTCGGACGAGTCCAGCCCGAAGCCCGACATCGTGGACCCCACCACATACAGTCCGTAGCGAGGGAATATTGTCTATAAACAAATCAGTATTATAATTATTGTTGTCATGCATGTAAATTCACTATAGGTACCTACATTTTATTGTACGCCCTCAGGGTAGGACATAGCTGATCGTAAAATATTTAATTAACACCATCTGTATTATGTACAATTACTTATGATCCACAACAAAGATGATTTGATTTGATTCGATTGTTACAAAAATGCGCACAGGAAATACAAATGTATAAAAAAATAGGCAGTTGGGTAAGACTGATTTTTACTGGCATTGGTCTAGGTATCAGTGGTCCTGAATGCTATGCCGGAGGTTGTGGGTTTGATTTCCACCTAGGGCAAATGTTTGTGTGATGGGCACGATCATTTGTTCTGACAACTGATAAACATACTTATATATTTCTAAATAAAAACATGTTATAGATAAATTACACCCAGACACATAACAAATGATCATGCTCATCACATAAACAGTTGTGCTGGGTGGGAATCGAACCCACGACCTCCGGGAACGACATGCCACCTAAGTCAGAGCCACTGACCACTAGACCAACAGGTCCAACCCTAGAGATAATTGTGAGATCAAACATGTAACCTATTTACATGTTTCAGGATTACTTTTTGGAATTTATTGTGTTACGAAATACCAAATACCCTTAGTCGTTTAAATATAATTTGTGATTGACAAACCTTTATTGTGATGAAGAGATATCTCCAAAGGTTCATTTTTTTTCTGAAAGTCTCTTCCGTCTGCTGTGACTTTATGAACTTGTCCCAAATCTCTTGAGACAACGTGTCCCATTTTGAACCTAGAAATTACGTTACAATTATAAATACTGTTTTTTACTTACGTATTCATGTGGATATTGATTACTAGGACTTTTTATTAATCATAAAGTCTGCTAAATATTTATTTATATAAACTTCATGTGCAGTAGTAACTGCCTTAGGCTGCCTGTCTATAAGAGCGGAACGAGACTGCGTAACGAGACTGAGAAAAGGGGAAATATTAACCAATAGGACTGCACAAAATCAGAGCGGACATTTTGTGCAATCCTATTGGTTAGTAAGTATTTCTCCGTTTCTACTCTCCTTTGGACAGGCAGCCTTACACCTCTGCCTTACCTAAGGGCTATAATTCACCGGGACACGAGACTATAGACATCGTCACGCCGCCATGGTGTCTCGGTGAAATATAGCCCTAAGCTACCAAACTAGACATCATACAGACACCAGAGTCGCCACACGTCTGATCTGGTTGCGCTACCAATAAAGACGAGTAACTCTTTATAGAGTTGTATACATTTTGTTGGTAGCGGCGACTGGTTACGCCGCCATGGTGTGGTGGATACCATGGCGGCGCGACCAGTCGCGGCACATTGTAATAAGTGCCTACAGGCTGTTGCCTGTATGTGTGAAACCTTCGCCCGCAAAAATTTAATGAAAATTGTAAGAAAATATAGGGTGACTGGTAGTTAGTGTACGATACACACACCCACGTGATTGTGCTCATGTACGATTTCAGGTTTGTTCCCATAGTAAAAGTTGTTGGTTATCATGAGCACAATCACGTGTTTAAGTATCGTACACTAATTACCAGTCACCCTATATACTCTCTTAGCCTATGTACTACTCTAGGACATAGTATACCTAGAAATGTTTTTGTTCAACTAAATTATTTACTGAACCTTGAGTCTTACTTAAACCCAAACTTTTAAACAATATACTTAGTTGAAATATGCTATCACACAATACCATATTTGAACACTACCACATTTTACTATTGACATGTAAAACTACTTATCATTTTCATTTGAAACATTTGTTTAAACATATTTTTCTGAAAACGAAAGAAAGTTGATGTTGATAGTATATGAAATACAAACATTTTAGTCATTGTTGCCTTCAAAAATATTTTTGACTACCTACTAATGTAATACTATTTTTTCCAAGATCAGTTTCAAAAAATTGGAAACTAAATACTTACTGTTGTTACTAGGGATGTTATGGATATGAAATTTCGTATACGGATTGGATACGGATATAGAAATGATTTTTATACCGGATACGGATATGAAATTATTTCGGATTATCCGTTAGTTTGGGATAATTTCGGTTACGAATATTAGATTTTTAAAGAATTTCAGAAGTAAAATATAAAATGCTAATAAAATGGTTTTATTTGGTAGGAGCAACAGAAGAAAACAAACAATGCGCGCGTGTGTCGGCCGCTGCCCGGCCGATCAACCAAACCCTGTCTTAACGTGTCGCAATTAGGCTCCGCCCCTATCCGATATTATCCGAAACTTTTATTTCGGATTTGGTTACGGTTATGGATATTATTTTATAACGGATATCCGATAGTTTCGGTCACAGTTATGAAGCTCCGGTTGTTACCAAATTACAAATATGATGATAATATAAAAACAGCGCCGCGAAGGTGTCAGACACGTAGAATGGTCCGCATAGGATTAAGTGCGGAAACCGTACTCGGACATATAAGACGATAAGTGACAGACACAGACACGTCCCTCTTTCGTCATGTGTCAGATCCTCACGCCCCCCTTTCAACAAATGTAAACGCCTTAGCCTTACATAACTCATTCACAAATTTTCAGACCACCATATTATTTTTCAACAACTTTCAAACACTCCCGTCTTCTTTTACGAAGAGACACTTGTTTTACTCTTTTGCGAAATGTCGGGCGCATTCTGTTGCCTAGTGTCAGGCAAGTCATTTTTTTGCCACTTGTCAGGCACATTGCCATGTGCCGGGCACATAATTTTCGTCGGTGTCTAAAGTGTCGGGTAAACCATTCTTTAGCCAGTGTCAGACATGTCAGACTTTAGCCAAGTGTCAGTCACGTCATACTTTAGCCAAGTGTCAGGCACGTCATTCTTTAGCCAAGTATCCGGCACGTTATACTTTAGCCAGGTGCCAGGCACATCAATATTTTGCCAAGTGTCGGGTATATCACTCTTTTGCCAAGTGTCGGGAATTGTCACCCTCGTTAACAATCAGACATTTGCGTTATATCCTTCTTTCGTTGTACTAGAGAACCATCATTCAAATATCTGACATTATTTCTTTTAACTTATCCGCTAATGCTACAACATATATATAATTTAATTGAACTTACCATTTAACAAGTCGTCGGGCGTGAACTTGACCTGGAACGGGTAGGAACCATTCAGGTACCTCTCGGGCGCGATGCGTCTCTGCGGGCGTGCGTCTCTGCCGCGCCGGCCGCGCCATTCACGCACCTGCCCATAGCCGCCCGCGAAGTGGCCGTTCGATGTACGTTCTGTGTTACGAGTAGACTCTTCACCTGCGAGAGAAATCAGCACTTGAAAGAAGCTGTGCCGACCACAATTGGCTTGCGGACGGTAAGAACGGGTAGCTCGCTGTCCAACCGTCCGGACCGAGCTCAAGTCGTCGAAGGTGCCTAGTATTCTACACGCGCCTCAAGATGTCAGCAAAACCGTAGGGGCCCAGCAGGGACGAAGCATATTGGGGCTATGTGCGGAAGATAACCCCGGGGCCCTGGACCGACGAAAGCAAAGAAGGAACAAACGAGTAGGGGTTAGTAAGTCTGACACGCCCTCCCACTGCGCCTAAGGGAGGAAGATGTCACTGGATGATTTCCCACTTAAAAAAAAAACCAACTACAATATTGATGAAGAAATTATTTAACGATCTAGTAACAAGGAGTCTTGCTCTCATACCCAATTTTTTGCGGCGGTGCAAGGTAGCCGTAATAATCGAACATGGTCTATACCCCCTGCAGCAGAATAATAAGATGACAATGATTCAGATGTGTGTCATATGTCGCGGCCAGATCCTAGAATTGATCACTTCACGATATGGCCAAATTTTTAAACGTTTTTCATTTGATGATAATTATGTCAATCTTTGAAGTTCGATCATTGATGTAGGATTTCTATGATAATATAAGGTCTAAAGAAAGTAGGCCAAACGAGAATTGAAATATCAAACTTTAACGTTTGAAAAGATCTCGCCACGACATATGTATTTTCACATGCGACATAAAATCGTGGATGTTTAGTGGAAAATGAGGTCTATGAAATTATGCAGACAACAGGTAACCATGAGTCAACGCATAATTGTATTATAAGAAATAGGATAACCTAATTACGGGGTGACTGGCACGGGCTGGTTAAACCCTGATTATGAATAGCTTCGCGAATTACCACGAGTAGTTGAGGCGTGCTAACGTTCTGGGGGACTGTTGCTGCCAATTTTTGACATTTCAAAGGCACTTTGCATTTCCGTAATGTTGTCGATTAATTAATTAAACCCCAAGCGAAGCGCGTTCGCTCTCTCATTGTCTTTCTATTGTGTCTCTAATTATGGTATTCGATAGGTGATAAATAGTATTTATTTAGCAAATAGATTTTTTTAAAACGCTCTTACACGTAAATTTTTTTCGTCGGTTTAAATTAAATGAGGACTGTGTTTCCTAGCTGACCACCCTGAGAAGAAACACCGAAACAAACCCAGGGATTAAAGTCTGTATTAAAGTGTATAAATACAGCAAACATGTAACGGTCAAATCATATGAGAACTAATTGCAGATTAGTCTTTGAGATGGTTTTTTGAGGAAAGAACAGATTCGAGTGGACCTGTCCAGTCAGTGCAAGCATTTGTCAGTATTCGTATACCTCAACTTAGCACTACTAAGGAACTCAGCGATTTGACGAACATTACCGAGGAAAGGACATTTGGGTAGGCCGTGATCAAATTGCTAGTCAAAATAACTTTTAAAGAAAAACAAAACGATCGACGTGTGATGTGATGACAATGTTTTTGGAACCTTCCAGAATCTAGGTTATAATGCAGTAAAGGCCACACGATTTCGTACTGATCGGTTTCAAGTGAAATGCTAATGAGTAATGAATGAGTTGCAAATACCCACTCATGTAAATATCTGTCTGCTTGATAAAATAACAACAAACAATATTACGCGCAACGGGCTATCTTAATGATTAATGACGATAGCAATTAATTAATCAATAGATTTCACACGTCGAAACTTGTGTGAATATGAATCATGGTTTTAGCGCAAAGCGATCTAGTTTGCATGCGTTCAAGCTTTCCAAGGTGGGGATTTCAGAACTATAGGGCCTTTTATACTACGCGTTATTAATGACACGATATTCAGACTCGTCTTATTTTTCATTCCGAGTAAAACAGTCTGACCCTTATTTCACTACGCGTTATCGACTAAGACTGTCTGTATATCGAGTGGTGTAATAGGCGTTTAAATGTGTACGAAATCAGAACTCGTAATAATTCACTTCCTATTCCTATAGGAAGTGGATTATTGAACAAATGTTCCCGTGATTCCTACTACAGGATGATTTGAATTACTTGCGGTAGCCATGGCAACCAATAAACCGCAATGTCAGAGTTCAAAGTACTCACGATTGATAATGGAGTACTTTCCTCTATTATAATTTAGTATACACCACTATCTTTTAATTAGTACACATACATAAAAGGCTTATTAGAAAAGCCCTTGTTATTTTATAAGTAAAATCTCAATAAATTATATTCATAAACAGCAAAGTTATTAGCGTTGGTTTATGTCCCAAAATGTCACTCAATTTATGGAAATATTGTGCAGGCTATTGATTAATGAATGAATAAGTGACAATTATTAAGGAAAAACACTGCCCGCAGTATTGTCTACTAGCAATTGTTATGTTTGATTGATTCTATGATGAATTTACCTTTTCGTGGTCAATTTTAGGATATCGGGTTTTTCTACTTTTGACTAAAAAAAATTGAAAGTGACGGGTACAGATAGAGCCTCATTTTTGTGTAGTAATTAAAATGTAGGGGTGTATTATAGTTACTTGCTTGATTTTATAATGATTTTACAAAACCCAATGTGAAATATGACAAATTTCAGGCTTTGGTACTGGCCATGGTCCGGAGCGAGGAGGCGGTCGCCTCCTTCTGCGAAGCAGTAAAGCTAGCAAAAGAGGAGGCCGACCCCATCAAGCAACGGCCACCATAAGCGCGGGCTTGCGGACGGCGAGCAATGGGTAGCTCGCTGTCCGGACCGAGCCCAAGCCGTCGACGGCGCGCACTGTTCCCGCGCGCCTCAAGGAGCTGTCAGCAACAGCAGGGGCCCAGCTGGGTCGAAGCCTACTGGGGCCAGAGTTAGTTCGAAAGATAGCTAAGCCCTGGTACGAAAGGCAACGACGGAACAGGAGTGGGTTCTTAGTCAGTAAAAGTCTGACACTATCTTCCGCTCCGCCCAAGAGCGAGTGATGTCATCAGATGATTTTCCCACCGTGAAAAAAAAAATGACAAAGTTCAAATTCTATTGAAACTCATACTTTTATTATGACCTATGTAATGCAAATAGTCAATTAAAAATTGACTAAAAATACACTAAGCTGACGTTGGTATTTGTATTGAGACTTTCACTCGACTAATTGTATTAGGACTCACTCAAAACTGCGATGCAATACGATAACGACGCCGCGCCGCACCGTAGAAACTTGCGATGTGATTTGGTGTGGCGAAGCATCGGTTTTGGTGCCCATACATTGTGCGATGCAAATCAATTCCTATGGGCGAAATAACAACTCGACACATCACTCGACAATCGACAAAACGACGTCGTCGACGTCGATTTTACATCGCGAAGTCGCGCCCGGTAATCGCCTTATGTGACGTCGCAGACTTACAAAGACGCGACGTCGGACCCTGTAATAGCCTTAAGCCTCCTCTACACGTCTGCAGATGCGACAGTGGACGCCCGCAGATGACATTTTTATTTTTTTGATATTTATTTTTGGGGTTCTACAGTTTTCAGCTTGATATAGCTGAATATACCTAAAAGTTTTCTCGGTGCTCATATTATTAGCCATTTCAACAAGAATTAAACCGCCAGAAGCACGCGTGCACTGTCAATCGCAACTCCGATTAAACTGATGCGTCGCCAGACGTGTGGACGTACGCGCCGAACCCGTTGATCCGTGCCACAAAAACCGACAACAATCGGATTCGTCTACGTGCGTCTGCAGACGTTAAATACTTACAACAAATGCACAAATTACCCCCTCTATACGTCTGCAGACGCATCCGCAGATGACGTCCGTGGACGAATCAGCAGACGTGTAGAGGAGAGGCTTTAGGCAACGTCGCAGATTTATACGACGCGATGTTGCGGCCCGTAATCGCCTTGGGCGACGTCGCATATTTATACGACGTGGTGTCGTGGCCTGTAATCGCCTTGGGCGACATCACAGATTTTTACGTCGCAACGCAGTGTTATGTCCTCGCCCTAAGTTCTTGCGATGTGTAGAGATTTTTACAATGCGACGTCGCATCGTAGTTTTACGTTTGGGCGTTTAGAGCTAACAAAAGGATCTACATGACTCCCGAGCAATGCCCTGCAAAACAAGAATGTAGTAAATGATTTCGTGCTAAATGTTAATTAGTTAGAATTCGTTTAAAAATTGGCTTAGCAACAGCAATAAATGAATATTAACGTTAGTTAAGTGGCGATAATTCTATTGGCTACGGAATTTTCAACTGGTGTTAAGTTTCTAGCGAGAGCAGTTATGCATTATATTTAACTAGCTTTTGCCCGCGGCCACCACTGAAAACGTATTAATTTAATTATTAACTAAAAATATATTTCGGTCAAATATTTAGCGCTCAAACAGATTTCCTGGCCTGATAGGAGCATAATTGCTCCATGCACTAGGAGTTTTGACGACATATCAGCACCGTTAGGGCTACGCTTAGTGCACCTATGCACTGCGGTTCCTTCGAATATTGACGCATTTAATAAAGCGCACAATTCTAGAATATTCGCCATTTCAACATTATTTCAAGACTTGCGTAATTTCTGTGTCATGCCAGGTACTTGCATCCTGGGAGTATCACTTTATTTTAAGTCTTAGTATTGAATACGTAATTTTATAATGCCTATTTTTAAACAAGATTCAAGCTTCTGCAATGTGTGCAGTATGTTAGAACCTTGAAAAAGTTTTATTGAGTCGATTGTTAGTTTTATTTTAAGCTCGATTTGGTATTGTAACCTTGACCGAAAGTTTTATCGTGCCTAAAACCTTATTAGGGTTTGGTATGCACGTTTTTCAAAGCCTCTTGATAATGAAAGCGCATCTTCAGATAACTTTTGGTAAACTCTTATAAAGTTGTCCAACGTTAATTAAGGATCTGGTATTACTTTCGGTTTTTGGAAATCGGTCTTGAAGATCGCTATTTATGTTTATCTTGATAAGATTGGGCCCCGGAATATTCTTTCTTTTACTCCCGTTTTTATCAATAAGTCATAAACGCTGTTTTCGTCGCCTGTTGTACCACTTGGGGATCCTATTCTAGTTGCGGATCACACAGCATAACGAACGATTCTTTAGATTTTTATGCTAATTTGGAAATTCAACGGACGATCTGTTGTCTGAAAGCGGATACATTGAAGCTGTTATTTGGGTCGTCAAGCGAAGTAATGATGTTCTCGTTCTATTTACTAACGAGATCAGTAAAATTCTAGCCGTAGGAGCGTTATAACGCGTCTAGCACTTTTTGCGTCTCACGATCTTACGTAAAATTTTATTGCCTCTATAATACGCAGTTAGTGTTGTATTCCGTCTACGCTTTTCGATAAAACAATGCATTAATTTTTCTATTAACATAACTCATGTTTTTAAAATAAAACGTGTTTCTAATAGCAGTTTAAATAATACAATCTGTACATAATAGGACTTGTAGTCTTTCTGGTAGCTCATTGTTGAGAATACAAGTCATAGGAATGAATAGGTGTTGTGCTAAAGTTCGTGAGTCTTCAGACTTACACGTCAATGCGCCAGTCGGTCATGAGACCAAATGGGTCGGCATCACTGTGCTATTTTTCTATTTTCTTCGCATCAGTGTAAACATACTTGAAGAGAGAATCACACCGATCTATTTACTTATCTCTGACGTTCTCAAGGCTAAATCATTTAGATATTATTTACATTGTTATCTAATATCCAAAGTTAACGTCACGTTAAGCACACGACGCATTCCATTATCGCCTTTATGTTGATGTCGTAAAGTATAAAATGATAGCGTCGTAGTTGAAGTATTCCAAACATCTAAATATATCGCAGCAGAAATGTCTACAATGGGATTTTATTTTGGGGGCTACGAATGTATAGGATAACACGTGGCGCTGTAAACAGGGGCGCCAAACAATTACGAGATAGTTTCGTAAAAACTAGGTAATTTGGGCATCATAAAATTGTTTACTTTTTTCCGCTCATTTATATGTGACGTAGCTAATGAGCATTAACTAAAAAGTGGGTGTTGTCATTCCACCTAACAACCATTGTGATCTCTGATCTTTTGATTTAAACGTGCTTATGGAATCAGTTTGAGAGCGTTATCACGTCACGTTTTAACTTGTTAACCAAACTGCGTGTTTAGTGAGGTGCCAGGAACTTGAGAAATAAGATCAAAAATAAAATGTTGGGCACGTGAGAAGTCGCGTGCTGCGACTAATTAGCATTACTGGCCCAGTTTTGTGAAGGATAGTCAGTTTGTTAGTTAATGTAAAACCACACACAGAACACAAAGGTTTTGACTGAGGGTAGGTACTTTATCATTTTATTGTTAGAAGACCGACTTGTTCATCCTGATAAACACATAAAACTGCCTGTAAATGGTTAAGTAAGTAACACAGTTCGACATAAGCAATTGTCTTTTCTATTGTGTCTATAATTACGGCATTCAATGAGTTAATAATGACTTAAGTTTACGTTTAAAAAGCAAGCTTAACCTTTCAATCGTGGAAATCACAGACACAATAGAAAGCCAATAGGTGCGCGAACACCGTTGCCTAATTTTTTGTTAAGTTCTACCTCCATATTCTGAAACAAATTATTATTTGAAGGGTGAAAAGTAGAGAACTAAATTGTTTGTTGCCTGAAGAGTTTAAGTGACAAAATATTAACCCCCCAGAAAATAAACACATTTGTTTAACCAGGGAGTTTAACAAATAACTCATGAAAATAATCTCAAACTCATGAAATCATGATATCATTCAAAATCCTATTTGCATCATACAGCTATCTACGTGTGATATAAAATGGTAAATACTTTTAGTTGCTAGGCTGCAAAACCACTACTAAATATGAATAAATTATCAATTATTCTAAAATCTTATTGACTTGGAAGTTTCAGAACAAAATCTTATTCAGTATAATAAGTACCCTCAATAAAATAAAAATGAAAAACACAATATAAGATCCGTTTGATCTTATAAAATTAAATTAACTGTTTACGGTTTCCATAAACAACAACTTCCTAAGAGAAGCAGGTTATCTTTTTGTTATATTTAAACCAGTTACCGGGTTACTCAAAAAATCTTCAAAATTATTGTTTACACTCACAAATGAGTCTATTTGCAGCACCTTTTACCTTGAGCACCTACTTGTTCTTTTTACATTGCAAATAATTATCATTTTTGATGCAATCTTTGACATATTTACTATAAGTAGCTCCTAATTAACATTATTTAATTAGTGAGGGTGGCATATAAAATTTAGGAATTTAAATTCAAATAAGACGACGATTTTTTTAGATAGATTCATTTTTTTTTTCACTTTATCATGCTGACAAATAAGTATAAAAACATACTGATAACAGGAACTAACTTGATGGAATGTTACCTTTTTCTCCCGACTTGTTGGAGCCAGAAGCATTGCTTGAGAGGCTGGAGTCGTCCGAGTCGTACCCGAAGGCTGTGCTGTCTCCCGAAGCCTTGGCGTTGGGGTGGCGCTCGCGGCGCGGCTGCCAGCGGCGCGGCGTGGCATGGCCGGCCGGCGAGCCCGCCAGGCTCGGCAGCCCGTCCAGCGGATAAGGCCGTGCCGTGCGCTCCTGGCCGCTCATCATGAACATCTGCCCTGGCCCTCCGAAGGCCCCGCTCCCGTGATACATCATCGGTGCGCCCTCGTTCATGTTCGCCTTTATACCCTGCCGGCGGTTCAGGTTATAACTTTGACCGAGGTTCACGTTCACCGGCGAATTTTTATACAATAATTTTTAGCATACCGACCTGTGTTTCGACCGTTAAATCCGATGGCGTCCGGCGTAGCAGGCGACTATTGCGTCATAGTAGGCGTAGTAAATTAATTAGAGTATGGTGCGACGTCGAAATCTAGTGATTCTATTTATCTTGAGTACGCCGAAATTCGAGACGATCGTCAAGTGGGACGTTCTTTCCGATATGATAGCTTCCGGCCTTCAATTGTGTCGATTATAACGTGTCGCTTTACTCCCACTGTGTGAAAAAAACTAGCTACAATTATTTCGACGCCGGTAATAATAAATCTACCCACGAATTATGGCAAATCTGTAAAATCTAATGAGGAAGATCCGCCATGACTTTAGGGAGCAACACTAGCGACATCTGACGGAAGTGAGTGAAGTAGTACACGTGATTTTACTTTTTTCTACTTCAAATTCCGAAGTTCCATTTTATGCCAGTGATGAAAAAATACTAATTTAACCTGCAGTCTTTCCGAGGCTATAAATAAATCGCTATTTCTACTATAAAATATTAAATTACTCCCAGAAACAACGCTAAAAACTGACTTTTCTAAATCATATGACTTAATTTTTTCAAAATATATAGTCTGTGGTTGTTGTTTTTCCTTTTGCAATATTTAAATGACAGTGACATTACCGGAATCGTTCCATTACACAAATTTCTAGGTTTGAAGCATTTTAAAGTTTGGTCCTTGTTTCACGAACGGATATTATATTAAGTTACGCATCTTTTGTCTAGCAATTTATATGTATAAAATGTTGGTTTCATCATACTGTTTCATGAATTGACTTTCATGTTTGTCAATTGACGACACATGACATGACGTTAAGATTTGCCAGACACACGTAAAAATAATAAAATTTGTTACAAAAATAGTCTAATTTCCAGTTCAAATTGATTACAGTGATAATGGAAAACATCTTGGAATCTGTGCAATTTATAAACCAATTATAATATCTATTTAGCAAGTGATGACGTTGATTGGGGACTATGTAACCTTAAAAGTGTTAAAAGAAACAAACTTTGCTTTCTCATTGTTTGATAATCATTGTTATCTCGGTGGAACAGTACGTTGATATGTCACATTTCGGAGATTTTATGGACGGTGTACCCGTTAAAATATCGGAGAGATATAAGCGACCACTGAGACACGATTTACCCTATACTGTAAACGAATGTCCAATAAGAGCGCAAAATGTCGTCGACAGCGCTAATTACTCGTGTACGTTTGAGAGGAACGTCCTTGCTAAACTCAAGGAGCTTAGGAATGCGAAAGAGACGAAGAAGAATGAGAGGCGGCACCGTCTGCAGCTGCTACAAGAGGCGGAGCAAAAGAGGCTCGACGCGATAGCTGCCGCCGAGGATGAAGAGCGTCTGAAGCAGCTCAGCGTGTCTGAGGTGTCCTACCCCAGCACCGACGACATCAGTCCCCTCTCTGCCGACGACAGAGCTGATAAAAACTGTGATAACATTGCTAAAGTAGATAATATCCCCAACCATACTGATGCATCCACACACGTTAGCTATCATACCTCTAGTATTGCTGCCGACTCCCAGCTGAACATACTACAGCCCACACTAGTGAAGGCATATCAGCAGGAGAATAGCTTGCTTGATGACCCTGACCCACTACAAAATTTGAAGTTAAATACAAAGATAACTAGAATAGCACACAACCCTAACATAGATACACTAACATTTAGAGATTTTGAGAATGATACATCAAGTCCATTTGACAATGTGGAGTTGAAGACTATAAATGATATGGAGCTGTTGGCGCAAGTGCTGCAAGAACAGAAGGACTCGACGAGCAGTTGTCACCCTCAGTCGGGCTATACTCCAGAGCATGGGTACACTATGTCTAATTGTGTATCCCAACCACATGTTGATGGAGTCACATATTTACCAGCCACATACTTGGAACAACCCATGCAAAATACAAATATGATGTATGGCTCTCCACAGCACTACCCTATGTCAAACGGGTACTACATCCCCACAGACAATGACACTGCCAATATGTATATGCAAAATTACCAATATTACGTTACTCCTAACCCGTACCCTGCGGTAGATCAATATTATAGTAACCAGCTACCTACTACATCAGGGGAGATGGGTAATGTGTCAAATGGTTCTACGTACATTCCACAGCCTTATTACTTCCAGTACCCTCACCTTCCTGTAACATATCAGCCTGGAAATGCGCCAGATCCTTACCAAATGGTTGCACAGACTGAAAGTATGGATCAGAGTCAAGCGGCTGCGGGGCCACAGGCTTCAGTGAAATCTAGATCCCGGAGTGTTCCAGATATTGTTAGGGAATTGAATGAAGAATTAGCTAAACTGCGTACAAGTGAGAGATCATACAACGTCAGTCCAGCTCCTAAAACTCAATCTCCTCAAGTAGCAGCTGTTCCTGTTACAAGTGATAGAAAGGAGGAGAAGAGAAACAGAAGGAAATCGGAGCATTTGCCAAATCCTTTTGAGAAGTTGTCTCCGAAACTGCAAGATATGTGTCGGAAGATTCATGGAATGGGTTTTCCTCTTGACAGGGTAGCGAGGGTGTGTACGCTTGTAGGTGATAATGATAAAAAGGTGAGTGTTATTGGGATATCTATAATATGTTTTTAACAATAGTGGTAAGTATAAGATTAGTTTTCAATTAGACTTTAACAATTAACATATAAAATAGCCATTTATTTCCAAACTTTGGGGTAATACATTTTCTCTTTGGGTTCTAACTGTAAAGCTAGTTAGAGTGTCTCTCAGTTAAATATGCGTTTTAGCTTAAGCTTAGTCCAACTGCTTTTGTTGGCCTCTGTCCTCTGCTACCCTTGTCCAGTATTTACTCAAGGTCAAGCGGATGTGGTTTTGCCATCTTCTCAATGGGCGACCCTGTTCCCTGATACCATAATTATCTTGGGTACCATAAGATTACCTGCTGCATTTGTTGGCCTAGCAACAAATCATGTGATCTGGGCAGCCCCATTTTAGACACTTAATTCAGGTCTTTATGTCTGGATCCTTGGTTTTTTGCCTTATTTCTGCATTAAAAACAATTAATTGTTTATTCAATCGATTGTTTTTAATGTTTTTTATGTCTGTAATAGTTTTTATATACAAGAAACTCCATACCTACTACTCTCTTTGTTTACCCTTACATCCTGCTTATGCCTTCTATGTAGAAGGTTAGAGTGCCTGCTATGTTGCTAAGCAAAATGCTATCATTTGGAGTTTCGTGATTTGTGTGCCCGATATCCAATACACAGTGTACAATATAATTATGTAGTACAGCATGGAACCTTGAATTCAATGTCAATTCTGTTATAGAGGTTGTATTTCTTAGCAATTAATTTGAACTGCTTTGATGTAAACATATTAGTTAATAGTTTC
This sequence comes from Mythimna albipuncta, assembly GCA_929112965.1. Classification (NCBI taxonomy): domain Eukaryota; kingdom Metazoa; phylum Arthropoda; class Insecta; order Lepidoptera; family Noctuidae; genus Mythimna; species Mythimna albipuncta. The sequence continues at coordinate 1,334,897 of OV815973.1, forward strand.
GCCCGTGAACATCAGCCTTTGAGCAATGGGTAGCTCGCTGTCCGGCCATCCGGTAACTGTCCGGACCAAGCCCAAGTCGTCGACGGCACGCACTGTTTCCGCGCGCCTCAAGGAGTTGTCAGCAACAGCAGGGACCCAGCCGGGTCGAAGCCTACTGGGGCCAGGGTTATCCGAAAGGGCGCTCGAGCCCGGGGTGGGTCTTTTAGTCAGTAAGAGTCTGACACTATCTCCCGCTCCGCCCAAGGGCGGGGGATGTCAATGCATGACTTTTCCCACCATAAAAAAAAAAAAACATCAGCCTTATAATGTTCCCACTGCGGGGACTCAGACCTCTATAAGAGAGTAATGTTCACAGACACATTGGATATTATTTCAGACGACCATAATGTTATAAATCAATAGAATTCCATAAATTGTATTAATCCATTTCAGTAATTGAAATGTGATCGATTAAAAATAATGATGATTGATAAACATCCCAACACCTAAACTTTCATTTATTAGTAAGTCACTGTAAAATATACCTTATTTGAATGGTGTAAGGACTTATTTTGTATGGCCAATCGTTTCTATACATTTTTCCCTTTTTTGGCTTCCAGTCCGTATTATAATTAGGTAAAAACAGTTCCAGTAGTTCCACATATAATAACCTAATTATGTTGGAGGCAGATAACGGCGTTGACTTAAATGCATTAGTGGCTGGTGACGTTAGTACTCAGTTAACATTGAAATGGGCAGTTTTGAACTTTATTACTGAGAAATAAGGTTGCTAAATCTGTGTGTTTTTTTATTAAGATAAGCTTTCGGTTTTGTGGTGAATTGTTCTTAGTAGTGCTCACTGTTTTAGGATGAAAGTAATGTTTGTGCAATGTTTTAAATTGCTTAGTTATATCTTTTTAGGGTTCCGTACCCAAAGGACCCCTTTTTTAACGGGACCATATTACTAAGACGTCGCTTCGTTGTCTGTCCGTCTGTCTGTCACCAGGCTGTATCTCAAGAACCGCGATAACTAGACAGTTGAAATTTTCACAAATTATGTGTTTCGTTTGCTGCTATAACAACAAATACTAAAAAAGAAATGTTTGAGGGGGAAGCCCCCATACAACGAACGCGATTTTTTTCCCGAATTTTCCTAAGCACGGCACGGAACCCTTCGCACACGAGTTCAACTCGCACTTGGACAGTTTTTTTTTAGTTCTAGTAAACAAACGTGAAACAATTTTTAAAATATGTATCTTCATCATTAACAACGAAGTTATAAAGCTAATAAAAAAAGATAGAGAAGTCCGATATGAACTTTGAAGTCAAAGTACGTCACGCCTCATACAGTCGCTATAGAAAACGGTGTCTTGGCGAGAGAGACGGATATCGAATTCAAAAAGTCGCACTCAAAATTAAATATTTCACATAGATCTATATTGGCACTTGTAAAACGTAGAAGCCAGCGCACGGTTCAAATTGGTTCCTTAAGGAGAAGGACCGGCAAGAAACTCCATGGTTACTCTTAAAAAAAAAATTGTTACTGTCCCACTGCTGGGCAAAGGCCTCCAATAATGCTAGAACTACACTGCGCACACGTGTGCCACACACGCCGATCTGGGCGCGTCGGTCTCCATACATTTTATATGGAAACTAAACTTGTAGAGCTACACTAGATCCACGCCACGCGACGTCGTTCTCCGTACAAATCAGGCGTGTTACACGTGTGCGTCGGTCTAATGTAGTTCTAGCTTAAGTCCTTCCAGACATTCTTCTCTCGCGCGGTCTCAAACCAGTCCCCGTGATACGCGTACAGATCATCTCACCATCTCTTTCTAGGGCGACCTCGATGGCGCCTTTCCTTTACAGCTTATTCATACCGCGGCCCTTTTAGTATGAAGAAATATATCGCGACCCCCTACTCGTTGTTTTTTTTTTTGTAACTAATATTGAATCTAATACATTTACTTATTTTCACAATTACGGTTCGGATAAATACATAATTAATATTTTTAAATTTTTTCTTAATAAATCTTTATAAATGTTATTGTTCCTTTTTTACTGCTGTAGCTTTCCCAACCTTTAGCAACTCCACTATAAAAGCTTGGCGACCCCTCTGGAGAGGCTTCGCGACCTCCCGGGGGGTCGCGACCCACAGGTTGAAAAACCTTGCTTTACAGAACCCACTGCTAATAGAAGCTGTACAAAAAATAAACCTATCAATGGATGTATACAAAAATAAATTACTAGTGAAATTAAGGTGGCTGTGGTTTAATTAATATAAAAATATTGCCACAGGAGAGGAAAAATGAGTTAGTTTAAATAATGAAGTTAAAACAATGATGGAACAGTTTATAGATGACTGTACGATAATGCAGTTAATGATATACCATATACCTATTTATTTAAAATTCTCTTATCATTATCTCGTTTACTTTTCAACCAATTTTGATAATGTTTTCACTGTTACTACCTATTATACATATTTTTGTATGCTTATAGTTAAACTGGTTATTTAACCAGTGCAGTATAGTATATGTTATCTAACAAGCTTGTAATGAAAATCATTTTTTCATAGCAAGCTTTTATAGCTCGGTATACCTATACACCGTTAAATTTTAATCTGTTTAATCCCATGGAGAGTCGATCCGGTACATTAAACACTATTGATTTGTAAAGATAAAATTAAAAAATAAAGTACCTTTTTTTCTAAAACTCGTATTAATTTACGCATGTACGAAATTAATTTCTCTATGAAAACGACAAGTGAGTGAGTCCAATGACCCGTAGGTGGTAGTCGGCGTTGCGTACAAACTATCCATTCTATCCTGTCACCCATCAAACTATCACTAACTCCCTTTTCTTTCATATCACTCCTCACACAATCCATCCATCTTTTCTTCGGCCTTCCGCTCCTTCACCATCAAGATGGGTAATCTACATGTATACTCAGAACTTTAAGAATAAACAGAGTTTCCGCAGCCCACGCAATAATAATAATATCTAATAAAAATTAAATAAAAAAAAGTAGTCGGTAAAAGTCTGACAACTCTCTCGCTCCCAGAGTGGAAGACTTTTTTTATTGTTTTTTTTTTTCGCTAAATATCGTAAAAAGTTACTGTTAAGTTCTTCGCTAAAATACATGAAGTAATTATTATTTTTTTTAAATTCCAGGTGATCGAAAGTCTATTAATACTGGGCGACCTCATGGACCTCGGCTTCCCAGAAGGCAGGGTGTCCGCGGCGCTAGCCAAGCACGAATTTAACAGGGACAAGGCTTTGGACGAGCTTGTACCGTAGACGAATAAGGAAACCCCGAAACGTAACGTAAGAAGACTCGAAAAGTCGTAAGGAAAATGATTTTTGTAGGTGGACAAGACTAAAGGGAATACTCCTTGAGAGTCAAGTTGTGGCTGACAGAAAATTTCGTCTAAGCAAAGATCTGGAACTGGCAACTGTTAAACAATCGAATTAAAAATGTACAGTTGAGCAATGAAAAGGTTAAGCGCCATTAAAGGCATTTTACATGCACATGAAAATTTTCCACGTACAGCCAAGATCGTTGGAAAAGAAACATGTGGGACCTTTTCGTTCTACCACTGCCCTCAAAACAGAATACCAGCTTCTGAAGTAAGCCAGTCTTATAGCCAGCGAAGAGTATACGCAAAAAGTTTTAGAATGTTAGTAACAAGTGTTGAGCCGTGATTTATTGATGCATTTGACTATTTGGTAGTTTGGAAGATAATACTATAAAATCTGTAGGTACTGGTAGGCATCGTTCACATCAAACGTATTAGCCGCCGCCCACTGTGAGTATGCTCACTCTTAGCTTCAGTGTTAACGTGGACTCAGTTAAACCGACAACAGGCTAAGGGTGAGTTGCACCATTTAACTATAACGATAACCAAACCTTAACCAGCCGTGAAACGGCCGCCTATTGGTCAATTCGACGATTTGAAAACTGTTAACGGCTTTGTTATCGTTATAGTTAAATGGTGCAACTCACCCTAAAGTGTAAAATGTGAGAGCTAGGCTTGCTACGCGTAGTACAATAATCGGCCACCGAGAGTTAGTGATTTGTCACTACGTAATAGCGTATAGTCGGTTCGATGTCAACGAGAAATTAATACCTTAGTTTTAGTATATACGAAACCCGAAACACGTGTCTAGTATTTTTAGGTAGAGAATCTATGTACAAAATTTTATAATTATATTTTGAAAAATCACAAAGTTATGTCAGCAAAAAAACAGTCACCGGGCCATCGAGGCGACAGAGGGGTTGTTTTGCACTTGCACCCAGCTGTATGCTGGCGCCCAATGCCCGGTATAACCTGCCTTGTATTTAATGTCGGTGGTGTCCAATTTGTGACCATTTTAAATATTTTTGGGACATAGTGTAAAAACTACTGGAATCCATTCAGTTACTGATTCTGAATAGGCTATATTCAGGTTTCGCATAAACTAAAAAAAAAATGTATAATGTAAAAAGCGATAAACGGCGCGACGCGCGCTCACATTCAGCGGCCGAAAATACGTTTGGTCTGAACAATGCCTTATAAACGATAGTCGATGTCTACTTTATGCAAACTTGCCGTTTTTAAAACTGATTTCCTCATTTGCTTCGATGTTTTGAATGTAAGTAATGTTTTAAATTCCTTTCCATTATCTGAATAAGTGTTTGCACATTCTATATTTATAAAACTTAAAGTCACAGGGTCTGTTAATGCTTGTGTCAATAGTGATAGTGAATCAGATCTAATTCATTAAACAAAATGCCTTCTAACGTATGATTCTATGTAGGTATTCCTATTGGCTTCTCACTCTATCGAGACTGACATGGAGATTATGATGAAAATTATGTAATTATAGAGCGTTATAATATGTGAAGCTTTTACGAATAATTGGGGTCTGAATATTCGTGGATAAAAAGCATTTTGTGTTCATAGACTATTCACACGCAAAATATCGACTAAACCAGTTCAGTTCAACCGTTAACACCGGCACATTTTTGCATTATTACTATTCCTGCTGTACGGGGTGTTTAAGACCTTGTTTGAAAACTATCATTGTGGCGGTAAGGGCTTATTAAACCCCGTAACGTTTTTGCCGACCGGACGGCGACTACCCATTGTCCGCAAGCCCCTACGGTGGCTGGAAATCGGGATCTCGCGCTCGCGGCCGGTTCCTTTGCTAGCATTACTGCTTCACAGAGGGAGGCGACCGCCTGCCATTCCTCCTCGCTGCGGACCCTGGCCTGAACCAAGACCCAGCGCGAGAGATCGCTGCCGCTGAGCGCCCACACTCGGCGGTACTTTGCTCAGGTGGGGCACACCTCTACTGAATACTTCAGTGCTCCGGGCAGTCCACACAATGGTGACGCCCGGGCGTCACTTCCGCACGAATCCGTTGCAGGAATCTCCCGAACTGACCATGTCCGGTGAGAACCTGAGACACCATAACGTTTAGAAGCGTTATTTGGCTAAATTAAAAGACACAATTTTATTATTTCAGAGCGATACGAGGTCAAAGTGACACCTTAGTAAAGTAGATACACCATACAAAAATACGAGGAATATTAGACCTCGTTCTGCACTGAAAGTATTAAAGCGGGATTCAGTAACAAACATGTCAATCTCAGGATATTTAAAACTATAAGTAGGAAGAAATCACTGGTTCAAAGCTTATAATGTTAGTTTTCGTCGGTGTAGCAACGATTTTAGCAATAACACTTCTGCTTACCTTATTTATCTGAAGTAGGAAGTAGTTATTTTGTACAGTTTCCGAATATTTGATCTGACCGACTTAGCACTTCCTAAGTGATCGAGATTGGATATGGCTTTTGTTAATTTTAGTACTGGTTCGAATGAGCGTATTTACATAGATAATAAAAAACTACAAAAAAAAGACTAAAAAAAAAAGACATTCAAAATAACAATAAAACATTTAGAGCGCGAGCAAGATAACTTGGCGCGTAGCTGGGGGCGTGCTTAATGTTGCCAGCCTAAAAAATCTATTTTCCTTAATTTGATTAAAAAATGCTCTTCCATAACAGTGTAATTTAAAGAATTTATTTATTTAATTTATACCTTTATTATTAAAAAAATCGTGAGAACTTTGTAAATCTTTTATTGAATATCTTAATAAATTAATTAACACTTTTAGCACCAGAACTACATGCTAGTCTTTATCAGAAGAGTCGGATAAGTCCATTGCTAATTTGTCCATTTTGAGATCCATTAACCTCTCAGATTTAAAAAATATTTTCTTGTAGAGATACATTGTCATTCTTCTGGCTCTCAGTAACGCTTGCGCTTTTGTATTGTCTCTTATAGGGATATAATTCTGTTTTAGATTTGGCACTATTAATTCTTTCATGGATGAAGTTTTCAGAATTCATATGGTAATAGAGCAAGTAGTGGCAGTCCATTTTTAACAAACTTTGTTGACTTGCTCGGTACCGCTCGGGTACGCATATTTAGGGAAATTTTATTTTAATGGTCACCCGAAAATTTTTTTTTGAAAAATGGGTCTAATTTTTGAAAACGGTATAGGCCCAATATTTTCTAATTTCTTTTCACAAACACGTTTAACTTTCAAGATAATATCCTTTGAATCACTTTTGGTATAATAATGACGACTATAAAATTTACTATAGAAACGATAAAAACACAGAATACAACACATTCTCCTGACACATGACATAAACGTCAAACGATTAGTTTCCAATTTCGGCCACGCGCCAACTTATCTTGCGCTAGCTATAGTCATTTCGCCAAGATCTAGCCCTGATTGACAGTCGCTTTGTGTAGTCTTTGGTAGAAGAAGAAGCCTTCTACCTTTACCCTCCCACCCTTGGTAGAACAAGAACAAAAAAAGACGTAACTCAAAAAACCTGGGTATTTGAAAATTGAACCTTATTTTTTGAAATATGTTTTCAGATTCAAATACTATCTCTTTTAGAGTTAGTTGTCTTTATTAAGCATGCGATTTGTCAAAAATTATAGAAACCAAAGTATACCAAAATGTTTTAATACTTCTTGTTAACATACCTAAATTATCGTGGATAGTTTATTTCAAGGAAAGGAGAACTTTAGAGTAATATTATACAGAGCAAGACCATTCTGAATGAAAATAAAAGAATTTGCAATTGTTGCCTTTTTTACTGTGGGAATATTATCAATGATAACCCCCGCTCTTGGGCGGAGCGGGAGATAGTGTCAGACTCTTACTGACTAAAAACTCACCCCGTTCCTTCAAGCCTTCATACCGGGGCTCAAGCTGTCTTTCGAAACTAACCCTGGCCCCGGTAGGCTTCGACCCAGCTGGGCCCCTACTGTTGCTGACAACTCCCTGAGGGGCGCGGGAACAGTGCGCGCCGTCGACGATTTGGGTTCGGTCCGGACAGTTACCGGACGGTCGATTAGCGAGTTACCCATTGGTCACTGTCCGCAAGTCCGCGTCTACGATGGCCGGAAATCGGGATCGGAATCCCGGCGGCGGCTGGGGCGCTGTGAGCTCCGCCGTTGCCTGATGCGGTCGGCCTCCTCTTTTGCTAGCATTACTGCTTCGCAGAAGTCGGCGACCGCCTGCCACTCCTCCTCGCTCCGGACCATGGCCTGAACCAAGGCCCGGCGGCGGGGTCCGCCGCCGATCGCCCCGACGAGGGCACGGCGATGCTCCGCCCAAGCAGGGCACACCTCGACTGTGTGCTCGACCGTATCCTCCGGGCGTTCCGCACAGTGGCGACACCCGGGCGTCACTTTCGCACGAATCCGAACTTGAACTTGCCATGTCCGGTGAGGACCTGCGTCGTGCGGAAGGTAAGGTCGCCGTGAGGTCAGTGAGGTCTTTCCAGCCACGCCTCAAAGAGGGGACTTACCGCCATAATTACAATCTTGGCTTGTTTTTATCGAAGGTGCGCTATTATATAGTGGATTTTTGACAATCGTTATTGATGTCAGAAAGTCACTTGGTCTTGTTCTAGATTTGCGAGTAATTTCCAAGCTTTTTTAATGGGGTTCGCCCACTACCACTTCGGTTTGTTATTAAAGATTGCTAAAGTTATGTTTAAGTATAACTTGAATGGCTCCTTAGCATTTTGAGTGGCTTTTAATTCACATTTAAATTGTTGTTCAAATTAAAATATAATGACTAGTGATGGCCAAATGTGATTTAGTCTTCTTTGCAAAAATTAGTGTTGCGCAATTATAATTGAAACATATTAATCAATTATGTTATATTTTGTGTCTAGGTTATTATCAAATTGCTAGCAATTACTTGTTTTAAGGTCTTTCTCTCAACGGTTCATGCAAAAAAAAGTCTGTGGTATTTTTAACTTTATTTAATGGTCATAGAGTCCTTTGAAACTTACGTAAGATATTTAAATATTTCTATTGGCACTGAGAGCAAGGCTGGTGAGGCTGAATGTACACAATATTCAACATTAAATTATAAAGGGGCGTGTAGGAAAATCTGTGCGTCTTGTGCGCGCATTGTGCTTAGTGGTTGTGCTTGTGTGTAAACGCAGACTTACAAAATTTAAATACCATCATTATCATTTAAGCCGAAAGACGTCCACTATTGGACACAGGCCTTCCTCAAGTGTTGTCTCAACAACCGTTCCTGTGCGCCTCGCATCCATCGGATTCCCGCGATACCGCACTAGATCATTGGTCCACCTTGTGGGAGGCCTTCCAACGCTGCGTCTTCCGCTACGTGGTCGCTACTTCAAAATCTTTCGTTCCCCTCGACCATCTGTTCTGCAATGTGCACCCCTCCCTCTGCTACTTAATTTTGGCGATTCTATGAGCTATGTCGGTACCCTTGGTTCTCCTGCGGATATCTTCATTTCTGATGTGATCACGCAAGGAAACTCCGAGCATAGCCCATTATTTATTTATTCGTAGAGTGTATCGAAAAAAGTGGTTTGATAAATGTGGAGATAGACATAGAGCAGAGTGCTCTCTGCTCTATAACACCGTCGCATTGACAAGCTTTCTCCATTTGTATTAAAATGTACTATTAACACTCGTCGAAGATCTTGGAAATATTTACTTAACTGATTCTAAATTCGAAGTAACAATTCCGTCTCATAAATTAAAATTATAATGCACATATTTCCTGTTGCTAAAATTTTCCGAGTAAAATCACTTAGTTTTTATAGTATGTAGTACGGAAGTACATTCAGATACATGAATAATCCGTTTATCGGCCTCGTTAAAAAATATTTTATCAAAAAACCAATCAAATATTATGATGATCAAAATAACGGAATTAGGAATTTTGAGTGTAACCCATTAAGATAGTTGATCTTGTCTTGTTCAAAAAAATCGTTTTGTACTTACAATATACTTAGATTTGATACGTATCTAAAATTCTTTCTATTTTGATGGTAATCTCATTTGATAACTGTAAAACAAGGGTTTGTTCGTATAGGTTTTCTAATGTTTGAAATAATAACAAAAGCCAGCCGTACCTAAATGTTTTCTCTTCGTCACCCTTGGTTGACTGGTAGAGAATGCGTAAGGCATTAAGATGTGATCGATTCGATTTTTTATGAGACTAGTACTACTACTAGCTTTTGCCGGCGGGTTCACCCGCGTTCATAAAGTATAGCTTATGTCACTCAGGAATAAAACAGGTTTCTGTTGGTGAAAAAAATTAGCAATCGGACCATTACTTTCAGAATTACCTCCTCCAAACAAAAAAATAAAAAACAAACTTCACCTCTTTATTATATTAGTGTAGATATTCCGTGATACATTTATTATTTATTTATTTAAAGCTTATGATGATTATGTTATGATGATTTCAAGGTTCTCGACGTTTCGAACGCTCTCATTAACAACCTTGTCATTTCCGAAATTCATTATCTCAGCCCTTTCCCAACTAGATCTAGGTCGGCCATTTTCAAAATTAATAGTATAAAATACTACCATCTGTTAGCGTCTTTGTCCACACGTATGTCAGTTATTGTGGACACGATGTCGAAGACGAAGCCTGATAAAAAGTAACCTATATCCTTCGTTGGGGTTCAAGCTTACTTCGTACCAAATTTCATCTAAATCGGTTCACATTTCGACACCTGCAAGATATAACACTGTAGCTCAGTTTTTGGGTAATTTCATTCATTTTGCATTCTTTTGCTGCATACAATCAGCAAGACAAAGATTTTAACTCAAAATTGCCTCAAATTATAATGACTGTAATTCCTTACAGGTGTTGATTTATAATGTTAAATATGAATACTTACAAGTATAAAGCAAAGATGTTATGGATATGACATTCCGGATCTTGATACGGATACCGAAGATGAGACTGAAGCTGAAGCTTTATTTTCAGTCGAATACTAATTTTCATACTGCCCACAGCGGCAAGATCGTGAACAAGTCGTCAGTCTGCACTAGCTTTTACATCTGCTTCGGTTACGAATAGTTTTTGATTTTGAATATCATAGAGTTCCATTTATAGTTGCGGAGTTCCATAACATCTCGTTAAAGACTAATTTAAATGCTTGTGATATTCTAATACTATTTAATGCGAGTGACTGCCATTTTCAGGCCCTTTTTATTCGAGTCTTAAATGCACTGAACGCACTATGATTTGTATTTTGAAGATTACTATGTTTATATTGTAAATATAACAACGTGCATTTTTTATATTTTATATAAGTATTTCTTTCTTCATCGCAATAAAGACCTTATTAATATTTTAACAAAGGCTTTTGTGTTCAAAAAAGTTTCTGGCAAAAACCAACCGGCGGGTTTTTGCCAGAAACTTTTTTCATTGAAAATGTGCTTCAAAGTTATAGAATTATTTGTGGTATTATTTGAAATAACTAAATGTAGGGAACATTTAAAAATCAAAATCGATGTTAGAAGATAGGGAATATGCATGCAATTTTTTTATTTGGTATATTAAGGCATTAAGTCCGCCTATGTACTTTTATGTTGTATGAAGTTTAATATATAAATAAATTAACATCTTTTTAGCGCTGGTGAACAAATATGAAAAAAATAAAATCTTTATTAACAACGAAGTTATAAAGCTTCAAAGCTTCTGCTAAGAAAGAGAAGTCCGACATGGTTTTTGACGTCAAAGGCCATAACACTCGTACGGCCGCCATAGAAAACGGCGTAAGAGACATATGTATTTCTTTAAAATTGTTTTATCTCGTTGGCTTTCCTACCAATTTTGATACTGTTTTCACAAATAGTATTCTTTTTTTTTGTATATTTATTGATAAACTGGTTAGTTACAATATTTTTTCATGCATATTTCCTATTCTTTTTTTTTGTTATTTCAAAATCCGGGGAAATCATAATGCCATACATGGAAATGTCAGTTTAAGCAAGACCCCTCTTTTATCGAATAGTCTGTCAGTCGATACTGTTACAAAAATATGTAGTTTAACTGTTCAGATCTAATTAAATGACTTAAGTAGACCTTATAATGTAATTTTTATTTTTCACTCGGCACGCGTTGCTAAGATATTGGTTGCGTTTTCATACAAAATTTTTCTTTAATATTTTATTTAGTTTTAAAAGCTTCGCAACTTGTAAAAAAAGATTTTTAAAAATGATTGTGATTTTGTTACGAAGAGTTTTGTATGAAAACGTAACTCGCGGATCACAATAAAGCTTATAATATATTATTTTTGTATGTAGATAATAAAAATACTCTAGTATCATGTAAATTGAGTGAATAAGGCGATGCCATTGAGGCGAAATGAGGTGGAGGTAACACAAAAGGCCAAAGAAAAGGGACAGCAATATGTTGAGAATTCTCTATCTCCCTCTAAGGGTTCTTTTTGTCAGTTCTCCCCTCTTCGCCTCAATGGCGTCCCTATGGAGCAGTTTGTTTAAAACGAGGTTTTTATTTATTTGTAGTATAAAGAACGTTACTAGTAGTAAATTGTAAGTAAAGGCTTCGGTAGAATGGATGGAGATTTTATACATTACAGCTTCACAAACGAATGTATAAATAAAAATTGTTATTTTCATTTTGTGGTTTTCTTTAGCTCGCAAGCTAGGAACTTTGTCAAGTGTTTAAATGTAAGGAAATGCCTACCGAATCGACTCTGGACCCTGTGGGTTTGGTTTTGGATTGGCCCTCAAGGTAACGTCCATTACTGGTAGGCCACTAACCCAGTTAGTGGGTACTAAGCAATGGATCAAAGATAGCTTCCATCAAAAATAAAGGGGCCTCAAGACAGAAACTTGGTACTCCATAATCATTAAAAACAGCTGAGTGAGTCTACGTTACTTGTCATCACCAAGAATCCAGACAAATTACATTATCCTTTTTAGGAGTTCGTAATTTACGTACTAAAAGAAGATAAGGAAATACAATATCTACGGATTCCCTTCCCTCTCGATAGAAAACTATCCGGGATACAGAACATCTTCCTTTGCAGGAAGTGGGAAATAAATCTTGCAGCCTGAAAAAAAAAATGGCAGCTCGGATCAAATTAAAAATAATCCCTTGGCTTTCTATTACTTTTAATTCCGATGTGAAAATAAAGCACTCAAATGCTCCGCGTTGCTTCAATTGACAATTAGGTCTTCAATCATCAAACAGATAGTTAAAATACTTAATGCGCGTAGCGAAATTAGAATAGAGAAACCGGCACCGCCAAAAACAAGTCAATGACCATTGTTCTTTGTTAAGACATGACCCGAATAAACTAATGTTTGTCTCCCAACAAACGCTTGATTAATTAACATGTCGCCAACTCACAAACTTGGCGACTATGTTAATTCTTGCTACCGAACGAGCAAAAACACAGGAAGGGTTTTTAACAAACTGCAGCGCCGACAGACAGAACCCATACCATGCAAATGATCTTCAACAAGTCAACACCACATCTGGTTTTAATTTTATAACAATCTTTCATCATTTTGTTAGACCAAAACGATCCTTCGCACCTTGCGATAAGAGCTCCAATGTAAGTGGGTTTTTGGTTATATTGTTCCATTTTGCGTAATAGGTCAATGCCAAGATTGTGATTAATGAATGCGTGCACGCATGCGGTTGTTTAAACACCGGTTGCGTGTTTGTGTACCGCGGAGGTTTACTAGTAATGCGAGATAACACGACAGGGCGCTAGATTTTTGAAGATTTAGCGAAATTTATCACTAGGATATAACCTTCTGATAGATAGTAAAAACTGGAAGAAAACAAGAATATTTTTCAATATTCGGCTTGAGACAAAAATTTGCAACGTTAGACGAAAGTTTCAAGGGCGCTTGTGCATAAATGAATTTTGACACCTCCATCAAGTGAATTTGTTACAGCACACTTATGTAAAGGAACCCAGCTTCCTGCGGTCTCGCGTAGTTCCCGGACTTTCGCAAATAGGTCATAAAATGTAGTTTCCGCGAGCCGGTGACCCACCAGACAATGGGCGACCACCGCATTGTCTATTGTCATCACCGGCCAGACATGCCGCGATGAATGGGGCAAGTTCATTCCGATCCGGCCCACATTAGCCGTCCGATCCGAAGGGAGACGCAGGTAGCGCGATGCCGTGCGCGCGACAGAGAGAGTGAGCAAGAATACGGTCTGCGCGGACACTCGGAATTACCGCTGCTTGAGTTTTGTTTTGGAACGGTCCAGTTGCTTGGCGGGCGGCGCACGAGTCGAACTGTTCCCACGCGCGATACGATTAGCTCGTCGCGGTGTAACGTAACATGAACGGGTCGCATTTGTATACGCGCCGCGCCTCGCCGCGCTCGCACCGCCGATAACATCTGCGAAACCGATATTTAGGCCGGCGATATCGTGATAGGGTTCGAATTCGTGCGCGACATTTCACTGGTACCGCGCGGCCATGTGATCGCTCCCCGACCGATGGGAGCGAAAATCGAAAAAAAAAGCCGCCTGCTAATGTCTACCCCTCCCGGCCGCTACAAAAAAGGGATAAAAAGGTTATTCCTGGAATGCACACATGTGGACGCCGGGTAAAAGTGGGTGCTCGTATTGAATCCACAGTGTTACCACGATGCCTCGGAGGAGCAGGTGGATGAATCTGGCGGCGGGCGTCGCGCTCGGTGTCATGTTCGGGATATTCCTCAAGTTGTGTTTAAGGACGTCGTCCAGGACGACTATGGAAGCATGTCCGGAGTCGGCTAAATTGTTAGCCGATCCTGACCCTATCGCGCTGATAGGTTTGATGCCAAACGAGACTGTTCACAACTCGAACAGGACATTAGTGTTCGTGGGTGTTATGACAGCTGAACAATATTTAGGTTCGCGAGCGAAAGCAGTGTACGAAACTTGGAGCCAGGACCTGCCTGGTCGCATCGCGTTTTTCAGTTCGGAAGTGTCGCGGGCGCCGGGATTACCTTTAGTTCCCCTGCGTAACGTGGACGACAGCTATCCGCCGCAGAAGAAGTCGTTCTTAATGTTGCTGTACATGTATGAGAAGTATGGGGATAAGTTTGAGTGGTTCATGCGTGCGGACGACGACGTGTATGTGCGAGGTGATAAGTTGGAGGAGTTCTTGCGTTCGGTGGACAGTCGGAAGCCTCAGTTTATAGGGCAGGCTGGTCGAGGGACGAGCGACGAGCGGGATGCGCTGGCTCTGGACTACAATGAGAACTTTTGCATGGGTGGTCCGGGCGTGTTGTTCTCGCGGGAGACGCTGAAGAGGGTGGCTCCTCACGTGAAGTACTGCCTCAAGCACCTGTACACCACGCACGAGGATGTGGAGCTGGGCCGCTGTGTCGCCAAGTTCGCCGGAGTGTCGTGCACGTGGAGCTACGACGTGAGTAATTTTTTGTTGTAAGCTAACTTTAGTAGGTAAACAAATGACATTATAGACGACTTCTTTCGCGAAAGATAATATTTTTTTGAAGTTATCAGGTGTGTTTCGAAATCCTGAGTTTTATCGTTATCGTATGATTCTAATTGATATGTGGACGTGTAGTACCTAAATAAAGTTCGTTGGCAATATGTGCAAGCATGTTCATGTCAGCATTTCGGTTAATAACGATGTTATTCTAGCTGGCCGGTTTACCTATCCAATACCGCGTAATTGATCAATATTTGAGCTGTCAAAACAACCTGACGTCCGCAAATGGCTATCAGGTTTTTAAGTGTCTTTTTTTTTGTGAGATATTTTAAACCAAAAAATTAATGAAAGATAACATAAAAATAAATTTACACGCTTGAGATGATCATGTAAATTAAATTCACGGTCTACCTATTTTATTTAACTTTACGACATGTCTTAACCATTGAAGAAATTGCACATGCAATGCAAGCTTTTGACATAAAATGATCAGTTTCCTTATTGATCAGGAACTTGGAGGGCATGATTAGGTACAAGTTTATTGCCAAAGCTAGTTAAGGAAATAAATCGATTTCGTTGTCTTCAAAAGTAGTTATTCGGCGATTTATTGAGCGTAAACTGTTCTTAGTGGCCAGTGTTTTTCAGCCATGGGATCACTGACCGCTACCTAGGCAGTTGGGCAGTTGACTTTACGGTATTTTTTAAGACCTTAAAAAAAGTTCATTTGCCATTTATTTTACTTCTATTTTCTACTCAGCTATTCTCGGAATGTTGTGTGTCGGATGATGTAATAAAACAACTTATTATTACATTAGTTGCTGCAGTGCAACGTAAGCAATTATATCCACGTTCCTACCTACGTAGAATTTCGAATGTCATGAGCATAAATTAATAAGTCGTTTTAATAAAATAGATATGTAAGTACTACCTAGGTTGACTAGGTACATGGGTAAATGAAACACCACAAGTTATTTTAGAGGAAAATTTTTGATTTAGGTACCTACCTACGACTCGGAAATCACGAGATTAATTAGGTATATACGAATTTAATTTACCTAAAATTAATTAATTGACTTTTCGTCCGGTTACAGATAGGCCCATTAGGTGTCGTTTCAATTACAGCAAATACCTAACTGATAAAGTTACCAACCAATTAAAATATAACAGGAAAAAAATACGAGTCCTAGTGGGGTGGCTAGTTATAATTGGTCAGATTTGCGACTGAAACAATTTCGGAACGAGCTATAAAACTGATTGCTGCCATTTCCTGCTAAAGGTTCTTATCGTAAATTGGTCTTAACTATTACGAGCTTAACTGGTGCACAGGTATGACACTAGCATTGCTAGCTGAATTTACCTGCATGAGAGAAATTTAAGAAAAAGTATGATTGCATAAATTTTGGCATTCATGCAAAGTTACGCTATACCTATGTAAAAATCAGCGGCCCATAACGCGATCCATTTCACATCCCAGCTGAACTGTTTTTTGAAGTGAAAACTTCTTTAGCGGCGTTGAGCACTTTTTCTGTAATGGGTATAAAATCTTAAACTCGCGTCAGGACACGTGATCTGATCGAAAAAGCGTAAGACGGATGGTAAACTTTTTAATGTAAAATAATTGTAATAGTTTTAAAGTGTTAAATTTTTAATGTAATATAAATTGTCATGTTTGTGTACGATAGCGCAATAAATAAATATTGTATTCTACCACATAAATGATAGTACTTTTATAATGATAAAGCAATTGGTGCAAAATTATTCCCTAACCATTCCAAAATATCAAACATGCTCAACGTTAATAATCAAGTTTTCACTTCTGCCGGCACTCCCGGAGTGCAATTTTTTTTTTAATTGATACAAACTTATAGTGCTTGACAGTGAAACGTAGTGTAGTGTGTGCCTGATGGTGAGCAGTAATGCAATCGTTGATGGTGACGCGCACTAGTTTATTAAGAGTCTACTCACCTTGAAGTTGAGTCTACCACCTAAATTAAAATTGGACGGGAAGACCGCAGCACGTAAATTCAGTCCTTCGATGTATTTACGCGGTATAAACGACGAAGCGAAACGCTTAGTTCGGACAGTAGAGGGACTGTATTACCACTTATCATACTAGTGGATTAGGTGCGTCCTTAAAGCGGAGCGGCTGTGCAACGAATAGCCGTAAAGGGTGCGCAACGAACACGCCGCGCATGCGCAGCGAATTTGTTGAAGACGCGCAACGAGATCCGGCAACGAGTTGCGGGTCTCCAGCGTCTTCGAAGTAACAAAGCCAATAGCAGTGTCTCCTTGTTGGAATCTATGTTTTTACTGAGTGTATGGTACGTCGTTAAGTTGGTACAAACACGTGTTGAAAATGTTGCGAATTTGACACGCGTCCGCGACGTTTTCGCTGTGCAGGCCCGCAGCCGCTCGCAAACCGCTAGTGGATAAAGATCTTAAAGAAATGGATTTACTTTATTAATCGCATGCCTGACTAGAGATGTGGCATTGCCGGCAATATTACCCGAAGAGGGAATATTGCTGGCAATATTGCCACCTATATCTATATTTCGGGCGATATTGCAACTTCACTTCAACACAACATAGTAGGGCCCCTGATACGTTTAGATCAGTCGTGAGCTTTTAGAAACCAATAAAAAGTACAGTGTTACATATAAGCCTACTTATTATGAACTGCATATGCGTATAATACAATAATATGAACCGTTACATTTGCTCTTGTTTCCACGGCTCGCGTTAATTCGAGCGGTTGCACGGCAGAACGAAAGTGTTACAATTACTTAATGATTGCTGCTTGGCTCTTCAAATGTTGGTTTATGTAAGGATTTCTTTCTGTTGTGATATTATCTTCTGTTTGTACATGCAGATTTTAATGTAGTTTCTTATTCATCTTGGTCATGATTACCAACCACAGTAGTTTCATTATGGGTACGCGTTTCTTTATAATCATGTCGATATGTTCCCTCTTGTTATGACACTTGGGGGAGGCCTATGTCCAACAGTGGACGTCTTTCGGCTGAAATGATGATGCCCCCTTTTTGGAAAGTGGTTAGAAAAGCGTCTCGGCGTCCTCATCTTCCACATGACGCAATTCCTCAGCGGACATGGTTAGTTTAGGAGGTTCCTGCACCTGATTCGTGCGAAAAATACTCCCGAGTGTCACGTTTGTGTGGAGGTGTATGGGGTTTATTAAAAGTTATTAGTAAAAGTTTTCCACAGCGGATGAAGTCATAGGATGACTCTCACCATAAAAAAAAACTTGTTTCAAATACTAGCCCTATTTTGAAATGGGTTATTCAACGTTATGGAGAAAAATTACCGTTATAGTGTACTGACAAACAGGCCTTCTTTGATTATTATCTCACTTGATGGTAAGTGAAGATGTGGTCGGTGATGCAGCACGCTTGCCTAGAAGTAACCTGTTCACTTTTGACTTAAAGACCCTTAAGTTGAAGCTATTAAGAAACACTCTAGCAGGGAATTCCATTCCTTATCTATACGCAATGAACGTGTTGCCAAAACGTTTCGTGCTTATGGGCTTTACGTGGGTATAATTATTTTCTCATCATCATATCAGCCGAAAGACGTCCACTATTGGATACAGCGTCGCCACTACGACCGGCTCTGTGCGTCACGCATCCATCGGATCCCCGCGACCCGGACCAGGTCATCGGTCCACCTTATTGTAGGCCTTCTAACGCTGCTTCTCCGGTACGTAGTAATTCTTTTCTGCTTTGTGCAAATCTTGGTCTTTCGTACATTTTATATGGAAACTAGACTTGTAGAGCTACATTCATCCAAGCCACGTGTCGTCGTTCTGCGTATAAACCAGGCGTGATACATGTGTGCGTCGGTATAAGTAGTTCTAGCTTCACTACTTCCTTCGTTGACTTTGTTTGGTGTAAGTACATAGGCTACTGGAGTTTCTTTCATCTGTGCTAAGCCGGATCTGTCGCAGCCGGCCCTTTGATCGTTGGTTATTGAATTTCTGCACGTATGAGTTGTTGTAGCTATGTCGCCCGACCTACTCGTATCTCAATCGTTTGAAAACCTGGTAGCTCTGAGGGCCCTATCACGAGTTCTTAACGTGGTCCATTTGACGTCCTAAACTGAAATGTTAAAGGGCTAAAGGGCTAAGCTATATATGTATGTAGAATGTATGATTCCATCCTTCTTTCTCGTTCGGACGCCTGACATTTTAACACATCATTGTAAGGCCTCTGACTCTGATTTAAATTGGTACAAACCCATCATAATCATCATTTCAGCCGAAAGACGTTCACTGTTGGACATAAGGCTCCACCAAGTGTCGCCATAATGACCGGTCCTGTGCATCTCGCAGCCATCGGATTCCCGCGAGGCCGCGACCCTCACCAGGGTCATTGGACCACCTTGTAGGAGGCGTCTCCTGGTACGCGGTGTTCTTTCCAGAACCATTCGTGCCCATTGATCATCTGTTCTGCAAGCAATGTGCCCTGCCCTCTGCCACTTAAGTTTGGCGATACAAACCCCTATATGTTAATTAATATTAATTTCTTCTTTCTTTTATTTCGTGCTTTTCTTCTTCGATGTTCTCATTACCTAGTCCGAGATCTATCTGGTTTTGACGCAGTATCTGATTTCTTCCGGCAAAACATTCGTAAACATCAAAAAAACTTGTGTAACTACTGTTTTTCCTCTTACCTATATTGAACAGTTTCGAGTGGCGGCGCTTATAAACAAGTTGTACGGGTGAACTACGGAAACATTAAGATGAAAGCAAAAACAATAATTATCTCCTCAGTTTAAACGCACGTGTAACATATTCATAACTGACACAACATGCTGTAAACGCTTTAGTTTATAAACATGTAGGCCTTTTTGAAATGTTGTGCTAGGAACAAGAAATTATGTCGTTCATTTCTTTTAACAAGTGTTTGTTTGTGGTTGTAAAAACTAAAACCATAGAATAGGCATACACAGGCAGAAAGTCAAATATGTATATCTTAAATATAATCTATATAGGTATAGTATAAAATCGCATTGCCACTCACTGATTAATCATGAAATCTGAGAAACTATAACATCTTCTAAACTTACAATTTGGCAGGTAGGTCCCATATGAAGTGTAGACATCCGCTAAGAACGGATTTTCCGAAATTTACCCCTTAGGTGAATGAAACGGGGTCCAAAGTTTGATGATGAGTCTACCTTTATGACCTGTTGAGTCATCCTCCCTGTTAGTCCCTGCTGAAACAAAATATATAGGTAAAGAAGTCAATCTACAAAGCGCGCTCCAGCAACGCACACAAAGACACCGCTCACAGACACGATGTCTCAGTCGCGTCTCTGATCACTCGTCGAACAATTCCGGCTCAAACGCTCATTAGTGTGCGTCCACCGAGCGTAGGTATAAAAAGTGAAGTACATACATGAGATTGTCTTCTGTGCCTATCTACTTTGTGGTGTTGAGTAGTAAACACTACAATTTTCTTCGTCGTTGTTAGTACACAATGCCAAGTGTGAGTAAGTCTAGGGCTAAAGATCAAGCCATTATCTAGTATTAAGCCAATTCTTCCTGTGTACGTTTATTCTTGTGACACTATACTTGTACCTACCTACCGACTATACTCGTACTATCAAATGTGGTAGGTATAAACATTGACATATTATGTGCAAAAAACTGGTAGTAATAATGTAATAATAACAATCAAGGCTTACCATTAGCAATAATTAATCATTCGCTTTCGCAAACTCGAAATGCAATTTTTTTCTTGATAATATCAAACATGCAGTCGCTTCGTCGAGTCTTTGAGCTGACGGTTGTGATAGATACGTATAAACTGACTGACTTTTTTGTATATAATCTAAGAAAGTTATAATTACCAAATAAAGTTCGGAATACTTTATATTATTTTTTGACAGATTTTCTGTTATCAAGCCTGCTTTTGCAGCCGAAATCAAAACCACAACCGAATATTCGGCTCCTATTGCGGTTTCGGCCGCAATCGAAATCGAAACTGACTTACTAAGTAAGTTTCTCAAAAAAAAAACACTGTCAAAAATACCTATTAGGTATAATTATTTTTTCTCTAGAAGAGGAACAAGAAAAGGCTGCATAATTGTGTTTCGGTTGGTCACTACCTTTCTTATTGATATATACTAGTACTTGTCTGTGATCCCATCTGATGGTGCAATCGTGAGGCACACTAGTTTATTAAGAGCCTATTCACTGTAGCCTTGAAGGCACCTAAATTATAATCGGACGGGAAGACCGCAGCAGGCGAAATGTTCCTGTCCCTCAATGTAAGCGGTACAAAAAAAGGGGCTTGGTCCGTAGAGGTGGATATCGCAGTTCGTCGGATTGTGGTAGTGGCAGTGGTAGAAATGATGAAGATGGTGGAATCAAGTCATGAAATTCCTGCGCACACTCTCCAAAATTCATCCTGTAAAACACTTACCTGGAACATTGACATAATACACCCCTACTTTTTAATTAGTACACAAAATAATGGGGCTGTATCTGTACCCGTTACTGATCATATTTTTGTATTCAAAAGCAGAAAAAACCGAAATCCTAAAATTGACCACGAAAAGGTAAATTCATCATAGATTCAATCATACATAACAATTGCAGTAGAAAATACTGCGTGCAGTGTTTTCCATTTTAATCGTCATTTATTCATTCATAATTAATAGCCTGCACAATATTTCCATAAATTTAGAGACATTTTGGGATAAACACAAACGCTAATAACTTACCTGTGTATGAATATTATTTATTGAGGCTTTACTTAAATAATAAGGGCTTTTCTAATAAGCCCTTTAAGTATTTGTACTAATTAAAAACTAGTGGTGTATAATAACAACAAAAATATTATAATAACAATGAATAATAATTAAATGCCAAAAACGCTGGTTTATAATTATCAGACAACTTCCACGCTAGTTTTCAACTAAGGCTAGGTGCTTCGGTCGTTAAGTTCAAGGTAAAGTGTTGTTTATTTTAACACCAGTTTCCGTAATACAAGTTTGCACGAGGCCTTAGAAAAAAATAATCGCTTGAGACGATGGAATTTGATTTATCGACGATCGATTCGAACTACATAAATTCCCGACAAGTTTTTTAGGTGAAGTGGTTCGATCTAAATGTGTTTTGAAATTGAAAGTTGGCCATAGATTTTATGGTTCGCATAGCATGGGATCAATTCAGATTTTTTGTGGTGTCGGTTATGTAGTATTTTTTGTTATGGACTAGCTTTTGCCCGCGGCTTCGCCCGCGTTTATAAAATATAGCCTATGTCACTCAGGAATAAAGCAGCTTTCTATCGGTGAAAAATTTTGGCAATCACCAGTACTTCCAGAAATTACATAAAAACAAAAAAAAATTAAATCAAAAAATTTGTACCTCTTTATTATTATTTTAATAGGCTCGCGTTTGACCACTATCTCACCTGATGGTAGCGATGACGAGGCCGACGATGGAACACCCTTTCTTAGAAACAATCTATTCACTCTTGACTTAAAGACCCCTACGTTATAGCTATCTTAGTGGGCCCATCCAAGAAATAAAAAATTTAAAAAACTAGGATAAATAAAACATTTCTCTAATCATTAACATTACCAAAGGGCCTTTTTTTGAGGTGGGAATTCTCAAATAACTTCTCGCGCTCTAAGAGAAGCGATAGGAAGTGTAAAACTTTTACTGACTACACTACAATTACTATAGGATGACACGGGTGACAGCTGTCAGATTTATCTATTTACATACATAAAAGGAGAAACTGACTGACTGATGAACGCACAGCCAAAACTATTGGACTAGGAACCTAAAAATTTGCACAAGTTTTCCTTTTATGACGTAGGCAAGCAATAAAAGAGAAATTTTCAAAATTCATCCCCAAATTATTACATTAGTACAATATACCTATCATTTTTTCTCATCTTAAAGATACTTATTTTCGTCCTGCAGTCTTCCTACACATGCCCTGTAAAAAAGACCTTAAAACCCATCCATGTTTCTTTAGTTTCCTTTACGTTCCAAGGTCGTGGTGACTTTTTCTAACCATCTCATTGCAGAAGAAAGGTACTTAGCTGAAGATGAGCCTTTCAACAATTGTCTAAGCTATTTTCGTTCGACTTGCGAACCAGAATAAACTAGCTAGTATCATGACTAGAATCGTGAACATTGTAAAACCACAGTTAGACTACATTAGAATGATAATGACAAAGAGTCATGAATGTGTCTCAATTAAATTAAGTGGTCACATTAGACGCTACGGTAAAACAGTGCAAGAAACGGTCTATACTAATCTGCATAACATGCTTTTCTCGTTAAAGGCACAGCATAAAAATTGGTTTAAGGACTCGTATATCTTTACTGGTATTTAGGTTTAGTAATTAGAGATTAACCTTTTGAATGTCTTAAGTTACACAGTTCGACATAAGTAATTCTCTTTCTATTGTGTCTCTAATTACGGTATTCGATGAGTTAAAAACCAGCTTACATGCCCTTATTTATGTCAAAACTGCCTAGGGGCGGTTTTTTCCGGTGCAAACTGGATCTATCTGGTTTAGGGATGTCAATGTGAATTTATGAGGTTAAGTTTTGATTTTTGTCAGTCGTTACACAGGTCAGAAAGTCGGTCCATCAGTCTATCCATGGAGTATCGTTTATCTAGTTTGGGTTGTGGAGGATAGGCAGTCACACAATCAGATAAAGTTCAATCACCTACCACCACATTAGCATTTGCTTGTGCAAGTCGTTTTACACTATCTTATTGAACCATGACTATCTAACCAAAAGTTTAATAGAGCATTTTATTTCGCCACATTCTTTAGTGAGTATCTTAGTTGTGAGACAATATATAATAATAGCCAATTAATTATTAAAAAAATATATAAATACAATGATGGGACTAAATCAGTTATGTTGAAGCAAATATCTCTTTTTAAGATCTGTAGGTTTCTCATAAAAAAAGTTCTGAAAATAATTCATCATCATCATCATTTCAGCCAATAGACGTCCACTGTTGGACATAAGCCTCCCTCAAGCGTCGCCACAACGAACGATCATGTGCGTCCCGCATCCATCGAATTTCCGCTACCTTCACCAGAACCTTCTGAAAATAAATAGACTAAACAAAACATTTTATATCATAAATTAAATCAATTTCATTTTATTAACATCAAAACTAATAAATATGAATAACTTAATAGATATAAAAACTGAAAATAATAATATTTACAAACGGGCAAAAACAGATTCATCGACATCGATATCAATGGGAAAAGTGCCCAGAATAGATAGCAAATAGCAGATAGCAATGCTGGTTCGTTGTCCGAAAAATAATTATCTATAGATTCTTCACAAAATGACACAACTTAGAAAGAATTGAACACATAGCTGATAGAGATACCTGATGAGAAGGAACTAAGATTGCATGTATAAAAGTAATTAACAATTATACCTTTAAATGGAAGTCCACCTTTAGTGATAGCCTTCAAGCAATTCTAATTTAGGTTTAGCATGTATAGTTCGATGTACCCGACGTTTGCAATGGTGGTTGTTTTAAATTCATTTGTATTCAAAACATTGTTACACAACTTACACTGTGTGCATATATTTTTAAACTAATTCAGATCGGTATTAGGAGTTAGAAGACTGCTAACATTTACAAGGTGATTGTAAAATGTGTCTTGATTGGGAGCTTTTTTTGGGTAGGAAATCATACTAATGACATTTCCCGCCCCTGAGCGGAGCTCCTGTTCCTTCTTTGCTTTGATCCAAGGCCCTGGGGTTCTCTTTTGCACTACCCATGGCCCAAGAGCTTCGGCTCTGCTGGGCTCATAGAGCTGCGTTTCGATTGTTATTTAACTTTTTAATTTTTTTCTAAATTTAAAATTCTTTTTCATTACTCATACTCTGAAAGTAGGTCTGAAGTTGCCTGAGGAGCGGGCTGAAAGTGATACTTTTCTTCCCTAGGGAGTTTTACTTTACAAATGACAGCTGTCAAATTATTAAAAAATAACTAGTTCAATCTTCACATTTCTATTGAATCATGTTCCAATTTTCCATACAGCCAGTCAATCACAGCGCGATATAAAATTGAAATAACATAAAGATAAGTATTAATATTAAATAATTTTATATTTTAAGTGATTTATTTGTTGAACTATTTCTTTAAAATACTTTATTTTTAAAAGATTACAATTAATTTCTAATTTTTCATTATTGAGGCTGAATAGCTGCCCGGCCGCAGAAAAAAAAATACAAAATGGCGGGAAAGTGGCAATCAGTCGTTGGTCCGTACAACGAGATTTGTATTAACACGTTATGTTTATCAGATTAATATAGTGATTTATCGCCTAATTTCATAAGAGAAGAGGCTAAAGCAGTAGTGGAATACCTTTTACCGCCTAAATCAGAAGAAAGATACCTACTTAAAATCACAGGTACGACGACTAAGGTTTTACAAACTATATTTTTTTTTTTAGTTTCCTCGTATTCGAAATGAAAAGCACAGTGTTTACCTCGGGGTGAAAGTAACCCATTTAACCCCTCGAATTAGCGACCTCGCTTCGCTCGCCCGCCAACTCCTTCTCGGGACGAAATGAGTTACTTTCACCCCTAGTGTAACAATGTACTATTATTATTAGTTGGGTGCCGATATGGTCCTCCCATGTTTACTGCTTCATTATTGACTTACATAATTATGTCCTTCCTCAAGATTTTTAACTCTATAATTTAAGTTTCGTTTCTTAATGCAACGTATTTCACACTTTTTCTGTATCCTGTTCCTTTTCTATAATTTACTTGCTTGTTAACTTTTTTTTAAACTTCAGAGTTCAGACACGGTTTCCGTTTCAATTACTATAATTAACCTTAGAACCAAAGAAACGATTGCTAAGGCAAAAACAGCACCACTTACTCCAATGCATATTCAAGTGAACACAGAACCGACTCGAGTTATACTTGTAATGGCATATTAAAGTATTAAGGCAACCATCCCGGCACTCAGTGGTGCAATGGCAACCGGTTTTTGTAACCGCCAGCAGTTTTTGCGACCCTGTGATGTTAAGAGATACGGCTGGTCATAGATTAGCGACATATGTGTGAGACGTAGATGGGACACTATTTTGACTGTTGTTCTACCTACAACAGCCTAGTGTTGATGGGCTAGATTCTATTCTAAAGAGATTTATATGTGTGTTTTGGTACAAAGTCGACATCTTTTGCGATTCCCATGAATTCCCATGTAACTAACCGTTTCAGACTTTGATTTCTTTATCTATGTCATGAAATGAAGTTTAAGTGAATAGTGAATATATGAGTATTTATTTATTTAAAGTTCATGTAGGCACAAAGGTGGACTTGATGTCTTATGCATTCTCTTCCAGCTAACCAATGGTGGTAAAGAGATTACATGGCAGGTGCAACGTTAAGTCCGTATGCTTGACTAGATCGACAGTGATTTCAGAAAAATCTGAAATGAAAGTAGGGTTTATAGATCTTTTTGAAGCATGAGGACCAAAATCGTGATTAATTACCGACTTTTTCACTTTGTTACAAATTCATTTCATTTTTTGTGTTGCTTTTGGGTTATACTAAGTAAATGATGCAGTAGCTTCCTACAACATTGGTTTAGCTAACCAAACACGTCACAGCCTGTAGGCTAGATAAGATAGCCTGGATCTCTACAACACTGCAACAGGCCTTATCAGACGATCAGTCTGCTTAATAGAAGGCGTGAAAGTCAGAGTTGGGGGTTTATCAACCGATTTAGATACAAGGACTTATCAGAAATAGGTTAGTCTTATGATTGATGTATCTTTAAGGCGTAAGAGAATATTTGCTCATGTCTTTTTAAGTGTTACACCTTTTTTTGGCATGGGATATCATCAAAGAACTTCTTGCTCTTTGGGTGGAGCGAGAGGGCGTGTTAGATTTTTACTGAGTAAACCTATTTGTGTTTCTTCAGCATGTTTTTTTGCCCTTACTGTTGATAAGCTCGCGCTTGTCGACTACCTCACTTGATGGAAAGCGACCATGCGGTCGACGATGTAGCACGCTTAGAAGTAGCCTATTCACTCTTGACTTAAAGATCCTTAGGTTGTAGCTAGCAGAAAACATAGAATCTGGCAGGAAATTCTAGTGCCATAGTTACTCTTTCGAACAATGCCGCAGCCTGAGTGTGGCTGATAAAACCAAGTTTCTTGCTTGTTTGAACATCATATTTCTCTTCTTTCTGTTATAATTGAAGTCGATTGAACGATAGCCCTCATTTTCATAATGTGTATCTTGTTGCCTTCGTTATAATCTCAAGTTTGTAATATTTCGATATCTTGTTCTTCTCAAAAAATAAAAAAGCATCATGAGAATATGATAGATTGCGTTTAGCATCAATCATCACAGCTGTTAAGAATCCAGACGCGTTTCTAGAAATTGTAACATTCTCGATCAAAACAGATGTTTCTCATAATTTTGCGAACTAATTAGCTGACAAGTGTTACTATTACTATGCATAATTGTTTACACAATCGGCCTTGTTGCTTCTTTAGACGTCTGAGAATGTAACTGTTATAAAATCTGTACCGAAATTATTTTATTAATGTACTACGAGTATGTTATCTTATCTGTGGGTGACGTAGTTAAGGCCATCTGCAAACTGCTAATGAAAAATTATGATCGTGATATGTGTGAATGAATCATTTTGTATAATTTTGTACGTACCTGTTTTCGTAATTACCTATTATTGAACGGAGAATTCGTGATCTATGACTTCTGATTTCTAAGGATTATGTACTTACCTTTATGAGCTACATATATTTAGCATAGTCGGCCTTATAATGTTCTCACTGTTGGGACTCAGGTCTCCTCTCTAGGAGATGAAATTGGCCGTAATTCACCACGCGGGCTCAGTACGGGTTAGTGGATGTTACATGTCTTCGAATTTTTAGTTCTAGGACATGCCAGTTTCCTCACGATGTTTTCCTTCACCATTTTGAGAGCAGTGGTGATGGTATAAATTACGCAAAGTAATGCGCCTGGCTGGGTTTGAACCCGTGATCTACAATTTGTTAGTCAAGGCCATTACTACTCGGCCACCACTGCTCTCTCAAGAGCTATTTGCTAGTAATGTATTTTTCATCAGTTGTCGATTCTTTCTCGATTCGATATGCTTTATTTTTTCGTAGAACTTGTTTTATTCCCGAAATAAAACTAAAGTAACTACTAAAATACTTTTATTACTACCAATTACTTTTCAATACGTATACTATTAATTTAGCTGAACGGTAGCTAGTGTAAACAATGAATCAGCTCTGCTACATCTTCTATTCTATGCCAGGCTACATATTCAGAAGTAAAGTTATGGAAGTTTCATTTAAATGTAAACCAATGATATCCATTCGAAAATACAGTTATGATAGAGACCATTATTCGACACTCTTTTTTAAATGTAGCTAGCTCTTAAATATAATGTGCCTGTCTTCTTGATAAAAAATATCATTTTTATATAACAAAGTTAAGCACTATTTTGATATGCGAACGATTTTCAACGGAGCGTGGTAATAAAAATGATAATAAATGACCTGAAGGTCTACATATATTTAAGTCTGTATTCAGACTTCGTGCTTTGAATAAAGTAATGAATATTAAACATGTTTCTTGAAAAATAAATAATAAAGTAACCGCAGAGGATGTGAGAAAGCAAAAAAAAATAAAAGGAAAACAGTTTCAATAACGCTGTTTACTTTTGTAAGTGAATGTTATATTTGCACAAGAAAATACAAAGTACAAATGCATTAGGCATTTAAATCAATGCTTGGAGTTACTGTAAGTTTTATTGAACTTGTGAACTTGGAACTGGCAAATAATCAATTCGTTTTTGCGTCAGAAAACAGTGTCACAAAATTCTTAAGATTTATGGAAATAATAACTATATAATATCTACTGATATTGTGGTATCTCATCTTGTAACGATTTCAAAATCATCCGCTAGTGCTACCGATATCAATACTCCAAACTGCACGCGATTTGGATTCCGATCTTATCTTGCTATATCTCTCGATACAATGCGTGCCCAACGAGTTTCATAATCTGGTTTGACATAAAAAGCACATTATCTGCTCCATAAAGAGCCCTGTGTCCAGTCGTGGACTGATAGGAAGATGATGCGGAAACATTCGTAGAGCATCTTAGGGGCCCAGTTTCTGCGATATCGGTGCGTGTACCTAGCTCTTATCTCGAGGTTCCCCGACTATCTCGTAAAGGGTTACGAGAACTTGCGAAATACATAAAGATATTGTTAGGGTTACTCCTGTGTGTTAAAATGAAATCGGAAGTCATTCTAGAAATTGTTTAGTCTTACTATCATGTCTGTCTGAAGTTATCAATTTAGCTGTATCTGTATGAATATTGCAGTGGTCCATAATGGCTGGTGTAACTAATTCTTTTAAACCGTCTTCCTGTGGACCGTGGCCTGTATCCTTCTTTAATATTGTTTATAGTCTGCACGTAGTTTGTTTTCTTCATCTTTTTCGTGTTTTGTGTATTCTTCAGATCTATTGTTTCCTTAATATTGACTTCCTATAAGTCTGGTTTTTATTTTAGTTTCCGGGTTTTATTCTCTTCGTTTTCTTCTATTTCTTGTTTGTCTATTTGTGTTTCAATTTTCATTTTCTTTTTTTTTAATTTTCTGTAGTTTCACAGGCAGCTGTCTCATTAACATGTCTTATTTTAAATCACTGGAATATTTGCGGAAATGTCCATGACAGCCCTGGGCCCTGGGTATAAGTTTGTCTACATATATGTAAAATATTTAGTTGTATAGTCGTGCATGTACGAGTATTTACAATAGCTATCGTTCATGTTTATGAAGGCAGTGTTTTAGTAAGCCGCCAAGGACAGGCTAATGTCCTCTATCTAAGTGTGTTGTATTGATGATGTTATTGACTTACTATTGATCGATTATGTTAATTATTGAATTAATCTTGATTATGATCTTAGCATGTAACGCTATATAATGTATAGATATATATGTATTAGCGAAATTTCTTCTATTCAGATGACAGTAAATGTGATGTGTGAAATAAGAAAAACACCCAACTAAATTTGGATAAGAAAAAGAAGATAATGATAAAGTGGTAAATGTTTACCCATTGCGGATATAAGAAGCCACAATAAACCCTTCCGAACTTGAAGAAAAGGAAATAACAGTACTTGTCTTCAAATTCATACTTTTCGCCATTCCTTCACTGCCAAGGATTGCGATTTCATGCGAATTTCTGCAGTTAACTACTTGGTATATGCTACTACCGACGCGTTTTACTTAGATTTTTCTTTCGTGCAACTTGCTGCATTAAAGGAACTCGAAGTGAAAAACGGTTAACATCTTCGTTGACATGCAATAAACATTAGAAGACCGTTGTACTACGTATCCTGTGACGTCAAATGACAAGAGCATGACGCGAGTAGCGAACACGTCTAGCGAGTCATGTTAAATAAACATTGAGCATATTGTGACAAAATGTGGCGACAAAATGACAAATGTTTATTTTATTTTTGACATTCACTGGAATCCAGACATATGGATAAAAATATATTTAGTGTGAAGTCATGGATGCCCTTTCTATTAAAGCTTGACTACAGTTGGTTGCTATTGTTTTTTTTTCAATGAAATTGTTGTGTTGGATAATACATAGTATATTTAACACAGTTAAAGTCAGGCTGCTGTAACTTTCAATAGTTACAGTTAAAATAATACCTACACCAAGTTTTCTAAAGATTTTTGGAGTTTCATTTAATTTATCTTTGGTCTACGATTCTATTACGAAACGGCACTTGAAGTTAGCGTTGACGATTTGGATTATGAATTCATTTACATCCAAGGTCATGAAGCAGTCTAAAACGTTGCAAAATTCAAGTTTCATTTCACAAAACTATAATTTTATCTACAACCTCATTGTGATAATGGTTATCAGTTCTGTAGGTGAACAGTTGACCACATTGTGGCAGACAAGCGTGACTCACTGAGTGATCGTGAAGTAATATCTCATGTGGTAATATCTCAGGACAGTGAACCCGCTGACATAGCGGATTATGTTAGCGAATTGTGATTAATTAACATAGATAATAGTTGTATGCCTATTGATATATAGGTCATGTTGTCTAGCAAATTAATATAGTATTCTCATATGATTTGACCATTACATGTTTGCTGTGTGAACTTTAAAAGAGACTTTGACCCCTGAGTTGGTTTCGGTGTTTCTTCTTAGGGTAGTCAGCTAGGAAACACCGGCTTCATCTAATTTAAAGTGACGAAAAATTAAATCATTAGAGGTATTCTCCATCCCTAGAAAATCAATTTTGTTGTTTCTACTTTAAAATTTATAAGGTAAGGCCAGGTTTTTACGGGATAAGATAATTAGTGAGATAAAATTGTGTTTAGTCAATATTTCACCTGTTAGTAAGTAAGTAATAATGTTCTGTTGTTCAATAAACTTTCAAATAAAGATAAAATAAAAGAATATAGACTAAAAGAAGATTTTAAAGCTATTGGAAAATAGTGTTCGTCATTGAGTTCATTTTACAAACAGTACCGGTCTACATGTTAAAATGGTTTCGGAGCCACGATCACAGAAGCATGTTTCCGAATAATTTTTTGCGTAACATTGGAATGTCCATTGTCCACCGTGGAGCGGTGGATCCGTGTGGTGGTGGTAATTTGTGGTCTAGTGGTCACTTGATGGAAAGAGCTTTTTTATGGTGGGAAAAATCATCCAATGACAACACCCGCTCTTGGTCGGAGCGGGAAATAGTGTCAGAGTCTTACCGACTAAAAGCCTACCCCGTTCCTTCATTGCCTTCGTACCGGGGCTTGAGCTATCTTTCGAATTAACCCTGACCCTAGTAGGCTTCGACCCACCTGGGCCAGTGCGCGTCGTCGACGACTTGGACTCGGTCTGAACAGTTACCGGATGGTCGGACAGCGAGCTACCCATTGCTCGTCGTTCTCAAGCCCGCGCCTACTGTGGCCGGAAATCGGGAACGGAATCCCGGCGGCGGCTGCGGCACTGTGAGCGCCGCCGTTGCCTAACGCAGTCGGCCTCCTTCTTCTCTAGCATTACTGCTTCGCAGAAGTCGGCGACTGACTGCCACTCCTCCTCGCTCCGGACCATGGCCTGTACCAAGGCCCGGCGCGAGAGATCGCCGCCGCCGATCGCCCTCACGAGAGAACGATGATGCTCCGCCCAAGCAGGGCACATCTCAACTCTCGGCGTCTCCACTCTCCCTGGTGACCGGGGTAGACTATGTGCCAATCCGACAGATAGGCCTCGACCACTTGACAGAGGTATTCGGGCACCCGGTGGTACCGGAGTGCCCTCCGGATCGTACTCCAGGGCAGGGAATTGAAGGCGTTGGCAATGTCCAAGAACACTGCTACGACACACCTGCCCCGGGACACCGCATCCCCCGTCGTGAGGGCTCGCACGCGCATGATGGCGTCCATTGTAGAACGCATCCTGCGGAAGCCGAACTGGCTGTCTGATAGGTCTGGCCCCACCCGTGATGGAAAGGGCTTGACTTTTGCAATTACAACGCACATGAAACGATAGTCAACATTTTATTATGTAGGATGATGCTTACTCATCATCAGATCGACCTTCTCTTTCGCTAGGATTATACACGGTCGTGAGCCAATATTACTGTTATTATCTCGATTGGTAAAGGCTGTTTATGATTACAATATCCATAAAATGCTATGATCTCTGTTGCCCTTCAAGAAAACTAGCTATAAGACAAGGAATATCTATTTTTTTCGAGAATGTCTTTATATATTCTGAGGATTTGAGAGCTCCTGTGCTGAGGCATCTCATGAGGAATCATTGTCCGCCTGAAGTGCCTCGTAAGTACATGACTCACTAAAAATTTGTGTATGTTGAAATTATAATTACTAATCCTAGTGTTTAAGTCTTAGCATGTAAGTTACTAACAAATATGGTTCCATTGTTGTCCGAAAAATAAACAATTTATTATTATTATTTATTATTTATAATTTACGAATTTACATATTTATTTATTTTTGGGTTGGCAAATGTATTTTTGTCCTCTAATTGACTCATCCGATTTGTAGAATTTCTATGAGCTTTGAAAATCGTAAAAATATGCACTTAATGTTCACCTGCATTGAACAGAGTGCAATTAACTATGGAATTCGAACTGAGTGTCATAAACATTTATGGCATTCCGTCCGCTTTGTCGTCGTGCGTCACTCTTGCTATGAAGTCGCCCAAAATTTACTGAGTGAGTTTATTGATTTCTAATTAATGAAATTTTCTTAGTGCAGACTCTTAAGGGCAACTTATGACACTGAGTGACACTGATGTTTGCCGGTACTGTAATCAGGAGAGGGAGACACCTAAGCACCTTTTGTCTGAATGCGGGCCCCTTATTCACAAACGCAGTGTCCATCTGGGCCGACACATTATTCGCCCGAAGGAGATTAAAACTCTAAAAGCTAAGAGCATTCTAAATTTCTTGGAAGTCTCCGGGCTAAAAGAGTTACTCTAACAAGGTGGCGAGTCACAATAGATCTTTTAGGTCGCAGAGACTACATCCCCTACATTATGGGTGTTGCATAGCCCCTTATCTTCTAAATAATAATAGTGCAATTACCAACGAATGATTTAAGATTGGCATAATTTGGTCGTCAAAATTAGGATAAAGTCCTTAGTCTTGGCAAAGCGTAGGATGAATGGTACCCTCTGCAAATGTCTGGTAAATATTTTATATTTTGTACTAGATTTGTCACGATATTTGACTCTACTGTAACAGAGTTCTGTATCCAAACTAAAAAAGTTCATCGGTGATATGGTTTAAAATCGACTAATTTTATAGATTTTGGAGTAACGTGTGTAAATAAAAGGCCAGCCAAAGATCACCAATGCAGTAACTTAGGTACCTACTTACATAATATTTGT
The DNA here is from genome assembly GCA_929112965.1 of Mythimna albipuncta. Taxonomy (NCBI): domain Eukaryota; kingdom Metazoa; phylum Arthropoda; class Insecta; order Lepidoptera; family Noctuidae; genus Mythimna; species Mythimna albipuncta. The sequence continues at coordinate 1,368,636 of OV815973.1, forward strand.
AAAAGAAATTAGAGTGCCAACTCAAACGTCACGATTCTACCAGTAATGTTAAAGTAATTGTTACTTTAAGAGTGAGTGAAAAATGTTTCGACAAATATGTGGGACTTGTAATAATTAAGTCACAGTTATTTTTGGAGCAAGGTAGCTACTAAATATCTGGATAACGCAGGAGTTAATGTAGCTGGCTTCTTGAAATAACAAGCTTTTACTGCTCCCGCAGACAGCCTCCACACGACAATAATTTAAAAGTGTAGCGTGCCGTAGCGTAGCTTACCGAAGCGTAGCCTACCGTAGCGTAGCGTACCGTACCGTAGTGTGCCGTAGCGTAGCATACCGTGGCGTAGGGTAGTATAGCGTAGCTCGGCTCCTCAGCCGAGCATCAGCCGAGCTTGAGCCGAGCGTGTAGTGTAGACCGATTTACAAGCTTCGAAGGAGTGCGCTTTCTGGCCAAGGAAACTTATGTTAATAATGTTATTAATGTATGTATAATATTTTTTTTTATTCTTTTAACCCAGCCGTTAACAAGAAGTAGGCTTCAGAAAGTTACTGTTTTATGGCACTAAATGGGCCTTAATGTAACGTCGTGTCGCGCGCCTATTTGTGATAGTCTTGTTATCTAAACCTATATCTTTATGACGTCATACCATCTCAGTCAGAAGGTCAGAACCGAGTCCATAAAATACGAAGTACTCAAAAGCGAACCCCTTGACAAGCTAACTACACGTTGTAAAATGTTGTCTGCAAAAAATATTTATTGATTAATATGCGTAAAACTGGTTCCATTTTTTATAATAAATTGGACAGCACTTATGATTTTATACGCACGTTAAAAAAGGTAACTTACGCTGTTGTGCGTACCTTTGACGTACCGCAAGTCCGCAATATCTTTTTTTTATTGGCTCAGGTTATTTATAAGATGTTGAAGATATTCGCTCCGATAATCTTGCTTAAAAATAATATACGCCATCAATCTAATAATTACCGAAGTAAAAGGGTTTTATAGTAGCAGATGACTGTAATTTATTTTACTTAAATATTTAACTCGTATTTGCAAAGCACATATAATTTAATTAAACTGAATGTGATGTCTACGTAGATCGAGCAGCGTTACTGTATTTAACCACTCATTCGTAATAATCAATGAAAACTCACGATATAATTATGATGATGCATTCGTCAATTCGAGGCTTCAAAATCTTGAGCATCGACGCCGAAGGTATGAAGGCTTGAAGGAACGGGTTGGTTTTTTTAGTCAGTAAGAGTCTGACACTATCTCCCGCTCCGCCCAAGAGCGGGGTTTGTCATAAGATGATTTTTCCCATCGAAAAAAAAAGCATCGACGCCGAGTTGCTAGCCTGTCGGTTTTCTACTGGTTGCATTTAGAAGAGTGTGCGTTGGAATTGCATAACCTAATTCCGCCTAGCCAGTTCCATCATCGGACCACAAGACCACCCGGGAATCTTTAAGTCAAGAGTGAATAGGTTACTTCTAGGTAAGCGCGTTTCATCGTCGACTGCATCGTCGCTTTCCATCAGGTGAGATAGCGGTTCAGCTATCAAGCATAAAAAAAGAAAAAACATATAGAGCCGACTTTAAAGTTAACTATAAATCTCCCTAATAATATTCTACAACTATCACACAGCGCCGTCTAGTCCCAAGCTAAGCAGAGCTTGTGTTATGGGTACTAGACAACTAATAAACACACTTAAATATTTCTAAATACATACAAATTAAAGATAAATTACACCCGGACACAGAACAAATGATTGTGCTCATCACACAATTGTCCTGGGTGGAAATCGAATCCACGACCTCCAGCATAGCAGTCAGGGTCACTAACCACTAGACCAACAGGCTTGTCAACCTAATGCACCTACCTAGGTACTAATCTAGGTAAAATGGTGCAGGTATGTGTGTGCAAATAATATTACCTACTTATTTATTAATGATCAGCATCTACGAGTATTATAGCAATCGTCAATTTTTATTTTGACGTCGTGCAAAATTGTGAGGCTTATAGGTTTGATCTTTTTGTCCAACTTCAATTTCAAGAAGACATTCAATTCGGTTTTTTATTTTCGAATGTTTACCTCGATACTTTATCGTTTATGATCCGATTTACAAATGTATTTTTTATTTCAAAAGGCATAATTCTGGATTGATCACAATTTAATCCAATTCCAGTTTTTTATGATGGTTTCCACGAAGACTTGAAGGAACACATAAAATAGTATTAATATGTAGCGATTATGATATTTAATCAAGAAGTCTAGCATCTGCAATCTGCAACAATGTCTCCCAGATGTTTTTCAGCTTTTTGGATTTCCATAGAGATGCACTTTGCCGATAAAAGGTTTTTATAGGGTTTTAATTACCCACCGCCATCGCTATAAAACTTGCACTTATGGGTAAAACAACTACAAAGTAAAAAATTAAAAATAATTTACAAAAAAGCTCTCCATGCTGTTTCAGAAATGGCCAACCCTTCTGACTTCTAGGCATGTTATTTAATGTATAAATCACTCATTCACATAATTATATATTCTAAAATGTATTAGTAGACTGAGAAGTGTGACGGGAATACACACGTTCTGTGTATAAGTGTATGAAACTAGTTTCTGTCATCGGCTTCTTCCGCGTGAAAGTAGAAAACATATAACCTATGTCACTCAATAAAGTAGCATTCTACGGGTGAAATAATTTTTAAAATCGGTCCGGTTGTTTATGAGTTTATGCATTGCAATCACAAATACAAATTACACTACTTTACAAGGTTTTTTACCCATAGAAGAAACTAATGTGAATCGGTAGAGTAGTAAACCTTAAATTAGATACTGAAGTGGAAAAAGAATAGGACGTCAAGTTTTTTAAATATATTTTTACTATATTTGTTTTTAACAATTTTTTGTGTTACTTATAAAAAAATCAAAAATGACACAAACCACTTCTTTTTTTATACTGATTAGCATCAGTTTCTCTTAATATAGACCAGCAGTAATCACCCAACATATTCTTATCCCAAAAGCCTTGGTACCTCTCTTCATAAATCTTCAAATCTTGATGAAAACGTTCACCATGTTCATCGCTTACTTTTCCCAGGTTCTCAGGAAGTTTTTTTTTTTCCTGCAGACCAGTTCAATAATATACTTCTACAATTTTCACATATCACTCGAGGAACCCAATTTTTATCAAGATTTGTCACCGAGATTTGGAAATATTGGAAATAGGCTCGTTTTACGGCTTCAGTAATATATCTCTTGTTTTTTGATAGAATAATTTGACCACAAACATAGCAAAAGTTATTTGGATCTAATTTACACTGTCTTGAGGCCATTTTAAAACTGTTTCATTCAAATCAAAATGTTTAATTATGAGATTAATACAACAAAAGTGAATATTATCTCAGCACCAGTAACAAGTTACCGAAATAACTTAATGAGGGTGTCTTAAAAAAACTTGACGTGATAAAAATATAAGACATATATTTTTGTAATAAACGGGTAGGTAAAAACCACATTCAGTATTAATTATCTTTGGGTAAAAGAAAAAAAAAATTTTTGTAAAGTAGTGTTATTTACCTATTTGATATAGTTATGTTCAAAATAACATAAGGTGTTGTAATCACTTTTTTACTTTTAATGCCATCCGTATGCCTACGAAATAGAAGTTAATATCGGTTGAACAGACAGTAAAAAAGGTTTATTTAAATATGTAATCATAACGAATAGAAGTAGAATAGAGTATAGTAACCTCATTACCAGAGCACATCACACCGGCTGATCGGTCATCGTTAAGTGAACACACTATTAAAAAGTTAGCTCTTTTTATGACCAAGTAAAGAGGTTCAAAGATAATATCAGTAAAAGGATCCCATTAAAATGAAACAACCAGTTTCTGAAAACCGATAATCTGAATACAATGTAAAGATATGGTTTTTGGAACTTGGCGAATATTTAAGTGGGTATTGATGGTATCTTTTCAAAGTACTGTTACGAAAAATAAAAACTGATATAGGTAGCTAATGTAAAAAGTAAATTGTCGGGAAACAAAGAAAGAAAGCAAATTATATATTTATTTGGCGACAGTCAATAGAAATAAAACTGAAAGAAGTAAATTATAAAAAATCTTAATTATAAACTTGTGCTTGATTGCGATCTCACTTGATGTTCAAAGTCAAAGTCAGTTACTAGACAGATGCTGTCGAAACAATGTCATGAGAGCTTACCTTGCAAGCAAATTAGCAAACTGGGACCTAAGTCTGCTATTTTTATAAATTCGTCATTCCAACACAATCATTGTCATTTTGCAAAAAGTTTGTAATCTGCTAATTCATAATGATCGATCATTGATCGGCCAATGGTCTTATAATAGAATTTTGGTAGAATGACAATATCGAGCTTAATAAAAGCACTAATTGCACAATGACGTCGTAATGGTAGGTCACTGATCAAAAGAACTGTCAAAATTTTTGCAGATTACCGCATACGTCAGATATTCATTTATTATTATGTACGAGCTTACCATTCTATGCCATTTCTTTCAATGGAGTGTCAGTGGTTGACCATCGGAAAGTCATAATGGCGCCATTGTGTTAGTAGATTACAAAATCAACAATTATCAATTATAGACCATTCTGACCCTATTGTAATAGCAGACTTGAGGCCCTGATTTTGAGTAGTTGTTGTGTTAATGTTCAAAGTAACAACTTAGTTACTGTTTATTGGTAGTTAAATTTCTTGGTCATAGACAATCCTTATTACCATTTCTATCTCATCTGAAAAGTTTACCTTTAACTTGTTACTTTCTTAAGGATTTTTCAAAGACTTGATAGAAATAGCTAACCAACTTTGTACTATGTTTGACCCACGAAACCATGACCTCAGATTTAGTCCTCCAGTGGTTCCGCCCCACCGCACTCTGACTCAAAGTGGGTGCACTCAAACTCAAACAATTGAGTATTAAGATGTTGAACGTGATTTATGCTTCCTATGTCTAGATTGAACGGCTTAACGTTTGGTTCCACTAGTACGCGTTGTGGAAAATGTGAATATTAGCACCGACTGACGTAAGTGATTGTTTATAAACATTTTCTTTTTACTCATAGCTTGTCGCAATTCATACAAAATGAGTTTCTCCTGGTCTTATCTCAACTTGTTTACATTTGGAGCAGCATGTTTTTTTATCCTATACTAACTGACCCGGCAAACATCATACTGCCTAATAGTCCTTTTACGGCCATTACCAGAACCAGCATAATTCATTTTAAAATGGCATTTTAATTAGAAATGGCGTTATATTCGAATTCAAAATGATTATTTCCACATTTTCTCACTGTTTAAATCTTCCTTGAACTATCACGATTATTTCAAAACCAAAATGAATCAAATCCGTCTAGCTAGTCGTTCTCAAGTTTTAGCGAGGCTAACGAAGAGCTATTTATTTTTATAATCTATTATAGATGTCATGTATTTTCATTTCTTCTATTTGTCATCATCTCAATTACGAAGAAATAAAAGAGGTACTTTTCTAGCTGTAGTGGTAAGCACATTAAAATATCGTATTTCAATGGACATTTTCGAGTGGTCAACTATTTAATGCAATTCAATAAGCTAGAAAAATCTATAACAAAAGTCCGCGACATTTATCTTACCTAAGTCGACGTATGTAGTCAAACCACACCTTTAGATGCTTATTTCGGTTATGACCTTGATGACGGTGGCGCGCTATAATATGCAAACTTTGACTGTTGTAGACTGCTTGCCGACTTGTTGCAATACATTTTAATGAACTCGCTCATTAGCAAGAACAAGAGGATTAATGTGACAACTCATTGTTCTTCAATTTGGTGATCATAACGGATATCCTGTAGTACCTCGTAAATTTTTAGAGGAGACATTGCTATGATTGCGACGCTCTGTAAAGTAATTTCAAATAATCTTTTTGTCAAAAATAATAATCTAAAAATAACGCTTCATAATAATTTAAAGTAATAAAACGCCTTCTTGACTCTTTTTAGCATCTCTATTACATACAATAAGTTCTTCACGATATCCACCAAAAGTTAGAATAGAATGCCTTTTCTTACAGTGAACCTTTACTATTTTTAAATTTCCTTCTTTTATAATTTTAATTAGGATTACTTCAACAATTATATCGTTACCTATGTATATCTAACACACGCTTTCCAGTCAATTGCAATAATTTCATAATCAGCCAGTCAGTTATATTGTTATGCACCTCGTTAACGATATTTCCGATCCAATTGCAATTGAAATCGACCTTTGTGTCCATACACACTTAAGTATACAAAACGTCTGTTAGCTAAGTATTGAAATATATACAGTTCTTAAAGAATTAAAGAAATTATATAGTCGTTTTATGGTTGATTGGTTGATGAAGCTTTTCAATAGTTAACTGCAAAATGCAAAATTGATGACTTTGTGTGAATATGTTAAAAAGTATATCGTAAAAACATCATTATCTTCTGCCCTTGAACCATAATTTGCAATGTGATCATCATCTTCCTGGCCTTGTGACTTAAGGTCAAGTGTAACACGTTTTTTTTTTTCTTTCGCTCACCCCTCGACTGTCAAGCTATCATTCAATCCCTATTCTTTCATGTCGTATCTCCCATCAGCGGGTCTTTAAGTCAAGAGTGAATAGATTGCTTCTAGGCAATTGTGCTCCATCGTCGGCCACACCATCGCTTACCATCATGTGAGATTGTGGTCAAACGCAAGCCTATCAATTATATATATAAAAAAAGCGTTCACTTTTCTTTAAGTTCAGGCTAATTTATTTCTTTCTTAAACTTGAATAAAAACTACTATCCACCAATTACATTAATTGAAGAGCATATAATTATGTCGTCGCTAGATCTTAGAAATTGATCACTTCATGTTATGGCCAAGTAAAACTGGCCAGATCGTTTTGAACGTTTTTGATGATATTTTAATCCTCGTTTGGCCTACTTTCTTTAGACGTTTTATTTATTTATCATTGGAATCCTACATCAGTGATATGGCCAGACATGGATTGACATATCATCAAACGTTTAAACGATTTGTCCAGACTTAGTTGGCCATTTTATGAAGTGATCAATTTCTAAGATCTAGCCACGACATATATACAAAATTCACACACTCTTCTCACAGAATTCCCGACATACTGACTTGATTGTCTCCCATTCGTCCGCGAACATATCACAGTCAGGATTCGTGTCCAAAAGAGTATTGAGCGCAGAGAGAGCTCGAGGGACAGGAGACTGGACTCGCGCAATATTGTTACTCGCAAGCACTGCAAACAATCCATATCTCCTGATGAAGCTATATTTAACTGGGGCACAAAGTTGAGACAGCTTAGCATGCAGCTCATGAGCATCAAAATTTTTCATGTAAGATTTTACACACCATGGTATTTTTTTCTTCAGACCATAAATGTAAATACCCTACACAACTTAAAAGGAACTTGGTAAGGCACTTATAAGGATATTATCCATAGGAACGTTTATAGGGACATGTAAGATACTCTTAACTAAATGATAATCAAAGCCACCCAGCTCTTATTACTCTTCTAAAGATTACAATGTTAATTGCTAGCAACTACATCCTTTTAGCATTCCCTTCATATCCTCGCAATTGTTCACGGCTATCAGTCGGATCTCTGTAGGATAAACAGCACAATGGGCCAATGACCTCAAATGTAAGATTCCACTGGGAAATTGAATAATGATATTATTCATGTGCATAAGCGTGACGTCTCCGTCGTAATACGGGTTAAGTACGTCACAACCGTCGTAACTTATGTTTCTGGCGTGACTTATGATCCAGTTTCAATTACTGATAAATTGGATGATTTTGATGGTTGTCATTTTACTGATCCAATATTGTTTTTTTTTTCAACTTTTGCTTTATCAAGGCATCTTATGTTAACAAAAACTTGGAATCCATCGAGATTTACTTAGATGGGTTGAACTGTACTTGTTGAACCGTTTGCAAGCTGTAGTTATGGGACGGTGCACATGATTTTTTCTTCCATTCCGTCCTGTCACCCATCATGCTATCACTAACAACTACCTTTTTTTTCATATAATTTCTCAAACAATCGATCTTTTCTTTGGCCTTTCACTCCTTCTCTGTTCGGCCACATGTCCACAAGGCCCTAAGCTATTACTTAAAAGTAGTAGGTAATTGTGGTACGATTATCAAATATTTGTTTTTGGTTTAAAGTCAGTTAGCAAAGTTAACTATTGTTTTTTTTCTAATAAATATTGTTCATATTGCTTAGACCCCAAGTAAGATTTGTTTTTGTGAGTTGGGAAATCATTAAATAACTTCTCCTACTCTGGGTGAAGCGAGAGGGATTGTCGGGTTTTTACTGACTAAAAGCCTTCTGCTTACAAAGGTAAGCACTACCGGGCAATGGTATCTCCTTCGAACATTCACTCTGCTTAACATGGGATGTGGGCAAGAAAATGATGACGAAGAACAGGTCTAATATAATATTGAATTAGGATTTAAAATCAATTAATTTGTAATGCGTCAGTTTCGCTTACTAATATGATTATGACTATCTGATTCCTTGAAGTCAGAACAGCGGCTGGTGTAATATGTGGTGAACATGGACTAGTTGGCAGGCTGACCGCAATAGATCAACGTCCTTAGCCAGTTGAGTCTGTGGCAACGCAACGTGGCGTGATTCAGTGTTATCTTCTACACGAGGATGCAATCAACTCTAATTGGCAGGTTTGGGGAATTCGCGAAGGGAAGTTTTAGCTGCCCAACTTCCTCAATCGTCCATATTACCTGCAGATTTAATTTTAAAAGGAAAACGGTTAAAATTATTAACTTAGGGTGCCTTGAAAACAGATGTGTCAGTTGATACAAAAGTCGGAAAAGTTAGCAAGGATATGAGTTAGTCTTGTAAAACATAGCCAAACGTAGCGTAACTTAGAAATGACGAAAATTATACATCTAAGGCTATTTTTTCTCCAAAACCATTTATAAAAAAAAATACAAACTAGTGTTTGACTGCAGTCTCATCTGATGGTAAGCAGTGATGCAATCGTTGATCGTGAGGGCGCACTAGTTTATTAATAGCCTATTCACTCAAGCCTTGAAGACACCTAAATTATAATCTAACAGGTAGACCGTAGCAGGCAAATTGTTTAATCCTTCGATTTGGTCCAGACCGTAGAAGTGTTAATATTGTGAGGGTGGATCCTCGCCATATGTTGGTTTATACGCGATAGTTAGATGATTATCAAACCTGCAAAATTGCATTCTACCTTTCCTAGAAATTTTTGTTTGCATCATCAAAGTTAGAGCTCCGATTCTGTGGTCAGTAGTCTGATATTCAAAGAATCCTACCTCCGGAAATCGACTGAACTAGACTGTCCACAGAGTAGCATCGATTCGATGATTCACAAGTCATTTTGTCCAGTACAAATGGATCATCGGCCTCAATAAGTCTAGTCTATGTCGAAACCCTGCGGCGGTGGCGCGACTGAGGTGTTATCTTACAAACACGAGTGTGCAATCGAGTCGAATCGGCGTGTTTGTTTGTTACATATTGTTGACCGATGACTTTAGTACAACAACAAGTGTATTTGTAGGTGACGAGAATTTTGATGCGTTTGTAGATATTGTTAGAGACACTGGACTAATAAATTATTATTATTACATTTATAATAAGCATAAGCATATAGAATGAAAGAAAGAAAATACGTTTATATGGCACATCAGTACACACAATGAAATAACAATTATAGAAACTACTTAATCTTAAAATACATCCACATTGTGTGCATAATCAGTTTTTAATGTCCCCACTGCTGGGACTCAAGCCTCTTTTTTAGGAGGGGGAATGGTCTGTAATTAACCACACGGGTCCAGTGCGGGTTGGTGAATGTAATATGTTTTCGAATTTTTGATCCTTGGCCATGTCGGTTTCCTCAAGATGGTTTTTTCACCGTTTTGAGAGCAGTGGTGATGAAATAAATTACACAAAATCTAGTTACAATCATTTTTTTTTGTGCATTTATTTGCACAAGGTAAGAAGAGATAAAACAACCACTGAAAAAATGAAGGAAAACATGCAAAATTTGCTGATCTTAAACGAAGATATACATCTACCTACCTACATATAAGTAATAAAGCGACTTCCCAAGTACTTTTCTAAAACAGTAGGCCATAAAATTTAATTACCATAAGCATACAAGCCACAAAGACCTACAACAGTCACAATTATGGAAGTCTAAACAAGATCACAGCTTCATTTGCCAGACAATTCTCACGTTCTATTGTCGTCCTCCTTAGTTCACAACTGGTTGTCAAGCCACAATAGCTGTGAACACTTGGACTTGCCAGCTTTGTTCGAAACTACCGCCTTTTAAAGCATTGTGGGGCAACACCTGACAAGTTACTAGTGAAACTGGTAGCCATAGCGCGCACTGGTGACTTTTATCAGGGCGATAATATATATTTGTAAAATTTTACTCAACTATCACGTCTTCAAATGCGCGCAATTCATGTTGGGCAAAGATTTTATACATCCACAAGATTCTTGATGTTGGGTTCATAAGCACGGTTACTTTTTGTAAAAAGTCATGATGACAAAAGCCACCAGTGCGCGCTAGCTAGATGCTTCTGGGATATCCAACTCGTTTTGTGGCAAACAGTTTTGGGAAACTCTTTGACTTTGTAAAAGAATTTCGACGATTCTGTGGCCGCTGTGGTTGCGTTTCACGAGTTTGATTCAGAAAAATGAGTGTTACGAAATATAGAATTAAGTTTGTATACCTCAAAGGTGTGAACTATAGGAAAGATCTGGACAGGGCTGGTCCAGTTCAGGGACGTATAGCAGCAAATGAAAAGAACAAAACTGTCAACAAAGCAAAGGAAACGAATAAGGTTATCAGTAACGTTAATGATGCATGGATCTCTGAGCTTAATAAAAACAACGATTTTAATGAACGAAGTCTCAGTTATGTAATGCAGTTTATTTTAAGCTATACAAAATAAAAATGCTAGAAACAAATCGAAAATTTTGCTTGCTAACCGAGCTGGTTTTATCAATAAAATTATTAGTAATGATTCATTATCTATAGGTACGTACCTACATATATATATATGTCTGACGATTCATATGCATGCTGTTTTAATGTGCTGATATACTTTACGATGCGACTGTCTTTTATAAGTTGATAGTTAGATTTTATAAAACGATAATTGAGGAATCGAATACGAATAATGCTAGTATAACAGTACTAAAAGATACTTAGAGATCAACCGTCTCTATTGCATATTGCCTTTCGCTAAATAGGGACAAATCCACTAGAGGTTGGAATTCCTGGGGGTGTTTTCTACTTAGTGTCATAATATTGTTATATCGTATTGTGTTATTCGTTACTGTTGTTTTATTAATTTTAAAGCGGCGTCTTCGTTCGCTTTACTACTCCATGAATTATAAGCAAAATGCCATCAAAATCCTATTTGTCAAACAACACAAATGTACAAATGAATTGTTATTTATCTGTCTTGTAGCATTTCTTCCTTGTTATGTAGTATATTAATTGTCCGTTGAACAACAATTTTAATACATGAAGAGCAACCTAAAGCTAGTTGTTTCGGTCATTTTCGAAAAACTATACCAAGCTTACGCGTCATAGACACATTTTGAACTTCTCCTGTCAAAACAAAATTTAAATAAGCCAGGTACCACTACAACTTCTGTAGGCAATTATTTAACAAAAGCTAAAACAACACATTAATAAATGTTTCTATAATTACTATAAATAATCCAACTTATAATCCCACCATATTTCATAATAACATAGACAACTTTAATTCTCTATTGTTCGTCGATTCCTTACGTCATTGTGCTATGAATTGGCTATAACTCCTTATTCTAACGTCATGGGAGGCGTTTACGAGTTGACAGTTCTAGTTATGATGGAAACTACAAGATCATGGCAGACGTCCAAAGGAAATTGAGCTGTAGCTTGAAGATTAAAGGTGTGCAAGGAAGATATATAATTTTGTAATGAGTATTTAGGTTAGCTTTCAGATTGATTGAATGAACGGTGTTGAGGTGAGGCTGACAGACTTGCATAACGGTATCGTACAATAAATTAAAGCTTTAACTTAGTAACATAATATAATAGATCACTATAATTCACATTAGTCTAAGATCCGATTAAGAACGATCTTCACCGGTCTGTTTAATGGATGAAACGTTATTTTATGATAAATCTAGTATAATAAATAATATAACGCGGGTGGGTTGCCTAAGAAATTTCAGGCCTAACTTTTTTTTTTAAATGCACCGGTGTGCTTAACGAATAAATTTAATACTAACCGAAAGTATGAAGCTTTTAGAACATAAAAACGGTGGGTTGCCTATTTGTTTCTTGGCATAACTTTGGGTTACAAGGTATAACATATATACAAGTATGTTAATACTAGTAGTAGGTACCCACATGTTTAATAAATGAATTTTATATCAAAATAACGCTGTTTCATTCCGGATACGATGCTATAGGCATTTTGTCTTATGATATCTTCGCCGGATTTGCAAAGACACTCCACAGAAACTTGGGATGGTATTTAGATGGCCGTGAAAATACAAATGTCATTTTAAAGTTTATTTCATCAACATATCCAATTTATGACTGGCGCTCTCGAAAACTGATTCCGATTTATTAAAATATCAGGATTTCAACAACCTCAATCAAAGTGCAGACTCAATTATTAAAAGGCGCAATAACCCTTAATAAAAATGATGCTGTTATTTATTTTATACCCGAAGGTCTTATTAATAATTGGCCAATATATACACTGAATAAATGGTAATGCGGTTCGATGATTGTCCCTAATAAGAGACCCACTTTCTGATACATTTGCAACATTTCTGTTGCCCAGTATAAATTGGGATTCCAAGATGGCGTTGCTTCTTTATTCAAATGTCATGGAAGTGTCAAATTTGGTGAATTTGAATTTAGATCCGTTTATATTGGCTGTTGTCTGCGTCTTTACGAACTTTTGTTATCATTGTTCTTGTACTTCTCACGGCGAACTTGGGTTGTAATGTTTGCCAATACGCTAGGGTATATCTGACAGGTTTGTCTGTACAGGTGAGTTGCAGGTAAACTCCGGTTTACGTGGCGTGTATGTTGCATAACTGTGCAGGCAAACCTCTCAGGTATACTCTAGCGTGTATGGCTAACTTAACGAAGGACTTTGTCGACCTTTATTGAATGATTTGTGATAATATTATGCACTTCTTTATTTAATTAAATGTGGTTGTATCACTAACTAAAGAATATTTAATTAGTCGCGGGTTTTGCTTTCCTAAGTCCCCCCAATTTTTGGAATTAGTGGTATTAAAAGGCAAACGTAAAATTGCTATGCAGAAACGGTAAGCAAATGATAACTAAATATCCCTGAGCGATTTTGTTCCGCGAAAGATAAGCCAAGTTATATTTGGATAAGTTGAAATAGCATGGCCTAATGAACTACATATTGTATTATAAGGGGTCAAGTAATTACTTGAATTATTTTCAAATAATGCATCACTTCATGTCGTTCCGTTACATTCATGAGAGGAAGTTCATCAACAGTCTAAATTGACCATGCAGAGGTCAATTTCATTCATAAAAAATGACATTGACCCTCACAGGTCCAGGATGGTAAAGGACCATAAAATTTCAATTACTTACTGACTGCCCACCTTCCTGCTTAAAACATAAAGGATGGACCGTAGTATTTTATCAAAGTAACGTCTTATTTGAAACGCACATAAGAAAGCAGTAGCAAATTGGACGTGGTACACGTTCATTTTGTGATCTTAATTTGCCGCTATCGTAAACATTGCATTTTAAATGAAGTGGTAGATTTACGAGCTATAATTAAATCGAGGTATTCCATTTTGCAAAAACTGCACTTGAGCAAATGACCTGAGATATTCTACATACGGCACCTATTGATATTTTTCGCAGGTGGAATATTTAATTATTTAAAATTTTATTCCACATATGGCACCTTCCTTAAATATGTACTTACTCATTTTTATTTAATGATATAAACTAGTGCTTGACGGCGATCCCAAATGATAGTACAGTAAGCAGTGATGCAATCGTTGATGTCGAAATCATGCAACGCACTAGTTTATTAAGAACCTATTTACTCTAGCCTTGAAGACTCCTAAATTATAAGCGGTTGGGAAGACCGTTGCAGGCAAATTGTTCCAGTCCTTCAATTATTTTTACGTCACAATAGTAATAATACTTCAGATAGCAATGTGGCGGTACTGTCAGGTTAGCACGAGGTATACCCGGTGGAAATGTCATCATCATCATCAGCTTTTTCTATGTTCCCACTGCTGGGACTCAGGCCTCCTCTCTAGGAGAGGGAATGGGCCGTAATCCACCACGCGGGAACGGTGCGGGTTGGTGAATATGACATTCATGTCTTAAAATTTTTGGTTCTAGGACATGTCCGTTTCCCCACGATGTTTTCCTTCACCGTTTTGAGAGCAGTGGTAGTGAAATAAATTACACAAAGTAAAGCGCCTGACTGGGTCTGAACCCGAACCTACAACTCGTAAGTCGGAGCCCCCACTGCTCTGAAATGTAAAAGAAGAAAATTCACGAAAATTCGTCCTGCAGTAGCCAAACCATGTAGTGCGTTTAAGCTATAAATTTTGAGATGGCGTGTTATGTCCTGATCGCGTGCGTCCAGAAAAACACAGTATTTATGTCCATTCTTGGTCATAATAAGTACGTTACGGTGTACTAAGCAAAAACTTAATAACTGGCTCTTTACAATAATTCCGGTGTTCAGCTGCCTTTGGCGCCAAAAAAGTTTACCTAGTGCTCCTTGCCGCGTCATGTCAACTAATTGTGGAGTTCAGTGACTTGATTATTATGATATATATTTCTAACCGACTTTTAAAAAAAGGAAGTGGTTCTTAAATTGAATTGAATTTTTTTATTGTTGTATTTTGGCTGAATATTAATCGATTTTGACGATTCTTTTTGGTTAGAAATACCTTTAGTATTTTTGTCAAGTGATTTAATCTTCGTAGATAGACCATGTAACTCTTTAATAAATTATAGCTTTTCGGGGATTCATGCGATCGCTAGTCTATTTGATTATATTTAATTTGCCAATCCCAAGGGAATGGGCTTTAAACTCAAATTAGTGTTTATTTCTTCAATTCCAACATTAACTTAAGTAATAAGAAGTCCCGATAAGTGTCTTTACAGTGCTTATCTTATTATTTGAAACCACTAAGAAGTAACAAATAAAAATCTTCTGTACAAAATATTTAATACAAAAGAAATAAAAAATTACAAACTTTCTATTTTATTTTATTCTAAACTTTAATTTTGGAAGTCGGAGTAAAAAAAAAAAAACTAAGAAATCAAACTAGAAACATAGGCTTCCAAAATTAAACTTATTTTGCTTTTTTTTGGGCGTCGCGTCGTCTATTATATTTTTTGTGTGATTTTGTTTTTTAATTTAAATAATTTGAATTTAATGGTTTCTGTAAACAATTGGCCATTTAGAACTCCTTTTTGCTGAATACGTAATTTCCTTAAACTTCGAACTCATATGAATGCGTAAATTTGTATATTCATGTCTGTTACTAGGAAGTTATATATTTTACAGTAGACATACTCGAAAACCCATGCTTCGCTTTTAGGCACGCAAATTACTGGTTTTCGCACTAGTGCAGAAAAGTACGCTTGCGAGAGGCGATCCACCATTTTATTACATTTATTCGCTAAAAGTGCGTTTCAACCCAAGTTTTTTTATGTCTTCGAAAGTGTATTGAAAAACGTCGCTTGATATACGAGGGTCGGTACAGTCCTCTGCTCCTCGAATGCCACCTCGGTCGCAATGACAAACTTTCTCTACTTGTATCAAAATGTACTATTACTGTAGGTCGTAGGCAAAGAAAAATACATAACCGAGGGTGTAATATTTTTCGTTTATAATTAACAACTTGATCTCCGTCGAGCTGTAAAAACGCATTATAAGTAAATAGAGTATTCACGGGCGACGTGCTCCTCAAGGAGTTGCCAGCAACCTTAGGGGACCAGCAGGGTCGAAGCCTACTAGAGCCATGGAGTATATTTAACCTTTCAATCGTGGAAATTACAGACACAATAGAAAGACAATAGGTGCGCGAACGCCGGTGTTCGCTTGGGGTTTAATGAATCGATTCTGTTATAATGAATACAGTAGCTATTTCTCTTTTATTTATTGCTTATACAGCACTAATCAAGTCTATTTATAATATACGTTGAAAGTGCTGCGTCTACGCGTTACATGCCACAAGTGGCTGGTTACCTGTGTTCAGTGT
This sequence comes from Mythimna albipuncta, assembly GCA_929112965.1. Lineage (NCBI taxonomy): Eukaryota > Metazoa > Arthropoda > Insecta > Lepidoptera > Noctuidae > Mythimna > Mythimna albipuncta. The sequence continues at coordinate 1,385,004 of OV815973.1, forward strand.
CAGGTTACTTCGATATTGAGGCCCAAGCGCCTAAGCAGTGCAATAAAACAGTGATTTTTTGAAGACTGCTCGGTAACGGCCAGTTTTATAGATTTGAAAAAAAAAAATTGTTTATTACAGATTCATAAACAACATTATCAACTATTGATTTTTTTGTAAGATTTATAATTAAATAAAAAAAATATTTAGCAATTCCGCATCTTTTCCCTACATCTTCGAAACGGCTTGGATCTTAGAAAAAATTTTACTCATAAAAATATTCTTCAAAGTGAACAATATATTTTACAAAGAAAATGGATTTAAGGCGCGGTAAGCAGCAAATCTTTTGCGTTTGATTTTAGTTGAATCTCGTGTCCGCTAATATGAAGGATATTTCGCAGTTTTATAATATTTAAAAAAAAAAAAATACAACGATGTGTTAAAATATTTTTACATGTGTTTTTAGTTGGTTAAATTTCCATTTTGATAGTTACAAATAAAATAATAGTTATCACTCAAAATATTGAGTATTTCGAGACGAAAAATTGTTTTCGTGTACTTTCTTGCGATTTTTTTTTTCAGAATCCTGGATTATTTTTAGAAAATGTTTTTGCCCAAGTCTTTTACCTATACATTAGACTATACACTGTATTTTTTTTTTGGGCTGGTACTATGTAGCAATATGGCTAACTTTGCAACGAAAAAGAGGACGTTTTTACGGTGCCCCTGTATGGGTAGCGCCTTAAAGGTCAGCGGGGCTTTATCCGGGCGCTAGACTTTCAAGGGACTAGACGCCTCGAAGAAACATACATACCTACATACAATTAAAACATTTCAATATAAATAAAAGCCTGTACAAAGAGTGAGTTCAATAGACAAAAATGATGTCAAAGAGAATGAGATTGATGATGATTGGTTTGGGGAGCTTTATTCGTTTAGGTTATTAACTAGTTGCCTGGGATCATCTAGTTGGTCTAGTCATTCAATTTAAATGAACAAGCAAACAAATTCACAATGTGGTCAATTCTATTCAATTAACAAAAAGGTCTTTAGCCTGAATTGCAAATATATGTACGAGTATAACACGAGAAGCTATTCAGCAAGTATGTACCCATTGGAACAGAACAGATGAATGAGGTTAGAATGGCCTCGTGGGTGGAGCAGGCGTGCCACAAAGTAGGGCAATGCTCATAGTTCAAGTTCAGTCAACTACCAATAACAAACTTGCGATCTAAAAGTGCGTGGTCTGTTAGTTGCGTAATGCGCGTTCGTATTGGTATAGTGCCTGTAGTGGAGTTAAAGGCTGGGAGGCAAGCGCCGACACTCGTAGTACAAATCGGAAAGTACTTCCTTTCCCTCTTTCATCTTTTTTGTGGGATTTGTGCACTTGTTCGGAAGGGTCCATGATATAATAAGCAAGTAGGTACCTCATTATGTATGACAAGGCAGAAGAATTGAAAGAAAGAAAGATAGAAAACTATATTTTATGCCACATATAAATAAGAAAAAACATAGAAACTTCAGATTAAAAACAAAAGAAAGAAAATTAACTGTGTCCTTTATTCTTTATTGTACACAAAAAAAATTACAAACAAAAAAATAAAACAGGACATTTGATGTAAGTACATAGGCGAACTTAACCCATAACTGGGTTTTCTTACAGCAAACCATGTGATTTAAAATAAAATTTTGCATTTGAGGAACCTTGAAAATGTACAAAAAAAAAAAAACATATGACTGAATTTAAATTAAGACCAAAAATAGGTATACTAAACAGATATATACAGCACACTATACATAAACATAATATATACAATAAATAAATACTTATATACATACATATATATTTTTTTTATTATTTCACGCATGGTTGCGCCAAATAGGTCCAGTTCAGCAAAAATGCCAGACAGCCACGTGGTAGTTGACTGACGCTGGTGAAAGAATTACTACGGGACGCAAAAGACAACTGAAGGAACACAGGTGGTATTCAGTAAAAGTGGGATACTTCCTCTGGCTCCACTCAGACAAGAACAAGTTTTCAGTGGGGGGCAACTCGCTTTTTTGGATATCATAGTCCCCGGCAGTACTTGAGTGGGTACTTGAAGCAATAACCCTATGTAAGTTATATGTTGGTAAACACGTCTACAATACTTAACTGTAACTTTTTCTTTCTTTTTATATGCTGCGCAGGAGTGTAGGCATGACGAAATATTTAATTTCTTTTTAGTTAGTTAGTTAGTTAGCCCATTTATGTCCCACTGCTGGGCGAAGGGGTCCCTCTCCCTTTTCCACACACATCTGTCTTCGGCCATTGCGGGCCAGTCCACTTCGGTATTTATCAAGCTCATCTCTCCACCTTCGCCTTGGTCTGCCGTGATGTCGCCTTGCGTTTAATGGGACCCAATAGGTGGCTCTTTTCTTTTTAGTAGTACATAATAATTTAATACAAGTTAATTTAAATTTATTTTATTCCTGCAGTGATAAAGCAATTTTTGTAAAAAAGCCAAAGATTCTTATATGAAACGAAATATACGTACATTATTATATTATGTTTAAATATGCATGTGATTGTGTGCACTGGTGCAATATCCTTTTAATCGACTAGATTTTGCCTGCAGCTTCGCCCGCGTACATAAAATATAGCTTAAGTCACTCAAGAATAAAACAGCTTTCTATCAATGAAAAAATTTCAGCAATCGAACCAGTACTTCCAGAGATTACCTCCTACAAACAAAAAAATAAAATAAAAAACAAATTACCTCTTTATTATTATTAGTGTAATGTAAAACAGGATAGCACTCCGTACATACCGGTCAATGTATCTTGACGTAAGGAAAGATAATTCCGACTAATAATGCGAAACCTCCGGCAGCAGCCGTCTCCGGCCAATGACCTCTGCCAATCAAGTTTGCCAAACTCACTGGCAGTGCCAGATTGTGTCCCGATCGCTTGCCACTTGCGTGATTTGAAAATCGAAAGTGACGTAGACATTTTTTAATGCCGCCATTTTTATTATTGCTTTTTTATTATTTTTGTTCTATTTTCAAAATAGCGATGACTATCCGCATGAATACTTTGTGGTTTATTATTTATTTTATTAGGTTTTAAACCGTCAACCTTGAATCGGTTTGGTTGTTCGTTGAAAGCGATGAGGAAAATGAATGCGTTTTATTTTTTTATCGGTTTATTTCCAAGTAATGTAAATAGTTATTAAAGTTCTACTGCATTACAATATGCTTATTAGGTGCTACAAATATATATTTAATAGCTTTTAGTATCAGTAACTATTGATAAGAGAATATACTATATATAGGGTAGGTACCTAAACTGAATGCTGACTGCGATTACAGTCTACTTAGATAGGCCCAGGTGGAATAAAAAGCGGACTGTATTTCTAGGTTATAATATTAGGTATTTTACAGGTCAAAATTTAATTATTGAAATCGATGCGATCGTGGTCGCGGTGTTACAAGGAGTGTTCTGTCGAGGGCGCGCAAGACGTCGTCGAGCCGCTGCTGCTACCACGCCGCCCGCTCCCCTCTGCTTGATGACGCATGTGTGTCTTGGAGGTGTTAACGTGTGCAAGCAAAATATCCCAAGGGATGTATTTTTGAAAACCATGTTTATCAGCAGTTATCTTAACGCTGTTGTTCAACACAGGCCTGATTGAGCATCGTCATAACGGCTTTAGTCTTGTTTGGTTTATAGAAATATTCTGGGACAACAAGCTAGTATTGATTTATTTTCTTATGAAAGCGAATAAAACCTGAATTGAAAGGTTTTCGAAAGAAGAACGCTGCGGGCAACTAAAGGTACACAGGTTGATTTCAGTTAGTAAAGTCTGACACTCTCTTTCACTACACTAAGAGCGAGAGGAGTTGGTACCCAAAAAATAACAAAACTGCTGGGAGAAAACTTATTGCTGAGTTTAGCTCGCCTTTGTACGTGAACTGTCTGTATCTCCATATGTTATGGTATGTCTTTTTGTACAATAAAGAATTAAGAAAAAAAAAACTGAAAGGTTGCATCGCGTGTTACGCAAATCTACCTTATACCTAGTCTATCAGCTGCCATAAATAGGCTCGGTCATAAAAGCAGGAATTACAAATATTACACACTTCCTTTCATACCAGCCTGGTAGGTTTAGTCCATGTATAAATAATATAGATATCTGAAGAGATTTTCAAATCGTTGCGCCATCACAAAATTACTTCTCTAACATTAGTTTTAGTATATAATGCAAGACCCGAAACACGTGTCTAGTATTTTTATATAAATAATTTCATAAGTGTATCATAAAAAATCACAAAATAGACTTGTTATGTCAGCAAAAATACATAGTCACCAGGCCATCCAAGCGACTGAGGGGCTGTTTTGCACTTGGGACCCAACTGTTTGCTGGCGCCTAATACCGGCTATGGACCTTTCTGTGACCTGCGTTGTACTTAGTATTAGTGGTTTCCAACTTGTGATATTTAAATGTTTTTGGTAAAAAATATGGCGTAAAAACTATTGGAATCCATTCAGTTACTGATTCTGAACAAACTGTATTCAGGTTTCACACAAACTAAAAATAATATTTTATATGATGATGCAGTTCATCAGAATAACTTGTCTTAAATATTTTTGGACAAAAGCTTCCTCTTATAAAAGGCCAACAAACCCGCAAATTGAAAAGAAAAGACCACAAGTATTTTGATGAGTATCTTGTACCATAAAATGGCCAATTACTGGAAGGTAGTAATTTTGAGGGACCAGGAGAGCATAAAAAACCGGAGCCATGTTTGCCGGAACGAATTCTGCGAATTAGAGACAGACCACTGAAGACTGGAGACTTTAATCAATGTGCATGTGTTATAGATCATATATATTGCATACGTTTATATACATATGACGCACATTACTGGGTTTTTCAATGTTTACAGTTTTGGTTTTATCGTAATTTGCATGTTTTTGCAGTCTCTTTAATAAATTCTTGTTATTGAAACGTTGCGGTTTTTATGTTACGTGCAGAGTGTAAGGTATACGGGAGTTGTAGGTTTTTTCTTTAGTCACTTCACCTTTACACGTCAAATTATGTTGTATATTGCATAAAATTAACAGTAAATAATAGGAAAAATTGGGAATAGTCCATAGACTTGGCCATAGATAGCAAATGTGATAATATAGATAAAAAATTACCATAGCATTTTTTTTTGTTTTCTTCGCACCGTTTGTGCATTTAGCCAGTATCAAGTTTAGAATTTTACAGTCAGTTTGAGTAACTTTGGATTTTATTGGAATACGGATGTAACACATTCAAATTTTTTTGCAGTATTTGGCAGCAAATGTATCTATTCAGCCTTTTCGGCAAGCTTCACCGACAAGGTTGTCTTCTTCTTCTTCCTGCCCTTGTCCCATTTTATTTGGGGTCGGCGCACCACGTTTTTTTCTTCCATTCTGTCCTGTCAGTCGTCACGCTATCACTAACTCCCTTTTCTTTCATATCACTTCTCACACAATCCATCCATCTTTTCTTTGGCCTCCCTCTCCCTCTCCATCCATCCACATGTAAATTTATAACTCTTTTAGCGACATGCTTGTATTGATAATATAATAAAATTCGCCTGTCTCAATGTTTCCACATATTGCCCAGCTGTGTAGACACCTGAGATATAAAACTAAGTACACAAATACATCACAATATCCAAGTATCAATTTGCGAAATAAATTAAACAGCAAGTGAACTTCATTCGAAAAAACCTGCCAAAAAGTTCGACCGTTCTTAGCAATTCCATTAAATCGCCTTAAAAGTACTGTAATGCTAGCTTAATTACCATATTTAAACACATTCATAGCTCCTTAAGCAGGTACTTGGGTTGTAGCAAAAATGCCAACAAGTTTACCGTTAGTACCTAGTCCTCTTTACCGGTACCACAAGCGGCTAAATATTAGATACAGCAAACATAAGGCGGCTTGGGATAGTTAGCTGTATTTCATATTTATTTTTATCAACACTTCTATGTAGAGTTGCCAATGGTAATATTGGCCATGGCTAAGCTGTTCTCTCTTTGTTTGTGCAATGTCAGTCAGCTTTCGGACGGTGAGCAATGTGTATCTCGCTGTCCGTGGTTTTTCAACCGAAACCGAAACCGAATTTCGGCAACAGTCTCAGTTCCGGCCGGAAGCGAAACTTCTTTACAAGGATGATGTTTGGGGGAAAAAAATTGGACAAGTGCGAGTCGGACTCGCGCACTGAGGGTTCCGTGCAAACTACAATTCCGGAATGGAGTCTCTAAGATTTTTCCGAATTGCATTTTTTTTTTGTCTTCAGATTTTTTCCTATACCTGCGCTATAAGACCTTGCTCTGTGCCAAATATCAGGATTCTGGATCAACGGGAAGTATCCTATGAATTTCGATCTTTGAAAGTATCAAAGTATACGTTTTTTTTGCGACATACACGGCCGTATCTTTTGTATTCGTTAACATAGAAGTTTGATTTTTTTACAGCTTGTAGGGACCGCAGACGTAAATATGTATACGGTTATAATTTCAACTCGATACCACCACGCTTTCTTGAGATAAAGTCTTGACAGACAGACAGACGGACGGACAACAAAGTGGTCCTATAAGTCATCATATAAATCAGTCGGACATTTTTTTATTGCATTTTTAATTCAGGTATTTATATTCGTTGACTATCATGAATGTTACTGCCCTCGATTTTAGTTTGGGATTAGGTAAAACGCAAGCTGGACATGACATAATTAGGCACGTTCGGTTTCGGACGTAGTTTCGGCAGGTTTGCCACAGAAACCGAAACTCGTTTTTTTGCCGAAACCCGACCGAAACCGAAACCGTACATTCGGTCGGACAATAATGGGGTCCAAACCAAATACCTGCAGCCCTGTAGGAGTTGCGGAATTATGCATAAGGTGTTTTTTTTTTTCCGCCCTGCAGTAACGTCTGGCGCCTGACCACAAAGGACAAATTGAAAAAACACATGTGGGTTTTAGTCAATAAAAATCTGACCCTCCCTTTCGTTTCTCCCAGAGCGGGGGAAGTAATTTGATAATTTCTCACGTAAAAAAGTACATGTCATCGTTGACAAAGTAACTACTTACCAACAGACGCTTGGACGAGTCAATGAGCTCCAAATAATAATTAATTCACGATGTGAGGCGATCACACTAGGGTTGACAACTGTTTCTTAAGAAATATAAAAAAGACAAATAATATAATATTCATTCATATTAATATTTTATAAGACAGACGTACGGCGATGTGCCACCGGTGCATGGTAGGCATGCCACCTACACGCACAAAACGTTTTGGGAACACATTCGTTTTGCGACAGCTAAGGACTAGAATTCCTTGCCGGAGTCTGTTTCCTGATGGCTACAACCCGGGAATCTTTAAGTCGAGAGTGAAAAGGTTTCTTCTAGGTAAGCGCTTTCCATCGTCGACCGCATCGTCTCTTTCCATGAGGTCAAGCGCGACCCTATCAACAATAAAAAAAATATAACGTAGTACCTACATACATGCGGGAGCCATTGAGTTGTTCTGATGTTGAAGCTCGTAGGTAAGAGACGTAACCCTGGATTGCCTATTAATAAACCTATCGAGTTCTGGCTCATTAGATTCGCCTTAACCAGTGCTATACATTTCACATGATGACAGAGCCAGGGAGTGGAATTCCCTGCCGGAATTAGTGTTTCCTGATAGCTATAACTTAGGGGTTTTTAAGTCAAGAGTGAATAGGTTACTTCTAGGTAGGCGTGAGATGGTGGTGAAACGCGAGCCTATCAAAAATTATATAAAAAATAACTAAAATTAAAATTAAAAAAAAATACGAAATAAAAATAAGAATAAAAAAGATATGTTATTATAAAGTGTGGTTGGCAATCCTAGTTCAGACTACTTTTTCTGCAGTACCTACAAAAAGTGCTGGTAAAAACCCGGTAATAACTGTTGACAGAGTGTTTGCATTGGCGTTAAGGCGTGTAGTCTCTTGAACATCTGGCCGGAGTTAAATGCACGCATGCTCGGACTGTTGCTTGCGTCCGCATAGAGTAGTGTTCAAGGGACTGGGCCCGCTGACCTTTAATCCGATTTTATTCGCAAAATATTGATTGATTTAAATATGCTGTGTAAATTCTGAAGACCACTTAACCAGCAATTTTTTTGTGTATGCCTATTTCTAAAAATCTAAGTCGTTTGAAAAAAGTAGGGAAACAAGGAAAAAAATATTTTGTTGTTAATTTTTTTTGGCAAAAGTATCAGTCATACGAAAAAATCATATGTTGAGAGATATGATTTTTTCGTATGACTGATACTTTTGCCAAAAAAAAATTGAGAGATTCCTTTTTTTTTCTTTAAGTAAAAATCATCCAAATGACATCACACTATGTCCCGCTCCGCCCAAGGCCCCGCCCTTGTGTCTGACTCTTATTGACTAAAAAACCCACCCCGTTCCTTCTTGCCTTTCATGCCGGGGCCGAGCCTCCCTTTCGGAAACAGACTCTGGCTTCGAACCAGCTTGCCCCCTTTTAAGGCACTGCTCGGGAGCTGGGGCCTTAACAGTACGTTATTCTATATCTTTTTTCGTGATGGATCTCCAGTTGATAAAAAACTGACAAGGAAAAGATATAATTAGGCAACAGAAACTTCATAATTAATGCGAAAAAAATTAACACCTATGTCTATTTGCTTCACTGGTAAGTAATGGAGGTGTTTACAGAGTAGCCAACTCGGATGTTCCTTTTTATTATCAAACAAATATTACCAGAATATTTTTACATAATTATATTATTTAGGTCTCGTAGTTTTTGTGTCTACAACATCTAGATCTGTACCAAAAGTTAGAACTTTATAAACATTAGAATACAATTGTAATAGTTTATTTTTTGGTAACTCTTCACTGACAGTATACTATTTTCTAGAGATGAAACGGATGGTAGTTTGGCTGGATACCGGATACCGAATATTCGGCAAGCTACGAGGCCGGAGCGCCGGATATCTGGCTACAGGATATTCAGCCCTTTATCGTTTTTCATGACGCGATTAGTTTGATTTGCTAGAATTTATTTTTCAGCACCTGACAGTAGCATTTTCAGCGTAAAGGTATTTTCAGAAGCTGGTCTAGTTTACGAAGCTAAGTGGAGTCACCTCTCACCAAAAAATGCGGAAATTTTGGTATTAATTCACCAAAATTTGCCAATAGTTAATTTTGAATACTAAACTAATTAATAAAACAAACATTTATGACCTATTGTGACGATTTGCCTGCTGTAAAATAAGGAAAAATGACTGAATTTTACTATCCGGTAACTATCCGGTATCCAGCCAGATATTGAATTACTATCCGGTATCTGGCCGGATAATCAAAACAAGGCCGAATAGGCCGGATACCGGATAATTACCGGATATCCGTTTCATTTCTTCACTATTCTAACGGGTGCTGTCAATGGATGGACGGCAGACGGCGGATAGCGAGCTACCCGGAATCTCACGCTTGCGGGATCTGGGAGTTATCTTGCGATTCCCAATGCTTGGGGTTTCTGGCAGGGGCCAGGATGTGAGAATTGTCTCCTCATCTTTTGCTTCGCATTATTGCTTCGCAGAAGGAAGTGACTTCTTCCTATTTCCTTTCCCTCCATACCGTGGCCTGAACTGGTGTCGGAAGCAGGAGCGGCCGTAAGCTATCCTTTAGGCCATTCGCAACAAACCCCAGGAACTGTATTCGGTGAGGACCTGAACTAGATGAAAAGTGAGAACGAGAATACAATTACTTATTGTGATTAATACAGTGGTCTTAAAAACTATACAAAATTGCAAAGTTTTCAAATTAACCCCGAAAAATTATAGGTATAATTGAAAGTGTAATACATCGGATTTGGTCACTTTAATAATGCAACCGAAAATCAAGTTGCGCAAAAGCAAGTGGTGTAACTAGTTTTTGCACAACTTGATAAAAATCATGTTTTTGAAATTCACATTTTTGTTAACATGATATGTATCGAAATGTATTAAAAACAATGCCTACCAATTTAAAAAAAATATGTAACAGCTTGAATACAGCCAGCACTTGCACCATAGTTAAGGCTTGTAAATCTTTTTCTATCGTTATTGCTCACTGCTAGTCACCTGATAGTCCGAGCCACACCTCAAGGCTCAAACAGGTTCCCTTTCTGAAGGATTACCTGTACAAATACACCCACGGTAGGCATAGTATCGTTGGGCTTGGTGATCAGGTGTCAGAGGCTTGAGTAGGCGATACTGCCGATTACTTGAGAATATCTGAATATATTGAGACTTTGAGATTAATGGCGGATTGGTTTTAGGGGTGTGTAGGTTCACATACACTTAAATTTAGTGTGAGTGTAAGCTCAAAAGAGAAGAAATTTATTAGATATATTAAGTTTGAACTAATAACACTATTTACAACTATGGTTTATGACAGATGGAAAGTTTTCGATGAAATTCTGTTACCCAATGTAAGATTTTAGGTGTAAGCTCAAAGCACACGATGTCACCGAAAATAGCTTACGCACACACAAATAATGTGTGTGTGAATCTACACATACATCTAAGTCCAAACCCCCTTCATATTAAAGTTTCTCTTACTCCTTGCGTCGTTTATTCTCAATGCTGAACGAACCTGGACAAATAACTTTTTGTGGACTATATTTTACAATGTTGTCCTATCTTCGGCGATGTGAAAGACATCGTAGACATCTCCAAAGTGGTTCAGATTTGGTCTGACAAACAAAAATCGGATTCGTTCTTTTGGAGCCTTTCCCATCGGTTTTTCCTGCCGGCAGTAACTTTTCCAGGTTATATCCTCTCTTTCTGACAATGTGGCCAAAGAAATCAAAGATTCTTCTTTGGCATATGGTATCGAGTCTCCTGGGTGTCTTGTGTTCGGCTATTAAGGAGTCGGTGGTCCGATGTGGTAGTTACTACTCAAGATCATTTCGATCTGACAAATAGCATTAGATTATACAGCTTAAGCATAAGTAGGTAATTATTTATTAGATTCGCACTAATGAGTCAGTTACGAGAGATAAGCGCGGAGAGCAAGGTTCCAAGTTAATTGATTTAACTTTGTTGATAATGGTCGAGCAATTTGTTTGAAGAGTCACCGATGTCTGGATCAAATGTCTTGTTTAAATAGAAAACAAATCAATATACTGCAGCCGGCTACTTTGTGTAGCGGTCGAACAAAGTCAAATATTGCGCATTAGATTACTGGAGTGACGGGTTTTTTCTCTGCATTTGTAGATGTGAAATTGTCTATAATTAATTTGTGTGCATATAAAATACAATTATTATTATTATTGGATAGTAAAATCTTAAATTATTTAAATGATACACAAATCACAGCCTAAACAGTTGGGTATATGTAATATTTTTTATTAACACAGTTCAGAGTAAAGGAAATTTATTGGAAGACGGGAGTTTTAAAAGTGCACCCTTTAAAAACAAAAGATGGGAGTTGATGAGGGGTTAAAAGTCTGTTTGGAAGTTTCTCACTCTTGCCAATGCAGTGATGGCCTAGTAACGACTCCGTCTGGGCTGTATGGTTGTTGGTCTTATGAGTTGAACGTCGAGAGTTCAAACCCAGGTTGGCGTTGTACTTTGTGTAACATATTATAATATGTATGTATATATATCTTTATAATTGAGTATTGTGTTTTATAAGTTAGCAGTACACCACAGACTACCCCATGTATTATTTTAAGCTCTTATCCATTCTAAGGTAGTCTGGAAAATATCGCTTTCAGTGATAAGACCGCCATAATTTTACCCACAAATTTAAGTTTTTGTATAAGCTGTGTTACTTTTTGGTGTACAATAAAGTCTATTTTATTCTAATATCATTATCACTACTGTCAAAATTATTGACATGATATGGTATCCTACCCGCACTGGGCCCACGTGGTGGTTTACGGCGAGTCTCTATCCTAGATATGAGGCCTGGGTCCCAGTAGAGGGAATATGAATAGGCTTACTGCTATGACGGTCAATACTAGCATAGATAAAAGTACAATAAACTCAAAACTCCAGAAACCCACGTGCAATATTACTTGATAACGTTATTCATTGTAATTCTGCATTGAATAACATTATCTATATACATAATTTAGTTATTTCCTGATACACTTCAGAATTTCATTGATTGCAATGTTCGATTTACATTTAAAATCAATTAGTTAAATTAACTGAGATTTTTAAGATAAAGCATTACACTGCTTTGTCTAAAAAATCTTAGATTAGAGAAGAAACTTAGATTAGAAAATACTTCCGGGACATAAAATGGTATTTTATGTCCCGGAAGTATTTCAAGTACCTAAGCGTATTTCTTGTTGCTAAATTCTTGATTGTGTTATATGATAAAAAGAGGTTAAAAGTATATGCACTATCGTAAAAGTAATCAAATACTACGTACCTAGTAAAATTAATGTTATCGTCTTGAATCGTTTTTGTCTTGTATGTAGATATTAACACAAGTTCATGTTCACTTCAAGTTTGATTGTATCATCAAAGACACTTCCGCCTGACCACCGCTAAGTTCATGTTTGCTTGCACTCGAAACGAAAACTTCAAAGAGTTTGGTTTGGCACCCCACCGCAGTATACAAGCGAATTTTTTTTTTAAAAGAGATCATGCAGTAATGACCGCGATGGTACCATCTGATACATAATGAGAACAAAAGACGTTTTTATTTTGTATCAGATGTTACCTTATCCCTAAAGTGCCTTTAACCACCAACATAATATATGTTTACCTTGCATTTAATGATCAGGTACCTATACATATATTTACCTGGGAATCCCAACCACAGAAATGGGTTTCATCTTTAATCCATTCTTAAAAATCTTCTTAGAATTGATCTTGCGGTTCACACCATTTTTTTATTTTTATTAAAACCTTGCCCTACACTGACCACTACTCCTATATTGTGGGTGTGTTCACAAATAATTAAACAGAACATATTAGTTGATAAGCACATGACACCTAGAGTTGGAACAACAATCAGCAGGCTGTAAAAAATCATGTGGATGTTACTAAAGCCCTCAAAGGTGTCACTGGCGGCCGGACTAGCGTCCGAGCTGGTCGCGCCACCAAACTGATTGCGCAACCAAAGTACCAAACGGACACCAGGTGAGTAACACTCTATAGAGCTGTATACAGTTTGTTAGTAGTAGCGACTAGTCGCACCGCCATGGGGCCCCTGCAAAATATTAGCCCTTAGTCACCAAGTAGGAACAACTAGTTGAGTAGACTGCAAAAAAATGTGGATCATACTAAAGACTGTAGTCATTACCTAAGAACCCCACAAACATTACTTTGTATGTCCTACGAGGTAAAAGCGAAATGTCGTAAACTTAGCTACTTAGGAGTGTTAATGGGCGATGAGTCAGCAGCTGCCCATAACTTGGATAATTTTAGCTCAAATGGCTCTAGAGAACACACCGCGGAAGCTTTAGCCTTCCTAAAATTAACTTTTAGTTTTTATTTACCTTCTTTTCAAGGAGATAATAATATACGAACACATCCTCTTCGTTATTCGTGATTGGTATTCACATAAACATTACAAAATAAATTAATAATTAAATTCGTAACGTCTGTGATTTTTTATTTTATCTTCCTGTCCTATTACAATTTTGTTTGTGGTGTTAATTAGTCAAATATTTCTTACCTCTCTCTCCTCGGGTGTAGCCCTTGATAAGCTTTTACTGGCTAAAACCAAACCGTGTTTCTTCATCTGCCTTTTTACTGTGACTGTTTTGAATAATCCCGCAGACCGCATTACACTTGAGCAGTTCCCCAAAGTTGATTACTAATCAATTAGTAGATACACTTGTCGTAAAACAAGTGCTCTACTCTACCACTCAACGCCACTCAAAAAAGTCATTAGTGTAACGAGCACTTGAAAATTAAATAATCTACTTACGAACCTTCTTCTTTCAACACACTAGGGTCTGTTTTATAATGATCGGTTTAGTCAAGACAAGACGAATAAGTGAAAATATGGAGCAGCAGAATTTATATTATGGTTGTTGGATGTCACATAAGTTTAGTTAGCCTAATGAAGAGTTATGAACTAGATCAGTAATAGTTTTTAAGTAGGTGAATATTCAATCCAATAAGGGACCATTCCCTTATTGCGTAAGACGATTTTTACTAGTTTTTGCCCCCTCCCCCCTGTTTAATACTAATTATTATTAATAACGTAATAATCTAAAAGAAAAAAAATGACTATCCGCTTGGTTGGTTCTGTTGTCTATTTAGAAAAGTATTTTTTTTTAAGAACGCTTAGAAGTGTGTCGTTTACGCAAACTACGTCTAGTTCACAAGCCGGGAGGTGCAACTACGTTACTCACGTTACCATGGAAATAGTTTATCTAAACGCATTCGAGTGCACATCGGCACTAGCGAGATTGCCTGCGCTTTTTCAAATATTAACTTTGTATATTTTTGTGCTCTTACGTAAGAACTATCAAGACTCCCTCTCACCCCCTTGTAAGAAAGAATAAGACATGGTCGACTCCCCTCCCCCTGAGTCGTCTGACGTAATAAATTAATGGCCCCTAATAGATCTTTAAATTTAAATAGCTCCTTTCCTCATCTCTCAAACAGAGTCGCGAACTCCTCAAACTATGTCAAGAGGACTATTCCGTCATTCAAGGACTGTAATCGGGAAGTAAAGACAGTGAGGTCCGTTTTGTTCTCCTAAGATTGACGTATCCTCGCGTGCGATCCTCAATTACACACAGCAGGGGTCCAAATGGGTGCTTCCTTTCAAGCCGTTGTTCTTTCAATGCCGTCAAATTGGCGCCGACAGGTTAAGTAGAGACGTCGACGTGACCATCTTTTGACATGCAGATTTTTGATGAGGTCTCAGGAATGTATTATTGGATGAAGCTACTACTTACTGCTATCTAATTCCGAGAGTTTTGTGGTGATATTAAAAAAAAAAAACAGAACAGCCAATGCAAAATTTATGCTGATCCTGACCGCGATTATGATGGCGAAGCAGGGGTTAAGGGACATTGCTAATAGTCTATGAGGCCGAAAGGGTTTTGGACTACCACGTACTGCGTACTGGAAGACACTGCATTGGAAGGCCGGATCTGATGAAAGTCACGGGAATCCGATTGAGCACTTGGGTGAGGCCTATATCCAACAGTGGCGGTCCTTTGGCTGAAATGATGATGATGATGATGAATCCAATTGCAATTTAGCTTCACTTTTCTTGGACTGACCGACATTTGAATATTCAAAAGTGCCTGCAAATGGTCTATTTGAAATAAATGATTTTGATTTTTTGATTGAAGAATTAACATATTATGCTACTGAAATATGACGTGGTCAATCATATCACGGATTTTGGTGATTTCACCAATCGTTAACGTTCTAAGAATTACAATTTGTGAAGAGCCCGTTGAGAATCGTTATCAAAATATGGTTATGTCTAGTGCACCTTTAAATAACTTATATCTGGGTGAAGTGAGATGGATTGTAAGACTTTTACTGACTAAAATCCACCTGTTTTTTTTCAGCTGCCCTTTGCACGATCTTTTGATAATTCCGCAGCCTGATGTTTAACGAACCTTGCCAGATTTATGTATTTACTTGCGGATTGGTTAGCACTTTTAACGTAGATTCATTAGCTTATATACCTCATACAATTTGAGCTTCGAAGAAGTCAAAATTGTCCTCAATTTCCAAGTTAATGCAATAACTAAAATGTCATTGACATTTCAACGGTTGATGTCATCGTCAATACTAAACAAATGTACATTTCTGTGTCATCTCTGCTTTATCAAGAGCTTTGTATATTTGTCTTTGTAAGCATGACTTATGGTCAAATACCGCAGTTTGTAATTTTTTGCGCGTTTAGAAGATGTTTGTTTAAATTCACTGAGGTATCTCAAACTTTCATATTATCAGGTCTTGCTCTTTAAACATATTCTCGCTTGCAGTTTGCATTTAGCGATATCTTATTCAAATAAAGCGCGCCTTAAGTACTTAGCAGGTCTTGCAACGATTGCTGAACTTTTAGGTTTTATTTATCAATAGTATTGCAGCACATATTTTGTTGGGTAGGCTTATGAAATAGATATTATTATTTCATCAGCAGTAGTGACTGTAGAAAAGTCAAAACGTAAGGGCTTTAGTATATGACAGAGTTACTACGAGCCTGGAATGCAAAGAGCAACAGGCAGTCAAATAGTAACTGAAGAAACTTCGTTAAGTTTTCGTCAGTTAAATTATAATACCCTCGATCCACCGAGAGCATGATAAATTATTTGATAATTTCCCACACGATTAAAAATAATATTGACGACGTGCCATTCCGGTAGCATATATCATTCCTTGACATTGGACTTTAAAAAATGGCTATCGCTATAGATTGTAATTTTTCGAGAGCTTACGTCATCGTCATCCGGATCCTAAATCTTTTACCTTTTTAAAAAATCTTTATTAACTTGTTCCAGTATAAATCGATCACGGTTTTAGCATTAAGTATCTACTCGATATAAATCTTTGTTTTTATTACAAGATGTCCAAGTGACACATTAGTATTCCGGGGACAGCTTGCCACCAAACATTTCACACGGATAATCTTTTCTCAGTCGTGGTTGATTAAACTGTGAAGTGCACTTGGTATGCTGTATGGTCCATATTGGAATCTGTATGTTTAGTGATCAAGCTGAATAGGTATACAAGGTCCTAGACTTCTGTTGATTGTGGCGGTATTTTCTCACGGTCTTGTATTTTAGTTGAATCATCTGAAATTTCACAATCCGGTATAGTAGTTAGAAAAGGGTGTGAATTAATGTTATTGCTAAAATGTTTACTTTTGAAATGTGTTTTAAGAGCCTTATTTACGGGTATTATAACTGTTTGATTAAATTGGTCATTATAAGCTAATTGCCGTAAGAAATGTAATTAGTCCGTCATTTAAATTTAGATTAATCAAAAATAAAGGACACGTATTTTGTTATTGTAAATTAAACCAAAAATGACAAAGATATATCCCATTAAAGTTACGTGTAATGTCACGCCGTGCTACATTTTTTTCGCGGGGTGACATCACACGTAACTCTAATGGGCTATATCTTTGTTATTTTTTGTTACGTGTCCAATGTTTTTTTATAATCTAATATATGGACTAAATAAAATGTAATTATTTTGACCCTGGAAACTACCCCATTGTGTGTTCAATAAAGAATAAAGGATTTTTTTTTTCGAGGGGAAATATCATCTTATGACAACCCCCGCTCTTGGGCGGAGCGGGAGATAGTGTCAGACTCTTACTGACGAAAAAACCCATCCCGTTCCTTCAAGCCTTCATACCGGGGCTCGAGCGCCCTTTCGGATAACCCTGGCCCCAGTAGGCTTCGACCCGTCTGCGTCTGGGCCCCTGATGTTGCTGACAACTCCTTAAGGCGCGCGGGATTAGCGCGCGCCGTCGACGACTTGGGCTTGGTCCGGACAGTTACCGGACGGCCGGACAGCGAGCTACCCATTGCTCACTGTCCGCAAGCCCGCGCCTACGGTGGCTGGAAATCGGGATCGGAATCCCGGCAGCGGCAAGAGCGCCGTTGCCTGATGCGGTCGGCCTCCTCCTTAGCGAGCATTACTGCTTCGCAGAAGTCACTGCCACTCCTCCTCGCTCCGGACCATGGCCTCGACCAAGGCCTGGCGCGAGAGGTCTCTGCTGCCGATCACCCCCACGAGGGCACGGCGATGCTCCGCCCAAGCAGGGCACACCGCGATTGTGTGCTCCACCGTGTCCTCCGGGAAGGATAAAGGATCATTTCAGCCGATAGACGTCTGTTGGACATAGGCTACCCCCACAATGACCAGTCCTGTGCGTCTCGCATCTATAAGAATCCCGCGACCCTCACCAGGTCATCCATCCAACTTGTGGCCTTCTAATTGGGCATAGATAATAATCATAGTCTTGTTTCTACGAAAAAAAATCTTTCTTCTTTATTTTGTTACGATGGTCCTATTTTGTATTCTTTTTTATTTCTAAACTAGCTTTAGCCCGCGGCTTGGCCCGCGTACACAAAAAACCTTCCCTCTTTGTGCCTCTTTTGTCTGTCTGTCCTAACCATCTCTGTACCAAAATTCATCAAAATCGGTTTTGCTATTTAGGCGTGAAGACGTAACAAATAAACAAACAAACTCACTTTCGCTTTTATAATATTATTAATAAGGATTGAAATAATTCTTAGGTTATTGTTATATAATTATCTATTTTGCATATCGCAACATACTAAACTGGTTTTAAAATCTTTGTCGTGTCCAACCTGTCACGTATACTCAAGTAGTAAGTATACATAGTACTACGATTTGTATAAGCACATTCTGCACTGTACGATGTTATCAATAGATAAGATATTGATACTGTCATGGATGCGACTGATTTTCGACCGAGCGTTAGTTCCATCGAAAATGAAAGGTTAAAGATAACTGTTCACAGGCGCAGTTTATTGTAAATTATTGTCATATTTAACGATTGATTTATTGTTATTGTTTATCGATTTATAACTTTAA
The DNA here is from genome assembly GCA_929112965.1 of Mythimna albipuncta. Taxonomy (NCBI): domain Eukaryota; kingdom Metazoa; phylum Arthropoda; class Insecta; order Lepidoptera; family Noctuidae; genus Mythimna; species Mythimna albipuncta. Next base: position 1,403,543 of record OV815973.1, read on the forward strand.
ATCAATCTATGAATATTTATCAAACCATATAGAGTTAAACCAGGTCTAATTCGAATTGTGGGAGTTAGGTATTATTAAACATGATTTTACTGTAGGCGTAGGCTTGCGGACGGCGAGCAACGGGTAGCTCGCCGGCCGGCAGGTAACCGTCTGGATTGAGCTCGAATTGTTTACGGCGCGTAATTTTCCCCGCGCGCCTCAAGGAGATGTCAGCAAATCGTAGGGGTCCAAGGTCTAAGCCTAATGGGTTATGGGTTAATTGACAGTGAACCGAGCAGCGAGCACCGAGCAGCGATGCCCGAGTGGTTACGGACCCGACTTACGAATTGTAGGTCGCGGGTTCGAGCCCAGCGCATTACCTTGTGTATTTTATTCCATCACCACTGCTCTCAAAACTGTGAAGGAAAATATCGTGAGGAAACCGTCATGTCCTAGAACCAAAAATTCGAAGACATGTGACATTCAGCAACCCGCACTGGGCCCGCGTGGTGGATTACGGCCCATTCCCTCTCCTAGAGATGAGGCTTGAGTCCCAACAGTGGGAACATTAAAAAGGCTGGTGATGATGATGATGATGACAGTGACCCCCGGGGCCCTGGAACGAAGGTAAAGAAGGAAATGGAGTGGGTTTGAGTTAGTAAAAGTCTGACACGTCCTCCCGCTCCGCCCAAGATTGGGAGAAGTCCTTGGATGATTTCCCACCTTAAAAATGAATAAACATTATTTACCTAATGGATAAAGTAGGTAGTATTTAAAAGTATACTGAAGTTAGAAATAAAGCAATATTCTGGCTTCTACGGCGGAATATCAATCATCAATCAAATGGTCTAATATTTTGGTACAATCCTTTACTAAAAAGACTCATAAATTATTTATACTGTAAGAACAGATTGAGATGAATCTAAGATAACAAATGATGGTCTAGCTCTAAACACAGATGCTGTTGTTTCAAACGTTTTGAAGTAATTTATTGTTGCCCATGAATCAGATTGTCAGCACCCACTAAATCGCTGATGACAAATGTTTGGGGCTTAGACTGCACGTGTAGACCAGAAATGGAGAACGTGGTTTCAAAATTATAAAATACATAGATCAATAAAGATTAGTTGCTAACACCGATTCATATCTTTCTAATAAAATTAGTTGATAAGATCGTGCTAAAACATCTATGACGAATAAAATAACACAAGGAAATGAATTAAAATCTAAGAAAGAAATACAAAGAAATATTTATCAATTAGAGCGATATGAAAATGTTCGTTGATTACGATAAAAGATTGGGAATGGAACCTTGCAAATTTTTATCAAACTACAGATTAAAGATTCAAAAATTTTAGAATTTTGTGAATGTAGTACGTAAGATAACGTAAAGTCGGGTATTGCTAGGGTTGTCAGCTTCACTTCGCACTAACCTATCTTACTTTATTTTTGGTAAATATACTTTTAACTACTACTACACTAGTACTTTTACTTTTACTATTTATAATATTTTTATTATTAATTAGACATAAACCATTTTCAATTAATTTGTGACTTTGTCACTTTGTCTAATTTTAACATATATTTTGCAGCTTTGACATTGTTCTTGTATTTGTTTGACATTACTGTTTTTAATTAATTTTGAATGACACGATAAGTTAAAAAAAAACTTTGAATTAAATGGCCTTTAAGTTATAAATGTAATTGGAATCATAGATATTTTTTCTTTCAAAAACTTTTTTCTTTACATAAATAATGTTATACGTTATTTTTCTCAAAAAATAATTGATAACCCTAAGAAAAGCTGTCAGCGCCATCACATCGGAGATAAACAACTGGTACAATAGCTTCACTATCTATTAATAGGAAGTGATTGTGAGAACAGTGACGTAGGCCTGGCTGATAAGGATGACGTATTTAATCGGTATAGAGGAATACATGAGGACAACAAAGGCAAAATGCGATTTTTTGGCAGGACGAGCAAAGTTCAGTCACCTCCATAGGTACTGTTATTAATATTTTTTCAATACCCGAAAAACCGCTTCTATTCCATCTATCGCTTCTAGATACGCAATATGCTATTTGTAGCACTAATGTGGAAAAGTGCGTAAGGTCGACCTCACCACAATTTTTGTATTAATCGAATCAGGTTGGGCTCTACCTAGGTTTATTATTTTTTTCGTTTGATACACGTAGAGTCACTGCAACACTCAGCTCCAGAACACCCAAGCCTACGGCTTGAGCGAATTCTAACTTTCTCCACATGTATCAAAATGTACAAATTTTTAGTTCTAATAAAATAATCCCAGTTTACTATCTTGTTTGACATTTACTGCCAAATACTTCAAAAAACATTAGAACAAGTTACATTCGCATTGTAATGGAAAGCAAAGTAACTGAATTCTGTATCAAAAAATCAAATACTATAGAAACTTGAGACGGGCTAAATGCACAAAACGTCGTGCGAAACTAAAAGAAAACAATAACAAAAGTGAAAACGAGAATGCTGTATAGGAAGAAAAGTTTGATTGATTGAATATTAGAGAGAAAATGTTTTTAAAAATAAAGTTTATTTAGCACACAAAGTTGAGGTTTCAGGGTAACCCGTGAAGTTATCAAATTGAAATTGTATAATTCCAAATTGAAATTTTTTCAAATTCAAATTTCCAAATTCTTTTCTTAAGTTTTTTTTTTTTTGCATCTTATAGTTAAAGTTGATCAAGTTGTATTACATTACAAATATATGAGACGCGTTTTTGTGCGTTATGAAATGTTCTATATGCGGGGCGATCCCGCATGCGTGATATAATCCGTAAGACATTAAAAACACCCTTTAAAGGGCTGTAAAGAGGCTGAGATTGTATGTGCCGGACGTGCTCAGACTACAAGTATCATCGCTGATGCAGGCTTGTTAAATACACCCCTATGGAAACTAGTACTCCATACAAAGTTCCCATCATTCGACAAGACAAAACGATTCTCAAATAAGGTCACTCGAGGACAATGCTCGTAATTTCACAGTCTCAAATCAGGACGCCTCTGTTTGTAGAATCGCGTCATTCGGCAAACGATTTTATTGGATATAAAACTGTTTTTATTAAGTAAATTGATGGATAGTGTGTCGTTCTCTTAGTTTAAGAGGTCGTTTAACTGTTTCGACAATTGTTAAATGTTCACCGATAGGATCGATTGTGGCTTATTTATGTGGACGATATAAATAATTGCAAAAACAATCGCTTTATCGGTTTTTAAGTGATCTGGCCATGGGTACGTGTAATTTTGGCCGGACATTGACACTGGTTTTAAAGTCTAGATTTTATTGTATTTACTAGCTGATGTCAGCGGCTTCGCTTGCCCCAAGATATTTGGATAAAAAGTATCCTATGTGCTAAATCGCCATTTGGTTAATATACAAAAAAAAAAATACAAAATGTTTTATTTCCGAACCAAATTTTTTCTAACTGTTTCTAACTAACTGATTGTGATTGGAGCCTCCTTTAAATATAATTAATATTAATAAACCGCAACCTATATGCCCTAGAATCAAAAATTCGATCGACGTTACATCCACCAACACGCACTGGGCCCACATGGTGGATTATAGCCCATTCCTTCGCCTAAGAGGAGGCCTGAGTCCCAGCAGTGGGGACATTAAAAGGCTGATTATGCTATGGCTATGGTATCAAGTAGTATCAACAAACCAAAGCCTTCCATCCATAAGGCGTTAAAAAGTAACAATCGTACCTCTGACAAACTTTCGCTTTTATAAAATAAATGGCTGCGTCATTCGCTGCCAAATATGTATTTCCCGATTTAGATGAACTTTACAAATATGGTACCTGTCTCATATCGGTGCTCGTAGTCAGTTATAGCTGAATTATTACCCAACCGATTATAAGATAATTTACTTTACCATTTCCTTTAAAACGATGGTTGGTTCCACATCAAGTGTCTCTGTCAAATTCATCCAAAGGTGGTCTGTAAAAAATCGCTTTGAATTTTTGGTTCTAGGATATGCCGGTTTCCTCTCTAAAGGGTTATTTGCAAAACACTGGCAACCTCTCAGGACCATGTCACTGACATCCTATACAACTACTTTTGTTCTATGACTTTTAAATGTTTATCATATTTCAGTTCATCAGACTTTCATACAAAAATAATAATATTTAAATTGAACATTCTAAATATTACGAAGTCGCAAGCAATAGTACAATAACGGAGGGGAGCGGGGATCGGGTGTCCTTGATGCACTTGCATCTCCTCATACAGATGTAGGTAGATATAGAAAAATACAGAGGTGAAATGTGTTAGATAGAACAACGGAATCTTGAAGGTTTGTTTTTGGTAAATTAATTATATTTTGTAAAAAGTTATAGAACAAAAGTTTATGATGGTAGTGATACAGCCCTGCAAGGTTATTCGAATATTCGTGTTTTACAAATAACCCTGATATATACCAACTGAAATAAACAACCACAAAAGTACAAAGGCGGACTTAATGCCTTAGGCATTATCTACCAGTGGACCCTAGGGTGGTGTAGAATTCGCTTCATCTTTCGCATTCTTGTTAATAGTCATATCTTAGGTCTCAGCATCCACACATATAGTGTAAGATATAGGGCGGCGGGACCGGTTGCCGGCCGCACGAGAAAGTACGCCAACATCACAAGTTTTTATCACAGAGAGATTCTATTTGCAAGTGCATCAAGTTGAGGGAGACGGGAAGTTTCTAATGAGATTAATGAAAATGATCGATTAGTTCCTAATGTATGTACAAGATGTCGGGGAAGATTACTAAGAAGTTCTAAACGTGGCAGGTTTGTTAAGTAGGCCATTCACTGGCAGATTGGCTTGTGTTTTAAAATATAACTTGGATATATTTTCGGTAAGAGAGACTCCGTTCTTTTATCATTTTGTGATTTGTTACGTCTGTGTTAGGTTTTAGTACCCAGGTATCTACCCATTTCATAAAAAAATCTCAAATTTTTCTCTTCTAACTCTTTTGCATTGAGCATTCCTTTACTATCTTCTTCAATTATTTTTGTTGTTTTAATGTAAAAACGCGGCCCCACGTTAAGAATTCCTCATATACCGCAGGTGCGTTCACAGACATGTAAACGCACCTACACTAGACATCTAGTCTTTCCAATTATTTATAGGTCATACAAATATGTTATGTGTTGGAATCGATCCCAGGCATGGAAATTAATTAGTTTTGCCATCGACACGCTAAGAAGGAGAAGAAGATCGTACCCATGAAATACAGAGCAGTAGTACCAATTGAATGAATTGAACTTAAATTGTAATAACACGGTTAGTGTAGTGGACACTAAACGAGTTGTTAAAATGTAAATTCACTGATCACCAAGTTCCAACGAACTACACTAATTATTTAGTTAAGATAAAGGAAGTCGTTGATCCCGTGTCATCACAATCAAGGGTTCAATGTAGTAATTCAGAGAACCTCAACATGCAATTAATGGGTCAACTGGATTACACGACACTACACGACATCTAACATGCCGAGTCTACGAGAGGTCAATTAGAACATTGTTATTTTTCACATTTTAGAAAAGCTAACACGCTAACAATATTTTAATGACAATAGTAAATATCTAAATTGTTAATTACAAGCTTCAACATAAATATAATAACAAAACTATTGCTCCCTGTATATTGTACTTGCTCAATTATTTATAATAATAATTTATAACCAATTAGTTATTATTATTATGAGCCCATTGTGCCCCACTGCATAGCAAAGGCCTAGGCCTCCCTTCCGTTATTCCAGTATTTTCTGTTCATAGCCACTTCTGGCCAATCCTTAAGGTAGGAGTCAAAGGAGTTCAAGTCTTCAGGCCGTCTTCTTCTGGGCCTACCGCGTCGCCGCTCAAAGTTGGTACAGTACCTTAAATTAAACAATTTTATACAAACATTAACAATATGTGGTTCAAGTGCAAGTAGTATAGTATTAATCACCGCCGTGCCCACGTGGGGATGATCGGCGGCGGAGACCTCTCGCGCCGGGCCTTGGTCGAGGCCATGGTCCGGAGCGAGGAGGAGTGGCAGGCGGTCGCCGACTTCTGCGAAGCAGTAATGCTCGCTAAGGAGGAGGCCGACCGCATCAGGCAACGGCGCTCTCGCCGCCGCCGCCGGGATTCCGATCCCGATTTCCAGCCACCGTAGGCGCGGGCTTGCGGACAGTGAGCAATGGGTAGCTCGCTGTCCGGCCGTCCGGTAACAGTCTGGACCAAGCCCAAGTCGTCGACGGCGCGCGCTGTTCCCGCGCGCCTCAAGGAGTTGTCAGCAACAGCAGGGGCCCAGCCGGGTCGAAGCCTACTGGGGCCAGGGTTATCCGAAAGGGCGCTCGAGCCCCGGTATGAAGGCTTGAAGGAACGGGATGGGTTTTTTAGTCAGTAAGAGTCTGACACTATCTCCCGCTCCGTAGTATAGTATAAATGGTCCAAAAGTAGGTAATTTTTGGTTCGCATAGTCAGCTTACTGGCTGGATGATGTCACGTGGTACAAAACATAAGAATTTGCGCAACCTGTTTCTTTTTGTGGGTAGGTAAGATTCTAAAGAGATAGCTCTGCAGTGATGATTGTATGCAAACCGGCAGCATTAAGATCTTCCTTCGCAGCATTCTTTGTAAGCTTTACTTCTAAAGCACTACAGTCCGTTCCCTCATCGGACCCCAAGACGTACGGCGTTGTACCACCTGTACATGGTGGACGTTCCACCCTTACGTACAAAGCGTTTTGGGAACACATTCATTATGCGTATCTCTAAAAGGATTGGAATTCCCTGTCGGAGTCTGTGTTGCCTGATAACTATTACTTAGGGGTCTTTGAGTCAAGAGTGAAAAGGTTGCTTCTAGACAAGCGTGCTATATCGTCGGCCACATCATGGCTTTCCATCAAGTGAGAAAGTGGTCAATCACGAGCCTGTGCATAACAAAAAAACAAACTGTTACCAATCTTATTGCCGAGATTGGCTATAACTGCAATCTCTGTCTTGTCATCTTTATTGTAGCTGCTAAGATCCAAAAAAAATTTCTCCGATGGCAAACTGGTTAATCTTACTTTCACAGCAAGAGTTATCCTTGATGAGGTCAACAGAACGGAAGACGAAGCACTAACCTCACCTAGACCCAAAGACACAAATCAAAATCTGAACAATAAAACAGTTATTTCGTAAAGAAAGTGGGTGCTGTGACAAAGGCCGACAGAGACTGATGTCCGTATTTACACACAATGCCCACACAAAAACTGGTCGCGACGAACCATCGCGGACGTTTGCTTGAGAATTAAATTTTTGCTAAATTATGTTTTGATTCATGCGCTGCCGTTGTTCCATCTTCGTTCATGTGCGCAAAAAACGTTTGTATGGTTTTGTGTGGTCTTTAGCTAAAAATAGATCTGAAGTCGTTAACTAAATTGAATTGTTACGTTCATTATTATCAGTTGCTGTGATTGCGATTACGAAACGATATTTACCTATTTATAAAAGTGCAAGCTGAGTGCATCTTAATGAACGTATATTTTTATTCAGTAAATATGTCGCAATAGGACTCTTCTAAACTGTAAAGGCATAGCTGCTTTATTTGCTCCTGAACTTAATTCAAAGACTTCTGGTTCCTCCCTCGATTAATTACTGGATTAGCTAAATCATTTCAAATTCAAGATCGCGTGAATTCCATATATTCAAAATTTTCAAAAACCTCAATATTTTCATCTGTAATTTGTATAAAATCGAGAATGCACCGCATTAGTACATTTAATTCAATTATTATAACAGTTAGATTGTTGTTCTCAGCGCACTTTCGCTCGGCTCTGTCGGCAATTTGTTCCAGTAGGTACGAAGCTGCGAGTTTATCTTGTTGCTCAACGACACTTTCCTCTTAATTTTGTTAAATAGATGGGATATTTTGATGATGATAGTTCTTCTACTTCCTTACGTTATTTTCATTGCTTGTAATGTGTATAGTCTTTATATTTTATGAGATCCTCATATATCTATGATTTTTCATTTGGATTTTTAAGATATTGTAGAATTATTTAATTCTTTTGTATATGACCACTGAATGTTTCCGTTATTAGCCAAATCAATGTATTCTGTTTAACTTTGTTAAAAATGTGTTACTATTCTGTCTAGTTTCAAGCAGACATACTAAATAAGCTGTTTGTATGCATGTGGCATATAATATTGTGTTTCATACTAAGGTTTAGGAGATGATGAGTCCAAATTTTACTTTTAATTAATTCCAATTCGGTCTTGTAATACCTTTAAAAGTATTAAATTATTATGTAAGTCATTTATGCTTTCTTTGTTTTTAATAACGTTGCTCATAACACTCGGTGCCATAGTCACCAGATTTGTTGAATTATGAGTGAGCTAATTCTTCTTTATTCAATTTTGTCATAAGTCTTGCTTTTTTTTTAGTTGGCTACAGACAAGATGTTGCATACGTGACTAAATTCACGCATCCTAAGAACATTTTTATATCAAGAAATGTGTGATTTAACACACAAAGGTAACTTTTTGTAAGAAACAAGAAATAAATTTATTTAAAACTCGAAAACAGCTCCATGAGTGCAGCTGCGGGCTCCAAAGTTTTAAGCATTGACACCTAGCCGACCTGATAGCTACAAACTGGGAGTGTAAATAGGCGAGTGTGCTTCATCGTCGACCACATTATCAATTCACTTGCCATCAGGCGAGATGGTCGTTAAGCGTAACCCTATGAAATTAATAATAACAAACAAAAAAAAGCGTGCTGTCATGTAAGGTGCAGAAAATTGAATTTAAATAACATTTCAAATAGACTTAGCTCCATTTACAGTTCTCGCAGGCAATGATTAAATGTTGTCAGCACCTAGTGAAACAAATAACAGTGTAGGTGTACTGATTTACTCAAATTACTCAAATTCCTTTGAATCTAGGTCATAGTATTACCTAGACAAGAAACAGACGCCTTTTAACATTCCTGGTCTATTAGCACGAACAACGAAAAAGCAATTAGTTTTCAAGTGATCGATATTATTTCTTAAACCGAAAACTGCCGACTCAATATTATAGCTTCAAGGAATTTTTTACGGCTATGTACGTAAATATTTTGAGTGGTTTAGTACATTTACGCTATTTATTTTTTGAGCTAGCAACGAGCGAGATATGTACGCAGTGTTTAGAATGCAGTGTAGATTTTTGCAGAATGTTTGAAATATTTACTTAGGGAAGTGGTTTGTCTGGATTTGTTGTGTTATGTAGTGATGTTTCGAGATTTATAACTTCGTTTTGCAATTGATTTTATATACTCTACCGTAAGTGCATCATCACAGAGCTAGTTAAGATTCTTTCTCGCGTTTGTAACGTGTTCGTAGTTACAACAAAAGAAAAATCGGAAGATTTGTTTGAAGTATAACAAGTTAGATATCAACTTTTGAATAATGTAGTTTAAGCTGTTATGAATTTAGGGGATGGTTCAAAGACTTACCGTAGACCTGGAACTTAAAGGGTAACTGACCACAAGTGGGACGGAACACAAGTGGGGTTTATTCAGTGAAAGTCTGACACTCGGTCTCGCTCCACACAAAGCAGGAAAAATTATTTTTAATATACTTACTCGAAAACCCACTCTTATCCCACCGCTTTTAGGCACGTAATAGACTGTTTTCCGCACTAGTACAGAAAAGTGCGCTTGCCCTTCTCCGCCACAATGTTATTCAACAAGTGTAAAAAGTTGAAAACTGTCGTTTGATACACGTATAAATTTGTTACTGCAGTCGTCGGCTCCATAACACCCGTAATTCCGCCCGGTCGCAATGAAAAACTTTCTGCACTTGTATTATTGATGACTTCGAGAAAAATGACAAGAATATCTACCCTATAGAAACGACAAATTGTGCACTATATCCTGTGCACAATTTGTCGTTTCAGACATATTTTATCAGTTCCGAATCCCAACTTACTGCTCTTTTGCTACTTACGGGAATACCGTCTGTCAAGTTAAATAACGGTGAACATTTCTGTCTGATATTTTGCCTGCGGGTAGTCGTGTGCTAGAATTACTGCTCCGTATCAATTCCTGGTCCGTCTAGAGTCTAGACGATTTATGTCGATGTTTATACAGCTTTGGAATCTTGGGATACCGGTAAATGGGTACAGTTACCCTATGATATCATGGACTGTGTTAATAAATAGAGATGACTAGAAATGTCCTTTTTACGAATCTTCATAATTTTAAATACTAGCTTTTGCGACTTGATTCGCGTACATAAAATATAGTCTATGCCACTCAAGAATAAAGCAGCTTTCTATCGGTGAAAAATTTTTAGCAATCGGACCAGTACTTTCAGAGATTACCTCCTACAAACACTACTCTTTAATATATTAGTGTAGATTATCTACATAATATTGAAAGGTATTTTTTTTTGTAGTTTCGTTCCGTTTACGGAACCGGCTAAGGTCACAGACCATGCTGCTCATTAGTTTTGTTTTACCTATTGAAAGGTTACATGATGGCATTTGACAGAGCGGAGTTGTTTGCCAAACCTGCCAGATCTACTTGTATTTTTTTGTCATCTTTCTGCCGTGTTCTCTGGCGTTACGGTTGCCTGTTAAACCTGACAGACCTACTTGTATTTGTTAATAATCTTTCTTCCTCCTGCCATGTTCTCTGAGGTCGGCGTAACATGTTTTCTTCTTCTATTTTCGTTTCTAATCTATATTTGGACTCCTTAAGCTTGCGTATTTACATTTATCTCTTCATTACATATCCTTACCAAGACAAACAGTACCTTTTCAACATTTATTGTCGCGGGCTCAACTTTCAAACTTTCTTTTTTATTCTCTCACTGAGCCATAGTATGGACTAGGCCAGGCCATTTAAATCAAGTCCATTTATATCTTACTAATACGTTATTCGTTTGTGTGTTTGTGAGACATACGCAGCATCCTTTGAACCTAGGATTATAATGCGTTCAAGATGTTGGGTCTCCCGTGGCGGTGTAGCGTCTTTGGGATGTTCGCTGAAGCGTGCACTGATGGTTTTCTGGCCATCATGCGCAAAAAAGCAGCTTCCCTGCTGGCCTGTATACAGATTAGTAACAACAGTACATATTTTGAACACAATAGATATAACTACGTTTTGACTGTTCATTTTAAAGTCAGTGGGTCATGCTTTGTGTAGGTGTGCCCAGTCATGGTAACAATGCACATACTCGAAAACCCGCTTTTAGGCTCTCCCACCGCTTTTAGGCACGAAATAGACCATTTTCCGTACTAGTGCATATAAGGGCGCGTGCTCTGCCTAACCACAATATGATTACATTTATCGTGTCGGGCTGGTCGCGCGTCGACCCCCACGTAGCCGATCAACCCCCGTTTATTAATTTCTTCGTAAGAGTGTTGAAAAAAGTCGTTTGATGCACGTGCAAATTTGTCACTGCAGCCCTTGGCTCCATTTGTATCAAAATGTATCTGCTATTATGGGTCTGTGCTATCAGAAATAAAGTAATTATTTGGTTAATTTTACATATTATCTTAACGCTATATACAATGAAACAAATAATCGTGACGTGTATTGAAAATAAAGCTGCGTTATCGCTGCTGATAATTCTATATTCGTTTAATTAATTCCCCTACACTAACTATCGCGTATTATCGATGTTACTGCAATCCTCTCTCTGGGCCACTGGTAATTTATTACAGTAGGTGAATTGTTATCGCTCAGGCTGCGTAACTATGCGTTAATTAGGAATTTTGACAGCCATACTTAACACATTTTATTTGGGTCAAATTTTTTTAATTTAAAATTAACAGTACGTTGTGATTATATAGAAAACAAAGTCGCATGCTGGATACAGGCTTCTCTAATTATACGCTAAGTAATTGGACTCAGAGATTCTGTGTCTTTAAAACCAGGAAACTGTGTGAGCTTCCTACTGCTCACCGTCCACAAGACCCTGCCAATGGTGGCCGGAAATAGGGGCGTGAGGGATGCCCCTTGCTTTGGATACCCTTAGTAACCGTGTTCAAAGTGTCTCGATAGAGGTAATAATACAGTCTTTTTTAGCTTGGAAATCATCTCCGCTCCCAGTCCTCGCCCTTCCGCATCCCGATCTAGGGTGGAGCTGAGGGCGTGTCAGACTTTTACTGACTAAAACCCACTCTTATGTTCCTTTTTTCCCTTTCGACCCAGGAGTAGTAGTCGGCGTTGCGTACAAACTACCTACAAGTTATTGGACTCGCTCAGCTGACGTTTTCTTAAAGAAATTAATTTCGTACATGCGTAAATTACTTTATTTTTTAATTTTATCTTTACAATTCGATACTGTTTCATGTACCGGATCGACCCTCCACGGGTTTAAAACGATCAAAATTTAGCGGTGTATAAGCTGATCACGCTATGCTGCGTGAAATCCAGATGAATTCTGAAGTAAGAGTAGTGGTTTTTTGTTGAATATCGATTGATAGAAGTTACGCCGGCACCAGGTTTGACAGACATTATAATTAACTATTGTATAAAATGCACCTACATGACTTCGGTCTGATTGAACTCAGACAAGCTAATAAATATAATTACTATCATTACAAAGATAGACCACATTTAATTAGATAGCGAGTTATCAAGGGCCATTGCTTCTAACCCGTCACTGGTATATCGTACACGTGTGTTCAACTAGCCGTAAATACGTAGTATTTTACAGTTAAATTTTCTGGGTATATACTTAGATATCATAATGCAAATCAAGAACCATTGAAAGCTGTTCTGATGTCGGTAAACAACTCTTGTACTCATTTAAAAACGTTACATTGAAGTCATAATTCCTTCTCGGTGACAGTTAATGTCAAAAACTTTTCTGACAAGTTTTTGATCTAAGCGCACGGTAGTGCGCAGGCCAAGTTCCAGCAACAGGCCGCACGCATGACGTGCATTATTTACACGAACCGTTTCGTTGACTGTGGCAAAGAAATAACACATTTTTATGTAGCCGCGGGCAAAAGCTAGTGGATTATAAAGGTGGATATTTGGAATCACGAGGTCAGTCTTAATATAATTATGATTGAATAGTACATAATTATGTGAAATCTATGTACATAAACTCTTCATTGTACACTATTAAAAATAACAGTAGGAGCTTAAAACTAATATGATGTAACAATGGGCGGTCTTATCGCTAAAAGCGATTTTTACAGACAACCTTTGGATGGATTAGTCACTTTTCTATAAGATTTTATCGCTTTTCCACTGACTCCACCAACTGTTAACATCTGTGCGGGATTATTACTATTACTTGTTACACAGAACACGATGTTTCCTCCAAAACAGAAACGCAACGGATGTAGCTATTAGTCATTTGTTTTTGTTCCACGAACTGTTATATTTGTTATTTAAATAGATACAATGGTTCGCAGTTCCTTATGCGTCTTTCGGAACACGCGATAATACTTGTTTATTATTTACAAAAATACAGAGGCGAACTTAATGGCTTAGGCATTTTCTACCAGTCAACCTTTGGGTGATGTAGAGAAGAATAGTGATAGGCGCAATAAAAGAGAGAGAAAATGAGAATACAAGAATAGATATACTAATATAGGTACCATACATTTTTATATATTAGATACAATTATTTCTACTTCTACACTAATATTATGAAGAGGTAAAGTTTGTTTTTATTTTTTTTTTGTTTGTAGGGTGTAATCTCTGGAAGTACTCGTCTGATTGCTAAAATGTTTTCACCGATAGAAAGGTGCTTTATTCCCGAGTGACATAGGCAATATTTTAACTAGTGCAATATACTCAAGTTAATAAATTAAATAGCTACAGCTACAATAAAATAGTCAAACAATTGATTTCAATCGACAATTTGAAATTTTAACACTGTGATGATAGTACTGCCAATTAGCTCGCGAACTTTAGTTTTAAATGTTAAGCGGTTTGTTATTAGATTTTGAGGATGAAATATATCAGCCCCTATAGCAGTAATTACATGTCTCATTTCCGTTCTTCTCTATAGAAATCTTCGTTTTGATACTAGAACGGGCAGTTCTATTGATAGAATATTATTATACAGTGGCTTTTACCTGCAGTTTCATCAGCATACATAAAATATATGTATAGCTTATATCACTCAGAAATAAAGCAGCTTTCTATTGGTGAAAAAAAATCGGACGAGTACTTCCAGAGATTACGTCCTACAAACAAAAAAAAACTTCTTTATTATATTAGTGTAGATTATTGTATTATTATATCTAGGCCATACTGTCCCATTGCTAGGCAAAGGCCTCTCTCCACTCCTTCCAATGTTCCCGGTTTGAGTCACTTCTTTCCAATTCCCAAGGAAGACAAGACACCCAAGTCGTCCAACTCAAGTGTAGATTGTTATGAACCTAAACAAAAGACTGAGCGACTCCTTATCAATTCAGAAGTGTTTGTTAATGATTTTGTTAAAATGAATTGTTTGTGTTTGAATTCTGTGTTATTTAAACTTTTGCTCTAAGAGACTCTAAGCAATATAAGCATTCAAATGTATTTCATTAATCATATTTTTACAATTATTATTTTAATGTAATTCTATGATCCAATGTTGATTGATATAAATAAATAAATAAGTCTATACACGCGTTGGGGTCTTTTACACCAAGAAAAATTCAAGTCAAAACTATCACTTGTGGTCTGTACTTTTCCCCATACCAATATTTGAAATGCTAATGGTTTGTTTGGCTGTCTGCTTTGATTAGTAACAATATGTTTACTGTTTGTAGAATAAAAGATAACTTATTATTGTTAAGTATTTGTTTTTTGCCTTATATGTCCAACAGTGGACGTATATCGGCTGAAATGATGATGATTTGTTTTTTTTAGCACATTTTTTTAAAATCTGAATCAGACATTACTTTTACATCATACATATTAAAAAATAAATAAAAAAAGACGTCTGACACTCGGGGACTGCCGCGGTAAAGCTATTGCATAGCATTTTTATCAACTTATGCAATTATAATTATTTATTTATTTTATTTATGCAGTATTTTTTTTCCTTTGTTTTTTTTTCTTTGGTATTAATTGAAGTTACACTTTCACACGTTCAAGGCCCGCGATAGAAGCTATGCAATAGCTTAAAAACGGCCCATTCCCTCTCCTAGAGAGGAGGCTTGAGTCCCAATAGTGGGAACATTAAAAAGGTTGGTAATGATGATGATGATGAAATAAAAAATGTCTTTATTGTTTTATGAACTTTGAATATTTGTTCTGAATGCCAGTTCCATTAATACTTATAGTAGTAAGTACATAATGTTACCTTTAAGTACAAATACACATACAGGTAACCAATATTAAGATTACTTAATTAAAACTAGCCAAGATAATTTATAATATCTTGGCTTCATCTGACAATGGCTTTGTTAGCAGAGTTTGGAAGACACCTATATCTAATTTGTATAACTTTATTGCAAAACCCTACAAGTGAAATTCATATAGCCACTTTCGACGAAATGACGAAAGCACGGAGCGTTGTGGTAATTACAAGCAGCCACGACGATGAATATTGAGTTTCAAGATCGTCTTTAAGACGATATCATGCCGATGTATTTGTAAAATAATTCTCACGTTTGTAAACAGTTAGTCGACTAGTTTGTTAAACTGATTATTCCGCCAATACAAGGCTGTATAGCGATTACCTACGCCTAAGACATTCGACGTTCTCAAGGCCCGCGTAAAATCACTTGAATTTGGAAGACTGGTTTTGTTTTAATACTGCGTTCTTTACGTCCGTTTATAATTTGGGTGTCTTCGAGGCTAGAGTGAATAGGCTCTTAATAAACTAGTGCGCCTCACCGCAAAATAGATAGGTACAGAAGTCAATCTACATACAAAGCGCGCTCGAGCAACGCACACAAACACACCGCTCACAGGCACGATGTCTCGGTCGCGTCTCGGTTCACTCGTCGAACAATTCTGGCTCAAACGCTCATTAGTGTGCGTCCACCGACCGTAGGTATAAAAAGTGAAGTACATACATAAGATTGTCTTCTGTACCTATCTATTATGTAGCATCACTATCAGAGATTGCATCACTGCTTACCATCAGGTGGGACCGCAATCAAGAACTAGTTTATATCAATATTTTTTTTTTTACGGTGGGAAACTTTCAAATGTCGTCTCGCTCTGGGTGGAGTGAGAAGAACTGTATCATACTGACTAAAACCCACCTGTGTTCCTTCAGCTGCCTTTTGCGTTCCAGATCCGCGGTAACTCTTTCGAACATACAAACAAAATACCCTGGCAGGTGGAAGACGCTAGCGTTTGTCTTATTGAACGTTTTTTACACATCGAACGCGTATAATAGAAAGAAAAAATATTCCAAGTCCCCAGGATCATAAAACTTCAGCATAAGTTTAGCATGTATTTTTTGATATGTCAAAAGATGGATGCACAGTGGGTGAAATGAAAAGGAAGTCAGGCCGTGATAGCGTGACGCATGGAATGGAAAGAGAAAATGCAATATTGTGACAAACAGTGCAATTAGCTTCACTTTTCCGACTTACGGTTACCCTTTCGGACAAAAGACTGAAAATTCAATTAAACTATTAGAATAGAATAAACTTTATTGTACACCAAAAAAGTAACACAACTTATATCTAAATTTAATTCTATGGGTACAATGGCGGTCTTATCGCTGCCAGCGATATCTACCAGACAACCTTAGGATGTATTGAAACGACAAAAGTAATACAGGGAAACATAGAATAGAATTTTATTTTGCAAATATTGGTAATACATAATAGTTCTTATTTTACCATTCAGCATGCAATCATTTAAAATTATTTATATAATTGTTATTGTACTATACTATTGTCTTTTTATTTTTCCGTCTCCTATAAATTTATACTTATTGGTCCTTAGAGACTCTACTTTACCTGATCCTATTACATTAAGGTCAGCATTTTCATAAATGTTCTTGCATTTTCCAGATGCAAACCATTCTGCACCACAACGGCAGCGGGAACCTGGCGTACACCGGCCGGCTGAAGAACAGGGAGGTGCACCGAGCCATCACCCTGCATCCTGTGAAGGATCACCGGCAGATGTACAGGATACATTCCTACTTTAAGGTAAGATACATGTAGCGACATCTATGGCGCCACATACGAACTGAACTACGAAATTCTGCATTGCGCATAGTGTTGCCAGGTCTAGAAACCGAAAAGTCGGACCGACTATCCTATTTAGCCAGACATTTGGTCAAACAGGCCGACATTTTTTTTTAAGTCTACAACAAGAGGCGCCACAAGGCGTTGTCAGCAACAGCAGGGGCCCAGCCGGGTCGAAGCCTACTGGGGCCAGGGCTATCTGAAAGGGCGCTCGAGCCCCAGCATTATGGCTTGAAGGAACGGGATGGGTTTTCTAGTCAGTAAAAGTCCGACACTATCTCCCGCTCCGCTCAAGAGCGGGGGTTATCATAGGATGATTTTTCCCATCGAAAAAAAAACCGGTCTTCGCCTAATCTGGCCGGACATGCAACTAAAAATCCTGTCCGGCTTTATACGGACGCCTGGCAACGGTTATCATGCAATTAGACTTCTCCATTGCGCCATTAGAACCTTAATTTCACTTGTCTGCAGCTTGAAGATGCTATCATTTCACTAGCCATCAGTTATTCTAAGGTTTGAAATATTGAGAATCGCGCTAAAAATATCATTGACAATGTTGCACACTTCATTGCCAAAACGAGTCGCCGAGTTGCAAGCCTGTCGGTTTTCTACCGGTTGGACTTCGGGAAGTGTGTATCGGAATTGCATAGCTTAATTCCGCCTAACCCGATTTATTATCGGACCACCAGGGGTATGGTGCTGCGCCATCTATACATGCTGGACATACCACCTATAAGCATCTATTTAAACGTTTTGGAAACAAAGAAGAGGCACGAAGACCTTCCAATTATACAAAATGGTGAGGTATTAAATCCGGAAGACTCTGCCAGGGTCTTAGCGGAAACTTTCTTCCCTAACGATGAAGAAAATGAAGACAATTCAGAACACGCTGAGATGAGACTTGCAGCGGCACGTTCAGTGGAAGGCACACCAGAGGATAAAATTGATCCACCCTTCACTCTTACCGAGCTCAGGTATGCAGCAAGAAGTTTCAACCCGAAAAAGGCGCCAGGCCCTGACGGGTTCACTTCTGACATTTGTGAAGCCGTCATCAGTAATAATGAAGAAGTGTTTTTGGCCATAACTAACAAATGCCTCGAGCTGTCCTGTTTCCCAGAAAAGTGGAAGGAAGCGGCGGTCATAGTACTTAGGAAACCTGGAAAGGATAATTATACCCAACCGAAATCTTACCGACCGATCGGACTTCTGCCAATCCTCGGAAAAATATTAGAGAAGATGCTAGTCCGGAGACTGAGATGGCATATGCTACCACAATTAAACCCACGACAGTATGGATTTGTGCCGCAGCGAAGTACGGAAGACGCTTTGTACGACATGATACAACATATAGACTTGAGGTTGAAGGAGAAGAACTTGGTGGTAGTTGTCTCACTAGACATAGAAGGAGCGTTTGACAGTGCATGGTGGCCAGCAATTAAAAACCGTCTGGTAGAGAAACACTGTCCCCTAAACCTTCGAAAACTGGTGGCAAACTACTTAGAAAACAGGACGATTGTAGTGAGATATGCTGGAGCGGAACATAAAAAAAGGACTTCAAAAGGATGCGTGCAGGGATCGATCACAGGGCCCACATTCTGGAATCTCGTATTGAACCCACTGCTAGATGAACTGGAGAATAGAAACATATATTGCCAGGCATTTGCAGACGACGTGGTTCTTATCTTCTCCGCAAAAACGGCTCTGGACCTAGAGACTGAAGCCAATGCTAGTCTGGCGCATGTGCAGCGATGGGGTGCTCGAAACAAACTAAAGTTTGCGCCGCACAAAACTCATGCTATGCTGCTAACTAAGAAGCTAAAGTTCGACACCCCACGTCTGCGCATGGGCGGGGTCGACATTGCGCTAGTAGAGGAAATCAAGCTACTGGGACTGATAATTGACCGGAAGATGACTTTCCGAAGCCACGTGACATACGTCTGCAAAAAAGCCATTAATATTTTTAGGCAACTATCCGGCGCGGCAAGGGTAACCTGGGGACTAAATCCGGAAGTAATAAGGATTATTTATACTGCGGTAGTGGAGCCGGTGATTCTTTACGCAGCTAGTGTATGGGGTAGAGCAGTGGATAAAGCCTATATTCAGAAACAGCTCAACTCTGTAGTTAGAGGCTTCGCCCAAAAAATCAGCAGGTCATACAGGACAGTGTCACTGAATTCGGCTCTAATCTTAACGGGATTGCTACCTCTTGACCTGAGAGTCAAGGAAGCAGCATCTCTTTATGAGGCAAAGAGAGGGAAGCCTCAGCCAATTCTGAAAGATCGAGTTATTGAAGAGAGGGCAAGCTTCTTGGAGAGACCTCACCCAGCTGAGGAAGAGGATCTCAGCTTTCAATGCTTGGAGAGCGAGGTGGAGGTTCAGCTGCGCATGGAGGAGGGTGCAGTACAAATATTTACAGATGGTAGCAAAATAGAGGATAAGGTTGGGGCTGCCCTATCCTGGTGGAATAGGGCAGTAGAAACTAAATGCCAGAAATTTAAGCTCGAGGAGTACTGTACCGTCTTTCAAGCGGAGCTATACGCAGTATACCAAGCTATAAAACTGATCGAACAGAGCACAGAGAAGGACTTTAACATTTTTAGTGACTCCAGGTCTACTCTAGAACTGTTAATGAACGGTGACACATGCAATGCACTCGCTCTGGAAATAAAGAAAAATGTTAAAAAACTTAAAAACTTAGGTAAAGATGTGAAACTCTTCTGGGTGAAAGCTCATGTTGGTATAGAGGGGAATAAAAGGGCAGATGAGCTAGCAAAAACAGCGGCACTAAAAATAAAGAGAAGACCTGATTTTGATAAATGTCCTATTTCATTTATTAAGCGAACTATCAGGGAGGGATCGATTGACGAATGGGAAGAGAGATACCAAAAAGAGAGCACAGCTAGCGTTACCAAAGTATTTTTCCCCTCAGCCAGAGAAGCTTTTAAACAAAACAAGAACACTTACTTTACACACCTGCACACACAACTCTTCTCAGGGCACGGGGGCTTCTCACAATACCTCAATCGTATGAAAAAGAAAGACTCACCTGCATGTATTTGCGACCCAGCCGCGGAGGAATCAATATTACACCTGATAACAGAGTGTCCAGTGTTTCAGCTTAGAAGGTATAACCTGGAAAATGAAATAGGTATAAAAATATGCATTAACAATATAAGCGAAGTAATGTTAAATAAAAAAATAAGAAGTAACTTTTTAGATTTTTGTTTCGGTATAATAAGAATTGTAATAGATAGAAATAAAACGTAGATTAAGAAACTAACACTGTAAATATATTGACCTATATTGTACTTAGTGTTAAGGATAAGTTAAGTTTGTAACGAAATAGGAAAAAAAAAAGAAACAAAAAAAAAAAATGAAAGCAATAAAAAGAACAGAAAAAAAAAATGGAAACAGAATAGAAAGATAAAAGGAAGAACAAAAAAAAAACAAAAGAAAAGTAATCAAAACAGAATCAAACCTATCTTAGTAATTATTTATTAGTAATTTCATATTCATGTAAAGAAAAAAGCATCCGTGATGGGTCTATGACCTTCTCACAACCAAAACCAGAGCAAGGAAAAAAAAAAAAAAAAAAAATAGAAGCGACAATCCGTGCCTAGCCAAATAAAGACTCTGACCAGTGTCGGAGGACAAACAGCGATGCACACATATAAAAAAAAAAAAAAAAAAAAAACGTTTTGGAAACACATTCATTAAATTGTGTTTACAGCTAAGGTGTGTAATTCCCTGCCGGAGTCTGTGTTTTCTCTTAACTACAACCTAGGGATATTTCAATCAAGAGTGACCACTTCCACATCACGTCGATCACATCGTCATTTTCCATCAAGTGAGATAGTGTCAGCAACGAAAAAAAATGCGCTGTCATTTCAACAGTTAGTCCAGAAATAATGAATAGTGTTTTACGTTTAGTACAATGTGTATAAAAACAAGTGGTTTCCTGAAGTTCGTTGTCCTCGGACATTGCATCCACGTGTAGTTTATTATTGTTTTAGTTTATTTTAGCTGCTTTCTTAGTAATTGCTTGCAGATGATTTAGTTGTTACGTTTAGTTGTTTCGCTTCAGTTCGTTCTCCAATTTCTTGGTCTGTTTATATTACGGTTTGTTATTTGTTATGATGCATATTTTCACGGCTCTTCTAGTTCGTTACAAATTAAGGACGGTATGTTCTTGTTTTTTTTTCTTTTCTTCTGCTAATAACTCATATTCTGCGTATTCAAGCTGTTTTTTGGATCCATTAAGATAAAACATTATTGTTCTGTTCATTTCAAACTGGAACTTTGTTTTTAATTGGTTTTATTATTTTTTATTTTCTAGTATAAACTAGTGCTTGACTGCGATCCCATCTGATGGTAAGCAGTGACACAATCGTTGATGGTGAGCTGTTATTAAGAGCCTATTCACTCTAGCCTTGAAGACACCCAAATTATAATCGAACGGGAAGACCGCAGCAGTCAAATTGTTCCAGTCCTTCAATGTATGCGGTATAAACGACGAGGTGAAATGCTTAGTCCGGACCGTAGAGTTTATTATTAGTATTAGTGTCTGGGTAGCGGGTACGCGTGTGATTTTGCTATTTCACTTGATGGCAAGCAATGATAATGGAGATATAGACTCCCTAATTCGATATAACCAACCACTCTAGTGAATCCGTATGTAATGGAAGTGGTTATATCGGTACTGAAATCGGGATCGGAGTTTTTGGTTTGCCGGAATCAGAAAAAGAGGCGGAGGTGGACGCGTTAAATGAAACACTAATGCAAGTATTTGGATAAGTATAAATGAAGAGCAAACTTGTCCAAATATGAAACGAAAAAAATGAAAGAGTAATCAACAGAAGGCGTTCGATAAGTATAAACTTGTTGGTACTTGATTCAAGTTCTGATAAAGAATTATCGGAACCGAAATCAAAATTGAACCGCTGTAACATCTGACGTGGAATCAGATAGAGCATGCTTATCTAGAAGTTACAAATTCACTCTTGACTCTCAGGTTGTAGCTATGAGGAAACACAGTCACCACCACAAAATACCACTCCTAAGGGCTTCTTCACACGTACCACAACCTCACCACGTCGCAACGACAAAATGCTGTCAAGCTGTGGTTACGTGTGAATAGTGTCGCTGCTGCGTTGTGGTACCGACAAAAGGTCGGTGTGGTTGCGTTGTCGCCAGTAGTTGCGATGCGGTTACGTGGTTTGCAGACACGGTTACGTTTGACGTTGCGTCCACGCAACGTTGTGTTTGCGATGTGGTCGGTCACTAGTTCGCAGTGTCGCTGGTGGTTGCGATGTGGTCGGTCTCACATACACGGTCGATAACAACTGCAAGATGTGGTACGTGTGAATAGTCCTATTCATTTTCAATACGAAATATATACCACGTGGTGTGGTGGTGGTACGTGTGAAGATACCCTAATATTGTAATCCGTGGCCCTTTTCTCAGAATTCCATCGACCTTTTGGATATTTGTGTTGTTTCGACACAAACCTCAATAAATCTCAGCTTTGCACTTTGATACCAAGATGACATATTCTCTATAATTAGGTACAAGTTACGATGTCAGATGGTGTCAAGTTTATCACGTAACTTGGCCATGAACATACGGATAGTGGATTCGGCGTAATTCGGAAGTAAGATAAATAGCTTTACTGTGTTTATATTTAGTTAAGAATAATATTTTGATTACTTTTAGTACTTGTCACGGACAGGCTAAAGGTATTTTTACATTCAAGTGAAAAATGACTCATGAAAAAAATATCGTTCTTTATTTATTCATAACAGTGTTACTTGTAGTATGTACTATCGCGGTCATTTCTGCCTGATCACTTAAAACAATTTTCGCTTCAATCCTGCAGTGCGTCGCCAAACCAACCCCTTTGAAGTTTTCGTTACGAATGCAAGCAAAAATGAACTTAGCGGTGGTTAGGCGAAAGTGTCTTTGATGGTACACAGGAAACTTAAACGTTAACTCAGTAGGTATTACAGTTACTAAGCCTAACTATGTAGGTACAAAATTAAAAAACTCAAAACAAACTCAGGCGACGAAGTACTCCTCCACTTTGCCATCTCCCGGAAATGTGTCCAGAAGGTTGAGCCCTCTGGTCACGTATAGCATAGTCGGCTTTATAATGTTCCCACTGTTGGGAATTAGGCCTCCTTTTTAGGAGAGGGAGTGGGCCGTAATCCACCACGCGGGCCCAGTTCGGGTTGGTAAATGTCGCATGTCTTCGAATTTTTGTTTCTAGGACATGCCGGTTTCCTCACGATGTTTTCCTTCACCGTTTTTAGAGCAGCGGTGATGAAATAAATTACACAAAGTAATGCGCCTGGCAGGGTTTGAACCCGCGACCTACAACTCGTAAGTCGGCGTCATTACCACTCGGCCACCACTGCTCACGCAGTGTCGACCAATCGCTGTGAAAATTCCTTCAAAAAGGGACACGCACTGGGACCTCATGCATGACTCAAGATTTTCGACCCCAAACCCCTCAAAACAGTAATTACCAAAAAGAGACAGTATTTTTGAGGGTCTCAGCAGCCGCAGCGGCAGCGCTATGTGTTGGCACTGCCGCTGCGGCTGCTGCCCGTCGAACTAGGAAGATGAAATGGCGCAAGAGTGTCTCTTTTTAAGCAACTTCTAAAAGGAGGAGGTTCTATATTCGGCTAAATGTATGTTTTTTTATGTATGTTCACCGATATCTCGGTCAATTGTGGACCGATTTTTTTAAATTATTTTTTTGATTGAAAGGTTATGGTTGCAAGGTGGTAACATAGAAATATTTTTATAATCTGATCATGAACTTCGAAGATATGGAACAGAACTCCTCATAGGATCACAGCAGAATTGTCGTAACAAGTAAAATTGCTCAGTTTATACGTGTAGGTGAAAGAAAAGGGGGTGATGAAGCCGGAAGGTAAATTAATGTAATCTAACCGTGTTTGGGGTTATTGGAGTCGTTATGAGACGCACCCTGGCTATAAGGTATTTAAGTTTGGCTAAGGGGTACATTTTAGTGGTGGTATCATAACTAAAAAGTTAAAATAAAAAATCGACTTCAATGTAAAAAACACTGAAAAATACAAAATTACTTTAATTTCGGAAGTCAGTGTTAAATAACGAATAGACAAAACTATCTATAATAGAAACACTGACTTCCGAAATTAAAGATATTTTGTACTTTTCAGTGTTTTTTTGATATGTGTATGTCATCCATTCGTATCCATCATGTTCTGTGTATGGCATGAAAAAAATCCTTCATTATTCTTGTCATCAATCTCCACATGGCCTGTGATAAATTCAGGATTGGAAAAACACATGTTGGTACAGATTATAGTGGATATTTTTAATAAGTTAGGTATTAATGCTTTAAAAGGGATCCGTTGTACAGAAAACTTACAATATTGATTGATTACCAATTTCCTACCTCTGATGAACAAATAACCGTTTGGTAAAAGTTATTTCTTATAACTTCATAGGACTAAGAAATCATGTCTATGTGGAAACCATAAATCTGCGCGTTGCACACCAAGCCAACTGGCTTTGATCTTTAACGGGCATGTTAACATGGGGGTATGAATTAAACCAGCACTAAGTTGAAGTTCAAGTAGGCAAAAACTCAACCCTGCTAGGGCTTTTTTTGTGGGACCCAGCCAGGTCTGCGGATTGCCCGAAAAACGCAACTGAACACAGGTTTATTTATTTATTTAACTATTTATGTACACACAAAAATAACAGAAAAAGATAATACATAAGAAACATGCTCAGTGAAAGTTTGACATTTCCTCTCGCTTCACCCAGAACGGGAAAAGTTACAAATTAAATTAAACTACTGTTGACACTAAATGAAACATCATTAAATAAAAATTAATAAAGTTTACAATATTTATAATTAAAATAATTAATAATGTTTTACCATCTCAAAAAAACATGCAGAGGCTCATAAGTTCATTCATCAATAACTTTGGTTAGATACGAAAGGCGAAGCTGATTGTGGAAATCACTACAGGTTGAGTTACAGGTTTGTAATATTTAATTATATCTATAGGGCTAAAACTAAGATCCAAATATTTTTATAGGATCATCAATCAACCAACAAAATGTATTTTTTGCCGTAGCGTGAGGGTCCAAGGTATATTCTTGACATACTTTTTTTTATAATGGATAGGCTCGCGTTTACCACTATCTCACCTGATGGTAAGCGATGATGTGGCCGACAATGGAACACGCTTGCCAAGAAGTAATCTATTCACTCTTGACTTAAAGAGTCTGTTTTTCCGTTGTGTTTTTCCTGATAGCTAAAACGTAGGGGCTACGTTATAGCTATCAGGAAAAACAGACTCCGGCTGGGAATTCCACTCGTTAGGTGTAGGCATACCGAATGTGTTCCCAAAACGCTCTGTACATATGGGTAGGATGTCCACCATGTACCGGTGGTGCAACGCCGTACGTCTTGTGGTCCGATGTAGGTATCCTAGCTTGATAAATTCATACTCTCAGAGGCAAGGATGACCAGCGTTGATTTATTTTTAGAGGAATCCACTTCGTTATTGTTTATGAGACTTTGATTACACAGATGAGTTGTACGCCATTTTTTTTTACCTTTTTACTCTGGTTCAGCCGTAAACTGTGAGATTAATGGTCCGGAATTTAGTGCCTACAGGATGCTGGGTTTTACTGTGATTATTTCTTAGAATTTTGATGCAGCTGGAGAGCTGGTCAGGTGAGGTTGCTGTAACATAGGCGTCGAAGGAATATGGCTTAGCGGTTTGTTAGCTTCGTCAATCTGCACTAATATTATAAAGAGGTAATGTTTGTTTTTTTGTTTGTAGGAGGTAATCTCTGGAAGTACTGGTCCTATTGCGAAATTTTTTTCACTGACAGAAAGATGTTTTATTCCTGAGTGAAATAGGCTATATTTTATGTACGCGGGTGAAGCTGCGGGCAAAAGCTAGTGTATAATAAATTACAGTGATGATTTATGTGTACAATAAATGTGACAATGTAATGTAATGTATGTGTGTAATGTATGTATGTGGCGTTTGTCATGAACAACGTGTGATCCGTCGGGCGTACTCGCTGCGTTTACTTCGTGTGATGTACAATGTTACAGGTCTTGTCCCAGCTCTTCTTTATGACGTTGAGAGAAAACAAGATATCCTATGATTAAAATGTTAACTACAACGAATACATCGTTTCGTATAAGAGATGGTTTCTGGACATTACAAATCATGTCGAATCGATTTACGTGAGCGGTAAGCCAGCTATTTGTGATATTTTACATCTACCTGTTCCCTTAGAAAACTTTTTGTAGTGAATTCCATTGCTGAATTTTAGACCCTGGTCGAGTAGACGTATAAGATGAGATAGTCTGTCCCAAAGGAGAGTGCTTTTATTACATCATCATCATTATTTCAGCCGAAAAATATCAACTGTTGGACATAGGCCTGCCCTAATTGTGACCGATCCTGTGTGTCTCGCTTCCATCACATTTCCACAACCCTTACCAGGTCATCGGTCCACCCTGTGGTGTGGGAGGCTTTCTAATGCTACGTCTTCGAGTACGTGCTTGCAATGTCAACTTATAAGTTGGGCTATTTTTCGGTCTATATCGGTAACCTTGGATCTCTTGCGGATTTTTCTATTATTATTTATAGGTTATGTTATTAATGACGGACTTGTGGAAGTTCTCAATTCGACTGAATGTTTGTTTTTTGTATCTTGTTCAGCTAAATCTTCACCAAGTGTTAACCGATTTGATAGTTCTTTTTTTTGTTTGAAAGAATATTTTCTTCAGACTGGAAAAGATCAGAAGTCGTTGTCTAAAAACCAATTTATAAACTAAACCAGATACACTGGTTTTAAAAATTACAGTTCTTTTGTAATTTTTGGCCTTTTCTAGAGATATAAACTAGTGCTTGACTGCGATTCCACCTGATAGTAAGCAAGAAGTAATGCAATTGTTGATGGTGAATTGCACTAGTTTATTAAGAGCCTATTCATTCTAGCCTTGAAGACAACTAAATTAGAATCGGATGGGAAAACCGCTGCAGGCACTTTTTCAGTTCTTCGATGTACGTGGTATAAACGACGGGGCGAAACGCTTTGTCTGGACCGTTGAGGTTTTAACAACGATAAAGGTGGATTGCTCTGTGGCTGTGTTTGGTGACTCGCTGTCCGTCCGGTCTGATGGCAGAAAGGTGATGGCAGAATCATATTATGTAAACCTAATGTAGGCAAATTGTTTCAATTGTTTGGCTTTGCAAAAGTTTTTATTACTTCAAACAATGCACATGGCTATCGAATGTTTGATTGATATAAAATAATAAACATTTAATACAATATTAATTTGCTCGCACTGTAGGATAATGAATGTCAACATGATAATACGGGTGCAAAAAACGCATTAACATTAAAACGACTCATTATCAAATCAAAACTGTTATCACAAGAGGTTATCGCAAATCTGTGCTCTTATATCAGTCATCTGCCCCCCTAGCCAGCGAGGAGGAGTGGCAGGCGGTCTCCGACTTCTGCGAAGCAGTAATGCTCGCTAAGGAGGAGGCCGACCGCATCAGGCAACGGCGCTCTCACCGCCGTCGCCGGGATTCCGATCCCGATTTCCAGCCACCGTAGGCGCGGGCTTGCGGACAGTGAGCAATGGGTAGCTCGCTGTCCGGCCGTCCGGTAACAGTCCGGACCAAGCCCAAGTCGTCGACGGCGCGCGCTCTTCCCGCGCGCCTCAAGGAGTTGTCAGCAACAGCAGGGGCCCAGCCGGGTCGAAGCCTACTGGGGCCAGGGTTATCCGAAAGGGCGCTTGAGCCCCGGTATGAAGGCTTGAAGGAACTGGATGGGTTTTTTAGTCAGTAAGAGTCTGACACTATCTCCCGCTCTGCCCAAGAGCGGGGGTTGTCATAAGATGATTTTTCCCATCGAAAAAAAAAGCCCCCCTAGCCAACCGTTTCGCTTGCGCCGAACGCTTCGAGTTGACCTTGCCGCCAATTCTTTTGTTCTGACCACGTGACTGAGCGTTAAGACGACGTCATTCCCGTACATTTGAAGCTTTCTACAAGCGTTAACTATTGCAGATTAGCGACATGGCTAGGGGTACAGCTCCCGTAGCCAAGTTACAACCGTTTCAATTGCGTCGAACGCTTCGAGTTGACCTTGCCGCCAATTCTTTTGTTCTAACCACGTGACTGAGCGTTGAGACGACGTCATTCCCATACATTTCAAGCTTTCTACAAGCGTTAACTATTGCAGATTTGAAACTTGGCTAAGGGTACTGGTTAGCATGTCGTCGAATTACGAGTGGTTCATTCTTTACACGAGAGTATGATAAAGGGGTGACCAGACGGTTTCAAACTAACGTTCCAATCTGGGTCACCTTGGTTTATGTGTTTGGTTTGTGTTGCGGCTACATGTATGTAAACCACGCGCCAACACGTTCGGTGGTTGGGAAAATGCACCTCCCAACCAAGGGCGTGAAGGTCATGGTTTACCACTGCTGTCTACACGGATTGAAACTAGCAAGGTCACCTTATACAGATGTATAAAATTATGTTAGGTCGGTACAGATTCCGGCACGGATCTTAAGCACTGACTTGAATGAAAAGGGAAGTATTGGGTCTCTTTAGTGGTATGAAGTGAGACGCGGAAGTTGGGAGTAGGTAGATCTTTGTAGTTACTAGATACTAGTTAATGTTAGTTGAAGACAAGATTTGCTAGGGTCGTGGTTTGTCGTGATAAATGTCAGAATTAAAAAAAAAACCCATCGTAAGAAATCTAGTGTCGTTAAATATGGTGATCTGGATTGGACGATCAGCTCAAATAGCAAAACCAAGAATTAATCTGGATAAAATTTGTCAAATAAGTAGTAACAAGATGACGTTTTAGGCTCCAATTCTCCTTATGCGAGATTTTGCAAGCAACACAATCGATCTGCACTTTTACTCGGTTAACAAGTTGAGAACTAATATTTAGCAGTTTCTTCTCGACTTGGATTAGACATACTGTATGTACAATGACGCGTTGTTTCAATAATAATTATATGTTAGTTTAGTTAAGTTTTCTTTATTTTATATAAATATACGACTTATACTTAATGCATGCGGAGTTTACCTTTAAGTGATTGTTACACTTAAACTTGTTACTTTTACCATAATATCGGTGTAAACAATTTTTGGGGAACCAATAAATAAATAAATAAAAAGTGGTTGTTCCGTGACTTTTTGTCAACTTAATTCTCTATTTGTCAACAACATAACATCAACATACAGTAACATATGAAGCCATGTGCAAAAATTAAGGCACATTACATTTTGATATGGCCAGTCGTTATTTAAGAATCCCTATTACCTTTGGTCTCGCCATCTCACGTAAATGGCAGGACCAATTTCGCAAATTCTTTTTTGTTGTTTGTTATCGTCAGGAGATGGGTTTTATGAGAGAAAAATTAAGAAAGTTGTGCGGAAAACTACGACGACTTTAATCTTTGCGCATTTGACAGTTCTTAGCTAAGACAGGGCAACGTCTGTTGGGTCAGCTTGTATATAGCCCAAAATTATCTTGCCAAACTCACTTTTTCTGTCTCCCATTCCAGAACCTTCGTATCCAAGAGCTTCGCGAGCGTTCCCTGGACCTGCACCGCGACATCGCGTCCGCCATGAAGGAGCTGAACGTGCCCGAGGAGCTGGTGGCCGACTACAAGCTGCAGGACGACGTGCCGCTCTTCCCCGCCAAGATCGGGGAGCCAGACTACTTGGGGAATAATAAAATATTAGGTGGGTTGAAGTAATCTGCTGTCCTCAGTAGCTGCATGGCGTGCTTACATTAATAGCTCAGAAGCTGTTTCAGTTTGATCTAACCTGTTTCTTGTTATTCACTTTTCAGCGACGCCCTAATCTAAGATCTGAATCCACTTGCTATATTCACTTACTTTTAAGTTTTCTGTTATTTTTGGCTAGAGGAAAGCTCTTTTTTTAATGAAATTCTTTCTAAAAAGCAGCCTCCGGTTGTAATTGTGTTGTGGTGTGTGTTGTTCTAACCGTGGTGACCGTATCTTTAACATATGCAATAGCAAACATTGAAATAAGGACACAGCAATCTAATATACCAATATCTCGATAAAATAGTACTGTAGAGACTCTTCAAAGAAACTTTTTAGTTGGTTTAAACTTCGTGGCTTGTCTATTCTAATATTATAAAATGGAAAGCTTTGTATATTAATATCTTGGTATGTTCATTTATATTGAATAAACTCAAAAACGATTAAACTAATTTAAAAAAATATTTTTCTTAAAAATTCCTTTAAAACTGAATGTCTGTTTGTCAGAAGTTAGTTACAAATACCACACTAATTCGAGTTTAAAAGAAAAACAAGATTCTCGTATAGGCAGATTTTAACACAGAAAAGAGAGTGGTCTTGTATAATAATGTAAAAGGGCAATTTTATTCTTCTAAATCTTTTTATTCTCTCCGATCCCATCTCTTATTCTTTAAGTCTAGTGTTTTTTTCCTAGTTATTACTGTTCTTCATTATGTAAGGACCAGGCAGGCCTTCCTGGCAGGCCTTCCAGGCATACTTCTATTGCGACCAGTCTAGTTTAATACTTTTTATATCTAATTCCAGGAGCTCCAATCGACATGAACCGCTACAAACCGAACACTGTAGAGGAGATAGTGCCATTCGACTTCATCAGCAAATCCCTGTACTCTGCCAGTCACTCCAATCCCAAAAGACGGATCGAAGGACCACTGCGAGAAGCTCTTGATGATGTTATTAGAGAGGTAAGGAGACAGACGGCAACAGTGTAACACATGACTGGCCTGTTGGTCTAGTGGTTAGTGACCCTGACTGCTATGCCGGAGTTCGTGGGTTCGATTCCCACCCAGGACAAATGTTTGTGTGATGAGCACGATTTTTCTTTGTCTGGGTGTAATTTATCTATAATATGTATGTATTTAGAAATATATTAGTATGTTTATCAGTTGTCAAGTACCCATAACACAAGCTCTGCTTAGCTTGGGACTAGACGGCGCTGTGTGATAATTGTGTGTGGAATATAACATACATTACATGATCACGTCTTACATTGCTTTGTGTAACTTAGGTAAACTGGTAATCTTACATATGAAAACAGAGCCCTCATAGGTTTCGTACAAACATTATGTATGTAATAATCAATTCCCGAATCGAGTTTCGAAGAGTTTTTCCAAATCGCAAAAAAGTATTCTTTTGTCTGGGACGAAACCAACAATTTATAGTTTTTAGTTTTTTTTTTTCTATATTTGTGCTATGAGACCATATAAAAGCATAATCAGCCTTAAAATATCCCCACTGTTGGGACTCAGGCCTCTTCTCTAATAGAGGAAATGGGACGTATAATCCATCACGCGGGCCCAGTGCGGGTTGGTGAATGTTACATATCTTCGAATTTTTGTTTTTTGTACATGTAGGTTACCTCAGGATGTTTTCCTTCACCGTTTTGAGAGCAGTGGTGATGAAATAAATTAGATTCTAATACAGATATTTTTACACAATATTTAGAACACTTATAGTTGGGGCGGTTTAAAAGAGCCCTACCCCAGGCCACGGTTTTACTGGGAAGACACGGACTCCCCAGACACAAAGTAATGCGACTGGCTGGGTTTCCACCGAGCTACAACTCGTAAGTCAGGGCCATTACCACTCGGTCACCACTGCTCAACCTGAACCTGACGCTCAATGCTGCCACCTGGTGAACGTCATTTTAGAAAATTCCTAATTAGAAATTGTTAAATTTCCAGGTGATGGAGATAATAAACGCGCCGTCCCGGCAGCGCGGGCGCGTGATCGACTTCAACGAGCTGCTGTATGGGTACACGCGCCTGCAGCCGCTGCACGGCGCCGACCACGTGCTGGACCTGCTGCTCAAGTACCGCAGGTACAGGGGTCGCAAGATGACGGCCGCTGTCAGGAGGCACGCCTACTTGCAGCAGAGTTTCACGAGTGAGTATATATAGCTCTTTGATTATTTTCTTTCATATCTAACTGGTGAAGGTATTTTGCTAAAAGAGTTAGATGGAGACGGAGAGGGAAGCCAAAGAATAGATGGATGGATTGTGTGAGAAGTGATAGGTATCAAAGAAGAGGGAGTTATAAGTGATAGCATGACGAGTGACAGGACAGAATGGAAGAAAAAAACGTGTTGCGCTGACCCCAAATAAAACGGGATTATGGCAGGAAGATGATGATGATCTACCTGATGCAAATGGGGCCATAGTTTAAGTGAAAGTGAACCACAGGCCCCTGTAACAAAGGTAAAAAAAGAATAGGAGTGAGTTATAATCAGTATAAGTCTGACATACCGTCCCGATCCGTTCAAGAACGAGACAAGTCATTGGATGATTTTCCACCACAAAAAACCCGGTGAAGGTCACGGGAACCTTTAATACGAGAAATGCTCACTCAGGACTAGTTTATGTTGATGAATTTCCTGCTAAGGATTATACACATGCAGCTTGAAATCTTTTAGATTTCAAGTCATTTTAAAACGAAACATTGTCTGTTTAGTAAACAGATGGATAGAATAATTTTAATCTTTATACTACCATCAGTTTTGTCTGATGGTAGTATAAACATTAAAATTACCGGCTTTAAAATAACCACCGGCTGTGGTATGATTATCCAATTTTTTGAAACATTTATAAAAGTAACGGTGGAGGTTTGAAACATCTCTACTGACAAATTTTGGTGGCTAAATAGTGTTATGTTGACTGGCCTGTTGGTCTAGTGGTTATTGGCCTTCACTGCTTTGCTGGAGGTCGTGGGTTCGATCCCCACCCAGGACAAATGTTTGTGTGATGAGCACGATCATTTGTTCTGTGTCTGGGTGTAATTTATCTATAATATGTATGTATTGTATGTATTTAGAAATGTATAAGTATGTTTATCAGTTGTCTGGTACTCATAACACAAGCTCTGCTTAGCTTGGGACTAGACCGTGTAGTTGTAGTTGTGAAATATTATTATTATAATTACGTCTTACCTGTATTAATGAACATATTTTATATTTTCAGGTATGGAGATTAGAGAACTGCCAATGGGAGACCCGCCTCTTTTCGAAGATCCAGAAATATTAGACAAGCTTGATGTCCAAATGAACCCAGTAGACTATGAAGACTTTGACGAGTCCAAACAGCAGCAACAAGACGGCTTCCTTGATAAGTTAAATGTTAGAGAAGCTTTCGAGAATGGGTTGATGAAGTTACAAAATCTTCCTAATGTCCTGAAATGGGGCGATGACAGCACCGAAGAATATCCAGTCTACGATAGAAGAATACATTTCATACTGCCACTGTCCGGTAGACAAGAAACATTCGGAAGGTTCATGAAAAATTATGAAGATATCGTACTGAAGACCAATGAGGCTGTGTCATTGATAGTCGTAGTATATTTAGATACTAATAGTCCACTAGACTATAAGAACACTGAAAATTTAGTCAACTATTATGTTGATATGTATGGCAAGGATATTAAAGTAGTGTCGATGGGTACAGAAACTTTCTCGAGAGGCGCTGCGCTAACGGAAGGACTGAAACTTTGCTCCGATGACGATTTAATATTCTTCATCGACGTCGATATGATGTTCAATTTTAACACCCTTAGGAGAATAAGGATACACACTATAAAATATCACCAAGTATATTTCCCAGTAGTGTTTAGTGAGTACAATAATGAAGTGGTAAATAGTGATGAATACAACAAACTTTTAGGTGATACAGTAGTTGATGAACCTTTTCCAGAAGAAATGGAGAATGATGAGCCCGAGGAAGAAGAAATTAAAACTGAAAAGGAATTGATAAACGCTATGTACAGTAAAGGAATTAGTAACGAATTAGGATACTTTAGACAGTACGGTTTCGGTATTTTAGCAATGTATAAATGTGATTTTGAAAGAGTTGGAGGATTTGATTTGAAAATCAAAGGCTGGGGAATGGAAGATGTTCAGATGTTTGAAACATTAATCAAATCGAATTTATCCGTATTTAGAGCTGCTGACGATAGTCTCGTACATATTTTCCATTCCGTTAGCTGTGACAAAACTTTGGAGAAACCTCAGTTCATAATGTGTCTCGGCACAAAAGCATCTACGTACGGTAGTGAAAAGCAAATGATTTATTATATGATGAATCATCCTGAGGTGTTGTGGCCCGAGGAAAATGTTGAAGAAGAAGCAAAGAAGAGTGAAGAAGATAAAAAAGCAGAAGAAGAAAAGAAAAAAGTGGAGGAGCAAAAGAGGCTTGAAGCTGAGAAAAAGGCAGAAGCCGAGAAAAAAGCTAAGGCTGAAGCTGACAAGAAAGCCTCGGAGGAGAAAAAGTTAGAGGCTGATAAAAAGGCCTCGGCGGAAAAGAAAGCGGAGGCAGAAAAGAAAGCGGAGGCGGAAAAGAAAGCGGAGGCGGAAAAGAAAGCGGAGGCGGAAAAGAAAGCTGCAGCTGATAAACCAGCTGAAACACAGAAAACAGTTTCGGCTGAAAAGAAGTCAGAAGATGAGAAAAAAGGTGCTAGATAGTACAGGGTTTAAAATACGGACTAGACAGATGGTGCAAGTGAACTAAGTAATTAATGATTTGTATAAATATGAGCACGAATTCTAGTATTTTGTAATATTTTGTTGTCCTTTTCTGTACATACTTAGTTAGAAAAGGGAGTTCTGTTTGAGGTAAGATATAAATTATAAGAGATTTTATAATTTTTGTCTTAAATTAAGAGATAGTGAGAGCGAAATATTGACGCAAAATAAAATTACATATTCGATTTCGAACGATAAAATTACTTTTTTACTATTATTTAATGTGATTTAGTATTAAGAAATAATTCCTGTTAAATAGGTGTTTCCCTAGAAACTATTTTAGTTTCAACCTAGTTTATTTTATCTTGCGTCAAATTATCCTTGTATATTTTATCCTGATGATTCCATATCTGTAATAATGCATTTAATTCTATTTTTATTAAACTAAGTATACTTTTTATTTATTTATAATTCTTATTATTTCGTCTTTGTTTTGACTTTATTGGAATCTAATACGAGAATGATCTTCTACTTCAATTAAAACAATGTTTGAACAGTAAAATGTCCCAAAAATATCGAAAATAAAAATACGAAAGTCTATAAAAATAAGCATTTATTAAAATTACTAGCCTTGATGTCCATTGCGATTTATTGTCATTATTTCAACTATAAATGTTGTTATAGTTTTAAATAATATCGTTTTAAGATAAATTTCCTGTAATGTGTAAGGATCTCTTGTAGAAAACAGTTACGAGATTATTTTTTAAATTTTTATTGATTAGTTCAATTAAAATTTGATGCCAATTTTTATGTTATTGTATATGCTACCTACTTCAATTTATTGTTTTGTACAAAGTGACGGTACGTTAGGGTGGGGAAAGGGTTTTAGAATTTTATAAGTAAAATAATAAGATTCCTATTTCAAACAAATTATTTAGTATTCATTTGACTGTGTCATTATTCAAATATTGTATATTTATAAAGTTAAATATTCTTAATTAGGTTTTTATATTGGAGCATAAAACAGAATTATTTTTATTGTAATGACTACCGAATTTCCTTCATTCAAAGACGTAAATATTGAAAACGTAAATTATATTTGGCACAAAAATTTGACCGTTAAATCGTCCTAGGCTTGGTTTTAAACTTATTTTTTAACGTCGGTTTCTGAAATCACTTGATCGACTGTAGTTATTTCTTTGAACCAGGCTAGCTAAAACCGGTTGTAAGTTGGCAAGAAACAGCATAATATTATTATATACTTTTATTTATACTGATAAATAATCACTACCAAGTTATAATTGAGTTTTGAGCCCAGGCTTCAAAATAGGTAAATTCCAAGATATCAATCAATTTTTTAAGTCTTTTGTAAAATATTTTTCTTCACCATCTACTGTCCATTTCATACAGAATACTCGTAACTTTGGTTGTGACAAAGCTTATTTATCAAAATAAGAGTAAGCTCAGGGGCCCCCTACCGTGACGTGAATGTGAGGTGTGCGAGCGAGTGATGGAGCTATACACTTTATACTACATTATTTTTAGTATACCAGAAGTATGAATTATCGTAAGGGACTTTTTTGAATGTTCTTTATTCTTTATTGTACACAAAAAAATTATATACAAAAAAAACACAGGACATTTGATGTAAGTACATGGGCGAGCTTAACCCACAACTGGGTTTTCTTACAGCAAACTATGTGATTTAAAATATTTTTTTTAAATCATTACAACAAAAGAAAAAAAAACATATAATGTTCCATATGATGATTGATGTAAGGGTATTTTATGCAAAACGCAATAATGTCTCTTACGTTAATTCATACTTCTGATATCGATATGTGAAACCTGAACACAGTTGGTTCAGAATTAGTAACTGATTTGAGTCTTATAATTTTCGCTCCATTTTATATTTTACCAAAAAATATAAAAGGTAACAATTTGGACACCGCTGACCTAAGTACAACACAAATACACAGCTTAGTGCTTGAGCAAAACAACCCCTCAGTCGCTTAGGCTGGTGACCATGTTTTTGTTCGGACAACCAGGACCTAGACCATGACGTTTAAAGTAAGATTGTTTTAATCTTGTTTCAGTGTGGGTAAGAGACAGCTGTACAGGTTGTCTAGCGCCATCTCTTACTCACACTGAAATAAGATTAAAACAATCTTACTTTGAACGTCATGACAACCCCGCTATCACTTAACAAGCTTATAACTCTGTGATTTTTCTTGATACAGTTATAATTTTTTTTACATAGATTCTTTACATAAAAATACTACCTAGATTCGTGTTTCAGGATTTGCAAATA
The DNA here is from genome assembly GCA_929112965.1 of Mythimna albipuncta. Lineage (NCBI taxonomy): Eukaryota > Metazoa > Arthropoda > Insecta > Lepidoptera > Noctuidae > Mythimna > Mythimna albipuncta. The sequence goes on from OV815973.1 coordinate 1,440,558, forward strand.
CTTAAACTAATGTTGTGTAGCTCCATACCTTTAACCGTTCAGTTTAGGTCGTCAAAAGGATAGCGTTAAGAGTTCGTGGCAGGGCCCCAGGTTCGGAATAGGCAATACCACTTAAAGGCAGTATTACTTACTTTACTATTATTAAGGAGAAATAAGATGGTGATGCCAGGTTTGAGTTCATTTGAAATTAATTATTTTATGCCCTAGATTCAGAAGGTGATAACAAATATTGCATACTAACTCCTGCTAGTGTTTTTACCCACATGAAAGAAGAAATTATATGTCTATGTTTCTTAGTGCTAAAACAGCATTCTACTGGTGAAAGAATTTTTAAAATCGATCCAGCAGTTTTTGAGGTGTTTCATTAAAAAAAAAACTTTTCTTTTTATAATATTAGTGTAGAAGTATCGGTTTGCTTTTGATAATAAAATTCAAAAAGAAACAGAAAAGCAATTGTACCAAACAAAGCAATTTTTGTGCCCTATTAAAAGTCCAACATAGTCTTTAGCTCGCATAAGACGCATTGAAAATCCCGGTCTTTCTCTCTATATAGCGAAAGCCCAGCTTTAATGCGTTGTTTACCTTAAGCCCAGTTACTGAAACTAATATTATCGTAAAACTAACGTGACAGATTGTCAAACGCATTAACTGCTGTGATTTACTGAACGAATTATCAACAGCTTCTCGTATCAATTCTTTTGCGTTTACCCTTTCGAATACCGTAATTACAATAGGAAGACAATGAGAGACCGAATGCCGTTCGCTTGGGGTATTGGTGAAGTAAAGGGTCGAGGGAATCATTGGACCTTAAGGAAAAAGGCATTTAAGTACAGTTACCAAAAAAATTGTATTTATTTTATTTGTGGTCCCATAATTTTACAAAAAAATAAAACATAGGTGGAAATTAGGATCACGGTCCCCACGACCCCGTTTAATTTGGGACACTACACACGTAGAAACAGGGGGCAAACCTGGCATCATCATACCAAGTAGCGTTCCGTCTTCCTCTCCAACCCAGTGCTCTATCATAATACGTAAAACTATGTAAGTATTATTTTTAAATAAATGTAAATAATCATGTACATTGTTATTATTGTGCTCACTAAGTGCCAATTCCTAGTTTTTTAAGTAGAACAATGAACGAAAGCAAAACGTATATTTATATTGAAATTATTTCGTGTTGATATTAAAATATGAACTAAATTGAAATTGCATTGTGATTTGAAAATGAAGAAGTTAATCGAAATTGTATGGAAAATAAATATATTTTGTGATGAATTATAACAGTTTTTTTTTTTAATTGACCAACAAAATTATCTGAAAACTAATTGGTATACCCATTTCTATAATATATTAGTATATAAAAAAAAAATTGTATTGGTACCCATGCCATAATAATAAAAAAATAGTAATGTTTGTACTATTTGTAATGTAAATACTAAATATTTTTTTTTTGCATTCTACACATATTTTTTTGGTATGATCATATGAAGAGGAGGGATGAAACGCTTATTAATAAAAATAGTTTTGTGTATACATGTAGGGAGGCCAAAAAAAAGATGAATGGATTGGTAGGAGTGATATGAAATAAAAAGGGAGTTAGTGATAGCGTGACGGGTGACAACAGAATGGAAGAAAAATTGTGTTACGCCTACTCCAAATAATCTGCGACCAAATATCAAACAAGCCAAATATCGTTGAAGTTTTATAGTCGTTCGATCGAAGTCCTATCCAAAAACGGTATTCACGTGTTCCTTAATCGGGATTGTATAGAACAACAACTCAACTGGCTCGAAACTAAACGATCTATCGACGACTTATTTCCGGTTACATTCATAAGTATTCTACCAGGATAATGTGATACAGATTTTTTTTTTAAATTGACTCTTCCACCAAACGACTTTAAAATCGGTGTCGTTCAAACTCGATTGATGGTTGCGAATACAGAATGGTCTAAATGACTAAATCGAAACGATATCGTTTCAGTTTTGATTACGTGAATCGGGCTACTGATGTTTCCTGATGGTTTCAACACGGGAATCTTGTCAAGATTGAATAGGTTACTTCTAGGTAAGCGCGTTCCATCGTCGACCGCATCGTCGCTTTCCATCAGGTCAAGTGCGAACCGATCAACAATAAAAAAAAAAGTTGGAAGATGATGATTATATTTGCAGTCTACACGCTTGCACGTCTCGCACGGTTATAATGACGACCAAAAGAAAACTTGATTTAAAATCTTAGTGAAGTGGTTGAATGCTTGTCAAAGAAATCGTTTGGCAATTTGCTTAACATAAATGTTGAAGTTCTCTCAAACTCTAGTGCTACTTGACAAAACTAAGCAGTCATATCTAAGCAAGGTTTTAGAAAGTCCAGTGATTTGTGTGTCACTTAAACTTTTGGGAAGGTCATGCAAAGGAGCAATGACAGATGCAATATTATTATTATTTTTTTAGGTTAGAAATCTTCTCCCGCTCTAGGGCGGAGGGCAGGCCGTGGATTGTCTTTAAAAAAGAAGGACAAGAAAGATTGGAGATACGTCAGGTGATAGGTTAGAATTAAAAATGAAAACAATTATGGACCCTGCCGAGTGTTTAGATACCTAAATTTTAAATGATAGAAGGGAGGAAGAGCAAAAGAAAGAAGGAAAGAAAGAAAAAAACATTGAAACACTGAATAAGTATTTAAACATTTCGATCGGTAAATATCTATTTTTTATCACTTAAATTATTATCGATGATTTTGATTAAACGATTGATGGAATTGGCCTTATTCATTTAAATATTGTATATATCAAACGGAACGAGTAAGAACGTTCGCCCGCTCTTCCTATATTTTTGTTTGAGATTACTTAAAAAGCTAAACTTATAAAGCTACAATATAAATTAATCGTCAACGATATATCATTGACATCGCTCCAGTTCTCAAGCGATTCTCTTCTGACAGCAAATTTCATGCCGTTACCAATTCACATCTATAAACTTACAAAACAAAAAACATTTGGTAACAACGAGCGACATAACATAGTTGTTATGTCCCAAGCTAGCATTAAATCATTAATCACTCGACTTCATCTATAAATAAATTCATCATGTACCAGTGTCGTAACTGTATCATCTGAGGCCCATGGCAAAAAATCAACAAATCTTTTTATGGGGCCCCAGGAAAAACTACTTTGTAATTTAATTTGGATAAATCCCTAAAGAACAACACGAACTTAAGTGGCAATGGCCAGAGCACATTGCTCGCAGAACAGATGGCCGTTGGGTCCGAAAGGTTCGGCCGTGGCGACCAGGTACCGGAAGACGTAGCGATGGAAGACCTCTTACAATGTGGACTGATGACCTGGTAAGGGTTGCGGCAATCTGATGGATGCGAGACGTATATGACCGTACATTGTGGCGACACTTGGGGGAGTCTTTCAGCTGAAATGATGATGATGATGAAATCCCTGAAAAAATATTTCATGTCTGTACGACATAAAATATTTTATGTCTGTACGACATAAAATATTTTTTATTATTAATAAATAAGCAAGTTCTACACGTGGACTTTTATATTAGGTCTTCCCAGTGACGTATCTAAAAGGTAAAACTATAGGCTGGCAAAATACAATGGACAATTGATCCTTTTCTTGGGGATGTGTTAAATAAATGTTTATTATTTATTTATTTATTTAAACTTCATGTACAATAGTGGTACATAGGCGGACTTAATGCCACAAGGCATTCTCTACCAGTCAACCTTTGGGTTAAAAAAGACAACACTGTGGTAGGTTTGCACAATAAACAAATACATAATAACAAATAGCTCAAATGGAAAAAATAAAATAAGTTATTTATAATAATAAAATACATACATATGCTAAAATAATAAACTAATAAATACTATGAAAAATATGAAATCACCAAAAATGAAAATGAGAAATGTTCATAATTTACTAAAATTTGTGTATTTAACGCCTCTTGGATCGGGGTCCCACCGGGCCAGGGGCCAACCTTGCCACCCTATAGTTACGTCACTGTCATGTACGCAGGTAGTGGGTACTTGCTTCGTGCCACACTTTCGATACGAATCTATAAAGAACCATGTTATCAACATGACATATCATTTACCCTACATAACGAACAGCCTACATTAGAAGATAAATCACACGACGTGATTGATAACTGTCCCCAACTCCCCACAGTCATTCTCAATTGTGTAAGTTTGTCATAGATCGTGCGATGTATGGAAGATGTACATCTTACATAAAACACTTTCAATTAATTCTGTAGGCAAATAAAGAATCGATTTCTCTTTAGTATTAATCCCGAGGTTTGTTTGCTTAAAATTCTATTTGTGTTTCTTTTACTTTGGTTTCTTTGTACATCTAAAAATTAAGTAAACCTTTGCATCTTTGGGGACGCAGATGGAAGGTAGAAAGATTCTGAGGATTCCCTTTTATGTGTTTTGCGATGAGGTGATGGTTGGAGCTGGAAGTAAAAGTAACCAGCTTATGGTTAACAATATGTATTTGTAAACATTGGTAGGTAAAAGCAAAATTGTAAACGGGTATAACTAACTGTTACTAGCTTGAAAGATAGGACTAATGATAATATGATAAATAATCTAGTCCGTGTTTCGCGACGGGAGACACGTAAGAGAGCGAAAGATGCTTAGGGTAATCCCCAATTCATCGCATCGTGTTGCCACTTTTAATTAACTTAACAAGTTTTTAATGAAAATCTTTTTTTCATAACAAGCTACAGTATATCTGTATAATTAATACTCGTCAAGACGAATCATACGAGCCCAAACTCGATGAGATTTATGTCGTTTAATTACCGAGTTCCTACGGCCACCTTCCGGTTCCATCAGATCAGCTCCATGTCACAATAATTTTGTATTGTCATCTGATTTACACATGCATGTAAAATTTCAGCTCAATCGGTAACCGGGAAGTGGATCAAATTTAATTTGCAAGATTTGATGACAGACAAACATCGGGACAGGTGAAATGAAATAAAAGCTTGTAAATAAACTTGTTAAAAAATAAAAGGCTTGATTTGACAATTGAGAAAGACAACTTGAATAACAACAGAGTGTACAGTTGCCATCACGGATCTTGAACGCTCGGCGTCAGAGTGGGGATCGCTTTGCGCATTCCATACATTGGCGAGCCAATCGTCTTCGTTGTTAGATACATGCAGCAACGCAGTGAACGAATGAGGAGTGACGTCTATGACGCGATGGTGCGGCTAGCCAATCACTGACACTCCCCGCCCCCGCGTCGCACATCGCACCACTAAAGAGACCGAATATTTGACTTCTGCGCAAGTGTTCAAGATCCGTGATGGCAACTGTAAGTTGGAACGAAACTGAAAGAAACAATAAAATAATAATTAGGGGTCTGGTGTAGTAGTAGCTACTTTAGCAGTAGTTACACTACACCGGACAAGCCACTAGGTAGTCAAAATACAAATGTCAAAACGGGCGTATTTTTTTTTTCAACTTTATATGCAACTAGCTGTGCCCGCGACTTCATTCGCGTGGACTACAGGATTTTAAATTTCTTTTTTCTAAAATAAAAGTAGCAAATGTTACTTCTTATTATATCAGCTACCTGCCAAATGGGCACGCCACAATCATGGCGGTAAGTCCCCTCTTTGAGGCGTGGCTGGAAAGGCCTCACGGCGTCCTTACCTTCCGCATGACGCAGGTCCTCACCGGACATGGTTCGTTCGGGAGTTTCCTGCACCGGATTCATGCGGAAGTGACGCCCGGGTGTCGCCACTGTGCGGAACGCCCGGAGGACACGGTGGAGCACACAGTCGAGGTGTGCCCTGCTTGGGCGGAGCATCGCCGTGCCCTCGTGGGGGCGATCGGCGGCGGAGACCTCTTGCGCCTGGCCTTGGTTGAGGCCATGGTCCGGAGCGAGGAGGAGTGGCAGGCGGTCGCCGACTTCTGCGAAGCAGTAATGCTTGCAAAGGAGGAGGCTGAACGCATCAGGCAACGGCGTTATCGCCGCCGCCGTCGCCGGGATTCTGATCCCGATTTCCGGTCAACGTAGACGCGGGCTTGCGGACAGTGAGCAATGGGTAGCTCGCTGTCCGGCCGTCCGGTAACTGTCCGGACCAAGCCCAAGTCGTCGACGGCGCGCACTGTTCCCGCGCGCCTCAAGGAGTTGTCAGCAACAGCAGGGACCCCAGCCGGGTCGAAGTCTACTGGGGCCAGGGTTATCCGAAAGGGCGCTCGAGCCCCGGTATGAAGGCTAGAAGGAACGGGGTGGGTCTTTTAGTCAGTAAGAGTCTGACACTATCTCCCGCTCCGCCCAAGGGCGGGGGATGTCAATGCATGATTTTTCCCACCATAAAAAAAAAGCTACCTGCCAAAAAAAGTCCCGTCAAAATCGGTCCAGCCATTTCAGAGATTAGCCCGGACACACAGACAGACAAAAATTAAAAAAAAAAAATGTTATTTTGGTGTATGTACTGTAGATATATTAATATGCATGTAGTAAGAGGCAGTTATTTCAATATTACAAACAGACACTCCAATTTTATTTATATATAGATGCATAGATATGTGTGTAATACATAACCTTCGCTAATTCAGTTCTTACTAATCTGGTAATCATATCATCATTAGTCGTTTATAACTGATAATTCTTTTTTACTCGTTTATTTAAATTCATGGAATTTAGCCCCAAAAATATCTAGCACTTGTTGCACCACAAATTCACATCACTTAATTTGAATACCATCCGCGGTGGTTTGCCACCTCCATGTGGTCCGAAGCAAAAGCTAATTGAATTTAGAAGTTTAATGGAAGTACTGTGTTTTGATATTTACTTAGTCAATTAACATACGCAGCATAAGTGTGTCTGGTCCAATCTCTCGTGCGAAAGCGCTAAAATTATTTGTTTTGACAAATTCCGCACTTTTTTATGGACCAGGGTTTTAATTAGGCAGTCAATAGATATTTATATAATCAGTGTTGGTTTAAATCTTCTTTTTCCTCAAGCGGGAATTTAACACAAGTGCGAGTTGGACTCGTGCACAAAGGGTACCGTCCGTAGCAAAAAACAGCAAAAAAATCACGTTTTTGGAATGTTAGTCCCCTTAAATATTTATTCTGTTTTTTTACGAGAGGTTGGGGGAAGATCGGCATTGGGGTAAGAACGTATAAATCAATATACCACTTATTTAGCTTTATTTTTAATGCCAGTCACATTGCTGGGCAAGGTGGAACATAATGACGTGGCACGCAATATGACTAGCATTTAAAATGCTGATCTTACCCGAACGCACTATAAAAGGGGTAAGGGACAGCCCTCCACAAACTTTAAGGGCTTGCTCGCTAGACGAAATTGAACAACCTTTCACAAAGATTTTTTTCAGGAAACGAATAAAAAATCAGTCTTACCATACAAAATGATAAACTTGATTGGCCAATTGTTACTAACCTCATACACAACAACATTTGTTCTATGACTTTTAAAAATTTATTACATTTTAGTTCATCAGAATTTCATACAAAAAAAAAAGTTTTAAATATTACGAAATCTGTGCGAAACAAGCAGTACCTACCTACAATAGCGGAGGGGTGCGGGGTTCGGGCAGTGGGGGTGCTTGATGCGCTTGCGCATAGCAAAATACAGAGTTGAAATATGTTAGATAGAACAACGAAATCTTGAAGGTTTGTGTTTGATAAATGAATTAGGTTTTGTAAAATGTCATAGAACAAAGTTGTTATTTATGATGGTGGTAATAGCCCTGCAAGCTTGTTAGTGTTTTACAAATAGCTCTTTATAAAGTTTAGTGTGAAAAACAAAACTGCACTACCACAGAACCTATACTACTTGTGAACTGTCCTGTCACCAGCCAGATATAGCCGTAACAAAAACCTAAGAACTCCCACCTACACCAAATTCTTTTTTCAAAAAATCCTCCTGAAAAGCTAACAAAGTATTTCGCCACAGCATCAGTAATTAACAATTAAATAAACAATGGCCGCACGCAACAGCAGAGGCAGAATCTTGCCATCAACGTGCCATTGCAAAAGGAATGCGATTACATTGCGTATGAGGTGCTTAGAAATGTGCAGGCGCAGATTGTTTGCCATTTGAAGCAATTTATTGTAAGATTCACATTTGATTACCAAAGAGGTCGTAGGTCATTTTTTACAGGTACCTAATGCTAGGGTCGGATTACCCACGTAGTAAAGGTAGCAAATGCTACGGGCCCCACAGATCAGGGGGCCCCTGTCAGATGTACAAAAACGGTTTTTTTTGGTGGGTAAAAATCATCCAAATGACATCCCCCGCCATTGGGCGGAGCGGGAGATAGTCAGACTCTTACTGACTAAAAAACCCATCCCATCCATCACCCATCCTTCTTGCCTTTCGTACCGGGACCGAGCTTCCCTTTCGAATTACCCTGGACCCAGTAGGCTTCGACCCAGCTGGGCCCCTGTTGTTGCTGACAATTACCTGAGGCGCGCAGGAACAGTGCGCGCCTTCGACGACTTAGGCCAAGTCAGGACAGTTACCGGACAGTCGGACAGCGAGATACCCATTGCTCGCCGTCCGCAAACCCGCGCCTACGTACAAAAACAGGTCTGGATGCTTCCTGTATTACACGATATCTAACCAATTCCGGAATATCCACAATAATAATTCGCTACCTAAGGGTCTGTGAGAAAAATAAGTTGGAAAATGTATAGAGCCCCTTAGTAGGATGTGCTACAAGCCCCGCGCCGGCTTAATCCGGCACTGCCTAGTGCGAGTATTGAGTTTCATCCGGTTCGAAGGATTTGAACTTTCAGGTGCGTAAAGAGTTCCGGGTTTAGGAATATAACTAACAAGTTTACTTAAACGATGAATCTTATTCAAGCCGAAAAATTTGAAAGTGAAGATCAAAGTCAAGTTCAGGTTTAGTGAATCGGCATCGCTTTCAACTTGTCGTATCAGTCTTTCATATTTTATCATGAGTTAGTCAAAACGTTTCGATGAAACCTTTAAAGCATTAAGCAGATACTGAAGTAAATGGGATGAAGTCTATATTAATAACATATTACTTATCAGAGAAAGTCGTCATCATCTTCCTGTCCTTACCGCTTGTTATTTGGGGTAGGCGCAACACGTTAGTTTTGTAACTATCAACTTACAATCAGTGAAGATATGACATGAAGATATCCGCAGGAAAACTAAGGTTGCCGACATAGCACAAAGAATTGCCAAACTTAAGTGGCAATGGGCAGCGCACATTGCTCGTAGAACAGATGGCCGTTAAGGCCGAAAGGTTCTGGAGTGGCGACCACATACCGGAAGACGCAGCGTTGGAAGGCCTCCTACAAGGTGGACCGATGTCCTGGTAAAGGTAACGGGAAACCGATGGATGCGGGACCGGGACGCACAGGAACGTTCGATGTGGCGACGCTTGAGGGAGCCCTATGTCCAACAGTGGACGTGTATCGGCTGAAATGATGATGATGATGATTACAATCAGTACGAGTTTAAAACACCACGTGTTTCCATTCTGTCCTATTGATCGTAACATTATCACTGACTCCCTTTCCTTTTATATCACTCCTCACTCTTCTCAATATTCATCATTTCTTTGGATCCTCTCACCGCCTCCATCTACATATTTAACTACTTACTTATAATTCTTTTAGTAACTTGCGTTTCATCCCTTCTCTTCACAAGACTGTACCAACGCAAACCATTATATTTCAACTTTTCAGTCACTTTTAAACTCTTTTTAATATATTCATTTCTCAGTTTATCTATTTACGTCACTTTACATATTCATCTCGTCATTCTTATAGCTTATCAGGGAAAGTCAGATTATGTAAATCTAAGTTAACTAGGGATCGCTTAGTATTCTAGGTGCCAATTTGCTTGTGTGCCTGTTGACATCACCTATCATCGCTTCTCAGAAGTTTACTACTTTAACATGTTCGGAATACATATAATATGTTATTGCTTTACAATGTTCACTTTCATCAGTTAGGGATTCGTGATTATGCATTCTGTGATTTAGTGTGAGATATTATATTTTTATTATTTTATTAGTGTGCCTTAATCACACCAACAATTTGTTTATAATATTTTCCCATTGAACATTCAGAAGATTGTACAGTGCAAACAAACCGATTACAGGCGTGCACAAAATTCACAAATGCGTACCTAAATTCTTAGTATTTTTAAATTTAAAAATTAGATGTAATTAGTATAGAACAATAATAAAGAAATAATATCAATTTAAAGATGAGATTACTATTCACAATAAAAAAGATGAGAAGAGTGTGAGAGGAGTTTAAGATTTAATACGACCAGAGGCCTTACCGTGAGCTCTTAACGCGATCCGTTTGGCGACCTAAACTGAACTGTTAAACAGATGATGCTATTATATAGGGTGTATAGCTATCCTCCTTTTCACTCGCACGGCTGAAATTTATTAATTATGCCTTGATCACACGTACCAAGTAAAAGGGCGAGACACTAAAATGTTGCTCGGCCGAGACAGTGATGTAAGCTAGTTGTAGAGATAAAAGGTAGGCCGAGCACTCGGCGCTGTGTTTACACGTACCAAGGACTCGGCCGGTACTGTCTCGCCCGTTTACTCGGTACGTGTGATCAAGGCATTAGGGACAATAGAAAGGTAATGAGCGAGCGAACGTTCGCTCAGCGCTCTCGGCGTTTGCTCGGCATTCTCGGCGTTCGCTCGGCGTTCTCTTCGTTCGCTCGGCTTTTGCTCGGCGATCGAGAGGTTTGTCATGGTAAAACCCTAGAAGTTGGTTTTGGCGATTGATACTACACAAAGGAAGCCTAATATAATGCACCTAAAGGAGTAGTTGGCTTAGTGGACGAGCAATTGACTGCTGCGCTGCGTGTCGCAGTTTCGATTCCCGTTCGGAACAAATATGGGCTTTAGATAGATTTTTCGGGTCTAGGTATTCTGTGTATGTAACTTTGTGAACACACTCACGATAAAGGAGTAATTTTGAGTTTAGTGCACTGTTTCTTTAAAGTAGAAGAAGAAACGTTGTTGACTGTAATGGGTTTTCATTTAATCTGGTGACTAGAAACTAAAAGTTAATATCTTAGGTGTATAAATCAACTATCTTGACGTAATAATGACAAAAAAGACAGTCTCTTATGTATTTAAATATGAAGCAAACTAATTATTCCATCATAGACGATCCACTACTTTGAGGAAGCTCAAACTTTTCAGTGACCCGAATGACATCGCGCATCAGTTTGCAACATCATCATACATGTCTGGCCCCAGTCGCCGCCGGGTGATGACCATTGTCTTCTAAGTCGCGTTGGATGATGTAATTTTATGTAACGTGCATTACGCTCGCAATTTTAGAGAGATTAGTCGTGGGATCGCGAGATTTCCCAACTATTGATGGCACTCGCCCGATTGGGATCACGTTGGCTACAAGAACAGAGGTTTCCATTGAGATGTCATCACTAATGACTTTATGTTGCCCTAGTACGTATGTAGGCAAATATAGTTTCCATGTAATCCATTACGTAATGTTTTTGTTTAATTCACTTTTTGTTTGAAATCTACGATGTTATCTAATTCCTACATCATTCTTGTTTGAATTTGTAATTATTTTTATTAACTTTATACAATGACAACATCGAAAATTGAAACTATACTCGTATTACGTTGCGTTTGGTGCCATAAAATATATTGTTTCATATCTGGAATTATTATCGTGTAACGAAGTCGTATTTTCTTGTAAACATGACCAGTTTCTGTTTGAGTATTTCAGGTTTTGTAGTCATTTGCCCTTTTTCACCTTAAAGGAATCTTAGCCCATCCATATACTTGGGAGTGTCGAAAACTTAGTAGGTATTGAAAAGGTGCTTATTATCTCATAATTCAAATATTAGGAAACGTAATATAAAGTGTCCATTATGTAGCGTTAAGTACCATTCACTTTGGCAATCTTCACGGTAAATAACTCATGAAATATTTCGACAGGTTCAGCATCTTAGAGTGTTAGTTGCACAGCACTATTTTACGATGCAATATTTCGATAGTAACCCTGCCTGATCCAATAGCGCTGTCCCTTTACTTGATATCTTATGAGTCTTTGTGATTATCAACTCTGGTGGTTTTATTTCTTCAATACCTTAATTAAATTCATGTATTGACAGACTTTGAGGTTTCCTCTTTATTGCTTAGTTGGTCAGTGTAATTCTATGACCTTGTTGATCTTCGATATTATATCATTTACCTTTCTCATAAACTTTAACTATCTATACGATTATAAATGCAGTTACATTCTAAATAATTTGGAATCCATTTTATGATGACATCGTGAGATTTGTGGTCATCTCGTGATGAAACACGATATTGCCAAGAAATAAACATTTTCCTTTGATTTTGTAAATTGAACTATCACGATTCATATAAGATGGTACGATGGTACATTAATAGAGGTTTTGTAATGTTATTTTAGTGCTTACTTATTTCTAGCATCTTTCTATTTGTTATGGTCAATTTTCAAGTACCTAGCGTTGTGATGTTAAAATGCTTTTGAGTATGTTTTTGCAAGAATGTGTTGTGTTCTTTAAATGTATTTTCTCGTTGCCAATTTTTGTAATCGGTATTTGTATTTTCTATTGTAACCTAAAAGGTTTGAGGTTTAGTATTGAATAAAATTTCAGTTTACGGTGTCAAAATGTATTTATTTTCTCTCTTTTTTTTGTAAAATAAAAACATAAACTTAATAATACAATAAGCTAACCTTACGATAAACTTTATACAAGATGTGATCCGAGCCCAGCGGCTAGCCACTTCACGCTTTGTAGCGCGACTTGTCAGCTGTCAATCTGTCAGTTTAACAGACATGACAGATGTCAAAATCGGCTACCCGTGACTGGTTAGCCGCTAGGACATGTTCACCCGTGTGCGTGCACAGTCGCAAGCGCTGGCCAGGGGCGATGACAAGGGCCAGGACCGAGCTCACCTACATTGTACGTGAGCGCCGGCCGATTCGAATACACATTCGAGCTGCTCGGGGATGTTGCGAGCGCGCCCGAATAACGTCGACCATCCGAACTTTATGTGACTACGGCATTTAGACGTCTCTTTCTCTATTTTAAATCTTTGATGTTTTTTGTCTAAATGTACTTGACAAGTTCGGATAAGTTAGATAGTTTAGTAAGGAGCGCCGTAGCTGCCGGAGGGGATGGCTGAGGGGTAGCCACCGCCGCTAGATGACTGCTGTTCGTACTGGGCGACCTGGATGGCCTGACGGACTCCTTCGAGGACAACTCCGACGACACGGGCAGATGGGACGCCGTAGCTGGAGGATGGGGCTCCGTAGGAGGAAGAGGGAGGGGCACCGTAAGACGAGGAGGGGCCTCCACCGTGTCCACCGAGTCCACGGCCACCACCGCCGCCGCCGGAGTTAGCTTCTTCCTTCAGGAGGATGCCGCGGATTTGTTCGAGGAGTTGAGGGTCGACGTTCTGTCCTTCGGAGGTCTGGTAGCCGGTAGAGACGGCCTGGTAGCCACCGCCGCCACCGCCGATGCCACCGTGGAAGCCACCACCACCACCACCGCCGGAGGGACGGTTGTAGTTGTAGCCACCAGGGGCTTCAGCTGTGGCACACGCCACCAACGCGAGGGCTATGCACTGTGGAAGATAGACTCTATTAGTTTCCTGTCTAAGGTTTAAATTAGCGTAATCAATTAAGCCGAAAATTGTGACAAGTGCGTGTATGATTTAGCTGATAACCATGTTAGTAACAAGAGATTGTTTAATATACTTTGTTTGGTTTAGGTTAGTTGGTTTTAGGTTTAATCTAATTTTTATCGCTTGCAAAAATGACAAGTAGTTCGCTTCACTCATTTAGTCTCTTTGGAATTCGTGACTATGTTGAGGAAGATTATCTTCAACGTAGTCACGAGTTCTATTGCCGTGATACCTTATTAGGCTCTGTTAGTCCCAACTAGACTTGTGACAGTAACAGAACATACGTGACGCTTTCTGTTTGTCCTCTCATTTGCGCCTGCACATCAAGAGGTGTGCAAATAAATACGTTGCGTAAACATGACATATGGCACTCACAGTTTTAGTTCTTGAGTTAATTGGATGTGAAGTGCTTTTGAAATGGCAGTTTATGTAAGATTTTTATCCAAAGTGTGAATTTCGTGTAAAAGTTTCTATTTTTAGAACGGTTTGGTTAGAACGTTTAGTTTGCATAGTTACAAGAAAACCTGTTACTCTAAGAAAAATTAATCGATAAGTCTTTTGAATCTTTTGCAAAGCCAATAAACATTACTCAAAATAATCACCAAAAACACTAAGCTAACAACACAAAACAATTAAATTAAATGACCAACTTGACAACAACAACAAAATAGATTGATGACAATCTTTTAATTGTGAACTAAGAACAATAGTTCGACGGAGAAAGTGAGGTCAAATGAGAAGCAAAGGTAGCGTTACATCACTAGCTATGCTCTGGCGATTTATGTGAGAACATGAACTTTGACTTGCGAACAGGAAGATGCGATGCTTCGCGCTTCGATTTATGCGTGTCGTGTTTACCTTTCGCTAAGGATTATAAGTTTTGATCCAACTACCTTTAGGGTGAAGTTGCGTAAGAGTTGCATCGCGTAAGGTGTGTGGCGTGAGAATCAATTTGTTTGGATAAGACTGGCAAAAATGTATTCAGTATCAGTTTAAAATTTATTACATATAGCTTGCTAAAAGCATGGAAATAGCATAGTACTTAAATTTATGTAACAGTTGTTTTGAGAGTCAAACTTTGTAGAATCATGTGTCTCTTTTAGTGTGACCTCATCCTTATCTACTATTCAATATCGATTAAATTTCATTGCAAGAAATAAACAGCACATTTACAAGTAGTAGGAAACAACATTGTGCAATAAGATGTTTGTATGCGCAAGAGTGGATTTCTTTACAAAAGCCGTTCCGTGAGCTTAGACCGCGGAAGATGCGCGGGTCATGCCATAATGACCATCTCATATTTTCTCGGTATGCTTTCTAATGGGAGATTGTAGCTAGGTAATGTGCTAAAATTCTGGCGGTTTTACATAAAATAGCTCTTAGGTGTTAGTGACTGGACTAAGTATAGTATACTTTCATACACGTTTGTTGAATGTGGAATTATGAATATCATTTGTTTATTTTTAATGATGCCATTTCAGATTGTTGAATTCGGAATGACGATCTTCGTCTGTTTTTTTTTTTATTAAAATCTCTTGTCTGTCTATCCAGATTTCTCCAGCTGATATTGTCTATGGCACTATAGCATGCGCCATTACGCCACAAGATGGCGCCTCTTCCGCCGGGAGGCACGGAGGCACCATTAACGAAAGCTTTCGTTTAGATCCCAATCGTGCTCACTGACATAATGACTTCATATTTTATGGACACAAATTATGGGGTTCTGTTAACTTGTCACTGTAATCGTTCTTGAGAACATTAGTATGCGAAGTATCAAGCTTTTTCGTCGTCAAGCATGAGTTATAGGAGGTATTTTTCAAAACAGATGGATTTTTCCATCAGTGACAATGTTACGATGATGTGACATACGATTTAATGTGGAAAAAAATAGCTTTTACTAAAACAATAATGGACAGAAACATGATTGTTGATTTACTTTTAATTAGACATATCAGTGTAATATTCCACAATATAATATAATATAATATAATATTCCACAACTATCACACAACGCCGTCTAGTCCCAAGCTAAGCAGAGCTTGTGTTATGGGTACTAGACAACTGATAAACATACTTATATATTTCTAAATACATACATATTACATATTGCATACATATTATAGATAAATTACACCCAGACACAGAACAAATGATCGTGCTCATCACACAAACATTTGTCCTGGGTGGGAATCGAACCCACGACCTCCGGCATAGCAGTCAGGGTCACTAACCACTAGACCAACAGGCCTGTCAGTGTGGTCAAATGGACAATAAATTGTCTCTTTTCTACGGGTAGATAGATATTTATCATGTCTTTCTAGTTTTAGTTTCATTTCATTCTTAATATAAAGTAGAAATCTGTTGATTGTTATTGCTACATTGCCATTGAAATGGACTGACAATTAAAACTGACCACTAAAGAATTCTATAACGTATGCTCATATACACCACAAAGTAAGATTACGAAGCTATTGTGAATGACGTTTATGAATTTAACACATTATCATCGAAATGGTCATCGTTGGAACTCCTTTCGTATAATACAAAGTTATGACCGTAAAATTAAATGAAGTTTTATACAACAGTAAAAGTGTGCATAATATAAAATGCCGTCCAAAGATTTCTTTATTAAAGTAAGAGAGTGATTAACATTGTTATAAACATAATCTGTAATTACGTCTGTCTACATAGTGTTGGGCAGGTACTTATACAAATATGAAGTTCGTTGTACAGAATTTGGATATTATGTCTTGATGTTCGATTTTAAGATTCGGATAAAAGTTTCAAAGACATTGTTTCTCTTAGTAACTTTACAAGTACTACTAGCAGAGATTTGCGGGAAAAAAATTGGTCCTTTGAGTGCCAAATGTATGTCCTGTCGGAGTTTACAAGACAAAACATTGACAAGGAAATGGGTCAGTCTTTGAAACTCGAACCACGTTCGGGCTTACATTTCGGATACATTGCAGGATCGTATGGTTTGAATTAAATCAGTTACGCCACGAGCCTTGAGTTAGAATATTGAATCAGATGGGACCAATCGACCGTATTAGTGTCAAACTTGAATGGCATAGACCAGCTAGTGATGAGCCGATTTTGCATTCGTTTATGGTCACTTACAATTTATGCTCATCGCAATTGATCTTTTATGGGCAACTGGGAATTTTAATCGTGCGAAAAATTGCTGTTTTACTTGGCATACATATATGGCTCTTATATCTTTAATTAGGTGCTGTGTTCTTATACACTCTTCAAGCTCATAAAATTAAGATATTTTACTAATCTTTGTAGTTAAATGAAACTCATATACCATAAATTCTGATGATCGTTTTGACACAAAAAATACGAATATTAATTAACAGCAATACATGACAACGTAGTAAACAACATAACAAATCAACGCCAACAAAGTTAAAATAATTTACAACATCGTTTAGAAAGTCATTCGTTTATAGCTAGAATTTAAGCAAAACATACATACTATGCAAATGACTTTATGTTTTGAAGTAATTTTAGGATTTCTCTCTGATATAATCTATAGATTGTAGAGAAATTGAAGTTGAATTTTCTATTAAGAAAGAAGTTCCGTAAAGATTTTAGACAACATACTTTCAAGAGTACAAATAGTTTTAGATATTATAGAATTTTAAATTCTACAACATGAGCGAAATTCTTTTTAAGTAAACACATAAAAGAAACCCATGAAGATGCTGAAGCCAAAGAAGCATTAACACATAAAGATGCTATAGCAGTCCACGATAATAAATTAAATTGTGAAGCTTTCAAAATACACACTATTAATTTAAAAGCTCATCCAGAAGGTCGTAAATCGCTTGATTGCACTAAAGTTGAGTATCGGTAGCCGTTTGACTTTTGACCCGAGCTTACTTGTTTGCGTAATACCAAGGTACGAGGTATGCGCGTAAAATATCACCTTTGCAGCATATTACAATTTATGTGCGTTTGTAACCGTGCTGTGATATATGTGGGTCTAAATTGGAATTGAGTAATTGTACTTCTAGTCATTAATTTTTGGATATACTGTAAGATTTTTGGGGTTTTGTGATTTGATTATGTCTTTTTCGGTCTTGCAAATATTACTAAGCAGATTTTGATGTGTATCATGTATATAAACAGTAAGTTTATGATCTTTTATGTCCAGGATTGAGCATCTATCAGCTGAAATTATGGTGATGATGATGATGAAGTAGCCTGCAGCACTATGAATGAAAGATTTTTGGAAAAAATAAAGCACGACATCCCACAGTTACTCAAGTCAACAAACCCAGTTTTCATTACCTATGGGAAGATTCTATTCTTATATCGTCGTAAAGAAACAAACTCCGGTATTCTAATGATGATGACAAAAACCGTATAGTCAAACACAATGGCGGCAAACGTGTGAAATCGTTCAAAATGTATGCGTTTTGACATTTGAATGGCGCTACGTGTGACTTCAAGATTTATTATATCGATTTTTAGATAATTGTTTGGGAAAATAGTGACGTGACTTTCTCCGTTTTTTTTTTCAAACGGAAAGTTTTGATAGGGAAGGTTGTACAAGTTTATCTTTCGATTATTTTTATTTTTCTTTTATAAAAAACCAGGCAGGTTGTCTATTTTTAATTGGCTGCGATTTTTTGCGACTGCAGTTTGAAGAAAGCAAAGCTAAATTGCAATTTAAAATAACGAAAGGTATGCGAAATATCTGGTGGTTCACAATGTCAGGGTATTTTCAGTTATTTCATATTCCAAAGGTAATTTAATTACTAATGTAAAATCTTGATCCTTAGCAAATAGTTGAAAAAAAAAAGCTATCGAGATCAGACTACGATCGTGTTATGAATACAAACACATGTACGTTTCTGTGCATATTTAAAAGGTCCTAAGTAGTGGATTAGACATTGCATTTTTAACTTTATCAGAATGCAATAAAGATGAACTAGTAGATCACTTTTTTATAGTTGTTTGTTTTTTATTATTTCTTATAAGGACATCACTCAACGGTCAGTTAATGATTTAGAGGACGATTGAATAGTTGATGCTAAAAATAGAAGTATTTATAAAACCACGATCGTATTCCAAATTCGAATCAACGTTAGTTCAGAAATCAACATCAGTGCATTGGCTGAATCACATTCCAAAAAAGAAGAAGAAGAGGATAACGATCACACACGATTCCCGATGCACTACTTTGATTTTGATTTCGGAACGACACGGCACTTGTCACTTTGTTTTTTTTTTCTTTGCACTTATTACACTGCACTGGACTTACCGCTACGAAGGCTTTCATGATGTTTAGTGATGGGTCACTTCGGAACGTAGCGAAGTAATGTGATGTTGTTGGATGGTGCCTGGTGATATATACTATAGTACGGCGCGGTGGGGCGGAGAAAGGATAGCTGAGGTTGTGTAAGCACGGGAGATGCTACCATCCGAATAGGAAGTTTCGGTTAATTGGAGGGCGTCATGCGATTTTTTTTAGATTTTTTCTAAGATCGAACGGCGAGGTCAAGGGTTTTGAGAGACTCTTTGAGGTTAGGCCTTAAAGACGGCTGTGAATCTGCGATGTATTGATAAAATCACTTGACCTTAGGCATAGATTTGCGGTTTCTTAGTAACAGTTATTTGCTTCATCGTATGTGTTATTAATTCTAGCATACTTCGTAACAAACAGTTTGTTTCATTTTATTTGAATTCATCTTATTTGCTGAAATTTTATTCACGTTTCAGCATCAATGGTGGATATTTTAGTGATCACACATTGCGAAGATTGTAAACCATTTTCTTGTCCTTGTCCCATACTACTTGGGGTCGGCGGAACACCTTTTTTCTTCCATTCTATCCTGTCAGCGGTCACGCTATCATTGACTCTCTTTTCTTTCATATGACTCCTTACACTATCCATCCACCTTTCTTTGGCCTCTTTCTGCCTGTCCATCCAAAGTAAATTTAGTTGGCTGCAGATTACTTCATAATATATGAACTCCCTTCACCTTCCTGATTACTCAGTTAGACTATACCAATCGAACTAATCCCTATGCACTGCCATTCAATGGGTCGAAACCAATTATTTCGCGCCATTGGGCAAAATATTGGGTCAACAATAATCACAACTATCGTTACCAAGAATAAGACTGGTCTTGCGATAAAATTGAATGATCAAATCAATTATTTTAAAAGATTAGTAAACAGTTCATGGCAGGACCACATAGGGAAAAAGATAGGAAATGGTAAAGGAATGGGTATAGATATCAAGTATATCTTATGCTAAGCTAAAACTATGAATTTATAAAGCAACTGAGAACTAATATATTAAATTAAAGCGATCGAAAAACGGATTTATTAGATGCGAACTCCCTACACCTAGTGTTGTCAAGAACACCATGTAAATCATAAGCAAACACACATTTGCCTCCAAGTAACAAGTAAAAGTCATTTCCATTTTCACAGTAGGTATTAGGAACCCATGCGTCAGCTACAGTAATTGTTTACCGAGCTTATGTAATTCTAGTGTTAATAGCTACAGTTGGACAAAGACACATAACAACATTAACTTGTTTGACATCGCAAATCTGATGATGGGAGATATTTTTAACATCATGATTCATAGGTGTTTAGATATGGTAATGTACTTTGTCTGTAGGTCGATAATGAGATTTGTTGATGGCCCTGTTTAGCTATAGATGTCAATAAAGTATATCGGCTGCAGGATCTTTATTTTTTGCCATGGTGTAGGTTGTCGAAGTTGGCTTTGAATTAAACGAGATAAAGCTTAAGCATGTGAAAATAAGGAACTATTCAGCATTATATTTGAATTTTGGATCAATAAATTTAATGTCAAAATGTTAAAAATCAGTTGTGTCGATATGTGAGCTGGTGACGATGGCTTGCTATCTCGAATTATTTTTACAAGTACAGTTCGTATGTTCGTTCGTAATACTAATGATCGTAATAAATAAGGTGAAAAATGAGTAGGAATTGTAAATGAAGTTTCTAAGTATCGGCAGTGACAGAAACATTTAAAGGGAATCTTTCATCTTGGCATAGACGCTAGCCTATGCTAGACTTAACTTCACTGAAGAGGGATGAAACGCATGTGGCTAAGAGTTAAAATATGTATTGATGGAGAGGGAGAGATTGTGTAGTCAGTTATAGCGTGATAGTTTTGATTGTAGAATGTAAGTAACACGTGATTATAACAGAAAGAAATTAATAGAAGTCCAAATGTTAAACCAAAATACTACAAACATCGTAATATATTCAAAAAAACACGCGTTATGTTAATAAAGTTTTGAAGAGCTAAAAATAAAAAAGAATTTCATGAATAAATCATTATTTTTAATTTCTAGGCATAACATATCAACGTTCTTTTTAGATAAGAAAATAAGATTTTTGAACTCAGTCATTTTCTGGATTGCAAAGTTTTAATAATTTATCAAATTAACCATACAGCAGGAAAGTTGGAAGGCCTCCCCCAAGGTCCGATGGACTTGTGAGGATGATGCGGCTTCGTTGGATGGCGGTAATTGTGTTAATACTTAGGGGAGGCCTATGTCCAGTTGTGGACGTCCTTCGACTGAAGTAATGATGATGATGATAATGATGGTAGCCACTAATGAAGAGCTGCAGCTCAAGTTAAGTTTGTGACACAAAATTACGATGTAGCTGGAAGCTACAAATTTTATTAACTACCAATATTAGATAAACCTTGATGACTACACGACCTATCGGGTCCTTATTGATCTTCAAAATATGTTATACCACCTATGTATACAATATGGAAGGTAATAAAGTATTGAGTATTGAGTACACGAATAAATTAAATTAATGGTTTGATTCTCCAGATTGGATTTCGGCCACGGTGTCCAATGGTCGTCAGAAATTATCCAAGTATGCAAGAGATTTTACAGTGCATGAATGTGACCGCAAACATAAGTGCACTTTCTGTTCCTTAAAATTTATAGTATGTTATGGACAATCCGATACGACGAGAGATCAGGTACAGGATCAATGGGCACGCCACAATCATGGCGGTAAGTCCCCTCTTTAAGGCGTGGCTGGAAGGGCCTCACGGCGTACTTACCTTCCGCATGACGCAGGTCCTCACCGGACATGGTTCGTTCGGGAGTTTCCTGCACCGGATTCATGCGGAAGTGACGCCCGGGTGTCGCCACTGTGCGGAACGCCCGGAGGACACGGTGGAGCACACAGTCGAGGTGTGCCCTGCTTGGGCGGAGCATCGCCGTGCCCTCGTGGGGGCGATCGGCGGCGGAGACCTCTCGCGCCGGGCCTTGGTTGAGGCCATGGTCCGGAGCGAGGAGGAGTGGCAGGCGGTCGCCGACTTCTGCGAAGCAGTAATGCTTGCAAAGGAGGAGGCCGAACGCATCAGGCAACGGCGTTATCGCCGCCGCCGTCGCCGGGATTCTGATCCCGATTTCCGGCCAACGTAGACGCGGGCTTGCGGACAGTGAGCAATGGGTAGCTCGCTGTCCGGCCGTCCGGTAACTGTCCGGACCAAGCCCAAGTCGTCGACGGCGCGCACTGTTCCCGCGCGCCTCAAGGAGTTGTCAGCAACAGCAGGGACCCCAGCCGGGTCGAAGCCTACTGGGGCCAGGGTTATCCGAAAGGGCGCTCGAGCCCCGGTATGAAGGCTAGAAGGAACGGGGTGGGTCTTTTAGTCAGTAAGAGTCTGACACTATCTTCCGCTCCGCCCAAGGGCGGGGGATGTCAATGCATGATTTTTCCCACCATAAAAAAAAAAGGTACAGGATCAATAGCTTTATGTACGTACTTTCTGAAACACAGGGATGTCCACCAAATTTCATTTATAGGCCGCTACATTTTCTTAAATAAAAATAGATATTAAAATTATTTATTTGTATAGGGTAGATAGAAAGTTTGTCTGTCAGCCTGTTTGATATCTTTTTACATCTTAAAGGCTGAATTGTTGAAGCTGAAACTTCTCACACGGGTGTGCTAAGTTCAGGGTTAGGATAAAGGATACGATAAGGATTTTTATCCCGGGAATATGATCCTATATTAGGGATAAATTTCGACCAAATGCGGGCGAAGGCTCTGGCAGGAGCTACTTACAAATAAAGACTATTAAATATGAGGTCACGCATAAAAGGATGGATGTAGGAAGATTTGCCTTGTTTTAAACCATCAATATCATAACCTGCAACACGCGTGTGGATTGTCTTCCTGATGTAATATTTTTGCTGGGGTATCACAGGGTGGCGTTTTATCTCCTTTAAATTTCGCAGTTTTTATTAACTCAATCTCTAATGAATTAAAAAAAAACTTGTTGATTGATTGGAAGATTTCCCAAAGTTTCTTTTGATGCAATTTTTCACTTTAGTTAGTAAAGAAATTGGGGATATTATTTAAAATAAATATGCCCAAGTTACTCTTGGACTGCTAAGCGTTCCAGTAGAACAGCGTTGAGATATACGCTGCTAGACATAATAGTAGATTATATCTAGCAGTTTATGTCCCAACACTAATCATCATGCACTTTCTTCACCAGTGTTCATTATCGAGGTGAATTTTAGATTGGAACATGTTGTACAAAATGTATCGTAAAAATTATAATAACTTTATTAGTTTATTATCTAGTTTTTTTGCCTAAATTTTCAGCTTTTAAGTACACTTATGTACTTCAATACTTTGTTAGTTGCGGCACATAGAAAGTTAAATAAAAATCTAGTTTCGTACAGCAAATATAGTTTCTCTCACCACTATCCTTTTACTAAGACCGAGTTAAATGTGAAATCCTAGATCCGACTGTAATATTAATATTCAAATTAATTTATTCACACTTAGTTGTTACGTATTGTACGAATAATTTAATTTAATTGATGCCGTAAATAGGATAACGTCATTTTATAATAACTTTACTGGGATATTAGTTATTATAGTTTTTAAATGTTTCTGTTTGATGTCAACAAAACATCTACAACTATGGGGAACTTTGAAGGATTTACAAGGATTACTAAGGAATGGCCATCCTTGGTTTGTTGAATTAGACTTTTCTCATTGACTATTACTTTGGAGTTTGTTCCCGGTTGCGGTGACAATAGAAGCTTTGACTTTTTTAAAAGCATGAGCTAGTATCATTGTTCGGGTGAGTGTCATTTGAACAGAGAGTCGCCTTTGTACCTATCTTTTACAGTAAGAACAGCCATTCCAAGACACCGTCGAGTGCCTAGTAAATCAATATTAATCCCTTTGTGATAATGTTAATAAAATCACTAGTATCTAGAACGGGGAATTTTTTGAAGCAACCTTAAAGCTTTAGAAATTCTCTATCTCTTAGTCACCAGGACAGGGTGATACTTGTCTCTGATAGCTGTAAGCAAATGGTCCTTCTGTGAGACTGTGACGCTCCGAAAGAAGTTGCCGAGCGAGGAAAAGAAGCTGTCATGGACTCGGGCGGCATCCGCTTCATCGCCTAAAACGCTGGAAGCCTGCCTATATAGATTGACGTAGGTGGAACTCTGGGTTTACGAGAGCTCAAAGTGGAGATTTTGTTAGGAAAACAATGATCATGATCACGCGCTGCCATCCACAGTGAGCTTCAGTTAGACCAATATACAATGTCTCCAGGGATAGGCTTTATACAAAGGGGACGCAGACCGAGGTGGTCTTTAAGAGGACACGAAGCATGGCATGTACGGATGGTGATCACCGAGGTGGATTAAGTTTTTGTCCAAAAGCCCCGGTATCTTTTGCTATGCAAGTGTACTCAGTACTTTTGGATGATTAACTGGCATAAATATTCGAGGTCACTTCGAAGGTTTTGATTCATACTTCTTAACAACTTTCCAGGCAAGGTGTAAAATCTTTCTTCATGATTATTTTCTCTATATCTGGTTTTATACACTTGACCTTAGTAACCTTTAAGGATTGCATTTTATTCAAATTGATTTTTGTTCTAGAAATTGAACATCTTAATATCCCTTTATTCATACAACAATGCTACAAGTATGGTTTTGAATTCCATAATAGCGATACATCCTACTTTCGTACGGGTGTTAGAAATCTGTGAATTACTTGACTTTTCCTTTCATTAATCTGTATACTCATAACTATGTATGAAAATTCATTGAGTACTTTTTGAGTTTATTGTGAACGTATAAATAGGTGAGACGGTGGGGGACTTTGTTTTATAATGTTATGCAAGGATTTGTTTAGTACCTAATTACATATTAGAGGTAAACCCTCAAGAAGTTCAAGAAAGGAAACAGTTACCGGTGAAAATACATTTATTTATCTCCATTTTAAATAAATTAACTTACTAATACAATAATTTAACAATTAATTATACTTAAATAAACAGTCATATGGAAATAATTTAATGGGGTGCGCCGTAGTGATTGGAGGGAATAGGTAAATATGAGGAAAAACCACCTCCTAATGATCCAGATTTTTGGTGGTATTCAGCGATCAGATTTGAGTGATCGATTCCCTGAACCGTAATTCCGATGACGCGGCCTGATCCATCATGACCGGTTATTGGGGCTCCGTATGCAGATGATGGCACACCATAACTGGTGGATGGGGCTCCATACGTGGATAAGTGACCTGCAGTTTTACCACCAGATCCAGATGCAGCCTCTTCTCGGAGTAGAATGGTGCGGATTTGTTGAAGGAGTTCGGGGTCTATGTTTTGTCCTTCGAAAGTGTAGGAGCCGACGGATGTTGCTTGGTAGTTGCTGTGGCTACTGAAACCTCTGCCGTAGCCCTGAAAGGTACCTCCGTTATTGCCTTGGTAGTTAACGTTACTAGCACTTGCGCTGTTATCTTGGAAACTGCCACCTGTGTTGCCACCTTGGTAACTGACATCACTAGTACTTGCACCATTGTTTTGGAAACTGCCATCTCCGTGGCCACCTTGGTAGTTAATGTTACTAGCGCTTGCTCTGTTATCTTGGAAACTACCACCTCTGTTACCACTTTGGTAACTGACTTCACTAGTACTTGCAACATGGTCTTGGAAACTGCCACCTACGTTGTCACCTTGGTAACTGACATCGCCAGTACCTGCACCATTGTGTTGAAAACTGCCAGCTCCGTGGCCACCTTGGCAATTAACGTTACTAGCACTTGCGCTGTTGTCTTGGAAACTGCCACTTCCATTGCTACCTTGGTAACTGACATCACTAGTACTTGCACCATTGTCGTGGGAACTGCCTCCTCCGTTGCCACCTTGGTAACTGACGCTACTAACGCCTGCACTGTTATCATGGAAACTGCTGCCATTACCATCTCCGTGGCTGCCTTGATTGCTACTAGTCCTAAAACCTCCGTTGTATCTTTGATAATTGCCTCCACCGACGTTTTTGTAACCTCTTTGGATGCTTGAACCATCGGCTGAATTACTGGTGGATAAAGCACTGTAGCTGGTAGAAGAAGGTTTTAGGTTGCCTGTGAATCCAATGGATTCTGGAAAACTGGAAGCACCAGCACCCCAGCCTTGGATGTTGCTTTCACCCACGCTTCTAATGCTGCCTTGGTTGTTGATAGCGCCAGCGCGTCCACTAGTGGATAAAATTCCGTAACTGTAATCTGTACCTGAGCTGCCAACTGGGACACTGAACTCTTTAGTGTTTTTGATAGAGCTTGAGAGGCTGGAGGTACCAGCACTTCCGCTGTTATCGACCAAGGGAACCCATCCTTGATAATTATTGCCACTGCTTTCTTGGTTGCTAAGGCCACCAGCAGTACTCCACCCTTGGAAGTTGTTGCAGTCATTGGGTCTGCTGTCACCTTGGTTAACTAAACCGCCACTATCTCCGCTTGAGGCTGAAGCTCCGTATCTACCGGTGCCTATATTGCTAACTGGAAGGCTGTAGCTATTAGCGCCTGCGATGGGTCCTGGGTGGCTAAATGTACTGGCACTTGCACTTCCACCTAGGCTATTAGCGCTGGCGCCCCAGTCATGGAAGTTGCTCTTGCTGGCGTCTCCGCTACTGCTCTTCGTGATGTAGAAACCACCGCCTCCTGCTCCTCTCCTTGCTCGTCGCCCGCTATCAGCGATGTTGAACAGTCGAAGGTATTTGATGCTGCTCGCAGCCTGGCCTCGGGCGCACACCACCACCGCGAGGTATATACACTGTTGAAAATAGACTGTTTAAGTTTATATTTATAATACAAAAAATTGAGTAAAGCTATATAATAACAACAATTGTTTTTATAAAATGTATATGTGAATCAATTAGGTAAAACTTCTGAGTTACGAAAAACTAGGCGAGACTTCATTATTTTGATTTATCTCTTGACCTATGTTAAAAAAGAAAGTCTGTTCACGTAATTTAGACAGACAAACAGGTAGCTACGGGATATAGCCCTTTTTTTTTTTTATTCGATGAGTAAAATCATCTTATGACAACCCCCGCTCTTGGGCGGAGCGGGAGATAGTATACGGGATATAGCCTCAAGTGGAGGCAGTTGCAGTTGAAGCAACCAGACTCACAATATTAAAAATCTCAAATAATTTACTTTTACAATACAATTTAATTTGAATGCTTGCACTTAGCTACAGATACTCCATATATCTGAAGAGTTAGCCACAGATTTTTCCACGATCGCCACTCTGACATCGGCATCCTGCGCTCTTTGTACTTTGCTCTTCAAATTCAAATCCCTATTTGGTTTTCCGATAAGCAGAACTATAACACACATTTGTCAAAATACACCGTTTGATTAAAGTTTAAAGTCCCTTGAATATCTGGCCAAAATTAAATGGACACAACACTCGTACCCGCCTAGGCAGTACCAGTATCTGTACATTTAATTGCGACCAGCTGCGCCCGGATAGAGCACCGCTGACCTTTAAATCCGTTTTCTTCGCGAAATATTGATTGATTTACATATGCTATGTTGACTGTGAAGAGTATTTAACATTAAACTTTAAGTATAAAAATGTTTCTAAACATTCAAGCCGTTTTCGAAGGAGTAGGAAAAAAATGCTAAATATTTTTTTTAGACAAAAATATTAATCGCACGAAAAAATAAATAGTTGAAAATGTTGTTCATGAATCTATAATAAACATATGTATATTTTTTTCAAACCCCGATAGGCTTCAGGAAGTCACTGTTTCATGGCACTGCTCGGGTGGTCCATAATGGTATTTTGTTTTATCCACGAAAACTATGAACTACATTGCACTTACCGCTACAATGATCTTCATGACGCCTGGTGATGGACCGTAGCGAAAGATTGTGACGATTTTGGATTATGTCAGGTGATATATAGTCATATGGCCACTAGAAAGCGGAACTGCCACAACCAAATTCAAAATATTTACATGTATATGTATCAAACTTTAACCAATATGCAAATGACGTTATGCACTTTGAGATATTTCTTGTATGATTAAAATAATGCAACGGAATTGAAAGTCTTGTTTACTCATTTTCATTTATGCGTGACCGGTGTTGCATAATACTGATTTGATTATCGATTTACTTAATGACACAACATATTATTATAATTCGCAGGATATCCGAAAGTTCTAGAAGGAATATGACAAATATCCGCAACAATCTTTGTTGACTGGTAATACTACTAACTGAAAGAAAGTAGTAAATAAGATGCGTTCAGTAGGCTCTTCAAGATGTAATGGAGTCTTTGAGAAGCATTCCCGAGCGAAAAGTGAGTAGAGGATTTTTCTATGGAATAAACCCTAAAAGCCTTCTACGACTAGACAGAGACAGTGCCCACCTGGTAGCGGGGATCATAGATCGAACATTGCTCACTAAACAAACAACTCCACACAATAGTCATCACAGACAGTCCCCTGTGCAGAGCATGCTTGGAAATGGACAAGACAATCGCGCAAATGTTCCTTTACTGAATAAGTAATAATAATAATAATAAGACCCTGTTCCCGATGCCGGTGGGCTACTATTTTTTTATATTTTTAAATGTTTTTTTTTAATTTATTTTTTAAGGAATATTTAAAAATATGATAAATATGTGTAAATTTTAAATAAAGGAAATAATAATAAATAATAGTAGACTCTGCGATCATTGTACCGATAGTCGTGTCGGGTAATGGCTTAATAGCCAAGAGCTTCGACCAACATCTAAGGAGGCTCGCGTTAGGTAGCTGGATCAAGGGCTTGATTCCTTGACCCTGTTCCCGATACCGGTGGGCAACTATTTTTCATATTTTTAAATGATTTTTTTTTTATATTTATATATTTAAAAATATAATTTATATGAATAAATGGAAATAATAATAATATTCCACAACTATCACAAAACGCCGTCTAGTCCCAAGCTGGCAGAGCTTGTGTTATGAGTACTAGACAACTGATTAACATAATTATATTGTCTCCTTAGTAGTTCTAAGTTGAGCTTTTCGAATACTGACAAATGCTTACACTGATTGGACAGGTCCACTCAAATCTGTATGGTTCTTTCTTCAAAAGACCATCTCAGACAAATCTGCATGGTTCTCATGTGATTTGACCATTACATATTTACTGTATGGACTTTAAAAGAGACTTTGACCCCTGAGTTTGTTTCGGTGTTTCTTCTCAGGGTAGTCAGATAGGAAACACCGGCCTCATCTAGCATAAACTGACGAAAAAAAAATTGACGTGTAAAAGTGTTTTTTAAACCTATTTACAAAATAAATATCATTTATCATTTATATATCTCTAAATCCATACATATTATAGATAAATTACACCCAGACACAGAACAAATGATCGTGCTCATCACACAAACATTTGTCCTGGGTGGGAAATGAACAGGCCAGTCAAGTTCACTGATACACAGGATATGAACCCTAGGATCACCGAATTCCCGCACAGACGCCCTGAAAAACTTGAGAGACCTAATCTGCTTTTGGGAAGAAGTGGGCTGGATTGGATGGAATAAACATGGCAAATGATGGCCGCAGTGGCCCACGCACAATGGTCCACCATGGAAGTGAAGATGCCGAACTCAATAGATAGATGGAACCCTAAATCTGACGTTATCATAATTTCAGCCGAAAGACGTCCACTGCTGGACATAGGCCTGCCCCAAGTGTCACCACAACAACCGATGCTGTGCAACTAGCATCCACAGTATTCTCGCGACTCTAACCATATCGTCGGTCCTTATGGGAGACCTTGCAACTTTGCGTTTTCCGGAGTGCGGTGGCCACTCTAGAACCTTTGAGCCTCATCGATCATCCGTTCTATGTACCCTGCCCACTGCTACTTTCATTTGGCGATTCTTTGGGCTATGTTTGACGTACACGTCGTTGATCTATTATTTATATTACAACTCAAAATTAGAAACCGTAATCACAATTGCAGTGCGCTCCAATCTCGAAAGTGAACTCCTAGCTTTTATCTCGTTGATAATACCTGAAGTCCAATAGCCGTATTTGAAAAACGTTAAAATTAAAGTTGCAATCCCATCTCGAAGTCCAATCTCGAGTTATACGAATATCTCTATAATTAAATATGAAACATAATCTTCTCTTGATCTGAGGTATTGCTTGTCATGTCAGACCGATGATATCAAAAAAAAGTTTCTGTTTTATGAAACAAAAAAAAAGAACGCTTGCTTGTGATTGAGTCATCATTTCGACAAAGCAAATGCAGTAGGTCGTTCATTTGATCTACTTATACTAACTAAAAAACCATCACCATCTTCCTGCTTTTGTCTCGTTTTATTTATGGTCGGCGCTACCCGTTTTTTTTTCTTCCATTCTGTCCTGTCACTCGTCACGCTATCACTAACTCCCTTTTCTTTCATATCGCTTCTCACACAATCAATCCATCTTTTCTTTGGCCTCCCTCTTCCCCTCCATCCATCCATATGTAAACTCATAACTTGCATTGGTATTGCCACGTTGTATAGCAGTGCTTAATCTCTGACCAAGTTTAAAGCCAGCCCTTGGGTCACGCGAAATGTCTTTTATATCTATCTTTTCTTTGGTCTCCCTTTCCCTTTTCATCCATCCACATGTAATCTCATAACTCTTTTAGCAACATGCGTTTCATCTCTCCTCTTCTTAAGATCATACCAAGACAAACGATTCCCTTT
This sequence comes from Mythimna albipuncta, assembly GCA_929112965.1. Lineage (NCBI taxonomy): Eukaryota > Metazoa > Arthropoda > Insecta > Lepidoptera > Noctuidae > Mythimna > Mythimna albipuncta. The sequence goes on from OV815973.1 coordinate 1,471,326, forward strand.
GAACTTATCAATCACTGGCGCCACTTTCAAACTTCCCTTAATATATTCATTTCTCACTTTATCCATATACTTACTATCAAATCAAACACCTATATTCTAAATGATTTCAAAGTTATTCTCTTCAACATGACGCAGTAGCCAATAAAACGGAAAAAAATCAGGAATGTTGGATAGAGGAAGGCTGACTCGAGTGGAGAACACCATCATCACCATTCCAGTTAAAAAGACATCCACTGCTGGATATAGGCCTCCCCCAAGTATCACCACAAGAACCGGCCCTGAGCGTCAGATTCCTGTATCCCTCACCATGTTCACGTGTCACCTTGTGGGAATCCTTCCAACGCTCCATCGTCTACTGCATGTTGCGGTACCATTGACCATAGGTTTTGCTAGTAATGTGAACGACATTTGCCACGAGTTCGATCTCCAGCTACAGTTATTTTTTTATGATTATTTTTCCTTATTTTTTTGTAGATCAAATATAATTAAGTACGTCGAATATATATAAAACTGCTTTTTGCTGTTTTAAACATAATTTCGAAATTTTTATTCAATATTTATCCTAAGATTTTGACAAAAGTAATCAAACCATCTAATAAAATTGAGTAGACAAAAAAAAAATTACAATTTTTTATAGATTATTCAAATGATGAAAATCAACACGCTATCGTCAGCCTATTATGAAAGAGAAACAACGAAGATCGTAGTAGCGCATTGGTTTAGTGATTTGACTGACACATTGAACGATGATAGTTCGAATCTCGGGTAGTTTATTTTTAGGTGATCGAGTTTTTTTTACTGTAATAGCAAAATTCTGACATATTTTTACTTATTTTTATTGAGTTTGGTTTCTAGACCAGCATTCTCGGGGATTCCAATCGGCTGCTACATTTGCTTACCGTCATTTCACTGTTATATAATATGTTGCGCCACCGATACCTGGTGGACATCCCACCTATAAGTACAAAGCGTTTTGGGAGTACATTCATTATGCGTACAGCTAAGGAATGGAATTCCCTGCCGGAGTCTGTGTTTCCTATATAGCTATAACCTAGGGGTCTTTCAGTCAAGAGTGAATAGATTGCTTCTAAGCATGCGTGTTCCATCGTCGGCCACATCAACGCTTACCATCAGGTGAGATTGTGGTCAAACGCGAGCCTATCCACTATAAAAAAAATGGAGAGACAAACTCAGAGCTATTTTGGTTGCTTTGAGAGTGTTCTATTTCCGAATTGGCGGGAAGTTCCCTGATATTATCTACCATTTCGCCAATCGCCCGGAGGACACGGTGGTCGCGCTTGGGTGCAGCATGCTGTGTCTTCGTGGAAGCGATTGCCGACGGCGATTACAGCCTGTTGTCGACGCGTTGCATGCGTTTATTAACCCCGACGGAAAAGTATCTACCAACATTGTGCTCACATATTAGAAGCGACAAGAAATATGTAACCAAGATCTATGTAACTCAATATATTTTAAAAAGAGTGTCCATGGAGTTTCTTGCACGTTCTTCTCCATAGAGACCTACGTTTTGGAACGTGCAATTTAGCTTCACTTTTCTTGGACTGACCGACATTTTACTATTCAAAAGTGCCTGCAAATGGTCTATTTGAAATAAATGATTTTGAATTTTGAAGAGGGGTGTTATAAGTTTTAGGTGTATGTGTGTCTGTCTGTGGCATCGTAGCTCCTCAGCGAATGAACCGATTTTGATGTTTTTTTTTTTTTTGTGAAAGCTTCTTTAGTGCTTTAGCCTAATTTTTTTTAAGCGGTATATCCAATAACTAAAGTTAACTAGTTGATGTAAAAAATATATCGAAATAATTATGTATTAAATAATATGGTACTTAAATATTTGCGGGTCAGATTCGCGCACTGAGGGGTTTCGTGCAAAGTACAATTCCCGAATGGAGTCTCGAAGATTTTTCCTTCTATGGTACGGAACCCTAAAAAGTACCTTGGGCTGGAATGTTTAAATATTTTTGTCATTAAATTAGGTTGGGCCTTACGAAGATATTTATTTATTTATTAGAACTTCGTGCAACACAAATATACAAAGGCGGACTTTTATAATTCTACTCATTATCACCACAATAGTCCACTGTTGGATATAGGCCTCCCCCAATTGTCGCCACAACGAATGTTCCGCGTCTCGTATTCATGTGATTCTCGCGATCCTCACCGTTATAAGGAATATTAGTAAAATGTATTAGTTTTTAAATGGTTTTAGGGCCTGCGCTCAATTGAGACAAAACGTCTAAGGCTACACGCCCACGCCACGTTCGATAATCGGTGACCGATTTTTTGTAGGAGAAAAATAGAACACACTGATAGCAATAGTGCAACGCACACGACCTACAAAAAGTCGGTCAGAAAACAGAACAATGATACAAATATACAAAATCGGCCCGATTATCTGTCCTACAAAAAGTCTGGTATGGGCGGAACGTCTTGTTTCAACTGAGCGCAGGCCCATACTTGTTACAAAACCTTTGCAACCCCTTACTTTTCGGGTCCACCTATGGTAATCATAAATGTACGTTTACCACTATTACTACTACTTATGCTTGTGTTGTTTGTGCTTCTTCATTATGTATGTATTTTGGCGTGCTTGCATTTGTGTGTGTGTGTGTGATTACATATTTAAGGTTAAAAAAAAAAAAACAGTTTATGGTAAAAATAAATTTCTTTTTCTTCTTTTTAAATAAATAAACTTAACAGTGCTATTATTTAACAATAAATTTCATTTGAAGTAACAATTATAATGTAAATTATTTAATGGGGAGCGCCGTAGTGACTGGAGGGATAAACCAAGGATGTGTAAGAGTCATGTCCTATTAAGCTAGATTCTGACATTGTTTCGTGGAACTCGGCGATCAGAATTGACTGATCGATTCCCTCAAAAGTGACTCCAATGATGCGGTCGGATTTACTGTGATCAGTTGTTGGGGCACCATATTCAGATGAAGGCACACCGTAGCCAATGGATGGGGCTTCATCCGAGGATAAGTGGTTTGCGGCTTCACCACCAGAACCATATGCGTTCTCTTCATTGAGTAGAATTGTGCGGATTTGTTGAAGGAGGTCGGGATCAACGTTTTCTCCTTCAAATGTTTGAGGGATGGGTTGGTATTCGCTGCTACCAGAACCTGCGCTGTAGTCCTGAGAGGTACCATCTTCGTAGCCACCTTGGTAGTTATCGTCACTGGCAATTGCGCTGTCGTCTTGGGAAACGGCTCCTCCGTAGGCACCTTGGTAACTGACATCACTGGCGCTTGCACTGTTGTCTTGGAAATTGCCACCTCCGTTGTTACCTTGATAATTGAAATTCCTAGCACGTGCACTGTTTCCTTGGAAACTGCTACCACTACCGCCTCCGTTGCCGCCTAGGTTACTACTGGTACCTCTGTATCTTTGATAATTGCTTCCGATTCTGTTACCACCTTGGATATTTGAACCACGAGCCAAACCACTGGTGGATGGAGCACTGTAGCTGGCAAAAGAAGGATTAAGGCTACTTGCGCTTCTGATGGGTTCCGGAAGGCTGGAAACACCAGCACCCCAGCCTTGGAAGTTGCTAACACCCACGCCTCTAATACCGGCTTGGTTCTTTATAGCGCTAGCGCCTCCACTAGTGGATGAAATTCTGTAGTTACCTGCACTGCTGACTGGGACACTGTAGGCTCCAGCGTGTCCGATAGAGCCTGGAAGTCTTGAAGCAGCAGCCCCTCCGCTGCGATCGACCAAGGGGGTCCGTCTTTGATAATTACTGCCACTGCTTCCTTGATTGCTAAGGCCACCAGCAGCACTCCAACCTAGGAAGTTGTTGCCGTCATTCGATCTGCTGACACCTTGGTTGCGTAAACTGCCACTGCCTCCTCGTGAGACTGATGCTCCGTAGCTACGAGCGCCTAAATTGCTAATTGGAAGGCTGAAGCTATTAGCGCCTTTGTTGAGTCTTGCGAGGCTAAAGGCATTAGCACCTCCACCTCCACCTAGGCTATTACTGCTGGTGCCCCAGTCTTGAAACTTGCTGCTGCCTGCGCCTCCGCCATTACTTTCTGGCAGGTAGAAACCACTGCCTCCAGCTCTTCTGTGTATCCGTTGCCTGCTACCATCGATGTTGAACAGTCGATGGTATTTGCTGCTCGTAGCCTGGCTTCGGGCGCACTCCGCCAAACCCAGGAATATACACTGTCGAAAATAAAATATTTAAGTTTTTATTTATAATCAAATCAAATTGTTATATATCAGAAATATATTGTTTATAAGGAAAACTTTTATAACTTAAGGGCCGAAGCTGCGTTGAGCGGTTGCCCGCGCGGCCCTATACAAATGTGCTCCGTAGTGGTTCGCCATACGGGCGCCCGTCACGGGGAGCCACGCCCCGCCCTCGTTTTGCTCCGTAATAATGCATTAAAGTTCACCATCGTCACGACTACATGCACACCGTCAATGTTGAACTAGCGACGTCGGGTGTCCGTCGCGGGCGCGCGCTTGAAGCACTTTCGGCCCTAAAAGTCATAGTATTCTGCCTGCAAGCAAGTGTGAAAATGTATATAAATGTTTGCAATTTTTTCTGTAGTTTAGTTATTATTCTCATATATCAGTTTTCATATAATACAGACAAATGACTAAAACTTTGTGATATCTATGAGTAAAATTAAATAATAATAAATATATTTTTGTATAATCTTTACTTTTAAGTGTCTATTGTGTGAATCAGTTAGGTTAGGTGAGACTATTTTGATTTATCTCTGGACCTGTCCTAAAAAAAGTCTGTTCAGGTAATTTAGGCACCGGTTTGCGATCCTATAGCCTCAAACGGAGACATGGCAGTTTATGTATCCACATTAGTAACTAAAAGTGGCTTTATACAAAGTTTTACACTGAAATGAACAATGAAGTGTTTTAGTTTCTGCACTTTTTTTTTAGTTGACAATCATCTAATGACTTCTTTAAAGAGGACTTTTACTGACTAAAACCCACTCTTATGTTCCTTCGTTGCCTTTCATTCCAGGGCCCCGGGTTCTCCTTTCGGAAGCGAAACCATGGCACAGAGGCTTCGACACTTTTGGGCAGCTACAATTTTGTTTACATCTCCTTGAAGCGCGCGTGGAACACTACGCGCCGTTGACGGCTTGGGCTCGTCCGGATGGTTACCGGACGGCCGGATGGCGAGCTACCCATTGCTCACCGTCCGCAAGCGCCTACGGTGGCTGGAAATTGGGATTGGGATCTTGGCGGCTGGGGCACGAGGGCCGTTCCCTCGTGCGTGCGGCCGCTTCCTTTGCTAGCACTGCTGCTTCGCAGAAGGAGCCGACCACCTGCTACTCTTTCTTGCTCCAGACCTTTGATGCCGATCACCCCTAAGAGGTGCTCTGCCCAAGTGGGGCACACCTCTACCGTATGCTCCACCGTGTCCTCTAGGCGGTCCACACAATGGTGAAACCTGGGCGTTTCTTCGGTATAGGATCTTTCCATGTCCGGTGAGAACCTGTGTCATACGGAAGGTGAGGATGCTGTACTCTGTGCTGTGTCATGCTGAACTGGACCTATTTTGGTGCAGCCATGAGGCAGACATCAATGATATTTTTTTTTTCTCTTATTTTTGATGTGTTAATTGTGTAATATTGTGTTTAGGCCTTGTGATGTACCAAATAATTTTCTTTCTTTTTTTCTTTCTGTAAGGTCTTTCCAGCCACTCCTCAAAGAGGGGCCTTATCGTGTCCAGCACTGGGATGTGACAGTCGCTGTCGCCATTCCACCATGAGATCCCGCCCGGAACTATTCGCCATGCCGCTACTTGTCGCGGTAGCAGTGTCTGCACTTAGCGTCAGCATGCTCCATACAGCAGAAGTATTGGCCACAGATTTTCCACGACTGTTCATCACTATCATAATTTCAATCAGTTGGACATAGGGCTCCAAAAAAGTTTGCCCACAACAGACCGCATCCACCAGATTTCTTAGGCCTCCACCATCATTCCTACTTGTGAGCTGGGCCATCCTGTGTCCTTTGTCCTTTGCACTGTTTCAACTTTTTTGACTTCACAATAGGAAAAACTAACACACATTTTTAAAAATACACACTTTGAGTAATTCTTTCTTTTTTTCTATCCACGAAAATATTCACAGCACTGGACTTACCGCTACAATAATCTTCATGATGCGTAGTCATGGGCCATAGTGAAAGATTGCCACAATATTGGTTTATCTCTGGTGTTATATAGCAAAATGGCCAAGTAGAAAGTGGAACTGATATAACCAAAAACCAAAAAAAGATTAATAATAAAAATAAAAATATATTCATATGACATAATGTGCTTTAAATATTTCTTGTTGTGTGATCAAATAATGCATCGGAATTGACACTTTTGCCTATTCATTTCCATATTAGCCTACCTGTGTTGTATAATACTGATTTAATTATCTATTTTTTTAATACCGAAACAAAAGACATTCACTGCTGGACATAGGTCTCCCCAAGTGTCGCCACAGCAACTTCCAACGCTGCATCTGCTGTTACGAGGTAGCCACTCCGGAACTTTTCTGCACCATTGACCATAGGTTCTGCTAATAATGTGCTAGACTGTTCGTGATGACTCAGAAATACAGCTTGTATGACGTATAGTCCTGAAGAACATTAAGACCCGATCGATCGTGAAAATCTCTCGATTTTTTGTAAGTAACTGTTGACAATGGACTTATGGACGATATCGTCCTTGGTCTGGTTGCCCTTCCTTTAAATAGTAGCCGGATTTGACTTCCCTCGTTCTCTGTGTGAACTATGTGAAGCCTTGCAACGCTGTTTTTCCAGTACGCGGTTGGCACTCTAGAACCATAGGGCTTAGCTATGTTGATAATCTACAATCGTTAACGCTAGTAGAAATTCCCTGCCCTCCGGCAGCCTCCTTGTTTGCTAATAGCTACAACTTAGGGATCTTTAAGTCAAGAGTGAATAGGTTACTTCTAGCAAGCCTGATGTCGACCACATCATAGCTTACCATTAGGTGAGATGGTCTTCAATCGCGAGCCTATCATTAATAAAAAAAAAAAGTTCTGATGTAGTCAACTCAACGCTCAGTCACGTGGTCGGAACAAAGGAGTTGGAGGCGTTGCCGACTCGAGGCGATCGACGAAAGAAAATCGAAAATCGAAACCAAACGTTCGCAACTTGGCTAGGCCTTTGTTTTAGGTGAGAAAATCAACCGATGACACTGACTAAAAACCCACTCCTGTCCCTTCGTTGCCTTTCGTACCAGGGCCGAATCTTGCTTTCAGAAGCAAATCCTTGGCCCCAGTTACGGTTTGCGAACAAGTCCTTGAGACGCACGTGGAACAATATGCGCCGTCGACGTCTTGAACTCGGTCGGGACCGTTACGGTCCACCCATTGCTCGCCGTCCGCAAGCCGGATCAAAATCGGGATCAGAATCCCGGCGGCGGCTGAGCCTTGAGCGTCATTGCCTTACAGGTGTGGCCTCCTCCATTGGATTCTCTATCTAGCATTACTGCTTCACAGTAGGTTTCGACCCAGCTGGGTCCCTGCTGTTGCTGACAACTCCTTGAGGCGCGCGGGACAAGTGCGCGCCGTCGATGACATGGGCTTGGTCCAGACAGTTACCTTACGGCTGGACAGCGAGCTACCCATTGCTCACTGTCCGCAAGCCCGCGCCTACAGTGGCCGGAAATCGGGATCATAATCCTGGCGGCGCCGGTGGTGAGATCGCCGTTGCTTGATCCGGTCTGCCTCCTCCTTTGCGAGCATTACTGCTTCGCAGAAGTCGGCGGCCGCCTGCCACTCCTCCTCGCTCCGGACTATGGTCTATACCAAGGCCCGGCGTGAGAGATCGCCGCAACTTGGCAAGGCTTACTGTTTTATTTGATTAGCATTGTGCTCAGTCCACTGCCATTTAAGTTTGGCAATTATTCTCCTTAGTACTGCCCTGGTAATCGATATAGCAGTAAGTCAAAAAGGGCGGTTTCGAGAAAACGGCGCGCAAATATTTTTGTTACAATTTTAGCGTTTGTGATAAAACTATACACTCGATTTTTATGTTCTATATGTCAAAAGAAAGGGAAAAATGTGTTTTTTTACAGTAGAATAATATTGTTTTAAAATCTTTCTCGAAACCGCCTTTTTTGACTTACTGCTATATCGATTACCAGGGCAGAGTACAGGAAGTAATTAAGAATAAAGGGGCTATTACATTAATCAACAACAATTTCACAACACTTCGTATTTTTACACCCAAACTAATTTAATAAAATGTTAAACACTAATAGATGTCGGTAATATGTTGTTTCCATTATATATTTAAATTAATTCACGATATAAGCTCACTATGTATACCTGTGTATTGTAAAAATTATGCGTAAGACTAGTTTTGAATCGAGGAAAAAAATAATATGCTAATATATACTTTTACTTTCCTTTTTCATTATATTTAGTGATTATGAAACATGTCATATAACATAGCACGCCTTTTTAGTCCTCATTCTTATCGGAAGGGGTTGGTAGTGATGCTACAGAAGGTAGAGGGGTGGTTGGAGTTTTTTTTTTCCGATGGGTAAAAATCATGCAGAAGTCACATCCCTCGCCCTTGGGTGGAGCAGGAGATAGTGTCAGACTCTTACTGACTAAAAAACCTACCCTGTTCCTTCGTTGCCTTTCATACCGGGGCCGGGCCTCCCTTTCGGAAATAGACCCTTGGCCCCAGTAGGCTTCGACCCAGCGGGGCCCCTGCGGTTGCTGACAACTCCTTGGGCTCGGTCCGAACAGTTACCGGACGGGCGGACAGCGAGTTACCTATTGCTCGCCGTCCGTAAGCCCACGCCAATGGTGGCCGGTAATTGGAATCGGAATCCCAGCACGGCTGGGGCGTGACTGGCCTCCTCCTTTGCTAGCATTACTTCTTCGCAGAAGGAGGCGACCGACTTACAAGTTGTAGGGCGCGGGTTCAAACCCTACTAGGCGCATTACTTTGTGTAATTTATTTCATCACCACTGCTCTCAAAACGGTGAAGGAAAACATCGTAAGGAAACCAGCATGTCCTAGAAACAAAAATACGAAGATATATGTGACCTCCATCAACCCGCACTGGGACCGTGTGGTGGATTGAGGCCCATTCCCTCTCCTGGAGAGGAGGCCTGAGTCCCAACAGTGGGAACATTATAAGGCATGTTATGCGGGTTTTACCAAACCCGGAATTCCGCAGAATTCAAAATGACCCGTCTCGCAAATACAAAGATTGGATTGCATTACCTAATCTAAACAAATGCCTACGTTAACTAATTACCTAGTCTACCTAATGAGTTCACGTACTCAAGAGAAAACGCACTACAGACGAAGAGGATTGAAAGCAACTTGCACAATATGGGAGTACGTTCTCTTAGACGCAGTAATGGCTAATTAGTGCGTTAGACCACCTGGACATAAATATGCGATGTGCGCCGCCGAGTGCGTTTGATGTGACGCGAGGTCGGGGCGTCTGGCGTGGATTAAACGCATCGTGACTTACCTAGTTAAGAAGATTTTTCCTTGGACGACGCGTCGACGGTCGGAACTAAAAAGATCGAAATATATTATTGGTGTTTAAAACTGCAGGAACGTTCAATATAATTTTGAACCTAAGTTTAGGGCTACGGCATAGTTAGAAAAGTTATGATTGCCTTGGAATGCAAAGGGCAATTGAAGTTGCTTCAACAGCTTTTTTTTTCAGGTGAGATCTTCCATTGAATTCTTCCGCTTTCTTTTTAAAGGTCATCTGATGACGTCTCACCTTAAAAAAGAGGGCAAAAAATTAAACATAATTTTCAAAACCCAACATTAAAAACTTTTAAAGTTTAAAATAGGTCCTTTTTAGGGTTCCGTACCCTATTGGTTTGGACGAGATCTAGCAAGTAGTTATTTTTTTAATACGTCATAAATCTAAAAAAAATATACTATTATTAAAACATCGATCAAAGTTACAACGAACTACAAGAACTTTTATACTATGTTACTTGTTACTACGGAACCCTTCATGGGCGAGTCCGACTCGCACTTGGCCGGTTTTTTATACTTTCGCAAAGCTTGATTGATAAGCACAAAATTCTGTTTTTATTAAATCTAAACTAGGAAGAGGCCATCAAACTTGTCGGTAGTTATAAAATTGTCTCCCTATCTAACTAAATTGAACAATAAATTGGTCTACGATTGACAATGGTCGATCACGGGCAGTGCTTTCAGTCTAGAACGGATTCTACTTCCTTAAACGTCTATAATTCAACTTTTACTAAGAAACGAGGTCTAATCAGAGCGGTATTCATTTGACGATGCGTTTGGGAACTTGAATAACCTGTTAAACGTCTCTTCAATATATCACATCTTTCAGTTCGACTCACAGTGGAGCAGAGTCGATGTATCGCGTCGCGTCGTGTCCTGTACTCACAGTACAGGCTAGTGGCCGTAAAAAATGTAATTAGTCAGTATTTTAGATTATTAAAAAATAAGGGACACGTATTTTTTTTATTTGTAAATTAAACCAATTTTTTGTTTAATCTAAAAAAGAAAAAATACTTGTCCAATATTTTTTTTATAATCTAAAATACGGACTAAATAAAACGTAATTATTTTGACCCTGGACAGTACATAGGGAATATTGTAATACTGTGCTGTAGTGCTACCGCCATCTCTGAACGCGATCCATTTTTCGATCTTACTGAACTGTTAAAGCGATAGAGTATAGCTCCATCCCTCTTTCTAGTTTTATTTTCATCACTGCTCTTAAAAACGGTGAAGGAAAACATTGTGAAGAAACCGGTATGGTCTAGAACCAAAAATTCGAAGATACTGGGCCCGCGTGGTGGATTTCGGCCCATTTCCTCTCCTAGAGAGGAGGCCTAAGTTCCAGCATCATTTTAGGGCTGATTATGCTATTTATATGCAAATGGGTAAATAGAGATGAATATGCTTTAGGCGAATTACATGTCACGGCGCGACACTTCGACTCTCCCTCAGTGTGAGTTGAGCTTTAAAGCTGTATTTGATGACGTTAAATCGAGTCTCAATCGCGTCAAAGTAAACATCAATTTTTACGTCTGGTGACAATAACTCAAATCTTTTTTTTTTTCCATATTAACAGAGAACGTTCACAATGACATGATAGTCTATGTTAAAAAACTCGCACTAAAGGTCTCTGCACACAGCCGGCGTGGCGTGGCGGGGCGCGGCGTGGCTGGGCGGCGACGCTGCGCTGGCGCGGCGGCATAGGTCACACTGCGGGCGCGATCACGCCGACCGTATCGCGACGCTATTCATTCATCAAAAAGATGTTGAGCAATTCAGACGTGGAAACGCTCTTGCTCTTATTTGCGCTAGCTAAGAAAAAACAACGTAAACGGAAATGGGTGCATGAAATAAATCGCCCGTCCCCGCCGCTTCTGACTTGTATTCCCGCTCGGCGCGGCGGCGGCGTGGCGCGACGGTTACCGTCGCGTCGAGCGGGACGGCTCTGTGTGGCGTCGTCCGTAATATCTAGTACATTACAACTGCTCAGTGTCGCGTCGCCGTCCCGTCCCGCCGCACCGCGCCCGCTGTGTGCAGAGACCTTTAAGCTTCTGTGTCACCCAAAGGGCGATGGAAAGGGCTATGCTCGGAGCTTCCTTGCGTGATCGTATCAGGAATGAAGATATCCGTAGGAGAACCATGGTAGTGGCAGTGGGCAAGGCACATTGCTCGTAGAACGCATGGTCGACGGAGACGAAAGTTTCTTGAGTGCCGACCGAGCACCGGAAAACACAGCATTGTAAGGCCTCCCACAAGGTGGGCCGATGCCGATGGCCTGGTAAAAGAAGCAGGAATACGATGGACGCGAGACGCACAGGGCCGCTCGTTTGGCGACATTTGGTAGGCTTATGTCCAGCAGTGGATGTTCTTCTGAAATGATGTTAATGATGACGATGAGGGCCTCTGTGTGTGAGTTGTTTTCACGTGAACGTCATCGATGTTATTAATTGTTTGGCTCTCTGATTGGACGATTCAACCGTAACGCCAAAAGTCATAAACATGTCATCGATAAAGGTAAAACATACTCGCTCTAGGATCATTATTGGGTTTAGCTGTGAACACTTAGACATCCGTATTATTAGATTTTCGCAAATATAAAGTCAAATAAGTAAGTATGATAATCTATTGTAAACAGTAATGTGCGATTTCTATCATTACATTTGAGTGAATTTGCAAATCTTACGTAATATTAACTTAGATCCTTTTAACGAAGAATTTTGTACATGTTTATTCATAAAAAATATGATTATTTGAGATCCTATTAGCTTCTACGAAATATACGCACTTTCTTAGAATTACGTATTTATATTTGTATTTCCTATTAACTCAAATAAGATGTAGGCATGTGTAGTGGACCATCTTAATGGATATCATTAAAAGATTTCGTTCCTAATCAGCCAATGAAGTCAATCTACTGCATTCTAATGCGGACATAGGCATTTTCAACTTGCACCATAGCAATTACTAATATTACATGGTCTTTCAATATCCGCCGTGGATCTAGACTATCACTTAGACTACATCAGTATACTTTATAATCTTAAACTATAAGTAGCCATATGCCTTTAATTGATTTGTTAATATTAAGAAAGCATGATTCTTAAACTGCTCCTACCAAATTTCGGTCACAGTGGTTAATCTTAACAGTAATTAGCCAAGTACACGTGTAGACGTGATGTGTTCCAGTGAACAAGCGTGATCAACCACGGCCTGTTGAAGGTCGTATGAATCCGATGGATGCGAAATGTACAGGACAGTTCGTTGGATACTTGGGGGAGGCCAAAGTTGAATAGTGAACACTTTCGGCTAAAAGATGATCATGACGCTGATTCACAATCGTATACACAAACACAAGTGCATTCTTTGTTCCTTAACTTTCATAGAAATAACGGCAAGTCGATACAACCGCAGAGAGACCAGGTGCAGCACCAACGGCTCTACGTAATTTAAAAGGCCGGGCATGTCACTCCCCACACTCATACTACTTCCATACTCGCTTGCAGACTGCTACAAATTAATTCCTATTGGAGTAACTCAAAAACATTTTGTGCCTGACCTAAAAAGCCTATCAGTACGTTAACTGCGGCAACCAATATATAATTGGTAACCCCACTAATAAGTGGCCATGAAACATGATCTAGTACGTTGCTGTTGCTTCATACCTTGGGCTATTACTTTAATAATTTATCTCAAAAGAAAAGGACACTAAAACACATAACTCTGCTATCACAATCATGTGAATACTTTATTTGCATTAAGTAATGTTCTGACCGAAGCAATAAACCTTCTGAAGGTCATTCAAGCTGCCAATATTGCCAAACATACAAACCGAATCAAAGGACTAATAACAATACCAATACAAAAGGAGCTATTTATAGTCCAACCATGTTTGGACATTGACCTAGTCTAGATCAAGGTCGATCGATCCAAAAGTTAGCTAAGTGCACTAAGTCAAGTCCAGTTCAGCCGAAATGTCAAAAGTGAATTTACGATTGTTGACATTTTATTGTTTTTGGTAAACCGGTCTCTGATAGTAGGTAAGCGATGTGTTGTCAACATAGATATATATTTCTATTGTTGTCAACGATGATGTAGGCTAGCTTAAAGTAACATAAGTAGAATTCACTCAAAACTTAGATCTCGAGGCTAATGAATTGAAGTCAATTAGGAGTTTTACTTCTTAGCTACTGTGACTAAGAATCAAAACTAGAGACTTTAAAAAAATAGACGTATCCGGTACCACAGACTCAAATAAGGCCTTCAGCATCATAGCTGTTAGCTCAAGACTTGTAAAGTCTAGAATATGTGGCAAAACAGACTACTATGGGGAGTTTTACTCCTTAGCTGTATGGAAAATAAACAATTTTTGTAAGAAACGGTAATCGCCATTCATTTCTGCCATGCACCAAAGTTAGCGCAGTAATGCAGTTGATGATAAATCAGTAAGTTAATTTCGCAGTTTGACTAAAAATTCAGGGTCATCAATCAGTTACCAATGATTCCTTCTCAAACTTCTTACACCTTGAAAATTAAATACAACAATTTAAAATTACATTAATAGGGTCAAGTATAGATGATAATTATTCATATATCAATCATTGAAACAAAATAATAGAATTAAGGCTAATCAAGCTATTAATTTTAAAATTTCTCTAACAACTAAATTAAATACTTAAGTAGTGAAAATAAATGATGACGCATCGATATAGCATTCATGTTTTGAGCTAAGAAACTAGTACGTAAGTTGGTCAACAACATTTTGGAGATGCATAGCTCTTGCAAGTTGTGAATCAATCTTTGGAATGCTGTCGGTAGTAGCTTTGGTCCTTATTTGTTTTATTTTCTACAACTTGCGACCACGCGTTTTTTTTGGTTTGTATGTTAATATTATTATATAAATGTAGATACAAATACATCCATGTTACTATGCATTGTGTATAATCTAGGTATTAGACTGTATTCTATTTAAAAATTATTAGTATTATTACGGTTCCAATTGTTTGAAAACGTGCTCATATTTCATTGTTATTCTATGCCTGCCTTAAATTTAAATAAACTTTCTGATTCTGACAATATTTCTATTTTAAAATATTAATGTAGTATTATGAGAAAATATTGTAAACCTATCAACATAGTATCAAAAGGAACAATAAAATAAGCGAGTCGAATTAAATAAGGAGTTTGTGAAGTCTACAGTGTTCTCACATTCATTAATATAATCATTTCAGCCGATAGACATCCACTGTTGGTTGGTTGGTTACTTCTCTTTCGTGTAGCAGCTAGTTTTCCTAAATAAGGTGGAACAGAACCCCAGCTGACTTGAGCATTTATTTATTGTGTACGTATAACACTGATAATTGACTTGTCTGTTGGTCTAGTAGTAATTAGTGGCCCAGACGGATATGTCGTGAGTGCGATTCTAAACCAAGCAGGGACTTAAAAACACCATCAGAAAGGTTACAGAATTATAAGTGTTACATGTTGAATTGGTAACAGAATCAATTATGTAACACGTATAAGAGTGTTTTCAATGTGTTAACCCAAAACATTTATAAAAGTGTAACCGTAACATATCTGTAACATATATAAAAGTGTTAACAGTGTTAATAAGTGTAACATGTAAACGCAGCGTTGCCAACTTTTCGATTTGCTTATTTATGGTATGGTAAAATTACTTATAGCTAAAGCTGATTATTTCAGTTACACATATTAACACTTATAAACACATATAACCGGTTACAGTTTGATTTGGCAAAACTTATTAACACATTTAAAATGTTACAGTTTCATTCGGTAACATTATTGT
Source organism: Mythimna albipuncta (assembly GCA_929112965.1). Taxonomy (NCBI): domain Eukaryota; kingdom Metazoa; phylum Arthropoda; class Insecta; order Lepidoptera; family Noctuidae; genus Mythimna; species Mythimna albipuncta. The sequence continues at coordinate 1,486,681 of OV815973.1, forward strand.
ATCTGTTACATTTAAAAGTGTTTTTCTGTTAAAACTGTTTTAAAAAACAGTGTTAAAACACATTATTACGGTTTCAGTCTGAGTCCCTGAAACCAAGACAATTGTTTATATGTGAAGAGCACGATCATTTGTTCAGTATCTAGGGATATGTTTAATCTTCTGTGAATGATAAATGATATTTATTTTGTAAATGGGTAAAAACACTTTTACACGTCAATTTTTTTTTCGTCAGTTTATGCTAGATGAGGCATTGTTTATCAACTGTCTAGTACTCATAGCACAAGCTCTACTTAGCTTGGAACTAGATGGATAACATGACAGTTGTGAAATATTATTATTATTATAACAAGCTTGAAGATTTAGCATATAATTAGGTAATTATACGCCTAAAAAGGTGCACTTATTGTTAATTGAGTAGTATTCTAACTGTTACCTGAGTAAGCGAGCGTGCGACCGTCGCACAGATCCCACGGACTTATTATCAATTGCTACAGAAGCACAAACGATTGCAGAACGTAAACGCCTCGTTATTCAATTGTCCAGATGTTCATGGTAGCAGGAAGCTTAGGCAATAACTGTTGGATTGCTTTGTTTTTTGTTCATAACATTATTTTAAGAGGTTCTTTTTCCACTTGCCTATCGTAAACATCGAGCATGGTTTAAAATCTTGTTGCTTCATGTAACGCAATCCAACGCGATGTTTGATGAAGAGGCAATGCAAAAAAAGGGACAGAACGCTTGAAAACTTTGTTGGCATTTGGTAATTCCGTGATTTACTCGAATATTTCACAAAAATTGTTCCGGGGAACTTGATCTTTTAAACACATCTGTTTTTGAAAAAAAAAATTTTTTTGAATTTGACTATAATTCATGAACTCTGATGTCCACATATTTTGTTATCTATCATGGTGTACAATAAAGAATTAATTAATTTTTCTGAAAAAACCTACTTACTTTATATATTTTTAATATATGAGTAGGTACATTATGGAGGGCCAAAGTTCATGTAAAATAGCAGATTTTCAGAGGTCTTTACTAGATTATTTTTATACATTTATATTTTTATTTCTATAGAAGCCTCGATAATATCTATAAGATAGTTGTGTATTCAAAATATCGAACATCGTAATCACATAAGAGCGGTTGTATGAAAATGTACCTTGAAAGGACGCTCTTAAGTCCTAGTTTTCGGTTTCGGTGAAAAACAAAAACTGTGCAAGTGCAAATTGGACTCGCACTGGAAATACCTCGGAATACCGTATCTACTAGGTACATTAGGCACTTCGGCATTCGGTCTCTTTAGTGGTGCGAAGTGAGACGCGGGGGCGAGGGGAGTGTCAGTGATTGGCTCGCCGCGCCATCGCGTCACAGACGCCACGTCCTCATTTGTTTTCTGCGTTGCTGCATGTATCTAACAACGAAGACGATTGGCTCGCCAATGTATTGAATGCGCAAAACTCTCCCCACTCTGACGCCGAGCGCCCAAGATCCTACTGTACAATATTAAAATCGAGCAAAAAACGCCGAAGCCAGAATCACAAGAGGTTTAATTATTTAATAATTTTGTTTTTAATTTGTTAAAAATATCTAAAAATACAAACTTTCGCACCTATGACATTAGTATAATCTGTTAGTAAAAAAAAACATGCCAATCCGTGCCGCCGTTTTGGCGTGATTGAAAGACAAACATGTTTGTGTGTTCCATACAAACTTTCGCATAATATTAGTAGGATGAGAGAAACAACACTAGCTTAGACGTCAAAATCACATACTTGTAACAGTATACTGAAATGACAATCTGCCAACATTGTTTTTTTTTAGAGTTCCGTTGTCCGCCCGTCTGACTGCCTACTCCCCAGTAGCGCCCAGTAGCCTTCATACCGGGGCTCGAGCGCCCTTTCGGATAACCCTGGCCCCGGTATGAAGGCTTGAAGGAACGGGATGGGTTTTTTAGTCAGTAAGAGTCTGACACTATCTCCCGCTCCGCCCAAGAGCGGGGGTTGTCATACGATGATTTTCCCAACGAAAAAAAAAACCCTTTATCTCGGGAACGTGTGAAGGTATCGAGTTGAAGTAAAAATCATATACTCAAGTCTGCGGACTCTTGAAGCTGTAAAAAATCAAACTTATAAGTTAACGAGAAAAAAAGATATTTCGGTTTATGTGGCAAAAAACGTATATTTCGATACTCACGAGGAAATCAAAATTTATAGGGTACTTCCCGTTGACCTAGGATCCTGAAATTTGACATAAAGTAAGGTCTTAATTAAGTAAAGTAAGGAATAAATCTGAAAACTGGAAATTTTTTGTTACGTCATATATTTTATTTTGCAATTCGATTCGAAATCTTCGGAGCAGGAGTGGGTTTTTAGTCAATGAAAGTCTGACACTATCTCCCGCTCCGCCCAAGAGCGGCGGATGTCATTAAATAATTTTCCCACCGAAAAAAAAACAGGTTATCAGACCATCTTGTAGCCTTTTACCACTGCGGCGTCGAGACGCGGTCGCCATTCCAGGACCTTTCATCCCCTTCGACTGCTACTAAATTACAAAACTGCTACGAAAACCGTGCGTACTCACATACAAACTTTCGGAATAAGTAGTGGTCACAAATAATTTGATGCATATTGAAATGGATCTCTAATTAGCCACTTGAAGGTCAAAGTAAGAATGAGAGAGCTTACATTATCTCTGACATTTCACTATTTTTCTGTGTTGTTTGTGGTTTAATTTATAAGCGAATAGAAGAACTTTATAAAAAATACGTAACACTATTAAACTATTTTGTCTGAAAGATTGAAACGTTGGATATTCAGTAAAAATGATACTACATATATTTAAAAATAATGCAAAAAAAAATCGTAATAACAAAAAAAAAAACCCAACGACAATAAAAAACCCTACTGCAAGAAAAATCTTATCATCATCATCATCACCAGCCTTTCTAATGTTCCCACTGCTGGGAATCAGGCCTCCTCTCTAGGAGAGAGAATAGGCCGTAATCCATCATGCGGGCCCAGTGCGGTTTGGTGGAAGAAAAATCTAAATAGTTCCAATCAAATCACTCTTTGATATAGGCGGCATTTATTTTAGTACGTTCATTTTTTTATTGAAATCTTTTTGGGATCGACTCCTTGAGCCCTTTATGTGGACACCCCCATAAGATTGTATATATTTACATAGATTTAAAACTGGTTCCTATTCTCATTCATGTTATTTCTCTATATGCTTGCGTTAATAACGCATCTCAAATGGTCATTCAAACTGATTTGAGAAACCAAGAAATGTATTTCATACATCGATTCAATGATAACTTCACTTGACATAGTTTATTGACCTTCATTTTTTATCACAACATAGCGTCTCATGATCGCCGTATTGCATTATTTATTATCTTTAGTAAACACTCGATTATAACAAATCGATTGATGTAAGAATCATCAAAATCGGCCCACGCATGTATATAAAAGGCTAAACAGCATAATCAATTTACGTTCGTTCCTTTGTAGCGCTCATCGCATCGAAAATTTTATATACATAATAGGCTGATAACCGGTCCTGTACATCTTGTATGCCTCGGAATCCCGTGACCCTCACCAGGTCATCGGTCCACCTCGTGAGAAGCCTTTCAACAGTTCCAACGCTACGTCTTCCGGAACACGGTCGCTCCAGAAGCTTTCGACCCCATCGACCAATCTGTTTTGCGAGCAATGTGTCCACTGCTACAGGACTGGTCATTGTGCCAAAAATTGGGTGAGGCCTATTTCCAGAAGGTCGTCTTTCGGCTGAAATTATGTTGATGCGTAGCCTACCATGCCCTGCGCAGGCTTGCGGACAGTGAGCAATAGTTAGCTCGCTGTCCGGCCGTCCGGTAACTGTCCGGACCAAGCCCAAGTCGTCGACGGCGCGCACTGTTCTCACGCGCCTCAAGAAGTTGTCAGCAACAGCAAGGGCCCAGCCGGATCGAAGCCTACTAGGGCCAGGGTTATCCGAAAGGGAACTCGAGTCCCGGTGTGAAGACTTGAAGGAACGGAGTGGGTTTTTTAGTCAGTAAGAGTCTGACACTATCTCCCACTCCGCCCAAGAGCGGGGGTTGTCGTTGGATGACTTTCACCACCAAAAAAAAAAGCCTAACATGCCCACTTAAAGCCCAGCCATTCATGGCTGGCATGGCATTTAAGTCTGCTATAAACCTGCTAGTCAATAATAAACCATTTTGACACTATTGTACTTATAGTGTCAGAATGATTTATTATTCACCAAAGATTTTATATAATTATCCTTTATTGACTTCATAATTTTTGATTTTTGTGAATGTGAAGCACCATGGAGCATCTTTATTAGGTTACAACTTGTTTGTCATTACGAGCATGTCAGTTGAGAGTTTGTCATGCTCACCCAAATGTCTTGCTGTTATGCAAATGTTCTAAAAAGAGTGTCAATGGAGTTTCTTGCACGTTCTTCTCCATAGAGACCTACGCTTTGGAACGTGCAATTTAGCAGTTAGCTTCACTTTTCTTGGACTGACCGACATTTGACTATTCAAAAGTGCCTGCAAATAGTCTATTTGAAATAAATGATTTTGATTTGATTTGACAAGTTTGTTAATCTACTAATATAATGTCGTCATTATGACTTTCCAATGGTCAACCACTGGCACTCCATTGAAAGAAATGGCATAGTATATCTCGAACATAATGTCAAATTTTAATGAAGGTCTGACGTGCGGTAATCTGTTTTGATCAGTGTCCTACCATTCAAACGTCGTTGGGCAGTTATTGCTTTTAATTTGTTACGAGACAGCTCAATATTGTAATTCTACTACGACCAGTGATTGACAAATGATTGACCCATCATGAATTTAGCTGACTACAAACTTTTAGCAAAATGACAATGGGGTCATCAATGACCAAATTATAAAAATCACAGACTTGAGCCCCAGCCAAGTTACAACCGTTTCGCTTGCGCCGAACGCTTCGAGTTGACCTTGCCGCTAATTCTTTTGTTCTGATCATGTGACTGAGCGTTGAGACGACGTCATTCCCGTACATTTGAAGCTTTCTACAAGCGTTAACTATTGCAGATTAGAAACTTGGCTAGGGGTACAGATAACATAACGCTTCTAAGCTTCACGCAGTCGGGCAAAGAAATGATCAGATCAATAACGAAGAAACATGAAGGAATGATGATTGAGCAAAAAACTAAATTGTTGACAAGCCTCCACTGTTATGAATGGTAAGTGAAAGGAGGAAAAAAGAAAAAAAAAAGCTTACTTTATGACAGATCATTCTTAAGTTGCGAATTTATTATTGTTACTACTGTTTTTGTGCCCATCCTATGTAATTTTGTGAGTGGAATCAATAAAATTTATATTTATTATGCCACATTTAGTTTCATTCGCATTTGACTGGCCTGTTGGTCTAGTGGTTAGTGATTCTGACTGCTATGCCGGAGATCATGGGTTTGATTCCCACCCAGGACAAATGCTTGTGTGATGTGCATTATCATTTGTTCTGTGTCTGGGTGTAATTTATCTGATAAAATGTATGTATTTAAAAATATGTAAGTATGTTTATCAGTGGTCTAGTACTTATAAAACAAGCTCTGCTTAGGTTGGGACTAGACGGCGTTGTGTGATACTTGTGGAATATTATACAAGGTGTTAGGGACAGCCCTCCGCAAACTTTGAGGGCTTGCTCAGTAGATGAAACTAAACAAAAATCAGCCTCACCATACAAAATAATAAACTTGTCCAATCAAGTTTATTATTTGTATGGCGAGGCCGATTTTTTTTTCGTTATCTAAAAAAAATTTTTTTGGTAGGTTGTTCAGTTTCGTCTACTGAGCAAGCCCTTAAAGTTTGCGGAGGGCTGTCCCTTACACCTTTTATTATTTTTTGTCCCAGTTCCTTCGTTGCCTTTCATTCTAGGGCCGGGTTTCCCTTTCAGAAGCGAACCCATGGTCCTAGTAGGCTTCGACCCTGCTGGGTTCCTGCGTTTGCTGCCTGCCGTCGACAACTTGGGTTCGGTCCAGACGGTCGGACGGCAAGCTACGTATTGCTCGCCATCCGAAAGCTCGCGCATATTATTTGGCCTGCATTTTACAAAACGCCCGTCTCTTGTAACTAAATCCACGCACCACTTGTCTCACACTTATTCTGTACTGACATTACAAAATGAGCTAAGTTTCATATTCGGTGCGATTAACTTTTCTTTATGCACAGTTTGACATTTGCACCGTTATACAATGGTCAAGCGTGAGCCGCTGAGGTTTAGGTCATGTCTTTCTGTAATTAAATGTATTATTCATTATGATTGATGTTCGTAAAATACATTTGTAGAACTAGCTAAGATGTACAACTGCTATAGGCATTTTTAAAAAGAGCGTTTGAACGTCCTTGCTCAGTGAACGAGAATAGATGTTTTTATTTTATTTTACTGTGAACAAAATCCTTCTGAAAATTCACGCGCTCTGCTATACCATATTATTTAGTTAGTATACAAAGATTCCCAGATCTATTTTCTTTTATTATTATAACAAGTGGAAAATGATGGCGCATAAAATGGTTTTGGTGAATTGATTGCAAGATTGTTCGATAGAATAGTGTCCGTGGACCTGGAACACAAAAGTTTTAGTCAGTAAAAGTCTGACACTCCCACTCCATACATTCAGAAAGGAAAGAAATATTTGATGATTTCAAACAAATCTAATCAAATCACCACTATAAGCTGTAATGGCTATACACCACGCTTTGGAATGTATAATTTAATTTATATTTTACTAGCTTTTGCCAGCAGCTTCGCCCGCGTACAATAAATATCAGCCTATGTCACTCAGGAATAAAGCCGCTTCCTAACGGTGAAAAAAAATTAGCACTCGGACCAGTACTTTCAGAGATTACCTACTACAAACAAAAAAACATAAAAACAAACTTTACCTTTTTATTACATTAGTGTAGATTTAAAAATGCCTGTAAATGGTTTATTCAAAATAAATGTTTTTAATTTGACGTTATACACGATATATCCGAAAAAAACGCAATAACCTCCCAATTTGCGTGCTCCATTAATTCATTAAACCCCAAGCGAACGCCGGCGTTCGCGCACCTATTGTCTTTCAATTGTGTCTGTCATTATCACGATTGACAGGTTAAATGCAAATATACTTCTGCAACACACTAAACTAACGCCATCAGAATATTTATCGCTAAAACAGTTATTTTTACCAAGTGGTATATTGAATACGAATCAATTGCGACATGACCTTCAGTTGTTCATGGCCGGTCGTTTTTAGAAACGTCTGATGCATATTACGCGCAGCGGCGTCCATTGTGCTGTAACATTTTCACTAATGAATTCCTAATGATTTTACTGTGACCTTAGTACTTTTAGATTTAGGACTTTAGATGTACTTGATTTTACAAACGTGATTGTGTCATTGAGTATTTGCATGATCTCCGCCCGCGTCCATGTTGATTTCGCGGCCTCGTAACAGCGGTTTTATTAAAAAATAAAATAAAAAAAAACAATAACTGTTCAAGATTTTTGTTTTTACGAGGCCCTTTTAAAAAAACAAGCTTTATAATTTTTTGTAACTTGCAAATATTTCCGTGACGTAATCTCGTAGACTACGTTTGAAATCGTATGTTAGGGTCAGATTCGCGTTTTTAGGGTTCCGTAGCCAAAACGGAACCCTTATAGATTCATCATGTCTGCCTGTCCATCCGTATGTCACAGCCACTTTTTTCCGAAACGATAAGAGCTATACTGTTGAAACTTTGTAAGTAGATGTATTCTGTGAACCGCATTAAGATTTTCACACAAAAATAGAAAAAAAGCAATAAATTTTGGGGGTCCCCATAATTAGAACTGAAAATCAAAAAATTTTCATCAAACCCATACGTGTGGGGTATCTATGGATAGGTATTCAAAAATGATACTGAGGTTTCTAATATCATTTTTTTCTAAACTGAATAGTTTGCGCGAGAGACACTTCCAAAGTGGTAAAATGTGTCCCCCCCCTGTAACTTCTAAAATAAGAGAATGATAAAACTAAAAAAAATATATGATGTACATTACCATGTAACCTACCAACGAAAATAGGTTTGAACGAGATCTAGTAAGTAGTTTTTTTTTAATGCCGTCATAAATCGAAAAAAATACACTATTATTAAAACATCGATCAAAGTTACAACACATTACAAAAACTTTTATATTATGTTACTTGCTGCTACGGAACCCTTCATGGGCGAGTCCGACTCGCACTTGGCCGGTTTTTTTTATCAAGCCAAATAATTTATATCATGTTTTGGTTTTTGCCCGTGGGTTGGTCAAATAGTCAATTGTATTTCATGGTGCTCTCTTTTATATTTGTGGATTAACAGGTTTAAAAAAGTTCAAAGTGAGTAGTATACAAAGTGCGGAGATTGTCTTTGCTGCGCCCAACCTGAAATGTCCAATCGTTGACTACGCGACGTTTACTAGTAAACAATACGACGTCAACCCGTGGACCACTTGACGTTTACTTATTGACACGTGGCATCCCACCGTGGACCACCTGTCAATAAAGAGTGGACACCGAGTGAAGAGGTGGTGCCATGCCGGTCGGGTGTCGGTTAGGTTTAACGATCTATGACCTTTATCGTCTAGATTGACAAAGAATACTCACCGCTCGATTGGGTGTCGGGTTTTTTTTTTTTTTTTCGTTGGGAAAAATCATCTTGTGACAACCCCCGCTCTTGGGCGGAGCGGGAGATAGTGTCAGAGTTTTACTGACTAAAAAACCCATCCCGTTCCTTCAAGCCTTCATACCGGGGCTCGAGCGCCCTTTCGGATAACCCTGGCCCCAGTAGGCTTCGACCCGGCTGGGCCCCTGCTGTTGCTGACAACTCCTTGAGGCGCGCGGGAACAGCGTGCGCCGTCGACTACTTGGGCTTGGTCCGGACTGTTACCGGACGGCCGGATAGCTAGCTACCCATTGCTCACTGTCCGCAAGCCCGCGTCTACGGTGGCTGGAAATCGGGATCGGAATCCCGGCGGCGGCGGCGAGAGCGCCGTTGCGTGATGCGGTCGGCCTCCTCCTTAGCGAGCATTACTGCTTCGCAGAAGTTGGCGACCGCCTGCCACTCCTCCTCGCTCCGGACCATGGCCTCGACCAAGGCCCGGATTGGGAGTCGGGTGACTCTAATGAGCTAAGAGCTTAATACTGTAAGTACTTATAACAGTAGGTTGTGGTTCTAAGTTATTTGGTTAGTAGGCTGGTGGCACAGATGCTGAAGATCCTCTTCATTGTGCACGTGGACAACCAAACGAGGTAATAAGGTAACCCTGACAATAGACAAGACTGCATGAAGCTCAAAATTAAGAGGACTTTAAAAACTGATGACGATTTTAATAATGCGCAAAAGTTTATGCAAGTATGTATAAAAGCTGTAGTAAACAGAGTTAGAAAAATATGATATTCTTTAGGATAAATGCTACATAGATAGTGTGTTTAAAATATAATATAGCAAAAGTACGGTAGAAAAAAAACACTATATTGCCTCTAAAAATACTTTTATCGATTAAAAACCGGACTGCACATATGCTATCATTTTAATTATTTGTCAGATTATTCTACAAGATGATTTGATGTAGTAATATTATAATAATTTTTTTTTTAACGTTAATATTTCATTAGAATACTTTTATAAAATAATTAATAACAAATAAAAAAAAAATAGAAAAGTGGACAGAAGGAAGCCAAGTCTTTGCCCTGCAGTGGGACACAACAGGCTCAAATATCAAAAATGGCAATCTAAAAATCGATTTTTATAAATATTGCTAAAATGGCGTCATTAGGTACATTGTAGATGTAAGCAGTGTACCGAACTCAAATGTCATATACACACAGTGAGTGGCACTTGATTATATTTGAGGTGTTAATGAAAAAGATATCCATTGAAATGGAGCCTTTCGTTTACATGTAAAAGGATGTCTTTCCTTGACTTTTTAAGCTATTAAGTATAATGTTTTAACAACTTAGAGTGTTAACTGAATGCCGTTTTATTAGATAAATAATGTCAATTGTTAAAAATGTACTTGTATGATTTTGGACGATAGATTATTGTAGTATTTTTTTAATTTTTATAAACTCGTGCTTGACTTTGATCCCATCTGATGGTAAGCAGTGATGGATGTGGGACGCAAAGGATCAGGCATTGTGGCGACGCTTGGGGGAGGCCTATGTCCAACAGTGGGCGTCTATCGGCTGAAATGATAATGATGATGATGACGCAACTAAAACGCCTGACCGTGTCCGGCTTTACCCGGACGCCTGGCAACACTAATCTCACTTACCTGATGGAAACCGACGATGTAGTCGACGATAGAGCGCGCTTGCCCATCTGTTCAGCCAGCAATGTGCCTTGCCTAGCATGTAGTGTAATATATAAAAATATGTTGGTATAGCATATAGTGATGTGAAAATTTATAAAAATATATTATAATAATAATATATTTTTATTTATTATTATAATATAATTAAATTTGTTAAAATATAATTTATATGTAATATTTGCGAATAAACCTAGTCTCAAGTTAAGCAGAACTTGTGTTATAAGTATTATACAACTGATAAATATACATTTAAATTTATAAATATATACATATTATCATATTATCTTTTCTTTATTTAGATAAATTACACCCAGACAGAAAAGATGATCATGCTCATCAAACAAACATTTGTCCTGGGTGGGAATCGAACCCACGACCTCCAGCATAGCGGTCAGGGCCACTAACCACTAGACTAACAAAACTAAAAACTAGCTCTAATCGAGTATTCAATTAACTTTTTTTTTAAACCGCTAAGAATAGCCGCAATAATGATACAAGTTAATAATTCAATAGATGCCATTAATATAAAGTGCATTTCAAAAGTCATATTAACACACTTTTCAATATCCATGCATATATTCGTAATTATGGCGTAACAGTAGTAAATAAGTTGGAATGAATGTTAACGATAACTTTATAACTTACTGTTTTGTTACAATAGAGTTGGGTAACAGAAATATTCTGTTACGGAATTCTTTGTAGTGTTATTTTAGAAACAGTTGTTAGTAGGGGTCAGAGGAAAATTTTGTATAAATTGTTAATAGCAAAAGATTGAACACTGATGTATTTCTTTTTAAAGTGGTCTATCGTCAAATATTTCCTCCCGCTTCGGGTGGAACGAGAGAGAGTGCAAGACATTCACTGGCTGAAATCCATCCGTTTTCCTTTAGTTGAATTATTCCGATTCGCTCCAAACATAGATTTGATGAGCTTTGTCCATCGTGTTGTAGAACGCACGTGTGATCTTATGCTCTCGACTTTCTTTTGCACCACCAATCGTTGCATCGAGTTAACTTCGTTTACAACGGTTTCAAAAAAAGGTCTACATCGTAACAGAACGCATTCTGTGTGTGCATATTTTAAACGTTGTGTCATTCAGCACTGAGCATATTTTGGGACAGTTCCCAAAATATGCTCAGTTTACTTCCTTCAATAAAGTTGTTCATTTCCATGGCAGTATCTAAATTAAGTTTATCCATTTTGGTTACAGCCTGTAGGTATATTACCTAGAAATGTGCTAATCCGTATTTAAATTTATAATGTTATGGTTAGATTTTTTTTTAGATAGAGATTACATTTTTCGAAAGACGCGGCGTACACTGCTGGAAATAGTGCTCCAGCAAGTGTCGCCACAATGATCGGTCATTTGTCGGATTCCCGCTTCCTTCATTAGGTCGTTGGTCCACCTTGAGGAAGGCCTTCAAACGCTGCTTCTTCCGGTCTGTTCTGCGAGCAATGTGCCCTGCCCACTGTCAAGATTCTTGGGGTTATCTCGTTAGCCTTGGTTCTCCTGCGGATATCTTCATTTCTGATCCGATCACGCAAGGAAACTCCGAGCATAACCCCCTCCTTTGCCCTTTGGGTGACTTTAAGCCTTCTGATTAGGTCCATTGCGGGGCCCAAATAACAATAGAATTCTCTCACTAAAATGGGTATCTATACCTTTTAGGAAATAAAGTGTTCATGGCGATATGCCAGCTGACCCTAAGAGACAGCGCGCGCGCATTTCCTTGTTGACGTCATAGTACATTAGACGTCGTTTTAAATGGCTACTGCGCGGGTCAGTTGATGCGAGGCGGGTCAATCGATGTGAGAGGTCAAGAGATGTTGTCATAATCGATGGGAAGGATTACGATATTGAGTTATGATTCGCAACTCTGCTTCAAAGTAAGTACAATTACCAGTGGAAGTATCAGAGCCTACATTTTTTTTTAAATAACATAAACTAGTGCTTAACTACGGACCCACCTCTTTTTATGGTGAGAAAAACCATCCAATGACAACCCCCCGCTCTTGGGCGGAGCAGGAGATAGTGTCAGACTCTTACTGACTAAAAGACCCACCCTGTTCCTTCTAGCCTTCATACCCGGTGGCCGGAAATCGGGATCGAAATCCCGGCGACGGCGGCGAGAGCGCTATTGCCTGATGCGGTCGGCCTCCTCCTTTGCGAGCATTACTGCTTCGCAGAAGTCGGGGACCATCTGCCACTCCTAACTACAAACCCACTTGATGGTAAGCAGTGGTTTAATCGATGAAGGTGAATCGCACTAGTTTGTTAAAAGTCTATTCACTCTAGCTTGAAGACACTTAACCTCTCGTGTGCCTTAATTAGAGACACAATTAAAAAGCCATTGTGTCTCGCGTAGATCCACGTTTAGACACACAACGGGTTAAATTATAATCTGATGGAAAGACCGCTGCAGGCAAATTGTTGTACAGTTGATGTAAAAAGATCTATTTACTTAGTCTGTTGTGTGAGTGTGTACCCTGGATTTTGCGACGCGCCAGTAACCTTTACCGTGGCAGCTAGAGGTTAATGGTTTTAAAAGAACCTAAGGTATGTACATGCCCTTAATATTTTTTTATTGATTTTCCAGATTTTAGCTAAATGGTATAAGGCAGTAGGTACCTGTTCACCCTAGGATTATACGCTCCATAAATCCAATAACTACCACGGCAAAAACAAAATAGTTAACTCTAAAAGTTCACGGTTCGCGCAGTAGTTGGTATTTTATTATTTCATTTTAAGTGTTTGAGTGTAAATAAATAAATAAAATAGTCTGACTTCCAGAGCTCTGAACTGTCAGGTTTGGGATTCTTACACTGAGACCCTGGAACACAATCGGAAGGAACACGAGTCCGGGCCTTGGTTGAGTCCATGGTCCGGAGCGAGGAAGAGTGGCAGACGGTCGCCGACTACTGCGAAGCAGTAATGCTCGCAAAGGAGGAGGCCTCTCGCCACCGCCGGGATTCTGATCCCGATTTCCAGCCATCTTAGGCGCGGGCTTGCGGACATTGAACAATGGGTAGCTCGCTGTCTAACCGTCCGGTAACTCTCCGGACAAAGCCCAAGTCGTCGACGGCACGCACTGTTCGTCGACACACCCACGCGCCTCAAGGAGTTGTCAGCAACAGCAGGGGCCCAGCCGGGACGAAGCCTACTGGGGCCAGGGTTATCCGAAAGAGAACTCGAGCCCCGGTAAGAAGGTTTGAAGGAACGGGGTGGGTTTTTTAGTCAGTAAGAGTCTGACACTATCTCCGCCCAAGAGCGGGGGTTGTCATTGGATCATTTTTCCCACCAAAAAAAAAGAAACACGAGTTGGCATTAGTCAGTAAAAGTCTAATACTCCCTCACTCTTTCACTCTATCTAGAGCGGGAGCAGAAGTTAGCTGATTTCAATACTTAGTTGGAGAAAGGATATGAATACTAGAACCATGACACCACCACACGTCCCACAAGTGTACTTAGTATGTAGTCAATTCTAACATGAACCTGTGAAGTGGCTTCACCAACCGCAGCACAAAATGCACTTGCATTTTCGTGAACAAATTCTAGTCTTCTAACTAATAAACATTGCAAACACATTAACCGTTACCTTTATGAATATTTTGCAAACGTTTTGAAATGATTCAAGTGCGAACCGATACTTACCGCAATTTTATACGCAATACTATCAAAGTTAAAGAAAACATATTGGTGTCTTAAATTACCGTATTATTGTAAACGTTTTATGTATGACTTTTTTTTATCTTTTTTACGGTTTTATTAACATTTTCATGATGTCATATTAACCTGTATACTTATTACTTGGGGTCAGGGTTCCGTAGTCAACTAGAAACCCTTATAGTTTCGCCATGTCTGTCTGTCCGTTCGTCCGCGGATAATCTCTGTGACCGTTAGCACTAGAATGCTGAAGTTTGATATCAATATGTATATCAATCACGCCGGCAAAGTGGTAAAATAAAAATTGGAAAAAAATGTTTTATTAGGGTAGTCCCCCTACACGTAAAGTGGGAAGTGATTTTTTTTTCTTTTCAACCCTAACGTGTGATATATTGTTAGATAAGTATTTAAAAATGAATAAAGGTTTACCAAAATCATTTTTATGATAATGTTTATTATTTTCGGAAATACCTAATCGCTCCAAAAGTAAAAAACGATGTGTGTGTGTGACTCCCTCTAACTTTTGAACCATAAGTTTAGAAAATTATTGAAAAAATCTCAAAAGTAGAACTTTATAAAGACGTTCTAGGAAAATTATTTTGAACTTGATGGGATGAACAGTTTTTGAAAAGTTATACAAAATAATTTCTATATTTTTCGGTAGTATTTTTTTTTATGTTTGTTATCTCAGAATTCCGGCGTTTATGGATCGCTTAGCAAAACTTTTTTCCCCCTTACAACATATGCTTCCAGATTGATGAAGTGGAATTGGTGAACAAGACCAGAAATGGCCAACGGAACTTCATATTCAAACATACCACAATGAACATAGTTAAAGCGACTATGACAATACAAACAAATTAATAGTTTTGAATAGTTATGTTGAAAATGGTATCATCGAAGTGATCTGATAATGATGATGGAGCCGAAAGGTGGGCACCGGAACTCCGTAATTAATTAATGTATCTTAGCTGTGTTTGGGAATTATTAGAATTGTCATGCGATATACTTTGGCTATCAGGTACTATCGAACTGGTCTGATGATGGAGCCAGAAGGTGAAAGGTGGACACGGGAACTTCATAATAAAACAATGTATTCTAGTAGGGTTTGAGTCGCAGGCTTGCGGACAGTGAGCAAGCCCAAGTCGTCCACGGAGCGCGCTGTTCCCGCGCGCCTCAAGGAGTTGTCAGCAACAGCAGGGGCCCAGCCGGGTCGAAGCCTACTGGCCCAGGGTTATCCGAAAGGGCGCTCGAGCCCCGGTATGAAGACTTGAAGGAACGGGATGGGTTTTATAGTCAGTAAGAGTCTGACACTATCTCCCGCTCCGCCCAAGAGCGGGGGTTGTCATAGGATGATATTTCCCATCGATAAAAAAAGCAGTGCTTGGGTTAGTTGGAATTGTCATGAGAAAAAGGTACTCTTGCTACAAGTGCAAATAAAAAGTGTGAAATAAAAAACTTTTTACAAAAAAAAAATAACCGACTTAACTAAAACGATTTTATGAGCTCGTCGTGATAGTACACCTCGATCGTTTATAAAATATGTAAATTTATTAATACATTTTTATTTTATTAATGTTTGCGCCTAATTTTATGTGTTTTTCATTATAATTTATGTACATTTTGATTTTAAAGAAACATGTGAGTTTGCACATTTCATTTTAAAATCGTCAGTAATAAAAAAGGTAATCATATTGTCTGTATTCAAAGTGTTATCATCTTCCTATCCTTGTCCTGTTTTATTTGCGATTAGCACAACTCTTCAAGGCAAGAGTGAATAGATTGCATCACTGTTTACCATCAGATGGGATCGCACCACATATAATTTATACCAAATTAAAAAAAAAAAACACTTTTTGTTCCATTCTGTCCTTTCACCCGTCACGCTATCGCTGACACTCTTTTCTTTCATATAACTCATTACACAAGCCATCCTTCTGTTCAATTCCTAATCAAAGAATAAGATCAAATCAAAAATTTGGGCTTCTGGAATATCGAGTTGAAATTAAATCCTCAGCTGCTGTTAAATAATCGAACTTCTGAGTAAAAAAAAAAAGATACGAATACGAACGTTTATGTTGCAAGGGAATCAAAATTCGTGGGGTACTTTCTGTTGACCAAGAATCCTGAAACGAGGTAAAGCATGATCTCATAGCAAAAGTCTTAGAAAAAGTCTGAATACTGCTTTGTAGTTTTGTCACAATTTTTTTTTTTGCAATTCTGCTAAATCTTCGTAATTCAATTCGGGAATTGAATTTTACTGTTTTCAGTACGCGAGTCCGACTCGCAATTGCACGGCTTCTTTAATATTGATTTAAACATTAATATTATCACACTTCTTTAATTATACCGGTAAATCATTAAACAACCGTCCTCCTCCAAACAGTATTGTTTTTTTTTTGCTGTAGTTATATGTAAGTTCGTGCGCGTGCAGTCGTTAAATTAAAACCCATCTTTTTCTCAAACCTGAATTCATAATTTCGATTTTTACTTTTATTTATTAATTTATTAAATACTTTATGCACAAAAAAGTACAGAGGCGGACTTAATGCATTAGGCATTTTCTGCCAGTCAACCTTTGGTTGATGCAGAGAAAAATAGAGACAAAGACACGAGAAAGAGAGAAGAAGACGAATACAAGAATAGACATTGGTACTAATAAACCATATACTTATATATAATACAATTATACAATACTAGCTGCTGCCCGCGACGTCGTCTGCATGAAGCCTCTACAGCACTAAAAATACCTAAGGTGCCAGTGCCGCTATAGCATTATAAGTAAACAACTTTTAAAATAGCATTATAATATAAGTTTTTTTTCGCAAACAAAGCTAGTGAAGAGAGTTATATGGGAATCCTGCTGAGTTCAGTCATAAGATGAAAGTCAAAGACTGAAGGAAATTGAGAAAATAATGCAGGAATACATTCCAGGACACAAAAGAGTAAAAATACGTATAAAGGTATCATACCTTACAAGACTTCCCTATAAACTACGTTGATAGTTATACTGCCAGGAGCCAAAATGTAAAGAGAGTCAGGA
Source organism: Mythimna albipuncta (assembly GCA_929112965.1). Taxonomy (NCBI): domain Eukaryota; kingdom Metazoa; phylum Arthropoda; class Insecta; order Lepidoptera; family Noctuidae; genus Mythimna; species Mythimna albipuncta. Next base: position 1,503,764 of record OV815973.1, read on the forward strand.
TTGGTGGCGCGGGAGCAAGCGACGTAGAGTTGCCCGTGTGATAAGCAACTCGTCCTGAGATCGACACCCGCTGCCCTCAGTGTCTGCCTCTGCGACTTATTGATGGTCATCGCGAAGCAAATACACACGGGGAACTGTACGCGCTTGAACTGGAACGGGAAGTTATGGGGTATGAGGGGAATGCGTGGTATAAATACTCGCTTACTGACGCCACAACCCGCCTCAATGGTGTGTCTGTGTGGAGCGAGATGACTTTAAGGTGGGTCCCGTCACAACTTCGAAGCATAATCGGGACACCGACCTTCACCTTGATGGTATGCGCCGGAAGTCCACTTGCTGACAGGGATTTCAGAAATTCCATGGAATAACGTGTGGCATCATCTTGCTCGACAACAGCGTTTATCGAGGTGTAGACCGCTTCATTCTTCTCAATTTCCGAGAGAATGCATTCGTTAATTGCTGCAGCCTGATAATTTTTGGGCGTCAAAATGGCCCGCTTTTTTTTTCGATTGGAAAAATCATCTTATGACAACCCCCGCTCTTGGGCGGAGCGGGAGATTGTGTCAGACTCTTACTGACTAAAAAACCCATCCCGTTCCTTTAAGCCTTCATACCGGGGCTCGAGCGCCCTTTCGGATAACCCTGACCCCAGTAGGCTTCGACCCGGCTGGGCCCCTGCTGTTGCTGACAACTCCTTGAGGCGCGCGGGAACAGCGCGCGCCGTCGACGACTTGGACTTGGTCCGGACGGTTACCGGACGGCCGGACAGCAAGCTACCCATTGCTCGCTGTCCGCAAGCCCGCGCCTACGGTGGCTGGAAATCGGGATCGGAATCCTGGCGGCGGCGGCGAGAGCGCCGTTACCCGCTCACACACCCAACAAATCTGCTGGTGTGGTATACGACTGATGTCCCCGTACACACAGTAAATGAGTTTTTCTAAGCTGGATATCACTCTACCGAGAGACTCTGGAAGCACCACCTGTCCACCTCTCTCTTCTGGTAGAGTGCCTTCGCCAAGACTTAGAAGGACATCGGAGAATTCTTAAGCACGTGCATTGCCGCCGAGCCGAGCTCTCACATTGATGGTCGAGCGCAGTGTACGAACTCGTGACCACAACGAAGATCATTTCGACGAAGCATTCACCTCGTCAGCCCTCGATCCCCGCGTCACCTCGAAAAGTGTTTGCCGGAAATCGCCACTGAACAGAACTGTGACACCATCCATCAAATGTTAGTTCCTGCGGATGTCCTGCAGGGTTCTGTCCACGACCTCAAGGGCCTTCCTATTTGCCATCGTACACTCAACATCAGAGAGCAATCCTTAAGCACGTGTCCCTAATCGCTGTTACGTGACACACCACAAACAGGCGTTTTGGCGCTCTCTAAATCGATGGGAATTTTTACATGGCATGTGCTATCTTGCCTTCCGGAAGCAGTGTGGCAGCGATTCCCGACGACGCTACAGCAATATCAATTTTGCCTTGGCTCCTGATCTCTGCAAGTATGCCAGTGGTAACAAATGTTTTTCCTGTTCTACCAGGAGCATCCTAGAAAGACATTTTACCCTGGTTTTGCCCAACGCTTTCAAGGTCATAAATTTGTTTTTGCTCTCAAGAGAACAAAGTGACATGGTAATTTCGTATGGTGGTTATTTCGCCCGGATCGTAATTTGTCTCAGCGTTATACTCCCGATTTGCACGGTCTTGATGTGGTGATGATTGGAGAGCTGGTAATCCATATTCGATCAGTGGATTGCCGCCGATAGAAATGTCCACATCTTGAAGTGAACTGAGACAGGTGTTCAGCACGCGTTCATCAGTTACTCCGACTTCGTCTCTAGTAGCACGCCTCAAAGCTCGTAGAAAATCTTCAGACAGATGATGGCAATACTTCTCCCACAAAGCTACCGGGTTTGCAACTCCACAAAACACCAAGATGACGGCAAGCAGATGACGCATGTGGCTGGGACTGTCACTGAACTGCTGGAATCGCTTGCCTCCGCGAGGGTGTCATCCCAATTAGGCAAAAGGCTACGCGGTAAGTGGGATACTCCACGCCATCAAATGTCCTCAGAAAGGTGAAAGACGTTGGGCCTGGGACAGTGTGATGTAACAACTGCAGAAAATAGCATTCGCCACTATTTGGGTGCACGGTATAAACCCTACCCAATGCGGTGTCCTTGAAAATTCCCGGAAAACCTTTCACAGCACCTCCTCGTCGACGTCGGTTGAATACACCCCTTAACTTGTCGTACGTGTAATATGAAGGCACCTCGTCATACGTAAGGGATTTCGCAAACTGGTCGACTTCACAGAGTCTGAGAAATGCCACCATGTACTACCTAACACCGCATTTTTTTTTAATTGTCTTCCTCAACTCTGCTCAAGATTTTTAGGGTTTTGTTGGAACTTGAATTTGTCAAATCAAAACGAACTATAAAATGAAGAAAATGCACATTACCATCTATGAATTTTAAGAATAACTAACTACTAACCTCGCCAACATGATAAAATTTAAATTATTAATTTCCAAAAACTATCAACATATAACTTGATTTGATTTTTATGTAATCTCATAGATGGCGCTGCTTTAATATTGTCTTTATACGACTAAAATTCATTAAACTATGTTTCTCTGCCCAAGTTACTTTAATGGCGTAGTTTTTATAGTGTAAAGCTAGATAATAGCATGACTTACTCAAAAACAACATTTAAATATGCGTCGTTAGATCACACGCTGTCACAGAATGCATAAGAAAAGTAAAGATTCACAGCTCCTCCCCCGTAGGTGATAGCGTGATAATATGTAGCCTATATGTTGACCCGACCTCTTAGTAATATTTATGCAAAATTTGAAGTAAATCCATGCAGTACTTTTTGAGTTTATCCCGGACATACATACAGACAAACAGACAAAAATTCTAAAAACTATATTTTTGGTTTCGGTATCGATTGGAGATCACGCCCCAAGTATTCTTTTTAAAAAATATTCAATGTACAGTTTTGACTTTCCTACGATTTTATTATTATACAATATATACCTACTCAAATAAATAAACTACAGAGAGCGAGATGAGCAGTGGTGGCCGAGTGGTTACGGCCCCGACTTACGAGTTGTAGGTCGAGGGTTCGAGCCCAGCCAGGCACATTACTTTGTGTAATTTATTTCATCACCACTGCTCTCAAAATGGTGAAGGAAAACATCGTGAGGAAACCGGCATGTCCTAGAACCAAAAATTCGAAGACATGTGGCATTCACCAACCCGCACTGGGCCCGCGTAGTGGATTACGGCCCATTCCCTCTTCTATAGAGAAGGCTTGAGTCCCAACAGTGGGAACATTAAAAAGGCTGGTAATGATGATGAATAAACTACATACCTAAGACACATGCTTTTAATAGTCATGTTGGTGACCCCAGAACAAGCTTCCTTGCACAAAACCAGTGAAATATTTGTTGTTTACACAACGGTAAGATTCGTATTAATGAGAGTTTTTAATAGTTTTCGTTTCAACACCGTGTTACGAGTTTGTTACAAGAGTTGCTGATACGCTCAATTACTGATGTTCAGCTACTTAGATATGCCATTACGTGTGGAATCTTCCGAATATAAATAACTTCTCGCCTATTTTCTCCGAAGAGGTATAGATTTATTAATAAAAGCATTGCAGGCTGCTACTGCGTCGTACAAGTTAGAATCGAAAAATCATGTTAGTGTAGGGTCAGCGAAGACAAAGAGGAATAATTCTCGCGTGGTCTCGAGAATTTTCTGAAGGATCGCGTATGCTCGAGCAGGCGCGCTACCTCGCGAGCCTGCGCGAATAAACCATTTTGGGTAACCATTCTTCTGCTATTGCGCTACCATAATAGCGCTTTTGGCGGAAGAAGAAAAGGAAGAACATATTAATCAAGTAAGGCGTCGAAAAGTTTAAACATCGTCGTTTGACCACACTGCGCATACGCCGCGGGCGCCTCGTCTCGACACCACGTACACAGCGCGCGCGGTGCTTCCCACGTATCTTCGAGGACGCCCGAGCGTTTTTTGGCTGGTTGAAGCCTAATATCACTTTATTTCAATAACTTTAAAGTTAATTTTCGAGTGCCTTAATAAATTCCTCTCCGCTACGTTCCTCTCTGTGTGCGCTGACCCTTAGATAGCCCATTTGTCGAAAAAGTATAAACTTCCTCGAGCAATGGGCTACTACATCACGTTACGACCAACAGGAGCGGAGCAGTAATCAAAGAGAAGGGTGAAGTCTTGGTTGTCAACCACGCTAGTGTTATTGTATATAATATTAGCTTTAACCCACAGCTTCGCCTGCGTACCTTCCTTAAATATAGCCTATGTCACTCAGGAATAAAGCAGCTTTCTATCGGTGAAAAATTTTTAGCAATCAGTCCAGTACTTCCAGAGATTACCTCCTACAAACAAAAAACAAACTTTACCTCTTTATTAATATTAATAATAATTTAACACCTTAGGAGGCTCTCGTTAAGCTTCTGGATCAAGGGCTTGATTCAGAGAGCGGTACTCCTGGACACGGCTCGTATTGTTAGGAGGTTCCTTTCTCTGATGCCCTGACCGCCGGTAGCTTGGACCCTGTTCCCGATATTGGCGGGATACTGTTTTTATTTTCGGAATATTTAAATATATAATCAATAGATATGTGTATAAATGAAATAAAGGAAATAATAATATAGAAGTGTAGATAGTGTAGATGTAGATTTTTAATTGATATAACTAGTGCTTGACTACGACCCCACCTGACAGTAAGCAGTGATGCAAACGTTGATGGAAAGGCGCACTGTTTATCAAGAGCGTATTCACTCTAGCCTTGATGACCCCTAAATAATAATCAGACGGGAAGACCGCAGCAGGCAAATTGTTCCAGTCCTTCGATGTACGCGGTATAAACGACGAAGCGAAACGCTTAGTCCGAATCGTAGAGGTTTCAACAATGTAAGGGTGGATACTTGCCGTACGACGGGTTGTCCGATGGTAGAAAGGAGATGGCGGAATCAAGTCATGCAGTTTGTAAAATACCCAAAGGCTTTGTTTTGTTGGGTAAAAATCATCCAAATGACATCCCCCGCCCTTGAGCGGAGCGGGAGATAGTGTCAGACTCTTATTGACTAAAACACCCCCACCCCGTTCATTCTTGCTTTTCATAAAGGGGCCGAGCCTCTCTTTCGGAACTAGACCCTGGCTCCAGTAGGCTACGACCCAGCTGGGCCCTTTTTCGATGTGAAAAATCGTCCAATGACAAACCCCGCTCTTGGGCGGAGTGGGAGTTAGTGTCAGATTCTTACTAACTAAAAGCTCATCCCGTTCCTTCAAGCCTTCATACCGGGGCTCGAGAGCCCTTTCGGAAAACCCTGGCCCCAGTAGGCAACGACCAGCTGGGCCCCTGCTATTGCTGACAACTCCTTGAGGCGCGCGGGAACAGTGCGCGCCGTCGTCGACTTGAGCTCGGTCCGGACAGTTACCGGACGGTCGGACAGCGACACATTCATTGACTGTTAAGCGGTACGAAATTCGACGGGTCAGCTAGTGTTTTTAAATTTGTAAAAAAGAACTGGTAAATATTTAGCAAACACAATTTACAGGCATCAAGGCAGACTGTTATTTATTTAACAGCTGATTGATTGATGACACTCAATGTTGCAATTCAACTTGTTAGCAAACATTTAAATTACCCTTGTAACTGCGATTTACCTTGGATCAATCAAAACACTCGCGTGAGAAGATTGGAATGATACTCTGAACTTTTCTATTTAACTTATTTATTGTGAAGATTTCTAACATTATATTTACATAGGGAACTTAAATATTAACTAAGTTTTTGTACTAAACCTAACTAGAGTCTGTCTAGAAAGCCAAACGACTTTTTTTATGGTGGGAAAAAATCATCCAATGACATTCCCCGCTCTTGGGCGGAGCGGGAGATAGTGTCAGACTCTTACTGACTAAAAGACCCACCCCGTTCCTTCTAACCTTCATACCGGGGCTCGAGCGTCCTTTCGGATAACCCTGGCCCCAGTAGGCTTCGACCCGGCTGGGCCCCTGCTGTTGCTGACAACTCCTTGAGGCGCGCGGGAACAGTGCGCGCCGTCGATGACTTGGGCTTGGTCCGGACAGTTGCCGGACGGCCGGACAGCGAGCTACCCATTGCTCACTGTCCTCCCTTGTCCATTGTCCTACCTTGGATCACAACACTCGCGTGGGAAGATTGGAATGATACTCTGAAGTTTTCTATTTAACTTATTTATTGTGAAGATTTCTAACATTAAATTTACATGGAACTTAAATATTAACTAAGTTTTTTGTACTAAAGCTAACTACCTAGAGTCTGTCTAAAAAGCCAAACGTCTTAGGTAATTGTATATAGTCAACGCTGGTTCAATAATCAAGGTTGATTAAGAGATCTTGATCATAGTTTACAAATAGAAGACCCTTATAAAAATATAGAATATAAGTATATTTTAAATGATTAAATATCTTACTAAATTCCCAAGTCGTTTGATTTTTTAGACCGACTATATGTACATATATACAAAAACATTAAATACACTTTGGCATCGAAGTATCCCACAAGTATTTTTTTCCGTTTCGAAATTGACAATTGACGCTCTCTCACTCCACCCTAGTGCGGGAGTAGGGTGAAGTGAGAGAGTGTGTCAGACTTTTACTGATTAAAACTTACTTTCAGTTGCCCTTTGCGTTCTAAACCACGCTCGTGGAACACTACGCGCCGTCGATAACTCGAACTTGGTCCTTACCGGAAGGCCGGACGGCGAGCCCGTCGTCCGCAAGCCCGTTACGGTATTTTTCACACAGTCTGTTATCCGGAAATGTGCCCAGAAAATTAGCAGTATTACTACGTTGAATGGCAATATTATTTATTTTGGCAAAGAACGAGTTATCCTTATATTTATTTAACTAGATAATAATTATAATTTTACTTTTGACACATGGGAAAATTCTAGAACACAGAAAGCTAGTTTTTTTTTTTGTAATAAAAATCAAACATACGTATACAAATAAATGACAACTGTTTGAGAGTTAAATTTGTTATTGTTACAAACTTAAAACTCTTCCTAACACAGTCAAGACTGCATACAATTCCTATTTATTTATAAGTTAATATTAGCATAAATTAATTTAAATAAAATAATAATATTTTCTTGAATTCCAGTGTGACGGCCACCCGCAGAGAAAATTTCGACAATGGGGACATGTGTAAAGAGGAAGCGAGCGCGAAAAACCTTTCAGAAAATCTTTTTCAATGCACTTACTCGGAAACCAGATCTTATCCCACCGCTTACAGGCATGCAATGGACTGTTTTCTGCACTAGTGCAGAAAAATGCACGTGCTATCCCCGCCACAATGTCATTGTAATTAAATTGTATAACGTATCAGGCTGGGCGCACGTCGAACCACACGAGGCGCGGGCCGCCGCGTTCGCGCGTTCATTGATTTTCTATTGAGTCTCTAATTGACACGATTGAAAGGTTATTAATTACGAAACATCTAAATCACAGTTAAAATCAACCAAAGTTATAATATTGGAAAGGGCCTTTGAATGTACACAAAACTAAGATAAGATGACACTCCCAAGACATTCAAGAATCGAAGCAGACCGCATTCACGTCATTTCTGCCAAACCCCTTTGGTACCGTAGGCGCGGGCTTGCGAACGGCGAACAGTGGGTAGCTCGATGTCCGACCGTCCGGTAACTCAGCCGGACCAAGCCCGAGTCTTTGACTGCGCGCACTGTTCCCGTTTACCTCAAGGAGTTGTCAGCCTTTCGTACCGAGGTGGGTTTTTCGTCAGTAAGAGTCTGATACCATCTCCTGCTCCGCCCAAGGGCGGGGGATGTCATTTGGATTATTTTTACCCAGCAAAAAAAAAGGCTTTTGGTAAAAGGCGTGAGTTTACTGTTGTAAGCGTGTAGGACCTCGCCCCTAAAACCTCATTCAATCTAGACTCATCATCACAGAATCCTTGATCTTGTTACACATTTTATCTCATTAAATTTAACCATTTAAGAGCAATGCAACTTTTTATATTCACCATGCGTCATTTACACAACCTTCCCAACTCAACTCGCACGTTAAAACATTTAACATTATTTTACTCGACTGCCCGAGGAGGGTCATACTGTTCGAGTGTACTCGTATGTATATATGTCGTGGCTAGATCGTTTAAACGTTAACATTTGATGATAAATATAATAATATATATAATATTCCACAACTATCACACAACGCCATCTAGTCCCAAGCTAAACAAAGCTTGTGTTATGAGTACTAGACAACTGATAAACATACTTATATATTTCTAAATACATACATATTATAGATAAATTACACCCAGACACAGAACAAATGATCATGTTTATCACACAAACATTTGTCCTGGATGGGAATCGAACCCACGACCTCCGGCATAGCACTAGATCAACAGGCCAGTCAAAAATAAATATCTATCTATCCTCATTTGTCAATAAAAAAAAATCAAAATAAAAGCATTTATTTCAAATAGACCATTTGTTGGCACTTTTGAATAGTCAAATATCGGTCAGACCAAAAAAAAAGGGAAGCGAAATTGCGTTTTAATTCAGTTCCAAAGCGAAGATTTTTTGATTGATGATTTCTATGACAATAAAAGGTCTTAAGAAATTTAAGCCAAACGAGCATTGACATAATCATTTAAATGGTCTGGCTAGTTTTAGTTAGCCATTTCATGAAGTGACCAATTTCTAAGATCTGGCCACGACATAATAATATATGTACAGTAAAGATGAGGCCGTTAGAAAGTTAGCTTATATACGTTTACCGTACAAGAAACACGGCATTTTTTCATGTTTTGCTCACACTAATACTAAAGGACCCTGCCGACCGAAAGATTGAGGGCTAAATACGAGCCAATTTGTCACGTCAGAAGAACGTGCATACGCTTTGTCCTAATCATCTAAAAAAAGCAAAATAAAGAAAGAAATAATAATAAAAAAGAAACGAAAATGTAAGTCACTGATGGCAAATTTGAGCTTCAAGTTAAAGTTAAATACGTAAGTCCACCCACTTGAAAGTGATCTAGATAGATAAATTTTTGTAATTTTTGATATCGGGTTTTCGAGTAATAAATCTTCAGTCGTGCCTTTAGTGTATTAGAATGGTCATCTCATACTCCATCTAGAGGTAAAAGATCTTAGTCGCCATTCTAGTTTCTTTCTGCTATTATGTTTTGGTGTCTCATATCTTTGTAATCACTTGTAACATTTTGGCTGAGGTTCTCCTGTGTTGAATTCTCGGACCGGGCTTAGTTTGATTGTTTTCTCCATGTCAAATTTGACTTGATCAGTCTGGAATCTAAAGTGCCTGCTTGATGTCATCCCATTCCATTACATGAGTGACGTAGTTTTTTGTATTAGCATACAGTAAACTTAAGTAGTATATGTACAACTGATAGTAGTATTTATAGTTTATTGGTCAGGAGAATATCCGCCATGGCTGCTCGATGTCTCTTCGTACTTGATATTATAAGCCGTCAATTGTTGGCTCTGTTGACCGCTTTTAATCCTTTTCAACAGTTTTAGTACTCCCATTTGAAAATCTATAGTTTCATTATCATCAAAATTAGCCAGGGACGGTAGGATTCCTTTGAAAAATAGAAGATGTCTGTTGGTTTCTGAAGGTTCTTGAGTAGAAATAGGATCACTTGCGTCATTATTGTACGTTGTAGGAAGGATTTCTAAAGTTGTATTTGTTGAACTCATATCATTAGCGTCCAAAGAATTATCTGATATATCTATTGATTCAGAATAATTTTCCTCATTTTCTGCTTTTACGTTTATTTCAAAGCTGCTTGGGTCAATTTTTGGCAGTATTTTTTCCAGAAATGTTAATCTTTTGCTGTATAAATATGGTTTTGTTGGTTTTGTGCCAGTGATCTTTTGTTCTTGTAATTTTTTGTAAGATCGATAGTAATTATCTCTTATGTGAGTCCATCTCTGCTTTATCAGTTTATCTGTGAAATAAAAAAAAAGCGTAAATAAATTTACACTAATATTATAAAGTGGTAAAGTTTATTTTTTTATTTGTAAAAAGTAATCTCTGGAAGTACTGATCCGATTACAAAATTTTTTTCACCGATAGAAAGCTGCTTTATTTCTGAATGACATAGGCTATAAATATTTTATGCACGCGGGCGAAGCTGTGGGCAAAAGCTAGATATTTATATTTTACAATACTTGAATTACTAAAAATCAGTCTTACTGTAATGCTACATTTACACGGTTGCCGACTCTTGGCAAGCTTCTACAAGTTCCAAGATTCCACAAATGCTTGGATACAATTTAAACGCTTGTAAATGCGTGTGTGTTCCGGACAAGCAAACGTCGCAGACACAACTTCAGTGACCGTATATATTGAAGTTATGTCGGCTTTTACTTTTGGTAATATTTTTAATCGCCCTCTAAAAGGAGGTTATATATTCAGCTGTATGATTTTTTTTATGTATTTTCACGTATTTTTCATTCAATTACGGACCGAATTTTAATTTTTTTATTGAATGAGTATCCTTCCGAATTCATCCCATAGATTTATTGTCGTGATATGATTATGAACTTGAAACATATGGAAACGAGTTCCTCATAGGATCATATTATTACTGTCATTACATGTAGAATAGCTTTCTTTAAACGTGTAGTCGATAACTGACTGAAGGCAGGGTTAGATACATCGAATCGACCTGATTACGAAGTCGGAAGTTGGGCATGACATTAATAAAACGACGTTTTCTAGCATATTAGAAATGTCATGAGACTTGATGAGACGCATTCTGATTAAATGGTACTATCGATTAGCCCGATTCACGTTATCAAAACCGTAACGATATCGTAGCGATTTAGTCGTTTAGACTATTTCCGATTTCCGTATTCACATCCATCATTCGAGTTTGAACGACACCGATTTTAAAGCCGTTTGAAAATCATCGATTTAAAAAAAAAAACTGTACTACATTGTCCGGGTAGAGTACTTATTAATGTAACAGGAAATAAGTCAATAGATCGTGAATACCGCTTTTGGATAGGACTTCGATCCAACGACTATAAAACTTCATGATGCTAGAATAAGAGCCCAAAAACCCAAAAAATGCTAATTAATTTTAAATGTAACTAAAATATCGAAGAGAATAAACTATTATAAAAACACCGACATTCAAAATTAAAGTTATTTTTCACTTCTTGTTACTTTTTTACATTTGAGTTAGTTGTTTTTTTGTGATCTGTGATCAAAATCCGACGTCGACCAGCTCACGCAAAGCCGAGCGAAGCTTGTTTGTGGACACTTGCCGAGACTTGCCAAGCGTGTAATGTAGCATTACGAAATAAAGCTACTATCAGCGTTAAAACTGTAACGTGTGCACGAGATTGACTGTACTTAAACGTGTTAACGTCAAGTGAAGGTTAGATCAAAATTAAATATATGCAGTACGAAAACAAAATTTTATTGTAAGAAGAAATTAATGTTGTAAATTTACATAAAACATACCGTAAGCTTTTTTAGCGGCATCGTCCCACGTCTCGTACTCTGGCTTCAAAGTCTTTGTCACTTGTTTCCAAGCCGCTAGAGTTGCAACGCGATTCTTATAAAAATCTAAAGTTCTGTCCCACAGAACAGGATATTTTTCTACTAAAGAAATCAATAAACTGTTGTCTACAGATACAAGGTCATCCATCTTGTTTTTTTGAATTTTTTAGCGTGCGTTCGACACTGCAGATGTTTGGACACTAGATGCGTGTTCGGTGAAACGTGCCGTGGGGAACGTATAGCCGTCTCTTTTGCGCAGCGCGACGCCGCACGTTTTAATCGAAAGGCGATCGAGCCGAGCAAGCACGATGGAACGTGGGGTCGTTCACTGTTCACACATCGTTCTATGTAGGTATCGTTCATTCTATTTGCGTCACAACGTACTTGTGAGTCACAAGTACTTGTAAGTCTGATAAACGTAGTAGCTGTTATGTGTAGATTAGCCGTTTCCATTTTGCCTTTGTCGAAGCAAATATTGCGTTACGGAAAGATTACTGTTAGTATCTACCTCACTAGTAAAGAGAGATAAGTCATATTTTTAGGGTTCCGTAGCCAAATGGCAAAAAACGGAACCCTTATAGATTCGTCATGTCTGTCTGTCTGTCTGTCTGTCTGTCTGTCTGTCTGTCTGTCTGTCTGTCTGTCTGTCTGTCTGTCTGTCTGTCTGTCCGTCCGTCCGTATGTCACAGCCACTTTATTCCGAAACTATAAGAGCTATACTGTTGAAACTTTGTAAGTAGATGTATTCTGTGAACCGCATCAAGATTTTTACACAAAAATAGAAAAAAAGCAATAAATTTTGGGGGTCCCCATACATAGAACTGAAACTCAAAATTTTTTTTTTCATCAAACCCATGCGTGTGGGGTATCTATGGATAGGTCTTCAAAAATGATACTGAGGTTTCTAATATCATTTTTTTCTAAACTGAATAGTTTGCGCGAGAGACACTTCCAAAGTGGTAAAATGTGTGTCCCCCCCCCTCTAACTTCTAAGATAAGAGAATGATAAAACTAAAAAAAATATATGATGTACATTACTATAAAAACTACCAACGAAAATTGGTTTGAACAAAATCCAGTAAGTAGTTTTTTTTTAATGCGTCATAAACCGAAAAAAAAACACTATTATTAAAACATCGATCAAAGTTACAATACATTACAAGAACTTTTATATTATGTTACTTGCTGCTACGGAACCCTTCATGGGCGAGTCTGACTCGCACTTGCCCGGTTTTTTAAATTGTAACAGCAATTTATAATGAAAGTGAAAGCGTAACAATACCGATGTAGTGATTTTAATTAGTGTAATTTTTTTTCAATTGTTTTTGGTGATTTGCACTAGTTTATATGCCTATTCTCTGTAGCTTTGATGACACCTATACTTATTATAACCGGCCAGGAAGACTGCAGCAAACAAATCAGTATAACGTACATAATATTATAATAAATCTGTAGTAGTTGTACGCGTATCACAACACAATGTACGAAATCGATCTATAACACTTTCTAATAACTTATAAACATTAAAATTTTGTGTAACTTGATAGATATATTACTTGATTCTTATTTTCAGTGGTAACTTGATAGATATATTACTTGATTCTTATTTTCTTATTTTCAGTATTAAAATATCTAAACTACTTGACTGTAAGGCGGTATAATGATCCGACGATCATTATAGTTTTTAGTAAATCGCTATAATGATTCATATTTTGAAAGTATTGTGTTTGCTCTGCTCCATTGTCGGCCACATCATCGCTTACCATCAGGTGAGATAGTGGTCAAACAAAAAAAGAAAGAAAAAAAATGTCCGAAAAAAGTTTTCTATTCTATTCTCTTCTATTCAAACGCGAGCCTACCCTTAATAAAAACAAAATTGCTATAACAGTATGGCCTGACCCTTACGGGTACAAGGCTATGAACAAGTGACCAGAGAAGCTGAGTTCCCGCTCACTTCTCGCATCTAATGTGAATATTTATATGATTACAATATGCAAAGAGGTTAAAATTTTAACAACTATGATAGTAATTTGCGCTGTTATATTGACCGTGATGTTAGGTAAGAGTTATCTGCTAAATTTTAATGTAGTTGAAATGTGAGTTTTGTATTTAGTTTCCAGCATTGTTGAAGCTGTATAGGAGTTACCTGTTACTAAACAAATCTATATAATATATAAAATCAATGCCACTTTTCGTTGTAATTTTATAACTTAAGCACGGGCTCACCTATCCAAACTAAATGTTGGTCGGTCTATTTAGTAGATAGTTTATGTGAGGTTGGTATGTAGGGTAGAGTAGGGTATAGTAGAGTAGAGTAGTGTAGAGTAGAGTAGGGTAAAGTAGGATAGGGTAGGGTAAAGTAGGGTAGTGTAGGGTAGAGTAGGGTTCCATACTATAATACAGTTACCAATTATTAAAATCAAGCAAAAAAACCTATAATATTTAACTTTTTTTTTTTGTTGTAACAGCAATAGAAATACACATTTTGAGAAAAATTTAACTATCTAACTCTTTTTATAACATATAGCCGCTGACAGAGAGAGACGCAGATGGGCGGACGGACGGACAACGGAAGCATATTCTAGTACATAAGATTTTTTTGTATAAAAATCTGATGAAATAGAATATGATAAATTTTTGAAAGTCATAGAACAGAAGTTGTTGTTTATGATGTTAGTAACATGGTCCTAAGAGGTTACCAGTGTTTTACAAATAACCCTTTTTTCCGGTGGGAAAAATCATCCAATGACAACCCCCGCTCTTGGGCGGAGCGGGAGATAGTGTCAGATTCTTACTGACTAAAAAACCCATCCCGTTCCTTCAAGCCTTTATACCGGGGCTCGAGCGCCCTTTCGGATAACCCTGGCCCCAGTAGGCTTCGACCTGGCTGGGCCCCTGCTGTTGCTGACAACTCCTTGAGGCGCTGGAACAGAGCGCGCCGTCAACGATTTGGGCTTGGTACGGACAATTATCGGACGGCCGGACAGCGAGCTACCCATTGCTCACTGTCCGCAAGCCCGCGCTTACTGTGGCTGGGTTGTCAATGTCACTACTCTAACAGGGCATATAAATCTGTATTTATGTATTTTAATTATCTATTAGCAGGGCACATAATATTGCTCGTAGAACAGATGGTTGATGGGGCCGAAAGGTTTTAGAGCGGCGACTACGTACTGGAATACGTAGCGTTAGATTGCCTTTCACATGTTGGACTAATGACCTGGTGAGGGTCACGGAAACCTGATGGATGTAAGATGCATAGGACCAGTCGTTTTGGCGACACTTGGGGCCTTGGGGGAGACCTATGTCTGACAGTTGATGCCTTTTGGCTAAAATGATTGATGATTTTAATTGTAAAGACATTAAATATTTTCGTAACGGTAATAGCAATCGCCAAAAGTCAAGAACGAGTAAGATTGGTTGAAATGTACCTATTTTTAGGGAAAAACTCAACCAATAAAAGATCACTTTGTTATCCGTCTATTTGTCTGTTTGTCAAGACCCTTTATCTCGGGAAAATCCTTTCGGGGATACCATCGCTTAGGTTTATTTTCGTTTTCTTCATATTAGTCAATGTGTCATTCGTTTTGAATAAATAATGTTTCTTTAACTACAATTATGTATAAAGCCCCTTGCTGCCTCAATATTATGCCATCGAATAGCAGACAGTGTACGTACTTATACCCAGTTAATATCAGCAGGTACGCTTAACTCACCTTCCTGCATCTGAGGTAAGGTACATCTATCTAATGGATATATTTCTTATGTAATACAATCTCAACTATGTATCTACTCGAGATAAACTTTGAACTCTGTATATCATCAGGTACTCCTATTATATATACAGTGTAACCTAACTGGGCTCTGGGCTCTAAAGATTACTATTGCCAAAGCGGATCTTGAGCGCTAGCGTCAGAGTGGGGATCGCTTTGCGCATTTCTTACATTGGCGAGTCAATCGTCTTCGTTGTTAGATACATGCAGCAACGCAGGGAACGAATCAGGAGTGAAGTTTATGACGCGATGGCGCGGCGAGCCAATCACTGACACTCCCCGCCCCGCGTCTCATTTCGCACCACTAAAGAGACCGAATATTTGACTCTTGCTCAACTTGAAGCCAGCGCTCAAGATCCGTGCCTGTATCTGTATGAGTGGCACACGTGTGAGCAGTGTAGTTCTAGCTATAAGTTATAGGGCATGCCAAAGAAATATATTGGTTATTAGTTCTTACTCGATAGTATAAGTTATGTGTAAGCTGTTTATTCTGATATTTTGTCAGTTTATCCATTAGCTATAAGATATATCTTTAAATAATTAATTTAAATACACTTAATTATGTTAAATTCACATTCTTTAGCCATCGTCCTCGATTTAATCAGATTATTTTTAGAGAAAATGCGATGCCTAGACATATTTTCATAAAATCAATGACGAAATAGTGTAATAAACAAACATGTTGGGTAATTCGATAATTAGAATAAGTTTAAGTAATGATGCAGAATGGAGGAGACTGCGTGGTCAAGGTTGTGACCTGTTTGCATCATATGCCTTAAGCCGGACCTACTACGCATCTTATTCTGTCTAAACTAATGGGTTCCGTCCTAAGGCGGTTTCACACTGGCACGCACCACGCAGCGTAGCGCGAGAAAACGCAACCTACGCATGTGCTTGCGGGGAGTGCTTGCCTGCGTGAATTTTACGCGCGTTAGTGCGTAAAAGACCCGTACGATGATCCAGATCTGCACTCCCGCAAGTAGAGATGTGCCGTTGAAGCCAATATTGCCTAGAAGTGGGAATATTGGTGGGAATATTACCCAAAGTATGAATATTAGTCCCAATATTGCCATCAACATTCCCATATTGCCAACAACGGCACGTCTCTACTTGCGGGAGTGCAGATCTGCATTATCGTGCAGGTTTTTTACGCACTCACGCTTGTAGGTGCGTCTTGTAAATTCACACAGGCACGCACTCATTTCATACAAAATCACGCACGGTACTACGAGACTCAGTGTGCCATACCTTGCGTGTCGCCCCGCACCCACGCGCTTGAGTGCATGCTTCCCCGCGACGTGGATGTATTTTCAGTGTGTTGGACTGTGCGTGTTTTCTATACAAACGGAGATACTTACAAGCAACGTTAAGACACGCATTCACGCACTACGCTGCGGGGTACGTGGCAGTGTGATAACTGCCTAATAATTTGTAACAGCGCCGGATTTAGACGTCGGCGGCCCATAGGCGGAATATGTGGAGGCCTTCAAGTCGTTTGTAGTTAACTGTTGTCAGATAAATGCGTCTCACTAGTTTTCTCAATGGGAAAAGTCCTGCTTTTTTCATGGCAAAAATTATGCTCGCGCCGTGTGACACGCCATTTTCCGCTGTTGCTATTGGCCATTAGTGCTTATATTTCGTGCTGTTTGATTTCGTAGATTTTTTAATTTACTTTTTCCGTTCAAGGAAAAAAATAAGTTTTTCGTCTACTTCATAGGTCTGCTTCTAACAAAACTCAGTATTTTTTTTTTGTTTCTAATGATAATGATTAACGATCTTTATATATCTATTTATTACTGCTTTATGCACATTACATTGTACAAAGGCGGGCTATTCTACCAACTTCTTGCGAATATGCTCACGTGCCTTCACCTTAAAGGAAAATCGGCTGGTCGCCATTCTGATATTCAGAGGTAGTGCATTCTAGAGAGATATCTAGTAGTAGTAGTAGTATAAGTTTAAACTAGTTGAGGCCGGTATTTCCTAGCTGACAACCCTGAGAAGAAACACCGACACAAACTCAGGGGTTAAAGTCTCTTTTAAATTCCATACAGTAAAGAACATTATAATGGTCAAATCATATGAAAACCATGCAGATTACTGTCTCAGATGGTCTTTAAAGGAAAGAACCACACAGATTTGAGTGGACCTGTCCAGACAGTGCAAGCATTTGTCAGTATTCGTGTTGCTCAAACTTTAAGGAGCTCAATGTCTTGACGAACAATACCAAAGAAAGGACATTTCGGTCTCCATACATTTTATATGGAAACCAGACTTGTAGAGCTACACTTGATAAACGCCAGGCGAACGTTCTACGTACTTACAAATCTGGCGTTATCCACGTGTGCGTCGGTCTAATGTAGTTCTAGCTTGATTCGACTGGCCTGTTGGTCTAGTGGTTAGTGGCCCCGACTGCTATACCGGAGGTCGTAGGTTCAATTTCCACCCAGGATAAATGTTTATGTGATGAGCATTGATCATTTGCGACAGGCCTGTTGGTCTAGTGGTTAGTGACCCTGACTGCTATGCCGGAGGTCGTGGGTTCGATTCCCACCCAGGACAAATCTTTGTGTGATGAGCATGATCATTTGTTCTGTGTCTGACTATTCAAAAGTGCCTGCAAATGGTCTATTTGAAATAAATGAAAAAAAAAATTGATTTTGATAGAGGTTTCAACAACGTACGGGTGAATATTCGTCGTACGTCGGGTTGTCCGATAGTAGAATTGCGATGGCGGAATCAAGTCATGCAATTCTTACAATTCTTGCAATTTTATCTTTCACAGAAAGACTGACGTACATATTTATCGGCCATCACTATTAATTGACCGTCTGTACCTACTCAGTACAATATAGATTAATTTAGATAGATCAATCACCTAAATAGAAAGGTATTGTCTGAGCGAGGTGCATATCGACTGATAAAAAAAAAAACTGTCCAAGTAGGTACGAGTCGGACACGAAGGTTTCTACAATATTAAAATAGAGCAAACAACGATGAAAAAAATATGTTTCTTATCTTGTATAGGAACTAGATTAATTTTTAACTTTATTTTAATTTAATTATTAGTTGTTGTAACGGCCATAGAAATACACATTCTTCAAAAATTTCAACTCTCTACTTCTTACGGTTTGTGCGATACAGCCCGCGGACAGACGGACGGACAGCGGAATTTTAGTAATAGATTCTGTTGGTACGGAATCCTAAAAAATATCGGACAAAAAACAAACACTGCACATTTTAGACTGTTTATAAAAGCGACATCAAACGATATTTTGACTATCATGTTCACGTAATAATATCATTACAGTAAGTCACAGTTTCGAGTTCCGGGTCACGTGTATTTTCACGAGTTACTGTCGATTTGGACACAGTGTCCGAATGTCGATTCGGACACTGTGTCACATTTTATTTTTGATAATTATTGACGATTCGGATACCATTAAAACTTATGGAAGCTACTTATTATTATTTATTTATTTATTTATTAATTTATGTACACACACAAACAGTACAGTCAGACAAAAAAAGTCTTAAAATAAGGAAAACTTTATTACCCAAAGTTGCCGCCTTAAATCCGGACTAAAATAGTTTTGGTAAAGCTTTTTGTACCCCATATTATATTTTAAAGCTTTTTATCAGACTGTGCAACGTTTTCTGTAATGTTTTTAAACCTTAAATGTGACTTTGTGTGTCTAACTGTAACCTTATTGGGCTAAGATATGTTTATGCTCACTTCCCAATTTTAAGTCAGACATTATACGTGAGGACTTGTAATTGGCTAAGTGTCGCCTATGAGTGTTTTCTTTTTAATCACTTTTTTTATAAGCTGTTAGTCCACCAAGCCGTAATAAATAAATAAAAAAAACAGTTTGTGTTCGAATTGTCAGTGAGACAAATATTAAAATAAAATTTTGTCGATTCGGACAGTGTGTCCGAATTAAAATGGTTTTCACACCGACTACCTCGGCGTCTAGTGCCTAGGTCTTAGGTCAGCATACCTTCACTAACTACGTTTATTAGGTATATTTTATTTGTTGCATCATCTGTTGATAGGTAATTACTTTTCGTGTAAGCATAACTCTGCTGAACCTGCTTGGAAGTATGGGCGTGATGTTATGTATGAATAGGGTGATTATGTAGTTATAAAATGCTTAGATGTTTGCTATTTGGAAACTTTATTGATAAATCTGTATGTTCATATATAACACAATCACTTGCTCGCAAAAACCACAACTTAGGGTTGCGGCACATGGGCTACCGGCCACAACCACAAATCGTCGCTGCTCGCTTCTTGTGGCCCGCACTGCCCATTAAACACCGACACACGCGACTCGCGCATTTAAACCTTCTTCGTCAGATTCAATTATGTATGATACTACGCGTATGAAAGAAAGAAAAAATAAAAACATTTTGTTTGCCCGAAAGAGGCGCACACTTAAGACTAACAAATACATTTTTATACTAAAAATTAAAACAAAAAAAAAATAAACAGAAATAATAATAAGAAAATATGCGCCACGTCCGAGCAAAACGGCCGTACGCTCAGCAAAATGCTCTGTCCACACGTAAAAATGCAACGAGTGTTAGCGCTGGTTTTCAGCGCGGGCCGGTAACAATATCGACTAAGGAAGTCAGCAACGGTATGGTGTGCCAATAGATGGTATGGTGTACTGGCTAGTGGCTGTCGCGCGCATTACCTCCCTTTGCGGCCGCTTAGCTAGCTTCAAGATGTCACGTGTGGTCTGTGTGTGGCGACCCTTAGAGCTCATAACTATTTATAATAATGATTATTATTATTGCTAACCCGTATTGCCTCACTGCTGGGCAAAGGAGTCACTCCATTTCTTCCAATGATCACGACTCCTCGCTAGCTCTACTTTTCTTAAAAGGAAATTTTGTGAGAAATGTTGTAGTTTTGCTTACTATGAGCCTCACATAACATATTTTAATATTTGCATGCCAACTCATGGCAAAGTGTGTTTGCACTATTATATTAAGTTACCATCTCCGGTACCGCATTTAATGCAAATAAATGGCTTTACTTTGACTTTACCTCTTTTCAATACATACTCAATACCATTCGTGGTCTGCCGTGGCCCCGTGATAATGGGTCTGGTCACCAATCGTATGTTTTACGGGTCCACAGCTCATTAGTACCTAGGTAAAAGAAAAGAAAGAATTAAATTAATTACTTATTTATTTTGGCGCAAAAAACATTGTAAACAACAAAAACTTAAGACGAACATAGAAAAAATAGGGCGTGTCAGACTTTTACTTATTAAAACCCACTTCTGTTCCTTCTTTGCCCTCATTCCAGGGCCCCGGGGTTCACCTTCGCACCACACAAGGCCACAGTAGGCTTTGACCCTGCTGGGCACCTACGGTTTGCTGACATCTTAAGGCCCGCGTAGAACACTACGCGCCGTCGATGACTTAGGCTCGGTCCGAATGGTTACCGGACGGTCGGGCGGCTACCCATTGCTCGCCCTCCGCAACCTCGTGCCTACGGGAAGGTACACAGTGTGGTTTTATTGAGTGAAACAACCTCAAAAAAAGACTACATAGAGCAGTACAACGAACGCCATTCAATTTCTGAGAGTAGCCCTACTATCTCACAATTAACGATACTAATGACTCCAATATTGCCCACAGACGCATAAATCCATAATTTCACATGCTATTACCATACCTAGCACATAAAAAATTGCTGTTAACCAATATATCAATCAGCGTTGAAATAATATCGGCTACATGTAAAAGTGATGATTGGTTTGATTGATTTATTGTTTGGTTTTTAATTTACCAATACTTGGATAATGATAATAAGCTAGTGCATCTTTTTTGGGTTGCTGACAATTTGGACATAATGTCCAAATCGACACATTTAATTTCAATATTTTCACTGACGATTCGGACCAGTAGTTCTTGAAGGCTACTCCATCTTCAAGAACTGCTGGTCTCTTTGTAAAAAATCTTACAACAGTAGAATGCTGCTCTATCACTGAGAGATATAGAGTAGACATCCTACCCATACGCAAAAAGCGTTTTGGGAACAAATTTATAGTGCGTACAGCCAAGGAGTAGAATTCCCTGCCGGAGTCTGTGTTTCTTGATAGCTACAACTCAGGGGACTTTAAGTCTTCATGGTGAAATGGCGTCAACGACTATCGCAACCCAGTGCTGGGCACGCCATAATCATGGCGGTAAGTCCCCTCTTTGAGGCGTGGCTGGAAAGACCTCACGGCGTCCTTACCTTCCGCATGACGCAGGTCCTCACCGGACATGGTGGAGCACACAGTCGAGGTGTGCCCCGCTTGGGCGGAGCATCGCCGTGCCCTCGTGGGGGCGATCGGCGGCGGAGACCTCTCGCGCCGGGCCTTGGTTGAGGCCATGGTCCGGAGCGAGGAGGAGTGGCAGGCGGTCGCCGACTTCTGCGAAGCAGTAATGCTCGCAAAGGAGGAGGCCGAACGCATCAGGCAACGGCGTTATCGCCGCCGCCGCCGGCGTCGGGGTACTGATCCCGATTTCCGGCCACCGTAGGCGCGGGCTTGCGGACAGTAAGCAATGGGTAGCTCGCTGTCCGGCCGTCCGGTAACTGTCCGGACCAAGCCCAAGTCGTCGACGGCGCGCGCTGTTCCCGCGCGCCTCAAGGAGTTGTTAGCAACGCGAGCCTGTCAATAGCAAAAAAATAAAAATAGGGATGTGGGTGAAGCCGTCTGGCAGAAGCTAGTGTTTAACAAAATAAAACATTCATAGCATTATACCTGTAACCCTCTCAATGGGTGCAGCAATGACCAGGAGGAGTGGTAGAGTTATTATGATGACTTCCTTCTTCAAAAAAATGTCGATACCTACACATAAATTCGTAACATGATTTTTGAATAAAATTGCTTTATATTTAAGTATATAAAAAAATATTTCTTCTTACATACAGCATCTGATAATGTTATCTTGGTGACGTGAATTGAATGAGATAGCACTTTTTAAAATTTGTTACGGAATCTAGTTTGTAAGTTAGTAAGAAGAAACCTCTGCAATATCGATTTGGACTAGTGTTTAAGGATGTTGTTGTATTAAAAATAAATCTTAAACTGATTATATCGATTACATCATGCAAAGTTTAAAAAATGCTTCAAAGTGTTTGTCAAATTACTTAGATCATCAACAGTTACAAAAATGGCTTCTAAAAAATAATGCATTTTTTGCCTTACGACCTTACGCGTAGAGGCATCAATATAGAATAGAATAAACTTTATTCTACACTAAAACAGAAACCAAACTTTTAAATTAACTTACATCTATGTGTAAACTGGCGGTCTTATCGCTAACAGCGATATCTACCAGTCAAATGACAACCCTAAGATGGATTACAAGAACTTAAAATAAAAAGAAGTCTGTGGTGTACTGCAAATTAATCAAAAAAAAAATAAATAAAAAAAACCGTAAAAAAAATAAAAAGAAAAAAAAACTGCGAATATATTCACAGTATTATGACTTCAATTTCACGAATCTCTTGTGTACAATTGGACAGTGACGAGGTCATCACTGGTGATTATCAACTTCAAGTCATCGCCCCGCGGCTAAAAGAAATTTTTAGTTTCACATCTAAAGTGTTCAAATTAGTTTGACCTGAGGCAAATGTGGTGATTTTGTCTCATCATTCTATCTAGGATATGAGACGGCTTAAGAGTAACACCATTAAAATATACCAGCCTGCGGTTATATTACGAGTTAGTTAGTGAGTTACCTGACATCGATACTGATCTACACTTATCCACATCTACAGTATTTAAATATTAATCTTATAAAGAGGTAAATTTTGTCCTTAGGATCTCTGAAAGTATTGGTCCGATTGTTAAAATTTTTTCACCGATGGAAAACTGTTTTTTTTCTTAGTGACAGATGCTATGTTTTATGTACGCGAGCGAAGCTGCCAATCGTCTTCGTTGTTAGATACATGCAGCAACTTAGGAAACGAATCAGGAGTGACGTCTATGACGCGGTAGTGCGGCGAGCCAATAACTGGTACTCCCCGTCCCCGCGTCTCACTTCGCACCACTAAAGAGACCGAATATTTGACTTCTGTGCAACTTGAAGCCAGCGCTCAAGATCCGTGACGGCAATTGTATGTATGTAGGAGGCTGGTACGAGGTAATCTCTGAAAACTACTAGATTTTAAAATTCTTTTCCCAGTAGAAATGCTACTTTATCACCGAGTGACATAGTTTATACAGGGTAGATTTTTGAGATACAGACAGGTATACCTACATTTTTTTCCAAAATCTGTAGGTTTATATAGTATAGTATATAATACAGTCATAAAAAATACTTACTAGTAAAATGTGTCTTAGTTCACAACTACTAAATATGTACATAAAAATTTTGACAGACAAGAGTTCGTAACGTTATAATCGCTTGTAATAAAAAGCTCAAAGAATCTCATATACCTCCTAATTAAAATTAATGATTATAATTACAACATATAAGTCGTGATGGTTCCCTATCAGACTTTCTATCACGACTCTATTAATAGTGTTTCATATAAATTCATAAATAAATAATTAAATAAAATCTAAGTTCGCCGATTTGATATTAATTAACCTATGGATGAGCTACAGTGAGTTGCGAAATGTAGTGATATGATTTTAGAGGTTACGATACGGAGTCGATACGACCCAATGTTACGATCACAATTTTTATATGAGCCGTTTGGGGTCGAAACGCTTGGGTCATGGGTTCCGAATGCGCGTCTCCTTTTTAAGGAAATTTCTCGCCGACTGATCGGCACCTTGCGTGACCAGAGGGCTGGCTCGTTCTTCGCTCAAAGAATTAGCATTGCCATTCAACGTGGTAATGCTGCCAGTCTTCTGGGCACTTCTGAGTACTTCGACGCCTGAGTGCACTTTGTGTTTTTGTATTTTATTTATATACGTTAGGTATTTATTCAGATTTTAGTATAAATAGTTTAAGTTTGTTTACATACATATTATATTTTTATATCTTTGTAGGAAATTTTCTTGAACTATATTCTATAATGACATACATCATAATGGTTTTTATTGACATGATTATTTTATTTTTATTTTAGAAATGTATTTGACAGTAATATTTAATTTTATTTATTGTTATTTTTGATGTCTGTGATATTAATACATATTATGATCTATGTGGGATGTAATTTTATTTACTTATCTGGCAACTTACTACACCAACATATCAATATGAATATTGATTGATTATTTTTGGTAGTGTAGGTATTAAATGTTGTTCAATTTTAAAATATGATAATTTGAAGATTGTTTATAAAACATATTTTAAAATACAATCTTACCAACTGTAACAATGAAATTAATAAATAAAACTATAGGGCAGCGGTCCCCTATAGCTGTGTTGCGTGTCAACGATAAAGAAAAGAAAGCTATATCAGCCTGTCATCTGCCTGGAAGGCCATGATAGGTTCGCTCCTTGAGGATTGGCTAGAGAGACGCCACGCATTCTCACTCTCCGCCTGAAGCAGGACCTTATCAAACACGTTTGTTTTGGGAAGCTCGTGTTTCGGATTCGACGAGAAAAAACTACCGCGTCGCCTCTAGCATATGGTGGAGCATACGGTGGGGGTTTGAACTGCTTGGATGGTGCACTGCCCCGTGGAAGCGACCGGAGACGGCGAGCTTTGGCATTTGGCCCTAGTCCAGGCCTTGTTACGGAGTGAGAGAAAGCAGTAATGCGAGCTAAGGAAGTGGCGGAAACCGTTAGGGAGTCGATGCAATTAACTGCAAATACTTTTAAATATTATGTAAATTAATGGTTAGGTTGGTGCAGTGGTTGAGCGATTGCCTATCGCGCTGCATCTCGTGGGTCCGATTCCCACACAGCACAAATATTTGTATGGCCTATACTATTACAGATGGTTGTTCCTGATCTGGGTATCTTGGGTATGTGAGTTTATTTACATGTTATGTACTACGCGTTCCAAATGAGAATAGGAACGCCGGCCATGTTGTGACGTTACGTCTTACTGTCAAATCGAAGAAATTGAGTAGGGTGAGCAAGAAAAGAAATTAGTTAAATTTTACTTTAATTTAATTTATTTACGAATCATGATCGAAAAATCTCTGATCAAAATCCAGTTCTTCAATTTTGTTGATCTTTACGTAACTGTGTGAAGTGTCTGAGTAGTGGCGTCATCACCGTCATCATCACTGCTGCTTTCCCTTATAAAATAAAACATGGATAATAGAGGTTTTTAATATTTATATCACAACTGTTGTTTTAAATCAAAATAGGCATTATTACCTGTATTTATAGGAAAATTTAATCTGGATTCTCAGTCGCACGAAGAAACACCAACAACGACGATAAAATGGCAGCTGGCAATTTGAATTTTGAATTTAAAATGTAGCCAATAATGAAACTAAAAAGAAAGTATGTAGTATAATTTGTTAAATAATTGTTATGAATAACTTTTTTATCTATTTCTTAATATGACTTGACAAAGGGTCAGTAAAAAAATCATTAAAACGCAAATAAGCTTTTTTTGCAAACCGTACTTTTCAATCAAAATTTGACAGATCGAGTTTATTGACTTTCCTATTCTCATTTGGAACGCATAGTACACGATATGATTTGACATTACGCGCATGGCAGGTGAGAGATTGTCATGCTCACTAAAATGTCTCACTGATGGTGGCACGTGTTATTGGGTCATTTGGCTCCCTTCAAAATGGTTGAGCTGAGTGGGGCTGATGCATGCGTCATGCTTGCGAACTGATCATCTCTTAGCGGCCAGTGACTTATTCAATTTAATTTTTATTACTTATCTTCATTGTGCTCACAAAATAGTAGCAAAAAGAAATATGTAACGAAGATTCATGTAACTAAATATCATTTAAAAGAGTGTCCATGAAGTTTCTTGCACGTTCTTCTCCATAGAGATCTACGCTTTGGAACGTGCAATTTAAAATCACTTGTCTGACTGACCGACATCTTGACAGTTTAAAAGTGCCTGTAACTGGTCTATTTGAACTAAACGTTTCTGATTTATGAGTTCTGAGACAGGAGATATACCTAGTGTAGGGATTTTTTTTAAGTGATTAAAAAAATAATGTTTTCTAAAATATCGTGTATTGTAAAAGTCTTGTAGAAATGTTAATATATGCAGTACTGAGCTTGATTGCCGTTTTGAGTCACAAGTAATACACGTCTACGGCCTATCGAGTGTTCGGTGGTGGTCCAACTCAGAAACTTTTCTTTCTGTTTATTAAATACTAGCTTTTGCCCGCGGCTACACCCACGTGTACATAAAATATAGTCTATGTCACTCAAAAATAAATCAGCTTTTTATCGGTGAAAAAATATTAGCAATCGGACCAGTACTTCTAGAGATTATGTCCTACAAACAAAAAACATAAAAACAAAAAGTATTAGTGTAGATGAATATGTCGGAGAAGTCAATAGTACGGAAGCTTGAGAACGAATAAACGAGCTAAGTGACAAGTGACACATGTCACTTTGACAGAATCCGGTCTGACGTTTGCACGAACCGAGCAGATAAAGGTGCCGACTGCAGAGGCCCGGCTCACTCCTCTGTCGGCAGCCGTGCGATATCTAGTCACGTGCAACGTCTAATTCTCGGGGTCTGTCTCACGGCTCATTAAGTGAAGTGAAAATCTAAAGCTTGCATCATAATAAACCAGTTGTGTGATCTGCCCCCCTAGCCAAGTTACAACCGTTTCGCTCGCGCTGAACGCTTCGAGTTGACCTTGCCGCCAATTCTTTTGTTCTGACCATGTAACTGAGCGTTAAGACGACGTCATTCCCGTACATATGAAGCTTTCTACAAGCGTTAACTAGTGCAGATTAGCAACTTGGCCAGGGGTACTGGAATAGTCTGTTTATTGCTTGATACCCGGCCATCGCCCAAAAAACAGTCTTTGGAAAGAGCTTCGGTGATGATCGGTATCCTCTGCTGACATATATATACAAGTTTCCTTCTCCTAGATAAGAGGCCAGAGTCCCAGTGGTGGGAACATTATAAGGCTGATTATGTTTATTAGCAATGGCCTTCATCAGAAGATCACCCAAAAGGCAATGATAAAGGCTATGCCCAGAGTTTCCTTGCGTGATCGCATTAGGAATGAAGATATCCGCAGGAGAACCAAGGTTACCGACATAGCCCAGCCAATGCCCAATTGGCAGGCTACATTGCTTGCAGAACAAATCTATATATCTATACATATAAAAATAAAGGAGTGAGGATGTTGAGGAGGATGTTTGTACAAACCAAAATATTTTTTTTTACAATTTTTGTCTGTCTGTCTGTCCGGGCTAATCTTTGAAATGGCTGGACCGGTTTTGACGGGACTTTTGAGGCAGGTAGCTGATGTAATAAGGAGTAATATAGGCTACTTTAATTTTAGAAAAAATAAATTCAAAATCCTGTAGTCCACGCAAACGAAGTCGCGGCCACAGCTAGTGTTCAATAAGGGCCGAAAGGTTTTCGAATGGCAACCGCGCACCAAAAGACGCAGCGTTGGAAGGCCTTCCCCAAAATGAACCGATGACCTGATTATAGTGCAGAATAATTAAACGAGCACATTTTTAAATGGGACATGTCAACCTATCTAGTTATCCAAGTCTCAAAAAAACATTTAAAAATCTCTCGGGCTACGTCATTGCTTCAGAACCACTCATTTCTAAAAGTCGCTCTTCGCTTATACCTTGCGCGAATGTGAGAAGCAAAGATTGTGATATATGATGCGTCCTCCACATATTACCTTTCATTTTTACAATAACGAGTAAAAGGCTATAAAAGTGTATGTAAACTTGCAAACGATTTGCATTCCGACGAGGTTTGCTCAGCTAGTTTGTACACAAGTTATATAATTTCGTTTTTTATAGAATTTACCTCATAGTTTAAATATGAAGATGTAAAGAAAGCTAGTGGACTAACTTGCATTTAGATTTGTGTGATTATTTTTTGTCAAGTAGTAATAGTTTGGTTGAAGTAGATGAAGCGACATCTATGTCGTCACATATATATGAACTAATTCTGCATCGCGCAATTCAAGTTTTCCACACTTAAGAACAGCCTGAAATCATCTATCGGGCAGTTGCCCACCAGACGTTATGTCTGGTCGGAGGATGTATATTTACGTAGGTCTCGTGGTCGCAAGGGCGACTGCTGAGTGTGGGGTCCTGAGTGCGACTCCCAGGTCAAGCAAAAAGTGTTATTGGATTTTCCCATTAGGAATTAGTCTGTCTGTAGCAGCCCTAAGCTTGGAAGTTAGTGATGTGACACGCGTGGCTCGGAAAGCTCGTTATGCCGTTAGTCCTACACCTGATCTCTCCCCGTCGCGATGTATTGCCATCCAATCGAACCATGAGAGTAAAGGATCTGGAAGGTGATCGGAATTCGATCAGAAGTATTATTTTTATCGTCGTAGTCGTAGTAATTTAATTTTTTGGTATAATACGGGTATTCTCGGGTATATTTAATAAAAGAAACGGATATGTTTGTGGTCAAAATTATGACCAAATCAATAAACTCAAGAATGTCACAAATGTTCCTACTGAAGCTTCATCTATTTTTAGATTACTGTATCTAAAAATAGATGAAGCTTCAGTAGGTTTACTAGGCCAAGTATTTTCATGAATTATTTATTAATTACCCATCCACTCTATACAAAATTAAATATAGTTTTGAGAAATCACTATAAGTAATTTATTTGAAACTACGTTAAGTAATTCACGTACACAAAGTTATTTTTTGAACTGCCGAGAGTCATCACGCTGTGTCGAAAGGGGGTCAAGCAAGTTCGAAGTAATGTCAGCAATTTTTAACATTGAAAGCTAACTTGGGTGTTGCACGCTATGATTGTTTGGACACAATAAAATATTGGACTGAATAAGAGTGGCGTCATTAATCGCCTTTTCATTTTTAGGGTCTTGTACCTTTTTTTAGATGTGAAATCCTCCAATGATATCTCCCGTTCTTGGGCGGGAGGGCGTGACAGACTTTTACTGACTAAAACTCACTCCTGGTTCCTTCGTTGCCTTTCATACCAGGGTCGGGTTTTTCTTTCAGAAGCGAACGGGGCACGAAAGGATGACTTTCCGCCTAAAAAAACAACCACTTACACTTAAAACAAGGTTCAGTTGAAAACCAGCGTCAGGCAACTGCTACTTAGTTGTCTGACTTTTTAATTTAATTTTCTACATATGTAGATACTTATTTTTTATGTCCTGTGTGCTAAATAAATGTGATTTTTCTTTCTGTTTTCACAAATAAAGGGAAACGTTTAAATAACCGTAACGGACATTGACCATCTATGTATTGGAGTTGCACCAAGTGCTACTCAGAAATGTTTATTGTATTATAAGTAAACAAAAGCTCATCGAAATAATAATATTCCACAACTATCACACAACACCGTCTAGTCCTAAGCTAAGCAGAGCTTGTGTTGCTGTTTTTTTTTTTTTAAAAAAAAGCCAACGAACTGGCTGGTAAAAAATACTTTAAGGATTAAGCATTCTAGAATAGGTTTGAAAATTTGTAGAAAAAAGAAGTGTGTTGTTTTTTCAGTGTTGAAGTGATTTTTGTTAGAAAAGCTTGTGCGTGCTCAACTAAGAAAAATATATTAGTGTGCAGGCCCGTGTCTTGTATTTATAGAAGAATCCCAACACGAAGCCTACCTCGAGCAGTAGTAGACAAGTGTTAAAGATACTTATATATTTCTAAATACACATATATAATAGAAAAAATAAACTCAGGCACAGAAAAAAATTATCGTTCTCATCAGACACACATTTGTATAGCAGTCAGGCCCACTGACTACTAGATCAACAGGCCAGTCAATGTAAAAATGAAATATATTCGAATTACATGGAATTTAAACATAAATACGGTGTATCTTGGATGCACCTCTATTTAACCGGCCTAGAGATCTCATTCAAATAAGTTAGAAAATCTTTTTATAAGTTAGAAATTTTAGTAGAATGTTGGGAAAGGTTTACATCTCAAAAGAAAACCTCTTTCTAAAAGCTCCGTTCAAATAACGCTGCTTTTGCCAATGTCTCGTAGATTTCACACTTCCGGCTGCTAAGAACCAGTATAACTTAGTCTCTCATCAGGGCGATGCTTGCTAAATATTGGGTCCTCACCTGTGAAATTGGCGTATTCAAAACGGATCATTTCGAACGGTAATATCTTAATAACTAAGTAAATAATAATAAATGCTCAAATCTATTAAAAATAGTAGTCCAAAATTCCCATAAATAGTAACTGATATTTTGTTCGATTCAGTCTATTCCTCCCTGCCCTCCCCCAGCGAAGCCCTTACCCCACAGGGAGGCCCTTAGCGTGTAGTCGCTTAGTTTTTGAGTTTAGTTAAATATAACCTAGCTTTGATTTTCTAATAAAGGATATTGGACTGCCTGTAGGGGGGCATATGCAGTCCAATTAAACAATCGATCTCCTATGTTGTCCTGTGAGAAGCCGAACACAAAAAAAAATGCTATTAGTTCCTAATGTGTAAAGATAGACTGGTCTCTCCGAGGCAAGCTGCATCAAGTGCCAAACACTTGACACGCTAATTGACATTCTAAGTATCCAGCAATTTCTAAATCCACAAGCAATCCGTGAACCTTGTATTTGACCTTTTAGTTAGTTTGATAATTTTATTAAATGATTAGGAAGAAGTATACTAAAATCTTTAGAAGTACTTATGCGGGATAGGGTGTAAAGTCCCGCTAATCTCAGTTGAAAACGGAGGATCCTCCGTTCCCGTATGGCGTTATAGATGTCGCTAGATATCTAAAGTTTAAAAAACCGGTTATTCTTGTAATAGAATTAGGAAGATCACAAAATTTTTCGCCGTCCAACCGTCCGGTAACCGACCGGACCGAGCCCAAGTCGTCGACGGCGTGTAGTGCTCCACGCGCGCCTCAAGAAGTTGTCAGCAACTGCAGGGGCCCATCAGGGTCGAAGCTTACTGGGGCCGTGGGCGGTAACAATGGCAAAGAGGAAACAGGAGTGGGTTTTTTGTCATCATCAATAATTTTCTCACCTAAAAAAAAGCATGTTTATTTGGCACATAAAATCAATAAGTTTTGAGTTCATATTCAGTTATTTGCCCAATGTTATTAATTGATGTTAATAAACGATTTAGAGCCACTTAAATCTTAATAAAAAGACTTTAAAACTTGTTTTACTATTGAGAAAAAAAACTCAAGTAATAACTTCAATTCGTCTGTAATCACGCTTTTTAACAATTAAAACTAAAGTACTTTTTTCAAAAAGCCAACGTCACGTGGTATTCCCAAGCGGTCACCCATCCAAGTACTAACCACGCCCGATGTTGCTTAACTTCGGTGATCGGAACGAGAACCGGTGTTCTCAACATGGTATGGACGTTGGCGACAGTGCAACTGAAATTACTTTTCACTATCATTGCAGTTGGCAGCTTCCCAAAACCAGATTTATTTTTGTTGAATGTAAATACCATCAGCTCATCTAACTGCCAAACTATGCTATAGGTACAAACTAAATATTTTTTAAATATCATAATTTCAGCCGAAAACTTCCACAACTGGACATAGGCCTTCCTCAAATATCGCCAAGTCACCACTGCGACCGGTCCTATGCATCTTGCATCCAGCAGATTGTCTCTTTCTTTTTATAAGTCTTCAGGGCATCGGTCCACCTTGTGGCACCTATAAGCATATTTGAAAGTAAAGATCTGCTCCTGGAATCCCTTCCGCATGCCTTGACGAACCGTCATTCAAGATGTTGAAGTAGTTGTATCGCCACCCATTGCATGTATACTCCCTAAGTGCTTTGCTTCTTACGAGTACTTACATAGGGCATCTTAATTCGCCAAGCCTGTTTCAACATCGGAATAAGTACCAGAAGTAGTATGGCACTTCCATCACCCATAAGCATAAAACCGTTGTGGAGACACATTCATTGTGCACAT
This sequence comes from Mythimna albipuncta, assembly GCA_929112965.1. Lineage (NCBI taxonomy): Eukaryota > Metazoa > Arthropoda > Insecta > Lepidoptera > Noctuidae > Mythimna > Mythimna albipuncta. The sequence goes on from OV815973.1 coordinate 1,536,110, forward strand.
AACTAGTACAGCTAAGGAGTGGAATATCCTACTGGAGTCTGCTGTGCTGCAAACTGATAAACTGGGGGTCTTTAAGACCAGAGTAGTTTTTGATAGGCAAACATGCTCCATCCATGGTCACATCTTTACTTACCATCAGGTGAGATAAAGGCCAAGCGCGAACCTATCAATAATAAAGAAAAAAATACTCCAGTTACTCCAGTGGCAGTTAATTCCATAAAAGACATAAGCAGATAGTGGTCTAGATATGCAAGAGATTACCAGAATTAGCTTAGGAAATGATGATGATGAAGAGTCATTCCATCGTACAATGAAATGAACTACACGTACTCGTAAATATAATCAGTATTATGATATTCCCGCTGCTGGGACCCAAGCCGAAAAGGGAATGAGTCGAAACCTACCATGCAGGCTCTGTGTGGATTCGGTGGATGTCAAATGTTTAGGACATGCCGGTTTCTTTACGATGATTTCCTTCATTGTTTTTAAAGCATCGATGATTAAATAAATTATATGAAGAAAAGCACGAGGAGAGCCGACCCAGAATGAAAGGATAAGGCAAGGAAGAAGAAGAAGAAGATATGAAGTAAAGCGCTGACCTGGGTTTAGCCCATGACGTTCGAAATGTAAATCGGGACGGACTTGTATAATAAGAAGTACATTTGTTTATTAGGTGAAAGTAATCTACGGAGTAAGCAGAAATACAATTCATTAAATTTTTGCAATAGACTGTAAAATTTTGGCTAACTATAAACAAAAACCTATGAGCCCTGTGGGTTAGAAAATGAGAGCAAAGCGAAACAGTCAGTGAATATCAAACCACAAGAAAAGCCGACCATTCTACCAGTCCTAATGTCATCTGTATTGTTCGATAATGACCCGCCAGAACTATTGAACCGAACTATATGTTGAATGCTTGCATAACTTCAACACATCACAATTTAACGATATTTTTGTGTAGAAAAAGTATACTGACGTAATAGATTTCTAAATTCGAATCTGTCGAAAGTCATGTTTTCTGTAGTTCATGTATTTCGAGGGCTATTGTTTAGTTAAAGTTGGTAGATTATCTTGAAGATACATCGAAACTTAATGCTGATTTAATCTGTTTATGTAGTGTGAAAAACATGGGAATTGTTCTGAATCATGTAGGCATATGATTTACACTTGCGTATATTTTGTTATTATTTGTTACAGATGTATTTTCGACCAGATGAAGGTCGTTTGAGGATTCAATGGATACGAAATATTGGCAGCTAGTTAATTGATTACTTCTGTTACTCTCTTCGAAAGAATCTTCTATATTCATCAGTTGATAGAAATAATGATGATGATATGTTTTCTTGTAGGCAGATATTAAGGTATATTATTGTTCTCGTCTGCTAAGAGAGTTTCTAATGATCGAATTTCGGTATGAGCTAAAACCAAATATGTTACTGCAGCCTACTGAACACATACGGGTACTTGTGGCTAATCGTAGCGACATAATTATTAAAGGTATAGCCATAGCTTTCTTTTATACGAATAAATGGGGTATCCAATACTAAAATATTTTTCCGGCTCATTCGACTTGTAATATTAATACGACTATGTCTAAATACATTATGCAGGTATGTATTGTCTAGATAGTATGATTTATGATATAATGAAGAAGTCTAGAGAGTATTTTATTATTAAGATCGTTTGCTTTTTTATTTACTTAGCAAGCAAACGTACAGGAATGTGAGGTCTACTTTAATCTCACGATGTTGACATAAAGACGCTTCCACCAATTGCGCCAAATACCAGTAGCAGTGTGTACTAGAGCACAATTGTTTGATATTGTCACACAGTGTACATTGCGAATTGTAAGTAAGACAGTAGCATCAAATGTTACTGTTGCGATATCTAACGCGAAACGTGTTTGCAATGTCTATTATAAATTTATCGCCTTAAATGTTTATCTATCCAGCAACATATTTAGGATGCCGTACCTTAATGTTAAAAGCGGTATTCTCGTTTGCCAGTACGGCACCCTATTGCAGACTGAGAGTCCGCTGTCCGTCTGTCGTTTCGTCTTAACAAGACAGTTGAAAATTTTACAGATTATGTAAGTACTAGCTTTTACCCGCGGCTTCGCCCGCCTCTTTCTCCCCCTTTTCTCACTTTAAAAAAAATAGCCTATGTCCGTCTCCAGGGTTCCAACTATCTCTGTACCAAAATTCATCAAAATCGGTTTTGCCATTTAGGCGTGAAAACGTAACAAACAAACTCACTTGCGCTTTAATATTAGTAAGGATTTCTGTTGCGGCTACAACAACAAATACTAAAAACCGAATAAATATTTAACTGGAGCTTCCTAACAATAAACGGATTTTTTGCCGTTTTTTGTAACGGACCAAAGAGTATGTAAGGTTTACTACGGACGGCCTTCATGTGCGAGTCAGGCTCGCGCTTGGCCAATTTTTTTATTGTTGATAGGCCCGCGCTAGACCACTATCTCACCTGACAGAAAGTGACGATATGGTCGACGATGAAGTAAGCTTGCCTAGAAGTAACCTATTCAATCTTAGCTTAAAGATCCCCAGGTTTTATCAGGAAACAGACACCGGCAGGGAACTCGACTCCTTAGCTGTACTCATAATGAATTTACTCCCAAAACGTTTTGTGCGTATAGATGGGATGTCCACCATGTACCGGTGGTACATCCATCGCTGCTCGCTATACGTCTGGTGGTCCGATGATGGAACGGGTTTTGCGGAAGTAGTTGGTTGTCTTCGTCATCATCATCATTTCAGCCGATAGACGTTCACTGCTAGACATAGGCCTCCCCAAGTGTCGTCACAATGAACGACCCGGTGCGTCCCGCTTCCATCGGATTCCCGCAACCTTTACCAGGTCATCGGTCCACCTTATAGGAGGCCTTTCGGTCGCCACTCCAGAACCTTTCGGCCCCAACGGCCATCTGTTCTGCGAGCAATGTGCCCTTCCCATTGCCACTTAAGTTTGGCGATTATTCGTGCTATGTCTTCTTCCCATTGCCGAATATAGGTCTCAGTATTACATTAATTTATGATTTAGATTGGGAAGAACTTTACTAATGCTGGCTGCATTTGAGTCGTAATCTGTCTGAAGAGTACTGCATGGTTCAAGTTGAAAGCAACGCGATGGTGCGGTTTATAAAGGAAATTTTTATTTATTAATTGTTGCGTGTTTCACATCTCTCTAGGTTAAATATACCCAAAGGTCAATAATAATATAATATTCCACAACTATCACACAACGCCCTCTAGTCTCATGCTTAGTAGAGCTTGTGTTATGAGGACTAGACAACTGATAAACATGCTTATATATTTCTAAATACATACATATTTTAGATAAATTAGTCAATGGAAAGGAAATCAAAAATGAAAATATCCGCAGGAGAACCAATGTGACCGACATAGCTCGAAGAATCGCCAAACTTAAATGGCAGTGAACAAGGCACATTGCTCACAGAACAGATGGGTTGAATGGTTCTGGAGTGGCAACCACGTACCAGAAGACCACCTTATGGGAAAGGTGGTCCCTTTCCCATAAGGTGGACCAAATATCAGGTGAGGGTCCCAGAAATCCGATGGATGCGACAGGACGGGCCATTATGGCGACACTTGGGAAGTCCAACAGTAGACGTATGATGATCAGAATGCAGAGTAGAACTTGGAGTGGCCCAATCGGAGCGCCGAACGTCATCCATGTCGATTGCAAAATACTGCATATCATTATTCAAAATCCTCAACAAAGAAAGTTATTTGTCTACATATCGAGTAGGTACCTACAATCAAGCATATCATTAGTAGCGATGAATATTCTGTTCCCCACATACTGAGATAATGTTGTGTGGTGTTGATAAGTTGCGCCTGTACCGATGCCATAACCTTCGCCTCTTACTTTCGAATGACCTGCGTAGATTGCTAGGGATGAGCGGAGGAGAATCTGATGTCGATGTTTCGGTGCGTGAGTTATCGATAAATGTGCACTGGTTTTATGTAGATGGTTAAAAGTAAAGACACTATTATTTAATTTTAACTGACCTGGCGTTAATTTTAAAGAAAAAGAAAAATGGATGTGTAGAATTTATTAAGATTACTGTGTAGGGTTCCAAGTAAAAATAAATAAAAGAAGTAAGAACTTGAAAAAAACTTTGCATGTTCCTCTGAATTAATTTATTCAGAGGAACATGCAAAGTTTTTTTTTAATTTGGGTTTAAGGATTCTTTATTTCTCATAAGAACATGGCTCACTTGTCTAATAAAGAAACATGTGATATACCATAGCTGGGCAAAGGCTTTTCCCGAGCCACCTCGAACCAGCCCTTACTAAATACTCGCTCAATTTCATTATAATCTGGCAATCTTATTAATTACGTCTATGAGCTGAGCTGATTATTATTATTATTTTAAGTCACAAAAGTTTACAACAGACCTTAGTGCCCGTTTAGAATTTATACAAAATGTAAGAACTTTCGTTGTTAATGATGTTAGTAACATAATGGTCCTGAGTGATTGCCAGTGTTTTAAAAATAACCCTGTATATTAGCTGACCTGGCAAACATTATTCTGCCATGTAAATTATCATTGAAAAAGTGTGAAGTGTCTTATTTTTAGACTTACCAAATATATCAGTGCCTAAACATAATAGCAGTGTCCAAACATATCAAGCAGTCCTCTATATCAAGCAGTGCGAATTTTTAACAGGTTGCCCTTGGACTTGAAGAGTATAATTTACACGAGCTCGTTTAAGTCTAAGCTCAAAGCTTTCCTTTTGGAGAAATGTCTCTATTCGGTGAACGATGACATATCAACAATTTAAAATATATGATATTAATCAAATGTGAGACTGAGTAGTGTTTCGGTAGTAATAATGTAAGTTATTGTATTGACATTAAATTTTATTTTATTTTGTTATTTTTTATAATTAATTGTATTTATAATTGTAATTAATGTAGTTTTAAGTAATTTCAAACGCAATACAAACTGTTCTTGAATAATTGAATTGAATTGAAAAAATAAATAAAAAAAATCTTATTATTTAATATACAAAAAAAAAAATCATAAAAATTAGTCAAGCCGTTTCAGAGGAGTTCGATAACAAACATTACGATACTAGATTTTTATTTTATCGATATATTTGGTTAAATTTTATTGACATCATCACCTCACTAGCAGTTAACCTACGATAGTTATTATGTCACCACGCACTAGCAAAGAAATCAAATAATTGTATGGCCGACCTGTGCGTATTGCACGATTTGAGAAATAAAATAACTATTTGATTATAACAGTTGTAACTCTTGACAGTTGAAACCGTTTTTGTGTTTTTTAAATTGCATGTATGAATTTTGTTAGTAACGCGATTAACAACACACTGGTGAATCCATTCCTTTGTTTCAAAATAACCGTAAGTGGAAGTTATGAAAATAGTTTTTTTACTGCGTTTTTCGCTTATTGTTTAAATTGTACGTACAAAGAATATGACATGCATACGTACATAAGCACAGTTTTAGCTATAATCGCCTTAGGTATGATATTATTGTTTAGTATTATAATTGTGTAATATGTATCTATTTTTGGTGTAATAAATTATTATTATTATTGCTTTGAGCTCTAAGTTTTAGTTAATTTGAGACCTGGAATAACTGCAATAAGAGCAAGTTAATGTGAGGCTTCGTTACGGGATTATTCGAAAGAGTCACTGCAAAGGAAGGAACACAGGTGGCTAGTTGGCGACCATTCACTATTGTACTCAAGCCTCCCCCAAGTGTCACCATGGCGACCGGCCTGTGCGTTTCGCATACTTCGTACCCGCACCTGGCCATCGGTCCGGTGTATTTTAAAACGAATGGAACAAACGCTATACGTAATTTGAATAATTAACAATATTGACTGCATCATATACAGTATCTGAGTTACTTTTAGGATATCATCTTTTTTTTTTTCGATGGGAAACATCATCTTATGACAACCCCCGCTCTTGGGCGGAGCGGGAGATAATGTCGGACTCTTACTGACTAAAAAACCCATCCCGTTCCTTCAAGCCTTCATACCGGGCCCTAACCCTGGCCCCAGTAGGCTTCGACCCGGCTGGGCCCCTGCTGTTGCTGACAACTTCTTGAGGCGCGCGAGAACAGCGCGCGCCGTCGACGACTTGGGCTTGGTCCGGACAGTTACCGGACGGCCGGACAGCGAGCTACCCATTGCTCACTGTCTGCAAGCCCGCGTTTACGTTGGCTGGAAATCGGGATCGGAATTCCGGCGGCGGCGAGAGCGCCGTTGCCTGATGCGGTCGGCCTCCTCCTTAGCGAGCATTACTGCTTCGCAGAAGTCGGCGACCGCCTGCCACTCCTCCTCGCTCCGGACCATGGCCTCGACCAAGGCCCGGCGCGAAAGGTCTCCGCCGCCGATCACCCCCACGAGGGCACGGCCATGCTCTGCCCAAGCAGGACACACCGCGATTGTGTTCTCCAGGGTGTCCTCCGGGCGTTCCGCAAAGTGGTGACACCCGGGAGTCACTTCCGCTTTAATTCAGAACAGAAACCTCCCGAACTTGCCATTTCCGGTGAGGACCTGTGTCATGCGGAAGGTAAGGACGCCGTGAGGTCTTTCCAGCCACGCCTCAAAGAGGGGACTTATCGCCATGATTGTGGCGTGCCCATGGGATATCATCTGATCATCACGATGTTACATCGATAACAATAAAGGAACATAACACTGTGATCATTTACACAGCATCACTAAACAAATCGTGTTTAAGAGCTAGCTATTTAAATAGCGAGGGAACAGTAGCAGCAGGCAGTAATGATCGCACTCTCTTTACATATTATGTCACTGTCTCGTCTTACACTCCCCAGTACTAGCACGTACTAAACGAGGCATGACTTGGCTATTCTAGACAGATAGACTTTGATTTCGTCACTTTGTTCGGGGAGAAAAGTAATAGTGTCATTAGGGTGTTGATGCTGGTTGCGTTTTATGTAGGTATTCCTTATACAAAATGCGTTGACGAGAAGTCTTAGTAAAGTCGATATATCATAAAAATAGTTGGTAGCCTTTTCTTGAAATCGTAGATAAGTAGATTGAATTGGAATTATTTTAGATACAATAGCTTTATTTTTAGAAATTTAGAACTACAGCAGTATTTTACTTCTTTTTAAAAACATTGTCACATAATAAGAAATAATCTTCCATAAGTGTGGGTGTGTTCACATACCTACATTTAAACACATATACATCAACTACGAGTCAATTATAATTATGGTCTACTGGATCTGTAGACTATAATTATTATTATAAATATTCTATCCACGCGGGTATCCATTCTAAAACTCGCAATGCAGTAGCCAATGGCTTTAAATGATTTTCCACTGAAGACATAGTAAGTATGCTTCTTCAGGATATCCATAACTGGTCTTATGTAGGTATATTTTTTATATGCTTGACTTCGATCTCACCTGATGATAAGTTGTGATGTAATCGTTGATGGTGAAGCGCAAAAATTTATTAAAAAGACACCTTAGAATAAGTCCTAAACATTTCCCCAATTAATCGCTAAGACAATAAATTACCAAGGTTTAGTTATATCAGATTATTATCTACGTCTGTCCCCCTAGCCAAGTTACAACCGTTTCGCTTGCGTCGAACGCTTCGAGTTGGCCGCATCGCCGAATCTTTTGTTCTGACCACGTGACTGAGCGTTGAGATGACGTCATTCCCGTACATTTGAAGCTTTCTACTAGCGTTAACTATTTCAGATTAGTAACTTGGCTAGGGGTACTGGTTACAAATGAAGGCCGCGCTTGAAGTTACAGTAAAACCATTGACAACTTACTCAAGCAGCAGTTTCCACAATCAATCTCAAATGTTAAGTTGCCGTAAATAAAATGGCAGGCGTTTAACCTGACAAGCAAGATTAGTGTTAATGTCAGTGCACTATCAATCATAATTCGATGTAACAGCTTTATTAGAGACGTGTTCCACCGCAGGTGGGCACTGTGTAACAGGGCACGATGATTTTGTAGACTTATACGAGTATCTATTGTAACAGAAGATAATTATGATACAACAGAACATAAGTTACAAAAAGTGTAGGGCGCCTGCCTGGGTTTGAACGCACAAACTACAACTCGTAAGTCTGAGCCGTTACCTCGCTCTTTTTTTTAGGGTTCCGTAGCCAAATGGCAAAAAACGGAACCCTTATGGATTCGTCATGTCTGTCTGTCAGTCTGTCTGTCTGTCTGTCCGTCCGTATGTCACAGTCACTTTTTTCCGAAAATATAAAAGCTATACTGTTGAAACTTTGTAAGTAGATGTATTCTGTGAACCGCAATAAGGTTTTCGCACAAAAATAGAAAAAAAGCAATAAATTTTGGGGGTCCCCATACATAGAACTGAAACTCAATTTTTTTTTTTTTCATCAATCCCATACTTGTGGGGTATCTATGGATAGGTCTTCAAAAATGATACTGAGGTTTTTAATATATTTTTTTTCTAAACTGAATAGTTTGCGCGAGAGACACTTCCAAAGTGGTAAAATGTGTCCCCCCCCCCCTCTAACTTCTAAGATAAGAGAATGATAAAACTAAAAAAAATATATGATGTACATTACTGTAAAAACTACCAACGAAAATTGGTTTGAACGAAATCCAGTAAGTAGTTTTTTTTTAATGCGTCATAAACCGAAAAAAATACACTATTATTAAAACATCGATCAAAGTTACAACACATTACAAGAAATTTTATATTATGTTACTTGCTGCTACGGAACCCTTCATGGGCGAGTCCGACTCGCACTTGGCCGGTTTTTTTAATTGATATAAACTAGTGCTTGACTGCGATGTTAAGCAGTGATGCAATCTCTGATGGTGAGGTGCACTAGTTTATCAAGAGCCTATTCACTCTAACCTTGAAGACACCCAAATAAATACACAATAATAAACAATGAGGTTAAAAAATAATTAGGAGCCAACCATCGATATACAAGGTGTAAGGGACAGCCCTCCACAAACTTTAAGGGCTTGCTCAGTAGACGAAACTGAATAACCTTCTACATTTTTTTTTATCAGGAAACGAAAAAAAAAAATCCGCCTCACCATAGAAAATTATAAACTTGATTGGACAGTTTGTATGGAGAGACCGAAATTTTTTTCGTTTCCTGAAAAATTGTTTGTGTAAGGTTTGTTCAGTTTCGTCTACTGAGCAAGCCCTTAAAGTTTGTGGAAGGCTGTCCCTTACACCTTGTATAGGTATGTACTAGATTACGTATGTAGTAAACTCCACCTGAGTCTACTCACTGAGTCCACCTGAGGACATTTTGTTCGCGAGAAAAGTATCCTATTTAGGCGATCTAGCGCTGTAAGTTTTTAAATAATTTTGTTAGACGACGCACAATGCGAATCTAGCGCTCCAGCGAACTTTTGTTCTAACTTATCAGTATTTTGACAAAAGTTTTCCATGAATGAGCTTCTGTCTATCCCTAGAGTGCAAATACGAGTGCAAAGTAAAAAAGTTATCTGCAATTTCTACTAAATAGTAATAATAAATAACTGAACATAATAAGTAGTTTTTTTAATAGCCCATATTGTCCCACTGCTGGGCTTTTGTCCAACTTCTTGCGGGTATTCTTTTCTTAAACCACCTCGAACCAGTTCCCGCGGTAGGCATCCACGTCGTCTCGCCACCTAACCCCAGGTAGACCTCGGCGCGTGGCGTCGTCCATCTTCAGGTGGGACCCACAATAAGCAGTTATATAATATTTTTATATTTTCATAAATATTATTGAAAATAATATCTACTATTATTTCCGCAATTTTGACACTTGAAAGATGATAAGTGTGCCATAATATGAATATAAATTTTTAGTAAGTTTCTACAACAATCAGAAAATCGCAAAATAGTAGATAACTTTCTTTACTTTGCAACCGTTTATCAATGGCACCTACCTCCTTAACATCATAATAGATCCAAAACAAAACAACAGCGGTACGTGAAGTAATCCTCATCATACAGCACATAGGTCTCGTCAGCTCGTGCTCAGCAGAAACACATTAGTTTTTTGCGACAGCCACGCGAGTACGTTCACTCTTCAGCGACGGTCCAGTTTCGTTAGAACGGACCCATTTACACGTCGGCAGTGTCGTGCAATTATATGAAATTATAGCTATAAGTAGAGAGCTACTGAGTTACGAGTTGTTAGCTGAAAGTGATGCAACTTGACGCGAGCAGGGGTTAACTCATAGCTGATTGGAGCCATGGGTTGACTGGGGACCATAGGTTGCCTAGGGACCATGGGTTCACTTGGGACCATAGGTTAATTTGGAACCATGGGTTGATCTGGGACCATGAGTTCATTTGGAACCATGGGTGGATCTGAGACTATGAGTTCATTTGGGACCATGGGTTGATTTGCGGCCGTGGGTTGACTTGGGACCATGGGTTGAGTTGAGGCCGTGGGTTGACGTGGGACCATGGGTTGCCTTGGGACCATAGGTTGATTTGGGGTCATGGGTTGACTTGGGACCATGGGTTGCCTTGGGACCATGGGTTGATTTGGGGCCGTGGGTGGACTTGGGAGCATGGGTTGCTTTGGGACCGTGGGTTGATTTGGGGTCATGGGTTGACTTACGACCATGGGTTGCCTTGGGACCATGGGTTGATTTGGGGCCATGGGTTGACTTGGGACCATGGGTTGATTTGGGGCCGTGGGTTAACGTGGGACCATGGGTTGCTTTGGGACCGTGGGTTGATTTGGGGTCATGGGTTGACTTACGACCATGGGTTGCCTTGGGACCATGGGTTGATTTGGGGCCATGGGTTGACTTGGGACCATGGGTTGCCTTGGGACCATGGGTTGATTTGGGGCCGTGGGTGGACTTGGGAGCATGGGTTGCTTTGGGACCGTGGGTTGATTTGGGGTCATGGGTTGACTTACGACCATGGGTTGCCTTGGGACCATGGGTTGATTTGGGGCCATGGGTTGACTTGGGACCATGGGTTGATTTGAGGCCGTGGGTTAACGTGGGACCATGGGTTGCCTTGGGACCATGGGTTGATTTGGGGTCATGGGTTGACTTGGGACCATGGGTTGCCTTGGGACCATGGGTTGATTTGGGGCCGTGGGTTGCCTTGGGACCGCGGGTTGATTTGGGCCATGGGTTGACTTGCGAAAGGGAAACCTGTGGTCTTGGAACGTAAGGGCAAAAAGAAGAAATATAGATGTGGTTTTAGTCAGTAAAAGTTACACGCCCGGACTCCGATTCAGAGCGAAAGAAGTTATTGCATGATTCCCACATCAAAAAAAAAAAATACTCATAAAAAATGCACTTTTGTCATTCAAAATATCAACCAAGTTTTGCAGGCGGCTTCGCACGTGAGAAAGGAGAGTACTATTGGTGCCATAAGGTTGAGTGATTGGATTCTGCGCTGCGTGTTGCGGGTTCGATACCCGTACTGAACAAATAAATGTGAGACCAAGTTTAAAAAAGTACGTATAGAATTTCATAATCCAGGCCATGGTCAAAAAAAAAAAGAAAGGCCATAGTCTAACCGTGTTCCACATCCGAATCTATTTAGTCGTTGAGGTCTAATTGGAAATTTATACAAACGTGAATACATAAAGACAGAAGAATCATGTGGTTCCTGCTGTTTGTAAATCGACTGATCCAACCTTGTTCGCAAAACAGATAATAATCGATGGGGCCGAAAGGCTCTGGAGTGGTCACTACGTACCGGAAAACGCAGCGTTGGTACGCCTCCTACAAGGTAGACCGACGACCAGATGAGGATCGTGGAAATCTGATGAATGGGAGACGTACAGAAGCGGTCATTGTGGCGGCATTTGGGGGAGGCCTATGTTCAGCAGTGGATGAAATGATGGTAATCAACGTTGTAAGTCAAGCAATACTTCCTTGACTGACGGACTGAGTATATTCCTTCTTCCTTTCGTACCTTGCACCCCTTGCCTGTTCTGCCATATTGTGTGAGGAAATATCTATAAAATATCTTTCATGTTAGTAACTTTGTCGAATAAACCGAGAATGCTTGATGGCAGTATTGCCACGAGTGCCATCCACATGCAGAAGTTTCTAGTGACCGTGGTACATCATCATGTGTAGCACCATCATGATTTCACCCTTTTTTTTATGGTGGGAAAAATCATGCATTGACATCCCCCGCCCTTGGGCGGAGCGGGAGATAGTGTCAGATTCTTACTGACTAAAAGACCCACCTCGTTCCTTCTAGCCTTCATACCGGGGCTCGTGCGCCCTTTCGGATAACCCTGGCCCCAGTAGGCTTCGACCCGGCTGGGTCCCTGCTGTTGCTGACAACTCCTTGAGGCGCGCGAGAACAGTGCGCGCCGTCGACGACTTGGGCTTGGTCCGGACAGTTACCGGACGGCCGGACAGCGAGCTACCCATTGCTCACTGTCCGCAAGCCCGCGTCTACGTTGGCCGGAAATCGGGATCAGAATCCCGGCGACGGCGGCGGCGAATCATGATTTCACCCGAAAGACGTCCACTATTGAAATAGGCCTCCTCTAAGCATTAAAAGCTTAACCTTTCAATCGTGGAAATTACAGACACAATAGAAGTACAATAGGTGCGCGAACGGCGTTCGCTTGGGGTATAAGATGAGAAAGTGTGTACTAATCAAAAAGAATGCAAGTGAACACAAATTCTTCCTCAAAACAACACAATAGGTACCAAAGATATCTTCAAATTTGGCCATAACAACAAGGACTCACGTATACAAAGTACTTATTTCAACAGCTTGCAGTCTGTTCATTTAATAGCAGATACGCGGCTGAAATATCAAAATCATGTAGCGTAGCTTAGGCGAATCAGCCAAAGGGGCTTCGTAAAGCGAGGTTTTTTTTTTATGATTGATAGGCTTGTGTTTGACTACTACATCACCTGATGGTAACCGACGATGTGGTTGAATACTAGCTTGGGACAGTCGCTGTCTCATTTCCAAAATGAAAGACTAGTTTCTGCCAGCGGCTTCGCACGTGCACATAAAATATAGCCTACGTCACTCAGTAATAAAGCACATTCTATCGGTGAAAGAATTTTAGCAATCGGACCAGTACCTCCAAAGATTACCTTCTACAAACAAAAAAAAAAAAAAAACAAAAAAAAACTTTACCTCTTCATTATATTAAATTAAATAAATGTAGAAAAGGCCTCGCTGATGCGTTTTCGCCCACGTCTAAATTAGTTTACGTTACACCTCTGGTCATGTAGTGATGCACTACTTTGGGAATGAGGAAGCACAAGTACTCGTATGTTGCAGAATTAATAATATAAAAAGAAACAGCTGTTTTGCAGATGTTTCGTTTAACCGACTTCAAAAAGAAGGACGTTCTATGTTCGGCTGTATGTATGTTTTTTTTTTACTCTATTATTAACACTTTAGTTTGGCAAATTATTCTGGAGACTCTTTCATCAGATCCTCTAAAGGTGATTTAAAAAGTAATGGCACATTGTTAATGAAAGAAATAAATACTCTATGATTCGATATTGTCGATTAGCATTTAGGTCGGCTGTTATGCTGATAGGCGATTTTTTATAACATCAGAAATCAGAAATCAGAAACGTTTATTTCAAATAGACCAGTTACAGGCACTTTTGAATAGTCAAATGTCGGTCAGTCCAAGAAAAGTGAAGCTAAATTGCACGTTCCAAAGAGTAGGTCTCTATGGAGAAGAACGTGCAAGAAACTCCATGGACACTCTTTTAAATCGTATTGAGTTACATGAATCTTCGATTACATCTAATATTATACAAGAATAAATCCTAAACTAACACATGAATGATATATGTGACAGCGAAGAAAACCAGTAGGATATCTAAATATTGTATGGACTGGACAGCTTTATGATACTGGTTTATTTATGAGCCTTATTTTCTTTATTTTTTCTCTGACTTCCCAAGTCGTTCATCTCGGCTGCTGATAAATTCTTGCCCTTAACATTTTCTGAGGATGAATAATTCGCTGATTTCTATTATAGCTGCGTTAGGATTCAGGTAATAAACACGGGATCACTGGCAGGTATCTTCAAAAAGAAAATTTATTTATTAATAACTTTATTGCATACCTCAGCTTATTGCAGTACAATAGGCGGTCTTATCGCACAAGGCAATTTCTACCAGATAACTTTTGGATGGACTGAACGAAAGGAAAAGATATGGGGCTGTCAGTGTACAACATAAATTATGTGAATAAATATATATACATATATATATATATACTACAATGGAAAAAATTTAATACTTAAATAAATTACCAAATAAATATTAAAAAATACAATAGAGAAAGGGGAAGAACAATTAAAGTAATAGGTAGTGCTCCTTCACCATTTCAAATTTCAACAAAAAGAGTTTCGTGCGGAAGTAATGTCTTAAAGTGGAAACTGGAGTCAAAAGTATTTAAATAAGCAGTTTTCCGATTAAAATAACCGCGCTAAACCCACACGAAAATCTCAGAGTACGCACAGAGAGGCGTCATAACACAGTATGTTTATAGAAACCATGTGTAGTAAATATTTGTGATGCACCGCGCGCTCTTACAGGTCAAACACTTTCTTACTCATCGCAGAATCCTTCTGGGGTAGCGGTGTAAGTCACAGGCGATTAAATTTGAGTGCGTCACGGTTGCCCGAAGTTCGGCGTGTTGGTTGGAGACCGGAGAGCTATTGGTTAAACAAACGATTACCCGAAGAACTTCTGTTTGAATGCAATCTTTTGGACAAGTTCTTGTTTAACAAACTTAGCAGCTAAGTGATTTTACAATTCTGATTCTTGTTGTATAGGGAAATTTCCCTTAATTATCAGTAAAGTTTGAAATCGTCCAAAGGCAGTGAAGAGGGCTATGGTCGAAGTTTCCTGTTATGCCTGTATTGGTTCAGAAATAAAGATACCCACACAAGAACCAAGATAGCACGAATAACACGAAGAATCGCCAAACTTATGTGGCAATGGACAGGACATAATGTTCACAGAAAAGATGGTGGTTGGAGCCAAAAAATACTAGAGTGGTGTCCACGTACCGGAAGACACAGCGTTAGAAAGCCTCTCACAAGATGAACTGCCGACCTGAATAAAGAGCCGCGGGAATCCGATGGATGCGAGCCGTACAAGAAAGTTTGTTGTGGTGACACTTGAAGGAGGCGTATGTCCAGCAGTCGACCTCTTTCTGCCAAAAAAATGGTCAAATCAAAATTGAAGTTCTTTAAAAACCAATCAACCTAGGAGTCTTTAAGTCAAGAGTGAATAGGTTACTTCTAGGCGAGCGTGCTTTATCGTCGGCCACATCATCTCCTACCATTAGGTGATGTATACCTAGTAGTCAAACGCGAGCCTATCAATAATAAAAAAAACCGCTGTCACCCATAACATGGACCACCGTCGATTTTGCGTAATTTACACGGAAGCTAGGAGAGTGTCACTGACATAATGATCAGCGCATTACATTGCCAAAGACTACTTGATACTTGATTCTTAGTAATCAATCTGTATTGCACGACCTTTTGTATTTGGTTACGAGAAGTAATAACAGACAGGTTGATCGTTGAAGTTGAGCTATGCTTGCCAAAACGGGTTTTGGGATGGGTGATCGAGATCATCTTTAATTTTCACCCGTCACACGGTAGGTAAGTACGCCCAGGCTTTGGTATCGTGACAACCAATAATTGTGCTAATCAATGCACATTCATTATTAAATACAAGTTGTAAGGAGTGGGGTCTTTAAATCAAGAGTGAATAGGTTACTTTAAGGCAAGCGTGTTTCATAGTCGGCCACATCATCGCTTACCATCAGGCGAGATAGTGGTCAAAAGCGAGCCTATCAATAATAAAAAAAAGATTATTAAATTGTAAACAGAGTTACTTTTTTCAAGTTTGGAAATTATTTATGGCTGGTGGAGCGATGGAGCGTGTAGGATTCCTTCTTTGTCTTGCGCTTCAGGACCCCAGGGTTCCCTTTGGCTCCAGTAATTAGGCTTCGGTCGGCCCTGCTGGCCTACGGTGTTGCTGGCATTTCCTTGTGGCGCATGGGAACACTACGCGCCGTTGATGATTCGAACTCGGTCTTGATGGCTGACGAGCTACTCATTGCTCGTCATCCACAAGCCCACGCCACCGGTGGCTGACAATTTGGGTCGGGGTGCCCGCGACTCAAATGGACCATGGCCTGTACGCCTGGCGCGAGAGGTCATTATCGCTGATCACCCCCTCGAGAACACGGCGGTGCTCCGCCTAAGTGGAGCACCGTGTCTTTAGGACGGTTCACACAATGGTGACACCCTGTCGTTTATTCCTCACGAATCCGGTGCAGGAACCTCCCGAACTTACCATGTCCTTAGAGGAATTGCGTTATGTGGAAGGTGAGGACGCCGTGACGTAACGCCCGGAGGACACGGTGGAGCACACAGTCGAGGTGTGCCCTGCTTGGGCGGAGCATCGCCGTGCCCTCGTGGGGGCGATCGGCGGCGGAGACCTCTCGCGCCGGGCCTTGGTTGAGGCCATGGTCCGGAGCGAGGAGGAGTGGCAGGCGGTCGCCGACTTCTGCGAAGCAGTAATGCTTGCAAAGGAGGAGGCCGAACGCATCAGGCAACGGCGTTATCGCCGCCGCCGTCGCCGGGATTCTGATCCCGATTTCCGGCCAACGTAGACGCGGGCTTGCGGACAGTGAGCAATGGGTAGCTCGCTGTCCGGCCGTCCGGTAACTGTCCGGACCAAGCCCAAGTCGTCGACGGCGCGCACTGTTCCCGCGCGCCTCAAGGAGTTGTCAGCAACAGCAGGGACCCCAGCCGGGTCGAAGCCTACTGGGGCCAGGGTTATCCGAAAGGGCGCTCGAGCCCCGGTATGAAGGCTAGAAGGAACGGGGTGGGTCTTTTAGTCAGTAAGAGTCTGACACTATCTCCCGCTCCGCCCAAGGGCGGGGGATGTCAATGCATGATTTTTCCCACCATAAAAAAAAAAAAGGACGCCGTGACGTCTTACCAGCTACTCTTTAAAAAGGGGACTTAACACCATAATCATGGTGGTAAGTTAAGTAACCTATTGTAATCGGTGTAATTGGCATTCTGTCGTTCTGGTTAAATAAATAAATAATGAATAATAAATAAATGGCGTGCCCAATTGTTGGCCCCTGCTTAAGTATTTTAACACATTTTGCATCATCTCATCGTCTCCCTAATCTTTTACCAACTAGCTTGAGATCAGCTTCCAATCTAACAGGATGTGGCTGAATACCCATGTTTTATATAGAGCGACTGTCTACTAGATTTCCACAGTCTAATTACTGGGCAGCATCAACATTGTTAACAACCCCCATCCTCATGCATGAGACTTGCCTTAACCACTGAGCAATTAAAAAAAAACTTGATATTTAAATAAATTATTCAAAAAAAATGCGCAATGAGCAACATGGTTTTCGTAATAGCCATTTGCTGACCTTAATTAATTTTATATCTACTCAACTAGACTGCGGATATCAAGTAGATGTGTTGTATGTACTTTGATTTCTGCAAGGCCTTTGATAGAATTAATAACGACAACTTATTTATGGTTTATTTATTTAAAACTTCATTCAACACAACGGTATATAAGCCGGACTTAATGTCCAAGGCAATCTTTACCAGTCCACCAAGGTTGGTGGAGAGGCAACATGACAGTTAAATAAAAAAAAATGAAAACACACTATTACTGGTCGGCCTGGAGAGGAAGCGCTGTCCACGGAAGTATGGATTACATATGAAAAGAAAAATGAACAAAATCAGAAGAATGAGAAGGAAAAAGTAGTAAAAGATTGTAAGAAGAACGCAGACACTAAGCATGTGAAGAACATAAATATTGAAAGTGATAAGATGAAGGAAGGGTTGGAGAGTTGAGTAGAGAGAAAAAAGTGGGTGTGAAAGGGTGGCTGAGAGTGTGTCTTCTTCTCCTGGTCTCTAACTATGTTCAGGACCGCCAATATTTGTTCGTCTTAGCTCATACAACTAGCATTCTTATCATAATCGATCAGGCGTGAGTCAAGGTTCCCTTTCAAGTCCCCTGTTATTCTTGATTACGGTTTACTATCTGCCACAAATAAATAAATCACGCGCTTTTTCCTTTTTGACAACTACCTAAATTTTTTTTAATGTTTACTCTGTGCATTACTGTATACTTTTCCAGTATAATATATTTTATGTAACCTTGGAATAAATCACCATTAACAAGATGACAAATAACGAGGCTTGGCTGCAAGCAGAGTATTTATCTTCATTCATCACATTCCATAAAAAGTATCTAAGGGGCTTCTGCGAGTTAGCTTCAGCCACTCGTATATCTTCCAGAGATCTAGGATTTGAGATAGGTATATAAATAAAAAGAAAATTGCGAAAAGAGTAACAAAGTAACGTTAAAAAATTTAGGTGGGTTTATTTTATTTCGTCTTCAAATGAATGGCAGAAATACTTGCCTTATTTTTGGGACAACAAACTCATGAACATAAATCTAAGAATTAATTTAAAATGCAAATGTCTTTAATAAATTTTTTACAATAACTTCAATAGATAGCTTCCCAATCTTCGTCGTTTGTTATTCTCACCAGCCGTTTAGTTTCCTCCCACACATTCCGAGTCAGCACTGTATCATTCGCGAACCAAGAACTGTAAAACTCATGACAGTCTCTAAAATGTTTGCCACTTTCATTCTCAAACTTTGAGTCCACAGCTAAAAACACAGCCATAGTTGCTACTCTAGGTAACGGCCTACCAAACTTCAAGAGCGCAGCATTGAACACATTCTTAATAAACGCATTGTCGAAATTCCTAAAAAATTCCGATTTTCCAAGTCCTGGATCCATACTGAAGACACTGACTCCACTTCCTCTGATTCTTTTGTCCATTTCCACCGTAAATAGTATATCAGCCAACTTTGCATTGCAGTAGTAACCAAAATTGGAGTATCTTCCAACGTCGTTCCAGTGATCTAAGTCTACCGTCCCTAAGATCAAGGCTAAAGATGAGACGTTGACTACTCTGCTTGGCGCTGATGCTCTTAATATCGGGAAAAGGAGAAACGTGAGCAGGAATGATCCAAAGTAATTAACTTGCATCATCAGCTGTAGGCTATCTCCAGTTAGTCTGTCTTCCAATCCGATAGCTCCAATATTGTTGATCAAGATGTCCAGTCTTGGTTCTGTTCTTAACGTCGTATCAGCAAAGCTTCTGACCGACGCTAGTGACTCCAAATCTATCTGTCTGGTGACGACATTTTGATTTCCAGAAGCTTCAATGATTGTATTCTTTACATCAGCTAGTTTGTTAGGATTTCGGCTAGCAATTATGACTTTAGCGCCTCTTCTGGCTAAATTTTTGGCTATTTCAAGACCTGTTCCGGCTGTTGCACCGGTAACAAGTGCAACTTTCCCATCAAGTCGGACATTGGTCTCGCAATCCGTGAAATCGTCTCTTAAAACCATAATGTGTCTACTTAGTTCTAAAGTTAGAATACTACTGAGCAATATTGCTGAGTATAGTGTAAATTATAGAATTAAAAAATAAAATGTAGGCAAAGCAAGTCAAGGCAAAGCCAAGGCAAGAAGATAACAAGGTCGTTGTAACGGGAAATAACATAATATGTTTCAATTAAAAAATGTAGGGTGTCCAAAAATAGACCAACATTTTATTTTCCAACCATATTCAAATCATCTTTACTTGTGGTGTCTATTGCAAGAGGCTGTTTCAAGTCTTTTGCTTCAAAAATAGCTTAATTGTTATCTTATTAACAAAATGATGAACATTTACTATTGTCTCTTCTCTATTATCACTTTAATTGAACTGATATGTATTTACAGCTGAACCCAACTGTTATGTTAATAATTAGTCATCATTTGCTTCCACTAAGTGCAGCTATCTCCTACATATCTTGTCAATTCAAAAGTGCCTTTAAATGGTTTATTTGAAATAAATCCTTAGGGTTGGTTTCCTGATGACCTGGTAACAAAAGTGTGGTCACAATGAATGCATAGTAGGTCGATGGATGCATGCGAGCAAGTGCACCGCATAACTAGTTTGCGCAAGAAGTTGATATTAGGGTACCGTATTATCACAGTATTATCGTTGACGATTGACTTATGCACGCAGATAAATAAAAAAAAGCATATTTCCAATTAAATCATAAAAAAATATTCATAAGTAAATCTTCTCAGTGTCAACTATTGTTATTTTTTTTGTATTATGGTCTGGACACGGAGCATGCAGTGGAGGTGTAGCCCGCTTGGGAGGAGCACCGTCGTGTCTTCGTGGGGGCGCTCGACGGCGGCCACCTCTTGCACTGGGCTCTGGTACAGGCTATAGTCCGGAGGCGTTCTTATGCCAACCAGTAATACTAGCGAAGAAGGCGGCCACGGAAAAGGACTTCCATAAGCTCCAGCTGCCAGGATCCCGATTTCGATTTCTACCCACAGTAGGCGTAGGCTTGCGGACGACGAGTAAGTCGAAGCCTGCTGGGGCCATGGGTTCGCTTCTTAAAGGCAAACCCGAGGTTCTGGAACGCTAGGCAAAGAAGGAGTGGGTTTAAGTTATAAAAGTCTGACACGCCCTCTCGCTCTACCTTGGAGCGTGGGAAGTCATCATCATCATAACAGCCGAAAGACGTCCACTGTTGGACATAGGCCTCCCTCAAGCGTCACCACAACGACCGGTCCTATGCATCAAGCATCCATCGAATTCCCGCGACCCTGACCAGGTCATCGGTCCACCTTGTTGGAGGCCTTCCAACGCTGCGTCTTCCGGTACGGACGGTCCGGTGCGTGAGAAGTTGGATGGTTATTAAATATTTTAGATAATATATAGTATCATTTATCCTTCAATAAACACGTTATTAATACGTATATTCGAACTATCATCATTGAAAGGTGTAAAGACTCTAACATCGTTTTGATCAATTTATAAAAAATAAGATTATTGATCTTATTTGACTTCCTGAAACGCAATAATTATTTAGGTTGCTGATTTCAGTCAGAGGTATTCGCTGATGATCAAAGAGTTCGTCAGCCATCATCGTCATTTAAGTTGGTTCTTTTGCTTATAATCTCAAGTATTGGTTCAATTGAGAAAAATTTTTCACCGATTGAAAGCTGCTTTATTCTTGAGTGACAAAGGCTACGTTTTATGTATGCGGGCGAAGCCGCTGGCAAAAGCTAGTATTTTTATAGCACAGGTATGAAATCTGTTTTTAAAACATTTGGTTTCTTTTTTGTAGACGATAGGGAAATCTTCGTGCGAGAGTCCGACTCGCACTTAGCCGGTTTTTTTTTATATTGTCATTTCTCTTGACGAGCAAGGACAGGTATTGGTCAACCATTTTTATAGTTGCTATTAGAATAATAAATTCAACTGGGTCACTGACCTTGGTGTCTAAAAACTAATAAAATCACTTATAAAAATAATAATACTAGTCTCTTCATTGCCGTTTCTTTACGTTAGGTACTGTAATGGTAGAGAGGGTCTGTAGTCGTTTGGGCCCGCTCGATGTTGGTCCCGCGGGCCCAAACGACCACACAATTTATTTTTGGTAGTCGATTGGGCCCATTTACAAATTTAAAAAAAATCCGTTGTTTAAAGCTATTGGTGGATACAGTCAAGTGCAAAAGTGGTAAGTCAAAATGTAATAAAACGCAATTCTGTTTGATTTAAAATTTTATTCTCAATCAAATTTTTTTTAATTATATCGAACATATTCTATACGGTATAAATCATAGGCAGATAAAAGAACGTGTATAAATATAGTTAAAGAAATTAAAGTAGTAAATAGTATTAATCAATTAAAACAATCAACAATACTATACCAACATACATTGATTACAACATTCTTGTGAATTTGATGGCAAATTTTCATATTATTACTACTGAAAGCAAAAAAATGTACCTATAGGTAGTATGAAGTTTTATGTACACTAATTTATAATAGATTTTTACCTATAAAATTGCCGTTTTTTTAAACGCGTTACTCTAAACTGTGTTGTTGTATTATGTATCTTCGTATTGATTTGAAATTATTTGAATTCCCCTCGAGTCCCCTCGAGCGATAGGGGATCACGTGACCCGGAAAATTGCACTGTTTTAAATCACCAAAAAATAGTCAAAATATTTCTTTTTTTTTAAATTTTTCTAGGAAAAACAAATAATATAACATTACAAATATACTATAACAACAAAATAACGCAAATTTTCTTAGATTTTATACAAAAATGATTAAAAATACAGCCAAAAGAAAAAACCAAAGAAAACAATAACAAGTTATTAAATACGCGTAAATGTAAATACGTAATTGAAAAAATCAAAAATATATGTTTTCAGTAATATAAATAATATTATATACATTTTTTATGTTATAAAAGTAAAACTAACAGATTTGACTTTCTTTCATGACTGTACTTATAATAAAATTGGGCGGTGGGCCTAATCGACACCTTCAAAATGGGACTGTGTCGATTGATCCCGCGGACCCAAACCGAGCGGGCCCAAATGACTACAGACCCGGTAGAGATGTGGCGTTATCGACAATATTGTCATGAAGTGGGAACATTGGTGGAAATATTGCCCAGAGTATGAATATTGGTGGCAATATTGGATAGTAAAAAAATATGTATTTTCTGGGAACTAAGGCCCATAGATGTAATTAATACACAAATAATCTTACTAAATAATAAACTAATACTTAAAAAAGATCCTATATATAATTTTTAAATTAAACTATAATTTAGTAATAATAATAAACATTTATTTTCAGGCATCGGAAGACCATAGAAAAAATACATAAAATAATCTTATAAAATAAAAAAACTAATACAAATCATAACTTACAACAAAACTTATTTTTAATTATACACGTAACATCGGCATCGTGTTCTGCTGCGTGGGGTCACGTAGCCGTCCTCGGAAACGTCGATACAGGACACCTTTCGGCCAAAAGTCCTCTCTAAAAAGGTATCCAGATGGTGAGATGGAATAACCCCTAAATCTGTACCGGTTGACTTTGTCTGTTCGGGAGGTTCCTGCACTAAATTCGTGCGGAAGAAACGCCTGGGTGTCACCACTGTGTGGACCACCCGGAGGACACGGTGAGGCATATGGTAGATGTGAGTCCCGCTTGGGCAGAGTACCGCCGTCGCCGAGTCCTTTGGGGGAGATCGGCGGCAACAATCTCTCGCGCCGGGCCTTGGTACAGACCATGGCCCGAAACGAGGAGGGGTGGCAGGCGGCCAGCTCCTTCTGCGAAGCAGTAATGCTGGCAATAGAAGCGGCCGCACGTGCGGGGCAACGGCCCTCACGTCCCCTTCCGCCGGGATCCCGATCCCTGTTTCCGGCCACCATACGCGTGGGCTTGCGGACGGCGAGCAACAGGTTGCTCACTGTCCGATCGTCTGGTAACCGTCCGGACCAAACCCAAGTCGTCGACGGCGCGTAGCGTTTCACGCGCGCCTCAAGATGTCAGCAAACCGTAGGGGCCCAGCAGGGCCGAAACCTACTGGAGCCATAGGTTCGCTTCTGAAAGGAAAACCCGGTCTTGGAATGAAAGGCAACGAAGGAACACCTCCTCCTTAGTCGTTTACTCTTGGCAGAGTAGTCGTGGTTGAACTAGGAGTAACTAGGAAGGAACTAGGAGTGGGTTTTGGTCAGTTAAAGTCTGACATGCCCTCCAGGGCTGGCCTGGGCGAGATATGTCATTGGATGATTAAAAAAAAATCTTTTATTTTTCAGGCATCAAGGCCCATAGTGAGTTAGTACAGAAAAACTTAAATAACTATATTAGCAGGTCATTACTAAGACAAATACAACAAATACATACACAATCAGGCAATGTTTCTTCTCAGGGTAGTCAGATAGGAAACACCGGCGTCATCTAGCATATAAACTGAGGAAAAAAAAGTGTTTTCTAAACTGATGGTTTATCAAGCTCCATGCCGTACATGCAGCTTGATAAACCTACCCTGAGTTTGTTTCGGTGTTTCTTCTCAGGGTAGTCAGATAGGAAACACCGGCGTCATCTAGCATATAAACTGAGGAAAAAAAAGTGTTTTCTAAACTGATGGTTTATCAAGCTCCATGCCGTACATGCAGCTTGATAAACCTACCCTGAGTTTGTTTCGGTGTTTCTTCTCAGGGTAGTCAGATAGGAAACACCGTCGTCATCTAGCATATAAACTGAGGAAAAAAAAGTGTTTTCTAAACTGATGGTTTATCAAGCTCCATGCCGTACATGCAGCTTGATAAACCTACCCTGAGTTTGTTTCGGTGTTTCTTCTCAGGGTAGTCAGATAGGAAACACCGTCGTCATCTAGCATATAAACTGAGGAAAAAAAAGTGTTTTCTAAACTGATGGTTTATCAAGCTCCATGCCGTACATGCAGCTTGATAAACCTACCCTGAGTTTGTTTCGGTGTTTCTTCTCAGGGTAGTCAGATAGGAAACACCGGCGTCATCTAGCATATAAACTGAGGAAAAAAAAGTGTTTTCTAAACTGATGGTTTATCAAGCTCCATGCCGTACATGCAGCTTGATAAACCTACCCTGAGTTTGTTTCGGTGTTTCTTCTCAGGGTAGTCAGATAGGAAACACCGTCGTCATCTAGCATATAAACTGAGGAAAAAAAAATGTTTTCTAAACTGATGGTTTATCAAGCTCCATGCCGTACATGCAGCTTGATAAACCTACCCTGAGTTTGTTTCGGTGTTTCTTCTCAGGGTAGTCAGATAGGAAACACCGGCGTCATCTAGCATATAAACTGAGGAAAAAAAAGTGTTTTCTAAACTGATGGTTTATCAAGCTCCATGCCGTACATGCAGCTTGATAAACCTACCCTGAGTTTGTTTCGGTGTTTCTTCTCAGGGTAGTCAGATAGGAAACACCGGCGTCATCTAGCATATAAACTGACGAAAAAAAAGTGTTTTCTAAACTGATGGTTTATCAAGCTCCATGCCGTACATGCAGCTTGATAAACCTACCCTGAGTTTGTTTCGGTGTTTCTTCTCAGGGTAGTCAGATAGGAAACACCGGCGTCATCTAGCATATAAACTGAGGAAAAAAAAGTGTTTTCTAAACTGATGGTTTATCAAGCTCCATGCCGTACATGCAGCTTGATAAACCTACCCTGAGTTTGTTTCGGTGTTTCTTCTCAGGGTAGTCAGATAGGAAACACCGGCGTCATCTAGCATATAAACTGAGGAAAAAAAAGTGTTTTCTAAACTGATGGTTTATCAAGCTCCATGCCGTACATGCAGCTTGATAAACCTACCCTGAGTTTGTTTCGGTGTTTCTTCTCAGGGTAGTCAGATAGGAAACACCGGCGTCATCTAGCATATAAACTGAGGAAAAAAAAGTGTTTTCTAAACTGATGGTTTATCAAGCTCCATGCCGTACATGCAGCTTGATAAACCTACCCTGAGTTTGTTTCGGTGTTTCTTCTCAGGGTAGTCAGATAGGAAACACTGGCGTCATCTAGCATATAAACTGAGGAAAAAAAAGTGTTTTCTAAACTGATGGTTTATCAAGCTCCATGCCGTACATGCAGCTTGATAAACCTACCCTGAGTTTGTTTCGGTGTTTCTTCTCAGGGTAGTCAGATAGGAAACACCGGCGTCATCTAGCATATAAACTGAGGAAAAAAAAGTGTTTTCTAAACTGATGGTTTATCAAGCTCCATGCCGTACATGCAGCTTGATAAACCTACCCTGAGTTTGTTTCGGTGTTTCTTCTCAGGGTAGTCAGATAGGAAACACCGGCGTCATCTAGCATATAAACTGAGGAAAAAAAAGTGTTTTCTAAACTGATGGTTTATCAAGCTCCATGCCGTACATGCAGCTTGATAAACCTACCCTGAGTTTGTTTCGGTGTTTCTTCTCAGGGTAGTCAGATAGGAAACACCGGCGTCATCTAGCATATAAACTGAGGAAAAAAAAGTGTTTTCTAAACTGATGGTTTATCAAGCTCCATGCCGTACATGCAGCTTGATAAACCTACCCTGAGTTTGTTTCGGTGTTTCTTCTCAGGGTAGTCAGATAGGAAACACCGGCGTCATCTAGCATATAAACTGAGGAAAAAAAAGTGTTTTCTAAACTGATGGTTTATCAAGCTCCATGCCGTACATGCAGCTTGATAAACCTACCCTGAGTTTGTTTCGGTGTTTCTTCTCAGGGTAGTCAGATAGGAAACACCGGCGTCATCTAGCATATAAACTGAGGAAAAAAAAGTGTTTTCTAAACTGATGGTTTATCAAGCTCCATGCCGTACATGCAGCTTGATAAACCTACCCTGAGTTTGTTTCGGTGTTTCTTCTCAGGGTAGTCAGATAGGAAACACCGGCGTCATCTAGCATATAAACTGAGGAAAAAAAAGTGTTTTCTAAACTGATGGTTTATCAAGCTCCATGCCGTACATGCAGCTTGATAAACCTACCCTGAGTTTGTTTCGGTGTTTCTTCTCAGGGTAGTCAGATAGGAAACACCGGCGTCATCTAGCATATAAACTGACGAAAAAAAAGTGTTTTTTAAACCTATTTACAAAATAAATATCATTTATCAATTATCATTTATCATTTACCCATTGTGGGCCCATCCAGCCTTTCCGCAAATTATTCTTTTCCCTTCTAAAAATAAATAAAGGTGTGAGTTTGGTCAGTAAAAGTTTGACACGCCCTCAACCATAAAGCGTGAGAAGTAATTGGATGTTATCCCACCTTAAAAAACCTGCCATAATTACAACAGCAACAAAAGATGTAGTGATTTACAAAACAACTGACCTTATACTATACAATTTCCGGCAAATACAATTGAGATTCAACTCATGATTAGTAATAAGTCATACATATTTACATCTGCCCATTTTAGCAATCATTTATGGTACGGCAATGTATAACGCAGTTACTGTGGTCTTAACAATTTTATTTGTTTATGGTTTGTGCATTGTTTGTCAAATGGATAGGAACTTGCACATTCTTCTTTTGTATTTGGAATTCTTCATGGATGAACTGCCTCCTCAAATATTCATAAGGCATTCCATAATTACAGACAGAGAACTCTGAAGTCCATCAGACTGATTGACCTGGCCCATACTGTGTACATGAACTACCTATCGCCGGGATGCAAAGGGGGATTAGATATTGGCTCCAGACTATAATCCCATCTAAAACCAGACGGATTACTTCACAAATGTCTTCACGGCGAGAGTTTTAGCTCTCATTTATAGCTATGGCAGCGGGTTTGCCGACGGGAAATGTGGTAAACTATCTTAAAGGAAAATGTTACAGGGATGTTAAGAAAGAAAAGAAAGAAAATATGTTTATTCCGCCTAAATAGACGCACAAATAATTACAATATTTATAATATCTATAAAAATATAAAATATAAAAACCAGTAAAGTATCTTAAATCTTTTATCCTTAACCAGCGGGGTTACCATGGCGTTCAAAGTAATATTGTTTTAATCTTGTTTTCGTGTGGGTAAGAGATGGTGCTAGACAACCTATATAGCTCTGTCTCTTACCCACACTGAAACAAGATTAAAACAATCTTACTTTAGACGTCATGGTCTAGGTCCAGGACCTAGACCATGACGTCTAAAGTAAGATTGTTTCATGATCCACCCGTTTGCCAAGTGCGATACGAATTTCTTTAGCCGTTGGGGCTAGTAAATGTAACAATTAAACGTCAAAAGGTAGAGCAGATTCCTTCTTCCTTCACCAGTCATAATTAAAACTGCCATCCCACCAATAAAATTCTTCTTCTTTTCGTATCAATGTTCTCAAACTATCGTTTTTCTGATAAATATTTGGCAACCTGTACAGCTCTATTATTGGCCTCGTATAGATCCTGAAAACTGCAGGTTATCTAGGATGGGCAGCACAGCAAGTGACGCATGTCCTGTGCAGTGGCTTTACACTGGTAGGTGCTAGAGATGGGTCGATTAAGCTCCAATTAGTCAAATTGTTTTTACAGCTACCTAGCTTATCATAATGAATCGTTGAATTGTTATAATAATTACATGTGTTTACACGATTTTGTATCCTCAGTACTGAATATACATAGACAAGTAATTAAATGTAAACCGGAAATTAGTGATGTTTGGGTAAAATTTATGTTTATTATGAAAGAGTAACGTATCATAAAGCATCAAACAGTCATTCCTTTCACCACTGCCTACATTGAGATTTCAAATGACCTTTACGCATAGTTGAAGCATTGGTGAATACAAAGTGTGGCTAAGAGTATGCTGACCACACTCTTTATATGTACTCTTGGTCAAAACACACTGACGCAAAGTCGTAGCGAAAAAATACGAAGAGCATCACATCATTTTCCTGCCCTAGTCCCGTTTTATTTGGGGTCGGCGCAACACGTTTTTTTTTTCCATTCTGTCCTGTCACTCGTGACGCTATTACTAACTCCCATTTCTTTCATATATTTTCTCACACAATCAATCTCTCCCTCTCCATCCATCCACATGTAAACTTATAACTTTTTTAGCAACATGCGTTTCATCCCTCCTCTTCACATGACCAAACAAAGACAAAATATGTACAGTATATTGACCCATATATCCACGACATAACTTACATATTTCTATCGAGACATCACAAAAAACAAATACAAGTTGAACTCGCGTTCGCAGGGTTCCGTCAGTAGCAAAAAAACGGCAAAAATCATGTTGGTTATAAATACATCGAAACCTCACGTGAATACTTGTTTTATTCTGTTTTTAGTATTTGTTGTTATAGCGGTAACAGAAATACATCATCTGTGAAAATTTCAACTGTCTAGCTATCATAATTCATGAGATACAGCCCATTGACAGCGGAGACGCACAGCCGACTCTTCGCAATAGGGTCTCATTTTTACCCTTTGTGTACGGAACCCTAAAAGACTTGTGCCTTCAGACACATACTCCATGCCCAGTGGCGTAACTGTATCTACCATGTGAGGCCCGTAGCAAAATCATTGGATGGGGGCCCTAGGAAAATCGTCAACTTTTTAATTTAATTTGGATAAATAACTGGAGTGCCCTTTCGGTTCAGGCACAGTCACTGCAACTGTATTGTATGTCTGTGCTCTTTTTTATTATTATTTTATGTATTTCTGCATTGTGTTGCTTGCGCCGAATAAATGCTATTCTATTCTTCTATTCTATTCTATTCTTATCGTATCCTTATTGCAAAAACCAATTATCTACATTTTTTACCCAAATTAAGTTAAAGACGAATCTGCAAGTAAATAAAACTGGTTATTAGCTACACTAATTAGAGTTAGTAAAAAGTAAAACCTACAGAATTGATTGAATATAATAATATAACATAATAATACAAAAATGCACAAATGCTTTTATATTTCGTGTCTCTGAAGGTGGGCATCCCAGTGGCGTATCTATAAGGTGAGGCTGGTAAAATACCACGGAAAATTGATCCTTTTCTTATAAATGCGTTTCATCATCATCAGCCTTTTTTTAATATTCTCACTGCTGGGACTCAGGCCTCCTCTCTAGAAGAGTGGATAAATGGAATGCGTTTTTATTTAATTCTATTAAGCTCAAAGCTCCTTTGAGCCGGGGCCCCACTGAGCCAGGGGCCCCTGGCATTTTGGCAGCCTTGCCACCCTGTAGTTATGCCACTGTCCATGCCATTTCTTGCAAGTAATTTTGTCGTTGATAACCAAGCCAACTCCTTACACACGGAAGTCATTATGAATATCTTCTTCATTTATATTACCTATTATTTAAATATTTCCTCATCTTTTTCTCCACCATAAAAACCTCAGATGACGTAATTCCTTGGTAGATGAAGTAATTATTGATTGCACAAAAGCAGTAGTAATTGAGTGATGGAGCAGAAATTACAGGTTATGTGAGCAATGTCAGTGTTGA
Organism: Mythimna albipuncta; assembly: GCA_929112965.1. Classification (NCBI taxonomy): domain Eukaryota; kingdom Metazoa; phylum Arthropoda; class Insecta; order Lepidoptera; family Noctuidae; genus Mythimna; species Mythimna albipuncta. Next base: position 1,566,024 of record OV815973.1, read on the forward strand.
GGCCAAGTTAATGATGTAATAGCTTATGAAACAAAAGACGGTTTATTTTATAGCTGGATTCTCTAAAGGGCCAAGGCTCATGGCTACCGTCACACGGGCTGGTTTTAGAGGTCAGTGTGGATGGGTGACTCCTTCGTGCCTTGGAAGGTCTGTTAAAAGTCTTTGATCCCGGCACTCATTAGTAGACCTTTGACAGTTATGGGTAGTATGGAGCCAAGAAATCTAACATCAGTTTTGCATCGTGTTACGTACCCAATTAATAGAATAGAATAAAATAGACTAGAATAGAATAGGATAGGATAAAATAGAATGGAAAACAATGGAATAGAATAGAATGGAATCGAATGGAATAGAATGGAATAGAATGGAATAGAATGGAATAGAATGGAATAGAATGGAATAGAATGGAATAGAATGGAATAGAATGGAATAGAATGGAATAGAATGGAAAACAATGGAATAGAATAGAATGCGTTTATTTGTCATTATTACGTTGTGGAGGTCAGATAGGCAGTCTCCTTATTAAAACAGTGGTCATCAGCTGCATTTGGTTAGACTGGAAGCCGACTCGATCAACGTTGGAAAAAGGTTGAGCAAATTGATTAATTGATTTGCCAAAGGGTCAAGATAGGTTATAGAGTAACTCAATGCTTTGGTCTGTTGATCGAAACGCACAAAGCTGCGGTGTATGCATGTTGGACACATAATGCTATACCTACTGCGACAGATCAAAAGGCATGATATTTTAATACGATTGTGGCCGGTATCGTACAGCAGCGTTGAATCAGAACGAATATTTTTGTAGTAACAGATCCTAAATTATCTATGTACAAGCAATGTACGCTGAGCATAATATGTCTGGGCTGTTACAGCTACAATCAATTTCTATGAATAAATAGTGAAATGCAATTCCGTTTAACAATGGCCACCGGGCATCTCAGCAATCTATTTTTATTTATTTCTTTATTATAAACCAGTACACATAAATAAGAAAACTAAAACACATACATACAATAGACGGCCTGTAATTGTCTGGACAAGAAATGGGGCTGTTATTGGTGTGACAAAACCAGTAATAAACATATATATTATAATAGATACACATATGTATACATAGGCAGTATAATAGATACATAAATACTCCCGCTCTTCTGTACTCCACCCTACTTAATACCCTACTCTACCCTACTATACCCTACTCTACCCTACTCTACACCACCAAACTTCACATAAACCATCAACTAAATAGTCCGAACAAAGCCTAAACATTTGGTTTAGATAGGTGAGCCCGTTTTTTGAGTTATAAAATTACAACGAAAAGTAGCATTGACATTTACACATATAGATTATTGAAAACCATAGACAAAAAATATAAGTAAATGACGAATATCGATATTCTAACGAGTCTTGTAAAAACAATCAACGATTGAGCGTGTTTAATTTTGTCTGCTAATATATTCCACAGACGAGCAGCCTGTATAGTAAAATCTGTGATTTAGGCCTAGAACGATAAAGACAGACATAACTTTAAAAACCCAAGACCGGTTTATGTCATAGCTTGTTTTTTTCTTTAGGGTCAAGTTGAAGTTTTGGGAAATTCCTAGAACAACTTAGTAAAACAATAGTCTGCTTAGTCATTTGTTTTTTAATATTTAGAATGACTTATAATTTTATCTATAAATATAACATAGGTGTATACTAACAATAGAGGAATTTGTATTTTTATTTGTAATGAGTACTCAAAATCTACTAGATCGCTTTTGAGAATTCTTTCAAAGTAGAATGCTACTTTACCATTGATTGCCGTATAATTTCTTCTTTTATACGGGCAAAGCCGCGTGAGTGAAACTTATCTAATATACAAGTTCAAACTAAATTAACTTGTGAAACTTCGCAGATGTATGATGTTGTGATGATCTATTAACCCGTTGTACCTATGTCCGGAACCCGGATCCACGCGAGATACAATAACTTTTTAATTTTGTCTCTAATTACGGCATACGAAAGGTTAATGACACAAGGATACAACATTCTATAAATCAGTAATATTATTGAAATAAATTAATGAATTATATTAATTAAATTAGGGTTATATTTGAACAAATGCTGATTACAATGTCGATTAACTTACGAGTTGTTGATAGCTAAATCATATGAATTTGAACACATCCGTATTTCCTTAGATTAAATTCTTTACTTCCCAATCTTCTTTTTTAGTTATCTTCACTGCTTTCTTCGATTCTTCCCACAGGCGTTTGGTTAATAGTTGATCACGTACCAGCCAATGATTTTTAAACTCATAGCAAAACTTGTACAATTTTCCACTAATGCCTTCCATTTCTGGTGCCGCAGCCAAATATGCTATCTGCTTCCCCACATCTTCCTTCCTTTGCCCTACCATGTTGAGAAAGAATTGGGATACATTTTGAAATACCCCTGGTAAGTTAGACAGCAAGTTTGTGTCTTTAACCAAATATGGATCGTAGCAGTTACAAGTCACTCTAGTATTCTTCAATTTCCTGTCGAGTTCTGCACTAAATAAATCAACCGCTAACTTAGAACTCCCTATTGCTGTTATTGGATCATAACGTCCGACATCGTTCCAATGATCGAAATTGATTTCACCAACATACATTGACGCTGCCACACCATTTACAATTCTACTCGGTGCCGATGATATTAACTTAGGCAGCAATAGATATGTCAGTAAGAAAGCTCCAAAGTAATTCACTTGCATTGTAAGATTCAAATCATCTGCTGTCAGTGTGTCTGGTAGCGCTATTGCCCCTGCGTTGTTTATTAAGACGTTAACTTTATCTTCCATGTTTAGTTCATTTGCCAAATTCCTCACTGAACTAAGAGATGCCAGATCAACAGTTTTATATGCAACATTTTGATTGCCAGTTGCTGCTACGATTTGGTCTCGAGCTGCCTTCAGCTTTCTTTCAGTTCTACTCGCGATGATCACTCTAGCCCCTTGATTGGCCAGATTCTTGGCAGCTTCGAAGCCCATTCCTGAACTTCCACCAGTCACAACCACCACTTTACCATTCAAATTAGCTTTAGTATCACACGTCATGATCAGGACAACACACACTGGAGTCGGTTAGCAAACTAAAGTATAAGAGGAAAAATATAATCCTTACGTACGTCAGACTACTTTACGTTTTATTTTATAAGGGTCCTTACTGAGTAACAATGAGATCTCGTTTGATTTCCGCGTCGACTAGTAAAACAAAAACATCGCTTATATTTTTGTCTGGTATAACAACTTACTAGCATAGTCGGCCTTATAATGTTCCCACTGTTGGGACTCAGGCCTCGTCTCTAGGAGAGGGTGTAGGCCGTAATCCACCACGCGGGCCCAGTGCGGGTTGGTGGATGTCACATGTCTTCGATTATTTTTTGGTTCTAAGACATGTCGGTTTCCTCACGATGTTTTCTTTCACCGACAACTTAATACGAAGACAAAATGTTCGTAAGTATCATGCATAATTCTAATCCTAATTTAAAGGCAATTAGTCCTTCAATATGATAATCAAAATGTTTGATTAAAATGACTTCTGTGCGAGTTCCTGTAGTTCCTCCGAAACCAGATCATTTCTCAGGAAGTTGGACAAATAAAGTGGAATTTTACTGATTGCCATATATAGAGTATATTTTTTTTTATAAAACCACGGTCTTTCCTGAGTGTGTGGGTTTGTACCAATGTGAGTTTTTTTACTTTTTATTGGATCAAAATGTCGTAGTACGCTTAATGATTATAATAACCCGTTTTTGTTTCTTCTGATTCTATTTTTAGTAAGATAGCAATATTTACAGTTTTTTTACTGATTAAGATCGTTGTATTTGTATTTCCTACACGTAGTCAGTTATTTAGCTATTCTTTGTTCGGTTTTTACAACTTCAATAACTTTTGCAACAAATTGCATGAACTTTCGAGAAATTCCAAAATCAGGTTAATGTCCATCGACACCAATCAACTGATTCTTATCATTGATGTTCCAAAAAGTACTTCAAACTTCAATTATATAGGCATAACGAGAGCAAACAAGCGGCTAATGGTAATCATTGATGTTCAAATCGCTCTCTAGTTTGTCTATACCATCACATATAATATTCCAAATCCTTTTGTAGCAAAATATAACATTAATTTTAATGATACTAATGGAAGTTTAGCAGTCTGTGTACATGCAATACTCATATTGTGAAGACTGTAATATATTTTTATTGGTACAGAAAGAAATGATCCGCATCTATTTGATTGCGTACATTATTTTGATGTTAGTTTTTGGTTACTGGGCGTCCGTAAGTATTTCTTTTTGTAGCATTAGTCAATCAATACTCTGTGTTTTATTGCATTATATTATCTTTTTATTTTCTTTCTCCTTCTTCTTACTTTTCAAATACTTCTTTTTCTCTTAATAATTAGTCAATTATGATTAAAGAGTTACACACGGTTGCCTTTATCATTTTCTATAGGTGGTTTTATATCATTACCATTGACCCTGCCCTTTACTATTTCAATGACTTGTAGATTTGTTTCAAATTAATTTCAGTGTATCTTTAATGTTGTCATTGCATAGGGCTACTCTAAGATATACTGTATAAGATAATAAGTGTTCACCTTTCAAAAAGTACTTTTTAACATCAATGTAAAACCAACGAAATATTTCTGGTGTTCCAGGACGCGTTTCGCCAAGAACGAGCTAAGTTAAAGTTTGCAAACCCGAAGTATATTAAAGATGTGACAGTATTCACTGGTAGGAAGAGTCGACACGACCCTTACTTGACCAATATGACGGGAACCATACTAATGCCCTATGGGAATAATGTTAGCGTAAGTGGTTTACATCTACACTATAACAAAGAGGTAAAGTTTGTTATTTTGTTTGTAGGAGGTAATCGCTGGAAGTACTGGTTCGATTGATGAAATTTAAGAAAAAAATGTAGCTACTTTATTTCTGAGTGACATAGGCTATATTTTATGTACGCGGGCGATGCCGCTAGCACAAGGTAGTTTCGCGGGCTTGCGGACAGTGAGCAATGGGTAGCTCACTGTCCGGCCGTCCGGTAACTGTTCGGACCAAGCCCAAGTCGTCAACGGCGCGCTCTGTTCCCGCTCGCCTCAAGGAGTTGTCAGCAACAGCAGCCCAGCCGGTTCGAAGCCTACTGGGACCAGGGTTATCCGAAAGGGCGCTCGAGCCCCGGTATGAAGGCTAGAAGGAACGGGGTGGGTCTTTAAGTCAGTAAGAGTCTGACACTATCTCCCGCTCCGCCCAAGAGCGAGGGATGTCAATGCATGATTTTTTCCCACCATAAAAAAAAGCACTAGGTAGTTTCCATTAAACCTGATAATGGCTGCTGGAAGACTGTATGCGATCGTTCGCTGTGGCTATACTTGGCTAGATACGAATATATCTAGGTGGAAATTTAAGCATAAGTACCTATAGCATAATCAGCCTTTCAATGTTCCCACTGCTGAGACTCAGCCCCCCTCTGTAGGCAAGGGAATGGGCCGTAATCCAACACGCGGGCCCAGTGCGTGTTGGTGGATGTCACATGTCTTCGAATTTTTGATTCTAGGACAAGCCGGTTTCCTCACAATGTCTTCCTTAACCGTTTTGAGAGCAGTGGTGATGAAATAAGTTACATAAAGTAATGCGCCTGGCTGGGTTTGAACCCGCGAACTACAACTCGCAAGACGAGGCCATTACTAATCGGGCACCACTACTCTAAAATATGCGGAAAATATGAAATCATTGTTATTATTTTAACCCACCAAACCATTTCTACAAAAGAATAATAAATTCAATTATAAATAATATTTTGTATTGTCATAACTCAACTAGGTATTGTATAGAGTACTCGGACGACAAATTAGCTCATGGATACCGTGCTAAAGGCAATGTTCCATGGCGGAGCCACCCGGCAATCAGATCTGCACGATAAAAAAGGACAATGACGATGTTATCGTACTTGCAACTTCAATTTAAATGCATTAAATAAATAAGGCGTGTGTTCAGAAGCCAATGCTTTTCAGTTGAGATGATAATTAAATTATATTTTTCACACATTAGAGAGGTCGAAGGTAACGTTCGGCGAGCTACTCATTGCTCGCCGTCCGCGAGCCTGCGCCTATGGTGGCCGGCAATCGGGATCGGGATCCCGATCACTAGAGCGTCAAGGCCATTGCCTCGCGTGTGCGTACGCCTCGTTTGCTAGAATTACTGCTTCGTCGAAGGAGGCGACTGCCTGCTACTCCTCCTCGCTGCGGATTATGGCCTGTACCAAGGCCGGACACGAGAGATCGATGCCGCCGAGCGCTACCACGAGGACACGGCGATGCTCTGCCCATGCGGGGCACATCTCTACCATATGCTCCACCATGTCCTCCGGGCGGTCCACACAATTGTGACACCCGGGCGTCACTTCCGCACGAATTCTGTGCAGGAACCTCCCTGACCATATCCGGTGAGGACCTACGTTATACGGAAGGTGAAGACGCCATGAGATCTTTCCAGTCTCGTCTCAAAGAACGGACTTACCGCCATAATTATCCAACCTTCTCTGAGGAACCATTCGACTACTAATGTAGCCCATTTTTCCTTTTTGTCTCAAATTAGGTGACCGTGAACCGCCAATGTCCATTTCAGGTTTTTAATCTTATAAGCCACGTATTCTTTTTTCGTTTTCCCCTCGGACATTTTTAAGGCTTAATTTGTCCTTTCTCTTAATAATAAGCATCCTCTTAGGTGTACCGAATTCGGTACACCTCGGTACCAGCACTACCAGCTAACTTAAACCTTATCTTTATGCAATAAGGTTTGAATTGGCTAGTATGAGGTGTACCGTATTCAGTACACTGGTGCCTGAGAGAAACATAACTCTTTCCATATTGTGTTGGCATGTTTGTATTTTTTAGTATTTTGCTTAGATGTTTGACAACCATACGTCATAGCAGGAAGTATTTACGAATTAAATACTTTGCTTTTAACGCCAGTTACAAAAACATCAGGAGTTGATTGATTTTTTGTGATATCGCTTCCATGCTACATATTACTTTGTTGTGTACTTCTTTATATGTTTCGTTGTAGGAGATAAAATCTGTTCAAGATAAGTGTATTCGTCTACAAACTTCCAACTACAATAATACGAGTAGTTAATTATTTTTCAGTTCGCCACAACCCTGACGTTGCGTTCAGGCGGAGACTTCCGAATCGTAGCGAAAGTCTGCGACACGATCAAGAAGAAGTGGATGAATGAGTTCATGAGCTCCTTCACTAACTTGACTCTTTCTAAGTGTCCCTTTCCACCGGTGAGTATTAAATTCTTCCTTAATTCATTAAACCATGGTCTTTCTATTATGTCTCTAATTACGGTATTAAAAAGGTAAGGTAATATAATGGAAAATAAGATTAAAATAAAAATAATCCATTTCCTTACTAAGGATATTAATATTAAAGGTCACGGAACAGTAAGCTCACTAAGGAGGAGGCCGACCGCATCAGGCAACGGCGCTCTCGCCACCGCCGGGATTCCGATCCCGATTTCCAGCCACCGTAGGCGCGGGCTTGCGGACAGTGAGCAATGGGTAGCTCGCAGTCTGGCTGTCCGGTGACTGTCCGGACCAAGCCCAAGACGTCGACGGCGCGCACTGTTCCCGCGCGCCTCAAGGATTTGTCAGCAACAGCAGGTGCCCAGCCGGGTCGAAGCCTACTGGGGCCAGGGTTATCCAAAAAAGAACTCGAGCCCCAGTATGAAGGCTTGAAGGAATGGGGTGTGGGTTTTTTAGTCAGTAAGAGTCTGACACTATCTCCCGCTCCGCCTAAGAGCGGGGGTTTTCATTGGACGATTTTCCCCACCGAAAAAAAAAAAAACGGAACAGTAGGCGTTTTGAACCGACATACTATCGAACTAATGAGCAATCGTTGTAGGGTTACATCACAAAATAGATAGGTACAGAAGTCAATCTACATACAAAGCGCGCTCGAGCAACGCACACATAGACACCGCTCACGGACACGATGTCTCGGTCGCGTCTTGGCTCACTCGTCGAACAGTTCCGGCTCAAACGCTCATCAGTGTGCGTCCACCGAGCGTAGGTATAAAAAGTAAAGTACATACATGAGATTGTCTTCTGTACCTATCTATTTTGTGCCATGAAGTGTTAAAATGACAGGCGTGCGCGTGAGAAAGAGGGATGGAGCTATACACCCTATAATATACAGCTCCATCCCTTTAACAGTTCAGTATACATCGTCAAATGGATCGCGTCCTCGTGGTGGGATCGTGTAGGGAATTTTGAATCGTCAAAAAAAAGACGTGTGGCACTCGGGGACTGCCGCGGTAAAGCTATTAGCATAGCATTTTTATCAACTTATGCAATTATAATTATTTATTTATTTTATTTATGCAGTATTTTTTTTCCTTAGTTTTTTTTCTTTGATATTAATTGAAGTTACACTTTCACACATTGAATTGAATTTTGATTGATTGTTCACTCATTTGTTTTCTTATCGGTCACTACGCTCAAAAAACAAATGAGTGGGGGGTGTTAGGTTATTTTCGTTACGAAATTTCTGGATTTGGTCTCCACGCTCAAGGCCCGCGATTTAAGCTATGCAATAGCTTAAAAGTTGGAAATTCTGAATTTTACACGTACGACGATACGATAGATTTTGTTTGAGTCGCTAGTAATCATAAAGTTTTCCAATCCCCACAGGCCAGATACACGTACATCAACATGGAGCTTCCACCGAAGAACATCCCGATCCCCATCGCTGATGGCGACTACTTCATCAAGTTCGAACTCTTCGTGACCGCCTCTAAGGAGTCTATCCTCGAAATCGACACTCTGCTGCATTTCGACCAGAACGCTAGGAAAGCCGCGAGAACAAAGAAAGGGTAGACAATAAAGAATTTAGATCGATAAAGCTGTTTTCAATACACCTACTCGCTGCCGCTTTTATAGACAAAAACCGGCCAAGTGCGAGTCGGACTCGCCCATGAAGGGTTCCGTAGAAGCAAGTAACATAATATAAAAGTTCTTCTAATGTGTTGTAACTTTGATCGATGTTTTAATAATAGTGTATTTTTTTCGGTTTATGACGCATTAAAAAAAAACTACTTACTGGATTTCGTTCAAACCAATTTTCGTTGGTAGTTTTTATAGTAATGTACATCATATATTTTTTTTAGTTTTATCATTCTCTTATCTTAGAAGTTAGAGGGGGGGGGGACACACATTTTACCACTTTGGAAGTGTCTCTCGCGCAAACTGTTCAGTTTAGAAAAAAAAAATATTAGAAACCTCGGTATCATTTTTGAAGACCTATCCATAGATACCCCACACGCATGGGTTTGATGAAAAAAAAAATTTTGAGTTTCAGTTCTATGTATTACCCCCCCAAAATTTATTGCTTTTTTTCTATTTTTGTGTGAAAATCTTAATGCGGTTCACAGAATACATCTACTTACAAAGTTACAACAGTATAGCTCTTATAGTTTCGGAAAAAAGTGGCTGTGACATACGGACGGACAGAAATTGGTCACTGCAGCACTTTGCTTCATAACACCTTCGCCTACAGTTTGGGCGAATTCCACTTCGGTTGCAATGATAAAATTTCTCCACTAATATTTTCTCCGCAGAACTTGACTCCATTTAATCATTGCAGTTAAAAAAGTATAGTAAGTAAATATTTAAAAAAAAAATGTTAGAATATTTGTTCTGTGGGTTTTTTACGAAACAAAGAAGTTATAATTGATTGATTCAATTAAATACACAAATATGATCAGTAATGGGTATGGATTATTTTTTTCAGTGGGAAAGAAATGCTTCTAAATTTTCAAAAAAAGAATGTTTAAAATCGGTCCACAATTGACTGAGATATCGGTGAAAAACATACATCCAGCCGAACATAGAACCTCCTCCTTTTTGAAGTCGGTTAAAAAATTGAGCTGGGGTGGCCGAGTGGTAATGGCTCTGACTTACGAGTTGTAGGTCGCGGATTCAAACCCTGCCAAGTGCATTACTTTGTGTAATTTATTTCATTACCACTGCTCTCATAACGGTGAAGGAAAGCAGCGTGAGGAAACCGGCATGCCCTAGAACCAAAAATTCGAAGACATTTGACATTCACCAACTCACACTGGGCCCGCGTGGTGGATTACAGCCAATTCTGTCTCCTGGAGAGGAGGCCCGAGTCTCAGCAGTGGGAAAATAAAAAAAGCTGATGAATTAAAAAGTACCTAGTGGTGTAGAGATAGGCTTTATCAGATGTATTCATCGCATGTCTAAAAGTAATGTACCTAATCTAATTTAACAATTCATTTAATAACATTTCCTCTTGTAAATAATAGCCCAAATTATGTCTAGTTTTGTTACAAATTAAATGAGGACTGCGGGATATTAATCAGTTATTCACTGTTGATATACTGAAGCCATGAGGTGTCTCTGTGTATACGTTGTTACTCTACTAATATTAGTTAAATGGAAAACAGTTTACGTAAGTGTTTTTTTTTCCAGCTTTAGTATATGCGAAACTTGAAACACGCGTCGAGTATTTTTATGTAAAGAATCTATGTACAAAATTTCATAACTGTATCATGAAAAATCACAAAGTTATAAGCTTGTTATATCAGTAAAAATACATAGTCACAGGGCCATAAAAAAAGAAATCCAAAGCATTTACATATTTCAAGTATAAAGTACAAAACTAAAGTTCGCGAGATAATTCGCAAGAGGTTGGCAGTAGTATCATCACAGCGTTAAAGTTTTCCAATTGTCGATTTGAACCAATTGTTTGGCTATATTAGGGTATATATTTATGTAGTTTATTAATTTGAGTGTGTATATATTATATAATTGTAAGTGTATTGTAATATTTATGGTTTGTTAGTATATCAATTCTTGGAATCACCTTATCTCTTTCTTATAATGTACCTACCACTGTTTTTCTCTGCACCACCCAAAGGTTGACTGGAAGAAAATGCCTAAGGCATTAAGTCCGCCTCTGTACATTTATGTGCATGAAGTATAAATAAATAAATAAGTATATATTTGCAGGCACTTTTGAATAGTTAAATGTCGGTCAGTCCAAAAAAAGAGAGAAGCTAAATTGCACCCAGGCGACTGAGGGGTTCTTTTGCACTTGCGCCCAGCTGTTTGCTGGCGCCTAATGCCCACTATGTTCTGCCGTGACCTGTGTTGTGCTTGGTGTCGGTGGTGTCCAACTTGAAACCTTTTTAAATATTCTTGGGAAAATATACAAGTTGTAAGGGACAGCCCTCCACAAACTTTAAGGGCTTGCTCAGTAGACGAAACTAAACAACCTACCATAAATTTTTTTTTCAGGTAACGACAAAAAAAATCCGCCTCACCATACAAAATTATTAACTTGATTGGACAGTTTGTATGGAGAGGCTGAATTTCTTTTTCGGAGACGGTTTCGTCTCCACCAACAGATTTGAAACACGTGTCATTTGAAGCATTTGGTTTCATACTGAGTTTTTTATTATGGCGACATACGTATAGGGTTTTGGTTTTATTATTATTTTAACCTAAACCAAGTGTTTTAGACCTTCATATACTTATAACACAGTACTAAAATACATTTTTGAATGTGACTTGGCTAGCCCAGCACGATTCTATAAAAATATTTGACAAAAGGCATTGTTTAAAAGGTGGACCGATGGCCTGGTAAAGGTAGCAGGAAACCGATGGATGTGGGACGCAAAGGAACGTTCGATGTGGCGACGCTTGGGGGAGGCCTATGTCCAACAGTGGACGTATATCGGCTGAAATGATGATGATGATGATTGTTTTAAACTGTCTCCAAAATGACACCTATATAATAAAAAAAAACAATGAGTCTGAGGTGAACTCGCATATTTTTAAGCTTAATTTTGTAAGCAAATATTTGTCAAGGTGATGGCAAGACAGAATACCAATGTTAAAAATTTGTAAACAAATATCAATGTAAAAAATTGCGCAGACCAGCATGTCTGCGGTAGAAAGGGTGTGAAAAAAGAAAAAAAAAAAAAACATAACCTGACCTAACTTAAACAAGTTGTGTTTTTTAAAACCTTTTTGCAAAATAAATATCATTTATCAAATATCCCTTGTATGGTAAGTATATGCGGCTACAAAGATACATTGGTTTGTAACAGTAAACGTCTTTATATGGCAAAATGAACGCATTTAAAAGTTTTTTTCCCAACTAAATTTTAAGAACTTGTAAAATACCTATATTCATGCAAATAAATATCATTCATCATTCATTCATTCATGCATTCATTCATTCATTCCTTCATTCATTCATTCATTGAATAAAAATCCCATTACTTTAACAACCAAATCAGCTGTTTTGTTTTTTGTGGATAGGAATGTCGCATGTATGTTGGACAGTGGGGACGGTGGCCATATAAAATCCAGCATCCTCCTTTGTTATTGTATAAACTTATAAATATCACTTTTTGTTTTAGTCTCAGCTAAAGCAGGAGAGGGCAACGATCGACTTTTGCAATAGTAAATATGTAACGGACTGTTATGCCATAACCCGACGCCTCAAGAGAGGCGGACCTTATAAGACTAACGTGACGTTGAACACTCGATATCTGAGTGACAATAATGTTACGGTATGTATGCCACCCAAGAAATATAGTCCTAGCCGGAGCTAAATGCTCCGCTGACAATTAAAACCATTTTCGTTACAAAATATTAATTGATTTACCTAAGAATAGAATAAAATAGAATTGTTATTTTGCAAATATGGGTAATAGGTACATAGTTCTTAAGATTACATTTAGCTCAGCCACATTTTACCAATTGGTATGAAAAAATATATATTTATATGATTATTATGCAATAAATTAGGTCAATTTATAAATTTTTAATTATAAATAATTTTAAGCCGCTTTCACATAAAGGCGACTTTAGCAGCGCGACAGTCGCGCGGCTGACGCGCGCCTGTCAAAATTTCATAATTTAAACAGAAGCGCGGCGGTCGCGCGCCACCGCCGCGGCCGCCGCGTGCGCTCAGTCGGCGATAAGCCAGTGTTGCAAACGTACGTACTTATTGATACCGAACGATTTATTATTGAAATTCAAATGCGTCCTGTTTTGTGGGACTCAAGAAGCAACAATTACAACAACAGGACCCTAAAAAAGAATAACTGCCAAGAATTATGTGCATTGTTTATTTTTACGCGACATCGATGGCGCCGAATGAGTACTATCAAAAGCAGGAGCAACAATGTTTCACCGTCGGAATCTATTTTAGAAATGAAGTGCGCCACACTGTACTTAACTGCGGCGCGGCAGCGGCGCTGCTAACGCGCGGCTGTTCTTATAATGTGAAGGAATGCGCTTCTGCCGCGCTACTGTCGCGCTGCTAACGTCCTAATGTGAAAGGGCACTTAAGGAAATGTATTTCTAAAGATCATGATGTTATTTTTGATCACGTTGTTATTTTTTTGGCAAAAGTATTAGTCATACGAAAAGATTACATAGATTGTTAATAATATTATCCCAAAGGTTGACTGGTAGAGAATGCCTTAAGGCATTAAGTCCTTGACGTCGATCCCACCTGATGTTAAGCAGCGATGCAATCGTTGGTAGTGAGGCGCACTAGTTATGAGTCTAATATGATCACTCTAGCCTTAAAGACACCCAAATTGTAATCGGACGGGAAGACCGCAACAGATTGCTTATTTTTATTAATTTTATTGGCGATAATTTAGATCGATCCTGTGTAAACACCGGTGGGAATGTATTCGGTGAATATATATTTAAATATATAACTGTTTTCCGATACTGATATTGGTAGCACAGCAGTTCATATCTCTTTCGGCATAAATTTTGCCTCCAAGAAAACTTATTATGTGGTTTAATTATATTTCAGATGAAGGTAGTATACTTTGACACGATACCAGTCGAACTAGTGAAGATCAAATTGTGTGAAATCTCAAAGGTTGATTGGCTGTACGATTTTGTTAAAAAATATTCAAATACTCACGGTATAGACTGTCCTGCTCAGGCGGTAAGAACAACTTTTGGTTCCTTTTATTTATTTATTTTTAGATTACCAACTGACACATATGACATAGGTATCCGGCATTAATTTGTTCATCATCAATTTGTAACGTCAAAACAAGACGCGCCATCTGGTGGGAACTAGAAGAACTAGCGGTGGCGCGCTTTGACAGAGTCGGGCGTTTTTACTTTGCTACGAGCCTTTTTGTCGAACAGACTTTAGAAGTCGGTTTGACAGACGACCGCAGTGTTTAATATGATATTTCACATTTTGATTTCAGGGCACGTACGCATTTTATAACCTAGAGTTTCCACCCAAGAACATTCCACGGGGTGTCATGAACTTATTAAAAGGACAATTTCACGGAAAATTCTACTTTCTAGCCACGAAAACGGACGAGGTATTAGTAGAGTGTACAATAAGATTTCATGGATCGTAATTTAACAAATAATAAACTTTGTTTAAACTGTACTTGCTTTTAATTTTCATTAATTGCATAGGTAAGTATGTCCACAGAACATAAAAAAGAAACTTCCAAAAAAAGCACAACCGACTTCAGTATAAAAAAAAAAACTAGGCAAGTGCGAGTTGGACTCGCGCACGCAGGGTACCGTACCGACCGTAGAAAAAATAAAACACATTTGTTGTATAGGAGCCCCCCCCCCCTCTTAAATAATAATTTTATTTTGATTTTACTGTCGTAACGGCAACAAAAATACATAATTTGTGAAAGTTTCAACTGTTGGTCAATTCGACGAATTGACAACTGTTAACGGCTTTGTTATCGTTATAGTTAAATGGTGCAACTCACCCTTAGTGAAGCTAAGCTATTGCATATCTTCTATCGCAGGCCTTGAGCGTGGAGACCGAATCCAGAAATTCCGTAACGAAAATAACCTAACCGATACCGATAAGAAAACAAATGAGTGAAAACAGCTGTCTACGTTTTGGATGGGTAGGGTTAAGCAGCTGTTAGCGAGGTCTAGTTTTTGATGGAAGAGGTTAAGCAGCTGTTGGCGAGGTCTGGTTTTGGATGGGTGGGGTTATGCAGCTGTTGGCGAGGCCTATTGCATAAGTTGATAAAAAATACAATGCAATAGCTTTACCGCGGCAGTCCCCGAGTGCCACACGTCTCCGAGCGGAGATTAAGCGGGCCAAACTCGAGGCCCGCAACGTGTGGCTGGGGTCTCTGAATGCGGACCCGTGGGGGCGCCCGTACAAATTGGTACGGGAGAAACTGCGCCCCTGGGCTCCCCCGCTGACTCAGAGTCTCCGGCCCCAACTCGTGGAGGGTGTGGTAAGCGCTCTGTTCCCTGTGCGAGGGGAACACTCCCCCCCGCCTATGGCTCCGCCTCCGCCAGCGGTGTCTGACGCGGACCGCTATAGCGACGACGACGACAATGCTCCAGAGGTGACCGAGGTAGAGATGAGAGTGGCGGTGCAATGGCTGAGTGCCAAGAACGCCGCCCCAGGACCCGATGGCTTGCCTGGGAAAGCCTGGGTCCTGGCCATGGAGGCTCTCGGGCCTCGACTGAGAGGGCTCTTCAGCGCATGCTTGGAGAGGGGCCAGTTCCCACTTCGCTGGAAGACGGGGAAACTGGTCCTCATCGCGAAGCCAGGGCGCCCTGCGGACTCTCCGTCCGCGTACCGGCCCATTGTGCTGCTCGACGAGGTGGGCAAGCTCTTTGAAAGAGTGATTGCGAGCCGCCTCGTCGCGCGCCTTTCACGGGTGGGGCCGGATCTTTCGGACGGACAGTTCGGCTTTCGCAGGATGCGCTCGACGGTGGACGCCATCATGCGCGTGCGAGCCCTCACGACGGGGGATGCGGTGTCCCAGGGTAGGTGTGTCGTGGCAGTGTCCTTGGACATTGCCAACGCTTTCAATTCCCTGCCCTGGAGTACGATCCGGAGGGCACTCCGGTACCACCGGGTGCCCGAATACCTCTGTCGAGTAGTCGAGGCCTACCTGTCGGACAGGTATATTGTCTACCCCGGTCACCAGGGAGACTGGGACTGGACTGGTTTGACGCAGGGGTCGGTACTAGGGCCACCTTTGTGGAACATTGGTTACGATTACGTGCTGCGGGGCGACCTCCCTGACGGGGTCAGCGTGGTCTGCTACGCAGACGACACGCTGGTTCTAGCGCAGGGAGAGTCACACCGGGCGGCGGTCGCTTTAGCGACACGCGGGGTTGCGATAGTCGTTGGTAGGATCCAGGAGTTGGGACTCGAGGTAGCGCTTCACAAATCCGAGGCCATGTGTTTCCACGGTCGCCGGTCTCGGAACGCGCCGCCATTGAGTTCCCAACTAACGGTAGGAGGAGTTCACATCGGTGTCGGGTCGACGATGAAGTACCTGGGACTCGTCCTCGACAGCCGGTGGAATTTCGTGGAGCATTTCCGACGTCTGGCTCCCAAACTCAACCGGACTGGGGCTGCGCTCAAGCGGCTCCTGCCCAACCTTGGGGGTCCAGACGCCTCCTGCCGGAGGCTCTACGCGGGGATCGTTCGGTCCATGGCCCTCTACGGGGCGCCGGTGTGGGCGCCGTCGCTGAAAAAGCAACCGGCGGCCATACTGAACGCCTGCCAGAGGGTCATGGCAATTCGGATGGTGCGGGGATACCGCACGATTTCCCGCGAAGCGGCGAGCCTTCTGGCTGACCTACCACCGTGGGATCTGGAGGCAACAGTCCTTGCACACATGCACGACATGCGCGTGGAGATGCAACGCCGGGGTGAAAGTCCTCTGCCGCGACAGGTCGCGGCATGGCGGACAGAGCTTCGGCGGGATCTCATGGTGGAATGGCGTCAGCGACTATCGCAACCCCGTCATGGGCACGCCACAATTATGGCGATAAGTCCCCTCTTTGAGGCGTGGCTGGAAAGACCTCACGGCGTCCTTACCTTCCGCATGACACAGGTCCTCACCGGAAATGGCAAGTTCGGGAGGTTCCTGTTCCGAATTAAAGCGGAAGTGACGCCCGGGTGTCGCCACTGTGCGGAACGCCCGGAGGACACGGTGGAACACACAATCGCGGTGTGCCCTGCTTGGGCGGAGCATCGCCGTGCCCTCGTGGGGGTGATCGGCGGCAGAGACCTCTCGCGCCGGGCCCTGGTCGAGGCCATGGTCCGGAGCGAGGAGGAGTGGCAGGCGGTCGCCGACTTCTGCGAAGCAGTAATGCTCGCTAAGGAGGAAGCCGACCGCATCAGACAACGGCGCTCTCGCCGCCGCCGCCGGGATTCCGATCCCGATTTCCAGCCACCGTAGGCGCGGGCTTGCGGACAGTGAGCAATGGGTAGCTCGCTGTCCGGCCGTCCGGTAACAGTCGGGACCAAGCTCAAGTCGTCGACGGCGCGCGCTGTTCCCGCGCGCCTCAAGGAGTTGTCAGCAACAGCAGGGGCCCAGCCGGGTCGAAGCCTACTGGGGCCAGGGTTATCCAAAAGGGCGCTCGAGCCCCGGTACGAAGGCTAGAAGGAACGGGATGGGTTTTTTAGTCAGTAAGAGCCTGACACTATCTCCCGCTCCGCCCAAGAGCGGGGGTTGTCATAAGATGATTTTTCCCATCGAAAAAAAAAAAAAAAAGTGCCACACGTCTTTTTTTTATACTTTTTGGTCGTGGTACCCCTCTCCCAAACTTGTAGTGGTCAAGTTCTATAGTTGCCTATAGAATATAGTAAAAAAACCACGTAGGTATAGCCAAACTCCAGAGTCCAGAGGTACCTGCATTGTCATTGTATGATAATTCTCATAGGCTAAGCCACGGCTAGGATACATAGTTTGGTTAAGGAGTTTCTGAGTCTACCTTCCACCATCAGATCATCTCTTACGGGGCGCCGCACAGTGTTTCGTCTAGTACAAGCCAGCGGGACAAAATTCATGACGTCATTTCCAGGAATTCGTGATAACAACTTGTAACCAACCCTTCCCAGGGAAGGAATTCTAAGAAATCATTTGTTTGTTACTTCAACAAGTAATTTTGTGGAGGGGTTAATTTTAATTATTAAGAAAGCGCAATTTGCATTTCTAAATAAGTTGCATTTTTAGGACACTTTGGACACCATCTCAAATAATTGATATCAAAGTGAAACGATTTTCTTGTGATGGATTATACTATTGAAGGTATGTGCTTACTATTTTGACTTCTTTTTAAAGAACACACATGTACTTTTACCTGTAATTAAAGTTTATAAGTATGTTGAAATAATCCCATATATTTTTTCTTAACTTCAAACTTTAAAGGGTTGCAACTTTTTTTATACCAATGTATCCAGCTAGATTCTTCTGTATATGATAATAACAACATTCAGGAGTAGGTTACTTTATTTTTTGGCTCCCGAAACCGCCCGTAGATAAAGTTATTCATTTTCTTTCAGAACGAGCCATAGCCATGATAAAATTGGAGTTTTTTGAAGAATGGCTAAAACATAATAAAACTGAAAGAGCAAGTCGCATTTTTGATCATTTATGTGTACAGCATAATCTACTAGATGCTTCTGAAGATTCACTGAGGAAACTCAAAATGAAAATTTCGAACCTATCACCAAATTAAACGAAAAGTAGACAAGTCATTGAACAGCTTTCCGAAGAAGCCCAAGAAGCAAGAAATAAAGACTGTCGTAGATTTCGGGAACGACATACCAGAAAACGATCACGTTGTGCCACGAATACGGATCTTCTGAGAATGCTTTTGATTACGTCCGATCCTGTAATAAATATATTCAGAGAATTACCTCGAAAAAAATTAACTACGTTACCACCAGAAGTTCTGCAGTTGATTGTCCCACCTCCATTACCATCCCAATCAACATCAGTTCGCGAATTTAGTGAAGAGGATTATTCACTATCGGAAGATTCTAGCAAATTGGAGACAAGTGATGAGGAATCTTCTGATGATGAGTATTAAATTCAACTTGGTAGATTTTTCTTTTATTGTTATGTTAACCTACTTTATTATGTAGTAATTTTAAAAAGGTTTGTTTGTTAAAAATCAATCAATGTTAATTAGATTTAAATTTTATATATTAGGTATAACATTATTTTAGACGGGTAATTCTGATTTTGTACGATTTTGTTTCAAGAGTTATTTTATATTTATGGATATTTGTTGTTGTCTTGGACTATTATTGTATTTTATTTGGTAAAGTGAATAAACAAAAACCTATTTTACACATATTTATGATTTTAACTTTTAAATATCCCGAAATTTTTTTGTGTATATATATATTTATATATATTATATATACATGTAGTATATATATATATATATACTACACGTATGTATATGCATAATAAGTAGGCAGACGCAGCGAATTATAACAATCAAGAATATCAGTAAACAAAAGTAGAAAATTTTGTGACTACTTCCATCTTGCATCCACACCTGCGGAGCAAGAGAACACAGAACAGCGTAAAACACCTTAAATATACATAAATAATTAAAATAAGTAAAAAAATAATTTTGTCTCGCTAGCTTGTACTAGACGAAACACTGTGCGCCGGTGTGGGTGCCGTCGCTGCAAAAGCGACCGGCGGCCATGCTGAACGTATGCCAAAGGGTCATGGCAATACGGATGGTGCGGAGATAACGCACGATTTCCCGAGAACCGGCGTGCCTTCTTGCTGGCCTACCACCGTGGGATCTGCAGGCAACAGTCCTTGCACACATGCACGATATGGGTGTGGAGATGCAACGCCGGGGTGAAAGTCCGCTGCCGCGACAGGTCACGGCATGGCGGACAGAGCTCCGGCGGTATCTCATGGTAAATGCCGTCAGCGACTATCGCAACCTAGTAGGTACATATTGGACACGCCATAATTATGGGCGGTTCAGCTGGTGGTTCATTCTAAAAGACTGGCTGCCTCGAAACTCTATTCAAATATCAACTACTGCCCTTAAAGAACCTGTATCGACAAATTAACTGAGTTTGCGTGAAATTGCTTCAAAGATGTCTTTATTTGTAGGTCAAGGTTTTAAGAAATGCTCGTGCGAAAAATCTAAAGTGCGCTGCAAGACCAAAAAAAAAACTGTTTTTTGCAACTCTAGATGTCACGAGTCAACAAACTGTCATAATAAATAAAGTATACTAGCAGATTACCAAAAAATGCAATCACGTGGTAAACGTTTCCATAATACATTTTTATTCTTTTTTTTTTTTAATTTTTACTCGGTTTAGTCGTATTTAATAGTTACGAAATGTAATTTTAGTGGCTTATCAAAATCAGGTGAAATTGAAACATTTTATTTCATAATTGAATTGAAGAAGAAGAATATTGATTTGATCATGGATGTAAAATTGGATGTTTTCTTTCTACTAAGTTGCAAATGATAATGGATTGTTTCTATTGACTGGCCGGTTGGTCTAGTGGTTAGTCGTTAGTTATCGGGAATGGATGATTTGTTTTTGGTTCCAAATTTTATATTTTTTTGTTGTTGCTAGATTGGCGCAACTGTTTTCCATTTTGGAGCGGAGTTTTTTAGTTGCATCTGTTATTCATATTAAGTACAGTGCTGTTTTAAGTTATATCATATCTAGTGTGTATTGGTGTATTGCGAATTTCATAATGGACAAAAACATAGAACAAAGAGTTTGTCTTAAATTTTGGCCAATGGAATTGAAGAATGGGTTCGGAGTCACTGAAAATGTTGCAGGGCTTAGGGTGAATCGACTTTATCAAAAACATGTGCTTATGAGTGGTACAAAGCATTCAAAAGCGTTCGAGATGTGATAGAAGATTTGCCTCACTTTGGTAGGCCATCAACCTCTGCAACTGAAGTTAACATCGCAAAAGTGAAGGATATACCTACTGAAAATCCTCATTCAAGTTTGAGAGAGATAGCCGCCGAACTTTCTGTATCTAACGAGTCGGTCCGTACCATTTTAAATAATCATTTGGGTATGAAACATGTTGCCGCTCGGCTAGTCCCTGAAAAAATACCTAAAAAAATACCTGAATTTTCTCCAAAAACTCAATCGCACAAGAGTCGCCGAGGACATGCTAGAACGAGTCAATTCCAACCCAACATTCATGAAACGAATTGTTACTGGCGACTAGACGTGGGTTTACGATTTTGACATGCAAACAAGTCAACAAGCTTCGGATTGGCGCCTTCCAACTGAACCAAAACCGAAAAAACCACGCCAAAGTCGATCAAAAGTCAAAGTCATGTTGACTGTTTTCTTTGACTATCGCGGTGTTGTGCACTCGGAATTCTTACCGGAAGGTCAAATGGTAAATAAAAAATATTATTTGAGCATTATGCGGCATTTAAGAGAGCAAATTCGACGAAAAAGGCTAGATTTGTGGAATGAAAATTCTTGGATTTTGCACCACGATATTGCGCCTTCGCACAAGGCCATCATTGTGAACGAATTTTTGACCAAACACTCAAAAAATAACATCGAGCAGCTACCATATTCGCCAGTATGGCTACAGCAGACTTCTATCTTTTTCCTAAACTCAAATTACCACTTCGTGGCACACGTTTTCAATCTGTAGAAGACATAAAGGAGAATTCGCGGCGAGAACTGACCTCAATTTTGGAAACAGCGTTTAAAAAATGTTTTGATGATTGGATTATTCGCTGTCGTAAGTGTATCGTTTTTGAAGGGGCATACTTTGAAGGTGATAAAATAAATTTGGATGAATAACAATTTTGTGTATTATTGTTCTTTTCCCGGTACTTTCTTGACAGAATACCTAGTATTATGTTTATCAGTTGTCTAGGTAGTACCCCTAACACAAGCTCTGCTTAGCTTGGGACTAGACGGCGGCTAGCGGCTGTGTGATAGTTGTGGAATACATTATGTTATTTCATTTAAATTGTTTTATTTGTCATAAAACAAAGCAAACTCGTGATTTTGATCACAACTTCATCATAAACCCAAACTAGTTCAGGTTATTGATAAAAAATCTGGATTGTTACAGGTTTATGATGAAATTGAGTTTAAAATGTGTCATCTTCCGGTTTTTCATCAAAAACCTATGTTTTTGATCAAAACCCGATTTTTCAGAATCGCAAAGAAATGCTTTTTGGACTAGAGCAGTTTGCCTGCTGCGGTCTTCCCGTCCGATTATAATTTGGGTGTCTTCAAGGGAATAGGCTCTTAATAAACTAGTGCGCCTTACTATCAAAGAGTGCATCGCTACTTACCATCGGGTGGGATCGCAGTCAAGCACTAGTTTATCTCAATTAAAAAAAAAATGGTGTAAAACTACACAATCTGAGCCTCCTCGAGTGCCTTGGTTTTCAAAGAGTACTTTAGGCACAATCATTATTATTAAAGATAACATTTAGAATTCAGTTCTAGTCAATTGTTCCGTTTTAATACCACTCATCTTTTTTTTTATTGTGGGAAAAAATCATCCAATGACAACCCCCGCTCTTGGGCGGAGCGGGAGATAGTGTCAGACTCTTACTGACTAAAAGACCCACCCCGTTCCTTCTAGCCTTCATACCGGGGCTCGAACACCCTTTCTGATAACCCTGGCCCCAGTAGGCTTCGACCCGGCTGGGTCCCTGCTGTTGCTGACAACTCCTAGAGGCGCGCGAGAACAGTGCGCGCCGTCCAAGCAGGGCACACCTCGACTGTGTGCTCCACCGTGTCCTCCGGGCATTCCGCACAGTGGCGACACCCGGGCGTCACTTTCACATGAATCCGGTGCAGGAAACTCCCGAACGAACCATGTCTGGTGAGGACCTGCTTCATACGGAAGGTAAGGACGCCGTGAGGTCTTTCCAGCCACGCCTCAAAGAGGGGACTTACCGCCATGATTGTGGCGTGCCCAACTCATCTAATACCACTGGTATTTGTTTGAATGCAATTTTATTAGCTATTCTGAACGGAGATCTTTAATTAAATATTTCATTTAATGTACTAACCCATACCAGTGACTTGAATTTAGTACAGTCAACTCAAATCAAAACTAATAAAATGTTGTTTTTTGTAAGTGGAACACAAACTTTCACTAACTAATCACTTTTTTTAAATAAGTCTGGGAAAGCTATAATCAACCCTCAACATCTTGGGGGAAAACAGAAACCTAGACTTGTATAAAAAAATGGTGGCTTGTTGTTATTTAGAGCAGGTTTGCAGTAATACCGATACCGTATACCGATACCGGATACCGATCATCACTGTAGTTCTTTCTAAAGACTCTGTTTTGTGGGCGATGGCTGGGTAACGAGCAATAAACAAACTATTCCAAAGCATACAACCGATTTATTATGATACAGGCGGTTTTCACTTCACACAACGAGCCGTGAGATAGTCCCCGAGAATAGACGTTGCACGTCGCACGACTGTCGAAGTGCCGACTGGTGCCGACACAGGAATGAAAACTTTTATCTATTCTATTCTATTTTTTGTTAATGGCAAGTAGAGCCGATGTCGACTATTCTGCCAGTGTCTAAAGTGAATTGGAAAAGCAAGCGTGTATATTATTTCAGAAAATGGAAATGGACGGTAACTGTAGACCAAAATTCTTCGATTGATACAGTTGAACTCGATGGGTTATTATTGGACAACTTTTATCTACTCGGTTCGTAGTAGTTCGTACAAACGTCACCCTGGATTCTGTCAAAGTGACTTGAGTCACTTTTGTCAGTTAGCTCGTTCGTTCGTTCTCAAGCTTCCGTACTATTGACTTCCCCGACATATTTGTTAATTTAATGTGAAGGAATGATGTAAATATTTTTTACTACAATGGGTTTGCTATGTCCTACAAGGAACAATAAAACGGTAAATAAAAAAAAATAAAAAAAAGAGTATTTATAGTTTGACAAAACTTTATTATTTATTATCTACTACAAGCGTTCAAGAGTTACAGACATTTCTGCTAGTACTTCTTCCGTTTTTGTGGCTTGAAAGTACCACTTTCCCCGAAACTTGCGAGTCATTAAGTTTATGAAAGCCCGTGGAAAATTTTTAGGTGGAAACTCCATATTAAAAAATGTATATTGGCGCTGTAATAAAACATATAACAAATTAAATGAGACGTAATGGTGGAGCAGTGATAGCCCAGTGGTACCGGCCCCGACTTACTAGTTGTAGGTCGGGGGTTCAAACCCAGCTAGACGCTTTACTTTGTTCAATTTATTTCATCACAACTGCTCTCAAAACGGTGAAGGAAAACATCGCGCGGAAACCGGCATGTCCTTGAAACAAAAATTCGAGCACATGTGACATTTACCGCACAGGGTCCGCAAGGTGGAGTACGGCCCATTCCCTCTCCTAGAGAGAAGATCCGAGTCCCAGCAGTGGGAACACTAAAAAGGCTGGCTGATTAAGCTATGCTATTATGCTAATGGTGTAGCGTGGTGATAAAAGTGAGAGAGACAAAGCGTTGTTAGTTTCTATTCTGATCCACGTCACAGGCTTACAGTGTCACATTAGTCATATATAAAACAGAAAAATACTGGCCGCACAGTGTTATTGCTGCTTCTAACGAAAGAAAACATGTTTACAACTAAAAATAAAAATAAAATATAAACAAGGAACACCCAACGCATCTAAAAGATGTGACGCTTACATAAAGATGGGAGTAAGCAAAGACTCTGAAATATTTATTTCATGAACATCAATGCAATAATGTTTTAGGGAATAAGAAAAAGAAAAGACAGCTTAAAAAAATAATCGTTGGGAAATCGATATTTTAGAATTCGATTTTTTACTAAATCGATTCTTTGGTTTGAATCGATTTACAAAAACGATTGTCTTTTTGAACATCGTCACTCTCAAACACTTTTGCCTTTATAACAGTAGATATTCGCCTTTACAACAGTAGATAGTGTGCTATGTATGTTTGTAACGATGTCTACTTCTCTAGTCATCATCATCATCATTTCAGCCGAAAAACGTCCATGGCAACACTTGGGGGAAGCTTATGTCCAGCTGACATAGGCTTCCCCAAGTGTCGCCACAACGAACGCTCCTGTGTGTCTCGCATCCATCGCATTCCCGCTCTTTCACGAGATGATCGGTCCACCTTTTAAGGCAAGACTTCCAACGCTACGTCTCCCACGGTCGCCACTCCAGAACGGTGCCCACTTAAGTTTGGCGATTCTTTGGGCTTTTCTACTCATTTTACTTTTAAAGACGTATAATTAACAAATAGAAATCTCTAAATCAGAAAGATTTTCTTACCGGCTCAATGGGACATTTACCGTCCCAATTTGAAGTTTTTTTAATAAATTCGACCATCCAATCGACTTTTGATATTTCGCATAGCTTTACTTTCACTAGGTCAATGAGTACCGGGTCAAACATTGCAATCCTCATCTGAAATAAAACCACAAAATCAGTTTACTTTTAATCAGTATGTCGGTGAGTGAAGTCAATAGTACGGAAGCTTAAGAACGAATGAACGAGCTTAGTGACAAATGACACAATGTAACTTTGACAGAATCTGGACTGACGTTTGCACAAACCGAGCAGATTAAAATTGCCTACCTAATTTATTTAAGTATTAATGCTTACTGTACATAAAACTGTACAAAGGCAGACCTAATGCCTTAGGCATTATCTACCAGTCTACCTTAGGGTGGTACAGAAACATAACAACTACCTGCAACTTCAAGGCAAAGAAACAAAAAGTTAAAATAAAAATAAATACATAATTATATAGGGTTAATGGTGATTGTGCTCATCATAACAAACAATTTTTGCTATGGAAGCAAAGCCGAAATTGCGAAAAAACTATTAGCTGTTTAGTACATTAGGCAAACATAAATGTACTGAACAGCTGATTTTCGCGATTTCAGGTTTGTTCCTATGTAATGCTCGCAAAGGAGGAGGCCGAAAGCATCAGGCAACGGCGTCATCGCCGCCGCCGCCGCCGGGATCCTGATCCCGATTTCCGGCCAACGTAGGCGCGGGCTTGCGGACAGTGAGCAATGGGTAGCTCACTGTCCGGCCGTCCGGTAACTGTCCGGACCAAGCCCAAGTCGTCGACGGCGCGCACTGTTCCCGCGCGCCTCAAGGAGTTGTGAGCAACAGCAGTGATCCAGCCGGGTCGAAGCCTACTGGGGCCAGGGTTATCCGAAAGGGCGCTCGAGCCCCGGTATGAAGGCTAGAAGGAACGGGGTGGGTCTTTTAGTCAATAAGAGTCTGACACTATCTCCCGCTCCGCCCAAGGGCGGGGGATGTCAATGCATGATTTTTCCCACCTTAAAAAAAAAGCATATTGCCGTTTACTCCAACCTACCCTGCTCAAAGTTATAGTTAGTTGGGTTAACTCTAGGGTAGCTATTCGAGTTAAGAACGACCCTGGGTTGCAACTCTACTCGACTCTGGTTATTTTTGAACGCACTACTGAGGGGTTATTACTGCTATGAAGCTATTCGAAAGTCGATTTTTTGTTTGAATAATCGTTTGAGGTTTTGTGCGAGGTGAGTTTTAGTTGGTAAAATCCCCCCCCCCCTCTCCCTGTTCCATTATAAAACCGGAGAAGTCATTTGATGACTTTCCAACTCAAAAAAAATAAAAAATAATATGCCAGTATAACTCCACAGGCAAGAGAATCGGGTATTATTTCTTATAATTGAGAGGTTATCACCTAATGATTTTTCCTACTCAAGGGTAGAGCGAAAGGACAAGTCAGACTTTACTGACTAAAACCCACCTATGTTCCTTCTGTTGCCCTATGAAAAAGTCCCGTGGCCCTAGTGATCATTGGCCTTGCCTCTCTTTTTTTTATGGTGGGAAAAAATCATGCATTGACATCTCCCGCTCTTGGGCGTAGCGGGAGATAGTGTCAGACTCTTACTGACTAAAAGACCCACCCCGTTCCTTCTAGCCTTCATACCGAGGCTCGAGCGCCCTTTCGGATAACCCTGGCCCCAGTAGGCTTCGACCCAGCTGGATCCCTGCTGTTGCTGACAACTCCTTGAGGCGCGCGGGAACAGTGCGCGCCGTCGACGACTTGGGCTTGGTCCGGACAGTTACCGGACGGCCGGACAGCGAGCTACCCATTGCTCACTGTCCGCAAGCCCGCGCCTACGGTGGCCGGAAATCGGGATCAGAATCCCGGCGGCGGCGGCGGCGGCGATAACGCCGTTGCCTAATGCGTTCGGCCTCCTCCTTTGCGAGCATTACTGCTTCGCAAAAGTCGGCGATCGCCTGCCACTCGTCCTCGCTCCGGACCATGGCCTCAACCATTGCCCGGCGCGAGAGGTCTCCGCCGCCAATCGCCCCCACGAGGGCACGGCGATGCTCCGCCCAAGTAGGGCACACCTCGACTGTGTGCTCCACCGTGTCCTCCGGGCATTCCGCGCAGTGGCGACACCCGGGCGTCACTTCCGCAGCACGAATCCGGTGCAGGAAACTCCCGAACGAACCATGTCCGGTGATAACCTGCGTCATGCGGAAGGTAAGGACGCCGTGAGGTCTTTCCAGCCACGCCTCAAAGAAGGCCTTGCCTCTCTAAGGCGCGCGTGGAACACTACGCGCCGTCAACGACTTGGGCGCGGTCCTTATCGGATGGCAAAACGGCGTACTACCCATTGCTCGTCGTCCACAAGCGCGCCTATAGTGACTGGAGATTGCTCTAGGATTCCCAACTCCTGGGAAGGCATAGTGATAAGCTGCAACATGGTTCGACCGCCTGGTACACATCCGGACCGAGCCCAGGTCGTCGATGGCGCGTGCTGTTCCCGCACGCCTCAAGGAGTTGTCAGCCACCATAGCGGTCCAGCAGGGTCAAAGCCTACTGAAGCCAAGGGTCTATTTCTGAAAGGGAGACTCGACCCCGGTCTGAAAGGCAACGAAGGAACGGTTGGGGTTTTTTATTCAGTAAAATTCTGACACTATCTCCCGCTCCGCCCAAAGGAGGAGAATAATCTGGGCGATTTTTACCCATGGAAAAAAAAGGTGCAACATGGAAAATAGATAATTAACATACCGTAACATTATTGTCGTTCAGATATCTAGTTGTCAGAGTCATATTAGTTTTATAAGGCTCGCCTCTGTTGATGCGCCGGGTTATAATGTAACAGTTCGAAAAATAATTTGTGTTGCAATAGTCCATCGTGGCTCTCTCCTGCTTGAAGTGGGACTAAAACAAAGAGTGATCAGTTATAAATCGATCTATCATCATTGACAGGACTATTGTTGCCAACAAGCCTGATATAGTGGTGATAGATCGATTAGAGCGTTACACAACGATATTGATCTAAATCATTTGCCTGACTGGTTTATTGAATAAGTGAATATCATTCGGACTGGTAGTTAAATGGCGCCGTTAAATAAAAATGCTATACACTGGTCAAAATAACATTAGCAATTTATAAAAATCTTTTAGTACTGTCCGTTCAAACCAGACTTTTATTACGTTGGTGCCATGACAAATGGCGGCTGCAGTAAATAGTTCGTGTTGTAACCACTTTTTATTCTTTTAGTGCCATCCTTATACCTACGAAGTAGAAGTTAAAATCGGTTGAACAGAGAGTAAAAAAGGGTTCTTTAAATTTCTATTCTTAACGCGAATAGGGTATAGGCTTTAACTGAACACTGAATTAATATTACACCATAATTTATGCTGCATTAGTATTGTATTTAAAAAAAAAAAATACTTAGTTATCATAAAAATACTTACGGCAAAACATTTTTCTATTGTTATTATTAAAACCACAAATAAAACGGTAGACCTCATGGCCACACTGTCGAAATGACTTTGAAATAATGTTGGATAACTCATGAGTTCTAGTTAGTGTGCTACCTAATACCCTGTAACCGACAAGTTAATGCCTTCCTGAAAATAATCGGTCATGTATGTAACTAACAATAAAATCAAATTATTTATTCGCATAGTTAGATAATATAATACTTAATGATAATTTTTTTTTCTTTCATAAGCATTAGCATATGTTTCCACTGTTGGGACTCAGGTCTCCTCTCTAGAAAAGGGAATGGGCCGTAATGCCCATGTAGAAAACATCGTGAGGAAACCGGCATGTCTTAGAAACAAAAATTAGAAGACATGTGACATCCACCAACCCTCACTGGGCCCGCGTGGTGAATTACCGCCCATTCCTTATTAGGATAAGGAATGGGTGAGAGGAGGCATGAATCCCAACAGTGGGAACCATTATAAGGCCGACCATACTATTCTTAGCTACTGACATAAAGTTAGTTTCTGTCGTTTGATCTGAACCAACCCCCCATAATAAACCATGGTCATGGATCACGGATGAATCATTTTTTTATTGACATACCATTGTGTCGCCCAGATGGATATTTTGTGATAAAAACTTGATATAATCTAAGCTAAGTAGATTGACAGCGTAATATTATCAATTATTTATTTATGGCAAAACATTTAGGCGATGCCGAATGACACCAGTGTTCACAATAGATTGCCCGTTTCGAGATTATTTGGACAGTGTCGCCACAAGCATGCGGTCTCTATATTTATTTGTTGTTTTACCAATTCTTGTTCAATGCTCTGCCGTAAGTAGCACTATTTTAAATAAATTCTTTATATTATAAAATAAAAGAAGGTAATAAATCATGGGGCCGTGGCAAATTCATTGGATGGGGCCTCAGAAAAATCGTCACGTTGGGGTTTAATTTTAATAAATTTTGTAAAATAGTTTGGGATACTTTTTGAGCTTGTGGCCTGTTGGACCGGGGGCCGCGTTGGACTGGAGTCTCGTGATAAATTGCCAGCGTTGCTATCCTATAGTTCCGCCAATGCCATGAATGGTTGAGGGAACAAGTAAAAAAAATCAATACCGAAACTGTGTTTCCCGATAGCTATAACCTAGGGGTCTTTAAGTCAAGAGTGAATAGATGGCTTCTAGGCAGCCGTGTTCCATCATCGGCCACATTATCGCTTAAGATCAGGTGAGATAGTGGTCAAACGCGAGCCTATTCATAATAAAAAAAAAGAAATTAACTGATAATTTGTTACTTTTAACAATTCATCACCAATTAACACAGTGGTTGTATCGTACGCGAGATCAAGTATTAGTATGCTTTTCCGCCGAAGTTAAGCGAGATATCGAGTCGATGCGAGATGGGTAGCAGTACTGTGAATCAGGCGAAAGAGACGCCCGTGTGTCGCCACTGTGCGGAACGCCCAGAGGACACGGAGGAGCACACGGTCGAGGTGTGCCCTGCTTGGGTAGAGCATCGCCGTGCCCTCGTGGGGGCGATCGGCGGCGGAGACCTCTCGCGCAGGGCCCTAGTAGAGGTCATGGTCCGGAGCGAGGAGGAGTGGCAGGTGGTCGCCGACTTCTGCGAAGCAGTTATGCTCGCAAAGGTGGAGGCCGACCACATCAAGCAATGGCGTTCTCACCGCCGCCACCGCCGCCGGGATTCTGATTCCGATTTCCGGCCACAATAGCCGCGGGCTTGCGGACATTGAGCAATGGGTAGCTCGCTATCCGGCCGTCCGGTAACTGTCCGGACCAAGCCTAAGTCATCGACGGCGCGCACTGTTCCCGTGCGCCTTAAGGAGTTGTCAGCAACAGCTGGGACCCAGCCGGGTCGAAGCCTACTGGGGCCAGGGTTATCCGAAAGGGAACTCGAGCCCCGGTATGAAGGCTAGAAAGAACAGGGTGGGTCGTTTAGTCAGTAAGAGTCTGACACTATCTCCCGCTCCGCCCAAGAGCGGGGGTTGTCATTGGATGATTCTTCCACCAAAACAGTGCAAGAAAGCGAGAAAGCCAGACGTTAGCAAAGCTGTGAAACAGTGAACTCCTCATAGGATTACAGCAGAATGGTCGTAACAAGTAAAATTGCTTTGTTTATACGTGTAGTCGATGACTAACTGAAAGAAAATAGGTAGGGGAGGGAGGGGATATATCGAACTGAGCTGGTGATGAAGCTGAAAGTAGTAAATTAATGTTATCTAACCGTGTTTGGGATTATTAGAAACGGTATAAGATGCAGTCTGGTTATAAGGTATTTAAGTTTGGCTGAGTGGTACTTTTTAGTGGTGGTACCATAAATAAAAAGTGAAAAATAAAAAACTTTTTACAAAAAAAAAAAAAAAAATTAAACCGACTTCAATGTAAAACATCACTGATAAAAAACTTTTTACAAAAAAAAAATACAACCGACTTCAATGAATTAGTAATTAGTAATGATGAATTAAATAAAGACTGAAAAGTACAAAATAACTTTAATTTCGGAAGTCAGTGTTTCTATAACAGTTTTGTCTCTTCGTTATTTAACACCGACTTCCAAAATTTAAGTTATTTTGTACTTTTAAGTGTATTTTTACATTGAAGTCGGTTTATTTTTTTTTTAAATTAAATGAACCATAAAAGGTATTTTGTATGTATGTATATACCATTAAATAGATAGATAGATAGATAGATAAAATAATTTATTCGTTGCAACACAAAATGCACACAAAAGCACAACTAAATTATAAAAAAACCAAAATACACCTACACCATACAAACAACAAAAAAAACCGCCCCTGAACGTTTCCGGTGCAAAAGTGCCCATAACACTCGCCGCTTTACCTCGCGGAATAGCGATAGCCATCCTTTGCACCAAGAACGACCCGGACCGGGAGTCACCCGTTGCTTCCCCGAGCTTACGGCCCAAATCCCCCACTGCTGTATTTTAAATAAAGACTTTATTTTTAGACAAATTTAAAGCAGGAGAGGGCGACGGTGCGCTATTGCAATACTAAATACGTGGAGGGATGTTATTGCATAACCCGGCGCCTCGGAAGAGGCGAGCCTTATAAGACTAACATGACTACTGTTGCCAGGTACCAGTGGAACAATAATGTTACGGTATGTATAACATAACTTAATAAACTACCTACTATATAGTGAAGAACATGGGCGGGGAATTTTTTTTTTTGTTTCACAACTATCACACAACGCCGTCTAGCCCCAAGCTAAGCAGAGCTTGTGTTATGAGTAGACAACTGATAAACATACTTATATATTTTTATATACATAGCATAGCAAATAGCATAGCATAATCAACCTTTCAATGTTCCCACTGCTGGGACTCAGGCTGCCTCTCTCTAGGAGAGGGAATGGGCTGTAATCCACCACGCGGGCCCAGTGCGAGTTGGTGAATTTCACATGTCTTCAAATTTTTGGTTCTAGGACATGCTGGTTTCCTCACGATGTTTTCCTTCACCGTTTTATGAGCAGTGGTAATGAAGTAAATTACACAAAGTAATGCGCCTGGCTGGGTTTGAACCCGTGACTTACAGCTCGTAAGTCAAGGCCGTTACCACTCAGCCACCACCCTTCACTCGGGCGCTACCACTCGCATATTTCTAAATACTATCTAGATTATCTATATTAATTACACCCAGACACAGAACAAATGATCCTGCTCATCACACAAACATTTGTCCTGGGTGGGAATCCACGACCTCCGGCATAGCAGTCAGGGCCACTAACCACTAGACCAACAGGGCAGTCAACAATTATTGATGAAGATGCAGAGTGACCAGTCCATCTAAGTGATCATTCGATTGGCTGTTTATATGCTGCGGTGTCCCTTTTGGCAACAGTATTCTTGCTACACATGAATGGCTTACTAAAGGTACCTTTGAGTGTGCAGACGGCCACACTGTTGCTAAGAGCTATTAGTCTAGCAGCAAGTCTACCACTGATCTAGTAAACTATGTCTATAATGTTAAACGACTTGGATAATTATTACCAGATAGATTAGAACCAGTGTCGACTACATTTGTCGACTCAAGGTTGATTAAGCCATCTCGATCATCATCATCATAATTTCGGCCGAAAGACGTCCACTGTTGGACATAGGCCTCCCCAAGTGTCGCCACAATGAACGGTCCTATGCGTCTCCCATCCATCGGATTCCCGCATCCCTTACCAGGTCATTGATCCACCTTGTAGGAGGCCTTCCAACGCTACGTCTTCCCGTACGTGGTGGCCATTCCAGACCCTTTCGGCCCCAATGGCTATCTGTTCTGCGAGCAATGTGCCCTGCCCATTGGCACTTAAATTTGGCGTTTCTTCGTGGTATATCGGTAAGCTTGGTTCTCCTGTGGATATCTTCATTACTGGGTCGATCATGCAAGGAAACTCCGAGCATAGCCCTTTACAGTGCCTGTGGGTGACTTTAGGTCTTCAGATGAGGCCCATATTAAGCGACCACGCTTCGGAACCATATGCCATCACTGGCAACATGCATTGCTCATAGACTTTCGTAAAAATAAAACTGTAATTATGATAAGTTATAACTGTATTTTAAATGTTTTCAGCTGAAAGTAGTTTTACATAGCGGCTTCCCAATCGAAGTTGTGAAGGTTAAACTGTGTGAAGTGCCAAATATTGCATGGTTAGCGGACTATCTTCAAGTATATTCAAACGGTTACATATGTCCCGTGGGGCCGGTGAGAAAGTTTTGAATAATTATTTTTTCAATACACTTGCTCATAAAGTGACTTTTATTGCACCGCACTTAGGTATACAATGGCGCTTGTTACCAAACTTGACATTTATATTACCATTACGCACTAGCGCCATACTGTAATTAAAACCTTCTTGTTCAACCTCTCCCCCGCCATCATTTTATTTCATTTATCATACCAAGAAGGGACGCGTCGTCCCCCACGAGGAAAAGAAAAAAGAATATGGGCGCGCATATGAAAACAGATTTGCGCCCCTCAATGTGCCTGGGCACCCCTGGCATTGCCTTAGTTACGGCACTGACTGACCCGTAGGGGCCCAGCAGGGTCAAAGCCTACTGGGGCCATGGGTTCGCTTCTGAAAGGAAAACCCAGCCCTGGTATAGCATCAGTGAAAGTCTGACACGCCCTCCCGCCCGGCTAAGGGCAGTAGATGTCATTGGATGATTTCTCACTTAAAAAAAAAAAGTAATAAGTTTGATCAGAGTTTCAGGGACGATGTTCACATAAAAAGTTTTTTGAAAACAAAAAAAAACGGAATTTATTTTGTAACGAGTTTGGGTACCTATGATCTTCCGAAAATTATTTATTATAATATTTGGTTTTCAGGGCCCAGTTGGACTGTATAACATGGAGCTTCCACCCAAACACTTTCCACAGTCAATCTTGAATGAAATCAAAGGCAAAACTCGCGCCAGTTTCCAATTAGTAGTTACCGCAACAGAAGAGGTCATTATAGAAAATTCTATAACAGTCGGCTAGCAAGC
The DNA here is from genome assembly GCA_929112965.1 of Mythimna albipuncta. NCBI lineage: Eukaryota > Metazoa > Arthropoda > Insecta > Lepidoptera > Noctuidae > Mythimna > Mythimna albipuncta. The sequence goes on from OV815973.1 coordinate 1,600,187, forward strand.
TAGAAAAACGATTGCTTGTGGAGTCGCATTTTTGAAGATAATTAAATGCTAAGAAGTGTTAATGAGTTCATTCTTTTTGTTTTGATTAACTCCATTATCCGAAACCTTTCGTCCCCATCGACCATCTGTTCTGCGTGCAATGTGCCCTGCCCATCACTTCTGATGTGATCACGCAAGGAAACTCCGAGCATAGCCCTATCCATTGCCCTTTGGGTGACTTGGGGAAAGGTTCCGGAGTGGCGACCACGTACCGGAAGACGTAGCGTTGGAAGGCCTCCAACAAGGTGGTCCGATGACCTGGTCAGGGTCGCGGGATGCCGATGGATGCGTGAAGCACAGGACCAGTCGTTGTGCTGTTGAGCATCGCTGTGCCCTCGTGAGGGTGATCGGCAGCGGAGACCTCTCGCGCCGGGCCTTGGTGGAGGCCATGGTCCGGAGCGAGGAGGAGTGGCAGGCGCGAGCCGACTTCTGCGAAGCAGTCATGCTCGCTAAGGGCAACGGCGCTCTCGCCACCGCCGGGATTCCGATCCCGATTTCCAGCCACCGTAGGCGCGGGCTTGCGGACAGTGAGCAATGGGTAGCTCGCTGTCCGGCCGTCCGGTAACTGCCGGTTTTCTGTCCGGTCATTCCAGCCACGCCTCAAAGAGGGAACTTATCGCCATAATTGTGGCGTGCCCATGACGGGGTTGCGATAGTCGCTGACACCATTCCACCATGAGATCCCGCCAGAGCTCTGTCCGCCATGCCGCAACCTGTCGCGGCAGAGGACTTACACCCCGGCGTTGCATCTCCACGCGCATGTCGTGCATGTGTGCAAGGATTGTTGCCTCCAGATCCCACGGTGGTAGGCCAGCCAGAAGGCTCGCCGCTTCGCGGGAAATCGTGCGGTATCCCCGCACCATCCGAATTGCCATGACCCTCTGGCAGGCGTTCAGAATGGCCGCCGGTCGCTTTTGCAGCGACGGCGCCCACACCGGCGCCCCGTAGAGGGCCATGGACCGAACGATCCCCGCGTAGAGCCTCCGGCAGGAGGCGTCTGGACCCCCAAGGTTGGGCAGGAGCCACTTGAGAGCAGCTCCAGTCCGGTTGAGTTTGGGAGCCAAACCGGAAGTCCTGGTTTTATTTTTTACGTTTTTTAATTTAAACTGTATAAAATCGTTATTTTAATATTTTTAGTGAAAAAAATTAATGAAAAAAAAAAGGTAATTACCTTTAAAATTAAAAATGTCATCAGGATTGATTAGATTAACGATTTTAAGTATCAACCCCGGTGAAAGAAAGAAAGAAAGAAAGAAAAAACTTTTATTCGTACCTCACACATACAGTAGAATCCGATAATATAAATAATAGGAAACACTTTAAAATCTGTGCAAGGCCAAAAGGGCGCCTAACTCAGCATATGCTGCGATATTTAAAAAGATAAATAACGCAGCGCGGTGACTTTTTAGTTTAATTTAAAAAATGATTTTTTTACTAAAATTATCATTGGAATTATGATTTCACATAGGTACTTAGTTTAAATTAAAAAAGAACAGATTTTTTTTTCTAAAATTAGGAAAAAGCCGACGAAAAAATCAGCCACTGGTGGGTCCAGAATCATGCACTGGATCCGTGGTATTCGTTTGTGCGTCGATGTCAGGAACACCCTGTATATTAGTTAGGTTCAGTTGTTTGATCAAAACCAACCTTACACATTAAAGATATCTACCACAGTTATGGATGGTCCCCGAATGAACTACTGCCAACCAAAGACTATGTGAAGCTAACGCTTCTACATTCAGCTAAATCTACCACTTATTTATTAATATAAAGTGGTACATACCTAAAGTTTGTTTTGTAGGAGGAAATTTCTTAAGTACTGGTCCGATTGCAATTTTTTTTTTACTTTATTCCTGAGTGACATAGGCTATACTTTATGTACACGGGCGAATCGGCGAGTGAAAGCTAGTACAAAATATAATAGGTACCAATTTTATAATTACGAGATGTAATATAAGTAAATTGATAGTGTAATTTAAATCATTATTTACAGGAAAACATATCTGCATTTGATTTAGGTACTGGCGAGTTACATCAGTGTCCAAAATTGATTGACAGTTTCGATATTATTTGGACAGTGTCGCCACCAGTATGCGGTCTCTGTGTTTATTAGTAGTTTTACTAATTCTTGTTCAATGCTCTGCCGTAAGTACCTATCACTATTTTTGTGGATTTATAAGAATCTTAGGTAATTTTTAACTTTATTATAGTTTCTGAATGCATACCTAAGTGTAACATTGTATAAAGATAATATTGCCAATTACGTATCAAACTTAAATATTACCTAAACTTAGTATTTTTACTAAACCTATGTACATATAGCACACAATATACTCAGGCGTCAAAGTACTCTTTCATATATCTGTCATCCGGAAATGTGCCCAGAAGACTGGCAGCATTGCCTCGTTGAATGGCAATGCTAATTCTTTGGGCGAAGAACGAGCCATCATTCTTCTGGTCATGCAAATTGTCTATCAGCCGGCGTGAAATTTCCTTAAAAGGATACGCGCACTTGGACTGTACCAAGTCCCGATCGAAAAATCTACAACCGCTAATTAAAGAGGTTAATTATACTTCTCAGCCTTCTGTATAACTTGCCGTAGGTATGTGGTCCACGGTGCTGTAGCCTTTTCAGGATCCGGCTCATTTGGGAGGCAGGAAATCGCCGAACCTGCGCGCGATATGGTTCGCGATGACTCATGAAAACAGCTTGTAGACATGGATCAGAAGTGAGATGGGCTTGTAACGGGGCATTGTTGCCTTTCTTATAGATAGGTACCACCACACCTCTGCTCCATTCTTGTGGCGTTTCTCTAATATGACGTAGTCAAATAGCTTCTGAAAGGGTTTTAAGGACAGTTTTTTCCACGTGCTTTCAGGAGTTCGGCCATAATTCCGTCCACACCCGATGCCTTGTTGTTTTTCAGCTGCTTCAGAGCCATCCTAATCTCATGCAGGCATATTAATGAAAATATAAATGTTCTTTTTACAAACCCTTTATTTTTAGACTACTTTAAGACAGGAGAGGGCGACGGTGCGCTCTTGCAATACAAAATACGTAAAGGAATGTTATAGCATAACCCGGCGCCTCAGGAGAGGCGAGCCTTATAAGACTAACCTTACTACTGTTACCAGGTACCAATGGAACAATAATGTCACGGTAGGTATACAAAAAACAATGCTGTTGTTGAGCTGTAAACGAAACTATTGGATATCCGAATTTCGGATTTATTTTGAAATTCTAAAAAAAAATATCCGTAACCATAACTGAAAGCGGTTTCAGATAGTTTCGGATAAAGATGGTTTCTAAATGACAGGTTTTTGTTTGTCTTGCTTTTTTTTATGGTGGGAAAAAATCATCCGATGACAACTCCCGCTCTTGGGCGGAGCGGGAGATAGTGTCTAAAACTTACTGACTAAAAGACCCACCCACCTTCTAGCCTTCACACCGGGGCTCGAGCTCCCTTATGAATAACCCTGGCCCCAGTAGGCTTCGACCCGGCTAGGTCCCTGCTGTTACTGACAACTCCTTGAGGCGCGCGGGAACAGTGCACGCCGTCGACGACTTGAGCTTGGTCTGGACAATTACTGGATGCCGGGACAGCGAGCTACCCATTGCTCACTGTCCGCAAGCCTGTGCCTACGATGTCCGGAAATTGGAATTAGAATCCCGGCGTCGGCGGCGGTGAGAACGCCGTTGCCTGATGCGGTCGGCCTCCTCCTTTGCGAGCATTACTGCTTCGCAGAAGTCGAATACAAATTTGTTTTTATATTACTATTGTACGCCCTTAGGGCCTACAATAGTAATATAGGAATATACAGGTACAAAACTTTTACGAAATAACACATAAATAATAGAAAGACAAAACCAAACGAAAAGAATTAAGGTTGATAGGTACACATTAGATGGGCACCGTCATCCGAAATCAAAACTATCCGAAACTAGGGATAAACCGAAATAATTTCATATCCATAACCGGATACTACAATATTATTCTTCAAGGAGTTGTCAGCAAACCGTAGGGGCCCAGCAGTGTCAAAGCCTACTGGGGCCAAGGGTTTGCTTCTGAAAGGAAGATTCGGCCCCGGTACGAAAGGCAACAAAGGAACAGGAGTGGGTTTTAATTCATTAAACCCCAAGCGAACGCCGGCGTTTCAATTGTGTCTGTAATTATCACGATCGAATGGTTAATCGGTAAAAGACTGACACTAACTCCCGCTCCGCCCAAGAGCGGGGGATGTCATTGGATGTTTTTCCCACTTAATTTTTTATCCATATTCTAATATACTGGTTTATTTTCAGTATAAGCTAGTGTTATTACATAGCGGGTTTCCAGTAGAAGTAGTGAGCGTAAAACTGTGTGACTTGCCAAATATAACATGGCTATCGGAGTATTTTAGATTATATTCAAACCTCGTCGGCAAATGTCCTCATAAACCGGTAAGAAAGAATTTTTATTTTTAAGTTATACTGATTCTTATCAACAGTTATTTTTATTTCCAGAGGCTCCATCACAAGCTCTTCCATGTCCTACTTACTACTTATAAGTCGATGTTGTTATTTATTTGATTTCTCTCGAGCGTCGATTGTACATACGTCTGTACAATTGAATGACCTTAAAAAAAACTAAATTTTTGTTTTGTACACACGTTTGTACGAAAATGTGGTCAAAAAAGGTTGGTTTCTAGATGCATGTTTTTTTCTAGAAAAATATAGATTTTTTTTTAAATTTATTATTTTTAAACATAACACGCATTTTGAACACGCTGGGGCCTACGATGGAAGTGTGCTCCGTTTGGGCGGAGGACCGCCATGTACTCGCGGGGGCGATCCGGACTCTGGTTCAGGCCATGGTCCGGAGTGAGAGGAAATGGGCGGCGGTCACCTTCTTTTGTGAAGCAGTTATGATAGCAAAGGTGACATAAACATATATCCTTACGCCCCAGCCGCCGAGATTCCAACCCCACCAGCCACCGAAAGGCGTGGACGTGCCGACGATGGGTAACACACCGTTGGGCATCCGGTAAGGCGATTATCACACTCCCACGCACCACGTAGCGTAGTGCGTGAATGTGTGTTTTAAAGTTGCTTGTAAGTATCTCCGTTTGTATAGAAAACACGCACAGTCCAACACACCGAAAACGCATCGACGCGCGTTCATGCGGATCACGCGCATGGGTGCGGGGCGACACGCAAGGTATGGCACACTAAGTCTCGTAGTGCCGTGCGAGATTTTGTATGCTTGCGTGAATTTACAAAACGCACCTTGAGTGCGTGAAAAACCCTCATAATGATGCAGACCTCTGCACTCCCGCAAGTACGCACGTAGGTGCGTTGACATGCAGCATGCAGCTCGATGCGTGACAGTGTGATAAGACGCACGCCTCAAATACATGTCAGCAAAACCGCAGGGCCGAAGCCTACTGGGGCGATGCGTCTACTTCAATCCCAAAGGCGTTATAAGAAAGGTTATTGTCGCTAGATGGCGTAAACAGTTGAAAATCTCGCTTTTTTATGGTTTTCAGGGCTCATATGGATTGTACAACATGGAATTACCACCGAAAGACTTGCCAGAGACAATCTTGAATCTAGTCAAGGGCAAAACTCACGTCACTTTCCTTGTTGTAGTTACTGCAACTGAAGAGATAATAGTTGAATACTCTGTGACAGTCAACTAGCAAGCTGGTACGATTCTACAAGCTACAGCAATTAGACATGGGCGAAGCGCCCCTCGCCCGCAGGCGGCCTTGCACCCAAAGGTGTCTCGTGTGAAGGAGGGCTCTATTATCTCCTTTTTTTCGTTGGGTAAAAATCATCCAAATGAGAGGAGATAGTATCAGACTCTTACTGACTAAAAAACCCACCCCGTTCCTTCCTGCCTTTCATACCGGGGTCGAGCCTCCCTTTCGAAACTAAACTCTGGCCCCAGTAGGCTTCGACCCAGCAAGCCCCTGCTGTTGCTGACAACTCCTTGAGGCGCGCGGGAACAGTGCATGCCGTCGACCACTGGAAAGGATGAACACAGGGTTGCGATTGCGACGGTCGCTGTTTCGTTTTCGAATTTATAAAAGAAAAAGGCGTCGCTGATGCGCTTTCGCCCACGTCTAAATTAGTCGACGTTACGTCTCTGCTATAACACAAAATAGATGGGTACAGAAGACAATCTCATGTATGTACTTCACTTTTTATACCTACGCTCGGTGGACGCGCACTAATGAGCGTTTAAACCGGAACTGTTCGATGAGTGGTCCGAGACGCGACCAAGATATCGTGTCTGTGAGCGGTGTCTATGTGTGCGTTTCGCGCGCTTTGTACGTAGATTGACTTCTGTACCTATCTATTTTGTGGCTAAAAGCAATCCGTTTTGCTTGTAGAATCACACTTTTGTAGAGGCTAAGAAATGTTTTTTAATTACCCAATTATGTTTGTTTCATTAAATAACAAAAAAAAAGCTTGTCAAAGAACATTACCTTTTTCTCTAATACCTACTATTCTGGTTCTACTTTTTTTTAATTTATATAAAGTAGTGCATGACCGCGATCTCACCTGATGGTAAGCAGTGATGCAATCGTTGATAGTGAGGAGCACTAGTTGAGCATACCTTAATCAGCCTTATACTGTTTTTACTGTTCCGTGTTCCCATTGCTGGGACTTACGCCTCCTCGATAAGAGAGGGAATGAGATATAATCCACCACGCAGGCTCAGTACGGGTTGGAGAGAACCAACCTGTACTGGACCCGTGTAGAACCTCCTCCTTTTTAAAATTGGTTAAAAAGTTAGTCTAATTGTAATGTGGCCAGTTGCATAGTAATGTACGTGACCCGCACGCAGCTCACTTGTCTTGCTTCAAAAAATACTGGCAACCTCTCAGGACTGTTACTAACATCATAAAAAACAACTTTTGTTCTATTACTTTTAAAAATGTATCATATTTAGTTCATCACCAGCAGTACGGTCACGCTGCTAAGACCTGCAAAGTTTCTACCCCATCATGCGGCCATTGCGGTGAAGAATGAAGAAGGGCACTCTATGCAAGATTGCACGAAAAAAGGCGAGCCACCTAAATGCGCAACTTGTTTGCGCTTCAAAAAACCTGCCAATCACAAGACGGGAGATCAAGAGTGCCCTGCTAAAAAAGCTGCTGAACATAGGTATATAAATTCGATAGATTATGAAGGCGCCTAAGAGCGCCTCATATATTTTTATACTTTAGCCTTAATTTTTTCTGTTTTAACTTTTCGTATTATTTATTTTAAGTGTATGGATTCCAACTTAATTACCGATATAGACAATACGTTTGTACCCGTTTCAAAGACATGTGATGTTGAGGACTGCAAACAATATATTTCTGATTATGTAAAGCCACTAACTATACTAACTCAAAACATTCGCAGTATTTATAAGAATATAGACAACTTTAACATTTTTCTTCACAGACTTAGCTTAGATTGTGACATAATAGTGCTAACTGAATGCTGACTATCTAATCGCCAAGATAACCTACCGGTAATGCCAGGTTATAACCTATTATGTACTAACATACACAATAATCAAAATGATGGTGTAGTAGTCTATTACAAGGAATCATTAACGGTTACAGTAGAGGAACCTAACCTCCGAGACTGTATGTGTAATTGTTTGATAATTAAAATAGGTGCAGACACAGCAATAATCGCTATGTATAGGTCCCCTGCCGCTAGAAACTTGGAATCGTTTCACGCTTCCCTGAACCAGATTCTTCAGAACTTAAACTCTTTTAAAAATGTTATATTAACGGGTGACATAAATATAAATATTAACTCTGAATTCTGTGACTCGGGAACCCAAGAATACCTTAATATCTGTTCATACTATGGTTATCTTCCAGCACACACTCTGCCGACCCACCAAAGTGGCTCCTGCCTTGATCATATGATTATCAAATCCAGTCTACCGTATGTTACGCTTGTTACTAACTCGACAATTACTGACCATCACGCTGTTCTACTAACCCTAAACTTAACGCTGCCTAAGCTAACTCGTACCCAGACCAAAACGCAATTAAACACAGACAAACTCGAACAGGATTTATGCAACCTTGACTTTAGCCCAGTTTACAATTCAACTGACGCGAATTTTGCTTTATCGTATCTAATAAAAAATGTTCAATCAGCAATATTATGTAGTACAACTGTTATTACAGTAAATAAAAAATTTCATAATTTAAAACCTTGGATTACACCTGGCCTAATTCGGTGTATGCGGCAAAGAGATAAGCTCCATCAGAAAACGAGGAGATTTCCAGACGATCTTATTATTAAAATAACCTATAAACGCTACAGGAATTATTGTAACGATCTCTTAAAGAACTTAAAAAGAAATTACGATAAAAATGAATTAACAAGTGCAGGAAACAATTGCAAACGTCTTTGGAAACATATTAAAAACATCACATATATGACAAAACGGCGTGAATCAAATTCGAGTTTACTGCTTACTAATTCTACGCCACTCTTGTCAGCCAACCATGTTAACAACTACTTCGTGAGTGTTGGGAAAACTCTTGCTGAACAGATTTCAAAACATTGCTATGCTCAACCTTATTCCCCAAACATGCGTGCTAATTGTCCCCTAAAATCTTTCAGCTTGCTAGACACTGACGAAGACGAAATTACACGAATTATTTGTGCTCTCAAGGATGACTGTGCGGTTGGCTGGGATAATATTAGCAGTAAGATCCTTAAACAATTTAAGCATATTCTGGTACCTCCCTTAACGCATATATTTCGCCTCTGTTTTTCTGAAGGTATTTTCCCTAAATGCTTGAAAAAGGCAGTTGTAGTCCCCATCTTTAAATACGGAAACAAAGACTTAGTTAATAATTATAGGCCAATTTCGATACTTCCATCTATTTCCAAAATACTAGAGAAAATTGTTAACAGCAGACTAGTAAACTATTTAGAGAAAAATAATTTGCTATCATCTTCGCAATTTGGTTTTCGTGCCAAGTTATCCACAGCCGATGCGGTGCACAACTTGACCGATCATGTCTCCGTGGAACTTGCTAAAGGAAACCAGACCCTAAGGGTCTTCCTTGACCTCGCGAAGGCGTTCGATACTGTATCTGTTTCTATACTCCTAAACAAGTTAGAAGCCATGGGAATTAGGGGAACACCGCTAAAACTTTTAGTCGACTATTTAGACGATCGATACCAATGTGTTAGGATTGACGATATCATGAGCGATGAACAAAAAAACACTAGTTTTGGTGTTCCCCAGGGAAGCATACTGGGCCCAACCCTCTTCTTGATTTATATTAATGATTTATGTGATTTGAACATTAAACAAGGCAAAATTATTTCTTATGCTGACGACACAGCCTTAATTTTTTCCGCTAAATCCAGCAATGAATTATACGAATATGCTCAATTAGGTTTAAACAGTGTGACTAATTGGCTTCAAAGCAATTTACTAACATTAAATGCTGACAAGACTAAATATATTCACTTCTCCATGCGCGACCTTCAATCTAACACTACTAATTCTCATCTTTATGCCCACAAATGTGGATTGCGCTCAGTCAGTACATGCAATTGTCCTTTTATCCTCAAAACAAGCGACATTAAATATCTCGGGGTTATAATTGACAAAACACTCTCATTTAAACCACATATTGAAAGTTTAGTTAAAAGAGTTCGAAAATTAATCTTTATTTTTAAAAAATTGCGAACAATTGCAGACTCAAAACTGATCACCCAAGTTTATCTGGCACTCGGACAATCTGTAATTCAATATTGTAATACCTCGTGGGGTGGAGCACCAAAAACTTATTTGTTACCTCTTGAAAGAGCTCAGAGAGCCATTTTAAAAGTAGCCAATTTTCATCCGTTCCTCTATCCCACAGATTTGCTATATAAGTCCTGCAACGTACTGACTGTTCGCCAGCTTTTCATCATGCGTCTGGTATTAAAACAACACACCATGCTTTCCTACCACCCTGAAGTTACTAGTAAGAGAAGGAATGATATTGTATGCAATTCCAACACTTTTTCAAAATATGTCTTTGTAAAAAGGTTTTTCACATTTTTAGGCCCATTTCTGTACAATAGATTAAATAGAAAATTAGGTTTGTACAAATTAAATTATTATAACTGTAAAAAGATTATTGTGCAATACTTACTCAGCATCTCTTACAGAGAGACGGAAGATCTCCTAATAGTTTGTAAATAAAATATGTTTTGCTCTTATTTAAATTAAATGTATGTTATTTAGTATAGTTAATTTAATGATTGTTAATTTATTACATGAGGTTATTTGTACTTTTTAGCCTGAAATACAGGTCCAACCTAGTTCAGGCAACAAATGCAATGTATGCGTTAAAATTGTTTTTGTATTATTATTTAAATGTGCCACTTTTATTAAATAAACGATATTCTATTCTATTCTATATTCTATTCTATCAGATTTTAGTACAAAAATAAAAATACTAAGGTGGGGTGAAAAGTTCTCGGCCTGACCCAGGGATAGTACACCGATCAGCAAAATGTTGTTGTTCTTGCCTGGATGTGCTTTTATTTTCGTAATATAATAATAATAAATATTCATATATTTAAATATTTGAAAATATAATTCATATGTATGTTTAATGAATAAACTAATAATAATAATAATAGGCGACTGGATCAAGGGCTTGATTCAGAAAGCGGTACTTCTTGTTGGAGATAAAACCTTCTTGCAAGCTTCCTAAATTATATGAAAAAATATGACACTTCTATTTGTCACTTGTCTTCACTTGTTTTTTGTAAAATATATTGTTCACACCGAAAATTATTAAAAAACTAATTTGCATTGAGCATCCAGTCATTGATTTTCATTCAGAATACCCATAATTCTCGCACATGGTCCTTCGAGCCGGATGAAATATAATTAAGAAGATCAGCGATTATTTTCAAGAAAAAGAATAGAGACTGACTTCCACGCTGAATGGAGGTTCATGAGTTCACTGCTGGAGAACTGGATTGATTTCAAGCAAGTTAGTTAGTGGTGTACAGTTATAATTACGCTAATATCGTCACCCAACACTCAGGTAGTATATATAAGTAGTCATACTAAGGTCAGTACTATTTTATTAAATTACCAATTATATTGTGTTTGAGTAAAATCATTAGGTACTTTGTTGCATTGTGATTAGTATTTTATTCAACAGCAATGTTAAGTTTAAACTCATACTTTTAACAGTATAGTTAGCTATTTTGCTACATTATTAAACTTACATTATATTAAGCTGTAACTAATTACATAACTACTTAACAGTGGTATTAATTTTTAACAAGTATCTTGACATAATAAAAATATTTGAGTGTTAGATATTAGTACAAGTCATTGTTATAAATTATAGTTAGCAGTCAGAAAGGGCATAGACTACAGCTAGGCGTATAATTATTGAAATTATATTGTTGTTTTTAATTTTTATATTCCTGTATCAATGCCAGGTTGACAACACTCGTCTCCCAGAATGTCTGAGGAAAAGGATTTAATTAAGAAGCGAGGCAGCTTCAAAGGTCGCTTGACTAGTTTCCTCAATTTTCTGGACTCATTCAAGGACAAGGAGCTATCTAGCTGTGATGTGTCCGAGTTGCAGTTGCGCATGGGCAAGATAGAGGCGTTGTATGAGCAGTATGATGAGGTACAGTTACGTCTAGAATGCATTGTTGACGACATCAACTTACAATATTCTCAGCGTTCCGAGTTTGAGTCTATTTATTATAAAACCTTATCTAGAGCCCAGAATATTCTGACTGACTACAATAAAGATAATAAATCGATGGAAAGTTGTAAAAGTACTCGTGTTAGCATAAAGCAGCCGGTTAAATTGCCAACGATTCAGTTACCAAAGTTTAGCGGATTATATTGTAATTGGCTTGAATTCCGCGACACCTTTACTAGCCTAATTCATTGTAATGATGACATAGACGCAATCAATAAGTTTCACTACTTGCGAGCATCACTTGAGGGAACAGCTGCTATAGTTATCAAATCCATTGAGTTTTCTTCAAGTAATTACTCTGTGGCATGGTCATTGTTATGTGATCGGTTTGACAACAAAAGATTACTGGTTCAGAATCATATAAGTTCATTATTTACTATTGAATCAATTACAAAAGAATCTTCTGTTGCCATTAAGAATTTGATCGATCAGTTAAATAAAGACTTGCGAGCTTTAGAGTCATTAGGGGAGCCTGTGAAACACTGGGATACACTTTTAATCTACATTGTCACACGAAAACTTGATCAAAAAACCTATCGTGAGTGGGAGGAGTGCAAAGGTAGGATAGACAAGGATGGCTTAATCACGTTTAACGCATTTATGCAATTCTTACGCAATCGAGCCGACCTCATCGAGACCCTGGAACTCCCCCGCAATCATTATTCGCAATCACCAGGTAAATCAGGTCCTAAGATCAAGTCAATGGTAGCACAATCTCCTATCAATTCTAGCACTGACTCAGCTTCTAAACCTTGTCCTAAATGTAATAACAACGATCACACATTAAATAATTGTCCACAGTTTCTCGCATTGAGTAACGATGACCGTCTCAAATCATTACCTAGTTATAAGGTATGTTTTAACTGTTTTCGTTCCGGACACTATGCTAACAAATGTAAAAAACCAGGCTGCAAACTATGCAAACGTAGGCACAACACATTAGTTCACGTACATTCTAATGGCACTGTATCGAATACACCTAGTGGTAATTCGATGAATAACTTGTCTGCTACGACTGAAACGAATAACGTAGCTTTATCCGCAAACATTGCATCTCCGTGTGGTCATACGCAACGAGATGTGTTGTTATCAACCGCTTTGATCAAATTAAGAGACCACAATGGGTGTGTGCATCTCGCTCGCGCGGTGCTCGATAGTGGTAGCACGTCTTCACTCATAACAGATAGGTTGTGCAATAAACTTAACTTAAAAACTAGCCAGGTAGATAGATCAATCCTTGGAATCAATAACGTCACTTCGCACGTAGGTAAAATATGTCGGGTTAAGGGTACGCCATTAGATGATAGCTTTGTATTCGAACTAAATTGTTTTGTTCTTCCGTTCATTACGAGTAGTGTTCCGTGTCGTCAGATAAATATTTCTGATTTCGACTTACCCTCGAATATTACTTTAGCTGATCCTACTTTTTATAACCCTGCCGATGTTGATATTTTAATCGGCGCTGATCTTTTTTGGGATTTGTTAGGATCTCAAAGACTAAAGTTAGGTACCGGGAAACCAATATTATGTGAAACCCGTCTAGGATGGATAGTTTCCGGTCCAATTACTCAGAATACTATCTCACTGCTGACGAATGACGTAAAGTGCAATATGTCTAAAATGGTTGCCGACAGCGATGGTGACTGGGAAAACCTCAAGTCAGAATTGACAAAGTTTTGGCAATTAGAGGAGGTGAATGCGAAGTCTTCCAATTCTTATATGCCTGAAGAGAAATTGTGTGAAGACAATTTCGTTACAAATACGACACGATTGTCTGATGGTCGTTTTTGTGTTCGCATCCCCCTTAAGAAAGATCCTTCAATTTTAGGAAATTCTTTTAATAAAGCCACACATTGTTTACATTCTTTAGAGCGTAAATTAAAGGTTAAGACGAACTTTAGTAGAATGTATCATGACTTTTTGTCAGAATACGAGTTACTTGGTCATATGACAAAAATTAATAAACCTAATTTATGTTTGGGTTATTTTATTCCACATATGGGAGTTTTACGCGAGTCGAGTACCACGACCAAACTTCGTGTTGTTTTCAACGCTAGTGCTTCTACTTCGACGGGAGTGTCCTCTAATGACCTACAGATGGTTGGGCCAACCGTACAGGACGGTCTATTGTCTATACTTCTTCGCTTTAGAGTCCACAAGTATGTTTTATCTGCGGATGTGGAGAAGATGTATAGACAAATAGTCGTCCACCCGTCGGACAGATATTTACAACAGATTGTTTGGCGTGATAATGTTAGTGATCCTATTAATGTTTATCAATTAAACACCGTCACGTACGGTACGGCCAGTGCGCCATTCCTTGCGACACGATGCCTTAAACAAGTAGGACTCGACTGTAGGAACCCTAAGATATCGGAAATCATCCAACATGACTTCTATGTCGACGACTTGCTGACCGGAGGGGATGACTTAGATGAAGTAAAGTTCATTCGCACTGAAGTCACCAAAGCGCTTGCGTCGGCATGTATGCCATTGAGAAAGTGGAAGTCAAATGATTCTCAATTATTGTCGAATGCTGTCCCTGCGTCATACGATTTGAACATTGGACAAAATGAGCCAGAAAAGTTGCTTGGTCTCTGTTGGCATATCGGCACTGATGAGATAGGGTTTCCTATAGGTCTGACTAAATCTTCGACTAGGTACACAAAGCGTGACTTGTTATCCGTTATTGCGCGAATCTTTGATCCCTTAGGTCTGTTAGGTCCTATTGTTATTACTATGAAGATCTTGCTACAGAAAATGTGGTTAGATAAATTATCATGGGATCAACCATTACCTAATGAGATTTGTAAACAATGGGAGATTATTATTAAATCTTTACCTCTTTTAAATCATGTTCGCATTCCGCGACTTGTAGTCTGCAATTCATTTACGGAGTTAGAACTCCATATTTTCACAGACGCGTCTGAGTCCGCGTACGGTGCTTGCGTCTACATTCGCAGTGTTAATGCTAAGGGTGAGTACATGGCTCGCTTGTTAATGGCAAAGAGTCGAGTTGCTCCCATCAAGCCTACGACAACTCCGCGACTGGAGTTATGTGGTGCGGTAGTCGGTTCTCGTCTTCACGAGAAGGTGATGAGCTCACTTCGAGTGAAGATCAGTCGGGTTTATTGTTGGACTGATTCAACCATTGTCTTGGGATGGTTACAGATGATGCCTACCAGACTTCAGCCCTTTGTGCGCAACCGCGTTGCTGAGGTTTTGGATAAGTCGGGTAACTGTACTTGGAGGCACGTCCCAACAGATCAAAATCCAGCAGACCTAATATCTCGTGGCATGGATATTAGTGATCTGCAGGAGTCAGATCTGTGGTGGAAAGGACCAGATTTTTTAAAACTAGATTCGTCTGAATGGCCTTCTCAAATTACGAGCCCAGGACTACAATCGTTACCGGAGACTCGACCTAAAATCATATTACATGTTGTAAACGATTCGAAACCTGAAGTTTTAATTGATTTTAGGCGTTATTCCAATTACACACGGCTCGTACGATCTGTTGCCTACGTATTACGATTTATTAAGTCATGTAGAAAGCATTACCCTAAAACCAAATACTTGTCACATGATGAGGTACAAGATGCACTAACTCTTGTCATTATTAAGAGTCAGATTCAGTCATTTTCTGAATACCAATTATTTTTGAACAAAAAGAGTTTACCTAAAAAGAGCGCCCTTCTAAAGTTTAATGTTTATTTAGACGATAATAATGTAATGCGAGTAGGAGGACGTCTCGATAACTCTAATTTTGCTTATAGTAAGAAACACCCTATTTTATTACAGTCCACTCATGATTTCACTAAACTATTATTTAATTTTGAGCATAAAAGGCTGATGCATGCTGGCCCACAATTATTATTAGCTTCCATTAGGGAAACTTATTGGCCAATAGGAGGTCGCAAGTTGGCGAAAGCCTGTTATCATAAGTGTGTTTTGTGTCACCGTATGAAGGGTAAGGTTGTAGCTCCCTTAATGGGTAACTTACCACGAGAACGCCTTCGTCCAGGTTATCCCTTTGAAAGCACAGGCGTTGATTACGCTGGCCCTATTATGTGTGCTAGTCGCCAGGGCCGTGGATGTAGGTTAGTAAAGGTGTATGTCGCTATTTTTATTTGTTTCACAACCAAGGCCATTCATTTGGAGCTCGTTGGTGATTTAACTAGCAATAGTTATTTACTGGCTTTGTATCGGTTTATTTCTCGGAGAGGTAAACCTGCTGATATTTTTTCCGATAACGGTACCTCATTTGTCGGTGCATACAACGACCTTTCCAAATTTTTAAAATTAAATAGTTTGTCCTTGGGTGAAAGTGCAGCAAACGACGGAATAAGGTTCCATTTTATTCCCGCCTACACCCCACATTTCGGTGGACTCTGGGAGGCGGGTGTCAAGTCAGCAAAGTATCACCTTCAGAGAGTGTTGGGAAATTGTAACTTGACTTTTGAGGAGCTGTACACCACACTAACCAAGATTGAAGCCATCTTGAACTCTCGTCCATTGACGCCGTTGTCTTCAGATCCTGCAGATTATACTCCGCTCACGCCAGGACATTTTCTTGTGGGACGGCCACTTACTTCTTTGCCGCAACCTGATTACCAGGATAGCTCTGCCAATTATCTGTCTCGTTACCAGAGGATCGAGCAGCTTCGCCAGCATTTCTGGAGCAGATGGAGCAAGGAGTATGTTGCAGAATTGCAACAACGCTCCAAATGGCGTTCCTGCAAGGATGGCTTGATGCTGAACTCCTTGGTGGTGATCAAGGAAGACGATCTTCCTCCGTTGAAGTGGAGACTTGGACGGATCGTGGCTGTTCATCCAGGAACGGATGGTATCGCCCGTGTAGCTGACATTCGGACGTCTACTGGAGTCGTTCGACGGGCATTCAACCGAATCTGCCCTTTGCCTGTGTCTTCAGAATCTGGTTGAAACCATTGGTTTCAACGCCCGGGGAAATGTTGGAGATAAAACCTTCTTGCAAGCTTCCTAAATTATATGAAAAAATATGACACTTCTATTTGTCACTTGTCTTCACTTGTTTTTTGTAAAATATATTGTTCACACCGAAAATTATTAAAAAACTAATTTGCATTGAGCATCCAGTCATTGATTTTCATTCAGAATACCCATAATTCTCGCACACTTCTGGACACGGCTCGTATAGTCAGGAGGTTCCTTTCTCTGGAGCCCTGACCACCGGTAGCTTGGACCCTGTTCTCGATACCGGTGGGACACTATTTTTTATGTTTTTAAATGTTTTTTTTTTAATATTTTTTACATACAGTTATGGGCAGTAAAACAGTTATGTGCATATTATCGCTCATGTATTCAACAGTATTAGACAAAAAACAAAATAGAAATGATATTTTTTGTTGAAATTAGAGCCAAATTAGTGTCGCAAGGTGTTGTTTTAAAAAAAAATATATATATATATATATAAAATATGTTTTATTCTGAGACTTATAGTAAAAAGTTGTTTTAAATTGTGGTATGTGATAGCTGAATACATGGTGTATCGACCCCTTAACGTTGGACCACTATTTACGCTACACCCTGTATATATAGCGCTGAGAGTGTTGATATAATAGGTATCTTTGAAGTACTAACTCGTACCTAGCCTTTTGTATTATAAATTGTCATTCAAAGGGGTACCAATTTTATAATTAAAACGAGATGTACGGTAGTATAAGTAAATTGATACTGTAATGTTTGGTGATTATCTACAGGAAAACCAAAGTGCATTTAATTTAGGTAATGGCTGTTTACACCAGTGTTAGAATTGATTGACCGTTTCGAGATTATTTCGACATAGTCGGCACAAACATGCGGTCTCTGTGTTGTTTATTTGTTGTTTTGCCATTTCTTGTTCAATGCTCTGCCGTAAGTACCACTGTTTTTATGAATTCACTAGCTTTTGCCCGCGCGGCTTCGCTCCCGCTCTTCCCTACTTCAGCCTACTCTACCCTACTCTACCCTACCTCTACCCTACTCTACCCTACTCTAACCTACTCTACTCTACCCTACTCTACTCTACTCTACCCTACTCTACCCTACTTAACTTACTTAAAAGTATGCTATGTCCGTCTCCTAGTTCTAAGCTACCTCCCCATCAATTTTCAACTAAATCGGTTCAGCCGTTCTTGAGTTATAAATAGTGTAACTAACACGACTTTCTTTTACATATATAAGATAAAGAGCGTCATTACTTATCCTACTTTATCTTAGTTTCTGAATGCACGAATTCTTAATGAAAATACCTATAAAAAATGTACCTATGTCTATAACTTTGAGAATTTCCCTCCATCCCTCATTGATTCCCTACGTCATCAGCACTAAATTTTTCATTATTTTCTTCTCATTATTTAATGTAAAAAGAAAATGTCCAAATCGATACATAAATGATGGAATTCTAACGTTTTTAAAGTCCGTTAGAAATAGGCCGAACACCTCGTGTTCTACACGATACAACACTATAACTTGGTACGATGGATTTGGTCCGTTCGCTTCGATGACGAGCGGGCACAAAATATGTTTGGTCCGTCGTACCAAATTCAAGCGTGTGTTAATACTTATTTTATGTAAAACCAAAAATAGATGGTTAGAAAAGGTTGTGGGTTAAGGAAAAAGCGGCCAACTGGTACCGTCAGTTGGCCACACATTTGTTTAGAAAGACACTGGATAAGGATGCTTTTCCGCCAAAGACGCAAACCTGCTATTTAGCAAATATGTTCCCACTGTTGGGCAAAGCCTCTCCAACTTTTTTCAGGTACCTTTTCTTTTCTTGAGTTTCCTCAAACCAGCCCTTGCGGTAGGCGTCTAGGTCATCTCGCCACCTCTTCATAGATCAACCTCGGCGGTGTCGTCCATCCTCAGTTTTGTGGAGACGCATGCCCAACGGTCAGAGTGCATGCAGCTGATGTGACCCGCCATATTCCATTTTAGCCTGGCAAGTGGCAATCCTTTGTCCTACGTTTATGATCCTCGTCTTTAAGAGCAGCATAATTTTCTTATTAATATGTCGCCGGCGTAAGATTCCGATCATTATTGAAAAATTCTATTTTGTGGGCGCTGACTGGGTGTTGCGAAAAGTATTCCAGATCTTACAACTGATTTATTATGATGCAAACTTTAGGTTTTAACTTCTCACGACGAGTTGTGAGACAGTCCCCGTGTCGTTGTTGCGACTGCTGACAGAGGAATGAGCGCTAAGCCTTTGCAGTCGGCACTTTTATCAGTTCGGTTCATGCAAACGTCAGACCGAATTCTGTCAAAGTGACATGTGTCACTTAGCTTGTTCATTCGTTCTCAAGCTTCCATGCTATTGACTTCGCCGACATATATAGTACAATTCACGAATGATGGCGGCCGTGAAGTTTGCGCAGAAGGCTGCGCAGTAACGTGTTTTAGGAACCAAATGATGTCGTGCATGTGCGAGAAGAGTGTGGTATGCGCGAAAGTTCGCAAAGGCTAACTTCACGCCCGCCATCATTCGTGAATTGTACTGTACATATTATAGGTGTCCTATTAATCTATTTTATTCCAGATATGTGACACACTAAATATTTTAAATGAAACGTTTATTTTTAGGCTGATTTAAAGCAGGAGAGGGCGACGGTGCGCTTTTGCAATACTAAACACTTAGTGAAGTGTTATTGCCTAACCCGGCGCCTCAGGAGAGGCGAGCCTTATATGACTAACCTGACAACTGTCACCAGGTACCAGTGGAACAATAATGTTACGGTAGGTATACAAATATGTACATAAATGGTCCTGCCGTCGCCGCCGGGATTCCGAACACGATTTCCGGCCACCGTAGGCGCGGGCTTGCGGACGGCGAGCAATGGGTAGCTCGTTGTTCGACCGTCCGCTAACTGTCCGGACCGAGCCCAAATCGTCGACGGCGCGCACTGTTCCCGTGCGCCTCAAGGAGTTGTCAGTAACAGCAGCGGCCCAGCTGGGTCGAAGCCTACTGGGGCCAGGGTTAGCTCCGAAAGGTAGCTCGGCCCTGGTACGAAATGCAAGAAGGAACGGGATGGGTTTTTTAGTCAGTAAGAGTCTGACACTATCTCCCGCTCCGCTCAAGAGTGGAGGATCTCATTTGGATGATTTCGTCCACCAAAAAAGAAAAGAAAATGGTTCTGCCCAGTAGGGCACGGAAAGGTACAGCAAGAGGTGCTGACGTGGGCACACCGTAATCATTGCAGCAAGTCCTCTCTTTAAGGAGTGGTTAAAGCGATGTCAAGGTGTCCTAGCCTTCCGTATGATGCAGGTCCTCACCGGGCATGGTAAGTTCGAGAAGTTCCTGCACCTGATTCAGCCGGAAAAAACAACCGGGTATCACCATTATGCGAACCGCTCAGAGAACACTGTGGAGCATTCAATGGAGGTGCCTTGTGGAGGTAATCGGTGGCAGCGACCTCTCACGTCAGGTCCTGGTACAGGTCATGGTCCGGAGCGAGGGGGAATGGGCGGTAGACGCCTTCTTTGGCGAAGCTGTAATGCTGGAGAAGGAGGCAGCCGAACCAGTGGATGAATTGCAAAAATCTTTTCTTATTCTTTGTAGAGATTTTTTTTTAAATTGTTATATACTAGCGCTTGACAGCGATCCCACCTGATGGTAAACAGTGATGCAATCGTTGATGGTGAGGCGCACTAGTTTATTAAGAGCGTACTCACTCTTGCCTTGAAGACAATCAAATTATAATCGGACGGGAAGACCGCAGCAGGCAAATTGTTTCAATCCCTCGATGTACGTGATCATAGAATCACAGCGTTCTAGAATCTGTCTAATAAGTTAAACGACTTGGGTAATTATTAGGATTTAATGAAATCTGATGTAGTCAACACGGGTTCAATAATCAAGGTTGATTAAAAGATCGAGATCATTTTTTATTAACAGAAGAACCTTATGAAAAGTATCGAATATAAGTATTTTTTAAATGATTTAATATTATACAAAATTCTCAAGTCGGTTGACTTATTAGATAGACTATAGATCATTAATTTTGGTAATACTCATCGGATTGATGACTTGGGACTTAGCCTTTTATATAGAGAAGATAGCATTATTATATTATTTCATTTAATTTCAGTACAAACTAATATTACAACACAGCGGGTTCCCAGTCGAGATACTGAGAGTGAAACTGTGTGACTTGCCGAATGTTACTTGGCTGTCGGACTATGTTAAAACTTATTCAAACCTCGCCCACTACGGTGAATGTCCTTATAAGGCGGTAAGATAATTTAAACTTTCTATGGTTTTGTCCACAGAAAAGATGAATGAGGTTAGAAAGAAAATAATTTCCGATTTGTACTACAACGAGTGTTGCCGCTTGTCTCCCATCCTATAACTCCACTACAAGCAATAAACCAATACGAACACGCATTACGCAAGTAACAGACCACGCACACTTAGATCGGAAATTTGCTATTGGAAGTTTAACTATGAGCATAGCCCTACTTTGTGCCCCGACCGCCCACAAGGCCATTCTAACCTCTTTCATCTATTCTGTGGTTCTGTCTCTGAGGTGATAGTGGGACAACCTGGATGACTTCTTTATGAATTGGAATGAGCAAGGAACTGTGATCATAGGAAAAAACGAAGGGAGGTTTGTCCAGCAGTGGGACAACGAAGGCTAGCTATAATAATATGGTTCTGTACTCGGTGGGTGGTGAAATCCTATTACTAAGTCCCCGCTTTCCGTGCATCCGTCTGTCAGCAGGTTGTAACTTATAAACCGTAAGAGTCCGTATTTTTTACACATGGAACCCTTGTAGGATCACTTTGTTGTCCGTCCGTCCGTCTGTCTGTCTGTCTGTCTGTCAAGACCCTTCATCTCGAGAACGCCGTTTATGTCGCAAAAAAACGTAATTTTGAAACTTACTCTCAAAGATCGAAATTCATACGGTACTTCCCGTTGACACAGAATCCGAAAGAAATTTGGCACAAAGCAAGGTCTTATAGCACAAATATAGGAAAAAATTCTGAAAACAGTAAATTTGTTGTAACCTACGTCACAAAAAAAAAATATTTCAGTAAAATTTTCGAGACTCCATTCAGGAATAGTAGTTTCCACGGAACTCTGAGTGCGCGAGTCCGATTCGCACTTGCCCAGTTGTTGTTTTTTTAATTTGAAAAGAATGAGTATTTCTTTTGGTATAACAAATGAAGTTAAAATAAAGTGGAAAATTTAAAGAGGGTTCCCCAATAAGTCACATGTCTTCGAATTTTTGGTTCTAGGACATGCCGGTTTCCTCACGATGTATTCCTTTACCGTTTTGAGAGCAGTGATGATGAAATAAATTACACAAAGTAATGCGCCTGGCTGAGTTCGAACCCGCGACCTACAACTCGTAAGTCGGGGCCATTGCCACTCGGCCATCACTGCTCTCTTTAACGATCAATGATATTTATTTTGCAAATAGGTTTTTTTTAAAACACTTTTGCACGTAAATTTTTTCGTCTGTTTAAATTAGATGAGGTTGGTGTTTCCTATCTGACTACCCTGAGAAGAAACACCGAAACAAACTCAGGGGTCCGTCCCTTTTTAAGTCCATACCTATAGCAAACATGTAATGGTCAAATTATATGGGAACCATGCAGATTAAAGTCTGAGATGGTCTATTGAGGGAAGAACATTGTGCATGCAGCTAGGGAGTGGAATTCCTTGCCGGAGTCTGTGTTTCCTGATAGCTACAACCAGGGAATCTTTATGTCGAGAAGTTCTTCTAGGTAAGCGCGTTCCATCGCCGACCGCATCGTCGCTTTCCATCAGGTGAGATAGCGGTCAAGCGCGAACCTATTAACAACAAAAAAAAGAACCACACATATTTCGGTGGACCTGTCCAATCAGTGTAAGCATTTGCCAGTATTCGTATAGCTCAACTTAGGATTACTAAAGAGCTCCACGTGCTATTCCAAGATAATTCCTCTGTTCTATGTGCTATTCAAGGACACGGTCTACCCATGTGCCAAATTTGATCTAAATCCGTTGTCCCGTACGAGCGCGAGCGTGAAGTGTGAAGAAGAAGAAGTGAATTTTCACTTTCACCTTTATAATACTAGTGTACAAGAGCGATGGAAAGGGCTATGCTCGGAGTTTCCTTGCGTGATCGACTCAGAAATGAAGATATCCGCAGGAGAACTAAGGTTGCCGACATAGCACGATGAATCGCCAAACTTAAGTGGCAATAAGCAGGCACATTGCTCGCAGAACAGATGGCCGTTGGGGCGAAAGGTTCTGGAGTGGCGACCGCGTACCGCAAAACGCAGCGTTGGAAGGCCTCCTACAAAATTGACCGATGACCTGGTGAAGGTTGCGGGAACCCGATGGATGTGGGACGCACAGGATCATGCGCTGTGGCGACACTTGGGGAGGCCTATGCCCAACAGTGGACGTCTGTCGGCTGAAATGATGATGATGATGAATATAAGTGTAATTTTAACGTTTTGTTTTCAGGGCTTATATGGATTTTATAACATGGAGTTACCACCCAAGAACTTGCCACAGCAAATATTGAATCTACTCAAGGGTCAAAGTTACGTCCGTATGTTTGTTGTAGTTACCGCAACAGAAGAGGTCATATTGGAGTATTCTATAACATTGTTCGGTTAGCAAGAAAAATATAGTCTACCTAAGTGTTTGAGTTAATTTTATTTGTTTCATTAACTTTACGATAGTTACCATCGGACAGCCCGACGCGAGTGTCCACCCTTACGTTGTTGACAGCACTACCACAAAATAAACAGGTACAGAAGTAAATCTACATACAAAGCGCGCTCGAGCAACGCACACATAGACACCGCTCACGGACACGATATCTCGGAGCGCCTCGGCCCGCTCGTCGAACAGTTCCGGCTCAAAAGCTCATTAGTGTGCGTCCACCGAGCGTAGGTATAAAAAGTGAATTGCATACATGAGATTGTCTTCTGTACCTATCTATTTTGTGCCTCTACGGTTCCGACTAAGCGTTTTGCCTCGTAAGTTATACAGCGTACTTCAAAAGATTGGATCAACCTGCAGCGGTCTTCCTGTCCAAAAACTTGCTAATAACGTACCGTTTATAGGCACGCAATTGACTGTTTTCGCCGTTTGACGTTTTAAGGCGTATAGTCCCTTGAACCATCTGACCGAAATTATGTGAACGCAATTCTCGCACTCGCCTAGGCGGCAGTACGCAAATCTGTGCATTTATTTGCGACCAGCAGTGCCCGGAAAGCGCTTTAAATCCATTTTCTCCGCGAGATATTGATTGATTTACATATGCAATGTTCACTTTGAAGAATATTTAACCACCAATTTTTATGTGTAAAAATGTTTCTAAAGGTCCAAGCCGTTTCGAAGGAGTAGGGAAAAGTTATGAAAAGTTGCGAAATTGCCAAATTTTTTTTTTTTTGACAAAAGTATTAATTGCACGATAAAATCAAATGTTGATATTATTGTCCATGAATCTATAATAAACATATATTTTTTTCAAACCAATCGACCTAGCCGTTACGGAGGAGTAGGCCTCAGAAAGTCCCTGTTTTATGGCACTTTTCGGGCGCTTGGCCCTTAACGCCTTCTACTCCGCCTCTTGGTTTTGTGCTCAGTAGAAAGCAATAGGCTCACCCTCCGATACACCTCGATTTATCCCTTTGTGGAATACAGGGCTTGAAGTAATAAAACTAGTTTCTTTTGGTACCCTATGCGGCGTTTATTACTGGAAACAATCCCAGGAAAAAATGGTATAATACAGAATACTTTCCAAATATACAGAAAAAGGTGTTATCTACTTATTACCAGTATACCGTATAAGATCAGCCGCTCTCTCCGCCATGGCGACCAGCACAGAGTTGGGGTACAAAGACACGGGGGACGGTAGAACACTGGCGTCCACGACCCGCAGTCCTGATACCGATTTTACTCTGAAAAAGGCCAAAGCATTAGCTCTGAAAGAAGCAGGAAACCAAAGGATGCGGGACGCACAGGAACGTTCGATGTGGCGACGCTTGGGGGAGGCCTATGTCCAACAGTGGACGTGTATCGGCTGAAATGATGATGATGATGATGATAATTAGCTCTTATGAATTGAGGATTTCTTTTCAAAGTATTCGTATTTTTCTAACAGCTTGACTCCTAAGCTGTACGTTAGCAGTACAGCTAGTGAGGAATTCCCAGCCAGAATCTATGTTTCCTGATAGCTAAAACCTAAGGGTCTTTAAGACACGAGTTAATAGATTACATAAAGGCAAGCTTGCTCCATCGCAAACCACATTATAATGGTCAAGCGCAAGTTTATCAATAATAAAAAAAAAAACAAATGTCCTTCACAGGTACCTTCGGCATGGTGTCTGGTCACTGCCTATCTGATTATGCGTTCCTGGTACTTCAAGATATTACATATACCGTAATAACAGAAAGAAAGTTAGAAAGAAAGGTGGAAAGAAAGAAAAACAAATGCCAGTCGGACTCGTGCACTGAGGGTTCCGAACAAACTTACGTATGAAAACAGTTCAATTTCCAAATCGCAAAAAAGTTAGGTATGTTCGATACCTCCACGCCTTCCCGAGACAAAGATCTTGACAGACAGACAGACGGACAACCAAATGATCCTATAGGGGTTCTGCATTTTTCCTTTTGAGGTTCGGAACCCTAAAAAGAAATATTTTATTGGCATAACACCTGTGATTAGGTGCTTATCATAACTTCAACTCGTGCTTATTTGTTCGTTCTTGTATCTTCTTGCTTCCCACCAGCACAGATGTCTGTCTCCAGTCACCGCCTCTCTGTCTATACACTCCTGGTACAAATATAGCACTGAAGGTCCTACTAGGTATAATATCTGTAGACAAGGTTCTTACCGTAAATCGCCGTCTACCACCTTCCCTCCAGCACAGGTGCCTCCTGCATGATGACCAGTCACCGCCACTTCTCTGATGATGCACTCCAGGTAGGCATCCGGAGGACTTGGAGGCGGCTTCGGCTTGGGAGGCTTGGGTTCTTTGGTTTTTGACTGTTTTTTGCCACTGGAATTAAAGACTTATCTAATTAAATTTCATATTTAAGATTTTGGCCTTAAATTAGGTTGTGGAGGTCACTGGTCAGGTTGGCAGTTCATCATCATCATCAGCCTTTATAATGTTCCCACTGCTGGGACCCATGATACTTATTAACCAGTTGTCTAAGTTCTGCCTGGAATCAACCTAGATCAAGACCATCAATAAAGGTTATAAAGAAACATGTTTGCTCCTACCTACTGTACCTTCACAGAGAGTCGAACCACCTAGGTTGGAGCCAGATGTCTCTTCGGATGGCTAAAGAGTAGTGTCATCAATCATTTATGAATTATAGGAAAACTCACAATTTTCTCCTCCGTATCACGGGTCCTCTCTGTTCCTCTTTGCTGTACCTCCATAGAGAGAGGCATCGCTCAGGTCGAGGCCAGTGTATCCTCGCACCGATTTCTTTGAACGGCTTCGAGGATACCAGCTGCTCAGCTCTTCGAATTGCTGTAGGATGTCGAAAATGTTAATTGCTTATACATCGTTCAAGATCTTTTCAAACGAAATGCTAACAAACATTTACGAGGAATATCCTTTAAGTTATGGGAAAATGCATCCAAAAAGAAGCCTTTGAATCAATTTCTACCTAACCTAGTTGTATCGGCATGGAACAGACTCCCGGAAAGTGTTTTGAAAGCTCCCACATTTTACTGTTTTAAAAATTGGTTGGGCATGATTTGCTATGCTATGAAATGTTTCTAAATCGGAATTATAGAAACCTCATGTTTGCTGTTCTTCGATTAGCCACAAGTATGATTTAAAATGCCTTAATTCATATTTAAGCTATAACCAAAGTGAAGTGGTAGAGCAATTTGAATGAACAGGGTCAACAAAATCTCAAGGAGTTGTCAGCAACAGCAGGGACCCAGCCGGGTCGAAGCCTACTGGGGCCAGGGTTATCCGAAAGGGCGCTCGAGCCCCGGTATGAAGGCTAGAAGAAACGGGGTGGGTCTTTTAGTCAGTAAGAGTCTGACACTATCTCCCGCTCCGCCCAAGGGCGGGGGATGTCAATGCATGATTTTATCCACCATAAAAAAGGGTCAACAAAATTAATTAGGATTTGACGGCAAGTTTTGAAAGCGTACTGATAATTAATCGCTCTCCAATTTACGTTTTAACTGTCAGTTACTAAGACAGGTAATAGAATGGCATAAAAGCTAAAAAACCGTACAAATTATCGCTTACCATCAGCCCCCCTAGCCAAGTTGATAATCTGCATCCGTTAACGCTACTCGAAAGCTTCAAATGTACGGGAATGACGTCATCGCAACGCTCGGTCACGTGGTCAGAACAAAAGATTTGAGGGCATGGCCAACTCGAGGTGTTCGACGCAAGCAAAACGGTTGTAACTTGGCTAGGGGGGATAGATGAGATAGTAGACAAACCTTTCTGTGATAAAATTAAATTAAATAAAGCCACAATACAGATTACCTTTAACCATACACCGCACATCGTGATACTGCTCCAAATAATTGGGATCGACGGCAGGTGGCATAGAGGTGGTGGAATCAGCCAGAGTCACGGTTCCTCTACTCTTGGGCTGCACGCAAGTGCACAGGAACATGAAGCCTTCCTTGTTCGTGTTGTTGTAGAAGGGGAAAGTGTCGCGGAACACCTGAGAATGGAAGAATTTTAAACTTCTTTGATTTAGCTCGCTGTTCGACCGTCCGGTAACTGTTCGGACCGAGGCTAAGTCGTCAACGGCGCGTGCTGTTCCCGCGCGCCTCATGAAATTGTCAGCAATCGTAGGGGCTCAGCAGGGTCAAAGCCTACTGTGGCCAAGAGTCAAGTTCCGAAAGGGAGGCTCTGCCCCGGTATGTAAGGCAACGGAGGAACGGTGTGGGTTTTTTAGTCAGTAAGAGTCTGACACTATCTCCGCCCGTGGCCGGGGTTGTCATCTGGATGATATTTACCCATCGAAAAAAAAACCTACTTTGACTTGAGGTAGGAAATCATCAAACAACTTCTCTTGCTCAGGGTAGAGAAAGAAGGAGCATCAGGTATTTAACTGACAAAAACCCACTAGTGTTCCGTCAATAACCCTTTGTGTTCCAGGGCCACGGCAACTCTTTCGGTAAATCCCGTTGACCTGGCCGGAAGATTTTAAGCCTGTAGTGGCTTTTGGAATTAAGGGGGAACGAGTTTTTAAAGTTTAATATTGCTTACCTCATCTTATTAAAAAAATACTTTAAATTTAGATTTCCGAAAGTTTACATAAAATACCATACTGCGTTCTATACATCTACTAAATAAAAGAATATAGGAAAAAGATCTCCAATGTTACGCAGACTCCAAAAAAATTGGATGAAGGCAAGAGAATTCTGATGATGATCAAAACCTTTTGGAGAGGTACTTATATACTTATATTATGTACAGCAGTGGACTGCTACAGCCTGATGATAATGTTTCCAAGGCAAAGGTTAACCAGCTAGTAGAACATTTATTTATTTTAGAAACCAGGTGTACACTTACTTGAGGTTTGTAGTTGGACAGATCTCTCAACAGCCTCTCGCTGGCTGTTCCCATAGAGAATAGCATGACAGCAGAAGTGTTCTGATACTCCACGCCTGATAGAGGTGGGAACGATAAGAGACCTGCGGAAATGGAAAATGTTGTAAGAATTAATGAACTCAACGGTTCCAATATCTATAACTGTCTGACTGATATATCAATATACAGCCGAAATTACTGGGACTCCTCTTCCCTCCTCCTTAGTCGTTCACTCTTGACAGAGAGGACGTGGTTGAGAATATTGTATTTTCGTTGGCGAGTATGTCTCTCGCGATGCGTCTACACTTGTCACGGTTTACAGCGTCTCGAGAACTCTGGACTATGGAGGTTTGTGTGCAACACAATGCTGTGATGATGTCTGTCCAACGTGTAGTTAAATGTCAGCTTGATCGCTTCCCCTCCATTTGTCTCTGGATAACGAGTCGCACCATGGAGTGTTCGTTGCGAACAACGTAACGGAAATACTTAAGGGATTAGGACTAGGGCAGCGAAATTTTGCATAAGGTTGTTTTTTTATGACGAACGACGATTTTTTAAGAGACAGAGGATTTCCTGAAATACATTCCATAAGGGGAATGAAATGGGTTAAAAAGTTTGTAAGGAGATGCCATACTTACTTCGTTCGATGCCGCTGGTAGAAGCTATGTAGTTTATAGTGCATACTCTACTTTTGTATGTAGATATATGTATTGATAAACTGGTTAGATAACAAAAAGTTAGTTCATACATATTCCCTATAGAATCTTACCAGTATTCTTCCAGAAATAGTCCACTATAGTGGTAAACGTGAAGACCTTGGACAGCGTGACGCTGATCGGCTTCTGGACGCTGACGTAGATCGGCATGTTCATGTGGTCGTGGAAGTTACGCCCTACTTCCGAGTTTGGCGATACGATTTTTATTTTTAACCTGGAAAGTAAAATAGTGCTAGTATTCCTATATAAGATGTTAGTAGCAAGAACGATAGTTGGGTTAATTATCATCTTCCTGCTCTTGTTCCATAAAGAGCTGTACACGGCACGTGATTACTGTTCCACCGTCTTTCACAGAATCTTCACTGTTAGCTCTCGTGGCCCAGCAGTCATGCCTGCTTTATAAGATGCAGATGGGGTTTTGGCGTTTATCTTCTCGACGCCACCCCAAGTAACAATCATGCTCAATAATGTTTGATTATAAGAGATCGCAGAGCACAGGTCCGCAGTCGTTGGGGAAGTCTACGTCCAACAGTGGACGCCTTTGGGTTGAAATGATGAGTTGGGTTGATCTATGAAAATATAACCTGAACAATATCTGAGTGAACGTCTATTCAGATATTTATTTTACACAGAATGTTCAATCTTCGGAGAAGGATTCTTTCTCCAGAGATCTACTGTTACAGGTTTACTAAGTTTTGGCTTACGAGAGCCACTTTAAACACTAGACATCTTTACTACGCTACCTCTGCAGCAGCTCCGGAGGTCCAATCCCAGACAGCATCAACAGTTGAGGAGTCTTGATAGCCCCAGCTGACACTATGATCTCCTTGTTCACGAATATGTTGTCCAGCTCGCGGTGATTCTGCAGGATGTACAGCGAAGACGCTGTGCGGTTCTCAAAACGAATCTGAAAATAAATTATATTAAACACCTTAAAAAATAAAAAGCCTGTTTTGACATTTGAGAAAGACCCTAGAATATAACTTGGAACTGAAATTAAAAGAAACAATAAAATAATAATTAGGTGTCCGGTGTAGTACTACGAGTGACAGGGTAGAATGGAAGAAAAAAACGTACGACCCCAAATAAGATGGAACAAGGGCAGGAAGAAGAAGAAGAAGAAGAAGTAGTAGCTACACTACACCGGACAAAACGCTTGGTAGTCAAAATACAAATGTCAAAATGGACCTTATTATATTTTGACAACTATGTGGACAGCACAACACACACGAAACGGGTACGACACTACCACTGGTCGAATTCCGCCACGGTCACAATGACAAACTGTCTCCATTTGTTTCAAAATGTACTATTTGTCAACACAGGAGTATCAGTATTTTGAGATACATATTTTAAATCAGAAACTTTGGGTCAAGAGTATCTGTAACCTTAAGATTATTAGGTAGATGGCGATTAATATCTTATCAGTCAGTAAGATATATAAGAACCAACCCGCACTGGGTCTGCGTGGTGGATTACGGCCCATGTTCTCAACTAGAGAGGAAGCCTGAGTACCAACAGTGGGAACATTATAAGGCTAATTAAGTAAGGTAGGAATAAAAGCAAGTTTACTCACAAATATCGCCTGTGTTTTTAGCAGCACATGAAGATTCCTCCTCCTCAAGGCTGGCCTCAAATACGCGTCTAAAGTGGAATGTCGGGCGCCATCTCTGATGGTCGCTGTCGGTCTCCTGAAGATAGTGTGCTTCGTCATCGAGGACAGAGAAGCTTGCCTGAATGTGTTCATGAGTTCGTTTTCATCGTCTATTAGTCTTAGTTTCATTGGGACCTGAAAAAAGAAGGCAGTCATGGTAATAACCGGCCACCGTAGGCACGGGCTTGCGGACAGCGAGCTACCTATTGCTCGACTGTTCGGTAACCATCTGGACCGAGCCCAAGTTGTCGACGGCGCGTATTGGTCCACACGCACTTCAAGGAGATGTCAGCAAACCGTAGGTGCCCAGCAAGATCGAACCTACTGGGGCCACGAGTAGTGCGAAAGTAAAACCCGGGACCCTGAGACGAAGGCAAAGCAAGAACTGAAGTGGGTTTTTAGCCAGTAAAAGTCTGATACGCTCGGTCCAAGGGCGTGAGATGTCATTGAATGATTTTACCACCTATAAAAAAAGACATGATACGTCATCCTATTTTTCTTCTTTGTCCGTTCCTACCCCCATTATCTGGGGTCGGGTCTCCTCACAATTCTGCGACAGGACAGTCTGTTCTAGGTTGTCGATTTAGGCGATTGAGCTTTCTTAGAGGTCTCTCTCGAAGTTAGACGACCAGGTGAATGGCGGACGGCCTCTCCCCCTATTTTGTTTCGTGTAGGCTTTTTACCACATGGTCATAAAGCAGTATTAAGTGGACAGGTAAAAATTTGGGTAATTTCCATCAGTGGTCAACAAGACGAAGAAGTACTGGAACCTTTAGAAGCAGATCATTCTTATCTAATGAGCAGGGGCCTTGACCTATTAAAATATCAGGTGTGCGAGCGAGAAAGAGGGAGGTGGATGGTGCTGTTGGTACACCTTATATATTGTGGTTTGATTCTCTTTGTTGATCGCCAAATGAATCGCAATGAGAGCTTAATTGTAGGGAAGGCTAGGGCCTCAGGCTCGTCTATTGCTCTTATTTATTGTTAACGGCACGGTTGGCGCAGTGGTTAAGAGATTGGCTACTGCACTGCGTGTCGCTGGTTCGATTAACGCACAGTACCTAGTTGTTCAGGGTTTGGGTGTCTTCTTGTCATGTTTTTAACGCATCCACGATACAACAGTAATTATTCCTAGTGTGAGGCAACGTAGTTCATATTTTAAATTAAATACTACGAAGTTCGTAGAGACCCGTTTTTATAGGTGGTGAGTTCACGAATCAGGTTCCTGTCATTAATTACTTTATTCATTGGATACTGTCTACAAGCAAAGCCATTATCAACGGTGCATGGAAAACTGAAACCACCTATTTTAAGCTATCTTTAAAAAATAAATGTCTGCTCACCTTAGCTCCAGGACAGTCTCCATCAATAGCACAATGTCCTGAATCGAACTCACTCCTCACGGTTCCAAAAGCCTTTATCAGATATGGCCGCAAGTCCTCTGTAGTCCATCCTTCGAAGCCAAGTTGTGACCATCTTTCATAGTCCTCAGGAAGACCGAAGCCATGGAGTAAGAAGTTTATGTGACCGGATCCACCGAGGCCTTTGCCTCTTGGTATGAATTGGGACTGAAAAGACCAATTTACGTATACTAAGATTATACCTATTTGTCGTGGCCTGATCTCAGGCGATTATCACACTGCCATGCATCATGATGCATGTTGCGCGTCAACGCACCTACGCGCGTAGTTGCGGGAGTGCAGATCTGGCGCGTAGTTGCGTTTTGTAGATTCACGCAGGCTCTGACCCATTACATACAAAATCACGCACGGCACTACGAGATTCAGTGTGCCCTACCTTACGTGTTTCTCCTTCTCCACTTGTAGGCGGGGGCCTTATCAGAAAGTGAAAAAAGGAATGGAGCTATACACCCAGGAGGCGCGGCTGGAAAGACGTCACGGCGTCCTTACCTTCCGCATGACGCAGGTCCTCACCGGACATGGCAAGTTCGGGAGGTTCCTGTTCCGGATTGAAGCGGAAGTGACGCCCGTGCGGAACACCCGGAGGACACGGTGGAGCACACAGTCGATGTGTGCCCTCGTGGGGGCGATCGGCGGCGGACACCTCTCGCGCCGGGCCTTGGTTGAGGCCATGGTCCCGAGCGAGGAGGAGTGGCAGGCAGTCACCGACTTAGCCCAAGTCGTCGACGGCACGCACTGTTCCCGCGCGCCTTAAGAAGTTGTCAGCACCAGCAGAGGCCCAGCCGGGGTGAAGCCTACTGGAGCCAGGGTTATCCGAAAGGGAACTCGAACCCCGGTATGAAGGCTTGAAGGAACGGGGTGGGTTGGTCAGTAAGAATCTGACATTATCTCTCGCTCCGTTGTCATTGGAAGATTTTCCCCACGAAAAACAAAAAAAAAGCAATACATGCAGCATATAGCTCCATTCTTTTAATAGTTCAGTTTAGGTAGAGCTTCTGCAGCTATTGCTCGAATTTTAAAGTTGACAGTGGATAAAGTTGGCAACCGGTAAGTAGGTACGTATTAAAGCGCAGGTTACCTGTCCCCATAACCCAAAAGACGAATACTTCTGCGGCTTAGTTCTCACAGCCCAGTCGTTAGGTCCTTGCTGCGCTGCTGTCGGAGTCAGGGGGATCTTGGTGAAGTAGCCCATGTGGTCTCCAGCTTCGATTAGCAGGACCCTGGTGTTTTCGTCTTCGGTGAGACGGGATGCGAGCACACATCCTGCTGTGCCGGCTCCCACTACGGCAATGTCATTTGAACCGATTTTAATTGATGCGATATAATTAAAATTAAAGATCTAGGTATTAAATTGTAGGTAGGTAAGTATAGGTGGTGTATGCACGGGTGTACCTATCAGTTAGATCAGCGACGAACTCTGATCGTAATGATCAATATAAATAAAATAAAAACTGGTTTATTATCAGGCATCAAGTAGTACTGACGAATTTACTTAAACAACTAAGTAATTTTGGTCACTGGGGACTTACGCGGGGCAGTGCGCTGGGCCTCAAAAAATCTTATTAAAAATCCTTTTTAAACTAGCGAAAAATTATCCCATCTGTAATAATTATGTAAATAAAACAAGTTTCAACACGTTTTAGTAAGTAATAAAAATCTGACACTCCGTTCAAAATAGAGCAGAAGAAGTTATTTAATAACTTCCCCCGTAAAAAAGGGCACCCCTGATTTTTTGTCCGACGGCCATTCGTAACTTAGTTACGCCACTACTTTTAGTTTGTGCTCTCTTGGCAAGCCTAAATTGATAACAGCATTTGCGAAAATATTCTGTCCTTTGAACTTAGTAGGCAGGTTTGGTGACCCACGAAAATGACACTGGTGCTAGTACAAAATCTGTCATAATGTTATCAAATTTACAAAACAGGCGCTAAAAATAAAGAAATATTCACTCACCAATAATGTAATCATACCGCTTCTGTGGCTTAATAACGATACTTGTATATACATTCACATATCTTTGATACACCATATAAGAAACACATGCCATAAAAAGCCCGAATAAGTATGAAAATAATGCCATTTTTGACGCCTAACAAAATTTTTATAGCAATCAATTGTCACGAAGACATTATAAACTATAAGTATTTTAGCAGGCTATAATAGCTGCTGACGCTTTAATCGCAAATACTGGAAGTAGGTACTACACCAGGAAGAAATAGATTGGATAGTAGAAAGAACGATAACCCCGTCGTTTGATTTCTATAATGTTATTTAATTCTTACGTTACCACTAATTGAATTAGATAGGGATGTTCAACATTCAATTCAACTCTAAGTAGGCGCCATTTATGTAACGTCGTTGTCAGTGTTGTACGTAAGTACGTAATAAAGTCTAAATGATCTACCATATAAATAATAATTCTAACCAAATGTTAATCCCAAATCTATCGAATCATATTATAGTAACATGCAATGATACCTATGTGACGGATTAGCCATGTTTTAAGAGTAGCAAATGCTACAGGCCCCGTGCATTTGGGGGCCCCACGCGTTCACGATTCCGCACTTTTCAGATCACTACGGTTTTTTAGAATTTCTCTTTTCTCTCAACTTTAATTAAATATTTTTTTTTTACACTGAGAATGCAAAAAAAATAACCATCACCATCTACGATTTTCCAAAAGCACTATATTAATTTGTATTGTTTAAAGAATGTAATTTTGTGGAAATCTTTAACCGTCACGATAAATGAAGAAAATAAGGTCTTTGCATAAAATATTTTATTATACCTATCATAATAAAAAAAAGTCTACACACGTTGGCTTAATCCGGCACTGCCTACCTACTGTTGAATCAGTATAAATGATATGGCAATATTTGTCATAAAATTGTGTGTTAAGTACGCTAACTTATTTATTATGGGAGGTGAGAAATACCTAATGTAGGTAAGTCTTGTCCCGCTCCGGCGCACGGCGTATCAGACTTTTACTGACTAAAACCCGCCTATGCCCCTTTAGTTACCCTGTGCGTTCTATGATCACAGGTTTCCTTTTCGGAAAATCTAGCAGATAACAGTACCTACCTACGAAGTCATTATTGGTTTAACAGTTAATTAACAATAAGTTGTGATAACGCAGGTGCCAAACGAAAACATCTCAAAAATTGTAATTAAAAATTTTAATTCTTAAGATTGATCGTCGCAATTTGAAAGTTCCGAGGCAAGTGAGTCTGACTGACCAACATTTGGATATTAACTAGCAAACGCCTAAGAAATAAATACGAGCAATGTTTCGTACAATTCATTTTTAGGGTTCCGTAGCCAAATGGCAAAAAACGGAACCCTTATAGATTCGTCATGTCTGTCTGTCTGTCTGTCTGTCTGTCGGTCTGTCTGTCTGTCTGTCTGTCTGTCTGTCTGTCTGTCTGTCTGTCTGTCTGTCTGTCCGTCCGTCCGTATGTCACAGCCACTTTTTTTCCGAAACTATAAGAGCTATATTATTGAAACTTTGTAAGTAGATGTATTCTGTGAACCGCATTAAGATTTTCACACAAAAATAGAAAAAAAGCAATAAATTTTGGGGGTCCCCATACATAGAACTGAAACTCAAAAATTTTTTTTTCATCAAACTCATGCGTGTGGGGTATCTATAGATAGGTATTCAAAAATGATACTGAGGTTTCTAATATCATTTTTTTCTAAACTGAATAGTTTGCGCGAGAGACACTTCCAAAGTAGTAAAATGTGTGTCCCCCCCCTCTAACTTCTAAAATAAGGGAATGATAAAACTAAAAAAAATATATGATGTACATTACTATAAAAACTACCAACGAAAATTGGTTTGAACGAAATCTAGTAAGTAGTTTTTTTTAATGTGTCATAAATCGAAAAAAATACACTATTATTAAAACATCAATTAAAGTTACAACACATTACAAGAACTTTTATATCATGTTACTTGCTGCTACGGAACCCTTCATGGGCGAGTCCGACTCGCACTTGGCCGGTTTTTATTATTTATATTTTGAACAGGCGCTTGGAGCTGCGTTAGAACATAGTTGTTTGAATTTGAACGTCTATATTTTACCTAAAAAACTTGATCAGAGCAAGATCAAAGCTGATCTTTTTACACCATAATATGCTACTACGTTGTACCTATCATTAAGGAAATTCTAACTTCATTTTTAATACAAATTGTTGGTACCACCTGCCTGCTAAGAGGATTAGTTTGCGATACTAGTGCGGCAAGAAATCAATACTTCTTTTATATTACGACATGTAATAAGTCACGTGTACAGCTTTCGGTTGCGACGTGTATGGTATCGTTGTTATTTATAGTTAAGACAGGTGAAACAACTTAGTTTAGGAATAGAATTCGAAGCCAGACTATCGACTAACATTGAGTAGCTCGCCGTCCTATAGGATTGTCGGTGTGTTGTGTTTAGTGTTGGGATTTTATCCGATTAAATACTCAAAATGAATAAATACTCTATATATATAAAAAAAATATTTATTCATTTTGAGTATTTAATCGGATAAAATCCTAACACTAGTTGTGCTCCTTTCACGACTCAAAGAACTGCCATCATTATGACCTGGCCTTTAGTCTTAGTAGTAATACTCTCTTTCGTTCCAACCAGAGTCGGAGAAGTTGTTTGATGACTTCTTATCCTAAAAGAAAACTATTTTTAACAGACGCGTATTCGTCACTATACGCTGAGTGTGCGCCTGCTCTCAGACTATGAAACTCTGTCGGCGTAGCGCCCAATGTCGCGCCGTCGTGTCATTCGTCGCGGACGGTTTCAGTTTCGTATGTAAGCTGTGAGCTGGTGTAGCTGTACACTAAGCGTTTAATGACGAATACCTACGCGTCTATGAAGCTACGCGTCCGTGGACAGTAGGCCTTTCTGTGTTGTTTTGGCTCATTTTTATGAAAGTTGATTGGAATGAGTTGAAGAATTCGTTTTATACATTAATTTCGTGTCACGACTCAGTAATCTACCCATAGTTTGAGTCACACATAACATTTTTTTAACACTTTGCATGTTTTGTATTGTACTTATGTTTGAGCCAATAAAAGATTATCTCGTCTTATCTTCTCCCTGTTTTAGAATGTTTCAGTAAAGCTAGAACTACATTAGACCGACGCTCACGTGTAACATGACTAAAAGGTCTCCACATAATAAAAATAGATACTATGGGAAACAGCGAGACAGCTCCAACACAAGTGTATTTTACAACTGGGGTTACTTCTAACTCTGTAATGCAGTTTAATGTATGAGAAACAATACACATTTTGGCACATGTGTGCGCAGTGTAGTTCTACCTTAAATATAACATAGGATTTAATTTAAAAGAATAAAGATTAAAAGAAAAAAAGTTCACTATAAATAAATTTTTATTACACTGTAATAATCTGTTAACAAAAACTACAAGATTTTTACAGAATAATTTTGTTACAGTAGCATATGAAACTTGCTTTTCTTTCTTGTTCTCAAGATGGGTCACTTACATAATATGAACTTGGAACTTCAATTAATTCAATTTGTTAATTATTGCAAAATACATTTGCCAATTGCCTCCCACAAGATGGACCAATGACCTGCAGGCTTACTCTGCAAATTAATTTCAATTTCAATGTCAATTTTGACGTTACGGAATTTTACTTAGTTCTCAAAATGGTCACGCAATTTTGAACCAATTTGGCGCTAGCATTGAATTCAAGAGTACAAAACGCCACAATCTCAATGTCTAGTCAGTCACGGGATGCATAGGACCGTTTGTTGTGGTGACACAAAAGAGGCCTATGTCCAAAAGTGAATGTTTTTCGGCTTAATTCATTAAACCCCAAGCGAACACCGATGTTTGCGCGCCTATTGTCTTTCTATTGTGTCTGTAATTCCCACGATTGAAAGGTTAAATGATGATAATGATAATTGCAAGATTGTTCCCAGTATTGTGACTCAGATGATAGTTGTTACTTTATCTAAAAATACACAATATAACTTTGATGAAGACTCAATAAATTTTTTAAAGTTCCGTTAAAATATATCACTGCTTAAACTTAATCCGCTGATTACAAATCAATGTCTCCACCGTCCTCAATCATCTCGCCAGTAGCGGGCACCATGATCGGTGCCTCGATGACCTTCTTGCGTCCCTTAGCATCAACAACCTCAATGGTCTCGGGCTCAATGTCCATCTCTTGTTCTTCTTCCAACTGTCTTTGTTTGAGACCAGCTGCTGGTGATCTAAAAAAAAAAAAAGATATTTGAAATGTAAATCAGAATTAAAATTGTTTTTATACAATGGGAACTCGGTTATCCATACTTCAGGTGTAAGTTTCATGATTATCCAGATTTCTTCTTTTCCCAAGCAAATGTTTGTAGATAAATGAACACAACTGATATAGGTTATCTTTCTGAAGTTAATATTGGTATGTAGGTTAGGACAGGTCTCTTCTTGTATAATAAATTCATTAATCCAGATTATTGTTTATCCAAATATCTTATTAAAATGCATGGCTCCCACGGTCCCATGGGAAGGGCAACAGAAAAGCCTTAGTGTATAATATATTCATAGCAAATTTGTACAAAGTTTTCTAATAATGTTATCCTCCTCAGTATATTTGTGTGTACATAAATTGTAAAATAAAAAAATAAATAAATAAAAATAAAAATGCAAAAATCATGTTGTTTATAGTTTTCGTAAAACAATTTCATGAATTGTTGTGATTGATTACTATCTTATAATAAATTACATAATTGTGAAGGGTTGTACATATTACACAACAATAGTAAATATTTTGAAAACATTCAAACACTGTTGTCAAAAACCTGCGAGACAGTTTTAAGATGATTGTGTTAGTTTTTAATAGGGATTTTAGTATAAAAGTGTTCTACACTTAGATTTCTGAAAAACTTATTGTTATTCCCCATGAAAACGATAGCAAGAGTCTCAAATGATTAATCAATAATTGAACATTGACCGTGTCCATCAGCTGTATTCATGTGAACACTAAAGTTCGCTGTATTAAGGCGGTAATAAATAGAAAACTTACTTGATCAATGAGATATCTCGCTGTACTTCTCTGACATCTCTCTGCCACTCTACTTCCCTGCCCTTCCTCAATCTTTGCATAATATGGTTATTACTCCTTCTCTGTCTAATTTCTTCGACTTTTTTCATGGCTTCAATCGTCTTCGTCCATAATTCTCTGCTATATTTGACGGGAGCATTGCGACGCTTTTCAAACTCAAACGATGGGTCAATAGCCAAGTCTTTGCCAGCGGTCTTACGGTACGCTTTGGTCCATTTAGTTTTACGTGGGTTCTTCTTCTTTTTGAACGCCGCATGGCATTTTGATCGGCAAAATCTAAAAATCTGATGATGAATAGGTTAGTGGCGTAATGTTGTGGAACACTGAATGTTTGTTGTATAATAAACGTGTTGAATAGTTACCTTGCAATCGTTTCTGACGAATTGAATCCCGTGTCCAGGATATATCCTGGACGAACAGAAATAACAAGTTTCTATACGCATTTTTCACACGTGCTGTTTTGTTTGGTAGCACGTCAAGAAGGAACAATATGGCTGACGTCACTGACGTTTGATAGGTTTAGTTGCCAGCCATGGTTGGTGATCTAAATATATTTTAAGTTGCTTTTATTAATTTTGTCCGCATATATTTAAATTTTTGTTTGCATAAGTACTTTTTTCCTAGTGCCAAGCATAGTCATCCGTCTGTTTTATAGTTATTAGTTGAAACAATATTTTTTATTATTTTAGTGACATCTAAAATTGTAATTGAAAACTAACTCATTATGCTTTTACTACTTGCCAATAGATGGCACTACAACCGCAAAATTATTTTCACTACTCACCGCTAGATAACACTACAAAGCATAAAGTGAAACTTTTACTGAAATAAGTTTAAATTACCTCAAGTGATTACTTTTCAATCATCCTGTCCATTTATAGTCTTCCCAAAATACACCGTCATGTTTATACCCAAGGATGGATGGTAAGCTTCTAAATTACCTAATCGTCCAATGCAGACAGATGCTATAGAATTAGCTAAGTAAGTAGGTAGGTATTTCGTTATTTATAATAATGTCTTTCAAATATTCAGTATATTAAACTTGTAGGTCCATTGCATTTGGCTTAATTTAGACTTCTTGTTCATGTCAATATTCAACGATTCAAAAGTTTATACCTACAATATGGTACCTAAGTATTTAAACCTTAGGAAGGTTAATAATATCTGAGCACACTAAGCTGCCTACGTCTATGTGAAATGAAATAGGTATTTTTAATTGAACTAAAAAAAAAACAGAAGTTTGCTTCCTTGGCATCATCAGCTTTACCATTTTGTGCCTGTTGCTATGGAGACTGGGCAGTTAAAGTACGGAGGCAGAGTTTTGTGGAGGCAATGGGTAACTCCCGGTCCAGGTCGTTCTTGGTGCAAAGGGTGGCCATCACTATTTAGCAAGGTAAAACGGCCAGTTTTATGGGCACTTTTGCACCGGGAACGATGAGGGGAAGGTTATTATTTTATTGACGTTTGACATCCTTTCAGATACCGTCAATTTGTTAGTGCAGAGAGTACTTGTTGTAAAATAAATAAATAGTCTAATCTTTAATGAACTAATTTAATTGTACCTATAATGATAGATAATTATTTTTTATTTTAATTTGTATTAAGTATCTATAATAATAAAATATTAAATTTGAGTATAAAAAAATGAATTAAAGGGGATGTTTTTAAGCACGGCAACATCGTAAACGTCAAATCTTAATAGTTATTACAAATAAATTGGGCAACTGGGTCCTTTAGACCCAGTAGCGAGTCCTTAAGTGTTAATTGAATTGAAGACTTTGACAAACTAAATAATTTATTTATTTATATACACTTTATTGTACGCCAATATTA
This sequence comes from Mythimna albipuncta, assembly GCA_929112965.1. Taxonomy (NCBI): domain Eukaryota; kingdom Metazoa; phylum Arthropoda; class Insecta; order Lepidoptera; family Noctuidae; genus Mythimna; species Mythimna albipuncta. The sequence continues at coordinate 1,641,246 of OV815973.1, forward strand.
CAATATTTAATGAAATAAAGGTTACAATAAAAAAAAAAGCATACAATTGGCAGCCGTATCGCACTTGGCGATTTTTTCCAGGCAACCTGGCAAGGATAGAGATGCCTGGACACAAAATGGGGTTTGCGCTTAAAAACTTAAAATAATAAACTTTTTTAAATTGTAATGTCATTGTAAGTATCACAAGTCTCAAGCAAGTACGTAAGTAGTAATTTATTCCTCATAGTTTAAAAGTACCTACCAAGTCTTATTTTTTTAAATATAAAATACAGAATTTTTAATAAATTGTGTAGGTACGTACAGATTACTACAAGATGAAAACATAATTTACTAGCTTTTACCCGCGGCTTCGCCCGCCTCTTTCTCCCCCTTTTCTCACTTAAAAAACAAAATAGCCTCTGTCCGTCTCCAGAGTCCAACTAACTCTGTACCTACCAAAATTCATCAAAATCGGTTTTGCCATTTAGGCGTGAAGACGTAACAAACAAACAAATAAACAAACTGACTTTCGCTTTTATAACATTTGTAAGGACTAGTAAGGATTCGTCCAGAAGCTTTTGCGCACGAATTCGATTCGCACTTGGCTAGTGCCTCTAGTACATAAGCATGACAGTATTCAGTAGTTCAATAGTAGTTGTTGTTTCATTAGTTTCATCTTGGATAGGTATGTTCTGAAATCAGCATAAGTGACCAGTGGACCAGTGCCATCACTACACTTAGAACTGTTGTAGTCCTGTAGATAATAATTTGCAGCTCCCGTCCGTAGTGAACACATTTATGAACTAGTTCACGAATTCGCTCTGTTAGTCATCTCCCGTCTCGCACCAGAGAAAGACAGGTTATCTCGCGATCTTTTGTTTAGAAAATATTTTTGATTTTTTTATTTTTACTTCACATAATGTAGTAATTTAATAGATACCAGATTTTTTCTGTATTAAAAAAGTAGGTAGAAATATACTTTTGACTAGACTGAAACCAAACAGCCGTCGAAAATCATATCGATAGGTAGGTATATTCTAGCTACGTTTTGACTCATCCACAAAAGAAACAATACTCCGACTGTATCATGTATGACCTGCCATACAACATACAATTCAGACTTTATTAAAACAGATTGTGATGGTAATGAGGGCTGCCGGTGGTCCATACATGCGGACCACGTCGGCAATGAGATGAGGGTCGTGCAAAGATTTAGCATCGGCTCATTACCTCACATCATTACCAAATCGTCATTCACATTATGCACACGTTGAGAATTTTGATCGCGCAAATTAGACGAATCACGGCTTTTGGTAAGTTCTAACGCATCGTTTTGTTTTATAGTTATTTAATTTGCTTTTTATTGCTTACGTGCGCCATGGTTGATGAGTATTGAGTCATTGTTGAAGGATATTCTGGGTGGTATGTCAGTTGGTAGCGAATTTTGTGTATCGCGTGAATAATTAGGTACTTACCTACATAGTTTAGAGGCATTACGAGAAGTAATTTCATAGGTAAGTACGTGAGGAGATCATGAATTTTTTTGGGTGCTTAGTGTCTAATAAAATCTATAAACAATTCAATATTGAGTAAAGGTGGTAGGGTTATGTAAAATTAATAGCTTCAAGAAAGTCCGAGTAGATGGACGTTATAGAGATCCTCTTTCATCAGGACCTCTTCTGTTTAGAGGGTTTGGCACAAATCGCACATTCTTTAACTAAACGAACGGAGTATCAAAAATATTTATCATTTCAGCCGATAGACGTCCACTGTTGGACATAGGCAAGTCAAAAATATTATCTGCGTAAGTCGAAGGACTGGAACAGTTTGCTTGCTGCGGTCTTTCCGTCCGATTAAAATTTGGGTGTCTTCAAGGCTAGAGTGAAAAGGTTCTTAATAAACTAGTGCGTCTCACCATCAGAGATTGCATCACTGCTTACCTATATACCTACTTACTCAGGTGGGATCGCAGTCAAGCACTAGTTTATATCAATAAAAAAAAAGATAAGAAAGGCTCTAGTCTCTTTTCCTCTCCTTTTACCATTATTTTGGGTTGGATCTCCTCAAAAATCGGCGCCAGGAAAATCTATACTGGGTTGTCGGCTCTGGCAAATGAGCTAACTTGAGATTACTCTCGATATTAGACCACCAAGTTAATTAGTGGGCAACTTCTGCCTTTCTTTCGTTCTGGCAGGCTTAGTGCAATTTTTACGATATGGACCTCATTTCTCCTGCTAACATGTCCATACCATCTGAGGCAGTTTTCGCTAAGTTTTTTGATGATTGGTGCGATTTTAAAGCTGCCCCTGATATATTCATTGCTCACTATATTCAGTCAAATCACACCTCCCAGCCACCTTAGCATTTTCATGTAAGAAAGGCGCTTGTGATTTTTAGAAACTAATTTAGAAGTCTGTTTTGTAAGAATAAATCATGAGATTAAAATTAATTGATAGAAAAAGTATGAATCGTCTGAGACTTTTTAATATCTCCGATCCTATCGATTACCAGGATCTCATTAATACCTGTAAAGAGAAACTGTGTATTGCCAGGAAAACATAATAGACGCAAAACTTAGTACGGCCGCATGATTTTGAAGAATCTTTGTAGGTTATCAGCAAAAAACGCATTGAGAGTTGCGCAATTACTCAACTCTCTCTAAAAGAAGTCTCAATCGACACTCTCATTCCCTTGAGGCAAATCGCGAGCAGTCACACATGTTTCAAAGGCCTCCGGAATGCATGGCGGGCATTGGCCATTCATCCTTTTCCCACCAAGACAACTAAAAGTTACAGGTTCATTACAATTCGGTGCACATCGCATGCAAACACAGTGGACGTGCGATTTTTTTCACCAACACTGTTCACGTGTGTGTTGAGCGGTATAGACACCATGATTTAAGGAAAGACAGTTTTTTCAATTAATAGGTATACATAAATGTCCGGTCTCATCAACCACACACTTACTTTGCGAACACAGCAACCTACTCAGATGACTTGCGTTACAAATTTTGTTCTATAACAATCAAGTTTTAAGAGGCCCCTCGAGTAAAATTCGCAACCTTTATATCAATTTTCTAGCGACATCTATAACGCCACATAAGAATTAAAAATTCCAAATCGCGAAATTAAAGTTCTCCGGGCAATGAGAATATAGAACAGCCCGACATCAACTATCGGATTCCTGGATCATCTGATCTAGGTAACGCGTTCAAAGAGGTGGTGTATCTGTTGTGAACAGATCTTCGAATTGATCGCTTCATGATATGGCCAATTGAAATTGGCCAGATCGATTAAACGTTAACGTTTGATTATATGTCAATCCTAGTTTCACCATATCATTGTCATCATTGATGTAGAATTTCTATGATACGGCCTAAAGGTGCTATATAATGTCTAAAAAAAATAGGTCAAACGAGGATTAAAATGTCATAAAACTTTAACTTCTAATACGATCTGGCTATATCACGAAGTGGACACTTTGAAATCTGGATACTACATATCTTCATCACCTATCTTGTTGGAGGATCCTCTCCTTATAACGAAGGTTAGTGGGACTTTAGGTACACCTTGTTCCGCATGCCATAAAACATTAATGGACACATAAATGCGGAATGGTGCTTAATCCGCGTTTTGAATAAAATTACAAGGTAAATATTTGTGGGTGCTTCATGGCAGCTTCTCGCGAGTAACCTCACGCACTTCATCTTTGAACTTCGCACGTCGTTTCCAGTGAGACGTGATAAAAGTGTTTTAGAAGGTTTACCACCCACTAAAATATTGATATCTTTAACATCTAAACTTGCATCCTGTTCCTACTGTTACAGCTTGCACGGCGCCGCTACTTTGTCTATCTTCAAGATCTTAAATAGGGCATGGATTAGATTATAAAACAACGGTTGAGTAATCGTGATTTCATTATGAGGGAACGCACATTCTCACGCCGCCGCGATAAAGCCGCCCCAGGCATCGGGAGTCAGAGGAAAACTTCTAAAAAAGATACTGGTGGTCTTAGAACGCTAAGGGCACCAGAAGAAATAAAGCTGTGTTTTTAGTCAGTAAAAGTCTGAGAACCACTCTAGAGAGCGGAAGAATAGATGATTTCCTAATTAAATAAAAACGCAACAATGTCCAAGGAGTTTTAAATTTATGGGGCTATCAAGTGCATGCAAAAAACAGTACGTCTGTGTTCTCAGTGATAAATGAGGTGACATGGAGAAACCGTCACGAGGCGCATCGTGAATATATGCTTCTGATTTATAAGGAGAACGGCGGTGGTGGTAATTTTGGTGTAGTTTTTGCACTTTCCCTATTTTTTTAGGGGAAATGTTATGTGTTAGGTATTCAAAACTACAGATTGAGTTGTTGTACTTACAAATAAAGGGTTTTTATCATTGATACGAGTAGGCTTGCGCTTGACCACTATTGAGATTGTGGATGATGTTTTCGACGGTGGAGCATGCTTGCCTAGAATTAACCTAGTAAACACGGTGTAAGGGACAGCCCTCCGCAAACTTTAAGGGCTTATTCAGTAGACGAAACTGAACAACCTTCCAAAAAACTTTTTTCAGGAAACAAAAAAAAAAATCCGCCACGCTTTACAAAATTATTAACTTGATTGGACAGTTTGTATGGAGAGGATGAATTTTTTTTTCATTTTCAGAATAAAATTTTTATGGTGGGTTGTTCAGTTTCGTCTACTGAGCAAGCCCTTAAAGTTTGTGGAGGGCTGTCCCTTACACCATTTATATATACTCATGACTTAAAGACCCCTAGGTTGCAGCTATCAAGAAACATAAACTCCAGCAGGAAGTTCCACTCTTCCACTCTTTAGCTGTACGAACAATGAATGTCTTCCCAAACCGTTTTGTGCGAATGGGGTTGATTTATTAGTTCGATATCAGCACTGGGATTCTTCTGGCACTTATCCAAATTTGATTTGAGCACGCCACTGTCGCGGCCCGTAGGGGCCCACCAGGGCGAAGCTGACTGGGGCTATGGGTTCACTTCCAATAGGGAAGCTCGGGGTCCAGTAGCTCTTGCATCAAAAGTCGATGATTGCAGTTAAGAAGAGAATTAAAATTATCATCCTATTTCTGTCAAGCATTTGGAGATGACAGTGCAAAATGGCGTTTTAAATCCGTTTAATATTAGTGTGTGGTGTGAAAATCAGTTTACCTTATCTTAGTAAAATCTGACGTAAATATATATTGTTATTTTCTAATTGTCGAGGCAAACAACCACGACTTTTAGAACGATGAAGCTATTTCTACTTTTTGTCACCCAAAGAAATAAATATCAAATTCTAACAACAGTATTTAACCATCAAAGAAACCATTTGAACATAGACGTATAAATCATAAATGTAACGTCCTGAAAACAGACAGCGCCACCTGCCGGTGGAATGAATTACTGACGTGACGTCTGTGTATCGTCCACAGACTAAAGAATTATGAAATAAATATTCTCATTAAAGCTAGAACTACATTAGAGAGACGTACACCCTGATTTGTGCGCAGAAAGACGTCGTGTGGCGTAGATCAAGTGTAGCTCTACAAGTCTAGTCTCTCAGCGCCCAGATTGGCGTGTGTGGTACACGTGTGCACAGTGTTCTACCTTACTTGTGCGTACAGCTACGGAGTGGAATTCCTTGCCGGAGTCTGTGTTTTCTAATGGCTACTACCTAACGACCTTGAAGTCAAGGGTGAATAGATTACACGCTTGTCTAGCGTGCCCCATCGTCGACCACATCATCACTTACCATCAGGTGAGATTGTAGTCAAGCAGTATACGAGCTTAAAAACAATATTAAAAAAGAGCTTTCTGTTCATTCGCTAAATTCTTCTCAACTACATGACGGATTTTGATGCAGTTTTCACTAATAGAAAGAGCAATAAACGAGAAAGCTTAAATGGTAGTGAACTGGGCACATTGCTCACAAGGTGGCCCGATGAACTGGTGAGGATCGCGGGAATACGATGGATGCAAGCCGGATCGTTCGTTGTGGCAACAATTGGGGGTGGCTATCTCCAAAAGTAGTCGTATTTTGGCTAAAATGATGTTGATTATGATGAGCCAAAGTTATAAATAATTGTCACGGGCCATCAATTTATTGACACGTTTGGGTTGTAAGGAAAAGGTTTTGACGATTCGTTTCTAATTATTGTCTTTTCAAACATTACCCCATACTAGAAACCATTCTGGTATCATAAGACACTCAGACCCGGTACACCTATCGGTACGCTCTATGCAAATATTTGCTCTGTGCGGGAATCATAACCACAACACGCAGTATAGCAGCCAATCGCTCAACTGTTGCGCTTACTGTGCTATCTCAGCTTGTCCATTGAAGCGCTTCGTTGGTCTGTGCCTCGTCCGTATATCATGCAAGACGCCTGCTAGACAGTAGCATGACGCTACACGGAGATCAACAGCGATAGAAGGGTTATGTATCAACTTTATCAAGCTGTTAATGTTGTAGATTCTTCAACTGATAAATACCGAATAAATGAATAGTATTTGGGAGTATTCACAGTTCAGTAAATGCGTTTAATAGAGATTACTATTTATAGATTTATACTGTGTTCATTTTCATCCGGAGCCTATCATAGAACGCGTAGAAAAAATATGAGATGAAAATAGATGCCCTACCATGTGGTAGGTGTAGATGTGGAAACGCAAATGAAAAGGCTTCGTGTTCAATTATATATAACTAGCTTTTGCCCGCGGGTTCACCTGCGTGCATAAAATATACCTTATATCACTCAGGAATAAAACAGCTTTCTGTCGGTGAAAAAATTTTAGCAATCGAACCAGTACTTTCAGAGATGACCCCCTACAAACTAAAAAAACAAACTGTATCTCTTTTTCATTTTATTTGTTATAATCTTTATTGTACATTGTATATTATATTCTTAGAAGCAATTTAATAATAACATTATATTATATTATGACATTTCCCGCCCAAGGGCGGCGATGTCATTTGGATGATTTTTACCCACAAAAAAATAATAATGAAAAAACCATATTATCTGTAGGAGGTCACCTATCGCGACGTCTTCCGGAAAGTTACATAGAGAAATACCCAAAATCTATTTAATGATTCAGAAACTAATTAAGCTAAATACTAGTATTTTTATTTAATTGGTTTAGCAAACTGCGTAGCAAATTTAAATCTTCTTCTTCTTCTTGCCCTTAACTAATATTACTTGGGGGTGCAACACGTTTTTTTCTTCCATTCTGTCCTGTCACTCGTCACATTATCACTATCTCCTTTTCTTTCATATCACTCCTCACACAATCTATTCATCTTTCTTTGGCCTCCCTCTCCATCCATTTACATGTATACTCAGAACATAGCTAACTTAAACATTAACTGTAAATGCTTTTGATGTACATTATAATACAAAGACACAGAATACACTCAGGCGTCGAAGTACTCCTCCACATCGCTATCATCCGGAAATGTGCCCAGGAGACTGGCAGCATTGCCACGTTGAATGGCAATGCTATTTCTTTGGGCGAAGAATGAGTCAAAATCTTTTTTTTTAATTAAAAATCAAAATATAAAATATTTTTTTCACATAGGCCTACATGGGCACTTATAAAACGTCAGAAGCTAGTGCACGGTTCTAAATTGGTCGTTTCCTATGGAGAACAACCGGCATGAAATTCAATGGTTACTCTTTTAAAAAAATGGTTGGTTTTACAATATTGATAGATATTATGTAAGATTTTTTTTTGTCTCAATATTGACTTTGCCGCTACAGCATAGTTAAATTTTGAATATTAATTTATTGTAATAAATTTTATATAGGACTCTTGCCTCGTCTGACATAGGCTCGGCTAAGACACTGTTACAAATACCGACTTCAAACATATTTAGAGTAGGATCATAATTATAATATGATTTATTCCTTTCCTTGACCACTTTATCTTACCAATTAATTATATATCTAAGCTCACGCCGTCACAGCCCGCTTACCCAGACCCCACAATATAAAACAACATGTTTATTAAAGTCTGTCAGCCTCTAATAGGGGCAGTTAGCGGCCCCGGCCAGACAACCAGTCAGCGTGAAGTCTGACAATAAACTGAACATTTTACTTAGTCGTACTGTTTGATGTGTCGATGCTGTGCGCATGCGCTTATAGCCAACCATTGGCTGTGTCCCTGATTTTACAAATTAGGCGTACTGTATTAATATTGTTCTCATGATTGAATAAAATATCTAGATTTAATCAATATTCATATCATTCATGTATCTTTTTTGCAACTGCAATACGCCTCTGGAACTCTCTCTCACCCCATTCGCGACAGTCCTATTTTGGTCGTCTTCAAGAGAAAAATTAAAGAGAACTGATATAATTTTAGCTGACCCTGACGCTGAACGTTGTTCTGCCATATAAATTATCAAAAAAAAAAAAAAAAAAAAAATAGAGGCCAAATAAAAAAAAAAAAAATTTCTTCCATCGCTAATCTTTATTCTATTATTTTCTTTTTCGCTTCCACTTAATTGTAACACATGATATGATATATAATATATATATATATATATTGTATGTATTTATATATTGTATATATTTATATATGTGTATATGTACTTGTATATATTTTTTTCCCTCTTAATTAATTTGTCCCTTGATTTGCTTGAAGCACACCGCAGACTACCCCCTTATTTAGTTTAAGTTCTTATATTCCATCCCAAGGTTGTCTGGAAGACATCGCTTTCAGCGATAAGACCGCCGCTGTGCACATAGGTTTAAGTTTCTGTGAAATTGTTACTATTTTGGTGTACAATAAAGTTTATTCTATTCTATTCTCCTCTTTAAGAGAGGCGGTACCAGTGCAGGTTAGTCTGATGATGATTCTATCTTTTGTTTATTTTTTATTATCTACATTGTGCTCACATAATAGTCACAACAAGAAATATGTAACCAAGCATTATATGTATCTAACTCATATTATGATTTAAAAGAGTGTCCATAGAGTTTCTTGCACGTTCTTCTCTATAGAGATCTACGCTTTGGAACTTGCAATTTCGCTTTACTTTTCTTGAACTGGCCGACGTTTGACTATTCAAAAGTGCCTGCAAATGGTCTATTTGAATTAAATGATTTTGATTTGATTTGATCTCACACCTCATTGAATTTTTAGTTCCGGTTTCTTCATGATGTTTTCCTTCACCATTTTGAAAGCAGTAGTGATGAAATAAATTATGATTAGATTTGCTGATATAGATACCTTATCCTATCAAATGCGAAAACAAAATAAAATCATCCAGATCGGTCGTGTTGTTTTCAAGCGACGCTTCGCCATACTTGCGACAATTGACTTTTATTTACACAGACAAGATACATACGTCATGTTCTTAGCATACTTTGTAATAAAAGTTCAACGCATAGTACGTATTAATTTATAATTAGGTGACAAGTTAAAACCAAATCCGTGTCGGCCATGAAGACATTATCTCGCAAGACTGCACATTAGCATTTAGTTTGCGCCGGCGCACTGCAGATATTCAACACGAAAATATCATAATTAAGTGAGTACACTTGGGTAGAAGGTTCACTCTGAAAGGCTTCACAATATTGTTTTTTTTTTATTAGGATTTTGTAGTATGTTTATTTTTCCTTTAAACCATCAGTGAAATTGTTTATTTTTCATGTTATTTTCAACACAATATTCCATTGATATGAAATAAATGACTTATGGCTTATGCTTACATTTTTTTTTACCATTTTTGAGCATGGATGATTGAGGTTTAGCGTGGTTAGATTTAATATGGGGAAGAAATGCAAAAAGCTATGTATTTTTTTAATTTCCGTCCCTAGGCCACAACCAGTATAAATAATAGAAAAGATAGAAAGAAAAATATTAACAACAGACAGAGAGACAGACGGACAGACAGTTTTTAGTATTCAGACTTCAGCAACAATCTCTTTCTTCTGTGTGTTCTGTATTACTATTGAACATGATCACTCATCTCTCAGCTTTATCATGATGGAGCTGTAAAATCAGAAATTCTAAATTATTGTGATACACTTCTGAAGTTTTTATTTTATTAATAAAGTCACGGGTCGAACGGAATGAAATAAAGAAGTAAAGAAAGAAATAAAAAAGAAACATGAAGGAAAGAAAGAAAAAAAAAGAACATTTATTTGGCTGATAATAGAAATAAAATCAGAAAACTTTGGACTGAAAATCTAAAGTATTGTGATACACTTCTGAAGTTTTCATATTCTCAATACGGGTCGAACATTCTTGTAGAATTAATGACAGAAAGGGAAAGACATGAAGGAAAGAAAGAAAAAAGAAAGAACATTTATTTGGCTGATAACAGAAATAAATTATAACAATCGTTAAAAAAAACTGCAGATGTCCACAGGCAGCGGCGACCTCGTGATGGTATTATCAGATGGACCGACTACTTGTTGGCCATAGTCAGGCGGAAAAAAGTCAAGTTTAGAGGCAGCAAAAGATTCTTTATAATGTTAGAGTAGATAGACTTTCTGATTTATCTCTCATAGTGATAATATCGAGACATCGACACTACAGGTTTAATTATAAAACTTATAGGCCCCTCATGTTTAATAACTCTATCATCTCTGTGATGGCCGAAGGTCGAGTTAAAGTGTAAATACCTCGTCATGAAGGACGTTATAATCGCATTTTATTGATAGACTTAACTAGGAATGCTGTAATGATGTTTTTACGACCATGTTTATTTGTTAAATGTTATATTTACACTTGTGTTACAAAATATATACTGCATTAGTTTTAGAACATGCGACACCCAAAACACGTGTCTAGTATATTTATGTAAAGTTTTTAAAATTTCATAACTGTGTCATGATTAATTGCAAAGTTGTGTAATTGTTATGTCAGCAAAAATACATAGTCACCGGGCCATCCTGGTAACTGAGGGATTGTTTTGAACTTAGTGTCGGTAGTGTCAACCTTGTGATCTTTTTAAATATTTTTAGGAGATAATATAACATGATGTAAAAATTATTGGAATCGATTCAGTTACTGTATCTGAACAATACCCCTAGCCAAGTTGCTAATCTGCAATAGGTAACGCTTGTAGAAAACTTCAAATGCACGGGAATGACGTCGTCTTAACGCTCAGTCACGTCGTCAGAACAAAAGAATTGGCGGCAAGGTCAACTCGAAGCGTTCGGCACAAGCGAAACGGTTGTAACTTGGCTAGGGGGGCAGATGATTATTCAGGTTTCGCGTAAACTAAAATAATTTTTTAGATAATTTTGTGTAATCCTCTTCAGAAAATGCTTTCACATGTATGGTCAAGTAATATGCTTTTTTTGATACCAAGAAATGCGTGCTCCATCGTCGTCGACCAAATCGACTATTGCTTACCATCAGGTAATACTGTGGTCTAGGCACGTGCCTATCAATATTAAAAGTGCATCTCTGTGCATCCAAAAACATGCTTCTTCATATTCCTTCTAACCGTACTGGCATAACTGGACATAAAGTCTAATTCTTCTTCTCCACAAATAAAAAAAAAAAAACATAAAAACGAACTTTACTTATTATTATTTTAGTGTTTGTAGATGGTAAGAAACTCTTAGTGCGCGAGTCCGACTCGCACTTAGCCGGTTTTTTTTTTTTCATTTTGACAGAGGACGGCTGCGACTCGGTAATTTCTTTTTTCAAGACCATTCCTGTTTATGTCATATTCGCTACAATAATCATTACAAGTGCTCAAGTCAACATAACCTTAAGTTCGTAGTAAGGTAGCGTGATATGAAATGATTGATTGTTTTTACCGTTGAATGTTAATGAGGTCAAACTAGACTGAATATGCTTTGCCAAAACGACAGTGCCTAAAGTCCGGGTCGAGCTCACGACAGCCATGTTCGGTCTGCTGCCCAAAATTGCAAAGCTGTGATTAGCAAGCTGTAGTAACGATTTTCTAATTAAGATTTGCAATAGCATGAGAAACGTGATTAGAAGTTTGGTAGTGCACAGAATAAGTAATTTTCTTTTTTAGGGTTTTGTACCTCAAAAGGAAAAACGGAACTTTTATAGGATCACTTTGATGTCCGTCTGACTGTTTATCAAGATCTTTTATCTCGGGAACGCGTGGAGATATCGAGTTGAAACAGAACCATATATACTAGGGTCTGCGGCTTCTTGAAGCTATGAAAAAAAACAACGAAAAATAAAGATACGGTGTTTTATGTCGCAAAAAACTTATATTTTGACTCTCTCAAGGGAATTAAATTTCATAGGGTACTTTCCATTGACCTAGAATACTGGAAATTGGCATAAAGCAAGGTTTCATAGCACAAATATATGAAAAAATCTGTAAACTTTTTTTTAGTAACATGCCTTCAAAGAAGACAATGAGAGAGATGATAGTAGATGAGAAGTATGGACTCTTCCGCTAAAACATGTCTCGCTTTAGATGGAGCCAGAGGAAGTTACAGACTTTTACCGACTGAAACCCAGCCTTGCTCCTTCAGTTGCTTTCCAGGGCTACGGTAACTCTTTTGAACAATCTTACAGCCCTGGTAGTAAGTTTTTAATATATTTTTACCCCGTTTGAATGTTAAAGTTAACCCTCTGACAGTGAGGTGGTGTCAGCGTGGACAGTTTTACAACCACAGGTAAGGTACGGCGTCTAGACGATGAGACGTGACCACAATCGCATTATAGTGTTGTTTTGTGTGTGGTCAGTGACATTATTGCTGGTTATCCAATGTATTTGTTTTAATAGTACATTTTGATAAAAGAGGAATGGATTGCGCGATCGAATCAGAAATGAGGATATCCGCAGAAGAACCAAGGTACGAAGAATCGCCAAACTTAAGTGGCAATGGGCAGGGCACATTGCTCGCAGAACAGATGGCCGTTGGGGTCGAAAGGTTCTAGAATGGTGACTACGTACCGGAAGACGTAGCGTTGGAAGGCCTCCTACAAGATGGATCGATGAGTGAACCTGGTAAGTGTTGCGGGAATCCGATGGATGCAAGACGCACAGGACCGTTCAATGTGGCGACAATTAGGGGAGGCATAGGTATGTCCAACAGTGCACGTCTTTCGGCTGAAATGATGATGATACAAGTGCAGAATGTTTGTTGTAATTCGCCTATTGTTATGGAGCCGAGGGCTGCAGTAACAAATTTGCTCGTGTATCAAACGACTTTTTTCAATACACTTTCAAAAAAATGAATAAACGGGGGTTGACCGGCGATTCGTGGGGATCAACGCTCGCCCAGCGTGATACGATACATGTAATAACGTTGTGGCGGGGAGAGCACGCGCACTTTTCTGCACTAGTGCGGAAATCAGTCTATTCCGTGCCTAAAAGCGGTGGGATAAGAGCGGGTTTTCGAGTAAGTGTATTGAAAATTATTTTATCTTATCACTAGTTTGCAGCCTGTGATTTCACTCGCAGCTTATTGCAATTAATAAGGGCTTGTCATCTGTTTGCCAGTCGGCAAAGGCCTCTTTCAATCTTTTCCGCTCATGTTTTGTATGAGCCACTCTGTTCCATGTGATGCCTGCCATTTGCCTTATATCAAACATCCTACCTCTGGGGCCAGGGTTATCCGAAAGGGCGCTCGAGTCCCGGTATGAAGGCTAGAAGGAACGGGGTGGGTCTTTTAGTCAGTAAGAGTCTGACACTATCTCCCGCTCCACCCAAGGGCGGGGGATGTCAATGCATGATTTTTCCCACCATAAAAAAAAAAAAAAACATCCTATCTTTTTGTGGTCTACCTGTTTTTCTTTTACCTTCTCTGGCAAACAGATCTTACAGAAAATAAGAAAAATTTAAATAAAAGACTAGGTGTACTACTCGTATTCTTTAAGTTTTCTATGTATTATAAAGGAGGATGCCGGATTTTGTATGGGCAACGTCCCCACCCTCCAACAGACATGAGACAGGTATCATTCGAAGCGTCTAGTTAAATAGAGTATTTTTTATTATGGCGACACATCTCTAAAGTATGGGGTTTAGGTTTTATAAAGCATTATATTTTGACCTAACCTAACCCAAATGGTTTGGACCTTAAATATACTCATAATGTGTAGTATCATATATTTTTGAATGTGTTTTTGAGATTTCTTTATGTTTCTGTAAAACTGTCCCCAAAAATAACAACATCAATAACATTAAGTGTCCTTCGAAGCGTCTAGTTAAATAGAGTATTTTTTATTATGGCGACACATCTCAAAAGTATGGAGTTTAGGTTTTATAAAGCATTATATTTTGACCTAACCTAACCTAACCTATCTATGGGCCAAGTTTTCTGAAATTAAACGATTTATTATTATTATAAGAACTCGTCATACCCGCATAAAAACTGGGTGTAAATAAACACCAATATCCATATTATAACCGCTTCCAGTTTGGGAAGTGATGCAACAGCCTCTCAGGTCTCAGACAAGCCCATAGGTAGCTGCTATAGGTTTAACACTAATCCATATATCATGAAGGACCAGTAAATTCTCTCTGACGGTAATCCTAAATTACTACTTATCTAAAGCGTAGTCACGAAACTTTTAAAGAATTACGCAACTCACGAATGCTTACGTGCTAAAGTGGTTCTGATCTAATATGATACGTTTTAGAAATATTAGATCCTGTAGCAATAAGGTTCTTGGTAGCAAAGCGTTTGATAAAATATTACATACAGTATTATAAATATACGAGTTGGCTACATGGTTTGCCATTTATGGCGTAAAAAATTAGTTACACAAGACAAACAATAAAAAAACCGGATTTACAAATAGAAATTAAAATGTCAAAACAAGAATGTCAAAATTAAAATATCAATATCCATGCTGCTGTTATTGCTCTAGCCACGAACTTCTATAATAATAAGTATTTCTTCTAAATTGTCAAAAATCATTGTTTTAGTAATTTTTCGACTATTATGACTGTGAAATGACTACTTTTGCTTTTAGAATGTAATTTTTTTTTAATCGTGTTATATAACACTTTCTTATTTCTATTATGAACCAGAAGACATTTCCTACCTTTAAAGTTAATCCTTATTACCCGAATCGTGACTCTTAAACCGATAAACAGCCTCTATCCTGAACTTAAATGGTCTTTGCCCCTCAATTTCGCCAAAAGACATTTATTAAACAGTAAATTAAAGGTTTAAATTGTCCGTTGAATTAACCATAAATAAAGTACAGAACCTATAAGTGCCCATCTTGTTGAGAGTTCCGCTTCCTCCTAACCTTTGTTATTACTCCAATTACTAGGCTAGCATAATGTACTAGGAAGCTTACAATATGCGTTTAGTGATTCAAGTGTGACCGTTTCTACCGCGCATGCGTACTTTCTAGTTGGTAATATAGTTTGTAATGACCTAATACGGTGTTCTGTTACCCTGGTAGGTAACAATGGTTAATGTAATGAGGCAGGAAGGTTAGGTACGAGATGTTGATTGAATGGTGCAATGGACGTTAGGACATTATTTATGGCTGTTAAAGAGGTGGACGTATTTGGGTCGTTGAAAACTATGTAGGTAGGTTTTGTTGGTTAATTTTATTGATATCCTGCTGTAGAGTACCTTCCGGGATTTCTTAGTATAGCATAGTCGGCCTTTTTAATGATCCCACTGCTGGGACCCAGGAATAGGCCATAATCCACCACATGGGTCCAGTACGGGTTATTAGATAAACAAACTAGCGTCTGCCGCTAGTTTTGCACACGTGAAAATAAAAGTAACCTACCAGGGAACGTATTCCCGAAGCAAAAAGGTAAAAACCGGCCAAGTGCGAGTCGGACTCGGCCATGAAGAGTTCCGTAGCAGCTAGTAACATAATATAAAAGTTCTTGTAATGTGTTGTAACTTTGATCGATGTTTTAATAATAGTGTATTTTTTTCGATTTATGACGCATTAAAAAAAATACTGCTTACTAGATTTCGTTCAAACCAATTTTCGTTGGTAGTTTTTATAGTAATGTACATCATATATTTTTTTTTGAGTTTTATCATTCTCTTATTTTAGAAGTTAGAGGGGGGGGGACACATTTTACCACATTGGAAGAGTCTCTCGGGCAAACTATTCAGTTTAGAAAAAAATGATATTAGAAACCTCAGTATCATTTTTGAAGACCTATCCATAGATACCCCACACGTGTGGGTTTGATGAAAAAAAAATTTTTGAGTTTCAGTTCTAAGTATGGGGACCCCCAAAATTTATTGCTTTTTTTCTATTTTTGAAATGGAATGAAATGGAAATCTTAATGCGGTTCACAGAATACATCTAATTACAAAGTTTCAACAGTATAGCTCTTATAGTTTCGGTGAAAAGTGGCTGTGACATACGGACGGACGGACAGACAGACCGACATGACGAATCTATAAGGGTTCCGTTTTTTGCCATTGGGCTACGGAACCCTAAAAATGACGACTCTACCTATGTGTTTGCTGATCAGCCTACTACTGTTAGTCACGCAGTTCACCATATTTCTTTTGATGTCTCTGGCTACGCTGCCATGGCGTCCCAGTGAGGCAAGGCTCTTATACCGCAATGAAGAAATTCATCATCATCATCAGCCTTCTTAATGTTCCCACTGCTAGCACCCAGGCCTCCTCTCTAGGAGAGGGATGGGCAGTAATCCACCACGCCGGCCCAGTGCGGGTTGGTGAATGTCACATGTCTTCATTTTTTTTTTTGGTTCTAGAACCCGCAGGTTTCCTCACGATGTTTTCCTTCACCGAATGAAAGATTTGGAACGTGCTATTTAGCTTCACTTTTTTCTGACTGACCGACATTCTGACAGTTCAAAAGCTCCTATAATTGGTCTGTTTGAAATGAACGTTTTTGATTCTGATTCGAATTTTAGTGCAAAGTGCATATGCCATAGATATCGCTATAATATGAATTTGAAGTGTGATGTGCTAAATAAACAGGGTAATATTGTTCAATGGGTGGTCGTGAAGGATGATGTTTATTATGCTCTAAATATACAGTTCTGCGAACTCCTAAAAGATGATTGTAAGAAACCTAACACTTCGGTCTTCTTTGCCTCATCTAGCTTTAATTCATCTGGGCCCATTCTGATTAAAGATAATGTAATGTATTATGATGGAGATCGCTTTAGGTTAGTCAGCACATAATTTCTAATGCAAAGTTTTGGCCTCTGATCCAGGAAATGTGAGAAGACTTGAATGCTGCAGACTTAATAAATTGAGCTGTTTAACACTATTTACGTAAGAGTCCATTTAAAATAGAATGGGAAACACTTTTCAATACACTTGCTGGAAAATCCGTTTTAGGTACGCAATTAACTGTTTTCCGCACTAGCGCAGAAAACTTTTATAACATTTACCGTATCATGATGGGCGCGCATCAACCCACACGAGTCGTAAGTGTATTATAAAACCTCTCCATAACAGAATTCCGCCTCAGTCGCAATGAAAAACATTCTGCCCTTGGGTCAAAATGTTTTATTATTTGAGACAGACAGCACAACGGTTCCCCTTCCTCAAGGGGTGTGGACTTGCTGACGGCGAGCAATGAGTACGTGGTCGTCCGACCCGGTTCTCATCTCTGAGAACATTAAAAGCCTGATTAAGCTATCTAATCTTTGGAAGTACTGGTCCGATTGCTAAAATATTTTTTCACCAATAGAAATCTGCTATATTCCTGAGTGACATAGGCTATTTTATATACGCGGGCGAAGCTGCGGGCAAAAGCTAGTCTTTTAATATAGTGATGTTCCTCGACAGACTTTGCGATTACCTTGTTATTAACATTGAGATAATGTTTTGATCTTCTTAAAATAACTTCTTATTTCCCATGACATCAGCGAGAACATCAAGTAGGTTTGTTTTGATAATATTTTTAATGGCGTTTGGGAACGTCATTGTTATGAAGTGCTATTGTTGTCGTTATGAAGTTATTGAAGTGGTTGATGATGTTCTGTATTTATCTTCAGGGTTGGAGATTGAGATCAATCGATGTCTTCTCGTTAGAACTCTTCGTGGCGTCATGTAATGCATATGTAGACCCACCTTTTTGGAATTCACTAAAGAATTTATTTATTGTAGATTTCTAACGATATAACTATGTACATATTTTTATTGTAAAGATTTTTAACAATAAAATGTATACAAGTAAATATTAACGAAGTTGTTATACTAAACCTAACTATGTACATAACCTAATATACTACACTATTTTGGGTTTTACAAATACTAAAACTGTATATGTGAAACCCAAAACACGTATCTAGTACTCGTATATTTATGTAAAGAATCTATGTACACAGCTTATTATGTGAGCAAAAATATATAGTTATCGGGCCATCCAGGCGACTGAGGGGTTGTTTGAGGGGTTGTTGGTTGTTCACACCACCGTTTTGCATTTGCACCCCGCTGTTGGCGGTGGTGTGACGGTGGTGTTCAACTTGTGACGTTTTAATTATTTTTTTAAATAAATGAATGGGTTGCTTTCGGTATGAATCGCAAACACAATATTATTTATAATAATTATTATAATTATAACTATAAAAAGAATATTATAATTATAATAATAATTATATAATGTGCCTTGCCCATTGCCATTTAAGTTTGGCGATTCTTCGAGCTATGGCGGTAAACTTGGTTCTCCTGTGGATATCTTCATTTCTGATGTGATCACGCAAGGAAACTCCAAGCATAGCCCTTTCCATTGGCCTTTGGCTAACTTTAAGTCTTCTTATAAGGCCCATTCATGGTTCATGTTGACAAGAAATGTTCCCTAAATCTCCCCCTGAAAATTTCCAACATCCAAATCATAAAATAGATAGGTATAGAAGACAATCTACATACAAAGCGCGCTCGAGCAACGCACACATAGACACCGCTCACGGACACGATATCTCGGAGCGCATCGGCCCGCTCGTCGAACAGTTCAGGCTCAAATGCTCATTAGTGTGCGTCCATCGAGCGTAAGTATAAAAAGCGAAGTACATACAAGAGATTGTCTTCTGTACCTATCTATTTCGTGTCCAAATGAAGGGTTTTTTTTATCTGTTACAAACTAGTACTTGACTGCGATCCCGCCTGATGGTAAGCAGTGATGCAATCGTTGATGGTGAGGCGCACTAGTTTATTAAGAGCCTATTCACTCTAGCCTTGAAGACACCCAAATTATAAACAGACGGGAAGACCGCAGCAGGCAAATTGTTCCAGTCCTTTGATGTACGCGGTATAAATGACGAGGCGAAACGCTTAGTCCGGACCGTAGGTGTTTCAACAACGTAAGGGTGGATACTTGCCGTGCGTCGGTTTGTCCGATTGTAGAATTGAGATGGCGGAAACAAGTCATGCAATTCCTGCGCACATTCTCCAAAATGCAATCTGTAAAACACCGAAAGGCTGGCTACCCTACGCCTGTGCTCAAGGCTTTGAAGATTGGACTTGACTAAATCTGGATCACCAATCAGCCTCTTCGCACGCCTTTCCGTCGAGTCTAAAGCTGCCAGGTGGCACTTTGCAACACCAGCCCAGGGCTGACCCTTAGATGCGTGTGGAAGAGAATTCCAGAGGCGCACAGCACGTACAGTAAAATATCAATGGTCGCAACTTGAAGGCCTATTCTGTTCTTATTAATTATTGTGGTTTCTTACTACTTTATTAGATACGTCATTTTACTTCAAGTTCGCCTCTACTCGCAATTTACGATTGTTGACGCCACATTAAATGCATTGAGGCTACTTACCAAGTCTGGCCCTGCAGTTATTAGGTTACTACTAAATTAAAGTAGTAACCTAATAGTAGTTACTTATTTATCGGTTGTTCCGTTACATTTGTATTAGAATGGGTATCAAGTGGTTCAGGTTTATTATGCCTGGTACCTACCGGCTGCGCTAGATTGTTTTGGAAAAGCTGGCCTGGCTAAGGCCAGGTTCTACTAATTTTGAACTTTTTCATCATCATATCAGCCGAAAGACGTCCACTGTTGGACATAGGCCTCCCCCAAGTGTCGCCGGGCGGAGAGGAGCAATGAAGAGCGGTGAGTGGTCAGTGAGCGGAGCAGAGCGGAGCAGAGCGGAGCAGAGCGGAGTGGAGCATACTTTTGGAATCGCGCATTTTTATACTTAGTTACACTCAATCTCTCGATTCAATTGTCTAACAGTTTCAATGAACTTCTCATACATTTTGATACGTATGCACCTAGTGACGTAACGAAGACAACTGACACACTGCACGCGAGTCACGCACCGCCCCGCTCCGCACCGCTCCGTACCGCCCCGCTGTTCTCCGCTCTGCAGCCCAATGCTCGCTGTCCTCCGCACTGCACTGCCTCGATGTATGAATATCCGCTCAGCTCTGCTCCACCCCGCTCGTACTGTTTCCATTGAAGCGGAGCGGAGATTTCAAGCATAGTCATTGGTCAATTTGTGCACCGCTAAGCTCCTCTCCGCCCAGCTCCGCGTCAGTGGAAACGCGGCCTGAAGAAGGCCTTCCAACGCTACGTCTTTCGGTAGGTACTATAAAACTTACAAGTGATAAAATTTTCCTGGTGGAAAATTCACAAATATGTTGGATAATCGCGAAAGAAATAATTATTTTTATTTAAAGAATAGTACCGCTTTTCTGACTTATTCTTGTAATAAGTCTGAAAAGTGATTCTATTCTTTTAGTTTACTAGTCTTTTAATAACATATTATTTATACGGAGTGATTTATTTACGCTATGGAAATTTAACAAATTTTTGTATATGACCCATTATTTTGGCAGCTCACAGTGTATTCATAACACCACTTGTAGAGACGAAACTCTAAAGCCTTGAGCATCACCGCCGAGTTGCTGGTCTTTCGATTTTCTATCTTTTACATTTTGGGGAGTATGCACTGGAATTGCACAACCTAATTCCGCCAAGTCCGTTCCATCATCGGACTATAAGATGTACGGCGTTGCGCCACCTGTTCATGGTAGACATCCCACCCATACGCACAAAGCGTTTTGGGAACACATTTATTGGGCGTACAGCGTAGTAGCCAAGGAGTGGAATTCCTTGCTGGAGTCTGTGTTGCCTGATAGCTTTTGATCTTTAAGTCAAGAGTGAATATCTGCATGGTTCTCATGTGATTTTGACCATTACATATTTACTGTATGGACTTTAAAAGAGACTTTGACCCCTGAGTTTGGTTCGGTGTTTCTTCTCAGGGTAGTCAGATAGGAAACACCGGCTTCATCTAGCATAAACTGACGAAAAAAAATTGACGTGTAAAAGTGTTTTTTTAAAACCTATTTACAAAATAAATATCATTTATCATTTAATAGGTTACTTCTAGGCAAGCGTGTTCCATCTTCGAGCACATCATCGCTTACCATCAGGTGAGATGGTGGTCAAACGCGAGCCTATCTATACTAATATTATAAAGCGGAAGAGTTTGTTTGTTTGTTTGTTTGTTTGTTTGTTTGAACGCGCTAATCTCTGGAACTACTGGTCCGATTTGAATGATTCTTTCAGTGTTGGGTAGTCCATTTATCGAGGAAGGCTATGTTTTTTTTTCAAAATTAGGGATCCTTAATAAAATTGCTATTTTGTAACACAAGGTGTAAAATCGAAAACCTATTTTTGCGTGCGCTGCAAAAACTATTGACAATAGAACAAAATGATGTACTACGGGTTTGTAGATCCCATTAAGACCTACAAAAAAGTCCGCGAGAACATATATCTAGCTATCATGGTTTAATCACAATAACCGATTTTGTGTTCAAAATAATTATTAAATCGTCTGAAGAAAAAAAACTACGTTAAATATGTATCGTAATATTAATCTTTATCGAAATTAAGCATTATGTTATCAAGAGTATTTATGTAGAAGTAACATACTTTTTGTTTCATCTCAATCGGATATTTCGTTTAAAAGTTATCACGTGTGTAAGAAGTTAAGAGTTGGTACCTATTAATGAGTTATGGGCCATAGAGTTTTTTATCAACATAAAATCCTGTAATAATCTTTTTCGAAATATATTTGTTGATGATTGTAAGTATAAGATCTTTGAAGAGTATAATAAATACATTTATGAACGCGGTAATTTTGGGAAATACTGATCTGATTTGAAAACTTTAAATATTCAATAGTCCATTTATTGAGGGAGGCAATTATAGGCAATATTTTATCTCGGTATTTTCACGGAAACGAGAAAAACGCGGGTGAAACCGCGGGGCACAGCTAGTAGTTATATAAAGTGTCAGCATGTCAAGCGTTTTACGATATTATCGTATAAAAAACGCAGCAATAGATTTTGATAATTTTACGCCCATATCCTGATAGCCGATATAACTGAACTATAAAACACTTTCTCTCTATTAGGGATATAATAACGTCTCCAAAAGAGATGCCGCTACACCAATTTATTATAGGGCGCGTTAGAATTCGAAAAATAATAGTTTTTGGTGACATAAGCATGATATAAGGATAAGATGACAATGATATTGAGTCGTGAAATCGGAGTAGAGGTCAAAAGGGTTTTTTTAAATGAGGTTTATCTAATTTTTAGGTTAGTGGGAAATCATCTAATGACTTCTTCCGTTCTTGGGCGTATCAGACTTTGATTGACCAAAACCCACTCCTGTTCCTTCTTTATCTTCGTTCCAGGGCCCCGACCTCCGGGGTACACTTTCGTACAACCCTGCTGGGCCCCTACGGTAAAAAAGGTTTAAGTTAACATAGGTATCTAACGTTGTATAGAAGAGGTTCCACGGTGGTCTTTTAAGAGGTCTCGGGGGCTCCTTTCACGTGATGATGGTGATCAGCTGGAAGATTTTAATAAGAAACAAATACTAATCGGAGAGGGGGGGGGGGGGGGCTGGAGCGTAGGATTTAGATCTCTTTTTATTATAATAGGTAATAATTACAGTGGTTCGTTAACCGAAAGGGCGCTCGAGCCCCGTATGAAGGCTTGAAGGAACGGGATGGGTTTTTTAGTCAGTAAGAGTCTGACACTATCTCCCGCTCCGCCCAAGAGCGGGGGTTGTCATAAGATGATTTTTCCAATAAAAAAATAAAAAATTGATTCTTAATTTTCGGTAACTAAAGGTAGCTATTTCTGTACTGTGGTTTGAATGCGATAGGTGAAACAGATTTAGATGATAACAATATAATATAACAACAGTTTATGCTAAGGTAACCAGAACAAAAAATTGTCAGGTTGATTGATTCAAAACTAACATTTACGGTAACTCCAGAAAAATATACTCTAATGCCAGCCATACACGGTCAAACCTGTCGTCCAATCGGTATGACGCTACATGTTTGATCAAACAGATTTGATCGTGTGGGGGAGTAACAACATGTTGACAACATGTTGGTCATACCAATCCACTTCCATACACAGTCAAATCTGTTTGATCAAATATGTAGCGTCATACCGATTGGACGACAGGTTTGACCGTGCTTGGCACAATAGCAAGTGTCTTGGATAGTTTAAAACTCTATCGGGGAATCCCGTGGAAGAATAATCCATCTAACTAAATTTCGACCGCGGTCGCCAATCTCTACAGAAATTAGTTAAGTGTGCAAGAGTGCTTAGTGCTTAAGCGTATGCGCAAACACAGGTAGGTATAGTCTCTGTTCCTATAGGTACCTACTGTTATAGACAAAAGATATCTCCATACACCATTAAAATAAGTCACCAATTCATAAACTAATGACCATCCTGTCCGATCAAGAATAAACGTTCTTCGAATAATAAAAATCGTCTTAATAACCCATTAATCGGAATAGACCGAATCGAGTTACAATCGAATCGAATATGGAATGCATAAAATTCGAATGCACCGCGTATCGAATGGTATCGACAATAATGTAAGTCCATAATCGTTCACATGGAGATTGGGTGATAGTTACTTACCATTTGACGGTCAGTTCTGTTAGGTTGGTAGCACTGATAAGTAAGAATTTTATTGTTGGCAATAAAGTTGTAACGATTTTTAGGGTTTAATAAATTTTAGCGATTTGAGTTTGTTTGTAGAGATCGTTTGCATACTTATGTTCATTAGTTTAGATAGTAAGCACAGGGTTGACCATGTGTTTTTCTGGTTTTAAAAATTGGTGTAAATTGGTCATCTTCGGGAGCGGTCGGCAATCTTCGAGAGTAATCGTGAACTTTGGAAAAGCCAGACCAAGCCATGCCTTTTCAATGTAATTAAGTTATACTTTAATGGGGCGCAGTATAATGAACGCGTATCAGGAACAATTCGGACAACCCTATCTTTACTATTGAAATCTATGTGAATGTGACTTTTTATGTAGATGTCAATACTTTAAAAATATTTTTACTTAGATTTTGTGTAGTCCCGATAGGAAATGAGCCATCTCTTATCTCTCGATTTTACGTTAAAATCGTAAGAAAGCTCAGACCTTTATAGTAAATAAGCTATTCCATTGATTTTGTTCAGGGTGAATGATTTTTTGGATGGATGTGAGACGCACAGGACCGGGCATTATGGCGACACTTGGGGGAGGCCTATGTCCAACAATGGACGTCTTTCAGCTGAAATGATGATGATGAATGAATTTTTAAATATTTGAAATGTACAAAACAAAAATGTGACATCATTCAGTTTGAAAATGTCATTGCTAAATTAGAGAAAACAAAAGAGTTCTATTTTTAAAACCTCCAGACAAAACAATATTCAAAAAAAGAATCGTTCGAAAATAAATACTGACTGAAAACTGCACACAATTTATTTTGGTGTACAATACACCGAAATTGAATAATGCAATTTAAATACGACAAATAAACGTTATAGGTGAACATTTTAGTAATTTTTGCATATAAATCTTTTGTCGGCGAGAAAAACCACACTATCTTTCAACTTGTATACAACCTTATTCAGTTGCAATAGAGTTAAATATATATGATTTCACGTGTGTGTTTTAAGTTTGTGGGTTATAATCGCTTGTCTTGCTTTGCCTTTTCGCCTCCGGGTGACAAGTGACTTTTGACTTCTTTTGTTTTGAAATATGGCGTAAATTATAAGCGGGGCGCGATCATTTTTGGAAAGAAAAAATTAAAAATAAAATTTTAACAATAGGTGTTAGCGTGTGAGGAAAATACTTAATGCAGTTTTTGGGGTTCCGTATCTAAAGAGTACAACGGGACTCTATTACTAAGACTCCACCACGAAATAATACATATAGTAACTCGCCGTCCAACAGTCCGGTAACCGACTGGACCGAGTCCCCTCAAGGAGTTGTCACCAAACCATAAATTTGAGGCCCAGCAAGGTTGAAGCCGGAGTCAAGGATCTGTTTCTGAAAGGAAGATTCAACCCCGGTACGAAAGGTAACGAAGAAACAGGAGTGGGTTTTTAGTCAGTAAAAGTGACACTGTCTCCCGCTCCGCTCAAGAGCGGGAGATGTCATTAGATGATATTCCCATCTAAAAAAAAAAATAGTAAAGCCCCTGAGTAAAGAATGTTGTTGACGTTAACTTGTCATTGTTCATGTTCACGTCTCGTGATCTTCGACCCGCCATTGTAGTCGTGAACAAGTCTGTGTCCGCTGCGGTTTACTGCGGTTTACCTAGTCACCGACATTTTGGATTTTACGACTGCGTACAATGCCTCCCCGATTTTTATGAGACAACGTTTCTCAGAGTTTATAGGAAAAACGTTAGTTTTAATGTTTTGTTGTTATTTTCTTGTGCTGTTTCCTGATAGCTACAATCAAGGAGTTTTTAAATTCACAGGTTATTTCTGGGTGAGCGTGCTCTATGGTCGACCACCAGGTCAAGTTCAGGTAAAATGGTAAAATTCAAGCCCATCAATAACAATAAATATACAAGGTGTAAGGGACAGCCCTCCAAAAACTTTAAGGGCTTGCTCAATAGACGAGACTGAACAACGCCCCAAATAAAAAATACTAGCTACCAAGTTTGCATGGGAGTTACAAATCTTTGAAAGTTTGAGTTTATTACGAATAGACAGACAGACGAGGTGATGATGTTATTTGGGTTTGACTCAACATTTTTTTTCTATTATGTCTCGTTATATATGCCTAGTTTTTTTTTGTGTTTATAACAATAAACTAATTTTTGTAATTATTTGTAATCGCAACAATCTCAATGTTCACTTTATTGTACTTTTTTCTTTCTTTTTCGATCTGAAAATTTAAAAAAATCAACTTAATGTAGTTGACCAATGGCCTATAACGTTCACCTTTCCACATGTATCATTTATATCTATAAAAAAAACTGATTAACTGACATATCAACGTACAACCGATACTAAGGGGCCTAAGAGCGTGCAATTTTTGCCGAGCAGTATGAGAAAGTTTCCCAAAATTTACCAGTTTGTATGAAGAAACTATCACGTAGGCGAAACCATCAAGTACTACTTATACGAACATCGCATTACAAGTACTAACAATATTGTTATTGTTTATTTATTTAACTATTTATGTACACACATATAGAAATACAAGAAAAGAGGAAGGAAACAGAAAAAATAGTACAAAGGTGATGCTTATTTCTAATGAAATGTCTTCCAGCATACCTGCGACAGGAAAGTTGAAGAAAATAGAGAAGTAGACACCGTGTGTAAAAGTAAAAGGAAAATTAGTACACACAAAAAAAAAAGTTAACAATGAAATAGTATAAAAAGAAAATAATAAATAAAGATATATATATATATACTGCTATAATTATAAACATACACATAATAAAATAAATATCACACAAATACATACTAAATAATATGTTGTTGTCGTATGTTACTTTTTGGTGTACAATAAAGTTTATTCTATTCTATTCTAGTCTAGTCTAGTCTAGTCTAGTCTAATCTATTCTATTCTATTCTATTCTATTCTATTCTATTCTATTCTATTCTATTCTTTCTATTCTATTCTGTTCTATTCTATTCTATTCTATTCTATTCTATTCTATTCTATTCCATCCTATTCTATTCTATTCTATTCTATTCTATTCTATTCTATTCTATTCCATCCTATTCTATTCTATTCTATTCTATTCTATATTATTTTATCAAAAAATAAACACAATTTCAATAAGTCTCAGAAAATATATTTCTCATTTAATCGAGCATTTTAATCGACGATTTAGCGGAGCTCGTTTTAAGTACCTCATTACCCTACAGATTTGACTAGTTCATTAAGAGGGTATGGCCACAAAACAGGGACGATGCAGAAGTCCTACTTTTTTTTAGGTGGGAAAATTACCAATACATTTCGCCATGAGTTTGCATGCAAATATTAAAATAATAAATAAGATACTAAAAAAAAAACAACACTTTTTTTAGACGGACTACTAGACTTACGTACCGGTGGCATTGCGCTACCGGTACATGGTAGTATTGGTTACTACATCATTTTCGTATTTAGGCAGTGTATACAGCAGTAAACCGAACCTAACCGTGAAGAAACCGGCATGTGCTAGAACCAAAACTTCGAAGACATGTGACATCTACCAACTCACACTGAGCCCCCGTGGTGGATTACGGTCCATTTCCTTTCCTAGAGAGGAGGCCTGAGTCCCAGCACTGGGAACATTAAAAAGGCTGATGATGATGATACAGCGGTAAAATAGATTTTATTATGGGCAAGAGCGTATTCTTCCCTCCTTTTTCATTCGAACGATATTGCTTCGTCTGTTTCTGTCTTTAAAAGGTGTAAAGAGCATTGTATAACATAGAGGCAAGAACGGTGAGAATCTGGTCGGACCAACGTATTGGGCTGCGTCCATGAGGCCTTTTTGAGACGATGAGCCTTTCGAGGTTGCCACCATTTTTCCTTGTAATGTGACAAAAGTATTGTAGAATCTTGCGTAGACCCTCTGACGACAACCATGAAGCATATTTTGAGTTCTCGTTATATGGATACGTTGGTCCGAAATACTGTCCAAGGGTTACGGAGCATCCTTAACCCTTAAGAACATATTAAATGACAGTAAAGGTGCATGTAGCGACATCTATGGCGCTAAATAAGAACTACGAAGAAAGCACGATATCCTGCATCGCACATTTACAGTTCTCCGCGCGATTTGAACATATTCGACAGCCCGAAATCATCTATTGGGCAGTCGCCCACCAGACTATAACACCTGTCTGGTCGGAGGATCTTCCCTTTTCAATGGAGGGATGTGAGACTTTACTCTCTGTTCCGCCTACCTCCAAAATGTATAAAAGTAAATATGTAAAAAATTTAAAAAATGTATAAAAGTAAATGTACAAAATGTATAAAAAGCCAAATAATTTTACGCATATGTCACATTGACAGGCTCAAATAAACTCTGATTGTTGTTATGTACCGCATGGTACTTCTGTTCTCTTTCCTACCCTCGAGATGGTAATTATTGGTTAGTGCGTATGGCGTGAGATACAGCGCCTCTTGTCGCTTCGTCTCTGAGGAATGCTGCCGAGGTGCGCGTGCGACTTGGGTTCTGATGTCCTGTGGTGTGTAGTTGAAAGACAGAGGATATGGAACAGAAATTATTAAAAATATTTAGGGGCCTTGTCCATTTTTTTTTTGTGAAACTGACCTGGTGAGGGTCGCAGGAATCCAATGGATGCGGGACGCGCAGAACCGGTCATTATGGTGGCACTTGGAGGGAGGCCTATGTCCGACAGTGGACGTTTATTGGCTAAAATGATGATGATGATGAAATATGGCTTTGAAATGATTCGCATTTCAAAGCCATGTTTCATTCATTCATTCATGATTTCTAGTTTTCCGCTATGATGATGATAAGACATTAGATTAAGTGTGTTTGCTTTCAAATTGGGTGTGTGTAGGGAGTGCCTTACTACTCTCCCATGTAGCTTTTTTTTATGGAGGGAAAAAATCATCCAATGACATCCCCCGCTCTTGGGCGGAGCGGGAGATAGTGTTAGACTCTTACTGACTAAAAGACCCACCCCTTTCCTTCTAGCCTTCATACCGAGGCTCGAGCTGTCTTTCGAAACTAACCCTGGCCCCAGTAGACTTCGACCCAGCTGGGTCCCTGCTGTTGCTGATAACTCCTTGAGGCGCGCGGGACAGCGAGCTACCCATTGCTCATTGTCCGCCAGCCCGCTCTCCCATGGTCCATTCCTAGATGGAATCGGCGAAACACGGTATTTTCTTCCATTATATCTAGTCAACAGTTAGGCCATCGATGACCCACGTTTCTTCCATCCATCTATCTCCATGTATACTCATGAGTGTAACTATTTGAGAATTTTGTTCCGATTTATATATAACTTACAGCATAGTTGGTGTTCGAAACGATTTCAAAAATCCACGGTCTTAAATAGTGTCATACAATTGAAATAAAGCCTTACTAATCTTATCCAAAAGTAAGCGTAGGTACTCCGCTAATAAAAGTGTTATCATCCTGTGTGCAAAGATTATACGCGCATATAATCCTCGACTGTTGCTATCTGTACTTACAGACGGCCAGTTAAACGTAGCCATCTCGTTTTCCTCATTTGACCATTTCAATTTAATGTGAGATGGTAATCACCTGATTGGCTCTTCATTTAGTATCTCTCCCAGATCATATCGGTTTATTTTGAAAGCAAATAAGCAACGACTTCAAAGTAGACGTACTAAGTATCGCCGAGAATGGAAATGTTTGGTGCGCACTCGCAAAACATGCAAAACAAGCCAACAAAACCAAAAATCCGTTAAATAAGCAATCCATTTTTGGCACACCTCTTAAAGTTCTTCGAAAAAAAAGAGAAATTCAAATTTCGAACGGATTATCCCGTCAAAAAAGTGACATGCGAGCATCCGAATTAAATTGGCCGAACGCGGTGGTCGATGGAAAAAAAATGCGTAAAAGTATCAAAGAAAACCGCAGACCGAGGCGTCAATCTCGCAGATTTTCAGTAAAAAAAAGAAAATAAAAAAAAAATAACGAGGTGGGTTATTATTGCTGTCTCGTGTCTGTATTGGTAGCTCAGTGTGAGATCCGAACGCACAGCGCGCGCGCGCTCCCGTCATCGCGCCATTTCCCATTTACCACCACCGTAACACGAGTCCCATTAGAAAAAACAATAGAACTGTAGACGATTTTTATCGATTCGGTATTGATATTCAATTCGGTATTTCAGTGCGTGTGTGACTGCCAGTGTTGTGTTGTGTTCTTTTTTCGAAATGCAAAGGTGACAGTTTTACTTTTTTTTTCATTTAATTAAGTATTATTATCTGTGCCTGTACTATTAGTTGTCGCTGATTACGGCGCGAGAATGCGCCACAGTTTTGGTGAGTATAACGTTTATCCATAATTGCCCATTGCTCTACATTTTTATCTGTTCATTTTTAATTGTATGAATCACAAAACAGTGTGATTACGGTTCGCAGGCGACATATCTATGAATAGAACGCATCCATTCTGCTAATACATCCGATCGGCTGAAATAAAAAAGTTCGTGATGTAGGCAGTGGGGATGCCAACGGTGATAAGTTTAAAATTCATTATGTTTTAGAAAGTTTTATTGGAAATGTCTATTGAATAAAATCATGGTCTTGTTCTTCTAGAAATTATGTTAATTAGTTTAATTTAGTGTGACCAAAAATACGGTATCTCTGTCACTATTGTCTTGAAATACGGGTTTTGTTTAAAAATCTATGACCTTATGCCCCAAACCAACGTCTTTCCTGTCGGTAACGGGTTTAAGAAATGTTCTTGCAACATCAGCAAAATCGGAGCGATAGCTTTATGTAGTAGAAAAATCATTCACATGATTTCAACATGTTTTCATTTTTTTCCTGGGAGTTACTAAAGCTTCATCTTCTTGCTCTATAGTATCCCTACTTGTGTATATGCATAACATTTAATTTTGCTTTACAACTGCCATCATCAGTATACTTCACATCTTTCTTTACCTTCATTTGCTCACCCGATTCATCTTTTTGTTGTTGGTATCATTTAATTAATTTTGTGCAGTAGGTACTAGAATATGTTTCCTCCTTTCTCTGCATCACAATGTCTCCAATGTGACAGTCAATTTTTGTCACATGTACTCCAGAACTCTTTTCGTAGTTTATCAGTGCCCTACGAACTGCCTCTTCTTCTTTCTCAACATTTCTCCTTGTGACTTACTAATCCCATCCAGTTCCTTAATCAATTCTTTGTCACATAGCAACGATTTCGGTGTTGTAGAACTTGGAATAAGCCTACATGATTCTAATGTTGGAACTCAGGCTTCCACCATGTACGACGGTGTCAGTTTTTGGATTTTGGTTCTAGATCTTGCCAGTGTCTTTTTTTTTGGTGGAGAGTGGGTAACAACCCAATAACTTCTCCCGCTCTTGGTAGAACTAGAGGGAGTATGAAACATTTAGTGAGTAAAACTAACCTATGTCCGAAACGAATCCATAGCCCATCACGCCACTATCATCGTGATGTTTCTTTGTCTTGTTAAAAAAAGCAGTAATTTCATTAAAGTACCTAAAGCATTTAAATTTCTCGAAGTCTGACTCATGGTCGAAACTAAATTGCGATATCGCATCATAAAAACCTACGAGCTCATACGACGCATCACAAGAACTTGCAAATTGATTCTTATTGCACATGGTATGACTTGAACTGGTGCTTTGCCACAAGAAATTGTATCACAGCAATTCGCATCGCAGGTTTCCGCGATGTAGTGTCGTATCACATCATAGTATTGTGTGGGAGCCCTATTGTAGCTCAGTCGGGACAAGATACGATTACAACCTTATCATCTTCTTTGTCTATCCTTTTGCCAATTTATTTTGGGGCAGCACAGCAGGTTTTTTCTTTCATTTGCTTCTGGTTACCATTATGCCTAGCTTTAGCCCCTGTTTCTTCGGTTTCCATCTGAGTTCAAAATGGTTGTGGTATTGTTATGTCATTATGATTTCAACCAAAAGAACCTACAGCTGGACATAGGCCTCCCCCAGGCGTCTCGCATCCATAGGATTCCCGTGGCCGTCGCCAGGTCATTAGTCCACCGTGTCGGAGGCCAACCAATACTGCATCTTCCAGAACTCGGTCTCCTCCTCTTTGCGTCGATACCTTAATGCTCAGGGTCATGACCTCCCTCCAGCGGTATCCACTCCAGAACTTTTCAGCCCCGTCGACCATCTGTTCTTCGAGCTATTTGTTATGTACTTATGAGATATCTGTTAGAACCACAGGTTAGAACGGAACCAGCTCTCTAAGTTAGCGCCGATAATGACGCTTCTTACATGAGACTGTTCAACGAACGAATGTTAAACATTAGACATCACTGTCACGTGACTGTGCTTAAAACAACTCAAGGCAAAGGTGACAGCGATTTTCATTGACTTTGATTTGTAAGAACATTAAACTGGATAGATATTTAGTATTTTATTTTAAGATTTACCGAGTAATAATAATAATATTACAGCCTTTATTTAATTAATTAAACCCCAAGCGAACGCGTTCGCGCACCTATTGTCTTTCTATTGTGTCTGTAATTTCCACGATTGAAAGGTTAACAATCTAACAAAACACATATTATTTATATACTAAATTTCGACACTGAGCTTGATTGGGTCCCATTAAACGCAAGGCGACATCACGGCAGACTAAAGCGAAGGTGAAAAGATGAGCTTGATAAGTACCGGAGGGACTGGCCCGCAATGGCCGAAGATAGACGTGTGTAGAAAAGGGAGAGGAAGGCCTTCGCTCAGCAGTGGGACATAAAAGGGCTAACTAACTAATATTGATACCAGTTTTGCGAAGACTGTCTCGCTACTCAGCATAGGCCTTTCCTAAAGCCTTATAGTGCGGTCCTGTATCTTCCTTTTCCATGTCGTGCCAGTAAAGGAGGTCATGGTTTCGATTCCTACCCTAGACAAATGTTTGTGTGATGAGCACGATCATTTCTGTGTCTGGGTGTAATTTATCTATAATACGTTTTGTATTTAGAAAAATGTTTTTAGTATATTTATCAGTTGTTTAGTACTCATAGCATAAGCTCTGCTTATTTTGGGATTAGATGGCGTCGTTAAAAATTATCTACGCTTTGAAGCGTGCAATTTAGTTTCACTTTTTTGACTGACCGTCATTTTGACAATTCAAAAGTGCTTGTAATTGATCTATTTGATAAACGCTTCTAATTTCTGAAAGAGTTCAAATATTGATGAACATAATATTATATCCTAATTCGCTCAAAAGGTTAAACGCCGCTGTACATTTATATAATTTCATTTAAATAAACAATATATTATGTAAATTGCACATTAATTATTTAAAGTAACTACTAGCGTATGCAAAATTCATTTGTACAGTGAACACGGCAAATAAAAACTTTCTTAGGAGTACAATTAGGGCCAAACAAACTGGCCTCGATATGTTTGTATAGAGTAGTTAACGGAGATATACTTTGTAGATATATATTGTATATGTTTTTTATGGAACTAACTTCTGCCAGCGACTTTGCTTTTGGTAAAGAAGTTTTCTCCATACAAATTTAGGATCCCCCTTTCACCCCTTTTTGGTCGGAAATCGGCATCAGAATGTCGGCGACGGCTGAGGTATGAGCGCCATTGCCTCACGCGTGCGGCCTTTTCCTTTGCAAGCATTACTGCTTCGCAGAAGGGGGCGACCGCCTGCCACTCCTTTTCGCTCCGGACTATGAGGATACGGCGGTGCTCTGCCCAAGTGGGGCACACCTCAACCGTATGTCCTCCGGGCGTTCCACACAATGATGACACCCGGGCGTCACTTCCACACGAATCTGGTGCAGGAACCTCCCGTACTGGCCATGTCCGGTGGGGATCTGCGTCATGAGGAAGGTGGACTCCCTCTTCTAGCTTTGAGGTCACTGACCTAGTTTAGTAAAAGATTTTACTATATAGTTAATCTACTTATCATTCTAATTCTGTCGGAGCATTTACTCGTTATTATCTTTACTCTCACTAATCTCACTATTTGCACGACGGGGACTACAAAGCTTTAGGCATTTCACTCAATGTTGAAAATATTGACATTGCAAATATTTTCACACTTAGTCTATTTTCTTTGGGGAACTATAGAACTGTAACGTTTTTCTTTTAATTCTTTATTGTACACTATAAAAACACAAAATAAGTGGATAACAAAGTTCATGTACATAGGCGAGCTTAACTCAAAGTTGAGTTTTCTTCCAGCAAACCATTGAGCGATAGAGAGAGATGACAGTAGAGGGTAGGGTCCAGTGCACAATTTTCATAATTAGAAATATTATAAATAAAATAATAATACATAAATAAGTATACCTACATACATAAATACACACATACTTTATATATTATAAATATATATATACATATATATATATATATGCTATGTCATTGTGAAAGGAAATACTCTTTAATTTTCCTCTTGAAGACATCTAATGAAGGGCTGTCACGTAAGGAGTGTGGGAGTGAGTTCCACAGACGCACTGCTGTTACAGAGAAAGAACCATCATAACGGCTAGAAGTGTGAAACGGGGTACGAAGAAGAAGAGAATTGGCAGTGCGACAGGGTTTGCCCCTCGGGACGAAGTACTCAAAGCGTTCACGAAGGTATTGTGGAGAATTAGGGTTGTGTAGGATAGAGTAGAGAAGAGATAGAATATGGGTATCACGCCGACGCCGAATCGGCAACCACTTCAATCTGGTCCGAAACTCCGACACATGGTCGTATTTGCGGAGGCCGAAAATGAAGCGGATGCACAAGTTCTGCAGTCGCTCGAGTTTGTTTAGTAGAACCTCCGTTGCATCGAGAAAACAGACATCCGCATAGTCTATTAGCGGTAGAAGAAGAGATTGCGCAAGGGTGACCCTAGTATGAAATGGTAGGAATTTTTGGAGACGTTTAAGGGACTGAAACGAGTAGAAGACCCTCCTACTAACATCAGCTATATGAACATCCCAAGAAAGGTTAGTATCAATATGGACGCCTAGATTCTTAGCACTTTTCGAGTAAAGTATAGGTACTGAGTCATAAACTACTGGTGGGAGAGACTGGTGATTCAGTAAACTAAGCATATATCTGCCACCAATAATGAGCGCTTGAGATTTATTTGGATTCAGTAAGAGCCCAAAGGACTTAGCCCACTTGTTGATATTTTCAAGGTCATCATTGATGGCAGCTATAGTCTCAACGAGTTCGCCGACTTTAAAATGACGATATAACTGTAAGTCGTCTGCGTAGAGATGGTAGTTAGAAGTTAGGACCTTAGTGAGAGCGTTTATAAAAACTGAGAAAAGTAGAGGAGAGAGGACGCCACCCTGAGGTACACCCGCAGCCAAATCACACCATTCAGAGGAATCCTCATCCGATCGAACAGACTGCGAGCGGCCCCGAAGATAAGATTTGAACCACTCAATTACTGGTGCAGAGACATTAAGGGAAGAAAGGATTCCTAAGAGGATGTCAAAATCAACCGAGTTGAAAGCACTACTGAAGTCCAACAAAACCAATACGGTTAGACATTTATTTTCCATAGCTAGTCTTATATCATCAGTTATTTTGATAAGGGTTGTTACAGTGCTATGGCCAGGTCTGAAACCGGATTGGTAGGGACTTAGTAGGCTGTTACAGGATAAATAACGAGACAGTTGCTTCTGAACAACACTCTCAAGGACTTTGGAGAGGATCGGGAGGATGGATATTGGTCGAAACTGGGATGGTGAAGTAGGATTTGAAACTTTAGGAAGCGGTAGGACGTGAGCCTTCTTCCAAGCAGAAGGAAAGGAATTAGTGAAGAGAGAGAAATTTATAATGTGAGTTATGACAGGAGTTATTTCACTCAGAATAGGTAGAAACATTTGGAGCTGAAGGCCATCGTCGCCTACCGCCTTGGTAGATATGGATTGGATACATTTCTTAATATCTAGCTCAGCAACTGAATGGAAAGAAAAAGAAGTATTATCAGGCAGAGGAAGATTAGCAAGATCATTAAGAGTTGACGATTTAACATCGTCATCGAGTGTAACTGGTGACATAGAAAAGTGTGCATTAAGTGCATTGAGGTCCATTTTATCAGGAGAACTCTTGTTAGTGGCTTTGCCAATACCAAGAGTCTTCAAAAACTGCCATACTTGCGTTGGATTGGAATTGTCGATTGAGTTGTGAATGTGACGCCTTTTCGCATCTCTACACAAACGACTGCAGCGATTTCGCATGTTCTTATATAAGTCCCAATTTTCTTCTGTAGGCCGCTTCCTATAAAGACGTTTGGCTTTATCCCGTTTCGCCATCTGGTTTATTATTTCTGGAGAAAGCCATGGTGCAGGAAGGTGCTTGACTCTTACCTTTTTAATAGGAGCATGAGTCTCATACAAATCCAACACAGTCCTGCTAAAAACCGACACCATTGTGTCCATATCCTTGCAGGTGAGTACAGGAGACCAGTCAATCCTAGCTGCATCAGCCCTCAAACGCTCCAAATCAACGTTTTTAAAACTACGAAGAAAGAGAAATTTGGCCTTGCGTTTCGGAGGACGGATCTTATAGGAAACGTAAATGAGGTCATGGTAGGAAAAAGGAGCAGGCAGCTGTCCATGTGTGGCTACTTTCTTAGGGTCAGAAACTAGGATGAGGTCTAAAAGAGAAGGAGTACAGTGAGGGGCCCTGTGTGTAGCATTGAGTGGAAGTATATGCATATTGACAGAAGAGACAAGTGATTGGAGTCTGCGGCTGCGCGAATCTCCCTTGAGCAGACAAGTATTGAAGTCTCCGAGAATAATTGTGTGATCATATTGAGAGGACAGATTTTCTAATTTAGTTTCGAAAGAGGAAAAGTAGTCAATATGGAGAGAAGGGCTATAATAGACACCAAGGAGTAACTTTGTATGTTGGAAGTCTATTTCAACAAATAGGTGTTCAGCACACTTTGAGTAGACACTCGGAGACTGATCAATAATCTTGTAGCTGATATCACCACGGAGATAAATGGCAACCCCTCCACATCCTTTGCCCGTTCTGTCATTGCGGACAATCTTGTATCCAGGCAGAGAGTACTGCGTGGAAGGAAGAGCAGGTTTAAGAAAACTTTCGGATACAAGGACAGCGTGAATAAGATCAGAGTCGAAGGACGATAGTAAGTCAGAGTAGTGAGCAGGAACGCTTTGAGCATTTATGTGAACAGCATTAAAGAACTTATTACAGTTTAAAAAAGCAGCAGAAAGTTCATCTCGAAGAGTCAAAGTATTGTCATCACTAAAAGCACTGGCAAAGCTTTGATCTGATGCAGAGGATGAGCAAGAACAGAAGCAGTCATCACTAAGATCATATGACATAGTAAAATATAAATATTAAAATAAATGTATATTAAAAAAAAAAAACAAATAATCTAAAAAAAATATAACAAAAACAAAAAATTAAGTACTCAAACCTCGATGCACTCGCCGGTTTTTAAGGATTACAAACCAAACAGTGACAAAAAGCCTATAGGTCAAACAAAACGCAAGACTAATTTGGATATTTCCGAACGAAACATGTGGTGTCAACTGTCAGTCAGTACTCGATACAGACGTCAATTAACGAAAATCGAAAGCAAAAGAAATAATAAATAATCAACTGACCTACATTCATGAGAAAAAAAAAAATATAAATACGTAACATGATCGACACACCAAAGTTGTAAAAATGTGACGTAGTATCATCAGTTCATCACTTAGCTGGCTTGCGAGTTCTCCTCTCAGGAACCGGCTTTGTTGTGACTGCTGAAGACTCGGCAACGGGAAACTGGACCACAAGTTCATGAAATTCCACTGCAGACTCAATCTTCCGTCGCAGTCCATCGGAAACCTGGATAATTATTTTCCCATCAGACGTCCAACAGTTGTGTATCCCATAATGCTTCCTTGCTTTCATAAAAACATCGTGTCTGGGTTTGGTGAGGAACTCGGAGAAAGTCAGACCGGATCCCTTCAACTTTGTCTTATTCCGCCATACCTCGTTACGCACAATTCGGCTTTCAAACCGAACCAGGAGCGGACGAGGCTTGCTGCTGTTATTTCCGAGTCGGTGACAGGCTGTTAAGTCTTTCATGGCGACGCTCTGCATGCCCAGGCGGTCCGACAAAACACGAAGGAAACCAGTGCCGGGGTTCGCATCCTTGTCCTCAGGCAAGCCATGTAGTAGGAGCACTTTAGTCCGGGACGCCATCTCATGCCTATCCAGCCCGAGCACAAGCAGCTCCATCTGGGACCTCAATGCACTCAAGGTTTTCCAGACTAGGCCCTTAAATTCAGTGAAGTCCTTGGATAGGCTGGCAACTGATTTGTGCGAAACTTCACCACTGGCATTCCTCAAGTCTTCCTCATATTGTGCCATTCTCGATGCAAACGTGGAAGACAGCTCCTCCACACAGCTTGATAATTTCGAGTACAGATCCATTGAAATGAAGTGCAGTGCTGACAATGTAGAGGAGAGTGTTGCGAAGGATAGTTGATGAACCGGTTGAGTGCACCAAAGGTTATTATACAACTCTAAAACGTTTTTATCATTAATAAACTAATACTAATATTTTTTTTATATTAAAAATATAAGAGCTGCTAAATTTTTGTGTTGTACTTGGGACTACCCTCAAGTTTTTTTTCAGGCAGTGTTTTACTAACTTGTAATGCAAAACTTTCATCATCATCATCATTTTCAGTCGAAAGACAACCATTGTTGAACAAAGGCCTCCCCCAAGCGTCGCCAAAACGACCGATCCTGTGCGTCTCGCATCCACCGCATTCCCGCGACTCTTACCAGGTCATCGGTCCTTCGGCGGAGACCTCTCGAGCTGGGCCTTGGTTGAGGCCATGGTCCGGAGCAAAGAGGAGTGGCAGGCGGTCGCCGACCTCTGCGAAGCAGTAATGCTCGCAGAGGAAGGAGGCCGACCGCATCAGGCAACGGCGATCTCGCCGCCGCCGAGATTCCGATCCCGATTTTCAGCCACTGTAGGCGCAAGCTTGTGGACAGTGAGCAATGGGTAGCTCGCTGTCCGACCGTCCTGTAACTGTCCGGACCAAGTCCAAGTCGTTGACGGCGCGCACTATTCCCGCGCGCCTCTAGGAGTTGTCAGCAACAGCAGGGACCCAGCCGGGTCGAAGCCTACTGGGACTAAGGTTATCCGAAAGGGAACTCGAGCCCCGGTATGAAGGTTTAAAGGAACGGGGTGGGTTTTTTTAGTCAGTAAGAGTCTGACACTATCTCCCGCTCTGCTCAAGAGCGGTCCATCTTGTGGAAGGTCTTTTCAGCACCACCGTCGACCATCCGTTCTACGAGCAATGTGTTCTGCCTACCACTACCACTTTAGTTTTGCGATTCTTCGGTCTATGTCGGCGATCTTGGTTCTTCTGCGGATATCTTCTTTCCTGATGCGATCACGAAAAGAAACTCCAAGCACACGGCTCTTTCTATTGCCCTTTGAGTGATTGTTAGCCTTCTGATGACGCCCATTGTAGCGACCATGTTCCAGTGCCATATGTCATCACTGGCAACAAGCATTAGTCATAGACTTTCGTCTTGAGACACTGGTACAAAACTTTTAGGTAAAAAAATAGTATGGATCTTTTAAACCGCGTACATCGAAGGTCTGGAACAATTTGCCTGCTGCGGTCTTCCCGTCCGATTATAATTTGGGCGTCTTCAAGGCTAGAGTAA
This sequence comes from Mythimna albipuncta, assembly GCA_929112965.1. Classification (NCBI taxonomy): domain Eukaryota; kingdom Metazoa; phylum Arthropoda; class Insecta; order Lepidoptera; family Noctuidae; genus Mythimna; species Mythimna albipuncta. Next base: position 1,680,784 of record OV815973.1, read on the forward strand.
ATAGGCTCTTAATAAACTAGTGCGTTTCACTATCAACGACTGCATCACTCCTTACAAACTAGTGGGATCGCAGTCAGGCAGTATTTTATATGAATTGAAGAAATATTATCATCGCTAACCAGCTAGCTAAACAATAATATTTATTAATTTAAACTTCATGTACTGTGGTGATCAACTTTTGGGTTAAAAAAGACAACACTGTGGTAGGTGTGCACCTTACATAAATAACAGATATATAAAGTAGAGTAGTTTTTAGTTACATGACAATAAAATACGTATATAAGCTAATATAATAAACTAATAGATACTATGATAAATATGAAATCATTAATAAAAATTACAAGTCCGACAACAAAAATGGGTGAACTTCTATTTGCCTTTCATAATGAATTAAGCTGTATAATCAAACAAAAGTGTAATTTATTTTGCTCGCCAGTGTACATCTTATCTAGTACTAGATAGGAGAGGTAAACGTTTGCGTTGAGAGAAATGTGTAAACAATTAATTTTGCATTCAGTCCTCTCTTTAATAAGTGCTTTAAGCATTTCATTAGAGGATGAAGAGGCTTCTTGGCCTTGCTATTAAAGTTGTAGGTACAGTTTGTCCTCTTTCTTGTTCTTTGTAGTTGATGTAGGTCATCAGAGACTTGGAATTCCATTAGAATGCTAATGTTTTTGCAGTATTTATTTGGCAGCAAATGTTCCTTGGGATTCGAGTCAGCCTCCTCGGTAAACTTCACTGAGGCAGTCAATCATCATCAACATCATCATCATGATTTCAGCCGAAAGACGTCCACTGCTGGCCATAGGTCTAGCCCGATATAGGGTGTACACTCATAGCACAAGCTACTACTACTTACTTAGTTAGGGCCGCCGATACACGTCCACTGTTGGACACAGGCCTCCCCCAAGCGTCGCCTCAACTTATACGTCCCTCATCCATCGGTTTCCCGCAACCTTCACCAGGTCATCGGTCCACCTTGTAGGAGGCCTTCCATCGCTGCGTCTTCCTGTACGCAGTGGCCATTCCAGAACCTTTCGGCCACAACGGCCATCTATTCTGAGAGCGATGTGTCCTGCCCATTGCCACTTAAGTTTGGCAATTTTTCCTGCTATGTCGGCAACCTTAGTTCTCCTGCGGATATCTTCATTTTTTATTCGATCACGCAAAGAAACCCCGAGCATAGCCCTTTCCATTGCTCTTTGGGTGACTTTAAGCCTTCTGATGAGGCCCAATATAAGTGATCACATTTCGGAGCCATATGTCATCACTGGCAACACGCACTGGTCATAGACTTTCGTCATGAGACACTGTGATATGTTGGACGAGAATTTGTGGAATATTATTATTATACACCATATTTATATAAACTGCACGTTTTGACAGATTTTAAGGCTAAAGTAGAGTTTGATAAATATTTAACTTCAAATGCTGAACTCACAAATCAGGGACGTTGCCATGACGCGTGCAGTTACGAACAAGTTAGAACATTAACCCTCTTTAAACACAACAATTTTCTCGTGAAATAACTCAGGAAATGACCCACTTTAAAACAGTTTAGTTTCGATGAATACTATATTTGGAATACCATAAAGGTTATATATGAACATTAGGGAAATGAACGCTAGTCGTGACAGCGGTAGGGGCGACCAGTCGCGTTCAGCCCTGGTTTAGGCCATGGAGAGGAGTGAGTGCAAAAGAAGGGAAAAAATATCCTCATTACCTTCGTATCTTAGTGCTTTAGGGCCACTACTAAATAAAACAATAAGCCAAGATACTTATTAGTTCATAAATATATATTTTTTTTCGATGGGAATAATCATCTTCTGACAACCCCCGCTCTTGGGCGGAGCGGGAGATAGTGTCAGACTCTTACTAAAAAACCCATCCCGTTCCTTCAAGCCTTCATACCGGGGCTCGAGCGCCCTTTCGGATAACCCTGGCCCCAGTAGGCTCCGACCCGGGTGGGCCACTGCTGTTGCTGACAACTCCTTGAGGCGTGTGGGAAAAACGCGCGCCGTCGACGACTTGGGCTTGGTCCGGACAGTTACCGGACAGCGAGCTGCAAATAAAGCTACAGCTAACGCAACTACAGAAATATGATTTTAACGCCCGACCCAAAAACGGTCGCTCTGGAAAAATATCAATTGCTTGTTAAGACAGTTAGCAGGAAGGGTGACGATGTGACATGGACCAACCTGCACTGGGCCTGCGTGGTGGATTACGGACCGTTTCCTCTACTGGAGAGGAGAGGCCTCAGTCCCAGTTGTGGGAACATTAAAAAAGGCTAATAATTAGCTTATTTGTGCTAAGAACCGTACCTATCCACGGACTTTAATTACCAGAGTTCAGAATACCATTTGTATGGCAATAATGTTTGTTGGTTTTCTAAGCGAGCTGAGTTTTCTACTCTGGGGCTAGGCGAGCTTTGCTGGTGATCCCAGTGGTTGATTTTGATTTTTTGGGGTCTTTGAAACTAAGGAGCCTTTAAGGTCTTCTTCTTCTTCCTGCCCTTATCCCATATTACTTGGGGTCGGCGCAACACGTATTCTTCTTCCATTCTGTCCTGTCACCCGTCAAACTATCACGCCCTTTTCTTTCATATCACTTCTCACACAATCCATCCATCTTTTTTTCGGCCTTCCTCTCTCTCTCCATCCATCGCTTTTAAGGAACGGAACCTTAAAGACTCCTTGGTTTCGCTTTCCTTTTATAGAGTTCTGGCGTTTGGTAATAGTATAAAGGGCCTGGTTTTAGTGGTTACCCTACAATCTATTTTTCCGCATGACACAGGTCCTCACTGGACAAGGTAAGTTCGGGAGGTTACTACACCGGGTTCTGGCGGAAGAAACGCCCGGTTATGGTGGCTCCAATATACTGACCGCTCGGAGGATATGATAAAGCACACAGTGGAGGTATTCTCCCGCTTGGGCGGAGCACTGCCACTGGCAACTGAAGGAATATAGGTGTGGTTTTATTCAGTATAAGGCTAACATGCCCTCTTGATCCGCCCTAGAGCGAGAGAAGCCATAAAATGACTTTCCAACTAACAAAAAACCTACAATTGCCTGCACTTACAAACATAAAATCCAGCAGAAAGCCAGACCAGTCAACTTAGAAAACCAATTATCAATCCACAAAATAAATTACGTATTTTAATACTGCTCAAGATTAGAAAAACTCATTGGAACATGCATAATTTCTACAAACATGGGCGTAGCTACCGCGCTAGTATCCACGGTACGGGGCCTCCAAGCTGCAGGGGCCTCGTGTAAAAATTCATAACATGTCCTCCACAACCTTCAATTCTCTAATTTATAAGAGGTACAAAATAAATAAATAAAATAATTAACTAAATAAATTACTAAATAATAATCATTTTATTTCAGGTAAACATCAGTGCCCATATCATAAACTAACATACGTAATTATTTATATGTTTTTTTAGTAATTATGATTTAAAACTATGTTAGTAACACTTCATTTCGCACTATATCGTTTTGGTGCTGTCTTTTTGAATTTGTCCGCCACGGAACATAACATCCAGTGGCGAAAAGTCTTCTAAATAATAGGATGTCACACTTTTATAGCTACTCCATTCGTTCTAGCATTATCTACATAAGATCACAATAAAACTTAATAACCTTAACCATTGACCATTAACCGTTGAATATATATAGTTCAGAAGGCTGCCCAACTTATGTAGGACTGGGCTGAACATGTCTGCCGCATGCCTATCGAACGGGGCGCCAGTAAAACGCAAAATTGGTACCCTGAAATCGCACGACGGGCCGCGGCAGACCAAGAAGGAGATGGCGGGACGACTTGGATGTCTTCCTTGGGAATTGGAAAGAGGTGGCTCAAAACCGGGAACATTGGAAGGAGTGGAGGAAGGCCTTTGCCCAGCAGTGGGACAGTATGGGCTAGATATAATAATATAATAATAAACCTTAACCAACCTCCTTCCTTCTTTTTCTTCTTAACCTCTCTTCGTTTCCAAAATGCTCCATTAACGAGCTCATCGGTCTCAGTTTTACATAATGACGTAGACGAAATCTATCCAGTAAAGCTAGAACTACACTGCTCACACGTGTGCCCCCTGCGCCGATTTGGGCGCGTCAGTCTCCATATTTTTTTTTAGGAAACTAGACTTTTAGAACTAGACTTGATACACGCCAGGCGACGTCGTTCTAAGTAAAAATCAGGCGTGTTACACGTGTGCGTCAGTTTAATGTAGTTCTAGCTTAAACCTGGGCATCTCTGTCATGGCCTATCGTGACTCCTTCTCAAGTCTTTGTAGCAGTAGAGCCTACGTTACAAAAAAAAAACAACACGTTAACACGCTTCTAATAGTTTACCTGTAACCAACGCCTTTGAGTTCGATTTTGACTTACTTTGGGCGATCAGATTTACTTCAAACTTTGGACACCCATCAAAGACTGATGACAATGCAATAATCCGTTTATTTTTTACTGAAAAATAAAAATATATATAAAAAAAAACACGCTTTCATAGCATATATCAAACTAATAAGTGTAAAATAATTTTCTATATAGGTAGAAAGCGCCATTTTTTAACTTTTTTTTATGGGACCTCTTTCTAACTACGCCACTGTCCACAAATACATAGTTTCGAAACAGTCAGACGGTAAGCAATTAAAGCGCTCCAAGTTAACTTGAACTTTATTCGCGTAAACCAGTTTCTTTGGACGCGGTATATGCGTTTATAGACTAATTATAATTTAAATACTTGTAACTACGGCGAGTTGGATACAGTTGTTGGGTATTCAGGAGTATTGAATGTTGGTAGTTAGTTGAGAATTTGCTACACCATTAAAGCATCGCAATTTGGATATGACTCTAATTTGGTCGTTCGGAATCAAATCACTCATATTTGAATAATTTCATTTTTTTTAATAAAACTTTGCCCCATACTAGGAATAACTTCTGTATCGTGGGTGCATTCCTACATGTAAACTCACATCCACAAGACATACAGACTCGGAACAGCCGCACATATTGGTTCCGTATGCCCTGAACTTGTGACACACACCGCAGCAGCCAATCATTCAACCACTGTGCCAACCATTTCGTCAATCTTGCTTTTGCAAGCGGCTTCATCCGCGGGAAAGTATGTGACCTTCACCAAGTATCCTGGTAAAGGTTGCAGGAAACCGATGGATGCGAGACGCACAGGAACGTTCGTTGTAGCGACGCTTAGGGGAGGCCTATGTCCAACAGTGGACGTATATCAACTGAAATGATGATGATGATGATGAAGTATCCAATATATTTCAGGGCATAGTCTGCATGTGTACCTCATGCATATCCGTTCAGCCGTTTGCACGTGACATCAGACATTTGTTCAGATATATGTTATGGACCAAATGATAAATTGGGCGTTATACATAATGCCCGGTCATTATGAAAAATGCCCAATTTGAGAGTGCGATTTGATAATAATTATTCAAATAATCAAATTGACCGGGCATTATACATACGGCCCATCACGTTTTGGGCAGAGTAATACAAACATATTTAATTACCATTGTTTTGTTGGTAGTATTGTCATTTAACTTAAACTAAATATTAAACCATTAAAATAATCAGACTCTCTTATTGGGATTAATTAAATCAAGGAGTCTATTCTCTACCTTAAAACTCTGCCAGTTCGACATAACGAATAATACCTACAGTCTCTCGTAAAAATGTGATTGTATTTTGATTGCAGTTTGAACTGGGTAAAATAGGTTAGGTTAGGTTAGCATTGTGACCAACCGCTACGTTCAAGTTGTTTCGTCCATTCGAGATTTTTACCTTTTTTAGTTAATCCATTTGATAATTAATAATTTATCCAGTAATCCATTTTGACCTTTGAACGATTTGGTCAATAGTGTAATAAATAATTTAAACATTGATATTCCAGACTTTGGTCAGCTGAACTTTTGATCAAATGACCATCGTTATTTCAAACTTTGTTGATTTGTACGTTGTTCTTTTGAAATTTGCTCAGGAAAGTTTTGTTTTTCTAATATGAAACCGTCAGACCCTGCGTGCTTCCCTCCCCGCCCTCGCACCGCGTCTTCAGCTTTGTTATCAAATTTCCCAATTGTCATGTAGCAATATAATAATGACCGCGCAATGTGATAAATATTGAAGTTAAGATAGTAATTAATCACTTGGTCCAATAGAGCTAGACATTATTCATAATGCTCGAATATTATTTATAATGCCCGCATTAATCACCCAGTCCATAACATATATATACAAGTTATAGTGTAGTATTCAATAGTATAATTTTTTATAATTATTCCATAACCAAAACTCAATCAAGGAAATCCCTAATAACATACTTAAAAGCCTTAATCGAGACATAAGACCAGTAAAGGTGTACTTAATGGAATACTATATTTACGATGCATCGCCGCGCATAGCTTCACATGGCGCGCTCCACATATCAGGCGGCTCATCAAAGCTTGGGGCGCAACACACCGCATACTAAATACTACAAAATGATTGAAGTAGGAATGTTTCCTGTTATTGTGTTTTACGTAGCTTTGTGTAGAAGTCGGGTTTTGTCTGTTGAAGTGTTGATTTTAATTGTGTAGTTATAAAGTACATAACAATCAAATCAAATCAACTTATTCTCAGTTGGCACGATTTCAGTCTTAACTTAAACTGTGATGATATAAGATCAATGATGAACCGTCTTGTTGATCTTATTTTTGCTAATCCAAATGCTGACCGTGGGGTCTTTTTTTATTTTCGGAGGGTAAAAATTATCCAGAAGACATCCCCCGCTCTTGGGCGGAGTGGGAGATAGTGTCAGACTTTTACTGATTAAAAAACCCAGCCCTGTTCCCTTTTTGCCATTGTTCCAGGACCCTGGGAATCTTCGCATCACCCATGGCCCCAGCAGGCTGTGTGTGTCAGTGTGTAGTGTCATAGGATGATTTTCCTATCTAAAACAAAAGTAGGTTAAGTTAATTTCTGATAATTATATTTAAGCGGCTGTAAGTACATGACATAGCGAATCTCATGCTATTTTGGATTGAATTTCTCGAAGGTGTCAACTTATACCGCGTCCACCGTGACTCGACATTGGGCTCGTTACCCAGTGACTCTGTTGAAAGTTTCATGTGCGTGTAATGTCACACCGCGTCTGTGACATTGTCACACCAAGTGGTGACAGAAATAGGTGTGATGGTGTCATGAGGCGAGGCGTCTGCAAGTAGCGGTATAGTTTGCTTTAGTAGCAATATTGTATTTTGGAGAGTGTGAATTGCAAGACTTGATTCCGCCATCTCTTTTCTACCATCGGACAACCCGACGTACGGTGAGTATCCACCCTTACGTTGTTGAAACCTATGGTTTGGACTAAGCGTTTCGCCTCGTCGTTTATACCACGTACGTTAAAGGACTGGAACAATTTGCCTGCTGCAGTCTTACCGTACGATTATAATTTGGGCGTCTTCAAGGCTAGAGTGAATAGGCTCTTAATAAACGAATGCGCCTCACCTCACCATCAACGATCGCATCGCTACATGCAGAGGACTATAGTCAAGCACTAATTTATACCAATAAAAATATATATTTAAGGAAAACTAACATTCACAGCGCCACCAGGGGCCAAGGTCTGCTATTTTTTATAAATTTGTCATTCCATCACGATCCCGATGTCATTTTGCTAAAAGTTCGTAATCTGCTAATTCATAATGATCGGTCATTGATCAGTCAATGGTCTCGTAATAGAATTGTGGTAAAATGACAATATCGAGCCTATTAAAAGCACTGACTGAACAATGACATTCTTATGGTATGACACTGATCAAAGGAACTGTCAAAATTTTAGCAGACTACCGCATACGTCAGACATTCATTTATCATTGTGTACAAGACTACCATTTTATATCATTTCTTTCAATGGAGTGTCAGTGGATGACCACTGGAAAGTCATAATGATGCCATTATATTATTAGATTACCAAAACTTGTTTTTTTTTTTACGATGGGAAAAATCATCTTATGACAACCCCCGCGCTTGGGCGGAGCGGGAGATAGTGTCAGACTCTTACTGACTAAAAAACCCATCCCGTTCCTTCAAGCCTTCATACCGGGGCTTGAGCGCCCTTTCGGATAACCCTGGCCCCAGTAGGCTTCGACCCGGCTGGGTCCTCAAAATCAACAATTATGAAATCAATGATAGACCATTCTGACACTATTTTAATAGTAGACTTGAGGCCCTGGGTTAAAAGTTATTTTCGAATCATCCAGGGACCCACTTAATTCATTAAACCCCAAGCGAACGCCGGCGTTCGCGCACCTATTGTCTTTCAATTGTGTCTGTCATTATCACGATTGACAGGTTAAATATAAACACAAAATGTCATCTTATTGGCCACGCCATTACAAGAAATTAGGTGATAAATACAAGTAACAGAATAATTGTATATACAAGTACAACATTATTTTTCGTTTATGCGAAACCTGAGTAAAGTTTGCTCAGAATCAGTAACTGAATGGATTCCAATAATTCTCAAAGGAAGGTCACAAGTTGGACACGGCCGACACTAATTACAACACAGAGCCAGTTATAACGGGTAATAGGTATCAGTAAACAACAGGATGCAAGTGCGAAACAGCCCCTCAGTCGCCAGGATGGCCCGGTGACTATGTATTTTTACTGTCATAACAAGCTTATAACTTTGTTATTTTTCATGGTACAGTTTTGACATTTTGTACATAGATTCTTTACAGAAAAATACTAGACACGTGTGGTTTTGCATATACTAAAATTAATGTAGTATAAAAACATAAAGCTAGACAGACAATCTCATTATAACTTACTCTGATCATGTTTTGTTAAATGTTAAAAAAAAAAAACTAATTTCTCACCGTCCTAGACAGATCTCACATATTGAAGATATTTCTTCGTCTCTCTGAACATAAGGAAGCTATTTAGTGCTAAAAAACTAACGCTTAATCCCCAGAGATCATACTGTGGGGGTCGATTCAATGATCTCATAGATCTAATTTAATTCTTAAATTAATATCGATAGAGTTTAAAATACTTTGTACGCTTTGAACAATTATTTTATTAGGCCATTGACATTTCTATAATTGTTTCGAAAAGATGAGAAAGTAATTAGAAATAAATTCTTTATTTATATGTCTGTTATGGTTATTTTCTCACAGTTTTTTGGGATAATTAATGTTTTTTTTAAAGCTTTTTAAATGGGACGTGTTTAGGAGTGTGAATTATTGTTTTCTATTCCTTTTTCTTTTATTTTATAAGTATCTTTTTTTTTAATTGAGATAAAATAGTGCTTGACTGCGATCCGACCTGATGGTAAGTAGCGATGCAACTTTTAGCATAATCAGCCTTTTTAATGTTCTCACAGCTGGGACTCAGGCCTCCTCTGTAGGAGAGGGAATGGCTACGGCCATCCACCACGCTGGTCTAGTGCGGGTTAGATAATGTCACATGTCTTCTAATTTTTGGTTCTAGAACATGCCGGTTTCCTCACGATGTTTTCCTTCGACGTTTTAAGAGCAGTGGTGATGAAATAAATTACACAAAGTTATGCACCTGCCTGGGTTCAAACCAACGACCTACAACTCGTAAGTTGGGGCCGTTACCACGGCCACTACTGCTCTCATTTAATAATAACTGCAGTCGTTTCGGTAGACGAACACAATAGTACTTTATTTTAATTAACTTGTAAAATACAAATAGTATATTAGTATGTTGGCGCCAACTATTTGTTACCGACTGCTAGTAAATCTACAGCTGTGTGGAAAGCCGATTCGTTTCTATTTTCATACACTACATGGCTAAAAAATACAACACAATAGGAATTAGCAACAAGCTAACTTTTACAAATGGGCTAGTGACTAGTCCATTTGTAAAAGTAGCGCGCAGTTATTTTGTGAATGTGTTTGTAAATAAACTTCAAGTCTCGTTGACTCAGAGATGATAAATACCAATACAATACACACACACACATACATACATTGGGTTATAGGATGGTTCGAAAGAGTCACCTACAGCCCTGGAAAGTAAGACGACGAGCAACGTGTAGCTCAAATTAAATCTAAATTTTCAAAACCATCTATGTATACATATGGATTGCAATAAAGTATTGAGTATTGAACTTAAAAAAAAGCTATTGTTCTCAAAAGACAATTGAAGGAACACGGATGGGTTTTAGTCTGTAAAAGTCTGACACTCTCTCTCGCTCAACCCAAAGCGGGAGGAGTTATTAAAATAAGGGTTGATGTCACATTCGGCTGCGAAATCGTTCATAAGAGACCCCGTGAACCTGGAACGCTAAGGATTACTGAAAGACCAGCCCACGGTGATAACCAGCGCTGTGGACTGGTCGCATTTTACGTGTGGACACGGCATTACGCTGAGCGTTTGAATGTTTTGAGCGAACGAGGCGCATATAATACTTTTTTCATAGAATATGTTTGTAGTCTACTATATGTTAGTCTTAAGTATGTGTCCTTTTCCGCAAAATAAAATATTTTTCTTTCTTCATTCTTCTAAAGAATCCAGTTGGGTTTAATCAATATAGCTGAAAATCTACCTCTCGTTCCACCTGCAGCAAGAAGAGTTATGTCATGATTTCCTACATAAAAAACGGGGTGACGATGAATTAACCTTGATGAGGTTACTAATGTGAATTTAAACATGTCCCTACACTATCTTATAGTGTCTGGATACTGTCGTCACTAAATGTTCGGGCGTTAATTTAACATTACTGTCATTAGTTGCCAGTTCTGTCCAATAAAGACTTCAAGATCTTCTTTAAAGTGTCATTCAGTTACTCGAATGTGATGTAATGTGTGTGTGTGTGTGTGTGTGTCTGTCTACGCCAAATAAAGATTGGTACGCCTGGTGCTAAGAAAAATTGGATTGTTCGGCATTCAATCCTGATCAGAGAGTCTGTATTATGGGTCTGTTTTTAATGTGTTCCTAATGAGTTGCGAAGGTCCACAATACGTCAGACGTAACACTTTGATCTTGAAGTTACTTAGCGTACAGTGGATGAAATAAGACAGTAGATACTGTCTTCGTTACCAATAATGTGCAGCCTTTTGTGAAGTTTTTTTTATTAACCTCTCAGGCACTAGTGTACCGAAAGCGGTACAGCTTATACCAGCTAACTTAAACTTTATTACGTACCATACCGAGGTGTACCGAATTCGGTACACTGGTGCCTGAGACGTAAAAAAAGTGACGATGTGGTTGACAATGAAACACGCTTGCCAAGAACTTAAAGAAGCAAGAAAGAGAAGAAGAAGGCAGATTGTAGATATCAGGAAATATATTCTCTGGCAGGGAATTCCATTCCTTAAGCTACTGCTAATCAGATGTATCTAAGATACATTTGAATTTTTCCTTCCATTCTGTGCTGTCCCCCGGCACACTATCACTAGCTTCTTTTTCTTTCTTAACACTCCTTACATAAATCTACAAAATATATTCAATCGAATTAAACCTTAGATGTTTACCCTTCACTATGAACGGTAATCTTCTCAAGTTGTTGCCACATTTATAATTTATGCAGCAGTTCATTAGTTTATTTACGTAAATGGACATTCATATTTCACGGTATTAAGGAGTCTGCCCATTACACCGTACCATACCATGATCATATCACGACCAGAACGTATAAGGCTAGAAAATACAAAAAAAATATCATTTATATAAAAAATATGAACCACTAGTGCTTTCCATTTCCGACAAACACCGTTGTAAATAAAAATGTAATTGAATAGTGTGTCTAATCTAATAGCAAGTATGCTATTAGATTAGAAGTTTGATTAATAAGAAGTTTTATTTTTTTATTATAATAGGGTAGTTTCCAGGGTCAAAATAATTACATTTTATTAAGTCCGTATTTTAGATTATAAAAAATATTGGATATGTATTTTTTCTTTTTTAAATTAAACAAAAAATAACAAAGATATACCCCATTAAAGTTACGCGTGATGTCAATCCGTGCGAAAAATGCATGCATGCATGTAGCATGGCGTGACGTTACACGTAACTTTAATGGGCTATATCTTGGTCAATTTTGGTTTAATTTACAAATAAAAAAATACATGCCCCTTATTCTTGAATAATCTAAAAGACGGACTCATTACATTGTTTTTGGCAACTAGCCTATTTTCAAAAATACTTTTAATTATGGAAGAGAAACCCCATTCCTGTAAAAAATACAAACTGTCGTTTCCTATGTCCTAAAATGTCAATAATGTAGGTATGCATGCTGGAACGGTAAGCGTGCGGATTATAACTGTGTGTGATATTTATGTGCGGGTATGACACGCTGTTGATACGTTCTAGTTGGCGTAGTAGTCCGTGCCTGATACGTTACTAACACGGTTATCGTTTGATACAACGATAACCGTGCTAGTAACGTATCAAGCACGTGAACTGGGCAGACATCTTAAGAGCACCCAACCCAAGATACATTTTCATACAACTGCTCTTACGTGATTATGACATTATTTTGCATCTTTTTCTACATATTTTGGAAATATAGATATTGTAGATTTTATATAAGATTATATTGAAATCAATACATCAATTTGTATAAAACTTATCAATTAAAAACTTCTAAAACTGCTATTTTGCGTGAACTTTGACTTTTCACAATGTGAACTCAGAAAGAAAAGCAAAAAAAATATTTTTATTATTTATAGAAATCTTGCACATTTATTTAATCTAAATTCTTAATGACGTTTTGTTATCTAAATTCTTTTTTTGAAAACTTTTAAGGTTTTAAAAAATCAAACAAGTTTTGTGAAATATTCAGCAGAGCTTTCAGGAGTTCTCCCTTTTATTTGCGCTGCAACTTTATCGAACATTGCCATAATGAAACAACAAGCTTTTGAACCATGCTCACGTTGACGGGAAGGCCTCTTAAATATCTTCTATGAGCACGGGTAGTCACACTGTCGTAAATATAACTAAGATAGTAATTAAACAGCTTATTAAATTTAATGTCATGTGTGGACATATGACATATAGTAAGTACAGGGTTATTGGGAGTAAATTATACACCGTGTTCTGTAAATGGTATGTTAACTTGCAAACGTGTTGGCTTTGGTCATGATCTGGCGTACCTAATAGGGAAATATTTAAAGATCAGTCAAATACACATAACATTGTAATAGTTAACCTAACCTAACCTAAATAACATATTTAAAAATCAGACATGTAAAAATAAGTAAATTTCATATATTTTTTGTGGAGTTTTAAAGCGTCTAACCAAAGTTTTGGTCTATGGAAAGTGTGTGACACTTATGATATTACTTTAGAATAATACTCTACAGAACATAATATATAAATCAGCCATACAAAGAATTAAGTAACGTTTTTTAGTTTAGTTTAGTAATTTTTAGGCACCTTTCTCTCCTGGTATCTGGCCAGAGATCACAAGGAGAGCTCCATAAGCATATAGGTGTTCAAAACAAATGAGACGCTACTGAGAACCTAAGGTTTCATCCATATGACAATAAGTTATGTTAGATCGCTCTGGGATCTTATTGTCTAAGCATATAGTGAGCTTCGGCACCCATAACACAAAATATACAATCTTAGCTTAGGTGACATAATTTGATAAACTGTGATAATTCTCGAAAGGAATCTGTGCAGAGAATGCTTTGTTGCATTAACTCCGCCAATGAACCACTACTGTATGAATTAATAAATAAAACATACAATGTTTTCTAATGTAAAAAAAAATATAATTGATAAAAAAATGCTATTAAGTACAATAAAATAATTATGTTTACAATTGCCGTCACGGACTTTGAGCACTGGCTTCAAGTAGCGTAGAAGTCAAATATTCGGTCTCTTTAGTGGTGCGAAGTGAGACGCGGGAAGTGTCAGTGATTGGCTAGACGCGCCATCGCGTCATAAACGTCACTCCTGATTCGTTCCCTGCATTGCTGCATGTATCTAATAACGAAGACGATTGGATCGCCAATGTATGGAATGCGCAAAGCGATCCGCACTCTGACGCGGAGCGCTCAAGATCCGTTTTGGCAACTGTATCTTATTGTAAAAACTAAATTAACATAATAATTGTCTGTAGTCTATTTTCTAATCTGAATATTTAAACAGACCCAGTGGCTTGATTTACATTGAAAATATATTTATTACCTATAATGTACATAATAATAAATTATTTAAAGTTTATGCCAAGTAATGTGATATTAAAGTCACATTAAATCTATTGTGATTTGTGACTCAGTTTGTGTGGTCCTATCTCACCTCTAAGCACTCCTATTAGGCCTGAAGCCTACCGTAAAGACATTACGGGGATTTTTTTTCAGAAAAAATCACGTAGTCATTTATTTTGGGTACCTATTAAAAAAAAAACTGGACCTCATTGCAAGTCAGTTTCGCGCATTGCGAGTTCCGTTCCGTAAAAACTTATCTACGTCAATAGCTCGATGTCTAGTGTCCGACCGAAGCTTCGGCTTCGGCTTCGGCTTCGGCCACCTTCGGCCAAAAAAGCACCTTCGGCCAAATCTTCGGCTTCGGCCAAAAATTTGCCGAAGGTTTGGCCGAAGCCGAAGGTTTGCTAGTTGTCAAAAATTTGAAATTTACTGAACGATGCTAGAGCGAGACGGAGAGTGTGCAGAGCAGCAGAGTTTCGCCGCGCCGCCGCACCGGACCAAACGAATCGCAGTTAGTAAACTAAACGAGTCAAAACAAGTTTGAGAGCGCGTCTTAAAATTCTATTAAGTGTTTTGTTTTTAAATATTTCATATTTGTTATTACAAATTATTTTATTTATTACTGTGAGTAGTACCTGTGGTGATACGTTCATTATTGTGAGGCACTCTAAGAACCAAAAAAACCGTAAGTATTGTCTGGTTTAAAATATTTTATGTTATCTAACGTTAGGTAGGAAACTAAATGGAAACAATGTTGGTATGTTTTTTTATGCAATTTTTAGATAAAAAGACATGTGAAGATTGTTTACTTTTAGTTAACTACCTAAACCGATAGGATTTAGGCGCATCCGCGTTGCAGAGTCCTACTGCGAGTACGGGGCGGTCGGCTCGGCTCGGTAGGTACTTGTGCATTTATATAGAATATTTTCTTTCAGGTACACAATGACATCTTTAGAGCTGAATCCTATCTGGCAATATTTTATAAAGGCTACTGATAAAGCTTTATGTAAACAGTGCAATAAATCATTGTCGCTTGATAGTGCTTTACCAAAAAAGCAGAGTACCACTAATATTAAAAATCATTTGATGAAAATGCATAAAATAGAATGGGAGGCTTATTGTAATGCAATAAATGAAAAACAGAAGAGTAAGAGTTTAATGAAAAATAAAACAGAGGCAACTACATCTTCGCAATTTAATGTCAAGCAGAGTACTTTACCTCAAATCATAGAAAAAAAAGCAGCTCCATTGTGGCCAGTTAATGATCCAATATCTATGAGAATCGATAAAGGTATAATGGATCTCATCATCGTTGACATCAGCATGTTGTAAGGCAGCCTTACAACGTTGTTGAAGGAGAAGCATTTCGCAGACTTAATTGTACTATAATAAGGTGTAACAATTTGGGTCAAATTGTTACCAAAACTTGTTAAGATTTTATTTTCTCCAATTGTTACCAAAAATGTTTAACTTAACTATCCTAAGAAATTACTTATAAGTATTTAATTTTCTCAAAAATTCCAATAAATTAAATGTAAAAAATAGATATTGAAAAAGCGTTAAACTTTGCTCAATTATTTTATAGAAATATTTTGTGTTCTTCTGATAATTAAAAAAATGTGACTGATTATTTGATTATTTTTGTTAAAATTACTATAAGTAAATAAATATTTAATTAACATTTTATATTTGAAACTTTTATTTTAGACAATATTTTATTACCTACTTGTATATGTTGGTCACCCGGCTCGTTATTGGGCTAAATCTCTAAAGCTCTCACAATATGTATCTAGTATATTCTGAGATCAAAGTAACTATCGTATTTCTCAAGGTCAATGACACCTTCGGCTTCGGCTTCGGCTTCGGCCGAAGGTTTTGGTGAATACCGATTAATCGGCTTCGGCTTCGGCTTCGGCCAGAATTGCACCTTCGGTCGGACACTATCGATGTCTGAATCGAGTCATGAAGATTTTTCCTCATGAAGAGTCGCAAAAAAGTAATTATTTTGTAATGTAACCACACATTTTTTAGACTTTTTCATTATTTCTGTTATGAGACCTTGCCAAATGTTTGAGTTCTAGATTAACCGGACCTTATAGGTTTTGATTTTTTTTCTAGGGTCAAAATATGCGCCTAAACGGAGTTTAAATGGCTATATCTTATTAAGACCGCCGTAGCTGAGTATTTGATTTTAGCTAATTACTTCCCGCGTTTCTGAGAAAAAGGAAAAAGGTCCTGACAAAAGTTAAGTTGGTACGGAACCCTCAGTGGGTAGGCCTGACTTGCACTTGGCTTATTTTTTGTTATAAACTTCTTCTGCTCTGTGTGGAGTAAAACTGACTTATCGACGCCTCCCACGTTATTGGTTGTAACCTACAAAATGGCGATTTTTTGTTTTTCACTCAAAAGAGTCTTATATCTAATGTATTACTAAAATCTTATCTATCTTTAAAAAAGTCCAGAAAGTCTTACCATTATAGAAAAATGTTCATAAAGATTCATTGAAAAATGTGGTTAATATCGCAAAAAGTATCTTTGAAATGCTCTCCAGTAAATTGCAGTTTTGGGATTACGACAACTTCGTGGAAGGCATCGGTATTTATTTAAATTTCATGTACAGTAAAGGGACATAAACGGACTTATTGCAACAGGGCATTCTCTTCCAGTCAATATTTTGGTTAAAAAAGACAACATTGTGGTAGGTGTCCACAATAAACTACCAAAACCAACCCATGTTCTTTTCATTTACCTTTACGTTTCAGAGCCGCGCAGCCCTGGCACTTGAGTACGTAAGTTCTATCACAAAGATTTTGCTACATGAAAGAATTACTAAACTATACACAATATGGGACATAAATATCACGTCATATATGATTATGGTACTGACAAAACAATATACAGTGCACCATTCAGGGTATACAAAGTTTCAGAGACTTTGTCACATGCTCAAGACATAAAATCTAAAGGAAAGTCAAATATAACGGGATCAAATCAAATTATGGATACTAAAACCAAATAAGTGTTTAGAGAAAACTTTGCCTCTCCATTCAAAAGTTAGAAACCTGTGACGTCATGGTTTATAAATCACGATCATAATAGAGCAGTAAAAAGATCATGAGTGTTGTTGAACGCAGCTAGTCGCAAGTAGTGGTGGTGGCAAACAAAGCACTAAGCCAGTGGGTCACTCAAGCGTTTAGTGCTAAACTATATAAATCTAAACATTTCTACTTTCTATTGAAATTTGTTAGTGCTGGGGTACACGGTTTGAAGTCGAAGTTTGCAACTTTTATGCCTGCTACGGTTCCCGTTCGATTGTTATTTTTGTGTCTTCAAGGCTGGATAAAAAGGTTCTTAGCAAACTAGTGCGCTTCATTATCATCGATTGCATCGCCATCAGGGAGAATCGCAGTCAAGCACTAGTTTAGGTATATCAATTATAAAAATATATATAAAAAGGACACACTGACAGACTGACATATAAAGACACAGCTGAAACTACAGCGACTAGAGGCGTGAAATTTTGGACAAGGTTTTTTAATGATCACTTACGTCATATTATATATGACGTAAGTGATCATTAAAAGAGGATTTCCCAAAATTCACTCCCTAAGAAGATGAAATGGGGTCCAAAGTTTGTATGGAGAAAACTGCTTTTATACAAGCAAAGCCGCTGACACCGGCACGATGTTGGTTATGAAATTAATAAATAATGTTCCATTACTAAATTACTAAAAAAACAAAGCAGAAATAAGTTTGAAATAGAATTTATCGATAGAATGAAGTAGAATTTATCGATTGATTCAAAATACTTTCTATTAATATTAACATTAAAACCACACTCATTAGGTATACGTAAAATATAGTTATAACATAATTCCATGCTGTGACATTTTCATAAGCATCAGGTGCATTTCATTTCTGTTCATAATCATTTAAGCTGTGAATAGATTAACTTTCACACATAACTGAAAATTGCATTACATAACTTATTTTAATTAAGATAATTATAATTTGGCCCATTTCCTCTCTTAGAGAGAAGCTTGAGTCCCAGCAGTGGGAACATTGTAAGGCTAATTATGCTTAGGGTTTAAATGCTTAATAAATTATTATTTAAAATAATTTAATGACCTCAAAAGTTTTCTAAAAAGCATGATATCTTTATTACGTACTATTACACACATAAGTAAACCATTTAAAGCCTATTAATATACAAGATGCAGTTTTGAATATTGTTACTTATGCGAAAAATTTCAATACGCAATTATGTTAGTGAATCTCGACGCAAATCTACACTAATGTTAAAAAGAGGTAAAGTTTTTTTTTTTTTAATTTTTTCACCGATAGAAAGGTGCTTTATTCCTGTGTGACATAGTCGATTTTTGTACGCAAGCGAAGCCGCTGGCAAAAGCTAGTGTACAATAAAGAATTAAGTTTTTAATTACCTACTATAACTTGGTCTCTACCGGTAACGTTCAAAGTCTACAAAACCGTATACGAGGGCACTTATTTACACTTATGTATTGACTAGTCTATTACAATACGGTATTAAACTAGTGGACACGCGAAGCTTAGAAATGGCCAGTTTACTTGAGTGAAATATTACAATAATATTAATATTTTATAGGAAATTGAATGCTCTTGAAGGTGTGTAGGGCGTTCGAAATGGCTCCGTATATTTTTAAGTGCTTAGTGGCCAATAAATGTAATGATGTTTATTGATTCATTATCTAGTGTTTGTTCAGCTTGCTCTTGAATTACTAGATTGCTTTATTGTATTTCGTGTTTCAATGAACATTTCTATTCACTTAAGATTTATAATCAGAAAACTTTCTTAAAACTTTAAGATAAGATAGCAATGAGCACCAAGAAATATACGTAACTGTCTGTCAAGACCTTTTGTTTCAGGAACATCAGATCAACGGATTCTGTAAAAAATCAAACTTGTAAGTTAACGAGAGAAAAAGATACTTCAGTTTATGTTACAAAACCGTAAATTTCGACACTATCGGGGAAATCAAAATTCATAGGGTACTTCCCGTTGACTCAGAATCCTAAAAGTTGGCATAAAGCAAGGTGTTATAGCACAAGTATAGGAATAAATCTGAAAATTGTAAATTTGTTGATAGGTCACCATTTTCTTTCTTTTTTGCAATTCGGAATAATCTTCCGAGACTCCATTCCGGAATCGTTCCATTTATATAGGTAAGTTTATACTGAACCTCGAGAGCACGTAGCAGCGAAGCGTACTAGGCAAGTTGAGTCCGGCTCGCACTTGCCCAGTTTTTTTAATGTTAAGTAAAATATACTCTAAAGTTTGAGAAAACTTACAATGCGGAAGTGTCATTGAGCCACCACTGTTCTCAATACAGTAAACTTATCTCATAGACTTCAATCCTTAGACAGTGAATTTGTTCGCGTTCAGCTTCTCTGAAGAGAGTTCTAAGAGCTATTTATTTCTATTGTCTTTGTAAATATTTCACAAGACCTTAACAATAATGACAATACTGCCATAGTGACAGCCTGCGTCTGCGATGATTTTTTTTAAATTTTAACTGTAATATATTTTTTTAATTAGTTACTTTTAATACTGACTAAATATTCTCCAGCGTTTGATGGTCTTATAGTTCACACGTGTTGCTGGCAAAATTGTGTTGTTTCTTTCACAAATGCCATTAATGAATTATGAGATTTAACTAACGTAACTCAAAGAAAACCGGCCAAGTGCGAGTAGCACTCGCCCATGAAGGGTTCCGTAGCAGCAAGTAACATAATATAAAAGTTCTTGTTATGTGTTGTAACTTTGATCGATGTTTTAATAATAGTGTATTTTTTTCGGTTTATGACGCATTAAAAAAGACTACTTACTGGATTTCGTTCAAACCAATTTTCGTTGGTAGTTTTTATAGTAATGTATATCATATATTTTTTTTTAGTTTTATCATTCTCTTATCTTAGAAGTTAGAGGGGGGGGGGACACACACATTTTACCACTTTGGAAGTGTCTCTCGCGCAAACTATTCAGTTTAGAAAAAAATGATATTAGAAACCTCAGTATCATTTTTGAAGACCTATCCATAGATACTCCACACGCATGGGTTGGATGAAAAAAAAAATTTTGAGTTTCAGTTCTATGTATGGGGACCCCCAAAATTTATTGCTTTTTTTCTATTTTTGTGTGAAAATCTTAATGCGGTTCACAGAATACATCTACTTACAAAGTTTCAACTCTTATAGTTTCGGAAAAAAGTGGCTGTGACATAAGGACGGACAGACAGACAGACAGACAGACAGACATGACGAATCTATAAGGGTTCCGTTTTTTGCCATTTGGCTACGGAACCCTAAAAATCACATTGATAAGCTTTGTGGGGTTCCTCTTTTAAGGAAAGATTGATTTTAAAATACTTCTATATTTTGATATATTGTTGCAATATATTATATTTTATCCAAATACACAATTAAAATAATAAAATATTTGGTCCAAATAGAATAAAAAATGAATCTACAGAGTTTACTGTTGTCTCGCATTCACATTATAAAAAGAGGATAATTTAAAAAAAGAAAACTATAAATAAATGAATTATTTATTCATTGGCGAAGTTCACCTTTAACATCAAATTTATCGATGTAATGTGTGATCAGCAGAACAAAGTTTATCAACCCTTTATTATAAAATTCGACACATGTCGCGCATTTTCCAATACTACAACGAAATACAAGGAAAAATGCACTCACTTAATTATTCAAGCAAACGTGTTGCCGCTAGGAGATAGCATCATGACGCTATCATTTGGCGTCGATAAAATAAACAATAATGGTATGTGAGATTGACGCATTTTTAACAAGACAACCTCATGTAATATTCATGGGCCGACTCCCAGAGGATGTATGTAATCACGAAGGTACTCCATAACTGGCATAATTTATATAGGGTTTGCACGGAGACGCGAATTTTTTGATGCAGTTTATGCTACTTTAACATGTATGATGATGTATGAGGATGTAATGTAATCATAAGAAGGAAATCATTTAAAAACTTCTATCTTACGACTATACACGACTTATACTAAAACCCACCTATTTTTTTTAAGGTGGTGCATCTCATTCAGTAACCTCTCTCGTTTTAGGGTGGAGCGGGTGCTGGCGTATGAGACTTATTGACTAAAACCCAGCTGTTTTTTTTTAAATTCTAATATAGTTTTAGCTTTATGTTATTCTAAGAAAAACACAATAGTTATTTTTACTCGACCCGGAAAACACGCCCAGGACATCATGTCCAGCGATTGCGTTTGGGATCCCAAGATAAAGTTATATATTGACTAGTTACCTACAGCAGCTTTACCCACGTGATAGTAAAAATGTCCCAAGAGAGCATAATACCGGGATAAAAAGTACCCTATGTGTTAAGGACATAGTCTAAACCTGTGCAGAATTTGTGCCCAATCCGTTTGTGCCCGCCGTACAAGCTTGAAGAAGTATGACACAAAACATAAATAAAAAATTTCGTTTTTTTTTTTATATTAGTATAATTTTATATATTACTAGCTAGCCCGCGGCTTTGCTCCCGCTCTACCCTTCTCTACCCTACTCTACCCTACACTACGCTAATTTCCATTTTTTTATCCATAAAAACCGTTTCCTCACAATAACAAGCACAACAAAAAAGAATTAGCGAAATCGGTTCAGCTGTTCTCGAGCGCTTAGCAACACATTAAGCGATTCATTTTTATATTATAGATTTCTTCCATGCACTCCAGAAACACTATGGTTCATTCCCTACGAATGTTTTCAGAGGTACTTGACTAGTAAGACAGGACTCTTTAATCATAAACTTTATGGAGCTTGCGTGTCCAGTTTGCGCTTGAGTTCCTATTTAAGTATTATTTTAAATAAATGTTCTTTATTCAAATCTGAATTCAAATGTAATGGAACCGTTCATAAAGGTTTATAAATGTTGCCAGTTAATTCATTCATAATTGAAAAATGTTAGATCAATTCTATTATTAATGTTTTACCAGCATTTATTGTAATTTTAGAACAATTTGTATAAGTTCCACACCTTAAGGGCGTTCACTATTAAAACATTCAATAATTTCAGATTTGATTTATATGCTAACGATTTATAAATGAAGTTGATACGGAATTCGGAAACTATTGATTCGAACATGTTTCAAGATATCGATTTAGCAACTGGTGAATTCATAAATCGATTAAAGGAAAAGGATTTAATAGAAGCTGTGTATTGTGTTTTCCAAAAAACCTATTGCGGTGAAATACTGCGCTAATGGATTATCAGCCTACAGCAGTTCATTGGTAGACGACATATCAATTCAATTTAAAGAGAAGAAAGAATATTTTCAGAAATGTTAGACGGGCCTATTATAGATAGGTTAAAGCTACATGTCAGATATGCCGTTTGATAAATCTTCCTCAAATTGAATGCTGTGTTTTTATTTTATTCTTTTTTTGTACTTATGTGTGCCTAAGTAATACTGGATACTAACATACTTTCTAAGTTTTTTTGGTAATTCTAACACCCTATGGGCCTACGATGCCTGAGAATAAATATTTTTTATTGTCAATTCTGGGAAATATTCTGCCTGTACCGACGCTGTCAAACTTACTTCATAGACTTTATTCTTTCACTGTACCCGGGAAGTTTATGGGTACACCCAGAGCATATCCTCCACAGCCGTGTAGCTCGATACCCCTTGGCAAGACTTGTGTATTTTTTTTCTGAATACCTACTATCCGTAAAGACTGTAAAATGGCTAATGTACTTTCCGAAGCACGAAGGAGCCTTATGCATTCATCCACAGATCGACCTCGGAATGGAATAACGAACGCAAATTCGAATTTTCGTAAGGTCTTGTACAAGACTCTTGTAGATAAACCTTAGGATGCAATCGAACCTAGTCATAGCCAAAGTAGTTTATTGATAAGGGATTCTTACAAAGCCAAACAAATGATTACATTACAATGTCAAATAATATAAAATGACAAACAAATAAAAGAAAATACAAGAAAACAAATAAATAGAAGTCAAATCACAAATTAAAATAAATCATAAAATTAAAAAATGTCAAATGTCAAAAGAATAAAATCTTGCTCGATAGGACATTTTTTCAAACGAGCTTTGAAGCTGCCTATTCAGGTACAGGGTGGCCCAGAAAGAAATGCACTTTTGAAAATTCAAGGAAAAGAAACCTGTATAATTTTGAAGAACTTTATTTATTACAATCTAAAGAAAATTAAATGAAATTTATTTTTAAATTTACTTTATAAAAATTACATCGTCTAAGTGATTTCCTTGGCGGTTACAACATTCATCCAATGTGGTGTCAAAATTTTGGAAAACTTTTGTTGGACTTATCCTCAAACTGGATTCCATTTCTTGCCAATTATTCAACTTCAATTGCTGCAGGGTGGTTGAGCTATCGGAGTGTACTCTTTTTTTAAGGTAATCCCGCATAAAGAAGATTGCTGGAGTGAGATCAGGGCTTTTTGGTAACCAGGAGATGTTACCCCTGCCTAAAATTATTTTTTATAGAGACTTGCGCATTTCATTTACAAATCTCAATCTCGATTCGAAATCTGATGCCTTTAGTTCTTGTACCAACCGTATCTTAAATGGATGTTATTTCAAATCAAGCCATAAAAATCGCCGCAATGTCAATCTAAACAATCACAAAGTTGATGAACTTTGCGCTCCGGCATTCGCGTATCCAGATTCACGAACTCGCTGAATGTTTTCGTCGGCCCGTGATACTCTATGACGACCGCGAGGCTGCATTTTTTGCGTCGATCTTATCATTTCGAATCATTCAATCCATTGTTTAATTAAATTAATGCTTGGATATTCACTGATGCGCCGCAATTTGAGCTATGCACTGTAGAGTCGTCGAATAGTCACATAAGATCGAGCTCTCTCATAAAATGCGCGGATACAAAACGCGCGCAGCACTATAGTGTAACAACCTATGGTAACAAAAAGTATAAAGTACGGGCTTTGCACTGACACAACTCCCGCGCGCCACTATTTTGTTGTTTAAAAATGCGCGCAAAATCAAAAGTGCATTTCTCTCTGGGCCACCCTGTATTATGATATTTACATAATATGATAGTTTTTTCCCGGGGTTCGTTCCTGTGGTTTGTCTCAGAGGACCCCTACAATTCCATTCTTTAATCAATTAACTATTATGTAGAATAAATATAATAGCTATATAATAATATCAATTTTGGCCTAGTTGTAACGGCCTCGAATTATGAGTTATATGTGACAGGTTCAAACCCAACCAAACGCATTACTTTGTGTAGGTAATCTATTTCATCATCGATAGTCTCAAAACGGTGAAGAAAAACATCGTGAGGAAACCGGCATGTCCTAAAACCTAAACTTCGAAGACATGTGACGATTACGGCTTATTTCTGCTCTTACAGAAGAGGCCTGTGTCCCAGCCGTAGGAAGATTATAATGCTTTTCATGCTATTAGTTAGTAAGTGCTTCTTCTTCTTTCTGCCTTTGCCCCATATTATTTGGGGTCGGCGCAACACGTTTTTGTCTTCCATTCTGTTCTGTCACCCCTCAAACTATCACTAACGACTTTTTCTTTATTAGTTAGTATGTGCATTTAAGTATAATTTCAGTGATGATTGGGCTAGCATTACTCCAGTTACATGTTGTTTTAATGAAAGTTACTGAATTGTTATTTTTCAAACACTGCAGGATTTTTTTTTTTAAAGAGTTGGTAACCATGGAGTTTCTTGCCGGTTCTTCTCCATAGGAAACGACCAATTAGGAACCGTGCACTAGCTTCTGACGTTTTATAAGTGCCCATGTAGGCCTATGTGAAATAAAATATTTTGACTTTGACTTTGAACAATTGTATAATACTTATTATTAAATGTTATCTACCCTAGTTTAGTACCTACTTGAATAAATTATTCTAACAAACAGCCATTAATTTTATCTCTTTATAATTTTAGTGCAGATTTAGATGATTTATCGATCCATCGATCTCTCTAGTACTTCAGATAATTACTAGCTTCGAGAGACAATGATTGCGCCATCGACAAACCGAACAAATTCGTCCTTAGCTTGATAGTAATGTTTATTAATTCCAATACCTATTAGATTAATCCAGTTTTGTTAATAACTGCGCGACCTCAATTATACGGAGACATAATTTACACGTGCCTACCTTTGATTTCTAAAATTATTCGCTTATTGGAAGTATTGGTTCTTAAGTATTGGTTCTTAAGTATTGGTTCTTAAGTATTGGTTCTTAAGTATTGGTTCTTAAGTATTGATTCTTAAGTATTGATTCTTAAGTATTGGTTCTTAAGTATTGGTTCTTAAGTATTGGTTCTTAAGTATTGGTTCTTTAGTATTGCTACGTTTGTACCTCAGTGAAGCTAGTTTTAGTGTTTATAAAATCCGCCGCCGGGATTCTGATTCCGATTTCCGGTCACCATAGGCGCGGGCTTGTGGACAGTGAGCAATGGGTAGCTCGCTATCCGGCCGTCCGGTAACTGTCCGAACCAAGCCCAAGTCTTCGACGGCGTGCACTGTTCCCGCGCGCCTCAAGGAGTTGTCAGCATCAGCAAGGACCCAGCCGGGTCGAAACCTACTGGGGCCAGGATTATCCGAAAGGGAACTCGAGCTTGAAGGAACGGGGTGGGTCTTTTAGTCAGTAAGAGTCTGACACTATCTCCCGCTCCGCCTAAGAGCGGGGGTTGTCTTTGGATGATTTTTACCAAATAAAAAAAAAAACTGTTTATAAAATGTCTTTGGTAGAGGATATAGGACTTCTTTTCTAAATATTTTTAGCGTTGCATTTGACCTCTATCTCATCTGATGGTAAGCAATGATGTGCTGATTGATTACGGAGCACTGTGTTTCTTGAGTTTTTCAACATCATATTTCATCGTTGCTTACCATCAGGTGAGATAGTGGTCAAGCGCAAGCCTATCAAATCATCATCATCTTTTCAGCCCAAAGACGTCCACTTTTGGACATGGCCTACATCAATAATGTTACCATGTTCAATGATAAGTGTTTATGGGGTCTTTGCCTATGCAGTTGGCTTCAGTTCCCCATACACCTTCTAAAGATCTAGGACCCCAGGGTCCTAAGATATACAAACCTAAAATAATAATTAACTAGCAGTATCGCCCGTGTGATAGTAGAAAGTTATCCCAAGGGAATTTACTCTAGGGATAACAAGTATCTATCCAGGGGTGCTATTCTCTAAGAAAACAGCCTTGAGCTCAGCGCTGGCACAGCGACGAGTTGTGAGCGCGGTACATTGAATTAACAAATCAATGTAAAGGGGCATTGGGTTGTTAATTCAATGTACTGCGCTCACGACTCGTCGCTGTGCCACATTGAATTAACAATCCAATATAAAGGGGCATTGGGTTGTTAATTCAATGTACTGCGCTCACGACTCGTCGCTGTGCCAGCGCTGAGCTCAAGGCTGTTTTCTTAGAGAATAGCACCCCTGGACATGGTACACCCGTATGCCAAGTTTTTTTTTTTATCCGATTTATCGTCAAAGAGTAATTGCCATAAATACAGACCTACATAGTTTCATCCTTTATACTTATAGTGTGCCATTGTTTTGTTCGCATCAGTTGTAATAAAACAAACCTATGTACCCCCACTCGAACACAGCCACTTTCAGGTAGACTCAAACATGACTAGTTTCCTTAACCAGAACGCACATTTTATGATGTTAGTTTACCGTGAAACGTGATACTTTTGAATTCAATTTCCGGTGGGTAGGTATGAAAGTTTATAGGCGCCCGTCGTCGTCTGGTTGTTCAACATGCGGCCCAATTTTATGTATATAAAGCTCTGTTAGACATTATCACAAAATAGATAGGTACAGAAGTCTATCTGATGTATGTACTTAGCTTTTTATACTTACCTACGCTAGGCGATCGCGCTAGGATCAGCGTGTTGCGCTGAACTGAGTGCGACCGTGCGATTTTACCGAGATGTCATGTGTCAGTGAGCGGTGTCTATGTGTGCGTTGCTCGAGCGCGCTTTGTATGTAGATGGACTTCTGTACCGATCTATTTTGCGACATTACGTTCACGGACTGTTTTTTTTTTTCATTATAGACACTTAACCATAGCGCGCACTGGTAACTTTTGACACCGTGACTTTTGACAAAAAAGTCACCATGCTTATGAACCCAAGTTGAACTTCAACTTTAATTCTTTATTAATGGCCATTGTGGAAAAGACACCATAATTTTGCCAATAACACGTGCGGACTGGTAATAAACCATTAAAAATTGGAGAGTATGCTTATGAACCCAACATGCAGTGCGCGCATTTGGTGACGTGATAGTTACAAAAACTGGGTAGAGAAATTATTATCACTGTGACAAAAGTCACCAGAGCGCGCTATATCTTACACTTATGTCTGTCTCCTATGATCACGTATAGTGACCTATACATATAAAAAAAAAATATTATGTATAGGTTCGCAATTGACTAAGCGTTTCGCCTCGTCGTTTATACCGCGTACGTCGAAGGACTGGAACAGTCTGCCTGCTGCGATCTTCCCGTCCGATTATAATTTGGATGTCTTCAAGGCTAGAGTGAATAGGCTCTTAATAAACTAGTGCGCCTCACCATCAAAGGTTGCATCGCTACTTACCATCAGGTGGGATCGCAGTCAAGCACTAGTTTATCTGAATTAAAAAAAAAAAAAAAAAATGTTAAGTGACGATGTGGTCGACAATAGAGAACGCTTTCGAAGTAACCTATTCACTCTTGACTTAAACACCCTTACGTTGTAGCTATCAGGAAACATTACAGACTCTGGAATGGAATTACGCATGTTTATGATATCACCCACGGTATAGGAGTAATTCCTAAAGTGGGGCAAAGCTTCGAGGCTTTCCTAGTTAATCGCTCTCAGTTTCAAATAAGTATAGGTAAAGTTTTAACTGCTGATTAATTTGATTAGGATTTTAGGAATGATCTGTAATTTCTATTACTCATTTTACCACCTCGCGTTAATCTTCGTAATTTGTACTTATCATTAACAAACCGGATTTATCTGATAATTACTGGCAGCCATTTGACATGTCAAGAAAATTGACCATAATTTTTAAACACTTCCTTTCACAGATATTAATTTTATGCATTTTTAATAGGATATAGATTGGAATCTTTTTGGTCATTCAAGAAAATTTATTAGTCATGATGATTCGTCATAGAGTTTGGAATCGCTGGGCTGGCAGCGAATAGATATCCTAATTTTGTGTATCGTGGGTGCGTTTACAAATATGTAAGCTCGCGTACAGACATATGAGTTTACATATTTGTGAACGCACCCACGCATAATCTCAAATTTAATTCATTAAACCCCAAGCGAACGCCGGCGTTCGCGCACCTATTGTCTTTCAATTGTGTCTGCAATTATCACAATTGAAAGGTTAAATTAATTAGTAGTAGTATCTTTATTTCATAACAACATAGTTGTGTCGAACAGATTGATAATTATAAATGTCCTTAAATTACATTAAATTAATTTCTAGAATAAATAAAATCATTACATAATTTTAATTAAAATAAGTACATTGGATTATTAATATCATTAGATTATGCTAGTGTGCGTATTGGTTAAAAAAGCAGCAGCTACCAGCCACAAGTGACTGTACCGCGCTTCAGCTGCTTTTGTGGTCCCTTCTAGCTTTTCATGGCGGCGCTTGTGTTTGTTGCAGTGGCCTATGGCCTGTGTGCGGCGACCCAAGTGTATCCACCATCAAATTTTCGTTACCAAATATTCCTTTAATATAGATAGCGTAAACAATGACGTATCTAGTATCTCCTTGCTCTGTGGTTCGTAGGTACTGTTTTTATCGGCAAAGGTACTAAAATAAGGTCTTAATAAGTGCCCCAGTACCAACAACGGTGGGGTGCTTTAGTTTTACGACATCGTGTCGTCAATTTTCACCGTAACTTTTCAAACCAGGTCGTATTTATGTATCAGTTTTATAACCTGATTACTTTAAACGGTTATGGCTAGAAATATATTGACCTGATAAACTTTATGTGTATTTAATTAATTGTTTTCTTAGCTTGCCTATCTTGTAGGGTTCCGTGTTCAAAGGGTTTTAGCAACATTTATGGAGTAAGAAATACGCAATCCTGCATCGTGCAATTAAAGTTCTCAATGCGATTTGAGCACATACGGCAGCCCAAAATCATCTATCGGGCAGTTGCCCTCCAGACATAGTTCTTGTCTGGTTGGAGGATCCCCTCTTTTCAATGGAGGGACTTACACTCTGTTCTGTACGTCTATCTGTCATCAGACTGTGTCTTAAGAACTGTGATAGCTAGACAGTTGAAATTTTCACAGATACTTAATATATTTCTGTTGCCACTATAACAAAACATACTAATCATCATCATCAGCCTTTTTTTTTAATGTTCCCACTGCTGGGACTCAGGCCTCCTCTCTAGGAGAGGGAATACTAATAATAGAATAAAATAAATTATTTAAGTACAGCTCCCACGCAACAAACGCGTTTTTTTTGCAGGTTTTTGCTCTATTTTAATATGCGTAATAGGTTGATAATAGTACGGAACCCTTTGTGTACGAGTCCGACACGTACTTGGCCAGTTGATCTTTTTACTTTAGGAATCATACATTAACTTCTCCCGTTCTAACTAACTCAAATGCTAACTGAAAGACAAAGGTGTGCGGGCTTGCGGACAGTGAGCAATGGGAGCTACGCATTGCTCACTGTCCGCTGTCCGACCGTCCGGTAACAGTCCGGACCAAGCCCAAGTCGTCGACGGTGCGCACTGTTCCCGCGCGCCTGAAGGAGTTATCAGCTACAGCATCGGTCCAGCCGGGTCAAAGCCTACTGGGGCCAGGGTTGTTCGAAAGGGAACTCGAGCTCGGTATGAGGCTTGAAGGAACGGGGTGGGTTTTTTAGTCAGTAAGAGTCTAACACTATCTCCCGCTCCGCCCAAGAGCGGGGGTTGTCATTGGATGATTTTCCCCAACACAAAAAAACTACTGGGGCCAGGGTTGTTCGAAAGGGAACTCGTTTGTCATTGGATGATTTTCCCCAACACAAAAAAAGAACAAAGGTGTGGTTTTAGTCAGTACAACCTTACACGCCCTCTCGGTCCACCCTAGAGTGGGAGAAGTCATTGAATGATTTCCAAATTATAAACGAAATAGTACTTAAATCGACATTCTAAGTAATTTTCTTCACTCAACTCAAAAAAAAAAAAACCGTTTTAGCAGGTTATTATTATTAATAATATTAATCGAAATTTCTTGTTTCATAGTCATGGCGACTGAGCAAATTATAGTAGAGGCAGTTTCTTTCATTATTCCTCTAGTTATGTTTACAACTTTGACAACATCGACAAGAACTTATAGTTCTAACATAATTTTTCATCACCTCTCTCACACCTTCCACTAACTTTACACATTTCTTACTCACACACTCTCTCTCCTTTAACTTAACGCTTTTTTTATCTTTACCTCTCCCTCCTACCTTTCATAACTTTAGCTTTACCTCTCATAACGTTCCTCTCACTCCCATAACGTTACACAAAATAAAAAATTGTAAAGGCATTTGTAGATAGAATATGCTTTACTGATCTACGTAAGTTTTTTTTTTGTAGGACTTTCTCTCTGGAAGTACTATTGCTAAAATATATTCACCGACAGAAGCCTGCTTACCTAAATACCTAAGTATTCCTGTGATCGAAGCTGCGAGCAAAAGCTCGTCACTAATAAAGTTAAACATATCAATATAGTATCCTAGATCATATAATTGGCCGAAGCTTACTGGGGCCATAGGATGACTTTTGAAAGGGAAAGCCGTGGTCTTGGAACGTAAGGCAAAAAAGGAATTTATGTGTTATTTTAGTCAATAAAATCTGACACACTCTTACACTCCACCCTGTAGCGGGAGAGGTCATTATTAGATGATTCCTAACCTTAAAAAAACATAATTTATTCCCTTATAAAATTAAATATGAACGTTATTTTTATTAGCGTACTTCATAACAGGTTCTCAATTCGGTTGTATTTTTATATTTGTTGTGGACTACATATTACAAGTAGTTACATAAGCTTTCTCACAGTTTCTTTTGGAAGGATGAAATAGTAATCTGTATAATTATTTACGCTACTAGTAGGTATCTTATGTAGGAATTATGTTGGTGCTAGAGTATTAAAATTATAGATAGATAATTTATTAATCTACATTAACCTTTTAATATTATATTATAATTTCCGGCTTGACATACCATTTTATTACTAAAGGATTTACTTTAAATGTCAGCGGATGATCTTCCTTCTTCCTTTCCTTTTAAGGCTTAAAATCCAGTTCAAGTATGAAAGTGAAAAGTATAGAGTTAGTCTGAACTTTGAGTTTACCTAAAGTAACTCTCTAATTATAAAGTAACTTAATTAACTTTATAATTTATTTGACGCAGGCAATACAGTACATCGGCACCAACAGAAAATAATTAAAAAAAAAACTTTTACACAACAAAATTTCCAAGTCAAACGACTTGGGAATTTTGTAAAATATTTAATCATTTAAAAATTCAATTCAATTCAAATATTTATTTCAGATAATTAACCATATGTGTTAGTAGTGGTACAAACTGAGCCTAAGGTTAGTATTTAATTAAATAATAACAAACAACCAATGAACCATTGCACGAGCAGTTCAATTTTTCATTAGTTTATTACAATAAATGAGTTTGGACACTTATCCACCTTCGTAACAGGGGGGAGTCCCACCTGTCTGAAAACACAAAATACTTATATTCGTTACTTTTTTTTAGGTTCTTCTATTAATAAACAATGATCAAATGTCTTAATCAACCTTGATTATTGAACCAGCGTTGACTACATCATGTTTCATTTTACCTTAATAATTACCCCAGTCGTTTGACTATTTAGACAGACTATAATGAGAAGTTTTCTCAATAGTACGAGTATGTTACAAATTATATGTGGTATATAAGATCGAACATGCTATGTGGCATACCATAAGCACAATTGGCCTCCTTAATAGAAAAAGGAATGAGTTGGAATAGTAATATGCATAGCAATGGTAATAATAGTGGTTCAAGAAATGAAATACGTAACCATTTCAGTTATACAAGAAAGCTCACAGAATCTTGTAAGAAAATCTAATTACAAGACAGAACCACTCGAGAACAAATCGACAACATTACACACTATTGTGAACACAAGATACAAAGCTGCCAATGTTGCCATACTCCTTATAAGGAACTTGAGTCAGGCAACACCGGCTTGGGTAAAGAGTCTCGACACCTCTATTATATTCACATTCTAGTATCAAGTTTATTTTCGCAATGTTGATAAATCCACACAAGTTGTGTGCCCTTTTAATTTATTCACAAATCAATGATTCATCGAGTGTTGTCGTTTCGAAATTAGACCTACATAGGTTTCCTATTTTCGCAATTCTCAGTGGACATTGTATAAGTACCGACTCTACCCGAATACATCCGACTACTGTCGACGCTGCGTTTGCGTAAATTTTGTGCAAACTTTGTGTTGCTATTCGAATTTCGAATTTAATTTGACATCACGCCTTAATCCTTTGTAATAAGGAAGGCTCTGAATTTTGAATTAAGAATGTTTGTATGAAGTAAACATTTCATTCGACAGGAGAGCGATTATTTGGAATTTAGATACTATTGTCAAGACAGTAGAGTTTAATTTAACTTGAGCTGTATTATACCAGATTTGAGTTAAGGTGATACACCATGCCTGTACGACAATCATATTTATGAAAGAACATTAAAATAATTGATGACGAGTAAAGGAGGAGTTATGAATGTGGTCAGCAGAACATAGAGAAACGGTAGCTATTCCATGATTGGTCGGTTTGATTTACGGCTTCTAGTTAAAGTACGCTCATTTATAGAATTGTTAAATTTATTGGTATGTAAAGTGATGAATCTTTAGATTAATTGCCGATATAAGCTTCACTGGTATTCAAGTCAGCTGTCAATTACGTACTAGGTATTAGCTTTTGTACGATACGAAGCCTTGACAGCACCATCTGATTTGCAGACGCTCCTTAACCTCGAATTAATTGGCAAACGGAGAGTTATGAAGACTAATAGTATGCTAAATATTTCATTTAAGTATGTAGTGAACACTAAGAAGGGTTTTTTAGAAATTGAACCTTGAATTCATTAAACCCCAGGCAAACGCCAGTGTTCGCTCTGTCATTGTCTCTCTATTGTGTCTCTAAACAGTATTCGAAAGATTCTTCTTCTTCTTCTTCCTGCCCTTATTCCATACTAGTTGTCCGCCCGCGTCTTCGTCCGCGTGTACTTCGGTTATCGCACTCTAAACATGTTTTCCCGTAGGAATAAGGTGTTTTTCCGGAATAAAAAGTAGCCTATGTTCTTTTCCATGTCAAAGGCTGCCAGATTTAATTTCAGCCATTTTTGCGTAATTAAGTAACAAACATCAAAACATCCACATTTTCACATTTATAATATTACTTAGGATTACTTGGGGTCGGCGCAAAATGTTTTTTTTTTTCGAAATTAGTATTCTAAATGGAGTGTGGAAGGGGAAATTTCGTTTGTATGCAAAATCTCATTCCGTGTACCAATATACTTATAAAAGTCGCAGTATTATAGTAACCTAAGTAACTTATTAGTTTTTCTAAACTACACTCAAAATATGGTGGAAGGGACTCTAAAGATTTTATCTAAAATATCTCGCTAAAGAAATAGCTGGCAAAGTGCTAGTCTTATAAATCGAAACTTAATTATTTTGGAATTAAGAGTATATATTATAATAATTTCTTAAACAAATAAATAAGCTTTCGTTCGTGGCAGCCCTTACTAAACAGCATTAAACGCGTCGTCGGCATTATCGCGGCATAATTGCGGGTGGTTGCAGAAAGGACAAGCGCTACTGAAAGCGATTTGCGATTATTTACTGGAACTAACAGGAAAGTGAATGAAATTCCTCGTAGAGCATATTTGAAAGTTGTATCGAAGAATGTAATATTCTTTAGTTCAAGTATAGCTTGTTTTTATGATGATTTTAACCAAAATATTTCAATTTTTGGATGCTTCCTCCAAGTTTCCCAAAACGGTAGTCCTGGGTGTCTCGCATTCCCGTGACACTCTAACGCTGCGGTTTCCGGACAGTGAGCAATGGGTAGCTCGCTGTCCGGCCGTCCGGTAACTGTCCGGACCAAGTCCAAGTCGTCGACGGCGCGCCCTGTTCCCGCGCGCCTCAAGGAGCTTTCAGCAACAGCAGGGGCCCAGCCGGGTCGAAGCCTACTGGGGCCAGGGTTATCCGAAAGGGCGCTCGAGCCCCGGTATGAAGACTTGAAGGAACGTGATGGATTTTTTAGTCAGTAAGAGTCTGACACTATCTCCCGCTCCGCCCAAGAGTGGGGGTTGTCATTGGATGATTTTTCCCATCGACAAAAAAAAAAACGCTGCGGTTTCCGGAGCGCGGTCCGGTCCATCGACCGCATCCATCGTGTTCTCATAACCCTCACCAGATCCTCGGCTAGACCTTATGCGAAAATTTCCAATGCTGCGTCTTCCTCGGTCAACAAGTTCTGCTATTATACAATATCCAGATCAATTCAGCAAGACTGAAAAAAGATTTATTTTTATTCTTTCAAGACAAATTACTATTATCCTTAAGCCGTAATCCCGCTGGCAATTTACAAGTGTTTCTTTAACGTCTGCGTAGTGATAACGTTGCGCAGACGCGACGTTAACGATGCGAGTCCCTTGGGGCAAGCGTTACATCCACTGAACGCAACGTTAAAGTCGCACACATGTTATTCGAGGTATACGCAAGAAACTGGTGACGATAACGTCGCGTCTGCGCAGCGCCAGCGTTGAAGAAGCGTCAATTCTTGTAAAACGCCAGTGGGATAGAGGCCTTACATTTTGTCCTAACTTTACGTTACCTGGACTTTAGAAGAACTGTTAAAACTAGACTTGAAGCTGTATTTTTGGCTGACCCTATTGAGATGAGCATCGATAGATGTTATGAAGAAGAGGTTTAAAATTTGTTTAAAACTAGCTTTTACCCGCGGCTTCGCCCGCGTACCTAAAATATAGCCTATGTCACTCAGGAATAAAGCAGCTTTCTATCGGTGAAAAAATTTTAGCAATTGGACCAGTACTTTCTGAGATTACTTCCTACAAACAAACAAAAAAAGACTTAAAAACAAACTTTACCTCTTTATTATATTAGTGTAGAGCATTTTATCAGCATTTTATCCACTCACTGCGCCGTAACTGTGTATAATGTGCCTTTCTAATCCAATCTGAGTTCTATGAATAGTATAATTGAGACCTTAAGTTAGATTGTCCTTGAAATCTGAAATGACTGAGCATTTATTTGCTGTCTGTTCAAAAGTAAGACTTACGTTATTTTTGCATGCCCGCTCTTCGCTATCTCTGTAACCAATTCCTATCAACCTAATAATTACATAGCGAACTGCTTGCACCGAATTGGAGGGCGCGGAACCGACAGTTTGTTTTCGCTTACTTAGCCGATTATACAGCTTGTTATTTTTTTTTTTTAAAGTAACATAAAGCCGGTTTCATACGAGACACTATATTTAGGTATCGGATTGGTTATGAGGTGTGGGATACAGGCCGTTTAGATAGGCTTTTTAAGTATAGTTTGTGAGGACTTGTCTGGATCTGTAGGTTACCTATATTGGTGATCTGGTTCTGTATTGTTTACCTTGTATCATAAGCGTAGGTATTTTAATTAAGAGTGTGGATAAGTGAGCCTGTTACGAATACTTTTTATGCAAGGCTGTCTATGAAGGCGATTTTATATCAGTGAGGTTACTAAGGAAGTGTATATCATTAACTACGGATTGCTGAATTGAAAAACAACATTCTTCATAAATATATCTTGTTTTTATAAGAAAACCAGTACTAACTGCAATCTACATTAAAATATGTTATCTGTAATAGGAATCGAAAGTGCCTACAGATAATATAAATTTACACTATCTTTTAATAATACCAGAATTAAAATAAACAAGTTAAATGTTCAAGTCAAGTGCCATTAGCTCACCGAGTTTAGCATAAATGCACCAACTAGCAATACAGATTATAAAATAAACATTGATATTTCTACGTCGAAGTAAAACCGACAACACTTCATTTGCAAAACCACGTATAAAACCTAATCCGAAGTAACAGTCGATTAAAAGCCAAAACATTGAGACAATCAATGCTAGCGCAATGTCAAAGTAGGTAAACGAACCAATTAATCTTGATCCTCATATCCTCCTTTTAAAGAGACGTGGGAGCTCTTACAAACCTGGTCCCATTTGAAACCGCTAAAGACTTGGCACAAATCCAAATGAACTCAGAAAGCATACGATTTATAAAAAAAATCTCAAACAATATATTTTGCAAGTATCAAGATCGCTTCGTTTAAATAAATTAATTGTATTCCGAGACGATTTCTAGGAAATAGTGTTGTAATTATAAAAATAGTGACATCGGACGTGGAATTTGTGTTTTACGTGTGTGACTAGAAATAACATGATTTTATCTGACTCGGTATTAGGGACCCAGTGACGTCTGCGATAATACTTCTAATATTGTCTGCTGAAGAATTTTGTTTCTTTTTCCGAAGTTATTTCTTTGTTTTCGACAGTTTGGGACCCCTATTGTTTAGTGTATTCTTCCATTGGAGTACAAAATGACGAAAATGACTTGGCATCCCGTGTTGAAGGTCCTACGTTACACGTGTGACCTTATTGACATTTGCTGCTAAGGTACATCCGCGTAAAACAGTAGTGAAACAAAATTAATATAAAGATTAGGAAATCCACTGTCATAGTGTGATCTAGACAGAATGTAAACATTCGTTTTTCTTAATTCTCTTTTTGATTAACAGACTCAAAAACCTTTAGTGGTGTTTGGTGCAAGGTGGTAATGGTGAAGTTTTAGGTAGACTTATATCTAGCAATGGACTTCTTTTGGCTGAAATGATCATGTTGGTATATTACTATCAAGTAAGTGCAGAGATTGTCAAAACTATGACAGGCTCAAGCAAGATTAAGTCATTATCAATGAAAGGAGTAATAGTCTGGGGCCAGGGTTATCCGAAAGGGAACTCGAGCCCCGGTATAAAGGCTAGAAGGAACGGGGTGGGCTTTTAGTCAGTAAGAGTCTGACACTATCTTCCACTCCGCCCAAGAGCGGGGGTTGTCATTGAATGATTTCTCCCACCAAAAAAAATCTGATTACAGAAATTGTAATAGACTTGTACTGGTAACCTATTTCTTCTTCCTCTATATTCATTATGTAACCAATATATACTCGCTCTTTACCATTTAAAAGTACAATATTAAAGGAATGTAAATCATTTTTAAAAAGCAATCTGAAATATATGTCACCGCGGTAGGTTGATATAATAAATTAATTTCGTCATATTGCAAATATATTCAGACGCGATCAAGATATGGGAGGAATTCATGTCGTTTTTAAAATTATAGTGGTTTCATAAACAAGGCGGTTTCAAAGAATCGCCAGTAACGGAGATCGGTGATAATACTCCGGTATTTGACCTTCGAATGTTCATATTAAAATCATATTATTGGTAAAGATTTGTTCACATTGGGATGTTCCTACGCAGACGCATTTTGGTAACTGCAACGTGTTAAAAACTAGAAATAGTCGATGTTTTTAATCCAGGTACTCTGAGAGGAACGTATTCTGCACAATTTCGCGAGAAATCTCTTTGAAAAGTAGCAGATTATCATGTTAAAGTAAAGTATTTTTTATACAGCCCTAATTAAAATAAATCTCTAAAATTTATAGATTTTATCTGAGTGAAAAAGAACAAAAGTATTGTAGGGACAGAAAAACAGACACACAAAATTAACGTTTCGTTTTAATAGTTTTACACATGTGTCCACGTATATCATACGTTTTCTTTGAAGTTGTGTTTCATCTAACCACGTTTAAGCCCACTCTACTAAATTATCGCGTATTGTTATGTCGTGTCTAACAAGACATTACATGCGTCGGAAGATATAGTAATAAATGTTTTCAGATTCTTCGCTTTCTAAGTCTTCTTTGGTTTTTATTCGATGTAGAAAAGTAGCTTCACAATGTGTTTCATAGTTATCAATATTTGTTACGAAGGTCCTCTAACGTTTAACTCAAAGTATTTTCCCTCCGATCAAAAAGGTTGGAGCTTATATTTGTGTATCGGTGCCTGTCCGAGATATCGTAGCTTCTAAACGGATGAACTGCTGATAATTTCGTCTTTTCTGTTTTTATTTCAGAAGTAACAACAATTTTGAAATGACTGTATGACTTAATTAAATCGCTAGAAGCTATAGTACTTCTCAATATATTATTATGTAAAGCTTCCTTCCTTTTTTCTCCTTCTTTTTTTGAGCTCCTTCCTTTCAGTCCATCTGAAGGTTGTCTGTAAGAGATCGCCATGTAATAAAGCATAATTATATATGTGAGTTAATTGTCATGATTACATTTTAATATTTTCTCACGACTAATCATTGACCAATCTTTGCCGACAAATTATATTCTCTATTTTTCTAATTTCCATAAATAAAGTGTACTCTTTAAGATTTAAATAAAATGGAGTTTTTTAATTAATTGAAATTTAAAGAATGAGCTTCCAATAGCCCCTGATTCTCAGAATTTGTCGATACGAAATTATGATAATTGCCACTGTTTCCATAATTATGCACATATTTATATTATATCTATTATAATAATTTGTGTATGTTTATTGGTTTGCTTTGCTTGAAATTCTGTATATTACGAGATCAGCGTCGTTCATTGTGCCAAATATTGTTGTTGTTAATAATAATGGTTTTGATATTCTTTGATCTAAATTGATGATTTTCTTGATGTTCAAGGAGGTTGCTCAGATTTTAACACCAAGACTGGTCATATTTTAAATCACATTAGTTTTGTTCAGTTTAATTAATATTGTAACTGTTATTCTTCTAATAAAACACAATAGCTAATTAAGTTTTCTTTACTGAATACTCTTAAGACTGCCGTAGTTATTAACCGTAGTCTTGTTTCTCCACACTGTTTGCTCATTGACATATATATTCAACTATGAAATAGTCATCCATTGGAATACGTCAAACCTTACCACACCATATTACCTGTGATATTACAACAGCCAGGTAGCTCTACTACACAATTTTCTCTGATAAACGACTCCACCAAACCCATATCTCATGCACCTACTGTATTGCCGAACCTACGAACCTTATCGGCCAACTCAATCTTTGAAAATCAAGTCATTTCGATGTAGATGCAGCCATATTCCAGTTCCTGAGGTAAAGTATCAAAATTCATAAGGTGTTAGCCGATGTTAATCTGTTTAATAAGCATTTTGATACTTTTGATAGTATCGGCTTAGCTATAAGCCATGTAAAGGTTTCATTCAGTAGACATTTTATTAGTAGTGTTTCTTAAATGTTATTTTTAATAAAGAAATGTATGTTGAGGGGTATGAATAGTGGGTCGGAGATAACTGTTAGTCTGACACATTAGAGTTCTGGAGATCAGCAGATGTAGCTATTAAAGCATATTTATGTCGTGTTTAAAAAACTATACGAAGATGAGAGCGAGACTTGTCATTGAATGTGGTGGAGAATGTAAATATTTTTGTAATTTCCAGATTAAAATTGTCGTTTTATGACTGAAAGGTTTATTATTATTATGTTATATAAATTATAGTGAATGGTTATGGTAAATAATGTAGTGTTGTCGCAAATTAAGACTTGTGCCCAGAAACAGTGCCACAATCACCTCGTTCTAGCTTGATTACGTTCAATTACACACCCTGTAATCACTCCATAAACGCAGATTCAAATTACGAGCTTCCACTTCAATTACTAAAATTATTTATAGATCACCAAGTCTATTACATTCTTTCCCTCAATTACTGTTTAACGGTTTGCAAAACAAGATAAAATTATTAACTGGTCGAGTGTGCTGTATGGTGCGCACGACAAAACATGACTTACGGTCAACAAGGTAACCAGAATCGATACTGTTGTTAAAGAAATACAGCAGTACACGATCAACATTGGTATTGTGATCGGCAACTCAGTCGCGGAAACTAACGATTTTGAAACAATCGAATCGAGCTTACATTTCGCTCATAATCGTATTTCATAACGTCACCATGTGCGGCTTTATGTGGCAGGCTGCGTTGATATAGTGTTCTGTTAACTTTATTTAGTCATCTTTGCGCTCGATTTCTTTTATAATGAGGCTCGTAAGCATGACGGGTTTATTTGTTTGTGAAAGACGATTTGCATTACTACTCTTATAAAATTTTAGCTACTCTGATTTTTTTTTGTCTCTTTTATTGTTATGTATTTTATTATATTGTATTTACAAAGCCTTATTTTTAGATATTTTGTTTAAATGTAGGATAATCGTTAAGTTATTTTATGAAAATTAGTAATTTGGTTTTTCAAATTTGGAAAGTTAACAACCATATAAATTAAAAAAAAAACAACAATTATTAAGTGTCCCAAACAATCCCCAGCGTTTCTTAATTTTAAACGATTATAATATTTCCCATTTTTAAATTAGTACACGCTAATCTCTTTTATACTATTCCAATTGTAGGTGTACTGTCTCTAACCGTATTATGATGTCCAAGTCTACAACTAACAGAAATACGTTTGCTTTTATTGTGCCTACACTGCCTGCCTGCAGCCACGACCGCGTGTAACATGTCTATTACCGATACTAACCTAGGTACAGTCTACCTCGTTTATTTTACAGAACTTCCCCAGGTGTCGGAGCTGTTGCTAAAGATTTACAGTTTCCGTATTATGAAGACAAACAATCATTCCTTTTACTACTGTTTGGTTATTACTTTCCCTGTTAAATGTTATTTCTACAAAATAAATATTAGCTTCATATGTCCTAATTCCTTTTGTGAAATTCGAGTATTCATTTGTTTGTTTTAGTTTAGGATTCGTTTCCTAATCGTCAACGTTACTTGTAAGTAGTTTGGTTGTAATTAATGAGGCGATGTCGACCGACAGATGGTGGTGTAAACATTGTAAGTGTAACATGGTAACTTGCTAGCCGATATATTCCAGCTAAGTCTGTTGCGAGCAGTCTTAGTTGTTAGTGCTTGTCTTGTTTCGTGATGTACAATTATATTGTCTATAAGGGGGGTTTCACTATCGCTATGAAAATATAAATTATTATTATTAGTGTCATGACATCAATGAATATTTAAGTTTTCAATCAAAACTTGAATCCAAATAGTCATAATAACAGCCATAAAACTATGACTTGAAATTTGGTCTCCTGTTTAGCAACTTAACGATTAAATGATAATTGCCATATTTACTGCTCTTCGATGGTGGTCTTAATATTAAAATTGTGACAGCCTAGAAGTTGTTACGATTTTGCAACAGGTACGTACCAGTAGCGTTTTCAAGTTAGTGGTCGGAATCTTTTTCTGAGTAGGTATCCATTGTTAGCATTGTTACGAATAAAATAATAGTTCTGGAGTGGTTAGTGAATGTTTGATTATCAGTTGCCTTCGTGTTGATGTACTTAATCACTAGTTACCTCATTTAAAACGAGTTCTCCATTATTTTCCATGAATAAAACTCTGCAGTCTTAGTCCAGTTTTAAACTCCTCTCTCTTTACGTCAAAAGGCCATTCACGCTTCAACTACTAGTACAAATTAACTCGTTTTCTATCACCAAAACGTTATCTCACAAATCTATCGCATTAACTACTGTGATATTGTACACGGGACTTTCTCCAAATACTAATTACGGAGATACAGCAACGTCTAATAAAGTGTTAAGTTTATTTGAAGATTTTTATTCGTCGTCGGGGTAATAGTGTCGATTTTATTAAGATGTTTACGTGTTTAAATTTTTTGGAATAATCAAGGTTTTTTAAATCTCTTTTCTTTCGAGATGGTGCCAAAGAAATGTGTGCAGACACACTCATTATCGCAAACATGGAATAAAACGTTGGGCTGAATACTTAAGTTTTCATAATACGGTTTCATATAGTTTTTAGCGCTTCATTTTAATTAATGTAGGTATGTATGAGTTTATGGACAATAATAAATAAACTGTTTTGATATTGGCACACCATGACTGCTTCTTCCATCTAACAACACTTTAGCCATCATCTCGACAGTTGCGTCGGCTCTATTCTACTTTATAATTATCAAAAGGCTCTTTTCCTACATTTATTGATGTATCTTCTAGACTTCAAACAAAACCTACATTGACTCAGTACAACCACAAACATCTCTCGCCCTGAAAACCAGTACTAAAGTTTATCTTCCCATAACGACCCAGCATGCATGTCACCCAGTTATCACAAGTTAATGTAACTATTATTAGAGACCACATAATCTGCATGCATGTTCAATAAATGGATAATCTTAGCGGCTGGCTCGAATGCTCGATACAGCGCGGGCGCAGAGTCGCGACCTAAACTGGTATTAAATAATTGATCCATTAACATATATGCTGGTTATAGATCAAGCTGTAGATGTGACAGTGCTTGTCTCTTCCTTAACCATACACTTATCCTTAGGAACCAAACAGATTGAAATGGTTAACTACGGAGATGTTAGAAGGAGTCTGGAAGTTCTGCGAGACGATGACGCTCTTAATCTAATTGACATAAGATCTCTTATTGTCTTGTTAGGATTCCAATCATATTCTGCCTGTTCTTTACCAAATGCGTTTCAATCAACTTTGGTTGTAGTCTTCCAAAAGCAACTGAATAACAGTAGGATTTTGATGGACCAAACGCTTTCTTTAGATCTCCATTACACATGGCATCACACTAATTCTTCGCTTGTTCATCAACTCACTTAAGTGATTCGCGCGAGTCCAATTGATCTTGTTATTAAAAAAAAAAACAATGCGAACTGAATTTGTTTTTCTTTTTAAATATTATTACTATATCATACTACAATATTATAAAACCAAATGTTTATGTCTGTATATTTGTTACTTCTTTATGCTCGACCAGATTGTAACGAAGCTTGGTTCATGAACCTCCTTGGATAGGACTTTTTATCCTGGGAGTGGGGAAGGGGCCATCCCTTCGGAATAATTTTCTACTATCACGCGGGTGAAACCGGGGCAACAGCTATTAATTTATACAATATTATAAATTAATAGTTGTTGCCCCGGTTAGTAATACGAGTATTGTTATAATAACTTAACGTATCACAAATTGCAGTGCCCAAATTGAATTGTCCCGTCCATGTAATGTGTAGGTACTAGGTACTCAGATCAGATATGCTGTCAGTTTTACTAATATGAACGTTTATGCAAGACAATAACGTTTCTAACTTAGGACTACTGACAGGTACAAGTTCTGGTTTGACTTGAACAGCTTGCACTGGGAAATAGAAATGTATTGCTAAAGTTTTAATATGACCATTCCTTTATGAAACATTACCAAAATAGAAACCTGCTTAATTATTTTCGCAATGTCCTGAAACTATTTATTTATAATTATGTATAAATTGTATAATAAAACTAGGCTAAGGCTGATATAGGTATTAAAAAGCGGCAGATACCTGTTTCCAAAAAAAAAAAGTGATATTGGCAAGTTAATTTATTTACTAAAAAGATTTTTTGATAAAGTTTTATATTTTAAAGATGTGTATAATATAATAGTTAAGACAAATCTTAAACATGGTTTAAAGTTTTTACAGTCCCGACTGTAAAAACTTTTAATATTAATCTAAAGTCTTAGCTTGAAGGCTTAGCTATAGAAGAGTTCTATGATTTGCATGCAAAATTATTA
The DNA here is from genome assembly GCA_929112965.1 of Mythimna albipuncta. Taxonomy (NCBI): domain Eukaryota; kingdom Metazoa; phylum Arthropoda; class Insecta; order Lepidoptera; family Noctuidae; genus Mythimna; species Mythimna albipuncta. The sequence goes on from OV815973.1 coordinate 1,724,862, forward strand.
TTATTATTATTAGAAAATTCTGGTTCAATATCACAGATAATATAATAGTTTTATCTCAGAATTATCAATGATAATGAAAAAGGTATACATATTTTTTAAAAATCTCTCCCAAATCTTTCTGCAATTCTTACTGGTCTATGAACACCTTGATTAGGTCTCGTATATGTGTTGCATATATTTAATTACTCGTTAGCATTAATACTAATATATGAGGTGCTGTAAAAGGACAGGGATCCTTGTGTATTGATATTATAAACAGGATATTGAATGCCATATATAGAACCAGTAATATTAAGAAATTCACTAATTTTTTTGGTAAAGTATGCTTATGTGATTTAATTCATTAAACCTCAAGCGAGCGCCGAAACGTCTAAAAGGTTCATCACCATTTTTTTAATGTTCCCACTGTTAGGACTCAAGCCTCCTCTCTAGGAGAGGGAATGGGCCATAATCCACCACGCGGGCCCAGTGCGGGTTGGTGAATGTCACATGTCTTCGAATTTTTGGTTCTGGGATATGCCGGTTTGTGAAAAGGTTAATTGGTTTTAAGTCGTTATCGTCATCTTATTGTTTATTTATCTGCTTCTCTGTATCTATTGTTTTTCTCCATTTTTCACTATCTCAATTGTCACCTCCTTTCTAGCAACAATTTTGCATCTTTCACTTAATCCAACTTTCATTTCTTTGGGCTTCCTTTCCAATAATACTTACAGATACAGATACTATTATTTTAAATTATCTAATATTCAACGAATTTATCCAACTTTCTCTGAGATTTATATAAATGTGTATCGCTTTAAAATAATTAGGCAATTGACGCCATCGAAAAACATGGAATTACAACTATGTGGTCAAGTAGATGATTCAACACCATTATCAGCTATAACCTTTTTAATTTTGACATACATTGGAATCCAGAATACAAGTGTAAAATTAACTCCCATTCCCACATCAGATCAGATTTACACTTTTTAAAGCCGATGTCTTAAGTATTTATCGCTGCTACCGCCACATAAATTAGTGGTCCATAAAGTAATAATCCATATTAACGATGTCTGACCATATTTAACTGGTTGTCTGACGTTGGAACTGGCCAATCAGGTATTTGTCTTGAGACATTGTTGACGCCATTCACTTGGGGGATATTGATTGGCTGGAGTAACGGATGCTGTGGCTTGGTAGGAAGGTAGGATGGTGCTGATTGATATGCGTGATGGTTAATTCATGATTTTTCTTGTTAAGTAATTGCGTCACACAACACGACTTTGATATAGAAAATTTGTCATAATTATTAATGTCTATGAAATAGATGTACCATTTCATCAGGTTATATTCTTCAGTACCTAACCTTTTTCTTTCCTATCATAGTGTGCCGAAAAATACTTACTCCCTTTATTTAATGTCGCCATTTTTTAGTGTTGAGATTTTGCATTATTTGGTTTATCATCGGTCTAGCTACATACCTTTACCATAACAGCGGGCTTTTGCGGATGACGAACATTGGTTAGCTGGCCGTCTAGCTAGCCCGAGTTGACGTTGTGTAGTGTTCCACTTCGGCATCAGAGATGTCAACAAAGCTGCTAGAGCTAAGGGAACGTTTGAAATAGTGATCATGGCCTTAGAACACAAAGGACACCTAAAGAACAGGTGGTCTTATCAGTAACAGTCTAACACGCTCCGTCACATGCTAGAACAGGAGAAGTTATATGATGATTTTTCTAAAAAGGTCCATTAGCTTCACCATTTTAATTATGCCTTTTCTCATTCTTCTCATCCACTAAAAAGTCCGTTAACCAGATATCCAGCTTTTATCTCGAAATTACAGTACGCGAAGGCAAATCAGCATCACGGTGAGAATTGATGGTATCGTCTCAATTGAAGCTTACAACACATGATAAACAACTGACAAGGTATACTTTTCTCCCATTCCCAGGTTTTAAGAGCAATATGTTGAATATACGTGTTACTTATTGAGTTATTAGCATATCGCTCGGTTATTAGTGTCTTATCGCGATCAGAGAGAGAAAGTAAGAATTATGGTGTTTCCATGGGAGCTTATGGAACTTTGTCACGGAAATCGACGGTATATTAAGTTGCAAATGTATTCGGAACACTGTTGAAGGCCTTGAGGGCGCTGTTGAAGTCCAATGTTGTTCATAAATATACGAGTCCAGAAAATAATAAATTGAATCTCTTGTTGTTGACAAAAACGTGTTGCGCTAGTCTCAAATAACACGAGATACGGATAGAAATATGATAAAATAGAGGTTTTCCATGGCATAAAGGCATTATGTCATGATTTCCATGGCATATATCTATTATTTGCCTTTCGCTCAATTTGTTTAGTTACAATGTAACATTTTTAAATTATTTCTTTTTGTGGTGGGAAATCATCTTGTACCTAATGTAGAAAACGAGAGGGCGTGCCAGAATTTTACTGACTAAAACCCACCTACGAGTATGTTTCTTCATTTACCTTTGACTCTCGTTGAAACTGTGTAACATGTATTCTTCCATACTTCTCCATTCTTTGTCATCTTAGTAAAATATAATAATAAAAAATGATGTGGGCCATAGAATGGGCCTTTTTGAACTCATCATTTTTCACACAGTTCATTCTATCGTTTTTTTTTTGTCTTCCACTTTCTACAAAAATTTTCAGTCAGTTTAAGAAGAGAGATGTGTACTTACTACAAAATTCGTAAGTGCAAACACAATTAAGTAATATTTAAAAAAAGTTAAAGATTGAATTTTATACAAAGTAAAAAAAAATGTGCCTTACCTTTGGTGTGAACAAAATCAATTCAAGTTTATTGTTATTGCGTTTTTCAAAAACAGCGAACAATATCCGATACAATCATAACAGAAATATCCGACAGATTGATTGTTGAATCGAAATCGATGCATCGATACGACACTGTTTGTTAAAACATCGCAATCGAAAGAATTATCGGTAACAATGGTTTGTTTATAATCTTACATCACTAGCATGTTTAGATTTTATATAATAACTAAGAACTGAATGTATTTTTTGCTTGAATGTACATAGATGCTTGTAGTCTTAATTCTTTAGTAACTAAAAGACCCAATTTGGCCGTTTAAAATGAAGTAGTAGTACTTAATAATATTTCACAACTATCACGCAACTTCATCTAGTCTCACTATGGGTACTAGACAACTGATATGCATATTTATATATTTCTTTAAACATTTGTCTTGGGTCAGAAGAAAAGGTTTGGTCAGTTGAGTCAGGACCACTAACCACTAGACCAACATTACAGGTCAGTCAAATGTAACGGTATGTAGTAAAAACGATTGTCATAGCTTAGTATTCATCCTCGTCCTATATTATAATTATTTACACCGTTAAATTTTAATCGTTTTAATCCCGTGGAGGGTCGATCAGGTACATGAAATACTATCGATTTGTAAAGATAAAATTAAAAAATGAAGTACCTCTTTTTCAAAACTCGTATTAATTTAAGCATGTACGAAATTAATTTTTTTAAGAAAAGATCAGCTGAGCGAGTTCAATGACTTTTTTTTTTATAATGTACGTAACGCTGTCTATTAACTACAGGTCATTGAACTCGTTCAACTGACGTTTTCTTAAAGATACTAGTTTCGTACATGCGTTAATTAATACGAGTTTTGTAAAAGAGGTACTTTGTTTTTTAGTTTTATCTTTACAAGTCGATAGTGTTTCATGTACCGGATCGACCCTACACGGGATTAAAACGATTAAAATTTAGCGGTCTATAGATACCACATAACTTTAAATACCTATAGAATACTCATTATTTTGTAAACTATAGGTATAAAATACAAAAAAAAACAAATCATTTCACAATAATATCAATTGTACATATCATTATATCAAAACTTTGTTCTAGATCGTTCTCAAAAAGCCTCATGAATAATGGTAAAATTATACTAAAGTCCGTTTTCAATACAAAAAAAAGACGTCAAGTCAAAAATCATGTTTCAGAAACTCAATGAGAGATTATAAATATGAAAAAAAAAATAAAGATCCGACATACAATACGACAAGAATCATGTGAAATACGCTGGAGTACAAGATTACATTAGTTGTATAGAACTTTAATGAAGCGTGAATGAGAGATTCCGTATGAAACACAATAACTTCAAAGGGACACAACACAAGAATCAATGTGTAATCTCTAAATAATGTGTGCATTTGGAAGCAATAGGATAAGTACAATGTTATTGTCGAAGTATTGAATTAGTTCGATTTGTTATTGAATGAGTTGGTCAAACTGAACTTGAAAATAACATTTCGCTAAAATAAAATGCACAAGACAGTAACAATACCAATAATGCATATAAATATTATGAGCTTGAAATAGAAAATAATATTGTAAAACACAAACAACATGTACCTACACACACAAAATAATAAAATATAGGAAGTGCTTCGCGTAAAACTTGTAATGTTGCTTTCACAAAGTGCAGTTAAAAAGTATTTTCCTTAAATACTCGGACCGGTGAGGTAACACGACTCAGTGTTTTTGCCCTTTGCATTTCTCATTAGACCTCTCATTGAGGAATCAGCCATCTCTGTCTTTTAACTCAACAAAGAAAGAGACCACAGATTTTCCCAGCTTCTTGATGTGTTCAGAGTAAATAAAATTAAAAAGAGTGAAGTTAAAGCAAATTGGCGAAACGTTTTTTTTCCAATTTGTAAAGATTTTGTCGAAGTGTTTTATAACCTGGCAGTCATTGTTTCGATTTTAATAATGAATTTGCTATTGTTTTAAGCGAACTGAGCGCAGTAGACCGGGAACTTAATTCGGGTACAAAAACAAACAACAGTTAGTACCTCTATATATCAGAACAATGGAGTCCTTAATTCATAAAAAGAACGTCAATAAAAAGTAAATCCATTAAAATAACATTGCTCATGCGTGTATTTTCCAAAAATATGATAACTAAAGTAAATCACAATAAAAATATGATTCATTTTGAAATTAAAGGAAGTAATATATCCATTCGAGTGCAAAACAATTTCAAATATAAGATAATTGACAAATATACGTTCACGAACGTTCAATGAGAAAGATGAATGATCATAACTGATGCCAAGAACTCAGTGGTGCATTTGATGTATTGATGAAACATTGCAATGAAAACTGGCCCTTGCACAAAACAAATTAATCCACTCTTGTATTTGTTAGAATACTAACACTGGTCATATTTCTGTAGACTGTAACACATTTAGTGGATACCGAGAAACAAAACTTTTGGTTTCATCCATTTAATTGTATCACTAGGCATAAGTATAGTCAACCTTATAATGTGCCTACTGGTGGAACTCAAGCTGAGAGGGAATTAATCGTAATCCACCACGCGGGCCCAGTGCGGGTTAGCAGATGTCACACGTCTTCGAAATTTTGGTTCTAGGACATGGACATAGGACATAGGACTTTCTTTTACCGTTTGAGGGAATTGGTGATGTAATAAACTGCAAAAAATAATGCGCCTAATTTTGAACCTACAACTAGTAAGTCGTAATCGATTCCACCGGGCTACCATTAATCAGCTACTTTGTTGTTTGCTTTCTCATCTTTAATGATTTCCATATTTCATCAATTTCTATAAATTACAAACTCTCCTTCATCCAACTTATTATTTCTAACTGATAATATCTCTAAATACCATTTATCATTTCGATCGTTTTTCACTTCATCACCTGAAGCCGTTTCATATCATATTTCTACATTATTTTTCCTGAGACAACATAAACTACAATCAAGATCACTAATGAGATAAGAGTCGGTAATCCAGCTAAGTGTATTATAAATTATGATATTCTATTTAAATGTGTATATTTCTTTAGTTAAACCTCTTAACGTGTGGTTACTGATTTGTGGTTTATCATCACGCGATGGTTGACTGACAATTAATTTATTACGTGTATTATTAATTGGTTTATTAAAAAGTGTTTCCCACTTTGTGACATTCTTGTGTCTGCCAGGTGTTTTTATAGTATGTTTTAACAATTCTGTTGATATAAAGTTGAGCAAAGCGGTATCGTGGGAAACATGAATCATTTGTTACGAGATAAGCAACAATGTTTTCCTGAATATTACAGAATAGAATAAACATTAACTCTTTACTTTTTTTTTAGAGTGCCTAAGGAAAATAGATTATTACATATTTGAATTTGCACATTTTTGCTTTAAAAGTTTTTAGGTTTTTGTTATTGTAATGATTATAAATGTGTATAATCTGCGCTTCTCTAATAATACTTGTTTCCAACTGTTTCAAATATCCTATCTCCTCCAATATCATCCTTGTTAAATTATGATCAGAAAGTATAACTTTGTGGAGGGTACGTTAAATGCTCATTTATCTTACAACAATAACGGAGTCAACTAAATCACTACAAAAGCAGCTGTCCTATTTTAATCGTGGACCACACGGCAAACTTTAGTGTTCCATAAAATAAATCATTAGCGCCGCTAAGTATAGAACTAGTTTGAGCCTAGTTCTAGACCACGAAACAACAATAATTGTGACCTACATCGACCATGAAATTAGTTTCGTGGCGGTCACACGCAACTATATTGTCGTGAGTTATTTGAAGTCGACTATGTTTGATTTGGATACTATTTTGAAAAGATGTTCAACGTTATTAATAAATTACTTAATTTTATAGTTTATACATTTTTGTTTAATCACTCGATCACCTGATGGTAAGCGATGATTAGCACGTTTGTACTTTTACTTATACACACTATCAATATTTGTGTTTGATATTATAAATAAAGTGAAATTAATAATTCCTAGTAACAACATTAGTTTATCTTTATGTAAAATTTTTGCAAAAGAGCTGTGGATTTTGTGAATAAATAAATAAATAAAATCAAACAAATTTTAAAAGTCTTTTCTAAAATTAAACCAAATACTAAATTATCTAAGTGCGGGGAAACCCGTTCAATTACCGAACACAGATATACAGTTTTAAGTACGCGTCGATTCGTTGGCACAGTTTCGGAGTCGGTGGTCTTCAACGATTTCGTGTCACTTTACGAGCTCATTATAGCGTCTGAGAGCCGTCGCCACATTCAGTCTCGCACCTTACTATATTACTACATGACATGCTATATTGACATTGTCAACATTATAGAAGTGATGAAGCTTGAAAGAAAATAAATGAGGCAAATAAATGAATTATTATTATTATTATAGAGACCATTGAATTATTTACTTTTTTTTGGTTTTCTAGGTGTTTCATAAATCGAAAAAAAATGAGAAAAATCATTTTTGCTCTATATACATACAATGTTCCACAAGCGTGTGTATGTTTACTGTATTTAACTGCTTCGTTGGCCTCGTAGTCACAGATGCGTATCGGGCAAAAAGTGCTTTTGAGATTTTCCATTAGGAATTACTCTGTAGCAGCCCGGAGTTTAGAAGTTAGTGGTGTGACATTCTCATGCCTCCAAAAGCAAGTAAAGATGTTGATCCTATGCCTAATCTCTCTCTGGTCATGTTGGGTTACTGTCCCATCGTGCTGTGAGAGTAAAGGAACACAGAGTGCACCTGTATTTACGCACATACTTGACCACTACATGTAATATGTCCCAAGTATTTGGCTAATCTCTATTGAGATTGGCCACCATGATCGATATGCGGTCGAGAGGATTATTACGAGTATTATGTACTTATGCTATGTGCCATGTAGTTCTGTGTGGATATGGAATCTGCTCTTAAGCTTCCTTGTTTTCCATAGCATTAATGCGTATTTCAAAGTGTATATAATTTATATCGACCATGACTTTGACTTTGATTTATTCGAAACGAAATTACTGTGAGAAAGATTCTGATCAGGCACAAAGAGCTTTCGAGCCTTATTAAGTGATACATCAGGCTCTAATTAAAAAGACAGCGTGGAATCTAACAAGAAATCCTTTATTCCTTCTGTCCAATTAAATAGGCGTGAAAAGACAAACAACTTTCAAGATGCTCACAATGTGTTAGACAATATTCTTTTGTTTCATTTAAAGTTATTTGTAACAGATGAAGTCATTATGGTTTAGAATGTCAATTTCTACAACGATAAGAATAAAACTAAGACAATGCCATCTTTTAACCTATCAATGCATTTGCAAAATGTCGTCTGACACCATAATTTTATAACCAAAATTCATTGAAGTAACAATTCTAAAGAATTCAACATAAAGTTATCAAAAGCCTCTAAATAAAAATGAGTAACAATAAATTTTTTATCAAATTATATGTATTTTGAATTCTGAAACTTTCACCGCCTCTGCAGTTTACGGTTGCTTGTACGGAACGTCTGGAGGACTTTACAATGATAAATTAGACATTTAATAAATTTTATTTGGAACATCATTCTTGTCTTTGCTTCACAGAAAAAATGATAATATTATCTGATGAAATTCAGAGACGTCTTACTTGATGGGAGTGTTGTAAAAGATTTTTACTGGGAATAAAATAAAATAGCGTTGGTGGTGTCAATTCTCACATAATTGACTAACATCGTTTTATTAGTCTACATTACATGTCTAGGTTAATAATAAAAACGGTGTGTTTGACCCGTTCAGCAAAAGAACAAAGTCTAATGTCTCATTCGTTTTAAAAAATACAATCTGAAAAGTGCTTATTATATTTCATTTTTCTAGCATGTATTAAAGTGTTCTGACAATTTGATACACACTTTGTTACGTGTTAATTATTTAATCTTCTAAATAACAACTACTTATTAGACTTTATTATTATTTTGTCTTTGTCACGTTACATTTTGTTGCCCGATTTCAATGAATAGATACAAATGATAATATGTTACTAAAATCCAAAGTATACACTAAGCAATTTAATAAAAAACCTGTATGCCGTCAAATGCTTCAACCTCGTTGAAAACGTTGCCACGTTGCATGGCAATGCTTATTCTCTGTCCTAAGTAAAAATCATCTTTAATAATTTGTGAGCACTTGAAACCCACTATGTGAGAGTTCCAACCCCTTACGGCTTAAAAATATAATCGCCAACAAAATTTTTACAAAATTATGGCTGCTGTCTGAAATGAAAAGGCAACTGAAGATTACGGAAAAAAAAAAACAATTAGATGCCTGGGGCCTTACCGTGCATGACATGTTAGGCGTGCGAGCGAGAAAAAGTAATGGAGTTATACATCCTATATAGCTCTATCTCTTTAACTGACTGGCCGGTTGGTCTAGTGGTTAGTAGCCCTGACTGCTATGCCGGAGTTCGTGGGTTCGATTCCCACCCAGAACAAATGTTTGTGTGATGAGCACGATCATTTGTTCTGTATCTGGGTGTAATTTATCTATAATATGTATGTATTTAGAAATATATAAGTATGTTTATCAGTTGTCTAGTACTCATAACACAAGCTCTGCTTAGCTTAAGACTAGACGGCGTTGTGTGATAGTTGTGGAATAATATTATTATTAATTCTGTTTAGGTCGTCAAATGGTTCGTGTTAAGGCCTCAGGTCAACTGAGTAAGTTCATTTCCTTTCCCAATATACATAAGTCAAGGCTAGTTAGCCTTCCTTATTTGCGACTCCGCATTAAGGATTAAGAGGTTTTCGTATCTTAATCCATTTTGATCCGCAGTGTCAAACAAGCGAATATCTCATGATACAGAAATATCTTCGTCGCCACCGGCGCTGGGGCATTTTACGTATACAATACGATTTGGCAGACTTTAACGTCAATTTGTTACTTTCCATTTCACCTTTGTCTGGTGGCGTGATATAAGTATATAAAAGACATTGTGATGATATTTTTTACAGTATAAGACACGCTATCTCCGAGTGACGTTTTGATTCGAGTAGACAAAACAAAATATAAAAACCGATTTATTTAATATCGTGTGAAGACATAAAACGTATCGTTGAAATTTTTATATCTACAGTATGTTGTAGTGCGCTTTGCACTTCATCGCAATAAATAATAGTAGTAGACCAAAAATAATGCCTTGCGGAACACCTTCATTGTTTCAAAACATGGATCTGTTATTTGGAAAATTTGTGCGTTCGAATAAATGTACGATCTTTACCTTAGATTCATATGATAATTTCGATAACAGTTATCTTTTATGACGACATCCTTTTTTCATGAAAATAATACATGACCCTGTCAGTAGCCCTTGGAATACCTCTTTTTTGTTGATATAAACTAGGACTTAACTGCGATTCCACCTAATGATAAATAGTGTTGCAAACGTTGATGATGAGACGCGCTAGTTTATTAAGAGTCTATTCACTCTAGCCTTGAAGACACCTAAATTATTATCGGATGGGATAACCGCAGCAGGCAAATAGTTAAACGACGAGGCGAACCGCTTGGTCCGTGCTTTATATGAGTTATTATTGCTATTATCAGATTTTACTATCTTATTAAGTAATTTTATGAGTCATTTATTGTAAAAACATCCTGCCGAATATTAAAGTGACTATATCCGAACAAAAGTTATTTCTGAAACCAGACGACGGCGCTTACCAAAATAATAAACAGACATAAATCGTGTTCCACAACGAGAGTAAATGCCGTCTTTGTCGACTAATTGAAATAAACTGCACGCAAAAAATGCTTTTGACCGACATAATAAGTGATACCGAACGTTTTCGCTTTAATATATGAAATAATATATTATTCAGATTCAAAAGAACTACGGGTCGTTTTGACGTATTGTTGGTGTAATTAAGAGTTATGGGCGCTTAAACCTGTATACTCACTGAAAGCTAGGAAGATATTATGAGTATTACATACGATTTCATAAGATTTCTGGCAAAAATGTTATGTTTGTTAAACCGACATATGTATTGCAAGATTACTTGCTAATGTTACATCATGCAACAGAAAATTTATAGGCAGGAATAGTGATATCCTTGGCAGACAAGGAAATGGTTGGATACCGAATAAGATAAGACAGGCTTCATTAATTAAATTAAATCAACAACTCCTAACCTCCTTATATGATTGGCAAAGCTTTACCTCGGTGTGTCTCTACCTCAAATGCAAAGATGCAGTAGATAGTAATGGCGGTACATAACTAAAGATTAAACGTTAAAGGTTTTAAAATGCCTTCTTTTGATTTATTGTGTGCAAAACATGGCAACTCCGTACATTTTCTGTTAAATTAAGGATATTTTATCGTTAAATGTATAATTTTGAAATCTGCGAGCATCTTAAAGTTGCTTGAAGCTTTTCTTTAATTGCTTTTTCATTCAAATCGGTATTCTAATTAGATTCGGTTATCTAACATTCTACAAATGATCGCCAATTTATATTCCACGAAAATGAAATGTTAATTTGCAGTTATACCACGAGGGCAGTGCAAATTACCAATTAACCTTTGTCGTGCTAATAAATATTAATAACAGGATTTTATTCATTAATTCTTGTATAGCGATATCATTGACTGGCCCAGCAATAACTTTAAGTATGTCACTCATTTGTATTTTGTTGCGTGCGGACATATCACATGTTATGGAGATGAAATTGCGTTTTGTCTAGAATCACTTGTTAAACTTAGCTCACTAGTAGTTTCATAGTGTTTTGAATATTTTTGGACATAATGCTCCTATGTGTACATTTGGGGCTACTACATGCATAGTGAATCTACTGCCATTATGCTACTGCGTAAAAATTTTCTTATATAATTGATAAGTCCACAACAAGCTAATCATCAATCGTCTTAAAATTTGTGATATTTAAATCTTTCCATTTGTTTTCTTTTTTTTCCTAAATAGAAAGAGAACAATGAATGAGAGTGCAACGCGCTTCTTAGGTCTTTGTTTTATATGTAGTGTAGAGACCACATTAGCCATACTGAGTGGACTAATTAGATTGTAGTAATTCATGAGCGTTTTAATGTCTTGCTTTGTCTGGCGAAGGGAATTTTAATTGGATTACTGAAATTAATGTTTGTATTTAAACTAATGAGTTCCCATATGGTGTAAGTAGAGAAACCGCTGCCAGATTTACTACTTGTGCAATTATATTTTACGTCGATAAATTATTGCACTATCCTAATCCATATATTAGAACTCCAAACAGGTACATTTCATGTTTCCACTCATAACGTTTCACTTAGCAAGAGAAAGTTAAATTATAGTATTTGAATAATTTATGATATATGCTTTACAAATATGAATTTACTATCGAAATAATACAATTTGACAGGCAATTTGGAACAGAAATGGCATAAGACCTGGGAAACATTACTTGAAACCAGAAATGGAAATCATTTGGAGCTAACTATCTTCTCGCAACTATCCTTATCATTTGTTCAGGTTATTACGACCTGGTTTTCAATCTTTCAAACTGAACTTAGTCCGTATTTGCATCAATAATTGCATCGTTTATGCCACGTGGACAACCACAATATTGTAGTAATACAGGATTACGTAAGAATTTACATAGTTTACGTTATGCACTAGCATAATATTTGTAGCGATGAAGAACTGGTCTGCCTTCGCAACTAACTCTACAAACGTCAATATATTATGTGCTTTATTCGTAGTAAATTACTATTTGTCAGTTTGGTTTCTCACGGCCCCATAATTAATGGTTTTATTTTTGGAAAGGCATTGCTGTAATAATGAAGAAATATTGGCAAAAATGTTTCTGTTGAATTTTACATCTCAAAGCACAATTTATATGCCATAAAAATTTTGAAAATAGAAATGATATATATTTCATTTGGTACATTTCCTTCTTTTGTCTAGATGATTTTTACCATTTATCTTTCTGATCAAATATGGTTGTGTGTCATTTTTTTACTTTCTTTCAAATAGTCAGTTATTGGGTCATTCAGTTCCCTTAAAAATGGTTGAGCTGAGTGGGCCTGATGCACGCGTCATGCTCGTGAACGAGTGCCGTCAGATGGGACTGGTCATCTCTTAGCTGCCAGTGGCTTAATTCAGTTTCTATCTTTTATTTTATATTTTTATTTCATTATCGACATTGTGCTCACATGATAGAAGCAACAAGTAATATGTTACCAAGCATTATTATGTAACACATAATATGATTTAAAAGAGTGTCCATGGAGTTGGTTGCACGTTCTTCTCCATAGATACCTACGCTTTGGAACGTGCAATTTAGCTTCACTTTTCTTGGACTGACTGACATTCGACTATTCAAAAGTGCCTGCAAATGGTATATTTGAAATAAATGCTTTGATTTTGATTTTGACAGACCAGTGTAAGATGGTATTTATTTGTGTACATTTCACTGTATAGCATTTATACAAGTTGAAGGGCCAAGGTGTTTCATAAAATAATTTGCAACTCATATCCATGCAACCAGCTTTATCTTGTCGCAGGATATGTGTGTAATTTGTAATTACTTTTGTAACTCATATAAGTAAGTTTTCCAATCCGATAATGCGAACTGTCATAACAGTCGCAACGTCCGCGTCCCTCTAAAATTAACATCTATCATAATGTTAATTACTTTGAATTCTATTAACAAGATTCTTGTATAATTAATTTCTCTAACTGATTGCTTTGTTAAGTGTTTGATTACAACTTATAAACTGTTATGCGCAATAACTGGTGTTACTAGCTAATTTTAAACTTAATGCTTAATTTTCCTATTGACACCTTGATAATTAGTAAATGTGTTGCAAGTTTTGTTGAGTTCTATGATGATATTAATGATACCTTCAAGATCTTAACCATGTGTGTTAATATCGGCTTATTCATTGGAAAATGTTCTTTCAACAGGTCTTAAGGAGCTTGCTAAACTTATTGCGTTTATTGAAGTTGAAATCTTTATAACATTTGCAAACTCTTTAGTTGGATTAAAGTTTTCATCGTGTTCGATAATAAAGAATAATATTGATATAAGTTTTGATAACCAACGTAAATCAAAACCGAGTTCTGAGTTATGCAAGTATTTATGTCCTTTTGAATTATCAAATTAGGGCGGTCTCAAAGTTCTTGCTGCAAACTTGATGCATAAAGGAAATCCTATTACACGCAACAAATTAACATTCATAGCTTGTTTACTATTAACATTATTGCAAAATTATCGTACAACTGTGAAATTTGCATAAGTCAGCAAAATCAGATCTTTATATAGATTGTAGGCACCGTCACTTGGTGCATAATTTGATAATTGAATGGCTTCGTGAATGTCAAATGATGTGATCTCCGCAGTTGGTTTGTTAAGAGACCTAATTTTGAATAATTGGTATCCAATCCTAGCAAGGGCAAGTGATTTATCTTCAGGATTGTCAGCTGTAATGTTTTATACGAGTTTTCAATAGTCACTGTTTGAGTAATAGCATCATTGTGCTAATATGCCGAACAATTTGAATAACACTTTGAATAACATTTTTAGCGTCAGTAATATTTTAATGAGCTCTCAAATCCTTCACTGAGTCTAAACATAGTTTATAACTTAATAACTTTTTACTTGTTATTAAATAATGATGTTATTATTTATTGTTATTTCCTAACTAACATTTCAAAACTTGAATAAATTATGTGAAAAGTGATGTGAAGGAAAAGGTAATTAGTGATAGTATGATAATAACGGGATAAAATGGACGTATTTCAGTGACCCCAAGTAACATTGAACAAAGGCATGAAGATGAAAATGATGCTTCACAGTAATATTTTTGTTGACAATCTCATCTAAATTCACAGCTTGTCTCACTTAACTCTCACTGGTTTTCTCCGCTAGGAAGCAAATAATATTTACTTTGTTTTCCCATACTGTTAGAAACAAAAGCTAACATCGTTATAAAGCATAATCAACAAAGATTGAATTCAAATAATCGAAGTGTCCAATAAATCATGTTCTTTGATAACGGAACGTTAAAGGCTGTCAACTGTGGGTTCTGTGCCATAACGAAACATGTTCGAATCCGTGTGGTGACATTGTCGGGACGGTAATTGGTAGCAGTCGCTTTTGTTGTATTTATGAGTTCCATAATTGGTAACTATTGCAATAGGTATTTCTAAATTTCTTGGCTGTGGCTTGAATGAATGTATCCAAAGAATTTATTAATAAGTGCCAATTTAAGCAGCATTTCCTAAAGTGATCCGATATCGGCATGATCTTTATTAGAGACTATACTGTGTATATTTTATTGCTTATTTTTTATCTGTTGTATCAATAAGTTGTTTGGTAACCACAACGTCTTCATTAGAGGAAATCTCGACTTGGTGGAAATTATTTCAACATTTTTGATCTGTTAGCCTAGTGGTTAGTGGCCCTGACTGCTGTGCTGGAGGTCGTGGGTTCGATTTTCACTTTGTGTTCAGTGAAAATGTTTGGGTGATAAGCATGATCATTTGTTCAGTGTTTGGGTGGAATTTATTTATTATAATATCTAATATGTATGTATATAAAAATACATAATTAAGTATGTTTATCAGATTTCTAGTACTCTGCTTAATAATTTGGGACTATGTAGATTGCGTTGTGTGATGGTTGTAGAATAAATATATTTTTTTATTGACTTTTTGATGAATTCATCTGAAAAAACTTCACCCATAAACCATAACAATAGCCACTAACATACACGTTAATACAAATCGCTCGATCTCAATCCAAATTTCCAATACAGTACAATTTATAGTACATATTTCAAATCCACCAGCTTTGCTCTCGACCTCAGCTACTTCCGCAAATATATCGCTATTACAGAAAACGTAAACATTCACATACAAATCAATGAAAGTAAATGCAAACTTTAACGTAATAACCCCATTTACGACCTTAGGGCTAAACTTTTGCAATAAAAATAATACAAGCGATGTAATAGAATTTATGATATTCTAATAAGGAACTATATTGGTGGGAACCGAAGAAACAGCTATCACTGATGGTTTTGTTAGAATAGGTGTTCGTTATTGGTGTTTTAGAGCTGGAAAGGTTAATGGTCAAATTGGATTGAATTGGTAATATCGTTTTACTAGACCGGAATCAAGTGGCATGTACGAAAATTGCTTTTGGTGATGGCAAGGCATGTTTGGTTACATCACCACTGCTTTCTAAGATATTTTAATGGTAGAGGGGTGCCCAATTGATGATTGTCTGTGTAAGATGTACATTTTAAAGCTTTGGATATCATGACCCTGAAGGGAAGCATTTTGAACACTTCAAATTTTTAATTGTCAAAAAGTTGGTCAATCAGAAAGATGAAGCTAATTACACTTAAGGAAGAGCAGTCTCTACAAAAAAGAGCGTGAAAAAAAATCTTTATTTATTTTTAAAATAAAGTGTCAATAAAGATCCATATGGATATCATCATCATCATCATTTCAGCCGGAATACGTCCACTGTTGGACATAGGCCTCTCTCAAGTGTCGCCATAATGACCGCGATCCTCACCAGGTTATCGGTCTACCTTGTGGAAGACCTTCCAGAGCTGCGTCTTCAAGTACGAGAACCTTTTGTGCCCGTTGACCTTCTTAATATACCCTGGCCACTGACACTTTAGTTTGGTAATTCTTCAGCCTATGGATTTTCTTTGGGTCTATCATAGGTTTGACACTCTTTTAGGAAAATAATTATAAAACACTATACATAAATATTAACTAAGCCAATTCAGTACTTTACAAAGGTAAAAACCAAATGTCTGGGATTATGCTAAACTATAATAAAATAAAAATAACATAGAGTGTATCAGCAGAATCCACGATAATAAAAACACGTGTAATAGTAGTTCATTACGGAATTAGGTAAATGAATAAATACGGCAGTGGTAACACAAACTCTCCGCGTTCATTGAAAGTCTATCTTTCTTTCAACAAAGATCAAGGTGCGCAGACGCGGCAGTTGAAATCACAGAAGAAAATTAAATTATGAGAAAACCCTATTGAAACCTATCATTCACCATACCAGAAAGGTACTAGAAAGAGCCTTCGGACTGGGTTAAAATATGACAAATTTATGTCATAAGAACTGCTTGTGCACTTATTTGCATTACTTCATGAGTGTATACATCATACTTGTAGATAAACAAATATAACTAGTAACGGCTTTCTCAGTTGACGGTCACAAATTGTGTTATGGCAAATAAGTAAGTTGCTAAATTCGAATCTTTTGTCAAATTCCATCATCACAATTTTCATATCATAACCAGAAAATACTCAGCTCGAAATCAAGACATAGGTGATCGGAGTCGTAAGAATCAGAAACAGTTGATTACTTTCAGAATCGAAAGCGATACAATGCTAATCGACATATACGAGTATATTCTTGATACATGAAAGAATGTTATTAATTTTGTTTTTAATTATTTCCAATTGCTTTTAAAGTTCCTCTCAAAAGCCTTCGTCGCCTAGGCATAAATCTTTAAATTCGAGGACGCATCTCTTCCCCTAATCAATCTTTCCTCAAATACCTCGCGGGCGCATTGCATCCATATTTCAATCAGGCCCGATCTACCGACATGTATTTACAACACATTTTAAAGCTCGCTCTATTTTGGACATGTTCGATCCGTGTGCTTATTTGGGCCTGTTTGTTTTCATATTGGGAAACAGTGATCAGTAATTCTGTACCATTTATATACTGTGGTGGTTTAGTTCCAGCGTTATCACTTCTTATTTAGTTCTGTTACATGTTAAAACATAAGAATTTCTTCAGCATTCATTTTATTTATTAATTTATCATAATATCCGATCCTGTTATTCGAAACTCTTTAGCTTATAACATTATTCAATAGTTTGTTGTATTTGCTTCTGCCAAAACTAAAGCAAACTTTAAAGTCTACATTTTCTCAGAAACCACTTACTGTAGAGTGGATCCCATTTTCCTCTTCCCATTTTTTGTGCTCAGGTAGTGTAAACCAATTCTTAGGCATCAAGTCCCGACAATATTGCCTGGTTCTACTACAATGTTACCAGATGTCGTCTAGGACCAACATTGTAACAAACATTGCAAAGGCATAGAAATTTATGAGAACAATGACAGTCGGTGTTCTAAAACTGCATAAACAGTTACCGACAAATATTTATTTAAACTCAATGTGATTGATTTGAATGAAAATCAATATGACAACGATCGGGTAAACAGTTAAGGTAACATTAGATAAGATGGAATTCTTTAGTTTACGATTGTTGTAATTTGACGCAATGGTAGTAAACGTTTTATGTTTCAGTCAACAACCGCTAACATTGCTAAGACTGAGTTCAAGACTAGTCTCGAGTCAAGTTCAAGTTTAGCTAAAGTTTTATGAAGGAAGTAGTAAAATCCATGGGAAAATGTTGACTCTGTTAGTAAAATTGTTTGGTAGATCATGAGAGGCTAACTGATAATAACTTGAAACAGAGGTTAAAATAAAACAATGATGATGACAACATAAGCGCAGGCTATATTTAAAATCAAAATGTCGAGAATTTAGGACATGAAAATGAGCTTGAGGATTAAAATAAAATGGATCGGAAGTTCTTGTAGTCAGAAGGATTTCAAACTAACAGATAGAATGGAAATAAGATGACCTCACAGTAACTTATCATTTGTTAAAACTATGAAGGAGTTCCAAAATAAAATGCAGTTCTTTAATATTCCCATAACAAAACTGATTATAAAACTATAATTTACTGGGATGGTATTTTCCCATTAAATTGTAATCAAGTAAATTGCAACATTTGGCACTCAAACAAGTTATAATTTTTTGTTATTTCCATTAGGAATCCGTAAAATATTTATCGGCATGTGAAAGATTTATTGTAAGAGTTGAACGATAAATGACAAGCATAGTCACTAGGGTCAACCTAACCGCTCTGTGATATAATAATTACATAATTAACTACTATGAAGACTATTTATCTATCGGTTATTTTCACACGATAAAATTATAATGACTCTATTCCGTATTATGACATTTGACAAGTATTAAATTTACTTCGACTTACGATACATGAACGTCAATAGACTCATATAAAATTATATAATGCAACTAAAAGTTCATTTTAAAATAATTTAGGATGGTTTAATATAATAATATTTTATAAGCAGCTATTTTTTATTGTTGTTAGGTTCGCGCTTGACCGCTATCTCACCTGATGAATAACAACGATGCGATCAACGATGGAGCGCACTTTCTTTAATTTTTTCTTGGAATAATATCTATTTGAATAAAAAAAAAAAACTAAAACCCACGCACGACAAAAAAACGACGCTGAAAAAGTATTATTATTTTTAGGTTGCTGAAATAGACAAAGTTACTGGAGAAACAAGAAAAAAACAAAACAAATAGCTCTAGTCACTCGTTGTTAAAGTATTACGGTTGATTTGGTGCCTACCTAATTAACGTGTGACTATGACTTTTTTTGCAGCCAATGTCAATATTCTTGCATCTTTGATTAGATTAGTTTTGCAGCTCGTATTTTTACTTGATACGTTATAATTTGTTAGTTTACTGACCTTTGCTAAATTAATAAGTTTAAATTAATATGCAGCTTTGCTAGATTGTTGTCCACTTGGCAAGATGTCATTGCTTTGACATCAATACTCTACTACCACAAATTAATTACATGTGCACCCTAATCAAATGATCGCTTTCAGTACCGAATCTATTATTAGTACATATTGTTTCTAAGAACGAGAACATCGCAATAAATCTAGCCACGACATGTATAATTAATGTTTATGTGTTTGTTGGTGGTCTAACGTTAATATAAATCTTATCCCAATGATGTAATAAATTATTTCTATCATTTATTACCGTGCCGATTTCGGTAGGATGGAAAACAGTGTGTCGGCCTGTCATTCCGAGGAAGTTTGTGCGATGCAATTGTGGGTCATTCATAGATCAGTCTACAACTTCTGATTTATTGGTAGGGATATTGCAAGATAGATCTCAGAATCGTTGAATCCAGTTTTGATGCATTTGATGAACGGAACTGAAGTACGATTTGATGCTACGTAAGCAAATGGTACACCTTTTGGTAAACAGTTAATTGATACTATCAAAGACAACAAAGAGACATTACAACTGAAACAGATGTCTTAAGTAAAGTTTTAACAATACGTCTCATTAAAGAATAAACCACAATTCATAGCCCTGCGTTCCAATATGACAGCTAGTGCGCCACGGAAGCACGTTTCCCTGTTGCAGTCTGAATTCAAAACATAAACAGATTACGAAATCAATAAATCATTGACAGCCACTGCCGGATACGATCATAATAACTAACACATGTTATTATATAAATATCACGCAAATGCAATACGTGGTTTGCATGGCATTGTTTTGATTAAGTTAAGTAACAGTCGGTCATAATTTATTTAAAGGTCGAAGGTCTTTGGTCTAGTAAATCTCGTCGGTACTAGGTCTAAATGAAGCTGTAAGCGGTAATAACCATAATACACACTGGACAGAAGCTTTGTAGCTCAGAATAGTGAGAGGTAATTCTCGTAGTTACAGGAAGTAATTTAATCGTAATCCTTTGTGAGTTGAGGTTCTTAGGAGAAAGAATTTACAGTGATTCCAAATCTGAGTTTTCTCCATTTCGAAACTGCTCACCATCAAAATCAACTCTAATGTTTGTATTACCGCTAATCTTAAATTAAGTGATTTTGAACTCGACCAAATTAATAAAATTAATTTTATTGATACAAATAAAAATAAAGTTGACTTTGAAAGCAACATTTTTGTCCCAATATTCAAAGTGGAGATTAAAGAAATGCAAATGTTTAGTAAGTTCTTGAAGTTGAAGTTGTTTATATTTAATGTTAACTATAAAAATATATTTAACGGGTTTTGTAATAGATTTGGTAGGTAGTGAGTCATTGACATTTATCCTATTATTGTAACAAATCATGGTGTCTTAATTTTGAGGATTATTAAAACTTCAAGCGGAAAAGTTGTAAAACTTGCCACAAATGTAAATAAAACGAATGATTGATGTGAGAAAATAAAGTTGACTTAAAGAAATTAAAGCTTAAAGACTTAAAGTGCACAAACAAAGCTTTTTAAGTGAGATTTTTAAACGATGTTTTAGTCGTTAAACCTACAAATTAATAAAGATTAAAAAAATACGAGATTGTGAAATCTTTTCACTTCTATGACAGTCAAGTCAGTGTAAAAAATCTAATCTAACTAGTTCATCAAAAGAAAAAATAATTTTAATCGCTGTTCTAGCTTCTGACGTTTTTATAAGTGTCTATAGAGGCCTGTGTGACATTTTTTTTAGTTCATGAAAATATTAATGTTAACTTGGTACTTGAGTATATTGGTTTTTATTTATAATATGTATTTTATTACTAGTTGTATTGTATATTATGTAAATACTACACTACAAAACATCTGTGTACTACCTTTTTTCTTTCTTTGTTTAATTTATCTAAAAGTCTATAAGTATATATTTTACTGTTTTAGTAAATATTTATTTTACTACTTATTTAGCAGTAACTACTAACTAGACTTCTATGTTATCTTCCTCAAACTATTCATAAAACTATCTACGACATATTATTAACTACATAAATATATTACATATTTTTAATATACAATATATATAAGCCTTAAAAAAAAATATAAGCTTTTACAAACTGCATTTTTTTTGTTGTCGATTCTGGATTTTTTGGAACAACTTCATATATTTTGATTGTTAATTATCGATCACTGTTATTTGCTGGAAAACTGAATTTATGAGGTGGCCAATCAACGGTCATGCTTTCTGTCTAAGTACTACCTATCCCACGAATCTGTTCACCTTTAAAGGCTGAGTGTACACAAAGAAAAGTATGTGTATTTCCATCATCTCCAGTATCTTGTTGTGCCTCTTTGTTTGGACTCCGTCAGTTCCGCTCGCTTCTTAATAGCTTTACTGAAAGACATGTTTACTAACAGGTAAGAGTCGCTAACAGATCACTCCATATTGTATTCACGTACTGCTTCAACCATTGTGAAAACCAATGTGAGATATGTATTCAATTTTATTTTGTGCTCATTGATAAAATTACTAATATTGTTTTGAAAGAACTAGTTACGATTTTCACTCATTTTAATGATTTGTTATTCAACGACTTTATCGATTTGGGATATCCTAATTTTCTATTGAAGTGTTAAAATTATCAGCTAGTGAATTTATACATTTAATTTTACTTTCTATAATAGGATCACGTTTGACCACTATTTTACCTGATGTTAAGCGATGACGTGGTTGACAATGAAGCTTGCTTTTCGAGAAGTAACTTATTTGCTCTTACTTCAAGACTTTTGAATTGTAACTATCAGGCAAGACAGACTTGGTAGGGAATTCGATTCCTTAGCTGTACGTACAATAAAAATATAATTTTAAACCCGAAAAATACAATCACCATAGAGACATACTTACAAGAATAAATTGACATGAATTCTAAATTTGAAAAGAAAAATAGCAAAATTATGCAATAATGCAGACCAAAATGAGGTTCCCAAGAATACCCAAGTACTTGGACTATCAGTTAACTTATCAGAATCCAACATCTGTTCCCAAGTTCCAAATACCTCATGCTATCAAATCACCTTCTGTTTTAATTGCTACTTAGATAACTCACTAACTAATCGATCTTCACTCCCTTTTCGTAAACATTATGAAACATTTCTATTGACACCTCGCCTCTTACTTCATTATCTCTTTCATTATTATCTTTGATACCAACAGTATAAGGTTCATTATCATTTGTATTATCAATGAAGTCAGTGTTATGAAATTTATTAGTTAGTGTTGACTGTGTTAAATCTCTTAATCAAATCGAACCCGACTCAGTCATGACTTGGAGCTTCGGTATTTGTTCTAGTAATGACGTTTTGTTTGTTGTGTCTATATTAGCATTTTCTTACATAATGGATTTCTGAATTTCTGTCGTATAAAAATTAGCACTTGTGAGTTCTATTGTTTAGGATCATCGGGTGGTCGTAACTGTAAATTGAAAAAAAGTTAATTTTAGAATATAGAAAACTTTGAAACGTGAGTGGGATTGCTACAATTGACCTACTTTTTGTGATCTTTATGTGATTTTTTGAACGAAATGATAACAACCAATTATTTGACAACAAAAAGAATCAGCAAAACTTTTATAAAATCCTGTTTTAAATACTTACCTTATACCTACTATAATAAAATAAATAAAAAAATAATCAATAAATACGTAATCATAATTAAATCTTGATTACATAAACATTTTCATGACTGCCATTGTCACTTTGTCACATACTTACTACAATATTATATTCCTGACCAAACTTAACACTATTTTACAAGAGTTACAAGACGATACGTTATACAATGACAGTTGTACACATTTTCTCATAACATAGCAAAGCAAAATAAGTTTGTACCATAAATGTTATTGCTGCATTTAGTATTAATTTATTTAATCAAAAAGTATTTTATTAACTTCATCATCATCATCATCATATCAGCCGAAAGGCGTCCACTGTTGGACATAGGCCTCCCCCAAGCGTCAACTCATTTTATCAACTTACTTCATAATAAAAAAAAAACTTTCTAAATATTAGAAAAAGATTACTTGAACTCTTAATTCTAGTTCAGAACAAATTAAAAACTACATTCTGTGAGATACGGTGTCAGGATTTTTATTTAGATACACCCAATTTTGCCGCACTCTTGCCTGTGAATGGACCACCCATTCTCAAAGAGTGTGGGTGCTCCTATCCCTATTCTTAAATCTGAGTTAGATCTTTTTAGCCAACATCGGTTTGTTTGACATAACATTATAAAAGTTATGAATATCTTAATTCCGTTTTATATCTGTACTGCTATACCAATTATAAACTCGTTTTTTTTTAAAGTACTAAAATGATTCTAAAATTTCACAAATACTTATATAGCTGTTACTGTCCACAACAATTATTTTCATATCTTAAGTTTTGCAGACAAAACACTATTGTAAGTTTCTTCAAATAGTTTTTATATTAGCTTCTGCTAGCGGAAACTAGTTTTGCATTAATTTACAAGAACACATCTTTCATCGGAATTGAGACACAAACTTATAAATCAGACGAGTACGATGTGTAAACAAAATAAATCTTTTACCCACATACACATTGCTCTTCTATGAATGAACTTTCAGATGAAATTGCGAAAGCGACTTGAAAAAAAAGAGGCCATGTTGTAAACAAACAAATAAGCTGGAATAGATTGATAGGCTAGGTGTAGACTTGATGGTTTGCAAGTTTTATATTCCGGGATATTGTGTTTTTTTATTTATTTCTAATGAAATGTATTTAAAAAAAAATGATAGTTAAAAAAGATCTCTGCTGAAGAAGAAGCTGAAGATTCATCATCATCATCATAATTTCATGTATCTACATACACGTCCACTGTTGGACATAGGTCTCCCCAAGTGTCAACATAATGACCGGTCCTGTGCGTCTCGCATCTACTGGACTCCCGTGAACCTCACCATGTCAACTGTCCACCTAGTGGAAGGTCTTTCAATGCTGCGTCTTCCGGTACATGGTCGCTACTCCAGAACCTTTCGTTCCCATCGAACATCTGTTCTGCGAGCAACGTACCCTGCCCTCTGCCACTTAAGTTCGGCGATTCTTCGGGCTGTCGAAGATTATTTCCGTAATATGATTTCATCGTACTCAAGTATAGTTAGGCCCGTGATAATCTTTATTCATGAAATATGTTTCCCAAGTACATTCTATTATTGGTTGGAGTCAGTAAAACAGCTGCTATCATAAAATGATATTCCAAAATAAATTACGCATTTTACTGAAACATATTTGTCTGTTATTGTAACCAATATTGAAGCGATAAAAATATTGCAAGCTCAACCAAATCGCGCACAGATGATACTAAAATACCCGTCCATTCGAATAATCCTTAAATAGCTATAAAGTGCTATAAAAGGATAAACAAATATCGGATTGCCAACACACGGCCGCGCTATATCCCCTTTTACGAGTTGCCTACAAGATTCCTAATCCCGGATCCCGGAGAATCTGTTCAGTGAAGACTAACCTTTACAACAGCGTTATGAATTATTCCTTTTGATCCTCTTAAACGCGAATATTATAAAGTACTTGTAAGATTTACGTAGGTATTGTGATGTCGTAAATAATGCAAAAAAATCTATGATACTAGTAATTTATACATAGTTTGTTTTAAGTGTAAATATAAATAATGTTGATAAATCTACTTTTTATTTGCGAACTAATAAATCAGTTTTATGCGTTTTTTTTTTGTTTTATGTTTGTGAATTATTTTTTTTTTATAAGAGATTGTTTGATGGATTTAGTGGTTGGTTTATTATGTTGTTTTAATAGATGATGAATAGTTAATTGAAGATGTTTTATGATAAATGGAAGTTATTTTTAGACTTACTATATCTTATGTTGTTGTATCGTTTTGACGTTAATCAATGAACACAGGAATTGTACTTAATACATACATCACCATCATCGTCATCATTTCAGCCGAAAGACATCCACTGTTGGACATAGGCCTCCCCCAAGTGTCGCCATAATAACCGGTCCTGTGCGTCTCGCATCCATCGGATTCCTGCGACCCTCATCAGGTCATCGGTTCACCTTGTGGGAAGCCTTCCAACGCGACGTCTTCCAGTACGAGGTCGCCATTCCAGAACCTTTAATCCCAATCGACTATCTGTTCTGCAAGCAATGTGCCCTGCTCATTGCCACTTAAGTTTGGGGGTTCTTTGGACTATGTCTGTAACTATGTGATCACGTAAGGAAACTCCGAGCATAGCCGTTTCCAATTAAAATACAGCCAATACATACATCATAAAGTTGAAATTCTTGCTTGATGGAAATCAATGAAAATTATTTCAATTCAAAGTTTCAAGAACCGAAGCAGATCAGTTGAATCTAAGATAACAATATAACTATCATCCTATCATCCCAAATTAGATCCAAACTCACAACTTAGCCATTGTAGCTGCAACTTATTAGTTCAAACACAAAGTATACACCAACCACCCACAGTTAGAAGCATCTAAATCTAAACGCAAAAGGAAAATCTTCACCGGTCTTCGATCTATTTTAAATGAATCATTCACTCACTCCCCGGGTTTCTACTTTGGTTACAGCTGGTTAGGATTACCTACGATTTAAAATTAATTAAAATTATTGGACTAATTGGATTTGTTCCTGCAAGGCAGAAATTTCAGAGATTTTTTATTAATACATTGTTAGGCTCGTGCTTAACTACTATCTCGGGATGATAAACGATGACGTGGTTAATTGATAGAGCACATTTGCTTAGAAGTAACCTATTCACTTTTAACTTACAAGACCTGGTGGTCGCTATCTGTAAACAGACTGACTGGAATACCACTTCATAGCTATACGCAGAATGAACAATGTTCCCAAAAACGAAAGTTATAATAATATGCGTATGAGTTAGGTTAATGGTCCACTATGCACCGCTGGTGCCTCACCGTACCGAAAGGGCGCTCGAGCCCCGGTATGAACTATGGCGATAAGTGCCCTCTTTGAAGCGTGGCTGGAAAGACCTCACGGCGTCCTTACCTTCCGCATGACACAGGTTCTCACCGGAAATGGCCAGTTCGGGAGGTTCCTGTTCCGAATCAAAGCGGAAGTGACGCCCGGGTGTCGCCACTGCGCGGAACGCCCGGAGGACACGGTGGAGCACACAATCGCGGTGTGCCCTGCTTGGACGGAGCATCGCCGTGCCCTCGTGGGGGTGATCGGCGGCGGAGACCTCTCGCGCCGGGCCTTGGTTGAGGCCATGGTCCGGAGCGAGGAGGAGTGGCAGGCGGTCGCCGACTTCTGCGAAGCAGTAATGCTCGCTAAGGAGGAGGCCGACCGTATCAGGCAACGGCGCTCTCGCCGCCGCCGCCGGGATTCCGATCCCGATTTCCAGCCACCGTAGGCGCGGGCTTGCGGACAGTGAGCAATGGGTAGCTCGCTGTCCGGCCGTCCGGTAACAGTCCGGACCAAGCCCAAGTCGTCGACGGCGCGCGCTGTTCCCGCGCGCCTCAAGGAGTTGTCAGCAACAGCAGGGGCCCAGCCGGGTCGAAGTCTGCTGGGGCCAGGGTTATCCGAAAGGGCGCTCGAGCCCCGGTATGAAGGCTAGAAGGAACGGGATGGGTTTTTTAGTCAGTAAGAGTCTGACACTATCTCCCGCTCCGCCCAAGAGCGGGGGTTGTCATAAGATGATTTTTAAAATCGAAAAAAAAAAAAAAAGCCCCGGTATGAAGGCTTGAAGGAACGGGATGGGGTTTTTAGTCAGTAAGAGTCTGACACTATCTCCTGCTCCGCCCAAAAAAACCGTACGTACATCTATTGGTCCAATGATGGAAAGGGCGCGGCGGATGTAAGTTATGCAATTTTGACACACTCATATAAGGACACAAAGTATTATTATTAATGTCATTTTAAGTGTTTCAGCGGTTGAGGCATTATTGTTAAGCAAGCAAAAAAATTATAATACTAACTCTTTAAATAAAAAGTATTCTGTGTGCAAAAGCTTGTTTGTGTTCTTTCCTATCCATCCATTTCTTGGCTTGTATCAACAAAAAAAAAGGATGGAAGGATAGGAAAGAACTTCTAACGATGAGAAATAGTCCATAGTTTTCATAAATAACATTTTAATGACAAAGGATGAGAAGCACATTGAAGTTACCAAGAACTATCTCATGATATTGATGGATTCAATAATTTTACAATCACAGTAAACAATTTTGGTGGTCTATTTTTACCCACGACTACAGAACACGTAATAGTAATCCAGGTATCCATTACAGAAGCGGGTGTCAGCTGTTGTCATCTAGACATAACAATGGTTACTAAGAATAATGTCCTATCAACAGTTGATATGGCTAAAAGGTAAGTACTAAGCGAAGGGGAAGCCCTGTCGATGATGTAATTGTTGATAGGACGAGAGTTTTAGTAGAACTGTTGATGGAAGAGGTTATAATAAATAACTATTCTGAGAATAGCCTGAAGTTATAAATGCAATTACCAAATCAAATCATTATCATTAGCAATGATAAAAATCATAGAGGTTGTGATCCAAAAACTACATGAACTATTTTATCATTAGTACTTACTACTATTTCAAATGTGTATTCTCAGAAGATGTTCAAAATTTTTCATGTTCATAAAATTTGCTTCTTTAGTTACATTTGTAAACTAAACGAGTGCCATTACGCCTACAGGCGGCATAGTAACTGTTAATATTACTACTTCATTGATATTATTATGCATATTTAAAACAGTTTTTATAAGTTTATTTACTTGAACAAATTCTTTTACGACAAATTTTATGCTTCACACGAGATGTATTTTGATTGTCAGTTTCCACATGCAATTTGTCGCCACGGCTATAAATAAAATTTAATAATCCCAATGCTAAATCGATCAACGATAGCCATAAAGTATTGTATAAACACGCTTTTATTTTGACGCACCGTTGACAGTTTCTCAAAAACCAAACAACATTTGTCGCTGTCAAAATATTTTAACATCAAATCTCAATCTTATAGGTCTGGGAATAAAGAATGATGAAATAGATGTAGAACTTTATGGGATAAAAATTTAAGTTGTTGGTTCAGACTATCGAATAGGGATTATCCTTGCATATCGATAATAAAACAGAATTATATCAGAACTGATTCGAAGTAGGTCGTAGAATTAGCATGTTAGAGACAAAATCTCGTTAAATGCTTAGTGAATTATGGTAAAAACGAACGGTACTGAGAACGGCAGATTTTGAGGCGTTATAGCTTCTATTGTGACTTGAATGTTGAAGCATTGATGGCTATATTTTGTCTATATACTGGAACAGTTACAATTCTCAGACAGCCAGATCCATAAACTGAAAGGATTTGTGCACTCAATCTTTGTTGATCCTCTTTGTTTTGATTTACCAGCGTATCTACTTTGGTTACAAAATCGATATTGTCTGCAAATAACATTCTTAGGCGGAATTGAAACCATGGTTTTGTACCAAGAATAGAATTTAAAAGAATATTTGGTTAATAAACTGTTACAAAACAGTTTTTTACGAACTAAAATCTATGATTACAATATTATGAAGGATACGGTGGAAGTCTGCTCCACTTAGGCACTGCAGTGATAAGGTGATCGGTAGCAGCGACCTTCTGGCCCTGGTTCACGGAGCGAGATGGAATGAGAAGCGGTCACCTCCTTCTGAATGAAATGGTGGAAAATCTGGGAGAGAGGATATCCTTACACCCTAACCAACGCCGCAAGAGACGCCTTCAGCTTCGGCAGTTGTAGGATGATTCCCGGCCACAATAGCTCGCCGTCCAGTGAGGACCAAACCCAAGTCAACGATGCGTTGTGTTCCAAGCGCGTCTCAAAGCGGATGTCAGATGCTAATGCTATGAAGTTGTTTTAAAAATTACCGTTGTACCGAAACGCAAAAGGCAATTGAAGGGAGATAAAAGGCATTTTAAGGAACACAACTATGGATTGTAGTCAGCATATCTATCTGACAGTCTCTTGTTTCATCTAGAGTAGAATGAGTTATTTGTTGAAGTAGCTCAAAAAAAAAACAGCAATATATTTACTAGACAACTTTTGGCCGAAATATTAAAGAGACAAGCATCGTACTTGATTATTATGTGAAAAAAAGAAGTGTTAGTGATTTTACTTGACTTAATAAATTGATAGTAAATGATACTCGTTAATACAACAAAATCTTTTCAAAATAATTTTAATTATTATTATTAAAATTAAGAAGTCAGAGAAAACAAGAAAGTGTACAAACTATTCAACTATTGGAGAATATGCAATAGTATAATAGTATGTAATGGTAAAACGAAAACAAATCTCAATAATTTAAGAAATTTTAGCTTACTCTACCGCTAATGCTGCTAAGATTTCAATCTGTGCGGTCGTTAAGCAGAAAGTTATGTCTCATCTTGTCACGCTGAGTTCTCGCTGTAAATCAAACGAAAAAACCTTCGTAGTTATGATGCAGTGGTAAGCTATAAGCTTTTGTATATTGCGTACACAACACTTGATGGATACAACGCAGTGAGAAGAGTTATATCCAAAAAGAAACTTCTGTCAAATAATATACTTAAATAATTTGCATATCAAATCAATCTCTACGTGCAAGCATCGGTCATCCATCACATTCATCGCACGCTCTGAACGATGCACATAGTTTTCACTTTATAATTTATCGAATAAGGAGTCAATGTTGCAGCTCTAACATCAAACACGTGCATCGATATCAATACGGAATCGATTCAAATCGATTGATCAGCTCTCGATACACGTACAAAAACAATTTGCAAAACTGAGTTCAATTCGCGCCATCCCGTTGTAAAACACACGAGACGGAATGACGAATTGTAAAAGGAAAGGCACGGTTTAAATCGTCGTTTAATGTGCAATTTGTATGACTGGTCGCTTTGAAATGAGCCAACACTTTGTGCGGATCCAACGATGGAGTCAGCTCGCGTAAACTCTAACCAACATAACTTTGCTGTTAATAAACAGCGGTGCTTACAAAATCGAATGATATGTTTATAGTAATAAGATTCAAATTTTATTGATCTACGGTGAATGGCTGATAAAATAAAGTTGGTAATTTGACATTGTTGGCGCCACTAGAGTCGCGAGGCGCTGCATGCAACGAGCGCTCATCGCCGACTAAACGGTTCTAATCGAATGGTCTCTATGACATGAAATGACACGCGGATGTAATTCAACATTGCTTCTTACTCCTGATAAATAGGTAATAAAGGTGACGTGAAGAAGTTTCGATGGGCTGTAGGTTGGAACTGCAGACAAAATACGTTCTTTGTCACCGAGGATATATGTTTATCTACGACGATTGTGATTGATATCTGTTAATAAATACCTCTATCAAGCATTTTTTGCATATTTATCTTCTATTTTTCATCAACTTGCCTGCTTTTTCACAACTGATTTGGAGTCGGCTTCTAGTGAATCGGAATGCCAGTAATTTTTTTTTTTCTACAATTATCACACAACGCCGTCTAGCCCCAAGCTAAGCAGAGTTTGTGTAATGAGTAATAATCATACTTATATATTTCTAATAATATGTATGTAACATAAATTAGACCCGGACACTTATATTTAGCAACTGGCTACTTGATCTCTACAACTGGGTGACGAGATATCCCTTGGTCAAACTGATGTCTAATTTTCTGACTTATCTCTGAAGTCCGGAGGAATCTCGATATATTAAGATGTTTCCTATCCATAGACTGACCTATGCAAACCATTTGGCTGTTATTACGTAGCCATGAGTTCCACATCATCGTTGCCATTATTTTTTTGTCTTGTTTCAACTTATTAATAATTTCCTTTACTTTTTCTTAGTATTAATATTGTTTTTAGTATCTTCATTATTCTCCTGCCCAACGAAGACCTGGTGTATCTTCTCTTTCCATGCTTCTCCATTAGTCGTTGTCTCAGTAATCACTCCCTTTTAAACCAGATTTTAGCCATTTTCATTATTCATTCAATTGTTGATTGATCTTCCATTACTCATATAGCCATCCTCGATAATACTTAAGTGTTGTTTTTGGTCCTAGGACTATTGATATTCTGGGAATATTAAGACAGTTCAATTCTTTTTATTACTTCACTTTTGACATTTCGTAAGCCCTTCTATTTGAAGGGATTCTAACGAGCTGGCCGTTTAGTTTTATCTTAACAATCCAATGTAATTGCTTCATCTAGAGCTAATGCGATAGTCGTGTCTCTTGCCGATATCCTAACTTTATTGACATTGCAGGTACCTGCACCTCGTTAGTTTGTGGTTAATTTATTTCATTGTTTATTAAGACATTCTGGTATATTAGCCTTCTTGTAGTTGCACATGGACTGTTGCGCCTTTGGTGCAATATTAGATGTCTATTAAATGTTTTATAACTTAGACAATAGCTTTACAATTAAATGTTTCAAATGCATGTAGATAAAGGTCCAACAGGCAATTTCACCAAATCCTACCAAATTATTTAATGTATCATCATGTATAAACTCATAGATTTTGACAATAACAAATTTAAATGACGAAATCTGTCTAAATTTACCCTAACTTACTATTATATTGTATTCTATATAGGTACAAAACCTAAAAACATATATCGTTTTAAAATTAAGTCTTACGTAATAATACCTATATTCTTGTCTATTAAGATATGACTTTAATAAACCGTTTTATGTTAAACTAATGTTATATTATATAATAGATAATGCGGTAATTTCCTTGAAAATTAACATTCAGTTATAATAATCAGTATTCTTTATTTTATGATCATTTCCTAGATATCGTCAATGCTATTAAATATTATCTAGAACCATGGTGGTTTATTTACATAATATAGCTTTTATAACGGAAAGTTTATGAGTTTATTCTTCTGTCTGAAACTACGGTCCCTAAAAATATCTTTCACTGTAGTAGTCAGGTTTTAGGCTCAATAAGTGTGCTTAAAATTATTTTTATGGGACACCAAAAAAGACAAGTACGACCACGTGACCACTGGCTTTCTAAAACCTTTTCAGAGTCTTTTGTAGTATCAACGCATTTTTCATTAGATAATTGTTTGATAGCTATAGTCCATACAAATTGTTGTTTTTTAACTGCAATAGAATTAATCAACTTAGTACGAAAGCTTCTTCTTCTTCCTGCCCTTATCCCATATTATTTGGGGTCGGCGCAACACGTTTTCTTCTTCTATTCTGTCCTGTCACCCGTCAAACTATCACTAACTCCCTTTTATTTCATATCACTTTTCACACAATCCATCCATCTTTTTTTCGGCCTTCCTCTCCCTCTCCATCCATCTACATGTATACTCAGAACTCTCTTAGTAATATGTGCTTCATCCCTCCTCTTCACATGACCATACCAAGACAACCGATTACCTTTCAACTTTTCAGCCACTGGCGCCACTTTCAAACTTCTTCTAATATACTCATTTCTCACTTTATCCATTCTCGTCACACCACACATCCATCTCAACATTCTCATCTCCGCTACATGCAATCTTTTTTCATCCTTCTTTTTCACAGCCCAACATTCTGATCCAACTTAGTACGAAAGCGATCAACAATATAATATAGTTTCATTTCCTCATAGATGCTAGTACACATGGATGCGTTTATTAAGAAGTACTTCACTTCTACATCAAAATATTGCTGTGTGTCATTCAACTCTGTAAAGACACCATTAGGCATCACTGTATCCATAGAAATGACGACAATACTTTTTTTTCCCGAGGTCTACGCGTACTTACTTCTATATCTAAACATTACTTAAATACCTCCTAATTTCCCACATTAACAAACTAAGCACACAATCAACCGGTATTTAGATCATCTGCAAACTGAACTATTGAGCGGAGCGTGCCGACTTACGGTGGTCCAATATTGACGCAGCTATCGACGCGACCAGTCGCATACATATTGCGATTATACCACGTCCGTCTAGCCGCCGCGACTCTTTATTTGCTCGTCCGCACGTGTGCAGAATTCCTTATTTTTTCTTTAATAGATTTATTTGATTGTTGTTTTTTGTTGTTTATTAACCATTAATGTCGACTGTTCGTTTTTTTTGTTAAGTGTCTTGCGCTGTTGAGTCAAAGGGCTATATTAATCTTGAGGTTTTCTTTAGTCTCATCCGGATGGTGTTGTGTCATCGTCACTTAAAGCTGTCACTGCTGTATTAATGATCAATCCTTTGTCTTTCATTGGACAGGTCTCACTATCACTCATATTCACAAGTCAGTCGTCAAACACATTGCTAAGATTGAACGTTGACGAGTTGTCCGTTATCAGTGACGTGCCAACGCTTATGACGCAATTTGTTCGTGTCCGAATTGTCAAATGAGCTATACTGTAAATTGTCCGGAAAATACGCGTTTTACGTACTCCTAAGGTTATGTTACATTACTCCTAAGGTTATGTTTACTACAAAAATCAAATGGTATTTAAATAAATTTCTATTTAAATAATCACAGCTAAAAAGGGAAAAGAATGGCGCCAGGGATATAATTGAATATTAGTCAGTAAACAGTAATGAGTAAACAGAATAAAAAATATTATTTATACAAGATACCTACAAGTTAACGGTTTTATTGTTGACTAAATATGAGACAACGTCAATTTCGTCTATTAAAATTATTCGACTAGGAAATAAAATTTATTGATACAAAACAATATTTAAATACGTTCCTCTGAAAGTCACCGTAATGAACAATTTGAGTTATGGGTTCGCAATGTATAATTTAATTTATGATTTCTGTAATCAATACGCAAAGAACCATTTTATATTTTTTCTATATAACCTGAAAGACAAACAAGACAGTTTCAGTTTTAATTGAGACTAGTTACAGAAAAAAAAACAAGAACAAAAAAAAACTAAATTAACGATACATCAAATCAACAATGCGCTTACTACCTTTACACTGATAATAAATCCCCGATAATTATATGCGAAAAAATATTAGTATCTAGATCAAATTTCGATAGCCTGCCATCTCTAAAGATGGTGTTAGCAAGAGAACTGTCAAAGACAATAAAGTGGGCAAGTTTAGTGGGCACAGAAGGCGCCGACGCGACGGCAAACGAGTATCCGAATATAAGGATATAAAGAGACTTATTGCATGTTTACTTACATAAAGCAGATAAACACGCCACTTTAACATAATGAACTTTATCCGTAGGTAGATTTAATATTAAATATTTCTCAAATTCTATAGTTTCCACAAGTTTGTATTTTCCATGCCTTTGAATTTATTATCCATAATTATCTCTATGTGTCTTGAATTAATACTAAATATTAATTTGTCCTTTTCAGATTAAATCTAAGCTGCAATGAAGGAAAGGATAGGGTATGTAAGTATTACGTTTACTGCATGACAAGCGACAATTTCTCAAAATCTTTATCTCGTAGTTAGTTAAAGTATTTAGTACTCGTAATGATTATCTTGGATATCAACTCTTCAATTTTACTTGAAACTTGTCTCATCTGACCTGTGCAACCTTTTGGGAAACTTTACTTACCTGATTTGATTGTATCATTAAACAAATGCATTTGCTAATGAGTTTTTACTGGTTATTAAGAAATGCTAATTGGAGATGAAAAACTAGAAATAAGTAGATAAAATTGTTTATATGTGGTGAAGTTTTCACTGCCGCTAAATTGAAAACATCGTCATTAAATTGAAATACAACATGTAGACGATCGTCGACAATGTATAAAAACACACTCATAAAGATGAACAACTTATGTCATGGAAAAATTGCCAGGGTTTTCATTTACTGTCTAATCGTCGTCTTCACATTTTATTTTATTAACCTTTTGTCTGCCTTTTGCTTTCTAATATGTTTTCATGAAATGTTGTAATTCATCACTCAAAGTCGATTTACTGGGTGCAAGATAATGTTCTTACAAAAATATTTCTTTGTCAATGTGAAATGTTTTCATTTAGTTGTAATTTTGTTACCAAACTGTTTATTTATGTAATTCACCTATTTGCGGTATCAATTATACCGAGAAGATATATTATATCTATAGGATTTCTTTTATTCTCTATTTTGATATCATAAATAATGAATTTGTCAACCATACATAAAAGGGTTCCCAAGACTAAAGCCAGACGTAATAACATTTTTGAGTGAATTATCTCATCATTTGTTTAGTGTTGTCTGCCAGGCGTATTATAAAAGTGCTATTTTCTTCCCCAGACCACATTGATATGTTATTTATTTCGGTTAATCACCGACGGGTGTCCCAAGTAGCGCACAGTGACAAACGCCTGCCTTTGATCATGGCTGATTTGGGTGATATACGGGCGATACTAGTAGTTAAGGTATTATATAAAAGCCGTTTATTTAATAAGCATGAGATAGACAGTTTTCTTGGGTTAATCTTGTATGCCGATTAATATTTTTGAAATTTTACGATTAGAATAATATGAATACTACTTTCTTCCAAGGTTGGTTTTCTTCCATGGTTTACGTGCCACCTGGCACGTAAACCATTAAAGCAATGAACTAGGTAAATTACAGTCCCACATAATATAGTACACATAATATAAACAATTATTATTTCTATTTACATAAGGTACATATTCGATAATATGATCATGTGTGTGAATTCTGTGTTAAACTCAAGTGATCGCCGATTTGCTTTCGTAGGAATGTTCATGTTCTTTCCCATTTGTAAAATGCGTTCTTTTCTTCTTAAGCACCCTTGTTTTTTAGTTTTAGTTTGAGATTCTCATTGTATTATCTATTATCTTGGTGTACAATAAAGTATATGTGTATTAATAAACAATTTGCGTTGAAACACATTGAAAATGAAGTGGCCATTATTCCCCGGTTTAAGGGTTTTTAAATAGGTACGTTTATAAACCGTGAAGTAGTCTACAAGCTACAAACTATTTGTTTGCGGTCTCGTTTGAACGAGACATGATCGTTAAAATTTAATATTCCCTACTGAATATAACACTGGTGCTGTGATGAAATTAGGTTGAACACTTACTTCTGTCTCAAGCAAATTACTCTGTTTTTTCAACAAAACATTATTAGCTAGTAAGATCATAAAAATAAATGAAGATAATATGTTGTGTTTAATATTTGAGTTGAATTTGTAAAATTCATCTATGAGGTAAGAGGTTAAACAATGTAAATTATGGCAACCTTATAGTAATAATAACAAAGCTTATTATAATTAACACAAAGGGTTATAAGATGCTGCTGATGACAATATATTTAAAGAATCAAATAAAATCTCCTAACTGTTAATCTCGAATAGTTTAATAATGGCTTAAGTAGTTAACGATAAAGACTTCCTTCAACAAATTCCTTCGCTAGTCGATTACTGAGTAATGTCTAGTTAATAAACTCAGCTTGGTGAAATAAGTGGCTTCAAAACGGCTTGTTAAGCTCCCGTAGTCACTGATTCACTGGCATTGGATGATAGGCGAGAGGATCGGTAACAATCTGAAGAGCGAGTAGATTGAACACTTTTCTTAAGAATGAACCAAAACAAATTCAACCAAAGAGACTTCATGAGACTTATGAAAGGCTTTATAAAAAAAAATTGACTTAAAAATAGATTAATATAAAATTTGAGAAATTAAAATCTGACAAAAAATTCTGTGAAGTACAAACCAAATTAAGTAAAGGAAGGTATTCCTAATTTAAATTCATATTTTACTCTCCAGAATCAAGTCAAATAATTTATCATCGGCGGTGATGAACATGTCTAATCAAAACTTTTACCGATGAATCTACCTGTTCTTCCCTTTTTTTATTTTAAGGCCACAGTACTCTTTCGAAAAATCCTGTAGCAAGCGTACACCATGGAAACTTATTTTAATCATGTGAGGTGTTACAAATATGCTGGTTACATTATCATCCCAAGATAAACGTCTATTTAGTGGTTACCACACAAATACATTTGAAAAGAATTCTTTTCTCGATCTTATATTAACCACACTTCAATAAAGGGTCCCTACCAACATTTTTGGGAAATCTCAATAAAGATTGACATTCTTAAAGACGGTTAATTTATACTCTCTTGTGGTCTTTAAAATAAGGTTGGAAGTAGTATAGCAGAGAATTAAAGAGTTGAAAGAATTGTGTCAAAGGATCGTTTGGGTGACATTTGTCTCTGTCTAATTTGGTTTGATGGTCGTTGATGGACATTGATAACTTCTTAATGACTTTATTTTTAGGTCGAAAGCTTCTGTTAGTGCCAGGGCTGGCAACATTAAGATTCTTTTCTTTTCCCGTATCATTAACTATTATTAAAACAGTTGTAAAAAATGTAATGGAAACGGCAATTAGTTTAATTCTATTGAAAAATATCTCTCCCATACAATATGATACTGAAGATTAATTGACATTACAACATGGAGAAAGAAGAGTGGAAACGTAGTAACAAAAAAGATATCGTTATCAAGGTTTTTTTGTTAGTAACACAAAATCTTCAAAAACCTTTAACGAAAGATCAAAAAACTTACCGCCCTTCATTTGACCCACGTCTAGTAAGAACATCACTATTAAAAGGCTATTAATATTCAAATAAATATCAGAATTTACTACAAAAACCTGTGTTTTATTCACTAAATCTACATTTTATTAATGAAATGGAAATACATATCTTAATTACGACAGAAATGTCAAGATATATATAGTTAGTAGTCCACTTAATTAAGTTAATTATTGTATTGTAGAGGAAAATACCGTCGTATGGATCCTGTTTAGTAACTTTGAATATATAATAAAGTTTATCACGAGGACCGTTCATTCATAATGACTACACTTGGCGCCGCTTACATCGTAGTGAGTAGGGTGCGAGCAATGGAGACATGGAATATTTATTTTATCGGTACTATTTTTTTATGAGACTAGGATTAAAATAAGCCGCATATATTAGAAAGGTTTTCCTCTAGCTCCAATATTTGCTGATGATGATAATTTATCCGTCTACCTAAAGACAGGATTATAAGTCCATGGATAAGAAATCACTACAAAACTGTCGATTCCTATGAGAATCCTGTCTCTGAATCACTGATCCTTGTTGCTATATGAAGACTTACATAAGATATAAAAAGTATGATATGGCAGAAATACAATAATACTGATCTAAATTTTTGAATATTGATATAGTCTATTAGCTAAATTGTAAAGACATGGAATGTATGTGGTAGACAATCACGTTATGTACTGATAGGCCAGTTGTATCTAGATACAGAGGTAATCGACCCCGAAATAGTTGGAGAAAGACTAGACAGTGGATTTTATTGGTTGTCTACTGTCTACACACTCGACCTACTTTATGATTATGAATTAGTGCAAGACTAGTTGACGCACGTTAGGAAGGATTCCAGAAATGTATCTAGACAACAATTTGATCGTGATGATGGAGATTTTATTGTGTTATTTCTAGTCGACGTACTACCTACGCAAGTCGTAGAGAATCAGCTGAGATTTACTACTGTGCTTGCAGACTTGCTACAGCCAGTAATTTTTCATTGTTGCCGACTTGAAACATGTGTATTTGCAATTTATTTGTGTTCTTCTTTTCAACTAGACCTTCGCCTTAAAATATTATTTGTAAAGCATATTTAAAGTTTATTGTTCTAACAATGTTTCAATTTCACATTTCTTAATTAGTAATGGATCAAGTGGGATTTTTTTTATTCATAAACTTGTTTCATTAAAATAACAAAATAATAAACAGAAGTTTCTTTAATAATGGTGGTGTAATATATGATTTTATAAAATTTATAAAATAAAAAGCTGATTCTAGCCAGCAATGAGACTATACCTTGAGCTAAAAAAATAACTAAAACACTAATGAATCTAGAGGACCGGTCCTAATCGGATTTAAGATAACATCGGGTCATTTCAATGATTTTTAAATATATCCACATAGAAATACTTTGCATTCATTAGTATTGAATTTGCTAATATATTCATGTACAAATGTGGAAGATAAGATTTTATCAGTTCTATATTGTTCTACATGATCATAAAATTTTACAGTAGTTACCTCTTTAAATGTATTGGTTAACATAGTAATCTAATTTGAATCAGTATTTCACTGATAATGTATTTTTACATTTTAAAATATGGACTTGCCAAATACATATGTTAAATAACCGTATGTTGAAAAAATATTTTTATTTGCTAATCCACAATTATTTTTTTTATTTTATAGGCTTTCGTAAGGTCATTATCTTATCTGATGATAAACGATGATGTACTTAATGGTTTTCCTGTAGAGAATCAGAATATATCGCATAAGTTCCTTATGATGCAATCAATAAAACAATATGTTAGCAAGGAAACCTACTAGTGTTTTTACCACTATCGTAATTCCGTGGGTGAATTACATTAAGTAGAATATATCAATTCAAATGGTCTAATAACATGGTGGATCGCTGTATATTGTTCCATTATTACTTACTCCAATTTCATTCTTATATTTATTACAATCATTTGGTCGTTACGCCTACCCAACAATGATATTTAAATCGTATACCTACGTAATTATGTAAAATAGGTTCTATCTTAGGTTGCTCTCCATTCCATTGATTATTCTTGACCTCAAAGCTATAAATTCAGTTCCTCCTAAATCGTATTTTTGAATATAACACTCTGTAGTAGGAAGATTATTATGCAGTTAAACTTCATCTTAGTTATTTCTCAAGGGAAGAAAAGTATAAGTTACTTAACGCTCAGTGTAAATAGATTTTATCACGGGATATGCACTTTCAGGTCCATAAATACTATGAACTCTGAACCTAACACATCATCAACTGTCGATGCTAATTGCATGGTAGCAAATCATATAATAATTGGTCTTACTGGACATACGCATACCAATTCTGCTCAATGTAATAAAAAAAAAATACATTATTGCAATTCTTACATTGTCATTATCTTGATCTTCACAAGTTTCTAAAATATCACCTCTTTCATTTCAAGCAGTTTTATGCCCAAGTAAATGAGTTTGTTTATGACCAGTTCTGGAGTGACTTCTTTAACTATCAGCTACCAGTTCCTTTATCTCCACAACGCTAGTTTAGATTTTATGCTCAACAGTTTTATTGATGAAAATATACTCGTAACATCGTCAAACGGAAAACTCAAGCGTTCGATGGCTATAATACCATGGGGGTCACCATTAAATACTTCCCTACTGATAATATTATCGGCAGTCCAACTGTTTACTTCCCACGGATTGCTAAACCGTTTTAATTCTTTACCATGACATTAATTTTTAAAGGAAATTAGTTGTTTTTTTTTTTTAATTTTGTTTGTTTGTTTGGATTTGGGAATAATCTAAATACTTTATTCATGACCATTCTACATTATTTAAGAATAAAACCATGTTGTATAAATTAGGCTTAGATTACATCTGTCCAAAGAAGAACTTTAAAATAATTGTTTTCAGTATCTCATTCATAACTTAGGCGGAGAAGCTGATTAGTACGATGCTAACAATTACCCGATATACCAGCAAAACTTTAATTGCAAAACATTAAACAATGTTCATTGCACAGGCGCGGCGGATACACAAGATAGTATAAATAATGAACTTGTTTATATTTATTGCATCGTTAATAACGAACTTGATGAATTTAATTAGATGCTAAATGTTACCACTGGTTACATAAATATTGTGAGCTTTGAGCCAAATGAGTAACAAAATTGTCTAACACACCTTATTGCGATGCTGCTAAGTTATACATTTCTCCCTGAATGCAGGAAACGTCATAATATTAGCCCGTTAATGTCCGCTACTGAATGGACCTTCTCTATTTATAGACGTAGACAATCAGTGGGAAACTTTTCGTAATTACCACATTAGCAAATGCAAAGTTGAAGTTGAAAGGTATATGTATAGTAGATTTACTGAACACAGAACTTTACAAAATTAAAATATGACATTAATTTAGATATCAAAGTTCCAAAAGAGAATTAAAACACAATACGTAAAGATCAAACCCTAAATATATACATAAAGACTCAAAGTAAGCACAGGAATAATGAAGGACCATCCAAAGTTGAAACAAAAGCAATAAGACAATGCTGATCGATAGCCCGGACGTGCGGAGATGTATTTACCTTCGCAAAACGAACAATCGCTAAACAAGAGCGCAGTTAAAAGTTTAACAAACACCGATCTTGGTAGTTACATGCTAATAAATTTCGCGAGAATAATCGATACCGATTGAGATATCAGTTATTTTTGGCGATTCTCTCTTGTGCAGTGCAATCAAA
The DNA here is from genome assembly GCA_929112965.1 of Mythimna albipuncta. Lineage (NCBI taxonomy): Eukaryota > Metazoa > Arthropoda > Insecta > Lepidoptera > Noctuidae > Mythimna > Mythimna albipuncta. Next base: position 1,766,607 of record OV815973.1, read on the forward strand.
AGGATGCCTTCTTTAATTCCATAAAAATTAGATTCATTATCCTTTGGACTTGCATATGTAAATTCATCATTTTGGAATCCTTTATCACTTGCCGGTATTCCAATATAAAATTCTTTGTAATCGGTGTTCAATTCTGAGTCTTAGTTTTAAAGTTCATTTTTGTGTTCCATATGTCCAGTCTAATTTTCTTTTGCTCTATAGGCAAGGCGGTCTCACACGTCGCAGTCGTGAAGGATTTTGGTAACCATAAATTGAGGAGTACTAATAGTCAGTTTGCGGATAGCCTGGAGGTCTTAAGTGAATGAACTTTATTTGAGGTTCAAAAACGTTCTGCATTCTGAAAGTAAATTGAATGGCGAGTTATTATTGATGATTAAGAAGTCTGCCCATTACACCGTAATATTATACGTTCTTGGTATACCATGATCATGCTAGGAACGTAACGTAAAAAACAGGACATTGTCTGATATGCTCTTTAGAAGGTGTCAATCAACAGCGTATCATACCAGTGTATAACGGTTTAGTTACCGTAGTCATCATAATCATCATCATTTCAGCCGAAAGACGTCCACTGTTGGAAATAGGCCTCCCCCAAGTGTCACCTCAATGAGCCTGAGAGGGAGAGGTCCTGTGCGTCTCGCATCCTTCGGAGTCCTGCAACCCTTACGAAGTCCACCTTGTAGGAGGCCTTCCAACTCTACGTCTTCCGGTACGTGGTCACCATTCCAGAACTTTTCGGTCCCAACGGCCATCTGTTCTGCGAGCCCTGCCCATTGCCACTTAAGTTTGGCGATTCTTCGTGCTATGTCGGTAACCTTGCTTGACCGTAGTACTATAGTATTATCCACTTATCATCTCTGAATTATTCGCGGGTTAGACAATATATTTATTTGTGAAAAAATATATTTAAAAGTCACAGTCAGTCTCTGTAACAGTCATCCTACATGATTGTGGTAACCGTTCGGACCGAGCCTGACACGTTGACAGTGTGTAGTAATCCATGCGCGCCTCAAAAAGATGTCAGCAAGGCCATGGGTTGACTTCCGAAAAGAAATCCCGTGGTCCTAGAACGCCTGGGTAAAGAAGGAACTTAGGTACGGTTAGGTCAGTACAAGTCTGACATATCCCGCTTTAGAGCGGAATGGGAGGGCTATTCCGCTTTAAAGCGGGAGAAGGCATTCGATTATTTCAATCATACCTGGTTTGGCAACATTGCATGCTATGCATAGTGATAGTATAAGTATAAGTAACTAGCTTTTTCCGCGACTTCATCCTCGTACATAAAATATAGCCTATGTCATTCAGGAATAAAGCAGCTTTCTATCAGTTAAAAATTTTAGCAATCGGACCAGTACCTCCGAGAGATTACCTTCAACAAATAAAATAACATAAAAACAAAAAAAAAAACTCTTTATTATATTAGTGCAGATGACAATTTTTTTTAATTCTACGTTTATTGGTTGGTGGCGTAACGTTCTATCTAGTAGTAGACTTTTATGTGTCCAAGACATGTAAAAACATTAGTCTGATACGTTCCGATACATGATATTTTTGTGATCGTGGTATGCTACGGTGTAGTTGGCAGAATCCTTAATTTTTTACTTCAATTTGTTCTGACTTTTGTAGCACAAATAATAAGGAAGTATTTACTGATGATGGTTATGAAGTTATGACTCCGATCGAAGATGTAATTGCACCCAAATTTTTCAACACTGATTGGTAATAAATTGTTGAATAAGCTGAAAAGATTGATGAGGACATTAGTGTGAAGCAAAGAATCGAAGGTTTTATATAAAAGAAGTTCAAATATACCAAGCTGCGAAATATAACGGATAGAGACAACGATATTTAAAATTAACCTAATTAATTATATTAATTTACGACCACACTTCACAAATTATTCAAAACGGCTCTAGACAAGAGTGTTACAACCATTATTGCTTTTAATCATAATAAACAGACATTATTGAGCATAATAACAGCAATCATATCCTTTAGTTGTCGGTGAGGATTATTGAGAAGCGTCATTACAAATGTTAAGCACTTCATGTAGGCGACCATAAATATCCAAGAACGTGTACAGAATCAATTGACCTCATTAAATTTTATTACAAAACTAACACGCAATTAAAAATCAATGTAATTAATTATTTAAGTATGTCGGTTCATTGACATTTTATATCAAAGCTCCAATTTGTACAAACGCCTGGTTTAACCGAATTTATCTATGTCATAAAATTGTCGTAAAACTCGATACTAGCAAAGACAGGCATTTCGACTATGATAAAAAATATTGTACTGACATTTTTAACCGATGTTACTCATGTTATTTTAGCTGCAAGATGAGTTTGCTCTTGTGCCCCATTTTCAACTTTCGCAAAATCTATTTATGATTCTTCTATTCTAATCAACTTCAAATCAATATTGTAAAGATTGAAAGTTTTCTGCATTGCTAAACGTTGTAGAGATGTTTTGCCAATGCCGCGGTTTTCTGAAACCAACTAACTAATAATACCTATGGGCATATATCTAGGTTTACATGTTTCTAAATATATCTCATATTTCTAAATCTTCTCTTATCTCTTTTTATTGTAATCTTATTTTCCACTTTATGATTGACATGCGCATAAATATGAAGTGTGTGTCGACCCATCATTCCAAGCAGTTATAAAACCTGTAAAATACAGCAGCCTCAAGAATCGTAAAAGTGACTCATGAATGCAAATATACACACTTTTTTTGTGTATCTCTATGAATGGTAATCTTACGAGTATTATTCATAAACTGCCACCACCTAAGACTATTTTATGATGCAGTGTTAAGTATATCGCAGATTTTTCCGGATACCATTTTAGATAAAGATTGTGCCCCAAAACGATATTTTAAATGGTGATTTTAATTTTAATTTACACCACATATTAAAAATTTAAATGTAATTAAGACTATATTATAGTTTTGTAATATGATATTGTATGATAAAGATTAAATTGATGGCGCTGAATGAACCAGTTTTTGGTTTAAAATCGAATAAGATCACAATCATTTTTTCGATTCTGAAGAATTTCTAAAATATATTTTTGAATAAAAAAAAAAATAGATATGTAATTTTCAAAATTTCGGAAAAAAAAATGGTCAAAATTTTACATGTCTGTAGCTGGGATTTATAGATTGCAGGTTTTCTATAGTTCTATAAAAAATGTCACGAAGAATTATAAACAAAAAGAAAATACATACATATATATATATATATATATATATATATATACTTATATATATATATATATATATATATATATAAGTTATATAAGTTTGTGTCTTTTCGGGCAAATAAAATGATTTTCTTTCTTTCTTTGTTTCACCATAAGTATATTTTTCTACTACATACTCATTAACAACATTCATATGCTTCGTTTGAAACGGAACCTGGAAGTAGGCTACGGATCAAGGAGTTTGCTTAACTAAACTGGATCAAAGAATTAAGTCCAGAGTTTATCTTGTGCACTTAGATGATCTTAGATCAACTTGATGATTCGGGTTATCATTGTTGTTAGAGGTTGAATTAGTTTTCACTAACGCTTCATTTGTATTTTATTTGCAACGCGTATTTTTTTCGTAATATTATTACTAACCTGTACTTCCGTACTGCAAGAAAGAAGTCTTCCTACCTTTTTTCAAATTTTTTAGTTATTTGGGATAATTCTTTATTGTGCCTACAATATGAATGCCTATTCATCAGTTTAAGATCGCTTAAGAGAGCCACCGTGGAATGCATAGGGCATCTGATGGAATACGGGTGAGTACAATCTGTGAAAAGTTGACACTTCTCTCTGTCTTCCCAGACCAGGAAGACTTAATTGACAATTTTTCACCTAAAGAAGAAAATAATTCATACCGTCAAATCCATTTGGGCCTTCGCGGTTTTCTACTGTATATATAAAAAACTAAATCCTGATTCACTCCTTGACTCATCAACACTCAGCCCAAACCTTCGGACTTACTAGTACAACGCTGAAATTTCGCTCAGAAAACTTTTATGACACACACGAAGAATAAGAAAGTATTTTTAAAAATTTACCGTAAGCAAAACTAGTGTCGATAAAATAAACAACTGGGTCGTACTTAACATTCTTATTCGTTCATATGTTCCTTGTAGGTAAGAATGATCTTTCTTGAAATGTTCTACTTTATTATCTAGGTTTCTTTCGAAAATCTTCTTTACAAAGTATTTGCTACTTAATACAGAACGTAGAACGATTCAAGTAAGTTTATTGATAAGATCGTCATAATATATGTCTGTTAAAATATTATGACTGAAACAAAACGATTGTCAACAGATTAAATAAAATACAAAACATTCCATACAAACCAGAATGTTATGACCAGCACACACTTACGTTTAATCTCGTAGATAATCCAAAAATACCACAAAAGCTTGCAGACAACCAGCACAGAAGTCAAAACTAAGACATAACAATAAAATATGTGATTTACAGTTATACGTGATGCCCCGTGTCAGTCACCTCGTTGGATTGTCGTAAAAATCTTTATTTTTAGCGTATACTATTGTATCCGCGAGAGAATCAGAGATAACAAAGCCAGATATAAAAGCTAGCAGTGGAGTAGATACCAGTTGTGTATATGAAGTCTTCTTAATAGATATTTCTATACGAAATGGAGTCTTAAGTCTTGAGCCTGGTGAAAACGAGGAGGAAGATTTGATAAATGTTTGATTTGTAAAAAGTTATTTGAAGCACTCATCATCTTCATTTCAGCTGAAAGCCATCCACTATTGGACGTATGCTTCCCCCAAACATCACCTCAACGAGCGATCCTGTCCTGCAAATCTGGCATCTGTCGGAATCTCGCTACCCTAACAAAGTCTTATATCGCTGTATCTTCTGGCAAAAAAGCACTTGCAAGTATCAATAATTAAATGTTCAGATGAGGCTACAAAACCACTAGTTGACATAGCTTTAACAATTCGACTGCAATAACAGAAGTACCCCAAAAAAAGTTTGGATAATTTATTATTGCGCTATGGTTTTCGTTGAAATTTTTCATGTTTCAAACCAGATTTCAAACTATGACACTGCTGCTTAAAAATTACTCCGTGTAATTAATCTGCCTATGCTAAATTGACATAAAAACAATGAAAATTACTTTAAGCAACTTACTGCTGCAGAATGTAGAGGCTGCGATTGGACTGACATTGTCTGTCATTTGGGATCATCCTTTAAATGTCAAACCCGATCACAAATTCCCAATCCAAGCTTAGGAACCAGAAATATACAACCCCAATCCTTCCGGACTTAAGGATCAGAAATAACCAGCTGTCGATTCTAGTAGATATAAAGCTCTAGTCGTAAAGGCTAGATGTCTGACAAATACAAGGACTATTTCGCATCGAAATCGCAGGCGCCACAGAGCCGCAGATACTCCATTTTCATATGATTATCTTGTTTGTGATTTTATGAGGCAAGGCTTAGACGATCTCGGTTTATGGCTTTGGTTCTGCGGAAGTGGTTATCTGATGGTGCTTTCTGGTTCGTTGAAGTTCTCAGGTGGTACAAAGTTGGATTTGGCTTACTTGATTGGATTGTTGTATTCCGATAAATTAAGAAATTAGTGGTTTTAACTTATGCTTCAGTGAGTTTTTATGTGGTATGGCATTATGCAAGTTGTTGATGTAAATCATAACCTAAGTGCCATGTTTAGAAAGCTTAAAGTTAGTCTTATAAGGGGTACTGGTTTGCTTCTTAAAACTACGTGGATCTTTGATACTATTTTATATTGGTTTTATTTTTTTCTGTCAGTATTGTTAAGCCTGGCACCGTATAAGACCTGATGAAAATTGGCATATGGGTAGACTGACTTGAATTAATAAATTACGATACTTCTTTGTTAAAAAAAATGAAATTATGTGGTTTTCCTAATTCCACGCGGATGAAGCCGCAGGCAAAAGCTAGCTTGGTATAAGGAGAGAGGTGAATGGTAAACCAATCGCAGTCACTTAGAACAGTATCTAAGTCGTTACCATTTTACTAAGAGAACACAATGCTGCGCGCCAAAACTAAGATAAAAGATGTTACCCGAAAAGCTGCCACTCTTAAGTGAGATTGGGCCGGACGTGTTTGCCGTATGTCGGATGAGCTGTGGGCTAAAAGAGCCACTTATTAGTTCCCATTAAACGCCAGGCGACATTGCGACAGACCAAAGCGAAGGAAAGAAATGAGCTGGATAACTACCGGAGGGAGTGGCCCGCAATGGGCGAAGACACACGTGTGTGAATAAGGGAAAGGGAAGCCTTCGCCCAGCAGTGGGACATAAATAGGCGAACTAACTGACTAAAATTCCTCGCAAATACAAAGACATCGACAAGACGGTTTATTTCCCATTCAAGAACGAAATATTTTCAATCAAAAATTATCTTATTCGCACGCCCATCAAAATCCAAGATCCACTTCATAAAACTTTTATGACTAAATGCCGAGTGACACTGTGAAAGCATTTCCTAAGATCATCCGGTTTTTGATAGATTGGACATCATAAAAGGTTGTGTTGGGACAACTTTATGGCCCTATGGTGATGTTCCTGACGTAGACTGTGAGAAAAACCAAGATTTACCATTGACAAGCGTTTTACGATAGTTTGATAGGCAAATTCTTGGCGTAATTGTAAATGTTCCGTTTGCTTGGTTTTCCTGGTAGAATTTAGCTGATAAGTTTGGAAATATGTCGGGTACAACGACTAGTAATTTATTAGCAATCAAAGTTCAGTTAGCCCTTTATTTTCACAAGAACTAGCATTATAATGTTCCTACTGATGGGACTTCAGCCTTCTCTGAAAGAGAAGGAACGGGTCATAATCCACCACGAGATTGCAGGTTGGATGTCTCGTGTCTTCCAATGCTGCATCTTCCGGTACGCGGGCGCCACTCCAAAATTCGGTCCCAACGGTGACCTGTTCTGCGAGCAATATGCCCTGTCCACTGCCACTTAGGTTTGACTATTCTTCGGGCTACGTCGGCAACCTCGGTTCTCCAGCGGATTCTTCTTCGATTATTAAGTAAATGCTCTCATGTATTTTAGGCAACTTTAGAATTCCTGTTCATTTGATCAATGTAGAAATTTAGATCATCAGACTTTCATATCAAAGGCGGTCAAACTATAATCTAATACCGAAGCGTGACGTGGGCTTTGTTTAGAGTCGTCATAATATTGAATAGCCAGTTGCTACCCAACCTTCTATCAGAAGTAGGTAGGTAGATCATACATTTACATACCAAATGCCCGTCTAGCCCAACTGAGCACGTTTACGACGCGGATTATACGAAACATTGACCACAATTTGTAAGATTTGTCAAATAAAGACATAAAGCCAATAAATATTTATTGATAACTAAGTAATCTGTCGCCCAATCAGCTTCGGTCGTTCGGACGGCAAACGAAATTTTAATGGCCCGGGGCCGTTAAAATATCGCTGTCGCATATGGTCTAAAATCTCTTTGGAATTTTATGAGAATACCGATAAGCTTTAATAATACGAATTTTAGAGAAAAAAAAACATTTTAGACTTCGCAACAGACGACAGGATGTAGGACGAACATTTTATTGTTATTTAATAAGCGATATATATGCTAATCTGTCGATTATGTTCTACTGGTTGCCAAATTGATTACCTAAAGAAGAATTTCTAACATTTTATGTGAATGAATATAGACTTTGCACCATGACCTGTCCGACTTTAAGAGTTATAACCGCATGGCCAGCATCAACGATATTATTCGTCGAGCTGTTGTCTCTGCCGGCGTACCTGCTGTATTCGACCTTATCAGCTTAGTACATGATGGTAGGAATACACCAGATGCTTTGATCTGGGTACCGTAGAATGCGGGATACCTTTACGCTATCTAATGTTCTATGATCGTTACATTGTAACCGTATAGGATCGAAACGCAGCCGTTGCTTGCGTTGCATCGCACTCGGCCCTCATGATCCTAGTGCGCAGTAGTAGTTCTTTTTCAAAGAACTTTCACACCGACTGATCGACACTTTACCTGACCAGAACTTACTCTTTCTTTGCCTAAAGAATTAGCGTTCCCATTGAACGTGGCAATGTAGAGATATTGTGACCCTAGGACGCAAAGGGCAACTCTAAAAATATGTATAGATTTTTAGTTGTAAAAGTCTACTACTCCCTCATTTTCCGCCCAGAGCAGAATTATTCGAGAAATTCTCACCTCAAAAAAATGTGCCCATGATAATCCTTTAATCAAGCAATGCACACTGTAAATTAGGCACAACCAACAACCACACGCAAGATCGAAATAGTTTTATAGTTTTTTTTCTTTTTCAAATTATTTATTATTTATTGACTCATAAGCCATAACGGTTTTTGATTATTAATTAGATGCATCGCTCACGCCATTTCCCATTTGGAGGATAGATTAAATATTAATTTAAATATCACGGAGCATGCTGATGTTTGGCTAGACTTAATCTAGATTCGATATTTTTTAAATGGGAAACACCCACATATAGCTATTTATACTTAAGTCCTTCGTAATTGAGGACGAGCTTTTTTTTAACTAATCAAATCCCAAAGACTAACCATGGAGTTCCTTGCTGGTTTTCTCCATAGAAAACGACCAATTCTAACCGTGCACTAGTTTCTGACGTTTTTTTAGGGTTCCGCACCTCAAAAGGAAAAAAACGGAACCCTTATAAGATCATTTTGGTTGTCCGTCCGTCTGTCTGATTGTCTGTCTTTCTAGACCTTTTATCTCGAGAACGCGTGGCGGTATCGAGTTGAAATTAAAAGCATACTTTTTTTTTTTTTTTTCGATGGGGAAAATCATGCATTGACATCCCTTAAATTAAAAGCATACTTAGGTCTGTGGTCCAAGCTGTGGAAAAATCAAACAAAACGAATATTTTGATACACTCAAAGATCGAAATTCATAGGGTACTTCACGTTGACCCAGAATCCTGAAATTTGGCACAGAGTAAGGTCTTATAGCACAAGTCTTGACATTTTTACTTTTTTTTTGTTTTTAAACTGTAATTTTGTAATATTGGTTGTGTGTAATTCAGATACAAATTATTTGTTCATGAATAAATGACTAATGACTAATGAGTATAGGAATAAATCTGAAAACAGTAAATTTGTTGTTACATACGTCATTCGGGAATTGTAGTTTGCACGGAACTCTCAGTGCGCAAGTCCGACTCGCACTTGCTCAGTTTTTTTTTTGTAAGTGCCAAGTGCGATATCAAACAAATATAATTTTCAATTTTTTGAGCCTGTTGTCATTAATACCAAAATCCAAAATGAATCAAGAGTAGTTTTTGTTGTCATTCAGATATTTTTAATCTAGATTCTTTCAGAAATTACACAGACATGTACTATCAAACGAAAAATCTATAAAATTATTCTATATTGAAGATAACTTTTCTCTTCAGCTGTACAGTTTTGGCTGAAAGTGTAAACACTGTTTTACATATTTTGTAATGTTTACTAGAAAGTTGTCTTTCTCTAATAAATGACAAGTAGGTACAATTATGATTAATTCTAATTCCAAGTGCTATTTTCTATGTAAATAAACAATTTTCTGAGTTAACCAGACATCTCATTTACAGTCAACCACCATAGTAAAGTTTATGCGCTAGCTTTCTAGTAGTGAGCGGATCGTACGCACTTACTCCGTGATTCATGACTCGCGTAAAAATCACAAGTATTCCGGCTACGTTGACATCGCCGTTCAACATAGAATTAAGAAAATTTAAAGATATTTTTTTTTAAGTTTTCTAAGAGAGAATTTCTTATACCATATCTCAGTAACGGGAATATTTAAGAGATATACATTAGCGTTTATTGTGTAATCTTTACTTCAATACTAATACCATAAAGAGGTAAAGTTTTTTTTTTCTTTGTTTGTAGAAGATAATCTCTTAAAGTACTAATTATATTGCTAAAAATTTTTTACCGCTAATGCTGCTTTATTCCTGAGTGACATAGGCTATATTTTATGTACGTGGGCGAAGCTGCAGGCAAAAGCTAGTTCGTATATTATATAACGACTCCAAATACAACACCATGTGTAAATCCAAATATGACCTGACTCCACCGTAGGTGCGGTCTTGCGGACGGCGAGCAATGGATAGCTCGCTGTCCGACCGTCCGGTAACTGATCGGACCAAGCCCAAGTCGTCGACGGTGCGCACTGTTCCCGGGCGCCTCAAGGAGCTGTCAGCAACAGCAGGGACCCAGCCGGGTCGAAGCCTACTGGGGCCAGGGTTATCCGAAAGGGAACTCGAGCCCCGGTATGAAGGCTTGAAGGAACGGTGTGAGTTTTTTAGTCAGTAAGAGTCTGACACTATCTCCCGCTCCGCCCAAGAGCGGGGGTTGTCATTGGATGAATTTCCAATCAGTTTCTCCTTTTTTAAGTACTTAATATACTCGTAGATAAGAGTCATCATCATTATCATTTCAGCCGAAAGATGTCCACTGTTGGACATAGGCCTCCCCCAAATGAGCAGTCCTGTGCGTCTCGCATCCATCGGATTCCCGCAACCCTTACCAGGTCATCGGTCCACCTTATAGGAGGCCTTCCAACGCTACGTTTTCTGGTACGCGGTCGCCATTCCAGAACCTTTTGGCCCCAACGGCCATCTGTTTTGCGAGCAATGTGCCCTGCCCATTGCCACTTAAGTTTGGCGATTTTTCGTGCAATGTCGGTAACCTTGGTTCTTTTGCGGATATCCTAGATATCGTTATGCGGTAGACAAGAGTATACAAACATAAAAAAAAATCACTACGTACGTGTTTTTTAGTTATATTTTTATAATTATAGTTAGCCTGTCATTTTCTAGTTATTTTAGTACATTTGGCATGAGCACGACTAAATCGAAATATAATTTTCAATTTGATCCATTAAACTAGGTTTACAATCATTTAAACCGTCTATAAACGACAAAGCATATGGAACAAATACGGTGCATTAGAGCTGTAGGGTGTGACATGTTTAGTGGGCTGTCTCCCTAAAGATTAGCATGAACATACAGTTCATATCGTCGACCGGTTCAGATCAAGCCTACTATTTTACGTTGTTTGTCTCTGATCTTCGAAACAACTTGACACTCCTGAATATTGGACATTCTATGAATCTGTTTCCTGATAGCTACAATCTCTCGTCTTTAAGTCAAGAGTGAATAAGTTACTTCTAGGCAAGTGTGCTCCATCGGTGATCAGGTGAGATAGCGGTCAAACGCGAGCCTATCAATAATAAAAAAAACCTATTTTAGTCCTATAAAGTCTTTTGTATGATCTCGAACTGACGATGTCATACCATGTTATATTCAATTAGTTCTTGGAATATGGAATTCTAATGTTTTGTAATTTTGTACTCATTTTTTAATTTATTAATTTTGTTGTTTATTTTATTAATTTTTAAAATTTTGTTCTATGGCCACAATGTATTAATTTTTATTATTTGAGAGATTTGGCGCTGTTAGGAGAAATACAAGCTTTTGTCTAGTTCAGTTACTGATATCTATTTTTTTTTGTTTTACAATAATATAAAAATCTATGATTTTTAGGCTAAATCTAAAAAAAAAACGCCATGACGTTATTGCCTTTGACCAGCTATCGTCACCGATATTTGAAACTGCTAATATGCGACTAAATTGCATTACTGTAAGGATACAAGCTTTTGTAGATACTTAATTTGTTGCAGACTGCCAGAACGTCATTAAAATTTCCATCCTATGTGTTGTTAGCTTTTAAGCCTTTAGTTATTTAACCAAAAATCTCTATAGGGCTACATTATATTTGGTATTATATTCTCTTGCCATATCCATTGTTTCTATACTCCTTGAGCAAGTGCTATCATACTAGAACGTCACACTGCCAATGACCTAGCCATTGTCTTGATCTTAATGTGTAGTGTGCGGCAGTTCGTTCGAATGTGGGATTATACAGTTCAGCTTTATGCTCTCTTCTGATATATCTGGAATTATTTTATTAGACTGTATAGCTGCGATATATATTGATGTTGGTTATTAACGTTTTAGGAGACTCATCCATAAGCGCTAGTAAGCGGAGTGAAAAAAAAAAAAACAAAATACAAGTACGAAAATACAAAAAATATTTAAAATTAGACTTCAAAATTATTATAAATGTCAGAGGTAAAAAAAAAAGTCAACTTCTCTTCTTTTCTTCCGTCGTTTTTACATCATTGTTTTTAGTTTTATAGTCAGTTCCATCTCTGTATGATGGGAAATACTGAAGCTGCATGCCTTGAAAATATTTCTACAGACGGCCACGAAGGACTCATCATTAATTTTCTTTAACTTGTCTGTATATAGGAACACAGTTTGAGAAATAATAGGCTAGATTTTTGATAGAAACCAAGATGGGCCACATATATGGCTAGGTGTCTCAATGATTGGAAGAATTAAGATCGATTTTGGCATATGAACTACTTCGCACAACAAGAAACTTCTTTTGGCTAAATGATGATAAATGCCGTTATTATACTGACAGATTGCCAACTCGCTGCCTATTTATCGATACGAAATAGTACCAACAAATAATAATACTTTCCCTCCGGCGTTTGTACGATATGATAAACAGCTGTTCCAATCTGGTTCTCGATTAACTTAAAGTTGACAATGTTACAAATATTGAACGTTGAAAGTCAGCAAGTGACAATATAGATAGGACTTTATAGGGATAACTGTTTAAGGAACTAGACGGAAGTCCTAGTTTAAATGTTTCATGGATTTTATTAAGCTGTTCTGTTTATCAGTACACATTGTGTGTACAATGTACACTTGTACAGGTATAGAAAAGCTTAACATTAGCTTACCAAGTGAATGAAGCGATAATGATAGGGATTTTGTTTTGATATTATGTATTTAGTTTTATTGCTAATCATGAAATAAACTGATAGAATTTTGTTTACATAATATGCTAACCACTTAAAAAATGCAGACGAATTTAGGTACTAAAATATAGTTATATAAATGGATATATAAAGCAAATAAGTTGAAATAGCAATGAAAAACACAGAAATAAAATCCCTCTTTATCATTATTTTTAATGCGATTAAATCAAAAGCTCCAAAAGCACTTACTACAAGTTTTAGCTCACAGGCCATTCTTAAACACTAATATAATACAAGGAACACTGTAGCCAAAGTCACTGAACATAATTTGCAAACCATTAACGATAATACTGAAAGGAAAATTTTCCATCAAATTTATGATCAAGTACGTCATGAGTCATTCACAACCAGTCTAGCCAGAGATAAAGGGAATGTCCTGTTCCTTATAGCGACTGTAAAACTTATGGGAGGCATTTTGAGTGTGCCTGTGTCTGACATAACTTTATACTGGTGACAGCTTTAGCCAGTCGCCTTTGCATGAATAAGGATTGAGGATATAGAATATTGAATTCGCATCAATATTTACGATACGAATTTTATAGTGTTTCTAGTATACAAAAATACACAAGGATTTAGCATTTGAGAAGAGAAAGATTGATGAACTTGTAAGCATATACTTGTATGTGCATGTTTGAGCCATCACTTGTTTTATTTTATTCATGACTAGAGAGAGATGAGTGTCTAAATCAACTCTAGTACAGTAAACATGAAAATAAGATGTAATAAACTATTATCTTAGAAGATATGTCTAATAGTGCATAGTTCCAAGTGGATATTGAATAATTTTTATTTTATACTATAATAAACTTTCTATTCATGTCACATTTGACAATTGAAATATAAATCCACGATGTAAAATATTGAATAAAAATAAAATTATTTTGAATCGTACGAAAACATTCAGATATAGGTAATCTTTTTTCATAATTATGCTATTCAGGCTCTGCAATTTTGTATCTAAAATTTGTTAAAAATTTTAGGTTTTCGAACGTATTTTATTAATTACATTATGATCAAAGTACAACAACAGATGTATCGCTTTTAGATTGACTACGATACGTCCCGTTAGATAACCCTACCGTAAATTCAGAATCAGTTTGTTGAGTCGATTGTACTCCTTCCTCTGTTCAAGTGAATAATTTGCAAACCATACCAGATCCACTCTAAAATGATACTAACATTTTTGATTTTTAACAACTTTGATACTCGATTTGATCAGTAAATACAAGAGATTGTAAATTTATATTATCAAAATTTAAATAAATACTGCTTTACATCTTCTTTAAAAGGTCATAAAAGAACTACCAAATTGATTGATAACACAAGAAATTTTCGCCATTACAATAAAATTAGAAATGGATAACGATCTCACAATAAACTTGACTGAAATGCAAATCCCGAACAAATTTACTATTATATCCTGAGGCGGTGCGATCTTATCTTACAGAACCAACTTAAATCTTGGTTTAACAACTTAATAATTATCACTGTAAGCCTGTAGACCACACACAGCCTTAACAGATGTCCTCCCTCGCATTTTGATATATTGCTTTGTAATAAGGAACCGGTCCAACGATACGTTGGAACTGAATGAAGTAGTAAAACATAGATTTTTTACGAACATACTGTTACTTTTAGCGGTGATGAAGTGGCGTTTATTTTATAGGTTTTAAAAAAATGTTAATGTTGTTTTGTTATTAGTACTTGAAACCGGTATTTTATAGAATACAGCTAAATATAAAATATATTTTAGGTGTTCATATCTTTGGATACGTTCAATCGTCAAACTTCAACATGTAAACAGCTTATGCAGCTCTATATAATTAATCTATTAATTCAGATCACAACTAACAAAAATTTTATCCGAGGAATAAAATAATCGTAGTTCTACTGGGGTTACGATCGGTATTTTCTCCACTACTTGACCGCAGCCTATCCAAACGCTCTGTCGTAAATCAGGTGGAATATAAGGAGCAAGCGTGGGCTAAGACAGTTCCTTGCGGCACTCCAAACCAGTAGCACGACTCCTTTATAGGATACAACTTCTGAATTCTTACTTAGAGTCATCTCAATACGAGGGATGTAATAATTATAAGAGTACAATATTCATCTGGTTTTAAATAAGGCTGTTTTTTATGAATGATATCTTTATGAAGTCAATTCGTTTGGTGCTTGATGGTGTAAGTGGCTTGAGATAAATTGAATGTATTTTGTAATCATCGTTTTATAGCAATTATTATAAAGTTGAAAGTTAATGTTATTATTACTGCGGTTATGGTGTGATTAAGTAGGATATGTCCACTTTACTTATTTACACAAAGATCCAAGAGATGTGTAGCAAAATATTGACCAGCTACCTTATTTTATAATAGGCGTGGATTTACATAAAGTAAAATCAAGTAGCTGTTAAACACGACAATACATAGTAGTGGCATTGGTTAAAGCCACCTACAACTTTATTGTACACCAAATAATTGTAAAATTGCCTTTTTTTTCTGTAACCAATTTCTTATAATTTTACCACTTCAATTTAGGCCTACTCTATAGGAGGGAATAGGCCAAATCCGCCACGTGAATCCAGTGCAAATTGGTGGACGTCACAAGTCTTCGATTTTTGGTTCCAACACATTACGATGTTTTCCTTCACCGTTTTGAGAGTAGTGGTATTCTAATAAATTACACAAAAGAATGCGCCTAACTGGGTTTGAACCACGACCTAAAGCTTGTAAGTCACCGCTGCTCCTAACATTTTTTACGAAAACATAAATTCATGAGCACAGTGACGATTAGATCACCGACAGTGATGTCTAACAAACAACTTTTGGATGGACTAAAATAACTTAAAGTTACCTATTTCAGTCCATCCAAAAGTAGTAAGGGGTTAATCTGGGGTGTATCGTGTATCACCAGTAAATTAAATAACCACAAAAAACGTTAAAAGTGATCACAAAGTCAGCTACCAGACGCTTAATCACGTACCGCGTTTATCTAGTTCACATTTTAATCTGATAGTTTTCTTTCATTTTGAAATTTAATAACGGAAAATAAAATTTAAACAATACTATTGGTTTTAGTACAAATTCAAGAGCTGATTTGGTTCACATACCGCTAATAGATTACTTTTATTTAACTCCCTAAAAAGTAATTTAAGAGAAAATAAAGCTACTTGTATTTATAGTCAAAGGACCACTGAAAAAAACACTAAAATTAACAACCGTAAAATTCTAAATTAAATAACTGAAACGTTGGACCATAAAACAGAAATGTAGACAATTGACGAAAAGTATATTTGGGAGTTGTTGGTGGTGATACAAGAGACTATTAAGTGGTTTACGAGTCTACATATCGTTTAGTGGACAGTACAGGCGTGAGAGACGTCGTTTACTATCCCAGCGTTGAAGCTATTTGATTTATGCTTTCACTATTTTTGAATATATGTCTTTAAATTTATGAGCGTGTTCAAATAGTGCTTACATTTCGGTGGCTTTATATGTGTTTTTGATTTGTTAAAGCGGTTAATTTGCTGTTAAAGTTTTCTTTGTAGGCTTTAGCTTTTATGTGGTTTAAATTAAGCCTTTTGATACTAATTAAGTTTTATAGCTTGATCTACTTGTTAAATAAATTTAAATCAGTAAAATTACCACTTTCTTTTATTTGCTTTATTGGGTTACATGTGTTTTATGCATGTATTCAAATTAGGTTCATCAGAATTAGGTATGAGTATTGCTTTCATTCATTCAGTTCCACGCCGTTTTTTTATAAATCAAAATCATTTATGCGACTGACCTCTTCATTTCGTAAAATGTGTCTGGGGCAGTGCTCTCTTGATACACATCAATTGAAAACACATACTAAAACGATTGTAGAGCAATTTGTATAAAAATATTACCATAAGCTATTGACTACACAATGTGTGGTCTTGACGCACTTATCAAAATCGCGACCCTAACTCTGATAGCGGACACTGTACTGACAGCAAATGACAACTAATTGATTTTATGTACTTTAAATGAAGTCGGCGAGACTTTGGGCCTTATTCTTACCAAACCACAGGCAGTTATCATTAATATCAGTGTACATTACAATTGCAAACGTGATGGTGAAATTGCTGGAAAGCTGAATTGTTCGCCCACTTCTAATAGCACAATAAGACTATTTACATAATTTGATATTGGGTTGAAAGCATTGACATATACTGTTGAAAGAGAAAGATAACAGTAACTTATCATTTTATATAAATTGATTATGCCCATTAATTGGGACATCACAATCGGAAGACCTACCAATAGTCGACGAAGAAGTCAAGATAGAAAAGCAAATCATACCATAGGTTGTAAATTGAAACTATATACCTAGAATATTAACAAAATATAAGCAATCTAATTAAGCATGTTGGAAAACGAATAATATCCCCAAACTATAAACATGCACCAAGTTAATTCTTAATCAGCCTTGAGTAATACATTGTAGCAACGTACGTTGTCCTTCCCAAACAGAATATTCTTAGTATTTCGTCTGGAACCAAAACCGGATTAGCTATTTTGAACGTTTAAATTACGGTGGAAATTGACATTCTCTTCCTATTCGCAAATGTGAGATACATATTAATTAATTTAAATGGCAGCTTTCATCACTCAAATGTATCATAATTTTAAATCATTTGGAAATTGTCCAATAAGGAACGGATCAATTCCAATACGACACTATTTGAGGTCGAAACTTGGTCCAAGTGATGAGTTTGCAGCAAGACAAAACATTTTAAGTCCTATATAAGTTGGCACTTTTGCATCTGTATGAAAAAAAAAAAAACACTAATAACTCTTGTTCCAATAACATAAGTGCTTATGTAACAATACTTTTCTTCTAAGCATCTGCACAAGTTCGTTTGTCTTAGTATTTCTTCTCAGAGTTACCGCTAGAAAACACCGACCTCATCTAGTTTAAACTGACGTTTAAAAATGTTTCTCTAAGCCTTAAATCATAACCTACTATAAACCTAACATAATAAAGATTCAGAAAAACTGTATCTACTAAATTATAACTTATTTTTATACTTACTTTAAAATACATTGAGCAAGTTACGCACTATTGGAATCGTATTTACTTCAGCCACATCTACACAGTCATTGATTATCATAAACAAAAGTCGATTATTTCACTTTTATATCTAGTGTTGTATTTTTATAGTTAATTACATCGTTATGTGTTTCATTAAACCTTTGTACGACGACTTTTATTACATTTTTGTTATTGATATCTACTTCTACATAACACAGTTGTATGTTTAATCAGATTCTTTTAAAGAAAATATTATTTATGAAATGCTAAGTTCCGCTTTTAGCAGGGATGGTGGGTTTATTGGCAAATGGTATGGCCATTTGATACAAACATTCTATATTTATTAGGTGACTAGATTTTAATGTCAGTTTAATGCAAAATTACATACATTACGAGTATATATTATTACTAAAAGTAGTCACGACTATCTCAATATATGAAAATCTGCTACTTAGTATCCTTTTCTGACTGATAAAGAAGCTACAGTATAAATCTATAATACATTATATCAATAGCAGAAACGCGCCAGGCCTAGAATAAGACACTGGTTTTAAAGCTAATAATTCTTAGATATCAATAAGAATCCATCAAAAGAAAAGAACAATGCATTAAAAATGACCCATCCAACATCACAAACCGTACCATGAGAAACAAAGCGAGGTACACTCCCAGAACCGTAGCCACACATGCAGATCGGAAGTACACTCGAAATTTCGTCAATGTTAATATATCAAGCCGTAGTTACACCCAGCCGCTGTAGACAAATGTGTAGGACAATAGACGTTTCATCTTTTTGTGTCTAGTTTATTTCAGGAGTGTCCAACGAGCCGTGCCGCATACGACCGATTTAAGCAATTTGTTTCACGTGCTGATGTTTATAGTATCCGGCATTTATTCGTTTCTATTTTAATATCAAAATTATGAACAAATATGTCCAAAGTTACAGGTTGATGTATTCTCGGCTTAAGGTAAAATATTTTATGTGGTTTTAAAGGAAGCTTGAACTTTTCATCAGTTGAAATGCGGAACTGATTTGTTATTCTATAATAAGGTTATTAATTGGAGTTAGTAGGTGTTAAATGGACAGCTATTTCAATGGGTGGCTGATTTTTGTTAACGACTTCTTTTAATGTTTTTTTTTTTTTGTTAAAAGCTTTCATTTCTATTTTAGTATTTTGATGAGTGCTGCTATTTTTTTTTTCAGCAATGCTGTGTAGAAATTAAGTAGTAGATTTTATTTCGTCATTATTTCATTTTGTGTAATCATGAAAATGTCGTATCGAATCCGTACCGTTGACACCAAACAGCATCATGTTTATCCCCTTTGATACATTCACTTGTATCTTTTGTTTTCACATTTTCTTGTTTTGTTATGTTATGTAATGTTCTGTAATTGTCTGTATTTAGGATATGTGCAAGCAATTTTGTGCTCTATCGACATATTATTTGTATAGATTAGGGTGTAATTTTGCTTGTTTTCGGTGTTGTCCGTTGATCTAGATTCTTTAATTAATTAGTTTTAAACTCCTTTGATGCTGGCGACAATAGAACAAATAGGTTTGTATTGCATGTCGGTATGTTTTACAAAGTGTGAAGAAGGAATTATTAAAGAGAGTGTGGTGAAATGTGGCGTATCTTACTAAACAGACGTTGTAGCAAGTGTGTTAATAAATTAGTGGCTGCTTGTCGTAAACTTGACTGTTATGGCGTATTATTTGTGTTTGATATTTTTTATTTTATGTTATTGTAATGTGTTTGGGTTTTGTTTTTAATTGTTAAATTACCCAGAATAATTTCATTCTTGATCTAATCATACTTTTCTTTAACCATTTTGTTGTTCATTTTTTAATCAGATTGATGTTTTGATAAAATTGCCGTTCAGTTCAAATGTTTTTTTTTTTAATACGCTGCTGTACACTAGGAATCACTCCTGTATCGTTGGTGAGTTTTCAAACATGTAATCTTACATACACAAGGCACCCGGACCTGGAAGTCGGAACATCTATCTAGGCCTTACAAATATTTGTTCCGTGCGGCGATCGAATCCGCGACCCGCAGCAGCAGTAGTCAATCGGTCAACTACTACGCCAATTGAGCCATCCGATATGGATTTGGAACCAACACATAGTGTACAATGTTCAAAAATAACTTCCTACTACCTAGACAGAAATTGAAAAACAAAATGCCCACCTCTTGGAAGCAAACCTTCCTATATCTTCAGACAACAGAAACACGACGATTTGTCTTGATTAACAGAATCGATTCGCGATCGCTCATAACTTCAACGGAAATATGGTCAACTGCTAACAAATCAACGTGATTCGAATGATAGATATAAATCGATATTATTTATCTCGATTACTAAGTTCGTAGAACTTCAGGTCGAGTTTCAATGTGCTGATGGCTGGTGGAAGTGAAATGTTATGACAACTTGATGGAGTGGCCGCTACCGGGAATATTATTTAAGTCCTTGACGGCCTGATACCTGGAGAAAATAGACTAGCATAAGACAAAGAGATTAAAGATGATTGATATAAAGTGAGATAGAAAGTTTTAGCAACAATTGGATTTTATATTACTAAAGTAGTTCCGTTAGTGATACAGTCACTTTGTTCATTATCAACATTTAGCAATGAAATTTGATCCTGATGGCTAAGGGTTAGCTATTTTTTAGCTACAAGAGTTCTGTTGTTAAGTTCATAAGTATATTAAAATATTGTAAAATTTCAATAATAATGTACTTAGCAACATCTGGAACCAAACCAATCAAGATTTACACATACAAATTTCACAACATTGAAATTTAGTGATTTTAAAAAGTCGTAAACTAGATAGCCAAGAAATCTTGTGGTAGTAATAAAAATTATGTAAAATATGAGATCAAAGAATTTCCATGCAGCGATAAAACGTGAAATTTCGATATAATAAACATAAATGATGAGAAAATATGTAGTCACATGCTCTTATTTACCGAATCTAAACCACATGTGTAGACTATATTGACAAAAAAAAAACATGAATGTGTACAAACCAAAGTGTAAAAAAGGCGCGACATCTTATGATCGCGACTTTTTTGGTAATAACAGGTTTATTCTAGAATAATATTTTCAGAAAAACTATTAAACACTTAAATAGCGGTTCGCTGAAACCTCTGAAATATAGTTAACTTTATAAGCAAACAAAGTATCTGTTCAGAATAGCAACCATGGTCACCAAGCCGCCAGTTAAGAGGATTACAGCGAAATTGCTTCTCTGAATGGATATTATTGTACTAAATGGCGTTGTAATCCTTGAAACAGTATATTTAGAAGATATGAACATCAATTGTACCTACATCTAACTGCTTGTGATGCTTGAGCTCTAGCCAACTATCCTAATAACCATAATACTGTACTAATGCATTCGATTAAATTAATTATCTTATCATTCCTACAAGTTTTAACATTTCCAGACAGTAAATTAAAGACTTCTGTTTTATTTTATACATCAAAGGTCAATTGATCTTTGGCATGATTGTCACAGCTATATAAATTCAAATGCATATTGCAATTTTTACGAGTAGCATGGCTATCAGCGGAAATTCAAAACATATTATGAACCTCTTAATAGGGTTTCCACTCGCCCTGCGTCAACTTTGAGCTTGGTTTTTGAGCTTGTTGCTTCACTTAACATGATCCAACATAATATTTGATGAAAAAGCAATGCAAAAAAAAAAGAGACAACGTCTAAAAACTCTGTTGGCATCTAGTAATTCCGTGATTTACTCGAATATTTCACAAAACTTGTTACAGAAAATACGCATTTTTTTTTTAACCCTTAAAAGTTTTTCACAAAAATTGTCATAATTCAGAATCTTGATTAAATGTGCAAGACTTCTATTGATGTAATTTTTAATAAAGGAAATTTCTATACAAGCCTAGATAACATACACAAGATAGCTGTGTATCTAAAATATCTAAGGAAAGATCTGTAATAACATCATAATCATTTAAGAGCGGTTATATTAAAATGTACCTCAAAAACGACGCTTTTAATGACGAAACAGTTAATATCACACTAAAAATAACAAATATAAATAACGGTATATAACAAGTATCGTAAGGATATCATAAATTTTCTCAACTAGGTATATTTATTTACTTAGTAACAAAACTAGAATCGACGATGGCGGTAAAGATATAACTGATCTTATATCAAATTATGACCTTATGACAAATGCAAATCTTAACGTATACACACGGACACTAGCTGTAGCGAATATTTATAAAATATTGTAAAGCATTTCAACTTATGAAAGATGATGATTATGGCTGTAAAGAACTCAGTAGTTCTAGACGAAGACGGTAAATATTAAGGAGAGAAGAAGTTAATAATACTATTTTAAATAAATTAAGATGATGGCAGGAGCATCATGACGCACAACAGATTGCTACACTTCTTATCAAGTTCTATCATTTTGAAAATCGATACCCTAAGCTCGAATAAAAAAAAATACTCATAAATCCAAATTTATAATACATACGCTCTTATTTACTAAAAACATTTAATATTTTTAAAACAATTACTCGTAGAAACGGTAAAAGTGTTGATAACGATTACATTAAAAATCGTTTTCCGAATGACTAATTTAATATTAAGAACAAAAGATCGAATTCTCATCAAACAATACTACACTTACATACATCAAACTTACATCAAATGTCCTGTTTTATATTTTTGTTTGTAATTTTTTTGTGTACAATAAAGAATTAAAGGAATTAAAGGAAACAATTAACGTGTCTAGACAATGAAGTCCAACATATCATAAAACACGCTAGCCAAACTCAAGACTTCTACATCAACAAACCATAATGGGGCACCATTTATCTCAGCGTTAAGACCACTCGATAAAGCCACTTAGCTAATTTAAGAGCAGCGGTTTTCACACCTAAGGTTACCTAACCTACAGTTAAGTCGCTTATCATGGTTGCTCATAATAACTATCACGATAAACACCGACAAAGTTTTGATTTATTTTGGTCCACTATCGATTCTCAGCTCATTATGCGCTTGATCTCGTTGGTATTGGCGCCAGGCAGGTTTCCAACGATAATTGTGTTATGAAGATCGAACTAAGATAAGTGTGGTGGATTTAACATATTGCTGATATTTGCTTATCTCTGCGAGGTGTTTAAGGGAATGTACTGGCTTTTGCTGTGGGTGTCGTAAGTGATTTGATGGTAAATGGGTGGATAATGAGACCAGAAAATATGCATAGATTAAATATACACTCTTTACTTTGTGTTATACGAATGTGTCTCATCATCGTCGAAGTTGTTTGTAATATCTGAGCATATTTTTTGATATTCTGACAATCAGAACAATTTGCACTCTTAGGAATACCCCAAATGCTTCAAAACATCAAATAATTGAGATTTTTCTATTTTTGGTTCATACAAAATCTAATTCCAAAATCACATTACCTACTTAATCTCCATAATGCACCTTGCAAAATATTCTCAGCACACCTTAATACAATATCTTATCGAGCCTCCAAATACTCATGTCAAAGTCTAAAGCCCAGTCCAGCCACCCGGTTGTCGTTATCAAGATGTGTATATTGTGCCATAACAGGCCAGGCCCGATAATAGTTAATTGTAGCACTAAGTTCTCACTACTCGCAAGGCTATCGACCACCTCTCGATAACAATACCACTTGGGTAATAATTAAGTGATTTTAATTTTAGTTTCGACAGTTCTTGTTTTAATTAATGTGTTGTCTGTATCCTTTGTAGGTCTTGTAAGAGCTGGATAATTTGTGGTCATAAGTTGATTATTTTCTTGAATTTCTTCACTTACTTTGTCATCGAGAGTGTCTTCTAAAATTTCCTTTACTTTTCTATGTAATACAAATACAACAGCTGCATCAACAACAACAGTTGCAGCAGTTGCAACAGTTTGCATCTAGCTTTGTACTTTTCTTTCTAAAAATCAAACCTTTAAATCCCCAACTCGTTTAAGACGTGATTCAGCCAACGGTTTCCTTGAACTCAAATCCGGGTAACTAGGTCTTAACCATTTTAAGAATAGGTTGCGAAAACACGATCATCAAAATTTTATTGTCATACGTATAACCATTGGGAACGATCCAAGTTTCCTAAATCCCTATAAAGGTCGAGAAAACAAAATTAACTCCGATAAATAGAGCAACTGATCCCGCATCATATTAAAATTTCATAGCGGTTAACTAGCTGTAAATGTCGATCTTGCTTGTTTATTTTCAAAGTTAGTATTTCCAAATAATTTCGATATTATTTTCAAATCGGTGTTTATTTCAAACACAATGACGAATTGATGATCCCATCAAGGTTTTAATCAGTTGTCGTAAGATTTTGTGTATTGTAGCTTAATGTAGTATGAGCAACTCCAGAGAAACGGTGCGAATTAATTGTGTAAATAGTATTGCAAGAAATAGGGAGAATCTTGTCATGATAACTCATAGATATAAATGAACTGAGATTTTTTTTATTGTTGATAGGTTCGCGCTTGACCGCTATCTCACTTGATGGAAAGCAACGATGCGGTCGACGATGGAACGCGCTTACCTAAAAGAAACCTATTCACTCTCGACTTAAAAATTCGCGGGTTGTAGCTATCAGATAAAAAACAATTGTCAAATCAAAATTTTAGACAAGAACAAGACGATGTACTTTTTTAAATCGTATTAGAACTAGTTCTACTCTAACTAGTACAAGACTATGACGCACGCAAGCTAATGTGGCAAGTAATATACTATACAGAATCACTAAGAAACTGTTAAGAACAGATCAACAGAGAACTATATTTTGAGTTTAGTTATTATTAATAAATACTGTATAATCCCTGGTAGAAACGATGTTGGCTCAAATCCACGTGAACTTTATCACAAAGTGGCGCCAAAGACTTCGGCTTGAAAGGGAAAATCCGTATAATAAAATGTAGTGTGTACGTGCGTAGTTTTGATCTTCCATTTTCTGAGATAAATCAAAGTGAATCTGGTAACTTATGTGCTGATACAATGTATATAGTTGATGCTCCAATAATAAACGATTAGTAAAGATAAAACGATAACAGATCAGTGAGTTGAGTATAATTTTCACGGATCTCACCATATTTTTGCTCTGGTCCCTTATTTGGTAGGGATACAGGAAATGATTTTCTTCCATTGTGATATCTATTGTCATCACACCTATTTGACACTTTGAGTTTTTGAATTATGTGTATGCATTATTTATCTTTTTTGTAAAAATCAAATATTTGATTTTTCAGTCGTCATTGTAATTTTTAGTTTTTGGTGCTTATTTTAAGTCTCTGGGATATCGTTCTGTGATGTTGATAATCACTACTGCTCAAAATAATATATCCAAAATTCTGTTATTATCCTGTGGTTCGTTAACCTTATTTCAAATAGTCCACAATCGCGTGCATTGACATTCAAAAAGTGAAAGCTATAATTTGTACAAAATATATATAATTCGTATGATTAGCGTTCGGGCGTCGCAAATTATATCATATTAAGATCTGAGAACACGCGATACACCGACGAGTTTGTAACGCGAATCATGTGGCTAAAGGTATGGTGACAGTCGTAGCGAACTAAGAAAAATTCTTGACGATTGAAAGATAACATCATACTTTAGTGGAACTATTTCACACGTATATTTTAGAAGGGTTGAAGCTCTAGTTTCATTAACATTGTTGTCATCACCAGAAATAAACAGCTTTCCAATATTCTTTTAAGACTCCATTCAAATTCCATGTGTTTGTTTTCATACCACTTTCTGTTTATCAGAATCTAATCAGCCCTAATTTTGTAGCTTTCTATCTAATAAGCCAACTATTCTAATGAGATGACTTAGTTTTCAGATCCTTTAGCCGTTTTTAAGGTTATAAAAAGTTATTTGTACTAATTTTACATCTGCAAGCAAATCTTTACAAAGCCAATGTTAAAGGCTTTGTGAAGATTTGTTAAATTCTTGGTTTTATTTCTTTTTTACTATTTTATTAATAATAATTCACACATCAACTGTGTTAATCGCTTCAACTGCAACCCCGCATACAAATCGGACGAGACACTGAATGATTGACATAATAGTTGTTTTGACTCAGGTGTCGGTCGCATTTGTTGCTATTTCGTCTTATGCGCTACATGAAGTCTTTTGCCAATGTTCTTACCACGATTTATAAACTTGATATATTTACTTGAGTTTTGATTTGATTCGATTAATTTCTGATTTTGGTTTTCTATAACAAATTTTTGCAGCACTACTATTTGTAAATCTGCATTATGAAACACAAACTGACAAAATATGATAAGAAGATTAAAAATATATATTGCTGTGTTTTGATTTAGTTGACGACAGTAGAACGCTAATTGAAGATTATCTTAACAATAATTCAATAAACTTTTACATTGATAATTCCACGAATAAAAGTGATAAGATAAGAGATAACTAAAGACTAACTTTTATCTGCAACTATAAATATTTCAGTTAAACCTATTTCAGCACTTGCCAAAACAATACAGTAATTACCATAATAGAAACAAACAGAGCTAATTAATTTATATTCCGCGATCGATCTACTATCAAGATACACAGTTTGGTGTCGAGTTTCCGAACGTTAGATCAAGGACTCTGGGCATTGTCGCCCATGGCATTTGTTGATAGCAAATATTTACAGCAGTCTTAGAACTGAATTATTAACTGGTTTAATTAGGTATTATGAGTTGTTTTGCATTTAAAATGTAGTTCAATATAAATAAGTACCCTTGTTAGTATGATTGATGTGGATATGAGAATCCAAGTTAAACTTACAGCTTCTAACATAAGCTGTTGAATGCTAATGGAATAAATTGTAGTTGTCGTTTACAAAGCTTAATTAAATATATTTGAATATAGTTCAGGTAATTAAGTTAAGACACGTCACCTGCTATGCGGCCCATCTTGTAATTACACCTGCAATTTTGAGGATTTTAAACGAGATCAATAATAGAGCTGTACAGGTTGCCAAATACTGGTCAGAAAAAAATAGTTTGAGAACATCGACACGCAAAGAAGAAGAAGAAAAAGTTAAGATAAAAACAGTAAGACTCTTTTTTAGGGGTTAGAATTCATTAAATATAACTATTCCAAGTGGGCAATGAGAGGCAGTGTCATCTATGTTCAGTTGTCCTTTGCGTTGCAGGGCAAGAACGACTTTTTCAGACAATCTCGGAGCTTTGGCAAGCATCAAGCCTAGTAAAGTCTCTAACAGTAAAGACTCTAACGATCAGTTTATGTTTAACAAAAAATTGTTTGGAAATAGACTTGTCTTGTTCAAGAAAACTTGATCTTATATCGCTTCTTTTATTTTATTATGTGTTTTTACAAGTTGTCAGTTATTTTTATTTTTATATGTGTATTCAAAATAATTAATAAGTCATAAGCACACAGCCTTCAAAAAATAACTAATCACACTTCTTGTTTTTCTCTCATTCCTCAATGAAAATTGTATCTATAATCACATATTAGTTTTGCCCATATACGGTGAGTTAAACGGTTTAGTTCTTATCGTAAAATATTCAGGTAATTAAAATGATTACATAGTAATTACTAATATCTAATACGTGTTGCTTATGACCGGAATTATCTTATAAATTTGTTATTAGTTCCAGTAATTTGTACTTTTACAAGTAATTTGAAACATGAACGTGTGCTTATGTCTCTTAATTTCAATCGAGCAGTTTTAGTACTGGTGCTAAAATTATAGATTATTGAATGTTTAGTGGTAATGTTCTGGTTTAGCGCTGTGACACTGGTTTGATCGACATTGATTTAAACGTGTCTATGGCTCAGATGTTTACTTAGTTAGCTCCATATCTTACCTATGATATTCATTGTCTTAATCAGGATGGGTTCATATCTTATGTATAAAGAGCAAAAATCTGAAATGGATGTTGGTAGGCCATGTAAGATCACACGACAAAGAGTGGTTTAAGCAAATAACAAAATACACAGTCCCGAAAGGGAAAGGAAGGCCACAAGAAAAATGGACTAATTAATTAAAAAAAAGAATATTGTCTATAGAAATTTTAGTATACCTACCCTAAGATGCTGGCCAGTTATGGCATACACGATGATGATGATAACCTTCAGTAGGTTATCATCATCATCATGATCATCATATCAGCCGAAAGACGTCCACTGTTGGACATAGGCCTCCCCAAAGCGTCGCCACAACGACCGGTCCTGTGCATCACGCATTCATCGGATTCTCGCGACCCTGACCAGGTCATCGGTCCACCTTGTTGGAGGCCGTCCAACGCTACGTCTTCCGGTATGTGGTCACCACTCCAGAACCTTTCGTCCCCATCGACCATCCGTTCTGCGTGCAATGTGTCCTGCCCATTGCCACTTAAGTTTGGCGATTCTTCGAGCTACGTCGGTAACCTTGGTTCTCCTGCGTAAACTGAAGGTGGCCAAAGATAAAATTTAATGTTTTATTAAAGTGGATTATTCGAAAGATTTACAGTGGCCTATGTAAAAGGAAACTGAAAGAACAATATAAGTTATAATCATTAAAAGTCTGACACTCTCTCTCGCTCCACCCAGAGCGGGAGATATAATTTTAAGATTTTCCACCTAAAATAAATCTCATTATTACCAGAAAAAAATAATTCTCCATTATATCACCCGTACGTTTCGGACTCAACGTTTCGGTCCTTCATTTATACCGCGTACATCGAAGGACTGGAATAATTTACTTGCTGAGGTTTTACCTTTTAGATGTCTTCAAAGCTAGAGCTTCCAGGCTTCCAATAAAATACTGCAATTCCCCATCAACGATTGCATCACTGCTTACCATCAGGTGGGATCACAGACAAGCACTAGTTAATATCATTAAAAAAACACCTACCAAAACTTCTATTCATCTCACAAGTCAGTCGTACCGCGGTCACGTTTAAATAACTCTATTTTTACGGGTATTTCGGGCCCAAGCCTTTTGATATAGCTCACGGGTTGGTATGGCGGCCCTTTGATCTCGCACGGTGGCCGAACATAAATCGTAAGTGACAAATTACTGATCAGTAGACCAATGTTATGTTAACTTTCTTTGTTACGTAAACGATAAAAATTAATGCTTTATTAGTAATGTTGATTTTATTTTGTAATTTGGAATGTTTTTGTGGCGTAATCGGGTTTCTTCGTGGGAATGGAGAGTTGAGGCGTTGAATGGGTTTGTTTTTAACAGAATTCTAAAAATGGAGAAGGTCTTCAAGTCTTCTGAATAGTTTGATTTTTGTATCTTGTTCAGCGATATTTATCTCATAATTACTATTAACTAGCTTTTGCCTGCAGCTTCGCCGGCGTTCATAAAATATAGCCTATGCCACTAAGGATTAAAGTAGCTTTCTATCGGTGAAAAAAAAATTTATCCATCGGTCCAGTACTTTCAGAGACTACCTCCTACAAACAAAAAAAAAAAACCGGCCAAGAGCGTGTCGGGCCACGCTCAGTGTAGGGTTCCGTAGTTTCTCGTCCGTCACAATAAGTGTGCCCACTTATGAGTTTAAAAAAATGCTTGCATATACGATTATACTACAAACTTAGTCCAGAAATTATTTTGTACAACATTTTTGTCTTTAAAAACTGTTCTTTCCATCAAGTTCAAAATGATTTTCCTAGAAAGTCCTTATAAAGGTCTACTTTCCAGATTTTTTTCATATTTTCTAAACTTATGGTTCAAAAGTTAGAGGGGGGGAGGGACACATTGTTTTTTTACTTTTGGAGCGATTATTTCCGAAATTATTGGCATTATCAAAAAATGATTGTAGTAAACCCCTATTCATTTTTAAATACGTATCCAACAATATATCACACGTTAGGGTTGAAATTTAAAAAAAATCACTTCCCACTTTACATATAGGGGAGCATTTTTTTCCAATTTTTATTTTACCACTTTGGTGCCGTGATTGATATACACATTGGTACCAAATTTCAGCTTTCTAGTGCTAACGGTCACAGAGATTAAGCAAGGACGGACAAAAAAAAAAAAGACAGACATGGCGAAACTATAAGGGTTCCTAGTTGACTACGGAACCCTAAAAAGAAACAAACTTTACCTATATAGGTAAAGTTTGTTTCTTTATTTAGTATTAAGTATTATTAACAGGTACATATCGTACGAAAATAAACGTAGGCAAATACCCAAATGTTTGAAAGAACCACTTCGACCGTATACAGCAAAGTTAATAGAAGGAGCAGGGGTAAGTGTTAGTCAGTAAAAGCTTGCCCCTCTCGCCCCTCCGAGAGCGAGAGAAGTTATTTGATGACTTTCCACCTCGGAAAAGCTTCTTCTTTTACTCAAACAAAGATATAGGACAACATGATAAAATTGTTTGGTATCATACAAGTCTTTAAAATTTCAAATCTATGTATATCAAAATCCAGTCAAGTTCATAGAAACGGCATTACAATGTAAACTCACTCGGCAAATATTATTACTGCGAGTAAAACTAAATAGTGGGTGTTTGTAGTTCCGATTATTATGTATATTGTGTGGTTGTATCTACATTTAGATGGCGCTACCGGTGGGCGCGTGCCGCTGATGTGCTCAACATTTTGCTATGAGATAGTTTCTTTAGGTGAAGACTTTTTTAACTTTGCCCCGCTCTAAGTACTCATATAGCCTTGTAAGGCTCAACCTTTTATATTACATTACGACCCAATGCACTAGTTGCGGCCCAGAAATTGTTTTCATTCTTTCTTCTTCAATTCTTTTTGGCTAAATTCTTTTAAGCGGTATTTCCTAATTCTAAAGTTAACCAACTATTTCATTCAAAACATGTATTGATATATATTTTTTTAGATTTAAACCAAAAATTAGGTACGTTTAAATATCATGTCATAATTTTAGGTAGCTGGGCAGTTATTTTATGATTTTAAAAAGTATTTTGGGGTAGAATGCCTAAACGTTTTTGTCATTAAATTAGGTCGTTTGGGCTTACGAGCATAAAAGAGGTGTGTTTACAAACTTGTAAACTATCAAAAACGAGGGCCTCTATATTTATTGGTAATGTAATATAAAATAAAAAATAAAATAATAATTTTATTAAATTCCTTTTTTGGGTTGTGAAATCATCAAATGACTCGAGATGGCGAGTCAAACTTTTACTGACTAAAAACCCAACTGTGTTTTTCAGATGCTCTTTGCATTCTTCAACCAAGACCACTCTTATGTATGCCATTTGAAATTAGAAGCAACCATAAAAGCAATTTTTGTCGATATTCTGGTTAAGGCGTATAGTCCCTTGAACCATCTAGCCAAAATTATGTGGACGCACCTCTCGCACCCGCTTAGGCGGCAGTTCGCAAATCTGTGTATTTATTTGCAGCCAGCAGCGCCCGGATAGCGCCAGCAGAAAGCCATTTTCTTTGCGAAATATTGATTGATTTACATATGCAATGTTCACTTTGAAGAATATTTAACCACCAATTTTTATATGTAAAAATGTTTCTAAAGATCCAAGCCGTTTCGAAGGAGTAGGGAAAACTTGCGAAATTGCTAAATATTTTTTTTAGACAAAAGTATTAATAGCACGAAAAAATCAAATGTTGGTAATGTTGTTCATGAATCTATTATAAACATTTTTTTTTTAAAACCTATTAACCTGACTGTTACCGAGGAGTAGGCTTCAGAAGTCACTGTTTTATGGCACTTTTCGGGGGCTTGGGCCTTAACAGAAATGAGACATGACAGAATGTAGTAAAACTGTGCCCAACTCCTGACAAGAATTATTGTGTTTATATTAAACAGTACATGTCATTAACCTTTTCAGAATTTCAATGTTATGAAAACAATCTCACGTAATTATGTAAAACAATTTGCTGGAACGTTGTTTTAATTATATTTTGAGTAAATAGTTGACGTTGAAGTTAAAACAATTACTTAACTATGTAAATAACTTGTTACTATGCCAATTTAAATCTATATATACTTATAATAAATCTGTAGAAGTGAAAATTCTGTACATTGAAAATATAAAAAAAAAGGCAGGGGGTGTTACTAGACCGACACCGAACCCAAAAATGTGATTAAAAATTTTTTTTCCCCGAAAAGGGACCGGGTAGGGAAGGAGGTGAAGGGAAAGGGGAGCGAGGGGAACTTAAGACTAACATATTACATTTATATGTACATTCTTATATTTATTATTTGACAAATAAATTTTATTTCTAAAAGCTGCTTTATTCCTGAGTGACATTGGCTATATTTTAATATACGCAGGCAAAGCCGCGAGCAAAAGCTAGTTCTCTCTATATAAAATTTAGGCCTATAATTCACTGTAGCGTAACAGAGTAAACACTGTCGATCACCGAAATGATGTCATTCGTTGCAGTGACATACTTTTATTGCTGCACATTCATCGCTGCATTGCTGATAATCTATTTGGGTATATTGTATGACGATACGCTTCAGTCGACGAGTATCATTATGAATAGCTGTTAAGTTGTAAAAAGGGTTCGGTTTTATTGATATATTATTATGTTCCTACTTCATAATACCAAACGTAGATAGTACTTCTCTCTCCAAGAGAGGAGGCTCAGGCCTCCCAACAGTGGGAACATTAAAATCCATAATTGAAGATTTTCTTCTTACTTCTGGACACCACTCGGTTATTTAAAAAAAAAGACAGAAGAAGATTTATTTGAGACACGCATATTAAAAAACAACAGAATTAAATAGAAATGTTAATTAATAACATAAACTTACATAACAAACAGCAATAAATAAAACGTTAAAAAAAAAAAAAAACAAAAGAATAAAACTTATGCAAATCTAAAAAGGTTTCTATATCAGCATATGCTGGGATATTTTTAAAGAGGCTGCAAAGGTGGGGATCTGAAAAGGAAATCCGTAGTCTTATATAAAAAAAAAAAAAACTACTGAAGAACAGATGTGGTTATAGTCAGTAAAAGTCTGACACACCCTCGCGCTCCATCCTACATAGTTAAAAAAATTTAAATAATCTTAAATTGAAATTAAGCGCAAAAGTAGTCGCGTGCCTAAACTATTAATACCCGAACAAATGTACTGGCTATTAAGAATACTTCGCCAGTTAGTCACTCACTCAGAAACTCTAGTTGTACCCAGTTTTACATTATTTTTAATGTTTGACAAATAACGTATGTAAATATAATACTATTGATGTTGATAATATTTATAGAGGCGTGAACAAATATGTAATGGCAGTAGGGTTGGAAAATTAAAAATATTTGGTTTTTGCATTTTTATATATATGTCTGATGCTTGATAGCTAGATAGATGAGCTTAATAGCTAGATCATGCCATCAAATACCAAGACGATATTTCAATATTTTTTTAATAATGTGGTTAAAAGTTATCTATTAATCAATAAATCATAATTATTAAATGAAAAAATGTGACATTGTCTTTACACAAGCCATTTCCACGTGAACTAATTTTATAATAAACTTATATCTTCGCATATTATAATGTAAACTAAACTAATATACAAAAACAAAATACACTCAGGCATTCCACAACGTTATAGACTGGCAACATTTCCACGTTGAATAGTAATGCAATTTTTTTTTTTTAACAATGGACAAGCGAGCCTTTTATTAATTAGGCATTTCAATAAAAAAATACACTCTTATAAAACTATAAAGAACAAAGCTAGTTCCGCATTCAATAGCATAGCTCTCTATAAAGGAACTCTGGTTAAAATCAATCAATTTAATATCACCCAAATAGAAGTAGACTGAGTATGTCACCACTGGATAAAGACTTTCCTATATTTCTTCTACTAAATCCAAAAAAGAAGATAAATAAATTGTACAAATATACGACCAAATTTCAAATCAGGAACCTACTCATTAAAACTTATCAGATCTAAAATATATGCCAGATACTAACTGAATATCAACATACTAATGTTATCTTCAAATACCTCCGGTCAATTCAATAACTCTTCTCAAAATTTAAATTACGAGGTGTAGGTAATAACACTATTAATATCGATACAATTGCTACAATCTCGATATTGTTTCTCGAATTAAACCAGTATCGGAGAATTCGCACCAAGCATTCCAAAACTTGACACCTAGTTATAATTTCACACCTCAAGCCCAGTAGCTTACCTCAGTTAAAACGCACTTGATAACTGTCTGAACCTAATGGTTAAGTTTAACAATGAAATGGAAATAAATGTTTTTATTGTTCGTTAGGCTTGTTACAAATGGTTTCTCTTTTCGTTCCTGTGGCATACGTTGGGTTTAATGTTGTTGAAAAGTTCTTGAAGAATTGTTTTATCATCGATATTAGTCAAATATGAGTCTAGTAGTGACATTGCATTAATATTATAAAGGTGAAAATTTGTGTGTACTGTATATGTTTATTACTTCTCTTCATTCTCAAAAAATAGACCAAATTTGGAAGAAGTTTGGTACATAGATAGACCTTGTCCTAGGACAGTAAGTAGTACATACTATTTGTCTCGAGAGTACAAATTTGTACCTTCTTAAGGCCGAAGCTTCTGCTAGTAGATGTTAACAAGTTGTATAAGGCTTCGGATGCCTAAATTGTAGATAGATGTTTAATTATAGTTAAATGTGTACAAGTAATATCAGGTAAGATAATAAAAAAAGTAAATTTATAATTTAAAAGTCATCCTTTATTTTCACTTGTTATAATTATGTACCTAGATAGAATTGGCAAACAAGCCAAAAAACATTAAAATTGAAGAATTTTTTTCTGCAATAATATTTCAGAGGTAACCCTACACGAGTGTGACAGACAGACGGACAGGCGTGCGTAGGCGCCGCACGTCGCACACTTTGACTGAACGTTCACCTTACCGGGTAGGGCTATTTGTTTTACAAAAATGCAAAATTCCAGCCGTTTCTGTCAATGATTGACAACTTACGAGCTAAAATTAAACTGTTTTACTGATATAGAATGCATAATTGCAATGTTCTTCTCAGAATCGATGAGGAATTAATTTAAAACATATCCTACTCAATAATTTATTTATTTCTTCAAGAAACTGTACGAAGTATTGTGAATTACAAGCAGATCTATAATTCAAATTCCTAAAGCACCAAGACTTGATAATAAAAACTCGTCATATAAAATTAAAATTAGATTTTCTCTCCAATTGGACCGACGGAAAGCAATCAGCTCCTAATTTAATTAGTAGGCTCTGGAACTTAATTGGGGAAAGGGTATTTTCCCAATTATATATTATATAGATAGATTTATATATGTTAGTTAACTAATTAAAATAGTAACTATTTCATCATCATCTGGCCGCTTTTCACCCATACTACTTGGGGTCGGCGCAACACGTTTTACTATTCTATTCTACCCTGTCAATCATTATTATTAGGGAATCCAATTCCGCAACTGTGGGATCCCGCACCTTTTTTGCGGGATTACTCAAGCGGGATCCCGTACGTCTGCGGGATTGGAGTTTTTCATTTACAAAAATTGATTCCAACGGCTTGCCTCCCTTTTAATTATTTATTAGCCCCAGCTCATCCTCATTAAAAAGTGATGAAACATGTTTACATTGAACGTGACATTTTTTATAGCATTTATCATAGAGTTAAACAATTTTTGAATTTCTATTTTGTGTTGTGCGAGTCCTGTATCGCAACTGGAACGAAACGTCAAACGTAAATGTCAGTTTAGGTAGCTACTCTATGGTCAGGGAATTCCCAATGCATGTGAATTTAATTTTCTAAAAGTTGAAGGTCCGTTAAATATTTATTGTTCCATAAAAACAGCTAGCTGTTTTTAAAGAAAATCGTAAAGTTACATTGCAATTCATAAAAATCTTCGATACTTTATTCGGGAATCGTACTATTTACATAGGAAAATAATCAAATTCTCAGTGTGAAATACCGACTCGCACTTGACCGGTTTTCATGTTTATTATTACTAAAAACAGAAAAATCATTTTTTTGTCAATCAAAAATTTATTCAATCCCGCAGGCTTGCGGGATCGCGATTTTGATGCGGGATTGGATTCCCTAATCGTTATGCTATTAGCATAGCGTCAGGAAACTACCATATAGTTGTCTGGCATTATTGCTGAACTGGACCTATTTGGCGAAACCGTGAGACACACATTGATAGTTGTCTCTTTTTTTTATATCATAATCTATTAGTGTCTACATGTTGTTACTACATTGTGTATATCTACGAGTGTGTATGTCAAATAAAATAATTTTCTATCTTTCTTTTCTTCTTCTATCACTTCTTCCTTTTTCTTTCATACGTTTCTCACACAATTCATCCATCTTTTCTTTGGCCCCCTCTTCCTTTCCATCTATCCACATGTATATTCATATTTTTTTTATTAATATAAATTTCACCCCTTTTTTTCTTGTAACCATACAAAGATAAACGATTCCCTTTCAACTTTTCCATCACTGGCAGACTTTCAAACTACCTCTAATGTGCCCGTTCATCCATTACTACAACTACTTACTATTACACTCCATTCTCGTCACTCCACACATCCATATCTTCATCCACTACATACAAAGTAGTGTGCGTTTAAATTTTTATTTCAGAATATCTGTATTTTCAAATAAATTTATAACTAATCCGGATATTTTGTGGAGGTGTTAATCTAATTATTCTAGTTTATTATAATAACTAGATCACAATGAACACAATTACATAGTAATTCATCGTTTAATAGTGATTGTACTGTTAGTTATCCAGTTTGTACGCCAATAAGTATTTATTGTAATAATTCAAGCCTATAATAAACAGTTATGTCAGTCCAATAATAAGTAGGCACAATAAGAAGGTAGGCTACCATTTTATCGTAAATTTTATTCATAAAATGAAACCGCAGTAGCCCATTCACGGTTTTATTACAAAAACGTCGAATATCTATAAAATCGAACAAGATTTTCTTTTAAAAAATTGAATATGCATGTCAGGCGCCATTTTGCAATACAAAACGCGAGCAGTAACTCTTTTGAACAATAAAAAGCGTTTCAAGGTGTTTTACGATTTTCATAAAATTAAAGTAAAGAAAAGTTCATTGAATGAAATCCTTCGAAGCTCGAACAACAGTTTTTGTTTGGTGCTTGAATGATTTCTTTTGAGATCTCCTTCGGTAAGTGTTTTAAAAGAAAATCTGAGTGCGGCAAAACAAATGAATTGCATGATCTTTTTCTGTCTTAAAATTAAATCAATGTTATTATCTTATTTTTTTATTATGTGTTTGAGCCATTTGGGATGCGCACTTTTCCCATTGGCATCGATATGGATGAATTTTTTTATGCCCAATTTCTTTTTTAACCCTTTGTAAATATTATTATTTTTAGTTTGTATATAGAAATATGATCACAATATAATAATCAAAATTATTAGTTACACATAAAGTTGTAAGCATAATTAGTGTTATATTGGTCCCATTGCTGGAACTTAGGTGTCTTTTCTAGGAGAGGGGACGAGGCGTAATCCACTTCGCGGGCTTATAGTGTAGGTTGGTAAATTTCAAAAGTCTTCGTACTTTTTTCAAGGTGTCCTCACGATGTTTTCCTTAACCATTTCAGAGAGGTGTAGAAATAAATTACACAAAGTAGGTAAATTAGCTCTGGTAGTATTATTATACCATTGTCAAAACTTACACTTTTAAGCAATTGCTTTTGTTTTTAGGTAATCCAGAACACAGAATACATAATTCTTATAAACCAGAAGAATAATAATGATAGACCGAACATCATAGTAACACTCTCAAAAAGCATATCACCCTTGTTAACATAAACATAACTACTATTAAAACAGCTAAGTTCTGAAT
Organism: Mythimna albipuncta; assembly: GCA_929112965.1. Taxonomy (NCBI): domain Eukaryota; kingdom Metazoa; phylum Arthropoda; class Insecta; order Lepidoptera; family Noctuidae; genus Mythimna; species Mythimna albipuncta. The sequence continues at coordinate 1,804,454 of OV815973.1, forward strand.
CAAAACGAGGTCAGAGCATGTTACTAGCAAAAGTTGAACTATAACATAAATCATATGTACACATGTAACCTAATATTAATACTGCGACCCTACCTAGCACTAGTTAAAGGTTGGTACAAACATCATCTAACTCAACCAGAATCTGTGTGTTTAAGGGGGATACGCCATGACGAATGGCGAAACAAAAATTGTTTGAATACTTAAAGTTAGATTTCTCTCCGACCAGTATAGCTCTGAAATTGATCTCGTTTAAATCTTGAAAATTGCAGGTACTTGACGGACAGCAGAACAGTGGTGCAAATGTTTAACGAAGATTTATTCATAAACATTCTCAATATATTTTTCTGACCACAAAATGTCATCTACACAGATATTATACAGAGGGACAGGTTGTTTTTATGTTCTTTTGTTTGTAAAGTACTGGTCCGATTGCTAAATATTTTTCACCGATAGAAAGCTTTATTGCTGAGTGACATAGGCTATATTTTATGTACGCGGGCGAAACCGTTTTCAAAAGTTAGTGATTTCATAAAATGGTCATGGGTAATTTGAGCATACGAGTTTTAGTAATAATATTAACTAGTAGTGAATTATTAATCTGATAGTCGAATAACATTTTAAATTAAGGTAAAATATTTGCTCAATATAAGCGTTACCAAAAGCACCATCCACCACCAACCACCATGTGGATGGGTGGAGAGGGAGAGGGAGACCAAAGAAAAGATGGATGGATTGCGTGAAGAATGAAATGAAAGAAAAGGAAGTTAGTGATAGCATGACGAGTGACAGGACAGAATGGAAGAAAAAAACGTATTGCGCCGACCCCAAATAAGATGGGACAAGGGCAGAAAGAAGAAGATTTGCTCAATATAAGCAAATATTGCAAAAATCTATTTTGTAGTCCATTGAAACGTAAACCTCTTTTTTAGGATAATAAATCATAAAATAACTCTGCCAACTTTGGATAAAGTGAGCGAGTGTCAGACTTTTACTGACTAAAAACCACCTGAACCTTTTCAATTGCCTTTTATGTTCCAGAGTTCCAAAGTGCATCCCCCTTAATGATACTCGCGGGCTTACCACTGTCCATAGAAAATATTGCTCATATGTAACCAGCCTTAAAATTATGGCCGATTCAAAGCCAGCACTTGATTAGCACCGATTCACCTCGAGCAGTTTCGATTTCTTATCGAGTCGGAAGCAAATCGTTAACATCAGGTTCCTATAAATACATCAAAGGGTATCCTTTGCTTAGAAGTATCTTAGATATCCACATCTATAGACTGTTAAGACTTTAGTTTGCAACGATTTTGATATTTTATATCAGAATCACACAATCAAATTCTCAATTTTGCACAATCAAATTCCGCCAAGTCCGTTCCATCATCGGACCACAAGACGTACGGCGTTGCGCCACCGGTGCATGGTGGACATCCCACCCATACGCACAAAGCGTTTTGGGAACACATTTATTGTGCGTACAGCCAAGGAGTGGAATTCCCTGCCAGATTCTGTGTTTCCTGATAGCTACAACTTATGGGTTTTTAAGTCAAGAGTGAATGTTACTTCTAGGCAAGCGTGCGTGTTCTTGTGATATTTCTGAAAATATTGCTAAGAACATTTTAAGGGGGTTTTTTTAAGGTTGGAAATCATTCATTGATTTCTCTCATTCTAGGGCGGAGAAGTAGGCCGTGTCAGACTTTTACTGACTAAAATGACACCTACGTTCTTTCTTTGCCTAGCATTCCAAGATGTCAACATTGGCCCCAGTAGTAGGCTTTGGCCTTGCTGGTAACGGTTTTGTTGATATTGTACATATAACAAATATCTTAACTACACTACGTGCCATTGATGACTTACGGGGTTACCATGACGTTCAAAGTAAGATTGTTTTAATCTTGTTTCGGTGTGGGTAAGAGATGGCGCTAGACAACCTGTCTCTTACCTACACTGAAACAAGATTAAAACAATCTTACTTTAAACGTCATGGTCTAGGTCTTAGACTCTGTCCGGCTAGTTACCGGGCGGCCGGACCGCGAGCTACTCGTTGCTCGGCGTCTGCAAACCCTTGTCTACGGTGGATTATACAGGGTTAAACTTATATGTTTATTTTTAACAAGTTTTTTATTATTCATAGGTTCTAGCTTGACCACTATCTTATCCTATTGGTAAGCGACGACGTGGTCCACGATGGAGCACGCTTGCTTAGAAGTGCTTAGAAGACGTATTCTATTCACTCATGACTTAAAACCCCAGGGTTTATCTAGCAGAAGAAACAGACAGATGCCTACCAGGACTTCCCAGCAACCCCTCAAACCCCAAGCGAACGCCGGCGTTCGCGCGTGATTTCGCGCCATTTAGTTGAACACTAATATTATTAAAAGTCCACGTAGATTATCAAAATTTTGAGAGTTTATTTATTGTTCATGTATCTAAGAATGTAAATAAGAAATTCTTCATAAAGTAATCTGCAAATTTCGAAAATATGCAACCTTTTCTATTTATCCGTATTTATACCTATTTAAATGCTTGGGGTCTCAGGGGTACACATCCAGTACCGCATATAGAACCGATATGGTTTTGAGAATACCTTTGATTAACGAAAGAAAAAAATTGTCGTTGAGCTTCATAAATTGTTAGGAAGCTTCATCCCCTTTAAAAATAAAATTTTCTCACTCTCTCTGCGTGCGTTATATTTACATAAAGTAACTAGTCAATCGCTCCGTACCTATTTAAAAACCATTTCTTGTACTAGTAGCTATTTATAAACAAGCTTTATTCACCGTCCAACACAATATTCGAATATGCCACCACATTTTCTCGCTTTTGACTCAACTACATCAATTCTACTCAACATGTATATGCAATAAATATTCATGTTGTGAGCACCGCGACTCAGCTGAACTCGGCTTTGTCATAAAACCCGTGACAAATTCATCGGGTGGATATCAAAATTGAAGCGGTTGAGTTATAAGATACAAGCGAAGAGCGTGAAACGTAGAATGATGAGGAAGTGTGGGAATCTGCCTTTCATTCAAGGGGCCGAGCCTCCCTGTCGGAACTAGACTCTTTGGCTTCGACCCAGCTGGTCATGGTCACCTCCGCACAAATTTGGTGCAGGTAGCTCCCGAACTTACCATGTCCAGTGAGAACCTGCATCATTTGGAAGGTGAGGACGCCGTGAGGTCTTTCCAGCCATGCCTCAAAGAGAAGACTTACCGCAATAATTGTGGCGTACCCATGTGTTCATTAGGTGACTTTGAAGGGACATAAGAAAAGAAACCTTGCTAAGTTGCTTGGAAGCCCATCTTCATGAGTGTCAGAATACCAGAGCTGTGATATTTCTGTAGGCGTGGGCTTACAGACGACAAGTAATGCATATCTCGCCGTTCAACCGTCTGGTAACTGTCTGGTCCGAGCCCAAGTCGTCGTATTTTTCCACGCACACCTCACAAAGATGTCAGCAAAACCGTAGGCCCAGCAGGGACGAAGCCTACTGGGGCCATGGCATCCAAAAGGCATATCCGTGGTGATCGAATGCAAAAGGCAACTAAGAAACATAGTTATAACTTAGTCAGTAAAAGTCTGACACACTTTACCAGAGAAGTCATTAGATTCTTTAATTCTTATCTTAAAATTAAGCGATTTACAACTGAAAAAAAAACTTTTCATACGCTAGTCTCTCACACTTGCACCAAACCCAAAATCTCAACAGTTATAGATTAAAATACATGCAACTGGGCTACAAAGCCACCTCGTATAGATTCGCTAGGGAAAACCTGGTGTTCTGAGTTCCTACGAGCCTATGACTCAGAAAAACATGTACCTACCGGCTTGTTCACATATGAAAACATGTGAAACTGTTATGTAATTCAAGAGGCTGATTGCTGGTTTCAATAACATGCGCTGCTGTGGCATTACAGTCATCTAAACGTGGTAGGGGATTAGGTTTGCGTGTGTGTGTGTGTGTTTGTTTGTGACTATACTTCTTGTTTGTGTGGGTGCCACGTGTATGTGTATTGCATTTGAGTTTTATTCAGACACTAAAATTATATGTCGTCAGTACTAAAACATACTAAAATAAATGCAGAAGTATACTAAAATTGTCTGGTCTATTGGTCTAGTTGTTAGTGGTCCTGACTTTTATACCGGAAGTCGTGTGTTGGATTCTCAGTCAGGCCAAATGTTTGTGTGATGAGCATTATTATTTGTTCTGTGTCTGGGTGTAATTTATCTATTTATGCATGCATTTAGAAATATATAAGTATCAGTTGTTTAGATGAGTACTAGCTCGGCTAGTCGTTGTTAAAATAGTTGTGACATATTATTATTATTTTCTGCCAAAATAAGAGACCTCGCAAACTGCAGACTTTCGATCGACCGATGATTTGGTTGGTTTGCTTAATGAGTATGAAGCTGTAAGGAAGTGCGCACAAAAAATGATTCGGAATCGGCCGACAAAAAAGTTTAGCTTCACACTGATTAAGAAATCAACCTGACTATCGGCCAATCGAAAGTCTGCAGTTTGCGGGGTTCCTAAGTAAATACAATTTAAATAAACACTAAATGCGGAGCCCATATTCTACTAATTTGGTACTAAAAACAGTCATGTCCAATGGATAAGAGACGCAAGAGACCAGTAGTTATGGTGACACTTGGGGGAAGCCTATGTCAAACAGTGTTCTTTTTTCAGTGTCAAATATTTTTTTTTTCTGTGATTCGGTTTCGTAGTGAATTTTCATTGGTTATTTTGTTGCAATAGTTCTACGTTTGTGACCCTGAAAATGCGTTAATGAGTTTTTCCCATAGATATCTTATACAGATTTTTTTTAACGATTTCCAAGGTTTTCCTTTGAGGAAGTTTCGATAATTAGCAGCAGATTGGGTCTGAGATCGGTTAATTGTATGTTTATAGACTTAGTGTTATGACGAATATTGTACTCGTTTGTACCCATTTCGGCCCTCCATAACGTTCAGCGTTGGAGCAAAAAAACACAAGGCATTTTTAAATATTGTCACGTGCCGAATTTAATGCTCAAATATTGGACATTTAAAAAGCTGTGGATTTTAACTTGTAATGGTTTAACTGTCACTTTGCAAATTAAGCACATATTATACCCAGACACAGAATAAATTATGGTGCTCATCACACAAGCATTTGTTCTGGGTGGGAATCGAACCCACGACCTCTGGCATAGCAGTCAGGACCAATAACTACTAGACTAACAGGCTAGTATGTAAATGATTGTTATTTCGTTACGTTTGAAAGGCTGAACAGAATTCGGTGAAACTTGGTTTACGCTTAGGCCATGTTCTGGCCATCATGAACATCATGGACATGGTAGATTTTTTAATGTTAAACTAGCTTTTGCCAGCGGCTTCGCCCGCGTACCTACTTAAAATATAACCTATGTCACTCAGGAATAAAGCAGCTTTCTACTGGTGAAAAAAATTTAGGAATCGGTCCAGAACTTTCAGAGATGACCTCCTACAAACAAAAAACAAACTTTATCTCTTTATTATATAGTGTAGATTTATTAAAGTAGAAAATTGTTTCTTTTTGTTTGCAAATATCAAATATCATGACAACTTTATTATCAGCAATGCGTGTGGTTACAAGCACGTGTAAGTTGTTCTATTAACTAACGATTTGCGTGGGACGAAGAAGCAACTGGTACTACACGTACTAACTTATGCTAACCTAGTAAACTGGTATGGTTAAGCCTTTATAGTTTGCCATTTGTATTTCAAAGGTATTTCTATTTAGTTCATAAATATATAATCTATTTACAAGCGCTTCTACAATTTTACAAATTAAAAATTCATTATCATTAGCGTTTTTAATATTCCCACTATTGGGACTCAGGCCTCCTCTCTAGGAGAGGGAATGTGCGGTAATCCACCACGCGGGCCCATTGTGGGTTGGTGAATGTTACATGTCTTCGAATTTTTGGTCTAGGACGTGCCGGTTTCTTCACGATGTTTTCCTTCACCGTTTTAAGAGCACTGGTAATGTAATAAATTACGCAAAGTAATGCGCCTGGCAGGGTTTGAACCCGCGACCTTCAACTCGTAAGTTGGAGCCATTACCACTCTGCAAATTAAAAATACATTTAATAAACAATAATAACCTAATAACAAATCTATACACAAGAAAAAAAAACTAACATATAATTTAGAAATAAAAAGAAAATACCTCAACATTACCACTAAAATAATATACTCACATATATCTCGCAAAATTTAATATGTAGTAGTTTTGTTGACGACATTGTCATTGCGTTCCGGCACTCAACAGGGTCGCAAGCCGAATATCGTTGTCTCGCTTCAACCTGGCAATTCAATTCGGGTGTCCGAAATAAGTAAAATCCGCCACACCAAGTTTGAAAAATAATATGTCTTGTTACAGATAAACTGCGCTTTTTTCTCCTAGCTTCACCCAGGGAGGGCGTGTCAGAGTTTTACTGACTAAAACTGCTTGTGTCCTTCAGTTGCCCTTTACGTTCTAGGCCCATGAGTTTCCTTTTCAGATCCCTGCAGCCCTAGAAAACAGACATCTCTCTGAGGAGCTCGTGAAACACTCTATTATACACATTGTTGATGACTTGGGCTCGATCCGGACGATTACGGACGGCTGCACGACGAGCTACCCATTGCTCGTCATCCGTAAGCCCGCGCAATAAACTGCCTTTTTTGTCTTTCAGTTGTTGGGTTTAGCTTTTTTAAATTTAGCCTATAATTTCCCACTGCTGGGTAAAGCACTCCCCAACTTCTTCCAGGTATTCTTTCCTCGAGTCATCTCGAACCAGCTCTTGCGTTAGGTGTCTAGGTCAGCTCACCACCTCTTCTGACTTTAAAAAAAAAAACACAAGGTCTTTCACAGATCCTGATAATTTCTCAATAGTAAAGCTTTCTATCCTAATCCTACAAGGTGGACTGACGACCTGGTGAAGGTGGCGGGAATCCGATGGATGCGGGACGCGCATGATCTTTCGTTGTGGCGACGCTTGGGGGAGGCCTATGTCCAGCAGTGGACGTCTGTCGGCTGAAATGATGATGATGAATTATGAAAGCTTTCTATCAATTAATTGTATCTATAATTTATGTTCTATCAATCAAAGAAAAACGGCATGGTGAGACGGCACGCTTGGTCTGCAAGTGACAGCTGTACCGAGTATTGCAGGTTCGATTCTTGCCTGGAACACATATTTGTATGCCCTAAATATTGCTGTTTCGGTTTTGAAAACGTTGTACATGTTATGTTATTTTTGTGAAGGAATCCTCGTCACTGGAGTAAAACTTAGGGCGAGCCAAGTTAAAAAAAAATATCATGAATTTTATTAATCAGATCTTATCTTACTCATAAGTTCAATTCCGATCGGTCGACATTGAGATTGTGACGTTTCGTACCCTTGAATTCAATGCTAGCGCCAAATTGGTTCAAAATTGCGTGACCATTTTGAGAACTAAGTGAAATCGTATATATTGACAATATTGTTTTCAAGAGTACCAAATCACGTAACGTCAAAATTGACATTGCAATCGGATTGACTTTAGATTGAAATTGAAATTAATTTGGAGAGTAAGCCTGCAATAACTATGTAGTTACTTTGAGAGACAAGAAAACAATTTTATCTCTACCTCTCATATATTGAACTTGATGAACAACTTTGGCTCTAAAAATTACTAGAGATGTAACTAACGTCTATCGATAATTTGTAAGCTAACTTTATCGAAGTATTTAAACATCTACCGATACTTCTCTTGAACTGTGACCCAAACCTACTTTACCTACAAAATATATTCAAGCAAAGCAGGTACCAAAGGATTTATCCTTGCATTCTTCTATTAACGACAACCCTACGATCTTCTCACAAGTGACTCTTGAATGTACTTACTCAATAATAATAATAATAATAACTTACAAACAAAATGAGTCAAAAATACTTTTAAAAATGATCTACAACAAACTGTCCTTTCCTCCACTCATTGAAAAAGCAACTCTACTTCACAAAGATTAAGTTAAAAATCATATGGCTAGATGGTATGAGGTAACAATACGACTAATTAGGTACCTTTGCGCAGGTACTTGGGTTTAAGCGTGATTGTTTAGCGACACCACTGTTTTTGCATTACTCTCGCGAGCATATTATTTGACCGCACTTTTAAATGTGAACACTTGAAAGAACAAGTAATTATTTGTGTTTAAGTGCAGTGAGGAACGAAAAATATATATTTTTAATTTGTTTCTGACTGATTTTGTGAAATCAATTCTTTGGTCTATATTTTAAATGCTTTTTAAGTTCGCTGACTAAATATTGTAGTGAAAACTGGAGGTACTTCAAAAGTACACTTTGGTGTTTTGACAAGAAGATATTTTTTTTGCGAACTCCCTTGAATTTTTCACTGTAATTTTATTTTATTATTTGCTGTGGTAGCGACAGTAAAAACACACATTCTGTGAAAATTTCATCTCTCTACCTATTACGATTTATAAGATACAGCCCTCTAACAGTTGGATAGACAGACAGACGGATGGACAAACATCGGAGACTTAGTAATAGAGTTCTGTTGGCAGCCTTTAAATACGGAACTTTAAAAACTTACTCTATGACAAAAGTTTAATCAGACTGATCATGTTTTCATTAAGTAATATCACCAATTTTACTTGTAACACTTTCTATTACATGCGATCAACTCCTAAATCTGATTTAATGCATTTGATTATGCAAATAACAATGGTATTTTGACGACAGTACAAGATAATGTTGAAGTACAACTAACATAAATAACACGATAGGTATTCAAAACTATGATAGATGTGCATTCAGATCGTCGATACAACAATCTAATCGATTAAAATCACACCTCGACATCGATAACAATACATCACAGTCGACAATAAACGCAGTTTCATCAGTCAAATGCAAAAATCTTTTCAGCGAGCTTTGCCAAGTTCAAGCGCAATAGGCGTGCGCCGGCGCAGCGATACGCCAGTATCCGACGCACACGCAGCCCGCAAACACGCACCCATCTACGATTGATACGAATCGATTCGACGACAGACATCGATATTCGTCATCGATTAACGTGTACTTTTTTTTTTTATTTGCAGTTTACATTGGATTGATTAGTGTTTCGATTTTTTTTTACTTTAAATTTTTTTTTCTTTTTATTGAGTGCCAGTGAAAAGTGTAAAGTGAAAATTATTGTTTATGTGTGTTAAGTGGACACTGACGTCACTAAAACTGACAGGTGAGTGGTTACTAGTGAAAAGTAGTGTCATAATATTTACGTGATATTTAAGTATGTTATTATAGGTATGCGTCTGGATAAGACACACTTTTTTAGCGTGACACTTTCACGGAAGAATAATCTTAAAAAGTGTATCCAAAATAAATAGGTTATAATTTTTGCCAGAATAAATATAATTGCCGAAAAATAGAAGTCCAAAAACAGTTATAAAAGCCAAAGGCAGCATAAAATTGCGCCACCGTCCCACTTTAAAACTGAATAAACATTAAATAAAACTAACACTTTCAAAAATACTTAAGCAAATCTAAACCACATAAGTCATAGTCATAACACACGTTAGAACGACCGTACAGGGTGTTATGTACTATAAAATGTATATTATTTACTCGACATGGCTCGTAAATTATAAATATATAACGGCCTAGTTAACCTCCTAACATATTGCCACTACTGAACTACCGTTCTGTGAGAGCCTAACTTAAGCATACACGTATGCATTTAAACATAGGCCAAAAGGAAAAATAATTATTTTACTTAAGCAATCTGAACATAAAAAACTGGCTAAGTACGAGTTGGACTAGCAGAAGAAGGGTTCCGTACCGTTCTTAGGAAAATTCGGCAAAATAAACCGCGTTAGATGTATGATAGCTTCACTTTAGTTATTTAATTTTGTTTTTAGTACTTGTTATCTAAGCGGCAACAGATTCATAATTGTGAAAATGTTAACAGTCTATCGCAGTTCTTGAGATACAACCTGGTGACAAACAGATTGAGAGACAGCGAAGTCTTAGTAGTAGGGTCCCGTTTTTACCCTTTGGGTACGGAACCCTAATAAACGATTCTTGCGTCACTCTAGACTCTAGAGCAACGATTGTAGCTTACGCTAGAATTGTTCATGTTATACCTAGTGACCAGTACTGTAACTACTTAGCTTTTATGGCATTTATACTCCTCGTGCGAACTTCTATAACTGCCCCTTAAAAAATTTTAATTTTACCCGCCTCGAACAATAAAAAGAAAAACAATTACTTATTCATTATCATATTACTTATTATTTATTGCTCCTTAACTCTAGGAATAATAAATGCATACTTTTATTGTGTGTACAAGCTAAGGAGTAGAATTCCCTGCTGGACTTTAAGTTAGGAATGAATAGGTTACTTCTAGGCAAGCATGTTCCATCGTGGACTGCATTATTGCTTACCATCAGGTGAGACAGCGGTCAAGCGCAAGCCTATGCATAATCTATAATAATATTATAAAGAGGTAAAACTTGTAAGTTTGTAGGTATGTAGGGGGCAATCTTTGGAAGTACTGGTCCGATTGCTAAAATTTTTTCACCGATAGAAAGCTGCTTTATTCCTGAGTGACATAAGCTATAGTTTAAACACGCGGGCGAAGCTGCGGGCAAAAGCTAGTAAACAAAAAAAAATACGCGTAACGTGTGGCTTCAAACACACCACCCACCACCTCCCTTTGTTTACCTCTGGTATGTACTGGAGTCCTGAGTATCCACGGAATCAGCAGTCAGTCTGGCTCTCATACGATGATTTCTGCACCTCTTTAAACCCTGCACCAGGACACTGCTAGCACTGCCATAGTTACGGTACTGCTAGTGATCCGCCCCAACTTTACACGATTGCAAGTTATATAGACAAACCTTCCTGGCTTATTTCTCTTTCTATTAGTGAAAACAGCATCGTAATCTGTTGCGTGATTTAGGAGGCATTAGCAAATATACGATCATATGTGGAAAGGGAAATTGTTCTATACTAGCTTCTGCCTGCGGCTTCGCCCACGTGACAGACTGTGAAAGTTTTTTCATTTAACCTTTCGTATGCCGAAATTCGAGACATAATTAAAAAATTATAGTGTCCCTCGCGGATCCACGTTCCAGACATACAATGGGTTAATTAAACCTTGAATCTGGTGGTATCCTCTTAGGGGACGAATTTTGGAAAATTCTCTCATAAACCCTAAGGCATAAAAGGAAACCTTGTGCAAAATGTTAAGCTCCTTGGTCCTGTCATTTCGGCAATAGGTACATTAATATTTTTGTTAGTTGATAAAATGTAAATTGTCTCTTGAAAGTGTTTATCTTGAAAATGTGCTATATTATATGTATAACAATGCGTCCGATATGTATAGGAGAGCGTGACAGTTGCTTATAAAACTTGAACCCAAATATTAGTGTTGCCAGTATGAAATATGCCTCATGGACGACTATTAACTCTTTGAATGCCGTAATTAGAGACACAATAGAAAGACAATTGCTTATGTCGAACTGTGTAACATAAGACATTCAAAAGGTTAATAGTCAGGTAAGGCCTTTGACAAAACAACATATTAAGCCTGACTATTAAATCTGCAAAAGGCTCTATTAGCTGTGACAACTTAAACAATTTTTTTTTTTGTGGAAAATCATCCAAAGCTTCTCCCGATCTAGGGTGGAGCGAGAGGGCATGACAGACTTTTACTAACTAAAATCAACATTATGTCTCTGCGTTCCAAGATCACGGTATCTTTTTCAAATGTCACATGGCTACGGGCAGTGGCTGACAGTTTTCACTGTGGACGTCCTTTGTAGCGGGCATTAAGAAGCCCATTTTCACGTTTATAGGCCGATATGTAAAGTGCACACTCCTGTTTCCTTATCAAAGAACGTTAATATACCTAATAGAACTGTTGGTGAACCTAACCGGAACATCTTACCTACTGATGTTTTCGGAATATAACTTGTGATATAGTTTTTTTGTTTCATCCCACACATTTTGATCCATTTTTGAAACTAGCAAACGTCTGAATTGTAGGTTAAAAAATGCCAGCTTTTTTCTTTTCTTTTTGGGGTGAAAATTCAATCTGAAAATGTAATAAAATAAGGTGTTTGCTGAGCTTCGATCCCGTGGCACCACAGGAACTGTGGAAGTGAATTTTTCTGAATATAAATAGCCTATAGGTCTTTTCAGCCTCGCCTCAAAGAGGGGACTTACCGCCATAATTGTGGCGTGTCCAGACTGATGAGCGGTGAGAGTCGCGGGAATCCGATGGATGCGAGACGTACAGGACGTTCACTGTGGCGACACTTGTGGGAGAGCCTATGTCCAACATAGTGGACGTCTTTCGGCTGAAATAATGATGATGAAGCTGTTTGAACTTGTTAACTCATCGAATGCCGTAATTAGAGACACAATAGAAAGACAATTGCTTATGTCGAACTGTGTAACTTAAGACATTCAAAACGTTAAGTACGATAGTGAAGTACTGTACCATTATAAACTATCAGATAATTTTACTTCCTCAAAACTTAGTACAGATTGCTCAATTTCAAAACGTTGGTCACCAACCAGTGTAGCCTAAGTAAAAGCTAACCCCAACGGCCAACAGATCTGTGTTGCTAGGTCAATAGGACAACTGTCAACTGAATTACAGATTGTATAAGTAAAATGACAGTTTTATACGGTCTATCGATTGTAAAGCCTACTTACATTGTAATCTCACAATTTCTCATCTTAATACTAAGATGGAGTTTTGAATAACTTAACCGCAGACAAGCAAGTTAGTTCGTTCAGTTTATGTAGTTCATTATTTACTTGTGAATCTCTTATTCAATTATTATTTACCTACTGTTAGGTATATATGTTATCATTAGGGTTCCGTAGTCAAATGGCAAAAAACAGAACCCTTATAGATTCGTAATGTCTGTCTGTCGGTCTGTCTGTCTGTCCGTATGTCACAGCCTCTTTTTTCCGAAACTATAAGAGCTATACTGATGAAACTTAGTGAACAGATGTATTTTGTAAACTGCATTAAGATTTTTACACAAAAACAGAAAAAAAAACTATAAATTTTGGGGGTCCGCATACATAGAACTGAAACTCAAAATGTTTTTTTTCTTCAAACCCGTACGTGAGGGTTATCTATGGATAGGTCTTCAAAAATGATATAGAGGTTTCTAATATCATTTTTTTCTAAACTGAATAGTTTGCGCGAGAGACACTTCCAAAGTGGTAAAATGTGTGTGTCCCCCCCTGTAACTTCTAGAATAAGAGAATGGTAAATCAAAAAAAATATATATGATATACATTTCCATGCAAACCGCCAATGAAAATGGGTTTGAACAAGATCTAGTGAGTAGTTTTTTTTTTTAATACGTCTTAAATCTAAAAAATATACACTATTATTAAAACATCGAAGTTACAACGAACTACAAGAACTTTCTATATTATGTTACTTGCTGCTACGGAACCCTTCATGGGCGAGTCCAACTCGCACTTGGCCGGTTTTTTTTTAAGTATGTGGTGCAGTGTTTGTGCCATCTTATTAATATATAAAAGCGAAAGTTTGTTTGCATATATGTGTGTAAGTTTATTATTCCTTCACGTTCAACGGCTGAAAGATGGTTAATAAAATTTGACACACCAAATAGACCATGCTCTGTATTAGAATATTAATACTTTTTACCTCGGGATGACTTTTCTTGAAATGATTTTCTACTTTCATGCAGACGAAGCCGCTGAAAGAAGTTAGTAACACTTAGAATATCAAAAAACCAATACAGCAAATTAGAAATTGCATCCTATGAACATACAATTCATTGTAATGCAGCACACAGTAAATGATCTACTGTCTCCCAAGCTAACTGAAGCTTGTATTAACTACACTAAAAATACTAGATATTATATGTACATACCAAATATTAGCATATTTCCCGATATACCTAGACATTAGTTTCATATATTTTAAAGACTTCCAAGCTTCTTGTAACCCACATAAAATATATTTGAATAACCTTTTTTCAGTTTTGTTTTTCTCACCATACTTAATAAAATAAAGCATATTAATATAAATATTGAGTAATTTAGAAACATATAAACTGGACTTAACCCAGTTAGTTTCATGTGCAAATAACTAGATCACATTCGCTCTTAATAAATGTTTTACATTAATTAAACTTTTAAGCTATAACGGAGAAACAATTTTCTAAACGCATCATAAAATTGATCTTCTTTTAACATACTTTACACTAAAACAAGTACGATATATGTGCGCATATTTAACAAATGGAACAGGCCTTCAGCCGCGATATGTTAATGTAAATAAATAAAACATCAAATCACATTTTACCAGTGCGATTAATTTGTAAAACTTGAACTTATATTATAACTAGCTTTTACACGCGGCTTATCTCTATGTCCGTCTCCAGGGTCCCAACTATCTCTGTACCAAAATTCATCATAATCGGTTTTGCTATTTAGTCGTAACAAACGAATAAACTCACTTTTGCTTTTATAATATTAGTAAGGATACAAACTAAAAATAATAATATTATGTACAAACAATAATGTTATATTAGATATTTACTTCTATATCAATGGATAAAGTGCCCACAACACTAGCAACAATACTGATTCGTTGATCGAAAAAAAGCCTAGTCCTCTGGTCACGCGAAGAGTCGATTTATAAAACTTTAATATATAAAAAAACCGGCCAAGTGCGAGTCGGACTCGCCCATGAAGGGTTCCGTAGCAGCAGTAACACAATATAAAAGTTCTTGTAATGTGTTGTAACTTTGATCGATGTTTTAATAATAGTGTATATTTTTTTTGATTTATGACGCATTAAAAAAAACTACTTACTAGATTTCGTTCAAACCAATTTTCGTTGGTAGTTTTTATAGTAATGTACATTATGTATTTTTTTTAGTTTTATCATTATCTTATTTTAGAAGTTAGAGGGGGGGGAACACACAACAACTCACAACACAATTTTACCACTTTGGAAGTGTCTCTCGCGCAAACTATTCAGTTTAGAAAAAAATGATATTAGAAACCTCAGTATCATTTTTGAAGACCTATCCATAGATACCCCACACGCATGAGTTTGTTGAAAATATTTTTTTTGAGTTTCAGTTCTATGTATGGGGACCCCCAAAATTTATTGATTTTTTTCTATTTTTGTGTGAAAATCTTAATGCGGTTCACAGAATACATCTACTTACAAAGTTTCAACAGTATAGCTTTTATAGTTTCGGAAAAAAGTGGCTGTGACATACGGACGGACGGACAGACAGACAGACATGACGAATCTATAAGGGTTCTGTTTTTTGCCATTTGGCTACGGAACCCTAAAAATGGCTTGTCACAGTATTTGTTATCGACGTCCTTTGAAACGGCTTGACCAATTTTTATGATACATTTGTGTAAATTATTAGCAGGTCTGAGAATAGGTCGTCGGGAATAGGTTTTTACCCTCCTTCCCTCCAATTTTTTTATTTGTGAATTTATGAGGCAAACAACATTTTCCGAGTCAGCTAGTGACATGAAATATAAAATGTTGCTCTGTGAATTTAAGTGAAACTATAGAGCTGTTTTTTAAGATGGAAAATCCTCAAATGACTTCTCCAGCTCTACGGTAAAACGAGAGGGCGTGTCAGACTTTTACTGACTAAACTTCACTCTAGGACCATCTTCAAACATTCTACAGCGCATGAAACTGTCAAAATAAATTTCCACAAGTAAATAATAGAACGCAAAGGACTGGTTATTTTGGTGATACTTAAGGGAAGTCTATGTCCAACTGTGGTAGTCTCGCTGCTGAAATACTGGAATGAATTGATGTCGATAAAGAAATAATGGAAAATTGAAATTTTAATTAGTCTAAGATTCATTCTCAAAGCTTAGAAAGTAGTCTTTGTAATTGAAAAAACAAAACACAGTCTATTTTGACTTAATTTACAAGACAAACCATACCGGACCGTAGCTAAGTTTCTATGACTGCAAAGGCCGGTACACATTCAGTGGCACCCTCAAATAGACTGGGCGCGAGATAGTTTCAAGAGCAAAAAAACTATAAATCAGTAGTGTGTGCAAGCGCAGCCGCCCAGCGCTGAAATGTTGATGACTTTGTACTGGGGGCACTTCGGGTGCGGTGCAAGAGAGAAACTTGTAGCGGGGAACATGGTAAAACAATAATATTATAAAGGTCAAAGTTTATGAGTGTTTGTGTGTTTGAGTATGTATGTTTGTTACTTCGTCACCCCCGAAAAGCTCAAAGGAATTGGGATGAAATTTAGAATACAGATAGACCATATACTGAAATAGCACATAGGATAATTTTTATCCCGAAAGTATATTTCATTGGGGATTTTTTTTATTTTCATTCAGGCAAAGCAACTGACAGCATCTAGTTTAAATTTAAAAATTGGTATCATATGTTTTTTTTTTTATAATTTAAGAATTGGTGACAACACAAAGTTTTGTTTGAAGAATGCATCTTTCACTTCACTTATCTTAATTCAAGAGTCAAGAGTGAATAAGTTACTTCTAAGTAAGCGAGATCCGTCGTCGATCGCATTGTCGCTTTCCATCAGGTGAGATGAGAGCGGTCAAGCGCAAATCTATATATAATAAAAAAAAAACAGTTAAAAAAAAATTAAGACATCATAAGAAAGTTTTTGTGCTTAACATATGTTATTTATACAGTCATTTTATTTATTCATGTTCATATTAGTCTAATTTCATAATAGTAAAAGTAAATTTACTGTATCTTATTAATGTTTCTACATCAATGTCAGTTCTTTATGAATAAAAAAACCGACTAATTGCGTGTCTGATAAAGTTTGATTCCGTAGTCGCCCGAATTACAAATCATGACAAAAATACTTTGAAAGTGCGTACTGAATATTATTTTGACGAAAAGATATGAAGGCATTAAGAAGAAACTTAACTTCATAAATAAAAATGTTCTCCCTTAACGATATATCGAATTTTTCGACTGCAAACGTAAGTTTGTAATCGCAAATAAATATTTTTAATGTATTTTTCAGACGATTTTCTTTACCAGTGTTGTGAGATTTTTGGATTTTCATAACTTTAGGTCAACACAAGTACCATACTTTGTTATGGTTTTGATAAAATATTCCGCATAAATAACCGCAACATTTTTTTTTGTGTTAATTTTTTATAAAGTTTGAGGACTGTACTTAGTAGTACTTATTACGCATTTGAAATTAATTGCAACCAGATGCTACTTCCACAGTGTTTTTACGATAAAAGTCTTGATAGATAGACAGTCGGAAGAACAAGTAGGTTATCTGGTAAGTCTTCTTTTTACTTTTTGATTTACGGAACTACCAAAAATGCCAAAAGGAATAAAATTGACTTACTAACATAGTATTAAATTATATACATTATTGAAAACACATACCATAAATATGTTATCAACACTAATTTAAACTATATTAAAATGCTATAAATTATGTAAATGAAAACCTATAAAATACTAAGATTTATTAATTTCATTCAAATTATTATAATTTTGTAAGTTGTTATTTTGTTTTAGTTTCACCGTAGTTTGGCGGACAGGTCTCAATTTATATGCTAATAAAAGCTTACTAAGTAATGGTTATTCTTAGGGAATATTTTCAGATACATTGAACAAGAATTACTAATTTTGTTATTTTTTTTATTTTTACTATTTATATACAATAATTGTTTCGTTTATCAATAAAACAAAAATTATTATGCTATGCTAATAAATATATGTGCTAAAAATTAATTTAATAATTATCAAGTTTTCTGACAACGTAACGTTTAGAAGACGATACATAATCCAGTTCCCTAAGGTTTTTAAAAAAACCGGTCAAAACTTTGTGAAAAAAATCGCTATCGCTTATACTTTAAAGCAACCCACAAAACCAACTTAGTTTGACGTAACGACAAAGTTATGTGCACTTTGACAAATCTGAAGCAATTACTGTTAACACTAGTAAGCTTTTACTCGTACTTACCAATGCTGTTGTTATGGATTGAGTGTTAAAATAGAATACCACAGTACGTTCATAATTCTGAAATGTGTAAGGGATGCTTTAAGTGTACGTGACGTGGAGATAACCGAAGTAGAAAAATTATAATCGAATTTTGGTCCAAAGAATTCATCAGGGTCAGAAAAGCATTGAATTGATAAAATCATCTAAATAACAGAAGACATCTGATTCTGATTTCTGATTTCTGATAAGGAACGTCCGGAGTTGAGAATGATGTCACACAAAAGGAGAGGTCTATTTGCAGCAGTGTATGGTTCTAAGCTAGCATAATGGTGTTGATGAAATTAGAATTACCAAGAATTAACTAATTATACTGTCTAATCATTTCAGAAAAACTTACAGTTTACAATGCTAAATATGGTATTTTATATGGAACAACTGTGTATACGAGTATAACCACTACAACCCGGTAAAAAGCATGCATGGGCTCATAGCAATACAAGACCAAGACCCAAAACCCATGATTAACCAAGTTTCTATTTGAGAGTAGCAAAACGAAATATTATCTCAGTAATTTCACTTGCATCTGAACAAGGTACAAACAAATGAAATAACACACGATTTATGCGACGTTTGAAAATTGAATTTGCCCCACAATGTCCTGCTAACCAAATCTATGTAAGTCTTAAATTGTTACGAACAAAACCGAGTACTTGCAAAGTTCCGAACCTTACTTAGCATAATATTACTCAAAGATATTATTTCGTTTAGCCATGTGAGCATAATAGCCATCACTACGTGTCCGCTATCTATTCTCGTAAGTGATAAATGTTGACAGATGAACGAGTTGAGTGGATCTAACAAATTCTGCTTCCGTAGTTTTTTGTATTGTTTCCGGAATTTTTTCGTTCACTGTCATCAAGGCTGGTATCTCGTTTCGTTACGTTTATGAGTTTTATGTTTAACAGTTACAAAGTTATTGACAATATTCTTTATTAAAAATATATGATCTACATTACATTACGTGTTACTTTTCTATCTTTTTATGTTTTACATTTTCATCAAAATTGCCAGTTGCTCAATGTGATTTCCAAGGTGAATTAGATGAATACAGCAATAACGTCACTATACGTCGTGTCTTCCTTAAAAAGTCTTCACATTCTTATTTTGGCCGGTTCCCACTCAATATAAATGTCAATAGTCATCTTATTCACTTTGAAATTGAAACTTTATGCTACCATAACTATTACGGTAGCAACATACCTATTATGATGACGAGTATCTCCACTGTCTTCAACAATTTCATTAAATATTTAATCAAAAACTTCATATTCAATATTGAATGAACAGAGAAAATACGTCTATTTCAATAGCTCGATACCTATATCGAGCTATTGAAATGTATATTTCCTATATTATAGACCGTTGGAATTCATCGGGTGTAGCTTTGTGAAACGAATGGTTCTAAAATTAAGTAAAAGGCGGTGTTTCACGCCGAAAGCTACTTGATATGATAATTCTTGTAATAACGGAAGAACGGTCAATTAATTTTACGGTTAAATGGGTGGTGTCACAACTTGGTTGATTGAGATTGACTTTTGATGAGGCACAAGTTACGACTCAGTGCTTTGGCTGTGTAAGTTTATTAATCTAGGAATAATTTTCAATTGCCTATTATTGATCACTTCAGGCCTTCTGTGTACTCCATGTATAGTTTTCCGGTCAGTTTTTAATTTTCCAGACATTCACTGACTAATTTGCTATGACTGTATATCTATTTTTTATAAACGTCATAAATTGATTTTAACCTAAATCTGCTGAGTACTTTTCCTTTCATTGTTGCTTTCATGTGACTCTTATTTTCTCCAAATCATTCGACACTTACAAACGCAACAGCCCTTACAAACCCAATCGATATTCTTGCAACAGATAGACATACAGACGAGACACTTTCTACGCTCTCGTATGGAACCCGCGTGTCCAACGGAATGTCACTTAGATCGACCGGATGCATTTTATGCTTACAATCGGGAACTATGGAAATCGTGGACGGGAGCCGCATAGAATGCTCGGACAATAAAATTTATAGTCATTTAGCCATCAAATTTTATATAATTAGCAGCTTTTTAGTTATTGACACTTTGATTTTAGTTCTCTATGCCGCGCGTTTTAATTTATGGTCACAAAAGTGTGAGACTTTCTCGAAGTATTTGTTTTAGCGAGTATAAAAAGCTTTCTACAGATTTGCATCAACAATTAGAATTTTCTGCAAAATTTAGTAGCTATTCTACCGTTGTCTTAACAGTTACTTTCTATCATCAATATCTTTTCCTAAGTAATATGAGCCTAAGTATACTGAAAGTATTTTCGAAAATAATTGTCATATTTTAGCCTTGGGGCACATAGCAAAGTATAAAACAGGTATAATTTTAAATACCAACGGTTCATTAAATAAATTTTATTCATAATAATGCGATAACTAATTGGGAACATCTTGCCACCAAAGCGTCGAGCTATTTTATTAAAACTATATTATGCATAATTTTATTCGAGTCTCACTTAGACCTTTTATCTATATTTCTCAATTTCCTGATGTAGTTAATGATCTGAGATCAAAAAGTTCAAAAGCCGCTGCTGTTGCACTTAAATAATTATGCTAATTCAATAAAATTACAGGTTAAAATTATTGAAACCTTTGATATCATCTTATTTTAACCAAAAAACATGTTTCAAACCGAAAGGTAGACGAAAATATAAATATCAAAAAAAATTCATTAGCAAATGCTACATACTTGCAAAATACTTAAGAAACTTTAATTATGAATACTCTAAATTAAAAACATCTAAAGAGTAAAAATAATACAGAACTAATTAACTATGCTTGTGTAGCGCTACAGTATTTAGACACTATACCACCATAGTTACATACCCTAATCAACGTTCACTCTCTCAATATTGATTAAATGCGAACAAAAAATAAAACATTGTTAAAACAAACATCACGAGCAAAATCTTGAAACAACAGCAAATATTTCTAGTAATTCCTATCAGAAATAGTGAGAAACAACATCTTCCATATTTACTTACTTCAGGCTATTTAAGGCACGCGCCGGCGTCTAAGTTATGTGACATCGCGTAATATTTTCATTGTAAGAGCTTTTAAATCAACTGGTGGAGAGACAGGGCTGACACAAGAATTGTACAATTTCTACTTGGTGTAATGCTTAATTATTTGGTTTGAAAATTAAATTTTGTACTGTTTAGTTCATTACTGAGAATAGGTTTCTATCTATTGGTTATTCGTTTTTAAAATATTATTAATTTTAATATTATTGTTACTATGTTTCTGCCTTTTATCTGCTATATCTTCTTTTGTGTTGTTATGGCTTCCAGAGTCTTTCGTTTGTCTTATGAGAGGGTTGTGCTCTAGTTCTATACTGAAATGAGTGACCTGATTGTTAGGAAAATTAATAATACCATAATTGTCCTTTTAACTGATAGTGACACTATAAGCAGTTTCTTAGAATATATTAAGACCATTGACATGTACTTTTCTGAATGATCAAGATAAATTACAGTTGTTTAATATGATGTCATAGTCACATATTGCATTTCTAGCTACACTTAGAACATTTATCAACCACGTGCATTATTTGAAAATCACCGCACAATCAAGTTTATAAATTGTACTTAACTGGATGGTACCACGTCGCTTATAATTATCACAGTAACCCTTGAGTTGACTCCCATAACTTTGTGGAATGACCAGTGGTCCATACAATTTATGTTTAATGGTATCCCTTATATGTATTAACGTTGACATATAAATAGTTATGTGTATTGTTAATGCTGTTAACTTTACAGTAATATTATGAAGGTGAAAGTTTGTAAGTATGTTTGTACGCTTGTTTTTATTTTTTATCTCATAAGTATGTTCCTTTGGGATAGTTTTCTATTTTCACACGGTTAAAGCTGCAAGTAGAAGCTTGTTAGTTATAAAGGTGTTAGCAATTACACTAATGTTATTGCTTATTGGTAATAACATAAGCTATAAATCTTACGAATCCCATAATTTTCTCAACTTCAAGCTACACATTCACACTAACAACTATCATCATCATGATCATTTCAGCTGGAGTACAGTTCACTACTGGATAAATCTACGCCTCTCCAACGTGTTGCCTCAACGACCGATCATGAGCATCTTGGATCCATCGGATTCTCGCTTTGTTTATCAGGTTATGAGTCCACTTTGTGGTAGACCTTCCACTGTTACATCTTCCGCTACCTATGCGGTTACCACTATAAAACCTTTCAGTCAAATAGGCCACCTGTTCTGCAAGCAATGTGTACAGTACAGTATACTCCAGTAAATAATGGCAGTCCATTTAAGAATTCTTCGGGCTATGTCAGTAACCTTGGTCCTCTTCTCTTCATTGATAATGAAACTTCGCACAAGGCTTTCATATAATAATATCATCTTTGTAAAAGATGATATATGTAAGTAATATAAGGTAATCCAGGCACATGTGCCCCAATCGGTAACACTTATGATTCTTAATAAGTATGTACTAACAAATGGTTCTAATTTGCAATGATCTTCAGTGAGCCTCTGCTTTTATCTGTAGTTCGCAGCTATTCATATACCGCGAAGGTCATTCTTAATCCTAACTTCCTTCCACTTTTGGCATTCATGAAGTTTATGACTACATTAATCAGCTATTTAACCAATAAGTATATATTTAAGACCCAATATAATTTTATGTTATGACACTTCTAGACAACGCTTGACCTAAATATAGTAGTGGTTAATACCTCGATGTAAGATTTACGGAACGTCATAAACACTTAATCTGCACAATTATCAACAGATATAATGATATTTCACTTAAAATATGATGGAATAAACTTAAATGACGATTGGCAGATAAGATTGTACCTTGATCGTAAAATTACTTCATGTGAAGTTAAAGCTGACTGACTGAAGATACAAACAATGTCTGTGTGAATATATAATAAATGAAAATATATTATTCATTATCTATAACTTGCTGTATGTAAAGAGGCCTACATCCATCGTTGAAAGGAGCCTAGATAAGTTGTATAACTTATCTAGGCTCCTTTACATAAACTACCGACCAAAGGTTTAATGTTAAAAATTTGACTTATTTTTCTGATAATAATAAAAAAGTAAATGATTTTACTCATAATAATAATTATTATTCTTAAATAACTCTGTCTCTCTGCTATTTTTCGGTCAAACAACCGAACGAAAGTTGATAAAAGGTATGGATTACGCTTGAACCTCAAAAATGGATAGCTATTTTTGTTTGGCTTTAACTGACTTCGCGTCATCTATAAGCAATATTTACGCGAACAAAATCAAAGGCTAGTTCTGTATAAATCAGACTAAAAAACTATGACTTAAAAATGACACGTGCAACTGTTCCTGCAAATAAACAGTAAATCCCTCACCGCTGACTGCCATAAAATCCCTTCCTCCTACCTTCAACCTCTGAGCTCTGGCCGGAACAATAAATAACTTTTTTATTTTCACTTCATTCCATAATTGTTTACTTAGTAGCAGGGCGGGCGTGTGTGGGGTCCCTTCTTATATTTGCACGCCACGGTTCTCTGTATCCATCGACCGAATTAGAACTACTTTTTTCGTCTCCAATATCGGTTTGAATGGTTAACAATGTGCTGTAAAAAGGATTTTTATTCATTCGATTCAAAGCTTGCTTGGTATCGTAAAAGTTTGAAAGTAACAGTCTTCAGCTTTACTTATACTCCCATGCTACTGATTAAACAAATTTTAATATTTGTTAGTGATACACTTGCCCGCCTTTTTCTTGCCTCTATTAAATGTAACATATCTTCAAACATTGATCTTCCTACACAGAACGCCTTGTACAAATAGCTTGGAATAGTTTATGCCATTAGTGTTTGTGTACAAAATATTGGAGTAATAACTTAAAAGAGAATGTAGCTTGAAATTTAATACATCATTGATTGTAACACCAGAGTAACATAGTAAGTGTGCGTTAAGAAGTGTCGATTATAATTTATCAGTTTCGATGTGAAAACTAAGTATAAAGGATTCTATATCCAAATATTTCATCTTAAAAATCTTCCTCCACAGTGATCAAAATACAAAAAAAGTAACTAAGAGTCAATATATGATGTATGTCAAATATGTTAGTTAACTCTCAGATTAAATAAAGAAGATAATTTGCATACAAGATTTTATATTCAATGATGCATTCAAATACCAATTACTGAATTAACAATGTATCGTACAAGAGCTCATCATAACAACCATCAACCAACAAGTTGTAATAGTTATGAACCGCACCAACGAAGTGTTTACCTATACAGTTAAAGCTATGAAGAATAAAAAGTAGCACAAACAAATCATAAAATTTCTCTATGCACATAAAATGACAGAGGAACAAATGAGTGTTACCATAACAGTACTAATCGATACGACTCGTGAGGTCCAATCGATTATGTTTATAAATCAAATATCAAACCAACCGATTGGATTTATAAATCGAATAAATTTTCAATTAGCCGCCGGCTTTGGGCTATGGATACCATTTATTTGGATTAATATCTCGTGACAAGATGACTTTCGAAATCATCGTAAAGTTTGTATCGTTTAGGTTATATATTTGACTTCCAGACTTATCTTTACAATACAAATTAAAGTAGAGGTTAGTTGACAAGTAGCTACCACCTGGTTGACTTAAAGTCAAGAGTGAATAGGTTACTTTTGGGCAAGCGTTCTCCATTGTCGACCACACTGTCGCTTTCTGTCAGTTGAGTGGTCAAAGACGAGATTATCAATATTTAAAAAGTCAATGTGTTTAGAATAGAGTTGTTTTCAAATTATCATTCATATTTTTCTCAAATTAGTATTTGTAATTGTTATTACTTAATCCATCAAAGAGAATGAAATTATAAGACTCCTATAATTTCACTAAGGCCTACTTCTCTTCACAATAAAAACAAGTGTTTTAGCAGTTCTTAACAAGTATGCCTCCACCACAGTCCACGGTACTAGTTGGTTGCAATTCCTTTTATGTTCCCATTGTTGTACCCGTAGCCCTCTGGTTTCTAAGAAATCGATACAACACCCAAAACATTCGGGTTTTCTGAGAAAGGTGCGGTTTTCGAATACCGACACTTTGTTCCATACCGGCAGAATTCGATTTGAATGAACATTACTCCAATTTATGTGGGAAAGACTTTTGATGGACGTGACTACTTGAACATGTTTCTACTTAAAATTCTTAATGTCCAGAATATAATTTTGAATGTTCGTAATATTTACCCTTATTGAATGTCAGTACACGCAATGCCAGAAAAGATAGACTGAGATGTCTTGCAAAAACTGCAAGCCACATATCACAGGATCCATACGACAATTCCGCCAGGACTAACACAACGACAAGGACGACTAAGAAGAAAATATTTTGAGGGTGCCGACTTTAGCGTTAAAAAACAAACATTATTTTACTTTCCAAACATTATAGACATCACTACAGGAAATTCAATCTCCAAAACAAGCAATTCAAAGCAACATCTACCACTTTCTTCTAATATTAATGTTGCCTAATGAACTCATACTAAAAGCACAACATGCAATCATACGATAGCCTTATCAAATAAAGATATCAGAAAGAGAAATTCAAATTACCTATGCATCAATATGGTAATAGTAATCCACCCATTTTAGCCCTCATTACTTGAACCGTCAGAGCTAGAAAGTAATCCAATGCTCCTTTGAAACGTATGCTTAAAAGGGACCGACGTTTAACCTCATTAGAATTGAAACCCCTCGGTGCGTTGCCTAATTTGTCCACAGATTTCTATTCTAAAGTGACGTAGTTAACTTTATCTATATGAATATTGTTAAACCCAACATGCTTTACATTTGTTTTGTCACTTAGTGTACCAGATTTGTCACTATCAATTTCTGTTTCTAATTGTTTGGTTTGACATCAATTTCAATTGAAATTGTTCAATGGGTTACAAAGAGGCCGCTGTTTTGGTAATATACTATTATCTGGGGATTTATTTTGTTGTGGGATGGTGTAATTCTAAAACTAAAAGCTGTTAATCACTATTAAGAATCGGTTTTCCTAGGTTAAATTGGACTAACGAAATTTGAATTGTTTTGCAAATAGATAAAAAAAAATCAGACTCTTAAATTTTTGTTGTGTTCGTTCTCGCCCTTTCACATTTTTATTGTGGCGCCATGTAATCTACAGCCCTCAATGTCCCATTAAATAACATTTAAAATAACAATTACCAGATGAATCACACGCCGTTCTATTCATTTCCCAAAATAATACAGAATCTCTTTCAAGAACCTCTGGCGCCAATGAACAAAGAGAAAGAAAAAAACTTCTCGAACATTGTCGTTTCGTATCACATCTCCAAGTGGCCCTCGTGAGCGTGAATGATCTTGACGTGGAAAAAAACTTGCCAATTGGTGTGTCCCTGAGACAAGGAGTTCAAACAATACATGACAGTAACATGACACTAAAGGGATACTGCACGTGGCACAGTTAGCATGTTTTTTGTCAAGAATATGTTCGAAGAAATGTAGGTGAGTATCTTTTTTGTGATTGTCATTTGTTCTTCCTAATTTGGGTATCGTTTGCTTGACAGCTTCCATATCCAAACCATAAACAACAGGTACCATTATTTTAGAAATTGTCGTTCAGTCAATGCTTTATCCATGCTCTATACTCATTATTTCAGCCCAAACACATCCACTTCAGCCGACAAAGGCCTCCCCCAAATATCGCCATAACGACCAATCTTGCGTATCTCGCATCTATGTGATGTTAGTTAAATCTTTTTACTTTAGTTAAATATACGAGTATGACATTAAATTTTGTATCCGGCTACTTTATCATACCAAAATCCGTGGTCTATGCAAATATCAGGTGTTACATTCTTAGCTAAGATTCTGATAAGCACACGTGCCTCACGTTTAGCTGTCAAGCCATTTAGGTTTCAATAGTTTCCAAAATTCATTTTATTTAAATTAAAGCTGTTAATCTAGTTATTAAGTTGTCAATTCAATGTTCTGTCAATATTAATCATTCAATACCTTTGTCATAATTTATCATTTATTTAAAGGGTGTTCGTGGGAGGTTATTACTCATAGTCGAGTTTAAATTGTTATACTGTTGAATTGTGAATGTGTTTTAAGCTATCAATAAAGCTGATAAGTGTAAAGTGGTATTGACATCCAGTAGCAGATAACACCACGTGCCGCATAAAAAAAACTGGGAGTGATGCACCAGCTTTTTTTGTAACGACAAAAAACTAAAAATTCTGCTGAAAAGTTTGAATCATCCATTTGTAGGTGGCCACTTTAAAATTTACTCGAATACAGTTTCTCATTGTCAATTATTGGTTTTACTCGTTTTAATCTCGAGTAAAGTGTTTTTCTGTGCTGCATACAAAGGATCACAATATTTGCCACTTGAAGCAACACTGTCACGCCCTCAATCTGTCATTCTCACATTTACGTCTTCAGACAGTGGAAAAATGTTAAGTTTAATATCAAAGACATACAGTCGACAATGCTTTAGCCTCCGCTTAAATGTTGTAAGTAAAAATTAAATGGTGTCTTATCTTTTGTTGACAGCGATTGAGTGATTGCTTTGTGTTAAAAAGTGAGCTGTATCAAAGAAGACCGCAATGCGTGTGCTTTAAATGCCTCCGTTTAAAAAGTAATTATTTTTAGTGTGACTCCTCGCACATCACATTTAACGTGTTGAAATATTAGTGGTTGCATTCTTGCTGCTACGAGTAAGACTGTTTTTGTATACCTTTTAAACCGTCTAAATTACATTAAAACTTGGTTGATTAATAAATGTACTTTGTAATTACAACCGCACTGGGAAAATAAGGCACGAGTGGATTTCACTTTTAATGCGATTTAATTAAGAAGAAATCACCAGTAACAGCGTTAAGGTAATAAAACTAGTCAAGAATTCAATTACAACTTGAAGTATCAATTTACTGCTTATAACCATGGATGATATACTGAAATAGGCAAGATTCCTCGTCTCACATCCACAATCGAAGTAACGAGTTCAATAACTGATTTTCCATGTATAAGTTATGAAGCAAGATTACTAGTTTCCAAGCAATTAACTGGACACAACGACATAGCTATGAAAACGAAAGCTTTTCTTGAAGGTTTGCGTAAATAGGATCATGTCTGTGATGAGAAACCGTTCGATAATCATCCTTATTATAATCAAATAAGAGTTCTTGTAGATTGTATAGGTCGTAAAATGTGTTGTGATAAAAATTCTCAAGGTTTGCCCGTTGGCGCCTCCAAGAGTCCTTGAGTCGGTGGCAATACTCGACAGCCCTTGAATGGCCCGAGAAATATGTAAGTGGTAGAAGTAGCAACAAAAATAACATTGAATTCTTTGCTATTAATTACTAATAGTGTTTATTTTCAAGTTATATGGTTAGATTTAAATGTAGATAGCAAATTATCATCTTTATTGGATCTCGTTTAATTTTAATTGGGTCATAATTTATTAAGTTTGTTAATTTGATTTGAAGATAATATAATATTCTGAGAAATTATTGAATTATTGATTTGTTTTAAGGAAGTCTTTGTGTATATATTTAATTTAGACTTTTGGTATTTCAAAGTAGCTTTTGTCAGAATTATTGATATTAAATATACAATTATCTTTACTGCTATCATGCTAGGCTGAATGTGTGGTTCTGATATTTATTCGCATGTACATGTAATCGTAGTTGAGATCAGAAATAAATTGTTAAAAGTTCAAGAACAAAATGCTACTTTGTTTGACATTCCTAGAGTTATTTATGTATGTTACATTCGTACATGTATGCTGGCCTTATTTTAGAGTTTAGAATTAAGTACCTAATATAATTCTTGACTGGTTTTCATGATTTTATGATAACCAAGTTACAAAACTGTTGTATTATTTTGGTCTCTCTTTTGATTCCAACCTTTTCTTTATGTTACATCTTTTACTCTCAACAACTATCTACCTCAGGAAATGTATCGATATTTTTATTCATAAAACTGATATCTTCAATACATGGAACTAAAATATCAACTAGCCCTACTTTGACCTTATTACTTGGTGTACTGAACTTTATCCTGTTGAACTTTAAGTTTATATTCAAATGCACGCTGGATCTATTTAAATTAGTCTTTCTCCGATCGTCGAAGGAATTTGCGTGGGTGTTCATGGTTTGTTTTCTTTGAGTTTTCGCCTCATTAAGTGTTTGTATACACGCATCGAATACACTGTAGTATATGTGATAAATGCTTGCCCAATATAAATCCAATACATCTCTGTTATGGGAAACGTTATTGTTCAATTTACTCATCATTCTTTGTTGAGCTTTTAAAA
Source organism: Mythimna albipuncta (assembly GCA_929112965.1). NCBI lineage: Eukaryota > Metazoa > Arthropoda > Insecta > Lepidoptera > Noctuidae > Mythimna > Mythimna albipuncta. The sequence continues at coordinate 1,833,908 of OV815973.1, forward strand.
GGTTATGTTTACTCAAAAACCTATGTTTGATTTTTGAAATTGAGTTTGCTCTTAATCTACCCTAATAATTTGAATAACTTACATGGAGAGTGTCTTTAATCACTAAAAAGTTTACTAGTGATACTCGAATTACAAAAAATTATACAAACCAAGTAGTACTTGATTAAAAAATCAAAGAATTTCCTTTACTTTTGAATTCTCAAGAAGTTTGTCAGTCTAAAAAATGATGCTATTGCACACACCAAAGCATAGATGACAATAGAAGTAGAAAAATGTTCAAGAAACTCCATGGCCACTTAGGATGAATCTGCCAAATATTAGCCTTATACGTTTGAGCTTATTGAAAAACGAGCCAAGAAGATCATTGTTGATGATGCATCGAGGTAAAATTCTAAACTATGGATTGTCGACGCTGAGTTTCTTACTAGCCTATCGGTTTCCTATCGTTTACATTTCGAGGAGTGTGCATCGGAATTGCATAATTTAATTCAGCCCAGCTCGTATCATCAACTGACCATCAGACGTTCGGCTATGCGACACCATAATGTGGTGGATATACGTGTGAGAAGTGATATAAAAGAAAAGGGAGTTAGTGATAGCGTGACGAGTGACAGGGCAGAATGGAAAAAAAAACGTGTTGCGCCGACCCCAAATAAAACAGGACAAGGGCAGGAAGAAGAAAAAGATATACGTAACACCTATGCATAAAATGTTTTGGATACAAATTCATTGAGCGTACTGCTAAGAACTAGAATTCTTTGCCAGAGTATGTATCCTGATATTGAAAAGCTTATTTTAAGGCAAGCGTACTTTATCATAGACCACATCATCACTTGTCATCAGATGAGATAATGGTCAACAGTGAGCTTATAAATAATACAAAAAGTGGCTAAATAGACGCTGAATGTGTACAATTAAGTACTTGTGGAATGATTTGTAACAGAATAACTTAATCTTTAAGCCTTTGTGTTTTTGTGGTCTATTCTGTAATATCACTTTTACGGTTACAGATGTACTTACAGTCACAAGCTAAGTAGAGTGGCTTGATTCAGTTTAGATCCTACATTATTGCACGTGGTAGGCTCTTACAGTCAGTCGTTGGCATCTATCTATATAATCTTTCCGATGCAGAGTTCATTAACATTAAAATGTGCAAATATTATTCACAGTTTGTATGTGCCTATTGATTTCAATAAGGTCATGTTCAGCGAGCACCACACATCGGCCTATTTCTCACCATTATAATTTACAGGGCGCATGAGATAAAACCTTTATCTCTTATATTACATTCATATTAATTATCTGTTTGACTTTTAATAAACTGTCATAAATCATCTTGAATTTATATTTGGAATCTATTTTTCATTTTGTTATAAATTTTTTAGTGTAACTTTTGTATAATCAAGACAATAAGATTGTTTCATCGAGAAGTTATTCTAATTAACTTTATTATTATTACCATATTAACCTTTCAATCGTTTTAATTGCAGACACAATTGAAAGACAATAGGTGCGCGAACGCCGGCGTTCGCTTGGGGTTTAATGAATTAATAGTTAATGCCTTAAAAATCGGGCAATCTAAGTAAAAAAATTTATAGCCAATCAATCGGATTACGTTAACATCAAAGTAATCACATTAATGCAAAACCTCTTTTTCATTTCTTCAACTTCTTGATCTCCAGCTAGTTCAATTTATATAAACGTTTCAACATCAAATCAGTCTCGAATGTTATCTGTTTTCCCGTATCGCATCACATATTTACATTTTACAAGTTAACCACCAACTACCATATCGTTTTTATCATTAACCTCTTACCATCTACAACTTTTAACTAATTCGTAACTCTATACCGTTCAAGCTTCCTTCAAAGATAGTGCGGTGACATTTCACAACACTATTATCCAGATTACATTATCGATATCGTTTAAGTATCGATATTTCGTAACGTTTTCTGTTATCGGGCGATCGATAACCTTTATTCTGCCTTCCGCAGTGACAAGTACAAGACTTGGGGAAAGTAAGATATTGTGAGGTAAGCTTTTGATGCTAATACTAATGATAAGTTTAGTTTTGACTATTAAATTTCAAAGTAAACAAGCTATGAATATTTCAACTGGTTTCTTCGTGGGAGTTACAAAGAGGTAATTTAGAATATTGAGGTTTTATGGTCAATTAGAATTTGCCTATTATATTTTGTTTGGTTTAGTTTTGTTCACAGCAGAAGTAGGTACGTAAGCTGAACAGAAAATCTAAAGCTAAGTTACAACCTTACCTTAGCGCAATCAATCATCTCGTAGTCTCAAAACTATTGATATTTCTTATCTTTTAAGTTTATTCTGGGCATTTAGGGCTACATGTTAAATATTATAGTCAGTCATATCTAAAATACTTTACCAACTGACCGTAGATATCCGACACTGACCGTTACTGATATGATGGTCGATTATGTATTAGATTCGTGAACAGATGACAGCTACGTTGAGGAGTTTCAGAAATCAGAAATCAGAAATCAGAAACGTTTATTTCAAATAGACCAGTTACAGGCACTTTTGAATAGTCAAATGTCGGTCAGTCCAAGAAAAGTGAAGCTAAATTGCACGTTCCAAAGAGTAGGTCTCTATGGAGAAGAACGTGCAAGAAACTCCATGGACACTCTTTTAAATCGTATTGAGTTACATGAATCTTCGATTACATATTTCTTTTTTTGCTTCTATTATGTGAACACAATGACGATAAGTAATAAAAATTAAATATAATGGTAACAATAAAAAAAGAAATTGAATAAGAAATTGAATAAGTCACTGGCAGCTAAGAGATGACCAGTCTCAACTGACGGCGCCCGTTCACGAGCATGACGCGTGCATCAGCCCCACTCAGCTCAACCATTTTGAAGGGAACCAAATGACCCAATAACACATGCCACCATCAGCGAGACATTTTAGTGAGCATGACAATCTCTCAACTGCAACTGTAACCAAGTAAAAATGCTCCATGGTACTTCACATTCACAAAATTGAAAAAAAAAGTGCTTCTACATTATACAATGCTATTATTTCCAAATGTAACACGTAATAAATCATAAGTTCTATTGAAACAAACAAATAAAATTTAAAAAAAATAATAATCCGAAAACAACAATAGGAAAAGGCCAGCAGCCTCTCTTCCAATATTTATAATTAAAATTTAAAGAAAATAAGAAATACGACTAATTCGTAGCTAATGACTGTGACTGTGGAGCAGGACCGGCATTCAGCCAAGCATTTTTATCGAGTAGATAATCATCCAATTTATAATATGCTTGCCTACATAGCGTGCGTTTAATGCATGTTTTAAATTTTGACTCGTTTAATTGGAGAATTTCAAGTGGAATTTTATTATAAAATTTTACACAGTACCCCATAAAAGAACTAGATACTTTAGCCAATCTGAATCGAGGTTGATCTAACTTGTCTTTATTTCTAGTATTAAAATTGTGCCTGTCACTTATTTTAGTAAAAAGATGAATATTTTTCCTGACATACATAATATTTTCATAAATGTATTGACAAGGAACCGTCATGATGTTTATATCTTTAAATAGTTCCCTAAGAGAATCGCGCCTGCGAAGATTGTATATGGCTCTGATAGCTCTTTTCTGCAGAATAAAAATAGACTCAATGTCTGCAGCCCGTCCCCATAGCAGAATACCGTAAGACATGATACTGTGAAAATAACTAAAATAAACCAGTCTCGCGGTATGTATATCAGTAAATTGACGGATTTTTCTGACAGCATAAGCTGCTGAGCTAAGCCGTCCTGCCAGAGATGTTAAATGAGGACCCCATTGTAGCCTCGAGTCGAGCGTGATTCCTAGGAAAACCGTGTTTTCTACGAATTCAAGTTTCTCCCTGTTCAATACTATTTCCAAATCATTACTTTTAACATTCGGTAACGCAAATCTTATGCACTTTGTTTTTTTCCCGTTTAATACTAAATTATTGACAGTAAACCAGTTTTGGACCTGCTGCAGAATGTAGTTTACGTCATCAAGATGTGTGGAGCGTCTATTTATCTTAAATATTAAGGAAGTATCGTCAGCAAACAATACTACATGTGGTTGTTTTTTCAATAAATGCGGTAGATCATTAATATACACTAGAAAGAGGAAAGGACCCAATATAGAGCCTTGTGGTACACCCATTTTGACTTCTAAGCCCTGTGAATTGACACCATTTATTTGAACTTGCTGTTGCCTGTCATTTAAATAGGATTTCACTAAGCTTAGTGTAAGTTTACCTAATCCGTAATGTTCTAGCTTTAAAAGTAAGGTTTCATGATTGACACAATCAAAAGCCTTTGAGAGTACTTCGACGCCTGCGTAAATTAGTTTTTGCGTATAATATATGCAGTTATGTTATAAATATTAATGGTTAGTTAATATTTAAATCATTTATGTAAATAATATATTTTAGAAATAAGAAGTGTTGTGATGGCTCAGTAGTAATAAGCACTTCATGCACACAATCGCGGTGTGCCCTGCTTGGGCGGAGCATCGCCGTGCCCTCGTGGCGGTGAACGGCGGCGGAGACCTCTCGCGCCGGGCCTTGGTCGAGGCCATGGTCCGGAGCGAGGAGGAGTGGCAGGCGGTCGCCGACTTCTGCGAAGCAGTAATGCTCGCTAAGGAGGAGGCCGACCGCATCAGGCAACGGCGCTCTCGCCGCCGCCGCCGGGATTCCGATCCCGATTTCCAGCCACCGTAGGCGCGGGCTTGCGGACAGTGAGCAATGGGTAGCTCGCTGTCCGGCCGTCCGGTAACAGTCCGGACCAAGCCCAAGTCGTCGACGGCGCGCGCTGTTCCCGCGCGCCTCAAGGAGTTGTCAGCAACAGTAGGGGCCCAGCCGGGTCGAAGCCTACTGGGGCCAGGGTTATCCGAAAGGGCGCTCGAGCCCCGGTATGAAGGCTTGAAGGAACGGGATGGGTTTTTTAGTCAGTAAGAGTCTGACACTATCTCCTGCTCCGCCCAAGAGCGGGGGTTGTCATAAGATGATTTTTCCCATCGAAAAAAAAAAAATGTGATTTTTTCTATTTGTATTTTTTTTAAGTTTATCTAGTACATTACTAACACCCTGTGCCTCGAAAAGCACGTAAAGCCAATGGTTTCGGTTGTAAGTTGTAGATTTGATAGTCGTTACAGATAGTCAGATGTTAGAAGGTATGACCATCAGTCTATCCAAGGAGTATTATGTTGCCCAGTTACTAGGTTGTGGAGTCCTGATAGGCAATTGCTTCATGTAAAATACTGATATTTAGCCGCATCTGGTTAGACTGGAAGCCGACTTTTAGCTAAATAGCTACGGAGATGATTATGCGAACAATATACATATTTTATTACTTCCAAAAATAAAGTTATCACTAAAGATTTATTTTGAAACAGAGTTAGAGATAATATGAAAACACTCATAATGTTCTCACTACTGGCACTAACGCCTTCTCTCTAGAATTGGGAATGGGGCGTAAACTTCCACGCGGGGTCAGTGCGGGTTGGTAGATGTCATAGATCTTCAAATTTTTGGTTCTAGAACATGGCGGTTTCCTCCCAACGTTTTCTTTCACCGTTTTGGGAACAGTGGAGATGAAATAAGTTACCCAAAGCAGTGGGCCTGGCTGGGTTAGAATATGTAACCTTACTTGTGTCAGGGTTGTTACGGCTGAACCACCAGTGCTCTCGACATTGATCGTTGATTCTTAATTCTAAGATAATTCTAAAAACTTAAATAATGTGCTTTACAAATTTGTCTCGTTAGGCAGTTGACTTTTCAACGTCATTACAGTTAATGATTCCATCTCCATCTGTTACTTTGTTAACATTATTGCAAAACAACCTTTATAATTGGCAGTATTAATCACTGCTTTGTTCTTATCTTTGAGTTAACTGAATAATAACATCACGACTGGTAATTTTATGTCCAGATATTATTAACCTACTTGCAGGCAGTTGTAGGACAATTGTTAACAATTTAGTATTATGTTTGTTAGCCTTATAAGGAAGGGCTCGTGGCTAAAGCGTGGGGACCTATCAGCGGTTGGATTGTTGGCCATTATTTACTCTTCGAGGGTTTGAGGTTGGGAACAGTCTGTGTTGTGGCTGCAGTGTCGTCATTGATAACGAAGCTGAATATAAGCTATGGATTGTAAAATTCATAATTTATGTTAATTATTATTATAATTTATAATTAGTTTTCTTTTTTGTATCTGACAGAAATATGAAAAAAATTTAAACGTGATGAAAGGTTCTGGTGATGGTCACGGGAATCTGATGAACGCACAGGATCAGTCGTTATAGCGACATTTGGGGGAGGCCTATGTCCAACAGTAGACGTCTTTCGGCTGACGATGAAAAATTTTTTAATTTCTTTTAAACTATTTTCCCAAGCGACAAACCCAAATCGAACGCGCACCTATTGTCTTTCTATTGTGTCTGTAATTTCCACGATTGAAAGGTTAATCCTAAAAAACACAACTTTTAAAGATTTTTTTTTAGTATATTTAATTTTTTAGAACATTGTTTTACCATTTGTATGAATGAAACTAACTTGTCAAAATATTTACGAACATAAGAATATTTCTTTTAGCGACATAAAACATAAAATACTTTTAGTATTTATCGCTTGTTTTGCTAAATAATAATAAATAACGCGATCGTTGACTATGTCGAGACTATGCGCCCTGGGAGTAAATAAGTAAGTAGGTGCCCCTAGTCCCAGCCCCAGTCAGCCCCAGTTGTCAAACGAATATGGGTTGAAACTCGACACAAGTCGTAAGTTGTAGTGTAGTCGTCTTTTTGTCGGCCTAACCTTTTGATTAGAGGTTGCAGAGATCAGACGATGATCCGAGTTATCTTTCTGAGATTTAATTGAATCTTTATTACCGAACTTCTTCTTCGTATCGATAGTAGTTTCATCTACATTTTAGTGACGCAACATCAGCATCATCATTTCAGACGAAAGACGCCTACTACATATTGAACATAGAACTCCTCAAATGTTGCTACAATGAACGGTCCTGTGCTTCTTGCATCCATCGGATTCCCGCAACATTTTCCAGGTCATCAGTCCACTTTGTAGGAGGCCTTCCAATACTGCGTCTTCTGCTACACAGTTGCCACTCCAGAACCTTTCGGCCCCTAAGCCCATCTGTTCTGCGAGTAATGTGCCCTGCTCATTGCCACTTCAGTTTGGCGATTTTTTTAGCTATATCGGCAACCGAGGTTCTCCGGCGGATTTATTCATTCCTGATTCGATCATGTAAAGAAACGCAACACTTTAGTGGAACTGGCTGCAAAAGACTAAAGTTTAATTATCACACTAATAATATAACGGCGACATTTTGTGTGTGTGTGTTTGTTAGTTCTTAACGCTCGAACGGCTGAATGGATTTCCATGAAACTTAAGAGGTAGTACGTGTCCTGGAATAGCACAAAAGACCTTCTTAAATCTAGCAACAAAATATTTAAAAGTAAATCCCCTATATACCACTGGTATCAGCAGTAAATGTATATATCAAGGTTGTAAGCCATCAACCGTCGGCTTCCGAGAACTTTTTTCGTCACATCTCAAGTTCGTAGACATAACATCAATGCCTACCTGTATAAAGATGCTTACAGACGTTCAAATTCTTTAGTAATGGAGTCACAAAGTTGATACCGCCTCCTGATAGTGGAGCCGTCTGGAGGAAGTCTGACTTCCTTATCTTACAGCTTAAATTACATGTCAGACAGCTTACAAATAGCCTAAAACTATACAAACGTTGCTTGGTCTCTTCATTGGCAGTAGGTCCAAACTCCACAAGTATGATTTTGTCAAAAAAGAATTAAAATAATAATAATTGAGAAAAAAAATATTATGTTACTTTTTGTTGTCAGGTAGACAGTTAACATAACATTAAGCATAATGTGTTAAATCGTAAGTAAGCACCGAGTTATACACCTCTGACACCCTAGCTAAGATCGAACTTGTGTTAAGAGTGTCAGGGCTCTCTAAAATTTAAAACAGGCAGATATATCGAATCTTCGGAAACCTAGTTATTTCAAAAGAAAAGTTTTTTTTTTTTTTGAACGTGCAAACCACCAGTGATATTTTATGAAATAAGTGTGTGTGTGATGTTGTTTCTTTATTTTAAAGATAGCTTAGATCCGTATTCACGAAACGATAAAGCATTTTTTCTGGTTACTAACACCATTTTATCACCACTACCAACCACCAACCATTTTTTTTTTTCATTTTTTTTTATGTTCTAAATTCATTTTTGACAAAATTAGCCATGTACCGTTTTTATTGAGGGCCACACATAGATGACCCATGTTCTTTACATGGGTCATCGATGGGCAACAGAATTAGACATAGCATTTTAACCTACTTCTTGTCATAATTTCAGATTGATTTTTTTTATTACAAAACATGTCTTTGATCCTAAATATTCGACACTCTCATCACTTTCACTATTAACGTCAGTGAAATGGTAAAAATCGTTCATAAATTCCTAATATTCCTTGGCAATAGTCATAATCTATTCGCTGATGAATGGAAGGAGATATGATACTGAATGATGATACTGAATGTCTGGCGATTTGCGAGAAGACTAATATAATATCATTGGAGAAAACTGAATGAGAGGTTTAGTTATATTTTTTTTTGTACCAGTGTAATTGGCATTTTGTCGTTCTGGTTTAATAAATAAATGAAATAATATAATATGGCAGCGGATATAATTAAATGTGAAACAATGACGTAACTTCCCGACACACTTCATCGATTCTAGAGTACACTTTTTAGATGTTCTGAGAAAGTCCCGGGGCGGTCCTCTTAGCATTGGAGTGATAAGTAGCGCTTGTTCTTTATTGAGCCCCTGACACGTGTGTGCGAAGGTTAAACTCAACGGCATCGGGGTGATCTGGACTCTGGACTACACCATGTCATCATAAAACTTACTGAATGAGTAAGAAGCATTGCTATAAGGAAATAAGACATTAGGGATTTAGGGTGCTAATACACAATTATACAGATTCTCATTTGGGATTTAGGGTGCAGTAATATACAATTACACAGATTCTAATAAGGGATTTAGGGTGCAGTAATACATAATTACACAGATTCTTATTAGGGACTTAGGGTGCAGTAATACACAATTACATAGGTTCTCAGTAGCGATTTAAAATGTAGTAATACACTATTACACCTATTCGCAGTAGGGATGTAAGGTTCAGAGCGCAAATTCGCACAATCGATCAAGGGATCGAACGGAAGGCCGTTTTGTGGATTCAACAAAATTCATTGTTTGTTTGATGTTGTGAAGCAGACATTTTTTTACGTACAAAGTATTAAATTACAAATTTATTTCTCTATGTTGTGATTTAGTGTACTACGTAATTGAGGCACTGGTTACACTATAATTAGTTGTCATTCAAAAAGTCATAAGTAACTTGATTAAAAACGCAATTTTTACTTAAAATGTATGAGTATATTCGGATAGCGTAATTAAACTCAAAACAAAATATAACTAACTAAATATTCTTCACGCATGTAACTTCTGGACAAATAGTTATATGTAGTTGATTTTACCGGTGGAAGTAAAATAAGAAGTACCTTTTGCTCTTCTATCTGTACAACTTCTCGGAAAATCTGAAATTAAGGATTCTTATGCATTCCACATCCTTTTTGACAAATCGTTTACTGTTCAGCTTCTCGTTTTTAGATTGCAGTTAGACGTACTCAAACGCTACCAGCGTTTAAAAAATGGTTAAGGAGCATTACCTTTCACTTTGATTTTTTCTTCTCCTGGCTTAATTACATATTTGATATTTATTAGTATATTTTTTGAAATGTATATATATTTGTGTTGTTATTTCTTATTAATAATATTTCTGATGTTGTACACTGACAGCTCTAAATCTTTCTCCTTTCTTTCAGTCCATCCAAAGGTTGTCTGTAAGTGATTGCCCTGTGCGATAAGATCCATTGTATTTATTTTTAATAATGTTTGTCCTGCATTTATGTGTTAAACAATAAAGAATATAATATATAAATGAGTCGTGGGTTTCAACAAAGGTGATGAGAGTAAGCTAGGAAATGTTCTTATGACAAAGAAGCGAATGTCAATACAGCTGTTCATCTAGCAATAGATCACCAAGCGCCAGTAGGACAATCACAATTAACGTATATTCTTTCAATAGGCAGATATATATTCGCTGTATTTACACACCTTTTCAGCATCAATATTCAGTAGTAAAAACAAGTCAAACAAAGCTAACTGCCGTAAGGATTCCCACGCTAATGTCCATACAATATCCATATTGACACTGACACTTAGTATCTGCCAGTGTCACGACACCTTTGTCACTTTGTCACGTATCTCACGGCTGCCATGCTTAACAAAACTACGGAAATTATGATTGTTATAGAGTAAATTGTTTTGTAACATGTCTTTGCTTATGATGGGTAAACATATCGACTTATATTGTAGTGATAGACAAGCATGTTTATGACAATTATTTGTCAAAATACTGAAAAGTTAAAAGTTCACTGCAGCGCTACATTAGCATTACATATGTTGACTAAAATCGGTCTTCCCGTCCGATTATAATTTGTGTGCCTTCAAGGCAGAGTGAATAGGCTCTTAATAAACTAGTGCGCCTCTCCATCAAAGATAGCATCGCTACTTACCATCAGGTGGGATCGCAGTCAAGTACTAGTTCACCTAAATTAAAAAAAAAAAAAACAGAAATAAAGGCATCTTTTAGAGGATACTGTTTTCGCAACCAAAATATCCACCATGAATTTCGTGGCTTTTACGTATTTTGTTCAACATAGTGTAATTTTCAAGGTGTACCGACTATATTACACCTGAATTGATTGAAGTAAAGGTTCGGCACGCGTAATCTAGTGCGTAGTATATTAATGGGTAAACAAGTTTACTAGTGATGTGTTGGGTATCTTTATCTATATCCGCAGATATCTTAGGTTGTTGAAAGGGACTCTTTGGATTGGGACCGTGGTCCCAATTTCCACCTATAAATGTATTTTTTGTTTTGTAGTATTTTGGGACCACAAGTAAAATAAACACAGTTTTTTTTTGGTTACTGCACTGTAATGCTTTTTTCCTCGTTGGCCCAAAATACTATTAACAAAATATATATATTTGGAAGTTTTTGGGACCGCGGTCCCGTTCCATTATGCCCCACGATCCTAAGAAAGATTCGTGTCCATATTGTATCTTTTAGTTTTTGGCTAATCGGTATGTTATCGTAGGCATTTTTTTTCAGGTTGGAAAATCATCCAATGACATGCCGTATTCTTGGGCGGAGCCCGATAGTATCAGACTTTTACTGACTAAAAACCCATTAAATAGTTGCCTACCGGGTCCGAACCTTTCTTTCAGGAACAGATCCTTGGCCCCAGTAGGCTTCGACCCTGAAGGCTGTAGTTATATGTATTATAGCTCATTTATTATGACTGTCTTATTTACTAATTATCACAAAATCTATAAAATCCGTATCGAAGTCTATAATCTAAGCTCACGTGTATATCGCGAATGCATTATTAGCGCATGAAGACATAAATCACAGTCTGGTCGAGTGGGTCGTTGTAGGCATAAGTTTGCTATGAGTTATGACTTACTGCCAAGGCTTTCACCTCTGCTGCTGCCAGCCCCATTATGGTTTGAGGAGTTATAGTGATGAGGAAGTATTGATTATCATGTTAGGCGTTATGACGTAATTATATTTCTTAATCAGCGTCGTTTTTAACCGAATAAAGCTTCTACAACTCAACAGTGCCTGTATATATCATATGGTCTAAATTTAAAGTTGTCAAAAAATAAAACGCTCGTTTTTAGTACCTAGCAGTTGGTCCCCTGTAGTGTAGCTACTACTACATCGGGCCCCTAATTTATTATTTTATTAACTGTTTCTTTCAGTGTCATTCTAAGTTACATTCTAGGGTTATTCTTAAATGTCAAAACAGTCCTTTTATTTTTTAACGAATTTAATAAGTACATCTCTACCATGTGCTCCACTGTGTTTTAGTTGTGTATTTTGGGACTACAAATAAAATAGATATGTCTTTTATCCTTGTGGTGCCCAAATACTATTAAAAAAATTTGTTTCTTATTTGGAAGTTGGGACCGCGGTCCCGGTCCAATGGGCCCCACGACCCTTCAATACGGAAGAAAGTACCTAATAAATATAAAATCTACTTACTAGATCTCATTCAAACCAATTTTCGTAGGCGGATTGCATGGTAATGTACATCATATATTTTTTTTAGTTTTATCATTCTCTTATTTTAGAAGTTAGAGTGGGGGGACAGACATTTACCACTTTCGAGGTGTCTCTCGCGCAAATTATTCAGTTTAAAAAAAAATTATATTAGAAACCTCAATATCATTTTTGAAGGCCCATCCATAGATACCCCACAAGTCAGTTTCAGTTCTAAGTACGGGGACTCCCAAAATTTATTGTTTTTTTTTTTCTATTTTTGCGTGAAAATCTTAATGCGGTTCACAGAATACATCTACTTATTAAGTTTCAACAGTCATATAGCTCAAGCAGTCTTATAGTTTCGAAAAGAAAGTGGCTGTGACATTCGGACGGACAGACAGACAAACAGACAGACATGACGAATCCATAAGGGTTCCGTTTTTAACAGTTAGCTACGGAACCCTAAAAATGCTACTAAAAAAATTTTAGTGTAGTAACTTTTAAGCCGGCAGCCGACGCTGTGGCCTACTACCGCTTTTACTGCTTGCTTAGCACTACCCAGGTGATATGTGTTGGGTCGTCAAAACTCAAGTCTAGATCTTACAGACCCAAGGAGTTTTGATAGACTCTTTCTTGACCACTATCTGGCTTGATGTGGTCGATGATCGAGTATGCTTGCCTAGAAGTAACCTATTCGTTCTTGACTTCATAGACTTTTGGTTATCGCTTTTGAAAAATAAAAAGGCCGACAGGGAATCCCATTTCTAAAACACTAAAAGGAACACTTTTTTTCCAAAAAAAGAAATTTCCCTGAAGAAGTCATTCATAATTTTCTTTCAAAAATGATAAATGGCGTTTGTGTGCCTATGCAAAAATGCATTTTAAATATTTCTCGCGTTCGAAATTCAAAACACAAAGTTTCCACTCCTGCACCTGTTACAATAATATCTGGAAGAGCCACTGTCACAGGTAGCTATTGTCTGGTAAACATGCACATACATCTACAGTCACGCATTGTCGCCAGAGCGCAGTACTTCAAATCGTTAACACTTCTATTAAGAAGACGCACGGTGACACATCCATCAATTGATATTTACTTCCGTGGTACAATAACCAGTTGACACAATATCTTTTTACAATTACTATGGTAAGATGACAACAGAAGGACAGGTATAGAAATACTGGATAGGATAGGAATTTTTGCACCAGCACCATAGACATAGCTTACAGCAGCGTGATAGACTCGTATGCTACCGAGGACATGGAACTCAAAGGCAACTGAAGGTAGACAGGTGGGTTGAAGTCTCTTTTCGCCCCACCTAAGAGTGAGTGAGGATATTTGAAAAAATATCATCTGAAAAAAATTAATTAAAAAGTAATTTTTATGGTTGCGATATTAAGAGCGTCCTTTCCGAGTTATATTTTCATACAACCGCTCTTACGTAATTATGTGGCATCTTTCTCTAAGTATCATGTGGAATGTAGGTTTCTATTGAGATCAAAACATTTTGAGTAATACTAATCCAATAAATACCACTGAAACTCTGTTATTTTGCGTGAACTTTGAGTCTTATACTTAATGTACTCATAAATTAAAAAAAGGAAAGGAAACAAAACGGTTTATTAAGAAACAAATTTTCTGAAATATGAATAGCGGAATTACATTCGGTAATTCCGCTATTCATATTTCAGAAAATTACAGAGTTTTCAGGCGTTATTTCTTTTTTTTTTGCATTCCTAATTCATCAAACATTACGTTGGAGGAAACAACAAGTTTTAAAGCATGCTAATCCCCACTGAGATGATTTTATTTAGCTAGGGGGGATGAAAAAGTGACAATCCTCACCGGCGGTAAGGAGGTCGGTGGGGATTTCTGGAATAAACCTAGTTGACGATTGACGAGAAAAATTCACAAAGAAACAAGGTCTAAAACCAAAGAAGACAGGATATTATAGACTGTATCGCGTTTCTTTTGTTTAACTTCGAACATACAGTTGCCATCACGGATCTTGAACGCTTGGCGTCAGAGTGAGGATCGCTTTGCGCATTCCATACATGGGCGAGCCAATCTTCTTCGTTGTTAGATACATGCAGCAACGCAGTGAACGAATGAGGAGTGACGTCTATGACGCGATGGCGCGGCTAGCCAATCACTGACGCGCCCCGCCCCCGCGTCGTACTTCGCACCACTAAAGAGACCGAATATTTGACTTCTGCGCAAGTGTTCAAGATCCGTGATAGCAACTTTACATCGAATGGGTTTTCTGAGCTCAATTATCCAGTGTTACCCTGAAAACCATCCAGTGATTTCAAACTTAAGACATGCAGATAGAGTAGGTAGCCAAAGAAAAACAAATCGGACATGTTTGTTGAACGTGCAAACTCCCACTGCAGGTTATTTATATGCAAATGAGTCGGGAACAAAGTGACAGACGTACAGACAGATGTTACCTGTCAGAGTATTAACATTACATAAGGACGGGGTTAAGGACCTCTGGGTCAGGTGGAATGTAAATACTATCGAGGTATTGTAACGTGGGAATGAGCAGAACGGTTAGTGACTCATAGTTTCAAGTGCGATGTTGTTTCTGATTTAATTGAGGAATTCTTAGGAATTAGTAAGTGGATATCCCATCCCGACCTGATCGATGACCTGGTAAAGGTTGCAGAAATCCGGTGGATGTGTGACGCGAATCGTTTATTTTTTTATTTATTTGCAAATTGGCATTTACACTAACAGTTTACACCAAACATAAATTACAGGCACATATTAAGAGGCCGGCGACCGATGAATTTCCATAGAAACGTAATACCACGCTCATTTGCAGTTGGAGCATATTTCCAACATAGTATGATGATATTCGGTTATAGACAATATTTATCTAGGTTCCTACGTCTTTCTTTAAAAAAAAAAACAAAAAGAAATTTAAGCAAATTGTATTTCGCACTTTTTTATAGCGTAAATGGCAAAACATGACATTTGGCTTTTCCTGTATTAAAAATAACAATATTTCTAATATTCTCGACGTAAATAAACGACGACGGAAATATGCTCCAACTGCAAATGAGCGTGGTATTACGTTTGTATGGAAATTCATCGGTCACCGGCCCCTTAAAATGAATATCGATAGCACACAAAACATTTGAAAAACATCAACATAATAATAAATAATCAAAATTAAATCACATCAAAGATAATAAAATAAAAAAAAATAAAAAATATGTTCATGTCAAAAGTAATATTCATAAAAATAATGACAAAATCAAAGATAGAAAAAAATAATAATAATAGCACTAATAATAAGAAATAATATCAAAAAAGAATATTAAATTTACAATAATATGTCAAAAATTTCATTCTGCTATTATGCTGGGGGTGGCTATGGACTCCAGGTAACGAGCGCAGTGTTAAGGAATTCAATTTCAGCACTTGCGAAGATGTCCATAGTAGCGTCATACAGTAATGTGTTGTGGTTCATTGTGACGACCTTTGGGGAAGGCCTATGTCCAACATTGGACGTCTATTGGCTGAAAATGATAATGATGATCCCATCCTGAGGCCCAAAAAAGTTTGTTATGTCAGGGATTAAACACGTATTATTTCTGTAGTAGGTACTTACCAATTCCATATAAAGGTTGAGAAAAAACTATACTATACAATAATCCATCATCACTTGATACTTTCAATCCACAGGAATACCTAATCACAAAGTGGTTCATGGCTAGTAGAAACTAGAAAACTACTGGACCCACTCGCCAATCCATAAGGATTGTTTACCAATGTCGATGAAATTTAGTCTCGTTATTTTATCTTTTTTTTTTAAAGGTATTTTATTTTAGTACCACTAACTTACAAAAGAAGGCTACCCTCTCACTGCAGTCGATTCACGTGAGATCATCAACATCATCATTCACGTCCACAATTGGACATAGGCCTCCCCCAAGTGTCGCCACAATGAACAATCCTGTGCGTCCCGCATCGGGTTCTCACAACCTTCGCTAGGTCATCGGTCCACCTTGTAGGAGGCCTGCGTTTCCCGGTACGCGGTCACCACTCCAGAACCTTTCGGCCTCAACGACCATCTGTTCTGCGAGCAATGTGCCCTGCTCATTACCGCTTAAGTTTGGCGATTCTTCGTCCTTCATGTGAGATGCAAGTATCTATTCTGTTGTAGTTGGTAATACTGGAAGCCCAGCCCAACATGACTGGGAAAAAAAAACGGATGTATAAATTGAACTGTTGATAGTTAACCCATTTCTTTTAGGGTAGAATTTTATCAAAAAACTTCTCCCGCTATGGATAAAGTGAAGGGAGTATAAGCCTATTATAGGTACCGGCACGAATCTTGAGCGCTCGGCGTCAAAGTGGGGATCGTTTTACGCATTCCACATTGGCGAGACAATCTTCGTCGTTGTTAGATACGTGCAGCTAGCGTAAGGAACGAATCACGACTGACATCTATAACACGATGGCGCGGCGAGCCCATCACTGATACTCCCCGCCCCCGCGTCTCACTTCGTACTACTGAATATTACTTTGACTTCTGCGCAACTTGAAGCCAGCGCTCAAGATCCGTGCCAGCATCTATACTGACTTAAACTCATCTGTTTAGTTCTCCTATGCGTTTCAAGGCCTCTGTTACTCTTACAAACAAATCCGTAGCCTGATTTCGACTTTGTTTTTAACTTTGGAATGACGGTTGAGGGTTTTCCATTTGACCTTATTTGATTTATTTTTCCTTTTCTTCGAAATTGCCAAAGTTATTTTTATATTGTTCAATCATGTTTTATGCCTTTATTGTTTATATGTCTAGAATGACTAGTTACTAAAGAATTTCTTTAAATCTATTCCTAAAATCAGTGAATGACTTAAACGGCGCCGAAAAAGCAATAATATTAAATCGAAATTCGAAGTAAACTGATAATATCGTGGCAGATAGTACATAATATTTAATACATCATAGTAATGTATAATAATTATTGATATTGGTAAGATAAGTGTCAGGTATGTGGTCACGTTTTGACAGCCAAAATATTGCATCAATAAATGACATAACATAAAATTAATCATCACTAAAATATCTAAAATATTGATTGATGTGCTTGATTGATTTAAAATGGAATGATAACTGTCTTACAAATAATTCGCAGAAAGCGTTATTTTTATCTACTTTGATTTCGTTAATGTTATGTAGATGATAGGATGAAGTGAATAAAATTACTACGGATAAATAAGGCAAACCTTTTTTCTTACACAGCAACCACTTATATTTTTATTTATTTTCATTTTGAACGGTTTTTGCAACAAAAATATTAGTCCATACCAGTTATCATACGAGTATTTTATAACAGTTTATTTTAAGTAACTGGTACTGCTATTAGTGTGACTATTAACCAATAAATAAAATACTATCAAGAAACCAAATGAATGAACCAATTAGAACTCTTCTAAATTCAAACACGTAACAAAATATTGTGCAACATTGACAGTGAAAATAATGAGGACAACTATTAACAATATTATACCTAATGGTTTAACATTACTCAAGTATTTTTACAAATACTTTTATTATCACCGCGTATAAACCGAATACCTAATTACAAAGAAATGATGATTCAGTTCTTTACCTTAGACACATTCTTTCTTCCAATACGTCAGCTGATAATGGTATTCTACCCATTGTACCGGTAAAGTGTTACACAGCACCGGTATTTACTTCATTGTTGTAAAACACCTATCAGTTAAAGTATTTGTGATATGATTTAATTACAAGAGTAGTATGCAAAGATAACGGTAGCTAGGCTGGGGAAATTAATATAACATAGTAAAAGTGATCGTAGAGAGAGACTCATTAATTAAATTATTATTGCCCAAAGGATTTTTTGTACAGGATCGGCACTATTAGAGGCAAACATTATCATCATTTTAACCATAAAACGTCCAAAGTTGGACATATGCCTCCCACAAATGTCACCATAACGACCGTCCTGTGCATCTCGCATCCACCAGATTATCGCGACCAGGTCCTTCCTTGCGGAAGATTTCCCGGTGGGCAAAGGCCTCCCCTTTTTCGTTCCAAACCTCTCTTTCTACAGGAATCTCTGGCCAAGCTTTGCCAGCACTTTCTTATTTCACAAAATCTTAATTATTAGAATCTAAGTAAAAAATCCTAGTGGGTGGGCGACTATAACCTTTGTAAAGGTTAAAGAAATTGTTCAGTCACTGACCGAGTGTTGTTTTTCCACGAGAAAGATTGATGTGAAGTCTAGAGGGTTACATAAGTTAGCACTGGATTTAACCTGAATAATATTTGTACCGTAATGTCAAATACCTAACTATGTGCAACGCTTTTAGGAAGAACTACATTAGACCGATGCACACATGGGCTACCCCTGATTAGACGTAGCGGCGCGTGGCGTGGCGTCACGTGGCGTCGCGTGGCGTGGATCTAATGTAGCTCTACAAGTCTAGTTGCCATATAAAATGTATGAGAAAAGACTTCTTCCGCTTTAGATTGAAGAGACGGCGTGTCAGATTTGTATTGACTAAAACCTCTTTCGTTCTAGAACCAGAGTAACTCTTTGAAATGTTTCCGAAACCCTTACAAGCATCGTCCCCACTAGCCGCCTTCAGCTTTTCTGACGTCTCTCTGAGGTGTGCTTGGGGCACTACGCACCATCAACTCGGTCTCCCTCCATACTGGAGAGTTAGACGACGAGATACCCGTTACTCGTCGTCAATAAGCCTTTTACATTCGCTGGCCATTGGTGGTGAATATCAACCCAGGTGCTACGTTCAATTACTATTTTATGTAAGCGGGCGAAGCCGCAAGCAGAAGTTAGTCAATAGTACAAAAATCTGTTACAGATGTCACCGCACTGAGCCCGCGTGGTGGCTAACGGCCCACTCCCTATCCTAGAGAGGAGGCCTGAGACAAAGCTGTGGGAATATTAAAATACTGATTATGCTATGCTAAGGGTGAGTTGGACCATTTAACTATAACGATAACAAAACAGTTGTCAAATCGTCGAATTGACCAATAGGCGGCCGTTTCACGGCTGGTTATGGTTTGTTTATCGTTATAGTTAAATGGTGCAACTCACCCTAAGATGTCAAGATTCAGAAATTTTAATAAACTAGCATTTTGTAGGCCACTGTTGTTCGTAGCAGACTGTCCTATTTTCATGTCGTAAAGAAAGTTCATTAGACCAGAAACTTGTAGTTTACATTTACTAGAACAATAGCTTCTAGACAATTAGGTAATGTTGTAACAGCTGTGTTGCAAATTGAAAACGTTATCTGTGTTATGTAATTTTGTTAGTCATTTGCAGATTAGAATCTGTTTAGTAATAAAGGTTAGATGACTCCAAATTTGGATGACTGTGAGAATATGTAGGTCACCAATCTCTTAATCATAATGATTGTTGACTTACCCAACAGTTTTTTTGTATTATTGATAGGCTCGCGTTTGTCCACCATCTCACCTGATGGTAAGCGATGATGTGGAGCACGCTTGTTTAGATGTAACCTATTCACTCTTGATTTAAAGAAAAAAAAACCTCTAAGTTGCAGCTATCAGGAAACACAGACTCCGGCAGGGAATTCCACTCCTTGCCTGTACGCACAATAAATGTGTTCCCAAAACGCATTGTGCGTATAGGTGGGAGGTCTACCACGTACCGGTGGCGTGTGGTCCGATGATGGAACGGACTTGAAGGAATTAGATTGTGCAATTCCAGTACACATTCCCCGAAATGTAAACGTGTAATGTACTTATTTTGGGGTTATTATTTGTAAACCACTGGCCAGCTCTCAAGACTATATTACTGACATTATAAACAACAACTTTTGTTCTACGACTTTTAAAAAAATATCATATTTTAGGTCATCGAGTTTTCATGCAAAAATTAAAATACTTAAATTGAACGTTCTAAATATTACGATGTTTATGCGAAGCAAGCGATAGTACAATAGCGGAGGGAAGCGAGGATCGGGTGGCAGGTGTGCTTAATGTGCCTTCGTCGCGTCTTACAGACGTAGGTAGGTATAACAAAATACAGAGTTAAAATGTGTTACATAGAACAACGAAATCTTGAAGGTTTATTTTGGTAATTTTTTTTTTTTTTTTTTTTGTATAAAGTCATAGAACATTTATTTGTTGTGTACGATATAGATATTAGTAATACAGTCCTGTAAAGTTGTTAGTGTTTTACAAATAACCCCGTATAATCGTCATTTTTTTTTTCTTTTACATAGAAAATTATCTTCTGCCGCTCTGGGTGGAGCAGGATGGTGTCTTATTCTGACTAAAGCCACACTTGTCTCTTTAGGTTCCCTTTGCGTTTTCCTTTTGAGGAAATCTCGTGGGTCTAGCGGGCATCGGGCCTGCTAGGACCCCTATGGTTTCCTGACATCTTATTGAGCGCATGAAACACTAAGCGCTGTTGACGACTTGGGCTCGGTCTGGACGGTTAGCGAACGAAGGACTGCTGGGGCTTGGGCTGACTGAAACTTACCTGTGGTCATTTATTTTTTAATTTTTTTGAAGTTAACGGGCTATGCATATCCCGTAGTGTAGGGGATGTAGTCACTGCGAACTAAAGGATCTATTGTGACTCGCCACCTTCTTAGAGTAACTCTTTTAGCCCGGAGGCTTCCAGGAAATCTAGAATACTCCTAGCTTTTAGAGTTGTAATCTCCTCCGGGCGAATAATGTGTCGGCCCAGATGGACACTGCGTTTGTGGATAAGGGACCCGTATTCACACAAAAGGTGCTTAGGCGTCTCCCTCTCCTGATAACAGTACCGGCAAACATCAGTGTCACTCAGTTTCATGTGAAATTGGTGCCTGTTTAGTTTGCAGTGGCCGGTTTAGGGCCAAGCGCCCGAAAAGTGCCATAAAACAGTGATTATCTGAGGCCTACTCCTCCGTAACGGCTAGGTCAATCGGTTTGAAAAAAATATATGTTTATTATAGATTCATGAACAATATTATCAACATTTGATTTTTTCGTGCAATTAATACTTTTGTCAAAAAAAAATATTTAGCAATTTCGCAACTTTTCGCAACTGTTCCCTACTCCTTCGAAACGGCTTGGACTTTTAGAAACATTTTTACACATAAAAATTGGTGGTTAAATATTCTTCAAAGTGAACACTGCATATGTAAATCAATCAATGTCTCGCGAAGAAAATGGATTTAAAGCGCTTTCCGGGCGCTGCTGGCCACAAATAAATGCACAGATTTGCGTACTGCCGCCTAGGTGAGTGCGAGAGTAGCGTTCACATAATTTCGGTCAGATGGTTCAAAGGACTATACGCCTTAAGGCGCGGGCTATCGCACAGATGTTCGTCCTGCTAAGCTCAAGAAGCTCGGCAGTTCGTTTTTGTGAGTAGCCTTCTATAAGAGATTTGGCGTGTAGCAGTCCTGGTTGTAACAACCAGTGCTTTTTACCTGTGGTTATACTCATGATCCATTTTGTTATAAGCGAGATATCATCGAACGAAGGCAAAGAAAAAACAGGGTTGGGTTTAAGTCAGTAAAAGTCTGACAACCCTTTTTACACCACACAAGAGCGAAAGAAATCATTAAATAATTTACAACCTAAAAAAAGGTTGAACGGGTTCCGAAAATGTTTTATGCATGGGTGGGATATCGGTGGTTTTCCGATGATGGGACGAGCTTCGCCCCGAAATGCATAGCATTTAAAACAGTAAAAGACAACAGGTTAGCAATTCAATAAACGCTATAGCATGACTCGCGTGGAATGAATCGCACAGGTACTGTGAATCCTTTTAACCTAAAGCCAGTTAGTCAATCATCGCAAGATACTATCGCTTTACGTAATCAAGGAATAACGACAGATTACCGTCATTTGATTTGATTAAGTCCAACAAAACCTTCATTAAAATAATCAGCAGTTGGATCTGAGTATCAGTTACATTATGTCCGTTTATTCACTAGTTCGCCTTTGCACTGTGGTTGGGCCGTAAATTTTGTAGATATCATCAGAAACTAGAATTAATATATGTACAGTGTTATTTTGGTACAGGATTATGGCGGGTCGTGTGGTTCTTACTGGTTTTGATCGTGACTGCGTCTTCTTGAAGCTGTTGTTTGTAAACATACTAGTTTGTCTATTCAGCTGCCATTGTGTGGCCTAGTCTTGTCAAGGTCTTATGTCAGTTGTCATCTAGAGCTAAGTGCATTATGCTCAACAATACTGCCAATATTATACTCGTTTAGCGCCGTGGCTAAGAGCATGACTTCTTACGCTAAGATAATGTGTATCGTTTTGAGTATTTGTTGTTTCATTTACTACAAAGACTTTTCACATTATTCCTTACTACATTGACAATTTCAAATAATGTTTATTATAATTTCACACATTCACTGTCGAAGAGCTAGGCAGTGGAATTTCCTGTCGGAGACTGTTTGTACTGACAGGTACAACCTAAAAGTCTTTAAGTCAAGAGAGGTTACTTCTAGGCTAGCTGGTTCACCATCGATCATATCATCACTTACCATCTGATGAGATAGTGGTCAAGTGCGAGCCTGTAAAAAAAAATAATAAAAAAAATGTTGGCATTACAATTCGCGATAAAATAACCGTTTAGTTTCTGTAATCATTAGGAAAACTAGATTCTCTTGTGATTGCTATCAGTGACAAGATAAATGCAGACACCTACCTGTATGACATAATTCCCTGATTATTATCGCTTACAGCACCTACAGTACGCAAATGCGTAGGATCTGATATGTAGTTGGAAAAGTCCACACAGCGAGTTCAGTTTCTACATGGTTATGTGACCAGCAAGTAGCAACTTTTTTTTACTTATGTCATTCTTGAGTTGGCCTGAAACATACACGATATTGGCAGTACATCATCATCTTCCTGTCTTTGTCCCATCTGATTTGGGGTCGGTGCAACACGTTTTTTTCTTCCATTCTTCCCTGGCAGTACAAGATGCAAGACATTCAGGCCTGACCATTGAGCAACAGGGGAGGCTTATATGTAACAATGGATAAAAGCTATATAAGCAAGGAATAGCAAGGAATCCAAATTAATTAAAAAATATTTTTTATCAGCTTAGGCTCATACATAAGCATAAGCATAACAGCTTCATAATGTTCTCACTGCTGGGACTCGGGAAATGGTCCGTAATATGCCACGCGACCCAGTGCGTATTGGTTAATTTCATTTCTTCCAATTTCTGGTTCTAGGACACGACACAGGACCACACAGCGACAATCTAAATCAAGACTAACAAGTACCTTATAAACCCAACTAAGCTCTTACTAAACCTTACAAAATACCCCAGAAGTAACACCATACATCACTGCTCCCTCTAAGCTAAATAGCGTGAAGTAATTTATTTAACTGTATTTTTGAATAACAGTCTTGCCCGCACGTCTAAACTACGGACAGACCAGATAACTTGTTAAAAGCTTGAAGCAAATTATGGAGGGGGCATGAGGTAATAAGTAAGAGTATACGCAATCTACTGATTTGTATGTTAGAAATTTAGACTTGTATGTAGCTGATGTAGTTGGTACAGTCGCATTCAAAATAGCTGCATCAGTTTTTCTAATTAACGAGTCTGTGATAAGACCTGTCATACTGTATGGATTATAATGTTGGAATGTGAAAAAGATCGATGAAAAAAGATTGCATGTAGCGGAGATGAGAATTTTGAGATGGATGAGCGGCGTGACGAGAAAGGATAAAGTGAGAAATGAGTATACTAGAGGAAGGTAGTAAGTGGCGCTAATGACTGAAAAGTTGAAAGGAAATCGTTTGTTTTGGTATGGGCATGTAAAGAGGAGGGATAAAACGCATGGTACTAAAAGAGTTACGGTATACATGTAGATAGATGGAGAGGGAAAAGGAGGTCAAAGAAAAAATGGATGGATTGTGTGAGGAGTGATATGAATGAAAAGAGATTAAGTGACAGTGTGACGGGTTACAGGACAGAATAGAAGAAAAAAACGTGTTACGCTGACCTCAAGTAATATGGGATAAAGACAGGAAGAAGAAGAAGACCTTTTCTTGAGTATGGGAAAACATCAGTTAACTTTACGTAATCTAGGGTGGATTTAGACTTTTTCCTGACTATAACCCTAGTGTCGTGTGATAGATTAACTTCTTTGTTTGTTTCGTTTAATAGAATCACCTTTACTATGAGGTAGTAAACCTTATGAGTATGGTATCATAAAATAGCCAGTGTTTGTTTTAGCATGATATAATAGAATAGAATAAACTTTATTGTACACCACAACAGTAACAAAACTTTTAAAATAACTTACAACTTACCTTGATGAACAACTAAAAAAAATTTGGTGAATATTTCTGCCAATATTACCATTTCTATGAGACTAAATGTAGTTTAGTAAGTAGTAGGATGGGCTATAGTAGGATAGGCTTTAGTTATTGATAATTATTGTTTCTTTCTTTCTTTTCATTACTTTTCTCGCTTGAGGGTAGAGTGAGAGGGCGCATGTCAGATTTGTAATTACTAAAACCACAACTGCTCCCCTTTAATTGCCCTCGTGGTTTGAACCAGGGGATTCTTTTTCAGAAATTTGGCGGCATTGGCCCTACCGGACCTGGTTTTACAGAAATCTCTATTATATTGTGTGCACTGTCTCGATTTAGAAAAATATTTTAAAACTCACCAATGTACAAACGGCTCGCCTGTACTTCGTTATACATGTGGATTTAACATTTTATGCGCGTGTTGCACCTTGCTTTAGATCAACATTATGCAATTTCGTGCGTCTTGTCAGACCAGTGCAAAAAGCTGAGTCAGTATCTAGCACCCTAGTGTCTTATTTAGTACACTGATGGCGTAATGTATAACAAGTTGCATTTACACGTCATCACGGTTAAATAAATTGACTCATTTATCTTTTCTTTTATATTTTGTCCTTCTTTGTCAAATCCATCCAAAGGTTCATCATCATCATCATATAAATCGAAAGACATCCACTGTTGGACATAGGCTTCCCCCAGGCTTTGCTGTGCGTCACGCATCCATCAAATTCCCGCGACCCTGACCAGGTTGTCTGTAAAAAATGGTTTTTAGCGATAAGACCACTGATTGTTACACCTTATTAATTATAAGTTCCTATTGTAACTTTTTAAGGTGAACAATAAAAAATATACCAATCAATATAGTCGAGAATTTGAATAAAAATATGTACCTAGCCAAGTACATAAACAACACAATACCTATATTTATTCACAAATTAATATTTCTGAACAAATACAGGTGGAACATTATAGGTCAAGTTAATTGAATATGTTGATAGTAGGTGTGGGAACATTGTTCTTTGCCAACGAGAAACGTTTTAACGTATTTTGGAGCTCTTAGAAGACACATCTAAAGTTTTTAATTAATTGACTCCATCCTTCTGCTGCACAAAAGCCTGCTCCCAGTCTTTTCAGGAACTATTCTCCCTCTCCCTCTCTATTGCAAACCGGCCAACCACAATGTCATAAAAAATAACACATCATCAACGCTAGAATTGAATTCTAAATACCTACTACAAACATTTTCACACAAAACCATCACCTACCAGCCAATTACATAACAGTACTCAAGATCGTAGTCAACCATTAAAATAAGTTAATTACCACATTAAAACTGTTTAGTAGTTCTAATAGAGCTATTATCACACCCGAAGTGTTTGGGCATCATTATAAGAGTATCATTAGTCTGATTTAAATAAAAGGGTGCGTTGGATTCCTAACGGGATCAATGATGAGGTAGAAGTGCTCAATGTTATGGCACGAGATTCTTTAATAAAGTATCTGGAGAAATGTATTTATTTAATTCAAGTACAGCCACATCACATACATTTTACAAACAAGGAAGAATCTTAATAAGAACAGATGACAATTATGACAATTATGGTGATGCACATGACAATTATGGTGTGCATAGCACTTACTATCTATAATAATACTGCTTGAACAACTGAATCTAACATTATATAACACACAATGTAGGCAGCTAATGGCTGGCAACATAAAACATAATAGGTTATTAAAAATATAGGTTAAAGTAATTTCGATGAAAGTTAAAAAGACGTCACAGACTTTACTGGTGATATTTTTAATATTGTTGCTAAACTGTGCTAAACAAAAGATGAATTAGACAGTGAATGCAATAAAAGAAGAAAGAAAGAAATATGATTATGTAGGTAAATTAAAGCAAGTTATTGGTGATTTTCAATTATAGCATTAAGTAATTAAGTCTAAAGGTGCGTCCAAGCGCAGTCGTGTTTGACGATATAATACTGATGCTGCAGTTCCTCATGACACCGATGTGCCGTGTCGCTTGTTGACAACGTCGTAATGATATAATTAAAAATGAGTAACTGTTGAGATGGCAACTTAAAAAGAGAAGTGTAGGTTTAAAGGAAGAGACGTTTTACTTATTTCAAAACATTATCAATATAAAACAAAACATTTCAATCGGAACTTTACTTAACACCATCCAAAAGAAACAGTTAAAAGAGTGAGAATATTTTCATTCAAACACATAGTTTTATTTCAAGCCATCCTTTTATGAGATCCTTTAAAATATTACCAATACTTAACACTACAAGCCGGTAGAACATGAAAAACCCGTTAATATCACCATAAACCCATAATCACCATCATAAGCGCCGTAATTATTCGAATCGATAAAACAATCGATTGCATTCGTTTCGATTCTCGGACGATTTGGGATCGTAAACCGATGGTTACAAATAGGTTCCTTTATAGCTTGATTATCCTTTTAAGGATTTAATTTTGTTTTCATAGCAGTTGGAATGTAAGGATGTGTGTCAGTTGATTTTTGGGCTGATTGCTCATAGACAATTTTTGATCAACTTGTTTTCTAAGAATCAAAACCCTTAAATGTCCAATTCTAACATGTATGTTCAATAATTTTCTGACATAATACCAAAAATTTTATGATTTTTTTTTGTCACACAGAAGCATCATAATCTGATGTATATTTAAAATTAATTCAAGAAAAAATAATCTGCAGTTATCGGTTCAAGCACTGTTACATATACACCATCATCAAAGCTAGTTAATTAAATCGTCTAGGTCAACCAATGCTACTGATAACTAGATATATTTATCTTCCTGAGTTATGTTTGTTATGATCACTTTATAACCTTTAACATTATGTACTATTTTATTTTAAGCTGAATCTACAACTATTGCTCCCCCGTACCCAGGCAGTATCTTAGAGGCGATAATGAAAACACCATTGCTCATAAAAATAGATGCATATCCCAATAAAAAGTCTTTCATTCATCCCAAGTGTCAAGGGCCGTTTATTCATCCACCAAATGTATAACACCCTAATAACATTTTTAACACAAACCCCTTCTAACTATGAGAACTTGAGTAATTATAGCTCAACGGTCAAGTGTGAAACGCGATAATAAGGGAAGCGACCATTTTTATTGGACTACAACTCTACACAATATTTAATTTGATTATGACCAAGTCGATAGATTGCATTACAATGCGGATACAGAGAAATCGAAATTTGGAATCCTTCGTGGTCTCTGAGTTTGAAGATTGGTATAATAGTAACTCATCAGACACTTGGTTTGAATAACCAGAATAACCATACTAATCAAACTGAAACTTTAAATGATTTTGCTGTAATTGTTTATAGCCATAGTTTCCACTTAGAGTATTGATATGGTGATGAGATTAATGATAATAGTGTCAACAAATAATAAATTACGTATTTTGTTTGTCTCTAACCAGATTCCAGTTAACAATATGATACAAAAGAGAACACTGATACACAAAAACGTTCCACTTATGACAGAATTCTTTCTTTAAAAACACGAAGAGGTAACGGTCACTAAGTGATCGAAATTCCTGACCATTTCTAGTAGGTATTGATACAAAGACAATCTGTTAAGTCTCAAATCATCGAGTATTGCCTCGCGGAGTGGCTCTTGAATAACTTAAGCAATGTTTTTGCTTCCCACGTCTTTTGAACGCATTATTGTAAATATTATGACTATTGAATCGTTACATAGGTCTAACTGTCGTCTGTGTTATGAATTTTATTTCCTTGTTTTATACAATACAATTGGAAAGAATTGTTTCATTGATGTCAAGTCTTTAATTGCTCTAAGTACTAACGTTCTTTATAATCTGGATAAGCTTTTTCTCAAAGTCTAATTATGGCCTGATCATTTTCATGGGTTATGGCTATGTTATTGCTAAGTCTTACTGTAAGTTACTTAATCGCAATAACTTCAAACCAGTAAAACCTATCTACGCTAACAGTGTACCAAGCCTTACTCACACCCGACATCACAGCGTCATTAATTGAATAGTAAATATGGGATGACAAGCCATTAAAGCACTTTGTCACTCTTATGACTACAAGACAGATATGGAAGTAAGGAAACTAATTTACCACATAATTGCAAAAGCTAACCAGAACGTTTCATGATTAATCCTGTCTATAATAACCAGTTGCGAGCGTTGCGTAACTTGGCGCCTATAAGTGTTTTCTTATTAGTATAATATATTGATGCTATGATTGGCAACCATTCATTATTTTGTATAAACTTTATGTTGATTGTATGTAGAGTTGAGGGCAGTTTGTTTGTAATTTGTGTATTTTTCCTGGGATTTTCCTCATTAATTTGTCCTGTGTATGGAAGTGGGCTTTCTAGGAACCGTTCAAAGTAATGACAGTTGGAAGCAGCGCTTCTCTTCCAATTTATTTCGATGAGCTATCTACCCTAATGGATGTAATGACAGAAATATTAGATTCTAGCTTTTGCCCGCAGCTTCACCTGCGTACATAAAATGTAGTCTATATCACTCAGAAATAAAGCAGCTTTCTAGCTATCGGTGAAAAATTTTTTGCAATCGAACTGTACTTTCAGAGATTACCTCCTACAAACATAAAACCACAATACAAAATTTTCCTCTTTATTTTATTAGTGTAGATGACCAATACGAGTATAAAATTTCGCATAAACTACTTAGTTTCTACAAGCCATTAATTACATTGCAATTACCTGACATACAACCAAGTCTTCAAAGCTAAAAGTAGAATTTAAAGTACCAAGAAACTCTGTGAAATTAATTTAATCTTATCACATTCAATCCGACTGCATAGAAAACAGACAAAACGTTCCATAAACCTGAACCAACTAACACAAAACGTTAGTCATTTACTCCAATTATTCTGAACAAGCAAACTCAGTCTGAACTCCGTATAAATCCGCAGCTTGTCACCGTCAAAGTTGATATGTCGCTCGGCGCTAACGAAGTTTTTGTGCGTTCCTATTAGCTGCAAGCGTGAAGAATGCTAATCCAATAGACTGGTGTAAGACAGACAGGCTGTCAACACACCGCCCCACATTGCAATCAGTTACAAGTATATTTGCTTTTAAGTGGTCTTCTGGTGAAATAGGTCATTCCAGATAGTCCCGTGGGAGTCTATCAGGCATTTTGGGTATTTAGGTTGTTGTAATGCAGGATCTTGTCTTTGACAACCATTTTGACTAATGTGTTATGGCATGTTTGGATTTTCCGATTCTATTTTGGTCGCGTTCTGAAAATGATAACGTATAATTTTCTGCTGCTCCCTCTAGTATATCCATGCTAGTTGTCTTATCATTTTGACCAAATGTGATGTGGCATGTTTGGATTTTCCAATTCTATTTTGGTTGCGTTCTAGGGCTGATAACTTATGTGTTGTTGCGGTTCCCTTCAGTGTTTCCATGATAAGTGTCTTATCAATTTGCATAGCACAAACTGTTGTTGTGTAGTTCTTGCCTAGTTATTAGCTACTGAAATCAGTTTAACACTTTCACTGTACACAAACAGGTTTTATAGTTAAACAATGGCTGTTAATCATGTGTCAAGTGTCATCACATCGCAGTCTTATGTGACTTGCGTTCATAGAATTCGTAGTAAATTTTCTAATTTACACTTACGTTTTACCCTCTTCATTATTGATTTCTTGCGTTTAGTCACTTTTTCACAAGATCAATGATGATCATGATGATGATGATGTGGTAGACTATTTAAATCACTTGAATTGCACATTTTAACAATTTATTTGCGTTTAAATGCAACAAACCTAGTTTACAATCGTAACATGTGTAGTGTACGACTCCTAGTAATCAGTAAACAAGACTACTGTGCACTCACCAGCCTTCAGCCCTTTACTTTAGTCCTTCACATTCACACGAAACAAACTCAACATATTAATCCTAACAATTCGCTTATCAATCACACTCATTATACGATACCTAATTTGATAGCGCTTAGAATTTAGGAACTAATTGATTAAATTAATACCTCCTGGTTAATTAATCGTATAATTATGTTATATTATTGTACGCTTATTGAGTTAAGCTTTCATGTTAAAATGATGTATCTATGTGTTTGGTACGATCAGCAGGGATTCTTGCAGTTGTCATGTTCTTACACCTTGTTTGAAGTGTGATTTGCATACATATAAGTTGCAACGTCCTTAGTAATTCTTAGCAGTTATTATTCTCGTTATTAGCTTACAAAGTAAAGACGAGATGCCGCTGCCATGTTTTTTTTAGGATATGCGGCAATTTTTTGCAATCTAAGGACACGTTGACCCAGTTTTATATTTACTGTTTATCCATAAGAACCACTTTGCAAGTAAAGCATTTTAACTCTGTATTGTGTGCCAATTATAATCAGCAAAATCTACATTTATATATTTAACCTTTTTACAAAAAGAAGAAGCTTAATCAAAATGCTATAAAAATACCATAAACTCACCCATTTAATTTATAACGCACCATATAAAACGAAACTGGTAAAAAAAAAAACTTGAACCCCATAAGCCACCCATGACGAATTCCAAACTCTAAGTCATAAAAGTTGACCCACAACAATGCATTATTTACCATTATATATCGGCAGGGCGACACACAGACTAATCACAAATATAAACATCACGCTAACGTAGGTGTAAAAGCGGATAGCAGCAACAACTCTGTTTGGATACAACACTAAAGCTACCAAAAACTTGACAATGAAATTGTATGGCCCAATATTGACCCTTGCGGTACGCCTGCGTTCCCACGATGTCCTGAGGAAATTTCTCATGAAATAAACTTCTTTAATGTTGAATGTAACACTAGAGGGCGCCTGCTCCCCAATATGATGGGTAAACAAATTGCAGAACAAATATTGGGTCTGATTATTCGGGTACTCGGCTCTATGAGGGTTTCAAAGGCGGCTTTTAGATCACAAAAGACGTGGTAATTGAATTGGATTTTTGTGTAATCGTTGACCACTTTTGATCCTTGTTTAACATCTTTACTGGTCCGTGTTGGGAGGTGAAGAAGTTTTTTGGTAATGGATTTAGTTCTGGTTTCACGTACGAGACTAGTCATCAAATGGTTTAATTTCCTTGCATTAAGTCGAAGTGTTAGCACTTTCTACTTCTTTGAATGAAATTCATATTTGAACTTTTACCCACTAGCCTATTAAGGAGTTTACCAAGCAGCAGGACGTCTGACTTTACAGAAGCTTTGTTACAGAATCGACCACGATTTATTTACAGGAAATTCTAAGGGAAAGTTCAAAGCTCTAGCTAGATTGATTTATAAATAAATAACTAAACATATATTTAAACCCTTGTTCAATGTTAGTGACGAGGAGAATTAAGATGGATTGTGTGAGGAGTGATATGAAAGAAAAAAGAGTTAGTGATAGTTTGACGAGCGACAGGACAAAATGGAAGAAAAAAAACGTGTTGCACCGTCCCCAAGTAATATAGGATAAGGGCAGAAAAAAGAAGAAGAGTTCAATATTGGTTAATATAAATAAAGCCATTATTTAACAATCTTACAAAACATATTTCTTATCTACTAAACAAAATTTCTAATATTGACACCAGTTTTGCGAAGATTATCTTGCTACTCAGCATAGGCCTCCCCTAAAGCTTGTCGTAGAGTACGTTCTCGTGTCTTTCTTCTTCATTTCGTTCCTGCTATTCTTTTTATGTCATCTTCCCATCTCTGACGCTGTCTACCTCTTTTTCTTTTGTGTTGTCTTGGACAGCACTCGGTTACGTCTTTTGTCCATTTGTTATTTTTGTTCCTCATCATGTGGCCTGTCCACCTCCACTTTAGTTTTTTGATACAATATATCACATCTGTGACTCTGGTTTGCTTTCGGATTGTTTCAAACCAATGATGGCAATTATCATATTATAAATATCGTTTAGATTTAATACCTTTAGAATGTTGCTTAGGAGTACATTTAAAAGTCAATGCGTCGCTCAACAAACTCTCCATAGCGAACTAATGTACATTTGTCTAAGATTAAATCCATCGTTTGTATTTTATCCTTTTGATTTATGACTGCCATGCACTTGACGTTTGCATTTAAGTATAATTATCACAAATCATAATGTTTGAATTGCATTTACTGCACAAGTTTGTATGGTTCAGGAGTGATATTTTCTTAAATGGACTTTACCAAACCTATATGCACAACGTTTAAACATCAATCGAATTTGAATCAAATGTCCGTTGTCTTCAAGGCTCTAATTCCTTTGAAACAGTTTTAGTTCACAGCATAAATATTCGTAAGATTTTAGGATATTATATGCTTTATGGACTTGGCAGTAAAGCTGAAATTGCTGTGTACTGAAAAGTAAAGGTGGTAGAACATAGTAAGAGCTCCTGCTGCGTTGTTTGTTACAGTTGTCAGTATAGTAATTTAAATTTATCAGTTATGGTTACGAGAAGTTTCCCATTTTGATACCGATGAATTCGCGAAATGAGTTTTCATGGTGGTAAGGTATCGCACGGATAATCGACCCTAACAGTAATTATCTAGAATATATGGTAAGGAAGTCGAGGATCGTAACTGGTTCCTATATAATATGGGCATAAAATAAGCTCAGAGGAGTGGCCACCCAGTTAAACAAATTGATGATGTTATCAAGAATATATTCAGCATACCTAAATCATTTTAACCTCTGTTGTGATTTTTGTATAAGTAACTGTTTTGGAACTACCTTGTTAATTTTAATAACACTGTGCTATACAAGACTCTTTTATATGTAAGCAACCAAGGTTTCTCATAGATTATTGGCTTAGACCAGTATTGTACTTCTAGTGTATAAGTAAATAAACATATCAGTCTAAGTACAATGCATTCACTTCAGATGTTTTATGATTACCCATAAGTAAAATATAATATATAAGTATCATATCTCCAACAATTACTTTAACTTCAGTGGGTGAATTAAACATCCATGTAGCACCCACTCCTGTCATGACTCTACACACGAAGTAGTGGACGACTACGTTTACTTGGGATAGACGGTCCACGTCTTTCGGTTGAAATGACGATGATGTTGATGATGACTGAGTGATTAATGAATGAGCTGTCCGCATGGGATAAGGGCAGAAAAATGATGATGACTTACACATATCTCCATAACAATCATCACGATTATTTCAACAGAGCTGCTAGACTTAGGTCTTCCACAATGATCGATCCTGCGCGTCTCACAACACCAGATAGATTATCGGCCCACTTTCTGGGAGGTCTTCTAACGCTGCTGCATTTTCCATTACGCGGTCGTCACTCCAGAATAGAACTAATTGTTCTGCTAGTAATGTGTCTTACTCATAATAATTACTTGCGCAAATTCTTCTGGTAGCGCCATGTCGCACGTGTATAGTGAAACTTAATCCAGTGCCGCGTCACTATTCATAAAACTTGGCAACGAGTCTTAAACTCACTTACCAAATGTCAAAACTCAATTATTTGACGCTATACTAAGAAAGGGAGTAATAATGTGTGTAGATGATTTGATTATGTTGTCTATATCTTTTGAACGTCAATTTTATCAAGATCTTCTTAGAATGAGTCTTAGAATTGTAAGTTCTTGTTTTATAAAATGTCTATTTGAAGACTTGGTTTTAACATTGTAGTATATTAAGACATACAAGTATATTTCCGATTAGGAGTCATTAAGCCTATGAGACCCAAATTTCCTAAATTTTTAACTAACACCAGTAATTTTTAAAGCATTATTACGATGTTCTCGAGCTCTATACGCATCGTAACCTCTATTAAGTTATTCTTGTTATCTAATTTATTCTGACCTCTCACTTAATCATATTTTAAAACACCTTTATTGCATGTATCTAGAATCTGAATTATCTTAACTACAGTCTTATAATATTGTTAACTACATCATTACCTCGAAAACACCGTAATTCATGTTTCATAACACACGTATTATCGCGGATTTGCTGCTTAACAGGTACCCATTTGGCGTCCTTAACCAAGGAAGCTAGTTAGGTGTCAAACGATTATATCTGGGACTCGAGTCACGATTCCGGATTATAATAAACTGAATATCCATCTACGGAGTTCGGACTAGTGTTGATTTCGCTTTTAGACTTATAAGATGAATGTACGGCTATAAGAGTAACGGGACATGAAGGATTTAATGGTGTAGCCAAAAATTATGATTTTGTTGATAGCCGTAATGTATGAGTTAGTTGAACGGTACATGTTCTAGCTTTATGAAAATGTTAAATCACAGTTTAGTTTAGAAGCTCTAGAGACTATTTCCTTTGCAACATCTAGACCAATTGAGACTAGAGACTAGATCATAATTAGCATCTGTTCCTATAAAATAATTTCTTGGATTAAAAAAAAAAAACAAAGTCATAACATATCATGGCCACTTAAAAACTTCCTTATTTTTTTATTATTCAACGTTTTTTATGGTACTAAGTGACCAATAAATAAATTTCTAATATATGATGTCACGTTTCATTTACGTCCAATCAAACCTATTGTTTCTAATTAAAAATATCTTTCCTTGTTTCAGATACATCTCAAACGTTTGACCTCTTACGAAGAGCAAAATTACAAAGGTACCTATCATTAACTACTTGTTACAATCGTCATTACCAATTATTGTTTTGGCATTGAATGCAGAAAATAGAAAAAAAAAACTTGTAAATGTCAAATCGATCAACATAAATCTCTATGAAAATACAATAAAAAGTAATGATAATGGTCGGAAGAATTGTGTTTATGAAACTATGGATGACTTGTTTAATGATGCATCAATTTAGAAGCGGATTGATTCGGAAGCATTGATTTTTATCGACGTTGTTAAGTATATTTGCAATTAAGCTGATAAAAAACTCGCTAAATATCTTCTTCGTCTTAGTCATCTATTGCTATTAGAATAATTTGAATGTTATTCAGCTGGCTAATATTTTTCAGCTCAGTTTTTTTCGTACGCTTGTGATTGAAATGGAGTGTGAAATTAGATGTCTTCAATCATTTACAAGTCAGATGAGTTCACACTTCAAGATTCCCAAAACAACTGCACTGAAACTCAAAACTACCTCTCAATCTGATCAAAGTCAATTACGACTGTGGAATTCTTAACATCCATTATAATAACAGTGCCATGACTAAACCTGTTAACAGCCGATGACAAACGACGTGACAGACGTCGTTGTTAATTTGTCACCACGTCTTTTTTTCTTTTCTTTCATTTGAGCACTTTCATTGAAATAGACGGCTTTCTTCACATCTCAATTTAGATTTTTAAACGACTTTACGTATTGTGGAGATTCACTTTGAAGCTCTTAAGTGATCATTATGAGTGCCTCCTGATTGATTTTTGGCTTTGTTGTCTTCTTTTTTAGCGATTAATTCTCGGATACATCTTTAAAACTGCTAGTGTTGTTGAAAGTTATGCAAGCTTGCTTGATTTATTTAATAATTTAAATTCTTGGTAGTATTTGTCTTAATCAAATCGTTTCATTATTCGTTTAATAATACTTATAATTTACCCAAGTCCAGATTTTATCAAAATATCATAACAATTGGTTGATTGGTTAGATTTTGATAAAATCAACATTCCATTTGAAATCAAACAGTTTATTGAACCAAGAATCGGTATCTGTGTTATGAATGATGTAGCCATACCCATAGTTAATTCAATAAGCCTGATCTAACTGATAACATAGTCCATATATGGGGTCGAATTAAGTGAATGTCAGAACAAATTGCGATCGCCATACTGCCATGTAAAGCACGTAATGAATTGTTAATTGTTCTAATGGTCGATGTATGACATGATTATTGCCGCCCAGATAAGATCTATGATTGACTGATAGAGCTGCTTTAGCGTTGAGTTTGCCAATGGGTTTGACATTTGTTTTGACATTTCATAAATGTGAAGTATGTGCACGATTTTAATGATTTGGAGGAAAAACATACTTATGTATATAACATACTTTATCGTACACCAAGATAACAATTACTGCTACGCACAATAAAAACCTTTAATCTAAAAAAAAACATTGTTTTTGGCTTTATCGCATTCCGCGATTTGTTTCAGACAGTCTGGAATGGATCAAACGAAACGAAAGACTTGGGTTTTTCAAAGTCAAGATAAGTGGTAATTTCAACTAATTAGGAAATGTTAAGGTAATTTCCACTTTCAAAGGCACGAAGGCCTAGGCGTGTTTAATTTGGTTGAATTATGAGTATATAAACTGATCATGCGCATGCTAACGAGCTCTAAAACAGTTCCGTATGCAAATCAGACCCTGCAGTCAGCCAGCAAAATGGCACGAAAAGATGTATAGTGGCCCCGCGAAGATATAGGAATGACGTTCTTGACAACAATTTAAAGGCCTTTAAAATATGCAGCACTTTGAACTTCGTTGCACACTGTCAAGTGCATTTCTCCAATTCACAGGTCAAGTTTAACCAACTACTTTGATTGGTGCAAATTGGCGCCAATGTTTCAAACTATTCTGTCATCTTCTATCAATGAAACATACTTGACAATGCCAACGATGAATAATGCCTTTTTAATGTTGAACTTTAATTTTAGGAGATAAGGTCGAATTTAATATAGTTTTATTTTTGAAAAGAAATATAAGTTTGTTTCGCGCTATTGTATCTAATTATGGCTTTGTATCATAGATCTGTCATTAAAAGGTTTGAAGTAGTACTACATCATATGATATTTATAGATATTTGCTCAGTAACGAATTTAGCATTTTATTATAAATTCAATGAATAAGTACTCTGACTGACAGATTTAAGGCTTCACAGAAGTCTTTACTCGCCAATCTCAAAAACAATGTTATTTAATTGTAAATAATAATTATTACTAATATATTTTTTGTGTAATGTTTTATTGATAATACAACATATGAATAGGATATAAAAATCAAGTCTTGCTATTTGCATAAACTTGACAATACACGCGACGGTCTTTTGATGATGCGCTGTTATAGTAATCACCAATATTTGCAGTCTACTGACAAGTGCAGCTTTTGATTAATCTAACCTAGGTAATTTAATTAATCCAAACTGTCATTAGCAGATTTCTGTATCGGCTTTAACACCGATAAATTATGATCCATAAACTTCCAACAAAGAACTGGCAGTAAAATACAATAAATGACAGTTGAAGTTAGCAGAGAAGAACTAATTGAACAGTATAATTTTTATCTTTACTATTTTTATATCAATACAAATGATAAAGAAAAAGATATCAAACATACAAGTGCACTAACTAACCAACCTCTGGTCTAATAAAGCCATGATAATTAAATGTTTCGCTAAGCTAATAGAATAACAGGCGCTAGCGAGTAATTAACTAAGATTGATAGCTCGACAGTTCACAAACACGGCAAAATTGCCGCTCCGCCATGTCAGCCGTCATATGATTCATGGACTCAGTTTTCAATTAAATTTATTGAGCTTTAGCTTCGGGCTTTAGGTGAAGGCTTTGATTAGCTCTTTTCCTAGATTTAATGTGGTGAGTGGATATTTACTTAGTAAGTTGAGCTTTATTAATTTGTTCTACTGGCAGTTCAATTCTTAGTTGCTAGTTTTTGACGTTGGTTAAATTCTACGTTTATATTACTTGTATTATATTCATTGCAATCTATGTCCGCGATGTATCGTATGTCTCATAAACACTTAACTCTGGTAGAGTTTTTATTGTTTCAAATTTAGTTTTGTTAGTCAAATCGTTGTAAGCTTTTTAGGTTTTAAATATAAACCCTATATAAATTCCGACCAACCGCAGACATCATCATTTTCATTGCGAATTTCACACTTATTTAAATGAAAAAAGCTTTCAGTTATTAAATTCGTCCTTCAGTAAAGACCCACCGCGGCTGTACTGTATCATCATACTTTTCATTTTGTAACTAACCTACATCTCGAGATCATTTTGCATACAAGAGCTTCTTGGTATTATCACTTACGTTTAGGTTCGCGCATTCAATTCGCGCGTTACGTTTATTGGCGATAAATCGCGAGCACGCGCGGTGAAAGACATCGTCTGCGGTCGTTACTTTAAGAGAAAAACTGCGGGTGGCATACATCGCTAAGAAATTTCCGGGTAAAAATTTACTTGCTCTATATTCTTTGTGAGAAATGAATTGGTGATCTACAGATACTATGGTATGAACCAATTTATTAATTTCTTCTTAGTGACCGTTATTACAAGAAAGTCTGTATTTCTCTATACTTAAATAAGCTAAGCTTTTAAGATATTTTTGCAACTGTTATAAGTTCGTCTGTTTCTGAACCCTTCTCTTGTTGGGTAACAAAAACCCACTTACAAAATCGTGACTTCAAAAAGGACCTCCAACATTTTTATATCCAATCTGATTTATAATATAGCACGTGTGTACCGGGTGTACCCGTCGTTCATTCGGTGGTAGGTAGAGATCTTGCCCGGTGGTCGCTGGAGCACAGTTGTCGATAAATTCGAACATGTCATGTTCTGCACCCACATTTTTATTCATCACCTCGTGATCTTTTTATTTGAGCTGTTGAAGACTCTCGCGGTTTTCTTTAGATTTATTATGTCGATGAGCTGTTTCTTGTCCATAAATTCTCTTTGGAGATATTTTATTGGTCTTGCGTTTATTAAACACGTCTGCGAGCTCTTTATTTGATTTCGGTACATCTTGTTAATCGACTTCTTTATTTATTGTTTTACTGTTATCGTTTTATGGACTTTCAGTTATTTCACGGGTAATTTTAGAACCATTTAAACTAAGTACTGTACCGCCAACAAAGCCATAATCTTTAAACAAATCTATTTTCACATTGAAAACTTAAAACAAATTAATTTCCTTCATAAATTTCCCGTTAACAACGGTTCACTAAACTGACGACTTCCTACTTATGCGGTCCTGGTAGTAATCACGTGCAAACGGCCAAACAATCAACACTTGCTTGTCTAAAGTGGGAAAGCAAAGTTTTAGACACAAC
Source organism: Mythimna albipuncta (assembly GCA_929112965.1). Lineage (NCBI taxonomy): Eukaryota > Metazoa > Arthropoda > Insecta > Lepidoptera > Noctuidae > Mythimna > Mythimna albipuncta. The sequence continues at coordinate 1,873,485 of OV815973.1, forward strand.
AAGAGCAATGCTGGGGCTATTTATAGAGGCGGCTTACGTCGTACGAGTCAAAACATTGTTTAATTTTAAACTTGCGATTACAGTTCGCGATCGTGTAGGTGTTGTGTTGATTTAGCAATTGAATGTCGCCTTGTTGCATACTCGTGTAGTAACAAGCGTTCGTTGCGTTTTACAACCGATATATTTGTGATATGAAATTTCAAGAGATAAGAGAAATTACTATTGCAGACTTTTTAATTTTAAAAACAACTTTATAATTTTTTTCGACCAGTTCCTTTTAATTGATCAAGTCAACAAGTTTAGTTCATGTCATAGTTTACAACTAAAACAGATTATTGTTCTGTGTTTTTTCCAACGTTCTTAGACTGATTCTCCAACAGATGGACACACTTTTTTAATTAAATCATGTTTGGAGTGTTCTCAAATAGATTGTAAATGCATTAGTACTAATAGAGAAAGATGGAAAGTCTTTAATCAATCTATCTTTTCGCTTCCATGTTTGGATTAGCTTCCAGTCAAACCGTATGAAGCTGAATACCAGTATTTTACACAAAATGACTGCCTGTTTGATCTTCACTACCCATTAATTGGGTAATACGATAGCACAATACCCCTTGCTGACTGCCTTCGACAGCGCATAGCGTTTCATACGCATCTCAAAGAGATGTTAGCAAAACCGGAGGGTCCCAGTAGAACTGATGCCCACCAGGGCCAGGGGGAATTTCTGAAAGTGATATTCCATGATCCTGGAACGCAAAGGGCAACTGAACACTAAGTCAAGAAAAGTTTGACACGGTCTCTCACTCCACCCAAGAGTGAGAGAAGTCATTGGATGATTTGTGTAATGTCCAATGAGATAGTCAAACACAAACCCATCAATAATAATAAAAAACTGGGCAAGTGCGAGTCGGATTTGCGCACTGAGGGTTCCGTGCAGACTATAATTCCCGAATGGAGTTTAAAAGATTTTTTCCGGATTACAATTTTTTTTTTTTTTACTTAGGTATTAACAAACAGTTATCGGATTTTTTCCTAATTCTGTGCTATTTGACCTTGCTTTGTGCCAAATTTCAGGATTCTGGGTCAACGGGAAGTACTTTATGAATTTCAGTCTTTAAGAGTATCAAAATGTACGTTTTTTGCGACATAAAAGGCCGTATCTTTTTTATTCATTAACTTAGAAATTTTAGCTTTTCATAGCTTGAAGGGACCATAGACTTGAGGGTATGGTTTTAATTTCAACTCGATGCCTCCACGCGTTCTCGAGATAAAGGGTCTTGACAGACAGACAGACAGTCGGACGGACAACAAAGTGATCCTATAAGGGTTCCGATTTTTACTTTTGAGGTACGGAACCCTAAAAAAGACCTTCGAAGTAAAATCCCAATTACAGCAAAAATAACAGCATTCCCTACCTTTGTTTATAGAACTACAACTTCAGCCAGAGTAAATTATAATTTATCGGCGAGAAAGCGTGTGCAATGTATTCTCGTACCCCTCATAAATTACCCTGGGGAAATGGTTACAACTAGTGTGTTACAGTCAACTTACAGTGTTTTGGTGTAGCCGTGAGGCACACTATATTTTGTTTATGAACAGCGGCTACCACGACCTCTTAACGCTATCCACTTTAAGACCTGAACTGAACTAATAAGGATTGAGCTTTATAGAGTGTTAACTCGATCCCTCTTTTTCACTAGCAGGACTCGCAGGGATGGTATGGCCTCTGATTTTTTTTTTTGCACACAGAATATAAATATTTAAAACTAATAAATAATAGGAAAATTGATGCGCAAAGGCAAACTTAACCCAGAATTTTAATTTTCTTACGAAGTTCGGTACATAGGAGAATGCGAAGCGAATGGGCGCAAAGGCAAGCTTAATCCATAATTAGAGTTTTCTTACGCAGTGCGAAGCGAATAGGCACGAATAAACATAAAATATTCGTTGTTGAGATTGCCCTTTGCGATAAGACCGCATTGTACTCTTAATTTTTGCTAATGTTTATCCTGACCATCTTACGAAGTGTTTTAATGTCTGTGAGTGTTAGCAAAAAGTAAATCTACACTAGAATTGTTAATATTATAAAGAGGTAAAGTTTGTTCTTTTTTGTTTGTAGGAGGTAATCTCTAGAAGTACTGATCCGATTGCAATTTTTTTTTTACCGTAAGAAAGCTGCTTTATTCCTGAGTGACATAGGCTTACTTTATTTTTTATTTTACTAGCTTTTGCCCGCGACTTCGTCCGCGTATTTTTTTTTATGGTGTGAAAAAATCATCGACTGACATCCCCCGCTGTTCGGCCTCCTCCTTTGCGAGCATTACTGCTTCGCAGAAGTCGGCGACCGCCTTCCACTCCTCCTCGCTCAGGACCATGGCTTCAACCAAGGCCCGGCGCGAGAGGTCTCCGCCGCCGACCACAGGGCACGGCGATGCTCCGCCCAAGTTCGTCCGCGTACATAAAATATAGCCTATGTCACTTTAGAATAAAGCAGCTTTCTATGGGTGAAAAAAATTTACAAACAAAAAAAACATAAAAACAAACTTTACCTTTTTATTATAATACTAGCTGCTGCCCGTGACGTCGTCTACGTGAAGCCTCTACAGCACTAAAAATACCTAAGGTGCCAGTGTCGCTATAGCATTATAAATAAACAACTTTTATAATAGCATTATAATATAAGTTTTTTTCGCAAACGAAGCTAGTGAAGAGAGTTACATGGGAATCCTGCTGAGTTCAGTCATAAGATGTGACTGAAGGAAATAGAGAAAATAATGCAGGAATACATTCCAGGACACAAAAGAGTAAAAATACGTATAAAGGTATCATACCTTACAAGACTTCCCTATAAACTACATTGGTAGTTATACTGCCAGGAGCCAAAATGTAAAGAGAAACAGGACTGGTGGCGCGGGAGCAAGCGACATACAGTTGCCCGTGTGAGAAGCAACTCGTCCTGAGGTCGACACCCGCTGCCATCAGTGTCTGCCCCTGTGACTTATTGATGGTCATCGCAAAGCAAACACACACGGGGAACTGTACGCGCTTGAACTGGAACGGGAAGTTATGGGGTACGAGGGGAATGCGTGGTATAAATACTGCCTCGCTGACGCCACAACCCGTAAGAATTTCCACCTCAATGGTGTGTCTGTGTGGAGCGAGATGACTTTAAGGCGGGTCCCGTCACAACTTCGAAGCATAATCGGGACACCGACCTTCAGCTTGATGGTATGCGCCGGAAGTCCACTTGCTGACAGGGAGTACAAAAATTCCACGGAATAACGTATGGCATCATCTTGCTCGACAACAGTGTTTATCAAGGTGTAGAACACTTCATTCTTCTCAATTTCCGAGAGAATGCATTCGTTAATTGCTGCAGCCTGATCATTTTTGGGCGTCAAAATGGCCCGCTCACATACCCAAGAATTCTGCTGGTGCGGTATACGACTGATGTCCCCGTACACACAGTGAATGAGTTTTTTTTTAAGCTGGATACCACTCTACCGAGAAACTCTGGAAGCACCACCTGTCCACCTCTCTCTTCTGGTAGAGTGCCTTCGCCAAGACTTAGAAGGACATCGGAGAATTCTTGAGCCGTGCATTACCGCCGAGAGGAGCTCTCATATTAATGGTCAAGCGCAGTGTACGAACTCGTGACCACAACGAAGATCGTTTCGACGAAGCATACACCTCGTCAGTCCTCGATCCCCGCGTCACCTCGGGAAGTGTTTGCCGGAAATCGCCACTGAACAGAACTGTGACACCATCCATCAAATGTTAGTTCCTGCAGATGTCCTGCAAGGTTCACGACCTCAACTGCCTTCCTATTGGCCATCGTACACTCATCATCAGAGAGCAATCCTTGAGCACGTGTCCCTTATCGCTGTTACGTGACACACCACAAACAGGCGTTTTGGCGCTCTCTAAATCGATGGGAATTTTTAACATGGCATGTGCTATCTTGCCTTCCGGAAGCAGTGTGGCAGCGTTTCCCGACGACGCTACAGCAATAGCAATTTTGCCTTAGCTCCTGACCTCTGCAAGTATGCCAGTGGTAACAAATGTTTTTCCTGTTCCACCAGGAGCATCCAAGAAAAACATTTTACCCTGGTTTTGCCCAACGTTTTCAAAGACGGTGTCATTAATTTGGTTTTGCTCTCAAGAGAACAAAGCGACATGGTAGTTTCGTATGGTGGTTATTTCACCCGGATCGTAATTTGTAGCGTTAAACTCCCGATTTTCACGGTCTTGATGTGGTGATGATTGGAGAGCTGGTAACCCATATTCGATCAGTGGATTGCCGCCGATAGAAATGACCATATCTTGAAGTGAACTGAGACAGGTGTTCAGCACGCGTTCATCGGTTACTTCGATTTGGTCTCTAGTAGTAACTTTGAGGCGTAAGTTCTAAGAAAATCTTCAGACAGATGATGGCGATACTTCTCCCACAAAGCTACCGGGTTCGCGACTCCACAAAACACCAAGATGACGGCAAGCAGATGACGCATGTAGCTGGGACTGTCACTGACGCTTGCCTCCGCGAGGGTGTCATCCCAATTAGGCAAAAGGCTGCGCAGTAAGTGGGATACTCCACGCCATAAAATGTCCTCAGAAAGGCGAAAGACGTTGGGCCTGGGACAGTGTGATGTAACAACCGCAGACAATAGCATTCGCCACTATTCAGGTGCACGGTATAAACCCTACCGAATGCGGTGTCCTTGAAAATTCCCGGAAAACCTTTCACAGCACCTCCTCGTCGATGTCGGTTGAATACACCCCTTTGCTTGTCGTACGTGTAATATGAAGGCACCACGTCATACGTAAGGGATTTCGCAAACTGGTCGACTTCACAGAGTCTGAGAAATGCCACCATGTAATACCTAACAACGCATTTTTTTTTAATTGTCTTTCTCAACTCTGCTCAAGATTTTGGAACTTGAATTTGTCAAAACGAACTATAATATGAAGAAAATGCACATTGCCATCTATGAATTTTAAGAATAACTAACTACTAACCTCGCCAACATGATCAAATTTAAATGATTAATTTCCAAAAACTGTTAACATATAACTTGATTTGATTTTGATGAAATCTCATAGATGGCGCTGCTTTAAAATTGTGTTTATACTACTAACATTCATTAAACTATGTTTCTCTGCCCAAGTTACTTTAATGGCGTAGTTTTTATAGTGTAAAGCTAGATAATAGCATGACTTACTCAAAAACAACATTTAAATTTGCGTCATTATATTACACGCTGTCAAAGAATGCGTAAGAAAAATAAAGATTCACAGCTCCTCCCCCGTAGGTGATAGCGTGATAATATGTAGCCTATATGTTGACCCGACCTCTTAGTAATATTCATGCAAAATTTGAAGTAAATCCATGCAGTACTTTTTGAGTTTATCCCGGACATACATACAGACAAACAGACAAACAGACAAAAATTCTAAAAACTATATTTTTGGCTTCGGTATCGATTGTAGATCACGCCCCAAGTATTCTTTTTAAAAAATATTCAATGTACAGTTTTGACTTTCCTACGATTTTATTATATGTATAGATTATGAGTGTAGATGTACATCTGTACATAAAAAAGACAGTTGTGTAAGTGTCGCTTTCTAGTGTAGTTGACTGTACCTAGTTAACAGTCTGTTCCTATTTTAATGACTTCACAAAGGTGTAAACCAGTTATGATTTTCATTATGTTGATAGAAACTTCATCGTCGACATGATAATTATGGATTTTGTGGCTTGCAATTAGTTGGTCGATAATTAACCTAGTATTCATTATATATTGTGTTCTATTTGTTTTTATTAGACTATAGTAAAATAATTATATGGTTTGAGTAGTTTAGTTTATACAGATAATAAAATATCGATTAAATTATTATGCCTACCCAACCAGATTCTGCCTGCAGCTTCGAGCAATGTGTCGCTCGCCGTTCGGTAACCGTCTGAAATTTTACACCGCCTCTAGCGGTCACTTCTTCTTCTTCTTCTTCTTCCTGCCCTTATCCCATATTATTTGGGGTCGGCGCAACCCGTTTTCTTCTTCCATTCTGTCCTGTCACCCGTCAAACTATCACTAACTCCCTTTTCTTTCATATCACTTCTCACACAATCCATCCATCTTTTTTTCGGCCTTCCTCTCCCTCTCCATCCACTTAAGGAACCAAAATTTGCCATACAACATATTTACGTAGTCGGTATCGAATATCGACAAATAATATTGCTTTAAGCTCATGGTAGAGGTACTGAGCCCAAGTCATTAGCATATAGTGTTTTACGCTCACTTCAAAGAGATGTCAGCAAAACTATAGAAACCCAGCAGGGCCGATGTCCGCTAGTGCCTCGAAAAATTTCTTATAAAGCAATACGTGGTCCTGGACCGTAAAGGGCAACCTGAAGAACATAAATGTGGTTTTAGTCAGTAAAAGTTTGAGTCGATAGATTACACACCTCAAAAAGAAAGATTTGCCTGTGTAAAAATAAAAAAAAATACTGATATCCGCAGATTTTTTTTTAATAATATTTCACAACTATCACAACGCTGTTCAGTCCCAAACTAAGCAGAGCTTGTGTAATAAGCACTAGACAACTGATAAACATACTTATATATTTCTAAATACATACATATATAGATAAATTGCACCCAGACGCAGAACAAGTGATCATGCTCATCACATAAACATTTGTCCTGGTTGGGAATCGAACCCAAGACCTCCAGCATAACAGTCAGGGTCACTAACCACTAGATCAACAGGCCAGTATTGTACGTGCTTCATTGTGACAAGTTTCATCGCAAACTGTTCAGGTATTCGTACGTGACGAAGTGACAAACATACATACATATTCTCAAACTTTCACCTTTTGACTTTTATAATAATAGTTTAAATGAAATGGTTAAATAAATTAAACTGCCTAGCATTATTGTAATAATATTAAAAAGCGAGACAGACGTTGAGAATAGGATCTTTGTATTTATTTATTATTGTACACCAAATAAACAAAAATACAGGACAAACATTTAAAAGAATAAGTGCACAATGGGCGGTCTTATCGCACAGGGCGATCACTTACAGACAACCTTTGGATGGACTGAGAGAAAGGAGATAGATTTTGGGTTGTCAGTGTACAAACATCAGATATAATATTAATAAGATAGTGATAGAATGACAAACTGATGCCAGGTATATGACAACAATGATGGCGCGTAAACTTCTAACAAAATAGTGACAAAGTCATAGTTATAAAAGCTTTGTGTTGGCATTAGACTTCTAGACACTTAAGGCAGCTAGACCGGCTCTCGAATTCTATAATTGGAAACATAATATTTATTAAAGGTTATAACTATGTTCTGCTCAAAATATTTATTGAAACATTGGGAATAAAACACAGCTGGCTTCAAAGCTGCTCGCTTAGAGGCTAGCTCTAAATGTTATAGCCTGGTTCTGGCACTGTTCTAGCTACATAACTGACTAGTATAGGAAAATCACACTAATATTAGAAAAGCGAAAGTTAGTATGTGTGTGTTTTTGCTCAAGTTTCTGAAAGAATTTGTATTTGTACAAGTGTAAACCTCCTCCTCATTTAAAAATAAGGGAATCTTTTCTCCAAAAAACAATAACAAGTTATTGTTAATTTTCCCGACCTCATGGAATGCGAATGGCACAGTCGTACATTGTAAGACAAGTCCATAAATCGTATAAACGGACCATACAGACTGTGCTCGGTGTGCACAAGCGCCGTACACGAGACATACAAGGCGGCCCACCTGTACCCGCTCGTAATCCGTAAGATAGCCATCGGGGAGTGCCTCCTCTCGCTTCGTTCTAGATAACGTACTGTTGTAGAGAAAAGTTTTACATCTCTTAGGTAATTTTTATTTAAATTGGCGAAACATTTTCTTCTAGCAAACTTAAAACGCTTATGGTTTTGGATCACAATTTCATATACTAAAGGTTCTTAATTTGGAGAATGTCAATGTGACCTGTAGTCCGTCTGTCCGTTTGTCGGTCTGTTTGTCCTTCTTTCTGTCAGTGGGTTTTTTTTTAAGGTGGGAAATCATCCAAAGACTGATTTCCCCCACTCTAAAGAGACTTAACTAATGACTATACCACGCCTACGTTCCTCTTTTGCTCTTAACATTCTAGAATTACGAGTGTCTCTTTCAGTCAGTATCCTCAATTATCCTGTATCTCAAAAATCGTAAGAGGTAGAGTTGAAAATTTTATAGAATGTGTATTTCTGTTGCCACTATAACAAAATATGTATATAAAACTAGCTTTTGCCCGCAGCTTAGCCCGCGTCCATAAAATATAGCCTATGTCACTCAGGAATAAAGCAGTTTTCTATCGGTGAAAAAATTTTCATCAATCCGACCAGTACTTCCAGAGATTACTTCCTACAAACAAAAAAATTAAAACAAACTTTATCTCTTTATTATATTAGTGTAGATTAACCTTTCGAATGTCTTAAGTTACACAGTCCGACATAAGGTAAGTGTCTCTAATTACGACATTCAAAGAGTTAAAGGGGATTTCCATAACTTTATCGGTGTCTTTATAGCTTTATTTTTCATATTGTAGTACTAAAGGGGTTAGTACGAGTGCGAATCCAACTCACAAAAAATAACTAGATAATTATAAATTGGTTTTAATCAGTAAAGTCTGACACGCCGTCTAGTTTCACTCAGAGTGAGAGGAGTTATTTGATGATTTCTTTCTCAAAAGAAAAATATCATTGAGCACAAAATCTTTCTCCTATTAATCATGAGTGAGTTCGCCAATAACACTTGTGCGCACCGCTGTACCTTGTACGAGATCAAGATGCGAGTCCGAATGTATTCGGCTGGATGTCTCAATTAAACGTTTTTATTGGCCAATTTGCGCTACACCGCGACAGAGGAAAAAATGGCAATCGTTTATAATATCTCGTTTTTATTTTAATCTTGGTACGGGTTCAGTTGATGTAGGTTACATTTTGTAGCTGTTAATTGACTTTGTTTGTAGTAATTTGATAGTAATATGTCAGTGTCACGATGAGTGGTTATTTTTAGGGTTTCGAACCTAAGTTGGCATTAACGAAACTCCTATAGGATCACTTTATTGTCCATTTGTCCATCTGGCAAGAACCTTTTTTTAGGAATGCGTTGATGCTGACATTAATATCAAATACTCAACAGTGCTACAATGAGCTCATAACTCGATCAATTTTACGACCTGCACTGAACTGTTAAAGTGTTGAGCTATGTAGGGTGTAGGTATAGCTCCATCCCTTTTTCTGACTCGAATGACTGACACTTTAACACGTCATGGTTACTCCTCTGGTCTACCACCTAAGCAGCAGTGAACTAATCAGACTTTAAGCCCACCACGATTAAAAATAAGACCGTTTAGGCACATATTTGAAAGAATTATTTATTTATTTAATCTTTATGCAACAAAACTTAGTGTCTTAGGCATTATGTTAAGAATTCAGTTGCCATTTATTAGATAATTTATCTGGATTACAAAAATCTTCAAGATTTTTGTGTTATTTATTTATTTTATTTAACAATTCATGTGCACACTTACTTTTATAAGAAAAGAAGACGGAAACAGAAAAATAGGTACATAGGTGATGCTTATTTCTAAAGAAATCTCTTCCAGCATACCCGCGAAAGGAGAATTGGAAACAAAAAGAAGGACGGTGTGTAAAAGTGAAAGGAAAAAGAAACAAACCAAACAATTATTATAAGAATATACCTACAATCTAACTATAAATGTACTATCATAAATATAAACATACATAAATTAGAATAAATACCACAAAAAATAGATGCCTGTCTACCGAAGATTTCCAAAGTTTGTACAGAATCAAGCCGATAAGTAGCTTGCATAGTAAATTCTTCATTTATGTTAACAATTGAGTAGACTACGGTCTAACTAATTATATGACTACCACTGACATTGCATATATTTATTTTTGTAAATGTCGAAGCTCCCTTCAATTATAGACGATTTTCATCATCATTGGCACAACACAATTTTTTCCTCCATTCTGTTCTGTTACCCGTCACGCTATCACTAACTCCATTTTGGATGGATTCAAACAATCCATCTATTTTTTCTTTGGCCTCCCTCTCCCTCTACATTCATTCACACAAATATAGTTCATGTTATTGTCAACATAGCGAAACAGCAGATACTTCCATTTTTTTTTCTGTAATGTAAAGGTCGGTGATCTATTCGACCTGCTTCAAAGCTTTCTTATTTATTAAGCTTAAGTACTAATAAGTAATTATGTTAATGCAAATTTGAATAGCCTTGCAGTGTCAATAGAGCATTGGCAACTAGCAACAAGGCAATACAAGAAAATGGTCACAGTTGTAATTCTTCCAGGGATTGGCGCCTAACGCCGTAAATTACCCTGACATGGTGGCAGTACCAGCAGCCTATGTCCATATTTCAGACAATAACATTAAACTAAGGTAAATAAATTTATATTTGTCAAAGTTAAATACCTATTTGTATGGTAATATACATGTCCGACGTTAAATAACACTAAATGGGTAACAGTTGTAATAATTTGTTGTTGTTTTGACATTCCGTTATGGCAGGTCACTTTCGTGGTTTTAATTGTTGAATCTTTCAAAGCCTATATTTTTAGACTATTAAAGGACTCTTAAAGAAAAGGTTGACCCTTTTCACAATAGGTCCATAGGTAATAACCCTACAACACACAGGTTTGAGTGGACAGGTCCATTCTGTACAGTTATTTCCTCAAAAGACCATCAGATACTAATCTGCATGGTAGTCTTATGATTTGACTGTTACATGTTTCCTATATGGACTTTAAAAAACTTTGTGGACATCTCACCCATACACAGAAAACGTTTTGAGAACACTTTTCTTGTTCCTAAGTCTACGTTTCCTGATAACTAAGTTACTTTTACGCAAGCGTGCTCCACCGTCGACCACATCATCGCTTACCATCAGTTAAAATAATCGTCAAACGTGAGCCTATCAATAATAAAAACTAATCATTTTACACATCAATTTTCTCGTCAGTTAAAAATAGATGAGGCCGGTATTTTCTAGCTGACTACCCTAAGAAGTTGGTGTTAACCTTTAATTAATTGTTGCACTTGCAAATTTTAACCTAGTCACTAAGTTAGAAATGTATATGTGTAAACAATTGTGGGTTAACCTAAATAAATAAATAAATAAATAAAAGATTCAGTCTATTGTAAAGCAAGCATGTAACGGTCAATTTATATAAGAACCATGCTCATTAATGTCTGACATCCTTTGAAGAAAGAACTATACAGATTTGAGTAGACTATTCTATACTAATCGGTGTGTTGAAGTCTGTGTTGAAAAGGTTAGCTTTTCAAGATACAATGTAAGCAAAGTAAACAGTTTGAAATCACGGTAAGTACCTAAGCCTTGTATAATAAGCCTAACAAGAAGAAATCTCGGCCTACGATCTATTAACACATACGTTTTTAATAGCCTTCACTTTCGTTCGCTTTATATTATTTTATACAATGTCCGCTGCTTTCCCATTGCTCATAAACACTCTCACAAAAACATAAATACTTAATTAGCCAGACTTCCCTACACTCGTAAAATATAATGTTCTTCAACGCTACTAAATATTAGGTATTTCGTATGAAACTTCCTCGTAACTTAATCCTACAGTTAGCTTTCCCCACGTCTTTGGCTATTTGCTCCGCTCGTCTTAGGACCTGCGCTCACTTGAGACAAAACGTCTTAGACAGACTTGTCTAATAGATTTTGAACACAAAGCCGATAAAATAAATTCGAAAAATATATCGATATTTCGATATTTTATCAACAGCCCTAACGCCCCGTGTCGTAGATAAAACTGTTATGTTTAAGACGTCTCAGACTTGTCTGAGAAGTTTTAGACAAGTCTGTCTAAGACGTCTCTTCTCAAGTTAGCGCAGGCCCTTGGTCGGTCCGGACTAAAGGTAGCACTACACTACGCACAAATGTGCCAAGTACGTCAGCGTCGGTCTCCATTCATTTTATATAGAAAGTAGAGTTGCAGAGCTACATACACGCCACGTGACCATCGGCAATGATGCACCTGTAGAGTCGAAACTTTAAAGCCTTGAGCATCGCCGCCGAGTTGCTAGTCTGTCGGTTTTCTATCGTTTACACTTCGGGGAGTGTGCATTAGAATTGCACAATCTAATTCCGCCAAGTCCGTTCCATCATCGGACCACACGACGTACGGCGTTGCGCCACCGGCACATGGTAGACATCTCACCCATGCGCACAAAGCATTTTAGGAACACATTTATTTTGCGTACAGCCAAGGAGTAGAATTCCCTGCCGGAGTCTGTTTCGTGGTAGCTATAACTTAGAGGGTTTTAAGTCAAGAGTGAATAGGTTACTTCTAGGCAAGCGTGCTCCATCGGCGACCACATCATCGCTTATAATCAGGTGAGATGGTGGTCAAACGCAAGCCTATCAATAATTAAAAAAAAAAACGTGACGCCACGCAACGTCGGTCTGTGTACGAATCAGACATGGTCCAGGTTACATCGGTTTAACGTTTCACCTCCTCGTTTATACTGCGTACATCAAAAGACTGGAACAATTTGCTGTTGTAGTCTTCTCGCCAGATTATAGTTAGGTGTCTTCAAGGCTACGTGAATAGGCTCTTCATAAACTAGTGCACCTCACCATCAACGATTGCATCACTGCTTGATGGTAAGCAGTCTCCTAGAGAGGAGGCCTGACTGCCAGCAGCGGGAACATTATAAAACTGATTATTCTACCGATAATTCGCGACTATATCAAATACCCAACACCCTTGTAAACTGGACAACAAAGCATCAAAGTACCATAAAACTGAACCTCATTACAAGGCTAACATTTCCTGTCTCACGGGACATGAAAACTGCCGTAAGTAATGGCCGGTTGGCCATACGCCTCAATAGCCGTAGCCAGATACCCGGCTAGATATTTTACAGACCTGTAAAGTCGGATAGACCATTTGACCTTATCACATCGGGCTGACGTTTATTCCTTGTAAATAACTGAAGTTTATGTTGGACCACACGGAGTTTTTTACTTTTTGTCTTGTTTCAAAATACGCGAGAAGTTGTGGCAGCTTTGGCTTGTGTATCATATCAAAGAAAGAATCATCATTCAACTTGCTTGATTTATTTATTCCAAAATAATTTACCTTAGATGTGAATATTTAATAATAATCATTAAAAAAAAAACATTTATAATAACCCCTGAGAAATCCATTAATTAAATAAAAAGAACAGTAAATGGTGAGATCTTTGACAGTCGATTCGGGAATCAAACTATTTACATACAAGAAACCTTAGTAATTAAAGAAACTGTTCGTAGCTTATTACATATTATTATACAATCTAAAAATTTAATAATGACGTTCATTAGACGCTCTCCTGCTTCTAAACTGCCCAGTGGTCACTGAATACAGGGCAAAATACTTCGAGAACCCAGGTATCCTCCTCAAAATGGTCACTAACATTAAGGCGCTGCTGGCCTTCTTCGAGGAGCTGGGGTAGATCGAAAGACAAATTTGTCTCACTGGTATGATAAAAACGTGCTTTGAAATGTGGTAGCGGACCCCGAAATGGTAATCCTTTGCTCGATCCACCATTTCCCTTACTGTGCCCTTCTCCAGCGATGTCCTAAATAAAGATCCGTACCCCAAGAGGGTGTATTTAGCGCATAGTCGCTTAGTTTTAATTTATTAAACCCCCCGGCGTTCGCGCACCTATTGTCTTTCTATTTTGTCTGTAATTTCCACGATTGAAAGGTTAAGTTTAGTTTTTAGTAAGCCCTGGCTGGAAGCTTAAATTTTCTAATACAGATGATGAAATTATTGAAGATCCTCACAGGCTAGTCCAGTTAAGCAGTCGACAACTTCATAGGTTTGTGCCCTGCGAGAACCATACACACAAAAAAGCACCAGGCCAACATATATCATGCCATACCATACTGTAGATAGACACACAAGCATATCGTATACGTACTTACGTAGCTATGTAGATTTAGTTGCAGTTAATAGAGTTCTGTGTTAGCCGCGTGTTGGGTGGTGTTAAATACAAGTAATCAGCGAAGATAATAACTGCCTCAGAGCTAACAGGTTGCTAGACATATGTTTAGTACTTTTTGCTTCGCTTTTGTTATTATCTAGCTGCGGTAGGTGAGGTTCACAGCTAGATTTTTTTGTAAAAGGCTTTAGTGGACACTAGGATTTAATTTCTGAAGGGTTCTCCGCTGCTTTTGTGATGTTTGTCTGATGATAATGGCCATTATAGTCATCATATCTGTCTTCTACTAGACATAGACTTCTTGAATCGCATACCGTTTAAGTAACGCAATTCTATGCTACTCTGATTTCACTTAATTGGTGCTGAGGTAGAGAGATTTGCTGCAGCGCTTTGGATCGCTGGTTTAAGTCCGGCACCCAAGAAATACTCGTATTTGTATAGCTTAAAGTTAAAAATCTAGAACTGGATGGTATCTTGTGTATGTTAGTTTACATGTTTTATAACACTCCCATGATAAACGACTAATTCAAAGTAATAAAAGTATTCCACAACTATCACACAACGCCGTCTAGTCTCAAGCTAAGCAGAGCTTGTGTTATGAGTACTAGACAACTGATGAACATACTTAAATATTTCTAAATACATACATATTATAGATAAAGTACGCCCAGACACAGAACAAATGATCGTACTCATCGCACAAACATTTGACCTGGGTGGGAATCGAACCCATGACCTCCGGCATAGCAGTCAGGGCCACTAGCCACTAGACTCCAAAAGCCAGCCAAAAGCCAGTCAAAAGTGTAGAGCAACAAACGAAAAAAGCCTGCTACGCCAAAAACGCGTGCTAAAACTAGGCTTCTTGCGAAGATTGATGGTCATCCTAACCTAAGAGGGTCAAACTGCACCCCCGTTAACATACCTGATTAATTTGATGGATCCATAACTTCGCTCATAGAATGACTTTGAATATTAATATGATACATTTCTGCCGAAAAACTTCCACTGTTAAACAAAAACCTCTTCACAATGAACGGTCATGTACTTATTGTATCCAGCAAACTCCCGTTGCTCTCACTGGATCATCAACAGTTCTTACTTTTGTCTTTAGGTATGTGATTATGTTTGAAGAATGATCTTAGTTCTTACTTTTGTCTTTAGGTATGTGATTATGTTTGAAGAATGATCTTAGTTCTTACTTTTGTCTTTAGCTATGTGATTATGTTTGAAAAATGATCTTAGTTCTTACTTTTGTCTTAAGTTATGTGATTATGTTTGAAGAATGATCTTAGTTCTTACTTTTGTCTTTAGCTATGTGATTATGTTTGAAAAATGATCTTAGTTCTTACTTTTGTCTTAAGTTATGTGATTATGTTTGAACAATGATCTTAGCTCTTACTTTTGTCTTTAGGTATGTGATTATGTTTGAAGAATGATCCTAGTTCTTACTTTTGTCTTTAGCTATGTGATTGTGTTTGAAGAATGATCTTGCCATGTCAGTCAGCATGAGACAAAATACGGTTTCGTAAAATGAAATAGGTAAACAGTAATTCTAGAATCCTATTATTTAGTTAGTGGCCATCATAGTTTGATGTTTAACGCTCCCATAACCTATAAACGATACTCATTTTATTGTTAGTTGCGTTACAGACCTCAAGTAATAATTTTAGGGAATGTGCCAGATAGCCTTTATGACTGGTTTATATCGTCACCATCATAATTATTTCTGCCGAAAGACGTCCACTGTTGAACATAAGCCTTCCCCATGTGTCACCACAACGACCAATCCGTACAGGATTCTTGCATTCATCGGATTAGGATGATTAGTTGTCTAGCATGCTTCTTAATACTTAAAAAAAAATGGATAGGTTCTTAATTTCTAACAAAGATGTTAAAAACCGCATTTGAGCATTGCCATGATATTTATACATTTAATATTTATGAAAAACATTTTTTTAATAGTTTTTTTTCGCGCACAGAACATGAAGGCTTGCAGGCAATTGGCAATAACTCCTTTATTACTAACGAAAGAATGGTGTTGTAAAATTGTAATTGCTACCACCATGCCTGCCTGTGGTTTATTAGTTGCTTTTAAATAATAATCTTCGCGTAATGCACCTTCTTTACGACCAAACAGAAACCAGTTACTGTGAAGTTTTGTTCACTAAGGGCGTTACCTCACTAGCGGTTTGCGAGCGGTTGCGACTGCATCGCAAACACGCCGCGGCTGCACAGCGAAGACGTCACGGATGCTTGGAAATTCGCAACGTTTTCAACTCGTGTTTGTAGCAAGTTAACGACGTACAAAATGGATATGGAAACACTCATTAACAAAATGGATTTCGACGAGGAGACACTGCTGTTGGTTTTGTTACTTTGAAGAGCCGGAGACCCGTATCTTGTTGCCGGATCTCGTTGCGCATCCGCTACAAACGCATGCGTGGCGTGTTCGCCCCGCAGCCGCTCGCAAACCGCTAGTGTGGTAACGTCCTAATACATGTATGGAGATCTATGCAAATTTTGACATGCAAATTAGAATCTTATCTCAATAAAGTGAGGTTGAAATTACAATGCGCTTAAAGTAACATTTCAGCTTGCATGTCGGACTAATGTATCATTTAATTTTAAAAACTTATTTTCGTAACGAGAAGGTGCAAATTGCAGTGGTTTACAGCTAGCTTTTTTTTCAGTCCTGCTAATGCGACACCTAATTTTAAAACTTGTGTTAATAGAGATAAGGTTGAAATTACAGTAATTTAACTCTAGGGTGTCTACCATTTACGTCCAACTATTGTGTTCGTTAATTGGCGGGGTCAACTAAAAGTTAATTAAAAGTTCGTGTGATTTTAGTTAAAGTTCATTTGTCGTAGTGATTATTAGTTAATTTGATTTGTAGGTTGTTTTATTAAGAACTTATAATAAGCCTATGTTCTGGGTACGTACACTGAGGTGCTTTGTGCACTTGTCACATTAGAATTTAATTTTATGAATGGGTAAAACTGTTGATATAGAACAGACTGCCCTGAAGCTTCATCACCAGCTAATCGATTCATCTTATGAAAAGCATTCCATCGCTACGTTTCCCGATACACGGTTTCCATTCCAGAAAAAGACAGGCACCTCGTGGGGGCGATCGGCAGCGGAGACCTCTCACGCCGGACCTTGGTTGAGGCCATGGTCCGAAGCGAGGAGTGGCAGGCGGTCGCCGAATTCTGCGAAGCAGTAATGCTCGCAAAGGAGGAGGCCGACCGCATCAGGCAACGGCGTTCTCGCCGCCAACGCCACCGGGTTTCTGATCCCGATTTCCGGCCACCCTAGGCGCGACCTTGTGGACAGTGAGCAATGGATAGCTTGCTGTCCGGCCGTCCGGCAACTGTCCGGACCAAGCCCAAGTCTTCGACGGCGCGCACTGTTCCCGCGCGCCTCAAGGAGTTGTCAGGAACAGCAGGGACCCAGCTGGGTCGAAGCCTACTGGGGCCAGGGTTAGTTTCGAAAGACAGCTCGAACCCCGGTATGAAGGCTAGAAGGAACGGGGTGGGTCTTTTAGTCAGTAAGAATCTGACACTATCTCCCGCTCCGCCCATGAGCGGGGGTTGTCATTGGATGATTTTTTCCCACCTTAAAAAAAAAAAGAACTAGGCAGGCAAAGTTTTGCTGACATCTCTAGACTACCTCAGTTCGGGTCTGACCCTTATCTGATAACTAGATGGCAAACTCCTGTTGCACGTTATCCGCAAATCTGCGTCTAGAGTGGCCTGGTATCGCTTCCTGTCTCCTTTGGAGTTGCAGGAGCGTGAGGCTGTCAGTTCCCTTACAGTAATGGTCAACTCCTTCGCTCGTATTACTACTGCCACTGGCTGCCCCAAACATTGATTTTGAATAAACACCTACGTAAGCCATGTAACATGTTGCCAATATCTCAGTTAATCTACCAACGGTACACTTCAACAAAAAAGTGTTACAACCTATAATTAGGTACATTGCCGATTCGCACAGTTTTATGCATATTCAATGTATCCAAAACGGAAGCATTATTATAAAGTTGACAAGTACAGGCGAGCCCAGAACTAGAAACACGTTCAATATTGACGTTTTAAATTGCAGCTGTTTTAAGAGCTTGGTTGATTGAAGACTTATTTTGCATTCTGGTGTCTTTGACGTTTATTGATAGCGAAAGGTCAGCTGTGGAATATAATTTTCCAATAACTATTTGTTTTGTTTTTGTATATGTCCATCGTTTGTATAAAATTCATAATCATTTCAGCCAAAAGACGTCCCCTGCTGGACATAGGCCTCCACCAATTGTCGCCATAATGACCGGTTTTATGCGTGTCACATTCATTGATCCACCTTGTGGTCGCCACTCCAGAACCTTTCGTCCCCATCGACCAAAGACAAGACCAATACATCGAAGCAAAGGCTCAACTGGCTGCAAAAAAGCTGGGAATCCTCGCAAAGGTCGGACAGTGCTTCACGCCGGAACAGGTGCTCAAACTTTACCAAACGCAAGTTCAATCATGTATGGAGTATTGCTCTCATCTTTGGGACGGATCTGCCAGATACCAGTTTGATGCACTTGAGGTAATTGAGAGGCGAGCCAGAAGAATAATTGGCGATGATACATCGTCGAGTCCAGGCTTCAAAGACTTGAGCATCGACGCAGAGTTGCTAGTCTGCCGGTTTTCTACCAGTTGCATTTCGGGAGTGTGCATCGGAATTGCATGACCTAATTCTGCCTACCCCGTTCCTTTATGGGACTACCAGACGTACGGTGATGCGCCACCGGTACATGGTGGATATCCCACCTAAACGCACAAAACGTTTTGGGAACACATTCATTGTGCGCGCAACTAGGGAGTGGAATTCCTTGCCGGAGTCTGTGTTTCCTGATAGCTACAACCCGGAATCTTTAAGTCGAGAGTGAATAGGTTTCTTCTAGGTAAGTGCGTTCCATCTTCGACCGCATCGTAGCTTTCCATCAGGCGAGATAGTGGTCAAGCGCGAACCTATCAATAACAAAAAATGACCATCTGTTCTGCAAGCAATGTATCCTTCCCACTGCCACAGTTTAAGTTTGACGATTCTGGCGTATAAAATTCGCATTATACAAATTTTAATGTTTTCATAACTTCGTAAAAATGGGTCGTAGTAGTTTATCACCCCTAAATTTTAAGTAATTTTTTACGCTCGATTCAACCTTGATATACCCTTTTCAATCAAGCCTTAAGAACATTAATCTTTGAAAAGTTGCCATGGCCAATGAGCCATTCGAAGTGAAGGAAAATTCCTTCAAAGGATATTTAGTCGTTATTTATTTAGTAACTTGACACAGTGACTATACACTATAATAATTTACAACAGAAAAAAACTCAACGAAAATCATTTCATATCAACCTCCAGTAAAATACTACATAATACTACCCACGTAGGTACACTCTCAAACCACTTTGTACGCGATCACCCAAAGCGCCCCATATAAGGCCATCACACATAACTTCGCTTTCACAGGCTGCCTGCGTATGCGCAGGTACGAACTAGGGCTTTCAATACCGGTATTACGGGATCCCGTAATACCGTGATCACGGATATATTTTGGTCTTTTTTCAATCACGGTATTGACGAGCCAATACCGTGATTACGGTATTACAATCTTTAATATATATTATTGTGTTTTGTTGTAATAAGTAGTAAGAAGTTGTATTATATAATATAAATTACGATGTAATATAATTCTCACACTTCATTTCTCACACCATAGACTAAAATGGTCTGAATAACGCGTAGTGTAATAGGCCCTATACGAAGTTATTGTTTTGTTAGCCAGTATCGCAAAGGCGCCCCGCACAGAGTACATTTTTATATATAGAAAGCGCCCGGGTAACACGTGCATGTGAACTTGGTCATTGCGTATTTTTGATAAGTTTGTAATCTTGACGAACAACAAGGTATATAATATTAATACTTGTATTTTATGGGGTATATCACAATTCTCAACGAATCACGCGATCGTTTTTTTTTTTTTGTAAAAAACTAATGACGAATTACGAATTCACAACAAATTGAAGCATCTAAAATTGTGTCATTTTCCACTTTGTTTAATATCATTTTTACTTTAACGAATCACGTTATCCGTTAGATCTACAATTAAAAAGTAAAAATTTAATATTTTTGCGGTTTGGATGTGGCATTCTTTTTTAACTTCAAAATTAATTTAGCCTAATTAGTACTTATTAACTACTTTCGTGTTCAAAGAAACAATTCAAAATTATACATTTAATTGGTAGTTTGGTAAAACAATTACATGTGAGATTTTAATATAATAATAAGAAAGACACGAGTCTTGACGCTTGCTGACCTCTAAGGGCAGTATAGGTACTCGCATCGAATGTATTAGCCAGTAAACTAGAGGTACGACAGCGCCATGCTTACTTGAACTGCGTATTAACCTTATTAGAAATGTCGTAAAAAAGTTACAGCGTCAAGTAAGCCTAAACCTTACGCAGATCTTTGATTTTAATCTACTTTATTTGCTAATTGCCGGTAAACAATCAGCGCCATGCTTACTAGAGCCTTATTAGAACGGTTAAGAGAGAATAAACACTGATTCGAAAACTAAAATATTTAAATGATTTTATTAATTTCATAATTAAAGTTCCTATGAGACAGGGCTTAGTCAAGCACTAGTTTAAAAAAGAAACCTTGAGTTCAATACCGTGATCACGGTATTAAAAATTCTAATACCGGTATTGATACCGGTATTGAAAAAATCCGGTATTTGAAAGCCCTAGTACGAACGGCGCGAGCCAAAGATTTATACCCTCACACATTAACACCGAATAATCAATTTTTATATGAAATTGTAATTTACTTTGCAATTTTACACCTTTTTAAGTGCCGTTATGTTTGGCAATATATTTTTGTAGGGTTGGTGATTTAGTGCTGTAGTTTTAATCGCATTTGGCATCATACTCAACTATTTAAATTCCCTTAATTTAAAAAAAAATCTACATTTTACAGTTCATCGTCATTTCAGCCGAAAGACGTCCACTGTTGGACATAGGCTTCCCCAAATGTCACCATAACGAACGATCCTGTGCGTCTGGCTTCCATCAGATTCCCTCAATCATCGGTAGGTACGCGGTCGTCACTTCAGAACCATTTGGCCTAAACGACCATCTGTTCTGCGAGCAATGTGCTTTGCCCACTGCCACTTCAGGCTATGTGGCTAACCTTGGTTCTCCTACATTCCTGACGCAATCACGCAAGTACACTCCAAGCATAACCAATAAACAAATTATAGCCATAAATATAAATAACCCAGATTACCGAAATTGCCCCAAAAATTGTCAAACTGGCGTGGGGTAGAGCACGTTGCTCGCAGAGCAGATGGTCAATGGGACTAAAGAGTTCTAGAGTGGTGACCGTATACAAAAAAAAAAAAGAAGGATGCGAGTTGTACAGGACCGGTCGTTTTGACGACCTTTGAAGGGTCCTATGTCCTAAATCTTGACTGGGACTTTATTAGGATACATATATAGATACATAATAAGCACTTGCCCTTAGATACTCAGTGATAGTAAAATATAACTTTACTTCAGTATTTGAACTACATAGTGCTTCCTGAAATCACATTTAACAACTGTACAGCAATCAATTTTATCTCTATATTAGTAAAGGCTAGTCGCCATAAGAATGTAATTAGTCAGGGACACGTATTTTTTTATTTGTAAATTAAACCAAAAATGACAAAGATATAGCCCATTAAAGTTACGTGTAACGTCACGCCCGCGCCGTGCTGCATTTTTTCGCACGGAGTGACGTTACACGTAACTTTAATGGGCTATATCTTTTTTATTTTTTGTTTAATCATGTTTAATCAAGTTATTTTTTGTGTTACAAGAAGTTTTAATAAGTAAATAAAATTTATTCCATCTAGTAAGTAAATAGCCATTGAATAAATACTCCTTTTCCCAGAAGCCATTGGGCCGATACCTTTCCAACAATTACAATAAATCCAACTATTTTGAAAGGAAACCGAATAATTTTACCAAGCTAAACATTTTATTAGGTAAAATTATAATAAACACAGAAACTTTATTACTCTTACACAACGCTGATTTAATGTGGTCGCAGTTAGAATACCCTAATGAAGTTAAGAGTAATTTTATTCACACTAATTATTAAGGTCTTTCGATAGACTGCCATCATAAATATGGTCGGCCCTCGAAGTGGAACGCCCTAACCAATTCCAAACTTTAAAATTACGAGTGTAGAATTCAATTTGGAATGGTGTCGATTACTTAAGAGCGGCCAACTCGAAGTACATTTTCATACAACCACTTTTACATAATTATGATGTTATTAAACATCTTTCCTCAGATATTTTGAACACACAGGTGTTTTGCGGATAGTATCTAGGCTTATAGTAATCAAATCACAAATTTGTGTAAAACTAATCCAGAAAAGACTTCTGAAAATCTGCTGTTTTACGTAAACTTTGGCCCTCCATAATCTCGTCATATATTAAAAACTAGCTGTGCCCCGCGGTTTCACCCGCATTTTTCTCGTTTCCGTGGAAATACCGAGATAAAATATTGCCTATAATTGCCTCCCTCAATAAATGGACTATTGAATATTTAAACAGTTTTCATATCAGATCAGTATTTCCCACGATTACCGCGTTCATAAATGTATTTATTATACTCTTCAAAGATCTTATACTTACAATCATCAACAAATATATTTCGAAAAAGATTACTACAGGATTTTATGTTGATAAAAAACTCTATGACCCATAACTCATTAATAGGTACCAACTCTTAACATCTTACACACGTGATAACTTTTAAACGAAATATCCAATTGGGATGAAACAAATAGTATTTTACTTCTACATAAATACTCTTGATAACATAATGCTTAATTCCGATAAAGATTAATATTACGATACATATTTAACGTAGTTTTTATTTCTTCAGACAATTTAATAATTATTTTGAACACAAAATCGGTTATTGTGATTAAACCATGATAGCTAGATATATGTTCTTGCGGACTTTTTTGTAGGTCTTAATGGGATCTATAAACCCGTAGTACATTATTTTGTTCTATTGTCAATAGTTTTTGCAGCGCACGCAAAAATAGGTTTTCGATTTTACACCTTGTGTTACAAAATAGCAATTTTATTACGGATCCCTAATTTTGACAAAAATAAAACATAGTCTGTAGCCTTCCTCGATAAATGGACTACCCAACACTGAAAGAATCATTCAAATCGGACCAGTAGTTCCAGAGATTAGCGCGTTCAAACAAACAAACAAACAAACAAACAAACTCTTCAGCTTTATAATATTATTAGTATAGATATAAACAAGTATTTGTGTAAAAGCCTTGCACATTTAATCGAGATTCCAGTAAATCAGATGGTAAATGAAGCAACAAGCTTCTTTTACCATGCTCGAAGTTGACAATAAGCGAGTGGGGCCCTCTTAAATGTCTGTAAGAATTTGCATCACAGAGTCTACACTTTGTCAGTAAGAAGATGTATCGCCTTTAATTTAAAGCAGTTAAGCAGCGTCTCATGAATTTAATTTGAAATCAATTTACCGATGCGTTTAATAGCCGTTTTAATTACTTTGTATTTAATGTCAATAATAATGAAGTGGACAGAACTAATTTTGATGGAAATAACATAAAAAAAAAAAACACTTTTTTTCATAGCCACGTTTTATAGCGCGATGTATACCTACATAGTTTATACTCCTCAAGAACAAAAAAAAAAAACAAATCATTTATTTCAAATAAACCATTTGCAGGCACTTTTGAATAGTCAAATGTCGGCCACAAAAAAAAAAGTGAAGCTAAATTGCACGTTCCAAAGCGTAAATCTCTATGGAGAAGAACGTGCAAGAAACTCCATGGACACTCTTTTAAAAAAAGCTCAAACACAATAAGGTTATCTGAGTTCCTATGGCCATCTTCCAGTTCCATCATCAGATCAATTTCATCAACATCTTCCTGCCCTTGTCCCGTTTTCAGATCAATTTCATGTCATAATAATTTTGCATTGTTATTTGATTTACACGTGCATTCAAAATTTTAGTTCTTTCGGTCACCTGGAAGTAGAGCAAAACCTCTTTATATTATTCCCTCTTTACCTATATAAAACGAAAAAAAAATCGACCTCGCCATACAAATTGTCAAATCAAGTTTATCATTTTGTATGGTGAGCCTGATTTTTTTTTCGTTTCCTGAAAAAAAAATCTTGTGGAAAGTTGTTCAGTTTCTTCTACTGAGCAAGCCCTTAAAGTTTGTGGAGGGCTGTCCCTTACACCTTGTATAGTATAGTGACATGTAAGGAACATGTACGTGTACACATTATGGTAAGGCCCCTCAAAACCTCATAGAGCTAATACTCCGGTCACATAGACCACCTTGACCTGACGTGCCAACAGGGTCAAGGTTAGACCAGGTCAATCTGAATGAGTCACGGCTAGATTCACACGGCGGGCTGTGAGCCACTTCACTCGTCCAGCCGTCAAATGGACGCTTCCGTGTTGCGGACACCTTTGTAGACTTAGGAATGGATAAAGGAGACCGACTTCAAGTAAATTACGGCCAACGAAGCTAATGTAGATGATAATTTTAACAAGACTGATGCTATTAATATGGTATACAAATGTTGTAAATTTATTTTATTTAAATAAAAAAAAAATTTAAGATAATTTATTTATTTAACTTAATATAAATTATAACTTTGACCATTTACTTACTTTATATATATATATATATATATATATATATATATATATATATATATATATAATAAACATTTTATTTAATAAAAAATAGATACCATGGAATTTCTGACCGGTCCAATTCCAAAGGAAACTACGAATTGTAACCATAGTTCTACTAGCTTCTACTCATATTATATAAAAAAAAAAAAGAATTTTTGATAGAAATGAGGAACTACTAAAGATAAGCAAAATCAGCCTATAATGTCCCAGCTGCTCGAGTATAAAATTCTATTCAGAGTGAAAATATGCAGAAAGGATTAACGTAACCATTTAAATATAATGACGAGAAAATATGATGCGTTCAACTTTCCATTCCATCCAATCTGTCCATGATACTCATACGTCCATATCAGTGAATTAGGTCC
Organism: Mythimna albipuncta; assembly: GCA_929112965.1. Taxonomy (NCBI): domain Eukaryota; kingdom Metazoa; phylum Arthropoda; class Insecta; order Lepidoptera; family Noctuidae; genus Mythimna; species Mythimna albipuncta. The sequence goes on from OV815973.1 coordinate 1,898,703, forward strand.
CCTCAATTTACGCAAAAACTCCTGCAAGCTAACTTTTGGAGTAAACTTGGAAATACCTTTGCCATTGTGGGCACTTACTCACTACTTTTTCGACCTCTACTTTCTTTTGTTATGACTATTTAGTCATAACAAAAGAAAGAAAAATATTACATTTAGTATTTATTTATTTATTTATTTAGTCTTTATGCAACAAAAAGTACATAGGCGGACTTAATGCCTTAGGCATTCTCTACCAGTCAACCTAGGGTGGTGAAGAGACAATATGGTAGGCACACAAAAAGAAAATTTTGGTATTAAAACAAGAGTAAAAATATACATAATTATAGATAAAATACACATGCATATATATATAATATATATACTACATATATATATTTATATAAAGTAAGGACAGAAGTTTTGAGACGATTCTGCTATTGGTATAGAAAATGATTCCGCAACTTCCACTTAAATGCATACCGACTTTCGGCCGTCCTGATATCGAGAGGAAGCGCATTCCACAGAAGGATGGACTGTATATGAAAGGAAGAATGAACAAAATCAGAAGTATGAGAAGGACAGAGCAGAAGGAGATTAGAATAGAATAGAATAGAATAAACTTTATTGTACACCAAAATAGTAACAATTTCACAGAAACTTAAACCTATGTGCACAGCGGCGGTCTTATCGCTGAAAGCGATGTCTTCCAGACAACCTTGGGATGGAAAATAAGAACTTAAACTAGATAAGGGGGTAGTCTGCGGTGTGCTTCAAGCAAATCAAGGGACAAATTAATTAAGGGGAAAAAAAAAAAAAAATATATATATACAATTACATATATACATTTATGAATAAATACAATATATAAATACATACAATATATATATATATATAAATATCATGTGTTACAATTAAGTGGAAGCCAAAAAGAAAAGAATATAATAAAGATTAGCGATGGAAGAAATTATATACACAGTAATATTAGAGAGAAAGGTAATATTCTTTGACAAGGTTTTTAAAAGAACCTAGCGACTGGGCTTGTCTAATTGACAATGGCAAAGCGTTCCATAATCGCACCGCCTGAACCGTAAACGATTTGTCGCAGAATTTGGTAGAATGCGAGGGCATCAAAAGTTTCAAGTTCTCCGATGATCTCAAATGTCTAGTATGTGTGTCATGAAGGAACTTAAAACGTTCTTTGAGATAAGAGGGGGTTGTGGGAACAAACAAGACACTGTAAAGTAACGATAAGATATGGGTATTCCGGCGAAGTCGGATCGGCAGCCACTTGAGCTTTTTACGGAATTCAGAGACATGGTCATACTTGCGTAAACCAAATATGAACCTTATACAAAAGTTTTGGAGTCGCTCAAGCTTATCTAGCTGCACTTCAGTTAGATCTAAATAACTGACATCGGCATAATCAAGGATTGGGAGAAGGAGGGATTGGGCAAGAGCAGTTTTGGTGGCAGTTGGAAGAAAATTGCGCAGCCTTCGCAAAGACCCCGCAGACGCAAACAACTTACGGCTTACTTCCTGCAACTGAGGAGCCCACGAAAAGTCTTTGTCAATAAAAATACCAAGATCTTTCACTGAATCACTGTATGAAATAATTGAGTTATCAAAGACTATCGGTGGTAGCTGATTCCAGTTGATTTTTGAGCGCAACTTGGGGCTGCCGACAACAATGACCTGAGTCTTCGTAGGATTGACCTTTAAGCCATGAGCCACACTCCACTCGGCAATACGAGTCATTAATTATATTACGCAACAAAATAAAAAAAAGTAACATACCTATTTTTTTCTTCTCTGTGATTACTTGCAATCAGTCGTTGACTATAAGCAAATTTGTGAAGTGAGTTGTGTAATGACAAGTGTGCCTCCCAGCGGAGACAAATCTTTAATGGAATTGGCTAAACCAGATCTTGTCCCAGAATCAAGCGCCGTTTCAAGCGGGTTCCATTTCTCGTTCGTATTTGCTGGAAACTAGATCATTAAGATGATTTGCTAGCCTCTTCTTGTAAGATTCAGTACTGCACTGGATTTCTTCTCACACATAGCTAATTATTAAAAATTGCGTGCCTCCCGTCTGTGGCTTTATCGCTATTAATGCCTCCTCTCTTTATTCCCAGCTCTATAATCTTGATCCATCTTCGCAGCCGCGGCCTGTGGGTCGATAGCACCGCCCATGGCCGGATTTATCAGGTTCCTGCTAAGCAACCAATCGACATTGCCATCGGCTGCAACTATGCGCTCGGCATCACGTGAAAATGATCACCAATGTCAAATTCATTGACCTTGAAGCTTAAGACTTTGTAGATTTTTGTGAACGAATTTGAATGGTTTGAAAACATACATTGGTCTTTTGGTTGAGGAGAAAAAAGTACTTGACCTAGTTTTTAGTAAAAAAGTTATCAGGAAGTTTTCTTTTTTTTATATCCTGCCCTTGAGCGAGGCTGGTGTTTAACTTTTACTGACTAAATCCCATTTCTGTTCCTTCTTTGCATTCGTTCCAGGGGTTCTTTTTCGCAGTACATGGTCCCAGTAGGCTTCGACCCTGCTGGGCCCTACTTGAGGCGCGCGTGGGGCACTACGCGCCGGAGCTCAGTCCGAATGGTTACCGGACGATCGGACGGCGAGCTACGCAATACTCGCCGTCCACGAGCCCACTCAATCCGCAAGATCAGAAAAGTTCAATCCCTATTGCAGTTTCGTTTTTACCTGCAGTTAGGTAGATACAAGATCAATGAAGATGAAATATGTAAATAAATATAAGTCAACTTACTAAAAGACTAAAAAAAAATCTTAACCTTTGCTTAGGGGTTAGGACTGCTAAAACTATTTTTTTATTTATTTATTTTATATTAAGGTAATCCCACGAATTATTCACTAATTACATATATCACAAAAAATTACTTACTGCTTTTGCTTTTACGAGCTTTGGTGGAAAAGAGTGTCCATGGAGTTTCTTGCAAATTCTTCTCATACAGATTTATGCCACAGTATTAAATGAGATTAATATCTACTGTGTCTATGCTTTGGAATTCGCAATTAAAATAGCATTTTTTTTTCTGACTCATTGACATTTCAAAAGTGCCTTTAAATGGTTTATTTGAAATAAAATGCCTTGAAACTTCGACTTAATAAACGTCTTACTAACAAGCAGTAAGACGTCACAAACATGGGCCAGGATTCGAGCAGTTATAATTAGTGCTAGCGCATAGAACTTAAGAAACACTTTTAGTAAAAATATAGGTTAAAAGCTGATAAAAGTGCCAGATTGTCAACCTACATTAATTTATTGAGTCATGTAGACCACGTCAGTTCAATCCTTTTGATTCAAATGCATCTAATCAAACAGTTCTTTCAATGAAACGTCACAATTTTGAAGCTTTATGCGTCACAAACTGCTACACACAAACATAACTCGTACTGCGACAAAATAATTTATTTAGTTTAGTCACATGAAAGCAGTGGTGTCCAAGTGGTAACGGCCCCGACTTAAGAGTTGTAGGTCACGGGTCCAAACCCAGCCAGGCGCATTACTTTGTGTTTTTATTTCATCACCACTGCTCTCGAAACGGTAAAGGAATAACATCATGAGGATACCGACATGTCCTAGAACCAACCATTCGAAGACATGTGATATTCATCAACCCGCGCTAGGCCCGCGTGGTGGATTACGGCCCATTCCAGAGAAGGTAATTGAAAGGCTGATTATGCTAATTTAGTCACTTGATTGAGAGAAATGCCTCGTTAGTGTCGTCGATTCCTAGGTCTAGCATAAAGTACCAATGGGATTTTCTTATTAAAATTTACTCTGTGGCAGATTGAAGTTTGGAGAAATTGGTGGTATTATAGATACCGCCTCGGAAAATATGGGCAGTCTGACAAGTTCCTGGCTTAAATGGGAAGCTAGAAGCACTCGTTATAAAAGCTAGTGAAGGCAATTGTGCATATTTTGACTGTCACTCGCCAAATATTCAACGATTTTGGACGTGTAATTGTTATTTGACAGTCATTTGAGTGAGTCGATAAGACATGCACTCACACCTCAGCGATTGCCGCGACAAAAATCTACGAATTATGGTTTGAACTGCTTGGTCATCGCCCCAAGGAAATTCTATTGTTCTCTCACCTAATAATTGCGCTTGGAGGATAGATATTTTCATCAAATGCGGAGACAAACTTCATAGATTACTATTTGCAACGAAAAACGCCAACTGATTTTGATCTGGTTAGAGAGATGAAGGCTTTGCTGAGAGCAGTGAGTGGAGCTGCAAGGAGACAATGTGAAAACACAAAAATAAATTGTAATAAAAATGTCTCGTACCTTTGTGAAGTCGGAAACTTTTCAAACCACTTGTGAATATACACCTGATCTCTCCTCAGTCGTATCACAAAATAGATACCTAGGTACAGAAGACAATCTCATGTATGTACTTCACTTTTTATACCTACGCTCGGAGGACGCACACTAATGAGCGTTTGAGCTGGAACTGTTCGACGAGTGGTCCGAGGTATCGTATCCGTGAGCGGTGTCTATGTGTGCGTTGCTCGAGCGCGCTTTGTATGTAGATTGACTTCTGTACATAGCTATTTTGTGGTCATGTTGGATTACATTAAGAACAGCATCAACATCTCAGTGTTTACGTACACGCTAGCACCATAATATATTTTGCGTGCTTGGCTAATTTTCGTTAATATTGGCCACCATGATCGAAATTCGGTCAGTTCGTTTATTTTACCAGATCTCTCATCTACAATGAAGCAATATCCATCAATACTATTTCGTGTACCAACTCCTAAATAGTTTGATATTCAGCCTTCGAAGGCGAACTACAAAATCTACCTATCAGGTTTTCCTTTACTTTGATTAATAGAAACTAGAATGCTAATTTTCTGCGTATCTAGAAGCAAAATAGTTCGCTCTGTTTATATTACGATATGATTAATGGCTTCTTTAGGAATGCAGCGGATTATCTCCTTGGTCAGGAGTGGATTGATGGTGGAGATGACGCCATCAAAGCTGGGCCTTTTGTAGCTGGTCCTAACGTAGGCGATGGGAGTGGCTAGATCCGTAGGTAAAGGTATGATATGAGTTACGAGTATAATCAGTTAGGATAAGGATACAATCGGTTGTTTATCTCACATGCTGTAAAAATGAAATGCGCGTGGTAACGTATCCAATTTACAAAACTGTTTTTTTTTGTATGTGGGGCACGTTATTGACTGGCACTTATGCCGAATTAACAAAAAAAAAAAATTGCGTGTCTTGAGCCAGTCCTGTGCGTCTTGCATCCGTCGGATGACGCACAGGACCGGTTGATATAGCGACACTTGGGGGAGTTCGATGTCTAACAGTGGACGACTTTCGATCGAAATGATGCTGATAATGATGAAGCAGTTTTTTGTTTTTTGGTGTTTTAGCACTTTTTTTTTTGCTTATTGAATGTTTACCACGATCACAGATATTTTTTTTGTTATCCTGTTCTATCTCACTCCTGGGCAAAGGCCTCCTTCCACTCCTATCATCTTTCACAGGCCCGCGTTTCGTTTTGCCATTTCTGGTGAAATCTGTTTCGTCTGTCTCACCATCTCCTTCGTGGTCTGCCGCGACCCCGCCGTAGCTTATACCACAAAATAATTCAGTTTCACTGGACCACTTAAATACTTATCTCATAAACCTTTGGGTTTAGATTGCGAGAAGTTCTTTAAGAATGCTGCGGATTATCTTCTTGGTCTGGAATGGATTGATGGTGGAGATGACGCCATCAGGTAAGCTGGACCTTTTGTGGCTGGTCCCAACGTAGGCGATAGGAGTGGCTAGATCTGTAGATAAAACTGTGATTAGGATAAGGATACAATCTGTTGTTTTTCGTAGGTAATTAAATAAATTATAGGGTAACCAGGTAGGGAACGTGCCTCACTTGCAAAACTAAGACATGCATTTATTTAGTGAACCATAAGTGTAAAATCAAACAACGCAAGTTCAACTTGCTTTTTCTATTTATTTTAATCTGTCTAGTTCACCCCGCCATGTCCTTCGTGTTCGCCGCGACCTCGTCGTAGCTTATACCACACAATAATTCAGCCTCACTGGACCACCTCAAATCCTTGTCTCATAAACCTCCCGCAGTCTAAACCCAAACGTCCGCTTCGAGCTATATTACATGTAATCTTAACAAAATACCAACTGTCACCGCCCTTATCCTGAACACCAATCCATCAGATTTGCAACTCTAGTAATCCCACAAACATCTCGGTCGTGGGTGGACATTGGATAAAGCGATTATTATATTATAAATGTAAATAATCGATTAGCATGCGCCGGCGCCGATCGAGCCGCGTCACTTGCACGCGGCGCCTGCGACGGCGTCAGAAAACCTATTAAAGGTATACCTTCAGCTGCATGTGTGGTCATGGACAAGAATAGGTCGCGAATTATGGAGATAGAGGACAGTAATGAGGTTTTGGTTTAAAGAACAAGTAGTAAAAAATAATAGTAAGGTACGAGTTAACCTTAGCTGATGATTTGTGTACAATAGTCTTCGATTCTAGTATGGGAGTATAAAACTTTTAAAGCTGCTTATGAGTAACTCTTAAAATAACAAAATATACGTGGATAATAATTGGCATATTATCCATGTATGTTTTATTATTTCACAACTACAAATTTTATATATAAAACGTATTTATTATACCAACCTAATCTCACTGACCAACAACGACTTTGATCGACAAATAAAATTTTTGTTCGTGTTCGCTACAACGCCATTTAGAAGTATTTTTTTTTTAAATTTGTATGCTTTATCATGAAATCTAAATATTAAAAAAAAACTGAAATGATTTCCTAAATATATATAACTTTATAATATTTTTTCTAAATTATATAAAAAAAATAACTTAAATATAATTTTGTCATTAGCATTGTCAAGCCTTTTTTCTCCATTCATTAATTTAAAATGAATCACTAAAGCATGAAGGATGATTCACCTTCAATTTGTTTTACGTTTTTAGAAAGTTGCGATTACTCAGTTTTTCTGATTTGATGAATGAGATGAATTGAGAAAAACTGAAAAATTTTAACTAAATACATAGAGTATAATATTAGCAAAAAATTATAACAAAGATTTGACAAAAATTGTAAGCTTTCTTAAGATTATGTTATTTCCCGTAAATTTTGTCGTTTTTTCTTTCCATTTTTCTTTTGGTACTAAAGTAACTAGGCTCATGCTCAACAGCCGTTAATCCTTTGGGATCATCTAGATTCGAGTATAATGAAAACTTTAGTTACAATTATTAAAAAACAATAATATGGAAAACAAACACACACATTCATTCACTCTCACACAATCACTCACTAGTGATTAATTATTTTTTTGTATTTTATTTCTTCACATAACATTGTTAAGTTTTTACATTTTTATTTCATTAGTCTGGAACAAATTAATATCCCTCTCACTGGACTCGGGAGTTGATGACTGCGCCACAGTTTTAACTTTTGCAGTCATCCTCGTTTATCTTTTGCTACCTATATTTTGTTTTTAGTTCCTAATAAACGATTATTATTATAATTATACAGAAATAGATTTTCGAAAAGAAGGCTGCCCTAGACTTAAACCATTATAATTCCGTTACCATCCGCTGCTCAATAAGGACCTCCCATTAGATTGCTTTCAAGAACAGCGCCGTGCAACTAATTAATATTTGGCTTACGAATCATTTTGTTCTAAGTTCCTACGTGCGTGTTGTGTCAAACATACTAAGTACGATCTCCTAAGGTTTAACACACACTGACGCGAGTTGAAGAGTTGCTAAACGTCATGTTTTTTGCCTATAGCATATTCATCTCTATTTTCATATTATTAATGTACCGGTTTGTGTCGTTGGAGTATAACAAAAACAAATCCATCCTACTTTAACAATGGTCTGAGCCCCTTGTCAGGACTTGACTGGAATCTCCAGTAGCAGTTGCTGTATTACTGAAACACACCTTCTAATATAGAGAAAAGGATAATAAACTGTTTTTATTGACATCCTTAAAACGGTCTTTACCAAAGTCCACTTATTAACCCTAACATGTGTGTTATGCAAATATTGAACCGCGTGTAGATGCACCTTCTCTTGCTTTTTCGGGTTGACTCTTGGTTAGAGTCGGGCGACGACGAAGCGTCTTCATGCGTCACAAATTTTCAAAAGTCTCTAAACTGGTCTAGGACTCTGAGCATTGTCGTGCAACGACGCACGTTCCATGCATTGTAACTGAAACACCGGACGCGATGCGACGATGTTTCGAATCAGCACTAATGTGAGGTGAGCCTAACGCACCACGCTCGCCGTATGCCAAAGCCCTAACAAGTTGATACGATCGGTGTCTTGTCAATCGATCCAGCTTATCAAATCGATCGATCGATTGATTTCATTTACAATTTGTATCAAATTGCTTTTCAGTTAGCGTTCTATTAACAACAATTTGCATACGTATCGCTCATGCTAAACAAGTAAATACATCATTAAAAATGTTGACTACTTCTGTTTTATTTATAAGAAAATAAATCAACGTCTATTAACCTGGTTTTTGATTGGAAATTGGTTGAAATGGCCGTTTAACTGTGACATAATTAACTTTTAATATAGATGAGGATTGGTAGACTAGTCTGATATTTAAAAGGTCCAACAAGATAATTGTCTGTAGTGGGTGCTTTGATGGAGCAATTTTATCTAATAGGTTTTCAATTGAATTGATCGAATTACTAGTTTACAATTTATTACTGTTATGCAATCTTCCATTTTGTTTTATCCATAAACTGAGCAGTTTCTGAAAGGTTACGATCGGTTATATTATTCCGGTATAAGAAACATGGATTGTTATTTAAGTATTTTATATATATATACGTGTTAAGTTAAAGCGTCTAGCCAAATTGAAACCTTATCTTTTACTCACAATGCACACCACCTGCTCGATAATGTCGCTCGCAAGTCATTCTATCCCTAGGGAAATAATGCAGTATGGCCGATCCCTAGAGAATAATAAGATTAGAATTTGAAACATCAAAAATCGTCAACATTGTGAATTAAAATGTATGTGCATCGACAAAGTTGGCTCGAAATTCAAACTCGCCACTAACAAAAAAACAGAAAATAGAATAAAACATGCTTACTAGCGATAGAAAAAATTAAAACTACAGAATCTTGGAGTAGTGAATTTTGTTTGTTTGATGAAATTGTAAATAATAGATAATATAAGAAGATATAAGAAATATAAGTATAAATAAGTATTATACTTATATTTCTTATATTATATTATATGATTTGGTCGACCAAATTGTCTTTTAATTATCTCATAGATGGTGTAAAAAGTAGAGCATGCAACACGGGGATAAAGCTGTGTTTGTCTTTTTTTTTTAATCTTTATTATGGAGCTTTGTCACAATTTTGACTATGTCGCTCCATCATAGCCAAATTTTGTGTTTTGATTTATTTTAAATGATTGTAATAAATGTTGTATAAAACGTGTTGTGTTTGTCTTGGGCGGCTTGAATTCCTCACTTCACTCAGGTTTCTTTATTAAGTCCCTCGCAGTGCTCGGGAGTTAATTATATAAATCTCTCACTGACGTTCGGGATCAAAATCAGCAACCTTCATTTCGTTCGGAATTCAACATGCCGCCTGTGACTTAAATACACTGCTTTATCCCCTAGTCACATAATCTACTATTATTCAACTAATACTAAGTTTTACCCACGATTTAACCCGTTTTCATGTCACTAAATTTTCATTTGATTTATTTTTTATTAAAGACCTCTAAACAAAGGATATACGTACGTGACTTGAAATACATACACAAACGGAGTTTTAAAGAAGTACAATTTTTCAATTTATTGCAGAAGGCCACAGTATGCTTTTGTGTTAAACTAAGTTTAAACCAAAATAAAAATCTCTTAAGCTCATTTCAGACTACGCTATAATATAATAGTATGTAGCACAACAATATCGATCACTATACATTTATTTAATTTAGCCAATAATATGTAGTATAGCAAAGTGTGAACGTGTTCTAAATAAATGTATGATGAACGATATTGTTGTGCTATGAACTATATAAGCTTTATGCTATTATAGTAAAGCGTAGCCTGAAATGAGCTTTGCTCTACTAACAGAAAATAATAAATTACTTTTATAATTTTGTTTTGAAAATATACAGGAAGGTACTGGTACAATCTTTTATAATTTCTGAAACATTGCTTCCTAATCAAAGTCTATAGATAATAAAAATAGAATAGAAACTTGATTCTAGATTTAGTACTGCCAAAACTTACGTTTCTATTAATCGAGTACCGAAGTATTTTAAATATATAAATGAAGTGAAGACTGATTTCTGAGGTTACACCTTTACATAATTTTCTAGTTACATACTCACAATTTCCACTGCATTTAGCATAATATAGTATAATCAGCTTTACTATGTTCCCACTGCTGGGACTCAGGTCTCCTTTCTAGGAGAGTGAATAGGCCACAAGCCACCACGCGGGCCCAGTGCGGGCTGGCAGATATCGCATGTCTTCGAATTTTTGGTTATAAGACATGCCGGTTTCCTCACGATGTTTTCCTTCACTGTTTTGAATGCAGTGGTGATGAAATTGCACAAAGTAATGTGTCTAGCTGGGTCTGAAGTCTGAATGAGTCGCGATCTACAACTCGTAAGTCGGGGCTGTTACCACTGCTCTCCACCGTCACTGCATTTATAATCACTTAAAGGCTGTTTTAAAATCGTGTAACTTGCACCAGTAACTATGTTGTCACATAAATCATGTCGGCTTAGGTTTTCATAGTCGTTTGTCGAGTGACGAATCACTTTTAAACCTGCGGCTAAGTTTAGACTTGTATAAAGCCGTCGCTATAAAAAGGACAAGCAATTTCCGTTTGGTTTATATAATTATTTTACTGTTAGGAAAATTAGTTCAGTAATGAAGAACTTGAAAGAGTATTAGCTCGTGAAAGGAAGTACTGCTGCCATATTTATTTCCGACGCCTAGCAGCGTTTCTATGTTTTAGTTAAAAAATGTGGTGGTATAAAATTTATAAACTAACTTAATATAAATCCTGTTTGCATGAATCAAATAGGATTTATAACATTATCGCCATCATATCAGCCGAAAGACGTCCACTGTTAGACATAGGCGTCCCCCAAGCCACAATGACCGGTCCTGTGCGTCACGCATCCATCGGATTCCCGCGATCCTGACTAGGTCATCGGTCCACCGTGTCGGAGGCCTTCCAACGCTGCGTCTTCCGGTACGCGATCGCCACTTCAGAACCTTTCGTCCCCATCGGATTTATAACGTTATTTACGAATGATAAAATTTATTTTAATTTAATTAATTCTGTATGCGATACATTTGAGCTTTGTGTCAGGCAACGAAACACAATGGCTGTGATAACTTCTGCAGATGTCCAAACGTCTTGAGAGCAAGTGACTTGAAAAACAAAACAGCACTACGCTAAAGCCCCCTTGCACCACTAAGCGTAGAAGCGGCCACAAAAAAAAAGCTAGAAGCGGCCGCAAAAAAACAGCTGAAGCGCGCGACACCTCTTGTGTCCGGAAAAGCTTGAAGCCGCTTCAAGCGCACACAAGCCACAAATAGAAACTTGAAGCGGCTTTTTTTGTGGCCCGTGTGCGAGGACAGTAAGCACTAGTGCATTTAGTGTAAGATTAATTTAAAACGACAATTACAATCAATTGTTATAAGATGTCAGAGATAGCAGTATATATATTTAGTGATTTCTGGTGCAATCAGGTCTAATACCAAAATCCAAAAAGAACACAAATTCGCAAACGGTTGCAACTTTGCAAGGCACATCATTATCATCCTCATATAACCGAAAGTAAGACACAGTGAAAAGAAAACAATTTAAAAAGACATGCGAAACTAAAATTTAAATTCATAACTCTCTAAAGGATATTACATCTCATCAGAAGTCTGTATATTAAGTTAAACGACTTGAGTAATTATTAGGATTTAATGAAATCTGATGTAGTCAACACGGGTTCAATTATCAAGGTTGATTAAATGATAGAGATCATTGTTTACTAACAGAAGAACCTTATAAAAAGTATCGAATATAAGTATTTTTTCAATGATTAAATATTACACAAAATTCCCAAGTGGGTTGACTTATTAGACAGACTATGTCTCGCTATATATAAACAATTCTTAAATGGTTCACTTATTGCTATAGCAATCTATTGAAAACTACACTTAAATCTTCTAAACTCTACTCTATGCGTGCAACGACGTCGTTGGTTGTGTGCTATGATAAAAAAAAAACAATTAAAAATGACTCTAAATCAAAAAAAAAAATCTCGAGAGAACACAAATTCGCAATCTACACTTAAACATCAATGAAATATCACTCGATCGCTTGACCGCTCGATTCATACAACTCCTAAAACCATTTCAATAGATTATCAATTCAATCCTGATAATTATAATTGCATCAGGCATTCTATCATGATTCATTAGTTTCGAGTAAGGACTGGCGCCGTCGGCCATTGGTTGGTGGAGCATAAAATATTCATTCGCACACATTATAATATCTATATTATGTAGACATTACTTATGCAAAATTAGGTAGTGGTATATATTGCCACCGTCATGATAAGTAAAGTAGACACACATTTTGTTAAATTTAGAAACACATTATTAAAGAAGGTGTAAGATAACCGTGGAAGAAAGTACATTGACCTTTTCCAAATATCTCTGCGTAGGTACTCGAAAAACAAGCAATGAACTCGAAAAAAACACAAGCTTTTCGTTACTAGATCATGTAAAAGATCACGATACATGTCGATTCAAGACAGCTTTATGTATTACTATTATGTATACAGCTCTATTTCCGTTTTTGAAATTAAGAATGTCAACAAATGTAGGAGGGTCAATAACCCTTATTCCACGGTTACCTGACGCTTACATTAGTTGATGGTTGAAAGTTGCGGTGGTGTGGGTATGTGTTGTAACTTTGGGTAGTGGGGGGCTATATCTTGTACTGGATGTTTTTCTTATACCTCGTACTGTTAATTTAACATTAATTAAGTTATCGAACATATCAGAAAAAAGAGAGTTGAAAGGAAATCGTTTGGTTTTGGTATGACTATGTGAAGAAAACAACGAAAACAACAGGTTGAAACGCATGCCGCTGAAAGAGTTATGAGTTATGTGGAATCTGGGTGGATGAAGAGGGGAAGTGGGAGGCCGAAAGAAAGATAGATGAATTGTGTGAGGAGTGCTATGAAAGAAAAGAGAGTCACTGATAGCGTGATAGTAGACAAGACAGAAGAAGAAAACGTGTTACGTTAACCCCAAGGAACATGAAACAAGGGCAGGAAGATTGAGAAGTTTGTAAAGAGTTAATTGCTTGATGGAGATCAATGTCAATATATTTCTACAAGTATTTAGATATCTTGCATACACTAATCAATAGACCATACGAGCGATATGCAACATACTCGTTTTGCATATGTCGTGACCAGATCTTAGAAATTGCTCACTTCATGATATGGCCAACTAAAACTGGCCAGATCGCTTAAACGTTAACATTTGATGATATGTCAATCCCAGTTCGACCATCGTATCATTAATAGATAATAGATAAATAATATTCCACAACTATCACACAACACCGTCTAGTCCCAAGCTAAGCTGAGCTTGTGTTATAAGTACTAGACGGCTGATAAACATACTTATTTAATTCTAAATACATACATATTATAGATAAATTACACCCAGACACAGAACAAATGATGCTCATCACACAAACATTTGTCCTGGGTGGAAATCGAACCCGCGACCTCCGGCATAGCAGTCAGGGTCATTAACTACTAGACCAACAGACCAGTCAAGTCAGCCAGGTCAATCATTGATGTAGGATTTCAATGATAATAAAAGTTCTAAGGAAAGTAGGTCAAACGAAGATTGAAATATCATCAAACTTTAACGTTTAAAATGATCTGGTCAGTTTCATTTGAGCATATCATGAAGCCCCACGTCCGGCGAAAATTCACCCTTACGTCATTTGAAACCTCTATGGTCCGGCCTAAGAGTTTCGCCTCGTCGTTTATACCACGTACGTCGAAGGACTGGAACAGTTTGCCTGCTGCGGTCTTCCCGTCTGATTAAATTTGGGTGTCTTCAAGGCTGGAGTGAATAGGCTCTTAATAAACTAGTGTGCCTTACCATCAAAGATTGCATCGCTGCTTTTCATCAAGTGGGATCGCAGTCAAGCAGTAGTTTATATTATCAATGAAAAAAAAGTGATCAATTTCTAAGATCTGGCCATCAAACAAAATAAAGGACTACATATTATCACCAGGATCCAGAGGTGAAGATTCCGCAAAAAGAGGGCCAAACAAGCCTTTTGCACATAAAGTTTGTTCCCGATTCAGCAAATGTGGTCAAACCAAGTATCATCATCTTGGCAGCCCTGTTAATTGCTCTGTTCATCTTGACAACAAACACAAATCGAGGATAAACACTTAATCTACCACAATAGAGGTTACTAAAGAATCGTACAATGGTACAGTCAACCACTTAACGCAGTAATACTTTAGTTCTGAAAAATGCCTTAGATACTTCAAAATATAGTTAGCATTAATATTTAATATAATTATCATTATTAGTAAATATGTCTATTAAGTGCTCCATTTTTATCTTAAAACATATTTTTTTTATTCTATTGAGATTGCAATATTTTTTTAAATTATTTAGACTTTGATTCAACCACCTTAACACCTTTACATGAGTGATCGGCTATTTTTATTTTTTTATTACCTCTTTGTATAATGTTACTGTGAGAACACTTTATACTCCGCGAATTCATTGATTACTTTAAATTTCGAACCACTTTATTATTATTTTTTGTGGTTTTTAGGCACAGTTTTGACCAGTGTACACTGTGCTCTAATACCTATTAATATTGTGATATGAAAATATAAAACTAATCGTTTTTTTTAAGAACGAGTATGGAGTTTCTTGCCGGTTTTTCTCTCTAAGAAACGACCAATTCTAACCGTGCACTAGCTTCTGACGTTTTATAAGTGCCCATGTGAAATAAAAACATTTTGAGTATTGAATTTAAATATCTATCTTATTAAGCCTGACTGTACTTACCGTACATATATTGATGAGGAACGTAACTTCTTCCTTTTTAAACACTTTTATGACATCCTACGTGTTAAGCTCATCCATTTTGTTTTCATTTTGCTCAGCTTTGATTCTGTATCAGTAAGTACTCTGGTTTACGATTTGTTATTGGAGCACACTCAATAATATTGTTTAACTTTTAATGATGGTTATAATAATTTTATTACTGGCTTTAAAATATGTAAGATAATTATTAAGTAGATGTTTGTGGTAGCTTACTAATACCAAATAATTATGGTTTTATGTTGAATTGGATCGGTCAATTGAATATTTCTAGTTTGGTCCCATAACTGATTATTACTATCTGAGAATAAATTTGTAAACTAAGTGCAAATAATTTATTTATTTACAAGGCTATTAAGGATGATGAATTATTGACCACCAGCAGTTAAATGTCGGCGCGCACTGTTCCCGCGCGCCTCAAGGAGTTGTCAGCAATAGCATGGACCCAGCCGGGTCGAAGCCTACTGGGGCCAGGGTTATCCGAAAAGGAACTCGAGCCCTGGTATGAAAGCTAGAAGGAAGGAAGTGGGCTTTTTGTCAGTAAGAGTCTGACACTATCTCCCACTCCGCCCAAGAGGGTTGAGGGGGGGTTGTCATTGGATGATTTTACCCACCACAAAAAAATGCGGTTAAATGTAAATAGGTCTTTGAATGGACAGTTGTGATTAATAACTAATAACCGTCAGACTCGTTCGTCTATGTGTGTTATAATTTTTTTGTAATCGTCGATTTTAAGATACGGTTACGGTTCTGACTTTGGCTGAAAAACGTTTTTCGGTCAGTCACAACTATTTTAAACAACTTTCTCATTAGCAAACGTTTTCAAACACATTCACTGCATTAGTCAAAATCGCTTTCTTTTATTATGTGCGGGGTACAGCTATATTAATATTTCTATGGATATAACAGAGACAAATATATAAAATTAATTCTCTCACGAAGCGTTGTTTTTTAGGAACAAAATTTTGTGAGGCCGGAAAGGTCTCGTACGCACTGCAAAGAAGTTCAACTTTGCTTCTAAAAGACCTCATACTCTCTGGCTAAAATAGGTGCACTGGCTGAAATACCTTGACAAGTGGCTCCGCAGCGTACATGTAGTAATCATCTACTTAAAAAATTCGCACAAGGCCTTCTGACTTTACAGAATACTACTAGAAAGAAAGAAAGAAAGAAAACTGTTTCATTTGACATACACGCTCGTAGATACACACAATGAAATTATAAGAATTAGCTTCACTTTTCTTGGACTGACCGACATTTGACTATTCAAAAGTGCCTGCAAATGGTCTATTTGATTTTTTTTGAATTTTGAGTTTTGAATGAAGTAACAACATGTAGACACTAATGATTATGTAAAAAAAGAGACAACTAACAATGTGTGTCTCACGGCGCCAAATCGGTCCAGTTCAGCAAAAATCTAAACTATCAACCTGTCCAATGTTACCAGTTTAATACTAAGCCAAGGAACTAGCAACAACAAAATACCTTTACAATTGTGATACAAATTGAACGCCTCTGAATCCATTCAAGTTAGTTTATCAGCTACTGGAATTACTTAATCCGGTTCAGCCTTATCCTTCACGCAATCCTCCTGACACGTTGCACGATAGCTGTCTGACAGAATAGATCGTTCATTTTGAATTTATAGATCGGCCATGCTGGGCTTTGGGCTATGGGATTGTGGATTGCATTTATGCTTGTTAGTTCAGGCAACTGAATACAAACAACGATTATAAATTTTGTTATTTCTGTTCACTCAGGGAAACAGTAATAAACAATTATTGTAGTAAAAATAGCATCATCAGCTTTTTTAATGTTCCCCCCTCTACTGGAACTCCATCCGTCTCCTTTCTTTTTTTTTTTGAGCGTGCAAATCGTCTAATTTCTTCTCCAGCTGTGTGTGAAGTAAGAGGTGTTCACACGGTGACTGTTTCGAACAAACCTGCTATCCTGGATATGTGATATAAACAGTAAACATAAAAGAAGCTTAGCAAAAGATTGCTTCTTTGCTTGCGGTCTTTCCGTCTGATTATAATTTGGGTATCGGCAAGGCTAGAGTGAATATAGTCCGTCTAATGAAAGCGTGACCTGAGAAAAGGAGGTTACAACCAAAAATTTTGAATGTGGTATTATTGAAATAGTAGGAGAAAAAAGTTTTGATACTAGAGTTTTTTTTTTGTATTTATAACAATTGTATAATAGTTAATCCTAGTCAAAAACATGTGTGTAGACTTAATTATTTGGTGGGTGTGTGGTAAAGGTCAATAACACATAAAATGTTAGTTATTAACCCAAATTATTTTATTTTATCTGATCTCTCAAATGTCGCTATATGGCGTGGCTGGAAAGACCTCACGGCGTTCTTACCTTTCGCATGACGTAGGTCCTCACCGGACATGATTCGTTCGGGAGGTACCTACACCGGATTCATGCGGAAGTGACGCCCGGGTGTCGCCACTGTGCGGAATGCCCGGAGGACACGGTGGAGCACACAGTCGAGGTGTGCTCCGCTTGGGCGGATCATTGCCGTGCCCTCGTGGGGGCGATCGGCGGCGGAGACCTCTCGCTCCGAGCATCAGGCAACGGCGTTACCGCCGCCGCCGCCAGCGCCAGGATACTGATCCCGATTTCCGGCCACCGTAGGCACGGGCTTGCGGACAGTGAGCAATGGATAGCTCGCTGTCCGGCCGTCCGGTAACTGTCCGGACCAAGCCCAAGTCGTCAACGGTGCGCACTGTTCCCGCGCGCCTCAAGGAGTTGTCAGCAACAGCAGGGGCCCAGCCGGGTCGAAGCCTACTGGGGCCAAGGTTATCCGAAAGGGCGCTCGAGCCCCGGTATGAAGGCTTGAAGGAACGGGATGGATTTTTTAGTCAGTAAGAGTCTGAAACTATCTCCCGCTCCGCCCAAGAGCGGGGGTTGTCATAGGATGATTTTTCAAATCGGAAAAAATAGGAGCTTTATAATATTCAAACAATATTCTTTATTTACCATTTGGCCTTCTGGCAAGAATACCAAGTGCACAACACCGCGATAGTCAAATAAAATGGTCAGCATGATTTCAACTTCATCGCGTCTCGCCAACACTAATGTGTTTCAAGGTTGTTGGGTTGGAATCAATTCGTTTTAGCATAGAGAAAATTCAGATCTGTTGGGATTAGTCAAGTGGGAACATGTTTTATACCAATGATTGTTTCAAATGATACGGATCGACTCGTGAGACACAATAAGTTCAACAGCTCTCAAACTTGAACTAGGATTTCAGTCACTATTTCCTTCACTTTCGCAATTTTAACTTGAGTTGAAGATTTTGATGCTCTATCAGACAAAGTGAGGCAAATCTTTCATTACATCTCAACTGCTTTTGAACGCATTCTACCACTCAATCGATTCAACAAAAGCCTTCTTTGTTTGATGTTTTTGTCCATTATGAAATTCGCAATATGTCAGATTATCTAAAAATATAAGAAAAACCAATTATCATTATATCTCTATAACTATCTAATAATATTAGTCGACAAGGATCAAGATTATAACGTCATACTAACTTAAAAATTCTGAAATCGTATGTAAACATTGTTGGTTTTCATTGAAAACACCTTCTTTCTCTTCTTGTTTTTGTTTGAACTTATTAACGATAGTGTGTAGCAGTTTTCGCACGTTACTGTTTATTGTTTTTCCCATAATTAAGTAATTATTCTTGAAAAATAAATATCTGTTTACAAAACTGACAATTGCGACCATAGACTTTGACGTGATTTTTTTCGGCAAAACAATGTTGCCAATTTAATTTAAAAAAAAAACTCCAGGTTACGCTTTCAGTAGACGCACTCTAGGCTCATAATAAACTAGTGCGCCTCACCATCAACGATTGCATCACTGCTTACCATCAGGCGGGATCGCAGTCAAGTACTAGTTTATAACAGATAAAAAAAAATGAAGTGCCCACTTATATCTCTTGTGCTCCATTAATAAGTTAATACTCCGCAAAATCTCTATGACTATTGAACATAATATTTCAACATTTTTAGCCCAATTATTTCCTCTATACGTATTCTGTTCGTGGCACAGCTAGGCGCCAACAGACCGATCATTCAATCTATACATAGATACGTTTCAAAGTATATATTGGGTTAATTCTTCCAGGCTTTTAGTGTCTGTCTTTTAAACTATTGCATAGCTTCTACCGCGGGCCTTGAGCGTGGAGACCAAATCCAGAAATTCCATAACGAAAATAACCTAACACCCCCCACTCATTTGTTTTTTGAGGGTGGTGACCGATAAGAAAATAAATGAGTGAACAATCAATCAAAATTCAATTTAATGTGTGAAAGTGTAACTTCAATTAATATCAAAGAAAAAAAAAACAAAGGAAAAAAATACTGCATAAATAAAATAAATAAATAATTATAATTGCATAAGTTGATAAAAATGCTGTGCAATGGCTTTGCCGCGGCGGTCCCCGAGTGCCACACGTCTTTTTTTGTTTTTGTTTTGGGTGAGATATTAACAAATATCTTCCCTTGCTTTAGGTGGAGCAAAGGGTCGTTACAGACTTCTACTGACTAAAACCCAGCTGTGTTCCTTCAATTGTTTTGTGACTCCGTGATCACAGTCTCTTCCGAGCAATTCCGCAATGCTTTAGTATCTGCCTTGCAAGTTGATTTTTCTATAAATATTGCATTTGATTTGATTTCGTCGACCACGTCATCGCTTACTATCAGGTGAGATGGTGGTCAAACGCAAACCATCATTAATAAAACATTAATTTAAAAAAAATACGTTAATACCTGGAAATAATCTTTAAATAACGTTGCCCCACACTAGGGCAATTACTCCTATATCGTGAGTGCGTTCACAAACATGTAAAATCACATTCAAATGACACCCAAACTTGGAAACCTATCTGTAGGCCGTCCAAAGTTTTTTTCCGTGCAGGAATCGGCTAGTCTTTGAACAAAAATTCTAATGCCTATTCTGCCGTCGAAAAGGGTACAACTACCAATTTATACATATATATATTTTTTTTAACAAAATTGAGTGAAATACATATTTGGAATCGGAAAAAAAACACTGATACCGAATATCTAAAGAGAAAAAAAAAACAAGAAATGTTAGTTGAGCCAATTTTACTGAGGACTTGTCAACGATCATAGGGTGGGCCCCGATGGTTGTCGCAGTCGCAGGGTCGAAGCCTACTGGGGCCAAGTGTCTGCTCCTGAAAGTAAGGCTCGGCCCCGGTATGAAAGGCAACAAAGGACTCCCGTCCGATTATAATTTGGGTGTCATCAAGGCCAGAGTGAATAGGCTCTTAATAAACTAGTGCGCCTCACCATCAAAGATTGCATCGCTACTTACCATCAGGTGGGATCGCAGTCAAGCACTAGTTTATTTCAATTTAAAAAAAAGGAACGAGGTGGGGATTTTTAGGCATTAAAAGCCTGACACTATCTCCCGCTCCGCCCAAGGGCGGAAGATGTCATTCGGATGATTTATACCCAGCGAAAAACTAAAATAAAAAAAAAGTATTACACTCTTAAGTTTCAATTCCTGTATATTTACAGTTCATGCCGATCGGCCGTCCTTGTGGTACCCTGTCCTGTCCACAAATCTGTGCAGCGTGACTGAGCACTAAATTGTCACGGCGTCTTGTTACCTGTTAACTGCATTGCTGATTAAATTAACTTTAAATGATACAAGCTGATCTAGTTGCGGTCAGCGGCTTTGAAGTGCTTTAAGTTTTAGTGTTTGTTGATTACTGATAAGGAATGATTAGTTCTGACCGTTGTATTCTTTGTTGATGTGAAATATTTATTGATGCAACTTAGCCGACTCAAATGCCGTGATGGCAGATGGCATGATAGCATCATCCCGTGACAGCAGACATAGTATGACATAGGTATGACAAGGTCGTGCCGTGATACTCCCACTGGCCACCACTCTCGACTTCTTTGGGTGTTCACAAATGTATAGACTACATATATTTCAGTATATAATTATATATGTTATATTATTTGCTTTAACTGTTTTGTATGTTCTTATTTTCTTATCGCTCTTAAACACGGTTTTTTTTAAATCTTCTTTCGCTGTTTTTCTGAATAAGATTTCTAAGAGAAGTGATGGGATGATACCCCACCTTAAAAAAGGGACTTATTTGCCACCTGTGGAAAAGTTGCTGTCAATTGAAGCATCTGGCAGGGATTTTTTTAATACCTACAATTCTATTCCATTTCAAAGAGACATCTTTACTGCATTTCTCTAAACCTGAACATCCTAAAGTACCACAGTCCGTTATCGACCTCATTCACAAAACATCCAAAACACCTGGTACTAAGGCCCTTCGTATACCAAGCTACGTAAAAATCACCTGTACCCCTAGCCAAGTTGCAAATCTGCAATAGTTAACGCTAGTAGAAAGCTTCAAATGTACAGGAATGACGTCATCTCAACGCTCAGTGAGGTCACAGTATAAAATGGTTAGAACAAAAGATCCGGCGACGCGGCCAACTCGAAGCGTTCGACGCAAGCGAAACGGTTGGAGGCTGGTAGCGCACGTTCCGAACACACGACATTGAATCGCAAGACGCGAGGTGTGTGTGAATGACCGGCTCATTAATAGTTACTCCACCATATCTAAAGTCAAACTTGATGAAATCCAATACTTTCAGGAGACAAAAGCCTTAGCCTACAAAACTTGATACTATGACAGCAGAATATCATAAAACGGAACCAAGTATGATATAACGAGAAAGAACGAAAAAAAAAAATTCAAAGTTGATTGTTGGCGACGCGTCTTGTAAAAAAAAATCAATAAGTTTATTACCTAGTTGAAAATATCCGCAAAGGAACCAAGGTTACCGATATAGCTCGAAGAATCCCCTTTAAGTGGTAATGGGCAGGGCAAATTGCTCATAGAACGCATGGACGGAAGGTGCGAAGGTTCTTGTTCTCGGAAGACACGGCGTTGGAAGGCCTCCTACAAGGTGGACTGATGACCTGATGAAAGTCGCGAGAATGCGATGGATGCGAAACGCACAGGATCCTTAGAGAGGCTTGTGTCCAACAGTGAACGTCTTTCGCCTGAAATGATGATGATAATGATGACCTAGCTGCTTAGAGACCAAAATCGTCGGGTATCGAAGATTTGCGTAGCCTTGTGTACGAATGGCCTAAGAGTTAGACGTGACCTCCACTAGATACCACAGCATAACAAACATGTTAACAAGAGGTCCCAATGTCCCAGTACCATAGAGCAGCGAAATGTTGGACACAGTGCGCTACATAATATCTCACTAGTGCGACAGATATACGAGGGCGGAACACCGTGGTACGAGATAAGGGAGTGGCCCAGAACCACTGCAAAGCTACGTAGTTTACGTAATTGAAGGGAAAACGCGGTGGTTTTAAAAGTTTTATTTTTCGTTATTCATTCTTTTTTTAGAGTTTTGTACCCAAAGGGTAAAACGAAACCCTAATACTAATACCCTATGTTCGTCCTTTAGTCTGTCTGTCTGTCACCAAGCAGTATCTCCTGAACTGTGACAGTTAGACAGTTGTTGTTGGAATTTTCACAGATGATGTATATCTGTTGTCGCTATAACAACAAATCCTGAGTCTGTGTTTCCTGATAGCTACAACCCGGGAATATTTAAGTCGAGAGTGAATAGCTTTCTTCTAGGTAAGCGCGTTCCATCGTTATCCGTATCGTCGCTTTCCATCAGGTGAGATGGCGGTCAAGCGCGAACCTATCACTAATTAAAAAATATAGGACAAAATAAAATTTAAGGGGGTTCCCCCACAACAAACATGATTTTTTGCTGTTTTTTATAGATAATGCTTCGGAGCCCTTCGTGAGCGATTTCAACTGACACTTGGCCGGTTTTTTATTAATAAGTTCATTTTAAACCACTATCCCAGTGTCACGCACAATGGTCCGATATGGACTAAGTGCGGAAACCAGACCACGAAGATAAGATAACCACTATCCCACCTGATGGTAAGAGTTGATGTGGTCGAGGATGGAGCACGCTTGCTTAGAATTAACCTCTTCACATTTGACTTAAATACCCTTTTTTATGGTAAGTAAAATCATCCGATGACAACCCCCAATCTCAGGCGGAGCGGGAGATAGTGTCAGACTCTTACTGACTAAAAGCCCACCCCCTTCCTTCTAGCCTTCTAGGCTTCGACCCGGCTGGGCCCCTGCTGTTGCTGACAACTCCTTGAGGCGCGCGGGAACAGCGCGCGCCGTCGACGACTTGGGCTTGGTCCGGACAGTTACTGGACGGCCGGACAGCGAGCTACGAAGTTCATGATAGCATGATGGGTGACAGGACAGAATAGAAGAAAAAATAACGTGTTGCGATGATTATGATTATCGTCGGCAAATAAATGACAGTGAAATTATTAATAAAGTGTGAATTGTATGACAAACTTAATTCTTAATATGACAAACTTAATATGTCTGACCATAAAGAAAGAACCTTATCACAGCCACAATGACAAATATCGTTATTGTAAAATATTTACTATTACTTACATTCAATAATGTTTTAAATACAAATGGTGTGTAATGAAATGATTTCCGTCGATTGTTCACGTATGTAAATATTATGATGCGTTAAAATTGAAATATCTCTATTTTCCTTTGCAATGTAAAGTTTTAATAGAAAGTGAGGTAAACAAAACGACAATTTATTTTTTATAGCATAAGTGTATGAAAACTAAGGCTGCCGACATAGCACAAAGAATCGCCAAACTTAAGTGGCAATGGGCAGAGCATATTGCTCGCAGAACAGATGGTCGTTGGGGCCGAAAGGTTCTGGAGTGGCGACCGCGTACCGCAAGACTCAGCGTTGGAAGGCCTACAAGGTGGACCGATGACCTGCTGAAGGTAGCGGGAAACCGATGGATGCGGGACGCACAGTAACGTTCGCTGTGGCGACGCTTTAGGGAGGCCTATGTCCAACAGTGGACGTGTATCGGCTGAAATGATGATGATGATGAAGCATGAGAATATTTTAGAAAATATATCTTGATCCTACAAACAGACACTTTAATTTTCTATATAGATAGATTCTTCTCAACAGCTTCGTTAGCTTGTTGCGTTATCTACTGCAATAGTAAAGATTATTGTGTTCACGCACTGTTTACATAAATGCTAGATTTATTTGCAGTTAAGACCTTTCTCTAAGCTAGTGGTTCCCAACCTTTTTGTGACCTGGGACCACTTTGATTTCTTTGTCTCTGTTCTTAGCAGAAATCTAAATCATACATTCAAAACACTTGTTAACTTGTGGTATACATTATGTTTATGTTCTCTAATTAAAAATAACAAGCATTGTCGTAAAAAAAACAGCGAGGTTGGCTTGGATCTTTAAAAACATTTTTATGTGTAAAAATGTTTTTAAAGATCCAAGCCGTTTCGAAGGAGTAGAGAAAAGTTGCGAAATTGCTAAATATTTTTTTTAGACAAAAGTATTAATAGCACGAAAAAATCAAATGTTGATAATGTTGTTCATGAATCTATAATAAACATTTTTTTTTTAAAAACCTATTATCCTGGCCGTTACCGAGGAGTAGGCTTCAGAAAGTCACTGTTTTATGGCACTTTTCGGGCGCTTGGGCCTTAAAAAAAGTATTAAAATCCTTTTCCCAGTGCAGCAACTGAGAAAAAATTTTGTTTTTACGGTATTCTCTTCTCGCATTGCCATCATTCCAAGTAATGGTACCTACGATGTTTTATTTTGTTTTATGTGTGGGAAATCATTCAATGATTTCTCCTGGTTTTTGGATGGAGTGGGAGGGCGTGCCAGACTTTTACTAAGACCCTCTGCTGGTACTTCTTCGCCTTTGTTATAAGGCCCGAGGTTTTTCACTTGACCTACCTACATTGTTACTCTCAAATCAGTTCCTATATAAGTTCTCCAGTTGGGTTTACAAGAATTGTTCGGCGTCTTGTGATTATTCAAGCGTTTGGAAACTAGTGAGTCGGAAAATTACGGCTCATGTCCTTACACAAAAAAAAAACTTGCAAATTAAGTCATCCACCTTAGGTGTTAGCGTGATTGCGTATTACTCTAATGCGTTATTTACGGAAGAAAACATGTAAACAGATAAAAAATAATTGAATCTTAATTAACACACACGATCAAAGCCAGTAAACAACTACATACGTCTCACAGACGTAGACATACGCCTGACAGACGTACATATGGTTATCTGTAACTAGTTAGATATCGAAGGAGTTTCTTACTCTAGATTAGTAGTATAATTGACAGGTTAGATAACTACGTGTGTGTGTATGTACGAGTGCGTACTTTATATACCTAGCATCAATCAATCAGTCATTTTTTATTTGCTCCAGAACAAATGGAATTGATTAATTTACTTTTCTCACCATGCTTAAATAATATAACATACATACAAAATCAGCATTTTTAATTTTCCCCCTGCTGGGACTCAGACCTCCTCTCTAGGAGAGGGAATGGGCCGTAATCCACCACGCGGGCCCAGTGCGGGTTGGTGGATGTCACATGTCTTCAAAATTTTGGTTCTAGGGCATGCCAGTTTCCTCACGATGTTTTCCTTCACCGTTTTGAGTGCAGTGGTGATGAAATAAATTACACAAAATAATGCGCCTGAACACCAAATGAAAGAAGACTGCCGAATGAATTCATTAATGAACCGACCCGACGCTGTTAGATTTTTTCATTCTGCATCTTTCACTCCAACTGCGAATGAACGAAAAATGAACGATCTGCACATAGAGAGAACGTTCACTCGGATTCGGCCATTTTGTTTCGTCATTGTCGGAGCAATAAGCAGTAAAAGTTCTTCAAATGTACATTCGTATATTCGCAAAAGCGCGCTCTATTGTCGACCGCATCGTCGCTTTCCATCGAGTGAGATAGCGGTCAAGCGCGAACCTATCAACTGTAAGGAGGAAAGGAATTAGGAAATTATAACCACACGGTATTAAGGCTGTAAAAAGTTATTGTAAACTAGCTTTTGCGTGCAGCTTCGCCCGCGTACATAAAATATAGCCTACTAGCTGTCCGCCCGCGACTTCGTCTGCGTGTACTTCGGTTATCGCACTCTAAACGTGTTTTCCCGTAGGAATAAGATGTTTTTCCGAGATAAAAAGTAGCCTATGTTCTTTTCCATGTAAAAGGCTATATGCATGCCAAATTTCATCCAAACCCGTTCAGCCGTTTTTGCGTGATTAAGTAACAAACATCCAAACATCCCCACTTTCACATTTATAATATTAGTTAGGATGTCAGTCAGGAAAAAAGCAGCTTTCTATCGGTAAAAAATTTTAGCAATCGGACTAGTACTTCGCGAGATTACCTTCTACAAACAAAAAAACAAAGAAACAAACTCCACCTCTTTATTGTATTAGTGTAGCCTAAGCATTATTCCGCATTCGTATTCTCCTTTTTTTCTAGGTACATAAAAGAGTAATTATTTTGTAAAATTGGTTTATAACCCACTTCTAAAACCATAAAACATGGAAGTGACAAAAAAAATAAAAATACAAACTGTTTTTTGGTCATAAACTTAGAAACACATATTACAAGACCCCACAAATTAATCGGCAAGTCCATAAATTAAGTTAATGGGGACATAAAAAACATCTAAAAATGTAATGTAAAGCTACTTATAATCTAATATCTGACACTATTAATTTGATGTCCTTTACAAATAAAAATGCTGTAAAACACACTTCGCTTTTAACTTTGATTCACACGCTTTAGGGTTCCTCAGGGTAAAGGAAACCAATTTATCTATCTATATATACACCGTTAAATTTTGATCGTTTTAATCCCGTGGAGGGTCGATCTGGTACATGAAACACTACCGATTTGTAAAGATAAAATTAAAAAATAAAGTACCTTTTTTTCAAAACTCGTATTAATTTACGTATGTACGAAATTAATTTCTTTATGAAAACGTCAGCTGAGCGAGTCCAATGACCTGTAGGTAGTTTGTACGTAACACCGACTACTGCCTTAGCGGTGTATAAAAGAGGATACTGACTGACTGACATATCAACAAACAGCTGAAACAACGGGGACTAGGAGCGTGAAATTTTGCACAAAGTTTCCTTTTATGACGTAGGCGAGCACTAAGAGAGGATTTTCCAAAATTCACCCCCTATGATGATGAATCTTGTTCCCTTTCGTTTCAGTCCATCCAAAGGTTGTCTGGTAGAAATTGTCCTGTGCAATAAGACCGCCTATTGTACAATTCTTTAGTAGGTTAAGGTGTGCAATAAAGATATATAATAATAATAATGAAAGGGGGGTCTAAAGTTGGTATGGAGAAACGTAATCTCACGCGGGCAAAGCCACTGGAGGAAGCTAGTTTTTTAATAAGGCATTTGTGTATTGTGCAGTACCTATTGTGTAAATGTCAATAGGTATTGGTCTAAATCAAAAAACGTAACCATATTAATAAACTAAATAAACATTTTTGTTAATGACAAAATAAATAATGATTATGGAACTCACTTTGAAACTAAACTGAAAAGCAATGAAGTATATCTGGGTTTTGCCAGTTTATTACCATCCTAAATTTAGCCTTTGCTAAATCTAGGACCAAAACCTAGAAAATGTTTGGTATGCTTTTCTAGATCTTTCAAATTATTACTAACCTTCCATTTATTTTAAGTTCGTCAGCCTACTTAGCCTATAACAGACTGTCTGGTCAGCTGTCAGTGATAAAACCGATATTGTACCTAAAGACCCTGCAGGATCATTCGAAAGAGTCACCGAGTCCCTAGTACACAAAGAGCAATGAAGGATATAATATAGCTGAGTTTTAGTCAACAATAGTTTGGAAAGCCCTTTCGATCATTCATTGGATGGTTTCCCACCCCAGATAAAGTTGAGATCGACTGTATCTGGCCGTTTGCGTACAAATACCATTATCTTGAATTTTGTAAGAGTTGTGGTAGAATTTTGCCATTAATTAAACTCATATCTCTGGACACTATTACTTTTTGATACTAACATTGCATCGTAAACGTCCAACTGCAGAACATTTGCCTCCCAATAACCCACGTCATATAAAAGTCAAATAAAACGATAAGATTTTAGTACATTCACGAACCACTTAATGTGTCTATTTAATGATGGGAAATTATGCATTCAAATTTTTGGGCAGCCATTAAGAAAAATATTATCATGAACCAATTACGGGCCCCCAACAGTCCACTGCGACTCACACCTGGCTTAAAATAAATGTGTACAACTTGTCATTGGTTTTATGACGGAGCCCATTAAATAATTCATTAGTAAAACGACCAATCATAAATCAGGAAAGTGCGACAGCACGCGTGCAATGTTTTGAAACAGCCAATCAGGGAACGGCATTTCTTATGACTGCAATACAAATTGGATAATTAAAAATATGTGTGGTATATGGGAGTAATTGATGGTAAAGGATAGGTGTAAAGATCGATTCAGTAATTAACAAAAGTAATTAAATGGTGGTTTGCTGAATGTTGACGGTATTGAGCTTTTAATTATTATATTTTAATGATGTCATTAATGAATAATGTATGTCAAGGATTTTTTTTTTTTTTTTTTTTTCGATGGGAAAAATCATCTTATGACAACCCCCGCTCTTGGGCGGAGCGGGAGATAGTGTCAGACTCTTACTGACTAAAAAACCCATCCCGTTCCTTCAAGCCTTCATACCGGGGCTCGAGCGCCCTTTCGGATAACCCTGGCCCCAGTAGGCTTCAACCCGGCTGGGTCCCTGCTGTTGCTGACAACTCCTTGAGGCGCGCGGGAACAGCGCGCGCCGTCGACGACTTGGGCTTGGTCCGGACTGTTACCGGACGGCCGGACAGCGAGCTACCCATTGCTCACTGTCCGCAAGCCCGCGCCTACGGTGGCTGGAAATCGGGATCGGAATCCCGGCGGCGGCGGCGGCGAGAGCGCCGTTGCCTGATGCGGTCGGCCTCCTCCTTAGCGAGCATTACTGCTTCGCAGAAGTCGGCGACCGCCTGCCACTCCTCCTCGCTCCGGACCATGGCCTCGACCAAGGCCCGGCGCGAGAGGTCTCCGCCGCCGATCACCCCCACGAGGGCACGGCGATGCTCCGTCCAAGCAGGGCACACCGCGATTGTGTGCTCCACCGTGTCCTCCGGGCGTTCCGCACAGTGGCGACACCCGGGCGTCACTTCCGCTTTAATTCGGAACAGGAACCTCCCGAACTTGCCATTTCCGGTGAGGACCTGTGTCATGCGGAAGGTAAGGACGCCGTGAGGTCTTTCCAGCCACGCCTCAAAGAGGGGACTTATCGCCATAATTGTGGCGTGCCCAGCACTGGGTTGCGATAGTCGCTGACGCCATTCCACCATGAGATCCCGCCGGAGCTCTGTCCGCCATGCCGCGACCTGTCGCGGCAGAGGACTTTCACCCCGGCGTTGCATCTCCACGCGCATGTCGTGCATGTGTGTAAGGACTGTTGCCTCCAGATCCCACGGTGGTAGGCCAGCCAGAAGGCTCGCCGCTTCGCGGGAAATCGTGCGGTATCCCCGCACCATCCGAATTGCCATGACCCTCTGGCAGGCGTTCAGAATGGCCGCCGGTCGCTTTTGCAGCGATGGCGCCCACACCGGCGCCCCGTAGAGGGCCATGGACCGAACGATCCCCGCGTAGAGCCTCCGGCAGGAGGCGTCTGGACCCCCAAGGTTGGGCAGGAGCCGCTTGAGAGCGGCCCCAGTCCGGTTGAGTTTGGGAGCCAGACGTCGGAAATGCTCCACGAAATTCCACCGGCTGTCGAGGACGAGTCCCAGGTACTTCATCGTCGACCCGACACCTATGTGAACTCCTCCTACCGTTAGTTGGGAACTCATTGGCGGCGCGTTCCGAGAGCGGCGACCGTGAAAGCACATCGCCTCGGACTTGTGAAGCGCCACCTCGAGTCCCAACTCCTGGATCCTATCAACGACCATCGCAACCCCGCGTGTCGCTAGAGCGACCGCCGCCTGGTACGACTCTCCCTGCGCTAGAACCAGCGTGTCGTCTGCGTAGCAGACCACGCTGACCCCGTCAGGGAGGTCGCCCCGCAGCACGTAATCGTACCCGATGTTCCACAAGGGTGGCCCTAGTACCGACCCCTGCGGAACACCGCACGACATCTCCCGACGTTTCCAGTCTCCCTGGTGACCGGGGTAGACAATATACCTGTCCGACAGGTAGGCCTCGACTACTCGACAGAGGTATTCGGGCACCCGGTGGTACCGGAGTGCCCTCCGGATCGTACTCCAGGGCAGGGAATTGAAAGCGTTGGCAATGTCCAAGGACACTGCCACGACACACCTACCCTGGGACACCGCATCCCCCGTCGTGAGGGCTCGCACGCGCATGATGGCGTCCACCGTCGAGCGCATCCTGCGAAAGCCGAACTGTCCGTCCGAAAGGTCCGGCCCCACCCGTGAAAGGCGCGCGACGAGGCGGCTCGCGATCACTCTTTCAAAGAGCTTGCCCACCTCGTCGAATGTATGTCAAGGATGTAATAATTATTAATCTAATAGTATAGTCATTGTTGCATAAAAAAATAAAGCTTTTCCATACATCCAAAACATTACCCCACGCTAGAAATTAACTTCTACATTACGAAGACGAATTTCTTCCTCACAAATGAGGTGCAGGAGCCTCTTGAACTTACCATGTTCCATGAAGACCTGCGTCATACGGAAGGTGAGGTCACCGACGCCATTCCAGCCACTCCTCAAAGAAAGAACTTACTGCCAATAATAATTATGACGTGCCCACCCTTCACCAACTTGTAATGTACTTGTCTGAGAATAATTTGCCGATACCTAACAATTTAGCCTATTCATCAAAATAGTTATGACCTCTTAAGGTCTAAACAGACGGACTGCATTTCGACTGCAATCCAACTGCAAATTGCAGTTTAAGTGCCGTTTGAATGCATTTGACACGACTGCAATAGAACTGCAACCAAACGTGCGGTCCGATTGCAGTCGTGTGAACTGCACACCGACTGCATCCGAACTGCATTATAACAATAGAACTGCACTCCCACGCATGGTGCAGTTCTATTGCAGTCGTGTTTGCAGTACTATTGCAGTCGTGTCAACTGCATTCAAACTGCAATTTGCAGTTGGATTGCAGTTGAAATGCGGTCCGTCTGTTTAGACCCTTATGTAGGCGTATAATATAACACCTTACCCAACACCGATGGCAACCATAGATAATCTCAGAAGCTGCCACAACTCAAGCCTGATAACGATCTGAAGGCCCGACACACCGACTACTGCAGAAAACCGAAGCCAACACACATTGTAGCTAATAACATAATTAATTAAACTCCTATTCATGCTGGAGATATAATACGCGTGAAGATTTACTTAGGCTGAAGGTTATTTGTCATCGTTTAAATCCTTTCCGAGATTGTTGGATAATTAAATTTTCCATTTAACGTTGGCGCCACCTTTCATAAATCAGAAATGTTATTCGCAGCTGAACCTAAGATACAGTACAGGTACAGCACAAATAATAGGGTAGTGTCCAGGGTCAAAATAATTACATTTTATTTAGTCCGTATTTTAGATTATAAAAAAATATTGGACAAGTGTTTTTGCTTTTTCGATTAACCTTTCAATCGTGGAAATTACAGACACAATAGAAAGACAACAGGTGCGCGAATGGATGAGTTCGCTTGGGGTTTAATGAATTTAACAAAAAATAACAAAGATATAGCCCATTAAAGTTACGTGTGACGTCATCCCGTGCGAAGAAATGCAGCACGGGCGTGACGTTACACGTAACTTTAATGGGCTATATCTTTGTCATTTTTGGTTTAATTTACAAATAAAAAATTATATGTCCCTTATTTTTGAATAATCTAAAAGACGGACTAATTAATTTTTTTACGGCCACTAGCCTATTGCCAAACGGATGTGGCAGTGGGTAGAGAGATTCACATTGCCTGTAAAGCTGATGGTCAATAGGGTCAAAAGGTTTTAGATTAGGTACCTGAGTTGAGGAGGAGCGATGATCTAGTGAGGGTTACGGGTATTTGATGGATATGAGATAGTGTGGAGATACTTGAAGGAGGACCATGTTCAGCTATAGATCTTGAGTCTTCCGGCTGAAATAATGAAGATGTTGATGACATGTTTACGTTTAGGCTTCATGTTCCAGGAAAATTAAGGAATATCCATTCAAATCAGTCACTATGACATTGGAAAAGGCTTCATTCGATGTCAACAAACAATAAGATGTTACGGAAATTTGATAATTCGGGCTTAAATAATGAAGATGATGGTGAAATCAGATAAAATCGTGTTACTAACTGGAGAACGGAATATCAAAGCATGTATGAAAAATGGCACGCAAAGTATTGCGCGTTTGATGCTGCATCTGACCTATCTCCGATTACTTTAGGTTTACATAGGTTTTGTCGGTATATAAGAGAAAGAGAGAAAGAGAAGGAAGAAAGTGCACCTATTTTTGCACACGCACTGATCCACCATAGTATCCTCATCGAAAGATTTTTGATATTCGTCATCATTACTAAAATTCTGATGAAAGAGCTAGCAATAGTTTTGGCACTATTTCTAAGAAAAGTTTTCTAAAAGCACCAATTTTAGCGACGATTTCTTCATTGTTACCATTTTATTGTAGCTGAAAAGCATCTAAAATTATCAATTTACTTATTAGCCGTTTTTTTACTAAACAAAATAGAGTTTTTAATAGTTCATACTATGTTTGAAGGTCCCAAAAATGTATCAACACCATCATTAAAGATACTAATAAATATATAACAATTTAGCAACACCAAAACATCTTGTTTTTCATCTAATAGACCAATGAACCTAATTTTCCATCAAACTTTATGATTTATAGCTATAATATAATCATAAATCATATTAATCGACCAGCTTCATTGAATATATAAAATCTTGAATATTTATATCCATGACCAAAAGCTTATAATAAAAACTTGAACTATCAAGAGTTTGAACGATGTGAAATTACGATGAGATGAATAAGCCGAGCTATTTTCTTACAGCAAAAGCTTCAGGGAAGCCAGTAAAATTAAAAAAAAGGCGCCTCAAGGAGTTGTCAGCAACTGTAGGGGCCCAGCAGGGTCAAAACCTACTGGAGTCAAGGATCTATTTCTGAAAGAGAGGCTCGGCACGGGTATGAAAAGCAACGAAGGAACGGAGTGGGTTTTTTAGTCAGTAAATAGTTTGACACTTATCTCCCGCTCCGCTGAAGGGCAGGGGATGTAATCTGGATGATTTTAACCCACCTAAAAAAAATATAAAAAAGGAACCTCGAAAAGAAAAGGGAAAACTGAAATTCTAATTTAGCCTAACATCTTTTTTGCTCCTAAATCTACAATCTACCAATTTCTGTAGAGGTTTAACGCGACTTATTTGAAATCACTGTTGAGTTACTGCTACTATCGGGAATAAACCCGGAACACATAAATCTAGAAAATCTTCGCACACCAAGCTGGAGAATTGTTGACAAGGATATTATACCTCATCTGGATTCAAAATTACTTACACTTGTACTTTTGATCTGTGTTAGTTTAGATTTAACGCTGTTTCCTTATACATCTCAGATTGATCTGTATCGAGACCAGAATCATGTCTATTACAGTAGGAATCAAACTTTACAGCTTATATGCTTCGACTTCCTTTCCAAGTCTATCTTTGGCCTTCTGTGTTGTACGAAAGAGTTACTGCAGTGCTAAAACGCAATGGGAGAAAAAGGAACACGGATGGGTTTAGTTAGTAAATGGCTCACACTCCCTTTCGTTCTAATCAGAGCCGAAGGAATTATTTTATGACATTTATCCAACAAAAAATAAATAAAAAATAATAATGGTATGATAGAACGATTCCACCGTAAACTCAAGGCGTCCATGACGTGTCATGCAACTGAAAAATGAACAGATTTAAGTTGATGGATCATAGTCACGACGAACCGCAAAAGTCCCCTGGCGATTTTTCATATCTATGACAAGAAATCGACCGACGTCACAGACTTTACGGTGCGCTTGCGCAAGTTCACACAAAACCTCTAATGACAGCAACCCATCACTACAAGTCCAGCATTTTATTTTTAAGGATCTGCAGACCACTAATCACTAGTTCCTTCGTGAAGACGCATTACGGCAAACCCTACATAGTCAACATATTTCGCATATGGCGCCCAAAAGGGAATGGTTTAAATGATTTATCACAAACATTATTAATAATGCGCATGCTATTTTGCCAAAGATTTATACACATTGAAGCCTAATGGTATTCGGTGAAATATTAATAGGTAATGGAATATTTGAATGATTTAGGTCAGATTTTAATTGAATTAATACTGCAATGAAGACCGTTGGGTCTGGGAGTGAGTAAGATGTATCGTATGACAGATTTAGTAGAAGCCACTACTGAATTGACTTGTTAAAGGTCAGGCAGTCAAAGTCGAGCTGCCTAAAGCTCAGCTGGATAATAATAAAATATATTATGCTAGTTACAGGAAATATTGCTTATAGCTAGTTTGAAAGTATCGCCACGTAGGTATTAACTATGACATACAAGTCATTCTTAACAGCATACGCTTACTGCTTATCCATAATAAATTGCCTGTCGATTATAGATAGCAAGGAAATGTTCAACACCCAAATCAATCATGTCCTTGTTAAAAAAGCATATTACAAGATTAAAGACTACGTTGAAGACTCGCTGGAACCAGGTTACCAGGGATGCCATTTGTGCAGAAGTAATAAGTTTATTATCCTGTAAACGTCTTTTTCTATCCACTTTTGTATTGTACTTATATGGTAGGTACAAGGTTGAGTATGGTCTACACTGTGCTCTCTACATAGCTGTTAATATTGTAAATGAAAAGATTGCGATCATTTTATTTTTACAGAGAGTTTCAGCACAAATAGATAGGTAGTTAGAGTCTGTCAGTCTTGCTGGTTCTTGCCGTTAAGAAACCGACCAAATGGAAACGTACACTTGTTACTGACGCTTTATAAGTACGCATATATATAAACGCACAGGATCGTTCATTGTGGCGACACTCAGGGGAGGCCTATATCCAACAATGGACATCTATTGGCTGAAATGATGATGATGATGATATGTATACCCTAAATGAAATGATCTATTTTAAATTGAATTGACTTAAAGTTAGCTTACAGGTCTATGATGGCAGCTCAACGTGTAGTTTTTTTGTTTTTTTTTTTGTTGATAGGTTTGCGCTTGACCGCTATCTCACCTGATGGAAAGCGACAATGCGGTCGACGATGGAACGAGCTTACCTAAAAGGAACCTATTCACTCTTGACTTAAAGGGATAACCTTTAAGGGTTCTAGCCATCAGGAAACACAGTCACCGGCAGGGAATTCCACTCCTTAGCTGTACGCTCAATGAATGTGTTCCCAAAACGATCAGAAAGATTAACAATAAACTGAAATAACAATAAATCAGTATGAAGATTGTCTACGATCCATCATCATCATCATTATCACCAGCCTTTTTAATGTTCCCACTGCTGGGACTCAAGCCTTCTCTGTAGGAGAGGGAATAGGCCGTAATCTACCACGCGGGCCCAGTGCGGGTTGGTCTACGACCCATAATAATATTAAACATAATGTTAAAAGCAACATAGAACTCCGTGGGTATTACAGCACCTAGATAATACTGTGATAACATGGAAAAATCCGTTTAGTTTTCAACAAGCCTCGACCGGTTGGGCGCCTACAATAAATTTCACTCTTGCTGAAACCAGTCCGGCCGACTCTTGCGCAACTGGCGATGTTTGCCGCCTCACTCATTATGTCGGCTACTTGGGAACACAGGCAATTAGGTGGGTAACTTATTGGAGCTTGTATTAAGGCCTTAAGTTTGTGAGGCGTTATAATGCAAGGTTATGATTGGGGTAAGATTTCGGCAGGCTTCTAAGCCAGTCGAATATCTAGTCAAGTTAAAGAAGTATGTGCTGATAATCAAAGCAGAATGCCAGTCTATCATAACAATTAAAATTAAAATAAACAAAAATATTCGGAAGAAGTTAGACAACTTCACGTAGTATCATAAATCAAAACCATAAATAAAACACTTTCTTTGTCTGACACTACATAAATACATTTTACTTTTTTACCGCACCACTATTTTGCTCTGTATCACCGAAAGGTTGAACGGTAGAATTTTATTGAGATACAGTACAATTCACGGATGATGGCGGCCGTGAAGTTAGCCTTTGCTAACGTTCGCGCATACTACACTCTTCTCGCACACGCACGTCACGTAAAACACATTACTGCGCAGCCTTCTGTGCAAACTTCACGGCCGCCATCATTCGTGAATTGTACTGTACTAATATAAAAAATCGTGATCAACGTGAGAACCTCGTCCTTGTTTTGAAATTAGTTTAAAGAGAAAAAGCTGAACATCGGCTCCCACACCATAATCACGCAAATGTGTGTTTGTTCCTTCTTTCTGCTCGAACGGCTGAACAGACTCTGATGATATTTAGTACATGGGTAGACCATGTCCTGGAGTACCACATAGGATACTTTTTATCGTGGGAGTTTGTTTCCTCGGGATAATTTTCTGCTATCAAGCAAATGGAATCACTGGCAGCAGCTAACATAATATATAAACCAAATGTCACTACAATTAATAATAATAAACATATATCAGTACACAATGACATATGTAGTAAAGTAATTAATACCTCATCACTCGGGCTATTAATTACCAACTAGTAATCAATACTGATGCCTAATTGTATTCTCGCGATAAATCAACAACGCTATTTGCGGAGATTTAATTTTAGATCATTAAATATACGTCGGACTTCGCTATTTTCACATCACGTCGAAGTTTGTAGTTTCTCAGTTACGCTTTTAGTACAAATAGTGTGTAAGGTTTGGCGTCGTTGAAAGCGAGTAGCGTTTTGGATGCGGTGTGGGTTGAGCTTAGTATATACATCAATTCGATGAGATTAAAAGCTACCATAGAATTCTGAAAAACATGCAAAACGGAACCCTTATAGGATCACTTGGTTGTCCGTCTGACCGTGTATCCATCTGTCTGTCTGTCTCTCTGTCCGTCTGTCAAGATCCTTTTTCTCAGGATAGCGTGGAAGTAATAAGCTCAAATTAATATCAAATACTTGGTTTACATCCGTAGGATATATAAAATCTTTGGGTATACTACTTCTTGAAGCACTCATCATCATCATCAGCCTTTTATCGTTCCCACTATAGGGACTCAATCCTCCTCTCTACGAGAGGGAATGGGCCGTAATCCACCACGCGGGCCCAGTGCGTGTTGGTGATTGTCACATGTCTTCGAATTTTTGGTTCGAGGACATGCCGGTTTCCTCACGATGAAATAAATTACCTGCCTGTAAAAATAAATGCCTGGCTGGGTTCGAACCCGCGGCCTACAACTTGAAGCACTGAAACAATAAAACTTCTAAGTCAACAACATCTAAAGATAAGGCCGTTTATGCTCCATTTAGGAATATATTTTGACATACATAAAGAAATTAAAACTCAAAGGGTACTTTCCGTTGACCTCAATAAGCAAGACTTCATAGCACAAGTAAAAAAATATAAATAAATAATCTGAAAATCGTATACTTACATCACAAAATTATTACTTAATAGCTTTTGCCCGCGGCTTCACCCGCTTACATATAATATAGCCTATGTCACTCGGGAATAAAGCAGCTTTCTATCAGTGAAATAACATATTTAAACAAACTTTACCTCTTTAAAAAAGTATCGGGAATCAAAATATTTACACAGATAAGTTAGTAAAATTTCGATGCGCAAATCCGACTCTCACTTAACCGATTGTTTTTAGGATTTCGCGCCCCCGCTACCGCTATCGTTCCGCGTCCTGTAAAGCATGGCCCCTAAGTTTGTCCTTACACGGATTCTAAATTCAAATATTTGGTTGCTTCCGTATTCCATAGCAGTTGTAACGAGGTGTGAAATGCGTAGAAATTCCTTGCAAATTGATTGTTAGATAATAGTGTAGTCATACGGTCTAACATATAATTAGACTAGTTGCAATAGTAACAGAAAATATAAATAGGTAAATGAATAAATTTTGTCTGGCTAACTGTCTGCGTACCGAAAGACGCAGCGTTGGAAAGCCTCCCACAAGGAGCACCGATGACCTGGTGAGGGTCGTAGGAATCCTGTGGATACGACCGTTTGTTGTAGTGACGCTTTGGTCATTTCGGCCGAAAAACGTCCACAGTTGGACATAGGCCTTCGTCAAGTGTTGCCAGAAAGAACCAATGGTGTATCTCGCATCCATCGGATTCTTGCGACCGTCACCAAGTCATCGGTTCCCCTTGCGGGAGGACTTCCACGGGAGGACTCTGCGTCTTCCAGTATGTAATTGTCACACCAGAACCTTTCATCCTCATCGACCATCTGTTCTGCGAGCAATGTACCCTCATCAGTCTTTGTCTTTGATTTGCTAAACTTCTATAGATCCGGTATTTTTTTTTTTAGAAAGGTAAATCATCCAATGATATCCCCTGCTCTGTTGTGGAACGGGAAATAGTGTCAGACTTTTACTGACTAAAAACCAACTCCTGTTCCTTCGTTGCTTTTCGTACTGGGGCCGAATCTCCTTTTCAGAAGCAGATCCTTGGTCTCAGTAGGCTTGGACTCTTACTTCAATCCCTACGGTTTGCTGACAACTCTTTGAGGCGCGTATGGAACAGTACGTGCCGTCGACTTCTTGGGATTGGTCCAGACGGTTACCTTATGGCTGGACGGCGAGCTCGCCATTGCTCGGCATCCACAAGCCCTCGCCTACGGTGGCCGGAAATCGAGATCAGAATCCCGGCAGCGGCTGGGGCGTGAACGCCGTTGCCTCACTCGTGAGGTCTCCTCCTTTGCTAGCATTACTGCTTCGCAGAAGAAGGCGACCGCCTGCCACTCCTCCTCGCTCCGGACCATGGCCTGTACCAAGGCCCGGGGCGAGAGATCGCTGCCACCGACCACCCTCAACCTCAACCATATTTTCCACCGTGCCCTCCAGGTGATCCACACAATGGTGACACCCGGCCTATAGATCCGGTCTAATACTACGATATTAGTACAACTTGGTACTAGCTGTTGCTCATCTCAAGGATGTAACAGTTCATCGGCTTTACCCAGATCCGTTTGTGCTCAAACATTGTAGCATTGTCGTTTAATTACGTCACTCTTCTATATCAGTTACGTAAAGTTGTCATTTACTCTGTATGTATCATCACTAATTAAACAATTGACTTGATTATAGTTTGATACCACGGCTTTGGTTATGCGGTAGATTATTTTAATTCGGCTTATGTCGGGATTTTGAAAGTGAAAAAAGAAAATGTAACATGGTTTTCAGTTTCATTATTTTTAGTATGGATATGGTCGCGTTTGTTCACTATCTCACTTAATACGATGGAGATCGCTTGCCTAGAAGTAACCAGCGGGGTTACCATGACGTTCAAAGTAAGATTGTTTTAATCTTGTTTC
Organism: Mythimna albipuncta; assembly: GCA_929112965.1. Classification (NCBI taxonomy): domain Eukaryota; kingdom Metazoa; phylum Arthropoda; class Insecta; order Lepidoptera; family Noctuidae; genus Mythimna; species Mythimna albipuncta. The sequence continues at coordinate 1,938,434 of OV815973.1, forward strand.
AGTGTGGGTTAGAGATGGCGCTAGACAACCTGTTATGGCTCTGTCTCTTACTCACACTGAACCAAGATTAAAACAATCTTACTTTAAACGCCATGGTCTAGGTCTGTAAATCCTATTCACTCTTGACTTAAAGTCTCCTACATTATAGCTATCACTAAACACAGATGCCAACAGGCAGAATTCTACTTCTTAGCTATATGCATAATGTATGTGTTCCCAAAATGTTTTATCCGCCTGTGGAATGTCCACCATGTACCGAAACCGCAAGGGCGTACGTCTTGTAGTTCGATGGTGAAAAGGACACCGTAAAATTTTCATCATTTTAATCCCGTGGAGGGTCGATCCGGTCAAGAAACACTATCGATTTGTAAAGATAAAATTTAAAAAAAGTACCGTAAGTTTTTTTCAATACTCGTATTAATTTACGCATGTACGAAATTAATTTCTTTAAGAAAACATCAACTGAGTGAGACCAATGATCTGTAGGTAGTAGTAGATCGACATTCTACTACCTTTACTACCCTTAGAAAGAAGAGACCTTACAATACCCTACATTACCCTACACTACCCTACTCTACCTTACACTACCTTAATTTTCTTCATGTATATTATAGTTTACTGATCCGGCAAACTTCTAGTCTCAGTTCTAGTCAAATCGGTTCAGCCGTTCTCAAGTTTTAGCGAGACTAACAGAATTGTATTCATTTTTATTTATAAAGATTAGATAAAATGAAATAGAAACTTAACTAAGCCATAACTTTCCAGCTTTTAGAATGTTCTCGTAATTTTCTATTGTTTTCAACCAATTATAGTTTATATTATACGAATTTCTATTTACATTACTTCTGGGCTTTCACTACTAATGCAAATTACAGTATGACAATACTACACTCTGCTGAAATCCGGCACAAACTATATCTGGTATATAATGTTACATACATATTGTCTATTTCTACTGTAACAATAAAAGAGTACGATTTCCTGCAATACAACCAAACAAAACATAGTAATCTAACAATGTAACACAAGTATAATAGGCTAGTGGCAGTAAAAAATGTAATCAGTCCGTCTTTTCGATGTGCGAAAAAATGCAGAACGGCGTGACGTCACATGTAACTTTAATGGGCTATATCTTTGTCGTTTTTGGTTTAATTTTCGAATAAAAAAATACGTGTCCCTTATTTTTGAATAATCTAAAATACGGACTAAATAAAATGTAATTATTTTGCCCTATTATTCAATATTAAACGTAATATAATAGAAAATAATATGTCTTATTTAGTATCTTAACTCCGACCGTTACCGAAGACCGTTACCACTCGGCCACCACTCAATTGTAGTTGTAGGACGCGGGTTCAAACCCAGCCAGGCGCATTATTATGTGTAATTTATTTCATCACCACTGCTCTCAAAACGGTGAAGGAAAACCTCGCGAGGGAACCGGCATGTCCTAGAACCAAAAATTTTAAGACATTTGACATTTACCAACCCGCTCTGGGCCCGCGTGGTGGATGCGGCTCCTAGAGACGAGGCCTGCATCCCAGCAGTGGGAACATTATAAGGCTAACTATGTTATGCTATGTAGAATCTTGTAGTCTTCGTGTTAATTTTCCTAATTTGAATATTGTAATTTAAATAAAACATCTATCTAATCAAACCATACATTTCTTTATTAGCCACGTAATCAAAATTCTCATTCTATAACTAAGCAATGAGGAAATGATAAACTAACTATCAAATCACAATCTTTAAATGTCGTAAATTATATCATTTTACAATAAATTGAAATAGGATGTGTCTCTCTGCTGGGCAAAAGCACCCTTCTTCAAACTTGCGCTATATCTGGCCAAGTTTGATCCGCAAAAATGAACACGTGTCTTTCGAATGATTCAAATTCATCATCGCTTACCATCAGGTGAGATAGTGGTCAAACCTATTAACAATAAAAAAAATGCCAGATAATTACGTAACAGTTGCCTGACGCTGACACTACACGTTACTCTAGTTTTCTTACTTCTGATTTTTCATGGTGTAATGAAAATAAAAGTTTGACAAAAATGTACTCTGCTGCAATCCGGCTCACCCTAATTCTCCAATAAGAAAATATCTCAAATTATGACGACTCCACTTTGAGTATCCGGATGCAAATAATAATGTCACCTCTAGTCACAACAAGTAACTTTAGTAACAACTGGCACATCGGTCACAATATAAATAAGCACAGAAGACAATCTACATACAAAGCGCTCTCGAGCAACGCACACATAGACACCGCTCACGGACACGATATCTCGGCTCAATCGGCCGCTCGCACTAGTACAGTTCGGCTCAATGCGCTGATAGAGACTTTTTATACAAAAACTGAGGTACATACAGGTCGCGCGGTGAATTAAGATCGCTCGGTGAATTAAGATCGCTCGGTGAAAGTAGTGGGGGCAATCGGCGCATGTGTACAATTGCGCACAGAAATTCTTAGTATGTTATGATTTTATTTTTAATTTCGTATGTTTGAACCATAATAACATAACTTATAATAACACTAGTTTTTGCTTGTAATTTATCTTGTAAGTAAATTCAAAAAAATTAATAATTTCGTTAGTTTCTTTCTTAACGTAACAAATCACGTCGTAAACCATTTTTCTGGCTAGCCGTTTTAAAACTTCATTTTTAACCATTTTTTTTTTTACGACTACGTATTATGTTCTAATACGATAACACAAGCTGTACGCAACAGTACCCAAGTACAACAGTATCCAATGAGACGCGAGAACGCAACGCGGGAATTGAAGAGCGACTCTATCTACCAATGACGTGTCGTCGACCGCGCACACCCGCCCGCACGTCATCAAATAGACCTTAGAATTGAATTCTGCGCATGCCCCTTCCACTTTTGCCGAGCGATCTTGATTCATCGCCCGACCTGTACATGAGATTGACTTCTGTACTTATCTATTTTGTGCATCGGTACTCAATGCTGTATGGTCATAACACTACCAACTTTATTGCTAGTGTGAAATACGTCACTGACATGCTAAATACTTTACAAAATACGTTGTAAAGTTAATTAATATATGACACATGTTTGTGTCTTTATTAAGTATCTTCTGACCTCTGTGACGATGGTTTACTGGGTACTGTTGTACCACTCCCCGGGGCTGACAATTCTGACAAGTACTAACCTTGTACACTGGGTAATCAACATCAACATGCCATACCATCGAGTTAATGTATTCATATTTATCTCCCTCCTTTGGACTGAGCGGGAGGGCGTGCCAGATTAAAATCCACTACTGTTTCTTCTTTGCCTTCGTTCAGGCCCCAGGGTTCTCTTCGTACAACCCCAGAAGGCTTTGACTCTGCTGGGCCCGCCCTCTGATCGTCCGGCTAAAATGGCTAGGAATTAAATACTACTTTTCAATACAATCCGACAAACTGAACCATTATTAGGTAAATACAAACAGCAACACGTAGGACAGTTCCTGCGTCCTCACGATGACATACGGACTGGTCAAGTTCTTCTCAACCTCGTGACAAAACGTCAATTCTAGTTGGCGACCCTTGGATTTTGAATTTTAAGCTAATTGGGAAAAAGCTAAAATGATGTTGACAATGTAAGTCACTATACACACGATCGAATCCGGCCGAAATCGAGCGCAACGTATCTAAAAGAAAGGGATTCCGATCTTTATTGCTATGTTAAACATAAAATTCCGTATTTTCCAATGAACTTCTTCAAAATAACAAGATATAAACCGAACAAAACTTTGTCAGGTCGACCGCAAACCGATTATGGCCGACCCCGTTCAAGGATTGACATTGAGCGATCCATCAAGCTCATCTTGCAATAGAACTGGTAAAAATCGGTCAAATGTGAGCTGAAGAAGTACAAATTTACTGTAGGTAATGTCAATCTGAATTGTAGACTGCGGATGTCTCGTTTCTAGATGCTACGGAGGCACTTCTAAATAAACTGGAGCTACTGCAGGAATTTATGGAACTGCTTCATTTTTGACTTCCGCAAATACGATTTTCAGAGCAGTTTGCTAATTGCGAGTTGTTTTGACGTTAACGCGATTAAAGCGTTTGCCGCGTTTAGCTCTCTGATTGGTTAAGAGCTTGGAGCGGGCCAATCGGAGCGCCGAACGTCATAAACGTGTCAATCGCGTTGATGTAAAACAAACTCGCACTAGCCACTCAGATGAAGGTGGCTTGCAGTTCCGTGTCGGCAAGATACTCATATTTAGACTCTTCTGTATACTATCCTGCACAATCACGATATACTTTAACACCTTCGTGAACGCTTTGAGTGCCTCGTCCTGGAGGGTAAACTACGGGTAAACCCTGTCGCACTATACCACTTCTCATTGATACTTCGCGTTTCACTTTTTTTTTAACAGAAATTTATCAAAGGTCTTCCTGTTCCAGTATGAAGCAAGAGGAAGTATCAGATTGTTATAGATTAAAGCCTACTTGTGTCCTATTGTTACATATTGAAGTCACATTATAGATCAAAAAACAAAGTGACTTTAGCATCTCTACCGTTGGACAACATCTATTTCACTACATGATCACTTTTTCACAATATCATGAACTCGTCGATAGTCTACCAGATGCTCATATCATGAAATGCAGAGTGTTCATTATTAAGCTATCTCATATCATGTCGGACAAATCATGAAATATAAACATTTCATGAAATGGTTGAATATTACATAAAATTATAAATTCTAAGATACGACAGCTGTATTTTGGTTAATGATTATTTATAAACTGGAAATCGTAAAGGAATCGTATATATGAAGGAAAAGAAAACGTCCTCGTTTATGAATGAACTTATTTTAAAAAAGTATGTCATAAAAGACATGGTCCCTTAGCAAGGTTGCAGCAAAACAGCATAGAGTACGCCGCGCCGGCGACGTATATTTTAGTACCTTTCGTGGAAATTATAACTACGATTATCATAATAAAATTATTCCGATAACAATCTTATCACGACTTATCACATAACACGAGCTAAAAAAGAAAGGCATTCAATAAACTCATTGAAATCGTGAGTTTTATTTTTTGGATTAAAAAATCAAATAACTTATGAATGGAGCAAGAGATAGTATCAATAGTAAGTGGCAATGGGCAGGGCACATTGTGGCGACACTAGGGGAGGCCTATGTCCAACAGTGGACGTCTATCGGCTGAAATTATGATGATGATGATGAAGAGAAAATATCAGACTTTTACTGACTAAAATCTACCTGTATTCCTTCATTTTTCCTTTTCAATACAGGGTAGCGGTGATCAAATCGAATTATAAGAATAAGATGAAGACGTCCGGTTTCAAAATTATTCACTCATTCAGTTCCGGCTATTTCGAATGACGAAGTTCGAAATCCTGCTTAGAGAAATTACAATGACTGGATGACGTATCAAAATTCGACCTAAACCCATAACTTAACACGTTCAGTGCAAAACGAGGTCTAATAGACCCTGTACGCGTCTTCCTTAGCATAACATAATCAGCCTTTTAGTGTTCCCGCTGGTAAGCCTCCTCTCTAGGAGAGGGAATGGGCCGTAATCCACCACGCGAGCCCAGTGCGGGTTAGTGGCTATCTTGCGTTGCGGATAAGAAAATCAGTCTTCTCTGCTGTGCGAATAACGTAACATCAATTTAAACCAAATTGATGTTACGTTCTAGTTACGTTTAGATAAGAGATGAATATATGCCTAATATTTATTATATTAAAACTGAATGCACTGGTATATCTACTAAAATACGGAATCATTTTGACGTACCGTACCGAACTTAGTAAAAAATTGCTTTAAGTTTCTTAAATATTACGGGGTCTAATAAACCCCTAATCGTGATAATGTTCGTTTTCAAACGAGGTCTTAAACGCCCCGTACCGCATGAATCAAAATAATACAAAAATTACTCACGCTGTCAACGTGTTAAATATAAAAATGTAAATACCTTTTCGTAGATAATGCTATCAAGTAAAATTTATCAATCACTTAGTCATCAAACAAATATTTTAACTCCGTATAATCGCGGCGCATTCATTTGATAAGGGGGTAATCGGTATCGTAATCAGACATATCCTGTGACGTATAAGTGGAGGCGCGACATGTGTGACGTAAAAATGGTTTTGTTGTGATATATTTGCTTAAATATTGAACTTTGATCAGGAAAAAATCATCAGGTTTCCTCGAAGCGGAATTTGCGGAATTGTTTCCTACTTACCAAATTTGAAGTCGGTCTTTTTTATTAAATATAAGTTTTTTCCCGTGGCATCGACCGCATACATAAAACATAGCTTATGTTACTCAGGAATTAAAAAACTTTGGCAATCGGACCAGTACTTTCAGAGATTACCTCCTACAAGCAAAAAAAAAAAACAAACTTTCCCTTTTTATAATATTAATAATATAGAAAAAAAAAACAAGAAAAATTAAATATCTAAACGCCTATCTCACACTTCGTGTATATTTATACTTTTATATTATATATTTCACTTTTGACTTTGTCTGGACTCACTTTTGACTAGACTCTTTTTTTATATATTAAACAAATTCTTGACTCAATCCAAAGCTTCTCTCTTCAACTCCCAATCCAAATCCATGAACGTAGAACACTGAAATTTGTGTCTGAGGTTCCTTTTACGATTTGTACAAAGACTAAATAAGGATTTTTTAAATTTCATTATCTAAGGGGACGAAACGGAGGTTCATTTGTGGATAAAAACCCACACACGGCCGACGCCATTGGCAAAGACCAGTAGAAATATATATTTATGGGAAACTTAAAGATCTCTGTCTCAACCTCATTTATGAGCCAAACGCTTAGACAAGCGATCAGTTTCTAGAAACATTTACATACAAGTCAATTAATTCAGAACAATAGCATATCATTGGATATCGCATCGTCAACAAAGAAAGTGGTAGGCGGAGCTTGTGGTCTGCACATGCGCTCATGTGTTCATGGTCGCCATCTTTTTTTTTACCCCACGATTAATTGCCCCGCCCTTATATAATGTACAATTCGCTGTTTTGTTAATGAAAGGCTAGATTCTATGAGTTCTATTTGTGGGTCTTTGAATTTTTATATGTATTGATTACTAGCTTTTGCCTGTAGCTTCGCCCGTTCACAAAATATAACCTATATCACTCAGGAATAAAGCAGCTTTCTATCGGTGAAAAAAATTTAACAATCGGACCAGTACTTCCAGAGATTACCTCCTACCAATAAAAAACAAACTACCTTTAACAACTTAAACGAAGGTCTACTTAAAGAAGACCCACAAGTGTTGGGTGCTTGAGCGCTTAAAGTTTTGAATCTTAAGGTAGAACTGCAATGGGTGATGGTTCCACATACGTCACGTACACCAATCTGGGCGCGTCGGTCTTTATATATTTTATATAGCAACTAGACTTATTTTTATGGTGGGAAAAAATCATCCAATGACTACCCCCGCTCTTGGGCGGAGCGGGAGATAATGTCAGACTCTTACTGACTAAAAGACCCACCCCGTTCCTTCTAGCCTTCATACCGGGGCTCGAGGTCCCTTTCGGATAACTCTAGCCCCAGTAGGCTTCAACCCGGCTGGGTCCCTGCTGTTGCTGACAACTCCTTGAGGCGCGCGGGAACAGTGCGCGCCGTCGACGACATTGGCTCAGTCCGGACGGTTACCGGACGATACCCATTTTGCTCGCCGTCCACTACTCCTACCTCTAAAAATTGCCAAGATGACTCAGCCAAAACAGGTGTATAATTATACTGATTTTATTATTGTACTATTAAGTGTTTGTTTGTTTGTTGGTAGGTGCGCGATGCCGTCGCGACGGTGGTAGAACACAGGAGGGCGGCCGGATGCGGGCCGCGCGCGCCCGTCCGCCCGCCGCCTCCGTCACGTAGCGGCGCCTGCGCACCCGCCGCGCTGCGACTATGCGCATGGCAAGCGCTCTGGCCACTCTGCTCGCGGTGAGTATCTAATGATCAGAGGTCGGAGTAGGTAAATTGATTTTATATACTTGCGTCAAAATATTATAACATGGACATGTCATTTTATTACCGGAAAAAGTTCCGGGATTGGAATTATGGAATACCATAAAAAATAGGCCTTCGCTCAGCAATGGGACATAAATGGCTAACTATTATATTATTAATTCAGATTATAATAAAAGTGTTCTGTGTGATAATTTGACCTGGACACGTTCAGGATCGGTGTAAGCATTAGCGCCAAGGGTGAGGGCATGGTAATCTCTCCGCCAGAGAATTATACTCAGATACTGACGGATGAACACCGTTAGTCGACCGAATGGCTTCAGGCCAACCATATAATTATCGAGATGTATAACCTTCTCGGACCCTGTTTGAACCTGCAGTCACACTCTTCGTAAATTAGACGCGTGTTTGACGCTTACGTCATACTTCTTTTTTAAACGATATAAAATAGAAAAAAAAAGGAAAAGACAGGACACTTCTTTTCTTTTTAGGGAACCCTTATAGATTCGTCATGTCTGTCTGTTTGTCTGTCTGTCTGTCTGTCCGTCCGTCCGTATGTCACAGCCACTTTTTTCCGAAACTAAATAAATTTTGGGGGTCCCCCATACTTAGAACTGAAACTCAAAATTTTTTTTTTCATCAAACCCATACGTGTGGGGTATCTTTGGATAGGTCTTCAAAAATGATATTGAGGTTTCTAATATAATTTTTTTTTTTTAATTGAATAGTTTACGCGAGAGACACTTCCAAAGTGGCAAAATGTGTGTCCTCCTGTAACTTCTAAAATAGGAGAATGATAAAACTAGAAAAAATATATGATATACATTACCATGTAAACTACCAACGAAAATTGGTTTGAACCAGATCTAGTAAGTACTTTTTTTAATACTTCATAAATCTAAAAAAATACACTATTATTAAAACATCGATCAAAGTTACAACAAACTACAAGAAGTTTAAATTATGTTACTTGCTGCTACGGAACCCTCCATGGGCGAGTCCGACTCGCACTTGGCCGGATTTTTTATCTTAATATTAGTATCTACCCATGTATTAGTATGTATTTTTTTCATCATTGAGGCCATGGAGTTTTTTGCACGTTCTTCTGCATAGAGATCTACGCTTTGGAACGTGCAATATGGCTTCACTTTTCTTGGACTTACCGACATTTGACTATTCAAAAGTGCCTGCAAATGGTATATTTAAAATAAAGGCTTTTAATTTGATTTTGATTAATATCACAACTTTTTACGGTATAAAAACTGAGTTGCAAGCCTTGGTTTTTTTACAAGTTATGTTTTTTGATTGTATTGTCTTTTACAATATATATGGCGGTTTTTTTTTTTTGTTGAAGTCATGAAATCTTTTCTGCTGCTCTTCGGTGGAGTGAGAAATCGTATCAGATTTTTTCTGACCAGTCTGTGTCTTTTCAGTGGCTCCTTCTGTTGTCTTGTGTTCCGTTCTGGGGCTACAAATACTCTTCTAAATGTCTCTGCAGAAACATATAAGTACTTTATTCTTTAACTTATTATTCAAGTTATTAAAAAAATGAAAAACTCATCAATTTATTATTATTAAATTATCTTATTATTTATTTAACTTATTTACGTTAACAACAGTAAAGTAGGTACCAGTTCAGACTAATGGCATATAGAGTCAATCCACTTACTCCACGAAACATTGACTAAATCGAAGTAGTGATGTGTATCAATGTCAGTAAATTATTATTTAATAGGTCAGGCCATCAGGCGTCATCAGGCGTCATCGGTGTCCGGTGTCCGCCACTGGCGACAGTCTGGTGGGTGTTAATGTACCATTGTTTTGTATCAATCGTATGTGGAGAGTGCTAGTGATGATAAGGGATGCCTTGAGTAGTTTGTAAAATAAAAAATACTAACTAAAAAAATATATTGACTGTTTCTGCTCAATTGTGGCAACATTTCTTAGGGGGAAGTCTACGTGTTTTTGGCAAAATTGCCGCAGTTTGTGAAACTGAAAAATAACTAAATTCGAAAAAAAAAAAAAAAATATCATACCCAAAAAAATATACCCCACTTTGAAGTCGGTTAAAAAAAGAAACAAAAATATATGTTCTGTTCAAAATTGAAGGAACTTGACTGGCTTTAAAATTTAAAAAATGAATCAATTTTAAAAAATTCGTTACTCATTAACTTTTTTCTTTTTGAAATTCAAAAATCTTTCTTAGGTTTCGGTCCCAAAATGACCTACTTTATCTAAATTATAAACTATTCTATACCGGTATATGTATTTAAATTTAAACTTCGATGGCTAAGGAAGACTTGATAACAATAGTATCTACAATTTCGATAAATTCGACAGCATAAAATTTAATATTTTCCGGGTTTTACCCAGTCCATGCTATTTCCATGCTCGCGCCAAAATGTGTCTGGCATAACAGATAACACATGTAAACCACACTTTATGTCGCAATTATTTGGTTAGCATCATCAACGAACGCGCGTATCTGTGAAGCTATCGAACATTTTTCAATATGTGAAACGATGATGAGCGAAAACTCGATGGAATTCACATAAAGCGGTTCCAGCTAATCGGACGCAACATAATGCGGTGGAGTCGCCACCCGTGCAGTATGGAGCAAGGCGCGAGCAGTACTAGTCGCTCATAGCCGCAGCACACAACCCGCCAAGTGCGCGCGTTCGAAAAATGAATTCGAAAATTCATTCATAAAAAAAAAGTTAACCATAAGTTAGTGATGAGTGTAATTTATTTCAAAAAGTTCCAAAGTGTGTTTTCAAATGAACGTAGTGACGTTTGGTTTTATGTATGATTTATTCAATACATTGGACAAATTTGTTTTTGCTCATGGCAATTAAAATGGTGAGTTTAATTTTTTTTTTCATTTTAATTTTTATGTGCATCGTCTTAATTTTTATTGAGTGGTGCGGTATTTAAAGAGGTTTCTTATCACCGAATTAATTGCTTTAGAAATTAAATATTAATTAAGTATACCTACAGTGACACAAGCATTTTTACAGAAATAGGACAATAAATACATATTTGGTTGTTAAAATACAGAAAACGAAATATAAAAGTAAAAGTTTTAAATGTAGGATTAAATGTTTCTTATCAACGTGCTTTTAAACTTAATTACATTTATGAGATTATTACTATAAACTCAGATTATATTGCAATAAAATTGCAAAGTATCTGGCATTTATGTTTTATTTCTTTTGTATAATAATTAAAAAATGAAGTAGCTCAATCCACGACACCCATAATCGTAAAAATGTAATTAAATATTTTTGAACAAGCATACCTGCATTTATTTTAAAGATAAAGTTCCGTGTAGGACCTATTTAATAAAAATGCTCGTATAAAATTAAAAATATCGTTCGGAAACCAATAAATATTTTATGTGTGAATGTTTCAATCGCCTATAAAACGCGTACGAAAATCTAGAGCTCAGTTAACACAAACATCAAACAATTGCCTACTTTTCCGTTTAGTGCATTATGCGGAAGTTATAATAATAAGAAGTATCTTTATGAAAATAAAACCTTGTTTGCAAAAGGAGTTTTTTTATAAAATAAATTCTATAAAAACAGTTTGTGTTACAGCAGTTATTTTCAGAAAAAGAAATACATTCTAAAACTTACAGCTTAAAATAACGACATTTAGTACTTACAAGTCACAAGCTACTGAAAACCATTATTTTAATATATGTAGGTATCTAGGAAATATTTTCCTTTTCCAAGAAAATTACCGCTACAACAAATGGCAATAACCACGTAAATAGTCACAATACAAAATAAATTAACGCTACTTTGTTTAGTTTATGCTAAGAACATTATTTTGAATAGGATCATTTATTAGCGATAAATTCTATTTCATACCTTAGTTTTACAGTAGTTCACGCATGCAAGCAAAGGTCAATGTATCGGCACTCATTGTTGTGGTCATGGAAGAACGCAATAACGCTAAAACGTGGTTCTCATTAAAACGATTTAATAATCGACAAAATTATAAAATAGTATTGGTGACACCGGAACAGCACTAGTAGCAGGTTTTTTTTTTATTGAGATTGATGACACCGCGTTCCAATTTTAAATTTTCTTTTTTGTTTCAATGTCTTCTGGACACGTGATTGACACTTTCTTATTTGGCGGGAAATTAAAGTGACAGTTTTTTTTCTGCAGTATGAACGTTTGCTGTAAAGTGTAGTCTTTTGACTGCATTTTTTAATTATTCCCAAAAATAAACTGAATTAAACTCTCTGATTCGTCAGTACTATTCTGCCTGAACAGTAGAATATATAACATAATGGGAAATGCAAAGCCTCACATTCCATCTAATAGGAAACTTAGAAATGGGTTACAGTACTTACTGTTACTCTATAAATAAAGCTGGCCACCAATCTTTAACTTCATGTTTGTATGACTTTGTGTTCATCTCGTGAAGTAGTGTAGCAGTTACGATGCACTTCCTCCTTAAAGTATTTTTTAAATATATTTTTGGCTTATCATAGACGTGGGAAATGTGACTGGGTGGGTCATGTCAGCCGCATGCATAGAGATCGCTGGGCGAGCGGCGCCACACAGTAGGTCCCTACTGAAGTAAAGCGCCGTCGAGGTCGGCCTAGAAAGAGGTGGCGGGATGATATGGACGCGTACCGTGAGGACTGGTTTGAGACGGCGCGGGAGAAGAAAGTTTGGAAGGACTTGGGGGAGGCCTTTGCCCAGCAGTGGGACAGCAACGATTAGAAAAAAAAAAATCTTGGCTTTATTACTAAATCCTTTAAGCCATGTCTTCTTATAAATAGTTAATTTGTTTACCATTAGAATATAGATGAACACGCATTTTGACTGGCCTGTTGGTCTAGTGGTTGGTGACCCTGACTGCTATGCCGGAGGTCGTGGGTTAGATTCCCACCCAGGACAAATGTTTGTGTGATGAGCATGATCATTTGTTCTGTGTCTGGGTGTAATTTATCTATAATATGTATGTATTTAGAAACATATATGTATGTTTATCAGTTATCTAGTACTCATAACACAAGCTCTGCTTAACTTGAGACTAGACGGCGTTGTGTGATAGTTGTGGAATATTATATTCTAATGTATTTTGTAGTATTTGGTAGCAAATGTATCAAGTCAAACGTCTCGAAAACTTCGCTAAGGTAGTCAACATTACAATAAAATTGACAGATCCATATTACCGAGATCGCGCCTGTTTCGATGATTCCTTATACTGTCAAGCTGAGCAGACACTTGAGATACAAAACTACATCAATTTTACATTAATTAAAACAGATATTGAACTTCACTCGAAGACATTCCACCAAAAAGTCCCAGCTTATAGTACCTAATCAACGCGTACTCCTTTCTAAAAAAAAAAACTAAATGAATAACCACACTATTCGAATTTGGAACATAGACTTTTTCACAATGGGTTTGGAATAGAATTGGGAACAGTCTCGCCAAATGAAGTTAGAGCCACAATGTGTTACTTAGTTTTACAGATTTTTCATCGTAATTACTGGTATTTAAACTGTTTGCTTTCTCATTTTCCCGACTTGCCAACGTGATTTGTTTCATAAATAAAACTAATGAGATGCATGACTTGTTCTTGTCTAGCAATTTTCTTTTGTTGTCTGCAATTCCGGTTATTATGCGAATAATTACATTAATATTAGTATTTCCTTTTCTCTATTTGACAATGTTCTTTCCGTTTCAATGTTCGTTTCGTTTCGTTAAGGGTGTTTTTAATATCGTGCGGATTCAATCACGCATTTGTCCATTTCATACAAGTATATATTTAATGTAATGCGTGGAATACGCATGCGGGTGTGAGACAAAAAGCGACATCAATGTTTTTTTTTAAAATTGAGATAAACTACTGCTTGACTGCGATCCCACCTGATGGTAAGTAGCGATACAATCTTTGATGGTGAGGCGCACTAGTTTATTCCTATGTTCCTACTTTGCCTCTGCGTTGAGGACCACGGGTGTCCCTTTCTGAGGTAAACTCAGTGATAGTATTAAAAATATTAATAGCGAATTACGAATGCATTGACAATTACAAAATCTTCTCGTTATCAATAAATTAAGGCACTTTTTAAATTGTCAAGTCAGCCAGAAACATGTTGTTAATTATAGCATAGCATAGTCGGCCTTTAATGTTCCCACTGCTGGGACTCAGGCCCCCTGTCTAGAAGAGGGAATGGGCCGTAATTCACCACGCGAGCCCACTGCGGGTTGGTGGTGGATAGTAGCAGTGGTGGTCGAGCGCTAACGGTTCCCGATTTACGAGTTGTAGGGCACGGGTTCAAACCCAGCCAGACGCATTACTTTGTGCAATTTATTAATAATAATAATAATAAAATATCTTGACTTAGCACACGAGGTTGTCGACATGTGGAATGTGGACTCGGCTGTCATTGTGCCGATTGTTGTGACCGCTAATGGCCTTATAGCCAAAAGCTTCGACGGCCATCTGTCGAAGCTATCGTTGCACGGGTGGATCAAGGGCCTGATACAGAAGGCAGTACTCCTCGATACGGCTCGCATTGTGAGGAGGTTCCGGTCTTTGCAGCCCTAACCACCGGTAGCTTGGACCCTGCTCCCGACACCGGTGGATAACTATATTTTTATATTTTTAAATGTTTTTTTTTTCTTTTGTATAATTTCGTTAAAAAATATTTAAAAATGTAATTTTATATGTTGAAAAATTGAACAAAGAGAATAATAATAAACACTGCATTGGACAACCTGCACTGGGCCCGCGTGGTGGATTACGTCCCATTCCCTCTCTTAGAGAGGAGGCCTGAGTCCCAGCAGTGGGAACATTATAAGGCCGACTATGATATGCTATACATGGGTACAAAATTAATCGGCCAAAAATGTTGGTCTCTACATTTTGATTTTACCTGGAACAAATTGGAAACAGTTTTTCGTGATTTTACTAAAAAAACGAGCAATTACATAATAAAATACCCCCTGTGGTATACAGGGGGTATTTTATTACCCTGGCGCCCGAGGGGTTAACCAGTTACTGATTTGACTGCACTGTATCTTACGCTGTTAATCGACTTACACTTACTAGTTTATTATATGGTATTGACCCTACACACGAGGCCCAGAGGTCGCTCGTATGAATGACTTGGTCTAGTGAGAACTGGTCCGAACTAACACGAATTAGAGCCACTGTAGACTCTCAGAGCCAATGGCAGTGTCACACATCGCTTATGAAGTTATAACATGACTGAGAAATGTAGTGTTTGTGGTGTGGCTTCCTTTTGAGAAATGTGTTAAGTGGATACTTCGCATGACTTTGGGTAGACGACAAACTTGCAATACTGTTAGTCTTTTGCACGGTACCAGTCGATCGATGCGGATAAGTTTTTCTACGCCACATTTTAGTTTGGTTTAATTAGTTGATATATTATATTTATTTGGCAAATAGGTTTTTAAAAAAAACTTTCACACGTCAATTTAAACTAGATGAGGCCAGTGACATCGTCCATGTGAAAGTCGAATATAGCGGATGCGAAGTCGAAGTTTGATAAAAAGTTGCCTATCTCTCCTTCCTTGGGGTTAAGGTTAAAGCTAACCCCGTACGTATTCCTTTTCACTCTTAATTAAAAAATCCTAAAGGGATTGGAATTCCCTACCGCAATTTGTGTTTCCTGATAGCTACATAACCTAAGGGGTAAAATGGGGTGAATTGAGACTTAGGGGTGAATAGAGACAAAACTTTAATGGGTATGTTCTCGATATTTGAATTATTTTGCAGCATTTAACTATTTCAATTTTTTAATGAATTGTTAATCTAAAAAATCGATTTAGAGGCCGATATCATAGTATCAACGTGAAAAACTAAAACAAATTTTTGTCTCTATTCACCCCAAAGTTTCTATTCACCCCGTTTTACGGTACTTATTTATGTCCAGAGTGAATATGTAAGCCAAGCGTATTCCATCGTCATCCACATTGTCTCTTTCCATCAGGTGAGACAGTGATAGACTTTGAAAATCGTCTCGTGTGGCTAATTAAGGCCAGGCTCTACTCAATTTGAACCTTTGTCAGCCTTTGGAAATCCACAAATATAAAACAGGACACCATAAGAAATAATAATATTAAAATTGACTGTATAACTAATCACCAGGCAAAAATCAAAACATGATATAAATTAGTTGGCTTGATAAAAGAAATTCGTGAATCTGACCCCAAATTACGTTTTCAAACGTGTATGTCTACGGGATTACATCTCGGAAATATTTGAAAGATACAAATAATAATAAATTTGCTTTTAACAGAGCCTTACAAAAACTAAAATTCTTGAATAATTGTTTTTTTTTTAATAAAAATAATACCGCAGTTACGGGGCCGCGGACATAGACCCAGGCGGAGTTCATACAAAATACTCAGTGACTACAACCGGCTCTTAAGAGCAACCAGTCCGTCTTAAATGCTAATCCGATCATAACCAGGACCACACACAACTCCCACAGACCGATCCTCACTATCGACTAGCGCACAGCACCGCCAACGCTCACTCAATTTGTTGAATCCGTACGGAATTCCGTTCATCCTAAGCTGAGCCCACACAACAATAAACCTAGATATGCGGTCACACCCGATACAATGCGATTCGCGAAACAGCAGTGACCGTGTGAAAAGGCTTAACTATGTCAGAATGGCATATAGATAGGATTATGGAAATCAACAATTTATGATGCCTAGACTGTTTGGAGAAAAATTGGAGGCATTCCATGAAGCACACCCAAACGAAGCACACCCAGACGAAGCACACCTAAAGTATTCCACTTAGCACACCCGTAGGTGGGCTTCAAATAAAAATTTAAAACAATTAATTTCCTATTCCACGAAGCACACCTACGAATATCACACGCATAGTGAAGAAATAAAAATGTCGATAGAAGAAAATATTTATTATTTAAAAGACTAACTTAAATTTATAACATCATTCAGTTTCATTATGTGACACAATAATTGTAATTTTTGTAATCAAAAAGGAAAATAATAGTAAAATGTTAAGTTAGTCTTTTAAATAATAAATATTTTCTTTTATCGACATTTTTATTTCTTAGTCCCCGCACTATGCGTGTGATATTCGTAGGTGTGCTTCGTGGAATAGAAAAAATTCCGATTCAAAATATTTTTATTTCACATAGGCCTATATGGGCACTAATAAAACATCAGATTATTACACATAAGAACAGATTGATCTTAGGGAATAAATTCACGTCAGGGAAGCATGTCACTCCATCATCTATTTATTTATTTATTATACGCTTTATTGTACACCATTACACATACAAAAAGGAAACTAAGACTAAAACACATACATACAATGGGCGGCCTTATCGCATTCCGCGATCTCTTCCAGGCAACCTGGAATGGACAGTAATTGCCTGGACAAGAAATGGGGCTGTCGTTGGTGTGACAAACTAGAGTTACACATACATATTATAATATTTACACGAATATATACAATGCTATTCTATTTTGCTGTTTATAAATTCATATCATAATTGTACGTACAACAAATTAGTATATACTGGCTTTTTACGTAATAGCCTTGAAGACAACAAAATTATAATCGGACGGGAAGATCGCAGCAGGCAAATTGTTCCAGTCCTTCGATGTACGCAATTTAGATGATGAGATGAAACTTAAAAAAAATACCTAAACAGGTTAGCAGGTACAGGCAACTCAATCACTTCTCGCTGTCAAGCATCTCTCCAGTAACCCCAAGTTTTGAATAGATTTTACGTACACACTTACGTACTAGCAAAACAAGTCATCACCATCTTCCTGCCCTTGTCCTTTTCCTCCATTCTGTCCTGTTATCAGTCACAAATCACCAGCCTTTTTAATGTTCCCACTGTTGGTACTCAAGCCTCCTCTCTAGGAGAGGGAATGGGCCGTAATCCACCACGCGGGCCCAGTGCGTGTTGGTGAATGTCACATGTCTTCGAATTTTTGGTTCTGGGACATGCCGGTTTCCTCACGATGTTTTCCTTCACCGTTTTGAAAGCAGTGGTAATGAAATAAATTACACAAAGTAATGCGCCTGACTGGGTTCCTTTCCTTTCATATCACTCTTCACCCTTTCACATTTATATTCAACTCTTTTATTAGCAAAACAAACGGTTATTCAAAATTGTAGGTACACTTATTATTACCACAGGGTATATTAGGTACGCAGGGATTAAGACTCACGGGGTTACCATTACGTTCAAAGTAAGATTGTTTTAATCTTGTTTCAGTGTGAGTGAGAGATGGCGTTAGACAACCAGGGGTGCTATTCTCTAAGAAAGCGCAGCGCTGGCACAGCGACGAGTCGTGAGCGCAATACATTGAAATAACAATCCAATGTAAAGGGGCATTAGGTTGTTAATTCAATGTACTGCGCTGACGACTCGTCGCTGTGCCAGCGCTGCGCTTTCTTAGAGATTATCACCCCTGTTTAGCTCTGTCTATCATATCACACTGAAACAAGATTAATGCAATCTTACCTTAAACGTCATGGTCTAGGTCCAAATCATTGTTATGATGATCACACTCATTTAGCATAAGAACAAAGGTGTGAAGCAGGTAACGAAAGTGTCCACACGAATAAAAGTCGTGACATTTTGTTACTAAGACCTAGACCATGACGTTTAAAGTAAGATTGTTTTTATCTTGTTTCAGTGTGGGTAAGAAACAGAGCTATACAGGTTGTCTAGCGCCATCTCATACCCACACTTAAACAAGATTAAAACAATCTTACTTTGAACGTCATGGTAACCCCGTAGAGAGAAGATACGCAATTTTTCACCCCGTCAGCATTTCTGGCATTTTCCACAAATAAAAGTATCTACAAATTATTTACGGCTAAATAAAGATACAATAATAATGACTGTCTAGAGATAAGAGACTAATTTGTGAATTAAAATATTTGTGATATCAAGCTGTATCTGTTTTTATGGACTGATTATCTTCAGCACACACGCCCACCTAAGGAACTATTAATATACGTCAGACTATAAAGTAGATAATTTTTTATGTAGCAAGTTAAAAACCTGATGAAATTAACAGAAATTTCTAAAGTTGCAATCAAAATAGATTCAGTAAAAGCAATACTTATCAAGATAACTAAAATTCTATAAGTATATGTACGGTATCACATAAATTAAAAACTTAATAATAAAAACTTTTCAAAAGTATTACAAATTATGTTTATTTTGAATAATTTCATCATTTTCATTTTAATTAATATTATAATGAAACATTTGTTCTAACTTGACTTTTTTAATTGTAGGAAATCATCAAATATCCCGTGAAGTTTCTTGCACGTTCTTCTCCGTAGAGAAAAATGAAGCTAGCACTTAACTTCGTTTTCCTTAATATTGGCACTTTCCCGAATTTAAACCACCCCCTTAATGAATGAAAGGCCTTTAAAGCTGGGTATAAGGACCCACTGATATTTTTTTTTAATTATCAAATAATCCATGTACCTAACTACATGGATTATTTGATCTTGTACATTATTTAAAAATTAAGAAAACACTTAACTTCTGTTTTCTCACTGATCGAATTTTCGACAATTCGAAAATAAATGTAAACTGGAAATAAATCTCCAATTACGATCCTCGTAGATATTCCAGGAACACGACAACATGACTGTGACAGTATTTCGCCACAGTCCACAGTGGAAGCGTGCGAGCCTGTCCCAACTATAGACGTGCTAATTTATATCGGCGACAATCCTTTTCAATTGAAGTTGATTTATGTGACATTACAATCTTGTCGGATTAAAGCGGGCAGCTTTGTACGGATATCGCAGCTGGTGTTAAGTTCGCAGTTTTTATTTTTAATACATTCCAGCTATTGGGTTACCGATAAACTATGATTAATGGCTTCGAGCTGAGAATTGTCAAGTTAACCGAGACTTATAATAAAAGGTCAATAGGCTTTATCTTACTTCAGCGCTTTAAAAACTTTGTAATTGTTTTATTTAGTAATAGTTGGTTCAAAAAGTATCGTATGTGTCCCAAGTTTCATTGAAATCCAATCAGTAGTTTTTGCGCGAAAGAGTAACTTGTCATCCGTACATCCATACATACAAACTTTCGCGTTTATAATATTAGTAGGATCTACTTACATTTTATCTCAAGATAAAATTCTTTAACCAGTGATGGCATATGGCTCTAAAACTTAGTCTCATCCGAAGGCTTAAAGTCACCCAGAGGGTAATGGAACGGGCTACGCTTTAAGTGTCCATTCGAGGCCGCATCAGCAATTAAAATAAGAACCAAAATTACAGAAATAGTCTGAAGAATCGCCAAACTAATGGAGTGCTAGTGGGCAGTGTTTCGATATCGATAGAGCCGAAAGTTTCTAGAGTGGCGACAACGTACCGAAAGACGAAACGTGACGAAAAAGTTTTTTATTTTCTACTATTACGCGAGCAGAACTGCTAGCAGCACCTAGTTATTACCATAAACCGGGGGCTTACTCACTTACATACCTATCTATATTTTGCTTAGTATCTAAATATTGTGATAATAAAAATTCTCGTCTAGGAAATAAATACCAAAGGATATGATAAGTTATAATTAATAACAAATCATTTAATTCATTTATTACCTATGTAGTATTCATATTATCACACAGTAAACAAAACAATCTACATAAAATTGTGATATTTTTATACATATTTCCCAACAAATCGCTAATCTTTATCACATTGCTTATATTTTTTTTTATGATATTCTATTTTTTTATCTAAATTAGGGTAACAACTATAAGATTTATAATGGAAACTAAAACAGTGTTTCTTGGAACAAAATTAAATATATCAATTAAAATGTTATCGTTATATAATATATCTAACGGAAAAAGCCAAAATAAACTTGAAGCAACAGGAATGGGGATACCCATACCTACTTATAAAGTTACTGTAGCTTGAACTGAACATGACATTTTTCTCGTTTTAGGCACAAAATAAATAGGTACAGAAGACAATCTCATCTATGTTCTTCACTTTTTATACCTACGCTCGGTGGACGCACACTAATGAGCGTTTGAGCCGCAACTGTTCGACGAGCGGGCCGAGGCTCTCCGAGATATCGTGTCCGTGAGCAGTGTCTATGTGTGCGTTGCTCGAGCGCGCTTTGTATGTAGATTTACTGCTGTACCTATCTATTTAGTGTTTTAGGTGAAGTGAGAGGGAATGTCAGACTTTTAATTCTGACTAAAACCCACCCGTATTCCTTCAGTTGCCTTTTTAGTTCTAGGGTTCAGCGATGGCAATTTTGAACAATCCTTCAGGCCAAGATACTCGTCTTAAATACAGTTTCTGGTTTAAAGCCTTTTTTAGGTGGAAATATCATTCAATGATTTCTCCCGCTCTTGAGCGGTGCAAAAGGGTGTGTCTGACACACCCTCCCGAAGCTTCTCCTGTTCCTTCTTTTCAAAAGCGAACCTTTGACTCAAGTAGTTACTAACTCATGGCCCTAATAAGGTTTAAAGGACTAACAAATTAACCAGCAAATTAAAGGGCTCTTTAGAGATTCAATTTTTCTTTTTTTCATCTTTTTACCAGACGATCCAATTGTGGAAAGTTGTTTAAACCATTTCATTACACAAGAATTTACCATAATTTACTTTGAAATCGAAAATTTCGATCACCTTGTTACCTAGTCTTGTTACTCAACCTTATAAATAAAGCAATTTTAACAATAGAACTGACGAATTAAAAATTAATTAATAATGCAATCGATTAGTCATCCGAAAACTCGGTAATTAAATCAGTCCGAGTCAAAAGTCGCTAGTTTTTCAAGATTAGGAAACTATCAACACTAATCATTTTGACTTCGTCAACTAGATCATTCCATATTTTTGTTTGTACCAAGCTAGGGTGTTACTTGTTTGGACTTACCTTATTTTATTTTTTAAAGAGTTACCACAGCAATACAAAAAGCAACTGAAAGAACATGGGTGCATTTTAGTCAGTTAAATTCTGACACTTCTTTCCGCTCTACCCGCAACCGGAGGAGGTATTTGTTGATATCATACCTCAATTTCCCTGTTGCGGTCTTCCCGTTCGATTTTAATTTAGGTGTATTCAAGCGAGCTCTTAATATACTAGTGTGCTTCACTATCAACGATTGCCTACGATCAGGTGGGACCGCAAGCAAGCACTAGTTTATTTTATCTAAAAAAAAAACAAAAGATGAATGCTAACTCCAAAACTAATTATATACTGAAGTGATTCTGGCAATTTAGATTTAATTCAAGAAATATAACGTTTTAGACATCCCAATTCTACACTGGTTACGTAGACAAACACAGTGATCGCAATATGATAAGACAACCGTGACTAATCCCGAATCAGATTAAAGACATTGCCTTAATTACTATGTCTGGAAAGCTGATTGGATATCACATTAATTGTCATAACTTTACAGACGTTGGCACATTGCCGCAATCACTCCCAAACCACGATCGAACTAATACCGGCGCTTGCATTAAAATTCAATATAATTCTAATAGGCAGCGTAAAATCTGTAATAACATGAATTACATTAAAATCGTTGACTGACATATGGTTGCTTGATAACTTCATTTAACCAAAACTAGAGCTTAGTACTACAGGTTTCATTTCCTTCTCTATCAGGTCATGCGATTTATTATTAATTTTGTTGTAATGAATTTTATTGGATACCTATTAACGGGCCTTTGGATGTAAAGTTACAAGGACTTCAAGTTCTGTTTGTACTACAGTAGCTAGTATATCTATTTTTATCTTCAAATGTTTTAGCTTCAAAAACCTTATATTGGTATATTAGTGAATTTGTTTCTACTATATCATGCTGTCTCAAAAATTCATTAATTTTGGCATTGAAAGCGATTTAATCTGCTTTCTTTTTTTTTCTTGACTTATAATCACGTCAGCTTTTTCTTTTTTTTTTTTAGATTCATGTTTGTGTTTAATTTCCAAATCACCAGAAACAAGTGGGTCAAAAAAAACAATTCTCACTGGTGGCGGTTATCTCCAACATGAATGATCGTGTTTACACAAACGTTTGACCAAATATGCACCAAATCAAAGGGTTCCGTGTCGACCCAATATTTGTAGGAAAGTTTGACCAAACTTTGTATGTAGAACATATTGTTGGACACCTTCGTTCATTGGAGGCCCATTTCCTGTTTGTATTCGATAAGGGACTGTGTAAATGATGTGTAGTCTTGTAGGCGTTCCGTATGTTTTAGAATTTTTACTTTCGTTTCCTTGCGTACGGTCAACAATCGTTAAACTGTTCATCTTGATAAGCCAAATATGCTCGGAAACAATTTTTGCGTCATTGATTGTCAGAATGTCAAGAATTTCATTCATAGAAGTGTCATAGTTTTATTTTCTTTATCTGTATCTCCTTATCAGGACTATTTCATTTGTGTATCAGTTCACTTTCTTTTAAGTCGTTAATTTTTAATACTTTTACGAATTCTTTAAAGCGTACTTCTTTCAAATATTGTTTTAACATTATGCAATATTTATGATAATTAAATCTTTGAAATCGTCATTTAATGTCTTTTCGATTAAGTATATAATAATGATGCAATAGTGTTGAATTTAGATTCTACATATATAAGTTAATACTTATGCAATATATATACTTGTATTTAATACTTCACCAGCAACAACCTAAATAACTTCACGGATTTGGCCAAAAGCGTTTTAGTTCCTAAAACGTATTCACGCTTTACAAACTGAAATGTTAACAGACTATTGAATTATTTGAATTTTTGGGAATCCAATATGGCGACAAACCAATTTACTACCTTGAAAGTCGATTCCAAATCTTTAACGCGGTAGATATTTTACTGTTAAACGAAAATAATTGTTTTCTTAGACACCCGGTTCAGTAACACCTGAATAATTATACCCTTTAAATACTGTTGGGCAATAAATCTATTTTATATTGTCCTAGATAGGTATGAAGGGATTTATTAAAAGATTTAGTTAATAAATTAAAGGAGTTGCTTATGGCTTCTGCAACTGCAAAAGAGGTGTGCTACGTTTACTGTCAAAATAACGAACATCCTTAATCATAAGAGCACTCTCAAATCAAAAAAAAAGAAAGAAAACTATTTTATTTGACATACACACTCGTAGATACACACAATGTAGTAATAACATGTAGACACTAATGATTATATTTTAAAAAAGAGATAACTGACAATGTGTGTCTCAAATGCAGTCCAAAAAAAATTTTCAAACTGACTCATATCAATGAAACAATCTCCTTTATTCTCAAATCCAGTTTCATTCCTCCAAGAACTGGAGCTGTCATACTTGATACGAGATTTCCCTTTATCTTCCTTCGTAAATAACATTATACCGTTAAAAAGGATTAAATCACTGAGGGAGCTTAAGTCCGTCCTGTCGGGATATCAGGCTGATTGTTTGACATTTAATTCTCCATGGCCTTCCTTCGTATTTGCTGGATTATTAACTTCGCGAATGACATGCACTGGTGACATTTCTTTATCTCTTGGCAATTGAAAAGGGTCTGCATAATTTGGGTGTGATTGAGTTGAAGTATACAGGACATTGTACGGCCTTTTAGTATTCTTAACTTATATTTTACCATTTAATACAGTTTAATACTAATGCGTTTCAGATATGACTTGATTTTAATAACAGTAGTGAAAATATACTGGCTCCTAATTATGTTATTATCTTTTCTAAGAATATTCAAAGTCTAATTGATACCTTCAACACAACACAACAGTCTTCAAATTCAACGATCAACATAACAATTGAATCTCAGCACGCTAGCGCCAATTACACAAATCATCTGATAATCGAGTCGCATTCGGCTACAATCGGCATCGATAAAGACGTATCGATACAATCGATTAAGCGTGGGCTGTCAGTGACATCGGCTCCATCACGATTGTTTTATTTACGGCCTGTTTATATCGTGTTATTGCTTCGTTGATCTTGTGTTAAGGGTCCCCATTCATTGTTTTAGTACAGTTTTGTCTTCATAAAAATGTAAGAGAATGTCTGCGTGAAATTTTATAGCTACTTTAAATGTTTTTTGAAACAAATGCTACATTATTTATCTCTAGCTTGGGTTGAGACAATGTTCTATAAACTATTAAAGTTTTCAATACAATTTTCGTAGTATTATTGGATGCAAAAAATCTGTTAATTATTACCAGGCAATTTTGTTAAAAGACATATTTAGATAGTGATGTTTCTAAGAAAAATCTATAGGAGTATTTTTAGAATTACCAATTTTTCACTTTAACTTTTTGCAACTATATAACACTATTAGCATTTACCTTTGTTATTACTCTTAAGATTTTATGTAACCAAAAATATTATTATTAATTAAGTTTTAATAATTGACCTAACCCTGTTAAAGTAAATAATTATCTCAAAGGGACATATTAAAATAAAATTTCTGTATGTTTGTTTGATTCTGTGTGTTTCTGTTTGAGTTTCCTTAGTCCGTATGCCTTATTTCATCCTTTTTTTCTTGTTTCTGTACAACGCATTAGTTTAGTTAGACTGTAATGTTGTATAAGTAAATTGTAAATAAATAAAAAACCGCTCATTCATTTAAACGTGAAGGAGTAAAAAATCCTCAGATACAAACACAAACAAATTTCGCCTTTATTATAAATGTTAGTTTGGTTTTAAACAGCAACAGTGTCTATTTACACGATCCACAACAAAACATAAATCATTTTCCCGTCCAACAAATTCATTGTGCAGAAGATTTTCCTCTTTATTACCATAAGTATCCTCATTAGGTATTCAGGCATATTCATTTGATTGTATTACACCTCCTTTGCTCAATAGGCTTGCATACTTGAAGTTCTCGTCCTTCAGCGTCTTCGTTTCTCACGTTCACAACTCAAAAGGATTATTTCCGAATCGGAATGCCTTTAATTCTAATGGAGTGCGAAGCGTGTGTGCAGAACCCGCCGGTGTTATTTAGGGGTGGCAGGATAGGTGGAATATTAGAACTGACGTAAATGTAGAGGAATGTTGGGAATTAATGATGTCGTTAACAGTTGGTAGGTGTCGTTAGAGTAATTCGGTTCGGTGGAAGTGGTCATTGAAATGCTGGTAATGTAGTAACTGATGATGCTAATAATTTTGATTATTTTTTATAAATGGTTTGTGGAATCATATATTTTATTATTTTAGTAGGTATATATGTATGTAGTATAAACATACATACATCAACTATCCACGAATTACCTGTGTATATTTTCGCCTGCTCTGTCAAATCTATTCAAAGATTGCCTCTAAAAATACGTTTAGGGATAAAACAGCCTATTGTTACTTCTCACTAATTTAAGTCCCAGCTATTTTTATGTTAAACGATAAATAGTATAATTCTAGTAGATCTATCTATCTACTGTAATCTGCGAAGAATCTTTTGAAATTTTAGAGGATTGCAAAGAAAAATCAAACCCTACGTTTCACTAAACATCAAATCAATCGGCTAAAAAAATGTTAACAAAACATCGATGACGACAATGCGGCAATAACTTTGATTGTGAGAAAACTGAATCTAGATAACTATTACAAAAGAGGCAATCGTAATTAAAAATGGATCAGTAGATGGGAGAATGACAATTATAGGGAAATAGAAAGAGAACTTTATGATAAGGATACAGCTGCTGTTGTTGATCATGTAACAGTAAGTTGTAATGGTATTTCAGAAACAAATATTCTCACTAAGCTTACAGCACTTCTGAACATCGAAACGATGAATTTTCTTGACGTGGCAACCTTGCAGCATCCCGCACTCGAGTCTCAAGATACGCTAAAAGCCGCGGCGGCGTGCACCGACAGATAGCGATATATTAAATACACATTTATTCCTCCAGTGTCAAACCTATCAAGATTTATTACAATCCATTTTTAATTTTTCATTATTTAGTGCTTGTATGGCTCTAATTTTGAAATCGTAATGTAGTGCGCAAATGGTGTAGTGGTGTAGAATGATGTGGATAAGCATGCTATGGTAACATTATTTATTATGATTAGGTATTTTTTTAAATTAATAAACTATTGCCTGACTGCGATCCCACCTGATGGTAAGCAGTGATTCAATCGTTGTACTAGTAACTAGTTTAGTCCATTATGGTCTAGTTTTTTAGTTTAGTGAGCTAATTCACTCTAGCCTTGAAGACACCTGAGTTTACCTTATGTTTTCTAGTTGATGTTTTTGTCAGCGTTTTCTTTTTTCTTCTTTTCGATGATATTTTTTTAAATGATATCCTATAGCTCACATTAAAATTTATCGCAAAAACCATCGAGATTACGTGCCTCAAATATAATGCCGCTTATGATATAGCAGTAACAGTCGTTTTTTTTTTAAGGTTGGTACACTTTTATATATAAATAGTTGAACTTTCTATGTTATCTTTTAGTGCAAGTACCTGTTATTACAATGACTCCTTTTTTTGTTGTTACGAACTTCGCAGATTTCTATTGTTTTGTAGATATCATTCTATCTGCTTACTGCCAAAGGAATGTTAAAAATGTATCAGATATGAAGCATTTTTAGAGAAATTCACGTAAACGACTAAGGCAATCCCTTAGTCTAAAATTAATTAATATGGAAGCAGTTTACAACCTAGATAAAGCTATCGACGACGTGGTAGGTCCAAAAGAAGGTTATATGACCTTTTATACTTTTGCTAAATGTGAAACAGATAATTGAACAGATGTGGCTATTTACAAAAAAAAATATGAAAGAAAGGGAGGCGTTTGTATTAAGATACAATAGCCTCAAAACAATAATAATTAAATGAAAAAACTAAAAACTGATCTACCACTGATAAAAATATTGTTTAGAGTGCTTTCTAAGTTTCAAACAGTTGGTTAACTCACTAAAACTCAACTAGATTTTTTTGTTTTGTTTCTCACAGACAAAATCTAAAACAATTATCTCAATCAGACAAAATAAAAGATATTACAAAACCGATAAAGTCAATCAATTAAGCAATTACTAGTTCAATAGTACGTAACCCTTTAAACAGTTACACCAATTTTATCACATAAAAGAAATGTTAACCATCGTACGTTGTACACCAATACAATGATCTAAACCACATAGGTATCAAGAAACAAGTCTGGTGACGTCATCCGACAAAACAATAACATCATCAATCTACTGAAACAATCGATTGTCACCGATCGCACCCGATTGTCGTATGTATCGATTACGAACAATCGTTTTAAATTGTTCTATGAGCGGCAAATTAGTCAGCTAATCCTTGATTTATGTTGTCTGTGGGCTGACAATTTGACAGATGTAATTGAAAACACATACAAAGCGCCATCGTGCATCGTACCGGTGCGGGTTAAACGCCTTTACCCTTTTCGTCCGCAAATGAAAACATGATGTATCTAATCAGATATTTTGATTGTTCGCCCACCAGTAATAATTAAAATATTCATCTCCTATTTTCATTTAAATTTAGCACTGTAAATGGAAGACTTATTTACGTATCGAGTACTTAAATTATATCTTCTACATTGTAGAGGTCAAATGAGACAGGTTTGTTAATTTCTGAAACTTTATCGGTAGAGAATAAATTATAAGGTTCAAGATTGTATGTAATATATTCTCTTAATACAAAATGTTTACCTACTTCTACTCATTTGTAGGTAACATTAAACGTTCCGACCACGCCTAGTCCTTATAAATTTTGTATGTCCTCAAAAATTCTTGCAGACCAATTTATATGTTATTTGTTGATAATGTGGGGCTATTTTGCAATATAATTTATTTGATGGTTGAAGGAGTTCTCATGGCTGTGATTCAAATCAAGCGTTTGAGCCCATTTGTTATATTGTTGGACAGTCACTTATGGACACATTATAGTTTATTGTTATTGTAATTAGAAACCTATTTGTGGGCGCCACTGCCACCGTGCCAGCTGATGTAATAGAAAATATAAATGATAGCTGAGTGATTGTTGCGTGTACTATTCTGTGGAAATCCTTGAGCAAGGATTAGAGTTACTGGTAACCAAATATATCTATGTTCTAAGTATTTTGTGGGTTTCCATTATGGCCTAAAGTTCCCAAAGCTATAACAATGAGAACCTGCTCTGAATCATTGTCAGAAGCTGGTTAATCAATGCCCAAATTATTACGAAGGTGTTTTGACAATACTTCACTCTATTGGTAAGCAATCTTGTATATAATATTCAGAATAGACTGATTTTTTTATGATTATGGCATCCTTTATTCATTTGATCTCAATACTATCAAACCTCATTTAAAACAATGTAATCTTTACCAACTAAAATCAAACTAAAATATGGCGTCAAAAAACTCTTCCACGTCGCTGTCGACTGGTAATGTGCCCAATAAACTGGCGGCATTGCCACGCTGAATGGCAATACTTACTTAGACGTAATTAGCGTAGGGTTTTTTTTTAATTTCTGTAACTATAGTTATTTAGTTGTGTATGTATGTATGTTTTTAAATAAAGAAGACATTAAATGAATTAAGTCTTTATCAGTATCTACTCCTACGTCTGGTGAACACAGTGTGGGTCCACAGAAAATATTACATAATCGAAGTAACTTTGTTCTATTCTATAGTTTATTGATTTCAGTGTAAGAGATAAACAAATGAGAATTTTATTACTAGTAACATCATATATTGGAGTACATAAAAACTTTTACTCTCTTCTTAATACTTTTCTACCACAGTAAAACCATCTCTATCCCATACATCTTTAGACTTTTGTATATCTTTTGTGTTTACTTGGTAATTTTGTTTCCCAATGATTATATTGACTTTAATAGCGTGTTTATTGTCAATTAACCCGAACCTTAGGGCAATAAGTTTAGCTCCAATATCTGTGTTATCTGTCTATGTTGGTGTTCGTTTGTGCAACCTTTTATTGGTTTTCAACTGTATTGAAAGCTGAATTTGTTTGCAATTGTTCTCGGTAGGCTATCGCATGTTGCGGATTTTTATCGGCCAGTCGTAATGTGTTTGAGTTTTGGTAGTTACAGCAAGTAATTTTAAGTGAATGTGAAATTATAACTGCTAAGGACCTTATTTTGTAAGCTGCTGGTATTTGGCAGATATTTGTAAATTTGGTGACAAAAGTGATCGATTTTTCAATAAAAAAAATAAATAATATGGATATAGCAAAAACACAAAACATATTCATTTATGAAGACTTTGAAGACATTTTTACTGTTAAACTTGTTAAACCTAACAAGATACTTTCTTGTTTAACAGACTATTAAAACCAAACCCAGAATGAAACTAAAAAAAATGGCCAATTTAAATAAAACTAACATTTCTTCAAGACAGCATACGAACTAACACACTCTATGGCTGGCTGCTACACTTTCTTACATAGTTTTTAAATCTAAATATCTTAACAGTTAGCTAATACAATTTATAACAGTAGAGTCACAGTTCCGAATAATCTGTATAAATCTATGCTCCAAATTAGTGATTTCCATATTTACGACCCACAAAAACATGGAATTCTAATAATTAACTTGATTTCTATAACCAATAAATTAAGTTAATCCCGCTTTCTGCTAATTACGAACTGTACCATCGCCGTGTTAGTCGTGAGGCCTATTGTCATTTGAATTTAAACTTAAATTTGTAAGAAATAGAGTGGTTTTTACGCCTACATTACTAATTTCATCTCTTTCGTCATTGTCAAATGTTTTGTTGTTTCGTTAATGATTTCTAAGGATTAATATTTGTCAAGATTAATTAAATATTTATTTTAACACGTTTTCTGCTTCTTTTAATTTTTAGTGAATGCAACTTTTACGAAAGTCGTCAACATCATGCCTTGGGGCATTCCATTGTTTAACCTAATTTAAGGCTTATGAAAAATCTGTTCATACAAAAATGCTCTGGAAAGTTATTTGATCTTCTTGTGTTACCCAAGAACCTTTCGAGCTTTTTGTGTAAACAGGCGAGCATGTATCAAAAACAAATAGACTTCCCATATAGCAATATATAATTTGCATAGCAAGATCTAGCTTAACGTTTTAATTAAGAGATTTCGATGAATGATAGAATTATTATGTATGAGATTGGCAATATTGTTTATAGCCAAAGAAATAAAATTACCCTGTTGACTAATAAATCTGATTACAGACCGATTTATATATTATTCATGATTATATTCGATTGGTTTCTTGCATAATTAATTGGTGTCATTTCATTTGACCTGTATTTTTATGCTCGTCCACATTAATGTGATTAAAAAGATTAAGTTTGATTTATGTCTAACATAACCTCTAATAATATGGTAATTAAATGTTTTTGCCAATGGAAGAAAATGAAAGTGTCGATTAGTTGTAATATCGTAAATTTAAAACAACTAAATATTTTTAAGGCAGTTTTATCAATAAAAAAACCTTTGGTTTGATGCTTATCAACTTTTTGTCAATTACTTGATTTTCTTCTTCTGTGTCTTTGGTCGCATTTTTAACAGCGACATACCATTTGTTTTTTACTTCTTTTCCAGCCCGAATTTCATCATCTTTTTATAGACATTTATTATTTCAAAGTGTTGCTTACATTGATCTTAGTTCTTTCAATAATCTTTTCTGTCGTGACTATTATAACACGATAGTTGATTTTTTTTAAATTACTGTTTGTAAATAACTTTGTATAAAATCAGATATATAAGAGTTTTTCTTCTATTTAAAATTAAATTAATAAGCTGTTAGAAACCTTTCAAGTCTAGTTCGGCTCTAAATCTGAGGAAATTGAATCACCATTACATTACGTAGGTACAAAAGACACGTGCTAATTGCTGCTTTATTTATTTAATAAGTAACTTTGATTTTATTTTTAGAAAAAAAAATATTAGTATTTTAGTACAAAAATTAACACAATCATATAGAAAATTTTTACACTGTAGGGATTATATCAACTTTATGAAACCTCTTTACCAATTAACTATTTTTACAAACACAATTCACAAGAAGGTCAATATTATTTAAGCACATACTTTATTGGCAGCATCACTTAATAAGTCCAAATGTAAGTGTGATATGTGAATACTTTACGTCTGGCGACAATCGTAAAGACATGTGTAAATTATCCGGTTAAACGTGTAAATTGCTACTATTTGATAGGGCTGTCAGTTTTGAAACTGACTCCCAAATGATTTCAATCTTGCAATCTTAGTATAAGTAATATCTGACATTTTAAATTAAATTAATAAATATTTATTTAATCTGACATTTTTAACAATAAAGTGATTAAATAACTAAAGAGATATTATGACATTTATTATTAAATTGCATGTACTTAATCTGAAATTAAATATTTGCATACCACATGTGATGGTAGAATGTAAAGGGGCCGTAATATTAATGTTATGATCATACTACTTTGTATACCTACATTCTGGCAAATTAATTATTATTATTTGTATTTGTGTGATAGACCAAAATGATGAGGATCACACAGCCTATAACTATATAAGTACACTGGATGTAGAATGCGTGGGTGGGATTGGAAATACTTGATAGGATTTAATGTCTAGCAGTGGACGTCTTCTCTTCCAAATGTTTTCAGTACTTTTTTCCGGAACATTCCGTCGTATTATTATTATTTTTTTGTTGTGGTAATAAGCACTTCATTAGCTGGTAATTTTCATCTGCAAAAACTTTAGATAATTGCTTTAGTACTTTAATAGCACTGACTCCTAAGTCACAAGATCTCCTAGTTTGGAAGTTAGGGTTTACTTAATCTGCATGACCTTTAATTCACTGTAATTTTATGCAGATCAACCTAGTATTGAAGTCATAATAAAGGTTTTTGTATAAGTAAAGATTATTATTAATTTCAACTTGAGTCGTAAAAAATTACTCTTTTATATCCCACATGTCCTTGTATCCTAAAATTATATTATTTTTGTCTTGTATATATCCTTTGACATCCCTAACCAACCATCGTTACACAGACAGTTTTGTACAAATGTAATTGTTAATTTACAAAAATGGGCATATAGGTTAAATATGCGCGTTTAAAATCAAATACGACGTAAATTCCATTGAGCATGCAGTGGCCAACACCTGTCTATTTAAGAATTAATTCGTGAACAAGACGTTTCGGAAAATAGATCTTGGTCACCAGCTTGTTAGTAATAATTTGCATATAGATAAAGAAGGACTATTTGATTCAATGGCATTTAACAAAATAGGACTAAAAGGCAAACTAGATTTGGTCATCAAATACCTATGCTTCTTTAAAGCTACAAAATTGACATAAAGACAGATGTAACTAAAATAATCTGATGGATTAAAGAGGTAAACAAAACGAAAACATTTAATAAAAAATGGGCTTCTAATTTTTAACACATAAATCAACTTAATTTAAAGCTTGTGAAAAGGTGGCTGACCTTGCATTAGCTTTTTGACCTTAGCATACCATACAATAAACTCTAAAAGTCTGGCCGTGATATCTTTCAGTAAGTAAATTCAATCAAGCATCTTCCAAGTTACTTACTGATTAAATTCCATTCGGTCTTTTACTTTCTAGATTAAGCATCTCCTTAGTCAGTAAGATTACTGTATATCTTCATTTGTAGTGACAAAATACAGTAGCATTCAAAATCGCTTTAAGTCATTTAGATAATATTACAGCATCCTACTCACATCCTTTAGCTGCCTAAGCCTCACTTTTAGATCCAGTAGGTGTGTTCATAAGCTTACTGGTTTTTGTTTTGCATATATGGGAATTTAATAACTAATCTTCTGTAGATAGAGTGGTTATGATTGAGAAAATTTATGTTCCTTCTACTACATTAAATAACTGTTCCTTTAAATGTGGCTTCGTACTCGATATAATCGTATTTTATTTGACATAAAATAGTTGTGATGTACCTACCTATGCTTCTTCGGATAAACACATTCTGCATAGTTGAATCCAAGTCATATTCTACTTGTGTGCCCAATATTACACAAATCCCTTTAGTTAATTTAGCGTGATATACATATTATCGGGTTAACGGTTACAAACATACAAATTATCGTAATAAATAGAATACCTAATGTTGATCCATGCTATAAAGTAATGAGACTGGTTAAAAATAATTAAACGAATAAAGTAGTCGTCTTCCATGAAAACTAGTTCGACGAAACGTAAGTCAGTGAAGTTATTGCTACCGTCCGTTAAAACGGTCTTCGTGAGAGAAAAGTAGCTACTTCTGTCTACTAAATGTATCCCATATCTTAGTCTCTTTTCTCAAAGTTCTCTTGCAATACTTTTCTTAAGAGCAAAACATAATTTCTTATTATTTATCAAAGAGCTGTCAAATAAAATGAATCCCAATTAATTTTCAAGCTGAAGTTTATTTTCCGTCGTCCTAATTTTGCATTGCATACAGAATTCGTGGTAAATTTCTTTAGATTGATAGAAATGGGTCATTTTCTCGTATCCCATAATTACTATGACATCTATTACATAAACATTGAAAGAGGTTTAGCCATTTTCATTATTATAATCCCAATTTATGATATAGGTATACATGAATAAACTGATCACACCTAGCTAAAGCTGCATTATTTTAATAATCAAATTGATAAAGATCAATACACAATTCAAATTTTACGAAAAGTAATTTAAAAAAATTAATACTCTTATTTGGTCTACCATCATCACCATAATTTTTATCTTGTTTAAAACATCATTATATGAATCCTAATTTGGATTATAAAATCACTCACATTTCAAAACCACAATGCATTTCCACTTCCATATCTTCAATTCTGAAAATTCAACTATATTTGCATTGAGTCATGGTCGACTTTCTATTATCTTTTGATGCTAGAAGTTTGAAATAATTTTGTAATGTTCACAGAAACTGTTGTTACATAATAATGATACAGTGAACTGAAATTCAGACAGCAGTTGTTAAATATGATGTCTACAAATGCTTGCTATGTGAGTTATGTGGAGTTACGTTGTCTGAACGTCAGTTTCTATCATATATATGTGCTAATATATCAGTTTTATGTATTATTATGATCAAGAATTCTCGTTATTTTACCGGCGACGAGGAATTTGCATTTTGCTGTCTTCCTTTTTCTCCTTGGACGTGAATCAGTGTTGTCTTTTGAGTAAACACCTTAATGGTGTGGTGTTGATATATTTATTTAGGTTGGTACAAGCTTCTGCATTAATAAGATACCCTTTGCATGTACAAATATTTTAGAATATTTGGATTATGATTTTTTTGCAACCGTATGTACTTTGTCAGAGGAAATCTTATACAGGAGACATAGTTACATAAATAATCATTATTACATTTCTGCCCCCCTGTACATCTTCCATAATAATAATATCCTCCTTACTGTTGTTATCATATAAGAAAATAATTGGATTATCAATGACACTTTCAAATATTAATTTAAGTAACTGAGTTGATAAAATAAACAATTCATATCACCTTTTCCTAAAACAGGGCTTAGGAATTTTATCAAAAAAATCTCAAATATTAAGTAATTTAAAACGATTTTATCAGATTAAAAAATTCTTAAAATAATTATATTTTTTATCTAGTTATATCTTTTGCAAGATCTACATACATACGATTTCTATTTCTTGGTATTATACATCCGTTTGCAAATTCCTAAATAATGAATAGCAATATTATTAAATCGTAATATTTGCTCCTAATTAAAAACATCCTTAACTTAATTGGGTGTTTCCATTTATAGTTCTAAAATATAACTTATCTTTTTAAACTTCCTGCGGTAAACGGTAAATTGGCCGATTGTAGCAATTCATTTTCCTCGATCAGGTGATGATTAGGTACACGTAGCTTCTACTTTACTCTGTGTTTCCATCATACGTATGCCCAAAACAATGAAGGAAAAATATTTTAATCCACTACTTACAACATAATCTGCCAAACAGATACTTACATTTTCCTAGCTCTCTGTCATCTTCATTTAGTATAATTTTACAACTTTATAGGAACAAACAGATTTCGGTCCTAGCGGTTAATCTAAACCAAGACTTGCAATCGATTCTAGAGGTACCTCCACAGGTAAATCTGCCACAGTGTTTAAAAGTTTATCTTCTGAGAAGTGAACTGCTGAGCCTTTTGAAGGATGTTCTTAATTGTTATATGTGCATCTGGTTTATATTGTGTTCATTAACTATTATGTTCTAACGTTCCTCTTTTCTTGCCGCAGGTGCTGTGTGGTGCAGTGGCGGACGCGAGCGACGTGATAGGCAACGTGAGCCGCGTGCGCCGCGCGCCACAGCCTCACTACAACTCGCACCGCGTTGTGTAAGTATCTTGTAGCATACAGTAGTTTTAAGGAATTACCACATCAACTGATTGATAGTTGATTGGTGTTAGAATAGAACAGTTTAAGTCGATCATCAGGTACTATACCATAAGCTGCAACTCCAACAGGTCGATATCGATCATTGTCATCGATCGATTGGTATAGTAATATTCTTATTATAGTCTTCAAGAATACTTTACCATTGACTTCAATCAAGATATATTTTTTGTCTGTAGACCCCGTACATATATATTTTTTTTTACAATCATGACTCGTTGATTTGTAACACTAAATGCCATCCAAATTCTGCTCCAAGTTAAGATTTACTACAAATTTCGTAATCTCAAACTGCAGTGTCTAAGTTACATGTTGCAACACAACTCAGCTTCGTCATGCACTTTACTAAGCTTCTAAGCACGTCTAAAATCAACACTCAAACTGTTTCAAAATACGATTAATACTTACCTTCACTTTACTATCGTTCCAGAACGGACGAAGAGCTGGAAATGAGCGCGGCCGTGGCGTGGAAGCGCTCGCACTGGCGCGAAATGCAGAATATCCTGCGAAAAGAGGGTAACCAGAGGGACGGCGTGCAGTGCTGCCCCTCCGTCCTTGAGATGGTCACTAAGAAGGGAGGCCGCACCCCCACTGGCCTCTACGTAGAACTATACGAAGACGGAGAGAATCAGCAGAGGCTCTTTGAAGTATCGTGCGCCCCCAACGTCGTTGACCAACCCTGTCGGTTCGTTGACGCCAGACTCTACAATGAGTCGCGGTGCATCCAGAAGTACTCGTACTCCTATGCGCTTGTGCGGTACCTGCACTCCACCGCCACGGAGACACCGCAACCGCGCACCGAGGGACACTTCTCCGTGCCTGGCTCTGGCGGCTGGTCCATGGACTATGTGCGCGTGCGCGCCGGTTGTGAGTGCCAAATTAAACCCAAAACAAATAGACCTGCCCGCAGAAGACACAAGCAGAGAAAGAGAAATAGGAGGGTAATCGAAGATGACGAGACCTGATTTCGGGGTCAGTGCTAGTGAAATCGTGACTTTGAACAAATTTGGGATCGTCCCATAGTATTACGTTTACAAAGATACCTTTTCTGATGTTTTCTCTTTGGTTCGGAACTGTTTTGTGTATAAAACAGCAGCAAAGCTATGTTTGTTTGTGTGGCGGCTGCGGATGGTTTCTCGTTACCTATTTCAAGTGATCACTTGATTGGTACCACTGTCGGTCGATGTATCAATGTATTTATTTTATTTTTCGTCTATATTACGCTTTTTGTTGTAGTCCGTTAGTTAGTCTCGATCTTATGAAATTAAAGTGCCTTTTAGTGCCTTAGATTTAAATAGTTCACTATATTCTGGGAATTGTTGAAATTTTGATTCCAATGCGTTATCTGTATGTAATAAGTATTGAATGTAAAGGCTAATGTCACACGAGTCATAGTGCCGCAGCAAATCTTACAATGTTATTAGTTGGACAACATCACAAATTGTTTTAAAATTATTTGCCAATGCATTGCCAATAAGAATTCACGGCAGCAAGAATTCGAACTTTTAAATATTCATACAAATATAGTTCGTGTGACAGTCGCTTACAAGCTACACGATATTGTAATAGTTACCGGTTGATCGAGGTGCATAGATGTAATTCGACTTCACTGCGCTGTTGCTACACCTTCAGTTAATTTTAAGATAGAACCCAACGACAACGAACACCATGTTCCATCTACTCGAAGTTCGAATTTCCATCTCTTGGCCATTTCCCAAATTATATATTGGAATCGACTCCCAGTTCTACCAGATGTGGGTGGGTATCAGTATCATGCATGAACCCATTGGAATTTTACATCTCGACTAGTGAGAGAATCCGGAACAATTTCGCTAGGAATTGTAAACCATTTACACAGCTTTTAAGCTTTCGACGATTACAGGGCAGCATATGTATCAATGATACTCGAAATATCATTGTAGCCAATGTTCTCATTTTATTGTGCCTTTAGAGGAGATTTAAATTCTACGCTATTCTCATTTACCATTCTTGTCTCTTTTATTTTCATGCTGTACTGTTTTCTCTCAAAATTTTGGAGTAGTCGATTTTTTAAAAGCTTATTTGAACTAGGTGGTACATTGTTGTCGTTGTAAATAACAGTAAAGAGCAGTCTGTGATCACTTCATACATGTTCTGTAAGCCGTAGTGAGGTCACGGTGACTCTCCAGTGAAACAACTGTATTGTGAAAACATTCTACGTACTGTTCTGAATCATAATCCTTATTGTTATGATGTAACCCTTGGATCTTTCGAAGGGTTTTGCGTGTGTCTATTTTAATTGTGCCATTGCTTAATTTTTATTTCCAATTAAATATCAATTGCTTTGTATCTTATGGTATTGTTTCGTTATTAACTTCATTATCATCTCTAAAGAAAACACATAGTTTGTTCTGTAAAGTTATGTTTATTATTTTAAGTAAAATTGTCTTTAATAACATTGTGACTAGAGATCCCTCTAGTTATTTTAATTTGTTCATGTCAAATTTTATTGTAGTTCGTTTTAGAATCAATACCAATATTTCCATAGCCATGACTAAATTAAAAATCATCATTGAGTTGTTTCACGTGAGGAGCATCGCCCGTTAAAGTCGTTCCAATGATTATAATGCTCTCTTCCCTTTTAAAATTAAGAATATTTATTCAAAGTTAACAATTTATAATTTTTTTGTTATTATTTGTAACAGTACTTACTTCTTAGGCATAAGTGCGTCGAGTCAAAGATCTGTATTATTTTCTATTTTGTAATACTTTTATTGTATTTAAAAATGTAGTTATATTTTTAAGGATTAATTTCATTCTATTTATACTGTTTAATACGAGGTATTCCGATATACAGTATGAATGTTAGTTTGTACGTAGAAATCGCTTCCATAAAATATAATTGATGTATATAAATAACGCAATAGTATTGTGGACTGAGATTATTTTGTGCATTTAGATGTGTAATAACAGAATGAGAGAATATTTTTATATTAAGATAACGCTATCCATCGACAATAAAAAACTTACAACAGACATGCCGCGCCATCTGTTGGCGAGTAGCTATAAACAAATAGTTTGTTACTCAAAAACTAGATGTCTCTGCATTCACCTAACCTGTCTAGCATTACGCAGAACAGTGCCATGTTTAATTAATTATAATTATGTAAGCCAATAAGACAGAAATTATTATTGGTCTTTGGAAACGTTTGTTATATGCCTATTATAGTTCTATTACCCGTTGACATTCAATGTACTTACCATCGAAATGCCTTCATCACTAAATGTAAACTACGAAATAATAATACCCAAGTGCAATGTGTCATATGGTTGGTATAGTAAAATATTTAATTTTAACAAATCACTGCAAACTATAACAATGTTACTTCCATCATCACAACAGCTATACGTTATTTTATTGTTGACATCAAAAACAAAACTTTAAATAAAATAAAAACCTGAAATAGCTCAAAATCTTTTATTGTCACCTTACTTGTTTATAAAAGTCCTTTCAGGAATTACTTATACTATCGTATAAAAATATAATACAAACGTCGCGTAACTTTATCGCTAAGCGCTTACACTTTTGTGTAACTTGTCTTCTTCTCAAAGAAGAATATACTTAAGCCGCATCATGATCTGGAAATAATGAGATTCAATGTTATTATTTGCTAGTTTACACGCTAAACTTGCAGAGGCCATAAAATAAAATGAGCCGAATACGTCGTGTGTTTAGTGTATTCGTTTTATATATATATATACAAAAGCGCCATCTAGTATCGAATAGTAAAAAACGTTTAAACAATATTTTGTTTATATTGGTAGATATTTCAACTCACCCAAATATAAAGTTGTCAAATACATTAGAACAAATCCGAATCCAACTGATAAAAACTGCATTAATCCAGCGCTCTTCTTGCGTTCATGCCAACGTGCCCTCTCGCGTGGAAGCACCTCACTTACTGTGACATACAGTAGCGTACCAGCTGCTAGGCCCTGGAATTAATTAAAATACATTTCAATAGATGGCGCTAGCAATCTGAAGCGCATGAGCATACATGAAAATTCTCCAGACGGTCTTCAGAAAGATATTGTAGTAATTAAATGTTTTATAATTGTAATGTTTACCCTTTGACAATTACTTTAATCATACGGATGTGTACATCAACTCATTACCTATATTACTGGTCGACATCAGTAAAGTCGACCAGTCGATTTTGACGTTCTCATAGAATGGATGCCCAACTCATGAACGCCGAAGCCGCTGGCAAAAGTTAGTATGTAAAATCTAACCTGCATAATCGGCACAGCCAAAGACTCCTTCAGCGAGTTGACAGATTCCAATCCTGCGCCGATCCCGATTCCAGCGACGGAGCCCGCACTGAACAGGCCGATGCACATGATGTGTGCGCAGGCGCGGTTGGGGAAGTTCTCGCATAGTTCTGCGCCCAGGCAGAAACCGACCACGAACTTGTGGGACGCTACTGCTGCCAGGAGGAGGAGGACCTAGGAAGACAATATTATTTTGCAAATAGGTTTTTTAAAAACACTTACACGTCAATTTTTTCGTCAGTTTAATTCATTCATTAAACTCCAAGTGAAACGCCCGCGTTCGCGCTGTCATTGTCTTTCAGTTGTCTCTAATTAACACGATTGAAAGGTTAAACCCCAAGTGAAAGCCCGGGCCGCTCTCTCATTTTATTTTAGTGTAGGCACTCGAAAGGTTTAATTGTTAAATTAGATGAGGCCGGTGTTTCTTAGCTGACTACCCTAAGAAGAAACACTGAAACAAACGCAGCGGGTCAAAGTGTAATGGTCAAATCATACTGTGATGTTAAGTTTGATATAGCCAGGGTTTTGGGATGCATCGCCGTATCCGATGGCGGCGATTTCGCGCGCCGGGTCTTGGTACAAGCTATGGTCCGGAGTGAGGAAGAGTGGTAGGCTGCCGCCACCTTCTGCGAAGCAGTAATGGAGGAAGCCGACCGCATCAGGCAACGGTGGCGCTCACAGCGCCCCAGCTGCCGCAGCCAGGATTCCATTCCCAATTTCCGGCCACCGTTGGCGCGGGCTTGCGGACGGCGAACAATGGGTAGCTAGCTGGTATATTATAATATTATTGAATATCAACAATTCGCCAGTTTTAGCCAGTTATATTATGAATTTACTCGTATCTTTAAGGTTTTGTACCTACATGTCATCACTGACTTTTATAAATTTCTAAATACAGGTATCAACCTAATAAAAATGAATGTAGGTATGAGATTTGCTAGATAGAAGAGAGAAGTTGACGGTTGACGTCCGACTCGTTAAAGTCACATAACGTATCGCCCAGCCTGATACAATAAATGTAATAAATTCTGGCGGGGAATCTAGAACACTTTTCCGCACTAGTGTGAAAAACAGCAAATTTCGTGCCTAAAAGCGGTAAGCATAAGAGCTGGTGTTCGAGTACCTAAGTGTATTGAAAAAGATTATTGTAAACATATAACTGTCAACGAAAAACTGGATAGTTTACAAAAAAAAAATTGCCAATATTTGGTTTTCGCCTAAAACAAGATTGAAAACTAGAAGTGAGGGTCGTTACCCGCGTCCATTAATACTTAATACCTGTTTTTTGAGGCCCACGTTTCGCCGTCTACAAGGTAATTTGAATATTATGCGAAATATTACTATTTTATTCTTTGGTAATATCTGATAAGATACCTACCAGCATAAAACCGTTTTCCTGTGTCATTATGCAATTGGGTAAATACACTACACCTATGATTTACCTACACGTTACATTTTATCAGCTGCTCACAAAAAATGTGTCTGTGTATATACTTTTGTAACGTAACCGACTCAGTTCCATGTGGTAGGTACAGGCAACAAAACACATTTGTAATCAGGCAGCTAATAATATTGAATAATTTATGTTATAATTAGAAAACTAATAGCTTAACATAATTAATATTTATAAATAAAATTACTTACAAAAACGTACTTATTATACTGTATAATGTATGCAATTGTAAGAATACGATGCTGTGCCTTAGAACAGGTTTCATGTTTTTTAATTATATTAATAAATAATTTAGAAAAAAACTTTTATTCAGAGGCTACATAGACCCACATTGTAAATATCTTTTGACCTTGTGCTGTGAAATCTTAAACAATGCTAGTCTAAATGTTTTCAAAACAAATAAGTTGTAGAAATTGCTATAATATCTATTATATACTATAGAGCTATGTATATCATGGTTCACGCTGCAAGTACGCTGCTTCTATGCCAGTGCAAGGTATTATTGTGCCCTGTTTTGTTCCTTTTTTTTCAAATGATATGAACTAGTCCTTGACTGCGATCCTGCTGCCTGGTAAGCAGTGATGCAATCGTTGAGAAAGAAAGAAAGAAAACATGCACACAACGAACAAAACAAGTATTAAAAAAATAATAAAAACACACTAGTTTATTAAGATCCTAGTCACTCCAGCCTTAAAGAACCTAAATTATAATCCGCAGCAGGCAATTGTGCTACATAATTGCTATCTACAAGTATCTTTGCAAAATATTTCTTATAGCAAGAACATCATCTGTGGTCTAGTTACTCATCTCTTTCGTTGTCTGTACATTTACTAGTAAGGAAATTCTGACTCAACTATTGTCATACAAAACTTATAAAGCGATTCATAACAGTG
Source organism: Mythimna albipuncta (assembly GCA_929112965.1). Classification (NCBI taxonomy): domain Eukaryota; kingdom Metazoa; phylum Arthropoda; class Insecta; order Lepidoptera; family Noctuidae; genus Mythimna; species Mythimna albipuncta. The sequence goes on from OV815973.1 coordinate 1,981,484, forward strand.
TAGGTAATGAAGTATCAAGGACGGCTGGCTTCGTTACAATGTCTTGATATTAAATTAATTTATTAACTACGCTGACATCTTAGGCCAGTAGATATTTAGATCACTTTGTTAACTGTGTTGAAAACTGGCTCCAACAGACAGATTAAGAATAGTACGTTTAAACTGTGCTTTTAACCTCTTGAAACTAACTAGAGACACAATAGTAAGACAATGAGAGAGTGAAAGCCGGCGTTCGCTTGGGGTTTGAGGTTTGATTTATAATCCTAATTTTAAAGGTGTGAACCTGAATTCCATCATACTGGCCTTGAAAGCAATATAGACTCCAAGACCTAGACCATGAGGTTTAAAGTAAGATTGTTTTAATCTTGTTTCTTGTGTTTTGGTGTGGGTAAGAGACAGAGCTATACAGGTTGTTTAGCACCATCTCTTACCTACACTGAAACAAGATTAAAACAATCTTACTTTGAACGTCATGGTTACCCCGCAAATCTCACAAAGGATAGGCATTGTAGCTAATTCAACCTTTGTACCTTTATGAGAGAAACAAATAAAATATTACATTATTAAAAAAAAAAAAACATTTAAGATGATTAAAAAAAAAGTGGTCCACAGTCACCGGGAACAGGATCCAAACTACCGGTGGTCAGGGCTCCTGAGAGAGATATTTCATAGCCGTGTCTAAGAGTACCTACTGATTTTTGGATCAAGCCTTTGATCCAACTGCCCAACGCAAGCCTCCTCAAATGTTGTTCGAGGCTCCTGGCTACCGTTACGACTATCATTATTATTTGACTACGATTTACATACATACCTACATATCTCAGAACTTCCAATTGATGGCACCGTCTAAATTTTTTAACTAACCAAATAACTTCTACCGATCTGGGCTGGGTTGAGTGAGGAGTTTCAGACTTTTACTGAATAAAACTCATATTCCTTCAGTTGCCTTATGCGATCCATGACCGTGGTGTCTTCTTCACTCTATCTTGCTGGCCTGGATATTCTATAGCACCTAAGGTTGCTACTGATCGTCTATCGACTACAAGATAATGATGCTTTATATACCGTTTGGTACTGTAGAACTGGCGATCGACGCCAACTAATCATTCAACCATCGATCAGTGATCGAGAGGTTGGTCGATAAACAAGCACTCCTCCAGGTTACCTACCTATAGGTATAGCGCAGCCAAATCTTAAAAATTCCGCTATTCTAACTACCTAGTTGCTAATTCCGCTAGTCTACTAACCTAACCTAACCTAACCTTTCGAATACCGTAATTTCTCCAAATTGCACAACTTGTGATAAAAGTGAAGACGTGCAACATTCGCTCATGGAGTGGGTTCCGAACGAGGTACAGCCCTCTATACTCCCTATGACTTCCTAGTCGATGATGAGGAAGTTTAACATTATTAGGATGGATGTGTCCGAGTGGTGACGACCCCGACTTACGAGTTGTAAGTCACGGGTTCAAACCCAGTCAGGCACGATACTTTGTGTTATTTATATCATCACCACTGCTCTCAAAACGGTAAAGGAATAGTGAGGAAACCGGCATGTCCTAGAACCAAAAATTCGAAGACATGTGACATCCACCAACCCGCACTGGGCCCGCGTGGTGGATAACGGCCCATTCCCTTTCTTAAAGTCCTCTTTAAGAGAGCTACTACTGCTGGGCTGGCCCTCCTGGCCATTGGTGGGAACATTATAAGGCTGACTATGCTATGCTATGTAGGAGTCATTCAGCGCGCTTTAACTGATCTGGTATCGGAAATGGCGAAAATGTTTTACCTGCTACTGCGACAACCTCAACACCAATAGCCAATAGAGAAATATATTTATTAGGTTAATGTAAAAATGTGATGTAGATATTGTTTAGTACAATGGGTTTGATATGTCATACAAAGAACAATAAAAGCCTAAAAAAAACGGAATTAGAGACCCAATTCAAAGACAATGAGAGAGCGAACGCCGGCGTTCGCTTGATAACCACTTTATTTCGGATTAAAGTGGTTATTAATTCATAGAGAATGACTTCCCCTCAAACCCCAAGCGAACGCCGGCGTTCGCGCCATTCGGTTGAGCACTAAGATTATTAATAGCGCTTAGATTATCAAAATTTTGAGCGTTTTATTAATTGGGTATCCATCTAAGAATGTAAATAAGAAATTCTTCATAAAGTAGATAGTCTGTAAATTTCGAAAATAAGCAACTTTACATTTTTACATGCTGAAGATCGAATCGAAGCGTTAAAAAACAAACATTTCAAAAAAAAATAGAATTAATACCTATATGCATGCCTAAAGTAACAATAGGTATAGCTCATAAATAATGATTTGTTCTTTGGAATGTGTTTCCTCTGAGTGTTAGGATAACGACCAGTTGACGTGAGCATATTCGCAAGAAGTTGGTAGAATCATCACAGCACTGATTGGTTAGATTTGTTTTTTCATAACAACTAACATAATACATGTATGTATCATAACTTTTGTATTTGTCTCTCTTCTGTTTGTCTACTTAATAAATATAGATTATAGTTTGTTCAGAATCAGTAACGTTTTTCACCATGTTTTATTTTTTCACAAAAATATTTGAAAAAGACTTAATAACTATAATTACAGTAAATTACAAAATAAATAAATAATAAAACCCTACGCTAAAATACACTAAAATATGGCGTCAAAAAACTCTTCCACATCCCTGTCGACTGGTAATGTGCCCAAAAGACTGGCGGCTATATTTATTATTATTAAGTATATAAGGCAATAGTTATTAAGTTTTTTATAAGTGTAAATAAAATTATAAAGTATCCAATAAAAAAATAAAAAAATATTTTGAAAAAGTCACAATTAGGACACCACCGACTCTAAGTAGGTACAACCCAGGTCACGGCAGGTCGTAGCGGGTATTAGGAGCCAGCAAGCAGCTGGGTGCAAGTTCAAAACAACCCCTAAGTCTCCTGGATGGCCCGGTGACTATGTATTTTTGCCTCTGTGACTTTTCGTGGTACAGTTATGAAATTTTGTACATAGATTCTTTACATAAAATAATACGGGTTTCGCATAAACTAAAATTAAGTTTGTATGAATATGTTACTGTAAAAGCTCGAACTACGGTATATCTTAAGATTTTCCAGTAAAACCTAAAATTTACTGACATACATCCATACATTGGCGAGCCAATCGTCTTCGTTGTTAGATACATGCAGCAATGCAGGGAACGAATAAGAAGTGACATCTATGACGCGATGGCGTGGTGAGCCAATCACTGACACTCCCCGGCCCCCGCGTCTCACTTCGCACCACTAAAGGTACCGAATATTTGACTTCTGCGCAACCGCTCAAGATTCGTTGTGCCTACTGTAAATATACTCCTTCCCATCGCTCTCTGACATACTTGTAACTTTTACAAATATTTAAATTGAACGTTTTAAATATTACGAAATCTATGCGAAGCAAGCGCTAGTACAATAGCGGAGGGGAGCTGTGATCGGGCGGGATGCTTGATACGCTAGCGTCACGTCATACAGACGTAGATAGGTATAATAAAATACAGAGTCGAAATGTGTTCGATAGAACAACGAAATTTTGAAGATTTATTTTTGGTAAATGAATTATGTTTTGCAAAAAGTCATAGAACAAAAGTTGTTGTCACTATATCGGACTATTGTGAAGCAAGCGATAGTACTATAGCGGATGGGAGCGGGATCGGGCGGCAGGGGTGCTTGATGCGTTTGTGCCACGTCATAGACGTAGGTAGGTATAGCAAAATACAGAGCAGAAATGTGGTAGATAGGACAACGAAATCTTGAAGGTTTGTTTTTGGTAATTGTATTATGTGTTGTAAAAAGTCATAGAACAAAAGTTGTTGTTTATGATGTTAATAATACAGTCCTGCACAGTTATTACTGTTTTATAGCTAAAGTTCATTAATCTACAACAGGTATCAACCACCTCTACTTACTTGACCGTGTTCTGCCTAACGTTTTGGTTTTTAGCAGCATTTTCCTTATGTCTATTAGGATGAATACTAAGTATTTTCCTCGTGCAATAAAAGAACCACAAAAAACGATAAAAGGTATCTGAATTTTTTTTCTCGTAAATCAGTGGCGTTCAACGGTATAAGGGATATCCCCGAACTAATAAGTGCACGTTTAAAAAGGCATAAATTGTCAAACAAAAATATACACGCACACATAGTGTGTTTCTCTTTCTATCTCTCTCTCTCACTGTCTTAATAATGTTCCCACTGTTGGGACTCAGGCCTCCTCTTTGGGATAGGGAATGGGCGGTAATCCACCTCAGTCAATCAATCAATCAAAATCATTTATTTCAAATAGACCATTTGCAAGCACTTTTGAATAGTCAAATGTCGGTCAGTCCAAGAAAAGTGAAGCTAAATTGCACGTTCCAAAGCGTAGGTCTCTATGAAGAAGAACGTGCAAGAAACTCCATGTACACTCTTTTTAAAACAAATTATGAGTTACATAGATCTTGGTTACATATCCTCGGCGGACCCAGTGCGGGTACGCGAGGTGGATGTCACATGTCTTTAAATTGGTTCTAGGACATGCTGGTTTTCTCACGATGTTTACCTTCACTGTTTTGAGAGCAGTGGTGGTGAAATCAATTACACAAAGTAATGCGCCTGGCTGGGTTTGAACACGCGACCTACAACTCTTAAGGCGTATAGTCCCTTGAACCATCTGACCGAAATTATGTGAACGCAACTCTCGCACTCGCCTAGGCGGCAGTACGCAAATCTGTGCATTTATTTGCGGCCAGCAGCGCCCGGAAAGCGCTTTAAATCCATTTTCTCTGCGAGATATTGATTGATTTACATAGGCAATGTTCACTTTGAAGAATATTTAACCACCAATTTGTATGTGTAAAAATGTTTCTAAAGGTCCAAGCCGTTTCGAAGGAGTAGGGAAAAGTTGCGAAAAGTTGCGAAATTGCTAATTTTTTTTTTTTTGACAAAAGTATTAATTGCACGAAAAAATCAAATGTTGATATTATCGTAAGAATCTATAATAAAAATATATTTTTTTTTCAAACCAATTGACAGAAAATCACTGTTTTATGGCACTTTTCGGGCGCTTGGGCCTTAAGTCGAAGCCATTACCACTCTGCCACCAATACTCAATACTCAATACTCAATACTTTATTGCAATCCATATGTATACATAGATGGTTTTAAAAATTTACATAGATCAATATGGACCCTGTCGGGCACAGCAAAATGTAGGAGAAAGGAAGAGGGCTAATAAGCAATTCACGGAGTTCAATAGATAATTATTGTAGATCTAATTTGCTGCATTTAATCAGGTTTATTATTATGTATGTATATTATTATAGCACTATATCTTTGTATAAGTATGAGTAAAGTATATATTTAATGTATTTTATGGTTATTCTGTGTCGTCATTAAAGTATCTAAATTATGTGATGTATGTATATTATTATTTTATGTTTGTGTATAAGAATGCGTGAATTTTATCAAATAATTTTATTTATTTTTTATCGTCAGTATTATTTCAATTAAATTAAATTAACGAATGTGTATAATTATTATGTCGTGTATAAGTAAAAATAATAATTATGTCAGGTATCCTTTTTTATCGTCATTATTATTAACTGTGTTTATTAATTATTTATGTATATTACTATCATGTCAGTGTATGTGAATAGGGGAATTATGTCAAGTATTTTTTGTTTCTTATCGTCATTATTATAAATTATATTTTTATTTAAATTGAAATATACACGTATGCATTTTATTATTAGTATGTCCGTGTATTAAAAATAGGTAAAATAAGTCATGTATTATTTTATCGTCATAATTATTAATTGTGTTTATAAACTATTATGTCAATGTATGAGAATAGGTAAATTATGTCAATTTTTTTTTTTATTCTTATCGTCATTATTGTTAATTAAATTTTTATTCAAATTTAAATTATACATGCATTTTATTATTATTATGTCCGTAAATAAAAATAGGTAAATTAAGTCAAATATTATTTTTAGCGTCATTGTTATTAACTAATATTTTTATTTAATTACATTATGTTATTATTTATAATTATGTCTATTGACAGTAATAATAATATGAATTAGAAACAAAGTAAAGTCGAAGGCGTACTTAAGTTATGACTTAATAAGTTTATCACTTAGGTATTCGTTTACCGAGTAATAACATTTACTCAGTAAAAACTGTCTAAGTTTTTTTATAAATACATTAATTTTCTCTTCTTTCTTTATGTTTGCGGGTAGTTTATTGTATATTTTAATGGACATAACGTAGGGGCTTGTAGAATGCATTCTTAATCGAGAACTAGGCAAGTTTAGCCTTGATCGGTGTCTGAGTTGATAGCGTGACTGAATGTCTCCACGTTTTGAGTAAAATTCTTGATGTTTCCGTACAAATTTGCATGTTTCTAAAATGTATATACAAGGAAGGGTTAAAATATTATGTTTTTGAAAGAACGGTTTGCAACTGTCCGTTTGCTCAATGTAAACTAGAATCCTTACCAATTTCTTTTGCAGGGTAAAAAGTGTTTGTGCATCGGTGCTGTTTCCCCAAAGGGTGACACCATAGCTAAGCCATGCCTAGGCGTAAGCATAATAGGTGGTAAGAGCTGTTTGGAAATTGGTGGTCTTTTTTATTTCATGAAGAGCGTACGAGAATCTAGAAATTTTTGAGCGAGTCTTTTGTACGTGTGATTTCCAATTTATATGTGTGTCTATATTTAGTCCGAGTAAGGTAAATTCGTTAACGGTTTCTAGTTTTGAGTTGTCGAAAGTAAAATCTAAAGATAAAGGCGTTTTTTGGTAAGGGTGGAAAGTTATTAATTTTGTTTTGGTGTAGTTTATCTCGAGGTTATGTTCGTTCATCCAGTTCCTTGTTTTAGTGAGTATGGAATTTAGAATTTCTTCTATACCTTCTTTGTTTTGGCATGAGACTAAGATGGATATATCGTCCGCGAATAAGACACAGGGGCCTTCTATCGTCTTCGGTAAGTCATTGATGTAAATTAAAAATAATAAGCATCCAATGACGCTTCCTTGAGGAATTGATGCATTAATTACTTTACTGTGGGATCGAATTTTTTCGATTTCTTTAGTTTGATGGTTGAAGTATTCTATTACAACTAATTGTTCTCTGTTCTTAAGATAAGATATTAGCCATTCGTGAGCCTTCCCGCGTATACCTATTCCGTATAATTTGTTTAGCAGTATCCCAAATTGTACCTTGTCATAGGCTTTGGTCATGTCTAGTAGTATTCCTATTGCATATTTTTTGTTATTAATAATATTAAGGGCTTCTTGAATATACTTATAGACCGCCAAAGTGGTGGAGCGGTTTTTTCGAAAACCGTTCTGACTTTCATTAAAAATATTATATTTTTCGCAAAACTTATAAATCCGGTCACACATAGCTTTTTCAAAGATTTTTGAAGCAGATGGTAGAAGAGCAATGGGACGATAATTATTTGGATCTGTCTTGGTATTTTTTTTATGGATTGGTTTTATTATAGATGTTTTTAATAAATCAGGGAAGATACCTTCGTCAAAAGACTGGTTCAGCAGCAGATAAAACGGTAAGGTGAGTTCGTCTGCGCATTCCCTTAAAAGCATTGGTGGTATTTCGTCGATCCCGTGACTATTTTTGTTTTTTAAGTTTTTAATTATTTTGTTTACTTCCCATGCATCTATTGGGCCAAGAAACATTGTGTTCTCTGTGGGGTTTAGTACTGAAGTGCTCCCCAGTTTCTGACTAGATGAACTGACGCTGTTATCGCCGATGGTTGCAAAGAAGTTATTAAAGATCATTTTCTATTTGCAATTTAATGTTATTATACTCCTTTTTTTGTTTTTTGTTTGTTCTCTCATTTATGATACTCCACATACTTTTAACCTTGTTGTTAGATTTCTTTATTTTATTTACGTATTGAACCCTTTTTGATGCAGTAACTATTTTTTTTAATATTTTTTCATAGTTTTTATAATAATTTATAATGATTGGATTTTTCATTTTAAGAGTGAGTATTTTTAAAAGTCTTTTATTTTTACAGGAGATCTTGATGCCTGTCGTTAACCAGTATTTTTTAAATTTAGTTCGTAGTTTTACTTTACATATTGGTATACAAAGGTTAAGGATATTTGTTAATTTGTCATGAAATGCTTTATAATTATCATTTAAATTTTGGTTTTTAGGGAGGATATTTTTCCAGTCAAGTTCATTTAGTTTAGATTTAAACTTTAAGATATTTATTTTGTTAAATATTCTTTTTTTACAATACCAAGTTATTGGTGTAACTAACTGTGGTGTTGGTGAGGTGACCTGTATTATTGTTCCGCTATGGTCTGAAAAACCTAGTTCCTCTACAGTTGTAAATATTTTATTTGAATTAGTATTTGTGAATATTAAGTCCAAACATGTAGATGTAGTTTGTGTTATTCGTGTGGGTGTTTTTATGTGTTGCGTTAGATTATATTCCAGCATTAGATCTAGGAATTGACTAGTTTTAACATTTCTCTCTAAGATATTTATATTAAAGTCTCCACCTATAATAATATTAAATTTAAAATACTTATTATTTATATAATTTAAGATACATTTTAACTGGCTAATAAATATTTCTTCCTCTCTTCTATTCCAATACATTGTTACTAGTAATATGTTTTCATTGGGTAACTCGATTGCACATACTTCTAAAATATACTCTATGGACATATTCGTTATATCGTTTCTTTCTTTGAAGTCGACATTATCTTGCAGGAGGATACAGACGCCGCCTCCCCCTCGTGTGCTGCGGCAGTATGATGCTGCCATTTTGTATCCATTAAATTGTATCAAGCTTAGTTTTTCTTCTGACAGCCAGGTCTCGGATAAACATATTGCACTATAAATCGAGTTGTCTGCGATGAAAGCTTCTAGTATGTGTTGTTTATTACAGAGACTCTGAATATTTTGAAATAGAACTTTAAATAGTTGGTCTGTATTTTCGAAAGGAATGATTCGCAGTGTCTAATTGTCTGTTATCTGGATCTCGGTGGTAGGAGTCGCAGGGAGTTTTTGAATTAAGGTTTTTCTCATTTTCCATGTAGCTTGGACGATTTTTGTGTCTGTCGTCTCTTAATGTAGTGACTTCCCCTTCTATATACAGTTGATTATTTCTTATTACTGCATATAGGCCCTTCTTTCTAGCTTTTAACATTTCATCTCGCAATTGTTGTCTTTCCTTACGTGAATTTGCATCCAAAAATTCAGATACAGACAGTTGGGTTCTCTGAAAACAATGGCTATTGTTTTTAATGTATTTAGCCATTCTTTTGCTAATTAATTCTATTACCAGTGGTCGGGTATTGGTGTTATTTCTGCCTAATCTATACATATTTTCAACGTAACCCATCAGGTCCACTTGTAGAATATCGTGAAACACTTCGATGATTCGGTTATGGAGATCAGTTTCAGACTCTTTGTAGTACTCGGTGAGGCCGTAGATGACTATCTTCTTGGAATTGCTCTCTGTACATTGGATTGCAGGCGCTGTGTATGTTGATTTTAAGTCAGATATTTCTTGTTTTAATTTTTCATTCTCCTTTGTTAAGTTTTATATCTTGATGTTAATCTTTTCAATATCCTGAATTCGTTGTTCATTTTGTTTTGATAAATTAGTGGTTTTTTGTTCGAAATCTTCGGCAAGTTTTTTAATAGCTTTATTTATTTCAGTTTGTATAGTGTTACGTAGGTCGGTTATTATTGAATGATTATTTTCTTTTAGACGCATCATAATGATTTCGCTTAAGTTTTGCAATGATAGTTCAGAGTTTATGTTGATGTCTGAGGTGGTTTTTTCCGCCGAGCAAATTGTATCGCCTAAAAAACTTAGATTCTCAAAAGTGGTCGAATCGTTGTTATGGCAGGTTTTTCTACGAATTGTTACATTATTTTCTTCGTTAGGGGTAGTTGTTAGTTGCTTTTGATTAGATGTCTGTGGTCTTATAGGAGTATCTGTGTTTCCCATTTTTGGCATTTTGCAGCGGCAGCCTTGACATTTCCAAATTTTTTTATGGTTAGGAGTCATATTCTTACTAAAGTGATTTATGGAGATGTTCGCACACTCTAGATCATAATCGTTATTGCATAATGTACAAGTGAGATGCAGTTTATTTACTAGATCTTGGGTACAACCGGCGCAGTTATGTGCTTTTTGTGCCATTTTGTGCAGTTCCTTTATTACTATTACAACTGCTGACCTCTAGTGGGCAATATTATAGGTAAGCGTCAATAGATCGATGGGATGAACTGCTTCCACCGCAAAAGGATAGATGGCGCTTCAGTATCACCTTATCAGGATGAATAATTAGCTGGTGCTGACCTCTAGTGTGCCAAGGGTTAGTGGTTTAATGTTATGAACTGTATCCTCCAAGAAGGATAGATGGCGTTAATGAATGGAATCAAACAGGATGACTGGTATTTTTCATAATCATTTTAGATGATGTTCCAATAATTGTATTAGTATTAACCACTCTCATACCTTTCTTGGGCTTAATCCATTAAAGATCTTCGAATTTTCAACAGAATAAACAGGTTCTACTATTGGTGCAGCTGATGAATTTGTTTACAATTTGAATTGTGTTCGTTGAACCTTGTAGTACTAAAAGTGGATTTTCTCTCCGGTCTTCTTGTATTTCTTGCGTTCTTTATTTGTGTCACTTAAGTTTACAGTTTTTTATATCTGGAACTACTTTACTTATACTTTAATCACTTGTAACTATTTTTAAATTAAATAAATACGTGGAGCTGCTGTTAGCTTACGCACAGTAGCGCCCTCTCTACCACTGCTCTTAATAACTCTCATTGTCTTACATAACTAACATAACTTATATAATAAAACTCTTATGAATTCACTCAAGGTGCACATTAAAGATATTGTGCAGATAATATTCGAAATGATAACCAAATAAGTGCATTTATCAAGTGACATTCAGTTGCAGTGTTATCTTGTTCAAATACTTTAATCTAGGTGTCCTAACCTTGGTTACTGTGTTGCCTAACACAATTAGCACATAGGTACTTGTAATCGCCGTTACGGAACGGAACGAGATAAAATCAAGGACTGAAAATATGTACTCATTTAGCAGAAATATCATATTATTATTGATGTATGTATAAATTATAATATTCGCAGGAGAACCAAGATGGCCGACATAGCACGAAGAATTGCCAAAATTAAGTGGCAATGGGCAGGGCACATTGCTCGCAGAACAGATGGCCGTTGGGGCTGAAAGGTTCTGGAGTGGCGACCGCGTACCGGAAGACGCAGCGATGGAAGGCCTCCTACATGGTGGACCGATGACCTGGTGAAGGTTGCGGGACACCGATGGATGCGAGACGCACAGGAACGTTCGTTGTGGCGACGCTTGGGGGAGGCCTATATCCAACAGTGGACGTATATCGGCTGAAATGATGATGATGATGTGTGTTTGTGCCGTTTGGACGTGTGGCGTGCTCCAGTTTTTTTTTTTTACTTGTTATAACTAGTGCTTGACTGCGATCCCACCTGATGGTAAGCAGTGATGCAATCTCTGATGGTGAGGCGCACTAGTTTATGAGTTTATTCATTCTTGCCTATAAACACTAGATTACAGCAATTAAAAAAAACCATTACTCGCAAAACAGATGATAAATCTCCCAAAAGATGGAACGATGACCTGGTGGGGGTCACGGGAATCCAATGGACGCGACACGCACTGGACCGGTCATTGTTGCGACACTTGGGAGAGGCCTATGTTCAACAGTGGACGTCTTTCGGCTGAAATGATGATGATGAATTCATTTCTGACAAATGCTGGCATCGTTGATGTGTGCCGAGCGAGCAGCGGTCGCCGAATGGCAATGGCTTCGACTTGCGAGTTGTAGGTCGCGGGTTCAAACCCTGCCAGGCGCATTACTTTGTGTAATTTATTTCATTATCACTGCTCTCAAAACCGAAATGTCCCAAAACCAAAAATTCTAATACTTGACATTCAACAACCCACCCGGGGCCCGCGTGGTGGATTACGGCCCATTCCAACTCATAGAGAGGAAGCCTGAGTCCCAGCAGTGGGAACATTAGAAAAGCTGATGATGATGATGTGTTCGATTCAACTTCTTTAATTATATTATTTGTAGTACATCTTTTCATAACTATTTTCCTATTAGAGAAACCCAACGCCAATTTTTATTACATTTTCCTTATGCTGCACAGAAAAATACGATTTATAATTTATTACACTATGTATCCCTCTTTGATAAATCTTAATTCGTAGGACAATTATTTTACACCACCGGCTCTATACTTTTGTTAAACTATGATATCTTCAGAACGGCTTGGAATTATAATATAAAATAAACTTTATATTAAAGATACGTTATTCTTTTTTCGAAATTAATAATTTATCGGTTCCTTTGTGCATCTTCAACAATATCGCAGTATTTATAAACATTTTTGTGTGAAATCTAATTTTCTAAGGACGTAAGGATGGATAATATAAAGCATATTTCCTTCTTTCAAAACAAAAGATAGCAAGAAGATAACATACATATATAATGGCCTTGAAAACCTTCCTTAAAGCTATTTTTGCAAATTCACATAATTTGATAAAGATGAAGCCTGTTTACTCTAATTTTATTCATTCACAGCCATACAAAATACAGTTAATTTATCCATCTATTGGAAAATTATACAACTTCTTTAAATTTAACAGTATGATATTCGTCTATCTATAACTCACTAACGTCAAACTAAAACCTGTCGAGCAAGATATATTTTTAATTTTAACTAGTTTTAATTTTAGGATTTTGTAGGTAGTCTGTTTTTTTTTTGTCAGTTCTTGGAGTTTCATATATTCTTCTCAGTAGACATCTACGCGTTGAAATGTGCAATTAGCATAATTTTTCGGATTGACTGAAATAAATGCTTGGTTTCTTTGTCTAGTTTTAATTTTAGGATTTTGCAAATGGTCTGCTTTTTGTCTAGGTTTAATTTTAGAATTTTGAAGGTACTTTGTTTTTATGCCTAGTTTTACCGGTACCTACCTAACCTACCTAGTCAGTTTTTATGGTTAGTATATTTCCAGAGAAGAAACGAAGTCCCAATAGATCACGATGGAGATATCTGGACGGCTGAGATGTCTTCCTTAGAAATTGACAAAAAGTGCATCATGACTGTGGACTGTGGAAGGGAGAGGTCTTTAAAAGTGGACCAGATGGTTGTAATCCAGCGTCCCAGCAGGGGTGAATTTACTAGTTTCAATCCTTTTTGAAGGTTATGGATTATCACAGCTGTCTAAAGCAGAAGTAATCCATGACCTTCAACGCCCTTGGTCATTGTGATTGGGAAAACGCGCTTGCCAAACGTTTTCCTAACCACAGTGACTACCTTAGGCGCGGGCTTGCGGACAGCGAGCAATGGGTAGCTCGCTGTCCGACCGTCCAGTAACTGTCCGGACCGAGCCTTACGCGCCTCAAGGAGTTGTCAGCAATAGCAAGGACCCAGCCGGGTCGAAGCCTACTGGGGCCAGGCATGGGGTGGGTCTTTTAGTAAGTTAGAGTCTGACACTATCTCCCGCTCCGCCCAAGGGCGGGGGATGTCAATGCATGATTTTTTCCCACCGTAAAAAAAGGAGATATACTCGTAGAAGAGCAGCCACAGTCTCAACGAACTCTCCATAAAATTATAAGGAGGTACCTATTTAAATCTATCTATAAACTATTATAAAAAACCTATCCCATAATTTTATACAATAACTACGATTACGACTACGATATGATTAGTCGGATATAACTAGATAAAACATGAAAACTTTTAGCAATAAATGGTATATCTTACCATTACAAATCCATTACTTAATGTATATTAAATCACATAAATTAACACTGTGCAACACCCTGTGCAATATGTCACTTGTTGATAGCAACAGTAGGAAAACGACACGTAGACGTAGGTGACTGTGTGTTAATTGTATTACTCAAATTCAAATGATTAGGTAGTAGTCTTACTTACTAATAATTAATATAGAGGCGATGGCTTTGTTTGTATATGTGTCTGGGTATTTGTTTCTTGATTGGAAATTATTACAACAAATAGAAAACAAAGATATACACCATTAAATTTTGATCGTTTTAATCCCGTGGAGGGTCGATCCGGTACATGAAACACTATAAATCGATAGTGTTTATAGAGATAGTGTTTGTAAAGATACAATTAAAAAGTACCTTTTTTAAAAAACTCGTATTAATTTACGCAGGTACGAAATTAATTTCTTTAAGAAAACGTCAGTTGAGCGAGTCCAATGACCTGTAAGTAGCTAGTACGCAACGCCGGCTACTTTAATCTTTACAAATCGATAGTGTTTCATATACCGGATCGACCCTTCATGGGATGAAAACGATCAAAATTTAGCGGTGTATAGAGCTATAGTTTTGAAAGGCTTAAGTGGATTAGTTACCAAGAACTACGTAAAGACTATGGCCCCTACCTGAACAATATTATTAATTAATTTGTTTTTTTTTTATATCAGAACCCTAAAGCTCCTGGACTTTTTGAAGACATCCCAGGGGCCTAAGCCAACTTGCAGAGGTCCTTTAGATAATTTTCATGGAAGGAGATACCAACAGACGATAATCCCTGTACGATCCACCCCGTTCCTTCAAGCCTTCATACCGGGGCTCGAGTTCCCTTTCGGATAACCCTGGCCCCAGTAGGCTTCGACCCGGCTAGGGCCCTGCTGTTGCTGACAACTCCTTGAGGCGCGCGGGAACAGTGCGCGCCGTCGACGACTTGGGTTTGGTCCGGACAGTTACCGGACGGTCGAACAGCAAGCTACCCATTACTCACTGTCCGCAAGCCCGCGCCTACGGTGGTTCCTGAACAATGTCACTAATGCACATCGATACAAAGGCAGGGGTAACTTACACACTCAATAATTGCAATCAAAGGGCAACATATCTTGAGGTAATTGATGAGTCCAGATCCCATTATTATACTATATACTACTAAATTTATTAATTTGTAAGTCTGGATAATAACGTCTCAACATCTGAACGTGGAACACGGGCAGAACACGTCCTAGATTATGACAGACGCTTGATACCGCTTTATAAAATTCTCTACATACCTACGTACATACATGTCATATAGTTACTACCTTTCTGTCAGGATAAAATAGCACCAGTGATGTGAAAGGGGTTGACCGTTGAACTGTTACCACAATAGCAGCATGACTATGGTCCCTAGAGCCACTAATATTGCATGTTGCGTGCCAATGGCGAGTGCCTCTGCCACAGAGCATGGAACCCTGACACCGGCTAGACAAGACAGTTCTTATGATTTTTTATTTTTATTTTTTCGTCATAAACTTATTATCGTCATTATGATCGCAATAAACATAAAAAGTACCAAACCGATTTCCTTGTATTTTTTACCAGAATATAGTTCTTTCTTTAATTCTTTATTGTACAACACAAAATAAGTGGATAACAAAGTTCATGTACATAGGCGAGCTTAACTCAAAGTTGAGTTTTCTTCCAGCAAACCATTGAGCGATAGAGAGAGATGACAATAGAGGGTAGGGTCCAGTGTACAATTTTAAAATTAGAAATATTAATATTATAATAATATTATTAGTTGTTCATGAGGAAGGTTTAAAATACATGCATAATTATTATAGCAGATAATAGAAAAATTTCAAAGATTTGTAAAACCCGCCCGTACAAAGCTAACTCATGTCGCTAGTATAGGTACATCCTTAATGTATATTTTTTATTATATAAGTTCAAGCTTGACTATTATCACTGATGATAAACCATGATGTGGTCGATGATGTAGAAGCGTGCCTAGAAGTAACCCATTTATCCTTGACTAGAAAGCCCCTAAAAAGGTCTGCATTTCCTGATAGTTTTCAGCTGCAGCACTCGGCTTCATAAAAACATCGTTTGAAACACGTGAATTACTCGTTGATATACGTAGAAATTTTTCATTCAGCTCCATAAGAATTCCGCCTCGGTCACAATGACAAAATTTACCCACTTGGCACTAGTATCACAAAATACTTAAATCTGACAACCAGTCTTCTTTAAGGGGAATCAGGTTACCCATTAACTGAGTTGTGGAGGTCAGGTAGGTAATGCTCCGTATACAATACTAGCATCTATAAATCAGTAACGTTAACTCATTTCATACAAATTGGCAAATTCTTTCTTGGAAATTAATGAACCGATTTTAATCGACCAAGGCCAGTGATAATATATCTGTGCTCTATGGCCTCCACGGCTGGCCAGCCCACTGTAATGCCATAGGGAGTGTATAGGCCATGTCCTGGCTTTGTGAACTGGTTGATAGCATTTTATCTTATCTAAGACAAAAGTTTACCAACTTTGTTTTGAGTCGGAATACTATGTCAGTAGCATTAATTATTTAGCTAGGTACCTATGTGATGAGTTAAGCGATAAAGCTAGAATTACAATTAGAACGACGCACAAGTGTACCCACCTTATGGTGGACTGGCATTAAGTCCGCCTTTGTAAAGTTTTTGTGCAATAAGTATTAATAAATATATAAGTGTAACACGTCTGATTTGAACGTAGAACGACGTCGCGTGTGTAGCACACGTGTGAGCACGGCTACCGGTGCCTTAAGGCGTATAGTCCCTTGAACCATCTGGCCGAAATTATGTGAACGCAACTCTCGCACTCGCCTAGGCGACAGTGTACGCAAATCTGTGCATTTATTTGTGGCCAGCAGCGCCCGGAAAGCGCTTTAAATCCATTTTCTCTTCGAGATATTGTTTGATTTACATATGCAATGTTCACTTTGAAGGATATTTAACCACCAATTTTTATGTGTAAAAATGTTTATAAAGGTCCAAGCCGTTTCGAAGGAGTGGGGAAAAGTTGCGAAAAGTTGCGAATTTACTAATTTTTTTTTTTGACAAAAGTATTAATTGCACGAAAAAATCAAATGTTGATATTATTTTTCATGAATCTATAATAAACATATATTTTTTTTCAAACCAATTGACCTAGCCGTTACGGAGGAGTAGGCCTCAGAAAATCACTGTTTTATGGCACTTTTCGGGCGCTTGGCCCTTAAAGCATATTAAAAAAAATCATCTACATTGCTGAATTATTATAGCAGTAGGTATAGTTCTTGCCTTTTTCTTGAGATTGGGACATCGACAAAGACGTTCTGTATTTCATGAGACAGTGTCAGACTTACTGTCTATAACCCACCCAGTCCTCGAATGCATAAGGCTACTGAAGGAACATAAGTGTGGTTTTAATCAGTAAAAGTCTGACACGCCGTCTTGTTCTAGATTGGAAGAGTACTTTTTTTAAGATGGGAAATCATTTAATGGCTTTAAATGATTTCCCATCTTAAAAAAAGTAATTTAATTGCTGATTTTTGTTTGGTTTGACAATTACCAATGAAAACAGTTACAATATTTTCATAATCATCTTTCACTTAAAGGAAATCATCAAATGACTTTTTTTATTATTGATAGGCTTGCGTTTGACCACCATCTCACCCGATGGCAAGCGATGACGTGGTCGCCGATGGAGCACGCTTGCCTAGCAGTAACCTATTCACTCTTGACTTAAAGACCCCTAAGTTGTAGCTATCAGGAAAGACAGACTCCGGCAGGGAATTCCACTCTTTGACTGTACTTCTCTCACGCTCAGTGAAGTAAACTCTCTCGCTCAGTGCCAGACTTCTACTGACTAAAATCCACACGTATTCCTTCAATTACCCTTCGCATTTCAGAGTAACAATCGAAGCTCTTGTCATTCTAAACCTTGACGCACGTATATCGTGTTATTTTTAAAACACTAACAACTTTGCATGACTGTATTACTAATATCATAGACAACAACTTTTGTTCTATGACTTTTTACAAAACATAATTCATTTACCAAAAACAAACCTTCAAGATTTCGTTGTTCTATCTAACACATTTCAACTCTGTATTTTGCTATGCCTACCTACGTCTGTATGACTCGACGCAAACGCATCAAGCACCCCATCGCCCGATCCCCGCTCCCCTCCGCTATTGTACTATCGCTTGCTTCGCATAGACTTCGTAATATTTAGAACGTTCAATTTAAATATTTTTATTTTTGTATGAAAGTCTGATGAAATAAAATATAATATTTTTACAAAACGACAAAACTGAGAGGTTGTCAGTTTTAAACTATTAACCCTGTGTACGTTTCACATTTTTTCCCCAAGCATAAAAATTATAATAACAATCTTATGAACACGTCTTATTATTACCTCCTTATCAGTAACGGAGCAGTAACGGCTGCGTTATAAAGGTATAGGTATCTCTTATCACAAGAGAAGTATCAACTATGTAGGTCAATTGATACCTACTGATAACACTGGGAAGGAAATATACCAGACGAAAAAGGAACATGGACTTGAGAGATGCGTCGGCTACAAACTAGACGACTATTCGGCATTCAATTGGACGAATAGTAGGCCGAATTTAAATATTTTTTTCCATAGTTATATCTGCAATTAGCTATAAGCAGATGTGCTGTGCCTCAAAGCGGTGAAGGAAAACATCGTGAGGAAACCGGCATGTCCTAGAACCAAAAATTCGAAGACATGTGACATTCACCAACACGCACTGGGCCCGCGTGGTGGATTACGGCCCATTCCCTCTCCTAGAGAGGAGGCCTGAGTCCCAACAGCGGGAACATTAAAAAGGCTGGTGATGAAGATGATGAGATGTGCTTTGTGTTATGGCAATATTTATTTATTTAGAACAGCAAAATAGGCAATAACACTAAATTACGTTAAACCTTTCACTCTGTCTTCTCACAGAATTGCAAACTTTCTAATAATATCGTCTTCCATTCATCAGCAAATAAATCCAATCCAGGGTTGGTTTCCACGAGCGCGTTGAGCATCGTTAGTATAGGGGATAGCTCCTGAAAGAGGAATCTCTTAACAATACGCACCGTGTCCAGAAGTACTGCTTTCTGGATCAGACCCTTGATCCAGCTGCCTAACGAGAGCCTCCTTAGATGTTGTTTGAGGCTCTTAGCTATTAAGCCCTTTTTTAGTTTAAGTTCTTATATTCCATCCCAAGGTTGTCTGGAAGACATCGCTTTCAGCGATAAGACCGCCATTGTACCCATAGATTTAAGTTTCTGTGATATTGTTACGATTTTGGTGTACAATAAAGTTTATTCCATTCTATTCCATTCTATTCCATTCTATTCCATTCTATTCCATTCTATTCCATTCTATTCCATTCTATTCCATTCTATTCCATTCTATTCCATTCTATTCCATTCTATTCCATTCTATTCCATTCTATTCCATTCTATTCCATTATATTCCATTATATTCCATTCTATTCCATTCCATTCCATTTCCAATGGCTTAGCCATTGGCCGTTACAACTATCGGCACAATGATTGCTCTATCCAGATCCCACATGTCGACAACCTCGCGAACCAAGTCAATATATTATTATTATTACACCGACACGTGACCGAATAGTCGGCTTTCCCGACTAGTCCACCCGTATCTGGTATTAATTGTTGATATTTAGGTATCAAACATTTGATATAGATAATTACATTGATAGTTTAATAGATTGCTATTAGCTACGCAAACGATAAGACAAAGGTGTTTGTCGTTCTGTTTGGTAAATAAAGAAAGACCACACGGTTTTCCACTCTGTCGATACCTTCCGAGAGGTTTCAATGTTTGCTGTTTATATTTTTTACAATCTTAGGCCTTTATTTCACCGGGACACCATGGCGGCGCAATTAGTCGCCACTACTAACAAAATATACAGCTCTATAGAGAGGTACTCACCAGGTGTCCGTTCGGTTGCGCAACCAATTTGGTGGCGCGACCAGCTCGGACGTGTGGCGACTGTGGTGTCTGTATGGTGTCTAGTTTGGTAGCTTAGGGCTATATTTCACTGGGACACTACGGCCATGGTGTCCCGGTGAAATATGGCCCTTACGTGGGTGAATGTGAAGATAGCAGCACTCGTCATTAAAAGCTAATGAATATAATTGTGCACTTTGGATAGTTACTTAATTACCAAAGTTTCAGCCATTTCGGTCGCGCATTTGAGTGAGTCCATGTGAGATGTATGAAGGCAAAAGATCTCGTGGAAGCTCTCCAACATGATGGACGGACTTTATCAAAACCGTGACACACTACAGCGTAAATGAAGGCTCCCAAGCCGCCAAACACAGAGCTGCATGGCGTTGTATCGCGAGAGAGGCGGTGGTGCGGGACTCGACCGAGACATGACCACGACTACTCTGTCAAGAGTGTACGACTAAGAAGATGTGAGATGTAGAAAAAGAAAATCCCTTTTCACCAAGAAAACGCGCCGTCTAACACCTCAGCGGTTGTCACGACGAATTTTTTTTGTGAATAGTTTCGCGTTTGACCGCTATCTCACCTGATGGACAGCGACGATACAGTCGACGATGGAGCGCTTACCTAGAAGAAACCTATTCACTCTCGACTTAAAAATTCCCGGGTTGTAGCTATCAGGAAACACTATATTCTAACTAACACTAAAATCTAGGAATTACAGTTTGAAGTGCTTAATGAGCCTTATTCAACAGATCAAGCTCCAAGTGACTTCTTTTTGTTCACTTATCTATAAATTGCGCTCTGGGGAGAGAGATTTTTGCCAAATGCGGAGGCAATCACTTTCGTAAACTATTATTTTGATTTTAAACACCAACGACTATTTGAAGGGGTAAGATAGGGGGGCATCACTGGGAGAATTGTCTAGCGTCACAAGGAGATAATGTAAAAAAAGGAAAATAAACTGGAAGAAAAACAATCTTTCATCTTTATTAGGTCGAAATCTTTTCAGATTATCTGTGTACAAGTCTTTGATCAAATTAAAACGTAAGTATCTAATTGTGTCCGTGAGGGAAATGCCATCGTCACGCCCCAGCTACCGCTGAAGGAAAGCAGTCGGTAGTCGCAGGGAGATTTCCGGATGGTTTGCAGGCAACGAGCATGGGTAGCCCGCCATCCGGCCTTCCAGTAAAAATGAGCGCAAGTCGATGGCGCATAGTACCTATCCTTCGCGTGCCTCAAAGATATGTCAGCAAAACTGAAAGGGCTTCCTACTAATGCTGTGGGAACGGTTAAAAGAGTGACTTTGGACCTAGATCGCAAAGAGTAAGTAAAGGACATAGGTGGCTTTTAGTCAGTAAGAGTTTGTCACGTCAACTCATTCCACTCTAGAGCGGAAGAAATCACTTGATAATTTTTCTCATTTAAAACCCAATAAACTTAAATTAGGTATCCGTGAAGGAAAAATGAAATATAAAAACGTCAGTTATTGGAAAGGTCATGTTAAGGATGAAATCAACACAGCCATAAAGGTTTTGCAGTTTTTTGTTCGAAATATCCTCGTTCAACCGGTTGTGCTCATGTTTCAAGTTTCGGTGCATTGACTACCAACAATTTTGATTCATAATATAAATACATGGTTATTTGTAAAACACTAACAATATTGCTCGACTGTATTACTAATATTCCACAACTCTACAACTATTACACAGCGCCGTCTAGTCCCAAGCTAAGCAGAGCTTGTGTTATAGGTATTAGACAACTGATAATCTTACTTATATATTTCTAAATACATACATAATAAAGATAAATTACACCCAGACACAGAACAAATGATCATGCTCATCACACAAACATTTGTCCTGGGTGGGGATCGAACCCACAACCTCCGGCATAGCAGTAAGGGCCACTAACCACTAGACCAACAGGCCAGTCTCATCAGTCATTACTAACATCATAAACAACAAAACATTATTTTTACAAAACATTTACCAAAAACAAACCTTCAAGATTTCGTTGTTCTATCTAACGCATTTTTGAACTCTGTATTTGGTTATTCCTACCTACGTATATATGATGCGACGCAAGCGCATCATGCACCCCCGTCACCCGATCTCCACTCCTTTCCGCTATTGTACTATTGCTAGCTTCGCACACTACTTTTATTTTTGCATGAAAATCTGATGAACTACAATACGAGAGAAAGTCACAGAACAGAAGTGGTTTTTTATTGTGTTAGTACCATAGTTTTGAGAGAGCTACTAAAGAAACACAGGGGGGTTTTAGTCAGTTAAAGATAATTATTATAATACTGTGGTAAAAGTCTAAGACTTCGACTAGCTCCACCGAAAATAAGGGCACGCGGTAGTTCGTTGCGACCACTAGTTAACGGGGTAAATTGACTATCCAACCAGCGTTGGGTCAGTGGGTCCACCTTTTTTTTATGGTGGGAAAATCATTCAATGACAACCCCCGCTCTTGGGCGGAGCGGGAGATAGTGTCAGACTCTTACTGACTAAAAGACCCACCCTGTTCCTTCTAGTCTTCATACCGGGGCTCGAGTTCCCTTTCAGATAACCCTGGCCCCAGTAGGCTTCGACCCGGCTGGGTCCCTGCTTTTGCTGACAACTCCTTAAGGCGCGCGGGAACAGTGCGCGCCGTCGATGACTTGGGCTTGATCCGGACAGATACCGGATGGCCGGACAGCGAGCTACCCATTGCTCACTGTCCGCAAGCCCGTGCCTACGGTGGCCGGAAATTGGGATCGGTGGAATACTGTCCACTCTCTCTTACAAGAAGCCAGCCGTAACCCAGCAGTTGTGCCAAGAGATGTCAGCCACATTATCGAGGTCAGTTTGGACCGACGACTGCCAGAGGTTCGGAATTCGGTTCCTTCGAAGTAGTTCCCGTAGTCCTCGCAAAAAGGGCATAAGGAACACTGTGTTTTAGTCAGTAAACGTCTGTCACTCCCTCCTGCTCTAACTAGCGGGAGAAGTAATTTGATCATTTCAAAAAGCAATGTGAACATTGCCTACAGGCTGATTGTGAGACCGATATTGTTTGATATGGTGATGAAAAGGCGCTTATACAATATTACGTTTAGTTTATTATAATTTTACATAACACGATGACACATCACTGAGTATTATGTTCACAATGGCAAAGGTGTATAAAAAGAAAGCTAATTTATTATCAATAGTGGCGATCATTGATCACGATTTCGCGACGGTCTCGCTAATGTTTTTTATGATTTTGATGATGCCCAGAAATCTTTGGGAGGATTTTTGTTTATTTATTTATTTATTAGTAATAAGCATACCAACAGCACAATCACTTACAATACAAATAAAACTTAGGTACATCTAAAAAATGACATTTCAGTAACCACGCAAATAACAGGTATGCATGACATTGAAAAAATGAGAAATTAGAGACAAAGAATAACAAATAGTGTGTCCAGTACAACTAGATCCAGATCACTACAAAGACAAAACACACCAAAAATATAAAAACGTACACTATTCACACTGTTTATTTTTAGTGGGTATACAGGCGTTAGACGACCATCTTTTCTTTCTTACTGATGATAGACTGATGATACACATCACTCACCTGATGTGTGAGTGAGTGTGTGAGTAGAGGATAACTGTCAATGTCACTCAAAAATTGGCACTGTGCTGACCACGTTGGTGCAAGTCAAATGAATCTAAGGATTAATCAAGAACAATGTCGGTTCCAGAATATGTCCAGCAACATCACAGCAGACCTGCTTAGGTCTAGAAGGCGAGACGACCTTGGAGTCTACAAATAGGGCCATGCCCCTACCACTAACTCCTAATGCGATCCATTTGACAACTTAAACTGAACTGTTAAGGGGATGGAGATATTTAGGATGTGTATCCCTATCCCTCTCTTCCTCTCGCACGCTTGATAATTTAACACATCATGGTAAGGCCCATGTTCCAACCTTTCAAAACTAAGAAGATAACATAAGACACTTTTAATTATTTATTTATTATAATCTTTATTGTACACCAAATAAACAAAAATACAGGACAAACATTTAAAAGAATAAATGCACAATGGGCGGTCTTATCGCACAGGGCGATCTTACAGAGAACCTTTAAACCCAACCATTTTTTTTTAATCTGCAGTTGAAAAACAAAAAGAATTAAATGGAAGCTCTTGAAAGAAGAGAATAGAATAGAATAGAATAAACTTTATTGTACACCAAAATAGTAACAATTTCAGAGAAAGAAGAGAAGCAGATCGAAGAAAACATTGAAAGGTCTTATCGAATTACGACCCGGTGACGTACGGCGGGTATCCATCCTCACATTGTTAACATCTCTACGGTCTGGACTAAGCGTTTCTCCTCGTCGTTTATACCGCGAACATCGAAGTACTGGAACATTTTGCCTGCTGCGGTCTTCTCGTTCGATTATAAAGGTATCTAGAAGACTAGAGTGAATAGACTCTTAATAAACTAGTGCACCATACCAGCAAACATCACATCACATCTGAGGTCGCAGTCAAGCACGAGTTATATTATATAATAAAATTGATCCGTAAAGAAGGAAGCGAATTTCAAGATCAACAAAAGAACAACTAATGCACTTAAACCCGTTTTCGTGAGTAACTGATTCATCTAAAGGGAGGGGCCTCCTCTGGCCCTGAAATCGGTTACTGCAGTGGTGCAGGCGTGGCCATATCTATACCTTTCACTCGTGATATTTAACCGGTAGGTTTGCTGATATTTATAAATCGAGTAAACATAAACAGATAAACGGAACTGTTCTGATTCTCACGCGATTAATAGGTTTAGATTTCCGCAGGTTACAGATAAAGTCCAGGGTAAGTAATTCAAGATAGATAAATATACTCTTTTTCAAAAATTCGAAATCAAAAGTTTTTATTTCACATAGGCCTACATGGGCACTTATAAAACATCAGAAGCTAGTGGTAGGTTCAAATTGGTCGTTTCCTATGGAGACGAACCGGCAAGAAACTCTATGGTCACTTTTTAAAAAAAGTGATTGTTGTTACAATATTTCTATATTACAGTATTAATTAATAGATATTATGTAAGAACCAGTGTAGACCGGTCTAAATTTTACTCAAAAGATTGATATTCAATGTATTTTAAATTAAAGAATCTGTTGCGTTGTTTTCAGAGCACTATCTGTCTGTAAAGGATATGCCGCATATTTTTAAACATTTTATCTTGCTATAAACAGGACCAGCATTTTATTGAACTTGGCCAAATGGCCAGTGGTGTTGATTTTTATTTTAATGATTCATAATAGGGTTAACACAAATTCCAGATTTGAACTTGGTACGATGGATTTGGTTCATCCGTACCAAGGTCATGCGTGTGTTAAAACCATTAGTACCACTTAATCATTCATAGATTAGGGATCTAATGGCCCAGTGGTTGAACGACCCCGAATTCCGTACGAGTCAAACGTCGCGAATTTAACCTAAACCCAGAGGGACTATTTAGGTACCTACTTTGTATTTTTTTATCACTACTGCTCTCAAAAAGGTGAAGAAAAAAAGGAAAAATCCACCTACCCACCTTAGGCACGCGTGTTAGCAAAAACATAAACAGCCTTTTAATGTTCCCACTGCTGGGGCTCAGGCCTCTTCTCTAGGAGAGGAAATGGGCCGTAATCCAACACGCCCAATGTGGGTTGTTGAATGTCTTCAAATTTTTGGTTTTGAGAACAGTGGTGATGAAATAAATTATATAAAGTAATACGCCTGGCGGGGTTTGAAACCGTGACCTACAACTTGTAAGCCCAGTAAAACACAAGATTGGTGCTCGAACACAGAGATGCAGGGCCGCGGCAGAACACCAAGAAGATGGCGGGACGACCTGGATGGCTTCCTTAAGAATTAGAATGAGCGAGCGACAAACCGTGATCGTTGGAAACTATGGAGGGAGCCTTTTGCTGGCTATAATAAGTTTATGAACAGGTAAGCTTTGTTTAAGGTACAGAGGCGGACTTAATGCCTTGCCATTATGTTCTCTTTTCACTTATTATCTAACCGATTTGTTGTACCTACCGGTATGTAAAAGTGTCTGGCTGGAGTTTTGTCTGTTTTTTCTTCAGTGCAAACTCGTGTGGTACCAGTTTTGCTTTTTGAAATAGCATGACGTCACGCCTGAAGATGCTCATTTCTCAAGCGGAATATAACAACTGTAATGCAAACGTTTACTATTCTTGATGTTAATGTTTTGAAAATATTCGACTGAATGTTAAAGACTCAGTTGTTGGAGTATAACAAAATCGGTCAAGTGCCAGTCGGACTTGCGGACGAATGGTTCTGTTACGTCCGTAGCAAAAAACTGGGCAAGTGCGAGTTGGACTCGCGCAATGAGAGTTCCATACAAACTACAATTCCCGAATGGAGCCTCGAAGATTAATTGATAGGCTCGCGTTTGACGACAATCTCACCTGATAGTAAGCGATGATGTGGCCGACGATGGAGCACGCTTGCCTAGAAGCAATCTATTCACTCTTGACTTAAAGACCCCTAGGTTATAGCTATCAGGAAACACAGACTTTAATTACGGTATTCGAAAGTTTAACCCTATTTTTTGTTTTTATGTGGGCTCGCGTTTGACCACTATCTCACCTGATAGTAAGCGATGACGTGGTCGACGATGGGGCTTACTTGCCTAGATGCAACCTTTTCACTCTTGACTTAAAGACCCCAAGTTTATAGCTACCAGGAAACACAGGGAATTCCTTCTTCGGTAGGGAATTCCACTCCTTAACTCCTAGCATAATGAATGCATTTGTTCTCAAATTTCCGTTCTTTGTACGTATGGATGGGATGCCCACCGTGTACCGGTGACGGGATACCGTACATCTTCTGAATTTACAGGGGTGACCAGACAGTTGCAAGCTATGGTTCCAACCAAGGTGACCTTAGTTTATGTGTTTGATTTGTGTTACGGCTACATGGATGTAAACCACGCGCCAACACGTTCGGTGGTTGGGAAAACGCGCAACCCAACCAAGGGCGTTAAAGATTTGTTTACTACTGCTATCTACACGGATTGAAACTAGCAAGGTCACATTGGTTGGGAAGTTGGTTCGCAACCATCTGCGGGGTTACCAGGGGTTACCAAGACGTTCAAAGTAAGATTGTTTCATTCTTATTCCAGGGTGGGTAAGATACAGAGCTATGCAGTTTGTCTAGCGCTATCTCTTACCCACACTGAAACAAGATTAAAACCATCTTACTTTAAACGTCATATTCTAGGTAATGGTCACCCCTTACATCAGTCTACCAGAAGTATTACGTGTTTAGCTATGTCCCTCTCTATGTTTTACTCCTTATATTTTCGTTTCCTCATAACGAGTCATCCTAAATAGCTCGGTATTAATGATGACTAAAATACAATGGTCTGGTTTGAAAACGAGCTATCAGTGTCTGGCTGAATTTATTCATGCAATTACTCATCATTATTTTGTTTGGTAAAAAGTCCCTTGTGACGTGTTACGAAACTACTACGTTTAGCAAGAATGCTTTGCAAAAAACAAAGAGGCAGCCTTTGAATCTTTCATAACGTATCATCGAGGGTTTGCTGAAGTTCTTAGGAAGACAGCAGTATGCCTACACTTTGATATTTCTTGCATTTTTTGTATTATAGCCCCAAGTCTAATCTGTTTAAGAAGTCAAACGACTTGGCAATTTAGTATAATATTTTATCATTTTAAAAATATATAAATATCATCATTTAAACGACTTCATGTATTTGTATGAAAATTGCTGAATACTTTTATCCCTAGATTGTGTTTTTTCCTTTAGAGGATTTTTTTTTAATTTCACGCGAATAAAGCCAAAGCAAAAAGCTTGTGAACAATAAGGCAAGCGTATTATAAAATCAAACAATGAATAGACAATAGAATCATGTAACATCTAAAGATGAATTCCTATAAAATAAAACAAATAGAAAAAAAACATTTAGTAGTATGATACTTATATAATCCTATAAAACTAAATATACATCAATGCGAGTTCAAACAGGCGTCTCAAGGAACTATTACACTGCGCTGAATATCGCGTGCGATATTCCGACTCGTACTATTTTTCATTCGTAGAAAGACAGTCTAACCCCTATTACACTGCGCGATAGGTGGAACCACAGACTAGATACGTCGAACCGTAGACAAAACGAGTCTGAATAACGCTTAGTGTAATAGGTCCTTCACTCAGCACAAGCTGCGATACTAGAGTCTGTCTAATAAGTTAAACGACTTGGGTAATTATTAGGATATAAAGAAATCTGATGTAGTCCATACGGGTTCAATAATCAAGGTTGATGAAGAGATAAAGATCATTGTTTACTAACAGAAGAACCTTATGAAAAGTATCGAATATAAAATGATCAAATATTATATAAAATTCCCAAGTCGGTTGACTTATTAGACAGACTACATACCGTCAATTACAAACATAATAGAAAGACAATGACAGCGCGAACTCCGGTGTTCGCTTGGGGTTTAATGAATTAAAACTAACTAAAGAAAGAAATAAAAACCAATGCATTCCTTACCTGTGTAGCACTCTCCTGCAAGCCAATCGCCAACCCTTCCAACACGCTATGCACAAACAATGCAGACAGCAGTCCCACCACACTTGAGGAACTTCTATTACAAGGCTCTGTGTGATTAACATGACACAGCTCAGAAACACCTTCTCTTTCCCTCATCTCTCCATCATGGTTCCTTAGCAGCAACCTGGTCTG
Organism: Mythimna albipuncta; assembly: GCA_929112965.1. Taxonomy (NCBI): domain Eukaryota; kingdom Metazoa; phylum Arthropoda; class Insecta; order Lepidoptera; family Noctuidae; genus Mythimna; species Mythimna albipuncta. The sequence goes on from OV815973.1 coordinate 2,010,149, forward strand.
TTCAGACACCTGGCTATGACTTTCATGAGAACCACTACTATAGAACAGATGGGATAGTTCATCTATTAAGTACACTGTGAAAAATCCAATGCATAGTGTCAATTCTGAGTACTGTGGTAAATGCTCTCTTGTTTCTGGCAGCATGTGGACTAGTGATGTTGATAAGAGGACACCTCCTCCGAAGCAGAGTAAGCAGGATAGTAAAAGAGGGTGTCTTTGTCTAGCTGCTTCTGAGAAGCACGCGGGCATCATTCCTGAGAAGAAGGCCCCTAAGCCTAATGTAAGCATAGATATCGCTCGAGCTGTAGTGATATCCATTTTGGTTGGTTTTTTCTTGTCTGTTTCTAAATATTCACTTTATCTTTTATGGTTTCTCTAAATATCTTCGATACGTTCTTTTGCGTTCTATGATTTCTTGTTTATCTTCAAAATGTTCGTTCTTAACCTTAATTTTGTCTTCTTCCTCACTCACAAAAACGTCTTCACTAAAAAGAATGTCGGTACATCTATTTTTACGCACTACACTGAACACATGTGTCGCAGTGACACGAAAAATTTTATCAGATGTAATATTTACATATGTTTATCAATAATAACAGCCGAAACACCCGTTGTCACTACACACCGCCGCTCATCGCGACTACCCACTACAAATGAATCGCTGTAATCACTACATACCCGTACAAATTTAATAATACCGACCATTAACAAAGACAACACCTTTATTACGACAGCACAAGGTTGAAAATAGAATGCCTTGAAAATTATTGCATTAGTCATATGTATAAAATGACCAATTCACGCATGAGCTACCTCGTCCCTCTGGTTTAATCGTTTAGTGGGTGATTAAAAGGTGATGATATGCATTTGGGAGGTCAAGCTTTTTTGGTAGAAACAAAGGTTTGAACTTTGAGGCATGGATGAATTAAATGACATAAATGTATAATTTATTATATTTGTAACAAGAAAGCGTTTGTTATTTCTTTAACAGAAATGGAATTGACCTTTGCCTATATGGCTGATACGAATCAGTTCACTTTCAACCAGTAAAAGAAACACAACAAAGCCTTTTGATAGAAACAAAAGCCACATTTTAAAACCGGTTCAGCAACTTAAGATATTGCGTCAGACGAACAGACGGCTTCTTTTTTCTTAATAGTTTACATAATTTTTGGGACACCCACATAATAATATGGAAATAATTTCCTGAAATTCTTATCTTTTTTTGCAATTTCTATACATTTATTTTAGGACAATTATCAAACAAATTAAATTATAAAATACACTTAATTAATTTGAAATAATAAATACACTAAAGGTCTAGCTAAATATGACGTCATAAAACTCCTCCGCATCGCTGGAAGTGTACCCAATAGGCTGGCGACATTGCCACGTCTTATAGCAATGTTGATTATTATTTTTTTATTAATATTTCTTGAAATAAAATGATTGATATTATAATAGTTATGACCATTGAATTAACCATAGTGGCCTAGTAGGGCTGATGGGCTATGGACTTCCAAAAAGGTTACCCATGACCCTAAGGTGCAAACGGCATTTGAAGGAACATGGGTTTGTTTTTAGGGTGCAAACATAAAGATTTTTCGGTCCCGATATATCGATACGGGTCGGTACAGATAGGTAGGTACCGTTCAAACCATATATAGAAACAGGTAAATCTGTGTGTGTAAAACACTACACTGGCCAATGCTTTGAACCTGTATGACTCGGTCCAGGCAGTCGGTACCGACAAGTATAAACCTGTTTCTTTATAAATGAACGCATTTAAAAAACACATAGGAGGATTATACGTGCACCGATCGGTACCGACCCGTACAGACTAACCTGCACCGGTCACCCGTTTCTTTGTCACCCTTAGTCAGCAAAGGTCTGACAGGACCTCCCACTCCCCTTTAGAGTGACAGAAGTCATTAGATGATTTCTCACATCAAATACTGAAATCAGTAACTTCCTGCCCCTGTCCCATTTTACTCAGAGTCGACGGGACACATATTTTAGGGTTCCGTACCTTCAAAGGAAAAAACGGAACCCTTATAGGATCACTTTGTTGTCCGTCCGTCCGTCAGTCTGTCTGTTTGTCTGTCAAGACTCTTTATCTCGAGAACGCGTGGAGGTATCGAGTTGAAATTAAAGCCATATACTCAAGTCTGCGGTCCCTTTAAGCTGTGAAAACTTCTAAGTTAACGAATAAAAAAGATACGGTCGTTTATGTCGCAAAAAAACGTATACTCTCAAAGATCAAAATTCATAGGCTACTTTCCGTTGACCCAGAATCTTGTAATTTGGCACAAAGCAAGGTCTTATAGCACAGGTAGGTATAGGAATAAATCTGAAAACAGTTTTGTTGTAACCTACATCGCAGCCGTAACGCTATCACTAACTCTCTTTTCTTTCATATCACTTCTCACAATCACAATCCATCTATCCTTTGTAGGCCTTCCTCTCTCTCTCAATCCATCCACATGTATTTATAGTAACATGCATTTCACCCTTTCTCTTTACAATGACAACACCAGGACAAAAGATTCTCTTTCAACCTTTCAGTTACTGGCGCCACTTTCAAACTTCCTCTAATGTACTCATAACCCACTTAATCTATTCTCGACACTCCACACATTCATTCTACAATTCCCCTTCAATTTTTCAGTCACTGACGCCACTTTCAAACTTCCTTTAATGTACTCATTTCTCACTTTATCGATTCTCGCCGCTCACATTAATTCTTTCCCAACTTGAACTACTAATAATACTGGTAGATAATCGTTCTACGTCATATAGGTTATCAATTTCCTTCCTGGTTGAACGTAACTTCTGATATCTAAATATAAACGTACCTAACTATATCGGTTTTTAATAGGTGCGATCGAACTTTGGCACATATTGTTTATCGGCAATCTTGTTTAAATAGAAAAGCAGTGGTGGCCCAATAGTAACCAGCGCCGTCTTACAAGCTACAGGTCGCGGGTTTAAACCTAGCTAGACGCATTACTTTGTGTATTTATTTCATTACCGCTGATCTCAAAATAGTAAAGGAAAACATCATGAGGAAACCGGTACCAATGTCCTAGAACCAAACAATCGAAGACCTAACCAGCTCTGGGTCCGCGTGGTGGATTACGGCCCATTCTCTCTCCTAGAGAGCTGACTCGAGACGCAGCAGTTGGGAACATTACAAGGCCGATTACGATATGCTTATACTTTTTATCTTATTTGTCCTTGGCGGGTATATTTATTTAGTCTTCTCATCTGACTGAGGGAAGATACATAAAGGGGTGACCAGATGGTTGTAAAGCAACGTCCCAATCGTTACAACAGCAGTTGTAATCCATGACCTTCAACGTAAGGACCAAGGGGTTCAACCAAGGGGTTGGGAACTAGTTTTCCCAAGCACCGAACGCGTTGGCGCATGATTAACATCGTACAAACCAAACACACAAACCAAGGTGACCTTTTTTTATGGTGGGAAAAAATCATGCAATGACATCCCCCGCTCTTGGGCAGACCGGGAGATAGTGTCAGACTCTTATTGACTAAAAGACCCACCCCGTTCCTTCTAGCCTTCATACCGGGGCTCGAGCGCCCTTTCGGATAAACCTGGCCCCAGTAGGCTTCAACCAGGCTGGGTCCCTGCTGTTGCTGACAACTCCTTGAGGCGCACGGGAACAGTGCACGCCGTCGACGACTTGGGCTTGGTCCGGACAGTTACCGGACGGCCGGACAGTGAGCTACCCATTGCTCACTGTCCGCAAGCCCGCGCCTACGGTAGCCGGAAATCGGGATCAGAATCCCGGCAGCGGCGGCGGCGGCGGCGATAAGGCCGTTGCCTGATGCTACCAAGGTGACCTTAGTTGGAATGCTAGTTTGCATCCATCTGGTCACCCCTTTACATCCATCTGGCCGCCCCTTCAATAATGTCTTCTATCATATCGGTTTAACGAACCGTGTGATGCGTTCTATTCGTCTATAGTTCTATATATCCATTCACTATCCCATCCATCCAGCACCTTTATTGCTCATTTTCAATTGTTTTTTTAAATACTAACGAAAACAATCACAATATTTTCATAACCTGAAATGACTTCTGTACCTCTCGCTCAATGCCAGTCTTCTACTCAGTACCATAGAATTTTTGTGCTGAGCACTAACTAAAATCCACCCATAATCCTTCTACCCGAGAAGCGGCGAGCCTTCTGGCTGGCCTACCACCACCATGCACGACATGCGCGTGGAGATGCAATGCCTCAAGGAGTTGTTAGCAACAGCAGGGGCCCAGCCGGGTCGAAGCCTACTGGGGCCAGGGTTATCCGAAAGGGCGCTCGAGCCCCGGTATGAAGGCTTGAAGGCACGGGATGGGTTTTTTAGTCAGTAAGAGTCTGACACTATCTCCCGCTCCACCCAAGAGCGGGGGTTGTCATAAGATGATCTTTCCCATCGAAAAAAAAAAACCATAATCCTTCAATTTGCCCATTGCGGTCTGAGACAACCCCACAACCCTGGCCGCCTGCTATAGCTAGCTTTTACTTACGTCTATTCTTCAGGAACTGTGAATTTTTTGAGATCAAAGTTTAAGCAGGGCAATATTTTTTGTAATCGGATCAATAGCTTTTTGTAATATTATTATATTATTAAAAAAAAAAAAAAAAAAAAAAATCTCAGATACTAAATATATTCCTGGATAAAAGATCCTTCTTTCTTCTAGTATCTGTCTGTTATTTTTAATAACATCTATTCTCCAAACGTGAGATCCATGACCACGTCTGCAAACTGCATTCGCTCTGCATTCCGATCCAAACTTCTTAAGTTCCATGATCCGACCTCATCAAGTCACAGAATCATCAAAAATCTATGATATGACTTTTACTTATATAAAAAATAAATTAAATGTCATACATTGAAGGAACTCCAGCTGTGAATACGAGTGTAATCTTAAAAAGCTTAAAAAGATTATAAAAAACAACTAAATGAATGAGTTACTGCAGAAACATGGATGTTCTACGGTCTTCTCCGTCCCCGATGGACTTAAAGAGCTCATGTCGGATATCACACGTGAGGTACTTTCAGGTCTAATAGTGAACTCACGATCGAGCTTGGTACAAAGATTTTGGTGCGTCCCTACCAAAATCGAGAATGACTCAGCGTAATTTTGGTCCATCGTACCAAGTAGCGTGTGTTTTCCAGCCATTATTCCAACTACGTTAGGCCTCGTTGGGCCTCGATTATAGGCGAATCGAATGCTAGAATACCAGAATTTTACATCAATAATCATCGTCATTTCATCCGAAAGGCGTAACGTCCACTACTCGACATTAACCTCCCCCAAGTATCGCCACACCGATCAGCTTTGAACGTCTCGCATCAGATGCCTGCAACTATCACCAGGGCATCGGTCCACCTTTTAGGAAGTCTTCTAACGCTGTGTCTTACGATACGTGCTCGCTACTCTAAAACCTTTCGTTTCCATCGACCTCTGTTCTGCAAACAATATGCCCTGCCACTTAAAGCTGATTCTTCAGGTTAAGTTGCATATGTAACTTTTACACGAATCTGTTTAATATCTAAGCTTCACAGACCAGTTTCTGGGTTATACAATACCCCTTGAAACAACACATAACTACACATTATATGAATCGTGTTCATCAGATCAGCTTCTAACCAGTGAACAGCTGACATATAGCTGCCATCAACATCTTAAAGTCTGGCGCAACAACTGTAAGTGACGAAGATAGTCAGCTATAAGATTACTTTTACATTAGCGGAGCAGAAGAAGAAGATATGAAGGGCTAATGTTTATTGAATACCACAAAAAACCTCGACATATTTGTTTTGCAGTTCGTACAATAATTAGACGACACATTTCCCAGGTGCTTCGCTGGCAACCAGCAAAGATCCTAGACTTCATAGCCAACTACCTCTCGGCCCTGCTGATCACGCGCGAACACGGCATCATGGCGGTCAAGATTCTCGAAGATCTCTGTGACTGCCGGCCCACTGTATCCGAACATCTGCTGCAGATAGGTCTGGAGCGACCCCAGGCTGATGATCTGGCTGCGATTATAAAGGAAGAGATTGAAAAAGACCAGCCTGTTGAAGGAAAAGGTATGATAGCGACGAACTATATAGCTCTATAGAGCTTATACTCGCGACTGCGAGTTAACTACAGCCATGTCGTTGGCTGCAGTTATCTCTGACGTTGGCAAGCTGCCACTCGGGTTATTTGTAAAACACTAACAAGCCTAAAGGACTGTATTACTAACATTATGAACAACAACTTTTGTTCTATGACTTTTTACAAAACATAATTCATTTACCAAAAACATACTTTCAAAATTTCGTTGTTCTATCTAACACATTTCAACTCTGTATTTTGTTATACCTACCAACGTCTGTATGACGTGACGCTAGCGTATCAAGCACCCCCGTCAGATCACCGCTCCCCTCCACTATTGTGCTATCGCTTGCTTTGCATAGACTTCGTAATATTTAGAACGTTCAATTTAAACATTTTTATGTAGATACTAGAACTATAATATGATAATTTTTTTCTTTAAGTCATAGAACAAAAATGGTTGTTTATGGTGTTAGTAACATAGTTCTGAGAGATTGCCAGTGTTTTTCAAATAACTCTATATAAGCTCTAATAGCGCATGCTGGGTTTTAAATTTTAGTTCCAATATGGCGTGTTCCTAGATGTCGCTAGCAGAGGACTCTCTAGTCTCTAGTCTCTTTTTCTCCCCCGCACTCTTCCATATTCACTCAACTCCTTTAAATTCTTGTGGCGATATTCACATCGCCATAATATAGGAATATCCCAACATAGACTTATACGTACGTTACGTGATTAATATTTCTTTAGAAATCTGTGCGGTGACTGCGAGTTGTTTTTACGTTAACGCGATCAAAACGTTTAGCAGGTTTGGCTCACTGATTGGTTAAGATCTTGGAACGGGCCAATCGGAGCGCCGGATGTCATAAACGTATCGATCGCATTAACATAAAACATACAAAGTCAAAGTAAAAGTCAAAAACACTTAATTCAAATAGACCATATGCAGGCACTTTTGAATAGTCAAATTTTGGTCAGTCCAAAAAAAGTGAAGCTAAATTGTTCATACTAGGCACTCGAACAAGAACTGTCGTGCAGTCATATTCCTCTGAAGGAGCATGAGATGAATAATATCTAATAGTCTTCATACGTCTTTACTCTAACCACACATATACATGCCGTGTCAGAGAAGAATTCGTTCACGCAGATATTATTAGATATTTGTTCGACACCGTCACCGGAACTACAGTCACTGACCAAATGACCACGTTGTCGACACGGCACAGATTTGTGCACTGAGACCTTGACAAAAACTTCCCTGTCATATTAAAATGACCCATTTATATATTACTAGCTTTTGCCCGCGGATTCGCCCGCGTGGCATTAGTTACTTAAGGAATCGAGATAAAAGGTAGCCTATGTTCTTTTCCATGTCAAAGGCTATATGCATGCCAAATTTCATCCAAATCCGTTCAGCCGTTTTTGCATGATTAAGTAACAAACATCCACACTTTCACATTTATAATATTAGTTAGGATAAATGAATCATGTGATCTGTGATCCGAGAATATATTTTTACATGAGTTGCATAATTAATTTTCAAAAAACTCCAATTAATTACAAACTTTTATTTAGTTTCACCTCGACAGGTGAAACTAAATAAAAGTGTTTGTAATCAAATCTTGCAAATTTTTTATCCACTTCCGAGTTACCGATTGAGCTGAAATTTTGCATGTTTTTGTAAATCACATGACAATACAAAATTATTATGACATAGATCTAATCTGATGATAGAACCGGAAGGGGACAGTAGGAACTCGGTAGTTAAACGACACAACCCCATCGAGTTTGGGCTCGTATGATTCGTCATGACGGCTATTATTTAAATAGATATAGTTGCCATCAAGTTCATCATCATCTTGATGACGTTTTGCGCATTCCATACATTGGCGAGCCAATCGTCTTCGTTGTTAGATACATGCAGCAACGCTGTGAACGAATGAGGAGTGACGTCTATGACGCGATGGCGCGGCCAGCCAATTACTGACACTCCCCGCCCCCGCGTCGCCCTTCGCACCACTAAAGAGACCGAATATTTGACTTCTGCGCATGTGTTTAAGACACGGATCTTGGCATGAAATAACGCAGATGGCAACTGTATAACTGCTCTAAAAAGGTTGCTTTGAAAAAAATATTTTCATTAAAAACTTGTTATTATTATTGTGAACAATTTTAGTTTATGTCCCTGTTCAAGGAATCGGGCTTAAGGGCCAAGCGCCCGAAAAGTGCCATAAAATAGTGATTTTCTGAGGCCTACTCCTCCGTACCGGCTAGGTCAATTGGTTTGAAAAAAATATATGTTTATTATAGATTCATAAACAAATAATATCAACATTTGATTTTTTCGTGCAATTAATACTTTTGTCAAAAAAAAAATTTAGCAATTTCGCAACTTTTCCCTACTCCTTCGAAACGGCTTGGACCTTTAGAAACATTTTTACACATAAAAATTGGTGGTTAAATATTCCTCAAAGTGAACATTGCATATGTAAATCAATCTCGCAGAGAAAATGGATATAAAGCGCTTTCCGGGCGCTGCTGGCCACAGATAAATGCACAGATTTGCGTACTGTCGCCTAGGCGAGTGCGAGAGTTGCGTTCACATATTTTCGGTCAGATGGTTCACGGGACTATACGCCTTAACTCAATGAAATGAAAGACGAGTAGGATCCAAGCCGAGCTGCGTATTTCTCCGAAAGATTCGCCAGACTGTTGTTACTACACGGAAATTATATGCTAAAGTAATTTTCTTTTACTCAGAGAATAGAGATCATTTACATATTTTTTGAAGTTAAACTGAATAAATATTAGTTGTTCAACACTATTGAAACAATATTGTTAAATAACAAATTGCAAATTATGCTTCCTGAGACATAACAACATAATACAAAAATAACTAACAAAAACGTCTAGACAAGAATGCACTCTTATTCCTATTTACATATTTAATTTCATGAGCAGGATTCAACTGGTTTCTTTAAACGATTTTTTCATCTACATACACTAATATTAGAAAGAGTTGCCTCTTTTTGTTTGTAGGAGGTAATCTCTGAAAGTACTGGTCCGATTGCTAAAATTTGACCAATAGAAAGCAGTTTTATTCCTGAGTGATATTGACAATATTTTATGTACGCGGACGAAGTCGCGGGTAAAAGCTAGTCGTATATATAACCTCAAGTCATGATTTCACGATTCACTGGTAGAAAGCCGATTTATTCCTGAGTGACATAGGCTATATTTTATGTACGCAGGCGATGCCGCTGCCAAAAGCTAGTTTAACATATTATTAGCAGCTTCACTTTTAAAACTTCGGGATTTATCGTTACAAAATCCTTTACTTCTTCTTATCACACTTTTTTATTGATATAAACTAGTGTTTGAGTGCAATCCCACCTAATGGTAAGCAGTGATGCAATCGTTGATAGTGAGGCGCTGGTTTATTAAGAGTCTATTTGCTCTAGCCTTGAAGACACGTAAATTGTAATCGGACGGGAAGACAGCAGCCTTACTTAAACTGGTAAATACCAATACTTGGAGTAACATCAAAACAAGATGCAGTAGGTACGCATACTACTTAAAGATATCTGATGCAGTATTGAGACAGTAGTGTGCATGAATATTTGTATGCAGAGCATGTACCTGGCTCTGTCACAGTTGCGAAACACAATGCACTATCAGTTCTTTCGCAATGTCATCGGAGGTTTCACTGTTATTCGAAAATACACACGCATTTGAAGAAACGTTACGATTGATCGAATTCCATCATCTTCACCTGATTCCAATTTATTTGGAGCCGCTTTTTTTTGGTGGGGAAAATCATCCAATGACAACCCCCGCTCTTGGGCGGAGCGGGAAATAGTGTCAGACTCTTACTGACTAAAAAACCCACCCCGTTCCTTCAAGCCTTCATACCGGGGCTCGAGTTCCCTTTCGGATAACCATGGCCCCAGTAGGCTACGACCCGACTGGGCCCCTGATATTGCTGACAATTCCTTGAGGCGCTCAGGAACAGTGCGCGCCGTCTACGACTTGGGCTTGGTCCGGACAGTTACCGGACGGCCAGACGGCGAGCTACCCATTGCTCACTGTCCGCAAGCCCGCGCCTACGGTGGCTGGAAATCGGGATCCGAATCCCGGCGGCGGCGAGAGCGTCGTTGCCTGATGCGGTCGGCCTACTCCTTTGCGAACATTACTGATTCGCAGAAGTCGGCGACCACCTGCCACTCCTCCTCGCTCCGGACCATGGCCTCAACCAAGGCTCGGCGCAAGAGGTCTCCGCCGCCGATCGTCCCCTCGAGGGCACGGCGATGCTCAGCCCAAGCAGGGCACACCTCAACTGTGTGCTCCACCGTGTCCTCCGGGTCTTTCCAGCCACGCCTTAAAGAGGAGACATACCGTCATAATTGTGGCGTACCCAGCACTGGGTTGCGATAGGCGCTGACGCCATTTCACCATGAATTTGGAGCTACTTCAACATTGATCATTTCCTTTTATTCATCTCTGTATGGTGAAACCATACACTAATAATGCACTAATGCTGATTCGTACATTTTAACTTCTTTTCACTAACTTTGAACTACAAAGCGTTTTGGGAACACATTCATTATACGTACAGCTAAGGAGTGGAATTCCCAACCGGAGTCTATGTTTTCTGATAACTATAACCTAGGGGTCTTTAAGTCAAGAGTGAATAGATTGCTTCTAGGCAAGCGTGTTCCATCGTCGGCCACATCATTACTTACCATCAGGTGAGATAGTGGTCAAACGCGAGCCTATCCATTATTTAAAAAAAAACTTATATTAGTGGAGTATTCAGTACGCGAATAGCGGTCATAGCGTGTGCTCCCTCGCTCCTGAATGAATAACTATGAATCAATAGTTTAGATATACAATATCTAAACTTTTGATTCATATATCTATTTCATTTAACTATATTATATAAGCAGTAGTATCTTTTCAACATCCTCCTAGCTACTACAATCTCATTAATCGGCATCTTCTTGCACCATTAAAGCCTCAGATATATTAGGGGACAAAATGTCCCTCAATATGAGACGCATCACTCAATCTACGTGAGGCTGCAACGTTGCCTAGTATCCCGCAACTTGCCCGCCAACATTTTATAACGCGTTCCCGTAGCGTGGAACATAATGTTAGAGAATTTGACAGCGCTGCGCGTCATATTAAGCTCGCCATTTCGGGCTCGCCCCAATATGTCTTCTTCTTCTTCGGAACTATCTTTATTCACCATCATCTCAATAGCCTCCTCTTTTCCCGCCACATCATAAGCATCCCCCAATACTGCAACGAACTGTCCTGTGCATTTTGCATCCATTGCATTCCCGCGACTCCCCAATGCTGCATCTTCCAGTGCGCGGTCGTCACTCCAGAACCTTTTAGTCCTATCGACCATCCGTTCTACGATCTGTCCTGCTCCCTGCCACTTAAGTTTGGCGATTCTTCGGGCTATGACAGCGACCGTGTATCGTATTATCTATATAAAACAATTCATCAATTGTTTTACTTTTATCTTTCTCTCTCTCCCTCTGTCTCTCTTTACTAACATTATGTTCTGGTTTCACAGAAAAAGTGAAAGAAATAGATATACTCAAGAAGGTACTGCATCGTCACCCTCTCGACGAAGAGATGTCTGCCAAAGTGTGTCAGGTTGCCAGAAACGCATACCGGGACTATTGGTATCGAAAGAGCTTAATGAAGAAGGTAAAATCTAAAAACAGATATTTGTTTAGTAACTACCAAGAAAGAACAGTAATTATATCATGTCTGTATGCCCAAAAGCTAAAGGTTAGGTACATTAACCTGGGTACCAGAAGAAGCTAGCGTTGGAAGACGCACAGGTCTGGTCTTATGTGGCGAAGCCTAGGGAAGTCCTAGTCCAGCAGTAGGATGATAATAGTTCCTACGTTATTCCAGTTAAAGGGCGAGTACATTACCATCAACGAGCATTACTCCAATATTTCAATTTCTGGGCAACTGCTGCAAAACTCCTGAGGAAAAAAAATCCAAAATACCGCTTTTTCATACTCTGGAATGGAACTCATGACCTTGTTCTCAGCAGTGGTACTTACGGCAATTAAACCAACAAGAGAATCGTCAGATTTAGTTAAGACATAATAGTAATATGGCAAAGTTCCAAATAATCGTCATTTCAGCCGAAATACATCCACTGTTGGACATAAGCCTCCCCCAAGCGTCGCTACAACGAACGTTCCTGTGTGTCTCGTAGCCATTGATTTCCCGCAACCTTCACCAGGTCATCGGACCACCTTGAAGGAGGCCTTCCAAAGCTGCGTCTTCTGGTTCCTAGTAACCCATCCCAAATGATCATTTCTACCAGGAATATAATAAAGTTTCTTTGTAGACCGTGAAGTCAGAACCAGATGAGGCCTGGGAGAAGGCAGCGCAACATACGCTGGAGATGTACAAGAAAACCAATCCATCCCTCAGTGAACTACGCCGAGCTACGGAGAAGATCCAGGTAAAGGCCAGGAAAAAAAAAGAAAAAATTCAAAAGCTTTTATTTCATAGGCCTACATGGGCACTTATAAAACGTCAGAAGCTAGTGCACGGTTCCAAATTGGTCGTTTCCTATGGAGAAGAACCGGCAAGAAGCTCCATCCTAAAAATCATTTTTATGACTACGTACTAGTGTTTGGGAAGTCGTTTGGTTTCAGGACGTCCATTATGTATATTTTTTTGCTGAAATTTCTTTAAAGACACTGCCCTGTGGCAGCTCCCGGTTACGCTAGTCACGTCATCTTCTCTTTGTGATTTTTATTTCATTTATTTGGGAAAACAAACGGTGATACATTACAATAAATAATATAATTCCATTAATGAGATATTTATCTCATTTATGAAAGTATATTATTTATTAAGTGCATTTGCACAACCAACAGCATTTTCCATATACAATAAAAAAATAAGTATTTAAAATTAGAATTCTGTACGTGCGACACAAAACTGAACACTAAATTATATTAAAATTAAATCAAATTAAATTCATGTCAAACGAAGCCTAAAATTAAATTCGTATTAAGTCATATGTAGCCAGGATCGTCCACACAACCATGCTTTGCAATGATGACTCTAGCAAGAAAATAAACCCAGCAGCTATCGTAAGCATGAGTAACTTCGTATACAACCTATAAAGCACAGCTACAAAATACTCGTAGATAGGTACCTATCTATTTCGTGGTATTTTGTGGCAGAAGACAATCTCATGTATGTACTTCACTTTTTATATCTACGCTCGGTGGACGCACACTAATGAGCGTTTGAGCCGGAATTGTTCAACGTGTGATCCGAGACACGACCGAGACATCGTGTCTGTGAGCGGTATCTTTGTGTGCGTTGCTCGAGCGCGCTTTGTATGTACGAGTAGATTGAATTCTGTACCTATATACTTTATGGCACAGCTGTCGGACGGTCCTATCCAGTCTGGGGCAAGAGGAAATGGGGTGTGATCATCAGTAGGAGATGTTCACACGAAGCAGTAATGTTAAAGAAGGAGATGGCCACAACCGTGGGGAAACGGACATCTTCACGCCCCCGCTGCCACGACTAGTGACGCCCCAGACTTCGGAGGGAGTCGTAGGGCGATCCCCAGCCATTATAGGCGCGGGCCATTCGGTAAGGTAGTTTCGACTTCTCTTTTTATCTCTTTCCATTAAACTATTGTATTCTTCTTTTTTTCAAGGCGGCTTACAGAGGATACCACGTGCGTAGAAACGTACTGAAGCACCTAATGCCTCAGAAGAGGAAGAAGTCCAGCCGCAAGGTGGAGCTGCCTGGTCCACCGCTTGACATAGCTACGTCCAGGGAAATAGATCTCGGTCCTGTCATTGTAAGTCAAATATTTATATTCTTTTAATACTGATGATGGAGACAGCTCCTAGAGAGGAGGCCTGAGTCCCAGCAGTGGGAACATTAAAAAATGGTTGATGATGATGATGATAGAGGTTTTAGCTATCAGGATACCAACTCCAACAGCGAATTCCACTCTTTAGCTGTACGCAGAATGCACCGAAATACTTTATAGCCAAAACCTTAATATGAGATATTATTTTTATTAAACAATGGGTGCTATTCTCTAAGAAAGCGCAGCGCTGGCACAGCGACGAGTGGTGAGCGCAATACATTGAATTAACAATCCAATGTAAAGGGGCATTGGGTTGTTAATTCAATGTACTGCGCTGACGACTCGTCGCTGTGCCAGCGCTGCGCTTTCTTAGAGAATAGCACCCCCTAAGCGAATGCCGGAGTTCGCGCACCCATTGTCTTTCTATTGTGTCTCTAATTATCACGATTGAAAGGTTTTTTTACTAAAATTTAGTAAAAAAAACTAGAAATTACTCTTAGTTTGTCAGTTTTCATAATCACCACCCATCTTCCACCACCACTCTTTCTAACCAAGGTCTATGTTCCAGCAAATTAAAGTTAAAGAAGATGATGTAAGCGGCATGTTTGATGACGAAGAAGGCGAGAAGCTCGGCCTCAAGTACGATCCGAAGAAGACCATCACACTTGAGGACGAGGATTTCCTGAAGGAAAAGATACAAGTCCATCCCACTAAAGTTAGCGTAATGGAATTGGTTCTGTCGAAACCAAGTTTTGGCAATTTGGGAGGTTTGTGACTTATCTTCTTTCATAATTTCTGCAGAAATATGACTATTTTATACGATGATAGATTCATCGTGGCAAGCTAGAAAAGTTAGTTTTAACTTAATAGGCTCCTAATATACTAGCCTCACCATCAACGATTGCATCACTGCTTAACATCAGATGGGACCGCAGTCAAGCACTAGCTTATATCAATTTTAAATATATATTTACACCGTTAAATTTTAATCGTTTTAATCCCGTGGAGAGAGTTCAATGACTTGAAGTTAATAGTCGGTGTTGCGCGCAAACTACCTACAGGTCACTGAACTCTCTCAGCTGACGTTTTCTTAAAAAAATGAATTTCGTACATGCGTAAATTAACACGAGTTTTGAAAGAAAGGTACTTTATTTTTGAATTTTATCTTTCCAAAACGATAGTGTTTCATGTACCGGATCGACCCTCCACGGGATTAAAACGATAAAAATTTAACGGTGTATATAATAACTGCCTACGTCAAATATATCCGACAAATATTCTCGCGTTTTTTCAGTCAGGGTCGCTCATCCATGAACAATCACTCAATCTCGTAAGCTTTTCTATCACCTACTATGGGGATCGGCGGCGGCGAACTCTTCGACGACGGCGATCTCTCGCGCCCGGCCAAGGTACAGGCCATGGTCCGAAGTGAGGAGGAGTGGCAGACGGTCGCCTCCTTCTACGAAGCAATAATGTAAATCCAGCAAAGGCGAAGGCCGAACGCATCAGGCAAGGGCGCCCACAGAACCCCAGCCGCCGCCTAGATTCCGATCCCGATTTTTATTTGGGCCACGTTTGGCGCCTAAATAGGAAGATCCTCCACTCATGTTCCTCTTCCTCTCATTTTATCGCCCAAAATTCAAAATTACACTTACCCAAGTACTATTTGGCTCTCTTTTAGTTATTCATTGTCTTCTTGTGAGAAACTGTAATGTTATTTATATTCATAACACTCCTCTTTCCCTTCTAACACTCACACCCTTCACTCCTACATTACATTTAACAACGTCTTCTTACTTTCATGTAACGCTTAGCCTTATATGGTGTGAGGCTACATTCTATGCTTTTTATTCATTTCAATATTATTCAATTTTTTAGGTGTTCCTACTTTAACTGATCATGAAAAGATGAAGGCTACTCCAATCCCTGAGACCGAGCACTATGTAACGCAACATAGAATTTCGTTCGCCGAGGTAAGCTTATTGATACTTTTTACCTTTTAAGTATTTTATAGTACCTACAGTCATTTATTTATGATTAGTGAGTAGTAGTATATATGCGGATGGATGGAGAGGGAAAGGAATGTCAAAGAAAAAATAAAGTTTTTTTTTAAATAATAATAATAAAAATGCTTTAGTTGAATTTTAGACAATTTTACAATTATTATATTCTTCTGCCAAACTGCATAACATTTCACAGTTGATAGGTTTAGCTTCCCCGACCACTCCAATGATTCTCAGTGTCTGGCCTGCGAGAGACGCATGAAGCCAGGTAATAAGTGGCACCGCGACCCCACACTCTATAGCTTGAAGCAGCTGGTGACTCTTCAGCCAGGGTCTCAAAAGCTTTTTTAAAGTCAATAAAGACAGCTACCACCTGCTTCCGCTTATCTAAGTACTCATTGATATCATTAGAGAACTGCGCCAAAACCATCGCCGTACTCCTACCACGTCTAAAACCGTGTTGAGTATTTGTTAAAATATTATTTTTGTCATTTATAAAAGTATCTACTTATTCAAAATCAACGCATTTATTTCAAATAGACCATTTGCAGGCACTTTTGAATGGTCAAATGTCGGTCAGTCCAATAAAAGTGAAGCTAAATTGCACGTGTTACATATAATGCTTGGTTACATATTACTTGTTGCTTCTATCATGTGAGCACAATGTCGATAATGAAATAAAAATGTAAAATAATTAAAAGATAGAAACTGAATTATGACAGCTGAGAGATGACCAGTCCCATCTGACGGCACTCGTTCACGAGCATGACGCGTGCATCAGCCCCACTCAGCTCAACCATTTTGAAGGGAACTGAATGACCCAATATTTGGTTTACAATAAACTTTTCCACAATTTTATTTATTACTGAAAGTATAGCTATCATCAATCTGTATGTGCACCTTGCTTAAAAAATAGGCTTATCAGAGCAGTTAATAGTTCCGGGTATTGATTGACTTTTTCTACACGAATTCGAAAATAGCTCGAATCAAGTTGTAACTTTTCTAGTAGCCCTTTATATATACCTTCTTGCCTTTGTTTCTTCCATTCTGTCCTGTCACTCGTAACTCTATCATTAACTCCCTTTTCTTTCATATCACTACTCACACCATCCATTCATCAGTCATTATCATGATACTAACTTTAAATATTATGTATGTCTCCAACAGTCATCACCAGAGATAATAAAGTCCCCGGTAGAGGAAGCGCTGGAAGTCCCCGAGGTGCCCGGGCTGGGCACACAGACTGTTGAGTTCGGAGGCCAGGAGGCCGTAGATCCTGCTGGGGCGTTGGAAGTACCTGAAGAGTTGCCTAGTGGTAATTCTTTGTTTTTTTAATCCAAATCAGAACTGGATAATTGATGACCATCATAGGCCTCCTACATATCTATCTATATATGTACAAAAGGAGAAAACTTACTGACTGACATTATCAAGGCATAGGCGAAACTACTTCTTTTGCTACGTTTTAGTTCATACATTGACTTGTTGTTGCTTCGGTACTACTACGTACCTGATCCTTCTGGATAACATTACCAGGAGCTGTTTATCTTAGCTTAGCATTTTCACTCACGTCTACCTTGTAATTACTCGTACCTTTTAGTAGTCTCCTTTAATATTTATCCTCTCAACATGACCAAACCATTCAAACATTCTCTTTTCAAGTTTGGTCACGTCTCTGAATATTTTTTGAATTAGTGCAAAGAAGGCCTCATTTCAGGAATTCATTAGGAAGAAAATTCTTGCTATTGAATTTCCCAAGGTCTTGAATTTGGAAGCCGGTCGTTGTGGCGAAGCTTGGGGGAGGCCTATGTCCAACAGTGGACGTCTTTCGGTTGATATGATAATGGTGATGACGATGATGCAAACGTGCAAGTTATCCAAGCCTTATGCAAATATGTATGACTAGAATTCTCTATTCTATCTATTACAAGTTCAATGGAAAATTATAGAATTTAATCGTACATTATGTCAATTAGATATGAATGAAGCAAATGTTCGATAAGAAAATTTATCATTGTAAAGGAATAAATTCTAAGATAATAGGCATAACACTAAATTATTTGAAAAATTTATGCAAGAATTTATACCTGCAACATGCATAGCAACATGTATTTTTTGATAGGAACGTGTTTATTGAAAACACGGAACAGAAGAGGTACGGTTTTTCTGCTCCGTGATTAAAAAAGTTTCGAAAGATGAAATAAACACTGTTGTTCAAGAAGTGTTGTATATTTCAGGTAATTCCGGTAATGTATCAGCGCGCTCTGTCGAAGATGGTGAACATGACGAAAACGTTGAAAATGTCGAAAATGCCGAAAACGTTGAAAACGTCGAAAATGTCAAACATGTCGAAAACGTCGCTAAAGCGGAATAAGTCGAACATATCGGAAACGTTGAAAATGTCGCAAAGGAGAACCAATGATTGTTCGCTGTCCTATTTTTATCTTAGTATTATTTCCATAAATATGAGTACTTTGAACATTCTGTTATGCACATTTTTTTTATGAATTATTTATTTTAAATTCTTTGTAATTAGGTACTAGAGACATTGATATTGTATTGAAGTCATGGCCCACTAGAATTAAACTTATTTTTTGTTGACACATTACAAACAATACATTTATTAAAACCATTGAAATGGAAGATTTAGTACCACCTCAGATAAAAGATAGCTGTAAACTAGCGTTACCAGATGGACTAAAAGAACTGATGAGTGATATTACTAGAGAGGTGAGCGAATTATACAATTTATATCTATGCTTATATTGCATCGTGGGGAAACCAGGAACTGTTTTTATTTTTTTGATAGGATAAACCATCAAATATCTTGTCTCGCGCTGAGTGTAAAGAGAGGGAATGTCAATTGCCCACTACCTTCCAGCCAGGGCCACGGTAACTTTTACGAACAACACCGCAGCCCAAACCGGGATGCCCTAGAAATAGAATCTAAACATGAAAACTTGTAGACAACCTGCAACCTGTCCTAATCCCTGATAATGAAACACAGCCCACTCCCATTTACAAAGAGTTGGCTAAGTTCCAATGGCTGGAACGTCTGATATTTGGCATATCATGCTGTAAACCACACAGTACACAATTAGTGAAGTGTGAATCAGTGTGCGTTTAGAGTAAGGAGATGCGCAAATGCTGTCACTATTTATTACCGACACGGCACCATCACAGGAAACCTCACCGAAACGTTGTGCAATTTTTTTATCTTTATTTTTTAATTGGTTAAGTTAGAGAGTCTAGTTAGTAAAGAGTAGATTGTAGCGTATAGTAATTACATGCTTGAATGTCGATTTAAAATAATCATTCCTAAACTCTTTATTTACCATCATCCCCATTTTCCAGGTCCTAAGATACCAACCTAGGGACCTCTACAAGTTCATAGCTGACTACCTTTCAGCGATGCTAATAACGAGAGACAACCTATCCATTGCTGGCTACATATGTAACGATATGGCCAACTGCGATTGTGAACCAGAGTTGCTTAATGAACTAAGAGATATAGGCGTGCCTGAAGACGAAGTAGAGGCTGCTAGGGATATCATTGTGAATTATTTTGAGAAGGGTGTAGGTAAGTATTGATTATGGTATTATTACACATTTTAAACAAGTACAGATATCTTGTGGATATTATCTAGGATATTGAAATCACCCTGATACGATAGGTACATGTAATAACATTGTGGCACTTTTCTGCACTGTTGCGGAAAACAGTCTATTGTGTGCCCAAAAGCGGTGCCTAAGAGCGGGTTTTCGAATAAGTGCATTGAAAAAAAATTTTTAATTTTTTTTTCATGGAAAACAATACCTACTGTATTCCCAAGAGTTTAGCCACACAATTTACTGACTGCATGCTATTCATATACATCAGGCGTTTCAACTTTTATCGCTGTAAACTCTTTATCATAATTATTTTAGCCGGAAGACGTCCACTGTTGGACATAGGTCTCCCCCACGTGTTGCCACAACGACCGATCCTGCGCGTGTCACATCCACCTAAATGAGATTCACGTAAAATCAAACAAACCAAATATCGTGGAAGTTTAAAGTCGTTCGATCGAAGTCCTATCCAAAAGCGGTATTCACGATCTATCGACTTATCCAGTAACACTAATGTGTATTCTACCAATGTAATACATACTTTTTTTTAAATCGACGAATTTCAAACGACTTTATAATCGGTGTCGGTCATACTCGATTGATGGATGTGAATACGGAAATGATCTAAACGACTAAATCGCTACGATATCGTTACGGTTTTCATTACGTGAATCGGGCTACAGGTCGTCGGCCCACCTTATGGGAGGCCTTCCAACGCTGCGTTTTGCGGTGCGCGGTCGTCACTCTAGAACCTTTCGACTCCGTCGACCATCCGTTCTACGAGCAATGTACCCTGCCCACCTGACTGTAGTTTGGCGATTTATTTATTTATTACAACTTCATGCAACATAAAGGTACAAAGGCGGACTTAATGCCTTAGGCAATTTCTAGCAGTCAACCTAGGGTGGTGAAGAGAAAACATGGCAGGTGCATAAAAAAAAAGAATAGTTTGATAAGATTCTTCGGACTAAGGCGGCGATTTTGATTCTCTTACTGATAACTTCATTCCTAATGCGATCACGCAAGGAAACTCCGAGCATTTCCTTTTCCATTGCCCTTTGGATAACTGAAAACCTTCTGTTGAGGCCCTTTGTAAGCAATCGAAGCAAGCAATTTCGAACCATGCACTAGCTTCTGACGTTTTATAAGTGCCCATGTAGGCCTATGTGAAATAAAAAAACTTTTGACTTTGACTTTTGACTTTGACTTAATCATGTTTCAGTGTTTCATGTGGCAACACAAACTGGTTATAGCATAGTCGGCCATATAATGTTTCCACTGTTGGAACTCAGGCCTCCTCTCTAGAAGAGAGAATGGGCCGTAATCTACTACACAGCCCTAGTGCGGGTTGGTGGATGTTACATGTCTTCGAATAATTATAATAAAAAGCACTGGTCATAGACTTTCGTCAAATGCCGATTCTGTCTAAACTCTGTAACAATGTCTTTCTCTTTGCAGTCAACGAAGGCAATCTCCTTATGATACTGATCAGGGATACCAAAATAAATGAAGACATACTGCCGGCTATTCAGGATGCCATCCGAAATGCTTACCTCCGTCATCAGGCACACCACACTACTAAATATGAAGTAAAATCTATTATTACCTACTGTTATAACTTTGAATATATTTTTTCTTGATATTACAAATACAGAAAACGGAAATAATACGTTTTGAAACAAGAGAGGAAAGTTTGTCTTTACGACCGAGGTGGAATTCGTCCGAGCTGTAGGTAAGGGTGTAAGATGTCATGTATGTATCGTGTCAAATGACGTTTTTCAATATACATACTTACAGAGATATAAATAAAAGGAGCTTGACGCGCTACTCGAGAGAGTTGCATAGCGCCCGGCCTGACTCAATACATGTAATAAATTGTTGTTACTCGCGCACTTTTGCGCACTAGTGCGAAAAGCAGTAAATTGCGTCCCTAAAATAAGGTCGGGTTTTCGAGCAAGTGTGTTAAAAAATAGCAAAGATAACAGACATTGTGTTAGAATTGGAAGAGCGCGAACCATCGGGGTTACCATGACATTCAAAGTAATATTGTTTTAATCTTGTTTCGTTGTGGGTAAGAGATGGCGCTAGACAACCTGTATAGCTCTGTCTCTTACGCACACTAAAACAATATTAAAACAATCTTACTTTAAACGTCATGGTCTAGGTCCATAACTACTGCAGTGGGTGAAGTGGTGACCTAGAATTGGGTATTAAAGTTTGGGTAGTCCATTAAGCAACTAGACGAACGAAAGAAATTAAGTGCTTGAGGCCCAACATCGAAAAAGATGTTATGGAGTGGAAAAGAATAGCACTCAGTACTATGTACATACTAGTTGATGAATTATTATAAGAAGGGAAAACTTTGATCACTTGCAAATCAATATTTTATGTAATTTCCAGTCATCCTCAGAGGAAGAACAAGATGACATAATGTGTGCAGCGAAGCATACTTTAAACCTCTACAGGAAGACGAAACCAAATGAAAAGACCTACGGTATAATGGCTGAAAAGATACAGGTCCGAGCTTGTATTTATTAATTGACAGAAAAACATCGTTCACCGTAAGCTGTGTAACTTTACTGAACCGACTCACTGTTCCGAAACATTTTAGCGTTCCGAAAGATTGGAACTGGAACATCAGTAACGTTTTAAATGCATCATTTGGAACAATTGGAACACTAAAACACTCTTTACTTTAGGTGTCCAGAAGTAATAAAAAATAAAATTAAAAAACGTAAATAGTGTAAATATAGTTAATGACCTGAACTTAAAAAATATTAGCTTTAAATTATTCTTAAATCCAAATTCAATTATATAAAGTTTTAATGTTTAAGACGCAACGTAACAGATAGTGATTCATAACAGTTAGTAACTGTGTTTGCATCTTTTGAACCGATGTTCCAAATGATACACATCACTGTTTCGGAACATTTCAGTAATATTCTGATGCAATGCTCCAATCGCAAAGATGACACATATTGCCCACGCCTAATTCACTGTCTTTTTGGCTCAAAATTCCAGTCTTACTATGCAGTAATATTTCTAGGAGTTATATAGTAAATAGCTTCATGTAAATATTGATATTCAGCAGTGTTTCGTTTGTACAGTAACGGCCTGTGCACACCACGTAATTTTTCTTCTTCCTTTTAAAAAAAATTAATAACAAAGCGCATGCAATCAATGCTGTCTCGACCGACGCCATCTTGCTACTGTTGACGAGGTTCTGCTTAAAAACGCAAAATGCCAGCGCGTTTGTATCGAAACACATACGCGTTTGCATCGCGCCTTTATCGCTACACACGCGCGTGTGTATCGATTCAAACGCGTATTTGAATTTATACAAGTGTACAAAGGTCTACAGGCTGTGTCTGACTTGCGTGCGTATCGCGTCTGTTTCGCTAAAAACGCGCGTCAACGGCGCGGTTAAAAAACGTGGTGTGGACAGGCCCTAAGCAGCGGCAACATTTATAGAAGAAAATTTGACAGATGATAATAAATAATAAATTGATGATGATTTCGTTTCTGTTAACAGAAGTCGTATCGTGCTTACGAAGTGAGACGAAAATCTGCACTTAAATCTAAGCAAGAAAAACAGATTGTCACACTGCTGGATCCAGAGCTTAGAGCTCAAATGTCCACTTCTTACGACATCGCTTCTCCGAAAATGATAGAAGAAGACGTATCTACAGCACCAAATCTTGAGATTGCCATAGTTGAGGTAGATACCTATTATTTTTCTACTTTGGAAAAATTGTTTTTCCTTTTATGAACTTACTTAAACTACTTAATCTAATTTTTTTTTCTCAACAGTCTCCACAGAACTCTGGCATTAAAATGTCATCGAGTATCGTCCACCATAGTAAGTTCTAATCGTATATTAAACCAATAGCTTTAAAATTAAAAAAAAAAAGTTGTATCAACCAGAATTTCATTAGTATTAAAAATTATACTTTTCACTTCGTTAACGAAGAATGTTCACTAATTTTGAATGCCAGCTGTCCCTTGAAATTGAAAATATACTCGTGAAGGTAGTAAGATATAAAATTTAAAAATGAATGGGCAACGACGGGTCCGCATTCAATGCACGTGACGTCATTGTCATTGTCATCAACACTCGCTCAGCCCGGTCCTGCCTTGCGTTATTAGGTATTCTGTGCTTGCGTTTCACTATAACTATTACCTTTATCGTCACAGGGATAACAACAATGTCGTCAACATCGCTTGCCGGATCATTCGTGACGTTGCCTTCTTACAAGCCATACTCTGCCCATGACGATATTCTATCAAACTTGGAAGAATTACCGGAAAGAGAACATGCTCACATAGACTACACTAACGCCCATCCCCATATTTCAATGGTAACCGATGATAAGTTATTTTACAAAAGAGACAAAACGATAAGCTTCAACGAAGCAGCAAAAGGTATGGGACTTGATGCTAATGATGACTCCGAATCTAAGGATTCAAATCAAACGAATCTAATGGGTATTGATTCTGACCTTTTCTATAATAGAGAAGTTATGAGAGTTGATAGTAATTACGATGCTGATTCGGAATTGGATAGAAGTGATATTAATGTAGGTGGGAGTCAAGGTGAGTTCTGAGTTATCTTGGTGCGAATTTGTTTTACGTTAACGCGATCGACACCTTTTTGACGTAAGGCTTTTCGAAAAACATTTGAACACTGAGGTAAGAGAACAGAGAGAGAAAGAGAGAGAGAGAGAGCTCTTTGAATAAATATTTATGTTGATTGATATTATGAGATGGATTAAAAAAGTTTCTGTTCATCATCATCATCCTTTCTAATGTTCCCACTGCTGGGACTCAGGCCTCCTCTTTAGGATAGGGAATGAGCCGTAATCCACCACGCGGATCCAGTGCAGTTTGGCGAATGTCACATGTCTTCGAATGTTTGGTTAGGGCATGCCGGTTTCCTCACGATGTTTTCCTACACCGTTTTGAGAGCAGTGGTAATAAGTTACACAAAGTAATGCGCCTGGCTGGGTTTGAACTCGCGACCTACAACTCGTAAGTCGAAGCCATTACACTCAGCCACCACTACTCTCAATCTCTGCTCTCTGTTATTATTATTTAAAAAAAATATGTTGTAGACTTTTCTTATGTTTTTATATTGCCATGTCAATACTTATTTTAAATAAAAATAAACATCATTTTATTACAATAAATTTATTTACTTTTAATACAGACCTTAATATCAATTGTAGGACGTATACAATTATGTAATATATATTTTTTTGGTCAATAATATAGTTAATATAATACATAACCTAAAATAGAACTAAAACTTACGTACTAGTAACGTGTGGGATAAAACAGTGCACTTTAACTAATTATGTAAATGCTTTGACTTTTATTTAACAAAATATATTTTTTTCTAAAGCCTCCTCCTCACTGTTATTTTAAACTTCAAAGTAAAGCAAAAATATTTGAAAAAATTAAAATGTTTTTAATTTTTTAACCGGACACCACAAAAAATAATAAAATTGTATTTATATTTTTATATCAACACCATGATTTTTTTTTTAATTATTTTAATATATAGTACATAACGTCAATTCCATGATTTGTGCAAAAATTATGAGTGAACGGAGGCCACACTGAATTGATAACATACTTAAATTATGCAAATAAACAACACTTTACAACAATAAACAAATGAGATTGTAAAGAAATGAAGACATACACATAAATATAATATTTAACACCGGTCTATTATGTCATTTACTATTTAAAAGTAGCACAGAGTATTTTAATTCGTAATTGCTAACGCACAAAACAATAATGCTTAGCAAATAATTGGCAACATCGGAAACTTTTAGGTTAAACAGGGTTGCCAGATCTAATAATATTGTTGTGCATTTTCATTACTGCTATTTACTATAAAAATGTTCTAAATTACAATATATCTAGTTACGGTAATGTTAGTGTTAGGATAAAACTAAGAGTTTAGTAGAAATCACAGCAAAACTCAACAAACGACGCCTACATACGTAATTTTTAATATAATTATTGTGATTGAAATTATGCTTACAACATTACCTACTTAGGAAAACCGAAACATCGATAGACTAGCGGAATGATCCCCTAAAAATAAATAAAAATAAATTGTTCGAACAAAAAAAAATAAAACTTAATATAAATCTTATGTACAAGTTTCGTTAAAATTATGCGAAATTGTCATAATTGGTGACGTTAATGGTATAAAATGAAAATAATGAAATTATAAAAAAATAAATTTCTTCTACCATTTTTATTAACATTTTTTTTTATATTTGAGCGATCAATTTGCTAGAGATCTCGTAACTTATACTTTGGTATGTTCCAAATAGTTTATTTTTAAACTAAGGCTGGCTATACACTAGGTTTGAGATACGTATGCCAACACTGTCATGGGTACGAATAAGGTTCTTACGTAAGGGAAGGTCATCATCAGATGGTGTCCACACCGACGCCCAGCATTTTGTTGCCATATTCGCTTAGCACCTGAAATTAATAAAAAATACCTAACGTTAGGTTTATTCGCTCTATTCAAAATAATGAATGTCAAAAACAACATTTTAGGTCCTTATAAATAACTCAAAATGTCGGTTATTCAAAAAAAGTAAAGCTAAATTGCACGTTCCAATCATTATCAGTCCATATATAGCTGTCTACTGCTAGACATTTACCTGTCCAGTAAGTTTCCCAATGAGTTTGGTCCTCAACTACCACTGACCACAGACTACAACTACTCATTTAGCTGATATCAGTCACCTAGCTTGAGGGCTTATTCCTACCGTATACGACGCACTGTCATTTTAACTTGCTTCTTGCTGCTGCTACTCTTTATTTCGACGGAACGCTGCATTCCGGATGCCGTCTATTCTTCGAGAAGACGTTTTTAGTGGCTTTATTACCAGCTGTATACCAGTTCTTTATTGTCTCCTTTTATGCCCTCCCGAAGATAGCCTTCATTACATCCTTACTTCTGACTACGCGTTAATTACATCTGCTACATCTACGAATGATAGCCAGAACCAGTGGCTAAAGACTTAGGGGGTCACATTATTATACAAAGGTATAATAGTGCTGGAGACCGATTCAGGGCTCTTAGCTTCAGCAGATACGGTACCAGTCCAGCATGCAACCATACTGGTCGCTTGATGTCACTAGCTTTTGGTATTAGGACATACATCAGTCGGTTGACTCACTGACAAAGGTCAAAATATCTTACCTTATAAAAGAAGATACATCAGTCTACTACACTGCCCAAGTATTAGTTTTAAGAAGATACGAGTATTTATTGCTAGGACATTGGTTTCCTCACGTTTATCGCACTGAGATGTCCAGCGCGATGAGCGTAGCTGACTCACCTTATAGACGAAGATATAATGATGTCTGTTGGAGAGCGAGTGCGGGCGCTGCGCACGCAGCTGGCGCACGACGCGCGGCACGTCGGCGGCGGCCGGCAGCGCGCGCGCACTGATGTCCAGCGCGATGAGCGCGGCCGAGCGCCCCGCGCCCGACGCGCAAGTCACCACGCAAGGCCGGATACCTGAAGGAGAAAGGTTTTCAATAAGAATTTCAAACGTTCAGGCTTATTCACAGCCAAGCCTGGCCAGTTGTTTTTGAGGTTGGAAGTCATCTAAATTCTTCCCCCGCTCTAGTTGACGCACTCTCCCACTCCATGGACGCGTCAGACTTTCACTGACGCAAATCACAGCTGTCTACAGGAGTCTTTAGCAGAACGCTGAGAGCAACTGTACGCCTACGGATTTCGTTTTCAGAAATTCCCTGATGATCCCCTACGGTCTTACAACTCTTTGAGGCGCGAATGGAACATTACGTGACGTCGACGACTCGTGCTTGGTCTAGACGGTTACAAGAAGGTAAGTTAGCAAGCCCACTCGCTCGTCCGCAACCCCGCGCCTTCCGAAGCCGGTAAGGGCCGTGGTGGCATGGGAGTGAGGGGGTCCGTTTCCTCACGCGTGCGTCTGTCTCTCTGGCTCTGGACCATGGCCAGAACCAGGGCCCAGCGCAAGAGGTTGCTAAACTTACTAATTGGAGAAACATAATCGTAGGTATCCTTGAAGTTTTGAAGGTCAGAAGCTTTTGCATTCATATAGCTGATGACCTAGATGCTAAAGTTGGCAAACAAAACAAGAATGTCATCAATAAAGGTATTTGATAGCCAGGCATAGTTAGACAGTAAAATAGATGAAGAAGATAATGAATAAGAGTTTGAAGGGTCTGTTCAAAAGAAAAAAAAGAAAGTTTCAGCAACTTACAACTTACTTTCTACCCTCAGTGCTACACTTCCACTACAAGCTGCTATCAATTCAACTTAAAAATTTCAAGCGATGACCAGAAACACTGCTTTCAAAACAATTAGATTAATCTGCGTTCTCAGTACCTCGATTTTCATCCTATCGTATTCAGAACCTCTAAAATTTTCAAAGAAGTT
Source organism: Mythimna albipuncta (assembly GCA_929112965.1). NCBI lineage: Eukaryota > Metazoa > Arthropoda > Insecta > Lepidoptera > Noctuidae > Mythimna > Mythimna albipuncta. The sequence goes on from OV815973.1 coordinate 2,038,231, forward strand.
GATAAGAAGTTTTACCTTCAACTTCAGAAGCTGCCTTCATCCTGCCAAGAGTTCCATTGGTAGGAGCAGCTCGTCTCAGCTGTTCTTCAGCTCGGGCTGGCGAGTACACGTTGATGCCATTGCCTGAGCCACCCTCGTCACTCCTCAGCTTCGACAGGTTGCTGAATGATGAACGGTTCTGGTCGCCGTAGATTACTTCCACACCTGGAATGAATGTGATGTTTACCAAGAAGCTTTAAGCTAAATTTTATTATGAAGTTTTGTAATTTAATATTGATTTATCCAAGAAGAGAGCGCAATAAATATTCTCTTTGTTCGATTCTTCTTTTTCAATCCTATAAACTTAACCAAAGAATATATCGTTCTTAAACGAAGGGATGTCGCTGAGGTAATTTTTTTTTTGTAAGGTGGAAAATCATCGAATAATTTCCTCCGCTGTAGGCTAGAGCAAGAGGTCGTGTCAGACTTTTAAGAGGTGACCAGATGGTTGCAAACCAACGTCCCAACCATGGTGTCTTTGCTGATTTCAATTCGTGTAGACAGCAGTTGTAATCCATGACCTTCAACGCTCTTGGTTGGGAGGCGCGTTATACCAACCACCGAGCGTGTTGGCGCGTGGTTTAAATCCATGGTGGTTGTTTGGAACACTAGTTTGCAACCATCTGGTCACCCCTTTACTGACTTAAACCTCACCTGTGTCAGTCACCCTCTTCCTTTCTAGAACCATCGGTTTCCTTTTTAGAGATTCCCCGTGGCACTAGCGGACATCGGCGCTTCTGGGACCTTACGGTCTTGCTGACATCTTTTTAAGGAGCGCTTGGAACACTACTAGTTAGTTTTGAAAGGTTTCAACACCAGACACTTCTTCTTCCTGCCCTTGTCCCGTTTTATTTGGAGTCCGCGCAACACGTTTTTTACTTCCATTTTGTCCTGTCACTCATCACGCTATCACTAACTCCCTTTTCTTTCATATCACTTCTCACACATTCCATCCATCTTTTCTTTGGTCTCCCTCTCCCTCTTCCTCATCCATCCACATGTAAATTCATAACTCTTTTAGCAATATGCTTTATATCTCTCCTCTTTACATGAACATACCAAGACAAATGATTTCCTTTCAACCTTTCAGCCACTAATGCCACTTTCAAACTTCCCCTAATATGCTAATTTCTCAGTCCCGAAGATAATAGCACAAAAATCTGGACAGGTACAATGCGACAACTGAAATTCCTAACGACGACTTAAAAAGGAATATGTGTTTAGAATCTTCCCTTACCTTCTTCATCATACTCTTTGGCAGTCTGCGAGATTTTCATATAGCTTCTCATTTCACACAAGAAGTCTATAACAGAGTCATAATCATCAGGGACTCCTTTAGCTGGCCAGAAGTACCACAGGTGTGTGATCTCCCTCCAAGTCCTGGTGCTCAAGTTGATGAGCTGAACGCTGGAGATGGCGTACTTGTCACGCTGTTCCCGCTTCTTCAGGATGATCTTGAAGTCTCCGAAGATGCGCTTGTTGTCTGTAATTTCTGACGGTGGAAGGTATTCGTAGCATTTTTCCTGGAAATGAGAAAAAGTAAGTTCAGTGTTCTATTAATAATCCATATGGTGGTACATTATCTATTCTTTTTAATTGTATCAAAAAACTATCGTCGAATCAAATACTTCACAACCTTTACCACCTTTCTGATCACCTAAAGCACACGTAATTCAACGCCAAACCACGAGATGGCACTATCCACAACTCTCTAATACTTACAACTCCGTTCTCCATGTATTCGGTAAGCATGACGATGAGCCTGGAGTTTTGTTCCCAGATCATCCTCCAAAAGTCTATCACGGTGTTGGACAGAGGTGCCTGGCTGGCTATATAGTAGTTACGTATGTTGCCGGGACCCTGGAACGAAGGAGAAATAGTATTAAGATGTTGAAAACGTGGGACAAAGTTTTGTAAAGTTTGCGTGCTGTTTTTGTGTTAGCAATCAGTTTCCGTAAGTGCTGTTAGTTTATAGTTGAACGAAGGCGTTTGTAACAATTGCGTTGATAATTAAGTTTAATTGTTATTGTTAACTTATTTTAGGTTACAACGGGGCTGACATGCTCTTTGAGATTAAAGTCCCTAAAAATAAAGAGAAAAAAAACTTACCGTCACAAAATTAGCATTAATATACTCTGTAGTAGGATCATTGCCGAGTCTCTTCAGCGGGACCCTGGTCTCCGGCAGAGGCAGTACATTGGAGTAGCGGTTCTTGTCCTCACAGCCTGGAGGCACCTCATCCGGCCTCACAGTCACTGAGGGTATCTCCGAGAACTCTGCTGTCATGGACTCTACGTCCATCGCAAAGTTGGCTAATGCTGCGTACTGCATTGGGTGGGAGGTGACCTGGAAAGTGTGGTGAATGTAGTAAATCATGTTTTTATTTTAAATAAACATACATAAACGTAGCGCAGTAAAAAAAAAAAAACCTGAAATATTAGGAAAAGGCGTATTGCGCCAGTTACGGTGTGCAAGATAGAAGGTTCAGGGCTCCTGAGAGAGGAACCTCCGGACGATACGCGCCGTGTCAAGGAGTACTGCCTTCTAGATCAGGCCCTTGATCCAACTACCTAACGAGAGCCTCCGCAGATATTGATTGAGGCTCTTGGCTATTAAGCCATTGGCCGTCACGACTATCGGCACAATGATTGCTCTATCTACTTCCTACATGTCGACAAGATATTTAGTTTGTTTATCCTTCTCAGCTTTCACGAAGTTCTCGTCATGAGGGACCGCTATATCAACAATCATTGTGCGACGCTCTAGTCGATCTATCACTACTATGTCAGGTTTATTAGCAACAATAGTCCTGTCAGTGATGATAGATCGATCCCAATACAATGTGACGCTACCATTCTCAAGAACTGGGTCGGGCACATACCTATAGTACCTCTGATTCAACAAGATTGTATTTAAGAGCAAGTTGCTGATGGATAATCCTGGCTACAAGGTTGTGTCTGTGCAAATAGTCTTCGTTAGCTAAATGAGGCTTCTTGCCCTACACCACAGCACAGTTGAAAGAGATTAGAATAGCCTTATGGGCGGGACAGGCGTACCACAAAATAGGGCAATGCTCATAGTTCAACCAATAGCAAACTTGCAATCTAAGTGTGCGTGGTCTGTTAGTTGCGTAATGCGCGTTCGTATTGGTTTATTGCCTGTAGTGGAGTTAAATATTCATATAATTCGTTATAGTAGGGAAAGTATTTCTTTTCTAACGTCTTTCATCTTTTCTGTGTTTAGCATAGCACACTAAGTTGACGAGACAGAGGCATGAGCAGCAGATAAAAATTGAATTTGCTGGATTTTGAATTTGCTGGGTCATGAAATAGGTCCAAAATACAAAGTGTTATAGCCATTATTAATCCATTGAATAACTCAAAGTATCGCCAAATTTAAGTGGCAATGGGCAGGGTACATTGCTCGCAGAACAGATGGTCGATAGGGACGAAAGGTTCTGGAGTGCCGACCACGTACCGAAAGACAGCGTTGGACGGCCTCCCACATGGTGGACCGACGACCTAGCTGTGTGATGCAAGGCACACAAGACTTGTGGGAGGTCTTTCCAACAGTGTTCGTCTTTCAGCTGAAATAATGATGATGATTCAACCGAAACATAGGTACCTCGTCATCGTAAGCAGGGTTGCCGTAGCTCCTCTTGCTGGCTCGCAGGCGGTGGTTGCCCTTCCTGTGACCCACGCTGACGCTGTCCAGGCTGTACGCGTCCAGAGAGACTGGGGTGCAGCGCTGAGCGTAGATACCTCGGCGACCGCGGCGACGGACTACCAGCTGAAAAGGAAAGATGTTTTCAAAATTCTATGTAGATATTTAAAGATTGCTACAAAAAAAGGGGTCAACCTCAGCAACAGGTAGATACACGAAGTCGGACTGTAGGGCAAAGGTGATACATATATGCACATCATTATATACCGTAAAGTAACCAAATAGTAAACACAGTTTCCCATGTTCCTATTGGTTAATAAGCTTGTGCTAAAGTTGTTTCCCAGGGCCAAAGGTACCCCAATTTACACGGTATACGTTCTTCTGTAGGTACATGTTTTGTCACCTCATAAATAGCTTGATTAGTTTGGATGAAACTTTGAATATAAATAAATTTGAGTTGGTTCGAAAATACAAATAAAACCGCTATAGTCGGGTTCTCAATTTTTTTTTCAATCGAAAAGCTTTTCAGCAGAACAACGTTAGTTGAGACCGCTAGTAGGTATATGCAGTAGGGGCGTTAGGGTAGGGTGCGGTTGGGCGACCGCCCAGGGCCGCCGCAAAATAAAAGAGCTAGATTTTGCCGATAGAAAAGCTAGAAAAGTATTCTTTTACTTTTTGAAATGCTATTTTTAATTTCTATTGTTATTATTGTTTTTTGTTGAGATAAAATGAGAAATGAGTTTCTACGAGTATATTAGAGAAGGATTGAAAGCGGCGCTAGTGTAAATTGAGAGAAAATAGTTTGAAAAAGTAGTTGAGAAAGTAGTTGTGAGTAAGTTTGTACGGAATCCTCAGTTTGTGAGTCCAACTCGCACTGCTCAGTTTTTTTTTTTTTGTATAAGTTTCAATGGGAGACGGGGGTGACGTAGAAATCTGGCCCAGGGCGCTGATAGTGATAAAACCGGCACTGGGTATATGTAAATAATATGAACCCTAGTAAGTAAATGTAAGACCCCAAACGTGCGAGCGAGGAAGACACATGCAGTTATACACCCTATTGTTATACAGTTTATCATTTTATCAGTTGTCTAGTACTCATTACACACAAGCTGATGATGAGATGGTGTTGTGTGAAAAATGTGAAAAAAAATAGCTCCTGTTTAGGTTCGCATCGCGTCAAGGGCTCATGGTAAGGCCTCAACTCTTTTAAATCGTATTACATTTTCGTAATTGAAAAGACATATTTATAAAGTTTCCTCAGGTGTAAATACTTCACACTTTCTTTGTCCTCAAAGCTGACATAACTATGTCATAATTCAACAATCCCTGTGAATCACAGTTATGCTCATAGGACTAGGATAAGTTAAACAAATCGATGACACAGCCTAAGAAATGTCTTACTGTGTCATCGATGTTTTCCTTGGGTTTGACCATGAGACATCATGACATATTAGATAGATAGATAGACATACTCATTAATGTACACCATAAAAAAAACGGTAGGAACTTTAAATTAATAAGGTACAACAATGGACGAAGTTATCGCTAAAAGCGACTTTTAATAGACACATAAATACGTGAGCTTGCGGATGTCGAGCAATGGATAGCTCGTCGTCCGGCCGTCCGGTAACCGTTTGAACCGAGCTCAACCCCCCGGAGCCCCCCCCCCCCCCCCCTAGATCGAAGGTAAAGAAGAAGAAGGAACAGCCCTTTCGCTCCCATCAAGAGCAGGAGAAATCATTGAATGATTTCCCAGCTAAAAAAACCACTCCCAAACTTCCCCTTTATAATATTAATGTGATGTACCTATGCGGTAATTTCTGCCTGATCACTTAAAAAAAAATCGCTTGAATCCTGCGGCGCGACACCAAACCAAACCCTTTAAAGATTTCGTTTCGAGTGCAAGCAAAAATGAACCTAGCTGTGGTCAGGTGGAAGTGTCTTCGATGGTACCTTTTGTTGAAAATCGTAAACAAATAAAAACAGACAAACTTTAATTAATATAACGTACACAGCTATTAACACGGCTCCCAGACTAATTGCTCAAACGCAGAAATAGGTAAAACATGGGAAACATTCGCAAAATAAACACGTCATTGCGTGACTCCCTGAATATATTAGACCAGAGCAAGGAACTTACAATTGCTAAGTACTGCCAACGCATATTTTGCAATTACAAGTCTTAAGTAATTTTGCTAATAACCCAAGTCGCCAACTGACTAAAATTACTTAAGTTTAGTCTGTGTGCCACACACCATGGCTGAGGCCCTACTACGAGTTCTTAACGCGATCCATTTTAGGACTGAACTGTTAAACGGTCGGAGCTGTTTATATTGCTCATTCCCTCTTTCTCCCTCGCATACCTGACATTTTAAAACACGTCTTGGGGTTCAACACAATAACCACAATAACATCTAGGTACACTAATATAATAAAGAGATAAAGTTTGTTTTTTTTTTTGTAGGTGGTAATCTCTGAAAGTAATGGTCCGATTGCTAAAATTACGTGTGGATAGATGGTGCGGGAGAAAGAGGCCAAAGATAAAAAGTATAGACTATAGATTAATGTGACCATGATGTGAAATAAAAGAAAAGGGAGTTAGTAGCAGCGTGTTGGTTGGCAAGCCAAAGTGGAAGGAAAAACCATGTTGTGCCGACCAAATAACATAGGACAATGGTAAAAAAATTATGACGACAGAGAGTTTTCTACAATACTTAACTTCTAAATTAAACTTTAAGAATCAACCTTCAATTTACAAAATACATACTCAACATAAGCATCATTCTGTCATGTCATGTCTGGCATTATTGCTGAACTACACCTTATTTGGCGCCGCCGTGAGACACATTGTTAGTTGTCTCTTTTTTTTAATATAATATAATAATATATTAGTGTCTACATGTTGTTACTACATTGTGTGTAGCTACGAGTGTGTAGCCAAATAAAATAGTATTCTTTCTTCTTTGTTCTATAAGAAATCCTTATTCTAAACACCAAAGTATAAACAATAGGTTATCAACAGGACGTGAGGTTGCAAAGCTCAGCACATTAGCTAAAGCCACTGTCATCACATTCAGCAGACAGCCAGTCCATTCATTCATAGCCGTTGAGATAAAATATACTTTGTATAAATATTATAAGTATATTTTAGACATAACAACACCGATTCAGCTTGAATGGCCGGGGGGAAGCGACATCACTGATAGATTTAAGGCGTATAGTGCCTTGAACCATCTGACCGAAATTATGTGAACGCAACTCTCGCACTCGCCTAGGCGGCTATACGCAAATCTGCGCATTTATTTGCGGCCAGCAGCGCCCGGAAAGCGCTTTAAATCCATTTTCTCTGAGAGATATTGATTGATTTACATATGCAATGTTCACTTTGAAGGATATTTAACCACCAATTTTTATGTGTAAAAATGTTTCTAAAGGTCCAAGCCGTTTCGACAGAGTAGGGAAAAGTTGCGAAATTGCTAAATAATTTTTTTGACAAAAGTATTAATTACACGAAAAAATCAAATGTTGATATTATTATTCATGAATCTATAATAAACATATATTTTTTTCAAACTAATTGACCTAGCCGTTACGGAGGAGTAGGCCTCAGGAAATCACTGTTTTATGACACTTCTCGGGCGCTGGGCCCTTAAACGTGATGATGCACATGATAATAATCTAGACTTGCCTAGAAGTAAACTATTGAAGCACTCGTCCCTCTCTTGTCATAACTGTGATCATCACTTTTATGGCATAATTGACAAATATTTTCCTAAGTCTGATAAAATAGACAGAATAATGTTTAAGGATGCTATTAAGCTACTTGTAAATAGATCGTTACCCACTCGTTCCATTTACTTTTGACTGTCCTGTTGGTTAAGTGGTTAGTGGCCCTGACTACTATGCCGCAGGTCGTGGGTTCGATTCCAGCCCTAGGCAAATTTATGTGATGAGCCAGATCATTTGTTCTATGTCTGGGTTTTATTTATAAGTATGTCTATCAGTTATCTAGTAAGTATTCATTCATAACGTAAACTCTGCTTAGCTTGGGACTAGATGACGTTGTGTGATAGTTGTGGAAAAAACAATATACAATTTAGTGGCAAAAATACTGCAGCACCTAAGAATGGCCTTAACAAACAAAACTCAAATTACGACCTCGCGAACCTTGCCGGGGCTTCGGTTACAGCACAGGGCAAAACTTTATTAGCCAAAGTTCAGTAACTTGCATCGAGAGCAATGCTCGCAGAAAGGCAACACCAGTAGCTTTAAGACCTAATAACACGTTTTGAGAACACGAAGAAAGTTTTCATTTAAAGGCTTCGAGACCCTTCGAGCTATCTTACAATAATCAAAATCAATACCAAATTAGAGATTTCAAATTCAGACTTACGATAAAGAAGTCAAAAAATAATAGGCCCTTTTTGACATTTATATTTTGACTACCTAACAGCTTTTGTTCTGTGTCTGGGTGTAATTTACCTATAATATGTATGTATTTAGAAATATATAAGTATGTTTATCAGTTGTCTAGTACCCATAACACAAGCTCTGCTTAGCTTGGGACTAGACGGCGCTGTGTGATAGTTGTGGAATATTATATTATATTATATTTTGACTACCTAACAGCTTTTCCGGTGTAGTGTAACTATTGCTACAATAGCTACTACTACATCAGATCCCTAATTATTGCTTTATTGCAGTTTCGTTTCAAGTTACATTCTAGGATCTGCAGTCTCAAACGTCAAAACGGGCTTCCTTTTATTTTTCAACGAGTTTATCTACTTGGTTTTTAATCACTCATGTTATGAAGAAGTCACATTTGTTTATTTTTGTTTGTAATGAATAAGCTCTAAAACGTCTGGACTGCTGTTTTGAAAAACTTTCAGTAGTAGAATGCTACTTAAATATATGTCAATATCACTGAATGATATTGACATATATTTTTACGCTACTAATAAATTAGTGACTAGGCTCTTAATAAATTAGTGCGCGACACTATCAACAATTGCATCACTGCTTACCATCAGGCGAAATCGCAGTCAAGCTTATATCATCAAAAATAAGTTCTTCTAAGCAATCAACCTCGCAAGTTTACCAAAGCCTAAGCCTTAACTTCAAGCTGAGACAGATCTAATTAGGTTTATATTGTAAGTACAATTTCTCAACTTGATTAAGTATTAATATTGTGAGCTTGTTCTGTCCTAGGAAAGAGGCCTCCATTGCGTCTGCTTATTTGCGTGATCGACTGCAATATCTAGCCAATCCGTAGGAGTATTAGCTCGTCACGTCATTTAAAAAAAATACAAGGTGTAAGGGACAGCCCTCCACAAACTTTAAGGGGTTGCTCAGTAGACGATACTGAACAACATTCAATTTTTTTTTTTTTTTTTTCAGGAAACGAAATTAAAAATCCGCCTCACCATACAAAATTATAAAATTGATTGGACAGTTTGTATGGAGAGGCCGAATTCCTTTTTCGTTTCCCGAAAAAAATTTTTGTGGAACGTTGTTCAGTATCGTCTACTGAGCAACCCCTTAAAGTTTGTGGAGGGCTGTCCCTTACACCTTTTATATTATAATAGTATAGCATAATCAGCCTTTAAATGTTCCCACTGCTGGGACTCAGGCCTTCTCTCTAGGAGAGGGATTTTACCGTAATCCTTTTGCGAGCCCAGTGCGGGTTGGTGAAAAAAAAATAAGTTACTAAGTTAATAAGTTATCAAGAGCAACAAGTTAATCCCTAAAAAAATTAAGAACTTGTCGAAAACCATCTGAATAACATAAAAATCAAAGTGCCAGCGATTTGTGATAAAGTTTCTAAGAAATATACAAGAACTGGCCACTCAGAGCGAATTGAGCGCGCCGTGGTTGACGTGTGAAAACGTGGCCGATTCAAGGGTTCGCTCCAGGCCACTTGAGGCCTTAATTTATGATGTGCCCTATGCTTGTGTGTGTCCATTGTTGCGCGTATGGTAGAGACGAGAAAAGTTTGAAGTTGATTTTAATTTTGGTTAAAATTCTTTTAGTTAGTTTTAGTTTTTATCTTCATTTAGTTTAGGGCTTTTTATTGAATTCGAACTATCAAAACCTACTTAGTAAGGGCCTGTCCGCACAGCAGCATTTCACCGCGCGGTTTTTTTTTCGTTCTTCTGTAACACATTGAGTCTCAAGTTTCCGCACAGGCGATAAAAAAATCTGTGATTTCTTGCAGATTTGACGCGGTGCGGTGCGGAAATAAATCCGCGTGAATATTTTCCGCGCGGTAAAATATCGCTGTGCGGACAGACCCTAAAACATCTATAAAAAACGCATTTTGAGAATACATGTGCGTACAGCTAGGAAATGGAATTCCCTGCCGGAGTATGTTTCCTGATAGTTACAACTAAGCCAAGGGGTCTTTAAGTAAAGAGTGAATAGGTTGCTTATATACAAACGTGCTTGACTATTGACCACATCGTCGCTTACCACCAAGAGAAGTAGTGGTCAAACGCGAACTTAACCGTAGTAAAAAAATCTATTTTAGACTAGTTTATTGCCAATTTTCTTATAATCTAAATTTATCATTTTTTAAACCGTAATAAGTTCGACAGCGTGCAAGCCAAGTTATCAAAAATGACATCGTTTAACCTTTTTTTTTCTTTACTAAAGTTAAATTTTCAAGTTTTGTTTTATTGTCATAGAAAATTATTACATCGCTGCGGCCTCTGATCAAAGTGTCAATGGAGCCGCACACAAAAGGTCCGTCATCAAGCTGGCTTTGTTTATAATTTGCATTGTAAAAACATCCTCCGCGTCGCGATACTGGCGACACCTACAGCTTACTACGAACATAGGTTAAATGGGTATGGATGGAAGAAAGTACGCACTGGAAATAATTTGTTAGGTTTTGTAAAAAAAATTACTTTGTCGGTTACTATGCGGTACTACTAGTGATATTATTTATTTATCTCAGTAAAGAGAAGATTTCTTTTCCTTCTTTTAGCCTATGTCCTACTACTCGGCCTATGATCAAAATATGTTAATAATAATAAAATGACAAATTAGGTCTGAAATGAAAACATGTTACTTATTCAATAAATATTTAAATTACGGAAAAACAATTCTCACGGTAAACTCACAATTAATTAATAATTTCTAGTCGACAGAAGTAAATATAACTATACAGATTAACAGTCACGTAATCAACAACAAGGCCCGAATTTGATACAGTACACGTACGTGGTTAGATTTCTTGATTAAGCTCGGAACCCTGATTTTATTATTTTTAATGTGTAAAATTTTTAAAGCGATCTTATAATATGAATTGGACTGTGCATCAGTAAATCTGCTAATATTAGGTACTGTTTTACAAAAACTCGTTTCAGGAGAGTTAATACTTTTGATTTTGAAACATATTATGAATAACACTACCAATCAAAAGTTTAGAAATTGAATAACAGATTTTTTTTGTGTTAAGATCGCCCTTTGAAAACTTCGTAAAATTCTAAAAAATCTTCCAATATAACATAGAAGTTTTAGTGATTTGTAAATAAATAATTTTCTATACAATAATAGCCCATCTATCGCTAATTAAATCCAAAAAAAAAGCTAAATGATTTATCAATGTTAGTATCAGTTCATAATTTTACGAGATATATTGTACACTAACGATGATATCAGCAGCATTCGTAAAAAAATCAGACCATTCCATGATTGATTGATTATGATTGCGAGACCGAACTTATTTTTCTAATTTAACTTCACTTTTTTGCCTGACCGACCTAAAGAGCAAATTAAAGAGTAAATGGTTTATTTAAAAATATTTTTTTTTTTTTTTATAATCCAAATTCCAAACTATCCAAATCCAAACTAATATTATAAATGCGAAAGTAACTCTGTCTGTCTGTCTTTGCTTCACGCCTAAACTACTGGACCGATTTGTGTGAAATTTGGTACAGACATAGTTTGGAACTTGAGAAAGGACATAGGATAGTTTTTATTACAAATAATAGAATAAAAAATAAAATAAAAAATAAAATTTATTCCGGACATACAGCGCCATCTATTGGTCAAGAGTCGGCATTAATTCAGTACTATCTGCCGGAAGTCACTATTCCACGCGAACGAAGTCGCGGGCAAAAGCTAGTTTTACATAAAAAACTTTTTTTTCCACCGATCTTTTCATTTCCATCGATTCTTCAAAATCTCAATCCAAAATTTTAAAATTAAAGACAAGCATGGTAGCGCAGCAGGTAGTACTTTCGTGAATCCATGCATGGTTCAGCTTGCAATATCCCGGTCCTATAAGGTGGCGGGAGCCCTGCGCGGCACAGTGACGTATCACCCGCCGCCCGGCGTGTGCGCAACCAATCTCGTTCATAGTATACCTCTTTTCTTTTCATAATTTGAAATTGAAATACGATTTTTTAATTACTTTTTTTATGAATGATTTTGGTTGTTGATTGGGCATTACAGTTTTATTTTACAGTGTTTTGAAATTGTCTAGAAGATTTTTAGGTGAGTTCTCTTTTATTTCATTCGAAGTTTAATGTTTGTAATTTTTTATTTATTGATTAACATGTATTGTTTAGATTAGGGAACTTATGTTATTTACTTATCTAATGAGTATGAAACTTTTTATTGTTTTTTTTTTTTCAATATTTTTTCTGAAGCATTTTCATTATTTTTTTTAATATTTAATACTAGTTTTTGCCCATGATTTCGTCTGCGTAAGTACTGCGGTGTAAAAAATTTCAGCAATTGGACCAGTACTTCCAAAGATTACCTCCTACAAACAAAAAAAAAATAAACTTAATCTTTTTATTATATTAGTGTAGATTTGTTAGATTTTTGTCGGTTTTTTAAACCTTCTAACCTAAAAGAATACGAAACCTTTAATAGTTTAAAAACAAGTTTACTTGCAAGACTTTTATGTAACTTAATAATTCGCAAAAAAAACATCACCTTTATTTCGTCAAAAAACAAATCGCAGACATTGGCAACTTAACGACTCATGCAATAGAATTGGACAAAGACAGTCATGGACTGGATCCTGAAAAACAGGAACCGGCGACATGGTAACCTTAGAAGACGGCCTTGACTGGACTCCTAGTTAAAGAATTGTCCACTTGTAGCAGGACAGAGAAAAGTGCGAGAATTGGAGACCTATGCCCAGCAGTGGGACATAACAAACTCATAACTGTAGCTATTTGTTAATTAAGTACTTATCTCCAATACATAAATTAACTTAATACGTTTTTTATATTTCTTTGATGACTTAATTATTTTATTTAAATTAATTTAATACTGTCTGTCTTATATTTGTTTTTGTGTCTGTATGTACATAATGTTTATTAACATAATTTTATGTACCTACTTTCTAACACAAAATTATAGATCTGAAGCAAAATAAATAATAAAAATAATCACACGATAATACTTTACGCTTGCGGAATTTAAAAAAAAAATATTTTTTTCCATGTTCTCGTACATGAGCACTTATAAAAAGTCCGAAGCTAGTGTACGGTTCTAATTGGTCGATTTCCAGGAGAAGAACCGGAAAGAAACTCCATGGTTAGTCTTTTTTAAAAAAGGATTTTGTATTTTACAATATTATAGTGCGGACAAGCCAATATTGTACCCAAATTTACAATACAAATAATAAAAAATTTAAACTCACTTTTATCTAGAATTACCGAAGAATCGTTTTGAAAGCTCTTCATTAACTTGTTTGTGACCGATCTATAGTAGTTGATTTCATTCGTTATCGTCTTTAGGCTGGAAATCTGTCCTATTTAAATATTATTTTTTTATGATTACAACTTTGATCGTAAATAAAATTCAAACATCACTAAAGCATGTATCTTAAAAAAAAACTATTGAAAGATTTTTATTGAAATACACAATAACCGCATTTTGATTAAAATTTCTTTTTTTTATTAAAAAGGCATTTTTTTTTAATAATAGTAAATTATTTTAAACCCGTGCAAGTTTGTTTAACTTGAGTGATACTTTATTGAAAATGCAAACGCAACTTATAAAAAATATAACTACAATATAAAAGCTAGCCCCTTTTACAAGCTTTTATTTAGTTTCACCTGTCCCGATGTTTGTCTGTCATCAAATTTTGCAAGTTAAATTTGATCCACTTCCCGGTTACTGATTGAGCTGAAATTTTGTATACATATGTGAAGTGCGTGACAATGCAATATTATGATGACATGGAGCTGATCTGATGATGGAACCGGAAGGTGGCTATAGGAACTTGGTAATTAAACGACACAACCCCATCGAGTTTGGGCTCGTATGATTCGTTTTGACGAGTATTAATTATATAGGTACCGAACTTTAAAAGCTTGCTATGAAAAAATGATGTTCATTAAAAACTTGTTTACGAGAGAAACCATCAAATGAATCCTGCGACCCTAGCAGGTGGAGAAAGAAGGAGTGTCTGACTTATATATATATATGACTAAAGGTGACCAGTACCTCTACCATAAGTTTAAAGCAATAGTATTTGTTTATACTCGATACCGACTACGTAAATATTTTATATTGCAAATTTTACAGCGCCTCTAGCGGTCACTTACGGAACCAAAATCTGCCATACAAACTATATTCGTAGTCGGTATCGAGTATCGACAAATACTAACACTATACTACTACTATTGCTTAAAACTCATGGTAGAGGTACTGTATACCTTTAGTTGCCCTTTGCATTCCAAGACTCTTTCAAATAATATGCGTTCAGTTCAGCCCTGATTTCTGATTTGTACCTGATGGGCAACGACCTGACGAGATTAGAACATAACTGGTGAAAGGTAGACTAGCTGCAATTTTTTAAGGTGGGAAATCATCTAATGAAATCTTCCGCTCTTGGGCGGAACATGAGGGTGTGTCAGACTTTTACTGAAAAAAAACCTACTCCTGTTCCTTCTTTGCCTTCGTCCCAGAACCCTGGGTTTTATTTTTCACACTACTCGTGGAGATTTACTGCAAATATGCCTTTAGAGAATATAAACTTAGTATTATTACTCGTAATTTCGTCCTATTGTACCACGGTAGGCCGTAAACCGTTGATAACAGAATAGTAGTAATTAGATAAAAAATAAATAAATGAAACTAATAATATTCGTATCCATTATAAAAATTTACAGGAAACAAATTTATCATCTCTGAGAACTTTCGATGCTTTCTAGGAAATAACTTAGCAAAAATAATAATTTGTATATTGCCCGCGTAAAGTTTTCGCAAGATCATTAAAATCAAAGACCAAAAAATTTCATTAATATGATTAAAACAATATCTGCAATCAGAACTTCGTTGTGGTAGCCGATCTTATATCGCCACTAATTTTCCCGCTTTTCCGGACCACTATTTTTTTTTTCAAATATTATTTTGGAAGTCTTGCATTATTGAAGTATTATCATAACCAAAAATAGTTTCAGTAATATCTGGGTTAAACCAAAACTAAAAATACAGTCAATAATATTATGATCACGTATGTTATGTTATGTTAGTTTAAAACCGTTACATTCAAACAAAATCGGGCCCTAGCAACAGAAGTCAACTTTATAATAAAGCAAAATAAAACAAACCAACACCCCATAAATATCTACGAATTAGCATTCCTACAACGTTTAGTTTTGCCTGTTTCCATGCATTTCAATAAGAAATCTTAATACAGCAAATTCATAAAAGTACCAGGGCACCATAACTATAGAAGAGTTCTCCAAACTTGTGACCGACATATCTAACGGCCGTCCAAGTATGCCAATTCTCGTTACAAACGATAACCATATCTCGGTGTCGGGTGACCACATTAGAGCGCTCGAGTTGCAGACCAAGGAATTTTTATCGCCAGACGCGACGAACGAGACCAACTTCCGATGAGAGATATTAGGATTATCTGCAGGTATTTAAGCGTTGTGTGGTATGCTTTTTGTGTTTCGAAAGCTCTTGACGAATTCTGTTAACCTTAAAACGAAAATAGTAAAAAAAAAAGTGTTTTATGAGAAGCACTTGATAAGTTCAAACATAAATAATTCATAACGTTAAAATATTATCAAGATGAGTTGTTACTCACAGCTTGAACAGAAAAGTTTTTAACTAATACGATTTGATATAATACATAATAAACTACACTATTTAGCAACTATTCACTTAATAAAGTGCTAAATAGTTCAATGTCTCTATTCATTTTATATTGCTTGTGTCTATGAAACAATTCAATTATTAATATTATTTATAAATAAGAGTGGGTTAGAACTTTGAGGATCTCTACCGTGCATCCAACGGTAACCATGCTTCCACACCTTAGTTGCTATGGAAGCTTTATAGTTAATTAAAAACTGGCAAAGTGCGAGTCACACTCGCACACGAAGGATTCTGTACTACAATACTAAAATCGAGCAAATAACACCAACAGAATATCGTTGCTTGTATGGAAACCCAATTTAATTTTTAACTTTAATTTTATTTTATTAATTGTTTTATAGTAGCAAAAGACACTTTCTATAAAAAATTCAGCTCTCTACGTCCTAAGATTTATGCGATATAGCCCACTGCTAAACAAACAGACAGACGTACGGCCTGCTCAGTGGAGTTACTAACTCCACTGAGCTATAAGGTCCCGTTGGAACGGAACCATAGAAATTACCGAAAAAAATGGGTAACCTAGTTTTCTTTAATTATTATTTGAACAATACAAATATTATACTTATTTGTGGTATTGCAAAATTATTCATATTATATTATTTGATCCTTGACTTAAAAGAAATCAAATAAAATAATGTGAACAACCACTCTGACCACACTGGTCGAGAAAAGATCTTTGGAATCGGTATTTAACAATAAATTCAAATTAATTAATTATTATTTGTCGCATATGTAATACATGTCTTATAACATACCTATGGGGTGTAAAACATTTACGTGCCAAAAATTTCAGTAAAATATATAGCATAAGCATATGATATTCCCACTGCTGGGATTCGAGCCTCCTCTCTAAGAGAGGGAACGGGCCGTAAACCACCACGTGGACCCAATGCGGTTTGGTAAATATGATAAATGATATTTATTTGTAAATAAGTTTAATAAAATAAATAACATACATTCCTGGTTATAATTAACTAACTAACAAAATAGCATATCGACGGTGAGCATACTAAAATAAAAGAACTAATTGCGTGACAAACAACTAATATATTTTATTTATATGTTTCAGAGCACCCTACTTCCTCACTCCGACTGTTTGAACAAAGAAGAGGTAATTAAAAATGTTTTTCCCCTTTTTAATTTATAACTAAGTCATGTTATTGTTTAAAGTGTTTAGGTATCTACTTTATCTTTATCTTTACATAGTATAAAACAAAACTAACTCCTCCTAAGATCCTACCACGAGCTAAAGCGACCGTATTTGACGACCTATATAGTTAACTGCTAAAGGGACACAGCTATATAGTCACGAAAAGCTCCATCCCTCTTAAATGCCTGACATTTTAACACGTAATGGTTAATGTCCCTGGAACAAGCATACCATTTTGACGTGGTTTATATTAGGAGTGTAACGTCAAAAGTAGAGATGTGCCGTTGCAGGCAATATGGGAATATTGCTGACAAATACTTTGGGCAATATTTCCAGCAATATTCCCAACCAATATTCCCACTTCACGGCATTATTGCAACGGCACATCTCTAGTCAAATGAAACACAACTAAAACTAATAAAAAAATCCAAAACAACAAGACAAGTAAAAGAATGATCAAAAGAAGGTGCAGGAGAGTTCTGAGATCTATCGAAAGATCTGTCTGACGTAATCGGAATCGAAACTCCAATAACATCTCATGTATTTACTCAATAAATGAGGAAGGTAAACCCATTATTGTATCGTACAAAGCTTTGGCGAAACGACATCACTATTCCTATCCAGTGGGTATATATAATAGACAACTAAGATTCAACCCTTATTTTTCCTTATTATTATCTACACTAATATAATAAAGAGGTAAAGTTTGTTTTTGGTTTTTATGTTTTTTTGTTCGTATTTAGGAGGTAATCTCTGGAAGTACAGATCCAAGTGCAATCATTTTTTCGACAATAGAAAGCTGCTTTATTCATGAGTGACATAGGCTATATTTTATGTACACGGGCGAAGCCTATAGAACTTAATATTTCAATTAGAATTACACTAAATATAGAACGAACACTGCAAACACATTTTAATAGGTATAGGATGGGAACTATCTCCTTAGATACAGGTTAACTGTTAGGTGAAGCATTTATGTAACAATAACTTGTTTGCAAATAAATGGTTATTACTAATATTATAGCTGGTAGAAATTATGTTGATTTGATTTGGAATTCAGAACTTTTGTCTAGTAATTACCATATTGGCTTATTGTTAACTTACATAGTAATTCATCACGTATCTCTCTCCTTTCAATTCAAATGTTTCAGCACTCTTGATCCTTAGATGACCTTTCCTTCTATTTCCTATTTGATAACTTATTGATAAGTTTCAGTTAACTTGCTGATAATAATATTACAACAAGATATTGTGTATCATTTCAGGCACGAGTCAGCTTCATCGGGAATTAAAATCTACAACATTCTCCAAAGTAGTGAACGTAATTTATCATAAAGTTAACCAATAGATATTATGCTCCTTACTTTGGATATGTTGTACGAATATTCACCACTTGAAGACCGATGGGGACTTGAAGAAGAGGAAGAAGTAATGAAGAACATAGACACAAGAATAAGGAAGAAATTCGTCAAGCCATTTTGTTACCCGTTTATTTTCTGTTCGTTTTTTTTTTCTTCCCTTTGACTTAAAATGATTTTGTTTTGACTACATGTACTTGAACTTATAATTCGATAAATAATTTTGAAAGTTTAGAAGACCTATCTCAACGTCAAATACAACAAAATTCAATTTGCTTTGAAACCCACACTTCTTATAAATGTATGTCCTTTTTAATTATAAGTCGCCACTTAAACATTTGAGTCGGTACTGAAATTAACTGGAATTATTTTTACAAGTACATGTATTGTAACTGTTTTTTGTAAAATAGTTTGGTTTTTATGTTATTTGCTGTTTAAGATCTAGGAGAAGTTTTAGGAGATTTATAATTCTATAAGTATGATTGTGTATTTGCTTGTTTTCAATATGTTTGTTTAGCACTTAACGTTTATTTAATTTACGTTTGTTTAATTGAAAATTTAATAGAAATCGCTGCAGTTATCTCGGAAATTATTTAACTTTTTCTATTCGATAAGTTAAAAAGTTTAACTTACCAACAATCCAATGAGCAGTACAAGAGCAATAACTCCGATGGTGCTGACAGCGATCGCGACCGCCGCCCCTGAGCCATTGTCTTCATCACCCAGCACTCTGGTAGACGCTTCAGTAGTCATGTCTCCCGCATAACTTGTCAGATCTTCAATTCCACTAGGAACTTTCGTAGTATATTCTGAATCAGTCGTCGTATCAACCACCGTTGTATCGTGAATCTTTGCGTTTCGCTGCGTAGTTGTTTCATCACGTAATGTGGTAGTTGGTGGTGTATCAGTTGCTTTCTCATCAATTTTCGTAGTTGCAGCAACAGTCGTTGGTCTTGTAGTTACAGCTTCAGTAGTTACAGCTTCTGTAGTAGTAGGTTTAATGGTTTCTTGAGTAATAACTTCATTACTTTGGCTATTCTCCTCTGTACAGTCAGTTTCCTGTGATTCACTTGATGTTTCTGTAGTTTCAGGTGCCACTGTTGTAGAAGTGATGATTTGTTCTTTTTCTGTATTTATTTCAGTGACGACTTCAACTACAATTGTTGTTGTATCTTCGGTTTCACTGGATGTTGATGTAGTTGATTGGACTTGGGTAGTTGGTGTCTGAGTAGCTTCTACTGTTTGCGTTTCGGTAGTGGGCTGGGTAGTGGTAGGTACCACTGTTGTCATCACTGTGGTAATCTCTTCTGTTGGCTGTTGAGTGGGTAGTTCTGTTGTGGTTGGAAGTTCAGTCGGAGTCTCCGTAGTTTCAGTAGCTATTTCTGTAGTATCAGATACTTGGGAAGTCGTATTTTCTAGAACTTGAGAAGACACTTCTATAGGAGATGTCGATTCAGTGATTATAGTCGTCGATTCTTCTACTGCTTCCGTCGTCGTATATTTAGGTCTGTAGGTAGTGACGGGACTATCTTCTAAAGTGGTTATTCTTGTCCTTGTTGGGAAAACTGGATGCCACATACTAGGCGTAGTGCTATCAACAGTAGGAGTTTCTGTTTCAACATCTTCAGTTGGCACGTAAGAAAATCTAATAGTAGTTATTTCATAATCAGTAGTGGTGCTAGGCTTCTCTTCGGTTACAGTCTGATTTAATTCAGAACTAGCGACAGTCTCATCTTGTGGCGTAGTGATGTCCGCTGGTAATTTCGTAATTGATTCAAAACCAGTTGACCTTGTTGCATCAACTGGTGGAATTGTCTTTTGGTCTGTATTATTCACTTGTTCCGTTGTTTCCTCTGCTTCTGTTACGGGTACCCAAGATTGTTCTGTTTGGTTTACAATAATGTTTGACTTTTCAGTGGTAACTGGTTTGGCACTGTTCTGAACTGATATGTTGCTCTCAGCAGGTAATCTCAAGTCAGATTTAGTCTCCGTTGCCGATTCAGTTTGCACTTCAGAGCTACCTCTGAGCAATTTGTTTTGAACTACCTCTGTTATCTTCTTAGGAATGATATCGTTACTTATCGCGCTCGCCGTCGTTGAGGTTGTGGTTGCAGTGGTTGTTTCTTTTTTGTCTGTAATATACGAAATTAATACAATTATTCTATACTATATTATTATTCAAGGCGATATTAATAAATATTACGATAATTGGATTCATGAAACTAAATTGGATAGTTGTGTGTAATATTAGGATAACTGGATTCATGAACTAATTTAAAAAAAATGTATGTATGTAAATATTGATTTATCGTTTAATTGTAAATAATAACAAATCTAATTTACGAAATACTTTTGTTGAATCCTGACAGACGTATACTTACCTAAAAGTTCCCCGACTTTTTGCAGTTCATTTTCGTCGACGTTCTTTTGCGCCGACACGGTTTTGTTCACTGCGCTTGGTGAGGGTGGTGGGCTCCGTAGGCTGGCTAGTGCCCATGCTGTCGACGTTGGAGGGATTTGCCACTCGCTCTCCGTCTCTACCTCCGTCGATGTCGCCGTTGACGTCGCAAACCTCGTCGACCCTCGCTTCCACAAACTCGGAACCGTATTATCAGATATAGATTGAGAATGTACGATCTTTTTTGGTCCACTTGTGTCGCTTTGCAGAACAGGATCGATTTCTGAAGAAACTGTCGTCAACGTTGTTCGGCTGGGCTGACGCGGTAGAGGTGTTGTTTTGTCTTTTATACTGAAATGCTCGGAATATATCGTCGTAGGATGTGTAGGTCGATGGTATACCTTGGTGATGTTTCTTCGAGGTACCATCCAAATAGGCCTGTTTCTCGGAGTTGTATGGTGGAATTTACGAGTTTGAAGTCTTGGGTTCGGGCTTGATGAAATATATTCAGGTTTAATAGTTACACTATTTGGCGAGTCTTTGTTGTTATTGATATTAAGACGTTTGGAATAACTTCGATTTCTGTTAAAGTTACTTGAATACTTTTTCGTTACTCTTTCCGTTGATGAAATAGAATTTTGAGTAGACACTGGGATAGAGTTGATTGAATCTATAACAGGTAGAACACTGGATAAAGGCAAGTAACTTGTAGGTGATACAGATATACTTTCAGAGCTGGGATCAGGTAGTGCCGGCCTTGTTGCCGCTGGTATAGACTCCTTTGAAGCTCTGAGTGATGCCAATTCCTCTTCTGCTGACGTACTCTGTGTAGGTATAGGCAACGACTCATTGTCACAGTCTTCATCATGAGTGATAGCATAAGTCTCGGTAGACAACACAGACATTTCATAATATATACTTGTACCTTGTACATCAGATAACTCTTTGTTACTATTAGCACCATCGCTGTCTAAAAGACGAATTTCTTTGGTATTTTTGATGAATACTGTTGACTTGTTAGTCGGAGTATTATTATTCATTTTCTCCATGCCTAGGTTTTCTTTAATAATTTGGAAGTTAGTTGAATTAGGGGAAGAAGTTTTAGATTTTATAGTGTCTAAATTCTTAATAATACTAGTAGAGATCTTTTGAAATTTCTGGTCGAAGTAATCGTTTTTCGGCGTCGTTAGATCGCTGCTGAAGTCGATGAAACTTTCAGATTTAAAAATGTCGTGTGTAGTATCTTTGTAGCCATAGGATGCTTCATGAGGGAAAAAGCTAGAGAAACCTCCGTAGGACGGACTACTATACTCATTCTTTACTTTATTATCGGAGCTTTCGTTATCCAAGTCATGTGTGAAATCATCTCCATAGTTGAAGCTAGGTATAGTAAAGAAATTAGTATCAAATTTTCCAGAAGTAAATTTCTCGAAAGATTCCTTTTCTTCTTCATCTTCTTCGTCCTCAAATGCTTCTTCACTATGAGCTTCTTCTCTTATAGTCACCGGAGTAGTACTGCTGGTAAAAGCTGGCAGTTTTGTTTTCTTGTAATTTCTCATACTGTCAACAATTTCCGCAGGCTTCTTTGCTTCTGCTGTGGGAGTAACTATAACTAACGTCGGTTTTTGAGTTGATCTAACCCTTTTTGGTGGAGTTTCAGTGCTAGATTTTGCTTGTGATTGGAATCGAACTCTTCCTCTGTCTTTGTATTTGGCGTTTTTTTCTGTGTGTTCTTCAGAGGTGGAGTCTTTGGGGTTCAATTCGTTGAGTGAGACGTCTGGGGTCTTGGGCCGGTTCCTCGAGAGCCAGGTGCCGTTGACGCGGCCGTACCGTGGCGCCCTCTCATCCTTGACAGTCGTAGATGTATCGGGTATAGCGCTACCGCTAACTGTTGTGCCGCTCAACAGTAGTAAGTTTACTACTAATGCTGCACCTGAAAGTAATGTTATGCATGTATTTAATTTGATTCCACTCTAATATAATTTATGTTTCACTGTAGAACAAAGGCCTTTACTTTTCACACAATTCACTTTTTTGCTAGTGCGGGCAGTTTGATACTGTATTCTTTAATATGATTAATAGATATAACCTTTAATAGAATATAATGTGATTGTAATGTTCAATTATGTCTGTGTTAGAGACCGGTTAGAGTCTGTCTAAAAAGTCTAATAATTTGGATAATTATTAGGGTAAAATGAATTCTAAAGTAGTCAAGACTGGTTCAATAAATAATCAAGGTTGATTAAGACATCTTGATCATCGTTTACTCTTAGAGGAACCTAATAAAAAGTATTGAGTATTTTTTTTGTTTTACAAAATTTGCAAGTCTTTTGACTTTTTAGACAGACTCTAAGACTACTTTTTTTTTAAATACATCAGTTTTATATTGTAAAAATGTATCTATTATAGGAATATTTAAAATTGTCAAAGATACAATTTGTTTTACTAATCAAAGTTTTGCCTCACCTAAACATATTCTCACTGGAGACTCCATGTTCATAACATGTTGTCGATAGGAATACTGTATTCAACTCTGCTTCATCTCCATCCTGTCATTGCTCGCCCTGGAATTAAAAAGAAGCATCTATTAATTTCTTGATCACTTAGAACATCAATTTGTTTATTAATTTATGTTACATGTATATTATCATTTTCTTTGTTTGTGAAAAAATTTAACCGTCATTCATTGAACGCCTGATATTATCTCTTGGCTGTTTCTTTATCATGATAGGCATGAAGCAGATTTGCAGTTATATATTTATCAGTTTACAGATTTTTCTGGTGTGTTTCAATTACTCAAAATTCTTAACTTTAATAACGTTATGATCATCTCTGTCTAAAAAGACCTGGAATCATTTTGCTTAGCCATTTTTCTTAACTACGCATAAGTTTATACAATTCCAACAATCTAGAATGATTGTTTAGGTAGCAACACTAGCAACTGTTTATGCGAACAAGTTAAATATGTGCTTTTCCTTTTCTTCTCGATTTTCAAACCTGTTATAATGAAATTCACTTGCTAAATATAAACTATTAATAAATATTCAGTTTCGACTTATTTTTGCTCTGCAATTTTTTCTCCTATCACATTTTTTATTCGTAAAAGACAATTCCTTTTTTAATAATATTTTACCGATTTTGTGTAGTCAGATTATAATTTATCACAGCCTGCAAATCTATTGGTCGTTGGTATATTAGTAGGCGATTTTTTTAGTAGCTCATAAGCTTCATTAGTATCGAAAGGCTTCATAATTATCTACTATAACTATGAGGAGTAGATACTAAAAAAAAATCGCATAGACGTGTCATCAAAGATACGAACGACAGTAAATTATATCTTCATTACATGGAAATCGCAATAGTTCACAATAGTGGCCCTGGGAAAATTGTGATATAACATTATGTTGTAATAGCGATGTCACGTGTCGCCGACACACATATCGTGGAAAATTGCGATGATTTGTAATATTTTAGTTTTTGATTTCAAGAATGTGGATATTTTGTTATGTTTTCGATAAATAATTTTTCCATTGCTATAGTCACATCTAAGAAAAGTATTTAAAGAAATTAGAACACCGGTACATGGTGCATATCCCACTCAATACGCACAAATTTTTTTAGGAACTCATTCATTGTACGTATGTATAGGTCCAGTGTGGAATTCTATGCCGGTTTTTGTATTTCCAGATAGCTACAAGTCTACAACCTATCTTTAAATCAAGATTGAATAAGTTACTTCTAGACAAGCGTGTTTCATCGCCGTTTACTGTCAACTGAGATAGTTAAAAAGGTTCTAACTAAATTGTGAACTTGTAGACCACAATTTTGTTTGTATTTTAAACGGAATACCAAAGAACCGACTGAAAAGAACGCTCTGAAAGGTTCTGTCTCATGGAATGCCGTCCAGAGGTCTGGTTGATACTCTTTTTTTTAATGTTAGAAGTCATAAATTAACTTCTCCCGTTTTAGGATTATTTTTAGGTGGGAAATCATCCAATGAGTTCCCGACGACTTGTTCTCGGTCCAGACGGTTACCGGACGTCCGGACGGTGAGGCCCCCGTTCTAGGATGGAGCGAGAAAAGTTGTCTGACTTTTAAACCGATCTGTGTCCTTTTTTTATTATCTTTTATAAATTTAGGGACTAGGGACCACGCCAGCATCAAAACACACCAACACGCACTGGGCCCTCGTGGTGGATTACGGCCCAATCCCTCTTTTAGAGAGGAGATTTGAATCCCAACAGTGGGGACATTAAAAAGGCTGGTGATGACCATGCTAGCCCCATCGTAATCTAATACAAGTAAAGCTATCTGTGTCCTTCAGTTGCCTTCTATGTTCTAGAGCCGTAGCTTACGATATACTCGAGTATATCGTAAATACTCTTTTGAACATCACCGCGATTCTAGCAGATTTGGTTGATAGCTCGGCATTATACAACACAGCTAAATTGGCTTACTATTGAACTCCAAACAAGGTCAACTAAACACAAAGGCCCTACTAATAATCGCAATCACATATCCTAAATGCAACTAATTGCTATTAGAAAACAAAACCAACCCAACCTTCTAGCCACTACTTATCAAAACATAACCTTTTGCAAATCATCTTTTAACACATCTATACCAAAATTACAGAAGTTTTAGTAGTCCGTGACCTACAAGCTAAATTATCGGACCACTCATACAGTCGTAAAGCTGCGTACAGACATCGCGAGGCTTGCGTCGCGAATAGTTCGTCACACATGCCTCAACCTGAGGCATCATCATCATCATCATATCAGCCGAAAGACGTCCACTGTTGGACATGGGCCTGAGGCATACGACGGTACATTTATGTGTGCGTCCCGAACGACGCATGCTGCACGCAAACCACCATGCACGGTGTTCGTCAGTAGAAAACGCAAACAATACCTGTCCGTCCACACGTAGCGCACGGCTCGTACTGAGGCGGCGTTCGCAACGATATTGTGACGCGAATGCTCATTGTGAGCACACACGTCCACACAGCGCGAGGCATGCGTACCATTCGCGACTCACGCCTCGCGATGTCTGTATGCGGCGTAAAGGTAATTACCACAACAGAGTTACCGACAGCAGTGGTAATTGGTCAACGAAGTTGTAATGGTCAACAGAGTTCAGTAGGTCAGTTGTTACAAGTTAGGGGTAATCTTTGTGAACTATCGTCATGATTAATGGTGGAAAAGCAAGGGAAAATGTGAGATTTCAACAGAAATAGGTAAATAATAAAAAAAGATTGTGTTCAAAACTTTTTTTTGGGTTAATGGAACTACAGATTAACCTAGCCAAAATTGATTGGACTGATTTTAAACTATACCCTATTCGTGTTTTTTTTTTTCGGTGGGTAAAGAGCCTGAAGAGGCCCCAGCAGGCTTCGACCCTGCTGAGCCCCTACGATTCACAACTCCTTAAGGCACGCGGGAACAGTACGCCCCGTCGACGACTTGAGCTCGGTTCGGACGGTCGGACAGCGAGCTACCCATTGCTCGCCGTCTACAAGCCCATGTCTACGGTGGCTGGAAATCGGGATCGGAATCCCAGGAGCGTGAGCGCCGTTGCCTCATGCAGTCGCCTCGAGCCTCTTCCTTTGCCAGCATTACTGCTTCGCAGAAGAAGGCCACCGCCTGCGAGTGGCAGTATGTTATTTTGAAAGTAATGATATTTATAGTAATGTTATTTTGAGCAGTGTACCGATTAATTCATTAAACCCCAAGCGAACGCCGGCGTTCGCGCACCTATTGTCTTTCAATTGTGTCTGTCATTATCACGATTGACAGGTTAATCGGTAAAATTCAAAACTAAACGAGTTAAATTGTTACGATATTTTCTTGTGAAGTAGCAAATAATTTAGATTAAGTTGATAAAGGTCAGGATCGGAGTCAATTGGCCAGATCGTTTACAAACAGTACGGTGTCAACATCCTAATTTTCAAGCAAAATACGCGGTTATCACAAGGACATAAAGGTTATAAAAGCTTGCTCTAATTATCCACGTTCATCATCGTTCTCTTTCATAAACTTCACACTAATATCATGAAGGCAATATTTTTTTTAATTTTAAATGTGGTTCCATTCTTTGACTACTCTCGTTTTAGGTTGGCACGGGAGGGGGAGTCAGACTTTTACTAACTAAAACAACACCTGTGTCCTTCAGTTGCCTTTGCGTTCTGGGACCGCGAATCTCCTTTCGGCTCCAACGGGCATCGGCCCTGCTGTTCCCTTATCTTTTTTGTTTTATTGTTGATAGGTTCGCGCTTGACCGCTATATCACCTGATGGAAAGCGACGATGCGGTCGACGATGGATCGCGCTTATCTAGAAAAAACCAATTCACTCTTGACTTAAAGATTCCCGGGTTGTAGCCATCAGGAAACACAGACTCCGGCAAGGAATGCCACTCCCTTACGGGTTTGCTGGCATTTCTTAGGTGTGCATGGAACACTACGCCCCGTCGACGACTTGGGCTCGATACGGACCCACACTCTTGCCGGAGGCAACAGCGACAGCTTGAGATGAAGTAATCCACGCACGCCTCGTAAAGATGTCAGCAAAACCGAAGGCGCCCAATAGACCTAAAGCCTACTGGTGCCATGGGTCTACTTCTGAATGGGTTACTCGTGGTCCTAAGACGCAAAATGCAACTGGAGAGACATTAATATGGTTTTAGTTTCAGTAAAAGTCTAACACAACCTCTCGCTCCACTTAAAAGCGGGAGGAGTAACCCGCACCTCAATAAAATCGCGTGTACAAAAAGTAATTTTTCATAATATATTTAAATGCTAATTACTGCTCCATTTGATAAAAAAATTTAGAGATATTGTCAAAAAATATTTCTGTATTGTTATTATTTATATACATGGCATGTCCGGCATATCCTAGAACCAAATATTAGAGGCAATGTACATGTGACATTCACCAACCCGCATTGGGCCTACGGATTACGGCCCATTCCCTCTCCTTGAGATAAGGCCTGAGTCCCAAGAGTGGGAACATTAAAAAGGTTGATAATGATGATTATTTAATATAAAATATCGTAAACAAAAATAAATACAGGGTAAAACCCAATTATGCAAAATGAGTCACCAATAAAACACACACTGTACCTAGACACATACATTTCTGCTTGACTCTACATTGCTCACTGCAAACCACCAGAGAAAAAACCTACCGGTTACAAGCACCCAATGAAACGCAATTCGCAAATAAAACCGCGCACCGTTGGGCGATTCGGTCTAGATTAGGTAGACGTTCTAGATCTAGACCGAGCGAGGCTGCACTTACTGTAATGTACTTTCTAATGAATAACTTGGTTAGAGATTATGAGGATAGAACAAGGTTAAATATTGTGAGGACACGATTTACGGGTAAAGGACAGTGTTAAGACAAAAAGCCTTTCTATTCTATTTTTAGGGTTCTGTAACTCGGTCCGGAGCGAGGAGGAGAGGCAGGCAATCGCCGACTTTTGCGAAGCAGTAATGCTCGCAAAGGAGGAGGCCGACCGCATTAGGCAACGGCGTTCTCGCCGCTGCCGCCGGGATTCTGATTTCCGATTTCCGGCCACCGTAGGGGCGGGCTTGCGGACAGTGAGCAATGCGGCCGTCCGGTAACTATCCGGACCAAGCCCAAGACGTCGACGGCGCGCACTGTTCCCGCGCGCCTCAAGGAGTTGTCAGCAACAGTTGGGACCCAGCCGGGTCGAAGCCTACTGGGGCCAGGGTTATCGAAAGGGAACTCGAGCCCCGGTATGAAGGCTAGAAGGAACGGGGTGGGTCTTTTAGTCAGTAAGAGTCTGACACTATCACCCGCTCCGCCCAAGGGCGGGGGATGTCATTGGATGAATTTTCTCACCATAAAAAAAATGGTTCCGTACCTCAAAATAAATAACCGAACCCTTATAGGATCACTTTGTTGTCCGTCTGTCTGTCTGTCAAGACCCTTTATCTCGGGAACGCGTGAAGGTATCGAGTTGAAATTAAAACCATATTATCAGGTCCGCGGACCCTTGAAGCAGGAGCGAGGAGGAGTGGCTGGCGGTCACCTTCTTCTGCGAAGCAGTAATGCTAGCAATGGAAAAGGCTGACGGCACCAGGCAAAGGCGCTCACGCCCCCTGCCGCCGCCGGGATTCCGATCCCGATTTCCGGCCACCGAAGATGCGGGCTTGCGGACGGCGAGCAATGGGTAGCTCGCTGTCCGACCGTCCGGACCGAGCCCAAGTCGTCAACGGCACGTAAAGTTCCCGCGCGCCTCAAGGAGTTATCATCAACCGCAGAGGCCCAGCAGGGTCGAAGCCTACTGGGGCCAAGGGTCTACTTTTGAAAGGAAGGCTCGGCACCGGTATGAAAGGCAACAAAGGAATGGGGTGAGTTTTTTAGTCATTAAAATTCAGACACTTTCTCCCGCTCCGCCCAAGGGCGGGGGATGTCATTTGGATGATTTTTACCCACCGCAAAAAAAAACCTACACTGAGCCCGTGTGATAAATTACGGCACATCACAGCCGCAGGCGTCCTCTCTAAGGGAGGGATAGAGAGGAGGCCTAGGCCTTGAGTCCCAGCAGTGGGACGTTATAAGGCTGATTAATTATTTATTTATTTATTTTACTATGCTATTTGATTATGCTGTGTTATGTTATGCTAAACGGACTG
The DNA here is from genome assembly GCA_929112965.1 of Mythimna albipuncta. Taxonomy (NCBI): domain Eukaryota; kingdom Metazoa; phylum Arthropoda; class Insecta; order Lepidoptera; family Noctuidae; genus Mythimna; species Mythimna albipuncta. Next base: position 2,067,638 of record OV815973.1, read on the forward strand.
ACAAACAGATGCAGTGGGTTTGACTTTATTATATATCGTACACTTATTGCAAAAACCAATTATATATTTTTTTTACCCAAATTAAGTTAATATAGCTATCGATTCGTATCATCAAGACAAATCTGCAAGTAAAACTGGTTATAAGCTTCTTCTTCTTCTTCTTCCTGCCCTTATCACACATTACTTGGGGTCGGCGCAACACGTTTTCTTCTTCCATTCTGTCCTGTCACCCGTCAAACTATCACTAACTCCCTTTTCTTTCATATTACACAATCCATCCATCTTTTTATCAGCCTTCCTCTCCCTCTTCATCCATCTACACGGAAAAACTGATTATTAGCTATGACACTTATTTACAAAGATATCTATCTACTCATAGCTTCGGTTAAAATTAAATAACCTACCTGATCGAATATAATAATACAAAAATGCAGATAATTGGTTTTCGCAATATGTATAAGGATAATAACTTAAGTATGTGCTTGTACAGCTTACATTAGACGGTTAATAAAACCGGTAGTCAAATTGTTAGCAACCCACTTACAATGTTGACAAATACTTAGGTCCATAAAGATCCGCCACCACGTTTTATTAGGGACCACGCCATAACCAGTTACTTATATAATAGACTGGCTTGATGACTTGACGTCAGTAAGTAATGTCATCATACAAAACATTTCGACATGGTTGCATTAACCGGAAATCGAACTAGGAACATGAACACAGAACTTTTTGAAAGACCTCGCAAGGCCCAACCTAAATTTAGGTCGATGTCTTCGGAACGAAAGGCAACGAAGGAACAGGGTGAAATTTTATTCAGTAAATAAAAGTCTGATTCTGTCTCTCGCTCCGCCCAAAGGCGCGGAGATGTCATTGGATGATTTTCCCACTTATAAAAGAAAAAAAAATGAAAAAAGTTCGATATACATTACGACCCAATGTACTAAAAAAATAGGTGCAAGAAATTGCAACCCAGAAGTTTAGTGTAGTAAAAAAAGTGTTCAAATGTAATGTTTTTGGCTAAATTTTCTAACACCTAAAGTTAAGTATTTCAAGCTGAGAAATATATTGAAATACATGTATAAGGTAGGTAAATATTTTTTTTTGAGATTGCATAAACTAAAAATTACTTGCGACTGCAATTTAAAGATTGAAAAAAAAAATGGACTGGAATGTCCAAATATTTTTGTCATTAAACCAGGTCGTTGGGCATTAAGAAAGCTAGAACGAAAAGGGCAACAGAAGGAACACAAGAGGGTTTGTGAACTACGAGTGGGACGAAGTACTTATTAGATTCCCACACCAAAAAATAAAGGGCCTTGCCTTATTTTCAGTTTTATTGCCAAAAAAAAGCTGGTTAACACAGATTATATAAATCAGAGGGGCAAAACAGAATGTTTAACTTTTTTCAAATCCCTAACAAAGACTATTTCTGTTGAAAAATCACTTCGCTCCGTACTAAAAACTTGAAAATCACGAACTTGTTTAATTTGAAGTATCTATTGCGTTTTGATTTCAAATAAAAGGAATGTAACGCGAACAAAAAAGGTAATGTTTAGTGAAACGTTCGCTACAGTCGTGTCGGAGTAAGTGGTAAGTAAAACACGATGATCGTGACAGAATGCGCCGGAGCACCGATTCATGGTTTTTTTAGTGCTGCGACGTGTACCTGTCGATTGTTAAGTTATCGATACGATATTCATTTTGTGCAATTGAATCTTGTTGATGCAGCTATGTCACGTTTTCGCAGTAACACTGCATGTGTATTTTGTCATTCTTCCTATGAATATACAAAAAAGTATACTAAAATATTTTTTGCACGGTTTATTTTGATTAGTTAGCTAAATTGTATGTATAATATTATTTAAGCAAGTAAAGTTTTTTATTCTGTTTACACCTTTTTTGTATACCTATTAGATGAATATTTTTCCTGTTTTATAATTATTAAGATTATGTTTTTAATTATTTTAATCCGTAATGTTTTACCTCTTCTTTCTCGTTGAGAACTTGTTGTAGATTTAAGAAAATCTGTATTAACGGAATTACTGTACCTATAGTTTGAATTTTTTAAATTATTTTATTGGCATTATTGCTAGAAATCAATCAAACTAAAATTTTGATTCGATCTTTTGTGTATATTACAGTATTAATTCAAAACACCATAATCTACTATATCAAAATAAGTCGGGTTTTCCTTCCTGACGCTATAACTCCAGAACGCACGAACCGATTTCCACGGTTTTGCATTCGTTGGAAAGGTCTCGGGCTCCGTGAGGTTTATTAGAGTAGAGTAGGGTAGAGTAGGCTGAAGTAGGGAAGAGCGGGAGCGAAGCCGCGCTGGCAAAAGCTAGTATAAGTATAACAAAAATAGTGTTTTATTTGAAACTAGTTACCTACATACCTATATTCAAACAAAAACAAAAATAAAGTGTTTGTAAACACAGAAAACCAGGTCAACTTATCCGTTCATACAATTACGTGATTCAGCCCATCCCTATTGCATTAAATTACATCGACATAAAGCAAGCACGTCGACGCGCGACTCGAATTTTAACTAAAGGCACAGCACTAGGTACAGTCGAGGAAAAAATACTTAAGTGTATTCGCAGAATTGATTTCTTTTGTTCATTTTGCATGTAGATTATTCTGTTATTAATGGGTGTATTGACATTTATGGGAAGGGTAAACGGTGATAAAATAATAAAGTTGTATTATAAATGGACGTTGTCAGCTAAAATCCATTAATTCAATGCATTTAGATTTTAGTTCTTTTTAGGGTTCCGTAGCCAAATGGCAAAAAACGGAACCCTTATAGATTCGTCATGTCTGTCTGTCTGTCTGTCTGTCTGTCCGTCCGTATGTCACAGCCACTTTTTTCCGAAACTATAAGAGCTATACTGTTGAAACTTAGTAAGTAGATGTATTCTGTGAACCGCTTTAAGATTTTTACACAAAAATAGAAAAAGAGCAATAAATTTTGGGGGTCCCGATACTTAGAACTGAAACCCAAAAAAATTTTTTTCATCAAACCCATACGTGTGGGGTATCTATGGATAGGTCTTCAAAAATGATATTGAGGTTTTTATTATCATTTTTTTCTAAGTTGAACAGTTTACGCGAGAGACACTTCCAAAGTGGTAAAATGTGCGTCCCCCCCCTCTAACTTCTAAAATAAGAGAATGATAAAACTAAAAAAAATATATGATGTACATTACTATGTAAACTACCAACGAAAATTGGTTTGAACGAAATCTAGTAAGTAGTTTTTTTTAATACGTCATAATTCTAAAAAAATATACTATTATTAAAACATCGATCAAAGTTACAACGAACTACAAGAACTTTTATATTATGTTACTTGCTGCTACGGAACCCTCCATGAGCGAGTCCGACTCGCACTTGGCCAGTTTTTTTACCTTGGTAACCTACGGGCTGTACTGTTTTCATGATCTCAAATTTTCAAATGACATCCATCCCCATGCTGTTTTAAATGTAAAAGTTACAAACCTTTTCACACCTCACACCTGACCTTGATTGATTTTATTTTCCCACACACCATAGTGAATCATATCACTTGGATGGGTCCGCAGCTAGATGATAGTTTACAACATCTATGACGCCACCTGCTCCCCCTTCCATCAGTATTTCTTAGAATTTAGTAAATAACCCGAAATCTACTTAGGGCCAGTTACCTGGACTAGACACAATACACGTCTGATCCTCCCTTTTCAATAGAGAATTGCGGGACATTACACCTAGTCAAACATACATAAAAAACGAACTATTACTGATATAGGCTAAACCAGCCATATGTGCCCCAGTCGGTAACGTGCCCCACTCGCCAAACTAAGATACATACGCATTTTAAATTACATAAACTATAAAACGCAAGTTAAACTAGTGTTGTATAGTTTTCAGCATCAAAATGCGTAACACTATACTCGTAAGTTTTAGACTTCGACGCTAACTTTTTTTTCAGATCACCATAACAGAGTTTCAGAATTAATCGAATGAGCTCCTCATTTAATTTAATGTTAGTTATAATTGTGGTGAAGCGTATGAAGTTTTTAAAAAGACTGTAAATTAATAAGTTGTGCGAGAAGCTTTTAAAAGTATTTATTTAAAACATTAAACAAATGAAATTTTGTTTAGTTCATTTTTCTAAAATATTGTTTAGTATTCTTCTCAGATAAAAAAAAGTGGCAGCCCTACTTAGGGCTGGTTTACCATAGTTTAAAAAGCCCCACTGACAAATCCCCAACGTGAACATTATGTCCAATTTTCACGACCTTTCTGTTAATCACATTTTTAGGGTTCCGTAGCCAAATGGCAAAAAACGGAACCCTTATAGATTCGTCATGTCTGTCTGTCTGTCTGTCTGTCTGTCTGTCTGTCTGTCCGTCCGTATGTCACAGACACTTTTTTCCGAAACTATAAGAGCTATACAGTTGAAACTTTGTAAGTAGATGTATTCTATGAACCGCATTAAGATTTTCACACAAAAATAGAAAAAGAGTAATAAATTTTGGGGGTCCCCATACTTAGATCTGAAACTAAAAATTTTTTTTTCATCAAACCCATGCGTGCGTGTGGGGTAAAAATGATACTGAGGTTTCTAATATAATTTTTTTCTAAACTGAATAGTTTGCGCGAGAGACACTTCCAAAGTGGTAAAATGTGTGTCCCCCCCCCCTCTAACTTCTAAAATAAGAGAATGATAAAACTAAAAAAAATATATGATGTACATTACTATAAAAACTACCAACGAAAATTGGTTTGAACGAAATCTAGTAAGTAGTTTTTTTTTAATGCGTCATAAATCGAAAAAAATACACTATTATTAAAACATCGATCAAAGTTACAACACATTACAAGAACTTTTATATTATGTTATTTGCTGCTACGGAACCCTTCATGGGCGAGTCCGACTCGCACTTGGCCGGTTTTTTGTTTGTTTGCGTAATATAACCGATAGCTACGTGACTAAAACACAATACATATAAACTCTAACACTTGTCTGTCCGTCTGTACGTTCAACATTATTTCATGTACGTGCGCCTTACGTGATGGTAGTCCATGGGCTGTGTGCCCTTATTCGAGCACTTGTACAACACAATACTAGCAACAAATGATGCAACGCCGTCAAGGACTTAGAAATCTGAATGATTCTGTCTCCGTACCGCGTCGAGAGGTTAATGAGATTTTTTCGTCATTATTTCGGTTATTTTTAGTTTTATTTTCTTTGAATCTTAGGGGTCGTTAGGGTCAATGTCTACCAGGGTTGTAAGTTTGTTACAGTCACAGAGAGTTAGGGTAACAGAGGGCATACAGGCGGGTTTTAGCCAATAAAAGTTCATTCTCACTAATTCTCGCTCTACCCAGAGCGGGAGAAGCCATTTGATAATTTGCCACCGAAATATAAGAACATGAACGTTTTAGGAATACATTCATTGAGCGTACAACTAAGAAGTGGGATTCCCTGCCGGAGTCTGAGGATATCAAAAAAAATTTGTACACAGACAGTGGACATTCCCTAGTAATGCCACTGTCAACCTACTACAATCCAACCTACCTACCTACAATCTAGAATGGTTTTTTATGCTCAGCATAAAAAACCATTCTAGATTGATGGTACAGCATGGTTCTTCTTGACTCAAGGTCTTAAAAGGCAACCTATAGGTAGCCCTTAAAACGGCTCAACTGATTCTGGCTGATTTATCGTTTTTCTGTGTTCATATAAATTATGGTAAAGCCACTGACAGTCAAAGTGCACTCGTCACAATGCATAGTTGAACGCTAGTAGGATCATAACATTCTAGTTATTTGTTATGTAGTCTAGGGATATAGGTGGTAGAGTCTGTCTACTTCTGTCTGATCCATCTCTAACCAGTGCCAGTGTGGAGCCTCTCCACAAGACATGCGTCACCTGCTATGCTGCCCATCTTGCAGTTTTCAGAGCTGTACAGGTTGCCAAATATTGGTTAGAAAAAATATAGTTTGAGAGCATCGACTCGAAAAGAAGAAGATCAGCCACTCTGACCTAGTGTCAAGGTTTCTTATTATACTTTGTGAACGGTTAGAGATCATTTGTTAGGCTATATTTAATGCCTCGTTAACTTTCAGATTTAATGTTTTTGATTTCAGATTTCATAAATGATACTTAGTTCTGCTATTTTTTTTGACATCGAAACTGATGATGGTAAAAAAATGGTATACAGTCAGTCTAATTAAGTTATTAATTTGTAATTGTTTTTTTTTTGGTTGGAAGTAAACCAGGTAATTTGCAGAAATAAACTACTGCAAAGATACGAAGCCATGAACTACTTTATAACTTACTTCAAGTAAGTTGTCAATATTTTTTTTTTTTCATTAAAGTTCTCATTGTTTAACTGTCGTAAAATACATCCATATACACTTCAATACATATGTACATAAAAAACTTAAATACTAAATAAACTATTTATACTAAAACCTAACTATGTACATAAATATAATACAAAATGACAAAGTACGCTCAGGCGTCAAAGTACTCCTCCACATCGCTGTCACCCGGAAATGTGCCCAAAAGACTGGCAGCATTGCCACGTTGAATGGCAATGCTAATTCTTTGGGCGAAGAACGAGCCAGCCCTCTGGGGTGCTATTCTCTAAGAAAACAGCCTTGAGCTCAGCGCTGGCACAGCGACGAGTCGTGAGCGCAGTACATTGAATTAACAACCCTATGCCCCTTTACATTGGATTGTTAATTCAATGTACTGCGCTCACGACTCGTCGCTGTGCCAGCGCTGAGCTCAAGGCTGTTTTCTTAGAGAATAGCACCCCAGGTCACGTAGTGTCGATCAGTCGGCGTGAAATTTCCTTGAAAAGGAGACGCGCACTCGGACCCCATGAACCAAGCATCTTATTGCTTTTCTTGTAGCCCTCAATAGTTGCTGTGGCAACTATCCCACTCCATCACCAGACCAGATCCATGGTACCATATTAAAGCATTGTCATCCAAGCTACATAGGTATACCTATCAAGTTTCAGATCACTGTGTCAAAATCTCATTTGCAAGATTTACAAGTACAAAATGACTCAAGAATGAATAGGTTACTTCTAGGCAAGCGTGATCTAGTCGACCACATCATCGCTTACCATACACCTAGCCCTTACCACCATATAGGCCATGATCAAACTTCTTCTTCTTCTTTTCTCTCAAACTATACTTCTTTTGACCAATAATTGGCAAACTAATGATGATGCTCTGTTCTGTTGCAAACTTTAGTTCTTTGAGAATGTGCATGGTTCCTATGGGATAGACCGGGGAACAAAACTGCTGGAAAAACTAGTATTATAATATCCTCCCAACCTTAAACCTTTCTTTGACCGTCTAAACTACAAAACTCATGTTAAATTCATATTTATATGCAGTGGCACGCTTGCACACATTGTAGTAACATAACATTTTGAATTTAAATACACAAAAAGCCTAGTGTTCAACTGTGTGTTGAACTTATTAGTTAGGTGTTCCAAAACAATCGAATACACAATCGCCTCCAAATAAAATATAATTTGTAACTTTTGTAAACTAAAGTAAAAATCTACAGAGTACCTATACAAACAAAGTTTCGTAAAGATATAAAACACTACGCAATGCATTTCGGTATTACGTAAGTTACTAATATCATCGACACTTTGATAGTTTTAGGTTTTAATATCATCTTCCTACACTTTAGCATAACATACTTTTTCTTCCATCCTGTCCTGTCAACCTCTATCACTGACTTCGTTGTCATTCATATCAACCTATTCATCTTTTCTTTGCTAACTCTATCTCTCAACCATCCACATGTGTCATCCTTAACTCTTTGAATGCCGTAATTAGAGACACAATAGAAAGACAATTTATTGCTTATGTCGAACTGTGTAACATAAGACATTCAAAAGGTTAATCATTACCATATCAAGACAAACGATTCTCTTTTAACTTTTCAGTCACTGGCGCAGTTTTCAAATTTGCATGCCAATAATTTTGTTATGGTCTACCAAACAGTCAAAATATTTAAGTACGAAAGCACATTAGCAGCAGCAGCCAGGCTATGTATTTTAGGTCCATGTAAACCAAACACTAAACTGATTAAACAAGATTATAGAAGACCCCGAATAACATATTTTACAATCCGGATATTGAATCCGTAACCTCTAAGATCTAGCTGTTACTAACTGTAAGAACAAAGTTACTACTCGTGATGACACTTACATTTTATCACTCATCTACAAAGTTTTTCTGAATAGCTACATAAGTTGCTCTCAAGTTTCCACCAAGAAAATTCTAAACAAAAGCATAAGACCAATGTATCACCATGACCCATATACCAGTACTTGTCACAGTCTCCGCGGTACTAGGGCATCATAATTTAACAGTCATGCACACGTAGCTTAACTGTGTGCACCATACTAAATTACCCATAAAAAAAACACCTCGTTATATACGTGACATCTTTTTATCTTAGCAACTAATGAAGGAGACATCATCACGAAATCATTTTATGTCAGATGAATTAATGATCGAATTCGACAATTTTGAGTTTGACATGACGGAAAAAATGAGGAAAAGCAATGAAAATGGATTGTCCTGTTGGATGAGTAATGAAAGTAAATCTATATCACGAATGGTATATAGGTAGATAAGCATAGAAAAGTATTATTCGATGATTCATCAAAAAACTTATGTGAAATAATGACGCATAGCGAAATTCTAGACCAGTACCCCTAGCCAAGTTGCTAATCTGCAATAGTTAACGCTTGTAGAAAGCTTCAAGTACATTTGATTTGCTTAGAGAAGAAGTGGCTGTAACCATAAAGGCAATAGGTTATGGAAGGTCTAGCGATAAAACTCTGCCCCCCTAGCCAAGTTACAAACGTTTCGCTTGCGCCGAACGGTTCGAGTTGACCTTGCCGCCAATTATTTTGTTCTGACCACGTGACTGAGCGTTGAGATGACGCCATTCCCGTTCATTTCAAGTTTTCTACTAGCTAGATTTTATCGATTTGGCTAGGGGTACAGAGCGGCGGTAACTCAATCGAGCAATCTTGCAGCCCTAAACATTGAGAAATGACAATTTCCTAATATTTTCCTAACCTTGAACTCACACACTTCTTTAAACAGCAAAGCAATAAAAGGCACTTTGTGACAAATAATGGTCTGCCCAGCAAAAAACTATAAAATAACGCAATACTGCTTGTTAGGACATTCGCCTAACGGGACACAATGCTACGTTTCAATCGAATTGCATACAATCTCCAAATCATTAAAAATATTGAGACCCCCGCTGCCGTCCCGTCTCGCTCAATTATAATTGTTACAAATTGCAACTAAATACTCGTTTTTCTGCAGACGACGCAATAAAGGCCTTTTAAAGAATTATATTTCAACGCTTCCACTAATTTGTTTCACCAATTATGCATAAAAATTGAGCCTGAGGTTACAAAATTAAAAGAAATGTTATCTAGCAAAAACCTGTCTGGATTTCTGCGTTTTTCGAAATTCTACGCTTTAATTGTAGAGCAAGCATTAATAGATTGCGATTGTTTATAGTTTCAACGTTACACGATACGACTTGTAACAATAGACATTATCAGAAAACAATATTAGTTTGCATTTATATTTTTTTGCTCGATTATACTTTTGCTTTTTATAAAATATTGCGTTGTAATTTTTTCCTAAATTATATTTCGCGCGTAACATCGCGAATCGAGTACTCGTAACTAAGTAAAAAGTGTCATAACTGTTTTTTTTAGAATCCTAAGTAAGAACGAAATTTAAGATTTATAATGAAGCGCATTATAAATCTTAAATTTCGCGATCGTTTCTATAATTATATTACTAGTTAATTAAAGCTAGAATATTTTTCCAAATAATATATATATATTTATTTATTTCCTCCCATATTTAGTAAGATTTGTACAATTTATAAGATACAGTTTATAGACGGGAGACAGGAGCCCATACTAGGTGAATCCTGTGCTACGGATCTCCTGGTCTCCTAATCTCGAAAACATTATAAAAAAAGCCAAAGTTGGAGTATACATTGCAATAATAGGAAGTTCTTACAAATCATATAAATAAGAATTAAATTAAAATTAAACATTGAATTTTATTACTTACATTAAATTACACTGGGGAACAGTCATTTTGCGGCATGGTTGCTTATAGTCAATTCTGTATAAGACTAGTGTGCCTTTTCCAAAGGAACATACTCCCGAGACCAAAAGTATCATAAGTGCTTTTCTAGAACATGGTTTACGCGTGTACCAAGTTTCATCGAAATCGTTTCAGCTGTTCTAGGGTGTGCACACACACGACATTCACTAACTTTCACCTTTATAATATTAGTGATAGGTTTCATATACGTAGCAAATAAATTAACCGTGATTCAGTAATGGACCAACCAAAGGCGCCTTTCCGGTCTGTTAATTACAAATTACGATATAATTTTCACTTTTACTCAAACTCCAAAACTATATACAAATTAAGCGAAAGTAAATTCCTCTTAACACTGAACGCTCATTTAGATAAAATATGCAAACTTTTAATTACGTTTACATACTCAAATTATGAAGGTCAATGTCTTAAATTGTTTCAATTAACTAGAGTAGAAACTATTAACAAAATCCTATAGACATTGGAACTTGAAGATCTACTCCCGAAAAACATGTTTATAGAATTAAAAGAGAAAGTCTGAAATAGTATAATCAGCCTTATGTCCCACTGCTAGGACTCAGGCCTGCTCTCTAGGAGAGGGAACTTTATTTAATAGACCGTGCTGAAAATATGCTCTAATGAGTATTGAGATACTATTTCAGCTAGTAAGTATACACAACAGGTAACTGATTTAATGCACACTTTTATACACCTCGATCAGAAAATTAAACATCGTAATTCAAACACAAAACATTTTACTTAAATACATTTAGGAAGGATTTTTTTAAAGAAATTAGTTATTCTAATTGTAAGCAAAAATATGGGAATTACGCACAACAATGGAAGTGCATCGGACGGTATCGAGACACACAAACACACCAGTGATGTAATCAAGATTTATCAATCATAAAAGTAGGTAATTTTTTATTCAAAAGTAATTCTTGATTATTTTAAGATATATTCAATCACAGAGGCGAAGGCTTAGCAAATAATTTATAATATATATAGAATAATCAGCCTTAAAAGCGATGTTCCCGGCGCTAGGACGCAGACTTCCTCTTTATAAAAGGGATTTTTTTTAATAATTGTTAGGCTCGCGTTTGACCACAATCTCACCTGATGGTAAGCGATGATGTGGCCGACGATGGAACACGCTTGCCTAGAAGCAATCTATTCACTCTTGACTTAAAGACTCCAAGGTTATAGCTATCAGGAAACACAGACTCCAAATGACGTAGTCCATCTCGCAGGTCCAGTGCGGGTTGGTATATGTAGAGATAGATCAGAGAAAATGTTAACATAACATAGTTGACACGCGTGACCAAAGGACTGGCTTTTACCGCGGACAGAAGATAAGCATTGCCATACAGCGTGGCAATGCCGCCAGTCTTTTGAGTACATTACCAGTCGACAGCGATGTGGAAGAGTTTTTTGACATCATATTTTAGTTTGATTTAAATTGGTTGTAGGGTAGGGTTTTTTTTAATTAACTATAATTATCGTTCATTAGTTGTTTATTATATAATTTGTATTGAAGAAAAAATAAATAAAGATCAACCTTTAGCATATTTTTAACATATCATTGACATTTTTACCACATATTACTAGACTTAAATTGAATTCTTTTCACATACATACACACATACATACACATATACTTACATGTTTACATAACAATAATAATGGAGAGTATTTAATTTACCAAGTTAAAATTACAGAATATAAATATAAAACCACAAACCATTACCATAATTTCTATTGCTTACCCACGCATATTACACTAGTAACTACTAGCTGCGTATACGCTTGGATTCGGGCCTTATAAGTCAGTTACTCAGTTCTGCTTTCCAAATTAGTTAAAACGCCATAATATGCATTATATTATGGTGTTTCATCAATTTCCCTTTCTAATGAGTTTGCTCAACCACTCATTTATAATGAAACTGTACACTTTTCTTTTATTAGAATATTTGATTAGTTAGCAAATTGATTTTGTGAGGGCTGATGTGAAAGAAAAGGTAGCCAGTGATAGCGTGACTATTGAAGGACAAAATGGAAGTATGGACGTGTTGTGTTCTTAAGTAACACAAGACGAGAGCAAGATGTGATTATTGTAAGTGATTATTTCGTCAAGTAGAAATAAACAAAAGAAGACAAACCAAGAAGTTACTCCAACAGAAACTTTATGATCCTCTGTAATGAGCATAGATTGGAATTTGGGTGCTATAACTATCACAAGTATGGATATGACCTAAAATCGCACTTGAGAAGTATTTGATAGAGCTGTTCTAATGCTTTCCCCTTTTTTGATTTTTAAAAATAGTAAAAATGTAGCTTTATTTCACATTGACGTAAAATTAGTAGGTACTGTTACGGTCTTAAAACAATATAAGTTTTTAGGCCAAATCCATATTTTTGATAATAAAAGCACCCATATTCCGATATACAGTAATGAAGAACACAACGCGAGGATGGGGAGCAAAAAAAAAAAACAAAAAAATACCATAGTCCAAATTGATAGGGCGATTATGATAATGCAATAAGTTTATCTCAATACTAACACAAGTAATTCTAAATTTCCCAATGTGAGTGTCCCCAGTGAATCAAAACGTAGATAACGTGTTAAACTCTAGATAGATGACAAAGTTGCCATTAGCGCGGTGGGCGTACCAGCCTCATGTTACCGTCTGTTGCAGCCTGATAACATTGATGAGCATCACTGTATCTATATGACACGGACTTTTGTAATTGGTTTGTAAATACTTTGTCAGTTGCATTGGTCACGTTTGCTCGGTTTTAGGTTAAAACTCATTTGGCATGCTGTAATGTAATCAGGACTTTGTCGACTTCTTAGGATGCGAGGACACTGCTTTAGCACTATTTTTGACCGAATTTTAATGTAGATACAAGTATCTTTTGGGGATCCCAAAATCTATTTCAAAATATAAAGATGGACAAAGTTGTAAGTAATAAAAGAGGACAGAGTTTTTTTTTATGGTGGGAAAAAATCATCCAATGACAACCCCCGCTCTTAAGCAGAGCGGGAGATAGTGTCGGACTCTTACTGACTAAAAGACCCACCCCGTTCCTTCTAGCCTTCATACCGGGGCTCGAGTTCCCTTTCCAAAAAACCTGGCCCCAGTAGGCTTCGACCCGGCTGGGTCCCTGCTGTTGCTGACAACTCCTTGAGGCGCGCGGGAACAGCGCGCGCCGTCGACGACTTGGGCTTGGTCCGGACAGTTACCAGACGGCCGGACAGCGAGCTACCCATTGCTCACTGTCCGCAAGCCCGCGAAAAGAGGACAGATTAAAGATAAGTACATTAGTTTTTAGTATATGCGAAATCCGAATCCTATGTACAAAATTTCATAACTGTATCATGAAAACTCAACAAGTTATAAGCTAGTTATATCAGCAAAAATGCATAGTCACCAGGCCATCCAGGTTTAATACCCGATATGACCTTCCGTGACCTGTGTTGTACTTAGTGTCGGTGGTATCCAACTTGTGACCTTTTTAAATATTTTTGGGAAAAAATATAACGTGGTGTAAAAACTATTGAAATCCATTCAGTTACTGATTCTGAACAAACTATGTTCAGGTTTCGTATAAACTAAACATAATGTTGTAGAAGATGCAAAAAATGGATTCGGTTTAAAAACTTCACAAAACCAACACAATGCACTTTTTGTAACAATTGCAAACGGGATACCTAAAAATCAACGCCAAGTAACAAAGTAACCAGGCTATAACAGTCGTGAATCACCAGGAGTTCATAGCTCACAGAAACACAACAAAACAGAGAAAGTGTAACATAAAGAACTGTAACTATTTGCGGCTTCCCTCATAATAAAGTAAGCCATTGTGAAGACTGGAGAGCTAACCGAGAACTCTGCAGTTAGGTCCACAACCTTTGGGCTATTGAACGCGAAGTGAACTTACTGAAGCGATGCTTTTGAAATGTTAGTGCCGATATTATTAGGGTTGCTCAATAAGTTATTGCTGTATGTCGACTGTCGACCTGTTAAGCGATACACCGATTTAGGCACGATTATTATAATATATTGTCAGACAGATGAAATATACTTTATTGAACACAGATTAAAGTGCAAATTTATTGAGGTGAATCTTAAAGGCTGTGCAGTGTTACTAGCGAAATAAATGTTACTAGCGAACAAAATATCGATAGTAGAGCAATGCATGTAGACTCTTGTATCAATAATATGACTGACAAATTATCAACGCACACCCGAAACTTCTAGGACTAGCAGCGTAAAATTTTGCATAAACTTCTTTTAACTTGTATGATTTAGACTATAGAGAGAATTAACCAAAATTAGGGAAAAATGAGGGTCCAAAATTAGTTTGGAGAAATCTACATTCATACGGACGAAGCCACCTGCAGAAGCTAGTCGTTTATAATAACTTTATTGGTATAATAACTTGATTTCAATAAGATTTAGTTGTGAAAAGTTACAAAAGATCATAGAGAGTCAAAAACATTTCCATTGAACCACACTGAAAAGAAAAGTGTAGAGCGAAAGTATTACGAACCAAACATAACCGACACTAATCTTACCAAATTTGAATATTTACAATAGAAAAATTTATTGAACAAAGAGACATAGCGAAGGGAAAGTATAGTGAGCCGCCAAGTCGGTGAAGCTCACAAAACTAATAAGGAAATGACGATTTGCTTGTACTCTGGACGTACCTTGCGCAATGAGAGCACTGCGCTCTTTAAGATGAAGCATGATCTAGAACTGATATATGTAGGCAGGATTATGAAAATTGGAATAGGATTTATTGGTATTCATAAAACTGTTTGAAGTGTTGAAGAATTCTTGCATGATATTTTTGTCGTTGGTGAACAGTGCAAAACTAATAGCACATAATGCTGTGCGTGCTACACTATTTGGTTTATTCCGTATTTTTAGACACACGAACATGATCAAATAGGCTTCAGTTTGTTCTAATATCGTAATTTTATGGGCTATCGATATCACCCCATTTAAAAAAACTATACACCACTATTTTTTAATTAGTACACATACTTAAAGGACTTATAAGAAAAGCCCTTGTTATTTTATAAGTAAGATCTCAATAAATAATATTCTTAAACAGCAAAGTTATTAGCGTTGGTTTATGTCCCAAATGTCACTCAATTTATAGAAATATTGTGCAGGCTATTGATTAATGTATGAATAAGTGACAATTATTAAGGAAAAACACTGCCCGCAGTATTTTCTACTAGCAATTGTTATGTTTGATTGATTCTATGATGAATTTACCTTTTCGTAGCCAATTTTAGGATTTCGTTTTTTTCTACTTTTGACTACAAAAATATGATCAGTGACGGGTACAGATAGAGCCCTATTTTTTTTTTTTGTGTACTAATTAAAAAGTAGGGGTGTATAAATTCGCAGACGCAGATTTTTTTGGAACTCATCATCCTTCATTTATTTACTTGATCAACAGCACTAGCAACAGTAAAGTACTCATATGACTATTTTGTGTAATTTCAATAACAAATATTGGAAACCTGTTAACAATAACCAAACGTAAAAATAATGTTTATCCAAATTCAATATATTATACAAGCCCAAAACTGTTTACAAAAGAATGAAAACTCTTCGACAATTGATACAACAGTAGTTGCGTAACATCAATTGGTAATCGTATCAAACGCAATTGAAGGGTCAACTGATCAACTCGATTCGAACGATGACGATGGTCTACTGTGATTGTAAGCGTTTCGAACCTGTGTTGCTTGCGTAAACTTCTGTTGTACTGGTTTGTGAAGACTTAAAGTTCTGGTGCACTAGTTTCATTAAGATGAATTGTAGAACTTGAGTACGTTGATGGCAAAAAGGTGTACGGCCTCACCAGTAACATATCGATACTTGTAATAAGAATTGGCGTAAGGGATATTTAACTAAAATTTAAAAATGTACCTCACGATCATTGACGTAAGATTTATTTTTACTAAAATGTAAATATGTGCCTTACTTTATTTGATATTTCTGGTAATGATATATTTAAGATGCGAGTGATAGATTGTGGCATAAAATAAACATTGAAAACAAAATTGGGAGTTTTTTTGGTTGAGAATTCTTATACATATAACTTCTACATCTCAGGGTAGAAAGAGAGACGAAAAGTGTTGTGTACCACTTGAGTTCTTTCAGTTGCCCTTTGCGTTTCAGGGTCGCAGTCGAACTATCTCGCAGCCCAGTCTTAATATAATATCTATTGCTACATTCGTATGTATCATCGCAGTAATTTCTGCCTGATCACTTAAAAAAATTCGCTTGAGTCTTGCGGTGCGGCGCCAAACCAAACCCTTTAAGTTTTCGTTTCGAGTGCAAGCAAAAACGAACTTAGCGGTAGTCAGGCAAAAGTGTCTTTGATAGTACATCAAGTAAATAAATGTAAACGAAGAAGTATTTAACTAAAGAAAACCAAACTTGGACTCTGTGTTTTCAAAACAGATGATATCGTTTCTGCAGTGCAGATTTTCACATTTCTTCCTTATTTTAATCTGACACAATATCTCGTGTTATAATCATCTGTGTGATTGGAAATCCATTAACATTACAGTTTCATTAAGTCTCTTTATTTTTATTTACATTGTAGTTATCAGTTATTTTTCTGATACGCTTCTGTTAATCCATTTTATAATATTACATCATCTTCAGTCTGATTGTGTGTCCTATATTCTTAGTCGAGGACATCTCATCAATTAGTATTCAAGAGTTACCGATACTCAATCAGTATAATTGCTAAAAATTTAATAACAATTCATCAATGAATTATTGCCAGTATTAACTGTGACTTCTATAATATCTTTATCTTTAGTTATCTCTGGATTATAATTGTCTTTCAGTACTGTACCAATATTAATGAATTCCTTTGACTATGTCTTGTTACATAAGTATTCTTCAAGAAGTTTTATATAACATACGATTGTGCATGCGTAGTGATGTATAATTAATTACTTTATACGTGATCAGTGCACGTGCATTATATTACATCAATCAGTATTATTCCATTTGTAGGCATGTCCTGCGCACATCGGGAACCAATTAGACCAATGTTGGCGATGCCATGTTGGACAAACATCATCTCAATACTTACATCAGTAACATCATTACTTGTATGATTATAGTAACTTGCCAACTGGCGGGTGGAATACTAAGTTCTCTGTTCTCAGAGTACGTTTCGAATAACTACGTTCTTGTTTATTATCATTTAGTTATTTACAGTCATTGTGGGGAATTTTGAGCTAAACTCGGACTACGGAACCAGGGAGCACAACAATAGAAAATAAATCATCAATTTCATTATTTTAACCATATTTCAAATTAAGGTTGCTGCTAAAGACATTTACTTCTTCCAAACTACCAACATGAACACCGCAGTACAACGCAGACTAGCCCATGTATTATTTTAGTCGTTTCAATTCTTCCTAAGGTTGTCTGGTAGATATCATCATCATCATCAGCCTTTTTTAATGTTCCCACTGCTGGGACTCAGGCCTCCTCTCTAGAAGGGGGAATGGGCCGTAATCCACCACGCGGGCCCAGTGCTGGTTGGTGAAAGTCACATCTCTTCGAATTTGATATCGCTGAATTTGATAGATATGGTAGATGCCATTGTACCCATAGATTTAAGTTTATGTATAAGCAATGTTACTTTTTTGGTATACAATAAAGTTTATTCTATTCTATTCTATGAGTACCAATGGAAAAACCTTCAATCGCGTCTTCATGTCAGGAATAACCTGTTAACACAGTCTATTGTTACTATGGTTATGGATTCAATTTCTAAGTCGGGTGAAAAAGTAAAATTAGGAATTACTCTGAAGTAGCTGAGATTCAGTGAAACCCAGCGTTAGCAAGCCTTCGACAAGGTGGACCGACGACCTGGTGAGGTTCGCAATGCCATGGATTCGAGACGCATAAGAGTGATTGTTGTGATGAAATTTGGGGGAGGCCTATATTTTTTTAATTAGCCTTTTGAGTCTTCTTCTTCTTCCTGCCCTTATCCTTTATTACTTGGGGTCAGCGCAACACGTTTTTTTCTTCCATTTTGTCCTGTCACCCGTCACACTATCACTAACTCCCTTTTCTTTCATATCACTCCTCACACAATCCATCCATCTTTTCTTGTATATTCTATACATGTATACTCAGATATTTTTTAGTGACATGCGTTTCATCCCTCCTCTTTTCATGACCATACCAAGACACACGATTGCCTTTCAACTTTTCAGTCACTGGCGCCACTTTCAAGCTTCCTCTAATATACTCCTTTCTTTCTTTATCCATTCTCGTCACACCGCACATCCACCTCAACATTGTCATCTTCGCTACAGGCAATCTTTTTTCATCTATCTTTTCCATAACCCAATATTCTGATCGAAGAAATCAATCAGGAGTATTACTTTAAACCTTATTACCTATTTAGGTCAACAAATACAATTAAGATAAGTTAAAATATTAATTCTCTCGATTGTTCTAATAAATTCTTATTAAAATGTTAAAAAGCAATAAAACAGTTATTCAATCACCAGGAAGTTTTAATTGATTTATTATGTTAAGCATTCTACCATTTTATTTTATTACATTATTTATAAATGACATCTACGGTCGTCGACCGAGTTTACATAACGTTATTATTAAATATCGATTTATTTACATTAGATACAGAATTATCTTCTTCTTAGTGACATAATCAATTCTTCTACAGTTTAAGTGGTAAATTAAATTTTCATGGTACTTCGTATTCTTTTTGTTGGTACCTACACCCCTTCGAGAAAAGTCAGTAGGCACATAATATTTATTTAACATTTTTATTTAACTTAACCTCAAATTAGAAATTTCATATTAGGTCGGTCAATTAGAATGATGAAGCTAATGGCACATTCCAAAGCGTAGATCTATAGAGAAAAACGTGCGAGAAACTCCATAGCTCATTCCAACTTGCCTAGAAGAGAGCCCGTTAATTATTTATTATATTTCTCTAT
This sequence comes from Mythimna albipuncta, assembly GCA_929112965.1. Taxonomy (NCBI): domain Eukaryota; kingdom Metazoa; phylum Arthropoda; class Insecta; order Lepidoptera; family Noctuidae; genus Mythimna; species Mythimna albipuncta. The sequence continues at coordinate 2,086,851 of OV815973.1, forward strand.
GTATCATGTTGTATCTACAATAAATAAATTTATTAATACGCCATTTTTACTATGCACATCATCTTAATATTCTTTATTTTTTCAAACTTATTCATTATCTTTTTGGTTGAGACGACATAGACGTCAACTGTTGGTCTGTTGAACATAGACCTTCCCATAATGGCCCTATGCGTGTCGCCATAGTGACCAGTCATATGGGTCTTGCATCCGCTGAATTCCCAGTGGGAAGAATTGTGGATGGCCTTCCAACGGTCGCTACTCCAGAACCTTTCGACCCTTTTGACAAATATCATTACTTCATCTTAAGGCCCAAGCGCCCGAAAGTGCCATCAAACAATGACCTTCTGAAGCCTACTCCTCGGTAACGGCCAGGTTAATAGGTTTGAAAAAAAATATATGTTTATTACAGATCTTTTCGTGCTATTAATACTTTTGTCTAAAAAAAATATTTAGCAATTCCGCAACTTTTTCCTACTCCTTCAATCCCAATACTTTATTACATTCCATATGTACATATTTAGATGGTATAAAAATATAGTTAAGATCAATAGGGCCCTGTCAGGAACAGCAAAGCAAGAATTAGCTTCGAAACGGCTTGGATCTTTAGAAACATTTTTACACATAAAAATTGGTGGTTAAATAATCTTAAAATTAACATTGCATATTTAAATCAATCAATATTTCGCAAAGAAAATGGATTTAAAGGTCAGCCGCGTGCTTTCCGGGCGCTGTTGGCCGCAAATAAATGCACAGATTTGCGTACTACCGTCTAGGCGGTTGCGAGAGGTGCGTCCACAAAATTTTGGTCAGATGGTTCAAGGGACTATAAGCCTTAATTCTCAGAAGATTGACCGCGCAACATACAATTACCATTATTCTGTACATAATTATTTCTTTTGTTTTCTTCATAATTATTACAAAAATCGTACAAACAACCAAAATGACTTTAAATCGTATTTAAATAGGTACAGATTACAATCGCTATTAAAATGTTCAAAACCGTTCGTCTACTGTGTCGTAATGTGTCGAACACTGAAATGTTACATGCCGCATGCATAATGCACAGTTGCCAAATATCATGACATTATACGGAGTCTTAAGTTATGATGATACCGTGATGACATACAAATAATAACGTAACCTAGTTTGGTGGTTAAACTGGATGACGAGATGTTACAAAAGATAGTACTAGTAAATAAAAATCTTATTTGTCAAAACTTCATGCAATACAAAAGTACTAAGGCAGAATTTAGACATTCTCTACCTTATTAATAAATATTTTTGCCTGCGGCTTTGCCCGCATGTAATTAGAAAATATATAGCCACATAGGCTAGGCATCCAGTGTAAAAATATGTAAAGGTCCGTTTAGTTTTTTTTTTTTAATCATTTATAAATCTAGCTACTCACGCTGCTAACTGTTCATAACATAATTCTAAAAAGTCAAGTATACACTTAAATACATACAATAAAATTCATAAAGTGTGTGTGAAAAGACAACAGTCAGTGGTGTAAAATGCAACAAAAACCAAAAAAAAATGCAACTAACATCATGAGTTAGGTGATCTTATATTTTTACGGGTGGAGTAACTGGTAAATGCTAGTCTAAAATCGTTTCAAAATTTTCACACCCAGACTCGGAACAAATAATCATGCTCATCACACAAACATTTTTCCTGAGTGGGAATCGAACACACGACCTCCGGCATAGCAGTCAGGGCCACTAACCACTAGACCAACCGGCCATAATGTGTTTATGTTGTTATTTATTAGTTATGATACTAAACTAATTGACTGTACATTGATTGTCAACTCTGCTTCGTGGCATCGGCTACAACATAACAGCCCTCCACTAAAAAACCCTAGATAAAGCCAATGGTACTGTTTAGCCATGATTAACACCAGCACTTCATAACAGTCACTTTCATTTGGTGACAAATTAACATCATTAATTTTGATGTCAAGTTTGAGAGTTTGACAAATAATCATGCGTTCAAAAGTATAACTGACCTACTAAGAACTTAGAAATGGAACACACGAAAGATTTTTCGTTTAACTCTATAGTATAGTACAACGTGTTTTAGGAACCAAATGACGTCGTGCGTGTGCGAGAAGAGTATGGTATGCGCGAAAGTTCGCAAAGGCTAACTTCACGCCCGCCATCATTCGTGAATTGTACTATAAACTTAAGGTTCAAGTCATTGTAGATTGTTTGAGAGAGTTACTGCGGTCCTTGAAAGCAATTTAAGGAACTAATACTAGGAAAGGAAATGTTATTGATTAAAACCGATTTAGCTGTTTTTTAGAGATTTGAACTTTTTTTTGTGTAATCCATCTACACTAATATTATAAAGAGGTAATGTTTGTTTTTTTTGTACGAGGTAATCTCTAGAATATTAAATTTTTTTTTTTCCTCTTTGTATGTTTAATTTTCTTTTTTGTGGTAATTTTTAATAATTAATGTCATAACTAGCATGGTGTAAGCTGTGAATACCTGTAATAGGCATGCATAAAAGTGCTTTGATTTTAATATTATATTTTACAAAACAATCCTGTATGTAATGCTTGCTATGTGCCAATAAATAAATAAATATATTAATAAAGTACCTACTGAACCGATTGCTCAATTTTTTTCATCGATAGAAAGCTGATTTATTCCTGATTGACATAGGCTCTATTTTATGTACGTGGGCAAAGCTGCGGGCAAAAACTAGTTGCGGTAAATATATTTAAAACATATTTAAATCTGTAAGAGGTGTTTCTTAAGGGCTCTCCCTTTAATGAAATGGTGCGCTTTATCAACAACGATTGCATGCAAGCACTATTCTAAATCAATTTAAAAAGAAACGAAAAAAAAAAACAAAAACGTACCATAAATGAATGCAAACATCGGGAAAAACCCGTTCCAAAATGATAGGAATGACCAATGAAAAACAAACAATTGACAGTCGCTATGGAATCGTTCCATGAACCATTAAATTACATATGCATGGGTACATCGTCGGTACCAACATACAGGCATGAAACTGAACTACGATTGAAAAACAAATAGAGTTGCATTTCAGCATGCACTTGTGTCTATAAACAAACATAGATAGTATGTAATTATAGACACAAAAGGTTCAGCGATATTCTATTTTTTTTTTTAATCTCACCATATATAGAATTATACAATTTCACTACACTACACAGGACACTATGACTCAGAACAATTATTTGTAGCCCATACAAATATTACTGCAGTGTGGGAATCGAACCCACAACACGCAACCCAGCAGCCAATCAGTCAACCACTGCGCCAACCGTGCCGTAAGTCTACTCAAAGAAACAATGCAATCAATACAGAAATACATTACAAATTCTCTAAGAACCTTTTTTTTTTTTTTTTTTTTTTTTTTTTTTTTTTTTTTTTTTTTTTTTTTTTTTTTTATGGTGGGAAAAATCATGCATTGACATCCCCCGCCCTTGGGCGGAGCGGGAGATAGTGTCAGACTCTTACTGACTAAAAGACCCACCCCATTCCTTCTAGTCTTCATACCGGGGCTCGAGCGCCCTTTCGGATAACCCTGGCCCCAGTAGGCTTCGACCCGGCTGGGTCCCTGCTGTTGCTGACAACTCCTTGAGGCGCGCGGGAACAGTGCGCGCCGTCGACGACTTGGGCTTGGTCCGGACAGTTACCGGACGGCCGGACATTTATCTGTATATGGTTCTAGGTTCTCTAAGAACCTAGATGGTACAGATAAAGAGTAACCATGTAGGCCCACAAGGCCCTGGCAGTTCCTGACAACTAAACTGACATCTCTTTGACCACGCACGAGCACGCACCACTCCATTGACCCGGGTCTAGTCCTTACCGGACGACGAGCTATCCATTGCTCGCCATCCGCAAGTCCGCTTATACAGTGGCCGCTACCTTCTCTCTCTGCGACAACCAACGCCGACGCCCAGGGCTGACGTCTCCTGCGGCGGCAAGGGTGTAAGAATTCTGGTAATTAAGTCAGATTGAATTGCATATAAATTTCAGAGATTGGCAGTGGGCAGGGCCCATCACTCGCAGAACAGATGGTCGATAGGGCTGAAAGGTTCTGAAGTGGCAGTCACGTACCGGAAGATGCGTATTTCTGGACTTATCGATGACCTGGTAAGGATCGAGCAATGTTCCCTGCCCTCTTTTACTTAAATTTTTCGATTCTTCAGACTATTTTGTGAAGAGTAATGATTTCCTGACCCTCATTTAATGGACATTTTGTGCTGACTGAACCTTCGTTGTTTGTTTACTTAACGCCAATACTAGGGTAGGTAATTTGGAAAAACACGGCACTAATAACAACTATCGCTCACGAATCGCTTCGGCTCCTATAGGGTTGTCACTGTCTGAACCATGGAGATTTATTGTTTTATTAATGGACCTTAAAGCCGTCTTTTATGTGCTATATGGTACTAGGCAATAAGGTTCATTTTCCCTTACTTCAGACGTCACTAATGTTATGTGTTCATGAAAAGCTAGAACAGGCTCTGGCTCTTACTAACTGCTGGAGATAAACTGTTCTAACAGACACTTTTTTTTTAGGTGGGAAATCTTCCAATGACTTTTCTCGTTTTAAAGCAGAGTGAGAGAGTGTCAAACTTTTGCTGACTAAAACCACACCCATCTTCCTTCTTTGCCCATCGTTCCAGATCCCCAAAGTTACCTTTCAGACTACCCATGGCCCCAGTAGGCTTCCATCCTGCGGTTTTGCTGACATCTCTTTGACCCTTACTTGAAACACTACGCGCCGTTAATGACTCGGGCTCGGACCATTACCGGACGCACTTGTACTAACAAACACTAAAAATCAATGGTATCAATTAGATTAAGATTGATCAAGCTGGATACGTAACAAGACCAAACAAACCATCATCTTCTACGATGATGCAAACTTTCATACAGGTCTCCAAATATTTAGCATACAGTCACACAATCGTGCGTGTCATCCCAACACAAATAACAAGGAACAAACAAGTGCAATAAACCATAAATTAGTTATCGGCACGAGACAGCCCTGCCGTGTGATGAAGAGCGTGGGTCTCGGTCCAGCGCACCGCTTTACGCTTTCTCCAGCGCAGCCATTCCTCGCCAGTCGCTGCACGACATGTGTGCATACGATGTCACGTGTCTGTCTGTGGAGCTGGGACAATGGACAGGATGCTAGTCAGCTACTCTTAAACCTCAGACATGTTAGGGGACAAATTGTCCCTCAACTTGATGAACAAAGCTGTCATGTTCAACAATATGTGCGGTGCAGGGCCGAAGCCTACCTACTAACCGATAGCCATGGGTCAACTTCTGAAAAGGGGATCCGTGGCCAGCTTCGATGTTCAAAAACAAATCAAGATACCTGTACCAAATTAAACGTAATTAATTACGAATTTTCCATAATGACAATAAAGGCAAAACTGCGGACCCATCGCTACTTTCGCTACATCGAAACTAGCTTGATAGAATTTTGTACAGGCCAATAAAAAGGCTTTAGTACTAAATTAGTATTATAGCCTTATTTTGAGAGGGTTAAAACGGTTACTTAGACATTAGATTTAACATTTGAGTTTATATAATTACCTTTTTCTATTCTAGTCCTCCACACGCATTCTGAAACAAGCGAAAATACATAATATTAGAAAAAAATTGTTTATTTTTTATTGATATAAACTAGTACTTAACTGCGATCCCACCTGATGGTAAGCAGTGATGCGATCATTGATGGGGAGGTGCACTAGTTTCATAAATTCACAACTGAAAATTCGCCCAAAAAGCAAATCACCTGAAATAGTGTTTACCCTTAATGTATACAAGTGTAACAAGCTTCATGAAAAATTACATGGACAGGACAAATAATATAAACACAGGTCCACAGCCGATAGTTATTACCACCTTATTCGATGATCGCGTGTACCAAACTACGACACCTATCAGCACATGTACCCTATGATCAACTATTATGACCTGACCTACATGACTTCAAAAACTAAAACTAATCATAGGTCACACGAAAATGGATGATCGTTACTACACCTTTAATACGATTTTAAACACTATGACCTACTCGATAAAGAGTATTTTACTGTGTAATGTGTTTGTTAAGGCTTTGACAGACAAAGGGGTGGACATTAGAGGTGATCGACCTATTTTTTACACGATCACCGGTCAACGGCATTGAGGTAGTTATGGTTAATTAAAAAAATGGGCAAGTGCGAGTTGGATTCTCTAACGAAGGGGCCTGTACTATTATTATACAACATTAACTCTATACAGCCAAAAAAAAAACACGTTTTTCGTATCGGAGCCCCTCCCCCCCCCCTTAAATATTTATTTTATTTTAATTTAATTATTAAATTTTAAAGTGAATATACAACTAATATACTGTGAATAATTCAAGCGTCTACCCGTTGCCTTTAGTAATATCGAGCTAAAAAGAAATCACAATAATATTACGTTTATTGTGATTAAACATAAAAATAAATTTCAAATAGACCATAGGCAGGGACTTTTGAATAGTCAAATGTCGGTCAGTCCAAAAAAAAGTGAATCTAAATTGCACGTTCTAAAGCGTAGGTCTCTATGGAGAAGAACGTGCAAGAAACTCCATGGACACTCTTTTTAAAACATATTATGAGTTACATAAATCTTGGTTACATATTCCTTGTCACTTCTAATATGTGAGCATAATATAGATACGTAATAATAATACATAATTTTTTTTTTAATAAAAAGGTAATTAAAAATAAAAACCGGCCAAGAGCGTGTCGGGCCACGCTCAGTGTAGGGTTCCGTAGTTTTCCATCCATCACAATAAGTGTACCCACTTATGAGTTTAAAAAAATGCTTACCTATACGACTATACAACAAACTTAGTCCAGAAATTATTTTGTAGAACCCTTTTGTCTTTTTGTACAAAAACTGTTCTTTCCATCAAGTTCAAAATAATTTTCCTAGAAAGTCCTTATAAAGTTCTACTTTTCAGATTTTCTAAACTTATGGTTCAAAAGTTAGAGGGGGGGGACGCATTGTTTTTTACTTTTGGAGCGACTATTTCCGAAATTATTGACATTATCAAAAAATGATTTTAGTAAACCCCTATTCATTTTTAAATACCTATCCAACGATATATCACACGTTAGGGTTGAAATTAAAAAAAAAATCACTTCCCACTTTACAAGGGGGGCTACCCTAATAAAACATTTTTTTCCAATTTTTATTTTACCACTTTGTTGGCGTGATTGATATACATATTGGTACCAAATTTCAGCTTTCTAGTGCTAACGGTCACAGAGATTAAGCGAGGACGGACAGATAGACAGACAGACAGACGGACAGACAGACATGGCGAAACTATAAGGGTTCCTAGTTGACTACGGAACCCTAAAAACCGAATGAAGCCACTGACAGCTAAGAGATGACCAGTCTCAACCGATGGCACACGTTCAACATTTATTTTATTTTGTTTTTAGCATTTGTTATTATAGTGGCAACAGAAACAATATCATCTGTGAAAACTTGAAATGTCTAGTATCACGATTCATAAGATACAGCCTTGTGACAGTCAGACAGACAGTAGTCTTAGTAATAGATACCGTTTTTACCCTTTAGGTACAGAACCCCAAAAAACGTTATTTTTATGATCAGATTCTAAGCGGATATTGAACATTAAAATTTTTAGATAAATGACACAGATTATTAGTTTTACACGCTATCACTGTTTTTATTGAGCTAAGTATCTAATAACGAAATTATTATGGCGGGCATAGATGAGTAGGTAGTGAAAATCCTTACTAATATTATAAAAGCGAAAGTGATTTTGTTTGTTTGTTACGTCTTCACTCCTTAATGGCAAAACCGATTTTGATGAATTTTGGTACAGAAATAGTTGGGACCCTGGAGACGGACATAGACTATTTTTTTATAAAGAAAAACTAGAAAAGGGGAAGAAAGGGGGAAGGTCTTTTATGAACGCGGGCGAAGCCGCGGTCAAAAGCTAGTAAAACATGAAAGTAAAAATGTTTGAGTGGAAAACATATTTTTTTTATTGCGGATAGGCTCGCGTTTGGTTACTATCCCACCTGATGATCAGCAATGATGTGGCCGGCGATGAAGCACGCTTGTCTAGAAGTAACCTATCACTCTTGACTTAAAGACCCTTAAGTTGTAGCTATCAGAAAACACAGACTCCGGCAGGGAATTCCACTCCTTGAATCCTTCCAATCCTTTAAATTTGTTTTTTTTTTTTCGAAATTGAAAATTTTCTTTTCTATGTACTATCGAAGACACTTCCGCCTGACCACCGCTAAGTTCATTTTTGCTTGTACTCTAAACGAAAACTTCAAAGGGTTTTGTTTGGCGCTGCACCACTGGATACAAGCGATTTTTTTTTAAAGTGATCAGGCAGAAATGACCGTGATGGTACGTAATACAATTATAGCTTTTATTTTACTCTTCTCATATCAATTAGGGAAAACTTTTCAAAATTACAGCTCATAGACCTACCGTAACACACCAGTATTTATAAGTCAAGTACCAGGTTCGCAGAAACGGCAAGAGCTTACGCAACAACCAACCAAACAGGCTGGTTGGGAAATCCCGGCTGTAATTAGGAGCAAAGCACTGCCGATGTTAGCAAGCTTAACAACCGGTGCAAAGTACTTATTAGATTATAATTGTAAATAAAAGGAAATAAAATATTAACAGTAAGTATTTAAAAAACAAAAAAAAAAACATTTATTTTTTTACTAGCTTATGCCCGCCGCATACATAAAATATGTCAATCAGGAATAAAACAGATTTGTAACAGTGTAAAAACTTTTGCAATCGGACCACTACTTTCAGAGATGACCTCCCACGAACAAAAAAATTTAAAAAAAAAAACAAGCTTTACCACTTTTTAACATTAATGTAGAAGTGTAGATGTATGGGATGTCCACCATGCACCGGTGGCGCGTCGCCATACATCTAGTGACCCAATGATGGAACGGGCTTCACAAAATTAATTTATGCAACTCTTACACACGGGAAATGCAATCTATAGAAAATAGACAGGCTAGCAACTTGGCATCGATGCTCAAGACTTGAAGAAGCTTTACATTATTGCCGATTATCCTCTTTTTTTAAGCAATTCAAGAGCTTTTACCATACCTATGACAATTATTGTAACGTCTTTTTTCGATAGTATAACTTTATTTATATTAAGTAAAAACTAAACCATATCGTGATAAAGCATTCGGCCATACCGCCGACTTCGATAGTAGACACGGTGACAACACAACTAACATTTTGGCATTTCAATGAACAACGCTTTAACGTTTTTAACTTTTTTTTTATAAGCACAAATATTGGTATTATTAATAAACAATCAACTTTGGATACTAAATTCAATTTAAAAAAAAAATGGTATTGTCGAACAACAACTTTTCATTCTAAATTCAATTTTATAAAAATAAAAATTTATAATATCAAACAATCAACTTTTAATTCTAAATTCAATTTTATAAAAATAAACATTGTTATTACCAAACAACTAACTTTTGATTCTAAATTCAATTTTTAAACACTAGATTTCGTCAACCAAGCTTGGATAGAGTTATTATTTTGTGTAGCTTTTTTTTCTTCGCTTCGCACGACTGTACATTTAGCCAGCATCAAGTTTAGAATGTTTTTTGATAGTCTTTATTCGTCGTCACTTTATTTTATATTAAAATGCAGATATAATACATTCTAATTCTTTTGCAGTATTTGACAGTCATATATCAAGTCGGCCATCTCGGCAAGCTTCGCTGAGGTCAATACTACAATGAAATTCTCAGCACCAATCGCCGAGATCGCCCCTAATTCAGTGATTCTACATATTGCCTAGTTGTGCAGGTCCTTGAGATACAAAATTACACCAATTTTACGTCACATTATCTATAATATTAATTAATTTGAGAATAATTAAAACTCCCATTGAACTTTACGCAAAAAATTCCCGCCAAAAATTTTCTATTACGTAATTAGACCAGTTATAGAATATATCCCAAGGAAACCAAAAAATCAGTAAGACCATGGAAATTAATTAAAAAAGGTTCTGGAATGGCGACTACGCGCCGGAAGACGTAGCGTTGGAAGGCCTCCTACAAGGTGGACCGTTGCGCGTAAAGGTTGCGGGAATCCGATGGATGCGAGACGCACAGGATCGTTCATTGTGGCGACACTTGGGGAGGCCTATATCCAACAGCAGGCGCCTTTCGGCTGAAATGATGATGATGATGATGAAAATTAATAGAAAGTTGGGAAAAATGAAATAAAATACAGGGAAGCATGTTAAGACCATGTCAAAGAAAACTGTAACCGAAAACTTCACTGACCAGGAAAACAGAATCAAATAAGAGTTCTCAATTCAATTTCAACGTTCCTTCAAGAATGTCAATGCGCCATTTTCAAATCACAAGTACCGAAGTTCATCTAGCTAGAGTCGGTACATCCTCGGGTGTTTCCGTGGCTCAGTTGCAAAATACAAATGGCGTTCTCGTGCGCAATCGACTCTTAGCTTCACGTTCACTGACGGCTCAGCTTGCCTAACTGATCGTAGATACCAATAGCTATTATTATGTTTAGAATCATTTAGTACGTATTGTTTGTTTGGGTGTGGACTTCTCACGATGTAAAAATATATAGATATAGATACTGTTCAATTTAGAACGTTAATAGAAATTGAAAGGGGTACCGAATTATACTTTCAAAAGAAACCTCATCGTAGCGTAAACAGAACTGTTCAATCTTAGAAAAATAACGCGTTATTATACTAAATACAAAACCTAACCAAAGAAACCTAACCAACCAAAGCAAAAGCTAACCTAAGCAAAAAATTAGTGGTTATAGCTCACAGATAGATTGGGATATTTTCCATGTAGGTAACAAATTCCCAACTGTGAGGTGTGTGGAGTTATAGAAGATATGCATCACTTGTTAATGGAATGTGTTCAGTATGAGGCTGATAGGAATAAGTTGTTCAAGGCTTTGAAGTTGAATAAGAACAATAGGAGCACCTACTACCAACATTCCACCAAATATTAAGTCGGCGACTTCCGATGATGCGAGAAAGTTGTTCGACTTTATGACACTATGTAATTTATTGTCTTAGGGTACGATACGAAATTAAAAAAAACATAACATGACAAGAGGCAACCAAGAAAAAACGAATCTTTTCCTAGATCGTATTTTTAAACTACCGGAACACAAAGACGCATTGTCAAAATGAGACATATGTACTAGCACTGCAGAAAAGAACGGAAGCTTGCTCGCTGTACTGTAGGTACCCGGAATCATGGAAGGTCAGCGGCTTCGTGCCGTGCTTGTGAGACTGCGACACTGTTATGAAGTCTTGGTACTTGTAGACAACTACCAAGACTTACAATCATAGGATTTTACATAGAAATCTGTAAATAATCATTATAAATAAATTATGGATATTTAACAGATACTTATTTGTATTTAACTCTAGATAAAAATAAAAAGAATCATCATCTTATCAGCCGATAGACGTCCACTGTTGGACATAGGCCTCCACCAAGTGTCGCCACAATTAACGATCCTGCGCATCCATCGGTTTCCCGCAACCTTCACCAGGTTATCGGCCTTGCAGGAGACCTTCCAACGCTGCGACTGGGCAATGGGCAGGGCACATTGCTCGTAGAACAGATGGCCCTTGGGGCCGAAAGTTTCTGGAGACGACCGCGTACCGGAAGACGCAGACTAGGAACAAAATAGAGCATGTATTTTTTTCCAAATGTCTTATCTAGGATATCTATTCATATGTCAGCCTTCACTATTTCCTTACCTCTTCTTAAATTGAGGAAGGAAAATAAATAAGTGTTAGGGTAGGTCAAGAGTCTACTTACTCATATTGTAAACAGCCTTGCTGAATATAAACGAACAGTATTAAAGAAATTATGTGTTTTTGACCTAGGGATTTACCAAGTGTACATGCTACGTACTTTAGTACGTAACTGTGCATGATTATTCAGTATACAAGATTATTTTTAGTATAAAACGAAATATTTTTATTATTATTTATATAAATTATAGTTTCTTGCACGTTCTTCTCCATAGAGATCTACGCTTTGGAACGTGCAATTTAGCTTCACTTTTCTTGGACTGACCGACATTTGACTATTCAAAAGTGCCTGCAAATAGTCTATTTGAAATACTTAAATGATTTTTTTGAATGGAATGGATTCCAATAGTTTTTACATCATGTTATATTTTTCCCAAAAATATTTATAAAGGTCACAAGTTGGTCATTACCGACACTAAGCACAACACTGGTCACGGCAGATCATAGCGGGTATTAGGCACCAGCACACAGTTGGATGCAAGTGCAAAATAACCCCTCAGTCGCTTGGATGGCCTGATGACTATGTATTTTTGCTGATATAACAAGCTTATAACTTCGGTAACTGTCCGGACCAAGCCCAAATCGTCGACGGCGCGCACTGTTCCCGCGCGCCTCAAGGAGTTGTCGGCCTCGAGCCCCGGTATGAAGGCTAGAAGGAACGGGGTGGGTCTTTTAGTCAGTAAGAGTCTGACACTATCTCCCGATCCGCCCAAGGGCGGGGGATGTCAATGCATGATTTTTCCCACCATAAAAAAAAATAAAAAGCTTATAACTTTGAATGAATGAATGATGAAATTTTGTACATAGATTCTTTACTTGATATACTTTAAGTAACCAAATAAATACTAAAACTAATTTTGTAGATAAAGACGATATTTAAATTGGATCATAAACTATAGGACTTCGAGTCCAGGAAGATCTAGTAAACAAAGGTGAAGGTAGAGCATTCTCTGAGTCATTCGATTTAAGTACCTTCGTGGTGCTTAAATCGAGCGAGTTCCAGTCATTGTGACTCACGAAGAAATAAGCTACAAAAAATGTATGGATTTTTAAAACGTAATTCAGTGTAGGTAATGTAGCAGCGTAATGCTAAAACTTAAGAGCTAAATACGCTAGTTCCTGCAGTTGCCCTTAACGTACCATCGCAGTCATTTCTGCCTGAGCACTTAAGGCTTATAGTCCCTTGAACCATCTGGCCAAAATTATGTGGACGCACCTCTCGCACCCGCCTAGGCGGCAGTACGCAAATCTGTGCATTTATTTGCGGCCAGCAGAGCCCAAAATCAAATGTTGAAAATGTTGTTCATGAATGTATAATAAACATATTTTTTTCAAACCAATTAACCTGGCCTTTACCGAGGAGTAGGAGAACTTCAGAAAGTCACTATTTAATAGCACTTTTCGGGCGCTTGGGACTTAAAAAATTTCCGCTTGAATCCTGCGGCGCCTAAAATGCCTATGCCCCTTTACTTTTATATCTAGTATTTCTTTGAAAGTGGTTTGTTTGGACTTCAACATTTTGTTAAACAATATACGCGATAAAGTGGAACATGTAGAGTCCTGAAAGAGCGCTGACATGATGCTGCGTAAGCGAGTGTACGTGCTACCGATTTCGAAAAAAAATACCTTTAATATAAAGTCTATTTGAACGTATAATTCCAAGTCAATCCAAAGATATAACATTTCAAAACAATAAATTTAAAAAAAAAGGTAAATTCATAGGTAAAGAACTATTATGAAATAAATAATTAAGATGTTTCAAATCAGGACCAGCTAGATATGGGTCAATGCAATTATTATGACAAGCTGACTCACAGTCGCAGACACTTCACTCCAATCTCCAATCACGTCTGACCCGCCGATTCAATAATAATTTAGAATGTCAAACAAAATTGATTAAGACTGCTTCCAAAAACGAACAGTACAATTTATATTCTTACGATTGTTAATATTTTTCACTAGTTCTTTTCTTTAGCTTTTTTTTTTATCTGTCATAAACTAGTACTTGACTGCGATACCGCCTGATGGTAAGCAGTGATGCAATCGTTGATGGTGAGGCGCACTAGTTTTTTTAAGAGCCTATTCACTCTAGCCTTGAATACACCCAAATTATGATCAGACGGGAAGACCGCAGCAGGCAAACTGTTCCAGTCCTTTGATGTACGCGGTATAAATGACGAGGCGAAACGCTTAGTCCGGACCGTAGGTGTTTCAACAACGTAAGGGTATTATTTATTTTATTACAGGTACTCTCTTCTCTAACAGTCGAAACCAATACGTGGAGAGTTATTTTTATATTGCTACAATATAACAAGAGTTTTAGTTATTAAAAAGGTTTAGTTGGAGTCCCACAGCCTCTACTCTCTCCTATCACCTAATAACACCTTGAAACCATCTATCAACGCCCTTGGGCGAGGTGGGAATGCGTGTCTGACGTTTGCTGCCAAAAACCCACTTCAGTCCCTTCTTTGCCTTCCAGGGACTTATGGTTCTGTTTCCGATAAACCATGGCAGCCTAACCCGGGATAAAAACTCGTTAACGAAAGTGATATTGTAATTTTGTATCAGTGAAATAAATTTTCTTAATCATATAGCACATTTAAAGATTACCTCTACAAACAAATTAGTTTACACAAATAGCGCTATTTTTTTTTTCTAGCCGTTGCTGTCCCACTGCTGGACAAAGGCCTCCCCCAAGTCCTTAAATCGCAGCATATGCTGAGATAGCTTTTTTGACCTCGCACAGGTCTTTTTTTTATTGATATAAACTAGTACTATTTCTAATCTATCTTAATAATAATACTTTAGTTTTCTTTTTATATAAATTAAATTATTTATCTAAAGAGGAGAGTTTAGCATTGTTGTACATATTAGCTATTTTTATTCTTTATACAAAAAAGCAACAACCATGAAAAATAGGACACTTGATGTACATAGGCGAGCTTAACCCACAACTGGATTTTCTTACAGCAAACCATGAGAATTAAAAATGAAATTTTGCATTTGAGGAACCTTAAATGTACAACAAAAAAAAATCAAATAAACCATTAACAAGAACGTACTGATGAACCTCTGATCTTGGTTTATAGAAACTAATAACCTCAACCACAGCAACATTTTAAAAACCAAAAAGTAGATCACGCAATAAATATACCAAGTACCAATGTCACTATTATTATTATGCCAATATTGTCACTAGTAGGTACATATATAAAATGTAAACTTACTTTGAAAAAGCTTTAGGTATATTACTGGTAACATCACATCTCAAAAATTATAGCATTAAGCTAAATTATATAAATTTTAATGTAACATGCTGCGAGCGAGCATGCTATCTCCACTTTGTCACATAAACCTTTAAAAGGTTTCAGACAAGTGTTTTTGTTGTAACAAATGTAAGAAAGAAAATGTAATGAACAATAAAGAAAAAAAAATTGACCCACACCTTCAATTTCAATAAATAGCAACCATAATTTCTCTCAAGATAATATTAAATCAAAACAATAGTACATTCATATTCACGTAGATAGTACTGCAATGTAATGTCAGTAGGTCAAGTTTGACATTTATATTCCGATCTCTCCTTATAAGCTATTACTTAGCCGTGTACAGATAGGATTTGTAGCCATTTAAATTATGGACGTAATAAATATAGGTACTTGAGCAAAGTGCATAAACGTCATGAATTTAAAACATAATATTAATATCTTTTTAAGGTGTACTACAATCGCTTTAAAGCAAAGAGGGACGTCGTATTCGACTTTGACCTATGTTCCTCCAATTATGTTCCTTCACACTTTTTTTTATGGTGGGAAAATCATCAATGACAACCCCCTCTCTTGACTGGAGCGGGAGATAGTGTCAGACTCTTACTGACTAAAAACCCACCCCGATCCTTCAAGACTTCATACCGGGGCTCGAGTTGTCTTTCGAAACTAAACCTGGCCCCGGTAGGCTCCGACCCAGCTGGGCCCCTACTGTTACTGACAACTCCTTGAGGCGCGCGCGAACAGTGCGCACCGTAGACGACTTGGGCTCGGTCCGGATAGTTGACGGACGGTCGGACAGCGAGCTACCCATTGGCCACTGTCCGCAAGCCCGCGCCTACGGTTTCCTTCACACTTATGTTCCTTATTCCCCTTGCGTTTCAGTACCCCCCGGGGTTCCCTTTCGAAAGCCAAACCTTGGCCCCAGCAGGTTTTGACCCTGCTGGGTCCCTACAGTTTTGTTGACAACTTACTTTAAGGACGGCTGAACGGCGAACTACCTAGAGTCTATTGCTCGTCGTGCAAAAGCCCTCGCCTACAGTTAAACATATTAATGGAGCTAGGCGTTTAAATTTTAAATCAATCGGGATCGGATTTTTTTTAAAGAAACTCCACGGTGTGTTTTAACTCAGTAAAAGTCTGTCATACCCACTTGTTTCACTTTACAGCGGGGGAAGCCATTGGATGATTTTTCTCCTCTAAAAAAAAACGCAGGTCATTTGACTATTGGAGCAGTCTTTAAATGTGACAACATTTCTAAAAGAAACCTCCAAATAAATACAGAACTGTAGAACTGAAAGAATTACTGTAGCTATGAAACGCTAAGTCTTGATCCCCAGCAGTTTTGGCTGTGCATTGATAATAATATGTCACTCAGTCAGTTTCACTTTTTTTTTCAATTGGTATAAGCTAGTGCTTGACTGCGATCCCACCTGATGGTAAGCAATGATGCATTTTCTAATGGCGAGGCGCACTAGTTTATGAGCCTATTCACACTTGCCTTGAAGACGCTCACATCAAAATCGGACGGGAAGACCGCAGCAGGCAGATTATTCCAGTCCTCAGTACTTTTAGTATATATATATATATAAAGATAATACCTCAATAGCATGGAGGTTGAATCAATTAGGGTCTAAACCACGTTTAAACAGGTTGTATCTTTTTCCTCCTAAGCTTAAATGTCAAAATATCATATCAGCTTTTATACAAAAAGCTGTTCACCATTATTTATTGAAGTATTCATAGCGTTGAGATTTTATATCATTTCTTTTTTTTTATTGATATAAACTAATGCTTGACTACGATCCCACCTGATGGTAAGTAGTGATGCAATCGTTGATGGTGAGGCGCACTAGTTATTAAGAGCCTATTCACTCTAGCCTTGAAGACACCTAAATTATAATCGGACGAGAAGACCGCAGCAGGCAAATTACCATGACCCAAGGGCTGGCACTTACCTCGGACAGAGGATATGCATTGCCATACAGCGTGGCAAAGCCGCCAGTCTTTTGGGTACATTACCAGTCGACAGCGATGTGGAAGAATTTTTTGACGTCATATTTTAGTTCGGTTTTAGTTAGTTATAATTAGTGTAGTTTTATTATTTATTTTACAGTAATTATAGTTATTTAAAAGTTGTAATATTATATAAAGTGTATTGAAGAAAACATAATAAATGCCAGTAAACAGTATTGTATAAGAAGGTTAACAACTTATATCTGAGTAATAATACTTGTGATATAACGATTGGTGTTAAGTACCTGTAATAATCATGGTCAGCTTACTTCTTATACTTTTGAATGAATTCAATCAGAGACTAATCTATTTTTTGAGCGAGAGAGCAGTGGTGGCTGAGTGGTAACGGCACCGACTTACGAGTGGTAGGTCGCGGTTTCAAACTCAGCCAGGCGCATTGCTTTGTGTGTATTTATTTCATCACCACTACTCTCAAAACGGTGAGGGAAAACATCGTGAGGAAACCCGCAAATTTCGAACATAGGCTTCGGTCCTGTTAGGCCCGTACGATTTTGCTGACATCTCTGTGACGCGCACATATAACATTAGGCACCGTTGAACGGCCGGATGGTGAGCTACCAATTACTTGTCGTCCACAAGCCCACGGCTACAGTGGCTGGTAAAGAGGCTTATAGCAACAAAATTAGTGGCCGAAACTCTAATTAAAAAATTTTGCTTTTTAAAATTTAAAAGAATACACCTAAATACTAAGATCACTTGACTGTAAATAACCGCCATACATAAAATATGTATGTAGGTACACATAACATTTCCTTATGAGATTATAACCTTGAATTTTTTTCACTACGATCGTTTAGATGTTATATAAAAGTTACAAGCAGAATATTGACTGCTCGGTTCACAATTCAAATTGATATAATTATATTATTATCATTTATTTATTTACTAGCTGACGAGCAAACTTCGTACCGCTTAACAGTCAATTAATGTAGTATATCTTTCGATATAGTATACCGATTGCGATGAAACAAAACCCAAGTAATATATCAAGTTTTACACAATTTTAATGTAAAAAAGTTATCTACATCGGTTTCCTATATTTTACGTGATGCGCGCACAACTAAAACTCTTCTACAGATTTATATGTATAGATTATATTCTAGAACTTATAAGAAACATATTTTTTTAGTTTAACTGGTTAGTCGTCAAATGCCTTCTGAGTGCCAGACTTTTACCACAAAATATAAGGTACAGAAGTCAATCTACATACAAAGCGCGCTCGAGCAACGCACACATAGACACCGCTCACAGACACGATGTCTCGGAGCGCCTCGGGCCGCTCGTCGAACAGTTCTCCGGCTCAAACGCTCATTATTGTGCGTCCACTGAGCGTAGGTATAAAAAGTGAAGTATATACATGAGACTGTCTTCTGTACTTCAATTTTATGCTTTTACTGACGAAAAATTAAAACTCACTTGTGTTCCTCCAGTTGCCCTTTGCGTTCTAGACCCACGGTATTTCGAATCAATCCGCAAATTGATCATCATGGTGCTTAAAAATCTATTGGTATCAAAAGGCTTGCTTTTCAAAACTGAACATGGTTTTATAATATAAAACTTAGATAAATGTTAGACAAGGGAAAATGTATATAAAGAGAACATTGAACTCATTTGAACCTTTGAAATGAGTTCAATATTCTCTTAATTATATTGGTTGACATTTATCATAGTAGTTATTATTTTAGCTTGGCATATATATACCTATGTATTTTGTTACTATAAATAGGTACCTAAAGGCTGCATTAAGTTAAGCTGTCTATATGTATATTTTTCACTACTGTACCATCGCGGTCATTTCGGGTTGATCACTTAAAAAAAAATCGTTTGAATCCTTCGGCGTGGCGCCAAACCAAACCCCTTTAAATTTTTCGTTTCGAGTGCGAGCAAAAATGAACTTTACGGTGGTCAGCGGAAGTCTTTGAGGGTACATCAAGTAAATAAATGTAAACGAAGAAGTAATTAACTAAAGAAAACTAAACTGGACTCTATGTTTTTAAAACAGATGATATTGTTTCTGATAACAATTATATTCTGTAAAAGAAAGAGAATGGAAAATAGGTGTAGTTGATAAAGAAAATCAAGAAAAACATATACGATTTTTGTAGAACCGTGCCTGGGTCTATAAAAATCGTAAAATCGGTCTTAAATCATTTAATTATCTCTTAAAACTTAATGTTTGCTTAGATTTGTAGGTGAGTATAATAGAGGAAGTTTGAAAGTAATGCCAGTGACTGAAAAGTTGAAAAGCAATCGTTTGTCTTAGCGTGGTCATGTAAAGAGGAGGGACGAAACACATGTCACTGAAAAAGTTCTGAGTATACATGAAGGTGGATGGAAAAGGAGAGGGGGGACTAAGAAAAGATGGGTGGATTGTCTGAAGAGTTATATAAAAGAAAAGGGAGTTAGTGTTAGTGTGACAGCTCACAGGACAGAATGTAAGAAAAAAACGTGTTGCGCTGACCCCAAGTAATACGGGATAAGAACAGGAAGAAGAAGCTCAGGTTAGTAGGTAAACGAGATGAATAGGAATGCAGCAGAGGCGAATAGAACCAGGGTTGCGGGGCTATTTGAGACAGTCTCTCGCGGTTGTGGAAAGCAAAAGTCAGCCAAAGGAACACGGTGAGCTTTAGTCAATAACAATAAACAAGTCAAACTAAATAAAACCATTTAAAAATCTGACACTTCCTCTCACTTCACACAGAGCGGAAGAAAGAATGGATAACAGACCCAAAAAAGGGTGAATAGAAACAATTACATTATGTTTTTCGCTTTGATACATTTATTAGTTTCTGACAAAGTATCGATTTTTTAGTTAATGCATATCATAGAATAGTCGGCCCTAAAATGTTCCCACAGCCGGGACTCAGGCTTCCTCTCTAGGAGAGGGAATGGGCCGTAATCCACCACGCGGGCCCAGTGCGGGTTGGTGAATGGCAAATGTCTTCGAATTTTTGATTCTAGGACATGGCGGTTTCCTCACGATGTTATCCTACGCCATTTTGAGAGCAGTGGTCATGAAATAAATTAGACAAAGTAATCTTGCAAAAAAGAAAATATCGTAAATTAAGTTTTTGTTTCCATTCAACCCATTAGAGTCTCATTAGACGATCGATACCTAACTGACATTTTACATTACCTCTTGGAAACCACAAAATTGGTTAGGTACACGAAATATTGCTAAACCTGATACTTGCTAGACTATGCACATTTATAATTAACGAGAACAGGCCTTCACACACTGAAAAAGGTATAAGACACTTTAGTTATTTTAAAAACTTGCTTAATGTTAAACTACCCACTGAGTATACTTGAAGAATCTTCCAGAACTTTTTCAAATCGACCTTTCTACTGTCGTTTTTCCCCACATTTTCAGATAATTTGGAACTTCTAAATAAATTGAAGGTCTTAAGATGCTTTATCACATAAAAATGATGACAAAGATAAAGATAAAGTATTAATATGAAGTTTTAGAATTACTGGTAGTGATAAGGAAGTAATCGCATGACAAAACACACAAAAAGCTGACTGAACGAAAATGCCTAAGGCATTAAGACCACAAAATATAAGTACAGAAGACAATCTACATACAAAGCGCGCTCGAGCAACGCACACATAGACACCTCTCACGGACACGATATCTCGGCTTAATTGCCCGGTCGCACTCGTACAGTTTCGATTACATGACATTGACTTCTATGCCCATCTATTTTGTGTTAAGACCACCTCTTTACTCATGTGTTCATAAAGTATTAAATAAATAAATAATCTAAACGAATATCACAACGGAAAACTGACAGATGGACTACTGGAGCGATGCGCGAAAAAAGTTCGTAATCAATAAATACCGAACACCTAAGAAAAGTGCCACCAACCTTGTCCTTACTCTTAAAGCAAGGATACCACAGGTGTGACGCATGAGTCAAGGCACAATACCGAGGCTCGGTCAAGCATGAACCGGTCACGCTAGACGACACGCGTTCCCAAATAACATCACTTTTGTCCACCTTCATTGGACGCATCGCCTTCAATTATGTCTCCGTCCATATGGAAAAGGTTGAATCAGAAACCTGATGAGACGTCTTTGTCTGTATGTCAAGGCCGTTTTCCTCAGTTACCTAGCTGGGTCTTTGTTTTTGTCAATGGCTTATGTATATTTTTTGCGTATAATGATTTAATTCGAAATTCAGAATAATATACTGATGACGTAAATGGCACAGTGATGTGAAAATTTATTCGTAAAAACATTTACACAGACAGAATTGTCTTAGTAAACGACACCGATCTAAAGTCACCGGAAAAGTACAGATGATGATTATGATATGAAAGACTTACAGCCGAAAAAAACATAAAAACAGTATTTTGCGGAGTTTACTAAGTAAAATGGATGATTGATCGGGCTGTATGGTTCCAGAAAGGCGACCGTGTAGCCGTAAACCGTGTACTAGAGGGCACAGTAGCATATTTTTAACCGTGGACGTCTTTCTGCAGCAACACAGAAAAACAACACACAACAACAACAAAACAACACACAACAACAACAACATACAAAACAACATTAAAAAGGGGCCTTTTTTTCACTTCAAAACGAATATTATGAAAAAAGAAAACGTGGTAGAGCACGTACAATATGAAAATATTTACATTCGTCATGCATTCGTCGCAAAAATATAACACAAAATATCTTTGATCAAATCTAAGAAATTTTGAACACCTACTTTCTTAGAAATTATTTGAATAATGTTATCGTTGCAGTCACCGATATAATCTTTCAAGGAAAAGTACAAACACAGTTAAATCCCGCCATTAATTGAGTGACATCACTTTAATTAGTAATGATGTCGTCTAAAAGCCAATTAATATAATCTTGATTAACTGAGATGATAAAGGAACAGTTAATATCATGATTGTTATCGATTGATAAAAATTTGATTATCGACTTAAGGAATACTTTTAATTTGAATTTGGAATTAAAATATGAGTGGTCATTGGTCAATGCGGCCGAAACGCGAAGGTGTCATGGAGCCAAGGATGCAATGACAAATGCTTGCGAATGTAAAGTAATATTTTTATACACACATACGACAAAACCATTAGAAAACAGAGCAATGCAATAAAATTTTGAACTCAATCAAAGATGACATATTATTATTTGCCTGTCTTATAAACATGATACAACTGTTTTATGTGAAACTAATCAATTTTCATGGAACATCTGTAATATTTTATGGTTATAAACAACAACGAAATGATAATTGAAACATTGCTTGCTAGGTGGAATCAATCGTAATTATTTTCTCTAACTATACTTTTATTGTTTGATTAATTTATATTTTTTTTCCGAGCATTTCATCAATTTGGAATGAAATATCGTTCAATTCTACATAGACTATCTTAACTTAAGAGAAAAACTGGGACAACAAACACTACAGGTTAGCAACACATATTATATTTCTCTTATTTTTTCCATTTTCATCCAATGTTACCTAAGCGATGCAGCTGTGGTCGAAAAAAAATATCACTGACATTAACAATTTCCTACTTAACATTTTTACGTACTTTTTTCTTAATATCCTAAATATACAACCCATCAATCAGACAACAAATTATACAGCAAGAAATCTACTATGACCATATAAATCAAATGAATCGGTTACTCAATTCGGGTGAGCGCAGTATTCATACTTAGAAGAAAACTCACGCGCATCCTAGCGTGCAGAGAGAGAAATCAACAGAGTTATGCATATTTATCGTCTATAGCTTTCCCCCTCTAGTATTTGACTTGCTCCTATAAACAATGTAATAGTGTATTTAATTGATAATTCGATTACGTCGATTACTTTAATTATTGTTGATGATAGAGATCTCAACTCAGTTCGTTTATTATGATTAGTTTCCGTATACGATATCTAGGAGATTACCAGATCCTACGTAATTATAGAAAGTTGGTATATCCTCTACTTCTAAAAAACCTTTATTGTTTATTGCTACTTTTTATTATTGAACTTTCGTCACTAAAAGTGCTTAAGATGGCCATAATAAATTAATAATACGACATCATAGCTCTTGAATGGAACTCGTAAAAAATTAATGGCCAAGAAAAAATCTGTAATAAGGCCGTTGTTATAGCAATTTTGAAGGGCTCTTTAATCTATGATGTGTACCATAATATAATGTAGACTTTTATGTAATGATACTTTGATTTAGAATGCATCATTGTCATATTCCTAGCCTTTTCCCGACAAGCTCCTAGAAGATAATGACTTGATTTAAAATGCCTATTTTCTTTTAAACAATATTTTTTTCACTCGTTAGCCGCCCAATAAGGTTTTTTTCTGGTAAACGAGGCTTGTAAACGGGATTATACGAGTATAGGTCCAAAGTCAGTCAGTAAAGGCATCACAGTGATGGAAGCAGAAAATGTGTTTCACCGACATCGATTAAGATACGAAAATGACAGGAAGATGATGATACTATACGGGGTAAATAGGAACACAGGGGCGAATAGAAGCAGGGTTTAGGGTAGTTCGAAAGAGTCATCGTGGCCTGAAACGTAAACAGGAACTGAACAAATACGAAAGGTTGAATTAGTAAAAAACGAAAGAACAGAAGTTAAGAGCGGAAGAAGTTATTTGATGATTACACAACTCAATAAAACACTGTCATACATTTTGAGAAAAATAAGTACAAAAGTTATGATTAACTGTGAACAACGCAACGTAACCTTGGTCACCACTCTCCGCAAACTGGCCATGAAATTAAATCGTTGCTAAAATTATGTTTTGTTTACCATTGTGCCTCTGGGACCTGCTTCTCCAACCAATTGTTGGGAGGTTTTTTTTTTATTTGAGGACCGGACTTTGCCCACAATGTTGACATCTTGATCGTGACCATAGGTTACTACTGGTGCAGAAATTGCCGGAATTGTGTCGCTAATTAGGTATGGTAGTTACAAAATTTCCGTCAAGTTAACTTTCAAGTACGGGAAATCTGAGTGATCAGTTATGAAGGTTTTTACTTTCAGCAGAGTCTGTATTTTGATTAAATTTCAGAGCATTTTGCTCAAATCAAAATCTATCTAAATAAGATCGATTTTGATTTGTATAAAATGCTCAGCGTTATCAACTCGTATTATAGAATATATCTCATAATGTATTTCTATATTCTTTCAATCTGTTTGGTTAGAATAGAAAACGGTTTAAATACCTTTGCGGTGATGATGGCCATTTGAAAATAGAACAAATATAAAAACAGCAGACCATAATTAAAATTTAAAAAATTATCTGATATGAATTTATAAAAAAAAAAACAAATCTGATTAAATTTTGAAAGAAAACCTGTAATATTCTCTACATATCAGGCACACATATCAAATCAGTAGAATGGAATACCGGAAACTATGTTTCTTGATTACTATGATCCTTAAGTAAAGTATGAATATGTTACTTCCAGACAAGCGTGCTCCATTGTCGACCACATCATCGCTTACCATCAGGAGAAATACGGTTCAGACGCGAGTCTACTAATGTTAAAATCAATATATTCAGAAAACGCATGTCGGTTATCATAACTATGAGTACCTACCAGGATGGCATAAAACGCAACAACATTTCTAAACAGTCGATCGGCTAGAATCCCTCTTTAAAAACCCAGGTTCATTCGCTTTGGCCCCGTAACCAATGAGGCAACGATGTTTTCATTGCATAGGTGATTACTGTTGAGTAACAACCAATAAATTGAGATTTAAATTACGTGTAGCAGTTAAACTCAATTATTTTTTGGACACTGTTATTCGAACACAAAGAAGTGACAAGTAATTTGATGAAATATTGCAGACGATGTCGCCGTAATGTAAGCAAAGTATTGCATGGTATTTGCGATTTAGAAACCGTTTTCTTTACTCACCGAACGGCCTGAAAAAGTATTGAAATTAGATTATGAGATATTCTATAATACGCTTTGACAATGCTGGATATTACCTCAAAGAGATGTTAGCAAAACCGTATGGTGGATACCGTTAAGACCACAATATTTTTTGCAAGCGAAACCCATAGTTCTAGAACACAAAAGGCACACAGGTGTGGTTTTAGTCAATGAAAGTCTGACATGCCCTCTCGCTGGAGCGAGACCACGAGTACCAAGACATCAAATTGAGAGAAGTCATTATGTAGATGATTTACCATCAAAGACTCTTTCGCCTGACCATCACTAAGTTCATTTTCATTTCAAAGAGTCTGGTTTGGCGCTGCGCCGCAGTATTCAAGCAAAAATTTTTTTTACTGATGTTACCACGTCAAAAGTGGCCCAACATTGCAAAGGCCATTCGAAGGAACATAAGTGGGAGTTTTTTGGTTTTAGTCAGTAAAGCCTAACACTCCCTTGCGCTCATTTCAAAGGAAGGTTTTTTTTGCGGATTTCCCACCGAAAAAATGCGGTTAAGAAAATTTATAGGTACCAGGATCGCATAACCGCTGAGAAGATTGACCGAAACTCTTCACTTTCAAGCGACGCTAATCTTCTAATACCACACGTATAACATTACCGCACAAGTTACAGCATATTACATTAGAAAACATGGACAGTGATCACTGTAATCTATATAACCAGCTTTCCCGATAATGTCGTGGTGTAATAAAGACTTAGTGAAAACGTCATTAGCGTTACAGCCTCCTTTTCACTTTCAATGGATGGACGGGGATTAAAAAAAAATAATTTGACCCGATCAAACATCGGTGTGTGAATTGAATTTTGATACAAGTGGAGAAACTTTTTCATTGTAACCGAAGAATTCGCCCGAGCCGCAGGTGAGGGTGTTATAGAGCCGAGTACTGCAATGACAAATTTCCACGTGTATCAAACGAAGTTTTTCAATACACTGACGAAGAAATAAATTAACGAGGTCTGCCCGGCAACTCCTTGGTTTTATTTAGTAAATATTTTTATATAAAACTACATAAATACACTTGAGATATCTCAAGTGTCTGCGCAACTGGACAATGTGTGGAATCATTGAATCAAGCGCGATCTCGGTAAAATGGAACTGAGAATTTTATTGTATCTAGTGTTGACTGCCTCAGGAAAGTTAGCCGAGAAAGTTAACTTGATATAATATTTGCTGGCCAAATATAACAAAAACATTAGAATGTATACATCCATATTCTAATAGTAAACAAATGAACTATACAGTATACATACGAAGACATGGCTTTAAAGGACTTAGTATCCAGGCAAACAATATTTAAACAAACAAAAAAAAGATGGTTTAATACTCTCTTGTGATGAGCAGTTATAGTTATGAGACTACTCATCAAAGAAGGGCATAAAACCTCAGAAATAAAGGCCCCGCTATAGCTGGACGCTGCTAACGCGTCGAAGCGAGCATGTCAGTACAATACTGAATGAATTTGACACAAAGGTCAAGCGGTGTCGAGCTGTGTGCGCCTGCGCATACACTCGGTATTTATAGAACGGTGACTGACGGACAAATGGTACATGTACTGTAATGTAAATGGTCGATTGGCTTGTGACTAGAGTGTAGGACCATAGCGAGACTGGTGTTAGAGGCACGTGCAGATGGCTGTGAGTGATTGTAACACGTTCGGACAAGATTGGGAATTGAGGAGTAATTTTATTAAGCTAGAACTACATGACGCACACATGGGCCACATACGCTAATCTGGATGCGTCGGTCTTCATACATTTTATATGGGAACTGGACTTGTAGAGCTACATTAGATCCACGCAACGCGACACGACTCTACTCTAAATCAGCCGTCTTTACGGCCCATGCGCCCGAGTAGTGCCATAAAACAGTGACTTCCTGAAGCCTACTCCTTGGTAACAGCTAGGTTAATAGGTTTGAAAAAAAATATATATGTTTATTATATGTAGATTCATGAACAACATTATCAACTATTAATTTTTTTTCGTGCGATTACTATTTAACTTACTCCTTCGAAACTTAAATATTCTTTAAAGTGAACATAAATGAAAATCAATCAATATTTCGCAAAGAAAATGGATTTAAAAGTTACCGAGACGCAGCTGGCCGCAATCAAATGCACATATACTCGTACTGCCGCCTAGGCGGGTACGAATGTTGTGTGCTTTTAATTTCGACCAGAGATTCAAGTGGCTATATGCCTTAACTGCTTCGTTGGTCTCGTGGTCGCAAGCGCGGCTGCTGCTGCATCGTTTTGTGTTTAAAGGTGGAATGTCGCGCTTGACCAGTATCTCATCATATCTTTCTGGATGAATAAATTAGTTTGAGCAATAATCAACATGGGCAGGGCACAATGCTCGCAGAACAGATGGCAGTTGGGGCCGAAAGGTTTTGGAGTGGCGACCGCGTACCGGAAGACGCAGTGTTGGAAGGCCTCCTACAAGGTGGACCGATGACCTGGAGAAGGTAGCAGGAACGTTTGATGTGGCGACGCTGGGGGGAGGCCTATGTCCAACAGTGGACGTGTATCGGTTGAAATGATGAATAATCAACCTTAATTTCTTGATTCGGAAACTGGGTAATTACACTAATATTAAAAAGGCGAAATTTTCTGGGTTTAACGGATTTCAATTAAACTTGGTACATGGATAGACCATGTCCCTTGGGATTTTCTACCATAACGAGGGCGAAGGCCGACTGGTGACACCTCAAGTTAGCTCAACATGACAACCCAGGATAAAATATCGTGGCGCCAATTTGTAAAGAGATACGGCCCTAAATAATGGGAAGAGGAGAGGACAAAGAAAGAGAAAACACAACGGCCGGGTTTTTTTATGGTGGGAAAATCATCAATGACAACCCCCGCTCTTGGGTGGAGCGGGAGATAGTGTCAGACTCTTACTGACTAAAAACCTACCCTGTTCCTTCATGCCTTCATACCGGGGCTCGAGCTGTCTTTCGAATCTAACCCTGGCCCCGGTGACGTGCATCAGCTAGTAGATAATAGTACAAAATTGATTAATTGTAACGAGTAATCAAAGCTGACTTAACCAATTACCAAAACCTATTTTCCTGTCTATCTTCACAATAGGAAAAATACATGTACACAGCCATCAATGTCTTTAAAAAATCAATGTAAAATCTTTATTACTTTGCTTATCTTTTTCTTAAATCGTGTAATAGTAACTTGCAACTCATTCTTTCATTGAGAAGTTAATGAATTAAACTTAATAATACTAATCTATCCTTTCTATGCTCAGACAATCATTTAAGATTATCGCGTCACAATAAAAACTCCATCATTAACTGTCATTTGATTCTGAACTTATAACTAAAGTTATAAAGTTTCTTTTAGTCTGGAGAACGAGTGGTCGATGAGTCATTTTGTTTTTGCTTCAGAAAAGCAAAAAGTGAGGTTCCCAGGTCTATTGTGTTAAGTGTATCAAGGCGTTTAGTAGTCCAATTACTTACTAACAAGAATAGCATACCCAATGACAAATTTAGCAACACGTAACAAACTCTTGAAAGTAGGATTGACAGAAGGCCCTCGGAGACAGGCGCAAGGCGACATTGCGACAACCATTTGCCATATTGTTCTACGCAAAATATTTGATAGGCACCGTTGAACAATATCGTTAAAAAACCTGCCAAGTGCGAGTTGGAATTGCGAGTAGGGTTTCGTACTATTATCTATACAACTTAAGACACTATATAAAAAAAAATCAGTTTTGTTGTATGGGAGCCTCCTCTTAAATATTTATTTTATTTTAATTATTTTTTTTGTTTATAATGTGATTAAACAATTAAATATTCTGAGAATATTTATTTCAAGCGTCTACCTGTTGCTTAAATTAATATCAAGCAAAAAATGAAAACAAAAATCGTTTGTTGTATGGGAGTTTCAGTTAAATGTTTATTTTATTCTGTTTGTACCTAGTATTTTTTCGTTTAGCGGCAGCAGAAATAATCATCTGTGAAAATTTCACTGTTTAGCTATCTAGGTTCATGAGATACAGCCTGATAACAGACAGGCAGACAATCTATGGTGTACCGTTTTGACCTTTTGGATACGGAACCCTAAAAACTGCAGTCGCTTCGATGTCACGTCGCGGCTGTCTGCGGGAACCCTACGGTCTCCTTGTAACCGAGATTTACTTCAATTTTATTTGAGTTATAATTAACCGCCGTGGAAAACAGCTTTCACGAGAATATTGAGACAAAATATTGCGATTTTACGAATCAAATTAATTACGTGTGACGGCCCGTTGAAATTTAATTGGACAAAGAATTATTTAAACCAAAGTACGTGAATCTAAACTAATAATATAAAATGTAATACTGTTTGTATGTAAAAGGTAATCACTGAAATTACTGGTCCGATTGCTAAAATTATTTCACCGATAGAAAGCTGCTTTATTCCTAAGTGACATAAGCTATTTTGTATACACGGGCGAACCCGTGAGCAAAAGCTAGAAGCCAATAATTTTTCCTGGCAAATCTGCTGTTCCACCCAAGAATATCCTTTTGGGTGGAACAGCACAGAAGCAAGACCGCGAAAATAAACTAGCTCTCAAGATTTTTCTTGAAGCGAATAATTTGATTGTTAACAGTTTCTTTTTTTTACACTTCAAAGCACGTCTGTTTAAAATAGAGCCATCAAGGTAAGTAGCTGCATACAACAAAAAGAGTTTGTTATTGTAAGAATAAATAACGTTTATCTTAAAAATAATTATCTTACAAAAACTTCAAGTGGACTTTGCTTCTGATTTTTGCGCTCTCGGCATACAAACTTGTATGACTACGTCAAACTACTTAGGCAAGTTATTTACTTATTTAATCTTTATGCACATCACTCTATTATTTTTGTTCAAGTAATCAAATATTTGCATATTAAAAAAAATCTTAGCTAAAAGTAATATTCGTGATGCGCCACAGGTACATGGTAGACACAGATAACCACCACATGGACACGTACGGGACACCATGGGCATGTTTTTTTTATGGTGTGAAAATCATTTGACATCCCCCGCTCTTGGGCGGAACGGGAGATAGTGTCAAACTTTTACTAACTAAAAACCCACCCGTTCCTTCGTTCCTTCATACCGGGGCTGAGTTATCTCTCGAAACTAACCCTTGCCCCAGTAAAACCAGGGAACAAGTTCTGGGCAAGCATACGCTCTATCTTCGACTACCTATACCATCGAGGAAAATACAAGTCTTTAAATAATATAATTGTTCTTTGTTAAATTATCTTCGTATTCTGCTTTCAGAAAGGCCAAATTATTCTTACCCTTGTTCAATATTACTTGGGATAGCCGAGGTAATCCAAATATCCTCCACACAATCTATACCTGACCTGAACTCTCTGTCATTCTCTGTACAAACTTGTACAATATTTCATATACATGATCACTCTATTAGTCACATTTAAGTTAATAAAGCTGCGCAAGAGTGTTACCATTTCGCGGAAGTAAAAGTGGAACCGCTCAGGGTTCGCCACGTTCAGAGGTTACAGGTTAACC
The DNA here is from genome assembly GCA_929112965.1 of Mythimna albipuncta. Classification (NCBI taxonomy): domain Eukaryota; kingdom Metazoa; phylum Arthropoda; class Insecta; order Lepidoptera; family Noctuidae; genus Mythimna; species Mythimna albipuncta. The sequence continues at coordinate 2,117,516 of OV815973.1, forward strand.
ACCGTAGGTTTATGTCGCAATTACTGCTACCTGGATTTACAAGTGCTTGCTTCCTACCTGTATTATTTACTACAATATATGTACCGGATTGTCCTCTGCTGCAATTTAAAGCAAAAAGGTTCAACCACGGGAGCGACACGACGAAAGACGTGTTGATTTAGAAACAGGAGTCTCCTCTAGCGATCCATTTTAAGACCTAAACTGTTAAAGGCATGGAGCTTTAAAGGGCTTTTTCTTGGTCGAACGACTGATATTTTAATATGTTATGGTAAGGGCCCGGTTGCATTTTGTCTCGTGGGATCCATACTCAGGAACTACAGGAATTCTTAAAACTTTTCAACTGTGTCTTTAAAAGCCATATTCTTCTTCTTTCTTTACCTTCTCCTGTTCTCTTTATTTGGGGATACATCTTCTCACTAATTGGTACCAGAATATTCTATCTTGGCTTGTCGGCTCCAGCAAATGGGCTACCTTGAGGTTTATCTTGATTCAAGACCACTAAATCGATGGCGGACAACCTCTGAGTTCTTTTGTTGTGCAATTTTTGCACCATGATCCTCATTTCTCTTCCTTCAGCATAACCGATAACAAATAATTTTCTAACAGCAAACTATCTTTGATTTTGTAAAAATATTGACATTTCGAAATCATACCGTCCTCAAGATTTTATCAAATCAAAAGTAAAAGTATATCCTCAATATTAACAAACTGATTTCCTGTACGGATTTGAATTTGTACAATCATAAAAATAACAATGTTACATAAACTCTCACTTTTACCCAAATTCGTAAAGCACACACATCCGTCACACGTTTTAAGACGGAAATTGTGTATTTATTTGTTATTTTATATATATTTTTATTATTTATTTAATTTTGTTATGATAAATGATATTTATTTTGGAAATAGGTTTAAAAAAAAACACTTTTACATGTCAATTTTTTTCGTCAGTTTATGCTAGATGAGGCCGGTGTTTCCTACCTGACTACCCTGAGAAGAAACACCGAAACAAACACAGGGGACAAAGTCTCGTTTAAAGTCCATACAGTAAATATGTAATGGTCAAATCACATGAGAACCATACAGATTTGTCTGAGATGTTCTTTTGAAGAAAGAACCATACAGATTTGAGTGGACCCGTCCAATCAGTGTAAGCATTTGTCAGTTATCGAAAAGCTCAACTCAGGACTACTAAGGAGCTCAACGAATTGACGAACAATACCAAAGAAAGCACATTCTGGTGTACAATAAAGTAATAAAAATACTAACTTCTGCGAGTGGCTTCGAACTGATTAATGTAGAAAATTTTCCCAAGTATCCTATGTGCTATATCAGGCCATGGTTTACTCGTGTGCTAAATTTCATACATTTTATATGGAAACTAGACTTGTAGAGCTACACTTGATACACGCTACTCGACGTCGTTCACGTACAAATCGGGCGTGTTACACGTGTGGTTCTGTCTAATGTAGTTCTAACTTTTTAACGTCTGCCACGTAAACTGTTCTGGGCGCGTTGGCAACTAGACTTGTAGAGCTACAATAGATCCACGCCACGCGACGTCGTTCTACGTACATATTAGGCGTGGACACGTGGACCGTGTGCGTCGGTCGGGACACCTACGGACACGGATATATATATATATATATATATAGACGTAAACTTTTGCTCAAAATAAATAACAGGTTTTTTTAATATACAAAGTTACAACGTACGTCAAAGGAGATGTTTTGTAGGTCGCAAGCTCAATGAGGGAATCCCAAGACGCCATTATCGCGATTAAAGTTTACCTGTTTATTTGTCAGAGCTTTGCCGTGGCTTTGATAAAACTATAATGCTGAAGGCACTAAATATATTTCTGTAGATGTAGGGTCGCCATTGTCAATGCTCGAAAGAATTACCTCGATCCTGGAACGGTAAAGGCAATAAGGAAGGCTAACTGTATATCAGGGAACTGTCGTCTGAGTCCCCCGTTAACGAGGCGTACGAGATTGGAAGTGGTCACAAGAAGTTGGTCACTTCTTCTGGTAGTATTGGCATACGAGTTGGTCACAGGACGACGCGGTGGAACGCTGTAACTGGTTAGTCCAGTGGTTTGTATGCTAAGCTTAGTGTGGTAGAGCTGATAGACGACTGCTTCCTTCTTGCCACACGCCCTCTCAAAACGGTGAAGGAAACCATCGTGAAGAAACTGACATGTCCTTGAAACCAAAACTCGATGACATGTGACAACGATCCATCCGCACTGAGTCTGCGCGATGGATTACGGCCCTTTTATCTCTTCTAGAGAGGAAGCCTGAGTCCCAGAGAGTCCCAGCATTTATAAGGTTGATCATGCTTGTAGGTACTCCGGACTCGCCCCAATCAGTGTAGGAGAATTATTTGATAATTTCTCACCTCAAAAAAAAGAAAGCGGCCTTTACCATGGATTGGGACTTAAAATCAAACTTAAAAAAAAATGGATATATATTGCATTACAAATTGTAGCTAAAATATCTATTACTAGACCGGAACCCCTAATTATTAATTTATTGTTTGTTTCAGTTTCGTTCCAAGTTACATTCTATGTGTTTTTCACAAATGTCAAAACGGACCTTTTATTTTTAACGAGTTTAATAGTAGATAGCTTTAGCCCGCGGCTTCGCCCACGTTCATTAAATATAGCCTATGTCACTCAGAAATAAAGCAGCTTTCTATCAGTGAAAAAATTTTAGCAATCGGACCAGACTTTCAGAGATTACCTCCTTGAAAACAAAAAAAAACTTTATCTCTTTATAATATTAATAGACCCGATTATAGTACAGGGGCCGTATTATGACCTCTTAAAACCATGATGTTTTCGGTGTGAAAAAGAGACGGAGCTATACAGGACGAATAGCACTATCCTTTTCTCACACAGAAAACATGATGGTTTTAAGATGTCATAATACGGCCGCAGAACATGACACAAGTAAACATCAAAATCCACACATACATCTTGACATTAAAACATCAGAAACAGCACGTAGGTGTAGAGTACTGCTCGGACCGGTTCGATTCCCGGCCGGTGACTGACCTACTGAACCCGAAACATACTGAGCAATACATGATTCACGTACAAGGATGTACCGACAATGACTTTTAACTGGTTTTCAATACGGTACCGTTGTTTTTGAAAAGAGATTAGTTAGTTATGTATACGTTAGTCTGAAGCCTGGTTACATATTTTTAACCGAATTTCCTCCTGAAAAAAACAGTGAGAGGAAAATTTATTACAAGTCAATGTGTTTATATGCTTGCTTTAGTTAAGATACAGTTTTAGTACAACAAAGGATACTATGGTAAAGTGCACATCAAGGTACTATGCAAATAAATAATTTTATTGTCTTTGCTTGCAAAATCTAAACACACTTTACTAAAATGTATTTCAAAAGGAAAGATTGTTATTGTTATATTTTAGATCTTAGACAGTCATCACGAAGAGTCATAAACATACAAAAAATATTTAATATACGGTTTTCAAGTTCTTATTTAACTATCATCATCATTTCAGCCGAAAGACGTCCACTGTTGGACATAGGCCTCCCCCAAGCGTCGCCACAACGACCGGTCCTGTGCATCACGCATCCATCGGGTTCCCGCGACCCTGACCATGTCATCGGTCCACCTTGTAGGAGGCCGTCCAACGCTACGTCTTCCGGTACGTGGTCGCCACTCCAGAACCTTTCGTCCCCATCGACCATCCGTTCTGCGTGCAATGTGTCCTGCCCATTGCCACTTATTTAACTATATCTCCTTCTAATCCACTTTAAGTTTCAATGCCATTTACAGCAACCATATCTATTTATATCTAATATCTATAATAACATGTTCCAGAGAAGAGGATTCAAACTTAAAATCAAAATCGGAAACTCAAAATCGGATCGATTTCAAAAATTCTTTCTTCAGTATTATGCTTTATCACTGAATGACATCTACACTAATATAATAAAGAGGTAAAATTTGTTTTTTTTTCTGTCCCTATCTCTGGAAGTACGATTGCTAAAATTTTTTCACCATTAGAAAGATGCTTTATTCCTGAGTGACATAGGGTATATTTTTTTTTTATTTGATATAAACTAGTGCTTGACTGCGATAATAAAATAATAGCACATTACCGTGATAAAGCACCTCAATAGCATGGAGGTTGAATCAATTAGGGTCTAAACCACGTCTAAACAGGTTGTGTCATTTTCCTCCTAAGCTTAAATGTCAAAATATCATATCAGCTTTTATACAAAAAGCTGTTCATCATTATTTATCTTTAGTGAAGTATATATAGCATTGAGATTTTTAGTCATTTCTTTTTTTTATTGATATAAACTAGTGCTTGGCTACGATCCCACCTGATGTAAGTAGCGATGCAATCTTTGATGGTGAGGCACACTAGTTTATTATTTTTATGTACGCGGGCGAAGCTGCGAACAAAAGCTAGTATGCTATATTATATTGTCTACTATCACACGCAGACAAAACCGCAGCAGAAGCAAGTCGGTCCATAACAAGCATGCTCACATTTCTATGGCAACAATCACTCTTAATTTGCTTTTTATTAAATCTCCGGCCACGGCCATTTCGTTACGCGCAGCCGACTGGAGGACTATTCACACAGCTGGCTTCAAATAACCTATACCCAGGGTTACCAGAAGAAAAAACAGCAATTATTTAAAAAGGAATTTTACTTGACTTGATTCCACCATCTCACTTCTACCATCGGACAAGACGACGATCGGTGAGTATCCATCCTTATGTTGTTGAAACCTCTACGGTCCGAACCAAGCGTATCGCCTCGTCGTTTAAACCACGTATATCGCGGGACTGGAACAATTTGTCTCCTGCGGTCTTTCCGTCCGATTATAATTTAGGTGTCTTTAAGGCAAGCTGAAATAGGCTCTTAATAAACTAGCGCCCCTCACCATCAACGATTGCATCACTGCTTACCTTCAGGTGGGATCGCAGTCAAGCACTAAAATCTAAAGTCCGGAAAAAGGCTTGATTTTCTTTGAAAAACCCAGAGATTTACTGTTTGAATATTTTTTCACGCTGCGGAACAAACTCATGCGTTGCACATAACCCCCCTTCACCAAAAAAAGATTAATTTTAGTTTAACATTTTATTAAGTTTTTTATCATTTACTTTAGCTTGTTTAACTTTTCAGGTGTACGGAAGCTGTATTTTATTGTAAATTCTAATCCTGAGATTCCATAAAATTTGCAAAATCTACCCGCAATCCTGAGAAGGGTACAAAAATCGTGAAATCTCAGGACAAATCCTGAGATTGGTAACCCTACCTATGCCAGATAAAAAGGGACCTCACTACCTTGGAAACCATTTCATCACCTTCACGGAGGACTGAAGATCGAATGATTTCGTCTTACGCTTCATCAACTACAGCATCAGAAAAACTGTTTTCATCATCATCTGTTACAATTAACTGGAGCCTTCGATTCACGCGAATAGATCGACTTTGTATGTTTTTTTTTGTTGTGGTTTTTGTCCTGTGTCTTCTAAGAAGTGGTCGTGATCAGTGTTAATCTTTTTGTCTGATGGTTAATATACCGAAGCATCTTGTCTGTTTTTATAGTTCTAGAATTTGTGATTTTAAATTCGTTTCTAGTATTATAATCTGCATGAAATCTTCGTAGCTTTTTTAAATCGGATGTTTCGATAATTAATCAATTAAAGCATTTATAGCTTTTCCCGCAGCTTCGTCCGCATACATAAAATTAGCCTAAGTCAATCAGGTATAAAGCAGCTTTCTATCGGTGAAAAAATTTTCGCAATCGGACCATTACTTTCAGAGATTAGGTACCTCCTAGAAACATCAAAAACAAACTGTACCACTCTATAATATTAGTGTAGCTAGTGTACTCAAAAATTTCGAATTGTCATTAAGTCACAAAAATAAGGCTAATTGCACATTCCAAAGCATTGAATCGGGAACCGCGCATTTTTATTGTTTAAAAGAAAATAGTTTAAAAAATCTAAAAAAACACGCTATCATAGCATAACAAACTAAAAAGTGTAAAATAATTTTCAGTATAGGTAGACAATAATAATAATGAACGAAAAATATTAATATCATTGTGAAAAAAGCGTGGGGCGCTCGATTTACAAAAAATATGGCACAAAGCGCCCCACGCTTTTTTATCAATGATATTAATATTTTTCGTTCATTATTATTATTGTCTACCTATACTGAAAATTATTTTACACTTTTTAGTTTGTTTGCTATGAAAGCGTGCTTTTTTAGTTTTATTAAACTATATTTTTATTTTTCACAAAAAAAAAAAACGGTTTATTGTATTGTCATCAGTCTTTGATGGATGCCCAAAGAAGGCCAAAATCGAGCTCAAAGGTGTTGGTTACAAACATACAGGTGAAGCTAATATAAGCGTGTTAATAAAAATAGCGTATATATTATAATCAGCAATAGTGTACGTAAAGCAACTGCCGATGCCGATTCGACCTCCATAACTCAGTATGATAATTTAAGTTTAAAAAAAAAACTTTTACACGGCAACTTTTTTTCAGTCAGTTTAAACTAGACGAGGTCGGTGTTTTCTAGCTGACTACCCTGAGAAGAAACACCGAAACAAACTCAGGGGTCAAAGTCTCTTTTAAAGTTCATACAGTAAACATGGAATGTCCAAATCATGAGATTACGAACCAGAACCATGCAGATTATATGTCTCTATCTGTGGTCTTTTGAAGAAAGAACCACACAATTCTAAGTGGACCTGTCCAGTCAGTGGAATCATTTGTTAACATTCGTGTAGCTCAAACTTAGGAATGCGAAGGAGCTCAACAACTCGACGAACAGTAACTGAGTGACACAATACTTACTCCTTAACAATACTGATGTCAGATTCTCTGGTTGAATCTGAAATTAAACGGTACAAATGAAGCTTTGTAACTGTTAAGTTTAAGCATTAACATACACCGAGTAATGACATGCCACTACCTACATTTACAATATGTATAGCGACCAGACATTACCCTACTACCTTTCATTCTATGTTCTTGAACTTTTGAACCCACACGACTCCACTTGAGTTCCACCAACAACCAGAGTATTAGTGTATGTATATGTAATTATAGTGTATTTATCGCGACACATTGACAATTGATATAAAAGGTGTAAGGGACAGCCCTCCACAAACTTTAAGGGCTTGCTCAGTAGACGAAACAACCTACCACAATTTTTATTTTTCAGGTAACAAAAAAAAAATCAGCCTCACCTTACAAAATGATAAACTTGATTAGACAATTTGTATGGTGAGGCCGATTTTTTTTTCGTTTCCTGAAAATTGATTTTGTGGTAGGTTGTTCAGTTTCGTCTACTGAGCAAGCCCTTAAAGTTTGTGGGGGGCTGTGCCTTACACCTTGTATACTCGAAGGCATATTTAACTTGCGACCCCGCCCAAGCCTCACACGAGTTTGACAAATATTTTTCAATAAACTTACTCGAAAACTCGCTTTTATCCCACCGCTTTTAGGCACGCAATAGACTGTTTTCCGCACTAGTGCAGAAAATATTTTTTACATATATCGTTTCAGGCTGGGCGCGCCTATGACTATGGACGAGACTATGCAGAATTTTGTTTGGTTCAGACAGATCTGATAACATATCCATTGTTTTTTTCTTCCTCCAACCGTCCTTCATACTTTTCAGGGCATTTCATAAATAACCTCTACGCTCAATCAGCCATAGACAATAGACTGACAATTACAGTCTTTTATTTTTATAATGCTCGCTCCAATGGTTTATGGCTCAGTTAATTGAGTTTTAGCTTCACTTACTTAATTTTAATTATTGCTACATTTCTTTTTTTAGTGTTGTGTAAATCTAATGTTATCTTACACAATTTGTTGGCAAAGAGTAGTTTCTCACATTGTCGTGATATGATTTCTTTCTATTTGTAATATCTATTATTTATTTATAGTGCCAAGCCCCGCTCTTGGGCGGAACGGGAGATAGTTTCAGACTCTTACTGACTAAAAACCAACCCCGTTCCTTCAAGCCTTCATACTCGCGCTCGAACTATCTTTCGAAACTAACCCTGGCCCCGGTAGGCTTCGACCCAGCTGGGTCCCTGCTGTTGCTGACTACTCCTTGAGCCGCGCGGGAACAGTGCGCGCCGTCGACGACTTGGGCTCGGTCGGACAGTCACCGGACGGTCGGACAGCAAGCTACCCATTGCTCGCCGTCCGCAAGCCCGCCCCTACGATGGCCGAGAGTAATAACGATCAACACAAGACATGCAGGCAAGCTTCATTGACAACTAATTGCAAAAAAGCGAAACGTCTGCTTCCTCCAGACATTTCCTCTTTCCGTTGAGTTCCACTTTCCTTTAAACTAGTCGTGCACTTAATTAGCAAACAACTGTGAATTTAATCATCCATAATGTGACTAATTTCCGAAAATCGTGAAAGTAAATCGACATTCCATTTTTATAGGAACCAATTCTTTGCTACACTTTCAAGGCGGTTTGTCTTTCTTCTTTTTTAAATAATGTGGATTCTAACAGGTCTTTTTCATGAGCAGTGGCGGTCGGGACGACACATTCGTCCTTTTCATCATGTATCATTAATTAATTAAATATTATCAAAAGCACCATCGTAATCATAAAGGCTCTTAAAATTTTCTCGAATATAAAGACGATTATGTTAAAACTAACTTCTGCTAGCGACTTCGTTCGCGTGGAAGTAGCAAATATAAGCATCACTCAGTGATGATAAAGTAGCAATCTAATGGTAAAAAGAATTTTTAAAATTGGTCCAATAATTTTTGTATTAATTGCATAGAGAAATAAAAATCTTTCCTTTCCCATTATATTAGTATAGATTTACTCCAAGGATATAGACTGAATAATCACTGATAAATGACCCAAACGAAAAAGAAAAACAAAAAAAAAACAATTACGACGTAATCTTAAGTCTAGCACACAATCATAATCATATTAGGGAAAATGTGCGTCCCATTTGCGAAAAACGGCTGAACGTTTAGCATAAAGCCCCATGCATGTTGAGTATGAGACCACAGCGCTGGTTTTTAGCATATGCGATGCTATCCCCGCGTTCCGAATTGCGTCCGACCAACGCACAACGTCACAAATCAAATAGTACTCAATAGTCCTTATATTTTGTGACTAATAAATTTGGTCGGATTCGCAATATAATCGCTTTTGACGTAATTCGGAACTAAGGGTATATAGGCTGGTCGTGGTGTCGATGTCGATGACATGGCCAAAAAAAACTGGCCAGATTGTTATAAACGTTGAAGTTTGATGATATTTTAATCCTCGTTTGACCTACTTTCTTTAGACCTTTTATTATCACAGAATTCCTACATCAATGATATGGCCAAACGAGGATTGACATATCATCAAACTGAAGTGATCAATTCTATGATACTTCCACGACATCGACACAAAGACATCGTCATCGGAAAGGTGTGGTGTGTCCTTATATAGTAATAGATTTGTTTTTTTTTTTATATATATAATGGATAGGCTCGCGTTTGACCACAATCTCACCTGATGTTAAGCGATGATGTGGCCGACGACATACAATGTCAGTTTTTTTTTGTTTTGTGTTTATCTAAGTTTTTGTTGTCTACCATGTTTTGTGCGCCAAAATAAATGTTTCTCTTTCTTTCCTTCTTAGTTTCTCTCTTTCTTAAAAATAAGAAAAATAAAAATGCACAGATAAAGACACAGGTATGGTATGAAGGAGGATCCGGATGCACTTCTTACGGGAAGTAGCCATATATTTCTATAGTCTCCTTCGGAAATAAAGGCCTGTAGTTGTTCCACTACATCTCAAGGTAGCCGACAGTTCCTTTCCACGATTTGACAGACATTTCTATGTGTAATTAAATCAATTTGTATCAAACACAAAGATCCATTGTGTAGCTCGCAATTTGCGATTCAATTCTATGTACGGAGCAAAAATATAGGTACGCTTTGGTTGTTGTTAAATTAGAACTTTACTATACGTACGTACGCATTATTATACCTAATAAAGAGCTGTATAGTTGTTGTTGTTGTTTGTTGTTGTTGTTGTTGTGTGTTTATAGTTCGTATTTTCATGGTGACCAGCCTAACCTGTGTGCAACGGGAAGTGGCAAAAAGCATAAGGAAGAGGCAATCCTTACACCCTGGCCGCTACAAGAGATGCCCTGGTAATCGGAATACCTGGCCACCGTAGTCACGGACGTGTGGACAGCGAGCAATGAGTAGCTCACCGTCGGATATGGGCCAGGGCCTGGTCGAGATCGTGTTGAGTTCCACAAAAAGATGTCAGCTCAAGGCATGGACATGGCCTGCCAGGGCTGCGGTATTGTTCGAAAGAGTTAACATGTCCTTGGAATGCTAAGGGCAACTGAAAGAATACAGGTGGGTTTATATCAGTAACAGTCCGAGAGGTTGTTTTGTTTTTTTAGTCGAGGATTGCATGTAGTAGAAATGAGAATGTTGAGATATGGATGTCTAGTGTGACGAGAATAGATAAAGTGAGATATGAGTATATTAGAGGAGGTTTGAAAGTGGCGCCAGTGACTGAAGAGTTGAAAGGTAAAGTCTTGGTATGGTCATTTGAAGAAGAGGGGTGAAACACATGTTACTAAAAAAAGTTTTGAGTATACCTAAATGTAGGTGGATGGAGAGGGAGAGAGAGAATGATATAAAAGAAAAGGAAGTTCCTAATAGTGTGACGGGTAACAGGATGGATTGGAAGAAAAAAAACGTGTTGCACCGACCTCAAGTAACATGGCATAAGGGTAAAAAGAAGAAGAATTCCGAGAAGTTATTTAAGGATTTCTCACTTAAAAAAAATAGGATATCATGGCATCCCAAACAGCCAAATACAATGGCAATTGCAGTCAGTACCTACAGCTTTGTTTCACCATCTTGGTCCCGTTAGGTACTCTGTCGGTCAGACTATCTACTTTTTGTTAGTTATCAATATTGCCCATTTCAATTTTGTAACCTACAATTTACTGGTATTGTTTCTCTAATTCTTTAATTGCCTTTTCAATACCGTTACTAATAATTCAACAATTAATTATTATTGTTATACAAAAAAACATCTGTTGTAATTTCAACATTACCATTAGCACATTTTATTGTAATGAATAGTACAGTCTTGTATTTTTATCATTTCAGCTACTGTTTATGTAATCAAGAATATCTAAATTCAAACTACTGACTTCATTAAATTATTCACTCACATAATGGACAGTTTTTTTTTCTGTAAAGAATTTAAATCTGTGCAGATAAACTTGTCTTTTTAAAAATAGATTCTAAAGATCTTGTATTACCTTCTAGACAGGTTCTGTTGACTTGATATTTAATGATGTTTCTGCTAATATTTTACGTCTATCAACTGATCAAGAAGACAACGAAGGAATCTCTTAGCTTTTTCATTTTAACGAAGTTATAATTACAATAATGATGATAAGTGATCTAATAGAAATTATTGTAGATACAGATGTTGCAACTTGCAAGGGACCTACGTAAAAATCAACCTTAGCCTGATTAATTAACAAAAACGAATACTAACAGGATCATTGACAATAATCAGTATAGAATCAAAACTATTCTGAAGATAGTTCCAATAAAAATTAATACTAAGTTCCAATATTAATATTAAGTCGTAATTTTTGTCATTGTATATTATTCAATGTTCAATGTTTATCACTATTATGTATATCCATCTTATCCTAAATTCCGTTCAAATTCAAATACTTGTGTTTCTCACATTAATTTTCTCCGTAATAATATGATGATTTAATAAGTAGTTAGGTACATAATATATATATTGTAATTTTAATGAATATTTTTTTACTATCACTGTTTATGCAACATCTCCTACCAATTTATACGCCACGTTATACGGCTGAACATGTTAGAGCATGTATCTCATTATTATCTTACATTCAATGTTGTAAACATGTTTAAACAATTGAATTTTGTTTTATTTAATAAAAATTAACTGAACGTGACATTAGCTAATGTACAGACCGTGTCGAGACAAAAAAAAATTGTGAATTGCTTGTCCTGTCAATCAAATTAGTGTTAAATATTACAGATAATAAACATTTTACAGAAACGGTAGAGTGTCTAAAAAGTCAAACAACTTGGGACTAATCTAAAGAATCAAATTCTTGAAATCTGATATAGTCAACAATCAAGGTTGTAAAGAGATGATCACTACTTTACTTATAGAGTCTCATACTAAATATTGTATGTAATATACATATTATTATCATTATATTATATCTAGCCCGTACTGTCCCACTGCTGGGCAAACGCCTCCCTCCACTCCTTCCAATGTTCCCGGTTTTGAGCCACCTCTTTCCAATTCCCAAGGAAGACATCCAAGTTTGCCGCATGCCTATCGAGCGGTGGGCCAGTAAAACGCAAAATTGGTGCACTGAAATATACATGTATATAAAAAAAAATTGTTTAAAAATTTCCAAGCCGTTTGACTTTTTAGAAAGACTATACCTATAAAACCAAAACGGTACAAAAGTGATACCAATACAGTGCAAACACGTATTGCATTAACAGATTAAATTAAGCGACATCTAGAGACCTGTTACACTGGTTGATAACCCACCTCTTCGCCATACGAAATCAATTTCCGTCAATACCGCTCTTTCTATTAGAAAATAAATCTTAAAAGACTTGGAAATTGACATTATTTCATCTATCTATAGGACAATAATTCAGAAAATTCTACACGTTTCACCTCGTTTTTTATACCGCGTACATCGAAGTATTGGAACTATTGCACACTTATTGTTTTGTAAATGTTTATCCTATAATAAGCTAAGGTATGCAATAAAGTTGTAAATAAATAATAACTATTTACCTGCAATCTTTCCGTTCGATTATAATTTAGGTGTCTTCAAGGCTAGTGTAAATAGCCTCTCAATAAACTAGTACGCTTCACCATCAACGCATGCATCACTGCTTACTATTAGATGAGATCGCAGTCATCAATAGTATCAATAAAAAAAGTTCAGATAATCAGAGGTGTCAAAAAAAATAATCTAAAAAGATATCAAACTCATCATGATCGACATTGCCAGATAACCAGGTCAACAATAGCTGAAATCAAAGTGTAAATAATGATTGCGGTCATCTTTAGCTTCTTGTCGCTCTGCGGTTACATCATCACAGCATGAAGAAACTTTAACCTCGATGTCCGACCAAAATTGCGACTATAAAGATTATCTTCCTCTTAGCATTTTACTAATTAAGTTATTAGAGTTCAGTATCAATGGCATCATCTGATGAAAGTCGTTTAGATATTAAAATCTATCTAGCTATCTGTTGTCATTAACTGGCCTGTTGGTCTAGTGGTTAGTGACCCTGACTGCTATGCCGGAGGTCGTGGGTTCGATTCCCACCCAGGACAAATGTTTGTGTGATGAGCATAATCATTTGTTCTGTGTCTGGGTGTAATTTATCTATAATATGTATGTATTTAGAAATATATAAGTATGTTTATCAGTTGTCTAGTACTCATAACACAAGCTCTGCTTAGCTTGGGACTAGACGGCGTTGTGTGATAGTTGTGGAATATTATATTATATTATATTATATTATATCTCAGCGAACACTTCTAACATGAATAATTTTAATATATCATACTAGCTTTTGCCCTCGTGCATAAAATATAGCCTATGTTACTCAAGTATAAAGCAACTTTCTATCGGTGAAAAAATTTTAGCAATTGGACCAATACTTCCAGAGATTACGTCCTACAAACAAAAAAATATAAAAACAAACCTCTTTATAATATTAGTGTAGATTTAAAAAAACCTACCCATCTATACTAATAACCCTGTTCACTTTAAAGCAACTAAACCTTGATGTATTCCTCTACTCCATGACCTTAATCTGTAATAAAGTTCTCATATGAATGTAATTACTGTGAATACTGTAAGTCTACAAGAGTGTAATGTAATTGATTAGGCGCAGGCGTATGGCACGGGGCGGCACGACGGCCATCTGTGCGATAGCATTGTTGACGCAGGTCAGGGAGTGGATTGCGTGATGACAGTTGATTTTAAAGAACAAATAGAATTTGTGACAAACAACAATGATCTTATTTCGACAGATGTTGTTGCAAAGTAATAGTCTCCATTAACAAGTTAAATAAAATCATGTTTTAATATTGAAAACAGTTTGGGTTGAAGTTAGTCAAACAGAATGAGAGTGGCTGTAAATAAAAAATGATGCACAATTGCTGAGACTTATCCAGCCACTGTAAAGCTAATGAAATCATACTGTATAGAATTCATTATGTTAGTGGTTTTATTCAATTACACTTGTGCATATGATTACCAAAACATGGAAGCAATAGGATTTCTAAACGAACAGATAACAACAAACAATGACACTATGACGAACTCCAACAACTTAGACCTAGAACTAAAACCAGTTTCAGAATTAACGCTACTACATATTCGAAACCCCGGATGTCCGTAGTCAAAACTATACGTCTCGGTTTCCCACATTCTATACACGTTACATAAATTGAAATCACCGGCATAACGACAGACGTGAAAGAAACATTAAAACCAAAATGAAAAGCCTTGAGTACGATAAGCAAATGTAAACGTACGTGGTGCATTAAGTGGAAACAATCAGTTCTGTCTACAGGTGTTCAAATCCAGCTGTTGTTGATGTTCTTTTTACAGATGCAGTAGAAAAAATGTACAGCATACGTGATGCACTTTTGGAAAATTATGACTATGCTTTTTGCTACCAAAAAAAAACTCCTCAAATGTAAATAATAGAGTTCCTGAAAAGACTTGGCGGAGGTATTTGTCCAGTAAAGCGCATATACAGCGAAAGATATGTTTAAAAAAAATACATACAAACACTACGTAGACAGTTTTTTCAAAACTGTCTACGTAGTGTGAAATTGCAAAATTAAATTAGCATTCAAATCATCGAAATGTTAACAAGAAAGTAAAAAAGTCAAGTAAAGTTGTAAAGTCCACAAGTTGAAATAGAGTAAACCAACTGACAAGCATGAATACCGGTTGACCAAGAAAATGGAATTTCTCAGGGCAATTAAATAAAGCAATCAAAACAGAAGCCAATATACTCAAGAAAACCTTCTGTACGAGAGATTTAACTAGATAATAAACGAAGTAAATAAGCCGTTGCAACACCGGTTGATACGCCACCTAATTTCGCATCCTTGTCCGAGTGTGTGACAATGGTTTTCCCAGCGCATTTCATTGCATCCACGGCTCACTGTGCTAGTAGACTGCATTTATGTTCGTCTCAAGGCCCTTATATAGAATCTTGTTCATGCATGTTGAATGATATTCAATTTTCTGTCGGAATAATATCTGTAGCTTTAATAGTAAACGGGAAGTAACTTTATAAGGTTAGGTAGATACTTCAAATTAATACGTGCACGATAAACTTGAGTAACTGAAATGATGCAAATAAAAACAGGTCTTAAATTCTTGACTGAAAAGCTCACTTATTGTCAACTTACTGCATCATCATTTAGGTTTCACCTTGTACGATAGTGATCAAACCAATATAAACCGCATCTTTTGAATATAAATCACTTATATTCTTTTAAATTTTTCCGACAACAATTTGTGGTCCACTAATAACTTTCACTATCAGCTAACTCCGGGACTTGATACCTCTACTGACCCAAACCACTGAGCCTCTTTAAACTACTATTACAATATCAATTATGTGACACCTCAATTCCTAACGTGGCGCTGCTTACGACAGGTGTAATCAACTCATTGAACATTCAAGACACGTGGTTACAATTAAACAACTACGCGCTATTGTTATTGTATTGTCAGTTGTTTCGTAGTCTTCGTTAATTCATTCATGATGTGTTACAATAATATTGTTGGTTTATTCAAAAACGTTAGGTACTTCGTTCCTCTTCGTTGTGTTATTTTCGTTTCATCATCTTCCTCCTTTTGTCTCATTTTACTCGAAATCAGCGCAACATGTCTATATGTTCTATGCTCCCTTTTCTTTTGTAATTATTCTCAGTATCTAAATTGTTTTTTTCACTGTAGCTTGATACCCTAAATTTTACAGATCCATTGTCCTAATCATATTCACCCCATACAAGACTAATTAAGAAACTGATTAACACATCATTTTGATTTAGTGGTCTTAGCAGCATTCTCTTACTGCAATGGTACATACTAGGCTTGCAGTGCTCAAGTACGTACATTTTGTATTTTATGTTAAGCTTTTGCAAGTAGCATTCTCCCTTTCATGTAAGAATATACTTTTATATGCAAAACCGTTAGTTTGGGAATCTACATCACGACTGGACTGAACAGAGTAATTATTTTGTCAATCACGCTCCAAGTTCACGATTTCCAACTCTCAAACGTGCTCCTAGACCACGTTATCACGATCATCGTTAGTAATATGTGTTTTCATGTCAACATCACACAAAATCCCACCAACGGAAGTCGACCTGCCGTGCACGCCGATGCCGAATCTCGGCCGACTCTAATTGATTCGATATTGGCTGCCTTGCGCAACTCTAGTTACTCAATCGACAGTGAATTCAAAATGATTGTCTTCGCATAATTTTTTGTGGATAGCTGATGTTGATAAACTTGATTCTTGTTTAGTTTTCCTTTTCAATAGTTTAAGTCGATTATTGTACAATATATTTGATTCAAATTTTATCGCTGGTTCAAAGGTCAGTGCTGAGCATGAGGTTCGATTTCCGGGTTGGGCAAAGGGTAGTAGGGTCCATCCATAATTTTTCAGTTCTCAATAGCACCTCGGATTTCTCTGGATTTGTGGAACTTAGAATGTACCATATTGGACTTAGAATATACCCAAATAGCAAAATAAACTATGCACGAATTTGATTGACTAATTTTCATAAACTATTAATTATATAAACTATTAAATATTAAAAATTTTGGCTGTAGTTAACCGATTGTCCAAAACAGACTTTCCCTGGTAATGATGACATGAAAAACAAAATTAAATTAAATTAAATAAACACTCAAAATTAACCAACAGAAAGCAAGAAGTACGAATCTTACAATATTCATATGAAATTCCACAAAATCATACTTAATTACACTTAAATGCCAACAAGAGATGTACTGGGATTCCATGTCAAAACCTACACGGGGGTTCTGGTAATCGATTCGACGAACTTGAACAATTATAAAACGCAAAGCGATAAAACATTTCCAAACAGGTTTGTCAGAAATAACAAGAATACCGAAAATAATTTATTATTAATTCTTGAGTAGGATAAAAACAGTTATTTATATTTGTAGTGATTTTCTGATACATATGTAAAAGCGCTGACTGATACTCTTTTTATTGATGGGAAATCATCGCATAACTCCACCCACTTTGAGTGAAACGTCAGAGCGGATTGTCAGACTTTTGTTGATTAAAACCTACCCGTGTTCTTTTAGTTGCTCATTGCGTTTCCAGATCGCCATAACTCTCTCAAACAATCCTGCTGCCCAACCATGCCACCACCTCTGACTGATACTATGGTGCTAATTTTTCCGAATGATCACCACCATATCCTCACCCTTATACTTGTTTAAATGAAGTCGATGCAACATGTCTTCTTTTGCTGCAATATGCTATTCTATCAATCAATCATATCATTAATTTTAGTCACTCCTTCTCAAAGCATATTGATCAGCTTTCACACGCCCGTTCATCATTATTTGTTCCATTTTCAAATGATTGATAAGATTAAAGGAAGATAGATTATACCGTAGACAGGTTTCGCCAGAACTGGAAGAAGGAATCGTGGTCCCACGAAGGATGAAAGAAGTAGAGAGAGGCCTTAGACTAGGACTGGAAAAAAGGCTAACAAAAATAAGATACCGTTTCCGAAATTGTACTAAAATTGGTCAGAAGCTACAAATCTTCCAAACAAGATCTTGTTAAGAAAACTAAACTAACAGCAGTGCACATAGAAGAGTCGGTAAAGAGAGAAACAACACTGAACGTGAAATTATTAAAATGCTCAATCGAATCGATGAGAAGAAAACCTGATTACACAAGCAATCATTACAAAAATAGCTGCGAGCTAAAAATAAAACTAAATAATAGATATGAAGAAAGAAGCTGCGCCATCTTCCAAACAAGTTGTTAGTAACCCCGGAGCCCACATGACGTAAGAAGCGAGCAGTTGGAACCAGCCAACCTTACTGACACGGTGAACAGATAATGTAACTAACTGCCGCAACTGCTAACATAATAGAATATCAATTGCGATTCAGTTTACTGCAGACAGTCAATAAATAAGTAAAGAAGGTTCACTGTCGATGGGCTGCGAAATTATTCGAAGAAGTCACTGCAGTCGTGGTACGCAAAAAGAAACTGAGAGAACAGAAGGGTGGGTTTTATTTAGTAAAATTTTGACACTCCTTTTTGCTCCACCTAGAGTGGGAGAAGTTATTATATTTGATGATTTCACCAAAAAAGAAAAACCTTCTTCTACGCTGACGATGGTGAGGGTAAAGAACTCATGCTGTAGTAAGATCATCAAGTAAGGGAGCGTAGATTGTAGAGCGAAACTGTGACACAGGAGCCCAAGTATACAGGACCTACCTGATAGGTGTCAATCCACTGTAGCTATAGTTCTGTTTGCATCGTTCGTAAACAGATCACACCATTTCTGCTCGTTGACTGTAACTTCTGAATTGACTACAAACAACATAGTAGCTTTCTACTGCAATCAGTATTTTCTAATAGTTATAAACCTGGCGGTCTTTAATTCTTTAAGAGGGAAATGGTTACTTCTAAGCAATCTAGTGTTTCATCGGTAACCACATCATCGTCTACCATCGGGTGGGATAAATCAACCGCGAGCTTTTCAATAATTCAAAAGATTTATTTGTTTAGGTAAACTATAGTATCATAGATATCTCCTTCAGCTCTTAAAGATCTGAAAACTCCAGTGAATTGCGATGCCTGTTATGGTTCTTTCAAAAGGTACTAATCAAAGCTCAACAGTAGAACCGCAATACAGCTTTACTGTTTTTCTCGAGTGTTCAAACGTTTGATGTTCTAACAGTGTTCTCTCAAGTAATTCTTCTGTTCTCACTTATTCAATGGCTAGCCTACAATAGGCTAGTAGCCAGACATCCGCAACAGTTGGAAACGTATCATTACCAACGATTTTCTGTTACGTTTCATTAGATTCGATCCTATAATTTATCAACACCAACGTTAAGAGATAAGAGCGCATAACGTTACAGTTTTTGTTACAAGTGAACATTGTAAGATTTGGAAAGTAACTGACCAGGCGTTTGATTAATGTTAGACTATGATGCAATTCAGCAGGTGGTTTTCTTCTAACCGTTTATGTTAGATAAAAACCAATATAGAATTAATGAAGCATGTAAATTACTAAAGTTTATAAAATAACAATGTTAATGCCGATGACTTGGGGTCCTAACTGTTTTTGGAGATATGTATCAACATTTTAATGTTTTTTTTTTTGTTGTGAAAATTCAAGGCAGGCTTTTGATTTGAGTATGTTGAGTTAAGAAAGTCTCTAACCCTTCTTTAATGCCAAATTTTGACATATTTTCAGGCTAAAGTGGAGTTTAAGAAATATTTAACTTCAAATGTGAATATCTGTAATCGGGGATAAGACCCAACCAAGACCAATTGGATAAGCTTGAGCGACTTCAAAATCTTTGTATCAGGTTTATATTTGGCTTGCGCAAGTATGACCACGTTTCTGAATTTCGCACACAGCTCAAATGGCTTCCTATTCGCCTTCGCCGGAATGCTCACATACTTTCTTTGCTTTACAACGTGCTCTTTAATCCTTTGACTCCTTTTTATCTCAAAGAACGCTTTCAGTTCCTCTGTGACACACACTCTAGGTCCTTGAGGTCATCGGACAATCTAAAACTTAGTATTCGTATGCATTCCACTTCGTTCTACGATAAATCTTTTACGATACAAGCAGCTCGTTTGTGGAATGCATTACCAATAGAAGTGAGGCGTGCCCAAACGCTACCGAACTTCAAAAAAATGGTGAAGGAGCACTACCTATCACTTTAATTGTTCTTTCCCTTTCTCTATTGTATTTTTTAATATGTATTAGTTTATTATTTGGTAGTTTATTTAAGTATTATATATTTATATATATATTTCTATTGTACTATATTATTATACTATTATGTTGTACACTGACAGCCCCAAATCTTTTTCCTTTCGTTCAGTCCATCCAAAGGTTGTCTGGTAGAAATTGCCTTGCGCAATAAGACCGCCTATTGTACGCATAATCTTTTGTTAATGTTTATCCTGTGTCAAGCTAAGGTGTGCAATAAAGTTATAAATAAATAAATAATAAATAAGCTTTTCTGAAACCTAAATCATAGTCAAGATAATAAAACATAATATTAATGTAAAGGAATAGCTGGTACTTGATACCTGCTTACTTGAAGCAAACCTCAGGTTCTAAGGTACTGAGGAAGTCATAAATGTCTGGTTCTCAACAAGTTACATTTCTAAACACATAGGTATTGCTGAAGTTAGACACAAACGTGTTATGGTCCCAGTTTATCTTGTAACATTTCTCAGAAGGATATTTATTGAACGAGGCATAACTAGCAATGTTCTTCACGTTCATTGAAAACCTATTGAGAGTTTATCTTGTTATTTCTTTAAGAAATATAAATTTTATTACTGGCTAGCTTTTTCCCGCAACTTCGACCGCGTAAGTACTTATGATGTGGAGGAGTACTTTGACGCCTGAGCGTACTTTGTCATTTTGTATTATATTTATGTACTTAGTTAGGTTTTAGTACAAATAGTTTATTTAGTATTTAAGTTTTTTATGTACGTATGTTTATTATAATAAATAAAGACATAATTCTCAGCTTATGATATATATCCTATATGGATAAGGTTAGTTGCTTCTTTGTCCAACCCTCTACCCCTTCAGCTGGGGTTGGGTCTCTTTTTAGATACATTTACGGAGATCTCTAAGCTGTTCTAGGTTATCTGTGTACTTAGATTTCAAGATATCAACACAGTCAGGACTAGACTGTTAAGAAGGAAAATTTTACAAAATACGTAAAAAATAATTGCCCCCGTGCGAACCCAAGGCAGGGTGTCGCCACTGTGCGGAACGCCCGGAGGACACGGTGGAGCACACAATCGCGGTGTGCCCTGCTTGGGCGGAGCATCGCCGTGCCCTCGTGGGGGTGATCGGCGGCAGAGACCTCTCGCGCCGGGCCCTGGTCGAGGCCATGGTCCGGAGCGAGGAGGAGTGGCAGGCGGTCGCCGACTTCTGCGAAGCAGTAATGCTCGCTAAGGAGGAGGCCGACCGCATCAGACAACGGCGCTCTCGCCGCCGCCGCCGGGATTCCGATCCCGATTTCCAGCCACCGTAGGCGCGGGCTTGCGGACAGTGAGCAATGGGTAGCTCGCTGTCCGGCCGTCCGGTAACCGTCCGGACCAAGCCCAAGTCGTCGACGGCGCGCGCTGTTCCCGCGCGCCTCAAGGAGTTGTCAGCAACAGCAGGGGCCCAGCCGGGTCGAAGCCTACTGGGGCCAGGGTTATCCGAAAGGGCGCTCGAGCCCCGGTACGAAGGCTAGAAGGAACGGGATGGGTTTTTTAGTCAGTAAGAGTCTGACACTATCTCCCGCTCCGCCCAAGAGCGGGGGTTGTCATAAGATGATTTTTCCCATCGAAAAAAAAAAAAAAAAAAAAAAAAAAAAAAAAAAAAAAAAAAAACCCAAGGCAGGGAATTATTTAATAATAAAGTAAACATCATGAATATCTATACTAAAACAACGTAATAAGAGACGATTGACATAGCATATCACCAAAAATGCAAATTTTACGAATAAATTCAAGTTGAAAACGAGTATTTTACGAGTTGTCAGCGAAAATCGACGCGCATTCGATTTAATTTGATGTTCTACCATATAACGTGTTTGGAATCTTGTTACAGCGAAAAGGCCAGTTTTAATATTCTCCTATTAAAATCGTAATCCTGCTTTATGGTGCAGTTTGTAGGTAACTTATTATGGGCATACATTCCTCGGCTGGCATGAATATATAGTAATTCATGGCTAAACTTGATAAGTCAGTAAAACACGGTTTGTAATTAAAGCATTAGATATGTAGACTAGCATTTTTATTTTATTTAACAGTTTAGAAATATTAATTAAAAATAGATAGAACAAGAAGGAGCAGTGGTGGCCAAGTGGCAACGGCCTCGACTTATAAGGCGTTAGTCGCGGGTTCAAACCCAGCTAGGCGCATTACTTTGTGTAATTTGTTTCATCTCCATTGCTCTCAAAACGGTGAAGGAAAATATCGTGAGGAAACCGGCATGTCCTAGAATCAAAAATTCGAAGATATGTGACACTTACTAACCCGCACTGTGCCCGCGTGGTGGATTACGCCCTATACCCTCTCCTAGAGAGGAGGCCTGAGTCCCAGCAGTGAGAACACTAAAAAGGCTGATGATGAGAACAAGAAAAGCAAAAACATATGTATACACAGTAACTCCTAACTAAAATATGGTGTCCAAAAATTTCTCCGCATCTACCAGCAGATGTTATCTGTCTGTATGGACATGATCTTTTTTTGAGGTGGGAATGCATCAAATAACTTCTCTAACTCTAGGCGGAGTGCGAGGGAGTGTCACACTTTTACTAAAACTCAGATAAGTTCGTTGGATTGTCTTTTGCCTTCGCCTGCGGAGACTAACGAATAGTCTCGGTTGGATGTAGCCTGATTCACATAATCTGAGACATAAGTAATTTTATAATCATCGTGTCATAATTAGGGAGAGGCAATTAATTGCTTTTAATAAAAACTCAAAGCTTCTCGTATAGACAGACTGTAGAGGTGTCGCAGAGGCTCATGCACTGCAGTGGCACAGACTAAGATGGTAGCTCCAATCTGTTCCTGCTTTGGCTTTCTAACCTAACCTGTCCGTATCGCTCTTGGACTGAGAATATTTAGTTGACATTATAAATAATACGAATCAGTCTATTACAGGCTAGTTATAAAATGAGAAGTTTGATCACGACCAATAAAGAAATGTGTGGCTTAATTTATAATTTCTTAAATAAAATATGTTGAAATAAATTATAAACCAAACTGTAGTTAGTCTATAAAACATTAAATAAATAATTCGATTGGTTAAATAATAAAACAGTAACTGAGGACCAGCTTAAAAAGCTATTACTCGATAAAAAGACGAGTCAGTTGGATGATTTCCTCGCATCTATTTTTATGAGACTCCTCTATAACGTCTCGATTACTAAATTAGATAAGCCATTTAACTTCGTTTCCTTGTAATGCTCGCAACTGCTTCCATAACAATAGGCGATGTTGCTGTAAAATGTAGGTAACCTAGAAACTAAACAGCGATGCAAAATAAAAACATAATGTCAACTGAAACTGTTGCACTAACAGATGCAATGGATACGTTTATCTAATGTACAGGATGAATTTTTCAGTGTTAGTCTGTAAAAGTCTGATATTCCCGCCCGCTCCACCTAGATCGGGAGAAGTAATTTGAGGATTTCCCACGTAAAAGGAAAAACAAGTGGTTATTAACACCAGTGGCTGCAATGCCCACTTCAAATCTGAAATTATAGGTAAAAAATTAAATAATGAAAAAAGCAAATTGGGAAAAAACTAATGAAATAGCAAAAAACTAATGGATTACAAGAATAGCAAAAAACTCAAAAAGATTCTCGCGCTCGATTTTAATGAAAAGTAAAATTACAACATAGAATTTTTGAAAAATCATTATTGTTAGCCCGAATTCGAACCTGTTAAAATATAGGTTTATTATACACATTCATGAATAACATTATCAACTATTGATTTTTTCGTGCGATTAATACTTTTGTCTAAAAAAAATTATTTAGCAATTTTGTAACTTTTCCCTGCTCCTTCAGTTCGAAACGGCTCGGATCTTTAGAAACATTTTTAAACATAAAAATAGGTGGTTAATTATTCTTCAAAGTGAACATAGCTTAAGTAAATTAATCAATATTTCGCATAGAAAATGTATTTAAAGGTCAGTGGGGCTCTATCTGGGCGTAGCTGGCCGCAATTAAATGCACAGATACGCGTACTGCCGCCTAAGCGGGTACGAGTGTAGTGTCCATTTAATTTCAGCCAGGTATTCAAGGGACTATAAGCCTTAATGCTAAAAAGCAGTATTTACAGCAGCAACAGCTCCAGTTTCTTGCTTTTAAATTTCATGAAAAGTTCACCCTGTAGACTCGAATAACATCGTTAAAAATTTTAATAAACCAAAAATACAGATACCAGCCACCGAAGAGATCTTTGCGAGCACCATTTTCAATCTAATTGCAATTTCCGGACGCAGCAAGGTGACTTTTATTAGTTTAGCCAGGCTGTTATAGATATATTACTAGTTGAAGTTTGTATATATGATCTAGTTAAAGCATTGGACAGTCTCACGGAGCTTCATGTCCTGAAAGCGTCACCTTCACATCTTGAAAAAGGCCCTGCCTATGTATGTACGTACATCAACTGTAAATTTTGTAACTGTACGTTTAAATTGTGAATACAAAAAAGAATCAAGGCTTAGACAATTTATCTATTACCTCATAAGACGGCGGGTTTAAAAACGTTACAGTAGTCCTGGAAAGCAAAGGGCAACAAAAGAACTGAGATTTAGTAAGCAAACCACACAGATCAAGAGAATTATACTGATGACGTCCCCTAAAAAAAAAAGAATAATTCCGTTCTAATACTACCACTTGTATTTTTTTAAATCATATTTATTTTCCATTCCGGTCGAATACCATCAATTTGGCTGTTACAGTAAGCTCAGTAAAACCTAATCAAAATAAATATTAAACATGAGTCCAAACCAATACCAGTAGTATTAGATGCTGGTATTAAATTGGAATAAATTAAAAAAAAAAAACAAATTAACTCATTCCATCAACAATTCATATTTTACGTTCTACTTCAGAGACTTGACATTGCCATTGCCATTTGACGACCTAAACTGAATTGTTATGGTAAAGGGATGAAGCTACATAGATTGTATACCTGCGTCTCTCTTTCTCGCTCGCGCACCTTTTTTTTTATGGCAGGAAAAATCATACAATGACAAGCCCAAGGAGTGAGTGATAGTGTCAGACTCTTATTGACTAAAAGCCCACCCCGTTCCTTCTAGCCTTCATACCGGGGCTCGAGTTCCCTTTCGGATAAAAGCTCGCACACTTGACATTTTATCACGTCATGATAAGGTCCCTGTTCTAACAACATCACATCACACGGTCGCATGCGCAACTCTCGTTGCCCAATGGCGATATTTCTTTTTCTATTTTGTGCAGCCCAGCAGTTAACAAAACACATTACATACCGGCATGAAATAAGATGTTAACGCAAGAGTGACGCAAACCTATCAATTTGTACGCAAGTTTTAAACGCAACTTTTTTAGGGTATTAGTGATTGAGAATAATATACTAACTTCCTACTAGGACTATTTGCAATAAATGTAATGCACTGAGGTCTTGCGTTTGTTATGTTTGCATTTAGGTACCCACTCAAAATTGCAAAAGAAATATTATATAATTTCCAAATTTCTCACATATAAATATTTTTTTTAATAATTTAAAATATATTTTTTACTATTGTTTAATTTTTAAAAATATATAAATTTTCTTTTTTTTATTAAGTTTAATAATGATTTTAGTTATATAAACGGTATTTGAAGGAAAACTTCGTGAGAAAATGGCATGGCATGTAATCAAATTTTTAGTTCTATGACTGTAAGTACTTTGTGTTTTTTAAATGTTTATTAATTATATTTATAATTCATTCGAATTATTGTTAAAACTTACCTATTAAAGTTAAGTATATTTTTAATTAACACTAAAAAATTATTTGCAAATCAACTCTACCTGGTAGAATATCATTCATAATAATTATTTTACCAAGTAGAACTAGTTTACAAATATTACAATATACCAATTTAATGTACCTACTCATAATCTTACAAATAAATGCTATTCTATTCAATAATGTTGCAAAGGCAAACCAATTTATTGCAAGTTTATTATTACTTTTTAGGTGGAAAATAATAACAGGCCTGTTGGTCTAGTGGTTAGTGGCCCTGACTGCTATGCCGGAGGTCGTGGGTTCGATTCCCACCCAGGACAAATGTTTGTGTGTTGAGCACGATCATTTGTTCTGTGTCTAGGTGTAATTTGTATTTAGAAATATATAAGTATGTTTATCAGTTGTCTAGGACCCATAACACAAGCTCTGCTTAGCTTGAGACTAGACAGCATTGTGTGATAGTTGTGGAATATTATTATATAATTTTATTAATGAAATAGCTTCTACTCTTGGGGGGCGAGAGAGGGAGTGGCAGACTTTTACTGACTAAAACTCACCTATATTCCTTCAGTTCCCTTTTGCGGTGGCCGCGGTAACTCTTTTGAACAACCCGAAGCCCTAAATTATTATTGCTGTAACACTATTCACCGTGTCTTCATCTCTTGCCAAACCAAACAAGAGCGGCATACCTACAGACTTAGTTAAGAGCCGGTTGTAGTCCCTGAGTAGGTATTTTGTATGAACTCCGCCCGAGTCTATGTCGATTTCGCGGCCCCGTAATAGCGATTTAATTTTTATAAAAAAAAAAAACTATTCAAGATTTTTGTTTTACGAGGCCCTTTTATAAAACTAGCTTTATTATTTTTTGTTTGAATTCGTAAGTTAGGTTCAGATTCGCGATTTTTTTTATCGAGCCAACTAATTTATATCATGTTTTGATTTTTGCCCGGCGGTTTATTTATTTATTTTGTAAGTTCACACAAAAATAACAGAAAAAGATATTACATAAGAGACATTAGTATAAAGGTACCTACTAATGTGAAATTTTATCAAAATAATTTTTCATTGTGTTCTCTTTCATATTTGTGGATTTCCAGCGGTTTAAAAAAGTTTAAAATAAGTAGAACCTGGCCTTAAATTCAAAAAGGTTTGTATGCGAAAGAAGATAGACTCCGATAACCTTTAGAAGTGTTAAAACTGCGTTATAAAATCGTTACAAAACCGAATGGCCTCACTTCCAAAGCAATTAATTAAAATCAGATTTCATTAAATTACTGTCAAGACATAAACACATACCGGACGTTGTCTATGGCACTTATAGAGAACCAATTTATGGTTTCTAATTTACCAGCAGCATATTTACCTCTTTTAAAGGTAGGTACCTGCTTAAGATATAAGAGGATATCGGTACTTTATTTACCGCTTCAATAGATTTAGCGCAAATATTATAAAGTACTCGAACGCGTTTACGTAAACAGCAATTTGTACTTAAATTGAATCAGCGCCATCTAGAGTCAATAATGGAAAACATTTTCCCGGAAGATTCCTTTTTTAGAGATGAGTACTAGTAGCGACGTCTATGATGCCTTTTAGTCACTAAAATTAAAAATTCTTTAGAGTTCTCGCACGACTAGAACATTTATATCTACCTATACAACAAAATAAACTATCGGGCAACTGCCCGGACCAAAACACAGCATTAGTTTGATCGGAAGGTCCTCCCTTTTCAACAAAACTTTGCGGAACTTCAGACCCTATTCCGCATATCTTTAAAGACTGAAAAACACTCCCTCTTATTCCACCCACAACAAAAGAAGTTATTTGACGAATTCCCATCTTAAAAAATAAAGGTATCAAAATCAGAGACTCGATTTCACTATGTGAGAATTCAACTGTGCTGCGCTAATTTTATCCAAGAATTGATAGAACCAACAAAGAATACTCAGATATTTAGTAACTGAAATCTCAATATTACAAAAATGATTATTTCATGTGTGTTCCTTCAGTTACAGAAGACTACAGCACACACGTATAACTTGGTGAAAACAGATAATTTATTTTTAGTTCGACCAAAAAAGGTTAATTCTTTCAAATTTATTTTTGAATACAAATTAAGTTTTAGAGTTACATAATTATGTAAAATGCACTTATGTATTTAATGAATTCATTAAACCCCAAGCGAACGCTCTCGTTCGCGCACCTATTGTCTTTCAATTGTGTCTGTAATTATCACGATTTAGAGAATTGCAAAATAAAAAAAATTGGTCAGTGTTAAAAAATGATATTGTATTGTCGAAACTTCAAAAAGCAAAATTTTATCATAGAAATGTGTAACTCAGCGTCTCAATGTCTGGAATCTGCGCAAAACTTCCAAGTAGGTACTTATACGAAACTGGTTTTCTGTGTTTTGATATTTCACACTAAACGTGATAACATATAGCAAAGATATTTTTAAAATTTGTTAAGCTTAAAATACTTTAGCAGTCCAGATGAAACAGAAGACTACTTAGTTGACTACTAATGATATCAAACAAAAATATTATATCTCAGTGATATTATTTTACAAAAAAATGAATAGTAGTTTCGTGATTGACTAACAACAGGCTTCTTTTGAGGTATTAAAACATCAAATAGCTTCTCCTACTCTAGGATAGAGCGAGAGGGATGTCAGACTTTTACTGACTAAAACCCACTAGTAATCTTTCAACTACCTTTCACGATACGCCTTAGTAAGACTGGAGTCAGATATTCTAGCAATCGACGAGTGTTCTCGTGTTCTATTCGCCAGGATCGTGTATGTGCGACTATAGGTATAGGTAGGTACCTACTCAATCTAGTGCAGATCTTCAATCCAGATGGGTCTAAGAAGAGCTGACGAGATGATATATTTGGTCGTAGATGTGCAACCCTGACGGAATAAACCGGTTAAAAAGTTGAGGTAAAATTAAGGAGTTGATATAGAAATTTTTTTATGTAGGTGGGAAAATCATCCAAAGACATCACCGGCTTTTTGGCGGAGCGGGAGATAGTTTCAGACTTTAACTGACAAAAAAATATTTATTATTTTTATTAGTATATTTTTTTAGTATATATATTTATTAGTATATTTTTTTTTGTATTGTATGTTTGTATTTGTGTTAATGTGTCTTGTTGTAATATATCTGATGTTTGTACACTGACAACCCTTAATCTATCTCCTTTCTCTCAGTCCATCCAAAGGTTGTCTGTAAGAGATCGCCCTGTGCGATAAGACCGCCCATTGTGCACTTACTCTTTTAAATGTTTGTCCTGTATTTTTGTTTATTTGGTGTACAATAAAGATTATAATAATAATAATAAAAATCCACTCCGGTTCCTTCGTTGCCTTTCGGGGGGGTCGAAACTTCCTGTCAGAAACAAATCCTTGGCCCCAGTAGGCTTCGACGCTGCTGGGCCCTTACGGTTTGCCGACAACTCCTTGTGGAATGCGTGGGAGTTGACATCGACATACGAAACACTCTTCAAGCAATAAAGAAATCATGTCTTGAACTCCAAAAACGGGTCGAAGGGATGAAAGTTTGCGAACAAACTCGTGCGTGGTCTACTGCTGCAAAGCTGTTTATAAATAACTGCGCAATGTGAAACTACGTGCTTATAATTCTAGAATAAATTGAGAGGAACTAGTTATGTAGATTCACGTGGCGATAGACGCGATGCTACAATAGCTGACTCGCTAATTGTGCGCAATTATCAAATCTGTCTCGCTGACAGTGTTTAAAAATAAATAAAATGATGGACGAAACATAGAATGTTATATGAAAATTTTAAATGTAAGCATGTCTTGCGCGACATCCCAAGAGCTGTAAGCTAAACAGGTAGTAAAATCCCGCAAAACTCCGTTGAAAAGGGAGAATTCCCCGATCAGACGGGTGTTAAGTCTGGTGAGCAACTGCCCGGCAGATGATTTCGGGCTGTTCTATATGTTCCAATAGCGGAGAACACTTTAATTGCGCGATGCAGAATTAGTTCTTATAATATTCTACAACTATCACACAACGCCGTCTAGCCTCAAGCTAAGCAGAGCTTGTGTTTTGAGTACTAGACAACCGATAAAAATACTTATGTATATATTTCTAAATACATAAATATTATAGATACACCCAGACACAGAACAAATGATCGTGCTCATCACACAAACATTGGTCCTGGGTGGGAATCGAACCCACGACCTTCGATATAGCATTCAGGGCCACTAACCACTAGACCAACAGGCCAATCAATTATGGGACGCCATAAACGTCACACAACAAGATCAGAATGATGAAGATTTGGCATCAGATTCTCACAAAAACTAAAAACATTATGCGATTAGTACTCTATTTGCTCACTTATTTCAATTCCAATTTTATTTAAAAAATATGATGGCTATAGAATTATGGACTATACAACATCACTCTACGACCCACGGGGCTGGAATACCTACCAAAGATGATAGTGAAACCAAGGGGAACAGTGAGAGTCAAAATAAATACATAAAAATATATTTTTCGAAGGACTAAAAGTGACTTCAGCAAGATCTTTGAGCATGTTTTGTTCTACAAGTATTTAGATATAGGTCTACAGGCGGATATGAAAAGTGGAACAACTTTGTTTCAATTCTAAGTCCGTCTAACTTTACGTGGGCTAAAGAATTAATACTGATTGCACACCACATTGCACATAATAGCGAGCTTGCTAATTGCGATCAATTATCAAATTTATTTCACTGTCATTAGGTACTTACATTCAATCAAAACAATTATAATGTAACGCAGGAAATCAAAACACGCTTGGCCAAAATGTTAATCGGAACAAAAATGTTTTATTAGAATAATATGGTCGAAACGTCTGTTAACGATATGATTAAATAAACATTTTAATTAAATTACAGCATTTTTTCTGGGTTTCTATTAGAATATTTCCAATAGCTGCTCGCAGTGCAGATTTAGGCTTGGTTCAATTTTATTCCACACACACAACATGCGAGTATTTTTTTCTTATCTTACGAAAATCGTTTTCTGGAACCACGGGAAATTCGAAAAACTAGAAAGAGGAAAGGTGGGTGTACAAATGGTAGAAGTGGAGGGAACCATTTTCCTAGGAATGAGATAGTTAATATGCTTGCAAAAACGTTAACCAATCAATACGAAACATAGAAGATGATGATAGATGCTTTTAAGTGGAGACTTTCAAGCGGATTGATGCAACCTCCTTATCAAAGACACAAACAAGATACTCGTATCTATAAATAAATTCTTATTATCTCTTTTATTCATGTTCTGCAATTAAATTTTAAATATTTCTTAAAACATTTCAAATAAACAAAATAAGAGTCACCGGTGTAGGGAGCTCAGTCGAAGCTACCGTTAGGACTTCAGAGACAGGAACCTCCCGACATTGCGATCCGTGTCGAAGAGTCCTGCTTTCTGTATCAGGCCCTTGGACAAACCGCGGGACAATAGCTTCGGCAGATAATCGTCCTTTCTTTACTAATTTATATTTTTTTTAAATAATTTAACACTTTAAAAATAATAAGCGTTAGAAAGAACACATTACAGTCAATTAAAATTTTAAGATAAATGTTTATAAAAACTAGCTTAACCATAAATAAATCAGACAGAGAATAACATAAGATGCCTGATGGAGGCGTGCATTTAATTGGACATAACGGAACCGAAGCCCGGAACAGTGTGCAACCACCAGAACAAGTATTGGATGCCATACAGCGCGTTCCGAGCTCCGTGATACACTTTTGTAGTAGCATGAGTCAGGTATGCAGCGAGTACTGTCTACTAAACAGTTTTGTGTATAGGCAGCTAAGTTGCATAAGTAGCGAAGAGTATTTTTGTTTGTGATGTCCTGAACATTTAGCCGAGTGTTTAGCCTAACCTGGTATTGGACCGAACATGTCAGATGACTGATTCGATGCAATCCGTTTTATTCACCCTGTCGGTGCGGGCACGCTCGGCGTACTTTGTACTTTTATTCTTGTTTACTTTGTGTATGTAACCGTTATGCTGTGTCTGTACCGAATAAAAGTATTTATTCTATTTACATTATGCATTGCATTTACAGTTAAAACCAACACATGTAGTGATTCAACAATTAAGTTACATATATATTGTTTAAGGATGATTAATATCAGATCACGACGAAGTCTTAAAGGACTGGCACTCAATGGCATGGCGTGTTTGTATAGGAATAGGGAGACCTATGCCTAACACCGCAGAAGATAATTTAAGCTCTTAACTAAGTCATGCTGCTATTGAGCATTCAGTATCTAATCCCAGGCTTGAATCTTAATTTTACTAGTTTGAAGCAAGCGCATTAAAGATTCTTTTTAAGAGCTTGATATAAACGTGACAATTAGTGGTATTGCTATCTACTATTGAGCGTTTAGTACCTACTCCCAAGCATAAAGCTTAACTAGTTTGGCGCAAGCTCAATGAAGATTGTTTTTAGGATCATGATATTTATGTAACAATACCACTAAGTTCCTAAGTATCGTGAAAAGATTTTCTGAATTATCAACCTAACTCTTTGGTTGACTGTACCAACATCCGCGAATATGTTTATTTCAATCTGCTCCACTTCTGAAATGCCGATGGAAGTGTTAAATACTTGTCGATAATTAATTTTGAAGAAAGTTATTGGTATTGCAATTGCGATTCAGTTATGTTCTTTGCGGGCGAAAAGAATTTTAATGATATGATTATGCTGTTTGATTTTTTCTAAACATTGTTTTGTCATCTTGTTTTTAAAGAATGTTTACCTACAAACATTCTTTGTTATCGTCGTGTTTTAGAGGGGTAGGCCAAAGTGACGGTGGATGGACTTTGAGAGTGATGAAATAGCTAGAAAGAGCAGGAGAACAACTAATAAAGAAGAGGTGTATGGCAGAAAATATAAATACGTTGCGCTACATATAAATTGAGATTAGAGCAAACACATATAAGGATGGTGAAGTTTTACCTTTGTGCCAAGAAGACAAAATTGCATTTGCATAATCAAAGCGACTATATAAAACAGAGGTACAGGCTAGAAGCGTTCTACCTATGCCATTAAAGGAAGACGCGACAACAGTAAGACGGATCACAAGGATCCATATAAAGCAATAGGCTAACAAGATGTCATTGTCAATTCAATAAATTGCAGTTTGCACTTGCGATCTGGGGCAAGGGAAGTTGCATTCGTGTCAGCTAGACCTGTTAAACGCATTGGTATTGGTACTAAGAAGAATCTGACTTAATATTTCGTGCTGAGTCCCGAATATGAAAAAATCGAATATCTTATTGACCAAAAACAATACAAGGCGCTAAACCAGAGGAATTTCTAAGTTAACATCAACGACACCGACCATAACTCTGTATGTTTTTCTGAAACTAGTCCAGAAGTATCGGAGTGTTAAAGATCTTTTCGAAGCTGCAATCGGTCTAAATTATATATAATTATAGTCACCGTAATCCTCAATTTTGTTCTTTCGCAGATTACCCACATTAGGAATTTTCCCCTTGATTTCGGTAAATTCTTATTCCTGTATTGTATGGCAATATGACTTACGTTCATCTACTTTCTAAAATATCTAATTCCTCTCTACCTAACCATTTGCGACTACTTCCCATTCTTCCATTCCTGTTGTGTCCGCGGTACCTATTTGACCCCTGCGTCGACAAGCAGTATTCAGGATTCGTTCATCAAAATAATATCGTATCTCATTCAATTCCAGAATCTAGCCGGACAGTAGTACTATCTCTGCTCTCCTAAAATTGATTCATCCAATACTGTTATTGCCATCAGTCACGGTATTCCTCTACCTACCCTTTCATATCTCGTGGTTTCTTTTGAAGCTCTGAAATGCTTATCTTCTATGAATTACTTATGAATTATTATATTACTTACTCTCATCCATTACTTCATATATTTTTTTAATATATTTATTATACTAATATGTGTATTTTAATATTAGAAATATGTTTATGTTTATTTTAATTACTTATACCTATATTTTTCCCCCTCTTGTACAATTTATTTATGCAACAATCATTTTTTCTCTCTGCCAACATTGATTGACTGGTAAAAAATGTTTAAGGTTTAAGGATTGTCTTTGTACCTGTATTTTGTTAATACAATATTTTAATTAATAGATTGGTATTTTTCATTATGAAAATAATACATTTTGAAACAAGTGCAGAAAGTTTGTCATGCGACCGAGGCAGAATTCGCACGAGCTGTAGGTGAGTGTGTTATGTAGCTGAGACCTGCAGGGACTTTGCATGTGTATCAAACGACGATTTTCAATACACTTTCGAGCCCCAGATAGACGCGCGCCCAGCCCCAATAAAATTGAGGCGGGGGGCGAGTTCACACTCAGTTCTCTGTACTAGTGCGTAAAACTGTCAATTGCGTGCGTAAAATTGGTGGGATAAAGGGGGGTTTTCAAGTAAGTGTATTGAAAATAATATTTAAGTATGAAGAAGTTTAGTGGACTCATTCAGACACAGTTCTGTCTACGGTGATAAGTTATCCCAGTGATAAGAATACACAAAAGCGTCTATCTTCCCGATTATCTCCACTCCGGGAATGACACACATAGACTGCAAATATTCTTGAGAACGATGCGATGCCTAGATAAAGACTTCAACTAAAAACTTTGGAATAATCAACTTAATTAGGTACAATAGGTGTAATTATTGTACCAAATAAAACAAAAATGTTGTTTTATTTGGTACAATAATTACATCGTCTTCGGAACTAATTAAAGTCTTGCGACAATAAAATACAATAGTTTAGCATTATTCCACAAAACAAGTTGTGTAAATAAGTATAACTCATAGCTAGCACGACGTTTACAACTTTTAACTTTCAAGGTAAGGAACTCAGTCCTTTCTAGTTCTATGTTCTAAATAAAAGTTGCTTTTAACTCCATCACACTATTCCCACCACTTGTGACATTCCACCAAAAGACTAGGCATAATCAGAGAAAATTAATTCCATTCATTCAATTCAAAATAAAAAATAACAAAGCATTATCGCGAACGTGCTTAAAAATTAAATTAAAAACATTATCACATGTTTACCTCTAGAGTCTGTCCCTTAGATCCGGATTGTGCCACCACTAATAAAAAAGAAAAAAAACTCCACACGAACACACAACACAGTTTACCAACACAATAAAAAAGTTTGTTTATCACACTTTTTTCGAAAACAGGGCGTGGAACGTGTTTCGTAAGTCCGTTGGCGGGAAAACGCGTGCGTTCAGAAGCGCGCGCGCGAACCGACTGACTCGACCACCGGCCGCTGTTCAACAAGACGCACCGAGATAATCACTGCATTCTGCCATCGGTATTAGAAAACGAATAAATCGCATAGATACGGTGTATTTGCTAATGCTGCGCTGTTGCTGTTCGACTGAATGCGCTTGGCAAATGCAATATGAGGTCGGCCTGAAAGCAACGCGAAAGAAACGATTTACAGTTGTTTTAAACTTTAACTGAAGAAAGATTTACGTCCTAATTACAGCTTGATTAACTTGATGTTCCGCTTTTGAGCCAGTTATTTGTAAGTAGGTAAGGAGATAATTATATATTCCGCACACCGGTAGGCGCAGCGTGAGAAGGGCTCCTACAAGGTGGACCGACGATCTGGTGAGGGTCGCGAGAATCCGATGAATGCGAGACACACAGATCGTTCTTTATGGAGACACTTGGGGAGGTCTATGTCCAGCATTGGACGTCTTTCGGCTAAAATGATGATAGTGGTCAAGGACATATACAAATTATATTTATTCACAATTTCGCATTCTCTACAAAAAACTTGACCCTAACTGTACGTGATCATTTCATTCCAGTCGTTAAAAAGTAAAATGTAGGTAAGTATTTGTTATTTACTCAAAGAATAATTGAGAAATGACACTTATTAGTTAAGCTTTAACATTATAAACCTGTAGAAGGCCTTTGACTCCGTTGTTTATAGCTTGTTTTATAAGTCAATGCGGCAGAGGTTTCCTACGATCAAAGCATCGTAAATGTTAATATTAATGACCTTCCACAATCCATTACTCAGTATTGTCGCTCATATCGGTACAAAGCTTTGACTTTTGAAAGTAGGAGTGCCTCAAGGTTCTTATTTAGGACCATTCTTGTGTCATACAATATGTCACTCGAAAACTTATGATATAATATAAATCTTCGAGATCTATAGGGGAAGTAAAATAAAGTTTCTAGTTTAGGCAACTGTTTCTTCGTTTTCACTTAAAAAAATCAGTCGAAGTCTCATTAGCGACCTTCTTTTGTTTTGGTTGGTTTTATAGAAGCTAACACAAACAAACAGATTGTTTAGCGATCCGACTTCGATTTTTATGTGTTTTTAGGGTTCCGTAGCCAAATGGCAAAAAACGGAACCCTTATAGATTCGTCATGTCTGTCTGTCTGTCTGTCTGTCTGTCTGTCTGTCTGTCCGTCCGTCCGTATGTCAAAGCCACTTTTTTCCGAAACTATAAGAGCTATACTGTTGAAACTTTGTAAGTAGATGTATTCTGTGAACCGCATTAGGATTTTCACACAAAAATAGAAAAAAAGCAATAAATTTTGGGGGTCCCCATACATAGAACTGAAACTCAAAAATTTTTTTTTCATCAAACCCATGCGTGTGGGGTATCTATGGATAGGTCTTCAAAAATGATACTGAGGTTTCTGATATCATTTTTTTCTAAACTGAATAGTTTGCGCGAGAGACACTTCCAAAGTGGTAAAATGTGTGTCCCCCCCCCCTCTAACTTCTAAGATAAGAGAATGATAAAACTAAAAAAAATATATGATGTACATAACTATAAAAACTACCAACGAAAATTGGTTTGAACGAAATCTAGTAAGTAGTTTTTTTTTAATGCGTCATAAATCGAAAAAAATACACTATTATTAAAACATCGATCAAAGTTACAACACATTACAAGAACTTTTATATTATGTTACTTGCTGCTACGGAACCCTTCATGGGCGAGTCCGACTCGCACTTGGCCGGTTTTTTGTAATAAATTGTATATTTCGGGTTTATAACACAAAAAAAAAACGATACCATCATCAACTCATTTAATCACAATCCATTTCGTTTACACTATTTGTACAATAATACGATAAAAATAAAATAAATTACAAGGCTGTATCAAATCAAGACAAAATCATATGAAACATAAACGGAGTTACAAAAAAAAATACAATTAAACACAATGCCACAATATTCACATCAAAAACATCAAGTAAATTACAATTTGTCAATTAATAAATAATTAAAACTAGAAGACAATAATTTAGTCACATTACATTGATTTTGTGATAAACAAAAAATGTACATACATTGGTAACTTTGATTTTATTGTAAAATATATTAATTATAGAAATGAAATTGGCGTAGATTTTTTAGCACTGGTTTTTACCTATTCCATTCCAAGCCCATTCCCTATCCTAGAGAGGAGGCCTGAATCAAAGCAGGGGGAAGACCATGAGACCGCTTTACATATATGCAAATACCACAGCTTCAATTCTTTGTTTCATCTATTTTATGCCATTCAATTCCAAAACATTGAAATCTCATTTCCAATTTATTTCAATATATATTTGCTATACTATCAATCTACGCCAATACTAAGAAAAAAAACATGCCTATAATTACAATACAAAAAAGTCCACACATAAATCGTAATAGATACAGTCAAACGCAAATAAGTGCGTTACGCAATTGCGAAAGAATATACGGGCAATGTTTAAAAGTTGCCACTTATAATGTTGTTGACTGTACCTACATTCAGAATCAATTTAGTAAATACTAATTCCATGATAGCCAAACATTTACCTTGTAAAAATACATTCAGCCAAATAAGGCTGCTAGCAATTTACCTAATTAAAATTCACTACGTTCAAAATTCATAAATACTCACAAATTACTAAAATTAATCATAAAATATTAGATATAATGTTTCTAAAATTGTACATCGTTAGCAAAATATCCGTTCAAAATGTATATCAATATATAAATCTGCCAATATCATTAATAAGGCAACATTTAAAGGAATTCATTTTTAGCACTGAATGTTAGCAGTTTAGTTAATTATTCGTATTTTTACACGCTAAGGTTAGGCGTGGAAAAGGGATTGGGATACCTTTGCTCAGCAGTGGGACACAGTAAGATATACTGGCTATGCATAAAGGTTACGAAAGTGTTTTAGGCACCTCTAAAAAACTACTTGAAAACATATTTTTACGCATATACAAGTTATAAAAAAAAAACGTCCTAGCACTGGTCATCATTTAAAAAACATTGCCTAATCTTCTACTAAGGATTCCAAGCGTCAGATCTTAAAATCACATAACAGATGCTAAATAAAAGAAATTTAAAGTACTATTATAAATAATAATAAATAATAACATTTTTATTGCAATTAATACACACAGACATAAAGATGGTTGTTTCTTTGTATAAATCGGTTCACAAATGACAGAGTTATAACCGAGGAGATTCACGGACCCATGTCCTCTTCCTCACCGGAAATGGCAAGTTCGGGAGGTTCCTGTTCCGAATTAAAGCAGAAATGACGCCCGGGTGTCGCCACTGTGCGGAACGCCCGGAGGACACGGTGGAGCACACAATCGCGGTGTGCCCTGCTTGGGTGGAGCATCGCCGTGCCCTCGTGGGGGTGATCGGCGGCGGAGACCTCTCGCGCCGGGCCTTGGTCGAGGCCATGGTCCGGAGCGAGGAGGAGTGGCAGGCGCGAGCCGACTTCTGCGAAGCAGTAATGCTCGCTAAGGAGGAGGCCGACCGCATCAGGCAACGGCGCTCTCGCCGACGCCGGGATTCCGATCCCGATTCCCAGCCACCGTAGGCGCGGGCTTGCGGACAGTGAGCTATGGGTAGCTCGCTGTCCGGCCGTCCGGTAACTGTCCTGACCAAGCCCAAGTCGTCAACGGCGCGCACTGTTCCCGCGCCTCAAGGAGTTGTCAGCAACAGCAGGGACCCAGCCGGGTCGAAGCCTACTGGGGCCAGGGTTATCCGAAAGGGCGCTCAAGCCCCGGTATGAAGGCTTGAAGGAAGAGGGTGGGTTTTTTAGTCAGTAAGAGTCTGACACTATCTCCCGCTCCGCCCAAGAGTGGGGGTTGTCATTGGATGATTTTCCCCACCGAAAAAAAAAAGACCAACAGGCCAGTCATTCTAGAAGAATTATACATATAAATTATATAAAGATATAAATAACACTAAAGCAACACACGTCATCTTTATTTGTACTTCCATTAGTATTACATACTCGGTCGCAACCTCAATTGAACTTCGAAACGATTACAAAATGGCTGCGTCAGTTTGTCTTGGGAATTATTGAAGAATTCTAAGAAACGAACATGTTAATGACCTTTTGAACAGAAATAAACTATATTAGGTGAATGGGACCCTATGTCACAAGTTGTCAGCAACAGCAGGGGCCCAGCCGGGTCGAAGCCTACTGGGGCCAGGGTTATCCGAAAGGGCGCTCGAGCCCCGGTATGAAGGCTTGAAGGAACGGGATGGGTTTTTTAGTCAGTAAGAGTCTGACACTATCTCCCGCTCCGCCCAAGAGCGGGGGTTGTCATAAGATGATTTTTCCCATCGAAAAAAAAAAAAAAAAAAAAAAACCCTATGTCACAAAATTTATAGGTATAGAAGTCAATCTCATGTATGTACTTCACTTTTTATACCTACGCTCTACGGTCGCGCTAGGGTCAGCGCGTTACTCCGAACTGGGGGCTTACCATGACCTCTTATAGCAGGGCTGAAGTTGAACTGCCCGGCATTTTTGTACTATAACTTCGTTATAGCAGGCCTGCAACTGGCGAGCTAAATTACGTTCACAAAATCCGCTCAAAATTTATTCACCTTTTTAGGGTTTCGTAGCCAAATGGCAAAAAACGGAACCCTTATAGATTCGTCATGTCTGTCTGTCTGTCTGTCCGTCCGTATGTCACAGCCACTTTTTTCCGAAACTATAAGAGCTATACTGTTGAAACTTTGTAAGTAGATGTATTCTGTGAACCGCATTAAGATTTTCACACAAAAATAGAAAAAAAGCAATAAATTTTGGGGGTCCCCATACATAGAACTGAAACTCAAAAATTTTTTTTTCATCAAACCCATGCATGCGTGTGGGGTATCTATGGATAGGTCTTCAAAAATGATACTGAGGTTTCTAATATCATTTTTTTCTAAACTGAATAGTTTGCGCGAGAGACACTTCCAAAGTGGTAAAATGTGTGTATACTATTATTAAAACATCGATCAAAGTTACAACACATTACAAGAACTTTTATATTATGTTACTTGCTGCTACGGAACCCTCCACGGGCGAGTCCGACTCGCACTTGGCCGGTTTTTTTGTATAGACTTTTTGTACTATGGCGAGCTATTTGACGTGTATTTTACAGCAGATGACCGGCTTTTGAGCTTTTGTAATGTCAAATTAGGCGATCTTCAAGCATTACTGTTCATCTCTGTACAATAGTCGTTCAACTTAATACAGTCATGGTACGATTTTAGCGATTCAGAAGCAGGCCTGCTTTTTAAAGGAATTTGAGTCACTGGGAATTGAACGTTTCCATAAGAGGTCATAGTAAGCCCCCTGTACGAGTGCGACCGGGCGATTGAGCCGAGATATCGTGCCGAGATCCGTGAGCGGTGTCTATGTGTGCATTGCTCGAGCGCGCTTTGTATGACCCTGGAAACTATTCTATTATTTCAAAAACCTGATCCTTAAAAATCCTTGTTTACGAATGAAAATACAATACATACGTGTATTGTTACGATTCTTACGAAGACATTAGGGACAAGACAATGATGGTTAGTGCCATGACAAATCGTAACAGCAATATGTATATATGTATGTATATGTATATGGAAACTTACCGAATACAATTATTGAAGTGTCGATGTATATCAGAATTCTAGAAAATTTACCATTTTTTTTTAAATAAATTGTGATTTCCAACCAATTGTTCTAAAAACAATTGAGGCACTTTTTAGACCCCAATGGAATGGTTCGGTGTTACCACTACAATAAAATATTATTACCTAAACACACTGGTAAAGTCACTAAATAATACAATTACACTAAAAATTTAAAACTAAAACACACAACATTTACGTATTAAAATGTACAATAATAATAACTTTGGTTGGATTTGTACTGATTTAATTTCAGATGTACCAGGGTAGCATAATATCCTAGAAGATCTTTGTATGATATATAGACGGATAATATTCTTTAAGGCCGATGTGAGTATTAAAGTATGGTTTTTTTTTTAATTTTGACTTGGATACGATGTCCTTTAAGCCATGTCTGCGTATGAATCGTTCATTAGTTTACCATTAGAATATAGATGTATATTCTAATGGTATGTATATACATTCTAATGTATTTGTAGTATTTGGCAGCAAATGTATTAAGTCAACCTTCTCAGCAAACTTAGCCGACATAGCCAAACTACAATAAAATTGTCAGCTTCGTTTTATCGAGATGCGTGCGCCTGTTTCAATATTTCTACATATTGTCTAGTTGCGCAGACACATGAGAAACAAAACGAGTCCAATTTTTTATCACAATATCCACTAGGAATCAATTTGCGAATAATTGAAAATGTGAAATTCAGTGACGGTTTCACTGAATTTCACTTAAAGAAATCCCGCCAAAAATTCATTAAAATAAAGAATATTATCTATTGACCATAGACTTAGCATAGAAATAGAATAGGCTACATTTACCACCAGTGCCAATAAGTAGAATGACAGATGTATGGTTCTCCCATTCTATCAGCAGACATACTCACAGAAAGCTAACACTGTTTGAAAATTCTTACATTCTGGCATAAAGTACACCTATTACATGAACTAAAATTAGTTATGAAAGTCGCAGCACAGCGGCATCTTTCTATCCGCAAAAATTACACCTATAATATTTTCGGTACGGTACCCATCAGACCGATGCCATCGTTTTACAATTCAGCTTAAGAGTAGAACGTTAGAACCGCGGCGTGATTGCCTCTTACTAGGAGCGTCCTCTCCGCAGCCGTAGATATGGCGTGCAGCCAAGCGAGGTACAGCGCCGGAGGGACCACGTTCCTTCGCCGCGGCATCGGCAGGGTCACGCACACGAGGCGAGCTGAACGCGATTGGGAGAGGATGAGCTCGCGGAGGCGGAGGTGACGGTGCGTACGGTCTTGAGCTGCTATTAAATCCGCTTCGGTTATGCCCGCTGGAAAAACACACAATATTACGACTATGCCTCAAATGGTTTGGTAGGAGAAGGAATGAATGAAAATGACACAATGCCACATGTCACAGGAGCCGACGACGCGGCAGGTCTGAAGGACATGTATGGGCGTGACAAATTAGACTCCCACCTTAAGGATTGGCAAGAAAAGAGTTGAAAAATGGAAGGGACACCTTTGCCTTGCAGTTGGACACGCTCATCGGTATATTTATAATAAATAATATAATTAATTAATTAATAATAATAATAAATAAATAATAATGGATTCAATAAATATTTCGGACCTGGACCTGAAATGAGATTCGGAATAGACAAGAAATATGACAGCAAAAAAAAACCTAATCTAAAGTAAGCGTAATGTAAATGAAAAATTTAAGAAAAGCCGATTTTGCGATCTTCAGTTAAAATTTTCGGAGGACTAAAGATAAATTACGGCGATTAGCATAGATTACCGACAACCGCCATTTTCCTTCTTCGAATAATGAATAAAATTGACCTTAAATCTAACTCACTGTTATCATCATCGGCACACTTGAAGGGCGCGACCAGCTTGTCGAAGTACGCGAGCGTGGAGTCCTTGGGCCGCCGCGTGATGTCCGCCACCATCTTCAGCGCCGAGTAGTCTATCCGGAACTTGGACAGTAGGGAGGCCATACTGTGGACAACATTATCTTTTTATATCCTGCTTTACTAGAAGAAAGAGCAAAATTAAGTAGGCAGTGCGCACAGCACGTTGCGTATTCTATGACATGCCAAGTAGAGCTTACTGATGGTGGTACATGTTATTGGGTCATTCGGTTCCCTTTAAAATGGTTGAGCTGAGTGGGGCTGATTCACGTGTCATGCCCGTGAACGGGTGCCATCGGTTGAGACTGGTCATCTCTTGGCTGCCAGTGGCTTAATTCGGTTTCTATTTTTAATTACATTTAATAAAGAGAATAATAACTTATTATTATAAAGCATCTACCTACATTGTGCTCACATATTAGAAGCGACAAGAAATATGTAACCAAGATCTATGTAACTCATAATATGTTTTAAAAAGAGTGTCCATGGGGTTTCTTGCACGTTCTTCTACATAGAGATCTACGCTTTGGAACGTGCAATTTAGCTTCACTTTTCTTGGACTGACCGACATTTGACTATTCAAAAGTGCCTGCAATTGGTCTATTTGAAATAAATGATTTTGATTTGATTTGATTTGATTAGAGATAAACAATATACAGTTGGCTGATGGGGTCAAAAGGTTCTAGAGTGGCGACCGCGCACCGGAAGACGCATAGACCTCCCACAAGGTGGGGCGAGGACCCGGTGAGAGTCACGGAAATGCGATGGAAGTAAGACACACAGGCGCAGTGGCGACTCTTCGGGGAGGCCAGTGTCTAACAGTAGACGTAACGAACGAACGTACGTCGTACTTTAATTTGTAATCATGAGCTAGATGCACACCATATTTGTACGCCTCCTGGCAAAACATGGCGTTCTGTTAATCAAATATAAGATCTATCTGTACACCTGTGTTAACAAATAAAAGTGATTTGATTTGATTTGACGTCTTTCGGCTAATACGATAATGATGATCCTGCTTTAGAAACCGAGAGCAGTGGAAGAATTCAACAATCGGGATCCAGTCCTGAAAAAGTTGTGGTTGCTAACAACCGCCCGAAAATCGGTTAAGTGTAAAAAAAGTAGTTCATTGTCACTGGGAGAGTCAAACCGAACCAATTAAAAAAAAACCGGCCAATTGCGAGTCGGACTCGCCCATGAAGGGTTCCGTAGCAGCAAGTAACATAATATCTTGTAGTTCGTTATAACTTTGAAGGATGTTTTAATAATAGTGTATTTTTTGTTAATTATGACGTATTAAAAAAAAACTACTTACTAGATCTCGTTCAAACCAATTTTCGTTGACTGTTTGTATAGTAATGTACATCATAATATATTTTTTTTAGTTTTATCATTCTCTTAGTTTAGAAGTTACAGGGGGGGGGGGACATACATTTTACCACTTTGGAAGTGTCTCTCGCGCAAACTATTCAGTTTAGAAAAAAATGATATTAGAAACCTCAATATCATTTTTGAAGACCTATCCATAGATACCCAACACGTATGAGTTATCTATAAGGGTTCCGTTTTTTGCCCTTTGGCTACGGAGCCCTAATAACCAAATTAATAACCTTTATAATTTGTTATTACTTGCTGTACTTATATGTAAGCTACTGAATGTAAATTGGAACAGGTGGGGACCTGGTGACCTGTACTACAGGTGTTACTACCTACCACAGGCACCAGCGATCCACAACCAAAAATTGTTAGCAATGGTTCTAGTGTAAGATTGTCTGTATTTTGGCTTGTGGTGAGAAATAATTATTTTG
The DNA here is from genome assembly GCA_929112965.1 of Mythimna albipuncta. Lineage (NCBI taxonomy): Eukaryota > Metazoa > Arthropoda > Insecta > Lepidoptera > Noctuidae > Mythimna > Mythimna albipuncta. The sequence continues at coordinate 2,162,099 of OV815973.1, forward strand.
TATCGTCGTTATATTATTATTATTATATTATTAATAAAAAAAAAACTACAGTTGGGTACTTACTTCCGCTCCTCAATCTCAAGTTCAGTGTTCTTATTGGCCAGCGTGAACACTCGCAGAGGACATGACGACCACGCGCGCCGGGTCGACAAGATGTAAGGCAGGAGGAGAGTTAGACCTGCGAATACATACAATGCAGTTAGTATAGTAATGATACCCTGGTATCACGGTACAGTTGCCATCACGGATCTTGAACGCTCGGCGTCAGAGTGGAGATCGTTTTGCGTATTCCATACATTGGCGAGCCAATCGTCTTTATTGTTAGTTAAGAGACAAACACTAACAATGTTATAGGACTGTATTACTAACATCATAAACAACTTTTGTTCTATGACTTTTTACAAAACATAATACATTTACCAAAAACAAACATACATCTTGAATGTTTTGTCGTTGTCCTATCTATCAACTCTTTATTTTGCTTTGCGTACTTACGTATGTATGACGCTTCGCAAGCGCATCAAGCACCCCGATGTCCGATCCCGCTCTTCTCTATTGTACTATCGCTTGTTTCGCATAGACTTCGTAATATTGAGAACGTTCAATTTAAATATTTTTATTTTTGTATGAAAATCTGATTAACTAAAATAATGATAAATTTTTAAAACTCGTAGAACAAAAGTTCTTGTTTATTATATAACAATATAACATCCCACAACTATCACACAACGCCGTCTAGTCCCAAGCTAAGCAGAGCTTGTGTTATGGGTACTAGATAACTGATAAACATACATATATATTTGTAAATACATACATATTATAGATATTCATGATTCTCATGATTGCTCATATATTATTATTTGGTATGTATGTATTTATGTATGTATTATATTGCATATGTATGTATCTGTGTATCTATCAATTATAATTATTTTAGATGTAATTAATTTTAAAATAGTACTAATTGTTGAACTTATGACAGCCCATATCATGTTCTGACAATTACTGTCTATTCTAGGTTGCCTGGAAGAGATCGCGGAATGCGATAAGGCCGCCCATTGTACGTGTTTTAGATATAAGTTTTTCTTTGTTATGTTTTGTATGTACAATAAAGTATATAATAAATAAATAAATAAATTACACCCAGACACAAAACAAATGATTATGCTCATCACACAAACATTTGTCCTGGGTGGGAATCGAACCCACGATCTCCGGCATAGCAGTCAGGGACACTAACCACTAGACCAACAGGCCTGTCAAATGATGTTCTTAACATAATCCTCAGAAGTTTCCAGTGTTTTACAAGTAGCTTTGCATGGCGTTATAAATGTCGCTACAGGACCAGGAGTAAATACTGCCAGGTGGAGCTTACCTCCGTCATCATACAGCCACCACACGTCCACAGTGCCCGCTTGTCTCTTGGTGAACTGCTCCACTGATGTAAAGGATGACGTGCGCCTCGCTTGGGATGCTCCGAGCGCACGACGCACCGCGCTGCCGATGCCTTTACCCAGACCACTTGAGGATAAAAAAGAAAATATACGATTAGGATTGCATTTAGAAACCTACAATATTATTATCACCCTTTACTTTTACGTGGGAAATCATCAAATGAGTTCTTCCGCTTTGGGCGGAACGGGAAGGAGTGTCAGACTTTTCTCGCTGGAAGGAACACTGTGGAATGTTCCTTCAATAGCCTTTTTTTGTGAAGGCTTCGCTAACTCCTTCGAACAATCCGCAGCTTAGGTAGACGTCGACCCTAATAGGCCCCTACAATTTTGCTGACATCTCTATGAGGTGCACGCGGAACACTACGCACCCTCCGCTTCGTGTGAACCCGGGCTTAGTCCCTACCAGCGTATTACGATCAAACACTAATACGGAAAAGAGCGTCGGTCAGCCCCCGCCAAGGTACATGGAAATATCCACGAGGTATTTCTAACAAAAATTTGTTACTATATAAAAGTTTCATAAAGTTTTCTTATTTTCAAGTAAATGTGCTGAAACACGTGGGTCGTTACGTCAAAATACTCTAAGAAATTCTTTTCAACCACATTCGTACCCTTTTTTATTATTATTGTTTGACTTGCGTTTAACCACTTTTGGGTAGCATAACCAATACAGAATAACATCCATTAAAGAGTTTCAATCTTTAACTTCGATTTTTTTCTCCAGACTATTACTAACTAGGACTATTTCGAGGAAACTACAACTTCCCAAGACAATGTGATTCATCACCTAATATAATTTCCACCTAGTGGTGGGGTTATTTGTAAAACACTAACAATCTTGCATACTAACCTCCATAGAGCGGAAGAAAGCTAGCGATTTTAATAAAGCTCACCTTTCCTTGTCTTCTCTCTTGGGCGCATGTTCCTTGTTCAGCGCGGCGGGGTCGGCGGAGACGGCGCGCCCCAGCTGAGGCGAGCCCAGTGACACATCCGACATACTGCTGCCTACGCACAGAACATTATATGATAAAACTTATGCTATGTTGGTAGATCGTGTTGTACCTACATGCCAGCTCAATAGTTACACTTGGAAACGAATTGAGTGTTAAAGGCGCAATTAAAGCCAAACTGTAGCAGACGGTTACATTATTCGATTACTTATTATACATAGACATATGAGTATGTACCTCTTTCAAAGGTCTCCTACCGCTTTGGGTGGGGCGACAGGGAGTATTCAACGTTTACTGACGACCTGTGTTCCTTCAGTCGGTCCCCCACCAACCGAAACGAGCAAGCGTTCCACGACTACGGGAACTCTTTCGAACGAGCCCACTATCCTGGCTGGCAACGGCCCTAGCGGATTCTGTCAATGTTGCTGAAACCTCGTACAGGCGCGCATAAAGTTCCACGCTAGTTCTATCCTAACTGGACGGCGAACTACCCGTCGCTCGCCGTCCGTATATATAGATATGCCTTGGTAGAGAAAACTTTTGTTACCCTTTTTTCGAGGAAGAAATCATCTAATGATTTAATGATTTTTTCCGCACTAAAGTGGAGCTGAAGAGTGTGTCAGACTGTTAGTGATTAAAACCACACCTGTGTCCTTGAGTTGCCCTTTGCGTTCTAGAACCACGGGTTTCCTTTTCAGCAATTCTCCATGGTCTTAGTGGGTATCAGCCCTGCTGGACACCTACGGTTTTGCTGACATCTCTTTGGGGCGCGAGTGGAACACCACGCCGTTTTTTTTTTTTTTTCGATGGGAAAAATCATCTTATGACAACCCCCGCTCTTGGGTGGAGCGGGAGATAGTGTCAGACTCTTACTGACTAAAAAACCCATCCCGTTCCTTCAAGCCTTCATACCGAGGCTCGAGCGCCCTTTCGGATAACCCTGGCCCCAGTAGGCGAACACCACGGCGTCAACGACTTTGGCTCGGTCCGGGCGATATTGTTACCCTAGTGTTACCAAAAAATTCTGCCGTCCGAACATTCATACCAATAATTATAACCAGTTTTCCTGCGACTAAAATGGTGTCTTCTCAACTTGTATTGTGCTCCGGTTGCTAATCACAATTTAGCAGGCGTTCACCAAAATGCAGACAATGGATTACTTACACCTATAATGGATGACTGGTAATTAGTGTACGATACTTAAACACGTGATTGTGCTCATGATAACCAACAACTTTTACTATGGGAACGAACCTGAAATAACGAAAAAAAATCAGGTGTTCAATACATTTATGTTTTTTTTTATCTGTTATAAACTAGTTCTTGACTGCGATCCCGCCTAATGGTAAGCAGTGATGCAATCGTTGATGGTGAGGCGCACTAGTTTATTAAGAGCCTACTCACTCTAGCCTTGAAGACACCCAAATTATAATCAGACGGGAAGACCGCAGCAGGCAAACTGTTCCAGTCCAGTGAGATGTACGCGGTATAAATGACGAGGCGAAACGCTTAGTCCGGACCGTAGATGTTTCAACAACGGTTCATGTTTGCCTAATGTACTGAACAGCTAATATTTTTTTCGTGATTTCGGCTTTGCTCCCATAGTAAAAATTGTTTGTTATCATGAGCACAATCACGTGTTTAAGTATCGTACACTAATTGCCAGTCACCCTATATATCATATTGTAGCATATCATACAGTAAAAAGTAAGTTACAATTACACACTATAGGAATTGAAGCAAGTTATTTATAACACAGTAAAAATTAGTTTAAAACACAGAACACACACAGTTTTAGTTTATGAATCAAACAAAAAAAAACACTTAGGTAATCTGTAGGTCAATAACAATCTAATAGATTTGTGCATAGAAAGTTAAAGAGAGGACTTAGGGCCGTATTACGAAACGTTTAACACCACGGACGGTGCTCCGATTCAGCTATCCTAAGTTCAGCACAATTACGTATATACTAATGATCCACCCTATGAAAATATCTAATGGTAATGACTTTCACCTTTCTAGGGTAGATTGGGAGGGTGTGTCAGACTTTTACTGACTAAAACTACACCCATGTTCCTTTAGTTGCCTTATACGTTCCAGGACCATGAGTATATCCTTTTCAGAACCAATACTATTACCTACCCTATCAGGCATTGGCCCTCCTGGACCTCTAACTCTTAAGGAAAACTACATGCCAACAATGATTCTGGCTCGATCCTTATAAGACGGGTAGCCGAAGAACGCTCTGCGATTCTCGACACCTAGGGCGCCTCCCCCTATTGAGTGGTTTGGGAGGAGTTCGCGAATAAACAGACACGCGCAGAAAGCGACTTTGTTTTATACTCTACTAGCTTTTGCTTTTGTTTTTTTTATAGTTTTTTTTTTTTTTTTTTTTGTAGGCGGTACGAAATTCGCCGAGGCGACTAATTTATAAAATTTGTATGGATAATGTAAAGTTAAAGAAGAGAAAATTAGCGATAAACATCGTTGCCGATAACAATTAAGCAAGCCAACTGGGCTTGCCTAATCACTAGTTTCTTTTCTAGTTCTACACACATTATTTTTTTCCACCAACCAGACTTTGTTCTTTACTTTTCCATATATAATTATGTAAATATGCTTTTTCATTTCTCTATCTGTCTCTGCATCACCCAAAGGTTGACTGGTAGAAAATAGCATTAAGCCTCATAGCATTAAGTCCGTCTTTGTACTCCTTTGTGTATGAAGAATAAAATTAATAAAATTTGTCAGAGTGAGACGAATATATACATAGAAACAATAGCACTAGTACAAAAACCCTTTCGATAATTTCATAATACGGCCCCAGGCACAGCACTACAGTTAATAGAACTAAATAAAAATGGCGACTCACCTCTAGAATGCGTGTTGAGACTCTCTGAGGACTTAGATTCCTTGTTATCGCCCATGGAACCTAAACAGAAGCTGATGATATGGTGGCTGCATGATAACACATAAAAGGACATTGGCTGCGGAAAATACATCATGACGATCATGACATCATGGCTTGGTAAAAAAAGTAGCTAGAGCATAGCGAATTTGAGGACCGGTATATAACTGCCCCACATTCGCAATTACTGTTGCATCGTGATAACACACACATACACAAGACACCACAACTACCTGTAGCTATAGGCCATATAAATGCTTGCTTGCTTTTCCGTACGGGAATCGAAGCCGCTACATGCAGCACAGCAGCCAAACATAAAATGTTGTTGTAATATTTCACCGGTACCTAACATCACAGATGTATTTTCCGCAGCAAATGTATAAAGAGTGATTAATCAACAAAATGGAAACTACAGTCGAAATTATGAGTTAATGCCGATGAAGAATCGATTAGTTAGTCATTATAATTCATTTTCTAACACCCATCAAAATTAATCACTGAAAAGCGGAAAATGTCAACTAAAACACCAAAAAAAGTATAAATTTAAAATATTACATTGATTCGGTACAGTTTCCTATGTATAACTGTCAGAGGCGTAGCGTGGATTAACTTAAACGTGGGCGAAGGCGCATCAGCGAGGCCCTTTTTGTGATAAATTCGAAAACATGACAGCGACTGTGGCAATCCAGTGTTCGACTACATCGTCGCTAACCATCAGTTGAAATAGTGGCAATCATCCGAGCCTATCTATACTAGTATTATAAAGAGGTAAAGTTTTTTTTTGTTTTTTTGTTTGTAGGATCTCTGGAAGTACTGATCCGATTGCTAAAATGATAAGGTGCTTTATTCCTGAGTGACATATGCTATGTTTTTTATGTACGCGGGCAAATGCGCCAAAGGTAGTCAATTATAAAAAGAGCCCTCCTTCTTAAAGAGTCCTTGCTTGTGCGATGTGCCTTTTAATTAGGCCCTTAAGGTGCGAACCTTTAGGCGTTCGCCCACACCTTGCTACGACACTAATAATTGTTTTGGATAAGTTCAAAGTAGGCCTATGACCACGTTGCAAGATAGAATTATTTGTCTCAGTTAAAGCGTATTGAGATAAATTAGAATAGGTTGTGAACTTTAGTCGTTTCCCAATGAGTCCGATTAGTATCGTACTGAGCAGAAAGCAACAATAAATCATTTTATTTAGCAATAACTTCCTTTAGTTTATTTAAACAAAGCGCGATTTTAGTAATCGTTGAGACCGTGACAAGAGATAAAGCGCGGTCACTGTCTGACCTAAAAAAAGTGAGATGCGCTTGCAATTTATTGCTAAATATGAATAATTTGTCGAAAAAAAATCGGCTAAGTACCGTTCGCAGAAAAACAAACGACATGAAAATAAGGTGCGTTCTATGGAAGCCCCTCTTAAATATTGATTTAATTATTTTTTAATATTAGTTGTATCGTCTGTCAAAATTTCAACTGTCTAAGTATCGCGGTTCATGATATTCAACCCGGTGACAGATAGACTGGCGGATGGACAGCGCAGCCTTAGTGACAGGGTCCTGTTTTCAGAACCCGGTTTTTCAGGGTGGGTATCCCTTTGGTATGGAACCCTAAAAATGGATTCTAATTCTAGCTTCTATTACTCCAACTGCTGGGTGAATGTCTCTATCTCCTTTTCCCACACATGTCTGTCCTCGGCCATAGCGGGGCAGTCCCTCCGGTAAAAGTCGAACACATCTCTCCACATTTGTCTTGGTCTACTTCGATGTCACCTTGCGTTTAATGGGACCCAATAAATGGCTGTTTTAGCCCACAGCTCATTTGACACGCGGCAGATTATGTCTGGTTTAATGGCAAAACACTAGCAGCAAGAATGGGATTTGTTATTAAAAAACTAAAATAACAAGTTTTTCATTAATTATTCGTTATTAATTTTACCGGCTTAACTATATTGGCTTAGAAGGAAAAAAAGCCCATCGAGATCTTTTTCAAACGTGTTAAGGAAACGACTAAGTTCTCGAAAATCTATTCAATCGATCAACGTATATTTTTTCTTCGACCACGAACATAATAGATTTGGCTATTTATTTTTATCTTAATCTTAGAGTTATTTTAGGATAAAAAATGCCTACTTTAAAAATAGCTGAAATCGATTCTGTACTTGACCCTGGAAATACTTCTTTCAAGATAATAATATGCATTTATTACGTTACCTACATATTTTTTATTCAGACGGTATCTTTATCGAGTGCGCGATCACCATGGCCCTATGAAGATATACTCACGCGAGAAAGCCGACAAGTCCTTCAAGTTGACATCGGAGAGGTACGCTTGCACGTCGTCGTCCAGCGCGTCGGTGGTGTACTGGCCGCCCTCCACGCGCAGGAGAGCGATAGCCATGTGCACGTCCAGCGCTTTGCTGGGAACATAAACATGATTGAATTTGTAGAAATGTGTGGTACTTGGTGGATATCCCACCCACACACACAACGTTTTCCGAAAGAACAACGGCGTGGAAATTGTTGATGAAATTATCATTAATTTAAAGAACCCATGATATATATAGTTGCGAGATAATTTACTAAGTATTATCAAATATGCCAGCAAAATTTTTTTCGAGACTTTGCCATGATCTTTTGTTCCCATTGTGCGAAGAATGGAATTCCCTGCCGGTCATTAAGTCAAGCGTGCTCTACCGTCGACCACATCATCGCTTTCCATCAGGTAAGATAGTGGTCAAGTATGTGTCCATTAATAGTAAAAAAAGAAGCGTAAATTGGTCAAAAGACTTTTCATAGAAATACGACTAGAAAAACACACATAAAAAAAATCTTTTACGTTTAAAAAAATATTTGAATTAGTGATAGCGTGACGAGTGACAGGACAGAATGGAAGAAAAAACTTGTTGCGCAGATCCCAAATAACACGGGACAAGGGCTGACGGTGATGGATACAAATACCTAAGTTCTAGATGTGCTATTAAAGAATTTAAATTTTACTTGCAAAATAAAAGTGTCATAAATAACCCTACGAAAAATGGAACACAAAAAAAAGATAGCGACATAAAAAATATCTAATACGCGACAATCAGATTTCTAATACGCGAGAATTCAGAACAAGAATTAGATAAATAAAAAAGGACCAAAACAAACTACAGACCTTCACACCATACCAAACGAGTCAGAAGGCTGCCTTACCAATTTTTAGTGTTGTCGAATCTGATCGATTGTTTCACCAAATTATAATTTTATAGCTCAATTTTAAGATAATTTTCACTTTATGAGTTATTTGAAACTATTAGCAATAAGCTCGTCACCCGTTCGCAAAAGATAAGAAATTTATCATCGCTTACCATCAGGTGAGATAGTGGTCAAACGCGAGCAGGCGTAATAAAAAAGAAAATAAAAAATAAACAAACTTTTTTTACAGTCCGTTAAACTGATTTTGACTTCTAATGCGTAGGCATAAGGATAGCATTAAAAGCAAAATAGTGGTTACAATATCACTAACTACCATCCCCCTTCTACCGTCCAGTGATTATTATTAACTCCAGCCGCCATTTAACGCAATAAAAGTCAAAATCGGTTGAACGGACAGTAAAAAGGTTTATTTAAATACCTAATCATACTTCGAATGGAGTATAGTGACATAAGGAATCAGTACGCCTACCCCTTCAAGACACAACAGCGTGATGATACGTCATCGACGTAGTAACTTACTGCATGACTTCAACGTAGTCGACGATTTCGTTTCTTTCGCTCGTTTGCCAGTTCTCCTTGAAACCCATCAGTAGAATGTTCGGCTTCAGCTTGCCGATACCACTGGCCTGTAATAAATATTCAAATTAAAAAAAAGAAGAACTACTACTATGTTAAGATCGTAGTAGTTGGCGTTCTAATCTCTGCCTATCCCCCTAGGGAAAAGACGAACGTTTTTTACGCACACAGTAGCAAAACCATTGAGTCAAGGCCATTCAAATAAACTCGACTCATTCACCATTCACTCGTTCACTAAACGTCATAATAAACGTCAAACGAAACGTCATAATAAACGTCAAACGAAACGTCAAAGTCAAAAATCGATTCCACAAACTTCACTTGCGAGCACTTGTCTCGTGAGTTAGGTTATGGCGTTGTTAAAATTTCTTAATCGCAACTTTGTGAGTATAACTTTCCCAGTTATTACTGTTACGTTCATTTATTTCGACTGGAACCACACCAGAAAGTGGAAGTTGCAGCAGAAAGAACTGCTCGGTGCTAAAGAAACGAACTAACTGTCAATAACAAAGTGTTGTGTAATCCATCTAGTAAGTAGACTTTTGTGTCCAACTAAACTATTTTGTTAAAACCTATTTATTTAGTTCGATAACGTTTAAAGCTATCAATTGTTTTTATTTCCGTAAAAACCGTAGTAACGTGAACAAATTTTTACTAAACAAGGAAAGTATTGCTGGATATAGCAGTGACGGAATTTGATCCTTAATTTATTATGATTTTGGCGGAAATTTCAAATAATTTTCTTTTGTTTTAATATTTTTTTCTTTTTTTAATATGCCTTTAAAGACACTTATGAAACGTAAGAAGCCAGTGCACGATTTAAATTGGTTATATCCTATACGTAACCATTCATAGTAATTTAGCAATTTAAATTCCATCTCAATTCAAGCCGTCAAGTTCATCTGGTCAATTTTTTTTTGTATATTCTTGATGTATTTTAATTGCTGATATTTTTTGCAAAATTATTAAAAAAAGAATGAATTTCTTTTCAGAACTAACATGGCTGTCTTCGGCATCACCGCACGTTACGTTTGGTTTGCTGTCCCTATCACAGGTTACCTCTTGGGCAAGTACTTGGACGACCAAGAAACCCTGAGGATGACCTCCTACAGGGACAAGTCGGCTCTCTACGGAGGAAAGAGAGACCAGCCCTCATGGCCTTGAAAGCATTCGGAATGTAGTGGTCTTATTAAATGTAAATAACGTGTAGTGGTCAGATTAAATGTCTTAATTTAATCTCTTTTGCATTTTACTTTATAATTAACCTTTTAATCATGTCAATTAGAGACACAATAGAAAGACAATGACAGCACGAATGCCAGTGTTTGCTTAGGGTTTAATAAATTAACTTCTATTACTGGATCAACAACTCGTCTACAAGACTCGACAATGGTTTCCTTACAATCATTTTTAAAATAACTAGCAGCTGTAGATATGTTTTGACGTACAAGTCAAGGTATATAATGTTTCTACAGTTCAAACTCAGGCCTTCTAACTTCGTTGCAAAATTTCTCCTACCGTAATTAGTTCACAAAGTTTTTTTTCAGGGTGTAAAAATCAAATAACTCCTGCTCAAGGGGACCAAAACAGTTTTAGACTTTTACTGACTAAAACCCACCTGTGTTCCTTCTGTTGCCCTTTCTGTTCCAGAGCAGTGATAACTCTGAACAATCCCAAAGCAGGTTATAGGGTTACAGTTTCTTTTGTGCTGTTTATTTTTTTTTTTTTTTAGCACTTTGATTTAAATAAACTAGGCTCGCGTAAAACTCCATACAAACTTTAGACCCCCCCCCTTTCATCCTTTTAGAGGGTGATTTTTGGAAAATCCTGTCTTAGTGCTCGTCTACGTCATAAAAGGATGCCTTGTCTTCCTTTAAAAAGGAAAACAAGGCATCATAAAAGGAAGACAAGGCTTCCTTTTATGACGTAGACGGCAAAATGTCACGCTCCTAGTAGAAGAAGTAGTATCGGCTGTGTGTTGCCATGTCAGTCAGTCAGTTTCTCCTTTTATACATATACCCTCAGTTCCGAATTACGTCAAAAGCGATTATATCGCGAACCCGACCAAATTTAATAGTCACAAAATATAAGGGTTATTCAATACTATTTGTGACGTTGCGCGTTGGTCGGATTAGCGATACAATCGCTTTTGACGCAATTCGGAACGCGGGTATAGATTATTTGTAGTTTGTCTGGAAGTGAATGTCTAGTGGCATTAAGTCAGTCTATATTCTCACTTTATTCATGACAGTTTAAATAAATCAAATAAAACGACATAAATACGTCGACGTTTGATCTTTGGTCGAATTGGTGATCAAATACAACCTGGAGCACAGGCGTAGAGTAGCCATCCGTTTGTTATTCTTTACGATGCATTTTGGACAGTGTGCACGTGAATTACATGCCTTGATTAGGATATTTATTCTTGTAATCGCCTTTTTCTCACTCTTTTATTGCACCTACCACTACTTTTTCTCTACGTCACCCAAAGGTTGACTGGAATAAAATACCTAAGGCATTAAGTTCGCCTCTGTACCTACTACACGTTCCAAATGAGAATAGGACCGATTCCTGTTTTGACGTCTCGTCGTACTGTCAAATAGAAGAAATTTTGGCAAAATTGAAGAACTTAGAAATGAGTAAAATTGAAGAACTGGATACTGATTAAACTTTTTTCGTTTACAGTTCATAAATAAGTTAAATTTTTCGTAAATTAATTAATGTTTAAAAATTTATTTCCTCGATTTCACAACATGTCGGGCGATCCTATTCTCATTTGGAACGCATTGTACATTTTTGCATAAAGTATTAAATAAATAAATTCAGCCATCGCCTTTCTACCATGTAACAACCCGACGTACGGCGAGTATCCACCCTCACATAGTTACTGATGAAGCCTCTACGGTCAGGACTAAGCGTTTCGCCGCGTCGTTTAAATCGCGTACATCGAAGGACTGGAACAGATTTGCCTGCTGCGGTCTTCTCCGTTTATAATTTAGGTGTCTTCAAGGCTAGAGTAAATAGGCTTAATAAACGCTTCACCATCAACGATTGCGTCACTGCTTACCATCAAGTGGGATCGCAGTTAAGCACTACAGTTTGGAGGTATGCGGAACAGAGAGTAAAGTTCCACATACCTCCGTTGGAGAGAGAATCCTCCGAACTGACAGGTGTTATGTCTGGTGGGCAACTGCCCGGCAAATGATTTTGAGTTGTTCTATAAAGTCCATTCGCGCGGAAAACTTTAACTAAGCGATGCACCTGGAACAATTTGCCTCCTGCAGTCTTCCCTTCCAATTATAATAATTTAAGTGTCTTCAAGGCTAGAGTGAATAGGCTCCTAATAAACTAGTGCGCCTCACCATCAACGATTGCATCACTGCTTACCATCAGGTGGGATCGCAGTCAAGCACTGCTTTTTATATCATTTAAAAAAAAGATGCCGGATTAGTTCTCATGTGCCGCATAGATGTCGCTACAATAATTTATATCTTTAAAAAAAAAAACAATGTAAGTAGGCATGCTGATTGTGAATATTACCTGTACTAAAGCATTGGCTCCATCTTTGAAGCCAACATCGTCCACGATGGAGTAGAAGGCCTTGATCTTCCGTCTGGTGAACCATTGGTACGCGCGGCTCGCCAGCGCCTCGCGTCCGCGGTGGCTTACTTGACCCTAGGAATTAAACATTCAGGACCTAATAATGTAAACCAAGGTAACACATATACAAAGTGCAGTTCTGAATCTGTAATAAAATTCAGGAGCCAATTATGTTAGTGATTCTCGACTCGAATCAACATCCTTACAGCCACCAGACGCTTCATACTTGAACTAGTGCATCTAAACAATAGGGTAGTTTCCAGGGTCAAAATAATTACATTTTATTTAGTCCGTATTTTAGGTTATAAAAAAATATTGAACACGTATTTTTTTCTTTTTCGAACAAAAAATAACAAAGATATAGCCCATTATAATCAAAGTCAAATATCTATGTTTATTTGTGATACATAGGTATAATGTATGTAGGTACAGTACCTACATGGTGTTAATTATAAAATATCGACTCACTATGCGTTGCCTTGCTGGGCATACAAATATTGTTTACCAAATGGCGAACTGAAAAAAAAACTATGTTACAACAGTTTATAATATTGCTTATTAAACTTTAGTAAGTAATAAAATATAGCACATAACAAAAAAAAAGCTATAAATAATATTACGTCGCATAAAGAACTAAAATAAAAAACGTAACTTTAATGGGCTATATCTTTGTCATTTTTGGTTTAATTTGCAAATAAAAAAATACGTGATTATTAGATTATTCAAAAATAAGGGAATTTTTGAAAAATCTAAAAGACGGGCTAATTACATTTTTACGGAAAATAGCCTAAAAGGCTAGTTGCTAGGAGCGGGGTAGGTACCTACTATTCTGATTGACAGACGTGCACCGCCAGTTATTAAACGTCTAATGGTTGTAAGGTCGTTAAATTAACCATTAGTTTATTAGGGTCAAGATTGTTGTTTCGAGTGCGCCTCACCGTCAACAATTGCATCGCTGCTTACCATCAGGCGGGATTTAGAGATGTGCCGTTGCCGGCAATATGGGAATACTGCTGGCAATATTGCCACCAATATTCATTCTTCGGGCAATATTACCACCAGCATTCCCACTTCACGGCAATGGCACATCTCTTGGTGGGATCGCAGTCAAACACTAGTTTACATTATGAAAAAAATGGGTAGGTATTGGAAACATAAAAGAAAACTCTTTATTAAACATTTAATATTTCTATTTTTGTTTTGACACTTTCATAAACCTTCCTATAAATACCTACTTGAACTGTGAAATATGGTACTTCAAGTTTATTTGTAATATCATGCGGATTTCATCACGCATGCGGAATTGCCCCACCGACGCGTCCCGCGAGAGTATTGTCTGCATTACAATAAATACTTGTATGAAAAGGACATTTGCGGGAGTTACGCATGCGGTGCAAATCCGCATGATATTAAAAACACCCTAACAGTTCTTGCTTTTTTTGCCCGTGAGCCTTCCGTGGCCCTCCCTGAAAAAAATCCTGGTTTTGTCCTTGGCTAAATGAATCGCGTTAAGTATTCGTGATAGGGCCTCTGACGTCGCAAGACTGCAAACTGGAATTCTCACTATCCGGAAATACTGTCTTAAATCTACAAAGCGGAAGAGACTGTATTTTATGGATGTTCAACGTTGGAAAGTTGCTGAACCTTCGATCGACTCTTTTAGCTGTTATTACTCAACCACAAGCCTCCCTGAAATATTGAAGTGTAGGGAAAAAAATATCTTGAATTTCAACTGAAAGACGTTCATTGCTGGACACACCTCCCTGCTTGTGTCGCCGTCGAGGCCAGATCTTAAGAATTGGTCACTTGATGATATAATTATGGCCAAGTAAAAATGGCCAGATCGTTTTAAACGTTTGATGATATTTCAATCCTCGTTTGGCCACATCATTGATGTAAGATTTTTATGATAATAAAATAATCATAAACGTTTATTTCAAATAGAACAATTACAGGCACATTTTTAATTGTCAAAATGTCGGTCAGTCAAACAAGTGAAATTAAATTGCAAAAGGTCTTAGGAAAGTAGGTGATGGTAGGTAAAATATGCGGGGTTACCATGACGTTCAAAGTAAGACTGTTTTATTCTTATTCCAGTGTGGGTAAGAGACAGAGCTATACAGGTTGTCTAGCGCCATCTCTTACTCACACTGAAACAAGATTAAAACAATCTTACTTTAACCTTCCAACGTCACGGTGTAGGTCCTGACCACGGCATGTAGGTGCGCGCCGCAGCCCCCGGCGGCTCCCCGCGCCGCTCGCCAGCTCGTCGCCCACCTTGTGAAGCCGCGCCACCTCCGAGATTTCCGGTACTGTGTCGCCACTTATTAAGCCTTAACCTTTCGGCCCCATCAACCATCTGCTTAGCGAGCAATATGTCCGGCCCACTGCCACTTAAGTTTATTATTTATTTATTTATATTTTATTGTACATACAACACGATAAATAAAAAAAATAAGACCTATACCGTATATCTAAACCAACCTGGAATAGACAGTAATTGTCAGAACATGATATGGAATTAAGTTTGACGATTCTTTGGATCGTCGGTCAATTTGGTTCTCCTGCCGATGTCTTCATTTCTGATCCAATCTCGCAAGGAAATTCCGAGCATCTTCATTGCTCTTTGGGTGACTTTAAGCCTTCTGCCTTTGAGGATTTTGAAGCTATATGTCATTACTGAGAAAACGCACTGGTCAATGCTTATAGACTGTTTTATAAAAATCTTACCTGCATAATATGGCCACAGAGCATAAGCGAATGTCCCTTCGTGAGTAGATAAGTGAAGTCGGTCAGAATAGGACGCTCGCCCGGGAAGCCCGTCAGTACCAGGATCTGAGGCCTAAACACACATCATATGAAGCATTCATTTAAATGGAGCAGGAGTACATGTACAATGAGGAGTTGTAGGTCTTGGGTACAAACCCACCCAGGCGCATTACTTTGTGTAATAATTTATTTTAGCACGATCACTGCTCTCGAAACGGTGAAGGACAACATCGTGAGGAAACCGGCATGTATTTGACAAATGCGAAGAGACGTGACATTGACTAATTTTTAGGGTTCCGTATTCGAAGAGACCCTATTATTAAGCCTAAGGTGTCCGTCCCTCCATCCGTCTGTCAGCAGGCTGTAGGTCATAAACCTTAAGAGGTGGTCATCATTATCATTTCAGCCGATACACGTCTACTGTTGGACATAGGTCTCCCCCAAGCGTCGCCACATCGAACGTTCCTGTGCGTTCCGCATCCATCGGTTTCCCGCTACCTTCACCAGGTCATCGGTCCACCGGTCGGTAAGAGGTGCTGAGTTGAACTTTTCACAGACTATGTAGATATTTCTATTGCGGCTATGACAATAAATATAATAATTAAAGATGACGGCAAAAAACATACGTTATTTTGTCGGCTTTTTTTGCTCGATTATAATACAGAATCGATCGCACTTGGCCAGTTTATACCACTGCAAAAGCTTTTCTCGTATCCTTATATTCCGTACTCGAATGAAAAAAGATTGCATGTAGAGGAGATGAGAATGTTGAGACGGATGTGTGGTGTGACGAGAATGAATAAAGTGAGAAATGAGTATATTAGGGGATGTTTGAATGTGGCGCCAGTGACTGAAAAATTAAAAGGAAATAGTTTGTCTTGGTATGGTCATGTAAAAATAATAATAAAAAGAAAAAGAGGAGGGATGAAACGCATGTTGCTAAAAGAGTTATGAGTTTACACGTGGATGGGTGGAGAGAGAGGGGGGCCAAAGAAAAGATGGATGGATTGTGTGAAGAGTAATAAGAAAGAAAAGGAAGTTAGTGATAGCATGACAAGAATGGAAGGAAAAAGCATGTTGCACCGACTCAAAATAAGACGGAACAAGATCAGGATGGTGGTGATGGCAAGCTGTTCTCGTATGGTACAGTCAGTGGTGATACAAAAGTATGCAGTACCTGTAATTCTTGACATGTTCGGTGACAGTGTTGAGGTGGTACACGCCGTTGAGCGCCACCTTGTACGTTTGGGCCTGCGTCGTCGAGCCCCAGTTCACGTCTGCACACGTTAACACAACATTAATCGTTGGTTTAGCATGAGTTGTGGATGTAACATATTGAAGTTTGTTTTTGCAGTATTTGGCAACAAATATATTAAGTGAACCTTCTCGGCAAGCTTCTCTAGTACTAGTCAATACCTACTACAATAAAATTCTCAGCCCATTTTATCATGTTCACTCCTGTTTCTATAATTTATCTTATCATTCAGTTGTATACAAAGACACAGAGATACTAACTACACCAATTTTACATCAAAATATCACAGGAAATCTATTTACATTTAGATAATACAGCTTTACAAATAAAATCCCAAGAAGAAGTCATTGAGGATCCAGAGGCCTCACCACGAGCTCGACTTGACGCGATCCATTTGACGTCCTAAACTGAACTATAAAAGGGATAAAGCTTTATAGAGTGTAAAGCTCCATCCCTCTTACTCGCTCGCACGCCTGATATTTTCCCAAGTCATAGTAAGGTTCCTGGTAACACTTTAACATGAAAACCATAATTATATTTTCATTACACATACGCCATCTTACCTGGTTTCCTATAGGACACGAGTAGATACAGTGTTAGCAGGAAGCTGAAGGTGACGAGCGCCTGGATCCACGAGATCACGAACATGATGGCCACGCACAGCATCGAGCCCAGCAGCGACAGCCACATGTTGTAGAACTGGAACACACAAGTAACATAACTCCACACTTCCAAATTTATTCATCTAAAACCGATGCATCGCATACAAAACTGCGATACTACGCCGCATCGCATACAAAACTGCGATACGACTCCGCATCGCAGTTACCTGCGAAGCGAATTGTTGGGATACGATTTTGTGCGGCAAAGCTTCAAAGCTAGGACATGTCCTAGAACCAAAACATTCGAAGACATGGAACATCAACAAGGAGCCCGCGTGTCGGCCCAACCCTTCTTTTAGAGAAGAACCTTGAGTCCCAGCAGTGGGGACATTATAAGGCTGATGATATTATATTATACTAGTTTTCCCACGATATTTCAGAGATGTTTTACTTACCCTGAAAGTAGGCCTCCATCCCACCGGCTTAGCTAAACTCGCATGGAACGTCGAGAAGTTGATCAGCGCGTACGCAGCCAAGAAGAAGTTGGAGATCAGTGGCGCGATCGTGTTCAGACCACCTGCGAACAAATAATTTGCGTTAATAGAGTCTGTCTAATAAGTTGAACGACTTGGGTAATTATTAGGATTTAATGAAATCTGATGTAGTCAATACGGGTTCAATAATCAAGGTTGATTAAGAGATAGAGATCATTGTTTACCAACAGAAGAACCTTATAAAAAGTACCGAATATAAGTAATTTTTTAAATGATTAAATATTATACAAAATTCCCAAGTCGGTTGACTTATTAGACAGACTATATCATCATCAGCCTAAATCTTATGCAGCAACAAATTGAACTGATAACAATGGGCATACGGTATATTACCTCTTTAGAGTATAGAACTCAGGTCAATTTAAGAAACGTGCAGGTAAGAAACTTTCTGTACCATAGTGATTGATTATACAAGACTAAGTTTTAGTTTAGATGAAACCCAAAACAAGTGTCTAGTATTTTTATATATTAAATCTATGTACAAAATTTTATAACTGTATCATGAAAAATCACAAAATTATAGGCTTGTCAGCAAAAATACTTAGTCATCGGACCATCCAGGCGACTGAGGGGTTGTTTTGCACTTGCACCCAGCTGTTTGTTGGCTTGTAATACCCGCTATGACCTGCCGTGACCTGTTTTGTAGTTAGTGTCGGTCATTTCCAACTTGTGACCTTTTTTAAATATTTGGGAAATTAATATTTAAAATTAGGCAACATAAATGTACTGAACAGCTGATGAAAAATCATCTTTTGTCAACCCCCGCTCTTGGGCGGAGCGGGAGAAAGTGTCAGATTCTTACTGACTAAAAAACCCATCCCGTTCCTTCAAGCCTTCATACCGGGGCTCGAGCTCCCTTTCGGTTAACCCTGGCCCCAGTAGGCTTCGACCCGGCTGGGCTGGGCTGTTGCTGACAACTCCTTGAGGCGCGCGCCGTCGACGACTTGGGCTTGGTCCGGACGGTAACCGGACGGCCGGACAGCGAGCTACCCATTGCTCACTGTCCGCAAGCCCGCGCCTACGGTGGCTGGTTACTTACCCATGAGTATAAAAGCGACGGCGATAACGAAGGTGAGCACGTATCCTCTGACGGGCTCGTTGTTGGGCCCGTAGCCCTTCGCGAAGAAGATCAGGTACGGGTACAACTTGTCTTGACATAGCGCCTGCAAAATAACTTATATTTACACCTGCACATCACACCTATCCACGTTATTCAGGGTTTCATCATCATCATCATCATTTCAGCCGATAGACGTTCACTGTTGGACATAGGCCTCCCCCAAGTGTCGCCACAAGGATTGACCCTGTGCGTCCCGCATCCATCGGATTCCGGGTTTATCACAACAAAAATCTAGAAGAAGCAGATAACATATATTATGCGGTATTTATGTGGCCCACAAATAATAATATTTTATTGAAATCACTTGAATACAATCATCAATTTCGCCTTAGATCTTGTAATAGGATTATAAGATACAAAATCTTACATCGCCGAGCTCTCCACGCGACTAGAATATATACCTACAACAATCTGAAAACCACTAGCGGGCGGTTGCCTGGACCAGACTTAACACTTGTTCTGGTCTTTTCAATGGAAGACTTTACATCCTGTTTCGTATCTGTATAAGGTGACCGAACAGGCTTTGGATAAATATTTCATACAGAAATATTTGGATGAACATTATGTCAGCCTTAGTTTTAGATGAAGGTGGAGATGTCACGTGACAAGTCGCGTGACCGGTAATGTCATTGTCATGCATTTTGTACTTAGGGTCAACTCACACCGAAAGAGCTCGTTCGTGTTTCTCATGCGATAATAAGTACTATAGAAATGAAAATAAAGTTAAAATTCATATGACACTGAAACTGCGCTGACCTTCGCCGCTCTTTCGGTGTGAGTTGACCCTTAAGCGTTTGGCTTAGACTCGTTTAAAAATAAAAAGCCTGTTATGACATTTGAGATCTTTCTCAAATGTCCCTAGAATGTAACTTGGAACGAAACTGAAAGAAACAATAAAATAATAATTAGGACTTCGGTGTCGTAGTAGTTATTTTAGCTATTTTAGCAGTAGCTAAAATACAATGTCAAGTGTCGGTCATTTTATTTTTTGACAACTTTAACGTTAAAAGAAAAATCATTTTTTTAGCCTGCTGTTGAGTTTTGTACAAACGGACAGATCTTCTCACATCTATGTACTATATAATTCACAAAAAGTACTGTACTAAATTCGTTAAATAAACATGATTCGTTCAGTGCACTAACCTGAAAGACTTTGGGCGCGGAGACGAGCGAGGCGAGCGCGGACGAGAGCGTGGCCGCGAAGCAGCCGCCGTAGATCAGCGGACCGAAGCCCGACACCAGGCGGATCACCTGCACATATCAACACACATATTAACTAAACTTGTGTATAACGACACTTATAATATTATTTTAAGTACTTTTTTTACGGGCAAAGAAGTATTAAGAAATATTAATGATTTTAATTTCATTTAGTTTTGTCCTGTTTTTTAATGAGATTACTTGCTATAGACTCTTGTCTGATATAATAAATGATTTTTATTTTTATCTTTTTTTTTATTTATTTATTATTATCACAAAAAAGGAGTTGCTGCGGGATTGTCTGAAAGACTAACCATAGCCTTGGAACGCAAAGAGCAACTGAAGGAAGAGGTGATCTTAATCAATAAAAGTCTCGTACTAACTCTCGATCCACGCCGCGCTCCAGAGCCGCGGGGGAACATATTTTATGATTACCCCCCTCAAAAAAATTATAGACCTAAAGTAACTTGCATACATTTTTATTACTGGGTTGTAGAGGTACACACAATTAATGTGCTAAAACAACGTTTCGTGCATATGAGTGGAATGTTCACCATGTATGCCTTAGGGCCGCCACACACGGGTCAACCGTCACAATTACTAGACGCCACCACCGGCAATTTCCTGAAGCTTTACATTTTACACTTTTCATACATTTTATATGAATTCGCCACACACGGTTGATGTCGGTGGCCGCTGCACGCTACAAATCGCTGCTGCTCGCTTGTTGTGGCCTGATATAGCCATTAAACGTCGATACAAAAAGGCCGTCACACGCCATTAGTGCATTTAAACCTTCTTCATCAGAGTCCATTATGATGTAGGTAACGGGGATGGATAAAGTAAGTAATGAGTTTAATAGGGGAAGTTTGAAAGTGGCGTCAGTGACTGAAAAGTTGAAAGGAAATCGTTTGTCTTGTATGGTCATGTAAAGAGGAGAGATGAAAAGCATGTTGCTAAAAGAGTTATGAATTTACATGTGGATGGATGGAGAGGGAGAGGGAGGCCAAAGAAAAGATGGATGGATTGTGTGAGAAGTTACATGTAAGAAAAGGGAGTTAGTGACAGCGTGACGAGTGACGGATCAGAATTGAAGGAACAGCTGCCAATCACAAGTGGTCGTCGGTCGCTTCAGCTTCCTTTGTGGCTGCTTCTAGCTTCTCGTGGTGGCGTTTGTGGCTGTAGCATGTGGCCCGTGTGCGACCTTTATCGTATTAGAAAATTGGTAGCTATACAGATAGAAACTCACATCATTACTGTTCTGTAGTCCATAAGCACAGGTCCTGTTGGCAGCACAGTCGGCCATACTCCACGAGCTGATGTCAGCCACGTCTCCCGAGGCATCACGCAGCACGGTCCAGCCGGCCAGCAGCGCGATCACCAGGTACGAGATCGTCGTCAACAGGATGGCTAGAAGAGTGCCTTTGGGGATCGACTTTTGAGGATCCTGTGAGGGAAAATGGACTTTGTAATCATAAATTTAAGTTTGCTTTCAACATGTAGGATTTATGGACTAAGGTGTAACGTGGACGAAGAGGCCTTTTCTTTACTTTCTTGAATTCGAAAACGAGGCAGCGACTGTCGAAGGCAACCCAGTGTTTGACCACATCGTCGCTTACCATCTGGTGGAATAATGGTCAGACGTGAGCCTTACAACTGAGTGGCACCTCGCTGATGTGTCCACGCTACGCCTCGGCACTCTACCCAGACTGGAAGCAGTTTATTTCGCACCAAAAAACAAAAAACCTGAGATAACTTTGTTTTTCTTGACAGAAAGTGTTTTATAAAGTTTATAACTTTCTAAATATAGTGAATAAACATCATCTTACCTTCAAATCTCCGGAAATGTTAGCGCCAGCCAATATCCCGGTGGCGGCGGGGAAGAATATCGCGAACACGGAGAAGAAATTATGTTCTACGCCTTCGAAGTACCGGTAGTCTGGACCTAAGTTATTTTGTAGCACCGTCCCTGTAAATAAAACATATCCTAATGTTAGAATAGAATTAATAGAATAGAGATCAGTGGTGGCCCAGTGGTAACGGCGCCTTCTTAGTTGTAGGTCGCGGGTTCAAACCCAGCCAGGCGCATTACTTTGTGTAATTTATTTCATCTCCACTGCTCTCAAAACGTTGAAGGAAAACATCGTGAGGAAACCGACATGTCCTAGAACCAAAAATTCGAAGACATGTGACATTCACCAACCCGCACTGGGCCTGCGCGGTGGATTACGGCCCATTCCCTCTCCTAGAGAGGAGGCCTGAGTCCCAAGAATGGGAACATTATAAGGCTATTATGCTTATGAATAGAATAGAAATACTTTTATTCGGGACAGACACATCACAACGGTTACAAACACAAAGTAAAAAATAACAAAAATACAGAATGCGCCGAGCGAGCCAGTAGCGAGCGTGTGATCACTTCAGCATTTATTTATGCGCCCGCACCGCGATTCCGTCTCGCAACAGGGAATATGTATGAAATTATTCGCTAAATTAAATAGTTTTTGATAAACAAATATGAAAAAACCAACTGAAATATTTTCATCAACGACGAAGTAATAAATCGTTCTAAGCTGCTGATAAGAAAGAAGTTCGTCATGGTCTTTGACGTCAAAGACCTTGATACCGGCATGGCCGCCATAGAAACCGGCGTTTTGACCAATCAAGACAAGACAAAGAGACATCACACAAGAATACAAGATATATGTCTGTTTCGTCAAAACGGCATTTTCTTTTTTTAATTAAAACTTATTATATCTCGCTTGCTTTCCTACCAATTTTGATATTATATGCAATATTAGTATTCTATTTTTGTATATTTATTGATAAACTGGTTAGTTAACAAATATATTTTCATGACCTTTATGAAAGAATAATATTATAATAAATAAAATAATCGGCTAGTTTCATTTCGAATTTTTCGTTAAACCACCGTCACCTTTATTTGAATCCTTTTTAAACCATATACTCTCAATAAGGTTCAGTGTTGAAAACAAGCGTCAAAGAACTTCCACGTAGTTGTCTGTTTTTTTTTTTGCGTTTGGCACATCCTTGAGACTCACAAGATTAATTTTCTTTTTTATTTTAAGTTTCTACACTGTGTGCCAAATAAAATATTGTTCTTTCTTTGTTTATTCCCCAAAAACTACAAGAACTTACAATTATACCCTACGAATCCCTGCGCCAACTCGACGTCGCTCTTGGGCCCAATGATGGAGCCGATGCAGAAGTCAGCTATGGCCGCCAGCAGGATCACCAGCAGTACTATCTGAGCCTTCGCCTCCCACTCCATGCCGACCATCACTATGCCGGTGAGCAGCACTATTGTGATGCAGCCGTAGATCGCTTGGTCCTGTGCAGTGAGAAATAATTACATACAATATGTATTATGTTGCTTTAGGGGCGTAGCTAATAATAATATAATAGGAATGATCGTATATGTATCGTATCAGTAATATAATATAATAATATTTCACAACTATCACACAAGTATACAACGTCGTTTAGTCCCAAGCTAAATAGAGCTTATGTAGTGAGTACTAGACAACTATAAACTGTACTATAAATATATTTCTAAATACATACATATTATAGATAAATTAATTACACCTAGACACAGAAAAAATGATCACGCTGATCAACCAAACAGTCCTTGAGTGAGAATCGAACCCACGACCTCTGTCATAGCAGGCAGGGCCACTAACTACTTTCTAGTCAGCAGGTCAGTCAAAAAAGTAATAATAATAAGTGACACACCCTTTACTTTTGTTATAAAAGTAACCTTCTTTCTTTATTTAATTACAAGACAATATATACATAATAAACTTAAATATTAATATATATATATATATATTTAAGTATGCTTAACCTAACTATACACACTAAAGGCCCTACTAAAATATGGCATCATAAAACTCCTCCGCATCGCTGTCGACTGGAAGTGTGCCCAAGAGGCTGGTGGCATTGCCACGTTGAATGGCAATGCTTAATCTCTGACCGAGGTAAAAACCAGCCGCGAACCGCGAAGTGTCAACTAAGCGTCTTGACAGTTCTTTAAAAAGTGTATGAGCACTCGGTCCCCACGGCCCAAGAGTTTCAACCCCAAACGGCTCAAAAATATAACTGCCGAGCAACAAGGTTGTTATATTTCCGCCGCTTAGGTTCTCCGCAGCCGCAGCGGCAACACCAGCACAGCAGTGACACATAAATATACATACCCATCCCTTATCCACCATATAAGCAGACTCCGGTATGAGGGTGATGAGAGACTCTCCGAAGCCAACCACGTACATAGCACACGCCACGGCGTTGGCCATCGAGAATATCAGGCCGATGGAGCCGCCGAACTCAGGGCCCAGCGAACGGGATATCATGTAGTATGTGCCACCTAGAAACGCAAACATACAGGGTGAATTTAAACTCACCGGCTGACTTTTTCATGAAATAGCCATTCAGTAGGGTTAGACGAACAGAGAAAGTCGTGCTGAAGCACGACTTCTTACAAATCTCTAAGATTTGTCATTTATTAACCAAATCATTAATATGCCATCATCTATTCCCTAAGGCGCTTATGAAATGTCTGAAACTTGGTGCGCGTTAGCACCAACTTTCTGACGTTTCATAAGCGTCCAATATCATCATTAGCCGAAAGACGTCCACTGACCAGCCATAGGCTTCCCCTAAGTGACGCCACAACTACATGTCTTAAGCGACTAGCATCGATCGGATTCCTGCGACCCAGGTCATCGGTCCTCCTTGTGGGAAGAAACTCCAGAACCTGTCAGCCCCATCGTCCATCTGTTCTGAGAGCAATGTCCCCTGCCAACTGCCACATATGCTTCCATGTAGGTTAATATGAAAAAAAAAAAAAGTATTTAGTATACGAAAGCTTACCTCCTTTGATGACCCCGTTGGTGCTGATGGCGGACATGGAGAGCGCCGTGATGGTGGTCACCACCGACGTTGTGAGGATCAGGACCATTGACTGCGCTGCCGGAAAATAACGCTTTTATTGTCCACATTTTGTATGAAATTATCACCTTTCTACCATTGGACAAACCGACGTACGGCGTATGTCCGCCCTTACGTTGTTGACACCTCTACAGTCTGAACTAGGCGTTTCACTTCATCGTTCAGAGCGCGTACTACATCGAAGGATAAGAACAATTTCCCTGCTGCGGTATTCCCGCCCTATTATATTATTTATAATTTATGTGTCTTCAAGGCTAGAGTGATCTAGAGCAATTCAACATCTACGATTGCATCATGCTTACCGTCAGTTGGGATTGCAGTCAAGCACTGGTTTATATAATTAAAAAAATCTTTTTTTTTTAGTGTTAAGTTTTTAAATATTATTCAGGCCTTTAATTTTTTTTTTAATACTTGTTTTGTTCATTGTATGCCAAATAAACTTGATTTCTTTCATTCTTCATGAAAATTGGCCCAGTTTAACTGTGAAAGCGTAACAGACCTACAGTTACTTTCACATTTATAATATTAAGTATGGATATACTTTATTGTATACCTCATAATGTTGTCAGCATAAACATTAATTTGCAAAAATCAAGTGTACAATGAGCAGTCTTATCGCAAAGGACAATCTCTTACAGACAACCTTAGGATAGACTGAACGATAGGAGATAGATTTTTGGGGGAGAATAGAATAAACTTTATTGTACACCAAAAGCAACAATGTACAATAGCACAACAACAAAAAACAACAATGCACAACAAACAATGCAATGCAATGCAAACAAAAAAAATGCAATGAAATGTTGTTGCTGTTGTTGTTTGCAATGTTGTGCAATTACAACATTTTTGATTTTTTTTTTGTAATAGAAATACAATCCTATTCTTACACAGTTGTTTGAATAACCCAGGTAGCGCTAAAGAACAGTAGGAACGAAGTTATTTTTACCCATGAGATATCAAGGAGCGCACGGAGAAAAACACTTTTAAAGTTTGTAATTTAGATACTAAAAATAAAAATAAAGCATAACCATCACCACCACCACCACCACCACCATCACATTAAAATAAGAAATAAGCATCACCTTTGTACTATTTTTCTGTTTCCTACTTCTTTTCTTGTATTTCCATATGTGTACATAAATAGTTAAATAAATAATTAATTAAATATTTGTAAATGACGGCCTAAAAGCCATGTCATGTACATAAGAACATTGAAAACGGTTGTCCCCGTCTATCTCTTTTTATAATATGTACTTGTAAACGTGTCCCGTGTAATATTTTTTGAAACTCACGCGGGCGTTAAGCCCATTCTAAGGTAGTTTATAAGATGCGATAAGACCACCCATGGTACACTTATTTTGATAAAAGTTTGTCCTACGTTATTATGAGCTAATAAATAGCTATAATAAACTGGTAACTACAACTTCGTCTGCGTCAAACTCGTAGAACAGCACAATACCATTTGATCAGATTTTTTTTTTATTTTTGCACGATACCCTATTTTTTTTTTTTAAATAAAAGTATTGGTAGCATAAGCTACTCCGTATAAAATCAGCATCGACCTGTAACAGTTCCGTCAAAATCAGGCCAGCCATTTCGGAGATTAGCCGGAACGAGTAGACAGACCGACACTACAATTTTACTTATATGTATAGGTGTATGACCATAGATATCCGTGTATGACTATGCATAGATATAGGTAAATAAATAACACAATGATACTAACCCACGCCCGCCTGTCCGACGACCCAAGACAGCCGCAGGAACAGCATGACACCCCAAATATTGAGGAGACATCTCATCAGCACCCCCTTGATCCAACCAAACTTGATGTTCGAGGACGCTAGCGTAGGGCTCGCTAGATCCTTCTCCAGAGTTTGTGGCTGAAAATATACGATTCGGTCAATCTAAATGCAAAGACTATACGAAGACATGGCTTAAAGGACTTAGCATCCAGGCTAAAAACATAATTAAAAAAAGAGGGATTCGGTTAGTGCTACTAGGAGATCAGAACCTATAATGGGTCTATGTGATATCTGGGCTATGGAAGTCAGATATGTCGTTACGTTATTATTATTATTATTACAATTGGTTCGTGTCAATTCTCTTTCGTCGATTCCTCCGACTCCTTTGTTCTGACCACGTGACTGAGTACCGTAAATAGCACCAGAAAGGAATTAAAAACTACCAGAACTCGCTTTGAAGGGAGATGAGGAATGATTGAATTACTAATTTTTCACGCTGAGTACACGGCCAAAGTCATTTATTTAAGGAACTAGGAATGCGTTGCGCATTTACATTATTGCAATAAATGCGTCACTTTTGATTTATTTACCATTACTAAATATTTCATGAAGTACATGAAATATTTTATATAATGAATCACCCTGAATATCTATACACATCTATGACGGGCGATGGGAATATGCATTGTTGAGATGTTTTATCGAACCAAAAATCATATAGCAAAAGAGAGCAATCCGGGCAATTTACAAAATGAATTAGCATACTTTGACAACCTATAGCTCTGATATCCCACGGATTGAGATGCTGCGAATTGGGTACGTTTACAGTTGTAAGGAATTCTCGTGCACATGGTTTAATCGTATCGACTGCACCTAAATTTTTGGGTGAATTATAACACCATATCCTATAGCTGTGGAGTTTAACTAGCTTATTTTATATGGCCCTGTATTTTTTATTTTTATCCGTAAACTGTCGCCAAACCAAGGGAACTAATTAATCCCATAATCTCCTCTAACGACACCCACGTGTATTGACCAAACAGTTAATCCTTTGCAAGGTTAGAAATACTTCAATATCTACGGATATACACATTTCATTGTAACTTGAAATAAATATTTTGACTAGTGTTAAGAGTTGCAGGTCACTGATTCAAAACTCAGCCAAGCGCATTACTTTGTGTAACTTATTTCATCACCGCTCAAAACGGTTAAGTTAAACAGTGTCAGTAAACCAACATATCCTAGAACCAAAAATTGGAAGACATGTGACATTCACCAAACCTCATTGGGTTTCCAAGAGAGGAAACCTAAGTTCAAGGAAGTGGAAACATTATGTTATGTTATGTCTGAGTGTGGTTTCCGCACCTAGTCCTATGCGGACCATTGTGCGTGGGCTATGGCGGTCAAAACCTTTGGCGGGCTTACTCCAACCCACATCCACACACCCTACCCTCTCCCACACACCCACCCCTCTCCCACTTCTCTCCAAAAACAGATCATGCCTCTCAGGTTTTTCAGGGCGTCGTCGTGTTACTATTGCCGACTAAAACCATACTTGTGTTCTTCAGTTGCCTTTTACGCGAGGATTTTCTGAAAACAAAACCGTGGTCCTAAAAACCACGTTTTCCTTTTCCAGAAAATCCCCGCAGCCCTAGTGAACAGCGGTCCTGCTGGGCCCCTACGGTTGGTAAGGATGGAGATCAATATTGGACTAAAAGAAGAGTTCCATCCACACTAACGATACAGCTAATTCTTTTTATCTGAATTATTCCACTAGGAAAGTTTAAGCCTATAGGATTGTATATTATCCACAGCAGGAGACAAAGATGCAGGAGACGACCCGGGCGTCAGGCAAAGCTAGCCGATTTCCGGCCACCCTAATCGCTGCGCACCACGACAAGCAAAACGTAGCTTGCCATCAGGCCGTCCGGTAATGATCAAACCCAAATCGGTATCGCGTTGTGTTACACACACACCTCAAAGAGATGTCAGCAAAAAAAATTGAAGAGACCCAATTAGGGAAAATGCATGAAAAAAATATTTGTTATCTAACCAGCACGCTTAGCCAAGTTGTTATTCTGCAATCGTTAACGCTGTCGAAAAGTGATAGAACGTATAGGAATGACGTCATTTCAACGTAAAGTCGCGTGGTCAGAACAAACGAATAGACAATTCGTAGCCAAGTTCACATCGTTCAAAATCGTTTATACAATATTTAACGCTACATCCTTTGTTATACAAACGCTACATTGTAGAACGAGCGGCCGACTCAGGCGCATCAACATGGCTACCAACTTATCGTTTTCTACAATTGCTGTCACCGAGGCGTTACCGATTAGAGAACGGCATTCGATTGTAACTTGGCTAGGGGGGCTGTTTATCAAAAAATATACAAAAATAGAATTGACAGTGAAAAAATACCAAAATTGGTAGATAAACAAACGAGATATAAAAATTATAAATAAGTAAATATAGGTATCTCTCTCGTCAAAACGCTGATTTCTTTGAGATCAAACTTCATCACGGCCGTAGGGCGAAGTTTGACGTCAAAGTCCACTTTCTTATTAGCAGCTTTAAAGCTTTATTAATTCGTTGTTGATGAAGATATTTTAAAAATACTTTTACATTTGTTCACTAAAATTTTCTTTAATTCTTAATTGTACAAAACTTAACAATAATATCTAGGTACAATGATTTAATAACAATTTATGGACCTACAAAGGCAATCTAAACTCAACAATGAGTTTTCTTCCAGCAAACTTTTCATTTTCAACATTCATTCACCATTTTCATTCATTCTTAATAGAGCAAAAAAAAAGTATGGATATTCCATAATGGCGGATGCCTGCTAGGCCTGCTGGGAATTTCAAAAGATTAAAGGAACACAGGTTTAGTTAGTAAAAGTCTAACCTTTCATTTTACCTAGAGCGGAAAAAGGTAGGTTAGATGTTATTCGACCTCAAAAAATAAATGGGAATGTATATAATCATCTTTCAAAGGAGCCTTACAAACATAACTAATTACCTACTTATCTCTCATCACTAACTTATCACTTCAAATCACACTTAACATCTACAATAACAGTTCCAATTAACCCCGCGTCATTCCATAACATAAATCGTTAATTACGAATTACGATCCACTACGACTCGCAGACGCATTCATTCATACTCCACTAATGAAGGGGTCAGGGGTTCAGTAGGTAAAGATGCAATAGTAACACGTAATGAAGAGCACACCTACGGAAGACCGTAATCCCATGACCAGGGGTTAATGCAATTAATGTAAGTACTTGAGCAAGGTCTAGATGCAAGACAGGAGAACTATGGGTTTTTTTTTTCGATGGGAGAGATCATCCAATGACAACCCCCGCTCTTGGGCGGTGCGGGAGATAATGTCAGACTCTTACCTGACTAAAAAACCCATACCATTCCTTCAAGCTTATATACCGGGGCTCGAGCGCCCTTTCGGATAACCCTGGCCCCAGTAGGCTTCGACCCGGCTGGGCCCCTGCTGTTGCTGACAACTCCTTGAGGCGCGCGGGAACAGCGCGCGCCGTCGACAATTTGGGCTTGGTCCGGACTGTTCTGAAGAACATCGAATTGGTCCGACGAGTGTTTTCAAGTCCTATTCGCGAGGGTCGTGTTGTGACAATACTTCAACTCGTTTAGCCCTTCAATCCCCAAAAGTTTCTTACTGCACCATTTTTTTTTTTGGTGGGAAATCATCAAATAACTTCACCCGCTCTGGGTGGAGTGCCCTCTCGTAAGTGTCAGACTTTTACTGACTAAGACTCATTTGTGGTCCAGGTGATCCTTCAATTGCCATTTGCGTTCCAGGGCTACGGTAACTCTTTCGAACATTATTGCAACCATTGGCATATCGGTTATTTGGGGGTGGACTGGCTCCTGATATCATGTGTTGTGTCATCATGATTTTTGTTTGAAGTTATAAGCATTATAACGTCCATCATAGAGTTTCGAATCAGTAGCGCAATATCCTAGGTTGAACGCTCAAGCATATGCTCGATGATGCGGACATACCTATGCCTGCAGTCCAAAATTCCCGCACCTCTTCTTACGGCGTCATGGTGTAACAACGCAAGCCATTATTTCACAAAAAAGCTGTATGACGAAATTGCACCCCTTAACAGCCAAGAAGCCAGAAACACGAGACCACTCTAACCAATAAATATATTAGATAATCCAATCGCCATTACCAGGGTACCATGTTTACCAAGAGGTACCGCGTATGTCTCACAACGTGACCAATTAACTGATGGACGCAATTACCACAATTAGCAACCTGGACAGCTAATTATTATGGGTTAAGGTTCATACTAAGTACTCAGGTGAAGTGGTAAAAAGAATCAGGTCAACTAATTTAATTAACTCATATCAGGATATTTATTTCTTCCCAGTATTTTCCACTCCACACAGTGTATCTAAACGATGACCATACTTTTGACATAGACAAAAGTCATATCGTACCCAGATCACATATATTGATCAGCTCATGATGCGGCCAAGTTAAACTGTCCAGATCGTTTGATGATATGTCAATCCTCGTTTGGCCTACTTTCTTTAAACTTTTCATTATCATAGAATTCCTACATCAATGATATGGCCAAACGAGGATCGACATATCATCTAATGGTAATATTTTAACAATCTGATCAGTTTTAGTTGGCCATATTACGAAGTGATCAACTTCGATCTGGCCTCGATGTCTATATCTTTCATAAGCTTGGATTTGTTCTGGATGAAATACCACTTATCATCAACTAATTGGAATGCAGGCCACTATAGTCCACGCACAATAGTCCACTAAAGACTAAGTGCAGAAAACCAGACCAAAAAGACCACCTACCACCAGACCACCTACCACCAGACCACCAGACCACCTATCGACCACGTAAACGTGGAATATCTAGTCCAAAATTCCAACTTCCAGGATGCTATGCTCCACATTTGGCAAGTGCATCAGTCCTTTGGTTATTAAGATCGTTACTTATATGTAATGTACTTAATTTAAATAAATAATTAGTAATTTGATCTCGGTCTTATCTTTACTTCATCGTAATCTCTTGTCCTTATTCAGATTTATTTGGTCCTGCGCAAAATGTCTTCTTCCACCCGTCCACCGTCGACCATCCGTATTTATCATCATCTCAAACCGAGGCATATAAACTATGACACATCCACCTAAGTATGAGATATGGGTGGATGTATCTTCCTCTACTCTTAAGTTAAATTCAACCACATTCGTTATCAAAACTTTTCTCTGGATATCTGTGACTCTCCTGGCTTCTATGGTGTGGGTCGCTAGAGTGATGCTATCACATTCTGCCTGATAGACAGTGTTTAGTTTCCCCAGCGGTCTGAATATTTGGATGTTAAAGTCATTGGAGAAAATTCCAACTCCAGATCTGGATACCTGTCTTTAATCCTCCATCTTCTAGGTCTGAGTAGTCATACGTTTCTCCTGTTATCCTGTCCGTATAATGTTTCTTAGCGCAAAAGACTATCTCCTAAAAGTCATCACCTTAAGCAATAGTGCAACGCTTAGTGACTATATCGTTATATGTCAAATCGATTCTACTTTATGGTTCATTACCATATTTATTAATAGATTTCATTACACAGGTTCTCGTGTCTGGTGTCCTGTTTATGCGGTTGCCAATCAACCGCATTGAATCACGATCATATTATAGATAGACAAGAGACGAAAAGTGATTCATTTTATTTTTATCTGTTATAAGCTAGTACTTGACTGTAAGCAGTGATGCAATAGTTGATGGTGAGGCGCACTAGTTTATTAAGAGCCTATTCACTCTAGCCTTGACGACACCCAAATTAAAATCAGACGGGAAGACCGCAGCAGGCAAACTGTTCCAGTCCTTTGATTCTTTTTAGACTCTTCATCTTCCTGCCCTTGTTCAATATTACTTGGAGTCATCGCAACACATACATTATTTTCTACAATGCTACCCTGTTAGCAGTCAGCCATGATTGACTCCTTTTTCTTTCATATCACTCATCACAGAATCCATCCAGTTTGTCTTTGGCCTTCCTCTCCCTGTCCATCCAACCACGTGTATCTCATGTATCATCAACTCTTTTAGCAACATGCTTTTTATCCCTCCTCTTCACTTGACCGATAAACGATTCCATTTTAACTGTTCACTGACTGGTGTCACTTTAAAGTATTCTCTAATGTTCTCAATTCTCACTTTATCCATTCTCGTCACTCCACACATCCATCTCAACATTCATTTACGATTGCTAAAGTCGGGAAATCTGTCAACTCAATAGCTCTTGCTGAGTGATCACAATAGACTTCTATAAGTGGAATTTGATTTCTAGATATTACAGGAAGGGTTGCGGATTGTTCGAAAGAGTTGCAAAGTGGATTTTAGTCATTAAAAGTCTGACTCTTGCTCCACCCAGAGCATAGCATAGTCAGCTTTATAATATTCTCACTGCTGGGACTCAGACCTCCTCTCTAGGAGAGGGAATGGGCCGTAATCCACCACGCGGGCCCAGTGCGGGTTATTGGATGTCACATGTCTTCGAATTTTTGGTTCTAGGACATGCCGGTTTCCTTACGATGTTTTCCTTCACCGTTTTGAGAGCAGTGGATATGAAATAAATTACTCAGAGTAATGCGCGGTTTGAACCTGCGACCTACAACTCATTAATCGAGGCCTTTACCATTTGGGCTCCACTGCTCTCCACCCAGAGCAAGGAGAAGTTATTTAATGATTTCGAAAAAAAAAAAACGGGACGGTGAAAAGTGTGAATTGTTA
The DNA here is from genome assembly GCA_929112965.1 of Mythimna albipuncta. NCBI lineage: Eukaryota > Metazoa > Arthropoda > Insecta > Lepidoptera > Noctuidae > Mythimna > Mythimna albipuncta. The sequence goes on from OV815973.1 coordinate 2,195,805, forward strand.
GATCAACAGGTTTATCTGCAATAAGATACTCGGTAGTCGCTTGAAGTCTATGATTTCATCATTTCTTTTTTGGTTGTCTCGTTATAGACTTTAAACCTTTAATAAAAATTAAACAGTCAGCCAGGGCAAATAATTTCGTCACTTGTTTACTTGATATTTATAAAAAATGAACGCCCCCCTCCTCTCTAGCTAAGTTACAACCGTTTCTCTTCCGTCGAACGCCTGGAGTTGGCCACGCCCCCGATTCTTTTGTTCTGACCACGTGACTGAGCGTTGAGATGACGTAATTTCCGTACATTTGAAGTTTTCTACTAGCGTAGGTAACTATTGCAGATTATCAACTTGGCTGGGGGTATTGTTCCGCTAAACTGTGCATCGATAATTTTGTTATGTATAAACAAACGATTTTATCGAGCGTTAATGTAGGTTTTCCTGTAAATAGTTCCTGTTGTTACTTAACTAAGTATGTACCTATGTATATTAGTTGTCACGCGTCGTATTTAGCTTTGAATATACTGTATTTGAGTGCACTGTAATGTTATAAGGGCGTAAGTTCAAAGTGCTCTTTATTTAAGACCAATTATTTTTATTTGACAGGCCCGTTGGTCTAGTAGTTAGTGACCCTGACCGCTATGCCGCAGGTCGTGGGTTCGATTCCCACCCAGGAAAAATGTTTGTGTGATGAGCACGATCATTTGTTCTGTGTCTGGGTGTAATTTATCCAAACTAATATTATAAATGCGAAAGTAACTCTGTCTGTCTGTCTGTCTGTCTTTGCTTCACGCCTAAACTACTGAACCGATTTGTGTGAAATTTTGTACAGACATAGTTTGGAACTTGAGAAAGGACATAGGATAGTTTTTATTACAAAAAATAAAATAAAAAATAAAATTTATTCCGGACATACAGCGCCATCTATTGGTCAAGAGTCGGCATCAATTCAGTACTAATAGTAAAAAGGTATGAAAATATAATATATGGGTAAAACCAAAAATCTGCCGGAAGTCACTATTCCACGCGAACGAAGTCGCGGGCAAAAGCTAGTCTATAATATGTATGTATTTAGAAATATATAAGTATGTTTATCAGTTGTCTAGGACCCATAACACAAGCTCTGCTTAGCTTGGGACTAGACAGCGCTGTGTTATAGTTGTGGAATATTATTATTATAAATTATACCTATAGACCCTTACCTTCCTAGATAGTGAAGCGTTGTGCAGCTCATCCAGTGTTGGTCGCGGTGCTGCGTGAAGCGATAAAACGTTCCTATAGTTGTCAAGCCTTGGCAAAGCTTCTCTAGTGAAATGTCTGTAAAAATACGTCAGATTATAAATCACTTTTTTTATTGACAGAAGATCCACGATCTGTTTCCTTTATCGACTTTTTTGACAAGCACAAATAAAATAAAACTGATTTATTCGTATCGTATTTTATTTGTGCATAATTATCAGTATGTGCCCTGCGGAATCTTTCTAAATACATTCTAAAAAATCTAGCTCCAAGACAGAGGGCTCTTCAATCACAGTGTTCAAAGAAACAGTACAATTCACGAATGATGGCGGCCGTGAAGTTTGCGCAGAAAGCTGCACAGTAACTTGTGTTAGGAACCAAATGGCGACTTGCGTGTACGAGAAGAGTGTAGTATTCGCGACCGTTCGTAAAGGCTACCTTCACGGCCGCCATCATTCGTGAATTGTACTGTACCACTGGTACACATGATAAAGTGTGGTAGTTAAGCATAGTTTTTAAAGTCTCCTAAACCAAAATGGACGGATAAACAAAGGACCACACCCGACCGAACCGACCCGGACTGGATTTTACTTACCATTTTGGAATAAAATAAATAAATAATAATAATTTCAATCAGACAATTAAAGAAATAATTATCAATTTCAGCATATTTTTTTCCTTTTTCTCACGCTTTTATTGCACCTACCACTACTTTTTCTCTGCATTACCCAAAGGTTGACTGAAAGAGGTCCGCCTCTGTACTCATGTGAGCATAAAGTGTTAAATAAATAAATAAATACCTATATTTTTACAAATTTTCTTGTATTTTTTTAATATCAACGACTTCTCTATAAATAATGCCCCCTTCCGTTTTAACAGCGTTGTCTTTGGTTTTTGGTATCCAATTTAATCTTTTAATTTCAACGAACCATCTTTCTCTATTGGCGATTTTACCAGTTTATTCAATTATTTTATTAGACTACTAGCTTTTGCCCGCGGCTTCGCCCGCGTGGCATTAGGTACTTAACTTTTCAATCGTGGAAATTACAGACACAATAGAAAGACAATAGGTGCGCGAACGCCGCCGGCGTTCGCTTGGTGTTTAATGAATAAGGATCATCCACACTTTCACATTTATAATATTAAATTATCCTAACTATAATAATTAATTAATTATTATAGTTAGGATTAGGATAAAACATTATTCCTGTAGCAAGACCAGATGTTTTAATTTTTATTCAGTAGGGCATTTGTTACGTTGACCCGTTTAGTTGTCTGTGTGTCCTTTGTTTATCCATTTATTTGCCATTTATGCTATCTATTCATATTATTATTATATTATTATCATAGTGTTGTCCTCGACTGTCGTTAAAGTGAGTTATGACGACACCCCTGGGTGTTCAATGTCTCCACACGTCATATAGCTCGGGCCCATTTGGGCGCCAAAATTTCAACCACTCAATTTTTTTACCTGAAACTTTTTCCATATTTAGTATCAGTACAGGTGAGAGGATCATCGCTGTCCATCCCATCGGAGTCTGTTGTTTGCTCTTGGTCATCCTCTTGATCATCCTCCATCTGCAAACAAAAATAATATTCAACTCGATACAAACTCGGCGTTTTATCAGTTCCACTTCGCGGTTAATTTACCTTTTATCTTATCTAGCTTTAGTTAAGTTCGCTACGACTTTGATCTCACATGAATATATTATTCTCTACCTATAGTTATCATACATTTCATTGTAATAGCTTGGATGAATGATTCAAAATTTACAACCTTTGAACCATTTTGATAGGTTGGAAATCATTGCATAGCGAGAGGGTACAATTGCCGTCACGGATCTTGAGCGCTGGCTTCAAGTTGCGCAGAAGTCAAATATTCGGTCTCTTTAGTGGTGCGAAGTGAGACGCGGGGGCGGGGAGTGTCAGTGATTGGCTCGCCGCGCCATCGCATTATAGTCGTCACTCCTGATTCGTTCGCGTTGCTGCATGTATCTATCAACGAAGACGATTGGCTCGCCTATGTATGAAACGCGCAAAGCGATCCCCACTCTAACGCCGAGCGCTCAAGATCCGTTACGGCAATTGTATGTTAGTTTACCGACTAAAATCCACCGTGTTCCATGGGTTGTGCGAAAAAGAACCCTGGAGCTCTGAAACGAAGGCAAAGAAGGAACATAGGAGTAGTTTTTAGTCAGTAAAAGTCTGACACAGCCTCTCGCTTCACCCTAGAGCCGGAGAAGTCATTGGATGATTATGATCTTATATATATAATCAGCCAACATCTATTTTTCATACCCCTTAGTGATAAGGGTTGTCCACCCTTAACATTTTTCTCTTAAAAATATTTATATGGCAAAACAACGTTTGCCGGGTCAGCTAGTACTATCTAAAAAAACCGTGTTGTGTTCCGTCAACTGAAGGATCACGGTTGAGCTGAAGTTGCCGTAACCAGGGCTACGGGAATTCTTCCGAATAACTCCGCAGCTCTAGCAGGAGCCTTTGATCTCAAGGAATATGAAAAGCTTACACACACATACATACAGGATGATATATGCTACGAAATCTTTCAGCTGAATGATAACAATAAATCCGTGGATGCCGTTTAAGGCTTTTTTTTTTCGATGGGAAAAATCATCTTATGACAACCCCCGCTCTTGGGTGGAGCGGGAGATAGTGTCAGACTCTTACTGACTAAAAAACCCATCCCGTTCGTTCAAGCCTTCATACCGGGGCTCGAGCGCCCTTTCGGATAACCCTGGCCCCAGTAGGCTTCGACCCGGCTGGGCCCCTGCTGTTGCTGACAACTCCTTGAGGCGCGCGGGAACAGCGCGCGCCGTCGACGATTTGGGCTTGGTCCGGACTGTTACCGGACGGCCGGACAGCGAGCTACCCATTGCTCACTGTCCGCAAGCCCGCGCCTACGGTGGCTGGAAATCGGGATCGGAATCCCGCCTGCGGCGGCGAGAGCGCCGTTGCCTGATGCGGTCGGCCTCCTCCTTAGCGAGCATTACTGCTTCGCAGAAGTCGGCGATGCCGTTTAAGACTTCAATCTATAAGAAGCTTCGTCTGTTCGACACTTACATAATAGTGATGTGATAATCTATTTCAAACCCAAACCACATAGTTACATGCAGTACCGTATCCAGATCACATGATACATCTCTAAAATGCAATTTTAGCTTTCAATAAACTTGAAAACCAACTAGAACGTCTAACAATAAATCGTTTCTAAATATTTACAGTAGTTCGCGTTAGTCATAGCTACGATTGATCCGTTCACTATCCAGCGGTAAATCCTTCAGTAAGAAATCGTCTAGTTATTGTGGGCAGCACATTTGTGACGTCAGATGATTCCAAATATATTTACGGATATAAGTGTCTGATAAAGCCGATGGTGTGGGGTTATGGGGACGAGTGATGGTGTTTACAGGTCAGGGGCCAACGATGGGTTGTCTGTTATAAATGTATACTGTATAGCTATACTTTACTCCATAATAAAAGATAGACAAGCAATTCAAAGTTAAGAAGGGCCTAGCTATTAGCTCGGTAACTCGGACAGTTAGACCAAGCCCAAGTCGTCGACGGCGCGCACTGTTCCCGCGCGCCTCAAGGAGTTGTCAGCAACAGCAGGGACCCAGCCGGGTCGAAGCCTACTGGGGCCAGGGTTATCCGAAAGGGCGCTCGAGCCCCGGTACGAAGGCTAGAAGGAACGGGGTGGGTCTTTTAGTCAGTAAGAGTCTGACACTATCTCCCGCTCCGCCCAAGGGCGGGGGATGTCAATGCATGATTTTTCCCACAATAAAAAAAAGGGCCTAGCCATGGCGTGCTAAAACGTAAGACGTCTGAGCGAGAAAGAGATGGAGCTTTACACCCTATAGCTACATCTCTTTAACTGTTCAGTTTAGGTCGTAAAATGGGTCGCGTGGTAGAACCTCGTCACTGTCATTTCTATTTCATCTTAAAATTAATCTTATAAATGGAACAACTGTGAAAACGAATTTATGCACCTGACCGAATTTCATAATATTAATTATGTACTTATCGTTCATTCAACGTCTTTATACGAAGGTAAATACTAACCTACATCAACCTACGTAGGTTTTTACCTGACTGCGCGACGTAAGAGAGAGTTATGTGTTTATAAGTGTATGTATATTTGTTGCAGGGATGTTATGGAGGTCCGAAACCGTAACTGAAACTATCCGAAATAAAAAAATATCCGTAACCGAATCCGATATAGAAGCTATTTGAAAAGTCACAACAGTAAAAAGATAATTTAGACCGGAAATAAGTTAAATATTGCTATTTGTATTTATTTTTATAATTCCACTACAAAATTCGCAACGAAATTGTACGAAGGCAACCACTGACTGGATCCCGAACAGCAGGAACCGGCGACGCGATGGGCTCAAAAAGAGATAGCGTGACGAGTTGGAATTCTATCTAAAGAATTAGCCAGAAGGAGCTAAGGCCCGATAAAAGTGGAAGAATGGAAAGCAGAACTTTCCTCAATAGTGGAACACAAGAGGAACATAAGAATAATATGTACACCGCAAAAGAACCAAGGTTACCGACATAGTACGAAGAATCGCCAAACTTAAATGGCAATGGGCAGGGCACATTAATGGGGCCAAAAAGTTCTGGAATGGCGACCACATACCGGAAGACGTAGCCGTATTGCGTTGGAAGGCCTCCTACAAGGTAGACCGCTGACATGGTGGATGCGAGACGCACAGGACCGTTCATTGTGGCGACAGTTGGGTGAGACCTATGTCCAACAGCAGGGGGTCCCGTTTCCTCAAGGCAAGCCAGTATCACCAAGCTGGTCTAAATTGGTGCCCAAGCAATACTCAATGCGCTCAAGACTATATGTCCAACAGTGGACGTCTTTCGGCTGAAATGATGATGAATGATGTACACCAAAGGTCCCACCAAAGGTTTTGACTGCCATGGCCTAGGCATAATCGTCCGCATAGGAGTTCAAGGGAAACCATACTCAGACATAACATAGTGTACAATATGTACATTTTTTGTTAAATGATTCGAAATGGCAATTTAAAGATTTAGTTATTCGAGATCACATGACTGGTTCATGGTGGCGTGGATTCGTTGTTAAGTGTTTCCTATTAGCAAAGTTACGAGGACGTGTTATTTAGATTTTACATTTTTCTGAATAATGTTATTCGAGATCACATTTTTCGTGGTAAAGCGCATTTGTTGTTACGTGTTTGGATAAGTAAACTTACGGGAATGTGTTATTCGAGGTTACACTTTTCTGAATTATGTAACACACCCTTAAAAATGGAATTAATTATAACGTTAACGACCGAGACTATCCGCAACTAGCAGATACCTAATCCGAAATACTTTCATGTACGTAATGCTCGCTAAGGAAGAGGCCGACCGCATCAGGCAACGGCGCTCTCGCCGCCGCCGCCGGGATTCCGATTCCGATTTCCAGCCACCTTAGACGCGGGCTTGCGGACAGTGAGCAATGGGTAGCTCGCTGTCCGGCCGTCCGGTAACCGTCCAGACCAAGCCCAAGTCGTCGACGGCGCGCGCTGTTCCTGCGCGCCACAATGAGTTGTCAGCAACAGCAGGGGCCCAGCCGGGTCGAAGCCTACTGGGGCCAGGGTTATCCGAAAGGGCGCTCGAGCCCCGGTGTGAAGGCTAGAAGGAACGGGATGGGTTTTTTAGTCAGTAAGAGTCTGACACTATCTCCCGCTCCGCCCAAGAGCGGGAGTTGTCATAAGATGATTTTTCCCATCGAAAAAAAAAAAAAAAAACGGTATAATATTATTCATAGGGAATATCCATATCCGTATCCGAATTTCATACCCATAAGATCCCCGGTTTGTTCCTTTGTGGCGCTCTAGAAACAAAACACGTGGGCTGACTTTGTTGACGTCTTTATAATGCGTTCCTCCAAATAAGAATAGGATCGATTGCCATGTTGTGACGTCACGATTTACTGTCAAATCGAGGAAAGAAATTTTTAAACTTTAATTATTTTACGAAAAATTTAATTTATTTACGAACTGTGAACGAAAAAAGTTTAATCAGAATACAGTTCTTCAATTACTCATCTCCGAGTTCTTCAATTTTGACAAAATTTCTTCGATTTGACAGTACGACGTGACGTCACAACATGGCAATCGATCCTATTCTCATTTGGAACGGATAGTACGTCAATCGATTTGTCTCAGCCCCGATAGTAACACTACTTGGGAAGCCATTAAAAATCTAAACCATCTCAAAACTTCCCAATAATGGGTCCCGGCTGTTAAAGTCGTTATGTTCTGCATTAGAATATATTATGTTTTATGTGTGTAGGTACTAGCTGTGCCCACGACTTGGTTCACGTGGACTACAGGATTTTGAATTTATTTTTTCTAAAATAAAAATAGCCTACGCTACTCCTTATTTCATCAGCTACCTGCCGAAACAGTCCCTTCAAATCGGTCCCGCCATTTCATAGATTAGCCCGGACAAAGTTTGTAAGTATGTACCGTATCTAAATTGATATGCATGTAGTAAAAAGCCGTTATTTCAATATTACAAACAGACACTCCAATTTTTTTTATATAAATATTATTATTTTTTTATTTTATATATATATGTGTCTGGGTGTAATTTATCTATAATATGTATGTTTTTAGAAATATATAAGTATGTTTATCAGTTGTCTAGAACCCATAACACAAGCTCTGATTAGCTTGGGACTAGACGGCGTTGTGTGATAGTTGTGGAATATTATTATTATATTGAATTTCATGGCACTTACGCGTTTCGTTCAACATAATGTACCTAATGTTCAAGGTGTACGGACTACATTACATCTACCCCCTAGCCAAGTTACAACCGTATCGTGTCGAATTCCGTTCTCCAATCGGTAACGCTTCGATGTCAGCAATTGTACAAAACGATAAGTGGGTAGCCATGATGACGCGCCTGAGTCGGCCACTCGTTCTACAATGTAGCGTTTGTTTATCAAAGGATGTAGCGTTAAACGTTGTAGAAATTCATTCTATCATTTTGAACGATGTGAACTTGGCTACGAATTTTCTATTCGTTTGTTCCGACCACGTGAATTAACGTTAAGATGATGTCATTCCCATACATTTGATTACTTTTCGACTAGCGTTAACATTTGCAGATTATCAACTTGGCTAGGGGTGCTGAGTCGACTGAAGCAAGTGTTCGGTACGCCTAATCTTATTTAAACTAGTACTTGACTTGGATCCCGCCTGATGGTAAGCAGTGATGCAATCGTTGATGGAGAGGCGCACTAGTTTATAAAGAGCCTATTCACTCTAGCCTTGAAGATATCCAAATTATAATCAGACGGAAAGACCGCAGCAGGCAAACTGTTCCAGTCCTTAAAAGTTCGCGGTATAAATGATGAGGCGAAACGCTTAGTCCGGACCGTGAATGTTTCAACAACGTAAGGGTGGATAATCTAGTGCGTAGTACCTACATATAATATACCGATGGCTGCATCTCACTCTCACTCTTGCTGCACTCTTTTTTCTATTGATAGGTTCGCGTTTGATCACTATCTCACCTAATTTCTATTGCCTCTAAAACAAAATAATTTAAAGGGGGTTGCCATACAAGAAATCTTATTTTGTCGGAATTTTTTGCTCGATTGCAATATTGTAGTACGGAACCTTTCGTGAACGAGTCCGACTCACACTTGACCAGTATTTTAAAGGACCTATTTCACTGCGCTGAATGTCGCGTGCGATATTCCGACTCGTACTATTTTTCATTCATAGAAAGACAGTCTAATTACACTACGCGATACGTCGAACCATAGACTAGATACGTTGAACCATAAACAAAACGAGTCTGAATAACGCGTAGTGTAATAAGCCCTTAATATGTTTACTACAAAATACTCCACCGAACCAGTCACGCATAATAGGCGCGAAGGCTGTAGTGACGTTTTACGTACTAGTGTGTTGATCAGGAAAATAAAATATTTGGACATATGCCACACACAGCAGAGCATGAGCCGAATTATTTTTTTTATTTTATCGAGACGATTTAGTTCATGGTCAAAGAATGAGTTATGGTATATCAGAATATTATGACATACTAGATGCTTTCAGCGGCTTCACCCGCGTGGTGGTAGAAAATTATCCTAAGCAATATAGTCCCGGTATAATATCGTCCTATTTGCTAATCCAGGACATGTTATACCCGTAGACGGCGATCAACGGGTAGTTCGCCATCCGATTAGGATCAAGCCCGGGTCGACGCCGACGGCGCGTTATGTTCTACGCGCGCCTCAATGAGATGTCAGCATGATTGACGGGTACCATTAGGGCCGAGACCCGCCAGGGCCGCAGGATGTTTGGACAAGTTACCGCGACCTTGAAACACAAAGGACAACTGAAGGCACACAGGTGTATTTTAGTCAGTAAAAGTTTGAGAAACTCTACTCACAGCGGCCAAAAAAAAGTTTGAGAAACTCCACTTTGAGCAGCCAAAAACAGTGCACCTGTTGCACAATCAAATGATTTTCTTTTTATACTTTTCTCCAAGACTTTATACCCATAATCCCAACTTTTTAATACAAAAGAAAATTGATAACTCTAAGCAGCTGTGAAAACAGGGCTTATAAATGTAACAGAGAACACCGCAACATCGACTGGCATAGAATAACAAACGCAAGACTTAGGGTCAACTCACACCGAAAGAGGGGCGAAGGGCAGCGCAGTTTCAGTGTCATATGAATTTTAACTTTATTTTCATTTCTATAATACTTATTATCGCAGGAATTCCGGGGAATTCCTGCGGCGCCGCGGGCATCCGCGCGACTCGTTCGAGTTTCTCATGCGATAATAAGTATTATGCTAATGATAATAAAGTTAAAATTCATATGAAACTGAAACTGCGCTCCGCTTCGCTGCCCTTCACCGTTCTTTCGGTGTGAGTTGACCCTTAGGAACAATAAAGCTCGCTAGTGTCAATTCCTAAGCGACTCTATTAGAAACTGACGCTTGACTTGAAGTTTACACTCATGGATATCTATGTTTACACTCATAACAAGCCAGATATACTCGCATTTGACGTGAAGAAATGTTACCCATAAAACATACGAGTATATAACTACGTCATCTAAATACCATGCCGCTCTCGCATGGTTTACAATGTAAATATGAACTTGGCAGCGACCGAGCTGAAGAAATTATAGAAATAGTCAATTTAACGACTAATGGTGGTGGTGCTGGTGTGATGTAGTGACGGTGTTACCGTAGCAGATCCTGCCAAATAGTGCTATTTATGAACTAATATTATGTTCCAACTATTAAGAATCGACTAGTTCGAAGAGTCGAAGACAACTGATGAGTGCGACCCATGTGGTGGGTTTTAGTTACTCAAAGCCTGATACTCTCGGTCTACCAAGAGCGAGAATTTGATAATTTCCCATCTAGAAAAAGAGGAACTTCTCTCTGGAGAGAGAAAGTGAAGTGAAATCCACAACGCGACCGTAATTACTTGGTAAAAAAATTATACTCTGTTTCTTTTTTATTTTGTGTAGTCTTGTTTATGTTTGTTCCAAAATAAACTTTATTATATTATTATATATTTATTATATTATGTTTGTACCGAATAAAAAAATATATATATTACTCTATTCTATCATCTTTTTACCGAGCCGCACTGGGCCCGCGTGGTGGATTACGGCCCATTCTCCTAGAAAAAGAGCCTTATACCAGCAGTGAGAACATTATACGGCAGGTTATGTTTTATGCTACTCACGGAACAGTAAAAACAGTGGAAGAAGTAAGTAGGCGTGGCACTGTCGCCGCTAGTAAGAATCGCGTTGCGCACTTGCTGTTCAAGCGCCCTCATTCTCTAACTAGACCGACTGCGCAAAATGTATGAGTTCTGGAACAAACATTTTCTCAAGCTACTTCCACTGTTTTTACTGTTCCGTGATGCTACTCTATCGTCTCTTGGCCCTGCAACTAAAGAAGGAAGTCTGAGAAGCACATAACCTTAATATCCCCAGCATGTTTGTTGACACTGTTACCACGTGGCTATTACATAAACAGAGTTTATTTCATTTCATTTGCATATTAAGCTTATCAAAAACCTTGAACTGACCGCCACTGATTCCGTTAAATTGTTCATTAATTTTCAACATGGAATAAACAAAATATGTACCTATTAGATGTTATTTTCTGATCACCTATTAATGTTCTGCACTGTCCGGGAGCTGTCAGTCCATTTCACGCTGCCCGCCCACGTCAGACTTTTTGTAGGACAGATAATCGGGCCGATTTTGTATATTTGTAACATTGTTCTGTATTTCTGACCGACTTTTTGTAGGTCGTTTGCGTTGCACTATTGCTATCAGTGTGTTCTATTTTTCTCCTACAAAAAATCGGTCACCGATTATCGGACGTGGGCGGGCAGCCGCATCCTAATTTTAGGCAAAGATCTGCCTTATGACTTCTCTAACTGTTTGGGCCTGAGCCAGTGTTGATTTTAATTTGTTCCTAGACTCGGTCAGTAACTTCGTCCGCTTGAAATGTCATTCAATGATAAAGTAGCATTCTACTGGTGAATGATTTTTTTTTAACCTGGCCAATAGATTTTGGAGTTTATTCATTACAAACAAAAATACGAATATTTCCCCTTTATAATATAAGTAACGACCCGGCCCGCGCCCCAGCTTCGCATCTGTACCACAAATCTATGAAACTGTTGGCTTTTCTCTCCTTTATTATGCATGTGTTATACACCTAATCCTTCCTCATGAGTCACTCTCTGTGTATTGCTGAAAACGGTACTAAAATACGTTCAATAGTTTTTGATTAGGTATATCGCGAACAGACAGACCGACGACGCGGTGACGGATTTTTGTTTTATATTACGTGGATTGTGTGAGGAGTGATATGAAAGAAAAGGGAGTTAGTGATAGTTTGACGGGTGACAGGACAGAATGGAAGAAGAAAACGTGTTGCGCCGACCCCAAGTAATATGGGATAAGGGCAGGAAGAAGAAGATTACGAGTACGTAAGAATTAATTATAGTTTTGACTAGCGACTCGTCCCGGCTTCGCAAGGGCAATAAATATAGCCTATGTTACTCAGGGTAAATGTAGCTTTCCAATGGTGAAAGAATTTTTTAAATCGGCACTGTAGTTTTTGAGTTTATTCATTACAAACATACACACAAAAATACAAATTTTTACTCTTTATGGTATTAATGTAGACTAGCTGTGCCCGCGACTTCGTTCGCGTGGACTACAGGATTATTAAATTATTTATTCTAAAATAAAAGTAGCATATGTTACTCCTTATTACATCACCTACCTGTCAAAAAAAGTCCCGTCTAAATCGGTTATGCCATTTCAGAGATTAGCCGGAACAAACAGACAGACAAGAATTGTAAAAAATGTTACTTTGGTGTATGTAGGTTCCCTATATACAATATACATAATTCATATGCATGTTGTAAAAAGCGGTTATTTCAATATTACAAAAAGATACTCCAATTTTATTTTTAAGTATAGATTAAGTAAAACTAATAGTGTTACATACACCCGTATTTTTAACAAGTAAAAGTACTTACGTAATTTTTTACTACTTATGTAGGTAACGATTTGTACTGTACACTTAAGAAATTGCTTGAATTAAGAACTGCCAACAAACAACAAAACCCACCTAGCGTCGAGTATTACTTGAGTATTTTCTCAAGTAAGTAACGTGTGTTACTCCACTATTGAATGAGATTTTGTAATTGAGAATTCTAACATTAAGTACTTAATTACTTCTATAAAAAAAAAAATATGTACGGGTGTGGTGTAACTGTAATTCGATCTTTTCAAGAGCCAATAAATAGCCTTGGATCGAAACTAATCTCTCTATCTCATTGATCTGCACGTTCAAATTCAAACAGCTGACGATACCTCACTAAACGAGTTTGAAAGTTCACTAAACCTACTTCCATGTATTATTTTACATTCAAAACCAGTTATTTACAATACATCGAAGGACGAATGGCACCTTTATCTTCACCATTTAGTTTACATAGTTTAAAACTCGTAAAACGCTAAAATATAAATCACGATTCAATGTTTTTTTTTTATAAAGTATTCCATGTATCGTGTTGAATTGATTTAAAACAACACTTCCCGCTTAGAACAATTCTAAGACTTCCTGCTTCACATAAGTTTTATGACCTACAAAATTTTAAGGGGAATTATAAAACGAGCGACTAAAAAATAACTTAGCGACTGATGATGAGATACTGTTTTAATAACTTGAGCGGTATGAATCTGAGTAAGCGACACATTAACTAAACTAACGACAAATATTGACTACCAATAAAATATAGAACGTGCTTACTAAAAGTGGGTTACTGAAATCCTAATTAAACGACTAAATTAGTAAGTCAGCGACTAGAAATAAAATTGAGGTTTTACATAACGAACGACTAAAAAGTTAACTTTAACAAATGTTTTCACCATTGTCTAATTATCTAGTCGCAGGTAGATTCATCATTTTGAACTAGGTGAAATAGGTTAGGTTAGGTTAGAACTGTGACCTACCACGAAATAAAATCTACAACCAAGTTGCTCGCAGATTTTATTTCACCATTTTCTAATTATCCAGGTTTTCGCAACATCCGAATTATGAAATTACCTTGTGACATACATAATACATAAATATCAATATTTAGGACATTCGGTACTGTGTACTTCGATTTTTGAAACACTGATAAAATGCCGCTCAGTATAAATAAATCATTTGGCAAATATTGAAAAAAATTCAGGACGTAACGTAGACACTCAAACAAATATAAGGTCGCTCAAATATTATGAAGCTTCTCATTTCAGATTAAAGTTTGTAAGTCGCTGTTCTATTGATTTCTCGTCACTCGCATTCAGTCGCTCACTTATTATTTATATAACCCAAAATAGTTATTTTTGTCATTTACAATTTTAATTTACAATTACTCGTTTAAATACTACCCGTATTATAAAGAGGTAAAGCTTGTTTTTATGTTTTTGTGTTTGTAGGAGGTTATCTCTGAAAGTTCTGGTCCGATTGCTAAAATTTTTTCACCGATAGAAAGCTGCTCTATTTCGGAGTGAAATATACAATCATAATATATAATAGTCATACATAATATAGTTATAGATAAATTAGACTAAAACACAAAACGATCGTGCTCATCACACAAAAATTTATCCTTGGTGAGAATCGAACCCACGACCTCCGGCTAGGCCAGACGAAATTGAACTTATTCATATTTTCATAATTTTTAACCGATTTCAACAAAAGAAGGAGGTTCTCAATTCGGTTGTATTTTTCTAAACAAAATACACCTCAATATAACTATTATAATATGCAAATATGTGCCAAAGGTCAGACAGACAATGACTGGACGCGGTATTGATGCCGTCTGCCATATCGACCTTGGCCTACGCAATATCAGAAAAAAGCTACGAAGGTCACGAAGTTCAGGCAAGGTATTCTTTTGTATGTTCCTCCAGGTGTGAATCAGGATTTGAGTATCTCGTTTAATATCAGAGCTTGACACACAAATCGTCAATATGTTTCAAGAAACGATGGATGGGCAAGGAATATTATGTGAAGAAACATTGTATCAGATGAAAAAATCAAAAGTCCGGAGAAAAAGCCCGATTTCTATTGAAAAACCCTGAGATTTTTTAATTAAATTACTTAGTTAATAATAAATTTAATATGTTGTTTAAAAAATATTAAATTAAAAAAGTGACTGCAGCGCGGGTGTTAAGCAGCAGTCACGAATTTTTTCAATTACGTATTGTGTGCATTTTATTGGAAATTCTATTTGAATCCGAATCCTGAGATTTTATGAAATTTGCAAAATCCAGCCGCAATCCTTTCTGGATTGAAATCTCAGGACACATCCTGAGATTTCTGGATTGAAGCTGCACTAATTTTTAATTACTACAATTACCTACTTAAAAGGTTTATTCGAAAAGGTCTTTTCATTGTTTAAGTAAAATCTCAATAAATCGTATTCATAAACAGCTAAGTTATGAATGTTTGTTTATGTCCAAAATGTCACTCAATTTATGGAAATATTGTACAGGCTATTGAATGAATGAATGAATGGCGATAAATATGGAAAAACACTGCGCGTAGTATTTTCTAGTGGCAATTGTTATGAATGATTTATTCAATTACTAGCTGTCCCGGCAAACGTTGTTTTGTCATATAAATATTTTTTAAGTGTTTTCTAAAAATGTTAAGGGTGGACAACCCTTATCACTAAGGGGTATGAAAAATAGATGTTGGCTGATTCTCAGACCTACTAAATATGCTCACAAAATTTCATGAGAATCGATCAAGCCGTTTCGGAGGAGTAGGTACGGGAACGAACGTTGTGACACGAGAATTTTATATACAAGATGAAATTACCATCATGACTTTTCACGGTCAATTTTGGGATTTGGTTTTTTCCAACAAAAGAAGAATTTTTCAAATCGGTTGGCAAGTGACGAAGTTACGCGCGAACATACATAAAAAAATAAATAAAAAAAATACAAACATCCGAATTGAGAACCTCCTCCTTTTTTAGAAGTCGGTTAAAAATCACGTCAATTGGTAGCTCCGTTTTGCCGTGAAAGACGGACGAACAGACACACACACACTTTCCTATTTATAATATTAGTATAAATCTTAGCCGTGTGCGGCGGCCCTTAGTGAACTTCACTGTGGGTGACGTAACTTACGACAAACTTATTATTTGCGGTTGGTACAGTAATCGGGTCTAGGGATCGAACCGCAAAATTAAGTTTGTTTTTTATTGTATATACTTTTCCGGGATAAAAAAGTACCCAGTGTGGTGCCCAGGATATTAAAGAATAATTATACCAAGTTTCATCGTAATTGAAACGGTAGTTTTAGCGAGATGCCTGAACAAACCGACAGACAGACAAAAATTTTTTTAATCACATTTTTTGGTTTGGTGTCGGTCTAGTAACACCCCCGCCATTTATTTTTTTGATATTTTCAATGTACAGAATTTTCACTTCTACAGATTTATTAAAATAGATAACAATATTGTAGGAACAATCTAAGAACACCATTCTATTACGATCTTGAGCCCTACCCGCGCGCCTCAAGGAGTTGTCAGAAACTCAAAAGGAAAAAACGGAACCCATAAATTAAAGGATCACTTTTTTGTCCATCCGACTCGCACTTGCCTAGTTCTTTTTTTAGGTGGGAAATCATCCAATGGCATCTCGCCCTTAGGTGTGGCGGGAGGACGTATCAGACTTTTACTGACTCCAACCCAATCGTAGTTCCTTCGTTTCGCCTTTCATTCCAGGGCTGGGTTTTCCTATCAGAAGCCAACCCCAGTAGGCTTTGACCCTGCTGGTCCCCTACTGTTTGCTGATATCTCCTTGAGGCGCACGTGGAACACTACGTGCCGTTGACGACTTAAGGTCACTCCGGAAGGTTACCGGACGGTCAAATCGGCAAGATATCGCAAGACAGCGCCTATGATGATGGCCGGAAATCGGGATCGGGATGCCGGCAGCTGTTTTTAGAGAATGGGAGTAATATGTTAAATGATAAATGATCTTTATTTTGCAAGTAGGTTTTATAAAAACACTTTACACGTCAATTCTTTTTTTTTCGTCAATTAATGCTAGATGAGGCCGGTGTTTCCTAGCTGACTACCCTGAGAAGAAACACCGAACTAAACTCAGGGGTCAAAGTCTCTTTTAAATTCCATACAGTAAAACATGTACCTAATAGTCAAATCATATGAGAACCATGTTGAAATCGGACATTCCACTTTACTGGACAGTGTGTCTAATTGATAAAGTAAAGCACTCCAGCTTTCATCGTAACTACAGTCCCTACAGTGCATTTAGCCGTACCTACTAATCCATTATTACCCTACCCCAAACAATCGCTTGTAAAGTTAAATTAAAATCCTACATAATGAAATGATACGCTGTTGTAGGCGTGAGTGCGTGGCGAAATTCATTAAACCTGCCGCAGAAGTAGGGTTGCAAACTTTTTTTACAAGAAATAAAGTATTTTTTTTATCCAAGAAGAATATTAAACAGTATTTTATTTCTTTAATGTTTTAAATACATATTTTTGGAGCTTCTCGCATTTATTAATTTACAGTATTTTTAAAAACTTCATACACTTCACCACAAAACTAAAGGACCTCATTCGATTTGTTCTGAGCCTCTGAGGCTGAATTATTGTGGTTTGAAAAAAAGAAAATTGTGTGAGCGTCTAAGTTTACTGTTTAACACTTACGAGTAGTGTTAAGCGTTTTGGTGCTGAAAACAGTATTTTGTATACTTTATTTGTGTTGAACAGTAAAAAGTATAATGTAGTGAAAAACAGTATAATACTGTTTTTATTAATAATATAGTTGACAACCCTACGCAGAAGTCAGCATAGCACATTAGTTATGGAATTAAAGGTAAACCAAACAATGCGAAACATTTTTGTTTCAATGGCAAATAAAACTCATTTCTAGTAACCTTCCAAATAGAATCGTATAAATTCTTAGCCATCCCAGCTTAGTACTGTGGGAACTATCCTTGGTTCCGGTGTGTTTACTTAAAGAAAAACAATCAGGGCGTCGCATTAATAACTTATATTTTCTTGCAAGTTCAATAGTATTACATTTCAATCAAAGTCACTTCATAATCATTACTAATAAAATAAAACAATTATTTTTTCCTATTAAGGGATCATGGAGGATTACCAAAAAAAAATTTTGCTGGCATATTTTTTAGCGTATAGTGATGAAAAATATAAAAAAGTATACCTATAGATTAGATTTCCAAACAATTTTTTCTCAGACATTATTACCGTATAGTTTAAAGTTGATGAGATTGCATATATCATGTCAATAATGCCTACGTACCCTTATGAATTTAAAAAACGCATTTTTGAACGAATGACAAGTTGTCATGTCATAATGTCATGTTTTCTTTTCTTTCTTTTTCTAAAAGTCATTAGGCTGGATGGCAGTTGAAAAATCTAATGCCATGGTTTTTCTGATGATGTGATTCTCGCTATTTTATTTAATGTATTGACAATGTAACCTTGTGTAATTTTAGCCATTGTATTCTAAGTTTTGTAATTAGAATTATTTTTATTTTTATATTTATTATCTAATGCGGTAATGTAACATAATTTCGCATAGACGTTGTCTATTACAAAATCCCTCTTGGGCCATGAAGTCTACATCTAATGAGGTAATGCCTTGTGACAAAGACATTTCTTTCGTATGAAATTTGTTTTCCCAACCATAGAGAACATAAAATTAGTCACGGCCTGATGAACAATGCCTCATTAAATGTTAAATAATTCCAAATTGTTTTATGGGGCCCACGTGGCCCCTTCCGTTCACTCGTAACGGTTCACCGCTTGTGGTGACAATTAAAAAATATTAATAACCTTAATATTTAAAAGAGAAATTGAAGTCTAAGCTTTCTCTTTGTACTACAATACCACAAAATAGGTAAGTAAAGAAGTCAATCTCACGTATAATGTACTTCGCTTTTTATGCCTACGCTAGGCGATCGGGCTCTAGGGTCAGCGTGTTGCGTCGAACTGTACGAGTATGACCGGTCGATTGAGCCGAGATATCGTGTCCATGAGCGGTGTCTATGTGTGCGTTGCTCGAGCGCGCTTTGTATGTAGATTGTCTTCTGTGCCTATCTATTTTGTGGCAATAGGTACTGTCAAATCCATCTCAAGGTTTTCTGTAAAAAATCGCTTATTGTCACACCCTATTCATTTTAAGCTCCTACTATATTTTTACGGTGTACAAGAGTATATCTATCTATCAACTGACACATCGTTGGATTTTTATCAATGACAGGGCAGAGGTACATCATTTATAAATCGTACATATCGTTAAAATTCCGAAAGAGCTTAATGCCCAAGCCTCATTTTTGTGTTGGGAAATCATCAAATAACTTCTGGTGCTCTATGTGGAGTAAACGGAAGTATCAGGCTTTTACTGTCTCGAACCTATTCATGTCCTTTGTTGACCGGTTTGGAAAATGAAATGTGGAGTGTTATCAGATACTTATATTGCCGGGTGTTTGTGGTGCCATTTCTCACCAGCATAAGTGGTGAAGACCTGATATTTTGACGGACTATCGTAATTTATGACACCTAAAAAGTGCCTAGTTAGTGCCTTGAAAAATATTTCAATGTTGATGCCCTGAAAAATGTTGCCGCGACGGAGAAGAGAAGAGATGGCGAAGCCACATCACGAAGGAGATGGCGGGACGAACTAGAGAGATTTAACCAGAAATGGAAGGAGGAAGCGCGGGCCCGCGAATGATAGAAGAAGTGGACGAAGGCCTCTGCCCAAGAGTGGGACAGAAGAGGCTAAAACAAAAGTGCCGATCCATGAGAAATGAAGGCTTTCCATTAAAGTACTCTCATTTTTTTTTTAGGTTCTGATATTGGAAATGGCATTTCTACGCAGTAGCAACTTTTCCACTCTCTACGTCGTAAAAAATCCGTTTTTCTTAGGAGCAAAATGAAAATGTATGTCAATTGATATGATGACCGTTTTACTCATGGAATATTTTCCACCACACCTAGTTAGATCTCAAGTATTTAATGGCGCAAGCGCAATTTAAACTTGTTTCTTAGATTTGCGAGAGCCATGCTATTTACTGTGCTAGATTTAACTGCACTAGGCTCTTAAGTTTATCAACTTAGATCTATGTAGCTTAAGTGATACAAGATGCAGATAGATACGGGTACGCCCAGATAAAATGGCAATGTTGATATTCAAAAATTTCTATCTGATATTACATAGATGATACATTATTTCTCTTGCGAGAGAAATTGAATGGCAAACCGCAATATTACTAACTACAAGAAGTTTACATTAGCGCGGTTTAAAAGACATCTTCTATCGTTCACTATTTTCATATAAAACTGCAGTAAATTGAAAGTAACGACATTTTTACGACCTTTCCGTAGCCACCACCAACAGTAGATCCTCAAGAAGCTTGCTGGCTATAATTTCAACCTTTGTTTGTTACAATTAGAGTTTAAACTTGATTGGTAAATTGGTTGATTCTAAATTTAGCCTCCGCCTCCAACATCGTGCATAAAGTGAATGGTTCTGTAGCTATTTTTGTCCTTCTTAAGAGGATGTGTCTTTTATGTGAATCAGTGTGCTGAACTCATTGCAGTAAGATGATCAGTGTTTATGAGCTGATCCGATGAACTCCTGGTGACTCAATGTTAATGGAAACATTAGAGGAATATTCACCGTCATGTTTTACAAGAAAACTTCTGAAATTTGGCCATCTTTCAACACACGTGGAACATAATCAGTTCAATGGGGTAACTAAAATAAACAGTGAACAGTTTTGTTACAAGTGCAACGAGCTACAATATATACTGGTACTTATGAAACGATTTAATAGACTGTGAAGTCAGTATCAGTCCGATAACGTTTAACGTAGTGAAAAGACAAATTACATACTTAAATATACACCACACGCACGTTAGTTGCGTATGGACTAGAATTATGTACAGTTTATCGAAAATTGAGGTCTATACCAGGAAATCACTTATCCTTAGTTTACAGAATATTATCAGCCTTATACTGTTCCCACTACAGGGACTCAAGCCTTCATTCTAGGAGAGGAAAGGGCACGCGGACGCAGTGCGTAATAGTGAATGTCACATGTCTCCGAATTTATGATTCTGGTACGTACCATGCCGGTTTCCTCACGACGTTTTCCTTCACCATTTTGAGAGCAGTAGTGATGTTTTAAATTACACAAAGTAATGCGCCTGGCTGGGTTTGAAACTGCGAGTTTGTAATTCGGGGCCGTTACCATTAGGCCACCACAGCTTGTCTGTTCCATTCCTAGTATAAATCACAAGATTCGGCTCGAAGGAATGATTGAATAATGCAGTTTTAGCTCGATAATATCTCACCTAGACCTTCGTCTCGGTATTTATTTTCTCTTCAGCACATGTGAGTTTCATATGACCTTCATAGTCGAGAAGCCAGTGCGTTTTGTTTAACGTTGTTTCACGTGCGTACACGTGAGCTGACTCATAAAACGCAGTGGAAAAAGCATTTGTGCCGCACTACTTTCGGTACTTTGTCATCAGGTAACGATAGGTAGGTCTCTCTGTCAAACACTGTTGTAGAATGTTGTAGCTAAGAGCACTGCAAGTTTAATTCCTAAGGCTAGTTTACTTTCTGCAGTTTTATATTCCAGTCAGTAGCCTAATTCACGTAAATCAAACAAGCCAAATGTCGTTGAAGTTTTATAGTCGTCCGATCGAAGTCCTATCCAAAAGCGGTATTCACGTGTTCCTTAATCGGGATTGGATAGAACAACAACTCAACTGGCTCGAAACTAAACGATCTATCGACGACTTATTTCCAGTTACATTAATAAGTATTCATACATTAAGACTCTTCGACCAAACGACTTTAAAATCGGGGTCGTTCAAACTCGATTGATGGATGTGAATACGGAGATGGTCTAAACGGCTAAATCGCTACGATATCGTTACGGTCGGGCTACTGTTCTTTTTAGATCCACAACTATATTAACTTCGACTGCAGCAATTAACAATCCAATATGTTGTACTCTCTAACAGGTATAGCTCCTCTAAAAGTTCGCCTCGAGATAGCTAGCTGCATTAAATAGAGCAAACAGAAACGGGACGTCTAAAGAGCCGTAAAGTTTTATGGGTTTTATGATCTCTTCGAAAGACAGTGCAGAGGACGAATAATACGCGCATAACAAATAGAAATATGTGTGGAAGCAGACACAGAACTCCTCCAAACTTCATCACCCCATTAGAACACCTCACTACTGGACGCTAACTGCAGTGGCTAATCTCACAAACAATCTGGTCAAACGGAGCTTCCTCGACCCATCTCAAACAGTGCCAGTGTGGAGCCCGGCTCTATGCTGACCGTACTGTACAACCACCTGCACCTTTGCACGATTTATACGAGGCCACTAACAGAGCTGTACAAGTTGCCAAATGTTGGTAAGAAAAAAAAAATATTTGCAGTCCATCGACTTGAAAAGAAGAACAGCCCAATATTAATCATGATGTTGACAAACAAATCATTCCTTCCCATTGTGTTGTGATGTCTTTGTATCCACGTGCATATTTTGGGGATGCCCATACTCTGTAGTCTTACGCGTCATTCTGTCAGATGCAAAGTGCACGTGAATGAGATCGTAAAATGGTTAGTAAGAAAGACATTAAAATCACGTAACATAAAAGTTGAACGTGTATGCTTTTAACAATTGTATAGTTGGACGACTTTGGGATTTTCTCTACATCATAGATCATGCCTGCACTGACCGATAGAGGCGATTAATAAAGAAACGTATGATAAACAAGCCACTATTTTCGAAGAACAGCTGCGAATGCTGTATAAATTTTTCCGAACTGCAAAAATATTTCTGGGATAAAAACGTGTAAAATTCTAAGATCTTAGGTTACTTTGGATGACGTAAAAGAACGGATTAATAATTTTGAAATCGTACACCTGTGAGTCCTGTGTCTGAAAATAAACGCATTGTACGGTCTGAGTGACATCAAGCCCACTTAGTCTGTACATTTATTACAACTTCCGACTTAACATCCTCTTGGAGTGACTGGACAACTTCTACTTTTAAGAGGTAGATACGACAGATCACCTCCAAGAGTTGTACAGACACTCCTTGACATGTGTGATGACTCAAAAACCTATTTCTGCATATCTCGATGATGGTCCAAGGCGTCTAGGCGATAATGATACATCTCCTGGAGCGGGGTCAGCAGTCAAACGGATACAAGATTGAAGATTTTTGGCCAGTCGAATCTATGAATTGTCTCAGTCAAAAGATTTCCCATCGTTCCTAACGCACAAACGAAGAGTAGTACAGAGCACTGAATCATCCACAATCCTTCCGTATTGGCTCTGGAGCAATTGGTCCATTCTTACCGGGGCCCGTAAGACACGGGCACGGACGAAGCAAGAGGAAGCTTGCCGCCGCCCGTGCACTTATCCAATTTGCCGCTATTATGATTTATTGGTAGCGTACAAGTAGGCGCCTATGACCTAGACCGACTGCTTCGCGACCGAGCATGTCAGCCGTTCAGTAACATATTGGAGGGAAGTATAGGGAATTAGGAGTGCTAGGCCTACTTTACTATTCGTCCGTCATCGTCTTTAGACTTAATGATTCACTTCAGAAGATTCCGCCTTGATGATAAATTGCTGGCAATGTTCATTCGTTTATTCTAACTAAAATTGGCGGTTTTCGGAATAACTATGAGTTTTGAATAAAACTGGAAAGCTGCCAAAAGCCGCTGGGAGCTGGTCATGTAGGTAGAACTTTCCTAGAAACCGGAAGAAATTCTTTAACAAGGGTTTTGTCAAGGCTCCTGATTTGCATCCAGCTGTCCAACAGCTAGTTCAGGGCCGTTAGTTAGCTAGTTTAGTAGGTAATGTAGGTTTTGTGTTGTACTGATGAGCATTCAGTATTCCGAGGTTTGGTTACCAAATTGTCTCCTCTTCTTGAATAGATGGTTTCGCGCAGAAGCCCTACCACGAGGACTTAATGCAATCCATTTGATAACCTAAAGTGAAAGGGATGGAGCTATACGTATAAGATGTATAGTTCTATCCCTCCTTCTCGTTCGCAAGCCTGACATTTTAACGTATGTCATGGTAATACCACATCTTCAAACAACACTCCTTTACAATCTCCACTAGTTCGAACCGGATTTTATTGATCTGAACTTAAACGGAAGGACGGTGTACTAGGAATCTCAAGGTCTAGCAGTGCACACAAGAAAATGTATATAACTATAATATGTACTTTTACTTGATCCTGTTTGTCTACGAAAATGTTCTTCTATTATATAAAAGCGAAATACCACTCACTGATTAATCACGAAATCTCAAAAACTATAACACCTACAAACTTAAAATTTCAGAAGTCGGCGACCGCCTGCCACTCCTCCTCGCCTCGGACCATGGCCGCAGCCAAGGCCTGGCGCGAGAGGTCTCCGCCACCGATCGCCCCCACGAGGGCACGGCGGTGCTCCGCCCAAGCAGGGCACACCTCGACTGTGTGCTCCACCGTGTCCTCCGTGCGTTCCGCACAGTGGCGACACCCGGGCGTCTCTTCCGCTTGAATCCGGAACAGGTACCTCCCGAACGTGCCATGTCCGGTGAGGACCTGCGTCATGCGGAAGGTAAGGACGCCGTGAGATCTTTCCAGCCAAGCCTCAAAGAGGGGACTTACCGCCATAATTGTGGCGTACCCAGCACTGGGTTGCGATAGTCGCTGACGCCATTTCACCATGAGATACCGACGGAGCTCTGTCCGCCATGCCATGACCTGTCGCGGCAGCAGACTTTCACCCCGGCGTTGCATCTCCACGCGCATATCGTGCATGTGTGCAAGGACTGTTGCCTCCAGATCCCACATATTATTTATTATTATTGCCATAACCCTCTGGCAGGCGTTCAGCATGGTCGCCGGTCTTTTTTGCAGCGACGACGCCCACACCGGCGCCCCGTAGAGGGCCATGGGCCGAACAATCCCCACGTAGAGCCTTTGGCAGGAGGCATCTGGACCCCAAGGTTGGGCAGGAGCCACTTGAGCGCAGCCCCAGTCCGGTTGAGTTTGGGAGCCAGACGTCGGAAGTGCTCCCCGAAATGCCACCGGCTATCGAGAACGAGTCCCAGGTACTTCATCGTCGACCCGACACCGATGTGAACTCCTCCTACCGGCGGCGCGTTCCGAGGGCCGTGAAAGCACATAGCAACGGATTTGTGCAGCCCCTGCTCGAGTCCCAACTCCTGGATCCTACCAACTACTACCGCAATCCGCGTGTCGCTAGAGCGACTGCCGCCCGGTACGATCTTCCCTGTGCTAGAGAGAGGAGGCCTGAGTTCCAACAGTATGAACATTATAAAGCCGACTATGTTATGTTATGTTACAGCAGTCTGTACCTGGCTTAGCATTTGTGTCAATTTCCGGAGATACCACATTATGCAAAGTCAAACAGCCATGAATTACACAATAAGGATTTTATCTGAGCGTTGTTTCAAAATATTGTATGTAGCCTCATTGTTGCTATATCTGCTTTATCTTGTTTGTATGGGTCATTCATGGAATATTTCAGTGACTCTGATGCCCATTCAAACTGCATAAGTAATGAATTATTTATTATGACAAATGAATGGCACATAATAATTATTTATGAAGCGGAATGTATCATTAATCCGATGATAAAAAACAATGTTTTAAATTTGTTATGCTACAAACAAGTTATTAATAATTTTTCCACAAGCAAGTAGTTACTGCGGAATGTGAAATTGACTGGAAGTTTTTTATTGGACTACAACACAACTTTATATAAACTTAATTAATATTTATGAGGTATGTAATTTATTTTCCAGTTTCATTTGAGAATGCTTACCTATGTTCTAATAATAGTGAGATTGTATTATAATAAAAAATCTTACTAATAATATTAGCATTAATAACAGTGAATCTTTGTATGTATGGCTGTAAAGATATTTGTATACTTTCACACAAAAAGTACTGAATGGATTTCGATGAAACTTGGCACATGGATAAACCATGTCCTGGAATACCACATAGGATACTTTTTATCCCGAGAGTAAGTCGGAATAATTTTCTAATATGATCCAGACTGCTATATAATTGCTACTTTTATATTGATGAGAGACTCACTTAGTGACCTCATGTTGAGGCATTATCAACTCGGATGAGGAAACTAATATATATTTTCAGAGCTTCAATATACAGCTGGATTTAATTACTACTAATCAAATTGATAAGAGTTTGTTTTATGGAAAGGATATACAGTAAAATAAAACATTTCAAAATTTACTGATTAATCTCACCTGAAATCTAGTAGCTGACGGCTGATCTTTGAACCTCGAGGGCTTCTCCACATCTCGGAAGCTGCTCTTGGTGACCGGCGAGCGTGACTGTAGTGTAGCCGAGCCGTTGGACACCCCCTCTGGTAGCAGCCGGTCCTTTTCACCCGGGTCCCGGGTCTTAAAGTGAAGTCCGGCTTCCACGTCCTCACTCCTCGACGGCAATTCAGCGGCAGTAGGATACTGAATATTCCCGTTCGTCGCCGCCATAGACTTTGCCGAACTTATCTTCCGAAACCTCCCGATAATAACGTCTTCCTCATCGTTTACCGGTATATTCAACTTCTCCGGCACAGTACTTGTATTAGCCTCGGACTTCACAGGGCTCAACTCTATATCCTTCTGTGGCGTACCCATCTTCACAGTCGATTTAAATTTAAGAAACTATTGTATTAAACACATTATTTTAAATTATAATAAACGCTTTTCTGATACTTTATAAACACAAGACGCGGATTAGGATTCGTCAGCAAAAAACGTTGATCGTATTTAAAAAAAACACGTGCGATATCAGATGTCATCAAAACAATGTGGTTTTCTGTTATAAATATTGTAAAATATGTAATCGTAATAAAAGCACACGGACAGCGTGTTGGAGTTATTTCGAACAAACACCCGCTTCGCCGTCTATTTGACAACTGAATGAATGAAAAATAAAGCTAGAGTTTGTCAGTGGTTGAATGATTCCTTCACTGATTCCTTACAATTCTGCAAAACAAAGTACATTGGCTGAAAAATACATAACTAACAAAAATACTTTTTGATGGTTTATTTCACGATTGCGATTTTTTTGTAATCGTCCACGATCATTAAAGTGAATTTCTACTTTTTAGTTTAACGAAAAGTTTGCCAATATAAAAAAAAAATATTTCACTGTCAATGTCATTGTCATCACAAGCTACAATTTGGCAATTTTACATTAAATGTCAATTGTCAGTTTCATTCAACAAAGGGCGGGGTGTTGTTGTATTTTTTGATGAAATAATTTTTATATTCTAAACATGGGATTCGATGAGGGTCAGATAATTTTAGACAGTGAAAATGGTGCTTATTATGCCGGCCAGACTGTTCGTGGGCGAATGGTTTTTACCCAGGAAAAAATGAAAACTATTCATGGTATGTGTTTGCGCCTGTTTCATTATCACACTGTCCAAAAAAAGATCCTCATTTGAATGCAAAATCTTTTACTGTTGCGCCGGTTCCGTGTGTAGATTATAAATGTTTATCACAATGTCCACTAAGTGATTTTATCTTAATAACGTTCAATTGAATCCATTGTTATAGTTGACCTAATAAAAGATACTATAATACTTTTTAAACAGGGTTATCTATGCATCCAAAAATCTACAATCTTGTTTAGCCATTGTCATGCAAATGTCACGGTTATGCTATAGAAGTACATCATTGTATTTTTGTCTACCTCCTATTTCAGTAATTTAAAACCTTGTTTTACCCACTTGCATAATCATCGTTTGAGCCGAAATACGCCCACTGTTGGACATAGGCCTCCTCTAAGTGTCACCATGACAACTGGTCCTAACGCCACGGTGGGCTGAAAATGGCCTTCCGAAGACTTAGAGACTTGAATTTTAAAAGGGCCTTCTTTTGGCTGAAAATGGATTCTGCTGATAATTCTAGACTATAAATTTTCATAAGAAGCTATTGTGTGCAGAAATGAAGGAGTTATAATTTTATAAAGAAAAATTTGTATGGCGCAAACATGAACAATGAAGTTTTCTCTGGAATCGCAAGGTTGGCCGTTATATCCTTGCATACAGATAGAGTACTATTTATTTGTAATTTTTTGACATATTCCGTTTTGCGGCGTCACTTGCGATCTTTTTTTAAAAAATCCTTGAAATTTAAAAATAAATATTTGTATGTCGTTAACTCATTTTAATGCTTAAATGTTTTAAATATGAGTAAACCAAGTCTATTATATGATATTTTTTATACCTGCCAAAGAAATCACAAAAGTTCATTTTACTAAATTGAAATGACATGGTAATTACTTACTAATTACTTTTTGAATATTATGTTCTCTATTGGTCAAGTCCTCATTAGCCAATGTCTTTGTTGAAGACAAGTAATCCCATCATTATTATTATGACTACAATGAGTAACCAAATTAAACAAATTCTGACAAATTATTAAAAACAATTCAATTATAACTGAATTAGTATAGGTATTCCTATTAAATATTTCGTTATAAATGACAAAAAAAAAAATGGAATGTTTAAAAACCTACTAACCAAACACAATTAAAGTTACTTTATTTTAAACTTCTTCATCACCATCAAAATCCACAATAGAATCAGGTTCTAAGAACTCCATCGGAGCTTCCTGACCCTAAAGTTTCCTTAAAGTATGTTTGCCTCTTATAGGCTTCTAATTTTGGTATTATTGAAGTAATAAAAGAAGCAGAGGAGACAATAAGCATATTGAGGACATCCTCATTTGAAGAAGAGCAGACGAACATCTGCTCTTCTTCCTCAAATGGTGTCCTCCGAACCTCCTAAAATCTTTAATTTGGGCCCCCGAAGTATTTTTCTTTAAAAAAAATTTAACTCCTTCATTTATGTACACAGTCGCTTCATATGAAAATTTGTAGTTTAGAATGATTAACAGAATCCATTTCCAGCCAAAAAAAGGACTTTTAAAACTAAAGTCTCTAAGTATTAGAAAGGTGATTTTCAGCCCACCGTGCTCCACCAGACCGGTCCAGTCTTCTTTGCTTTCCTTACTACTATGTAAAGTAGCATTCAATCATTATTTACTGATTATCAAGCTTTAACAGAAAGAAAAATGTTTTAATTTCAGTCAAAAGCTCCCATTGGCCATCTACATATAAAAAGCGATATTAAAAAAAAAAATGCAATTATTAACAATCTGTCTAATTGAGTTATCATCATCCACAGCACCATAGTAAATTGAATATTGAGCGTTGTGTCTAGACACGTTTTTTTTTCTTTGTGTTGCTAGCTGACTGACCTTGACTCAAAAGATTCATGCCACCATGTGGAACCGAACTGTAGTATCTACTTATAGTAATATAAAATGTTTGTTTAGCTTTAAAATTATTTTACCCAAGAACAGTATTGACATTTTGTTTTCCAATTTTACTCATATTAAATCATTTAGTCGGAAATTAATATAGATTTTATGCCCATAAAATAATGGATTTCCTATATTATATTGTATTAGATACTCTAACTCGTATTATAGCAATGTAAAATAGATAGCAAATAAAGTTTTATTCTGAACTTTTTAAAAACTTTTTGATCGGTTGCTTTTCAAAAATTATATTTCTTATTTTGATTTTTTATCTATGTCAATAACTGGATTAATTTTTACTGCATTGAATTTCAAATAAATCACTTTGTTTGAATATTATAAAATATTTCAATCATTGAAACTCTAATAGTAAATTATAAATTCTGTGACAATTTATCTATAAATGCTTTATCAAGGCTTATTGTATAAAAAATCAATTATTATTATTTAATAACATAGAACACAACACTGTTTTTGTAGTAAAATATTGCATTTATTTTTTATTAATTGCTGTGCAATATTTTATTGAGTTGTAAGTGATAATTTTGCTATAGCACTAAATTTTTATACTGTTCCATAGCTCAGCAAAGGTTTGGCTATTTCTATCCAGGATTCTTTTCCTGCATTCCGTCATACCAACCCTCATAGTCCGCATTCAGATTATCTCATATCTTTCTTTATTTATTCAGTTTTAGTACACAAAAATATAACCTAATTCTTATCAAAACTTTATTTCATAACAAAACTATGTTATCTTCCATTACATAATGAAATAACAATATCTAATCAATAATGTCAGTTTTAAAGATAATACTGATTACAATTACATTAGCACTGAACTCCAGGTTTATCCTAGATATTTTTTTTTTATCTATAGTGTTGAACACTGCAGTGTTTAAATACAATATTTACATACAATTAGTAAATATGATTAGCATTTTTTTTTATGATAATTATATTGTTCTTGTGTGTGTTCAGAGGTTAAAGGCTAACACAGATATAACCAACTTGGTAATGAATCAGCTTTGGAAACCCAAATATTTTTTTTAGCCAAGATGACCCATGATAAAATATAATAATTTTATTAATTTAACCGTTAACAGGGCATACTATACCCAGTGAATCACATTTCAGTATTATATGCATTATGCATGCTTATTCTGTTACTTGACAGTTGCCATATCCACCCAAAGGAAATTGAATTTAAAAAGTTTCTAGCTTAATTAATTTAAAAAAAAGACTATTTACAATTTGATATTAATTACTAGCTGTGACTTCGTTCGCGTCGACTACAGGATTTTGAATTATTTTTTTCTAAAATAAAAGTAGCCTATGTTACTCCTTATTACATCAGCTACCTGCCAAAAAAAGTCCATCAAAATCAGTCAGAGATTAGCCCAGACAGACAAAAATTTAAAAAAATGTTATTTTGGTGTATTTACCCTATATAAATTCATATGCATGTAGTAAAAAGCTTTTATTTCAATATTACAAACAGACACTCCAATTTTATTTATATGTATAGATATAGATTTAAAAAAAAAGAGACAACTACCTAATTATCCAGTTCCTATATTTTAGTGCAGGAGGGTATCTGTTATAATTTATTTATATTGTTTTTTTTTTTTTTTCAGGCATCTATGTGGATATGAAAGGCTTCTGCAAAGTCCACTGGACGACGTCACGTACCCGACGCGTAAATAATCGCACGGAACACTATACGGTGTACCACGATTCTCACGAGGAATATTTTAGAATCAAACACTTCGTGTTTGGCAGTGAAAATGGTAAGTGTTGAATAATAATGTAAAGGTAAGTCATACACGCAAAGGTATACCTGACAGATTTGCCTGCACATGTATGCCTGTCAGGTAAGCTTGTGTGGCAAACTGCACAGTTGTGCAACATTTACGCTCCTGTTTACCTGTTCAACTGTAGAGGTATACCCTAGCGTGCATGCTACCTTCATAGATACGTTTCATTTAGAGCAGTGGTGGCCCAGTGGTAACTATCCCGACTTACAAGTCAAGCCAGGCTGGCAACTTTGCATAATGTATTTCGTCACAAGGGCTTTCGAAACGAAGGTTCACCTTCAGGACATGTTTTCCTTCAGGAAAACATAATACCTACTACATTTTTACACGCGTGGCTTCTGCCATGTGAAAGTAGAAAATTATCGCAGGCAACAATCCCGAGATAAAGAATTAGTGAAAGAATATTAAAGAAGGAAAAAAAAAGCAAAAAGTGTCGGTACAACTTTTCGTGAGAATTTTTTCCGTCTAGCTCCCTTTCACAACGCGCGCTAAGGAACTTCGTTCCAAAAGTATCCTATGTGCTATTCAAGGATATAGTCTACCCGTGTGTCAATTTTCATTAAAATCATTTCAGCTGTTTGAGCGTAAAAGAGTAATGGGCACGCCACAATCATGGCGGTAAGTCCCCTCTTTGAGGCGTGGCTGGAAAGGCCTCACGGCGTCCTTACCTTCCGCATGACGCAGGTCCTCACCGGACATGGTTCGTTCGGGAGTTTCCTACACCGGATTCATGCGGAAGTGACGCCCGGGTGTCGCCACTGTGCGGAACGCCCGGAGGACACGGTGGAGCACACAGTCGAGGTGTGCCCTGCTTGGGCGGAGCATCGCCGTGCCCTCGTGGGGGCGATCGGTGGCGGAGACCTCTCGCGCCGGGCCTTGGTTGAGGCCATGGTCCGGAGCGAGGAGGAGTGGCAGGCGGTCGCCGACTTCTGTGAAGCAGTAATGCTTGCAAAGGAGGAGGCCGAACGCATCAGGCAACGGCGTTATCGCCGCCGCCGTCGCCGGGATTCTGATCCCGATTTCCGGCCAACGTAGACGCGGGCTTGCGGACAGTGAGCAATGGGTAGCTCGCTGTCCGGCCGTCCGGTAACTGTCCGGACCAAGCCCATGTCGTCGACGGCGCGCACTGTTCCCGCGCGCCTCAAGGAGTTGTCAGCAACAGCAGGGACCCAGCCGGGTCGAAGCCTACTGGGGCCAGGGTTATCCGAAAGGGCGCTCGAGCCCCGGTATGAAGGCTAGAAGGAACGGGGTGGGTCTTTTAGTCAGTAAGAGTCTGACACTATCTCCCGCTCCGCCCAAGGGCGGGGGATGTCAATGCATGATTTTTCCCACCATAAAAAAAAAAAAAAAAAAAAAAGCGTAAAAGAGTAACAACATCAAACCCACGCATAAATATACAAACTTTCGCTTTTATAATATTAATGTGATTCCACATCTTGTCTAACATTATTGTCTCCCAACTAGTGTTGGGATTTTATCCGATTAAATACTATTCCAATGCCTGTTAGGAAATTGTAGTGGTTTTTGGATTAATTTTATTTTATTTTATTTTAATAGTGACATGTAATTGAAATTTAATTTTATACAATTATCTAATTTTATTTTGATTTTTAATACAATTCTTTTGATATTTGACTGCTTGACTACATAATTATAAAATGAATTTAATTTAATGATTAATCATCGGATCAATGCAAAATAACGATAATGCAATATAAATGATAAAATAATCTAATGCAATTTAAATTAATTTAATTTTGTTATTGACCTTTCAATTTTATGTAATTTTGTAATACCTGTACGCATAATTTTGTAACTGAAATGAGTCTTTGATACTTGAAATAAATAAATAAATAAATACTCAAAATAATTAAATATTCAATAAATACTCGTTTTTATTGGATAAATACTCTTTTAAAAACGAGTATTTATTCATTTTGAGTATTTAACTGGATAAAATCCCAACACTACTCCCAACTAAATGAGCTTGTACTACGCGTTCCAAATGAGAATAGGACCGCTTCCTTTGTTTTGACGTCTCGTCGTACTGTCAAATCGAAGAAGTTTTGGCAAAATTGAAGAACTCGGAGATAAGTAAAATTGAAAAACTGGATTCTGATTATACTTTTGTCGTTAAACATTCATAAATAAATTAAATTTTTCGTAAATTAATTAAAGTTTAAAAATTTCTTTTCTCGATTTGACAGTAAATCGTGACGTCACAACATGACGAGCGATCCTATTCTCATTTGGAACGCATTGTACGTACAATGCGTTTTAAATAAGAGTACAATCGATTGTATGTTGTGATTGTGACGTTTCGATTTACCTATTATCAAATCGAGGAAATTTTTTAAACTTTAATATTTTACGAAAAATATAATTTATTTACGAACTGTGAACAAAAAAAGTTTAATCAGAATCCAGTTCTTTAATTTTACTCATCCCTGAGTAGGTACCTAAATTATGACAAATCTTCGATTTGACAGTAAATCGTGATGCCATAACATATAATCGATCCTATTCTCAATTGAAACGCATAGTAGATATTGTACGTAAATAACTAATTTAAAAAAAAAAACATTTTATAAAAAAATATAACCGACTTCACTAAAAAAAACACTAAAACGATCAAAATAATTTTTAATTTCGGAAGTCAGTGTTTTTTGTTATGTTTGTTCCTTATTTAACACCGACTTCCGAAATTAAAAATTATTTTGATCGTTTTAGTGTTTTTTTTAGTGAAGTCGGTTATATTTTTTTATAAAAAGTTTTTTATTTTACACTGTTTAGTTGCAATACACTTACAGCCAGAGTACCTTTTTCTCATGACAATTCTAATTAACTCAAACCCTGCTAGAATTCATCATTTTCTTATGAAGTTCCCGTGTCTACCTTCCACCTTCCGGCTCCATCATCAGATCACTTCGATAGTACCTTATAGCCAAAGTGCATCTCATGACATTTCTAATAAGCCCAAACACGGGTACGATACATTGATTAATTACGGAGTTCCGGTGCCTATCTTCCAGCTCCATCATCATCATCATCAGATCAATTCGATAGTATCATATAGCCAAAGTGCATCTCATGACAATTCTAATAAGCCCAAACACTGCTAGAATACATTGATTAGTTACGGAGTTCCGGTGCCTATCTTCCAGTTCCATCATCATCATCATCATCATCAGATCATTTCGATGATACCATTTTCAACATAACTATTCAGAACTATTCATTTATTTGTATTGTCATAGTCGCTTAACTATTTTCATAGTGATATTTGTTTGAGTATGAGGTTCCGTTGGCAATTTCTGGTCTTCTTCACCAGTTCCACCTCATCAAGTGTCACTTTTTGACTGTAAATGCTTAATTCCTTGATGAAAATATCAAAATGACTATATAGTTGCCTATAATATTTGAGGAGTTCCCTCGATTTAGCCAAGATTCCATCATCAGATCCCGATTTGGTGACTATGGGACCATTTGGGATGTATACCCTTTCCAACAAAAAAATAATTTTGCAAATCGGTCGGCAAGCGACGAAGGTATGCGCGAACATACATAAAAAAAATACAAACATCTGAATTGAGAACCTCCTCCTTTTTTAGAAGTCTGTTAAAAAATCAAAACACAAAACTGCTATAACAAACTAGCTTAAAAGAAATAACCAAAAATAAAATCTTTTCCTTGAATACGGCCATCCATCGTGTATGCCTTACAAGGAATGCAGCCTGAAAACAAAACCAAAATGGAAACCTGTTTGAACCTGTTTCTTTACATAACAGCCTGTCTACCTGAGTCTTACATTATAAATAGGTACCTACATATTATAATGCAGAAAGCTATCATTATTGATAAATCGTATTGTATAATGTGTGATTGGAAAAATTATATTGTACCTACCCGTCCCATAGTAACATACCTATTCTGGTCTGGAATTATATAATTTATAATTCTTTAATTCTTTATTGTACACTATAATAACACAAAATAAGTGGATAACAAAGTTCATGTACATAGGCGAGCTTAACTCAAAGTTGAGTTTTCTTCCAGGAAACCGTTGAGCGATAATTTATGTTACAATCTATATTATTTGTTAGTCAAAATTACTTTTGACTAGCTTCAATCAAACGCATTTTATTATTTGATAAAATATGAACGTGTAAAGCTCGGTTCTACTCATTTTGAACTTTTTGGAACTTCTGGAAATCCACATGTTTGTCATGCTCACTCAAATGTCTCGCTGTTGGTGGCACTTGATATAGGGTCGTTCAGTTCCCTTCAAAATGGTTAAGCTGAGTGGGGCACGCGTCATGCTCGTGAACGGGTGCCGTCAGATGGGACTGGTCATCTCTTAGCTGCCAGTGCCTTAATTCAGTTTCTATCTTTTAATTATTTTACATTTTTATTTCATTATCGACATTGTGCTCACATGATAGAAGCAACAAGTAATATGTAACCAAGCATTATAATGTAACACATAATATGATTTAAAAAAGTGTCCATGGAGTTTCTTGCACGTTAATCTCCAAAGAGACCTACTCTTTGGAACGTGCAATTTAGCTTCACTTTTCTTAGACTGACCGACATTTGACTATTCAAAAGTGCCTGTAAATGGTCTATTTGAAATAAATGCTTTGATTTTGATTTTTTTGGGATGAATTTTGGAAAATCCTCTCTTAGTGCTCGCCTACGTCATAAGCGGAAACCTTGTGCAAAAATTCAGGTTCCTAGGCCCAGTAGTTTCGCCTGTGCTTTGATATGTCAGTCAGTTTCACCATAATTATGTATAAATATAAGTTACTCGACCCGTAGACCCGGTGACTACAAGCGGCTCTTAAGCTTTTCATAAGTACCTAGAAACGTCTTCTCCCTAGCCTTTTTCCAATTAGATCGTGATCGGCTTCCATTCTTGTTGCGACTACCTATCAGACCTCCAAACCCCACGTTATTGGACAACATGATAATCCATGAACAGACCGATGTTTAGGCTTTCTGACATCTAACTACCTATAACAATTGTCAAAGATCTACAAATGACAACCGGAATAGTTTCCGAGGCACAGGGTGTCGTTCTACTCGTAGATTACCTTAGAAAAGTACTACATATGGATTTAAAAATTAATATTGGTACTTGCCCGGTTTCGAGCTGCAACTTCATGAGGTTGCAGTTCAAGGCTCATGCATGCATATGTGCGTGCATGCATGCATGCGTTTCTCATACCTTAACCTTTAATACCGTAAGTAGAGACACGATAGAAAGACATTGAGGGAGCGAAAGCTGGCGTTCGCTTTGGGTTTAATGAATGAATAACTAGAAATCTTTAATTTTTATAAATAATCACTTAAGTTACCTACCAACTTAAGGCGTATAGTCCCTTGGGCCATCTGGCCAAAATTACGTGAACGCAACTCTCGCACTCGCCTAGGCGGCAGTACGCAAATCTGTGCATTTATTTGCGGCCAGCAGCGCTCGGAAAGCGCTTTAATTCATTAAACCCCAAGCGAACGCCGGCGTTCGCGCACCTATTGTCTTTCAATTGTGTCTGTAATTATCACA
This sequence comes from Mythimna albipuncta, assembly GCA_929112965.1. NCBI lineage: Eukaryota > Metazoa > Arthropoda > Insecta > Lepidoptera > Noctuidae > Mythimna > Mythimna albipuncta. The sequence goes on from OV815973.1 coordinate 2,232,450, forward strand.
ATTGAAAGGTTAAATCCATTTTCTCTGCGAGATATTGATTGATTTACATATGCAATGTTCACTTTGAAGAATATTTAACCACCAATATTTATGTGTAAAAATGTTTCTAAAGGTCAAAGCCGTTTCGAAGGAGTAGGGAAAAGTTGCGAAATTGCTAAATATTTTTTTTTGACAAAAGTATTAATTGCTCGAAAAAAACAAATGTTGATATTATTGTTTATGAATCTATAATAAACATATATTTTTTTCAAACCAATTGACCTAGCCGTTACGGAGGAGTAGGCCTCAGAAAATCACTATTTTATGGCACTTTTCGGGCGCTTGGCCCTTAACGAGATTTCTAATCATAATCATCATCTTTTCAGTCGAAAGACGTCCACTGTTGGACATAAGCCTCCCCCAAGCGTCGCCACAACGACCGATCCTGTGTATCTCATATCCACCGCAATCCTGTGACTCTCATCTGATTTTAATACATTGTTTGTTACAATTCTAACTGGTTAAAAATGGTTTTGACAAATTAACAGTTTTGACTGTAACATTAGGCACAGATCGTTGATAGACATCATTGTACCTTGACAATGAGTAATGATAGTAACGCAAGAGCAGCTCACAGCTAGATATAATGTATGGGTGTGTTATACCCATTATACCTACTAGTGTAGTATTAAAACAAGGTGTAAAAAAAATACCCGACTGCGTAAAAAATTACTTTAAATAAAAACTGAATAGAAAAATAAACAAGTTCAGTCCACAGTTCAGCAACAGTCGGGACCCACATTAGATAGAATGATTTTAGTCTAGATTATTTTAATGGGTCCCGACTGTTGCTGATAAATAAGAATGCCAAGATACACGCAATACAATAGATATATGTTTGTGTTACCGCCAATCTGTATAATCCGGTATTCTATACAATACCTAGGCAATGTATAGAATACCTAAAACTTGCAGGTAATGTATGAAATGTTATTTACACTTTATATAAATAGGTGTTCCGTCCAATTCAATTTTGTTCAATTTAATTCACACTTTCCTCCAGTAAAACCCCTTTTATTGTACTTTTCACGTAGTTATTGGTGTCCATTGTAATTTGTACCTATACACACAATATGATGTACCTACTTCAATTAGTACCCTAAAATACCCTATTGAGATCGCATTTGCTACAGGCCCCGCGCTCATTTAATCCGCCTCTGTTCATACACGCTTGAAAAATTCATTCTGTAATCGTTGAGGTTAATTAGCTTAATTAAAGTGACAGTGGTCAAGGCAGAGACGTTCTGGAGTGGATAAAACTTTGAACAGCTTTTATTGTAAGTGTTAACTATCTGTGTATTTGCGGCATTTAACGATGTGCTCAAATTTATTTTAACTGCGCACGATTCTTTACGTTGTCGTGCGTTTTTCACTTAAATCCCCCGAATGACGAGTTGTTTGTAAAATACAAAATCGTTTTGACTTTAGACTTTAGGAAAAACGAACATATACCTAGAGACCAAAATGTCGACCGATCAACTTGTACGAGCAACGCTTTAAACGAAAAATTCTAAATAAAGCAAAATAAATTGTAACTGTTCAAATGTAAAAAGTGCCATAGACAGAGGAACCAGCAATTCTCACATAAGTTGTCATGAAATATTTTTTATCTAATAATGCGCATCTGTAATATAAAGGCTTAAAACAAAAAAGTAGTTTTAGATTCTGAATTGTTACATTCTGGGACTTAAAAACATCTTCATAAAGGTTACAGTATTATAAGTGTTACATGTTGAATGTGTAACATAATAAAAAATGTAACACTTATATATGTGTTTTCAATGTGTTAACCCAAAACACTTAAAAAAGTGTTACCGTAACATATCTGTAACAGATATAAAACTTACATTCCAGCTTATTTTTCTAATAAAATGCCAAGTATTTTACTTATAAATATATATATATAATCTCTTCGTCCTTTTTCGCTCTCTCGTAGCCGATTGATAATTTCGTTTTGTGTCCCTAATATTCAAAATCAAACTTTACGAAAATTGTGACTTAAGCCCTTATATTTTATGGATGCAATTTCTGTATGAATGGTGAAAAGAAAATCTTGTAATCTCAGGAAGATTAGTAATGAGTTCTTGCAGTAAGCAGCGAAATAGTCCAACTAAAATTGTTTTGTGTCCCCAGGTGACCACAACCTCAAACCGGGACAATATGATTACCCCTTCGAATTTGTCATCCCGGCGGACTGTCCCGCGACCTTCGAAGGGACGTACGGCCACATCAGATACCGCGTCAAGGTAGTCATGGTCACTTCCGGGATCTTCTCCATGAATAAGGATAAGTGGGTCCCCATTAAAGTCCACGCGCCGCTGGACTTGAACGAGCAGAGTATTTGCAGGGTAAGAAAGTTGAGAGTGGTTTTTCTTTTTTTGTTTAATTAATATAAACTAGCGTTTGACGGCGATCCCACCTGATGGTAAGCAATGACGTAATCGTTGATGGTGAGGACCACTCTTAGGGATGAAACGATACGAGTAAATACTAATACATACTAAGCGTTCCAAATAAGAATCGGAATGTTAATAACCACGATCTTTCCACGGTCAAATTTTGATTGAAAAGTACGATTTGTAAAGAAAACATAATTGCGTATCAATATCGGTTTGTTTTTTCGGTTTGAGTTCGCTTCTTGCAGGACCAGCGGACGGCGAGCTACTTATTGCTCGTCGTCCGCAAGCCCGTAAACCGTGTTTTAGGCTGGTTATTAAAAATAATCCTGCATGTTTAGTATATGAAACATGGGGTAGGTAGTGTACATATATTATTTGTCTAAACAGGAACCGATGGAGTTCGACCTATCCAAGTCCTACTGCTGCTGGTGCATGAACGCCGGCTACACGGAGATCACGGTGCGGATGCCTGTGACAGGGTACTGCCCCGGGCAGGTCATACCCATGGAGGTCTCTGTCCAGAATGACAGCAACGTCGAGGTCGAAGAGATCAAGTTTGCCATTAAAAAGGTAAGAATTTATTTAGCATGGCATAATCGGCCTTATAATGTTCCCACTGTCGGGACTCAGGCCTCCTCTCTAGGAGAGGGAATGGGCTGTAATCCATTAGCGGGTAGCGGGCCCAGTGCGGGTTGATGGATGCCATATGTCTTCGGATTTTTGGTTCTAAGACATGCCGGTTTCCTCACGATGTTTTCCTTCACCGTTTTGAGAGCAGTGGTGATGAAATAAATTACACAAAGTAATGCACCAGGATGGATTTGAACCCGCGACCTACAACTCGTAAGTCCTGTTCTTTATATTTCTGTGGTCGGGGCTGTTACCACTCGGTCACCACTGCTCTCAGAATTTATTTATAATTTTTTTTTTTAATTAGCCAAACTCGCGAGAACCGCTCGTTTACAATCAATTTATATAAAATTATTTATAATATTATTTATACAATATAATTTAGTTAGGTCAGGAACTAGGGATCGGATGTAGATAAGGATACGAATTTAGGGAAAAAAACAATACCGGTCGTTGTGGCGACGCTTGGGGGAGGCCTATGTCCAACAGTAGACTTATTTCGGCTGAAATGATGATGATGATACCGGTTCCAAGTGCAATTACGGATATTAAATTATCTCGAAGTATCCGCTAGTTTCGGTTATACGAAGTATCCGCTAGTTTCGGTTATAGATACTTATTAGTATTTTAAAAGTAAAATACAGTTGCCATAACAGATCTTGAGCGGTTGCGCAGAAGTCAAATATTCGATCTCTTTAGTGGTGCGAAGTGAGACGCGGGGGCGGGGAGTGTCAGTGATTGGCTCGCCGCGCCGATGCGTCATAGATGTCACTCCTCATTCGTTCCCTGCGTCGATGCATGTATCTAACAACGGAGACGATTGGCTCGCCAATGTATGGAATGCGCAAAGCGATCCCCACTCTGATGCCGAGCGCTACCTAGTAACAACCTTTGACGTATTTATAGACTAAAATCAATTGTTTGACCGGGTAAGACAAATAAAAACCTGTCGTAACTGTTATTTATTTATGGGAGTGGGCAGGACATGTCTGCCGCATGTCTAACGAGCTGTGGGCGCGTAAAACGCAGGATTAGAGCCCGGACACAGCAACGCGTGGCCGAGGCAGGCCATGAAGAAGATGGCGGGACGATCTGGATGGCTTCCGAACTGGAATGAGAAAGCGAGGAACCGTGATCGTTGGAAGGAGTGGGGGAGGCCTTTGCGTAGCAGTGGGACAATATAGGCTAACTATAATCTACACTAATATAATAAAGAGGTAAAGTTTGTTTTTTGTTTTTTTTTTTTGTTTGTAGGAGGTAATCTCTGGCAGTACTGGTCCAATTGCGATCATTTTTACACCTTTAGAAAGCTGCTTTATTCCTGAGTGACATAGGCAATATTTTATGTATGCGGGCGAAGCCCCGGGCAAAAGCTAGTAATAATATTATAATAACTATTATTTAGATTAGACTTCGTATTTATTCGAAACTATTATATTGGTTTCGGATATCCGAAAGTTACGGTTATGGTTACTAAGCTCTATAATATCTCTAATTTAGATTCAAGACATAAACCTTGATGTTAGCCAAAGAGGTTGAAAAGCGTATTCAGTCTTAGCACTATTTACTTTTGACGCTAGTGTCATAATTGGCCTCCCACACTTTTCTGTCGCTAGATTTTAATAAAGTAAGGCTCGTCGGTCTCTTCTCATACAGAGAAGAAACGGGCCAATTTTTTTTACACAGTTGCACATGGGCAGTAGCGTAGTTACTGTAGTTAGGCATGGGTGAAGTGGTCCCTCACCCACTGCCTCCCACACGCACAAGCAAGAAGGGATCTTTAAGAAAGAAGTTTTTTTTTAATTGAAAGGCTCGCTTTTTTCTATTTCACCTTATGGTAAGCGACGATGTGACCGAACACTTGGCCGCAACAGTCGTTGCCTCGTTTTCGAACTTATGAAAGTAAAAGGCCTCGCTTGTCCGAACCCCTCTAACACAGCTGTCGCTGTTTATAAATTAGTGACTAAGGTTTTAAAGCCCTAATAGTTGATAAGGTTGAAGGTAGATGTACTTGTATTAGGTTACGAGGGGGTTCGCATGGTCTTACTGTAACCAAAAGTCCCTAAATTTATAGGATTAAAAAAAGGTCTTGCTGATGTGCCTTCGCCCAGGTCTAAATTAGTCCACGCTACGCCTCTGTACTTGCGCTTTATAATACCGTAGAAGCGACTGCACGGTTCCAGTTAGTCGTTTCTTTTGGAGGAGAACCAGCACGAAACGCTAGGGTTAAAACATACTTAACATTTTTTTTACACCACCTGCTCGATAATGTCCTATTATTATGTTATCACCTTTACTTAGAGCAAGTCTTTCTGTCCCTAGGGAGATAATGTAGTATGGGCGATCCCTAGGGAATACTGAGATTTGAATTTGAAACGTCAAAAATCAAAGACATTGAATTAAAATGTACGTGCATCAAATAAGTTTATTCAAAAATCGAACATGCCACTAATAAAAAAAAAAATGTAGTTACAGACGAGAAGTCTCTAAAAAAAGTAATAAATGAATAGAATCTTAGAGTACTGAATTTGTTGAATGTAGAGTTTAATTAACTCCCTCGCAATGCTCGGGAGTTAATTATTTAATTCCCTCACTAACGTTCGGGATTAAAACTTAGCAACCTTCGTTTCGTTCAGAATTCGACATACCGCCCGCGACACTGCTATAAGCCCTAGTCACATAATCTATGTAATTAAAATAAACAAATAAATAAAATACTCGTATTACTACGTTATAATTTTAATAATTGAGTATGAGAGGACAGTGTAGAGCAGGCAACATAGTACCTTACAAATATACAGACATGGGCTATATTTTATGTGCGCGGGCGAAGCCACGTTCAAAAGCTAGTTACTCGATCTCATAAATATTAACACTTGTCTAGACAAATCTAAAAAATATTTTTTTTTTAAATGTAGCTATTTAGTACTACAAGCAACCGGCCCCGGTTTAGAAAGTCTAGTGTTTAAAATCTGTGAAATTCTCTGCTTTCTCTAATAATGCATGTTGTATACTTAAACATACCTAATAGATCACTCTGTCTAGTGGTAAAACCTGCATTTAAATCTATTCTAATTTGCATGGTTTTCAAATGATTTGACAATTACATGTGTGCCCTCACAAAGACTTTGACCCCTGAGTTTGTTTCGGTGTTTCTTCTCAGGGTAGTCAGCTAGGAAACACCGATCTAATTTAAATTGACGAAAAAATTTACTTTTAAAAAGTGTTTTTAAAATCCTATTTTCAAAATAAATGTCCTTTATCATTCAGTAATTTTGAGTACAGCGCGTTCAAACAGTTTTATAATTTACTAGCTTTTGCCCGCGGCTTCGCCCACACACATAAAATATAGCCTTTCTCACTCAGGAATAAAGCTTTCTATTGGTGAAAAAATGTCACCTATCGGACCAGTAGTTTCAGAGATTACCTCCTACAAACAAACAAAAAACAGAATTTTCCTCTTTAAAATATTTAGTGTATAAGATAAGGATAAGGATGTAATGGAGAACAGTGGTGGCCGAGTGGTAATGGCCCCGGCTTACTAGTTGTGGGTCGCGGGTTCAAACCCTGCCAGGCGATGTACTTTGTATAATTTATTTCATCGCCACTGCAGCGGCATGTCCAAGACCAATGATATTTACCAACCTGCACTGGGCCCGCGTGGTAGATTACGGCCCATTCCCTCTCCTAGAGAAAAGGCCTAGTCCCAGCAGTGGGATCATTAAAAAAGGCTGGAGGAGGATGATGATAAATGATTTAATATTATGATTTTTAATTTAATAAAGGCAAACTTAATATTAAGGTTGTTATACAATCCGAGCAAACTTGTAACTAAATTGTCGATTAATAGCTATTAAGCAACTATCTGTTCTTTTCTCTGCATCTGGTGTCTATGGAATTTTGTATTATCTTGTACTTTATAAGTGAGGACTTGTTATTGGCTGTCAGTCTTAACATAGTGTTTCTTACCAGATTTGTTTTAGCTACAAATCCTCCATATCATTAAATTAAATAAATGTTTTTGTACGTAGGACGTAATATACATCGCAGCTCACGAGCCCGACCGCCGCAGAGACCACGACACGGTCGCTGAGATAGTGAAGGGCCCCATCCCGGGGCGCACGACCCGCAACTGGACGGTCGAGATGGAGGTGCCTGCGCTGGACATATACAACGTTAACAACTGCCGCTACATCGACATTAATTATCATTTCAAGGTAAGAAACATTTTATTGTACAGCCAGCAACGAAATTATATGATATGATATTCCACAACTATCACACAACGCCTTAGTACTAGAGAACTGATATGACATATTGTTACGCCATTAAACGTGAACACGCCATATCTCCGAGGAAATAACGAGTAGCACGTAATAATTAAAACGCATTGCTGTTCGAAAGATCTAGAATAGTGGTATGTAGCCAGGTTTAGAAAAATCTCGAAACATCCACAAAGTAAGTACCACTAGTAGTTAGGTACGTATCTACCGATAAGGGAAATGGTACTCTCTATTAACAATAGAGTCGAAATTCGCATGAAAGTGACTTGTACTGAGAGTCTAACTAACCTAACCGAAGATTTTAGCCGTTAGTAAAGATTTATTTTTAACAAGTGGTGAGGGCACAACCCACTTAATGCTGACGGCCTTAGTTGCTCTAGCAACAGAGCAACAGAAGATACTATGTAATGTTTTTATTTTATTCTGGAATCAATATTAAAATTTAAACAGTATTATTACTTTAATTTTAAAAATGAAATTTCTTTGAAACTAGCGTGAGAAACTGACAATAGTTTTCAGCATCTGAAAATGTAATTGTAGTTCTTCAAAATCAAATTAAAAACACCGTTGGACGCGTTTTTTTTTCAATGGGCCCAAATCTCTTAACAAAATTGGCTCTCCTTTGGTAAAATAGTTACTTAAGATCTTAGGAATAATTACAAAGGTATGGCTATGTTATGTGCCTGTACTGGGATAAACCTGTATCACAGGCGATAGGAGAAAATTTTTGCACACTACAGGGCCGCTGTAGCTCTTGGGCCCCATATCATTGTTACAGCGATAACTACGCCCATGGGTGCTATTCTCTAAGAAAGCGCAGCGCTGGCACAGCGACGAGTCGTGAGCGCAATACATTGAATTAACTGACTTGACTCGTCGCTGTGCCAGCGCTGCGCTTTCTTAGAGAATAACACCCCATGTCAATGTTGCAATTGACATAGCCACTTTCACCATTGCCTCGAAAAAAAGATGAAGATTACATTTTGTCTGTTTGTATTGCTTAGGTATCTACGGAAGTCAGCGGCTGTCACAAGGGTAATGAGGAATCCCTACCTATAATCATTGGCACTATCCCCTTAGTCGGTTTCCAAGATAACGTACCAAACCCACTGCAAGACCAGCTGCCTAGGGTTCAGGCTATCCAGGACGCCAACAGTTACCCTCCCCCGCCAGTTATAAACCAACCATATCCTAACAACAATGGTTACCCTAGTAACACTCCTTACCCCGGCGGTAACCCAGGTTACCCCACTACTCCTAATCTTGGCGGCAGAACTTCTCCCTATCCTCAAGGTCAGCCTTATCCCAACGCTTCTCCTTACCCGTCAAACCAGCCTTACCCGGGTAATGCTCCACCGTATCCTGGCGTTAATGCTCCATACCCAACTGGGACTTCTCCTTACCCGGGGGCAAATCCGTACCCTGCTGGAAACTCACCTTATCCTCCAGCGAGCTCTCCTTTCGCTTCAGAGAAATCTCCTCTAGGGCCTACTCCGAATTTCCTCCCGTCATACCCGGGGGCTGGTCCCACGCAGCCACTCCCTCAAGTGTCTTTGTTGAAGACTGGGACCATAGGCTTCGGGGTTCCTGAAGGTGATGGAAAAATTCCACTGCTACCCGCGAGTGCTGCTGTACCATACGTAAGTTTTTAAATGATCTCAAAAGCCAGGAGAGCCAGAGTGGCCTAACTGTATTTTTTTTTCAATGCTAATCCGATAAAAAAACTGAAAACTGCCTTCTTTTAAATTAAATCAATGTCCAAAAAATTATAGATAGGCCACTTTGGTTGAAAGTCAGGAGAAGTACGATGGTTTTGAATTGATTTTCGACGCTGCTGATTTTATTTAAAAAAAAAAAAACTCTTTTTTCAAATAAATTCAATATTGAAAACACGATTTTGGGCAGTCTGGGTCTCATAGCCTCAATCTGAAATACTTCTTCAAAGATTTTTTGATACTTGAGCTTGTGTATAAATATGCGACAACGGACATTAAAAGATTTCGCACATTCCGCCAAGGTCACTCAAGTAATAAAACCTGAAATTTTAAAGTAATAAAGCTGTTTTTGGCGCACAAGTTTTTTTAACGGTTTTTGCCCATTACGTAGTCGCCCATTCATATCCCAGTCTTACGTTACTTCTGTGCAGATTTTTTTTTTATGCTCACATCGAAACGCCTTACAGCAATTACACTAGAGCATAATTAGTATAGATCGGAGTAGGGCTATATTATGTCCTTGCCATAGGTTAGATTAATATGGATATTCCCCGAGGCCCGGGGATTTGGTTGGATTATAAGTAGTAAAATTATAAAAAAAAACTATTCTTGCCTTCGGGACTAATGAAAGATTACACAGATTACACTTCCTTTCTGACGGGTAAATATAAGAAGGACGGGATTAAGGATAGTATTATAAATAGATAAACAAACATATTAATAATCCCGTGGAATATCCATATTAACATCAATGTTTGCGGTCAATGAACCTAAATAGCCCTACCAATTCCGATCACTGATAATTAGTTTAGAATCTGCTACTTCCTAACATCAATTGCGCAGTAAAGTGGTAGTCATCAAAGGAGCTGCGGCGGTGGGTCACGTACGCTCGCTTCCGCAGCATCAGGCCAGCCCTCCTCCAGGATTCCACACGTACCAAATCTCATCGAACTCATTTCTAACTCTTCCGATGAGGTTTTTTAAACCAAAAAACCGGGCAAGTGCGAGTCGGACTCGCCCATGAAGGGTTCCGTAGCAGCAAGTAACATAATATAAAAGTTCTTGTAATGTATTGTAACTTTGATCGATGTTTTAATAATAGTGCATTTTTTTCGGTTTATGACGCATTAAAAAAAAACTACTTACTGGATTTTGTTCAAACCAATTTTCGTTGGTAGTTTTTATAGTAATGTACATCATATATTTTTTTTAGTTTTATCATTCTCTTATCTTAGAAGTTAGAGGGGGGGGGACACACATTTTACCACTTTGGAAGTGTCTCTCGCGCAAACTATTCAGTTTAGAAAAAAATGATATAAGAAACCTCAGTATCATTTTTGAAGACCTATCCATAGATACCCCACACGCGTGGGTTTGATGAAAAAAAAATTTTTGAGTTTCAGTTCTATGCATGGGGACCCCCAAAATTTATTGCTTTTTTTCTATTTTTGTGTTAAAATCTTGATGCGGTTCACAGAATACATCTACTTACAAAGTTTCAACAGTATAGCTCTTATAGTTTCGGAATAAAGTGGCTGTGACATACGGACGGACAGACAGACAGACAGACAGACAGACATGACGAATCTATAAGGGTTCCGTTTTTTGCCATTTGGCTACGGAACCCTAAAAATGCGGAAAATTTTGATGTCATCTTGACGGTTGACCATAAATCTATAAGATCTAAAGATATTTTAAACATGTTTTTGTCACAGCCAACAAGTCCTGCATCGAACCCGTACGCTGCCTCCGCTCCTGAGCCTTCCACACCCGGCAATGATGAACGTAAGTGTGTCACGCGCGCATGATATTTATTTTGCAAATAGGTTTTTAAAAACACTTTTACTCGTATTTTTTTTTTTTTTCGTAATAACACGTCCCCAGTTTAAACTAGATGAGTCCGATGTGTCCTGCTGACTTCCCTGAGAAGAAACACCGTAACAAACTCAGGAGTCACTTTTAAAAGTCCATACAGCAAACAAGTAACCTTTGTACTCTTTTATCTGTATTTGTCCATTTCATTTTTAAGTGTTTGTGTGTACATAAATGAATAAATAAATAAATAAGTAATGGTCAAACCATATGTGAGAACCATGCAGATTAATGTCTGAGATGGTGTTTTGAGGGAAAAGCCACATAGATTTGAGTGGACCCGTCCAGTCAGTCCAAGCATTTGTCAGTGTTCGTATAGCTCAACTTACTGCTATACTTTTATCATCGTCTTTTATCTAAAAAACGTCTAAAAATTTTTAGATTTAGGTTTTTACCTAAACCGATGTTAGGCAATTAACTTTTAAATAATCTTTCATGTCATATATACGATTTATTTGAAATAAAACGACATATGAAGATTATTTACGTTATCTACCTAAACAGATGGAGTTTATGGACTGCAACAATGCAATTAATCTGTACTAATATTATAAAGCTGAAGCGATTGTTTATTGCAACGCGATAGTCTCGGAAACTAATGTTTAATAATCAGGAAAACTATAACTAAATAATTGGCCAATTTATTGGTTAAATTTAATAATTAAACCAATATAATGGCCAATTATTTTATCTTTTCCGGTAATATTGATCGAATTGTCTCAGCCCTACAAATTTACGGTATCTGAAAGGTTAAATTCTAATGAAAAAACAATAAAATTAATTGATATAGTTGCTAAAGTAAATACATGTCCGCTCTGCTTGTGCTAGCGAGACAAGGCAAGGCAGAACTCAGATAACAATTCTAAACAAAATGGTCAAATTTAAGAAGCCTAACAAAAGCCAGACGGGCCGTCTCCGCCTTATTTGGCCAGACACGTAACTAAAACGACTGACTGTGTCTAGCTTTATCCAAACACCTAACACCACTACTCCTACAGAATACTTGCGGGGTTACCATGAGGTTCAAAGTTAGATTGTTTTAATTTTGTTTCAGTGCGGGTAAGAGATGGCGCTAGACAATCTGTATAGCTCTGTCTCTTACCCACATTAAACAACATTAAAACAATCTTACTTTAAACGTCATGGTTTAAGTTTTGTTCAAATTAGCAGTGAAAACTTTGTTACAGAAAATGTACCTCTCGATGACAACTCGGAACCCCCGCCATACAACCCGGAGTTGATGCCCAGCCCAATAAAGGACGAGAAACAAAATAAAGAAGAGAAAAAAGAAGAGAAAAAAGAAGAGAAGAAAGATGAGAAGAAAGACGAAAAAGAAACTAAATAATAAACAAACTACCTCAAATACTGCCTTATCGTGACTTAGTATTGACAGTGATAATATGCGAATTGCTTAACGTACGCTAAATTCACTGGTCTTTGCTGTAATAATAATAATAACTTTATACTAGCATACATTGTAGGTACACAGTAACAGGTTCCCTGGCTCCAATACTAGGCTATTTGCCTGTGTCTTGGGAGCCAGTTCCTCCAGAAATACGTATTCACATAGATATGTTTAGAAAAATTACATGAGTTACAGCCTACTGGGGCCAGGGTATGAAGGCTAGAAGGAACGGGATGGGTCTTTTAGTCAGTAAGAGTCTGACACTATCTCCCGTTCTGCCAAAGAGCGGGGGTTGTCATTGGATGATTTTACCCAACATAAAAAAAAAAGATGGTACATGGTGGGTTGCAATCATTGCTGTGTGGGTTTGCTAGGACCGTTTCTAAAAGTTTCTATAGAAAGAAACTTGCAGAAAAATCGTGGCGCATTGTGTTCTGTAGTACATGCTCACCCAACGGGGATATTAGACATACATTTGTGTATTTACTAGCTGACCTGACAAACATTGGACCTCAAACCTGAGAAGCTATGAACTGTCATACACGCAAATGTTAAATAAATCGTTCCCCTTATTGCAAAAACCAACTATCTACATTTTTTACCCAAATTAAGTTAAATGTAGCTATCGATTCGTATCATCAAGACTAATCTACAAGTAGAACTGGTTATTAGCTATGAAACTTATTTACAAAGATAGCTTCGGCAAAACGTAAATAACCTACAGATTTGATCGAATATAATATTAAAACATAATTAATAATACAAAAATGCAAATAGTTGGTTTGCAAAAACCAACTATTTGCATTTTTAAGGGTACGAAATAGTTCTCGTTGTTTTCTGACTTTCCAATTTTTCTGGCTTTCTTTTGTATAGATTACGAATGGGGTATCAGGAACGTGACCAAATTTTTTCTTTGCCAGAGCATTACATCTGCGGAAGCTTTTTTCATTATCGTTTGGTCGGTTTGCAAAAGCGGGACTATGTCGGCCTCGCTGGGGACTCCGGGACAGACTGCCTGAAAGCGGGACGTATGGTCACGTTAGGTATCAGTCATAATCTTTTGGCCATTTTTTTTTTTTCTATTCATGAACACTACGCTTCACACCAAGAAATTTTGTTTTCCCTTGTGTCATAATTATCTTATTTTAGTGAATGTGTACGGTTCGGGTATTATCACTGCATACTTATTACTTCGCGGACTACTTATATTTGAGCCAGCGCCATTTTTGTAGTTAAACTAATTTCAACTGTATGACAAGCTGTTTAAAGCTTAGTTTCAATTGTAAATTGACTACTACACAGTTGATCTGCGCTGGCCTTGACGTCTGAATACTATGGTTAATATTAGTGCATTTTGAAGCTTTTTAAATAGAATATATACGATAGTTATTAATTGTTCCGTCGTAATGCAAATTTTAATGAATCATTATACTTATGCAGAAAAATTAATTTTAGCACATTATAAATAACTTAACTGTAATATTTTTTGAACGTTTACATCATAAAAAGTACAAGCGAATGTGGCTCTGGTTCTTAATTATCGAAACTAGTTTGGTTTAAATATATGGAAGTTTAGCAGTGCATAATTTACTCCCATTTTCTTGAACGAATATGACAAATTGTTAAACTCGCGTAAACTGTTATGTTTGAAATGAAAAGTCAATAGTGAGTCAGTAATTTACTCTCCAAAGACAATTTCGTAAAGCCAGATTTTCGTTCAAAAATCTAGGGTTGTTCCCATGGTCTGCATCTAAGTAAAATGAAATGAAAGAATTTTACCGAAGGGTTAGAACGAGCTAGAATTTAGGAAATAAAACTTATTTGTACAAAACGTAACACACAATACATGTTTACATCACTTTAGTACTTAAGACTAATATACTGAAAGGTCAATTTTAAATGGCCCTGAAAGCTGCTCTTTTGAGTGGTAACTTACGATAGGTTTTATGAAAAATATGGGCATCTCGAAGTTGTCAAAAATATAAATGAAAGATTTTGTTCTAAAGTTTATAAGGATAATGTGCCTAATTATACAAGAGCCTTTGATGTGCCTACAAGTTTGAACGTTTATAAGTGAATTGTTCTAATAGCCATTACTTTATGGATAATGAGGGTATTTTTAAAATAATAGCCACTAGGTGGCAGCACTGAGGCGTCAGGTTCGGGCACATAACAAAACACATTCTGTTAGACATCAATATCTACGTGAAACGTTAGACGTCAACGTCATGTATACTTTATCAAAGGAAAAGACCTGACTAAATGGTGCCAACTGATGGTGTGAATTTTTCTGAATACCCTCATTGTAATATTTACTCGTTGTCTTACAAAATAAAAATATAAATCTATAATGATATACTTTTTAATAAGATTTATGTAATTAGAACCTTCATCGTTATAAAATTGCAAATGTTATAATTTAGATGTTAAGGCTTTTAGCATAGGTTAAGAGCTTTTTTTATATTTTTTATTATATTATACTCGTTTAAATTTTAAGATTATGATGTAGTTTACAAATGTTATATTATTTTCAGCATTTAACTTTATACGTACAATTAAGATAAAACGCAATGCAAAAAAAATGTTTAATGTTACAAATTGTCTATATTAGAGTCTAAGTTTCGACCGAATAAAAATCAGTTTATGAGGTACCAAATTTTCCCAAGTATCCAATTATTTGACTTTTTTTTTTGTTATTTTAAAGTATCTACTTTTCTTGTTATCTTACTTTTGTCCTTCCATCTTTTTATGGTGCTCTGAAAAAAAATAATTAAGGACCTAATTGACTTATGCACAAAAATAGTTACCATATTTGTTACCAACTTAAAAAACCATTGTGTTAAAAAACCATTGTGTCTCGTGTGGATCCACGTTTAGACACACAACGGGTTAATTCATACTATTTCAAAACATTTATACTGAAAGTCATAGTATTAAGATTGTACCTATGCTTGATATGTTTATTTTTACGTAGTACCTAGTCAATAGAAAAAAGTATTTAACGTCTTACCGGGATGTGCCTTAACCACACACTTAATTATTTACACAGTTTTCGTTATGTAAGTTTGCCTATAGGCGTCTAAGAGTGGGGAGCGAGTGGGTTGTGTTGACCCCAATATGGTCTAGCGCCCGCCTCAGGATGTTGGGCTACTAAAATTATATGATGGACGCCAAAATACTGATAACTTCACACAAATATTACTGTATGACAGGGCTCAGCAGCACCATACCACATACATTTACATAGTCTCCATGTTCCCTTTCCTCTGCTAAAAGAGTGATCATTACTAAGTCCCAATCAACCATATTGAACATGAACACAACATCGAATTTTTACATTAAACTGGTCACGCCCGCCAGCTTGGCAAGCCAGAGCATTTTCAACGTACTTGCTCACGGAGAGGCGAGCATACTGCCTGCATAGTCGAGCAGTCAAAATTTTGCTCGACCATGCGCGAGCATTTTGCAGTTTGGTGTGCGCTGGCCTTAACACAACAGTTCTAGCGGGCACTAGAGACTAGAAATGTTTTATAAAAGAATAGACGATTGTTTAACCGTCATGTCGCGCTAGGCCCCGCCATAGACACTTCAGTTTGGACGCATGCGGCAGCTTCAAACGTTTCATTTTTCGCGTCCACTTTAGCACAAGCACCTCTTCCCCGCCCGGGGCCTAATTCTCATACTAAAAAAATAACAGCCCTCCAGGCCATACCCATCACAAAGCCTAATTCATAGCATCGGCAATCTTATGTGATGCGAACTGTAATTTTTATATTTTAGTAAAAAGCATTTATTTCAGTAAAGGATAAAATCCAAGCCATTATAAGTGTTCCTGCAAGACAGTTGAGTATTGAATGCGAAAACTGTAATTTAATGACAATATTGAACTTTATAATGATGCCTTTTGTATTATACAGGCCGTTTTCTTGTTAATAATCTCGAATTTTGTTAATGTTTTATTTTTGGACCTAAATAAAGACATACCGTATTATTGTAATAATTATTAGTTGTTTTTATTTAAGTATTAACCATTATCAAGATGGATGGTGCGGGTGCAGCTGTCAGATTCATACAATGTAGCTACCTATCTTTTTCTCTCTTCATGCATATTTCCGTTCTGCTGTCATCCTACCCATACTATACACCGTTAAATTTTGATCGTTTCGTGGAGGGTAAATCTAGTACATCGATTTGTAAAGAAAAAAAAAAGTACTTACCTTTCTTTTAAAACTCGTATTAATTTACGCATGTACAAAATTAATTTCTTTAAGAAAACGTCAGCTGAGCGAGTTCAATGACCTGTAAGTAGTAGTCGGCGTTGCGTACTAATTACAGGTCCAAAAAGACCATACGCAACGACCAGAAGTTCTCTTCTGTAAAAAGCCTACTGTGAAAACTTAAGTGAAGCTATCAATCCAGTTACGATTCTAGGGATCTGACAGAGCTGCGGAAGATGCTGTTTGGAAGAGCTACTGCGACCCTGCAACGCAAAGGGCAACCGAAGAAACACAGATGAGTTTAAGTCAGTAAAAGTCATTTAAGCTCGCTTCATCGAGAGTCGGAGAATTGATTTGACGATTTAGAAAAAAGATCTACGAGGGATTGACTGCTCTCTTCACAGAGATTTTCACAAAATACCTAGCCCTCACAATCTTTTAAACCATCTAATGCAAAAAACATTTCTTTCGAGTTTTAATCTGCTGAGATACACGATGGTTTGTATGTTCACAGCACACTAATTAGTTGACATTAGCATTTCGAAAGATAATACGAGTATTGTACCATCGAAGACATTATCAGCCTAACCACTGCTGAGTTCATTTTTGCTTGCACTCGAAACGAAAACTTCTAGGAGTTTGAATTGGCGCTGCGCCGCATATTTACTAGGTCAATGGCAGGATTCGCAGCGCATTTTTTTTTAAGTGATCAGGCAGAAATGACCGCGATGGTATCCGATAGGCAACGATATTTGCACAATGTCTGTAGCAACTTCATGCAATTAATTTTCTAGGGTTGCCAGGTCTTGAAACCGAAAAGCGGGACAGACTCATTTAGCCGGACATTCGGTCAAAAACAACTTTTTTTTAAGCTTTGCATGACAGTAAAATTCCGAAAATATTTTTAAATTCTAATGATTTTAAAACAATAAAATTAAATGATATTATTGCTAGAATAATCGCATGTCCGCTCTGATTGTGCTACCGAGATAATGTTAACAGAAAGCCGGACTCTGCCGGACATGTAACTAAAAAGTCTGACCGTGTCCGGCTTTCATCAGGACGACTGGCAACGCTACTCCCAGCGAACGCCGGCGTTCGCTCTCTCATTGTCTTTCTATTGTCTCTAATTACGGTATTCGAAAGGTTAGTGTTAATAGCTTTACATCCTTTTTGTGAATGTGACTGACCGACCTTGAAAATTCAGAAGCGTCTAAACGGTTTTATTTAAATAAATGCATTGAGATGAGTTGACTACACTCGACGAACCTCTAGTAGGCAATGAGTCATCTCATTGCCATGTATAATAAACAAATAGCGCCGCCGGCATGCCTATAGAAACAAAGCAGAAATTAACACTACGTAAAAATAGCACCGAGCGCGATGAACTGTTAAACTGTTATAACCTATCTTGCTAAATAATTCACTGCCATTTCAATGCTGAACAAAGCGAGCGTGGGGCCCATAGAAAATTCTAACAAGGGGCCCCCTAAATATAGATCTTCAAAGTGAAAGTGTCTAGAGTAGTCCGTGAAATTCAATGCAGGTCATGGCACAAAGTGAGCGTAGGGCCCATAGCAAATTCTACCAAGGGACCCCCTAAATATAGATCTTCAAATTGAAAGTGCCAGAGTAGTCCGTGAAATTCAATGCAGGTCATGGCACAAAGCGAGCGTAGAGCCCATAGCAAATTCTACCAAGGGGCCCCCTAAATATAGATCTTCAAAGTGAAAGTGCCAGAGTAGTCCGTGAAATTCAATGCAGGTCGGTCGTGGCTATTTCATGAAAAATTTTTTTTCGTAAAATATCCATCATAATATGCAACCTTCTCAGTAGTATTAGATGATTTCAATAGGTACCTACTAATTTTAGTTTAGTAGTAGATTACAATACTAATTTTGGTTGTGTTAATGATTATAATTCCGTCGTTTTATGACCCCAATCATATTAATCAATAATCAGTTTAATTTTGCAGGCCACTCTGGAGCATTAGGTGGATGGTTAAATATTATCGTATTAAGTTTTATTTCAGATAGGCTGCGAAGCCCCTAAGTAGGCCTATGGGCCCAACAGCCAATTACCCACATGTCTTTTTCAAATCCAGAATTAAATAGATACATTTTTATGGTACAGTTATCTTGACTTCTTTTGTACATCCAAGCGGGGCCCACCATAATTTGCGAGGCCCCTAGCATTTGCTACTCTTGCTACAAACTCAGGCTACAGCACTAATTCACATACAGACGCTAAGAGAATAATAAATAGGAGTTGTTTCAATAAAACCAAATTTATTCTCACGGTAACAATTCGTATATTTTATTAACCGCTATAAACATGTCAGAAATTATAATGTTAGAAAAAACACAATATCATAAAAAAATATCAAAATCTTAAACATAGTTTGTGTTGTACACAAAAGACAGGTCTCTATTAGTATTGTTGACTTGTACTAAATTATATTATTCATAACTTCTAAGCCTACTAGTTCTCCCAGCTATTCAAAGCAGATACAACTTATTTTTAAGTATTGGTCGTATATTATGTTTATAATTTATTATGTTACAGTCAAAAACTCAGTAACATGAGAAAAACACTAGTGTCCGACCGAAACTGGTTTTTCAACCGAAACCGAACCGGAATTTCGGCAACAGTTTCAGTTTCGGCCGAAACCGAAACTTGCTTACAAGGATCATGTTTTGAGGGAAAAGTAAAGAAAACGTTATTATAATCAGTACTTTAGTCCTTATTTTTTTAATGCTTTTTATAGAATAGAATAGAATAGCATTTATTCGGCGCAAGCATACGACAACATAAAACAATAAATTAAAAAATGGTACAGATATACAATACAGTTGCAGTGACTGTGCCTGAAACGAAAGGGTCACCAACTCAGCAATTGCTGGGCGTCAAACACCCAGCGCTGGTTTTCAGCTGGCACCCCGCAGTGACGCACGAGTTATGTACCTACGAGTATTTATATTCATTGACTATCATGAATTTTACTGCACTCGATTTAAGTTTGGGAGTAGGTAATACAAACTGCAAACACAAGCCAATCACGACATGATCATCTTCGTTGCACATGACCCATCACAGTGCAAGAACTCCCGAGTGCAGTTTCGGTTTCGGTCGTAGTTTCGGGAGGTTTGCCTCCGAAACCGAAACTCGTTTTTTTGCCGAAATCGACCGAAACCGAACATTCGGTCGGACACTAAAAAACAAACAAAAGTACATTTGCCTGCACAGTTTCGTCAATAGTAGTTTTACCTGAAAATCATTAGTTACCTAAGTGTTTTTGACTGTAAAGTTAAAAGTGGTTATGATTATACATTTTCAAACCGCCGTTAATAAGTTACCTACAATATTTAGTCTTTTAGAGTTAAATACAGTAGGCGACCAACAATGAAATGAAACATTTATAAACACTTTTATTATTTAGCATGTTTTTTTTTTTATTTTAAATATATCTTAAATTAAAATAATTAATTGTTCATAATAATAGTAAAATTAATAACTATGATTTCTGAAAAAAAGTATTAATCTTTCTGTGCTAGTTGTCCACAAATAATCTTATTCTTATTTTTCTTTCTTTTTCATTAGCATTCCGTAACTCCATCGATTAGAAAACTAGACACAACAATCTTATCCTACTATAGGCACTTTTAAACTAAACATTTATAAATTTTATTTGTTAATAATAATTAGCAAAAAAAGTGAAAATCATCATCCATTAATATTAATGAGATTTATAAATAAAAAAACTCAAATATAAAAATTAACTCTAATTCTACGTGATGTCTTAAAGTAACTGTCAATATAATTATTATTCTTTTATTGGTCATTTTAATTATTAAAATAAATTTTGAAATATTTATTAAAAAAAAAACATTTAAAAATAAATAAAAATGGGTGTTGGGGACAGGGACCAAGCCATTATTATATATGTGTTATTTGTTAATCATATTTTGAAGGATCTAATTCTATATTAACTTATAAAGTTATAAACTCTGTACTATAACAAAATGCTGGCAAGGCAAATTATATTTGCTCAAACGTCTGTATATTAAAATTATTATATCAAAGTATGTAGTTAAGTAATAACAGGTAGGTATATTTTTTTATATTAATAGTATTATTCAATAGAATATGGTGGACATAGAACTCGTTAATTTATTTAATTCTTTACGCTCATAAAAGTAATGAGTATTTGAGGGGGTGAAAGTACTCATCAATACGTATTTATGGCATGGGATAAATATTGCACACAGTACGATCAAAATATGTTAGCTCTGAAGTTGGGCGTTCCGAACTATACTCATACTCGAAAAACTACGTAATACGCATTCGCCATTGGCCTCCCCCAAGCGTCGCCACAACGACCGGTCCTGAGCGTAACGCATCCATCGGATTCCCGCGACCCTGACCAGCCCCTAGACCATTTTAATCTTGTTTCGGTGTGGGTAAGAGATAAAGCTATACAGGTTGTCTAGCGCCATCTCTTACCCACACTGAAACAAGATTAAAACAATCTTACTTTGGACGTCATGGTAACCCCGCGAGTCATCGGTTCACCTTGTTGGAGGCATTCCATCGCTGCGTCTTCCGGTACGTGGTCGCCACTCCAGAACCTTTCGCCTTAACATGATTCTTAAATAGAATTACTGCGCAGTCAATTGTTCGAAGTTCGGAGCGACCAAGATATTTCCGCCGTACTGTACATTCGTTTTTTTTTTTTTTGCGCATTGCCATAGTAATATATATTTCTATTCAGCGAGTAGGTACTTTCACTCCTTGTTACAATAGCCAATGAACTATGCTATTAGTCACCTTGTATAGCTTACTTATTTAGAGAAACCGTCTCACCGTCAATAACAATGCAACTGTTTTTTACATCGAACTTTTGCCAAATATAAAAATAGTTTGTATTATATATATGCTTACTAAGGTTATACAAAATATGGCATTTCAGTGTAGAAATATCTACGGCAGACATTATTGTCTGTTGCTAAAAGAGGCACCTCGAGAAAGTTATAATATTAGCACGTTTAACAGACAACTTCCAAATTGAAAGTAGTTTTTTTCTAGTATAGGACTTTCATATATATGTGTATATATATATATAAGGAAAAACTGACTCAGCCGAAAGTCCGAAACTACCCGGACGAGGAGCGTAAAATTTTGTATATGCAATATTTTTAAGATGTAGACGAGCACCGAGGATTTTTCAAAATTTACCACCTAAGAAGACAAAATGGAGGTCCAAAATTTGTATGGAGAAACTTACATGCGGGCGAAGCCGCTGGCAGAAGCTAGTATATTTATATTTTAACAATCCATTTTACAAGCCCCTCCCAGCATTGGATGAAGCTAATGCAATATAGTTTAGTATCACGCTGTGATGATGTAGTCGGGAATTGGTTATAACTCCTCAACCAAGCAAGATAGTACCATCATATTTAGGTTCATTGGATACGTATGAACAAGAGATCTTATATTCTAGTTTATTAAAAGCTCGATTTAAAACGTTGTTACTAACAAAAGTGTGCTAAGTACGAGTAACGCGATCTAAACGTTTACCGCGTTTGCCTCTGATTGGTTAAGAGCGTAGAGCGGGCCAATCGGAACGCCGAAAATTATAAACGTATCGATCGCGCTAAAGTAAAACATACCGCACTAGGCAGTAAGTACTTACCTTCATAAGTACAGTCTACACATAAGTACAATATATATTAATTTTAAATGTGATATAAGCATAGATATATTTATATAAAGCAAGTCCATATGGCCGATAACTGTTATCATTGTTATAAAAACTTTACATAATCTTTTAATATAAAAGCAATGTATAAAATTCGCTTTTCATGTCTGTTTGTTTATACGCATACTCCTAAACTATGCAATCGATTATGACGTGTTTTTTTTTTTGTATAATTGCGTGCAAAGCCGAGTCGGGTCACCAGAGGCTCTTCCACGCGTTCCATTTTACGTAAGTTGTACCTCTACCATGAATTTAAAGCAATAGTATTTATCGATACTCGACTACGTAAATATTTTGTATAGCAAATTTTGGTTCCGTAAGTGACCGCTAGAGGCGCTGTAAAATTTGCTATACAAAATATTAACGTAGTCGGTATTGAGTATGGACAAATACTATTGCATTAAACTCATGGTAGAGGTACTGAACTATTAAAGGGATGGAGCTATATAGCAGGGATGTTACGGAGCTTCGACTCCGACTCCGTTAAGTCGGAACTTCTGATATTATTACACCTTCGGTTCCGACTTCGGCTCTGATACTTTTAATCGGAGGTCGAAGCATAACATAGCGGCGGCGGGCGGTCTGCGTCGACTGTTATACAGGTTCATACATGTCGCGCGGGGAATCCCTTTGACTCCCGCTACGTGCACTCTACTGTCAATTATTATTTCACTTGTTAGTTTGTTGACGCACACGACACGTTCAACTTCATAGGTTATAGTTTTATTATGTAATAGTTTTATAATAGATAATGTTTTATTTGTCTTTAAATAAAAAATCTCTCGACCGCCACCACTTCTGACCCTCTTCCGCCTCCGGTTCCGACTCCGATTCCGATTTCGATTCCGATAAATCAAATTTAAAAACTCCGACTCCGCCTTCGTTTCCGATATAATTACCTCCGTTACATCCCTGCTAAATAGGGTATACCTATAGCTCCATCCCTCTTTATCGCTCGCACACCCACATTTTAATACGTCATGATAAGGCCCCTGCTGTGGTATAAAATATTATATTCTTACATCTATTATTTTTATAAAATTTATAAAACGTAATTATAAATGCTTAATAAGTTGAAGATTATAGTAAATACATTTAAGCACTCAGTTTAGCTTTTTACTAAAAATATTCGTAAAATCGTATAAAAGTTTTTGCGCGTCAGTAGTTTGTGTTAAAGTTGTATCCTTTCGAAAACATTGCTTCTGATGGCTGATTGAATATTTTAATATATTTATTGTGGTAGAAGTTTCTTACTTACATATCCAGGATGCATTTAACCATGTTTCTCTGTATTTATCTTAGCCAAAAATTGCATATTAATATAGTAAATTACTTAGATACATTTCTCTTTAACGAGAAAAAATATCTGACATATTCTGTCTTTTTACAACGCAGTATTAAGATAACGTAGGTACATATCAAATATCTGTGTAGCTAATGTGTTAAGTGTTATCAAACCAAGTATGGTCTGGTCAAGGACTTATCAGCGGCTGGTGCATCAGAACGCTAATACGATAAACCGCGCATATCAGATAGCTTGAAAAGGACTGGACAGTAGATAGAGGGAATATACACATAATAAACTGGTGCGCTTCACCGTCAACGATTACGTCACTGCATAACATCAGGTGGGATCGCAGTCAAGCACTAGTATATACCATTAAAAAAAAGAAAGAAATGTGCGGTTGACATTGACAGAAAAACTTACTTAGCTGCTTGGGGGTGGAGCGGTAGGCGTGTATCTGCCTGGGACATTTGGTGGTCCACCAATATTACTTCCAGTATTGCCCGCGGGATAAGGAGGGGGATTAGTCGGATAACCGGGACTATCAGTTGGGTAACCGGGACCGCCAGTGGGATAACCGGGACCACTTGTTGGGTAACCTGGCCCGCCAGTGGGATAACCAGGCCCGCTTGTTGGGTAACCAGGCCCGCTAGTAGGATAACCCGGACCGCCAGTAGGGTAACCAGGTCCTCCAGTCGGATACCCGGGTGTATTGCCAATAGGCACAACCTCCGGTAATTTGAAGCCGATATCAGAACCTTGCTGCGGTCTCGCTTTCATTTCCATTGACAGATTTTGTCCCGGATAGCCACCGTTTCCGCTTGAATACGGATAAGGAGGTGGATTGTTCGAGTATGGGCCTTGAGGTTGGTTGTTCTGGTAAGCTTGGGATTGATTGTATTGGATTCTTTGAAGACTAGTGTTAGACCCTCTGTTACCAGGGGCAGGAGGTGGTAACAAGAATTCAGTAGTATTGTTAGGGTTGGGTATGGGCCCTGTAGGCAGGCTGTGAGCCAAGGGGTGAATATACGGGCGTTCTGTGAACACCTGAACTGGGACCTGTCCTAGGCACAGTTCGGCCTCGTCTTGCAGATCATCGTTACAGCCTGACAGTTTTATTGTTATCTGAAACAAAGAAATTTTATAACTACTCTTTCCCGGCTACATAGCGCCTATGTCTTCAGTCTCGGCTTCAGATTGACGATAATGTTCCAATAAGTTGAGTAGCCCATCCATTATCGGCTAGTTCAGCCAGAATATCGCTGAATTTATGCTCAAAGACTTTTTTACAGAATAAGTGGAGAGAAGTTTCTTTTTAATTTTTTTTTCCATGATATTCAAAATCAGATTACGTAATAAAACGAGGCGTAAAAAGAAAAATAACCAACTTACCCTGAAGAAATACCCCACATCAATGATACTGCAGTTCTCGAGGTAGGGCACTATAATTTCTGGAACTTGCAGGTCGACTGTAAAGTTTCGCTGGCTTTTGCCCATTACTGGTCCCTTCTTTAAGACCGTCATCACTTTTTCTGGTGGTATGTACTCGGATGATGGGTGCTGGCTTCGGTAGAGCTCTTTCTGTTATGGAAAATTAGCATTTTACTTTATAGCAATAAAGTTTAAAGTTTCATAAAATAATACGTAATTCCAGACCCTTTTGCAGTCGTGGGGCTCTTTGGACCGGTCCTAAGAGCCCCACAAGCCACGACCCTTTTGATTAGAAATATCATAAAAATCGCATTGCAGTCAGATACAGTTTTCATTAAAATAAAAATGTGATAATAGGCAAATATTAACCCATTGAAAGCCGAAGATAACCGTTAATTAATCACAATCAGTGGCCACCATTCAAATGGTGTGCTATGTAGGTACGTAATACTTAGTAATTGTCACCACGGATACCAATTTATAGAAGAATGCCGTGTACGTAATATTGATAATACTGGGTGGGAAGGCAAGGCACCAATACATTCTTATGCTGAAGTAAAGTTCTACGCAGTAATACGTAGTCGGCATCTGCCATCATTACCAGCTACGTAATATTACGTAGTAATATAATAAATAATAATAATATTAAAATTCAGGTATATAGTAAAATTATGATTAACATTAATACAATAGAGAAAAAAAAATTGAAATTTAAATGTTATGTAGACCTTTCAGGCCATCAATTTATTATCACATATTAAATCAATCTACTATTTAGCTGTTAGGAAATCTGAGATATCACATACATGTAGTATTGAAAAAAAGGTCATGAATAAGCCAAAACCATGCTATGATTGACCGTAACTAGAGGAAGCTTGTATATTGTACGTCAATTACCGGTATTTACGTCTGGTTTCCTCAAACAGTCATAAAAAACCACAGCAATATTATAAACTCATCATTGAGGAAACCCGTTATTTTAATTAGTCTAATTTTAACTATCGGTTTCTTTGGTATGTTGAGTGGGGACCGCGACTGCTGAGCCCTTTTATTATTATCTCATTAATTAATTTATTATTTAATTTGGATGTCTTCAAGGCAAGAGTTAATAGACCCGATAAACTAGTGCGTCACTGCTTATAGTACAATTCACGAATGATGGCGGCCGTGAAGTTTGCGCAGAAGGCTGCGCAGTAACGTGTTTTAGGAACCAAATGACGTTGTGCATGTGCGAGAAGAGTGTGGTATGCGCGAAAGTTCGCAAAGGCTAACTTCACGCCCGCCATCATTCGTGAATTGTACTGTACCATCAGGTGGGATCTCAGACAAGCACTAGTTTATATCAATAAAAAAAAATCAAAAGTCCAGAAAAAGGTTCGATTTTCATTAAAAATCCTAAGATTTTTGTTGTTTGAGAATTTTTTCACACTGCGGATCACACTCATGCGTTGAACATCGCACTCACAGTGGTGGGAGTGGCAGCGGAAAACCCTTTGCCAAAAACTTTTTCTCGCTACAAAAAATCGTCGTGGCCTTAGCGCCCGTCGCAAAAACCACGGCGCGGCGCCGCCACCGTAGGCCGGTGGTTGGGAATGAGATTTTTTTTTAAATATTTTAGAATGACAGGACGTGCTTCCACTATCGAAACGAAGAAGTCTGTATAGATATTTTCCACCTTTTTGTTTTACACACATGCGCGCACGCCAATTGCGAAATATCATATAATAATATAAAAAGAATATAAAAAGGCGCGCGGCGCACCGTTTGCGGCACGCCGTGCCGTTAGGGTCAACTCACACCGAAAGAGCGGCGAAGGGCAGGGAAGCGCAGCGCAGTTTCAGTGTCATATGAATTTTAACTTTATTTTCATTGCTATAATATTTATTATCGCATGAGAAACTCGAACGAGTCGCGCGGATGCCCGCGGGGCCGCGGGAATTCTGGCGAATTCTATAAACGGTAAACGGGTCGCGATAATAAGTATTATAGAAATGAAAATAAAGTTAAAATTCATATGACACTGAAACTGCGCTGCCCTTCGCCGCTCTTTCGGTGTGAGTTGACCCTTATACGGTGGCGGCGCAGTCCGTAGTGTGAAACTTACCGACACAATTTCGAATATCATCTTCGTGATCTCGACACTGCTTTCGTTTTCCACTTCAATCGCCACCGGTATGAGCTGGCCGGGGCAGTAGCCCGACACGGGCAATCGTACGCGAATCGTCACCGGGTTGCTTGAGAAACAGAAGCAGTCGCATCCGTACATCTCTTCGAACTCCAGCTGAATAGCTTCCTGTTTATGTGAAAATTTATATTTAAGAAAATTGACATATTTCCTATTCTATAGAAAGCGCCAGATAACCGTGGAACAAAGTACATTGACATTACAAGTCGCGCGGTGAATCAAGATCGCTCGGTGAAAGTAGTGGGGGCAATCGGCGCATGTGTACAATTGCGCACAGAAATTCTTAGTATGTTAGGATTTTATTTTTAATTTCGTATGTTTGAACCTTAGTAACATAACTTATAATAACACTAGTTTTTGATTGTATTTTATCTTGTAAGTAGGTAAATTCAAAAAATTAAAAATTATAAAATAAAGCATAAAATTAAAACAAATAATTTCGTTATGTTACGTACGTGGGTAATCAAATGCCGATTTACTGACGAGAGAACTTTATTTACCACAAACAATAACAAATTAGTCCAGTCAACAATAATCCGAATCGCAATTAACACTAGAGTACCGTTACACTATCGCCTAAGTCGTTGATAAAAATCACTTCGAGTACTAGGGTAGTTCGCTCTTGATCGCAGTCGAAATCACAACTGACTCGCTTCCGGCCGGGGGCCCGTATTTATATGCGGAGCCAAGAAAATTCTAGATACCGACGTCCCCGGATCTATCCAGAATTCCAGAACAATTGAATCGCTTCTCGAAGTCATAAATCATTTTTATTTCTCGTAATAATAAAAGTCACGTTCATGCGAATTTCGACTCTATTGTTAACGTCGGAGAGTACAAATTCCCTTACGGTTTAGATGATACCTATTACTACATGTACCTTGGTAGGTAGGTACCTTGTGGATGTTTCGAGATTTTTCCAAGTCTGTCTAAGCAAAACTACTCTAGACCTTTCGAACAGCAATGCGTTTTAATTATTACGTGCCACTCGTTATTTTCTCGGAGATATGGCGTGTTCACGTTTAGTGGCGTAACAGTGCCCCCCTCTTAGTCATGCTCGTCCCGAGCATTATTAGATCCGTGATACGGCGCCAATCTATCCACATGAACAACCTTGGGTTTCCCTCTTAGCCCTTTCTTGATGCGGTAGGTCACGTCATTAATCCTTTTTAACACGGTGTAAGGTCCCTCCCATCGAGCTTGGAGTTTCGGCGACTTCCCTTTCCGTCGAAGCGGGTTGTGGAGCCAGACCAGTGTACCTTCCTCAAATCCCTTGGCATTGGCATTACGGTCGTATCTAGTTTTCATTTTTACGCTGGTGTTCATGCTATTCTCACGAACTCGTTTATGCACTTCGTCCAATTGATCTTGAAGGTCACTTACGTAATCTGTTACTGGCTTAGTCTTGTCAGGTGGCACGCCAGTTATGGCATCGACCGGGAGTCTCATCTCTCTGCCGAAATTCACTCTTGCTGGGGTATGTCCCGTGCTATCATGCACTGCCGATCGGTAAGACATCAGAAATAGTGGAATATACCGGTCCCAGTCCTTCTGATGGTCGTCGACAACCTTAGCCAGGTGATTCTCCAGGGTTTGGTTAAACCTTTCCACCATTCCGTCCGACTGAGGATGCGCAGGTGTTGTGCGTGTCTTATAAATTCCCAGAAGAGTACACATTTCCTGGAACAGCGCAGATTCGAAGTTACGGCCTTGATCGGAATGGATTTCCAAAGGTGCGCCATACCGACATACTACTTCTTCGACCACCTTCTTCGCCACTGTCGTCGCTTCCTGATTAGGTATGGCGAAGACTTCGGGCCACTTTGTGAAATAGTCCTGGATCACCACTATGTACTTGTTTCCGTCATTTGTAACTGGAAAAGGTCCAGCGACGTCGATAGCGATGCGTTCCCATGGGGCTCCCACATTGTACAGCTGAAGCCTGCCCCTGCTCCTAGTCTGTGGTCCTTTCACAGATGCGCACGCTGTACATTTCCGACACCATTGCTCTATGTCATCTCTACAATTGAGCCAGTAATACCGCTGTCTCACTTTCAGTAGAGTTTTCTTGATGCCCAGGTGTCCTCCAGAAGCACCATCGTGTATTTCCTGTAGCAGGGGGACTACTTCACATCGTGGTACTATCACTTGTGTGGTCACCTCCTTGCCATCGTTCGATTCCCATTTCCTACAGAGCACATCATTTTCTAGGACTAAACTGTCCCACTGTGCCCAGTAGCTCTTAGTTACGGGACTGTGTGACGATACTTCACTCCACTGGGGCCTAGTTCCGCTACGCTTCCAGTCCAGTATAGGTCGAATATCGTCATCTTCTTCCTGGGACTTCTTGAAGTTGCCTTCAGCCCTAATTAAATTAACGCGTTCTCGGGCTTCATTCTGCTGGCAGTGTCTACAGTCATCATTACATGGACGTCGCGACAGGGCGTCAGCATTGTTATGCCCTTTTCCACTACGATGTTCCGTCACAAAGTTAAACTCCTGCAGCTGCTCGAGCCATCTTGCAACTTGGCCCTCAGGGTTTTTAAATTGTAGAAGCCATTTCAATGCCGCGTGATCCGTCCTCAAAGTAAATTGTCTTCCTATGAGGTACTTGTGGAAATGCTGCAAGGTTTTTACCACAGCCAGCAGTTCTCGTCGAGTCACGCAGTAGTTCCTTTCTGGCTTTGAAAGTGCCTTACTGAAGTAAGCGATTACGACCTGTCTGTCGCCCTGCACTTGTGACAACACTCCACCAATTCCCGTGTTGCTGGCATCGGTATCAACGACAAATCTTCCGTCTCTGCTCGGATACCCCAGTATAGGCGCTTCACATAGCCGTTGCTTTAGCTCGTCGAATGCTGACTCACAGTTTTTGTCCCAAATAAAATCTCGTTTATCCTCAGTCAGCTGATGTAAAGGTTTTGCAATGTCCGAAAAATTCTTGACAAACCGCCTGTAGTATGTGCATAACCCTAGAAATGCACGTACTTCAGTTTTGTTCTTTGGAACCGGCCACTGTTGGACTGCCTTTATCTTCTCAGGGTCGGTTCTCACCCCGTCGGCGGAAATAACATGTCCTAGGTAGCTGACCTCCTTCTTGAACAGGGCACACTTCTTTGGGCTTAGTTTTAAGTTAGCCCCTCGTATCCTGGTGAACACTTTCTCCATATTCCTCAGGTTTTCCTTAAATGTGCGACCCATTATAATGACGTCATCCAAATATACCAGACAGACGTCACCAAGAAGGCCCACCATGACTCTCTCCATGAGGCGTTCAAACGTCGCTGGGGCGTTGCATAACCCAAAAGGCATGACGTTAAATTGCCACAGGCCGCTGCCAATACCCGTACTGAACGCTGTCTTTTCTTTATCTTTCTCGCTGATTTCCACTTGCCAGTAGCCACTTTTCAAATCAATGGTCGAGAACCACTTCATGCCACTGAGCATATCCAGCGTATCGTCTATCCTTGGTAAGGGATAACTGTCCTTCTTCGTCACATTATTCAGCATTCTGTAGTCCACACAGAATCTGGTGCTGCCGTCCTTCTTCTTCACCAGAACGACTGGAGAAGACCATGGACTCGTAGAAGGCTCAATTATTCCATTATCAGCCATGTCCTTTACCATTTCTGCTACCTCATTTTCCTTAGCCCAGGGTATGCGACGCGGTCTTTGTTTAATTGGTCTAGCATCACCTGTATCTATCTCATGCTTGACGAGACCTGTTCTTCCGCAGTCTTTTCCCGTTGCAAAGATATCTCGAAACCGCAGCAGAAATTCCCTGGCTTGCTGTAGTTCCGAAGTCGATAAATTGCTCTTAGAATTTTCCAGAAGTTGCTGGATGTGATCAGTTTCGACTTTGGTCATGTCTTGCTTTGCTGGAGATTTATTGATTTGACGGAGATACTGAACTTCTTCACATCTCCCAACAACACTGTTTTTCTTCAGTTGGACCTCTTCTTTCCCAAGGTTCACAATCCTGACCTTGGATTTCCCTGTCGTCATAACTAATGTCCTCGCGGTGATGAGCTCCGGGTGCCGGCCAGTATCCTCTACCATTACACATCTTCGTTGCCTGATTTTCTTGGGGAATTTTACTTCAACTAAAGTTTCTGTTCTCGGAGCCAGTGTGGTATTCTTTAAACAATAGAGGTTGCATGACTTAATTCCTCGCAGGAAGACTTCTTGATCTGGGAATTTCAATACTCCCCTGTCGATATCCAAAATACATCGGTTATTCCGCAAGAAGTCGAGGCCCAGTATGCAATCGTCGGTAATATTCGCAATTAACGCATGATGGATATACACTTGATCACCGATTTTGAACTCAATTTCTGTATCACCGAGGACGGAGACTGGCTGGCCGGTTGCTGTCTGAAGTCGGCAGGATGGAGACTCTCTTTGCCACAAGATGGTGCGTTTCAGCAACTCAGGTCTTATAACAGTCCGTGACGCCCCCGTGTCAACGGTGAAATTGCAAGCACGATTATTCAGCGTCCCTTCGATGATCAAACTATTTCCGTTCTGAACTTGATTGATGGTGATGGTTGGGGCCTTCAGTTGACCAGCCAGCACCCGCCCCGCGGCCCTGGCGACATTTAGTTTAACGACTCCTCGTTAACTTGAGTTCCGGAGTCCACACTCCCCCTCTTCCTCTTGGGGCAATCAGTACGAATATGCCCTTTTTCTCCGCACCCGTAACACGTCGGAATATAGCGGGACTTTGCCGAAGAAGCAGCTACCACTTCTCGTTGACGTGTTTGCACTGACGGCGAGACCACCACTTCCCGAACTCTGTGCGTGCGTGAGTCTTGTCGTACGGCTTCCACTTCCAAAGCGTGAGCCATCGCACTCTTTAGAGTTTGGTGGTGCCCAAGTCGCACTGTAGCCCTGACTTCAGTATCCCGTAGACCGTCGATGAATGCTTGCACCAGATTTACTTCCACCGTCTCTGGTGTCATTGACATGTACGCACGCCGGACTAGCCGTTCAACCTCGACTCCCCATTGCTGGAGGCTCTCGTTCGGCCTCTGCGTTCTCTCGCGTAACTGCGCGCGGAAAACGTGCTCGAGGTGCTTGTCTCCATAACGAGTGTCCAGTCCCTCCATGAGACGCTCCAATGTCCTGCCGTCCGCAGGGAGGTTCTCTAGGACCAGCAGGGCGTCCCCTCGTAGAGCCAAAGTTAATGCCGCAAAAGACTGCTTATCATCCCAGCGGTTCGTTTCGACCAATGTCTCAAATTGGTATTTAAATGCCGTCCAGGAAGACGTGCCATCAAAACGCGGCACATCAAATTTTGCCGCGGATGCACAGGGAGTGTGCGATGGTGAGCCGACAACAACGGGTTCGCGTGCTTCGAGCTTGACGATTTTTTTGTTGATGTCCAGCAGGCGATCTTCGTGGCCATCAATTCTTGTTTCGAGGCTATCAGCTCGGGCGGAAACCTCTTTGACCTCCAAGGTGAGATTCTTTACCTTCTCACCCAACGTGACAAGGCCGTGGTCGATTTTATCGAGGATCAGGTTCTGCTTAGCCTCCTGATCGCGGCGAGCGGCTTCCTGTTCGCGACGAGCGGCTTCCTGTTCGCGGCGAGCTTCTTCCTGGTTCGCTGCGATTAGGTCCTGAAGCTTACGCTGGTTGGCCTCCTGTTCGCGGCGAGCTTCTTCCTGGTTCGCTGCGATTAGGTCCTGAAGCTTGCGCTGGTTGGCCTCTTGTTCGCGGCGAGCAGCTTCCATACTAGCTTGCATGGCGGCCAACACCGCAGCGAGGTTCAATTCCGAGGATGGTCCTGTTGGCGCCTCAGCAGCTTCTGTTGCTACCATACCAGCCTGATCTTCCTCCTCCATACGATGACGCGCAGCATCCATCTCCATTTGCCTTCTTGTTCGTGGTCGCTGTTCGTCGTCTCTCGGTGTTAGTGGCATTTCACTTCTGACACCAGTTGTTACGTACGTGGGTAATCAAATGCCGATTTACTGACGAGAGAACTTTATTTACCACAAACAATAACAAATTAGTCCAGTCAACAATAATCCGAATCGCAATTAACACTAGAGTACCGTTACACTATCGCCTAAGTCGTTGATAAAAATCACTTCGAGTACTAGGGTAGTTCGCTCTTGATCGCAGTCGAAATCACAACTGACTCGCTTCCGGCCGGGGGCCCGTATTTATATGCGGAGCCAAGAAAATTCTAGATACCGACGTCCCCGGATCTATCCAGAATTCCAGAACAATTGAATCGCTTCTCGAAGTCATAAATCATTTTTATTTCTCGTAATAATAAAAGTCACGTTCATGCGAATTTCGACTCTATTGTTAACGTCGGAGAGTACAAATTCCCTTACGGTTTAGATGATACCTATTACTACATGTACCTTGGTAGGTAGGTACCTTGTGGATGTTTCGAGATTTTTCCA
Source organism: Mythimna albipuncta (assembly GCA_929112965.1). Lineage (NCBI taxonomy): Eukaryota > Metazoa > Arthropoda > Insecta > Lepidoptera > Noctuidae > Mythimna > Mythimna albipuncta. The sequence continues at coordinate 2,266,088 of OV815973.1, forward strand.
AGTCTGTCTAAGCAAAACTACTCTAGACCTTTCGAACAGCAATGCGTTTTAATTATTACGTGCCACTCGTTATTTTCTCGGAGATATGGCGTGTTCACGTTTAGTGGCGTAACAGTTAGTTTCTTTCTTTAACGTAATAATTCACGTCGTAAACCATTTTTCTGGCTAGCCGTTTTAAAACTTTATTTTTAACCATTTTTTTTTACGACTACGTATTACTATTACGATAACACAAGCTGTACGCAACAGTACCCAAGTACAACAGTATCCAATGAGACGCGAGAACGCTACGCGGGAATTGAAGAGCGACTCTATCTACCAACGACGTGTCGCCGTCGGCGCACACCCGCCCGTACGTCGCCAAATAGACCGTAGAATTGAATACTGCGCATGCCCCTTCCACTTTTGCCGAGCGATCTTGATTCATCGCGCGACCTGTAGGTACCCGAAAAAAAAACAATGAACTGCTCTTCATTACTAGATCATGTATTGTAAAGGATCACGATACGTGTCGATTCAAGACAACCTTATGTCTTTTTCGTTTTTGTAATTGAGAATGTCAACAAATGTAGGAGGCCGTTATTCCGTTTATCTGGCGCCTACCTTAGAGGATGACACAGAATGTAAAATTCACATGTAAGTAGATGCCTAGGCCCTAGTACAGGCCCTGGTCCGGAGCGAGGAGGAAAAGGCAAGTCCTTCTGCGAAGCAGTAATGCTATCAAAGGTGGCGGTCGCACACGTAAGGGAACGGATTTCCTGCTACCGTAGGCGTGGGCTTGCGGACAGCGAGCAATGGGTAGATCGCCGTCCGGCCATCCAGTAACCGTCCGGACCGAGGCCGAGTCATAGAATCGTAACGCCGAAGCCTACTGTGAAAACCTTAGAACGCAACCCAAAGAAGGAACATAAGGGTGGCTTTTAGTCAGTAAAAGTCTGAAACGCAGTCCAGCTCCGCCCTAGAGCGGGAGAAGACATTGGTTGATTTCCCACCTAAAAAAAAAACATGTAAGTAGATACTTACTTTGATCCTGTCGCTTCCCGTGTTCAAATCAAACGGTGCTACAACTTCGAAGTCCTTTGTGAGTATTGCGTGTGCATGTATGTTTTCTGGAGTGACCAAGTGAGCCGCCATGGAGTAGGATATCTGACCCTGCTCCCCTTTAAAGGATGACGGAGCCGTAAACGGTACTTGGAACTTAAAAGGAATGACTTGAGGGCCCACTGGAAGGTTGGAGGTACCTGAAATGGATGTCTAAATTTAATTTGTATGTTGGGATTTCTGTCTCACCACATAGGACTTTAACATTTATTCCGAAATTGTCTATCGGGCAGTTGCCCGGACCAAACACAACACCCGTCTAGCCGGAGGATTCTTCCTTTTCAACTGTTTTTTTCCTTTTGGTGGTTTGCAGCACCTTGATCGTTGCGTTTGGCTGTTCATAGCCAAGACTCGATTGAAGCTCATCAACAAATCATATTTAGAGGTATGCGCAACAGGGTGTAAAGACGCGCAAACCTCCGACCAGGCGCGTGTTATGTCTGATCCGGACAAATGCCCGCAAGCTGATTTCGGGCTGTTGTACGTGTTCTATTCGCAAGGAGAACTTAGTTCGCTTGGGGTTTAATGAATAATACGATGTAGGGATTTCATCGTTTAGTTCTTATCTGGTGCCATAGATGTCACTATTTTAACTGTTATTTTACAAATGATAAGTGTAAATATCACATTTATCATTTGTAAAATCATCATCTTCCTGCCCTGTTTGTATTGTAAAATAAAAGTAAAAAAAAAAAAAATTACTAATAGGGTATTTTTAAAAAAACCCTTTTACGCGTCAATTTTACTTTTTGTCAGTCTAAACTAGATGAGACCAGTGTTTCCTAGCTAACCTAACTACCCTCAGAAGAAACACTGAAACAAACTCAGGGGTCAAAGTCCGCCCAAGTCGTCGACGGCGCGCATTGTTCCCGCGCGCCTCAAGGAGTTGTCAGCAACAGCAGGGACCCAGCCGGGTCGAAGCCTACCGGGGCCAGGGTTAGTTTGGAAAAACAGCTCGAGCCCCGGTACGAAGGCTAGAGGGAACGGGGTGGGTCTTTTAGTCAGTAAGAGTGACACTATCTCTCGCTCCGCCCAAGAGCGGGGGTTGTCATTAGATGATTTTTTCCCACCATAAAAAAGGGGTCAAAGTCCATACAGGCATGTATCCAATTTTATTTCTCTGGAAAGTACCTATTCACTGCTGCCTAATATGTACCAAGACAAACCTATACTCCACCTGTTTAGGTAGTTAATTAAACTAAAACTAGCTTTTGCCCGCGGCGTCGCCCGGGATAAAGCAGCTTTCTATCGGTGAAAAAATTTTACCAATCGGACCGTTACTTCCAGAGATTACCCTCTACATACAAACTTACAAATTTTACCTCTTAATAATATTAGTATAGATAAATCATAGAAAAGAAGTACAAAAATTATTTAAGGTCGATCTGGGAGCGTCGGTCTCCATACATTTTATATGGAAAATAGACTGTTAGAGCTACACTTGACCCACGCCACGCGACGTCGTTCTCCGTACAAATCAGGCGTGTTACACGTGTGCGTCGGTCTAATGTAGTTCTAGCTTTAAACTCAATTAATTACCTAACATCGGTTTATGTAAATACCAAATTGTAAACATTTTTAGATAAAATTTTTATCAATTTTTTTAGATAAATTTATTTATTTAATTCAAATAGAACGGCCGAAACCAATTACACTATTTAAACACATAACACAAAAAAGAAAAAACAATAAAACATTAAAAAGAACACAGACAAGTCATATGTCGCACAGGACACTAGTGATAGATACTATTTATTTAATAAATAGTAGACATGTTAAGACATGTTAACATTGTGTACATTTAGTTAACTACCCAAACAGATGGAGTATAATGTTGTATCTAAGATACTTATCAAATTGTTTTACAAAGGTAGAAGTCAAATGTCTCACCTATTCCACCTGCCAGAACGATGGTGTGGTTGAAATATTCCTCTTTGCCTTCATACTTGACTATTCTATGATTTCTAACATTCCCAACTTTCTGTATTTCCGTCTCAGTCCACGACACGTTGGCTTCACCAAGGAATTGTACGTAAATTGCTGAAAAAAAAATACAACAATTAATACATATACTTTTCTTTGCTTAGCTTTGTTCTAACTGCAAAAGGCAACTGAAGGAACACAGACGGGTTGTAGTTGGTAACAGATCCCAATAGCCTATTCGGCCTTATAATGTTCCCACTGCTGGGACTCAGGCCTCCTCTCTAGGAGAGGAAATGGGCTGTAATCCACCGCGCGGTTTCACGGATTTCACCTGTTTTCAAATTTTTGGTTCTAGGACATGCCGGGTTTCCTCACAATGTTTTCCTTCACCGTTGTGAGAGCAGTGGTGATGAAGTAAATTACACAAAGAAATGCGCCTGGCTAGGTTTGAACTCACGACCTACAACTCGTAAGTCGAGGCCGTTACTACTCGGCCACCATGGTAAAAGATCATTGATCATCAATCATTAACCTTTCGTTTGGCATGCCTTAATAGACACAATTAAAAAGTCATTGTGTCCAGCTTAGACTGCATTCCAGCATACAATGGGTTAAAGCTAATAAATTAAGTATTATAGATATTTAGGATTTAGATGGATGGGTGAGCATGTGTTGTGTTAGTGTCCTCCATAGTATGGCAAGTAACCTGACCATCAGTTTGCTCAGCTGCGGCTCCCATTTGTAAACTTATGTCATTTGTTACGGATAGTTGAAGTTCTTATATCTGAGATTTAAATGAAAACCTTTTAACCCCTACCTCGTGTTACTAACACTTAATCTTATTATGTATGCCAAATTCTTATCTAAACACTAAATAATATTTACTGAACAAAATAAGGTTCAGATACTAATCGTAATCATCACACTTCACACTAATATTATAAAGGTAAAAAATTGGTATGTGTGTGTTTGTTACTCCCTCATACATAAACGGCTGAACAGATTTGGATGAAATTTGGCATACGGATAGACTAGCATATTGGATGTTTTTTCCAGGACTGTGTTCCCTTGGGATAATTTTCTATTTTCGTATTGGCGAAGCCTCTGGTAAAAGCTAGTACGTACCTACATAGAATGATAATAAAAAAAACTCATGAATTAGAAAAGACGCAGCAGGTATATTTACACATGAGACATCGTCAGTCAGTACTTACAAGAAAAAGTTAACGGATGTTTCAGCTCAAATTGTATTGAGCCTGTCACAACCTGGCCAGCATAAAACACGAATTCTGGAGTCGTATCCACACGTATAACACCTTCTTTGAACGCGACAGCCATTATCTTTAATTTGCATACACAAATTATCACCGAAAAAAAATTAAACTAAACTGTTTTACTAAACCGAAAATACACAAGAACTAAGTTCTACTAAATCAACCGGAAAGTTACTCTTTAAGCAAATCAATATTATGTATTATTCATACTGCATTTCAGGTTATAGACAAAATAGCACACACTCACAGTTCCTACAAAGAATTTGGGCAACGCCAAACTAACCGAGGATAATAAAAAGAATATGTAATCGGCGAATTGACTGTATTACTTTTCACCAGAAAATAATAAATCTTATTCTAATAGCAGCAGAGTTTAATTTAGCTTCGCAGATTTCATTATCTCTGTAATTGCTTTGACCTCGCTTTCAGTGCTGCCAGACGTTTGATAGCAAAACCGAAGTAGCCCAATTAAAATTCGATGTATCTATATCATAGCCATAGCCCAATATCATTATTCTCCTTATTCTTTTAAATACTCGTGTAAATAAAAAATAATACTTAATATGCAATTTGACCAACCCATACACAAAACACATGCCTGAAATATTTTTGTAGATTTATCTATTTGCTCTATGTCATGTCGTGAAAAATGTATTTATATTAAACAAACATGGTTTTGCATCATGAGAATTATTTTTCTATAACGATTCTAATAGTTTCACCTGTATGTTTGTTTGTACCAGAGATTTTCATCATTCCGAAGATACTGTTTAATATAACAGTTATTAATTTATGTATGTACACAAAAACACTTAAAAATTGAAAAAAAAAAAAAACAAATACTGATAGAGGAGCACAAAGGCAAAGTATCTATAAACATAAACATTTACACCTACATTTTTTCAGAGAGTGTGGGCGTGTGGCACAGGCAGTACCAAGATTTGAATATTTACCAATACTCAAATCAAAAGCCTTTAGCGTAAATGGCGAAATATCGTATAATCTGGCAGCACTGCTCAGCGCTCGATTTGACGTTTGAAACTTTGAACACAGCAGCAATTTTATGTTTGTTTGTAGCACAGAGAACTTTATTTTCGTATGTTGTTTTAGTATTACATGTAGTTAGAATTATATATAATACAATATAATAATATAAGCAATTATAACGCGAATCCGACCAAATTTAATAGTCAAAAAAATAAAGACTATTGAGTTCTATTTGACGCATTTCGGAACACGGGGTTTATGTTCATTTCGGAACGCACTACGAGTTTTGACTTTTGACAGATAGTTGACTCTTGACTGCTTGATTCTTTTCTTTTTGTGTGATCACGTTGTTTCACTTGTTGGTGATTGATTGTAATAAGTTAAAATATAACCACGTTTTAAGATGGGAAAGCTAGACGTAGCAATGTTGCGTTATTTAACTGCCGAAGACTTTAGAGTTTTGACCGCTGTATGTGTATTTTGTACAATAAACAATCAATTGGTAACCTCAAAGTGAAAGTTTGTATTTTGATGTAAATTTTTGTCTATTTTAGGTGGAAATGGGCATGAAGAACCATGAGCTGGTACCTGGTTCTCTCGTGGCATCCATAGCAAATCTCCGTCATGGTGGTGTCCACAAACTAATGAAAGAACTATGTAAACATAGATTGTTGACATATGAGCGTGGAAAACATTGTGAGTTTAAACCTGCTTATTTTTTTTAAATATTATTTATAGGCTTGCGTTTAACCACCATCTCGACCCGATGGTAGGCGATGATGTGGTCGACGATGGAGCCCGCTTGCCTAGAAGTAATTAATTTTATGACAAACTTTACCATTTACTTTTTTTTAGATGATGGCTACCGTCTCACAAATTCTGGCTATGACTACTTGGCTCTAAAAGCCCTGACGAATAGAAAAGTGATTGCTTCATTTGGAAACCAAATTGGGGTGGGCAAGGAGTCTAATATTTATACAGTGGCTGATGAAGATCGCAATCCTTTGTGTCTGAAACTGCACAGGTAAATTTTGATTATAAATAGCTCATGAAAATTTTCTTTCTTTCATATTCTTTATTGGACACAACCCTTTATAAAACTATAAAAATATAACAGTCCATCAGCTGTTATATTTTTATAGTTTATATATATAGGCAAACTTAACCCACAATTGGGTTTTCTTAATTTAAGCATTTTTGTCACCATCACTGCATGTTATTTTTTTTATCATTGATAGGCTAGCGTTTAATCACTATCTCACCTGATGGTAAGTAATGATGTGGCTGACAATGGTGCATGTTTGCCTAGAGGTAACTTATACAATCTCACACAAATCAATTTTTCCATAACAAGTGGCTCTCATTACGGTAAAGTTTCGACCTTACCTCAACTTTGCTAAAAATACGCGTATTATTTATTACCACTGCTCTCCCCTAACCATACTCAAGGTGAAAAGTAAGGAGAAATTTTCTAAGTCCCAAAAATTTTTTTTAACCTAATTTTTTTTTTTTGTTTTCTGCACGGCTCATGGTGCCTATAAGCGAATGGTACCAATTTGAAAAAAAAAAAAATTCGAATAAATTTCTAAGTCCCGCGCCATAGCACCCCTAAAGCTACACTCCAACCAACATCTGGCCTAAAGAAACAAACTTTTCATTTGAATAAGGGTAATGAACTTAGTAGATTAGTGTAACTTAAAAATCTCTTCTGGTAATGCTGATCCTCCTTGTTTATAATTTCAGACTGGGCCGCACATGTTTCCGCAACGTAAAAGACAAACGCGACTACCACGCACACCGCAACCGTGCCTCCTGGTTGTACTTGTCCCGTATTTCAGCTACCAAGGAGTTCGCATACATGAAGGCCTTGTACGACAGAGACTTTCCCGTTCCTAAGCCTATTGATTTCAACAGGCATTGTGTTGTGATGCAGTTAGTGAGCGGTGGACCATTGTAAGTGTGACATTGTCTTTTTTAATAATAATATCTATTTGCTAAAAAAAAATGGTATATAAATAAAGTGGTAAAAAGTTAAAAATAAACCAAAGGTGGTAAAAATGTACAAATATTTATAATTAACTCTTTGAATGCCGTAATTAGAGACACAATAGAAAGACAATTGCTTATGTTGAACTGTGTAACATAAGACATTCAAAAGGTTAAATATGATAACACCTAAAAGAGCTACTAGTCCTGTGGTCATGGTAATAAAAAGCTCACAAACATGTGTATTCTTGTGTCTTGACCTATGGCACACATCTTTGGTCCTCAACTATTATCCAGAAATCCAAACTCAAGGTTCGCCTATAAGCAATAGGGTGCAGTAGACTAGGTGTTAAATTAATGGATTGAGTTTGAAATGAAACTCAACAAAACCAGGCGAGAGAATCCGACAGAACTAAAAAGAAAAAACACTAATCTGCAAAAGATAGGAGGAATGGGAGGAAGTTTTGCCCAGGAGTGAGAAAGCAAATAAAAAATATTATGTCCTTATTACAGTACTAGCTGACCCGGCGAACTTTGTACCGCCTAATAGTTATGTTATATCTTTTAGCTAAGCTGTCTACTCTACCCAACTCTACCTTACTCTACCTTACTCTACCCTACTCTACCCTACTCTACCCTAAATTGAAAATGTAGCTTATATGACACGTTCGTAGATTTACCATAGCAACGCCATCTATTGATTACTTACTCAACACAGTCGAAAGGTATCGACATCTGTTAGAATCATTTGGAGTTAACAGATAATTGTGACTGTCAAATAATAACAGACAAATAATTAGCAATAAATTAAAATTGTGTCTATAATTTGAGATTTAAACTATCCTATCTCTCAAGTTGGATTGAACTGCACATGGTGTGCGAATTTTATTATAATCGGTTAAGTGGTTTAGGAGTCCATTGAGGACAAACATTGTGACACGAGATTTATATATATTAAAGAAAAGATTACATATTTGTTTGATGTTGCTCAAGTGTATTTCATATAAGCATTTGATAAGGTCATACATTCATTTACTTTACACAATTCACCAAACTGAAGAAGAATAGTATTTATTTTTAAATTATGTAGTTTTTACAATAATTGAATGAAGTATTGATACTGCTCATACAGGAATATCACTGTTACTGTTATCGTAAGTCAAGTGTCCCACAAGGATGCATTCTAGGTCCACTACTAACAACTATAGTGTATAGTGTAAGTGAAGTATGTGTGTAGAATCTCTTTAATTTTAAATTAAAACATTACTTGCTTATGTTTATTGGTTTCCATGGTTACAGGACCCACGTATCTTCAGTAGCAGATGCAGAAAGCTTATATGACGAGCTGATGAACTTGATAGTGCGCCTGGGCAACTGCGGCGTCATCCATGGAGACTTCAACGAGTTCAACATCATGATTGATGAAGACAACCATCCCATCATCATTGATTTTCCACAAATGGTCTCCACCTCGCATCCTAATGCTGAACTGTAAGTTTTGTTGAGTGCAATATCACTTCAGCATTCTTTTTAAAAAAAAATGTTCTGAGATGAATGTTATTCATAATCACTATCAGCATATGAGGCTGAGAAGGAGATGACGTGACGAGTTTGACTCCTACCTTCAGGATTGACCAAAAAGCTTAAGAAAGACAGGAAGAATGGAAGGGAGGCCTTTGCCTTGCAGTGGGATACAACAGGCTTATAAATAAATAAAAACAATCAGCAGGTCTTTACTAGGCCATGCTACTTGTATCTGTAAGACATACACCTCTACAATCTCTTGCTATTTGAAATCAATTCCTTGACTTTACACTCATATGGCTACTTCTAGCTATTTGATTTGAATTTATACAATTGAACTTTTGTTTGACTAATACCTTATTCACCTTACCATCGTTTTCTTTGAAATAACCCTATCGTCTATCAAGCATGATTTTTATTTAGTTCTTTCTTATCTTTGTGGTCTGGTTTCCGCATTTAGTCCAAGGGCTAAGTGGATCGTTGAGCGTTGGCCATAGCGCCCTTCATTCCAACCAGCCCACCTTGCTCAGGGCGTCTGTGAGTTTGTGCTCCCAAGGTTCGTGTTCTTGTTTCAATGACGGCTCTCGAGGAGCACGTGCTGTCGCAGTTTCCTCTGACTCCATGTACGCTTTTACTTAGTTTAAATCTTTTCTTAAACAGTTACTTCGACCGTGACGTGCGTTGCGTCCGAGAGTTCTTCAAGAAACGTTTCGGGTACGTGAGCGACGACTACCCCAAGTTCAGTGACCTGGAGCGGGATGACGAGCTCGACACGGAGGTCGCGTGCTCCGGGTACAAGCGCACAAAGGATGTTGATAATGAACTTCTTCAGGTAAAGCTATACAAGGTGTAAGAGACAGCCCTCCACAAACTGTAAGGGCTTGCTCAGTAGACGAAACTGAACAACCTTCCACAAGATTTTTTTTCAAGAAATAAAAAAAAAAAAAATCAGCCTCACCATACAAAATGATAAACTTGACTGGACAATTTGTATGAAGAGGCCGATATTTATTTTCGTTTCCTGAAAAAAAATTTTGTGGAAGGTTGTTCAGTTTCGTCTACTGAGCAAGCCCTTAAAGTTTGTGGAGGGCTGTCCCTAACACCTTGTAATCGAAACAACTTTTTTTGGCTTTGCGACTCAGTCATTCATACCTGTAGGTTTGTTTTCTTATTAAAGTTTGAGGTTTCATATTTAAATTCGTTAAAAAATAAAAGAACTATTTTGAAATCTAGAATGTAACTTGAAACGAAACTGAAAGAAACAGTAAAATAATAATTAGGGGTCTGATTTAGTAGTAGCTATTTTAGCAGTAGTTACACTACATCACAGTGTACAAAATACAAATGTCAAAACCTTTTTTTTTTAACAACTGTACAGTAATTCTACATTTATTTTTCGGGACAGTTTAGGCCCCAATACAGTCCCCTGCGATACACTTACAGTTAGTGAAGTTGCCGGATTTTTTTTTTGTAAAACTTGACGATACAAAATAAGGCAATATAACGCGTACATATATTTCTGGTTTATTTCCAGGAAATGGGTATTGGGCTTCAAGTGAGTGATGATGAAGTGGAATCTGATGATGACCAAGAGGCAGAAGACAAAAGCAAGATGACGGAACAAGACCTAGATGAGCTTAGAAAAGAGGTAAATAAGATCTTTGTCTTTATACAGATTTAAGATTGTTTTATCGGATTTGGCTCTAATTTAGTCAATGAAGTTGGAATTATAATTTAGGTGTCTTCAAGGCTAGAGTGAATAGCGCTTCACCATGAACGATAGCATCATTGCTTACTAATACGATCTTACCCGATCGCAGTCAAGTAGTGACTTAAACATTTTTCAACATAATTTCGTTGTAAACTAATCTGACTCCAAACTTATAGGTGGACGTCTCAATACAGAACGACGAGCGCCCAGTTCATCAGATAACAACTAAAACCGTTAACCTAACTATAACTGACAAAGAAACTACAAAAGAAGAAACTAATATTAAAAATACAGAAGACGACGAAGAAGTACCAACACTCGTAGACCCAACAGAAGATGAAAACACAGAACTAGACAAAAACTCTCAAAAGTACAGACTTGCAATGATCCAGAAAGCATTATCAGATGTTAGATCAATGAGAACATATACATCAGCCAGTACGATAGCCCCAGAAGTAGTGAAACAGCAAGTCAAGAAGAATCTAGAAGTAAGACAGAAGAAGATGGAAAGGAAGAAGGCTATCGCGAAGGGAGAAGCGAGTGCTGTCACGAGGTCAAGGAGAGATAATAAAGAAACTATTAGAGAGAGCCATGGGCTTTGGGGATGGGATGAATAAAGTTATTGTATTATTTAAATGTCGTTTTAGTTATCTAGTTGACTTGTTGTGAATCATCATAAGGACGTGTCTACATCTGGTGAATGAGCCGCTGGCGACCCGTTCGCAAGATGCATGCGTGCATTTACTCGTAAGTTCTTGCACAATTGGGCACCAGTTTCGCGCCGTGCACATACTTCCTCCCTCCCGCAGATATACTAATGAAATGAAAGCAAATGGAACTGCATGTGCGCATGCAAAACGTGCACCGCGCGCACCCCCTGTGCAACCCTTGCCTAAGTTGCATTGAAGTGGCGCGCAAACTTAGGTTTAGTTACTGCACTTATTGCAGTAACTGAACAGTCCAAGAACAGCTCGCATGCAGATCGGCGCTTTTTCCGGATATGGCGACACTCCAACTTTATCGTGATATCTTAATCTTTGCGTCGAATTTGTACAGAAGTGCTCGATTATCTTCGAAATCTATTGTTTCTAGTTTTGACGCTACCGAGCGAGATCCAGGGCCGACGATGCATTAAGTGGGCCCCGTGCCCCTTTTGCTACGTAATAATAATACAGTTCTCCATCGACATGACTACATGCATACCGTCAAAGTTGAAATAGCGACAATGCGGTAGTAATAACCCGGTTTCCGCTACGGGGACCGTCACACACGCGCATATAGTCACGCGGTAGTGCCGCTTAACGCAGCGTTAATCGCTGTTTCACTTTGCTAAGTTTTCGATTTTTACTAAAATAAACACCACCTCTCTGACAATAAGGTTTATATTTGTATGAATCAAGTGTTGTCCGTATATTTTGCCATTCATTTAGAGCTACAAATCGTTCATATTCCTAAAATTTAGAAATCTTCATTGTCGACTGTTGTCTGTTGTGTTGCCGGAAGAGAGGTAGTCACTCGATCATTGGTACTCTTGATCCATTTATGGTTCCTCTTGTAAATCAGTTGCAAAAATGTTTCTAGGCAAAATATCTGGAAGAAATACAGAATAAATTAATAACAATCTAACTAAATACAGAAGAGAGACGTATCGCCTTTTTAATTCGCTACACAGATGTTATAAGTTTTGCCCGAACCGAAGAGATCCCGCGCAAGATACAGCGACACGGTCCTTTCAAAGAACTGGTTACTAGTTGGCAGAAGTCTTGACCAAATTAAAAAAAGAATACTTCTGAAACTCGGCCACTGTCGGGTTTTTTGACACAAGTACTTATATTTTTTTTTATTTTCCTTTATGTTGTATTTTTGGAAACTTCACTTTAAGCTGTTTAGTTTTACCTATACCTTACATAAAATGGTTTTAAGGTAGTTACTTGAAGTAGTAGTATCTATCTTTTGGTGACGTGGCCTCGAAAAGGCATATGACCGGGTACCTCGTGAGGTTCTGTGGTGGGCCCTTAAGGAGAAAGGTGTGCCTGGGAAGTATGTGCAGTTGATCCGAGCGATGTACAGCCGATGCAGTACCCAAGTCCGGTCTTCAGTGGGCACTACTGGAAGCTTCAATGTGGCTGTCGGCTTACACCAAGGGTCGGCCCTCATCCCTTACCTATAAGTTTAAGTTATTTCCGAATCCGAACCCAAGAGATCCAGCGCAAGATACAGCGACACGGTCCTTTCAAAGAACTGGTTAGTAGTTGGCAGTCGTCTTGACTAAATTAAAAAAAAAAAATACTTCGGAAACTCGGCCACTGTCGGGTTTTGTGACACAAGTACTTACTACTTATATATTTTTTTTAATTTCCTTTATTAGGTTGCATTTTTTGAAACTTCAAGCTGCTTAGTTTTATACCTTACATAAAATGGTTTTAAGGTAGTTACTTGAAGTAGTAGTATCTATCTTTTGGTGACATGATAATGAAAAAAATACCACTTCACATACCCTTGCTTCATTCTGCATTAGCCGGCCACCATATTCGGTTTTTTTTTTTTTAACAGGACAAAATCTATGTCTTCGAACGACGAAACTATCACTAGTTTCGTCGTTCGAAGCCTCCACTCCACTCGAAGAGACCACTCCTTCATTTAACAAAATCGATCCACCCCGATCCAGATAGGCTAAAGGCCATGTCAAAAAATAGACATAAATATCTACCTACTCTCGAAAAACATTACCCTCTTTCTGGGGCGGTCGCGCGCGGCGGGCGGTCTGTCCGTACCTTACATTCAATGAGTGTAGTATATCTTTCGATATAGTCAACCGATTGCGATGAAACAAAGCCTAAGTAATATATCAAGTTACACACAGTTTTAATATATAAAAGTTATCTACAACGATTTTGTACATTTTACGTGATGCGCGCACAACTAAAAACTTGTATAGATTTATTATAGGTGCTTATAGAATAGATGGTCCTCCACAGCTTCTCACCTTTTTTTCGTCACGAGAGTAACCCTCCAATCTAAACGTGAAGCCAAACACACTGGTCGATATTTTAGACTCGAACACCGACACGTGGTTGTCTTCGCTATGGAACGGATAGTTTCGTAGCTCGTAGCGTCCAGCTTGAACGGGGCATTTCATTCTGTAAGGAAGCTTCAGTCAAGTTTGCCAATGTTTTTGTTTAGAGTGAGAATAGTACGTTTTGATACGAGTGGAGAAAGTTTGTCGTTGCGACCGAGGTGGAATTGACCCGAGCCGCAGGCGAAGGTGTTGTGGAGTGCTGCAGTGACGTTCCACATGCATCAAACGACGTTTTTCAATACCCGTACAAAGAAATAAATTAACGGGGGTTGACGTGCGACTCGTGGGGGTCGTGCCCCGTCTGATATAATAAAAACAATCAATTGTTACGAGGCCAGGGCGAGCTCACTAGTGCGAAAAACAGTAAATTGCGTGGTGCCTAAAAATGGTAGGGATATGCGGGTTTTCTAATAAGTATCTTCTCTGTAATCACTCAAGTAGAGCTTATATATTGCAATTAATAATATTTCTTTACATAGTTGATCAACTAATCAAATCAACTCTGTCTATCGCAGACCACAACTGAATACAATCCTCATACTTTCAATGGCAGCCGCCATTATAAACTGTCGGTAAAAAGTTAAAACTGATCGATCCTACGACATATCTGTGGATCCTACTAATATTATAAACGCCATCGCATTAAAACGACATTAAAGGAAGATATGGAAGTTTAACTTATGTACCGTAAATTATATTTACCTATTTTCCACAAATGGCACTTGAGACCTTGTAGACGTTTGTCTTTTTTGCCGTATGGTAACATCATAACACAAGCGATCTTCAGCTCTTGGGGTGACTGTTATACCCATAAATGCTAATATGATGTTGATATAATTCAATTATTTGATAATTGGAATTCTTATACAGTTAATTTGTGCCCAAATTAGAGTTACCTATATCAGCAGAGGATGCGCTGCCTACGCTGTTATACAGCAAGTTTATGCAGCTAATGATTTCATGGTGCACTGTGAAAACGCTGTTCTAAAGCTCTTTTGTACCACTTGGGGAAAGTCTTTTACACAAAAATACTGGATGGATATCGATGACACTTGGTACATGGGTAAGGTACACGGTAATAGCACGTAGGATTCTTTTACCCTGGGAGTTTGATCCTTTGGGATAATTTTCTACTAAGTATCACTGTTGTTTCAGCTTCTGGCAGCAGCTAGATGACTTATAATTTCCTAGGTTATTATAGTATAGTCTGTCTAAAAAGTCACACGATTATTTAATTCTTCTATTACTAAACTATGATCAAGATCTCTTAATCAGCCTTGATGATTATTGAACCAGTGTTGACTAGCCCTAATACCAAGTCGTTTAACTTTTTAGGCAGACTCTACCTACAGGTAGTATTCTCACTTTGGAGTAGTTAAATTGAAGAGTGTGTAGTACAAGTTCTCCTCGCTGTCACCCGCTCCACAACCATTATTCACCACGAAGAATGACTTGAAGAAGTCACATGAGTCTATGTTACGAATATCCACGCACTTCTGCATAGTCGCCTAGAACATAAAACGTTTACTGGAAAAAACTGAGTGTGTGTGGGTTATGCACTGACCTGAGTGATTTAAAAAAAAAAAAACATTGCCCCACATTACTGCAGTGTCGTGGGTGTGGTCACAGAGAGTAAACTCACATAGAACAACTATCTTTAGGCACACATAATATATTTGTTTAGTGCAGCAATCGATAGCGCAGATTATCCACTGCAATCAGCTAATCCACTGCACCAACCATGCCGGCTAATCATCTGGTAAAGGAATAGGATGTCGTTGAATGAGGAATGCACATGCCAGCCGTTTTAAGAACCTTCAAAAAGGTCTATGTCCAGCACTGGTGGTCTTTCAAGTGATGATGATTTGGCAGACGACCGTAGATAGTGTTATATAGTCGCAGACGCAGTCGCATACATGACTATATACTTAGGTAACCCATCTAAGCTACGTATTGCCAAACATTGAGGGTGAACATGAACACTGACGCAGAGAGCGCTCCGTGAATTGGCCAATCCCAGCGCCTGAAATCTACGCTCAGTACCCAGTGGAAACAGTATAAGGGTGTTTTTAAAATCGTGCGGATTTCATCATGCATGCGGGATTGTTCTGCTCACGTAGCCCCCGCAAATGTCCTTTTCATACAAGTATTTGATGCGTGACACACACACGGGATCGGTCTTTGTGGCGACGCTTGGGGGAGGCCTATGTCGAACAGTGGACGTCTTTCGGCTAAAATGATTATGTGATGATGGCTGATGTTCTCCGCTCCAGTCCGGGCGGACTGGAAGCTTCACTTTATTAGAAACGCATCCTTATGCAATGGCCTATGAAGAATGAACAGTGAAGGATTCTTCTCCATCTTACCTTTATCTTCCAGCCATTACTAATATCTTCAGCAATATTGATCACACCGCTCAACTTCGAATCATAAGACTGCGTTATAATGCTAAGTTCTGAAACCTTTCCGATAGTTACTTGCGGTCCGTAGCAGGGCCCGACGCGTGTTACCAACAAATGTGTTGGCGCTCGGGCACTGTCTATCGTAATGAAATAAGAAATTAAAAGTACTATTTGAATAAAAGAAATTGGCTCTGTTTTGAACGCCATGGTTGAGTTGAGGAACAATCGCAGATTAATACATCGTGAGGGGTATTATGTACCTATCTTGTACATAGTACGATATTATGTGCAATTAATTTTAATGTATTTATAATGAAAGAGTCACTGACGCAAGTACAAAAGTTGATGAGTATTATAATATTGATAGCATAGCAATTTCATGATAAAATCTGATTTAGATGTCATTTGGATGATTTTTACCACCGAAAAGAAAAACCGATCCGTGTCGAGGTCCCCCAAAATATGTTAATTCGTGATGCGAACGATTAATCCCATTTGCGATTGTGCGAATGGATGACGGGGAAGTTTTTGGAGGGATTTTTGTTGAGACTGAAGTTCAGTGGGTGTTTTAATTATTCGCAAATTTATTCCTATTGGATATTGTGACGAGAAATTGGCGTTGTTTTGTATCTCAAGAACCTTCTCAACTTGACAATATGTGGAAATAATCACTGAAACAAGCGCGACCTCGGTAAAAAGTAGTTGAGAATTTAAGTACCTACGTTGACTACCTCTGAGAAGTTTGCCAAGAAGTCAAAGTCAAAGAAGGAGAAAAAGAAGAAGTGTGACACTTTGGATACAATATATTTGCCAACAGAAACATTAAAATGTTTACATCCATATTCTAAAGGTAAACAAGCTGTATAGTTCAAACTGTATCCTATCTTTAAAGCAGTGCTCTAAGATGCTATCCTAAAACTAGGCAGTATGGTCGAAAGGCTATAGCCCAAAAAAACTACCCAGTGCCAGTAAGTGACAGATCTTGACTTGACAGATGGTAAACAACAATAAACATAACCTAAAATTCTCTTTTTCAAATTAGAAATAATACACATTTTTGTAATGTGAAATTGAGTAACAGGAAAAAGATAATCGTCGAACGTCACAATGTCTCACGAAGATAGTAAAATCAATCTGGTAAAGGTTTGTAAAATCTCTACTATGTGATCACATTTCGCTGAATTGTAATCTTATAAACAGTGAATACAATATCAATATTTCTCAATACATTAAGGTGGGTTGGGGGAAGATCGGCATTGGGGTAAGAACGTATAAATCAATATACCACTTATTTAGCTTTATTTTTAATGCCAGCCACATTGCTGGGCAAGGTGGAATGACGCGTCACGCAATATAACTAGCATGAAAAATAATGCTTAATAAGTGATATAATTTACATTTATACGTTCTTACCCCAATGCCGATCTTACCCCAACGCACTATATGTGATAGGTATATGGTTTCTGAGTTTATTTAATTACTTTCAGAAGAGAAAAGAAGCTACATTCATAGCCAATGACCTAGACAACAATGCCCCAGTAGACAAAATAATTGAGCAACTTGAAGGACAACTCAAGAAAAAGAATAAAATCTATACGTTATACAGTCAAACTGTGAGACAAAGGCGGACTACAGCAAGCAAGTACAGGGATAACAAGCATTTTCTTCTCGTTGGACACCCATTGAATGTGTTCAGTGAGGACTGGGACGGAGGTCTTACCTCCGGTTACTTTGAAACATTTTCTCACAAAAGTCTGCTGCCTAAAATGATATCAGACATTAAAAATATTGACAAGAAAGATCCTGTTACAGAGTATATGAAGAAGAAAATGGTTTGGCAGGACACTATGCAAGATTATAAGAGAATTATGAGTAAGTTTATCATTGTGGTTTGTCAATTACATTGTAAGTTATTCCACTCTGGAATATAATATAATATGCCACACCTGTTACACAATGCTGTCTAGTCCCAAGCTAAGCAGAGCTTGTGTTATGAGTAATAGACAACTGATAAACATAAATACATACATATTATAGATAATTAAACAAATGATTGTGTCATCACACAAACATTTGTCTACATTTATTAAAATTTTTGCTTTTTGCACTGTTTATTAAAATTACAATCCATCATGATATAAGATTAGATAAGTAAATGATATAGAAAATTATACTTTCATCAGGTCTTATGAGCAGAAAGCGTAAATATGAATGGATCAATGAAGAAGTACTACAATGTCCTAAACAACTGGTAGAGATAGCAGCCTATTATGAAAAGAATCCTGACCCATACTTCGAGAGCAGCTACAATTGGTACTACGCAGGCCACGGGAACATGCTGATGATCAGTTTGAATGGCCTTGACTATTTGGTGCACAGTGAATTTAGTTGCTTGTGTAAGTAATATGAACTGTGTAATCTGTGATTAAACTTGGTAGAGAGTAATCTCAATGCACATCTGAGTATTTCCACGTATGTTTAGAATAATTTCCTAATGGTTGTTGCACACGGGCCATCGGCCACACAAAACGCTGCCATTGACATATTTCCTGTTGGGTTCATACGTTATTATATGGACTCAAGACAAGCTACAAAATGCTGCTTCATGTGGCCTGCACTGGCCACTAAACGTCGATACAAAACGCTGTCACACGCCACTCGTGCATTTAAACTTTCGTCAAAGTCCATTCTTCTTCTTCCTGCCGTTATCCCATATTACTTGGGGTCGGTGCAATATGTCATTCGTTTTTTCTTCCAATCTGTCCTGTCACCCGTCAAACTATCACTAACTCCCTTTTCTTTCATATCACTCCTCACACAATCCATCCATCTTTTCTCCGGCCTTTCTCTCCCTTTCCATCCATCTATATGTATACTCAGAACTCTTTTAGTAATATGTCCTTCATCTCTACTCTTTACATGACCATACCAAAACAGCCGATTACCTTTCAACTTTTCAGTCACTTTGTCAAAGTCCATTATACTATGGTTAAAAGAAGTAGCAGCCACTGGCCACAAGTGGCTTGTGGCCGCTTCTAGCTTCTCGTGGCGACATTTGTGGCTTTGTCATGTGGTCCATGTGCTATTACACAAGCTAAAAGTGGTCTGCCTAATAAAAGGCTAGCAGTGTATTTCATTATACTTACAGGCATTTTTATTAGGTGTTTTAAATCAACCAACAACCCCTCAATTCTTCCGTCACATGTTCTTTCTGTCATCATTGTATTCCAGGGTTGTGATAACTCTTTTTTTTCTGTTATCACGAGATAACACTTTTGAACAAATCAACAAGAAACCACCCCTATGAAAACCTAATATTTATGATAAAATATTTTTTTTTTTTAGTCTATACTTTCCATTTGTAAAGATTAAAGCCTCCTCCAAATTCTTCCATGTATTGATTTTTTGCGCAACCTCCAACCAGCCCATGTAGTAATCTGAATGGTATATTTTGTTTTTATTAAGGAATAAAGTCTCAATAGCTTCTTGCTCATTTTTCAGATATTTCCCACTTCATGAGGTACAACCTGTTGATAGAAGACACTGTAATAAAGTTTGACTGTGGAGAAGACTTCAACATCCTTGAAACAATATCTTCACAGAACATCATAGCATTGAGAACTAAAAATAAGATATTTGTGTTGAAAATACAGGAAACCGATGGGTCCATACAGCTAGAAAAACTTAAAGAAATGGAGTCTACATTACCTTTCACTGGCATATCATTTGATGAGTATCATACGAACATATTGTATGTAACTACTCTAGACTACAAACTGACTGTAGTCAACATAGACAGGATGACAGGACGAAGTAGACAGTTACGAGGAAACGTTACAAGCTTAATCGACAACTGGAGCACAGTCCTCGGCTCTGAAAGGGGATTTTTCACACATGTGTCAAAAAGTTCTATCACTCTATATGATAAGAGAACTAACTCTGCTTTCCAACGTTGGAAAAACCTAAGAAGAATTACTGACGATGTAACATGTAATGATATTAGTGTAGCAAGCCACGCTACAGATAAACGTCTGCTGTACTTTGGAACCGACCATCATCTATTCTTAATGGACTTACGTTACAACAAAAAAGAGAAAAACAAACTAAAGGTTGTGCAAAGATGGACGCATGGTATGCAGTGCTTACCCACTTACATGTCCGTCTGCAAGTTTGATTATAACAAGGAACTAATTACTTTGAGTAGCCAGTGGTGCGAAGACTTGTGTGTGGTCAGTAATCATGCAGACAGACTGACCAGGCACACAGATATCAGTAGCGTTACTATTCCATATCGCCCGCCAAGTATTCTACAAGTTTTAAATGAGGCTAGAGAGAAAATGCTTTGCTGTGATCTAAATAATCCTCTTGAAAATAGACTATCTACTTCCATCACTGGTTTATTAGTATTAGAACAAGATGATAAGTATAACTTGCTCATGTTAAATTCACTAGGTGATGTATCTTATCACACGCTGTGTCCACAATATATGACTGCGTTCTTCGACGACACCAGCACGGAACTACTAAATGAATGGAGTAAAGCTTACAAGAGAAAACCGAAAGACTTGGAAGTATCGTCCGTAGAAGATATCAGTAACATTTGGAAAAAGCTGAAAAGGATACCTTATGACTTTAAATTAGGTGAAAATAAGTTTTATAAGAAGGAAAGTAAGTTCAGTGAAAAGGAAATATATGATGCAGTTGAAAACGAAGAGATTGACTCTGGACTCCTAGAGATATGGCCTAAGACCAGTTTTGAGGAAACCAGGGATGATTCCTCCTTTAGTTTATTTTTCTGTAACGACGATAGTGAAATAAAACAATAATTTTATTTATAAACAACTATATTTACTACCTATATGACTGAGTTTTTTACAAACAACCTTGCATACATCAAATCAACATACAAATATATTCACAATAAAATTAATTCATCAAAATGCGGCGACGTGGTCATAAACTTGCGCGTGCGCCGGTAATATGCAAGTTTAGAACTACGCCGTCGTAAAAACAAGTTGGGAACTATCAACCATTCATACTAACAATTTAATTGGTGTTACATCAAGCAAAGTCTACTTACAATGCATGTAAATGCACAGTTGTGTTAAGCTTAGCTTTTTAACAAAAGAGCGTCAGTTGGTATCCCGCAGAGGTAATCGGTCAGTCTTCGGTACGTCGTCGAAAACTGAAAAAATAAGTACAGCTGATATCTCCCAACTAGAGGCAACAATTAGAACAACCCTAGGAATCTTTTAATAACTTCAATTCACAATTTCATTGTAGCATACCATAAATTCTATTCTTGGCTATCTTTTAATATCAAATAATAAAAAAAAAAAAATTGAAACATATGTACAGGTGAAATAATAAAGTAACTTGCGGAACATTTTGCGGTAAACATTAGGGAAGAGTATAACAATCAATTGATAATATTTCGCAACCATATCGTATAACACGCCGTATTACAATGTGGCGCGCCAGATTTAAATACGTCACTGTAATGAATTGCGGCTACCTCACGTTCAGCCAGATTTCAATTTGGCTGAAATAAAGTACGCTGCATTGAATGCGCACTTCACGTTCGTCAAAGTGGCTTAGAAACGTGAAGTCCACACATAATCATTATATTAGTATATATTTTTTGCATGTTATATTATATCTAGATTTTTATGTGTACTCATTTTACTTTTACACACAGTGTCTACGTCTATTTTTTCCAATTTCCTTTCGCAGGTATGCTGTAAGAGATCTCAGCATCACCTTTGTACTATTCTTCTGTTCCTTTATTATTGTGTACATAAATTGTTAAATAAGTAAACAGGCGCATTACGATATAGCGATCAGGGACTTAAAAAAAAAAACACCTTCATAAAAGTTACAGAATTATAAGTGTTACATGTTGAATGTGTAACAGAATCAAAAATGTAACACTTATAAATGTGTTTTCAATGTGTTAACCCAAAACACTTAAAAAAATGTAACCGTAACATATCTGTAACAGATATAAAAGTGTTAACAGTGTTAATAAGTGTAACAGGTAAATCCAGCGTTGCCAAAGTTACAATTTACTTATTTATGGTACTGTGCAAATCTTAACACAAATATTAACAGAAATTAACAATAAGAAAGGTTACAGTTTGATTCGGTAGCAATTCTTAACATATATAAAAGGTTACAGTTTCATTCGGTAACATTATTGTATCTGTTACATTTAAAAGTGTTTTTCTGTTATAACTGTTTTAAAAAACAGTGTTAAAACACATTATTACGGTTACAGTTTGAGTCCCTGATAGCGATGGCTTTAAATCTCGCACGCCAACTTATAATACAGACAGCATGATATACGAAACGGCTTCAAGAGATACCTAAGCATATTTTACTGATTTCATACATCAGATCAAGTATTTTATTATTAGCTAAAAATACTTAACATTTTTGAATTTGGTGTATTACATTAATTGAACAATTTCTATACATATTTACTGCAATTAACGGGCTGTGTAGTAATTACAGTTTAAAGGCAGTGTTGGTTAGTAGTAATTGCAGATTGAGAGTACAATCTGGATCGAATTAGGCGCAGGCCACACCGCCAGCTAGCGGGCGGGCGGGCTAGGCGGGTGGGCGAAGCGAACGAAGGAAACTATACAAACTACGCGAAATATTGGCGAACTAAACTATGGGGTTCACACCGAAAACTACAGAAAGACGAGCGACGAGCGGAGCGGACTAAGCGGACGAAGCGGGAGTAGTATTTTTTTAAGTCATCATCAGTACTTTCGTCGATTTATGACATATTCAAAGTTCCCAAACTAAACACTACACTGCTATTCGAAAGACGAGCGTCGACTAGTCTACTCGAAACGGGGAGGACGGGCGAACGAACCGGGCGAGCGGGCTGGCGGCCGAGCTAAGCTAGCGAAGCGCGGGCGCGCCAACGAGGTGAACGAGTAGCTTCGCTGGAATCGTCGGATATTTCGTTAGCTTAGTTCGTTAGGTTCGTCGGTAGGTCGCGGTGTGAACCGAAGTATGTAAAGAGGTGAAACGATGTTCGCCCGCCTAGCCCGCCCGCCCGCTAGCTGCCGGTGTGGCCTGCGCTTTATACTGAGGGACACAGAAAAGATAAAAGAGGTTAGAATGGCCTTGTGGGCGGAGCATGAGTACCTCAAAATATGATCATGCTCATAATTGACACAACCAAAAGCAAACTTGTGATCCAAGGGTAAGAACGACTCCACGAGTGAGAGATTCGCGGCGATATTATCGTCGTGCCACATATTTCTATACACACTCTTAGAGCGTGTCTCCACATGGCGATATTATCGCGGCGATGCGACGAACGTCGTCGTATCGCCGCGCGCTCGCCTCGCTCTTGCAGCGAGAGCGCGGCAAGCGCGTTGTCAAACACAGGTCATTTCTGCGTTGCCTGTCTGCCAAGACAGTAACGTATTGCACAAAGCCTCGTCGCGGAAACGCCGTGATTCCGTAACGAGTCGTTGTGACGATATGCTGGCGGAATAATCGCTCGTTCGTGGAGACTACCCGGCGATACAATAGAAGCACGGATTCGGCGCGAGTCTCGTGGAAATGGTCCCTTAGTGTGAGTGGTCTGGCAGTTGCGTAATGCGCATTCGTATTGGTTTATTGCCTGTAGTGGAGTTAAAGGGTGGGAGACAAGCGGCGACACTCGTAGTACAAATCGGAAAGTATTTCCTTTCTAACTTCTTTCATCTTTTCGTGCTAAGGGACATGCTCAAAGGTAGCCTGCAAAATTAAACCCTATTGAATGACGATGAACTGAGAAGGTTTTAACTTTTTGACCGCTAACGTCGGATATATCCGACACTCCCGCGTCTATTCTGCGAGGGTCGCTACATCCACAATCAAATACTCCATCTCGTCAGCTCTTCTGTCACCTATGGGGATTGAAGAGCTGAGCGAGATGGAGTACCCACTCGCATCATAAACCCCTGCCCTTGGCTAATAGGTCACAAAAACACTCGTCGGACCTATCCGACGCAAGCGCTTCAAGTGTTAACGATTATAATTCCGTAAATAATTACGTATTACAGCCGCTAATCACATTTTAATCAACATTACAACTTTACTTTGACATACAAATACAAAAAAACTGAAGAAAATTTGAATTTTGCGGGCTACCTTGGTGCTTTGACCATAAGCTTCCATGGCAACACAAGTTGTGCAGCAATGTTGCAGCAACATGTTTTACACACAAAATGTAGGTTTCCACAGCAACAAAAACATGTTGCTGCAACTTTTGTTAAACATGACAGGACAGGTCGACAGGTTATGTCTAGGTTATGCTCTAAAGCCGGATTCGCTGCGCCGTGTTTTCGTGTTTGAGAACAGTATAACATTTGTTTTCTAACCGAATAGGGGCGTGGTCTAACAGTTTTTGTTTGCTGAGATGAATGGACAATGTTATTCTGTTAGCAAATACGAAAACACGTCGCAGCGCATCCGTCTTAAAAGACTTTGTATACGGCAGGCACTGGATCTTTCAGGTTAAGAGGTCGATTTCGCTTGCCTGTTGAAGGCTGTATTAGTTTATAATGCCCAGATCACACGAAACGAGTAAACGGGCGAGACAGTGCTCTCGGCCGAATACTCGGTACGTATAAACAAAGCGCCAAATGTTCGGGCGAGCGCTTATCTCTACAACTCGCTACTTCACTATCTCGCCCTTTTACTTGGTACATCTGATCAAGGCATTAGTGTCTAACGGAAGTTCAATTTCTATCCAGCCGAGTAGCCGGCTTTAGTCTGTCTAAAAAGTCATACGACTTGAAACATTTTTTAAGAAATTAAAATACCTTTTTTTTTAAAATTGCTATAAACTAGTGTTTGACTGCGATCCCACCTGATAGTAAGCAGTGATGCAATCGTTGATGGTCAGGCGCACTAGTTTATTAAGAGCCTATTCACTCTAGCCTTGGAAGACACCTAATTATAATCAGACGGAGACCGCAGCAGGCAAATTGATCCAGTCTTTCGACGTACGCAGTATAAATGATGAGGCGAAACGCTTGGTCCGAACCGTAGAGGTTTCAACAACGTAAGTGTGGATACTCGCCTTTCGTTGGCTTGTCCGATGGTAGAAGTGAGATGGTGAAAACAAGTCATGTAATTCCTGCACACACTCATCCTGTAAAACACCGAAAGGCTGGCTACCCTTCGCCTGTGCTCTAGACTTCTTTCTGTTATATATTACAGAATCATTTATAGAATCTTATAAAAAGTATTGTACATATGTACAATACTTTTTATAAGATTCTATTAGTAAAAAATGGTCATCTCTTTGCAACCTTGATTGTTCAACCAGTGTTGACTACATCAGATTTTCAATAATTTGATTATTTCATTATATTACCCCAGTTGTTTGACTTTTTAGACAGACTCTATCATCAAAAACTTTGGCTTTCTTGCCTGGTGTGATCGGACACTGTACAAGGGGCCAGATAAACTTGGAATAAAGTACCATTGACCTTTTCCTAATATCTATGTCTTCTTCTTCTTCTTCCTGCCCTTTTCCTAATATCTATGTACGTACCCGAAAAACGAACTGATGACATTTCATTACTAGAAAATACAAAGGATCACGGTAGATGTCTATTCACGGCAGCTTTGTCTTTATATACTTTTAAGCTATTGCATAGCTTCTATCGCGGGCCTTGAGCGTGGAGACCGAATCCAGAAATTCCGTAACGAAAATAACCTAACACCCCCCACTCATTTGTTTTTTGAGCGTGGTGACCGATAAGAAAACAAATGAGTGAACAATCAATCAAAATTCAATTCAATGTGTGAAAGTGTAACTTAATAACAAAGAAAAAAAAAAACAAAGGAAAAAAAAATACTGCATAAATAAAATTAATAAAAAAATTATAATTGCATAAGTTGATAAAAATGCTATGCAATAGCTTTACCGTGGCAGTCCCCGAGTGCCACACGTCTTTTTTTTTTTTAAATTGACCCTATAATAATCGTCCGCGTCGGATTGGTTCGACGAGTGCTGTCGTGCCCTTTTCGCTAGAGTCGTGTCTTTGCGATAGAGTACTTCATCTCGTTTAGCTCTTCAATCACTATAAGTGACAGAAGAGCTGGCGAGATGGAGTATTATGAGTCGTGGGTGTGTGACCCCGGCGGAAAGAAACGCGAAAGTGTTAGGCGGTCAAAAGGTTAATAATGTCAATAAATGTACGAGGGTCGATTACTAGGGTTGCCAACTTCTTTTACAAGTAATTTTTTTTTTTAAAGCATATTGAACAGTGTTTTAGAAAAAAAAACAACAGTATTTTAATTGTTTAATGTTTTAAATACATATTTTTTAGAGATTCTCGCACAACTTTATATTAATGGAAAGTCTTTTTAAAAATTTCATACGCCTAACCACAGTCATAATTAAAATAAATGAAGACCTCATTTGATTCCTTCTAAAGCAGTGTTTAAATAAAATAAAAAATAAAAATTGTGTGCGCGTCTAAATAACACTTATAAGTATAGTGTTAAGCGTTTTGGTGCTGAAAACAGTATTTCGTATACTTTATTTTTATTGAACAGTAAAAAATATGTGATGAAAAACAGTATAATACTGTTTTTAACAGTATAGTTGGCAACCCTATCGAAGATCGTTATTCCAAGTTTATCTGGCGGCTACCTTAATAAAGTACAGTTGCCATCACGGATCAAATATTCGGTCAAAGTCAAACATTCGGTCTCTTTAGTGGTGCGAAGTGCGACGCGGGGGCGGGGAGTGTCAGTGATTGGCTGGCCGCGCCATCGCGTCATAGACGTCAGTCCTCATTCGTTCACTGCGTTGCAGCATGTATCTAACAACGATGACGATTGGCTCGACAATGTATAGAATACGCAAAGCGATCCCCAGTCTGACGCCGAGCGTTCAAGATCCGTGATGGCAACTGTATGGTGGTGATGGGTCCCGTGGGTGTCATACCTGCGTGTGCTAGCGGCGCGTGAAGGTCCGGAGCCAGCTGCGCGTGAGGGGCTGGTCGGGGCCCTTGTTCTCGCGCTCCTTCTCCTCGAGCTGCTCCATGAGCTTGCGCTGGTTCTCGCGGAAGGCGGCGATGGGGTCTTCGAACTGGCTGTAGTACGTCAGCACCTCGCGCACGTCGATCACGTCTGACATCGCTATCGCTGAGGGGGTACAACGATACTAGGGTTTACAAATGAAAATGTTATTGAAGAATCTCGCCGCTTACAGGGCTATTTGAAAAACCCAATGAACTTTCTTCTGCTTTTTCTATAATATAAAAATGTATCGCCAAATGTGTTGCTAAGCGCAAATCTCGAGAACAGCTGAACCGATTTGGTTAATTCTTTTTTTGTTGTGTTTATTATTGTTAGGAGAAGGTTCTTAAGGAAAAAAAAGAAAATTAGGAAAAATAAATTAAGAAAAAAAAATGATACTGGGGTTGTTTCTTGAAGCAGTAGGCAGGAGGAGGGGCAAGTTTAGTGATAGGGTAACCACTAAAGTTTGTTAGGTTTTTATCATTGATAGACTCGCGATACGGTGGACGATGGAACACGCCTGCCCCGAAGTAAACTATTCACTTTTGACTTTAAGACCCCCTTTACAACACGATATGGTTGTACCATACAGTAGTATATGAGAGATTTTTATAAAATCTGATAACGACACAATATCATAATCTGGTCACATTCAGATTACAATAATATGCACAGTATAAAAAGATCCTTTAGAGGAAATTGTAAAATTAAACTAATAATGTTAAAAAGAAAAACTACATTGACTGGACAGGTCCACTTTATGTGGCCCTTTCCTCAAAAAATCATCTCAGACTTCAATCTCCATGGTTCTCACATGATTTGACCAATACATGTTTGCTGTATGGACTTTAAAAGAAACTTTGATTCCTGAGTTTGTTTTGGTGTTTCTTCTTAAGGTAGTCAACAAGGAACCACAAGCCTCATCTTAAATTGACGTGTAAAAACACCTTTTTTAAAACCTATTTGCAAAATAAATGTCATTTACACATTTTTTTTACAATAGTTGTGAAAACTACAGAAGTCCGTGTTCCATGTTATTGGTTCGCTAACTGATTGTAAAAGACATTATAGTGTTCTTACTCTGTAGCAAGTTGGCTAAGTCCAGGAGTGCGGTGTCTTCGTCTGCGCCCTTCCACTTCTTGAGAATCAGAGAGTTCTGCGGGTGGAACTTCGTAGCTTGCTTGTTCCAGTCAATTACTATAACCTGCAATAGCAAAAACTAGCAGATGACAGTCCATTTCACCTTAGGCACCTTATAACTATAACGAGGTTTCAAAACAAAATCAATTTCTCATTGCAAGTTTGTATAGCGCAGTATACACCACTATTTTTTAATTAGTACAAATACTTAAAGAACTTATTAGAAAGGAGCTTGTTATTTTATAAGTAAAATCTCAATAAATAATATTCATAAACAGCAAAGTTATTAGCGTTGGTTTATGTCCCAAAATGTCACTTAATTTATGGAAATATTGTGCAGGCTATTGATTAATGAATGAATAAGTGACAATTATTAAGGAGAAACACTGCCCGCAGTATTTTCTAGTAGCAATTGTTATGTTTGATTGATTCTATGATGAATTTACCTTTTCGTGGTAAATTTTAGGATTTCGGTTTTTTCTACTTTTGACTACGAAAATATGATCAACATTTTTTTGTACTAATTAAAAAGTAGGGGTGTATACCTATTTAATACTCATCAAGACCATTGCAAAAAGCTCAAACACAATAGGGTATATCTGAGTTCCATCAACCTTCCGGTTCCATCATCAGATCAGCTCCATGTCATAATAATTTTGCTTTGTCATCTGATTCAGTTTCAGCTCAATCAGTAACCGGTAACCGGGAAGTGGATTAAATTTAATTTGCAAGATTTGATTACAGACGAACAAGTATCGGGACAAGTGAAACTAGATAAAAGCTTGTCAACAGTCCAAATAAAAAAGAGGGTAAAGAAAATTGAGTTATTCACAAACAAAGACTTATCTAGCTATATTTTTCTGCAAGCTTCCCTAGTCATGTAACATTAGCTGCGACGAAAAATTTTCAACAACAATTTTTTTTTTACTTTTGTATTCCTTTGGATGTGACCTTTTTCTTTTGACGGCTAAGTTATACATTCAATCAATCGCCATTTACGCCCCCGTAAATCTGACTTCCGGGGATCACGTAAAAGGATTATTTAACCTTGAAAATACCGTAATTACCGTTCGCTTGGGGTTTAATTCATTAATCTACACTATCTATATATATATAAATGAATCCCTATTTCCTTGGTCACGCCATCACGCTTGAACGGCTGGACCGATTTCGCTAATTCTTTTTTTTGTTGTGTTCGTTATTGTGAGGAGAAGGTTCTTATGAAAAAAAAAAGAAAATTAGTGTAGTGTAGTGTAGGGTAGAGTAGGGTAGAGTAGAGTAGAGTAGGGTAGTGTAAGGTAAAGTAGGGTAGAGTTGACAGCTTAGCTAAAAGGTATCACAACATAACTATTAGGCGGTATAAAGTTCGCCGGGTCAGCTAGTATTATAAAGAGTTAAAGTTTGTAGGCGGTAATCTCTGAAAGTACTGGTCCGATTGCTGAAATTCTTTCACCGATAGGAAGCTGCTTAATTCCTAAGTGACATAGGCTATATTTTATGTACGCGGGTGAAGCCGCAGCAAAAGCTAGTGAATTAATAGATAAAAATATACCTTTGAAAGATCCCGATTAAGTCCTTCCAGATTCTTGACATGAACGCCATCGATGAAGTGTGTGGAGTCTCTGAAGAGTCTGTACGTGATGAACTTGTTCTCGGGGTCCAGTTTGTCCAGCACAGGCCATATCATGAAGGCGTTCTCCGAGGTGAAGATCACCACCTCGTAGTTTGAGCTGGCGACCGTCTGCAGGAACTGGTCGACTCCTGGACGCTTTTTGAACCTGACAATGTAATCATACATTTTGATACATAACTAAGTCTCTTATTTAGTTATGTAGGTTTATGTTGTGTACTGGATCCTACCCTCAAATAAGTGAGAGAACTGATTTGAAGTTAGCTCTGTAACTCAAATGTTTGCTGCGTGTGGTTACACGCCTATTTGCCTAAGGCTGACATCAGACGGTCTGCATCGCAGTGACCGCACACGGTCGATATATGCAACTGCATGCATTTTTGTTTTCGGAATTCGCCCGAGCCGTAGGCGAAAGTGTTATGGAGAATGTTGTTTCAGTGACAAATTTCCACGTGTATCAAACGACGTTTTTCAACTCAGGAAGATATAAATAAAAATGGGTTGACGTGCGCCTCGTGGAGGCCGCTAAGCGCCCAGCCTGATACGATACATGTAATAAATTATGGCAGGGGCGAAGAAAACAGTAATTGGTGCCTAAAAGCGATAGAGATAAAAACGGGTTTTCGAGTAAGTGTATAGAAAAAGAATTATCATCATTATTCGTATTTGCTTAGCCATTTACTATAGGTTTGCAGCTGAATTCCAGCATTTTACAGTACACCCGATGGATCTTGGCGAGCCTGAACGTAGGCTCTGCCCATCTCTCTCTCTCTCAAGTCGTTCATGGCAAACGATGGACATGGACCGTACATGAAGCGACTATCAGGTCTTCATAATCCAGTAACTGGGAAACACTATACCTTTAAGTCTATCTCTGTATTTTAGTGTGTGTGTGTGTTCACAACGTGGTTTTCGTTGGCAGACAAATTTCAACCTTTAACATATTGAAATAAAGTAGGAAATGAATAAATGAACATTAATCCGACTAAGCATCAACTCTTGTGGAGGTGGGCGTTCAATGTAATTTATTGTTTGTATTTTAATTTAAACATTTGACTGGCCTGTTGGTTGGTTGGTTAGTGGCCCAGACTGCTAAACAGGAGGTCGTGGGTTCGACTCACACCCAGGACAAATGTTTGTGTGATGGCCATGATCATTTGTTCTGTGATTTAATTTATCTATATAAAATATGTATGTATTTAGAAATATGTATATAATTACGTTAACAGTTGTCTAGTACTATTGCGTATTGCGTTCAATAGTACAAATTAGTGTCTTGCTTGCTTATTTTATGCTAATTTGTGTATAAATAAACTATTTTAACTTTTATATGTTTAATAAATAAAACCTCTCAGAAAATAAAAATATTTTTTCTGTTTATAAACATAGGCAACCTCATTCAAATTTTTATTCAAACAGCCTAGCTAGTCTATGGCCGCCATTTATGATGCGCGCGCATAAGAAGAAAAAACAATTTTTAGCCGCCATACTACAAAAAAAAAAAACAGTTTTGCTGATAAGGGTCAACTCACACCGAAAGAGCGGCGAAGGGCAGCGCAGTTTCAGTGTCATATGAATTTTAACTTTGTTTTCATTTCTATAATACTTATTATCGCGACCCGTTTACCGTTTATAGAATTCGCCGGAATGCCCGCGGCCCCGCGGGCATCCGCGCGACTCGTTTGAGTTTCTCATGCGATAATAAGTATTATAGCAATAAAAATAAAGTTAAAATTCATATGACACTGAAACTGCGCTGCGCTTCCCTGCCCTTCGCCGCTCTTTCGGTGTGAGTTGACCATAAAGCAATAAATAATTAATTTGTAAAATTTTTCTTCACAAGTGTGTCGAAAAACGTCGTATGATACACGTGAATATTGGCGATTACCGTCCTCGGCTCTCTTA
Organism: Mythimna albipuncta; assembly: GCA_929112965.1. Taxonomy (NCBI): domain Eukaryota; kingdom Metazoa; phylum Arthropoda; class Insecta; order Lepidoptera; family Noctuidae; genus Mythimna; species Mythimna albipuncta. The sequence goes on from OV815973.1 coordinate 2,297,796, forward strand.
AGATCCTCGCCTTCGGTTCGGATCTAAATACCGCCTCAGCGGTAATCACCAACATTATACACTAGTATCATAATGTACTATTATTGTAATGTTTTTTTTTGACATTGACATACCGAACTTCTTGTGCTTCAACAGGTTTAAGATAAAAGAACATACCTCCACCCAGTCTGGTAGGACCAGTCGGGGTGTACCAGGACGTCAGTAAACTCCAGCACCAGCGTGTAGGTAGGCTGGTACGGAGGCGGCAGCGGGTCGGGCAGCAGCTTCTCACGAGACGGCTCCTTTATCATCTGTACACCAATAACACACTTGTATTACACCATACAGATAGTACTTGTACAGAGGGACGTAGCACAAAATAATTACTATAGGCAACAAATGTTGTTGTCCACTAAATAAAGTTACAATGTGGATCACACAAGCGCGCGGCGCTGGGGGCGGCTTTCATGAATCTGAAACCTAATTACTATAGAACGAGAGCTTATTATGCAACAAAATAAAATATTCTGAGAAATTTGTAGACAAATAAAGGCGCGTTTACACTGCAGGGCAAACAGACTTTTGTAAAAGTAGAACTATACTGCGCACACGTACGCCGATCTGGGCGCGTCGGTCTCCATTCTTATTTTTTTTTTTTTATCGAATTCTATTGTGTGTGAGGTACATTGATATACAAAAAACCCGTGAGGTACGAATAAAAGTTTTTTTTCTTTCTTTCTATTTTATATGGCAATTAAACTTGTAGAGCTACACTTGATCCACACCACGCAATGTCGTTCTACATACTTCAATCTGACATGTTGCACGTGAGCGTCGGTCTAATGTAGTCCTAGCTTACCTAAACCTCCCCTTCCTCTTTCGCGGTCATATTACCTTTTCATAAAAGGTGAGTTCCTTCCACGTGCGTCGAAGATACTGCAGCACGATGGGCATGTGTGAGAACTCATCCTCAAGGATCTCTCCGTTGTCGCCACGGCGAGGGGCCCCCATCTCCACCACCAGGCAGCTGCCCATTACCGTCATAGCGCCTCCGAATACTGCAAACCTGTGATGAAGCGGTATTTAAGACCTCATTCTTATAAAAAACGAATTCGCCATCGACGCGTTCATTTGTTCGGCAATCATCGTTTTTTTTTTCGTACCAACATAGAAAATCAACAGAAGGAATTATTTGAAAATAATCAGGATTCTTTCAAATGTTTCGGTTGATGTTTTGAGAAGTTGGAAAAAAAGTAATTTTATTGAAATTAATATAAATACATATTTTACTACTCGAAATACAAAAAAAAATATAGGTATGGGAGGTGAATACAAAGAGGTAAAAATACTAGATCCATCTCTCCTCAGCCACGATCTCAATTTCTTTTTTTATTTATTTTATCCTCCATTTTATTTGGTATTATTATGGAAAAAGCTTCCCGTTTTTTTTTTCATATTACTGTTTTCTTTTTCGGTATTATTGAAAAAAAAAAAAAACATGAATTATATACTTGAATATTTTCTCGAAACATTTAATAAACTATGAATATGAAAATGAGGGGTGGAGCAAAGTTAACATTTTTAAAGGGAGTGTATTTTCATCTCATACCCCATCTTCATCCGTCTCCAACTCTTCTCATTTTCTTCTGACTTCTCCTTATTCTCCTGCTCAAACTTCTCCTGTTCCTTCTTAATAGCTTGTGCATCTTCTGTGGACAGCGGGGACTGTGGGAAAAAGCGGCCTAAAATATCCGGTTTGTCTGCTTCGTTTTTATTTTCTGAAATTAAAATATGAAAAATTTAAAAATCATTACAACAGTCTATAATACAATGGTGAGATTTATATATATTTATGTAGTACCTACCTAAATCTTGAAATATTATTTTTTTTAAATTAATAATTAAACTGTCATTATTAAAAAGGGCACAGCTATCATTTTTTTTTTATTAGAGACAATTCTGATTACCATATAACTCGATTAAGAAAAAAAAAATTTGGTGTTCCCCTTTTAATAATGGTGGTAGTATAATTATTACTATATTAAAAAAGGACATGAAAGCTTAAGGCTTTGTGACACAGCATTCAGAGATTCCAGGCTATGAAAGCCTGTAATCTCTGGTGATTATGACAACATTTTGTTTAACCTTTCAGATACTGTCAATTTGAGACACAATAGTAAAACAATAGATGTGTAAACGCCGGCGTTCTCTTGTGGTTTATTGAATTAAACTATAAATTGATTTATTATTATAAATGAACCTTTTGAACACCACAATTGCAGACACAATAAAAAGACAATGAGAGAGTGAAAGCTGTCAGTCACTTGGGGTTTAATGAATTAATGATTATGATTCCATAAACAAATACAATTGGGCTCTCCTGGTGCTTTTTCCTAAAGAAAAAAATATTACTTATACTTTTGTAAATGATTGGTTTCTAAAATAATACTGAGATAGGACAAACCATGTGACATATTAACTACAGATCTTGCATCAGAAATAATTTGTAACCCTTTATGAAACAATTAATGGTTTTTGAAGATGCTGCGTAGAGTAGATAATTTTGGTTTAATTTCCAATTAGGAGGTAGATATTATTTTTAACCATAAGGTACCCCTCGTTTTACTGTGATATCTAGTTTTAACTCAAACAATTTTATCACATCAGATAATATTTTAATGACAATACAAATCAATATTGTGGTCAGTTATTATTAAATTATATTTAAAAGAACACGATTACTTGAATGAATACATTATTGATTCAACATTTGCCGGGTGTAAGGCCGAAAATTGAATACTAACCTATATTTTTTGTACTGTACAATTTGGGCGCATTGGCAGAAAGTAACCATATATTCTGCCTTACAAAATTATTTGACTGCAGATTTACTATCTTACAACACGCCGTTCTTGTTAGAAAAAGCACTTTTCTGAGAGACATTATTTCATTTGAAAAAATCACATTCACAACAAATGAAGAAACGTCATTGGACTGTCATATTTTTTATGTTTAGTGATGCTATTTGAAAATATTTCTTATGCTAAGGCTACACTCACTCTCGATCGTTGGCACGATTATCACAAGCATTCGGGCTCGCCCGACAGGAACACGCTATTCGACTCGGCAATCTAATTAGCCACATCTGTCGCGATAGCTTCTTGATAAGTGATAACGCAACGTTACGACGAATGTAGGTAGCTAGCGACAGCTTTAAAATATTCAAAAAGTTAGGAGGTTAGGCTAGTTTTCATCGTCGTCGCATGCGGCCGCAAGTTTGAAAATTATTAATCTGTGAATGATTGCATACATTCCAAATCTGTAAAATTAATATGTTTGACATAAAGAGTGGTAGTGGGGGAAAATATGTTCATCTGACAGCAAATTGACAGTAGAACGGAACTGGAACGTCCGTGAATTTTGAAAAATAAAGTTGTGTACGAAAAATCACAAAATTGAATTTGTTAAATGAAAAAGGTGGTTGTTGGTAAATAAAAAAATGTCATCCACAAGCAAACAATCCTCTTTGATGAGTTTTATCAAGAAAACTACTGGAAATTCTAGTTTGAATAATACAAATACAAGGTAGAATAACTTATTAAATAATTACTTTTTTTTGATTCCGTTATTTCTCGTCATCGTTTTTATTAAATAGATTATATTTATAAATCATTATTTTAAATTACTTTCCGTAATGAGAGTTTTAAAGTTATTTGTTTATTATTTGCTTAAATCTCACAACATGGGGGTAGGAAGTGTTAATTAGCTCTTTGTCTGCTGTTATAAAGGCTGATTAAAAAAATTTAATAATGTTAAAATAAATAATTAACATTCAAATTGTAGTGTTAACATTAAGTACTTAATTCACAACCTTGTCTATGTGAGTCATCCATAAACATCATCAGCTGTTGTCGCACAATTCAATCTATAACAAAGTATCAAGAGAGAGTAAAGAGAGAATAGAGTCAAGGTATCTTTATCTTCAAGAGTGTGTGCTGTCCAAGTCTTCAAAACAATGCTACGAGATGAGTTTTCTGTCAAATACAAATACAAATACAAATACAAAACGTTTATTTGTGCACACAGGTACATTACAGTTGTTACAAAATTTTATATAGGTATCTCTGTGTCCTGCCACATTAAGTTGCATACAAATATTAATAAAATAAGTATTTTTGCTCCTACTGAACAATATTAACTCGGTAGGTACACACACACGTTACTATTGAAATACTCACTATAATAAGTACCTACTAATAAAAAAATCTAGACGGTTTTTCTTCGTACATGAATGTGTAGTACAAGTTTACAAAATCTAGAAGATAACATGGCACTTTTTTATTTTATTTTTGTTACCTAATTATATATATGTCATGTTTACTATTGGTGATTTTACCAATAAACACTTAAAATAAGCAACAAGTTTATACTTGTTCTTAGCAGAACACTATACAGGGGTACTTAGTATAGGCTAGGCGGGGTTCTGAGAATTTGTAACCATGTTTTTATGAACCAAACTATCTATTATATTAATTTAAAAAATCATGTGTCGAATTTTAATTGAATTACGTCTAATGTGTAGTATGCAAAATACGCACTTTTGTCATGCAGTTCCAGAAAATAGCCTAGTATACTTTACTAATGAGGCCCCTAAAAATTAGGCCCCTAGCATGCTTTTCAGAGGTTTAAAACCCTAAGCCATTAACCTTTCGCTTGGGGTTTAATGAATTAAGTCCGCCTCTGTACTCATGTGTGCACAAAGTGTTAAATAAATAAATAAATAGTACAAAGGCAGACTTAATGCTTAATTCGTTAAACCCCAAACGAACACCGGCGTTTGCGCACCTATTGTCTTTCTATTGTGTCTGTGATTTCCACGATTGAAAGGTTAAGGCATTCTGTACCAGTTAACCAAGGGAACTTAGGGAGGTTAAACTTTCAATCGTGGAAATTACAGACACAATAAAAAGGCAATAGGTGCGCGAACGCCGGCGTTCGCTTGGGATTTAATGAATTAATGGTTTGTTAGGCTTTCTATAAAGCCTGAACTTGTCAAGAAACTGAAACTTATATGATAACCGTAATGTTTCTCAAAGCATTATTTTGCTTACTAAAATATTTTTTTATTTATTTTTCAGTGGAAACAAAAATGAGCAGGTCTCAGAGAAGAAATCTAGATTTGTATTTAAATCGAAGTCCTCAACTACTACAGCTAACTGTAAGCATTATTAACATCTTAATTTTTCTATTAATTATTTTATAAAATACAGTTGCCCTCACGGATCTTGAGCTCTCGGCGTCAGAGTGGGGATCGCTTTGCACATTCCATACATTGGCGAGCTAATCGTCTATGTTGTTAGATACATGCAGCAACGCAGGGAACGAATTAGGAGTGACGTCTGTGACGCGATGGCGCGGCGAGCCAATCACTGACACTCCCCGCCCCGCGTCTCACTTTGCACTACCAAAGAGACCGAATATTTGACTTCTGCGCAACCGCTCAAGATCTGTGATGGCAACTGTACGTATCATTGAAAAAATTACTAAACATTTTACAGTTAACCCTTTAACCACCTGCAAAGGATAAATCCGACAAAAACTGTTGCGTTTATTCTGCCAGGGTTGCACATCCACAACCAAATACTCTAAACTTGTCATATTCTCTGTCATCTATGGCCATTGAAGAGCTAAACAAAATGGAGTACACAGTTGCAAATACACAACACAAAAACACTTGTCGTCTAAAATATCATAGATATTTATAGCATGTTGTATTTTGTATTTGCAGTTACACCCCCATTTAAAAAGACTTCAGATGATCGGCCACAAACAACGGTAAGTATCAATGATAATAATCAACAATCAATATTTTTTTATTCATTATCAAATTCTAATATCAATTGTAAATATTATTTTAGACTTCAAAAATATCAAATGGTTATCAAGAGTCACCTTCACTCCTACCTTCACATAAAATGAACAAAGTATCAAGTAATGGCGTCAGTCCATTCACACATAAGACCACAGATGATACTCAAAGTAATGACATGTTTGATATGGATGTGGTAAGTTGCCTGATGCCAAGTTTTTAAATAAAAATTATTAAAAAAAAAATAATTAAGGCAAGTTATCAATGGTGGTGGGCTGTTATCGACTTTTTAACCGATGAAATGACTACGGTCTTGAAACGATTGAAACGGTTGTTGAAAACGGTTATCGTCGCGACTGGTTTGAAGACGAAACTATCGTGGAGTTGCAGAAAACGTTCGGTGAAAACGACTAAATCGCTACGATATCGTTACGGTTTTCCTTACGTGAATCGGGCTACTGGTCATTATTCAAAACGCCTCGGTATTATGAAAATGCCCCAATTTAATACTTGGTCCATAACATATACTATAACATTTATAAATTATTGTTTAACTAATACATACTTATTTTTATTTTATTATGTTCTGTATGCCTACCTACAAAGTGATATATTCACACTAATGAAAAAACTCCTTAAATAAACATTAAAAAAAAACCTGCTAAAGCTGAAACACAGTTTGAATTATTTTTGATTATAATTAATGTAAATAAATCATCATATCACAATTTTAATTACTTTAAACTTGAGTAAAATTTTATGTATGTACATGCAGTATGAAAAGGTTCCCCATCACTTGACCAGATTAACATCAATTTGCTTATAGTTGGTTTTTACTGTATTATAGTTTTTTTAATTGACCCATCCGCCTTGTGTCATCTTTGTGTGAGTACAGAGTGTATACAGGATCATTTGTAAAAAACCAACAAAAGGTTGTTAAAGACAGGACTGTACTACTAACATCATAAACAACAACTTTTGTTCTATGACTTTTACAAAACATATACATTTACCAAAAACAAACCTTCAAGATTTCGTTGTTCTATCTAACACATTTCAACTCTGAGTTTTGCTATACCTACCTACGTCTGTATGATGCGACGCAAGCGCATCAAGCAACCCCGCCACCTGATCCCCATGCCCTTCCGCTATTGTACTTTCGCTGTCGCAATAATTATCATATTTTACTCGTAGTTCATCAGATTTTCATACGAAATTAAAAATATTTTAATTGAACATTCTAAATATTATGAAGTCTATGCAAAGCAAGCGATACAATAGTGGAAGGGAGTAAGGATCAGGCGGCGGGGGTTCTTGATGCACGTGCGTCGCGTCATAAAGACGTAGGTAGGTATAGCAAAATACAGAGTTGAAACGTGTTAGATAGAACAACTAAATCTTAAAGGTTTGTTTTTGATAAATGTATTATGTTTTGCAAAAAGTCATAGAACAAAAGTTGTTGTTGATGATCTACTTAATACAGTCCTGCAAGGTTGTTAGTGTTTTACAAATAACCTTGTTTATAGAATCAAGGTCGCGGTCATATCGACAATTATTAGACACGGCTACAATAACCATTGCCATTGCAAAATAAGTCTAAACATCCAAACATTTCAGGACGATATTCAAGACTTACCAGTAGCTTTTCGCAAGAAATCCAAGTCTCGAACTCCTGAGAAACTGAACAGATCTATTAGAATAAGCTCAACCCCCACCCCACCGAAAACGAAACATGGGACACAGAGTAATAAGAAGATTCTCAAAACTCCTGAAAAACAGCACCACAAAGACAAGGACCCTTTGAAGAATATAATGGTGGATGAGTCTATCTCAGGGTTCTTGGACAAAGTGGCTAAACATCCTGCAATGACAAGTAATAAGGTAAATAATTTCATGAATTGAGTAGACCAAAAAAGTAACATAGCTTATGCATAAACTTAAATCTATGGATACAATGGCGGTCTTATCGCTAACAGCGATATCTAACAGACAATCTTAGGATGGATAAGAACTTAAAGTAATACAAAAAAGGGGGCACCACAGATTACCCCCGTTTGTGGTGCCCCCTTTTTAGGGTGTCACAGCTGCCACCACGGATATTGAACGCTGACTTCAAGCGCAGAACTAAAAAATCGGGTCTCTTTAGGTGGTGCGATGTGAGACGGGGGGGCGGGGAGCGTCACTGATTGGCTCGCCGCGCATCGCGTCAGAGACGCCACTCGTGATTCGTTCATTCCGCTTGCAGCACGTACCTCCCGACGACGAGGATTGGCTCGTAAAGCGATCCCCACTCTGACGCCGAGTGTTCAATATCCGTGGTGGCAGCTGTAGGTAAAATTAAAATAATTCACACCCCGATCACTCACATCCCATTTAGGTCGCTTTAAACAAAAAGGTTTCGAAGGAGAAAAGAAAGGAATTGCCCAGCAGTGGGACACAAAATAGGCTATTAATTCATTAAACCCCAAGCGAACGCGTTCGCTCTCTCATTGTCTTTCTATTGTGTCTCTAACTACGGTATTTAAAAAGTTAAAAAAAAATCAGTTGAGGTGTAAACGACTGTACCACAAAATATATAGGTACAGAAGTCAATCTACGTACAAAGCGCGCTCGAGCAACGCACATAAAGACACCGCTCACGGACACGATGTCTCGGTCGCGTCTCGGATCGCTCGTCGAACAATTCCGGCTCAAACGCTCATTAGTGTGCGTCCACCGAGCGTAGGTATAAAAAGTGAAGTACATACATGAGATTGTCATCTGTACCTATCTATTTGTGACTGTGCTAACAAAGTAGGATATAACAATGGTAATGATATTTTTAATAAAGGCTGCATTGGTGGAAAAAAGTAGAATACAGTAATGCAACGCAACATTCATTACAATACAGTAATGAATGTTGCGTGGGAAAAATCAAAAGCTAAACCATATGTTTTTAATCAAGGGCAAAGTGCTAGTAATTCTTAATCTTAATAATCTTACCAAACAATACATTGTTATATTTCCAATTCTGATGTTTTAGGATACAATAGAACCTGAAGACAAGGATCAGTGTAAAGATCTTTATATAGATTTACTAGAAAAAATATTTTACGCTTTTGACAAAATACCAAATTGTATAAAGGAGAAGTTCCCAGGGTACGACCGAAGAATATATGCTAAAGTAAAACAATTACAATATAAACTGAAGAAAACATTAACTAAACCTCATAGTGTAAGTGCAGAAGTATCACAGAGTGGCATAGACTGTAGACTAAGTAATGGTGACCATAAATTAAATGGTAGTCATAGTCCCTCTTTGCTTAGTAAATATGATGATGATGATATAGATGACTTTGACCTAGAATCTAGTGGGGTACATAAAAGAGTAACGGATTGCCTCCAAAAAGCTGACAATCCTAGTACTGCAACATCCACACCTGACTTCGTTTTCAATAAAGCACCAAGAAATGAATTAGCAAAAAAGTCTTTGTTATTCGACGCATTTTCACCACTTAATAGTTCATCCAAATTGGAGACGAGCTGTCAATCTGAAGCTGAGAATACAAGTACATCTAAACAAGTTAAAGGTAAGGGGAAGTTTGTTTTTAAAAAGCCTTCCAGGCTCACGATAGAGGACAAGTCAACGCCTAACAAAGACATACCTTCATCTACTGCTGAGAGAATTAGAAACGCTTCCGAAAGACTGAAACCTTTGACTACGACGGAACCGCCGAAATGTGTACCAGTAGCGCAAAGCTCCGTAGACTTCCAACCACCACAGTTGAGCAAAAGCTCTCTACTAAACCTCGCCAGACCTAGCACAGATTCTGTCAATGAAGAAGACAGTGAACCTATGGATGATTATGAAGTGCCTATAGATATGGATGAGCTCACAGACATAATGCCTGAAGCTAGTCAAGCTAGCATCATTAACATCAGCGATTCTGTTGCTAGTACCAGTAATGCAGAAACTAAGAACGGTGTTATAGATATACCAGTTGACGAAGACGGCTGGCCTGAATATAGGCCGGAAGACTTTGAAGAGAATCTGGAAGATGTTGGTAATCAGGAGTCGAAAGTGGTCAATCTGATGGATGATTCGGTTGTGAAGGACAAGCCTAAGTATGAAGGGATGGGTGACTTCCATGCTGGCACGCAGAATGATGGCATTACTGGTGAGTTGTAGTTTTTCTAGGTACATACATATATTTTAATAATTTGGTATGTTAAATTAACAGTTGCAATTTCGTCTTTTAGACCATAAAAAATTTTTGGACATGTAGTTTTTCGATTAAACAAAAAATAACAAAGATATAGCCCATTAAAGTTAACGTCACGCCGTGCTTAATTTTTTCGCACGGAGTGACGTCACACGTAACTTTAATGGGCTATATCTTTGTTATTTTTTGTTTAATCGAAAAACTACATGTCCAAAAAATTTTTATGGTCTAAAAGACGGATTAAATAAAATGTATTTATTTTCACCCTGGAAACTACCCTATTATTGTGTTACAGGCGAGTTCGACGGCTTGGACTACCCGCACTCGGCACTGATGATGGAGGTGTTCCACGAGCGGTTCGGGCTCAAGTCCTTCCGCCCGAACCAGCTGCAGGTCATCAACGCCACGCTGCTGGGCCACGACTGCTTCGTGCTCATGCCCACTGGAGGAGGTAAGATACACCATTCTGTTCCATACTAGCTGGTGGAGTCAGCATACGTCGTTCTGACTAAAGTTATTTGATTGAAAGCTAACCCTTCTATTGACAGTTAGGAACAGATAAATGTAACAAGGATTTTTTTTTATTAGGGTTATTTGTTAAACACTATCATCCTTCAGGACTGTATTACTAACATCATAAACAACAACTTTTGTTCTATGACTTTTTACAAAACATAATTCATTTACCAAAAACAAACCTTCAAGATTTCGTTGTTCTATCTAACACATTTCAACTCTGTATTTTGCTATACCTACCCACGTCTGTATAACGCGACGCAAGCGCATCAAGAACTACCGCCGACCGATCCCCGCTTCCCTCCGCTATTGTACTATCGTATTCGCATAGACTTCGTAATATTTAGAACGTTCAATTTAAATGTTTTTATTTTTGTATGAAAATCTGATGAACTAAAATATTATACATTTGTATAAGTCATAGAACAAAAGTTGTTGTTTTTGATGTTGGTAATATAATCCTGACAATAACCCTGTATAATTGACATTTCGTCCCGGCCGGCGACGCTTGAGGGAGGAAGTCTTTCGGCTGATATGATAATTAACATTTGCAGGTAAATCGCTGTGCTACCAGTTGCCGGCCATACTAATGCCCGGCGTCACCATCGTGATATCCCCGCTCAAGTCTCTTATCTTGGACCAAGTCAACAAACTGCTGTCGCTTGATGTAAGCACAAATTTAATTGGTTATTATATTCGAATCACACTCGGTAATACCGCAATACCATGTGTGATTTCTGCTGAAGCTTTTCAAGTCAGAGAAAATTATAAAAAAAAATTATCAAATATTTTTATTCCACATAGGCCTAGAAGGGCACTTATAAAACGTGAGGTGCTAGTGCACGGTTCCAAGTTGGTCGTTTCCTATGGAGAAGAACTGGCAAGAAACTCCGTGAAGAATTGAAGAAATAAAGAAAGAGAAACGTTTATTTCAAACTCTCATAGACTGAACTGATCACCATTTTTTTTAAGGTTATCAAATCATTCAATGACTGCTCTCGCCGTAGGGCGTATCAGACTTCAACTGACTAAAACCATACCTATGTTCCTTTTTTGCCTGAATTTTTTAATTTGCCCTTTTTTGGAACATAGGTGGCGAACTGATCACCATAAAGTTAAACTGACTAACATAACTCATTTATAATATGCCATTAGTTCTAAACTTTCCAAAGACTGAGGAAAGAGTTCAATATCATACACAATACAGAACCCCTTTGATGGAAATGCAGCGTGATGTTTTTATATAGGTACTTACTGTTTTTATATGCTACTGTCTTCCCTGATTTTTGACGTGACAACGTCTTATAAATTGGTTTGCCGGGTGACACTTCAAGAAACTGCGTTACGCGCCGCTCACGTTATGCGCTCACAATGAGAGCGAGTGAGAGGCACGCGTCCCTTCCACTCGGGCATGGTTAGCCCGCCTAAGAGCGAGAGAGACAGACATAAAAAGTGAAAGGCACGCGTCCCTTCCACTCGAAAGTCGTTGTCACGTAAAACTTTCGCCCGTATACCGACTTTACAGGCAACCAATTTTTTTTACGCTCTACAGTATCATCATTATTATAAATCAGTCGCATTGTCTAGATCCCCGCAGCCCACATGTCGGGCGACGTGTCGCTAGCCACGATGGACGAGATCTACCACAAGCTGTCCCTGCGTGAGCCGGCCATCAAGCTGCTGTACGTCACGCCCGAGAAGATCAGCAACTCGTCCAAGTTCCAGTCCATGCTGAGCATGCTCTACTCGCGCGGGAAACTTGCTAGGTAATGTAGAGAATACTGTAATGCTAAGCTCTGTTCAAACTGTCCTAATAATTGAAGGGGTTGCCTGTGCCGTTCTATTTAGTCATTGGGTTTAGTCTAGGAATCACAGTTTAGCGAAATGACTACATAGTCTATAATTGAGTCTCTAATCTATCTACTATCTACCATTGTGTGATAGTTGTGGAATATTATATTATTGTGAATATTAATTGACAGGTTCTTCGAATGTACAATTCTATAAATGACAAATTCTAAAACTACTTTTCGAATCGGCTGATTCTATAAATGACGGTTTCTTTATAAGTGACAGGTTGACCGGTCAAAATTCGACGGAAAAAAGCGACGCGGATCGACACACCTCTTCTGAAGATTGAAGAAGAAAATTAAAAGACTATCATTTAAAGTTGACGATATAAATGTTGAGATGGATGTGTGGTGTGACGAGAATGGATAAAGTGAGAAATGAGTATATTAGAGGAAGTTTGAAAGTGGCGCCAGTGACTGAAAAGTTGAAGGGTAATCGGTTGTCTTGGTATGGTCATGTGAAGAGGAGGGATGAAGCGCATATAACTAAGAGAGTTCTGAGTATACATGTAGATGGATGGAAAGGGAGAGGAAGGCCGAAAAAAAGATGGATGGATTGTGTGAAAAGTGATATGAAAGAAAAGGGAATTAGTGATAGTTTGACGGGTGACAGGACAGAATGGAAGAAGAAAACGTGTTGCGCCGACTCCAAGTAATATGGGATAAGGGCAGGAAGAAGAAGAAGATTTAAAGTTGACGATATATAAAATTGTGGTCGACTGAAGTCGATGTTACCTTAAAATTTAATCGTTTGAATTAACTAGAAACCATCAATTCACAATTTAAAAGTAATTTTATAGTTAGAACCATGCCATGCCATTGCCCATGCCATTGGTTGCTATGTTGCAGTGACCTAAATTATTCTAAATTCTAAAAGCATCGCAAAGTTACCCGGCTCGAAGGACTATTGACGTGAGTGTGATCAACTCTGTTCTGTTCTTTATCGGCTTTGAAATGAAGAGTTGTGGGCTCAGGTTCGTGATCGACGAAGCGCACTGCGTGTCCCAGTGGGGCCACGACTTCCGGCCCGACTACAAGCGGCTGTCGGTGCTGCGCGCGCAGTTCCCGGACACCAGCATCGTGGCGCTGACGGCCACGGCCACGCCGCGCGTGCGCACCGACATCCTGCACCAGCTGCGCGTGCGCGCCTGCAAGTGGTTCCTCTGCAGCTTCAACAGGCCCAACCTCGCCTATAGGATACTGGAGAAGAAACCCAAGTCTGTCAATCAGGAAATTGCTACGCTTATTAAAGAGAAGTTTTTCAGGTTTGTTTCAGATTGTTTTAATGATTAGCTAGTGGATTTTTATGTTTGTGATTTCTTTAACTTCTGAATTCTTGGTGTAAATTTAGGAAAAGGAAGAGAGTGGATAAGTGGCATTTTTCGCCCATCATCATCTTCCTGCCCTTGTCCCGTGTTTTTTGGGGTCGGCGCAACACGTTTTTTTCTGCCATTTTATCGTGTCACCCGTCATGCTATCACTAACTTTTTTTCCCATCACAGAGTCAGAAAAAAAGATTTTGGTTTTCGAAAAATTTTGAACGCATTTGTATAGTTAAAAATAGTTTTTTTTTTTAATCAGTGAAATTTACGTAATAAATAATATACCGCCAGTTTCCGGAACGTTGATCAAAATCAAAATTAACTAATCAGCTGTCAAATCTCTTGTCAAGTATCAGTTGGGTTGCTGAAAGGATGATCAGCTACTTTGATTTGATCATCTGATTAGTTGACCGCGCTGTCAGATCTTAGTACAAAATCACATGCGAAATTCCATTTTGGGTTTCTGGAACGCTGATTATTTTGATCATAGATTAAACTACTGTCAAAAGCTTTGTCAAGAAATCAATACAATAGTGCATGTTGACAAATTAACAAATAAATAATATTGGCTATTTACGTGAATCTAGTGGTTTCTCTGCAGATTATCATTTTTACGGTGTGAGATCATGTTTATTAAGTAAAATCACAATGTTTTGTTTGTAAAATGTGTTTTTGCAAAAAGCATTTCATTTTTGCGTTTTGTTGTAGATGTATTTTTCGGATATATGTATATCCACAAGGAGTGATGAAGAATTGCATAAATCTCGGCAATTTTTTCAAAAAAGGAAGTATCCCTACGAGTACTCAGAAATAATATAAAAAAATTGGGACCGAATGAGCAAAGCCGCAATCACGTTCCTAGTAATTATGATAGATCCAAAAATAAAACCTTTAACATTCAGAAACAAATCTATCAGTGCATTGGAAAAAATACTATTTTCACGCATCAAGAGCATTCCAAATAATAGTAGCTGATGATATAAGGATGCATAAATCAACAGCCAGTTGAAATCAAGCCTCGATTCATCTCGATTCCCCTAACAGAAGAGCGCAATATATTTAAAAGTGGATTTAATAGCTTTATAAATTTAGTTCTAATCTCATGTAGGTATAAGCTATCACTGAATCATTAGGATGGATGAATATTTAAATATAAACAAAGATTCAAATCAAATGTTTAATTTCAGTATTAAATAGTTCAAATAATATTCTATTAACAACAATAACATTAAATACAATTAAAAAGATTCTGATTCCACATTCCAAGCGTAGATCTCTATGGAGAAGAATGTGCAAGAAACTCCAAGGATATTTTCAATCTTGTTTTATTATTAGACCTTATCAGCTATTCCATCTTTTAAAAACTGTTGTAGGAGTGTTTCTGCCATTTCATTTTGTAACTGAAACAAATAAGTTTGTTAGAAAATATAATAAAGTTTATGAGAAGACGATCTTTATAAATGTAAAGAGTACATAAGATATGCTTTCTAAATTATATACCTCTTCATCTGTATTGTTTTATTCATTAGATATAACTTGCTAAACATAAAGACATGCGATGTTCTGCCTCGTAACCCTTTTCAAATTCGAAAAGGCAGTGTAGAACTGTCTTTGAGTTCTAAGCACCTCAGCGATGCTGTTTTAATCTCTAATTAGACATGCCCAAGCTTATTTTTTTTTGTATAATGAGAATTGCATTTGTTGCTTTATTTTCTATAAAGTTTTTCTATCTAGAAAAAACCTCTAAAATGTATATCTATTAATTACTAAGATGTAGGCATAGATTTATAAGAACATGTAGGTGTTTCTTCACTAATGTAAAATTTGTAACTTATTTGTGGCGTACTTACTTTTGAACCAGTTTTAATAATTTGCACTTTTATCTTTCTGTGAAATCTTTCCCTCATGAAGCCATTTAAAAAATATTATTAAATATGAATACACAATTATTTGAAAATAACGTGAGTTTTGACATATTTATCTGTAGCAAGCAAAGTTGTTTTGTTGTCAAGGACGACGCAGGTTATTTTTTTTACTGGTTTAATACAAGGTCTTTTAAGGAACTTTTTCACAGTTGAAACTGAAATATCCAATCAATGTGACCATTACTAAAAACAATCCACATGACAAATCAAAATGATCATAGATTAGTTAATTTTTCACTAATCATCCTTTCAGCAACCCGAATTGATTTGACACAGCTGTTAATTTAACAGCTGATTAGTAAATTTTGATTTTGATCAACGTTCCGGAAACTGGCGGTAAGTCAAAGCAATTATTACCCAAACAGAAGTGTTCCCCCTTTTTGTAGATTTTTTTTCATTAAGTTATTATTTTTGAAACAAGCGCTTCATGAACAATATTATTTTATTTTAAATCTCATTTTATTTGTTTTTTGTGTGTATGATGGGCTAAAAATGCCCTGGAGGAAGGTTAATACTTAATACCTTACATACCTATCCTTTTTAAGATTGTGTTATTTTTCGTTTTTCAATACACAGATTTAAAATATGCAAACACATTTTTCAGTTTTCACTCTAGTATTTTGCATTTCTGGGTATACGGACTTTGATTTCATCCAATCCGTTTGACAGGGTATCTGGCATAGTGTACTGCCTATCACGCAAGGAGTGTGAGAGTCTATCAGCGGACCTGCGCAGAGCGGGCATCCAGTCGGCGCCCTACCACGCCGGGCTCAGCGACAAGAAGCGGGAGGAGGTGCAGGCCGGCTGGGTCGCCGACAGGTATAATGTGGTAAGGGAACTCACACTGGAAGGGATGGTTAGGGGGTTCATCACTCAAAAATAACGTTGGTGACTTATGCTGTCAACTGTCCAGTTTGGGATCTGATTAGATGCATTCTATTCATGCTTATCTATCTGACTTCCATATTCCAATTAGGTGAATACTGATATCTAACACAATAATATGATCAAACTAGCTTTTGCCCGCGCGGCTTCGCTCCCGCTCTTCCCTACTATACCCTACTCTACCCTACTCTACCCTACTCTACCCTACTCTACCCTACTCTACCCTACTCTACCCTACTCTACCCTACCCTACTCTACTCTACCCTACTCTACCCTACTCTACCCTACTCTACCCAACTCTACCCTACTTTACCCTACTCTACCCTACTCTACCCTACTCTACCCTAATCTACTCTACACTACCCTAATTTCCATAAGAATCTTTTCCTCATAATAACGAACACAACAAAAAAAAAATTAGCGAAATCGGTCCAGGCGTTGTTGAGTTATGCGCTTACCAACACATTTTGCGATTCATTTTTATATTATAGATGGATGATTTGCGAATGACAGCTTGTTACGAATGGTGTGATTTCTGATTTGTTTGTGATTTGAACATACGGTTAACACTGATTCATTTATAGTTAATTGAAATACACTTTTTAGTTTTTTGTTTATCTGTATGTTCGCTTAGTTCTTTTTAACAGGATTTGATATTTTTTGTTTTCACCATCATAAAGATTGGTTCCGGAAGGTATCTCTATTCATCTAGTTTAGATACATAGATATACCTAGAGAGATATCGATAGTGTGACAAGGAGCACCGTGATGTTGTGTGGTCAGATCTGCGCGACGATCGCGTTCGGCATGGGCGTGGACAAGGCGGACGTGCGCTACGTCATCCACCACAGCATGCCCAAGTCCGTGGAGGGGTACTACCAGGAGGCGGGACGCGCCGGCCGCGACGGGGACGTGGCCACCTGCCTGCTCTACTACTCCTACTCTGACGTCGTCAGATACAGAAGATTGCTTGAAAGTACGTTGAAGCCTATCGTTTTATTTTTTTTACTGTGCATTTTGCTCTTCAATTTTTTTTAAGAGTTTTCAGTTTTTTAAATAAGTAGCCAAAATTATCTTTAATTTTTAGATCATCATAATTTCATCATCTATTTATGACTATGTAGTATGTACTTTATAAAGATTGTCAATTGGTAACGATTTAATTTTCTCCAGATAGAAAATCTACGAACGGCAGACGTTCAATAAATGTGTGGGGCTTAAGCCTAAAATAATTAGAACAGTAATCTGACTTACATACGGAGGCTGTATATTTTACACTACTCGTTTTTTTAAGTCATGTGGAAAAATATAAACTTGTGTTACTATAAACTATAATTCTGAATAAAATTTCAGACAAAAACGGAGCCTAAAAAATTCACATTTAATCATGATTGAGTAGCATTTCTGCTGCTGCAAGCTTTCTGTTCAAATTTCTTCGATATAACGGTCTTTTTTCGACCTCTGTTTTATGTGTCTAAAATGTAGATGTGTGTAAAGTGAAGCTAGGAATTTTAAATAAAGAAATCTCCCTTGAGCAAACGTAATGTCCATGCCTTGTTTATTTCAGAAAGTGTTTTACCCTAAAGTGGGACTATGCGAGCATGTTATTAAGATAGGTTTGATTTCCAGTGGAGCGGAACACAACGGCGGAGGCGCGCGGCGTGCACATCGCGAACTTGCTGCACATGGTGGAGGTGTGCGAGAGTGTGAGCGAGTGCCGCCGCGCGCAGGTGCTGGCCTACCTCGGCGAGCGGTTCAACCGGGAAGAGTGCGTCAGGGACCGCACCACCGCCTGCGACAACTGTCTCAACGCACACGATTATAAGGTATAATTAACGTGACCATTATTCTTTGACTTAAAACGAGACATTGGTTTATTTCGTTCAAATAAATATGTAGTCAATGAAAAAAAAAACCTTTTTAAAAGTTATTTATTCAGAAAAAGTTAGTTGGCTTAAAAGTTACGAATCACAAAATATAGATACCCAAAATGTTTACTTATATTTATCAGAAGAACAAATTTGTTTTAATATAGCTAGTGACGATTTCAAGTAAGTGGCCGGCCGATTGCTACTCGAATTTTCGCGCGGTTTCTGAAAACGGGTCAATTTTGCGTGCCACAGTTCATTTCGGGGACACCGGGACTCGTAATTGTAAAAAGGGACAATCCCGTTCAAAACGGGACGTCTGATCACGTTAGGTATAATCCGACTTACGTGGCGTCCTACGTGGGTTGCGAAGCGATCTGATGCGGTTCATGCGAATTCGATGCGATGCGGCAGCTTAGTTCTACGTCCGCGTAGCCGCAACTTTATTCGCCATTTATATAAAAAAAGTCACCGTAACTCAAGAGTTCGCGCAGAAATATCAAACCAAGTAATCGTGATCACTTCGCTTTGCTCATATTCACGCTCAAAACATCGCAATAGATGTCTTAATGGTATCAATTATTTGTTCCATTCGAGCCGCGTCGCTTAGCATCGCGTTGAATCGCGTACATAGGACACCGAGTAAAAGTTAAAGCATTTCGACGGAGATTCGAGTCCAAACGACTCTTTTGTTCGACCGCAAGCGTACGTCTTTTGTTTATGTTGATATAAATTAACCATTACGTTGAGGAGATAGAGGCCAATATGCTATGTACATTGCATTGCATTGTCGCTTCGATTCGCTTTGACTCTATGTCAGCGTGTTTTAATGTTATAGTCTATTCGCCTTATGAAAATAGTGATTCATCAGTGCAACTGCAAAGTAAAGGCATAAAAATGAAACCATTAATAAAGCGAACTCTTTATTACACAGTATTTTCACTATTAGTAAAGTAATTATTTTAAAATTTAATCATATTCGTCAGAATTTTCACTTTTTGTTTTACGAATAAACGAGGTGTACGTTTTTAAAATTGACAAAAGCCTGTTTGCACTGATTGAAGAGTTTATTATTGCAACTGATCTATTTTATTAGGGTTCCGTAGCCAAATGGCAAAAAACGGAACCCTTATAGATTCGTCATGTCTGTCTGTCTGTCTGTCCGTCCGTATGTCACAGCCACTTTTTTCCGAAACTATAAAAGCTATGCTGTTGAAACTTAGTAGGTAGATGTATTCTGTGAACCGCATTAAGACTTTTACACAAAAATAGAAAAAAAGCAATAAATTTTAGGGGTCCCCATACTTAGAACTGAAACTCAAAAATTTTTTTTTCTACAAACCCATACGTGTGGGGTATCTATAGATAGGTCTTTAAAAATGATATTTAGGTTTCTAATATCATTTTTTTCTAAACTGAATAGTTTGCGCGAGAGACACTTCCAAAGTGGTAAAACGTGTCCCCCCCCTCTAACTTCTAAAATAAGAGAATGATAAAACTAAAAAAAATATATGATGTACATTACTATAAAAAAGGCCAACGAAAATTGGTTTGAACGAAACCTAGTAAGTAGTTTTTTTTTAATGCGTCATAAATCGAAAAAAATACAGTATTATTAAAATACCGATCAAAGTTACAACACATTACAAGAACTTTTATATTATGTTACTTGCTGCTACGGAACCCTTCATGGACGAGTCCGACTCGCACTTGGCCGGTTTTTATAATCTGATTGGTCAAGGGGAGTCGCTAAGCTGAGTGACAACGATGAGTCACTATTTTCTTAAGGCAAATAAACTATAGTCTCTTCTTTTTCCCGATTTCTGAAAGTTAAGTGTTTTTCTTGATTAGAATCGATATCAAATCGGGAAAAAAATAATTGATGCTTCTGAATTTTTTTCACCAGCTGAAGAAATACCTTCTCAAACGTAATTCTCAATAATTGATGAAAGTAGATTATTTTTTTTTGTTATCTATAAAAGATCTGGCAAAGGGTATCCATTCCTAAAAGGTACGGATGTTGGTAAACTTTTTATAAAAATTGTATTGTAGCCGGTCGACGTGACGGAAGACTGCAAGGTGATAGCGCGGTGCATCCGCGAGAGCTGCAGTGGCCCCCGAGCCTCCTTCACTCTGCTGCACATCGCGGACGTACTGCGCGGCTCCAATCAGGCGCGGCTGCAGGCGCTGCAGAACACCCCGCTGCACGGACGGTGAGTTGTATGTAGGTGTGAGGAACAGAAGACTGCCAGGTGATAGCGCTGCATCCGCGAGAGCTGCAGTGGCCCCCGAGCCTCCTTCACTCTGCTGCACATCGCGGACGTACTGCGCGGCTCTAATCAGGCGCGGCTGCAGGCGCTGCAGAACACCCCGCTGCACGGACGGTGAGTTGTATGTAGGTGTGAGGAACAGAAGACTGCCAGGTGATAGCGCTGCATCCGCAAGAGCTGCAGTGGCCCACAAGCCTAAAACTTTAGGGTAAAGGAGTCCCGTTTCTCTGTAGAAAAAGGAGGATCGTCATATACAAGTAAGAGTATATACAGGTATGAGGTACACGGTGGAAAGTTCTTGCATCTTCCATAGAAATGAAAGGATCGTCTGACGTGAGTAAGATGTCGTCGAATTTGGCCCGACTTTTCCCTCCCCTCTTAATTTAACGTGAGATGAAACAAAATGCTAATTTTTTTAGCTGAGACCTGATGAGATAATTTAACGTGAGATTGTTCAAAATGCACATTTTTTTTTGCTGTGACCTGATGAGATTCGACCCTAAATACGTAATTAAGGTGATTGTTCCGCTGGCCTGTTCATACATTTAATGCATTAGAAATACTCCGTACATAGTCACTTTTTGCTCAAAACGAATCACTTTATCACTTTTTTACAATTACATATTGACGCATTTGACTTTTTGGTAAATAATTTGCATTATATATTGAGAAAAACAGTCTTGAAAACCAGGCAAAATTTGACAATTTGTTTACTAGTGTGAGTGCGACTTGACAACCAATTCATACCGCCATGATTGCGATAGGTTAATATTTAACGCTAGATGGCGTGCAACCGATATTGTAAATTTGAAAAATCATTACTTAATTTATAATAATGGTTTACATTAAAAAAAAAGCATTAGAATAACGTAAAACTATCATATCTATTTATCTATCATAAATTAAAACATAAAACTTTGTTGACATCAAAAAATTGTTAGCGTTACTTATAATAATTGTTACTGGCAACAATATCGTCACTCGTAATAGGCAAAATGCGGCGTTGCCGTTCTTCCTACTATTTCTAAGAAAAACCCATTGCCAAACCTCGCTCGATTCGATTTCGGTCGACTTGAATTAAAATATTTTTGAAGCTCGAGGCTAGCTTGTGCAGTGATAGGTTTTACGCGCGGAATTGCTTGTATATTTTGAATTGTATGCATTTTCATTGATTTGAACTAATATTATTTTCTTGTATTTCATTACAATTTAATATAATTATTGCAAGGTATTGTAGTACAGGTTGCTAATACGCAATTTTATTTTAAAAGTACCAATCTTTCGGTGGTATTAGCAAGTCGGCCAATGAGTTTAGCTGGTTATTAGGTATAAACCAAAATCATCTCATAATTGAAATCACCGATCGATATTGTTAATGATTCGTTATAATATCAAGTAAACAAAATTTTATTTACTTGACAATATAATATGTAAATATTATCTATCATTTGTAAACAAAAGTTTTAAGTCGATATAATATATATATATTTCCTATCATATTCTTTTTCTGATAAGTACATAAACAAATAGTTATTGACGAACAATTATTATTAGACGGACAAACAAACCTACCATTACCTAGTACCTAGTACCTACATTATAAATCGCGATCCGATCTCATCGTGGATGCGGTGCATTCCGTTACAGGTATCTACATCAAAACGTATACATAATTATGTAATAATAATATGATTTATTATTTATGGTTGTTCTGCAGGGATTTATCTCCACTAGCTATTGTTTTCTAAATTGTCAATCAATATTTTATCAAAATCATTTGGGTAAGTAACATTTTACTGGTACATTTTTCTCAAAATGCGAACAAAAAAAATGCAAAATGTAATCTCGAACGTAATTTGGAACGTAATTTTCTAATATTCTTGTATTACCTATGGTATTATTATTTGAGAAGAATGCATTCAATTTCCATTGTAATTTGATTTGGTTATGTTTTATGATTTTATTCAATTTTATTCGAATTGTGAGTTTATAAAAGTAACATATCGTCTTGTATAGTATTTGTTTTTGTGTATTTTTGTCAGACCTAGAGAAAAGTGCATTCTCGATTACACGGTGACGCTGAGGAGTAGAGAGACGTTGTTATTGATGATGTACAATAAATTGAGAATATGGTGTGAAGAACGGTTAGCAGAATTCCAAAAGACACCAGAAGACTTAGGTAGCTTTCATTGAAATGTCTACTGTAGGGCAGTATGAAAATAATTTGTATACTATAGACTACCTACTCATAAGCGTGACCGTCTAACTGCCAGTCAATTTGGAATGGTAATGTAATCAGAAATGTGCATGTGTAATTTATGCATTTTGTAAAACACCTATGCAGACAACGCATCTTTAAAAAATATTCATAACACACATTTATTTTATCTTACTTTTACAGGTTTACAACAATACAATTTTATTGTGTCAAGGATATTCTTTATAAAAAGAATATTACGTACAAAAGATATGTTATATGGACAGCAAAATGAAAATGTGGCAAAAAGTATGTTTATGTAACAGTATAATAAAACTGTAAGGTCTTTTTATTGATGAAGAAATTGGATATTTGGCTGGCAGGCCAAATGGTAAGTTTATTCATGTATCATTATGTGTATAAGTTGGATCTTACCTATATAATTGATGAATATGGAAAATTATAACACTAGTTTACAAGTAAAATGCAAAATGTATAGATATGTTAATTTCTCCCGCTCTAGGTGGAGAGAGAGCTCGCTATCCAACCATCCGGACTGAGCCCAAGACGTCGACGCCCTCACACGATTGCACTGCACTATGAATATGGATACATGTTCTGGTCGGATTGGGAACTTCTGCCAAGATCGAACGAGCCCATATGGACGGGAAGAACCGCAAAGGTACACAACTTTTTTTTTTAAATTTACTTCATAATTTTCATAAATTTGAGTCTAAATTATATTTTTTCTTTTCTGCGTACCGGAAGACGCAGCGTTGGAAGGCCTCCTACAAGGTGGACCGATGGAAACCGATAGATGTGGGACGCACAGGAACGTTCGATGTGGCAACGCTTGGGGGGAGGCCTATGTCCAACAGTGGACATGTATTGGCTGAAATGATGATGATGATGATATTTTTTCTTTTGGAAAATTGTTCTTCAACATCCACATCAAAAGTTACACCCAAAATATACTAAATATAATAATTTTCTTTTGCAGCAACTGTGTAGCGGTGGTTTCCAGACAAGAACTTCAGAACGAGTGAAAACAACATGTTGAATGATTTTTGTTTTAATTGTACTTTTATAGTAGTTTGTTTAGAATCTACATTATCAATGTTTACAATCATATTTTTTGGTTATCATGGTGATGAGCACATCATGATGAACATTATGTCCATAATGTGATGAATACATTGACTCTTTTTCTGATTTCTGAAAAACATACGTGATTATGGATGCTTGGACATTATCAAACATTTTCCACCTTCCTGGTTGCAATCTCTCATTCTAAATTGTGTTTTAAATTTGTTGTTTTCTTATGATTTATAATTTCTTGCGTTTGTACTGGTGTATAATTGTTGTAAATAATATACTTTCAATTACTTCAAACTTGACTTGGGACTAAATATTTTGAAAAAGATTGTTTTTTAGTAAACAGTTATGTATCAAGCAAGACATAAATTGTCACTATAAATACTTGTAATTATTGTTAGTTGGTACATATGTTGTTTTAAATAATGTATAAGGTAATATAAATAAAACTATCTTACATTGCATTCTTGACATTCATTTGATTCTTAAAATAATAAATCAATTAAATAGTTTACCCCAGAAATACCACCTTTTATTATGTAATCATGACTCCTTTTATTTCATATTATAATTGTAACGCGTGACGTTAGAATAAACTTACCCCCCAGACAATTAATTCTAATTTCTACTAGAGTCCAGCCTAATAACTTTTAAATTCACGCCATCTAGTGGTTAACTTTGCTAAATGCTCTTGACTTTAAAGTAGTCGCTCATGTCTATGTGTGTGTAAACGATACTGTAAGCAGAGTTGGATATTAGTCCTAAGAAATATGGCGAATCAAATGGGTTTTGAGGCTTTAATTTGACTAATTTCGGTAAAGCGGAATGTCCCATTTCAGCTCTATTATTTCTGTTACATAATATTGTTCCAATCACACTCAAAACTAAATAAAACTGAAAAAAATGAATAAATGTTGACTTCAGCGCCATCTAGCGGGAAAATGGCCACGAACAACCCGTAGCAATCACCTTAAGGGATGCTCCTTATCTGCTAACTCCTTCTAAATAACGGATTTTCTTGTTTGCTAGGTAATTTGTACTCGTGTAAAGCCTTGGTTTAGTTTACTAGTTTAATATAACAATATGTTGTGTTACAGTTGCAAGTCGTGGCACCGCGGCGACCCGATGCGGCTGCTGCGGCAGCTGGTGGTGCGCGGCCTGCTGGCGGAGCGCCTCGTCGTCAACAACGACATCGCCAGCGCCTACGTCGTGCTGGGGCCCAAGATTGACCAGTACGTACTGTACACAACACGCTATAATAATATAATATAACATTCCACAACTATCACACAACGCCATCTAGTCTCAAGCTAAGCAAAGCTTGTGTTATGAGTACTAGACAACTGATAAACATACTTATACAAGGTGTCGTTTTGAAGCTGCAAAATATTTCAGGAGGTAATTATGTTAGTGATTCTCGACCCGAATCAATAATAAAATGAGTAGGTAATTTTTTTTTTCTTTTTATGAAATTCGGTATGTGTGAACTACGTTTTGTAAAAAGCAGCCAGTCTGGTACCTGCCTTATAACCGAGCTTTCTTTCACACACACATACACGTAAAAATAAAGGGCGTTTTCACACTCACTAACTCGCAACGATAGTTTCATAAATAATGTATCATCCAATCATCATCCCGCACGCCACACCCTAGCCATGCCCCCGCTGCCATCGATCAATCGAATTAGTTTAGTATAATTAAAAAATAAAATAACAAGTATTACTGATTATTGACCAGGTATCGTTTTTTCACATGATTATTTATGAGTTTTATTACAACCTCCTAAAATATTTTGCAGTTTTAAAACTGCACCTTGTCTATTTCTAAATACATACATAATATAAATAAATTACACAGAACAAATGATCATGCTCATCATACAAAGATTTGTTCTGGGTGGGAATCGTACCCACGATCTCCGGCATAGCAGTCAGGGTCACTAACCACTAGACCAACAGGCCTGTCAATTATGTTGTGGTACAGTTGCAAGTCGTGGCACTGCGGCGACCCGATGCGGCTGCTTCGTGGTGCTCTTCTGCCAAGAGTGGTTGAAATAAATTTTGTTGACTTGCAGGTTAATGCGCGGCGGTCTGCGCATCGTGTTCCCCATGAAGGTGTCCCGCGCTGCGCCCGCTGCTCCTGCAGCGCCCGTGGCCGCGGCAGACAACTCGCCCGTGGCCGCGCTGCTCAAGAGGCTGGAGGAACGCTGCTATGCTGACCTGGTGGAGGCTTGCCGGTAACCACCAGCTTATACCACTTTTTCACTATTTATAAGGAAGATGGCATATAAAAATAAATAGACATATCAGCCAAGACTGTGATTTAAAAATATATTGTTTCGTGCAGTGAGATGGCTTCAGCTCGTGGAGTGTCATTAGCAACAGTACTACCGCAAGCAGCCCTGAAAGCCATGGCGGCGCGCCTGCCCGAGCAGCAGGAACACATGCTGGCGCTACCATATGTCACGCGCGCCAACTACCACAAGTACGGCGAGCAGCTGCTCAACATCACCAGCGCCTACGCCATCGAGAAGATGGGTGAGTCACACACACACAGTACGTCACGCGCGCCAACTACCACAAGTACGGCGAGCAGCTGCTCAACATCACCAGCGCCTACGCCATCGAGAAGATGGGTGAGTCACACACACACAGTACGTCACGCGCGCCAACTACCACAAGTACGGCGAGCAGCTGCTCAACATCACCAGCGCCTACGCCATCGAGAAGATGGGTGAGTCACACACACACAGTACGTCACGCGCGCCAACTACCACAAGTACGGCGAGCAGCTGCTCAACATCACCAGCGCCTACGCCATCGAGAAGATGGGTGAGTCACACACACACAGTACGTCACGCGCGCCAACTACCACAAGTACGGCGAGCAGCTGCTCAACATCACCAGCGCCTACGCCATCGAGAAGATGGGTGAGTCACACACACACAGTACGTCACGCGCGCCAACTACCACAAGTACGGCGAGCAGCTGCTCAACATCACCAGCGCCTACGCCATCGAGAAGATGGGTGAGTCACACACACACAGTACGTCACGCGCGCCAACTACCACAAGTACGGCGAGCAGCTGCTCAACATCACCAGCGCCTACGCCATCGAGAAGATGGGTGAGTCACACACACACAGTACGTCACGCGCGCCAACTACCACAAGTACGGCGAGCAGCTGCTCAACATCACCAGCGCCTACGCCATCGAGAAGATGGGTGAGTCACACACACACAGTACGTCACGCGCGCCAACTACCACAAGTACGGCGAGCAGCTGCTCAACATCACCAGCGTCTACGCCATCGAGAAGATGGGTGAGTCACACACACACAGTACGTCACGCGCGCCAACTACCACAAGTACGGCGAGCAGCTGCTCAACATCACCAGCGCCTACGCCATCGAGAAGATGGGTGAGTCACACACACACAGTACGTCACGCGCGCCAACTACCACAAGTACGGCGAGCAGCTGCTCAACATCACCAGCGCCTACGCCATCGAGAAGATGGGTGAGTCACACACACACAGTACGTCACGCGCGCCAACTACCACAAGTACGGCGAGCAGCTGCTCAACATCACCAGCGCCTACGCCATCGAGAAGATGGGTGAGTCACACACACACAGTACGTCACGCGCGCCAACTACCACAAGTACGGCGAGCAGCTGCTCAACATCACACACACCATAATAAGATATCATAAATAAAAAGAAACACGCCGCCTGTTTCAATACTATTGTATCATCACCAGGCCTCCTCATGCAGTACCAGGATGAGTTAGAAGAGGAAGAGTCGAAGGTCGTGGAAGAGGAGGCCGGCTCGGACTCGGACACGGACTGGAGCCGCCTCGCGCAGGACAGCAGCACGCCCAGCAGCCAGCGGGGCCGGAGGGGCGCGCGCGGGAGGACCTACCGCGGAGGAGTGCGCAAGAGGTTACTGTCCCTTTCATTTTATACAAGGTTATTTGTAAAACACTGGCAGCCTCTCAGGTGGTGGTGGTGGTGTTATTAACATCATAAACAACAATTTTTGTTCTATGAATTCTAAAAATGTATTATATTTTAGTTCATACAAAATAAAGATGTTTAAATTGAACGTTCTAATATTGCGAAGTCTATGCGAATCGAGCGATAGTACTAGGGAATGCAAACCGGTTAACTCGAAAACCGAAAAACCGGTTTTTCGGCATATTTTTAATGATTAAAAAAACCGGTTTATTTTTTCAAGTAACCGGTTTTTTCGGTTTTTTTTATTACTTTCAAATGACACTATTTTTTTATTAAATATTGTTTTAAAACTCTGTTAAGGCTTGATATCAATCGTAGGTTTGTTTATAGATACGTGCCATAGTAATAGCGGAACCAACTGTACAGTTCTTCTGTTTACGATCATTAAACATTCAAACCGGCCACGTGTTGTGAGAACAGGCAATGAAGGGCCAGAATTAAAATCTCGTAAGGACACAGAAATTCTTATGCACAGATGGAATACCCACCGTTGTTACTCATCATAATATCATCTCCTTAAACAAGTCGCATTTAAAGAAGAGAGTGAAAAGATCAAAATCTTTGTTTGTTCGTTACACTGATGAAAAACTCAGGGATATTCTTGCTTTGAACGGAGCATCGCCGTGCCCTCGTGGGGGCAATCGGCGGCGGAGACCTCTCATGCCGGGCCTTGGTTCAGACCATGGTCCGGAGCGAGGATGAGTGGCAGGCGTTCGCCGACTTCTACGAAGCAGTAATGCTCGCAATAAAGGAGGCTGACCGCATCAAGCAACGGCGCTCTCGCAGCCGCCACTGGGATTCCAATCTTGATTTCCGGCCACCGTAGGCGCGGGCTTGCAGACAGTGAGCAATGTGTAGTTCGCTGTCCGGCCATCCGGTAACTGTCCGGACCGAGTCCAAGTCGTCAACGGCGCTCACTGTTCCCGTGCGCCTCAAGGAGTTGTCAGCAAAAGCAGGGGCCCTGCCGGGTCGAAGGCTACAGGGTTATCCTAAAAGGAACTCGAGCCCTGGAATTAAAGCTAGAAGGAACAGGGTGGGCTTTTAGTCAGTAAGAGTCTGACACCGTCTCCTGCTCCGCCCTAGAGCGGGGGTAGTCATTGGATAATCTTTCCCACTATAAAAAGGATATTCTTGCTACCGATGAGAAATTTATCACAATCAAGGAAAATTACAACAAGCAAAACAATTGGGTGTAAGCTTGTAACTCCAAAGAACACTCTCAACAGTTATCAGAGTCCTGAATGATCATCATGCGGCATCAGTAATGGTTCATTTTCGTGAAAATGGGCTACTCTAACTTCAGCTAAAGAGTAACAAGATACTATCCTAAACGCCATAGCAAAGCCTCTTAAAGCCTCTCTCTTTTTGATAACATACTAGGTTTTTTCAGGATGCTTACAACGAGTGTTTCGGACTTCATTAAGGCTGATGATTGACCTTTGTCTAGCCCAGACCTCAACCCCTGAACTACAAATTGAGATCTACTATATTAGAGGGCATGGCCTTCACCTAACAATAATTAAAAATTCTTTACAATCAGCGGTGGACAACTTTCCAATGATCACCGTGCGTAAACCGATGACGCGTGGCCTGAACGCCTAAAAACTTGTGTTAAGGGTAACGGTGGATATTTTGAGTAGAAGTTAAATTAACTTCTGGCTTAAATTCTCTATATATAACATCATTCTGATACATTCGTTTTTATGAAGTTATTTTTTTTTTATGTTTGACAGAATTCATGGCCATATTAAGTATACAGTATATTTTTTCAATAGATAAGTTTCAAAATAATTATTAAAAATAATTATTTAGAATTTCACAAGCAAAAAAAGTTAAATTTTTCATATTTCAAAATTAACTAACTTTAAAACCGGTTACCCGGTTAACCGGTTTTTTTTTTAGTAAACCCGAAAAAAAAACCGGTTTGTAATTTTGGCGATTTTTGCATTCCCTAGATAGTACAATAGCGGAAAAGAGCGGGTTTCGGGCGGCGGGGATGCTTGATGCGCTTGTATCGCGTCATACAAGCGTAGGTATGTATAGCAAAGTACAGAGTTAAAATGTGTTAGATAGAACAACGAATTCTTGAAGGTTTGTTTTTGATAAATGAATTAAGTTTTGTAAAAACTCATAGTTGTTGTTCGTTAGTAATACAGTCCTGCAAAATTATTGGTGTTTCACAAATATCCATAATATCAACATCCATTATATCATAATCAACTGACCATATTAATTTAATTTATTGTTTTGATCATTTTAATATTTAACTGACATTGTAATTGTAATTTATGACATTTTGATCTAGTGTGTAATTGAATTTAATACTCGTGTAAATTTGAACTAACATAGAATTAAGTGCTACTAACATACAATGTGGACCAAAAGTTGTCTTTTAAATAAATTATTATTATTTATTATAGCTTAACAGCCAACCTTTTTACGGTTCAGTTTAGGTCGTAAACTGGGTCGCGTTAGGAGCTCGTGGTAGGGCCTTAGATCATTGTTCAGGCTATGATGATGACTATGTTATTAAGTCAAACTACTTTTTACAAATTTTAATGTTCGCACCAAGCCACATATTTCTTTAGAACCCAGAAGTGTCTGTCAAGTGAATACAAGTAAGTAACGTGTCTCATTCTACTCTCTTCTTTAATCTCCCAGGTTCAAACGTAAAGCGACGTCATCAGCCAAGAAGAAGGCGGCGCGCGGAGCCTTCGCAGCACGGCGCGGCGCAAGGGGAGCTTCCACTTCCACGTCAACAGGTCACTACTGACTATTCCCTCGTATCTTCATAACTAAGATTCATGACAGCACGAGATTTATTCGATACTAAATTTTTGGCTATATGTTCCAATTAGCTGACTTATTTTACCCTGGCCAGCACGCTTAGCCAATTTGTTATTCTGCAATCGTTAACGCTGTCGAAAAGTGATGAAACGCATGGGAATGACGTCATATCAACGTAAAGTCGCGTGGTCAGAACAAACGAATAGACAATTCGTAGCCAAGTTCACATCGTTTAAAATCGTTTCTACAATGTTTAACGCTACATCCTTTGTTAGACAAACGCTACATTGTAGAACGAGCGGCCGACTCAGGCGCTTCAACATGGCTACCAACTTATCGTTCTCTACAATTGCTGTCACCGAGGCGTTACCGATTAGAGAACAGAATTCGACACAAACTGGTTGTAACTTGGCTAGGGGGGCTGGTCACAACTTCGGTTTTAGAGGCGAGCGGTGCGTTATCGGTAAGCGGGCGCGGGACGCTATGAGCGGCGTCTCGTCGCACGCTTCAAATATTCATACTTTTGATGTTACCGCTCACCGCCCCGCGCTAGGCTACCGCTCACACCGGCAAGGTTGTGAACGGGCCGTAACTACTTTGCCCCACATTTAGGAATGTCTGGACTCGTGATCTATCATTATCTACTTGTAATTTAATACTTGTAATTTAATTTATGTATTGTATCTATTTTTTGTGTTTCAATTACTGTTTTTTTTTTTATATTTATATAATATATGTATTACAGTAAAATGGGGTGAATAGAGACTTAGGGGTGAATAGGGACAAAACTTAAAAGGGTATTTTCTCGATATTTGAATATTTTTTGCAGCATTTAACTATATCAATTTTTTAATGAATTGTTATTCTAAAAAATCGATGCTTTGTTACAGGCCGATATTATAGTATCAAAGTGAAAAACCAAACCAAAGTTTTGTCTCTATTCACCCCGTTTTACGGTATATGGGTTAATTTAGATATGTAATATAGTATATTCTTAATTTTCTGACTCATTTGTATACACTGCGTCTACATCTCTCATCCAACTCTCCTGTCGCAGGTCTGCTGGAAGAAATTTCATTTGTAATAAGCAGTACCTTTGTACTCTTATAGCTGTATTTGTCCATTTCATTTTTAAGTGTTTGTGTGTACATAAATGAATAAATAAATAAATATCTGTATGGTGTGTTGCAGGAAATCGTCTGGGCAGTATGCCGGTGCCGCGCGGCACGTCGGCGCAGCTGAACACGCGGCCCGGAGTCTTTAACCCATCGCGACTTAACCTCATATGAGCCGGCGTGACTCGCGTACCGAATAACATAGATTAAGGTGAAAGCGAGTGTGGTCATGCTCGCTAGGTGGCGTCGAGCTCAATATTTTTAATTTATTTTGTTTTTAGCGTATGGGAGCAATATTAACTCTTTGAATGCCGTAATTAGAGACACAATAGAACGATAATTGCTTATGTCGAACTGTGTAACATAAGACATTCAAAAGGTTAAGTCAAGGAATAATGGTATTTGCTAAAATTAGATATTCCACTTTATTAAACTTAGTCAAACTATTATCTCAAAATTCACTTAATTCTCACTGTTCATAACTTTAACTATTCTGCTTAGTTACAGATATGAACAGTTACAATTAAGTGGGTTTTAGTGTAATAATTTGAGTAATATCTTATTTTAACAAATACTTCTATGTCCTTGGTGATCGAAATGTATTAAAATCTGTTCAAAGTGCCACGAATCCTGTGCAGGACGCAAATGTACCATCGCGGTCATTTCTGCCTGATCACTTAAAAAAAAAATTCGCTTGAATCCTGCGGTGTGGCGCTAAACCAAACTCAAGTTTTGCAAGCAAAAATGAACTTAGCGGTGGTCAGGCGGAAGTGTCTTTGATGGTACGTGTAGATTGCAACTATTACGAAGATACGCGACTACTCGCGTTAGTTTGGAAACCTCCCTACAAGTTAGTTGATAAAATCGGAGGGTATTTGCAATAGATGTCGCCTCTGTTTCACCAAAGCTTTAAGACTCGTTTTCACGGGTCAAGTTTCTCGTTTATGAGTTTCGCGCTGAATCCCCGCCTCTCGACGTTTCAGAAATTATCCGCATGTAAACGAGCCTCAAAAATGATCTTACTTTTTTGTTATTTCTTAATAAACTTCAATTAAATTACAATTAGACTTAATTAATTTAAAAAATAATCCAATGTGCCTAATCTATCTTTTTATACTGTAAATAAATGTTGAATTTTCGAGTTACTGTGTTGTTTCATTCAGTTCTAACATAAACACAAGTCTTTTTTTCTACCGGTAGCTGTGTTGAGTATCTAACTACTTGACCGTCTAAAAAGCAGGAGTTTTTGGTTTTGTGACAGTGCCGACACTGACTTTCGAAACTAAAGTTATTTCTAGTTTTTTTTTTAAAGTTAATTGTATTTGTAAATAAATCTTAATTATTTTTTACTTCAGCTAAAACTAAAAAAAAAAACACTCAAGACGTGAATTCTATGTCAAGTCAAATGTGCAGAAGTAGTCATTGCCAAACAAGCGTGTCTTCAACGTAGTCCTTAACCTTGTAATACGCTTTCTTGAAAAAGACACGCATAATATGTGTTTGAACTTTCCCTCGCTAAGCTCGGTAAGCGACTAAGGCAACTTGTTATAGAAGTAGTGACTGACTTACTATTGACTTTCTCAGAGATCAGATCTACTTGAATTCCAAAATTTTTATTCTAGAACTTATTGATCAATTAATGCTCGGCTTCGTCTTGTCTATGCAACTGAATACTAATATTTTACATGAAGCGACTACTTATCCTAACTAATATTATAAATGTGAAAGTGTGGATGTTTGGATATTTGTTACTTAATCACGCAAAAACGGCTGAACGGATTTGGATGAAATTTGGCATGCGTATAGCCTTTGACATGGAAAAGAACATAGCAAGGCTGGTGATGATAATGACAATGATAACACACAAAAGCAGCCGCATCGGGTCGCCGCAGTGCCACGACTTGCAACTGTAGCACAACATAATTGACAGGCCTGTTGGTCTAGTGGTTAGTGACCCTGACTGCTATGCCGGAGGTCGTGGGTTCGATTCCCACCCAGGACAAATGTTTGTGTGATGAACACGATCATTTGTTCTGTGTCTGGGTGTAATTTATCTATAATATTGATGTATTTAAAATATATAAGTATGTTTATCAGTCGTCTAGTATTCAGAACACAAGTTCTGCTTAGCTTGAGACTAGATGGCGTTGCGTGATAGTTGTGGAATATTATTATTATAATTCCGCCAAGTCCGTTCCATCGTCGGACCATTAGACGTACTGCGTTGCGCCACCGGTGCATGGCGTACATGTCACCCATACGTACAAAGCGTTTTGGGGAAAATTAATTATGGGTACAGTAAAGGAGTGGAATTCCCTGCCGGAGTCTGTTTCATGATAGCTACAATCTGAAGCTCTTTAAGTCAAGAGTGAATAGGTTACTTCTAGGTAAGCGTGCTCCATCGTCGACCACGTCATCGCTTATCATCAGGTGAGATAGTGGTCAAGCGCGAGTCTTTCCATGTTGAACAAAAAAAAAAGAATGTGTCGAAATAAAAAGCAATAACTTCTGTACATGTATAATGATCTTCATGGCGTTGCCCGACTTGGCGAGGTCGAGAGCTTCCTTGGTCTTCTGCAGCGGGAAGTGGTGCGTGATGAACTTCTTGAGGTTGATCGCTCCGGAGGACACCGCTGCTAGCGCTGGCGGGTATCTGTGAAGAATAAAATAAAACTTTACACAATGGTGCCGATTTCCTCACGATGATTTTCTTCACCGGAGTTACAAGGTTATTAGCATAACCGAAACTGACCCGAAGAATCGACGCAGTGGTTGAGCGATGAGACGGGAAAGACTGAATGTGGTATACACATTAAATGTAGGACAAGTCAAGAGGTTGACGTCACGCTAGTTGCAATCCCACCGGGCTCTCGACTAGACGTTACTCCTTGGGTTTGCCTGCTTACTGACAATTTGGTCGTTTCATTTAGTATAAATTCCTAATTAGTGATTTTAGTGAACACCACATTCTAGTGGCATACCCATAAGACACTTGATATAGAAGTAAAATGTGGGTGAACCTACTAAACGTAGGTACGCATCTGCTTAAGTCGTCGGGCTATAGAGGCGTGAAGTTAGCTGTGAGGCTTACGTATTGACAATCCTGTAGGAGCCTCGCACGTCGACCTCTCTCAGCAGCGCCTGCGTCAGGGGCACCTCCACCTTGCTGTCACCGATGCCCACCACTAGCACTACGCCGGCCGTCTTCGTTACCTGCCATTAAAGCATACACGTTATCTAAATCCTTATTTAATTATAATTTATTTACTTATTCCACATTAAAGAAAATATAACGGGTATAACAGGTACTAAACCTCTCACTCAGTCTTCTCGCAAATTACCAGACATTCTGTCAGTATCTCTTTCCATTCATCAGCGAATAGATCTAGTCCCACTAGCGAATAGACTGTATTCAAGGAGAGCGTTGAGTGCAATTAACATTCGCGGAATGGGTGACATATAATGTAATTTAAAAGAGGGTCCATGGAGTTTCTTTCACGTTCTTCTCCATAGAGATCTACGCCTTAGAACGTGTAATTTAGCTTCACTTTTTTTTGTACTGTCCGACATTTGGCTATTAAAAAGTGCCTGCAAATGGTCTATTTGAAATAAATGTTATTAATTATGATTTGATTTTGATACGTCACGCACTGTGCGGTAACGTGGCACCACAAATAATTTATGCCGTCTTGCCTGGCAATAGTTAACGGAGAACAAAATTTTACACAGCGCCCCATGCAAACTAGGCAACTCGATGGTTCCGTGTATGATCTTGCAGGCAGTTACAAGCTGATCAAAAGCTCGTCTTATCTGGAGGGACGTAAAGCCCAAGTAACCTAACCTACTACGATTGTAGAAATACCTTTGAACTATTGAAAGACGAGAAGAGAACAAAATTACTATCTCACTATCATCACCAATTAGGTACTCCTTAACTTAAGTGGATATGGGCTTGGGCTACATTTAATTCGTACACACCCCTGCGCGAATAAAATGTATCCCAGGCCTCTGACTATACTCTGAAAGGTAACAATCTTAATCGGTAATAGTCTGATATAATTCTCCGTTCTCTCTAGATTGAGTATATCTATGAGAAATTCTCCACAAAACACAGTAGGGTTAGGGTAGCTACTGCAATGTGATATTACCAGCATAGCGACTCTCTGAGCGGAGGCGTAGGCGCAGGCGTCGATGGTGACGTCGGGCTGGCAGCCCAGCTGCGCCACGATGCTGTCCACCATCTCCTGATCAGAGCAGTCCCTCTTCACCAGCAGCGTGTAGTTGGCGCCCAGCTCCCGTGCCGTGTCCAGCCGGGATTGTACCACGTCTGAGAACAATTTAAATGATTTTAGTGTATAACATCAGTTATTAAATGTATTCTCCAGTTGGAGAAGAAGTTGGTGAAGGATGTGTCATTTATGCTTAACTTTTTCTCAGCATTTTGATCCATTTGGGGTGAATATTGAGTGTAGAGGCCTATGTCCAACAGTGGACGTCTTTCAGCTGAAATGATAGGTAATGTAAATGATTGTTGTTTTTTGTCGCAAACGTGAGTTATAGCAATGTTAGTTTTTATTTTCTATTTTTCTTTTGTGTACTTATATTTATTTTATTTTTATAATTGAGATAAACTAGTGCTTGACTGCTATCCCACCTGATGGTAAGTAGCGATGCAGTTAATATCTGAAGTTTCAACATGTTTCTGTAGCTACAATATTTTGTGCGCCAAAATAAATATTTATTCTTTCTTTGTTGTAAAGAAAAGTCTTGATGTTGCTAAATTACCAGTCATAAGTATAGCGCTGGCGCCCATGGCCCGCGCCGTCATCGCGCACAGGATGCCGATGGGCCCCGCGCCCAGGATCAGCACGCGCTGCCCCAGGCGCACGCCGGCGCGGCTGCACGCGTGCATGGCGATCGCTAGCGGCTGCACTGCGGCTCCTTCCTCCATGCTCAGGTTGTCTGGCATCCTTGTGAAAGAAACAATATGCGTCATTAGTCATCATCACGTCTATTTGAGTTTGCCTCTGATGTGTTATATGGCTATTATACTTCAATACAAGTAACTTGGCAACACAAGTAATTTTTTATTTCCCGGACTTGCTCGTCACACGGTTGACTGATAACTGACTGAACTATAGAATGGGGACCGCATTTAGCGCGCTACCTCGGTAGAAACATAAACTATTTATTAAAATCAGGACATGTTGTTAAAAACAACCAAAATAATTGTTACAAAAATAAAATTCTGATGTCACATAAAGTTCAAGAATTCCTTAATGCACCACTTGAAATGTAATATAATATAATATTCCACAACTATCACACAACGCCGTCTAGTCCCAAGCTAAGCAGAGCTTATGTTATGGGCACTAGACAATTGATAAACATACTTATATATTTCTAAATACATACATATTATAGATAAATTACACCCAGACACAGAACAAATGATCGACACAAACATTTGTTCTGGGTGGGAATCGAAATCACGACCTTCGGCATAGCAGTCAGGGTCACTAACTACTACACCAACAGGCCTGTCAAATAAAAAATGTAAAATTATATCGCAGAGAAAGGTCTTATTCGCTGTTTTGATTATAATCAATGGTCCTTATAAATTGATAAAATATTTCTCTTGTGACAGAAGGGTAGTCGCCCTCTATTGGTCCTTAGGAAATGGTTTCATAAACAGATATCCTTCTCCTTTAAGGTAATGGCTCGTCAACACATTCGCGAGAAGTTGGCAGAATCATCACAGCAGTGGTTTGTTATATTCATTTCTCATATTAATTTTGTTTATTTGTCTGTATTTATATAAGTATTCATTTATATATTTTTGTATTTATGTTGATTTTAATTTTCCTTTTGTTTGTTTGCCTTGAAGTTGCACCTACCATGTTATGTCTCTGCACCACCCTAAGGTCGACTGGTAGATAATGCCTAAGGCATTAAGTCCGCCTTTGTACAGTTTTTTTTGTGCAAGAAGTGTTAATAAATAAATAAATAAATAAATATACCTACAAGGTGGGCCGATGATATAGTGAGAGTCGCGGGAATCCGATGGATGTGAGGCGCCCAGGACGCTTGACGGTGACGCTTGAGAGACAACATAGGCCATTCAACAGTGGACACCTTTCGGCAGAAATGATGATGATGATGGTAGAACATACTTGTGACAGAAGTCGGCGACATGCTTGTAGTAGCGGCAGAGGTTGCCGGCCGTGCCCATGGAGGAGCAGTAGCGCGGCGCCACGCACAGGTTGTAGCGGCCCGCCTTGCAGTACTCGCACGAGCGGCACGGCTGCGTCGGCTCGATGGACACGCGGTCGCCCACCACCAGGGACGTCACGCGAGACCCTACCTGATGGATGAATAAAAATATATTAACATTCTATGTCATGTGGGCTTGCGGACGACGAGCAATGGGTAAGGTCGCTGTCCGACCGTCCGGTAACCGTCCGGACCGAACCCAAACCGTCGACAGGGCGCACTGTTCACGCGCGCCTTAAGGAGTTGTCAGCAACCGTTGGGCCCAGCAGGGTCAAAGCCTACTAGGGCGAAGAGTCTGTTTACGTATGAAAGGCAACGAAGGAACGAGGTTGGTTTTTTTAGTCAGTAAAAGTCTGACACTATCTCCCGCTGGGGAAGTCGTCTGATGATTTTAAGCCACCGGAAAAAAAAGACAGTCTATGTCACTCTACTCTGCAACAGTAAATAGACCTGGGTGGTTTCCCATCTAAGGCTAAGCTATGCACGGTGGTCA
The DNA here is from genome assembly GCA_929112965.1 of Mythimna albipuncta. Lineage (NCBI taxonomy): Eukaryota > Metazoa > Arthropoda > Insecta > Lepidoptera > Noctuidae > Mythimna > Mythimna albipuncta. The sequence continues at coordinate 2,336,457 of OV815973.1, forward strand.
AGATTCGCTTTGCATGTGTAGGTGGCATCTAATCACCCACGGTTCACAGTAACGTTTCGCGAAGGATGGTGGGCAAATAAATGAACAGGTTGTGGCAAACCTTTCAGTGCACAGAGTCGAGCTGGTGCCGAACGAAGGGCTCGAAGCGGAGGGTAGCTCAACTCGACTCAGCCCTGCGCTTCAGGGAAAACATTGGCAATTTTTTTGCTCTACTTTGCTCCACTCCGAGCTCGCTCATATGGCTGTAATGAAAACTTTCGTAACTAATTTCCTCGTTTACTTACTTTGAAAACAACGCCAGCTCCCTCATGGCCGATCACGATGGGTTCTGTGACGACGTCCAGCCCGCAGGTCCCCGTGGTGTAAATCTTCACGTCAGAACCGCAAATACCCACACAATCCATCTTCACTAGCACCTCTGAAATAGAAATTAAACCCTTACTGAGATAACAGATATGGATACATTCACCACCACACACATTTTTTTTTTTTTCGATGGGAAATATCATCTTATGACAACCCCCGCTCTTGGGCGGAGCGGGAGATAGTGTCAGACTCTTACTGACTAAAAAATCCATCCCGTTCCTTCAAGCCTTCATACCGGGGCTCGAGCGCCCTTTCGGAAAACCCTGGCCCCAGTAGGCTTCGTCCCGGCTGGGCCCCTGCTGTTGCCGACAACTCCTTGAGGCGCGCGGGAACAGTGCGCGCCGTCGACGGCTTGGGCTTGGTCCGGACGGTTACCGGACCGCCGGACAGCGAGCTACCCATTGCTCACTGTCCGCAAGCCCACCACCACACACATCACAACATATTACCACATTCACAATGTGTGCCACACACGCTAATCTGTGCGCTGAATGTGAGTTGTGTTTACGTTAACGCAATCGAAACGTTTACCGCGTTTGGCTGTCTGATTGGTAAAGAGCTTGGAGCGGTCCAATCGGAGCGTCGGACGTCACAAACGTGTCGATTGCGTTAACGTAAAATAAACTCACACTAGGCACTCTGGGCGCGTCGGTCTCCATACATTTTATATGGAGACAAGACTTGTAGAGCTACACTTGATCCACGCCACGCGACGTCTCGTTCTACGTACAAATCAGGCCTGTTACACTAGTGCGTCGGTGTAGTTCTAGCTTGTCTTTAAACTGACCTGATGATGAGATAGCACAGCATTCAGACCGTTCCTGCTGCTGGGTTACCCACAGGCTTCTCTCAGACTCCTTACTGGGTGACACAAAAGTGTAGGTCCAGTGCATTTTTGATTTAGAACATGCCATTTTCGTTACGATATTTTCTTTTACCGTTTTTTTTTTTTTTAAATCAACTCTAAAATTACTCCTTTATCGTTGATGCGTTCACATACATGTAGATAATCTCACATTCACAAGACTTCTATATCTAGAACAAGTATTTATAGGCCATACATATATTTGTCCCATGCAGGAATCGAACCCGCGACCACACAGCGCAGCAGTCAATCGTTCAACCACCACAATGATGATATAAGTTACGGTTAGCTGACATCTTCTTGAGGCTGTTTTTTGGTGCTGGCGTGGTGAATGATAGCAACAATCAACCGTGATGGGCAATACTCTGCCTTCTCTGTATGAGATGAGAACTGACGACTTAAACTGAACTGTTATATGGATGAAGCTATACACCCCTACTTTTTAATTAGTACACAAAAAAAATGGGGCTGTATCTGTACCCGTTACTGATCATATTTTTGTATTCAAAAGTAGAAAAAACAGAAATCCTAAAATTGACCACGAAAAGGTAAATTCATCATAAATTCAATCATACATGACAATTGCTAGTAGAAAATACTGCGGGAAGTGTTTTTCCATTTTAATCGTCCTTTATTCATTCTTATTCAATAGCCTGCACAATATTTTCATAAATGGAGAGACATTTTGGGATAAACACAAACGCTAATAACTTTGCTGTTTATGAATTTTATTTATTGAGACTTTACTTAAATAATAACAAGGGCTTTTCTAATAAGCCCTGTAAGTATTTGTACTAATTAAAAATTAGTGGTGTATAGCTCTATCCTTCTTTCTTGATCGCACGATTGATATTTTAACATTTTTAACACATCATGATAGCCCAGCTCTCGTCTAGAAAAATCAAAGAGATTACTCACCGTCATCGCCAATTTCTGGCACTGGAATATCTTCCTGAAACAAGATGCAATCATCTTTAAAGTTTCATCACAGATTAGTTTTAGGTTAAAGTTCATTTTATATTAAACAAAAGATAAACGGTGCAAAACACGGGCCTGAGTATAGGTTCGATTGATCTAAGTAATTTTGTTGAGAGTTGATTCAATTTTTTTGGTATAGGTACTGGCACGAATCTTGATTGTGCAATTTAGCTTCACTTTTTTTGGACTGACCGACATTTGACTATTCAAAAGTGCCTGCAAATGGTCTATTTGAAATAAATGATTTTGATTGATTGATTGATTTTGAGCGCTGACCTTCACTTGCGCAGAAGTCAAACATCGGGCCTATTTAGTGGTACGACGTGAGACGCGGGGGCGGGGAGTGTCAGTCAAAGTCAAAGTCAAAGCATTTATTTCAAATAGACCATTTGCAGGCACTTTTGAATAGTCTAATGTCGGTCAGTCCAAGAAAAGTGAAGCTAAATTGCACGTTCCAAGGCGTAGATCTCTATGGAGAAGAACGTGCATAAAACTCCATGGACACTCTTTTAAATCATATTATGTGTTACATATAATGCTTGTTTACATATTATATGCAGTGATTGGCTTGCCGCGTGGTGGGCAAAGGTACATCCGAGGCCTTTTTCTTTCATAAATTCAATAACGAGACAACGTCTGTCGCAACTAGGTAATCCACACCTTTTCTGCGGGATTACTCATGCGGGATCCTGCACGTTTGCGGGATAGAAGTTTTTATATATAAAAGAATTGGATTTCGACGACCTGCCACCGTTTTCATTATAGATTGAAACAACTTTACATGGAACTCGTGATATTTTTTAAAGAATTTGTTTGTTGAATAATTTTTGAATTACTATTTTGTGTTGTGCGAGTCCTGCTGTATCACTCTTTGTACTCGCGCCCTGAGGGTTCTGTATAAACTTAACTATGTAAAGAGTTCAATTCCTGATTGGAGTCTCGGTCATATCTTTTTTTTCCGTTAACTTAGAAGTTTCATTTTTTTACAGCTTCGCAGACCTAAGTACTACGCGTTCCAAATGCGAATAGGACCGATTCCTATGTTTTGACGTCTCGTCGTACTGTCAAATCGAAGAAATTTTGGCAAAATTGAAGAACTTAAAGATGGGTAAAATAGAAGATCTGGATTCTGATTAAACTTTTTTTCGTTCACGGTTCATAAATAAATTAAATTTTTCGTAAATTAATTAATGTTTAAAAATTCATTTCCTCGATTTGACAGTAAATCGTGACGTTACAACATGGCGGCCGATCCTATTATCATTTGGAACGTATTGTATATGGTTTTAATTTCAACTCGATACGTCCACGCGTCCCCGAGACAAACATTCTTGACAGACAGACAGACAGGTAGACAGACGGATGAACGGACAACAAAGGGTTCCGTTTTTCGAGGTACGGAAACCAAAACAGTACAGAAAATAGTTTTAGTCTGTTCGCAAGTTCGGGCTAGCACCACATTTGTTTCCACTGAGTTTAGGTCGCTTCTGACTGTGGGTTTTGAGGCACATTGGATGGGATACTAACTGATATAGATAAAGACTGCTCGAGAAAAATGCTACATACGAAAACTGGTTTTAAAATTATAAAGTTTATATGACAAACCTGGTTTTTGACAGCGCAGCTTATGATTCTTGCGTTGGATGAATATTGATACAAATTTTACTACTTACTACAACTACCACGATGATTTTATTCAATACTGATTATAATACATAAATAAAATATTCAATAGATGGTAGTGTGAATCAGTTTAACCTAAAAAAAATATATTAATTTTTTTCCCGTGTACTCTTCAGGTATGGTCACTTTTGGCACAGATTTTCACGTTGGTATTCCACGAGATTGAAATAAAAGAAAAACTTTCGTTTAGCTTTACACTATTAGGTCCTATCACACATTTATTTAAAAAGCACAATAGATTTTGTAAATAAAAAAATAAAGCGATCCATTTTGGACAAAATTTTGTAACAAAACTCACAATTCTGACATCGTAAGGTCCATGGAGGACCGCGGCGCAATTCACGACCATTTTCGTTGAGTTCCCGCAGTACAGTCTTCCGATCGTGTTAATTACGTAATGAACTTTATTTTGTTAAACGTTACTCGTAAGATAATAAATGTAATCGTGATAACATGACACTGAAAGGTCTAGTTTGTTATTTGTTAGTTTGTAATCGTTCAATAATTCTCCGGGCCAAATTTTCGGTCACACGCAAGACGCACAACCAAGTAGGTACCTACGTAGAAGAAATTACGACTACGCGCAACGGGGGTGTCCCACCACTAACTTCCAAACTCGGGTAAGTTACTGAGTAATTCCCTATGGCTATTATTATTATATCTAATCACTTAGAGCTAATGAATGCTTCATGTGCCTATCTAGATAGATATGTATATCGCTTCCACATTCGTTTCTCAAGAACAACATCTTCCGATCTCTAAAACCTACTCATGTACACTTACGAAGAAATGTTATTTTCCTGCTTTTCTCTCCTCGGTACACAGTACTGATACATTAACCAGGAATATTTTATCTTCTCACTGGTTGATGTACCTTGGTACCTTGTTTATCCGATGCGTTAAATGCTTGGAAAATGGCTTGTCCCAACACGGATTTGCCCGACAACCTGGCCTCGCAGAGACAATGGGATGTGCCGTTTTGCAGTATTATACGTAACAAACTAATCAATACGTCTTCAAATACTGCTGAGCGTGCGCGTCTGCTGGCTGTAGGGGAATGAGAGTCGGGTTTATGGTTTCAAGCACTACCGTCATCCACCATAGGCACTATGATGGATGACGCCTCGTTTCTGCTCGCAACCTTACCGCTTAGGCGCTCTTTGTGTTGCTCCACATCGCTGCCACTGCGGCGAAGCTGTCGACAGTCTCGGACACCATGGCCTGTCCTGGTGCAGGAGCACAGGCCGCATAGCACGACACGCTAGCATCAACGCCATTATTCGTTGAGCTCTTGTCACCGCCGGCGTACCCGCTGTATTAGAACCAAATGGAATGTGACGATGGAAAGAGACCAGCTGGCATGACGTTGAAACCGTGAAAGGTGGGTAGGCCGCTGGTGTGGGACGCAACCTGTGTCGACACCCTTGCGCCATCAAATATTCCATGTACGGCGGGCTGTGCTGGCGCTGCCGCTGCGTCTGCTGAGACCCTTAAACGGCGCAGATACTGGAACCTTATTGGTAATTGTAATAATTACAGTTTTGAGCCGTTTGGGGTTGAAACGCTTGGGTCATGGGGTCCGAGTGCCCGTCTCCTTTTTAAGGAAATTTTTCGCTGACTAATCGACACCTTGCGTGACCAGTGGGCTGACTCGTTATTCGCTCAAAGAATTACTTAGCATTGCCATCCAACGTGGTAATGCTGTCAGTCTTCTGGGAACATTTCTGGATGACAGCGATGTGGAGGAGTACCTTTTTCATGCATATTCCCTATTTCTAGTGTGGGACAACTTTTCAAATAACAAAAAAGAATTACTAATCTAATATAAAGATTCGCTCTACCTACTTTATTTACGTACTTGCAGCCTCTAAGTATGTACATATTACGAGGAAGGAAAACTATTACGAATATATATTTAGCTTTAACTTAGAATTTTTTCTTTGTTCAATTTGTGGTTAAGTTAATGTGTTTACTAGCCATACTGCTATTATTGAAGGAGTATCCATTTCGTATCTGTCTCTGCTGGCAACTAGTTCTTCTGCGTTTGAAAAGCGGGTCGTGGGCTCACTCCAACAAAACGCCAGCTGTAACCCAGCTCCAGAGCTCGGGGGAACACATATCCGTGCCGCAGTCAATTTATAAAGGATAGGTAAGTAAGTAAATTAAGTTAGGCCTTTGTTCTAATGTGTTGCTTGTTGTCTAAGAACCTTTCTTAGGCCCACATTTTGTAAATATAATTAGGTAGAAAATAATAAGCTTGATAAATTACATTAGTCCAGTAGGCAATAGTTGTAGTTTCAAATGCTTTACTTAGGTACATACTTTCCTAGCATAATGGGGCACGTGATATAATTCGCCCGAAGGACACGGTGGAGCACACAATCGCGGTGTGCCCTGCTTGGACGGAGCATCGCCGTGCCCTCGTGGGGGTGATCGGCGGCGGAGACCTCTCGCGCCGGGCCTTGGTCGAGGCCATGGTCCGGAGCGAGGAGGAGTGGCAGGCGGTCGCCGACTTCTGCGAAGCAGTAATGTTCGCTAAGGAGGAGGCCGACTGCACCAGGCAACGGCGCTCTCGCCGCCGCCGCCGGGATTCCGATCCCGATTTTCAGCCACCGTAGGCGCGGGCTTGCGGACAGTGAGCAATGGGTAGCTCGCTGTCCGGCCGTCCGGTAACAGTCCGGACCAAGCCCAAGTCTTCGACGGCGCGCACTGTTCCCGCGCGCCTCAAGGAGTTGTCAGCAGTAGCAGGGGCCCAGCCGGGTCGAAGCCTACTGGGGCCAGGGTTATCCGAAAGGGCGCTCGAGCCCCGGTATGAAGGCTTGAAGGAACGGGATGGGTTTTTTAGTCAGTAAGAGTCTGACACTATCTCCCGCTCCGCCCAAGAGCGGGGATTGTCATAAGATGATTTTTCCCATCGAAAAAAAAAGGCACGTGATGTAATTTCAACATTTTAAATTATGTGAGTAATAACATTTTATAAAAATTTATCATATTTTAGTTTATCAGATTTTCATTCAAAAATAAAATTTAAATTGATCGTTCTAAACATTATTAAGTCTATGCGAAGCAAGCGATAGTACAATAGCGGAGGGTAGCTGAACGTTAACTTGATCTATTTACGGGCAGTCCTCACTAGTCGGTCGGTCGCCTCAATTGATGCGCTTGCGTCGCGTCGTGTCATACGCGTTCTTGTAGCGAAACTCGGCAGTGTGAGCGAAGCCGCGCGGGCAAAAGCTAGTAGTTGTGTATGTTTTTGAGGACTTCGGGAAATTACAGACACAATAGAAAGACAATAGAGGCGCGAACGCCGGCGTTCGCTTGGGGTTTAATGAAGCTCGTGTTTTAACACTTAGAAATGTGACGTCACGAAATTTAGGACCACTCCCCCACCCCCTTGTAACACAATGTCACACTTTGTCGACCTCCTCCCTCCCCGTTAATGTGTGACGTAATTTATGGATGGCCACTAATTAATTTCATACCTAGGATGCAGTGTAAGCTGTGCATGCCAGTGTATAGTTTTCACAAAAAGAAACCCTATGTGTAATGCTGTTGGTGTGTACATAATAAATAAATATAGGCAAATGATAATAACAACTTGATACACTCGCTTGTGGAGCTGGAGCCTAAATATTTTTTATTTGTTCGCAGGTTGATCAAGGTGGTGCTGGTCTCTCTTGGTTCGAGATTTTGAACAGATCAAATCAAATATGGAAGTAACAGTATTCCAAAAAGGTGATGGAACATCCGCCATTCGAGGCCAACTCTACGAGACTAAAATTTTAAGCTTAATATTTTATAATGCGAAACATGACGACAGTATCGAAAATATAATAATTTGTGCCAATATTGCTGAGGCAGGAGCGTTTGATGACATTTGTTTTGAAATAGAATGTAAAGGATTTCGTAAACTTGTGAATGTGTTCATCCAAGCCAAGCATAAAGACAATTGTGAACAAACTCTCGACTACGATTTAATGAAATACTTTCGCAGTTATTTAAAGATTAGGGAGTGCTTCGAACGAGGAGACAAAGACGGATTATTTCACGGCAAATATCAAGATAAAGAATGTTTCTATATTATATACACATGCGGTAAAATTGAAGTTAAAAACGTATGTGATAAAAACGAATATATCTCAAAAGTATGTGATTTAATTGATACGGGCGGTAAAGTTACACAACTCAGTAGAATAAATATCGAATCATATGTCAAAGCAGCCATAAACAATGACACGATCTCTCTGGCTCAACACGTAGCCGCAGTCTTGAGTGGAGAAAAGAATCATGAAATGATGCTGTCTGATGAAGTAGTACTACGCTACCACGTCATTCTAGCAGAAACTGTTCTCAACGTTTCAGAAATTAAATCAGATGGACAACGGGTCGCCACCTTTCGTCACGACTTCTTCGACACCAAAGATGAACACCTTATTTTGTTTAAAAAAACACTGAACCAAGAGGTTCTTAAACGACAAAATATTAAAACCATTTCCGCTGAGAAAAAAAAGCTGCTGTCTGAATTCTTAGCCAACCCGTCTGATATTATCAAACTTAGCAAACTTATAGGAACTGTTCTAGCATATAACAATGGAGAGTTACATTTAGTTGGAAACTCGTCAGAAGACTTAAAACAAAAATGGGGTCAAGCAAATGTTTCTCGATGGACTATCAACGAAGCAGTTGATCTGGCTGCAAAAGAAATTTTATTATCTCAAGAGTTCAAACTCCCAGTTGCATTCGGTAATAAAGATTTAACTATTAGAGGCAGTAATGCTAAAATAGAAAAAAGAATTAATCATTTAGCCACGAAAGTTATAGATTTATTAGTTAATTATAAAGTCAGTAAAATGGTAACAATAGATGAATCTATAGGAGCCGGATTCCTGCAAGTTAACGGAGGAATAGCTGGAGCCATCGGAAATATATTTGTCCTTGATCATAACACGAAACTATTGAAGATCACAGATAACTTGGAATCACTAGGACCTATTGCTAAGAGGTTGTATTATGAAATAAAAAATAGAAGCCAAAATTGGCACGAATACAAATTTCATTTTAAAGTTAAAAAGTTTCCAAAACTTTCATATGACTGTAGAGAGTTCGAAGAAAGTTTGGTGGGAGATTTCTTTGACAGACTGCTATTCTTTAGTGAACAAGCGAATGAGAAGGGCGTAGAGGACATTTTAGTACGCTACATAGGCGAATATCTACGTCGTCAAACTAGTGACTTTCAAATTAAAACGGACGCAGTTTTTCTTAAATATCATGATAAAATACAGGAATGGTGGATGCTGCCAAAACAGGCACCGTATATTAGGAAAAATGATGATATATTTGATAAAGCAATCAATGATATCATAAAAGACCCACTAATGAGTTCACTAAATATAGTTTATATGAGAAAAATAAAACATAATTACACATTCACTGACGATGCAGTGAGCTCCCTAAACTTACAGGACCAGCACTCGAGTATTATCCAAGCAGAGAATACCATACTGAGTGTCCTTAAAGTTATACAATATTTAAAAAAGGAGAAAAAGTTCCATGTTGTGTTAGATCTTGAATACATTGTTAATCTGCCAACGAATGACTGTGAAGCATTATATGGAGAATTGAAAAGAATAAATAAAAAAAAAGTTCTGATTTTAGTAAACGACAGCATAAAAAATTCTGTAAACGCAAAATATACTTTGGAAAATCTTGCAAGAGTAGTTAAAAACAAGACAACAATAATAATTACAAACAATGATAAATCTACCGAAATTACAAAGAAATATTTCCCAGAAACCATTGAAATACACGATATAAGGGATAGTCTAACTGATATGAGTGAAGAATCACAGGCGAGCATCTTAGAGAGGGCCAGAGTGATGTTCCAAGATAAAGAAGTAAAATTATCTTTAATTGTCGATGTCAATTCAAAAGCATATGTGAAAGGAGATATTTTGAATAAAGTTATAAGTAAAGAAATTATAAGTGTTGGTAAATTAGTCGTTGACAGAAATTATGATGAACAAAAAAACTTGTACATCGACAGACGCGTTAGAAAGAGAAGTGATAACGTTGCTATATCTTTGAAAACACTTGACGGTACAATAGACGACGTTATGCTTATATTAGCTGGACCCGGAGAGGGTAAGTCAACTCTGCTCACTCATTTAGCCCTTGGTACAAAAGAAGAGAACCCTCAAGTTTGGATTTTAAGAATGAACCTATTGGAATATTCGCAAGAATTCAACAACTGGAAGGGAGAAGAAACTAGCATCAACACAATACAGGCTCTCAATTTGATGTGTCGATTTATACTCAGAGAGAAACTTGGAAAAAGTCATAATATAGAAATCGCGCTGGCAGAAAAACAAAACGGTGTTGTATTTCTCAAACATTGTAAATGTATCAAAGGATCTACCGTAGACCCTTTGATTGAGTTCGAGTTAAAATTGTTTCTACACAAATATTATCAAAGAGAAATAATATTCCAATTTGATGGTTTTGATGAAATTTGTCCGCACTATGAAGAAGCCGTCATATTTTTTTTTAAATCTATCTCAAACAATTCTCACAATTCTCGTAAACAAAGAATGTGGATCACAAGCAGATCGTATATCGAAGTGAGAATAGTACTAGAGACGGAGTTTGGAACATCTTACGAAATAGATCAGTTCTCATTCATGGAGACGGAAAAATATCTGGAATCATATTTGGAAATGAATTTGAATTTAAACGACCTTGATAACCGTCAACTGGAAAACGTAGAGAGCTTTCTTCAATACATGGCGGAAAACTTTCATGTTTGTTTGCAACATATAAACATCTGTCCCATAGGCAAAGTCTATATCAGTGCAGCCCAATATTGGATTCATAAAATTGAAGAAAAGAACATTCCGTCACAGTTATATGACCTGAATGATAGTGATTTAATATCAGAAGTTAAGGAAAAAATCCAGCCTTTTAAATGTGCGTATGAAAGAATCTATGACGTTGAGCATAGCTATAACCGTTGGGGTAGTCCACTAAATCTGTACCTAACATGTTTTATTTTCGAAAAATATTTTAAATCCATGTGTCCTCATCGCTATATCAATAATGAACTGCATTGGCAACCTAAATGTTTTTTAAAGTCTGCACGTTTTTGCGAAACGTTTTTGGAGATGAAATTACGCCATCTGTACTTAAATAGTTATGGAATAAACTTTCACAAACCATTAGTTAAGGACAACTTCAAGAAAGAACTAGATGGTTTGATATTAAAACATAAGAAATTAGCAGTTTACGCCGTTTTCACTCGGGATATTCACAAATTGTTTGATAAGAGAGACATGACAGAAATTGAAGATATTATAGAATCTATAGAAGCGGGAAAAGAGACGACTGGCCTCATGCACTCTGTAGTGGATGAAATTCCGATATTTGTACACTCTACATTCGCTGAATATTTCGCTGTTAGCTATGTTTGTGATTATTTGATATTATACAAAAATGAGTACGAAAAGTTAAGATCATGGATTGATTTTATATTTCATGTAATTTATTCTGGGTTTTACAAACCTGATATTGGAATGATTTTTATCGAATTATTTAGAATAGATTGGAACCTGCGGGAAGTCATAACTGAACACAAAAATATGTTTTTTTACTTGTTAATTAAACACGTATTTTTACGTTCAGATGATTTATGGCACATCCGTTTTAACAAGCCATGCTTGGAGAGATACGAAAACGATGTTGAAAATAGCGAAGTAATTATTCAAAAATTATTTCTTTTTGTACATTGTGTAACAAAACGTAACTTGAATGAATTTGTCGAAATGATTTATATTTCCAGATTGTTACCTTCAGCCATTTTAAATGGATGTACCGGTGATGTTATATATTTGTTGGATTTGATTGATGGCATCAATGGCGCAACATGGTATTCAGTGCTCTATCAGAACTTTAGGTTTCTGACCTCTTCAAAACTGTTTGACATGAAGAAGTGTTCTGAGGACACAGTGGATCTTATAAAAGATGAATATTCTCATATGATTTCACGCATTGATAGTGATAAATTAACTGTGAATTGTTTACTGGATCGAACTAGGCGTGGCTCTCTATCTATATTAGACTGCACTCAAACGTACACACGAGACACGTTGTCATATGTGGGTCAGCGGGGGCGGCGGTACACCTGGTGACTTCAATCATTTGTCAAAAAAGTGAATTCCATAAGTATGGTGTTCCTTTATTTGCATTCTCTTATCAATAGTGGTGAAAAATACTCAAAGTTAAACTAAGTTCACCCAGAAACAGTACAAAATACATTTAGTTCAACTATATAACTACTAAAATAAACAAAGAGATTTGCGTGTATTAAGAAATATAAAGTCGACACTAACTTGATAAAACCTATGCAGACACTCACCAGCCAATGTCCTCATCATTTTTGACACGAACGTACCCTTTCGCTAAACCCTACTGTCCACGGACGCGTAGCTTCTTAGACGCGTATTCGTCATTAGGTACACTTCACGGTTACACTTGGTGTATAGGTATTGGCACGAATCTTGAGCGCTCGGCATCAGAATGGGGATCGCTTTGCGCATTCCATACATTGGCGAGCCAATCGTCGTTGTTGTTAGATTTCAAATATATAGAATAGAATAGAATTACGAGTGACGTCTATGACGCGATGGCGCGGGGAGCCAATCATTGACATTCCCCATCCCCGCGTCACTTCGTACCACTAAAGAGACCGAATATTTGACTTCTGCGCAACTTAAAGCCAGCGCTCAAGATCCGTGCCGGTATCGCCTGCTTAAAGCTTACTTAAAAAACTGAAGCTCTGTCGACGAAATAATAACATCCTGCTGTCTTGTCGTTGCAGCTTCTCTGTATTTGCAATCCACCTGGTTATAATTTAGATAAGATACGAAGGAGCGGAGTCTCCTAATGCAGGCTTTATTGCTTAAAAGGCCAAATCACTAGTTGTTAAGAAATACTTGTAAAATAAATAAATAATTATTATTATTACTTTCATTATTGTTTTCTTTATTATTTAAATTAACTTATTTAATAAATGTTTAAATATCTCTAAAAAAAAAAACATTTAAAAATATAAAAAAATAGTATCCTGCCGGTATCGGGGTCCAAGCTACAGGCGCGGCGGTCAGGTCTACAGGGAAAGAAACTTCCTAACAATGCGAGCCGTGTCCAAAACTACAGCTTTCTGAATCAAGCCCACCATGATCATTATTTTTATAATTACAGTTACACAATACAATTCCGCCAAGTTCATTCCATCATCGGACCACACGACGTACGGCGTTGCGCCACCAGTACATGGTGCACATCTAACCCATACGTACAAAGCGTTTTGGGAACAGCTCAGGAGTGGAATGCCCTGGCGGAGTCTGTGTTTCCTGATAGCTACAACCTAGGGATCTTTAAGTTAAGAGTGAATAGATGATGATGCTTCTAGGCAAGCGTGCTCCATCGTCGGCCACATGATCGCTTACCATCAGGTGAGATAGTGGTCAAACGCGAGACCATCCATTGTAAAAAAAAACGCACTAAATAGACGTACGGGCTATGCCCCAACGGTACATGGTGGATATTTACCCATACGCAAAAAACGTTATGGGAACGCAATAATTATGCATATAGCTAAGAAGTGGAATTCCCTGCCGGAGTCTATGCTTCCTGAAAACTACAACCTGGGGGTCCGTCAAGAGTGAATAGGTTACTTCCAGGCAAGCGTGCTCCATCGTCAGCCACATCATCGCTTACAATTAGGTGAGATAATCATGCATCATTTTGATTAGGTACTATACAATTAGTAGAAATATCTCAAAGTTGGGATGTATTTTAGTGATAAGGACATCTTGGGAAGCTCTAGCTCACAACTGGGATGTCCTAAACGCACTAGATGTTTTAGCTGTATTTAGACAGATGAAGGATATTAAGTGGAAGTGGGTAGGGTACATTTTGCAGAACAAACAGTTGATGAGGCCGAAAGGATCGGGCTTGCGGACAGTGAGTAATGGGTAGCTCGCTATCCGACCGTCCGGTAACTGTCCGGGCCAAGCCCAAGTCGTTGACGGAGCGCACTGTTCCCGCGCGCCTTAAAGCGTATAGTTACTTGAACCATCTGGCCGAAATTATGTGAACGCAACTCTCGCACTCTTACCCTATGTGTCTGGCCTACTTGCATCCAGTACTTGCATTCTGTGTCGCCGTCGCCACTCAGTCTGAGGACACGGCAGCCATTGTGAGCCGCAACTAAGAAGAAAAAAAAAAACTATTATTTATTAAATTCATATACATCTTACACTTTGGTTTATTCAAATAGTTACCACTATAAACAAACGACACTCACCTTTCTGCCGACATACGCATCTTTATTTTTTTTTCACTTCTTTCTTTAACACTAAAATTCACTCAACTGATAGATTAAGAAACTCACGGTTTTTGTATTGCGATATTTCTTTTTTATTTCCAAAGTACCCGAAGTATTATTATTTTTTTTTAATTTTATTTTGTTTTTACATTTCGCGCTGTTGGCAATTCGTCCATTGCGCCTAGCTGCCCTAGGCATAATGAATTGGCGTCCTGTTTACACTGCGCAAGCTGACGGGCGTGGCGGTGTTTTGTGACTGAGTCGCTTCAAAACTGGTTTTTTATTTGCGCATGTATGATCAGACAGAGTTATTTATTTATTTTGTCTTTTTTCTTTTAAATTTGATATATTTTGTACATTGCACACAAATTTATTTATTATTTACACTACACCTTATCACTAATACCTAACTGAGTACTAAAAATAAACCAATTTAAATCGTACACTCGAAATAAGGTTCAGTAGAAAACCAGCGTCAGGCAACTACCATGTAGTTGTCTGGCATTATTGCTGAACTGGACCTATTTGGCGCCGCCGTGAGACACACATTGCTAGTTGTGTTTTTTTTTTTTTTAATTATAATAATTTATTAGTGTCTACATGTTGTTACTACATTGTGTGTATCTACGAGTGTGTATGCCAAATAAAATAGTTTTTCTTTCTTTCTTTCTTTCTTTCACTCGCCTAGGCGGCAGTGCGCAAATCTGTGCATTTATTTGCGGCCAGCAGCGCCCGGAAAGCGCTTTAAATACATTTTCTCTGCGAGATATTGATTGATTTACATATGCAATGTTCACTTTGAAGAATATTTAACCACCAATTTTTATGTGTAAAAATGTTTCTAAAGGTCCAAGCCGTTTCGAAGGAGTAGGGAAAAGTTGCGAAAAGTTGCGAACTTGCTAAATATTTTTTTTTGACAAAAGTATTAATTGCACGAAAAAATCAAATGTCGATATTATTTTTCATGAATCTATAATAAACATATATTTTTTTCAAACCCATTGACCTAGCCGTTACGGAGGAGTAGGCCTCAGAAAATCACTGTTTTATGGCACTTTTCGGGCGCTTGGCCCTTAAGGAGTTGTCAACTACAGCAGGGGCCCAGCCGGGTCGAAGTCTACTGGGGCTAGGGTTATCCGAAAGGAAACTCGAGCCCTGGTATGAAGGCTTGAAGGAACGGGGTGGGTTTTTTAGTCAGGAAGAGTCTGAAACTATCTCCCGCTCCACCTGATGGATGGATGATTTTCCCCACTATAAAAAAAAGGCTGAAAAGATCCGGAGTGGCGACCGCGAACCAGAAGACACAGCGATGGAAGGCCTCCCACAAAGTGGACAGACGACCTGATGGGGATCGCGGGATTGCGATAGATGTGAGGCGTACGGGATCGGTCATAGTGGCGACCACAGAAAAAATGAAAGATGTTAGAAAGGAAATACTTTCCGATTTGTACTACGAGTGTCGCCGCTTGTCTCCCACCCTTTAACTCCACTACAGGCAATAAACCAATACGAACGCGCATTACGCAAAAAACAGACCACGCACACTTAGATCGCAAGTTTGCTATTGGTAGTTGAACCATGAGCATTACTCTACCTTGTGGCACGTCTACGCCATCCACAAGGCCTTTCTAAACTCTTTCATAGAATCTGTTCTGTGGTGGCGCCATTATGTGCAGCAGGAGACATCTATCGGCTGAAATGATAATGAGTCAGATAGAGTGATAGTTTGTAAGCACATGCGTCAATTTTACGCAAATATCTGTCTCCCTTTCTCCTTCTTCTTGACCCTATAAACAATTTTGACCTGTTGATCTAGTGGTTAGTGGCCCTGACTGCTATGCCAGAGGTAGTGGGTTCGATCCCCACACAGGACAAATGTTTATGTGATGAGCATGATCATTTGTTGTGTCTGGGTGTAATTTATCTATAATATATATGTATTTAGAAATATATAAGTATGTTTATCAGTTGTCTAGTACTTATAACACAAGCTCTGCTTAGCTTGGGACTAGACGGCGTTGTTGATAGTTGTGGATTATTATTATTATTATAATAAAACTAAAGCTTTCAGAAAACATTAATCTTTATTTAATATAAAAAATATTTCATTTTCATTTGTACTTAATCTTTTATATACTAGTTTTTGTTTCTGTTATTTGATACCTACAATATCTTTTATAATAGATACTTCAGAACAAAATATTTCCGTGTCACATATATTTTAATAACAATATAACAATCTTTTGAAACTTAATCTTAATCACAAAGCCTATTTTTCCAAAAAAACCAATTCAAAATAATATAATTCCTAGATACATATTATATCTAATAATTCGGTCAGATATTCAAAAAAATTAATATGAACCGAAATTAAAACTGGTAGTCTACTGACACAGTTTTATATCAACATAATGTTACATAGTAGTTAACAAATGGAATACCAAGTCGTCTTAAAGGTTCCATCGGCTGCAGTATTCGATACACGATCAAGATCCCGAAGCGATGCGGCGCGAACGAAACAAACAGTATATTCTATTGTCCAATCGCCCGTGTGTGCGGTGCGGCGAATAGTTGGTTTGATATTTTATTTATTTATTTATTATATTCTTTATTGTACACCACATAAACAAAAAATTCAGGACAAACATTATTAAAAATAAGTGTACAATGGGCGGTCTTATTGCATAGGACGATCTCTTACAGACAACCTTTGGAATGAGAGAAAGGAGAAAGAATTTATGTTGGTTTTCATGTAAACTCTTGCGGTGGCTTGTCTACTACTAGCTTTTCGCACGCACGTAGGAAAAAGCCACCACGACATGTAAACCGCATCGGATCGCTTTGCAATCGCATCCACGTTGAATTGTCCACGTGGGATGCCGCGTTACACTTTAGGCGATCATCCAAATATATATTGCTAGTATTCAAATAACTATCAAACCAATAAAATGTAGCAATAAATTATTGCGCTTTTACAGTTCACAGTAAAACTTAACACTTGATTAATTAATCAAGGTCACTAAAGCGGTTTATTGTTCGATAAGTGGCAAATATAAATACAAATAACTTATTCGCATACAATGGGTAAGTAGATCGTACATGAATATTACATTACACGATATTAGAGTCTGTCTAAAAAGTCAAACGCCTTGGACAATTTAATCAAATAAATTTAAAATAAATTCTTGAAATCTGATGTAGTCAACACTGGTTGAACAATCAAGGTTGCAAAGAGATGATCATTGTTTACTAATAGAACCTTATAAGAAAAATGTAGGTAATATATAATAGATTTTTCAGTTCTTTTTAAAATGTCCAAGTCGATTGACTTTTCAGACAGACTATAACAGTAAAGATATTCCTATTCACCATAATAGGGTAGTTTCCGGGGTCAAAATAATTACATTTTATTTAGTCCGTATTTTAGATTATAAAAAAATATTGGATACGTATTTTTTCTTTTTTCGATTAAACAAAAAATAACAAAGATATAGCCCATTAAAGTTACGTGTGACGTCACCCCGTGCGAAAAAATGCAGCACGGCGCCGCGGCGTGACGTTACACGTACGAATAATTACATTTTTATGGCCACTAGCCTATTATCTGGTATGCGAAACTTAAAATAATAATTAAATGATGAAATTTTCTTTTTTCTTTGCATCCATGGAACCTTCGAGCCGTAAACCGAACAGGGGCCTTACCACGAGCTCTTAACGCGATCCATTTGACGACCAGTTAAAGGCATGGAGCAGGGTTATTTGTAAAACACTAAAAACCTTGCAGGACTGTACTACTAACATTATAAACAACAACTTCTGTTCTATGACTTTTTACATAACATAATTCATTTACCAAAAACAAACCTTCAATATTCCGTTGTTCTAACACATTTCAACTCTGTATTTGCTATACCTACCTACGTCTGTATAACGTGACGCAAGCGCATCAAGCACCCCCGCCGCCCAATTCCCGCTACCCTCCGCTATTGTACTATCGCATAGACTTCGTAATATTTAGAACTTTCAATTTAATTATTTTAGTTTTGTATGAAAATCTGATGAACTGAACTATGATACATTTTAAAGTCATAGAACAAATCGGCGGCGGAGACGTCTCGCGCCGGGCTTTGGTCGAAGCCATGGTCCTGAGCGAGGAGGAGTAGCAGGCGGTCGCCGACTTCGCCGCTAAGGTGGAGGCCGACCGCATCAGGCAACGGCGCTCTCGCCGCCGCCGCCGCCGGGATTCCGATCCCGATTTCCAGTCACCGTAGGCGCGGGCTTGCGGACAGTGAGCAATGGGTAGCTCGCTGTCCGGTAAAAGGTAAAGTCATAGAACAAAAGTTGTTGTTTATGATGTTGGTAACATTAGTCTTTAGTGGTTGCTAGTGTTTTAGAAAGAACCCTGTTTCTCGCTCGCATAAGGCTTCTGTTCTGCAGTCAAATGAAGTTAGAACTTAACGGGGTTGTTAGCGTCCCTCGGCTGCACGTGTATCATGACCTTGATGCCCAGACCCTGGCGCGCCACCTCGTACGCCTCCAGCGTCTGCTCCATGTCGAAGTGATGCGTCACCAGCGGCTTCACGTTGATCTTCCCGCTTGCTACCATGTTCAGGGCTATCGGGTACCTGGGGATATCGAAGATGGATTGTAATAAACATAAGCATACCAGTTCCTCACGTACAGACTCTTCAGAGACTCCACGCACTTTATTGATGGTGTTAATCTCAAGAATCTGGAACGTCAAGAATATTTTATCTTTTACCCATCAAGTCTTGATAAGCATAGCGTAGTATAGTCGGCCTTATAATATTCCCACTGCTGAGACTCGGGCCTCCTTTCAAAGGGCCGTAACGCCCGTAACCCACCACGCGAGTCCAGTGCGGGTTGGTGAATATCGCATATTTACACAAAGTAATTCGACTGGCTAGGTTTGAATCCACGAGCTACAACTTGTAAGTCGAGGCTGTTACCACTGGGTCACCACTGCCTCTCATCATCGTCATCATCATTTCAGCGGATAGACGTCCACTGTTGGACATAGGCTCCCCCAAGTGTCGCCACAATGAACGATTCTGTGCGTCCCGCATCCATCGGATTCCCGCAACTTTCACCAGAACCTTTCGGCCCCAATGGCCATCTGTTCAGCGAGCAATGTGCCCAGCCTATTGCCACTTAAGTTTGGCGATTCTTCGTGCTATGTCGGTAACCTTGGTTCTCCTGCGGATATCTTAGCACCGGCTGAGCAGTGGGTAGTGTGTATACATACTCATTGACGTAGCGGAAGATGCCGCGGATGTCGACCTCCCGCGCGAGCGCGCCCGCCAGCGGCACGGTCTGCTCCACGGCGCCCATGCCCACCAGCACCGCCACGCCGCCTGACTTCGTCGCCTGCACACACATTTACCATACAATCAGCATGTTACATTATACAGCCTATACAAAGGGCCCGATCTAACTATTTAGCTGCACCGGGCAAAGATAATTTTCGCCGCCCTTTACATACACAATAAGTCATGAGTCTTAAAGGTCTCTGCACACAGCAGGCGCGGCGCGGCGTGACGCTCTGTGTGGCGTCGTCCGTAATATCTAGTACATTACAACTGCTCAGTGTCGCGTCGCCGTCCCGTCCCGCCGCGCCGCGCCCGCTGTATGCAGAGACCTTAAGTCTTAAATATTTCCATAATCCAATCTGAAGTAGGTTGGAAGGTGGCACATAAAACTCTCAACCAGCCAACTTGGGTGTGGATGGCTAAGTTAAAAGATAGGAAGAAGTAAATTTTGCTGCCCATTATTTTAAAAACAGTCTGCATGATCTATTAGTAGACAAGTGCTACTACTCTATAAAAGACTTTTTATTGGACAAATCACTGCTCCAATATGATCCCTCTCAGGCATGATGTGTTTAGTAGCCTAATATTATGTGCCTGCCTACTTTGATTCGTTTTGTGTGGTTGTATAATTTTATTTGAAATATTAATAATTTGTAAAAATAATGTACTTATATTCCTAAGTGACTATTGTATGCCCCAAGGGCGGGACGTAGCTGATCTATTTAATTCATTTAAGACCTGTATTATGTACAAACCTATGATCCACAATAAAGACATTGAATTGAATTGAATTTTTTGCTGTTCTGGGCAAATGGCCGGCTTGCCCGTCCTTAGATCGGACCCTGCCTATACTGTCCCACTGCTGGGTAAAGACCTCCCTCCTTTATTCCCATTGTTCCCGGTTTTGAGCCAATTCCTAAGGAAGGCGTCTAAGTCGTCCCGCCATCTCCTTGGTCTGCCGCGACCCCGTCGTGCAATTTCAGAGCACTAACTTTGTGTTTTAATTACTGGCCCACCACTCGATCAGCATGCGACAGACATGTCCAGCCCAGTCCCACTTAAGCTGGACAGTCTTCTCAGCCACGCCCAAGGCTGACTGAGCTGGACATGTCTGCTGCTGGTATATAGTGTTTTGAACACGATCGGTTATTTTAACACCTAGTATACAGCGCTCCTTAGCACATCGGTAAACCTTAAGTTTGGACCTTTGGATATTGCAACAAATAAAATTGGATTGGCCCTCGCAGTGCTCGGGAGTTAATGATAAAGATCCCTCACAGTAATCGGGTGAAAACACTGCAAGAAAACTTAGCAACCTCCGTTTCGGTCTGGTTTCGCCTGCGACGGCATCTATCCTTTCTCTATCTATCTATCTATAACTCTATCTCCTTTATAGTCACATTATCTACTATTATGGCTAATCTATGCTTATTTTCTGTCATCTCACTCACCAACATGGCTGCTCTGACGGTGGCCTGCGCTCCGCTGGCATCAAACGACACGTCGGGTTGGCAGCCGAGGAGCTCGTGTATCTTCGCTACCACGTCGCCCTCGCTGGACTCGCGCGTCACCAGGAGTGTGTGGTCGGCACCCAGCTGCTTCGCGAAGTCCAAGCGGGACTGGAGCACGTCTGTGGAAGAAAAGAGATGGATATTGAGGATTCCTTCTGCCAAAAGCAAAATCCCAAGCAAGAAGCCTTAAATCTTAATAAACAGTCGCTAAATGCTTAGCTTTTAATTGATTAGCGATTCTAAAAACGAGATATCTTCTAGTTCAATGCGTTATCAAGTGTCAAGCATTCACGCATTACTGAATGACTGCTCAAGGGTCCAAATACAAAACTACGGTGTAACTTCGCATCGTAAAAATCTGCGAACTTGCACGACGCATCGCATGGCCTTGCAAATTGATTCGCATTGCACATTGCGTGGACAGGGCACCTAAGGGCGAGGCCACAACACTGCGTTACGGCATCGGAACGACGTTGCACTATTGTACGATGAGACAATTCAATGCAAAAATTTCATCGTATGTGGCGTCGCTCGAAGTAACGCTATCAGTTTCTAGTAGAACATGCCAAAATAGTATGGACACTGACTAGAAGGTCGCGCGTCATTGCATTGCAGATTTGTACGTTACGGCAGCGCACCGGAAATTTCCACGATGCCTTGTGCGTCGTCGGAACGCAATATTGTGGCCTCGCCCTAAACTGATGATTACCCATTACGTAATCGAATCGCAGGTTTCTGCGACGCGGCATCGTATCACATCGCAGTTTTGTCTGGAAGCTCTCAGTAAGTGATGAGTTTAGACAGTTTGTTTGCCAAGACTTACCTGTGATGAGCACGGAGCTGGCGCCCATGGCCTTAGCGGACAGCATGGTGAGCAGGCCGATGGGGCCGGCGCCCAGCACGAGCACCACGTGGCCGCCCGACAGCCCGGCGCGCCGGCACGCGTGGATGCCCACCGACAGTGGCTCCAGCAGCGCGCCCTCTTCCATGGATACGTGGTCCGGCAGTCTGGGGACAGACGGATGAAGAGTTGCTATGAAAATTTTATCATTTTCTCTAAAGTATTAACCTCTCGTGTGCCGTAATTACAGACACAATTAAAAAGCCATTGTGTCTCGCGTGGATCCATGTTTAGACACACAACGGGTTAAGGGATACTGTCTTGGAAAGGCTAAGCTAAAAAATTAATAATTTATCAAAAAACACCTCAATGAACAAAAGCTGATAATTCGTTCGTAAAATGAATTATTTGGAAAACTTGATGTTGTACAAAGAAAAAACTTTTTTTTTCCGATCCTTGCTTGTAATGAAAATTAAAAATATGTAAAATCATTTTTGGTGAACTAACGTTTGTTTACTTCTACGTTTTGTTACTTCTTCACGCTCGAACGGCTGAACGGATTTGGATCAAATTTTGCTCACGGGTAGGCCATGTGCTGGAATAGCACATAGGAGGAGCGCATTTTTTTATCCCGGAAGTACCCAGTAGTTCCTTGCGACGGTTTACCGCTAGCAGCCCTCCTAGCCAAGTTACAACCGTTTCGCTTGCGTCAAACGTTTCGAGTTGGTCGCGTCGCCGAACATTTGTTCTGATCATGCGACTGAGCGTTGAGATGACGTCATTCCCGTACATTTCAAGCTTTCTACTAGCGTTAACTATTGCAGATTAGCAACTTGGCCAAGGGTACAGTTACATAAAATAACGACGACGTTGATGGTATACTAACTTGAAGCAGAAGTCAGCAGCATGCTTGTAGTATCTGACGAGGTTGCCGTGCACGGGCGGAGTGGCGCAGAAGCTCATGTCAGGACACAGGTGGTAGCGGCCGGTCTTGCAGAACTCGCAGTAGCGGCAAGGCACGCCCGGCTCGATGGCCACGCGGTCGCCCACCTTCAGGTTCTTCACTTTGGCACCGAGCTGTGGACGCAAAGGTATATTTGACTAGTAGCGACATCTATGGCGTCACATAAGAAATAAAACTACGAAATCCTGCATCGCGCAATTAAAGTTTTCTGCGTGATTTGAACATTATTAAACTGCCCGAAATCATCTATCGGGCAGTTGCCGACACCAGACATGACCCGGTCTGGTCGGAAGATCCTCTCTTGTCAATGGAGGTTTGTGGGACTTTACTCTCTGTACCGCAAACCTCCAAAGACTTAATATTAGTCTTGGTCATCATTATTCAGTTTAAGTAGGAAATCTTGAAGGTTTGTTTTTGGTAAACGAATTAGGTGTTGTTAAAAGTCATAGAACAAAAGTTGTTTACGATGTTAGTAATACATTCCTGGAAGGTTATTAGTGTTTTACTAATAACTATGTAAAAAAACATATCTATACTTATAATAAATCTGTAGAAGTGAAAATTCTGCACAATGAAAATATCAAAAAAAATAAATGGCAGGAGTGTTACTAGACCGACACCGAACCCAGAAATGTGTTTAAAAAAATTTTGTTTGTCTGTCTGTTTGTTCAGGCATCATGCAAAAACTACTGGTTCGGTTACGATGAAACTTGGTATAATTATTCTTTAATATCCTGGGCACCACACTGGGTACTTTTAATCCCAGAAAAGTATATACAATAAAAAACAAACTTAATTTTGCGGTTCGATCCCTAGACCCGATTACTGTACCAACCGCAAATGATAAGTTTGTCGTAGGTTACGTCACCCGCAGTGGAGTTCACTAAGGGGCGCTGCACACGGCTAAGATACTATCACACACGACGAAGATAATAAATAATCTACACTAATATAATAAAGAGGTAAAGTTTGTTTTTAGGGTTCCGTAGCCAAATGGCAAAAAACGGAACCCTTATAGATTCGTCATGTCTGTCTGTCTGTCCGTCCGTATGTCACAGCCACTTTTTTCCGAAACTATAAGAGCTATACTGTTGAAACTTTGTAAGTAGATGTATTCTGTGAACCGCATTAAGATTTTTACACAAAAATAGAAAAAAATCAATAAATTTTGGTGGTCCCCATACATAGAATTGAAACTCAAAATTTTTTTTTTCATCAAACCCTTGCGTGTGGGGTATCTATGGATAGGTCTTCAAAAATGATACTGAGGTTTCTAAAATCATTTTTTTCTAAACTGAACAGTTTGCGCGAGAGACACTTCCAAAGTGGTAAAATGTGTGTCCCCCCCCCCTCTAACTTCTAAGATAACAGAATGATAAAACTAAAAAAAATATATGATGTACATTACTATAAAAACTACCAACGAAAATTGGTTTGAACGAAATCCAGTAAGTAGTTTTTTTTTTTAATGCGTCATAAACCGAAAAAAATACACTATTACTAAACATCGATCAAAGTTACAACACATTACAAGAACTTTTATATTATATTACTTGCTGCTACGGAACCCTTCATGGGCGAGTCCGACTCGCACTTGGCCGGTTTTTTTTTTTGTTTTTTGTTTGTAGGAGGTAATCACTTGAAGTACTGGTCCGATTGCTAAAATTTTTTCACCGATAGAAAGCTGCTTAATTCCTGAGTGACATAGGCTATATTCTATGTATATACGCAGGCGAAGCTGCGGGCAAAAGCTAGTCAATTAATACATTCTTACTTTTATACAGGTACAGGTTTTTGTCGGTTAAATAAAGTTAAATTAATGGCAATGGTAATGGCATTTATAATACAATCGACCTTGTTCGCAGTTAGTGCATTATGGACTGATGTACTCAGTTATTCTTGGCATTCAATTTAGTTCGCTTGTGCGCATCTTGAATCTACTCGTCATGTCTCGCTCTAGTGATGCGGGTAGGGTCAGCAACGATTTTTTTAAACAATCAGATACATAATCTATTGGTTGCACGGAGCACGCCTGTTCACCGATTTAGGTAGCGGTAGTAAAATAATACATATATTTTTTTTTTATCTGATAGGTATAAACTAGTACTTGACTGCGATTCCACCTGATGGTAAGCAGTGATGCAATAGTTGATGGTGAGGCGCACAGAGCCTATTCACTCTAGCCTTGAAGACACTCAAATTATAATCGGACGGGAAGACCGATGCGGTAAATTGTTCCAGTCCTTCGATGTATGCGGTATAAATGACGAGGCGAAACGCTTAGTCCGGACCATAGAGGTTTCAACAACGTAAAGGTGGATACTCGCCGTACGTCGGGTTGTCCGATGGTAGAAATGAGATGGCGGAATCACTCCAAAATGCAAACTGTAAAACACCGAAAGGCTGGCTACCCTACGCCTGAAATTCCTTATAATCAGTAAAATTTTGAGCTGTTTTTTTTTCTAAAATAAAGGTAGTCTAAGTTACTCCTCCTATAACATTAGCTATCTACTAGTGAAAGTCACGACAAAATTTGTCCAGGCGTTTCGGAGAATTGATAAAAAAAATTAAAAATTGTATTTTTGTTATAGGTATCGAGGGTGGGTTCTAGATAAGTTACATAACATGTCATTGCTTACGAGTATCTACCGCAATCTTTGATGAAGACCCCACTAAAGCAAGATACTAAGTGCCTACTCGTTAGTTTTTATCGTCTTATCTCGTTATATTTACCGACATCGTATGTTATTATGTTTATCATATCAGTCTATTAAACCGTAAAGTACATTATAATGATTTTATCATCATGATTTGCTGAAAAGCAAATAAACATGTCGAATCCCTATTCTGGCTGGTTCTATTTTTGCTAGACGTCAGTACATTTAACTAGCAACACCGATGTCATAGACAATTCTATTATTTTGTAGTAAAAAAGACATTATAATAATTTCTTAAGTATGAAACAATAAAGTTTTTCTATACTTTATGAATAAAAACTCAAATTATTTACGGTAGTTGCATCGGTAATTTTTATGATTGAAATAATTTCCCTTGAAATTATGTGCCTAGGAGTAGTAGCTACAACAATCAGGGGCGTAGCTACCGCTGTATCAGCCGTAGATACTTGGCCCCCAGCTTTTAGGGGCCCCGACTTATTGAAGTAGAAGATCGTATAATGACAAATAAACAGAAATTATGAAAGGATTTCATATTGGCCTGCAGCGACATTTCGGCGCTAGTGCTATTTCGTAATAAAAAACAAATATTTCTTTTTGAATTCCGAGTCTGCAAAAAAGGAGCCCCCATTTATTTTAATATACATGGCTAAAGAACTACTCTACTGACAAAATTTTAAATAATTTAAGTAAATGAAATCCTCCTGTAATCATACAAAATGCGATTTATTTAAACTTTTAACAAATTACGAAGTAAGTAAAATATGTATCTGAGGTGGAAGCTTTTCAGTTGCTGGGAGTGACATTTAGAAAAGCGAATTGATTGCAACTAGTTTCTTAAGATGTACCCACGTACATAAAATATAGCTTATGTCACTCAGAAATTCATCATCATCATCGTCATCATCAGCCTTTTTAATGTTCCCACTGCTGGGACTCAGGCCTCTCAGGCTCTCAAGCTCTCAAGGAGAGGGAATGGGCCCTATTCCACCACTGGGGCCCAGTGCGGATTGGTGAATGTAACATGTCTTCAAATTTTTGGTTCTAGGACATGTCGGTTTCCTCACGATGTTTTCCTTCACCGTTTTGAGAGCAGTGGTGATGAAATAAATTACACAAAGTAATGCGCCTGGCTGGGTTCGAACCCGCGACCTACAACTCGCAAGTTATACATGGCTAAAGAACTACTCTACTGACAAAATTTTAAATAATTTAAGTAAATGAAATCCTCCTGTAATCATACAAAATGCGATTTATTTAAACTTTTAACAAATTACGAAGTAAGTAAAATATGTATCTGAGGTGGAAGCTTTTCAGTTGCTGGGAGTGACATTTAGAAAAGCGAATTGATTGCAACTAGTTTCTTAAGATGTACCCACGTACATAAAATATAGCTTATGTCACTCAGAAATTCATCATCATCATCGTCATCATCAGCCTTTTTAATGTTCCCACTGCTGGGACTCAGGCCTCTCAGGCTCTCAAGCTCTCAAGGAGAGGGAATGGGCCCTATTCCACCACTCGGGCCCAGTGCGGATTGGTGAATGTAACATGTCTTCGAATTTTTGGTTCTAGGACATGCCGGTTTCCTCACGATGTTTTCCTTCACCGTTTTAAGAGCAGTGGTGATGAAATAAATTACACAAAGTAATGCGCCTGGCCATGGCCTGGGTTCGAACCCGCGACCTACAACTCGCAAGTCGGGGCCATTACCACTAAACCACTACTGCTCTCAGAAATCGATGATCATCTTTTTATCGATGAAAAAATGTTAGAGAGAAATTACCCCTACAAACAAAAAACAAAACAAACTTTACGTCTTTATAATATTAGTGTAGATTACTTTAACTTAAAGTGCATTTAAAGTGCGCGTGGCTGATGTGACTGGTGTAATAATCAGTAGGTAGTATGAGATCAAAGGAGATCGCATGAAAATAATTATCAATAAATAATGCAAAAGAATAGGTTACTCGTAGCAAACAAAATAATTACTAAGATAGTTATTTATCTTTTATAGCTGCATGCAGTACCGACTTCTAACTTATTAATTCATTAAACCCCAAGCGAACGCCGGCGTTCGCGCACCTATTGTCTTTCAATTGTGTCTGTAATTATCACAATTGAAAGGTTAAGCAATCCAATGTAAAGGTTTATTAGGTTGTTAATACAATGTACCGCGCTCTCGATTCGTCGCTGCGGCCAGTTTTGCGCTCAAGGCTGTTTTCTTAGAGAATAGCACCCCTGATCATTATAATAGACGACCTTGTGAGAAGCGTATCCAACACTGTATCTTTCATCACGCGGACGGCACCTTTGAAACTTTCAGCCTCATCGGCCATCCGTTTAGAAATGAAACATTTTGATACAAGTGGAAAAAGTCTGTTTTTGCGACTGATGTGGAATTCTCCCGAGACGTAGGCGAGGGTTTAGAGCCGAGTGCTAGAGCGAAAACGTACGTGCATAAAACGACGTTTTACAATGCACTTTTGAAGAAATAAATATACTCCCGTCTATTTACGCGTGTCTCGTGGAAGGTCGCTTAGCGCCCAGCATGATACAATAGATATGTATAATAAACTATGGTGGGAACGAGCTCGCAGTACTTTTCCGCACTATTGCTGAAAACAGTATATCGCATGCTTAAAAGCGGTAGGGATAGAAGTGGGTTTTCGAATATGTGTAAGTTTTAAAAATAATTTATCTTTAATTGAATATATCAGAGTAAACTATTTTTCTCGATACTTCTCTAGTGTTTATCGCTATAGGGACCAAACAACGCAGATGAAGGTCAAACAACAGACTTGTGTAATGATAAACCTTCGGGTGATAGTGCACTGACGCTAGTAGGTATTATTTACATATTTATTTATCGTATGATAGTCATTGTTAATGATTTCTCGCAGAGTTTAACGAAGAACATGCGTGTTACCAACGGGATCCCACCACAGTGCAACATTGCGTGCCAGTTCCGCCAACTTCGGTATTGCTGACTAGTTCCACAGAATAAGTAATAGTACATATTAACACTAGTCACCTCTCTGCAGTAGCGTTGCAGCTGTATTCGTGAGGATCAATAACTTTAGCTCCAGCGACACACTTCTTCCATTTAGGTCGAAAGAGAGAAAGATTAGAGAAAAGTATCGAGTCGAATGTAACATATTGCGCGAATCTTGGCAAAATATAAGGAAACCAGAGGCCCTAGTACGAGCTCCCCGACAAACCCAAAGCGAACGCCGGCGTTCGCGCGTGATTTCGCGCCTTTCGGTTGAACACTAATATTATTAAAAGTCCGCGTAGAATATTAAAATTTTGAGCGTTTTATTTATTGGTTATGTTTCTAAGAATGTAAATAAGAAATTCTTTATAAAGTAGTCTGTAAATTTCGAAAATAAGCAACCTTTCCATTTTTCCCGTATTTATACCTATTTGAAATGCTTGGGGTCTCAGGGGTATTCATTTTACAACCTAAACTGAATGAAAAAGATAGAACTATATAGGGAGTATAGCTCTATCCCTCTTCCTCACTTGCACGATTGACATTTTAAAACGTTATGGTAAAACGCCAGACTTATGTAACAAGCTGATTAGCATTCAATAGTTCGAGAGCTCATTCGCAAGAAGTTGGCAGTAGTATCATCACAACGTTAATGTTTTCCATTTGTCGATCTGGACCAATAAATAATTGTTTGACTATATTATTAGGTATTATTTATTGAACAGTTCATGTACACAATTAACTCATAAAAGAAAAGAAGACACAAACAGAAAAATAGGTACATAGGCGATGCTTATTTCTAAAGAAATATCTTTCAGCATATCCGCGAAAGGAGAATTGGAAAAAGAGTGATGTAGGCACCGTGTGTAAAAGTGAAAGAAAGAAGAAACAAACAAAAATACTACGTACTATGTACTTATGTAGTTTATTAATTTGAGTATATATTGTTTAATTGTATTATATATATGGTTTATTAGTACTTATTCTATTGTCTATTCTTCTCTCTCTCGTTTATATTTTTCTTTTCATCACCCAAAGGTTGACTGGCAGAAAATGCCTAAGGCGCCTCTGTACTTTTGTCCAATAAATAAAAAACCGTAATGAAAAGTAACAAAAACAGCTGCGAAAGAAAATCTAGATTCAATAGCAAGGCAACACTGTGAAGTTCACGGCCATTACCATCGCCCACAGAATATAAATAGCCGACCCGACAACGACACACCTATGTTTGTGGGTGTGTCTGTCCGTACAACTACTTACGTCGCAGTAGACAAACACACCTCCAACACAAATTCAATACTAAACATACTTTTTTTAATATTGTTAGGCTCGCGTTTGACCACCTTCTCTCCTGATGGTAAGCGATGATGTGGTCATCATCATTATCGTCATCATATCAGCCAAAAGACTGTTGGACATAGGCCTCCCCCAAGCGTCGCCACAACGACCGGTCCTATGCGTCACGTATCCATTGGATTCCCGCGACCATGACCAGGCACTCTAGAACCTTTTGTCCCCAGCGTCCATCTTGTTCTGCGTGCAATGTGACCTGCCCAGAGCACGCTTGCCTAGAAGTAACCGATTCACTCTTGACATAAAGACTCCTAAGTTATAGCGATCAGAAAACACAGACTCCGGCAGGGAATTCCACTCATTGGCTGTACGCACAATAAATGTGCGTAATACGTAGTATCTTATGTCTGTGTACTAAACTAGTATTTCATTTAGAATGCTAACCGGACCTATGAAAAATGAAGTTGGCCTTGAATAAATTGTTGGCCCATATGTGACAATGTTTGTAGATTAAAAATAATATCGTCGCCATTAGAGTACTGGGCGATAACAATATAAGTTAACGCAAAATACGTCAAACTGATAATTATATAACAGTTTGACGTATAGTTAATACAGAATGACCTTGACTCTGTATATTCCTTTATGGTTAGATTATATTTTTATTTTATTTTAATATAATAATAAATTATTTGGCTTCATACAATGGTTCTTACACATTGACGCACTTCATTTTTTACATACCAATGCATGTGTGTTATATGCTTGTGGCGTCATAACGGATCGTCAGCTGATGATCGGGACGACACATCTATCTAAATATCTTTGAATGTCGTAATTAGAGACACAATAGAAAGACAATTACCTTATGTCGGACAGTGTAACTTAAGACATTCGAAAGGTTAAAGGAGAAACTGATTGACTGATATATCAGCACAGCCGAAGTTATTGGGACTAGCATCATGAAATTCTGCACAAGGCTTCCTTTTATGACGTAGAAGAGTACTAAGAGAAGATTTTTCAAAATTCAACTCCTAGGGGAATGAAACAGGGGTTCAAAATTTGTATGGAAAAACTTATATTCACGCGGGCAAAGCCGCTGGCTGATGCTAGTTATTTTATAAGATTTTAGAAGTATATGGAATAGGGAGTTACGTCCCGCAAACCTCCGTTGTAAAGGAAGGATTGGTGTAGCATCTGGGCATCGATCACTAAAAAAGAACTTCGTTCGTTCTTTAGTGATTAATTTGTCCGGTCAACAGCGCAATAGTTGATTTTGGACTGTTGTTTAAATATGTCGATGCCCCCAAACAAGAACTCGGTAATGTACTATTACGGGGTTTATGCTGTTATGTCAAATTCGGCATCTATGGACTGGAATACACCTTCTCAATTTTTTTCAGATTTTTCCTATTGATATTTACAAAGAAATCATGACACACGTGTTTATTGTTGGGAATTTAGACACAATAATATTTCGGCAAAAAACTTGTTATAGGTCTGTACGAAAAAAACTATTTATTTTTTATTTTGGTAAGTTGCGATTACCGGGTTATTGGCGTAAATCATTTTCATGAAATTTTTGGTACACTTACCAAAAATTTCATTTCAAAATGTCAATTTCACAGTTGACATGTTGTGAAGAGTGACTTCAAACCGAGAATATCTTTCAGAAAACTTGAATATTTCCAAAATGTATCGCTTTTATACTGAGTGGTTTACAGAACAAAATTACAGTGATGTTGTAATGGCAACAAAACGACAATACGAAACAGTTTTTAACTCCCAATAAAACTACTCATTTTTCAAACCCAAAAAAGACCAGTGCCTTTCATGCTCCATTTATGAACAATCAGACGAATCTATGAAAACCACCCTTGAAGAAAAACAAAGACTCCATTTACAGAGAAAAGAAAAAGTAAGATTATTAAAGAAAGAAGAAATAGAGACAGCTGATAAAGGTAATATGACAGTAGCAATATTTGATTTACAAAAAGTGTATAAAAGAAAATATCCATGCTACAATTTTACTGTGTTTGATGCAGTACGAAAAATAGGATATTGTTATGTATGGCATCACCAAATCGCTAAAAGAAATAGGAAGTGCTTTGTTATCCTTTTTTAAAACTGAACGTGAGAAAGGTATAACAAAGTTTTCATTATATTCGGATGGATTTTATGGGCAGAACAAAAATCATTACATTTTCGCCCTTTATTTATATGCCTCCAAACTTTTTGACATAACCATAACCCATCGTTTTTTTGAAACTGGACACAGTCAAAATTATTATTTTAAATTCAAAGATTACTGGCGAAAAATATAGGATCAAGGAATTAGAGCAGTCCGAAGTTTACGATTTAAAACCACTGGTAGAAGCCAAGTATTGGCGGTACGATAAAGACGGAAATGTGATCCGCTGGGCTGATGTCATGGAGGTAAGCGTGGTCGATTCACAAGCAAATAAGTTGTTTTTCAAATATAATTTTGAAGACACTTATTCAGAGCTTGATCTAAACAACACTTCCTCTAGCTCAGCTAGAGGAAGAGGACGAAAGCGTGCGAGTACTCAAGAAGCAGCTGAATTGGATAGTGTGCAGTTGCAACGCGCATACCACCAACGTATACCAATAAGCCAGGCTTTGCATACAGACCTTTTGAGTTTATGTAAAAGTGGAGCTATTCCTCAGAGTTACCATTCTTTTTATCAATCCTTGTCCTGTTCTGAAGCGGGAAACGAAAATATTTCTGAACAAGAACTAAATTGAAGAGTTTATGTAGCTCAAAGTTGATTACAGGATTTGATTTTTATTGGATTATTTTTATTAATGAATGTTCACGTCGAACTAAAGTGTTAAGTTACTTTCTGTGATTATAATAAATAATAAAATTACTTATAATCGAAATTATTGTATATTTTTCGTTTATTATCTTCAAATATTACATTTAAATTTAAAAATGGTATCGAGTGGTAACAATAACACTGTTTTTATAATTTTCCTCTAAATAACAATGTTATTTATTAATACTTTTTTTTAAATTACTTGATATTACCACAATAACTCTGTACAAACAAGTTATCTATCAGCCATAAAATAAAAAATAACGCCGTAGAAGCCCATAATGTAATGTTATGAAATATTTTATTTCATAAATTTACTGCAATAACCCCGTAAGTAGTATTACTGTATTATTGTATGTATACAATTTCAGGTATTATTTATTTTCATAAATAACTAGGTTTTGAATAAAAGGATTTTCATATCAATGGCACAGGTAGACTTCGCAAAAAAATAGCTTTCATTTAATACATCAATGACTTCTATAGTCCCACTCGTTGAAAAGATATTTGACAATATCAGTAAATCTTTTCTCCTGTAAAATTTTGATTTTTCGATTACCGGGTTATTGCTTGGAGGCGTCGATGTTCTGTTCGCACTGTGAACTCTGATATCGCGATGCTGGATTTTGATATAAGTACCTATAACATAATTCAAAATATGAGAATTATGAGAAACAAAAGCGAGACAAATAAAATGACAAGAACACGCAGTGGCGTAAGTAACTACATCACCTGAGGCCCATGGCAAATCAATGAAATGGGGCCCCAATAATATCGTCACCGATTTAATTCTGATAAATTTTGAAAAATAGGTTAGGTTACTTCTGATCTAGCGGAGACCATAGGCCACGGGCATTTTGCCAGCCTTGCCACCCTATAGTTCTGTTTTATAGTTTTTTTTGCCTTTTTGCATGGGAAAAGGCGACAGTGAGTAGATATAGACACTTGAAAGGCAAAATAATCTTAGTGACATTGGGCAAACTTTACAGGAGAGTAATTTAAAGTTATTTTTTTTTAGAAAAAAAAAAATGTTGATAATGACGAAATTGTCGAATTTAGATATTATTAACATCATTGTACCTAATAGTATCTAAATCCGACTTTTTTTTAAACAAACAATTTTTTCTCTCTTAAAACTTTACTCTAAATCACTCTCCTGTAAAGTTGCATAAATTATTAGTTTCAAATTTTCAATCAATGTCGCTTAGATCATTTTGCCTTTCAAGCGTCGAATGTATAAAGTTGAGGATATCAAGTTATCGCTTACCATCAGGTGAGATAGTGGTCAAACGCAAGCCTATCATTAATAAAAAAAAAAAAAAAAAAAATAGAAGAAGTTACCTTAGCGACGACTCCAGAGGCTTCGTGGCCCATGATCATGGGCTCCTTGAGGAAGAAGTGACCGCACGCGCCGCTCTGCCAGTAGTGCACGTCGGAGCCGCAGATGCCGACGCAGTCCATCCGGAGAAGCACCTCTGTACAGGGAAATCATTTGATTGGTGGCAGTTGGCTCTTTGTAATGGGGCCGTTAAACAACCTTATTTTTAGTATGGTATGGTGTAAGGGTCAACTCACACCGAAAGAGCGGCGAAGGGCAGGGAAGCGCAGCGACCCGTTTACCGTTTATAGAATTCGCCATAATTCCCGCGGCCCCGCGGGCATCCGCGCGACTTGTTCGAGTTTCTCATGCGATAATAAGTATTATAGCAATGAAAATAAAGTTAAAATTCATATATGACACTGAAACTGCGCTGCGCTTCCCTGCCCTTCGCCGCTCTTTCGGTGTGAGTGGACCCTTAGAGACAGCCCTCCACAAACTTTCAGGGCTTGCTCAGCAGACGAAACTGAACAACCTTCCACGAGACTTTTTTCAGGAAATGAAAAAAAAATCAAGCTACTGGTGACATAAATACATGGTCACCGGACCACCCGGGCGACTGAGGGGTTGTTTTGCTTGCGCACCCGACTGTGCTGGCTCACAATGCCCGCTATGACCTGCCATAACCTGTTTTGTATTTAGTGTCGGTGGTGACCAACTTGTGACTTTTTTTAAATATTTTTGAAAAAAAAAATATAACATGGCGTAAAAATCATTGAAATTGATCAGTCAGATACCGATTCTGAACAAACTATATTCAGGTTTCGCATATAATATACTAAAACCAATTGTATAGGACGAAATCAGTAACGTTTATTTCAAATAGACCATTTACAGGCAGTTTAGAATTGTTAAAATGTCGGTCAGTCAAAAAAAGTTAAGCTGAATTGCATGTTCTAAAGCGTAGATTCTATGGAGAAGAACGTGCAAGAAACTCCAAGGAAACTCTTTTGAAATCCAATAACTTCATTATGATTTTTCGAGTCGTTTGTGGTGCGGCTGCCGACTCAACATTTGGACACCTTCCTCAAAGGACAGTTTTTGCCGAAGGGTGTCGTGTATCGACGACTTCGTGGAAGGATACCGACCTCGCAATGAAACATGACGCCGTCACTTTGTAATTGTTATGGTTTTTTTATATTATGTATTAGTTAGTCAATTCTTTTGTAAGATTATTTGTGTATATTATTAGTAAACATTTTAGATTATTTGTATGTTTATAACTGGTGACATGCGTATGTGATATCCTCCATGTTACGTTATTTGCGTGAACTTGATTTTTTATTTAAACCTCATGTGCATAATGCAACAAGGACACAATAAATAAATAATAGATAGGTACATATTTCAAGTAGAATGAAGTATTAATAAAATTAGGTGCTTATAATATTAAAATACATATACCTATACCTATATATATGTCAAAATGATAAACTAATAAAGAACTCGAAATATAATAATGACGAAGACCAAACTAAGGTTGAGAGGACTTCAAGTAGATTCCAAATAGGCTTGTAGTTTTTTTCGAATATCTGTAGATCTATGCAGAGCTTATCTGTAGATGTGTATGTGTGACTCAACGTGTATTTAATTTACTCCGAGACTTTTTTTTTTATTGTTGATAGGTTCGCGCTTGACCGCTATCTCACCTGATGGAAAGCGACGATGCGGTCGACGATGGAACGCGCTTACCTAAAAGAAACCTATTCACTCTCGACTTAAAGATTCCCGGGTTTATAGAAATCTATTATCAACAGTTTTAGTGTTAGCATTAACAGATTCGCAAGTAAAACGAATTTAATTTTCTCTCTTTATTATCTCTTTAACTTTTATCTTAATACGTACTTACTTTAGTATGTTTTTATCTAAATATTATAAATTCTAGCTCTTATTGTTTTACTGATAAGTATTATGAATAATTATCAGCCTAGATGTTAAAAAATTACCAAATATTATTAAGCAACAGGAAACTTGAAAAAAAAATATGCGTTTCCTGCTGCGAGATATGTAACATAAACGAATATGGCTTCTAAAATATTTAATTGCTGGACCGTTATGGATCAAAATTTGAGTGAAAATATATTTGAGTGGGTCCCTGAATGGTTTGAAAATAAAATGGGACTCGGTAGGTGGCGCTGCATTCGGATTATCAATTTTTTTTTCAAACCATTCTGGCCTGTGTTAAGGTTTAGGATGGACATTTTGAATAGAAGAATGTATTAATTTCTTATTTAGATTCTCAAACACATGTAAAAATTATTTTAAGAGATGGTAATATATTTAATTTGTAACAGAATTGATGGCTGTACTATTGCACATTGTTTACCACTAAAAGTTTAATATAGCAGAAAGTCGACTAAAAGCCTTCGCGGGGCTCAGCTGGGTCGAAGTCTACTGGGGCCAGGGTTAGTTCTTCGGTACCAAAGGCAACGAAGGAACAGGAGTGGGTTTTTAGTCAGTAAAAGTCTGACACTATCTCCCGCTTCGCCCAAGAGCGATGATGATGATGGTGATGGTTAGATGATTTTCCCACCGAAAAAAAGGGCCTGCGCACACTTAAGACAAGAGACAAGACTGTCTTAGACAGACTTGTCTACGACGTCTGCGACCCTTTGGGCTCCGTGTCTTAGACAAAACCGCTTTGTCTCAAGTATGCGCCGGTCCTAAGGCCGCGTTTCCATTTGCAAGCAAATTGCATGCAAGTTGGATCACAGTGCGAGTTACGAAGAACCGCTTGATTACATCATACCTCGCTAATCCGCAATGTATTATAACTTGCATGCAATTTACTGGCGAGTGGAAACGCGGCCTAAGACTAAAGTAATTGCAATAGCGAGGGTGGCGTTCAGTGATATTGATTTAGTGATAATGGCTGCAAACAGCCATATCGACACAAACATGCAGATAACGTAGTAAAAGGTAAACTGGTCAGTTGGTCACCATCGACCCTTTTTACCCTCATTCCACAACACCAGAGCAGCAGAGCAGTGGTAGCCCAGTGATAACAGTCTCAACTACAGATCTATACATAGCGGGTTCAAACCCAGCCACTGCTCTCAAAACGGTGAAGGAAAACAAACAGGAAACCGGCATGTCCTAGAAACAAAAATTCTAAGACATGTGACATTCACCAACCCGCACTGGGCCCGCGTGGTGGATTACGGCCCATTCCCTCTCCTAGAGAGGAGGCCTGAGTGCCAGCAGTGGGAACATTATAAGGCTGATTATGTATAACATCGGGCCTGTGTTCCCTGAGGAAATAGGTAGAACAGGGGATTTACCAGGGCACTGTTTGGTAACTAAAACAGAAGTCAAGCCTATGGATTTAGAGACCGTAAGCTACTGTAATCTGGACCTTGGAGGAGGGAATCACAAAAACAAAACTTTGTTTAACTCACCATCATCAGCTATTTGTGGTATCGGCGTTTGTACCTGAAATAAATTGTTTGACATGAAATAAATTGGTTAGGATATCATCATCTTGCAGATCGAAGATAAGACTGCAGCCGGATGCCAAGTATCGATCGATCCAGTAGATTTTTGACGAATTTCCACTTCGATACATCTTTCAGTAAGTAATACTTAGGTGCAAAATTATTTACTTAAATCTATATATCTGTCTTATATTATTTATTATCTATATTCCTATCTACAGTAATATTATAAAGAGGGAAAAAATATTTTTTTGTCTATGTTTGTAATGAATAAATTTAAAAACTACTATGCCGATTTTAAAAATTCTTTCACCATTAAGCTATATGTATTTATTGCCCGCGCGAAGCCGGGATGGGCCGCTAGTCTATAGTATTATAGATAGGAAACATTTGTATTTTTGTTTGTAACGAGTAAACACTATGGATGGGCCGAAATTCTTTTCACATTCGGTTTAACCGAATTTCGGTGGCATAAACCGAACTTCGACGTTCGGCCGACTTTCGTTTCAAATGCCGAACGTTCGGTGTAAGGTTTTTACAAAAAAAAAAACCGAAACTGAACCAGTAAAATTAATAAATAAATCAGTCATTTATTAATCTTTGTAATTAGTTAACACTCCACAATCTTTTTTATAAAATCATTTTTTATTTTATTATTATAAACTAAAATATAATTATTATTAACGGAATGGACGTCTTGACATTGAAATTATTAATTAAGTTCGCGTGTCTCGAAGATGAGTTTTTGTATAAGCTGTATTACTTTTTGGTGTACAATAAAGTCTATTCTATTCTATTCTATGACATATTCTTTACTGGGGTTGGGTTGCTGGGGTTGCGGTTCGCTTGGGGTTTAATCACAGACTTGTATTTGACGTCTGTGGGTTACTACAATAATGATGCGACAGGAGGTATTTATGTGAAATGTAGATTTAGAAGGCATGGAGCACAACAACCAGCGGGTGTCACCAATGTGTGGACCGCCGAAGGACAAAGTGATGGTATGCCCCATTAGGACGGAGTACCGTACGTCCTAGCGGAGGCGATCGGCGGCAGTTATCTCTCGACCCCGGCCCTGGTTCAGGCCATGATTCAAAGCGAGAGGGAGAGGGACATCCTCACGCTCTAGCCGCCGATGACACAGGAGACATGGGCGTCGTCCCAGAGTGATCCCGGCCACCGTGCGCGCCTCAAAGAGATGATAGTAAAACCCCATGGTTTAGGGCCACCCCTACTGGGCCTCAGTAGGCTATCTCCTCATAGGAGACCATGTATGGCCATGGTTTTGCTGCCATCTCTTTGGGGTG
Organism: Mythimna albipuncta; assembly: GCA_929112965.1. Taxonomy (NCBI): domain Eukaryota; kingdom Metazoa; phylum Arthropoda; class Insecta; order Lepidoptera; family Noctuidae; genus Mythimna; species Mythimna albipuncta. The sequence goes on from OV815973.1 coordinate 2,375,298, forward strand.
TGCCTGAAGCCCGCGCCTACGGTGGCCGGGAGATCACCCTGCGATTCCCGACGCCCAGGGCTTCTCCTGTATCGGCGGCTCACGTGCATTTATCTCGCTTTGCATTCGCAATTTCATTTTGCACTGACAAATGCTTGCACTGACTGGATAGGTCCACTCAAATCTGTATGGTTCTTTCTTCTAAAGACCATCTCAGACAAATCTGCATGGTTCTCATGTGATTTTGACCAATACATATTTACTGTATGGACTTTAAAAGAGACTTTGACCCCTGAGTTTGTTTCGGTGTTTCTTCTCATGGTAGTCAGCTAGGAAACACCGGCCTCATCTAGCTTAACCGGAGGAAAAAAAAATATTGACGCGTAAAATGTTTTTTAAAACCTATTTGCAAAATAAATATCATAAATTAAAAAAAATAAAAAACGTAAATCATGTACCCAGTGGCGTCGGCCCTAATGGGGCCCGGTAGGGCTGATGCCCTTTATTGCCACGGGTAATTTCTAAAAGGGCTACCGACTTCCTGAAAAGCAAAGGGCATCTGAAGGACACAAGTTGATTTTAATTAGTAAAAGTCTGACATGCTCTCTCGCTCCGCTCTAGAGCGAAAGAAGGCTTTGGATAATTTCCCACCTCAAAAAAAATCTGGTCTTGTAATTTCTGGACTGGTAATGGGAATTGGTTTATGAGAATAAGCCGATCACTTTCAAAGGATATTCTTGGATAGGAAAAACAAGCAGCATATTCCTAGAGAAAAACCAACGTTAAAAAAATAAAAAAGTAACGTAACACAAGTCTTATCAATTATTTTGAACAAGGTAACTTAAATTTTTCCTATAAAGGTTTGATTAGCTGAATAATATCAATGGAAATAAGTAAAAACACACTGTTGCTATGGAATGGATAAGCAATTAATCTGCCTATTGAATAATAATTATTTTGCTAGACTACCAGTATAATATATGATAACGTTAAGTAAACATCGGTACTATCTTAACTATTAATCTAGTAATATTAATAGTAAGCAAGAAATATTCCACTGTGAGAGATAAAATGGGTCTTTGGCAGAAGTATTGATCACCAAATTAAAGATAGCTTTAAAACCCTATTAAGATTAAATTAAATTCATTTTCACACTTCGCGTACTTATGAACTTCCAATCCAGACGACTCTAAAGACATTTAAATATTCAATCGATTATATAAGAATACAAATTCTAATTCGGTTATTAATTAAGGCATTTAGTTTTATTTTTATAAAGACTAGGTATTTTATTATTGACTTACCAGAACCAAATCCTTGGGTTTGTTGAGAAGCGCGGTTAGATTATCTGTGGCCATTTTGGACGTGCGTTTGACTTGGCTCTCACTGAACGACTGGCGAGAATGGAACGAGCCGAATGAGGGGACCGGAATGATAAATGAAGCAAGTTGAATGGGGCAGTGCGCCAAATACATGTGAGTGAGCGGGAGGTGTGTCCGTCTGTGTGTAAATTCGTAGTGAATAGTAAATTACTTGTACAATGAGGATAAGGACAAGCGAATGATGAATGAGTTCAATGACTGACCGTAAACTGTGAAGGTCATATCAGTGACGGTCCTACCGAATATATTTTTATTAAAGACTTAATAATACCTTTAAAAATCATTTTAATTTTTAAAAATTCTCTGCCTGACTGTCATTTAGTAAATCTATACTGATATAACATTATAAATAACCACTTTTCTTCTCTGGCTGTTTGTCATTTAGTTTGTATTTATATAGATCTATAATTATAATATAAAACATTTTAAAGCTGAAAAGCGCTAATCTCAAGAACTGCTGGTTTGAATTTTAAAAAATCTTTCAGTGTTGGATAACCCATTTATTGAAGAAAGCTATACTTAGACATAGTGGTTACGTTCCAGAGAGCCGGAATAGTAACCAAAGACGCGTAAAACCAGAGGGGGCAGTTAGTTTTTAAATAAACATCCACTTTTCATAAATTGTCTAAGACTTAATATTTTACAGATGTAGTTATTGTGTTACTATTTGTCTATTGTTGGTTTTACAGAATACATAAGAGTATAATTTTATAATTATATCTAGCAGTTATAGAATTCTAAGTTCTAAGTATACTTAAGTGATTTGCAGATAATAATTCTAAAATAAATGCATTCTTTTCTTAACAAGTAGTGCCTACCAGCCAGATGTAAAATTCAGATGACATGGGACATGCGTGTATTATTTACTAATCTATTTTTTATATTGTAGATAGTACACCATCAACTACCTGAGTATCTTTTTCTCCTTCTCTGTCAAATCCATCCAAAGGTTGTCTGTAAAAGATCGCTTTTAGCGATAAGACCGCCCTTTGTGACACCCTATAAATTTTAAGTTTCTCATGTAATTTTTATTTTGGTGTACAATAAAGAATAAATCTATCTATCTATCTATCTATCTATCTATTTAGACTTACCAACATTATTTCAAGTTTTGTTGTCAGCCATAAGTACCAATGGAGCTATACTTCACCGGGACACCATGGCGGTGCAACCAGTTGCGCTAAGCTACCAAACTACACACTCCACAGATATTAGAGTCGCCAAATGTCCAAAGATCGCGCCACCAAATTGATTGCACAACCAAACGGACACCAGTACCTACCCCTAGTCAAGTTGATAATCTGCAATCGTTAACGCTAGTAGAAAACTTCAAATGTACGGGAATGACGTCATCTCAACGCTTAGTCACGTGGTCAAGACAAAAGAATTGGAGGCGTGGCCAACTCGAGGCGTTCGACGTAAGCGAACGGTTGTAACTTGGCTAGGGGGGCAGGTGAGTAACTCTACAGAGCTGTATACACCGCTAAATTTTAATCGTTTTAATCCCGTGAAGGGTCGATCCGGTACATGAAACACTATCGATTTGTAAAGATAAAATTAAAAAATAAAGTACCTTTTTTCAAAACTCGGATTAATTTACGCCGGACCGACCCTCCACGGGATTAAAACGATTAAAATTTAACGGTGTATATATGGTTGGCAGCGGCGACTGGTTGCGCTGCCATGGTGTCGCCGTGAAATATAGCCCTTAGGGTATTTTTAGGTGCGGGTTTGATCACGCATGCGGATTGTCCCGCACGCGTAAACCCCGTAAATATCCTTTTCATTCAAGTATTAAAAACACACTTCGTTATGAACGAACAAACAGACAAAATCATTGAAATATTTTTTTAAATTTTAAAAAGATTAACTGTTGCACCACTAACTACTTGATATTGTTATAATAGATAACATTGTTATCACCATTTTGTTATTATGGACAACGTTATAAAGTTTACTACTAAGATACATATTTATTTTACCGACATTATTGTCATATAAATTATTAGGTACGTCATAGTTTTTATTTGACATAATATATATATTATTTGACATACATATAATAGTTATCTATATGATGTTATTTTATGAGTGACTTCGCTTTTTAGGGTTTCGTACCTTAAAAGGGAAAAAGTGACAAAACGGAACCCATATAAGGCCACTTTGTCGTCAGTCCGTCTATTTTGTCTGTCAAGACATCAAGAATTATAAGAAACAACGGATATCTATGGTCAAGACCAATCTCGAACCTCGGAATCTCGAATCTGGAATCTCGAAAACGCGCGGAGGTATTGCCGAAACCTTTTCTTAAAACAAAAATTAAAAGTCAAGGCAAAAAACAATAAGACCGTGTATGTCGCAATTTTTTTTGGATTTTTTAAAGTGAGCACGTAAAAATCATGATGAGCCTTCCTTCATGCGCCTTATTGTGATTTCAGAACCCTTCTTTCTCTGAATAAAAATTGAGTAGGATTGTGCAAATATAGCAAAATTATTGCTTCAGTGAGCCTATTTTCTTCAATACGGTTAAAAAGCTTTTCTAGAAATCTACTTTTTTAAAACAAAAATTCAAAACGGACAGTATATTTTTAGTATTTTTTTTTTAATCAATGCAAGTCTCAAAAGTCTCTTTATTCCCGAGACTGGAGGTAAAAGTCCAGAGTCTCGAAAATGCGAAAAAATCGTCGAGACTCTCGATATTTTCGAGACCAAGACTACCGGTATGAAAGCCCTTCTTGCCATCCTATAGTTACCTACGCTACTGAGAGTGGTGCTTTAATATTTATGTCGTTAAATCTACCTAATCTTCTTCAACTATGTTATTTTCAGCTTTCAGGCTAGGCTGTAGGACTGTTAGTTAAGTTTGACACTCCCTCTCACTCCACCACAGAGCGGGAGAAGTCATTTAATGATTTCACACATCAAAAAAAAAAGACAAAAATGTTGAGTTTTAGTCAGCAAAAGTTTGACACTTCTCTCGCCCCATTTAGAGCGGGAAAGATATTTGATAGATAACCTACCTCAAGCCTACCACTTCAAAAAATTGGGCAAGTGCGAGTCGGACTCGCGCACTGAGGGTTCCGTGCGAACTACAATTCCCGAATGAACTCTCGAAGATTTTTCCGAATTGCAAAAGTTTTTTTTTTGTGTGTAGGTAACAAAAAAATTACTGTTTTCAGATTTTTTCCTATACCTGTGCTATAAGACCTTGCTTTGAGCGCAATTTCAGGATTCTGGGTCAACGGGAAGTACCCTATGAATTTCGATCTTTGAGAGTATCAAAATATACGTCTTTTTGCGACATAAACGGCCGTACTTTTTTATTCGTTAATTTAGAAGTTTGATTTTTTCAAAGCTAGCAGGGACCGCAGATCTGAGTATATGCTTTTAATTTAAATTAAATACCTCCACGTGTTCTCGAGATAACGGGTCTTGACAGACAGACAGACGGACGGACAACAAAGTGATCCTATAAGGGTTCCGTTTTTTCCTTTTGAGGTATGGAACCCTAAAAATGATGGGGAACATTATGTATACTAGGCATTTATTATGGTGATATCTTCGTCTGCGGAGGCTTGAGTCCCTATGATTTTGTTATTTATTAAAACTTCATGTACCTACTAACCTACATAAATAAAAAAAAAATAATGTAGAATCAAGGTTGCCGACATAGCTCGATGAATCGCCAAACTTAAGTTGGACTTACAACTTTACCGGCGCCGGCGTTGCGCCACGGGTACATGGTGGACATCCCACCTATACGCACAAATCGTTTTGGGAACACATTCATTATACGTACCTACAGCTAAGGAGTGGAATTCCCTGCCGGAGTCTGTTTCCAGATAGCTATAACCTAGGGGTCTTTAAGTCAAGAGTGAATAGATTGCATCTAGGCAAGCGTGTTCCATCGTCGGTCACATCATCGTTTACCATCAGGTGAGATTGTGGTCAAACGCGAGCCTATCCATTATAAAAAAAAAAAGTGGCAATGGGCAGGGCATATTGGTCGACGGGGACGAATGATTCTGGGAGGGGCGGCCGCGTACTGGAAGCTGCAGCGATGGAAGGCCTCCCTTAAGGTGGACCGGTGACCTGGTGAGTGTCGCGGGAATCCGATGGATGCGAGACGCACCGGTCGTTGTGGCGGTGGCCAATGTCCAACAGTGAACGTCTTTCGGCTGGAATGATGCTGATGTACCTACAGTAATGGTAGGTACACATAGACGGATAATGGTAGGTACTTAATGCAACAAGGCATTCTGCTGATGCGCCTTTGCCCACGTCTAAATTAGTCAAAGCTACGCCACTGGCTACATAATCATATGCATCCAATTTAGAAAACTGATTGAGTTATAATAACGCACATAAACGCTGATAAATATCTCAGTATTTACCAGCAAGGTAGAGAGGTACTAGGCATTCATAAATGCGATGTGCTATCAAATAGTTCCTCTACTATTCTACGTGTCATCGGCCGCTTGTACCAGTGCGCCGACCCACTCGGAAAGACCCCAGTCACTGTTTCCGAGTTAAGTCTGTCACTGCTTACCATCAGGTGGGATCGCAGTCAAGCACTGGTATATATTACATATATACATAAAAAAACCTGAAACTTTTATATCGGATTTGGATATTTTTTATTTCCAATATCGGATAATTTCTGTTACGGAGCCCCATAACATCCCTAATAGGTACCATAGCTACATAATCATACGCATCCAATTTAGACTACTGATTGAGTTATAATAACGCACCTAAATGCTGATAAATACCTCATGATTTAGTAGCAAGGTACTAGGCATTCATACATGCGATGTGGTATCAAATACTTCCACTATTATTCTGCGTATCATCGGCGGCTAGTGCCAGTGCGCCGACCCACTTGTTGGTGACGAGGGCCGGGCCCTGCTACGGTATCGGAAAGACCCCCGTCACCGTTTCCGAGTTGAGTCTGTCCACACAAGTGTACAATTCGTTGCTCAGCGGAGAGTTCAACGTATCTGAGGATATCGAAAACGGCTGGAAAGTGAAGGTGAATGCTTTTTTTCAAGTCTGCGTTTGCATATTGAAATTCTTAACCGGTACCACAGGGAAGTATCTACTAAGTCCACTCGGGCGAAGTTCTGATGCTAGTATTTACATAGTTTAGAGAAATATGTGCGACGGATGCGAGCGAGGAATGAGTGCACTGCTGGAAAGAATCGGTTATGCATCCTCACTCCTCCTCGCTACCTCGCACATCATACGTTCTCTTTAAAGACTTAGCGCGCGACAGTATCGCTACTAACGCGTTAGTCACATTTGCAAGCGCTTTAGAGAAAAGATGCCAATGCGCTGCTAATACGTTATCGATACGAACGCGCTACAGCATCGCTATATAAAGTCGCAATGGACGAGGGGACCAAGTTTATTGTGATTGTCCTCATCTGAATTGAACCCGGTTACAAATTTTTTTTAATAGGTACTTTGTTTTCCAGGGGTCTGTACTGTCTGTAACCTTGCCATGTCCTAAGCAGTAAAATCAAAACATCTTTACATAATTATTAACATATTTGTTTTTATTTTTGTGTATTACTAACTAACTAACTAAACTAAATTCCACAACTATCACACAACGCCGTCTAGTCCGAAGCTAAGCAAAGCTAGTGTTATGAGTCCTAAACAGCTGATAAACATAATTATATATTTCTAAATACATACACATTATAGATAAATTACACTGAGACACAGAACAAATAATCGTGTTCAACACAAAAACACTTGTCCTAGTTGGGAATCGCACCCACGACCGCCGGCATAGCAGTCAAGGCCACTAACCACTAAACCAACAGACCCATCAGAATGGTGTTTCGTGGGTAGTTGGTCTGGTAAGTTCTCCATGTTCCAGGCCACGATGCAGAAATGCGTGGACATCCGGAATATGGAGTCCTGTGACTTCTTCCGCTCCTTTTTCTTGGTGCAGAACGGCTGCAGCGGCGAGGACGAGGAAGAGCAGGAGACCTACAGCAATATGCTGTACCACTATGCGCACCCAAGGTAAGGGCCATGGATTTAAGAGTCGGTTGTTGTCACTGAGTATTTTGTATGAACTCCGCCCGGGCCTATGGGGATTACACAGCCCCGTAACAGTGGTTTTATATAAATAAAAAAAAAAAACTATTAACTAAAGATTTTTGTTTTTGCGAGGCCACCACACCACTTGTGGCTGAACGTGACGTATCGCAAAGGTTACCGGATAACATAACAGTGGCGTTTTTCAATCCGGCGTGCTTTCTTATAATACGCTGTTATGCCATAAGGCTGCGACAGTATACACCGCAAAATAATCGTTTTATTCCCGTGGAGGGTCGTTCCGGTCCATGAAACACAATCGATTTAAAAGATAAAATTAAAAAATAAAGTACCTCTTTTTCAAAACTCGTATTAATTCTTGCATGTACGAAATTGGTATCTTTAAGGAAACGTCAGCTGAGCGAGCTCAATGACCTGTAGTTAATAGTCGGCGTTGCGTACAAAGTACCTACAGGTCATTGAACTCGCTCAGCTGACTTTTTGTTAAAGAAATTAATTTCGTATATGCGTAACACGAGTCCCGATACGAGTACGATACGAGTTTTGAAAAAGAGGTACTTTATTTTTTAATTTTATCTTTACAAATCGATAGTGTTTCATATACCGGATCGACCCGCCACGGGATTAAAACGGTTAAAATTTTAGCGGTGTATAAATACAACACATTAGCAAGGACAGCGTACCGGGACCACGGGAAGTAATTTTAATTATTTTATTAAAATAACAGGGGCATAAATGCAAATTCTAACCAAAATTAATAATAAAGACAGATTATTAGTTTTACAAAACTAAATAACAGATTATAAAACTAGGTATTCTCAAAATATGTATAGTTTGCCAAAGGGGTGTCAAAGTTTTTATGAAAACATTTTCTAAAACGAAATCTGGTAAATTAATAAAAAAACACGACCTTTTATTAAAAAACCAATCTTAAATACTATCAATAAATAAAACTTACGTAGGTGCTTATTGATTTCGGTGACATGACCCAATGTTATCAGAGTTTTATCATTATTGTGTATACATTTTAAGTAAATATTTACTTAAGCCAATATTAGTTATTATAATCAAAAGATATTCCTACCTAATACAATCAAAATCGTATTTTTTTTTAAGAAAATCTTTGCCCTTACCTCCTTTATTGTAAACGGAACAGCTTTCTGTAGGTCATCCAAATATTTGTTACGTGCGGGAATCGAACATGTGACACGAAGCACAGAAGCCAATCGCCCTCCTGCTGTGCCAACCGTGGCATTGAAGGAATGGAAGACGACTAACAAATGGCATTTCAGTTATCAAGACCGACAGGAATAGAAACGGCGGGAGGGAACACTCTAGAACGACATACCTACATAGATCTTATTGAAATATTCTACAGAAATGCCAGATGCATAGTGCACCCGGGTGTTGCCACTATGCGCAACGCCCGGAGGACACGGTGCAGCACACAGTTGAGGTGTTCCCTGCTTAGGCGGAGCATCGTGCCCTCGTGGGGCGATCGGCAGCGGAGAATTCTCGCGCCGGGCCTTCGTTCAGGCCATGGTCCGGAGCGAGGAGGAGTGCCAGGCGGACGCCTCCTTCTGCGAAGCAGTAATGCTAGCAAAGGAGGAGGTCGATCGCATCAGGTAACGGCGCTCTCGGCGCCGCCGGTCCGATCCCGTAGCCACCATAGGCGCGGGCTTGCGCACGGCGAGCAATGGGTAGCTCGCTATCCGACCGTCCGGTAACATTCCGAACCGAGCCAAAGTCCTCGACGGCGCGCACTGTTCCCGTGCGCCTTAAGGAGTTGTCAGCAACCAGCAGGGGCCCAGCTGGGTCAAACATCTTTTTGGGACGTGCGGGGAACACTGCGCTTCCTCGACGACTTGGGATTGTACCTACCTCTCTATTAAGGTACCTATTTTCTTTTTCTCACAGTTTGGAATGTCCAATAAAGGCAGGCCGCTACAAGTTGATAGACTACCCGTTCTTCACTGAAGATAACTACCTGGTGGTTCCCGAGTCCAAGATCTCCAGCAGCGTGTTCGGATACACCTTTAGATTAGACGGAATAACTAAAAAACGTCGTCAGGTTAGACACTTTTTTCTTACAAGTTTTGAACGAAACCGTTTGTTTAGTGGTCAACTATGAATGTGTAAGTGGCGCCATCTATTTCGCCACATATGAACTACAAAAATAGATTTGACGTTACACAAATTCTACATAGCGTAATGGAAATAAATTAAAATACTATTCAGTATTAATAAATTATATTGTATATCGTTTGGTTAAGTGTTGTTTATATCAATCCACCTGTAAGGTGGTTCTACGCTAGAGGAGCTAAGCACGAGCCGAGTTCGAATTCGTGTAGTGTCCTTCATGGTCGGCTCCTTTAGAGAGGGTCCACACTACACGAATTTGAGCTCTTTGAGGCAAAGTGGGCCACAGTTCACCATATAGACTTGGTTTTGGTTTGCCAATTCTATTTAGAAAAATAAATAATAAAAGAGAATAAAGCTGATGGCAAAAGGTTAAGAGCCCAACTTAAGTGAACAGAGCAGGATATGTCTGCCACATGCCTGACAAATTTTGGTCCAAAGTAGCACAAAACTGGTGTCCTAAGATGCTATCTTAGGGTAAACGGGGTCACAGCAGACCGCGAAGTGGATGGCGCTGGCGGGATGAACTTGCCCAATTTAGCCAGAATTGGCATAAGGAACTGCTAGCGGACGAAAAATTTAAGGAGTTGAGGGAGACCTTTACCCAGCAGTAGGGCAGAACAGGCCAACAAAAACTAAGTTAATTTACAGATATTCTGCGTAGAAGCACTGTTGCAGCTGATGTACACTCGGCGCCACAACTGGGTGGAGGACACTCGCGTCAGAAATGTTAAAGAGTCTACTGTCACTACTCCCGGTACACCTGTCACTGTCATTAGAGAAGGCATGGAGTAACGCTGGTGGAGGAAGAATAAGAATATTTATTTATATTTTCTATTATATATGATACCTTGGAAACGAATGGATGCGGGAAATCGATGGATGCGAGACGCGCAGAAACGTCGTGGCGACACTTGGGGGAGGCATATGTCCAACAGTGGACGTATATCGGCTGAAATGATGATGATGATGATCATACCTTGCCAACTGCTAATGGCTGTCCCAATTATCTTACATAACCTTATCTGTAACTTGCATTTGCCAAACAACTACAACCGTGGCAAGAAACATAGGCTCCTGGCAGTTCCGACGTGTCGTACAAATCGCTCACCACACTGCACTGCTCTCCTTGACAAGAACATTGGTTTTGACATGTTTGGGGTAGAATGGAAGACGAAACTGTCAGAATGTATGAATCTGTAAGATGAATGCATGACTGTGTCTACTATTTATTAAATAAGTATCCACCCCCTAAAGTCCTGCGCGACATGTGACTTGTCTGTTTTAATTTTAATGTTCTATTATTCTTTATCTTTTTTTTTGTATTATCTGTCTTTAAATAGTGTAATTGGCTTCAACCGTTCTATTTAAATTAAATAAATAATGAAATACCAATAGCTGTTCTAATATGAAATAAAAAGAGATTCCTTAATTGTCCTTTTTTAGGGTTCCGTAGCCAAATGGCAAAAAACGGAACCCTTATAGATTCGTCATGTCTGTCTGTCTGTCTGTCTGTCTGTCTGTCTGTCTGTCTGTCTGTCTGTCTGTCTGTCTGTCTGTCTGTCTGTCCGTCCGTCCGTATGTCACAGCCACTTTTTTCCGAAACTATAAGAGCTATACTGTTGAAACTTTGTAAGTAGATGTATTCTGTGAACCGCATTAAGATTTTCATACAAAAATAGAAAAAAAGCAATAAATTTTGGGGGTCCCCATACATAGAACTGAAACTCAAAATTTTTTTTTTCATCAAACCCATGCTTGTGGGGTATCTATGGATAGGTCTTCAAAAATGATACTGAGGTTTCTAATATCATTTCTTTCTAAACTGAATAGTTTGCGTGAGAGACACTTCCAAAGTGGTAAAATGTGTGTCCCCCCCCTCTAACTTCTAAGATAAGAGAATGATAAAACTAAAAAAAATATATGATGTACATTCCTATAAAAACTACCAACGAAAATTGTTTTGAACGAAATCCAGTAAGTAGTTTTTTTTTAATGCGTCATAAACCGAAAAAAATACACTATTATTAAAACATCGATCAAAGTTACAACACATTACAAGAACTTTTATATTATGTTACTTGCTGCTACGGAACCCTTCATAGGCGAGTCCGACTCGCACTTGGCCGGTTTTTAATCTTTCCCCCACAATAGGAATCTATCTGTAGGCCATACAAATATTTGTTCTGAGCGGGAATCGAACCCCGACACGCAGCGTAGAACAAAAAATATATTTTTCTTTCTTTCTTTTAATCAATCACTAGGATCACTTCGTTGTTCGTCTGTCTGTCTGTCAAGAACCTTCGTCTCGGGAACGAGTGGAGGTACCGAGTTGAAATTAAAAGTATATATATCAACCAAACTTGTAAGTTAACGAAAAAAAAAATACTGCCGATTAATTAAAAACCCCAAGCGAACACATTCACTCTCTCAGTGTCTTTCTATTGTGTCTCCAATTACGTTATCCGAAAGGTTAAGTTCAATTTCCGAATCAAATAGAGATTTTTACGAATCGCAGTTTTTAGGGTTCCGTAGTCAACTAGGAAGTTAATCGTATATGCAAGCATTTTTCTAAACTCATTAGTGGGTACACTTATTTTGACGGACGGGAAACTACGGAACCCTACACTGAGCGTGGTCCGACACGCTCTTGGCCGGTTTTTTTTTTGTTGACGAAACTACATTCTAGAAAATAGTCTTCAGATTTTTTTCTATATTTATGCCATAAGACTCAGGATTCTAAGACTACGGGAGTAACCTATGAATTTCGATTCTCTTGAGTTTGCAACATAAACGGCTATATCCTTACAAGTTAAATTTTATCACAGCTTCCTTGAAGTCGTAGACCGGAGAATATGGTTTTAATTTCAACTCGATGTCTCCACGCGTTCCCGAGATAAAGGGTCCTAACATACAGACATACAAATACATAATAGACTGAACAGACGGGACAACGAAGTGATATAGGGTTCCCTTGGAACCATAAAAATGCGCTAAGTAAACTACCTCAAAGGTGTGACGTGAAAAGGTGTACATTTAAACTCTCTCAACTTTTTGAATCATTATAATCTAAAAACCGTGGCTTTGATCTACTTTCTCCGAGCTAATTTTATATGATACTAGCTGTGCCCCGCGGTTTCACACGCGTTTTTCTCGTTTCCGTGGAAATACCGAGATAAAATATTGCCTATAATTGCCTCCCTCAATAAATGGACTATTGAATATTTAAACAGTTTTCATATCAGATCAGTATTTCCCAAGATTACCGCGTTCATAAATGTATTTATTATACTCTTCAAAGATCTTATACTTACAATCATCACCAAATCTATACTAATATAATATTATAAAGCTGCAGAGTTTGTTTGTTTGTTTGTTTGTTTGTTTGAACGCGCTAATCTCTAGAACTACTGATCCGATTTGAATGATTCTTTCAGTGTTGGGTAGTCCATTTATCGAGGAAGGCTATAGGCTATGTTTTATTTTTTTCAAAATTAGGGATCCGTAATAAAACTGCTATTTTGTAACACAAGGTGTAAAATCGAAAACCTATTATTGCGTGCGCTGCAAAAACTATTGACAATAGAACAAAATGATGTACTACGGGTTTGTAGATCCCATTAAGACCTACAAAAAAGTCCGCGAGAACATATATCTAGCTATCGTGGTTTAATCACAATAACCGATTTTGTGTTCAAAATAATTATTAAATCGTCTAAAGAAAAAAAACTACGTTAAATATGTATCGTAATATTAATCTTTATCGAAATTAAGCATTATGTTATCAAAAGTATTTATGTAGAAGTAAAATACTTTTTGTTTCATCTCAATCGGATATTTCGTTTAAAAGTTATCACGTGTGTACCTAAGATGTTAAGAGTTGGTACCTATTAATGAGTTAAGGGCCATGAAGTTTTTTATCAACATAAAATCCTGTAATAATCTTTTTCGAAATATATTTGTTGATGATTGTAAGTATAAGATCTTTGAAGAGTATAATAAATACATTTATGAACGCGGTAATTTTGGGAAATACTGATCTGATATGAAAACTGTTTAAATATTAAATAGTCCATTTATTGAGGGAAGCAATTATAGGCAATATTTTATTTCGGTATTTCCACGGAAACGAGAAAAACGCGGGTGAAACCGCGGGGCACAGCTAGTATATTTAGAAAAAGATTATTACAGGATTTTATGTTGATAAAAAATTAGTATATGTTCTCGCGGACTTTTTTGTAGGTCTTAATGGGATCTACAAACCCGTAGTACATCATTTTGTTCTATTGTCAATAGTTTTTGCAGCGCACGCAAAAATAGGTTTTCGATTTTACACCTTGTGTTACAAAATAGCAATTTTATTACGGATCCCTAATTTTGAAAAAAAACAAACATAGCCTATAGCCTTCCTCGATAAATGGACTACCTAACACTGAAAGAATCATTCAAATCGGACCAGTAAATCCAGAGATTAGCGCGTTCAAACAAACAAACAAACAAACAAACTCTTCCGCTTTATAATATTATAGTATAGATATGAATATGATGGTGTTTTGAACAATCCTACCAATTTGCTGGGCGCGATTTTTGTAACCTCAGATTTCTAAATAGACTATACGGCTGCATACAGGATTTACTCCCCAAGGGTTAAAATAATTAATCACATCAATTTCAAACTTATATATTTTGTAAATAAATAAACAATACCGGATAAATTTTTAAAAACAATAAATTTTGCAGTCACTTTTTAAGAAAAATAAATAAAACACTTTGATTAAAAATACGGCAATCAATATCAAATATTGTAGACACTTTTACAAGAATAATAACGTAACAACTACCTATAAACTATCATGAGAATAATACATTTAATACAAAAAGCAAACAAGAGCAAAAAACTAAAGGAAAGCTACTGAAATGTTATAATGCAATGGTGCAATACTAGTTCGTTTCAGGACTCTCAAATGCGATACAACATTTCAGGAAAAGACAAAGCGGCGAACACAGTAAACACTAAAATCGAATAAACTGTAACTAAAACATCTCTTTTCATTTTCATAATCGGATCAAAGTCTGTTTTGAAACGAAATTTGTCGTTATCTGATTTTCTCACATTTTTAATCCTCACTCTTTGAAATGATTCTCTTCTCTTTTTACGCGACTTAATTTCGTTTGATAATTCGATGATTTTATTTTCAGCATCATAAAAATTAAGAGATTTTTTAGTTTCTGTTGTAATTAAAACTTGTGGAATATTTATAACGTTTTTATGATTTGTCGGTACATCGTTTATCGCGAGCAGCGTATCTACTGGAGGACATTCTGCAAAGAGCATTGATTGTATCGACGGCTTGCTGCGCACTCTGATCACAGGCTGCGTGGCGTCTACACTGTGACTTATGCCCAGTGGTAGCAACTGTGAAGGAACATCCGTCAGCTTATTGACAGCCTCTCTGATGTCCGCACCAACTTCTTTATCAACATAAATCCGTTTGGGACACCACAATTCGTTTGTGTTAATACGTAATGTACGCCTTTGAGAGCCTTCATTATCGGATAAATAGAACGAGTACAGACTTGGGTTGGACTCCAGCTGCCGCAGTCTCTCTAGAGACGTTAGAGAAACTAAATCGCAATGGCAGCTTCTCAAGGAATGTTCTTCCATTGTAGCGGATTTATTTATCAGAATAGTCTCCAGTACCTTATTTTGCTGGTTCTTCGGCGAAATTTTGTCATCTTTGGTCATTTGTGTTTGACATGTTGAAATATTTTGAATTTCGTTTAAGAGTCCGACTAGTATGTCCAAGGAGGTCGTGTACTCGATATCTTCAGGTTTATTTGCAACAGACTTTAGTTTGTTCCCTATGGTATTGCGGGTTTGTGTCTGTTCGCCATTTAATATACCTTCTACTGTTTTATTTTGATTGCAATCTATGAAGTCATGCGTAGATGGTGCATTGGTCGCATTAGCCAGTTTTATTTCTTGCTTTTCGACGGACTCCTTGACATGAGTAGTACTTGTACTTATCCCTATAGTGACTAATGTAGTGGCGGCTAGAATGTCAACCTGAGCAGCTCGCTCGAAGCGGAGAGTAGGCTGTTCGCTTTTGGAAGTGTGATTATCTTTATTATTTTTATGATCAGCAAGTAAAGACTCATCCTTCTTAGTTTTTTTTGGAATCTCGTCAACCAATTGAATAAGAGAATTAGAATTGCGCTTTATTGATTCGTAGTCCGGAAATGCATATCCAACCGTTGCAATTTTCATAGGGAAATTGGTAAAATTCCAATCTAAATGAGATTTTGATAATATGGGCAAAACAGTTAAGTCAGAAAAGTTTTCAGTAGAATGTTTTTTCATGTTTTGTGTGATTGGAGTTTGGAGAACGACAGAGCTTGCATCTCCAGACTGTAGAACGAATACATTCTGTTTTGATTGTTTTGGGGTTATCATCAAATTTTTGATTCGTAACCGTTTTTGAAAACTACCCACCGAAATATGGTTATATTTCGGTGGTATGGATAAAGCGTTTTCTAACTTTTCCAACTCTGAGACTGAGCTTATAGTTTGTAACTCGTCAGGAATATTAAATTTGACTTGCTTCTGTTCTTTTTCAGCGTACTTTTCAGTATTTTCAATTGACGTTTTAACATTATTATCATTCATTATATCTAAGACAAAATCAGAGCACGACGATGGTAGTTGGGCACACGACAAATCTTCAACGATTGAAGTACTTTCGTGACCTTCAGGCAGTACCTCCAAACCTTGTGTAGAGGTAGTCTTCATAATGGAGTTTATCATATTGTGTAACTTGCTTCCTAGCTCGGAAGACTCTTGAAATGAAGTCAGTGCAGATGAGGTTGATGACGCTATAACAAGACCACAAGTTATAGCAATTACATATCCTACTAAAATTATCCGATACATGCAACAATATCGATTTTGTAAAGATAAAATTTAAAAAAAGGGGTACTTATAATATTAATGACCTGTAGGTAGTTTTTACGCAACGCCGACTACTACCTCAGTCATTGGACCCGGTCAGCTGACGTTTTCTTAAAGAAATTAATTTCGTACATGCGTACATTAATACGAGTTTAGAAGAAAAGGTACTTTATTTTTTAATTTTATCTTTACAAATTGATAGTGTTTCATAAACCGGATCGACCCTCCACGGGATTAAAACGATTAAAATTGAAGGGTCTATAAATGAGAAAGTTTCTATGTATGGGTGTTTTTTATTCTTTTACGCAAATCTAATGAATGGATTGCGATGAAACTGGATACAAGAGTAGACCATATCGTGGAATAACACATAGGATACGTTTTATTCCAGAAGTATGTTCGTTTGGGATAACTTTCTACTATCACGCGGGCGAAGTTGCTGGCAGTAGCTTAGTCTTACTATAAAGGGTGTAAGGAACAGCCCTCCACAAACTTTAAGGGCTTGCTCAGTAGACGAAACTGAACAACCATCCACAAAAATTTTTTTCAGGAAACGAAAAAGAAAATCGGCGTCACCATACAAACTGTCCAATCAAGTTTATAATTTTGTTTGGTGAGCCGGATTTTTTTTTTGTTTCCTGAAACAAAGTGTTGTGGAAGGTTGTTCAGTTTCGTCTACTGAGCAAGCCCTTAAAGTTTGTGGAGGGCTGTCCCTTACACCTTGTATATTTCAAAGTAAAATAATCCTAGAAATGTCGGTATGGTACGCACCCAGCTCGATGTCAATCGGCAGAAGAGGAACACGTGACTTCAAAGCACTTTGAGGGTCGAAGATGGCGGGCGATATATTCCGCACGCGTCCATAATGACTTTTCACATACGATTCAACTGCCACCATTTTTTTCTCTCTGTGTAAATATTAATCAGAAATCAGAAACATTTATTTCAAATAGACCAATTATAGGCACTTGACTGAATTGTCAAAATGTCGGTTAGTGACAAAAGTGAAGCTTAATTGCATATACCAAAGCGTAAATCTCTATGGCGATCATATTACTCATGTGAGTTACATAAATCTTCGTTACATTTTCTTCATATACACTTCCGTGCAAATAAATCGGACCACCCCTAACGTTCTGGTTTAAAACATGATACTTAGAGGAAAAACTAAAATTAATATATAAAGTTTTTGACATCAGTTTATAGATAAAGGAAGAAAGTTGAGGGTTGTTTTAAAAGTCATAGTTTTTTTATATAGATTTTTCAGACTTGTATATAGCACGATCAAACTGAAACCAAGTTCAGCGATGCGCACGAGATAATTTCGGAACATTGGCAGGCTTGTGTTGATTTAACCACCTTTCTGCAAGTCTTCGTCGTACAATCCACTCAATGAGACTCTACGGACATACGAGAATTTTTTTTTTGCACTTGAACTCCAGTGAGATATCGATTACGCAAAGACATTGGATACCAAAAATCGGTCATCGCGCTCTGATGTCGTCCGATTTCTGCGTGAACCGATCCTCTATTGAAATTTCCGGTCTACAACAGACCTTTGGCACACTCGTCTTGCTGCAGATCGAATTAAATGAAGACTTCTAGCCGCGACGCCCTGACTCTACTTGAGCAGTCTCAGTTGGACTTGTATCCATTTTTACATGAAGTAAACCCGCTTAAAATTAAGTTAGATGATAACAAAGTTGGACAAATTCCAAATAAAGAAAGATTTGATTCAATTTAAATACGCAAATCTCCTCAGTGATAGACAGTACGGGTTTCGCCGCAATCGATCCACTGGGGACCTACTAGTGTATGCCTCCCACTTGTGGGGCGAGGCCCTCGAGAAGAATGGGGAAGCAATTGCTGTCTCCTTAGACGTCTCGAAGGCCTTCGACAGGGTATGGCATGCTAGCCGCTTGAGTAAGCTTCCAGCATACGGCATTTCCCCTGGTCCGATTAACTGGGTTAAAGACTTCCTGAGAGAACGGTCTCTTCGAGTTGTTATCGATGGATGCTCATTAGAGCCCATGACGACTAATGCCGGAGTTCCTCAGGGGTCAGTTCTCTCTGCAACATATTAATGATCTGCTGACGCCTGGTATCAATGGGTAAGCAGATGATAGCACAGTTGTATAGAGATACCTACCAGGTGCTCGGGCTAGTAAGGAGCAAATCCAGTCCGAACGAGAGGCTATGGTAGACCGTACGAATATCTCACTTCAGGCAGTCTCCAAGTGGGGCGAAACCAATCTGGTGGGATTCAATGCCGCCAAAACACAGGCATGTCTGTTCACCGCCAAAAGGAGCCGTTCACCTCGGCTCCTACTTTTCAGAATGTATCATTGGATTGTACCGACCGCCTTCAGCTCTTGGGTGTTGAAATTTCCTCCGACCTCAATTTTGTCCAAAGCCAAAGGAGCTGCTAGGAAACTAGGCGTCCTTGCAAAAGTCCAGCGGTACTTCACACCGGGCTTTTAATGTTATACAAAGCACAGGTCCGATCGTGTGTGGAGTACTGCAGCCACGTATGGGCTGGTGCTGCAAAGTGCCACCTAGCAGCTTTGGACTCGGTGGAAAGACGTGCGAAGAGGCCGATTGGTGATCCAGATGGTGATCCAGCCAGCCTTTCGGTGTTTTACAGGTTGCATTTTGGAGTGTGCGCAGGAATTGCATGACTTGATTCCGCCATCTCATGTCTACCATCGGACAGACCGACATACGGCGAGTATCCACCTTTACGTTGTTGAAACCTCTACGGTCCGGACTAAGCGTTTCGCCTCAAAAAACAAAATCAAAATTTCTTTATTTCTGACCCAATAGTCCATAAATTGTTAGTGTATTAGTAACAGAAAGTGCTTTTATACTATATTAGCATTGTTAGTAACCTATAGCTAATTCCACCCAGTGTCTCTAGATGCTGCTACGACTGTTGCGCAAACATTACAGTTAGAAAAACGCTTTCTTACGCATGATGGCGTAAAGGCCATCCGTGTGAGCCGCGGCAAAAAATCTCGACGCACTACAACGCCACGGCAACCGCAGCAGCATCCTGAAAGCGTTTTTATATTGTACGCGCAGGACGTTGTAAGCTCGGTTTGTACATGACACTCACAGGCCGCTCGAGTAGAAAGACTGACAGAAAGCCTTAAATAAACTACTTTTGACGTCAATTTTTATCCACAAGGATACGTCAACCCCGTGTACCTTATACAATATAATAAATACTAATATATTATACTTCGAATTACTCAAGTTTTCAAATAATTTACTTACAATGCTTGCGGCGTTTCCGGCACACTGACTTGTTTGAAGGACGAGCCTGTCACTTGGTTGAGCCTGTCCTTAGCTTCGGGGCTGCTGTTGCAAGATTGACGCGTTCTAAACGCTCGCTCTACAAATAATAGACAGCTGTACGAGTCAAATTAGTCGCAAAAAAAAAATTATCATGATCTTCTGACTTGAAGGTAAATTTAAATACAATTTTAAAAAAACATTAATATCGCTTTTATCGTGCTTAGACACCACGACTGCAAATTTCACGTTGCCTCTTCTGCAAACATTGCATTGATGAAACTAGCTTTTAAAGCATTGATGGTAGACGAATTGGGAAAAAAATTGACATTTCAAGAAATCAAATAAAATTCACCTTTACACACCTGAGGGTGGCACAGGCGAAGGTGACTTCACTGCGCCTCCAGCTGGCACCGGCTCGGTTACACTTCGCTTCGCTTTGTTCCTAGTGCTCCCGGACCCTGCCGGCCTATCGACGGAGTGTGGAGTGGCTGCTAATCTTTGCAGTCTACCCGACATTAAATTTTTGCCATATTTCGTTTGGTACTCCTCACTGTGAGCCTGGACGTACGATTTCTTGGGCTGTGCGAGTGAATTCAACCTAGAACTATATAATTTAGAAGGTCCTCGCACAGCTTCGCCTCTGGCTTCTTTGGCTTCTTCTAATATGTCTATTATTTTCTTTCTTGGTGGTTTCTCTGTGTTATCTCTGTGCTTATCCTCAACAGGAATCTGCTGATGCGGAATTTTTGGTGAATCAGTCTCTTTATGATGTCTAGGTTTCTTTTCTTTTGGTGTTGAAATCCGCACGTACCCGTCCCGTTCAGACTCATTGTGTTGATCAAGCCGAGAGCGTCGTTTAATAGGGCTTTTTCGCGACGCACTCTTACCACTCTTCCCGTCAGATACGGATACAATGTCAGTTTTCTTAGGAAGCTTTTGTTCAGCATTAGGCTTTTGTCTATTTTTTTGTACATTTTCAAATTCATGTAAAAGTTGTGAGATGGCTTTTAAAGGATTTTCTGATATATTTTTAATAGGACTGGTGCCCGATTTCCTGCGATTTTTTCGATTATTTTCTGTATTAGCTATAGGAGTCGGAGATTTTGAGCTGATAATAACTTTAGGTACGACAGGTGACAAAGTTCCCGGTTTTTTATTATGAGTATTATTAGGTTTTTCGGTGTTACTTTTATCGAAGCTAAAAGAACTGGGATTAGACGATGCTGTATGATGCTTCAGACTCGTTCCACTTTCACTGCCCTGACACGTAGAGCTCACTCGACCTTCTTTCCCATCGACTTTTTTGGGAATACTTACTACAAACTTGCTTTTTGTCGGCTTATGTTCAGTCTCTTGAACTTTTTTCAATGAATTCATCAAGGTATATATTTTGTCTATACTTTTTTTACATTCGACTGAAGAGTTAAGCTTCTTCGTATCAGTACTGTTTTGCTCATTCGGAATTTTTGGAGAATTTTCCGGAACTTTCTGTATGCTTTCACATGTTACCAAATCCTTTGAAGTACTCTCATTCTTAGTATCATCGACTCTGGTAGCACTCAACCTATCAATATAAGTAGGTTAGTCTAAGAAGATCAACATCCAAAAGTCCAAATTTATGTGCTACGGAGCGCAGCATAGTGTTAAATTAACGGATCGCATTTGAAACACTGTACTGCGCTCACAAATGCAGATTATTGATGTGGCTTAGAGGGCTGCCCAGCTTAAGTGGGACTGGGCTAGACATGTCTGCCGCACATCGATCGAGCGGTGGGGCAGTAAAACACAAAACTGCGTTCCCTAAAATCGCACGACGGAGTTGCGGCAGACCAAGGAGACGGCGGGAGGACTTAGATGCCTTCCTTAGGAATTGCAAACAAAAGGATCAAAGCCGGGAACAATGGAAGGAATGGAAGAAAGTCTTTGCTCAGCAGTGGGACAGTATAGGCTAGATATAATAGTATAATAAGAAGATTAAATAAGACCTAGTGCTCTAGATATCAAATAAATTAAGTATGCAGTTCAACGTAAGTAACCATTTTATGTTGATACCAAATATACACGTACAGAAAGTACTTACGGTTTATCTTTATCCGGAAATATTTCATCGTCGTCAATAATAAGGTCGCTTTTAGACGGACCAATAAGCTGGGTAAGATAATTTAAGTTATTCCGGAAAACATTAGAAACAACTGAAGTGGATGTGGAACAGAAATCTTTTGCATCGTTTTCATTTCCTTTCATATTGATATACATCATTTCTGTATCGGCTTCATCTAAGTAATAGCTCCTGTTGATATATTTCTTGCTGTTGTTATCTGGTGTGGACGCCACCGACATGTCGTGCTCACCCTCATTATCCTCCAAATCTATATCTAAAGCGTCTCGTCTTCCTCCCTTTCGGTTTTTCCCTTTTGCTTGTTTACTGGGATCCCCGTTCGCTTGTCCGTAGATAGAATTATAGAAAGATTTATTGGATATTGATAACTTTGTAACGGAGCTAGCCGACTGAGGCAGTGAATTGCCTTTTACGTACTTATGCTTAGTAATCTTGCAGTTTTCGGCTAGCGCCATTTTCTTCTTTTCTCGTTTCTCTCTTATCTCTAATAGTTTTCTTCGTTTCTTTTCTTCCATAATAAAAGATTTGTTCTCGTATGGTGATTTTATTCTTACTCGCGTTGGTGATTTTTTCTTCTTAGATGGTGACTGTGATATATCTTCTCCGCTTTCTTCTGTAAGAGCGCTTTGCATATTTAATTTCCGCATAGTCATAAGCAAATCATCAGGAAACACATCACCAGATGCTTCTTTTTTTGTAGTCTTGAATTTGCTATGTAGAATGTCTTTTAATGCATCATTCGAGTCACTCGATTCCTGAAAGCTGGAATTCTTTAACGATAGGGTATTTTCACTATCGCTGCATGTATAATCAATGACATCTAGATAAGAACTTTCAATTGGATTGTTAACGGAGTGTGTGCTGCCCTCAGAGACTACGGAAACTTCATGTACAGTCTCATCGACTGTTGTCGTTTCCAGTTCTATTATCTTAAGCTTACTTTCGGGAAGGTATTGGTTATTAGTTTCTTCTATGTTAGGCACATTAGCTTCTTCTATGTAAGGCATATTAGCTTTTTCTATGTAAGGCATATTAGCTTCTTCTATGTAAGGCATATTAGCTTCTTCTATGTAAGGCATATTAGCTTCTAAACAAGGCAAGGGCTGCACGTCTGAATCTTGTGTATCTGAAAAATTTAAATATTTAGACAATAATTTATTTTTCAATTAGCCTAACCATTTAATCCTTAATACTTTAAAAAATATTACCGCGTTCAACAGGTACAGGGGATTGTAGAATCATGATTGAGTTGATGTTGCTAATAACTTGTCCAGTCTCAGAACGTTGTAACTGGAGCACCACATCCACTCTTTCTTCAACGGTTCGATCTTTTTTGCAACTAATGATAAGATTTTCAGCACAACATTTACTCAAAAGTTTATAAGGTCCACATATAATTTTCGGTACTTCCACAACAATTTTCTTTTCAAGAATTTTTGATAATGATCTAACATCGACTGCTGAGTGAACGATGTCATCCCATGTAGAGTTTCCCCCACTTGTCTTTCGTTCCACATGTAGCGGTATGCTGGTAGACGTCGCTAGGACTTTGGTATTCGCGGGGAGATCTTCCGCAGACCGAACAACTTCGCGCCACTTCTCCTTAGCTTTATCACTTAAAAAATCACCGTTGCTGATACGTTTTAGTTGGTCTATAGTATTCTTGACGTAACGTATTATGTTGTCCATATAAAAGTTGTAATTATCTTCCAGACGTTTACAACAAATGTAGTCGAGCAGTGAAGCTGGTAGTACGGCGCCCTCGAAGTCAGAAGTTTTGTTCATTTGTCTTAAGTTTTTGAGTTGTTCATTTATGTATGGATCTTTGAATAGGAAATGTTTGTCGTAGTCGGTGGCGAGGTTAGAGGTTTGCATCTTGAGGTTGCCTAGTTTGTGGCAGAGAGTGTTCTCTGCGGAGGACGCGTTGAGGTCGAAGCGCTCGTCGTTGAGGAGGTCGAGGCGCTCGTCGTTGATGCGGAACACACTGCGCAACTCCTCGCTGCTGAAGCGCTCGCTCACGTCCGAGTCCGACTCGTCGTTGTACACGATATTCTCCACGCGCTGGTTCGGCTTTTTCCGCTTCAGTTCGTTAGCATTTGACATCAGCTTTGTGCCCAGGTCGATGTTCTTGTACAGAAGCACTAAATCTCTGGTGGTTAGCGTGTCAACATCTGAATAAAGGTGTCAATAGTTTTATTATCTACAATTGGTTTGATAGCTAAGTATAACGAGGATCTAATCATTCCACCAACCAGCAGTTTATACGGAGTGATGAGACGATTATTAGCTACCTTCTACCAGCTAAGATTAGGTAGGTAAACCGTCGGAGATTATCCTTCTGATATTCCTAGTACTTCATCCACACTACCCTTTCATACTCTTCACTTTGGTCATCGACTAGATATATTATGTGACAGATACAGGCTTGTTAATAATAAATAAAGAGTAAAGTTGTGCCAAGTTGAAACATTTAGGGCTAATGCAAATTACTTCTCTCCAGAATTATTTTATCAACTAGCCGAGGTATTAAGAGGTTGGATATCATACCGATACCTATGCTCTGACGTCAGTATAATAGAATTAAACAAAGAGGGAAAAACGGAAAACATTTAGTTGCATCTCTGTCTGAAATACGTAACTACTCTTTTTGCGAAGGTAAATTATGTTTTAGAGTCGGTCTGTGTTAAACGTGTCTTATTCGAGAGCTCTAGCTAACATTAACTTTACCTTTGTTTGCTACGTAAGAACCTCAGACCAACAATGTAAAAACAAACTAAGAACTTACCAGTGGTGTCAAAGTTTTGATTTTTCGCCATGAGTTCGAAGAGTTCATTAGCTGTCTGGTACTCAAGGGAATCCTGTCCATCATGTTCGGAAACTGTGACGCTTTCCTCTTTCACTCCGTCATTATCAGGTATCTTACTTATTAACATGTCTGCTATCACAAAGATTTTGATTCTAACGCTTTTATTAACAAAATTAACAACTGCTTCAAAAGATATACAGTATACAATACAACAAAGCTTGTAAAAACACAATTGACAAAACCGTTTCTATTATTGTAAATTTTTGGTATCATTTTAAAAATATACTACACATTGAAAAAGAATTTGATGTCATTATTTTGAATTTCGAAACGTAACGCCTATTTTTTTAACGGCCAGTGTCAAGTTGACAGTTGCTGATTACCAAAAAGTTAACAAACCCCAAGCGAACGCTGCCAGGAGTTCGCGCGTGATTTCAAGCGAACGTCGGCGTCCGCAAAGATTTTAAAATATAGAGCGTTTATCCAAGAACATAAATAAGAAGTTCTTCATAAAGTACCAGATAGTTTGTAAATATCGAAAACAAGCACACCTTTCCGTTATTCACTTATTACCTGAATAGTTACCTAACTATTTTATTTCACAACGCGCTGTAACTTCTTGAATCGTTTGTCTTTATTATTTTTATTGCGAAACATAAAAGAAATGGTTCAGATAATACGATCGACACGTTCATTATGTACAGCGCTCCGATTGGCCCGCTCCAAGCCCTCACGGCCTGGGGTGCTATTCTCTAAGAAAACACCCTTGAGCTCAGCGCTGGCACAGCGACGAGTCGTGAGCGCAGTACATTGAATTAACAATCCAATGTAAAGGGGCATTGGTTTTCTTAGAGAATAGCACCTCTGGTCATTCGGTCTTGCGGCAAGTGGCGCTGCGAGCGGGGCGACATCAGTAAGCAGGCGCGCGTTGCTATGAGCGGCGTCTCGTGGAGTGTTCAAACATTTTCATACTATTGATCTTAGCTCTTCTCTTAGCTCGCGGCCCCGCACTTAACTCCTGCTCACAGCGGCAAAGTCGTGCACGAGTCATAAAACATTACGCATTGATATGGTGGGTCTACGCTAGATGAGCTAAGAACCGCTACTCGCGTGTCAAGTGCACACGTAGGTACACAGAGTCTCCAACGATTACAGCCCTCGAACCTGATGCGAAACTCTTTGTGTTCGTCAAAATACCGACAACAGGCGGATTACAATCGAGCACGAACCAAACATTCTATGCGCGCTCGTTCGAGGCTTGCAAGTCGATGCCGACGACCTTACAGCCACGTCTGATAACAGGCGACGCATGTCTGTCAACACATATGACTTATAGATCTGATGTAACGTCGCCACAGAATAATTACCACATAGTCTCGACCAGTCAGAACGCAGTACCCCCCGCTCCCCCGTACTAATCAGCACGCAGTACCCCCCGCTCCCCCGTACTAATCAGCACGCAGTACCCCCCGCTCCCCCGTACTAATCAGCACGCAGTACCCCCCGCTCCCCCGTACTAATCAGCACGCAGTACCCCCCGCTCCCCCGTACTAATCAGCACGCAGTACCCCCCGCTCCCCCGTACTAATCAGCACGCAGTACCCCCCGCTCCCCCGTACTAATCAGCAGGCAGTACCCCCCGCTCCCCCGTACTATTCAGCACGCAGTACCCCCCGCTCCCCCGTACTATTCAGCACGCAGTACCCCCCGCTCCCCCGTACTAATCAGCACGCAGTACCCCCCGCTCCCCCGTACTAATCAGCACGCAGTACCCCCCCGCTCCCCCGTACTATTCAGCACGCAGTACCCCCCGCTCCCCCGTACTAATCAGCACGCAGTACCCCCCGCTCCCCCGTACTAATTAGCACGCAGTACCCCCCGCTCCCCCGTACCAATCAGAACGCAGTAACCCGCTCCCCGTGCCTCGGCTAGTTGACAGAATTGATTTGGTGCACTAGTTCAAGAATGTGCCACGAAAGTCTATGACCAGTGTGTGTTGCCAGTGATGACATGGATCCGAAACGTGGTCGCTCACAATGGGCCTCATCAAAAGGCTTAAAGTCACCCAAAGAGCAATGGAAAGGGCTATGCTCGGAGTTTCCTTGCGTGATCGAATCAGAAATGAAGATATCCGCAGGAGAACCAAGGTTGCCGACATATCACAAAGAATCGCCAAACTTAAGTGGCAATGGGCAGGGCACATTGCTCGCAGAACAGATGACCGTTGGGGCCGAAAGGTTCTGGAGTGGCGACCGCGTACCGGAAAACGCAGCATTGGAAGGCCCTGACGACCTGGTGAAGGTAGCGGGAATCCGATGGATGCGGGACACACATGATCGTTCGTTGTGGCGACGCTTGGGGGAGGCCTATGTCCAACAGTGGACGTCTGTCGGCTGAAATGATGATGCTGATGATGACTAGTTCAAGAATGAGGCATCTAGTGGCTGTAAGGTCGTTAATCGGTACACACTACACGAATTTGTGCTCGCCCATCTAGGGTGAACCGCCGTCCGGTAACTGTCCGGACCAAGCCCAAGTCGTCGACGGCGCGAACTGTTCCCGCGCGCCTCAAGGAGTTGTCAGCAACAGCAGGGACCCAAAAGGGTCGAATCTTACTGGGGCCAGGGTTATCCGAAAGGGCGCTCGAGCCCCGGTATGAAGGCTAGAAGGAACGGGGTGGGTCTTTTACTTTTACTTCAGAACTATTTAGTGACTAATCTATGACGAAAGTGAAAAAGACAGTGCAACTAATATGTGATAGTGTTATCTGAACATAATATTCATCAAAGACTAAATAACAACAACATTTTAATGTCGACCACAGACGTACCTAAATCTGTGTTAAAATAATAATATTGTGTTTTCTGACTATTCATAACAGTCTAAATAGATGACATTTGGAAGTACCTGTGCAAAAAAATCGTTAAGTGTCTCTCAAAAAATAACATAAACAAATATACGAAGTGAAGTGTCAGTTACAAGAAAAAATATTTGAATGACACTGTCGTCATAACGAACAACGTACTTGATTAGAAGTTGTAGCAACCAATAACTAATTTCGACTTTTAACTTAATTGACTCCGTGGCCAAACTAGTACGACGTCTACCTCAGGTGGATCGGTTCCCAAGTTCGAACCTCACGATTGTGGATGACTTTTTGGAATGTTATAAACATCAGGCAGGTTTTAAGAATATTAATACGGAACCAACTGATAAAATAAAAACAAAAAATGGAGTCTCAAAACATTACTATGCGAAGAAATAAAGCAGTAACCAGCTCTCCGACTTCCTCATTTGACTCGGCTAACTCGGAGTATCTTACAAGAAGTTTGCCACAAACTACCGGCTTAAGTTGCGAAGAGTGTGAAAGATTAATTGGAGATATTGAACAGTTAAGAATGCAGTTAAATACTGCACATGATGAAATCGAAAACTTGGTAATGGAAAACGCCAAGTTGAAGAAACAAACCAGTGAACAACAAAATATAATAGTTAAACTAAAAAACCTATGTAGCAGCCAACCTAGCAGTACTAAAAAACACTCAACTTTAAAGAAAAATAAAAGTATGATAAAACAATTAAATATTACCAAAAAGAACCTAGATAGCAGTCTTATTAATTTGGAAACAAAAAAGTGTCAGAAAATAATAACAGATGGCGCTACAGGCAGTACGAGCAGTTCACCCATTGATCTCAACTACACCTTGAAGCGGAGCGATCCGACTTCATTTACAAATGAAGCAAAAATCACACAGAGTGAAAACCAGCGGCAAAATAACTATAAAGGAAGAAACTCACAAGTACAAATACCACAATTAAACTATAACAGTAAACCAAACGAAACAAGTATGAGTAAATTATGCATTTTAAGTTGTAATAAGAATAATAAAATGTTAGAAATTGCCAAAGATGTATTCCCTAATTATAGAATCTGCCACTACCTGACACCCAACTGCGGTGTTAAGTACCTTATCTCTGACTTGGACCTCAAATTAAAGGACTACAATATGAATGACTTCTGCCTGATCTTTATAGGGGAAGAAGACTTTCGTCGGACAAACAACTATGTTGAACTAACTATTAGTATTCGTGAAACGCTGTCAAAATTACAGCACACAAATATCATATTGTGTGCTCCTACGTTCAAACTAAATGACTACTCGACAATGTTTAATTTGAGAATTGAAAGCTTTAACAGTTTATTATATTTAGATGCTTATTCATATAGTTATGCCTATTTATTTGACTCTAATTATTATCTTGATTATGATTTTAGTATGTTTGCTAAAAGTAGTAGTTCTGTGAATAATCGCGGTATGGCCAAGATATTGCATAATATAAGTTTAATGATTAGTGAGTTTACATTACACAGTGACTTGAATTCGTGTAATTCTTCTGATAAGGTGACAGATTTGCCTCAATCTGTACAAAGCAATGATAATGATGAAAATGAACTGTTTTTTCTCGAATAGATATATTAACATATTGCATCAAAATATAGCAGGTTTGATAAATAAAGCAGATGATCTGTTGGTATGTTTAGAGGAGCTATCTAATAAAAAGAAAAATGTTGATGTCTTGTGTATTACGGAGCACTTTATCATGGAGGGGTATCAGAATTTATTATTTTTGCCTAACTATAATTTGGCTGCACATTATTGTAGACTAGAACAAAAAAGAGGTGGTGCATGTATCCTTATTAAAAATGGGCTACAATGGAAAGAATTGCCGAAAGTAGCGAAGTTATCAACCCCAGGCATATTTGAATGCTGTGGCGTGGAACTTACTAGTTATAAGATAATAATTGTGTGTATTTATAGAATTCCAAACTCAATTAACTTAAATTATTGTTTCGACAAACTTGAAATGCTCTTGCGTGAAATTTTACGTTCAAGCTGTAAGAAAATTGTAATCTGTGGAGATTTTAACATTGACGTACTCAAGCAGAATAGTGCAACTAATGACTTTGAATGTATTTTAATGAGCTACAATCTGAAACTAGCTTTGAAACAACCAACTCGCATGGCCAGTTTATCGTGCATTGACAACTTTGCGCATAACTTTAATGCATGTAAGACTGAAGTATTAGAATGGGCATTATCGGATCACACAGCACAGCTGCTTCAGTGTCCAGTAAAAAAAACATGTTGTATTAAGTATTGGTACGCAACTAGAAGGGACTATAGTGTGGAAAATATAGGAAAATTTAAAAATCATCTCATGAATCTTACTTTTTCAGAACTCTATGACACGGATGACCCAAATGTCGCTTATAATTATTTCATTGAGATTTTCAAGCTATTTTACGATTTGTGTTTTCCATTAAAAGTGGTTAAAATAAATACAATAAGAAGAACTAAGTGGTTATCAAAAGGGATCAAATTATGCAGTAAAAAGAAAAGAAAACTCTTATGGCAATTTAGACTTAATCGTAACAGAACAAATAAAACTATACTATATAATTATTCTAAAATGTACAAAAAAATTATCCAGTTAACTCAAAAAACACAAAATAACTACAATATAAAAACATCCAAAAACAAATCGAAAACTGCGTGGCAAATTATCAATCGTGCAAAGTATAACGTACCTAAATCTAACATAAATAAAATTAAAATGGGTGGTTGTGTCATATCTCATCACAAGTCTGTTGCAGAAGCATTTAATAATTTTTTCATTGATAAAATACAGCCAAAACTGAGTGTCGACTGCAGACCTAAGGCTACATTAGACTACAATAATAAAACTATGTTTATGGCCCCTAGTATACCAGATGATATTAAAAAGATCATAATGTCCTTGCATAACACAAGCAGTGTGGGATATGACGGTATTGCTACTTTTATACTAAAACATGTTGCAAATGAAATCTGCGGTCACTTGAGCCATGTCATCAATCTTAGCATTAGTGCAGGTATTTATCCTGATGCTCTAAAAGTGTCTATTGTCAAGCCACTATTTAAAAAAGACGATAGGGAGCTAATGGAGAATTATCGGCCTATATCACTAATTCCCATAATTTCTAAAATATTCGAAAAATACATTTACAAGGAATTAAATTCATTTATAGAAAAACACAAAATCATTTGCGAGGAACAGAAAGGATTTAGAATGGGTAAAACTATTAATATGGCCATTTATGATTTTTTATATAATGTTACATATAACGTTGATAAGAGGAAGCCGGTCTGTGGCGTATTTTGTGACATGACTCAAGCCTTTGACTACGTGCACTATGGTACACTCTTAAGTAAACTTGAGGCATATGGAATTAGAGGAAATGTCAACAATCTAATTAAATCTTACTTACTTAACAGAACTCAAATAACACATATAAACCAAATTGATATAAAAAGTAAACATGAAATTGTATCTCAGTCCTCAGAACGTATAGTTTCGTTTGGTGTACCACAGGGGAGTGTTTTAGGGCCTCCTTTATTTATATTATACATAAATGATCTACCAAATGGCATCCCTCAACCTTTGACACTGTTTGCCGATGATAGCACCATAACGATACCTTGTAAAAGTGTTGATACTTATGAAAATGACATAAATGAATCTATAAATTTAATGGTAAAATGGCTAAATGACAATAACTTAAAAATTAACTTGACAAAAACAAAATTAATACATTTTAGTCAACGCATCAATAGTAAGAGTACCTTAAATATACACTACGAGGACCAGCCTATAGAAGAGGCAGAAACAACAAAATTTTTAGGGCTCCACATTGATAAAAAACTGAATTGGAAAGCCCATATCGAAATCTTATGCAAGAAAATTAGTAAATCTGCCTATGCCCTGCACACATTGTCGTCTTTAATAAGTGTGGAGGCCTTACTTACAGCCTACTATGGTTTAACAGAATCCCATCTACGCTATGGTGTCATTTTTTGGGGCAACTCAACAGATAAAGACTCGGTGTTCAAGGCTCAAAAGAGATGCATTCGTTCAATATTTAAAATTAAACCTACTGATAGTTGCGTGCCATACTTTAAAAAATATAAAATACTTACTTTGCCATGTCTATACATTTTAGAGGTAGCTGTATTTGTCAAAACAAATCCACACCGATTTAAACGAATAGATGAAGTAGTCCCACGTAACAGGCGTGACAACAGTAAGATATGCTCTCATCCTGCGAGAACATCCCTCATGCGCAAAAGTGTTTTCTGTATGGCTCCTATGATATTCAATAAATTGCCTAAAAGTTGGAGAGAACTGCCCTTGTCACTTTTCAAAAAAAAACTGAGAAGTTTTTTAGTTAATAAAGTGTACTATAATGTTTTAAATTTTTTGAATGAAAAGGACTTTTCTATTCCAACTTAATAATGTGAATTTTTGACTACATAATATTATGAATTTACTGGACATAATTTAATTTAATTTATTTTTGACTATAATACACTTATACTTGACATCTTGACATCAATTAATTATTTATTTTATGTATTTTGTAATGGAATTTAGAAATTTTGAAATGACTATAATATGTAAATGCAATTAAATGTAATTTTTATAACTAAAACATTTGTACGCCGTTATTGGCAAAACATGGACGCTCATTACACAATATTAATTTAACACCTTGCATGTCTGTTAGGTCAGTTTATGTAAACGCATGTTTGACAAATAAATTATCTTTCTTTCTTTCTTTCTTTCTTTCTTTTAGTTAGTAAGAGTCTGACACTATCTCCCGCTACGCCCAAGGGCGGGGGATGTCAATGCATGATTTTTCACACCATAACAAAAAAAAAAATCTAGGGTAGATCCACCATTAGAGTATGATCGATAGGATCACAACTGAGCTGAGTTTTGCAAAAAAACAAACGATAAACGTATTTAACATTTATTTAAATATAACAATTAAATATTAAGTACATTCATTATGCAAAATAAAATACTGTAATAGAAATTGGAATGTTAACTTAATTAACGATTACATTTCATTAGTTTAATGCATTATATCAGTCTTAATAAATAAATAGGTCTAAAATACATTAAATATTGATATATTGTTTTATACCCTATTCGTGTTAAAAATAGAAATTTAAAGAAACCTTTTTACTGTCTGTTCAACCGATTTTAACTTCTGTTTCGTAGGCATAAGGATGCCATTAAAAGCAAAACAGTGGTTACAATACGAACTATTTACTGCAGCCGCTATTTGTCATGCCACCAACGTAATAAAAGTTAAAATAGGTTGAACGGACAGTAATAAAAAGTTTTAATAGATTTCTAATGTTACTTTGAACAGAGTATATAGTTATTCGAGTGTCATAGTTCGCTAGAATACCATATTCTAAAAATATACATGTTCCTAAGAACAGGGCATGACGTGTTAAATATGTTAAGGTGCGTACGGATAGCGCGTACACCGGAACGTCATGTCCATACTTGCAGCTACGCGTACTCTTGGAGAACGCGTACCGCGCGAGCCGCCGTCACTCGGTTTTAGGTCGCGCGTCAAAGAGGACGCACACGACCGGGTACGCAATATTTGGAAGGCAAAATGAATACACACGCGTGTTCTTAGAGTTTCAACAATGAAAATATTATCATATCGATTCTACTTTATGAATTTCACCGGCTCTTGTGGGATGGCACACTAACTGATTATCGAAATAACGATTTACGCCATACGCATGGAAGGCAATTTCAAATGAACTGAAAATTCCAATAGGTGAATTTAAAAAAAAAAAGTCGACAATTTTATTAGCAACTAATAGAATCTCGCTCTGGATCGATTGAGCTTGCATACAGGTTCGCGTCGAGCCCTACAGGAGCTGTACGCGAGGACAGTGTTTCACAACTACGCGTAACACAGGAACGCGCTATACGTACGCACCTTCAGTCGTATAAGCGAGAAAAAGGGATGGAGTTATAAATATAACAAAATATTCCACAACTTTCACACAGCACCATCTAGTCCCAAACTAAGCAGAGCCTGTGCTATAGGTACTAGACAACTGACAAACATACTTAAACATTTCTATATACATACAAAATATTTTAGATGGATCACACAGAAGAAATGATCGTGAACAAATAAACATTTGGTGGGAATTGAACCCACGACCTCAGAAACAGTAGTCAGCGCCATCAATAACTAGACAAATAGGTCAGTCGACTCGGCTATAAACCCTACTAGCGTTTGTGCACACTAAATATAACCTATGTCACTCAGGAATAAAGCAGCTTTCTATCGGTGAAAAAATCTTAGCAATCGGGCCAGTACTTCCAGAGATTACCTCCTACAAACAAAAAATAATAAAAAAAACTTTACCTCTTTATTATATTGGTGTAGATATAGTTCCACCCCTGTAACAGTTCAGAGTACGGACAAAAATTATACATTTTTCAATCAGGTGTAGTCAAATCCCAAAATAACTAAAAAAAAATTGTCTCGAGCTCAATTTGATGAGTTTTCTTGTTTTCCGACTTTTTTTTTTGTTTTATCTATTCATTTAATATACATTTGTATAATTATCAGTTGTTGGCGTTTTATTTTATTTTTTTCGTCAACATCAAATAAAACTAAAGATTTGAAAATCTCTAAGTTCGAGCTCTATTTTAAAAGAATAAAGTTAATTTATAGGATTATTTTGTCAACATGTTACTTTTAGGAAACTTTTTTAATTTTATTGGGATTGTCTATGGATAAAGCGTGTCAATAAGATATTACTTTTGATTTCATAATTACAACCTTATGATAAGTGAATAAATAAATTATTTTATTAAAACCTCTATACAGACTAACCTTTTTATTTGATAAAAACGTTAACTGTATTCCAAAAACACGTCTAATGATAAAATAAGTACCGTCTCGTTACATAACGAGACCTAAATTTCGAGCCAATATTTGTATATAGAACTATATTTCGACTTACAGTTATAAAATAAAAAAAAAACTACAAGGAATTAAATTAAATTCGCTAGCGAAACTTCGTATCGACTGTGAGCTAGCAACCGGTCCTATCTCATTTTTTTGAAGATTCCACTTTTTAATATCATCATCATAATCACATCGACATTTCAACCGAAAGACTGTTGGACCTCTTTGATAGGCCTGGATAGGCCTCTCCCAAGTGTCGCCACAATGAACGGTCCTGTGCGTTTCGCATCCATCGGATTCCCGCAACCTTATTTTAATGAATACCATGTACCATCTATTTCATACTACGCTCTGGGCGTTGCAAGAAATCCTATCTCAGATATATTTAAATTTGGCGCCAGAATTTACTACATTTAAATTGTTCTACCTAGTTTTTACATTAGAAGGAAGCATATTATGCAACTTTTGTATTTTATTACACCAGATGTTATATTAATTACGTTTTTTCTTCATCCTGTAAATTTGTTAAAATTGAGATAATACCAGTTACCATTTCACAGTCAATATGTGAAATAAATAATATTAAAAAAAAAAGTTAGTTACTTTAAATAAGTTACAGTTAAGTACAAAATGAATTCTAACTTTGGTCTAAGCTTAAATTAGGGGTTAGTTTTAGCAATATTGGTTTTTAGTTAACGACCTTACAGCCACTCGATGTTCTCTAATAACAGGCGATTGATGTCTGTCAACACACATATTATTTTATTTTATTTTAGTGCTAATGTATGTTTTTCCCCTCACGGCTGTCGTCCAAGTGTCTTCGCAAGGATCTGCAATACTTCGGTCACATTGCAAGGAAAGACGGTGGCAACCTCGAAAGGCTAATTGAGACCGGTAAAGTGGACGGGAAAAGGCCTCGCGGGCGCAGCCCAATACGTTGGTCCGACCAGATCCGCACCACTCTTGACTCTACAATGTACAATGCAGATGGAGGAATATCATAAGGGTTAGAATGATGAAGCAGGGAGGTCACGACCCTCAGCATTGAGGAATACGACACAAAGAGGAGGCATGTTCTTTTTTCTTCTTTTTGACGTGACAACGTCTTAAATTAGGTTGCGGCTGGGAGTCACTTATGAAAAAGTGTAACGCTCGGTAACGTTACGATGAGTCACCGAACGAGAGAGAGGCCCGCCGAATGCCTTGCGTCTCTCTCCCACTCAACTATTTTCATTCAATTCCTTGTTCCTATTGTGCAATTTAATTATATTCATATCAATAAATATTCTACCGAGAAAAAGACGTTGTCACGTAAAATCTTCGCCCGTAAAACCGACTTTACAGGCAACCATTTTTTTTTTTTAGTTTCTTTTGTACAAAGCATTAGTTTAGGCTGTAATGTTGTACAAATACATTGTAAATAAATAAATATAACTTATAGATCTGATGTAGTTCGCTACAGAATAATTTCCAAATAGTTTCGACCAATCGGAACGCAGTACCACGCTCCCCCGTACCTCGGCTAGTTGACAGAATTTAACAGACAGAGACGTTAACAGACAGAGACGTTAACAGATAGAGACGTTAACAGATAGAGACGTTAACAGATAGAGACGTTAACAGATAGAGACGTTAACAGACAGAGACGTTAACAGATAGAGACGTTAACAGACAGAGACGTTAACAGATAGAGACGTTAACAGACAGAGACGTTAACAGATAGAGACGTTAACAGATAGAGACGTTAACAGACAGAGACGTTAACAGATAGAGACGTTAACAGATAGAGACGTTAACAGATAGAGACGTTAACAGACAGAGACGTTAACAGATAGAGACGTTAACAGACAGAGACGTTAACAGATAGAGACGTTAACAGACAGAGACGTTAACAGATAGAGACGTTAACAGACAGAGACGTTAACAGATAGAGACGTTAACAGATAGAGACGTTAACAGATAGAGACGTTAACAGATAGAGACGTTAACAGATAGAGACGTTAACAGACAGAGACGTTAACAGATAGAGACGTTAACAGACAGAGACGTTAACAGATAGAGACGTTAACAGACAGAGACGTTAACAGATAGAGACGTTAACAGACAGAGACGTTAACAGATAGAGACGTTAACAGACAGAGACGTTAACAGATAGAGACGTTAACAGACAGAGACTTTAACAGACAGAGACGTTAACAGACAGAGACGTTAACAGACAGAGACGTTAACAGACAGAGACTTTAACAGACAGAAACGACTCATGCTTGAACTTGCTCTCCAAAACGGAGAGCAAGTTTAAGCATGAGGCGTCTGGTAGTGGCTGTAAGGTGGTTATTTTTAGTCGAAATAAAGTTTAAATACACAAAACTTTATTTGCTCTGGGCTTCTGGTCTTAATAAAAAGAGATCAGTAGAGAGGTTTCTACGCTGGTGTCCTGAACAGCGACTCCAGCAGTTCAGGCTCCGTCAAGTCTTTCTTGTACTGCTGCGCCAACTCCTGGATGAGGTGGCGTCGGCGGACGTGCGGCGGTTGGTACCTGGAACATTGGCTTTATTACCGTGTGTAAGGAAGTTTCCTCTCAGGGTGTGTCTGTTGCGAGCGAGGAGCGATTTAAGTCATCATCATCAGCCTTTTTAATGTTCCCACTGCTGGGACTCAGGCCTCCTCTCTAGAAAAGGGAATGGGCCGTAATCCACCACGCAGGCCCAGTGCGGGTTGGTGAATGTCACATGTCTTCGAATTTTTGGTTCTAGGACATGTTTCCTCATGATGTTTTCCTTCTTTTGAGAGCAGTGGTAATGCAATAAATTACACAAAGCAATGCGCCTGGCTGGGTTTGAACCCGCGACCTACAACTCGTAAGTCGGAACCATTACCACTCGGCCACCACTGCTCATTTAAGTCGGGAGGCTGCAAAACATGGCCTAAAAATAAAAATCCGGAAGTCACAGGAGATGAGAACGGGTGTGAGGAATCCCTCACTGTTGATATTTAAGCTCAGAGGTAGTGGAACGCGTACATTTACCTACCTAGGAAGCGTCGTCCAGAAACCGGAGGTAGTAAAGAGGACATCACTTCCCGGATTGCGAAAGCCCGTGAAATCTTCGCGCAATTTTTTCGCAGTCGCGGAAACTGACCCGTAGGATAAAACTTAAAATCTTCGGCTCAAATATCAAATCCGTGCTGCTTTATGGGTGCGAAACTTGGAAGGTTACGAAGGACACTTCACGCCAAATCCAAGTATTTGTCAACCACTGTCTCCGTCGCATCCTCGGAATTTATTGGCCCGAGACGATATATTACGTAGAGCTGTTGGAAAAATGCCACGAGAGCCCCATCGACCGCTAGATTATGAGTCGCAAGTGGAAATGGATTGGCCATACGCTTCGAAGAGATCCCAATTATATATCCAAAGCTAGCGTTGGGGTGAAGGTCAAGAACGTTCGCGATGGAGGATTACTGTGGAAGCCCTCTGCCCTATCAAGGGGACAAAGGACATTAAGTCAGTGGCCTACAGATTTGATATACTGGCCTGAGACATAGATTTGTGATATACTGGCCGTAGACATAACCCACACCTGTGATATACTGGCTTGGAGCGTAGCCCATACTGTGTGTAACTGTGACCACTTACAGATCAGTGTTGAGACGGGTGCGTCGCGCAGCGTCCAGGGCGGCGCGGCGCAGGCAGTCGGGCAGCAGGCGCGGCGCCAGCAGCGCGCCGTCGGCCAGCACGCCGGCCTGCGGCGTGGCGCGCACGCGCACGAGGCCGCAGCGTAGCCCATACTGTGTGTAACTGTGACCACTTACAGATCAGTGTTGAGACGGGTGCGTCGCGCAGCGTCCAGGGCGGCGCGGCGCAGGCAGTCGGGCAGCAGGCGCGGCGCCAGCAGCGCGCCGTCGGCCAGCACGCCGGCCTGCGGCGTGGCGCGCACGCGCACGAGGCCGCAGCGTAGCCCATACTGTGTGTAACTGGGACCACTTACAGATCAGTGTTGAGACGGGTGCGTCGCGCAGCGTCCAGGGCGGCGCGGCGCAGGCAGTCGGGCAGCAGGCGCGGCGCCAGCAGCGCGCCGTCGGCCAGCACGCCGGCCTGCGGCGTGGCGCGCACGCGCACGAGGCCGCAGCGTAGCCCATACTGTGTGTAACTGTGACCACTTACAGATCAGTGTTGAGACGGGTGCGTCGCGCAGCGTCCAGGGCGGCGCGGCGCAGGCAGTCGGGCAGCAGGCGCGGCGCCAGCAGCGCGCCGTCGGCCAGCACGCCGGCCTGCGGCGTGGCGCGCACGCGCACGAGGCCGCAGCGTAGCCCATACTGTGTGTAACTGTGACCACTTACAGATCAGTGTTGAGACGGGTGCGTTGCGCAGCGTCCAGGGCGGCGCGGCGCAGGCAGTCGGGCAGCAGGCGCGGCGCCAGCAGCGCGCCGTCGGCCAGCACGCCGGCCTGCGGCGTGGCGCGCACGCGCACGAGGCCGCAGCGTAGCCCATACTGTGTGTAACTGTGACCACTTACAGATCAGTGTTGAGACGGGTGCGTCGCGCAGCGTCCAGGGCGGCGCGGCGCAGGCAGTCGGGCAGCAGGCGCGGCGCCAGCAGCGCGCCGTCGGCCAGCACGCCGGCCTGCGGCGTGGCGCGCACGCGCACGAGGCCGCAGCGTAGCCCATACTGTGTGTAACTGTGACCACTTACAGATCAGTGTTGAGACGGGTGCGTCGCGCAGCGTCCAGGGCGGCGCGGCGCAGGCAGTCGGGCAGCAGGCGCGGCGCCAGCAGCGCGCCGTCGGCCAGCACGCCGGCCTGCGGCGTGGCGCGCACGCGCACGAGGCCGCAGCGTAGCCCATACTGTGTGTAACTGTGACCACTTACAGATCAGTGTTGAGACGGGTGCGTTGCGCAGCGTCCAGGGCGGCGCGGCGCAGGCAGTCGGGCAGCAGGCGCGGCGCCAGCAGCGCGCCGTCGGCCAGCACGCCGGCCTGCGGCGTGGCGCGCACGCGCACGAGGCCGCAGCGTAGCCCATACTGTGTGTAACTGTGACCACTTACAGATCAGTGTTGAGACGGGTGCGTCGCGCAGCGTCCAGGGCGGCGCGGCGCAGGCAGTCGGGCAGCAGGCGCGGCGCCAGCAGCGCGCCGTCGGCCAGCACGCCGGCCTGCGGCGTGGCGCGCACGCGCACGAGGCCGCAGCGCCGCGCCGACACGCACAGCGTGGCCACCTCGTGGCGCCGCCACGGCAGCCCTGTCTCGCAGTATGGCAGCAAGTCGTCTGAACAATAAGTTACACTCATTAGTTTTATCACAATATTAAACAGCTTTTCACAGCTTCAATTTTAACACGATATCTAACTCGTTACCGTGATAAAGGATCTTGACAGATAGATAGACAGCCAGACAGACAACAAAGTAATTGGATCATTTTGTAAGGGTTCCGAATTTTCCTTTTGAGGTACGAAACCCTAACAATTCCCGCACTAGATAGCCCGGGACAACTATTTACAGGTCATACAAATATTCGTTTGGAAGGGGCTATCCATCCAAAGTGTAGGCACTATCCAACTCGCACACTAGGTTTAAGCATGGAAAACTAAAGAGAAAAAAAATCTAAAAAAGAAGTGCTGAAAAGTACAAAACAACATAGGTTTTTTTTGGGAAGACAGTGTTGAAATAAAACAAAAAAAATTGAAGTTCGACTTTTCTTTTAAATCTTTTCAAGTTTACTACAATAGCATGAAGCACTTACCAATAGGTAAATTCAAGTGATCTTCGAAGTCTTCTAGCCAAATGATAAGGATTTTCGTCGTGTAATCCCTATTACGTCTTCCGCTGCCTGGATTAAAATAAAAAAACATATATTTTTAACACTAACAATCAGACACCGGCTGCTAATGACGTCAGTCAATTTAATTATTTTGAACCAAAAAGTAAATAAAGTTACAAAATTACTACTTAGTTACTACTACTAAATCGCAAATAGACAGATTTTTTAAAACTTCATTCAAAATTAAGTAAGATAGAAACCTGTCAAATCTGGTGGAAGGGGAAACTGTCAAGTTACAGAAAAAGGATACACAATCTAAATTTTGACGTCACTCACGCCATTAGGTAACGCGCACATAGAAGAGACAGACTGATGTCTCCATTAAATACCCAGTCATCTTCATATCAATATTTCAAATGTTACCGGTGAGCTTTGTGGTGGGCCGCTTATCTCGCTCACACTGCGCAGTACGTGCCTGTTGCGTGTCGTCCACACTTACCGGTGAGCTGCGCGGCGGGCTGCTTGTCGAGGTCGAGCGAGAGCGCGCGCAGCTTGTCGTGCAGCTTGCCGGCCGCCGCGCCGCCGCCGCCCCCCGCCCCCGCGCGCTCCGACTCGCTCACACTGCGCAGTACGTGCCTGTTGCGTGTCGTCCACACTTACCGGTGAGCTGCGCGGCGGGCTGCTTGTCGAGGTCGAGCGAGAGCGCGCGCAGCTTGTCGTGCAGCTTGCCGGCCGCCGCGCCGCCGCCGCCCCCCGCCCCCGCGCGCTCCGACTCGCTCACACTGCGCAGTACGTGCCTGTTGCGTGTCGTCCACACTTACCGGTGAGCTGCGCGGCGGGCTGCTTGTCGAGGTCGAGCGAGAGCGCGCGCAGCTTGTCGTGCAGCTTGCCGGCCGCCGCGCCGCCGCCGCCCCCCGCCCCCGCGCGCTCCGACTCGCTCACACTGCGCAGTACGTGCCTGTTGCGTGTCGTCCACACTTACCGGTGAGCTGCGCGGCGGGCTGCTTGTCGAGGTCGAGCGAGAGCGCGCGCAGCTTGTCGTGCAGCTTGCCGGCCGCCGCGCCGCCGCCGCCCCCCGCCCCCGCGCGCTCCGACTCGCTCACACTGCGCAGTACGTGCCTGTTGCGTGTCGTCCACACTTACCGGTGAGCTGCGCGGCGGGCTGCTTGTCGAGGTCGAGCGAGAGCGCGCGCAGCTTGTCGTGCAGCTTGCCGGCCGCCGCGCCGCCGCCGCCCCCCGCCCCCGCGCGCTCCGACTCGCTCACACTGCGCAGTACGTGCCTGTTGCGTGTCGTCCACACTTACCGGTGAGCTGCGCGGCGGGCTGCTTGTCGAGGTCGAGCGAGAGCGCGCGCAGCTTGTCGTGCAGCTTGCCGGCCGCCGCGCCGCCGCCGCCCCCCGCCCCCGCGCGCTCCGACTCGCTCACACTGCGCAGTACGTGCCTGTTGCGTGTCGTCCACACTTACCGGTGAGCTGCGCGGCGGGCTGCTTGTCGAGGTCGAGCGAGAGCGCGCGCAGCTTGTCGTGCAGCTTGCCGGCCGCCGCGCCGCCGCCGCCCCCCGCCCCCGCGCGCTCCGACTCGCTCACACTGCGCAGTACGTGCCTGTTGCGTGTCGTCCACACTTACCGGTGAGCTGCGCGGCGGGCTGCTTGTCGAGGTCGAGCGAGAGCGCGCGCAGCTTGTCGTGCAGCTTGCCGGCCGCCGCGCCGCCGCCGCCCCCCGCCCCCGCGCGCTCCGACTCGCTCACACTGCGCAGTACGTGCCTGTTGCGTGTCGTCCACACTTACCGGTGAGCTGCGCGGCGGGCTGCTTGTCGAGGTCGAGCGAGAGCGCGCGCAGCTTGTCGTGCAGCTTGCCGGCCGCCGCGCCGCCGCCGCCCCCCGCCCCCGCGCGCTCCGACTCGCTCACACTGCGCAGTACGTGCCTGTTGCGTGTCGTCCACACTTACCGGTGAGCTGCGCGGCGGGCTGCTTGTCGAGGTCGAGCGAGAGCGCGCGCAGCTTGTCGTGCAGCTTGCCGGCCGCCGCGCCGCCGCCGCCCCCCGCCCCCGCGCGCTCCGACTCGCTCACACTGCGCGAGTACGTGCCTGTTGCGCTGCTGCCTCCAGATACGTCCCAACAAGAGCCCGCGCCCTTATCAGATCTGATACAAATGAGTAAATTAAAAAAGTGCTAATTTAATACAGCTTTTTTTTATGGTAGGAAAAATCATCCAATGACCACCACCGCTATTGGGCGAAGCGGGAGATAATGTCAGACTCTTACTGACTAAAAGCCCACCCCGTCCCTTCGTGCCTTTCATACCAGGACCGAGCTTCCCCTTCGGATAACCCTGGCCCCAGTAGGCTTTGACCCAGCTTGGGCCTTACTGTCCTTCCCCCAGCGACGCAACGCCCAAAGCCAACGTCCGTATCCTAAAAGGGTGCTCCTTAGCAGTTGGCTCGGTTGTTTTGTTGTTCAGACTGATGACTTTAATTTTTATTGAAGCCGCTATCATGACCAGTTAAACCAACCACAGTCTACGCTTTGGCTATTTCGACACTGGCTACTAATAAAGAAGAGGTAAACAATCAATTAGTAAGAACAAATCAGGTAGTAAGAGTGATCCCTCTAATTATAGACCAATATCTGTGCTTCCAGCATTGAGTAAAATCTATGAAAAAATCATGCTCGACCAGATGTTGTCTCACTTTAATTCAAATGGGATTTTGCATAGTCATCAGTTTCACGAAAGGATGGTCAGCGACGGATGCAGGAGTGAAACTCATCAGTCACATTTTAGAATCCTGGGCGAAGTCCCCAGGATGCTATTGGCATATTCTGTGACTTCTCAAAAGAATTTGACTGTGTTGACCATAATACTCTGATCTGTAAATTATGTACATCATTAAGGAATTCGTGGAAGAGCTGCTGATCTTGTTTTTTTCCTATTTATCTTACAGGCAGCTAAAAGTATCAATAAATGGGGTGACGTCCGCGGGGTCTTTAGTAAGGATGGGCGTGCCCCAGGGTTCTTTTTTTATTATTATTATGGACAGGCTTGCGTTTGACCACTATCTCACCGTTAAGCGATGATGTGGCCGACGATAGAATTAATCATTTTACACAT
The DNA here is from genome assembly GCA_929112965.1 of Mythimna albipuncta. Taxonomy (NCBI): domain Eukaryota; kingdom Metazoa; phylum Arthropoda; class Insecta; order Lepidoptera; family Noctuidae; genus Mythimna; species Mythimna albipuncta. The sequence goes on from OV815973.1 coordinate 2,418,741, forward strand.
TCATACCAACTCTGTTTCAAACCCAACCAGACGCATTACTTTGTGTAACTTATTTCATCACCACTGCCACAAAATAGATAGGTACAGAAGACAGTCTTATGTGTGTATTCCACTTTTTATACCTACGCTCGGTGGAAGCACACTAATGAGCGTTTGAGCCGGAACTACTCGATGAGTGAGCCGAGACGCAACCGAGACATCGTGTCTGTGAACGGTGTCTATGTGTGCGTTGCTCGAGTGCGCTTTGTATGTAGACTGACTTCTTTACCTATCTATTTTGTGCTCCTGCTCTCAAAACGGTGAATGGAAAACATCATGAGGAAACCGGCATGTCGTAGAACCAATAATTCGAAGACATGTCACATCCACCAACCCGCACTGGGCCCGCGTGGTGGATTACGGCCCTTTCCCTCTCCTAGAGAGGAGGCCAGAGTCCCAGCCGTGGGAACATTATAAGGCTGATGCTTATACTACTAACGAGAACACACATCAACTTACCGATTGGACAAGCAAGAGCCGTCGACGTCGGACTTGATGCTATCGTTCCTATCCTCGCTGTCCGTGGGTTCGCGTCCGGAAGGTACTACGAAGGCTATCTCGTTCGTCGAGTCTGACCAGTACAGTACCTGAGAAAGATAAAAACGATAGGATATTTTTTCCAGTGTCAGTTGAGACTGGCCAACTCTAAGCCATTGTTCAGACCAAAGGTATTGTCGGCTGCTGGCATGAAAGGATGGCAGTACCTGTTCTCTAGCGTCGTATATAGCGGGAGCATGTTCGGCGTGCGGCACGGAGGAGGGCGAGGGCTGCGCGCGCGCGTCGTAGCTCGTGTCCACGTGCCCCGCCCAGCCCGGGTGCCCGCGCACCAGCACGGGGCTGCCCAACCTGGGTACATTGGACTTATTTACCAACAAAGCTGAAGTTGAAGTTGATTTATTTAGGATTTTGATACATGTAAAGAAAGTTTGTCATTGTGACCAAGGCGGAATTCGCCGGAGCCACAGACAAAGGTGTTAATGGAGCAGAGTGCTGCAGCGACTTTGCACATGTATCAAACGACGTTTTTCAATATAATTACGAAGAAATAAATAAACTTGACGTGAGACTCGTCGAAGTTGCTTAGGGCCCAACCTGATACGATACATACAATAAAAATTATGGCCGCTCACAAATTTTTCCACACTAGAGCGGAAAACAGTAAATATTATGCCTAAAAATGGCAGGGTGACGATTTTCCAATAAGTGTAAATTTACCCTCCATTTGGAATTGACCAAAGTCGGATGAAAATAGAAAATAAAAAAAAAAATTGATTTTCAAGATTTTTTTAATTTAAATTTCGGGTTTTGTTTTTTTTTAATAAGTTATTTCTGTAAGCCTAACTTTGGGATCAGCACCAATGCGCCATACACACTTACCCTCTGAGCATGCGCACGAAGGCCGGCGGCACCGTGCTAAGGCTCCGTGCGTTGTGCACGATGTCGTGCGCGCTGAGCTGTCCGGCGCGCGCACAGAACACGTGCACGGTGACGGCGGCGCGCGCACCGCACGCGTCCACGCGCCGCAGCGCCGACGCGAAGCCCGGCGCGCTGTCGTCCAGAGCCACCAGCCGAGGTAACGCGCCCTGAGAACGTCCACATACGAGTTATTAACTGAACTGTGGAGCTGTACCCGCTCCAGATCCTTCGACCAACGTCCGTCTGTGGGTGTACCGCTGCCCCGTTGCGGTCCTCTGAGTCTCTCATTCACAAAAAGTTAAGTATAGAAAATTCGCAAAATACACTTACCTCCTCTCTCATTGGATAGAGTTAATATATCTGTCTAGTTTGCTCTGCGCAAGTTTGAAGGCTACAGGTTTAATAAGCATTTTTACGTCAAAATATTAGGCAGAGACTAAGACCGCAGCAATCCTCCCACAGACAGACATCGATCGACGAACCCAAAGCGGGTTCGGCTCCACAGTTCAATTAATAAGGTGTAATTAATCCTGGAGCTTTACCATGACGTGTTAAAATGCCAAGCGCGAACGAGAAAGAAAGCACTCTATATTATAGCTTCCTTTATATATTAGAAGCGACAAGAAATATGTAACCAAGATCTATGCAACTCATAATATATTTTAAAAAGAGTGTCCATAGAGTTTCTTGCACGTTCTTCTCCATAGAGACCTACGCTTTGGAACGTGCAATTTAGCTTCACTTTTCTTGGACTGACCGACATTTGACTATTCAAAAGTGCCTGCAAATGGTCTATTTGAAATAAATGATTTTGATTTTAACAGTTCAGTTTAGATCTTAAGAGCTCGTGGTAAGGGCCTCTGGTCGCTGGCCCGAATTTGATTTTTTATGGAATTCGGGAAAATGTTATTTTGCGAGATCGAGCCCTGCCTTTGAACAAACTAAGTCCCGTTTCATTATTTCGGTTACCCGAATTCGGATGCTTGGCGCCAATATTTTTTTTAATTTTGTTTCTATTAGTTCTTTATTTTCTATATATTTATTTTATATATTTTCTATATAGGCGTTAGCCCGCATTCCAATGTGTAGACCATTGTAATAAATTAATAAACTAGATGCTCAAATTCTAATATGTAGTCTTTCGAGCACTCAAATACGGAATGATGGCCTAATGTAATTGCACTGAAAGTTAGAGGTTGCTTTGAAAAGCACCAGAGCCGCGAAGGACGACAAAAATAATTTATTACTTTTTTATTCATCTAAAAAAGTAAGTTTTTTATTAGAAGCCTGTAACAACAAATAACTGCACTGAACTGAACTGAACGTTCTAGAAAATAAAAATAATTTGTCATAAAATTCCATGGTTACCTTTTTATCGCCCCCAATGTTCAGATATCCGAAATGCGACAGGAACAATCTTGCTGTCTGGAATTCTGTCACCGGCTCGGGAGGGATGTACTCTTCAGGAACCTAAAGTTCGAATATTCGTACATAAACAATCGGTGTGTCAAGTGCCAAATAAACAGTTAACCTCTCAAGCATCAGTGTACTAAATACGGTACACCTTATGCCAGCTAACTTAAGCCTTATTACGTAAAAATAAGGTTAGCTAGCTGGTACCGAGGTGTACCGAATTCGGCATACTTGTGTCTGAGAGGTTAAACATAAATATTTTTGGCAATCTTGTTTTTTGTGATCGCTCGTGCCTTCTATTAAAAGGACAGTGCGTGCTAATTATTCTTATCATGGACGAACAGAGTAAAGAAAAGTAAAAGTCAAAAATTAGTCTTTATTTCGAAGAAATTTAAATATCAATGTGTTATCTCTTAAAAGAAAGATTTTAGTTCCTTTACTGGATGGCCGGACGCACCACAGCTACCTATTGCTCTCCGCAAACCAGCGCGTACGGTGGCCAGCTGCGACTCTCAACGCCCGGGGATCGTTTTTTTTTTTCTGTAGAGTCTTCATCTGCAATACTGATTGATAAAATTACTCACAACATTGTCCTCGCTTTCTTTAACTTTTTTCTCGATGGCGGCCTGTTGCTCCAGCAGTTTGAATAACTTCGGGGCTTCAGGGTCGTTCAGTTGCTGTAATACTGCTTCTAGGCTAGGGAATGCTGAATCTCTGCAAAAAGAAATACTTGTTGATGTGTTGTAAGAACTAACGTTTTTTTTTACACACCCATATGTCTAATGTATTTTTTTTTTTGATGTAAAAAGTTTTTTCTTACGTATTGGATGTATTGATTTTTACCGGTTTCGGTGATAAATTATATCTGCCGAATCGGTTTGCTATCTATCAACACTAAGTCGATTTTTTTTTGTTGAGTTTTTAAGGGCTGGATCTGCTATCGATACTCACAGTGCACAGGGTGGCGCGTGCGGCAGCGGGCGGCACACGGGCGCGGCGGCGGGGCGCGAGTCGCGCATGTCCACGGGGCGCGCGCACGCGCCGCCGCAGCCGCGCCCGGCCGAGCGCGCCGCCCCGCGCGCGCTCAGGGACCACGCGTACCGACCCCAGCCGCAACGGATTATTACTGTGACGACACACAAAACCAATCAAAACATTGAAGTACAATGAGACGACGATATTACAATAAACGTAAACCTCCACGATATACTATATACCCTATTCGCGTTTAGAACATAGTGGTATCATCATTGTAACTCAGCTACGACACTTCCCTAGACGAATCTGATCATAGTAAATTAGAAACCAGTGAATTAAAGTAAATTCTTTTTTATTTCACCTGCTTAATGTGAACACATTGAGCAGGTAAAATAAAAAAGAATACAAATAAAAATAAACGAAAAAATTGTAATTGAAATGAATACTGTCAAAGTATTTTTATTACATATATAGTAATTTGAATTTCAAGCCTTGCAACTAATTTATTTTTATTTGTTTTATCTGTGCTCTGTCTGTTGTGTCTGTGTGTGTTTTGTTTTGTGTGTGTACTCTGTAGAAATTGTATTACTTTAAAATAAGTAATCCTATTTAAACGTAATTAAATAATTGTCAAAAATTATTTAATTCCATCAAATACAATATTCAATATCAACATTGGGATCAATTTAAAATAGTACATATTGCCAGTGTTTTCATATAATGCCGTATTCATATCTAATGCTAATTTCTGTAACTTTGAGCAGAAAAATCACGAGCTACCAGGACATCATGACTCACCAATAAGCGTTGGCTGCGGTTCCTGGCTGTTACTAAGCGGCTCCTCCAACAACGACAGCAGTATATTCCCGTCGGCCACAAAGTGCCGCAAGCGGCCGTGGCCCAGCGCGGCCAGCCACCGCTCGTCCAGGCGGCACCATGATGACCCATTGCCGCCATTGCCTATTTGCTGGATTACAGAAGATAGATTGTTTAAACTTAAATAAAAACTCCTTTCATAACAAAATTAGTATATTTATAATAAGTATGTTTATCAGTTGTCTAGTACCCATAACACAAGCTCTGCTTAGTTTAGGACTAGACAGCGTTGTGTGATAGTTGTGGAATATTATTATTATTACTATTATTAATTAATATTATAAAGGCGAATGTTTGTGAGTGTGTTTGTAGCTTCTTCACGCTCGAACGGCTGAACGGATATCGACAAAACTTATTGCACGGATGGACCATGTCCTGTAATAGCTCATAGAATATGCCTTTTTATGATTTTTTTACTATCTACATATTTTGGATATTTTTTTACTATCACGCGGGCGAAGCAGCTGCCAGCAGCTAGTATTTACATAATATGAAGCATGAGAAGTAGAGAAAAAGTGAAAAACACGCCTACTAGGTTCAAGCGCCAACCCAGGATATCTGTTATAGGATATTTAAAAAAAAATTGACCAGTTTCAGGCCAGAATCTGTTGCTGATTAATAAAAATTGCGTCGTTTAAGGATATATAGTTACGGTAGGTTAGGCTAGGTTTGCGTGTGTCCATACTGAGCGATATTCTCTTATTATATTATTATTATTTTTATTGATGTGTTATATTTTATTACTAAAATTTATTAAGCAATATTATAAACTGTTGTAACATAGTTTTTTTTTTCAGTTGACCATTTGGTAAACAATATTTGTATGCCCAGCAAGGCAACGCATAGTGAGTCGATATTTTATAATGAACAAAATGTACTATACCTACATACATTATACCTATGTGTCACAAATAAACATATTTGACTTTGATTTTATTATTATTATAATCTGACGATTCTGGGTCGATCTGTACGGTTACCAGACGGCCTGACGGTGAGCTACTATGACCTAACCTCTTAAGTTATGAGCATATTTTATGAGCGTTCTATGGATACACATCCGCATGCCTCCCTATAGAAAATACAGTTATGCTGGTATGACATCAAGTTAAAAATATTTGAACACAACCTTACCTGTTCTAGAATTAACATTAGTAGAGATTCGGCAGCATCTCGCACTCTCATGGATACAGGCTTCAATTCCTTCTCATCCTTCATTTTTGGCGGCTCGCCAGGTTTTCCTGCAATAATATGAATATACCGGACCATTTTATAGATGTCTTATACAAACATGACGCAAAACTGCTTCTTTTCGATTTATTTTCTAATAATGTTTTAGAAGTACGTGGAACAGAGTGTACAACACCACATGCCTCCGTTAAAAACAGAGGATCCTCCCACCAGACGAGTATTATGTCTAATCTGGGTAACTGCCCGATAGATGATTTCAGGCCGTTGTATATGTTCAAAACGCGTGAAGAATTCTAATTGTGATGATGAAGGATTTTGTAGTTTTTATGTGGCGCTCTAAATGCTGCTATACTGTTAACTAAGCAGGGTACTGTAATAAACAGTGAATGTCTTAGTAATAATAACAAGGGGTGGTCATGTGGTGTTGCGGCAGTAGATGGCACATCTCTTTCGAATTCAGTACCAGGCTGTCTAAAGTTTGAGGAGGTTACCTTGACTCTTGCTGCCCGAGATGCCGAGCTCGACGACCTCCAGCAGCGTGGCGATGCAGTCCTGGTCGGCCAGCAGCGCGGGACACAGCCAGGCGCTGAGGCAGGAGTAGGCGGCCACCACGCACGAGTGCAGGTCGCGCGAGTGCGCCTGCGGGGGGCGGCTGCACTGCACCGTGATGTAGTCGCAGATCCAGCGCACTGCACGCTTGCGTTCGATCGCCTCTGAGTAAGTATAACGTACCATTTTCTTCGTATCGATGACAACAAGGTCAAAATTTAATTCAAAATCTTTTTGTTTCACATAAGCTTATAAGAGCACTTATAAAACGTCAGAAGCTAGTGCATGGTTCCAAAAGGTAGTCTATGTAGAAAAACCGGTAAGAAACTCAATAGATCACATTAGTAATGAGAGTGAGAAATTAGCATATTAGAAGAAGTTTGAAAATGGCACCAGTGACTGAAAAGTTGAAAGGGTATCGTTTGTCTTGGTGTGGCCATGTGGAGTTAAAAGATGAATGTTACTAAAGGAGTTTTGGGTATACTGTGGATGGATGGAGAGGGAGAAGGAGACCAAAAGAAAAGGTGGATGGATAGTGTGAAAAGTGACATGAAAGAAAAGAGAGTAAGTTAGTGATAACGTGAAGGTGACAAGCCAGAATGGAAAGCAAAAACTTGCTGCCCCGACTTTACCGAGAAACGGGACAAGGGCAGGAAGATGATGATGACAAAGTTCTAATAAAAGTGCCAATTTTTCATCATCGGGAAAAATGCCCCCCATTTAAAATTATTAAATGTTCATAAAATTGTTGTACTCGTGCTATAGTGGAGTTAGACTAGCTGTCAACTTCGTATTCCTTTTATTTAATTATCGAAGGAATTGCGAGCCAAATCATAGTATGATTTTACTACTTATTTCACGCAGTGCTATATTCATTGTTTTCAGACTTACCGATTACAAATTCTAGACAGCATGCAAAATACAATACATAGATATTAATTAAATACTCTCTCATACAAAATAATACGAATCTCAATCAGAAAGGCAACATTTAACAACTTTTTATTTATACTAAATACATAGTCTTTTCGCATTAAGAAAACAGTGACTCATCAGTACTACTGCAAAATAAGGGCGTAAAAATTAAACCATTAATATTAAAACAATTTTTTTTAAAACAGTTTCTTCAAATATTCATCATCATCATTTCAGCCTATAAATGTCTACTGTTGGACATAGGCTTCCCCCAAGTGTCGCCACGATGAACGATCCTGTGCGTCTCGCATTGACCTTGGTTGCAGCTATCTTCATTTCTGATTCGATCACACAAGGAAATTCCGATTTAATATGAACTAATTAGGCTTGACTAAGCTAAATGACAACGGTGAGTCACTATTTTCTTGACGCGAACACACAACAGTACATCGTTTCAATATTACAGTGAAACCTGGTTAAGTGAGACATCAAGGGACCTGCAATGTCGTTTCACTTATAGAGGTATTCCACTTACCCAGTGTCTGAGATATACAGGTATAAATAAATATCTGTCTCATTTACAGAGGGTTCCGTACTTGGAATTACGTGTGGAATTTGTGGGTGGATAAGAATGAGTAAACAAACAATGTTATCTCAGTTACAGAGGTTTATGCATATAAAATTTACTCGCTGTCTCAGTTATAGAGGTAACTATGATGATAAATCGAAAGAACAAATCCCAGATATAGAGGCTTACCTCGTCCCACTAACAGAGGTAATTCAGTGCCAAAGTGTTGGGACCTCAGCATGAGTTCCAGTTATGGAGGTTTCTCACTTATCCAGGTCCAAGTTTCACTGTATTACATTCCAAGTTATACGAACTTCATAATTTATTATACAAATATTAGTAACCCACCTGGCTTCGAAGAGTGTAGCTTGGCGAGTCCAGAGAGCAGTTCCAAGGCAGCCAGTGAGACCTGCAGGTCGCCCTTCCATGAGGAGATGAGGCGGTGGCACACGAGATACGTGGCACGCACCACCAGAGCAGCACCTGGCGGGACTCGCTCGTGACAGTACATCGAACTACACTTGAACTTATGATTCAAAATAATTTGAATCCATTACCAACTCAATTATAGACTTTAGCGTTGTTCACTTCAATTTGATTTTTAAATAACCAATTGTATTAAGCTAGGTTCACATCACTGTGTCGAATTTTTTTTATGGGTGGAAAATCTCCCAATAGCTCCTCATCCTCTAGGTGGAGTGAAAGGGAATGTCAGACTTTTACTGCATAAAATTCATCCTTGTTCTTTTCGGTGCCTTTAACGTCCCAGGATCTCGGTAGCTCTTTCGAACAAGTACGTAACTGGCTGGGCCAGCTACACCAGTTAAATTAATCTGATTCGGCCTACATCATGTCATAACGAGTTTTGTATCCAATCAACTGCAGCAGTAAGCGCCACGATACGACCCCAGTCATGTGGCCATAGCTTAAAAAGAAACTCGAAAAACTATGGCTTGCAATGGAATTAGAACTTTGTTTTATATTAAATAGAGTTTGTTATTTCAAAATTTGATAATTATGTGGAAATCTGAATTCCGCTGTACCATAGGATTCGGGGACTTATCTATTCCATACAGTTCATCATAACTAGCCAATTTGAATACATATGCAAGCCTCATTTACACCACGTATGGCAGATAGCCATATAAAATCCTATAAAGATCATCTTGCAGCTAACAATTTAACAAGGCAAATGTAAACAAGGCTTTATAAAAATTGACATAGATTACTGACTGAACTGTGTGGAGTATAATTAGGGAGACTTGAACAATCAGACCTTCCTAATTCTAAACACTTATAAAACACAATTCTATCAATTTATACAATATAACTCAATACATTTACTAAACTTTTTTAATAAAATTAGTCATCGAATGTGTCAGCTAAATTAAAACATATCAAAAATAAAAATCATGTTCAAAAATGAAATGTGCTGTGAACTCACGAAATAAAGGCAAGCAAAACAGTAACACATAACACAAGCGTTGATATGCACACTGTAAACTTTAGACAGACTGTTTTAATTCGTGAAAAAACTTAGGTAAGTTACAGTCAATACTGTTAATTAGTCAAAATTAGTTTTGACTGGCTGCAGTCAAAACTCTTATTAAGTTTTAGTTATCTACAAGTACCTGGTATCGCTACAAAAGAGTTTTTAAAATGGCCACAAAAAAATCTAATAACGTAATTTTAAATAGTCAAAAGTTTTAGTTTAACTTTTTGGTGTTGTTAATATTAACGCGGGAATGCGATGGATGCGATAGGTATCATATTTACCGAAATGGAATTAAAATATAGATCAACACTTTTCTTTCATGTTTTTGTGATAGTTTACTTACATTTTTCACAATTATTTCATTTGAAAAATTTGGAATATCTCTGCAGTTAAAAGTGACTGACCAAATAAAAGTTTTGACTGTGACAAGTACATCTTCCGGACTCACTTAATGACGAAACACCACCACAACAAGACGAGATTGAGATCAAGAACGAGTTCACCAGTAATATGTTTTTTTTTTTTAATAATAATTTGTTTAATAGTTGAAGTTTTTTTTAAATTAACATGCTTGAGTTTACAGTGTGCTTGTAGAAAGGGCAATATATTGACATTTCACTCAATATAGCAAAAAAATCAATATAGATACATTAAAGCTCATAAAAGCATAATTTCGTATTGCAGACGTTCAAGCGGCCCTAGCTTTACATTGTACTTTTTATTTTTATCAGGAAGATAACGAGGGAGTGTTTTGAACGCCTTTTATTAAATTGTCAGTATATTGCCCTTTAGGTCGCAAATAAAAAGGTGTGTAATTACCGAAAACAGGCGAGGATGGGTCTAGCTCCCTAACGTCGGCGGCAAAGTCGTCGAGAGAGTGCCCCTCGGCGCTGCCGGCCGCGCTGCCGCTCTCCGAGCGCGCTACAACACCGCGCCACCCACCCGGCATCATTCAAGTGGACTTAACATCTTATTTATTTAAACTTTATGTACAGTAGTGGCACATAGACCGCCATGGCAACCTTATTGTCTACCATACAACCTTTGGGTTAAAAAAGACTGCACTGTGGTTAGTGTAAAACAAAAAATAAATAATATTTTAAATTCTATTATTTTTTCATTTTCTACTGAATGTTTTGCAAAACCCTCAGTTACGGTAGTTGCTAATCACTGATCACCAAAGAACGGAATAGGGAAAGTATATTTAATTGATCTCAACTTGAACAAAGGACATAGTGTGGAGAATACTTCATTAGAATTCCCGGATTAATAATCGTGCCACAATAATCCCAGGATTTTGTAATAACTGATTTTTATTGGCCTTCGAATACATTGTGTACAAAATTTTACGAAGTACACAATGACATAAGACAAAGTACTTTTATTTGGCACAATGTTATTATATTACTATATCCGTTCAAATGTTATTAAGGGCCAAGCGCCCGAAAAGTGCCATAAAACAGTGATTTTGTGAGGCCTACTTCTCCGTAACGGCTAGGTCAATTTGTTTGAAAAAAAAATGTAATGTTTATAGATTCATGAACAATAATATTAACATTTGATTTTTTCGTACAATTAATACTTTTGTCAAAAAAAAAATATTTAGCAATTTCGCAACTTTTCCCTACTCCTTCGAAACGGCTTGGACCTTTAGAAACATTTTTACACATAAAAATTGGTGGTTAAATATTCTTCAAAGCGAACATTGCATATGTAAATCAATCAATATCTCGCAGAGTAAATGGATTTAAAGCGCTTTCCGGGCGCTGCTGGCCGCAAATAAATGCACAGATTTACGTACTGCCGCTTAGGCGAGTGCGAGAGTTCACATAATTTCGGTCAGATGGTTCAAGGGACTATACGCCTTAAAAGCATTGAAATAATAATTAATAGGCTAGTTTCCGTAAAAAATGTAATTAGTCCGTCTTTTAGATTATTCAAAAATAAGGGACACGTATTTTTTTATTTGCAAATTAAACCAAAAATGACAAAGATATACCCCATTAATGTTACGTGTAACGTCACGCCGTGCTACATTTTTTCGCACGGGGTGACGTCACACGTAACTTTAATGGGCTATATCTTTGTTATTTTTTGTTTAATCGAAAAAAGAAAAAATACGTATCCAATATTTTTTTATAATCTAAAATACGGACTAAATAAAATGTAATTATTTTGACCCTGGACACTACCCTATTCTAGATAAAAAAAACGTTACGATTACAGTATCCAAAACGTCGGGAGCTCAGAGTTTAGTTAAACATACTCTGCCTTTTCAGATTCTTTGTTATCATTCATGTGTAAAAATTTGACAAATAAATGTTGTAGTGTATCTTTGTAATGTATTAAACTTAGGCTAGCGGCTTACAAGGGATTTTTATTTTTTTTAATATTTTGGATTATATTGATGTTAGCTCGCAAAATAAATGTAGCGTGTATGTGTGTGCGTCATCGTGATTATTGCACGTGTGTGTGATAGCAGTGGTTTAAAAATAAAGGAAGATATTCAACTTTCCTTCCTCCTCTCCAGCATGATGCAGGTGATATTAACGAAAGCTGAACTTTATGTAAAAGTCTTGAAAAAGAGGCTTACTAATTAAGTCTCTTCTTACGTTTGGAGTAGTTCTAGAGCAACCAATGTCCATTCACATATCGACAAGACGGTTCTTTAAAAATTCAATAGGCTCTTAATAAACTAGTGCGCCTCACCATCAACGATTGCATCTCTGCTTACCATCAGGTGGGATCGCAGTCAGGGACTAGTTTATATCAATTAAAAAAAAAAACACATTTTTGACGGATTTTCTACGATTTGAACAGTAATAAAATATAAACTACTTATAATACGAATCATAGATAGAGAAAAAAACGATTTGTCGATATGTGGATAGGCTTGGAACATGTGAAAAAGCTCAATTTATTTGTGGGAGTATTATATAAGGGATGAATGTTTCAATAAATCAAAAACTTTTATCTGAAGAACAAAAACGCTTAGACAGCTTATTATTGGATTTTCCAAACATAAAAACTTTATGCTGGCAATTACGAAAACACCAAAAAAAGCCAAATCGGTGAAGCCGTTTTCATATTACGATGCTCTATAAACGTGAAAATTAATTTTTAATACAACATAGATAATATGTCAACCCATTAGACATTTATTCTTCAGTTAAAAATTATCAAACAATTAAAAAACTCGTTGTAAAATCTGAAAAAGCATAAGTTCTCATAATTATAGTCCGCAAGCACATTAAGAAAATAGTGACACGTCAGTGCTACTGCAAAGCAAAGGCGTATTAATACTGGAGTCAAAATTAAACCATTAGGGCCTGTCCGCACAGCGTTATTTCAGCGCGCGGTTTTTTTTTTCGTTATTCTGTAACACATTGAATCTTATGGAAGTTTTCGCACAGGCGTTTAAAATAAAACGCGCGATAAAAAAATCTGTGACTTCTTGCTGATTTGACGCGGTGCGGTGCGGAAATAAATACGCGCGGATATTTTGAGCACGGTGAAATATCGCTGTGCGGACAGGCCCTTAATATTGTAACAAAACTTTTTATTACACAGTAAGTTCAAATTTTAATATTAAGTAATTATTTTAAAATTTAATCATAATCCTCAGAATTTTCACTTTTATTTTTAGGAATAGGTATCCGTATTCTTTAAAGCACTTACATCAACTAGTCGATGTGAAAAAATCTTCATAATTTACTATGATCTAATTGGTCAAGGGGCGTGGCTAAGCTGAATGACAACGATGAGTCACTATTTCCTCAGTGCGAACGGAGTATAGTGAGGTTCGAGTTACCTTTATAATCGGTGGTGTGCGACATGGTGGAGCCGGGCGGCGCGCTGTGCGCCTTGCCGGGCGCGTGGTGCGCGTTGTGCCGCACGCACAGGTACAGCGCGCTCAGCAGCGGCACGGCCAGCGCGTCCGACGTCTCCACCTGCACCGCCGACACGCAGATCAGAGAGATCTTGCCGCGGGTGAAGTCGCCTAATGTCATGCCGGCACTGAAATTCAATAAAAGGCTTAGATAAGAAGTAATAGGGATCTATTTTGCTTGGCAATCGGTGAAATAATAAGGATTAATTTTGAGCATAGTTATAAATTTAATATGCGGATTAGACAATATGTGATGTTACAGGTTGTCTTCACTTGGTAATGTTGTAAGACATATTGAAGGATTTATATACGACAGGCTCGTAAATAAGAAATATTTTATACTTGAATATATGATACAGATGTAGAGATAGTTAGGATCAAATTCGCTCTGCAATTAGTGTGCTATAACCAAAATTTAAGTGCCAAAAACCATTGAACTTGTTCATCAGGGGCAATTCTTTGTAGAAGGTCAATCATTCACATGATTAATTTCAAAGTATTTAAAAGTTCAGGGGGCCTATCCGTGTGAGGTTTAATTAATTCAAAAACAGAAATATACAGAATTTTTTTCTTAAATTATTATTATTTACTTACTATTCGTTACATCCTGGGAACTCGGGAACGGGCAGTCCCTTATAATGGTAAGGAAAGGCGACCAGAGATAGTAGAGCACTGATGGCCGCCTTACGCAGCTCTCTCTTGTCTATGGAACCGCACTCCAGTTTTGGCTCCCTCTCTGACAGAATCTGGTCTAAGGCAGTCACAAAATCTGGAACTAGGACTAACACGCCATCTAGGTCCAGTCTGGAAAAGAAACATTATTTATCTATCTTTAACAAATAAAAATTACACATACCACAATTCCGCATACCTCCAAACACATAGGACTAGTGCAGAAACTACTCGAACTAAACTGAACAAATTTGAAAAAAAATAAAAAACCGGCCAAGTGCGAGTCGAACTCGCCCATGGAGGGTTCCGTAGTAGCAAGTGACATAATATAAAAGTTATTGTAGTTATTTGTAACTTTGAGCGATGTTTTAATAATAGTGTATTTTTTTTAGTTTTATGACGTATTAAAAAAAACTACGTACTAGATCTCGTTTAAACCAATTTTCGTTGGTAGTTTGCATGGTAATGTATATCATATATTTTTTTTAGTTTTAGCAATCTCTTATTTTAGAAGTTACAGGGACATACACACACATTTTACTACTTTGGAAGTGTCTCTCGCGTAAACTATTCAATTTAGAAAAAATGTTATTAGAAACCTCAATATCATTTTTGAAGACCTATCTATAGATACCCCACACGTATGGGTATGTCGAAAAAAATAATTTTGAGTTTCAGTTCTAAGTATGGCGACCCGCAAAATGTATTGCTTTTTTTCTATTTTCGTGTGAAAATCTTAATGCGGTTCACAGAATACATCTACTTAACAAGTTTCAACAGTATAGCTCTTATAGTTTCGGAAAATAGTGGCTGTGACATACGGACGGACAGACAGACATGACGAATCTATAAGGGTTCCATTTCTTGCCATTTGGCTACGGAACCCTAAAAAGGAGGCAGGTGCGGATTACCTGAAGATGTCGGGCGCGTTGTAGACGACGCTGGCGGCGGTGGCGGGGTCCCGCAGGCCGCGGTGCAGCGCCGCGTAGCAGCGCGCCAGGTACGGAGCCAGCACCTCCTCGCGGCACTGCTTGGAGCACAGCACGCGGCACAGCGTGCCCAGGGCTTCTGCGCGACCTGCACATGGATACAACGATCCCGTCATCATGAAATTCGACGACATTGTGGATTATGATCCTCTCACTTTTCAGGAATAATGCTGAACCCTAGCTGTGGCAACTAAATGGGATTGTTACGACCTACACCTTACTGGGACAATAGTGGCGCCGTAACCAGTCGCGTTCCCAGCAAAGAGCAGCTCTATGGAGTACCTTGCGCACAACTTTTATATTATTTAATAGATTTAGTTGGTAACGCAACTACTGGTTTTCCCAAAACTATTGTCTTCGTGACACACCATTTCAGCCGAAAGATGTTCATTGCTAGACATCCCCAAGTATCACCACAATAACCGATCCTGTGTGTCTCGTATCCATCAGATTCCTGTAACCCTCACCACATTGTGGGAAGCCTACTCACGTTAAGTTATTCCAGTACCTACGCGGCCGCAGTTGCCACTTCAAAACCTTTCTGTCTCGCCGTCACATACATCTTAGTTATCTTGTGATTTTGGTCCTATTGTTGCCACATTATAGAATATAAAATTAGACCATAAAGATAATATCATAAAATATGTATACAAACAAATAAAACTCAGGAAGTTTCATCATGTCTAATCTCAGATTTGATATTTATTAGTATATTTTTTGTAATGTATGTACATACTTGTGTTGTTATTTTTTATTAGTATTATTTCTGATGTTGTACACTGACAGCCCTTAATATTTCTCCTTTCCTTCAGTCAATCTTAAGGTTGTCTGTAAGAGATTGCCCTGTGCGATAAGGTCGCCCATTGTACACTTATTTTGCATAATAAATAAATAAATCTCGCAAGTTTTCTTATTTATTTTTTTACAGGGATTATAAAAACTGGATAACATCGGTCACAGCTAAAACACTTTCTACAAAATCCCGGTAAGCCAGGAATACAACGAGAAACATACCTGGTTGATAGCTGAGCATGTTCAGTTTGTACGCAGCGTCTGACAGAGAGGGAGGAGGCGGCGTGCCTTCCGTGCGCTCTGAAACAATTTGCAATTATAGTAACATTCATTCATAACACATTCCGAAGATGGTAATATCAAGAGTCAAGATGGAAGAATCAATAAAACCACTCACACTACACGAAAATCAACTTTACGTTTATACAATTAAGTAGATATCAGAATGAAACAAGTAATTCATAGAAATGTTTTGACTTGTAGCATATACTGAATTTTATGTGTGGATAATAGAGTTCATCATCATCATTTCAGCCGATATACGTCCACTGTTGAAAATAGGCCTCCCCCAAGTGTGGCCACAATGAACGATCCTATGCGTCTCGCATCCATCGGTTTCCCGCAACCTTCACCAGGTCATCAAATAAATAAATAAATAAATCAGTCATCGGTCCGATGATAGAGTTATTTTAGGCAGTGTACTGCGGGTATATTCGAAAGAGTTACCGTGGCCTTAGAATGAGATAAGACATCTTACACGGATAAATTTTAGTCGCTCTATTTCGGTCCACCCAGAGCAGGAGAAGTTGATGACTTCCAGCAAAAAAAAAATTAGTAAAGACAGTATATATGTTGCCGGCCTCAAATAACACGACAAGGGCAGAAAGGTTATTTATTATTATTATTAATTTATTATGCGTGCCAAGGAGTAGAATTCCCTGCCGGAGTCTGTGTTTTCTGACAGCTACAACTTAGGGGTCTTTAAGTCAAGAGTGAATAGTTTACTTCTAGGCAAGCGTGCTCCATCGTCGACCACATCATCGCTTACCATCAGTTGAGATGGTGGTCAAACGCAAACCTATCAATAATAAGAAAAAAAAGATGACGACGAGACAGTGTAAATGTGCATACTGTGATATCGAAAGGAGATCGCATGAGTTGCTTTTTTTATATAACCAACGAACTGGCTTGTAAAATATAATTCGAAGGATTATGCTGTTCTAGAATAGTTTTGAAAGTTAGTAAAAAAAAAGAGTGTCTGTTGTTTTTTTCAGTGCTGAAGAGATTTTTATAAGAATAGCATGTATTCGTGAAATAAGTTAGAAAAATATAAGAGTGCGCCGCCCAAAGTGTTTCATTTCAGGAGTATCCCAATACGTGCCTACCGACGAGCTGAGCTGCGTTACAATACTCACGTTGATTATTATAAGCCGGAGTAGTACCAATGAGTGCAGCCTCGAACAACCACTCTCCGAACAGATGGAAGATTGAGTTCACTTTAGGACGAAGCGGCGTTAGAGGCGGCTTGTCAGATTCACCTACTGAAATAGAAATAATTTTGAACTAGATAGAATAGGTATAATCTTTATTGCACTCTATAAAAATACAGTCAGAGATTAAAATTTATGGGGTGTAATAATAATGGGGTATTACTGATGTAAAGCCCAGACAATATTTTATTTTATTTATTTGGGAAAAACAAGCAAATGTACATGGATTGTTATATGTGTTACAATAGAACATGGTGTGACGTTTGGGTAAATGTACAATTCACGACGTTTCCACAGATTACATGTGTACATAATTGACTAGGTAAGTGTAATTACACATTTAAAAGAAAGTCGTGTCAGTTACAATATTTATAACCCAAGAACGGCTGAAAATAGGTGGAGAGGTAGCTTAGAACCAGGAGAGGGACATAGGATACTTTTTGTTAAAGAGTTCTCTTTGGATCAAACGGAATAGTTGGGAAAAATTGTGTTGGGGTATCGGTGTTGGAGGAAACTATGTTGGGGTATCTGTGTTGGAGGAAGCTGTGTTGGGGTATCGGTGTTGGAGGAAACTATGTTGGGGTATCTGTGTTGGAGGAAGCTGTGTTGGGGTATCGGTGTTGGAGGAAACTATGTTGGGGTATCTGTGTTTGAGGAAGCTGTGTTGGGGTATCGGTGTTGGAGGAAACTATGTTGGGCTATCTGTGTTTGAGGAAGCTGTGTTGGGGTATCGGTGTTGGAGGAAACTATGTTGGGCTATCTGTGTTTGAGGAAGCTGTGTTGGGGTATCGGTGTTGGAGGAAACTATGTTGGGGTATCTGTGTTGGAGGAGGCTGTGTTGGGGTATCTGTGTTAGAAGCTGTGTTGGTGGAGCTTTTGTTGGGGAATCTGTGTTCGAGGAAGCTGTGTTGGTGTATCTATGTTGGGGAATCTGTGTTGGAGAAAGCTATGTTGGTGTGTCTGTGTTGGAGAAAGCTGTGTTGAGGTATGTGTCGGGGAATCTTTGTGGGAGGAAGCTGTGTCGGGGAATCTTTGTTGGAGGAAGCTGTGTTGGAGGAAGCTGTGTTAAGGAAACTGTGTGGTGAAAACAGTGTTGGTTTAAAATGTTCGGCCTATTTACCTTGTGATGAAATAGAATTGGGCGGCGTGGTGGGCACCACGCTGGGCGGACGACTGCTCGTCAGACCAATGAGCGACGTGCGGGGAGTACCTGCGTATACGCACAATATTACTATAGAGACGCTTTCTTCATTTATATATCGGGTGAAAAATAATAACGCACAATAAGTGATAAAAAAACTGGATTTATGAATATTAATCATTTCACAATTAATTTATTTTATTTATGTCTTTTGTAATTATGTCTATTTAAACCAAGAAAGTAAAAATACGTCAATTAAAACTGTATAAATTTAAACTACTAATACGACAAACGTAAACGTCAAACTAAAAAAAAACCAAATCAGTTAAAAAAAGCGACCCAAGAAATGAAAACACAAAAAGGGCACTCAAAAACTAAAGGAATTTGAAAAAGCGATAGACATCAAACAAAAGAAAATCAAATGCACCAACAAAAGTGCTTGTATAAAACAAGTGCAAGAAAAAACTAATAATACGTTACGCCTATATTTACTTATACACGTGAAAATAAATATAAACTTACAACCATACACTCTAATTGAAATAACAGTAGACATTTGAGCAGTGGTGGCCCAGTGGTAACGGCCCCGACTTACTTAGGGTGAGTTGTACCATTTAACTATAACGATAACAAAGCCGTTAACAGTTGTCAAATCGTCGAATTGACCAATAGGCGGCCGTTTCACGGCTGGTTAAGGTTTGGTTATCGTTATAGTTAAATGGTGCAACTCACCCTTAGGTGCATTACTTTGTGTAATTTATTAATTAATGCTCTCAATGGTGAAAGGAAGCATCGTGAGAAAACCGGCATGTCCTAGAACCAAAAATTCGAAGACATGTGACATTCACCAACCCGCACTAAGCCCGCGTGGTGGATTACGCCCCATTCCCTCTCCTAGAGAGGAGGTCGGAGTCTCAGCAGAGGGAACATTAAATGGCTGATGTTATATTTACACAAATTTGTTTTTACTGTCCGTTCAAACGATTTTCACTTCTCTTCCGTTGGTGACGTGACAAATGGCAGCCGCAGCAAACAGTTGGTACTGTAACCACTTATTTGCTTTTAATGCCATCCTTATGACTACGGAATAGAAGTCAGAATCAGCTGAACGAACACTAATAAGGTTTGTTTAAAGGTCTCGTCTTATTTTAAATGGAGTGTATGCATTTATTTTACAACTTAATAGCTTTTAACCTCTTTTTACAAGTTTTTTTTTTTTTTTAACTAAAATACAACTTACTAGTTTCTAGATTCTTATACAGTAAGTACTGTGCAGAGCGATTTGGAAACCGTTTTGTTTTAAACATAATGCCATTTTCAACCATAGATACCACTCAACAGAGATGTGCTAATTTTATATGTTGTTTAACCTCTAAAATATCGGAAGATATCGCTTATGAGTTTACTGCTAAAGTGCTTACGGTGTTCGGCTGGCATCCAAACACCAGCAACACGCAGCGATTGTGGCGTGTCCAGTGCTAGTCTCCATACCGCCATGAGATCTCGCAGCGGCAGCGGCACAGAAGTTCTTTCCCGGCGTTGCAACTCCGTGCGCAAATCGTGCAAGTATGCAAGAACTGTTGCCTCCGGATCCTTTGACAGGCTGGCCAGCAAGAAGTCACGCGGCTTTGCGGAAGACTCAGCGATATCCCCGCACTACCCAAAAACCAGGATCCAAGCCATGACCCTCTGGGCAGCATTTGGCTTGCGGGACGATCGCTTTAGTAGCGATCACACCCACACAGGCATCCTAGATTGGGCAGGAGCCGCCTCACTTTACCCAAGTTTTCATGATGATTTTTTTTATATAAGCCGTAAGTGGCTTTTCCTACGTTTTCACGGAGAGCTTTTTACAGAATAGCTTGTTTGTGGTCTCGGGTAAAGAGAAGTACCAACACGCTTCTGGGCGTGGTGTTGGACAGAGTGGACAGCCAAATCCTGAGGCAGTGGTGGCTCATGCACGTCCAACAAAACAATAATAATTTTAAATTTTACTAACATAAGTTTATACTAACAAATATGGACTTGTGTCAAAAACTGTGTCTGAAATAAATATTTTCAATTTCAATTAAATTCAGCTAGTAAACAAATTGATATGAGTCCACAGAATCTGTCCATGTGGCAATATTTCAGAAAGGTCTTTGTATTACAGTGGACGTCTTCTGGTTGAAATATGACAAGAAACAAAACGGTTCCCACATCGTGATATGTTCTTACTTCGTTCCGGCAGCTTGTCGCGCGGCCGCGACGCCGACACGCTGAAGGACTTGGCGAGGCGGCGGTGCGCGGGCGGCGTGAGCTCGGCGTCGTCCAGCTCGGCGCCCCCCGCGCCCGCCGCGCCCCCCGCGCCCGCCCACCAGCGCTCCGAGCCGCGCCCTGAACCCCACACAACACTACTTATGGTACACTACAGTGCTACTCATGCCTTATATCTAATAGGACACCTGGTGAATTACACTTGATCGTTAGCCCCTATTCAGGTATTTGGATTCAAAAACTTTACCCGAATTCGGGCACCCGATGCCGTGTGTCTCTTAAATCTTAATAATTTTCGTATCTTACAACATAATAATTTTGAACAAACATTTGATAACTGTGGAATTATAAAGTGCGTTAAGAAAGTCACTCCCCAAGTAGCACAACAAGCTGTATATCAACTGCATAAAGCTTCAGATGTACACTCTAAGTTGTAAACTAAGCTGTAGAAAGCCTAATACAGCTGATATAGCTGCAAAAAGGAACCCAAATTATGCAGAAGTTGAGTGGTAGTGGAAAATAGATGCTGTATAGTAGCTGCATAACCACTGCATAACTGCTGCATAAATGCATTTAAGTTACGTGTGAAGTCACCCCGTGTGAAAAAATGCAGTACAGCGTGACGTCACACGTAATTTAAATGGGCTATATCTTTGTAATTTTTGGTTTAATTTATAAATAAAAAATACGTAACCCTTATTTTTGAATAATCTAAAAGACGGACTAATTATATTTATTACGGACGCTAGCCTTTTGTAAGACGCAGCTTAAAGTTTAAAAAAACACTTTTAAACTGTTTAGTAGAGTGTTATAATACTATGATATATAACGATAAGCGTACGCGGACACCTTTATGGAGCGTAAACTTGTGCTTTACACACTTGTACAGCCCTTATCCAGTTCTAAGCTGTAAATCAGCTGGTTTATTGATGTTTAAAAAACTAGCGTGCTGCTTGGGTCTCCACCAAAATAGAAAAGAAAGAAAAAACCTATTTCCAGAAGATAACTTTGTCTATAGATATTCAGACTCACCTTATCAAGTTATCATTATATTAGCAGCAATAGATCGTCCAAATTGTCTACAAGCTGGCCACTTGAAAAATGTGTTCCCTACTCTACAGTGCAACCCCAAACAAACGCAATCCGGTTACGAAAGTTTACTAAATTCTCAATTTAGAATACTTTATTCAGAACCGGGGGTTAACTTAAAGTCCGCATTCTAAAACGAAGCTATACACTATTCGAAATATGATTAGAGATTTAAACAAACCTTTTTTACTGTCCGGTCAACCGATTTTGACTTTTATTCCGTAGACATAAGGATGGCAGTAATAGCAAAAAAAATTGTTACAACCAACTATTTAGTGCAGCCGGCATTTATCATGCTACCAACGCAATACAAGTCAAAATCGTTTGAACGGTCAGTAAAAAAAGGTTTGTTTAAATGTTTAATCTTAACGCGAATGAAGTGTAACTATTTTTTTTTTATTTACATATACCAATATTTAAAATTGGAAACAAACGCGCAATTATGAATGCTATCTTTGTAACTGAAAGTGGTACACGTTCTAGAATACAGGTTTTAATTCCCCGGAAATAAAAACTTACGACCAGTTCACGGCTTTGGTCATAGAGGCGCACGGCGCGGCGAGCGGGGCGGCGTCGGGAAACGCGCGCGTTTACGTTTTGAGTGACGTCCCGTGGCGTGCTTCAAACATTTCCATACTTTTGATCTAGACAGGCCTGTTGGTCTAGTGGTTAGTGACCCGGACTGCTATGCCGGAGGTCGTGAGTTCGATTCCCACCCAGGACAAATGTTTGTGTGATGAGCACGATCATTTGTTCTGTGTAATTTATCTATAATATGTATTTAGAAATATATAAGTATGTTTATCAGTTGTCTAGTACCCATAACACAAGCTCTGCTTAGCTTGGGACTAGACGGCGTTGTGTGATAGTTGTGGAAAATTATCTTACTGCTCGCCGCCTCGCGCTACTGCTCACAGTGGCAACGTCATGAACGGGCCGTTAGTATTAAGCCCAAAGCGATAATAGAAAGATTTGATCCCCGTCTAAATATAGAACGGATAAAAAGGCAGTAAAGCAAACTTTCTGTTCCGTGAAGCTACTCTTCCTGTGATAGCTTTACCAGATAATGACGTAGGGTCAGCGATGACGCCTGTCAAAAAACACAGAACGTATGGGATAGGCATGTCCGAACGGGCCCAGTACAGCTTACTAGGGCTGAGGAATCGCCTAAGAAAACATTTTTTTTTCAGGATTAGCAAGTACTGTCAAAATGTTTAGTAGTCACTTCCAAATAGTCTTGCACTTATGCGATCACGAAAATTCGACGCGATGCGGCGGCTTTTTTACGTGCGCATGAAATCAGCGCTTCAGCCGCCACTTATATAAAACAAGTCATCGCATCGCAAGAGTTCTTGCGATATCAAACTATAAACTGCCTGCCACCGCTTTGCTTTGCTCACTGCCGCACCGCACCCACGTGTAGTTGACGTTACGTGCGGTGCACTAACTACAATAGAGTATTAATTGTTTGTTCCATTCACGCCGCATCACTTCGCGTTCGCATGTCTACGTGGTGTACTGACGAACTAAAGACCGAGGGATCTATGAAGTTGGGAACTAATTCGAGTAATTCGTCTGTAAGGAGGCTCTCACGAACTAGTTTATTCTCTAACTAGACAAGACTACTCTCAAACAATTTTGACTTTTCCCTATCGTCATTGCTGATAGATTGACATTTTGTCTAAATTTATTTGATGGAATGAAATTACAAAACGCGAGTAAATCTAAAATCGGAACCAGACCAGAATTATGACGTAATTTTCGTCATTCATATTTTCCACGTTT
Source organism: Mythimna albipuncta (assembly GCA_929112965.1). Taxonomy (NCBI): domain Eukaryota; kingdom Metazoa; phylum Arthropoda; class Insecta; order Lepidoptera; family Noctuidae; genus Mythimna; species Mythimna albipuncta. The sequence goes on from OV815973.1 coordinate 2,442,284, forward strand.
TAATTTAACTTTTTACGTCTAAAGCATCTGTCTCATAATCGTAACGCCAAACGCAACATGCGTAGCCGACGACATAATCGCATTCAAAACGTCTGTTAAAAACTAAAATGTTACCTTGTTCCGCTACAGTATGCGTTAGCGGTGAAGATCGCATACTGCGAAGAGACCGAAGCTTTCTGGGTCCCTCTGGGGTCCAAAGCTATCACAGGAAAATAATCTCTATTCGAATTATACATGCCATGCTGTGCAGTAGATCTACGGAAGCCCCCACACCCACACCGGCAACACAAGAAGCCGTACGTACCGAGGAAGGCATCCACGTGCGCCGCGATGCCCTTCATGGCCTTGTGGAAGATGGAGGGCAGCGCCTGCAGGCACGGGTGCTGGCTCGGCTCGCGGCTGCCCTCGTCTTGAGTTATCGAGTACTGTGAGGTCAAAGTTTTTAAAATAGTACCATTCAAAGAAAAACAAAAATAATATAAATACAAACTTGTGGCATCAGAAATAAAACTATAGGTATGTGCCAGTCCCAGTTCTCGAGAATGTCAGCGCCACATTAGATTGGGATCAATCTATTATCACTGACAGGACTATTGTTGCCAATAAGCCTTTTTTTTATGGTGGGAATAATCATGCATTGACATCCCCCGCCCTTGGGCGGAGCGGGAGATAGTGTCAGACTCTTACTGACTAAAAGACCCACCCCGTTCCTTCTAGCCTTCATACCGGGGCTCGAGCGCCCTTTCGGATAACCCTGGCCCCAGTAGGCTTCGACCCGGCTGGGTCCCTCCTGTTGCTGACAACTCCTTGAGGCGCGCGGGAACAGTGCGCGCCATCGACGACTTGGGCTTGGTCTGGACAGTTACCGGACGGCCGGACAGCGAGCTACCCATTGCTCACTGTCCGCAAGCCCGCGTCTACGTTGGCCGGAAATCGGGATCAGAATCCCGGCGACGGCGGCGGCGATAACGCCGTTGCCTGATGCGTTCGGCCTCCTCCTTTGCGAGCATTACTGCTTCGCAGAAGTCGGCGACCGCCTGCCACTCCTCCTCGCTCCGGACCATGGCCTCGACCAAGGCCCGGCGCGAGAGTTCTCCGCCGCCGATCGCCCCCACGAGGGCACGGCGATGCTCCGCCCAAGCAGGGCACACCTCGACTGTGTGCTCCACCGTATCCTCCGGGCGTTCCGCACAGTGGCGACACCCGGGCGTCACTTCCGCATGAATCGAGTGCAGGAATCTCCCGAACGAACCATGTCCGGTGAGTACCTGCGTCATGCGGAAGGTAAGGACGCCGTGAGGTCTTTCCAGCCACGCCTCAAAGAGGGGACTTACCGCCATGATTGTGGCGTGCCCATTGCCAATAAGCCTGACATAGTGATGATAGATCGACTAGTGCGTCGCACAATGATTGTTGATGTAGCGGTCCCTCATGACGAGAACCTTGTGACAGCTAAGAAGGATAAACAAATTGACTGGCTCGCGAGGTTGTCGACATGTGGGAAGTGGACAAAGCATTGTGCCAATAGTCGTGACGGCCAATGGCTTAATTGCTAAGAGGTTCGACCAACATCTTATCTATGGGGTTACCGATAGTGTGCAGCATGCGGTACCAGCTCTGCATCACGGTAGTGTGGTGTTACCTGCAGGAAGTCGGGCGTCTGACTGATGACGTGCGGGCGGCACAGGTCCACAGGGTTGCCGATGGTGTGCAGCATGCGGTACCAGCTCTGCATCACGGTAGTGTGGTGTTACCTGCAGGAAGTCGGGCGTCTGACTGATGACGTGCGGGCGGCACAGGTCCACAGGGTTGCCGATGGTGTGCAGCATGCGGTACCAGCTCTGCATCACGGCCTCCGCGCTCATATCGGCCGGGATCAGGTTGGCGTCCTCTTCACCTGCACAAGTAAAATTCAATAAGAAAATTTAGTTACTAGTGTTTGTAATATAGTTAACAAGATGTCCCAAGCAGGCAATTTAACGTGACAACTCTATTCTACGTGCGGGTGATATCGCATAATTTATTTAAAATAAGCCACCACAGCGCAAGACTTTGCGCGAAAATATTAAATCACCTAATCGCAATCGCTTTGCTTCGCTCATCGCCACACCCCACCCACGTGAGTTTGCAATACAATAGCAATTGTTTGTTCCTTCGCACCACTACGCTTGGCTATCGCGTTCACGTTGGGTCGTCGACGCAAAACACCGCGTCCATTGTCGCACAACGTGCTGGTGTTACTTACTGATAGGCATGACGGGGAACAGCGGCCCGTACATGTGCTTGAGCAGCCTCGCGGTCAGCGCCAGCGACGCGCGCGTCCACTGCTCCGTCAGCGTGCTGGTGTTACTTACTGATAGGCATGACGGGGAACAGCGGCCCGTACATGTGCTTGAGCAGCCTCGCGGTCAGCGCCAGCGACGCGCGCGTCCACTGCTCCGTCAGCGTGCTGGTGTTACTTACTGATAGGCATGACGGGGAACAGCGGCCCGTACATGTGCTTGAGCAGCCTCGCGGTCAGCGCCAGCGACGCGCGCGTCCACTGCTCCGTCAGCGTGCTGGTGTTACTTACTGATAGGCATGACGGGGAACAGCGGCCCGTACATGTGCTTGAGCAGCCTCGCGGTCAGCGCCAGCGACGCGCGCGTCCACTGCTCCGTCAGCGTGCTGGTGTTACTTACTGATAGGCATGACGGGGAACAGCGGCCCGTACATGTGCTTGAGCAGCCTCGCGGTCAGCGCCAGCGACGCGCGCGTCCACTGCTCCGTCAGCGTGCTGGTGTTACTTACTGATAGGCATGACGGGGAACAGCGGCCCGTACATGTGCTTGAGCAGCCTCGCGGTCAGCGCCAGCGACGCGCGCGTCCACTGCTCCGTCAGCGTGCTGGTGTTACTTACTGATAGGCATGACGGGGAACAGCGGCCCGTACATGTGCTTGAGCAGCCTCGCGGTCAGCGCCAGCGACGCGCGCGTCCACTGCTCCGTCAGCGTGCTGGTGTTACTTACTGATAGGCATGACGGGGAACAGCGGCCCGTACATGTGCTTGAGCAGCCTCGCGGTCAGCGCCAGCGACGCGCGCGTCCACTGCTCCGTCAGCGTGCTGGTGTTACTTACTGATAGGCATGACGGGGAACAGCGGCCCGTACATGTGCTTGAGCAGCCTCGCGGTCAGCGCCAGCGACGCGCGCGTCCACTGCTCCGTCAGCGTGCTGGTGTTACTTACTGATAGGCATGACGGGGAACAGCGGCCCGTACATGTGCTTGAGCAGCCTCGCGGTCAGCGCCAGCGACGCGCGCGTCCACTGCTCCGTCAGCGTGCTGGTGTTACTTACTGATAGGCATGACGGGGAACAGCGGCCCGTACATGTGCTTGAGCAGCCTCGCGGTCAGCGCCAGCGACGCGCGCGTCCACTGCTCCGTCAGCGTGCTGGTGTTACTTACTGATAGGCATGACGGGGAACAGCGGCCCGTACATGTGCTTGAGCAGCCTCGCGGTCAGCGCCAGCGACGCGCGCGTCCACTGCTCCGTCAGCGTGCTGGTGTTACTTACTGATAGGCATGACGGGGAACAGCGGCCCGTACATGTGCTTGAGCAGCCTCGCGGTCAGCGCCAGCGACGCGCGCGTCCACTGCTCCGTCAGCGTGCTGGTGTTACTTACTGATAGGCATGACGGGGAACAGCGGCCCGTACATGTGCTTGAGCAGCCTCGCGGTCAGCGCCAGCGACGCGCGCGTCCACTGCTCCGTCAGCGTGCTGGTGTTACTTACTGATAGGCATGACGGGGAACAGCGGCCCGTACATGTGCTTGAGCAGCCTCGCGGTCAGCGCCAGCGACGCGCGCGTCCACTGCTCCGTCAGCGGCGCGCGGTGGCGCCAGCGCACGCACTGCTCGCGTAGGGTACGCCACAACGGTGGCACGGGGAAGCATCTAGTGGAGATCACATACACATTAGCAGGCTTCATGGGTTCACTTGTAGCGACTTCTATGACGCCACATAGGCACTAATCGAATTTTTCTTACTATTTGGCATCATATATGCCGCTACACACTCATTTTCAAGGTTCTAATAATCTAATACGTGTTAATGTGCCAGCCTTATTGATATGTGCTACAAGTATGATGTCAAAGTAGTGTAATAATAGTGATTGAGATATTGTTTGGTTCATGCCATTTCCAAAAGATAGCCATGCCAAAAGAAAGGTGGGTCTACTAACTATGGACTAAACTGGTATCTACTTTGACATAGGCGCTGCTTAATATTTAGTAGGGTTGTTATGGATATGAAATTTCGGATACGGATATAGAAATGATTATTATACCGGATACGGATATGAAATTATTTTGGATTATCGGTTAGTTTCGGATAATTTCCGTTACGGATATGTTGTGATTTAAGATGAAGTTTTAGCGATTTAGTGTCACCTCCTTTCCGTGAAAAGCTTTTACTACATTGTTTACATTTTGTGGAATCAACAATCATTCAAAAAATGACCAAATTACACTCGACTTAGGACGCATTTTGTAACAATTCAATCAATTCCGTAAAACACAACACTTTTGTTTCACTTATTTGTTGAATTATTCGTGAATGTTTAATTGCTCACAACACAAGTTAGTTAGTTACGTTACGAGTATAATAATCATAAGGCGACAACAGAAGAAAACAAACAATGCGCGCGTGTGTCGGCGCTGCCCGGCCGATCAACAAAACACAAACGCAAACGTGTCGCAATTAAGCTCTGCCCCTATCCGATACTATCCGAAGCTTTTATTTGGGATTCGGTTACGGTTATGGATACTATTTTATATCGGATATCCGATAGTTTCGGTTAAAGTTATGGAGCTCCATAACATCCCTGATATTTAGTTGAAATTGTGAAGTATCATACCTAAAAACTGCAAAAATAAAAATCATTTTTTGTTTTCACTTTTTTATGTTTTTTGATAAACTGTATTAACTTTTTACCTGTGACACGCCAGTATCCAGACTTCAAACAGGACACATAACACTCTCTCGCACAGTTGTTCAGCAGCAGAGTGATGCGGCGCAGGTGGCGACAGCAAGGCAGACGCGGCCGCCAGTAGCAGAAGCAGTAATGATTTCCACTCCCGCGGCCCCAGGGCTCCACCATCGGCCAGTGCGCGGGACAAGCGCAGCACCCGGTGGCAGAGCACGGCCTGCTTGCTGATCAGGTCGCCACCTGAGAAATGAGCCAGAAGACAAGAACTTGAACAATGATCAGAAGGCCTACCACAAACTCTTAAAGCGATCCATTTGACGGCCTAAACTGAACTGTTTGTGCCTTTTTCTCGCTCGCACACTTCATATTTCGATACGTTATGATAAGGCAAATCAAATTCTTAATTCAGTAATCGGTATAAAAGCATATTTAGCTGAAAGACGTCCACTGCTGATCATAAGCTCCCCCTAAGTGGATAGTAGTAACTAACTCGGTGCCCTAGAGGGTACCCTAAACCTCCGCAGGTTGACAGTTCGCGGGTTAGCACCCCAGTGGAAGGCCGACTAGAGAGGAGCAGATCGTGAATTGGCCAATCACAGTGCTCGAAATTTTCACTCCGCATCAATAGGATCAGTGTTAGCGGAGCGGAGTGAAGCTGAGCGGACTTTAAATAAAACAAATGAATACGGCCCCCGAGCCAGACAAAACAGAGTGGAACAGTCTGTTGTGCATAGCGGGAAGCATGAAGCGGAGGGTAACCCAACTCACCTCCACCCCGCACCACTTCAATGAAAACAATTGCCACTTTTTACAGCGCTTCTCCGCTCGAAGAGTTACGTAACGAAGTGGGCTGGAGTTAGCGCAAATTTTAAATGTTCAAAAAACCTCCACTTCTAGATTTAAATTAATTTTAAACCCCAAGCGAACGTTCACGAACCCATTGTCTTTCTTTTGTTTCTGTAATTCTCACGATTGAAAGATTAAGCTTCCCCCATCACACACAGCCATTTGAATAAACAATGTCAAAACGTTTAAGCCAAGTTGTTGCCAAACCTGGACTTAGGTCTCTCCTAAGTATTGCCACAACAACCAAACCTGGGCAAATTAGTTTCAAAAGTTTTTTTTTGTACTAAATTCTTTTCTAATAACTTACCCAGTTCCATTTGGTATATGAATGCGAGAGCTTGTAAAATAAATGAAATATTTATATTCTTTCTTTGTATACGTTTTCTTATCTATGATTATTTTTATATAAAATTTCATTTTGGAAAAAAAAAACAGTACCACTATATGATCATGTTGTTAACTTGAAGGGTTGAAAATTTAAGCGCGCAATCTTCTAAGGGTCAATTTATATTAGCGCAGAGTCGAAGCGCATCGACGCGTCAAATTCTTTACAACTACAGCGAAACCGCACGAATGCGCACTCTTATAAGTGTAGTAATGGGCAGCAACGGCAGTGCTATTGAATTGACCAATTTCCGACTGATGACTCGTAGGTTCGCTAGTGGGCGCATGGATACGCGAGAATGCGCGCGCACCAATCAGCGTTGTTTACGCGCAGACGCTCGAATTCCGAAGAATGCGCGCGTCTTTTTAAAATATCAGAAGTAATGTGTGCATTACGCTGTGGAGTTACGGTTGAATTTGTTATGTTCAGTTTTGGATAGACGCTTCGATGCGCTTCGACTCTGCGCTATTATAAATTGACCCTTAGTGCATGTCTTTCATTAAATATTATGTTTGGGCAAATATATAGCTACTGAAAATCATTCGCTGACGCAGTCATATAGGCCTTAAGACCTTACAGGTCACAGGTGATACGGAGCCAGATGAAAAGTGAGCCATGGTGTGCGGAGAGACCCCGCACAATAAACACTGATGTTCTGATCTGTCACATCAGAGAACCCCCAACTGTGAAGGTAGTCGTACTACGGCCGATCTGATTAAAGATTCTATTTAGAGTTTTCCAGGTCGACCCCAGTACCGCATGTCCAAATGGGAGGCTCTCGGATGACTCAATGAAATAGATAAACATTTTCCCCCAATTTCTGAATTAAGAATTTTAAGTTGAGCATTTCTCAAACTCTACTTTCGCCTAAAGACCTGTCGAAACTTGGCTTTTAAGTAGGGTTTGGGACATTCTTAACACATAATACTCAATTCAGAAACCCGCCCTTAGAGTGTGTTTAGTATTAATGAAAACGGGTATCAATTAGTCAGTCATTTTGAGTTTTTATGGTAAGCCAAATTGAGTATAAAGGTATACTCACTCTCATTAGGCCTAGGCACGAACAAATTATGCAGATGTCTGAGTATCTTCCTGGCGTACTTGTGGGGGGCGGCGGCAACGGGGGGCGGCAGCGCGGGGGGCGGCGGCATGGCGGGCGGCGCGGGCGGCAGCAGCGGCGCCAGCCACGCGCAGCACACGCGCACGCAGTCGCGCAGCGCCTCGTGCTCCACCAGCGGGAGCGATAGCCCGAAGCGGATCACTTCCAGCACCCATTCCACCTGCATACACAAGTATATTGCCTACTGTCTACGGACGCGTAGCTTCATAGACGCGTATTCCTCATTATAAGCTTTTTTTTTAATTTAAATGACATCCCCACTCTTAGGCGGGGCGGGAGATAGTGTCAGACTTCTTTGCCATTGTTCCAGGGCCCCAAGGGTTCCTCATTGCACGCCTGCGTGAAGCTTAGGGTGCGTCCACATCTGGCGAATGTGCCGCGAATGTGCAGCTCGCGAGCCGTTTGCGACCTGCCCGCGAGCTGCGCGCGTGCATTTTTGTTCGTGCGCCGCTTCTGCGCCGCCCGCGCGCAGTTCGCGCGCGACCTAAGCGCCGTACGCGATCAGCGCGCGGGCGGCGCGCTAGTTATTTCGCTCAGTTCGTTTCTGATTACTGGAGGCTAAGTACGTGTTGTCATGGAGTGGACGGAGGAGAATTGTTTACGCTTAATTAAAACATATAAAAGATTTCCAGTATTATGGGATCCTAAAGATCAATATTACTATAGAAAAAAAATCTAAAAAATGATGCGTGGAAAGAAATAGGTGCTATAATGGGAAGCGATTATGAACAATGCCATAGCAAACTGTTAAGTCTTTTATCGTCTTTTAAAAGAGAGAAAGGAAAAAGTCAAAAAAGTAAAGGGACAGGGAAGGGTGAGTAAAAAAACGAATTGTTACTTTTTGTGTTTTATTTTATTAATTAAATTGACTATGTGACTAATATTATTCTATATTTATAGGAGCATCCGAGACTTACAAAAGTAGATGGTTTGCCCACGACGCTTTTTCCTTTTTAGCTGATCGGGATAAACCAAGGAAACGTTTAAATACTGTAAGTAATTAAATCAACAATATTTATCTTGAAATGCAATACGGCCTTCATTTACACAATAAGAAGCAACCTCATCTCTTATTTCGTTTATTTCTCTGGAATATCTTATTTGTGGTGTTTGAATATTTGAAAGAGATGTGAAATTAGGTACGGATTGATTTATGTACATATTAGAATTGGTAGTATAAGTATCGGCGGCGTTCTGTTTCAAATAATTATGCAAGTGAATAATGCTCATAACGACCACTTCAGCAACTTCTGGTTTTAATATCATAGGTTTTCTAAGTACCCTAAAAATGGATGATGCAATGCCAAAGGCACTCTCAACAATTCTGCGAGCTCTGCTTAATCTATAGTTAAAAATACGTTCCGGTGTGCCTTTACTGTGGTTACCGGAGTATGGTTTCATCACATGTTTATCTAGAGCAAAAGCGCTGTCAGCAATAAAGAAGTAGGGTATCGCTTTAGTCCTATAAGGTAATGGTTTTTCTTGTGGTAAATTTAAGGAGCCATTTTGCATCATCTTGTAGAACTCTGTATCTTTGAATATCCCTCCATCAGATATACGCCCTTGGCAACCAACATCAGTAAACATAAATTTATAATCTGAGTCTACCAGTGCAAAAAGAACAATACTAAAAGTAGATTTGTAATTATGATATTCAGTTCCACTTTTCGGAGGTGCCTGTATGACTATATGTTTGCCGTCTATTGCGCCAATGCAATGGGGCAAATGCCATTTATCTTCGAATCCTTTACTCACTTTTAGCCATATATCTGGTCTCCTTGGCACCTGAAAAATAATAATACATTATTACAAGCAAATAATATACTTACCTATAATAAGTATATAATAATAATAAGTATATAAGTATAAGTATGTAAGTATATATAACAAGTATAGTATTCTGAGCAAATAAATTATTATCCTATTCTATTCTATTCTACAGGAACAAGCAGATATAGAACAAGATAAAGTGGACGAGCGACAGGTACAAGATGATGGAATAAATACTGACAGTGAAATCGACCTGTCTTTTAATGAACCTCCGCCGTCCAAAAAGAAAAAAATCGACGAATGATAAAATCGTAACTGAAGCCCTACAAGTTTTAAAGACTGCTACAGAAAAATTAACCGATACTTCCAAGTTGTCACAAGAAGTACATTCATTTATAAATTTTATTGGAGCCAAAATGGAATCTTATTCACGTTCAACAAAAAATATGGTTCAACAGGCAATATTTGATGTCATAATGAAAGCCGATTCTGGCCACTATGTTTATCAATCAAATATGCAAGTGTCGACGCAAGGTTATACAACTTATTCTCAAAGTGCTTCTACGTCCAGACCGCACAGTCAGGAAAGTAATTATTCGGTAGAAGATACGAATGACAGCTACAGTGATTTGTTTCAATAATAACTACTTTCTTTTCGTAAACTTATATGTTGCTTATAAAAAAGGCTATGTGATTATTAAATAAAGATAATTAGAAAAATACTCACACGTACGTTTTCCTTTAAACACTTGATAATCGCTAAACACACTTCAGGAATAATAATACTTATACTTTGCTTAGAAATTCTAAAAAGGTGCTGCAAGCTTGTGTAGGAATCTCCAGTGGCCAAGAATCGTAATGTCAAACTTAATTTATTTTCAACTGAAATTGGTAGCCTGAAATGCGTTTCCTTTTTAGCAATCTTAAAACTAACCATCTGTCGTAGATTTTCATATAATTCTGGTGACAATTTTAAAAAATTTGCATAGTGTCCGCTTAATTGATGGCTTTTCAACTCCGCTACTATATTCTGTTTTCTTTTAAAAATAGGATTTTGCCACCAACGCCGTTGTCTCTTTTTTTTCCTTTTTATCAGTAATATAATAGCTAATGATGCAGCAATTATATTAACAACACTAGTGTCGTCTGACATCTTCGATAGTACTGAGCCAGTAAACGGAACTGTAAGGGCGAGAACTGAGCTCACGCTCGCGCGCTCTATACGAGCCTTGTATGAGTTGCGCTAAAGAGGCGCACCAAACCATTGCAGTGACTGCACGCGCGCAGCTTGCGGGCAGCTCGCAATCGGCTCGCGTGCTGCACATTTGCGGCACATTCGCCAGATGTGGACGCACCCTTACATACAAAACTGTGAAACTCTGTCTCTGACGAAGCGGCATCTTTGTGCCGTCGTGTCGTTACCGTTACTACGCGTTCGTAAACAGTAGGTCTCAAGGTGTTGTACCACTAGCCAATTCAACTTTTCTCATTACTTATACCAGACCCTAGTAGTGATGGAATCTAGCCAACTTATAGTTCAAAGAGGTAATGTGGCCCCACATATGAGTCACACGGGACGGCTACAAACTCCGCCACGAGAAGCTAGAAGCGGCCACAAAGGTAACTAAAGCGCGAGATACTTGTGATCGGTGGCTGCTACCATTATGGTTGCAGGCAGTACTATTATGGTTTCTGGTGAAGAAACGGCGGCTTTTTGTGGTCGGTGCGGGGCAAGATTTGTAGCGCGAGGCAACCACTGGCGTCAACCGTGAGTGGCGAGTCCATATAAAATGACGAAATACAGAAAATATACAGGAAAGGACAGCAATTAACTTCAATCTCCATAAAATTATGGCAGAAATGTTTTTCTGAGAAGTCTTGCTTTTGTCATAATGGATTACTTATAAGTTTTTATTTTAGCTAAATAAAGAAGTAGTAAACCACAAAAAAAAAACATTGTAGTGTGTCCTGGCGAATGCGCCACTCGCGAACCGCTCGTGAACCGCTCGCGATTGCTTGCGAACGGCGCGTGTGCATTTCGCGCACGACTCGTTCGTACGAAGCCCCTGCGCCGCACGCGCTACATAGGGTGCGTCCACATCTGGCGAATGTGCCGCAAATGTGCAGCACGCGAGCCGATTGCGAGCTGCCCGCGAACTGCGCGCGTGCAGTCACTGCAATGGTTTGGTGCGCCTCTTTAGTGCAACTCATGCAAGGCTCGTATAGAGCGCGCGAGCGGCGCGCGATCTGCGCGCACTCAGTTCTCGCCCTTACAGTTCCGTTTTTCTATAGTAGATTTTTTCCATAGTAACATTGATCTTTAGGATCCCATTATACTGGATATCTTTTATATGTTTCAATTCTTCTCCGTCCACTCCATGACAACACGTAATTAGCCTTCAGTAATCAGAAACGAACTGAGCGGGTAAGTTATGAATTATTTAATAACTAGCGCGCCGCCCGCGCGCTGATCGCGTACGGCGCTTAGGTCGCGCGAGAACTGCGCGCGGGCGGCGCAGAAGCGGCGCACGAACAAAAATGCACGCGCGCAGCTCACGGGCAGGTCGCAAACGGCTCGCGAGCTGCACATTCGCGGCACATTCGCCAGATGTGGACGCACCCATACGAACATGAAATGCACGCGCGCAGTTCACAAGCGGCTCGCGAACGGCTCGCGAGCGGCGCCTTGGCCAGATCTAGACACACCATTAGGCAAAAACACTATCTTATAAAGCAAAATATTAGAATTCATGTTTTTAATCCTTGTACAAGTATAGAAAAGTGTATACCTCAGCGTCAGTGGTGAGGGGACTGGGCTCGTGCGAGGCTAGCTGCTTGACCACGGCCAGCACGACGTCCCGCCCGCCCACCGCGCCCAGCACGCCGCGCCCCCCGCCCTCAAGCGGCAGAGAACTCCACTCGGAATACATGCCGCCGCTATCTTTATTCTGACAAAGTTAAGAGGCAGTTACAACCTACAATATTTTTAAAAAGAGAAATTGAGTGACTAGAACACACAGATGAAACTTACTGAAACTAGAAGACTCAAATTTTACATAAGGTTTCCTTTTATGACGTCAGTGAGCAATATGAGAGGATTTTACTAAATTCAGCCCTTTAATGGTCAAAGTTTGTGTAGGGAGACTTACTTTCATGCGAGCAAAGCCACTGGCTAGTGAAAGTAGAAAAAAACCCAATAAAAAACACGAAAAATCATGTGAAATCACTAAGTTATAAGCTTGTTATGTTAGCAAAAATACATAGTCACCGGGCCATTCAGGCGACTTATGGGTTATTTTGCACTTACACCCAGCAATAATGCTGGAAATTATTTTTGAGAAAAGATATAACATGGTGTAAAAACTATTGGAATCCAGTTACCGATTCTAAACCAACTATATTCAGTTTTCGCATAACCGTTCATCTGTGGCCCCGTAATTTTAACAGTGTAACACATGTTATGCATTCGCGAATTATTCGATCGCAATTTCGACGCGTCTGATTAAAACAATGATAGCTTCGAAACTACGTTAGTTAGCTCACTACCAGTTATATCATTCGAATTGTTATTAAATTACCTAACAAGATATGTAGGTATAGATTAGTATAGGTTTACCTTGTAATGTATTATTAATTGTCATGTATGTCAAATAATGAGGCACAAATTGAGGGCGCTTAATAAAATCCAGTTGTAGCTAGTACTATTATTTAAAATTTATGTGTTTTGTACTGTTCTAAATGTTTACTAACCAAAAAAATGTTTTGTCCCTTTTTAGCATGATGACCAGTGAATGCCATCGCTACTAAAACTGATCAATAGACAACTATATTCTTGACAAAGCACTGATCATCTCCATCTCATAACTTGACATTGGCAAAATCATCGGACATTCGTCGATGGAGCCATACACTTAAAAATTTAATTGAATTGAGGGCTCTCCCACATACAAACATTTTTATAGAGAGCCGGAGCGGCTCCGCGCCACAGACAAGGGAATAAACTAAAAATAATGTTGTATAACTGTTTGCTTAACTTTATTTGACAAAAATAGCAGATGATCATAACATAATCTTATCACAACAAAAGACAACTAACTTTCCCCACAGATTGACTCCATAGGCCATAGAAAGAAATATTTTTTTATGGGAAAAAAATATCCTATGTCGGTCAGAGATAGTGTAACTTTCTACAAGTTAGAGAAATTTCAAAATTACGTGCAACAATCAAACGATTTCTTTATTAATTCATTAATTCAACCCCAAGTGAATGCAGGCATTGTCTTTCTATTGTGTCTCTAATTGACAGTATTTAACCTTTCGTTAAACAATTTTATTTTAAGTTTGTGCCCAAAACTTCATCTGTGTAGATGTCAGCCTACGACTTTTCTCGATTCAAGCTTACTTCATACTAAATTTCACCAAAATCGGTTTATTAATTTAACCATGAAAGTGTAACAAACAGACAGAATTACTTTCACATTTGCATATAATATTTGTATGAGTATTCACATAGGGACCTACTCATGCTGGTCGAGTCCAGTTCACCAATCATAGCTATGCTGTGGTAAAACACATGGTATGCATGTGTCTATCCTATCTAGCGCACCTAGGCACCTCATGTACCGCCTCGGCCTACCAACTCATATCTTTTATGTTTTGAACTGTTGGCCGTGATAAACAATAAACAGTCTACATAATAGTTTGGAGTAACTTATAGAAGCATTGAGAATGTTTCATCATTTTACAAAATACGATGAAATTAAGGGTAGTAGTTACCGCTTGAAGTACTATAAAATGTTATGAAGAGAAGAATGAAGAATAAATAAAAGTTTTAGAATAAAAATTGTTATTTTGCAGATTATACTCAAAGCAAACTTTGAGGAATGGACCCAGATTGAGGACGTGTTAAACTGATATTGTTACACACTAGGAAGCAAAGGAGAATGTAAAAACAAGCAAACTTACTTGGTTGTTGACTCTATTGAAGATGCTCACATTCATAAATAACACTTAACGGTACCCTTTATAACGGGTCACTAACTTCCACCAATAAAAAATCACAAAAGCATTATAGTTAGCAGATACTATTAGAATTCAATCAATAATATAATTATTATATCTTATTCACTACGAAATCAAAATCTCTAAATATTTTCCTCAGTCTTCAAACAACTGTGAAAACGTAACTTTGTGAAATAGATATATGAAATGCCAATAAGTAAGAAAGAGAGAGTAAACCAAAAAATGAGAGGCGTATTTTACACAGTACGTCATCTGTCACTGTCAAATACCGGAACTTTACTTTTGTTTTGTCTTTGTTTTTTATGAGTATCTGACAGAGAGATGCCCATTAACAATGCATAAAAATATTTTAATTTTGTGCTGAAACGTTTTCCGAATTTTAGGACATTTATTATTTCGTTCAGAAATGAAGTGGGGTAAAACTAAAAATGTGAAGAAAAAGAGCCCTTTTAGATGGAGGGCACTTTTTTTTTTTAAATATTCAGTTAGCAGCATACTTCCACCGAAAGATCCGCAGAACACTAATATCGTAGCTGCAAAGACCTTGAGGACCTATTTGTTACGATGCGATCATACGCTGGGTGAGGGGCCCTCACCCAGCGATTTTGACCAGCCCTCACATCGGACTGACTTGACCGATTTCGGAGATTGGCCGGAACAAATAGACGGACAAGTTAGGTAAATTACAATTTTGATATAGGAATTGAAAGAATATACTTTCCATTGCATGTGGTGGAAGCGAGACGCACTGGATCGGTCGTTGTGGCGACACTTGGGAGGCCTATGTTCAACACTAGACGTCTTTTGGCTGAAATGATGATGTAATATCTACCAGTGAAGGTCCCGACGTCACAGAGATAAATCGGAACCAACAGCCCTAAAAGTTTTGAAAATTGCAATTTTACCTTATACACCAATTATATTCTCATTTTTTGTAATTACAAACAGCCACTTCAATTGTTCTGATATGGAAGTGTAATTAACTAATGACCAAGGCCCTAAGCCCAGGGCTAAGATAGGCTTATACTCTGTTCAAAATAACATTAGTCTTTATGAAAACCTTTTATTACTGTCCGTTCAACAGATTTTGTCGTTTATTACATTGATGGCATGACACACTTTTAATGTCAACCTTATGCTTAGGAAATAGAAGTTAAAATAAGTGGAACATATAACATGTAACACACAACAGCGTACTTTGTCATTTTGTATTATATTTATGTACATAGTTAGGTTTTAGTATAAATAGTTTATTTAATATTTAAGTTTTTTATGTACGTATGTATATTATAATAAATAAGTGGAACATACAGTAAAAAAGGTTTATATAAATGTAAAGGTATAACTAGTACAGTAACAAATAATATCACAAATTGTTTTAAGATTTTTTATTCATGATTTTTGCAAAATTATTATAAAACACTGAACACCTTATCTTTATTAATATAAAAAAGCATATAAAAAGAAACTCGGCCATGTTGGTCACATCAACTTACATTAAATTAAAAATAGTACTTAATAATACAAAAATAATTTCTTGACAAAAACCCAAACCAGGCCTGCATTATTATATTTATTATGTCTTATATATAGTATGTCAATTTGGGTTATGGCATTGTATTTAATATTTTAATTTTTTTATTTCATTAAACCCCAAGCAAACGCCGGTGTTCGCGCACTTATTGTCTTTCTATTGTGTCTGTGATTTCCACAATTGAAAGGTTAAACTGATAGTACAACAAAAGCTCACAAAACTTCAAAATAAAAGAACAGATAGAACACAATTTAAAAAGTAGTAATTACAATTTTGAAACAATTTATTTCATATTTTTATTTACAAGACTACACACTGCCTTGAATATGCTTGACAGATAGCTACGGGTCAACTATAGTCATTTTGAAGTACATAAACCCAAAACCTTAGCTATTATTAGTACTACATAGTAATCTCATTTGTTTTTAACTCAAAAAGATCTTGATCTGTTGTCTTACACTTATTTATTTACAGTTTTTTTTTAATATTTTGTATTCAGCACCAATATGAATTAATACACTAAATATGTAACTGATAGTAAGCTAAGTCTAGTAAGTATTAGATTATTATGAATAAAGTGTTTTCCCCATTCCATTACAATGTTAATTAAACTTTTTTTTTACATTAAAAAGTCCCACTTATAAGCTAGGAAAATCTTAATGGGACACAAAGTCTTTAATATGTTAGTAAGGTAATACAACAATGTTATTGATAAGCTGTTCGAGATAAGCTAAACCTGTTAGATATGATGCAATTTTCCATTATGTTTGTTCATTTTCTTTTCTCTTAATTTATCCTCGCACTCCATTATCTTTAGCATCCCTAGCTTCAATATATCTTGTTCTCCATTTTTCACATTCCTCTTGCATTGCAGTATACCTCTCCTTATGTTCATTAACCAATATCTCTGCCGCCTCTAGTTTCTCTTTATATTTTTGGGCCAGTGGGTTGTTCTCCAATTTATCCGTTGAATGGGCCAAAACTGTACTCTTGGCCTGCTTCACGGTAGCTTCAGCCTCTTTTATTATCATCTCAGCTTTCTTGCTCAGTTCGTCTTGAATAATAAGCATGCTGACTAGTCTGCGAATAACAAAAGCTAAGAAAATAGCAAAGCCAGTTATGTAGAAGTTTCTCTGAGCTCGGAAAAGCTTCACACTTCCTTTCATTTCATTTGCCAAGTGGGTATGAGAACCAGAGTCCGTGTTGGAAGAATACTTTCTCATTTCCCTTATAGCATCAATCAGGAACAGACTGAGAACACCTAGTAACACATAGAAGTATGCCGCAGCGTGTTCTCGGAACATGGCAAATATCCGAGACTTGAAGAATAAGTTCCATCTCCTGGGACTAAATATGGGTAATATCATGATGATGACGATGGCTATCTCGAGGTAGAGATAGCCAGCTATAAATGTCCATTGAATAGACATTGTACTGGTCTGTTGTCAGCCGGCCGGTTTTATTAAAAGTTAAGTACACCTAACAAGAAATAATAGTCTTATGTATTTTTTATTGCACGTACTTCCAGAGATTTTTCTTATTGTTCTCTTTATATGACGCACTTGTTGTTAATCGCTAAAATGCATGATATCACTATTTCCATTTTCAGCAGTTTACGAAAACGAAAATAACTTTGACATTTCACAGTTTGACTCGATTTCGATTGACAATCTCTTTGTTGACAGTTCAAAAGTTTTTCATTCCTAACTTCATACCTATTTCTGTTTCGTTTAGCTTCTAGTGGATCAAGAGAAATAGCTATACAATCACTAAAGGTATCTTTAAACCCTTCAAATATCGGTATCGATTGGCCCACATCAGCCAGTTTTCATTGGAAGCCCGGACCATAAATTGCAGAAATATTCACGAATCGTCTACCCGTAATTCTAAATCTATGGTAAAACCAAAGCAAAAAATAGTTTTAATAGTTTTTTTATGTTCTATTTATGCGACGGAATCCCATATTTTGAAACGTGTTTTAGATTTAGCTCTATGTTTACGACCTAGAAACCAACCTCAAGTTGGCTTTATTGTGTTATTTGAAACTCGACTAAAAATGAAATATTTAATTAGTAACTTCCCATACCAGTATTGCCAGGTACAATGAACAGATGTGAAAAAGAAATAAGCATCAGCATCTGTCAATTTGTCATGTCATTTGCAGTCATTTGATCAATGTAAAGAAAATTGATATAAATTTTATTTTAATCGTAGATTCCACAACACAATGGCTAGTATAGAACTAGATATATGGCGAGGTGAATGGGGACTAGCCTCGATTGATTTAGAATGTCTGAAAGTCTTAGTAAGTGCTTTTCTTTATAACCTAAAACCTGAAACTATGCCGGTATATTTTCCAGTATTTATTCTTTATCGCATTGTTCGCAGACTTACATGAAATTTATTGGAGTGCCCGTAAAAGTTCGAGAAGCGAACAACCCATATTTCACACCGAAAGGAAAGCTCCCTGTCATGAAGGACGGCCGCAAGCTACTTTCAAATTTCGAGGAAGTTGTGGAACATTTAAAATCTCTGGTAAATCTAGTTCCTGATTTTTTACGACAAAACTTGCTATTGTCATTTTAAAATAATAGTTGTACTTGCTTCCCTTATGTTTTTTCTAATTTGGTCAATTTAAAACAATATTACATCATTTTTATCTAATATTGTAATTATGGTTACCTTTTGTTTATTATATGTAAGTTGTTTACTAATATCATTACAGCATTACAGCACAGATGTACATCTAAACACAAAGCAGGCTGCAGAAGCCAGTGCGTTCACACAATACTTACGAGAGAAGTTATACCCCGCATACCAGTATGCGTGGTGGGTTGATGAAAAGAACTACTGTGACTTAACCAGACCAACATATGCCAAAGCTCTGTGTATCCCATTCAACTTTTACTACCCATCACATTACCAGAATGCAGCTAAAGAAATGGTTGATGCTTTATATGGAGAACACACAGATTTAAGGGAAATTGAAAAAACAGTAAGTAGAAGGCAATTACTAACTATAACTAGAAGTAAACGGGCAAGATAGTACTCTCCGGTAGCGTTCACCGCACCCTCTACGATCTGGGGCCGGAGACTCTAAGTCAGCGGGGGAGCCCAAGGGCAAAGCTTTTCCCGTACCATATTGTACGGGCGCCCCCACGGGTCCGTGTTCAGAGACCCCAGCCACACATTGCGGGCCTTCAGTTTGGCCCACTTGATCTCCGTTCGGAGGGTGCGTTTTGCCGCTCTGTATCGCATACAGAATACTAACAACAACTGATTTACCAAAAACAAACCTTCAAGATTTCATTGTTCTAACACAATTCAATTCTGCATTTTGCTATACAGAGTTGATATACTGCCTACCTAAGTGTGTATGACGCGATGCAAGTCCATCAAGCACCCCCAGGTTGCCAGTATTTTACAAATAACCCTGTATAGATTGAAATTAAATAAGATATTAATTTATTTGATACTCAATTTAGTTTTTCCTCTATTTCAGATATACAGTGAAGCCGAGAAATGCCTTAAAACACTGTCAGACAGGCTCGGCGAAAGTGAATACTTCTTCGGCAACCGTCCCTCTTCCTTTGATGCTACAGTATTTGCGTACCTCGCACCACTGATAAAGGCGCCATTCCCTAATTCTACTCTAGCCAATCACGTGAAAGGAATAGCAAACCTCTCCAGATTCGTTGCTAGGATCAACCAGAAGAATTTTAGACATGTAACAGATGGTAAGTTCTGTGAAAAGTAATCATTTTTGTACTTCCAAGCATACTATAAACTATATGTTTGGATAGTTTAGTTAGATCATATACAAAATTCATAGAGGATATACTAGTATTTTCTCTAGTGATCTATGGCCCGTTTTTACTCCTGTGGTCTGTGGATCATGTTTGTTCTTGCAATCTGTGTCTTATATTTACTTCCTCCTGTAGCTCCTTTTTGCCCCTATGGGCCTTGTTTACTGATGTCGCTCATGTTTGCTTCTATGGCTTGTGGATCGTATTTTTTCCTTGAGCTAATATTTACTAATGTGGCCTGTGGGTCGTGTTGGTTCCTGGACCTGTGGTTTTTATAGATCACATAAATAGTCAGCGCGTAAGGCCCGGCATCCCTACATGCATGCCAAAGCATTGTTTCCAACAGTGTGCGCTTGCATGTAGGGATTCCGAAGGATCCTTTTCCTTGCGGATGCCGACAGTGGGCGCCGGGCCTATGCCAACAACCGCCGGAAATGGAGAGACATCGCTCGACATGCAGCCTACATGCAGCCCGGCAAACGATGGCGGCGCGCCGCGGTCCTGCTCACGACCACTCTGAGAAGAGTGCCCGACTAAGAAGCAGAAGAGAAGAGAAATAATGTTCATAGGCCTTGCAGACTTAATCCGAGAAAATGCCTGTAATCTGACAGCCATCATCATCATGTTCTTCTTAAGCTAGAACTACATTGCGCACACGTGTGCTACACACGCCGATCTTGTCACGTCGGTCACCATACATTTTATATGGAAACTAGACTTGTAGAGCTACACTTGATCCACGCCACGCGACGTCGTTCTACGTACAAATCAGGCGTGTTACACGTTTGCCTCGGCCTAATGTAGTTCTAGCTTTAAACTCTAATGTTTAAGAAGAACATGTTCATGAATACACGCGGGATTTACTCGCGCTCAATGACAAGCTATCAACAATAGCCTTTACTTACATTTGACAGAATACAACAGACTGAACTCCAAGAAACAATCAACGGGTACACAATCAGAGCGCGAAGCAGCCAACTTCCCGAACCAGACCCGCAACAAGATCCTCGCCGCGCTGTTCGCGGCCGTCGCCATGACGGGCTACGCCGTCGCCAACGGGATGTTCCAGGTCAGTGAGCGAGGCTTAGCGCAAGCACCAAAGCATCTTTATACTTATGAATTTATCTAGATTTTTGGGATATTAACCATGGCTCTTTCTCACACACTTTTGGAATCTTCCCTTTCTTGACTGCAAATTCGGAGGGGCGTTTTTTGCACTTCGAATTTACAGCCTTAGAAGACAGTTTGCTAAATGATTTGCATGTTGTTTTTATGCCTTATTGGTTTGACTGTAAATGTAAACAACTCGAATAAATTTTAAGGTACTGAATAATTTTAACATTAAAATCTAAAAAGCAACCTTATGCTGATTATTTTTTGCTTGGTGACAAATTGACAAATGTGACAATGCCATTAAAAATTCGTTACTTGTTTACATTGTTGTAGAATTTGAAAAATGCATGTTGTAGGTAAGTATTTAGTGTTTGCCTAAGTTGTATTCTTATTCATTCTCACAACATATCATTTTGTTTGTTTAGGACTTCAAAGAGTTTGAAAATACGCGAGAGTACAACGACATGTTTGAGAATGATGAAGACGACAACTGACGCTGACTGCCGCCCGGGAGCGCCCCCCGCCCCCCGCCCGCCGCCCACGTGGCCCACTCACGGCCAGCCGCCAACATTGTCCACACACTGGCCACTGTTTCATCGCTTTTGTATTGTGTGCGATCTGAATATAGGAAAAAGTACGTATATGACTGACCACGTGCACGCGCTGTGCGGTTGTTTTGACCCGTGTTTTTTCTGCTTTGGATCACACGCAATACACTCAAGTATACTATATTTATAGTGCGTTTCACATATGAAGTTCCTTCGCCGTAATGTTGGTGAATCAGAAAAAACAGGGTTGCTATATTTTTAGCAATGAAATTACTTAATATTAGGGAATTAACGGATATTTCGTTACTTTCAACAATTGCCTTATATCTAATTGTTTTTTTTTCTTTTGGAAACTGTAAAAAATATCTACACTAATAATAATAAAGAAGTAAAGTTTGTTTACCGACGAAGCTGTGGACAAAAGTTATTTTTTTAATAAAGTATATGACAGGCTCCATTTCGATTGTCTTATAATTCTTTCAAATACCGAAAACGTCACGCCGCAATATCGTACCTCTCCATTAACACCTCCTTTTAAATCTGCTTTTTTTAAAAATCAAATCCCTTTCCTTTCATAATTTTCCATAAAGTTGTGCGACTACCGTTAAAATCGATTTCGTGCAACAATATTGCTAGAGTAGGCCACTCTATTCTTTTTCTTTAGGCAGAGGGGAGCCAACATTACGGCGAAGGAACTTCTTATTTGAAAACTATAAATTAATCCTTTTTGAAGTTCAATATGTCCACAAAAGTTCTAGCTACAAGTTGTAGCTTCGTAGTATTATCACAATGTTGGCGGTTCATATACAATTATCCTAATATTTCGGCTAGTCTAGTAATAGTCGTGGCTTTTAGTGACTTGTAGAGACTGTTATGTTCCTGTTTTATTGACGAAACGTCGAATTATACATTGTTATTAAATACTAATGAAATTATTATTAAATGAAAGATTTTATGATTTTTGCTGCGGTCACAGAACATTTATAAAGTCACTGGTAGTCTCAAATAATTTGTGTATAATAACATATCCATTGCATTTAGTCCTTGGTTTTTTAAGATTTAAAATAGACATGTGTCTCGGTGTTGGGCTGATGCCTCTGATTGCTGTTTTTAGGTTTTGTATGAAACAACATATTTTCAAGTTTATTTTTCTCTATGGTTTTTGTCAAATATAATTTTATTTTCTTGAATATTTTTGATTATCAAGTAATTATACCTCGATAAGAAACAAAATAAATATCTGTAAATCTTTTTATCTTTGATTCAGTAGAAATGTTAAAAAAGCTACTTATCAAGTATATCTCTGAGCGATTGAACTTTAGACTTTATTACTCAGAATTAGAGGTGGTTTTACTGTTTCTAACTGTTTATCTGATAAACGAGTGGTCCATAAGTGCCAAAATATGGTCTGCGAAATGTCTAAAAATGTCAAATTTCCAAATGAAAAGTAACGCGTTTTCTATACTTGTTACTTTTGATTTTGAAAAAGTCTTACAAGTTTTAGGCCAAAACCGGCCCGGCGGGTTATTACCGGCAGGCTAGCCACGGTACGATAGACCCCGCCAACGGTAAAACCGCCAGCGCTGGGCTATGGTGTGTATTTTTGTTACTAATATTTAAGTTTTTTTTTCTGGATTTTTGATTCGTAGATTTGGAAACCACTTATGAACAAAAGTTATTTGTGAAGCAGTCGGAGGCGCGTCCGAACATTCGAGACATAATGTCTGTAACTTTGGGTTATCTTTTAACAGTTAACAATACTTACCTACAGGTAGAGATTTTGGTTTTATGAATGAGAATTAATTTGTTGGTTGTTTAACTTATTCCGTTAAGCATGAATAAAATGTGGTTCGTTGATGTTGCATGTTTTATTTATTTAGTTTTGTGTAAAAAATTGCGTTATTCTGGAAGTCTATTACATTGATATCACACTACACAATCAAATTAGAAGATATCATTATTTATGCACAAAAAAGTGCAGAGGTGGACTTAATGCCTTAGGCATATCTACCAGTCAACCTTTGGGTAATGCAGAGAGAAATATAGTGGTGAAAGAATGCGTTTTTCTCTTATTTTTGTCCTATCGGATCAACTTCGGAGAGGATTATTCTTCGGTAATTTACTAATCTCATTGTACTATTCATAAAGTACTTTATAAAATACTGAAAGTACTACTCTGTTCAATGATACAATTAATTGATACTGATATTTATTCAGGGAAGCAATTGCTAGGCTATATCTTGCAAGTATACTAAAGTAACTGATTTATTGGTGGGACACTACAACTATGACCACTACGAGCTTATAACGCGATCCGTTTCTCGACCTAAACGGAACAGTTAAAGGGATGGAACTATATTACAATTGTCATTTTTCGTGGCAAGCCCCCTACGCTTCTTGTGGACAGTGAGCAATGGGTAGCTCGCTGTCCGGCCGTCCGGTACCTAACTGTCTGGACCAAGCTCAAGTCGTCGACGGCGCGCACTGTTCCCGCGCGCCTCAAGGAGTTGTCAGCAACAGCAGGGACCCAGTCGGGTCGAAGCCTACTGGGGTCAGGGTTAGTTTCGAAAGACAGCTCGAGCCCCGGTATGATGGCTAGAAGGAACCGGGGTGGGTCTTTTAGTTAGCAAGAGTCTGACACTATCCCCCGCTCCGCTCAAGAGCGGGGGTTGTCATTGGATGATTTTTTCCCACCATAAAAAAGCCCCCTACGCTTCCATAATTTTTCTGTAAAATACAACATTAGTTTACAACAATACAACATTAGTTTATGCGAAACCCGAAACACGTGTCTAGTGTTTTTATGTAAAGAATCTATGTACAAAATTTTATAACTATCATGAAAAATCACAAAGTTATAAGCTTGTTAAGTCAGCAAAAATACATAGTCACCGGGCCATCTAGGCGACTGAGGTGTTATCTTGCACTTGCACTCAGCTGTTTGCTGACTCCTAATACCCGTTATGATCTGCCGTGACCTGTATTGTAGTTAATGTCGGTGGTGTCCAACTTATGACCTTTTTATATTTTTGGGGAAAAATATAACATGGTGTAAAAACTATTGAAATTCATTCATTTACGAATTCTGAACAAACTATATTTAGATTTCGCGTAAACTAATGTTTTTATGGACGCTGAATGATCTCCTGTTTATTAATTTCGACGTCACTACCAATGAAGATTACTTACAAAAATACGTAAAGGTGTCCTACCGCAGTAGTGGCACTAAATAGATAGATACAGAAAACAATCTCATGTATGTACTTCACTTTTTATACCTACGCTCGGTGGACGCACACTAATGAGCGTTTTAGCCGGAATTGTTCAACGAGTGATCCGAGACGCGACCGAGACATCGTGTCTGTGAGCGGTGTCTTTGTGTGCGTTGCTCGAGCGCGCTTTGTATGTAGATTGACTTCTGTACCTATCTACTTTGTGGTAGTGGTGTGTCCAGGCTTTTACGGCGAAGGACGTCACTGTGGCAAGTCCTGGACAAAAGCTGAAATCCTAACACAGTAAGTGTGCTGATCGATACTGCTCTCTATGAGAACATAGAACATTAGTTTATATCAGATAAAAAAAACATGCCTGTTTCTTGTAGCAAAATAAGCAAATATGAAGATGTAATGGCGCGTGGCTAAAGAAGGACCCAATTCCGCCTTACACAGATAATTATACCAATTTCTAGCTGTGTGTTGTACAAAGTAATATTATTATTATTGTAAATTCAACAGCAGTGGGCGTCCTGGAGCTGGCAGAGAACGATGCTGATCAACCGTCTCCGCATCGCCAAGAAACACTTCGACAAAATTACTAAATTAAAAGCGGCTAAAGAGGTCGAGGACTCCAAACCGGCTTAATATTTTAACTAGGGTTAATTTTAAACTTTCTTTAGGTATGTTTAATTGTACATACTAATTGTGTGACTATGTAGGTGCATAACTGTTGGGACAAAAAGTTCACTGAGTTTAACATTAGGCCATTGCGAGTGTTCGTCGCGTTAGTGGCACGAAAGAATTGAATATTAAGTTGGTCCTAAATTTCGCCACATCTACGCAGCAATGGCCCTCCTCCCTTATCATTCTAGATGTTGGTTTGCAAACTTATACTTTCAAGTAACCTTTGTTGTAATTAGATTTTGGACTCTGATTTCTTGGCTCTCCTGTCTTTTTTTATCTGATATAAACTAGTGCTTGACTGCGATCCCACCTGATGGTAAGCAGTGATGCAATCGTTGATGGTGAGGCACACTAGTTTATTAAGAGCCTAGTCACTCTAGCCTTGAAGACACCTAAATTATAATCGGACGGGAAGACCGCAGCAGGCAAATTGTTCCAGTCCTTGTTCGTTTTGGCCAAAGGTGTGATTAGATATTTTGGAATACTTTGGTTTTTTCTCTTCACGTTTCCTTCTGATATCACAATTAACATTACTTTCCTATAGTCCATACACCTGTAATAAAAATGTTATTAGCAAATAATCCAGTTGTTGCCAGTATTTTTATTTATGTATCGAGTTTGCACATTCTAAAATTTATTTTTTGTGTTTCTACTATTGTTTTGTCTTTTCTTAGCATGATGATCAATGGATGCCATCGCTACAAATACTAATAAACAACTGAGTAGAAACCAAAGACCGTTCTCAGATGGTGGTAGGTAAATTTGAATTGAAATAACAATTTTATGAATTATTAAGTATATTATGTGTTTTTTAGTGTGCAAGATGTGTCATAACTGTTAGGGAAGTGCGTAAGAAATGGTAATAAAATATTGTGTTCGCGTTCAGCTTGATCATTTCAAGTTTGATTTGCTTTTTATATATTATGTAAGTAGATATGTAACCAAAGAGAGTTTCATTTTATTGAGTGAGATTTTAAAAAGACTTCCTAGTATTATACAATTTTAAAGACATTATATTAAAATATTGTTTAATGTTGTGCTGTTGCAAATAAAGAATAGATGTACAAATAAAACAAAACATTTCTCGTAACTTCTTTATTCCTCACATTTGAACATTGTGTAACAGGTACACTTACAATTTGGTACGAATCATTTCAACATACGATTTGGACTGCACTGGGCTACATGATATCTATTACTACTTTGATTATTTTTGATATACAATGATATTTTATTACACGGTTAGAGCTCAAACAAACGAGCGGCATGTTACAAATGGCAGAGATAACTGCAGCCATCGACACGTCGGCAGCAGCTGTTGACTCGACGGAGGCCATCGACATTCCAACAAATGAAGATGGCAGTCGTCGTGTCTCAGGTCCCAACAAATATTTTAGCCGTATAAGTAAGAGTTACGCGACTCGAAGTGCTTTAAACGTCGTATTGAAGTATTTTATCGTGAAATATGACTTAGTGCCCCTTATCTTTACACAACTTGTAGTCGTATACAGATATCGTATAAACTTCTATACAACTATTTTATATGACTGATACACAATTTTCAGTAGTTGTCACTACAGGTGGACGGCTGCCACCGCCCCCATGTCGACAGCTGTAGTTACTTCTGCCGTTGGCAACATGCCGTTCGTGTGTATGACCTCTTAGAAGACGAGATGGCACAAATTTCCGGGGTAGGCAGAGACGTGGCTTACATTAAAAATGACGTCAAAAAGTGATGAATCGTAAATGGAAGTAATTGCAGTCTTACATTACTAAGTGGCTACATTATCAAAGTCACTATTTCAATCTTGTTAAAAATCGACTAAACTAAAATGTACCATGCATCCCATCTCTTCTTTTAGTACAAAACCACCCGCCCGTGCAACGATGATAGTGAAATTAAAAACGACAAAAGCGTCGTTAATTAATCAGTTTTTAACAGTTCGTAAACTTATAAATTACATAAATATTTGCTTCTAAACGATAAAGTTAATTATACTTACAATGTTACAACAATACTGCTTGTTTGTTCCAACTTGGTCAAGTTAGATAAGGCTGTGGTGCCACTGGAGAAATATGTTCGCGATAGACTTTTTGTTTCTTCATTTGAGTTTGTTTTTTACGTTGATGCGATCGAAACGTTTAGCTCGCTGATTGGTTAAGCGCTTGGAGTGGGCCAATCGGCGCGCCGCCCCTCATAAACGCGTCGATCATGTTAACACGATGCCCGCCATACACGCTAGGGTATACCTCATAGGTTTGCCTGTACAGGTAAACTGGAGCGTGTACGTTGCACAAATGTACAGGTTTCCACACAAGCTTACCTGACAGGTATACTCTAGCGTGTATAATTCGCACTAGACACTCAGTACGCAAGATATTCCTCTCGTGGCCACGGCATAACATGCAGTTAATATTTCAATAAGGTAACAAGAACAGGACGACAAACGCGTCAAAATATGTGATGTTGGATACTTTGCAACATATCGAAACAAATCAGAAACTATTGTACATAATACGTGCCATCTACAATGTTTGTTCGTGAACAAGTTTTTTTTTTTACATTATTTCTTCTGTTGGCCAGTCTTAGTAAAGTCACAAAATAGATAAGTACAGAAAACAATCTACATATAAAGCGCGCTCAAGCATCGCACACATAGACACCGCTCACGGACACGATATCTCGGCTCAACCGCCCGGTCGCACTCGTACAGTTCTACGCATCGCGCTGACTCTAGCGCGATCACCTAGCGTAGAAATAAAAAGTGAAGTACATACATGAGATTGCCATCTGTACCTATCTATTTTGTGGTAAAGTTTCTGATTTCAAAGCCATTTTGGGCCCTTTTCTCAACGTCTTATCTTCCCTGCTGTTTCACAGGTTATTTAGTTTTCAATGTTTCAATTGCCCCAATACATTTTTCTACCAAAACTTTAGAAAATTATGTTTTATTTTACTCAAAATTATTATAAGAAAATGACCTTACAAGAGTAACGTAAAGCTTTTCATGCCATTTCAGCTTACCATAGAAATCGCCATATAACCATGGAATAAAGTACATTGACCTTTTCCTAATATCTCTGCGTAGGTACCCGAAAAACAAACAATGAACTGCTTTTCATTACTAGATCATGTAAAGGATAACGATACATGTCGATGCAAGATATCTTTGTTTTTATTTCCGTTTCTTAAATTAAGAATGTCAACAAATGTAAGGGGGTTAATGACCTTTAATCCACGTTTATCTGGCACCTACCTTAACGCTTTTTACATTTTCCGATTTTTTTTTTTAACTGATATAAACCAGTGCTTGACTGCGATCCCACCTGATGGTAAGCAGTGATGCAATCGTTGATGGTGAGGCGCACTAGTTTATTAAGAGCCTATTCGCTCTAGATTGCTAGGGTCACATGATTGGGAGATTTTCCAGTTAATTTTATTTGAACTTTTAATGATATCTACTTCTTATTAATTGGGGCTATTTGAAGCATTAAAAAACTTTCTCTACCAGTCATTAATAATCTCGCTAAGAAATAAAACATCGCATAAAGACTTGTACTGTTAAAAAATATAAGTGAATACATTGTATTCAAAATATTAACTATACGACGACTATGTTAGTTAAAATTGATGGACATTCATAAGTATACATTAATATTAACATAATTATCAGTTCGATACTACAGCTGAACGAAGTTATTACATAAAATTATTGTTAACCCTTTAACTGCTTGCGTCGGTTTTGTTAGTATTCTCTTCGCCAGGGTCAGGGTGTGTTTGCGACTGGTTACTCCATCTCGTTTAATTCTTCGATCTCCATAAGTGACAAGTGATAAATGATATTTACTTTGCAAATAGGTTTAAAACAGGGCCTGATCTACCTATTTATCCGCACCGGTCAAAGATAATTTTCGCCGCCCATTACATACACGATGTGGCGACGCTTGGGGGAGGCCTATGTCCAACAGTGGACGTGTATCGGCTGAAATGATGATGATGATGATGATTACATACACAAAACCATCTAAGTAAGTCATGAGTCTTAAATATTTCAACTATCGAGCCTGAACTCGGTTGGAAGGTGGCACATAAAAAAATCTCAACCTGCCAACTTTGACAAGCCTGTTGGTCTAGTGGTTAGTGACCCTGACTGCTATGCCGGAGGTTGTGGGTTCGATTCTCACCCAGGACAAATGTTTGTATGATTAGCACGATCATTTGTTCTGTGTCTGGGTGTAATTTATTTATCATATGTATGTATTTAGAAATATGTAAGTATGTTTATCAGTTGTCTAGTGCCCATAACACAAGCTCTGCTTAGCTCGAGACTAGACGGCGCTGTGTGATAGTTGTGGAGTATTATAACTTGGGAGTGGATGGCTATTGGCTAGGTTGGAAGATAGGAATAAATCAATTTGTTTTCGTCAGTTTAAAGTAGATCAAGCCGGTGTTTTCTAGCCGACTACCCTGAGAAGAAACACCGAAAGAAACTCAGGGGTCAGAAGAGCAGACGAGATGGAGTATTTGGTAGCGAGAGTTTGTCGAATGTATCCGACATAAGCGGCTAAAGGGTTAAAATTACAATTATAGGGAAATAAATATTAAAATAACAACAAAGTACTTAAGTAAGCGTTGTAGCTGCCATATTTACAACATAATCATCGAATTATTATTACTACATAAGTTAGATTTGGTTTTGTATACATCTCGATTATTGGGGTAGAGTTTCGTCGAATATCTTACACTACATTCGCAACAAGATGATACATTTAAGCAAGCCTTTTTCACTGTCATGGCATGCCAAATTGCAGGTGCAGTAAAAAGTTTGTATTGTAGCCGCTTTTTTTGCTTTAAATACCATCCTTATATATACAGAATAGAAGTCAAAATCGATTGAGCGCACAGTGAAAAAGGTTTGTTTATATGTCTACTGTTATTGCGAATGGAGTATAGATTATACACCGTTAAATTTTGATCATTTTAATCCCGTGGAGGATCGATCCGGTACATGAAACACTATCGATTTGTAAAGATGAAATTAAAAAATAAAATACCTTTTTTTTTAAAACTCGTATATTAATTTCTTTAAGTTAACGTCAGCTGAGCGAGTCCAATGACCAGTAGGTAGTTAGTATGCAACATCTACTGTTTTATTTTTTAATTCTGTCTTTACAAATCTATAGTGTTTCATATACCGGATCGACCCTCCACGGGATTAAAATGTTCAAAATTTAACCGTGTATAAAGTTTACTATTGGTGCTGTGTCATCGGCTAATAATACGGTTTAGTAATGGTAACAAAGTACTTAATTATACATATTACAGTAAATGCTACAAGGTAGCCCGTCAAAATATTTATATATATTTTTTTATATGTTTTATCAGGTTCCATGTTCATTAAAATATGATTCGCGGGAGTAACAAATATGGCTTTACGGAATTATAATGATTAAGATCACTTATACAATCCTCTGAATTCGTCTTACTCTATTGAATGATTTTATCATATTTTTTTTAGTTGGAAAATCATCCAGACTTTTCCCGTTCTAGGGTGGGACAGGAGGGAGTGTCATATTCCTATTCATTAATGTAAACACACCTTTTAGAAAACAATAACAATAAGACAGCTGATCTACACAAGCGAGCTTAACCCACAATTGGGTTAAGCGTGGCGTTTCAGACTATCACCGACTAAAATACACTCCTATGTTCTTTGCCTTGCGTCCAAGAATCTCATTGTTCCCTTTCGGACGAACCATGGCCCCAGTAGGCTTCGGCAATGCTGGACCTACGATGAACTGAGAGGGTCGTATTGATGATTTTAATGTATATTATTTCGTAAATAAATACGTGTTACGCTCGCCAATCACACCTTACGCTACCCGCCCACGTCATACTTTTTTTAGGACAGATAATCAGGCCGATTTTGTATATCGTACCATTGTTCTGTTCTCTGACCGACTTTTTGTAGGTGTGTGTTGCAATATTTCTATAAGTGTGTTCTATTTTTCTCCTACAAAAAAATCGGTAACCGATTATCGGACGTGGGCGAGCAACCTTAATCAACATTAAACTTGACACTGCTTTGCAAAATGCAATAAAACTTAGAACATTTTAATTTTGCGGGTTACCTTTGAGCATCCTCCACAAGCGGTCTATTCACTATCCTACATGTTACGACATACTAACTAAAATCCTGAAACGCGCAATTAAGAGTTCTCCGCGCGATTTGAACATACATATACAACAGCCCGAAATCATCTCTCGGGCAGTTGACCAGATCAGATAAAAAAAAGTCTGGTCGGAGGATCTTCCCTTTTCAACGGAAATTGTTAGGACAGTGAATAGTCCACTTTTTGTGAATACTAATAACAATGGTAAGCTCTGTTAGTAATAAGCGGAAATAGAAAATAATTAATTCAATCTGTTACAATGGAATTATTCAGGAATGGCCCAATTGCATCTGCGTTACCGAAACGCGTAGACGAAGTATAATTTCGAATAATTTTAATGGTCACACCATAAAACGATTGATTATAAAAAATATAACTATTATTTTTAAATGGAATATACATTTCTCAATCAATTCCTTGTTACAGGGAACTTATAAAAATATGTTTTAACCCACTAACCGTCAACGTCGGATATTTGCGACGAACACTTTCGTATTTACTTCACCAGGGTCGCACATCCACGACCATCGTCAGCTCTTCTGTCACCTATGGGGATTGAAGAGCTAAACGAGATGGAGTACCCAGTCGCCAACACACGACACTTTTTTTATTTTTTATTACCCTGGTGAGATAAACGCGAGAGTGCGCCGGGTATTTCCGACGTTGGCGGTTAAAACGTTAATAGAGAAAACGACGTTACATCACGACTATATACACCTTAATTATTATGTACGTCTTACCAACATGAATATATTAACTTGTAATTTACCTAATACTCCTTATGATGGCTGCGGCGCTAACACTATGAGCCTTGTTCGATTGACTTGTTCTGATAAACCGTTAGTGAATAGTTTGTTGTTGTATTTTTTCTGTTTAAGGCTGCTATCCCGCTGGCGTTTTACAAGCGTTGGCGCTTCTGCAACGTCTGCGCAGCGCCAACGTTGCGTGACGTTAACGTCGCGAGTTTCCAGTAGTAAAACGCCAACGCTGAGCAGACACGTCGTTAATGTCGCAGTTTGAGATGTATTCTAGAAACTCGCGATGTTAACGTAGCGTCTGCGCAACGTTAGCGCTGCGCAGAAGTTGGAGAATCGCCAAAGTTTGTAAAACGCCAGTGAAATATGCGGCCTAAGAAGTAAAACATTTGTAAAAGTCAGCCTGTCTATGTCTAATAACTATGCAAGCAAAAAATATACAGACAAAATTAAATGGTCATTTATTTACACTATCAATTATTATTGTAATCATCAAACCATTTTTTTTATTGATAGGCTCACGTTTGACCTCTACCTTACCTTGCCTAGAAGCAACCTATTCACTCTTGACTTCAGGAAACACAGATTTTTTAAGCTTTTTTTTTACAAATTCACTAATTAATCTACCATTTAACACAAAGCAAGGAACTCGCAACAGATTTAAAGACAACAACAAACCGCTCACCAAAGGCAATATGTACACGTCGCAAGCAAACAAATCACTATCAATTAAAAACAACTAGTCAGCGTAAGCGACACTACATAGACATTTAACATTCAACCTTACTACGTGATGATAAGTGTCAGGATCGCTTGCGACGGTTGTTTCATCTTAATCGGGGGCATTGAGAAGGGACTGTGATTCTACGAGTTGACTAGCGTCTATGAGGCTGACTTGCATGGAGTCTAGGCTGCCGGTGATGACGTCAGAGCGGCCCACGCTGAAGGGATAGAACCTGGAGACGGGCGGTCGCTGCTGTGGGTCCGAAGGTTCCTCGCCGTTGGAGTGCCGCGACAGGATCGAGAGGGATGGCAGCTTCTCTTTGATTTGGTGGATCTGTTAGAAAATAACCAAGTTTTTAAATCCTTTGCTATATTTGTGGTAAAAATGTTACATATCAAGGAAGATATTTTTTTTTTCATATAATACCTATAATTCGAGATACTAAAGTATGACTGAAAACTCGTTTTAAAAAGACTCGTTAGGGAATATTAACTGTCGCTGTGAATATCGATAGTCGTCATTTATGTACATATATTTCTGTCTATAGTTTTCAATAATTATGTATGTATTTATGTATCTATTATACAGCATATGTATGTATCTGTGTATCTATTATAATGTAAATATGTTTCAATACTGGTTTGTCATACTAATGACAGCCCCATTTCTTGTTAAGGCAATTACAGTCCATTCCAGGTTGCCTGGAAGAGATCGCAGAATGCGAATTGTATGTATGTATTTTAGTTTCCTATTGTATGTGTAATGGTGTACAATAAAGTATATAATAAATAAATAAATACCACCGCGCCTTTCCCTTAACATGATGTTACATAATATTTTAACCGTAATTACCAGGATAACATGCGTGTGCTGTAGTAGTTTACAACGGGGCCAGTAAACAAACCACAAATCCATTCAGAGTTAAGACTGATGTTATTTTCCTTAATACTGTACCGTGCTTAGGGAGCAGCTGTTAGTGATACTAATGATACCAGGATCACATGAGCACATTGTAGTACCAAGCTCCCTGATTCATCGTCGGTATTCAGTACGCAAAATACGCTAGTGACAAAATACGCGATATACAATAGTACCGTGTATTTTTTATTACATTACTCGTGTAGCATAATTTATAAGGGCAAATGCGGTACTAGGCTTACATAAGCGCGTTGGAGTTTACAGTTCTACTTAAGGCGTCATAAACATCATAAACGTCATAAACGGTACTAGTTTCAAATTTTGTTGAAGAGAGGATATAGTCCTGAAACTACTAGAGTGCGTCTACTAAAAGCGTAATCTGGAGTTTTTCAAGAATAATTGAATTAAAAATACTCAAGTATCAAAACTTTTTTCTCCTACTATTTCAATAATACCACATTCAAAATTTTTGGTTTTACCTCCTTTTCTCAGGTTACGCTTTCATTAGATAGACTCTACTTAGTTTTTTTTTAATGTTCTTATTGGGTTTTGCTATCTAAGCACTTATGGTCTATACTGACATAACTAAAATAGAACCTTTGAAAACTTTTGTGTTAGACATATGGTACATTTCTGTTTAGCATAGTTTTTAGCTGTGTAGTCTGTCTTTTTTGTTATTGTGGTTATTAAATTGATAGTTTTTCTGACACGATTGATATTTAAGGACCAGGATAACATGAGAATAAAACCCATCCTCATGACGTAGTCACGACCTCATGCTTGTATTATGTCATTGTTAACCTTTTAGTACCAGGGCAATATAAATCCTGTATGGTGTTTTCAGCCTAAATAACGGTCTGGAGGAAGGAAGGTATAGTTGATTTATCGCATCAAGGCGATTTTGGATGTATATTATTTTGTACTTCGCATAGACTTCGTAATATTTAGAACGTTCAATTTAAATATGTTTATTTTTGTATGAAAATCTGATGAACCAAAATATGATACATTTCTAAAAGTCGTAGAACAAAAGTTGTTGTATATGATGTTCTTAACTAGCACCTAAAAGGTTGCTAGTGTTTTACAGATAACCCTGTATAACTCTTAATAGGTAACGTCGGCGATACAACTTTGTCGGTACGCCGACTTCGTTTTATAGATTTTATACGATTTTTTTACTTTTTTTACACCTAAATTTACGTTAAAATCATCAAAAAACAGAAAATTTTCTGGCTCATATATCATCATCTGGTTAACTTTTTAATGGCATTTTTTCCGCACAGGCAAAATTAATACTAAGATAAAATCACATCATGTTTTATTTTAGATGTACAATGTCAAACTGTGGAGTAAAATCCCCTCAAAATTTGTATGGAAAAGTATCAACTAGTGTAGCCTTATGTCATTGCCAGCTTTATAGTACAAGGATAACATAAATCTTCAGTATTATTATCCATTGGTTTGGTGAAGAAAGGTAAGTACACTGGCAGTGACACATCAAACACTCACCCGTGTAATAGTTATGTCATTGCTAGCATTATAGTACCAAGGTATCAATAAAAGTCTAGCAAAGAGAGTAAGTGACACACATTCATTAACTTATCAGCCGTATTATAGTTATGTAATTGCCAGTGTTGTAGTACCAGGGTAGCATCATACACCAGGGAATCTCCTGTATTATTACTAATAGTCTGGTGAAGGCGAGTAAGTATAAGTACTTGACACTGACGCACCCATCAACTATCAACCGTGATATGGTTATGTCATTGCTAGCCTTATAGTACCAGGGCAATAAAAATCTTGTGCAGTATTGTCTAAAGAGCAAGTGAATGAAAAGTGTACTTGGCCCTGACAATGCATACGAGTCCTACCTTTTTTCTACATTGTTGTCATGACATAAACGATATTTAAGTACTAGGACTACATGAGCCTGTAGTAGTATAGGCACTAAGTAGTTGAGCGTATAGTACCGAACAGGGAAAAAATCCAGTGTCGGTAGTCATCACTCGTAGCATTATGGCCATAATTCCGGTTTAGGTACCAGGGCTACATAAGTGTACAGAAGTATACTGACCTTTTGAAGCGCGGCGTAGTTGTGTACATGGTACTGTATGGTTCCAGAGAGCGGCGAGTCCAGTGGCGCTAGCCATCGCTCGTAGCATTGTGACCAGAGTTCCATACCAGCTACTGACGTGCAAGGTTCTAGTCGACTCAGTTCGGTTGCCGATTTACTTGGAAATGATGATTGCGCTGTGGAAGAGCAAAAGATTTTTAAATTAATTATACACAGTTTTTAATTCGAATTTTGAATAGAGATCGTAGAGTCGTGTGCTCTCACATAATTTGCCTTATAAAATTGAACTGTGGATTGGTGAATGTTTCATGTCTTCGTTTGATTCTAAGACATCCCGAGGAAATCCTCGGGATGTTTTCCTTCACCGTTTTTAAAAGTCTGTTGATAAAATAGATTAGATGAAGTAATGCACCTGGCTAGGTTTTAGGTTTGAACCCACGGCCCCTTTTATTTTTTGTTTTGAATCTTCAAAAGGTGCCCGGACTTTGGGGATTTTAACCTCAAAAAAACCACCCCAGTAATCACCATCAGGACGGGCAAGGAGCGCCGTTACCTCTTTAAAAAAACCCTCTGTGCAACACCTGTTAGCACACATCCGTACTACGGTCTCCTCCTCCGTTCCTGTGCCTCATTTGACCCCACGGCCTATCACTCAAGTTGGAGCAGTAACCACCTTAAATTTTGGTGAAAATCAGCAATAAGTAGGTAGTGGATATACTCACATAGATGGATTGTGTGAGAAGTGATATGAAAGAAAAGGGAGTTAGTGATAGCGTGACGAGTGACAGGACAGAATGGAAGAAAAAAACGTGTTGCGCCGACCCCAAATAAAATGGGACAAGGACAGGAAGAAGAAGAAGGATATACTCACATAACCTCTGCGAGTGCATGGTGTTGGGCTTGACGCCGTACAGCGGGTTGTAGAACAACGCCTTGTCTTGCTCCGAGAACTGCTCGCCCCAGTCCCACACCGGCCTTTGTACGAAGTTCTGCAAAAAAATTTTGAAAATATTTAATTTTGTTGGGAGTAAAAAATCCCTACCGCCACGTCACTTACTGGAAGATGCAGCGTTAGAAGGCCTCCCGTAAGGTGATGGTCGAGAGTATTCAATAGATGCGAGACGCACAAGACCGGTCGTTACGGCGACACTTGGGGGAGGTACAACCTAGGGGGGTCTTTAAGTCGGGAGTGAATAGGTTACTTCTAGGTAAGCGTGCTCCATCGTCGGCCACATCATCGCTTACCATCAGGTGAGATAGTGGTCAAACGCGAGCTTGTCAATAATAACTAAAAAAAAAAGGTCTATGTCCAATACTGGACGACTTTCATCAGAAATAATGAAATCCCAAATCTTACCTTAGAAACAGCCAGCTCACGATCCCTCGCACAGTTAAACAGAAACGTGTCGAAGATGTGGTTATGTGCGCAGTCCCATAGCGTCGTGAGATAAGTCTCCGTGAACTGGAAGTCTGCCGGGAACTGCTGCAGGAGCTGCCACACGCAGTCCAGGTACAGGAGCAGCACGGGCGCGGTCTGAGCGGAGCTCGTGTCTTTAGCGATCGAGTCTTTCGGATTCCCTGGACGAGGGAGGCCGAATCTGAAGACAAGAGATTGATGACGTGTTAGTAGGAGGATTAGAAACTTTATTATCAGGGCAATAAAGGGCAAAGTTGTGTGAATATCGTAATCTTTCATCGTCGTTAAAGATTCCGCTTTGTTAGGGTATTTTCAAACCATTCCTCCCGCTTTGTTTCAGTTGCCAATCCGTGTTGTTTTAGTTGCCCTAGAAACTAATGTCACAGCCCTTCGCCCTTCTTACCGGGCGGGCGGTACCTCCCCTAAGTGGGTGCTGGAGCTTTTCGTGGAGGGCGGTAGCGGGTCCAAAACCAAATGACGGGCGTATGTCAACATCATCATCATCTTCCTGCCCTAGTCCCGTTTTAATTCGGGTCGGCGCAACACGTTTTTTTCTTCCATTCTGTCCTTTCACTCGTCACGCTATCACTAACTCTCTTTTCTTTCACATCGCTTCTCACACAATCCATCCATCTTTTCTTTGGCCTCCCTCTTCCCCTCCATCCATCCACATGTAAACTCATGGGCGTATGTCAACATGTATTAATATTTTTAGATAATTAGTAATCACGACCTTTGACTACGACCACGAGTAGGACGATTACATAGAGACAGAGTGAGAGCCATTTTGTCATTGTGATAAAACTAAAGAGTATAAAAAAAGTTTCTTTGGTATAGTTGTCTGTAATCACGAGTACAACCCTGTGAATAATTATCGGTCACTAATTACCAATCACCCTATATATACATATATGGCAATTTAATATGAACATAAGGAAACATATTATGTTGTTTCCTTGTGTTCAAAATTGACAATGTTTCTGTATGATTACTCATTACAAAAGTTTTTTTGTCCTCCTCGTTATCTGGTCCTAATGCGCTAAGTGTCGTGATAGCTCCGCCACCGGGTGGGGCACCGCTTCTCATACAAGAGGGTCCAAAGCCGGGCAAGTATCAATGTGATTTTTTTCAATTAAGTACATTTCTAAGTTTATCTAGGACATTAGTGACACCCCACTCTTCGGAAGGCACGTAAAGCCATTGGTCCCGGTTGTCATTCGTAGATCTTTGACAGTAATTACAGATAGTCAGACGCCAGAAAGTCTGACCACTTATCAGTCTATATAACAAGTATGTGTTGCTTAGTAACTGGGTTATGGGGTCTGATAGGCAGTCACTCTGTCATATTTGTTTAGACTTGACGCCGACCCTAAGCAAGCTGGGAAAAAAGGCTAGGAAACCCCCGTGATCGTTCCTCGTGATCAGATCATGTCCCTAGCTTTTTTTTTAATAGATTCTATTATGTGGTGAATTGTTCACCTGTGCTGCAAAGGATGAGAATAAAATACATAAATTACTAGGCACGCATTATATTAAGGTGGTTTTCAAATGTTGCACAACGGAAGGGCAGTGTATTTACTATGTAATAATGGTTAACCTGGACGATTTCGGCCATTGCGGCCAATCACAACGAAGACTAGCCATAGACTTTTACTGATTAAAATCGTTCTTGAGTGAAATGGTGTAATTAACACGACTGTTTTATGATAATAGGTTAAATCATTTTATACATAGAAAGAACATAACTTAATTTGGCCATTAGGGCACATTAGGGCCACATTAGGTTGACCATTTCCTGTGTATTGTTTTGTAAGACCACAGAGATACATAAGCTACCAGAAACACATAAATGTATGGTAGTACTTGAATATTGTGGAATGGTAAAGCCGTATAGTATTTACATTTGAATGGGTTTGTGCAAAAGAACGAGATAGATATACGTAAGAGATAATTATATATTTATTAATAAACACATATAACCGATGTTATTTAATGTTATGTAACAAGTTCATACAACATACCAGGAGCATATAAATGTGAAGGAGTACTCACCTATCACAGAACGGGTGTCCAAGCGCAATCCATTCCTTTTGAATGAGGGATTGGAAGCCTGATATCGTTCTGAAGTATGGGTCGACTAGTAATTGAGTGAGACATGAAACCACGGAACAATAGTCTACGCCGTCACCTGAAATATTAGAAAAAATATGT
Source organism: Mythimna albipuncta (assembly GCA_929112965.1). Taxonomy (NCBI): domain Eukaryota; kingdom Metazoa; phylum Arthropoda; class Insecta; order Lepidoptera; family Noctuidae; genus Mythimna; species Mythimna albipuncta. Next base: position 2,481,566 of record OV815973.1, read on the forward strand.
TTAGCAATTGAAAAGAAAAATTATTGCTATATTATTTACAAACAGCTGTTTGAAACAATTATGTACTGGGACAACAGTACATTCAAAGAGTTGGTTTTATTTACATGCAACATGGATTTGTAATATACAGATTTGAAGACTTTATAAGGAGCACGACGGTTTGCGAACACAAACGTTCTTTTCACAAGCGAATTTAGTCCGTATTGCTATTTCTTCTAATTCTTTATCTTATTATCATATTTATATAGGTATAGAGTTTATGTACGTAGGCATTTTTTCTTAATATTGGTGCATGTGGTAGGTCTAAACATTTACCGAACATCATCATCATCATTTCAGCCGAAAGACATCCATTGTTGGACATAGGCCTCCCCCAAGCGTCGCCACAACGACCGATTCTGTGCGTCTCGCATTACCGAACAATTGGCCTCTAATTTTAATCATCATGTAAAAAATACGGTGTAAATTCATTTGTTGAAGTTGCATTACTCTTTTGAAATTATATACTTTGGGGTCGGGTTCCAGTCTTAGGCAAAATTTCTGTGTTATTATGTTTTGCGCGATTCATCACCGGCTCGCATCCGAGATTAAGCAGTACTAGGAGTGAAGCATGTATGTGGAGGTGACAGTTACCTTCTTGCAAGACAACAGTGACGTTATTAGACAGATGTTGCGCGGCGTCGTCGGCGAACGCGATGCAGTTGGCGACGTAGCGGAGCCACCGATTCGTGTCTGGGATTGAGTAGTACTAGGAGTGGAGAATCTATATGGAGGGAACAGTTATCTTCTTGTAAGACAACAGTGACGTTATTAGACAGATGTTGCGCGGCGTCGTCGGCGAACGCGATGCAGTTGGCGATGTAGCGGAGCCACCGATTCGTGTCTGGGATTTAGTAGTACTAGGAGTGGAGAATCTATATGGAGGGAACAGTTATCTTCTTGTAAGACAACAGTGACGTTATTAGACAGATGTTGCGCGGCGTCGTCGGCGAACGCGATGCAGTTGGCGATGTAGCGGAGCCACCGATTCGTGTCTGGGATTTAGTAGTACTAGGAGTGGAGAATCTATATGGAGGTAACAGTTACCTTCTTGTAAGACAACAGTGACGTTATTAGACAGATGTTGCGCGGCGTCGTCGGCGAACGCGATGCAGTTGGCGACGTAGCGGAGCCACCGGCTCGCGTCCAGGATTGAGTAGTACTGGGAGTCTTGCATCTGTGATGAAAACAAATGTCAATGTTATCGCAAAGTTTTAACAAAAAAAAATATGTACAAACAGTGCATAGTGATTCTGAAGTTTGTGTAACTTAAGTTCTGTTTATTGACTATCTAAGAATATTTAGGAGGTATGCGGGAACTGAGAGTGAAGTCCTGTCCTCCGACGGGTGTGCCTGGGTTGGGCAACTGCGTAATAGATAATTTCGGGCTGTTACATACGTTCAAATCACAGACAAAACTTTAATTGTGCGCTGCAGAATTTCGTAGTTTAGACGACGCCATAGATATCGCTAAAAACTCCTCATGCCGAATAAAAAATATTAGTAAGTCAGCGAGGCTGGCTACTCAGAACGAACATACATTTCATTACCCCCAAGTGCTGGTGAGTTACAGCGATTCAAATGAACTACTAAGAAAGCAGAGCACATTAAACACTTGTATATCCTACTAATATTAAAAATATGACAGTCAAATCGTAAGCCAGGACTTAAATTAGACTATAGAATAAAATATATTTTAATTTATCCCTATAGTACGATCCCTTGCGGTGAAAACTAAAAGCAGGCGAAGTCGAAGGCAAAAGCTAGAATAATATAAATATACCTTATCAAGACAAAAACAAATAAACCACATTTAATTCAAATGAAGTGTTTCATTCATAAATTCATTAATTACAAAGTAGCAGGAAATCTATTAAACCCTTATTTATTTGTGAAGTAACCGCAAAGTTTTTCAGACTGTGTGGTTTTAATAGTGAGTAATAAATATCTACTATTAATTCTTAGAATGGTCTACCAAAACATTGTTATTTTTATTAACTACTAGCTGTGTCTACGACTTCGTTCGCGTGGACTGATTTTTTCTAAAAATAAAAGTCGAAAAAAAAAATCGGTCCTGCCATTTCAGAGATAAGCCCGGACAAATAGACGGACAGATAGACAAAAATTGTAAAAAAAAATATTTTGGTGTATGTACCGTGTATATATTCATATGCATGTAGTAAAAAGCAGTTATTTCAATAATACAAATAGACACTCCAATTTTATTTATATGTATAGATTTTTGTTTATTTACTCCAAGGCTGGGTGATTTTTGTAAGTGTCATCGCAGCCCTAGAACGCAAAAGGCAAGTTAAGGAACTAAGATGGGATTAGTCAGTAAAAGTCTGGCACTAACTCTCGCTACACCCAGAGCGGGAGAAGTTATTAAATGATTTCCCACCCTATTGTTGATAGGCTCGTGCTTGAGCATACATATGTATATGCATATATATATGCTTAAGCATATATCTCACCTGATGGAAAGCGTGCTCCATCGTCGACCACATGACGATGTGGTCGAGCACGCTTGCCTAGCAGTAACCTATGCACTCTTGACTTAAAGATACCTAGGTTGTAGCTATCAGAGACGGTCATCAAATTCAGATTCCAGCTGGGAATTGAACTTCTTAGCTGTACGCTCATTGAATGAGTTCTCTTCTCTGGGTATGATGTACAAATGTCCACCATTTACCATCACGGTAATTTCTGCCTAATCACTTAAAAAAAAATTCGCTTGAATCCTGCGGCGCGGCGCGGCGGCAAACAAGTTTTCGTTTAGAGTGCAAGCAAAAATGAACTTAGCGGTGATCAGGCGGAAGTGTCTTTAATGGTAGCGGTAGTCCGATGACGGAACGGGCATTGCGGAATTAGGCTAACGCTATACAATACCGACGCATGTCTAATTCAAATGTTTATAAAGCGTAACCGATGAACTTTTCCCTAAAATATAACAGCTGTTTACGCGACCAAAAAAGGACATATCTATTTATAGAAATGTTCATGTTCGTATAGCGTTGTCTCTGTCACTCATACGCGTGTATGTCAGTCTGTTTCATACATTTCAACATCACCACACATTTATGTGTCCCTGGTAGCTTGTGTATCTCTAGGTAATCCTATAAAATGTTAGTCATGCAAAATAATACACAGGAAAAGGTCACCCTAGTGTGTCCTGATTTTGTTTTGTTGTTTCCTAATACCTAAAATTGTCATATTTATTTATTTCACGTTTTAAGACAAACTTTGCTTTGTCAATATGAACAATTATTATTACAAAGAGGTAAAGTTTGGAAGGACTTGGGAAGGCCTTTGCCCAGCAGTGGGACAATAAGGGCTAGAAAAGAAAAAAAAGTTTGGACGTAAAGAGGATAAATATCAAAACTATTCATCTAACTAAAAAAAAACTCAAGTCATAGTATTGTTAAGTGACCATAGTCTACTTATCATCCTGGAAAAATGCACATCGGCTATCTGACCTCTAAAACTCAGGAACTGGGTAACACTACACCCCTAGGAAGACTGGTGTCAGATGTACTGGCTTCTGACTATCCATAATGACTGTCAAATATATACAAATGTCACCCAGGACCAAAGACTTGATGTGGAGGGTGTCTGTTTGTAATGGACGGTAACCCATCTACCGCCTGACCTCGAATAGCGTTGCTTAACCTCATCCATCTGTTATAATTTAGTTTGGATAGTATAATTCATGAGACTTACATAAGAGACATAAGAGACGCAGCGTTGGAAGGCTTCGCGCAAGGTGGACCGATGACACAGTGAGGGTCACGGAAATCCGATGGATACGAAACGCACAGCGCCGATCCTTATAGGGTAGCGACATCTATGACGTCACATAAGAACTAATCCTGCATCGCGCAATTAAAGTTCTCCACGCGATTTGACTATTTATTTATTTATTAAAACTTCATATAACACAAAGGTACAAAGGCGGACTTAATGGCTTAGGCATTCTATATGTTCAACAGCCCGAAATTATCTATCGGGCAGTTGCCAACAAGACATAACACTCGTCTGGTCGGAGGATCCTTCCTTTCCAACGGAGTTACGTGGGACTTTACTCTCTGTTCCGCTTACCTCCAAACTGGGGACCTTCGAAAATGAACGTCAGCGCAGTCTTCGTGAAGTCACCATCACTTCCTCGACCTCGTGTGAAATCGACACTTAGAGGAGGCCTATGTCTAATGCCTTGATCACACGTACCGGGTAAACGGGCGGGACAGTGCTCTCGGCCGAATACTCGGTACGTATAAACAAAGCACCGAGCGCTTATCTCTACAACTCGCTTACATCACTGTCTCGGCCGAGCAACATTTCACTGTCTCGCCCTTTTACTCGGTACGTGTGATCAAGGCATAACAGTGGACGTCTATTGGCTGAAATGATTCAAGATTATTTATTTTGCTAAAACATGAGTATACACATAAATGCAAGATGTTACATAAAAATCAGTTGAGTCACTGTCATGTTTTGCCGTAATGGCGTACAAAATATAATTACGTAAGATCATAAAATTATTAAATTTTCTCATACATACAATTATAATAATTAAGACTATTTAATGTCAAAAATTATTTGTTCCATCCTAATCATGTCGATAATTCAAAAAAATTCATACATGTCAAAAATTACATAGTCAATACATAATAATAACTATAAAAATAGTCCAAACATGTCGACAAGTCAAAGTTATGTTAGTTTATCGGTAAAAGAAATTAAAAAAAAAGACGTGTGGCACTCGGGCTGCCGCGGTAAAGCTATTGCATAGCATTTTTATCAACTTAAGCAATTATAATTATTAATTTTTTAATTTATGCAGTTTCTACCATCGGACAACCCGACGTACGGCGAATATTCACCCTTACGTTGTTGAAACCTCTACGGTCCGGACTAAGCGTTTCGCCTCGTCGTTTATACCGCGTACGTCGAAGGACTGGAACAGTCTGCCTTCTGCGGTCTTCCCGTCCGATTATAATTTGGGTGTCTTCAAGGCTAGAGTGAATAGGCTCTTAATGAACTAGTGCGCCTCACCATCAGAGATTGCATCGCTACTTACCATCAGGTGGGATTGCAGTCAAGCACTAGTTTATCTCAATTAAAAAAAAAGTATTTTTTTCCTTTGTTTTTTTTTTCTTTGGTATTAAGTGAAGTTACATGATGATGATGATGACTCACCCAAAACTGTCCAAGCGTGGTCGGTGTGCAGAGCTCAACGAGCTTCTTGTATGAAGTCTGTAGGGTTGCTAGCGGCGGCAGTATGCCGGGGCCGCCGGCGTTCGTGAATGTGTTGCCGCAGAGGTATAGCACGTGCGGCGGCGTCAGCTTCGGGTGGGACCGACGTACCTGCGAATGTAGAGACTACGTTAGTGGGATATGTTAGCTCGCCGTCCGCCTATCAGGCAAGGACCGAGCCCTAGTAGTCGATGGCGCGTAGAGTTCCACGCGCGCCTCACAGAGATAACAGCAAAAAATTAGGGTTCCAGCAGGGCCAATACTCCCGCTAGGACTACGAGGTATTTCTGAAAAATAAACCCGCGTTTCTAGAACGCACAGGGCATCTGAAGGACACAGGTGACCTTACAGCCACTAGACGTCTAATAACAGGCGACGCATGTCTGTCAGCACATAGACTTATAGATCTGATGTCCGACCAATCAGAACACAATACCCCGCTTCCCCGTTCCAATCAGAACCAATCAGGACGCAGTATTCCGCTCCCCGTACCTCGGCTAGTTGACAGAATTGTTTTGGTGCCCTAGTTCAAGCATGAGGTGTCAAGTTGCTGTAAGATCATCGTTGGGTTTTAATTAGTAAAAGTCTGCCCTTTCGCTCCACCCTCAAGCGAGATCATTAGATGATTTCCCACCTCAAATAAGAAAAGTGGGATAATATATTTGCTTGAATGTTTGTTGGTGGTGAAGATGTGCTAATTTGTTTTTTTTTTTTTTTATTGGAGTCTTGTTTTTAGTATAAATCGTATCTTTATTGCCTGGACAATGAATTGACGGCGATAAACAAAAAAAAAAAAATCAACCGTAGATATCGCAGATAGCGCCACTCAATAAATCATAGATGTAAAGTAAGAGTTCAATAACTTCTGCATCAAATGCGGAAAATAAACTTGACTGTTTATTTTCCGCATTTGATGACAAATGCTTACATAGATTGTGTCAGTAGTGATATGAAAGAACAGAGGTCTTACCTTCTTCCTGCCCTTATCCCATGTTACTTGGGGTACTGCGCCTGTGAGGTACGCCCTAACCTTATCAGGCATTCTATTAGTACCAAACATGTTAGTAAAGAATTTGGCAAATATTTTATAGCTTTTGTTAGTGGTTCACGCACCACCATACGGTGACCTTCAGTGCTTTATACAACGCACGGTCTCGAAATGTCCCTTAATCGCCTCTTACGACACCCACGGGAAGTGATGGGATGGTGTTATTCTTTACGTCTGGACACCATACGGTACCTTCAACAGGGGCCTTACCATGACGTGTTAAATGACCCCATATCTTTCCCCGGAGTTCAGATTCTATGAAGTGTTGTCATTATTAGGACCTGTCTATTGTAGTTATTTTTGATCTTAAACTTAAACTAATGTCACTTGCACATCCAAAAACGATAGTTTAGATGTCATATTACAGATAGATAATTACATGTACTCTTTATAGTAGGCCAGAAACAATTGCAGTAAGAGCGTTGTTGTCTTCTTTTACCTTCCCACTGCTAGGCAAACGCCTTCCCCAACTTCTTTTATCGAATCACCTCAAACCAGCCCTTGCGGTAGGCATCTAGACCACCTCACCACCTCTTCTCAGGTCATTAGGCCATCCTTAAGCATCTATTTTAAGGACACATTACTAGTTACATACATCAGTTTGATTCAACATACCTGTTCCAACAATACACTTTCCGCCGTCGCCGACTGCTCCGTACTCAACAGCTCACCACTCCTCAGTAGGGCAGCACCTTCCGGCCTCCCCCACACCCATATAGGCACCCTCCCCGACCGAAAATGTCGCGCCGATTCCATCAGATTATAATCAAGAACAGAACTGGGTACTATTAATGTCTCTCCAGCCGTCAGCATGAAGGCATCAGATGTTCCATTTATACAAGTTATCCTCCAATGAGGGCATTCACATCGTTCTAGTTCTCTTTTCCAGTCTCCTGGTCGCTGGAACATGTTCATGTCGGAGGGGAGAGTGGGGTAGTAAGGCTCTCGGTACTCGAAGGCAAAGAGAAGATCGTGTCTCTTTGGAAAGGCGTGGTGCATTAGTGCGAGCGCTATCTTTCGGCCGTTGTCGATTGGGGAGTTCGCGAAACTGAATGTTAGCACCTTCATGTTCTGGAATATAAATTTTAGGGATATTAGATTGTTTGTCTTTATCAAGGTGAAATAAAATTAGAGTTCAACTTCTTCCAAGTATTCTTTCCTCGAACCAACTTTTGAGGTAGGTACGCCATGGCACCTCTTCCCAGATCGACCTTAGCGGCGTTGCTATTGAGGCGGCGTTATTAAAGTTTATGCGCCAAAAAACATCTGAATGTACTAAAGACAGAATATGTAACAATTAAAGAGTTGGATATTAATTTAGGTATTTTTGGCGAATTAGATAGATTCCGAGGCAATAATTTAACTAAATTCAATAGAGTGGAATGATTCCCCCACAATCAAGGATTGCATCACTCCTTACCATCAGGTGGGATCACAGTCAAGCTCTAGATTATATCAATTAAAAAAAAATCGGCCCATAGCATAATTGTAAAACTTTTCCTACAGCAGCGGACGTATTTAATTTAACCAAACCATTTATCACCTATTGATCATTTTCGTCACTTATCCATTCGCTATGACATTGAGTCACGCGCTAATCAGATTAGATAGTGACCCGAACAGATTGTTGTAACGCATCTGCACGAAATACGCGTATTATCTGTGTACCTAACACATAGCTATGTTATATGTAAATATAGGTAACGGCGTGTTTGTGTATGAACATTCTTTTGCGTGTATTGGCTTAATGAGAATGGGTATAACACATGTTTTTGACAATTTTAGAAACAGTATTTATTATACTGCTCAATATGGTATAGCACGCTTAGCCAAGTTGTTATTCTGCAATCGTTAACGCTGTCGAAAAGTGATGAAACTTATGAGAATGACGTCATCGCAACGTAAAGTCGCGTAGTCAGAACAAACGAATAGACAATTCGTAGCCAAGTTCACATCGGTGAAAATCGTTTCTACAATGTTTAACGCTACATCCTTTGTTATACAAACGCTACATTGTAGAACGAGCGGCCGACTCAGGCGCGTCAACATGGCTACCAACTTATCGTTTTCTATAATTGCTGTCACCGAGGCGTTACCGATTAGAGAATGGAATTCGATATAATCTGGTTGTAACTTGGCTAGGGAGGCAGGTCTCACACAAAGATAAAGTAAGAAATGATTAATATAATATAATATAATATAATATAATATAATATAATATAATATAATATAATATAATATAATATAATATAATATAATATAATATAATATAATATTCCACAACTATCACACAACGCCGTCTAGTCCCAAGCTAAGCAGAGCTTGTGTTATGGGTACTAGACAACTGATAAACATACTTATATATTTCTAAACACATACATATTATAGATAAATTACACCCAGACACAGAAAAAATGATTGTGCTCATCACACAAACATTTGTCCTGGGTGGGAATCGAACCCACGACCTCCGGCATAGCAGTCAGGGTCACTAACCACTAGACCAACAGGCCAGTCAGTCAGATTATATCAGACGAAGCTTTAATGTGGCGCCAGTGACTGAAAAGTTGAAGAGGAATCGTTTGTCTTGGTATGGTCATGTGAAGAGGAGAGATGAAACGCATGTCACATAAAAAGTTCTAAGTATACATGTGGTTGGATGGAGAGGGAGGGAGAGGGGAGGCCAAAGAAAAAATGGAGATGTAAGGAATGAAAGAGGGGAGTTTTAAATTGATATATTAAAGACATGTTTGTTTGATATCATTCAGTAGTTTGACACCAAACAGTTACTTAACTGTTTATTCAGCTGTAAAGTGCAAACAAGATAACTGTCTGGGCCTTAATAAGTACTACGATTTGGTAGTATTTATAATTTACTAGCTGAATCGACAAACGTGGTTCTGTCATATCAATTGTCAAAGAAAAAAATCGGGTGTAAGGGTAGGAGAGTAAAAAATATCCTACGACATAGTTGGTTGTAAGACCTATAACTTATTTAATTATAAGCTAATGTTGAAAACTTTTTTATGTCCGCAAACGGGCTTAGTGAAAAAAAAAAATCCGTTCTAATACCAAAAACTAATACCAACTGTATTTTCAAGTCTTATTTATTTTTTATTTCGAACGAATACCAACAACTTGAATTAGGTACAGTCAGGTCAATCAAACCTAGTCAAAATAAATTTTAAATATGAGTCCAAGCAAATACTAATGTTTTTAGTTGTTGGTATTAAAATGGAATAAATCAAACATAAAAATCGGTCAATCGGAGGAGTGTGATAACAAAAACTGTGACATGAGATTTTTATATATTACTTTACCTGGACTACTGGGAGGAGTGTGGAGTTATGAGTCTGGATGTTCATCCGTTCTTTCATAGTGCCTCAACACCTAATCAGACATGAATAAATAAGATGTCGTTAAATTCATTTTATGAGTGCTGTGCGTAATATAGGACGTCTCGATAAATCTAATATGACATTCACAATTGTACCGAGTTTGGTATCAATGTTAGTTTTTAATCTGCACATTTCAAAATAAACCTAACGTACTAAGGAAAAAATTCACAATTTCATGTATTTTTTTTCCGTGGTCGAGTATTATATTATTCAATTTTATTTGAGACATTGTGTTGAGTAGGTAACTCGCGAAAGGTCACGGGAACAACTTGTGACCCACGGATGCCCCTCAAGTTAAAGGGCAAAATTTACAAGTCCGTGATAAGGCCAGTCATATTGTATGGATCAGAATGTTGGGCCGTGAAAAAGACGGATGAAAAAAGATTGCATGTAGCGGAGATGAGAATGTTAAGATGGATGTGTGGTGTGACGAGAATCGATAAAGTGAGAAATGAGTATATTATGGGAAGTTTAAAAATGGCGCCAGTGACTAAAAAGTTGAAAGGAAATCGTTTGTCTTGGTATGGTCATGTAAAGAGGAGACATAAAACGCATGTTGCTAAAAGAGTTATAAGTTTACATGTGGATGGATGGAGAGGGAGAGGGAGGCCGAAGAAAAGATGGATGGGTTGTGTGAGAAGTGATATGACGGGAGACAGGACAGAATGGAAAAAAAAAAACGTGTTGCGCCGACCCACCGAAGAAAGCCGTCTGTACACATGGATATCCCAAAACTTATGAAATAAATTACATAACGTGCCTGGCTGGGTTTGAACCTGCGACCCAGAGCTTCTAAGGATAGTCACCACTGGACCATCACTGCTTTTGGTCTAATAAATATTATACCTTTCCTATAAAATTACAAACTATTTACAATTGAATGTTTTCACAAATGGGTCCAAAAATAGCGTACAATATATGTTAATTATTAAACTTAGCTCTGACTAACAGTTCTGCGTAAGTCACAAGTTGCATGGTACTATTAACATTAAGGGGAACTAAACACGCCACTTCTAAAGAACTGTAGGATCAATACAAATAATATTGACAAAGCTGTAGCTGATTTTATGCCACGAAAGCCCGAACGACCTCCAGATCAAGCGTCGTAAGTGGAGATGGAGCGGTCACACGCTTAGGAGGGATTCAGATCACTAGCTAAACAGGCGTTGGACTGGAATCCCCAGGGGAAAAGAAAGCGTGGCCGTCCTCGGTAAACCTGGCGACGTACCACGTTGGCTGAAGCGACGGCCATCGGGTTGACATGGAGCGAGGTGAAGCGTAAAGTTCAAGACCGATCGCGATGGGGGAATACTGTCGACGCCCTCTGCCCCAGCTTACTGACATAGACATAGGATCTTAACCACTAAGGGTGAGTTGCACCATTTAACTATAACGATAACCAAACCATAACCAGCCGTGAAACGGCCGCCTATTGGTCAATTCGACGATTTGACAGCTGTTAACGGCTTTGTTATCGTTATAGTTAAATGGTGCAACTCACCTTAACTGTAGTTGATTTTAGCTATTTTGTTATTGTTACTCCGGTCGTTTTTATCTTTTTTTTTTTAAATTCAAGAGACATTACGTCATTCTTTTGTCGTCAATGATCTTCACCATTTGCCTGGCGGCCAGACAGATAATGATGATAGTGGGGAAGAATGTTAGGGTGTGTCCAGATGTGGTGAATGCACCGCTAGCAACTCGCATGCGAGCTGATCGTGCACTGCATACATCTGCAATCGTTTGATCCCTTTGCGCTACTCTGGCAAGGTTTGTCACGTACTGTGCACGCGCAGTTCTCGAGCGGGTCGCTAGCGGAGCATTTATGGCGCTCTCGTTAGGTGTAAACACACCCTTATGTTGAGACCAGTATGTCAGCCTGATCGCATGCAGCTGAATATCAGTGTTTCACTCGGTGCTTGTCGATTGACAAGCCTGAAAGTCTGAGTCCTGAGTCCTGAATCCTTACCGGTGACGATTGTCAAAGATCTACAAATTGCTAATTTTAAATCTCCGTATTAATTAATTTTATATTTATTTATCTTTCATAAATGCTTCCAAGTCTAGTGCTAGATATGAAAGCCTAGCCTAGCCAAGTTATTAACAGTAGACTAAATTCCTAGGATAGCCAACATGAGTGTGTGTTCAAAACATAAACCATACGTTGAATTGCTCTAAGTATACCTTGGAGGACTTAGTGAACTTCATCGACGCTGCAATTAATGTAACCACTTAGTGAGAACTTAAAGATTAAAGGCAGAACTACACTGTGTGCCACACACGCCGATCTGGGCGCATCGGGCTCCAAATATTTTATATGGAAACTAGACTTGTAGAACTACACTTAATCCACGCCACGCGACGTCGTTCAACGTACAAATCAGGCGTGTTACATGTGTGCGTCGGTCTAATGTAGTTCTATCTAGCTTGGAACAACCCCGAAGAGAAGCATAAAATTCGTGTATGTACCCACCTTACATATAACCTGTAGTCCCTTCACCTTTCCGGGCGTGTCGCCGTACGGCATGAGCCGCCGGCGCCGCTGCGGCCCGCCGTCCGTCAGCCACACGGCGCCGACACCCGTCAACGGCACGTCGTACGCGCCCAGCAAGTAGTTCCGTTGGCAGTACTCCTGGGTAAACAGAACTGGATTTATATGGATTGAAATATTCAAGTTATGAGTACATGAGTCACATGCCACAGCCACAAAAACCGCCCCGAGAAGCTAGAAGCGGCCACTAAGGAAGCTGTTGAAGCGCGCGACAGCCACTTGTAGCCGTGGCTGCTACTTTTTTTAACCCATACGCGAAGTATCATAAAGAACTCTGACGAAGAAGGTTCAAATACGCGTGTGGCGTGTGATGGCGTTTTGTAACGGCATTTAGTGGAGAAAATATACGGTGGCGTTTTTTTGTGCTTGTAGCCAGTGGCCTGTTTTCGGGGACCCTTAAATTGATAGATGGAAAGAAGACCAAAATTCTAAGACAGCTGAAGGACCTCCATTCAACTTAGTCGCTATAACAGCAGATAAAAAAAAGTTGAGTTGGAGTCGAGTTCGAAGATATGACTTAAAATGGTGGTGAAGTCCATAATAAGATTACATAATTTTTAGATTACTTTCTATGGCTTCCTCTAAAAAATGTCGTTAGCAAAGTAATCAAACAGAAGTAGGAACTAATTACTACAATACGGTAAATCCGTCGGTTTTCAGACCAATATAAGGAAGTTCAATACCAAGGCCGCAGAAGGCGCGAGAGTAAACAAATAGTTTCTATTGTTGACCTATGAACGTTCGTAATCACAAAAGGAGATTTCAAAGTTAGTAATTTACTCTACCGGTTGTCAACGAGTGTGCTATAAAACTTTTTATTATAGATAGGTAGATAGGCTCGCATTTGACTACTATATCACCTGATGGTAAGCAATGAGCCATTACATGTTTTACTGTATGGACTTTAAAAGAGACTTTGACCCCTGAGTTTGTTTCGGTGTTTCTTCTCAGGGTAGTCAGGTAGGAAACACCGTCATCTAGCATTAATTGACGAAAAAAAAATTGACGTGTAAAAGTGTTTTTATAAAACCTACTTGCAAAATAAAGATCATTTATCATTTAATGATGTAGTCGACGATGGAGCAGGCCTGCCTAGAAGTAACTTATTCATTCTTGACTTTAAAGACCCCTAGGTTGTAACTATCAGAAAACAGGCTTACGCAGAAAATTCCATTCTTTAGCTGTACGCACAATGAAGGTAGAACTATACTGCTCACACGTGTGCCACACACGCCGATCTGGGCGTATGCAAACTAGACTTGTTGAGCTACACTTGATACACGCCACGCAACGTCGTTCTACATACAAATGAGGCTAGATACATGTGTGCGTCAGTTTATTATAGTTCTAACTTTAATGTGTTCCCAAAACGTTTTGTACGTATGGGTGCGATGTCCAACATATACGATGAAACGGGCTTGGCGGAATTAAATTGCGCAATTCCAATGCACACTCCCCGAAATGTAAACGATAGAAAACCGACAGGTTAGCAACTAGCAGCTCGGCGTATCTTTTGTACATCGATCAGGGACCTTGCCATTAAAATATCAGGCGTGCGAGCAAGAAAATGGGATAGAGCTATATACCATTTATACAACACTAGCTTTTGCCCGCGACTTCGCACACGAACATAAAATATAGCCTATGTCACTCAGGAATAAAGCAGCTTTCTATCGTTGGAAAACTCTTAGTAATCGGACCAGTACTTCCAGAGATTACCTCCTACAAACAAAAAAAACATAAAAACAAACTTTACCTCTTTATTATATTAGTGTAGATTAGTTTTAGTATATGCGAAACTCGAAAAATGTGTCTAGTAATTTCATAACTGTATCATGAAACATCACAAAGTTATAAACTTGTTATGTCAGCAAAAATACATAGTCACCGGACCACCCCCGCGGGGGGGGGTTGTTTTGCACCCAGCTAGCTGTCCTAATGCCCGCTAAAACCTGCCGTGACCTGTGTTGTACTTAATGTCCAACTTGTGTCCTTTTTTGGGAAAAAATATAACATGGTCTAAAAACTATTAGAATCCATTCAGTTACTGATCCTGAACTAAACATATTCAGGTTTCACTTAAGCAAAAAATAATGTTGTATAACTCCACACCTTTATCAGTTCAGGGTCGTCAAAGGATCGCGTTAAGAGGTAGTGGTAGGGCCTTTTTCTTCGATGGGAAAAATCATCTTATGACATTCCCCGCTCTTGGGCGGAGCGGGAGATAGTGTCAGACTCTTACTGACTAAAACCATCCCGTTCCTTCAAGCCTTCATACCGGGGCTCGAGCGCCCTATCTGAATGTTTTTTTATTTTATTTTATTCCATAATTCCAATCCCGGAACTTTTTTCGGCACTTCCCGCACATTATGGATAAATTGGCATGTCCATATTATAATATCTTGACGCAAGTATATAAAATCAATCTACCTACTCCGACCTCTGCTTATTAGTGATCGATGATTTTGTAGTTTAATTCTATTTTTATATACGAGTACCTATGCCACTGTATTCTTCCTGTTTTGCCAAACTCATATACCATTATTATTATTACATAATACCATTATGTTGAGCCGGAAAAACTTGTATAATACCTTATACGAAAAATACTGGTAATTAAACGCAAAACTCTAATACCTATTTTTTTTGTCAATATCTGATACAGAATTAAAGCAGAATTGTACAATACGTTCCAAATAACAATCTAATAGGATCGACTACCATGTTATGACGTCACATTATACTGTCCAAATCGCAAGAAATTGGACAAAGAAAGAACTCCAAGATGAGCCAAATTGAAGAACTGTATTCTGATTAAACTTTTTTCGTTCACAGTTCGTAAATAAATTAAAATTTAAAAATTTCTTGTTTTGCTTACCATATTAATTTTTCGATTTGACAGTATGACGTGACGTCACAACATGGCATTTGATCCTATTCTTAGTTGGAACATAATTGTACGTTTGTGGAAGTTCCTCAAGGGAAGAACCCAGCCCAGATAAACCGTCGAAGAGGTTCATTCCTAAGACATGAGTCAGGTCTAGGTTCATTAATTTATTGTCAGAATTTCCTTGATTAGCTGTTATTGTTTAATTCGTCATAACGTGTACTTGTAACGATATATGGATTTTTTTATACATCAATGACTGTTAGGCGATTATCACGCTGGCACGCACCACGCAGCGTAGCGCGTGAACGCGTGTTTTAACGTTGCTTGTATATATCTCCGTATGAAGAAAAGACGCACAGTCCACACACCGAAAATGATTCCACGCGCGTTTTGCAGATCACGCGGCCACATGCGGAGAAACATGCGCTCACGCGCCTGGTTTTGGCGAAAGGTAAGCAATATTTACTAGTGATGGCGCGGAGGGACACGTGGTTAGAGAGTAAAATACCAATAGCAGACAAAGATTCAGCCAAAAGATTATCGAATGTTGGGCAAACATTTGCTTCAATCCTTATCTTGGTTCGTCCATAACCAGAAGGTAACACTCACATCATTAGTTGAGTTCTCCAAGGGCACGAAGGACAGCTTGTAGTTGGTGACGAAGAGCGAGCCGAAGCGGCCGCGGTCCCACTCGCTGAGTGGTGTCAGCATCACCACGCTGTGTGCCGCGCCTGTCACCAGCTCGCCTGAGAACAAAGAGGATTATAGTTTAATAAAATGTCAATAAAGTTTTAGCAGACGAAAGGCCCAGCATCGAAAGGCATTCCATAAGGTAGACTGATGACCTAGGAAAGGATACGTAGTAAGACAGAAAGATCCGGAGTATGCGGTGCAAGATGCACAGGATCTGTCGAAATGGCAATACTTGGGAGAGATATAGGTCCGGTAGTCGAAGTCTTTGGCTTAAATTATGATGATAGCTCCTTGTCTTTGGGGCTATTTAAAAGGCTATCCAGCCATTGTCTTTATCAATACAGTGCAGAGTATACCTAACCATATCACCTTGCATATGAATATGTTTGACTGCAGCTGACAGCAATTTTGGTAGGTAAACATGAACCCTTGTTTTCCCGTGTACGTGGGATTTCAGACCCTATTTCCGTAAAGATGCTGTTCAAACGGAGTATGCCAAAAGACCTGTTTGGCTGTGATGTGTTCTTCAATATAAGCAGTATTAGTGTTTCGTATTAGTTTATCGAAAACGTATGGATTTAATCTGCACACCGTGAACTATAAAAGTGTTAAAAATATAGATAAAATCTCTTTTCTTTGGATTGAAGTTTGTCTGAAAAAAACACTACAAAAAGAGCTGTTGTATGATTAACTGAAGCGACAGTTGTGACGGTCAAGGCAATTCAAATTTCAATTGAAAGGTTACGGATTAAATTCTATCCCGCGCTATGATCTACAAAAAATATGACCACTGGTTTGTTACATGATTTGTGTGAGACACCAGACTAGTGACCGAGGAATACATCCATTAATAAAGGTAATTTGAATACATTTATTCTATTAATCTTTTCCACTCCTCCTCGAGTCATAGTCCTCATTCAGCGGGACCTCAGGGTCGTAAAGTTCCCGCTGAATTAGCTTCTTATTGATAGTATCTCGCCATATGTGACGGTTCTTAGCGTCATGAAGGGCGACGGCGACGTGCAATTGGGCATCCAGTGTGGAGCGGACCTGATCTGCCCATATTTTTGGGCTGCGGCCTTTTGTTCGTTTGCCATCTACCATGTCAGTTACGATGAGCTGCACAAGGTTGTGGCCATTTTTCCTGGCAATGTGGCCAAAGAACTCCAGTACTCTACGCATGCAGGTAGACAATAGTCTGATCTTTTCCACACTTACCTACAGTTTCGCTTCTGAACATTGTTCCGATGGACAAGCAATTTATATTTTTTTAAAGTTATGGCGAACAGAAGTCCTACTTCCGTTGAAAAGAGTATTGTGTCTGGATCGACTTACTCCTTGATAGTAATTTCGAGCTGTTGTTGTCGTGAAATGTTCTAATCCTATGTGGCGTCATTAGATGTCGCTACACTTTATATACATATTTATAAGACAGACTTTAATATAGGTACTTTTATAAAATCAGTGATGGATGATGCATTGAAATTGCATGACTGAGGTATTCAGCGTGCAGCAAATATCGTAATAGAAAAGCCAGAAACCAATTGGCGATTACAAAACTAGAATTAGGACATTTACCATCGAGGGTAAAAACAAACCAGTTCCCAGTTGTGCGGTTAGAACACTCATTTATTCTTTCATATTTTCTCTTTGTTACGTAAACGTTCAACATCTGTTGAAACCGCGAGTGAGTCAAAGGGGATTTTTCTAACGATGAAAGATCTTTTTACGGCTTTTTTGTTACGTAGTCGTCGGCGTCGTCATCATGCGTGTGCTCAAGGTGACGAGAGCTGACGTCAAACTTGCACAAGAATGACCTAACCGCGATGTTTTTCCTAAACTGTTTTGTGCAGTAAAAAGTGTATCTTGAGCAAACTGGGTAGGTTACAGGCCCATTCTATAGAGCATTTTATTTCCAACAGGGGACTGATTAGGTTTTTAAATTGAACGACCTGTAATTTTTTTTCTGTTTTTGGTCGACTCTCCGGCAGTTTGGAGTTTGTTTATGACGGAGATCTAATTGATTATATTAGCAAGCGCCAGACAATTGTATATGCCATATATATGAATAAAGATTGTACGTTTACAGCTTTTTAAAAATGTAAACAAACACTTTATCTGTAAAAAAGTGGCAACGACCTACTCCCCATGGAATGAGTCATGCGTTAATTTTAACGTATAAATAATGTGTTACGTAAATCACGCTCTGATTAACTTTCGATTCAACTTATTTAATGGAATATGTGTTGTTATTATGAAAAATGAAGCATATACCTATCTTACAGCTTTATGAATACCTAAGTTTATTTCATATGTTATTAAAAATTTAACTAATCAATCAATTTAATAAAAGAAAGTAAATTAACTAGAAACTTGAAAATAGAATTTAGAAAACTCATTTCAAAATATGGTAAGCAAAAATTATTGGACCGAAGGAAACTCGTTATTCGGGGTAGGTACTCGTTAAAATTTTGCTGCAAACCTGTTACCACAAAATAATGATCATAATACATAACCAGGTATTGTTTGTAGTGTCTTTGTAAAGGAATACACGCTTTAGTCCGACAGCAGGGTCGGACTAAAGCGTGGATGAAATACTGTGGGATTCTAATTCATAAAGAGGGCGTTAAAACTTAGACAGCTGAACTTTTACATCTACTTTGGAGGATGGTTTTATGAGAAATAAAAAGTTTGGAACATTGGTTATGTACCCAAACTTTAATATAATATCCATCATTTCCTTGAAGTTAACAAGTGACCTAAATGTCCTATTTACACCACTCGATATTCAGACAGTCTTAGTCGAAGTCGCGTAGTATAAGGGTCAGACTGTCTTACTTGGAATAAAAAATAAGACGAGTCGGAATATAGTGTGCTTAATAACGCGTAGTGTAATAAGCCCTGAAGGCTAATAGAAGATTTCAAGTAGGAAATTTGCACGTGAAATTGACAAGGCATTTGTAAATCGGAGATGAACCAAGTACTAGGCTGTTAAAGAATATAAGAGGTTGTTTTAAATCGAACAACAACAAGGGACCTTGCGAGGTGATACTTATTGGCCGTCAAAACAAAACTGGTACCAGGGTGTCATAACAATTAAGGATGTTAGCGTGTCGTGTGCAAGACAATACAGCGAAAAGTTTTCATATTTGCATCTGATACGATTGAGTTTTCTAGTGGCCTTCACACTCCGCGATCTGGACCATACTTTTTTATCGCGTTTTGTCGAAGGAAATAAGAACGATTTGCGCAATACGCGCTGACCGTGAACGTTGTCTTTGACTCATGCGGTATCGTGGAGCGAAAATATTTGCGGTATTGTATGTATTCTGGCGGTTTACTTTTTATCACTGGGCAATTTGATATTTCAAGGAAATCTTGAACGTATCATCGCCAGTTATAGACTTTGAGGCAGCACTCTTAAGTTAAAAACTGTCTGCTGTTGGAAATAGGGCTCCCCCAAATTTCGCCACGACAGATCCTGTGCGTCTCGCATCCATCTTATTCCCGAGATTCTCACCAATTCATCGATCTGTACCGTGGAAGGCTTACTATTGTTACGTTTTCCAATTTGCGGTCGCCATTCCAGAACCTTTCTGCCCTATCGACAATCTATTTTGCGAGCAATGCTTACTGCCACTTAAGTTTGGCGATTCTTCGGGCGATGACGGGAACTTTAGTTCTTCTGGGGATATCTTCATTTCTGATTCGATCACGAAAGATGCGTTACCAATACGGTTACCGACATACCTGCTAACTATTATTTTGACCGCCTAGTCATGATACCTTCTTTGAAATCTTGTTTCCATAATAGAATTTTGGATTTTACGACTTCCGCGAGATTTTGTGTATAACTTCTGTTTTAATGATTTGAAACATTGCTTAGGTAATTTAAAAATAGAATTAGTCAAGCTTTAGTTAGTAAAAGAAAGTAACGTGACGAGGAGTACATAGGCCAAATCGTGAAACAAAAAACAGGTAGGTTTTTTTTGTGCCTATGATTTTGAGTAGTTTAGTACCTAAAGAACCATAGTTCATTGCAGTTGTGTACCGTGTGCAATGTGCATACCTACTACAACCACAAGAATGCAAACCCTACATAGGACATTGTTTACAAATAAAATGGATATTGTAAATAAATTATTGTGACATATTTTTACACTGTTAGAATGATAAATTATACTTTAGATAAGCACAACGGACAAGGTCACAGATGTCACATGCATCCAATTAATTAGATAGGTACTAGGGCAGCATAACAATCTTGTAATTATTAAATCAATTATAAATATTAAACATACCTTTCCTCAGAACACCCATTGCGAATCACAATACGCCATCAACTGGAGTATAGGACACCACTTCCTATCAGTACTGTGGCTCGCGTTACCAGGCATTCATATAAGGCGATACAGTTACGCGTACGTTACGCATACATAATGATTATTATTGTAATTTGCATTATGGCCCTACTTGAGTGAAATGAAATGATGGGCATGAGCAGAGGTTAAATTGTTTTGTCCTTGGTTAGGTAATTAAGACAAAATGGTATGTGTCAATAACCTGTTGTAGGTACTTTGTATTATCGCGCAATGAAGTACATACTATAGAGCAATGTATTTTTTTAAGGTAGAGTTTCCGTTATTTATGGTTAGTCTTTTAAAGAGTCTATAGAGCAGTGGTGGCCGAGTGGTACCTAATGGCTCCGACTTACGAGTTGTAGGTAGCGGGTTCAAACCCTGCAAGGCGCATTACTTTGTGTAATTTATTTCGTTACCATTGCTCTCAAAACGGTGAAAGAAAACATCGTGAGGAAACCGGCATGTCCTAGAACCTAAAATTCGAAGACATGTGACATTCACCAACCCACACTGCGCCCACTTGGTGGATTACGGCCCATTCCCTCTTCTAGAGAGGAGGTCTGAGTCCCAGCAGTGGGAACATTATAAAGGATGATTATGGTTAATCCTATGTAGGTTTCGACAAAAAATATTAATTCATTTTTTCCTTAATATTATTATTTTATTCTGATGTATTAAGTACATCAATTTGCAATAGACTACAAGAAAATTCATCAAACAGTTCTTTTTTTTTTTTTTCAAAATATAAAGGATGATCATGATGAATCTCAGGCTTTCTTATCAGTCAGTTTAAAAAAAGAAAATAATCTAATAAATTTGCTGATTCTGCTATCTTTAGAATCGAGTGCATGACTGAGATCACTCTTAGGTGACTCATCTCAGTCTTAGACTTGCAAAAAAATTAAAATAAAATCTCATACTAATTTTAATTTTTTTTTTTCAATTCTTTAACCTAATTCTTGACTACCATCTTACCTGATGGTAAGTAGCTGATAACAAGTTTGCAAATAATGGACCAATTTTTGTTGGGAGGTGCCAAGAAATATGTTTATTTCCATGAGGAGAAGCAGTTTTACCATTTTGACAAATGATGTGCCTATTACACCCTGTATAGATCTGAGCAGGCACAAAAGAAAGCAGGCAAATACAGCAGCCAAAAAAAGTGGTGGATGATCATTGCTATCATCTCAAATCATATAAAATCAAAATTATTTTTATTATTTCTCATACATTGAACTGCATTTTATTATTTTTGGGATACTGGCTTTTATATTTTTTATATTATTGTGTTGATTTGAGCGTCTATTTAGGCAGAATAAACACGTTTTCTTTCTTCTTTCTTTCTTTAATTACAGATTTAGAGGTAACTCTACACATTAGTTAGTTTTGAAATTTTTAGACCTATTAATCTACACTAAATCACTAATGTTATAAAGAGGTAAAGTTTATTTTTTTGTTTGTAGGAGGAAATCTCTGAAACTACTGGTCCAATTGCTAAATTTTTTCACCGATAGAAAGCTGCTTTATATCTGAGTGACAGGCTATATTTTATGTACGCAGGCAAAGCTGTGGGCAAAAGCTAGTTAAAGATAATTATAATATGCAGAGTTGTTCTGTTTCATTCTCTGAATCCCTGACTGCCATGGCTTGGACCCTGTTCCTGATACTGTTACTGTTTTTTTGTCAGTTTTGTTTATGTTGTTGTTAGAAATATTAATATTTTATATAACACATCCCTTAGTTGAGTTATCTATGCGATCTTTACTGTAGTTTATTAATTATATTTAAATAAAACTGTAAGTTCATTGTAAGACTACATCTTTTTATTTGAAATCCCTAATTAAGTCTGATAATCTGGTCAATTAACATATCCAATTAATAAGCATGCATTAGAAATATTTAAAAATGTACAATAATATATGTTTAAAAAATATATATATATATTATGAATAATTATTTGTATTTATAACTTTTTTGTTTTTTCAGTAACCTAAATATTACGGTTATAAATAAACATGACTTGTAAGATAAGTATAGATTATTTTTAGATTAGAATTATGGAGTTCCATAAAGCATAGAGCATTTCCCAGTCTTCATAAAAAAACTATTGAAACTATTTCTGTAACAAATTGGTGTTTCTTTATTTTTTTGATTAGTATAAAGGTAGCATTCAATTGTGTTCATTAATGTTAAATCATTCCATGACATAATCATAATAATCTCATATATGGGTTACTTAATAAGTAATCATTAGTAATTACATAACTATTTAATATTTTTTTTATAATTAATTAGCCCTCTTCCTCTCTCCTAATTTAGCTGTGCCTGACAGGTCCCTATTGATACATATATGAAAAATATTAATTCATTAAACCCCAAGCGAACGCCAGCGTTCGCGCACCTATTGTCTTTCTATTGTGTCTGCAATTTCCACGATTGAAAGGTTAATACCATCTATGTATACTTATTGGACTGCAATAATGAATATTGGTATTATATTTATTTATTACTTTACTGTATACCATGATACTCTCTATAAAAAGAAATACATAGGTATGTATTTTTACCCAGAATTGCTACATATCTTATGTTTTTTTTTTTTTTTTTTTTTTTTTCTAGCCGTTGCTGTCCCACTGCTGGGCAAAGGCCTCCCCCAAGTCTTTCCAAACTTTCTTCTCCTGCGCCGTCTCAAACCACCTCTTTCTAGGCCGACCTCGACGGCGCTTTACTTCAGTAGGGACCCACTGTGTGGCGACGCTCGCCCAGCGGTCCCTATGCATGCGGCTGACATGACCCGCCCATTCCCATTTGAGCCTGGCAGCCTTTTTGCCCACGTCTATGATACCTGTTATGGAGCGCAACGTTTCGTTTCGTATTCGGTCTGCTCTTTTTACGCCCAAAATGCTGCGCTCCATAGCTCTCTGGCAAACCCCAAGGCGAAACTTTTGTAGTTCGGTGAGAGACCAGGTCTGAGCACCGTAGGTTAGGATGGGCAGGATACACATGTCGATGAGCTTGCGCTTCAGGGAGATCGGCAGATCACCCTTCATTAGCGTCTTCATGGACCAGTAGCTTTTCCAGGCGTTCTGGATTCGCCGATCGATCTCCTTTTCCTGTCGGTTTTCGAAAGATACTAACTGGCCCAAGTAGATATACTCATCGACATAATGTATTTCCTGCGCATCTACTTCGACCCTACATTTGATGCTGTTAGTCATCACCTTTGTTTTGGACCGGTTCATTGCAAGTCCCACCTTGAGGCTAGCCGTGCTCAGTTCTTGGAGCATTGATTGTAGCTCCTGAGCCGTGGGGGCAAAAAGGACTATATCGTCGGCAAATCTTAGATTTGTTAGCCTTTTGTTACCGACGACAATGCCTTTGGTGTACCATGAGGCTGCCAGTGACTTAAATACCTCCTCTAATGTGCTTGTGAACAGTTTGGGAGAGAGCGGGTCACCTTGCTTAACACCTCTTTGAATTTTAAAAGATGGTCCTGAGGTATTTAATTTAATGTTTGCGAAACTATTAGAGTAAATGATTTTTAATAAGTCTACGTATTGTTTTTCAAGGTCCTGGTTTTCAAGAGAAGCAAAAATTTCATTATGACGAACACTATCGAAGGCTTTCGCGTAGTCGACAAAGGCCAGATATAATGGGATATTAAATTCTGTGTATTTTTCTATTACCTGGTTAAGTGTTTGAAGATGGTCAGTTGTGGAGAAGTTAGGGCGAAATCCGGCTTGTTCTGGTGGCTGGTGTTTGTCCAATTTTTCATCAAGTCGGTTATGTATGACTTTGATGAAAGTTTTATAAATATGGGATGTTAGACTTATTGGTCGATAATTACCGATATCACTTTTATCGCCTTTTTTATGCAAAAGGACAATATTTGAGTGACACAAGGCACTTGGTACTTTTCCTGTTTGGAGTATAGTATTGAACAGGTTAGTAAGGTGGGGAAGCAAAGTTTGAGAGCCAATTTTTAGAGCTTCCGTGGTAATTCCATCCTCCCCAGGACTTCTATTAATATCTTATGTTGGGATTAGTTATATTAACCCCTCGAATATCATAATTAGAGACACAATAGAAAGACAATGAGAGATTGAACACGCGTTTGCTTGGGGTTTAATATGTTTGGTTACAGAATCATTAAATTTTGGCATCATTTTCAATTTTAATACTTCAACTGGGCGATGTCGTCACAAAGCGACAAACCCCTTTAACCTTTCAATCGTGGAAATTACATACACAATATAAAGACAATAGGTACGCAAACACGGCATTCGCTTGGGGTTTAATTAATTAATCAAATAAAAAAAAATACTTTAACTCACCATTTAGTAGCTTAGGTTTCACTTCCTGTAGTGATCCATTTTTTTCTTCCTTACCCTGAAACAAAGTTGAACAACATTGATAATTTTTTATTGTTAATTAATTCATTGAAGTGTTGTTTACTTAGCATAATGTTGTAGGCTTATCTGAATTCATGTGATAGTGAGCTTTAGAATGGCATTTATTTAAAATAATTATGTATATTATGTATTATTATGTATTATTATGTATATGTGTATTATTATGTAGGTCTTTTTACTTGACAAGTAATGAATTGGTTCTTCAATATTTCTGAAAGGACAACTTTCTAACCTCTATCAAAATAAATAACAACACAGCAAAATTGAAATGGTTGAAAGACTAAGATCTCGATTATAAATATAAAATATATAGAAACTATAACTACTTACCGGAGGAGAAACATTGATGTAACTCCTGAAGTTTTGGACCAACTTTTTCTCATTCATTGTAATCAAATAATACCAACACTGCGTTGACCCACTTTGATCGATTTCAACTATGTTTTTTAACCTATATATAAATAGATTCTTATATTAGGTTGAACCGAAGGTGATAATTGATTACATTAACAGTTATCCACATGATTCTACTTATTTAACATATTTTTGATAACAATCATCCGCGCAAACACTGTACTATCTGGTTACAAATTATTCATTAACACATTGGTCTATATAAGGCAAAACCATTCGGCGATACAAACTAAACATAATTAACACTAAAATTAGCTCGAAACGATGTTATATTCATGTTGAAAGTAAAATTTTTATTATTTTAAAATAAATGACCCACAGCAACACGCAAACGACCAACGACGGATAAATTGGTATTGCAAGAGTTTAAAATTAATAATTTTATTTACAATAATTAATTACAATGCAACATAAAAAAAAAACTACGAACTCAAATCGCAATAAAAGTGGAAATAATTTTCGAGAATTTGAACTCCAACTAGGAACATTGGTAATCATAGTTTAACATGTCTCATGTCTCTAAACGTAGTGATAAAATAGCAATTTTGGTATATCTCTGTAAGAAAGGAATCCGATTTTAAAAGATAGGTAAAATAATAGTTCTGCGGTTCAAATAAAATTCTTTGTGGATTTACCGCTGGTGTTCCGCAATAATGAAGAAGTTTTCATAAAGAGAAAAGTTCTAAAAGATAATTTTAGCTAGCCAGCCACCGAGAGAATCGATATTCTTAACATAGACAAGAAATGGCCCAAAAGTTTTTGAATCTATAGCGTTGCATCATCTGTGATTTTTTATTGAAAAAAAAAAACCGTACCATAGACTGTGCATGTCTTATAAAAAAATGGCGATTGTTAAATTTTTGTTGAGAGTTTGAAAGCACAATCCTCAAGCACGTATTTAAAACTTTAAATATCTGTTGGTGAAACTGTGAATATATATTCTGAAAATGGCGGACGCTTTGGTAGAGCGGAGGCCCACCGCTCGGTTTTTCTGCCACAGGTGTAACATTGAATTCGAAGATGTTTTGCAGGTAAAAATCAATAGTTTTGGTTATATTTCCCATTAAATGGCCTATCCCTAAGTGTGTTACGTTTATAGATGATACGTACTTCAACTCTTTAACATTAGGAGTTGGTTTTTTAAATATTTAGAAGAGGGGCGAGATTTCCGTGGCCAATTTCCATTGAGACTATTGGTGCAGCCGGTCGGTTCACAATACTGCGTGACATTTCTTTGAGAAAATTGTTCAGGGGTCAGGATTGGCGGAAATTGTCAATTTCACGCAGTTACATCATTTGCATTATGTGGCGCTTTGAATTGTGAACCCTGCCCCGTGCATATTTTTATGTACTCGGATATCTACATGCATACATCCCACAATAGCCCCTGGAATGTCATTGATGTTAATAGAATCTAGTTAGCCAAAACAGACCACCAAGGATAAAGTTTATTGACAGGCTCATACTTGCTATATTTATTAGTCATCACTCATAATGTTTAAATAAACAATGTATCAATATTCATTTTTCTTTTTACTGTCAAAATATATTAGTAGTCTGTCTTGGGTATCTCACATCAAAAGCAAATCCGCCCTTAAGACGACCCACTGCCCGCCATGAATAAAAGCCTTAATTGATTATTGAAAAAAGATATATTTAGTAAAATACACTGTTTCAGGATTATACATGCCCATACTGCGCAAGCGGTTTCATTGAACAGCTTGAGAACGACACCGAGGGGCTGGCACTGTCAGGTGATGACTTCAGTGATGCGGACATGAGCAATATTGATGACATGAGCAATATCGATGACATGAGCAACCTGGACGACTCGGATGATATCCACCACTTGTCACAAGTATGTTATCTGGTACTTACAGTATCAAAATAATAGCAATAAACCCTTGAAGAGTGTGTACTATATTACACTATAGTCTTTCTAAAAAGTCAAACAACAGGAATTTTGTAAATAATTAATAAATTAAAAAATTATTCAATACTTTTTATAAGGTTCTTCTATTAGTAAACAATGACAAGATCTCATAATCAACCTTGTAATTGAACCAGTGTAGACTACATCAAATTTCATTTAGTCCTAATAATTACCTAAGTCGTTTGACTTTTTAGACAGACTATTAAACACGTAAAGAGAATACATAAATTAATCCCTATTGTTAGACAACTAGTATTTTTATAAATCATTGGTGTTGTTTTTATCATTGTGGTATAGATTTCAAAAACAAATGTATGAACTCTACTAGCCTCTACTAGTACTGAGTTTTAAACAAACAAAGCTCCCAAAACCATTATCTAGAGCCCCTTTCTACTGTTAAAAGCTGACTTAGAGAGGATCTTAATAGAAATGCAGGCATTTGTCCTTATATGCAAGCTTATGTTCAAAATGTGCTAAGATGATGAATGAACTTGATTGGTAAGTACAGAGTGAAAAAAGTTATAGTCAATTTTGTAATTTTCAGATAACTGTGGTAACTATCTAAAACACAAAATAAGAAATATAGAATGTTTTTATTTTTTTAACTTAAGAAAGTAGTGTAAATTACTGTATTTATAAGAAAATTGCAATGTTATAGAAAAAAAATTGGCTCTTTGTACCCATAGTATTGATAGAAATTATACATGACAATTAAGCTAGAACTACATTAGACCGACGCACACGTGGCCCACGCCTGATTTGTACGTAGAACGACGTCGCGTGGCGTGGGTCAAGTGTAGCTCTAACAGTCTATTTTCCATATAAAATGTATGGAGACCGACGCTCCCAGATCGGCGTGTGTAGCCCACGTGTGTAGTTCTACCTTTATCCTTCTAAAAAAAACTTGAACCTTCATCTTCCTTCATTTCTGCAGGGATTTAGGAAGGACACAGGTGTGGTTTTAGTAAGTAAAACCCCGCGTTCCGAATTGCGTCAAAATCGATTATATCGCGAATCCGACCAACGCGCAACGTCACAAATAGTACTCAATAGTCCTTATATTTTTTGACTAAGGTCGGATTCGCGATATAATCGCTTTTGACGTAATTCGGAACTAAGGGAAAGTATTACACACCCTCTCACTCCACCCAGAGTGGGAGAAGTCATTGTATGATTTACCACCATAAAAAAAACCTTCCTACATTTGTTTCTAAATTCCATTTATGGTCTGAGACATGTTGAAACATGAATTTTAAATTGTCATTGAGTGAGATCATGACATTGCCTGCTCGATGAACTGTAAACAAGTAGTAGGTATTAAATAATAAGTTAGCTGTCACATTCAAAAAAAGAAAAACATTGACCACCTTTCTTCCTACATTTATGTTGCTAAATTCCGTTTATGGTATGAGCCAAGTTGAAGTGAATTGTAAACTGTCATTGAGATCATGACGTTTGCTGCCCAATGAACTGTGAACCTAAAATAATAATAGTAAATAATCAGTTGGCTGCGTGAGTCATGTGGAAATGTTTACGATCTACCATCAAAGCTTGTAGTGCAATTTTGCATGAGTACTTGATTATGATACAGTTTTTCATGATCATGTTATAAACTTACAACAGATAAGATATGCTTCAAATTGAATTTTGTTAAATCATCATTAATATTCTTCTTTTGCCTTCAATCCTTCAAATAATTTGTAAATTACGAAGTACTTACCAGGCATTCATAGAACTGTATACAAGATTGTTAGTGGTTAGTTCCACTAATGTAACTTTACAAATTAAAAAGAAAATTTATTAGTGTAACTAACCACCAATCTTGTTCTTTTTTTTTTGAGATTTGACCATTTGCTTTCTAGGACCGTAGGTTTCCTTTTCGGAAATTCCCCGTGGTCCTAGCAGGTATCAGCCCTGCTGTGCCCCTAAGGTTTTGCTGACATCTCACTGAGACGCGTGGAACACTATGCGACGACTCTGGCTTGGTCTGGGTACGGACAGAGGGGCAGCAAGCTATCCACTGCTTGCTGTCAGCAGCCCAACTTGTAAAATGTGTGGGGTTTTGAATAGTCTATTGATTCTCAGGGTTTTCTTAATATTGTATGGATGTCGTCACGCATGCGATCGACAAGTCTAAAATGTAATTCGTGGAATACACACGCGGGACGCGTTTTCTTGCATTTTGAAGATTCTGCATGCGGAGCAAATCCGCATGCGTGATAACACGAGATTAAAAACACCCTCATACCACCCTCCGCTCAAATTCTTATTGGAAATGTCAAGAGAGTTATTTACTCATATGAGTATGCCAAGATTTATCAGTTATTCAATTTAAGGGTATGAGTGTTTCATACAGTGTTTACATGTAAACAGTTGTATGTTTAGGTTCCTTATCATCATAATTTTCTGATAGCTAAAATTAGCTATGTTGCAGTCTTGTTTTGTTATTATATTGACGTTTCAGTCTCTGTACAATTCAAGACAGCAAAGCCATAGAACAGGGGTCTCGAAACTTTGAAGCCAGCCGGTCCAGTTCCGTAGGTCTAACTTCGAGAAAGAGGTCAATCGAAGGCTCCGAAACGTGTTCGCTTTAAGCCGTGGCCTCATAAGAAGACTCCCAAAGTCACCCAAAGGGCGAGACTTGGAAACTTTAAAGCCTTAGGGCCATAATAATTTTTTTTAGTATGTTTCAAGGCCCAAAACAGCTTAAATTTTTCTGCCTTTAACTATATTTCTAGACTAGTCACAAAGTGCGTGACCTAAGCAAACATTACGCTTTTATTGCATTTAAATTTTATAGTCTTCCACTGGTAAACATAATGAAACAAGTATATTTTTGGGCTTACAAAATGGCAATTCAAATAAAAATAATAATTTCATGTTCCAATTAGAATTGTTTCGGACGAGTCCCACGTGTTTACGACCACGTAAATAAGTATGTCAAGACTCCCGCGGGATGTGGTCGTGCTAATTTGACGTCGGCGTACGTTATCGCGTTCAGCGTGCATGTGACGCGGCAGCGACGTGTCGTGATCAGTGGCGTAGTCAAGCCTAGGCGGGTCATTGTCCTAGGGCCACCAAGGTTTGGGGGCCCTTTTATTGAACTAGCGAAAATCTCTTCCACTTTCAATAACTAAATAAAATAGGTTACAGCACTAATTAGACTGGCTTGATGGTCTACTGGTTAGTGGATTTGAGTGCTATGCCGGAGGTCGTGGGTTCGACCCAGGAGAAATGTTTGTGTGATGAGCATGATCATTATGTTCTGTGTATGGGTGTAATTATCTATAATATGTATGTATTTAGAAATATATAAGTATGTTTATCAGTTGTCTAGTACTCATAATACAAGCTCTGCTTAGCTTGAGACTAGACAGCGTAGTGTGAAAATTGTGGAAAAAAAGTGTATTGTAACTCGTTTTAGTAAAAGTCAGACACTGCCACCCGCAACACCCAGAGCCAAAGAAGTTTTTTTATGATTTCCCTTGCCAAAAAAATGGGTCCCTAGTTTGCCCCAGGGGCGTTGGTCATCTAGCTACGCCCCTGGTCGTGATAACGAATGTTTTGAAGTTTCCACTGTCTGCTCGCCACCACGCTGCCGCCTGGCCCACGTGGTCGCCCACGTATTAATAGATCAGATCGATTATGCGCATTTGTTACAGGCAATGTTTATCAATGTCTTCTTATTGCCCTCGCTGAAACACTGATAACAATGTTGTTGGAATTTTCTCGATATTTCTAAACGTTTGCTTACTTTCTGTTATCAAAGTAATGTGAAAAATGTCTTGACGTAGGAATTTAATACATATTATTTTGAGGCATTTTTTTATTTCCTTGCCTCACACGTGGCTGCGCTCACAGACATGTAAACTCACATTTAAAGACACCTATCTGTAGGTTCTATAAATATTTGTTCCGTGCGGGAATCGAACTCGCGACACGCAGCGCAGAAGCCAGTCGCTCAACCACTGCGCTAACCGTGCCGTCTACTTTAGAGAGAGAGTTTGACTACACTATATTTTAAATCTGAAAGCTAATTTTGTCGCTAGAGTCTACTTAGATGCTATAAAATTACGAGATATTTCACAATAATTTCAAAGAAAAGGAAAGGTTCCGTGAAGTTCTGTCTACGTAATAAATGAATTGTAAATACGTACGTAAATGGCAGTGTCTTTGTTGACGTAATTTCATTGTTAAGCTCAATGTGCACTGTCTTGATCAATAAGACGAAACGGTCCGAATATCCGCCATGTAAATGCGATCGAAGGCCGAACGCCTGTTTTTATTGGGATAGTGATTGAAAGATGTGAAAAGTAACGGAGCTTTGCTTATACAAAAACAGTACACCTCATACCAGCTAGCTTAAACCTTATGACGTAAAATTAGGTTTAAGTTAGCTTAGCCAAGGTGCACTGATTCGGTACACTTTTGCCTGAGAGGTTAAGAGGTAAATCCAATAAAAAATGTCACAATAACGTAAGGAGGCCTGTTTTGCTTGGGATAGTGCAGGAAAGATATCAAGAGCCTAGCTTAGAACTCTTAGAAGCTTCCTTTCGAATACCGTAATTAGAGACACAATATACAGACAATGAGACGGGGAGCTTAGGGTTTAATGAAGAGAGATAACCAATGAAAAATGCCAAAAAATCAAAATAAAAAATATCGACTTAAATCCAGAAATTACGCAGTTAGACTTCAAACTGTAAAAAAAAAAAGATTAATAGAGATTTTTTTTTTTCCTAATTTCAGGGCACCCCTCCAATGTTGAACGATCTAGCATTCCTAATGTCGGGCGGCCGGTTACGGTAAGTTGTAATATAATAAATCATCGAATGGAATAGAATAAAGTGTGTTGTACACCAAAAAGTAACATGACTTAAACATAAACTTAAATCTATGGGTACAATGGCGGTCTTATCGCTGACAGCGATATCTGCCAGAAAACCTTAGGAATCAATCTATCATGTTTCAAATGCAAGTAGAAAATCTTATGTTGTGGTTCTTTCTTCAAAAGATCATCTCACACACATCGGTATGGTTCTCATATGATTTGACCATCACATATTTGCTGTATAGACTTAAAGGAGACTGACCGCTGAGTTTGTTTCGGTGGTTCTCAGGGTAGTCAGCTAGGAAACCCGGTCTCATCTAGTTTAAATTGACGTGTAAAAGTGTTTTATATTTATCCACTCCTAAGTGGACTTGTTCTGTGTCAAGCACTCTACATTGTTAGACCGTAACAATAATCAGTAAAAGCCCTAAATACTTTGGTCAATTAGGGCCGAAATTGCGCTAAGCGGACGCCCACACGGTCCCATACAAAAGTGCTACGTTGCGGGAAGTTAGGCCCCGCGTCCCCTTTCTGCTACGTAATAAATATAAGGTTCTCTATCGGCACAACTACTGACACTACGCAGGCAAATAATGCGGTTTCAGTGTCTGGGATCCTCGCGCACGACACTTGCGCTGTGTCATTCGACGGGTGCCCGTCGCGGGCGTCCGCTTAATGCATTTTCGACCCTTAAAAGTATTCTTTTCAAATCTGATTCTGGTGGCGTACAAAGCCATGACCTTGTAGCGCACGCACCTTTGTTTTACGCCCTAGGGTGCAAGCGGCTTGATCGTGTGTCTAGCGCCTATTACGTGTAAAGTAATAATAAACACGCTGTTTGCGCGTACTCTTGTACGGATTTTGTAACTTTTGAAAAACATATAATCGACTTACAAAGGGTCGATTTAGACCTAAATGATCTAAAAAGAAATGGGTACAGTCAAGCCACGCGCGTCTTGTCAGTGGTTCTGCATTCTGCCGACCGCGTACGACTATACCGGATTCTTCGCGTCGATGCGATTCCAGTGTGAATCGCCTAAAAGCATACTAGGCTTTGTCGACCTTAAAATGGCATGTGGCTGAGGGATCGAACAATTGATCATTATAGTGTGTTATTGGCGCGTAATGAATGGCACCAGAAAAAGGTCATTTATGGCAAATAAGTTTAGATTATACATGCATGCAAGCTTCCTGTGACATTGTGCTACTGTGGCACTGATCAGAGACTTGCTCAGGGGTCCACTCGAGCTCCTGTAAGTGTATGACCCCCTGGTCCCTGTCAGCAGAGGAGCCGGCCGCCGCGAGACGCTGATGGAGCAGCTGGTGTGGATGATAGGGGGCGCGCGCCCCGCCACCGGTGCTGTCACTGCGGGCGCGCCCTTCGTGCTCGTCGGAGCGCCCGGGGACTACGTGTTTGGCGGTGAAGGTAATCCACATTTAAAAATGTTTTTCTTTTTTTTTTGTGATTCTGAACCAATATTTGAATGAAATCATATAGCTTCAAGGTTGTCTTTGCATACAATTCTTTTTAACATCATTATAATACAAATAATAACCAGATAGCATCCACGGTCAATAAAACGAAATACGCGGACACTCGCTCATTTTCAATTGTAAAATACTAGCTTCTGCTAGCGGCTTCGCCCGCGTGATAGTAAGTTTCATGGATGAATTTTGGAAAATCCTTACTTAGTACAATAAAAGGAAATCCTGAAAAAAACATATTCCTAGTACCTACCAGTACTTTCTGCTATGTGTTTCAGACAGTCAAGTTCTCTTTTTATATCTATAGATTCCTAGTTCAGGCAGACTCAAAATTAAGATATAAATTTAATCAAAATATTAATTTACCCTGTAAAGAATTAATAATAATTACTATATATGTAATCTTATGCTAAGCAATTTGTTCTTAATTTAATTTCAGGCCTAGACGCCGTAGTAACACAGTTGTTAGGACAACTAGAAAACGCGGGTCCTCCGCCCTTACCACGAGACCAGATAGCGGCCCTGCCGTCGGTGCAGGTCACGGAGGAACAGGCAGCGGCCAACACGTCGTGTTCAGTCTGCTGGGAAAACTTCAACACTGGTCAGTTACACCTCTTCTTTGTCATAGTTGCCTGGTACTTAAAGTTCCCTAAGGACAACCTTACTGCCTGGATTATGTTGTGGTAATTTTTTTTGTTAGTGTTTTGAGCTTGGATACTAAGTCTTTTAAGCCATTTCTTCGTATGAATAGTTCATTAGTTTACCATCACAATATGGATGTACACATTCGAATGTTTTTGTAGTATTTGGCAGCAAAATGTATCAAGTCCATCTTCTCAGTAAACTTCGCTGAGGTATCCAAAACTACAACAAAATGCTCAGCTCCATTATACTGTTTTAATGATTCCATATATTGTCTAGTTGCGTAGACACTTGAGATGCAAAAAACTAAACCAATTTTACATCACTACATCCACAAGGAATCAATTTGCTCATTATAATTAAAACACCCTCTGAATGTCTCCTAAAGAAATCCCGGCAAAAACTCCTGTTACGGATCTTATAATGCAGGGTTCAAAAGTGTTTGTCAAACCTCTTTGGAAATGTGCACAATTTAAATGTGTACTAAAGAACAGTGACTGCACATTAATACATCATTTTTAATCTTTTGAGAAACCTTCAAGGACCAGGATACCATCTTCAGTACTCTTGTTGAAAATGGTAACCTAGAATTTGTGTCTACACATTGTTATTTAAAAAAAATACTGCCGGTCTACATAATGATTTCGGTCCTATGACGACCCGCGATCTATTTTATTTGATTAGTTACACTTCTTCAAAAGAGTGTTAGCCTGGTATTAGCAGCAGAAGAACATGCTTTTGTTTTAGAATAGAATAAAAATACTTTTACTTTTGTTTTGTTCACAGCAACAGGCAGCATCTGATCGTAGAATTTTCGAATCAGAGCTGTATAAATATGAAACAATCACAAAATATAATATATTCTAAATAAATGTGTCTCATAAAAATTGCAGGCGAGTCAGTATCTCGGTTAGAGTGCGATCACATCTTCCACGCGAACTGCATCACGCCGTGGCTGCAACTGCACGCGACGTGTCCCATCTGCCGGCGCTCGCTGCTGCCCGAGGAGGCCCCGGAGGCGCCCGCGGCCCCGACGGGCCCCGCCGCCCCCGCGGCCCCAGCCACCGGCACCAGCACGCCCGCCCCTAACACCGATACCTCCGCCAGCCAGTACCGTGAGTCCTTATGTAAGATTACTCTGCACCTTCATGCGATCCTAGTAAGGATACGGATCACCTAACGCTTACCATCTACTAACAAACTAGCTAACGTGAAAAATTCAAAATATTTATCGAGACATACATACACCCTATAAGTGGACATTGGAAGTTACTTGAAGATCTGAGGTTGAAATTAATAATCCTTACTAAGTTTATATTTTTAACTAAGCAGTTTTTATCTATGGCGCTCAACTGTCAAACTGCAAATACCTTTCCCAATCATCTTGACTGGGAAAGGAAACCTGTGATCCTAGAACGCAAAGGGCCACGTCAATGATCTGCGTTTTGGAGCGCAGAATAGTGTTTCGAATGGGATCCGTCAATTTAACACCTAGTATGCTGCATTCCATAACATTTTGGCAAACCTTAAGTTTAAGACCTTTGGATGTTAGTCAACAACACTATTGCACCGGGCACTATGTTAAATGACCATGTTTTCACACGCGAATATTTTAACAAACTGCAGCTACTGAAAGGATAGCCTGTGTCGCGTTGCAGAGCTAGAATTTAGGTCTTGTGTCGAAAATCACGTAAAAACAATTTCATGGATTCATAGAGTATGAATTTTGATTACGTAATGGTGTGTATATTTTTGTTTTAATCATAAGTATGTACAGAGTATGCTTGGTGGGTCCTGCGCAATGGTTTAGTCGATCAGGTGGTCTTATGTTGGTGTATACCGTGTGCATTGCAGCGTCGCTGACGCAGCTGCTCGTGCGGCGCCTGCCTCGGCGCGCGGCGGGCGCGGCGGCGGCGCCGGGCGCGGCGTGGGCGGCGCTGGGCTCGTCGGGCAGCTCGTCGGGCAGCATGTCCACGTCGTCGTCGGTGACGGCGGGCGGCGTGTGGGCGCCGGCGTCGCGCTCCAACACCAACTCCACGAGCTCCAACTCGACGTCGTCGCTCAACTCCACGGAGCGCGAGCGCCAGTACAACATGGACATAGACTTCGACTAGTTTCTCGGCACTCTGCCGCCCTGGTACTCTGCTCGACAGTGACGTTGGCCTCGGCAATGGTTGTGTTGGTGAAGTGTTATGTTGTGATGTGCTCGTGATACCACGTTGGATAGTAAGTTGAATCGTTTATTTTTTTATTTATGACAAATTGATTATATTTTTTCATAATGTATCACATGAATACGACCATTGTACGAGATCTATGTATAAAATATACAGTTGATACCATTACTTAACATTCTTACTTTTAGATAAAAGATCATGTCAATGATCAGTTGAAGTTGTGTGCCTTTGATTTGTATTTGCAGTGTAGTGTAATATTTTCATATGAGATGACACAGTCATAATGTTTTCTAATGTTGCACGCTAAGGTGAACACACTGTGACCTGTGATAGACAAGCGTGAACATTTAAAACAATTTGTAACTTGACAGTAAATTATTTTGCTACTGTCAAGATAAGTTATTGTTTGCAAAATATTTAGTATTTCAACTGTACAAAATTTCCTGAGTGGGTATCAACTTCATGTTTTGTTACACGCAATTTTATTATTGCATCAATTTTTTTTCTTTTGTAAATTTTGTAAATATGCATGTAAGTTTAAGAACTTCGCTATAAGCTGTAGTATATCTAATACTCAGGTAAATAGCCGATATATATTTCGCCAAATGAAGTGATTTTAAATTGGGTTTTATTGTAATAAGGGGATCCTTTTACTACATATTTCTATAATCGTCTAGTAATCCAAATACTGTAGACTTATAGGAATATTCCATCTGTATGTTGTCAATGCAAGAATCTTTGAATTGAGTAAGCACATATTTTTTTTTGTATATAATGTATGAGTTTTAAAGAATAATATGTTTTATTTTCTGCTTTTGGAAAAGATTTTTTTTTTTTGTAGTGGTGACCTTTTTATATAAACCGCTTTTTATTTCGGGGAAATACTTGCTACGGAGGATTTAGTGAGTGTATATGAAAATATTAGGATAGATGTATAGTCAAATATATTGATTGGTATGACTCGGAGTTTAGTGTAGATGTGAGGAGACTTGAGGTCGTGGCACGCCGAGGTGCGTGCGAGATGACGGGAGGCCCCGGGTCCTAGACTTGTATCAGATATAGCGGGGTTTGTAAGTGAATGACTACATTAAATTATTTTAATATTAAAATATCTTTTTTTTTTTCAACTGAGTGCTGTATAATTACTGTTCTGTTTGTGGTTTGCTCAAGTGTACAATGATAAACATTGGGATTGAAGATATCATTTAACTACTAACGCATAAGTTTACGTCATGACTAAAACGATATAGTGTTATTCATGTTACAATATGATAATATTTGGAGTAAAAATGTGTGATCTTATCAATATCTAGATGTCGTGTTATCTTCGTATTTTTGTAATATATACGAGGGAGGACATTCCTGGCGGAGTTTGAGTTATCAATAGTTTTTTATTTATTCCACCATTGAGAAGGCCATTTTCACAGACTATTGCGATAACGACACGATATCGTGGGACTAGTATGTCATGTATTTTCTAACGAACGATGTAAGGGCTTGATTTCCTTCTACGCTGACATAGGTCGCTGATGTCGGTAGAGCGTACACAATGTTCTACGGGCCATCGCATCGATGTCTGCGGCAGATTTAAGATAGAACTACACTGCGCACGTGTGTGTCATACACGCTGATCTGGGCGCGTCGGTCTCCATACTTTTTATAAGGAAACTAGACTTGTAGAGCTACACTTGATCCACGCCACGTGACGTCGTTCTATATACAAATCGGGCGTGGTCCATGTGTGTGTCGGTCTAATGTTGTTCTAGCTTTTTGCTACTTTTCTTTGTCATACGCGATCGATGGCATGCGCGACCGATGTCAGCGCAGAAAGAAATCAAGCCTAAGTTACCGGTACTGCTTGGTGGCATAACGCATACAAGCTGTTGATCAATATCAATTCTGTATCGTCGAATAAATGAAACAACCAGCCTGACAACGATATCGTGTCGTTATCGTCCAATGACAAAACGGCCAAAGGAGTGAAAATATTTTTCATGAGATAATTTTTTTGATAGTGAACCGGCTATATTGTCTGTAAAGTTTTGACTTTGATCGAGTTGATTGGGGATATTTTTAAATAGTAAGGCACGGAGTCGAGTGTGGCGCCTGCGCTGGCACGCACGAGACCGCGGCGCGCGTAATTACGAATATTATTAGGCCTAACGCTGCGTTACGCGGTGGCTCGCGCGATTCCATACAAAATTGCTTCGTCGCACGTCCACTGTTGGACATAGGCCTCTCCCAAGTGTCGCCACAATGAACGATCCTGTGCGTCTCGCATCCATCGGTTTCCCACAACCTTCACCAGGTCATTGGTCCACCTTGTAGGAGGCCTTCCAACGCTACTTCTTCCGGTACGTGGTCGTCACTCCAGAACCTTTCGGCCCCAACGGCCATCTGTTCTGCGAGCGATGTGCCCTGCCCATTGCCACTTAAGTTCTTGGACACGACTACATGCACACCATTATAGTTGAATTAATCGGTAGTTTAACTTTAATGGCTGCTGACTGCGCAGATAATAATTCGAATTCCGCTTCGGGGTCCGCCGCATACGATACACGCGCAACGTCACGCGACGGTTGCCCGCGCGAGCGCCCGCTTAACGCAGCGTTCGCCCTTAGGCCTACCACACGCACAAGCTTCGCAACAGTTTTAATAATAATAGCCTTGTTGTCTTTGTTTTCCATATGCTACTATAGTTTTTTTACTAGCCAGGGGTTGTTCTTGGGTGCACTAGCATAGCGCGTACAGCGATAATCGTCAGTTGCTATCACTTTCCGTTAATTGTCAAAAAGGCTTCTGCAAGTTGGTCTTGGGTTTTCTTACGCCTTCCAAAGGCCTCAGGGTTCTGAGATAACTGATCCAGAATAATATCATTTTATTTGAAGTAAACAGTACCCATATCATACCGTAAATCGTTAGTCATATAATTATTAAAATATGTATGGAAAGATCACTCCTTCATATACCGTATAAACTAACATAACTACATTAAATTGTTTTGTTAGTAATTAAGATTTAAAAGTATGTTGGCAACAGTTCACTTCGCACTATATTATATCGGTGCTGTCCTGTGGTACTTGTCAGCAGAAGTGACGGCTATAGCCAAAATTCTTCCATAACGGCCTGGTCACGACTTGAGGCGTGGTGAGCGGGGCGGTGTCATTAAGTGGGCACGGGGCGCTATGAGCGGCGTCTCGTAACGTGCTTCAAACATTTTAGCAATTTGATCTTACCGCTCACCGCTCCGCGCTTAGCTACCGCTCACAGCGACAAGATGTTTTGCCTTTTTTTTATGGTGGGAAAAATCATGCATGACATCCCCCGCCCTTGGGCGGAGCGGGAGATAGTGTCAGACTCTTACTGACTAAAAAACCCACCCCGTTCCTTCTAGCCTTCATACCGGGGCTCGAGCGCCCTTTCGTATAACCCTGGCCCCAGTAGGCTTCGACCCGGCTGGGTCCGTGTTACTAACAACTCCTTGAGGCGCGCGGGAATAGTGCGCGCCGTCGACGACTTGAGCTTGGTCCGGACAGTTACCGGACGGCCGGACAGCGAGCTACCCATTGCTCACTGTCCGCAAGCCTGCGTCTACGTTGGCCGGAAATCGGGATCAGAATCCCGGTGACGGCGGCGGCGATAACGCCGTTGCCTGATGCGTTCGGCCTCCTCCTTTAAGATGTTTTGCCTCCGCATACCAGTTTATACAAAGAGCATCGTGTGGTTGGTAAGACTCGTACAGTTTTACACAGTACTCCGTGTACAAACTGAACTGCTCAGGCAGATCTGTGGTGTAGCTTGCGCGTGTGGTGGGCCCATAAGTAAAACGAACAGCTCCCAACTACACAAACTTTACCTATAGCCGGTACACGATACTATGTTCCTATCCAACTTAGGTTACTGACTAGCGTTGATCGGACGGTTGTGTCACCAGGCCCGACTAACTTCCTAACTGGCGCTTCAATCGAACTAGATACGTGAGTTTCATAAAATAATACAATAAATTATATCTCGCCTAATTACTCTTAACGTAGACACCATTAACACTAGAAGCGCGGGCGCTCCAAATTTGACCCATTTCGATGTACTACCTACTCTAGTTAATGGTTTATTATGCGTAGAATTGCAATTTTTTTATGTCTTATAAAATGAGATTCTTATTGTTTACACCAGGTTTCATAAAAATACATAAAAAAATACGATTCTACGCATAATAAAACCTTACTTTCAGGGTCCAGTGTACCAAATTCGGTACACCTCATACCAGCTAACTTAAACCTTATTATGTAAAAATATGGTTTCAGTTAACTGGAACCGAGGTGTATCGAATTCGGTACACCTGTGCCTGAGAGGTTAACTATACTCTGATCAAAATTATATTAGAAATTTATGAAAACCTATTACTGTCCGTTCAACCGATTTTGACTTTTATCAAATGGCGGTAGTAAATAGTTGGTATTGTAACCATTTTTTTTTTGCTTTTAATGTCATCCTTATGCCTTCGAAATAGAAGTGAAAATCGGTTGAACAGACAGTAAACAAGGTTTCTTTAGATGTCTAATCTTACCGCAAATAGAGTATAGAGCAAAAAGAAAATCAAAATGGGTCAAATATGGGACGCCGGCGCTTCTAGTGTATAAGTTCTAGGCTCTTGGTGATTCATGTGTCTCAAATATGCATTTCAAATTTTAGATCCAGATAATCTGGATCTTAAGACTGATCTCTTAAGTGATAATACTTAAGTTAATAAAATTTGAAATTGTATTTTTGTATAATCATCACCTATTCGTAGATTAGGCCTAAACATTCAGAGGGTTACATTGACAGAGGGTTTTTACGTGATGCAAAATCTGTGCCCAAAAATGGGTCTTCTTTTTCTTTCTTCTTTTTTATATACAACATGTAACTGTAGTAATGCACATACCCTTATACACCCCAGTTTGAAAATTAAGTTACAATCATAAAGGTAGA
Source organism: Mythimna albipuncta (assembly GCA_929112965.1). Taxonomy (NCBI): domain Eukaryota; kingdom Metazoa; phylum Arthropoda; class Insecta; order Lepidoptera; family Noctuidae; genus Mythimna; species Mythimna albipuncta. Next base: position 2,522,664 of record OV815973.1, read on the forward strand.
GTTACACTGCGCGTACGTGGGAAGTGGTTTTTTTTTTAAATAATAGTCTTAATTGTAGGAATCGACGCGCTACGCTGGTAGTGCATCGGTGTTGGTATCTACACGTACATACGCATGCACAAACCTTTAACACTTAAAACTATCAAGAATTTATCAAAGTAGGTAATTTTGTAACCTATAATAATCTAAAATATTTTAGGCTAAAAAAAAAAAACAATTCAGCAGCCGATTCCGTAGAGGATTTACCATGAAATATTAAAATATCAGTGTGAGCGAGACAGAAGATAGAGCTATACTAGCTCCATCCTTATTACATTTCAATTTAGGTCTTCAAATTAGTCGCATAAGGCCTCTGAACACACTGCTTTCAAGATGTGCATTTTTATGTTACATGTTGTATTTCTTTTGTTAAAAAGAAAGACACATATATAAAAAGTATACCCGTTTCATAAATAATAATGGTTAGGTCGGAACACGCCAGTTTCAAGTAAATTACAGTTGGAAACAATTAATTTGATATGGAACTTTGTGTAGGCGCGCGCTATCTGGGTCGATGTCGCAGGCAGGTGTGTGAAGTGAAAACACATTAGGACTGTTGATCGTTTCTATCGATAAGTGCAGTACTTACAACTATCGATTCGAATCAATAATAAATGCGAATGTTATCAAAATAGATGTTTTATTAAAAATGGGAAACATTTTTTTTGTGTAAATGAGCAAATTTTTCTTCCAATCAACAAGTTATATCTATATCCACTGCCCGTCAAGCGTTTTGAGTAGTGTCATAATCATAATATTCTCATAGCTAATAGAAATAAATACCCACACTACCTTAGGATACCACATAAAATAGTTCAAATACACGTAATGTAAACATTGTCTTAAACAATTCAATAAATAATACAGTATTCTACATTTAACCTGTCTTTTATTACTATTATTTTGCCCAATTGTGTATACTCGTCTCACTAGCTGCTTGCACATGTCAAAGAAGGGTTGGTATCTATTATTAATAATTATTATTCACATAAATACAAGGTATAATTAACATAATTAAAAATCTAATTAAAAGGGGTTCGTGGACAATCTTTTTAATATTGGGCTAAACCCGAAATCGTTAAAGAATCGGCTGCTTCTTTAAAAAAAAAGAATCTTGATTTCATCATCATCATCATTTCGGTCGAAAGACGTCCACTGTTGGACATAGGCCTTCTCCAAGTGTGGCCATAATGGCCAGTCCTGTGCGAACATATTTAGGTATGTTTAATTCGAGAAATTTTGAAGAAACAGCTGATTTTTTCAAAAGGTTTTATGTATGAATGAAGAGTGGTATTCCCTGTCCATAGTCTTAAGCTGAACTGTAATGGCTAATTGCAAGTAGCTTCTGTCTGTTTTAGGTAGGTACCATTGGAAGATTTTTACTCTTTGTATAATAGAACTTTTGTAAAATGATTTCTAAGTTGGTGTTGTCGATTCCTTAGTAAATGGTAGCCATTGCAATGTAAGTTTTGCAAAGTTCTATATCAAATTAGAAACTTGTTACATATAATGTATAAAGGCAGTCTTAGATGTTTGTATAAACGATGAAACAACTAAGGAATGTAAATGTTTTAAATAACATTAAATTTAAATGTAAAATTTGAAAATAAATGCAAGTATATTGAATTTAGTATTGTTATTTTACTTTTTTTAATTATTTGAAATTGGTTAGCATTGAAGATATCCGCAGGAGAACCAAGTTTACCGACATAGCTCAAAGAATAGCCAAACAAGTAGCAGTGGGCAGGGCACATTACTCGCAGAACAGATGGTCGATGGGGACGAAAGGTTCTGGAGTGGCGACCACCGGAAGATGCAGCGGTGGAAGGCCTACAAGGTGGATCGATGTCCTGGAGAGAGTCGCGGGAATCCGATGGCTCAGAGACGCACAGGACCAGTCATTGTGGCGAAGCTTGGGGGAGGCCTTTGTCCAGCAGTGGACGTCTTTCAGCTGAAATGATAATGATGATTATGATTAGCGGGCATTAAGATGATTACCAATTGGTATTGGACGAGAAAGGCCACGCGTTCATTGCTTATCACTCTCATAAATCGCGCGCGCAATCGTGTATGCTCAGGGCATACACGATTGCGCGCGCGAGTACGCGTGACAAAAGTGATGTGTAAACAGTAAACCGATTGCAGCGCCACTACAAAGTTGAGTTATGCTTTCAAAACATCCAAGAACCCTTTTCTATATACACACAAAGTTTCATCCAAATCTGTCAAGCCGTTTAGGAGTTAGCTGACGGAAAAATGTACAGAAGAATTATTAATATAAAGATAGTTTATAAGGTACAGACAATAAAACATTTATGTAAATGGCAGCTATTATTACAGAGATCGGTAGTCAAATAGTCTTAATTTTGTATTTATAAATTTGCTATATTTGATGAATAACATTACAACGATTTTTCGTCCTTGAATCAAGCGACTCCCTCTTCACAATGGATCTGAAGATCTAAATACTCAATAGCGACCTTATACATAGGTTTTCTTATTATTTGCCCACAGACAATGGTATCAACTAAACCCGCTTTAGTTATTCAGACGTTTTTGACGAAATATGCGTAATAAGTTCCTATAATAATAGTTTAAGTATAGCAAAATGATCTTTATCATGTCAGTACTTAGTTGGTACTTCACTGCCCTTTGAAATATACAAATCTCAATTATAATAATAGCGCTATTTTGATTGAACTAGTGTGTATGGATTACAACTAAACCTGTTTTGAATTACGTAACATTAGGGAGTTTGGAAGACATAATTATTACTTTAGCATAAATCCTCAAGGCTCCGTCGGGACAATTACAATTTGGGGTTCTCTGTTTTTAATTATTTACTGTGTTCGTTGGTAAAGCAAGGCAAATAGCAAAACAAACGCATAGCATAAAAGGAATCTAAAACCATTTGGGATTACATATTAAAAAAAATCTTTTTATATTTCTCGGATGATTTTATTTGGGACAGAAATTATCTGTTTCTTTTTATGAATCTATAAAATTCTTTACAATTCATGTGAAATTTAATTTTACATAGAAGAAGAGCCTCCCTCCACGGTGTCTGCTCCCAAGCGATTCCGTTCGTCTACATCGACAATTTTTAAAAACTTGTAGCTCTGCTCTCTGTAGCTTGCGCTCGACTATGTTTGTCGGGACATTTTATAGCTTGTCGGGACGTCGGGACACCATTGTTAGAGTCTGTCTAAAAAGTCAAATGACTTGGGTAATTATTAGGATTTAATGAAATCTGATGTAGTCAACATTGGTTCAATAATCAAGGTTGATTAAGAGATATTGATCATTGTTTACTAACAGAAGAACCTTATAAAAAGTATCGAATATAAGTATTTCTTAAATGATTAAATATTATACAAAATTCTCAAGTCGGTTAACTTTTTAGACAGACTATAATAACGGTGACATGTCCCGACGTATCGGGACGAATGGCAACCCTACTTTATTACCAATTTGCCCTTTTATCCAAACTTTTTGTGTAATAACATTGGCACTAGATATTACGAAGGGTTCCCATAGAAACCAGGTAAGAAGGCACCTTCACAGTACGGAAATAAAAAGGTCTGTTAATCAATAAAAATAACTCCTTTTAATCCAAATTAATGCATATTACGTGATGTGAAGGTGGGGGTTGAGCAGGTAACACAGGTCAATTAATTTTGAAGTACCAGGAGAGCAGATGCGCAGACACGTGCGCCGGAGCGCGGGCGCCAATCGGGCGGTCACTAGAGCCCGGATGATTTATGTGTATAGTGTAACTGAGCATGGTCCTTTTGAGGGGATTATAAGTTAAAAGGGAATTAGTTAAGTAGGTACGATATTGCAGGTGCAATTACTGGCCTGTTGATCCAGTGTTTAGTGACCCTGACTGCTATGCCGGAGGTCGTGGGTTCGATTCCTACCCAGGACAAATGTTTGTGTGATGAGCATAATCATTTATTCTGTGTCTGGGTGTAATTAGGTACAGCATCCGAAAGGTTAAAATCATTGAAATTGTCCGCATTGGATGTAGGATTTTTTTGGCATTTTAGCGAAAGCTAACTGTATTGAAGCAAAAGTTTGATATTCTTTTATAGATTTAAGGAAGTAGATCATTTCTCGTGATTAAAGTGAAAGGATTGACATCATCGCATTTGTGTACGAAAATCCCTTATCCTTTCGATATTCGAAATGTTAATGAATTAAGGCGTATAGTCCCTTAAACCATCTAGCCGAAATTATGTGAACGCAACTCTCGCACTCGCCTAGGCGGCAGTACGCAAATCTGTGCATTTATTTGCGGCCAGCAGTTCCCGGAAAGCGCTTTAAATCCATTTTCTTTGCGAGATATTGATTGATTTACATATGCAATGTTCACTTTGAAGAATATTTAACCACCAATTTTTATGTGTAAAAATGTTTCTAAAGGTCCAAACCGTTTCAAAGGAGTAGGGAAAATTTGCGAAATTGCTAAATATTTTTTTTTGACAAAAGTATTAATTGCACGAAAAAATCAAATGTTGATATTATTGTTCATGAATCTATAATAAACATATATTTTTTTCAAACCAATTGACCTAGCCGTTACGGAGGAGTAGGCCTCAGAAAATCACTGTTTTATGGCACTTTTCGGGCGCTTGGCCCTTAAGTAGGTAGGTAGGTAACTAAATAAATAAAGATTAAAAAAAAAAGATATTCAGAGTAGGTGGCAGTCTGAAAACTTGTTTCTAAATACATTATCTTGATAGCACGTGTTACAAACAGGTGCAGTTATACACATAAAGGGGAATTATAAAACGAGCTACCTATATAAAAAAATATAAAAAAAACTTTGCGACTGATGATGAGATAGGTACTGTTTTAGTAACTTAAAGCGGTGTGAATTTGAGTAAGCGACAAATTAACTAAACTAACGACAAATATTGATCAATAATAAAATCTAGAACGAGCTTACTAAAAGTGGGTTACTGAAATCCTAGCTAAGCAATTAAATTAGTAAGTGAGCGACTAAATTATCTACTAAGTGAGCAACTAGAAATCAAATTGAGGTTTTACATAACGAACTACTAAAAATTCACTTTAATTAAGAAACATTTTCTCCATTGTCTAATTATCTAGTCGCAAGCAGATTCATTATTGGTTAAATTGGTTAGGTTAGAACTGTGACCAACCGCGTCGCTACGTCTAAATTGCTCGCAGATTTTATTTCAACATTTTCAAATTATCCGAGTTTTCGCAATATCGGAATTATCAAATTTCCTTGATACATAAATATCGATATTTTGGGATTTAATAAGTTACAAGATAAAATTTACATATGTACATAGAAAACTTTAAACTATTTATACCTAACCTAACTAAATACATGACGCACTTATATAAAATACAGAAACGCAAAGTAGGTACACTCAGGCGTCGAAGTACTCCTACACATCGCTGTCATCCCGAAATGTGCCCAGAAGACTGGCTGCATTGCCACTCAAATTGATGTTTGTAAGTTTTTGTTAGAACGTAAAAGGCAACTGAAAGAACATAGGTGTGGTTTTAGTCAGTAAAACTCTGACACGAAGAGCATATAATCAGGAAGTCTAAAAAGTGCAGATACTGTCAAAGTAACCACGCTAAGAGCACGGAGTGAAAACAAGTAACTATAGGTACTATAGGTTGACTGGCCTGTTGGTCTAGTGGTTAGTGGCCCTGACTGCTATGCCGCAGGTCGTGGGCTCGATTCCCACCCAGGACAAATGTTTATGTGATGAGCATGATCATTTGTTCTGTGTCTGGGTGTAATTTGTCTATAATATGTATGTATTTAGAAATATGTAAGAATGTTTATCAGTTGTCTAGTACCCATAACACAAGCTCTGTTTAGCTTGGGACTAGACGGTGTTGTGTGATAGTTGTGGAATATATATTATATTACTATCTCTAAATAGTAGAGCACAATCACAATATGTCGGCACATTGTAACAGTTGTCGTTCGCTTTGTTTATCTAATATTGGAGTGGAATCCTTACGAATTCATTTTCAAACGCAGAAAAGGAGTGCAAGGTTACAGTAGGTCAGTAATAACAAACGCCTGTAAAAAACTGGCGAGCTACTTTTCATCTATCCGCATGTTGCACATCGCAGCGTAGGCGCGGTATCTTCTACAATATAAAAGCATCTGTGCTGTCGTTTTCCTGCCTTAAACTTGATTAGAAGTAACAACGAATACACTTTATAATTACTAAAAAGCACGCATCGTAAGTATTATATAAGTAAGTACACTTTCATTTAAAGGGGAAAAAAAAATTGAACTTTATTCGTTGGTGCCTGATTCAGAATGTGTTATATTGTTAAACATGGTACCTTCAAGATGTTTATTAGGTTGGCATTCTTTACTCTACGGGGGAGTGCAGTAATGGGATTTATTAGTGTAAACATCTTTATAGTGCGCGGCCGCCATATATTGCTCCTGGAACAAGAATTTTGTTTATAAGTACTAGTATATTGCTTGCTTGATAAGTCAAGGACCTTTTAACGCCCCTTCGCAAAAGCAGCTGCGGACTGAATAGTCCCAATGATTAACAGGTGGGAAAAATTATGAAATGCATAAAAAATCGAGTTTTTATGTTTTGGGAATGCTAAATGGAATGGAATGTTCAGATAAACAGTTATAATGTATAATTAGATTTGTGTGTCTATTCATAGCTGTAGACGTAACTTAGAAAGGCGTTTTTTTTTTATTGTTAATAGGTTCGCACTTGACCGCTATCTCACCTGATGGAAAGCGGCGATGCGGTCGACCTACCCAGAAAAATCCACTCATGTGACTTAAAGATTCCAAGGTTGTAGCCATCAGGAAACACAGACACACTTACAGTGGCCGGTAATCAATTAGCTAATATGGTCCGGTCCGGACTAAGCGTTTCGCCTCATCGTTTATACCGACATGGAAGGACTGGATCAATTTGCCTGCTGCGGTCTTATCGTCCGATTATAAGTTAGGTGTCTTATAGAGTGAATAGGCTCACAATAAACTAGCGCATCTCACCATCAACGATTGCAACACTAAGCATAATTATGTTTAACATACCACATCAAAAAGCCACCGTATGGGGTGTAAATATCGTATTCAATAATATTTAAGTACACCCCTGCCGAGTACTTTAGTGGTTACCACCGTGACGGTAGCGTGATGCAATAACTGGTATTATGGGTCATTTAACTCTCGTCACAGACAACATACGGCGCGAGACATTTGGGGAAACCGGTGATGCATCTGAACAGTGTCTGATGGTAGTTCCACTCATGTGAGAGTCGAAAGATGGGTGCTAAAACATGGCAGCAGAAAATTACATATACGCCGGAGGTACCTATTGAGAACACCTTTTTAAACAAATTCGTTGGAATGTTGTGCAGTATGAATTAGAGATGTAACGGAGGTTTTCAGATTTCGAAAGGTCGGAACATCCACTTGATTTTGCATCTCCGATTCTGATTTAGGTTCCGATAAATATCCGATATGTCCCCTGCGCCTTCTGTCTATTACTCTTATCATTTTGTTGTTTTGTTCGCTTTTTATTTATACTTTTGAAGTGTCCAGTGCCGAGTTTTGAAGTGTTTTTTTCTTCGCTTCTGCTTCCGCCTCCGACAAAATTGAAAAACTCCGATTTGAATTCGGTTTCGATATAACCACTTTCGTTACATCCCTAGTAGGAATCCTCTATTCAATTAGTCTTAGACTAGATATATAGGTGACTAGAGTAACTATTACACCATATTAGTCATAATCATCGCATAGTAATAAATTCTAACAGCTGTTTCTTATCGTCTAATGTAAACGAACGTTTAACATGGCCATAAGTTATCACAGTCATAACTTATAAAACATCATACAGCTGTAATATTTTATCGCTTCTTATATTTAATTTAAAACCTCGATCACACGCGAGTGGCCGCCTCGCCAGTCCGCCACAAAACGATACAAAACTGATCGGCGCAGGGCCGGGCGTCAGGCGGCGAGGACGAGGTAAACAAAACGAACGCGGGCGCAATGCAATTATTACAAAGGTGCGTGCGCGCAGCTGACACCGCACCTGCCGCCATCTTTAACATTTCTTTAAGTTTTTTTTCGCCATCGGAGTTATTGGCCTATTTTTTATGGCGCAAGCTGTCTCGGCAGCTGACGCCGCATGTGTGGATAAAGGCTTTGTTGCCGTTGACTGGCAGGACAAGGATTCCTTAAGGCGTATCTAGGATAATAAGGGCGACGCCAGCTGCTCAGATTGAAAGGTTTGGATCTTCGCCAGCTGTGGGCGCTCCTCCGTCACACGTGGATAACTTAACTTTTTTTTTCGCCACCTATTGTTGTCTTGTCGTTTTATTTGGGTTTCAAAAAAAGTTGATTGTCGCTTTTTGTTGATTTTGGCTTCCCGTGCGACCATGGGAATATGTTATCGAATTAAGATGACACTCTGGACTGGTTGAATCCATGGACTATTTTTAAAAGAATTATATTAAAATGCGAGAGCGAATGCTACCTACGATAATGTAATCTTAATGGATGGCCTCATATGAAGGCAGGAACTTGAAAACTTGTAAGTCCTTGATTATTATGTCTCAATAGATTGAGAACTTTATTTGTACCTACTGATTGTACATCATTTATTTATTTATTTACTTTAACATAACACGACCAAAGGCCAATTACATTAGTTAAAGACATACTTATATATGTTATGGACCAGGTGATTAATGCGGGTATTATAAATAATGTTCGAGCATTATGAATAATATCTAGCTCTATTGGACCAACTGATTAATTACTATCTTAACTTCAATATTTATCACATTGCGCGGTCATTATTATATTGCTACATGACAATTGGGCAATTTGATAATAAAGCTAAAGACGCGGTGCGGGGGCGGGGAGGGAAGCACGCATAGTGTGACACACTTTATTAACCATTCAGAGACCGCCAAACGAAAACGATGAAAGAAATATGCATGCCATCCCTAATGAATTAACAGCCACTAACCTTTATAGACTAGGAAAAAAACAAGGTGTTTTAAATCAAATATATTCAAGAAACCAATTTACTGTCTCTAAGGAAAGATTATTTCGCCTGAAGATGTTTCAAAGACTACTGGGGGATGTGGTCGCTAAGCGACAAAGCCATTTAATCAAAAAAAAAAAATGTTTCAAAGACAGAGATTTCACTGAGAGAGTCTTATAGAATGTTTTCTAAATACGGAGGGCAAGCTTATATTTAGTTTATTTTAAGTTAAATGACAATACCAATAAAAAAATAGTAATTAAATATGTTTGTATTACTCTGCCCAAAAGGTGATAGGCCGTATGTATAATGCCCGGCCAATTTGATTATTTGAATAATTACTATCAAATCGCACTCTCATATTGGCCATTTTTCATAATGATCGGGCATTATGTGTAATGCCCAATTTATCGTTTGGTCCATAACATATACATCATATATTCTTGATCTTATAGGTAGGTATCCGTAGACAGGTGTAGGTCAATTTCTTAATTCCGATCTTGGTGGATCTGAAAAGCGTGTCAGACTTTGACTGACAAAAACCCACCACTTCCTTCAGTTTTTTTTTATTGATAGGCTCGCGTTTGACCACCATCTCACCTGAATGGTAAGTGATGATGAGGTCGACGATGGAGCATGCTTGCCTAGAAGTAACCTATTCACTCTCCCAGTTCCCCTTTGCATTCCAGGGCCGTTGTAACTCGTTCTAACATTCGTACAGCTTCTTATGGTACTTTAAGCTAACTATTTCATCGCTAACATTAAGTTCAGTTTAGTTGAAAAGGTTCCTAGGTATTTACGCCTAGGTAATTATTTCCTTTAGCCAAAACGCCTAAAGAAACGATTAGCAATACGTGAAATTCCTCATATTGTGGCGATGATGATTGTAGAAGCTTCGTAGGATGTGACTCAGTAAGGTCTATGACCTAGCACCACGCAATAAGTCTGACAAGAGTGTTATACGTGTTTGTGTTCAAGTCGTCCAGCCACATTATTATGGGCCTGTTGCACTAACTTTTGTTCGACCACCTGCTGCACTTTTCTGTAATTAACTAAAGAATATCGAGGACAAAGCAAAGGGGAAAGGTTGTTGTGTTACCAACCAACTTATCATAATTAGTATCGAGGAGGTGTTTAGTGTTTAAATGTGACAATGCTCTTCGTTTTTTTTTGGTTTTATCTAGAGCTTGACTGCGATCCCACCTGATGGTAAGCAGTGACGCGATCGTTGATGGTGAGGCGCACTAGTTTATTAAGAGCCTATCCACTCTAGCCTTGAAGACACCCAATTATAATCGGTTGGAAAGACCGCAGCAGGCAAATTGTTCCAGTCCTTCGATGTACGCGGTATATATAGATTTCTTCTAGACAAGCGTGTTCCATCGACGGCCTCATCATCGCTTAACATCAGGTGAGTGGTCAAACGCGAGCCTATCCATATAATAAAAAAAAAACGACGAGGTGAAACGATTAGGCCGGACCAAAGAGGTTTCAACTCGCCATACGTCAGGTTGTCCGCTGGTAGAAATGAGATGGCGGAATCAAGTCCTGCAATTCTCGTGCACACTCTCCAAAATGCAACCTGTAAAACACCGAAAGGCTGGATGGTTTATTTAACCTTATAACGCTTGTGTCGGATGTATCCGACAAACACTCTCCTCGCTTTTATTCCGCCGGCTAAATACGCAATGGAGTCGCGTCAGCTCTTTTGTCACCTATGGGGATTGAAGAGCTAAACGAGATGGAGTACCCAAGCGCAAACACACGACCTGACGAATGTAAGTTAAAGGGTTAATTAATTGTCTCTTAACTTTGTAAATACTTACATATTTTTAGGGTTTACCTACCTAACAACAGATACAACAAGCATCAAATACCTTAAAGTATTTGTATTTTTTTTCTATCTCCTCCAATAAACGAACAGTATTTACTTTTGATTCCAAGCGTTACATAGAATGTTTCCCATGGCATTACCGTATCAGCAGGGCTCCCATGGATCGATGGTGCACACCGTTAGAGAAGCACCCTTCACGTAACTAGGTCATGTTCCCCCATAGCGGGCACCCTTGTTACCAGGAGACTAGGACTACACAAGAGATCGACTTTTGAATCTACTGGAATAGATAAAGTTCCTTTTTTAAGAGTATCGCAGTAGCCTATGTATTTTCCTTCAAGCGTAAGATTCGGAACTACTAGGTGCTTGAAGTCCTGAGACCTTAGTTCGGTCTTCGACATAATTGTTATAAGTAGGTATTTTAAGTCCTCTTATTTGATGAAAATATAAATCATTACGATATTTTTATCAATGTTTTTATTAGTTTATATTTTATAATATTAGCATATATGTGTATTTTATTATTATAAGTATTTATTCATTGTGCACATCTATCATAGTGTTGTCTTTTTAACCCAAAAGTTAACTGGTAGAGAATGCCTTGTTGCAGTTAAGTCTGCCTATGTACCACTACTGTGCCTACATGAAGTTTAAATAAATAAATAAAAAGTATATCCTTATTGATATATAAAGAATTATAATAATATAAAAGTTTATTGACTTGTAGTCAATAAATTTAATAATCATGTTGCACTTCACGTCTTGAAAGTGGTAAGGGACTGTATTGTTCACTACTCTGTATTTAGCAACAATTTTAAATCTGTTTCAAGTTATTACATGTCAATTATATATAAATTGGGTAATAATATAGGCTTTTGTTTTCTGACGCACAAACTCAATAATTAACCGACTTCGGAGGTCGATGACATTCGCTGAACTGAATAATATCAGATGCAGTTTTTGATCATTCAGATTAACCTCTGCCAAATTCATTTTAATTAGACAGAGTTGAGACAGAGTTAGGTGGGTACTTAAATAAACAACGTGTTCCATCGTCGGCCACATCATCGCTTACCATCAGGTGAGATAGTGGTCAAACGCGAGCCTATCCATAAAAAAGGATACCTGTCCTAGGTTATCACTAAACCCGTCGTAGATAAAGAGCTCTTAAATTAGCCAAAACTAACGTATAATTTTCCAAATTTGTGTGTAAACCGCAAACTTAGACTGTGTAGTTACCGATAGTATAACTAAATAGGTAGGTGTCTTGGTTTGCAACCAGCCGATTGGGTTAGTGTGTTCAGTGAGGTAGAGGCAGGAGTAAGTGCAGCTTATTTGGAATATTTATTCGTTTTTTTTTTTGGGGATAAGTTTGAGACAAAACGGATAAGCCTATTTAATTCATTAAACTACAAGCGAAAACCTCTCGCTCTCTCATTGTGTCTCTAATTACGGTATTCAAAAAAACTGCTTTAATTCATTGAAAGAATAATAAACTTTATTAATAGATACAAATACTTGAAGGTTTTACTACTTGTACTACCGAAGAAACAAGAGTTGACATTATCGATTGAATATTATCAGAAATATCGAAATAATGCTATATTTTTAGTACTCAATGATATTGTGGGTATTATGCTAGTTCTAATGGTGAAAAAAGATAGCCATGTCCTTGATATTATTAGAGATATTATCCGAGTATTCCAAATTACCTGCAGTATTCCAAATATGCTTTGCCTTTCCTCAACAATAACGCATAGGTGCCGAGTGATAAACGGCCTGGACTTACGAGTTGTAGGGCGCGGGTTCGAACCCAGCCAGGCGCATAACTTTGTGTAATTTATTTCATCACCACTGCTCTCAAAACGGTGAAGGAAAACATCGTGAGGAAACCGGCATGTCCTAGAACCAAAAATTCGAAGACATGTGACATTCACAAACACGCACTGGGCCCGCGTGGTGGATTACGGCCCATTCCCTCTCCTAGAGAGGAGGCTTGAATCCCAACAGTGGGAACATTAAAAAGGCTGGTGATGATAATGATTAACGCATAGGGTAAAACACTTACTGGTGTACTCTTACTTCTTAGTGCCGAACCTGAGTTCCTGGATTGAAATGACCTAGTTTTTGTTTTTTATTTATTTATTATTCTGTATTGTACACCGCATAAACAAAAAATACAGGACAAACATTATTAAAAAAAAATATAGTTTAAAAGAACTAAAAAAACACGCTTTCATAGCATATCAAACTAAAAAGTGTAAAATAATTTTCAAAATAAATAGGTAAAAAATAATAATAATGAACAAAAAACATTAATATCATTGTGAAAAAAGCGTGAGGTGCTCGATTTACGAAAAATATGGCACAAAGCGCCCCACGCTTTTTTCAGTCTTCGATGGGTGTGCAAAGTTTGAAGACAATCTGATCGCCCAAAGTTGGCCAAAATCGAGCTCAAAGGCGTTGGTTACAAACATACAGGTGAAGCTAAAATAAGCGTGTTAATAAGTGTATGGGCGGTCTTATCGCACAGGGCGATCTCTTAGATAACCTTTGGATGGACTGAAAGAAAGGAGAAAGATTTAGGGTTGTCTCTATAACACTAGAGTCTGTTTTGGTACCGTTTCTAGTTTCAAAACACAAAAATGGAACAACAAAACAAGGCGTGTTCCATCATTTTGCTGATATTTTGCCTTCCCCCATTTTATATGTTATTCCATTTAGGTTAATATCCCCGTTAATATGCGTCCTTTTATCCCTTTTATGACGAATTGTTGGAGACAAAATTGTTTTCGGCTTTCGGATTTTATCGATCAATAAGCTAATGGGTATTTTATTACGTTGTTAATTGATTTTGATTTGATAAGGGAGGGAAGATTGTTTTTTATGAAGTAAACGACTAGGGAACTACCATTCAGTGCCATGAAAACTGGAAGTCGAAGACTGGTAATTTTTTACTGTAGTGAAAGAAGAATTGAACGGTCTATGTATGATTGTTTACTTGTCTAGCTAATACACCATCATTTTATTAAGCACTGAAAGATAGAGATAGGTCTATAATCTCCTTTATTTTGCACAAAAAAACTTAGTTACTCCCATAAAATATATAATATATATAAATAAAAAATAGTAAATTTTGCAAAAGTACAAGTGCAGAAAGTTTGTCATTGCGACCGAGGCAGAACTCACAACCGTAGGGGAGTGTGCTATGGAGCCGAGGGCTGCAGCGTCAAATTGGTACGTGTATCAAACGACGTTTTTCAACATGTTTACGAAGAATTGAATAAACGGGGTGGACCGGCGATTCGTGGTGGTCAACGCGCGCCCAGCCTGATACGATAAATATACCTACTAAATAAAATTGCGGCGGGGGAGAGCACGGGCACTTTTTTGCACTAGCACGGAAAACAGTCTATTAAAAGCTTTGGGATAAGCTGGTTTTCGAGTAAGTCTATTGAAAAAGTATTTCATATAGTGGTGTACGGAATCCAGGAACTTACTCTCTTCAGTCGCACTTGAGGTTACTAAGCATTGGTTCTTGTCAGATTAACAAAACAATTTTCTCTATAAAACTTTTAGAACATATTTAAATCATTCTTACAAGTGTCTACAACGCGCCTGAGTCGGTGTTATACGCCATTTTTGTTGATTTGTGTTCATGTCCAGGACTAGCGAGTTCAAATCTAAGCATGCGTAGAATAAGTAGTTTTTTTAGAATTTTCAATTACTTATATGTACAAAAATATGTGTATAGATCCATCAAACATATCTAGATTGAAGAAAAACATTAGACCAAGACTCAAAAACTTTCCTACGCAACTTCTAAGGCGCATCTTCATAAATCGCTTTCAAGAGTGACAGAGCCGTCATGATATGTGTAAAAGGTATTTAAAAAAAATAATTTCCCCAAGTCTTCAGTGTCTGATTTTGTAAATAAATGTGTAAAATTATAATAAACATACAAATGTATTTGTAATAATTGTAATAGTTAAATGTTTTTTTTTTGTTAGCCTGTTCTGTCCCAATCCTGGGCCGGGAGGCCTTTCCCTCCACACCTTCCATCTTCCAATAAAGTAAGTAAAGTATTAAGTAAGTAATAAAGTAAAGGTAAAGGTTAAGTAAGTTTAAGTAGTAAGTGTTAAGTAAGTAGTAGTAGTTAAGTATTTGCTTGATATTTTTCTATACACCTACAAAAGTCAATTATTTCTGAGATACCCATAGTAAAACTCTGGGTCTGCGGTCAGGTTACACCTGAAACTGTCAAGAACGGCGCCTATGCATTATTAGAGTCTAATAAGAATATGCTTTTTCAAAACTAAGTTTTTGAATAATTGAGTCTTGCTGTTCGCCACCGAAATGAACTTCTTTAGTCATAAACATGTCGCATATTCGGGTGCAGATACAAAAACCATTAAATATGTTTTGGCTTTAGTCCAGAGAATACTATACAGATACAGTATATAAGTAAATCTAATAGTTTGTGCGTTGAACTAAATCAATAAGCTAGGCATTCCGCCTTTGTACTCTTTTGTGCATAAAGAATAAAATAAATAAACATGTTGCTGTCAAAACTGCAGGACATGCGTCACCTGCTATGCTGCCTATTCTGCGCAATCGCCTGCACTTTTCAGGATTTATACGAGGCCAATAATAGTGCTGATGTTGCCAAATACTAGTCAGAAAAAAAAAAGTTGGAGTACTTCACACTGACCTCTACTACGAAAAGAACTTCTTCTTCTCTAAAGCCGAGTACAGACATCGCGAGGCGTGCGTCGCGAATGGTTCGTCTCGCATGCCTCGGGCTGTGTGGACGAGTGTGCTCACAGTGAGCATTCGCGTCATACGATCGTTGCGAACGCCGACTTAGTACGAGCCATGCTGCGCTCCGTGTGGACGGAGAGGTGTTGTTTGCGTTTTCTATTGACGAACACCGTGCGTGGTAGTTTGCGTGCACAGCTTGAGCATATGTCGTTCGGGACGTACGCATAAAGTACCGTCGTATGTCTTAGGTTGAGGCATGCGTGACGAACCATTCGCGACGCACGCCTCGCGATGTCTTTACGCGGCTTAAGATAAAACTTAGATGTAATCTCTTACTAACACTTAAAGTTTTTCTGAGAGAAATCTCATTGTCGAGTAAGCATACCTGTATGAAGTTATTGTGTACAATAAAGGATTAACTGTTTCAACGCCAGGGGTTTTTAGAAAAAAGCTCACCGACCACCAGCAATTCCTTTCCGTAAAACCAACACTTATATTTTAACACATTATTGGTCACATATAATTAGACTGTGGCGTTGAAAGTGTGGCGACATCTATGGCGCCACATAAGAACTACGAAGAAAATACGAAATCCTGCATCGCGCAATCAAAGTTAAACGTTATACGACAGCCTGAAATCATCTATCGGGCAGTCGCCCACCAGACCATAACATCTGTCTGGTCGGAGGATCCTCCCTTTCCAACGGAGGTTTGCGGGACTTTACTCTCTGTTCCGCATACCTCCAAACTGGTGACCCTCGACAAAGAACGTCAGGCGCAGCCTTCGTGCAGCTACTACATCGTGACGTCATCATCACTTCCTCAAGCTTTCGAGCAGCGAGCCATACAGCCAGCACCCACGGCTATAGAGGGTATCCTGACCACCAGCATGCCTACCTGGTCATACCTGGTCATCACCTTCAGCCTCATCAGCGACCTTGGCTTGGCACACCGCACCTTCGGCCAGTCACATGAAGAGCCATGAAGAACCTCTCCTGGTCGACGCCAACAGTCAAGCCCTACGTCGCAAAAGCACCGCTCCGACTCACTGGAGCCAACAGCACCACCCCGACTCACTGGGGCATCATCCCGACTCACTGGGACATCATCACCCCGACTCACTGGGGCATCATCCCGACTCACTGGGATACCAACACCCCGACTCACTGGGGCATCACCGCAGACAGTTCCGACTCACCGAGAACTATGCGGCATCGGTTCCGACCCACTGGAACCAACCTACGCTGGCCTGGCGCGCATCAAGAACCATCGATCTCCGATCTCCGATGGGGAGTGATGTGGCGACATCTATGGCGCCACATAAGAACTACGAAGAAAATACGAAATCCTGCATCGCGCAATCAAAGTTCTCCGCGCGATTTGAACATATACGACAGCCTGAAATAATCTATCGGGCAGTCGCCCACCAGACTATAACACCTGTCTGGTCGGAGGATCCTCCCTTTTCAAAGGAGGTTTGCGGGACTTTACTCTCTGTTCCGCATACCTCCAAAAAAGTGTTAAGAATGGTTCTACTTTTCGCACATTTTACTTACTTCTTCCTGTCTTCCTTTTTGGTTTGCGTGTGAATAACTCTGTTAGTATAATCGGCTATTTATAACCCGGTTGGTAGAGGTACTATCGAAAGATACAGGTAGTGCCATAGTACTGTAGGTGTTTAATTGTATTACTCTCGTTTCATGGTGCCCTGGTCGTTGTATGGGGTCACGGAGGGTTGTATCGGGGTCGAGGACTTCGGCACACCCCTGCTTTCACCACACCGTTTCTATGGAAGAGTACATTAATGATTTTAGTCCCTGTTCGTTTGGCATTCACGGTGAATTAGAACAATAAATAGGTTGGCACAATCATCACAATATTGTATCGGTTACACTGAGTTTTGGTGAAAGGGATCAATCAATTATGTAAATTAATTAATTAATTTTATATATGTATGTCATGGTTTAATAGCTGGGTTCTTTGTAAAACACTAACAACATTGCATAAATAACCACTTTTATTGTATGACTTTTTACAAAAACAAACCTTTCTTGTTCTATCTAACACATTTTTAACTCTATATTTAAATTGCTTATTATATTTTTTTACATACATAATCTAATAGCGGTGATGCCATATTTCAGTTTATTCATCTATGCATCCTTATTCTGGTTCCTTGATAACCTCTTCAAATATTGGTTTTCTTTCTTTCTTTTTTCAACATAATTGAAAGGTTTCTAATTCGTTAAAAAAATACCATTATTTGTTTTTTTTTTTTAAGGAATCAGCTACTGAATTCAGTGAAAGAACCGAAGAAACGCTTAAAAATGCTGCGCTTATGAAATGTTGCGCTGTGTGTTACGGGTTTGATTCCCGCACGGAACAAATAATGTGTATGGTCTACTGATAGTCATTGTTCTGGGTCTGAGGAGTAATTTCTAGTGTGGGCCTGTGGGACAACATTTTGAAGAAAATGAATAGTTATAAATCTATATAGGGTGTCTGGTAATTAGTGACCTATATAGACAGACTGATAGACAGACAGACAGACAGACGGATGGACAACAAAGTGATCCTATAAGGGTTCCGTTTTTCCTTTTGAGGTGCGGAACCCTAAAAAGCAACTCAAGAACACGATGTCCTCGCCATCTTGACCGTCCTACACAAAAAACTAGACCCATACTATAATACAATCCCAAAGATTTCGACATGAATGGCGTAGACTTGAATTAACTTGATAATTATAAAACAGGCCTAAATAACAGTAAATACAGTGGTTATTAATAGTCTGGGCCCAAAGAGGATAATAATAGCGATGTAATTAGCGGGTAGGGTCACCGGCCGACGGGATCCTTGGACGGCGGGTTCCGTGGCGGGCAGCGCAGCGGTGTCAACGTGCGTCCTCCAAGTGCACTCGATACGAATACTTTTACTTCGACTTATGTAGGCAGCGTTTGTTGTTCGTTGGTTCAGAGACAGTACCGTAGCTAGAAGTGGGTGGTGGGCCTCGCGTTTGCGAGTGCTGTAAAGACGAAGGTTTTGTTTTATAATAATAATCAATTTATTTCAGGCAACATATATATATATTATACATACTTTATAAACTAACACACATAACATCATCATCGTCGTATTAGCCGATCGACGTCCACTGTTGGACGCCTCTCCCAAGTGTGTGTATAACATCATATCTACATCTACACTAATACTATAAAGAGGGAAAATTTGTAATTTTGTGTGTATGTTTGTAATTAATAAACTCAAAATTAATGTGCCGATTTCAAAAATTCTTTCAGCATTGGAAAGCTACATTCACCGTGAGTAACACAGGCTATATTTATTGCGAAGCCGGAACGGGCCGTTAGTAAAAAATAATTTTGTTAGTAAACATTATTTAAAACTATGTTAGTAACACTTTACTTCGCACTATTTTATCTTGGTGCTGTCCTGTGGTATTTGTCCGCAGAAGCGATGATAATTTATAGGTTCGCGCTTGACCACTATTTCACCCGGTCGAACACTGGGTTGCGACAGTCGCTGTATCGTTTTCGAATTTATGAAAGAAAAAGGCCTCGCTGATGTGTGCCTGTGGCCTTTGCCCGCGTTTAAATGAGTCCACACTACGCCTCTGGTCAGAGATGTAGTTCCCCTGTTATAATAATAACTCCTTATTTTCAGACTAAAAAAGCCCATAGACACTACATAATATAACAATCATAAAAATACTAAACTAACACATAATAATTACATTCTAATATGGGTTGACTGGAGATGTAGGTAGCCTGTTAGGGTTTTTGCTGGGAGTTCGGAATGTTTGCTGTGAAATCGGTTCGTGACACCATAGGTATGGGTATAACAGATGAGCAGGTAACTGTTTCTGGTTTTATTATTCTTTAATGAAAGTTACAAGCGCCTTCTTGTTTGGAGAACAGTGATCTACATATGTATTTATGTGAAATAGCCATTCTTGTTTTTTGAAGTTTTATTTTACTGATGTTACTGATTTAGTAGTTTAGTTAGTCTGAAAATAAAGTAATTACTATTTTTATTATTAAAACGTTAAAAAAACTTGAATTTTAGGACATTTCAAAAAACAACTTTCTGGATGTTTTTTTGGGAAAACTAAGACGAGATGGAAACTGGTTAGTTACATTAGAGGAACTTACAACTGCAGAATTACCTTTTCTAATTCAACCCATGTCCTTTTTGAGGTAGAGAATCATCACTTTGACTCCTGAGTTTGTTTCGTTTTTCTTCTCAGGGTAGTCAGCTACGCAGGCTTGCGGACAGTGAGCAATGGGTAGCTCGCTGTCCGGCCGTCCGATAACTGTCTGGACCAAGCCCAAGTCGTCGACAGCGCGCGCTGTTCCCGCTCGCCTCAAGGAGTTGTCAGCAACAGCAGGGACCCAGCCGGGTCGAAGCCTACTGGGGCCAGGGTTATCCGAAAGGGCGCTCGAGCCCCGGTATGAAGGCTTGAAGGAACGGGATGGGTTTTTTATTCAGTAAGAGTCTGACACTATCTCCCGCTCCGCCCAAGAGCGGTGGTTGTCATTGGATGATTTTTCCCATCGGAAAAAAAGGGTACTCAGCTAGGAAACACCGGCAACATCTAGATTAAAAGGACGAAAAAAAAAGTTGAATTTTTTAAACATATTTGAAAAATAAATATCATTTATCAAATTACTTCTTGCGCTCGAGGGTGGAGCGAAAGGGTGTCTCATACTTTTACTGACTGAAACCCACCTGTATCCTTTCCGTTCTACACATGCACTTTTAAACTAACTGTTTTAAAGAACTAGCGGGGCTTAATTCCATCCCATGTGCGAGTTTAAAGATGCATTCATTATTTTCCTTAAAGAAAGAAAAAGCTCTAAGGATCATAAAGAGTTAACATTTGTTGCAGCCGGTGTGACCAGTTTAGACATCACTAATAATGCTTCATTAGGGCTTTTAGCACAAAATACTTAGGTACAGAAGTCAATCTACATACAAAGCGCGCTCTCACAACGCACACATAGACACCGCTCACGGACACGATATCTCGGAACGCCTCGGCCCGCTCGTCGAACATTACCGGCTCAAACGCTCATTAGTGTGCGTCCACCGAGCGTAGGTATAAAAAGTGAAGTACATACATGAGATTGTCTTCTGTACCTATCTATTTTGTGCCTTTAGCCTGTACACTTTTTTATTTTAAATAGTATTTAGTACCTACCACGAGCTCTTAATGCGATCCATTTTACGACCTAAACAGAAATGTTAAAGGGATGGAGCTATATTAGGGTGTCATAGATCCATCCCTCATTTTTGCTTGCACACCTGACATTTTAACACGTCATGATACAACCCCAGTTCTAGTTACCAGTTACCCTCCAATTGCCAAAACACGTATTTGGTTCTATAATGATTTCTTTTTGGTTGGGATCGAACCTGAACTTCTAGTGTAGGGTCAAGGGAGCTATTCACTAAGCCACTGCGCCAACATACAAGTAAACATAAAATCAGACCTATACTCCTCTGAAGAGTTTGACAAAGGTGAAACATTAAATAGGTATAGAGGATTTGATAAAAAAATCGTCTAAATGTAAAGTACGTTTGTCATATGGGAACCCCCTTAAATATTTATTACGTTCAGTTTTTTTTTTAGTATTTGTTGTTATAGCGGCAACAGAAATACATATGTGAAAATTTCAATTGTCTATCACTGTTAATGAGATAGACTGACAGACAGACAGACAGACAGTTGAGGTCATCATCATCATTTCAGTCGATACACGTCCACTGTTGGACATAGGCCTCCCCCAAGCGTCGCCACATCGAACGTTCCTGTGGGTCCCGCATCCATCGGTTTGGAAACTGTTGGGGTACTGATATAAAATTAACTGTTTGCTTTCATAGTTCTCTTTTAAATTTTACTTACGATGTTTTTTTTTGTAGGGTTACGTACACAAAGGGACGGACGGACGGACGGACGGACGGACGGACGGACGGACGGACGGACGGATGGACGGACGGACTGACGGACAGACGGACAGACAGACAAAGGAGTCTTAGTAATAGGATCCCGTTTTACCCTTTGGGTAGGGAACCCTAAAAAAACGCATCGTAAGTATAAAGTACTAGGGAATTATGAAAGCGAACAGTTAATTCTATGTATGTACCATCAGTACCCCAATGCTACCGCTCACCCCTCGATCAAATAATGGGCGCGAAAGATAAGCCAAGAATCTCTTCGGGGTGTTTGTCCACTTTATGATATACAATCCTACTTAGGATGGGCTCGCCCCCTATACTAATATGACATCACGATAATGGTCTCTTGCAAAGAAGTAAGGGCTAAAGTCAGCAACCGTTTGTAAATGGGCTTGCTAAAATAGGCAGTAAGTAGTACAATTGCCGTCACGGATCTTGAGCGCTGGCTTCAAGTTGCGCAGAATTCAAATATTCGGTCGCTTTAGTGGTGCGAAGTGAGACGCAGGGGCGGGGAGAGTCAGTGGTCACTCATGATTCGCTCCCTGCGCTGCAGCATGTATGTAACAACGACGACGATTGGCTCGCCAATGTATGGAGTGCGCAAAGTAAAAAGTAGTGCTAACTTGTTTGGTAAAGAGACATCCTGTGACCACCTTCCAGCTCCATCGTCAGACCAGCTAAACAGTATCATAATATTGTACTGTGCCCAAAATTATCCAAGTAAGGCACATATCTCCGAATAGCTTATTACACCAGCTAAAGGCCTTCCACAAGGTAGACCGATGACCTGGTGAGGGTTTGTTTTTTTCGATGGGAAATATCATATTATTTCCCCCGAGACAACCCCCGCTCTTGGGCGGAGCGGGAGATAGTCTCAGACTCTTACTGACTAAAAAACCCATCCCGTTCCTTCAAGCCTCCGGGGCTCGAGCGCCCTTTCGGATAACCCTGGCCCCAGTAGGCTTCGACCCGGCTGGGCCCCTGCTGTTGCTGACAACTCCTTGAGGCGCGCGGGAACAGCGTGCGCCGTCGACGTCTTGGGCTTGGTCCAGACAGTTACCGGACGGCCGGACAGCGAGCTACCCATTGCTCACTGTACACAAGCCCGCGCCTACGGTGGCTGAAAATCGGGATCGGAATCCCGGCGGCAGCGAGAGCGCCGTTGCCTGATGCGGTCGGCCTCCTCCTTAGCGAGCATTACTGCTTCGCAGAAGTCGGCGACCGCCTGCCACTCCGCCTCGCTCCGGACCATGGCCTCGACCAAGGCCCGGCGCGAGAGGTCTCCGCCGCCGATCACCCCCACGAGGGCACGGCGATGCTCCGCCCAAGCAGGGCACACCGCGATTGTGTGCTCCACCGTGTCCTCCGGGGACCTGGTGAGGGTAACGAGATTTCGATGGATGCGAGACGAGGACCGATCATTATGGTGACACTCTGGAGAGGCCTAAGCCTGTTGGTTGCGTGGTGCCAATGGTTGAAATTATGATGATGATGATGAAGAAGATTACACCAGATCATAAAAGTCCCTAAAATGACATACCTATTATGCTTGATCAAGAATTCATAAAACGCACTAAATTGTTTACTTGGTTGTAATTGGTTACTTGGAAAAAATCGCGGAATACGATAAGGCCGCCTATTGTATGTAAAGTGTTTTAATATCCTTTTTGTATGTGTAATGGTGTACATAAAGAATACAATAAATTAATGTATGTCTAATTATACCTGATCAAGAAATCATAAAAAGGTGATAAAATGGCGTATTTGCCAACTAGCCACCCGCTACACACCTGGCTAACAATTTTTATAATGATTAGACGGACACACGAAGAGGTTGTAAAACTCACCAGGTGCATCTCCTATAGCCGCATGTGTCCCTGGTACTAGGTGTACAGATACAATGATTGCGCACACACATGGCCTAGGACAGGTGGCTTTGCCTGCATGTTAATGATTAATTAAAAGATGACTTTTAAAATAGACATGAAATATCAGATGTTATTATAATTGTAGTTACTCAACTGCTAGGTAGGTAAAGGTGTCTTCTTATACGAAGAGGAAATGAGCAGGTTCTCTATTATAAGGGATTGGTTTGATGGAATGGATAGAACTAACTAACAAGAGAACGAACGGATTACAAAACAAATATTTGTATAGCGTATACATAGTATTTTTAAACGTTTCTCTATATTAAGAATAACTTCTGTATCGAGAGTGCGTTCACAAATTTGCAAACTTACTCACTACCACCTCTTGCGCACTGTTCCTCTAAAGCATTTGGTGTTGACCTTCGCAAACAACCCCTATACTACAGTATCTCGGCAGCACCATTGGCAACCTATACCCAAATGATTTCTCAATATTAGATGACTTTCCACTTCTTTTTAAAAAAAAAATAGCTTTAAATAGTCGTGAAGTTTTGGTTAAATAAATTAACCTCTTTAGTAACAAATTGTCCCGCCGTCATTATAAACAAAATACAGTAGCATAAAAATAGCCACAATATGATAACCTGTACCTTATCAGTTTAATCCTGGCTCGTATAATTAACCAAACAGAAAAGTTTTAAAGTTCACCAGAGTTATTTGCTCTCAGTTGATAATTAATATTCATTTTTAATTAATAACCGGTGCATTCCTGTAACGTAATGAGTGCATTGGTGGCAATCGCACGAATGAGGTTCGATTGAACAATATCAGATCGATGGAATGATAAACTTGTATTTTAACAGTCTGAGCGATCCAATTTAATGTTTTAACATGATTGTTTTGATAGAGAGGACCGTTTTGTCTTGGTTTGCGCACGTCTTAAGGCGTATAGTCCCGTGAACCATTTGACCGAAATTATGTGAACGCAACTGTCGCACTCGCCTAGGCAGCAGTACGTAAATCTGTGTATTTATTTGCGGCCAGCAGCGTCCGGAAAGCGCTTTAAATCCATTTTCTCTGCGAGATATTGATTGAGTTACATACACGATGTTCACTTTGAAGAATATTTAACCACCAATTTTTATGTGTAAAAATGTTTCTAAAGGTCCAAGCCGTTTCGAAGGAGTAGGGAAAAGTTGCGAAATTGCTAAATATATGTTTTTTTGACAAAAGTATTAATTGCACGAAAAATCAAATGTTGATATTATTGTTCATGAATTTATAATAAACGTATATTTTTTTCCAACCAATTGACCAAGCCGTTACGGAGGAGTAGGCCTCAGAAAATCACTATTTTATGGCACTTTTCGGGCGCCCTTAAGCCAAAGTACGAAAATAATGTTTTTCAGGTGCACATATGCAAATATTTATGATTTGTTAAGTATGGTACACTTTGCTCAATACGCCCAAATATTTATTTGCTTTTGTACGCTCCAATGAATTACATATGAGCTGAAGCGTAGGGGTAGAAGCTATGTGCGATTAGATTTAGGTTCCCATGTGAAAAATCACGGATTGAGAAAACTAGTAAGTACTTATTTTGTTTCCTCAAAAGTCAAGGCAAATAAATTTTCATAAAGTCTCGTTTTCACTAAATAAAAACCCACTAAATCTAACGCATAGTTCAAGTAGAGGAAACTATCTGAACAAACAGGCATAAAACCTGCAAATAAAGCCTACTGTCCATGGACGCGTAGCTTTATATACGCGTATCCGTCACGTTTGGTGTACCTACTACACCTGTATGTTGCTTAAATACAAAACAATGAAACTCTGGCAACGAAGCGGCAACGACGCCGTGTGTCACGCCTATAAAGGTACGCGTCCGTGGAAAGTACGCCATAGTTTTGTATGTAAGCTCCCCGCAGGTGTACACCAAGCGCATAATGTCAAATACGCGTCTATGAAGCTACGCGTCCGTGGACAGTAGACCTAATGCTATTTACAGCAGGGAAAAGGTCAAATTGATAACCACACTTATGCTCAACGCGTATTGGCAATTTGAGGCCATTTATTGTATTATACGTACAGAAACTCCCCGTTTTCTCAAGAAAGTTTTCCACCACCATCTGTCATGTCCAATAATAAATAGATACTCACTTAGTTTCATCTGTGAGTGCCTATGTACCTATCTATGGCCGCACAGTGAGTGTGTGTCGTCATTTTCTTATTGGCTATTGATCAATCAGACCCTTCGTACATAAATTATAGGCGAGTGGTACGGTCGGCAAGAAAACTGTTTGTACTTTGATTTATTTGTTTTTCCTTCTTTGCTGACTTTTAGTATGCGTTGTGGGGTGGTTAGGATTGAGAGGACATGGTTTATGAGACGTAGTTTGACTTTTGTCGAGCTGGGTTCTTGGGCTCTGAAGCCCGGGCAAAGTGAAGGGTTATTGGCATGGGCGCTAGTAGGATAATTTTCAGGAGGGTACATCTTCAGCACTTCTTCTTGAATTTCTTTTACTCATACATAATGAGAACGAGATTTTCTTATATTTTTTTATTGTTTTTGTATATTTTGTTGAAAGCCAAGGCAAGTGCACTCCGTTGCTCGCGTTTTCTAGCGAGATTCTCTGTACCAGCTTCAAAGTGTACCTATTATATCTGTGACAGATTGTTAGCTATAACTATGGTCCGTGTGGATGGGGTATCATCACTGTACACATTAAGATTTTGGACCGTTCGTTGTGGCTACTCTTAAGGGAGGCCTATTTCCAACAGCGGACCTCTATCGGCTGAAATAATAATGAAAATGATGATGATGATGATGGCATTTTGGTCTAGTGGTTACCTATTTGACTGGCCTGTTGGTCTAGTGGTTAGTGACCCTGACTGCTATGCTAGAGGTTGTGGGTTCGATTCCCACCCAGGACAAATGTTTGTGTGATGAGCATAATCATTTGTTCTGTGTCTGGGTGTAATTTATCTATAATATGTATGTATTTAGAAATATATTAGTACCTATGTTTATCAGTTGTCTAGTACCCATAACACAAGCTCTGCTTAGCTTGGGACTAGACGGCGTTGTGTGATAGTTGTGGAATATTATTATTATTTCCTCTAAGATTTTCTCTTTAAAACATGTAAATAAAAAAAAAATTGAACGGTTGCTTTAACATACCCAATTTTCTTCGGAAACTATAAAATATCAGTTTAATCATTCAGCATTACCACCCATGTCATTGAATTGACATAGTCATAAATTGACATAATCAGATTTATGACGTAAAGCAGCATAACTGGTCATTGAATTGACATAGTCATAAATTGTCTATCGGATTTTTCACCCAAAAGCAGCATGGCTGGTCATTGAATTTACATATTAAAAAAAACATATCATCAATTTATCACATAACAGTAGCTATACTAACACATAAAGATATCAAAAACTACACTCAAAAGACTGACGTCGTTACTATGAAGTTTCAAAGTCTTCGTGTTCGCCAGTACAATATAGTCGAATTAATTGTTGGGGAACCCGCTATTTATCTTCTTCCTGTCTATTAGGTTCCCGACGTATCTAGACACCTCGAGATGAGACCTAAGATGTGTCTGGGAGATGGATATTGAGTGATATTGATGGATGTGTAGGTTAGGAATGTAACGGAACTAGAGCTTTAAAATTTGGTTTATCGGAATCGGAAGTAGAATCGAAATGGTTTTTTTTATACTAGTGCTTGACTGCGATTCCACTTGATACTAAGCAGTGATGCAATCGTTGATGGTGAAGATTGAAGAGCAAGATTTTATTAAAAGTCAGTTGAAGAGATCAAAATTATAATAAGACAGGAAGACCCCAGCAGGAAAATGGTTCCAGTTCTTAGATATACTCGGTATAAACGACGAGGCGAAACGCTTAGTCTGGACCGTAGAAGTGTTTTATTGCGTTGGTGGCATGACAATTGGCGGTTGCAGTAAATAGTTGGTATTGTAACCACTTTTTTGCTCTTAATGCCGTCCTTATACCTATGGAATAGAATTTAAAATCGGTTGAACGAACAGTAAAGGTTTGTTTAAATGTGTAATTTTATTTCGATTGAAACTAAACAACAAGTAAAAGAGTAATCGACAGAAGGCGCGGGGGCAACGGGCCTGCCCCCCTAGCCAAGTTACAAACGTTTCGCTTGCGTCGAACGCTTCGAGTTGGCCTTGCCGTTAATTCTTTTGTTCTGACCACATGACTGAGCGTTGACGCGACGTCATTCCCGTACATTTGATTCTCTTGCGTCGAACGCCTCGAGTTGGCCACGCCTCCGATTTCTTTGTTCTGACGTCATCTCAACGCTCAGTCACGGTTGTAACTTGGCTAGGGGTGCTGTAAACTTATTTATACTTCCGATTAAAATTTATCAAAACCGATATGAGAATCAGAGGTGCTTAACAATCCGAAGTTTTATACTTTCTGAATTGGTATCGAACCTCTGTAACATCCCTAGATTGGATCCTAATTTTACGGTCCCACAACCAATGATGATGAGGGACATTTCAACGTTTTAAAAAGTGATGTTTATATATATTAATGGAGCTCTTGAAAAGTTTTCAAGGCGAAGTATCAATTAAGATTTTTAGATGAGAAATTACTTGCGTATTTTCAAGCCGTGGAACCAAGTTTGGCCATTTTATTGATAGATGGCGCTACCACATGTTTAGTTAATTTTGTTTTGGTATACATAGTGATTTTTTTTTGGTTGTGGTAATCATTTAAAGACTTCTCCCGCTCAATGGTGGAGTGAGAGGAAGTGTCAGATTTATTCTGACTAAATCCACCAATTTTCATGCAATTGCCGGGTTTCCTTTTCAGAGATTCCCCATGGCCCTAGCAGGCATCGGAACTACCGGGTCCCTACTGTTTTGTTGACGTGTTTTTTAAGCACGCGTGGAACACTACGCACCGCCGAAAACTGGGGCTCGTTTCTCACCCACAGGACGGCTGGACGCCGAGCTATCCATTGCTCGTCGTCCGCAAACCTGCATGCTGTTATTATGTGTGTACCTATTAAATGACAGCATTACTGAGTCAAGGAAATGGTTTTCGCAAACACTTATTGAACTTTGTCAAATATGAGACTTTTAAGGTAGAGCTACACGACGCACACGTGTGACACATACACCGATGTGTACGCGCCGATCTTCATACATTTTACATGTAAGTTAGAGTAAAAACACTAGATCCACGCCACGCGACGTCGTTCTACTTACAAATCAGGCGTGTTACATGTGTGCGTCGGTCTAATAGGTTAGTCGCTATATTTAAGGCTTATAGTCCCTTGAACCATCTGGCCAAAATTATGTGGACGCACCTCTCGTACTCGCCTAGGCGGCAGTACGCAAATCTGTGCATTTATTTGTGGCCAACAGCGCCCGGAAAGCGCGCGGCTGACCTTTAAATCCATTTTCTTTGGAAATATTGATTGATTTACATATGCAATGTTCACTTTGAAGAATATTTAACCACCAATTTTTTGTGTAAAAATGTTTCTAAAGATTCAAGCTGTTTCGAAAGAATAGGGAAAAGTTGCGAAAAGTTGCGAACTTACTAAATATTTTTTTTAGACAAAAGTATTAATAGCACGAAAAAATCAAATGTTGATAATGTTGTTCATGAATCTATAATAAACATATATTTTTTTCAAATCAATTAACCTGGCCGGTACCGAGGATTAGGCTTCAGAAAGTCACTGTTTTATGGCACTTTTCGGGTGCTTGGGCCTTTAGACCGCCTAGGCGGCTGCGAGAGGTGCGTCCACATAATTTTGGCCAGATGGTTCAAGGGACTATAAGCCTTAAGGTGTAGTCATGCTCGAGTGCGGGCTTTTCCATTGTACGGTTCTATAGATTATTATCCTCAACTTTTTTCCTTATCGAGTTAGTCCTTTATGTTGAACTTTATTCTTCTCGTTTCTTCTCTTTACTCTACACGTAACTTCACCTGCTTCAGACTCGTAAAACATCACTGCAAAAAGCCATTTCAAAATACAATTTGCACGGCTCTCTAAACTGTTTTTTAAACTGAAAGTTCCATTCAAAAGTGGTCCAGTCGTTTCGGAGAATAAAAGAAAAAAAAACGATAGATGGACAGTAAAATATTTATCGGATATACTTTCACCCACGCATTTAGTAGTTTTTTTTTGAGATTACAAATAGACAGTTTTTATTTATTTATATGTATAGACTGCAACTGCTGCTAGCGGCTTCGTCAGTAGTCCATGTAACGTAAATATTAGTATATCATATTATAAGACAAAAAGTCTAGCTTAACATATATTTTTTTAGAACATACAGACTAGCCGTTTACAGGCGACATTAGATTTAAAATCATCAAAAATCATATATCTGTCCCTTAAGGTATTAATTATTTTTTAAATTACACCTTTGAAACAAAAGACCTGTTACTTTTTAACAGAGAAAGTACCAGGGCACGAGACGGGGCGAGAGGTATCGTCGTTCACAAGGGAACGGCCCGGAGGCGCATCTGGCAAAGTTTGCACAGCAAACGTTCACTTGGCGGCCCTTTGGTAACCGATAGATTGCAACTTGCCTGCCGTACTACAAAAACTTGTTGTCCTGTGCAAGCTAAAAAATACTCTGTATTATGTATATTTTTAAAACTCTTTTCTTTCTTCTTTATTTAAAGACTAGCTCTTGGCATATAAACTTTGGACCCCAGTTTCATTCCCTTATTGTCCCCGCACACGAGCCACAAGAAAACGCCGCTTCAAGCTTCTCTTTCTTCAAGTTTTGAGGCGGCTTTTTTTCGTGGCTCGTGTGCGGCGGTGCCACCACCAAAAACGCTTGAAGCGGCTTTAAGCTTCTCCGGACACAAGGTGTCGCGAGCTTAAGCTGTTTTTTGCGGCCGCTTCTAGCTTTTTTTGTGGCGGCGTTTTTTGAGGCCCGTGTGCGGGGACGCTTAGGAGGTGAATTTTGGAAAATCATATAGTTATTTTTTTATGAAATAAAAGCATTCTGCCGGTGAAAGTCCCGTCAATGTGGGTTTAGAAGATCAACCGGAACAAACAGAGATACAAAAATGTAAAAAAATGCATTTTGGTTATGGAGTTTCCGGCCGGCTCTTCTCCATAGGAAACGACCAATTTCGAACCGTGCACTAGCTTCTGACGTTTTATAAGTGCCCATGTAGGCCTATGTGAAATAAAAAACGATTGACTTTGACTTTTGACTTTGAACAAAAATGCCGAAGCCTGCTGGGGTCACAGGTAGTCCGAAATGGAACCCCGAGGTCCTGGAACACGATGCAAAATGAACATAAGAGTGAAATCAGTAGATGATTTCAAAAAGAGTTGCCTATTTAAACACTAAGTACAGAAAATCAAGACATTGGATATTTATTATACCTGTTAGTACAAGACATTAGATAAGTACTGGTTCGTTTGCTAAAATTTTTTCACCGATAGTAAGCTACTTTATTCCTGAGCGACATAGGATATATTTTATGTACGCTGGCGAAGTTGCGGGCAAAAGCTAGTTATAACATTTGTGGCACAATATATGTATTTGTTTATTATGTGAGGACATATCCTACAGTATCATATCTTGTAGTGTGGTGCCAGCAGATACCGGTGTGCAGTACAAATATTGTCGGAGCGTCTGCCGCGCCGCCGCCCGGCGCTGACTCACGTCCATTGGATATAATGGGAAACTCGACACTCAACGCACTAATCGATGCGCTTTTTAATACAATACAAACTGATCTCAGTGGAGGACAAAGTGATCTTATTTAGACAATGATTCTGCGGAATGTTTTCATCATCATCATCATCATTTCAGCCGATACGTCCACTGTTGGACATAGGCCTCCCTCAAGTGTCGCCACATCGAACGTTCCTGTGCGATCCGCATCCATCGATTTCCCGCTACCTTCACCAGGTCATCGGTCCACCTTGTAGGAGGCCTTCCAACGCTGCGTCTTCCGCTACGAGGTCGCCGCTCCAAAACCTTTCGGCCCCAACGGCCATCGGTTCTGGTAGCAATGTTCCTGCTGTGCGGAATGTTTTAATATCCACGAAATTTTTTTTTAGTTGTGGTTGTTAATGGTTTGGGACGACATCTATGGCGTCACATAGGAACTAAACTATGAAGTAAGTTACAACTAAAGAGTCTTTAGATCAAGAGTGAATAGGTTACTTCTAGGCAAGGGTGCTCCATCGCTTACCATCAGGTGAGATAGTGGTTAAACGCGAGTCTATTACAAAAAAAGTACTGCATCGAACAATTAGAGATCTCCGGCTCCGCACGATTTGAACATAAACAACAGTCCGAAATCATCTATCGGGCAGTTGCTTGGATCAGACATAACGTCCGTCTAGTTGGAGAATTCTAACTTTTCAACGGAGGTTGAACCCCTGTTCCACATATCTCTGAAGTTTCGGATAAAGTGTCTAATTGTAATCTAAAAATAATTTAAAAAAAATCCCAAAGCGAATTATTTCGATTTAAATACTTTAAATATATAAAAGATAGAACAATAGCTAAAACTGGCCAAGTGCGAGTCGGACTCGCGCACTTTGGGTTTCGTACCGTCCTTAAGAAAATCCGGCAAAAAAAAATCGCGTTTGTTGTATGGCCGCCCCCTAAAATATTTATTTTATTTAGGTATTTGTTATTTTAGCGGCAACAGAAATACATAATTTGTGAAAATTTCAACTGTCTAGCTATTGCGGTTCTTGAGATACAGCCTGGTGACAGACAGACGGACAGACACACAGCAAAGTCTTAGTAATAGGGTCCCGTTTCTATCCTTTGGGAACGGAACGCTAAAAAGACATAACAACTGTTTAAAACAAACATCGCCGCGCAGGACTAGTTATTTCTAGGTATCTTATTTAATTCATTAAACCCCAAGCGTTCTATTGTGTCAGTAATTTCCACGATTGAAAGGTTAATAACCCAAAGTTATTTTTATAATGGATAGGCTCGCGTTTGACCACTATCTCACCTGATGGTAAGCAATGATGTGGCCGACGATGGAACACGCTTGCCTAGAAGCAATCTATTCACTCTTGACTTAAAGACCCCCTAGGTTATAGTTATCAGGAAACATAGACTCCGGCATTTCCATACATTTTTATTGATCATATCATCATCATCATCATCTTCCTGCCCCTTGTCCCATTTTACTTAAGGTCGGTGTAATACGTCTTTTTTCTTCTAGGTATTCTATCTTTTTTGATTATAAGGGTAATAATAATAATAATATTTCACAACTATCACACAACGCCGTCTAGTCCCAAGCTAAGCAGAGCTTGTGTTATGGGTACTAGACAACTGATAAACATACTTATATATTTCTTAATACATACATATTATAGATAAATTACACCCAGACACAGAACAAATGATTATGCTCATCACACAAACATTTGTCCTGGGTGGGAATCGAACCCACGACCTCTGGCATAGCAGTCAGGGTCACTAACTACTAGACCAACAGGCCAGTCAAAAGGTCTCTGCACACAGCGGGTGCGGCGCGGCAGTTGTAATGTACTAGATATTACAACTGCTCAGTGTCGCGTCGCCGTCCCGTCCAGCCGCGCCGCGCCCCCTGTGTGCAGAGACCTTAATACTATCTACAATAATACTATAAAGAGGTCAAGTTTGTTTTTTTTTTTATGTTGAGGTAATTTCTGGAAGTTACTGGTCCGATTGCTAAAATTTTTTCACTGACAAAGAACTGCTTTATTCCTGAATTAGCTTTTGTCCGCAGCTTCGCCCGCGTACATAAAATACAGTCTATGTCACTCGGGAATAAAGCAGCTTTCTATCGGTGAAATAATCTTAGCAATCGGACCAGTACTTTCAGAGATTACTTCCTACAAACAAAAAAAAAAACTAACTTTACCTCTTTATTATATTAGTGTAGATCACAGACTTATATTGGTATAGACCAGCGGTTCTCAAACTGTTTTGTCAACGGAACCCTATTGGAAGGCGAGATTTTTGACGGAGCCCTTTAAAAAATGGTCAATGTTTACTTTGAATGAGCTACAGTAAAATCGAATGCAAAGTATGACACTTCTTTTTATTTGTTAACAATTAAACAAAAGTTGAAATACCTTACCACGACCTCATAAAGCGATCTATTTGACGACCTAAACCGAACAACCTGCCCGCCTAGCCAAGTTATAACCGTATCGTGTCGAATTCCGTTCTCTAATCGGTAACGCTTCGGTGTCAGCAATTGTAGAAAACGAAAAGTGGGTAGCCATGTTGACGCACCTGCGTCGGCCGCTCATTCTACAATGTAGCGTTTGTTTATCAAAGGATGTAGCAGTAAACGTTGTAGAAATTCATTTTATTATTTTGAACGATGTGAACTTGGCTACGAATTTTCTATTCGTTTGTTCCGGCCACGCGACTTTACGTTGAGATGACGTCATTCCCATACGTTTCATCACTTTTCTACAGCGTTAACGATTGCAGAATAACAACTTGGCTAAGCGTGCTGGTCTTTATACTTTCTTCTACATTATAATTTGTATTCACACGGAGCCTTTAAGCTTTGCGGAGCCCGCGGAGCACACTTTGAGTATGGCTGGTGTAGACAGATTATCTTATAGGTACGAAGGCAAAGCCGCGGGCAAAAG
This sequence comes from Mythimna albipuncta, assembly GCA_929112965.1. Lineage (NCBI taxonomy): Eukaryota > Metazoa > Arthropoda > Insecta > Lepidoptera > Noctuidae > Mythimna > Mythimna albipuncta. Next base: position 2,556,838 of record OV815973.1, read on the forward strand.
CCAGTGTTTTATATTTTAAAGTTATTATTCTCTGCTGCAGTACTAGTCTATTCTTAAAATCGTATAAAATAATAATAATAATGTATGTAAAGTACCTTCCGTTTACAAGTGTTTGTAATGTTGACGAATCTTATCAATAAATAAATCATTCAGTAATCGAGGAAAAATGTCTCAATGGCGATAACATGACTAATGAACGACATTACGTTCACACAAACATGTTAAACGACCCGTTCATTAGTTACGATTATTTGATTTATCAAATAAACTAATGTACAACCCTATTTTTAGAGTTCCGTAGTCAACTAGGAACCCTTATAGTTTCGCCATGTCTGTCTGTCTGTCTGTCCGTCCTCGCTTAATCTCTGTGACCGTTAGCACTAGAAAGCTGAAATTTGGTACCAATATGTATATCAATCACGCCGACAAAGTGGTAAAATAAAAATTGGAAAAAAAATGTTTTTTAGGGTAGCCCCCCTATATGTAAAGTGGGAAGTGATTTTTTTTTAATTTCAACCCTAACGTGTGATATGTCGTTGGATAGGTATTTAAAAATGAATAGGGGTTTATTGAAATCATTTTTTGCTAATGTCAATAATTTCAGAAATAATCGCTCTAAAAGTAAAAAACAATGTGTCCCACCCCCCCTCTAACTTTTGAACAATAAGTTTAGAAAATATGAAAAAAATCTGAAAAGTAGAACTTTATAAGGACTTTCTAGGAAAATTATTTTGAACTTGATGGAAAGAACAGTTTTTGTACAAAAAAGACAAAAGGGTTCTACAAAGTAATTTCTGGACTTGTTTTTAGTATAATCGTATATGCAAGCATTTTTTTAAACTCATAAGTGGGTACACTTATTGTGACGGACGGGAAATTACGGAACCCTACACTGAGCGTGGCCCGATACGCTCTTGGCCGGTTTTTATTAGTATTTAGTGAAACGTGAAACACCTGTTTAGTATTTTATGTAAAGAATCTCTGTACAAAATTTCATAATTGTATCATGAAAAATCACAAAGTTATAAGCTTGTTATTTTAGCAAAAAAACATGGTCACCGGACCATCCAGGCGACTGGGGGGTTTTATGCTTTTGCATCCAGCTGTTTGCTGGCTCCTGATGCCCGCTATGACTTGCCGTGAGCTGTTGTACTTAGTGTTGGTGGTGTCCTATTAGTGATCTTTTTAAATATTTTTGGTAAAAAATATAACATGGTGTTAAAATTATTGGAGTCCATTCAGTTACTGATTCTGAACAAACTATATTCGCGGGCTTGCGGACAGTGAGCAATGGGTAGCTCGCTGTCCGGCCGTCCGGTAGCAGTCCGGACCAAGCTCAAGTCGTCGACGGCGCGCGCTGTTCCCGCGCGCCTCAAGGAGTTGTCAGCAACAGCAGGGGCCCAGCCGGGTCGAAGCCTACTGGGGCCAGGGTTATCCGAAAGGGCGCTCGAGCCCCGGTATGAAGGCTTGAAGGAACGGGATGGGTTTTTTAGTCAGTAAGAGTCTGACACTATCTCCCGCTCCGCCCAAGAGCGGGGGTTGTCATAAGATGATTTTTCCCATCGAAAAAAAAAAACAAACTATTTTCAGGTTTCATATAAACAAAAAAATAATGTTGTATGTTATAAAGACAAAGTTTGTGAGTTTGTCCAGTAGCGTAACTAGCATTTTTTACGCCTGGTGCGAGCTTCTCTAACTGCGCCCCTGGAAAAAAGTACAATACGAACAAAAAGGATTGTTAGATATTTTTGCGCCCCTCCAAGGACTGCGCTCTGTGCCTGGGTACCGCTGACACCGCCCTAGTTACGGCACTGTGTTTGTCACTACTTCACGCTCGAACGGCTGAACGGATTTCCATAAAACTTATAGTTTGTTGTTTTATCCCGGGGGAGTATGTTCCTTGGGACAATTTTTTACTTTAACGCGGGAGAAGTCGTTGGGCGCAGCTACTTCGTCATCATCATTTCAGTCGAAATACGTCCACTGTTGGACATAGGCCTTCTTCAAGTGTAGCCACGATGAGAAGTCCAGTGTGTCTTGCATCCATCGGATTTCCACGACCCTTATCAGGTCATCAGTCCACCTTGTGGGGGGCCGCAGAAATGCTGCGTCTTCCGGTATGTGACCGCCACTCAACAAACTTTCGTCCCCATTAGCAATGTGTTCTGCGTGCGGTGTGCCCTGCCCATTGCATCTTAAGTTTGACGATTCTTTGAGCTATGCTACATAAAAACTGTTAAAGTAACATTCTCGACATTTTACAATGTCGAAACATCGAAATCAAAGCCCCATATTTAACGATCATTCCAGATAAAACTGTAGCTATAGGTACGGATCGTTAGCTAGATTTGTGGACAGACAGACAGACTGATCCATTTGCGGGGCTGGCGATGGCGGTAGACTAGTGAAAAAGCAAATTAAATATTTAATACTCGCAGTGAGGGAGTGTCGGGAGGCGAGATGAGTCTTTTTTTAAACCTCGCTGCGTTTGTTTTTTCACGGACTTTTTGAAAGGCAGACCAAACGTGGTGAATTTGTAATTTCGATTGATCAGCGTAATGAATTTTTGAAGCACCGATTTTTGGTTTCCCTTTGTTTCCTTTGTCGCCCTGGTACTTTCTGGAATAAAAGAATTGTGTTTTTTTATTGTTGATAGATTCGCGCTTGACCGCTATCTCGTATCTCGTCCTAGATAAACTTAGAAAAATATGTATGAATTGAAAAAAATACATTAGTACTTGCCCATCCATCTGTGCCCAGCAGGTCGAAGCCTACTGGAACCAAGGGTTTGCTTCTGAAAGGAAAACCCGGCCCTCGTATGAAAGGCAACGAAGGAACAGAAGTGGGTTTTTGGACAGTAAAAGCCAGACACACCCTCTTGCTCCCTAAAAAAATCAGCTTCCGATTAAATGATTGTATGTATTTTATTTAGTTTTCCTATAGTAGTTCAACCTAGGGGCCTTTAAGTCAAGAGTGAATAGGTTAATTCAAGGCAAGCGTGCTCCATCGTCGGCCACATCTTCGCTTACCATCTTTTTTTTTTTATGGTGGGAAAAATCATGCATTGACATCCCCCGCCCTTGCGCGGAGCGGGAGATAGTGTCAGACTCTTACTGACTAAAAGACCCAGCCCGTTCCTTCTAGCCTTCATACCGGGGCTCGAGCGCCCTTTCGGATTACCCTGGCCCCAGTAGGCTTCGACCCGGCTGGGTCCCTGCTGTTGCTGACAACTCCTTGAGGCGCGCGGGAACTGGACTTGGGCTTGGTCCGGACAGTTACCGGACGGCCGGACAGCGAGCTACACATTGCTCACTGTCCGCAAGCCCGCGTCTACGTTGGCCGGAAATCGGGATCAGAATCCCGGCGACGGCGGCGGCGATAACGCCGTTGCCTGATGCGTTCGGCCTCCTCCGCAGAAGTCGGCGACCGCCTGCCACTCCTCCTCGCTCCGGACCATGGCCTCAACCAAGGCCCGACGCGAGAGGTCTCCGCCGCCGATCGCCCCCACGAGGGCACGGCGATGCTCCGCCCAAGCAGGGCACACCTCGACTGTGTGCTCCACCGTGTCCTCCGGGCTCGCTTACCATCTGGTGAGATAGTGGTCAAGCGCGAACCTAGCAATAATGTTAAAAAAATAGCACTTTAAAATATGTCCCGTTAATTTCACGTAGCTTCCAGCTTCCATGTCGGTATAACGTATAGCCATATTTATGATAGCCTGTGTGCCATGATTAAAATATTGCACTGCATTTTTCATCACACGCATGTTGTAAAACAGAAAATTAGGTCGTTGTGAGGCTTACATGCGATGAGGTTGCAACCTGACGGAAATTGCTCTCTCATAGGGGACTTATTTTAAAAAGTTTTTTTATATCATAGACTGTATTCTGTAAGTATTATTAGGGTTGAAGAATGTACATTGTCTTCATGGTTAACTTACTTAAAGAAGGCATAATCACAAGAGGTACCCGTAAAGAAAGGTTGGCAAAGTTTAATCTAGCTAGCATAAAATTTTGGCGCCAAAACACCTCTCCTCAGGCCTACGAGCTTGGTAACGCGACCATTACAGTCAATAAGAAGAAACGTAGCGAAATCCAATTTCACGATGATATTTCCCAGAGTTGTTTAAAAAAGAGTTGGCTACGGGAACAAAGAGTAAACAAAACATAACAAAAGTTTGAAATACGCGAGTCAGGTGCGGTGCGGAATGATATTGCGAGGCGAGGGAGGTCCCACTTTGTCGCAAATACAATCTACGTACTTGTTCTGCTTGCCTGGTACTTTTTGAATGCAGTTGTGGACTCTGTCAATGATATTTGAATTCTTTTGTGCCATTGTAATAGAGAAAGGGCTAAAAAATATTGTTGACTGTTAAAAATCGGTGGTTACTATATTTTTATGGTTGTTAGCGATGAGAGTATCTTGTTCCCGCTTATATTTTGATATATCTCACAGCTGCATTGCAGTATCATTATTCCACCATGAATTGTAGTACAGAATTCGCTAATTATAATAAAACACAACGAGTCACTCTCTTCATCTCGCGTTGAACAGTTGCGATTGTTAGCGTAACACAACTGAGGCTGAAAATGCCGGGAAGGCTCACAGTTTACTTCGATGGAACTTGAAGGGTGTAAATGCCATCAAAGTTACTATCTGGCTGCAGTATTGAGGCTGTGAGAATAGGGTAGTAACTTGTATTTATATTTGTACAGTATTTTATACTAAGAATGTCAAAAAAAATAAAAGGTCTGTTTTGACATTTGTATTTTGACTACCTAGCGGCTTGAATAGGGGTTTGAGGGGTACTACTACACCGGACGCCAAGGGAACTCGCGCGTGATTTCGCACCATTCGGTTGAACACTAATATTATTTAAAGTCCGCGTAGATTATTAAAATTTTGAGCGTTTTATTTATTGGTTATGTATCTAAGAATGTAAATAAGAAATTCTTCATAAAGTAGTCTGTAAATTTCGAAAATAACCAACCTTTCAATTTTTCCCGTACTTTTTCTAAATGCTTGGGGTCTCACGGGCCTATTCAAGCCGCTAGGTAGTCAAAATACAAATGTCAAAACAGACCTTTTATTTTTTTTGACATTCTTAGTATAAAATACTGTACAAATATAAATACAAGTTACTACCCTATTCTCACAGCCTCAATACTGCAGCCAGATAGTAACTTTGATGGCATTTACACCCTTCAAGTTCCATCGAAGTAAACTGTGAGCCTTCCCGGCATTTTCAGCCTCAGTTGTGTTACGCTAACAATCGCAACTGTTCAACGCGAGATGAAGAGAGTGACTCGTTGTGTTTTATTATAATTAGCGAATTCTGTACTACAATTCATGGTGGAATAATGATACTGCAATGCAGCTGTGAGATATATCAAAATATAAGCGGGAACGAGATACTCTCATCGCTAACAACCATAAAAATATAGTAACCACCGATTTTTAACAGTCAACAATATTTTTTAGCCCTTTCTCTATTACAATGGCACAAAAGAATTCAAATATCATTGACAGAGTCCACAACTGCATTCAAAAAGTACCAGGCAAGCAGTACAAGTACGTAGATTGTATTTGCGACAAAGTGGGACCTCCCTCGCCTCGCAATATCATTCCGCACCGCACCTGACTCGCGTATTTCAAACTTTTGTTATGTTTTGTTTACTCTTTGTTCCCGTAGCCAACTCTTTTTTAAACAACTCTGGGAAATATCATCGTGAAATTGGATTTCGCTACGTTTCTTCACTACACTTCTTCTTACACCGGACGCCTAATTTTTATTTTATTGTTTCTTTCAGTTTCGTTCCAAGTTACATTCTAGGGTCTTTCACAAATGTCAAAACGGGCTTTTTATTTTTTATCAAGTTTAAACAACGAATGATTATTATTTTTTCTGAAAACAGTATCTAAATTAGTTATTAAAAAAGGCAGCAATTAGCTTCTCCCGACATATCGCTATCTCTTTTACACGCATTTAACCTAATGTCGGTGACGTAACATTTCAGTTTGTGCATCCTTTTTCTTTTATTTGACAGTGTTCTTTTTCAGATTTGAAAGGTATATTAACTTAATATTGAACGGATTTTTTTTTTTTCTACTTGAAATTTTGGTTAAAATTACTTTTTAATACTAATCGTTTAAAAAAAATAGTGTACTACCCAATAGGTAAACAAATGAAGGCATTGACTTTCCCTATATCTTTGCAAAATATTTACTTTTTGTTTCAAGCCTATATCTCTTGTAACTCCGAAAATCTAGTACCTATCATTAGACTATTGATAAAAATTGGAAGCTACGTATGTATGGCTTCGATCCTTGTATACTCTTTGTGTTATCTTTTAGAGTTAATCTATTTCTCGCTGTCCGGCCGTCCGGTAACTGTCCGGACCAAGCCCAAGTCGTCGACGGCACCAGGGTTAGTTTCGAAAGACAGCTCGAGCCCCGGTATGAGAGCTAGAAAGAACGGGGTGGGTCTTTTAGTCAGTAAGTCTGACACTATCTCCCGCTCCGCCCAAGAGCGGGGGTTATCATTGGATGATTTTTTCCCACCATAAAAAAAGAGTTAATTTATTTAAATCATCGACCGCTTCGTTTTCCATCAGGTGAGATAGCGGTCAAGCGCAAACCTATCAACAATGAAAAAAATCCACTGGGGAAATTTATCAATTGTTATGCTTAAAAAAGAGTTAGAGAGAGATCAGATTGATCTAGTAGAACTGGCGTTGGTTTATTTACCAACATATATACACTCATATATGTTGGTAAATAAACCAATGCAAGTTCTACGAATATTGTATTTATTAAAAGCGCCGCTACTCCAGTTGTCGCAACACAGAAATCAGAATGAAAACTAAAATTTACGGCGCGTCATAAAAGTGGGACCCACTTTTCTGTTTATTATTATTTTTTGTTTTTATATTGATCAATCAATGTAATATTTGTAAGCAAATGAGTTGGAAACGTCACAATAACACGCAAACCTTCAAACGGAGGAACATAAATCAGGCTGGGGCCGTTGTACCCGAACAGGAAGCGGAGTCGATGCACCCCACGCACACAGGCGCGCGCCGCCGTCAATACGGTCAGCTCACCGGGCCTGCGCCTGTGTGCGTGACACGAATACACGAAAACGCGGAAGTACCACATTAACATATATTTTCCACGCACACATACACACCCGACACAGTGTAGCTACATGTCTTTCACTCACACACACGCTGGTTTTCCTTTGATTCTGCGCGTGTGTGAGTGCCGCCCTGTAGCTACACGGTCGGGGGTGTGGTTCTCACAGAGACGCTCCGAAGAGAACTGGGCGAGTGTGCATGTGTGTGTAGCCGGTGCGGCTGTGTGCGTGACTGAGCTGAGTAAAGTCGATACAGCGTGTATTTATTTAGTTCATAAGTTATTACTGTGATTTTCGGTGAGTTATTTCAATTCATTTGTAATGCGGATTACGTCGTTATTCAAAGAAATATTTTATTTGTGTTGTACTGCATTGGATCGGGTTATTTGCGGAATTTTTAGCGATAGTATGCTGTAGATTATAAAATTACTTTCCCAAATAAAGACAATAAAGTTACAAAAAAAAGATTACTTGCAGAATATTCCGTAGACACACCCCCAAAACTCGAGCATCATAACTCACAACAAAACCTGAAATGCAGCACTGCACAAAATCTAACTACGTCATTTATATCAGCCTGTGTATAGTATACAGGGTGCGGCGGACACGTGTCTACGGCGGCGGGCTGTGGCAGTGTGCAGGGGCGTGGGGCGCGGGGGTGCGCGGGCGGAGCGGGGCGCGGTGCGGCGCGAGCCCGGCGCGCCCCCGTTCACGGCCAGGGGTCGGCGACCGCACCCCGGCTACGGTGTAACCCCGCTACGAAGCTACGGCACTGCTACGGTGCTACGGGCCGTAGCTTCCTCTTTTGTTTTAATTTCTATTTTCGAACTCTTTATGTAATTCGGTTGTTTCTTTTTGGTATTTTTTTTTTGTTTGTAGTTGTGTTTTTGGTTGTATTGTCATTAATCTCACTGGTTCATGGGTGCTGAAATTTTTTTTTTTTTTTTATTTGTAAGACAGCAAATTGATACAAATTATGCTATGCTAAGTGACTTTGGCTTATTTTTTTAGTTTGTAGTTGATTTTTTGGTTATAGTGAGATTGATTTCACTGGTTTATGGGTGCTGAAAATTTCGTTTTTTTTATGGTATATTAAGACTACAATTCAAACAAATTATGCTATGCTAAATGAATTAATTTCTTAGTAAAGCAATTGTAATGACTGTTTTTTAATTTATTATTCTCGGTATCGACAGTGTGTCTACGCAGAATAGGAAGGGAATTTTCATGGGATTTCCTGTTACGAAGCCGCCCCGGGGGTGTGTCGGGTAATTAGTTTGCCCTTAAATAACCTAGATACTTTTCAAACATTATGAAAGTGGCTTTTTGTGTGTTAATTATTGATTATTAAAATAATTCTTAATTTTTCGTTAGTTAATTTTAAAATTAATTTACAAAGGGTATTTTTATTTCAAACTGGGTCAACATTATTTTAACTTTGTTTTGATTAAAACCTTTAAAATCAAAAGTAAAGTAAATCAGAAACTTAAATACTAAACTACTATATCTAATTACGACGGCACGGTTGACGCAGCGGTTGAGCGATTGCCTGCTGTGCGGCGTGTCGTGGGTTCGCTTCCTGCACAGGACAAATATTTGTATGGCCTACAGATAACTGTTTCAGCTATGGATGTCTAGTGTTTGTAAGTTTACATGTTTGTGAAAGCATCGACAATACAGAAGTTAATCCTAGTGAGGGGCAAATAAAAAAAATAAAAGAAGAATTACGAGCTTATTAACTAACAATAATAAAAACTTTTTTCTAACTAATTGTATAATTATACTGCAACGTACAAACAAACTGACACACCCCCAACGAAGAACTACCCGCTCTATGCCTTACAAAAAAAAAAAACTAAAATCTACGGCCTTTTCCTAGTCATAAAGAACTTGGCTGTAAAATTGGCCACGATTCGCTGACTAGCCTTAATTAATGTCCTGAAATATATCACGACACGCTTTCAGCAGGGTCGGCAGAAACGTATGAATAGTAGGTTAAATATAACTACCGCTAAAATGTTGAGGGGAGGTAGACGGATATTTTTTGTGGGAAAGATCTGACAGGTCATAAATTGTTTCTTTGTGTCAAAGTTTGTTGCCCTATAGTCGGTTAGGCGGGAAAGTTCAGCGCAAGAATATGTGCCGGTTCAGTCTAGCTCCTTTTATTTAATAAAAAATACAGACATGTAATTAACAAAGTGATTTTATTTAACATTATTGTCATCTGAAAGTACCTAATTAAAATAAACTTCCGCAAACCGCATTCAGCTCAGTTTTCCCGCCACCAGCCTGCTGAGCTGGAAACCAACACATCATTATTCCTCCACCCATCCTTATTTATACGAGGACTGCATAATTACTGCAATCGGGATGCAGCAGAAAAATCAGGAAACGATCACGCAAACCGCGTCACTGTTACATAAGCGCGGGAGGGGGGCGGTTACGCAAGCGGCGGGGCGGGGGGGCGGCGGTGGGAGGCGGCAGGGCGAGGGTCGTCGATCGATGCGCGGCCGTTCACCCGCCTGCAATGCGCCTGGCCGCCTGCACACATCCGCCTTGGCTCCATGCTGCCCTGGTACCACAGCCAGCGCCCGGTCGTTCGCTTTTGGGGAAAAATGAGGAAATGACGTTTGATATACGGGTTTCCATTTCAGGTTACCTTTGTAATTTCGATCTTTAATTAAAGTTTCAGTTCAATTTAAAATATTTCAGTTCTTTTTTTTTTCAAGCTTATTTTAATCACTAATCACACTACTTAATTAATCAAATTAGACAAAAGTAAGTAAGCGGATTAGAACACAAAAACTTTGACGTCATCATGATAATCATGCCAAAAAAATCGCAAAACAAAGAACAATGGAAGTTCCGTCAGGAAAAACAGTATCATTAATCAACCAATTTAAAGTACGAAGGAAAGAAAACTAAAGAATTTTCTTCTGCGGTGTAAAAGTTAGAAACAGCTACACTCTGTATCGGGCGTAGACATGGCTACGTGACGCTACGCGACGTAGCGGGTCTACGCGCGTGCTACGAGTACTTAGACTTGCACGGAATTGATTTTTTCCTTATTTCGTATTCTCGCCGCGTTTTTAGATATTTCGTATAATGGCGTACTCTATGGGGCACGGAAGTTTTCTAACAGAAATTGAATCATAGGCCTTTGTTTACTTTGCACTAGTAAAATGAAAACGGAACGACTTTTGGGTTTTCGCATACCTACGTAGTATTTTTATTAAACACTAGCTTTTGCCCGCGGCTTCACCCACGTACAAAAAATATAGCCTATGTTACTCAGAAATAAAGCAGCTTTCTATCAGTGAAATAATTATAGCAATCGGACCAATACTTTCAGAGATACCTCCTACAAACAAACAAAACAAACTGTACCTCTTTATAATATTAATGTAGATGCATATTTTGAAACTGAATTCACAGGTTGTCTGAGAACATAGGTTTTCGCATTCGTAGTACTTTTAATAACCATGAATGTTTGGAAACAAAATCAAATCAAATCAAATCAAATCAAAAATATTTTATTTCACATAGGCCTACATGGGCACTTATAAAACGTCAGAAGCTAGTGCACGGTTCCAAATTGGTCGTTTCCTATGGAGAAGAACCGGCAAGAAACTCCATGGTTACTCTTTTAAAAAAAAGTGGTTGTTTTTACAATATTGATAGATATTATGTAAGAACAGTCAAATATTGTTCACAAAAGCACAATAAAAATTTTCTTAGTAAAAAACAAAGTAAGTCGTAATAGGAAGTAGACGAATTCGTGGAGTATACAGTGTAAAATATACCGGTAGTCCGAGAACAATACTCGAAGTACGAGAATAACTCTCCAATAGGAGTGAGCTGGAATGAAACAGGGATTCCATTTATAACAAAGGCATTTGGAGCTTATGCATGTACACGACGTACGCGTCATGTGTTCCTGGTACCACAGAAAAATTGATGTTCAAATGCAACTGAGATTTGTTGCCCGGGCAACCAGTAATTGGAGGGTTTTTGAAATACAACTCAGATTTGTCACCCGGGCAACCAGTAATTGGAGGGTTTTTTGAGGAATTATGTTTGTAAAAAACTGGGCACTGGGGTTCGCGCCCTGAGAGTTCCTTACAAACTAACCTATGTAAATAGTTCACAGTTTGACTGGCCTGTTGGTCTAGTGGTTAGTGACCCTGACTGCTATGCCAGAGGTCGTGGGTTCGATTCCCACCCAGCACAAATGTTTGTGTGATGAGCATAATCATTTATTCTGTGTCTGGATGTAATTTATCTATAATACGAGTATGTATGTATTTAGAAATATATAAGTATGTTTATCAGTTGTCTAGTAGGTACCCATAACACAAGCTCTGCTTAGCTTGGGACTAGACGGTGTTGTGTGATAGTTGTGGAATATTATATTATAATATATTAGTTCAATTCTCAAATGAAGGCACGTGAGCATATTTCCAAGAAGTTAGTAGAATCATCATGGAGTCTAGAAGATTTTTCCTAATTGCAAAAAAAAAAAATAAGATTGTGACGTACCACCAAAACAGTTTTCAGATTTATTTCTATACTTCAATTTAATTAAATATCTTTTTTTGTTTTGTTTTGTACATAATACTAGTCTTGAAAATAAATTAAAAAGATCAGCTACGTCCTGCCCTTGGGGCAAACAATAGACACTTAAGAATATAGGTAAGTACGTTATTTTCCAAATTATTAATATTTCACATAAAAATAAAAAGATACAATGAAACAAAACGAATTAACGTAGGCAGGGACAAAACAGTAGCCTATATTGGAGAGGGACTTTATTGTAGAAGTGATTTGTACAATAAAAAGTCTATTATAGAGTAGAGTACTTGTCTAATAATAGATCATGGAGATTCTTCTTAATTTTTTTACTTGTACTATAAGGCCTTGCTTTATGTCAAATTTCAGGATTCTGGCTACACGGGAAGTATGAATTTTGATTTTACCGAGTGTCGAAATGTACGTGTTTTGCCGTATAAACCGAAGTATTTTTTTCTCTCGCTAACTTGCAAGTTTGATTTTTTTACAGATTTGAGAGTCCTCAGACCTGAGTATGTCATATGTGGTTGTTAATTTCAACTCGATACCTCTACGCGTTTCTGAACAAAAGGGGCCTTGACAGACAAACAGATGGATAGAAGGACGGACAACAATGTTATTCTGTAAGAGCTCCGTTTTTTCCTTTTGAGATACTGAAGCCTCCACCGTAGGCGCGGGCTTGCGGATAATCAGCAATGGGTAGCTCGCTGTCCGGCCGTCCGGTAACTGTCCTGACCAAGAACTCTCGTGCCAGGCCTTGGTTGAGGCCATGGTCCGGAACGAGGAGTAGTGGCAGGCGGTCGCCGACTTCTGCGCATCAGGCAACGGCGTTATCGCCGCCGCCGCCGTCGCCGGGATTCTGATCCCGATTTCCGGCCACCGTAGGTGCGGGCTTGCGGATAGTGAGCAATGGGTAGGTCGCTGTCCGGCCGTCCGGTAAATGTCCGGACCAAGCCCAAGTCCTCGACGGCGCGCACTGTTCCCGCGCGCCTCAAGGAGTTGTCAGCAACAGCAGGGACCCAGCCGGGTCGAAGCCTTCTGGGGCCGGGGTTATCCGAAAGGGCGCTCGAGCCCCGGTATGAAGGTGAGAAGGAACGGGGTGGGTCTTTTAGCCAGTAAGTGTCTGACACTATCATCCGCTCCGCCCAAGAGCTGGAGTTGTCATTGGATGATTTTTTCCCACCAAAAAAAAAAGTTACGGAACCCTAAACCATGTTGCTCTTTTTAGTTGTTAGGGTTTTATTTTTATTTAATGGGTACACGAGCCTGTTGGTAATTCTATGACTAGTAAGCATCTCGTGGTTTAATTATACTTCAGTCAGTAATTATGAAGGTAAATAATGACAATTTATTAGCTGTTTACCATGTAGTTTCCGAACAAAATACGGTTTACAGCCAAAACCGAAACCGGCCCATTTTTCAGTTTCAGTAACAGAAATACTGTCAAAAGCTTAAAATAATATTTCGGTATTAATAATATTCGCATTCTTTCCAAGAGAGCAGTGGTGGCCGGTCCCGACTTACGAGTTGTAGGTCGCGGGTTCAAACCCAGCCAGGCGCATTACTTTGTATTATAATTCATTTCATCACCACTCTCAAAATGGTCAAGGAAAACATCGTGAGGAAATCGGTATATCCTAGAACCAAAAAATTCGGAGACATGTGGCAATCCGCACTGGGCCCGCTTGGTGTGTGAAGTGGGAACATTATGAGGCCAACTATCATCATTATCATCATCATATCAGCCGAAAGACGTCCACTGTTGGACATAGGCCTCCCCCAAGCGTCGCCACAACGACCGGTCCTGTGCGTCACGCATCCATCGGGTTCCCGCGACCCTGACCAGGTCATCGGTCCACCTTGTAGGAGGCCGTCCAACGCTGCGTCTTCCGGTACGTGGTCGCCACTCCAGAACCTTTCGTCCCCATCGACCATCCGTTCTGCGTGCAATGTGTCCTGCCCATTGCCACTTAAGTTTGGCGATTCTTCGAGCTACGTCGGTTACCTTGGTTCTCCTGCGGATATCTTCATTTCTGGTGTGATCACGCAAGGAAACTCTACTATGAGGCCAACTATACTATGCTATATCCATAACCACAATCCATAACAAGTATATATTCTGTATGTATTACGGTACTCAACTATTCAATAAAATTCAACAATCCGTTAATAATGTAGCTCCACAAAATATCCGCATACCGCGCGGTGCCCGCGACCTTTGAACGCGGCTCTCTGACTAATATCGTACATACCCTGTAGTGTACTGACCCCTTATTTATGACCCCACTTAATTTTAAGGCTGGGGTTGACAGGACAGCCGTTTGAAAGATAAAAAGCTTGCAAAGAAAGTTTGCTGAATTCTTTCAACTTATTCGTAAATCTAGGTATATCTTTTACCGCTTTTAGGCTCGAAATGTGGGATTTTGCACTAGTGCGGAAATGTGCGGCGATACTACACAATTTATTATATTTATTGTTTTACACTGGACAGCCCTCAGTGGTTGGCTTAGCGGACAAACTCGAATAAAGTATAATATGTTGAAAAACGTTTTAATATATTAATTCTGACTAAAATGGCAAAGTTTTACCACCTGTAAGAAAATGTACTATTTCAATACACTCACTCAAAAACCTGTTCTTATCCCACCGCTTTTAGGCACGCAATTAACAGTTTTCCGCACTTGTGCAGAAAAGCGCACGTGCTCGCTCCTGCCACAATTTTATAACATTTATCGTATCAGGCTGGGCGTGTGGATGGACGCCTTGTGGGCGTGGCCCCACAAGGCGTCCATCGACGAGTCGTAAATGTATTGAAAAACGTCGTTTGATACACGTGTAGATTTGTTACTGCAGCCCTCAGCTCCAAAGACAATCTTTCTTCACTTGTAATAAAATGTACTATTTATATAAATAATACACTAACCTTTACGAACTGAAGCTTTTTTTTTATTATTTTGCGATTGTTTTTTTTTTCAATAGTATACAATCTGTGCACCGTACATTAAAAGTAATAACTGTAGTAACTAACTGTTTAATCGATATTGAATGGAACCAGTAAACCAGTCTCGTAAACTCATGTCTGACTCTCAAGGTCATCGCTGAATCCATATTTTTGCATTGGTATTCTTGAATTGAATTAAAAAACAATATCGCAACGATTTTTTTTTACACCGAAGAATAAATACAAAATTCAGGGACTATAGAAGCCCCCATCTCCCGGAAGTGGATCCAAATCCCATTTTACAGCCACCGCAGGCGCGGGCTTGCGGACGGCGAGCAATGGGTAGCTCGCCGTTCGACTGTTCCGTAACCGTCCTGATCGAGCAAAAGTCGTCTAAAGCGCGTAGTATTCCAGGCGCGCCTCAAGGAGATATCAGCAACCGTAGGGCCCAGCAGGGTCGAAACCTTCTGGGACCATGAGATGTTTGAAAACCGTGGCCCTGGAGCGAAGGCAAAGAAGGAACAGGAGTGGTGTAGCGACATCTATGGCGTCACATAAGAACTTATGTACTTATGTTTACTTATGTTGTTGAAACCTCTACGGTCCGGATCAAGCATTTCGCCTCGTCGTTTATACCGCGTACATCGAGGGACTGGAACATTTGCCTGCTTCGGTCTTCCCGTCTGATTATAATTTAGGGATCTATAAGGCTCTTAATAAACTAGTGCGCCTCACCATCAACGATCGCATCACTGCTTACCATCAGGTGGGATCGCAGTCAAGCACTACTTTATATCAATAAAAAAAAAAAAACTATTCCTGCATCGCGCAATCAAAGTTCTCCGCACTTTCAGACAGTCGCCCACCAGAACATAACACCTGTCTGGTCGGAGAGTCCTCCATTTTCAACCGAGGTTTGCGAGACTTTACTCTCAGTTCCGAATACCTCCACAGTGGGTTTTAACCAACAAAACTCTGACACAGAAGGTTGCCATGTCATTAGATGATTTTTCACCCAAAAAAAGATTACTTTAGAAGCTTAAAATCAATGGGATGTGACAAAGACTTATCGAAAAACGTTTTGTTTTAATTATTGGTTGAAACAAGAGCTGGCGTCGATTAAATATAAATCGAATTATCATTTACAGAATTTTTATTTACAGATTTATATTCATATGTCAATTTATAGATTCATCTTTAAAGATCCATATTCATATGTCAATTTATAGATTCATATTAATAGATTCAATTCATAATATCGATCAGAGAGAGGGCGGAAGGAGCCGGAAGTGGCGCCGCCTAAAATCGTCGTCAAAATACGCGGAATTCTGGCGTCATAAGTTCACTTTTATAAGGAAAATCCGGGGTCCAGAAACACAAGGCAAGAAGGAACATAGGAGTAAAAGAGAGGGAGAAGCTTGACAATTCATTGAATGATTTCCTACCTATGATAAAAAAAAATACGCGGAATAACTACCAATAAACTAATGTTCATATTGTTAGAACGTTACTTTAATAATAATAATAATATTTCACATCTATCACACGACGTCGTCTAGTCCCAAGTTAAGCAGAGCTTGTGTTATGAGTACTAGACAACTGATAAACATACTTATACGAGATAACTACTTAGTCCCAAACTAAGTAGCGCTTGTGTTATGACTGCAAATCCAAAAATACACCCACAAAATTTCATCAAAATCAGTCCAGCTGTTTATTAAGAGTTAGGTGATAAACACACGTACATTAGAATTATATTTATACAAAAATTATAATATTCCACAACACAACGCCGTCTAGTCTCAAGCTCTGCTTAGCTTGTGTTATGAGTACTAGACAACAGATAAACATGCTGATATAATTATTTCTAAATACATACAGATAAATTACACCCGGACACAGAAAAAATAATCGTGATCATCACACAAACATTTGTCCTGGGTGAGAATCGAATCCAAGACCTCCGGCTGAGCAGTCAGGACCACTAACCACTAGACCAACAAGCCAGTCAGCACAATCAAAACAATCTTAAAACCTTTAGGGTGAGTTGCGCCATTTAACTATAACTATAACAAAACCATAACCAGCCGTGAAACGGCCTCCTTTTGGTCAATTCGATGATTTGACAACTGTTAACGCCTTTGTTATCGTTATAGTTAAATGGTGCAACTCACCCTTAGTAAACAATACAAAATCTATACGCCAACATCATAATATGAGCAAAAATCCTTAAAAAATAAATGACGGCTTCCTACAAAACATCAAAACATCGAATCACGTCGCCACCACCCCAAACGTCAAATAAAACACATTAGTACATTACAAACAAAACGCATGAAATTGCACTACGTACCTGACCTACCCCTACAGGCAGCGCAATGCGGCGTGCATATACACCGAGTATAGCCCACGTAGCCCCATATAGCCCGCTATAGCACGTATAGCCCGCCAGACTTACAGCACCACTAAATTATACACCACTAGGTTTATTGTGGAGGCAGACAACACTGAGACTGTAGACTTGGGGAATTTGGCGGATGATCGATGGGGTGTATTGATTTATTGTCTTCTTATGGGTAAACTAGACTAAACAAACAACTACACTTACTAATTATACACCGCTAAATTTTGATCGTTTTAATCCCGTGGAGGATCGATCCGGTACATGAAACACTATCGATTTGTAAAGATAAAAAAGTACCTTTTTTTCAAAACTTGTATTAATTTACGCATATACGAAATTAATTTCTTCAAGAATACGTCAGCGGAGCGAGTCCAATGACTTGTCGGTAGTTTGTACGCAACGCCGACTACTACCTACAGATCATAGGACTCGACTATTTTTTTTTATCTTTACAAATCGATATTTGGATAGTGCGAAGTGAAGTGTTACTCATATAGTTTTAAATCTTGTTTACTAATAAAATGGTTTATTATAAGTAATTATGTATGTTAGTCTATAAGGTATTTATGATTTGGGTACATGTTGCCTGAAATAAATTGATTATTATCTCTTTTATTTTCCATTCTATCATATAATTTTATATTTTTAAATATTAAAAAAAAAAATTAAAAAAAAGACATTTAAAAATATAAAACAATAGTTATCCGCCGGTGTCGGGAGCAGGGTCCAAGCTACCGGTGGTTAGGGCTCCAGAGACAGGAACCTCCTCATAATACGAGCCGTATCGAGGAGTACTGCCTTCTGTATCAGGCCCTTGATCCATCCGCGCAACGCCAGCTTCGACAGATGGTCGTTGAAGCTTTTGGCTATAAGGCCATTGACGCTCACGACAATCGGCACAATGACAGCCGATTATTATTATTATTATCATAGTCTTTAGTCACTATGCATAAAGACTATAAACCGTTAAACCTCAACCATAGATCTCAAGCCAAGCATTGTTGTGGACAGTGGTGTAAGGTGACCAATGGCACAGGGGCGAAAAAACCACTGGTCGCCCTTTACATGTTACAAGTCATCAAAAAAATTTTTGTGAAGGGTTAAACAAATGACTTTTCTGCTAGCGTTCTCGCCAAACGCTAAGTACATAATGTATGGCAGTGACATTACCTGGCTAAAAGGCAGTAGGGCGTAAGGAAATGTCAGACTTTTACTACCTATAACGAGCTGGGGGTCCCAGGACACTGCCCTTCGTAGCTCTTGGGTAGCTACGCCATGTTGGTGGGTTGCCATTTCATCAACGGAATTCATCACTTTCACTTTATTCTTTTTTGAATGCCTTCTTTAACCGTTTCAGATTCCCACGGACCAATCGCCCTCAGACCAAAACCAGTCCTCTTTTCAATGTAACTGCTTGGAGACTCCAGATGGGTGACACCGGTCGTTAGTTCGTCCTTGAGAGTCGTGCCCAAGTCGCCAGTCGCCGCGGTCGCTCGCCAGACAGCCTCCAGTCTAGACGAGGGGTTCCAAGTGCATTTTTCTGTCTGGACCCCTCTTTCAATGTAAAGCGAACCCCATCGTTTATGCGTGTGCGTTATTTAATTTTAAACACAAAACTTTTGACGAAACCATTCTTATTGCATACGCTAACGGTCCATAATTGTCTGATATCATTTTATTGGAAAGTTTGACATAGGTAGCGATTGCCTTTGATGTATTTTGCTCGTTTGTGCTTTCTATTTTTGAGTAGCAATTATTTGTGAGGTCGCTAACAGAATGATTCGTTCTTAGGGTCTGTTTTATAAATTCTGCTGTTTTTATTAGTGAGAGTTGCGTATTTGTTTATATTATGTTTTGATTTCTACTAACTAGGTTTGTGTACTAAGTCATTTGATGCAAAACATTCTTAGTTTAAGGCCTTGTCAAACTAAAATTGAGAAGTGTACGCATTAATATTACAAAGGTTTTGATCAAAAAGTTGGACTGTGAAAAAGACGGATGAAAAAAGATTGCATGTAGCGGAGATGAAAATGTTGAGATGGATGTGTGGTGTGACGAGATTGGATGAAGTGAGAAAAATAAAATACTAATAAATATACTCAATATTGGAGGAAGTTTGAAACTGGCGCCAGTGACTGACAAGCTGAAGGGGAATCGTTTGTCTTGGTATGGTTATGTGAAGAGGAGGGATGAAATGCATGTTACTAAAAGAGTCATGAGCATACATGTTGATGGGTGGAGAGGGAGAGGGAGGCCAAAGAAAAGATGGATGGATTGCGCGAAGAGCGATATGAAAGAAAAGGAAGTTAGTGATAGCATGACGAGTGACAGGGTAGAATGGAAGAAAAAAACCTATTGCGCCGACTTCAAATAAGATGGGACTAGGGCAGGAAAAAGAAGAAGAAGATTATAAAGGTTTTTTAGCTTGTGTGTGAAATTGTAAATGTTTGTTATTTCTTCACGTTGAAACTGCTTAAGAGATTTGGATCAAATTTGGCTTACAGGTAGATCAAATCTTAGAATAGCACTTGAGATACTTTTTATCTCGAAAGTATGTTACCTTGGGATAATTCTCTACTTTTACCCGGACGATGCTACTGGAAGCAATTAGTTAGAATATAAGGGGTTATAGTAAAAGGTACCTAGTACCTTCTATCAAAGCTAGTGTGAGTAAAGGTATTTACGTACCATTTACCTTTGTTTCGTCTATGTACTTGTGTATATTTATTAAAACTTAACTCACTAGTAATAAGCACTGTATAGAGGCAGACCTAATGCCTTGGGCATTTTCTACCAGTCGACCTTAGGGTGGTGTTAACAAACAAATAGAAAAGACATACAATAAAATATATATATAAGTACTTAGATATCGGAGAAGACGAAAAAAAAAGCTATTTAACTAGACCAAATCTAGGTAATTAAATAATGTTAACTAAAGAGAATACACTCTCCCAATCTCATGAAAGATAATTAAAATTACAAGGAAATAAAACAATGTAAGTTGTAAAGTGTTTTGTGGCTCATTTCTATTCTCTTGCTGCACCATACATGGTATATGACCATCAGACCCATTAAACATTTTACAAAGTCCAGTCACAACACAACAGACATAATAATAGCTATAGAGGATGCTAAGCTACATTTCATTCTGTCTAAATACGAGTCACTGTCTAGACTAAATCTTGTCTAAAGACTAGGAATTTATAACCCCCTTGAAGTTCATGCCGCGCCGGTGCCGCGGGCAAAAGTTAGGGGCGCACTACGAGGTGTGAAGATGGTGACAATGTTTAGCATTGTTGTGGTCTGGAAGCATGCTTGTATTTAGTAGGAGGTACATGCTGTTGGGCTTAGTGCAATCTTATTTAAAAACCTGTTACTAAACTTTAACGTGGGGATTAACTTTTTCTTGCTTTTTAGTTTAAAGTTTGTTATTGTTAGTAGCCAGACTTTAGGTAGATTTAACTTCTCCCGCAGGAGCACCTCAGGCTTGCGGATGAATGGTGTGTGCCTCAAAGAGATGTCAGCAAATGGATTACGCCCACTAGAGCTGATGCCTGATAGGGCTGCGGGATAGGTCGAAAAGTTACCGTAGCTCTGGAACGCAAAGGGTAACTGAAGGAGCACATTTGGGTTTCTCGCTAAACCCTAAGCGAGAGGGTTTTTTTTGTTAATTTCCTACAGAGAAAAAAAGGTAGGTTTTACTATTATTGGGAAAAAGTAGATAACTCTAGGTTGCAAATTGCAAAATATAAGAAGGTGCGGAAATTTGACAACTACGTGTTGTGGTACAAGCTAGGCTTTGTTTTGTCTCATGTTAACGACGTCGAATAATTTCTCATTTTGTAAATAATAATGTAAAACTAATAACCTTGTTGTATCGAACAGAAAATAAAACACTAAAATTGAAATAATCACATGTTGGTGGATCTCTGTTTATAAAGAAAATCTACGGATTAAAATGATTATAAGTTCCTCAGGTAGATCCTATCAAGAGTATTAACTGCTTAAAAGATTAGTTCTAATGAGTATTAACTGCTTAAAAGATTGACTTCAAAAACAATGCCGCAAAAAGGTGGGTTTATATTTTTCTAAAACATTTTTAAATTGAAAACAACACCTTTCACGTGGAATAAAATTTTCCTCTTGTATTGTGCGACGTTCCCTTGAGATCCCTCACTAGAGAGGAACATTGAACAATCCTAACGTCTAACAACATTGTATCAAATAATTAACACTGAGATAATTATAATTACTTTGTACAAGTTTTAGCTAAGAATTATCTTCTTACTGACGAGCAAAGTACACGTTGATTTTGAGATACTGTAGTCTCCAATAACCTGTGAAATTGAAGGTATATAATGAGGGCCGGTATCAGGCAATCACGATTCACGAAGAAGTAACTCGTAAGTCTAATAATCGTTTCTATTCTGTACATAAAGCGTTATAGGAAGCAGCTAGGTATGAGCGATGCGTACATAGCTAGCTCGGAAGTGGCTGCAGGTCGTTGCACATCCCGGCCGCGTAACAGGGGTTTGGGGGCAGAAGCCTCGCCCCCCCTGCCCGGGCAATTGCCCCTCGGTTCATTATCAAAGTTCACTAGTACGGTGCACACATATAGCTCGTTGTATCGACGACGTCGCGGTGCATACACGCCTGCGTGCTGGACCGGACTATCGAGAGCTCGCTAACTCTAGCCGCGGAAAGGAAGCAAAGCTGTTCAAGCAAGTATTGCAGCTCCATGTAAACTGGCCTCCATGTCAGGGGTGTCGAACTGTGCCGACGTTTCACGGAAACAGTCGAACCCCGGGCGGGAGTTTTGACAGCTCGCCCGGAAAATCTGCAGCGAGGAAATGCGCTCGCCAACTTAGTTAGGTGTTTAATTTGTTAGTTTTAAACCTACTGATTATTAAAATAAGGGTTATATTATATTTTCTCATGGTTTGCTTCTAGGGATTCTTGGCTTTTGTGTAGATTAGGTGTTTCTAATACGTGAGAATAAAATATATAAGTGATTTCACTAACACAGGCAGATACCTTATTAAATTTTAATGGGGTTTTAATTATATAATTTCGGAAAACAAAGTACGAATTCCACAACTGATTTTATTACACAGAGTCAGGCAACACTACTTTAGGTAAAATATTTTTTTTTTCAGTAATCCCATATCAATTATAATAAACAGGTAGCAAAGAGAAACTGTCTGGGCATAAAAATAGTCCATAATAACTTGGTTGTCATGACGACCGCCGACGGTGGGCCGTCGCGCGCGCCGTATCTAATCGCTATATTATTATATACCAGGGTCACATAGGTCTGTAGGCTATTTTAATTAGTTTGATAGGGAGCTTAAAACAGCCTACGCATATTTTAGAAATAGATTTTTCTTTTTTTTTCTCAAGCGCGAACTTATCCGTAATATAAAAAAAAAACTGGACTGTAAAGTGATGGCATGAAACACAGGTTTAAATTAACCTAGATTGGGCGGTCCGCTTTCAAACATTGCATTTCTGAACCACGACTTATTGAAACTTTAAAAATATTTTAGTTTTAGTATATTTTAGTCTCTGTACTTGTGTGGAAAACCTTGTTACTGTTGGCTTAATGTTTACTATCCCTGTACTTGTTATGCTATTAGACTCAAACGCCACCTCTGGTTGGTGAAAAACTAATGCAACATTTATGGAAAATAAAGATAATTGTTAATAGTGCTATGGTTTTTGAAGTCTTAAGTGGAATGGCTACCAGGAACTATTTTAAGAATATGACCCCTGTCTATCTGCATAATGTTATTTTTATCTCCTATATTTATTTTCTGTACATATTTTTGATATTTTGAAATATTTCTTAAAATAATTATATAAAAAAAAGGTTGGTTAGGGCTCCAGAGACAAGAACTTCCTCACAATGCGATGGCTCGCAGGGAGTCATCGAGGAGTACTGCCTTGTATGAGGCCCTTGATCCAACCGCGCAACGACAGCTTCGACAGTTGCTCGTTGAAGCTTTTGGCTATAAGACCATTGGCAGTCACGACAATCGGCACAATGACAGCCGAGTCCACATTCCACATGTCGACAACCTCGTGTGCTAAGTCGAGATATTTGATTTGTTTCTTTTTTTCTAGCTTTCACGAGATTCTCGTCATGTGGAATGGTGATATCGACTATTGACTATCATTGTACGGCCGACTAATCGGTCTATCACCACTATATCAGGCTTATTGGCCATAATAGTACTGTCAGTGATGATGGACCGATCCCAATACAAAGTGATATGACCATTATCGAGAACTGGGTCGGGCTCATACCTATAGTATGGCACTTCCGATTCCACAAGAGAGTATTTCAGAGCAAGTTGCTGATGGATAATCCTGGCTACAAGGTTGTGCCTATGCAAAGTATTCCCCGTTAGCTAGACGAGAAGAACGAGTAATTATGTGGTGGATTGATTCACCCGTTCGGGACATGCCCGAAAGATGTAAACCGAGCCGTTCTTCACAATAAAAAAAACTAGGCAGGTGCGAGTCGGACTCGCGCATTGAGGGTTCCGTGCAAACTACAATTCCCGAATGGAGTCTCGAAGAATGTTCCGAATTGCAAAAAAAGTTTTTTTTTTTGTTACTTAGATAATAAATTTACTATTTTCAGATTTATTCCTTTATCTGTGCTATAAGACCTTGCTTTGTGTCAAATTTCAGGATTCTGGGTCAACGGGAAGAATATAAATTTCGATATTTGAGAGTATCAAAACATTCAATACGGTCGTTTAGGCCTTTTTTTCATTAGTTAACTTAGAAGTTTTTTTTTTCGCAACTTGAAGGGACCGCAGACCTGAGTATATGGTTTTAATTTCAGCTCGATACCTCCACGCGTTCTCGAGATAAAGGGTCTTGACAGACAGACAGACAGACGGACGGACAACAAAGTGATCCTATAAATAAGGCTTCCGTTTTTTCCTTTAGAGGGACGGAACCCTAAAAATATGATCTTGATCTTGCTTCCTTATTATTATTAATTAAACCTTCACGTTAAACACTGTAACGGTGTCTACTCAACTAATGACTGGTGGTGACTGAATTTATATCGTCGTAAACGGTCGCAAAGTGACTTAAATGTCCCTCGGGGATGTCGGGAAAGAATACTAATGTTCCAACTATTAAGCGCTCGGACTTTAGTGGCGTTAGATTACTTCACAAGTGAGGAGGGTGGTGTTTATAGACAGTTCATTTAGTTTTACTCATTGCTTCCTATACAATTACTGTTAGTAAGTACCTATTGTAGTAGCACAAGCTCTGCCCCCTTAGCCAAGTTACAACAGTTTTGCTTGCGTCGAACGTTTCGAGTTGACCTTGCCGCCAATTCTTTTGTTCTGACCACGTGACTGAGCGTTGAGACGACGTCATCGTCATTCCCGTACATTTGAAACTTTCTACAAGCGTTAACTATTGCAGATTAGAAACTTGGCTAGGGGTTCTGCTTAGTGTAGAACTAGATGAGGTTGTAAGAAAGTTGTGAAATATTATTTCCTTTATTTTCCTAAAACACATATAAATTATATATTTAAATATTTAAGCCCTCCAGTCGTCTAACACGAGCCTCCTTAGGTGTTAGTCGAGACTCTTGGCTATTAAGCCATTGCCCGACACGACTATCGGTACAATGATGTCAGAAGAGGTTGTAATCGTATCGAGAGTACTGGCAGTCTGAGAGATTGACGAATGTTTGAATTTATGTTAGACAGAATATAAGAAAGAGTGTGTCTGTCATAATCGGTGTGTTCTATATAAAATGACAACTTGTGTTTTTATGAGAAATGTAAAAGAAAATAAATACTAATTTTATCACATATTCATGTTTACATGGTTTGATTAAACCACGCTCTGCTACCCTTAATACCATGTACTCATAGGTTATGGGCCCAGCCGCATGATTTTTGCATAAAAAGTGATACGATGTGAAAAAAGTATTCTTTTGTTTTTTTTCAAAAATAAAAAAAACATGATGGAGACTTCAGCTTCTGGTAGCGGAGGGCTATCAGCAGTATGCGCAGAAAAATTAGAAGGTATGCGAAACTATGGAAGTTGGAAGTTTGATATCCAGTGTCATCTGATGCATGATGATCTTTGGAAGTATGTAGAGGAAACACCGCCAGTGACCGATGAGGCAGGTCAGAGGAGAGATCAAAAGGCATTCAGCAAAATATGTCTTATGGTGAACAAGGACTGCAAGGTCTATGTGAGGTCCTGTAAAACTGCGAAGCAAGCATGGGAGGCTCTGCGAAACGCTTTTGAGGACAAAGGCTTAAACAATCGATGCCGACTTCTTACAAAACTAGTGAGTCTAAAGCTAAATCAATTTAACAGTATTGGAGCATATGTAACGGAACTATTGAATGTTGCTCAGCAACTAGGAGAGCTTGGCAAATCAATAGATGATGAACTGTTGGCTGCAATGATGCTAGCAGGATTACCTGAAGAATATACTCCTATGAGATTAGCATTAGAAAATACCAATATTACCTTGACAACCGACTACATTAAAACAAAACTCTTGCAAATGAGTGACTACAAAGAGAGCAGTGCTAGTTCTGAACCAGTCACTGCGCTGACGGCTAAGAAGAAGCCATTCAAGAAGAGCTATACAAAGAAGCAACCGAAATGTTTTATTTGTGAAGGTGCACACAAGATGATAGATTGTCCTGATAATCCAAGGAAGAAAAAGGATAGCAACAAAAAGGAACGAGCACATATTGCCACAGCTTTGTCCACAACTTCACCAATTGCAAAAGAAGAGCAATGGATTTTGGACTCGGGCGCTTCTTCACACATGAGTTGTAGTAAACGTTTGTTAAAAGATTTTGTTAAGCACGAAGATATTGAGGTATGTTGTGTGAATGGAGGTAAAGTTTACGGTAAAGGTTTTGGCAGAATAGAGAGTAAGGAACTGAACATAACGGTTGATGATGTTATGTTTGTACCTGATTTACAATCAAATCTTTTGAGCGTAAGTATGATTACAAAGAAAAATAAAATAGTTGTTTTTTCAAGTGAAGGTTGCTCCATCTATAATGAAGATGAATGTGAGATTAAAGGGAATGCATGTGTAGAAGGCAAGATAGATAAAGGTATCTACAAACTTATGACAACTCCACAGGTTGCTACAGTAGCGTCTACAGCAGCAGGCAGCGATGTGGAGCTATGGCACAAAAGGTTAGCGCATTTGGGCATTCGAAATCTCAAACTTTTGAAAAACAAACTAGCTAAAGGGGTAAGTTTTTCGTCTTCATCTGCTATTCTCAATTGTGAGGCTTGTTTATTAGGAAAGCAAACGCGTGAACCATTCCCAAAAGAAGGCGCTACAAGAGCTACTGAAATACTGCAGTTGGTACACTCGGACGTGTGTGGTCCAATGGACGAGAGTTTTGGTAAATTTATATATTTTTTGACGTTTATTGACGATTTTTCGCGCAAAACTTTTGTATACTTTCTTAAATTCAAAAGTGAGGTTTTTGAGAAAATAAAGGAATTCAAAGTTTTTGCAGAAAATCAAACGAACAAAAAACTTAAGGTCCTACGAACTGACAACGGTAGTGAATTCAAAAATAAAAATGTTATGGATTTCCTGAAACAAAATGGGATAATTCATCAGTACACATGTACATATACGCCGGAACAGAATGGGGTTGCTGAGCGGGCCAACCGCACAATAACAGAAAAAGCCAGATGTATGTTACAAGAGGCTGGCTTAGATCCTCGATTCTGGGCTGAAGCTGTCAATACAGCTGTATATTTAAAGAACAGATCTCCTACAAATAAAGTCAGGGGTATGACACCGGAAGAAGCATGGACTGGATCTAAAGTAGACCTCCAAGGGCTCAAAATATTCGGATGCAGGGCTTTCGTGCATATTCCAGACGGAAAAAGGACGAAATGGGAACCAAAAGCGAAGGAAACCATCTTCGTCGGATACAGTGAGACGACAAAAGGATACAGACTGTTCGACCCAGAGAAACAACATGTATACATAGCGAGAGATGTACAGTTTTTTGAACATCAGATGTACAAGAAAACTGAAAGTCCGAAAGAGCTTGTGAATCTGAAGTTTGAGGATTCAAATCAAGATAGTGAAGTTGGTCGTGATAGCAGTGATGATGAAGAAAGAGATAATCATCAAGCGGACGATGAAACAGAAACACTATCTGATATTGCAGATGCTGATAATGACGAACAATGGGCTTCATTTGAAGGTGAAGAGGAGCATAATCAAGAACAGGATCCAACACCTGATGAAGAACCTAGAAGTGAGAGTGTACAAGAGAGGAGGTATCCTTTGAGAGATAGGAAACCGGTACAGTTTCCAGATTACGTCACTTATCAAGCTGAACTAAGTGATCCACTTACAGTGGAAGAAGCACTAGCAAGGCCGGATGCTGAACAATGGAAAGCAGCAATTCAGGAGGAGCTTGATGCTGTAAAGAAAAACAAGACTTGGATTCTTACGAAGCGAGACCACAATCAGACGAATAACCTTGTTGATTCTAAATGGTTATTTAGAATCAAAAAGGAGGCGGGAAATAAGAACCGATACAAGGCTCGTCTGGTGGCACGAGGCTTTAGCCAACGTAGAGGTGTTGACTACAGTGAAACGTTTTCGCCTGTAGTGCGACATAGTACTCTGAGAATGCTAATGGCATTAGCGGTACAAAAGGGACTCAAGTGCGACCATATGGATGTAAAGACAGCATTTTTGAATGGTCAACTAACCGAAAAAGTCTACATGAGACAACCACCTGGATTTGAAGAGAAAGGGAAGGAAGACTACATATGCCTCTTAAAGCGTTCCATTTATGGATTGAAACAAGCACCACGTACCTGGAACCAAAAATTACATGAGGAGTTAATCAATTTAAAGTTTAAACAATCACTAAATGAGCCATGTGTATATTTACGTGAGAGGGGCAAGAAAACGGTAATACTTGCAATTAACGTTGACGATATACTTTTATTTTGGAATGATTTACAAGAAGTGAAAACAGTTAAAAGAAACCTGATGTCTAAATTTGAGATGAAAGATCTTGGAAAAACCGAACTAGTATTGGGTATCAGAGTGACTCAAGAAAACGGATGGATCAAGATTGACCAAGAGGACTACATCAGAAAAGTTCTCAAGACTTTTGAGATGGAGAACTGTAAACCTGCTTCCACTCCAATGGAACCTGGACTGAGGCTCCAGAAGCCAGATGGAGAACACAAACCAAATGAAAAGATCCCCTACAGAGAACTTATAGGATCACTCATGTATATAGCTGTTTGTACAAGACCAGACATAGCTCAAGCAGTGAACTTTATGAGTCAGTTTAACAACTGCTACGAGAAAGCTCACTGGATAGCAGCAAAACGAATTCTTCGGTACTTGAGGAACACAACAAATTTAGGTCTGAAATATGTTAGACGCAAAGCTTGTGAAATTGAAGGTTTTGCAGATGCTGATCATGGTGGGAACATTGTGGACCGGAAATCTTTCTCTGGATACGTGTTCAAGTTAAGTGGAGCTGCTATTTCCTGGAAGAGCATGAAACAAAAGACAGTGGCTTTATCTACTGCAGAGGCAGAGTATGTAAGCCTCTCCGAAGCTACCAAAGAAGCTGTGTACCTCAAAAGATTCTTGAAAGAACTTACAGGTATACATAATACGAAGCTGTGTATGTACACAGATGACTATCTGTGTACATACAACAATCAGCAATGGCTATAGCACTAAACCCAGTGCATCATCACCAAACCAAACACATAGATGTACGGTATCATTTTGTTAGGGATACCTTGATCAGTGACTCGGAGATCGACTTGAGATATATTGAGACTAACAAAATGACAGCAGACATTTTAACAAAAAGTTTGCCGAAAAACAAATTTGAATTTTGTTCGAAAGAGATGGGTGTCATATGATGCTGACCACCATTGAGGGTGTGAAAGGTGTGAGGGTTTGGTTGTACAAGTGAGGGTAGCTGAAGAGTATGAAAGAGTGACGAATACGATTAAGGAGGAGTGTCAGAAGAGGTTGTAATCGTATCGAGAGTACTGGCAGTCTGAGAGATTGACGAATGTTTGAATTTATGTTAGACAGAATATAAGAAAGAGTGTGTCTGTCATAATCGGTGTGTTCTATATAAAATGACAAGTTGTGTTTTTATGAGAAATGTAAAAGAAAATAAATACTAATTTTATCACATATTCATGTTTACATGGTTTGATTAAACCACGCTCTGCTACCCTTAATACCATGTACTCATAAATGATCGCCGAACCCACATCCCATATGTTGACAACCTCGCGAGCCAAGTCAATATACTTAATTTGTTTATCTTTCTCGGTTTTCACGAGGTTCTCGTCATGTGGAATGGAAATATCAACAATCATTGCACGCCTCTCGCTTCGGTCCGCCACCACTATATCAGGCTTATTGGCTACAATAGTCCTATCAGTGGTGATGGGCCGGTCCCAGAACTGGGAAGTTGTGGAATATTATTATTAAGTATTAATTGTAACGCAGATGAACTAGTGAGCAGATCCAGTTAGTTCGGTATAATATCGCCTTTTGGAAAATATATCATGATTTCATGTTGATGAAAAAAAATATATTCCTGGTAACAAATGATGCAATTTAAGCGCAATTGAGCTCGTATTCGATAGAAACTATTTACTGTTATGGCTTCCACCCCGATATTAAAAATCATGGGATTGGAGCGAATACCAGGCAATTGAATTGAAATGCTTCATCCATGATATAGATAGTCAATGAAAAGTGTCAATTTATTTGTTTTTCGGTTTTTTGTTTGTTTACAAAGTCACTAATAATCACAGAAATATTATAAATTAAGCCTTCTTATGCAAAGCAATAATGCTAGCACAGGAGGAGGCTCACCGCAAGAGTCGACGGCGCTCTCGCCCCAGCCGCCGCCGGGATTACGATCCCGATTTCTGGCTACCGTAGGCACGAGCTTGCGGAAGGCGAGCAATGTGTAGCTCGCTGTCCAACCGTCCGGACTGAGCCCAAGTCGTCGACGGCGCGTACTGCTTCCGCGCACTTCAAGAAGTTGTCAGCAACCGTAGGGGCCCAGCAGGGTCGAAGCCTACTGGGGCCATGGGTCTACTTCTGAAAGGAAGGCCTCGGAATGAAAGGCAACGAAGGAACGAGGTGGGTTTTTTAGTCAGTAAAAGTCTTACACTATCTCCCACTCGGCCCAAGGGCGAGGATTTCATGTGAATGATATTTACACACTGAAAAAAAAATTACCTATAAAGGAAAAAGTTTGTGTGTTACTTTACTTATAAGTATTGTATACTGTGTCTACACACATTGTGTCTACATTGTACACGTACGTAGGTATTGTGTGTCGAGAGCTACCAGGACGACATAACACATAAACATGTGATGCGTTGGCAGCCCCGTCTCGGGGCTATTAATTAATTACCGTAATTGCGAGTGAGGATGTGATCCTGCGCGCAGACAAGGGGTGGAACCAGACGCCTATAATAAGTATGACCATGTTTTGATATACTGTAGGTACATGTTTACTATATACATATACCAAATAATATTTAGTATATGCGATACCTGAATATGGTTTGTATGCAGTTACAAAATGGAGTCTAATAGTTTTTACACCATGTTATATTTTTTCCCAAAAATATTTAAAAAGGTCACAAGTTGAACAGGTCATATCGGGCATTTGATGCCAGTAAACAGCTGGATTCAAGCGCAAAACAACCCCTCAGTCGCTTGATGGCCCGGTGACTATGTATTTTTGCTGACATAACAATTATAACTTTGTGATTTTTCATGATACAGTTATGAAATTTTGTACATAGATTCTTTACATAAAAATACTAGACATTTGTTTTGGGTTTTACATATAATACTATAACTAATGTTGTATATACAAGGTGTAAGAGACAGCCCTCTACTAACTTTAAGGGCTTGCTCAGTAGACGAAACTGAATTTAATAACCTACCATAAATTTTTTTTTCAGGAAACGAAAAAAAAAAATCGCCTCACAAAACAAAATTGCTAACTTGATTGGACAGTTTGTATGGAGAGATATGTTCGCCATTTTAACCTGCGCCCAGACGGATGCCAGTCTGCAAGAGAAAATTAAATTATGCCTTTATTAATTTTTAAAAGCCTTTGATGTGATATTGAAAGGGCCCTTTTGTGATCAACTGTGTTTTGACGGTGAGGAAGGAAGGTAAATATATTGTTTGCGTGTAGGCAAGTTAATTTTGCAGTCTGGGTCCATTTTGTTTATAGATCAAAAATCTTTTGTGGGTTTTTCTACGTAGAGATTGAATGATCATCTTTTTAGCATAATGTTTTTTTTTGTAGGTGGGAAAATCATCTAATGACATCTCTCGCTCGTGGGCGGAACGTGAGAGCGTGTCAGACTTTTACTGACTAAAAACCCAATCCTGTTCCTTTATTGCTTATTCCAAGGCCGAATTTTCCTTTCAGAAGCAAACCCATAGCTCCAGTAGGCTTCGACCCTGTTGGACCCCTACGGTTTGCTGACGTCTCCATGAGGCGTGCGTGGAACAGTAAACGACTTGGGCTTGGAGTCTGATGGGACTGCAATCGGACCGGGAAGAGATCAGGTGCAGGCCCGAAGGCTTTACTTGCTTTAATGCACGGGGATGTCACACCACTTAAAAACTCCGTTCTGGTCAATTATTTAACAGAAAAAAATCAAGCATCCAGCGGGCATTAAGTCCGCCTTTGTACCTTTGTGTTGCATGAAGTTTTAAAATAAACAAATAAAAGATGAAAAGGAATCGTTTGTCTTGATATGGTCATGTGAAGACGAGGGATGAAACACATGTTACTAAAAGAGTCACGAATATGTATGTCGATAGATAATGAGGGAGAGGGAGGTCGAAGAAAAGACGGATGGATTATGTGAGGAGTGATGTGAAAGAAAAGGGAGTTAGTGATAGTGTGACAGGGAAAAGTGGGCAGAATGGAATAAAAGAATATATTGCTCTGACCCTTTATATTTCCTTAATAGAAAATCCTAATAGTACTTTTTGCCCGGTTTGGGAATCAAACGCAGAAACCCACAAGACCAACAAGGTGATCAACAATATCAGATGCATAACGCTAATGACGCTGAAATACTATCTCCTCCAATTATACTAAATATGCTTGTACTGAGGCGGAACTACAATGCCGAATATTGATCACTGTTATAACAACATCTGTGCAATATGCGTAAATATCGGATGCTGCGTCCAGGATCAAGTCTAAGAGCCTACAATATAAAACTCAAAGGTTGACTGGTAGATAATACCTCAGTCTATTTGAAGTTTAAATAAATTAAATGAAACAACAAAGATTTTTTACCGTGCGGTTGTGTTTCCTGATAGCTACAACGTAGGGGTTTTTAAGTCAAGCATGAAATGGTTATTTTTAGACAAGGATGCTTTCACCGTCGACCACATCATCGCTTTAAACCATCAGGTATTGATAGTGGTCAATCGCGTGCTTATCAAAAAACAAAAATTGGTATGGGTTATGGTTATACCATTAGCAGCAAAATCTCTAAAGAGGTACAGGTCATTTAACAACTTATTGCATGTCGCGTCTCCATTGTGGCCGTACAAATAGTGTTAACTAATTCAATTTAGCTGTGATTAAAATGACGTCACGAATAACGATAACATAGTACCGCTCTTTGGTTGGTAAAAGATTATAGTTACCGTTAAAAAAGATAGCAAACAATGCCGTTTTTTGACAAAACTTTAACATTTAACGTAATGGTGCAGCAGCAAATGGTAATGGTAAAATTTAAGGGTGTTTTTAATAGCGTGTGAATTTCATCACGCATGCGGGTTTGCTCCATATATATGCAGACAAAATGCAAAAAAAAAAAACGCATCCCGCGTTCGTATCCCACACATTCTACGTGTACGGTTACGCGTGTAGAGCATTCCCGCATGCGTGATCAAACCCGCACGGTATTAAAAGCTAGACCGACGCACACGTGTAACACGCCTGATTTGTACGTAGAACAACGTCGCGTGGCGTGGATCAAGTGTAGCTCTACAAGTCTAGTTTCCGTATAAAATATATGAAGACCGACGCACCCAGATAGGCGTGTGAGCAGTGTCTACTTTCAATTGTTTGTTTCATTCGCGTCGCGTCGCTTCGCAATCGCAATGACGTTGAATTACCTATTTACCAAAGCGTTAACTAATTCAATTTAGCTATGATTAAAATTATGTCTCGAATAACGATAACATAAACCACTCTATGTTTGATTTACCCCAGTCTATACCTAGCATCAATTCCTCTCTATATTAATTGAATGTTCTCACACAAAAGCGTTTGATGTTCACCGTCACATAACCAAGTAAATATGATTGGAGACCAGGAACACATAACATGGCAGCAACACAGACGCACCGTCACAAAAAGTAAATAGGTACCGTAGCGTTGCAGGTTCCTGTCTACACAGTCATACTGTACGGCAATGTCTATGCACGCTGCGGTGACCAACTTCGTACGGAAATAGGAAGACGTCCTGGATTTTATGTGCTCCTTGTGAATTATTTTTGTAATTTTTGTATGATAGTTTTTGTTATTAATATGAAAACACTGAAATATTATTGTGGGGAAGTCGACTGATCTCAGGAAACGATTTACATGTAAGAAATTATACATTTTGATACAAGTGGACAAAGTTTGTCGTTGTGACCGAGGCAGAATTCGCACGAGTCGTAGGCGAGGGTGTTAAACGACGATTTTCAATACACTTACGCAGATATTAATAAACGGAGGTTGACGTGCGACTCGTGGGGGTCGCTTAGTGCTCAGGCTGATAGACTTTTTTCTGCACTAGTGAGTAAAAGAGTAAATTGCGTGCCTAAAATCGGTAAGGAACAAGCGGATTTTCGCGTAAGTGTATTGAAAAATCTTAACAATAATATCCCAACAAACATTTCAGTCGTATAACAGAGTTCCGCGACTCAAAATGCTACAACTAACACAAAGATTAATAAATGGATGAAGATTTTAACTAAACACTAATTAAAATGAAACAGTACCTAATAACAATGTATTCAGGTAAGTAATTAATACTTTTTGAAATCGTATTCATGAACTAACTGAAGACCCGTCATGAACTGTTATCGGTAAACGATAATTGGTTTGGTTTCGAATTTAGGTAATATTGTGAAGATAATAGTACATTATGATGTGATAAATGTTAGTGATTATCGTCGAGGCGGTATTTAGACCCGAGCCACGGCGAAGTTCTTACGAGAGCCGAGAAAGGTAATCATTAATTACTCACGTACCACGTACATAGGACGTTTTTCAATACACTTGTGAAGAAAATAACTAAAACTAGTAAACTTTTTTGGCGGTAAAAATCTGTTTTAAAATGCGCACCCATATTTTTTTTTACCTTTCATTACACTCATTGAAATGAATAAACGGGGGTTGACCGACGACTCGTGGGGGACGACATCCGACATCCTGATACAGTAAATGTAATAAAATTATGGCGGGAGAGGTTGAACAATAAAGTTTTAACTACATTATAGCACTAGTGCGTAATGGTAATCAAAATATCACAGTTTGGTAACAAGGGCCATTATGTACCTAAGTGCAGTGCAATAAGAGTCACTTTCTGAGCAAGTGTATTAAAAACGATATTTATTTTGCAATAGATTTTAAAAAGCACTTTTACACGTCGGTCAATTTAAAATAGATAAGGCCGGTGTTTCCTAGCTGACTACCCTGAGAAGAAACACACACTGAAATAAACTCAGGATTCAAAAGAATTGAGTATAAATGACTGGAATAGATACTTTAGTCAAAAATGTTAAACTACCCTCTTACTATCATCATCATCATCATCATTTCAGCCGATACACGTCCACTGTTGGACATAGGCCTCCCCCAAGCGTCGCCACATCGAACGTCGAACGTCGAACGTCGTCTTACTATCGAATTTTATTAAATTGATTAATCGCTGCCTGCGCCTTCGTCCTTATGAAAATAGTACTAAGGGAACATAATCCTGGAATAAAAAGTATATGTCCTATGTACCATTCCAAGACACAGCCTACTCGTGTGTCCATTCAATCCTTACAGAAGAAATAATAAACATACACACAAACTGAAAAATTTACACTTTTATAAAATTACTGTGATTAGAACAGTTGACCAGTTATTTTTTTCTACAGTTTGTTATTAATCAGATGCAATTTCTGTAAAAAAAAAACCCCTTCAACAATAAATTTAAAAAAAAATAGCTGTACCTACTTTACATTTGACCGAGGTAACGAACAAGAATATAGGTACTGTATGTACTCTTTGTGTTGTTTCTATTTGCTTTTAAAAGTTAGATTGTTTTTCTTGATAGCTACAACCTGGGGGGCTTTAAGTCTGGAGTGAATAGGTTACTTCAAGGCAAGCGTGTGCCATCGTCGGCCACATCGTTACTTACTATCTAGTGAGGTCAATTGGTTTGAAAAAAAAAAATGTTTATTATAGATTCATGAACAATAATATCAACATTTGATTTTTTCGTGCAATTAATACTTTTGTCAAAAAAAAATATTTAGTAATTTCGCAACTTTTCCCTATTCCTTCGAAACGGCTTTGACCTTTAGAAACATTTTTACACATAAAAATTGGTGGTTAAATATTCTTCAAAGTGAACATTGCATATGTAAATCAATCAATATCTCGCAGAGAAAATGGATTAAAAGCGCTTTCCGGGCGCTGCTGGCCGCAAATAAATGCACAGATTTGCGTACTGCCGCCTAGGCGAGTGCGAGAGTTGCGCTCACATAATTTCGGTCAGATGGTTCAAGGTACGCCTTAAATATTTATTTTATGCTGTTTTTATCAGTATTTGCTCTTATAGCGGCAACAGAAATACATCATCCGTGATTTCGACTGTCTAGTTATTACGGTTCATGAGAGCCTGGTGACAGGCAGATGAACAGCGGAGTGATAGCAATAGAGTATCGTTTTACCTTTTGGATACGGAACCCTAAAAATAGAAAATATTTAAGTACTCGTACACAAAGATATTTCTATGAAAATTTATCAAAGAAACCAATCTCATTTAATTACGGAAATAACTTCATAGCATTTTTACCGCTTCAATACATTTCTGATGATAATTTTATCGACATAATTAGTCCATATTTTGCGATCTATCGAGCATCAATCGCAGCCACCCCAATGCCCAGGGTTGCAAGCAGGCGGGCGCATCCGGCGGTCGCCATGACTACCGCCGCACCGCCCGCCGCCTGCCGCATCCTACACACCTATGCCACCCTGTTACCTCGCTACGCAATACCAGCCTTTGACGACTCCTGGAGCGAATATGACCCCCCTGTTAAGTTGGTGTATATTGTATATTGAGATTTCCGAGAAATGTTCACGTGTTCATAAGGGGTGGATAAAGTACCTATGTGTGATATTATGAGTACCAGGGAGTTGTTATTGTCGTCTAACAATTATTACGTTTTCCATGAAATTGTGATTATTATTTCTTGTCTCATTATAGCGGTACCGCCTTTAAGGATTGTTGGGCTGGGGGGAAGCTTTTATTGATAGGCTCGCGTTTAACCACCATCTCACCTGACGGTAAGCGATTGATGTGGTCGATGAAGGAACACGCTTGCCTAGAAGTAACCTATTCACTCTTGACTTAAAGATCCCTAAGTTGTAGCTATCCGGAAACACAGACTTCGGCAGGGAATTCCACTCCTTGGCTGTACGCACAATAAAATGTGTTCACAAAACGCTTTGATAGTATACTTTAGACAGTACTCAATTAGCTGATTTCCCTCAGTGCTAGATCATTATCATTTCATCTAAAAGACCTCCACAGTTGGACAGACACAATTACTATGTTATGGATAGCGTCGCGTTTGACAATATCTTACCAAATGGTAAGAGATAATGTGACCGACCGAGCGTGTTCCATGCACTCTTGCCTAATTTTTCCTTCTTTTTTCTAATTTTTCATTCTTGAATCTTGTAATAATAAATTATGTATTTTAATCCAATAGTTTGCCATGTTAAAAACATACATCTTGGCTTGATGCCAATTAATTTGTTTGCGTTTGTTTTAAAAAGCTGCTGATGAACAGGTACCTGTAATGCCCTTAATAAGGAATAAACCTATAAGAGACCGAACGAGATACGGAAATCGGAAAATGCGGGAATGTTCATGAAATATTTCCATCCAAATGGCCTAACTTTTCAGTTCATCTTCTGAACTTAAATAAAATCAAAGTCAAGACAAGCATTCCGAGTTCTCACTCAAGTTACCAACGTCGTACAATCCGGAGATGAAATCTGTGATGGTTACAGATAAGCTCTCCATCCTCATCAATATTGAACAAGTTCGGTGAAAATCAACAGTCACCTTGCTAGCCAAACTTTGGCATATCCTTTGTTGTCACAATGCACCCAGTGCAGTGGAGGGGAAAGGGCAACGCGCTTTGCCTTGGGGTAGGTCTGGCACGCCAATATAAGGAGGCGTCGAGACGGATACCCTTACTAACGACACTCCAATTACCCCTAATATAAAGACGACTTTTATTTATTCGCCGTCCATTGCCGCTGAACTTTGACACTTGTAAAATCTTACATGAACAAAACCTGCAATGGAAACAAGTGCGTCAATGGTCTCGTATTTTCAAAAGGGGTTAGGTTTTAAAGTAGTAAGGGTAGTGCAGCCAAATTATCGGACTTCCCGAAGAAAACAAACCCAGGAGGCTAGTTACTCACGCGTTGCGACGCTCGATATACTTGTTTGCAGGCATTGCACGTTATACCTACTTAGATTTATGGCGTCCTAGTATCCAAAATTGATTATGCTACTTTTGCGATTATAAGGGGAACTAAACTGCATGCGTGGTTAAGGGGATGCAACTTGACGTACATTTTCACTAGTTTTCATACAACCGCTCTTACGCGATTATGAGGTTATTACACATTTTTCATTAGATATTTTGGAAACACAGTGTCTTGTGGATATTATTATCTTGGCTTCTATGGAAATCAATTTATAGTGTAAAACTAATCAAGTAAATACCTCTGAAAATCTGGTATTTTGCATGAACTTTGACACTTCATAATTAACATTGCGTTGGATTGCGTTAGATGTAGTAACAAGCTTTTAAACAATGCTCGATATTGGCGATAGGCGAATGAAAAAACATTGTAATATTTGGAGGTTGATGGAAACTGCACAATATATATTAGGATGACAACAATTCTGCAATCAGTTCTTACCTACAATTAGCAAATAAAATGTCTTTATGTGTGTGAAAAGTATCTAGTTTCACATAAATTAGATGATAAGTTTATGAACGTTATTTGAAATCCAACCTAATATGTAATTAGCATAACTTTGTAGGATTTAGTCATCTATGAATTGCTTTATTATGTTTGTTTTTGAGTTTTTCTTATTAAATTTTCCGGAAAATATGTCTGTCTAAATTTATTTTAATTGTCTATAAAGCTACAAATTGCTGGAATCCATTTTCTATTATCTTATTCTTATTATAATTGAATGAATCTATACTAATATAATAAAGAGGTTTTTTTTTGTTTGTAGAAGGTAATCACTTAAAGTACGTCCGATTGTTAAAAAATTTTCACCTATAGAAGAAAGTGCTGCTTTATTCCTGAGTGACATAGGCTATATTTTATCATGTACGCAGACGAAACCGTGGGCAAGAGCTAGTTTATAATATAATCTGTTTTACGCAGGTCAGTTGGTCAATGGGCCTAAGGGTAGTAGCGACCGCGTACCGGAAGACGCAGCGTTGGAAGCCCTCCCACAGGTTGGACCGATGAACTGGTGAGGGTCGTGGAAATCCAATGGATGCGAGACGCAGAGAACCGATCGTTGTAGCGAGTCTTCGAAGCCTATGTCCAACAGTGGACGTCTTTTGACTGAAATGATGATAAATCAATATCTCCACTAAGGAAAAGTTTGTTTGTTTTTGTTTGTAGGAGGTAACTAATCTCTGAAAGTACTGGTCCGATTTCTGAAATTATTTCACCGATACAAAGCTGCTTTATTCTTGTAATTTATAATATAAGTTTAGTTGTGGGTAAGTGTTATTTTTTGGTTGGTATAAATCATCCAAATGACATCCCCCGCCCTTGGGTGGAGCAGGAGATAGTGTCAGACTCTTACTGACTAAAAAACCCACCCCGTTTCTTGCCTTTCATACCGGAGCTGAGCTTCCTTTCGGAGCTATCCCTGGCCCCAGCAGGATTTGATCCAGCTGGGCCCCTTTTTTTCCGATGGGAAAAATCATCCTATGACAACTTCCGCTCTTGGGCGGAGCGGGAGATATTGTCAGACTCTTACTGACTAAAAAACCCACCCCGTTTCTTGCCTTTCATACCGGGGCTGAGCTACCTTTCGGAGCTAACCCTGGCCCCAGCAGGATTCGATCCAGCTGGGCCCCTGATGTTGCTTAGTTGTAAGTGCTTATAATAATTAAGTGCATCTAAGAATTCAAGTTTCAGGTTATGTAATAAATTTTTTCATTAGTTTGTTTAAATTCCATTATGGTTTCCTGAATTCTCTTCAAAGGTAAGCTGCAGTATTGAAATGGTATCAGGAAATTAATTTACTCAGTTGTATTGGCATAGCTAGTCGTATAAATAGTCTTGTGTATTCTAGAAAATGGGTACTCGTGAAGAAAAGTTTTCAGGAAATCGTTCATATTGATACAAGTGGAGAAAGTTTGTCGTTATGGCAACCGAAGCGGAATTGATTGACTCCTCGTGAATCAAACAACGTTTTTCAATACACTTACGATGAAATAAATAACCGGTGTTTTGATGACGCCCAGCCTGAAACAATAAATTGTGGCGGGGGTGAACTTTTCCGAACTGGTGCGGAAAACAGTAAATTGCGTGTCTAAAAGCGATATGTAAAGCGGATGAGAGCGGGTTTTCGAGCAAGTGTATTGAAATAGTACAATGTGAAAGCACGTGTGTCAAACGACGTTTTTCAATATGAAGAAATGAATTAATTATAATGAATACAACCCCCGTTGGGTTGACGCGCAACTCGTGGGGGTCGATGCGCGTCCAGCTTGATACGATAAATGTAATAAAATTGTGACGGGGACAAGCACGCACACTTTTCCGAACTAGTGAGGAAAACAGTAAATTGCGTGTCTCAAAGCGGTGGGATAAGAGCGGGTTTTCGTATTGAAAAATATTATTACTATTGTATTCAAATCGGTCAAGCCATTTTTTACTTTTAGCGAGATTGACAAAAAAACTATTGATTTAGCTCGACGTCCGACTGTCCGGTAACCGTCCGGACGGAGCCCAAGTCGTCGACGACGCGTATTGTTTCACACGCGCCTCAAGGAGATGTCAGCCAACAGTAGAGGCCCAGCAGGGTCGAAGCCTACTACCGGGAGCTCCTCCTGGAAGCCGCGACGGTACAGGCCTGGGTGCAAGCACCGGGCAGGCCTGTCGACATCGACGTCGAGGCGGAGTGGTTCCGGGAGGCCATGTCGCAAATCTGCGACGCGGCAATGCCCCGAGTCCATCCAGGGCGAGCTAAGCGCCAGGTGTGCTGGTGGTCGCCGGAGATCGCTGCACTGCGCAACGCATGCAGTCACGCGCGACGCCGGTACGCTAGACACTGCAGGCGCCGCATCCGCCCGGCGGATGCGGAGGCCAGAGAGGCGGAGCTGTATGAGGGATACAGAGCGGCAAAACGCACCCTCCGAGCGGAGATCAAGCGGGCCAAACTGGAGGCCCGCAACGTGTGGCTGGGGTCTCTGAACGTGGACCCGTGGGGGCGCCCGTACAAAACAGTACGGGAAAAGCTCCGCCCCTGGGCTCCCCCGCTGACTCAGAGTCTCCGGCCACAGATCGTAGAGGGTGCGGTGAACGCTTTGTTCCCTGCGCGGGGGCAACACTCCCCCCCGCCCATGGCTCCGCCCTCACCAGTGGTGTCTGACGCGGACCGCAATAGCGACGACGACGACGATGCTCCAGAGGTGACCGAGGTAGAGATGAGAGTGGCGGTGCGAAGGCTGAGTGCCAAGAACACCGCCCCAGGACCCGACGGCTTGCCTGGGAAGGCCTGGGTCCTGGCCATGGAGGCTCTCGGGCCTCGACTGAGAGGGCTCTTCAGCGCATGC
This sequence comes from Mythimna albipuncta, assembly GCA_929112965.1. NCBI lineage: Eukaryota > Metazoa > Arthropoda > Insecta > Lepidoptera > Noctuidae > Mythimna > Mythimna albipuncta. The sequence continues at coordinate 2,598,101 of OV815973.1, forward strand.
ATGGAGAGGGGCCAGTTCCCACTTTGCTGGAAGACGGGGAAACTGGTCCTCATAGCGAAGCCAGGGCGCCCTGCGGACTCTCCGTCCGCGTACCGGCCCATTGTGCTGCTCGACGAGGTGGGCAAGCTCTTTGAGAGAGTCATTGCAAACCGCCTCGTCGGGCGCCTAACACGGGTGGGGCCGGACCTTTCGGACGGACAGTTCGGCTTTCGCAGGATGCGCTCTACGGTGGACGCCATCATGCGCGTGCGAGCCCTCACGACGGGGGCTGCGGTGTCCCGGGGCAGGTGTGTCGTGGCAGTGTCCTTGGACATTGCCAACGCCTTCAACTCCCTGCCCTGGAGTACGATCCGGAGGGCACACCGGTACCACCGGGTGCCCGAATACCTCTGTCAAGTGGTCGAGGCCTATCTGTCGGATAGATTTATAGTCTACCCCGGTCACCAGGGAGACTGGAAACGTCGAGAGATGTCGTGCGGTGTTCCGCAGGGGTCGGTACTAGGGCCACCCTTGTGGAACATCGGGTACGACTACGTGCTGCGCGGCGACTTCCCTGACGGGGTCAGCGTGGTTTGCTACGCAGACGACACGCTGGTTCTAGCGCAGGGAGAGTCGTACCAGGCGGCGGTCGCTCTAGCGACACGCGGGGTTGCGATGGTCGTTGATAGGATCCAGGAGTTGGGACTCGAGGTGGCGCTTCACAAATCCGAGGCTATGTGTTTCCACGGTCGCCGCCCTCGGAACGCGCCGCCATTGAGTTCCCAACTAACGGTAGGAGGAGTTCACATCGGTGTCGGGTCAACGATGAAGTACCTGGGACTCGTCCTCGACAGCCGGTGGAATTTCGTGGAGCATTTCCGACGTCTGGCTCCCAAACTCAACCGGACTGGGGCCGCTCTCAAGCGGCTCCTGCCCAACCTTGGGGGTCCAGACGCCTCCTGCCGGAGGCTCTACGCGGGGATCGTTCGGTCCATGGCCCTCTACGGGGCGCCGGTGTGGGCGCCGTCGCTGAAAAAGCAACCGGCGGCCATACTGAACGCCTGCCAGAGGGTCATGGCAATAAGGATGGTGCGGGGATACTGCACGGTCTCCCGCGAAGCGGCGAGCCTTCTGGCTGGCCTACCACCGTGGGATCTGGAGGCAACAGTCCTTGCACACATGCACGATATGCGCGTGGAGATGCAACGCCGGGGTGAAAGTCCACTGCCGCGACAGGTTGCGGCATGGCGGACAGAGCTCCGGCGGGATCTCATGGTGAAATGGCGTCAACGACTATCGCAACCCAGTGCTGGGCACGCCACAATCATGGCGGTAAGTCCCCTCTTTGAGGCGTGGCTGGAAAGACCTCACGGCGTCCTTACCTTTCGCATGACGCAGGTCCTCACCGGACATGGTTCGTTCGGGAGTTTCCTGCACCGAATTCATGCTGAAGTGACGCCCGGGTGTCGCCACTGTGCGGAACGCCCGGAGGACACGGTGGAGCACACAGTCGAGGTGTGCCCTGCTTGGGCGGAGCATCGCCGTGCCCTCGTGGGGGCGATCGGCGGCGGAGACCTCTCGCGCCGGGCCTTGGTTGAGGCCATGGTCCGGAGCGAGGAGGAGTGGCAGGCGGTCGCCGACTTCTGCGAAGCAGTAATGCTCGCAAAGGAGGAGGCCGAACGCATCAGGCAACGGCGTTATCGCCGCCGCCGCCGCAACCGGGATTCTGATCCCGATTTCCGGCCACCGTAGGCGCGGGCTTGCGGACAGTGAGCAATGGGTAGCTCACTGTCCGGCCGTCCGGTAACTTTCCGGACCAAGCCCAAGTCGTCGACGGCGCGCACTGTTCCCGCGCGCCTCAAGGAGTTGTCAGCAACAGCAGGGACCCAGCCGGGTCGAAGCCTACTGGGGCCAGGGTTATCCGAAAGGGCGCTCAAGCCCCGGTGTGAAGGCTAGAAGGAACAGGGTGGGTCTTTTAGTCAGTAAGAGTCTGACACTATCTCCCGCTCCGCCCAAGAGCGGGGGATGTCAATGCATGATTTTTTCCCACCATAAAAAAAAAAAAAAAAAAAAGGGTCGAAGCCTACTGGGACCATGGGTTCGCTTCTGAAAGGAAAACCCGGTCCTGGTTTCAAAGGCAACGACGGAACTAGGAGTGGGTTTAGTCAGTAAAAGTCTGAGTTTATTATTTATTTATTATATAATTTACCTGTAAAAAATACTATTGATTTTATATAAATAGATAACATAAATTGTACGTATCTATGTAAAACATACCGTGAGATATAACACCGAATGTTTTACATAGGTACTAGGGTACCATAATATGTCAGTAACCATCCAGCCTGGGTCGGCACGAGCCCAGTTAAATCCTCTCGTCAAACGGTAGCTTGTGTTACAAAATTCTCATTAGACCGCAAATTAAAACGCGCTCAGCTTTTAATGACTTTGACACATTTGTTATTCAAATTCACGGGTTTTTTCCAACAGTATAATGATTACCGGGAAAATTGTCGTGTCATGTGTGTTTGTTTGATTTGAAAACAATATTGTGGGTGAAAAGCAAGGGAAAATAGGAAAATCTGCTGTTGCTAAGTACTAGGAACTTATAAATACAGAGGATGTAAAAGTAAACAGCATAACATGCAATAATCAGCCCTATAATATTTCCACTGCTGGGACTCAGGCCTCCTCTCTAGGAGAGGGAATGGACCGTAATCCACCACGCGGGCCCAGTGCGGTTTGGTGGATATCATCATGTCTTTGAATTATTGTTTGGATATGTCGCTCTCTTCACGATGTTTTCCTTCACCGTTTTGAGAGTAGTAGTGATGAAATAAATTCTACCAAGTAATGCGCCTGGCTGGGTTCGAACCTACAACGTACAACTTTTAAGTCAGGGCCCTTATTTATTTATTACTAGCTTTTGTCCGCAGCTTCGCCCGCGTACATAAAATATAGCCTATGTCACTCAGGAATATAGCAGCTTTCTATCGGTGAAAAAATTATCGCAATCGGACCAGTACTTTCAGAGATTACCTCAAACTCCAACAAACTTTACCTATTTATTATATTAAAGTAGATTTATTTATTACTTTATTGGGATTAGGCGCACAATGCCACATTCGCAAAATGACATACTGAAGCAAAATGCCACATTCGCAAAATGACATTTCGCAATATGCCACACTAGCAAAATGCCACATTAGCAAAATGCCACATTCGCAAAATGACTTTTCTCAGAATGCCACATTAGCAAAATGCCACATTCTCAAAATGTCACATTCTCAAAATGACACATTCTAAAAAAAAAAATTAATAATTATTGCATAATGTGCGATAAACTCAAATTAAAATAAAAAATTGTTAAAATTACTGATTTACTTCTTGCACTGGACTTTATAATGAATGAATAAAAAATAATACCAATTATTTTTTTTCAGTATTCAAATACTGAAAAAAAATAATTGGTATTATTTTTTTTTTTTTTTTTTTTTTATTTAAATAAAAATGTATAAATGTCATCAATGACATTTATACATTTTTATTTAAATAAAAAAATGTAAACTAAAGTAATTATTAAAATTTTTGCCAGGTGGCCGATATATGGGCACGCCACAATCATGGCGTTAAGTCCCCTCTTTGAGGCGTGGCTGGAAAGACCTCACGGCGTCCTTACCTTCCGCATGACGCAGGTCCTCACCGGACATGGTTCGTTCGGGAGTTTCCTGCACCGGATTCGTGCGGAAGTGACGCCCGGGTGTTGCCACTGTGCGGAATGCCCGGAGGACACGGTGGAGCACACAGTTAAGGTGTGCCCTGCTTGGACGGAGCATCGCCGCGCCCTCGTGGGGGCGACTGGCGGCGGAGACCTCTCGAGCCGGGCCTTGGTTGAGGCCATGGTCCGGAGCGAGGAGGAGTGGCAGGCGGTCGCCAACTTTTTGCGAAGCAGTAATGCTCGCAAAGGAGGAGGCCGAACGCATCAGGCAACGGCGTTATCGCCGCCGCCGCCGCCGCCGGGATTCTGATCCCGATTTCTGGCCACGTAAATAGTAGGCGCGGGCTTGCGGACAGTGAGCAATGGGTAGCTCTCTGTCCGGCCGTCCGGTAACTGTCCAGACCAAGCATTCAGTGATATATATAATAAATTCAATCAGTGTATGATTCAATCAATGTATATTGCATGCTATACTTGTAATCAAGCAGTTATTACGGTTTAGCCAGATGGCTTTTCATAAAAACATACTAACATCCAAATAAAAAATTCTGAGTTCGAAGTGACATTTTGGCATTATGCGAAAGTGGCATTTTGCGAAAAGTCATTTTGCGAATGTGGCATTTTGCGAAGATGGCATTTTGCTAATGTGACGTTTTGCGATATGGCATTTTGAGAATATGGCATTTTGAGAATGTGGCATTTTGCGAATGTGGCATTTTGCGTCAATATGTCATTTTGCGAATGTGGCATTGTGCGCCTAATCCCTTTATTGCACAACTTAGCTTATTAAAGGATAAAAATTTACAAAAAGAATAAGTGCACAATAGGCGGTCTTATTGCACAAGGCAATTTCTACCAGAAAACCTTTGGATGGACTGAACGAAAGGATAAGATGTGGGGCTGTCAGTGTATAAATAAATAAATAATCAAATAATAAACTAATAAATATTAAAATAAACAATTGAGAAAGGAGAAAAAAAACTAAAGTGACGTGTGTGAAAGTGGTGTGTCAGACTTTTACTGACTAAAAACCCGCTCATGTTCCTTCGTTGCCTTTCATACAAGGCCGACACTTGGTCTCAGTAGTAAGTGTATGGCTTAGAAACCTTTTAAATGTACAATATAAATACCAAGAAACAAATATTAAAATATTCTAAATGAACTATATTTTCTATCGACACTTCAAGAAATAGATCAAGTTAAATAATTAAAAAGAACTCTTGATTGCTTTTGCACCAAGAGGAAAAAACAAGAAAAATAAAGTTGCCACGTGACCAAATATACTATGTAGTTGTATTTACTGTAAATTGTGTCACCTTTTTAGCATTGCAATAGCACCAATATTCACTTAATTACATTAGTTTATAATAGCTATATACTTAAAGCAGGAACTACATTAGACCCACGCACACGTGCACTATGCCTGATTCTCCTGGGTCCCATCATCAGGTCCTGATCTGATTACCATGGGACCTTTAATTTTTTCAAATCGGCCTGGTGTCTTCAAGTATTCGTGGAAATACTTTTTAGTATTTTTCCTTTACTTGTGTTATCCTTGCTTCATGCTAAATTTCAGGATTTTAGGTCAACGGGAAGTGTCTTATGAATTTTGAATCCCAAAATGTCAAAAATATTACGATTTTTATAATATAATATTCCACAAAACCAGGTCGTGGGTTCGATTCCCACCCAGAACAAATGTTTGTGTGATGAGCATGATCATTTGTTCTGTGTCTGGGTGTATTTTATCTATAATATGTATGTATTTAGAAATATATAAGTATGTTTATCAGTTGTCTAGTACTCATAACACAAGCTCTGCTTAGCTTGGGACTAAATGGCGTTGTGTGATAGTTGTGGAATATTACTATTATTTACGGTTTTGGATAATACGTTCTTTATCAAACAAACAATAAAGAAATATTGAGTCAAGTGCCCAATTTCCAAATTGAGCACCCAACTGCGACAGAATATCCAGACGTAAATAAAAACATTCCGATCATCAAATTACGCAGTAACATTTCATAAAGCCTATTGGCCCACCGAAATAATTATTGAAACCCTATAATGCGTAATCCCCCATCCGAGAGGCAGCGAGGGTTGGTTATTAAAAAGTCTCCGGCTTGCTCTAGGCGATAGGTAGATAGATACCTAGGTTATACATGTGTCGGTTCGTCTGGCGTGCAGTTTCGATCTGTTTCGGTCTACTGCGGTAATAGCGCAGCTTTTATGCTATCCTGGTGGTGTCACGCTGCATCGCATGCACTCTAATAGATAAAATGTTTACACGCCACTTTTGTTAATGGTTTACTTGGTGTGTCATTGTCTGGGTCAGGTCTCTCTGAGTTTTTATTACCCATTTTATCGTTGAGAGGGTTTTCCGATGCGTATTGATGAAGAAAATTCCCTCTCTTAAGCAGGGATTTTGCTGTAGGAACAGTACCAGGTTTAAAGGTAAAAACAAATGTCTGTATCCATTTACGGTTTGTTTCAATGATGTAAAGCTACACAGACTGCACTATCTCTAGGTGTAAAACCTGATGTTCTAAGTATCATATGTATCTAATTTTAGTAGACAATGGTGCATTAGCGACCACCTACATTTCTAATTTTAAAGCATACCGAGAATCTGTTTGTTTCATTCACTTTCTATTTTGGTGCATCGTCCTTTTCCAAGAATATTGACGTAATTATTGTGGGTAGCTACATTAAATATATACCAGGAATGCATAAAGCGCAAAACAATTGTTTGCTTATCCCATCAAAGTTACATCAGTAAGTCATCGAAACTTCTCAAACTCCTACAAACCAAAAATTGTTAGGCTTAGGTAACATTCTTATTAAATATTAAATGATAACATACTCATTTATGCTTACCTGGTAGTTAAAACGTCAGTTACGTCAACATTTTTGGCTCACTTATTTCAATTCTGTAAGTTTGATTAATGTTTTCTTACACAAAACTAGAACTATGAACTACATACTATTTATACATTAAAAAGCACCATAAAATATACTTACTTCAAATAATCTAATTAATACTTTATAAAGTATCAAAATTAACTTAAAATAATATTCTAAAAAGAGAAATTATTTTGTTTTCCTTTTGCCTCCTAATTGAAACAGAGTTTTTATCCAAGATAATATGGTCATCAAATCAAGTTAATAACAAAGTTTGTCTTCAAAAATCTATTTTTTGATAGAAAACCTATCCGAAAGGGATTAACATATTAATTCGACGGAGAAAACTTTAGAAACCAATTACTGAGCCCCAGACAGTCACATTCGAGGCTGACATGTTGGAATTTATTCCTCTATGTTCTATGGTATCGGACCATAATTAAGGCCGTAAAACATATATATTTTCCGCAGCCTTGATTTAAATACATTAAGTAAAATATTTTCGAGTTTTTGCTAATGACGACAGCCCTATAATATATTTTTTTAACTTTGGACGTAGGTTTATGGTAAACAAAAAGATTAGTGGAAATTATTTTGTCTGCTCTGCCCACATTGTACTAAAATAAGAAATAATTGGTTTGATATTAATACCTTGCTTTTTTTTCTGGATTTCGAGTTTTATATAAATCTTGGTGGATTTATGAAAGTACCAAGCGTGAAAAGTTCAAAACGTTCCTCCTGTCTGTTCACCAAAACTACTAGCACTTCAGATTTCTAAGGGCCCTTTATTTTAGCCAACTCTTGCGCCAACAAGCGGTAAGAAGACTCGTGTGGAATTCCTTAGAAAGTTGGTAGTTTCGACGAGTTTCGAATTATTGAACGTGGTTTTTGTAAATATTGACGACTTTCAGTATCATATCAAAACCAGACTCACCCAGCCAGTACAAAGCGGCACACAGCTAATCGGAATGCAGGCGGCAGTCGTTTTCACAGTTCTTTTGTGTCTGCCCGTCTGGCCAGTCTAATGGATACCGGATTCAGCCGCTTTTTACCTCGCACAGCCTTTTGATTACTAATCCCAGATGAAAGGATGCAGATTGTTTGGATGTTATGCTCTCCTGGTCTTTGAGGGGACAGAGCTTAAGTAATTAAGGCTTTGCAGTAATCATTTTGCAAATATGATTGGGAAAAATTCATGTCCGAATGCCCGGCCCATTGCCACTTAAGTTTAGCAATTCTTTGTGCTATGTCAGCAACCTTGGTTCTCCTGCGGATATCTCATTTTTGATTCGATCACTATAATAAGCTTCCCTATTAAAATTAATTGAGATATTTTTTTAATGATATTGTGCATAATGGCAACTAATACACATATAAGATGTATGTAGGTGACTAGGTATCAAGTAGAAGAACGTTACACGTGGAGTTTACTTTCTAAGCATTTGCCTCCCAAGGGTAAACTACTACTCATATAACATGTAGTTTTTTAGCACTTTAGCCAGACTGATCTCCCGTCTATGGTTTGTTTGAGCAGTAATGACGAACCTACAAGTACGTAATTACAATGAAGTTTTGAACAATTTTACTTTATTTATCAGAGTTCGGAGTTTCCTCACGTGGTCACATCAGAAATTAACCAGAAATGTAGCTCGAAGAATTGCCAAACTTAAAGGGCAGAGGACAGGGCACATTGCACGCAGAACAGATGGTCGATGGGGACAGTTCTGGCGACCGTATATCGGAAGACGCAGCGTTAGAAGGCGTCCCAGAAGGCGGACCGATGACCAGGTGAGGGTCGCGGGAATCCGATGGATGCAAGACGCACAGGACCGGTCGTTGTGGCGACGCTTGGGGGAGGTCTTTGTCCAACAGTGGACGTTTTTCGGGTGAAATGATGATGATAATGATGACTTTGTTTGCACAGTGCAAAATTAGTCTCTTCTTAAAACTAAGTAGATCCGGTAACGTCACGGTATATATCTGTCACGTGCCACTTTGATACGAGTTCTTCAAAAGAACCAGTGAAGCCTGAAAAAAAGTATTTATATTTATATTTTCCATGGAAACGATTTTACACGGAAACTCCAATTAGCAAGGTATTAGGTATCTACTTGCTACAATAATGGGGCTACGCAGACGAGAGACTTTTCTTACCATTTAGAGAACGACGACTTTACATGCAGTGATATTTTACGCGACAAACGCGTGTTCAGACGACTGACAGTTACTCACAAAGTATTTTTTTGAATATCAAAAGTAAGTAAAGAAAAACCGGCCAAGTAAGGATTGCATAGGCTTCAACTGGCTACTTACTTTTTTTAATATAGGGTAAGTTAAATGTAAGGTAAATAAGTACACTGTTACTTTTTAATTATTACAAAAAATTGGGCTCTCTCCGTTCTTATTACTGATCATATTTGTGTAGTCAACAGTAAAAAAATATTAATAACAGAATCGATCATTCATAAAAATTGCTACTAGAAAATAACAAGTAAAATACGCGCAGTGTTTTTTCCCTTGCTTGTACAATATTTCCATAAATTGAGTAACATTTTGGGATATTAACAAACGCTTGCTGTTTATGAAATTATTTTGAGACTTTACTTTTAAATAAAAAAAGACCTTTTCTAATAATCCCTTTAAATATTTGTACTAACTTATAAAAAAATATAATATATAATTGTAATATGATGCGTAATGAGTTACTTTCCTTTACACTATTATACGCACTTGTTGGTATATAATTGTTTTATTATCACTTTGTATGTTCTGGGTTTTATTCCATATCGAACTGAGATTGTATCTAGTTATATACATGTAAATATTGTACAGATTCAGTTTATGCAATATATGCTGTGTGACTCAATAGTCGCCGATTTATTTGAAAAACACGTTTTTTATTTGATGTTACCTTTCTGAGTCTGGGATTAAGTGGATTTTGAAAATAGAGAGGATCTGCTGAACAATTTTTTTTTTATTAAATAAGATTTGTTGCCTTTTTGCTGTTTTTTTTTTAATTAAGGTTGACAGTCATCCTGGCTATAATTTTTTTAAGTGGGTTTTCATTAAATAATTTCAAATGATTTCTGAGTCGAAGTGGATTTTGAAGAAGTAAGGAGCTGCTAAACTATTTTATTTTTTTGTTAAATAATTTTTGTTACAAACAGTACAAAAGTCCCATACTAGGTATAGTGAGTTACTAATGAGTTAATACAGTACATAGACATACCCATCTCTAATGCAAAAAGAACTTGCAGTAAAGATGGATTATTGACAGTATTTTTTTAGTGGGAAATCATCAAATAATATCGATATAATATCTTATAAGCTTTCCTTTAATTGATTAGCCTGTTAGTCTAGTGGTTAGCGACCCTGACTTCTATGCCGGAGGTCGTGGGTTCGTTTCCCACCCAGGACAAACGTATGTGTGATGAGCATGATCATTGGTTCTGTGTCTGGTTATAATTTATCTTTAATATGTTACTTAAGTACTAATTATAATCTAGATTAATATAATACAGAGGTAAAGTTTTTTTTTTGTAGGAGGTAATCTCTGGAAGTACTGGTCTGATTGCTAAAAATTTTTCACCGATAGAAAGCTGCTTTATTCCTGAGTGACATATTTTATGCAAGCGGGCGAAGCTGCGACCACAAGCTAGTATATAATAATTTAGAAATATATAGGTGTTTTAACAGTTTTCTAGTACTCATAACACAAGCTCTGCTTAGCTTGGGACTAGAAGGCGCTGTATGATGGTTGTGGAATAAATTATTATTATTATTATATACTTATTATTAATTACAAAAATTTTGTATTCCATCTATCTCTTATCTATAATTAAAAATTAATTGCAGCAAATCAATTGCTCGACAGATTTAGCTTTTTTCATTTGGGTTCATAGTAATATTGTTAGGACCAGATTTATATGAGACTTTTTGAATCCATTGGAAAAATCAGGAAAATATTAAAATACAATTTGGAATATTTTTGTACCCATGAATTTCACTGAACAGGGATAAACGTGTTTGGTCCATAGTAATAATACCAGGCTATTATTTTTCCGCACGTTGCTCGCAGAACAGATGGCCGTTAGGGTCGAAAGCTTCTGGAGTGACTTCCGCGCACCGGAAGACGCAACGTTGGAAGGTCTCCTACAAGGTGGACCGATGAACACATGACCCCCCCCCCTGACCTGGAAATAAACGTATATTCTTTCTTTTCTTTCTTTCTTTCTGGTGAAGGTTGCGGGAATCCGATGGATGCGGGACGCGCAGAATCGTTCATTATGGCGACACTTGGGAGAGGCCTCTCTATGGTCGACGTCTATCAGCTGATATGATTTAGAAGCAATTATAACTGACCTAATGCAAGGCCAATCCTTAGAACACTGAGGGCTTGAACATTCACCAGCAAAGTTGCGACTTATCTTTTCTCACGCTGTGTTCCTTCGCCTATGTCAGAAGTATAAACTGATGACCACATTAATATCTACTAATCCGATAAACTTACCCGGTATCGGTTCCCACCACTACATGTACCTACGTATCAACTACTAGAACATCACGACATTCAAGATACAATCCTCTCTCGCTAGAAAACGTTATTCTAATGAATATTAATTCAGCTCCGTCACTAGAAGAGTGCAAATCTCTTTAATTATTTGAAGTAGCAGTTAACCCTTACCCGCTGCGCTCCCGCTGTGCTGCCCGCTGCGGGGAATCAAGGGCGAGACGAGAGCTCCACGGATTTATGAAGCCCTGCTACTTTGAAAGTGGAGCGAGAGCGATTTAATGATGTTTTTCCCAGATTTTTTAAATAGGAATTTGAAATAAATTAAGTTACAGAAAAATAAATAAAACACAGAGTGACATCCACCGTAGGCGTGGGCTTGCGGACGACGAGAATTGGTTAGCTCGCCGTTCAGCCGTCCGACATCCGTCAGGACTTAGCCCGAGTAGCCGACGGCATGTAGTGTTCCATAAGTCCAGAAGTAATGATGATTTACCACCTTAAAAAAAACCACGACTCGTGAGGGTCGCTTTGCACCTAGCCTAATGCTGAAAACAGTAATTGCGTGCCTAAAAGCGGGTTTTCGAGTAAGTGTATTGAAAAACATTATATGAAGCTAAGTCACGGCTTTATTCTGTATTAAAAACTATTGATGATCTAATCTAACCATATAAAATAATAAATCTGTAGAAAAGTTTTAGTTGTGCGCGCTTCACGTATATAAATATACGACATCGATGTAGATAACTTTTATATAGCGTGACTGGCAATTAGTGTACGATACTTAAACACGTGATTGTGCTCATGATAACCAACAACTTTTACTATGGGAACTAACCAGAAATAGCGAAAAAAAATCAGCTGCATACATTTATGTTTGCCTAATCTACTGAACTGCTGATATTTTTGATTTCGGCTTTGCTCCCATAATAAAAATTGTTTGTTATCATGAGCACATTCACGTGTTTAAGTATCGTACACTAACTGCCAGTCACCCTATATATTAAAATTGTGTGTAACTTAGACTTTGTTTCATCGAAATCGGTTGACTATATCGAAAGATTCAAAGTGTTCGAAATAATATAATAATAATACGGTAGTGGTTGAAACCGCTCCGCTTTCACTCCGACATGGCCTCGCTCACACAAATTACAATCGCCGCTATTTTTCCACTCAAGGGCTAGTCACCGTCCGTCTTCGGGGTGGCGACTGAATCACTGAACCCTGTATGCAAGATCGAGTTTCATCGCAATGTAACCTTATAGGTAGTACTAGGGCAACAGAATATTACTAGAGGTTATTTTAGTAGTCACGAAATGTGACTGGTTTTTTAAGTGACAATTCAGATCGGGTGTCGTATGTTAATGAATACTTGAAAAAATCGGCCAAGTGCCGAGTCGGAAGGGTTCCGTATTTGGGTTCTGAGATTTTGTGAATATTTCAAGTGTCTATCTGTTCCCGTAATTAATATCGAGCAAAAAAAAAAACGCGTGTCTCCCAATTTTTTTAAATTATATATTATTAAATTATAATTATATATATATATATATATATTTTTAATTATAACAACAGTACCCCTAGCCAAATTGCTAATCTGCAATAGTTAACGCTTGTAGAAAGCTTCAAATGTACGGGAATGACGTCGTCTTAACGCTCAGTCACGTGGTCAGAACAAAAGAATTGGCGGCAAGGTCAACTCGAAGCGTTCGACGCAAGCGAAACGGTTGTAACTTGGCTACGGCTGCAGGTTTTTTAGGTAACAGAAATACATCATCATTTTGATGGTGGCCAAACGCAAGACTATTAATAATTAAAAAAAAATCAACTGACTCGCTATATTAGATTCATGAGACACAGCTTGGTTTCAAACAGACAGAAGGACTTTGGAGTTTTAGTAATTGGATCCTGTTTTTACCCTTTTTATATGGAACCCTAAAAGCCAAAACAACTACTAGGCTAGGTGGTCCTTTCCCACTATTTTGAGCGGGAAATCATTAAGTAGTTCTCTCGCTCTGGGTGGGGCGAGAGGAAACATCAGATTTTTAGTGACTAAAACGGACCCGTGTTTCTTTAGTTGTACTTTCCTATCTAGGACTGCGGTAACTCTTTCCAAAAATCCTGCCACTTTTTTTTTAATGTAGAAATCATCTAATGATTTCTCTAGCCCCAGTATGTAGGCTTCGGCTCTGCTGGGCCCCTACAGTTTTGCCACAAAACAGATAGGTACAGAAGACAATCTCATGTGTGTACTTCACTTTTTATACCAACGCTCGGTGGAAGCACACTAATGAGCGTTTGAGTCGGGACTGTTTGGCGAGCGGGCCGAGGCGCTCCGAGATATCGTGTCCGTGAGCGGTGTCTATGTGTGCGTTGCTTGAGCGCACTTTGTATGTAGATTGACTTCTGTACTTATATATTTTGTGGTTTTGCTGTCCTCTCTTTGATGTGACGCATATCTTCCATATCTATTGATTATGTCTGTGAGCTAGTTTTAAGATTACGTCATTTCGCGTAAACATACTGTTTTCCTTTCTTTCTTTGAAACGCGTGAGGAAGACGACTCTCCGTCGACGACGGGGACTCAGTCCGGTCTACCGGGAACCCGTTGCTCGTCGTCAACAAGCTGACTCTTAACTAACGTCCTGGGGTATCCTTATCCCCTAGTAGTACTCAGTATGTCACTCAAAAACCCATAAAAACAACTACTTTAAAAGTACACACAATACAATAATACTCTTAAAACTCCATGGGATTAATTCAACCCTTACTCTCAACTCACCCTAGCTATTGTGCTGGTCGCCTACCGAGAAAATGATTACCTTAATTAGAGAGCGCCCCTACAAGACGAACAGACATTTGAGGAGTTCCATTACATCTTGTATAATCAACTACAAATATACAGCGGCCATTTATCAACTGAAATGAAAGCCAAAAGAAAGGGTTATGATTTCTGGATTTCTCGATCTGGACATATGTTGGTTTTTGCTAGCCTGTCCTGTCTCACTCCTGGGCAAAAGAGAGAAGGGGCTTTCCTTTCATCTTTCGCGGTTGAAATAGACAAACACTACTACTTAAAGAAGAAAGTGCGGGCCTGCAAAATATGGAAAGAGAACATAGTTTTGTGCATGTCAAAACTATGGAAACGAAAAGTCTCTGCCGGTGTCCGTGTTTAATTAATATAATATAATATTCCACAACTACCACACAACGCTGTCTAGTCCCAAGCTAAGCAGAGCTTGTGTTATGGGTACTAGACAACTGATAAACACAATTATGTATTTCTAAATAACTACATACATATTATAGATAAATTACACCCAGACACAGAACAAATGATCATGCTCATCTCATAAACATTTGTCCTGGGTGGGAATCGAACCCACGACCTCCGGCATAGCAGTCAGGGCTACCACTAGACCAACAGGACAGTCAAAAAAAAAAAAAGTTTTCTTGGTGATAGCTACAAGCTACAACCTAGTGATCTTTAAGTCAACAGGTTACATCAAGCGTGCTCCATCGTCGACCACATCATCGCTTACCATCAGGTGAGATGGTGGTCAAACGCGAGACTAACAACAATTTAAAAAATCTCTGGTAGGTCTTCATAATTACTAGCATTTTCCGTTCCATTAGTTTTATTTGTCAAAGAAAGTGATAGGAGGCCTAGCTGTAACTTATCTTACCCTATCAAACGACTCTTCACTGCCCATGATCTCCTGGTAGGTAAAAAAAAAATGATTCAATGAAACCGTGGAACAAAGGAACTGAATTCATTTACAGTTTTGTGATAGTCAAAAATTTGCATTTAATCAGTTCAGTGCAAATTTTTGACTATCACTAAACTGTTAAACTTTTCATTTAATATTATAAAAAGAATATTACTATTTGTTTTTTTGTTTGTAGGAGGCAATCTCTGAAAGTACTGATCCGACGGCTAAAATTATTTCACTGGTAGGTCAAGCTGCTTTACGACATAGGCTATATTTTAATACACGCGGGCGACGCCACTGGCAAAAGCTAGTTTATCATAAAGGTAAAGTCGTTTTATATGAGACCGTTCAAGTCTAGGGGTTACCATTTTATTTAGATAGTAAATCATCAAATAACTTACCCTGCTCTGGGTAGAGCGAGAGGGAGTGCCAGACTTTTACTGACTAAACAGGTGAGTATGTTCCTTCAATTGCCCTTTGCGTTCCAGGGTCTAATTCTTTTAAACGATATCACAGCCGTGGCTGGCAGCGTTTCTAACTGGACCCGTCATTTATGCTCACATCTGTTTGAGGCTGCAGATTACCTTAGGGTTTTAATAAAAACCTCACGTTTACTTATGACCATACTCAATTTTGCTGAAAATAAACCTTACCAAAGGTCCATTTTTACTTAAAATAGGCCTACCAAAAATCCCTTTCTATAATTTTTGCTTAAATGCGTCGTACAGCAATCGTAACAAAATCAAGTGTACCTATTGCACCTAGAAAGTTTCGTAGGTCTCAAACAAAATTTAACTTTGCAGGTTTCCACATCCCAAGCTGTATATTTACGCAGAATCCCCAAATTAAAACAAAGTGGATTCACTCTTGTATCATTTCCAAACAGACGCACTGCAGTATTACGCTAGTGTGAGTGCAGGACGAATGCAGGAAGTATCTGTGTACTGCTAACGTGAGATAGGACCAGGATAGCAGCAGTGCCAGAGCGGTGCAGCGGTAAACCATGCCCCGCCCTGAGGCCACGCGTCTGTTCACCTTATGTCTGCCTCGTGATTTGTGTGTGGAACTGAAATCAATCTGTGTGTGGCATGAATATCAGCACGGTATTGCTGATTCGCCATACTTGAGTGGCTTGGATTGTAATGTATACTCATTTAAATTCTATAGATTTCTTTCTTATTTGAATATTGATCTATAAAATTGATGCTACAATCCTCTTCGAAGAGGTTTCTCGTCCAAATCCCTCTGAGAACCGACCCACTTACAAACTCACCACAGCAGAAATTATAAGCCGGGAGAAATTATACCAACCTTCTGTTTTTGTTCCATCTTACGTACAAATTCATGGTACCGTAAATCTTATACGAAATTTAGTTACATGCTGCTATGTCACGGAGAATGTAAGCGACATACAACGTCTCAATTTGACGCGCTTCGTTTGTCGGGAGCGACAGCGATGTTGCTTTGTGTCGCCGTCGTTTGACGCTTCCTCGTCGCGAGCAGTAAGCTTTATGTTAGTTGCCTAACTTTGTACAATGATATGATTGATCACCTTTTATATATGCTTGCCTGGTACAATATTATGTGATGATGAGACTTTTATTTAGGTTATAGGTAGGATTCTGACTTTTTCTGGTAACAAATAGTTAGGGAGTGAATAAATAACCAGATAGGTATAATCTCCGACAAGAAAGTTTTTTGTTTGATTGATTACTCCCTAACAACAGTAACATCGTGACGGATCGTAAAGAAACATACAACATGTTTTTTTATATTAATGGATGGTATACTTGTAGTCCTAAATCTGAATAATGGAAAGGAATCCATGAATTTTACAGGCATATTCTTTATTATTTTTGTTTTTTTTTTACTTTTACACAACGCCATCCAGTCCTAAACTAAGCAGAGCATGTATTATAATTACTTACAGACAATGATAAACATATTTATATTTTCTAACACATAATACACACTCAACATAATTACATACACAAAAAAAATGATCGTGCTCATCATATAAACATTTGTCTTGGATAGGGATCGAAACTAAGACCTCCGGAATAGCAGTCAGGGCCACTAAACACTAGAGTCTAGCTAGCGGTTAGTAAACAGGCCTGTTGGTCTAGTGACTAGACCAACTGGACAGTCTAAATATCTATATCATATTATGATTCTATTTTAGTAGATATATCATATATTTTAGTTATAATCTACATTAATTTTCCCAAAAAAGCCCATAACAATAATTATAACTCATAGATACTGGAATTTATTTTTATTCAATACGATTACAGGTGTAGAGAGTCAGTCCACCGAGAAGAAGGAAAATTTACGACGCCATTCCACTTTCAGTTACGTGGCTACGTTTTTCAAATAGCCTCATAAAAAGTGGCGGGAAACGGCATCCCTTCAAATAGAGCGCCATTTACCGCCACGCATCATCTTTTTGTTGAAAACTCTCATTACATAAGACAAATAAAAATCTAATAAACCGGTGTAGTAGGAAAGTTTCTAAATACGTAACGCGGCGGGGTGCAGAGGTGGGCGGTCGCCATGGCAACGGCCGGTTGCAGGAAACTGCACAATCGATGTTGCCAGACGTTCCGCTGCCGCCTGTGGATCAATGTGTCTCTAGTACTACGCCCGGCTCCCGGGAAACCTACCTTACTGCGGCGGTGTGAGTGCGCTCGCCGATATAGCGCCGTCCTCTTCTAACACCCACCATTTTCCGACGAGCTCCGTAGCTAGGTTGCGGCTTCCCGGACGCTTACCTGAGTCCTGGCTGGCGCGAGCTCAACGCACCCTGGTCGCTCGTCGCAGTGTGCGCCGCTTTTCCCCGGCCGTTTGTCGAGTGTGCGTGAGCTGTGTCAGTGTTACGTAGATCGCGTTCCATTTTCAAATGTTCACGTCGGGGAACTTGTGAATCGGGTATCTGTGTGGAGTTGTTTGTTGTGGGTGCGTTCAGAAGCTCGGAGCCGCCGCCGCCGCGCGCCGCCCCGGCCATTGTTTGTTTTGTTGTTATTATCGTTCAGAAACTCTTCACTTACTGCATACACATTGTTATATGTAAATGCATTAGAAATTAATATTTTATAATGGTATAATTTATTTTATTTACTGAATTACGGATGCTGAAAGCGGATGCTGAAATCCGTTTTCTGCTGTACATATAGTATACATACAGTATCGAAACTACGTGACTATAAGTTTCTCTTTAAGGATTTCAGAGTTAGGCAAACATAGGGCGGGAATTTCGTTAAAAAGCTACATGCGTCGATCAAAAATGAACTTTGTTTGAACATGGTAAGGTCGAATTCATATAGAAAAGGATGTAAAGGGGATTGTTATTGACGATATCTGATGACTGGCTAAACGATAAAATATTTAGATGGGACTAATAATTAATAACGTTGTTTTAAGCGTAGGGGAACAGATTTTATAGATCAAGCTTAGGAATTTTAGACGAAGTGGTGGGTTTAAGGAGAGTTCGATAATTTCATACCTCATTAATTTATTCCTAGGGTTTTTAAAAAATAAATTAAAAAAATTGTAAAAACAATTTACCTTCAAAATATTATTTTAGGAGTGATTTTTTTAAGGTGGGTAATCATCTAGTGACTGCTCCCACTCCAAGGCGGAGAGGGAGGGCGTGTCAAACTTATAATGACTAAAACCAAACCTATGTTCCTTCTTTGCTTGGTGTTCTAAAATTTCGAGAGTTTTTGTTTTTGGTTGGTAAAAATCATCCAAATGACATCCTACGCCCTTGGGCAGAGCGGGAGGTAGACTTTTACTGACTAAAAGACCCACCCTGTTCTTTCGTTGCCCTTCATACCAGGGCCGAGCCTTCCCTTCAGAAGCAGACCCTTGGTCCCAGTAGGCTTCGACCATGTTTGGGCCCCTACGAAGATCCCCGGGTTCCCTTTCGGACTAATAGTTTGGGGCTAACTTTGATTGGGTACATACATAAGAAACTCTTGTGCATTTCATATTTTTAAATCCAGGAATTTAAATGGTGCGTTGTCGGTCACTGAATGAATTACTAATGTAGGTGTCAGATAAAAGTGGAATCCTACTGGGGCCAGGGTTATCCGAAAGGGCGCTCGAGCCCCGGTATGAAGGCTAGAAGAAAACGGGTGGGTCTTTTAGTCAGTAAGAGTCTGACACTATCTCCTGCTCCGCTCCAAGAGCGGGGGATGTCACTGGATGATTTTTTGTCACCATAAAAAAACGAAGGTTACCTGGGCTTGCGAAGTACTTTGCCCTGTATCCTGCGACCACAGGGCAGCTTAGAAGCAGATGAGCTGCTGTCTCGTCCTCCTCCATGCAGGCTCTGCAGAGCGGACTGTCTGTAACTCCTAAGACAGGTGCTTGTTAAAGGTCCCGTGGCCAGTTGTAATGGCCGTTAATTTGCTGGAACGGGCAAGTAGTAATTAGAAAGATTACTAGAATATTAAGTAGATTAATTTGTGAAGTACCTACTGCTAAGTTAAGCTGGATCCAATCAGCACCTACTGAGATCTTTTTGCCACAGTTTTTTTTTAAATATTTTTACAGAAAGTGTTAATAAAAGCCTACTAATTTATACAATAAAGATCAGACATTGCGGCAAACATAAACTCTGGTTTTTATATAACTGCACCGCATTAGTGTTAAAATTACTTCACTCCCCTTTTAAACGAGTTCAAGATCTGGGATAATGCGCCTATCTCAAAGTTCACTGGCTACCAGGAGATCATGAGCAGTGAAGAGTTGTTTGTTGTAAAAGAAGTGAGAGTTAGGCCTCCTATCACTTTCTTTGATAAATAAAACTGATGGAACGGGAAAATTGCTTATATCAGACCAATAAGTTTTTTTTTTAATTATAGGTACGCTCGCGCTTGACTACTATTTCACGTGATGGAAAGCAATGATGTAGTCAACGAGCACGCTTGCCTAGAAGTAACTGATTCACTTGATTGGATTGATTGATAGGCTTGTGATTTTTGATCCCCAGGTTGTAAAAACAAAAAATATAAAAACCGGTCAAGTGCGAGTCGGACTCGTACACAAAGGGTTCTGTACCATTTTCTATACAACATTAGACATTATAATTATAACCTTATTTTTTTAGTTTCATCTGTCCAGGTGTTTGTTTGTTGATAAATCACTTTTGTTGCCATTAAATATATATTTAACTAGCTTTTGCCCGCGGCTTTGCCCGCATACATAGTATACAGCTTATATCACTCAGGAATAAAGCAGCTTTCTATTGGTGAAAAAACTTTTGCAATCGGTCCATTACTTTCAGAGATTACCTCCTACATTCAAACTAGCCCTTTATAATATTAGTGTAGATTTATTTTTGGGATTTGCTGTTATAGCGGCAATAGAAACATATTGTCTATGAAAATTTCAACTGCCTAGCTGTCACGGTTCGTGAGATACAGCCTGATGACAGCCAGACGGACAGTGGAGTCTTAGCAATAGGGTCTCGTTTTTACTCTTTGAGTACGAAAGATGGCTTTCATTAACTTATTACCGTTAAAAGTGGAAATCCTAATAAACTTTAATTTCTTCGATATTTCATGAACCAAAAACATTTATGACCCTATTATTTCGTTGCAATTTCATATCTGAACCTCGATGACAGATGTAATGACACAAGCGGCATGAAATATATTCCCCGAACGGATTCACATGCCAAATGATATCATGGCGTATGAATAATGTTGATTGTTGACTGGATACGATCGTGATTAATTATTATTATAACATGATTTTATTAATATTCCTAATCTATATTTATACAACATAGCTTTTGCCCGTGCCGTCGCCCGCATAAATAAAATAGCCTATGTCACTGAAGAATAAAGCAGCTATCTATCGGTGAAAAAATTTTGGCAATCGGACCAGCCAAGTTACAACCGTTTTGCTTGCGCCGAATGCTTCAAGTTGGCCGTGTCGCCGAATCTTTTGTTCTGACCGCGTGACTGAGCGTTGAGATGACGTCATTCCCGTACATTTGAAGCTTTCTGTTAGCGTTAACGATTGCAGATTAGCAACTTGGCTAGGGGTACAGTACTTCCAGAGATAACCTCCTACAAACAAAAAAAGAAACTTTACCTCTTTATTATATTAGTGTAGATGTATGCGAAAACTGAATATAGTTCGTTCTGAATCAGTAACTGAATGGATCCCAATAGTTTTCACACCATGTTAAATTTTTCCCCAAAAATATTAAAAAAAAAGGTCACACGTTGAATACCACTGACACTAAGTATAAAACAGGTCACGGCAGGTCACAGGTGCCAACAAACAGCTGGATGCACTGCAAAACAACCCCTCAGTCGCCTCGATGGCCCGGTGACTATGTATTTTTACTGACATAACAAGCTTACAACTTTGTGATTTTTCATGATACAGTTATGCAATTTTGTACATAGATTCTTTACATAAAAATACTAGTCACGTGTTTCGGGTTTCTTTTATTGCACAGGTATAGGAAAAATCTGAAAATAGTAAGTTTGTAGTTACATACATCACAAAAAAAAATGCAATTCGGAAAAAATTTCGTGGCTCCATTCGGGAAATGTAATTTGCGCGGAACCCTCAGTGCGCGAGTCCGACTCGCACTTTCCCAGTTTTTTCAATTGTGAAGACTGTAGGAACAAACCATAAAAGTTCTCAGAAGTTTCATTTACACAGATATCTCTTACAATTCTTACAAGTACACAAAAATGTATTTTAAATTAAGCTGTTATTGTGATTATAACAATAACTTGAGAGGTGTCAAATCCCTGTGAGATGAATTATATTGCCCAGTTGTGAATGAACACGTTATTACAATAGATAGTTACCTGCTTATTGTAGCACTGAGTAAAACCACAAAATAGACAGGTACAGAAGACAATCTACATACAAAGCGCGCTCGAGCAACGCACACATAGACACCACTCACGGACACGATATCTCGGCTCAATGGCCAGCCCCCCTAGACAAGTTACAACCGTATCGTGTCGAATTCCTTCCTCCAATCGGTAACGCTTTGGTGTCAGCAATTGTAGTAAACGATAAGTGGGTAGCCATGTTGACGCGCCTTAGTCGGCTGGTCGTTCTACCTACAATGTAGCGTTTGTTTATCAAAGGATTAGCGTTAAACGTTGTAGAAATTCATTCTATCATTTTGAACGTTGTGAACTTGGCTACGAATTTTCTATTCGTTTGTTCTGGCCACGCGACTTTACGTTGAGATGACGTCATTCCCATACGTTTCATCACTTTTCGACAGCGTTAACGATTGCAGAATACCAACTTGGCTAAGCGGGCTGGTCACACTCGTACAGTTCGGCGTATCGCGCTGACCCTAGCGCGATCGCCTAGCATAGGTATAAAAAGTGAAGTACATACATGAGATTGACTTCTGTGCCTATCAATTTGTGGTAAAACGCACGTGGTTGCATTGTGAGTGGAATTATTTTGAATCAATCATATAACCTTTAAGAAGGTACACATACAAGTTGCCTCAAGATTTAGAGTCTGTCTAATAAGTTAAACGACTTGGGTAATTATTAGGATTTAATGAAATCTGATGTAGTCAACACGGGTTCAATAATCAAGGTTGATTAAGAGATAAAGATCATTGTTTACTAACAGAAGAACCTTATAAAAAAACCGAATATAAGAATTTTTTAAATGATTAAATGTTATACAAAATTCTCAAGTCGGTTGACTTATTAGACAGACTATATTTAAGTGTACTATGCTAATGATTATTGAGTAGAAGGCGTTTTAACCTTTCAAATAATATAATAAGCGACACCATAGAAAGACAATGAGAAAGCGAACGCTTGGGGTTTAATAAATTAAAGTGCAATTTAGAGACTAATTCGTATATTTTTACAAGATGAAAGGAATAAAATTTCAGTCTGGTTCCAAAGAAACAAGTTAGGAAAACCAAATGATACAAGATGTCAAAAAGTGTTCCGCCGTATTGAATTTGTTGTTGAGACGTATTTTTTTAACAAACCCTTTTAATTGATATCGATAATTATTATGAAGATGCATAAAAAATTTCACCGTATTATTTTTAGAATGACGTCACTTAGTTAACCTTGATGTTGTCATCCAAATTGAACATATCTATCTATATAAACGGGCAGGGATAACTGTTTTATTAATAGAATAGAATAAAATAGAATAGAATAGAATAAACTTTATTGTACTCCAAAATAGTAACAATTTATTATTACTTTTTTTATTAATTTTAAAGGTAACGAAGATTCACTTCCTTCCCTGTCAAGTTCTAATCCACTTCACAACACTGTAGCTTATTCTACCGCCCAACAAGCAGAGTTACTGTTTTCTGGAAACCTAACCCCCTTCGAAGAAGACGAGATTAAAATATAAATTATTTTTTAGCCAGTGACAGTGAAGAAACTGAATGAATAAATAAGCATGTGTACCAGGACTGCATACTTTCAAGAAGATCTGACCTTCAAGCGCACGACATTCGAAATTAAAATTTCACGAAGGCCGAAGGTTGCAGGGTGGCTAGTACTTACTACGTAGTAAATCCTACGTTAACGTGTTGTGGTTACTGTTACGTCGAGTTTGCGGCTAATTAGCACTAACGTGTAGGTTAACTCGATCCTCCACGGAATACAAGAGGTAGGAGTTGACTAGATACGGCTCTAATTAGTGAGCGTATTTCAATCGAGAAAATAAAATTTGCCAAAATTTCTCGACGTATTTTAAGTTCAGGTATAGCTTGTTAGAGATTACACTGTAATACGTTTTTGATTTGTAGAGCTTGTAGTGTATTCATTTTATTTAAAACCAGCTTTTTCCCGCAACTTGGTCCAGTACTTCCAGAGATTACCTACAAACAATAAAACATAAAAACAAAAAAATAACGACTTTACCTCTTTATTACATTAGTGTAGACGTAGATGAAAATAATAGACATTTTTATTTCACAAGATGAATCGATGGCCTAGTAAGGGGCCGCGGGGATCCGACACTTTTGGTAGGTCTGTCCAACAGGTTCAGTTGAAATAATGATGATTTTACCCTTTACAAAGGCTTCATATGTATAGGACACAAAATAAAAATTAAATATGTCTAACACGCAATTGATCCTTTATGAGAGATTGGAGTCTATTGTATGCCACCCCGTATGAAGGATCACCGGCTCCGAGCGAACTTGCGCCGATGGTTAATTATTTGTAATTGTAACTCTATGAGTCACTACTTTTTATCTTATTTTCATGACATGTATAACTCTTGAAAATTAATAGAGCTCCCTGCTACTCTAATATAATTATACTCTAACCATAGTTTAATATATTATTATTCTCGAATATAATATGAGACCAAATCTAGTATGGGCACCTGTTTTCAGTCTGCAAACTTGATATTTTTTATACCTACAAATGTTTTAATATTTGGGAGAAAATAAAAAAAATAAAATATATTATTATTTTTACTTTTATTTTTTACTTTTTATAGAGAAAAGAAATAACGTTCACTCGTTTATTTGGGTCACAGATACACACAATGAACAAGTATACAAAAATAAAAAAAAAACAACGTAAGTTAGAGAATTTACAAGTTCGTAGTATGCTGCCCCAGTCCGTTCCATCCGCGCTATGGTCGTGTGATGCAGGGCGCGCCGCCCTGGGCGCGACCATGCGTCACATTACTGCGCCCACCGACTAACTGCCGCGTGGGGTCCACGTGCTAAAGCCATGGTAACATGGTGGATGATACAGTTCATGGTGAAACACCTTGATTGTTTAGAGCCTTAGTTTGGGTGGGAAGTCGTTAAATAACTTCTGTTCTGGATGGAGTAAGAGGATTGAGAGGCGAGCCAGTTGAGTTGGGCCGTTGTTCCAAATGTTCCATTTGTATCTTGAGAGCCGATGTTTCAAATGACCCGTTTTTATCTTGTGAGCCGATGTTTCAAATTTTCCGTTTGTATCTTTTGACCCTTTTTTATGGTGGGAAAAATCATGCCTTGACATCCCCCGCCGCCGCCGCGGAGATAGTGTCAGACTCTTACTGACTAAAAAACCCACCCGTTCCTTCTAGCCTTCATACCGGGGCTCGAGCGCCCTTTCGGATAACCCTGGCCCCAGTCGGCTTCGACCCGGCTGGGTCCCTGCTGTTGTTCTTTTAGATTTTAAGTGTATGTGTGTACATAAATGAATAAAAAATAAATACATTTATAGATAAATTACACCCAGACACAGCACATCATCGACATCGCACAAATATTTGTCCTGAATGGGAATCGAACCCACGACTTTCGACATAGCAGTCAGGGCCACTGACCACTAGACCAACAGGCCAGTTACAAGTAGGTACTCATATAAGCTTGTAACATATACTAACCAAAGTCTGCTTAAAGTAATGCAATAGCTGCAGCAAACCGCCTCGGAGAAATCCAAGCGAATCCTCTCAAATTCGCGCACTACTGCGAAATTAAATGAATTTGAGAAACTGAGGTCTGATCTTAGAAAACTAAGAAATAACTCCAATGCAGTAGGGAAACAGGATATCTTATTACATAGTAAATGCGCAAATAAACAGTGGGTTGAGAAAAAATAAGCTGTACCATTGTACTTACGTCTATTATGATGTTTTTTTTTAATTCATATAAATGGTGTAAAGGACAGCCCTCCACAAACTTTAAGGGCTTGCTCAGTAGACGAAACTGAACAACCCACCATAAAAATTTTTTTCAGGAAAGGAAAAAATAATTCAGCTTCTCTATACAAAATGTCCAATCAAGTTCATAATTTTGTATGGTGAGGCAGGTTTCTTTTTTTTCCCTGAAAAAAAATTTTTATGGTAGGTTGCTCAGTTTCGTCTACTGAGCAAGCCCTTAAAGTTTGTGGAAAGCTGTCCCTTACACCTTGTATACTGGTGCTTGACTGCGATCCCACTTGATGGTAAGTAGTGATTAGGGCTTTCAATACCGGTATTACGGGATCCCGTAATACCGTGATCACGGATATATTTCGGTATTTTTTCAATCACGGTATTGACTCGTCAATACCGTGATTACGGTATTACAATCCTTAATGTAAATTATTGTGTTTTGTTTCAATAAATAGCAAGAAATTGTATTATTAATATAAATTACAATGTAATATTATTCTGACACTTGTATTAAGCGCCAACTCTTATCTCCAGCTCTCCCGCCCGCACCTCGCCTAGACCTGTTTCTGAGTCGAGCGAGCCTAAAGGGCCTATGACACTGCGCGTTATTCAGCACAAGACAGTCTGACCCCTGTTACGCCATGCGATATTTTTTCCTTACAATTTGCACTATTTACACTTTTGTAAATTGTAAATATTATTGTGAATGTAAGAACTATGAGGATTACTCTTTTCTTTTCTTTTATTTTCACATGATGTCTGGCAGTTTTGAGTATTTGATACAGTCTACCCAAATGTTTTCACTTTCTTTGGCATTGTTCAGTCAAGTCGTTGAGCTCCTTAGTAGTCCTGAGTTGAGCTACACGCATACTGACAAATGCTTGCACTGACTGGACAGGTCCACTTAGAACTGTGTGGTTCTTTCTACAAAAGACCATCTCAGGCTCAATCCACATGGTTCTCATAATAATATGATTTGACCACTACATGTTTTGCTGTATGGACTTTAAAAGAGACTTTGACCCCTGAGTTTGTTTCGGTGTTTCTTCTCAGGGTAATCAGCTAGGAAACACCGGCCTCATCAAGTTTTAATTAACGAGAAAAAAAATTGACGTGTAAAAGTTTTTTTATAAAACCTACTTACAAAATAAAGATCATTTATCATTTATCAGAACCATAGACTAAAACGGTCTGAATAACGCGTAGTGTAATAGGCTCTTTACGACGTTATTGTTTTGTTAGTCAGTATTTCAAAAGCGCACGGGTAACATGTGTATTTTTGATAAGTTTGTGATTTTGACGAGCAACATGGTACACCTATAGTTTGTCTCAATTCTCAACGGATCTCGCAATCGTACTTTTTTTTTTTTTTTAAATACCGTTGACGAGTCATGAATTCACAACAGATAGAAGCATCTAAACTTGTGACATTTTCCACTTTGATTAATGTCTTTTTTACTTTAACGAATCACGTTATTCGTTAGATCTACAATTAAATAGTAAAAATTTAATATTTCAGTGGTTTGAATGTGGCTTTGTTTTCTAACTTCAATTATTATTAATTTTGCCTAATTAGTACTTATTAACTACCACGTGTACAAAGTAACAATTCCAAATTATACAATTAATTGGTAGTTTGGTACAATAAATATTCTTATATTAATAAGAAAGACACGAGTCTTGATGCTTGCTGACTTTTAAGGGCAGTCTGCGTTTTAACCTTATTAGAATTGTCGTAAACAAGTTACAGCGTCAAATAAGCCTAAACCTTACGCAGCTTGATGGTTTTAAGTTGCCATATTTTCTAATCGCTAGCTTCCGATGGCAGTGCATACGTTCGATGCGTATCGAACGTATGCACTCAAGCGTCAAGTAAGCCTAAACCTTAGGCAGATCTATGATTTTAACTTACCTTATTTGCTAATCGCCGGTAAACAATAGGTACGGCAGCGCCATGCTTACTAGAACCTTATTAGAACGGTTAAGAGAGAATAAAGACTGATTCGAAAAAAAAATACGTATTTAAATGGCTTTATTAATGTCCTAATTAAAGTTTTTATGAGAAGGTATTACAGTCAAGCACTAAAATAAAAAAAAATAAAAATAAAAAAAACTTGAGTTCAATACCGTGATCACGGGATCACGGTATTGAATATTCTAATACCGGTATTGATACCGGTATTGAAAAAATCCGGTATTTGAAAGCCCTAGTAGTGATGCAATCGTTGATGGTGAGGTACACTAGTTTATTAAGAGCCTACTCACTCTAGCCTTGAAGACAACCTAAATTATAATCGAACGAAAATACCGCAGCAGGCAAATTATTCCAGTAAGAAATTGTAATACTGTGGTAGAGGTTTCAACTACGTAGGGGTGGATATTCGCCGTACGTCGGGTTGTCCGATGGTAGAAATGAGATGGCGGAATCAAATCATGCAATTCCCGCGCACACTCTCCAAAATGCATCCTGTAAAATACAGAAAGGCTTTTTTTTTGCTGGGGAAAATCATCCAATGACTGACTAAAAGCCTACCCCGTTCCTTCGTGCCTTTCGTACCGGGACCGAGCTTCCCTTTCGGATAACCCTGGCCCCAGTAGGCTTCGACCCGGCTGGGCCCCTGCTGTTGCTGACAGCTCCTTGAGGCACGCGGTAACGGTGCGCACCGTGGCCATCTCCTTCTTCCTTGTCGGTATCACTCTAGACAGAGTGGTCGTGGACCGTGGTCATCATTTCAGATGTTGGTGGCTAACTTGACAACACGCCACCATTCATTCATTTCATTGCATTCGTGCAGTGATGATGAGCCATTTACTGCTGCTCTTATCTGATCAGTTCACCTCATAGGCGATCTTACTCGTGGCCTGTACCCACAACCTTTCCCCGGACCACAAGTCGCTCATTAGCCACTTCCCCTCGGCGGCATCGTGACCAAAAAAGGTGAGATTACAAGACTGTTTCAAAGATGATAAATGCTGCATACCGAGTTCTCGAATCATAGACTCGTTGGTACGGAATTCAGTTCTACGTTAGTATTATTGCTTCACATAAGGAGGGGTCCGCGTCCCATTCCCTCTAGCTCCAAACCATGGAACACTATGAGCCTCCACACCAAACATATTACTTACTCTTCCAAAATCCCAACGATTCACCCCCAGCGTCATATTTATAGTATGTCATCGGAATTAACGCCTTCTGATTCACCCTACGTCTCGCAGACGTATGAATAGGCAACCGCGCCCCCTACTGGCCACAGTTGGCACTAATGCCATTATTTTAACGTTCAAATTACATTTTGTCAATGGTTTAGGAGATAGATGACCACTATGCTCGGCCGACCACTTACGTACAGTGAGTTGTAGGCACATTAGACAAATTGGAATTTATTTTATTACTTGTATTTCGAAAAATATTCGTATCTAAGGAATTTTTATTCAGCAATTTGCAATTTAGATCAAATTAGGTATATTTCATTCAACCCCCAACCCCAAGCGAACGCCGGCTTTCGCTCTCTCATTGTCTTTATATTATGTCTCTAATAAGGTAGTTTCCAGGGTCAAAATATTTTAGATTATAAAAAAATATTGGACACGTATTTTTTCTTTTTTCGAATAAACAAAAAATAAAAAAGATATAGCCCATTAAAGTTAGGTGTGACGTCACCCCGTGCGAACCCCGTGCTATATCTTTGTCATATTTGGTTTAATTTACAAATAAAAAAATACGTGTCCCTTATTTTTGAATAATCTAAAAGACGGACTAAATACATTTTTTACGGCAACTATTACGGTATTCGAAAGGTTAAGTCGGAAGTGAAGTAGTATTTTCATTACCAGGAAAGTAGGGTCTTATAGACCCCTCCGACACCCAGTGAGGTGCTTCTGACTAGATGATGGTCCAATTATTAGAGTGCCCAGTGTCCCTACACCTGCATTTTGGAGGACCTATAAAACGCCATTGACGCCGCTACAAACGTGGCAGCCTACTGGACCCAAAAACTTGGAGGGAAAGGAAAACCATTGATTCGAGAAGAAGAAGAAGTATTTAGTACTTTTTTCCAGATGAATAAATAACGCAATAAGCAAAATTATCTAAATTGATGACTAACAAATTACTAAATTTTTTTCGTAAGTAATTAATGTTCAGTTTTTGGCTTACATAAATTTTTCGTGTTGCTTGGATGCTATAGACACTTGCCATTATTTATAATTTATCTAATTTTTTAAAAGCAATATCGTTTAATTTTTATATATTTGTATAAAAATATATTCAGGATTGCCTGTGCCAACAAAACGCATAACCATTGAGTCAATATATATACATAATCAGCCTTTTAATGTTCCCACTGCTGGGACTCAGGCCTCCTCTCTAGGAGAGGGAATGGGCCATAATCTACCACGCGGGCCCAGGGCGGGTTGGTTCAACATTCCTTACGCAGGTTTTTTTTGTTCTTCTTGAAGTAAAAAATCATCCAATGACTTCTCCAGCTCTTTTGTTTCAGACTTTTACTGAGTAAAACACACTCCTTAGTTCGTTCTGTTCCAGGACCCCGAGTTTTCCTTTCAGAAGCGAGCGTACGATTGACTAGCGCTTGACCTTATCTCACAAAAACATATATGTACTTACACAACATTAGTTTTAGTATATGCGAAACCTAAAACACATGTCTAGTATTTTTATGTAAAGAATCTATGTATAAAATTTCATAACTGTATCACGAAAAATCACAAAGTTATTGTTATGCTAGCAATAATACATAGTCACCGGGCCATCAGGCGAATGAGGAGTTGTTTTGCACTTGCACCCAGCTGTTTGCTGGCGCCTATTATCCGCTTCGACCTGCCGTGACCTGTGTTGTACTATGTGTCGTTGGTGTCCAACTTGTGACCTTATTAAACATTTTTGGGAAAAAATATAACACGGAGTAAAAACTATTGGAATCCATTCAGTTACTGATTCTGAACAAACCATATTTAGATTTCACATATTCTAAAAATAATGTTGTTTACATAATTTATTGGAAATCATTAAGTTACTGAATGCGACGTTCACGCACACCATATTTTTTACTAACTTTTTTACTTCTGAACAATGTCCTCTTTTTGTATCTTAAATTTATATTATCTACTGTCTTTATCTGATTGCTTATTTACAGCCATGTCTTTTGATATTACTGTTATTTACTCACAGCCAGACATTTCAAAGAGATGTATCCCCACATACATCCAGACTTACAAATGCATTAATGCCCCATCCCTCTTCGATAAATTTGCTTTATGAGAGAGACCCCTTCATCCCCTACTAATATGTAGTCTAGTTCGTTAAAGCGTTAGGAATGCCTAGCCCCAACCCGTAGACAGTAGCGTAGCTACCGAAGGGCTCGGCGGTGCAGTGCCCTGGGGCCCCCAAACTCAGCGGTCCCCTAAAACTGATACTTTTTATTGAACTAGTCGAAAATTCTCCTGCCTTCGAAATCTAAATAAAATAAATTGCAATATTACTTTAATGTCAACTAGTTTAATTCAGTAAAATCTGACGCATTCGCCACTCCAGTACTCTCCTGAGCAGAAGTTCTTTGAAATTTTTTTAAGTAACCTTAAGGGGCCCCAGATATTTTTGCCCCAGGGTGGTTGGTTACCTATCTACGCCACTGGCCGTAGCCCTCGGGTTGGTGACCGCGCCGCGTCGGAGAGACAAACAGATTCATTGTCACGTGGCGACAGGAAATAGGGTTGGCGCTTAAATACGCCTGAAAAACTAAATTCAATAGAAAAAATTAAAATACGCGCAACTAGTGAGCCTTACCAACGATTGCATCACTGCTTACCATCAAGTGGGATCGCAGTCAACCACTAGTTTATATCAATTTAAAAAAAGTTTGCTCACAGTTTGTTTAAAGATCTGTCGAAACGTCTAGTTGACACTTCGCGTGACCCAAAGGCTTTTACCTTGGACAGAGGATAAGGAAGAGTTTTTTGACGCCATATTTTAGATAGTGTATTTTAGCGTAGGGTTTTATTATTTATTTATTTTGTAATT
Source organism: Mythimna albipuncta (assembly GCA_929112965.1). Lineage (NCBI taxonomy): Eukaryota > Metazoa > Arthropoda > Insecta > Lepidoptera > Noctuidae > Mythimna > Mythimna albipuncta. The sequence goes on from OV815973.1 coordinate 2,629,600, forward strand.
TACTGTAATTATAGTTATTAAGTTGTTTATAAGTGTAAATAAAATAAACAATTATATTAAAAAAAAAAAATGTTTCACATAGGTCTATAAGTAGTGACACCCGGGGGAGACCTATGTCCAGCAGAGGACATCTTTCGACTGGAATAATGATGATGATGAACCCCTCCTCGGGTATAGCTAGCCTATTTAGCCTCCAGCTTGTTCCAGCTTTCTCTCTTCATTTATACTTCATGTACAATAATACAACAAGGCATTCTCTCCCAGTCAACTTTCGGGTTAAAAAGCCATAAATGGCTTATTTCAGCCATTCTCTTCCAGCTATTGCTCTAAATAAGTTAATTGTTATAATGGTAAAGATTACTCATATTTTCTTAGTTTGGATGCCATCGTCGCTTACAGCAGCTTTTTTTAGTATTGTCGTTATTGTGAATGAACGTATCTGAAACCGAACAAGAATTACATTATAAAATAACGTCTAATTGAAATATTCAAAGAGCTACTTACAAAATCCAAACGTGCATTATTTATACAAAATATTTATGAAGTAATTTTACTCCTATGCTTTCTGCCTCCGTCTAAGGCTTCAGAAATGATAATGCATATCTCTTTCGATATTCTATCGATATAAGATTATCTTTTCCCTCATATCACTGGTAACATCCCTAGCGCCGATGGGGACTCTGTATCGCAAACATATCGCTACCTGTCTGAAGACACAAACAGATTTGTTTTCGAATCAAACAACATGCATGTGTCTACAAAATTTGTAGGGAACAAGTTAAATTACTGGGAACTTTGATAATGAATTAACATTACCAGAATTACATTTGCTGCCAGATACTGCAAAAAAAATTAGAATAGGTATGTTACATCCGCGTTGTAATGGAATTCAAAATTAACTTGACTGAAGTAAGTGATTGAAGACCATCTAACTATAACGATAACCAAATCGTAACCAGCCGTGAAACGGCCGCCTATTGGTTTTTTGTTTTTTTTTTTCGATTGGAAAAATCATCTTATGACAACCCCCGCTCTTGGGTGGAGCGGGAGATAGTGTCAGACTCTTACTGACTAAAAAACCCATCCCGTTCCTTCAAGCCTTCATACCGGGGCTCGAGCGCCCTTTCGGAGAACCCTGGCCCCAGTAGGCTTCAACCCGGCTGGGCCCCTGCTGTTGCTGACAACTCCTTGAGACGCGCGGGAACAGCGCGCGCCGTCGACGACTTGGGCTTGGTCCGGACTGTTACCGGACGGCCGGACAGCGAGCTACCCATTGCTCACTGTCCGCAAGCCCGCGCCTACGGTGGCTGGAAATCGGGATCGGAATCCCAGCGGCGGCGGCGAGAGCGCCGTTGCCTGATGCGGTCGGCCTCCTCCTTAGCGAGCATTACTGCTTCGCAAAAGTCGGCGACCGCCTGCCACTCCTCCTCGCTCCGGAGGCCGCCTATTGGTCAATTCGACGATTTGACAACTGTTAACGGCTTTGTTATTCGTTATAGTTAAATTGTAAAACTCACCCTTAGTGCCTACTGCGACACTGGCTAAATGTAAAAACTGTGCAAGGCCAAAATAATTAAACAAAAAAAAACAACCCTTCATAAAGTTTTTGTTTGGTTTCAGACTTTCATTGAGGTCGGATTTAAGGAAATCGTCAACGAGCCTATAAACATCCTCAAAGGAAAAGGGTTAAATAAAAACAAAAATCGGCTTAGCTTAAAGAATGGCGTCTTTGTTAATGAATTAAAAAGTTAAGTAACAAAACCTCGTAACTTTGAATAAAGTATAAATATCACGTAGAGCGCGCCGGAAGTAAGGATTATTTCAGAACTCACAATATCCTATTTTAATCTTATAACTCCAATTATATTTCAATAAAATAACCACTTAATTCATGGTTATGGTACCAAGAAATGCCAACAATGTCTGGAGTTATATATAACTTGACCTCGAAAAGTTAAACTTTTTAGGAATAACTCAATGAGAATTAAAATTCAAGGTGAAAGTACCAGGGTATCATAATTCCTAAGATAATGCCACCAAAGTCATTTATTTCGAGAAGGCATTGCAGGCGTGACATAGGCCAGGCGCGCGTCATATTTTGCGTGTTTTGTCAATAAAGGGGGAAAGTAAAAGCAATTGTTTGCGCGTGATAACACACGATTATATTATTTGTTTAGTACAAGGACACCAGATTCTATGAAGAGGTTTCATAAGTCACTGAGGATAATTGGTAAAGTAAACACAATATTACAGAAACTTATTACTTTGGCTGTAGTCCTAATCTAACTTTTAGGATGATTAAATCTTTGTTGCTTGAAGTTGGAGGCGTTTTTGCTTGTCTGGTGAGATTCACTGCATAACTGTGGACTGCGACATGCTGCGGAGAAAGAGCTTTCACATCTGAATTTGTAAGTATTCGTAGTATTTTGCTTATGGATGCAATTCATAGTTTGATCTAGCAGTATTTGGTTAAAAAATTTACAAATGTGCCACTAACTTATGGTACGTAATTATGTATATATCTAGGTATAATCTACACTTATATAATAAAAGAGGTAAAGTTTGTTTTTTTGTTTGTAGGAGGTAATATCTGGAAGTACTGGTCCGATTGCTAAAATTTCACCAATAGAAAGCAGCTTTATTCCTGAGTAACATAGGCTATATTTTATGTACGCGGGCGAAATCGAGGGCAAAAGCTAGTCGTATATATAACCTCAAGTCATGATTTTTTTCTCTAATAGATACTTCAAAATAAGTAAAAGTTGAGAAAAGGTTATGTTATCAAAGGTTAACAACCCTGGCGCTTAATGTTTGGCCTATGTAATAAACTTATAAGTGTCATAAAGCTGAAGAGTTGGTTTGTACCAATAATCTTAGGAACAACAAAAAAACGGTGTTGGAAAACTCATTTTCAATACACTTGCTCAGAAAGTGACTCTTATTGCACTGCACTTAGGTACAAAATGGCCCTTGTTACCAAACTGTGACATTTTGATTACCATTACGCACAAGTGCTATAATGTAGTTAAAACCTTATTGTTCAACCGCTCCCCCGCCATAATTTTAATACATTATCGTATCAGGATGGGCGCAGGTCGTCCCCCATATGTCGCCAGTCAACCTCCGTTTATTCAATTCAGTGAGTGTATTGAAAAGTAAATAAAAAAAAAATGGGTGCATATGAAAACAGATTTTTACCGTCACAAACGTTAACTAGTTTTACAGTTATTTTCTTCACAAGTATATTGAAAAACGTTGTATGATACACGTGAGTAATTAATGATTACCGTTCTCGGCTCTCTTAAGACCCTCGCCGTGGCTCGGGTCTTAATAATGCCTCGACGGTAATCACTAACATTACACACTTATATCATAATGTACTATTATCGAAACATACGACCAAAGAGAAATCGCGGAGGAGAGCTAGTAAAATAATAATAAGATGCTATTGCTTATATTCTATCTAAAAAGTCAAACGATTTGGGAATTTTGTACAATATTTAGTCATTTAAAAATACATTAATTCAATATTTTTTATAAGGTCTATATCTTATTATTTATCTATTATATTATAATATCTTCTATTACTAAACCATGATGACAATCTCGTTATCAACCTTAATTATTGAACCAATGTTGCCCACAATGCCCCAATAATTACCCAAGTCCTTTGACTTTTTAGACAGACTCTACCAGTTGACATTAAGGGTGAGTTGCACCATTTAACTATAACGATAACAAAGCCGTTAACAGTTGTCAAATCGTCGAATTGACCAATAGGCGGCCGTTTCACGACTGGTTAAGGTTTGGTTATCGTTATAGTTAAATGGTGCAACTCACCCTAAGTACAACAAACCCCAGCCTACCATTGACCACGGAAAGTACCAGGCAAGCATCAAATACTTGTACATACTCCATGCAGTCTGCGAACATATTCATTAGGAATAGGAACTCATAGGTTAAAACGTTAAAACATGTCCATTAAAATCAAATAAAAGCCGTTATTAAAATATCTCCATCCCTTTCTTGGCACGTTATTAATATCGGAATGACAAAGAGGCAAGACGTGAGTTCATTTCCTTCGCATTATCGAAACGTCTCCATATTAAAGTTTTGATATCTATTTGAATAAAGTTCATTGGAAAGTTCATTTTGTTCGGTATCGGAAAAACTGTACGATGAAGTTTACAAGTGGTCTAGCCGCTAATGGAAAATATGTAATGAGGCATTCTTAAATTTTTTTATATATTTTTAAGTAGGTATAATTCTTCTGTTTGTCTGTGTTTGTCACCTAACTCCTAAACGGCTTCACCGATTTGGATGGAATTTTGTGTGTATATTTGAGTGGTTGAATGGTTTAAAAGTACAACTAAACTCGTTCTCGATTTTTTTTTCTTATTCTGACGAAAAGGTAGCTATTACTTACCACATTAATTTAGGATTTGCGAAACCTGAATAAAGTTTGTTTAAAATCAATAACTGAATCGATTACAATATTTTTTACACCATGTTAATTTTTTCCCCAAAAACATTTCAAAAGGTCACAAGTTGGACACTACCGACACTTAAGTACAACAGAAGTCACGGCAGGTCATAGTAAGCATTAAAAACCAGCGTACAGATGGGTGCGGGAGCAAAATAACCCGTTAATCGCTCGGAAGGCCCGGTGACCATGTATTTGTGCGGACAACCGGGTTACATAACAAGCTTATAACTGTCTTAATGGGCTGTTAAATTTACCAGCTTAATAGTCCGCCTTTAATGTTCCCACTGCTGGGACTCAGTCCTCTCTAGGAGAAGGAATGGGCCGTAATCCACAACGCGGGCCCAGTGCGGGTTAGTGGATGTCACATGTCTTCGAATTTTTGTTTCTAGGACATGCTGGTTTTAAGAGTAGTGTACAACTCGTAAGTCGGGGCCGTTACCCCTTGGCCACCACTGTTCTCACCCAGCTTTACCTCCGAAGAATACCAGTCTTACCCCCCAGGTCAGGAACAGTGAATTTAAGAGCTATGGACCACCCAGTGCAATGTTTTTGACTGCTACGCAATCGAATTCCTGCACACAACAAGTAAATATATAGGTACCTAGTTACAATCCCTCTATTATTTTCACAATTCATCATATTTCTAAAACCAGGTGAATATAGCAAACAATATAATTGTATATCTTATAACTGAGCAGTTAGAGTTTAATTTGCGTTGTTGATAATGAGCGAGAAATGTATAAATACCTAGATGTAGTGTACTAGATGTGTCAATAAAATAAGCCAGCTTTTTACAGAAGGCCGTAAAGATCTTTTGCAGAATTTGGAGATAACACACGTAATACGAACGAGAGTTACAAAGTTAGCTTCATAGTTTGTTGTTAATCAACGGTACGGACGCTGTCACCTGAATCTACTTTAAAATAAGTTATAGGGCTCGATTATCTGAATATACACTGTTCTATTTCAGTAAATTAATTTATTTTTCTACCTAAAAGATTTGTTCAAATGCTGCTGCAAGGTAAGTTACCCCGTAAAATTGCCACAATGAATAAATTCCATAGTTTCAATAATCGTAATTTTACAAATAAGGAATGAACAGAGATTGAGGATTGAGTACGAGCTTACTTGGATGAAAGATGATAGGTATGTCTGTTAGTTAAAAAAAAATATTTATTACATATTTCTTACATTATCCATGCAAAATGTGAAAATAGTACTGTTAGGTTTTTCCAATAGAAATTATTCTGTAGCTGCCTGGAGCTCGGAAGTAAGTAGTTTGATATTTGGTATTGTATTTATGTACCTAATATATGTTTTTTTTACATTATTCATGTTGTACACTATATAGAGATAGCTCTAAATCATTTCCTTTTGTTCAGTCCATCCAAAGTTTGTCCAGATAATAAATTGATCTATGCGATAAGGCCGTCTGTTGTCCACTTTTTAACCGACTTCAAAAAGAAGGAGGTGTTTGGCCGAAGGTATTTTTTTTAAATAAATTTTTGCCCCGTGTTAAGTTAAAGGCGTGCAATAAAGTATATATAACAATAATAATAATGTGCTTCTCTTTTTCCATTTTACTTTTTCAAACACACCATATCCAGTGTCCAAACAGCCATGTTCCCAAACCCCAAGGTGGCAGTATCAGGGAATCTCAGCACGCGATTTGTAAATTACCCTGAACAGTGGCACAGCGGTGCGGCGTCCCACTTCTGAAGCTCACCTAGTTCTGACTGAGCGGGTATGCACCTCGCCACGTGGCGGAACCACTAGAGCGGAAAAACTCGGAATGTTTGTGGAAAGAGAAAAGCGCTGAAACACACTAGACCGAAGCACACTTGGACTAAGCCTGATTTTAAGTAGAACTACACTGCTGAAATATTTGGAAAATAGACTTGTAGAGCTACCCTTGATCCACGCTACACGACGTTGTTCTACTTGCCCTAGAATACTTTTATCCCGGGACCGTATTCCTTTGGGATACCTAATTTTCTACTATCTAAAATATGTTAGTTCAACAAGGACAGTTTGAAACTTAATTTAATAAAAAACAAAATGAAACCTAAAATAATAGTGTCATCATCATCAGCCGAAGGAAATCCACTGTGGGTCATAGACCTCCCCCAAATGTCGCCACAACGAATGGTCCTATTCGTCTCACAGCCACCGCATTCCCGCGATTCCCACCAAGTCATCTCCCAACAAGGTGGATTGTGGGAGACCTTCCATCGCTGCATCTTCTAATGCGCGGTCGCTACTAGTGTATTTACAGGTATTTATATAGTTAATACAAAACCCCCCAAAAAAAATATTCAAGTCTTTTATTTTTTTGTGAAGTAAAAAATAATAAACAATTATTAGTTTATCGTCAAAAAACAGCAGTAGGACGTTTTGTAGTCTATGCTTACCACATTGGAAACATGCGTGAGTTTATTTAAGTAGGTACCTACAGAATAGAATGATCAGGGCCACATGTTTTAAGAGAGCCATCATCTCGCTCCATACCTCCCTACCTATGATCATCTAGCTAAAAGAAACTTGTCAATGACCGGAATCAGTTCGCAGTTCAGCCATGAAAAACTACTTAAATAGATGTAAGTAGGCAGACAGCCGCATCTGGCTAGACGGAAAACCGACACCGATTCACTTGGGAGATAAAGGACTTGATGAATTAGGTACACAAAGAATAAAAAATAGAGAAGATTAAAGAATTAATCTACAGTTTCTGTAGACTGATTCAGTATTTGAAAGTTTACCAAAATACCTGATAACGAAGTACTAGGAAATCATAAGTTGAAACTGGTAGCATTTTAATGCAGGTGGCATCGTATTAATCAAACTGAGTTTTCTTCCTCATTCAAGACTCTTGGTTAAAAAAGCGACATTCGCGGTTCCTACATAATGCTACTTCCCTGGTAAAAAGGTACGAAAAAACTGTGTGTGTCTGTGTGTGTGGCCAATAAAAAATAAAGAAACAACATTAAAACCAAAAAAATTACTTTAATTCCGGAAGTCTTTGTTTCTCACTATGGCCAGTGTGATTCAATAGTTTTGGAGAAAATTACAGACATTTGAACATAAACGGACGAACACAGAACCTCATTTTTGGAAAGTCGGTTAAGAAAGAAAATAACTTTGCTGTCTTGCTCTCGAAACGCTGAAGGAAAACATCCTGAGGAAACCGACATATCCTAGTACCAAACATTCGAAGACAATATGATGTGACATTCACCAACCCGTACTGGGGTTGCGTGGTGGATTACGGCCCATTCCCTCCCCTAAAGAGATGACCTGAGTCCCAGCAGTGGGAACATTAAATGGCTGATTATGCTATGACAAATTTGACATTTGCACCAATTATAAAATTGCAAGAAGTTATTAGAAATTTCAGCGACCTCGTACCGGAAGACGCAGCGTTGGAAGGCTTTTCCCAAGGTGAACCTGGTGAGGGTCGCAGAATCCGATACATGCGAAATGTACAGGACCGGTAATTATGGCGACGCTTGGAGAAGGCATAATATGAAATCCTATTATGGATGTATCATCATCATCATTTCAGCCGATACACGTCCACTGTTGGACATAGGCCTCCCCCAAGCGTCGCCACATCAAACGTTCCTGTGCGTCTCGCATCCATCGGTTTCCCGCTACCTTCACCAGGTCGTCGGTCCACCTTGTAGGAGGCCTTCCAATGTATGTATAACAAAGAAAATACTGGAAAACGGGTTAACGCATATTTTGAGTCGGTGGGTGTTTTTAGATCAAAGATTGCAGCTAAACGGTCAGGTCAAGGGTAGGAGGGTCAATTAATGGTTATTTATAATGATTACTGGTTTTAAAATCTGATAAAAGAATGTGTATGTGTAACATTAAAAAAAAATATAGTAAAATGTAAAGTTACTCATAAATTAATTCGTTTTTCACATGACTAGGTCCTATACCAATAAACTGTGTAGTTTACCCCCTTTGTTTGGTAATGATTGGCTGGCCTGTTAGTCTAGTGGTTAGTGGACATGACTTGCTTAGCAGGATGTCGTAAGTTTGATTCCCGGGGACCATGCATTTATGTCGTCCACCAGGTACCATAACTGGCTTATAAGTTTGTCAATTTTCATAATACGGCTTTAAAATTTTGTATATAGATTCATCATCATCATATCAGCCGAAAGACGTTTACTGTTGGACATAGGCCTCCCCCAAGTGTCGCCACAACCTGTCACAGTCCTGTGCGTCATGCACCCATTGAATTCCCGCGACCCTGACCAGATCATCGGTCCAGTTGGAGGCCTTCTAACACTGCGTCTTCCGGTACGTAGTCGCCACTCCAGAACCTATGCTCGGAGTTTCCTTGCGTGATCTCATCAGAAATGAAGATATCCGCAGGACAGTCAAGGTTACCGACATAGCTCGAAGAATCGCCAAACATAAAAGTGTCAATGGGCAGGGAACAGATGGTCGATGGGGACATAGATTCATTACATACTAGACAGCTGTTTTAGGTTTCGCAATAAACTAAAAACTAGGTTGTATATTAAAATAAGTATGTTTATCAGTTGTCTAGTTGGAACTCATACACACACACTGCTTAGTTTGGGAGTAGAAGGCGTTGTATGAAAGTTGTGAAAAGAATGAGCTACAATAATAGCTTCGAATTGTAAGTAAAGTGTCCTAACGAGCGGACAAACCCATGAGTCAGCCAGTAATTCTCTGATGGTGGACGCCGTGTTAAAAGTGACTTTCGGTTCAGGCTGGCTAGTTAATTAATTAAGGGCATTTTTTGGCATTTTAGTTGTCTATAGGTAATATATATATTATTGAAATTGACCTACACAATTAATAATATACACATATAAAAAAATAACCTAAATAGAAGTCTGTCTAAAAAGTCAAACAACTTGGGTAATTATTAGATAAATCTGATGTAGCCAACACAGGTTCAATAATCAAGGTTGATTAACTAGATCATAGTTTACTAATAGAAGAATCTTATAAAAAGTATCAAATATAAGTATTTTTTAAATTAAATATTATACAAAATTCCCAAGTCGGTTGAATTTTTAAACAGACTTCTTACAATTATAAACCACCAAGGTTTATTTAGTGGTTTTTAATTGCTATTTGAGTTAGATAATCCTGTAATCTTTTGTAATCATCTAAATAATAATAAAAAAAAACACCACGCTGGCTTAGTGCGTGTTGGTGAACGTCACATGTCTTCGAATTTTTGGTTCTAGGACATTTTCGCCGGCCATTTAGGCCGGTTTCCTCACGATATTTCCCTTCACCCTTTTGAGAGCAGTAGCGACGAAATAAATTCTTAAAGTAATGCGCCTGCTGGATTCGGACCCGCGACCTACAACTCGTAATTCAGGGCTACTACCACTCGGCCTCCACTTCTTTTCCACCACATACTCTTAACCTCTCACTTAAGGCGTATAGTCCCTTGAACCATCTGACCGAAATTATGTGAACGCAACTCTCGCACTCGCCTAGGCGGCAGTACGCAAATCTGTGCGTTTATTTGCGGCCAGCAGCGCCCGGAAAGCGCTTTAAATCCGTTTTCTCTGCGAGATATTGATTGATTTACATATGCAATGTTCACTTTGAAGAATATTTAACGACCAATATTTATATGTTAAAATGTTTCTAAAGGACCAAGCCGTTTCGAACGAGTAGGAAAAAGTTGCGAAAAGTTGCGAAATTGCTAAATTTTTTTTTTGACAAAAGTATTAATTGCACGAACAAATGTTGATATTATTGTTCATGAATCTATAATAAACATATATTTTTTTCAAACCAATTGACCTAGCCGTTACGGAGGAGTAGGCCTCAGAAAATCACTGTTTTATGGCACTTTTCGGGCGCTTGGCCCTTAATTACACTAAAACACAAAAATATACAAATAACCTTAAAAAATTAAAATTAAAATTAAATAAAAACAATTTAAAATATGGCGTCAAAAGATATCCAATCTTCAACGTATCTTATGGTAACTAAGATTACAAATCATATAACAAGTAACACGACCCTATCTCAACTTCCGTCCAAATTCAAAAAGAGACAATCACTTAAAAATCGATTCTCATTTGAACAACAAATATCCGTGATTGGTCGCCACCTGCGCACTTAAAAATAGATCACATCCTGTACGAAATTACGAGAAAAACGTGTGATCGTGCTCAAAAACCGACCCGTATATAAACTACCTAAGACATCTGCGTGTGCTTATAAAGTAGCTATCACCTATTACCATACTCAATCTACACTCTAAAAACCACCCCTCAGTTTGAAATTCACCCTTACGTCTTTAAACTTAAGGGTGGTGAGTGAAGAGGTGTCGTGCCTTTTAGCAGTAAAGTAAAGTTGGTAACAGCAGGGTGTCAAGTTGCAGGGGACATCCTGTTCATAGATGTTGCGTTTATTTTATAGTAGCAAGTAATTAATAAAATAGTAGATTGATTGATCTGTTGTTTTTCAAGGTTAATTTTGATATTCAGTTTGATTGATCGCCATTTGACTGGCCTGTTGGTTTAGTGGTTAGTGACCCTGACTGCTATGCCGGAGGTCGTGGGTTCGATTCCCAACCAGGACAAATGTTTGTGTGATGAGCATGATTATTTGTTCTGTGTCTGGGTGTAATTTATCTACGAGTATATATGTATGTATTTAGAAATATGTAAGTATGTTTATCAGTTGTCTAGTACCCATAACACAAGCTCTGCTTAGCTTGGGACTATACGGCGTTGTGTGGATTATTATTATTATTTCTAATCATCATCATCACCATTTCAGCCAAAAGACGTCTCCTGAACATAGGCCCAAGTGTCGCCATAATGACCGGATTTGTGCGTCTTGCATTCATCGGATTCCCGTAACTCTCAGCAGGTCATCGATCCACTATGGAGATCTTCCAACGCTGCGTCTTCTGGTACGTGATCACTGAAATTTCTATTAATAACTTCTTTCAATCTTCTGTGCAAATGTCAAAGATAGCATAGTATATAGTCAGCCTTTTAATGTTCCCACTGCTGGGCCTCCTCATTACAAGAGGGAATGGACCGTAATGAAACACACGGACCTAATGCGAATTAGTGAATGTCACATGTCATGGAATTTTTGGTTCTAGGACATGCCGGTTTCCTCACGATGTTTTCCTTCACCGTTTTGAGAGCAGTGGTGATGAAATAAATTACACAAAGTAATGTGCCTGGCTGTGTTCGAACCCGTGACCTACAACTCGTAAGTCGGGGCCGTTACCGCTCAGCCTTCACTGCTCTAAACAATGGGTGGTCCGTTTTTTAGATCTACATGTCCTACATTTCTGAGAGCCTTTTTTTATGGTGGGAAAAAATCATCTAATGACAACCCCCGCTCTTGGGCGGAGCGGGAGATAGTGTCAGACTCTTACTGACTAAAAGACCCACCCCGTTCCTTCTAGCCTTTATACCGGGGCTCGAGCTACCTTTCGGATAACCCTGGCCCCAGTAGGCTTCGACCCGGCTGGGTCCCTGCTGTTGCTGACAACTCCTTGAGGCGCGCGGGAACAGTGCGCGCCGTCAACGACTTGGGCTTGGTCCGGATAGTTACCGGACGGCCGGACAGCGAGCTCACTGTCCGCAAGCCCGCGCCTACGGTGGACACTTCTGAGAGCCTTAGACCTAGACCTTTTCACTGTAACTAGACTACATTTTCTTTTTTCGTACGTTTTTTGTAATATTTTACAAGCAAGTTGTATGTTGATTAAAATATGATTAGCAGCCATAACACGTATTATTCACCTCTCAACTAATAAATCTAATAATCCTACTATTGAATGAATATTTTATGATCGTGACATAAATAACTTCAACAGCTTCCCCGATTATACACTTAGATCATGTTGGTTCGATACGCTGGTACCATTCATACCGTCAAACATACTCCTCTTTCTTTCAAACCCTCAAACGCTCATTATAATCATGACAACTACCACCCACAAGTCATAAACTATGACACCGAGCCCAGCCCTGTTGTCACTAGTTAAACTTAAGCCAATTACGTCCAACCCTTGCGTCGCCGCGCTAAACGCCGGGAGATTATCCGCTACCGGCCGGATCACAGGGTTAACTCATTCACACGGGTCACTTGTAAGCTAATAAATAATTTTATAACTATTGCTACTTTTATCGTTACGTGTTTTGTGGAAACGGACTATCTGTCAGCCTGATCATTCGACCTGTGTGATAAAGTTGCTTAAAAAGCCTTGTAAAGGTAGATTTCCATCTAACATCGAGACCTGAGTGGATTTGTGACAGCGAGCAATGTATAGCTCGTCGTCCGCTCGTCCTATGCGGAACGAGCCCGAGTCATTGGCAGCGCGTAGTGGAAAACACGCCCGCCTCAAATAATCGTGCGCCTCAAAGAGTCCAGCAGGGCTGATGCTTGGTAAGCCAAGGAGAATTTCTAAAAAGGAAAACTGTAGTGTTAGAACGCACAACCTAAAAAACAAAAAAAAATTGTACCATAACTTTCATACGAACTTAAATTTATGCTCGGAGTTTCATCAGGAATGAAGAAATCCGCAGGAGAACCAAGGTTACCCACATAGCACGAAGAATTGCCTTTAGCAGCAGTGGAAGGGCACATTGCTCGCAGAACAGATAGATAGATAGATATATAGATAGGTATAGTCCGCCTATGTACTTTTATGTTGCATGTAGTCTTAGTAAATAAATATATTCTGACAGATGGTCAAAGGGGCCAATTTAAAAGGTTCTGGAGTGGAGTTGAAAGGCCTCCCTCGAAGTGGGCCGATGACTTGGTGAGGGTTGCGGGAATCCGATTGATGCGAGGCCCACAGGACCGGCCGTTCTGGCAACACTTGGGGAAGGTCTATGTCCAAAACCGGACGTCTATCGGCTGAAATTATGATGATGATGAAATCTATGGGTACAATGGTGATTAGTGGTCTTATCGCTGATAGCCTTGAGATCACTTTCAGGTTTTTCACCCGATTATTTATTATACGCTTTATTGTAGGTACACCATTACATATAGGTACAAAAAGGAAACTAAAACTAAAACACATACATACAATGAGCGGCCTTATCGCATTCCGACATCTCTTCCAGGCAACCTGGAATGGATAGTATTAGCTCGCTGTCCGGCCGTCCGGTAACTGTCCTGACCAAGCCCAAGTCGTCGACGGCGCGCACTGTTCCCACGCGCCTCAAGGAGTTGTCAGCAACAGCAAGGACCCAGCCGAGTCGAAGCCTACTGGGGCCAGGGTTATCCGAAAGGGCCCTCGAGCCCCGGTATGAAAGCTAGAAAGAACGGGGTTGATCTTTTAGTCAGTAAGAGTCTGACACTATCTCCCGCTCCTACCAAGAGCGGGAGTTGTCATTGGATGATTTTTTCCCACCATAAAAAAGGTCATTACCCGATAACGGTTCCAGTCCACGTTTATGAGATTACATCAATGATGTGGGAGTTTATCCTGTATGAAAAAAATAAGGAAATATTATAAAGCCAAGTATTCACTGGGAATCATATCGCAGGGACTTTACTATATTTATTTAAGAGGCTGCTTCTCAACTCGCCTATAGTCAACATCGAGCATGGTTTAAAAGCTTGTTACTTCATCTAACGCAATCCAACGCGATCTTTGAAGAAAACGAAATAACGCTTGAAAAGTCTGTTAGCATTCGTTAATTGAGAGCAGTGGAGGCCGGTGGTAACGTACGTCACGGTAACTTTGTAGGTCACGGGTTCGAACCCAGCCAGGCACATAACTTTGTATAATTTATTTCATCACCACTGCTCTCAAAACGGGGAAGGAAAACATTCTGAGGAAACCGGCCATGTCCTAGAACTAAAAATTCGAAAACATGTGACATCCACCAAACTGCACTGGGCCCGCGTGGTGGATTACGACCCATTCCTTTTCCTAGAGAGGAGGCTTGAATCCCAACAGTGAGAACATTAAAAAGGCTGGTGATGATGATGATGATGTGATAATTCTGTGCTTGTTTCAGCAGTAGATGTCTTTCGGCTACAATGATGATGAATTTAATGATGATATAAATATCTATAATATAAAAAATAATCGCTAAATATGTTGCTAAGTGCAAATCTCGAGAACAGCTGAATCGATTTCGCTAATTCTTTTTTTTTTGTGTTTGTTATTGCGAGGAGAAGGTACTTATATAAAAAAATAGGGTAGTGTAGGCTAGAGTAGGGTAGAGTAAGGTAGAGTAGGGTAGAGTAAGGTAGAGTAGAGTAAGGTAGAGTATGGTAGAGTAAGGTAGAGTATGGTAGAGTAAGGTAGAGTAGGGTAGAGTAAGGTAGAGTAGGCTAGAGTAAGGTAGAGTAAGCTAGAGTAAGGTAGAGTAGGGTAGTGTAGGGTAGAGTAAGGTAGAGTGAGGTAGAGTAGGGTAGTGTAGGGTAGAGTAGGGTAGAGTGAGGTAGAGTAGGGTAGTGTAGGGTAGAGTGAGGTAGAGTAGGGTAGTGTAGAGTAGAGTAGGGTAGAGTGAGGTAGAGTAGGGTAGTGTAGGGTAGAGTGAGGTAGAGTAGGGTAGTGTAGGGTAGAGTAGGGTAGATTGAGGTAGAGTAGGGTAGTGTAGGGTAGAGTAGGGTAGAGTGAGGTAGAGTACAGTAGAATAAAGTTAGGTATAGTAGGGTGGAGTAGGGTAGAGCCGGAGCGAAGCCGCAGGCAAAAGCCAGTACGTAAAAAAAAACAAAATGGCGACTTTCGATAATCACAGTGAACAGGTAGTTTTATAGTCTTATTCATTTCATTCTTTTGTGTCGAGCAACAGAGTCCTGCGACAAATGTCCTCGTAGTGAAAACGCGGCTTAAGACGCACCTATCAGCAATCACCAAGGTATTATAATTTGATATGACGCAGCAGAGAAAATCGAAACAACATTATTTTCTTACAATTTCTTTTGTATAATTGTTCGTATCTTATTAATACATAACAATATCTGTCCGAATACAATAACATTGTATTATTAACTAAGATTTTGTTATGGCATGGTTTGTGTAATAAACTTGTATATAACTCTATTTTTAAAACCTAAAAAATTTGTTTAGAACTTGTAACTGAATGTTTTCCGATAGTTTTTACACCATGTTATATTTTTTCCAAAAAATATTTTAAATAGTCACAAGTTACACACCACCGACACTAAGTACAACACAGGTCTCGGCAGATCATGGCGGGTATTAGGTGCCAGCAAACAACTGGGTGCTACTGCAAAACAATTCCTCAGTCGCCGGGATGGCCCGGTAACTATGTATTGTTGACATAGCAAGCTTTGTGACTTTGTGATTTTTCATGATACAGTTATGAAATTTGTTACATAAATTCTATAAACAAAAATACTAGACATGTGTTCCGGGTTTCGCATATATTAAAAATTATGTTGTCTATAGTAACGGCAAAATGAAAAACACGTAAGTTTGCAACCCTACAGGGCCCCAAGTCTGCTATTACAATAGTGTCGAAATGGTCTATCATTGATTTCATAATTGTTGATTTAGAGTAAGTTTGGTAATCTATACGTCTATACATATAAATAAAATTGGAGTGTCTGTTTGTAATATTGAAATAACTGCTACATGCATATAATATAAATATACATTTTTTACAATTTTTGTCTGTCTGTCTGTTTGTCCGGGCTAATTTCTGAAATGGCTGGACCGATTTTGACGGGATTTTTTTTGGCAGATAGCTGATGTAATAAGGAGTAACATAAGCTACTTTAATTTTAGAAAAAATAAATTCAATATCTTGTAGTCCGCGCGAACGAAGTCGCGGGCACAGCTAGTCTTCAATATTATGGCGTCATTATGACTGAATTTCTTACGTATGCGGTAATCTGCAAAAATTTTGACAGTTCCTTTCATCGGTGACCTACCATTAGAACGCAGTCATTTCTTTTAATAAGCTCGATATTGTCATTTTACCGCAACTCTATTACGAGACAATTGACCGATCAATGATCGATCATTATGAATTAGCAAATTAGAAACTTTTAGCAAAATGACACCATCAATGATCGTGTTGGAATGACGAATTTAACAGACTTGGACCCTTGGTCACAAAGAATGCTATTGAGAGTTTATTTATTTATTGCTATTTTAATTGTGCTTTTGAATACAAAGTCAACTATCAGTCAGTCAGTTTCTCCATTCATACATATAGATTTTAGAATCGAAAGACTCACTCTCACTTAATTCACTTTCCCAAATGTCGAAAACCATTTTGCCAGTGTGAAGTTTTTACACAATTTATTTCTCAACCTCTTACACCAGGTAAAGCAGTTTAAGAATAAAATTGGCAAAATTAACCGCAGAATTGTATTTATAAACTGACCACATCTACCGAGACCGTAAAAAATCGCTTTATTTTTATGCGTATGGGCAAATAGGTTCTTAGTTTCTAGGAATTACAATTAAGCTCAAGGTAGTTGAGACAGTGACCCTGAAAATGACGATTTTAAGGCCAGGTACTACTCATTTTGAATTTTGTAAACCTCTTCAAAACTCCAAATATAAAAGAGAACTCTATGACAAATTATTTGATTAAAATTGACTATATGACCAACCGCCGTTCAAAAATAAAAACATGATAGAATTTAATTAGCTTGTTAAAAAAAAAAATCGCGTATCTGACCCTAACTTACGATTTCAAACGTATATCTACAACATTACATCACGGAAATATTTAAAAGTCACAAAAAATAATACCTAAAACAATTTTTAAAAGGGTTTGCAAAAACAATAATCTTCAATTGTTATTGTTTTTTTTTTATGTAAAAATAAAACCGATGTTACAAAATACTCAGTGACTACAACCGGCTCTTAAGTCATGACCGGCAGAAGAAAAATATCTTTACCGTGACGCATTGGATTTGGAAGCTGTGAAGGTCACGAGGTTTTTAATAACGTTTACTTAGCTGTGAGATACTTTCATGGTCAAAGAGAAGCTGCCCTAAGGGCCGTGTTCACCGAAACAAATAATTAAACGTTGATTTCAGTACCGGCCTGTTAATATTTAAATATGCCCAGACATTACAGGGCATTTTCCTTTCCCATTTTTTTTATGCACCTGTAAAATTGACTCTTTACCACCCTTGGTTGGCTTTTTCTTTTTTTAGGTGGGAAAAAATCATGCATTGACATCCCCCGCTCTTGGGTAGACGGGAGATAGTGTCAGACTCTTACTGACTAAAAGACCCACCCCGTTCCTTCTAGCCTTCATACCGGAGCTCGAGCGCCCTTTCGGATAACCCTGGCTCCAGTAGGCTTCGACCCGGCTGGGTCCCTGCTGTTGCTGACAACTCCTTGAGGCGCGCGGAAACAGTGCGCGCCGTCGACGACTTGGGCTTGGTCCGGACAGTTACCGGACGGCCGGACAGCGAGCTACCCATTGCTCACTGTCCGCAAGCCCGCTCCTACGGTGGCCGGAGTTAATATTTAAATATGCCCAGACATTACAGGGCATTTTCCTTTCTTATTTTTTTTATGCACCTGTAAAATTTACTCTTCACCACCCTTGGTTGGCTGGTAGAGAGTGGTGGAGATCTTTGTGTTGCATCAAATTTTAATAAATAAACAAATAAAGAGACACTAGCCCAGGAACACAGGAGAGTCCAAATACTGTAGAAGCAAACCCAGTCTCTCACAAGCCGTCCGAGTGAAGCTAGACTACCCATAAGTCGAGGTCAACAGGGTGCCAAAAATGGGGGATCTTAGCAAAGGTGAGAATATTTCACAGCGGAACAGCTGCTCAACCTTTATCAAGTTCAATCGTGTATAGAATACTGCTCCCACGAGTTGCTGGCCTGTCGGTTTTCTATCGTTTATATTTCTAGTTTATAATAATTGTTTTCTGGCGAGAGACAAGCCTAACGCCCCAACTACTACCAGGAACACCCCAGGCGGCGGCAGTCGCAGAACGATTTTCATTCAAAGAAGGCGCACTCGGCGTAGCTCGCCGTTCCGTCGTCTGGTTATGATCAAGACCTGGTCGAAAGCGCGTTGAATCCTAAGTGCACCTTAAAGAGATGTCAACATTTACGGGGCTAGCTTGGGTTGATGCCTACCAGGGCTGCAGATTTTACATATAAATTACCGCAGCTCTCGCAAAAAGGAAACTGAAGGCAGAGTTCCTTCAGTTACCTTTTTTGGCTTTTAGTCAGCAAAATTCTGATACTATACCTAAATTATTTCAAGCTTTGCCGCATAAAAAAGTAACTGTCCTTCGACCAGGAGATCAGGATTCAAGAGCTAGTCGTATCCTAATCGAATTCTGTACCTATTGAACAGCACAGACAGACGGGATGATATGTTTGCTATAGTCGCAAGATTCGGAGGTCGCGGCCTTGGAGTACACGTGTCACGCTCACGGTTGCCTAGCAACGGCTGGCACTAGACGATACCGACCGTTTACACCTCACGACTTTGTACGAACATATTTAAGGGCCTTTTGAAAACATGTTGAGACTATGAGACAGTACTAATGCCCTTTTAGACTGGCTGCAAAGAGCAGATTTGTTGTTATTTGATAGAATATAAAAGTTATGCTTTGTGGAGGATACCTAGATATGTTTTAATAATTAATTAGACATACTGTAATTGATTTTCATTTCAAGATTGCTTGCATCTACGGAATGAACATATTACTTGAAAAAAAAAACTAGTAGTAGAAACGAAGGAAATATCATTCTTCTAAAATGTTGCTGGCCGGGGACACTCAACAATAATAATTATAAAATAATATTAACAGGCAGGGACCATAGAATTAACATGCTCTTGGTAACCAGTCCACTAAAGAATCCATTAGTTTTCCATATGTCGCAATAGTTTCCCACTAACCGGGGGTTATGCTCGGTTGCGTTTTGCGTAAGCGGTATGTGAGCTTGCGTTGTCATGGTGTAGGATGATACGTCGCTTCTTGCGTTGTCATGGTGTAGGATGATACGTCGCTTCTTGCGTTGTCATGGTGTAGGATGACACGTCGCTTCTTGCGTTGTCATGGTGTAGGATGATACGTCGCTTCTTACGTTGTCATGGTGTAGGATGATACGTCGCTTCTTGCGTTGTCATGGTGTAGGATGATACGTCGCTTCTTGCGTTGTCATGGTGTAGGATGATACGTCGCTTCTGGCGTTGTCATGGTGTAGGATGATACGTCGCTTCTTGCGTTGTCATGGTGTAGGATGATACGTCGCTTCTTGCGTTGTCATGGTGTAGGATGATACGTCGCTTCTTGCGTTGTCATGGTGTAGGATGATACGTCGCTTCTTGCGTTGTCATGGTGTAGGATGACACGTCGCTTCTTGCGTTGTCATGGTGTAGGATGATACGTCGTTTCTTGCGTTGTCATAGTGTAGGATGATACGTCGCTTTGGGTTAGATTTCCGAACTTCGGCGATGACTTGTGGCAAACAAATTGTGGCATACTACTTTGCATTAACCGTTCTACGATCTTCAAGTGCAATTGTTGTAACGTGACCCGTTTTCGCCACAAGAATTTTAAAAGTCATAGACGCAACGCGGGGCCGAGGCAGACCACGAAGGAGATGGCGGGATGACATGGATGGCTTCCTTAAGAACTGAAATGAGAAAGCGAGGAACCGTGATCGTTGGAAGGAGTGGAGGGAGGCCTTTGCCCAGCAGTGGGACAGTGTGGGCCAAGTATAATAATAATAGAACAAAAGTTGTTGTTTATGATGTTAGTGATATAGTCCTGTGAAATTGCCTGTGTTTTATAATTATCCCTGTATTGTTGAACTGTGAAAATCGTACCGTGTAGACGGGAGGTGTCTCATCGCTGGAGGCCGAGCGTATTGTTGCTCTGACCTCAATGTCTCACACGACTGCCACCAGGTGGAGCCTTAGGCTCGTCTGGCGTGGGACGCGACGTATTATTAGTATGTTTTTTGGTTGGAAATCATCCAATGACTTCTCTCACTCTTGGGCGGAGTGGGAGGTTGTGTTAACTTTAAGGGTTATAGTTCCTTGAACCAAAGTTGCGAAATTGCTAAATATTTTTTTTAGACAAAAGTATTATGGCAACAGAATAGTATGTTCACTTCGAGTATGTAGCAGCAGCAGGTAGATAATTTTATCAGGTGTGAGTGGCATTGAGCTAGCAACGGGGCGGAGCGCCCGGCTGGACCCTGTATCTACGACTCACCCCTCACTGGTCTTTGCGAACCTTCTTTTTGCTCTTTTTGGACACTTTCGCGTCAGACCAAGTGTCTCCTAACTCGTCAAAGGCCAATGCGTTTTGGTTTTGGCATGAAAAAATCAAATGTCGATAATGTTGTTTATGAATCTATAATAAACATATTTTTTTTAAACCTATAAACCTGGCCGTTACCTAAGAGTAGGCTTCAGAAAGTCACTGTGTTATGGCACTTTTCGGACGCTTGGGCCTTAAAGGAGAACTACATTTCGCACACGTGGACCTCGTACGCCAATCTGGGGGGGGAGGGCGTCGGTCTCCATACATTTTATATAGAAACTAGACTTGTAGAGCTGCACTAGATCCACGCCACGCGACGTCGTTCTACGTACAAATCAGGCGTGGTCCACATGTGTAGGTCTAAAGTAGTTCTAGTTTTATTGGTTAACACCCAATCATATGTTCGTTCTTTGCCTTGGTTCCAGGGCCTAGGGTTTTTCTTTAACAAAACCCATGGCCCCAGTAGGCTACGACCCTGCTGGCCCCCTACGAGACGTATGATAAGCGTATGGTTAGATTTATTAGTAAGGCAGTGATTCGGCTTATCATTGCTGATATCAGTAGAAGTTACACTCCAATTAGGTAATTAAGTTACCCGTGTAGTTTGTAACTTGATAATCATTAAGTGTTAACTTGTTCGTGTTAATGAGAAGGGTTGTTCTGTTAGGTAATACTATGTAATATGACACGCGAGTCTTGGATTTGATTTGTTAGATAAAGAGAGCAGTGATAGTCCTACTGCCGAGTTTTATGTAGGTAGGCAGTTGTAACCCAGGCGCATTACCTTGTATAGCATATTTCATCACCAATGCCATGAAAACGGAGAAGAAAAACTTCGGGAGAAAACCGGCCGGCATGTTCTAGAATTAAAAATTCGAAGACATGACTGCCACCAATCCGTACTGAGCCTGTATAGTGGATTACGGCCCATTCTCTCTTTTAGAGAGGCTGATTATGTTGTTATCTAAATTTAAATTTGAAGGACCACCACTCGACTTAGTCACTATGAAAATAGAAACGAGCCCTTGATGAAAGTCAACAAATAATTAGCTACCTATAACAATTCGTTTAATGATTTGAGGCTGAGTCCAATTGAATGTCATGATTTGGAATATAGGCCTCGATGTAACCTCATCATTCTCGTAAACTAAAAAAACATGTATTTATTAAATGCTTTATGCACTTAAAAGTACAGAGGCAGCCTTAATGCCTTAAATAATTTCTAGTAATTTTGAATGATTACAATTTTGATTTTGAATGATTATGATTTTAATTTTAAATGATTATAATTTAAATTAAATTTTTAATTTGGATTTAAATTTTAATTACAATTTTAATGTTAATTTTTGTCCTAGTGTTTTGTTTATATTTTGGTCTTATTAAATTAAAGTACGTACTTGTAACATATAGTAATTACTTTTATGGGGCACGCAGTGCTAATCTATAAGAAATTGCAGCACTACACTAGATTACATAAAACGTTTTTTTTTTAAATATGTACTCCAGTAAATTTTGTGTAAGTACATTAAAATTGGCGGAAAGCGGTTTTTGTTAAAATAAATAAATAAGTTTAAAGGTACAATAGTTGGTTGGCCATTAAAATAAGTTACCTGTAAAGTAGCCCAAGTTTCTACAGAACAGGTACAGAGTAGCACCATATGGTCAGTTGATCAGCGGGTGCCGGGAGGCTGCGGTGCCTCATCCGGCCGCCTTCCGGCGCTCACGTTACCGACATGCCCTCGCTTCCTGTTCCCATGACCCACTGCATGCGCTCTCAAACTGATGGTTTTTTGTTACAATGTGTTTAATATCGATATTGAGATCGAGCTTCCTTTTTTTGGGTTATAATGGAATTGTGTGGGAAGTTGGGAAACAGACTTGAGCTTGTTATTGGGAGTTCATGAGAGATAAGAGCGACATATTATCGCCGAATGTATATCTTAAAGTGATGGTAATTTTTTTACGTGCGAAAATCATCCAATGACATCCCCCGCTGCAAGAGGGCGTGTCAGACTTTCACTGATTAAAAACCCACTCTCGTTCCTTCTTTGCCTTCATCCCAAGGCCCCGAGTCTCACTTTCACACATTCTTCTCCATAGAGATTATTAGACATCTAAGCATTAGAATGTAAAACTAGTATATATCATTTTTCTGTCTGACTGACTTCTTCACTCCTACCCTACCTTACTACTACTCCTACCCTTGTCCCTTCGATCCTACATCTCAGCATAGCATAAAACAAAGTCTGTCTGTTAATTCGTCAATAGATTTTGATACAGTTTTCACTAACAGAAAAAGCGATAAACAAGGAGGGATTATGTATAAGTCACCGTAAAATTGTAAATACCGTTATATTACAATCTATCTCGCGAGATTGTCAACCATCGAAGGATTGTGAACCTTAACAAACAGCTCACGATTTAACGCATTATTTTTCGGTAGATTGTAATTACATCGAAGTTAAACTGATAAATTGTCAAATGGCATAGAACGGAACGCATCTCGCGCACTGATTGGTTGAATGTCACGTGGCCCGCGCCGCCATATTTTTACAATTGTTTATTTATATAATTTGGATACAAGCGAAGACGGGGCGGGTCGCTACGGTAGATAATAAAGTAACATGTTTCTTATACAACTCATATTAATACGAGAGTGGCACTAACTGAGTTTACTCAACTTTGTGAATTGATAAAACTTTGTTATCTACGTAACGAGGCCGTCCTTAACTAGGTAAGTATCGGGTTTCGATTTTGATTGAATAATATGTTTTTCCTTTTTTAGGATTCCTTACCCAAAGGGTAACACGGGACCCTATTGCTTCACTGTCCGTCTGTCTATCTGTCTGTCCGTCTGTCACAAGGCTGTAACTCATAAGCCGTGACTAGAGATGTGCCGTTGCCGGCAATATGGGAATGTTGCTGGCAATATTGCCACCAATATTCATACTTCGGGCAATGTTGCCACCAATATTCATACTTCGGGCAATATTGCCACCAATATTTATACTTCGGGCAATATTTCCACCAATATTCCTACTTCGGACAATATTGCCACCAATATTCATACTTCGGGCAATATTGCCACTTCATGGCAATATTTCCGGCAACGGCACATCACTAGCGGTGATAGCTCTGCCGCTATAACAACAAATACTAAAAAAAATATATATACAAAATAAATATTTAAGTGTGGCTCGCATACAAAAAACCGGTTTTTTTAGGGTTCCGTACCTCAAAAGGAAAAAACGGAACCCTTATAGGATCACTTTATTGTCCGTCCGTCTGTTTGTCTGTCTGTCAAGACCCTTTATCTCAGGAACGCGTGAAGGTATCGAGTTGAAATTAAAACCATATACTTAAGTCTGTAGTCCCTTCAAGCTGTGAAAAAATCAAACTTCTAAGTTAACGAATAAAAAGATACGGCCGTTTATGTCGTAAAAAACATACCCTCAAAGATCGAAATTCATAGGGTACTTCCCGTTGACCCAGAATTCTGAAATTTGGTACAAAACAAGGTCTTATAGCACAAGTATAGGGAACATTCTGAAAACAGTCAATTAGTTTATACATAAGACACAAAAAAAAATGCTATTCGGAAAAATTTACGAGACTCCATTCGAGAATTGTAGTTTGTACGGAACCCTCAATGCGCGAGTCCGAATCGCACTTGCCCAATTTTTTTTTTCTTATTATTATCACCGATTTTAGGCCTTATAACGAGTGTGCTACGTGTTATTGAAATGACAAATGACCTAGCACCTATCTACCTTATGTGCAGAGAGTCGCACATAAGTTCAGCCCCCAAGTAACAAAGGGGTACATACGCTTTTATCACGTCTCAAGCGAGACAAGTTCTACCGTCTGCCCCCGCGGTGCAGTTCGACCACTACCTGATTGAATAATTATTATTAAAATAAACAAGTAATTTTCGACAAGGTTTGCTCGTAAATATGTTTACTTACATCCATATACAAGTAGTTTTGGGATGACCCCGAAAATTTATAATAAAATACCTGATAGTATAAAAAACTTGCCCCTATTACAATTAAGAAAAGTCTTCACTCTCTATTACTTAAAAATGTTACTATTCTGTAGAAGATTTTTTAAAAGATGTTTTTTTAATTTTTACATGCATGCAGCATGTAATAATTGTTTTATATAATAATATTACATTACATATTTTAAATACTGATTTCCAAATTTATAAGTAAGTTTCTAAGTTTTTTTATAAAAAAAATATGTAAATATAAAATTAGTCAATTTTTATTTGTTTTTTCTTGTGACAGTTTAATTCGGTTTTTTATTTGTGTTAGTTTATTTTTAGTTTTTAACGATTTTGATCGTGATGATCTCGACATTTGTACGCCTTCATGGCAAAACATAGCGCTCATTTAATTAACTTAAGATCTTCATGTAAACACATGTATTCTACAAATAAAATTCTGATTCTGATTCTGTATTTTCCTTTTTTTTCGTAAATAAATATAAATGTTTAACATAAAACAAAAATTTTGCATTTTTTTTAAATTGATATAAGCTAGTGCTTGATTGCGATCCAACCTGATTGTAAGTATTGACCTGATGGCAATTACCTATTTAAAAACTTATCTAAAAAACAATTTTACACGTAGACCGGTGTTTCCTAGCTGACTACCCTGAGAAGAAACACCGAAACAATCTCAGAGGTCAAAGTCTCTTTTAAAGTCCATACAGTAAACAAAGTAAACATGTTATGGTCAAATCATATGAGAACCATGCAGATTAGTGGCTCAGATTCTCTTTTGAAGAAAGAACCACAAAGATATGAGTAAACTTATCCAGTCAGTGCAAGCATTTGTCAGTATTCGTATAACTCAACTTAGGACTACTAAGGAGCTCTCTAGTTGTGTCGTATTACCGTCTTATTGGTCTATGTGAGTGAAAGAATAGAGACATATAGTATTACTATGATAATATTTCACGATTATCACACAACGCCGTCTAGTCCCAAGCTAAGCAGAGCTTGTGTTATGGGTACTAGACGACTGATAAACATACTTATATATTTCTAAATACATACATATTATAGATAAATTACACCCAGACACAGAACAAATGGTTGTGCTCATCACACAAACATTTGTCCTGGGTGGGAATCGAACCCACGACCTCCGGCATAGCAGTCAGGGTCACTAACCACTAGACCAACAGGCCAGTCAAATCAGATAATTTCCCTCTCCTAGAGAGGAGGCCTGAGTCAGCCTGGAACATTAAAAAGGCTGATGATGATGGTTATATTTATTTTATCTATACAAACAATTACTTGGTATATACAAACTTAAAATAATAATATGTACATACGAGTAAAAAAGGCTGAAGAACGGGGAAAACTCAGAGGGCATCAAAAAATTCGTCCACATCGATATTAATGTGAAAAGTGCCCAGAACGCTGGCAGCTTTGCAACGCTGGATGGCAATACTGATTCGTTCACTGAAGAAAAGCCCAACCCTCTGGTCAAGCGAAGGTCCTGATGATTATAAAATAATGAATTACTCTCATACATAGAATAAATGATCGTGCTCATCACATAAACATCTGACTTGAGTTGGAATCGAATCCACGACTTGCGGGATAGCAGTCAAGGCTACTAACAACTAGATCAACAAGCAAATCATAGCGTGATTAGTAACATTTTCAAGGGCGTGATTGCTGTCCCATTCGTGTAGCTTTATAAAGACAAATAAAATAATTCAATTATTTGTCCTGATCCTTACTTAGGTATCAACGTGTAGGACTATTGATGGATAAGTTTATAAAGAACTTTCTAAGAGGTATTGGCGACGAAAATAAACCATTATCCTGTATTATTTGTACAACTGATATCGGGCTTCATGAAGTCGTTTTCCTACAAAAACATCGGTCATTACCTATAATTATTAGTAGTTGAGAAACAGGATTATTAACGAGTGGTCCATTCAAAGCTGTGCGGTTGATCAAGCCCAAGTCGTCGACAGCGCACACTGTTCCCGCGCGCCTCAAGGAGTTGTCAGCAACAGCAGGGGCCCAGCCGGGTCGAAGCCTACTGGGGCCAGGGTTACTTTCGAAAGACAGCTCGAGCCCCGCTATGAAGGCTAGAAGGAACGGGGTGGGTCTTTTAGTCAGTAAGAGTCTGACACTATCTCTTGCTCCACCCAAGAGCGGGGGTTGTCATTGGATGATTTTTCCCATCGAAAAAAAAAGCCGGGTCGAAACCTATACTGGGGCCAGGGTTACTTTCGAAAGACAGCTCGAGCCCTGGTATGAAGGCTAGAAGGAACGGGGTGGGTCTTTTAGCCAGTAAGAGTCTGACACTATCCCCTGCTCCACCCAAGAACGGGGGTTTTCATTGGATGATTTTTTCCCACTATAAAAAAAAGCTGTGTGGTTGAGGAAACTATTGAAAAATGAGAGATGGTATTTCAAGGATTCTAAAAACAGACAAATAAAATGATGTAAAAAAATTATAATGAACTGAAGAAGTGGTTAAGTAAAGAATGAAATGATTTTTTTTTTTTTTTTTTTTTTTCGATGGGAAAAATCATCTCATGACAACCCCCGCTCTTGGGCGGAGCGGGAGATAGTGTCAGACTCTTACTGACTAAAAAACCCATCCCGTTCCTTCAAGCCTTCATACCGGGGCTCGAGCGCCCTTTCGGATAACCCTGGCCCCAGTAGGCTTCGACCCGGCTGGGTCCCTGCTGTTGCTGACAACTCCTTAAGGCGCGCGGGAACAGCGCGCGCCGTCGACGACTTGGGCTTGGTCCGGACAGTTACCGGACGGGCGGACAGCGAGCTACCCATTGCTCACTGTCCACAAGCCCGCGCCTACGGTGGCTGGAAATCGGGATCGGAATCCCGGCGGCGGCGAGAGCGCCGTTGCCTGATGCGGTCGGCCTCCTCCTTAGCGAGCATTACTGCTTCGCAGAAGTCGGCGACCGCCTGCCACTCCTCCTCGCTCCGGACCATAGCCTCGACCAAGGCCCGGCGCGAGAGGTCTCCGCCGCCGATCACCCCCACGAGGGCACGGCGATGCTCCACCCAAGCAGGGCACACCGCGATTGTGTGCTCCACCGTGTCCTCCGGGTGTTCCGCACAGTGGCGACACCCGGGAAGAATGAAATGATGAATCATATGGAATCTATGGTTTGGATTCTCTGGATTTGGTGTTTTGAATTAATCTGCATGGTTCTCATACAATAGATCATTAACTTGTTTGCTGTATCTATGGATTTTAAAAGAGACTGAACTCTGAACTTTGTTTCGGTGTTTCTTCACATGATGGACAGTTAGGAAACACCAGCGTCATCTAAAAATTGTTGTGTATTGTTTCTTCCCGTTTATTTGTTTTTTTCGTACAATTGCCGAAACGGATCTTGAGCGCTCGGCGTCAGAGTGGGGATTACTTTGTGTATTCCATAGATTGGCGAGCCCATCGTCTTCGTTATTAGATACATGTAGCAACGCAGGGAACGTATCAGGAGTGACGTCTATGACACGATGGCGCGGCGAGCCAATCACTGACACTTCCTGCCCCCGCGTCTCACTTCGCACCACTAAAGAGACCGAATATTTGACTTCTGCGCAACTTAAAGCGCTCAAGCAATTGTAGGTCTATTGAAAAACGTCGTTTACTACAGCTCGGAAAAATCCACCTCGGTTTTAACAGCAAACTTTCTCCACTTGTATCAAAATGTACTATTTTATAATTGCAATTTTAATATTTGCAAAATAAATATCATTTACCATTTATTAAATTAAGCAATGACAAGATATTTCTTATTTATGCTTGTAAGAAGAAATATTTCGAATGACTATGTAGCCAAACACAGACTACAAGTCGGTAGTGGAAGTGATCCACTTCCTCCAATTAACTGCTGCTACCCTAGTACTCGCGCGGAATTATAATCAGCTGATAGTGTTGTTGTTCTTTGTTTTGTGCGAGCTTCCAACTAATAGGTTCACATATGAGTACTTGCTTTAACACTACTAATTTACTATTATGTGTTTTTCAACATTTCATAATTTTCACCGTTCTTCTTCTTCTTCTTTTCATGTCGATGCTCTCAAACTATATTTTTTCTGGCCAATATTTGGCAACCTGTGCAGCTCTATTGTTGACCTGGTATAGATCCTGAAAACTGCAGGTGGTAATGCAGGATGGGCAGTTTAGAAGGTGTCGCACATCCTAATAGTCTCGCATTTGACCACTATCTCATCCAAAATACAAAGACTTAAAGTCAATTTAGAATTCGTATTGTATTTCACTTTATTCATTGACAAATCTTTCACAATCTGTAAAGCTGTACAATGCATTATCTTACAGAGAGAGGCGTGCTCAAACGATACTAACGGTTAAAAAAAATTGTGAAGGTATGCTCCTTGGTAATACCTAACTTTTCTCTCTAATTTGTCATCTCCTTTTTAATTTTACATTATATATAATAGGCTAGTTGCCGTAAAAAATGTAATTAGTCCGTCTTTAAGATTATTCAAAAATAAGGGACACTTATTTTTTTATTTGTAAATTAAACCAAAAATGACTAAGATATAGCCCATTAAAGTTACGTGTAACGTCTCGTCACCCCGTGCTACATTTTTTCGCACGGGGTGACGTCATCTTTATTTTTTGTTTAATCGAAAAAGACTATATTTAGAAGAATAAGATTATATGCCAATATTTTTTTTATAATCTAAAATACGGACTAAATAAAATGTAATTATTTTGACCCAGGAAACTACCCTTTTCTTCTGTACATGGTAAACTAACTTCTAAACGGTTTGCCTCTTTTTATGAAATTTTGTGTTTATTTTTGGGCGGGTCCCTGGATGGTTTGAAAATACAATTGGACCTGGCAGGTGGCTCTACAATCGGCTAATTAGCTTTTTACGGAAACGTTAACAGAAAAATCATTTGTCTAAGCGTGCTGTGCGATAAGACCATTATTTTATTTGTATTGCATTGCATTTATATTTTTCTTTATGTTTTTACAGAAAATATTTATTTTTTAATTTGTATAAACCAGTGCTTGACTGCGATCCCACCTGATGGTAAAAAAATCATCTACACTTATATAGAAGGAGGTAAAGTTTGTTTTTTGTTTGTAGGAGGTTTTTTTATTATTGATAGGTTTGCTTTTGACCAACATCTCACCTGATGTTAATGTCTAAAAGTACTGGTCCGATTACTGAAATTAATTCACTGATAGAAAGCTGCTTTATTCTTGAGAGACATAGACTATACTTTATGTACGCGGGTGAAGCCGCGGGCAAAAGCTAATATTATATAAAAATTTCGTGTTTTTAATATTATTTTAATAATTTGTAATCAAAATCTTCCGAAACGGTTTGTCCAAATTTTATAAAAAAAAAGTGTATATTCAGAGTAGGTCTGAGTTCAATTAGTGAGTTCAGTTTTTATTTCCAAACATGAACGAAGGCTATTTTTTACCCTCCTAACCCCATTTTTTTTTTCTTTGATAATTTATATGGCAGAAGATCGTTTGCCAGGTCAACAAGTAATAAAATAATCCTACGAACATTTTCTTTACTTATTCTTAAAGTAAAGTGGACTGCTAATAATTAAAGAATTTCAACTAACTCTTGAAGTTTAAATAAATTACCGTCATCCTTTTGAATTACGAAAATATTCTTTTCTGGGCTAGACTAGAATTGTTTAATAACTTATCATTTGGGAGTACTCTTTCGCTTTACGTACCTTTACTTTTTTTACTAGAAACTGTTCAAATATGTAAATGAGACTATGTATTTACTTTTAACTGATGAAATCATCATTATCTTAATTTCAGCTGAAAGATGTCCTCGGCTGGACATAGGCCTCCCCCAAGTGTCACCACAACGACACACAACATCACCTTCCTTGGTTTATGGACAACAATATGAGCAGAACACTCATATTAGTGGCTTTAAGGCTTCGTTCTGGACACTATTCCACCAAAATTGGCCATATGCCATCTGCAGGCTTGGTATATTTGTCCGGAAGACAAGGTGTAGAATACAATAGAGGCAAGCCCCGCTTGGGCGGAGCACCGCCGTGTCCTCTCGCACCAAGCCCCGCAACAGGCTATGGTTCGGAGCGCAAAGGAACGGCCCTCTCGCCTCAGCCGCCGGGACCCTGACCCTGACTTCCAGCAGTAGGCTTGCGGACGGCAATGGATAGCTCGAATGGTATATAGGTCATTTCAGAGCCTTTTTCTATTTTAAAGTCCATCAACACAGAGATTAATGAAATCCTCAATAAAAAGTACAAGTAAGTCAATAATAAGTCCATATCGTGCAGTTAACTGCCGCTCGTCGGCTGTTCGTATTCCCAGGAGTGGTGACACTCACCTGCCTCGGGGTCGACGTACGCAACTACTACTGTTGTCTGCTATCCTAGTACCTTCGACGGGTCAGCCATTGATTGGGAATGCTATTTATATCGGACATTGTGAATTATGAAGACAGTATCCGTTACTAGGTTAAAGGTTGTACTATTTTTAGTACTCTATAAGAAAATCTTAGTCATAGATATACATATTTACTTGGTAATCGAACCTGCGACTTTTAGCACATGCATAACTCCCAGTACCATTAAATGACATAATGTGGAATTTAATTTAAATGAATTGATTTTTTCAGGATTGTTATTATTACATTTTTGTACAAGAGGAGAAAGTTTGACATTGCGATTGAGTCGAAATCCACTTGAGCCGCAGGTGAGGGTGTTATGGAACCACTTGGTGGCTGCAGTGACAAAATTTCCACATGTATCAAGCGACGTTTTTCAATACATTTACAAAGATATAAACGGGGATTGACGCGTGACTCGTGACGGTCGCTTATCGCGCAGCCTGATACGATAATGTAATAAATTGTGGCGAGGGTGAGCTCGCGCAATTTTCCGCACTAGTGTGGAAAACAGTAAATTGCTTGACTAAAAGCGGTTGGGATAGAAGCGGGTTTAACAGTAATTGAAAAAAAAAATGATGGATTGGAACATAGGTATAGTTTTAGTTAGTATAAACCTGACACACCCTCTCGCTCCACCCTAGTGCGGGAGAGTCATTATATGGCTTCTTAACTAAAAAAAGGTTTCGCAAACTTCAAAATAAAAACCCAAACATGGTTATTGGAATATCAGAGTCCTAATCAAAATAAAAATTTCTTACATTCCGTTCAGAAAGATAATCATGATATTATATATGAAAAAAATATAAAAGTACATATAAAAAATCATATCGTCTGTACATTCCGTATTGAAATCGTGTAGAGTGGGTCATAAACATAAGCAATATGTAACTACGGCTACGAACCGCGTAGTTCTGCCTACGTGCTACGAATCTCGTAGCGCGTCTACGATGTCAAGGCGTAGACTTTGAATTTACAGTGTTGACGAGTGAAAGTTATTTTTAGTACCTGTGTGATTATGATTGCCTGGTAGTTTGAATGGTGAGTGCATTGTTGCGCTATTAACGAGTTAGGGTTAAGGAGACGATCTATTATCTTAAATAAACTTTTAAAATCTGGCGATAAATACATTTTTTTTTATTATAAAAGGAAAAATCTTGCACAAGGCCCGTTTTTATGAATTTTTAGACGAGCACTAATGTTACGGCCACACTACCGTGATATGCCAATAATTATTGCCATAACTTCAGTAACGCCTAAGTGTAACCACGATTTATGGCCATAATTTTACAATGCCAATCAATAAGGCAAATGGCGGTAGACAATAGCTTCGGCGGCGGTCTTTTTTCGCTCATCAAAGAAGATTACCGCAGTAATTAATGCGTTTATGGTCACACTATCGTTTGTCCAGTGTGCAACATACGTGTGTATCTGGTTGTCCGTCTTGCACTGCAAAACGGAGCGATGAATTGACGTGATAGTTGAAGGGATGGAGAGTGACATTATGATATAGGCTACTTTTTAAAGCGAGCGAAGCCGCGGGAAAAATCTAGTTGTAACTAAATTCTCTAGGTTCTTGCAGTCTATCTTAAAGTTGTCTGGCAGATATCGCTGTTAGCGGTAAGACCGCCATTGTACCCATAGATTTAAGTTATTTTAAAAGTTTTGTTACTGACTTGGTGTACAATAAAGTTTATTCTATTCTATTCTATTCTTTCCTTCAAACATTCAATTCAGAAACTAATTCTGAGATTAGAATAGTTCCTTCAATACTTAGTCTCCACAATGCTGTGTCGCTTTTAGTATCCATTGTTTCTATTGTGGTCATTAATACCCAACAGTTATTATTGGTATACATCTCAGACATTCACAACTCAAGTGTATTGAAGATCCTCAACAAGCTCTCACGAACACTTCGCCGAGTTCTCTCGAACGATTTCAATGAGACATCTTATGATTTGTGTTGAATTTATGATACAGTTTTAGTGGGAAAACAAACTTTCCACTACACTTACCTTAGGGTGTTTTTAATATCGTGCAGACTTTAAAATGCATGCGGGATTCCTTTTTATACAAGTATTTATTGTATTGCGTGGAATACGCACGCGGGTTGCGGGTTGTTACACGGCCAGCAGCCCCGTATGCGGAGCATTCCGCATGCGTGATGAAAACCGCACGAGCACCTATATACAAACAATGTAAGGCCATGAAGTGTAATTTTTTCAATACTATATGAAAAAAGCTGCTTTAAAAAGAGCAGTTTTTTTCAGTGTAAAAATCCTTTTGACTCTGGTTCTGAAGTCGTGAGAGTCAAAGTGTATATTTATCTTTTAACTTAACCCAACTATATATATATTTTTAATGGGCATTAATTTGAAAAAAAAAACTTCTTTTTTCTTCAAATAAAATCAATGCTTATTGAAAATATGACCACCACCACTGCTTACCATGAGGTAATATAGCAGTCTTTATACTAATTTATAAAAAAATTGTTAGGCCACTCTTGACTACTTACATACACTTCTGCTACATAAATTGAGGCCATGAGATGGCTCTCATGGCCTCAAATCATGTAAGAAAAAGAATCGACCTGTATCGATCTTCTTCGCGTTTCAGGGTTGCGGTTAATCTTTCGAACAATACCGCAGTCCTAACCGAACTTACCATTGCCAAACGGAGGTATCGAACCCAGGACTCTAAGTACAATAAGTAGTTACATTTCTGAGTTCTGGACCAAGAAGGTAGTACCAGTACTTACCAAAACAACTAAAGAATAATTCCTTTTCCTTGAGCAATTAAATGTATTGAAATAGAGAGGATTTGCCTTATTAGACACGGTTCATTTATTGATTTTATTCCCCAGAGGCCTGCTATATAAACAAAAACTGGGCAAGTGCGAGTCGCACTCGCGCCCTGAGGGTTCCGTACAAACTTACCTATTTAAATAGAAGATTTTTTCGAATCGCAACTAAGTTATGTGACATTACTACACAGTTTTCAGATTTTTCCCTATACTTGTGCTATGAGACCTTGTTTCATGCCAAATTTCAGGATTCTGAGAGTGTCGAACTATACGTTACGTACTAAACGGCCGTGTCTTTGTCATTAACTCAGAAGTCTGTCTTTTTTCACAGCTTCAAGGGGCCGCAGAGTACACAATTTTAATTTCAAGTCAATACCTCCTCGCGCTCTCGAAATAATAGGTCTTGACAGACAGACAGATAGACAGGACAACAAAGTGATCCTATAAGGGTTCTGTTTTTCCTTTTGAGATAGAGAACCCTAAAAATATTATTATTTAATTTTAAATTTAGTGTCTAATTTTGATTTTATTATTTAACTTTATGATTTAATTTTAACTATGTTGTTTAGTTTTGATTTTATGATTTAATTTAGCCTTTAGTTTTTAATTTTGATTTTATTATTCAGATTGTAGTTTAATAATTACAATTTAATGACGCACTATATTATGATGGTGACATGATGTAACTTAGTTGATTTTAATTTGAAAGCTGTAATTTTAATTGTGACTGTTCTGATTATTATTTTTTTATATCTGTATATGAGTCAACGTTACTTGCAATAAATAAATTATTATTATTATAAAAAAACACTCGTGTACACCCTTTATGTTAATACAAACGTGAACATATAATCTACCATTCAACTTGCCAAATACCCGCTTGATCTGCTGCCCCGTATTCTGCCGTAAATCAAAGATGCTGAGCTACTGATCAACATAAATAACAATTTTGTGATAGCCATTGTTTTCAACTATTATATGCATGAAGAAAAGCTGGTGAAATTTAACCAACATACTGAACTGCAAATGTTCTCTTAATTTAATATCAGCATCAGATTCTCTGGATGGATGCGAGACGCATAGGCCCGCTCATTATGGCGACACTTGGGGGAGGACTTTGGACATAATCCTCCCCCAAGTGTCGCCAGTAGACGTCTTTCGGCTGAAATGATGATGATTATGATGATCAGATTCTCTGGGCCTAATAGAGGGCAGTGGTAATGGTTACAGCCCCGACTTACAAGTTCTAGGTCACGGGTTCATACCCGACCAGGCGTATTACTTTATGTAATTTATTTCACCACCTCTGCTCTTAAATCAGTAAAGGAAAACATCACATATGCCACAGCCACAAACGCCGTCACGAGAAGCTGGAAGCGGCCACAAATGAAGGTGAAGCGCGTGACAGCCACTTGTGGTCGCAGGCTATATCTTTTTTAACCGAAGTATCGTGTCGGACTCTGACAAAGGACTCTTTAAATGCGCAAGTGGCGTGTGACGGCGTTTATTGGCCAGTTTGAAGACCCATAAGAGGCTGTGATCTGTAGCGTGTGGCGGCCACCAGCGTCAACCGTGAGCGGCGAATCCATATAAAATGTATGAGGCTTGGCCCGGACGGTCAGCTATCCATTGTTCGCCGCCCGCAAACCTGGACTAAAATCCTCCTGTCCTTCAGTTGCCTTTTGTGTTCAAGGGCCGCGAACACTCTTTGAAACGTACACTTGCGGGAACGTTTGATAGAATGACGCTTTATCACTTATCTTGATTAAAATTACTTATACATATTTATTTTCAATCCGTCATTATTTTTATTATATCTAGCCTGTACTGTCCCACAGCTGAGCAAAAGCCACCCACCATTCTTTCCATTGTTCCCAGCCCTCAGCCATTTCTTTCCAGTTACTAAGGAAGATATCTAAGTCGTCCAGTCCCGTTAAAACGCCATAATTTTAACATGAACCACATAATTTAACCTTGAGTAAACCTATTCAGCCATGAGAACTGATGAACTGAATGTAATGTTTCAAGGTATCTGTAACAGATTGTTCCGGTCTAGGGTAGAAGTTTAGTCTGCGATACTTAGCTAGCAATATACTTTCTTAGTTACAATATGCCCTGTTCAATAACTGTATCAAGTTAGGTATTTAGGTAATCATGTATGTATGGAGCAGTGGTGGTAATGGCCCCAACTTTACGAGTTGTAGATTGCGGGTTCAAACCAAAACAGGCGCATTACTTTGTGTAATTTATTTCATCATGACTACTCTCAAAATGGTGAAGGAAAACATCTTGATGAAACCGGCATCTCCTAGAACCAAAAATTCGAAGACGTGACATCCATCAACCCAACCTGGGTCCACGTGGTGGATTACGGCCCATTGCCTCTCCTTGAGAGGTCTGAGTCCCAGCAGTGGGAACATTAAAAAGGCTGATGATGATGATGTATTTAGATGTTTATGCAGTTCTAGTATGTCTGTGGGAGCGTACCCGCTCCGGGTCTATCAACCAATGTCTGTCTGTGGGGGAGGATCTTCTCTCTCTTATATTTTGACATAAAACTCAGGGGACCACAGCGGTCCTCCCAAAGACGACAGACATTTCGATGGACGGACCAGGAACGCTCCACAGTTGAGGTAACATGGCGTACTGTCTACGGACGAAGTGGCAACCAGTTCAGTTTCCAAGCGTATCATGACAAAGACGCGTTTATAAAGTTAGGTACGCGTCGTGGACAGACAGGCTTTAGATTTTGTTTTTAGGCTGCTGTCTTGTGTAAGTAAATAGGCAACTTTTTATATAGTTTTTATTTCGCACAGGAATCGATCCTGGAAAATGGAGAGATAAATCTAGAACAGGTGCCACGCTTCCTTCTTCTGACTCTTTGATCGAACCCAGGACACCTTCGGCAGTAGCTCTCCTACTAACAACTACACCGATATACTTTGACTTAGCGTCGGTCTACACAGTTCTAATTTTTGTGATCGTTTTGTCTACGCCATAGTCAGCGTCGTAGTAATAGTTTGGCTACGCCGTAGCACCAGCGTAGGCCGTGCTACGATGCGTGATATGTACTGACAGCGTCATCAACGGGTATCACCTTTTCGAAGGTATTTTAATATGAGAGACCCCAATTAATGCAGCTGCCTGTACCATGTCTTAACCAATCACCTTCGTCTCGTGTGCAAGGGCATAAATAAAAGAAATCAAGTCGAAAGTTATAGTTTATATTAGATTTATAATAAGATATGTAGTCTACAAAATTTCACAAATTTTCACAACGTTATTTGAACCTAAAGCGTCTACCCATTTTATTATGAAAATAAAATTATCGAAATCACTGGATCTACGTACGGCGGGGGTTCATTTTACGTAACCATTATTTTTTAAAATATAATCTAATAGGCTGATATTTTATTCTCGCGTATTTTTACATGAGTAAGTGAAAAACTAATAACGGTAAAAAAATAAAAAAATATCAATCCATAAAATGAGCCCCCGGTGAAGTGAACAACACAACGTCGCCCATCGTCATACATGTACAATCATATTTGTTATTGTTATATTTAACTAGAGTTATACAGAATAATGATCCTATGAAATATAATTATGCATTCTTTAAATTTATTCAATAATATAATAATACTTAATAAGTATCCATAGGTAATGGTTAGTCAATGTCGTGCTACAGACTACTATAGTTTATAATATAATGAATGAGTCGTATTATTCTTTATCATTTATTACTTTAAATTTATTATTCGATATCATAACCACTAAACGAACATACTGCAGCCTCGGCCCGCAGCGCGGGCGCACGTAATCACAAAAAAACATCGTCAACACATAAAATAATAATCAATAATAATAATCATACAGATAAAAATCATTCATAAAAACATTACAATAAAAATCTAAACATTAAAACACACTTAAAACAAACATTATATTAATATTATCATAATCATAGTGTGTACGTATGTATAATATCATTTAAGCGAATATTCGTATAGTCAAAAATAATGTGAGCATGGCGCGCGGGGAGCGGGCGGGGGCCATCCGACGCACTCGGCCCGGGCCATAGTCAGCCGCGGCCCGGGCCACTCATTACCTAACATTAGCTAGCGCCCGCGGGGGCCACACTACATTACACTATCAACAACGGGCCGCGGACCGCTCCCCAAGCCGCCCGTCCCTCGCCTATTATATTATTATTATAATATCTTAATACTTTACGCTATTACGTTAGTAAGCTTTATAAATTTTTCGATTTCTCATTACGCTATCAATAATAATTATACAACTTTTTTTAAATTTTATGTTTTTTTCGAAATTTCTATCATAACGTACTTTCGACTCTCTCTGCGGCGGCGAGCGCGGCGCGCGCTCCGCCACCTAATAAAAAACGTTCATAATAAGAAAATATATCGTGAACAACTCTGCCGACTTACGATAGGTTCGGCGCGGCGGACGGGCCGTGCCGGCGAGGCGCGGACGGGCCGTGCCGGCGAGGCGCGGACGGGCCGTGCCGGCGAGGCGCGGACGGGCCGTGCCGGCGAGGCGCGGACGGGCCGTGCCGGCGAGGCGCGGACGGGCCGTGCCGGCGAGGCGCGGACGGGCCGTGCCGGCGAGGCGCCGACTTTTGGCACCAGGATTTCGATTACGCGATTTTTACTTCTTTTAATAT
The DNA here is from genome assembly GCA_929112965.1 of Mythimna albipuncta. Lineage (NCBI taxonomy): Eukaryota > Metazoa > Arthropoda > Insecta > Lepidoptera > Noctuidae > Mythimna > Mythimna albipuncta. The sequence goes on from OV815973.1 coordinate 2,668,243, forward strand.
TTTTTATAACGATTCGAGTAAAAAAGATCCCTACTACGAGAACGTGCGACTCGTGGTTGCGGCGGCCGCGGCGGCTCCAGCGCCTTACGAGATGATGCGGATAGCCTGGTGCGCCGGCGCCGAGCACGCGGGGCACGGCGCGCCGCCGGCCGCCAGCCGCTGCGCGCACTCCAGGCAGAACAGGTTGTGTCCGCACGGCACCAGCGCCGCCGCCACGCCGCGCTCCGCGCACACGGCACACGCACGCGCCGGCGACGCCGCAGGCGAGGGCCGCGTGGGGCCCCACGCCCACACGCCGGCCGCGCCGCCGCTGGGCGATTCGAACGACGGGGACTCGCCCAGGCCCTCGTCGCGCTCCGTCGACGACCAGATGCCCAGCAGGTCGCCCAGCCGCGCCGACGAGCCGCCCGACGAGCACGAGCCGGCCGACGAGAAGGCGGCCTCCTGTTCCGGCCGCAGCAGCGACGCCAGCCCGGCGCGGTACAGCGTCGCCAGCGGCTCGCTGTCGGCCGCGGTGGGCCCGGTGCCGGCCGCGCCTGCCGCCCCCGTGCGCAGCGCGATGTGCGCCTCGATCTCCTTGCGCGCCGCCTCCACGCTCTCGGGCAGCCCCGTCACCTCGAACACGGGCTCGCGCTCGCGCGACGGTGTCACGATGTACGTGTGTGTAGTGTGCTGGATGCGCTTGATGGTGGCGCCCTTGGGCCCGACCACCAGCCCCACGACGCGGTAGGGGACGCGAACCTGCGCGGTGACATGGCCGGGCGCGCCGGCGGGCGGTGGTGGTGCGGCGCCGCACTTGCGCGACGCGCGGATCTGCGAGAAGTGCTCGGCCGCCGAGAGGATCTCGCGCTTGGCGCGCGCGACGTCCTCCTTCCGGCCGGTCACCACGAACACCGGCTCCTCCCCGCGGACCGGTGTCTTGATGTATGTGTTGGTCTTCGCGCGCAGCGCTTTTATTTTGCAACCTAGAACAAAGATAAATAATATTACAAAGGGCTATATTAAACATTCTTATGTTACTGAATTGAGTTGAGGCACCCAACGTGGGCTCGTTGTGTTCCAAGGTTGTTTAAATAAGCGACATTCATAGCGGTCGTGGCATTGTGGAGTAGTGAAGGCCGCTTAGACATTGTACATTTGGGGTATGACGGAGTGGCTGCGGGCATGTGCCCGTCGATACGCGCTCGAGACGGCGCTGAGGCCGAGCACCAGACGGTACTTAACCGAATACGTAATGTAATTCGTCAGTCGGCGGCAAGCCGGCGCGAGGAGCGCACGCTTCTGTGCCGCTTGTGACGACACAACGTGCCGATGTGATGGTGAACGGACGAGTTGATGACATAAACTCAAGTTAAATTTATTGTTACAATGAAAGTCTAACATCTAAAACTTGATTAGCATAATTTGCAGCAGCCTACAATTACGTCGTAGCACGTGTACGTCGTAACGTATTGAGTAATGTCGTCGTCCCGCACGAGCACGTGTCGCGCGCATAGCGCTGTCCCGCTCGCGCATCTTACTCGAATGCGGCAAAAACATGGCAATGTTGCGCAGCATCCACTTCGTTAAGACATGACCGGACTACTTAACGAAAGAACAAGATGAATAACGAACAGGGCCATCTTTAATTTAGGAAATCGAATTTTGTTAAATGGATTTTTTTTGACATGCTTGAACAAGATCAATGAAGCTAAGTATTTATCAGTTCATTACGTAATAACATTTACAGTTTCCAAGTTAAAGATATTAACCTCAAAACACTGTGTACAATTTCCCTAAAAGTATGAGGAACCTGCCAGGCTGTTATGATGCAAATCAAACGCCAAGCTCAGAACGAGTAATTTTATTTACAATATACACGCAAGGTCATGAAACCGCGGAAAATCTTAACACCGCCATTCAGCAAACGGTACAACACCATCTATCGAGTCGATGTGAACTAAATAAAAACAAAATAAAAGTCAGTTCGACTTTTGAATCTTAACATTCCGCCCACCATGGACAGAGTGTCCATAAAACACATTATACAGACAAATTAATTGATCCGCCCACCAAGACAACAATACAGCTACTACCAAAAAAACAATAAAAATATAAAAACTTAAATCAACACTTCACTTCACTTGTGTGTGGCAGGTAGCCTTTAAATACAAAAACAAATTCCAAAACTTAAGTCTAGATGGTAACAGGTAAAATAATGAGCTTGGACACTGGTCTCTTTATGATAGAATCCTTACATTTTAAGGAAACAACGCGCGTAAGATTGTCCTCACCAATATGTTTGTTAGTTATAATGCCATATAACCATCTTGCCGGTGGCAGATCATCCTCTTTAATCAACACAATATCTCCTACTTTAGGTTCCGGAGTTATGTGTGACCATTTATAACGGTGCTGTAATTGTGTAAGGTATTCATGCGACCATCGACGCCAAAAGTCTTGCACAAGCCGTTGAGTAAAATGCCATCTTTTGAGAGTACTCATGTTGATATTTTTATAATTAGCATCCGGTACCAGAATTAAAGGCTCACCCACAAGAAAATGTCCCGGGGTAAGTGGGTATGGATCTTCTGGATTGGAACTAACTTGTGTTATCGGCCGTGAATTAAGACATGCCTCTATTTGGCACAAAAGTGTCGTCATCTCCTCGAAAGTGAGTGTACTGTTGCCGATTACACGTTTTAGGTGATGTTTTGTGGACTTCACTCCAGCTTCCCATAGTCCACCAAAGTTTGGAGAATGGGGAGGAATGAAGTGCCAGTTGGTGCCGTTTGTTGCAAGCCAGTCAGCTATGTCACTTGCTGCTTCTGAACCTTCTTGTGGTAACACATTTTTAAGCTCTCTATTTGCTCCAACAAAGTTAGTGCCATTATCACTCCACAAATCTGCACAATGCCCTCTACGAGCCACAAAACGCTTAAATGCAGCAAGAAATGCATCTGAGGTGAGATCACTCACCACCTCGAGATGAATTGCACGAGTGGCCATACAGATGAATAAACAAATGTAACCCTTAGTGGAGCGATAACCACGTCCCTTTGTGGTTCTGACGGCGATAGGTCCGGCGTAATCAACACCACTTTGATAAAAAGGCCGGCAAGCAGTGACACGGGCTGATGGTAATTGGCCCATCAATTGTTGGTTTGTTTGAGCCGCATAACGAACGCAAACAACACAGTTACGAACATGCTGCCTTACGAGACTCTTTGCATTCATAATCCAATACCGAGTTCTTATGTAAGTCAGCATTAACTGAGGGCCCCCATGAATAGTACGTACATGGGCATCTGCAACAATCAATTTTGCTAGATGTGAATTATAAGGTATCAAAATAGGATGCTTCATTCCTTCTACAACGTTAGCTTGCTGTAATCGACCACCAACTCTAAGGATGTCCTCGCTATCAAGAAATGGGTTAAGTGAGATAAGTTTACTGCTTTTATTTACTTTACCTAATCCGTGTAAACTCTCTATTTCCTTTAGGAATCCTTCCCTTTGACATAACCGGATACAGGTAAGTAATGACTCATTCAATTCCTTAGACGTTAGCCAACGTGTAGTAGTGGAGCTAGTGTCAGATTTATTTGTTTTTATAAACCTTCTACAAAATGAAATCACCCTAACTAATCTACTCAAACTTGAAAAACTTGAAATTATATCAATGCCTTCAGTTGATGTGTGACATAAGACCTTATTTTTTCTTTCTTCTAATTCAGTTTGCTTAAACTTTCCCTTACTATAGTGGACTGTATTTTCTTGTAGCCATATAGGGCCATTTTTCCAAATTTGGATTTCAGACATGTCCCTTGGATTTATGCCCCGTGATACGCAATCTGCTGGATTCTCATCGGACTTGACATGCGACCACTGACTATTGTCCATTATAGTCAATATTTCAGAGACTCTGTTGGCCACAAAAGTCTTCCACTTACTTGGATGACCACTTAGCCAAGCAAGAACTACACTGGAGTCAGTCCAGGCGTGCATGTTTTCCTTTGAGATACCCAACACTTCCGAGACTTCTTGGAGCAATTTAGCCAATAAAACAGCTCCACAGAGTTCTAAACGAGGTATTGATACCTGTTTTACAGGGGCAATCCTTGATTTGGAATCTACCAAATTCACATGAACTTTACCGTTACAATCTACTGATCTAACGTAGACTACGGCTGCATATGCTGCATTAGACGCATCAGAAAACCCTTGTAGTTCCATGTGAATATTGTCTCTGCTTGTCCCCACCCATCTCGGAAGTTGAAAACTAGTGAGATGAACGAGATCCTCACGATATGAGAGCCAATCTTTGAGAATATCAGATGGTATTTCGTCGTCCCACCCTATACCAGCAAGCCATATTCTCTGTATGAAAACCTTGGCTGTTGTTATGACAGGCGCAATCCATCCTAGTGGATCAAATAGCCTTGCGATATCTGATATTACCTTACGTTTAGTTACAGGTGTTTCAAGCGACGGAAGTTGGACAGTATACTGAAATTCATCGTTAGATCTGTTCCAGGATAATCCTAAAATTTTCACAACGGAGTCTAACTTTATTTCTAGGTTTTCCTTCCTATCCTTACTGTCTTTATCAATTTTTTGTAATAAACTACTGTTATTGCAAGACCACTTCTGAAGCTCAAACCCCCCGCGGCTAAGAAGGTTATTCATTTGATGAAATATTTGTATACCTTCTTCAACGCTTTCGCAGCCTGTCATAAGATCGTCGACGTAGAACTCTCTTAAAACCCTATCTGCTGCTAAAGGGTATTTATCACCTTCATCATGTGCAAGCTGTTGCAAAGCTCGTACAGCTAAGTAAGGTGCTGAAGATGTGCCAAATGTTACACGTAATAACCTTAGATGTTGAAGTTTTGAAGTTATGTCTTTACGCCAAAAAAGGCGTTGATAATCAACATCTTTTTCAGATACCTTTACTTGTCTGTACATTTTTACTATGTCTGCAACAAGACATATTGGATAACAACGCCAACTCATGACGATGTGCCTCAGTTCAGGTTGTAGCCTTGGACCAATCATCATGTCTCTATTTAATGATGAGCCATTATTTAGAATACATGATGCATCAAATACGACCCTCACCTTTGTTGTAGTTCTATCGTTTTTAACGACTGCGTGGTGTGGCAGATAGACAGCACTAGGATTACCTTTCTGTAATTCTGGAATTACCTCCATGTGACCCAAAGTTAAATATTCTTCGATTATATCAGAATATTTAGTCTGATATTCAAGATTCTTAAGCATCCGTTTCTCGAGTAAGTAAAACCGTTTTCGAGCAATTTCGAAAGAGTTGCCATACTTACACTCCGGATCATTTGACCTGAAAGGTAATCTCACTACATAGCGACCTGATGAGTCTCTTGTAACAGTTTCTGTAAAGAAGTCTTCACAGGCTTGCTCTTCCTCTGATAAAAGCCTTTTTTCGGAAGAAGATTCCTCTAACTCCCAAAACTTCTTTAACAATTCATCTGTCACTATCGCAGTGTGCATGTTCACGATTTTATTACGTGGAGAACCCTGGTTACTATGTGAGTTTATACAACCAGACAGGATCCATCCGAGTTTGGTATTCTGAGCCATGGGAAACCCAGGTACACCCTTGATAACACCATCTATTAAGATCTGGCAATATACTTCTGCTCCAAGCAAAATATCAATTTTGTTTGGATTATTAAATGAAGGATCAGCAAATTTCAGATCCGACATTTGAGGTGACAACGCTGTCAAAACAATCTTCCTTTCAGGAAGAAGGGATGTTATGTTCTTTAGAACATGAGCCTTAACAACAACTATAAAGTTGGGATCATGACATGACTGAAGCCTTATGGTTACGAAACATTTAGAGTGCAATGTTGTACTCTGGTCACTGCCAAGTCCTGAAATAAAGCACTTGTTTGTGATCTTCTTCAAACCAAGCATTTGTACCGAGGACTCGGTAATAAACGATGCTTGAGATCCTTGGTCTAAGAGAGATCTTAAAACGAAAGTACCTGTTCTCGCTTCTACCCTTACTAACGCAGTGGGCAATAGCACTTGGCTGTTCACGTTGGAGAAACAAGATACTACGTTATTTGGTGCCTCGCTCTGTGAAGTTGATGGTACAGATTGATCCGTACCATCATCCTCTTGATCACGTGTGACGTGAATTTCTTTAGGGACTGATTTCGGATGAAGAAGAGAGTGGTGTCTCTTTTTACAAATACGACAATTGGTTGAAAGACGACATGAAAATACCGAATGATTTGAACCGAGACAGTTAAAGCACAACTTATTGGTTTGGACAAACTCACGACGTGCTACAACGTTTTCCTTAGAAAACTTCTTGCAATTTATGAGTTTATGGCTTTCAGCACAAAACTCACACGTTACATTTGATGTGAGATGCATAACCTTAGTCGTGCGAGTACTATTGTTTGACTTGTAATTAACTTTACTATCTAAAAATTCAAGAGACCTGAATCGCTGCTCTAGGAATTCCTGCAAATCGCTAATTTTAGGTAATTCGTCATTGAATTTACAGATTTGAACTTCCCACAATTTCCTAGAATCAGTATCAAGTTTTAAACTAACAATATAAATTACAATTATATCCCAGGAAGAAATGTCAATATTTAAATTTTTAAGGGCGTTTAAACATTCATTTGTTGTATCAAGTAATTCTTTAATGGCACTGGATGATTCAGAAGTTATGTTCTTTTGATTCATGAAACGTTTTAAAATACAAATAGCAAGGTGTAATTTATTATTATAGCGATATTCCAATTGATCCCAACAGACCTTGTAATTATTGGCCGTGATAGGAATATGGCGTAAAAGTTGTTCGGCCTCACCAGTTAAATAGCCCTTGAGATAGTGTAGTCGTTGAACATCGTCCAATGCTTTGTTGCTATGTATTAATGAAATGAATAAATCGCGAAAACTTGTCCATTCGGTGTATTTACCGCTAAAACTAGGAATAGAAATTTTGGGTAACCTAACACTAAAGGATTGACCGACGTTTGACTCGACTTTAGAACTAGACAATGCAACAGTACTAGAATCTAACTTAAACTTAAGCAAGAAATCCTTTAACTCTGTTTTATAGTCCGTGTATAGTTCTTCAGTTACGCCGTAAGCATCTGCTGTGCAATAGCTCGATTTAGCCAATTCCTTTGGATTAAATTCCGAAACGATGACTTTATGTGTATCGCGATATGAAGTCCAATAATTTTCTAATGTTTCAAGCCGAGTTTCCAAATAAGATTGTGTTAGTCTTTCCTTAGGAGATTTTTTAAAATTAACTCTGGCTTTTTGCATCTTAGTTTTGGTATCTTCTTGAATTGCAAAATACGTTTCCATTTTTACAAGCTTCTTAAATGAATGTTGTTTAATTTATCTCAATTAGTTTTCAATTAACTTGAATGCCCGATCTCAAAAAAATTACAAGTCCATGAATATTTTCATGAAAATTTTCTAAGTGTTTGGCACTTCTGTAGGAAAACCGGCGTGGATTCCCCGTCTGTTGACTTTTTCCGAAACTATTCTAAGTCCAAACAACTTCTACAATTTTCTAAGTCTTTTTCTTCTTGTATTGAAGGTTCTAATTTGCTTGAATATTTTCTAAGTCAATATTGCAAAGAGTACTCACAGTTTTGCACTTTATACTTCACTGAAATAAGGTCCAAAATTCAGCTCCGTCTGATACCTTTTCCTGTATCGGTATGTCGCTGCGTGGCTCAACTTCAATCAACCGATTTATCGTCCGACTCGTAAGGACCATGTACAATTTCCCTAAAAGTATGAGGAACCTGCCAGGCTGTTATGATGCAAATCAAACGCCAAGCTCAGAACGAGTAATTTTATTTACAATATACACGCAAGGTCATGAAACCGCGGAAAATCTTAACACCGCCATTCAGCAAACGGTACAACACCATCTATCGAGTCGATGTGAACTAAATAAAAACAAAATAAAAGTCAGTTCGACTTTTGAATCTTAACACACTGACTTATTAAACATCAAAAGCCTTGAGTACTCAATATTCATTATCATACTCGTACAAATAGTTAAGTAACAAATTAATGAAACAATACATAACGACTGATTCGAAAGTCGGTTCGCGTGAAAAGCAGGTATAATCCCCGTCGGTTACAAATGGGAAAGGCCTATATGTAGGGTAGTTTTATGAATCACAGGTTGACGACCCGGCCGGTAACCTCGCCAGACGGCGTCGAGCCAAATTGAACCCTACGGCTTTTGAAATAGAGATAATTGGTTTATTTATAGAACGTGAATTCCGTAACGATTTTAGCTGTGGTATTTTGAGCTCTATAAATTAAGAGATAAGGTTTTAAATGGTTTGTGTGGTGTTTCAGTTCGATATTTGTGTTGGAAATATTAGTAAGTTGGAAGGCTCGGTTTTCGATTATTATGATTGAGATTAGTCCGTTTGTTCCGAGTGATCGCAGCGCTCAGCAGCAATTATACAATACTCTTAATTTATTACCATAATTGATTTGACACGCTGCCTTTTTGTGCGTTTAATTTCGCACTAACAAACTTAATTGGCGGCAATTAACTTCTATTTTGATATTTATTCAAGACAATCCGATTACTGTTTTTTAAGTAAAATAAGGCAATTATGTTTGTTTTTTATTTCCCACACGTTTTTTTAAGTGGGAAATCATTAAATGGATCTCTGTATGGAGCAAAAAGTGTCAGACTTTTACTGACTAAAATGCCTAGTTGAGTCACTGGTTTAGTCTAGTGATCGTCAACGCTACTCCTGAACATGCAGTCTTAGGTTCGATTTTCGGATCGAACAAAGTGTTATTGGAATTTTCGATCTGGAATTAGATGATGATTTAGGGTTGATGGCAATAGACTTATTTTTTTTATAAATAAATCTCTGCTTAACCCTTTAGAGAAGGACAATAATATAATTTTTATATTATGTATAAGGAGAAACTGACTCACTGAAATATAAACGCATATAGTCGAAACTAATGGGACTCGGAGCGTGGAATTTTGCAAAAGAGTTCCTTTTAAGACGTAGGGTAGCACTAAGAGAGGATTTTTCGAAATTCACTCCCTATAAGGGTCCAAAGTTTGTATGAAGATACCTATTTTCGCGCGGGCGAGGTTACTATTTAAAATTTATTGAATAAAAAAAATTAAAACATGTTTAAATGAGTCGTTGAGTGTTTAAAAAAGTAAAAAAAAAAACTTGTATCAATGTCAGTCTGTGTGCAGTGACGTAGACCTCGTAGCCGCGTAGCGCGGTGCTACGAACTCGTAGCCTCGTAGCGACTTGGCTTCTAAGTAAACTAGAATCGAAATAAATACAGTCACTTTTAGCCCACTGCAGATAGCATGATATGTTTAGTTTTGGTTGTAGGGGGGATTTTTTTTTAAATTATTATTAATCTCACGCTTGACCACCAGCTCACCCGATGGTAAGCGATGATGTGGCCGACGATGGAGCGCGCTTGCCTAGAAGTAACCTATTCACTCAAGAGTGAAATAAATAATAGAGTTATGGAGTTTCTTGCATATTCTTCTCCATTGAGATCTACCTACACTTTGGAACATGCAATTTAGCGTCACTTTTTTTGTTTATTTATATGTTTAGGTCTATTTGAAATAGCTCACTGTCCGGCCGTCCGGTAACTGTCCGGACCAAGCCCAAGTCGTCGACGGCGCGGACTGTTCCCGCGCGCCTCAAGGAGTTGTCAGCAACAGCAGGCACCCAGCCGGGTCGAAGCCTACTGGGGCGAGGGTTATCCGAAAAGGCGCTCGAGCCCCGGTATGAAGGCTAGAAGTAACGGGGTGGGTCTTTTAGTCAGTAAGAGTCTGACACTATCTCCTGCTCCGCCCAAGGGCGGGGGATGTCAATGCATGACTTTTTCCCACCATAAAAAAGGTCTATTTGAAATAAACGTTTCTGATGTATTTGTTTTAGAATTTTCATGTAAAGATCACCAGACCAGACTGATTGATATGGATATGGATGAGTAACGCACAGGACTGTCTGTTGTGGCGACACTTGAGCTTGGTTTGGCCTACGTCAAACAGTGGACGTCTCTTCGTCTCAAATGTTGATTTTTATTTAAAATGGACTTCAAAAAAACATGGATTGCAATGGAATTTGAATATCATAGTCGAGTTTGTAGTTGATAATTATATAATATATTCCACAACTATCACACAACGCCGCCTAGCTTAGCTTGGGCTAAGCAGAGCTTGTGTTATGAGTACTAGACAACTGATAAACATACTTATATATTTCTATTTACATACATATTATAGATAAATTACACCCAGACACAGAACTAATGATCGTGCTCATCACACAAACATTTGTCCTGGGTGGGAATCGAACCCACGACCTCCAGCATAGCAGTCAGGGTCACTAAACACTAGACCAACAGGACTGTCAAAATTGTCTCCAATCCAGAATTAAAATACTCGTACAGTAGGTAAGTCTTAACAAAACGTTTCTCTAACGTTAAGTACCGCGACTCAGTAAAGCACAAGCACTTGGCTCCCTGCCAGCCTCCTATCTGGAAAATTTAACATAGCTAACAATGCTAACGGCACCCACTGCCCGCTCCCGGAGCGTACGGAGGGATTAACATAACTCTGTTTTAGATTTTTCAATTCATTAATGTATAGCGACATCTATAACGCAACATTGGAACTATAAACTTTAAATTCTGCATCGCGGTATTAGGACATATACAATAGCCCTAGATCAACTATCAGACAGTGGCCCGGATCTGACAAAAGTTCGTCTGGTTGGAGGATTCTCCCTTTTCAAAAAGAGGTTTACGGGACTTGTTTCACATAACTCAAAAAATTTAGTATAAGAAGAATAGAGAAGATATTTCCTCACTCATTTTAGTTTACTTTCTAGGTCTTGATCTAGAACTATAACTTGATCAGCCCAAGTGGTAGCGGGTATCAACGGCTAAGGTGCACCTGTACGTTTTTATCTAAATACATACAATTATGCTTTTAACGTAGTATTATAGGATAAGTCCTCAATGTACTTACTGCAAAGTTGGGAATTGAGTGAGATTAAATAGCTAGAATGTTGAAACACGACTTTTGTTTTGAACCTTTTCTCTCATGATAATAATTATACTAAATAATAAACCACCACCCCATTATAACTTTGTTTTCCATTTATCGTGATAGTTTCCCACCAACTGGGGGTTTTCCTTGGGTACACTAGCATGACGCATTCAGAGATATCCGATGGTCGGTATCGCGCTTCATGGTATGTGTCCAAGGGCTTCTGCGAGTTGGGTTCCCCTCGTAAGCCTTCAAATGCCCTAGGAACTCAGTGTCCTTGAGATAAAAATACTAAAATTACTACGTCTTATTAAATCATGTACAAAGATATATACAACTATCGCAGTTACTGAAATAAATCCATATCCACAAAAGACGGCTTACACCTGTAACCACGGCAACAGACAAGTGTTAGCGACAACTGTCTGCGGTCAGACTACAGACTAAATCTGTCTGTGGGCACCGACTACCGACTATTAGCTGCAGTATACGGCAATAATGTCAACTACGCGTGTCACTGACCGCATGAACTAGGCTGGCAGTTAAGCATCTGTTTGTACTAGGCTGGCAGACAATTAAAGAGGTATGTTGTAAAGTTCAGTTTTATTAAGACCCATTTTTCGATCATTAATCAGATATTGGTATAGTCTAAGATCCGATTAAGAACGACCTTCACCGGTCTGTTTAATGGATGAAACGTATTTTATGACAAATTTAGTATTAATATACTATAATGCCTAAGAAATTCCTGGCCAAACAATTTTTTTTTAAATGCGCCTAAGTGTTTGGCAAATAAAAAGTCACTTTTAATTTTTTTATTAATAATAGTTTGGCCTGGTCAGACTATTATTTAAGAAACAAATAGGTGACACATTTTTTATGTTCTAGTGGCTTCATACTTTCGGTTAGTATTAAATTTATTCATTAAACATTCCGGTGAATTTTTTCCAAAAAAAAAGTCAATTTAATTTTTTTATCAATAATAGTCTGGCCAGGAATTTCTTAGGCAACCCGCCCGCGTTTTATTATTTAATATACTAGATTTGTCATAAAATACGTTTCATCTATTAAACAGGCCGGTGAAGGTCGTTCTTAATCGTATCCTCTACTAGTAGAATAAATACATCGGTTTGACTCACTAAAATGTATTACAAGTAGCCCACATGCTACTTGTAATACATTTTAGTGAGTTTAGTCGAATGAGTAGACAGTCGATACGGCTGAAGTTCTGGTGTGTTGACCTCGTACCGCAAGCTGCAGTGTCTGAAGGCCTTCCACAACGTGGACCGATGACCTGGTGAGGGTCGCGGAAATCCGATGGAAACGAGACATACATATTATTTCAAAAACTGTTTCATTTTATTAGTCGATTGAAAACTAACCCTAGTCAGCCATAAGTCATAAAACAATTAATAAATGTTCTTCTTCTTCCTGCCCTTATCCCATATTACTTGAGGTCGGCGCAACACGCTTTCTTCTTCCATTCTGTCCTGTCACTCGTCAAACTATCACTAACTCCCAATTAATAAATGTTATTAACATTAATTAATTAATCACTTTGCACTTTACCTATGCAATAAGTTAATTGATACTTTGAACAATACTTTGAAGTACACAATTCTAAACAGTCTTATTGAAAAAAAAATTTGTATAAAAATTATATAAAAATGTTTACGATTAGTATTTACCTAAACCGATGTTAGGTAATTATCTAAATTTAAATAAAAAGACATTATCAAGATTTTTTACCTTTAGTTAACTAGATACCTAAACAGATGGAGTATAGGACTTGGGAGAGGTTTTTGCCCAGCAGTGGGGCAAATCACGTATCAGTGTTTGTTATCAAACTCCTTGACCTTGACCGATTGTTATAATTTTTTTTTTTTTTTGTTGATAGGGCTCAGAATAGGTTGTAGGCTATCGCTTATCGTTGTGCAACCTCTAAATATTAACCGATTATGGTGATTTTTGGTATCATATCACTGTGCTTGAGTGGTATCAAATCTAAAATTAAAAATTGGAGCAATGTCAAAAATCTAAAATTAAAAAAAAAACCTGAAACATCCTAATATTTATTTTTAGAGTATAAATGCACTATAGAACAGACAGATATACGAGTATGTCTTTTATTATACCATAATGTAAAAATAATAAATGCAACAGATACAGTTACATTTCAACGACACACTAGAGTCAAAACTTGAATGAATTGAAGATCGCGTGAACAAAACTTGGCTGAAAATTACCGTGACCCATATAGCGCGCTATAAAGCACTCCTGCGTATTTATGCTGCCCTATTACTCAAGTATTCGGCGCATAGTTTAGAAAACCGATTTCTGAAGGTTTTCTATAAAAATATTTTCATTAGTTAATTATTATTTACCTTGGGGAGGAAGGACTAATTTAATGGTTATTGTTGATTTATTTGTTTATTATTGTTTTAATTTTAATTAAAAGCCTCCATTGAAGGTAGATTAAATAATCGTTTATTGTATTGTAGGTTTAAAGGTACTTTGGGTATTATATAACAACGCCTCTTCGAAATTTGTAGACGATACAATTTCCCTTATGTACATAAATATAATACAAAATGACAAAGTACGCTCAGGCGTCAAAGTACTCCTCCACATCGCTGTCATCCGGAAATGTGCCCAGAAGACTGGCAGCATTGCCACGTTGAATGGCAATGCTAATTCTTAACCCTCCGTGCACCAGGTGGGGTTTAACAAACCCCAGTCTTTCAAATTTCGCAATAATTTTAAAACTGTGTACGCGCTGATGCTCGTATTCTCAGTAGCTGGAATTGCGACGTTGCCGTTCCGATTAGTGCCGCTTAATCAGTCCGGCGGCAACCGTCAAGCGAGCTACACGCACTTAAAGTGCGCGTGGGCGTCACACACCCCACCTCGTGCGGCGTGTTGACAAAAAGGTAAGAGTTTAATTCGATGTTATTTTTATGTATTTTTTTATTTTTGTGTTTATGTTATGTATGTTTAGCTTTTTAAACATATTTTTATTTGTTATAGACAACAGTTTACATGAAAAATGTCGCACATCAAAGAAGCTGATATATTAAAAGCACTTTTAGACGAAGGAGACGACTTTGACGTAGAATCCAGAGGTGCAGAACCAGAATCTGATGTTGAATCTGAACATTTGAGTGTTCGAAGTGACACGAACAGCTAAGTTCTCAGTAAGAGTCTCTTTTGAAGAGATGCTTAAGTTGCCCTAAAAACAAAGACCGGCCAAAATATTCGTGTAAAAAATGTTACGTGCCAATATGTATGGAGCACACAGATTTTTTTTTGTCAAGACTGTGGTCAATTGACCAACGATGATCTCAATTAAAATGTGTATCTGTTGATTTCGATTTATGTTTAATTTTAAGAAAATATGTTGTAGTTTGTAAAATGAAAATGATTGTGATAATTAAAAATGCCATTAAAAATTAGTCCATAAGAAAAGGATTTTTATGTTTTGTTAATTACAAAAGTTGTGATTTTTTGTTCTTTTATAAAAATAAATACTTTAATACATACTTTTAGTTCCGAGTTTTACTTAAACCTGATTATTATAGTGTACTTATAACACCTTATATTTAAAACCACCAAAAAAACAAAAAAATATGTTAATTTTATCACTTTTTGATTTGGGGTTTGTTACACCCCACCTGGTATGGGACGAGACTTTTAGTCACCTGGTACACGGAGGGTTAATGTTAGGTTTTAGTATAAATAGTTTATTTAGTATTTAAGTTTTTTATGTACATATGTATATTATAATAACTAAATAAATATAAATCAAGATAAAGAAAAAAAAATTTCCCTTATCTCTAATATATATTTCACATTATTTTAACTGTCAATTTTTTTTTTTCACACAACGCAATCTAGTCCCAAACTAAGCAAACTTTGTGGCATGAGTATTGACAACTAATAATATACTTATATATTTTTAAATCCTTATATAAATTAGATCCAGGCTCAGAACAAATGATCGAGCTTATCACACAAACATTTGTTTTGGGTGGGAATCGAACCTTCCAGTATAGTATGTAGGGCCACTAACTACTAAATCAACCGGCCAGTCAAACCATATTAACCATATTTGACCTATAAATTTTATAATTACGACAAATCCATGTAAAACCACCCCAAGTTGCAATAAAAACCATTCGTTTGCAAACGCTAGACCAAGTCAAAAGCCTCCTTCCGTGCGCAATACATACCATTCATAAGGGTGCTACGTGTCTACGAGAGTGCTACGCGGCCACTGCACTCTACGCGGCTACGGGCTACGCGGCTACGGCGTAGCAAACCGGGTCACCGACCCCCCCTCCCGCCCCCCTCGTAGCCTTCTCATGACTAATATAAATGCGTATTTTACGTGAATTTCTTATATTTTATGCTTAGGGCTGTAAATATTGCGCATTAACAAGCGAATTACTAGTATTGCCGTTTTATGCCGTTTTTTGTGAGGTGATCGTAAATTGATAATATTTATTTGGAAATTTTTTTTTTTTTTTTTTTACACAACGCCGTCTAGTCCCAAGCTAAGCAGAGCTTGTGTTATGGGTACCAGAAAACTGATAAACATACTTATATATTTCTAAATACATACATATTATAGATAAATTACACCCAGACACAGAACAAATGATTATGCTCATCACACAAACATTTGTCCTGGATGGGAATCGAACCCACGACCTCCGGCATAGCAGTCAGGATCACTAACCACTAGACCAACAGGCCAGTTATTAGGTAGTTGATCCCTCTCTTACCTTCTCAAAATATCAAACTTATAAAAAACATTTCACAAGAATAGAGTGATTTTTTAACGGCCGGAATAATGGTAAAAATATATGAAAAGAAATTTCCTGAAAGCGTGATAGATTCGGAGCTAGGAATAACCACAAAGCCTGGAGGCTGTGCGGCGAGGGCGACGACCTCAGATTTATCACAATAGAAGGTTCGAAGCAAACGAGATAAATGTTAGTATTATTTGGAGATAACAAGTTTTCCTTTCGACACGTTCTTTTATTAACTTTTGATATTGAGAGCGAAAAACAAACTAATTTGATTGTCAGTTTGTTTGTCAAGACATTTCACGTGGCTAATATTTGTCTTGCTCTAAAAATTGATTAAAACTCGTCTGCTATCTAACCAGTTTTAATCAGTGAGTGTTCAATAAGAATCAAAATGACTTTCTTAAACAATAAATATATTTTAGCAATTAAAAAGTTAAAACTATTAAGAATACATCGGGAAGAGCTATTTTTATCCTTATCTATTTTTAATTATTTTTTTAATATATCTCATCAAACAGAGATTAAAAAAAAAACTGGTTTAACAACATTAAAATATTTATCTACGGTCCGGACTAAGCGTTTCGCCTCGTCATTTATACCGCGTACTTCGAAGGACTGGAACAGTTTGCCTGCTGCGGTCTTTCCGTCTGATTATAATTTGGGTGTCTTCAAGGCTAGAGTGAATAGGCTCCTAATAAACTAGTGCGCCTCACCATCAACGATTGCATCACTGCTTACCATCAGGCGGGATCGCAGTCAAGTACTAGTTTATAACAGATAAAAAAAAATATTTACGATATAGTATTAAAGAAAATAACTCCCCCTGTATGTATTATCGCTACGATGGGCTCTACGCGGCTACGAGATGGCTACGAGATCGCTACGAGATGGCTACGGCGCGGCGGCCGCTACGGTTACGTTCCAAATTACGCATGACTGCTTCGCTGTTTTATACGAACGCTTTTTACTCCACGAATGTTTTATTGTTTCAGAGACATTTCGTTTGTATTTTTAGAAATATTTTTATGAAGTTTAGTTTACATATATAAATGTTTTTTGAAGAATGTTTTTTTTTTTTCATCTATTTTCCTTAGCATAATAACATGATCAGCTTTTTAATGTTCCCTCTGCAGGGTCTCAGGCCTCCTCTCTAAGAGAGGGAATGGGCCGTATTCCACCACGCGGGTCCAGTGCGGGTTACTAAATGACACATAAAGTCTTCAAAATCTTGGTTCTAGGACATGTCGGTTTCCTCACTGTTTTCCTTCACCGTTTTGAGAGTAGTGGTGATGAAATAAATTACACAAAGTAACGCGCCTAGCTGGGTTTGAACCCATGACCTACAAACTCGTAATTCGGGGCCGTTACCACTCGGCCACAAAAAAATTGTTCCCATTTAAGTCAAGTCCCCTATTGGTATGATACAGAATAACGTAAAAAAAACTTCTAGATAACCTTTAAATCAGACCATGTACTGAAAGTTGATAACTAACTAGATACTTTAACTTCCGAAGCTTTTCTCCATAGTGATTAATTAACATGCCAACAAATAATCTACCCTACAACCTAATTTCAACTCTATTCCACAGAACTAAGGTTCATAATACAGTGATAAGATTAAATACGTTTAAGACAATGACAGATTCGCAGACACACTATAACAATGAGTTCTGTATATTGATTAAATATGTTTGTGTGTTAGGGAAACACATTTTGTTAATGACTTAACACATACATACTACACACGATTAGTACAGTTTACTATGACAATTATGTGCGTATGTGTTTTCATTATTGCTCTGTAGATTTATGGTATCCTGGTAAATCATATGTTATAGCGCTAAAGGTATAGAGAAAGTTTATTATATTTATGTACATTGAAAGATTAAAAATGTGCTTTGTGTCAATGCGCTTAAGGTTATTTTTCTAAACTCTTTGTTTAAGGAAATTCGTATATTTTCCTTGCACATCTTTTCGTTTCCTTATCATGCATCTGAATGATAATTTCCTGCGGAGTAATCAGGGAGCTGAACTTTTTTGTTCACCCTCTTGGGGGAAAGAAAATATTCTTTTAAAAGGTCCGAATTTTATGTTATGTTTATTATGTAACCCCTCTCTACAACCTCTTCTAATACGTTCGAAAACTTAAAAGGGACCAAATAAGATATCACGCATTATCTACATTATTTTTATACTGTACTTAGCCCATCTCCTTTTCATTATACCTTCCTGGTACAACCATAACGAAATACCTCCAACACGGCATCTTCAAATGCAGTAATTTCGAAATCCAAACGTAAACATGTAGGTCAAATGTAGATATAGCGTATAAATACATAAGTAAGAGAAGCACCGAAAAGCGTAGTCACACTGAATAATGGAGAAGACAAAGCCTGACTTTTGTCTCTCTCTCACATTACTTCTCACTCTGTCTCTGTATCTGCACTTCTTGATATGGTATGAGGATTAACTGATATTGATACTTTAACATAAATTCGATATTTAGCGCAAAAGAGTTTTTTTTTTTCAGTTTAGTAACATTTTATGGAAGTTTGCCATTTGTTTTGTCAATAACCAAAAGACAATATACAAAGGAGATGTATTACAAACTTATTTAACAAAGTAGATCCTCTTTTATCCCCCCGAAATTATTATTTTTCCTTCCTTATGGGGATTGAGTTCGCATTGTATTGTATACGGCATTTATTGCGAAGAAATATTATTTATCCCGGATCCAAACACCAGGACCCTACGATGGGGAGGAAGTGATCGATACCTCACGGCGTCGGTGTCAGCCAGACCTCGCGACGCTAACCCGAGACTCTTCACAAACGAATGTTTTGTATACAAACAACGAACGTTTAATTCAAATATGCAAATGGAGCCCAAATTTACTTAAACAATTTCGTACCTGTCATCTTTTATTTGTCAAATGTCGGTTACCGTTACTTATATACTTTTTCAGTTTACGAGCGCTGCGTTGTTCAGATAACTGACTTCACAACGTTAGTTATGATCTAACTACGACATAAAATTTTATGGAGGTTTGGTTACGTGCCGCATACACAGTACCAGGCTGGATAAAGTAATCTTTACAATAATAAGACGGTGGAGCACCGTCTAGTCATCAGGCAAACATAAATCATAGGACGTCGCCATAACAACGGCGGTAGGCCGTGCAGGGGTGGGCCTGCTCGGGGTACCCCCATTCTAAGGCGAGCTATTTTCCCGCGCCCGCTTTACTACAGCTGTTTCCCTATACAATGCTATAGACACTCTTCCTGTCTATAATGGATGCCCGGGAAGTCGGGAATGAGATTTCATTTACGCTGCCTTTTCTCTGTCCTGATTCGGAATACTTTTCTTGTCCATAAAATATTTTTACCAAGATAATAGTGGTTTTGATGGAAACGTTTGCCACACATTTAGTCATGAAGATATTTGAGCCCAAAAATAAACAGATCGATTGTTTGCATTATTAAGGCCAAGTCGTTTATGTTTACTGTAACGTTACCTAAAGACGGTTACAACAAGAACCGAACGAAACAGAAATAGTACGGTCGGACAATGGTAGTCTCTGAATTAAAAAACGTCAGATAAATCGTCGGATTTGTAAATAAAAGCGGGCGCAATAGGGAAACGTTGGCCAATGCTGTTTAACCAGAGACACGGTTTCGTCATAAAGTTTGGCGGCGCGCCAGGTCGCGGGGGCTCATCAGATCAACATCCAGTGCTGAACTGCAGTGAACTCAAGACTGAGACGTCAAAACTGTCAACACCTTAACGAATTGGACAAACAATTGTACGAGATGTGTGCGATACTAACTAAATATGAACAACACTAACTGAAGTTGGTTTGGAATTTAAATTCTACCAATTTAAGATTTTAAGGGACCAAAAAATAAAAGTGACTACGCGGAAAAGCAAAAATAATCACTTGGTTTGCCTAAATGTGTCAACTGCTATCAAAGTTTTCGCCAGCCTTAGCTCATCAAACTTGAACCCGTGATAAGACGCGAACTTTCTTGAGAAGTGTCGTCAAGTTGACCAGGGTGACGCATGCGGTAGCGACACGACCAGAAGAGCATGTGAGCGCGGGGGTGCGGGGCGCGGCGCCGCAGGGGCGCGTGCCGTGGCGCACCCTCGCCACCCCCGATCGATACCGGTCAACGACCCCGGCAGCGGTCTGCGACCGGCGCCCGCTGCACCGCCGGCCCCGCGGATCTAACCCACATTCACGCTAGCGGCCCGGCCGCCTCGCTAATTACTACACGCAGATTACGCTGAAATATGCATTGTTTGTATTTGGGTCACGTCAAGGAGACGTATGCTTTGATTCTAAGAGTGACTGCCCTTTTTTAAGTCTGAAGAAATTATTTTAGAGTCCTTGTGGATTTTTTTTTCGTAATTTTTTAGGGTTCCCTAGAAAAACAATTTAATAATATTTCTGTCGCATCCTACATCTATAATGAATGTGTTTAATTGAAAGAATGTTATTTGTTGATTTATTTAAAATATTTTTCCGCTAAATCTAATTTTACAAAGTGTTTTAAAAAAGGCTTTTTCACATTAATAACATCTTTAATTTTCTGATCAAATGAATAAAAAAATGTCTATCTAAAAACACTTCGTATTAACACAAAGGTTGTTGCAAGAAACACAATCTATCCGACGAATTCCTCAACAAAACAAAACATCCCCGGCCTACTTAACACAATTTTTATTAAATAAAAATGCCAGCCACAGCATAAAGACGAATCATCACCATTTTTCACTAAAATTGAGGTAACTTTAAGAAATTTTCTCAGGGGAGAAAATGGCAGTTTTCCTTGAGTTTTGGAGCGGCCATTGCACTCGGCTTATATAACACCAGGGGTACAGAGGTAACAAGAGGTAAGCAGACACTTCACTGAATCAGGCACAAGCAGACGTATTTGGCGCCTTCGCGGCAAGAAACAAGCGACTTTAAATCCTCGAGGGTAAAATCTAAATTTAAATGATTCACGGTCAGGAGATGTGTGTACAGGAATGATTAATGATGCGTCTTAGCGCGTGCGGGTGACAGGGGGGTGCGGCGCGGTGGCGGGGTGTTGGGGTTGATCGAACTGAAATTGGCAGCGTTCAACGTCCGGCCGACATTTGTTTTATTCAGTAATTTGTCATGGTACAATGGTTAACGAATAATTTATCACTTCTCTGTGGTCCCTGATCGGCCATCAATTAACAAAGATTTAAAATATTTTAACCTAATATTAATTTATGTGTAATCAAAAATATCAAAATTGTTTCCACTTATATAATTTAGTATTCGTTGCTTCAAATTTAGGAGTATTTGAAAATGGAACAGTGTATGTTTTGAAGACGAGGCCTTGTGCAAAGGAATGTGAATCTTAACAGGTTAAGATTAGGTTAGCTATCAAATGGGAGTAGTAGACATGTGCCTTTCTTCATTCAGTATTGAGGTTCATCTTTGAGTTTCTACTTGAGCAATTAGAGACCTTGTTGCTTGAGCAATAAATGTTAATCTCGTTTAATGTTTTGGCATGGAGTTGATACATTGCAGGAGCGGGTTGACACGTGGCGTCTAGGGAATGTCGCGTGGGAGGGAGAGAAGAGGTGTTCACCATTTCGCTCTGATTGCCCGAGATAGACATCTTCCGACGAAAGGGAAACGGCGGGACGAGACCATGTTATTTTCGTGATGGTGAGTTTTTTTCAATCTAAATATTGTTCGAGATTGTGGTAAGAATAGATGATTTGTTTTTTTTTTGAGGATTATTATGTGGCTTGTTTTGAACTTAACGAAGTTATTATAAGTAGTAAGCGAATGTTTTTAAACAGTATTATTTAACTTGACCTGTTTGTTTGTTTGGGTCAAACCTAGTGATTGAAATTTTACTCTTTTCTTGTAGACAGAACAAACTGATTTCTGGTTCACACCTTCAGTTTTTATGACAATACAATATAATATATATCATTGTATATCCAAGATGGCTGCCGCTACAAAATGGCGGCCTAAATCTTTTTTATTTATTTAAGAAAACGATTAATTTCAGGGCATAATATACCTTAAGGATAAAATATCTTTCAGCTACCGACTGTACCTAAACTGTCGTAACTGTATGCTAAGTATGCCACTTATGACCGCCATGAAATGTTACCTAATAGTTTGTTGTTCAAGTCTTAAGATTAGGATACTTAGGGGTTTCTGCTGATATACTGGAATTGATGGCTTACCTGGAAAAAATAGCAAAGATTAGTATTGTCATAGTGAGATCAAAGTTTGGAGTAAATAAAGTGCCTACTTAGATGATTTTAAGAAAAAGGCATTTTTTTTAAATTGCCTTTTAAGAAGGACACTTTGAAAAACAATATTGAAGATACAAGTAACATAAGATAAGAGCGAATAAAAAGAGTGGGAAATAATAAAACATAATATTCCACTAAAACACATTGAGTTTTAAAATACACGGAGAATTTCAAAATACACGGTGAGTTTTAAAATACACTTTGAATTTCAAAACACTTAGTGAGTTTCAAAACATGAATTTCAAAACATATAGTGAATTTCAAAATACACAGTGAGTTTCAAAACACATAGTGGGTTTCAAAATACACAGTGAGTTCCAAAACACATAGTGAGTTTCAAAATACACAGTGAGTTTCAAAATACACAGTGAGTTTCAAAACACATAGTGAGTTTTAAAATACATTGTGAATTTTAGAATACACAGTATAAATAATTCTATTGTAAAGCTAGGATGGAAATGTAAAACTATTTAAAGTTATAATCAAATAGACTTAAAAGGATATCTACTAAGTTGTAGACATTCATTGGCAATTAACAGGTTGTTCAAAACTTTACGATTCACTAAAGTCAATCGACTCGATAGCAAATTACTCGCCTAAGTAGGTATAAGCTGTCTATACAATTACTTCCGAAAGGTTACAGCATATTTATAAACTATTATAAAGACCAGAATAACTCATTAACCAAATAACGTGTTTAGTCAGACGATTAGTTAATCAAATCGAACTCGATACTCCAAATTAATTGTGATTAATAGTCCACTCAAGCAAATAATACGGGTATTTTTATATTAAACTTCGTTGTAGGTAGGGAAAAGTCGTGGCAAGGTCAGAGCAGGCAGAAACGCAAAAACTTGCCACCCAAACCCTCGGCCACAGTGAACGTCTAACCAGTAAATCAATTCTTTCCGACAAGTAATTTACAAGTCTACATACCTAATATTTTCGCTATGACATATCCCAAAACGATTACACATATGACGTGATTGTTTATAAACTAGATATGTCTGAGCGGTTGCCGATTTGCATCTTTGCGCAGTTTTGTATTACTGTTCTCCTAGTACTGTGCCCCAGGTCGGATTATGTCTGACACAGTTGGCAGGCCTGTCATATAGCATTACTGTTCGCCGATTACAACTTATTTATAAATGTTAAGAATATTTAATTTCATAATAAAAAAATAAATCTTTGACTCGAATTCCCCGCTGACGGCTAACTAAATCGGTGAACTTTTCAAGAATATAAGATCGGTGGAAATATCAAGGTTTACTGGTTAATCTGTAAATGTCTGTTATAATTAGTGTTGCCAGGTCCGATTGGAGTAAAATCGGGACTGTTGGTAAAACAAATCGGGATTTAGGGTTTTAAACCGGGACAAATAAAAAAAAATTTTTTTTTTTTTGGGTGAAAAATCATTCTATGACTTCTCTCGCTCTAGAACTATGTTCTTCAGTTGCCCTTTGCGTTCCAGGTCTACAATCACTCTAGATGTGCCGTGTGTCATTTTAACGCACTTAACATGTATGACAATGATGCGAATGCTATTGATATATGTTACTTTGTAATATGTAATTATAACGGCTTTTAATTAATTTATTGATAAATCGGGACATTTAGCGTCCCGATCAGGCGCAAATCGGGACGCGTCGCCAGACCCCTGAAAATCGGGACATCCCGCGCAAATCGGGACACCTGGCAACACTAGTTATAATGTACTAGGGTCCTATAAAAGATAATGTTTAGTCGAATTTCGTTAATTCGAAAGGAGTTAAATGATTACAGGTTACAAAGAGTTTAAAATATCAAATAGTTCGAAATTGTAGTTTGTGTAAAATATGAAAATTCGAATTAATGAGTAAGAATCAATTATTATAAATATTAATTAACTGTTAATTTTTAATAAAAACAAAAAGCTGGAGATAGGTACATAGATATAGTAAATAGTAATCGGAAGAAGTAAGTAATGTTAGTTAACGTCAGAATCAGTAACTTTATTTCAAATAGACAAATATAACAGGCACTTTTGAATTGTCAAATAGACGGTCAGTCAAAAAAAATGAAGCTAAGTTATAATAAGCTTCGTAGCCTAGTTTACTTCTATAATAACTTTGAGCTTCGACTGAATCTTTCATGCAAACGTTTTTTTACATAGCAGTGCTTTTTTTGTTGGAATTAACATTTTTTTTTTTTCGAAATTTTCAATAAATTTTGAGAAAACTTCGAATTATAAAGAGGATTAAATTCTCATTGGTTTGAAATAACGAGAGGCTATTGTATATGTACATTATGTACCGTTTTATTTGCATTCGTTAAGTTTGTAGTGTAATCAATCACCGTCCGCTAAAGAATGTTAAAAAACCCTAATATTGTAGCTTATTATATTTGTGTTGAAAGTATCAGAGTCAAGGCTGCCCTTGCCTAGCTTTCAAATATAGAACGCGAATTAAATAATGTATTACGCTGAACAATAGAAGAACGATCGCTACCGAAGTGTAGATCAAGGTAGATGAGCACCATGCTACTTAAACAAGCGAGTTTTACCGTTATTCAATAAATACATTGTTAATAATAACGTTATTTACTGACATTTGATAGATCTCTGTATCCTTCAATTCAAGGCAGAATGTGATTATCCCTTCTTTTAATAAAGTGAACGTCCTTTTAGCAGTTTTTTTTTATTGTTGATAGGTTCGCGCTTGACCGCTATCTCACCTGATGGAAAGTGACGTTGCAGTTGACGATGGAACGCGCTTACCTAGAAGAAACCTATTCACTCTCGACTTAAAGATTCCCGGGTTGTAGCTATCAGGGAACACAGACTCAGGCAAGGAATTCCACTTCCTAGCTGCACGCACAATGAATGTGTTCCCAAAACGTTTTGTGCGTGTAGGTGGGATATCCACCATAGATTGATTTGACAGATTTGGAAAAAAATCTGTATCTTCATAGCTATCAAACTAATGACAATGGAATTTGATAAAAATTAAAATTCAGATAACTTTAGAAACAATTTAATTAAACATATATTATATTATTTAATTCCGAGAAGCAATACATAATTAATTATAACAATCATTAATTTATGCAAAGGCCACGTTTAATAAAGTACCAGAGAACTATCACAACACAGGAGGTGAGACACTACAAAACCATAAAAATCACACTTTATTGATGCCCAGACCCGAAAACTAATTAATACTCTAAACATGAGGCGACGATCATTTGTTTAATTAAGACATAATAAACATGAAAAATATATTAAGGTTTTAAACATGTAATTAATACCAAGATAATATATTGCACCGAAGACTAAAAAATTAAACGCTCGTATTTGCATTCATATTTTTTATCGAATAACAAATCAGGAATATTTTTGTGACATTAAGCCGAAGTCCCACGAGCGGGGGCCTTAAAACACGCGTTTTATTGAATGTAAAAGTGAATGAATTATTAATGCGCAAGCTGTCTGTGTAAACACTACATTATGACTGAATAACATTGAATTTGAATTTATCTTTTTAATAAAGCGATAAGGTTAAGGGTGAACTACATTATTTACTTGTTTATTAAAAAAATAAAGAAGACTATGGACAGTCACTCTGTTCGTTTTACATTTGAATTTGTAGCGAAAAAGTTACAATCACTGAAGACTTCTTTGGCTTGTATTTCGTTTTTCACATTTTAAATAAACTTTTAGTAAGTACAAGATTAAGTGAGAGGTGACACGCAGTAGTCGGTGATTAAGCACATAACGTACAAATCTTCTAATAACAAATTACCAGATGGTAATTTGTTATGTTAATCTGTTTAATACTAATACACAATATTTCAGTGGGTACACTGGCTACTTCGCAGTTAGTTATTAACTTATTACACAGTGATGACAGTTGTAAACGAGACACGTGTAACTATGACATATCATGAGAATTTTAGGAACGATAACTTTTGTATCATCATTCTCAGAAGCAAACAAGCTTGATAAGTAGGTTTTTCTACTGTTAAAAAATCCCTTCACATTAATAAAAATGAGTCAACTAAAAAACTGCGCATTTAGGAACTAGATATGACTAACACAAAGTGCATCGAACTTAATTTTGACAAGTCGACGCACTAGGTAGTTAGGTACCGCAGATCTTCAAGACAAACTTTTGCGTTTGTCATAAAATAAACGAGAACAGGTTTAAGTTGTACCTACATCAACGTATGGACAGAGCGTTATTTATGTTAAAGATTGTTTAACGATGCCAGATAAAGTGGCAGGAGAAAATAAATGGAACCCCGCGAGTGTGTTCCCAGCCGAATCGTGCAGCGTTGCAGGCGCGTGTGACGTCACTAGGTGAAAAATATCGCATTGTGGAGCATTGTGTAACCTATATCTTAGAATAGACATCTATCTCCCGATTGGTCATAACTAGTGCATATTGTTAGAATGTTTCTGAACATTTGAATATGTAACAGCTCAAATTCCTCAAAGTATTTCTTGTGTCAAACAAACAGTAGATGTCTATCTTCAGTGGCTATAAAGGCAGATTTTATTTGTCTCTCCACGTGATAACGACACATCGGTCGGTTACAAAACGTCGAGCGAGTGACGAACCAGCGAGCCACACGCGTCGTGCATTGAATCACGTACCTACGTCTAACTCTTCCAACAATTAGTGTTCTCGCGAATTTCGGTCATAGCATTGACGGAATCGATTGCAACAGGGATCCAAAATATTTGGGATAGTAGTAGTAGAAATAAAAACAATGGTAAGTAATTATCTTTACGGCGTGTGCCTGTGGGTGAACGCACCGACGTGGCCTGGTTGGCCCGTCGCCAGCTCTCACGGTAAACGCTTCTAATCACTGAACTCTTAGCGAGTTAGTATGCTCCTGATAGCTTATAAACGCCTGGTACTTGCTAAGCCGATGCACCTCGCAGTCATGGGTCGGCCTGTGTCACTGGCTAGTTTTCCTGGACGATAATTGTAAAGTTCATTAAACTGTATTACGCATGTGACGTAATTAGTCATGTGTCGCCTACCAATTAACAATTGCGGAACAAATAAACTTTGTTATGTTTATTTTGATATTAAGTGTTCTGTGAAAGATTTTAAAAGATTCCTTGAACTCTTCAAGAACAGTATAACTTTGTACAATGTCAGAGGATCGTTAAATTGTGCAACTACACCAACATCGGGTATTGCAGGAAGATTTACGTTCGGGCGATAAGCGTTATCGGTTAATCAACCCGGGTATCTCGCGTGCACTGACATAGACCTTACCGCACCTCACGTCGCGCTCCAAAAATTCGGTCAAGTGTGAAAACAAATGCACCGCTAAGGACTTCTTACGACATTTTAATCAATTTTATTAATTCATTTTGAATGATGAATAATCCAGTTGGTGATAAATAGGTAAACGAGTCATCAGTTTATCATAATAAGATTCACAAATATTGCTTTTTCGAAAAGTCTTGGGTGGGCCGTGAACTTTAAGGCGGTTTTCACACTGCCACGCTCCACGCAGCGTGGCAAGTGATTGCTTGTTTTAACGTTGCTTGTAAGTATCTCGGTTTGTATAGAAAACACGCACAGTACAACACGCCGAAAATGCATCCACACGCCTTCATGCAGATCACGCGCCTACATGCGGAGAAAAAATCACTCACGCGCGTGAGTGCGGGGCGAGACGCAAGGTATAGCACACCGAGTATCGTAGTACCGTGCGTGATTTTGTATGAAACGAGTCAGAGCTTGCATGAACTTACAAAACGCTCGTACCTACGTGCGTAGTGCGTAAAAAATCCAGCACGATGATGCAGATTTGCACTCCCGCAAGTACGCGCGTAAGTGCGTTGACACGCAACATGTAGCGTGCATCGCCGTCAAAACATTCTTAAAACCCTTCGCCCAATTTAATTGTTATATCAATTATGTTAGCATTATTAAACAACACGGATAACGCATGTATAATTAATTAGCTCACGGTTAGACAAAACAATTAATCTGCGGATTTGTCTCACTTAACGACGGAACCCCAAAAAAAGATTGGCCAAACCACGTATGTTTTATTGGTCTGCCGGCGAAATATCAAAAGTAGTTTTAGGTATAGAGCTGTATATACCAGGTCACCATGACACGCGAGTCATGTTTAGATGTTGATAACTTCGTGGCTATGACCTCCTTCATTGCCGAGCGTTAGAGCCCGTTTCCGGCTAGCAGCCACCGCCACATATTCGCGACTGAGGTCATTCTTAGTGTGGCACACGGGCCACAAAAAAAAGCCGCTTCTAGCTTCTCCGGCCACAAGCTGTTGTGCGCTTCAGCTTTTTTGCGGCCGCTTCTAGCTTTTTAGTGGCTCGTGTGTGACGATGCCGCCACAAAAAAAGCTAGAAGCCACTTTTAGCTTCTCCGGCCACAAGCTGTCGCGCGCTTCAGCTTCTTTTTTGTGGCCTCTGCTAGCTTTTTTGAGGCTGCTTCTAGCTATTTGTGGCCACTTCTAGCTTTTTTGTGACCGCTTCTAGCTTTTTTTGGTGACCGTTTCTAGCTTTTAATTGTGGCCCGTGTGCAGGAACATTAAGGCTGCTCAGAACTCGACAAACTTATTTGATACACCTTTTGTTTATAATGTCGTCGCATACATTAGTGAGTGATCAAATAGCTTGTGAATGTTGATGGTCTTGGATGTGCGGACGAGGTGACAGCCGTGATGTGCCAGGCATGTAGCGTGCGGTTGAAAGAAAGAGCAAAGTATGAAGGAGCTTGCGCTAGCTATAGATTATTTTTTTCGGTGGGAAAATCAAATCCAATCAAAACCAAACCATTTATTTCAAATAGATCATTTACAGGCACTTTTGAATAGTCAAATGTCGGTCAGTTCAAAAAAGTGAAGCTACATTGCACGTTCCAAAGCGTAGATCTCTATGGAGAAGAACTTGCAAGAAACGATCCAAAGTCATCCGGATCCTCCGCTCTTGGGCAGAGTGGGATAGCGTGTTAGACTTTTACTGACTAAAACCCCACTTCTGTTTCTTCTTTGCCTTTGTCCCAGGGCCCCGGGTGTCACTGTCACACTGTCCATGGCCCAGTAGACTTCGACCCTGCTGGGCCTCTACGAGCTTAAGTTTGGCAAAGCCGAAGATCGTTAACAGTTGGTAACAGACCACCCTCAAACATTGAAATAAGAAATCGTTAAACATTACGCATTCAATTGAGGAGTTTCTAGGTAACAACAACCAACAGTCAAAGACTTGACAAGAAAAAAGGGGAACACACGCTGACCCAAAATAAAACGAATTTGTAAAGAATCTATAGCGGAATCATGTTTCGATACAATTGGCTGAGGTAGATACTAAGGCCCCAGGTGGTAAGTGGAGTGTGTTCAAATATTACAAAACATAAAAGCCGATAGTATCTCGGCCTTGAGTTTAGCTATTCGGTAATGACCCTGCGCAAGCGACGCTAACCGTCGTCGTAGTTGCGATTACGTGATACACCCGTGCCACAGCTGGAAGGCTAGGCGAAGCGATTAAAAACAAGATTAAGATTACGTTATATTGCAAGATATGAAATTGTAATGATGTGTGATGGTGATGGTACAATTATATTAATAATTAAACCTTTATTTTAGATCATATGGTCCATACAGCACATAAAGAAAAATAAAAAAATGACGTAAAAAAATAATCACACTCACAAAAGCTTAGTTTTTTCCCACGGCTTCGCCTCGCCTACATACATTAAATATTGCTATCTACCGATGAAAAAATTTTAGCAATCGGAAAAGTACTTTCAGAGATTACCTCCTACAGCCAAAAAGAAAAAATAATTTGTCAATCAGAGATAATTTGATTAAAATATAAATAAAAAAGTCACAAATATTGCCTAACAAATGGTAATTTTGGTTCCAAAGAAAACTAAGTGATTCAGCCAATCTAACTGAACCATCTACTGTATTCAAAAGTAATCTCGATCCTGCAAATAGTTCAGCATCGTTTCATAGCTTAGCTATCGCGTTATCTAGTAGTGTGCCCCCAGATTTATTTACACGATGTTTATTTTACAAAGCTAGCGAAAAGAATCTGATCAAATTATATAATACATATTATTAAACTAATTTGTATGAGAACCATGAGCAACAGAGCTTATCTCCTGTAACTAACAAACTCAACTCCTAACATCCTTTTAATGTTCCCACTGCTGGGACTCAAGCCTCCTCTTTAGGAGAGGGAATGGGCTGTAATCCACCACGCGGGCCCAGCTGCAGGTTGGCGAATGTCACATGTCTTCGAATTTTTGGTTCTAGGACATGCCGGTTTCCTCACAATGTTTTCCTTCACCGTTTTGAAAGCAGTGGTGATGAAATAAATTACATAAAGTAATGCACCTGGCTGGATTTGAAACTGCGATCTACAACTTGTGGTACCTACCTATTAAACTAAAATTAAAATTGTGTTGTGACTGAGTGAAAGGGCTATAAGTCAAAAACTCAAAATATTGTGACGACTTTAAAATGAATTTATGCATCTCTGTCTCATCCCTGCTCGCCGGATGTTCTGTGATTATTTACGAATGACACTTATGTGTTATAAAGGCTTGTGCATACTGCCTCCTGTGCCGTGTAAGAGGCAAAAGTTTGGTGTTTACTTTTCCTTGTGTAATGAATTTTAAGAAAGGAATATTTCAGAGTAAATAAAATTAAAATCCAACATCATTCCATTCCCGTAGGCGTGGACTTGCGGACGGCGAGCAATGGTTAGCTCGCAGTCTGGCCGTCCGGTAACCGTCTGAACCAAGAGCGAGTCGTCGAAGGCGCGTAGCGTTCCACTCGCGCTTCAACATGTCAGCAAAACCGTGGGAGCTCAGCAGAACCGAAGCCTACTGAGGCCATGGGTTGAGCGAAAAAGAACTCCGGGGTCCGAAAAATGAAAGCAAAGAAGAAACATAGTGAGTTTTAGTCAGTAAAAGTCTGACACGCTCTCGCGCTCCGCCATAGAGCGGGAAGTCATTGGATGATTTCTCACCGAGAATATCATCCGATTAACTGAACGACAAGAAAGAAAAACAGTACTATTTCTTTAACTTAATACCGTCCAAACGCGTCACATGTAACCAGGAACTCAGGAAATCCTGCAAGTCGACTTGTCAAAGTAAATGTACCCAATAATGATGAAGTAGTGTCAATATGAACATAGCTTTGTCGTGTGGAAAGCCGCAAGAGCTCGCGGTTAATTTGCAAATATTATTAA
Source organism: Mythimna albipuncta (assembly GCA_929112965.1). Taxonomy (NCBI): domain Eukaryota; kingdom Metazoa; phylum Arthropoda; class Insecta; order Lepidoptera; family Noctuidae; genus Mythimna; species Mythimna albipuncta. The sequence continues at coordinate 2,699,669 of OV815973.1, forward strand.
ACACGAACAAAAGACGAGACACCCACATGTGGTGCGTTTGTGAGCATTATGAGCTTTTGGAAGAAAGTTCACGAAGAATGAGGTGACAATTAATGTGCAATGAAAGACGGACACCAAGGGTATAGAGGACAGTTATAAGGTTGACAAAAAAAAAATGCGAACGATAGTAGTTTAGATATAGCAAGAATGCCTAGTGCGAATTTGTTTTACGTTAACACGGTCGATACGTTTATGACGTTCGACGCTCCGATTGGCCCGCTCCAAGCTCTTAACCAATCAGAGAGCTAAACGCGGTAAACGTTTTTATCGCGTTAACGTAAAATCAACTCGCACTTGACGCACAGGTTAGTTTTAGAGTTCTCATTGTTGAAGAAATAGTTACTAGTACTATAATAATTCTTGCATCATTGCATATCAAAACTGAAGTACCAAAAAATCTACCAGCTTATTTAATTTGAAGAACAAACCGTTTTTATGGCAATTAATAATGCATTGTTAATTTAAATTTGCCTGCATCAATGACGTCATTATAAGGTAGTCAAGTGCAGAGAACTCTTGACATCTATATCGTCGACGCCTCGCCTTTGATTTATCGAATAAAGTAATTCATTCCATTGTGTTTTTTGCGAACATCGTAAAACATAACGCCAAAGGTCAACACTAGCAGGATAATGTTACAACTAAAAAGACAAGTAAAGCTCCCATTGTATAAAAAATATGCTCTCAGGGCGAGCGAGCCGTGTGTCGAGCGCGCACGAGGCGGCGCGGCGAGCTGCCCCACGCTGCGCGTTTACGACGTGCCGGCGAAACCCGAGCTTAAAAATCTTCATTATCGCAACCATCAACTATACGTTACACCCCACTACCACATAAACAATCTCAAATTTAATAAAAACCTCATTAACTCTCCTGTCACAACTCCATGCAAATAATCGTACTTACAATAATTCAACCACGAATCGAGCACACGGAATTATTTAGTCGATGTTTCGAGCATCCGTTTAGTATCGTCTCATCACTATGCCGTCCCTGAGGATATGAATGGAGGATAACATTATTAAGCTCCACAAATAACGGTTCTGAATGCAGATGAGCCCTGTAGCTAATCTAAAGTTGGCGCCTGCCGACGCTAGAAATAACAGAGCTCTGTAGAAATGTCGATGTCCAAATACTGTGAGTGACGCACTGGCGGGTAATCCCACCACGTGGACATGGATGGTAGCTAGCAGTACATCGTGCTGATGTGTAGCATTGTAAACCTTTGATTGGGATCAAGAGTAACGCAGCACCGACGCCATGAGCAATGAAACGACGCTCCAGCACCCATTATCAGTAAACGCAAGCGTTGTTCAACGTTCAAAGCTACGTCTGAGAGGCTAATCCTTAGTGTTTAATGCACCATAACCTGCAATACATCCGCAGCTCGCAGGTTAGTCCATTTTAAACAGCGTCATGCTCCGTGACGTCCGCGAATCGACGCTTCCTAAATTCTAAATAGATGGCGCGCCGGTAATAAACCCGTGATTGTGTAATAAAACTCAGCTGCTTGGAGTGGCGCCACGGAAAAAACGTGTAAATACCGCGTTGTTTACTAACATTCAGTTGTAAGTTTCACGAACGACGCGATTCGAGTTCAGCGTCTTTACCACATTATGGGACCTTTGACTTTGCTCTTCGACGATTATGCGATCCTTGTACTTGGATAATGTAGTTGTTGTTGGAGCTTTCAACTCGAGCTTGTGAATTTATTTACCGAGACCGATACGGTTTGAACCGATATTAAATAATATCGATTGTTATTTTTTTCGTCTCGAAGGTGTCAAGTTTTTGCTGCACCGTCATTATGACGGGTCGGAAATTGCAGCTATCGTTGAGCTGCGGTCGCCGCTCGGTGGTCGGGTTCCATACTAACGCTCAATTAATTTTGAATGCGATTTGACAGCATCAAATTACAAACAAATAATCGGCTGTGGGGAATTTATTTAGCAATAGAAATTATATGCAGCCTCGATGTGTTAAATATCGAAAACTGAAAAATGTTCTTGGGTGAGATGAGCGAGTTGCTTTGTGTGGTGTACATTGCGGTGTTTGTTGGGATAGTGGAGGTGTTTGTCTAGTGCGGCCGGCGATGTAAAAGGTCAGCGGTGGTCGGCGAGTGCTGATGACGAATGTAAGGGGTTGATGAACGCGAACGCGATCTATTTCGGAGCGACTAAAAGCGGCGGCGGCTCACCGAGTGACATTTACTCGGGCTAGGTGCATCCGACTCGCCACTATCAGATACTATAGATAACTGTACTGTACTATGAATAGTTTTACTATAACTGGAGCTTTGGACGTTTTAAAGATTCAAGATTGTAACGGCGACGTCTCGTCTGAGTCGGAGAAAGATATTTTTCAGATAAAATGTAAACAAGTTCAATGAATCATCGTGAAATAAGTAGATCTTTTAGTTCGCACGCGGAAAATGAATAATTCTGTAAACTACAAAGTTAGGAAGACATCAAATGAAAAACCCATTCCTATTCCTTCTTTGTCTTCGTTCCAGGGGCCCGGGGTACACTTTTGCACAACCCATGGCCCCTGTAAACTTCGACCCTGCTGGGCCCCTACGGCTTGCTGACATCTCTTCGAGGCGGCATACACTCAGGGGTTTTTGGCTACAATACAGATATTAATCAGACGGAGATCAAGTTTTTATTTTTATGAATGGTCGTTCCTCGCTGTGGATTTCCTATACTGTATGTTTATGACTCGTAACCTGTTTTAAAAGCCTTTTAGTTATTAGATTGCGTTGAAGGATGTTTAAACTAACGATCGTCGGGCATTCCTCATGTAACGAAACTCGCGATTCGATGCGAGCGATCCGAGCGACGCGTGCCCAATCTGATTAAACTGTGAAAATATTAGTGTGATCATGTGCCACATAGCGTGTATATAACGTGCACGCACGAATTTACGAGCTTTGTACATATTTAAACGTTTCAAACGAGTTTTGTCAGCAAAAACATTTATGGACTGTATATTTTTTTTAAATATAATTTTGGTTTAAGAATGGAATTTTCCTTTGCTTGCTGAAAAATGATATAGCCGACTTGTGCTATTTTTAAGTTAGAAAGAATAAACATGCCATAAGTATAATCAGCCTTATGAGGCTCCTTTCTATGAGCAGGAATGAGAATCCACCACGCGGGCTCAGTACGCATTGGTGAATGTCACATATCTTCGAATTTTTGGTTCACAATCGGCATATTCTACGATTTACTCATGATGTTTTCAGTCACAGACTCACAGTTTTAAGAGTAGGGGTGATTAAATATGGTACACAAAGTAATGCACCTGTCTGGTTTAATTCCACGACAAACACGCTAACTCAAAAATATTGAATAATATTTATATTCAATTAAATCTTTATTTAGAACACGGAAATACTAAAGTTTTTGTCCTAATATAGTAGGCTGATTGAAGAGACCATTTAGACATAATTTTAGAATGTTAGAATAAAATAGAGATGACATAGACAATAGTAGGTGGGGTCAGTTATCAGTTGATCTTTTCCTTGTTTTAGTCCTTGAGAGGAATATAAAAGTATATAATATAAACCGCTGATTTAAGTATAAGTTTTTTTTATAAATCAGTCATCGGTAAATTAACAATTAGAACCGTTAATTTGGCAGTACTGCAATAAAAGCGAGATCGTAGCACGGGAGTGAATCACTAGGACTGCAGACATGATAGATAATGTTATTCGAGGAACACGCGGGCCATTTGATGCAGCTAATTTATTGTGAGAAACAGACACTTTTAAATGAACGTCTGTCAGGAAAAACACGCTAATATTACTCTCGAAGTGTTTGTTTTGATTCTGCACATAACTTAGATTAAGTTTACGATAAAACGATTTGTTTTTTTCTTTATAGGCTACCGTCGTATAAGCAGATTACAGATAACATCATTATTAGTGTTAGCGTTCGCGAAATAACTCATTAAACAAAAATGATAGGAATCGTAAACGCACGTGTGCGCGTGAGTCCCGACAGATCCAATTCTGAACAATTTAATTAAGGCGCGACTCGAAGTCGATATGTTGGAGACAAAGAGAGAGAAACAAGTATAAAAGCGACCAGACGACCAGGCACAGACCCCGGGCGAGTTTATGATGATTCGGACAGTGTCCACACAACAAGTTTTATTTTCAATAATATGTTCTCACTGACGATTCGGACACCACCAAAAATGAAACTGTTTGTCAGATAAAAAAAGTTTTAAAAACATATATAATTATAAACAAATATTACCCAAAGTAGCGGCTTTAAATAATTTTAGTACCTACCGCCTTTTTTCTCATCTACACTTCTCTGAAAATTTTGGTCTGATTCCTAAAATTTTTTCACCAATAGAATGTTGCTTTATTCCTGAATGATATAGGCTATACCTACATATTTTAGGTACGCGGGCGAAGCCGCGATCAAAAGCTAGTAATATTATATTTTAAACTTTTTAGCTGACTGTATTAAACAGTGTATGTCTGAAATAAAAAGGTGTCAATTCGGACACTGTGTCCGAATCATCAGTAACTCACCGGATCTGGGTCCTTACCATAACATGTTAAAATGTAAGGCGTGCGAGCGAGAGAGGGATGAAGCTATACACCATATATAGCCCCATCCCTTTAACAGTTCAGTTCAGGTCGTCAAATAAATCGCATTAAGAGCTCGTGAAACAGAAACACCCAAGTTAGTTCACAAACACTTCTTAGTTCAGGCACTTTGTCCTTTCACTAAATTAATTCGACTCCTGAAAGATCGAGTACCAATTTCGCATCGAAATAGGTTAATGGATATTTCGATTGCAATTAAAGTTCGCTGACCGCTGCCGGTGACCGCACTTTGCACGATTGAGATCTTTTCACACGCATTCGTCAAAGTAAACGAACTAGTCATTACAATGATCTACTAATCGTCATTTTGACTGTGCTTTTTTTCGACACAACAAAACAGCGATTTAATTATAGAATGAGACAATAACATTGCGCTGAGCGTGCCTGCACAGAAAGAGTTACCGTCTCAACATTTGCTGGGTATCACACACCCAACGCTGGTCAATTGGTCAAATTGAAAGTGGCATAGACGCGCAAGATAAACAGTGCTTTCATTTTTATTCGTCCTCGCATTCTATTCAGGTTTGGGCTGTCACTTTTTGTTTCGTTCGCCGGTAGTACTGGGCGAGCAGCGAGTAGTAGGATCTCGATCGGTGGCGGGCAGCCTTGACCTTCGGCTGCGATCGGTCGCGCGGCCGAGCGTCGACCCGCGCCGCCCGCCGCCTCCAGCCGGCTAGAGATGCACTACTGCTTATTGTAACACCGGATAACTATCGATGTATCGAACACTTCCCCAAACAAATTGATAAACTACTAAGGCGACCATTGTACGGTCATGCAAGTGTTAATCAATGCCATTAATCATGAATGCTGGTTTTCGTCAATCAGTACTAAAAACCGTCATTACAAGGCTTTGACTGTGGCAAAACTGACATGCAAAACCTTCCGTGTAATGTTCGGCATAGACTCGAGCCGAGCTGCTTTATAGCTGATTGATTATGTAATCACCTAATAATTTAGACATAACACTGACCGAACAAATTTGTGTCGCGTTGTTGTGAAACAAGAACAGTGGGCTTTATTTCAGCGGCCAGACACCGCGTCTCGCTTACTTTGAAGTTTGAAGCTCGAGTTTATTGTTCACGGAAATAAATCATTTTGTTATTTTGCATCTTTATGATTGGCTCAGATTTAAAAATATGTGATAATTTCTAATTAATCGATAGGAGCAGTGTTCTCGTCTCTAAGCTCGGATCGTAAGGAGCGGTGCCTCTGGACGCGTACGATGCACCTCGGCTGCACTATGCGTTTGTCTTCCGCAAATTATGTATGTATGGGCTCACCCAATCACGTGATGCCAACCTCACAACATAACATTTTAAAAATCGAACGAAGCCTAACTCTTCTGCGTTTTTTTTATGGCTATAGATAGGCGATTTCCATTCAGCCAGTTTGCAAATAAAAGGAGGTTCTGCTATTTGCAAATAAGAGGAAATGGTTTCAAATGAGATGGAACCGTGTGTGTACTAGTGTCAGTAACACGTCGTAGGTAAGGCTCGTCTTGAGGGGCGCCTCGCCAGCCATGACAGCGCTGCTTCCGCTGGTGAGACTCACGGACACGCCGGCTGAACAGCAAACACGGTAAGAACACTATAGTAAGTAACAAAGAACCTCACATTAAAACTATATCTCAAGGACGCAACGGTTGGTCAATATTTTTTACCCAAACAAGTACCTACGAGAATCGATTTTAATAGCTAGAGGATCACGATAAATAAATTGATTTCCGCAGTAATATTTATACAAATCTTTATCTAGTTTTATCACGCACTACCGGAACTTTTCGCGAAACTAGGCGCTAGTGGCCGATGGTACCGGGGCGGCGGATACGGCGCGCAGCGGGACGTAATCTTGTTAGTCAAACATACGAGCACTTGAATTATCGTGCGTTAACGGCGCGCACACATGAATGGTACATCGTACATACGGCAGTACGTGAGCGTACGCGATTCATTCAATTTGTTTACTCGGAGTCATCGCATGCCGCCGCGACGCCGCGGTCAAGGGCGGCGTCCATCGCGCGCCACGCACTCGCCCCAATTACCACGACGCCCACTGGAGCCGCCATGTGAGCAGCACCGTTCTTTATCCTCGGATTATACGATACACTATCTAGCTTTGTTATTGTTTACACATGCCGAAGTTTCGTGTGAATACATGTAGTGTTTCGTGTTGAGACATGAATATCTAGATTTATTGGCTTTCTGAAGGGAAGCGGGAATTCTCTGGAGTTTGGGAAGTTTTGTGAGCAGTTGTCTGATGGTTGTTCAGCAGGCAGCTGCGAGGGCAGCAGCCGCAGCCCCGCCAGCACGTGACGGCTCCGCCACGCCACGTGGCGCGAGACCTTCGTCCGGAGCAGCAACTCTTAGGTCATTTACTCCAATTACGTAACACCCGTGTAACAACTACGACTACGTATATAATCGGCGGAATTTTTATTGACTAATTATTCGCCATTTTTTATAAGCGGTGAAGTCAGCGGATATAGCTAAATATTCAAACAGTGTATCATTCGAGGCTAACAATAACGTATAAAAAAGCCTTCGGATCGAATTATCTCACGTCGATATCTTGTGGTGTGCTGAGCGCGCTCCTGGCGGCGCTGGGAGCCCGGGAGGCTGTCCCGGGGGGAGCACCGCGCCGCATTCCTCGGCGATGAGTCGCCGCCACCCGGACCACCGTCGCGAGCTTATCACACGTAAACAACATGTGGAAGACGTTCATTACTTAGATTTTACTACTTTCGACGCAGACTTGTTTCAAAGATAAAGAGAACTATTCATCGCGCGAGCCCGCCAGCCCGCGAGCCCGCGCGGAGTCAACGCCCAGACGGATTAAAGGGCCGATTAACGAGCACAGTTTAATTTATAACCGGAATAATAAAAGCTCACGGAAGGACCGCCGTGCACCGCGCAGCGGACTCACCCATGTCGCTCCCAACTCATAACTCAAGTGTCAACAAAACTCACTGCGCTCAGCATTCTTCTACAAACGATTTTTTCACAAAGACGCCCGTCGGCGTCGTCTACCCCGACTTGATATAGAGATGCTAATTCGTCGCATTGGATCCTATTAGCTAAGCGCGCCGACATAACTTTCGGTTTCGCACAAACGTTAACATTGATTTAGAGCAGAACGATAAAAAGTAAAAGAGTCGGGACACTGAAACCGGTCGAAGCTTCGAGCGGGGCAGCCGAAAACTCTGTAATTATGTTAACGAGACGCGCCAGACCCACGTGGTCGCCGCTTAGTTTATTAGTGCGATCGTAAACCCAACGATAGTGAAAGATGCTTTCATAACTTTGAGCTACTTTTATAGATTGGTAACGCACGTGTCTCACCGATAAGCCCCACATCTGCTCCGTAACTCCGATAGGATATCGAGACCGGAAAACGCGGTGAGATTTGCCGGTGAGCCGAGTGCTGGAGGTACCAGGGAAGCGTGACTGATAAGGAGGTTACACAACGGGCTGAAGGAGCCAAGGTCGCGGCAGATGTGGGAAGCACAGGCTCGCCGTTCACGGCTTATCTCGTCGAATGTTTGCCAAGCATAAATAAGCAGCGCCTCAAAAGTACGATCGAAATACTCGTCGATACGGCGCACACCATGTTTATAGGTATGAACGCACTCGGCTATGGCGTCGTGAGAACTACACCACCACATATTAGGAGCGATGATACGCGATAACGCGACACGTGGTACCGAAGCTTAGCAACTACAATGTGTCAGTGTAACATTGCGTAACTACTCCAAAATATGTTTATCGGAACCAAATGCGTAAACTTTGTGGGTGCGAGCTTCTCGTTAGTCAATTTAGATGATTTTTTCATTTATTCCAGTGCGGGTTCACGGAGGTATCCGACCGATAAAGAGTTCACGCGATCTCCGCGGGAGGGCGAGATGACGCGCCGCTAACATTCCAAAACCGATATTATTTATTTTTAATAATGCCAATGAACGCTTAGCACGTTTACCTTCGATTTGCATCTACTCCTTCATCGCAGCGCTTCCTGCTCGAGGCTCGTTTGTGCTGAGATCATTTAGTGAACGATATTCATTCAAGTGGAGAGCGTCGCCGGCGCGGAACGAGCTCGGACGCTGACGAAGCGAAAACCATTCGCGGCGGAACCCGGCCAGCGTGCAGCGCACTGGGTCAGTGGACCCCGCCGGGAGCCCGTGCCCCCACAGGAATCCCGGCTGAAGGCCGCCATTCATAATAAAAATGACATCAACCGCGTGGGAACATATAAATGCCAAGCAAACGACCGGTCGGACCGGCGGATTTAATTACAGCACCGCTGATTAATATTGGCATAAACGACATTCGGCGGAACAGTTCCTCTTGGACGTTAACACAACGAAACTGAAAGCTGCAGATAGCGTTCATAAAAAGACAAGCAAGCGTGTAGACGGTCGTGATGCGTCAGCGCGATGCACTCCTGCGTCCCTGTCGACGCGTGCACTTGTCGCAGTACGTGCGTCCCTGTCCCGCACCCGGCCCCGCCGCCTCCCGACGTCTTGCGTCCCGCTCGCGCCTCATCACTTTGTTTGAGGAAGTGCGCCTCATGCTTACGGGATCGCTCCGGCCGGCAGCTGCTTTGCATCGCATACCGAGCGGATTAGGAGCCGAAGGTTTAGTCATTGAAGAAAATCAATCGAATAGCAGCGCGTGTGGCCGCGACAGCTCCCCCATAACAATGAGTGATAGCGTCCGTCTCTCTCCGGCGGCGGGCTGCCACGCCGGAGCCCCGCGCCAGGTTCAATATCCCAGACCTTGGCGACCGAGAGTTCCGATGCCCAGTTGAAACTAGTTACTCCTACCTACCTACTGCCACCTGCTAACAATGTGCAAGTGTTTTTAACCTCCTTACTCCGAAATTATCCGTTTATAATATTAATGTGATAGCAGCCATTGTCCAAAATGTCGTGAGGCATCGTGAGGAAATGGATTTTTCCATTGCTTTGTCGGCGAGGTTTGGGCGATTCGGTCGGGGTCACGTTCTGACATAAACGATGGAACATAAAAAATTGAGTAGTTTATGATTTCTGTACCAGGAAAACTAATGAAGCGTCGGTGGTCGGCGCCCCGCGAACCTACATCCAAATATACGAGCGCCCAATTAGATGTCGGCCGCATTGCGAAAATAATATAAATATTAGTAGAACCGACAAAGGTTTTTAATCACCGATCTCGATGCGTTTTGTTCCTTTTGCGGTCCGAAATTACAGGTTGCGAGTTCGCTCACCCCGGCACCCCGGCACGCCGCTTAGGGCAACTATGCTCTCGTGGATCGTGTGAAAAATTACCCGAGATTTTGCTCTTATTTCGCATTATAAGTGGCATTCGATATGTATAATTTCTGTATCCGGCCGAATATAAAGCAGGTTGGATGAGCAGGGACCGAAAACCGCAATTTCGGTTCGATTTGAAGATCGATGAACTCTTTATCGGTAGGGCCGTTGTCGCTGTAGTTAGGATTATAAATGATTTAAAAAAGAACAATGATGAAAACGAAAGCGTTCGACGGCGGGCAAGCGAGCTGTGCAGGCGCTTGTGAGCGCATCTCACCGCTCGCGCGCTCCGCCAAGGTTACGTCTTGGGGCGGCGACCGGCGGCGGCGAGACGGCCGTGACGTCACGGGCGCCGGAAACGATTGTCCGCTCATAGTTACGGTTACATTTTGAGTTTAGAAGAAAGTGCTCTGACGCCGCGTGGGCTAGGTCAGTGCGATGTGCATGCACAACACTAGAGCTGTCGCAGATATTTTCTTTCAAATACCGTCAATTAGAGATATAATAGTAAGACAAAAGCAGCGCGAACGCCGGCGTTCGCTTGGGGTTTTATGAATAAGAAAATAAACGGTAATTTAATTATTTGTAGTAAGTAGGTACCAGGAGGTCATAAAGCAAAAGCGACAACAAAAGCCAGTGGGTTTTGTTCCGCAAACGGCAGATGTACAAGAAAGCGGGCGACCTCCGCTGATAGCCGACTGATAAACAAATTAATTGTGTGCAGGACGACAATGGACGCCGGGCTTATTTAGCATGCACAATGCTAAAAATAAAAACGACCTTATGTCAAGATTTTCATGAAATACGGTAAGTTACGCACTTTTGTTTTTATTTGAGGTGTTTTACTTGCGTTTATGATGCGGTGTTTTACTTGCGTTTATGATGCGGTGTTTTACGTGATAAAGATGCCTTCACAACCAAATGTTTTTTTTTAAGAAAATTGCGTTTTCTTGTCGTATATTTCAGGGATGTTACGAATATGCAATTTCGTGGTTTCGCCTTTTTTATAGTAAATTTCTCCATAAAAACTTTGGACCCTAAAGGAATGAAATGGGGTTTAATTTCCTTAAGGGTGAATTTTGGAAAATGCTTCCTTATTCTTTGTATATGTCGTGGCCAGATCTTAGAAATTGCTCAACTTCATGATATGGCCGACTAAAACTGACCAGATTGCTTAGACGTTATTTGGCCACGTCATATACATCATTTAAATGACATCTGTGCCTAATTTCAGCGTTCTATATGTAGGTCCAAGGATTTGAGCTGGGCGTTGATAAGTCAGTGAGTCAAGACTAACTTCTAACAGATTCTGGATGCCTGGTAACAATAAGTCTACTACGTACATGAAGATTAATAAATACATTTTATGTATAATTTTTTTTTTAATTCTTTAAACTAGTGCTTGACTGCGATCCCACCTGATGGTAAGCAGTGATGCAATCGTTGTGCAATATATGTGTAACATAGTAACTAAGATACATACTACGTGTTGGTTGAAATACTGCCGATGCTTACCTGGGGAAAGAAAATAAGACCTGTTAGATTAAATATTCAATTAAATTAAAATATAAAATTTAAAAAAATGGGGTTTCTAACAAAATAGCAACAATTAATTATTTCTTTATGAAAGATTGAAGGACAAAAAAAAAGAAAAAAATTATAGACGACAGCTAGCCAACTAGAAGTAGTGTCAAGTCCTCACATTCAGTGTTAGACCAGACTATGAAATTTGAGCAATAAAAAACCCTTAACACATTGAATTAACTTATCAAAAGGATACGGTTACATAGACAAAGTGTATGTAGTAAATACTTTGCCTTTGATCATTCAACAGTGCCTACAGGGTGGGAGCGCTAGTGCTTACTTAAACACTATAGCTGTACTACATGAATAATCAAAATTAGGTGGATTTTAAGGTAATAACTTGGCTAAGTTCAATAAAGTAGAATGTACGATTTTCGCAAATCACATTTCCTTGACCTTTATAAGCCCGTATAACACTAAAAACAGAATAAACTAAAAATATTAAGTACAGCGCCATCTCGTGAGGTCATGGACACGCTCAGTTATAAGTTTCGGAATATCAATGTCAATTTTGGCTATTTTATTTTTGCTACTTACGAACATGGAAAGATGGTACTTAAACAAGTAATTTAACTATTTATGTACACATGGAAATAAGAGAAAAGACGAAAGAAACAGAATAATATTGTATAGGTGATGCTCATTTCTAATGAAATCTCTTCCAACATACCTGCGAAAGGAAAGTTGAAGGAAATGGAGAAGTAGACACCATGTGTAAAAGTAAAAGGACTGCGATTTTACAAATAATAGCATTACCTAGATCAAGAAGGACATAGAAATAACTGCAATTTTAAATAAACAGTAATAATAAAAACACTAATATTAATTGATAGAAACTTGTGCTTGACTGCGATCCCATCTGATGGTAAGCAGTGATGCAATCTCTGATGGTGAGGCGCACTAGTTTATGAGCCTATTCACTCTAGCCTTGAAGACATCCAAATTATAATCAGACGGGAAGACCGCAGCAGGCAAACTGTTCCAGTCCTTCGACGTACGCGGTATAAATGACGAAGCGAAACGCTTAGTCTTGACCGTTAAGATTTCAACAACGTAAGGGCGGATAATCGCCGTACGTCGGGTTATCCGATGGTAGGATTGTGATGGCGGAATGAAATCATGCAATTCCTGCGCACACTCTCCAAAGTGCATCCTGTATCACACCGAAAGGCTGGCTACCCTAGGCTGTGCTCAAGGCTTTGAAAATTGGACTTAACCAAATCCGGATCACCAATTAGCCTCTTCGCACGTCTTCCCACCGAGTCCAAATAATACACTGTTGTAACTGTTGCCAGTCTGTTTGGAAAACATAGTTTAACTTAAAACAAATATTTTCTAAAGAACTATTCTCATATTTGGAATTCATCTCAACTCAATCTCTGTGTTAAGGAGAAGTGACAAATATTTCATAAACAATGCAAACAGACAACACATTTTTGCGTAAATCGGTACAATGACGTGTGGCACACGAGCTTGTTTACAAACATGTCAATATTGTCATTATTCCATAAAACTGCAGCATCTACGTTGTGCAAAAACTTTACTATGTAACTGGCTATGTCGGATATTTCCGACCAACGTTCTCGCGTTTACCAGGGTCGCATAACCACGGCCAAATAATCCATCTCGTCAGCTCTTCTGTCACTTGAAGGGCTGAACGAGACGAAGTGCCTTATGGCATTAAGTCCGCCTTTGTACTCTTTTGTGCATAAAGAATTAAATAAATAAATAAATAAGTATCCAGTCAGGCACTTGACTCTAGCGAATAGGACGCGAAAATACTAATCGTACTTTAATTCATTTTTTAAATTTCATGTTCCACTCAGACTGTCTCCGTAACCCTCAAACGTCCATGAAGCTCAGTTGCCCAAAAAACAATTTACATACAAGTACGCAACACGCCTACTTTCCTTATAAAAATATTATGCTTAACATAGCATATCGCGAGTCACAACCAGGCATTATTGTGCCACCGTTATAATAAGACCTGCCGTCTCACCTTCAGTTGCTTGTAATGGAAAGAATCGATGTGAACTGAGAGGTCGAAGGAGGTTGGTCAGGGTGTATTTAAATACGCGTCCCGGCCGTTAGCGTTTCCGATAGGCTCGTGACGCAGACGGACGAACACAGAATTTAAAGTGACTCATAGAGTAGGCACCAGAGCAATGCGTGTCTCAACTGGACCCCAGCAATCCATCAACTAATAATATTCCTCTAATTGATCCGCTGACGACCACATTCTTACTCTCAGACACCAATTAATAAGCAGTGACAAATAACTTATGCGCATCACAACCTTAAAATAACCATAACGGTAAACTTTCACTATTGTTTGTAATCTGTCCTAATTTCTAACGACACTGTTGCAGGTGACTCCGACAAAGGTAGCGAACAATACCGATTAATAAAAAGACATCAAATAAAGCTCCAGGAAGTCAATAAGCCGATAACTCGAAAGGCGTATGTCAACGAACTGCCTAGGCGAATAAAGAGTGGGCCCTGCTCTGGGCAGCCTCCAAAACAAGTCCTGCAGGGAGCCGCGAAATAAATAGAGTTGAGGACAGTAGTGATTACTTGTATAGACTCTTCACTCTTATTACTAGAACAACAGCTTACGGCGGATTAAGCGGCGGTAAAAATAATTGCAGCGGCGAGGGCGCGAGCCGGACGCGCGACACACCACCAACAACACTGACGCTAATTTCCAACAGAACCATTTAAACCTTTAATGTGTTATAAAAAGTAATGAAGGAACTCGCGCCGGCCGTCATTATCGGTCGCAGGGACATAATTCAGCGTTCTCCGGCAGTAAAATTAAAAACGCGTAAATGGCGCGGTGGGTCCACGGTACCTACCAACTTCAATTAGATTTCGCGAAAGGCGAACAATAAGAAATAAAATCTGATCTTTTACGATCGCCCTGTCAGGCGTCGGTCAGAGATGATCGTAAAACTGGGAATGCAACGGAGCCGTGTTGCTAAAAAACCAAAAGTTAACCGAATCTCGACAACTTTCAACCGGAGAGTGCCGGGACCAAATTTGATGGGGCGGTTTACGGGCCAGAAGTGGGTCACTCGCGTACAAAGCCACGGCCACGAATTTCCACTTCAATTGACGCGCGCAATAAAAATGACGCCGAAGGTGAGATGAAACATCGCCCCGAACAATAACTACCTCACCAGGGCCAAACACCACGCTCAACCGCCAACTTTACAACTTTTAAACCAGCGTGGGAATCGCGAAACGGATTATTAATTCGATTTACTGATGCGACTTTCTTAGTGATCGATTCAGTGCAAATTCGCATTTAAAAACATAAAATCCGAGTCGTTCGTCGCACACGAATACTTACGGAATGCAAAACGGAATCTCGCTCGGTCTTTGTTGCGGATTCCCAGACGGCGGGCTGGACGGCGGCCGAGGTAAAAAGCGGTCACATGTACCGCCTTATAAATTATGAACCCCATCGGGGGTTATTAGTTGTCGAAATGACAGCGCCGAGCGTCCAGTGCCGAATGTGACGCCCGCTGTACCGTTACAAGATCTAGACCACTAAAAAACTAAGGGCAATAGGGTCGCCCGGCCTGTTTCGCACAACTCTACTTTTATTTTTATCGATTTAAATTCGACTGCGCTCAGAAACAATGCCTCACGGCAACAAAAACCATTTTGAATATAGAACGCAAAGATAAACGAATAATCATTGTATAATTATTAATTAATCGTGATGAACGGGAATCTTGCGACGTTAAATTACAATAACATTGTTATCTTGTCACATATGACCTGTCAGAGAAAGCAATAAGTCAACGACTTCAGTGAAATGAAAGAAATGCTCTGTTGATTGATGTGCCCACGTCAATGATAGACGTTATTATAATATAACTATAATTACGAAACGTTACATAAGTGATTTAATGCGGAACATAGGTTTTTATTTATTATTCTATCCATCAGTAGCAATAAAATTGAAAGACAATTTATTAATAGCTAATTGGTGTTGTATAGGCGTATGTTGTTATAAAAGCTATTTATAAGTGCATAAATCAGATAGAAGGCCGCAGCATCCCACGCAAACAACATCGAGGTAGGTCGGGATGAAAACAAATACTGAAAAAACCGCTAAATATATAACAGTATACAGTGACGACGCTCGCGCTACCCCAATCACTTATTAAAACTTCAGTGGATGATTGATGTAGAGTAATCACATAAGCTCCACTGTAACCTTGCTAACTCGATCAGTGTTTTCGCTCATTCGACCGTCTACTAGGTCATAGCAGCCTGGCACCCATTGTGAGTCTATTAATTTGCTAAACGTGATGTTTTTAAATAGGAACTAACCTAAACATTATCGAAACAAATTAAAATTGTTTCATTATCGTCTACAGAAACACGATTGTAATACCTACCTGACTGTAATTACAGGTTTACAGCTAATCATATTAATAGTTACATAGTTTTTATGCTTAAATCACCGGGTATGTAATAGGTAGGTGTGTTTTGAGTCGTCCTTTTAGATCAATTTCAAAACTTGAAGACCTCCGAAGTCATAGATTTTTTTGTATTTTCATCAGCTCAATCATAGCTTATTTTATTTATATTGAAAGACGGTACATTATGGCTCGTTAGCTCACGCCAATAACTGGCACTTACCAGGGCATCACGAGTGCAGAGGGAGTGCAGAGGTTGTGAAATTGCGTGTGACCGCAAGACATCCGGCGGACAATGGCGCATGCGCCCGGCGCGGCACGGCAGACGAAAGCCCAACGCCGGATGTATGTAATATTGAGATATTGGTGTGCATGTACACATTTATTGAATAATGTTTTACTTGTAAGGATACGAGTACGAGTAGTTTAAGAACACGAAACGCGACAATCACGTTGATGGCTGAGAAGAATAAAATTATGTATAAAGTTTTAAGTCTTGAAAATAAAAGCACGTTTTCCAAGAACATTTGTGGAAGAATCACAGTTTTTGAAGACGATTGAAAAGCTCACTCTTTTTATTTCGATACACATAAACTTTAAAAAACTTAAAAGAAAATGCACAACTTAATAATGAACTTAAGTTTATTCGAAAATATCCAAACCATTGTGAACTTTCGCCACGTTCAGAACGAAAGGAAACCGCAAGGAAGTGGGTTCAACGCCAAGGCCTCGTAATTATTTTATATCCCCGTGAAATTTATTTTTATGTATTACTATAAAAACACAATGGAGAAAATAATCACTTCACTTATGTGTACATTGACTATGTGGTAAATGACAAGGTCTACATAAAATAATATTGAAAGTGGTCATCAGAAGTATCAAATGAAGCGATCTATCAGACGGGTGGTTACCGCAGGGCTCGTTTATAGGGAAGCCTTGTGTGTGTGGGAGCTCCATAGTGCAGAACTGGTTTGTCTATGTGTACCGAGACGTCCGATACATCTTCTTGTTTTTGTTGCCCTAGTCCATGAAAACAAGCAATGGTGAAATATAAAAGGAAAATAAACACCGTAATATTTATTTCGAAGTTATTACGTTGTTTCTTTTTGAGAGGACAATAGGTTTCGAAGTCAAAACTTTTAAAAAGTTCGTATTGAAATTTTCTTAAATTGCATCACGAATTTTGAACAACTCCGGAGTTCTTTTGTAACTTAATTGTTTACACGTAACGTAATAATAATGTGGGCCGAAATTATAAATAACCGTATATTATTGAAAAGATTTCCAAAACATGACCCCTTTTGTTCGGAGGTAATTTCAAAAAACGCGTGCATTCCTGTACTGAATCGGCAGCAAACATTCGTCCATGTAGGTAATTTACTTTTATTGTTTAATAAGACTGATATTTAAAACTAGATTGACAGCAGCGGTTATAGGAACTGTAGCACCCATTCATTATCCGCGACCTTCAACACTAAATAAGCCTGATAGGTTAATTGCTGTGAACAGATTAGTTTTTAGCAGTTTTTTTGGAACTCTAAAAACCGATGCTCTTTGTTTATGATTCATAATTACAATACGATGGCGAGCCAATCACCGAACCTGTCATTATACTGTACAAATAACTACTTATTTATACATTCTGAGTGTGGCGAGTTAATTCGATACCTGTAACGGCCATGTTATCCTAGTATCCTCATTTAGGTATTTATTTATCGATTGGCCAATTGACGTCTAAATAAAAAAAGGGTTTCTTTATTATTATATCGCAATATTTCATCGGCCCGTTTCTCATAGTTTACGGTTAGCAAAAAACTTAATGTTATTTATGGTAACATAGAATTAAGATTAATACGCTTATTTTTTTGGGTGTTATTCCGCTAAGCTCGATGATTATGATTTGTGGCCATTAGACCTACATCACTCGGCTCGCGTGCGACCTATGCATAGTGCAGCGCTGACGCAATGCATCGCAGAAAAAAAAACAACTGTTAGATTAGACGCTATCAACAAAAAATGTGTTATTTACCTTGGCTTTATTTGTAACACCAATTTTTTGTGCGATATTAATATTGGGGTACTTAATAATTTTATGCCATAAAACTTATACGATGCAGAAATAATTAAGTGGTCATAAATCTGAGCAAGAGGAATAAGTTTATAAAGAGTTCTCATAATGCGTAACAGATTCGTCCTCCATTAAGATGTACCACATGACCCTGAGGAGGGACGTCCTCTCCCGCGGCGGTGTCAGCTCCTTCATCTTGCGTTCGATATAGGTAGATAGCATACCCAGCGAGCAACACCGCGGCTCGAGATAATAGGATATTATAATAATAAGATAATAACACGTCTGCTCTAAGCGATACGGTGAAACGGCGTGCTTTTTTCCCGCCGCCCAGTGTTGCCATGTCTGTCTCGCAGATTCATTCCCGCGCGGTTAAACTAGTTCAAGGTTGTTTTAAGATGTCGTGCCCGTGAATGGGTGGCTTTATTTTTTGTCAGTAATAGGTCGTCTTTAGGTCAGCGGAGTCACCCGCAGCCGGAACGGACGATGTCGTAAAGCAACACAAAGAATCCGTTTTGTCCTCCCATACACGCTGATCATAATATAAATAACCTATCTACCTAGCTATTTATTATGCGCACACAATTTGTTTCGCAAACACAATAAATTACTCGGCGACTGTTACACATTTGGAACATTACAACAAAAACAAAACGTTGTCGCTAAAAGGATCCGATTTAAAAATTAATTAACTACTTATGATAATAAGTTTGGGGTCCGGCCAAAAATGCATATTTAATTGTGGCAAAACATCACAAAAAGTTGTTTCGAATGACGAAGACATTAAGTTATTTTGTAACAGAGTGCAACGCACTGGGAACTGACCGCGTTAGGTTGGCAACCCTGCGGAGGGCGCAACTAATACGTATGGCATCTAATCCAACCGTAAACGATTATTCGAATTTCGAATGTGCCACGTGACCATCACTTAGCGGGGTTTGAATTTAAATTTGGAACACGTCTTGGATGATTAGTTCGTTAATTAAATTAGGGTCTTCCGTTTACGAGGTCTTCAACTGACCGACACATTACGATCGGGAGTTACTTTAAATATAACAAGAACCCGCCCGCGAAATTATTGCCGTAAAGAACATTAAATTGACATTTTACTTTCCGGGTTCGTTCGCCAGGTGCTCGCAGACCACCGTGCTGTCGAACACGACCGATACAAAGTCACACAAGTCACTTTGTTGACAAAAAAAACAGGCCACCAGCGCACAGTAAGTCATCCATGCATATATTAAAATAATCTGCGAAATATCAAAACATCTGTCAACTGGCGGCCACACTTTGATCTATGAGCTGGGGTCTGATCCGCGCCGAGTCGATGACGAAAATCGGTAAAAAACCCGAGTCACGATTTTTCACCATTTGAATCGAGTTAGATTACTTATGTGCCAAATTAGTAATGGGTGGTTCTAATGAGATTCTAATTTGATGTTTATTGTTCGTATTTCAATTAGAATTTTAAATAAAAAGCTGTATCATTGCAAAAAGGTCAATTGTCTATTATGTCTTCATGCTCTAGAGTTTGATGAGTTAATTACGTATAGAGCTTTTTGTTGGTTATGTTTTCCTGGTATGTAGAGATGAATTTTCAAAGATCGATAAATGGGTACTGTTGCTTTCAAAGCGCTTGAGAGACGAAATGAGATGGTAATGTGGCCACAAGGAGGCGAGTGGCCTCCTTATTGACCTAGAAATAAGGGAATTGAATACCGGGACTTTCACTAACACTTTAAACTGATTACATTGAGGGAGGAACCGATTTTTTTATTTGTTTCAAGTAAACAAGAGATGTGCAGTTAAGTTTGAAGTAAACATGAGATGTGCAGTTAAGCTTGAAATAAATGTAAGATGTGCTGTGCTGAAGTAAATAAGAGAGGCAGTTACACTTGAAGTAACCGTGAAATGTGTTGTGAAGCTTAAAGTAAACAAGAGATATGTAGTTAAGCGTGAAAAAAAGTGAGATGAAATAAGAGAAGTGCAGTTACACTTGAAGTAACCGTGAAATGTGTTGTGAAGCTTAAAGTAAACAAGAGATATGTAGTTAAGCGTGAAAAAAGGTGAGATGAAATAAGAGAAGTGCAGTTACACTTGAAGTAAGCGTTAGATGTGTTGTAAAGTTTGAAGTAAACTTGAGATGTGCTGTTTGAAGGAAATATTAGAGATGTGCATTCAAATTTGATGGAAGTAAACATGATATGTATTATGAAGCTTGAAAACATGAGGTGGGCTGTTAAGCTTGAAGTAAACTTGAGATGTGCAATGAAGCTTGATGTAAACATGAGATGTGTCGTGAAGCTTTTTTTTATTATTGATAGGCCTTGCGTTTGACCACCATCACACCTGATGGTAAGCGATGATGTGGTCGACGATGGATCACACTTGCCTAGAAGTAACTTATTCACTCTTGACTGAAATACCCCTAAGTTGTAGCTATCAGAAAAGACAGACTCCGGCAGAGAATTCCCACTCCTTGGCTGTACGCACAATAAATGTTTGTGTGTAATGTCTTATTAGATTTGAATTAGTTTGCGCCACTAAATTTGATTAACGAGTTTAAAAAGCTAACTCTGTCCATTATATAGTTAACACAATAACTCAGTAGGTCGTTAACAAGCTTCCATCACCAGCTTCGCTTATTATTACACATAAGAACGTGACGTTATTAGTTTTTCGTCTTAAAGTGATAAACATCTGAATGAATTGTGATTCATTATGTCCGAGGCCGATTTTTATGTGAAATAAATCGCTCGATGAAACGCCGGTCACTTCAAACGATCCTCCGACCAGACTACCACTTAATATTGACCTTCCGAGATACCCCGAACACCGAAACCTAGTCCAAATTATTAACATGCAAGGGACACGAGGAAGGTCACACGAAACTAGACGCAAACACTCAGATTTGACCAAAACCGTGAGATACTCACAGAATATAAAATTAGCCGAAGCCAATGGATGCTGGTTTTCGTTTAAAATGTCGTCGGCATTCTAATGACTGTTCGGACATACCTGAAATATCGAATTGGTAATTTATTGCCAGCGTATTGTATTTAGGACAAAATATTCACGGTTGCAAACGTTGTTCTCAAAAATAATTAAAAACTTGATTTATTGAAGACCAGCTCTATTTAATTGATTCTTTAAGTAAAATAAGTAGTTGACTTTTAATAAAGTGATACGGTTTTGTTTGAAAAATAGTTTAATGGCGTAGGTTAGCCATTACGGCGCATATATTTTCTGTGTGAATGGTCCGGGTTCACGGTTGGCCGGCGTCAGCTGCTCGTTCCCTCAGGCTCCCACACTGCTCGCTAGCTCGCCCTGTTACCCCTAATTACGGGGACTGTGTTTCTGTGTCAACACACGAAATAAACACAACACCTCTTTTTTGAATTCGGTTTTAAAGTACACAGACGACAATGACGTTTCGTTCAAATAAGAAGTTCCATGTTTGAAAATACGTATGTACTCGTATAAGTAGTCTGAATTCTAACTGGATTAAAAATCTTATTGGAATCAGACCAGTCACTTGTCAATTTTGATTCTAATAGACATTTGTGCAGAAAGCGATCCTTAAATTTCGTCAGCTAATCGTCACACAATAGATCATACTGCAGACTTTCACTCACTTTCGTTGTTTCCTTGCCAACTGTTCGACATTAAAAACAATATGGCGGAGAACAAAGGTCCATTCGAGCGATTCCGGCGCAAAAACAAGATCGGTTAAATGTTGGAAGTAAAGGGACGAAAAAAGCCAATTTCCAAGAATCGTTGACCGCGTTGCCAATTATAATAAAATTGTTCAATACCAACCGGCGGAAAGGTTAGCGAGTTAGCATAGCATACTTACAATTTGTTATTAGGGTTGCAGAAATGGCATGTGGTTCTAGCACACGCGACACTATTGTCCAGTTAAGCTCCTGCATCAACATCTCGTGTTTACCGCTCGCACTCATTAAAATGTGTAGTAAGCACTTTAATTAAAGGATGTCAACCAGACGAACAACAATCATCGCAAATGAGTAACCCATCTGCCCAGAAATTCCATATTAATGGTTGTAATGCTACTTTTCACAGATTGTTTTAAAGTGGTAGCAATTTTCTTGTCAGAGGATGCAGCAGTCGTCGCGTGAGCAGCGATCGTACCATCTTGTAAAAACGCGAGGGACTAGGGTCGCAGCCATCGCAGGAACGTCTCCGAAATCGATTGTCGCGAAAGGATGTCGGTCTGTCGGTGCATCGCGTCTCGATTCTAAGGACTATTACTAAGGAATGCCACCCCGCGGCTCTCGCTTTCCGAGCGAGCGAGCGCGTGATATAATCGGTTTATAGTTTATTTAATACGGTCATTATCTATACTTGAACTTGAAGCTTGATGTTTGAAACCAAATGTAACAGTGACAGTTAATTAGAACTGTCATTTTTAAGTGTGCACCTATTGTTGCGTGCGCATTATTACCAATCTTCTTTGAAGAAAATATCTCTTAAAAAAATCTTGTGTCATACACAATTCAATAACTTAATGAACTCCTCCGAAAGGACGAGATTTTTATATATTAGCTTCAGCCAGCGGCTTCGCCCGCGTGTCTCCATACAAACTTTTGACCCCGATTTCAACCCCTTAGGGTGGATTTAAAAAAATCCTCTGTTATTGCTCACCTACGTCATAAAAGAAAACCGTGTATAAAATTTCACGCCTACTAGTCCCAGTAGCTTCGGCTGTGTGTTGATAATATCAGTTAGTTATATTTTGGTTTTATATTTATAAAGATTAGATTTCGTTCATGTCTTCTGTAAAAACATCCCAAAGAATACCACGCGATCAAAGGTATCATATGCCTGTAATAGGTTTGACCGATTTTTATGAAATTTTTTGTGTCTATTTGGTAAGTGCGAAAATGGGTAGTAAACTACTTTTCACGTCCCTAGGTGCCGATAAGTTTACTATCACGCGGGTGAATACACTGGTAACAGATATCTTTTCAGTAAACCGCAGAAATTACAGGGCGGTACAATCAGACGGTGCGTGCGATTTTTCACCCAATCGTTGTAAAAGCCAGGATCGTGCCCCAGGTGTCAATAGCCGTGTAAACGTCTGTAAGCAGACCTTAATTGTCGTGATTGACCAGTTTTAAAAATATGTTATTGAAACCAGACTTTAATGTGTTATTTCGTTTGCCTCGAGACAAACTGCTGTGAAGGAGTCGTGAATAAAGAAGAATTGTATTTTGCATATGACGGTGCTTGTGTCCTGTCCAGCCCTAGGGTGTGAAATGCATTGTTAGGGTTCCTTGCACGAAGGTTGCGAACGGGACCCTACAACTAAGCCTCCGGTGTCTGTCCGTGGTAGACGGTTGAAATTTTCACAGAATGCGTAATTCTATTGCCGCAAATAATAAAATTAAAGAGGTTACATAAGAAACGTTATTTTGTCAGCGTTTCTTTGCTTGATTTTAATACGTATTTATTTATTACTAGCATTTGCCTGCGGCTTCGCCCTCGTACATAAAATACAGCCTATGTCACTCAGGAATAAAGCAGCTTTCTGTCGGTGAAAAATTTTAGCAATCGGACCAGTACTTTCAGAGATTACCCCCGGAGCCTGTGTTTCCTGATAACTACAACTTACGACCGTGAATAGGTTACTTCTAGGCCATCGTCGACGTCATCGCTTACCATCAGGTGAGATGGTGGTCAAACGCGAGCCTATCAACAATAAAAAAAAGAATGAAGATAGTGATAACGACGATATCGTAGTACAAAAAACCCTTCGTGTGAGTCTGAATCGTACCTACTTAGCCAGTTCTTGCATATTGACTCGTATTTAGCTAGTTCTTGCATATCGACTCGCACTTAGCCAGTTCTTGCCTATCGACTCGTACTTAGCCAGATCTTCTTGCATATAAAGGGTTAAAATACCTTCTTTTATATACAAAAAAGACAGTGGAAAGTTCCAGTTCTAAGAAAGGATCAAAAGTTTTAGGAGCTAGCGGGCCTATCTGAGTCCGCATCTCGAACACTCGTGAGTGCGGCGCGGGCAAAAACTGGGCAGGTGCACCCCGCAGATGTGCCCGCCACTGATTGACGGCTTTTCGTACGGAAATACCAAATTTTAAAATAACTATACGTTTCTGTTAATGTATTTCGGCAACATTATGTATAATTTCGTGTTATATCATCATCCGTTCCACCCTCGAAAGTGGAAACGTAAGAAGGTTATGTATTATATATTTTTTATAACCGCACCACGTGTCGATATCATTCGTTACTTCCTACAGCCATCAGTAATTCATTTTCGACGCTTGAGTTATTTTCCTGCGGCGAACAACTGGCGGTGTTTTGACCCCTTAATTTTATTAGCATGAATAAATTAATAGTTCCTTTTTATATGAGTTTAAGGTTTATAGTTTGGTATAGTTTAATTAATGTCAGAATTACGAGCGAGACGGGCACGCGACTGTGACCGCTGACGCTGATGTCACGACTGTGAGTGAAGCGGGCTCCTGCACTACAATGTGAGTACACCGAGTACGGAGTGGTACCAAGAATCGAACCGATTTCGAATTCGAAAACAAAACAAAATTGCGTTTCCGGCCCCGCTCGGCAGATGGCGCCTTTCCGCCAGCTGCGTGCCTCCCGGGAACAGCGCTCCAAGTTAATGCCGCCTCACGAACAAGACCGAGACGACCACCGCGGACCGAAAGCACAAACAAAACCTAACATTTCTCCCCATCATTAGCTTGATTAACCGCCGTCTATACAATACTGTCATTTTGTTTATTTCAATACGCGACTATTGAAGGTGAACGAGTGCGGACCGGGGCGACCGGAGGAACCTCTTTTATCCAGCGAGTTGCGAGCAATCTTTAATTACAACAACCTCCGATACCGACAGGTGGCTTATGTGAGCCTTTGGAGCAAAAAAATGCTGTACACAATAATTAACGACGCGAAATAATGTACCAGCATGCGAGACGAAAATCTAAAGGCTCGGCACGCATCGGACGCGGGAGCAACACGACACCGGCCATTGAACACATTTTCACGAGGGAAATATCGGCTTACACGCTGAGAGTTCGCCACCCACTACGCACACTATAGTCTTTCACAACTAGACCTCCACTCGACGTCTGCGCCCCTGGTAAACAGGTTGATGCTGTCAACAGGGTGGATCGTAAATTATGATCCTGTTATCCCCTAATCCCGTTGCTTTATCTTTCGAATTAATATCTAAAGTTTTGATAGAAACTTCAATTTCTATCAAAACTAAAAAATATAAAAAAATCTCTTCTCTTCTCTCGCAGCTTTCCACAGGACGTGCGCTACCCCACACATGACAGATAAGGAACATACGCAAATGCGACAATAATGAACTCCGCCGTCACCATAAATCCCTTTCCCAAACGTTTAAACGTGCATTTAATTTATGGTATAAGTCTGATTAGTGTGCAGGTAGACCCAAAGAAGCAGGTAGACTCTTTCACGGGAATTTAAAGAACCCGTGATTTAATAGCGGTCCCGAGCACACAGGCAAGGACCTTTTTTCGGTGGTCATTTTAAAAGATACAGTTAGATTTCCAAAAAATCGGGCCCCTTTGTTGCAAGTGTTAACTATTTAGCCATTTCGGAAAATTGGACAAAGGTTTAGATAAGAATTCCTTTTGCTGTTGCATCTTATTGTTTGGAGACAAAAGTTTAAATGACACAAGTGTACTAAGCGTTAAAAACGTCAGTTCATTCAGGCGGCGCGGTCAGCGTTCGGTCCTTGAGCTTGGCGCGTTCGTTTTGTGTCGCTCCTGACTCCTTTCATCCGTCTTGTCCGTGTGTGTTCACATTAAGTTATAAATTTCCGCTTATTGTGATAGACGAGCGATAACCCCGCGTCCGCAGCCGGTAACAAATACGCAATAAGTCACTAATAAAATGAATCATAGGAAGTCCTACAGCTCTGAGTATGAAACGTGGACGCGTGCATTTGTTACACATTATTGTTTGTCCCAGTTCACGAGGGGCGCTTCGCTAAAGGGCTTGGGTAGAATGACGCCACAGTTAGAATCGGTTAAACCTGTCTACGTTTATGACGCTCTAGTCGATCCACCTGGTAGATTTATTTTGAACACCACGTTTTGTTTATACTTAGCTAATGATCTGCGTACTAATTGCGGCAGCAAAAACAAATGCAAGTCAAAGAAAATTTAACATTTAAATGGTTATCTTACAAAAGTCTTTCAAAACAACTTTTGTCATGAAAGTTTCGAGATAATAAATCTTTATAAGTTGACGAGAATAGGGAATAATAATGAAAAGAAATTGTAAAAACTTCTGAATAAATTACAAATATTAAACTGTGTCAATAGAAATAATTAGTCTGCCCCTCCTACGCCTTACTTAGTACGCCACTAACATAGTAATTATAAGATTAACAGGGTAAACAGTTTTATTACGGACTAGTTAAGCAAAGGAGTAGCTATTAGTTGTTCCAAGTGTGGTAACTGTTAGGTGTCAACGGCGGCGCGACCGTTGAGCCGACCACTGCGCACGCACACCGTTTCGAAACGGAAAGCGCAGCTGCCAATGTTTGTCAGTTGAAGGCAGAATGGAGCTTTGTCATTGCCCTTTTTAATTTACTCGTAGTTGAATAACTGGCGCGCGAGACGGTTAAGGTGCAACTAGTGTTGCCCTATTAAAAATAGAACATTTTTTTATTCTTTTAAGATGTAAATTCGACTTAAATCCTTTTTTTGTTTTGTAACGTAGTTAATTTATTCTGTATCGTTAACTTATGAGAGCTATAGCGGTACATAATTTAGAACAGATTTCACAACAGTTAATAATAATAGTAACATGTGTTCTAACGTCCATAAACAAGAGGCGTAACGATTGTCAAATGTTCAAATCGAAAATAACAATCGAAGTTTTGAAATGATAAAAGAGTTAATGATGTTCATGAGATAGTCGAAGCTAGTATTTTAAAGTAGTATAATGGCATTCATATTGGAACCCAGTCTTTATAAATAGGCGACATTTTGTAAGTTGTCGAGTACATAGGTATTTGCCACATGCAGCACCTGCCTCAGTTTTTATTTTTGTTATTTTAAAGCGGTCATACAACAGTCACCCGTTAAAGCGATCGCTATTGAGCGGGAATCGAATAAATAGTTTCGGAAAACCTGTAATGCGAATGCGAAAAATACGAATGCGAATGCCATTCAGCGTTAATTCGATAAAATGAAAAGTTAAACAATAAATCGAGATGTGGTCTCAGGAATGCTGGTATTGTATTTCTTATGTAGTTTTGCAGTTCGAATGGAATAAAGTGTAGATTATTTTGATTTTATAAACTTTAAGTTGCTTTGAATTTACGTCTAACATTGTCTAATAGTGTTTCTTTGTAAAATAGCAGTTGATAAGTTAACAATAATGGTTAAGTTATCAATAACGTGAATGTGAAGACGGTTGAGGGTCGAAGGCAGGTGTCGCCGCAGGACGGTTGGCAGATGGCAGCGTCGGCGATAACTTGGAAGAATATGTAAACGGCACATTTATTATAACGTCCCTAACCGATACTTCTGATGGAGGTTTTAATGTTTTTTGACAGCATTAACGAGAGTACCTTCAGTTTAATAGTAATTTATGTTGAAGGCAGGGTTTTGGAATATTATTACTTAATTTAATGAATACATGTTAGGGAATTACGTCATATGGATCCATGTCCTCGGACAAAAACCTTGAGAAGTTATTCTAAGGTTATTATTAGCATTTATTTATATCATACTAGATTGTGTTTTTGCCAAAAACAATAACTTTCATTGATTACTCTTGTAATACTGAATAAAAAATCTATACATATACTTTTTTACCCATTGGCTACTATGTCCTTAAAGAAGAATATAAATAGTGGTATTTTATATTATACTTATCTATAGTGTTTAATTAATTCGTTAGCAGTACACGGCAGTCTACCCCCTGTATTATTTTAAGTTTTAACAATCCATCCGAAGGTTTTCTAGTAGATATCGCTGTCAGCGATAAGACCGCCATTGTACCCATAGATTTAAGTTTAGATATAAGTTGTGTTATTTTTTTGGTGTACAGATAAAGTTTATTCTATTCTAGAGTCGTAACTCAAATTCGTCAGTAGATGTATGAAAGCTTTAAATGCTAATGAGCCAGTACACTTATCGTGTAGTAAGTTCCATGTACGTACTAATTGTACACATGTGTTGTTAGGTGGAACGGAACAATCCTTCATGGCGACAACATTTCGCACATCTGCGCTCTTCGGACTTTGACTCGAAGACATTAACATCATATCCTGTCATTAAACCTTCACAAGAAAAACGTACGCTCCATTTTTTCTCAACAATAATGTAGTCCGCGACAAATAAATTAATCTCGGACAGAAATTGCCATCGCATAGTTCTCTCAGAGAATAAGCGCGAACGTGTCGGAATAATGCAAGTCGGCCGCGGGATGGCCGCTTATTA
This sequence comes from Mythimna albipuncta, assembly GCA_929112965.1. NCBI lineage: Eukaryota > Metazoa > Arthropoda > Insecta > Lepidoptera > Noctuidae > Mythimna > Mythimna albipuncta. Next base: position 2,728,203 of record OV815973.1, read on the forward strand.
CTGGCCCTGGATGAAGAGTAAATCGAAATGGGAGTGAGTCTAATTCGCGGCGCCGGCTGACAGCCCGAGATGGATTGTTGTCAACATTAGTGCGGGAGCATATCGACTTGTCGCTCTATAACATTGCCCCCGCCGACCACTAACCCGTGATGACATAATTTACAGCGCTATCAGTCTAAATTAGAACCAATAGCTCATATTATAAGAGTCCATTTGACTCTGCAACGTCACGTCATTGCGGCTTTACGATCCGATCACAGCCACTCTCGTCCAGGAGTACATGTCGCGAGACGTCTGACATTCGATTTCAAGCTCAGAAACAAAACGGCTCTTGGTCTACAATTAAACGCAGGAGCGGTTTTCGCGCCGGATTACGGGCTTATTCGTGCTGCCGCGGCAATTAGGAAGTCATTCATTAGGGTCCCTAAGTTTCGCAGACGTGGGGGTGCCGTCGCACCGTGACGTCACGCTGTTCTTTCGCAACGCGCTATGATTCCAAATGATTTCTAGTTCGCTGCGCCTCGCCGTTAGTGCTCCGCTTGGAAAACAAAAAGTAACCATGTTTAAGAATGCTGTTGGTGCGACGTGCGCAATACAAACAGGAGCGAGTTAGTTCGGGATCGGCTCTTTCTTCCCGCGGCTGTGGCGCCACTTCGAGCGACAAGGACGGAGAAATGCACCTTAAAATAACCCTCAAATTCGACGTAGTAGATACAGAACTCATACAGCCGTAGATTTCATTTCCGAATGCACGATAAGGATGCAAGATGCGGTTAGCGGCGGCCCAGAATGCATCTGTCAAGTCTCACAAAAAATGGGGTTCTGGAATTTCGGGACGTCTTGGCAACGACGGGACACATGCTTGTTTATTTTTTTACCGCCAGAGTAGAGATTCATTCAAAAATTGTCAACGGATAGAGGATTTGTGTAATCTTGTTAAAGTAATATCAGTCGGCTCGTTAACAACCAATTTAACGGCCATTCAAGAAAATTTATTTTACATTGAAGCTGACTTATATTGCTTTCGAATAAATACAAAATCATTCGTGTTTGTCTATTATTGCGTGAGGTAAAGTTATCAATCGAAAGTAATTTTATTGTTGCGGTGGACGACATAATTTCCAGCATTATGAGTGCAATTCGCTCAATAAGACGTCGTCGTGGGAATGCATAATTTAAGTGGTACCTATCAGTTTCGCTTTTAGCGTGCCATTTCCGCTGGGCGTAGCGTTAGTACAAGACAGCGGTGCGGTTCACGTCCACCAGGCGGGCAGCAGTGTGCAGGAGCCGAAGCCTTGACCCTGACTGCGGTGGCGTCGACCGGAACGCACGTCGAGCCACATTGCGAATCTTGCCGATTGGCGTTCACTGCCTAGCCGGTGTTGCGATCTTAGTACATTCCGCTCGCACGTGTGCTGTACGAGATTGTTTTCTCTTTCGTTTATGTTCGAAAATTACATCGGTTAAGTTAAAAACAACTCGCATCTATTTTCAATAGCTTATTTGCTTTTGCGAGTTATGAACTACCTAAGTACCTACCAAAGTAAAATATTGCTGTATCGTTATTAATTCCCTTACATAGCTAGCTACAAAGATGTAATCAAAACGCGGTTACTAAGCAAGACGAAACGGCCTAGTAACGTCAAAATCGAGAGTTATTGTTGAGAAAAAAGTCAGAAGTATCTCGAGGAGTAAACAGACCGGGAGAGGGGTAAGCAGTCATTGATGTGGAACCGGTTGTAGCGAGTCGTCATCTAGAACCGGCTTGTGACGGACGGGGATGAATTACTCACAGAACGTTTGGGAACATTGGAACTAAACGTTACGAGCATAGCTCGCATGCCAAGACGAGTACTACGAGGTCAATTAAGAAATGGGCTCCGTTTACCATAACAAAGAAGACATCGTCTGGTAAAAACTGTAGAAACTATTATTTTTAAAAACTTCAAAATACAATGCCCTATCATAAAGTATCGCTCGTGTAAATACCGCTGTGACAGTCGGACAGTCCACCTTACAATACATCGGATTCACAGATGCAAAAACATTGTTCGGCGCGCCACTACAAATCAAAACAACAAACGCGCCGACAGGAGGTCCGATCGACATCGACATCGAGACAATCATCGACAATCGTATCGATAGTCGACGCGGGCCCGACACGAGTCGACAACCGGACGTGACGTCACGCCGTCCGTGCGTAAACGCGAGAATTTTAAACAACCTTTTAGTATATTGCGTTGTCTTGAACAGATGTCATTGGTACAAACAAAGATGTCTCATGTTTTGACATTTTATTACCATATGTTTAAGGTTCAATTTGTTATAAAAAGTTTCCGATCAAAGGATAGACTTATTTAATATTCACACCGTATGAAAAGTGCGTTATTAAAAGGTCGTATTAGGTTTTGACACGAATTTACAATAGACAATAGTATATAGCCGGAGATCCAAGGAATTCTATTTTTACCTTCTTTTGTTCTACTACATTTGCGCTTGTTTGATGCCTCATATGAAGGCTAAACACGAATTAATAATAATGTTGGTCAAAGTCTGAATCTTGCCTACAAAGGAAGGACCCATAGCGGTTACGAGAATTAAAACTTGAACTTGCTCAACCTAGACATTTAAAATAATAAAAAAATTGAAGATTTGAATTTAGAATGGCATTCATTTGACTGAAAATGGAAGAACGAAGCGAACTCAAAAGCCTAATCTAGACAGAGACCAAAAAAAATCAAACACAAAGTACAGGTAAGTAGAAAAAAAAGGTTTTAAAAGTTGTGTACTAAATAAAGGACCTCTTCATAAAAGTCTTCCACACGGAATTATTTTGTGAGTCGAATGCGCCAGTTTTGAATTACCGACTATTGTGGCATCAAGTTAATAAAAAATATAAGCACCTTCTAAGAAATTGTTTAAAAACTTTTTTCGTATTTGCTCAGGTATTTATTTTTAGCTTATATAAATTCAAGGTAAATGATTAATGTAAAGAATGTCAAACTTTTTGTTCAAGGGAAAACGAGGTCACTAAGCAAAAATATAGAATTAATTGATTAGGATTAGTTTTCGAAAGCTTTCATTTTCAGAAAACAACTTTATCGGGTATTGTGCTGAAAACAACATCAGCCTTTTTGTGTTTAACATTAGTATCGGCAGGTAAAAACAAGCTTATTAAGATCAAAGTAAAATAAAACCTTTTAACAATAAACATTAAGACTTTTGACATATTATTATAAACTTTAAATTGAATCCTAAACGTGTTTCAAAAGCTACTGCAAAGACTTAAGGACGCTTTTATGTACTTTTTATCGGCAACCGATCAAAATGTACTGGAGCCCCAGAGGAAACAGAACGTAACGCCCTAAATATAACAACAGTTTCGAAACCCACGGCCCACCTTATCGCGCTAAGTTTACGGTCCTCCTAATTATGTCTTTCGATTTCAATATGGGCCAACATTGTGTCCTGCCAGTGTTAAAGATATTTTTAATAAAAGTGGGCATGTTATCCTTATCTTCTCTAAAGTATTTTGTCATTTATAAAGGATATGTTGAAGCTATCATGTCATTTATAAATGACAGCAAGCTAAATTTGTTACTACGTCCCCTGATCGTTTCTATTCATCAAAAACAATCATCATCTAGTCAAAACAAAAACCAAAGTTTTGTCCTAATGATGTCCAAAGTTACAAGGATATGTTGAAGCTATCATGTTATTTATAAATGACAGTAAAACAAGCTTATTACTTAGTCCCTTGCTAGTTTCTATTTATCAAAAACAATCATTATCTAGTTAAAAACCCAAAGTTCTTGTCCTAATAATGTCCAAAGTCACAAGGATAAGTTGAGGCTATCATGTTCTTTATAAATGACAGTTAGCTAAACTTGTTACTAAGGCCCCGGCTTGTTTCTATTTATTAAAAACAATACTTTTATCCTAATAATGTCTAAAATTACAACAAAAGGGAGGCAGGCAGCAAAGTGAGCATGTTATCCTTAATAGTTCTTCTATAAAATATTTTGTCATTATTATAGGACATGTTGAAGCTTACATATCCTTTTTAAATGACGTTAAGTTAAACTTGTTACCAAGTCCCTGCTGCTCGTTTCTATTTATCAAAAACAATACTTATCCTAGTCAAAAACCCAAAGTTCTTGTCCTAATAATGTCCAAAGTTAAAAGGATATGTTGAAGCTATCGTCCTTTACAAATGACAGTAAGCTACACTTGTTACTAAGTCCCCTGCTTGTTTCTATTTATTAAAAACAATACTTATCCTAGTCAACAACCCAAAGTTCTTGTCCTAATAATGTCCAAAGTTACAACAAAAGGGAGGCTGCCTCCCAGCAAGGTGAATGTGAACCGTGCGAAATTCTTCGACTCATATAAAGGACGCGCGTAGTTAGACAGAGTTGTAAGTGAGGCAGCTGCGTTTTTTGCTCTCGTTTTACAAGTTCCTTAGTCTGGAAATGCAAGGGACCTCTATACACACCGACTACCTATAGCACAAGTATTATTGTTTCGTTCTACAGCTATGGGAAAGGTTTCCGAGCGAAACGACCACTATTAAACGGGTCGGATCGAAATAGGTACCAGTTTTTGTATAATGCTGATATTATTGTTTAGTTTTTTAACTTTTATGTTTATCTTTTGATGTAAGCTGCAGGGCATGATTAAAGATACATTTTCAGATATCAGGGATTTTAACAATCAAAAGCTTATAAATATAAATAGCAGGCCTACTTTAATAAATTAGAAGCTCTCATTTAGTTCTTTTATCTGAGCTTTACATTGATCTAATGTTTAAAGTAGACTTGAACAATAAAAGCTTAATTTTCATTCAGACTTTTCAATGAATTGGCTAATGAAGTAGCTTTTATAAATATTAAAATGTATGCCACGAACAAGGGGTGACTCTAATGAAACTGAAGTTGTGTGCAATTACAACAGTGATATTATAATTATGAATATCTAGGTAACTAAAACATGCAGAAAAAGCCGCCGACCCTCGTCTCCTTGATACCTCGATCGGTTCGCAAATGCGAAAGCTAAATAAACGATCAAGCGAAACGCTTTTCAAGAATGCGAAATTAAGTGTCGTTGTGTACCCAGCCGTCACAGCGTGAATATATATATAACAATTAAAAGCCCAGAGGTACCAGGACCACATAACTACAGACAGGATCATATGTTTGTCTTAAAAAGAGCAAGTATAATAATTATGTGTAGCGATCGAGCGACAATTAGCAAGCTGTCCGTTGCAAAAGGTGAATTCGTATAATATCATGTTAATGAGTCTCTCAAAGAAAATGTTTATATTTTTAATTATGACAAGTCAATTTCGGAAAGTGTTGTAAATATTGTTTTAATTATTTTAAAGAGTTTCGTGGCTAATTGAGTCGTTTGTGTGTACGTTTACTTATGTATGTTTGTGACAGACTCTGTACGAACTTTGGCGCATTGTTTTATTTTCCTGGGCCTCAAGTCTACTATTACAATAGTGTCAGAATGGTCTATCATTGATTTCATAATGGTTGATTTTGACAAGTTTTGATAATCTACTAATATAATGGCGTCATTATGACTTTCCGGTGGTTAACCACTGACACTCCATTGAAAGAAATGGCATAGAATGGTAATCTCGTACATAATGACGAATGAATATCTGACGTATGCGATAATCTGCAAAAATTTTGACAGTTCCTTTTATCAGTGACCTACCATTACGACGTCATTGCGCAATTAGTTCTTTTAATAAGCTCGATACTGTCAATCTACCACAATTCTATTACCTACAAAACCATTGACCGATCAACGATCGATCATTATGAATTAGCAGATTACAAACTTTTAGCAAAATGACAATGGGATCGTGTTAGAATGACGAATTTATAAAAATAGCAGACTTGGGGCCCTGACCTTTTGATAGTGGAGTACTCATCATTTACAGTAGGTATTATTCACAAGTTTCGGAACTTTCAGAGATTTATATATATGTCATGGCCAGATTTTAGTATTGACCACTTCATGATATGACCAACTAAAACTGGCCAGATCGTTTTAAACGTTAGTTTGATGATATTTCAATCATCGTTTGGCTTACTTTCTTTAGACCTTTTATTATCATTGAAATCTTACATCAATGATATGGCAAAACGAGGATTGGCATATCATCAAATGTTAACACTTAAACGATTTGGCCAGTTTTAATTGGACAAATTCTGAAGTGATTAATTCTAAGATCATCTATATTAAAACTGAAAAGCTTTTTTAATATCTTTGAACGCGCTAATCTCAGGAACTACAAATTCTTAGGGTAAGTTGCACCATTTAACTATAACGATAACAGTGCCGTTAACAGTGGTCAAATCGTCGAATTGACCAATAGGCGGCCGTTTCATGGCTGGTTATGGTTTGGTTACGTTATAGTTATATGGTGCAACTCACCCTTAGTGTTTTGTTTCTTTTATTTAATATTGTGTTGTTATCGAGAAAGGTTATAACGCCTTTCGACCAATAGGTAGGAAGCAGTAACCAAAGACGCGGGGTACAGCTAGTCCAGTAACAGTTACACAGTACAGCTAGTGGACAGTGTAAATAGAACCGTGTAAATGACTTTTATCAAAGTTTTAAAAAGTTAAGCTTTTGAAAGCTCTATTAGGGCAATGCTGCCAGCTGTTCAGCTTTTCCCATTGACATCGATGTGGATAATTTTTTTTGATGCCCATTATGTTCTTTTTTACCCGTTTGTAAATATTATTGTCTTCAGTTTGTATTTAAAAGTTTTAAGTTATAATATTTATTATTTTAGTAATATCAAAATAAAAATTTGTACTATTAATAAGTGAATCGAATGTTTATTTGATAAGTAAAAATCTCGTGTCTCAGTGTTTAATATTGTATCTACTTTTATGAAATAACTTGAATGATGTTTGAGAATAAGTCTTAGGCTACTTATTATTTATTTATTTACTAGTTTTAAGTTTTTATACTAAATAATTTGATCCTAGTTAGCAGAATTAAACGTTATTATTATTATTTTATACCCCCTACCACCACCCTACATTTTTTCTTTGCAAAATATAGTTTATCGAGTTAGCTAGTTATGTATGTATAAAAACTTTATATACATACAAGTAATAATCACAGTAAGTACAACAGAAAAATAAGTCTTTTTGCTACATACTACTTCAGTCATAAACTTTAAATCAACAAACATCGCAAGGAAAGTTCCGCCAGACGGCGCGAGTGACGATGTTCGCTGCTATCGCATCCATCGCAGCGATGGCGCTATTATTACTTCTTGTCGTAGGTTATGTACCTACCGCGTGATTAACGGAAGTCAACCCGGGACTCTTATTTCGTCATAAATATTAATTTACGACTCTTATTGAAAGTGTTTTAGCGAGCGGCGTGAATGATAATAGAATAGGTAGGTATAATGTAAATGCTAATGAGACTTAAATTGGCGATGATTAAGATGATAATGCGAGATTATTTATTTCGTATTCTGTACCTACTAATCTATAATGTCCCATAGTGTTGATGATAAACAAAATACAAGACTTTATTAAGCTCTAAATACCTACAATAAGGCCATGCTAAATATAATGCATCTAGGTACTTAAATACCTACCTACAACAACAATGCTACCTATGTTTTTATTTATTTGACCGGTGAAGAAACTACAGACTACACTAAGGTAGGTACACATAGATTCTACCTACGAAGCTGCGAAGTGATAGCACAAAAAATAAATAAATAAACTTCAGGTGAAGCAAATTCCAACATTTTTTTTTACGTCTTTTGACCACTAACCTACCTGTACCTACCATAACAAAGTGATGTGCTGAGAAATAGATAATTGATTTCTTACACAGCAAGCGCATAGATTTGAAAAAAAAAAAATTGTTCCAGATAACAACCCCGGCCTTCTTTGTCGGAAGTTTTTGCTCATCCCTCTACAATAAAAAAAAACCTACCCTTGGGTACCGATTTTTTGCCGAATTGTACCTTTTAATTAGAACCAACCAAATGTTTTTTTTTTTTTTGGAACTTCGAAACCCAATTTTGTTTGACTGATACCGAGAAATTAGATCGAATTAGATGGAAGATAATGACAATTTGTGGGTAGCATACTTTTATGATGATACGATTAAATAGGTATTTTGTTTTAGATGAGAAATAACTGATGCAATAACAAACATTCCGACTTTTAAAAGTTTCGTCGTCCCTACCAAGATTACAAAAAAACTTCGCACTACGTACTTCAGTATGTAAAGAAACTTCTGATAGGACTACAGACCTAAATTGAAACAGAAAACGAAAGCTTTTCGGTAATACGTAACGTGAAATATCTACGCATGTTATAATCTACAGTGAGCACGCAATCTTCGCAGCAATCCATCACGGAACAGATGATAAGGACGGCGAGCGAAGTCAGCTAGAAGCCGGAGCTTTTAGTCCGCGGAGACGCAGCCAGCTACGAACACGTACCTACGCACCACGGCTACAGAACAACATATTTACGCAGCTATCTACACAACACTACGACTCACTGCGGCCATCGGATAAGCGTAACAACAAATTTTACGAGGGTAAACAAACAAAAACATTGCAAATTTTTTCGCCGGTCGTCGGATCCGCACGGCTCCTGTCACTGGGTGTTGGTTGTGATCGAACATAACCTAAAAGCGGCCGGTGGCACGTGCGCCCTTACATAAGGGTGGCGCGGCACCCCGAGCCCGGTCCGACGTCTGACACCGGGTAACCTCTACAGCTGTTCGCGCGCCCGGCGACCAGGCAAGCAGCGACAACAAGCAGGTGAGCGACTGAGCGTGCAGCAGTACCTTGGCGGCCGACGATCTCCGCGACGTGCTCCGAGGAGGGCACCGGCACGCACTCCGTCATGTTCTGCGATTTCTTGGCGCGGTCCTCCGGCGGCGGAGCGAAACCCAGGGGGCTGGCGAGCGACCCCGGCGTCGGTAGCGACTCGCCCAGGCTCAGCATGCTCAGCTCCAGCGCCAGCTGGAACGCGCGCTGCTCCTCCACCAACCCTCCGCCTCCTCCAAGGTCCCCAAACAAGCTTGACGGCATTTCCACTTGAGAAGCAATTTTTTACGATTTACTGAGAGGTTGCCCTCTCTGCCACTGGTATGATAAAAATTGGGGTGCGTTCGATCGTTTCAAACGCCGCGTTTTGTCATGAGAGACGCACGTCTACTTAACACGCCGCGCGGTCCTGAACTGATGTGCCGGCCGGCGCCGCACGCGGGCATCGCGCCGGCGCGCGGGGCGCGGGGCAGGGGCGCGCGCGGGGTGTGCGGGGCCGGAGGGCGCGCGGGTGGGGGCCGGCGGGCCCACTGCAGCCTGGGCGGGATGCGTCGCAGCTTCCGCCCGCCCCGGCTGCTGTCGACGGTACCTACTCGACGCTCTCCGTGCTCTAACACCTTGCCGCGCTGTGGCTAATTATTTCGAGATCACGTTTTATGTCGTAGGTGGACGCCGCTGATAACGGATGTAGGCATTATCTTGATTTATGGTTAAGTTCGGTTTTTAGAAGTTGCATACACTGAGGCTAAAAAAATCCTTCTAATTTCTTTTATAAATTTATAATATCAGTTCTGTAACAAAGCTACAAATTCAGATATCATTTAAGATCAACACACTATCAATACCGGAACTAGGCTCCTAAGAAGTGGAGCTGTGATCTCCGCGATAACGTCGCCAGTTCGTTTGGCAGGCGTCGCCACGCTCACTACCTATTGTTTTTATGGCTTCTCCACTAGGAGCCAATAAATATACAAATCAATAACTCTCAGGTACACTGAAATATACCGAAGTGGACTGTGATGCATTTTTGACGAACATTCTGCGTCAAACAAAAAAAGACCGTGGTATCACAATCTACTTGAGACAGTAGCTCCCAAACTTTTTTTGATGGGGCCACTTTGGTTGCTGTTTTGTTAGCAGGGACCAAAAGTACAAAATAAAATGAAACTATTAAAAAAAAACTTATCAATAGTTAGGAGTATTTTCTATGGCAGAAAACACATTTCTGATAGAAGCTTAACATCTGTTCGCAGTGATGTTACTTAAAAATTAGATTTTTGTTAGACCTTTCGAGGTTTTGGGGACCATTTTTTGGTTCTCTCACAGATAGTAAAGATACGACATAATGTAATAAAGTTTTTTACCCTTTTTTTGTATCTGTTTTGATACTTGTATAAGTAAAAAAAACACAAGAACATACTTACATTTGATTTAATTAATTTATCTTATAGGACACTTTTCTAATTGGAATCCTTCAATCTTTAAAAACTTCTCTTTTTTTTTCAATGTATGTGATTTGGAGAGAAACAAGCAATGAAGGATTTGAACATTTCATAGCTTTTTCGGCAGTTAAGTATTATAAAATGCACCCAAATATTACAAAGCTGAAAAGTTTTTTTTTGTTTAAAGGCAATAATCTCAGGAACCATTGGTTCGACATTTATCGAGGAAGGCTATAGGCCATATAACCAGAACCGCGGTAGAAACAGCGAGGGATAACTACTGTGTAATATCCTGAATGGCCTATGCTATACCAAAGGTCGTGGATTCGGTTCCCCACTCAACTCAACAAATGTTTGTGTGATGAGCACGATCATTTGTTCTGGGTCTGAGTGTAATTTATGTATTTGTATGTATTTAGAAATGTATAACTGTGTTTATCAGTTGTATAGTACTCTTAGCACAAGCTTTTCTTAGTTTGGGACTGGATGACATTATGTGAAAGTAGTGGAATATTATCCATTCAATCGTGATAATTACAGACACAATTGAAAGACAATAGGTGCGCGAACGCCGGCGTTCGCTTGGGGTTTCTTAGTTTGGGACTGGATGACATTATGTGAAAGTAGTGGAATATTATTATATTATATTCTTATATAAAAACACATTAACGGCGTGTACTTTTAACAAGAAAACAAAGTTTTAAGACATAATTAATAAGCAACTTCCTTTGTTAGCTGATTACGCTGAGTACCTACAATCAGTAATCGGCATTAAATGACATCAAAGTAGCGCTGCCTTATCAAAGTCAGCGAGACGTGGTTATCAGTGAAAATTCGAAGAACGTTGGTCATTCGCCATCTGACCTGACCGGCCACATCATACTCGTAACTGCGTCCGGTGACTGTACCGTTACCGAAACTCTTAACCGACTGCGGACCCAGGTTGGCCGCTGTAAAAACAATCTGGCCAAATGAAGCTTCCTCGACCCATCCCTAACACAATGGCAGTGTCGAGCAGCTGAATAGGGCATATATCACTTGCTATGCTGCCCATCCTGCACAAACAACTGAAATTTTCAGGATCTATACGAGGCCAATAACAGAGCTGTAAAGGTTGCCAAATACCGGTCAGAACAAAAATAGTTTGAAAACATCGACACGAAAAGAAGTAGAAGAAGCTCTCTAAGGGCTAGACAGGGCAGGGCCCCGGGGCCTTCAAAATCGGAGTGTCCCCAAAACATTATTGGCAAGCTGTTTGAACTAGCGAAAAATTCTCCCACCAAAATATAAATAAAAATATATATTTATATGGTAGGTATATTCTTATAATAATTGTTTTGCTTGTTTCTTTTCCTTTCACTTTTACACACGGTGTCTACTTCTCTTTTTTTCTAATTCTCCTTTCGCGGGTATGCTGGAAGAGATTTCGTTAGAAATAAGCATCACCTATGTACCTATTTTTCTGTTTCTGTCTTCTTTTCTTATATAAGTTAAGTGTGTACATGAATTGTTAAATAAATAAAATAGGTTGCCACACTACTTTAGGCAATTCGTTTTAGTCAGTAAAAGTCATGATGACGATGATGATGATGACGTAAATATAGTGCGTGAGAGGCTGAGCTGGTCTGTGTTCTTAATGATATTAAATATTAAATATTAAACTCATTAAACCCCAAGCGAACGCCGGCGTTCGATCTGTATTGTCTTTTATTGTTGCGTCTATCTATTGTGTCTTTAATTACGGTATTCGAAAGACTAAGAGGAGAAAGTCCTTAAGAATCACCAAAAAGGCATAGTAATAAAAATTTCTAAATATACACCGCAATGAATTACACAAAAAAAAATGAACCTAAACAGATGTGCCAACAGTATTTTTTTTTAATTTAGTAAATCCTGCAAATTGAAAAGGTCCATTTATTTATTTTTTACAGATATAAACATTTTTTTTGGACCATGAGCAAAAATATATATTTATTTATTTATTTATTTATTTATTTATTTATTTATTTAACACTTTATGCACATGGGTACAGAGGCGGACTTAATGCCTTAGGCATTCTCTTCCAGTCAACCTTTGGGTGATGCGGAGAAAAAGTAGTGGTAGGTGCAATAAAAGAGTGAGAAAAAGGCAAAAACAAGGATTTATATACTAATAGACCATAGAATAGATATACTAATAAACCATAGAATAAATATATACAACTATACAATATATACTCAAATTAATACACTACATAAATACACTAAAATAGTCAAATAATTGGTCCAAATCGACAATAGAAAAACATTAACGCTGTGATGAAACTACTGCCAGCTTTTTACGAATCAACTCGCGAACTTTGATTTTGAATGTAAATCTGCTTGTTGCCATCCTGATCTCCTGGGGAAGCGCATTCCACAAAGAAATAGCTTGAATAAAGAAGGAATAGTGAAGAAAGTCGGTACGATGAGTGGGACAATGGAGAAGGCGGTTATTAGATGAGCGCAGATTTCTATTGTGGTTAGCGCAAATGTATTGAAAGTGAGGGGCTAAATAACTGGGGCAATTAGGAGAATTAAGAAACGAAAATAACGTGGTGAGCGCCCTATATTATGAAGCCTGAGCACATCCGTCAACAGAGATGAGAACAATTTGGATATACTTGTTCTTCATGAAATATAAAGATATAATCTCATTTTTGTGAAGAAATCATGGGGTTATTTTGCTATAATATAATTTTCTCCTTTTAAACAAAACCTAAAAACCCTGCCTACGCTTATCTTATCTTGTAAATTTGTAATGCTGTAACATTCTAGTTTTTAACCGACTTGAGCAAAGGAAGGTTCTAAAAAGTTTATAAAATTGAACGTATTTTTGGATCTACATACTTTCTTCGTGAGAACTTCGACCCTGCGTCACTGTTTTCAATACAAGTTCTAGGCAAAGGCCTAGTGAATAGTTTCTACAAGTTGTTACATAACAAAGTTTTACGACAGTTGTGAACAAAAAGTTGAGGTTTTTTACTTGCTTCCGGTTCTACGACCTAGAGTGAGTGACGGAGTGACGGAAGAGAGGTCAAGGAGGGACAACCGAGCTGTTTTTGTTAACGCCGCCAATTATTTTAGTATTGTTACTATTTGATCTTGTTATTTGATTTTTTTTTACTTTTGATTTAGGTGTTGTTGAGATTTTTATTTGATCCCATAAAACTGTAGCTTTCCGAAAGTTTTCTCCACACTAGCTTATGCCCATGGCTCCGTTCGTATGAAATCCCTTTTCAGCCCCTCGTAGGTTGAATTTCAATTTTTTTTTCGTATTCCTCGTTTATGTGTCATAAGAAAACACTTTTAAAATTAACTTTCTAAGTCCAAGTTAGGAGTTAATGAGTCAGTGAGGCCTGCTCTTTTTTTATTTGATATAAACGAGTGCTTGACTGCGATCCCACCTGATGGTAAGCAGTAATGCAATCGTTGATGGTGATGCGCAAGTTTATTAAGAGCATACTCTAGCCTTGAAGACACCCAAATTATAATCGGATGGGAAGACTGCAGCAGGCAAATTGTCCCAGTCCTTCAATGTACGCGGTATAAACGACAACGCGAAACGCTTAGTCCGGACCGTAGAGATTTCAACAACATAAGGGTGGATACCCGCCGTACATCGTTGTCGATGAGATGACGGAATTTAGTAATTAAAATTACCGAGCACACTCTCCAAAATGCAACCTGTAAAACACCGAAATCCTGGCTAACCTACTCCTGTACTTGAGCAGGCGTAGGGTAGCCAGCCTTTCGGCTTTGAATATGGACTTAACCAAATCTGGATGACCAAATAGCCTCTTCTCACGCCTCTCCGAAGAGTCCAAAGCTGCTAAGTGGCAAGTTATAATATCAATGTAAATAAAAATAATTATTGGTTGATAAGACGTTGTATAATGAATTTGTTTATTTCCCACTAACACAAACTTGCGTAGGACACACAATATCAAACAGTTATTTGATCATATGGATTAAATAATTGTGTTTACAAATAAGAAGGATAAAATCTCTTTTGTGTATAAATGTGTAGACAAAACAAGGGATGGTTCTTAATAACTTGACCAATTAGATCAAAACATGACGTCATGAATTGTATTATCGGATTACCTGACCGATTATTAATAGACAAAGGTAAAAATAGGGGTCTTCATTCTAAAGGTTGAACTACACTGCGCACACGTGTGCAAAAGAATAGAAAAAAGAAAGAAAATTGTTTTTTTTTTTATACGCTACGTAGCCCACGCAGGTACGCCGATGTGGGCGGGTCGGTCTCGATACATTTTATAAGGAAACTAGACTTGTAGAGCTACACTTGATCCACACCACGCGACGTCGTTCGACGTACAAATCAGGCGTGTTTACACGTAGTCTAATGTAGGAAATTACATTAGACCGATGCACAATCGAAAACTAGATAGCTTCAGGGTGCTTTTCCACTGGAGAAGAACAGTGAAAATAAGATCGGCGGCGACGTTTACACTTCAGAGCGTGTGCACTGGAATTGCACAATCTAATACCGACAAGTCCATTCCATCATCGGACCACAAGACGCTACGGCGTTGCGCCACCGGTACATGGTGGACACCCATACGTACAAAGTTTTTTGTTAACGTATTCATTATGCGTACAGTTAATAAGTGGAATTCCGTGCCGGAGTCTGTGTTTTCTGATAGCTAGGTACATCACAGATAGTGATTAAAGGCGAGCCTTTGGATAATATAAAAAGATATCTCGCGCCGAGCCTCAAATTGTTTCAGACCATGAAGGAGGAGTAGGCGGCATAGCATAGCCTTATGCTATTCCTACTGTTGGGACTCAGGCCTCCTCTCTATGAGGGGGGCCCTAATGGGCCGTAATGCACCACGCGGGCCCAGTGCGGATAGGGGGATGTCACATTTTTACCCAGCAAAAAAAAAGTGCACACATGTGATAAACTTCTGTACCTATTTAGTTTGTGGTACTAATCCCCACGTCCGTTCTGTTCACTGTGTCCACAGTATCTACAGCAGTGAGTGAATGGATTACGTCTACGTGTTCATTACTCAGGAAGGCTTTACCTATGAGACGGTTATTGGATGACGTCACTATGACTACGCGGCTACGAGGCTACGAGACAGTGCTACGGCGTGCGGCTTACATAGAACATAGAGTGTTGGAATGGATACTCTAATTTGTCAAAATTTAAGTCATCTATTTTATGTAAAAGGCAATACGATCAAAAATAAACCATAAATTGGTCATTAAGCGAGCAATATTGTTTTCTTATAAGGCATGTAAAATGAAAAGAAACAAGGCATTTACAATACATTTACTAGAAAATCCGCCCTTATCCCTACCGCTTTTAAATACGCAATTTACTTTTTCCACACTAGTGCGGAAAAAGGCGCAAGCTTACTCTGTTACAATTCATTGTATTTATCATATCAGCCTGGGCGCTAAGCCTTACATATCGCTGGACAACCCCCGATTATTTAATTTTTCGCAAGTGTATTGGAAAACGTCGTTTCATAAACGTGGAGATCTGTCACTCCAGCATTCGGATCCTTAACACCCTCACCTGCGGCTCATGACAAACTTCGTCCACTTGTATCAAAATGTTCTAATAGAATAGCAGTAGTCGATTCAGTAGTAGTAGGAGTAGTGGAGTTGTCGTTAGGAGTGTCGAGTAGTAGTAGTGTATGTGTGTGAGTGTGTATTGTATAGCGGTCAAGCGCGAATCTATCAACAATAAAACAAAAACTATTTCTATTTATTCAAATCATCGTCTTCTGCCCATGTCCTACTGTATTTGTAGACGATGGAGCATTTCTTCACCATCCATACAATTGCATATCCCCTCAATACTGTCATCCTGTCTATGTACATTATAGACAGGATTACAGTATTGTACACACATTTATTGTGCGTACAGCCAAGGAGTGGTATCCCCTCCCGGAGTCTGTGTTTCCTGATAGCCACAACTTAGGGGTCTTTAAGTCAAGAGTGAATAGGTTACTTCTAGGCAGGCGTGCTCCGTCGTTGACCACATCATCGCTTACCATCTGGTGAGATGGTGGTCAAACACGAGCCTATCAATAATAAAAAAATAGCACATTATGCATATAATTATGTATTACTAAAGCATAGTTGGCCTTATAATGTTCCCAATGCTGGGACTCAGGCCTCCTCTCTAGGAGAGGGAATGGACCGTAATCCACCACGCGGGCCCAGTGCAGGTTGGTGGATGTAATATGCCTTCGAATTTTTGGTTCTAGGACATGCCAGTTTCCTAACGATGTTTTCCTTCACTTTTTTTTTCTAAATTTACCGATGGATTTATTTTCCTTCACCGTTTTGAGAGTAGTGGTGATTAAATGAATTACGCAAAGTAATGCGCCTGGCTGGGTTTGAACCCGCGTCAACAACTCGTTAGTCGGGGTCGTTACCACACGGCCATCATTGCTCTACCTATATATAGTTAACACGAATAAAATTCACAGTAAAAAATCACATGTAACATTTCACTGGAGTCGGATTTTGTAATAGAAGCACCACATGAATTCCGGTTTTAAATGTATTCGTTCATTTTGAACCAGAAAATAGCTGGCTACCTACCCTCTAAATGCTATGACCTCCTAATGCCTGGCTTACGTGTCGAGGGAATTTGATCTCTATGTATATAGTAATAGGTGCGATGTGTAGTTTGAAAGACACGTCGTTCAGAAACTGGGTCGGCCGGGGTTATTGTCCGGGCCTCGAAATAAAGGGTGGTTGTCGATATCCAAAAGTTCACTCTATAATAAGCCTTCCGTGTTACTTTTCTATAATTCCCTTGATTGTGTGGGTACCGGCTTCCTTTTTTATTATTTTCGTAACGGTTAAAATGAAATTAAGACAAGTTTTGCTGTCGCGACCGGTATTTATGGCCAAGTTTCTTGGAAAAAGCGCGCCATGAAAGATATTTCCCGCTTTTTTTCCATTTTGTAGGTATGGACGTAGTACTTACTACTGCCATATTAATTTCTTTAGGGCGGGTTGTACAAGTATGTAGGGAAAATGTCATCACTCTAAGATAGAGGTAAGCCGCCCCGCTGAACTTTGGCCTTTTCGTGAACTTTTCAATGAAAAATTGCCGCCATATCACTTATGTTTGGTGGGCTGATTTTTCGTATGTAAGGACAGCTTCATCAACTGGTCAAGTACCCCGGTTTCTAAGGAATTGCGTGAGGAGTAGGTACCCAGTTGATGACGCTATTTATGCCTTGATTTCTGCATCTAGACTAAGTTTTTGAGATTGTTTTTGGCTTCACTTTTTTGTGCATAATTTAGTCAGAGTCAAGTCTAGAAAGTTTTCAGTCACTTTAAGTTACTTTGAGTTCCATTAGAACGCGGATAACATGTTTTTGTTTTGGCAGAAAATGTATCGGTCAGAGACCACGGGCGTATCCAGAGGCGGGTTTTTAAACATTCAAAATTATTTGAACTTTAACTCTCTTATTACAAATTTAAACTCGACAACAATCTTTTGTTAACTCTTTGAATGCCGTAATTAAAGACACAATAGACAGACAATTGCTTATGTCGATCTGTGTAACATAAGACATTCAAAAGGTTAATATGGATATTTTCAATTTTTACACATAAATATAAAAGTAATTTTCAGCATATTTTTATTTTCTTGAAAATTTTTGGACTTGTCTACGCCATCGGGCCGTTAGCCTTCTCGGTAAGCTTCGCTGTGGTAGTCAAGAGACTACATTAATTCTTAGCTTCAATTCACCGAAATCGCGCCTGTTTTAACGAGTCCACATATTGTCCAGTTGCACTGACACTTGAGGTACAAAACTACACTTTTACATCACAATGTCCACTAAGAATCAATTAGCGAAGCCACTGAATACGGAGTTTATGGCGGGATTTCTTTTAGTAAAAGCTCTATAAATTCCGTATTTGAATTTAAGTATTGGCCCAATTTATCCTGGGGTCAAAGTCTGCTATTTTTATCAATTCGTCATTCCAACACGATCCTATTGTCATTTTGCTAAAAGTTCCTAATCTGCTAATTCATAATGATCGATCATTGATCGGTCAATGGTCTCGTAATAGAGTTGTGGTAATATGACAATATCGAGCTTATTAAAAGCAATGACTGCACAATGACGTTCTAATGGTAGGTCACTGATCAAAGGAACTGTCAGAATTTTTGCAGATTACTGCATACGTAAAACATTCATTTGTAAATATGGACGAGATTACCATTTTATGCCATTTCTTTCAATGAAATATCAGTGGTTGATGATTGCAAGTCATAATGACGCCATTATAGTTATTAGTAGATTAACAAACTTACTCAAAATCAATATTTATGAAATCAATGATAGGACATTCTGACACTATTGTAATAGCAGACTTGGGGCCCTGATATCCTGTTTTAAACTGACATTAAAATTTAACACTTTCTTATGTCTTTAAACGCGAGCTTAACCAACATGAAAAGTAATAAAAAAAATCATGTTGATTAAGTTCGCGTTTGTATCTCATTCGGTCGACGATGGAGCACACTTTCCTAGAAGTAACCTCTTCATTGTTGACTTAAAGACCCCTAGGTTGCAACTATCAGGAATCACTGTCTCTGGCATTGAATTTCGCTCTTTAATCTCCTTATCTGTATGATCTACCTAAGTACCTACATACAAGGTAGGAGTCCAAATCGTCAAGTCATCTCCTTCTGGGCCTACCGCGTCGCCGGCTCCTGCTATTAGGAGTCGTCAGTAGTTACTTTCACCCAGTTTTGTTGCGGCATGCGGCAGATGTGACCTGCCCAGTTCCATTTTAATTTGGCGGCTGAGTCACCTACGTCTGCGATTTGTGTTTTAGAACGAAGTATACTGTTCCTTATGCGATCTGTTCTTTTGAACCCGAGAATACTTCGTTCCATTGCTCGCTGGCAGACCTCGAGTGCGGACTATTGACGTTTCGTTAATGACCACACACATTGAAAGTGTCTCTAAAACGTTTTGTGCGTATGGGAAGCAACACAGTACCTCTGGTGGTCTAATGATAGAAAGGGGCACCCTCCCCGAAATAAAGACGATAGAAAACCGACAGGCTAGCAACTCCACGTCGATGTTCAAGACTGGAGTTTTCACTCGACGAGTACATCACTGCCGATGATCTTCTTAGCTAAAAACTGGCCTTAAACTTATGCAATATCTTCTTGGCATTAAATTCACACGTCAATATTTTCTCATGAAGGTTTTACCTACAAAGCCGATGTGTTGTTGTACATAAAAACATACTGATCTATTATTTTTGTGTACATTTATATAAAGCGAGCTCAAGCTGTATGAAGACGAGGATTTCTCTTCAATAGATGCATTCACTTAAACGGTGGCGCGACTCGGGTGACCATGGTGTCTTGAGAACTTGAGAATAATTTAGGATCTTTACCAGCAATCTGAAATCTTTGAAATTTTTTTATATTTTTTATTATTGACTAGCTTTTGCCAGCGGTTTCGCCCGCACACATAAAATTTAGCCTATGTCACTCAGGAATAAAACAGCCTTCTATTAGTAAAAGAATTTTACCAACCGGCCCAGTACTTTCAGAGATTACCTACTACAAACAAAAAAAAACTTTACTTCTTTATTACTTCTTTATATTAGTGTTGATAGGGTCGCGTTTGACCACCACCTCACCTGATGGTAAGCGATAATGTGGTTAACGATGAAGCACGCTTCCTTAGAAGTAACCTATTATAATCTTGACTTAAAGACTCCTTGTAGCTATCATTCTTGGTTTTGTTCTACCGTAATACTATAATATACTTGATTCGAGCCAGACATGACCACGATCACTCTGTCAGGAGTGTACGACTTCGAAGAAGAGTAAACTCCGAAGCATGAACTTAATCTTCTAAGGGTACATACATTTTTATCGGAAGAATAAACATGCAAGTTTAATTGAAAATCCTTTCGTAAATAAACTTATAAGGGATAGATATTCATTTCTTTGATGTTATTGTTACGCTACACTGGGTGGTCGGAAGCTTGATGTTTTTAGATAAATAATAACACATTAGTGTTTACATTCTTAAATAACTTTGTTGCTTTCTTATTTTATTAAACCACAAACACAAAATATATACGTACAGAAGTCAATCTACATACAAAGCGCGCTCGAGCAACGCACACAAAGACACCGCTCACAGGTACGATGTCTCGGTCGCGTCTCGAATCACTCGTCGAACAATTCCGGCTCAAACGCTCATTAGTGTGCGTCCACCGAGCGTAGGTATAAAAAATGAAGTATATACATGAGATTGTCTTCTGTACCTATCTATTTTTTGCCACAAGTAACGCCGGCGTTCGCTCTCTCATTGTCTTTCTATTGTGCCTCTAATTACAGTATTCGAAAGGTTAAATGTTGACTTAGTTGTACAATTGATAGTTTGTGGCGCATTTTTTTATTATTACTTACTTAAGTAACTAAATTAGGGTTGCCATAAATATTCAAGGCCCCGTCGGGACAATTACAATTTGGGGTCCAAACAAGGGCAATAGTAAAACAAACACATCGCAAATTAAAAAAAAAGGGATCGAAATCTAAAATGGAAACAAATCCATTTGGGATTACATTTAAAAAAAATGCTTTTTATGTTTCTCGGATGGTTTTTGGGACAGTAATTATCGGTTTCCTTTTATGAATTTATAAAATTCTTCTCAATTCATGTGAAAATTAATTTTCATAATTCCACGGTGTCGGCTCCCAAGCGATTCCGTTCGTCTATGTCGACAAATTTTTAAAACTTCTAGCTCTGCGCTCGACTATGTTTGTCGGGACATTTTATAGCTTGTCGGGACGTCGGGACACCATTGTTAATAACGGTGAAATTTCCCGGCGAACGAATGGCAACCCTAAACTAAGTATGCCTAAAAACAGCGATTATTTAGAAATAATCTTTCAAATCCGTTCAAAATTAAGTAACTTAGAAACCTTATAAATGTGATGGAAGGGGAACTTGCAAGTGACAGAAAAAGGATGCACAAACCATGCCGCGCGTAGAAAAGAGATAGCAAGGTTTTGTCATCAAGCGGCTACTTTTTAGGATTCCGTACCTCAAAAGGAAAAGAAACGGAACCCTTATGTTATCACTTTGAAGTCCGTTTGTATGTCTGTCGGTCTGTCAAGACCCTTTATCTCAGAGACACGTGGAGGGATCGAGTTGAGATTAAAACCATATAAGTACTCAGATCTGCGGCTCCTTGAAGCTATGAAAGAATCAAACTTCTGAATTAACAAAAAAAAAATACGGCTGTTTATGTCGCAATTTCGCAAATGATACTCATTTTTTCTAATATAATCAAATCAAAATTCACAGGGTACTTCTCGTTGATCGAGAATCCTGAAATTTGGCATGTAGCAAGGTCACATAGCACAACTGTAGAAAAAATCTGAAAACTGCTACATAGGTACGTCACAATAAAAAAACTTTTTTGTAATTCAGAAAAATCTTCGTAGTTCGATTCGGGATAGATAAGTTTGTACGGAAACCTCAGTGCGTGAGTCCGACTCGCATTTGTCTGGTTTTCTCATTTTGTAAGGTACTAGTTGACCCGACAGACGTCTTGTTTTTTTGCTATGTCCTTTTCCTGAGAGTAACAAAAAAGAATTAGCAAAATTGTTCCAGCCATTTACGCGTGATGACCTTTGGTTAAAAGGAAAAAGGGATTAATTTAAATATTACTAAATAGATTTGATGCAGTTTTCGGTAAAGAGTAACTTTGGTGTCATTGTTTGTTTTGTGCAAAATATTGTACTAAAATAAACATAGGAAAAATAAATCATAGTTTTGTTACTGTTTTGGTGGACAATAAAGTTTATTCTATTGTATAGGCAAGAACCCAACTCCCTCTCTTGAACCGTGAGAACTGTCCCCATCACTCCCGTTAAGTTAGTCACCCTAAGTCTGTACGTCTCAAGTTCAAGAATAAGTACACTGCGAGACAACAATGAATATAAGCAGGTAGTGATTTTTTTAGCGTAAGGCCCTTTCAGACCATCTGCTCATAATACGCCGGATAGCAGATGTGAGACGAGCCTTTTGTCCGTACTGTACTGTTTTTTTTATCGTCTGTTACGCACTTCTCTAGATGTCGTTCGAAATTTAAAAATAAAAACGGATGAAGTGTATGAAGAATCGATTTTTGAATATTGCAAACTGTATCCGGTTCTGGTTTCCTGTTACATTTGTTTTGAAGTCTTGCGTGTCTATGGTATGGTTGTTGATTTTAATAGCGGATCTTGTTGTTCAATAGTTTGGATCTATCTTTGGTAATATTCTTTTTTTGTGAAATATCACTGTGAAGGGCGGAAGTGACGGAACTTGTATATTATTATATTACTTTCACAACTTGAATTACCTGCTAAGTCCCTTTTCTTGAGGTGAGAAGTCATCAAATAACTTCTGCCGCTCGGGGCGGAGAGGAAGTGTTTTACTTAGAGACTTTTACTGACTAGGACAACATAATTATGTATATAGGAACATAGCTGGTACATTCCTTCAGTTTTTCTTTGCAAAGACGAACATTGTAACTCGAACTTCAAACAATCCTTCAAAAAATAAATATTATTGTTTACTAGCCAACAGCTTTGCTTGCATGAATGTAGGTTACTCCATACAAACTTTGGACACTTTTATAAAATTAGCAGTATAGAACATTAATCAGTGCCTGCTAGGGTCGTCGGTTTGTCGAAAAGTGTTACCGCGGCCCTGAAACGTAAAGGCAATTGAAGGAACACAGGTCGGTCTTAGTCAGTTAAATTCTGACACTCTATCTCGCTCTAACAAGAGCAGTAGGAGTCATTTTACAAAACTAATTGATTGAGTAATATTGTAGGGTAAAACAATAGATGGATTAATTAATTAAACCCAAAGAGTACGCCGGTGTTCGCTCTCTCATTCTTCTCATTATTTCTATTGTATCTTTAAATAAGATATTCGAAAGGTTAAAGCGGGCAAAACGGAGAAGAAAAATAAATAATAATTTACACTACGACTACTAATGAGGAACAGATCTCTCCTCTCCTCTCTTGCCTTTATTGGCTGGCTTGAGTGGAGATTTACAAAAGCAAACGTGCTCGGGAGAAGGATGTATAATCCAGTAAGGTGCTGATAGGAATCTTGACCGTACCACCGGGATGATCCTAACAGCTAAGGTTACATCTCTCCACTCCTCAAGCACCTCAGGATATGTTGCCCTCTTGTTGCTACGTCGCTTCGTGTTAGAGACCGTTTTTAGGAGCCTATTTATTGAGTGTGCACAAGTCACCCCCTGCCTTCAGAGTCAATGGATATTAATAATATCGTTTAGGCAGGGGCCATAGTCTAACTTATTTCCTGGAAACTAGTCCACTTAAACCTCCCAAAACTACAGCTCAATATCTTTGTTTTCAATATGTCAATAGTTTCTCACCAACCGGGGGTGGTTCTTGGATGCACTAGCATAGAGCGTATAGGTACAAAATAAGTAATAGTACAGTGTAGTGATAATAATCCTTGGTGGGAACCACGTTCCATGAAAAGCATTGTGAGTTGGCTTCTCTGCCTCGTACATACGCTTTCCAAAGTTCCAGGAAGTCGGGATCCTGAGATAAATATTATTATTGTATTATTGTAGTTAGCCCATATTCTCCCACTGCTGGGCAAAGGCCTCCCCCCACTCCTTCCAACGATCACGGTTTCTCGCTTTCCCATTCCAATTCTCGAGGAAGCCATCCAGGTCGTCCCGCCATCTCCTTCGTGGTCTGCCTCGGCCCGTAAAATACAGGATTGGTGCCCGGACATAGCAACGCGAGCCCGAGATAAATTAATAATAATAATATGCAGTAATGTTACAAATAGTAGTAGTAGTAGTAGTTATGTAATACTTTGTAAAAAATTGAATTAGTTGTTGTATGTTCTTAGAGTCTGTCTAAAAAGTCAAACAACTTGGGTAATTATAAGTGTAAAATGAAATCTGATGTAGTCAACATTGGCTCAATAATCAAGGTTGATTAAGAGATCTTGATCATTGTTTGCTAATAGTAGAACCCTATAAAACTATCGAATATAAGTATTTTTTAAATGATTAAAATATATTATACAAAATTCCCAAGTCGGTAGACTTTTTAGACAGACTATAATATGTATTAGTTATTGTTCTATGTAATTTGTCTATGGGTCTTTTTTTTTTTTTTTTTCGATGGGAAAAATCATCTTATGACAACCCCCGCTCTTGGGCGGAGCGGGAGATAGTGTCAGACTCTTACTGACTAAAAAACCCATCCCGTTCCTTCTAGCCTTCGTACCGGGGCTCGAGCGCCCTTTCGGATAACCCTGGCCCCAGTAGGCTTCGACCCGGCTGGGCCCCTGCTGTTGCTGACAACTCCTTGAAGCGCGCGCCGTCGACGACTTGGGCTTGGTCCGGACGGTTACCGGACGGCCGGACAGCGAGCTACCCATTGCTCACTGTCCGCAAGCCCGCGCCTGCGGTGGCTGGAAATCGGGATCGGAATCCCGGCGGCGGCGGCGAGAGCGCCGTTGTCTGATGCGGTCGGCCTCCTCCTTAGCGAGCATTACTGCTTCGCAGAAGTCGGCGACCGCCTGCCACTCCTCCTCGCTCCGGACCATGTTGTCTATGGGTCTTGAAAATAAAGAATAATTAAAAATACATTAAAAAAATCACACATCTCACTACTTGTTTTTTTAGTAGAAAAGCACGTGCTACGCAATTCAAACTCAACTTGAATTGTACCTGAGTGGCTCATTACAACCATTCTCTTTGCTACCCGACAATGAAAAGAACAATGTTTTCTTTTTTGTTACAAAAAAGATAGTTCTTGAGATCTTTAGAACACCAGCCGGGTGGATTTAATCCTTTAGTTGTCTGAACAGCACGGAGACAATGGTTCAAGATGGCAGATGCAATCAGGAACGAAGCTTCGTGTTGAGCGGCGACTTTTATACTTCATAGTGGCATTATTTCAACTATTTGCTCTATTTTTTCGAATACTATTTAAGAGGACTACTGGGTACTGAGAATGACGTGTTAAGGCCCAAAGCGCCATAAAACAGCGACTTTCTAAAGTCTATACTCCTCGGTAACGGCCAGGATATTAGGTTTGAAAAAAATATATGGTTATATAATAAACATATATTTTTTGATTTCATGAACAACTTTTTCAACTATTGATTTTTTCTTGCGATTAATACTTTTGGAAGGAGGGAAATGCTTATGTCTACGTCTTTTTAACTATCAGGGGCAGCATTAGTTTTGCACGGAACAAACTCACACTATAGGAGTAAAAAAAAAACACCCTGATAAAGTTTTCTTAAAAAAAACAGCCTGTGTGTGTATTGTAACCAGATTTACATAATTTTACTACACGTTAATTATTATGTTATTCAACTAGTCGTCTGTCTGCTATATAAGTATGTTAGCGGGCTTGCGGACGACGAGCAACGGGTAACTTGTCGTCCGACTGTCCGATAAAGGACCGAGCCAATTCGAGGGCGCGTAATGTAGCAAAACTGAAGGGGCCCACCAGGGCCAATGCCTGCTAAGCAATGACTACCTATAAAGCCAAAGGTCAACTGAAAAAGCACAGGTGAGTTTAAGTCAGTAAAAGTCTGACACGCGCGATTTACCATCACAAAAAAATAACTAAGCTGATAAGAACTGACAAGAAGAAACACGGGCGCGCGAAAGCTGGAAGGAGTGGAGAGAGCCTTTACCCAGGAGTGGGTGGGACAGAAAAGGCTAACAAAAAAAAGCTGCTAGGCAACTGTTTCTTGGATCATAATGCAGTCTCAGGCTTAGTAAGCAAAAATAACATCAAAAATGAAAATCACCACTTCAGATTGAAACATATAAAATTCAAATCAGACCGTTTATGTTGAAAAAATCACATCTTGGGTGAAATACAGTTAGGAGCTGGTTCCTTGGCGAAGGGTCGCGACACTCGCTACCCTCCATCAAGCCAGCAGCAGCTTGCCTCGGTCAACGACCCTCCTAATGCCGGCCGGACGGAAAAATGGGCAAATTACTTGTTCGCCAACTTTGATTTATGTACAGGAGAACCGAAGATTAAGGAGATAACATCTGTACCTACTTCAAGCCGTACAGAAGAACATAAACTAATTTATACCTAATAAAAATTAATCATCGAATTCGTCATGCATACCGTTATCATTTCTGAGAAATGTTGCGTCTTGCGTTTGAATAAAACCCTATCGATGCTTGTTATTTTTATTTTCTCCATCTTTATGTAGTTAACATGTAAAAAATCTTAACATGTCTTTTATAAAAAAAAAAAATCTAAAAATTTAACCCGTTGTATGGCCAGGACGCGGATCCACGCTGGACACAATAACTTTTTAATTGTGTCTCTAATTACGGCATACGAAAGGTTAATCTAAAAATGTTTACAATTAGGTATTTACTTAAACCGATGTTAGGTAATTAACTAAATTTAAATAATATTTGTATGTTTCTTATACAATTTATTTTAAATAAAAAGACATAAGTATCAAGATTGTTTACCTTTAAACTACCTAAACAGATGGAGTATAGGTAGGTACTTGAAGTTCAGTCATAGTTAAAAAAACTTGCTATCATTTGAGTCATCAAGGCTGCTCTAATTCCCAGGATAGCAGAGTTTGAAGGGTTTAGCTTCTAACGGAATCATTCCTAACCAGTTTTGGCGCCCTTAGAAACACGCTAACCCTTCCAAAATCAAATGTTTTTATCTACATCATGGAGAATACTGGGCCAGCTTTTTGTTGCCATAAAAAAAAAAATGTGAAGGTTATCACTGGCCGGTAAGAGTTTGGGAAGCAAAAAATAGTTCACTAGGTAATTGCTTCCGTTGCTAACTATATTTAGATGAATTAAATAATGTAATTAAGGACATAAATAAAGTTCATCACATTATGTCGCCAATATTTTCTTCCTCATACCTAAAACATTAATATTTATTTGCTAAAAACACGGTATTTAATGTGGTAAATAAAAAGGTACAAGTATGAGCAAACATGGTAGTATTTAGAAAGTAAATATTTAGAACAAAACATACATTTTTTAATGAAATATTTTACACAATAAAAACTAATCGACAACCAATAGTAAAAGTATTATTATTATAATCCAAAAGTTCTTTTTATTTACGTTTCCCTCATTGTATAGATAAAAAACATCGAAGATATTATATCTGTTATTGGATATGATGAAATATAAAGATTTTTTTTCCTTTATAGTCAGTGCTACTAATAATATTGGCAGTCCAAGCACATTAATCGTATTTAACTGCAAAATTATATTGAAAAGATCTCCCCACGAGTGCTGAATGCAAAGCTTTTCCCACCGACGACGTCGCCCCAATTTCTCGAGCTCTATAAGATTTTGCCTTGCGAAATTTCTTTCACATTACCTTCTGGCGACCCTAGCCCCAAGGTGATTGTTGCGAGGGCCCTTTTCTCAGGCCCTTGGCTCACATCTGTCGTTGCACCGGCCGTCGCCCTACGTGCAGTTGCATACAATGCAAGACGCTTTATTTCGGTTATTTCAACGGTCGAATTTAAAACGAGACGGTAAATGCATTGATTTAATGTGTATGCCTCGACAGGGTCTAAATAAAATTAAGTATGTTGGCAACATTGGCGATAACGGTTGTCAAAGACGATTAGTTTAATTCTTTTGGTCTGCAATCGGCTTATCGTTAGTTACCCTATTAGGTGTTAGTCATCGTATTTTATTTTGGTTTCTTTTCCCTAGAAGTTTTAAAAACTTTCACTTCTTATCATCATTTTAACACTGATAACCAACTCTCCAAAGCTTTGTATTGTTTTTGAACATTATGTACCTACCTGATATGTACCTAGATAACACCATTAAATAATAATATTATCATATCTCTTTTACAAAAGAAAGGTGCGAAAATAATGTGTTATTGTTACAATCTATACAGTCATTGTCGTGGTCTTATCCATTCATGATCCCCTAGTACTATTGAAATTTAGACAATGTTATTTCTTAGAAGAATGCAAAAAAAACAGTGTTTTCTTTATTTTGGTAACGAGGAAGTAAGTTTTTTGTATTTTCATTAATTCTTTGAAGTACATATATAAATATCTACATTATGTATCTATACTAATATTATAAAGAGGTTAAGTTTGTTTTTTGTTTGTAGGAGGTAATCTCTGGAAGATCTGGTCCGACTGCTAAAATTTTTTCAAGCTATATTAAGTAAGCTATATTTTATGTGTGTGAGCGAAGCCGCGAGCAAAAGCTAGTAGCTATATAAATGAAGTATAAGCCCCATTTCTTCTCCTGTTAATTTTTTTCAACATATTTTATTTTGTAAATACGTGTGACATGATAATGGTTTTTCTTCTTGTCAATCAAACTAATTTATTTGATCACCTAGATACTTATAAACATCTCGTATTCGACAGCCAGGTGGTAGTCTGTCTACCTGAGTTTTCGGAATTATCAGAAAAGGAGCGGCAAATAATGCACGTAGATCATTCCTTTCAACAAAATTGTTTAGCGTTAGATAACAATTTATCCATTGTGTACAAGTAAAGACGGGACCATGCACAAACACATTACCGTATCTATTATTATTATTATTCTTGTATACATGGAACTTGAGAATTTTTTATATAGACCGCTTTTTTTTAAGAATGTTTTTCTTATAATTGTAATGTAAGTATGTTCTTCATTCATATCTGTTTTTGGTTGGGAAATCATCCAATGGCATCTCCCGCTCGTGGGCGGAGCGGGAAGGCGTGTCAGACTTTTACTGACTAAACCCCACTTCTAGTTCCTTCGTTGCCTCTCATTTTAGCGTCGGGTTTTCCTTTCAGGAGCGAACCCATGGTCCCAGCCAGTGGGATTCGTCCCTGCTGGACCCTACGGTTTGCTAAAATGTCCATGAGGCACGCGTGGTATACTACATGCCGTCGACGACTTTGACTAGGTCCAGACGGTCACCGGACGGTCGGGCAAAGGGTAGCTCGCTGTCCGTGAACCCGCGCCAATGGTGGCCGGAAATAGAAATCGGGATCCTGGTGGCTGGGGCGTGAGGGCCCCGCGCGATCGGCCACTGCCTCAGCCAGCATTCCTGCTTCGTAGAAGGCGACCGCTTGCCACTCCTCCTTCTTAACACATGTATCTAAATGTCCCAAGGGAACATACTTCCAAAGTAAAAAGTGACAAAGTAAAAAATGTGCTGTTCCAGGACATGGTCTGCCTATCCGTTTTTCATCCAAATCCGTTCAGCTGTTTGAGCATAAAGATGTAACAAACATACTTACAAACTTTGACCTTTATAATATTAGTGTGATGGGTAAGTGTGCCTCAGTGAAAGTTGCTACTTGTATCGACACTCTTGTTCCATATCCATATCCATCTTCCTAGCACGTCATGCTGCAGGTACTGTAGTGCTACCACTGCGCCAGCGCAGAAACTCAGTGGTCATGGTGGAGATGACAACCTCACCGGTGGTCATGTTTACAGGTATTTATTTCGAGCCGATTGGGGTTGACCAGCATGCAAAAAATAATTATATTATCAAATTGAACAAGTTATAATAATCGCCCTCGTGCCCTAGTCGCCGGGATTCCAATCCCGATTTCCGGCCACTTTACGCACGGGCTTGAGCTACCCATTGCTCGCCGTCCGAGACCAAGTTGTCGACGTGAGTTGTCAGCAACTTACCGTAGGGGCCCAGTAGGGTCAAAGCCTACTGAGGCCATAGGTGATGCGAAATATAACCCCAGGGCCCTGGAACAATGCAAAAAAGGAATAGGAGTGGGTTTTGTCTGTAAAAGTCTGACACTACCGCTTCGCCCAGGACAGGAGATCATTTAAATGATTTTCTCACCTAAAAAAAGATGGCGTTAGTTGAATGTTATGGAATATTATTATTTGATTAAGTATTCATAAAAATAATCAAATAATAAATAGAATAAAATATATCTGAAAGGATGGCTTATCCAAACGAAAAATAAGTAAAGGTGTCTTAGCGATTTCAATGGATTGATTTTCAATACCTTCAATTTATTGATGTCTATCTATTTCATCCTTAGTAATAGAATCTTTGCATAGAAATTATAAAGGTACCTAGATAGATAGAGGTATCTAGATTGTAGCAACCTCAAATGTAGTAAGGTACTTAAGTACCAATATCAATAGAAAACGATCTTGGAGAAGAGTACAAGCAAATTAAGATATTATGAAGCAAAAAAGCATATACATTGGCAATGTAAACATTGTAAAATAATCAACTTTGCAGTTCCTGTTGGTCTTCACTGGGGATTAGATAGCGTGATGATCACAGTTCATTTCGATAGCAGTAACGACCTCTAGCGTTGTTAAACCTAGTTATTTGTTAAATTCAGTCTTCTTTTTCGTACTTTTCCGAAGCTTTTGGCTGTACGCTTAATCGGTACCAGATGGCGTGATGCTTTTGCTGGATTGTAGTTTGACAATGCCCTCTAGCGACTTATATCGAAATTAGCATGCTGGAGATTGGCAACACTATGTGTAACGGTGTTTGATTGCATTTTTCAATCTCGCACGAGTGACGTGGCGAGTATACGCGCGCTAGCTATTTGCCTCTCACACTTTGATTGAAAATGTTTCGTCGAACGACAAGGCGAATATCGAGGCGAATGGCGGCACGCGAACGTGTAATGTGGTATGACGTATGAGACTGATAACCTGGCAACACTCTAAAAATGTCAGTTAGTTGTCAAAATGGCACGTCAGCAGCAAGACGTTGATGAGCTTTTCGATGTTAAAAATGCATTTTATGTTGGAAATTATCAACAAGCAATTAACGAGGCACAAAGTGTATCGGTGAGTATCGGTTATTTTTACAAAACCAACCTTGGTTCGCTATTTCGGGGTGTATTTCATCTTGTTTTGGGCGGTGACGTTGTGCGGTTCTTGTTTTCCCTAAAAAAACCTATTAAAACCTCTGTCTTAAGTATAATTTAAATATTCTATTAAGTTTTCTACTGTATCTTAACACAATCAATAATTTTTTCAGCCATCAACACCTCTCATAGCGCTCCAACGAGATGCTTTCTTGTATCGATCGTACATCGCTCAAGGGAACCACAGGATCGTGTTGCAAGAGCTGAAGACCGCGGATCCTTTGCTGCAGCCGCTGAAGACTTTAGTGGAGTACCTGACACCCAACGCCAATAAACCTGCAATCGTTGCTGATATTGACGCGCGCGTGAGTAGCTACTTGTTTATAATTATGTTTATTTGACTAATGAAAGAGTGTTTTTGTAGTTGGTACATATAGATTACAAATGACTGTGTAGAATTAAGTCTTATAGTAAAACAATGATGAGATGACATGTGCATTGAAAATCGTGTGTTCAGAGTAGTAAAATTATTAGACGCAAACTAAGCAATTGCATTCACTGCTATCAATTAAGTTAAAATTAATTTTAAACTATCATCATGTGATCAAACAACTCCTTAATGATAACTCCTTCACAATAATATTACAACTAGGGAATTCAATTCTGTATGCCTGCAGGATTGAAGTCATCAATTCCATGAATCCCGTTAAATTTACAGGATTAGAATTAAATAGTGTTTTAAGTAGTGGTTAGATAATAAACAAAAACACCGGTCCCATAAACAGAGTTAGTCTAATTTTAAATGAAACTTGATTTTAAGTTTTTAACTATAACAGGGTAGTTTCCAGGGTCAAAATTTCTTCAACATTCTTTATAAACGTAAACATCTTTTATAGTCTAAAATACGGACTAATTAAATTTTTTACGGCTACCAGCCTATTCAAACTTGTAAAACACAGGTTAAAATTAACCTAGTTCGGGCTGCCCACTAACAAACACGGCACATCGGAACCACGATTATTTGCACCTTTAATAATATTTTAGTTTTAGTATATTTTTAGGCACTGAACTGTATGAATATCCTTATTCATTACTTTTCCTTACTTTTTTGTAAACGTTATTTGCAATAAATTTATTATTATATTATTATTATTAATAAATTATTATTATATAATTCATAATATATAGAAAGACACGATGCAATAAATGGTCAAAACTGATAGTATTGCGTAACACTCCAGGTGGCTAAAGGAACGGAGCTGTCCAATGAAATCTTCCTGATTGTGGCTGCCACTATCTACTACCATGAGGACAACTATGAAGCAGCACTCAAGTATGTATACATTTAATATTTACATTATTAATGATTCATTTATGACTGGCCCAGTGGCGTGCCTACCATATAAGCCAAAAAGCCTGGCTTGCCCTACCAAAACCTCACCTAATTCATAGAACACGACCAATCAATTAATTATCACAAAAATCTAAACTTTAAACTTCGCGCGCTTACGCGGTTACGCTAAGTTGCCACTGTGTTGTGTGAAATTCAAAAATCATTCATAAGACGATACCAGGGCGAAGCGAGGATGCCATTCTGAGCGAAATCTCTCCGATCTCACTCTAACACTTAACAAAAGAAAGAGATGAACACTAATGTGTTGTTGTCTTTTTCTGCCTCAAAGGCTTTTATGAGGCTTTATCTTCTATCTCAACTTTTGATATAAATACGTCAAATTTTGTGTGTGTGTGGGTGTAATTTGTTATTGTGTGCAAATCCTCGTCGAACATTTTGTTCTAAAAAAAAGCAGGGCTTTGGTAAATTTATGAATGACAGAAATTTTTACGCATATTATAATACGAGGCGCCCTCTATGACGCGTAAAGTTGTACGAACTAAAAAGTACTCAGTTCAAATTTGCTTTGATCGGTTATCATGTTGTACGTAATTATTGTTTTGTTTTTTTTTTTGTTTTCCGTCATTTAACAGTTTATGAATTCGGAAACTATACTTGTGGTTGTGTGTGGATATTATTATGTGTGGAATTGATATCAATGGCCAGGTAGGGTTTGAGTTTTAAAGATAAATATAATCTTGTAACTTTACTATTTTGAATATTTCTCAGAAAAGTTAATAACAATGCTTGGAATACATCAGGTATGACTCAAATAACTTTGCTAGTGCCATGAAAATTCTCAAAAGTACTTGAACGCTGTTATTTCCTTCTTTATACATGGCTTTGACTTTGACTTTGGTAAACCGCCAATAGAAAGTTGGTTCTCTTTCTCGACAGTTAAGTGATAAGTGTGTTTTAAAAAAGCGAACAACGAAAAGCTACCGCTGTTTCAATTGTGAGTATTTGCCAATAATATTACATATTATTATAACGAACAAGTGTTTGAAACACCAAGATTTAAAAAAATATGTATTAGTTACACATTCATAACTAGATGGCGTTGGCGTCAAAACAGTAACATTAGATCAGTACCTAGTACTCGGTTGTTTTATTTCACACTCAACTCAACCTTACATTAAATATTCATTATGTTCAAATTAATCGTTGTAATAGTATTGGCTAACCATCCCGGCCGGCCGGTACTCGACAACAAGAGCGGCTTTCCGAATTATCTTTGATTGCAATTGAAAATCAGCTGTTGGTAGAATAACGTTCACAAACTTTTTACGTTGGTGTAAGTAATACAATCATTTTTAAATAAAGATAGACAATTTGAATTAGAATACGATTTTTTTTTCTATTCATGTACCTATTCAAACTTTACGATTATTGGTATGATGATAAAGTTGTTGTGGTGAAGCTTTTGTTATCATTATTTATTACTTACTATTAACATTATAATTGTTAATAGTAGTGGAGCAATTCAGAAAAATCAGCATTACTGCACTGATGACACGTGGTAGCACGAGATTTTTTTTTGATAGGTAAGTAGTAGTTAGGTCAAGATTCCTTGGCTTGCCCCATGTTAAGGCATCAGGCACGCCACTGGACTGGCCTGTTGGTCTAGTAGTTCGTGGCCCTCATTGCTGTGTTTGTGTGATGAGCATGATCATTTGTTCTGTATCTGGGTGTAATTTATCTATAATATGTATGTATTTAGATTTAAATCGGACCGGTCGTTGTGGCGACGCTTGGGGGAGGTCTATGTCCAACAGTGGATGTCTTTCGGCTGATATGATGATGATTTAGATTTAAAGTATGTTTATCAGTTGTCTAGTACTCATAACACAAGCTCTGCTTAGCTTGAGACTAGATGGCGTTGTGTGGTAGTTGTGGAATATTATTATTATTTATTTGAACACCATCTTCTGGCACTACTATAACCACATTCGCGTTAAGATTTGACATATAAAGAAACCTGTTTTTTAACTCTCTGTTCAACCGATTTTAACTTCTATTTTGTAGGCATAAGGATGGCATTAAAAGCAAAAGAGTGGTAACAATTACAATACCTACTATTTACTGAACCCGCCATTTGTTATGACACCAACATAATTAAGTCAAAATCGGTTCAACTGACAGTAATAAAAGTTTTCCATAAATGTCTAATGTTATTTTGAACCGAGTATAGGTGCATGCATTGACCAATGCATTTACCTGATAGTAAGGGACAATGTGGTAGACAATGGAGTATGCTTGCCTAGAAAGGACCTATTCCCTCTTGACCAAAAGGCTCCTAAGTTGTAGCTAATCAGGAAACAGACTCTGGTAGGGAACTCTAGTCCTTACCTGTGTGCATAATATAAGTTAATTAGCCAACCAATCTGCCACAAGCATTTTCCCAGCTATTATGTTGACTAGTTTTTCTCAGTCAGTCAGTACTGTCCCAGACTCGTAGTTGACAGTCCTGAAAATAGACTGCAGTTCAGTGGTATCACTTTGAACCAGACTTACGCGTTGCGTAGTACCCACTTACATGCAGCTTGTGGCACGATATTGTTTTAAGGCCAATGCTTCATTAAGCGGGCGCCCGTGCGTGCACTCGTCGCGTGTGTCGTGTGCGGTGGCCCCCGTAGCGGAAACCGGATTAATACCTGCGCAGTGTCGCTAGTACAACTTTGACGGTATGCATGTAGTCGTGCCGATGGAGAAATTTAATGTTTACGTACCAAAACGCGACGGGTGCCAGTTGGTGCCACAGTGCCGCGTAACGCAGCGTTCGTACGAACTTATTTGGCAGGAAATTAATTCATTAAACCCCAAGCGAACGCGTTCGCGCATCTATTGTCTAACTATTGTGTCTCAAATTGACGGTATCTGAAAGGTTAAACTAGTCCAAATAACTCATTACAGAGATTGTCCCACGGGGGATTCTGCTCTGAAAGGAATAAATTACTTCATCTCATTTGCTCATAACCTAACTAAAAAAAAAGTTGTATAGTTGTTGTTGTATACTGTGTATAGCAATTTATCTCAATGTCCATAATCCTATTTCTAGAATTCTCCACAATGCTGAATCGTTGGAGCTCCGTGCGTTCACCCTGCAGTGCCTGCTGGCCATGAACCGGCCCGACCTGGCCCGCAAGCAGCTGAAGGCGCTGCAAGACATCGAGGATGACAGCACGTTGACACAGCTAGCCCAAGCTTGGCTGAATTTGTCACAGGTTAGTAATAGTGATACTGTGAAAAAAATCCGTTTTGTCCTTACTTTGAATAGCAAAGTCAAAGTCAAATTTTATACAACCATCAGTGACCAATATAGTCAATATTTGAATTTATAACTTTACTAGATACCCGCAGCTTCGCCCGCGTCTACCCTTTTCATCCCTGTTTCTCAAAAAAAATTTGCCTATGTCCGTCTCCAGGGTTCCAACTATCTCTGTACCAAAATTCATCAAAATCGGTTGTACCATTTAGGCGTGTGAACGTAACAAACAAACTCACTTTCGCTTTTATAATATTAGTAAGAATTGTTTTTTAAGTTTTATCTATCCAGGCAAATACTAACAACAAACAGCTTTTCAAGTAGTTCTGCATGCCAAAAAGCAATACAAATTTAAGGCAACATTGCTCATTGCATAGAATGTATGCAGTATACAAAGAGAACGATAAAGATATCGACTTGTTCCATACATCTGTGCCCTCTGTAAAAAAAATATTGTTACACAAAAAATAAAAATATAAATTTATTATTTAATGTATTATTTAATGTCAATTTCCAAATTCTGTTTGTCCAAATTTAATTTAAATTTAATTTAATAATCAAATTAAAAAAAAAATCTGTTTGTTCTTACTATTATTTATTCTGTATTTTAATTATTGTTATTGTTATTATCTGTTAAGGCGTACAAATTAGTGCATGTAGTGCTCTTCTTTAAGTGATGGGGCACTTAGACGTAAGATTGTATTGTTTTTTCTTTATACATATGTAATAGTGCACTCATTGTTGAAGAGTCAAATAAATAAATAAATAAATAAAATAAATAAAGTATTATGTAAACAGTCGGTCTCCACATCGTCAGCAAAAGTATGCAAAGCTCTCTCCCCCATGCATATTCGTAAATGTATGTTTCAAATTGTTCTGGTTTCGTTCTTAAATTCATTATTGTACACAAAAACATACATAGTACATGGTGATACATACAGTTTATGTACAAAGGCGAGCTTAACTCAACAATGAGTTTTCTCCCAACAAACCTTTGGGGCCATGGGTGATGCAAAAGAGATCCCCGGGGCCCTGAAACAATGGCAAAGAAGGAACAGGAGTGGGTTTTTAGTCAGTAAAAGGGTGACACGCCCCGGTCCCGCTCCGCCCAAGGGCGGGAGATGTCATTGGATGATTTTCCCACCTAAAAAAAAACAGTATTCATATCGTTTTATCCCTCAACTGAGGCAGTATTTGTTTTAGGTTACTTTGTAGGTTATTATGACATGATTATTATTTGCAGGGCGGACCAGGAGTGCAGGACGCACACTACAGTATAATGGAGCTGTCAGAAAGGCTCGGCGCCCTGGGGGCCGGGCCTGCCGCCGTAGGAGCAGCCGCCGCTGCTTCCAGAGGTAAATTTAACGCTAAATATAGCGTCTATTGTGTGTTGAAAGGTTAATTTGATCGTTTATCTTATTTAGTTATGTTTATTTTCATAAACATGTGTAAAGCAACTATTACTTTACGTGTACTAGTAATAATGTTTTAGCTTAAAGTCCCACTTCTAGTTGTAATGTAACCGTAGACTAGTTTAGTTGTACTTCTTGGTTATAATTCGCAGGCATGTGGGAGGAAGCGGAGCAGATGCTGACGGAGGCGGCGGCGCGCGCGCCCCAGCAGCCCGACCTGCTGCTCGGGCTCGCCGTCACGGCCGCGCACAGCGGGAAGGCGCCCGAGGTCAGCATCCACATCATAATAATATCTCAATCACTTTAACTCTAGAATTTTAACAATCTGCACTGGGGCGTAATATGGCCGCCACAGTGTAAGCACAAAATAGATAGGTAAAGAAGTGAATCTAATGTAGGCCTACTTCACTTTTCATACCTCAGCAATCGCGCTAAGTTTTGCGCTGCTCTGTCCTAGCGCTCCGAAACGTGGTCACTTACAATGGGCCTCATAAGAAGACTCAAAGTCACCCCAAGGGCGATAGAAAGGGCTATGCTTGGAATTTCCTTGCGTGATCCCATCAGAAATGAAGATATCCGCAGAAGAGCCAAGGTTACCGACGTAACTCGAAGAATCGCCAAATTTAAGTGGCAATGGGCAGGGCACATTGCACATAGAACAGATGGTCGGTGAGGGCGAAAGATTCTGGAGTGGCTGCCACGTACCGGAAGACGCAGCGTACGGAAGATATCCGCAGAAGAGCCAAGGTTACCGACGTAACTCGAAGAATCGCCAAACTTAAGTGGCAATGGGCAGGGCACATTGCACATAGAACAGATGGTCGATGAGGACGAAAGATTCTGGTACCGGAAGACGCAGCGTACGCACGGCCTCCAACAAGGTGGACCGATGATCTAGTCAGGTTCGCGGGAATCCGATGGATGCGTGATGCACAAGACCGGTCGTTGTGGCGACGCTTGGGGGAGGCCTATGTCCAACAGAGGACGTCTTTCGGCTGATGTGATGATGATGTCCTAGCGCGCTCGGGCGCGGCGATAAAAACCTAATAAGAATTGTTTAAAAATCATAAAAATCTGGGCACCACCAGTCTACCACCACTGCTCCCTCATCATGACATCTAGAAATTTATTATTTACTCGCTGAACTTCGTACTGCTCAATAGTCCTTTTAACTAAGCTGTCAAAGGATAACGCCATCTACAGGCATTACCGGAACCAGTATACTTAATTGCAAAATGACATTTTAATTAGAGATGGAGTTGTAATCGAATTTTTTTTTTCTCTCTAAACCTTCCTTGGATTATCACGAATATTTCAAGACCAAAATAAACTCAATCGGTCCAGCCGTTCTCGATTTTTAGCGAGGCTAAGAAACAGCTATTCATAATAAAGATTTTTCCTTGACTTTTCCTTTAACTTTTTCACGTAATTCCAGGTGTTCAACCGCTACATAGCCCAGCTACTGGACAGCCACCCGGAGCACCCGTACACGCGGGAACACCTCGCCAAGACCAACGAGTTCAAGCGCCTCGCCGCGCAGTACCAGCCTTCCGTCGCCAGCTGAAGCTTCCTGCCCTAGCAATAGAGTTCAATGTCGCTTATGATTCTATCTATGTTTGTAACTAAAGAGCCTATATTATTCTAA
The DNA here is from genome assembly GCA_929112965.1 of Mythimna albipuncta. Taxonomy (NCBI): domain Eukaryota; kingdom Metazoa; phylum Arthropoda; class Insecta; order Lepidoptera; family Noctuidae; genus Mythimna; species Mythimna albipuncta. The sequence goes on from OV815973.1 coordinate 2,767,117, forward strand.
TAACGTGCAGTTTTATTGTTTGTAGATCTAGTTTAGTTATACTCCATCTACACTAATATTATAAAGAGGTAAGGATTGGTTTTTGTTTGGTAATCTCTGAGGGCCAACTCCGATGCTTATAGGGTCAACTCATACCGAAAGAGCGGCGAAGGGCAGCGAAGCGGAGCGCAGTTTCAGTTTCATATGAATTTTAACTTTATTATCATTACCATAATACTTATTATCGCATGAGAAACTCGAACGAGTCGCGCGGATGCACGCGGCGCCGCAGGAATTCCGGGGAATTCTCTCGTTCGTGTTTCTCATGCGATAATAAGTATTATGGTAATGATAATAAAGTAAAAATTCATATGACACTGAAACTGCGCTGCCTTTCGCCGCTCTTTCGGTGTGAGTTGACCCTAAGCGTAAGCGAACGTGTTAAATGTCACCTGTTACCTGTTAGTTGCGACCTCAATTGTGGCAACAAAATATATTTAGGGAATAGGTATAAAAATAAACACCAAAGTTTACAAAACTCCTTCATCCTCATGTAATCCTAGTAGAAGCTATATTCATAGTCGGTGTCTGGTTCCTCGGCTTCCTCGGAATTGGTCACGTTTCCCAGTATGTGGTACTGTCGGAGTTTCTCTAACGCTGCCATGCCATCCATCAGGCCTAGGGGCACGTCTGGGTCAGGCTCGCCTTTGACCAGAGTCCAATCCGTTGTAGACTCGTGGAGAATCTCGCCGGTCAAACCTGGAAGTTATAAGTATTTAGTATTATATGGGTGGGTTATTATATCTCAGAACCCTGGAGTCCTGGACCTTTGGAAGGCGTACGAGGAGTCGAAACCAACTCGCAGAGGCCCTTTTGACGCTTTTAATGGAACGTGGTATCAACCGGTGATTAACCCTGTACGCGCTATGCTAGTGCATCCAAGGTCAGCCCCCGGTTGGTGGGACACTATTGGAACAATAAGGCTATGGTTTCAGGACTCTTAAATGGACTGGTTACCAGGAACTATGTTAAGACTATGGCCCCTGCCTGAACGATGTTTTTAAATCTCATTGATAAAAAGGCAGGTGACTTGTACACTCAACAAATGGCTTATTATTATATGAAGCACACTAGCAGCTATTAGCTGATGCACAAAATAGATAGGTACAGAAGTCAATCTACATACAAAGTGCGCCCGACCAACACACACATAGACACCGCTCACGGACACGATTTCTCAGTCGGTCATTTTTCTGGAACGACAGTAACGCTTGCGGTTTTTTATTGTCTCTTGTAGGGTCTTTGTTTATTTATGTGCAGTGGTATGATGCATTATCCATTACTACACTACAATTCTGTTTTAGAATTAGCACTATTTAATCTTTCATGGATGAAGTTTGCAGAATTCATATCGTTATGATAGTCACTTGACTAAGATTTCAGCACATAGTAGCAGTCCATTTTTAACAAACTTTGTTGACTTGCTAGGTATCGCTCGGGTACGCATATTTAGGGAAATTTTACTGTGATGGTCACCCGAAAATTTATTTGACAATGGGTTTATTTGTGGAAAATGGTACCGTAGGCCCAATATTTTCTCATTTCTTTTCACAAACACGTTTGACTTTCAAGATAAATAACCTTGCTAGCACTTTTAATCACTTTTGATATAATAATGACGACTATTTACTTTAGAAACGATAAAAATACAGAACACAACACATTCTCCTGTCACATCATGACATAAACGATTAGTTTCCAATTTCGGCCACGCGCCAACTTATCTTGCGCTAGCTCTAATTCTTTATTGGTCACTCTACCCAATTTCTTCTATTTGATGTTATGGCGTGACATAACAACATGGCAATCGATCCTATTCATAATTTTATTGGAACCATAAAATATAAAAAGAACTCCTTTCTTATACATAATTATGTATTATTATCTATGTTTGGAACGCATTGTATACTAGAATATATGTTTATATGTATTTATATACTACGCTTTGCGTAAAGCAAAGCGTTCCAAAAATTCAATTTAATGTGCCGACGAATGCAAAATGATGAAACTTGAGATTCTTCTGTCTTCGAGTTCATATTACTTGCTCGAAAGTATATAACATGTAAGCGGTAACGAAACGATAGCGCGATCTAATTCGACCCCAACGCCATCTAGGGAAGTACGGGTTAAACTTTTACGATTTTACGATATTTTTTTCATTTCAAGGTGACGAAAATAAATTGTCGTGTAAATGTTTTTTTAAAACCTGTTTGCAAAATTATATTATTTAGCATACTAGACTTTTACTTTTTTTCTTAGTTATTGTGCTATAGCTTGTATTATGAAGAAAAATATATGTTATCGCCAAACTAAAGTGGCAGTGGGCAAGCACATTGCTTGCACAACAAGTGGTCAATGGTCCAATATGAATATACTATTACTGTCTCAAGACTATCGCTAAAGTCTATGACCAGTGCCTGTTGCCAATGATGACATATGGCTCCGAAACGTTGTCGCTTAAATGGGCCTCATCAGGAGACTTAGAGTCACCCAGAGGGCAATGGAAAGGGCTATGCTCGGAGTTTCCTTGCGTGGTCACATCAGAAATGAAGACATTCACAGGAGAACCAAGGTTACCGACAAAGCTCGAAGTATTGCCAAACTTAAGTGGCAATGGGCAGGGCACATTGCTCACTCATTCAACTCGATGCCACCACTCGTTCCCGAGCGAGATAAAGGGTCTTGAGTTCTTGACAGAAGACGTAGGTGAGCAGTGGAGCACTAAGAAAGGATTTTCCAAAATTGGGGTCTAAAGTTTGTATGAAGAAACTTACATTCAAGCGGGCAATGTCGCTGGCAGAAGCTAGGTTAATGAATGAATGAATAAAAACAATAAAATATTTTTATCCCACCATCTCGGAAATCTGAGAGTAATAAAAGCCGTTTTTATTCTGTAGACTGAGAGATAAAGTAAATTTTATTGCATTTAGACATAACATCTTAGTGCACGCGATGTCTAAGTTTGTGAATTCAAAACATCATTAAACCTATTTTACTTCTACCTCCATGGTGCCAAATGTGTTATACATTTTTTTTTATTTGTTAAAAACTCAGACTCAGAACCTCTTTGGTGTACTTTTCTTTTAGGGTGAGTTAACCAAACCTTAACCAGCCGTGAAACGGCCGCCTATTGGTCAATTCGACGATTTTACAAATGTTAACGGCTTTGTTATCTTTATAATAATAATAATAATACACGACCAGCTGTGCCTGCTTGGCAGTGCAGGATAGAGCGGCGTATCGGTGAGGCTAGAGCACTCATCGGCAAGCTTATCTGCTTCAGGGAGGGCAACACTCGCCCTAGGGTGATGCGCTTTGTGAAGCGGGCATTCGCGGGGACTGATATTAGTCCTCGAGATTATCTGCCCTGCGTCACAGAGCGTATCGACTTCCTGAAGCAGAAGATCTATGCATGGGCAAACCGTATTCGTAGGTACAAGCGGCGAGTGGAACGGTACACTCAGAATCGTACATTCCAAAGCAATGAAAGGTGGGTTTATAGGGCTTGGGAGCGACCGGACCAAGGTGTGACTGATACGCGCCTGCCGGATGATGACGCCATGTGTTCATTTTGGCGCAGCATTTGGTCGGCGCCTGTCAGTCACACCGAGGGTGATTGGATTCGAGAGGTCGAGCGCGCATGCGATCTTTTACCAGAAATGGGGGCAATAACCATCAGCCCCCAAGATGTAGCCCGTGCAGTTCGTCCGTTACCGAACTGGAAATCTCCAGGGCCGGACGGGCTGCACAATTTCTGGCTCAAATGGTTTCAAGGGTCGCACGCTCGCTTGGCATCTCAGTTCCAATCTGCCTTAGAGTCAGGGTCGCTGCCCCAGTTTCTAACAACAGGAATAACCCACCTGCTCCATAAATCAGGTAGTACTGCGGAACCCAAAAATTATAGACCGATTACGTGTTTGCCGACGGTCTATAAAGTTCTTACATCCATTCTGAGAGCTAAAATCAATAGTCATATTGAAACAAATTCTATCATGTCTGTCTCTCAGAATGGATGTAGGAACGGGTCCCGCGGTACTAAGGAGCTGCTCCTCATCGATATTGCCATTAGCCAACAGGTTCGACGTTCTCGAAAGAACCTGTCGGCATGCTGGATAGATTATAAGAAGGCCTATGACTCTGTTCCTCATACATGGCTCATGAGGGTGTTAGAACTGTATAAAGTTGATGCAACTTTGCGCACCTTCCTGATGTCATGTATGGGGCAGTGGAGAACAGTCCTTCACTATCCGGGATGTCGACAGATTTGGGAGAACAGCGAACCGATAAGGATTGAGCGTGGCATATTCCAGGGTGACAGTCTGAGTCCACTGTGGTTTTGCCTGGCTTTGAACCCTCTCAGCACACTGCTGGAGGGTTCTGGCTTAGGTTACCGGTTGAAAAGAGGCGGTCAGGTCATATCTCACCTTCTTTACATGGATGATCTGAAACTCTTTGCCCCCAACAACTTGCAACTGATGGAGCTACTGAAGGTAACTGAAACCTTCAGTAGTGCCATCAGGATGGACTTTGGTGTGGACAAATGTGCAGTCATACATGTAAAGCGAGGAGAGATTATGGAATCCGAGGGAATTCAACTCTCGGATTCCATACACCTTAGATCCCTCAGTTCAACCGAAACATACAAGTATTTGGGTATGTCGGAAGCGTTAGGCATCAATACTGATGACGTGAAACAATTGTTGAGGGAGCGCTTCTTTAGCCGCCTGAATAAAGTACTGAATAGTCTTTTGTCAGGCGGAAACAAGGTGCGCGCTTTCAACGGTTGGGTCATGCCAGTATTGATGTATTCTTTCGGCATACTCAAATGGACTCAGACAGAACTTGACGCCCTGGATAGGAGGGTCCGTACACTACTTACCGCAAATCGGATGCATCACCCACGGTCATCGGTGATGAGACTGTATATCCCGCGGAAGTGTGGGGGTCGTGGCTTCTTAAATGCCAAGTCCCTGCACAACCGCGTGGTATGCAGTCTCAGGGAATATTTCCTAGCCGTCGACGTGGGTATGCACCGAGATGTGGTGGCGGTGGACAAGGGCCTCACCCCGCTCTTCTTAGCTATCGAGAACTGGCGCAAACCTTTAGTACTGGATACTAATGACCGCAGGGAAGTATGGCAGGGCAAGGAGCTTCACGGACGCTTTTACCGGGCCTTACATGGGCCCGATGTAGACCTATTAGCGTCCGTATCTTGGCTACGTTTCGGGGACCTCTTCGGGGAAACCGAAGGTTTTGTCTTTGCAATTATGGACGAAGTTATGATGACGAACAATTACCGGAAATACATTGTGAAGGATGGTACGGTTGACATCTGTCGGGCATGCCACCGGCCCGGAGAATCAATCCGACACATTATTTCTGGGTGTTCTCGTCTGGCTAACGGAGACTATTTGCATAGACACAACCTCGTAGCCAGGATTATTCACCAGCAACTTGCTCTTAAATACAATCTTGTAGAATCAGAAGTACCGTACTAAAGGTATGTGCCCGACCCAGTTCTCGACAATGGCAGTATCACGTTATATTGGGATCGATCTATCATCACTGACAGGACTATTGTTGCCAATAAGCCTGACATAGTGGTGATAGATCGACTAGAGCGTCGCACAATGATTGTTGATATAGCGGTCCCTCATGACGAGAACCTCGTGAAAGCCGAGAAAGATAAACAAACTAAATATCTTGACTTGGCTCGCGAGGTTGTCGACATGTGGGAAGTGGATAGAGCAATCATTGTGCCGATAGTCGTGACGGCCAATGGCTTAATTGCCAAGAGCCTCGATCAACATCTGCGGAGGCTCTCGTTAGGCAGCTGGATCAAGGGCTTGATCCAGAAGGCAGTACTCCTAGACACGGCGCGTATTGTCCGGAGATTCCTCTCTCAGGAGCCCTGACCACCGGCAGCTTGGACCGTGTTCCCGATGCCGGTGGGCTACTATTTTTTATATTTTTAAATGTTTTTTTAATGTTATTTTTTTAAGAAATATTTAAAAATATACTATAATATGTACATAATAATAAATAAATGGAATAATAATAATAATAATATTCCACAACTATCACACAACGTCGTCTAGTCCCAAGCTAAGCAGAGCTTGTGTTATGGGTACTAGACAACTGATAAACATACTTATATATTTCTAAATACATACATATTATAGACAAATTACACCCAGACACAGAACAAATGATTATGCTCATCACACAAACATTTGTCCTGGGTGGGAATCGAACCCACGACCTCCGGTATAGCAGTCAGGGTCACTAACCACTAGACCAACAGGCCAGTCGATTATAGTTAAATGTTGCAACTCACCCTTAGTCATTCCCTCGCTGAGGTGGGATGAAAAGTTACGTGTCGCACTCGAGCGCAAAGATTTTTCACCCCATGCTCTTTTGGTTCTCTCGCGAACACTCAGGATTCTAATTTCAAAATCCTTCGCTTGCTCGGTCATCAAAATTGAGCACGCTGTTAAAAAGCAACTTTGCATCTTGTATAACAAATAAATATTCATTTTACGCTAGTTTTTTTTTTGAAATATAGCAAAGTTCCTCCATTTAATTTTGTAGTTACCGAATCGCGCCGAACCGTTTCTATCGATGAATTATGATTCAGTAAACATGGAATTTATGACGAATAACTACCAACTTTGTATGGCTTACAGATAGATAGCTGTTCCAGACTTCCAGGTCTGGGTGTTTGTAAACTGGTAACTACCCCGACTTACGAGTGGCAGGTCGCAGGTTCAAACCCAGCCAGGCGCATGACTTTGTGTAATTTATTTCATCACCACTGCTCTCAAAACGGTGAAGGGAAACATCGTGAGGAAACCGGCATGTTCTAGAACCAAAAATTCGAAGGCATGTGACATCCACCAACCCGCACTGGGCCCGCATGGTGAATTACGACCATTCCCTTTCCTAGAGAGGAGGCCTGAGTCTCAGCAGTGGGAACATTATAAGGCCGGCTATGCTAAGCTATGCTTCGATATAGGAGAAATTCCTAGTGCGAGATAAAAAAAAGACTAGGGCCATACGAACCATGAGGCAGTATGTCGACAGTTCCCTCGACGGGCGGCGCGGTGTACGCCTCTAATTCCTGCTCGGTTCTGCTCTCCCGGTCCAGCATCTCTTGCTTGCGCTGGCGACGCCATGCCTTCTGCAGATTGAAGCGCTCTGGCCTGGAATGAATTAAGTCGCGAGAAATTAGTAAAATGAAAAATCCCTTAAAGAATGAAAATGTGCAAAGGGAGAAAGATTATGAGTTTGGGTCATAGAAATTAGGGTAGTAACTGAGGCAATCTTAGAGGAGGCGGAGGCGGATGCGGAGGCGACGAGCTTCGTCATGGAAAAAATAGTAACAAAAAAATATTATAAATACCTTTAATCAAGGATTTTTTTTTTTCTAAATTGGGAGTTTCTGAATAAGTACGAAACAATTTTTAGAACTATCGTATCACAGCTAGTTTATGAGTTATTTGCCAAAGTATTGAACAATAATATTCCGGTATTTTTCGGAATTTAAATACTACGTATCTTCTTCTTCTTCCTGCCCTTGTCCCATCTTATTTGGGGTCGACGCAATACGTTTTTTCTTCCATTCTACCCTGTCACTCGTCATGCTATCACTAACTTCCTTTTCTTTCATATCATTCTTCACGCAATCCATACATCTTTTCTTTGGCCTCCCTCTCCCTCTCCACCCATCCACATTATACTCATAACTCCTCTTTACATGATCATACCAAGACAAACGTTTCCCCTTCAGCTTGTCAGTCACTGGCGCCACTTTCAAACTTCCTCTATTACACTCATTTCTCACTTTATCCATTCTCGTCACACCACACATCCATCTCAACATTCTCATCTCCGCTACATGCGATCTTTTTTCATCCGTCTTTTTCACAGCCCAACATTCTGATCCATACAGTATGACAGGTCTTATCACAGACTTGTAGTTTATTTTAATTACTACGTATCTAATAAAAAATAATTTAAATGATATTTTTTGCAATTTGCATTTTCTTTATGTAAGTTAGGAAGCTCGAATTGTATCACCCTTTTATTTATTTTTTTTATGGTGGGAAAAATCATGCATTGACATCCCCCGCCCTTGGGCGGAGCGGGAGATAGTGTCAGACTCTTACTGACTAAAAGACCCACCCCGTTCCTTCTAGCCTTCATACCGGGGCTCGAGCGCCCTTTCGGATAACCCTGGCCCCATTGTATCACATCACTTGTGTCACCAATTGTATCACTCTGTGATGGTAATTATGTTCCATCAACGTTAAGCAGATAGTCACTGAAATCGTGAATCTGTGGCAAATATTTAGCACTTTTTGTACTACATACAGATTTTAGATGAACCGCTTATCTCCTTTAAAACTTGCCTGTTCGTTAATCTTTAGCACAGTCCGGAACAAACAAACCAACAGTGATATCACTATCTTATCTATTCGTGAAATAAACATAATATTTACTATACATCAGATGGTAAACGAACATGATTTAAATTGAGAATAGTTTTATAATAAAAATCTATACTTTTAATTATTTTTGCTTTTAGCGTTGCCACTGCCATCTAGTCAAATATCGTATTAAAAAGATTAAAAAGACCCTAAAAAGTGTGGGTTTGTAGCGACATCTATGGCGCCACATAAGAACTAATCCTTCATCGCACAATCAAAGTTCTCCGTGCGATTAGATCAGCCTGTAAACATCTATCAGGCAGTTTCCCACCAGACCATAACACCTGTCTGGCCGGAGGAACTCTTCAACGGAGGTATGTCCACGTCTTTACTCTCTGTTCCGCCTACCTCCCAAGGTTAAAAATGGTTCTTTTTTTTATGTCAGAATTTGTTGTTCCGAATTTAAAAATTGATTCGAAGTTTTTTTTTTTTAAATCGCCTATTTAGAATTTATGATAGAGAATTGAAGAAATAAACAAATCCTTACTAATATTAGGTATAAAAGCGAAAGTGAGTTTGTTTGTTTGTTACGTCTTCACGCGTAAATGGCAAACCCGATTTTGATGAATTTTGGTACAGAGATAGTTGAGACCCTGGAGACGGACATAGGTTAATTTTTTCACGCAGGCGAAGCCGCGGGTAAAAGCTAGCTATATTATAATAATCCAAGTGACACTTACTTCTCTTCATCTTTATACACTCGAGCTTCTATGTTCTGGATGTCGTGTCTCAGGTCTGCTATCATGAGCAGCATGAGGTCTAGGGAGCCTTTAGGCCCGCGTGGGCCTCGTGGACCCCTAGGCCCGCTGTCGCCTTTTGGTCCTTCCATACCTGGTGGGCCAGCGGGACCCTGGAACATGGAGCTATTATTATGAGTCTGTTGAGTCTTCTTCACCAGCAGGGCAAAGTCCTTTCCTCCTTCCTGACATTTTAGTTATATAATACTGCTCTCAGCTGTTGACTTGTTTTTTTAGGTAGGAAATCACTATACAACTTTCCCCGCTCTGGGTGGAGCGAGAGTGTCAGACTTTTACTGACTAAAACCAACCGGTGTTCCCACAGTTGCCTTTTGCAACGTTGGGATGTATTGACTTGTCTGAGCCGTGAAACACTAAGACCAAGCCATTTCAGTCAAACGGGGTGAATAGGAACACAGAGATAAACTAATGATTAGGCGTAAAAGGGAACAACTGTTTTACTGTTTTGAATATAATAAATAATAATAAATAAATCGATAATATAAATATATCATCATCATTATCATTTCAGCCAAAAGACGTCCACTGTTAGACATAGGCTTCTCCCAAGTGTCACCAATTTAATATATATACTAGCTTTTGCCCGCAGCTTCGCCCGCGTAAATAAAATATAGCCTATGTCACCCAGGAATAAAGCAGCTTTCTATCGGTGAAAAAATTTTAACAATCGGACCAGTACTTTCAGAGATTACCTTCTACAAACAAAAAAATAAAAAATAAAAAACAAATTTTACCTCTTTATTATATTAGTGTAGATATCAAATTGAAAATCTTATAGAGTTTTGTTTTCATTCACGGTACTTCCATCTCATCTAACTACAGTACAATTCACGAATGATGGTGGCCGTGATGTTAGCCTTTGCGAACGTTCGCGCATACTACACTTTTCTCGCACACGCACGTCGCCATTTGGTTCCTAAAACACGTTACCGCGCAGCCTTCTGCGCAAACTTCACGGCCGCCATCATTCGTGAATTGTACTGTACTTAGCGTGAATGCTATTTAAAAGCAAAATGTATTAAAATTATTATTGTCGTACCCTTGGACCTCTTTCACAGCGGCAGTACCCTCCTTCCAAAGGTGCCGTTGAATCTAATACTCTGTAGGCGTAGGTGCCTTCTGCGAATCTATCACCACCTTGAAAAAAAATGTACAGTTTGGTACTAATTTTGATAGTATCTGATGATAGTACAGTCGGATAGTATAGTGGTCAAACGCGAGTCTATAAGTAAAAACAAATAAAAAATGTCGAGTCCTTTTCGAGCCTTCTTGCCTTCCTGAAGTTATTTCAATCTTTCTGTCACGAAAACTCAATTACTAGCTCGTTTTATACAATTTTTGTTGTAAAAAAAAACTGTTTTAGCTATTAGCGATTGGTCTATATAGCTTTTGTTTTGTACTGGAACACGATGTTAAAAATATTACATCTGAAAGAAAACAGTGTGGTTGACAAGACGTAATGGTAGAAAATAACGTGTCGCACCGACTTCAACGGCAAGAAGATTAGGTATTAGTACTTGAAAGTTGGGCGAGTGCGAGTTGGACTCGCGCACTGAGGGTTCCGTACAAACTTACGTATGTAAATTGTTCAATTCCCGAATGGAGTCTGGAAGATTTTACCGAATCGCAAAAAAAGGGTTTTTTAGTGACGTAACAACAAATTTACTGTTTCTAAATTTATTCCTATGCTAAAAACCTTGCTTTGTGCTAAATTTCAGGATTCTGGGTCAACAGGAAGTACCCTATGTATTTTGATTCCCTAGAGATAGCCTTATTGCTAAGCTTCCTTCCTTCGGTTTGCCCGCTGGTCTGTGTAACTGGATCGCAGACTTCTTGAGGGGGCGATCCATCCGAGTAGTTATTGATGGCTGCTCGTCCGGGCAAATGGATATTAATGCCGGGGTCCCTCAGGGGTCGGTGCTCTCTGCAACACTGTTCTTGCTGCACATAAACGACCTACTTAAACCCGGTACCTTTGGGTATGCAGACGATAGCACTGTTGCTGAGAGTTACGTGTCCGATGCACGTACTAGTGGGTCACAGATCCAGTCTTTGAGGGAAGCTATGGTTGAGCGCTTGAACTTGTCCTTGGAGGCAGTATCCGATTGGGGCGATGCCAACCTGGTCAGGTTCAATGCTGCTAAAACCCAGGCGTGTCTTTTTTCCGCCAAACGAAGCCAATTTTACCCGGCTCCTATATTCCGGGGTGTGACCGTGCCGATAACCGACGGCCTTGAGCTTCTTGGGGTAACGTTATCATCTACCCTCAATTTCGGCTCTTACATTGAGGCAAAAGCACAACAGGCTGCCAAAAAACTGGGGATCTTAGCTAAGGTGAGGCGGTACTTCACACCGGAACAGCTGCTCAACCTATACCAAGCGCAAGTTCGATCGTGTATGGAGTACTGCTCTCATCTTTGGGATGGGTCTGCCAAGTATCAGCTTGATGCTCTGGAGTCGATTGAGAGGCGAGCCAAGAGGATCATCGGTGATGATGCGCTTGTTGACTCAAAGCTCCAAAGCCTTGAGCATCGACGCCGAGTTGCTGGCCTGGCGGTTTTCTATCGATTACACTTCGGTGAGTGTGCGTTGGAATTGCACAATTTAATTCCGCCAAGTCCGTTCCATCATCGGACCACTAGACGTACGGCGTTGCGCCATCGGTACATGGTGGATATCCCACCCATTCGTACAAAGCGTTTTGGAAACACATTCATTATGCGTACAGCTAAAGAGTGGAATTCCCTGCCGGAGTCTGTGTTTCCTGATAGCTACAACCTAGGGGTCTTTAAGTCGAGAGTGAATAGGTTACTTCTAGGCAAGCGTGCTCCATCGTCGGCCACATCATCACTTACCATCAGGTGAGATAGTGGTCAAACGCGAGCCTATCAATAATAAAAAATAAAAAAAGAATATTGAAATATGTATCTACACGTTTTTGCGACTTAAACGGTCATATCTTTTTTTTTCTTAAGTTTGTTTTTTTCTGTTTCAAAGGACCGCAAACCTGAGAGACCTGCGTATAAGGTTTTAATTTCAACTCGATACCTCCACGCGTTTCCAAGATAAAGGGTCTTGTTGACAGGCAGACAGACGGACAACAAGGTAACCTATAATGGTTCCATTTTTCTTTTTGAGGTAAGGAACCCTAAAAAAGCAGATACATAGTTTCGCCATTTAGCCAATTTATAGTCGTTGTAATCACCATCTCTCAATGCCGGATTCTCCATCAGCTTCTTTAACGCTGCCTGGGTGGTATGCAGCTGATCACTCAACTGCTTGACCTTCCGTGAGAGCCAGGTCACCGTGTCACAGGGTGCGTAGCACCTGGAGGACGCGCGCACCAGCGGCAGCGGCTCCTGAAGCAATGCGGTTACCTGGGCTGAATTATGTGACATCTTTGGTTTATGATCCTGTGGAAACAACAACAGATTGTTACTCATTGTGAGTACCAGGATACTATAAAGATTTGGAGAATAAGATTTTTGAGGACAAACTGAACATAATTCATATTTTGTGCTAAAGACTTCTGAAGTTACCAGAGTAGCAGCAACGGAGTGGAGTTTCAACCGTGATGACTAATGAGACATTAGAACAGTTAAGATGGTAGTCAGTGGGACAACCATCCTGTGTTAAAGTGCATAGCGGCGTAAGTACTTGGGCCTTAAAGTGTCAATTATGCGAGCGAGAAAAATGGATGGATCTATATAGGGTGTATAGCTCCATCCCACTTTAATAGTTTTGGTAGGGTCTATTATCGGGAGTATGGGCTTTATTATAAAGTTCTGCAAACTTACCGGGACAGCCGTCCTTCGCTCACACTTCTTGCCATCGCTGGCCAGGATCAGCGGAGGTGAACACTCGCAGTGGTATCCACCCGGGTCGTTGATGCAGCGCTGCTCGCAGCCACCATTGTTGGAAGAGCATTCGTCTACGTCTGGGTACCAGGAGATTAGAAATCAATAAGAGGTGTTGAATGTTGATAGGTCGAAATAAATGTTCCGTGGAGTTCGGAGCTCCACCTATCTTTGTTAATCTTTAGACATTTTTATAAAATCTTTGCTGAACTACAAAATATCTTAGTGTCTAATGATGGGGAAAATAGGTACCTACTGTGTATTGTCGTACCTACATATGTTAAGGGTGTCTGGTGTCTAGTAATCGGCTGTACGAACTTGAAACCGAGCAGTATTATTTTTGAAACACTCTAAGTAACCCTAGGCTGGTACTGCATACACACATTTGGTTGTGTTAGTATCTTAATAGGTATCGATCGTTCTTTAATTTTGAAGGGTCAGGTAGGTACCTACTTAGATATTTTTATTTCAATGTTGTTTTTTGAAAGTTGCATCATGACATTTTTTATAGAATAGAACTTTTTTTCACAAGTTCTGTAAAAGTTGGTACAGCTGGTACCGATATCGACTAGTTTCTTTATCGAATTGCTTTCTTAATTAGGTTAGGAGCAAAATATGGTGTTTACCAACGCAGTAAGGCTGCTTCTTCCTCCTGTAGTGGTCCTCATGGAACCGGAACCCGCTGTGGCAGGTGCACCACACGCGGTCGCCGCGCACGTCGCACGCCTGCTCACACAGCTGTAGGCTGCAGGGGTCCGTTGACCGTGGTATACACCTGACAAATAAAAATTACATACATGGAGAGTGTGCGCAGGAATTACATGACTTGATTCCACCATCTCATTTCTACCATCGGACAAACCGACGCACGGCGAGTATCCACCCTTACGTTGTTAAAACATCTACGGTCCGGACTAAGCGTTTCGCCTCCTCATTTATACCGCGTACTTCGAAGGACTGGAACAGTTTGCCCGCTGCGGTCTTTCCGTCTGATTATAATTTGGGTGTCTTCAAGGCTAGAGTGAATAGGCTCTTAATAAACTAGTGCGCCTCACCATCAACGATTGCTTCACTGCTTACCAAAAGGCGGGATCGTAGTCAAGTACTAGTTTATAACAGATAAAAAAAAAAATTAGCCTTTTAATGTTCCCACGGCTGGGACTCAAGCCTCATCTCTAGAAAAGAGATTGCGACCACGCGGGGTCCACTGCGAGTTGGTGGATGTCACATGTCTTCGAATCTTTCGTTCTTGGACCATGTCGGCTTCCTCACGATGTTATCCTTCACCATTTTGAGAGCATTGGTGATCAAATAAATTACACGAAGTAATGAGCCCGCGACTCGTAAGTCGGGACCGTTAACATTGGGCAAATAAAAATTACTGCTTCTTTATAAGCAACTTCAATGTGAGTTAATATATTTGTGAACGCCCCGAGAAACAGCCAGGGCCCCAAGTTTGCTATTTTTATAAATTCGTCATTCTAACACGATCCCATTGTCATTTTGCTAAAAGTTTGTAATCTGCTAATTCATAATGATCGATCATTGATCGGTCAATGGTCTTGTAATAAAGTTGCGGTGAAATGTCAATATCGAGCTTATTAAAAGCAATGACTGCACAATGGCGTTCTAATGGTAGGTCACTTATCAAAGGAACTATCAAAGTTTTAGCAGATTACCGCAAACGTCAAATATTCATTTGTCAATATGTACGAGATTACCATTCTATGTCACTTCTTTCAATGGAGTGTCAGTGGTTGACCATAGGAAAGTCATAATGACGCCATTATAGTAGATTACCAAACTTGACAAAATCGACAATTATGACATCAATGATAGACCATTCTGACACTATTGTAATAGCAGACTTGAAGCCCAGGTGATACGATCACAGTTATACCGCCCACAGGTAGGCATGTCGCATAGCATAATAACATCATTCTTTGGCAAAGCAAACAATGTAGCGGTATTGGCAATCTTACGCTTGATGCCAAAATGTTTCGAAAGCCAAACACACATACAACATCAGACACAGTGTTCTACGCGCGCTTCAAAGAAATGTCAGCAAAACTGTAGGGACCTCAGGACTTCCCACAGTCCTAGAACACAAAAGGCAACTACAGGACACATGTGGGTTTTCGTCAGTAAAAGTCTGAAACGGCCTCTCGCTCTACCCTAGAGCGGGTAAAGTCATTGAATTATTTACCACCTTAAAAAAAAAAACACAAAATGTGACGTCACAAAACTTATAGACAGTTTATGCTTACAGCCTCAGTGATTTGATTGTAAAAACAATCTGGCCAAATGGGGCTTCGTTGATCCATCTGTAACACAGTACCAGTGTGGAGTCGCTGCACAGGACATGCGTCACCTGCTATGCTGTCCATCCTGCACAACTACCTGCAGTGTTCTGGATCTATACGAGGCCAATAACAGGGTACATTGGCCTAGCTCGCTGTCCGGCCGTCCGGTAACTGTCCGGACCAAGCCCAAGTCGTCGACGGCGCGCGCTGTTCCCGCGCGCCTCAAGGTGTTGTCAGCAACAGCAGGGGCCCAGCCGGGTCGAAGCCTACTGGAGCCAGGGTTATCCGAAAGGGCGCTCGAGCCCCGGTATGAAGGCTTGAAGGAACGGGATGGGTTTTTTAGTCAGTAAGAGTCTGACACTATCTCCCGCTCCTCCCAAGAGCGGGGGTTTTCATAGGATGATTTTTCCCATCGGAAAAAAGGGTACATTGGCCAATGTACATTTTGCCAAATACTGGTAGGATTTTTTTTTAAATATTCTATAATTACCTATCACACAACACAGTCTAGTCCTAAGTTAAACAGCTTGTGTTATGAGTACTAGACAACTGATAAACATATTTATTTATATATTATAGATAATACACATAGATTTGCATCATTTGGTTGGGTTTTGGACTCAGTGGAAAGGCGTGCGAAGAGGCTAATTGGTGATCCAGATTTGCTTAAGTCCAATCTACAAAGCCTTGAGCACAGGTGTAGAGTAGCCAGTCTTACGTTATTTTACAGGATGCATTTTGGGCGCAGGAATTGCATGACTTGATTCCGCCATCTCATTTCTACCATCGGACAACCCGACGTACGGCGAGTATCCACCGTAACGTTGCTGAAACCTCTACGGTCCGGACTAAGCGTTTCGCCTCATCGTTTATATAAATACCGCGTATATCGAAGGACTGGAACAATTTTCTTGTTGCGGTCTTACCGGCCGATTATTATTTAGGTGTCTTGAAGGCTAGAGTGAATAGGCTCTTAATAAACTAGTGCGCCTCACCATCATCGATTGCATCACTGCTTACCACCAGGTACAGGATGGCAGTCAAGCACTCTTATTTTAACTACACTTATTTAACAAAGAGGTAAAGTTTGTTTTATTTATTTTTGGTTTGTGGGAGTAATCTCTGGAAGTACTGGTCCGATTACTAAAATTTTGTCACCGCTAGAAAGCTGCTATATTCCTGAGTGACATAGGCTATATTTTAAGTACGCGGACGAAGTTGCGGGCAAAGGTAGTATTTAAAAAAAAGGTTGTAGCTACTGTGTATGGCCATAACCCCTCTGCTAGTAAAAATAGCGTCAAGTCACAACAATTAATATTCAGCTTAACAAGCAGAGGTAATCAATTACCATAGTGATTGATTATGCTGCCTACCAAGTTCCTCATTCCTATGCTCCGCATCACAACAGGACACGTTGCCCTTCGCACGCACGCGGCTGGAATATAAATGTAATCTCGTCACTTCTGGAGATGGGCGAAGATGGAAAAGGTCAGAGCTTTCTTTGTTATGAAATCCCTTGGATCCGCGTGGAACTCGTGTTACTAATTGGAATCAGGAGCTTCGGCTTTGGTTTAACTGAGAATGTGATTTGTGAATGAAAGGTACTGGTAAAATACAAATAATGGCATCTGATTTTGAGATAAACAGAACAGAAAAACAAAGTTTAGAAATTGAATTATTTTATAAGTTTGCAATAAAGTAGTTTTTAGTTGCATGTGTTTAGTTTTTGTGTAAACTAGTAACTTTTAGTCACATATTTTTTTTGAGGTAGCGAATCATTAAATGACTTCTCCCACATTAGGGTGGAACGGGAGGGCGTGGCGTGTGTGACTTTTACTGACTAAAACTCACTTGCGCACTTCTTCCGTTGCCCTTTACGTTCCATGGCCACGGTCACTCTTTCCAACGATAGGACAACAGAAAAAAAATGCGACGTTCCCTGTAGCCTGATTCACGTAAAATCAAACAAGCCAAATATCGTTGAAGTTTTATAGTCGTTCGATCGAAGTCCTATCCAAAAGCGGTATTCACGATCTATCCACTTATTTCCAGTTACATTCTACCAGGATAATGTAATACAGATTTTTTTTTAATCGACGAAGTTCTAACGACTGTAAAATCGGTGTCGTTCAAACTCGATTGATGGATGTGAATACGGAAATGGTCTAAACGACTAAATCGCTACGATATCGTTACGGTTTTGATTACGTGAATCGAGCTACTGATCTTTGCCTCGTCTTTTCAAAACTCTGACCTGAGTCTATTCGTATGTAAACTGAAGAATTGGGAAAAGATAACAAATGAGACCTGCCAAAAAAATCTTAGCGATAATATCGTAACATTTAGTAAAGACATATCTTTGAAGTCTTGTCCATCGTAAATCGACTGGATTGACTTAAACCCTACATAGCTTATTGGAATAGTGGTGGTTTCAATTTAAAAATTCAGCCACTGAAAGAAGATTAGAAACTTGGCTGTCATCATGCGCTGACTCCGAGTTATTTTTACGTTAACGCGATTTAAACATTTACCGTATTTAGCTCTCTGATTGGTTGGAGTGCTTGGAGCGGGCCAACCGGAGCGATGAACGTCAAAAACGTGTCAATTTCGTTAGCGTAAAATAAACTCGCACTAGACACTCTCAGTACGCTACTTTCATATCTTGGCATATTTTCCAATTCACTTGGATTTTTTTTTATCTGTTATAAACTAGTACTTGACTGCGATCCCGCCTGATGGTAAGCAGTGATGCAATCGTTGATGGTGAGGCGCACTAGTTCATTAAGAGCCTATTCACTCTAGCCTTGAAGACACCCACACTTACTGCTGAAGACCTTCCTCTCAAACTGAAGGTGATGAAGAGCAGTCTCTCACCTGCCAGCTATGAAGACATGAGTGTCACAGCACTTCAACTTGATGCACTGGATGTCTCCGCCGTTCACGTGGCATGTGTCGCGCGTGCGCAGGAGACTGTTGGTGGGGCATGGAGAACTGCCGTCTAATCTGTAAGTGAGAACATAGAATGACTTGAAGTGAAAGAGTTTTTTCATGCCATATCCAGAATCTTACGGTATTTTCCACAATTTATTTTCACACTGTTGTCAACCCTTGAGACATATGTGGCATTTATCGTGGTTTAGTTTGCGAGTATCCGCAGTAAAATTGAGTTTACCGGTTTCTTCAAGAAACTTGGAACATATTATGTGTATACTGAGGTATCTGGTATACACCTTTTTTATATAGGGTTATCTGTAAAACACTAACAACTCTGGAGGACTAACATCTTAAACAAATACTTTTGTTCTATGAATTTTTACAAAACATAATTCATTTACCAATAACAACCCTTCAAGATTTCGTTGTTCTGGGTCTGTAGTCGTTTGGGCCCGCTCGGTTTGGGTCTGCGGGATCTATCGACACAGTCCCATTTTGAAGGTGTCGATTGGACCCACCGCCCAATTTCATTGTAAGCACAGTCATGAAAGAAAGTCAAATCCATATTAGATTTCATACAAAAATGGTTAAAAATACAGCGATGTTGCTGTATTTTTAACCATTTTTGTACGAAATCTAAGAAAACTTGCGATATTTTGGCATATAAGTTCTACAATGGAAACGATGTGTCTCAAAAGATACGAGTATGTATAATTGATGACATATGCAAACTTTCACTTATTTTTTTCTCTGAGTGACTACGGGACCAAAGCGTCATGGCAGTGTCCCGAAAAAAAATTTGACCGCATATTTTTTTTAGCGTATAGTGACAAAAAATAAAGTCTTTTTCAAAATTTGAACACTAATGTGGTATATCTAATAAAAACCTTATTTATTAAGTTAGTTAATCATGACTAAAAATATTTTTACTATTTTTTTGGTGATTTACGTAAACAGTGCAATTTTCCGGATCTCGAGAGGAACTTGACTTTGACTTTGACTTAACAACACAGTTTAGAGTAACGCATTTTATAAAACGGCAATTTTATAGGTACAAAAAATACATAAAATAAATTGTGTGGTCGTTTGGGCCCGCGGGACCAACATTGAGCGGGCCCAAACGACTACAAACCCGTTGTTCTATCTAACACTTTTCAACTCTGTATTTTGTTATACTTAGGAAAGTAGACGTAGGTGAACTTTATGTAGACGTACCTAGGTACGTCTACATAAAGTCCTAGGTCTATAATGATGCAACGCAAGTGCATCAAACACCCCTTCGCCCAATCCCCGCTCTCATAAGCTATTACACTATCGCTTGCTTCGCATAGACTTCGTAAATCGTAATATTTAGAACGTTCAATTTAAAATATATTTATTTTGGTATGAAAATCTCTGAAGAACTAAAATATGATAATTTTTTTAAAGTCATAGAACAAAAGTTGTTGTTGTTTATGATGTTACTAAAATAATCCTGAGATGTTGCCAGTGTTTTTCAAATAACCCTGTATAGCCAACGCGCCAGGTGACGTCACTAAAGGTTTGATAAAAAATTAGCATTGGATATTTTTAGAATCCCCTTGCTGATAAGAAAGCCATCGTAAGAGAGACGTAAGTTTTAAACGACTGTGTTGTTTTAACTATGCACCAGTCAGTTGGCATTAATATAATCATTACATACCTAGATTTTTATTTTTTTTTCGGTAGGGAAAATCATCCAATGACAACTCCCGCTCTTGGGCGGAGCGGGAGATAGTGTCAGACTCTTACTGACTAAAAAACCCACCCCGTTCCTTCAAGCCTTCATACCGGGGCTCGAGTTCCCTTTCGGATAACCCTGGCCCCAGTAGGCTTCGACCCGGCTGGGTCCGTGTTACTAACAACTCCTTGAGGCGCGCGGGAATAGTGCGCGCTGTCGACGACTTGGGCTTGGTCCGGATAGTTACCGGACCGCCGGACAGCGAGCTACCCATTGCTCACTGTCCGCAAGCCCGCGCTACATACCTAGATGCTGATAATATCTTGTATGACACGCATTAGAATGCACCTGACTTCTGGCCAGATTTAATAGAAGACCAGGCTTCAGACAACTGTCAGCAAGGACCAGCTATGGACTTTGTTTAAAATAGCGAACAGCATACAATGAGGCTTAGGTTCATTATCAACTACCTCTACTCCTTCTTGAGACCCTAGTACCTCTATCAAGATTCTTGCTTTTGTTTAAATAAAAATTGAATTAGTATAAGGCCAAAGTCATATTTTATTAAAACTAAACGAAATCAGAATTTTTGGTAGATTTTTATTGAGCGAAGTTTTGGTTAATTATTCGAAAATTTTATTCCATGAGTTGGGCATTGTGATGTATAATAAATTTAGTGTAGCTTTATATCTCATGTGTCCGCATAACTGGATAATATCTGAAATCATTGAAATAGGTGCAGTCTCGGTAAAATGGAGTTGAAAATTTTGACCAGTATCTTAGCGAAGTTTGTCGAGAAGCCTGATTTAATACATTTGCTGCTGCTAAATACTGCAAAAACATTGAAATGTGTAACATCTGAGTTCCGCAAAAAAACGTAAAACACAATTTTTAGTTTTGACAAAAGCTAGTGTCAAAACTAAAAATTGTGTAATCAGCTAAATACACAAACCGAGCGAAGAGAAAAAAATGGAATCATAACTCAAGACTATTTAAAAATAGGGATCCCACATCTGTGGTATATTTTAAAAATGTTACAATCTAATCCTGTGTCACACGTTACTTCATAAATCATCCTTGTTTGACACAAAGACATTAAACTTCGGAGGAACAACAAAGAAACTTTATCTTATCGTTATGTGTTCTACTAAGTCGTTGGTATGGTGATTAGCTCATTAATGAATAATAATGACCTAATTATTGTGAATAGCGTCTATCATGCTTATGACCCGAGGAACATATTAGACTATTCTTGAAATACCTTAGGATAAGAGGACCGTACCGGAAGACGTAGCGTTGGAAGGCCTCCTACAAGGTGGACCGATGACCTGGTAAGGGTTGCGGGAATCCGATGGATGCGAGACGCACAGGACCGTTCATAGTGGCGACACTTGGGGGAGGCACATGTCCAATAGTGGACGTCTTTCGGCTGAAATGATGATGATGAAGAGGACCATAGCGACTATATTCCACCCATACGCACAAAACGTTTTGGGAACACATTCATTGTGCAAAGGAGTGGAATTCCCTGCCAAAGTTTGGATTTCTTGATAGCAACAAATTGGAGATCTTTACTATAGTCTAAGTCAAGAGTGAAAAGATTACTTCTAATAAACTAACGATGAAGAAAAACGTCCTCATCTAGTTTAAACTGATAAAAATGTACGTGTAAGTGTTTTTGAAAAACTTAACCTATTAGCGAAATAAATCTCATTTTTATCATTTGTTATGAGGATATAGACTTGTCCTAGAACCAAAAAGGAGGAATATCACTTTAGGAACTTAACTAAACTGTTGACATAATTATTGACCTAGTTTCTGTCTATGCAAAGTGGTGATATGGCCATTCTGAATTTTTTCATGATATGTAATGTGCATTAGGTACTAAATTGTAGTTTATCGTAAAATCATATTTGTTATTTAATGGAATACTGAAAGATATTTATGTAGTAGATGTTACTTGATAATGTTTTTGGTGCCTCGAATCTAATCAATGGATCCAATAATTCAAAAGAAGATCCTGGGTCTTCTGGATTTGATCATATTAATCTTAATTCATGTGTGAGTCTCACGCTTATACAAATCATTAAACTTAAAAAGACCAAAGATGCACTATTTACAAGCTCTAACTTTTAAACTATCTGAGTACTAGATTAACACAACCTCTACTCGTAGTCTAGATATGACCTTAATTAGAATAATTACAGAGGAATGTATGACCAGGCTGACATAACATACGAAGTTATCTGCATTGCTCCCGTATCTAACAATTAGGCGAGAAATGTCATTATGATAAACTTAGAATAATTTATTAACTATTACGTTGATGATGCACATAATAGCATCAAAGAAAGAAGCTTTTAGGTTAATGAAAGTAAAGAGTGGTTTGATATTTTCTGATATATTGTGTGTTCATAAAACCAAAAAGGGCCTTTAAAACAGTTTTCTTTGCAAAATATTGATTGATGAAAGAAAAGGGAGTTTGTGATAATTTGACGGGTGATAGGACAGAATGGAAGAAGAAAACGTGTTGCGCCGACCCCAAGTAATATGGGATAAGGGCAGGAAGAAGAAGATACATATTATGCTACGTACATTCTGATTTTTTGTGTAAAGATAGTTCGTAAGATTAAAGCCGTTTGAAAGGAGTAGGGAAAACCAGCGAAAACTTTCACGTCGTTAATTTTTTTCTTTTTGTCGAAGTATCTGTATAGATATATATGAATTAATCACACGTTTGATAATCTACACTAATATTATAGGTAAACTTAGTTTTTAATCTTTATGTTTTTTTGTTTGTAGGTGGTAATCTCTGAAAGTACTGGTCTGATTGCTAAAATTTTTTCACCGATAGCTGCTCCATTCTGAGTGACATATGGCTATATTTTCTTTTACCTACGCGGGCAAAGCTGCGGGCAAAAGCTAATGTTATATAGGTATAAATCTATTTTTTTTTTAAACCTATTTACCAAGCCGTTACTGAGGGGAAAATTATTGTTTTATGGCGCTGCTGGAGTAATAGGGCTTTAATCGATAGTTTGATTACCTATCCCAGAGCCATCACTAACACAGTGCCAGTGTGGAGCCTCTCAACAAGAAATGCGCCACCTGCTATGCTGCCCATCCTGCGTGACGACCTGCAGTTTTCAGGATCTATACGAGGCCAACAATAAAGCTGTACAGGTCTCCAAATATTGGTCAAAAGAAGTATAGTTTGAGAGCATCGATACGAAAAGAAGAGCCTGTTTAACTAGATGTATCGTTTTGGTCTTTTGATCAGCTTTTCATATCTAGTTCAGCTTTGTCATATCTTTGCTGTTCCTTACTGGAACGTCTGTGTAAGCATGTAGTTTTTATTGAGATCTATGAAGAATATATGCTTCCATTCCATTATCTATTACCATATAAACAGGCTTAGTACTCAGAAGCGCAGTTAACTCGAGTGCTTTAGCCTCGGTCGCATCATCTGTTAGGATCTAAGTACCCAATCTCTCGCCCTAAGATTTCCAAGAACACTTCAATGAGTTCTTACACTGTACTATTAATACCACGTGTAATAAACCTCTGGTGTAATACTTCATACATCATGTGCAAGTGTGCAACGTTCAGTACCAGTCGTTGAACTCACGCACTTTGATTTTTAAACGGGGCAATGCATCTGATTCATAAATTAATTGAAGTAATAAAAGGAAATGCTGACTCTGGGTCACAAGTTATTGATTCATTGAGATTGAGACTATACTACAGATTTCTAGGATTGAAAGTTACTCGTTACGTTAATATTATAAAGTTTTTTTTTGTAGGAGTTAATCTCTGAAAGTACTGGTCCGATTGTTAATTTTTTTTCATTGTTAGAAAGATGCTTTATTCCTGAGTGACATTTATGTACGTGGGGGAAGCCACGGGCAAAAGCTAGTGTAGGTTATATTTTCTAGATTCTGCGAATTTTAACCCATTTTTTTAATGTAATGTATATGACTTGAACTTGACTTCAT
Organism: Mythimna albipuncta; assembly: GCA_929112965.1. Taxonomy (NCBI): domain Eukaryota; kingdom Metazoa; phylum Arthropoda; class Insecta; order Lepidoptera; family Noctuidae; genus Mythimna; species Mythimna albipuncta. Next base: position 2,791,191 of record OV815973.1, read on the forward strand.
GTGTTCAGAATTTATTTTACATCGACACAAGATACAAGACTGAATTATTATCATCGTCCGCAGAAATAAAATTATTCGAAGCAACTATTTTACGAGCATCACTTCCGCCAACCAACCGATACGTATTACAGAAATAATTAAATTAAAAAAAAATCACTGAAGAAGATCACTGGAGATGAACAGATTCACAGAAATACTAGCAGCACATAAATCACTCACACGTCTAACACATCGTCGTGATATGCGTCCTCTGCTTGGTATCCTCTCTCGTCCTGATAGCAGAGTACCAGGGAGGCAGGCCCGAGCAGGAGTAATGCGGCGCAGGCCGCGGGTGCGAGCGGCGCGCGCATCGCGACTGACTGCGCGCGCGCCACGGATATGCGTTTGAGCAGTGATAGCCAAAGTTGTAGTTGTACGTATATTCGCATGCGACTTCCTATAAGTTCGGATATCACGAAATAATGTGATATCATTTTCCCCGTTGCATTTGTGCAGTCATATTTTGTGCAGTTTAAATACCCAGTGATCATAAACTGCGAGTAGTACTCGTAGTAGTGTTGCACTTACGTTATAATTATGTCAATGTCACTACTCTGCTTTTAACGTGTCCTACGTTAAAAGCAGAGTAGATCTTCAAATTACTTCTCCCGCTCTGGGTGAAGCGAGAGAGTGTGTCGACTTTCACTGATTAAAAACACAGTGTAACTCGTTCTAAAAATCTGCAACTGTTAAATGTTTAAATGTTAGGAACATGCCCCGTCAATTTTACTGACATCTATAAGAGGTGCGCGTTACAGGCAGTTGGATTGAGATCTACTCATTGCTTGTTCGCTCCTGAAATAGTCCTGCGACTCTCAACGCCTAAGACCTCTCCGCCGGGGGATAATCCTGTAACCTGAGCTTTAATTTAAAATTTAATTACGAATTTAATAGACATCTAAGGATTTATCTAATACAATAATGATAATACGATTTGAAGCTACAATAGAGTAGGTACCTAAAATCAAAATAAATAGGTATGGAAACTCACACCCGGAAACCAGAAAAAGTAAAATTTTATGAAATGGAACGAATACCAATATTCGATATACAAAATAAATTAAACTCGGAATTAAAGAAGCACAATAAAGTTTGATCAATTAAGTTTCGTTTGTTTTGAACAAAATATTTTGAGGATTATCAAAGATTTGATGAGCAAAATTCTAAGTTCGGTATGATTGCGTAATCCTAACTAATATTATAAATGTGAAAGTGTGGATGTTTGGATGTTTATTCCTTAATCACGCAAAAACGGCTGAACGGATTTTGATGAAATTTGGCATAGCCTTTTACATGGAAAAGAACATAGGCTACCTTTTATCCCGATTCCCTAAGTACCTAATCTAAAAAAGCTAGTATCTGAAATAAAAATGAAAATAGAAAACCTAATTACTACTTTTTTAAGATTTTTTCAAGACTGTCAAAGGCGTTAAAGTTTTTCAAGAAGACCTAGATTAGAAATAAGACTAGGATGGCATTAGCTTGCTGTCCGACCGTCCGGTAACCGTCCGGACTGAGCGCAAGTCGTCGACGCCGCGTACTGTTCCACGCGCGCCTCAAGATTTCAGCAAACCGTTGGGGCATAGCAGGGTCGAGGCCTACTGGGGCCAGGGTTAGCTCCGAAAGGTAGCTCAGCCCCGGTATGTAAGGCAAGAAAGAATGGGATGGGTTTTTTTAGTCAGTAAGACAGCAGGGGGCTGTTGCTGACAACTCCTTGAGGCGCGCGGAAACAGTGCGCGCTGCCGCTGTCGACGACTTGGGCTCGGTCCGGACAGTTACTGGATAGTCGGACAGCTACCCATTGCTTGCCGTCCGCAAGCTCGCGCCTACGGTGGCCGGAAATTGGGATCAGAATCCCAACGGCGGCTGGAGCACTGTGAACGCCGTTGCCTGATGTGGTCGGCCTCCTCCTTTGCTTGTATTACTGCTTCGTAGAAGGAGGCGACCACCTCCCACTCCTCCTCGCTACGGATTATGGCCTGTATCAAGGCCTGGTGCGAGAGATCGCCGCCGCCAATCGCCCCCACGATGGCACGGCAATGCTCTGCCCTAGTGGGGCACACCTCCACTGTGTCCTCCGGGCGTACCGCACAGTGGCGACACCTGGTCACCACTTTCGCACGAATCCAGTGAAAGAACCTCCTGAATTTACTATGTCCGGTGAGAACCGCGTCATGCGGAAAGTGAGGACGCCGTGAAGTCTTTCCAGCCACGCCTCAAAGAGGGGACTTATCACCACAATTGTGGCGTGCCCAGCACTGGGTTGCGATAGTCGCTGACGTCATTTTACCATGAGATTTTTTTTTATTGTTGATAGGTTCGCGCTTGACTGCTATCTCACCTGATGGAAAGCGACGATGCGGTCGACGATGGAACGCGCTTACCTAAAAGAAACCTATTCACTCTCGACTTAAAGATTCCCGGGTTGTAGCTATCAGGAAACACAGACTCCGGCAAGGCATTCCACTCCCTAGCCGCACGCACAATGAATGTGTTCCCAAAACGTTTTGTGCGTGTTGGTGGGATATCCACCAACACGATGAGATGTCTTAGTCTTTGGGTACGAACGGCTAGTGTTCCACGCGCGCCTCAGGAGTTTGTCAGCAACCAGGGCCCAGCAGGGTTGAAGTCCCAGTAGACTAAATGATGCGAAAGAGATGGCCGGGGGCTTGGAATAATAGCAAAAAGGAACAGTAGTGGGTTTTTAGTCAGTAAAAGTCTGACACTATCTCCCGCTCCACCCGATGTCATTGGATGATTTTCCCACGAAAAAAAATAGATTAGACAATTTTGGATCATTACTTGTTCGTTATCGAGTTGATAGATACAGCGAACGTGAAGAAAGTTTTGCTCGAAATATCACACAGTAATATAAAAGTTTGAGCATCGATGTGTCTAGTAGTTAGTAATAGTCCCGAAATAGCTTCCAGCGCGTGTAGTGTAGGGTAGATATTAGACGGATATAAGACGTTCAAGTATTTTGGCCGTCACGGACGAATCCCACAGTTATAGTTAGCGTGGCCATCAAACCAGAGTAATTAGGACGAATTTCCGCAATAAAATCTCAAGAAAATAAACAATAGATAGCGTTAACAGGTTAGTTGACCTTGGATGTTTAATTTATATAAGAAACTTCTGCTATTGACAAAATTACCATGTGTTCCCATTACCCAGTTTTACATTGAGATACCTATCTTTGTTACTGAGAATAAGAAAACTTAATATTTTAGCAGAAGCAGTATTATATACTATTAGACTCCTTATTAGCTTCTGACGTTTTATAAGTGCCCATGTAGTCCTATGTAAAATAACATATTTTTGATTGATTTGATTTTGATTAGTACTACTTAGTTAGAGTGCGTCTACTGAAAGCGTAACTTGGAGTTTTTTTTTAAAATTTAATTTGCAACATTGTTATGCCGAAAAAAATCACGTCAAAGTCTATGGTTGCAATTGTCAGTTTTGGAAACGGATACTTATTTTTCAAGAATAATTGCTTAATTATGAGAAAAACAATAAACAGTAACGTGCAAAAACTGCTGCACACTATGGTTAATAAGTTCAAACAAAAACAAGAAGATAAAGAAGGTGTTTTCAATGAAAACCAACAATGTTTACATACGATTTCTGTATTTTTAAGTTAGTATGACGGTTTAATCTTGATCCTTGTCGACTAATATTATTAGATAGTTATATTTTTAGGATATAATGATTTTTTTTCTTATATTTTTAGATAATCTGACATAATGCGAATTTCATAATGGACAAAAACATCGAATAAAGAAGGCTTTTGGTGAATCGACTTAATCAAAAACACATGCCAGTGAGTAGTAGAATGCGTTCAAAAGCAGTTGAGATGTAATGAAAGATTTGCCTCACTTTGTCTAATAGTGCATCAAAATCTTCAACTGAAGTTAAAATGGCGAAAGTGAAGGAAATAGTGACTAAAATCCTAGTTCAAATTTGAGAGCTGTTGAACTTTTTGTGTCTCACGAGTCGATCCGTATCATTTGAAACAATCATTGGAGTATAAAACATGTTCCCACTTGACTAATCCCAAAAGATCTGAATTTTCTCTATGCTAAAACGAATCGATTCCAAACCAACAATCTTGAAACACATTATTAGTGTTGGCGAGACGTGATGAAGTTGAAATCATGTTGACCATTTTAATTGACTATCGCGGTGTTGTGCACTTGGTTGTCTTGCCAAAAGGCCAAATGGTAAATAAAGAATATTATTTGAATATTATATAGCGACATTTGAGAGATCAGATAAAATAAAATAATTTGGGATAGTAACTAACATTTTGTGTGTTATTGACCTTTACAATACACCCATCAAATAATTAAGTCTACACACATGTTTTTGACTAGGATTAACTATTATACAATTGTCATAAATAAAAAAAAAATCTCTAGTATCAAAACTATTTTCTCCTACTATTTCAATAATACCACATTCAAAATTTTTGGTTGTAACCTCCTTTTCTCAGGTCACGCTTTCATTAGACGGACTCTATAATCCTATAATCGGTATATAAAAAACCGGGCAAGTGCAAGTCGGACTCGCACACTGGCACACTACATTAGATTTCATTTTACCCTAATAATTACCCAAGTCGGTTGACTTTTTAGACAGACTCTACCCGCCTTTCATGATTTTTTTTTAAATTTATAAATCTTGTAATGACATTTCCGGTGCGTGTCAGGCTTTTACCACAAAATAGATAAGTACCCTTATAAGTGATAAAAATCGTAGGTCTTTTTTAGCACGCTGTTATCCAGGTCTCACTGTTTTAATCTTGTAAGAGCTTCTAGTATCCCATGTACTCACCACGTACAAACCTTACAATAAGTTAAGTTGTAGATAAATCTTCAAACTCTGTAACTTAGTTTCAAGATTTGTCTACAACTTAACTTTTAAGGCCAATTATTGCCCTTGGATTACTTATAACTTTCCTGGATTTTCGAAATGATTGTCTTCTAATCCCATTTTCAATCTGTCATAAACAAGTCTATTTTCATTTAACATGGCATGTTTTTGAAGTTAAATGTCACTGAGATAGATTGTATTATTCTAACTATTATGTATTTATTTGAGAGTTTAACTTGTGTTTTAATAATATTATAATTTTTTTGTTTGTTTATGTAGGTAGAGTAACGAATTATTTGCAAAATAATGCCCTAAATATGTGATCATGTGATTCTAAATTATTAAAGAGAATTTAAAACAGACAAAAATTAATATTGTAATATTGACAATATAAAACTAATACTTAAACTAACAATAAATTTAAGTAGCATTATTATTGACCTAATTAAAACACACATTAAATTACATTGTATTTATTAGATACAATTTAAATTATATTTTTTCAAATTTTTATTGCATTATTTGACTAATTAATAACTTATTGTTTTCATTGTATTATTGACTAATTATTTACTTATTTTTGACATTGTTGGACCACTGAACTGAATTGCATTGAAATTGAATTTGGCATTATGTTAAATAAATGGATTTTTTAATTTATTTCATAATTAATTCTACTATACCAATTTTGAATTACTAAACTTTTCTATTCCATCGTGGCCACATGCGTTTATGTGTAAATGTCTGTAAAGTGTTTGTTTACGGCAGCATGCGCAGGCGCCGACGGCTCACGGCCATGCCGCCGATCCACTGACACACTGGCGGTTGTGCAATAAACACATTACATGTACATATTTATATCACACATACATTTATAAAAATGGAAATGTGTGTTTGTCTGTAATATCAAAATAACTATTTTTTTATAGATACAAATGAAAGCATATTCGGTACCTACCTATATCTTACAATTTTTTTTTTAATTGTTTGTCTGTCTGTTTATCTCCGAAACGGATGGACCGATTTGCGGATGGACCATTGTACTGTTTTAAGAGTCTGATGAGGACGAAGTCGCGGGTGTCAGCGAGTCTATTTAAGGCCCCAGTGCCCGGTCAACGCCATTAAACAGTAATCTTCTAAAGCTATTCCACGGTAAAAGCTACGTTAATAGGTTTGAAAAAAAAATATTTTTAATATAGATTTATGTAGGTACAATGTATGTTATCAACATTTTTTTTCATCTGTTATAAAGTAGTACTTGACTGCGATCCCACCTTATGGTAAGCAGTGATGCAATCGTTGATGGCGAGGCGCACTAGTTTATTAAGAACCTATTGACTCTAGCCTTGAAGACACCTAAATTATAATCGGACTCAAAGACACGGGGAGAACTTATAATTAATATTCGTATTCGTATGATTAATACATTACCCAAAAAAATAATCAACAAGTATTTTTAGGGTTCCGTAGTCAACTAGGAACCCTTATAGTTTTTTAGAATGTGCCTACATAGCGTATGTAAACCAATCAATATTTCGCAAAGAAAATGGTTTTAATGGTCAGCGAGACTCTTAGATGCGGGCACAGGCGGTAGTATGAGTGTGTGCGGTTCACTCCGGCCAGATGTTCTAGGGACTATACCCCTTAAAAAAAAACGTTACCCCACACCAGGAATTACTCCTGTATACCTTAGCAAAGTTTATAATGATACACAGGCCGAATGCCTTTTGATGTTACTTTTTTATTTTCTTAGATTGATAGGTCGTTGATCGTTTTTAGGGTTCCGTAGCCAAATGGCAAAAAACGGAACCCTTATAGATTCGTCATGTCTGTCTGTCTGTCTGTCCGTCCGTATGTCACAGCCACTTTTTTCCGAAACTATAAGAGCTATACTGTTGAAACTTTGTAAGTAGATGTATTCTGTAAACCGCGTTAAGATTTTCACACAAAAATAGAAAAAAAGCAATAAATTTTGGGGTCTGAAACTCAATTTTTTTTTTTCATTAAACCCATACGTGGGTATCTATGGATAGGTCTTCAAAAATGATAGAAGGTTTCTAATATCATTTTTTTCTTAACTGAAAAATTTGCGCGAGAGACACTTCCAAAGTGTTAAAATGTGTCCCCCCCCCCCTCTAACTTCTAAAATAAGAGAATTATAAAACTAAAAAAAATATATGATGTACATTACTATAAAAACTGCTAACGAAAATTGGTTTGAACGAGATCTAGTAAGTATTTTTTTTTAATGCGTCATAAATCGAAAAAAATACACTATTATAAAAAAATCGATCAAAGTTACAACAAACTACAAGAACTTTTATATTATGTTACTTGCTGCTACGGAACCCTTCATGGGCGAGTCCGACTCGCACTTGGTCGGTTTTTTAATTGATTGCGATCCAGTATAAACACGAGTTCATCCGGGTTCGCTTTTAGTATTTCTATGTATATAGGTACAATTGTATGTTCAATTTATTTTTCCTTTGATCAATTAATTTGTATTTATTTTGGTTCTTACAAAACAGGTGTTGAGTCTCGTAACTATGGATAAAAGAATTTGATTACAAATTATTATTGTCATATTTAGAGAGCAAAGGCGACCAAGTGGTCGTAAGTTCAAACCTAGCAAAGCACGTTACTTTATGTAATTTATTTCTTCACCACTGCTCAAAAAAGGTGAAGGAAAACATCGTACGGAAACCGACATGTCCTAGAAGGAACGTAAAAATTTAAAGACATGCGGCATTGATTAACCCGCACTGGGCCCGGGTGGTGGTTTACGGCCCATTTCCTCTCTTAGAGAGGAGGCCTGCATTACATTATAGTTAAAGGCTGATTATGCTACGATTTGATATGATTGAACTAGTTGTTGCATACGGCCTCGCCTGCATGAAAGTACTTCGAAGATAAAAGCTGTCCTAAGCTACCTCATCATCAGCTAGGTCATCGTTAAACCTTGTCATTTCAGTCGTTTACAAACGTTTAGTTTAATTCTCAGCATACTTACCTACCGCGTGCACTCTCTGTCCCATAATTCTCATAGTCTCATGGTCGACCATCGACGAAGCAGCGACCACTCGTATCCGGCCCTGGTTCGGGGCGAGAGGAAATGGTAAACGGCCTGTTCCTTCTGATAACCAATAATGCTAGAGAAGGAAGGAATCATTACGGCTCAAAGGACCAAATTATTATTGAGATGCAGATTAGGTTTTAGGCCGGAGAAATAAACTGGAGCGACAAGGTGATTGTATTCCGAAAAACAAGACAGAATGAAATAGTTTGAAGGCACATTAAAAAAAAAATCTACCAGGATAGCATAGCTTCTTCATGGTATTCATGAAGATTCATTTCTAAACAAAGCAGATGGCCACAATAGTGAGACAACGAACTAGAGTCGCGACCTCGTGAGTGACAGCCGTCCGGAGGACTAAGCCCGAGTCGTCTACGATGCATTATGTTCCACGCACGCCTCAAAGATATGTCAGCAAAACCGTAGGGCCCAGCAGAGCTGTGCTCGCTAGGACAAAGGGGATTTTCTGAAAAGGAAGCCTGTGTTCATAAAACATAAAAGGCAAAGGCGAACACAGGTGTGGTGTGGTTTTATGTCCTCTCGCTCCATCCTAGAACAGGAGAAGTCATTTGATAATTTGCCACCTCAAAAAAGAAGCCATCGCCACGATAGTAAAGCTTTTAACTGTTTGTTAATTGTTCGTTTAGAAGGTAATCTTTAGGGCTTTGTCCAGCTGAGGTTTTATCATCATCATCATTTCAGCCGAAAAACGTTCACTGTTGGACATAGGCCTCCCCCAAGTGTCGCCACAATGAACGGTCCTGTGTGTCACGTATCCATCAGATTCCCGCAACCCTCACCGGTTCATCGGTCCATCTTGCACCACGCTACGTTTTCCGGTATGTAGTCGCCACTCCAGAACCTTTCGGCCCCAACGGCTATCTGTTCTGCGAGCAATGTGCGCTGCCCATCGCCCCTTAAGTTTGGTTATTCTTCGAGCTATGGCGGTAACCTTCGTTCTTCAGCGGACATCCTCGTTCCTGATTCGATCACGCAAGGAAACTCCTAGCATAGCCCTTTCCATTGCCTTTTGGGTGACTGTGGTTTGCTGTAGCCTAATAGCATAATCAGGTTTTTTATTGCCACTGCTGCGTGACTGGGACTCAGGCCTCCTCTCTAGAAGAGGGAGGTTTACCGAGCTAGAAGTAATGTAACACCATTCTTATTGAATTAAAAGAATTCTAATGTTTTTCATATAGGCCTACATGGGCACTTAAACAACGTCAGAAGCCAGTCATTATCATCATCATCTTTTAGGACGAAAGATGTCCACTGTTGGACATAGGAAGAAGATGGTTAGAAGCTAGTGCACGGTGCCAAATTGAGATGGAGTGTGAGGCTTTTACTCCATAAAATACCCAACCGTGTTTCTTCAGTAGTGGAGGTAATAATATACTTAATTAAAAGTACAAGAATCAAGACAATAGCAAGTACATAAATACATCTTAACTCTTAATATAAACTGGAGCGTGGGGCGAATGGAGCTCGCCACGAGATTAATGACAAGGAATTAGTGTGTAATTACTGCTCGCCTCGTAAAATAGTTCATTTGCAAACGTCGTTATATTCATAATCGATGTCTTGCTGGTTAATGTGCCTATTTCTGTCGGAATTTATTGTATTTAATTATACATCTCTGTATTAAACTAAATTGAAATATTTAATAAAATTAAAATACGTATCATTATCAACATCTCGCACAAAGAGTTTTGGGAACACATTTATTGTGCGTACAGCCAAGGAGTCGAATTCCCTATCGGAGTCTGTGTTTCCTGACAGCTACAACTTAAGGGTCTTTAAGTCAAGAATGAATGCGGGCTTGCGGACAGTAAGCAATGGGTAGCTTGCTGTCCGGCCGTCCGGTAACTGTCCGGACCAAGCCCAAGTCGTCGACGGCGCACACTGTTCCCGCGCACCTCAAGTTGTCAGCAACAGTACCCAGCCGGGTCGAAGCCTACTAGGGCCAGGGTTATCCGAAAGGGAACTCGAGCCCCGGTATGAAGGCTAGAAGGAACAGGGTGGGTCGTCTGACAGGGAGAGTCTGACACTATCTCCCGCTCCGCCCAAGAGTGGGGGTTGTGATTGGATGATTTTTCCCACCATAAAAAGTCAAGAATGAATAGGTTATTTCTAGGCAAGCGTGTTCCATCGTCGACCACATCATCGCTTACCATCAGGTGAGAAGGTGGTCAAACGCGAGACTGTCAATAATAAAAAAAATCTCCCTAGCTTTTTCCCTACTAGTTAGCTTGAGGTCGGCTTCCAGTCACCCAGATGCAGTTGAATACCTGTGTTATACATGGATTAACAGTATATCAGACCTCCACAACTCAGGGCAACAGGACATCATTGAATAGCCTTATTCCATGGGGACTTTCTAAAAGATAAAATGAGTATTTCAATCAAAAAGGTTACCGATGATATCAGTAATAATATAAATTATTACTATACCTAATAAGATATATTGCGTCTAAAAATATGAGCACTGTAATATTGATCTATATATTCTGAGAATAGTAACGTTACTAGAGGAAAAGTATTTGTTTATGGTATATTTATAGATCAAAGATTATATTTTGATATCAAGCTCTCAGGTAGATCAAATATGTACCTTTTTCCGTCTTGTTATCCTCATGGATAATTTTCTATCTTGAGACGTCGATCTCATTGTTTTTTTTTTAGTTCGGAAAATCTTCCAATGACATTCCCCGTTCTTGGGCGGAGCGGGAGATAGTGTCAGACTTTTACTGACTAAAAACTCACTCCAGATCTTTCTATGCTATTATTCCAGGGCCCCGGGGTACTTTTTTGCATAAACCATGGCCCCAGTAGGCTTCGATCCTTTTTTTATGGTGGGAAAAATCATTCAATGACAACCCCCGCTCTTGGGCGGAGCGGGAGATAGTGTCAGACTCTTACTGACTAAACGAGCCACCCTGTTCCTTCTAGCCTTCATACCGGGGCTCGAGTTCCCTTTCGAATAACCCTGGCCCCAGTAGGCTCGACCCTGCTGGGCCCCTACGGTTTGCTGAGAACTCCTAGAGGCGCGGGTGGAACACTACGCGCCGTCGACGACTTGGGCTCGATCCGGACGACTACCGGACTCTTGGACGGTGGTGGATGCACGAGAGTGCGTGTCATATCTCCTGTCGAAGGTCTGGGAGAAAAAATAGGAGCTTTTTTCGAGATTTCTTCGAGTAAAGCTCTTGTTGGCTAATTTAATTACTCGCAAATTGACTCCTTGTAGATATTTTGACATAAAATTCGTGTAGTTTTGTATTTCAAGTATTTCACAGAACAGTACCCCTAGCCAAGTTGGAAATCTGCAATAGTTAACGCTAGTAGAAAGCTTCAAATGTACGGGAATGACGTCATCTCAACGCTCGAGCTCAGTCACGTGGTCAGAACAAAAGAATTGGCGGCAACGTCAACTCGAAGCGTTCGACGCAAGCGAAACGGTTGTAACTTGGCTGGGGGCGCAGTTATACATTTCGGTGAAATAGAGTTGAGAATGTTATCGTTGTATTGACTACCTCAGCGAAGCTTGCCGCGAAGGATAACTCGATACATTTTCTGCCAAATACCAGCTACTGCGAAAATATTAGAATATTTTACAATCGCATTCGCGATCAAAGTGACAGTGTACTGGTTCAAAAATTAAACAGGTACTTTTAAAGTTGACCCTTGATGACTTTTATTTTTCAGGTGGGAAAATCATTCAATGACATCCCCCGCATCTTGGGCGAAGCGGGCGATAGTGCCAGACTTTTACTGACTAAAAACCCACTCCTGTTCCTTCTTTGCCATTGTTCCAGGGCCCCGGGGATTTCTTTCGCAGCACCCATAGCCCAAGTAAGCTACGACCCTGCTGGGCCCCTACGGTTGCTGACAACTCCTTGAGGCACGTGTGAAACCCCACGCGCCGCTCGCGCTCCCGCGCTTGTGTTCGGTCCGGACGATTATCGGACGGTTGGACGGCGGGCTACCCATTGCTCGCCATCCGCAAGCCCGCGCCTATGGTGACTGAAATCGGGATGGGAATCACGGCAAGGGCGCGAGGGCTATTGCCTCGCAACCCTTCATGACTTGACAAACAAAGGGCAGAAGAATGATGAATGAGTTAATATTCAAAATACACGCTTTACACACGCTTTATACACGCACAAAAGATTCCTTTTGGGGCTAGTAATGAGCTAAAATCCATACCATATAAATAATAATAATATTCCACAACTATCACACAACGCCATCTACTCCCAAGCTAAGCAGAGCTTGTGTTATGAGTACTAGAAAACTGATAAACATATATATTTTTAAATACACACATGTTATAAAAAATTACACAGAACCAGCATTTGTCTTGTGTGGGAATCGAACCCACGACCTCCGCCATAGTGTCTGGAACACTAAACATTAGATCAACAGGTAAGTCGCAAAAAAAAAAAAATGTTAATTTGATTTATATGTTTGATATACTCTATTTAATTAAAAATATCCGCGTTATTTAGAGTTAGTTCAAATATATCTCGATGTTTGTACCTGTACTGTGTGTTTAGCGGGCAAGTGATTACTGAAATGGGTATACTCGACTGACGATTAGTTCGACATATTTCTTTTTTATATTGTCCACTGTAAATAAAGTCATGAATCATTTATATAATAATTAACGTAAATATGTTTAATTATTTTTGTCCTTTAATTGAATATTCTGTTAGTTTCTATTGTTTTCATTCCGTTTCAGTGTTTTTTAATTTTTTAATTTAATGCATTTAGTGCTCTTCTTTAAGTGATGAAACACTTACACTCAAGATTGAAATATTTTCCTTTGTACGTTATAATGTACTCATTGTTGTAGTGCCAAATAAAATAACTAAATGTTATCTGTAAATTCATATAATATAATTTTTTATTTTGGTCATTAGATTAACTTAACTTCTAGATAAGATTACTTGTTAAAATAAAATAGAACAAATAGAACTGCCTCTGTGCTAAAAATAATATACACGTTAAAAAAAAGTGTAACAAACAAAACAAAAATCTGAAAAGTGACCGCTACGCGACGCGCGACGCAAGCTTGGTCGGCAGGCGAGTATACCGCGCCGCACGCTTGGGAAAAATCACACTTTTCCGCTCTTGTTCTCTGCCGGCCGTTAGTGTTTGTTTGGACACCGACCTCGCTCGAACTCCCCATCAGCCAACACAAATACCCATACAAATAAATACAACATTTAAATGAAGCTCTTTAGTCTTCTGATTACCAGTTTGTTTACTTCAGTTTTGTCATGGTATCCTAATGAACCCAAATTTTGGGTACCAGGGCATTATGGGTATCAAGGAGTGCATAACGGGATGGAGCGTGCGAAGGAGTTTGTGAATGAATGGACCGTTGAAGTGGAAGGCGGTGAAGAGGTCGCTCAGCTGGTCGCTCTTGAACTGGGATACGTTTTTGGAGGGAAGGTAAGTTTATGATGCCTTGGTGTTTTCAGTGGCAATTACTGGTATAAAATTAAGTTAATCTTTGAATCTGATTTTCCGTAATCAAAATAATTAATTGATAACTAAAAAAAATCGAATAAGTTAAAAAACTAAAAACTAGTTATAAAAAACTTTACTAGAGCTCACATTAAATTAGGAAAAATTTTTTTTACCAAAAAGCTTTTATCGTATTTACGCAAATAATAAAACTTCTTAATCTTTATAAAGAACTAGTTACTTAGGAGGTGTAAAAAAATCTTTCAATTCTTGAATGAATGGTTGTTTTATTATCAAAGATGAATGGGGACATTAGCGTAGCTACCTAATCTACGGACCCAGGGCAAAAAAATCTTTTTCCTTGGGAAATCTCATCATGCGGTGTACAATAAAGAATATAATAAATAAATAAATAAATCTTAAAATTACTTCTCCTGATCATAGGTGAAGCGGGAGGGTGTTTTACATTTACTGACTAAAACTAGTTGGCATGATTAAAGTAGTGTTACAATCTATTTAATTTAGATTTCGAAGAAGAGAGAATGGTTTAGTTAGTTCAGTAAGGGGTTTGCTAATCAGATTTTGGGGGCCCTCCGATCTAGAGGTGGGGCCCACAAGGTCAATCTGATGGCACTGCCCAAACGCCTACGCCAGTGAATCCACCACCGGACTGAAAAAAAAATAAGAACGTAGCTCGACAATTTATTATTGTATTTTTTTGGAACTCTAAAAATGCTTATAAGTAATAATGTTTGGCAGTCTATCTCACTGCTCTCCTTACTGACTTATTTAAGGAGTGAAGCTTTTTCACCACACTATAAATCAGATCTTATAACCGCAACCGTGGTGAGGGAACAGACATCCAAACGCTCCAGTCATGGCGTGTCTCAGGACGATCACTATCCACCGAAGGTGCGAGATCGTGGACGACGATCAATGGGTAGCTCTCCGTCCAGACGTTCGGTAAGGACCGAACCTGAATCGTCAACGACGCGTAGTGTCCTACGTGCGCCTCAAAGAGACATCTCTTTGAAATCAGCAAAACCATAGGAGCCTAGAAGGGCCGATTTCTGCCTGCTAGGCACACAGGTATTTTTGAAAGGGATACCGTGGTCGTGGAACTCAAAGAGCATATGAAGGATACAGGTGGCTTTTAGTCAGCAATAGTCTGACACGACCTCACACTCCATTAAAGAGAAGTCATTTAATTAAAGGTCTTCAAGGCTAGAGTGAATAGGCTCTTAATAAACTAGTGCGCCTCATCATCAACAATTGCATCACTGCTTACCATCACGTGGGATCGCAGTCAAGCACTGGTTTATATAAATTAAAAATAAATTTGTAAAATTCAATGGTCATTGTTAATTTTTTTTGTTTACCTTAAAAACCAGAAGTCAAATATAGAAAAATATAAAATTGTAATTTTAACAACAAAAAGGGCTCTTCTCTGTAACAATTATAAATTTAATTTTCAAGTAAGCTCTCGTTTCAGCCGTGTTTGCTAATTTTAATTAAAGAGCTTTGTATATTTAATTTTACTAAACCAAAATGGGCTGCCTACCACAATCTCATTTAAGGCGTTTAGTCCCTTGACCATCTGATCGGAGTACCGCTGACCTTTAAAACCATTTTCTTTGCGAAATATTGATTGTGTGACTATGTCTGAATAACACTTAACCAGCTTATTTTTTTGTGTAAACATATTTCTAAATATCAAAGTCGTTTGAAAGGAGTAGGGATAACAAGCAAAAAACATATCATGATGTTAATTTTTTTTTTGGCAGAAGTATTAATCATACGAAAAAATCATATGTATAATCTACATTTCTACACTAATATTATAAAGAGGTAAAGTTCGTTTTTTTTTTGTTTGTATGAGGTAATCTCAGAAAGTACTGGTCCGATTGCTATTTTTTTTTCACCGATAGAAAGCTGCTACTTCTGAGTGACAGGCTATATTTTATGTACACAGATGAAGCCGCTGGCAAAAGCTAGTATTCTATATATTTATTTTTAATAATACTTAACCAGCAATTTTTTTGTGTACTTAAACAAAGCCGTTTGAAAGTAGGAAAAACAAGCGAAAAAATATCATGATGTTAATTTTTTTTTTTTTGCCGAAAGTTTTAGTCATACGAAAAAATATGTTGATAATGTTATATATGAATCTGTAGCTACTTTTTTTTTCAAATCTTTTAACCCAGCCGTTACAGAAGGCTGGGCTTCAGAAAGTCACTGTTTTGTGGCACTGCTCGGGAGCTAGGGCCTTAATTGACAGTTACTACTTATCTCAGAGCCTGTTTATTGTTTAACTAGATGTATCATTTTGTTTTTTTAATTTCTAGTTCAGCTTTGTCATGCCTTTGCTGATCTTTACTGGAAGGTCTGTGTAAGAATATAGTTTTTATTGTATAGCATAGCATAGTCGATCTTATAATGTTCCCACTGTTGGGACTCAGGCCTCCTCTCTAGGAGAGGCAATGGGCCGTAATCCACCACGCGGGCCCAGTGCGGGTTAGTGGATGTCACATGTCCTCGAATTTTTTGGTTCTAGGGCGTGCAGGTTTCCTCACGGTTTTTTCACGAGATTCTATTGAGATCACAGTAAATAGGAACAAGGGCCTTAAGGAGTATACTTAGGCAGGTGCCTACCTAAGTGAAATTCACAATTTCAGTGTCATCTTGTAGTATTATCTATATCGTTGTTTTCACTTCGTTTTGTCATCATATTATAATTTGATGGTCGATGTGGAAGTCTACAGGTACACACACCTCTGTTTTACCCTTTCGAAAATGCCGGCATTATGTTGTTAATTGATTGGCCTATCTGCAATTGTTACACTTTATAACCTTATGATACGTGTCATTATACAAACAAACGTACAATATTTTACGAGAAATGTAGCAAAAAGGGTTTTTATATATATATATTGTTATATACAGGGTTATTTACAAAACACTAGCAACCTTTTAGAACTATGTTAAGAACATCATAAACAACAACTTTTGTTCTATGACTTTTAAAAAATGTATCATAATTTAATTCATCAGATTTTCATAAATATATATATATATATATATATTGAACGTTCTAAATGTTACGAAGTCTATGCCAACGTATCAATATTCTAATGTGATGAGTACACGGAAATGGTGCGAATGCTTCCTTGAGTAATGATGATAATTTTTCGGAAGCCTGTTCACTATTACTACGAGAATAGTGTGCGGTAGACGTAGGTAGGTGTAGCAAAATACAGAGTTGAAATGTGTTAGATAGAACAACGATATCTTAAAGGTTTGTTTTTGGTAAATGTATCATGTTTTGTAAAAAGTTATAGAACAAAAGTTTTTATTTATTTATTTATTTACAAAATCTTATATATAAAATTCTCGTGTCACAGTTTTCGTTGCCATACTCCTCCGAAACGGCTTGACCGATTCTCATGAAATTTTGTGAGCATATTGAGTAGGTCTGAGAATCGGCCAAAATCTATTTTTCATAATAAAAAAATTTGGCGGTACGAAGTTCGCGGGCACAGCTAGTTATATTATAACATCTTTACAGACGCGTCCAAGGCGATCGATGTTATAACAAATACTTAATTCATTAACCTTTCAATCGTGGAAATCGTGGAAACGCCGGCGTTCGCGCACCTATTGTCTGTCTATTGTGTCTGTAATTTCCACAATTGAGAGGTTAAATGAATTTGAACTTATTATGGATAGGCTCGCGTTTGACCACAATCTGATCTGAGGGATATGTCCGAATATATGTATTCAATCTTGACTTAAAGAAGGTCGTAGCTATCAGAAAACAGACTCCGGCAGGAAATCCTAGTCTTAAAAATTATACACTATGTTTTGAACGCTTTTAAATTGTCATGTGAGGAGGGTGACATGTGGATGGTTGGTGAGGAAGAGGGAGGCGCAAGAAAAAAATAATGGATCGTGTGAGGAGTGATGTGAAAGGAAAAAGAGTCAGTGATAGCGTGACGGTTGACAGGATGGAATGAAGAAAAAAAAATGTGTGCCCTCTTATCATGGGGCAACGACACGAAGATAATGACAATCATTCTAAGCTTAAAATTCTTGAGAAGCTTAGTGTCACTAATCTGTGCGCTGAGTTCGAGTTGTTTTTACGTTAACGAGAACGAAACGTTTACCGCGATCGTATTTCGAGAAGCGACAAGAAACTTACACTCGAGGTACAAGCACTGATTGGTTAAGAGCATGATATGTCATAAACGTGTCGATCGCGAACGTAAAACAAGCCCGCACTAGGCACGCTGTGCTAATATAGTCTATATTGTAACGCTTTGTTCTAGTTATGAGGAAAAAACGTGAACGCGATAACGAAGCGAAGCGGCGTGAAAGAAATAAACAATTAACAGATTACGGTGACCTACGTGGGTGCGGAGCAGAGAGAAGCGAAGCGAATTGGACGCGAACAGTTGATTTGATATTTTCGTATGAGCTCTTGCAGCGCTGTGGCTTATTTTATACAAGTCAATTTTTATCAAATTGACTTCGCGCGCACGTAGGACATAGCCGCCGCATCGCTTTAAATTAGTAACAACCGCATCGGATCACTGCACATTCGCGTAGAATCGCCCACGTGAAATAATCCTATATCATGGAGTGTGTTCCGATATGACGAATAAAAGTGACAATTCATACTACAAACGTCACTCAAGTATTTGCTTCCAAAAAAGCCACTTTAATATAGTTGGCAGTATATAAGCGCTCGAGATAAGGTTGAAATCAAAGCTATGACGCCGTTTGTATCTCGAGTGGCACTTGTCGATAGCAGAGCCAGTATATTGCATAGATTACACTCCATATTCATGACGTGAAAGGTAGTAATTAATCAGCTTTTTTTATGCGTGAGTGGAATTGTCGGGCTTTTACTGACTAAGACTGATTGACTGAGTTTTCTTTAATTCTTTAATTCTTTATTGTACACTATAATAACACAAAATAAGTGGATAACAAAGTTCATGTACATAGGCGAGCTTAACTCAAAGTTGAGTTTTCTTCCAGCAAACCATTGAGCGATAGAGAGAGATGACAATAGAGGGTAGGATCATTTCCTTAGGGCCACAGTAACTCCTTAAAGCCGACAGTCCTTTTTAGTTGCCCTATTTCTTAGGCCACAGTAACTCCTTAAAACCGACAGTCGAATCCTCTTTAGTTGCCCTATTTCTGAGGGCCACAGTAACTCCTTAAAACCGACAGTCGAATCCTCTTTAGTTGCCCTATTTCTGAGGGCCAAAGTAACTCCTTAAAAGCGACATTCCTCTTTAGTTGCCCTATTTCTGAGGGCCACAGTAACTCCTTAAAACCGACAGTCGAATCCTCTTTAGTTGTCCTATTTCTGAGAGCCACAGTAACTCCTTAAAACCGACAGTCGAATCCTCTTTAGTTGTCCTATTTCTGAGAGCCACAGTAACTCCCTAAAACCGACAGTCGAATCCTCTTTAGTTGCCCTATTTCTGAGGGCCAAAGTGACTCCTTAAAACCGACAGTCCTCTTTAGTTGTCCTATTTCTGAGAGCCACAGTAACTCCCTAAAACCGACAGTCGAATCCTCTTTAGTTGCCCTATTTCTCAGGGCTACAGTAACTCCTTAAAACCGACAGTCCTCTTCAGTTGCCCTATTTCGAGTTTCAAAGTTTTGTGTGTAACTTATGAGCACGTGTACATCAAGCATATAATGACAAATACGTGTCTCTATGGAGCTACGTATCCATAGACACTACGCCTAAAGTTTGAACACACATAAGTCATAAGTACGCATATAAAACACGTTGCTTAACCTTGCTACATGTGTCATAATACCCCTAAAAGCTTCAAGTATTGGGGTCATTCCAGGCGGCTCCGACGAACGATCCCCTGGAGAAATGCGGTCACCAACACGCTTGACGGACAGTTTTGGGATTGCACTACAATGTTACTTGTATTAGTAGACAGATACATGCTGATACTTTATGCTACCTCGTTATACAGGCTGTGGCTAAAATGATAGACCAACCATGTTGCCACTAGGATAGTTTAGGAGGTGACAAAAGTTTTGAGTGGTAAGATAGCTATTCGGGAATGGAAGAATAACTTCTGTGATGGATAGTGTGAAAGATGATAAAAAAATCAGTCAAATGCGATTCAGACTTGCGTAACGAGGGTAACTTGCTCATGTTAACAGTTCAATTCCCGAATCGAATCTCAATGATTTTTGCGAATCGCAAAAAAGTAGAAAACAGACAGACAACAAAGCGATCCTATAAGGCAGCCATACTTAAAGTGTGCTCCGCGGAACCCTAGGGCTCCGCAAACCCTTTTTCAGGGCTCCGTGTGAATACAAATTATAATTTGGAAGAAAGTATAAAGACCTGCGGCCTTACCATGACGTGTTAAATTGTCAGACGTGCGAGCGAGACAGGATGGTGCTATACAGCCTATAAGCCGCCATCACTTTAGATCACCCTATGAGGTCGTGGTAGGATTTCAGTATTTAATTTTTTGTTTAGTTGTTAAAAAATAAAAAGGAGTGTCATACCTCGAATTAAATTTTACTGTAACTCATTCAAAGTAAACATTGCCCGTAAACTTTTTTTTTATATAAGGGCTCCGTCAAATATTTTGCCTTCCAATAGGGTTCCGTTGGAAAAAAAGTTTGAGTACCGCTGCTATAAGGGTTCCGTTTTGGACTAAGTTGTCCAAAACGAAACCCTTATAGGATCGCTTAGTGTTTCACTGGATCGACCCTCCACGGGATTAAAACGATCAAAATTTAACGGTGTATAGTTTATTTCTTTCATCAACCTCGCAAGTTTCACTGTTTGCACCGCGTCCTGTATTCTTGTTTGTATCCTACAAGAAGTAAGTTTGAAGTTACATCTACGAATAAAACCCTAATGAAGAAGTTGTGAACATCTTGCTTTATAAGTTTATAACTTTTAGTTTTGGACTGAATTTGAATTTTGAACCCATTTAACTATATTTCTTCGTCCTCCTGCAGAGGTTTTAATGAACTACTGATATTCTCATGATATGGATGACATATATATAACACTAGCTTTTGCCCGAGGCTTCGCCTGCCTACATAAAATATAGTCTATCCTCACCTTCCGTCCTCACCTGCGTCATGCGGAGGATAAATTCGGGAGGTTCCTGTACCGCATTCGTGTGGAAGCGACGCCCGAGTGTCACCACTGTGTGGAACGCCCAGATGGAGCACACTGTGGAAGTGTGCCCCGCTTGGGCAGAGCATCGCCGTGCCATCGTGAGGGCGATCGGCGGCGGCGATCTCTCCAGGCCTTGGTATAGGCCATGGTCCGGAACGAGGAGGATTGGCAGCCTCCTTCTGCGAAGCAGTAATGCTAGCAAAAGAGGAGGCCGACCGGCAACGGTGCTCAAAACGCCCCAGCCACCGCCGGGTATCCAATCCCGATTTCCGGCCACCGTAGGCGCGGGCTTGCAGACAGCGAGCAATGGGTAGCTCGCTGTACGACCGTCCAGTAACTGTCCGGACTGAGCCCAAGTCGTTGACGTCACGGAGTTGACAGCTGACAGTTGGGCTTAAGCCCAACTCTATCCTATCTCCCGCTCCGCCCAAGGACAGAAAATGTCATTTGGATGATTTTTACACGCCAAAAAAAGTCACCGGTCCTTCGATACTGACCTTTTCGCACTTGTTATTGTTACCCATCGGGTTATGACCTTACAACGATAATTAATAAAGCTATCAATCAACCCTTGGGCTGGGAAGGTCGTGTTTGATTTATAACGGACCGACCGTATTTTTTTATTTTTTGGTATTGTTATAGCTGTGAGTTCAGGGCTGAAATATCCTTAATCAGCTTTATCTTTCATCTTTTTGTATTGTCTTTAACTGTCTTTCAAAAAGGAGGAGGTTCTCAAATTGGTGGTACTTAAAAAAATCATGTTTGTTACCTCAGAACTTCGAAGTTTGTGTATGTACCGATTTGTTGTACAATCAAAAACCACTTCTGAGAGTGAGATTCATATGAGGGACTCCTAAAATCTGTGGCCCTAGTGAAAAAGGATCTAAGTCCAAAAATGCAACTTTACAGGAGACGTAAAAAACACTCTGCCTGCTTCAAATTCGTGTTTGACCTCGTGTGTCATTCAAACCGCTACCAAATGAAATACATGTGGTGTTTTTTATAGGTAAGCAATTTATGCTCTTTGCTATTATTGGGTTATTTTTTATGTAAAGTTAATAGTTTTTAAGATAGTGACTTATACCAATCACAAAATGAATTCCATAAGGGTATACAATAAGTAAGACCCGTTCTCCCATAAGCTAAATATTAATTCATGCATGTGAACAGGGATACGCATTTGAAATTATTTTTAATAACTAATTACCTAATGGAAAGAAATATTTTTTTCTCTTTTTAAAGTGAAAACGGATATAAGTCTAATAATATCCTTTCTAACTTAAACCTTTTTTATGGACTAAGTGTTGTTGTATCGATAAACACCAACCAAATAAATGTGGTTGATTAATGATAATATAGATTAAAAAACACAAAAGAAAGTTTTTATTTTTCCGTTTAAAACAATATAAATGGACTTGAAACCAACTTGCGTGGTTTTTTTAGTGTCAGTTGACAGAAATATTGTACACAATAAAATATAATATGGTGATTTGGTTTTTTTTTTTTTTTGTATAAAGTTTTTTACCTATGCCAGGAAGCCTCCCCTGATAAAAACGATGAAGGAAAACATCTAAAAACTTGTTGTTGTATAATGATGAAATAGCGAACCAAGTTTTAGTAACGCCATCTAGTCTCAAACTAAACAGAGCTAGACAACAGGTAAACATACAATATATTTTAATATTTCCAAATATGTATTCAGTCGAGCGTGAAGTATTAACAAACATATACAAACATACACAAACAAACACAAACATACACAAACATACACAAACATACACAAACATACACAAACATACACAAACAAACACAAACTTTTACATCTTTTAACTGTTTACGTCGGATACCTTATCTGACAAACAGGCTCGCGTATATTCCGCAATCGTTAACGCCAGTAGAAAACTTCAAATGTACGGGAATGACATCATCTCAGTCACGTGGTCAGAACAAAAGAATCAGGGGCGTGGCCAACTTGAGGCGTTCGACGCAAACGAAACGATTATTTTGAAGAGCTGAGCGAGGATTTATTAGCGTGATAAATTTATTTTCATTTATAATATAGGCGTATTTTAATTACGTCGCCACTTACGCCGAGTGTCAAAATATCAACCCACACGCGCTCGGTATTATTTCGGTCCCGCTGTATAAATCACAATCTATGACGTCCGCGGTTCATGATAATCTCTGAGATTAAAACAATAAAAAACAGATCACTTTGTTTTATTCAATGAAATTAATATTTGGTTATCATTTTCATTCAGGATCGCGATTTTAAGCTTTTCAATTTCAGTTCGGAATTGTAAATTTTGATATTTAGGAAATCGCCCGAGCTGCGCGGGAAGGGTTTGGAGCTGAGTTCCGCAGATTTTTTTTTTCAGTACATTTACGAAGAAATAAATAAACTCTCACGTCTCACTTAGCGCCCCGTCTGATATTATAAATACAGTTATGGCAGGGACAAGTCCGCACGCTTTTCCGCTCTAGTGCGGAAAACAGTAAATGGGTTTTCGTAAAATGTTTTTAAAACACTTATGTATGTTAACATTTTTAAATTGAAATAAAAGCTTATCATGACAAACACCTTGGTATAGTGATTACAAAAGACACTCGGTGCGTTATAAAACTAACGGTACTTTTGATATATTGATGTGTTTAATTATAACACTGCACTGTAATTTAATTGAGAGCAGTGGTGGCCGAGTGGTAGCGGCCATGACTTACGAGTTGTAGGTCGCAGGTTCGAACCCAGCTAGGCGCATTACTTTGTGTAATTTATTTCATCACCACTGCTCTCAAAACGGTGAAGGAAAACATCGTGAGGAAACCGGCATGTCCTAGAACCAAAAATTCGAAAATATGTGACATGCACCAACACGCACTGGGCCTTCGTGGTGGATTACGGCCCATTCCCTCTCCTAGAGAGGAGGCTTGAGTCTCAACAGTTGGAACATTAAAAAGGCTGGTGGTGATGATGACTGTAATTTACCTATACTCGGCTTAAACATATAAAATACCCTGAAAACAGTTTTCTTTGGTTTCCATAAAGTGAAAATATTTCTCGACTAACTCAAAGATTTTTAAATAATTTTATTTTTGTTAGTCATATTTACTGGAGAATATACTGAACATTTTGCCTGTCTATTTAGTCATTTGACACAAAAGGTTAGGACAACCTTCAGAGGACTAGTTGACATATTTTGTTCTAGACAAAATAAGTCTTGAAGAATACTGAAGATAAATTGATAGACAGTTTATTAACAACTAGCTTTTGCTCGCGGCTTCGCCCACATAAATAAAATATAGCCTGTGTTACTCAGGAATAAAGCAGCTTTCTATTTGCGATCTTCAGTGTTTGTGCAGCGTCTCTCCGCAGACCATGTCCCACCTTCCGTCCTGCGTCACGTGCCCTGCTCACGTAGGGACCTAATGACAGCATCATCGGACGGCATTGCCGTGGCCGAATTCTGGGCCAGGCAAGGAATTTAACTAATTTTGCCATCGATACGATAAGAAGAAGAAGATTGGCGAAAAAAATTTCGCAATCCGACCAGTTTTTTCAGAGATTCTCGGCTACAAACAAAAAAACAAAAAAAAACTTTACCTCTTTATAATATTAGTGCAGATGAATAGCGAAGTGAAAATCTTGTGTTTTGACGTCTAGGTTTTTTTTTTGTTGGGTAATCATCCAATGAGTTCTCCCGCTTTAGGACGGAGCAAGAGGGCGTGTCAGACTTTTATTGCCTTGCGTTCCAGAACTCCTGGTTCTCCTTTCAGAAGCGAACCTATGGCCACAGATTACTGAATAGTTACTACGTAACTATGGCCCCAGCAGGCTTCGGTCCTGCTGGCCCCTACGGTTTTGCTGATATCTCTTTGAAGCGTGTTTGTATTTTTTATTATCTGATATCTATATATATAAAAGAAAGTCGTGTTAGTTACACTATTTATAACTCAAGAACAGCTGAACCGATTTGGCTGAAAATTGGTAGGGAGTTACCTAAGAACCAGGAGAATGACATAAGATATCCCGATTTTTATCCCGTTCCCGTCGTTCCCGTGGGACGTGACATAAAACGTGGTATAACAAAACGCAACTTTGAGTAGGGTAGAGTAGGGTAGAGTAGGGTAGAGTAGGGTAGAGTAGGGTAGAGTAGGGTAGAGTAGGGTAGAGTAGGGTAGAGTAGTGTAGGGTAGAGTAGGGTAGAGTAGGGTAGAGTAGGGTAGAGTAGGGTAGGGTAGAGTAGGATAGAGTAGGGTAGTGTAGGGTAGAGCAGGATAGAGTAGGGTAGTGTAGGGTAGTGTAGGGTAGTGTAGGATAGAGAAGGGTAGAGTAGGTTAGAGTAGGATAGAGTAGGGTAGAGTGAGGTAGAGTAAGGTAGAGTAGGATAGAGTAGGTAGAGTTGACAGCTTAGCTAAAAGGTAACTAACTATTAGGCGGTACGAAGTTCGCCAGGTCAGCTAGTGAGCTATAGTTTAAAATTATAGTCTACGCAGTCAACCCTGCGATTCCACCTGATAGTAAGGAATGATGCAATCGTTGTTAGAATTGATATAAAACTTAGATTTTGTGTTTGGCATCGTAAAAAATTTCATCACTTTTGTACTTATCCCCATGGCCCTACTGAGCCCCTACGGTTTGCTGACATCTGTTTGAGTGCGTGCGCGTGGAATACTACGCGCTGTCGACGACTCGGTATTGTTCCTTACAAGACGAGCGGACGGCGAGCTACCCGTTGCTCGTCGTCCACGAGCCTACGGTGAAGTTGGGAAAAGGTTAGGGAGATGATGAATGTTGTAATACTTAGATAGAAATCAGTAGGAGCAGATTATTCTTGCATCTTCTACCTTCTCCCATTATTTTGCCTACTATTTATCTAAAAGTTTTCCTAAAAACTAAGTAAGGTCAAACAAAACATTCCACGCATCTGGCAACACCAGGAGGTTAGCCAATCAGCTGTCTCATATACGTCACTCGTCTTCCGTCTAATCGAGACAAATGTTTAGGAATTAGTTCAGTCCATTTGTCTCAATTTGTGTCGCTAATCATTTGTTTGTACTCTTTATTTTTATGTGCTCCGTGTACTAACGTACTGAAACTAATGAAGATTATTTGTTTTAGAGATGAAACTGACACTTCTGAGATAATGCAACAGAATATTGATGACAAGGCCACTAATTATGGTTACATTAAAAAGTAAATTTGTTGTAGAAAAACTAAATATAAATAGAAGTAAATTCAAGATGTCTCCTAAACACTTGGAACAGTATGACCTCAGAGTAACAGCTATATGCGTTTTTGGGATATGTGTAACCAATGTAACTCATAATGATTTTAAAAGAGTGTCCATGGAGTTTCTTGCACGTTCTACTTCATAGAGATCTACGCTTTGGAACGTGCAATTTAGCTTCACTTTTTTGTTTTTGACTGACCGACATTCTGACAATTCAAAAGTGCCCGTAATTGATTTATTGAAATAAACGTTTCTGTTTTCTGAGATAACGTATTTACCATTATTTAGCCTAGTTGAAGGAAGTGTAGGTACTTATTAAAATTTCAAAATAGTTTAAGTGTTAAAAAAGTGCGATCTTGTATCATCGCGCTTTAAATACATTAGTTACTTAACGTAACGAAAACATACCGAAGATTTAGGTATATCAAGTACATAGTTTTGTATGTTACTTTCGTAGTCTTAAATGTTTTATATAGGTTTTAAAGACTGCAAAAAATAGTTTATTTCTTCTTTTGGAACAAGGTCTAATGGTCATTCTGTTTTATCTATGTAAAAAGAAAGTTTCAAATCTATTATAAACTTCAATGACATTTGAAATGGAAGCCCATTGATGTTTTCTTGATTAGAAGCTCGTTTTCATTTACATCCTAGCTACAATGAGAGCGGTGTATGATTAAAATCATTGCTGTGGATAATTTTCCTCAGTAGGGCAGAGGCAGAGTAGGTTCATGTTCGATTTTTTTTTTATTTGTATGGAACCTTTTACAATAACTGATTTTATTGTTTGTCAAACCCACGTTCTTTTACGTGTATGTTCTTTCTTTGGTATTGTTCGTCAAGACGTTGAGCTTCTTAGGGGGCGTCCATAAATTACGTGAGGTGTTTAAGGGGGGAAGGGGGTCGAGTCAAATCTCATCTAATCTTACGTTGGAGAGAGGGGGGGTCTCGGCAAATATCACGCAATTTTTTTTCTGATTGAAACAAAAAAAAAATTATACTATTTTGGTCCATTTAATTCAGATTGTACATGCATATGATTTAATCTTAAGCGTAATCGTAATACGATAAAGATCATTCACTAATTCGTTCAATAGAAAATAATTTCATTCATACTTCGACGTTATACATTTACTTACTGTCAAACCACCATATTTGTTTTATACCAAATAGCTCAACAATCCAACACGTTTACGTAAGAAACTCACATTTTGAAAAATCTCACGTGAGATTGGGAGATGGGGGAGGGGGTTGAATAAAATCTCACGACATCTCACCAGGGGGGGAGGGAGGGGCAGAAAATTAAAAAAAACACCTCACGTAATTTATGGACGCCCCCTTAGTAGTTCTGAGTTGAGCTACACGTATACTGACATATGCTTGCATTGACTGGACGGTTCCACTCAGAACTATGTGATTCTTTCTTCAAAAGACCATTTCAGACTTCAATCTGCATGGTTCTCATATGATTTGACCATTGCATGTTTGCTGTATGGACTTTAAAAGATACTTTGACTTCTGAGTTTGTTTCGGTGTTTCTTCTCAGGGTAGTCAGCTAGGAAACACCGGCCTTATCTAGTTAAAATTGATGGAAAAATTCTCGATAAAAGGGTTTTTAAAAAACCTATTTGAAAAGTAAATATCATTATTTTATCTTCACTAGTCAGTACCTTCATGAATTTAACGTCTAAGTTATTATAACATGTTTGTTTCTGCCATCTGATTAAGTGATTAAGAGGAACACATTACTAGGGTTGCAGGATTGCTCGAAAGTGTTCCTACGGCTCTGGAGCCGTGGAAACTGAAGGATTCCAGGTGGGTTTTAGGAAGTCTGTCACTCACTCTCACTTCACAGAGAGGGCGATGCCCCACTAAAAAAAAATATTTTGCTTTTTTATTGTTGCTTTGTAAACCTAACCTTTTATGATTCGCAGAGCTTAATATTTAAAACTAACTTGTGCCCGCGGCTTTGCCCTCGTCAGCAGTTTTCTATCGGTAAAAAAAAATTAGCAATTGGACCAATACTTTCAGAGACAAACTTTACCTCTTTATTACACTATCAGTGTAGAAAATTAACTGCAGTGGTTTTTTATATTACAATACACTATATACAAATTACAATATTACATTACAATTAAAACCAGTGTTAGTTAGACAGCCATTTTTTCGTTCTAACGGCAATAAACAGCATTTACAATTGAATTGTTCAATTAATCCCTAGCACTTACACTTTGTTCATTAAAAACCGACCCCGTACTACTAACGCCTACGCAGCGGATAAACTGCGGGATATTTTTGTAAAACTTAACTGGATTTACGTCAGTTCGTGTTGATCTCAAGATGGAGTTAATTCACAAGGAACAACCTAGATGTTTAAGACAATATTTAATCATTGAATGGACGTAAGAAAAATTATTTTTAAAAAATCGTAGCTATTTTTAGCGTGAACAAAGGTTATTTTTAACTTTGGTCGATGCTTTCATGCTATTTATATTGCTTAGAAATGTTTTGATAAAACATACAACAAGTAACTGGAATTACAGTTTAATTTAAGCACTGGAATTAATTATGTTAATACTCGTAGACATTAATAATATGGGCATCGATCATCGATAGATATTGGTACTTATCCATATTAAGTGTTGATACACACGCATACTTAAACACGTTAGTGACTCAATAAAGTCTTCATCATTCATCATTTAGTCGAAAGAACTCCCCCAAGTGTCGCCACAATGAACGGTCCTGTGTATCTCGCATCCATCAGATTCCCGCAACTCTTACCATCGGTCCACGTTGTAGGAGGCTTTCCAACGCTATGTCTTCTGCGAGCAATGTGCCCAGCCCATTGCCACTTAAGTTTGGCGATTCTTCGTGCTATGTCGGTAATCTTGGTTCTTTTGAAGGTATCCCTTCATTCCTGATTCGATCACGCAAAGAAATTCCGAGCATAACCCTTTCCATACTGCTTTCAGTATGTGTATTTAAAATATTATATTTTATATTTTGTATAATTGACCTAAATGTGAATATTTGGTATTATGTTGAGTTTTAAATAACTTTACTTTTTTTTGAATGGGTTATCATAAAAAACTTTCCCGCTCCGGGTGGAGTGAGAGGGAATGACAGACTTTTACTGTCGCTGCGGCCAGCGCTACGCTCAAGACTGTTTTCAGAAAATAGCACGTCTGTATTTCTCCAATTTCTCTTGGCCATGGCCCATGGTAATTTAGATTATTATATGGAGAAGCTTATCTAAAAAATTAGTTATTAAAATACTTATTCCACAATATTACCTAATCTGATCTAATTAGTCGGTTATGTCGGGACGAAAAGCTCATTCTCTCTTTTCCACACACGGTGACGCACGTTTGTCTTTTCCATTACCAGTCCGGTAGGAGTCAAGCTCATCTCTCCACCTTTGCCTGGACTTGTATCTTTTAGCCACTTCTTGGCTCTTTTAGCACACAGGATAACAAGATGAAAAAGAAAGTATAGCGCACACAAGAGTCATCTTTGTTCAGTTGTGAAAAAGTATTGCATTCAAGCCGTCCTATCTGACAAGCTTGTACCTAGTACGGAATGCTACGTCTCTGAAATACGTAGTAACTTCCGGCTGAACTCGATAGATGGCGCTGTGAACAAGAGTTTCTTCCCAAAAGCAATATTAGAATCCCATCCCACCCTCTTGCGGCTATTAGCGCAAACATGTCACACTGAAACGGTAGCGTTCAGTTTTTCAGGCGGCGCTAACTGTGAAATTAGCGTCGCACGTACCAGGCTCGCAGAACCGCGTAGGAAATGTTTTTCAGCGAGTTTCAGCGGCCATCTATTTCCGTAGTTTACAGGGGGCGGGACTTCTGTTTAGTGAGCACTTGCCAACAATCCCACATGTGTGTTCCCCTATCACATGTTGTTATATGCGCCAAGGTTGCTGTCGGCATGCTACTGTTGCAGTGTGCGTGTTTCAGTTTGAAAATACACCTGAATAATAATTTTACAGTGTACTTTATGTTTCATACATAACGTTATCTACCGTACTTGTATAATATACACACAACAGTACCTTATTTATTACTATTACGTGTACTTAATAATGTTTATATTAAACCGTATTTTGTTTTAATTCATGTAAGTAAGTTATGTATCGTTGGTAACTACTTGTTTAAATGATGAAAAATTTCTGTATTTGATGAAGTTGGAATATGTAAAGAAACAAAAGTTTTCAGTACTGAATCAAATGTAATCAGCGCATATTTTAATTAAATAACAATACATACTACGCCTAAATAAAATCAACACACGTTTTTATCTGCGTCCAAATGCTATGAAAACTTTCTCAACATCTCCACAGATAACAAAAAAATATTCATTTTTACTTAAAACGTAACAAAAATGTGTGAGGTATCAGGGTAACATAGAACAGCTGAGTTAGTCCGTTGTCGAGTTTACGCAGTTTCTTACAAAACCGAATTATGTCGTTCAACTTTACGGGAGGGGCCAGTGACCTTGCGTAGCACGTGCGAGCGTCATTCATCTCATCTTAGGATTTTTCTTGACGACTTTGTTTGTGATTTAGTTAATTTAATGTTTTATTTTTTTTTATTTATAAAGTTTGATGTAGATAAAATAAAAAAATATTTATAACATGCTCTGTTCTTCTGTCTATTTTTAATGTACTTATTGTTAATTATTATTAGCATAACATGTTAATTAAAAATTCATCATTATCATTTCAGCCGAAAGACATCTAGTGCTGGACATAGACCTATTTAAAAAAAAAATTAAATATTTTACCTTTTTAAATACTATAGCTGTGATACATATTATTTTGCTAGTTAGGAACAAAATGATCGCAATTTTGATGTAGGACTTAGGGCCTATTTTTTCTTTTCAATTTTTTTTTTGCTCTGAATTCTAAGCTTTCAGCAGTATCTATGAAAAAGAAAGAGTTTTGTTAAGAATTCCATGAATAGTAAGAAGACGTGAAAATTAACTGCGTGCAGTAACATTAATTATGAAAATAAATAAATAGTTTTCCTATTTATTTGTGGTTACATTCTCTTTATCCCTTGTTTCATTTGTGTGGA
Source organism: Mythimna albipuncta (assembly GCA_929112965.1). Classification (NCBI taxonomy): domain Eukaryota; kingdom Metazoa; phylum Arthropoda; class Insecta; order Lepidoptera; family Noctuidae; genus Mythimna; species Mythimna albipuncta. The sequence goes on from OV815973.1 coordinate 2,822,148, forward strand.
TGGACAAGCGAATTGTATTTAGATATCCCATGACATGTCTGACTACCATATTATTGTCAAACAATGCCGTCATAGTCGATGCCATACCGCTATAAACGTATGATAGCTATAGGCAACTATTGCCCTACGCGTCGCACGGCATACCCTTTACGTAGCCCGACCTACCCCAACACCGACACCCTCACACACTTCGTGCATATGTGCGGTCCATCTCCACAGCTCTCCTGCTATCCTAGTACACATGTGACTCCGAAAACTCACATGACTCCACGAAATGACACGTGCTACACACGTGTGACGTTTCCATACAACCCCTCCCATGTGTAAACTGTATGTATGTTTGTTTGTGTGGTATAGATCCGGGGAATTAGATCGTATGTGTACCGTAGAGATGTTCTATGCGTGTGTTTATGTTATGTTGTGTGCAACTGTTAATATGTATGTAACTGTGTTCCTAAGCTGTGCTCTAGTAGTGAAGGAATGAGTATGAAAAGTGAAATTGGCTTTTCTTCCTGTAACGAAATTAGCGATTAATAACACGCGCGCGCGGATTTAGCGTGCTTTCAGTTTCAGGATATATTGCGTGGTAACTTGTATGCCATAAAAATCAAAGGCTTATACTTTTTTGTGACACTATTTTCGTTCAATAAATTCAGTCTTACACATCATTTAGGCTAGATCTAGGCACATAGAATCCATTATTTTGTAGTTAAATACAATTGAAATAATAATAAATCTTGTTCTATTCTACTTCAAATATAAATAGCTGTCTAAATAAATAGGTCAGCTTTCATTTTCCAAGTTAAGAAGTGTGGAAAATGTTAAGAAAATTTACAAATAGTTAATGATAAATAAAACATTATTTTAATTGAAATGTTATCAATGTGTCATAGTATTACTATCATTTGCGTGCGGCTGTGCGCTATCGTACCGGCGTTATCACAGGCGCGTGTGGGCGGGGCGTTACATGCTCACTCGTATGTTGAATGTTGATAAGCAACATGTGTGTAGCAAATCGTTATCGCCTCGCGGTTATGGTGCTCTGGTACTTACGTGTGTTTGAGGCATCACATGACGGCATCCATTTTCACATGACACACATGTCACACCGGTGACATTGTCACGCAGACTCGTTTTGTTGTTGCTTCAGTTTTTTTGTTTCAAGATTATTTCGAAAGCGGTGATATTAATATTAAAATAACTAACAGCTAAATAATGATTGAGACTAATTGATAGCTTGTTTAGTAAAAAAAAAAAAAATACAAAAATATATCCAGTGTAGCTTCTATAAATGGAAGATACAGACACATTACCTACGTTAGCTTAGCAAAACTAGAGCTAAATAAAGTTACGTCGAATTGAGGTTTATTCACTTGTGGTAGATAATTTACTGACGTATGCAATTACTAACTACCTCGGCAAACATTGTTCTGCCATAACTTAAACAGCATTTTAATGTTCCCACTGCTGGGACCCAGGGTGACCAAGGCCTCCTCTCTGGGAGAGGGAATGAGCCGTAATCCACCACGCGGGCCCAGTGCGGGTTGGTGAATGTCACATGTCTTCGAATTTTTAGTTCTAGGACATGCCGATTTCCTCGCGATGTTTGCCTTTACCATTCTGAGAGTAGTGGTGATGAAATAAATTACACAAAGTAATGCGCCTTGTTCGGTTTGAACCCACGACCGACCACGCATAAGTCATATTGGTAAATTATCAAAAAAATAGCTTAAGGTCCTATTCTCAGACCTACCAAATACAAATTATTTCATAAAAAAAAAATCGGTCAAGCCGTTTCGGAGGAGATTCTTATTCTTTATTATTATAAGAACATATGTACATTTTCATATAACTCAGAAATGCCAAATACTACAATAACCGATCATATTAGGGTCCAAAGTCGACAAGCATTTTTTTGGGGTGGAAAATCAAAAAATATTTTTCCCGCTCTAGGGTCGAGGGAGAGGCTTCAGTCCAAACTACAGGAATATTACTTATCTGTTTTTTTTAATAGACTAAATATCAATGTAGGTAGTAAGTAGGTGCTTTAATAAACTAATACTTAAGTTTACAAATGTTAGGTAGGATCTCTTAAACATACAATTCAGTCTTCCCGTCCATGTCTTTCCAGTTTGCAGATGTTAAAATAAAAATGTTATTTTTTTTGCATCTTCTGTAGGTGATCAGGAATTTCAAAGGAACTTAAAAAAAGCACTGTAAAGCAAAAAAAAATACAGTGGTAGAGCGGTACCACCCGCCCCAACTTTTGGGCTTAAAAATTACGATTACTAACTTTGTGGAAAAAATGCCTAATATTTGTAGTGGATCTATAAAACTTACAGACTTATAATTTCACTCAAATTGTAACAAATTTTGTTTCCAATAAAGGTGAAGTTATTAACTTTACCTACCCTCGAATGCACCGTTTAGAAGGTAAAAACCAAAACCTAAAATAAACAAAAAAAAATTTCTACCCACCAAGGAACTAACACATAACGCATGTTTTCGAAACTTTTTTTTTTTTACACTTTTAATATTTATTTTAACATACAATCCTAAAAAAAACACCAGAGATAGAGTTTCTGAACAAATTATTTAACGTGTTTAGTTAGTTTACAGTGATAAGTCTAGTAAAAATTCGTCAAAACTTATGCACTCTCTATTGAGAGTTTGAGAGGGCAATAAAACCCTCCTCTGAGGGTTGAAACCGCCCAACTCGTTTTAAAATCAGTGCTAGGGCGCCGCCTACATCCCATTGTTTCAGACGGCAAATACCAGGAACCGAGAAGTGTACAGGAGTATTTTGGAAATTGTGACAATGGTAGGGGTGGTACGATATGAGGGTGGAAATAAAACTACGCAACGGTAAAACTGTGAGGGTGGCCGCTTGAAAAAAATAAAATAAAACGGTAGCAAAAATTTAAACTAATAATGACTTTATTGTACAACTGTTTTGTTAACAGAATACTTAATATTTATGAATTTTTGTGGGTTTTCTTTTGTGAGAACTGGATCACTGAAATATTCATGAGTCAAATTACAAAAGCACACTAAAGACGTATAAACTCCTTCCCTTTTTAGGTTTAGTTCATGAATTTGTAGATTAATTTCTTTAAACTTTGTCGATAGTAGCTAGTGTAGCTACTATCTATACTGTACCTAGACAAAATATCGTGGTATTTCACGACGCTATTTTTTAGAGATTAGAATTAATAGATCGATGTCTCGAGACAAAACCCTATGACCAGTGCGTGTTGCCAATGACAATATAACTCTGATAAGTGGTCACTCACACGTCATCAGAAGGCTTAAAGTCGCCCAAAGGGCAAAAGAGAGGGCTATGCTCGAAGTTTCCTAGTCAGAACGAATCAGAAATAAAGATATTCGCAGCAGAACCATCGATACAGTAGGCACAACAGATCTTGAGCGCTCGGCGTCAGCCACAGTGGGGATCACTTTGCGCATTCCATACATTGGCGAGCCAATCGTCTTCGTTGTTAGGTACATGCAGCAACGCAACGAACAAATGAGGAGTGACGTCTATGACGCGATGGCGCGGCGAGCCAATCACTGACACTCCCCGCCCCCAAGTCTCACTTTGCAATTCTACAGAGACCGAATATTTGACTTTTGCGCAACCGCTCAAGATCCGTTATGGCAACGAAGAATAGTCAAATTTAAGTGGCAGTAGGAGGAGGGGGCACAATGCTCACAGAACCGAAACTAGTCGATAGTGCCGAAAGATTATGGACTGGTGACCATGTACTGGAAGCTTGAAGGTCTCCTATAACGTGGACCCATGACCTAATGAGGGACGCACATGACCGGTCGTTGTGGTGAAACTAGGCTCGACGTATGTCATTCGGCTGAAATGATAATTACAGGCATAAATATTTAGTAGATGACAGTTTATGTTTTGCTAGTACATACCTGTTTAGACATACCTGTGGTTGCAGTAATAAGTATACAGGTCAAGCTGGATAATTAATTTAGATTCTTTGAAATCCCTATTGGACCAACAATATATTTTTTGTTATTATTTTTTTCTAAAAAATCTGTCTGAAAAATCTTGGTTGCAACATGAGCGTAAAACTTCATGGTTTACAAAGAATGAACAAAGAAAAAAATTAAAGCAAGAAATTGGCACCATGGAGGAACGATATAAATAAGAGATAAGATTTCTAGGAGCCAATGGGATGTGCAATTGTGTATGATGGCAGATATTGCTGGGTTTTGAAACGAGACCTACCACAAGCAACTCATGAAAGAAAATCATTAAAAAGATCATTACACAGAAAATAATGATTAAACACATGCGTAACAAAATTTAAATAAAAAGCGAAGTGAAACCACCGGGCACCAACTAGTGCGATGAACACACACAACACATGCAGCACCTACTTGTATAAATAGCAAACTGAAACAGCCACGTGTAAACAGAGTTCGAAGTTACCAGGCGCTTATAGAATTGAAGGGGATACTGATTGGAATATTTTATTAATATGGGTTCATTATTTATTAAACTTTTTTCCGCCGTTGTTTGTGATATTATGTTTGCCATGTTTTTTTTATATTAATGAAACCATATATTAATAACATATATATAATATACCCTATTTATGTACACATTATATTTGTGTGCACACACCCATGCACACACACGCATGTTGACTGCCTCTAAAATACAGGCCTTGGCTTAGTTTGGACTCCAGATCTCCCACAAATTACCTTCTGTCTTTTGTCAAACTAAGTAATAGTACATTATGATATAAGTGTGCAATATTAGTGATTACCAACAAGGCGGTATTTAGACCCGAGCCGTAGCGAGGGTCTTAAGAGAGCCAAGAACGGTAATCATTAATTGCTTACGTGTATCATATGACGTTTTTCAATACATTTGTGAAGAAAATGACTATAAAACTAGTAAACTTTTGTGGCGGTAAAAATCTGTTTTCATATGCACGCCCATTTTTTTTTTATTTACCTTTCAATACACTCACTGAAATAAATAAACGGAGGTTGACCGGCGACTCGTGGGGGACGACCTGTGCCCATCCTGATACGATACATGTAATGTAATTATGGCAGGGGAGAGGTTGAACGGGAGAATGTGTTATGTTCTGTGTTTTATCGTTTCTATAGTAAATAGTTGTCATTATTATACCAAAAGTGATAAAAAGTGCTGCATTTGTCAAATAATTTTTCGGGTGACCATCACAACAAAATTTCCCTAAATATGCGTACCCGAGCGGTACCTAGCAAGTCAACAAAGTTCTCAAGTCGTCGACGGCGCGCACTGTTCCCGCGCCCCTCAAGGAGTTGTCAGCAACAGCAGGGGCCCACTCGGGTCGAAGCCTACTGGGGCCAGGGTTATCCGAAAGGGAGCTCGAGCCCCAGTATGAAGGCTAGAAGGAACGGGGTGGGTAATTAAGTCAGTAAGAGTCTGATACTATCTCCCGCTCCGCCCAAGAGCGAAGTTGTCATTAGATGATTTTTTCCCACAATAAATAAAAAAAAAAAACAAAGTTTGTTGAAAATGGACTGCTACTAGCTACTACTCTTCGTGTTTTAATCAAAGACTACGATTTGACAATACGAATGTTGCATGTTTTTTCCATTTCATAAATAGTGAGGTACCGCAACCGATACTAACCAAAAAACCGAAAAAAATCGTAAAAATAATTTCGTTTTTTATGCAACTAATTATGATCAGCTTTTGTATTTCCTGAAAGTAATTTGGTAGACGCAAATACTCATAAAATAAATTATAATTTAAGCTTATGAATAGACTAGCTTATGAATAGACTAGCTAAAGCTGTGTTATTTTATTTTTTCGTCTCGATTTGGTTATGACGAAAATATATAACTATTCAAGCTAATATTTGTGCTGAAATATTATTATAACTTAACGAATAGGTACTATTAATAATGACTTCGGTTTGAAAACTAATAATAAATAATTGTAAAAACATACCTAAGTCCTCTTCGTGTACTATTTTCGTGCGGGTCGCTTAAAAATTGTAGCAATAAAAACGAATTATGTGTCGGTTTCTTACAATGTAGATATTTGTATTTAGAGCTTAACGACCAATGAGGATAACTTTTTTAATTCTAAAGCATAAAACGAAGCTACCTAAAAATGTGGGTCTAAGTTTATTCATGCAGTCCAGTTGACTATGGTCAAATAGGTTGCAGTAAATAAAACTTTTGGTGGGTTAAAGCCACTGTCTTAATTCTCGTTAGTCATACAGCACATTTATACTTTTCAGTCGATTGATTAGGTTTTGTATTAGAAGCATGTATGTCAATGGGTTGGGACGGAGCTTTAATAGCTCAGCATAGTTATCTATTTATTTTGACTTCTTCAATGACAGTCTCTATATTTAGGTACTCATGTATTTAGGTATCTACTGGCTTCATCTGGATCACTACTGGATGCAAGAAATGTGGCATCACAAGCGAAGGTTGCAATAGTTACATTTGCAGCTTAGGGTTTATTATGAGTGAAAAAAAGACAATGTACTTTTTAGGCAACTCTTTCAATATCCTTGGTGTGATTAAAATCGAAACTGGGGGCTTTATATGTTGCCAGATTAGAGATCTCCTTGGCTAATTCTCGTGGAGATGTTGGTCGCAAAGGAATATTCGGTTGGGTCTCATAAGGAATACATATGTTTCTCATTTAGGAATACATATGTTTCTGGGTCATCAGGACCGAATACATTGGCAAGATGTGCTGCAAATACCTTGGCTGTGGACTCGATAGGTGAACCTATCGAGTCCACAGCCAAGGTAGCTAGATAACTCGGCGTTCTTGCAAAGGTCCGGCAGTTTTTAAGAGCTCACGAAGCGGTTTTTAACCACGCCTGCCGTGGTAGAGGAAACAGCTGTTTTATTTTTAAAGTCACCTGAGTTTCGAGTGGATTTTCAGCCGTCGCAGTTGTAATTATCGCTTGCAAGCTTGGTGGGTTGGGCACGCCACAATTATGGCGGTACGTCCCCTCTTTGAGGCGTGGCTGGAAAGAACTCACGGCGTCCTCGCCTTCCACATGACTCAGATTCTCACCGGACACGGTAAGTTCAGGAGATACCTGCACCGAACTCGTGCGGAAGTTACGCCCGGGTGTCGCCTCTGTGTGGACCGCCTGGAGGACACGATGGAACATACGATAGTGGTGTGCCTGGCTTGGACAGAGCATCACCGTGTCCATGTGGGGGCGATCAGTGGCGACAATCTCTTGTGCTGGGTCTGGCGGACGCCTCCTTCTACGAAGCAGTAATGCTAGCAAAGGAGGAGGCCGACCGCACTAAGCAACGGCAGTCATACCCCAGCCGCTGCCGGGATTCCGATCTGAAGATTTAGGCCACGGTAGGGGCAGGCTTGCGGACGGCGAGCAATGGGTAGCTCATTGTCCGACCGTGCGGTAACTATCCGGACTGAGCCCAAGACGTCGACGGCGCGAACTGTTCCTGAGCGCCTCAAGGAGTTATCACCAGAAAAAGCTTGGTGAGTGAAAATCGAAAGGCGGGCATTTAATTATCAGTCGAGTTCTGAACCGCCATGGACACACACCAGAAACGAGCTGTTGCGTTATACTTATTTCACAGAAGAATTAAAAACAGAAGGCTTTTATAGCTCTGGGTGGATCGGATTTCCCTGCCCGCTGAAGGCAACTGCGGGCGCTAATCGACCTCAAAGCTTGCGGGCGCTACCCACCGAGGCTGCGGGTGACCGAAGCTCGCGCGATTCTACTAGTTCCTTGCCATTGCAGTGGGAGCCGTAAACAACTGCGCACACCACGGCCGTAAAACGCGTCGTGAAACGTGTTTTAATTTTTTACATATATATCTCTAGCATTCTACAGAAGTGAAAACCGCTTCGTGAGTTCTTAGCCTAAGTAAAAGGAGGAGTGTTAAAAAATATGGTAATATTTTTGATTATTTTAGTTTTCAATTCATATTAGACTTTATATAAACACTCACATACAGTATCTTAGTCCTATTTTCCATAAAGGTTCTAATGTTAAAAAACCGGTATGAAAAATCGAATTTGGAGACATCACTTTTACTAAAAATCTGGCAACATATTTTCAGAAATTGACATTTGCACATGTCAAATCATAGTCCGATAAGAAAACAAATGAGTGAACAATCAATCAAAATTCAATTCAATGTGTGAAAGTGTAACTTCAATTAATATCAAAGAAAAAAAAAACAAAGGAAAAAAAATACTGCATAAATAAAATAAATAATTATAATTGCATAAGTTGATAAAAATGCTATGCAATAGCTTTACCGCGGCAGTCCCCGAGTGCCACACATCTTTTTTTAAATGGTAAAAATTTAATAAATAAATTCTTTAAATTACACTGTGTTTTATAAGAGCGTTTTTAGTCAAATTAAGGAAAATAGATTTGTTAGGCTGGTAACATGGAGCACGCTCCCAGCGCGTAGCTGATAGCATAGAAGGGGTCTTCTTTATGACGTATGTACCTAATGTGAAAAAGGTTGGCACTTAGAAAACGCCAGAAGCTATTTCACTTTTCCAATTGGTCGTTTCCTATGGATAAGAACTGACAAGAAACTACAATGGTTACTTTTTAAAAATATTGAATCTACAATATATTCATATTACTATATTAATAGATCATATGACAGGACAAATAAAATAAAAATAGTAAACTATGAATCCGCGGAGTCTACACTATACAGTGTACTCAAATTCACATTATGATACTGTGGCTATACAAAAATAAAAATATGCCTATAAATACATTGAGATGTAAACAATGATAAATTACTAATGAAGTTAAGAAACATACTGTGGTTTCATTCATATAAAAAAGACATGGCAAACATAATATCACAACCACTACGGAAAAAAGTTTAATAATAAATAATGAACCCATAATAATAAAATATTCCCATCAGTATCCCCTTTGATTCTATAAGCGCCTGGTAACTTCGAACTCTGCTTACACGTGGCTGTTTCAGATTGCTATTTATACAAGTAGGTGCTGCATGTGTGTTCATCGCGCTAGTTGTTACCCGGTGGTTTCACTTCGGCTTTTATATAATTTTTTTACGCATGTGTTTAATCATTATTTTCTGTGTAATGATCTTTTTAATGATTTTCTTTCATGAGTTTCTTGTGGTAGGTCTCGTTTCAAAATCTGCCATCATAGACAATTGCACATCTCATCTGCTCTTATAATCTTATCTCTTATTTATATCGTTTCTCCATGGTGCCAATTTCTTGATTTAATTTTTTTCTTTGTCCATCACTAAAATGACCAAGATTTTCAGGACAGTGGTCCAGACGTGAGTGTAAACAATGAAGTTTTACGATCATTGCAACAGGAGCCAAGATTTTTCAGGCAGATATTTGAGAAAAAAAATTAACATAAAATATATTGGTATTGGTAGTTTGGTACTTTAGTATTAAGAAAAAAAGTTTCTCTCTCTTTTCATTAATTGTTTTGATAAAAATTTCATCATTAATAAGCAGAAGTATTAGTACCTCATCTTCTCAAGACGAAAGTTGATGACCAGTGCGTGTTGCCAGTGATGACATATGGCACTGAAACATTGTAACTACAATGGGCTTCATCAGAAGGCTTACAGCCATCCAAAGGACAATGGAAAGGGCTATGCTCGGAGTTTTCTTGCGCGATCGCATTACGTGTAGGAATGAAGATATCCTTTAAGGTGTCACCATTTGTATCAAGCGCTTTGACAGACCGCTTCATTAAGTATATCAAGTTATATGTGCACTGTGCAGTCAAACTAGTATTTGACTGTAATCTCACCTGATAGTAAGCAGTGACGCAAGCGTTGATGATAAGGCGCACTAGTTTATTAAGAGCCTATTCTCTCTAGCCTCGAAGACACCCAGATTATAATCGGCTTCCCGTCCGATTATAATCTGGGTGTCTCCAAGGCTAGCAGCTAGGCCGCAGCAGGCAAATTGTTCCAGTTCTTATTTTATTTATTACTTTCATCCGTAATCTAAACTTTACAGTGCAAATAAGCACGCAATAAAGGAAAATTCAATGAGCTATGAATGATTGTGCGGTTCATTTATTAATCTACCTGTTATGTGATTATGATTGAGTACTAGTATACCTACTTACGTCACGGACGTAATCGTATATATTACTAGCGTTTTCCGTAAATACCAGCAAATACGAGTAGTATGCTAAAAAAACAATGTTTTTCAAATAATTTCACTTCCTAAAATAATAGTACATTGTACAAGTGTCACACACAAGCAACAGGATATCCAAAATTGTAGTAATTTTTTTTAATTTTTATATTTTGAAACATTTTTTTTATCAGGTCAACGGATTCCCAGACACGTACACATTTTTGAAGTATGAACATGGGAAGCAGCGACGCACCCCTAGTCGCTACACGTCGACACTCATCAAGGACAGGAGGGTGAGTTGCATTACATCTCCTGCGTTAACTGTGCGCCTGGTAACTTTGAACTCTGCTTACACGTGGCCGTTTCAAAAGTCGCTATATTTAAACATAGCATAAGCAAGTGGCACAAGGTTTTTTGAGTACATACTCGTGAGGGGAACTATTGAAATGAACTTGTTGAATGAGACAGAATTATTATTATTTTACTTTGAATAGATCGTAGAGATTTTTGTAAGTCTTTGTGTTATTTTTAGAATGTAATTAGAATAAGAGATAACTTTGATGACCTATGAAGCTACACGCTCGCCCTGCTTGAATAATATTTGGGAATAAAATAGCCAAACGAGTCGATGAGGTCTGTTCATGGATGGGTGACCGATGATACCTACTCAGAAAGCACGTTGTTGTCATCTACAACATTTATGACAGTCGTATTGGCACGAAAATCCGAATAGTTTAAATTAGAATCATTGCTAATAAGGGTAAAAGTCAAATCATTTATTCAATATTAATTGTTAGGGGCTTTCGGCTCTCAAGTGTGAAGTGAGCTGAGTTATGGATTGTCTAGGTCATGTTATCCTGTCACTCCCGTGTAAAATTTTGCTATTCCCCAGCCATACTGGAATCTTATCTACCACACTATTTTGACAGATTGGATTATTTTCACAGCTATTTAATATCATTTGTTCTGTGTCTGGATGTAATTTACCTATAATGTGTTTTTAGAAATATACACATGCACATGCTATAAGTTGACTTAGTAATCACAGCACTTGCTCTGCTTAGTCTGGGACTAGTTGGCTTTATGTAAATGTTGTAGAATATATATATTATTATAAAAAAGTATCGTAAGGAAAACGGTATGTCCTAGAACCAAAAATTCGAAGACGTGACATCCAACCCGCACTGGGCCCGCGTGGTGGATTACGGCCCATTCCTTCTCCTAGAGAGGAGGTCTGAGTCCCAGCAGTGGGAACATTATAAGGTCAACTGTACTATGCTATGCTAAAACAAAGTTTCAGGACAATTGCAATCCTGATTGATACTCGTAGATAAATCAATTTTTCATGAAAAAACATCAACATTTTATAAATTGAGTTATTGAATAATTGTCGTTTTCAATCGGTTAATAACTAAAAATTACTTCTTACAACAAGTAAGACACTAGCAACCGCTCAAGACTATGTTAACATAATAAATAACAACTTTTGTTCTAAGATTTTTAATTTATCATCTTTTAGTTCATCAGATTTTTATACAAAAATAAAAATGTTTAAATTGAACGTTCTAAATATTACAAGTCTATACGAAGCCAGCCATAGTACAAAAGCGGATCAGAGGAGCGGGATCGGGCGGCGGGGGTGCTTAATGCGCTTGCGTCGCGTCATACAGACGTACAGTAGGTATATCAAAATACAAGGTTGAAATGTCACAACGTTTTAAAGATTTGTTTTTAATAAATGAATTACGTTTTGAAAACAGTCATAGAAAAAAAGTTATTGTTTATAATGATAGTAATATAGTCCTACATGGTGGGTTCCCATGACGTTCAAAGTAAGATTATTTCATTCTTATTTAAGTGTGGGTAAGAGATGGCGCTAGACAACCTGTATAGCTCTGTCTCTTACCCACACCGGAATAAAAATAAAACAATGTTACTTTGAACGTCATGGTAACCACAATGGTTGTTAATGATTCACAGGGTCATCTGTATAAAATATCTTCTTCCACCAGGTAAGATGGGCTGAGCAGCTGTTCTCCAAATCCAGAGTGAAACGTTACCCCATGCCGGATTCGGACCAGCCGTTACAGAGGGTGAAGAGGCTGGAGGATAATGACACATTGTTAAAAAGCATAAATATCTACCGGACAAGAGAACCTTGGTTCAACGACGAGCTCTGGAGTCATGAGTGGTACTTAGTAAGTAAAATACTAAATATTTTGTAGGAATATGTATGAACTCTTTAAAGACACCTAAATTGTAATTGAACGCGCAGACCACCGGCAAATTGTTCCCCTATATACGTGGAATAAACGACGAGGGCTAAACGCTTAGTCCGGACCGTAGAGGTCAATAACGTAGTCCGATGGTAGAAAGATGATGGTGGATTCAAGTCATTTAATTCCTGCGCAGACTCTAAAATTCATCCTATAAAATTCCGAAATAATGGCTACCCTACGCCTGTGTTGCAAGTTTTGTAGATTGGTGGAAACTAAATCTGGATCACCAAAGCCTTGCACATCTTTCCACCGAGTCCAAAGCTGCTAGATGCCATTTTGCAGCACCTGCTAATACTTACTACCTATCAATACTTCGATACTAATGTTTATAAGAAAAGATTTTTTATTTATAATGAACTAGCTTTTGCCAGCAGCTTCGGCCGCGTACATAAAATATGTATAGCGTATGTCAGCTTTCTATAAGTGAAAAAATGTTTGCATTCGGACCAGTACTTTCAGGGATTACCTCCTACAAACAAACAAACTTAAAAACAAAAAAAAAAAACTTTACGTCATAAAATATTATTGTAGATAACTACTGCTCCAATTTTAAACATTATATCTCCAGTGCGTGCTTGAAGAAGTCTTTAGAAATCTAGAAGAACACTGGCGGGACAAGGGCATTGTCATCGGGGAAAAAAGATTAACCAATCTTCGTTTTGCCGATGACATAGTCCTTTTCTCGTCTTCGGCGGCTGAGTTAAGCCCTATGCTCGAACAACTGAGCCATGCCAGTCTCGAGGTCGGACTTAAAATGAATATGACTAAGACAAAGTTAATGACAAACAGTGCGAAACGTAAAGTTGACATTGAGGGTGTGGGGGTTGAATATGTCCATGAGTACATATACCTCGGCCAAATAGTCTCTTTCCAGGCGAGACAAGACAAAGAAGTTGCTAGACGCACCGAGAACGCCTGGAGGAGCTATTGGTCGATGAAACACCTAATGAAGGGACCACTCCCACTTTCCTTTAAAAAGAAACTCATGGACATGTGCATCCTCCCTATCCTCACCTACGGAGCGCAAACGTGGTCATTAACGAAACGTCAAAAGTCCGCACTCGGGGTCTGCCAGCGAGCAATGGAACGAAGTATTCTCGGGTTCAAAAGAACAGATCGCATAAGGAACAGTATACTTCGTTCTAAAACACAAATCACAGACGTAGGTGATTCAGCCGCCAAATTAAAATGGAACTGGGCAGGTCACATCTGCCGCATGCCGCAACAAAATTGGGCGAAAGTAACTACTGACTGGACTCCGAACAGCAGGAGCCGGCGACGCGGTAGGCCCAGAAGGAGATGGCGTGACGATTTGGACTCCTACCTTAAGGATTGGCCAGAAGTGGCTAAAGACAGAAAGGAGTGGAATAACGGAAGGGAGGCCTTTGCCCTGCAGTGGGACACAACGGGCTCATAATAATAATAATCTCCAGTGCAATGCTAATTTATCTCTGAATTATATTTTCTACATTCTAAATGCTTGGAGTCATCACACGATTTGAAGAAGCAATCGTTACACACGTCACTGACGGTCCTGCAGATAGAATAGCACATTGATTTTCATATATTGCTAAGTTATGGAAGAGCGGAGTCTCCTAATACAGGCATTATTTACATAAAAGGAGGCTCCAATCACAATCTATTGTTAAAAAAATTTGGTTCGGAAATAAAAAAAATTGTATTTTATATTGTATTGTTCGTTTCTGTGTAAAATAAAATAAATGTAATTCGACATTCTATAAGAAAACAGCCTTGAGCGCAGCGCTAGCCGCAGCAACAAAATCCAAATACGTACAAAGGACTCCAAAAAACCCTACACATTGGATTGTTAATCCATGTAACTACTTGGATTTCGCTGCGGGCAGCGCTGCGTGCAAGAGTCACAGTAGCGTCGATTGTTTTTTTTTTTATTGTTCTTGGCTTAGCTAACTATTCAGTAATCTGTGGCTTAGCTATCAAGTCCTTTAAGCCTTTATATTTTCCAGTAGCGCAGGCACTTGAAATATAAAACTGCACCAATTTTACATCACAAAATCAATTAGCGAATAATTAAAACAGCCGCTGCACTTCACTTGAGGTAATCCCGCCAAAAACTTCTGTCGACTTGAATGTATCCATCCGTCAGTGACAGATTTCAGGAAAGACTATAAATACAGAAGCATTGGAACTGTTATCTGTACTTTAATAGGCACAATGAACATTAAAGTAATCATAATATTCATTATATAAGTAATTATAGTGTCAGGTGTCAGGTCCAGTGCCGATCATAATATTTGTTACGTATCGACTACCGTCGACTTTTACTAGGATAACAGAGCAATCGCAGTGGTACTTCTATACAATTAAATTTCTGATCGGCGGCAGTCCGAGTAGCCAAATCGAGGTCGGTAAGGATAATATTTTAATGCTTAAATTAATAAAACAATAAACTAAATTATTATTAAACATTTTATATTTAATTAAATTCATCCTTCTTTAATTATAACGGAAATATAATATATTTCCGACATATTATTAGATATTTTATTTATCTAATAATATGTCGCCATACCCCTTTTTTACGGTGAAAAATCATCTAATTACTGTCAGACATTTATTGAATAAAATCACACTTATATATTTCTTTCCTTCTTTGCCGTGTCCTTTCCAGGACCAAGGGCTTCTTTCAGAAGTCAACTCATGGCCTCAAGTCAACCCTTGGCACGAATCAGGAACAGACAGCCGAGACAGCGGCTTTATTATACAAACATACCATAATAAACGATTGTACCTATGTAGTCTACTGTCTAAAACTGAAAGTTGCAATAATGTACTTAGTACACTACATAAGTATAAAGGTATATCATTATCAGGATGGGATAGTGCGGGTGACAGCTGACAGCTGAGATTCATACAATGTAGCTACCTATCTCTTTCTCTCATCTTAAAGATGCATATTTTCGTCCTACTCATCCTACCCATGCTATGGAAAAAAGACCTTAGCTACGATGGCGCGAGCAACGGGTGTTCCGTAGCGCGCAACCCATGTTAATTTTAATGTAAAAGCCGCTCGTTAAATTGGAAACTACATTTTCTTGACAAATATTTTTACAACTATGTACTCTAATCATGTCCTCTACATTATTTCATTGCCACATCAACGAGAAAGCGATGACTTAGACACAAAGGAGCGATGGCTAAGAATCGAATAGTGATACCCGGGGGCTCTGAAAAAAAGAATATTCTTTTTAACATTATAACGAATTAATTTCAGCAAGACACACGCACCTTGCACAGCCTGCCAAGACTTGATCTGAACGTGTTGCCGGTCTACAAAATGGGATACAACGGCACCGGTGTGCGAGTATCAGTGCTTGACGACGGCATCGAACACAACCACACGGACTTACGAGACAACTACGTGAGTGTTATGCTGTCCTAGTCCTTTTGAGGCGGGTGGTTAAAATTTTCTGTGCTAAAACGGCACAAGTTCAGTGCAGCCCTTGAAATATAGATGGCGTTACTAGTATAATAAATAAGTAGTGTTTGTAACTTTGTAGTCTTGTACAGGTATGCAAAATAAATAAGAATAATGTTAATTGTTCATTGTTACAATAAATGAAGAATACCTTAAAACTATTATATAATTATTAATATAGTCTGCAACTAATTAGTAATTATACACAGGTAATTATACCTAAGTGGTGTTCCCCAAAATTAATTCTTTCATATTATTTACATAATCATAACAATCTACATAGTCATAAAAAATAGTGTTATTCTGTTTCGGGAAACATGTTTATAATGACCATACAGGTTTAAGTGTTGATTTTAACCATAATCGTGACGATATCCAGGAAGGTACCGGTCTACTAGAAAATTACCAGGTTAGATTACGGAAAATTAAACCGATTTAAAATAGAAGAGTAAGCAACATAATTATGATTGTCAACAAAACTAGCAGAAGTTGAAATTAAACTAAGCAATCGCGGTAAGCTATTTTTTAAACTTCGTACAATTATTTGCTCATGCTCTTTTCATTTCTGATGCCTTAGTACTAGAAAGGAGGCAGATCGACATTTTCCGTGGTAAAAAGACGCAACTGCGATGGTGGACGGAGCGATGCGCTGCCGACGACAATGCGCGACTCGACTGCGAACAAGCGAAGTCATTTTTAGTTACCTATTTCCCTCTGATAATTTCTGATGTCTTGATACTAAGAATAAGGCAGATCAAAATTTTCCGTGGTAAAATGACCCAACTGCATGCAATGCGATGGTTGGCGGACGACCGGCCGAACGCGACGCGTCATTTATTCCATGTCCAGATTGAGCTTCGTTAAAGCTATGTAGCCCTAGTATTATTGAAGTTTACTTTGAAATTTTCGTGCTAAAGTGACACATCTCTGAATCGTATGGATGAAAATGGACTTTTATTCGATTCGGGCATCAGAAATTACATAGAATCTCAAAAATAATTTATAATTACCAATTATTCTACGGCCTTATTAATTAAATATTTAAATACAAGTTAAATCAATTATTACATAGGTACCCACCCATTTATCGAGTTTATTTTCTTACATGATTACTATTAGGTACATTGTAGTTTATTATTTAACCCGTTTTACATGTTTGCTACCTACTTTAATAATATAAATTCAAATGATTTGAGATTATTATTATTTCACACATGATATTGTGTGTGCTCATTTAGTGCTGTAAAACAGAAATCAAGAAATATATAAATAAGATTAAAGTGTGATAATTAGGTAGTGTTGTTTTGACGTCATTGTTAAAGTGGCGAATATCACGTCTTTGAAATCCTTTACCCCTGGTAACTTCGCGGCCGATATGACGCGCCGGGCGCGCTGCCACTGTAGTCGCCTCCCTCGAAGTCGGAACGTGTTGCCCGAATTGTTGTACTTTACTTAATATGGTTAGACAATAAATACATTATTCTAAAAATATTTTTTTTTCAGTTATTTTATTAACTTAACTCAATTTACAGGATCCAGAGATCAGTTGGGATAGCAATGATGGTGATTCTGATCCATCACCTAGGTATGAAGATCTCAAATTGAATTCGCATGGCACTCGTTGTGCCGGAGAAGTAAGAGAATTTTAATGATTTCATTTAATTACTTATAATGAGCTAATCCATTATACTTACATTAATTATAGTAGATATGTTTTAATTCACTATTTCTATGGAACTCTTTTGTTCGTAGATAGCTATGACTGCAAATAATTTGAAATGTGGTGTGGGCGTGGCGTGGGGGGCAAAAGTGGGTGGAGTTAGAATGCTTGATGGACGAATTACAGATCGGATAGAGGGAGAAGCTATAGGTAAGTCAACTGCTACATTTTATAAGCGCCTGGTACATTCGGTCGCCATGTTGAGGTAAAACGTCGTAAGCTTTTTGGATTTGGAATTTAAGTCATTTTAAATAATAAGGTTGAACACGTCAAAGCTTGCAGACTTTGTTTTTTTAATAATAAATCTTGTACCTAAAGCTCGGTTATATGTAGGTATATAGCCACATTACTCATACAAAGCTGGTAATTAGCGAACAAATTCCAGCCTTTTATTATAAAACTCGCTATGTGCAATAATTAGCTAGATTTATTGGTATTCAGTGTTAGAACTAGCTTCATAGTAATTTTATGTTTAATTATAAATGTACTAAATCAGCCGCCAGACACAATTTTCCTTACGTACGGTGGGTATATAGTAACGTGTATACTTGTATAACCTGCGTTTGCTGCGTTCAGTTCAGTGACACTGACACCTGTAAATGTGACTGAAATAACTAGCCATCTCCTGTTACTTTATGATATCTTAGTAATATGGGTGAAATGTGACGTAACAGTTTTCTTTCTGTTGTCAGCTTGTTTGTTTTTGGACGAAGTCAAAGGCAGGAGGAGACATAAAAAACTAAATTAATTTGTTTAATTTATTCGTCTAAGCACGAGTTTCTTGATAGGTACATAACTTATCTCCTACAAATATGAATTTTTCACATGGTAACGGTGTTCTTAACAGTGCAGTGTAATTTTACTATCTTAACATTTTCCATTTTATTTACATTTTCAGACAATTTGTAGAGCTTGTGTCAATTTATTAAAGCGCTCCTTTCATCATCGATCCACAAGTAAAACAGTGTTTCAATACACTAGGAAAACATAACATTAAAAGAAGACATCATGTTTAGTATTTTTTAAATGCCCATCATGGTCATCATTAGTTTTTTGAATGCATTTTTAGGGTTCCGTAGCCAAATGGCAAAAAACGGAACCCTTATAGATTCGTCATGTCTGTCTGTCTGTCTGTCTGTCTGTCTGTCTGTCTGTCTGTCTGTCTGTCCGTCCGTCCGTATGTCACAGCCACTTTATTCCGAAACTATAAGAGCTATACTGTTGAAACTTTGTAAGTAAATGTATTCTGTGAACCGCATCAAGATTTTTACACAAAAATAGAAAAAAAGCAATAAATTTTGGGGGTCCCCATACATAGAACTGAAACTCAAAAAATTTTTTTTTCATCAAACCCATGCGTGTGGGGTATCTATGGATAGGTCTTCAAAAATGATACTGAGGTTTCTAATATCATTTTTTTCTAAACTGAATAGTTTGCGCGAGAGACACTTCCAAAGTGGTAAAATGTGTGTCCCCCCCCCTCTAACTTCTAAGATAAGAGAATGATAAAACTAAAAAAAATATATGATGTACATTACTATAAAAACTACCAACGAAAATTGGTTTGAACAAAATCCAGTAAGTAGTTTTTTTTAATGCGTCATAAACCGAAAAAAATACACTATTATTAAAACATCGATCAAAGTTACAATACATTACAAGAACTTTTATATTATGTTACTTGCTGCTACGGAACCCTTCATGGGCGAGTCCGACTCGCACTTGCCCGGTTTTTTACTTACTCATGATCATGGAACAAGAAATTTGCGACACCAACTCTGGCTTGTAACGTAAAGTTCTGGATCAAAGAGAAACAAATGTTGTCGTCAGCCAACAAACAAGAGTTCGGTCGTCGTTGTTGTATGTTAGGCGGCCACATGTTGGTGGTGACCACGATTACTAGGGCGTTAGGAATTAAAAGAGCTAGTTTTCTACCTTTACCTACGCGCGCGACAAGCTGTCTTGGTATCTTATTTTCTTTCCAATAGTCCTATCTATCTTCTCATTCTTGTCCACATCAAAATGATTATAAAATAATTATTTTTACGTCGAAGTGCCCCGAGTAGCTATTAACGACACGGTGACGAAGACATAGCGTCCGCGTCGGTCGCCGTGTCCGTCGTCGATATGATACAAATACAAAAATGATACAAAAGTTGGGGCGTGCTCGGCAATTCGGCACACGATTTTCGGTTACGTATCGACTACCGTCGACTTTTACTAGGATAACAAAGCAATCGCAGGGTAGGGTACCACCGTACAATATATACCTAAATATAATAAATTATTATAGGCTGATCTTCAGTTCAAATGATCGGTTGTCTTGGTATGGTCATGTGAAGAGGAGAGATGAAGCGCAGATTAATAAAAGAGTTCTGAGTATACACGTAGATTGGATGGAGAGGGAGAGGAAGGCCGAAGAAAAGATGGATGGTGTGAGGAGTGATAGGAAAAAAAAGGGTGTCCCCATCAAACTATCACTAATAGTTTGACGGGTGAGAGGACAGAATGAAAGAAAAAAACGTGTTGCGCCGACCCTAAGTAATATGGGATAAAGGCAGGAAGAAGAAAAAGAAGATCTTCAGTTCAAGCAGCTAAATCGCAAGAGGTCGCTTTGATATTCAAAGCGCTGCTAATCTAGAAATGCAATATATTATTAACTTAAAATTCTGTAAATATTAAATTATTTTGATGACCTCCTTTAAAGCTTGTTCATTAGTTGGAGTGATTTTATTGTTTTTGAGTTAAAAATAATATAAGTGTGTTTATGTACAAGTGTGTCTATGTTTTCTTCTAGGGTATGCGTTAGATAAAGTGGACATATACAGCGCTTCATGGGGCCCTAATGACGACGGACGAACCGTCGAAGGACCGGGGCGCCTCGCTAGTGAGGCGTTCAAACGTGGAGTTACTGAGGTATACTTACAGCATTTTATGAATAAAATTTATCAAAGAAGATCAATTTGAATGAAAAATAAGACTTTAATTGAATCATCTGATAACTCTATTTAATATCAGAGACGATAGAAAAATATATCAGTCTCTTATTTTTCGGATATTGATTCAATTTGAAGTTATGAAGTAATTAAGGACTGATTTGTATCTATTAAAATAAAAGTAGATTTGTATGGTTGATTTTCATATGATTTGACCACTTGTACTTTAAAAGAGACTTACCTCCGAGTTTGATTCGAAGTTTCATCTCAGAGTTATCAGCTAGGAAACACACACAACGTGTTACAGTACAACCTATTCTACTTGTAAAATAAATATCATTAATTTTATTTATGTAATGGTGGTATTGTCCAGGGTCGAGGCGGCAAAGGCGCCATCTATGTTTGGGCAAACGGAAACGGCGGAGGTCATAGCGATAACTGTAACTGCGATGGGTGGGTATAAAATAAAACACAATATACAATCTGTAGTCCAATCTAAAAAAAAATCCTCTGAATAATATTCGGTAAGTAACGGTTATATTTTTTTTCCACAGATATTCGTCTAGTATTTACACAATATCTATCGGAAGCGCTTCCCAGCATGGTCTGTTTCCTTGGTACGGAGAGATTTGTTCATCTACGCTAGCTGCAGCATACTCCTCTGGTGCTTACAAAGATCAGAAAATAGTAGGTTTAACACACTCACCTACGTCACTAATTCACAACCAGTATTTCATTTTTGTGACGTAGTAGATTCATTCATAAGTATTGTTGATTCAAGGTTAGACAGAAATAACAATATAGCAACTATATTGGCATCTCTTTCAGGCTACTACAGACACCGGTGATTCCTGTACGCTCGGGCATACTGGCACGTCTGCTGCGGCCCCATTGGCTGCTGGCATTATCGCTCTCGCTTTGAATGCCAAGTTAGTTGACCTTATTATGTGGAATTGTGCATTGCCTGTGTTTCATGCACCCCTAATACCTGTGTTGGCATGGTCCGTTTGTCACAATGTCCCACGCCACGTCGCGTCGCTTGTCTAAAATAATGTAAGTGCCACCATAGGCACTTGATGATGAATATAATTATGTAATTAGAATATCTTTTAAATAAACTAGCCAATATGTTATTGTACGGTAATAAATGTTATTGTAATTTGAAAATTAACTGTGTGCAGTCATCGTAATTATCTGTTTTTAGTAAAAATTTGACATGGCGTGATGTACAGCATCTAATAGTTTGGACATCAGAATATGCGCCACTCTCGGCCAATCCCGGATGGCAAATAAATGGGTAAATAATATTTATGCTTATTTTATTATTCAGTAAGAAACAAAGTTATTAGGTACTCCAATTCTAAAATATGGTGTCTTTTTCAGTGCAGGACTTTATTTTGACGTGCGTTTTGGTTTTGGGCTTTTGAACGCTGGCGCCCTCGTGAAAATGGCACTGAATTGGACCAGCGTACCAAGTGACCATGTTTGCCATGTGGATGCTGCGCCGTAAGTATGTTATCCTAGTATAACAGTCGTCTTAACGCGAAGTGCGTCTCCGCGACTCAATTGGTACACGAGATGGTACGGAGTACCAGTGAACTACAGTCCACACCTTACGATGATCTTCGTACGAATCGATGGAGTTGAACGATTACTTATTGTTGTTCTTTAATGTTATTCTGTCCTATCTGTTTGTCTTACACATTCATAATTACAAATAATGTATAATAATTATAGTTTCCACACTCCAAACACACAAGTAAAAGAGTTAGTAAAGTAAATTCTGAAAATTATTTTATAGCAAGTACTTATCTCAAAACCCATGAATACCTAAGTAAAAGAAAGGATCAAAGAAATTATGAAAAATAAAAATAAATCAATTGATGATTGAATTGAGTATTTAGTAACTGAAGGAGTACGTAGAAAAAGACCGAAACTATAAATGTAACATGTTTACAGATGATATAGCTATAACAGGTGCGGGTAATATTGACATGACGGAATTTATGAACAATTTTTACACCGACATCAAACAAATTGGCAGGCGAATGCGTGCGTAGTGAATGAAAGGAAAAATGAAAATCGAGTGTGGCGACTTGCGTCAAATTGCAAGGGACAATTATTATGATAGGAAGGTGATGGATCTTAACACTTATGAGTTCCTAGTCAAATATACGTAAAGTTTCATCACACAACAGCTGATAGACGCGCGCAATGACCTTGCTGTGTAGTATAAACAATGAAACAAGTATTAATGAAATAATAAAAACGAATCATGTCGTTTATACAAGTATTTTGGTTGACAATGTTGACCACATTCTTCAATACACAATTTTGTACCGTATTTTTTTTTAAGATATTTTTATTTACTATAATTTTGTAGCCAGCAAGAAAATTATTATTATTGGTGCTCTGTTACGAGTATTTATGTGGTAGGTAGGATAGCTACGTAGTAAAGTTTCCCTTTCACAAAATTACCATAATAACAGAAAAAAATACATTTCAGATCTAAAGAAGAAGAGGCACGTTTGTATTCGGGACAAAACGTTGAAATCTTTATATCAGTAGAAGAGCCATGTGATGTAAACTATATTGAACATGTAGAAGTGACTATTAATTTACGATACAGCCGCCGAGGGGCGTTGGAGATCTATTTAGTTTCACCACAAGGTGAGGTGTTTTATGTTTATGGTAGCCTAGTACTTTGGTTGGTATTATACTGTTAAAAACGATCGCGATTGCTAAACGGTACTCGTCTCGGTAACTCGTTGCAGTTGCTTTGATATTTATTTAGTTTTGTGACGATTCATCTCATTGCAAAAAAATACAGGATTTACATTATAGGTTAATTAATAATATTTATGTATACGACAGTGATGAATATACTTTTTTTTTGTTTTTAGGTACTAAAGTACAACTTCTTAGTGCGCGCCCTAAAGACACATCAACAACTGGTTTCGTGAATTGGCCCCTCATGTCTGTAGCCACGTGGGGTGAGAATCCTAGGGGCATTTGGAAGGTGATTTTCACAGACAAGGTACGTATTTTATCAATAAAGTAAAGATTGTTCTATTAAAATCATAGAAATCACAAAGTTTAAACATGTTGTGTTGTCACCCACGTTCGTAGATTTCATACAGAGATGGTTAAAATAATTGTTATAATATTTTCTTTCAGACTTACGAGAAAAATATTGGCGAAATTGGACCTGTAAGTTTAACCATTCACGGCACAAAAATAATGCCAGCACACATGAAAAGTGGACCAAGGATTTACAATGATAATTACAACTACCAAGAAGCGTTCGAATATTTTGATAATGTAGACAAAGGCGTTGACGTCGCGTCGAATACCGTTACAGACGACGAAGCTGTAGCAATGGTACCAGGCGAGCATAAAATTGAAGCGGTTGAAGAAATTCATGACATTGACGCAACTGTGCTAGCTGAAGTAGAAAAGGAACTGCAAAGAATTCATCATAGAAGAATATTTATGGGTTTAGGGCCGTAAAATTATAATTATTTTTTATATATATCGGCTTTGATACCATGTAAATAATATCACTTGAGTTTTTATTGCGATATCCACATTTTTTTGGAATAAAATTTTGATCTCATATTACCTATAACAAAATTCTACATCATACCGAATATTTTATAATGCATTACTTATTATTTATTATTGGCTTGGCCTTGGTCACACATATCAGATGCAATTAACCTTTTTTATCGGTTGGGATAAAATATTTTTTAAGATACCGTGTACGTACATTTACCTAATTAATACTGATAATAAAAATATATTTTATTACCTATAAAAATATAACGACAATGATATTCACAGTTACAATAAAACTATGATACCAAATGATTCGTTTTTTTTTTTCTAATTTCCTCTAAAATATGTAGACTTGTAGGCCAAGAACCAACATTTGCTACGCACTATGTACTAGAAGCTACGAACTTGTTGCAAAACCACGTAATGATATTATCTCTCTTGACAGGCTAATTAGATGCGCTTCTCGCATGGTTTTCTAATTTTCAGATATTTTTATTATTTTAATCAGCAATAATGTAGGTGTTACCTACGGAATATTGGGTGTATTATAAGTACTCATGTAATTTAGTTACTCGTCACATTTTTGATGCCCCCTTTGTGTTTCTTATGGTTTCGAAAGTCGATCGTACTACGAATTTGACCCAGACGACAGACCGCGAAAGATGTGACAAAAGTAGGTAACTTGCAAAATCTTACCATTCACCAGCTACCACTTCTGTGTTCTTAGTACTTGGCACGGGGAGGTCTAAAAGTTCGCGGAATGGAGGGGTTTCCAGGTAAAAAAAACATTTTATTGAATGATTGCTATGAAGGAAAAGAAATAGCACGATTCATTCTCAACTATTGTAATTTAAGCTACTTACTTACTCAATTTTAAGTTCCTGATGTAATTTTTATTTTTGGTGTACAGTATACAGTATATCTATATACTTTGTAGTTTTTAAGTAGATACAAAATAATATGCTCAAACATTTTTTTTAATAAACGTATAAATAATACACTGAAAACATTATACATACCGATAGATACTACATATAATGACTTATTATCAGCTTCCGTTGCGTAGTATGTTCATATTCTTTCTCGTAGCACACCTAGCAGGCTTGAATCAACAGCCAGGTGAACAGCCCTTTAAATCGTTATTTATGTAATTGTAATTGAACGTGTAAAAAAATTTCCATTTCACTTAAAGAGTATTATAATTCTGCAATGTTTACATCGATGATAGAGGTACTTACTTCTGCCAGGCAAAAAGTAGAGTGATAACGGTATATTTTGGATACTGCAGGTAAATTGGGATAGATACTCTGGCGACTGTAAGGTATCTTTAACGCAGGTTATTGTAACCCAGCTGAGGTGTCACAAATAAATGTACCTACCTATTTCTTTATTTTCTTCCATAAGTCAGTTGTGGTGAAACGTTCCGCGTCTCAAAATCAATTTTAATGTCGTACCTAAGTATTTTTTTTTAAATCTCATTACTGGTTGTTACTGTGGCTTTCGGAATTAGAGACACAATTAACCTTTCAGATAGGTACCGTCAATTTGAGACATAATAGTAAGACAATAGATGCGCGAACGCTTATGGTTTAATGAATAAATTCATCGTGTCTCGCTTAGATAATAATGCGTTCTGACATCCAAAGGGTTCAAGTATTGATGTAAAACTATAGCTGCATATATAGCTACAATTTTTTACAAAAACAAAAATTGGGATGTCGATGACCAATCTATGGACATTGCTGTAGTAGTAGAAAACACTTCGGTTTTGACAACTATTTCAATATGAATTTTTGTGAGCTTGAACATGATATACAAAAATGTAACGCACTTTAATCTGAACACGTTTTCTGTTTTCGGTTAAATTCGATTTTATGAGAGGTTCCCACTTTCTCAATTTAGTTTAAACAATTTATTCGGCTTGGTCCCAAAAAATTGTAAGTATTCCAAATTATGTTGCACCCCATTACATAATAAGATCAGGAAAAGGGAAATAAGGATAAATAAATTATACACACTGTATAAAAAATTGTAAATAGTTAAATGCTACACATGTATATCAACTTTTAACATTAAATCCTAAATCTTTAAGTTCTTTAACTAAATAATCGTCTTTGTACTCATTTATTTTGGACAGCCATTCTTCAGTGGATATCACGTGGCGACATCTGCCGCCTAACTCAGGAGGCAAGTATTCAGGGTCTATGTGTTTGTGGAGTGAACTGACGTCGTTGCCGTGAAAGTGGATGCGGCTCCAGACAGCTTTCGGCATAAACTGCTTGAATAAATAGAAAATGGAGTGAAGAATCCAATTGTATCTGATGATGTGAAGGCTATGATTCGGCAGTGGGAATGATACCTGTAAACAAAACAAATTTGTTAAACGTTGAAAGAGAAAGTAGCGACATCTAACGGGTAGAAATGGAACTTCTTAAGCTGTCGTGAGTTTTGAGGTTGAAACGATTCCTTACTAAATCAGTAGATGCCCTAAGATGTATGAAAGCCTAGTCCTTTCTGTTCAACATCGAATTTCCCTTAAACCCCAAGCGAACGCCGGCGTTCGCGCGTGATTTCGCGCCATTATAAACGTCAAGCGAAGCATAGATTATATTATTAAAATATTGAGTGTTTTATTTTTAAAGAATGTAACTATGAAGTTTCAAGTAGTCTTGTAAACATCGAAAATAAGCAAACCTTTCCATTATTCCATATTTATACTATTTAAATTCCATGTTTTGATATTGTTTTTGAAATGTAGGTACTAGTCTGTCTAAAAAGTAAACCGACTTGGGAATTTTGTATAATATTTAACCATTTAAAAATACTTATATTTAGTACTTTTTATAAGGTTCTTCTCTATCTCATAATTAACCTTGATCACTGAACCATTGTAGGCTACATCAGATTTAAATTTTAATAAATCCTAACAATTACCCAAGTCGTTTGAATTTTTAGACAGACTATATTTATTTTTATTTCAAGTTTGGCAAACTTTTTTTTATTATTATTGATAGGCTTGCATTTGACCACCATCTCACCTGATGATTTGGTCGACGATGGAACACGTCTGCTTAGAAGTAACCATTTCACTTTTGACTTAAAGGCTCCTATGTTATAGCTATCAGGAAACACAGACTACGGCAGGGAATTCCACTCCTTGTCTGTACGCACAATAAATGTGTTTCCAAAACGACTCGTGCGTATGGGTGGAATGTCCACCATGTACCGATATTGCACCGTGCCGTACGTCTTGTGGCCCAATGTTGGAACGGACTTGGTGGAAATAGATTGTGCAATGCCAGTGCACACTCCCCGAAATTTAGACGATAGAAAACCGACAGACTTACTCCCATTAGGCTGACTATCTGTCCAGCCACAGTTGGCGTCAATTGGGCCACCTGCCTCAGGTTCAGGCCGTCCAGGTCCACTACGATGGTGACTCCTAGTATCTGCAGCTTCGGCTGCATCACAGCTACTTCATCCATCACTAATGCGAGGCGGACTACGTCGTCTATTGGTACTGTGTCTACGTCCCATCGACCTGGAAGAGAGTGAAGGAAATATTTCGATTCTTTCATTTTTACGTTATGATTGGGGGTTTATTTATTTAAATTAAGTAGGTACTGCCACATCACATTACACAACAGAATTAATATACATAAAGAAAGGCTTAAGCCGGGTTAACATTAATGTTTTTTGTCGTGTCGTGGCGCGGGATGCACCAATCGAACGGCTCTGTTCAAGATTACGTCCTATCGTAATGCTCCTAGTCGTTTTTTAGCCAATTAAGTTCGTCAAAAGGCCCGTAAACCCGGCTTTATATAGCGCTCAACATGATAATACTGCTGTCTTGAAAAATATATCCAACACTTTGTGAGTACTTGCTCCGTGATCTAACATTACAGTTGACAGTACAATAAAATTAACACAGAAAAAAACTAATACTTAAACCGAATAGACAACAATTTAAAATAAATTGATAATATTAGAATTAAATGAAGTAAATTGAAATATTAGTAATTAATCAAATAAATTGAAAACATTGCATATAAATTCAAATGAAAAGAAAACATTAAAATAAACTAAATTAAAAAAAAAAAAAAAATTAAAGAAAAAGAAGAAAGAGAATTGAAAATTGAGTTTGAACTATTTGTACGTGGTTTGAACTACATTACAAATATTAGAGAGCAAGTACTATACATTACACTTTACTTTTCGTAAACGTCACGCTTCACAACTCTAGGTAGTACTTAAGAAGTCTGACGGTATCTTCCTTCATCAACATCTTACCAAACCTCATGAGTATGATGCGTCCATTGTCAGGGCTCTCTGGTAGGATGCCTGCGTACACATTCTTCACTTGCACCAGCTCGAAAGGGTCGCAGTCATATAAGTATACGTTCTGGCGGCGAAATTCTTCGTAGCGCACCATCTGAAAATAATCAAATGTTGTAATGGATTTTTTATTCGTTGTTTTCAGTGTCTTCGGGTAGCTTTAATAAGCGTGGGTCTGAAGCGCAAGGAAGGGACACAGTTGGGCTCTAGTGAGCAAAGTCCAAAACCTTCCCTCGCTGCTCTCAGGGCGGGATGACTGATTTAATGATTTCGCACCTCAAAAAAAGTTGTTTTCTTATTTATACAAATATTATGTGTATACAAAGTGATCCTATAAGGGTTCAGTTTTTTCCTTTTGAGGTAAGGAAGCCTAAAAACACTCAAATGTGGAAAAATAATTGTCATTTCAATGCGATAATCACTGAGCCAAGTAAGTAACCCACTGACATGTCACATTAGCAAAGTATGCAAGATAATTATTAAGAAAGAAAGTGTGAAAAACTTAGTTTACTTTCTCACTTTCTTTACTAACGGCATTCAAGCTTATCCAGCTAACGACTATATGTTACTGGTGACCTTCTTTAAAAGACCATAATGCGTAGAGTAACTTGAACGTCAGGCCAGAATTAAATGCACACATACTCGTACTGCCTGTGCCCGCATAGAGCCCGCTGACCTTTAAAACCATTTTCTTTACGAAATATTGATTGACTAGCTTTTACCCGCGGCTTCGTCTGCGTAAAAAAATTTGCCTATGTCCGTTTCCAGGATCCCAACTATCTCTGTACCAAAATTCATTAAAATCTGTTTTTTCATTTAGGCGTGAAGACGTAACAAACAAACAAACTCACTTTCGCTTTTATAATATTAGTAAGGATTTACATAATATGCTATGGTATGTTACCATCGCAGTCATTTCTGCCACTAATAATCACTTAAAAAAAATTCGTTCGAATCCTGCGGTAAAATAATGTTGTATAAGCTCTGCAATTTTTAGGTAACTTAGAAATCCTAGGGGGTGCATATAGTGGAGCAGGATAAACAGGAATAAACACTGGTTACAACTAAAGCCTCTTTGAAAGTCAACACACGATTTCATGTCAAGGAATCTTAGCAGTGACCGGTTGAATTTACGTTCTAAACAGTTTCATTCCATGTGTTGCTTAACTTGGGACATAATGGTGGTCCTTGACGATAGTTGTCGTAGCGCGGACGGAAATTACCCGAGTTGAGAGGATTAGATGATTGATGACGGTTCTGATTGCCATAAAACAGTGAGAGCAGTGGTGGCTGAGGAGTAACGGCCCCGACTTACGAGTTGTAGGTCGCGGGTTCAAACCCAGCCAGGCGCGTTACTTTTTAGGGTTCCGTAGTCAACTAGGAACCCTTATAGTTTCGCTATGTCTGTCTATCCGTCCTCGCTTAATCTCTGGGATCGTTAGCACTAGAAAGCTGAAATTTGGTACCAATATGTATATCAATTACGCCGACAACGTGGTAAAATAAAAAAAGGAAAAAAAATGTTTAATTAGGGTAGCCCCCCTATATGTAAAGTAGGAAGTGATTTTTTTTTTTAATTTCAACCCTAACGTGTGATACACTGTTGGATAGGTATTTAGAAATGAATAAGGGTTTACTAAAATCATTTTTTGATAATGTCAATAATTTCGGAAATAATCGCAAAAAACAATGTGTCCTCTAACTTTTGAACCATAAGTTTAGAAAATATGAAAAAATTCGGAAAAGTAGAACTTTATAAGGACTTTCTAGGAAAATTATTTTGAACTTGATGGAAAGAACAGTTTTTGTACAAAAAAGACAAAAGGCTTCTACAAAATAATTTCTGGACTAAGTTTGTAGTATAATCGTATATGCAAGCATTTTTTTAAACTCAATAATGGGTACACTTATTTTGACGGACGGGAAACTACCGGAACCGTACACTGAGCGTGGCCCGACACGCTCTTGGCCGGTTTTGTAATACATTTCATCACACACACTGCATCGACTTCAAATTAATTTGGTATAATGATAATGATGATAATGCCATTCTCATTAGCTAAACGACTCACCAATTTATGCGCTAGCGCAGGTATGGAGCGCCTGCACCTCAGAAACCGCAGTAAATAGGCGTCATCTGTTCGTCGCGGGTTACATTCTCCTCGCTCTGAAACAAACCATTTTATCATTAGAACTAATCTTTGAAATATTGCTACATTGAACGGGTCGACTGGCATTTAGCTGCTCGGCTCACTTTGTACTTTTGTTATTTTGTGTTTACAACTGTTGTGTTGTGTCTGTTCCGAATAAAAGTATTTGTATTACAATATAGAATAGAATAGAATAGAATAGAATGGAATAGAATGGAAAAGAATAGAAAAGAATGGAATAGAATAGAATAGAATAGAATAGAATAGAATAGAATAGAATAGAATAGAATAGAATAGAATAGAATAGAATAGAATAGAATAGAATAGAATAGAATAGAATAGAATAGAATAGAATAGAATAGAATAGAATAGAATAGAATAGAATAGAATAGAATAGAATAGAATAGAATAGAATAGAATAGAACAGAATAGAATAGAATAGAATAAAATTTATTGTACACCAAAAAGTAACATGACATAAACATAAACTTAAATCTATTAGAACGACGCGACGGTCTTATCGCTGACAACGATTTCTACCAGACAACCTTAGGATGGATTGAAACGAATAAAACAATACAGGGGTTGGTAGTCTGCGGTGCGGTCTATTCTTCTTTATTCTTTTTAATATTGAATTTAAAGATACAGACAGTTCATGTTTAAAGGAGAGATTAACTTAGCATTGAGTCAATGATTGGTTCTTTTTAATCCCAAGTTTCACTTAATAAGTAGGCATGGGATTCGGTTGCCTACTTCTGCAAAGCAGTAACACTGGCGAAGAAGATGGCGGCACGCGTGAGGGAACAGGTATCTTGATTCTTGCCACCTGTTTTCTAGCAGTCGTGATCAGAGAAGCCCCGGGCGTCAGGGCTACTACCGGCCACCGTAGGCGCAGGCTTGCGGATGAAGAGCAATGGTTAGCTCGTTGTTCGGTAACGCGCCTAAAAGAAATGTCAGTAACACCCAGCGAGGCCCATTAGTGCTACAGGGAATCTGAAATGGAAACCTGTGGTCTTATAGCGCAAAATGGAGCTAAGGAAAAGCTAAAACAGATAGGTACCTAGGTATTTTGTGCCTATGTGCACAAAATACCTAGGTACCTATCTGTTTTGCCCTACTCTTCTACTTAGTCAGTAAAAATCTGACCCGCCGGCGCCGTCCCGCTTCACCCTAGAGCGGGAGAAGTCATTGGAAGACTCCCAAAATAAACGTTTTCAATATTTTTAAAATTCAAAGATTAAGGAATAATATAACATTAAATTGTAATAGTTCAAGTTATCTAAGAATGATATGAAAGAAAAGGAAGTTAGTGATAGCATGACGAGTGACAGGATAGAATGGAAGAAAAAAACGTATTGCGCCGACTCCAAATAAGATGGGACAAGGGCAGGAAGAAGAAGAAGAAGAAGTTCAAGTTATCTAAGCGCACGGTAGTGCGCAGGCCAAGTTAAAGCAACAGGTCGCGCGCATGCCGTGCACTATTTACACAAACCGTTTCGACTCACTATTGACCCCCTATGTATAACACGACACGGCAAAACACATGTTCCATTTACAATTCTGAAACATTTAACAACAACTAATTTCACTAAATTGGACAAATTATACTTACCTATTTCAAAACATATAATGCAATGTGTACGATAAATATATGTAATATGGAGTACCTACTAACATTATTATTATGTAATATGTAACAGACAGTACCCTTAATCACATGTTGAACAATGCTATGAAAATTGCTATTGTAAGTCGATGTCGTAAGTCGTACCTAAGTCCGTACACTACATTATAATCATGAATAATGACTAAGAGAACAATCGTTTTGAACTAGCTGAACTAGCAAGGTGGGTTGGTGGAAGATCGGCATTGGGGTAAGAACGTATAAATCAATATACTACTTAATTAGCTTTATTTTTAATGCCAGTTACATTGCTGGGCAAGATGGAATATAATGACGCGGCACGCAATATGATTAGCATTAAAAATAAAGCTAAATAAGTGGTATAATTTATATTTATACGGTCTTACCCCAATGCCGATCTTACCCCAACGCACTATATTCTCTAGTCTCATGATTTCGACCTTTTTGCTGTACAGTCTTTTTACATAGCATCAGCATGGGTAAGATGAGCAGGACGAACATAATGCATCTTTAATTCATTAAACCTCAAGCGAACGTCAGCGTTTGCTCTCTCATTGTCATTCTATTGTGTTTCTAATTACGGTTTTCGAAAGGTACAATTGCCGTCACAGATCTTGAGCGCTGGCTTCTGGTCTCTTTAGTGGTGCGAAGTGAGACGCGGGGGCCAGTGTCAGTGATTGGCTCGCCCCGCCATCGCATCATAGACGTCACTCGTGATTCGTTCCCTGCGTTGCAGGGAGATACATGCATGTATCTAACAACGAAGACGATTGGAATGCGCAAAGCGATCTCCACTGACGCAGAGCGTTCAAGATCCGTGATGGCCACTGTACTTATGTAATATACTTCCTACCAATTAGTTGTAGTGTAAATTAGCCATGAAAAAGCTGTCTCTAGACCAAACTCAAATTCGTTGTCGACAATTACAACAACAAATAACATAATGGGAATATGTATTATGTTTTTGAATTATACAAACAATGTTTTGTATGACGCAGGATGCGAGAGAAAGGGTAAACAAGATTTACAATTCACCGCAGATAACCCAACGCTTTTTGTTTTGTTTTTTTCGACAGACACAGCGGTTAAAATGTTACGGATACTAGAATCACATGCGTTCAGAAGAGGTCTCTGTTTACTTCTTACCTCGAATCAAACGTCGTAGCTCCTCGATTGCTTTACTCCTAGTATCTGGATCTTCATTACAATGCCTTTTTGCATATTCTTCGAATTCCGAATCTTCGTATCGACTTATTTCAGCTTGAAATGCAATCTCGATAAATGCCATTTAGGTTTGCTTCTGACAGCCTGTAAAATAAGGAAGGATTTATCCTAATTAATAATTATAAATGTGAAAGTGAGGATGTTAGGAATGTTAGGATGTTTGTTACTTAATCATGTAAAAACGGCTGAACGGATTTGAATGAAATTTGGCATGCATATAGCCTTTGACATGGAAAATGGCTGCTGATATAGGCTGCTTTTTATCCCGGAAAAACATCCTATTCCTACAGGAAAACAAGTTAAGAGTGCGATAACCGAAGTACACGCGGACGAAGTCGCGGGCGGACAGCTAGTGAGATCATAAAAATCAAAAATAAATAACCTACGGTACCTATTTACACACAGAATCAACAAATTGCGTCTTTCTCCTCGACCTCTAAAAGCTATGGTAGATAATTTCGGTTACGTACTTTCTGTTACAACCAAATTGTACTACGAACTACTTGTTACACGACTTGTGGGCGTACTTTCTACCTACTAAAAATATTGCTTGATAATGGTGTGTACTTAAAGCCAGTTTTTTAATCCGTAGGTATCTCAACTAACGGTTAAATGCTTATAGTAACTATAGAAGGCGTCACATAACCGTGGAATAAAGTACATTGACCTTTTCTGAATATCTCTGCTTAGGTACCCGAAAAACAAACAATCAATTTGCTTTTCATTACCAGGTCATGTAAAGGATCACGATACATGTCGATTCAAGACAGCTATAGGTCTTTATTTCCGTTTTTAAAATTAAGAATGTCAACAAATTTAGGAGGGTCAATGAGCGTTATTTCACGATTAACTGGCGCCAACCTTAGGGTGAGTTGCACCATTTAACTGTAACGGTAACCAAACCATAACCAGCCGTAAAACGGCCGCCAATTCGACGATTTGACAACTGTTAACGGCTTTGTTATCGTTATAGTTAAATAGTGCAACTCATCCTTTCAATCGTGATAATGACAGACACAATTGAAAGACAATAGCTGCGCGAACGCCGGCGTTCGCTTGGGGTTTAATGAATTAATTGTTAAACGACACTAATCATATCTACTTTTATTTTCTTCTTCTATTTTGAGTATTATTTAGCCATAATGGTCAAGCTAATGATTGAGAACCGCATTTTGGTGCAATTTTAGCTATTAGGTAAATGCTATTCGTAATATACATTGACAAAAGAAAAATTCTCTTAGCGCACGGAAAGTAACTCATCTGAATTAGTCAATGAACAGCAAAAGTAACCCACTTTGACTTTGAACTGTCAATAAAAAAATACCTATAGATAGTTAAATATGAGTGTAAAACTGTAAGCCAAGCTATAGGCCCTAGGACATGGAGCTATAGGCCCTAGGACATACCTACATAACTCACAGCAAAAAGCTGCAAACAATGCATTTATCTATATGTTAAATGAAGCTAAAAGTACAAAACAACTTCTGTCAAAGCATTTATTTCAAATAGACCATTTACAGGCACTTTTGAATAGTCAAATGTCGGTCAGTCCAAGAAAAGTGAAGCTAAATTGCACTGTGACTGCACAGTGGGCTTTGGATACTACTATTCAATGCAAACAATAATCAAACGAAGTACATTTTTCATAAAGTATGTCACGAGTCGTTACCGCTCGGCGCGCCTGATCACAAACCTCGGTAAAAATGTCGCTACTCCTCTATAATTGACGTTGACACAGGTTGTTGACTGACCAGCCTCCGTGACAGCGTTCACTTAATTACTAGTATGTTATGAAATCCTGGTAGCCTAGCTAGGTGGAAATGAGTGAAATATGCCCTAGATGACCAATTAAAATGTCTACGGCAACCTTGTAAAAATAATTTTTCAATACGCATACATTCGAAAATCCGCTTTTAGACACACAAAAGACTGTTTTCCACACTAGTGCAGAAAAGTGCGCGTGCTCTACTAGCCACAATGTTATTAAATAGGTATATAGTAACAGGCTGGGCGCGCGTCAACTCCCGTTTATTCATTTCCTTGTAAGTGTATTGAAAAAAGTCGTTTGATACACGTGCAATTGTGTCATTGTAGCCGTCAATAATACACTCGAATACGGCACGTGTGAATTCCGCCTCGGTCGCAATGACAAACTTTCTGCACTTGTATCAAAATGCACTATTACGCACGTCGCGTCGTTGAAAATACATGTACAATATCACATGGCTCAAGCATGGTTCCTACAAAAAAATGTGTTTTTATTAGATTTTGATACTAGCGACCTGTCCAGACTTCGCATGATAGCAAATTATTTCGAAACATAAACCTACATCGTTAGTTGCTTTTTCTGTTAGTGAAATCCGCATAAAATTCTGTTGCGTGTTTTAGGAGTTAGCGGATAAACAAACAGGTAGACACTGATAAACTTGTTAAAACGTATTTTCAGAAACTTGAAACTGTTTTATGATGAAAGAGTTTCAATTAATATTCTAATAAAAAGCTGTAGGCTTTTAACTTTTCTATTACCGTAATTGAGACACATTAGAAAGTTAATGAGAGAGCGAACGCGTCTGCTTGGGGATTAATGAATTAAATACATATTCCGAAGATTTTTTTTTTATTCCAAATATGTATTTAACTCAAATTCGAAAAAATGTTAGTGGTTTTTGGCAGTACAGTGATGACTTCAAAACGTAACACTTAATTTGACCTCCACAAAATTTATGTTGGCCTTGAATATAAATTTAACTACCTACCTATTTTAATTTTTTTGATTAGTAATTCCAGATTTTTTGATCGAATCTCATTAATTTTGTTATATAATTTATGTAAAATTACTGTACCCGACAATCCGACATTGACCTATATATGAACTTGTAAATCTATTTTTAAGACCATGTCATGAGATTACAAGAGAGATATTGGATTTGAATTGATTTTGTTGCACTCTGAAGGATGGCATGAGTAAAGACAAGAAAAGAATCATAGCGCACATAGCATAATCAGCCTTTCAATGTTCCCACTGCTGAGACTCAGGCCTCCTCTCTAGAAGTGGGAATGGGCCGCACGTAATCCACCGCGCAGGCCCAGTGCGGGCTGGTGAATGTCACATTTCTATAGTAATAAAGTGATAAAGTAGCTTAGGTACTTCGAAATTACAAAAAAATCATCATTTCAGCCGATGATGATGGTTTTATGTCAATTGAAGCCTGTCTGGTTGGTTGCACCTTTTTACTACTATACGATAAATTTTAATAAGGCCCGATCATAATACTAAGGCATCAGGAATGTTAGAACCGTACGGATTAACGAATCCCTTTCGTGCCATGCATAGTTGCGTCATTTTTGCACGGAAAATTTCAATCTCCTTGCTTCTCATACTAAGGTATCATAAATGAGAAGAGTAAGAACCTGGTTCTCGATTTTTATTGAGACTCTGTTAAATAGATGGCGCTAGTGACAATTTTACAATGCATTTTAATGAATTGGTAATAATATGTTATCTTAGATCTTGAAACGCCAAACTTAAGTGGCAATGGGCACATTGCTCGCAGAACAGATGACCGTTGGGGCCGAAAGGTTCTGCAGTGGCGATCGCGTATCGGAAAACGCAGCGTTGGAATGCCTCTTACAAGGTGGACCGACGACCTGGTGAAGGTAGCGGGGATCCGATAGATGCGGGACGCACATGATCGTTCGTTATGGCGACGCTTGGCGGAGGCCTATGTCCAGCAGTGGACGTCTATCGGCTGAAATGATGATGACGATGTTATCTTCAATTAAAAGTCCCACAAATACTCCATGGTAGATGGCACAGTGTACTGTATATTTATGTTATTTTATAGATCTTTAACAGCTGTTATTACCGATCGGAAGCGGGGTCTGACAACAGACAACTAGTCTTTTTAGGGTTCCGTAGCCAAATGGCAAAAAACGGAACCCTTATAGATTCGTCATGTCTGTCTGTCTGTCGGTCTGTCTTTCTGTCTGTCTGTCTGTCTGTCTGTCTGTCCGTCCGTATGTCACGGCCACTTTTTTCCGAAACTATAAGAGCTATACTGTTGAAATTGAAACTTAGTAAGTAGATGTATACTGTAAACCGCATTAAGATTTTTACACAAAAATAGAAAAAAAGCAACAAAAAATTTGGGGGTCCCCATACTTAGAACTAAAACACAAAAAAAATTTTTTTGATCCGACCCATACGTGCGGGGTATCTACGGATAGGTCTTCAAACGTATCTATTAACTGCTCCATCTTTGTTGTAACTTATTTTTTCTTTTCTCTAACACATTGCTTTTGCAATATTTTTTTTATTTTTATATTATCTGACTCCAACCACATCAAATTCGTTAGTTTTTCTTTTTTTGGTTGTTAACGTCTCATTTACTGACAGTTGTAATTATTCTTATTTTTTCTCCCTTTCTTTTATATAGCCTCTTTTTACAATGTAAATGGAAGAACACTGTAGACTCCACGAATTCTTAGATTACTTCATATTTTGACTCACTTTTTTTAAATGATTATTTTTATCGTGCTTTTGAGTACAATATAGATTTACACTGTTCATAAATAATACCTTTTAATACTGTTATATGTAAATATTGTAAGTACAATCATTTTTTTTAAAGTTAAAACCATGGAGTTTCTTGCCGGTTCTTCTCCATAGGAAACGACCAATTTCGAACCGTTCTGACGTTTTATAAGTGCCCATGTAGGCCTATGTGAAATAAAAAGCTTTTTGACTTTGACTTTGAAAAATGATATTGAGGTTTCTAATATAATTTTTTTCTAAATTGAATAGTTTACGCGAGAGACACTTCCAAAGTGGTAAAATGTGCGTTGATGGCCTCGCCATCAACGATTTTATTGTCTATAACCGAATATCATTATAATATGTTGGAAATATGTTCCAACTGCAAATGAGCGTGGTATTACGTTTGTATGGAAATTCATCCGTCGCCGGCCCCTTAATTCAATGTCTTTGAATTTTGACGTACCAAATTCAAGTCTCATTAATCTCATTATTCCCTAGGGATTTACATTATCTCCCTAGGGACAGAATGACTTGCTTTAAGTGATGGTTGTATGACATATAATAGGACATTATGGTGCAGGAGGTGTAAAAAAAAAATATAGGCTGGAAATCATCACATATTACAGTTGTCTTCAGTAGTCTTATTTCCATCAAATTAATTTGATTGCAAATTTAAAATAGATGCAGGTTTAAGATTATTATATTTACGTTTAAAACCTTGTGAAGTTCTTGTATTCGGCGCAAACTTTCGGGCTGTTCTTGAGTAATCAAGATATTTTTGCTTACCTTGCATTACAACACAAATAGGCCTTGGATATTGCGTAACATTGGCATGAGTGAAGAAAAGTAAAACATCAGGTTGTTGAAGCAATAAAATAATATAAAAATAACACATATCGAGCCATATCAAGGCGATCATTGTACTTAAGCGAAAATTTGTGCTTGAAAGAAGAAAGAGAGAAAGAAAAAATCATTTATTTGAGACTCGCACAAAACACAATACATTAAGAAGAAGTATACTTTCTTTCCTGATTTAAAAGTATAAATATTACTGCGATATTACAGTAAATACAAAATGCAAAGAAACCAATAAATGCCTAATTTCGAAAAAAGAATGACGTACCTTTAATATAAAGTTTATTTGAAACGTACCTTTAATATAACTTTTATTTGAAGTTATAATTCCAAGTCAATCAAAATGAATTTTATTTTAGTTTTTGGAATATCAACACTATTTTGCTCTGCGTAGTTTCTCATATGACAAACTTACTTACTTTACGAATTTACGATGCTTTAAACGTGACAATACAAACTATTTTAGAGTATTCAATATTGCAACTGTTTTCAAGCCAGGTGCCGTGTTAATGCGTTCGGGTTGTACCTGCTTAATATCAAATAATTTCATATAGCCATAAAATAAATAGCCTGGCTCATTAGCTTGGCGTAAAATTCAATGTCTATTATAAGATGGTATTGCGCCAAAGGCTTCATAAAAAATAATAGAACATACAATCTCTAACGATGACGATCAAATCGCGTCTCGGTTGCAAATTGTGTGTAAAATAATATTGAAGAACTAAAGCCTTTTAATGGAAGATGTCGGATATGTTATGCAACTGCATACAACCGTTCTCCAGATAATCGTCTTTTTCTTATCTTAGATTATTCCACTCGCTCAGATCTCTCCATGGCCATCTACTCCGATTGAGTTTTGATATCATAATTATTTGATTTCAGTTAGAAACCCTGGGAAGGCAAGGCTAATAGACCCACCCCGTTCCTTCTAGCCTTCATACCGGGGCTCGAGCGCCCTTTCGGTTAACAATGCCCCCCAGTAGGCTTCGACCGGCTGGGTCCGTGCTGTTGCTGACAACTCCTTGAGGCGCGCGGGAACAGTGCGCACCGTCGACGACTTGGGCTTGGTCCGGACAGTTACCGGATGGCCGGACAGAGAGCTACCCATTGCTCACTGTCCGCAAGCCCGCGCCTACGGTGGCTGGAAATCGGGATCAGAATCCCGGCGGCAGTGGCGGCGGCGATAACGCCGTTGCCTGATGCGTTCGGCCTCGTCCTTTGCGAGCATTACTGCTTCGCAGAAGTCGGCGACCGCCTGCCACTCCTCCTCGCTCCGGACCATGAACTCAACTAAGGCACGGCGCGAGAGGTCTCCGCCGCCGATCGCCCCCATGAGGGCACGGCGATGCTCCGCCCAAGCAGGGCACACCATGATTGACTGTGTGCTCCACCGTGTCCTCTGGGCGTTCCGCAAAGGCGACACCTGGGCGTCACTTCCGCATGAATCCGGTGCAGGAAACTCCCGAACGAACCATGACCTGCGTCATGCGGAAGGTAAGGACGCCGTGAGTTCTTTCCCGCCACGCCTCAAAGAGGGGACTTACCGCCGTCCACTGTTGGACATAGGCGTCACCTAAATCTAGAACTAGGTTGCACAAACGCCGATCTGAGCGAGTCAGTCTCCATGCCTTTAATGGAAACTGGACTTGTAGAGCAACACTTGGTCCACGCCACGCGACGTCGTTTTACGTGCAAATCAGGCGCGCGCGTTACACTTGTGTGTCTAATGTAGTTCTAGCTTAAGGCCCAAACGCCCGAAAAGTGCCATGAAACATTGACTTGCTGAAACCTACCCTCGGTAATGGCCAGGTTAATAAGTTGGAAAAAAACATATGATTATTATAGATTTATGAACAACATTATCAACATTTGATTTTTCGTGCGATTAATACTTTTGTCTAAAAAAAATATTTAGCAATTTTGCAACTTTCCCCTACTCCTTCGAAACGGCTTGGATCTTTAGAAACCTATTTACACATCAAAATTGATGGTTTAATATTCTTCAAAGTGAACATAGCATAATGTAAATCAATCGTTATTTTGCAAAGAAAATGGATTTAAAGTTCAGCGGCGCGCTATCCTGGCGCAGCTAGCCGCAATTTTAAATGCACAGATACGCGTACCGCCGCGTAGGCGGGTACAAGAGTGGTGTCCATTTAATTTCGGCTAGATGGTTGAAGGGACTAATAGCTCTAAGTGTCACCACAATGAACGGTCGGTGGGTCTCGTTAAGATTATGGACCTGTAACCCGTTGTTTCCCACTGCTGGGCAAAGGTCTCCCTCTTCCCTTACTTGTGGGTCAGTCCCTCAAATGTGAGTCAATTTCACCTCCTCGCCTTCATCTTGGTCTACCGCGATATCACCTAGTATTATTTTTATCAACAGTTTTCTGTACGTGAACCATTCGAGGAGTTTCATCTAGGAAACCATTGGTTTTTCCACCAGCACCCAGGATGTCACCATCTTTAAATCAGCCTACTTTAGCTGATTAATGTAGGGTTTCCCTCATTTATCTTTTATTTAATTAGAATGAACGAACCAGCAATTCAGGATTGTAAACTGAGAATTGTCGCAGAAAAAAGAACAGATAATAGGACTACACTCAATAGTCCATGATGACCATGAAAATGAAGTAACACTATTTTTGACAGGCCTGTTGATCTAGTGGTTACTGGTTCTGACTGCTATGCCGGAGGTCGTGGGTTCGATTGCTACCCAGAATTTTTGTGATGAGCACGATCACTAGTTCTATGTTTGGGGGTAATTTATCTACAATATGTATATATTTAGAAATTTTAATGTTTATAGTTGTTTACAATCTCTGCTTAGTTTGAGATTAGATATCGTTGTGTGAAAGTTGTGGAATAATATTATTTTATTATTACTATATATAGAGATATAAGATTATAATAATGTGTTATGCGTGAGTATGCAATGTTACTTGACGCATGTAAGTTCAAAACCCTATTCCAAGTCAAGGTTGACTTGCCATTCTCAGTTCAAGAACAACTACATACTTCTTTATATGTCATTACGCTTATTAATTATGTCATTGATAATTATAATTAGGTGGTAACTGGTAAATACATTACTGAAGGACAGAATAATGCCAAAGTTATGCAACATGTCATTAAAGAAATGTCCGAACGTGACCAAACGGAGACCCAATTTACAGTGTCTATAGTTAAAGATCTGATTAAAAGTTAAGAAATAAGTAAAAGGTGCACAGCCAGAATTCTACGATAATATCAGCGACTGTAACGTTTACTGGGTTTTTACAAGTGCAGTTATACTTTATTTGGGGACCAGCAAAAAAATATTAGGTTCAGAAATCTTCAAGTAACTTCTACATAGTCTACGTTGTTACAAAATTAATATATAATATTACAGTGTAGTAGTAGGGAAAAGGCTAGGGAGATGTTGACGACTCCAGTCGGCTTCCAGTATAACCGGATGCTACTGAATATCTGTGCTTTACATGGAACGACTGCCTACCAGAACTCCACAATCCAGTAACTGGACAACACGATTATACTTCTTAGATAGACTGATGGTCAGACTCTGGTGTCTGTCTACCAGTAAAATCTACAAATAACCGTCTAATAAAGTAATATGTAACCAAGCATTATATGTAACACATAATATGATTTAAAAGAGTGTCCATGGAGTTTCTTGCGCGTTCTTCTCCATAGAGATCTACGCTTTGGAACGCGCAATTTAGCTTCAGTTTTCTTGGATTGACCGACATTTGACTATTCAAAAGTGCCTGCAAATGGTCTATTTGAAATAAATGCTTTGACTTTGAAAGTAGCAGGAAGTTTGAAAGTGGCGCCAGTGGCTGAAAGGTTGAAAGGAAATCGATTGTCTTGATATCGTTATGTAAAGAGGAGAGATGAAAAGCATGTTGCTAAAAGAGTTATGAATTTACATGTGGATAGATGGAGAGGGAGAGGGAGGCCAAAGAATAGATGGATGAATTCTGTGAGAAGTGATATGAAAGAAAAGGGAGTTAGTGTGACGAGTGACAGGACAGAATGAAAGAAAAAAACGTGTTGCGCCGACCCCAATTAAAACGGGACAAGGGCAGGAAAAATTTTATATGGATTAATTGACATGGATATAGAGATAGACTACTGAAACCATTTTTGCAAAGTTGTGTTTGCAATGGCCTGCTGGCAGCGCAACAACCGTACTTTCCTTAAAGGATCCTTGACTTAATTGATAAATGTTATCACAATCTATATTTTTACGGGTCTTAGGAGTTACTGCTCTAGTTCCCACTGTAGTTCTAAATTAACACTGGTTAAGGATTTTAGATCTCACTGGTTCTGTTTTTTTTTTGTTGAAAGAGAGCCAGGGGTGGGTTTTTTTCGTACAACCCATGGCTCCAGTAAGCTTCGATCCCGCTGGACCCCTATGGTTTTGCTGACATATATATAACTGACGTGTGGGATGCTTAACGTAGTACCTAACTGATACAATCTTTAATTTAAAAATGATTACGATCTTATGCACAGTCATGAACAAAGAAACTTGCTTTTACTGCTCACAATGTATCTACCTATATAATTTTAATACTTTTTTTGGTATACGGTCACGATATGCTTCGGTGGCCTTTTTTGATTTGTAGTACGATTATTTGTGTTCTTAAAACGGTGACGGAAAACTTCGTGAGGAAATCGGCATGTCTTAGAACCAATAAATTCGAAGACATGTGGTATCCACCAACCTGCACTGGGCCTGCGTGGCGGTATACAGCCCTCTCCTAGATAGTAAGCTTGACTCCCAACAGTGGGAACATTATAAGGCTGATTATGCTATCATTTTTATTGCGTGTATCCCTAGGATCCGGATGGTCTGATTTTGGAAGAATCAAGCTGAATGTTGAAAAAACATTGATCATTTTGAACTTTATAGAAAAAGATATCTTCAAACCATAAAAGAATAGAATAGAATAGAATAAACTTTATTGTACACCAAAATAGTAACAATGGATGATGATGATGATGATATTGGTAGAATGTTATCTTCTTCTGTATATTTGTGTGTACATAAATTGTAAAATAAATAGAAGATGATTTCCTAATTTGTTTGGCCGTTAAAAATGTTAATTATGAACTGTTTGTAACTGCTTTTCGTGGTTTAAGTAAAATATCTAAGAATTGATCGAGGAAAAAGTAGCAAAATACATAATGATAAAGATCATGGCCATCTATTTCAAAACAAACAAAAACTCCGGAACACATTTAATCAAAACAGAAAAAAAATATTACTCACCAAGAGTTTAAAAGTCAATCCAAAAAATAACACTGAGCATAGTTTGATAAACCACTGAATCTAATAGCAAAAAACCTAACTACTAAAATATTAGGAACTCGAAAGTTTAAAAAACAAAAATATTTATCTACATAACACGTCCGTTGGGGTCTGTGGTTAATCGTGTTATGGCTTCCACTGCTCTCATAAACAATGTTAGCTTTGCTGCGCCTGCGACGCTTAGTAGGTGCGTGTCCGAGAATAGTATCAGAGT
Organism: Mythimna albipuncta; assembly: GCA_929112965.1. NCBI lineage: Eukaryota > Metazoa > Arthropoda > Insecta > Lepidoptera > Noctuidae > Mythimna > Mythimna albipuncta. Next base: position 2,866,522 of record OV815973.1, read on the forward strand.
CAACCGCGATAGATTGTAGCAGTGATTGCCGGAACATGGTCTAAATATAGTGTACTGACCTTTTATGTAATTTGAACTATCTCAGAACTGTTATAGAGCCAATCTAACGCTTTCTTCGGTAGTATACCATGATCAACACAACCAGAGTTGTTGAAGTATCTATAAAGATAATAACTCATAATTCTGCAAACTTTACGTAGAATTACTTTTTGGCGGGCTATTGTTCTCGTACCAGTATGGTTTAGTGCTTATCTCTGGATACTGATTCCAAATTCTATGTTAGATGCCAAAATACATGCCAATCGCCAAGGGCAAAGGCCTCTTCGAGATGTTCTTTTCTCAAGCCTCCTCGAACCAACCCTTACGTTAGGCATCTAGGTCGTCTCGTCACCTCATCATACATAGGTCAGCCTCGTCGACCAGCAGTTAGTGCTCCATCATCGGACCACTGGATTTACGGTGCGGCGTTGCGTCGCCGGTACTTTTTGGACATCTCACTCATAAGAACAAAGCGTTTTGATTTTCCTGCCGGAGCCTGTGCCTGATAGCTACTACCTTGAGTAGGCTACTTCTAGGTAATGCTCGTGCGTGCTTAGTCGTCGCCAGTCCTGCCTAAGTCCCTTGTTAGTTGTTTTTTTTTTCCATTCTATCCTGTCACCCGTCATTCCATGGAGTTTCTTGCACGTTCTTCTCCTTAGAGACCTACTCTTTGGAACGTGCAATTTAGCAATTTAGCTTCACTTTTCTTGGTCTGACCGACATTTGACTATACAAAAGTGCCTGCAAATGGTCTATTTGGAATAAATGATTTTGATTTGCTATCAGTAACTTCCTTTTCCCACGCACTCTATCCACCTATTCTTTGGCCTCCCTCTATCTCCTGGAGTCCTGGTAATATTATCAGGTACATAATAATTACAATCATCACATAACTATTCCCCTATACTGTTACACGTCTATATAAAGGCTATCTTAATTGGACACATCATATTTTTGATCATAACGAAGGAAGAACTGGCTCCTGAGAAACAAGTATTTATTTTATTTAGTTTGGGAGTCAAATGTTCATCTCATATTATATTGATCAGTGTTTATACAACTATAATATCTGTTTATGTCATATAGGTACTGTTACTGTGTGTCACCATCATTATCTTCCTGCCCTAGTCCCGTTTTATTTGGGGTCCGCGCAACACGTTTTTTTCTTCCATTCTGTCCTGTCACTCGTCACGCTATAATACGTCCTGTTACTGTGAGTGTTAAATGTAAAAAATAAAGACTATTTATTAAAACTTCTTATTCAAAAAAAAAAAAATATAAATCCTATTTTTCTTACAATTAAAATGACGTTTTCTGCTGCGTCTATTTTTGCTGTGATTTATTGCATTGGAGAGATTAGCTTGCGTTACAAAATGCGCTTTAAAGGAAATTAACATATGTATGTGGACATTACTAGGAAAAAAACCGGCATTCACCAAGGATGTGTTACTTACAACATCTGTGTAAGGCTTAAAATGCATACACGTATTAGGTAATTAATTTCTCAACTATTTCTTAGCTGAATCCAGGAAGTTCACGTTACCTCCTTTTTTTTGAGGTGATAAATCATCCAACGTTTGCTCTCACTCTAGGTTTGAGCGGGAGTTGATGATGTCAGGTAGGTTAGGTGTACTTACCAAAACCAAACTTTTTTTTTTTTTTTTTTTTCGATGGGAAACACCATGCATTGACATCCCCCGCCCTTGGGCGGAGCGGGAGATAGTGTCAGACTCTTACTGACTAAAAAACCCTTCCCGTTCCTTCTAGCCTTCATACCGGGGCTCGAGCGCCCTTTCGGATAACCCTGGCCCCAGTAGGCTTCGACCCGGCTGGGTCCCTGCTGTTGCTGACAACTCCTTGAGGCGCGCGGGAACAGTGCGCGCCGTCGACGACTTGGGCTTGGTCCGGACAGTTACCGGACGGCCGGACACTTGTGTCCTTAGGAGTGTCTTTTTCAGAAATTCCCCGTAGCCATTGCGGGCATCAGCTCTTCTGGGCCTCATAGTTTTGCTGACATTTTTTTGAGGCGCTCATGGAACGATGCGCCGTTGACTCGGGCTTGGTCTTTACCCGTTTATCAGATGGCCGGACGGCGAGCGGCCCATAGTTCGCCGTCCCGCCGTGCCAACGATGGTCGGTAATCATCCCGGCTGAAGATGATTTTTTTGTGTTTAAATACTTTCTAATTTAATTCGCTTTTTAATTTTAGGTAAGTGCCAATTTATTCAACAATATATTGCAGATTTTGTATTAGACATGCAATTCATTATGTAAGTGATGCAATGTTTTTTTTTTGTTCTAACATGACCGGTTTAAACTTTTACTAGTATAAGCAGTCAGCCTTCAGTTGATTTTTAGATGCTATAAATAAAATAGTGAAAGTATCTAAACCAGTCGTCTACTCTATTAATAGCTGGGAAACTAGTTTCTTTCCATTGACCTTGATATGGTCGATGGGGCCGAAAGCACAAAATAGATAGGTACAGAAGTCAATCTACATACAAAGCGCGCTCGAGTAACGCACACATAGACACCGCTCACGGACACGATGTCTCGGAGCTCCTCGGTCCGCTCGTCGAACAATTTCGGCTCAAACGCCCATTTGTGTGCGTCCACCGAGCGAAGGTATAAAAAGTGAAGTACATACTTGAGATTGTCTTCTGTACCTATCTATTTTGTGCCGAAAGGTCTAGAAGGCCTCCCACTAGTGGACCGACGACCTGGTGAGAGTCGTGGGAATGCGGTGGACGCGAGACGCACAGGAGGCCTATGTCCAACAGTAGGCGTCTTTCGGCAGAAATGATGATGATGATGGGGATGACATTGATATTGGAAAAATCTCCATTCCTGGGTTGACACTCTAGAAACTAATGTTACCGTTCTCTGGAGGTCCTCTTTATAACAAAATTTGATGGCAATCTGTAAAATGTAAGGGTCGCCACATACTGTTAACGCCGGTGACCGCCACACGCTAAACATCGCCGCTGCTCGCGTCTTGTGGCCCGCACCACTAAACACCGATACAAAACGCCGTCACACGCCACTCGCGCAAATAAACTTTTCAAAATAAAAAATAAATCTTACTTTAAAAGTTTTTTTTATTTGACATAGGCATACATGGGCACTTATTTATACGTCAGAAGCTAGTGCACGGTTCCAAATTGGTTATTTCCTATGGAGAAGTACATGCAATTCCTGCGCACACTCTCCAAAATGCAATCTGTAAAACACCGAAAGACTGGCCGCCTGTGTACCCTCTTCTTCATAGTCCATTATGATACTTAGCGTATAGGCTAAAAAAAATAACAGCCAGCGGCCACAAGTGGCTGTCGCATGCTTCACCCTCTTTTGAGGCCGCTTCTGACTTCTCGTGGTGGCGTTTGTGGCTATGGCATGGCTTGTGGCCCTTGTGTGTCGACACTGAGTATTATGGTTGAAACGTTTCTGACCTCTGCCCTGTACCACGGAACTGTGTGCGCTGTTTACTGATAGCAGCTTACGATTGTCAAAACTGGGCTTTATGTAGGTAGGTAAGTACACTTTCACACAGTAATTTTCGTTTGCAACAAGTTTCATGTTAAAAGTTTAGTTATGGGGCAAAAGGTCTTTTTTGACATTTGTCAAAAAAGCATATTCGATCATATAATTCGCCAAGAATATGTATGTTTTTTTTTAAAATATGTAAGGAATTATTATTTTAATGCTCCTTACAGTTTCGTTTAATTTTATTAACAAGTTTAAGGTAGGCAACACTTTCAGTTCGTCTTAGGCTGCCATCAGACGGACTGCAACGCAGCAACCGCACGCAGTTCATATAATCAACTGCATGCAGTTTGATCTGACTTTGCACAGTTGGCGCCACGCATCTAGCCCAGGAGCGTAGTGTATGATTTGATCTTTGACAATGTCAATGTGAGTTTGCTTCTGTTTACTTGTTTTCTTTGTAATTAACTGCACACTGACTGTGAGCGGTTAGCGATGGACAGCATGCGTCGACACTACACGACTGTAGCCGACCGCGTAAAGTTGAAGGCACGACTGCATGCAGTTGATATTGACTTCACTCGACTACAGTTGATATCATGACTGTACGAAGTCGAACGTACAACTGCATGCAGTTAAATATATCGACCGCTGCGCGCGGCCGCTGCGATGCAGTCCGTCTGATGTCAGCTTTACCCTGTTGCAAGACTTATCATGGAAAAACATTAAATGGGTTAGCTAAACGTCTAAGGTTGAATTAAAGATTTTAATGGTCTATATATGAATACGTATCACGGTCGCCAATACTAATTTAATCAACATACATCTTGACATTGACTTGAAAAATGGAAAAAATTAGAATAATTTCACGGTCAACAAAAGGATATAAGCTTGATACAAATCGGATCAGTAGTTTTTTTAGAAAACTGCGATCATACAACCATACCTACAATAAACTCGTAAAAAATTAAAAGGTTAGTTTTGTTATTCGAGAAAAACCCTAGAATGTAACTTGGAACGAAACTGAAAGAAACAATAAATAAAATAAACAATAATTTAATTACTTATATAAAGTGTTTTAATGTATTTACATAATGGTTACATAATGTAATATAGACGGTTACATGACGTAACGTAAATAATAAAAAATAGATACTTCAGTTTTGAAGTTTTGAAGTCAGATAAAAACAAACGACTAATTTATTTATTTATTTAATGCTTTCACATAAAAGTACAGAGGCGGACTTAATGCCTTAGTAATTTTCTACCAGTCAACCATTGGGTGATGTAGCAGATAGGGTGATGTAACAGACCATAGTATAGATAGATATATATGTAGGTACCTACTAATAAACCATAGAATATAATACAATTATACAATATAATAATACTCAAATTAATACACTACATACTATACACACACACACATATAATAAGTAGATCCTAAAAAAAAATAACAATTAATAATAAAATAATTAATTAATAATAAAAATTAATAATAATTTATTAATTAACTCACCAATAATAAAAATTTATTAATTAACTCACCAATGTATGGAATGCGCAAAGCGATCTCCACTCTGACGCCGAGCGCTCAAGATTCGTGCCGGTACCTGTACTATAATATCACCGTCTTGTTTATTGTTATTCCCGCTATTCCAAACACTTTCAACTCGAGCTAAGAGAGGGTTCATGTGTGATCCCGTTATAATTACTCATGTGAACTATAAGAAATAAATAAAACAGCAGTAAAGTAGAAATGACTGTTGTTTATTGGCAACTTCAAAGCTATACGAGTGATTATTTTCTGAGGGGCTGATTTCTGAATAATACAATTTTTATTTTTGTTTTTTTTTTTCTCGATAATAATAATTTATTTCCATTCCCATCCCAGAAGTAATACTCAAATTAGTTAAACAGATATTATAATATTACCAGACGAATATATTCATACTCGTAATAGCTAATACTGATTGATAAATATCGGTATTAACTTATTTAATTCACAATGTATTCCGATTATTAGGTATCTAATTTATTCTTGAAGTGGATTCCGAGTTGGCACAAGAAGATTTCAATAACACTAAGGTAACAGAAATACTAAAGAGCGTACAAAAGCCGCGCATTTATTATTTAGTTGTTCACATGTGTGTAGGTAGGTTTATTGCAGTTGCGTCTTTATTCCACGGAAAATTTCGATTTGCCCGCTTCGTAGTACTAGGGCATCAAAAATAAGGAGGAGCTAAGCAACAACGTAAATGAGCGTAAATTTTGTTGCGTGGACCGAACGATCATCATGCATCGTAATCGTACTCAGTTTTTACTCAAGCCAAGATCAGTAATCGTTTCATGTGAATATGAACGTTAAACATCCTACGTTAAGGTACATATTCATATGTACCTGCACGTTTACAGTCACTAAGTGAATATGAACATTAAATTCAGGAGTTAAGGTGCATATTCGAATGAATGCTTACCTTACTAAGCTTAAGTACGCTTTATTTTACCATGGAAAACTACAATTTACCTGCTCACCGATACCAAGGCATCAGAAATTGTCGAGGGGTAGACACTTTACAAGTGGTTTGCGACGCGTCATATCCCCTCATTTCGATTTGAGTCTTTCTTCCACGGAAATTTTTGAATACCTTCGCCCAAGTACCAAAGCATTAGAAATGAAGAGAGGAAATTTCAACTAGCAGCAAAACAAGTGTCGTGCAGGGAGTTTTTGGCAGGATTTCTTCGAGTGAAGTTCAGTAGCTACTTTAATTATTTGCAAATTGATCCATAACAGATATTGTGATGTAAATTGATGTAGTTTTGTATCTCAAGTGTTTGCGCAACTAGACGATATGTGGAGTCATTAAAAAAGGCGCGATTACGGTAAAATGGAGCTGAGAATTATTGTAGGCTTGATAACCACATAGAAGCTTACCGAGAAGGCTGACTCGATACGATACATTTGCCGCCAAATACTGCAAAAACATCAGAACATCCATGTTTTAATGGAAATCAAACTTACAATATTTCCCAAACTTGACTGACACTGATTAAATGCACATCATCATCATCGGCCCTTTTATTGTGCCCACTGCTGGGACTCAGGCCTCCTCTCTAGGAGAGGGAATGGACCATCCACCACGCGGGCCCAGTGCGGGTTGGTGAATGTTACAGGTCTACGAATTTTTGGTTCTAGGACATGTCGGATTCCTCACGATGTTTTCCTTCACCGTTTTGAGAGCAGTGGTGATGAAATAAATTACACAAACTAATGCGCCTGTCTGGGTTTGATCCCGCGACTTACAACTCGTAAGTCGGGGTCGTTACCATTCGACCACCACTGCTACTAAATGCACAAACCTAGCGAAATCAAAAAAAGAAATCAATCAAAAAAAATTCTTCCATAGATATTGGTCACGATTGGTCGTGCATTGTAATCGTGATCATTTCGTGAGAGTGGCTACTTTTTTATTTGTCAACAATCAGAAGGCACAGATCTACTTATTTACTACAATCTCTAATATTGAAGATACGTCTTTCTTGCACGGAAATTATAACTAGACTTTAAGACGTACCAGGAAATCAGAAATTAGGAAGCAATTGTTTTTATACAGCAAGTTACGACGGTTTTCGTAACCTAGTAGTGGAGTGCCTAAAGGTTTTTATTTAGCTCGGATTACAATTACTACGGATGAAATTAAAAAAATATATATTTACGTTTATATACCAATAAAAAATTATGATCTTAATTTAAAAAAAAAAGCAACACAATAGGTCAACACTAGTATCTCATAAATTACAACAAGACAACACATTTTTGTCTTTGTTATGAGAGTATGAAATATCAATAGATTTATCAATAATTTAACCAAAAAAATATATATAGCCTGATAAAGTTTGCTTTTGTATCCAGGAGAATGGTTGATCAATATTTTAGAAAATTCACAGGTTAATTTTTTTTATAAAAAAATTGAAACAAGTTAATTTTAGTAGGTATAATTTTTATCAGCTTTTTATATCATATCAAATTACAAAATAGTAGAAAAGGCTTGAAAGTGAACTCTTTTACATTTTCTTTCATGTTTATAAGAATTTGGTCTCACTAAACACCAAATGTAGTCCTGAATCATATTTTCGTTGTATTGGCTCTGCTAACAGCTTTCGAAGTCCATGATGTCTCAATGAAAACCTTCTCCTTGTTCATATGAATACGCCCCCATGTTATTTGGTATCTAAATAAGCATGTAGCATATGAACCCTTAAAGACATTCTGCAGCCCATAGTTTTAAAATCTTCTAACATGTTTTCAACTAGCTATCGGTAACAGTCTGTGAGAGTACAAATTCTTTGTCTTCAATATTTTATTTGAACTCTGAGATAAGCTTGAATGAGACAATTTTGTAGGAGGTTCAGGTGCTGGAAGTCGAGGGCTATGAAAGATTGGAGCCGAAGAATAAGCAAGATCAGGATATTCAATGGGTTTTGCATTTTTCAGCAGGATTAACTACGCAAAAATAACAGTCACCGACGTGGTCTTTTGGCTATCGTCGAATTCTTGGTACTGCGAATTTCATACTCCATTTTTCATCTCGATACCAACCTAAATTAAATAAAGATAACAATAAAAATTGTTTATGTAAAAGATATATATTTATTTTTACTAAACATTTCTTTACCATTAGAAGGCATTCTAAACATCTTTTGCAATTACTGCAAGCAACATGTGGAGCCCACGGTATATCTAAATTACGAACAGGGCATTTAAAATAAGCTTCGTAGGCTTCACAAAGCTTTCACACGTATTTAAATAAAATGTTATCTCTCTTACTTTGAATAAATGTACCACATATATAACTCAATGCATCAGCTTCATATGCACACTTTCTAGATGAAATTTTAACCTCTTAGAGTCTTCTAAAAAATAGTTAATTCTTGTTTATCACTTAAGTAACATCAGTAAATGCTGTTGTGTGACAGTTACTGCATCTTAATTTTTTTGCGGTATTTTTAAAAACACCATTATGACTATTGAATACTTTTTTCAATATACTAACTCAAGAAAAATTATTTAGTGTCATAATCACCGCAAAAGCAAACTTTTTAAGGAATATTGGTATTTTTTCTTTATAATAGAGAATAGTGAATAGAAAAATCACAAAATAAACTTTAGGACAAAGAATTTTTTTTTTTCTGTAGAGTTGTGTTATTGGTACGAATTGAAACCTTGTGTATTTTTCAATACACTTGCTCAAAAAGTGACTCTTATTGCATTGCACTTAGGTACATAATGGCCCGTGTTACCAAACTGTGACATTTTGATTACCATTACGCACAAGTGCTATAATGTAGTTAAAACCTTATTATTCAACCTCTCCCCCGCCATAATTTTAATACATTATCGTATCAGGTTGGGAGCAGGTCGTCGCCCACGAGTCGCCGGTCAACCCCCGTTTATTCATTTCAGTGAGTGTCTTGAAAGATAAATTTAAAAAAATATGGGCGCATATATGAAAACAGATTTTTACCGCCACATTTTTACTAATTTTACAGTTATTTTCTTCACAAGTGTATTGAAAAACGTCGTATGATATACGTGAGTAATTAGTGATTACTGTTCTCGGCTCTCTTAAGACCCTCGCCATGGGCGAGGGTCTTAATACCGCCTCGACGGTAATGACTAACATTACACACCTCTATCATAATGTACTATTAGTGTTGGATGGCCCATTTAACGAAGAACGTTATAAGCTAGACAACATCACGCTATGACCAATAGGAGTCGAGTACCTAGTAAACCAAAGACGCGGTCGGGGAAACCGCAGGGGAGACTGTAGAATGTTTTGTGTATCAAAACTTAAACTTAATTTTAAGTTTATGAATCTTTTGTGTACTAAACATTTGCGGATAACCGGTTAATTAAACCGGTTATCCGCGAATTTACACCCTATTCGTATCGAGCTCAGACGAGAATCGTATGGTTCAATTCCGTTCTGTTCATAACTCTGATGCAGATTTATGAATTGAGTACCTAGGTACCTACTTACTTTGAGTTATGAACTGCTCGAACCCAATTTTAATGCCGAATGTTGACAGATTTTCCGGTGAAAGTGAAGTTTGACAAATACCTACTCAACTTTAAATGATTAATTCACTGTACTTGAACACTATAGCTAAACTACATGAAGAGTCAGAATTAAGTGAATTTTGAGGTAATAATTTAAATAAAGTGGAATGTATTGTAAGGGATGAGACATTTAATAAAGTCAGTTTAGTAAATGTCATCCCTCACAATAAAATAAACTAAAAATGTTGAGAACAGAGCTATCTAACGAGAACATGGCTACGTTCGGACGCGTGGTTTCCTGAGTAGGTATTAAAAAACTAGCTTTTTTCCCGTAGTGACATAAATATATAGCTTATTTTACTAAGGATTAAAGCAGCTTGCTATCAGTGAAAAATTTTAGCAATCGGACTTACTGCCCTGCCCAACCCCTTGGACCTTGAACGCTGGAATTTTGCCTAAAGGCGAGATGATTCTACTAAACCGCTAACGGGGAATGGATGTCGCCATGCAAACTTACAGCGACACTGGTATTTATGCAGTCACCTAGTTTAACGCGGGCTAAGCCGCTGACAGAAGCTAATGTAAAAATATAAATAAAAAACATTATTAAAAATCCGTAGGATTTTTTATTTATTGACATTAATAACATCAAATAAGCAAGGTTTTGCAGTTGCGTCTTTATTCCACGGAAAATTTCGATTTGCCCGCTTCGTAGTACTAGGGCATCAAAAATAAGGAGGAGCTATGCAACAATGTAAATGAGCGTTAAGTCGTGGACCGCGTACGATCATGCATCGTAATCGTACTCAGTCTTTACTTAAGCCAAGATCAGTAATCGTTTCATGTGAATATGAACGTTAAACATCCCCCTTTAAGGTACATATTCACATGTACCTGCACGTTTACAGTCACTAAGTGAATATGCACATTAAAGTCATGTGTTAAGGTGCATATTCGAATGAATGCTTACCTTACTAAGCTTAAGTACGCTTTATTTTACCACGGAAAACTACAATTTACCTGCTCACCGATACCAAGGCATCAGAAATTATCGAGGGGTGGTCACTATATAAGTGGTTGGCGATGCGTCGTATTCCCCTCATTTCGATTTGAGTCTTTCTTCCACGGACATTTTTGTAATGCCTTCGCCCAAGTACCAAAGCATTAGAAATGAAGAGAGGAAATTTCAACTAGCAGCAAAACAAGTGTCATGCAGGGACAGCAGACAGGACAGTTTTTGGCGGGATTTCTTCGAGTGAAGTTCGGTGGCTACTTTAATTATTTGCAAATTTATCCATAACAGATATTGTGATGTAAATTGATGTAGTTTTGTATCTCAAGTGTTTGCGCAACTGGACAACATTAAAAATAAAAAATTTTCGTGCAAGTTCTGATACACCTGCACCGTCTTTCATAGATTGTCACGATTGGTCGTGTATTAGACTCGTGTTTATTTCGTGAGATTGGCTCCTTTTTTATTGGTCAACAATCAGTAGCAGCTACTGACTAATTTACTTACAATCAAACTACTAAAAGATACGTCTTTCTTGCACGGAAATTATAACTATACTTTACCACGTACCAGGAAATCAGAAATTAGGAAAGAATATTTTTTATACAGCCAGCAAATTACGACAGTTTTCGTAACCTAGTAGTGGAGTGCCTGGAGGATTTTATTTAGCTTGGATTACAGTTACCTACTGCGGATGAAATTAATATATATATTTACGTTTATCTACCAATTAAAAATTAAATGTTATTTAAAAAAAAAATACACAGTTACAATAGGTCAACGAGTCTCTGATAAACTATTGGTACGAATTGAAACATTATTTTAGTGTTGGATAGTCCATTTATCGAAGAACGTTTTAAGCTAGTTAACATCACGCTATATACCAATAAGAGTCGAGTACCTAGTAAACTAAAGACGCGGTCGGGGAAACCGTGTGATATTAGACTAGAATGTTTTGTGTATCAAAAATTAAACTTAATTTTAAGATTATGAATCTATTGTGTAGTAAATGTTGACAGATTTCACTAAGGATTAAAGCAAGCTGCTATGAGTGAAAAATTTTAGCAATTAGACCAGTACTTTCAGAAATTACCTCTTAATTTGGTACTTATCTGTAAATATAAAAAGCAAAGTTCTGGCTCACTTACTGCCCTGCCCAACCCCTTGGACCTCGAACGCTGGAATTTTGCATAGGGGTGAATATATTTTTTTTCATTTTTGTTGGAAACCATTACTTCAGCTTTTATGAAAAATAAGGACCTGAATCCCTAATTTTCACGAAAACTAAGGAAAAAGTTTCTTCCCCTCGGTTTTCGCGAGAATTAGGGTCTTGGGTTCCTAATTATCACGAAAACCGAAAAAAAAGTTTAACTACGGAAAAAGAAATTGAATTGTATATTCACCCATAATTTCTAGTGAAATGGATGTCTAAACCGCTAAGGGAAATGGTTGTCGCCATGCAAACTTACAGTGACCCGGGCGGGTACTATGCAGTCACCTAGTTTAACGCGAGCTAAGCCGTTGGCAGCTAGTGTAAAAATATAAATAAAAACATTAAGTATTTAATATACTTAAATAAAAAACATTATTAAAAACTCATAGGATTTTTTATTTATCGACATTAATAACATCAATTATATCACATTAATTTCCAGTCTGATTGACTGAACATTTAACAGGAATCCTTCAATCTCTTACTTATATAAATATTACGTATTTAAAACATTTTATATTTATTGTCATCCTTTTGAAGGAACTTTACTGGCGAGAAACTAGACCGTTACCACCAAGACTTCTTCTTAGAAAAGACATGACTATCAACCGATCAACTTCATGTTGCAGCTTCATACGTTAATGCAGCCTAACACGCCTGAATGCGCCCGTCGTGTTTAGGTGTGTTAGGCTGCATTCACGTATAAGCTGCATCTACGCATTAAGCTGCATTCATGTAAAGCTGGTTTTTGGTGAATGTTTGTCACGTAAGTTTTCCACCTTTAGGGCTTTCCATAGCTCATGACATAGTCCACTGCTGTTTAGTTAACTTTCACTTATTTTTTACTTATTAAATCATACTTGAGCATGGTTCGCTAGTAACTAATTTTAGTAATACCTAGGTCTAGTTCTCAACTGCCAACAGACAGTAGTATATTCTATTTAAATCTATTTGTACAAAAATAAATTAATATCTACTTCAGGCAGTGGTGGCGATGTCGACCATATGTTCACCCAATTTCTCTGTTACAAAAATCTATTTCAATAAGACATTAAGAAGATATTCTTTTTGATGTTTTATGAAAAAACTCCATACCTAAGGCCTATTTTCCACGGATGCGTAGCTTCCTAGACGCGTATTCGACATTATATGCTTGATGTACGCCAGCGGCAGCGTGAAGCTTACATACAAAGCTATGGCCTACCTACTGTCCACGGACGCGTAGCTTCATAGACGTGACGCGACGCTGCCGCTTTGACGACAGAGTTTTAAAGTTTTGTATGTAAGTTCTCGGATGGTTCCGATCTTCAGTGTTTGTGTGGGGTCTCTCCGCAGACCATGTCCCACCTTCCGTCCTGCATCACGTGCCCTGTTACGTAGGGACCTAATGACAGCATCAGCGGACAGCATTGCTGTGGCCGAATTCTGGGCCAGGCAAGGAATTAAACTAATTTTGCCATCGATACGCTAAGAAGAAGAAGATGTAAGTTGTGAGCAGGCGTACACCAAGCATTTTTTAAGCTATTGCATAGCTTCTATCGTGGGCCTTGAGCGTGGAGACCGAATCCAGAAATCTCCCACCCCCCCTCATTTGTTTTTTGAGCGTGGTGACCGATAAGAAAAGAAATGAGTAAACAATCAATCAAAATTCAATTCAATGTGTGAAAGTGTAACTTCAATTATATCAAAGAAAAAAAAACAAAGGAAAAAATACTGCATAAATAAAATAAATAAATAATTATAATTGTATAAGTTGATAAAAATTCTATGCAATAGCTTTACTGCGGCAGTCCCCGAGTGCCACACGTCTTTTTTTTCATCTGTTATAAACTTGTGCTTGACTGTGATATAGTGCCGTAACTAGGTCTTGTCGGTGCCAGCGGTGCCTAGGCACCGCTGGCACCGACAAGGCGCAGTCCCTGAAGGGGCACCATAGTTCTTTTTGATTGTATTATCATCTACAGGAAAAGTAGATGGGTAAAGACCCAGAGGCAGGAATCCGATACGTTGGTCAGAACCAATCCATGCTACACTGGAGGTCAGTCTGCGATGCCATCCACATCCCACATCGCCGAAGATAGGACAGCATAGCGAAATACAGAAAAAAGTTATTCGTCGAGCTCACGAGCCTCATAGAGTATATACAACGCAAGGAGGAGGTTTATATTGTATTCTTTTCTAGGGGCGCCGTTATAGAAGTTCGCACCAGGTGTATAAAAGATAGTTACGGCACTGCTGCGATCGCACCTGATGGTAAGCAGTGATGCAATCGTTGATGGTGAGGCGCACTAGTTTATTAAGAACCTATTCACTCTATATAATGACGAATAGTCTTCTATGAAGCTACGCGTCCGTGGCTGTAGGTTTAACTTAATCTACAGCATATCCTAAAGTTCTCATATCGTTATCAAAGTCTTTGTTCTTGTACTGCTTGATCTTCGTCAGCCATTTCTCCAAGGAAACTGACTCGCGCTGGCCTCCGTACCTCTTTGGGAGGCATTCCGGAGGGATGTACCTTTGGGATAAAGAAGATTAAGATTGTCAGTCGTTCTCGTTCAATTTTTGTCTATATGGCATCTCATCAAAATTGAGATACATAGTTTCTTTCGCAATAATCCTTCATCAATGACATTGACAATTTGACATATCATCAAATATTAACGTTTTATCTGGCCAGTTTGAGTTGGCCATATCATGAAGTGAGCAATTTTAAGATTTGACCACGACATAATATACATACTTACAATTGCCGGCACGGATCTTGAGTGCTGGCTTCAAGTTGCGCAGAAGTCAAATATTCGGTCTCTTTAGTGGTACGAAGTGAGACGCGGAGGCGGGGAGTGTCAGTGATTGGCTCGCCGCACCATCGTGTCATAGACGTCACTGGTGGTTCGTTCCCTGCGCTTGCTACATGTATCTAACAACGACGACGATTGGCTCGCCAATGTATGGAATGCGCAAAGCGATCCCTACTCTGACGCCGAGCGCTCAAGATTCGTGCCGGTACCTATACAAGGTGCGTCGGTCTAATGTAGTTTTATGGTTTCGAGCGTAAACATTGTTGGTATGTTTGGGAACAAAAGTGTTGAATTTATTGATCATGAAGCTAGTGTAAATAAAAATAAAACTTTTCCTGTCGGACCAAGGGATCATTCGTTTATTTCAAGTTTCATCGAAGCGCAATTTCAGCCAACAGCCGAGTCCAACCTTAATTAGTGGGTACCTATATTATTTTACTAAAAATAAAGTTGAAGATCGATCTAAGTATAAATATCTTGCCCTGCTACTGATACTCACTTATGTAAAGCACCGAGATCGCTCCCGTGGAACTTGACCCTTTTCCACAAGTCGTCCACGGGCGCCAGACGTTTGAAGAAGTGGAACAGCGTCTCGAAAACCCGGGAACAGTTGATCACGTGGACCCCTCGCATGTGCAGCGGGTATGAGAACTGAAACGTGAAAAGGTTGAACTTACTGATGACCGCTAGATTGCCTCATTGTATAAGGGTCACAAACGCTACCACGAGAAGCTAGAAACGGCAACAAAGGAAGCTGAAGCGCGGGACAGCCACTCGAGGCCAGTGGCTGCCACCTTTTTTTGACCCATACGCGCAGTATCATAATTGCCTCTGACGAAAAAGATTTAAATAAAAATGAGAGATGAGAGCGTGGTTTTCCGTTCCAACAGAATTGTAATTGAATGGGAAGCATCATGGCAAGATTTGGTTATTAATCTTGAGTAGCATAACTACTCAAACAAGGATCCAATTTATAATGGACTGAACTGAGTTTACACAGCAATTTCACATTAACAGCAGACCGAAGCTCGAACTAAAATTACATTTTCTAATATTCTTGATCCAAATTTTCAGATTCATAACTACTTGCTTTCTTTGTTGCAGCCCTAGTCCTACAACCTCTCGAAGTGTGATAGTATACTGGTTTAACTCCTTACCCCCATAACATTCATGGCTTGTATTGCTATAGCTGGTGAGAACTGCCTCATATGCTTCATGGTAAGACCCGAACAGTCCAGGAGAGCGGTGCCTCCCAAGATCTGGAGTTTCGGCTGCATGATGCCGATCTCCAGCAGAAGAAGACAGCCGCGTATTAGGTCGTCTACTGGGTATTCATCTGGATCCCATTCACCTGGAATTGGTACAAATTAGAAGTTACATCTTCACGAAGTCTGAATTCCTGGTTATCGCTTGCACTTTTTTTAGTTACGCAAGCAATCTTCTTCTTCTTTTCGTGTCGATGCTCTCAAACTATACTTTTTCTGACCAATATTTGGCAACGTGGTTCTATTGTTGGCCTCATATACGTAGATCCTGAAAAGTGCAAGTGTTTACGCAAGCAATACAACCTTCAAGTTCTGCTTCCTTGGTTCTATTCCTTACTTTCTGTTCTGTCTTGGTTACATACTCGTAGACAGTCTAGGTTGTCAGATACATATTATTATTTTAACTAAGAAATTATCAATAACTTCTCCCTCTCCAAAAAGGAGTGTCAGACTTTTACTGTCATTTTTTCCTTCAGTTGCCCCACGATAATTTTTCAAACAATCTCACAGCTCTTAGGTTTCAAATGTGATTGTTAAATATAGTAATTGTGATGAATCTACACTATTAATATAGCAAAGTTGTTTTTTTTTTGTTTGTAGGCGGTAATCAATGAAAGTATGTACTAGTCCGATTGCTGAATTTTTTTCACCGATGGAAAGGTGCTTTATGCCCGAGTGACAGGTTATATTTTATGTATACGTGGGTGAAGTCGTGGGCAAAAGCTAGTCTATTATAATATAAGTAGATAGGTATTGTAATCATTAATTTATATGACATCGTTAATTTAACTGTCTATCATTATCTTATGAATAATTCTTAAGGAATAAATGTTTATGATAGTCATAACTCTGGCACCATAACGAACTTGGACAGACATTATAAAGTTGAAGTAATAAAAATGTTCGTAATGAACTTAACCGTACTAATGGTTACACAAAAATCCTTTTCTAAATAAAATTTAAACTACCCATTATGTAAGCGAGGTAAAGGTTAATAAAAGTTCATTATAGAAGATTTAAAGGGTATTTTATGCTAATATAAATTACTGCTATCACATAGCTTAATTCTGGTCCAAAAAATTTTTTTTTCTCGATCTTTTTATCTCAGACTGGGCAGTGGTGGCCGAGTGGTAACGGCCCCGACATTTCTATGGCCCCGACTTACAATTTGTAGGTCGCAGGTTCAAACCCAGCTAGGCGCATTACTAATTATTACTATTATTGTGTAATATAGTTCATGTTATCTAATCCACCCCGCGGGCCCAGTGCGGGTTGGTAAATGTCACATGTCTTCGAATTTTTGGTTCTAGGACATGCCGGTTTCCTCACGATGTTTTTCTTCACCGTTTTGAGAGCAGTGGTGATGAAATAAATTACACAAAGTAATGAGCCTGACTTGGTTCGAACCCGCGACCATTCTATATCTGAAGGATAAAGTAACGTGGATGACTTACCTAGCCTACACATAATAAGTCGACCAACGTCAGGCCTGTCGAAGAGTACACCTTCAAACACGTGGCCCAGTTTAGTGAGCCCGAACCAGTCCACGTCCCGCCACAGGTGCGGGTTCTGGTCCCGGAAGTTGCAGTAGCGGACTAACTGAAAGGAAAGCAACAAGGTTTAAGATTAGATGATAGTGTGGCGTCTAAGAAGGTCATATGCACATGCTGGTAACTGGCAAGGTAATATTACTTTTTAAGGTTAATGGTTTTAAAAAAGTTCTGAGTAAACATGTAGATGGATGGAGAAGAAGAGGAAGGCCAAAGAAAAGATGGATGGATTGTGTGAGAAGTGTTATAGAAGAAAATGGAGTTAGTGATAGTGTGACGGGTGACTGGACAGATATGTATGTATAATATAGGATAAAGGCAGGAAGAATAAGAAGAAGATGATGAAGTAAATAAAAAACTAAGCATAAAAAACATATTTTATAAATTAGTGCTTTTAGCAATGCAATATAGTAATAATTAACTACATAGAAGCGTTTGATTGCGTCTCCACACTCGATAATAGTTAGGTAGACAGATAGTAGAAATCTGGTGGTTGTGGCTTTTCATCAGTATACTGCAGAAATTAATGCAATTTAGTGCACATGAAATAATAAGAAGTAATGCGATGGAAAGATAAATTGCCGAGGAGAATATTCTTTTAAAAAGAAACCAAAGGACATTAATATAATGAAGTGACAGTAGGAATTTGGAAGCATAGCATAGTTGGCTTTATAATGTTCCCACGGTTGGGACTCAGGCCATCTCTCTAGGAGAGGGAATGGGACCATAATCCACCACGCGGGCCCAGTGCGTGTTGGTGAATGACACATGTCTTCATATTTTTGGTTCTAGGACATGCCGGTTTCCTCACGATTTTTTCCTTTACCGTTTTGAGAACAATGATGATGAAATAAAATGCACAAAGTAATGCGCCTGGCTAGGTTTAAACCCGCGACCTACGAGGCTACAACTGTAAAGTCGAGGCCATTACTACTCAACTCGGACACCACTGCTAATTTGGAAGATATATTCACAAAACATTTTGCAGCACCTACACAAAAGTTTAAGATGCTGCAAAAATCACCCAGGAAGATCAAGTCAACTTTTCTATTGCTAATAAATGGAGAATGATTACGTATGAGTACTTACAAGTCTATGCGCCCGCGCAGGTACTGATCGTCGTGCCCTCAGGAACCGCAGTAGAAACGCGTCGTCCATCCGAGGCGGGTGACACTCTCCTCGCTCTGAAATTGTTGAAGATAAACAGTTTCAAGCCGGTAGCAAAGAGAAACGAGATTGTCTCGTCTCAATATGAACTTGTTTACGTCTCCAGTTTGGAGTAACATGAGGTCCCTTGCGTGTTTACCATTGGTTCAATTCTATTAACTGAGTTCTTAGTAAAGAGGAAGATGGGATTTACTGAATATGAATTAACAGTAAATAATTTCGCAATTGATCTCATATCAATAAACATGTTGATTTCCCTTGAAATTGAAGATATAGGTATTACGAAATTGACCCGAAATCAACAGAGACACTGATTCCCCTTCAAACTGAAGATAAAATAATCATTCTAGTAAACTAAAGAAGCCATGAATCAAAATAATGGTATCTTTGATAGTCTTAGACAAATATACTAAATCTGGGAACTAAGATCTTATACTCGTAAGTTTTTTATTTATTACAAAAGTTCTGTTCGAAAGGCAATAATATTTATTCAATGTTGAAATGAACAAACAACTAGAGTGTAACAATGTTTACTTCTCCGCACAATTTGTTACCGTCAAGTTAAAGAAAAGATATTGAAGTTAACTTCATTACGATTCGTATCTTTAATAATATAAGTTTTCTTATGGAGATCTGTAGAACTAGGTGGACCAAAGGTCTCCGAAAAACATTTATTTTTCTTATCTCATAAGTTTCTGTAACTTGGCAATCTGTGTAACACACAATAGGAAATTGCCCGTTCATGTAGGGATCTAATAACAGCATCAGTGGACGTCATTGCCGTGAATTTAATTAGTTTTGTCTGCTAAGAAGGAAGGTTTGCTGTGTCATGAGATTATAATATGCTTCTCCAAAGGAAGCTTCGTCAAGCTTGCCTAAGTGGCGTTGTCTTCAAAGCGGTCTACCAGAACTATGCCTTTTTAGACAAAAGTATATCTGAAATACATTCAAATTTGAATCACATTTCAAAATGTGGTTTCGTTGCTACATAACGATAACATTAACGGTAAAAAATAACGATAACATTAAAATTCGCTCTTTTAAGCTATTGCATATCTTCTATCGCGGGCCTTGAGCGTGGAGACCGAATCCAGAAATTCCGTAACGAAAATAACCTAACACCCCCCCCCCCCCACTCATTTGTTTTTTGAGTGTGGTGACTAGTGGTTTCGGAAAGCCAGACGAATAAATTTAAGGAATTCGGCAAGACAACACGATATTTTATCCAGTAAATCCGATAAATTTCAGGGCCTTTGATTGACTCCAATGTAATATGTCTGAGCAACATGTTTCCAAATGTATCTTCTCATGTGGCTTTATGAATTTGGTTAGGCGTTAAAGTAATAAAGTAAATCTATTGAGGATTTCTTTCACTTATTATTGCGGACATATTTTATTATGATAACATTAATTTTTTAAACATACACTCACTACTTACTTACTATCTTTGTTATGGTTATGTATTATCGGTAGGTGTTTTAGTTCTCGCGTGCTCGATAGATGGCGTTGTACAATCGACGCTCATTTCTGAATCGCGCTATGGTTTCGTTACCGCGCGCGGTATATAGTCTCGGGCGACTCCTACGCTGTTAACTCTGGTTTCCCTTCAAAACGCATAAATCTTTCGCCTTTTACTAAAGATTTCCGTGGAGGGGAACACTCAAATGAGTCTATAATATTTTTTGAATACTCTGCTTCGGCAGAGTAAGAATTTTTTATAATGTCACCTCCATTAATTACTTCACTTTAACTGCCTATTTTCTCTGATATTAGTGTATTATTTAAATAATTTTATCAAAAAAATATGTGAGACAATGTCCTTGCCCTTTTGTACCGAAAACAATGCAATCAACATAAATTAATTATTGTAAATTATTACTTACTATGATATTATCTAACAAGGTACTATGCCTTTGTTTCTTAACATAATTACAATTACAAGACACATAATCACTGTTTTTTTGGCAATTACATCGTACAATCTACAATGTTACTACAAATCTATGATTTAAAAGTACGAAGGTCGATTTACAATCGCTTTAGGTTGAAACAAGCAATGCAAACGTTGAATATCACACTTAGGAAGGTTATTACCCTAACTTGAAATCTTTTGTTTACAAATTGATCTAATATTCCGTCGTTTATTAGCTTACTAGCTGCTGCCCGCGACGTCGTCTGCACTGCTACAGCACCAAAAATATCTAAGATGCCAGTGTCGCTATAGAGTTATAAGTAATCAACTTTTGAAATAGCATTAAAATATAAGTTTTTTTTGCAAGTGAAGAGAGTTATATGGGAATCCTGCTGAGTTCAGTCATAAGATGTGACTGAAGGAAATAGAGAAAATAATGCAGGAATACATTCCAAGAAGACATTCCAGGACACAAAAGAGTAAAAATACGTACAAAGGTATCATATCTTACAACACTTCCCTTTAAACTACGTTGGTAGCTGCCAGGAGCCAAAATGGAAAGAGAGTCAAGACTGGTGACGCGGGAGCAAGCGACGTACAGTTGGCATTGTAAGAAGCAACTTGTCCTGAGGTCGACACCCGCTGCCCTCAGTGTCTGCCCCTGCGACTTATTGATAGTCATCGCGAAGCAAACACCCATGGGGAACTGTACGCGCTTGAACTGGAACGGGGAGTTATGAGGTATGAGGTTGTGTGGAGGTATGTGTGGTATAAATATTGCCTCGCCGACACCACAACCCGTAAAAATTTCCGCCTCAATAGTGTGCCTGTGGAGCGAGATAACTTGGGGGGACCCGCCCTTACACAACTTCAGAGTCCAGATTATGCTTCTTCGGAGCCTATCTCAGGTTGGCCGACCTTCAGCTTGATGGTATGCGCTGGAAGTCCACTTGCTGACGGGGAGTTCAGAAATTGCACGGGATAATGTGTGGCGTCATCTTGCTCGACAACAGTGTTTATCGAGGTGTAGACCAATTCATTTCCCTCAATTTCCGAGAGATTGCATTCGTTAATTGCTGCAGCCTGATCATTTTTGGGCGTCAAAATGGCCTGCTCACACACCTAATAATTCTGCTGGTGTGGTATACGACTGATGTCCCCGTACACACAGCGAATGAGTTCTTCTAAGCTGGATACCACTCTACCGAGAGACTCTGAAAGCACCACCTGTCCACCTCTCTCTTCTGTTAGAGTACCTTCGCCAGGACTTAGAAGGACATTGGAGAATTCTTGAGCACGTGCATTGCCGCCGAGCCGAGCTCTCATATTAATGGTCATACGAACTCGTGACCACAACGAAGATCGTTTCGACGAAGCATTCACCTCGTCAGCCCTCGATCCCCGCGTCACCAGGGAAAGTGTTTGCCGGAAATCGCCACTGAACAAAACTGTGACACCACCCATCAAATGTTCGTCCCTGCGGATGTCACGCGAGGTTTTGTCCACGGCCTCAACTGACTTCCTATTGGCCATGGTACACTCATCCCATACGATCAGAGAGCAATCCTTAAGCACGTGTCCCGTATCGCTGTTACGTGACACACCACAAACAGGTCTTTCGGCGCTATCTAAATCGATGGGAATTTTAAACATGGCATGTGCTGTCTTGCCACCCGGAAGCAGTGTGGCAGCGATTCCCGACGACGCTACAGCAATAGTAATTTTGCCCTGCCTCCTGACCTCTGCAAGTATGCCAGTGGTAACAAATGTTTTTCCTGTTCCACCAAGAGCATCCAAGAAAAACATTTTACCCTGGTTTTGCCCAACGCTTTCAAGGACGGTGTCATAAATTTGTTTTTGCTCTGAAGAGAACAAAGCGACATGCTCATTTCGTATGGTGTTCATTTTGCCGGAATCATAATTTGTCTCAGCGTTATACTCCCTATTGCCACGGTCTTGATGCGGTGATGATTATGGAGCTGGTAACCCATATTCGATCAGTGGATTACTGCTGATAGAAATTACCACATCTTGAAATGAACTGAGACAGGTGTTCAGCACGCGTTCATCAGTTACTTCGACTTCGTCTCTAGTAGCAGGTCTCAAAGCTCGTAGAAAATCTTCATACGGATGATGGCGATACTTCTCCCACAACGCTATCGGGTTCATGACTCCACAAATCACCAAGATGAAGGCAAACAAATGACGTATGTGGCTGGGACTGTCACTGACGCTCGCCTCCGCGAGGGTGTCATTCCAATTTTGGTCACCGTCGAGAAGGTGACGTGCTACGCAGGCTGCGCGGTAAGTGGGATACTCCACGCCATCAAATGTCCTCAGAAAGGTGAAAGACGTTGGGCCTCGGACAGTGTGAAGTAACAACCGCAGAAAATAGCATTCGCCATTATTCGGATGCACGGTATAATCCCTACCCAATGCGGTGTCCTTGAAAATTCCCAAAAAACCTTCCACAGCTCCTCCTCGTTGACGTTGGTTAAAATACACCCTTTGCTTGTCGTACGGGTAATATGAA
The DNA here is from genome assembly GCA_929112965.1 of Mythimna albipuncta. Classification (NCBI taxonomy): domain Eukaryota; kingdom Metazoa; phylum Arthropoda; class Insecta; order Lepidoptera; family Noctuidae; genus Mythimna; species Mythimna albipuncta. The sequence continues at coordinate 2,889,558 of OV815973.1, forward strand.
GGCACCTCATACGTAAGGGATCTCGCAAACTGATCGACTGCACAGAGCCTGAAAAATGTCACCATGTAATACACCACATTTTTTTTTATTGTCTTTCTCAACTTTGCTCAAGATGATGGTTTTATTGGAACTTGAATTTTTCAAAACGAATTATACTATACAACTTTTATGAAGAAAATACACATTACCGTCTATGAATTTTAAGAATAACTAACTACCAACCTCGCCAACATGATCAAATTATTAATTTCCAAAAAGTGTTAACATGTAACTTGATTTGATTTTTATGAAATCTCATAGATGGCGCTGCTTTAAAATTCTCTTTATACTACTAATATTCATTAAATTAGGTATGTTTCTGTGCCCAAGTTACTTAAATTGCGTAGTTTTTATAGTGTAAAGCTAGATAATAGCATGGCTTACTCAAAAATAACATTTAAATATGCTTCGTTAGATTACACCTTGTCACAGAATGCGTAAGAAAAATAAAGATTCACAGCTCCTCCCCCGTAGGTGATAGCGTGATAATATGTAGCCTATATGTTGACCCGTCCTCTTAGTAATATTCATGCATAATTTGAAGTAAATCCATGCAGTACTTTTTGAGTTTATCCCGGACATACATACAGACAAACAGACAAACAGACAAACAGACAAAAATTCTAAAAACTATATTTTTGGCTTCGGTATCGATTGTAGATCACGCCCCAAGTATTCTTTTTAAAAAATATTCAATGTACAGTTTTGACTTTTCTACGATTTTATTATATGTATAGATTTTATTAACGGTAAATAAACCGAGATGATTTTGCAATTTTAAGATTAAAAACACATTTAGTATGACTTTACGATCTTGCTTAAAATCACACTTTTTTAACTGAATTCCATCTTTGTCTTTTCATAATTCAAAAGTAGCCATTTGATATCGAAGTGAAATTAAATACTGTTTTTCTGACAAATAATCCCTCTTATACTAATTACCTCTTCAAGACTGTGTTGCCCTGGTACTGGTCGCCTTTTAAGAGAACCCCTTGAGCGCCGATTGTACATACGTGTGTACAAAATAGATCCGACGATATTGGTCGCTTTAAAACTTCATTTTTTTTTTGAAAGACGTAAACCTTTCTGATAAGAATCGTCATCCCCAAAGGATGGCGTTTGGGGATGAGGGCAGTCCCCATATTCTTTTTAGTCATTCTTTCCAACTGAATGCGCCACAATAGCAGTTTCCGTCATACCCATATTTATGGTATCGATTACCTAACGGTTACGTGTACTAGGAAATGAGAAAACTCATTACATCGTAACCGAGATAATAATAGTCATCAAATTATCATTAATCATTTTCATCATCATTGGTTCAACTACTTACATAGTTTCCTTCCAAAATATCTTCGAATAATACGGTTAGTTAAATAGTGAAGTTAAGTTGTTGTCTTAAACATGCTTGCTCCATGAAGTTTACTTAAGTAAGCCCTGGTTGGTGGCCTTAATTTTCTAACATAGACTCATAAACAAAAAAAATAGTGATTGCCCATCTTGCTCCATGTTACTTAAAGTCAGCGCAAGCGCAGTCTTCTCATACTATCACAGACACACTTTTCTTTCAAATTACACTAATATAATAAAGAGGTAAAGTTTTTTTTTTTGTATGTAGGAGGCAATCTCTGGAAGTAGGTACTGGTCCGATTGCTAAAAATCTTTCACCGATAGAAAGCTGCTTTATTCCTGATCCTGAGTGACATAGGCTATATTTTATGTACGCGGGCGAAGCTGAGAACAAAAGCATTGAATGACTATTCGTATAGTCCATCCCATCCACGGATATTTATGATCCCATCATTGACATTTAGGTAGGTAAGTGTTTTGGATGATCATGACAAAATTGCTTCTACAACAATAATTGCTCATAGCAATGTGATGGTGCGGATGACAGCTGTCAAATTCATACAAATACAATGTAGCTGGCTATCCTTTCTCTCATCCTAAACATGCATATTTACGTTCTGCTGTCCACCTACCCATGGTATGTAAAAAAGACTAGAATTATCTTCGCTGAGTTGATATAATAATGACGATTAATCTCACCGTATATCATATTTCTAAGTTCCACAATATTTCTGGCTTTAGTGGCTGGGTCCTCTGCGCACAGGATGAATGCTTCTTCTTCCGACTCGGGGTCGTCGTGGCGATCCATCTCGGCTTTGTAGGCGATCTCTTGAAAAGTCCATATGTCTGTGTTGCCCTAGAAAATAACAATAGAACTCGTTCAAATAAACAAACATTTCAAAAAATCTGATTTATAAACTTGAAAAAACAATTCAAGTCATTATTACCACCAGGATTAAATAATATCAGTATTTCGGCTAAAATTTTTAAACGTAATATAATAGCATTTTTTTGTGAGAGCTCTCGGCAGCATCATATTTTGAAAAACTTGAAGTGACCTAATACTAAATAACATTCTCCTTTATATACCTAGTCGGTTGTTATTTCAGGCTTTCAAATAACAAGTAATTTTTATGTAAAATGTTATAATCTATTGCTCTCTCTCACACACTGAACAAAATGAACTCTCGTGCTAGGCCGGGCCGTCCATCGACGCAGATATGCGGTTTTAGCACGGAAATTTCAACTTGCCTTTTACAATGTACCAAGACATCAGAACTATACAGGAGAATGAATTGGTTACCTACACGTCATGTAGATTGCCGCTAAGCCGCTTTACCACGCGGCCAGCTGCTGTTATGCGTCACCCCCGGCAACACGTCACAATTTTATTATGTCTGAGCTCCGCAAATGTTATGCGGCCCTAGTACTATTGGAGTTTAACTTTGAATTATTCGTGCCCTTGTCCGCTAATAAATCTCCAGGAGATTTCTGTCAAAACATGCGCGTCTGGTGGGAATCTCCTGGAGATTTCGTGGATCGGGTCGGATTAAATGCCATATGTTGCCTGTCTAGAGTATACCTTTCCTACTCTAACTTACACAGAATGTAGGTGAAAGAATAAGAAAGGCATAAAACATCAAATGCTAAACATTCCACAACATTTGTTATTGGAATGTTTTTTTGTTGTGATTGTGACGGCTTCATTTTGTCAACGACGCGGTGGTTATTAAGATAGAAGTGTTATTTGGTGTTATTATCGAGCTATAATGTGGTGTGGTGAGATTAACCGTGAACAAGTAAGTAGGTACTAAACAGTTTTTAATTGCTGCATTGTGTTTTTGTTAAAGATTTTGGACAGAATTTGTTATTTCACCAAACATTGTATCGAAATTCGCGCGCCATGCCGGTACATTTCTACTTGTTGTGAGTAGAAAATACACTAGAGACGACAAAATGTTGTTAGAAACATGATTTAGGTAGGTACGTTACTACGTATGTATTAGGCATTTTGTTAGTGAAATTCGAACGTAATCGAAAATCGAATCTCCAGGAGATTTTTTAGCAGACAGGACATTTGACGTTTATGACCTCCAAGCCGCCATGTTTTTTGTGTCTCGTACACTGTTCAGGAAAATGGTCAGTAGAGCAATGTTTTAACCGACTTAGAAAAAAAAAGGAGGTTTAAATTATTTTAATTTTATTGATGTTTTTATATTTGTTTGGTGAGTTGGTTTTGCATGTCATCGTTACTTTTAAACTGCTTTTGCTTTTAGACAGTGTTATATTTTATTGTTCAAGGATGCAAGATAATATTAATGGCATATTTGAGCCGCGACGTCGAGTGCATGTGCGAGGTGGCTCCAGCGCTGCGTTAGCTGCTGCTTTGCCTCTAACCGACCTGCAAGTTCTGCGGAGGCGGTTCCGCGAGGCGGCAGCAACACTCGACAAGGTCGAGTGCGTGTGCGAGGCGGCTGCAGTAGTGGAAGGGGTCGAGTGCGGGTCCGAGGTGGCGCTAGCGTAGCTCTGGGGCAGGGTGACGGTGTAGTAGAGGCGGTGGTAGCGGTGGTGGTACCACGAGCCGGCAACGGACGTGGGCGAGGAGGACGTTGTCGAGGGGGGCGAGGAGGACGCGGCCGACCCGTGGCAGGCTCCAACAGACCTGGGCTAAGCACCATCGAAGAGTAACAGCTTTTTAACGCTTTTTTTAGGAAATCAAATTTGTATTTCTATTTTTTTGAGTATTAAAATTGAATTTTGTATTTCAGATTAAATATGTACGACATAAACGAGCTGCCGGTGGGTCGGCCTCTAGAGGTTGCTCTGCACCCTAACAGGAAGTGCCGGTGGCTACCGTAAGTAGTTCTAAATTGTGTGTGTCTTGGTTATTTACCATTAGCAAGAATAATTTTAAAGAATTCCTGTTTTCAGAGCTGCTCTTGCACCTATCGACCCACCTCAGATGGCGCCTCAGGTTGTGGTGGAGGAGGTCCCTCCACCCAGCCCCACCCAGCCCACCACCGCCTCAGATGGCTAAGGTTAGGGTAGAGGAGGTCCCTCTACCCAGTCCACCACCACGTCAGATGGAGGACGTATCAGCGGTACCCTCGTCGGCGTTGTAAGTATCTTAATGACTTTTAAATGAATCATTTTTTAATTTGTTTTAATTTTAAACACTATGTCTCACATGCAACATTTTTTCAGATTTTTGGAGTGTGAATCGGCATCATCAATGCTTCGTCCTCGCCGGAGTCTGCGAGATGATCAGATATATGATCAGCTCTTTTATGGTAAATACCTTACCTCTTTTATGGTTGATTTTAGCTCGGGACAGGGTTCGGGGCAAACTTCCAGTTCCCACCAGATGTTTTACCTACCTATTGTTACACAGAAAGCGAACCAGAATCTGATGTGAGCGACGAAGAGGACGTATTTCCTTCACTCATTCCAAGGGCGCAGAGGAGCCTTTGGGAGACGCCCTTAGACATTGATGATGCCGACGACCAGCCTGCAGCCAACGCCAACATCCCACGTGTTCCCCCAACGGCGACGGACCAGCCTTGGGATTTGTATGAATTTGATTGGAAACCGTTTCCGAATGTTCCGATTCCACCTGAATCGAGGCGGGAAAAGTTTTTGCACAACGATGTAGGTCCGACAGCTCCATGTGTCGACCCATATGAGATTTTCGTTAGCATATGGGATCGGCAATCGGCGCTCAGCAGTTGAAATCCCGTATGCTCGATGAAGGCACCCTCCTTCCCAATAGCCGCATACGAATGTGGCGAAACACTACTGCTGACGAGCTATACGTCTACTTCGGTGTGGTTATTGCGATGGGACTTGTGGTCAAGTCACGCATCGAGGAATACTGGAATTCATCTCCTGACGTATTCTGTACACCCGGATTTAGCGCACACATGTCTGGGAATCGTTTTATGATGCTTACTAAGTGTTTACACTTCGTAAACAACCATGACATGTGTGAGCAATATCTGGGAGGCTCCGAGGCAAAACTTTTTATGGTGCAGCCATTGTTGTCACATCTGAACAACAAATTTCAGTCACTTTATCGCCTGGGGAAAAACATTGCCTTGTGTCTACCGCAGCAGTATGAAGACCCAATGAAAGCATCCACGCGGGCAATTGTCCTAAGGCTTACTTTCGTAGACCTTTCGGTCTTGAGGGCAAGGGTCACACGTTGTGGATGGATAATTTTTATAATTCGCCATGCCTTGCTCGACACCTGAAGGTGTTGAGCTTTGACTGTGTAGAAACCCTGCAGACCAATCGTAAGTTTGTTCCGCAGGCCCTGCACAGTCTGACCAAGGGGAACATGGCCAAAGATCAGATTACTGGTCTCACCTCGGGAGACGTTGATGTCATGGTATGGAGGGACAACAATAGGGTCGCTATGATCTCGACATACCATGGCAACGGCGTCTCTCATGCTCGGGAGTCCACCAAACCCATCTTGATAAATGATTACAATATCATGATGGGTGGGGTGGACAAAAAAGATCAGATGTTGGCCATGTACCCCATCGAGCGGAAACGAACAAAGGTCTGGTACAAAAAACTATTCCGGAGACTATTAAACGTCTCCGTTCTGAATTCTTTTATTATGCATTGTCATTCAGTTTCTTCTTCTACTTCTGCTCCTTCTACTTCTTCTACTCGTTCGGCTTCTTTAAGTCATCGAAATTTCCGTATCTGTCTCGTAAAAGCCCTTATTTCCAAACATGCCCCATCTCTCCCCACTTTGCAGCCTGCAAACACACTGAGTATGCACCAGAATACGGCAATCTACGACGCGCGCACCCACTAATTGGCTGAGTATCCATTTGGAGCTCAGTTAAAACACCAACGCCAGCGGCGGAAGTGCACCAAGGTGGATTGCCGTAAACAGGTGCATACATACTGTGTTGGTTGCAACAAGGCTGTTTGTATGAACATCTGTTTCCGTACCCTTCATGTATGTATCTATATATTGTTTATATTTTTGTACGGGACCTTTGTTGGTTTCAATGGCGAATTGTAGGATGTTCACCTAATAATGTGATGTGCGTAGAACATTTTTTTTTTAAACATTTATTTTTAATGTTGTTTAATAAACTATATTTTCATATTAAAAAAAATAATCCGAAACCTGTCTGAAAATTGCTTCATTTTCATATTTTTTTTATTCTCTTGTTCAGATGTGACCTACTGTTTGTATCCTGTACTGTGTCTTTGGAATTCTTGTACTGAAATTAATAATGATTGATGTTGATTTTGTTACTTACTGTTTTTGCTAGGCAACATGCCCTTGTGTTGCGTTTTTCCATTAGTAACTATCGTCACCATGTGGATTGTAAAAACAGAATTTGAATAAATGCAATAGTACTTGCTCTGTAATAAAAATTATGAAAGGGTCTTTCTTAGAGCTCTTTTTAAAGTGTTTGCATTGAGACTCATAGTTCGTAAGTTAAACAATTCCAACAGCTAACACTTTGTCTGCAATAAGATTGTTTATTTATTTTATTTATTTATTTATTTATTTAACCAGAACGACAGAATGCCAATTACACTGATTACAAAAGTAACAAATTATGTAAAACCTAATTAAAGAAAATATAACAAATAATATAACTAAATCTCTTATTCAGTCTTCTCGCAAATCGCCAGACATTCGATCAATATCTCCTTCCATTCATCAGCGAATAGATCTAGTCTAGGACTGGATTCAAGAAGAGCGTTGAGTGCGATTAACATTCGCGGAATAGGTGGCATACGTCGTGCAACCGTACGGCAGCGCGGTACTACAAATAATTTATGCCGTCTTGCCCGGCAATAGTTATCAGGAACAAAAATTTTACACAGCTCCCCATGCAGACTAGGCGAATCAATTTTTCCGTGTATGATCTTGCAAGCTGTTACAAGCTGATCAAAGGCTCGTCTAACCTGGAGTGAAGTAAAACCCAAACAACCTAACAGAAACTTGGTTGGATATAAGTATGGATAGTAACCAAATCTACGTTTGTAGAAATACCTTAAAAATGCTTTTTGGACTTCTCATGTGGATTCCAAACACAAGAGCTTGAATCAAGTTTGCTTCTAACAAGCGTGTTATACAGAAGTCGGATTACTTGATGGTTTGTAAACTCACGACAGTTTCTAAGGACAAACCCCAACCTCCGAAATGACTCTTTGGCTAGAGAAGTAGTGTGATCATGAAAGTTAAACTTAGTATCGAAGATAACACCAAGATCTTTAGTCGTCATCACTCTTGCTATTTCTACATCATTTATAGTATAAGTGTATTGCACTGGGTTTTGTGAACGACTAAAACTCATAATGCTACATTTAGATGGATTGAAATTCATTTTGTTAATCACTGACCACTCACTTAAGGCGTCAATATCTTTTTGGATGGCTACACAATCTGCTAGAGTTTGAATCTCAGAGTATAATTTTAAATCGTCGGCATATAGTAAACATTTGGAGTGGTTTAAAACTTGTGGAATGTCGTTTATAATTATAAGGAATAGTAAAGGTCCTAAAATTGAACCCTGACTGACTCCTGAACGTGTGTTGTACGGCTGAGAATTGTATAGGCCCAGTCGTACATACTGTTGACGATCACGGAGATAGTCAGCGATCAATATAAGGATTGTGTACCAAGCTATGTAATAAATTATAATAAACAGCCACTTACAGAGTTCCCAGGATAAATGTGTAAACATACCCTTTTTTTTTGTTCGGTGTACGGGTCGACTACCTGAGCCGTGTTTTTGCTTAGCTTGCAGATGCAAAATATGTATAGAAATGTCTGTTCTTTTACTTGATTATTGTACAATAATGTGTTATTATGTAAATAAAACAATAACTTTGGAAAAAAAATGTATGTATTTTATTAATATGACGACTTTTGTACCAAAAACTGGGAAAAAGTAGCTAACCCTACTTTCAATTTCGAATCAACAATAGATTTCACGATAAAACTGTACAAAACTATAGAAAATCAGATAGCTTAGTGGAAATTTCAACTTGCCTTTTACAATACTATAATAATAATGTAGCATATTTCGAAAAACTTGAAGTGACCTTCAACCTAAATAACATTCTTCTTTATATACCTAGTCGTTTGTTATTTCAGGCTTTCAAATAACAAGTAATTTTTATGTAAAATGTTATAATCTATTGCTCTCTCTCACACACTGAACAAAATGAACTCGTGCTAGGCCGGGCCGTCCATCGACGCAGATATGCGGTTTTAGCACGGAAATTTCAACTTGCCTTTTACAATGTACCAAGACATCAGAACTATACAGGAGAATGAATTGTTTACTTACGTCATGTCATGTAGATTGCCGCTAAGCCGCTTCACCACGCGGCCAGCTGCGTCACCCCGGCAACACGTCTCAATAAATGTCTGAGCTCCGCAAATGTTCTGCGGCCCTAGTACTATTGGAGTTTAACTTTGAATTATTCGTGCATAACCGTCACAACTCCGAATCAGCGCGGCGGCTGCGTTGTGCAAAAATATAATTTGAATTGATCTGTGCAATTCTGATGTCTTGGTACATTGTAAAAGGCAATTCAAAATGTCCGTGGTAAAACACCGTAACTGCGGATGGTAGCGGATTTGGCGGACCGACGATGACACGCATCATGATTATGAGTTACATATTTCATATAATAGAGACAAGAAAAGGACATGAATATAATATTTTGATGATGCGCAGGACTGTGCATGTGATTGTTTGAGTGTCCCAAAAAAACCAAGGGAATAATGGATGGAATGTATCAACGTACTTACCTAGATTACCGCAATGGTTTTAAATGAGAACAAAACGTTAGTACTGTTTTATTTTGTTAATGTCGAGAATTATATCGTACACAAATAAATAATAATTTGGTAAATGTTATTAGTATGCGCGACACAGATAACCTTTGGTGTATGTGAGATATTACCTAATATTGTTTTATTTTTGTCAAGTAGTGATAACCGTCTGGTACTCGGAAGTCATGTAAGTTTAACATCTGGTACAGTAAAATCTTGTCTCCAGAAGTCAGCAGTCAGCGCTATAGTAATTAAACCAGAGTAATAAAAGTTGTGATTAGTAAAATTTATGTTTCAATAGAGAAAGTTTTTACTTTGATTTTGTTAGTGCATTCTATCAATGAATGACTTAGGTACCTATACGAAACCAACTAATTAGCAAATTGAGCTAGGTACTGCTCCAACGTGTAATCAACACGTTCCACCACTAAAATTGTGGTAAATTATCGGGTTATAATTTTTTACAATACCCTTGGGCGTTCCTGGCCTTAGAGCCATTCTTCACTCACACATACATACTGCGAAAAAAAATAGCCCGGTTGAAAGAGTCCTCATGCAAGGAAGAGATTTAAAGTAAGAGATATATTATAGTCAACGACTCAGCAGTGCCTTGCATTTATTACCTTCATCGTATTTTTTATTTATTTAATGAATGCTTAAATAATTCACAACACATTCAATCCACAGAAATCTTAATAATAGGACCAAAGTACAAATTATAATTTTGCACCATTTTTGCATACACCGTTCGGAGTTGTGACGGTTTTGCACGAATAATTCTAAGTAAAACTCCAATAGTACTAGGGACTCAGAGCACTCGCGGAGCTTGAAATTATAACGTGTGTGACGAGCCGATGACGTAGTACTAGCAGCTGGTGTGAATTCACACGTCGTACAATGAGGCGCGTGAGCGGCAATTTTACACGTAAACAATTTATTCTCTTGTATAGTTCTGATGTCTTGGTAGATTGTAAAAGGCAAAATCGAAATTTCTGTGCTAAAACCGCATATCTGCGTCGACGGGTGGCTGTGGCACAAATGAATTTTATTTTGTTCACTGTGGGAGAAAGAGAAAAAATATTTATCGGCATTATTCTCTTTTTTCTAATAATTATGCGAACAAGTAGTAGGCATAGCTTTCAGTGCGTCCCAAAAGGTGATCGGCCCTGGTCCAGGCCATGGGATGGAGCGAGAGGGAGTCGCAAGACGATCCTCGGCCACCTGAGGTATGTAAGTACGGGCTTGCGAACGGCGAGCAATGGGTATTTTGCCGTTCGATAAGTAGGTATGGTTGTTATTATTAGCAGCTGCTGAAAAAACTGATGTGGCTCGGCAGGGCCAATGCTAGCAAGGATTGCGGGATATTCGACAGTATCCCTCACCGTCACCGCGGCCCTGTTACGCAAAGGGCAATTGAAGCGACAGACACGGGTGGATCACTCCTTGTCAGATTTTTACTGACTTGCACCACACAAAGCGAGTGGAGTTATTTTATGATTGTAAATCAACAAAGCCCGTAATTTTAAAAATCATCAAATAAGTAACTTATTTACATTACAATCAAACAAATTAAAAATGTATAAAAATATGAAAAAGGCTTTTCAAATCACAAAACAAAATTAGGAAGCTTGTAGCGACATTACCAACGTCGCACACAGAAACTAAGTGCAATTAGAACATATTTATGACAGTCTGAAATCAACCAATCGGCCAATTGTCCGGACTAGACAATTGCCCGATTTGTTCGAGAGTTCCTTCCTATTAAAGCCGCATAACTTCTATTCCTAATTCCTCAAACTCTCGAGCAGCGAGCCATACAGCCAGCACCCACGGCTTTAACGATTACCCTGACCACCAGCATGCCTATCTTGTCATACATCAGCCTCACCAGTTGGGCTAGTCACATAAAAAACCATGAAGAAGCACTCGGTCGACGCCAGCTGTTGGTAAACCAGTGCTTTGTCGCACAGTACCGCTTAACCGAACGACCTACCTACTTGAGCCGGCAGCATTCTCTCGACCCACAATGACATAATTTACAAAATTATCCCAATGTAATTATCTCTTTCTTACAACAAACAAAAATTCACCAAAATGAGTCGCATTCACGGCGATAATAAGTGGTAGGTAGCGTAGTAGGTAGGCGATGATGCCATCGCCGTAGTTACGCGGTTTTACCACGGAAATTTCAAACTGCCTTTTACAATTTACCAAGACATCAGAAGAAGTCACGAGAATCAAATGTTTTGTAAACAGCCGCTATATGGCGCACGCGACATATAACTAACGTTCCTGATTGGCCAGCTGTTGATACGTCACCAGTTATTACGCCTCACATGTGCACGTTGTTGCATTCCAAACTCCACAAATGAGCTGCGTCCCTAGTATACAAATGTATAACTTTAGTTAGGTATTTAAATATTAATAAATCGTCGTCATGGTTTAAGGTTGATTTCATCATTCGTTTTATAAACGGAGTTCAACTGAGTTCAGCGGAATCTAGTTTAGCAGATATCAGCGCGCCAAACACGTGTTAGTATTACTACACGCTTCTGATCGGCCAGCTGCTGTGACGTCATCGGCATGTCGCGTCGCATACATTTTTATTTTCGAGCTCCACAAATGTTCTGAGGACCTGGTACTATTGAAGTTTAACTTTGAATTCTTTGTGCAAGACTGTCACAACTCCGAATCGGCGCGTTGTACGAAAATAATAATTTGATTTCATCTGTGCATTTCTGATGTCTTGGTACATTGTAAAAGGAAATTCAAAATGTCCGTGGTTAAAACCACGTAACTCCGAATCATGTGGAGAACTGTGATTGTAAGACACACGTCCAGTCAATCTAGAATCTAGGTACTTCTTGAGTACTGGATGTATTTTTCTTAAATAGGTATACGTGAGTTAGTAAAAGAGAGAGTATCAATGCAGGGGTTAATTTAATTAAATAAATGAATATTGAGAACAAAAGCGAGAGATTTTCTAAAATGATGGCGATTACTGTGTACCTAGGTCATTGTAGTTTAGAGTCTAAACTACTACTAAGTACTATGAAAGTCCTCGAGCACATTCGTAAGCAGATAGTCAAAGCGCTTATTTGTGTTCCATAAATAACATAATCAATAATGTAATAAAAGGGGAATTATAAAACGAGCGACTAAAAAATAACTTAGCGACTGATGATGAGATACTGTTTTAATAACTTGAGCGGTATTAATTTGAGCAAGCGACACATTAACTAAACTAACGACAAATATTGATTATCAATAAAATCCAGAACGAGCTTACAAAAAGTGGGTTTATTGAAATCCAAGTTAAACGTTAAATTGACGAGTAAAAGTGTTTTTTAAAATCTATTTACAAAAAAGTATCATTTATCATTTTAACGACTAAATTAGTATGTGAGCGACTAAATTAATAAGTGAGCGATTAAATTAATAAGTGAGCGACTAAATTAGTAAATGAGCGAATATAAATAAAATTGAGGTTTTACATAACTACTAAAAATTTAACTTTAACAAATGTTTTCACCATGGTCCAAATATCTAGTGACCTAGTCACAGGTAGATTCATCATTTTTAACTGGATGAGGTTAGGTTAGGTTAGAACTGTGACCTACCGCGCTACGACCGAGTGGCACGCAGATTTTATTTCACAAATTTCTTATTATCCGGGATTTTTGCAATATCCGAATTATTAAATTACTTTGTGAAACACATAATGCATAAATATCGATATTTAGGACATTCGGAACACTTCATTTAAGATAAAAGCCGCTCAGTATAAATAAATAATTTACCAAATATTGAAAAAAAATGCAGGACCCAATAACAAAGAAATTAGAAACTTTCAGCGATAAGACCGCCATAATTGTACCCACAAACTGAAGTTTTTGTATAAGCTGTATTACTTTTTGGTGTACAATAAAGTCTATTCTATTCTATTCTATTCTTTATGATGGATATTTTTCTATCAAAACCGAACACAGATAAATAATATATATAATAATATAATATTCGACAACTATCACACAAATAAATGTTATATGTCATATGCGTCAAAATGATTCTGATAACAGCTCATATCTATTAACCTTTAAGCAACCGTGGATTCGTGACGACGAAATAATAAATATTTACTACAAGAAGATACTAAAAAAAAGTAACTGGCCAAGTGCCAGTGAAGGTTTCTGTAATACAAATATTTAAGTTTATATAAATACTTCTACTTCTACATCTTCTGAGTACGGCGGGCTGTGCTGGGGCGGCTGCTGCAGGTGCAGAAAACCTCAAACGGCGTAAATATAATAACCTCATTGGAAGTTATGTGTTTGAGCCGTTTGGGGTTGAAACTCTAGGGCCATGGGGTCCGAGCGCTCATCGAGTTGTCCGGGATATCAGCAAACAGTTGGTCGACTCTTCGCGTGACCAGAGGGCTGGACTCTTCTTCAGTCAACGAATCAGCATTGCCATCCAGCGTGGCAATGCTGCCAGCGTTCTGGGCACTTTTCCCATTGACATCGATGTGGACGAATTTTTTGATGCCCTGTGAGTTTTTCCCGTTTTTTAGCCTTTTTTAATCGTTTGTACATATTATTATTTTAAGTTTGTATATATATTACCTAGTGATTATTTATAAATTATTAAATTAATTAAATTAAAAAAAAAAAAAAATACTTATTGTTGTAAATTCACATTTTGTTAGAATTTCAGCAGTTTTCCTTTTATGGTTTATGAGATACTATAGATACAGCCCGCTCATAGAGGGACAGACAGACTAACGGACGGACGAACAGCGGAGGCTTAAGAGGCCGGCGACAGATGAATTTCCATACAAACGTAATACCACGCTCATTTGCAGTTGGAGCATATTTCCAACATATTATGATGATATTCGGTTATTAGACAATTTATTCGGTTATTATCTAGGTTCCTACGTCGAGAATATTAGAAATATTGTTATTTTTATTTTGCCATTTACGCTATAAAAAAGTGCGAAATACAATTCGCTTAAATTTCTTTTTGTTTATAACCGAATATCATCATAATATATTGGAAATATGCTAGATAAATATTATTACGTTTGTATGGAAATTCATCCGTCGCCGGCCCAATAATAATTAGGGTCCCGTAGGCACTCTTCGTGTAAGAAACAGAAAAAACAATATAAATATATGCCAAGAACTAAAATAACCCTACCAGTTAACTATTATTGTTGCGTACTTTGAGAAAACATAGAAAATGATTGGTGATGATTCGCGCAAAACGTCCAAGAACTACAGTTGAGTGTTTATAACACAAAGCGAAAATGTAAACAAGTTGTTTACAACCAGAGAAATTGTGCTGTAAGATCACTGCATACACACTCGTAAATATCTTTCTAGGCTAGACATGTAGACATGGCTGAAGAACCATTTTTGCTAGAGTCGTTATAACTTATAGAGATTTGAATCCAATTCCGAAAGTTCGGTACTTCCGATTAATATTGCACCTCCGACTCCGATTTCGGTTCCGATAAACATCGGAACTTTTAACGGAAGTACAAACAAGTTTTTTTTCACAACACCATCTAGCCCCAAATTAAGCGGAGCTTATGTTATGGGTACTAGACAACTGATAAACATTCTTATATATTTCTAAATACATATTTATTGTAGATAAATTACACCCAGACACAAAACAAATGATCGTGCTCATCCATTTGTCTTGGGTGGGAATCGAACCTCCGGCATAGCAGTCGGGGCTACTAACTAACCAATAAAGGACATTTAACAAGACAGTTTGTCGCGCGGGGACCTTTCCTCCCCCCGCGCTTGTCGTTTACTCTTTCATTTGTTATTTTTTTCGTATTTGGAATGTTGTGAATTTATTCGTCATCTGTTATCTGATATTTTTTGTTTCATTTGACGGTTCTGCCTCGATATCGGTTCCGATTTCGGCTCCAATTTCGGTTCCGAACACCGTTCCGATATAACCACTTCCATTAGGTACAACGCTAGTGCAAACAAAGGATCAAAAACCAAAAATAGAATAAAATAGGCTTAACTTTATTGTACACCTAAATAGTAACAATATCAATGAAATGTTTCTAATTCCCAACTAACTGGTCGGACTTGTGTGCCACATAGCAGTCATAAAAAGTTTTATACCTTTTACACTGGGTCCTAAATCTTGACAAGATTGCGGCAATTAGCAAAAGAAGCAAGCAAGCAAGCAAGTTTGTATGCCAATATTTGGCAAAACATAGCGCACTACCCATTTATAACACCCTCTGTAATACCTATGTTTACAAACCAAATAAATGATTATGATTATGATTATTATGATTATGAATAAAATGTGCGAAAAGTTTGATTTATGTTTGAATAAATATGTAGTTTATTTGCACACTATCTTTGTTAATAGAAATGACCAGAAACAGTAGTATTAATAAGTAGGTTGCTTGGGACAACCTACTGTTTTTTAATGTATTCGTATAAGTAGGTATTGTGGTATTGATGTTTATGTACTATATAAGTACTGTAAGAGCCGAAAGCGTTTTCTACAGAGCACACAGTCCATCTCTCTGATCCACTACCTAAAAGAAAAATAAAGCTTTGGGAAGAGCATCACCTACCACCACCATCCGACTTCTTGAAATCCTAAGAACATCTCCCGCCTCGACATGATTTGTAGTGGTCTATAAGGAAAGCATTAATAATAAAAGTAATAAATTCATTTATTTCAGGCTTACACACAGTAAAATTACAGTTTGAAAAAGATGAAAATTTAAAATAGTAATAATACAAATTCAGATTCAGTTTCATAAAACAATGTCAGATAGATAATAACAATAACAGATTCAATTCGATAACTTATAAAAGATCAAAGTTCAATTAATACAATATCAGATTTAGATCAATAGATTAATAATAAAACGTCAGATTCGATTCATTAAAATAAAAATGTCTAATAAATAAATAACAGAAATCTGTAGTTTACAAACTGAAATAAGTATGCAATGCTAAATCAGTTGCTCACCCAGGTAGGCCGCTGCGAACAAAACTTGGCAAAATGGGGTTTTACAGACCCGTATGATACTCAATGTGAGAGAGGTACCCCTGTTCAAAATATAAGTCACAAGTTACAGTGCCCAAAATGACCATACACCTGCACTACACTATGGAGGATTTAATGTGTGACACCGATGCTGCTGTTAAAGTAGCCTCCAACTGGCCCCAAACAGTTTGATGAGTTTCCCATTGATTCCAAAAGAAGAAGAAATCTGTTGTAGCGACATCTATGGCGTCACAAGAGAACTAATCCTGCATCGCGCAACTAAAGTTCTCCGCGCGATTTAAACTAGAACAGCCTGAAATCATCTATTGGGCAGTTGCCCACTAGACATAACACCAGTCTGGTTAGAGGATCCTCTCTTTTCAACAGAGGTAAGTGGAACTTTACTCTCTGTTCCGCATAGGTACCTCCAAATTGTTAAAGGATAAGTATGCGATTGAACGCTTAGATCAGCGGGGCAACCATGACGTTCAAAGTAAGATTGTTTTAATCTTGTTTAAGTGTGGGTAAGAGATGGCGCTAGACAAACTGTATAGCTCTGTCTCTTACCCACACCGAAACAAGATTAAAACAATCTTACTTTAAACCTCATGGTCTAGGTCCAGTAGCCTGATTCACGTAAAATCAAACAAGCCAAATATCGTTGAAGTTTTATAGTCGTTAGATCGAAATCCTATCCAAAAGCGGTATTTACGATCTATCTACTTATTTCCAGTTACAAGAATATCAAATGACTTTAAAATCGTTGTCGTTCAAATTCGATTGATGGATGTGAATAAGGAAATGGTCTAAACGACTAAATCGCTACGATATCGTTACGGTTTTCATTAAGTGAATCGGGCAGCAGAACCTAGACCATAACGTTTAAAGTAAGATTGTTTTAATCTTGTATTAGTGTGGGTAAGAGATGGCGCTAGACAATTTGTATAGCTATTACTTTAAACGCCATGGTAACTCCGCTGATTACGCATCCACCGAACAAGATTTTTTATAATCTTGAACCAAAATTTTTAAAGATCTGCGGAAATGCAAATGTCCTTACTTGAGTTTCTGTTTTACTACATTACTAAGTAAGTATCTACATACCGTCGTGAGAAAATCACGATAATGTTCCTCATGAATATAATAATGACCATAATCAGCCGAGTAGCGTGTAAAAAGTGCTTGACTCTTGCAAAAAGCCGTTAGCCGCTTGACAGCACCTCGCAATGGCAGCACGCAACAGAAGCCAGTGTCGTCACAACACAAAACAGTTCTATTTATAACCCATCAGCTATCGGGTAAAATGATGATGAGTTATCGAGATTCATTTTAAGGTCGACTCGTGACATAATCTTTTGAGAATTGGACTCGGACTAGCTCCTCGATAACTCCTTAACCTTACTGCCGCCCGCGTATATATTGGAGACTCAATAGAATGATAGGCCAATGGTTGTTTTATCATTAATAAGCTTTTGTTCGTGGCTTCGCTCCTGTCAAGTCTACCTATCCTACCCAACCTAGTTAACTACCCTACGGTACCTACCTACTCTGCCCTACCTACCTAGCTACGTGCTTTTAAATCTTCCTTGTAAGCAAATGAATTATAAAAAAAATCTTGTTAAAATCGGTCCAGCTTTTCTCTACTCTTAGTGAGACTAACGAACAGCAATTACCTTTTATATAAACATATAGATATACCTAATCTCGCCTACGGAGCGACAACGTGGTCATTAACGAAACGTCAAAAGTCCACACTTGGTGTCTACCAGCGAGCAATGGAACGAAATATTCTCGAGTTCAAAAGAACAGATTGCATGGATAAGAACATACTTCGTTTCAAAAACACAAATCGCAGACGTTGTTAACTCAACCACCAAACTAAAATGGAACTAGGCAGGTCTTGCCGTATGTTGCAAAGAAATTGGGCGAAGGCAACCGTTGACGCGGTAGGCCCAGAAGAGATGGCGTGACGATTTGGTCTCCTTCCTAAAGCATTGGCCAGAAGTTGTTAAGGCCAGAAAAGGGTAGAATAAGAGAAGCCTTTGCCCTGCAATGGGCTACATCGGGCTCATAATAAATCTTAAGATATATAGATTTGCGGCCTATTGGTATCGCCATATCGGTGTTGCTAATCAACATACACTATAGGATGCTATTTATACGACAGAAACCAATCAACCTCAATTCCGTGATTCATCTTACTTGCGTTGTCAATCACTAAACCCGCTAAAAGTTATGAAAGCCTGGTACTACGTCTAAAGTAGGGCACCCTGGAACTAATGCTTTCATTGACTTTTAAAAGTGTGACAAAATGGAATTTTGTGAAGGACAGTAACACTTTATAAGAAACGAAAACTAACCACACCGACACGCAACCAAATCTTTCAACAGCCACTTCTAACGCCAACAAAGACTTTCAAAAAGTGCTGCAATTCTAAATAGTGAACAAAACTCTTTGATAGCATAAAACTTGGATGTGGTAACACCGCCATACAGACATTGGCACTGGATGGGCGCAGAAACCGCGACGGGCGATTATAGCAAGCGCAGTCACCGAGCCGAGTGAAGCGCGCAATTACCGCATCTTGCAAGGATACTTCTCAATTTTGCTGTTATATCTGAGTATCTAATGAGCTTCTTGCAAAAATTGTTCGGTTGAAGAAATATTGTGGTCGGATGGACGCAATGCAAGTATGTTGATATCGACGACTAATGAGACTTCACTGAGGCAATAAATATTTTATCTTATTCATACTAGCTCATGTCAGCGGCTTCGCCACCGTTAAAGTAAAAAAAATCCTAAAGGGACACAAGACCGGAAGGAAAACAGAACAAGTGTAATTGAAATCCATTCAGCCATTTAAGCGTGAAGAAGTAACAAACATTTACATACCCACAAATTTTGAAAGAAAGAATACATTTAATTACAATACAAACTTAAAATACGTATACATCAACATTGTGTGTATCATGGCTGCGCCAAATAGGTCTAGTTCAATTTTCACCTTTATAATATTAGCATAGGGTGATAAAGTGGACCCATTTTATCTTTTAGACAATTACTTTCAGGAAACATAGGTAAAGTTAGGACATTGTTTTAGATGGTTTCAGGCACAGTGTACCTATATAGCTTCACTTTTTTGACTAACCGACATTTTTACAACTCAAAAGTGTCTGTAAATGGTTTATTTGAAATAAGCAACCTTATTTTTAGTTTATGTAAAACCTGAATATATTAGAATCAGTAACTGAATGGATTTTAATTTTTACACCGTGTTATATTTCTTCCCAAAAATATTTAAAAATGTCACAAGTAGGACACCGCCGACACTAAGTACAACACGGGTCACGGCAGGCCATAGCGGATATTAGGCGCCACGGAGTGCAAGTGCAAAACAACCCCTAAGTCGCTTGGATGGCCCGGTGACCATGTATTTTTGGTGACATAACAAGCTTATAACTTTGTGATTTTTCATGATACAATTATGAAATTTTGTACATAGATTCTTTACATAAAAATAATAGACACCTGTTTCGGGTGTCGCATTATACACTAAAACTAATTTTGTATGTTTTTATTTGATTTGCCGTCGTAATTCGACTGAAAAATCTCAGTAGCAGTCCAAATTCTAATAGTATATCCGTGCCAAATTGTTTTGATATTTCAAATTCAATTCTTTGCTCTTCTTAACAATAACGTGAGATGCATACAAAAGATACACGAGGATCTTCTGCCTCTGCCCAAGTCCCTTTGCTACACCGTCGTAATTCTCTGGCAGCCTTGCAAAGGGACTAGTTAACGTTAAGCAGAGCATTGTGTCAAGGCGAGCGGTTCGTATTCCGGATCACCAAACTAGGCTCCAATTACTTACCGACTATGCTACTAGAATGTTAAATAGTGGGCTATAGTTACCTTACGTGGTTTAGCTCAATGTTTTGTGCGCACAAGCTTGTCTAATTGTCTAGAGCGTCCTTTTCAAGGTACATTTTCACACAATCGCTCTTACGAGATTATGATGTTAATACACATCTCTATTTTAGTTAGTGATAGCGTGACAGGACAGAATGGAAGAAAAAAACGTGTTGCGCCGACCACAAAAGAAAACGGGACTAGGGCAGGTAGACGATGATGACACATCTTTCTCTTGATATTTTGGATACATAGCTATCTTGTGGATATTAGGTATGTAGGCTTTTAAATAAAAAAATAAATTTATGTAAAACTAATCTAGTAAAGGCCTCTGAAAATCTGCTATTTTATGTGAATTTTGGCCTTCCTTAATGTACTCAAATATATAAAATATAAAACAAGTAAGTACATCAATAGAAGCCTTGCATATTTAATCGACATTCTGAAAGACGAAAATTTTTCAAGGAGCAAGTTTTGTGAAATTTTCGAGTAAATCACGGAATTACCGAATGCTAACATAGTTTTCAGGCGTTATCTCTCTATTTTTACATCACCTTTAAATCAAACATTGCGTTAACAAGTTTTTGAACCATGTTCGATGTTGACAAAGACTTGAGTTATTCATAAAAAAACTTCTCCCACTTTAGGTGGAGCGAGAACGGCGGAGACCTCTCGCGCCGGGCCTTGGTTGAGGCCATGGTCCGGAGCGAGGAGGAGTAGCAGGCGGTCGCCGACTTCTGCGAAGCAGTAATGCTCGCAAAGGAGGAGGCCGAACGCATCAGGCAACGGCGTTATCGCCGCCGCCGTCGCCGGGATTCTGATCCCGATTTCCGGCCAACGTAAACGCGGGCTTGCGGACAGTGAGCAATGGGTAGCTCACTGTCCGGCCGTCCGGTAACTGTCCGGACCAAGCCCAAGTCGTCGACGGCGCGCACTGTTCCCGCGCGCCTCAAGGAGTTGTCAGCAACAGCAGGGGCCCAGCCGGGTCGAAGCCTACAGGGGGCCAGGGTTATCCGAAAGGGCGCTCGAGCCCCGGTATGAAGGCTAGAAGGAACGGGGTGGGTCTTTTAGTCAGTAAGAGTCTGACACTATCTCCCGCTCCGCCCAAGGGCGGGGATGTCAATGCATGATTTTTTCCCACCATAAAAAAAAAAGGTGGAGCGAGAAGGAATGTCAGACTCACATATCAATAAAGCAGTAGTCAGTTTACTACCACCTAAGGGGTCTTATGACTCAAACTCTAGAGTGAATAGGTCATTTCTAGGCAAGCGTACACCGTCGACCACATCATCGTTTACCCCATTAAGTGAGATAGCAGCCAGTGGTCAGGCGCGAGCTTAATAAACAAAACAAAAATCGCCCACGAGAATAACCTCTTCAAACGTTTGTGTCAAATCCGAAAGTTTTCACACAAAAGTTTCTTTTAAGGCTCTAGCTCCCGCCGTGCCATAACACAGTTTTTTTCTGAAGCCTCGATATCTTCTTGGTAAAGTTTCAAAAATAAACATAATTTTTTCGTATAACTATAAAAAAAAAATTAACAGCATGATATTTTTTTTTGCTTATTTCCTCTACTTCTTTCAAACGGCTTTTATCTTTAGAAATATATTTACACAAATCATTATCCATAAAAAACACATACCTAGCATTATGTAAAACATACATAGCATGTGTAAAACAATAAATATTTTGCAAAAAATGGCTTTAAACGTCAGTGGGGATCTATGCTAGCGGCAGTACGCTTAAATATATGTGTTTTCTTTCAATCGTGGAAATTACAGACACAATAGAAAGACAATAGGTGCGCGAACGCCGGCGTTCGCTTGGGGTTTAATGAATTAAACCAGTACTTGACTGCGATTGCACTTGAAGGTAAGCAGTGATGCAAATCGTTGATGGTGAGACCCACTAGTTTCGTAAGAGCCTAATAATAAAATTATCACCCTAAGATATTCACTCCAGCCAGGAGCTCGAGCCCCGGTATGAAGGCTAGAAGGAACGGGGTGGGTCTTTTAGTCAGTAAGAGTCTGACACTATCTCCCGCTCCACCCAAGATCGAGGGTTGTCACTGGATGATTTTTCCCATCGGAAAAAAAGGTGTTTAAGGGACTATACGCCTTAAACAACATCTTTCACACATGGTAAGCACATGGGCTACTTACGAACACGCAGCACTTACGGCGATTACTGTAGGTACGAGTGAATGGCATTGCCCTTCCATAGAGAAAGTGTTGCTAATGCTAATCATCTAACTCGAACTGCTGTGGAGAAAGCTTCGTTTTAGGATAAAGCTACCCATATCGAGTGAAGCGCACTTATGATAAATGAAAAATGACATTTAGTTTTGCAAAAAGGTTTTTTAAAAACACTTTTACACGTACATAATTTGTCTTCTCAACGTAGTAACTGACAACATCGGAAAAAATTTAGGGGTTGCCATTACATCTCCTGAGATGACCATTATCAAATCACATGAGAACCATGGAGATTGGTGTTTGATATCGCCTTTTGAGGAAAGAAGCATAAATAAAGTGGACCTGTCTAGTCAGTGCAAGCATACATATATAGGGTGACTGGTAATTAGTGTACGATACTTAAACACGTGATTGTGCTCATGATAACCAACAACTTTTACTATGGGAACAAATCTGAAATCACGAAAAAAAAATTGTACATTTATGTTTGCCTAATGTACTGAACAGCTGATATTTTTTTCGCGATTTCGACTTTGCTCCCATAATAGGACTACTAAGGAACTCAATTTAGTAGAATACAGTCGAAATTGCTGATAACTAAGCAAAATTTAATAGTACCTATCACATTCGAAACAGAATGATTTACGAATTCAATTAATATTGGGTTTGTTCGAAAAACAGTAGCCGTGGAACGCAAAAGGCAACTGAATAAAAATACGTGGGTTTTAATCAGTAAAAGTCTGACGTTCCCTCTCGCTCAACCTGGAGCGGGAGAAGATATTTGATGATTTCCCGCCCAAAAAACAAAAATAGATGTAGGAATATCAAAAGAAAAATGACGTGACATCATTGAATTTCTAACGCACCCTTAATTTCTTTTAATTTCAGTGGGTTAAGAGACGGTAGTTAGCACGAAATTTGGTGGTGGAAGAGGAAGCAGTGACATGAAATAAAAGGGAATTAGTGATAGCTTACCTATTGAAGGGTAACAGCCCCCCTGGCCAAGTTACAACTGTTTCGCTTGCGACTGGACATAGGCCTCTCCCAAGAAGAAACCTCCCCTTAATTTACTTAGAGTCGGTTTCTTCCGTTATAGGCAATTTGGATGAGGTCACTCGGCCTTAAGTCTTTGCTCAAAAGTGGATGTCTTTGTCTAAAATGATGAATCTGGTTGACCTCTTGTCTAGTTAATTAATCTACAGTAATCTAAACTAATATAATAAAAAGGTAAAGTTTGTTTTTGGTAATCTCTGGAAGTACAGGTCCGATTGCTAAAATTATTTCATCGTTAGAAAGCTGCTTGATTCCTGAGTGCCATAGGCTATTTTATGTACGCCGACGAAGTCGCGGGCAAAAGTTAGTGTTAAATAAAAAAACAACGGAAATTTTTGTGTTAATTTTATCTCATTGACAAACGATCCGTCAAAGTGTCAACTAACATTAATTTACTGCAAAAAATCTTTAAGTGTTAAAATAACACTTTACGCGTAGGTATAAAAACTGAAGGTACCGCTAACACTGGCTAGAAGTGTTAATAAGCATTTATATTGGCTGTTGAAAAAACAACGTATAAACACAAAATAGATAGGTAAAGAAGACAATCTCATGTATGTACTTCACTTTTTATACCCACGCTCGGTGGACGCACACTAATGAGCGTTTGAGCCGGAACTGTTCGACGAGTGGTCAGAGGCGCTCCGAGATATCGTGTACGTGAGCAGTGTCTATGTGTGCGTTGCTCGAGCGCGCTTTGTATGTAGACTTCTGTACCTATCTATTTTGTGGGATACCATCTTCAAAAAGGAATGAACTTAGCTCGAAGAATCGCCAAACTTAAGTGGCATGGGACCGATGATTTGGTGAGGATCGCGGGAATCCGATGGATGCGAGAAGGACAGGACCGGTCTTTGTTTCGACGCTTGGGGAAGGCCTATGCCCAACAGTGGACGTCTTTCGGCCGAAATGATGAAACCACAATAACTAGACCTAGATTCGGGATGACTTATGCTGATCATCAATTTAGTTAATTAAGAGGGATTATCATCATCATCAGCCTTTTTAATATTTCCACTGCTTTTTTTGTGGTAACTCCCGCTCTTGGGCGGAGCGGGAGATAGTGTCAGACTCTTACTGACTAAAATCCCACGCCGTTCCTTCGTGCCTTCAGGGGCTGAGCTACTCTTTCGAATTCGGCTTCAACCCGGCTGGGCCCCTGCTGTTGCTGACAACTCCTTGAGGCGCGCGGGAACAGTGCGCGCCGTCGACGTCTTGGGATCGGTCAGGACAGTTACCGGACGATCGGACAGCGAGCTACCCATTACTCGCCGCTCGCAAGCTCCACTCCTCTCTAGGAGAGGGAATGGGCCGTCCGGGCATGGCAATGGGCAATCAGAGAAATGTTTTTATTATTTTTGTACCACTGCCTGACCTTACGTGATTATGACGTTATTATTACACATTTTTATTTAAAAATTTTGGTAACAGAGCTCTTATTAACGAAACCCCAGTTTTTGGAACGAAAGTTATCGCATAATTTTGTATGGACTCGGTGTAAATTACCCATCTTTTAAAATTTTTTCCTAATTGATCAATCAAGGTATATGTGTTAATTAACACCCAAGAGCCAGCATGGTGTCAAGTCAATACTTATTTCAGAAAAATACTAAGAAAGTCATTTCGGTAATACCATTGTAACTGGTAATGATGGTCACCACACGCAGTCAATTTAACTAAATGACTGACAAAGGTCTCCAACATCAGAACCTCGGGTTGTGGCACAAATTTCAAAATGTAAATTGTTTTATAATGGTTGTTTTTTGTGGAATAGGAACTCGTTACTCTGTGTCAATGCCGTTTGCTTATCCAAACAATATCATGGCGACGTTAGAACGAAGTGTCTACTTGAGATCGAAATATTATTAGTATGACAATTCACAATTTATAAACTTTGTCGCATCAAAATACCGAAGCCTGTTTTCAAATTTAGAAAATCGTTTCAAGATATTTTATTTATTTGAGGACCTACATAGTTGCGCGATTTAATCATCAAATTCTAGGCTATTTTTAATCATACATTTTATAGAATTCATAAAATAATTTCTCACGCCCTGGGTGGAGTGACCGGGCGTGCTAATTAGACTTCTGTTGACTGAACCCATCTATTTGTTTCAATTGAACTCATCCGTGTGTCTTCAGTTGCCCTCGGCTTTCCCAGTCTGTGGTGACACTTCCGAACAATCCTGCTACCCTAGATGCATCGGGTACAATTACCGGCACGGATCTTGAGCGCTCGGCGTCAGAGTGGGGATCGCTTTGCGCGTTCCATACATTGGTGAGCCAATCATCGTCGTTGTTAGATACATGCTGCAAGCGCAGGAACGAACGAGTGACGTTTATGACACGATGGCGCGGCGAGCCAATCACTTACACTTCTCGCCCCCGCGTCTCACTTCGCACCACTAAAGAGAATCCCGGGAAAATTCACGGTGCCTCTGAGAAACACGACTTCTGTGTCGAAGACCGGGTTTCGTACCTTTGGAAAACACCACGGGAGTTAATAGAAGACGCCAGGTAACCATGGAATAAAGTACATTGAACTATTCCTAATATCATTGTAGGTAAACGAAAAAAAAAAAAGACGTGTGGCACTCGGGGACTGCCGCGGTAAAGCTATTGCATAGCATTTTTTATCAACTTATGCAATAGACCTCGCCAACAGCTGCTTAACCCCACCCATCCAAAACCAGACCTCGCCAACAGCTGCTTAACCCCACCCATCCAAAACTAGACCTCGCCAACAGCTGCTTAACCCCACCCATCTAAAACCAGACCTCGCTAAAAGCTGCTTAACCCCTCCCATCCAAAATGAGACCTTGCCAACAGCTGCTTATCCCCACCCATCCAATACCAGACCTTGCCAACAGCTGCTTATCCCCACCCATCCAATACCAGACTTCGCCAACAGCTGCTTAACCACTTCCATCCAAAACCAGACCTCACCAACAGCTGCTTAACCCCACCCATCTAAAACGCCGACAGCTGCTTAACCCCACCCATCCAAACACAGACCTCACCAACAGCTGCTTAACCCCACCCATCCAAAACCAGACCTCACCAACAGCTGCTTAACCCCATCCATCTAAAACTAGACTTCGCCAACAGCAGCTTAACCCCACCCATCCAAAACCAGACCTCGCTAACAGCTGCTTAACCCCACCCATCCAAAATGAGACCTCGCCAACAGCTGCTTAACCTCTTCCATCCAAAACCAGACCTCGCCAACAGCTGCTTAACCTCTTCCATCAAAAACCACACAAACAAATGAGTGGGGGGGGGGGGGTGTTAGGTTATTTTCGTTACGGAATTTCTGGATTCGGTCTCCACGCTCAAGGCCCGCGATAGAAGCTATGCAATAGCTTAAAAAAAACAATGACTGCTTTTCGTTACTAGATCATAAAGGATCACGATACATGTCGATTCAAGACAGCTTATGTTTTTATTTCCATTTTTAAATTTAGAATGTCAACAAATGTAGTTGCACAAAATATTGTTACAAATGGAAACACGAGATGACTTTTTTAAAAAGGTTTTATTGGCTTTCGGCCAAACAAATTACAATTATAGAGAAAAAGGCAAACAAAATAAAATATTAGAAATAATGACGATCGCTAACTATTCGGGCAGAGCTTCCGCACACCGTGATTCCCGCCAAAAAAAGATAGACAAGACCCGCCAGCCGCCTTCCGTATGTAGGCCGTCGTGGTAATCTATGGTCGTAGTGTTGCTACTCCTGAACTAAATTTTCTTCTCTAAAACGGCCTCTCCTGACGGGGCTGCGTGCTCGAAGCCCTCAGCAGGAACTCGAAGATGATCCAGCAACACCCTGCGCGTCCAACGGCTGCTCGGTGTCATCATCATTGGTCTCTGTGAAGACACACACATTCTAAGAGACTTACTCATTTACATTGTTTATCAACAGTTGGTCTAAGTTCGTAAAGAGCATAGAAGCGTCAGATTATGTACCAAGTAGCCAAACAAGCGTTATACACAAACGCTACACACAAGCGTTTCAAACATATAGGCTTTACACAGGTCTGTTCCCACGCACCCGAATACCTTGCACATAACCTAGTGCACACAGGATTTACATCAGTCTCTAGCAGGTCACCCCAGATACCTATTAAGGGCTGGATTTACACAGGTCTGTTGCCGGTTGCGCCACCGACTCACCCCAGAAACCACCTGTCAACTGGATTTACACAGGTCTGTTGCCGGTCATTACCGACTCACCCCAGAAACCATCCGTCAACTGGATTTACACAGGTCTGTTGCCGGTCATTACCGACTCACCCCAGAAACCATCGGTGTCATGGTCACCCCAATACCATGGCGCACAGGATTTACATGGGTCTGTTCCACTGAATACATCACACAAAACAACATAGTCAAACTCAATAACTACGGGCTTGTTTAGTACATAATCTAACTCAACAATAGGGAATAGACTGTAGGTATATAAGCTAACAAAGCAAACATAACAGCAATTGTACCAAAAGTACCTTCAAAAAATGCAGCACAAGTTTCGGGTGTCCATTCACCCTTCCATAACACCATGTATGCAGCAGCTGCCTGACTAGTCTTTCCATAAGATCCGGCTAACAATTTGACCTCATATCTATCATTAGGGAGGAGCTTAGTCACTTTATAAGGGCCTCTCATACCGCTTTCCAACTTTCCGGTGCTTTGAGAGCTCTTAATCACATAAAATATTAATTTGAAACCATATATGCGGACTTGTTTGACGTTACTTGGTCGCGGTGATTTAACTAATGCATCAATTTTATAATTGCTCGGTCTAACCTGACCATCTCTTATAATCCTACCTAAGTATTCTACTTCATTAGTAAGAAAAGTACATTTCTTTAAATTTATTGGAAAACCTGCTTCAGTTAGTGTTTTTCTGACCGAATCTAATAAAACGAGGTTTTCATCAATCTCTTCTCGGATCAAAATCAGAGACAAAATATCGGTTGGATCTGACCTGAGCACAGCTGATAGCGGTCAAAAGACGCTCTGCAGCGTTCGTCACTGCGTCTTCGGACTGCGTTGATCCCACGTTGCTAGTGTGTAGAGTAAGCGACGGCGTCTCCAAAGGCGCGGACACGAGCTCACGCGGCGGTGTGGGCGCCCCAAGCACTGATGCCGATGTTGTCGTGTTGGGCAGCTCAGCGCCGCGCTTAGCGCCAGCGCTAGTCGTTGCAATGGCTTGCGTGTCCACAGACGCACGGGACTGGTCCTCCGACACGCGCAGCCTCATCATGATCTCCTCCATTGGATTGGGCGATGGAGATTGCTCACGGCATTTTCATTTGCTGTGTTGGTCGGTAGAAGTCATCGCACAGACAGACTCCGCCCGAATATTGAATAACCAGACCACGAGTTGCAAAACTAAATTCCCTTTATAAAACCAGATGTAGGCTTTCAGCGGCTTTTCAGCCTCGAATCCCACTTCTGATGTTACAAATGGAAACACGAGATGACTTTTTTAAAAAGGTTTTATTGGCTTTCGGCCAAACAAATTACAATTATAGAGAAAAAGGCAAACAAAATAAAATATTAGAAATAATGACGATCGCTAACTATTCGGGCAGAGCTTCCGCACACCGTGATTCCCGCCAAAAAAAGATAGACAAGACCCGCCAGCCGCCTTCCGTATGTAGGCCGTCGTGGTAATCTATGGTCGTAGTGTTGCTACTCCTGAACTAAATTTTCTTCTCTAAAAATATATATGTATCCTATACCTACCTATCTATTTTGTGGTAGGAGGGTCAATGACCGCTATTCAACAATTATCTGGTGTCCACCCAGTGCCGTAAATAGGGCAGTGCTAACGGTGCCTAGGCACAGGTCTTAGTCCCCGGAAGGACGTAAAAATGTTAAACCTAGTCCTTTTTGCTTGTTTTGTACTTTTTCTAGAGGCGCACTTTTAGAAGCTCGCACCGGGCGTATGAAAGGCTGGTTACGGCACTGTGCCCACCTTAGTAGAAAAACTAGGTTATATACTTAATAGTTTACTTTCTAATGCTTCAATTAAATCATAAAAACAATATTCAAAATGTTGAGTGTGAACTCTTTTCAATTTTCTGACGTCAATGTTTGATTTGATTTATTGCAAGAAAAAAATATTTGATGGACCATTAACAATTTGAAGTGCATAACCAGTTTTGAACTTGTAACGTAGATCAAATGGATAATTGGTAGCAGTCATGCCGCCAGTGTTTTGAGCACACTTCCGTCTTGACGACAGCGAGGCGGAGGAATTTATTGATGCCTTATTTATCTCAAAGATGGATGTGTGGTGAGATGAGTATATTAGGCGAAGTTTAAAAGTGGCGCCAGTGACTGAAAAATTGAAAGGGAATCGTTTGTCTTGGTATGGTCATGTGAAACGGAGGGACGAGACGCATGTTGCTAAAAAACGTATGAATTGATGGAGGGGGAGAGGAAGGCCAAAGAAAAGATAGATGGATTGTGTGAGAAGCGATATGAAAGAAAAGGGAGTGAGTGATAGCGTAACGAGTGACAGGACAGAATGGAAGAAAAAAACGTGTTGCGCCGACCCCAAATAAAACGGGACAAGGGCAGGAAGAAGATGAAGACGATTATTTATCTCAAAAGTACAGCTGTTGGAGAAATGCCACGAAAGCCCGATCGACCAGAACAAGCGTCGTAAGTGGAGATGGGTCACACGCTTAGGAGGAATTCAGATCACATACCTAAACAGGCGTTGGACTGGAATCTCCAAGGGAAAAGAAAGCGTGGCCGTCCTCGGTAAACCTGGCGACGTACCGCGTTGGCTAAAGCAACGGCCATCGGATTGGCATGGAGCGAGGTGGAGCGTAATGCTCAAGACCGGTCGCGATGGAGGACTACTGTCGACGTCCTCTGCCCCAGCTAAGGGACATAGTCAAGTCATATTTCCCTGGCTGCGAAGGAGGAGGGTTTTTTTTTCGGTGGCTAAAAATCATTCAGATGTCATCCCCCGCCCTTGGGAGGAGGAGATAGTGTCAGATTTTTACTGTCTAAAAAACCCACCCCGTTCCTTCGTTGCCTGTCATACCAGGGCCGAGCCACCCTTTCGGAACTAGACCCTGGCTCCAGTTGTGCAGAAGGAAGGTTATGTTTTTCGAGTGTGTGTGTGTGTTTTTGTACATTTCTTTGACACCCTTAGAGCCTAAAAGGTTTTAAATCTGATCAGAAACGTTTAAATCAAATAGACCAATATTACAGGCACTTTTGAATTGTTAAAATGTCGGTCAGTCAAACAAGTGAAGCTAAATTGTACGTTCCAAAGCGTAGAATCACTATAGAGAAGAACGTGCAAGAAACTGCATGGACACTCTTTTAAATTATATTATGAGATACATAAATCCAAAATAGACATATAAAGAGATAAATGATATGAAAATTAAAGTTTAGACCATCGCTAAGTGACGTAGGCTATTTTTGCGTCTCGGGGATTAAAATTATACACCTACCAATATAATAAAGAGAAAGTTTGTTTTTTTGTTTGTAGGAGATAATCTCTGAAAGTACAGTAGCATTATCCTGGTAGAATACTTATTAATGTAATTGGAAATAAGTCGATAGATCGTGAATACTGCTTTAAGATAGGACTTCGATCGAACGACTATAAAACTTCAACGATATTTGGCTTGTTTGATTTTACGTGAATTGGGCTACTGGTCCGGTTGAAAAAGAAAAAAAATAGAACAAGAAAGCTGCTTTATTCCTGAGTGACATAGGCATAGCCTTTTAGGTGCGCGGGCGAAGCCGCTGGCAAAAGCTACTTGTTCATATTTTTATTCAATTAATATTTACATATAAAGGTGAAGGTGGTGAAGGTTGCGGGAAACCGATGGGTGCGAGACGCACAGGAACGTTCGTTGTGGCGGCACTTGGGGGAGGGAAACCTATGTCCAACAGTGGACTTATATTGGCTGAAATGACGATGATGATTCTGTTTTATTTAGCCGATGAACAAGTAAAACTCTTAGATCATCCCAAAATGAAAGTTCTCGTAACACGCAAAGATTCGTCGGCACAGTGAAGGTGCAAAAATCTAACGGAACACCAATAAAATGGATAGTCTAAAGATGCCTCTATCATTTTAAAACGTTTCTTTATTGTTTCAACATTTTTTACTATAAAAAAAAACATGAACAAAATAACGTCTTCTTTAACTTTCAAGTTTTTTCTTTTATGCTTTCTAAGTTCCACAAGAATTTATATGCCTTGAAGGAAGTTTTAAGACCTGACTGAATTAGCAGCACATTTCTTGTTGAAATATTTTAATTATACTAGTCTATCTATCATCTGACCGAGATTTCATTTACTTTACAAAAAATAAAAACATAACCGACACAAAAACAGCTTTTCTTTGGAAAATACCTAAACTCGTAATTACTCATTTTACACATTGCTTAGAGATGAGAAAATTAAATTTAGGAGTTATAATTTTAACTAAAAATTTACTAACATTTACTTAAGGCTTTTAAAAGTCGGTTTAAAAGGAAAAAAATAAAAAATTTGATAACAGTGTCGGCGACGTTAGTAGATTATAATCATTATGATGAACTACTTCCGAAGCATATAAGTCAGAAAGCCCAAATAAAAAAAAGGTTGTTACTATAGTGTGTGTATCCACGAGTGTGTATGCTGAATAAATATTTTCTTTCTTTCTTTCTTTCTAAAAATGGTATGAAAGTTATTTATTCATACATAAATATCTACTAAATATGCTCCTTTTAAAAAGCTCTTGATATTCTTTTTTTTATTTTTATTATATTATAATAATTAACATTATCTCTTGTCGGTAACATTAACAAAATCATAATTATCATTTGTGAAAAAAATATGTACAAAACTTGTACATATTTTTAAAAAAAATGTACAGATAAAATATGTACATAATTTAAGAATTAGCAATTTCGTTTCACTACGGTGATTTAATAACGTTCAAAATAGCTGCTCTGCAAAAGTTTGGACGTCTCACTAAGGCATCCAATCATTTATAAATAATGATAAATTTATTTATGATAAGACAACAATATGGTGAAGAGAATGATGTGGTCTACTATGGGTACCACCCAGGACAAATCTTTGTGCGATGAGCATAAATAATCATTTGTTCTGTGTCTGGGTGTAATTTATTTATTATAATCTCTAATGTACACCAAATATACAAAAATACAGGACAAACATTTAAAAGAATAAGTGCACAATTATCTATAATATGTATGTATTTAGAAATATATAAGTATGTTTACCAGTTGTCTAGTACCCATAACACAAGCTCTGCTTAGCTTGGGACTAGATGACATTGTGTGATAATTGTGGAATATTATATAATTATATTATATTAATATTATAGTAGACTTAAAGATTACTAGTTTTTAAATTAAAATGATATTGAACTTACAGGTTGCTGTCATTAGGTATACAATATCCATTGCTTTCTATCAAGTATATAGACGTGTATAGAAAGGTGCTAGACAGCGCAGGCGCACTTACTATAGAAAGGTGTCAGACAGTGCGGTGTACATTGTTTTCAACTTTTTCCGTTGTTGAACAAAGCGCCGGATAACGTTACACTCTGAGTTTACAACTATGAACCGTTACTGGTAGCCAACTATCTTATCTGCTGTGGGAATATTTTTGCCCACGGACTGTGACCTAGCTTCCATTTCATCGTCATCATCGCCTTTTTAATGTGTAGAAGGAATGGGGAAGGAATCCACCACGTGGGCTCAGTGCGAGTTGGTAATGTCACATGCCTTCGAATTTTTGGTTCTAGGACATGCTGGTTTCCTCACAATGTTTTCCTTCACCGTTTTGAGAGCAGTGGAAACTGAAAACATTTCTAGGTATTTTTTAGTAAAAGTATAATATCCATGATAATGTTGAGTTATGACTTATGGTAAATAGATGACAGTTGTTCTAAATATTACCACTAACTTCATCATATCGTCAAGATACGCTGAACATGAACTTTCCCAAAGCGTCAACACTCCGAACGAACCCTGTTTCATACGTCATGTTAAGACCTGCTTTACCATTACGTGGCATGCATATGTGTAGTGTATTTCTAGCTATACAGGTACCTCATTATTTTTTTGTGCTTTTACACCTATTCATTTGTGAACAATTAAACATTACACAGTTAAGTAATATGCACAATAATAGCAATAAATAACCACGGATTTCACACGCTTCGATGATGTAATTATTATTACAATTATTCCGGGAAAAGCTAATTTACCGAAAGAGGTTTTACTACACCAGTAGTAATAAATCGTTCGCTTTGTACAGCCAGTTGCAACAGTACTTAAGTTATCTAGATTCTTGTAGGCTAGCGAAGCTAAATAATGCTATGAGTACTGTGTTGCTGGTTAGTAAGTACTTACATAGGTGATCACAAAATTGGTAATACTCTTGCTTAAAATATTATTAATATAACTATTGCACATTCCAATGCAAGGATCTCTATGCAGAAAAATGTGCAAGACACTCCATGCACACTTTTTTGTCATTAATATATAAAAAAATAATATATCTCTGCGCGTCTGTTCACGGACATGACGCGTATATCAGCTTAATCTCTATGTTTCAAATTAATGTGTCTTCCGAGGCACGGAGGACTATCTCTGAAAGGTGCTCTGGAGTTACGCCACTTGCCCAGAAGCAAATAATGTATAAGTTTAAACAAGAGCACGGACGTCATGTCTGTGGTTTAAATGTAAGGCAGGAGTGTGATTTTAATCAGTAGGAGTCTGACACTGCCCAGACTGGCTCGTTTGTGAGAAAGCCTGGGCGTCCAAGAGGATTTCCCACTCCTTCCGTAAAATAATCTATGTGTACAATGACGGTCTTATCGCTGACAGCGATATCGACCTTAGGGTGAACTATAAGATCTACAAATGGCAGCCGGGATCAAATCTCGGCCATCATTAGTAGATTTTCGATCGACGATAAAGTCAGAAGTCTGGAATTCTGACACCAGGTTTGCAAAAGGGTATTGTGTTACTCAAGCACTGCGTTTTTCTTTCTTGATAGGTAATCGCTCCATGAATAATACTGATATCTAGCTGCATCCCGTTTGACAGGCATTCAAACTTAACATTGTGAAAAGGTAAGTGAGGGAAAGGCTGACTATCCAGTATCTTTACCAGCATGTAGGAACAATTATGATTTAAAACAAAATATTAATTGAAATACCCAAATATTTTTCAACCAATTTCTGTTTATCTGCTACTCCAGACACCGGAAAAGTTTAAAAAATCTCGTCAACCTTGATCTTCATACAAAAATTTGCAATTGTTAGTATATTCTAATATTAATATTTTAATATTAGTTTTAGGGTCAGGGATCAAGATTAGGTTTAATAGAGGTCATTTGTGCATTAATTATATCCGTGGTTTGAATGCCAAAATTTAATGCTAGATAAATATTGTCTATAACCGAATATCATCATATATATGTTGGAAATATGCTCCAACTGCAAATGAGCGTGGTATTACGTTTGTATGGAAATTCATCCGTCACCGGCCCCTTAAGGTAACTCTTCTAGATTTTTGTTTGACCTCGATTATTTTGGAGATTTTCGTAGTTTTTCTGCGCCACATGTTTTTACCTGACTTCAAAAAAAGGAGGTCATCAATTCGGTGGTATATATTTATGTTTATTTGCCCCTTATGCCTCCTACAAACAAAGAAACAAACTTCACCCTAATTAAATATTGTATTGTATACCTATAGGTAACTAATATATGCGTGTAGATTTCCTAAGAAAATCCAGTTGTGGGCTAAGCTTGCACTCTTTCTGTGTACATCAGATGTCTTATTTTTTATTAATTGTAAAAATAACTTTTATAATTGAGATTATAAGTTTATAAGATCGCACTCTCTCTAAAACCCAGTTCAGATGATTGTCCCTTGTCCCTCATGAAATTCATAACAAACAATTAAAAACCATCGACTTCCGAAATGAAAAGTTATTTTGAGTATTTTTTGTAGTGAAGAAGTGAGTTCGGTTTTTATGTGCATAGTATGCATTCGCCCATTTAAGGGTTGCAAACCAACATCCCAACCAAGGTGACCTTGGTTGGAACCATAGAGGTTGTAACGTTAGTTTGCAACAGTGAGGTCATCCCTTTAGGCGACCATTACACGGTCATGCAAGCGTCAATCAATTCCATCAATCATGAATTATGGTTTTCGTCAATCAATACTAAAGATCGTCAATCACCGCATTAGACTGTAGGATTTTCGTCAATCAAAACTTTGACTGTGGCAAAACTGACAACAAAATCTAATACCTAATCTAATGCCTAAGGCATTAAGTCCGCCTCTGTACTTTTAAGTGCATGAAGTATAAGTAAATAAATAACAATCTACCCTGTACATAATGTTCGCCTTAAACTCGATTTCATTCCGTGATATTTGAAACTATAGTCTTGTTCAATGACCATGAAGTTTGCACATTAAAACAGATTGTATTCCTTCTGCTCGGTATCTAGTCGATTTAGAAAACAATAACAATTTACCAGTTAGAAGAAAGTTCATGCGTGGGTAGATACCGTTTAGTTTCTAATTCACTTTGTTCTGGACTTCTGGAAGCAATTTAGCTTACTAAAGTGACTAAATTCTAGATGCTTGATCTAGACGTATAGTATAGCGTAGTCGGCAATAAAATGTTTCCAACTTTCCACTGCTGGGACTCAGGCCTCCTCTCTGGGAAAGGGAATGTGCCGTAACCCACCACGCAGGCCATGCGGGTTGGTGAATGTCACACGTCTTCGAATTTTTGGTTATACATGCCAGTTTTCTCATAATGTTTTCCAGCGCCGTTTTGAGAGCAGTGGTGATGACTTACATGACACAAAGTAGTAATGCGCCTGGCTGGGTTTCAACCCAGATCTATTTATCGTGACTAAAAATGAAATAAGTCAAGAACATACTCGGAATTTGCATTTAAAGTGTATTAAATTAAATTATATTGTATTAATGAAATTGTGATATTCGTATTAGATATAAATTATATTTAATTGCTTTGTTATAATAATTGTATTCTTTTGTGTGTTATTTTGATTGTATTAATTTTATAATATTAGTTTAAAATTTTAATTTATTTGTATTTTTAATAAATCTGAGAACCTCAAGTGGCGGAAATATAACAACCTTGTTGGAAGTTAAATTTTCGAACCGTTTGGGGTTGAAACTCTCGGATTGTGGGGTCCGAATGCTTACAAGATGTTTAAAGATCTATCGAAACGTTTATTTGACACTTCGCGTGACCCAAGGGCTGGCTTTTACCTCGGACAGAGGATAAGCATTGCCATACAGCGTGGCAATGCCGCCAGCCTTTTGGGCACATTACCAGTCG
The DNA here is from genome assembly GCA_929112965.1 of Mythimna albipuncta. Taxonomy (NCBI): domain Eukaryota; kingdom Metazoa; phylum Arthropoda; class Insecta; order Lepidoptera; family Noctuidae; genus Mythimna; species Mythimna albipuncta. The sequence continues at coordinate 2,926,357 of OV815973.1, forward strand.
ACAGCGATGTGAAAGAGTTTTTTGACGCCATATTATAGTTAGTTGTAATTAGCAAAGGTTTTTTTTTTATTATTTACTATAATATAATTACGGTTTTTAGTTGTGTATGTAATAAATTAAATTGATTTAAAGAAATAATAAATAATTAAAACTTATAAATGAAATAAAGATATTATTAAAGTAAGTAGTTAGAGGGCGTTTCGGAAACTTTGTTTATATGGAGCTTAATTTGACACGAACGGATGGAACAAATAAGTGCATACCTTCATTTTACGAGAGTTAACACTCATTAGAGTAAATATGTACCGACCTAATACAAATAACATGCTTACCATGAATAGATGAGACAACCAATGTCAACCTTAAATTAATGTTATGATATGCATCCTTCTTTTCCTGAAGTGGTAAATCATCAAATTACTCTTCCGGCTCTGGGGGAATAGGGTAGTGTCCAGGGTCAAAATAACTACATTTTATTTTAGATTATAAAAAAATATTGGACACGTATTTTTTCTTTTTTCGATTAAACAAAAAATAACAAAGTATAGCCCATTAAAATTACGTGTGACGTCACCCCGTGCGAAAAAATGCAGCACGGCGTGACGTTACACGTAACTTTAATGGGCTATATCTTTGTCATTTTTGGTTTAATTTACAAAAAACATAACCCTTCTTGCAGTCGGGTAATAAAAAAATACGTTACCCTTATTTTTGAATAATCTAAAAGACAGACTAATTACATTTTTTACGGCAACTAGCCTATTGAGGGAGTTTTAACTTTTACTGTCTAAAACCCACCTCTGTTCTTTGCGCTACCATTTTGTGTCCCACCAAGACAATGTTGGGCAATATGTAATCTGACTACTTATTCATTAAACCCCAAGCGAATGATGAGAGCAAATCTGATGATGATTTTTTTTTTCGATGGGAAAAATCATCTTATGACAACCCCCGCTCTTGGGCGGAGGGGGAGATAGTGTTAGACTTTTACTGACAAAAAAACCCATCCCGTTCCTTCAAGCCTTCATACCGGGGCTCGAGCGCCTTTTCGGATAACCTTGGCCCCAGTAGGCTTCGACCCGGCTGGGCCCCTGCTGTTGCTGACAACTCCTTGAAATCTGATGATGATCAAAAGCTGAACAATGGATAAACTGCCTTCTTTCAAATTAATATTAAAATACTCAATCACATTAGGGATTTCTTAGTGTTATGAAATATGCCCTGTCTATGTGTGAGTTTGGATACGCTGGTCCAGATACAAATGAAGTGCTATGCGATTTCTATCTACATTCTCCTGTTCTGTGTACATAACCATCTACGACTTGCATTCTATTAATTATTTATTCATGAAAGTAAACATACGTGATTTTTTATACAGTTAGATTTGTTTTTATTTTTGAGCTAGATTCAGTTTCGATAAATCGAACACATTACATGTTTATTATAAGTTCTTCCTACCAAAATAATCAGTACTAATAATAAGTACTACATTACAGCAATCAAATTAACAACTAGGTACTTCATGTAGTTTGATCATTGTAGTTAAATTATATAATAAACTAGCTTTTGCCCGCGGCTTCGCTCCCGCTCTTCCCTACTTCAGCCTACTATACCCTACTCTACCCTACTATACCCTACTCTACCCTACTCTACCCTACCCTACTCTACTCTACTCTACCCTACTCTATCCTACTCTACCCTACTCTACCCTACTCTACCCTACTCTACCCTACTATACCCTACTCTACCCTACTCTACCCTACTCTACCCAACCACACTCTACTCTTCTCTACCCTACTCTACCTACTCTACCCTACTCTACCCTACTATACCCTACTCTACCCTACCCTACTCTACCCTACTCTACCCTACCCTACTCTATTCTACTCTACCCTAAAAAAAAAAAAAGTATCCTATGTCCGTCTCCTGGTTTTAAGCTACCTCCCCACCAATTTTCAGCCAAATCGGTTCAGCCGTTCTTGAGTTATAAGTGGTGTAACTAACACGACTTTCTTTTATATATATAGATTACAACTAAAAGTAGTTAACTACAAATACCTATATTTGTAGTTAACTACATTTAGTTATAATTTGTAATCTGATTACAAAATAGTAGTTAACTACGCCCTTCACTGCACCAAGACCACGATGCGAGTCCTAGGAGAGAAATGCGTCCTACATTTCCAGGCTCGTTATTTAGATAACTTAATTCAAAAAAAATATTTACAAATTAAACTAGCTTCTGCCTGCGGCTTCGCCCGCATGAAACTAGGTTTCTTCCCCTTTTACCTCCCCCCCTTTTCCTAACTTTTCATCCCTTTAGGGAGTGAATTTTGGAAAATCTTCTAGTGCTCACTTACCTACGTCATAAAATGAAACCTTATACAAAATTTCAAGGTCCTTAGGATCTGTGTGTGTGTGTGTGGCTGTGCGTTGATCCTGTATCTGATATATCAGTCAATCAGTTTCTTTTATGTGTTTATGTCGCCGTAAAATTGTAAATATGGTTAGATTATAATCTTACTCGTGAGATTGTAAACTGTCGAAAGATTGTGAACTTCATTAAACCCCAAGCGAACGCTTATAATCTATCGAATTAGATTTAATCTATCGAAGTAGATTATAATCTATCGAAGTAGATTATAATCTATCGAAGTAGATTATAATCTATCGAATTAACCTCTCAAGGACCGCCATTATTTACGTCAACCAATATTAATAATTAGTAAAATATTATCTGCCGTCGAGAACATTCGTTCAGAAACGATTTTAAGACTTATATTTACTACAAATACAGTTTTAAATCGGCGGGTTTGGTGGCACAAATTTGTGCCAGCGAGGCTCCGTTAAATACTTGTTTACTGGCACGTTTTTGTGCCGCTGGGGCTCTAGAGGTTAAAACATAATCTGTCATGCGTTAAATTCTCAACTGTCCCTGATTAGTAAATCTTAGTAGTAGACCGTTCTGTGTCCATAGAGGTTATGTTCGGTTATATTATTTACAAAATCTTTAAATTTTTTTTTCGGTCAATGTTTTTAATGAATGTAATCATGATGAATAGTCGACGACAAAAGGATTAGCTATTTGACCTTCATTATAGTAAATACTGATAGTAACATATTGGTCAATATAGCTATAATATTATCTATTGACATTATCTTGTATTTAAACGACTAATAACTTCTAGTAACATCCAGTTGGGCTTCGAGATTGTTCCAAAGAGTTGAAGGTAAATGTATGTCATAGGTACCCTGTCGCTGCACCCAAAGCAAGAGAGGTTATATTTATTTATTTACTTATTTTATCAGGAAAGCAAACATTGCACAGATTAATGTTACAATAAGAGGTCAAAATACAATCCCCAACGTAAAAGAAGTTACAGTGAAGACACAACATATAACTAGAACACAAAGGGCAAAAGATACAGATTTTCTAAATATACCCGACTTACTTACTTAAAACCTTTCAATCGTGGAAATTACAGACACAATAGAAAGACAATAGGTTTTTTTTTTCATGATGGGAAAAAATCAGTGGCAGACTCTTACTGACTAAAAGACCCACCCCGTTCCTTCTAGCCTTCATGCCGGGGCTGGAGCGCCCTTTCGGATAACCCTTGCCCCAGTAGGTTTCGACCCGGCTGGGTCCCTGCTGTTACTGACAACTCCTTGAGGCGCGCGGGAACAGTGCGCGCCTTCGACGACTTGGGCTTGGTCCGGACAGTTACCGGACGGCCGGACAGCGAGCTACCCATTGCTCACTGTCCGCAAGCCCGCGTCTACGGTGGCCGGAAATGGGGATCCGAATCCCGGCGGCGGCGGCGGCGGCGATAACGCCGTTGCCTGATGCGTTCGGCCTCCTCCTTTGCGAGCATTACTGCTTCGAAAGACAATAGGTGTGCGAACGCCAGCGTTCGCTTGGGGTTTAATGAATTAAACTACATGGACACTAAGTATACTAAATAGACACTACTTAATCTTGATAAACACTATCATCCCGATATTTAAAAAACTAAGACTAGTTAACTAAAAACTACTACTGAGTACTATTGTTCAGATTTGTATACGCAACACTCATTAGTAATCTAAACCAGAAACCACCATCACTATAAAATTTTACGATCACCGTCAAGATCTAGGTACGCATATTGTCAATTGTTTTATTATTATTGATAGGCTCGCTTTTGTCCACTATCTCACCTGATGGTAAGCGATAATGTGGTCGTCGATGTAGCAGGCTTGCCTAGAAGTAACCTATTCACTCTTGACTTAAAGACCCCTAAGTTGTAGCTATTAGGAAACACCCAGACTCCGGCAGGGAATTTAATTTAACCTGTCAATTGTGATAATTACAGACACAATTGAAAGACAATAGGTGCGCGAACGCCGGCGTTCGCTTGGGGTTTAATGAATTAAGAGGTTTTTTTGTTAACTGTCGCATACGACATTACACCGTTTAACTGTACGCGAGTCATCATCATCATCATTTCAGCCGATACACGTCCACTGTTGGACATAGACCTCCCCCAAGCGTCGCCACATCGAACGTTCCTGTGCGTCCCGCATCCATCGGTTTCCGCTACCTTCACCAGGTCATCGGTCCACCTTGTACGCGAGTACCTTTATTCAAATAATCCCGATTTTCCCGAAACAACTATGATTATATCCCCACTCCAAAAAAAGACCTGCCTTTCACTCGTGTCAATTAACTCTTTGAATGCCGTAATTAGAGACACAATAGAAAGACAATTGCTTATGTCGAACTGTGTAACATAAGACATTCAAAAGGTAAGACACAATTAGAAAGACAATGACAGCGCCAACGCCGTTCGCTTGGGTTTTAATGAATTAAAGTTGTGCTTTTTAGACGTCAAAGTTTTTGGACTTGGTTAGCCAGTTCCCTGGATACCCGGTGTAAACCACTTTTTCAACAGTAACTGCATCAGTATCCATTCAAAGCGGGAGATCAGCAAACCGTAGGGACCACGGTACAGGGACCCAGCAGGGCCGATGCCCGCTAGCTAGGACCGCGGGGAATTTTTGAAAAGGAATCCCGTAGTCCTAATACGCAAAGGGCAACTGAAGGACACAGGAGTGGTTTTAGTCAGTAAAAGACTGACACGCCCTCTCGCTCCACCCAGAGCAGGAGAAGTCATTGGATGATTTCCACCCTTAAAAAAAAGAGCGGGAGAAAAAATTTCATGATTTCAAACCACAAAAAATATCCACCCATCTTTTAGTGTTAGTGTTATGTTAATTGAAAGAAGGCAGTTACACCAATAATTCCTTAGTGGGTAGGTACCGGTAAAAATTCAAGGTGTATGTTGGCCTTCGAGATCTTAGAAATTTATCATTTTATGATATGGCCAGATCATTCAGATCGTTTTGATTAATTGATTAAGATAAATGATATTTCAATCCTCGTTTGGCCTACTATCTTTAGACTTTTTTAATAAAAAGTCTAAAAAAGATAAAGATAAATCATATAAATCCTACATTAATTTATATTGCGTGTCATCAAATGTTACCGTTTATACGATCTGATTAGTTTTAGTAGGTCATATCATGAAGTTATCAATACTCCGAGGCTAGGGTTTGTTTCCGAAAGGGAGGCTCGGGCCCGGTATGCCCATACGCACAAAGCGTTTTGGGAACATATTTATTATGCGTACAGCCAAGGAGTGGAATTCCCTGCCGGAGTCTGTGTTTCCTGATAGCTACAACTTAGGAGTCTTTAAGTCGACAGTGAATAGGTTTCTTCTAGGCAAGCGTGCTTCATCGTCGACCACATCATCGCTTACCATCAGGTGAGATGGTGGTCAAACGCAAGCCTATCATGAATAAAAAAAAATGAAAGGCAAGAAGGAACAGGGTGGGTTTTTTAGTAAGAGTCTGACACTATCTCCCGCTTCGCCCTAGGGCGGGGGATGTCATTTAGATGATTTTTACCCACCAAAGAAAAAAAAGATGTAATTCTAAAATCTAGCCACGACAGATGATATTTTTAACCGACTTCCGTAAAAGAGAAGGTTCTCGATTCTGTTGTAAAACATATTTTTTTATGTTTGCTATAATTGTTCTTTCATTATTATATAAGATTTCGTTCCAATTGTTTTGGTGTTCTTTATTCACCGAATCTATTAAACCCTTCAATAGAAATCACAGGTACCTACAGTGCCCGATTCTTACAAAATCAGCAGCAATAATAGGATTATTTGGCGCATATAAATTTGACAGGTAATTAAACTGTCATCACTATTACATTAATCAACTTAACAACTCGATAAACTACAATCAATTAAATTAAAAAAAAACACATACCATTTTGATTTATCGACATCCAATAATTTATAAAACGTCACTCAAATAATCCACACAATTTCACTACACTTTAATAATTTTATCGATCTTTTTGATCGATCTTTTACAGTTTCTCGTAGATCAATAGATGCGTGCGCGGGCTCGGCGAATCGATACGGAATGTGGTGCGCATGCGCTGCGGATAACGGTGATGCGTGTGCGCAGCGGACGGGGAACTTCCGCAGATTAACACTCAAGCCACCATGGAGCCCTTTAACTGTTTGGTTCGACGAGTGTTTTTCGTGTCCTACTCGCCAGGGTCATGTATTTCGTAGGGGTCCAGCAGGGTTGAAACCTACCAGGGCCATGTGTCAAGTAAAAATGAACCCCAGGGCCCTTTGGGGCCAGGGTTATCTGGGGCCAGGGTTATCCGAAAGGGCGCTCGAGCCCCGGTATGAAGGCTTGAAGCAACGGGATGGGTTTTTTAGTCAGAAAGAGTCTGACACTATCTCCCGCTCCGCCCAAGAGCGGGGGTTGTCATAAGATGATTTTCCCATCGAAAAAAAAAAAACACCCCAGGGCTCTGGAACTAAGGCAAAGAAAGAACAGAAGTGTGTTTTAATTAGTAAAAGTCAGACCCCCCTCACGCTCCGCCCTAGAGAGGCAGAAGTCATTGGCTGATTTCCCACTTTAAAAAAAGGGGGTGTTCGCGACTGGGTACTTCATCTCGTTTATCTTTTCAATGTAGTTAAGTCACAAACGAACTTTCAGGTCAATATCCGAATTGAGTCTCATAGATTTTTACGAATATCAAAAGTTTTTTTTTGTGATGTATCTAACTATAAATTTACATTTTTCAGGTATATCATACCTTGCTTCAGGCCAAATTTCAGGATTCTAGGACAACGGGATGGCTTTTTTTTATGGTGGGAAAAATCATGCATTGACATCCCCCGCCCTTGGGCGGACCGGGAGATAGTGTCAGACTCTTACTGACTAAAAGACCCACCCCGTTCCTTCTAGCCTTCATACCGGGGCTCGAGCGCCCTTTCGGATAACCCTGGCCCCAGTAGACAACTCCAACGCGCGGGAACAGTGCGCGCCGTCGACGACTTGGGCTTGGTCCGGACAGTTACCGGACGGCCGGACAGCGAGCTAACCATTGCTCACTGTCCGCAAGCCCGCGTCTACGAAGTACCCTATGGCGAACATTACACAGTAGGTTTTGCTGTCAGTTTTGCCAAAGTCAGTTTTGATTGACGATAAACCTACCGATGCGATGATTGACGTTTATTAGTACTGATTGACGAAAACCTTTATTCATCATCATCATCATCTTCCTGCCCTAGTCCCGTTTTATTTGGGGTCGGCGCAACACGTTTCTTCTTCCATTCTGTCCTGTCACTCGTCACGCTATCACTAACTCCCTTTTCTTTCATATCGCTTCTCACACAATCCATCCATCATTTATGATTAATGGAATTGATTGACGCTTGCATGACCTTGTAATGGTCGCCTTAGAATTTCGATTCCCTTGAGAGTGTCTTTTTTTTTTTTTTTTTTTCGATGGGAAAAATCATCTTATGACAACCCCCGCTCTTGGGCGGAGCGATAGTGGAGAGATAGTGTCAGACTCTTACTGACTAAAAAACCCATCCCGTTTCTTCAAGCCTTCATACCGGGGCTCGAGCGCCCTTTCGGATAACCCTGGCCCCAGTAGGCTTCGACCCGGCTGGGCCCCTGCTGTTGCTGACAACTCCTTGAGGCGCGCGGGAACAGCGCGCGCCGTCGACGACCCGAAATATACGTTTTTTACACACGAGTAGGCCGTTCTTTTCCAGGTGTCGGATCGATGAGAACTTTTTAGATTTATTTATGGTGGTGTTTTGAAAAATCCTACCAATTGTCAGCTGGGTGCGACCGGACTATTACTTTTCTATTCGGATTGTCACACGAGGCTCCTACAAGGGCCCCAGGCGTTTGCCCTGCTCGTCACCCCTTAGGCCACCAGTGGTAATTGCTATCAATTGTTTGATCGATTGCAAGAACTATAAGCAGTACGTCGATTCTGTAAAATTCATACAATAACTCGCATTTCACTTCGCTATTCGCTCTCACTTCGCATAAGGTTCAAAATGACCTTGATTTTGCATTCTCTAAGCATCACCTAGGCACCTGCGAAGTGAAGTGAGCTTCGAAGCGACCAATACTGTACTAGTGACTGCCACACTCAACAAAACGTAAGTTGAGATTTATCGGTTTTTTATTTTACCAGTTTTTGACACAGAATTTTAGCTATTGTGATGTTTAAATTAAAATATCTCATTTTATAGAATTTGAGGCAGCTAATAAGTAAAAGAAAAACCAAAAACTCTAAATTCGTGCCGTGAGACAATATCATTAGTAATCTGTGGACAATATTTTCATTGACTTGACGTTTGACATTGCATTGTTTTGTTTGTTTTTCGATCGTTCAGTGCCGATAATAATTGTGAAATAAATAATAATCATGAAGTAAGTTTATATTTCTAAAGTTCAAGAATAATATTAATTAAAGAAGTGTTTATTTTGTTTTCTAATCCAACAATAATGTTTCAGTCCAAATGAGATACGTTGCTCTCACCCATCGTCGGGCCAGGTTGAAACTGGTAGTTTTTGGAATGAAACCCTGGCATGGCAAAGGGAACTTGAGAACTCAAAATGCCAGAAAGCGAAGTCGACGCCAGTGGGAGGAACTAGCCGTGCGCCTAAATAGTATAGGTGGCACTATTAAAACATACAAACAGTGCAAGTGGACTAAGGTTAGCAGTGCTTTTTTTTTACATGTTAGAACCACTTAACATTCCTTAAACCAAACCACGTAAAATGTGCGACGAATCTTGGTTTAAAGTGTGTTCCTTGATTTCATAAAAATCTTACCTATTTTAATTTTACGTTATTTTTAATTCTTGACTATAATAAGAAAATGGAGATTTTAATGTACCTAGTTTGAATAATACATGTGTATTTAATAACAGCATTTTTTTATAATTGGTCTGATAAAAAAAGCTTTGCTTATGATCAATGATGAACTCAGTTCATAATATTTTTGGGTTGATTTGTACTTTTATTTTGTACCTAAGTAAAAAAACTTGAATTTAAAGGTACTAGGAACAGAGCTGCCAACTTAAAGGACCTTTATATAAGTTATTTAAATATTATCTTTTTAGCTTCACGTCACGCAGCTTCAGTTGCTGCTCCTCCACCGTCACAACGAAGAACGGAATTCTCCACCACCGCCAAGAGATTCCTGAGGGTGGAAGAACAGCAGCTGGAGTTACAAAGATCAAATGCACAGATCTTGCAGTCCTTTCTGGAGAGGAGTGCAGACACGGATAACATTTTAGCTGAAGCTGTGGCAGAAGCCATGAATAGAGATAGGGTGTAGCAATATAACTTGACTGCGATGATGCGATTTGATGGAACTTGTTTTTATTTTTATTTTTAGTAGTAGTCGTGTTTTAGTTTTTAAACTAAGATTTTCAGTCAGATTTTTTTGATATTTAAATTAAACACTTAAGTAACAAATTCTGCAGTTTTATTGAAAGACCCGCCTCACACACCACAGAATACATACAATAAACGACACCACCAATCAATTAATTATGACGTGAACGCCAAAGCCTATTTACTATGTTTCGCCTACGTAATTGCCCTAGGGCTAAATCGGCGTTAGATGGCAAATCCAAGCACTAAACAAGCACCTGAATCGTCCTTTTAGGAGAACAATTGTTCTCTCTACTGAATTGCGAGCAATTAAATGACGGTCATTGTAAAAAGCTTCTGGGGAATTATCTTCAGCACCACTAATTGGTGTCATAAGGTAGGCGCGCTGAGCATATCCTGAATCACCTGAAAAAAATAATAAATATCAAATAAGAATGTAGTTTTTATACCTAGTAATTAGATTTATTTTCTGAAGTAGGAGAGTCAGGGAGGGATTAACTTACCAAGCAAAACAATGTCTCTAAGTGGGCTTTTATAACACCATAGTTAAAAATGACTCTATCATGAGTAGCGCCACCATATGTTGGATCCACATTTAAAATATTTAGATCTGCATCTGTTATCTGAAAAAAAGAATATTAAAAAGACTAATTGAATACCTAATGATAATCGACAACAACATTGAAATCCATTTTACCAATTGCACATTTCTTGCATGGTAGCCTTTGCGACAGTAGAAACATTCTTCATTCTCTGCTGGTTTTTTCATTGCCACCAGAGTGCCATCAATACACCCCGAAGCTGCTGGAAAGCCAAACTTTTTGTAGAACCTGTAATTTACATTAAACACTGACATGAGTTACTGTCACAGAAAATGTAAAAGTCTAAGGGTCACTTTAATTATAAAATATCTACTAACCTTTTTTTAACATTTGTCATTCTTGTATATTTTGAGGAAACCTTATATATTTTTTTACTATTGCCGGATTATTTAGAGCTTCCACTACTTCATTTATGCAACGAGATGCTGATGGTTGCGATAAATATGTTCTTATATTTTCTTTAATTATTTTCTGATAACTGCCACTAGCCAAGAATGACAAGGTGCATAATAACTGAAACAATAAATCAATAAAAAAATTAAATACGGACTTAATCTAGATCTAGTAAAAACAAAATAGGAACCAATTCAGTTATTTTCATGCATAATACTCGTAGAATACCAATAACTATTTATAAATACAGGGTCCTTAGACTAACATGAAAACATATAGCTAGCAGGGAAAAAACCTAAAGGGAATATCTCCTCCTTATTATGAAGTGTTTTTCTTATTATGATTTGCTTGGTTATAAATCTTTCAGCTATAAACTGTGTAAATACTTACAAAATTAACTTAATACTTAGTAAAATGTAGTACTTACTTTTACACGAGTTGAAAGTCCTTTGCCTCGACGTTTTGTGGGCTTTATCAGAGGCAGTAACTCATACTCCAGTTGGTCAATTAGCTCCTTTGACAATCTATACACGCTCACATAGTCGTCATCGCGGGTTAATAAAGATAAACTTCGAATTTTGGTAGATTGTCGAAGCTTTACTAGTTTATCCAATGCATGAGCTTCTTCTAATATAGTTTTAAACAAAAACATTCTTGCCATCGTTATCGCTTAAGTAGGTAGGCACTTATGCACTTTTAAAACTTTAAAAACTTTATTTAAACACTATTTAACTATGATTTCTTCTATTTTCACTCGTAAAATAGATGCTTATAATTTGACACTTTGAATCGGGTTCGAGTGCGAAGTGAGAGTCGAAGTGACGGGGGAATTACCTTACAGAATGCCACTTTTTACGTCATCTCATACTTTATCTGTCAAAATCTCACGGTCAGTTTAGTTCAACTCGCAAACACGCTCGCAAGAGTAGCGCTAGTGTAGATTCGAATTATCAACCGAGTTTTAGAATGCCAATCAAGAAACTCACAGCGGATTCAGATTCGAAGTTTAGAATGAAGTCTTACAGAATCACACTGCAGCTTGGAGACCCACTTGTCATTTACACCATTGTTGATAGGTATGTGTCTAATTCCTTTTTTACAAGACAATGCTATATACCAAACATATAATTTAAAGCATTACAATCGCATTACTTTGGACATACAATATGAAGAAATCAAGGTTTTTTTTGGTTGGGCAATCATCAAATAGCTTTTCCCTTCTCGAGTGGGGCAAAAGGGTGTTCTGACTAAAAAACCCACCCTGTTCCTTCTTGCCTTTCACACCGGGGCCGAGCTACCTTTCGGAGCTAACCCCGGCCCCAGTTGGGCCCCTACTGTTGCTGGCAACTCCTTGAGGTGTGAGGGAACAGTGCGCGCCATCGACGAATTAGGTTCGGTAGGGGCAGTTACCAAACGGTCAGACAGCGAGCTACCCGTTGCTCGCCGTCCGCTAGCGGTATTAAAAATTTACTGACTAAAACCCATCTGTGTTCCTCCAGTTACTCTTTCATCATCATCATCATCATCATTTCAGCCAAAAGACGTTCACTGTTGGACATAGACCTTTCCTAAGCGTCGCCACAAGTTCCGGTCCTGTGCGTCTCGCATCCATCGGCTTCCAGGGACCCGACCAGGTCCTGACGTGGGAGGTCGTTGCTCCCAATCGCCTTCACGAGGATATGGCAGTGATCCGCCCAAGCGGGGCACACCTTCACTGTATGCTGCATCGTGTCCTCCAGATGTTCCACACAACGGTGACACCAGGGCGTTTCTTAATTCTTCCCATACTTACCATGTCCGGTGAGGACCTGCAGCATGCGGAAGGAGAAAGAAGAAGAAGAAAAAGAAAGAGGAGGTGACCGCCAAGGATCGGCTTTTCTTCTATCTTTCTTGTCTAAATCCGAGCAAGTACCAAATGGAAAACATTTAAGATAACAAGATTCATCATCATCATCATTTAAGCTGAAGGACGTCCCCTGTTGGATATATGTCTCTTCCAGGTGTCGCCACAATGAACGCTCCTGTGCTTCTTGCATCCACCGCATTCCCGCGACTTTCACAAGATTAGTATTGATATTATCGTAAAATCGTTTCGTCATCGGTTGTCGATAATTATCATGAACATCATTATTTCAGTCAGCAACTGCAAGCATTTCAGCCTACTTTTAGAACACGATCTGCCCTGCAAATCAAATCAAATCAAATCAAAGCATTTATTTCAAATAGACCATTTACAGGCACTTTTGAATAGTCAAATGTCGGTCAGTCCAAGAAAAGTGAAGCTAAATTGCACGTTCCAAAGAGTAGGTCTCTATGGAGAAGAACGTGCAAGAAACTCCATGGACACTCTTTTAAATCATATATGTGTTACATATAATGCTTGGTTACATATTACTTGTTGCTTCTATCATGTGAGCACAATGTCGATAGTGAAATAAAAATGTAAAATAATTAAAAGATAGAAACTGAATTAAGCCACTGGCAGCTAAGAGATGACCAGTCCCATCTGACGGCACCCGTTCACGAGCATGACGCGTGCATCAGCCCCACTCAGCTCAACCATTTTGAAGGGAACTGAACGACCTAATAACACGTGCCACCAACAGCGAGACATTTGAGTGAGCATGACAAACTCTCAACTGCCATGCTCGTTATGTCAAAAAAAAAAAAGTTGTAACCTAATAAAAATGCTCCATGGTGCTTCACATTCACAAACTTGGAAAAAGTGCTTCTACATTCTACATTCTGCAATAAGAGTGCATGCTTGGGCACTCTATTCCATTATGTATCTTGATTGGAATTCCACGAACCGTGAAAGAAATCAAACCTAGTACGGTTTATAACTTAAATCAAAACGAAAAAAAAAAAACAAAAAGAACTGTGATCAAAGGCCGAAGCCATGACGGCACTAGTTACTTATGTATTAGGGTAACTAAATTAGAACTCTCTGAGGTAAAATTACTTATATAGACACCGCTAAATTTTGATCGTTTTAATCCCGTGGAGGGTCGATCCGGTATATGAAACACTATCTATTTGTAAAGATAAAATTAAAAAATAAAGTACCTTTTTTTCAAAATGGAAATTAATTTACGCATGTACGAAATTAATTTATTTAAGAAAACGTCAGCTGAGCGAGTCCAATGACCTGTAGGTAGTTTTACGCAACGCCGACTACTACTTACAGGATCCACAGGATTAAAATGATCAAAATTTAGCGGTGTATATTTCGATCAACCATAATAATCAGCATCAATAAAGTTCCCATTGCTGGGACACAGACCTCTTCTGAGTGAGAGGGATGGAGGGTGGACATTGATCCACCAAGAGGCTCCAGTGCCTGACTGTGAGTCTGTGACATCCCACAATCCTGACTTCGATTTTTGGTTCTACGACAAACTGTGATAATTGATGAATGAACCACGAAACAAGATGGTTTCCTTCCCAGTTCTCCAAAAGACTGAACGGATTTGGATAGCACAAATGGAAATGAAAAAAAAAGAAAAAGATAATTTATTTGTCAAACATGCGTTTACATAAACTGACTAATCTGACATGCAAGGTAATTAATAGTATGTAGTGAGCGTCTATGTTTTGTCAATAACGACCTACAAATTCTGTAGGTACATTTACTTATAGGTAATCATTTTATATTTCACTACCTTTTGCCCGCGTGGCTTCACTCCCGCTCTTCCTTGCTTCACTCTACTATACCCTATTTTATCCTATTCTACCTTACACTACCCTACTCTACCCTACACTACCCTACATTACCCTACACTACCCTACACTACCCTACACTACCCTACACTACCCTACACTACTCTACACTACCCTAATTTTCATTTTATTTCCCTATGAACCTTCTCCTCACAATAACAAACACAACAAAAAAAAAAAGAATTAGCGAAATCGGTCCAGCCGTTCACGAGTGATGGCGTGACCAAGGGAAATAGGGATTCATTTATATATATAGAAGATTACAAAATAGGGGTAGGACATGTTCTGAAATAACACATAGAATATTTTTATAACGGGAGTCCGTTCCTGAAGGATAATTCACTACCTTCACGCGAGCGAAGCGACTGGCGGAGGCTAGTTAAGTTATACCTACCTAATAACATAACTTTTACGAATGTTATCGTACGAAATGTCTAGATAGATAGCTTTGATAATGAAACAATAATTAACTAAACCAATTACTGCATACACAGCGTCCGTTTTTAGAACATAATGAATGTAAATTACTGACAAGAATAATTTCGTTTTAAAGTGAACGTAAAATTATCCGAGCCGAACGCGTCGAGTAAACTGAAAGAAAAATTTTTAGAATTCTTTATGAGAACTTTATGAAATTCTATAAAATTCTAAGAAATTCTATGAAATTCTATAAAATTCTATGAAATTCTATGAAATTCTATGAAATTCTATGAAATTCTATGAAATTCTATGAAATTCTATGAAATTCTATGAAATTCTATGAAATTCTATGAAATTCTATGAAATTATATGAAATTCTATGAAATTCTATGTAATTCTATGAAATTCTATAAATTTCTATGATACTCTATGAAATTCTATGCAATTCCATGAAATTCTATGAAACCACCTAACCGCATCGAATCGTCGAATTTGGATGGACTCCAGAATGAAGAATTCTAAAATTCTTTTCTTTCGGATAAGTGTACGTTCATCTTTAGGTTATAAGGTTATATTTTAATTACATAGGTGAAGCCGCGGGTAAAAGCTAGTTACTAATAAGGTTCCAGAACCTTACAGTTATAGTTTTGAGCCGATCGAAAATACAAGCGCAAATACTGGTCGTTTTTTTTGGGTTGGTAAAAATTATCCAAATGACAGTCATTAAGATAATGTCCAAATTATAGTTAGTAAAAGTCTGACTCCGCCCAAGGGCATCCCCCACCCTTGGGCGGAGCGAGAGATAGTGTCAGACTCTTACTGACTATAAAACCCACCCCGTTCCGTCTTGCCTTTCGTACCGAGAGGCCGAGCTTCCCTTTCGGATAAACCTGGCCCCTGGCTGAGTATATTCAAAATTGAACTACGACAAAAAATATAGTTTTATTTCACAAGTCACCTAGTTCGGATACTGCCCAAGTAAGGTACCTACATAACAAATGCATGCCATTATTAAGTTGTTCATTTTCTTTTTCCAATGTTGTAATATTGTGTGTAAGTATTTTGGTGAATACATTTATTATTTACTAGCTTTTGCCCGCGGCTTCGTCCGTGTGCTTAAAATACAGCCTGTGTCACTCAGGAATAAAGCTGCTTTCTACCGGAGAATCGGTGAAAATTTAGCAATCGGACTAGTAGGTACTCTCAGAGATTACCTCCTACAAATAAAAAAACAAACTTTGCCTAAAAACAACTTTGTTTTTTTTATAGTTTATTGTAAAGTTGCAGACTTTTAATGACGTCGGTCATCACCATCAATACTGTTGGTGTATTTAGAACGAGCTAAGTGCTGTGAGTTTTTGCTGGAATGTAATTATTTGTAAAGCCTGGAGTACAAGTATTGGGATGATAGAATATCTTAGATAGATAGATAGAAAGATTTATTCTTTATTGTACACCAAAAATAAAAATTACATGAGAAACTTAAAATTTATAGGGTGTCACAAAGGGCGGTCTTATCGCTAAAAGCGATCTTTTACAGACAACCTTTGTAATATTGTAATATAATTTAAGCAATAAAAGCGTCCATAATGCCAGCTTTTCGATATTTTACAGGATGCATTTTGGAGTGTGCGCGGGAATTGCATGACTTGATTCCACCATCTCCTTTCTAACATCGGACAAGTCGACGTGCGGCGAGTATCCAGATCAACCCATACGTTGTTGAAACCTCTACGGTCCGGATTAAGCGTTTAGCCTCGTCATTTATACCGCGTACATCGAAGGACTGGAACAATTTGCCTGCTGTGATCTTCCTGTCCGATTATAATTTACGTGTATTCAAGGCTACAGTGCTCTTAATAAAGTATTGTGCGCTTCACCATCAACGATTGCATCACTGCTTACCATCCGGTGGGATCGCAGTCAAGCACAAGTTTGTTTCAATAAAAAAAAAATCAGGTACGTAAAAATGTAATTTGTCTAATGAAGCTTGAATTTTAGTATTTTTTAAATGGGTTAGGAACACAAAACTAAATATTTATTTAGGAGTTACTTGAGAAAGAAGTTTCGTGTCGGTAGTGATGAGAAACAAGAATTAGGAACTAACCTAGAAACACCACCATAGAAAATGATAAACTTGATTGGACAGTTTGTATGGAGAGGTCGAATATTTTTTCATTTCCTGAAAAAAAAATTTTGTGGAAGGTTGTTCAGTTTCGTCTACTGAGCAAGCCCTTAAAGTTTGTGGAGGGCTGTCCCTTACACCTTGTATATTATTGAGAAATTACACACAATGATTGTGCTCATCACATCACAAAAAGATGATTTGTCTTGAATGGGAACCGAACCCATGACTTCTTCTTCTTCTTCCTGCCCTAGTCCCATCTTATTTGAAGTCGGCGCAATACGTTTTTTTCTTTCATTCTACCCTGTCAGTCGTCATGCTATCACTCACTTCCTTTTCTTTCATATCATTCTTCACGCAATCCATCCCATGACTTACGGCATAGAAAAGAGCCACTAACTACTAGATCAACAGGATTGTCTATAATGTCTGTATTTGAAAGGCACGTAAAAAACCTGTTTTTTTTTTTTTTTTTTTAATTTAATTAAAGGGCTTTGTCGCTTAGCGACCACATCGCCCAGTACAGAAAACAAAAACTTACAAACTACCTTAAGGCTAATTCAAACAATTGTTTGGCTTTATCGGACATTGGAGAAGAGAGGATTACATTACAAATGCCAATATCATAAGATTTACTGAGTCCAGAAACATTCTTTCTTGTATTTTCGTTCCGGACACACTCCATCAATATGTGGAAAACATCATCAACCACACCACAGTCATCACAATTTGGAGACAAAACTTTCTTCATTAAATAGTTAAATTTATTTGATGGAATATGTCCGGAACGAAGTCTTACAGCTATAGTTATTAAATTTCTGTTAAGATTACAGTCAATCCATGGAACCCGAGAAATCTCTGGCTGGATAGTTCGGTACCAAATCCCTTTTTCTTTTGACCTTTTGTCAAAATATTCCTGCCAAAGTTCTAAACATTTTTTTTTTGCTTTCCCAAAGTAATCGGAATATAGTGGGGTAATATTCATGGGGACTCCCTCAATACACGCTTGTTTGGCGAGTAAGTCAACAATATCATTTTCTTCTAACTGCACATGGGATGGAATCCATTGAAGATATACTGTTTTGGAGCTGGACTGCAGTTTTAAGAGCACATCATATATAGCATAGGCTATCGGGTTACCTCGCATGTGAGAAGTATGCCGAGCCAAATGTTGCAGCGAACTTTTGGAGTCCGTCAGGATCACAAATTTATCGCCATTAATTGATAGAATATAGGATAAAGCTTCTAATATTGCTATCAATTCAATGTGCATAATAGAAATATCTGAATCAATCTTAATCCTTATTTGATTCAGAAGTATGGGATCCAAAAAAGCAGCACCTCCAATTTGTTTGTCTTTGGAGCCATCGGTAAAAATTGTATGAAAATTTGAATATTGTTCTCGGATATATTTTATGCAAAGGAGTTTTAATTGTTCAGTACTGTATCGGCGTTTAGCTTGACAAATGCTAGGAATTTTATCAAATATTATAGTAGACATATCAATATTACTAATCCACCTGTCAAGTGAAAACATTTCTAGTTGAACGCTTGAGTGTATTGGAACCGAAGCATACTGTGCAAGGATGTCAATCAATAATGGCAGTTTCTTGTTTAGCCAATAGTTAGAACCGGTCACAAGTGAGAGATTTTCTAGTGATCTAATAGTTTTATTATTATACATAGACTTTGATTTTAACAAAAACTTAGTAGCTAAATATCTCCTACGGATATGAAGTGGAGGAAGGCATAGCTCGCTTTCCATGATGTGAATCGGAGTACTTCTAATAAATCCACCTACGACACGCAGTGCTTGATTTTGAGCCCTATCTAGTTTTATTAGTTTAGAATTACAACTATTGTCGAACAGGAAATTGGCGTAATCAATTCTGCTTCGAATTAAAGAAATATATAAACGTCTAAGGTGTTTTTGATGAAGTCCCCATCCTGCACCAGATAGAACTTTAAGTAAATTAATGAATTTCATTACTTTTA
The DNA here is from genome assembly GCA_929112965.1 of Mythimna albipuncta. Classification (NCBI taxonomy): domain Eukaryota; kingdom Metazoa; phylum Arthropoda; class Insecta; order Lepidoptera; family Noctuidae; genus Mythimna; species Mythimna albipuncta. The sequence continues at coordinate 2,945,398 of OV815973.1, forward strand.
GTGAAACTTCATGTTTTTATTTTTCAAAAAAATCCGATTAGATTGATTTTTATTTCTGGCTAGTATCGCTCTAGTAGGTATGCACTCAACTTAAAACTATTAAACGTCGCGAGTCGCCAAAGATATTTTCTTCATCGTAGATAATAGCGGTGCTACACCTCTCACTTTACCTTAAAAAAATAATTATTGCGTGAATTGAAATTTTTTATCATTAACACGAACCAAGCCTCCTATCGTATCTAAAAACTATCGACGTCTTTGTATATTTTTGAAAGCATTGCGCCTTCTCATTCGTATATTCGATGTTCTATTCGTGTAAAAACCGCAATGAAACAGAAAGTGTGCGATAAAAACTTCAATGAATTTGTGCTGCGGTGCTCATTCACCCGTGCGGTTGCAAAACGGAACAATTCGTCGGTTTCTTACTGTGATTGTAGTACATAGTGGTTACAGTGACGTGGCTAGACGTGGGCACAGTGGGCCCTCGCCCAGAGCCTTACACCCAAAGGGGCCTCGCACAAATCAAGGCTCTTTAAGAATAAGCCTTTTTTATAATTGATAGACTCGCGTTTGACCTTTATTTCATAATGATGATAAACGACGATCTGGTCGAACACTGGGTTGCAACGGTCGCTATCTCGTTTCCGAATTTAGAAAACACTAGCTTTTGCCCGCATTTTCACCCACGTACATAAAATATAGCCTATGTCACTCAAGAATGAAGCAATTTTCTATCGATGAAAAAAATGTTAGCAATCGGACCAGTATTTTCAGAGATTACCTCCTACAAACAAAAAAAAAACAAACTTTACCTCTTTATAATATTAGTGTAGAAAAAGGCCTCGCTATTGTGCCTTCGCCCACGTCTGAACTAGTCCACGCTACGCCACTGAGTGATTACGTTGTGAGTGGTCATTGTGCGCTGCACTTACCGTTTCAGATACCAGGGACTCAGAAGTGAATGGTAGGCAACGTGAAAAAAGTTAACAAGGTCGGAACATTATTTTTTAGAATAGAATAGAATTGAATGTAAGTTTATTTCTTTAGTTAAATAAATATACCATTATCCACTTATAAATAGAATTTTATAGGTGCATTTGGTGTCTATGTTTTGACACAGTTTGTCCGAGGAAGGATCTTTTGCAGCCGACTGTCGAATTCTTTTCACACTTTATAGGTACAATGTGTAACGTTAAATGCGTAAAACCTGAAAACAGTTTGATCAGAATCACGAGCAGAATCAATTAAACCACTTTTTAATATCATCATTAAAAATTTCGCCGTCTATTATAAGCATAGGAAATAGGATTAACATTATTTTTTTATGGAAATATCTATCGATATTCCATTTCATCAAAGCGTTTTTGGATATGTGAGTAATTGTTACTACGGTACGGTGGTTGAGTAAATGGCTGCTGCGTTGCGTGAAACGGGTTCGATTCCCACATGTAACAAATATTTGTATAGCCTACAGATTAGGTGTTCCAGGTCTGGGTGTCATATGTACGCAAAAGTTCTATGTGCACAGATATGATAGATAGATAGATAGATAGATAAAATAATTTATTCGTTGCAACACAAAATGCACACAAAAGCACAACTAAATTATAAAAAAAACCAAAATACACCTACACCATACAAACAACAAAAATAAAAACAAATAAAAAAATATTTACAAGCCAAATAAAACACAAAAATAAAATAATGATAACATTAAAAACAAAAGAAAAAAAAAACAAGATATATAAAATGACACTTATGGGGTGGGTACTTGAAATACTCAAAAAAAAAAGAAATAGTGCGGTGTGCATCTCAATGTTGCACCAAATGGGAGCCCAGCTCAGCGTGTGTCAGGCAAAATACCTGACGCTGATATTCTGCTGGATCCCTGCGGTGACAAACGGACGCTCAGTTGTATTTTGTGAAAGGAAGAAATTAGGTATAGTTATGACAGGATAAAAAATTTTGGAATTAGTTGGTAGGTTGGATTTTGAAGGTAAGCAAGGATGTTAGAGTTGGACACTGAAGTTCTCACGTAGTATTTTGCATTAAATTACTTGATTCTATAATTTTAAGGTACTATTATTATGTGTCTGAGTGAAAATCGAGTGAATATAAAATAAATAAAATGTATAAAGCATTTCAAAAATAAATAAATTTTAATAATTGGTGTCATATACAAGAAATAAATAAATATAATTAACTAGAAATAGCATTAAGTACAAACTACCAATCGCGATATGTAGTACCTACGTCAAGCATAAAGAAAACTCGGATATAAAGTAAAATAACACGGTACCCAGCTATATAATGGACGTATTCAAATTATTCATCCCGAGATCCTTTTGCGAGGTGATGAGAAACTGCCGTAGTCGTGACTTGAACGTGTCAAAACATTTAATATTTCTTATTGGTGGGGGTATATTGTTCCAGCATTTAGAAGCTGAGTACCGAAAACAGCCTCTGAAGGCAGCAGTCTTGTGTGACTGAGTGGTCAGTTGCTGCGAGCACTGTCTGCTAGCACATTGCCTTCTACTAGCTATCCAGCTCAATTTATTGTACAAGTAAGACGGCCGCTTGTACTTTATTACCCCAAACAATAGGCAAGCCAAGTGTAACTTGCGGCGTGACTTCATCTTGAGGATTGAGTGGTTGTTCAAGAATGGCGTTACATGAGTTCTAGGTGGGATTTTGAAACAAAATTGAGCGCAGGCGTTTTGCACCCTCTGGATTAGTCGATCAGTCCTTGCCAGTAGTCGAGGGCCAATAACCGTATCTGCATAGGTTAAATTAGAGAGTACGAGTGATTCAACCAGCTGGATACGCAACTCCTCAGATAGATAAGGCCTAATTTTATAAAGGACCTTCAGCCGGTAGAAACACGTACGCACTGAAGCTGCCACGTGAGCTTCGTATCTCAATTCCGCATCCATATTCAGACCTAAGTTACGTGCCTCACTAACTCGACTGACCGACTCACCCAGAAGGGTGACATTGAGCGTAGCTGGCACTGCACTGATTTGAGTTTTAGTTCCAAATAGCATGTATTTACTTTTAGTGGGGTTAAGTACTAAACCATTGTTCTCTGCCCAACATGCTATTCTATCGAGATCGTCATTTAAATCCTTTAGCGCACTGTCATAGTCAGTCGGGTTAAAAGAAATGTAAACTTGTACATCATCAGCATAAATATGGTACCTACATCGCTTTAGAGAGTTAACAATGTCTGCACAATACAAGATGAAGATTATAGGACCCAATATAGAGCCTTGTGGAACTCCCCTATTTACAGGTGTGAGTGATGAAACGAGGGATGAGCCATTGTTTAAACGGATTTCCACTCGCTGTTGTCGGTTGGTAAGGTAACTGTGAAACCAATGTATCGTACTTTGATCAAAACCATAATAATAAAGCTTTGAAAGAAACAATTCTATATTTATACAGTCAAAGGCCCTCGAAAAATCAAGTAGAACAAGAAGTGTACATAGACCCTTATCCTGTGATGCCAAAATATTATCAGTAACGTCTAAAAGAGCTGTAGCAGATCTATGATATGCTGTGACCAGATCTTAGAAACTGATGTTTTTCTTCTTCCTGCCCTTATCCCGTATTACTTGGAGTCGGCGCAACATGTTTCTTTCTTCCATAAGGTATATGGTTAAGTATAACTGGCTAGATCGTTTAAATGTTAATATTTAATGATATGGCAATCCTCGTTTTGCCATATCATTGACTAGCTTTTGCCCGCAGCTTCGCCGCGTACTTAAAATATAGCCTATGTCACTCAGGAATAAAGCAGCTTTCTATCGGTGAAAAAATTTTAGCAATCGGATCAGCCCCCCTAGCCAAGTTACAAACATTTTGCTTGCGTCTAACGCTTCGAGTTGACCTTGCTGCCAATTATTTTGTTCTGGTCACGTGACTGAACGTTAAGACGACGTTATTCCCGTACATTTGAAGCTTTCTACAAGCGTTAACTATTGCAGATTAGAAACTTGGCTAGGGGTACAGTAATTTCAGAGATTACCTCCTACAAACAAAAAAAACAAACTTTTCTTTATTATATTGGTGTAGAAGTGTAGATGTAGGATTCCAATTATAATAAAAGGTTTATAGAAAGTAGGCCAAACAAAGATTGAAATATCATCAAACTTTAACCTTTTGAATACCGTAATCTAGAGACACAATAGAGAGAGAATGCCCGGCATTCGCCCTCTCATAACGATCTTTTCAATTTTATTTGACCATATCATGAAGTGTAATATCTAATACGCAATTTTCTTTTCCAGGGATGAACGAAAATCTTCGAAGATAGCAGAGTGACTCGGTTTTGGTCCGGGCCTTGGTTCAGGCCATGGTCCGGAGCGGAGGAGTGGCAGGCGGGCGCCTCCTTCTGCGAAGCAGTAATGCTAGCAAAGGAGGAGGCCGACCGCAATGGCGCGGGCGCTCTTGCCACCGCCGGGATTCCGATCCCGATTTCCGGCCATCGTAGACGAGGATTTGCGGACGGCGAGTTATGGGTAGCTCGCGATGGATCTCGTACGCCTCAAGTAGTTGTAACAACAGCCGGGGCCCAGCTGGGTGGAACCTGCTGGGGCCAGGGTTAGTTTCGAAACATAGCTCGAGTCCCGGTATGAAGGCTTGAAGAGACGGGGTGGGTTTTTAGTCAGTGAGAGTCTGACACTAGCTCCCGCTCCGCCCAAGAACGGGGGTTGTCATTCGGTAGATGATTTTCCCACCATAAAAATCCTCGGTAATGATAAAATGTGAGATACTTTTTCAAGAAGGATCTATGGGCAAGGCTAAAGATTTCTTTCTTTTTCTTCAAGCTTTCTATCTTTTTCATGGCCCCAGTAGGTCGAAGCCTACTAGCATCAAAACTGCTGGACCACTACGGTTGCTGAGAACTCCTTGAGGCGCGCGTGGAACATTACGCGCCGTCGGCGACTTGAACTCGGTCCGGACGGTTGTTGTTAAGGCTTATAGTCCCTTAAACCATCTGGCCGAAATTAAATGATCACTACTCTAGTACCCGTCTAGGCGACAGTGGGACTATGTGCATTTGTTTGCAGCCAGCTGCGCCCGGACAGAGCCCCGCTGACTTATAAATCTTTTATTTACAAATGCTATATTCACTTTGAAGAATATTTAACCACCAATCTTTATGTGTAAAAACGTTTCTAAAGATCCAAGCCGTTCAAAAGAGTAGGGTAAAGTTGAGAATGTGAATTGCTGTATGTAATATTTTTTTTAGACAAAAGTATTAATCGCACGAAAAAATCAAATGTTGATAATGTCTTTCATGAATCTATAAATAAACATATATTTTTTTCAAACCTATTAACCAGGCCGTTACTGAGGAGTAGGCTTCAGAATGTCACTGTTCTATGGCACTTTTCGGGCGCTTGGGCCTTAAAGGGTAAAGCATAGCTTTTGTTTTGTAACCGGCTTAAGTGAAGGTATAGTTGATGGCGAAATTTCAAACTCGACTCGAGCTTACCATTTCATTAAGTAGCGATTAAACGGTGAAGGGCGAGGTAGCCCTCACCCTAGTCACCATAAGTAAAAGGTATAAGTAGTGTTGCAAGACTGAGGTAACTGATGACGTTATCATTACTTACTTGGCAATTACCGTAGACAATCTCTTCGTATATGTGATGGCAATTTGTATGTGCAACTGTGTGGCTGTTCTTTTTGATGTAATTAATATTTCGTTTGTCTGTATTCTTCGAAACATCCATGTTATAGGCATGCATAGGCGTATATGGGGGTGAGTGGGCTGTTCCCATACTTGTGTGGTCTAGTGCCAACCCCAGGATGTTGTGCGCTACCGATTCGAAATTCTATAATGGACGCCAAAATACTAATTACACAAAAAGCAAGTATGTCAGGGGCCAGAGACCCTAGCCACGAGCTCATCGCCTTCTTCTGCAAAGCAGTAGCTAGCCAAGAAGGAGGCAGCACGTACATGCGTGAGGGTGCGACCCTTATGCCTCAGTCGTCGGAATGCCGATCCCGATTTCTGGTCACTGTAGACGAGGGCTTGCGACCGTCTGGACCAAACCCAAGTCGTCGACGGCGCTTACTGTTCCACGTGCGCCTCAAGGAGATGTCAGCAACCGTAGGGGCCCAACAGGGTTGAAACCTACTGGGGCCAAGGGATTGCTACTAAAAGGAAGACTCGGCCCTGGTATGAAAGGCAACGTAGAAACAGGAGTGGGTTTTTAGTCAGTAAGTCTGACACACCCTTCCACCCCACCTAAGGGCTCCGTAATTAGATGATTTTTCCACCTAAAAATAAATCCTCGTGTGGCGATACCGATTTGGAATTCTATAATGGATGCCAAAATACTGATCACTTTACACAAAAAGCAGGTATGTCACGGGCTAGACACTCCCTCTTTAAGGAGTGGGTGGAGCGGCAATACGGCGTTCTCACCTTCCGCATGCTCACCGGACATGGCAAGTTCGGGAGGTTCCTGCATCGGATTCAGGCGGAAGAAATGCCTGGGTGTCATCACTGTGTGGACCGCCCGGAGGACACGGTGGAGCAGACGGTGGAGGTGTACCCCGCTTGGGCAGAGCACCGCCATGTCTTCGTGGAGGCTATCGGCGGCAACGACCTGTAGTCGGAGCGAGGAGGAATGGCAAACCGTTGAAGTAATGTAATGTAATGCAATAAGTAATGTCATCAGTTGCAAATATAAAACCAAAGAAAATGCATGAAAGCCACTTGACGACGCAAAACACATTTGTTGTTTTAAAACTTTCTAGCCGTTTCCAATGCTTTCACAAGTTGATGTATTCTGTTCAATATTTATTACAACAGAATTATTCCTACTAGCTACTATGTGACTGACAATGTTTCACACCTAAATGAACTCGAAGCATTTACTGAAGAAAGCGAATTTATTGCCGGTTGAAAATAATAGTTAAAGAACTTATGTAAGAAAATAAATGTTACAGTGTGGTATTCTTAGGGTTGCTATCTTTATTTGGCAACCAGGACAAAGAGTATGAAATCCCGGATTTTAGGTTCTAAACTCGGACAAATCATCACGTTTTTATTAAACTTTCTCAGTACAATTAAAATAGTTCGGTTAATTGCGGCATTTGCTGTGCAGCGCACGAAATTTTATTCCTGGACTACAAATAAGAATCTGCCCAGAAATTCCCCGGATGCTCTTTTATCTAAGACTATTGGCAATGTGCTTCACTTTTCTTGGACTGACCGACATTTACTATTCAAAAGTGCCTGCAAATGGTTTATTTGAAATAAATGATTTTTGATTTTGATTTTGACTATTCCAGGGTAACTCGGACGGATAGCAAACCTGGTTATGCTAGATCTGTATGCATTGGAAAATATCATAGGTACTTAGAAAAAAATCGCTCCACTTGAGTAGAACATCAGAGATGAACTATTTACCTAACGAGCCGCTAAATATCCAAGAAGATAAAAAATGCTGTAATTAACACTTCAGAGATCAAGGGGTTAATTAACTAGTTAAGTATAAAAACGAAAGGTTAGTTATTTACACGCCGAGCGCCTGTTGCATAATGCTTAGCTAAGTTTGTTTTACGCTGCTTTTTAGTTCACTTATTTTGTAGGCGATTTTATTTTAGGTTGAGAATAAAACAGCTTTTGGAAAGGGTATTAGTTAACACAATAGCCTTCAAAAGTTTTCTGTTAGTAGTTATAATAAAATAAGGTACCAGGATATTATGAAAATATGAAAGGTTCTCTCAAAATGTTGTGATAAATCAAGCCCTTCGTTCCGAAATACGTAACAGTACCTATCTATAAGTAATAGTTATAATTTAACCTTCAACTTCTTCTGTTTACCCAACTTTGCCAAAAGCCTACTCTATTTCTTTTCACTCAGTTCTTATCATCACTTTTTCTAATCCATATTTTCCTTTCTTATTTTAGTTGTAGATAACATTCTCATTTTTTATGAGATTCTTGATAATTTCGTTACGTACTCTAAAAAAGCCTAGTAACTTCCTACAGGTCGTCAACAAATCCTAAATGGTTATATGACTCAAAACTGCCTGACATTATGTTAAAATTACAGAAAAGGCGAAAGTTAACCACATTTACAACAATAAAATTAAATTTACTAAAATATAACACTTTAAATATTATTACAAATTGTATTTTTTTTCTATGATTTACAAAATGTTACTATCTAGTAACTAAAATCTAATTTTACATCTCTGAATGCTGCTTGTATATATCTCAGTGCAACCCACAAGCAACCTAAATAAGCGATATTTTTGCTGAATGTAGGTAATGAGAAATATAACAATTTTAGCTTTTCGTAATATTCGCAAGCAGCCTGAATGTAATCTTATTTTAATATTGAAAAAGCTAATTAAGTTGTATGCTGAGACTACATAACTTTATGAAAATAAAGTCTAAGGACGCCTGACACAATAAAAATTAATACATACTTTAGTTTGCGTATTGCTATGCATTTTTGTAAGGCGTTTTCATTAAGATTTACAATAATTATAATTTTAATTTTACTTGCAAAGAACAGTAATAGATTGTACCTAGCTCATAAAATATTTAAAATATAAACTTATTTGGCTTAAAAATAGTTTCTGTTAATTTATTTTTTATTGTTGAGACGATTCTAACCTAAAAAAGATACAAGTATCCAGGAACATTTTATAAAAGTAATTCTACTCAAGTTAGTCATGTGGTCTATCGGCACAATGACTTCTGTATCCACTTGTCACGTGTCGATAACCTCGAAATTATTATTGTTATAATTCCGTTTATTCATTAAAGATACTTTACATTTAGGTTATTTTTTTTTTAACTTAATTATTATAAAAAAAAACATTAAAAATATATATTATTAGCGACTTTTGGAATATAGAAGTCACATCAAAATATAAATTCTAATAGTAGGTAGGTATCATTTTACCATTTCATACTTCGTCGCTGAAGCAAAGCTGCAAGCATTAAATTGTTTAAGCTTTGAAAGACACTTCAAGGTATAAAGAAGCTGTTAATAAAGCTGCAGTACCTACAGGTGACATTATAAGGAATTCTTACTCTGCCGAAGCAGAGTATTCAAAAAATATTATAGACTCATTTGAGTGTTCCCCTCCACGGAAATCTTTAGTAAAAGGCGAAAGATTTATGCGTTTTGAAGGGAAACCAGAGTTGACAGCGAATGAGTCGCCCGAGACTATATACCGCGCGCGGTAACGAAACCATAGCGCGATTCAGAAATGAGCGTCGATTGTACAACGCCATCTATCGAGCACGCGAGAACTAAAACACCTACCGATAATACATATCCATTACAAAGACAGTAAGTTAGCAGTGAGTGTAAATTATAAAAGTAATAATACCATAATAAAATATATCTCCAATGATAAGTGAAAGAAATCCTCAACAGACTTACTTTAACACCTAACCATATTCATAAAGTCATATGAGTATATTTCTGCCGTCCTCTAACTAAAAAGCAGCTATGTGCTTTGTTTTCTAAGTAACTTAGCTGCTTTTTAGTTAGAGAGAAGATTTGGAAACATGTTGCACAGACATGTTTCAAATGAATGAAAGGCCTTGAAAGTTATTCTGGGTATACTGGACAATATAATATCTGTGTTTCAATCACATCATGTTCTTCTACTTGTCAAATTTCTTAAATTTATTCACTGAAATATCCTAAACCAATAGGCCTAGAATTACAAAGTCCCTAATACAATGAATTTTGGCTGATACGTAATCATAACAATGATGGTAAAACAGATGTCATCAAAATAAGTGTAATATAGTGTACCGTTCCAATTTATTCATTTCAAACGCCTGACTAAATCCATAGAGACACATTCTGAGAGAGCAAACAAAGGAGGCAAATATTCAACACGTAGCTGAGGTTTGTTGCTTAACAGAAAAACAAGGAAACCAAATAAACAAGGAGTTAATTGGAATAAACTGGAAGACTTTTGAGATGAAAACGAAGATAGACAGAGAAATGACAGGAGCAGTAATGCACCGATCACAGAGTTATGGCAAGAGGTTGATAACGGTTATATTTTCTTAATCGGTTTTTAGCTAAATAAATTAAAGACTCTTGAAGCTTTCATTTAAAGAACAGACCAACTAGCTCTTGCTATTTATGGTCCTCTGGTCAAGGTTACCGTCACTCGCATTTAATATCCATGCAAATTTTTGATGATTGATTACTTTTACTGCATTACCTGTCATTAATCTTCATGTCAAGATCTTTAAGTTGTTACAGCTTGGCAGAAATATCATTATTATCACCATCACCATCATAATATCTTATATTAGCCATTTTCAAATTCCTTGCAGGTTAATGTTAATTCAATTTTTAGAAATTTAAATATTACAAACTCGTAGTAAAAAGTAATATATATTATTTGCCCGAAAAATGTATGCCCGTAATAACCATCGAATTTTGAAATCCTGTCATTGGTCGTGATGTTTTACTAATAATTGTGGGCTTTTTAGGGTTCCGTAGCCAAATGGCAAAAAACGGAACCCTTATAGATTCGTCATGTCTGTCTGTCTGTCTGTCTGTCTGTCTGTCTGTCTGTCTGTCTGTCTGTCTGTCTGTCTGTCCGTCCGTCCGTATGTCACAGCCACTTTTTTCCGAAACTATAAGAGCTATACATTTGAAACTTTGTAAGTAGATGTATTCTGTGAACCGCATTAAGATTTTCACACAAAAATAGAAAAAAAGAAATAAATTTTGGGGGTCCCCATACATAGAACTGAAACTCAAAAATTATTTTTTCATCAAACCCATGCGTGTGGGGTATCTATGGATAGGTCTTCAAAAATGATACTGAGGTTTCTAATATCATTTTTTTCTAAACTGAATAGTTTGCGCGAGAGACACTTCCAAAGTGGTAAAATGTGTGTCCCCCCCCCTCTAACTTCCAAGATAAGAGAATGATAAAACTAAAAAAAATATATGATGTACATTACTATAAAAACTACCAACGAAAATTAGTTTGAACGAAATCCAGTCAGTAGTTTTTTTTTAATGCGTCATAACCTGAAAAAAATACACTATTATTAAAACATCGATCAAAGTTACAACACATTACAAGAACTTTTATATTATGCTACTTGGTGCTATGGAACCCTTCATGGGCGAGTCCGACTCGCACTTGGCCGGTTTTTTCAGATCTACGGTCTCAAGGTTATTGCTTGAGATCGTCTTACATTACCCGTTTTTAAACTGTTTTTTTTTTCAGTTACTGCACTTATCAGATATTTATTTTAGTCAACACTCTTAGCAAATCCTTCTCTTCTTCTTCATCCTGTATTGTTCCATCTTTCTAGGGGTTGCCATAACATCTTTTGTTTCTGTCAACCGTCGCGCTATTATTGATTCTGCTTTCTATCTTCATTTCATTCGTCACACAATGCACTATGTAGGTACCTATGTTTTATCTGACCTCCAAAAATTTAATAATAATCTGGTTCTGATTAAATAGGATTAATGATACAGCAGGCATGTTTATGGAATTGACTTCTCGCCCTTCGATTTTATTCTCAATAGTCGATTCCTCAACTGTAGCAACTTATTTGACTTCAATTACATGAAATGTATTTTAATTATGTTTTATAATTGTTATGGTAGGTATTCGTATAAATATTAGTTTTTCTTATAATTGATAATAATTATGTATGTCACCAAAAATAAAATTCTTGAGTTAAACTCTCGTTATAATTACATTATTAAAAATAGATATTTTTAAACATATTAAATCTTATCCAAATTAAAATATTTTACAGTGCATCGGAGTTTTTTGAATACAAAAATTAATATTTTTACATGCTTTTTCATTAATCAAAGCCCTTTGCACGGATACATTTTAGTTTCAATTTTTTTTGGACTGACCGACATTTGCCCATTCAAATGTGCCTGCAAATGGTCTATTTGAAATAAATGATTTGATTTTGAATATGTAACTGTTCAAACCACTAACATACATACTATGAAGTAGTCTAATTTTTCTGTCTCTTCATCAAGTTACAAAAGATAATAGTTTATGTTCTACTCAAAAGATGGCGCTACTCGTAGCCAGTTTACATCCACAGTGTACAATATTACACACATGACAACATATCTAAATGTTGATGATTATACTTCTTTGACTACTCAAACTACACAGCAAAGTGCATCTAACTAATGCTAATCTTACATAACTACCGGTAGAGTCATTAGTATAAACACTAAGAGGTATAATCAGTGCCGTAATTAGCCTTTTATACACTCGGTGCGAACTTCTATAATGTAGATCTTGGTTAGAACAATAAAAGGATTAAAGGAACCACACACTATTTACCTCTTGTGGATGCTGGAGCATAGAATCGAAAAGAACAAGTACAGATAGAAGAGTACAAAGGACCTGCTTATTCCTTCCAGCAGAACTGCGACAGGAGAGTTAGATGAGAGATGTAGACGCAGTGTGTCTATGTCTATGTCTGAGTATAGTTTCCGCACTTAGTCCTATGCGGACCATTATACGTGGGCCATAGCGGCCATAACCTTGGGTGGGCTTATTCCAACCAGCCCACCTCTCTCCAAAAGCAGATTAGGCCTCTCAGGTTTTTCAGGGCATCTATAAGAGAATTCAGGGATCCTATGGTTCGTGTGCGTATTTCAGTGTCCCTTGTGCAGTCTAGGAGCACTTGCGCAACTGTCTCCTCTCCTCTCTGCACAGGGGACTGTCTGTGATGCCTATTGTGTGGAGGTGCTTATTCGAGACGCAGTGTGTATAAATAATTTAAAGATAACAAAATAAAAAGACTATGTATTTATGTAGTTTTGTTGTAGTCACAGTGTATTTTGTAGGCCCGGATTTCGTGTCGAAGCGGCCCAGTAACAGCGATTTTTTTTTAAAATAAACTTAGTAACAATAAATTAAGTAAATTCAAGATTTTTGTTATACCAGATCCTTTTAAAAAACAAGCTTTATTATTTTATGTAAGTACTTAATTTTCATATATTTTTGTAACGTAATCTCGTAGGTAAACACGTTTGAAATTGTAAGTTAGGGTTAGATTCGATTTTTTTTTTTATTATGCCAACTAATTTAGGTATTCACCAAGCGGTTCATCATCATCATCACCAGCCTTTTAATGTTCCCACTGCTGGGACTCAGGCCTCCTCTCTATGAGATGGAATGGGCCGTAACCCACCACGCGAGCTCAGTGCGGGTTGGTGAATGTCACATGTCTTCGATTTTTTCGTTTTAGGACATACCGGTTTCCTCACGATGTTTTCCGTCACCGTTTTGAGAGCAGTGGTAATGAAATCAATTACACAAAGTAATGCGCCTGGCAGGGTTTGAACCCGCGACTTACAACTCGTAAGTCGGAGCTATTACCCCTCGGCCACCACTGCTCTCACTAAGCGGTTGGCTAATGGTATCTAATAGAAATAAATTTTCAAGGTTTTCTCTTTTATAGTTGTTCATTTTCAGAGCAAAAAAATTCAAAATGAGTATAACCTGCCCTTAACTATCAAGCTTTGGATCGTCAAATCTTAGGGTCCAGTTTGATAATTTCTCCGCCCCACCACAGTGTGCTCCCTGTGCCTGGGCATCGCTGGCACCGCCTAGTGACTTACGGCACTGAGTATAATAATATCTACCTACTGCAAAAATATGCTATGTCATGCTAAAAAATATCTAGTTGTAGATTGTAGCCGAGGCACTGACTGAAATGGCAGTGTGGAAATATTTAAACTCATTATAACACTATTTTTAGCACAGCTATAAACAATCATGTTTGTTAACATGCAGTTATTAGTGAAAGGAATCTCATAGGGACGGTTCATTTATTTTGTTCCGAACACCAAAATACCATATTTACAAGAAATTTATAATAGTTTAGTTACTTCGCTAATCTGAATGGTTCTTATAATTATGATTTGACCATTACATGTCGGCTTGACCATAGAGTTTGTTTCGGTGCTTTTTCTTAGGAAAGGCAGCTAGGAAACGCTGGCCTCATCTAGTTTCAACTGATGACCAAATTGACGTGTAAACGTGATTATAAAAAACCGGCCAAGAGCGTGTCGGGCCACGCTCAGTGTAAGGTTCCGTAGTTTCCCGTCCGTCACGATAAGTGTACCCACTTATGAGTTTTAAAAAATGCTTGCATATACGATTATACTACAAACTTAGTCCAGAAATTATTTTGTAGAACCCTTTTGTCTTTTTTGTACAAAAACTGTTCTTTCCATCAAGTTCAAAATAATTTTCCTAGAAAGTCCTTATAAAGTTCTACTTTTCTGAATTTTTTCATATTTTCTAAACTTATGGTTCAAAAGTTAGAGGGGGGACACATTGTTTTTTACTTTTGGAGCGATTATTTCCGAAATTATTGACATTATCAAAAAATGATTATATTGATAGTAAATCCCTATTCATTTTGAAATACCTATCCAACAATATATCACATGTTAGGGTTAAAATTAGAGATGCGCCGACTAATACTTTTGCCGAGTAACGAATACCGAGTTTTACTCGGTTTAATTTTTATTCAACCGAGTACTCGGCCGAGTAACTCGGTTCAATCAAATTCCCATTTCGTGCGCGTAAACAAATACAAACAGGTTCGCGCCAGTCGAGAGGCCTGCTCGCGTTGATTGATACACCCCTAACACCGCTCGCACCTTTCAACTACCAGTCGCTTGATAGTTTGCAAACGTTGCGCGTCATAATGAATAAATAATGGAAAAAGTTTATTAATTAATGATTGACTGTATGTAGTACCTGATCAGTGATTATTGACATAATGACTTCACGTAAAAGATCTCGAATTTGGGCGTTTTACGACGAGATTGTAGAAGACAAAGCAAAAGTGAAATGTACTTTATGCAATTCTCTAATTTCATGTAGTGGTGTTGGATTTTGTCTCATCACTACTACTCATTCATTAGTATAATTTTGATTTTATTAATTAAATTAAATTTGAGATTGTCAAAGATTTCCTAAATTAGTTATTTATACTTTTTGATTAACACTGCTGTTTCAATTATATCTACCAAAATAAATATATGTTGCTTTTCTTACACAAAGTATACTCGGCATTCAAACCGAGTTATTCGGCCGAGTACGAGTATCAAAAAACCCACCGAGTACGCCGAGTACCGAGTATCAACCGAGTACTCGGCCCATCTCTAGTTAACATTAAAAAAAAAACACTTCCTACTTTACATATAGGGGGGCTACCCTAATAAAACATTTTTTTCCAATTTTTATTTTACCACTTTGTCGGCGTGATTGATATACATATTCGTACCAAATTTCAGCTTTCTAGTACTAACGGTCACAGAGATTAAGCGAGGACGGACAGACAGACGGACAGACACACAGACATGGCGAAACTATAAAGGTTCCTAGTTGATTACGGGAACCCTAAAAACCTATTTGCACAATAAAAATAATTTATCACTTTTTAGCAAATATGTCCATTACAGGTGTACACAGCATCAGCATGTACAATTTAAAATTCCCTGCTGCGGTCTTCAAGTCTGATAATTATTTTGGTGTCTTCAAGGATAGAGTGACCTATTCACGCTATCCTTGAAGACACATAAATTCCTCTTAGTAAAATAGTGCGGCTCGCTATTGACGATAGCATCACTTCACCATCAGATGCGATCGCTGTCAAGCACTGGTTTATTATAAATAAAAAATAATATTAATATTGGATATATCGCAGCCATCTGGTTAAATTAGCCATCCGATTGGATGGCTAGGACGTTCGTTAAACGCCGGCATCCAATTGGATGCCTAGGCCGATAGCTGTTTGAACTAAAACAACTCAAAGTTTAACAGATTGGCGTATTGAAAGATAGCCCTTTTGAAATGCCTGATCAAGACTCAGCCAAGTGAATCAAATTTAGTTCTGCTATTCATTGATTTACTTAAATATTTTACTATTACTTGGTGGACACTATTACTAAAAAGTAGTTTTATATAATTTAAAACCTCATGGTCACCTTACTAAACTAAGTGACTACATAACGTTCAGCTATCTGGTTAAACGTTGCGGTCAACGAGTTGGCTAGTGTTCTTCAGCCATTTCATTGAATGGCGTTTAACGAACGCCCTAGGCGTCCAATTGGATGGCTAATTAAACCAGATGGTTGCGACAGATATAAATTAAAATTACACAATGGTTGGCGATGGTTGCTTTTAATTTGGTGAGAAATCATCTAATAACTTCTCCGCTCTGTGTGCAGAGGGCGTGTCTAACTTTTACTGACTAAAATCCTCCCGTTTCTTCGCTCTCCAGGACCACAGTGACTCTTTTGAACCATTCAGCGTGGTGACAGTTTGTAAAAAAAGAAACAGCATCCTTCATATGAAGTTTGCCCTTCAAGACTTCACACCGGCATACCTTATAGTAGATAACAACCACTAAGAATGGCGGAAGATTTTTTTCAACGTGGAAAAACATCTAATAACTTCTCCCGCACTAGGGTGGAGCATAATGAGTGTTAATTTGTAATTGACATAAGCCACACCTTGTGGGTCTTTAAGTTACCAAGAGCATGGCAGTTGAGTTTGTCATGCTCACTCAAATGTCTTGCTGATGGTGGCACGTGGTATTGGGTCATTAGGTTCCCTTCAAAATGGTTGAGCTAGTGGGGATGATGCACGTGTCATGCCTGTGAACGGGTGCCATCGGTTGAGACTGGTCATCTCTTAGCTGCCAGTGGCTTAATTCAATTCCTACTTAACCCTAAACATACGTTTATGAAACGATCTAAAAAATAAAAATATGGCTATAATCTATTCAAAACAAAACTTTAACATAAATAATACTTACATTGTCTTACACATAACTAACTATATTTAATAAAACTTTTGCGAATTCACTCAAAGTGCACGAGAACACATCCAGTCATTATTTTATTATGTAATTATTACTTATCTACATTGTGCTCACTTATTAGAAGCGACAACAAATATGTAACCAAGATCTATGTAACTCATAATTATGATTTGAAAAGAGTATCAAAGGAGTTTCTTGCACGTTCTTCTCTATAGAGATCTACGCTTTGGAACGTGCAATGTAGCTTCACTTTTTTGGACTGACCGACATTTGACTATTCAAAAGTGCCTGCAAATGGTCTATTTGAAATAAATGATTTTGATTTGATTTGATACCCTTTGCAGTCCAGGACCACGGGTTTCCTTCTTAGAAATTCCTTGTGCTTCTAGCAAGCATCGGCTCTGCTGGACCGTTACGATTTTGCTCTTTATAATGAAACACTAAGCGCCTTCTACGACTTGAAGCTCGGCCCGGAAGGCTACTGATGACCAGACGGCGAGTTAATCATTGCTCGTTGTCTGCAGTCCCACGCCGTAAGGTGGCCGGGGGACGCCTGGGTGTCGCCACTGTGCGGAACGCCCGGAGGACACGGTGGAGCACACAGTCGAGGTGTGCCCTGCTTGGGCGGAGCATCGCCGTGCCCTCGTGGGGGCGATCGGCGGCGGAGACCTCTCGCGCCGGGCCTTGGTTGAGGCCATGGTCCGGAGCGAGGAGGAGTGGCAGGCGGTCGCCGACTTCTGCGAAGCAGTAATGCTCGCAAAGGAGGAGGCCTAACGCATCAGGCAACGGCGTTATCGCCGCCGCCGTCGCCGGAATTCTGATCCCGATTTCCGGCCAACGTAGACGCGGGCTTGCGGACAGTGAGCATTGGGTAGCTCGCTGTCCGGCCGTCCGGTAACTGTCCGGACCAAGCCCAAGTCGTCGACGGCGCGCACTGTTCCCGCGCGCCTCAAGGAGTTGTCAGCAACAGCAGGGACCCAGCCGGGTCGAAGCCTACTAGGGCTAGGGTTATCCGAAAGGGCGCTCGAGCCCCGGTATGAAGGCTAGAAGGAAGGGGGTGGGTCTTTTAGTCAGTAAGAGTCTGACACTATCTCCCGCTCCGCCCAAGGGCGGGGGATGTCAATGCATGATTTTTCCCACCATAAAAAAAAAGGTGGCCGGGGGAAAATAAGAAGCTAAATTTAGAAGAAGAGAGAAGAAGTGTTATGGAAGCGATCGGTGGCTAAGATTTCTCGCGCCGGGCTTGGCACAGGCCATGGTCCGAAGCGAGGAGGAGTGGCAGGCGGTCGCAGTAATGCTCGCAAAGGAGGCAGCATCATGATTCCACCCCTAAAAAAAATTTTGAAAGTTCTCAATATTTAACTGCTATTTCAAGTACCTCGAGATGTTTCCCTTATTTATCTCATACTGGTTCCGTTAAAAAATTAATAAGTATCAAGATCTTTATTTATCGATTCATAGAGTAATCAGAGCACGGTTTTATAACATTAAGATATTTTATTTTCAATTATGTGTCTAGGTACAGGTCTACAAAGGTCAAGGAAACTCGTGCTGGCCCTCAGAAACCTGATCACAAATCATTGCACGTGACTATAAACAAATAAGGAAAACTAACTCAACATCTTTGGTTTAGAAAACGACTGTAAAAAAACGTGACTTCTACCTAATCACTTCTCGACCCAATTCCTTCCAAAATTGTAATGGGAAACCCAATCTATCTGGGTTCGAAGTCAATTAATTAAATCTATTGGAAACTTATGCCATCTAAAGCCGTTATTGTAATCAGTTAACACGTTGACCGCGGCTTGTATTTTTTCCATTCCTGTGGTACGGGGCCTTTAAGACCTCGTATTAAAACTATCATTCTGACGGCAAGGGGCTTATTAGATCCCGTAAAGATCTAAAAGCTTGTTTCGGCTAACTGCGATACGAGGTCCAAGTGACCCCGTCAAAAAGCTAAAAGATTGTTTTTGGCTAAGTGCGGTGCGGTAAGCATTGGTGGCTGAGTAGTAACGGTCCCGACTTACGTGCATAACTTTGCATACTTTATTTCATTACTATAGCTCTCAAAACGGTGAAAAAGAACATCGTGAGGAAACTGGCATGTCCTAGAAATAAAGATAGGTGACATTCACTAACCCGCACTGGGCCCGCGTGGTCGGTTACGGCTCATTCTCTCTCTTAAACAGAAGGCCCGAGTTCCAGCAGTGGGAACATTAAAAGGCTGTTTAAGCTATTTATATGTGGTACGAGGTCAAAGTGACCCCGTACTAACGTAGATACACTTCTGCATTCTGTTTTAATAGAGCGTCTAATCTATTTATTCATTTCTTTTCTAAACTAAACAAACTGAAGTTACAGCTTCAGAGAAGATTGATTTTCTTAACCTTACCGCAAGGAAGATACGTACGGGGCGATTTAGATCGCATTCAGTACTGAACGTGTTAAACCGCACAGAGTCACCATTTTGTTTCTGTTGCAAATTTAAATTACTAAACGGGTTTAAGTGTGGAAGGAAATACCCCTACCTTGATCATGTTTGAGTTCACAGAACCTTACACTGCGAAGTGGTCAGGATCCATTATCTTGTGATTTCTTGCCATCGGGTCGGCGACGCGACGCGTTGAGTTTCATGCGGCAAGGTCGTGGACAGCCCGCTAGGCCACTATCCCACTGGCGTTTTACGAGCGTTCCTCCAACGTCTGCGCAGCGACAACGTTGCTCTGACGTTAACGTCTATATTTTTGAAACTGCAGATCTAACTCATACATTGCACATCGCACTCAAAGTGGTGCGGGTGGCAGCGGAACAAGTGTGGTTCCGCGTACCAAAGGAAAATTACTAACTAACCTTTAAGTGTGCCTAAGCTTTTTTTTATTGGAAATTCTAAAAATCCTAAGATTTCATGAGATTTGCGAGAGTCCAAAACTCCAGAAATCTCAGGACAAATCCTGCGATATGGTCACCCTACCAGTGTCTGGGTTAGCACACAAATAACTATCTATTTTGTTCAATTATAGTTTGCTTTTTTCTAGGTCTGCGAACAGTGCTAGACTAAAACCTTTTACTTATCTAGATAGACCGAGGCCAGTCAACTAACAAAAAGCTAGACATCTAGAAATGATTTGCTAACCATACCTTGAAAAAAATAAATTGTAAGGTTACTTGCTTTGAATAGAGGTGTCATTATAAATTGTTAGAAATCTTAAATATTCCTGTTGCCAAAGTTAAACTTCATAGATATCAATAAAATGTAACTAGAATAATGGACACCCTAATACACTACAATTAAAGCAGGTCAATTATACTAATCACAGACTTTAGTTGTGAAGAAGTGTTTGTTTTTAGGGTTCCATACTTGAAAAGGAAAAACCGGCCAAGCGAGAGTCGGACTCGCCCATGTAGGGTTCCGTAGTAGCAAGTAACATTATATAAAAGTTCTTGTAGTTCGTTGTAACTTTGATCGATGTCGTATTTTTTTAGATATAAGACGTATTAAAAAAAAATACTTACCAGATTTCGTTCAAACTAAATTTCGTTGGCGGTTTGCATGGTAATGTATATCATATATTTTTTTTTAGTTTTATCATTCTCTTATTTTAGAAGTTACAGAGGACACACACATTTTACCTATTTGTTTCTATAGGTACTGTTTTAAGCGCGCCTCAAGGAGATGTTAGCAAATCGTACGGGCCTAGCGGAGTCGAAGCCTAATGGGACCATGGATTTGCTTCTGAAAGGAAAACCTGGCCCTGGTATGAAATAGTTTTATCATTCTCTTATTTTAAAAGTTACAGGGGACACACATTTTACCAATTTGGAAGTGTCTCTCGCGCAAACTATTCAGTTTAGAAAATTTTTTTTTTTTTTATTCATTTATGTACAATTTAATTAATTTAATAATTTATAAATAATTACTAGGTAATATATATACAAACTTAAAATAATAATATGTACAAACGATTAAAAAAGGCTAAAAAACGGGAAAAACTCACAGGGCATCAAAAAATTCGTCCACATCGATGTCAATGGAAAAAAAAATGAAATTAAAACTATATGTTCAAGTCTGCGGGCCTTTGAAGTTGTGAAAAAATAAAAAAAAGATACAGCCGTTTATGTCGCAAAAACCGTAAACATATTTGAGCAGAAAACAAAATTCTAAAGTGCTTCCCATTGACCCAGAATCCTGAAATTTTGCCTAAACCAAGGTCTCATAACACAAATACATATAACAAAATAAATCTAAAAACTTTTTTGTTATTACGTCACAAAAAAAAACCTTTTTTTTGCGATTCGTCAAATCTTCCTATGTACCTTAATTCTGGAATTGAATTGTTTTCATAGATAAGTTTGTACGGAACCCTCAGTGCGCGAGTCCGACTCGCACTTGCCTAGTTTTTTATATAAAAGTTGAATACAAACCTATCCGTCAGCTGCAGTAGACCATAACATACGTTAAAGCAAAAAAAAACTGCAAACCTAATTATAATTTTGAAAGTCAGTATTTTTGTTTTGTTTTTCTTTATTTATATTCTGAAATTTAAATATTTTTCACTTTTCTGTTTTTTTTTTTTTTAATTATGTTTAAAAAAAAACCGAAACGGTACGGTACCACCGTTTTTGAAAAAGTTTTTGCATTATACTTTTTTTATGTGGTATCCGTGGTATCCTACAGTTAATCTTGGATAGTTTACAAGTTCTATAGTAATAGGGTTCCCAAGGGGTAAAGCGAGACCCTATCACTATCCATCCGTCTGTCGGTCTGTCAGCACGCTGTATCTCATAAACCATGATATTTAAACAATTGAAATCTTCACAGATGAGTATCTCTGTTGTCACTAACCAGAAATACTAAAAAATATATTGAATAAATATTTAAGGGGCCTCCCATATAACAAACGTGTTTTTATTTGGCCTTTTTATAGATAATGGTACAGAACCCACCGAGCGCGAGTCCGACTCGTA
This sequence comes from Mythimna albipuncta, assembly GCA_929112965.1. NCBI lineage: Eukaryota > Metazoa > Arthropoda > Insecta > Lepidoptera > Noctuidae > Mythimna > Mythimna albipuncta. The sequence continues at coordinate 2,967,221 of OV815973.1, forward strand.
TTTGGCCGGTTTTATTACACATGGCAACACCATGCCCACCTTACGATTTCATAATCAGAACAGAGTTCGATGACATGTGACATCAAAACTATAAAAATAAAACCGAATGAAGAAATTTCACGATGCTATTAATAGCACAGTAACGAAATGGAATTTATAATATTGATCAACGTAAATAAATCAATAAAAATATTTTTGATATTGATCAATAAATTAGATTCAGGAGTTAATTGTATGCAGTCTCTCACTGGAGAGCGGCGTCAAGTCTTAATGACCTAGATGAGATCATAGAACTATCAATCACTCAAATGCATTAAAGTTTCTATAGCTTGAATTGCATATAGACCGACACGCACACGTGTAACACGTGCAGCACGCTTGCCAAGTTGTTATTCTGCAAACGTTAACGCTGTAGAAAAGTGTTGAAACGTTGAAACGTATGGGAATGACGTCATCTCAACGTAAAGTCGCGAGGTCGAAACAAACGAATAGAAAATTCGTAGTCAAGTTCACATCGTTCAAAATGATAGAATGAATTTCTACAACGTTTAACGCTACATCTTTTGATAAACAAACGCTACGTTGTAGAACGAGCGGTCGACGCAGGTGCGTGAACATGTCTACCCACTTATCGTTTTCTACAATTGCTGACACCGAAGCATTACCGATTGGAAAACGGAATTCGACACGATACGGTTGTAACTTGGCTAGGGGGGCAGATTACTTAAAATGACGTCGCGTGGCGTGGATGTAGCTCTGCAAGTCTAGTTTCCTTAAAAAATGTATCGAGACCAATGTGCTTTATTTTTAAGCTATTGCATAGCTTCTATCGCGGGCCTTGAGCGTGGAGACCGAATCCAGAAATTCCGTAACTCTCACTCACACTCATTTGTTCTTTGAGCGTGGTGACCGATAAGAAAACAAATGAGTGTACAATCAATCAAAATTCAATTCAATGTGTGAAAGTGTAACTTCAATTAATATCAAAGAAAAAAAAACAAAGGAAAAAAAATACTGCATAAATAAAATAAATAAATAATTTTAAGCTTTACCGCGGCAGTCCCCGAGTGCCACACGTCTTTTTTTTATTTTTTTAAGACGTCATACCTCAAAAGACGTTTATAAACGATTTTTATTTTAACCTAACCAAACTTGATCTAAACTAACCTGACCTAACCTAAGTTGTGAATGCATGTCAGTTTGTTCATTCCTATGCACAAAAGACAAAACAGCTGATAATGCTAGAGAGAATGGGCTCTTAATAAACTAGTGCGCCTCGCCATCAAAGATTGCATCGCTGCTTACCATCAGGTTGGATCGCAGTCAAGCACTAGTTTATTTCAATAAAAAAAAAACTATTTGATAATAATGAGTTTATTTTTCCATAAGAAGTCTTTTACTGTTAGTGATCTATTACAATATCATCAAGCATTCGTGAGCGTGAGTAAGCATCAAGAGGAAGAGGGAGGTCAGAGAAAAGATGAATGGACTGTGTGAGAAGAGATACGAAAGAAAAGGGAATTATGGGAGTAAAGAGAGTTAGTGATAGCGTGACGGGTGACAGGACAGAATGGAAGAAAAGAACGTGTTGTACTAACCCCTAATGTAACGGGACAAGAGAAAATGTGTTCACTACAGTGCCTATGAGTTGGTGCACAAACTACATCTAATAAAATAAATAAATAATTTAAAAAATTTAATTGTATTTAATGAAAGTGAAATTGAAGTGAAGTGAGCTGAATTGAATTGTATCAAAAATTATAAAAGCGATTTGAATTAAATAATAAATGAACATGATTTCAAATAAATTAAATTGAACTATAAAAATAAACTGAACTTAATTTATTTATATATGTATGTATTTAGAAATATATAAGTATGTTTATCAGTTGTCTAGTACTCATAAAACAAGCTCTGCTTAGCTTGGGACTAGACGGCGTTGTGTGATAGTTGTGGAATATTATTATATTATATAATTGAATTGAACTAAATTAAATTGAACTTAATTGAATTGAATTAAATTAAACAAGAACAGTTAAGATTCAGCAATGATGCGGTATTCAGCGAAGAAGTTTGTAAAGAACCCTCAGTCCGACTCGCATTTGCCCAGTTTTTTTTTTCAATTTGTTATTTCAAAATATTGGTAAATGGTAGTGTGACGTCAAACACTAGAGCGCTGCGTGAAACGAAATTTTTTGGCTAGCGCAACTACTATCGGTGTCTGAAGTGGAAACTCTTGCTTACTTCTATCGCCCTAGTCTTCATTTACTTCAACAATAAGTAGAAAAGTAGGTAAATGCAATCATGTGTCGGAAATAACGCCACGAAATGTACATAAAAACTTGACAAGTTAATTGTTGCAGACTAATTTGAAATTTTCTCATTGTTGCAAACACAATAACAATTGTGTCTGAGAAAAGATGACGAGATACTTCGTCACAGTACAAAGAGATGCGAAGAAATAGATAAAGTCTATATATCTGAATATAGATGGATATGTCTGAAGTGTTTTTTTTTTTCAGGTAATTTGGCAGAAGGCTGCGAGAATATTCGAAAGAGATACCGTGGCCAGACCAAGGATCGGTTTTCGCAAGAATCCCATTTTTTTTTTTTCGATGGGAAAAGTCATCTTATGACAACCCCCGCTCTTGGGCGGAGCAGGAGATAGTATCAGACTCTTACTGACTAAAAAACCCATCCCGTTCTTTCAAGCCTTCATACCGGGGCTCGAGCGCCCTTTCGAATAACCCTGGCCTCAGTAGGCTTCGACCCGGCTTGGCCTCTGCTGTTGCTGACAACTTCTTGAGGCGCGCGGGAACAGTGCGCGCCGTCAACGACGTGGGCTTGGTCCGGACGGTCGGACAGCGAGCTACCCTTTGCTCACTGACCGCAAGCTCGCGCCTACGGTGGCTGGAAATCGGGATCGGAATCCCGGCGGCGGCGAGAGCGCCGTTGCCTGATACGGTCGGCCTCCTCCAGTCGGCGACCGCCTGCCACTCCTCTTTGCAAGAATCCCTGTAAAATCGAAGAAAAAGTTTCACCACCAAAATTGTAAAATTTAATAAATGTGTGCATAGTTATCCGCACGGATCTTGAGCGCTGGCTTCAAGTTGCGCAGAAGTCAAATTCGGTCTCTTTAGTGGTGCGACGTGAGACGCGGGGGCGGGGAATGTCAGTGATTGGCTTGCCGCGCCATCGCGTCATAGACGTCACTTGTGATGCGTTCCTGCGCTTGCTGCATGTATCTAAAAACAACTACGATTGGCTCGCCAATGTATGGAATGCGTAAAGTGATCTCTACTCTGACACCGAACGCTCAAGATCCGTGCAGATAACTATACCCAAATAAAAGAAAAGAATTTTACGTTCCAAAGTGGAGATCTACACTTTGGAACGTTTGGAACGCGCCCGTTCACGAGCATGACCCCCGTCTTTTAATTCCACCCAGAGCAGCTTATGTTATTTGATGATATCCCTAAAAAAAAATCTAAGTTAGCACAAGAAACATAATAGAGTCATGACGTTATTTCCTAATTGTAGCTTACCTAATATAATAAAGACAAAATAAAAGGTAATATAATTACACATGTACAGAAACACCACCTTAACAAAAAAAATATCTTCAAATTTATAATGAAGACGACATTAATATGTACTTAGGTAATTACAAAATGTTAAGTTTTTATAAATATTTTGTAACAATTGTTATAACTCATTTTTCTCATGCTCATCATTCACAAAATGTTAGATACATAGTTTTTCATTTAGTACGTTAATATTTATGTTATCCTAGTAGAACAAGTTTTCCTTTCCACAACTCAAAACTAGTGTAAAGTTGCCAAAAACTTACGATCGATGTACTGTAACAGTGATACGAATTAGAGAAGAACCCTCCCTTGATTAAAAGCCTCAGGGTTATGAAATCTGCTTATTAGAAGATATCTATTATTATTTTATTGTCCCTAAAAATCAACAGCCAATATTACAATTTATTTAACAATAATATAATTTAGTATATATGTAGTAACAATATTACTGCTCAATGATTTATCCGCTTAAAAAAAATATTTAAAGATATATTTGGCAATGAGTCCTACTTATCACGAAAGGAATTGATAACAATGATTACCTATACCTATTAAGTATAAGATAAATTTTAATTTTATAAAACGCTCGAGTGCTCCCGTCAGAGAGCTCGTTTTATTCTATTTTCTTTTTTTTGTTAGTGGCCAGTTTGAATTTCGAGTCAACTTGTTCGATGCACGTATATTTTAATTCATTACGTTGACGATTTTTGATTTTCCAAATTCAAATCTCATTATTCCCTAGGGATCGGTCATACTGCGTTATCTCCCTAGGGATAGAATGACATGCTATAAGTGAGGTTTGTATGACGTATAAAGCGACATTATCGAGCAGGTGGTGTAAAAAAATAGTTTTCATTACTTATACTCTGAAAGTAGGTCTGAAGTTGCCTGAGGAGCGGGCTGAAAGTGATACTTTTCATCCCTAGGGAGTTTAACTTTACAACTGACAGCTGTCAAATTATTAAAAAAAAAACTAGTTCTATCTTCACATTTCTATTGAACCATGTTCCAATTTTCCATACAGCCAGTCAATCACAGCGCGATATAAAATTGAATTAACTTAAAGACAAGTATTAATTAAATAATGTTATTGATTTATTTGTTCAACTATTTCTTTAAAATACTTTATTTTTAAAAGATTAAAATTAATTTCTAATTTTTCACTAATGAGGCTGAATAGCTGGCCGGCCGCAGAAAAAAAAACAAAACAAAATGGCGGGAAAATGGCAATCAGTCGTTGGTTTCTTCGAGTTTTGTTTACGTTTTCGTACAACAAAGATTTGTATTAACACGTTATGTTTATCAGATTAAAATAGTGATTTAACGCCTAATTTCATAAGAGAAGAGGCTAAAGCAGTAGTGGAATACCTTTTACCGCCTAAATCAGAAGAAAGATACCTACTTAAAATCATAGGCACGTCGAGTAAGGTTTTACAAACTTTATTTTTTATTTTTAGTTTCCTCGTATTCGTAATGAAAAGCACAGTGTTTACCTCGGGGTGAAAGTAACCCATTTAGTCCCTCGAATTAGCGACCTCGCTTCGCTCGCCCGCCAACTCCTTCTCGGGACGAAATGAGATACTTTCACCCCTAGTGTAACAATGTACTATTTCATTACTCATACTCTGAAAGTAGGTCTAAAGTTGCCTGAGGAGCGGGCTGAAAGTGATACTTTTCATCCCTAGGGAGTTTTATTTTACAACTGACAGCTGTCAAAGTATTAAAAAAAATTAGTTCTATCCACACATTTCCATTGAACCATGTTCCAATTTTCCATACAGCCAGTCAATTACAGCGCGATATAAAATTGAAATAACTTAAAGATAAGTAATAAATTAAATAATATTAATTAATATTTATATTTTAAGTGATTTATTTGTCCAACTATTTCTTTAAAATACTTTATTTTTAAAAGATTAATTTCTAATTTTTAATTAATGAGGCTGAATAACTGGCCGGCCACAGAAAAAAAAATGGCGGGAAAGTGCCAATCAGTCGTTGGTTTTTTCGAGTTTTGTTTACATTTCCGTACAACAGAGATTTGTATCAACACGTTATGTTTATCAGATTAAGATAGAGATTTAACGCCTAATTTCATAAGAGAAGATGTTTAGATTTCTGTTACGGTCCGTGGAATTCCAATCAAGATACATAATGCAATAAAGTGCCCAAGCATGCATTCTTATTGCAGGGCAGATCGTGTTCTAAAAGTAGGCTGAAATGCTTGCAGCTGCTGACTGAAATAATGATGCTCATGATAATTATCGACAACCGTTGACGAAACGATTTTACGATAACATTAATACTAATCTTGTGAAAGTCGCGGGAATGCGGTGGGTGCAAGAAGCACAGGAGCGTTCGTTGTGGCGACACTTGGAGGAGACCTATGTCCAACAGTGGACGTCCTTCAGAGGCTAAAGCAGTAGTGGAAAACCTTTTTACTGCCTAAATCATTCGTAATGAAAAGCTCAGTGCTTACCTCGGGGTGAAAGTAACTAATTTAGTCCCTCGAATTAGCGACCTCACTACGCTCGGCCGCTAACTCCTTCTCGGGACGAAATGACTTTCACCCCTAGTGTAACAATGTACTATTACGTATGCGCAGGGTGTGGATGATTTCATACTGGTTCTTTAAAGATAAAATATTCATCGGTAGCTTGTATCAGACACAAGACACGTTTGTGCCCTGCCTAAGTCAATTTCCATTATTCATTCAAACAGTCTAGTAATTGCTAACTAGCAAACCTAGAAAATAGGTAATTACTCAAGACAATCAAGTACCAGGCAAGCAGCAGGTCATGCCTGAGATCAGGACCTAGACCATGATGTTTAAAGTAAGATTGTTTTAATCTTGTTTCAGTGTGAGTAAGAGACAGAGCTATACAGGTTGTCTAGCGCCATCTCTTACTCACACTGAAATAAGATTAAAACAATCTTACTTTGAACGTCATGGAAACCCTGCAGGTTCAAGTTTCGTGAGTCAAGGCGCGCAACCAGCTACCTTGAGGCCGGACGAAGGTTTAAGATATATTGCACAACTTATTCTCAACGCGATCTCTTAATATTTGTTACTGTAGCGATATTTATTGAATTCTTATTTATTAATTTGATTATTGATTTAGATATTTTCGCGCTTTCTCAATCTAAATTTAGAAGAATGGCTTGTCATCTGCTGGCTCACCGCCCTTAAGGTGGAGTCATATGGAGTCATATGTATTTGTTTTTCTCTCTTATAATATTGTAAGAGTAATATTCCTTTAAAATACTTTAACTCTTGACACGCGTTCGTTATCCTACTTCACGTATTATTCCGTGTGGGTTATACTTTTTTTTTACTCATGTGAAAACTACTGTAAATTGATTCTGTATTGTATAACTGTTTTTTGTCCCAAATAAATAAAATAAAAATAAATAAATTGAGTGAATAACCTATAAGACATTTTAAAACAATACATTATTTTTGATATCTCTGTAGGTCAAGAACAGCGGGATCACTTAGATGTTGTGCTTAGAATTGGCAAGAAGTGGTTCTGAGCCAAGACCAATGGAAGAAATGGAAGGGAAGGCCTCCCTCAGGAAAACATTTTTACGTCGAGCAGCCTTTTTGGAAATATATGTAGGTGGATAGAGCGAGTTATAGGTATCTACCTACTTATAAAGTAAAATAAAAGAATCTGAAGGTCTAGCGTGGCTTTATGACGCACCGTTTTCAAGTAATGAATTGGAAACAGTGCGTCATAGGGCCTAGGCATTTATGTTGTCAGAAGCATAGCGTTTATATGGTCAAGGTCGTAGCGATACTGCAACAAAACTAGTAGATTTGCGAAAGAAAAACAAATCCTGGCTCCATAGCGTCTCGAGGACTACTTGGTGTTTACCTGTAGTGATCCTCCATCGCGAACGGCCTTGAGCTTCACGCTACACCTCGCTCCACATCAAGATAGATCTACGCTACTCACACGTGTGCCACATACACCGATCTGGGTGCGTCGGTCTCCATACATTTTGTAGAGGAAACTACTATTTGAAGAGCTACACTGTTGGACATAAGCCTCCCCAAATCGTCAACCGATCCTGTGCGTTACGCATCAATCGCATTCCCGCGACTCTCATCAGGGCCGTCGGTCCACCTATTGGGATGCCTTCCAACGGTTTGAGGTTTCCGGTGCGCGGCCACCACTCTAGAACCTTTCTTCCTCATCGACCACCAGTTCTACGAGCAATGTGCCCTGCCCACTGTCACGTGGACGTCTTTCGACTGAAATGATGATAATGACAGCTACACTTGATCCACGCCTCGCGACGTCGTTCTACGTACAAGTCAGGCGTGTTACATGTGCGCCGACTTCTGCGAAGCAGTATTAGGCTCCAAAGTAAAGTTTTTTTTAAATCTAATATAAACTAGTGCTTGACTGCGATCCCACCTGATGGTAAGCAGTGATGCAATCGTTGATGATGAGACGCACTAGTTTATTAAGAGTCTTGGAAAAAAGGGAATCATCAGCATCCCTTCGAAGCGAGTGGCGTTCGATAAGGAATTTCGTGGTGTGTATGAAGACAGACGTGATGAAAACCTATAAAAATAATATAACTACGCAACATTTAATTAATTCGTTCATTAAATCTTCTAAAATCAATTTCTTGCGGTCAACCAGACACTTACAAAAACCTTTTAACTTTCTCGAAATTGACTTTGTAAAGCTTCTGCCGGCGGCATCGTCCACGTAAAAGTATTTTTTCATACTACCAAACTTTGGATTCCCTGTTTCATAACTATAAGGGTGAATTTAGAAAAATCCTCCATTACACTAAAATATTGCTATATGATGGTGCGGGTGACAGCTGTCGGATTCACACAATATCTATTTATTTATTTGAGAACCAACAGCTTTAACAAAAGGATTACAGCAGTATAAGAGACATTGAACCAATTACAGGTTCTCACGGGTTAATAGTCAAAGTAATAGAAAACTTATGATCACTAAAAGCACATAAAAAACAACATAATTAATCACCCCCTAAGTACAAGCAGTAATTATACAATATCTACTAACTTATCTTTTTCTCTTATTTAAAAGATGGCCGTTTTTGTACTGCAGTCATCCTATTCATGCTAGGTAAAAGTGCTCGCTATAAATGGAAACTTCGTGCCAAATTTTACGTAGTCCCAGTAATTTCGGCTGTGCGATGATATGTCAATCAATTACTCGGCTTCGGCCAGCGGCTTCGCCCCGCGTGATAGTAGGTTCCTCCATACTTACTTCCAACCCCCATTTTACCCACTTAGGGATGAAGTTCCGTAAAATCCGTTCTTAGCGGATGTCTGCACCCTATGGGATGAGAACCTACTATACACGGTTATTTGTAAAACACCGGCAACCTCTAAGGACCCTGTTACTAACGTTATAAACAACAACTTTTGTTCTATGACTTTTAAAATGTATCAGATATTTTCTTACAAAAATAAAAACATTCAAATTGAATGTTCTAAATATTACGAAGTCTATGCGAAGTAAGCGATAGTACAATAGCGGAGGGGAGCGGGATCGAGCCGCGGGGGTGCTTGGTGTGTCGCGTCAGACGTAGGTATGTATATATTTCAGAAATGAAAAGTGTTAGATAGAACAACGAAATCTTGTAGGTTTGATTTTCGTGTATGAATGATGTTTTGTGAAAAGTCTTAGAACACAAGTTGTTGTTTATGATGTTCTTAACTAGCACCTAAGAGGTTGCTAGTGTTTTTCTAATAACCCTGTGTAGGAACCTACCTACCAAACAGAACCATACAGAACCCTTATTTACCATACAGAACCCTTATTCATATGTATACGGCTCTTGCAGAGTCGATAATATCTTATGGACTTACAAGCTATGGGCGCACATTTAAATCTTACCTCGATAAAATTCATAATATACAAACCCGTATACTGAAACTCGTAGTACCAAAATATGTTAAAAATAAATACCGAGACAATTACATTGGGTTATTTAAACACTGCAAAGTATTACCTGTTCAAACGCGCGCTGAGTATCTATTCCTCATTGAACATTTTGATAATAGCGATATTCAAATACCACTAAAAAATGACGTGAACACACGGCAGGCTAAATCTAAGCTCCTTCAAGTGCCACGCAAAAATAACTTTTATGGCAAGCGTACAGCTTCTTATTCAATACCTAATCTAATAAATCAGATACCTGTAGACATCAGATGCTCATTTAAGCGTAAGTTGAAGGATTACTATATCGAGTCAATTGGACCTTGAAAGTTTATAGCGCGTTGACTAATTGTCAGGTTGTGGCACGCTGAGACAGACCCCAGGGGTCTAATTGTGTGCCTTTTTGTAAACTAAAGGAAAACCTTTGTTTTTATAAATAAATGAATAAATAAACCAAATTTTAAATTTGTATAGTGTGTCTAAAAAATCAAACAACTTGGGATTTTTTTTAAGAAATAAAAAATCTGTTGTTGCCAACGCGAATTAGTTGTCATTCACTGTTTCTTGAGATGATGATAGTTCTACAATAGATGTTGATCGTATAGGTATGGCTAGTTAAGATGAATCAATAAGCAGAGTGGATTTTTTTTAGAAAAAAGATTCCTGATATTTTTTATTACTTTATACTTAAGTATGACAGTGTTATATCTTTGCAAATGTATCCTACTTTTGTAATAAGAATATGATTAAATAGGTATATTCTAGACAAAAATTTTTTACATTTTTATGGTTTTAACAATAAAAAAGTCCCCAATTAGTATTAAATTATTTAAAAAATATTTATATTCGATACTTTTTATAACGTTCTTCTATTAGTAAACAATGATCAAGATTACCAGTCGACAGCGATGTGGAAGAGTTTTTTGACGCCATATTTTAGTTTGATTTTAGTTAGTTGTAATTAGCGTAGGGTTTTATTATTATATATTTTTTTTTGTAATTTGCTGTAATTATAGTTTTTAGTTGTGTATGTAATAAGTTAAATTGATTTAAATAAAAAAAATGATCAAGATCTCTTATTCAACCTTGATTATTGAACCAGTGCAAGTTTTGATTACATCAGATTTCATTATACTCTAATAATTAATTACCAGAGACATTGGATTTTTTAGACGACCTATAGGTGTTACAATTTCTGATATTTTGTGATTAATCCGTGAGTGGTATTTTATTTACAGATTTGACAATTTGTATAACTGCCAATAAAGACACTTAAGTTTACCAAATTGTAAATTAAATCAAGTTAATAACAATAAAAAATAATTGAAGAATGATATAAAAATGTTTACGTAGTTGCACGGATGCCACAGTTGATAACTCCGACTGTTCGGTAAACGTCGTGTGCAATTAATTTGTTTCATACTATTTTAATAAAAGAAGAGTAAAGAATAGAAGCATTTAACGTGAATTTAAGTGTGTGTAAAACGGTATGTATAATTGTAATCATTTAATTTTGGAATTTAGAAGTAAGTAATCAGAGCAAGAGAGAGTGAGGGCAGAGGATAAGAGGGAGAGAGTAGAGTGGGGAGGGTGTTGGTTGATTGTGGATATGGAGTGGACTGGTGAGGCACGAGTGGGTTTTTGTCGGTCCTCCCTTTCGCTCTTCTCAGAGCGAGACTAGTTGTTTGATAATTTCGCACAAAAAAGAAAATTCAGGACCGGAAAATGATGCCTTTTTATTATTGATAGGCATGCGCTTGACCACTATCTCACCTGATGGAAAGCAACGATGTGGTCGATGATGGAGCATGGCTACTTAGAAGTCATCTATTCATTTTTGACATGGTTACCTAGAAGTAACCTATTCACTCTTGACCTTTATTTTATGGTGGGAAAAATCATCCAATGACAACCCCCGCTCTTGGGCGGAGCGGGAAATAGTGTCAGACTCTTACTGACCAAAAGACCCACCCCGTTCCTTCTAGCCTTCATACCGGGGCTCGAGCTCCCTTTCGGATAACCCTGGCCCATTCACTCTCGACCTTAAGCCCCCCAGGTTGTAGCGATCTGGAAACCTTTCTTTCTTCCACGCCTTCTTCACCCATACATATTTATTTCCCATCTCAATAGTCATTTCGTTTCTAGCGATATCATATTTGCTTTATTTCTACATTTATCTCACTAATGACGCGAATGACTCATAAATCAACACAACAATAGATCTGTTATTAGTATACATTACAAAAAAATGCAACAGAAGCCATTTAAGAGGACTATAACACCTAAAGTGCGTCACTATCGAAATTAATAAAAAAAAAATAGACTCGCAAAGACACAATGCTTGCAAAATATAACGCATTTTAGCAATTCAATTTTAAAATCTACAGATTTCATTAAAAAAAAAAAAAAACTATAACTGTAAAACGTTGCTTGAAGAGTAATCTGTGTTGTCTTTTTTAACCCAAAGGTTGACTGGTAGAGAATGCCTTGTGGCATTAAGTCCGCCTATGTACCACTATTGTACATGAAGTTTAAATAAATAAATAAATCTGACAATCAAGCATTCTGATTGTTCTGATTGCGTGTACATATTAGTCGATGAAAGTAGTTTTTAGAGGCACTTTCGTATTTTTTTCTATTGTACTAAATTACCTGTTTTATGTTTTGAATACACTATCTGTCTAGCATTTATTGTAATTTGAAGAATAACATATATTTTCTTCTTCTTTGCTTACTACAGTGAATCATATAAATAGTTGTTTTTTTTTTTTAAGTTTTCAAAACTTGTTTGTTCATTATGTGCAAATAAACATGTTTTCTTTACACAAAATAAAACTCGCGATTAGGTTCTGTAGTCCTCTTAAACCCGCACTAGCTGCACTATGACGTCACGCAACACAGAATCGTTAGTTCGAACAAAAACATGCTCGATACCGGCGCCCGCGCAGTTACCTTGCGATCCTTGAGCGAGAATCAAGACCAAATGAATTAGTGATGATGTTAGAGCACGCCGACAGATGAATACCGAGTTACATACGATTTAGTCACACAGTTGTGTCGTGTCGTGTCGTGTCGTGCAGGATAATAGTGCTGTGTGTGGAATAATAATAATAATTAAAATATAATGTGCTGTGAATTGTGGAAGTGAGAAACTGTGATATTGTTTTTTTTATTTAATTTAGTTGGGTATGTACAATTTTGCTCTAATTATAAGTACTTACCGGTTGTTTGTTTTTGTTTTATTCCGTGTATTTTTAATTGTCTTCCATATAAGTAGGATATTTTTTTTTCTGTTTGCTGGTTAGTGGATTTTCTCATGGGGTAGGCAGAAATTACATAAAAAAATTAGGACTATCTTCATTTATGTAGGAACTTAGGCAGGTAGGCACTCATCTGTTCTTATTATTTATTGTTCATTCATCAGATTACTTATAATTATGGATTTGTGTAAATATAAATATTGTGAAAATTAACTGGATGTATTCAAATAATAAATGGTATTGTCATTGAATATATTTCATACCCTTTAGCGCATATATTTGCGTGCATATTTTGGCATTTTTTTAGTGCCTATACCCCGATGTAAATAGACATCAAAAATGCTATAATAACTAATAACTAACTAAATGATATGTGTGTCTAAATATATGGTGATACCAATAACATATCAATAGCTTCATCTAGTTTAAATTAACAGAAAATATTTGTTATTTTAAATTAGATGACGCTGGTGCCGTTAAAGAGTTTACGTGAAAAATTGTTTTTTTTTTTTATCATGGGTTGAATGACCTTTGTTTTGCAATTATTTGTATATTTCCATCTTCTTTCTACACTCCTATTACCCAAATGTAAAACAAAGGCAGCACCAGTTACCTAAATTCTGCATAATAGATAAAGGGGATACTCATTTGTTTTTTTGCATTACGGTACTAGGAATCTAGGACGCTTAGGAGTTAGTTATACCAAGAGTCACAGGGACTCTGGACCACAAAGGGAAATTGGAGGAAAACAAGTGGGTTTAGTCAGTAATCTAAGTTACACTCCCTTTCCCTTCACGCAGAGCGGAAGGTTTTGATGATGATTTTTCACCTCAAAGGGAACAAAATATTCAATCATAAAAGTTCTTTGTAAAATTTTAATCTTATATTTAGTGGTAGTGAATCTAGTTCAAATGAGTCAAAACTAGTAATTAGGTACTTTAGAATTACATTGTAACACCTACCTCGTTCCATAAAATACAATATACCGGATTTGTTTGCTGTGTGTAGATACAACACTTTGATCTTATAAACAGATGATTGGAAATGATAATGACGTACTTATTGACGACGAGTATTTTTGTATCAATTATTATCGTCAATCACATAAACATTGTCAACCACAGTCCACAGTTGACCGTTTCGGGGACCCTTAAGAGTTAATCTAATAACTTGACCGATTTTTATGTTTTTTTTTTGTGTTTTGTTGGTCTGAGAATAGACTAATTTTTAGTCTTGGCCGATACACTTGGCCTTATGGACTTTCCACCTACGCGTACAAACTGTTTGGGAACACGTCATTTATTGTACATACAGCTCAGCAGTGCTATTCATTACACTGGAGTTTATGTTTTCAGATAACTAGCTAAACCCTAGGGGGCCTTTAAGTTAAGAGATAATAGGATCCTTCTAGGCAAGCGTACTTCATCGTAGACCACATCTTTGCTTACCATCAGGTGAGATCGTGGTCAAACGCGAGCCTATCAACAATAAAACGAGACCTATACCCCACCCCCCATTTTTTTGTTTAGAAATTTATTTAGAATTGTTGGAATTCCTTCTACAAGGTTGACTGATAACCTGGTAAGGGTTGAGGGAATCATATGGATGCGAGACGCACAGGACCGTTCATTGTGGCGACACTTCGGGGAGGCCTATGTCCAATGGTGGGCGTCTTTCGACTGAAATTATGATGATGATGAATTTATTTGGTAGAACAACGTTTGACAAGTCAGCTAGTTATAATAATAATATCATGCATAACGTAGTATTATATCATTATTATGCGCACACGCATAATTAGGCATACTTGTCTCATAATACTTGTTCTTATGAGACCTTGTACATGACATTTTTATGTTAATTAAATATTATAACGTTTTAATAACTTTTTTACTTCCTCAACGAATAAATGATTTTAAATTACCCGTTTTGAAAAATTTAAAGATTAAAATTCAACAATGTTTCTTCACGCCAACTTTTTTGACGAATTTAATTTATTATTATAGTGTCTTCTTCCTGGCTAGTTCTACTTTGTGCATAAATTTATTTAAAAAAATATTAAGGAAAAAAAATATTTAAAGATACACTAACGTGCAAATTCAATACACTGTTACAGTGTCTTGCTATAATAGCGCTCATTACTTTATATGGAGTCAGTTACATATACCCATATTATTATTTTTTCTATTAAATTGAAAGTAGAAAGATATCTTCAAAATGATCTTCCCGGTTTCTTCAGGGTTAGAGTAAATAGGCTCCTAGTAAACAAGTGTACGCCATCGATGATTGCAATATAACTTACTATCAGGTGGGATCAAACACTAGTTTATTATATGTATAAAAAGTCACCTAAATATTTTCAATCCGTTTCTGGGACCCTTTACATAACATCTCCAACGCTAATGGGTAATGTATTCAAACCACATAAGAGTGTCAACTAGACGTTACACAAGGCTTCAGGGTTAATGTCATGCATGTATGCAGCTCTTGCCGCGCGTCTATGAAGGCGCGGGCCCACCGCGGCGCACGGAGAGGCTACGCAGGTAGGGTTACCAACTATATTGTTAAAAACAGTATAATACTGTTTTACACTACATACTTTTTACTGTTGAAACAAAATAGTAGAATTTTGTAAATTCTGTTATCAGCATCAAAATGCCATTACACATTATTCGAGTTAGACTCTCATACAATTTTTTGTTATCAAACAAAGAAAAAGAAAGAAAAACAGATCACAAAAATAAAGCTATAGAACGAATCTAATGAGGTCCTCGTTTGTTTTCATTTTAGTTATAATTGTGATGAGGCGTGTGAAGTTTTTGAAAAAAGACTGTAAAATTTTATGTGTGCGAAAGCTGTAAAAATATATACCTATGTTATATAAGTATTTAAAATATATTGCTGTATAAGTATTTAAATAATTTAACAAAAATACTGTTCATTTTTCTAAAATACTGTTTAAAATAATTCTCAGGTAAAAAAAAAGTTGGCATCCTTACGCACGTGTTTTAAACTTCGCTTTATAAGGAAATGTATGTGGTTGTGTTCACTGCAACCCACGGAGAGGCTCCGCATGAATTGACGTCATTAATACATGCGTGTCTTGCTCAAATAAGCGTTTACATAGCTTAACGCTGTTGACGTGGCTCTACGTTTTAACTGGAGTACACGATATTCGTGTACTCCAGTTGACTCTATCTAAACTCAAATTTGAACACAGGGCTAGGGTAGGTACACGAAGACTCACGACTATGTACAGCTCGCTTATCGCAGCGCAGTTTTCAGTCTTCCACCTCCCGCAGTGAAGCACGTGACCGTGGATTGCAGTGAATAGAATAGAATTGTGGCACGTGCATAGCCTCTCCGTACGCCGTGCCACGCTATACTTAGTTGTGTCTTCATGTACCTAACCCTGCGTTCAAAGTTGAGTTTAGAGTTAACTCTAATGATGTCGTTTAGTTTTTCTTTTTTGTAATTATTTGTGTGTCTGTACGGGCAAAATAAACATGTTTTCTTTTCTTTTTCATCGGGTAAATTACTCTACCCTGGCATTTTTTAACGCGAACGAGTTCAACCATAAATGTCAAGCATATGGCCGCTTAACCTAGAGGACTTAGAGTTAGTTGGGTTAACTATAGAGTAGCTACTCGAGTTCTAAAAGAACGACCCTGGGTTGCTATGCAACTTTACATTACTCTGCTCATTTTTGAACGCAGGTTAGTGGAAACGTAGACCCACGTTGCCAAACAAATTAATATACGCAGATAAAATGCGCCGCGTGACCGTGCACAGCATGCGCCGCGGTGGGCCCGCGCCTTGATGCGCGTGTCTGTGCATGCCTCCACAATGAGCGTGTTGACACACTTGCGACAACAGGCCGATAACTGCTAGTGTCCAGCTGATAGTGTTGTTTGGCCTCGCTTGTTGTTATCACTGAACTTTGCTCTGTTGATAACCTATTCCTAAATGTTGATGCCCTGTTTTTCAAGTGCTGACCAATACCTACAAATTGCGCCTTTTTATTTATTACTAGCCCATTCGGCAAAAGTTTTTGGGCCATGTAACTGTAAGATCTGGTCTCCAAATCACAGGCTATAGACGCAGTTTGGAGGCCACCTGTGATCCTCACCAGTTCATTGGTTCACCTTGTGTAAAGCCTTCGCTACGTCTTCCGATAGGCGTTCGCCACTCCAAATCTTTCGGCCCCAACGGCCATCTGTTCTGCAGACAATGTGTCCTGCACACTGTCATTTAAGTTTGGCGATACTTCGGGTTTTGTCGGTAACCTTGGTTCTCTTGCGGAAACTGTTCGCCCTTTCCATTGCCCTTTGAGTGATTTTTGGCCTTATAAAACGTGTTTTTTTTTTTGTATAAGACCATATCAAAGAATCAGCCTGCTGCGGTCTTTCCGTCTGATTATAATTTAGGTGTAAGTATTTAAGGCAAGAGTGAATAGGCTCTTAATAAACTAGTGCGCCTCACCATCAACGATTGCATCACTGCTTACCATCACGTGGGATCGCAGTCAAGCACTAATTTATACCATCTAAAAAAAAAATCTAGCATTTGAATTATTTTTAAATTATTACCTTTTTTTTTTGTTTTAATTTACCATATAAAATAATTCGTTAGATTCACTAGTATTTATGTAAAACTCTTACGTGAAATATAACACCAGCGTAAATATTATGTATTTATGTTTGTGCGTCAAATAAAATATTTTTCTTTCTTTTCTTTCTAAATATAGTTATGTCATTTGTTGATTTGAAAATTAGATTTCAGCGATGACTGGAAACGTCACAAATGTAAAGATTTGTGTCATACGGGTGTAAATTTTTGAACTAAATTAATTATGATTGATGATATCTCCAAAACCATGCATTTTTGAACCACATATTTTAAGACTTTTAGTATTATTTTTCTTATAGTATACCTTGACCTTGATTTATGGGATATTAAAAGCAACACGTTTTATAATTTTACCTTCTTAATAAAAAAAAAAACCATTAATATTAAAACAGGATATAAGTGACGAATAGTGGTCGACCTTTATAGGCGCGTTTTCAAGATCGAATTATTTTTGATCAGCCGTTTTTGAGATCAACCTGGACAAACAGACGTAATTCTTGCGAAGAATAATGATTATTTCGAAATGTAAATAAGAGGCGTCATTGTTTTAAATTCAAATTTTTAATTTTATACTAGATAATTTATAATTAATTAGTGTGTTATTGCATAAATATAATATAATTTATTATAAGTATAATATAGAATTTGACTATAACTTCCTTGAAAAAAATTATCACTTCCTTAAGAATTCGTCAACAGTTCAGAAGTAGTTTTTAGGGTTCTGCATCAAAATCGCAAAAAACGAAACCCTTATAGATTCGTCATGTCTGTTTATCTGTCTGTCTGTTTGTCCGTCCGTATGTCACAGCCACTTTTTTTCGAAACTATAAGAGCTATACTGTTGAAACTTAGTAAGTAAATGTATCCTGTGAACCGCATTAAGATTTTCACACAAAAATAGAAAAAAAAGGCAATAAATTTTGGGGGTCCCCATACTTATATATTTCATCAAACCCGTATACGTGTGGGGTATCTATAGATAGGTCTTCAAAAAGGAAATTGTGGTTTCTAACTTCATTTTTTTCTAAATTGAATAATTTGCGCGACAGGCACTTCCCAAGTGGTAAAATGTGTCCCCCTCCCCGTAACTTCTAAAATAAGAGAATGATAAAACTAAAAAAAATATATGATGTACAATACCATGCAAACTGCCAACGAAAATTGGTTTGAACGAGATCTATTAAGTAGTTTTTTTTTTAATACGTATAAATCTAAAAAAAAATACATTATTATTAAAACATCGATCAAAGTTACAACGAACTACAAGAACTTTTATTTTATGTTACTTGCTGCTACGGAACCCTTCATGGGCGAGTCCGACTCGCACTTGGCCGGTTTTTTTTAGGACTCCGTATCCAAAGGGTAAAAACGAGACCCTAATGCTAAGACTCCACCGTCCGTTTGTTTGCCACTAGGCTCCTATCTCATAATCTGTGTGATAGATAGACAATGGAAATTTTATACAGATGACGTATTTCCATTGCCACTATAAATACTAAAAACATCAAAATTAACGATTTATTATTTTTCCTGAGAATTCGGCTAATCTCCATCGAGATGCCGTCGACCGTGACTGAATGTCAGTCCGGAGAACGTGATACATGTGTTCGTGTTCACGAATGAGCCAAAAATTATACAGTCGTTGTTAGACTAATGCAGTTACTTTTACCGTTACGTCGTCCATGTCTGAGTCAAATATACGTGTATCTAATATTGCATTTTATGCGTCTTATGTAATGATATTGAGTTTGGTTTATTTTTGTCTGTTCCGATTTTATTCATATTCATAATTATAAAACTGACTAGCTCGCCAACTTTCTGAATTTAGATAATAAGATATTGTATCAGTGACGGCGATGCAAAATTGTTTATGAGTAGCTTTTGCCCGCGGCTTCACCCGCGTTCATAAAACCGCTTGTCAATCAGGAATAAAGCAGCTTTATACCGGTGAAATAATTTCAGCAATCGGACCAGTACCTACTTGCAGAGATTACCTCCTACAAACGAAAAAACAAACTACCTCTTTATAATATTTATTTATTTGTCAGCCTGTTCTGTCCCACTCCTGAGCAAAAGCCTTCCTCCACTCTTTCCATCTTTCGCGCGCCCAGGGGTTCTTTCGCGCGCCTTAGGGTTCTTTCGCACGCCCTGGGGATCTTTCGCGCGTCTGGGCGTTCTTTTCCGCGCCCGGGCTTCTTCTTGCCAGTTCTGGTGGAATCTGTCTAGTTCGTCGCGCCATATCCTTAGCGGAATAATATTATTTTATATTAAAATATTAGGTATTGTAGATTATTATTTAAGATTACAGTAGCGTATGAGTGTATAAATATATAAAATAGAACATAAATATATCTTGCCATCAAACTGTAAAGTTTGTCGAAGAAATTATATACAAGAAATTAAAAAAATGGCTGCAATGCAGGCTATTGATTTCCATGCATTTTACGTAATTAATGGTTTATTTATTTGTGCGTTGTATAATGCGTATATATATGATCCGCAGCAGTAAAAAGAATAAAAAACCGGCCAAGTGCGAGTCGGACTCGCCCATGAAGGGTTCCGTAGCAGCAAGTAACATAATATAAAAGTTCTTGTAATATGTTGTAACTTTGATCGTTGTTTTAATAATAGTGTATTTTTTTCGATTTATGACGCATTAAAAAAAAACTACTTACTAGATTTCGTTCAAACCAATTTTCGCTGGTAGTTTTTATAGTAATGTACATCATATATTTTTTTTAGTTTTATCATTCTCTTATTTTAGAAGTTAGAGGGGGGGGGGACACACATTTTACCACTTTGGAAGTGTCTCTCGCGCAAACTATTCAGTTTAGAAAAAAATGATGTTAGAAACCTCAGTATCATTTTTGAAGGCCTATCCATAGATACCCCACACGTATGGGTTTGATGAAAAAAAAATTTTTGAGTTTCAATTCTAAGTATGGGGACCCCCAAAATTTATTGCTTTTTTTCTATTTTTATGTGAAAATCTTAATGCGGTTCACAGAATACATCTACTTACAAAGTTTCTATTGTATAGCTCTTATAGTTTCGGAAAAAAGTGGCTGTGACATACGGACGGACAGACAGACAGACAGACAGACAGACAGACAGACATGACGAATCTATAAGGGTTCCGTTTTTTGCCATTTGGCTACGGAACCCTAAAAAGAAAATTGTTCTTCAAAATAAATGCTAGATACATAGATAGTGTTTTCCAATCATAACAAAGTTATTTTAGTACGGTAAAAAAAAAATATGAAGGTGCAAGCAATAATTCAGATTGTTTGCCAGATTATACTACAAGCAACATTTTCCGTAATAGTTTTTTTTTTTTTTAAATTGTAATTAAATATCTCCACGCGTTTCCAAGGTAAATGGTCTTGACAAACAGTTAAACAGACGGACAACAAAGTGATTCTATTAGGATTCCGTTTTTTGCCAAATTGTAAAAAATTTCTAATTTAAAAAGACTAAAAGATTTTCTATCACTGAATGCTAGAATGTCAAATGGGTCTAGGAATTGTAAAATCGAATTATCCGAATGAAATACAACTATACATCAACCCTGACCTATACTAGCCACTAATCCAGTGCGCTAGGCCAGTAATTGCAAATGGATGATAATGTACCGCTACGGCCGAGCTGGGCCAATTAACTAAGCTTGGCATGAGATAATTACTTTACTAGAATTATTCCTTGCTCTGTATTGATTTGTACAGTTTATTTTGCCATGCCTAGAAGAAAATAATAATATAAGTATAACTAGTATTTCATAAAATACATAAAAATTAAATACATTTACATAAAATATACCTAACATAAAAACAAAAAAAAAACAAACTTTACCTCTTCATAATAATTACTGTAGTAATAATATGGACAGGCCTGTTGGTCTAGTGGTTAGTGACCCTGACTGCTATGCCGGAGGTCGTGGGTTCGATTCCTACCCAGGACAAATGTTTGTGTGATGAGCACGATCATTTGTTCTGTATCTGGGTGTAATTTATCTATAATATGTATGTATTTAGAAATATATAAGTATGTTTATCAGTTGTCTAGTACCCATAACACAAGCTCTGCTTAGCTTGGGACTAGACGGCGTTGTGTGTGATAGTTGAAAAAAAAAAAAATATTTATTCAAAATGCTTTAAATAAAAATTTTAGTTCTGAGTCTAAAGCCGAGACCGCTGCGTCAAATTTCTAACAAAATATATTACCCATTTGTCTCGGCAAACAAAAACTCTTAGGCCACGCCCTTATTCGTTTAGCAAACAATGTTATTCCGTTAGCAAACACGAAAACACAGCGCAGCGGACCCGGCTTTACGTGCCTGAACTAGGAAATCCTTGTTTCAGACAAGAAGAACTAAAATAATTTAAAATTAACAAATAATCAAAAGCATTCTATAGTACAATACAAACGTGTAAAAAATTGTAAGTAATGTAGACAAGTTATCTTATAGATACTATTATGGTATTACAAAAACTTAACTTCTAGTTTTAATTAACCACATACTTAAACTTGGTCAAAAACTGTATAATTTTTTTTTAACAAAAAATGTACAACTGACTTCGATGTAAAAAAATACGCTGAAAGTCGGGGTTTCTATAATAGTTGTATGACTTCTGAAATTAAAGTTATTTTGCACTTTTCAGTTTATTTTTTCATTAAAGAACCTGCTCCTTTTTGAAGTCGGTTAATATAATCACTTTAGCAAAATCGGTAAATTCTCTGTATCGTAGAACATTCTTTGAAAAGAATCAAAAGTGTCCGATTAGTTACTCTTTCTACGCACTAAACCGTTTTGTGAACACATTCATTATGCGTACAGCTAACGAGTGGAATTTCCTGCCGCATGCTGGAGTCTGTATTTCCTGATAGCTACAACCTTGGTGTCTTTAAAGGACCTATTGCACAGCGCTGAATATCACGTGCGATATTCCGACTCGTACTATTTTTCATTCATAGAAAGACAGTCTAACCCTTATTACACTACGCGATACGTCTAACCATAGACTAGACTGTCTTTATATGAATGAAAAATAGTACGATCGCACGCAATATTCAGCGCAGTGTAATAGGTCCTTAAGTCAAGAATGAGTCCACCGTCGACTACATCTAGATCAGTTTCATTTCAATAGATTATTATAATTTACCGAAAACTAATGCGTTAAATTGTAAGCAGTATGTTGCGGTTTACAATCTGTCGACAATTTATAATCTCGCGAGGTAGATTGTAATCGAACAGGTTCCGACAGCTACTTTGAGCATCAGGGCGAAGTTAAACACATAAGCATAAGGGCAATGGAAAGGGCTATGCTCGGGATTTCCTTTCGTGATCGAATCAAAAATGAAGATATCCGAAGGAGAACTAAAGTTGCCAACATTACACGAAGAATTGGCAAACTTAGGTGGCAATGGGCATTGGATGGACATTGCTCGCAGAACCTGGCCGTTAGGGCCGAAAAGTTCTGGAGTGGCGACCGCGTACCGGAAGGCGCAGCGTTGGAACGCCTCGTACAAGGTGGACCGATGACCTGGTGAAGGTTGCGGGAAACTGACTCATGTACTTACATATCTACTTACCGAAGTGTTCTGTTTACGTAAGGACAAACTATCAAAGTACAAGCAAATACCTACCTAATTACGTCTTAAAACTGGTAGCTTAAAAAACGACAATTCAGCAATTCATGTTAAATTTAAACAGTTATTAACTTTTCTTGCTCCTTTAATTCACAAAAAAGTGCACAGTCCCGTGACTCAAGCATCTGCTTGAGTATGCATCTGCATACGCGCTCGCAATGAGCTGAACAGAGCCGAGATATCGTGTCCGTGAGCGGGGTGTCTATGTGTGCGTTGCTCGAGCGCGCTTTGTATCTAGATTGTCTTCTGTACCTATCTATTTTGTGGTCAGACTTTCTCTTCTCTTCTTCTTTTTTTTTACTTTTTCTTTTCTTTCTTTTTTTTTCTTTTTTTTTTTGGTCGGTATTTGATTTACCTATAACGACGAAATTTTTATGCGCTTTTCGACCTCATGCATAAGAGTCCGGTGGCTTGACCAGGCCATCACGACACTCAGGTAAAAGTATTAAGGGTTAACCAAGCGCCCGAAAAGTGCCATAAAACAGTGACTTTCTGAAGCCTCGGTAACGACCAGGTTAATAGGTTTGAAAAAAATATATGTTTATTATAGATTCATGAACAATATAATCAACATTTGATGTTTTCGTGCTATTAGTACATTTGTCTAAAAAAAAATAATTAGCAATTTCGCAACTTGTCCCCACTCCTTCGAAACGGCTTAGAGTTTTAGAAAATTTAATAAAAAATAAAAATTGGTGGATAGATATTATTCAAAGTGAACATTGCATATTTAGTTGAACTTATTAGACAGACTCTAGTCAACATCGAGCATGGTTTTAAGGCAGTGCTCCTTCATCTAACGCAATGTTTGACGAAGAGGCAATGCAAAAAAAGAGAGAACGCCTGAAAACTGTTGGCGTCCGGTAATTCCGTCATTCACTCGAATATTTGACAAAACTTATTCCAGGAAACACGAGTGTTTTTTTTAAACCTTTAAAGGTTTTTCAGAAAAATTGTCGTCATTTAGAATCTCTAGAATATGTTCAATGATGTACTTTTTTTTAAATTTTAATACGAGTACGTTATGGAGGGCCAAACTTCACGTTAAAGAGCATCGTGCGTTCATTAAACCCCAAGCGTCTTTCAATTGTGTCTGCAATTTCAACGAGAGAAAATTTTAAGAGGTCTTTACCAGATTTATTTTACACAAATTTATGTTTTAATTTCTATAGATGCCAAGACAATATCCACAAGATAGCTGTGTATCAAAAATATATAGAAAAAGAGGTGTAATAACATCAAAATCACGTGAGAGCGGTTTTATGAAGATGTACCTAGAAAAAGACGTTCTAGACAATTAGACAAGCTGGTGTGCACAACAGATCACTCCGCTTGATACAGACTGACTGCAAGAACAAGAAGTTACGTATCTATAATTTAGCAGACCAACTACTTATTAAAGCCACACTGTGTGACATAATATTGATATTATGCACCTAGCAACAAATGAAACGAAACAAGATGTAGTAGAGGTTTTAATTACGAAGAAACAAGATGTAGTGAACTAATCTATAAACGACCAGCTTTTGCCAGTCAAAAAGTCAACAAGAAGTCAAAAGCATTTTTTTCAAATAGACCATTTGCATGCCTGCAATACACCGACAGCGAGCTACCCATTGCTCACTGTCCGCAAGCCCGCGCCTACGGTGGCTGGAAATCGGGATCAGAATCCCGGCGGCGGCGGCGGCGAGATCGCCGTTGCCTGATGCGGTCGGCCTCCTCCTTGGCGAGCATTACTGCTTCGCAGAAGTCGGCGACAGCCTGCCACTCCTCCTCGCTCCGAACCATGGCCTCAACCAAGGCCTGGCGACCTACGTGTTTAGAAATGTATAAGTTTGTTTATCAGTTGTCTAGTACCTACTCATAACAAAAGCTCTGCTTAGCTTGAGAGTCTTGAGACTAAACGGCGTTGTGTGATAGTTGTGAAATATTACGAGTATTATATTTTTGCATAAAAATCGAAAAAATATCGTGAAATATAGGTAACCAATTTTGATAACGTATTATTATTTGGTGTAATAAATCATACTTTACTTTCTAAAGTATAGAAAATGTTTGTGACAACTGAATAACGTTTTTGAGACAAGATTTATTATATTACTAGCTGACCCCGCAAACTTCGTACCGCTTAATAGTTACCTTTTATCTAAGCTGTCAACTCTACCTACTCTACCCTACTCTACCCTACTCTACCCTACTCTACCCTACTCTACCCTACTCTACCCTACTCTACCCTACTCTACCCTACTCTACCCTACTCTACCCTACTCTACCCTACTCTACCCTACTCTACCCTACTCTACCCTACCCTTCTGTACCCTACCCTACTCTACTCTACTCTACCCTACTCTACCCTACTATACCCTACTCTACCCTACCCTACTCTACCCTACTCTACCCTACTCTACCCTACTCTACCCTACTCTACCCTACTCTAATCTACCCTAAAAAAAAAAAAAAAAAAAAAAAAAAAAAGTATCCTATGTCCGTCTCCTGGTTTTAAGCTACCTCCCCACCAATTTTCAGCCAAATCGGTTCAGCCGTTCTTGAGTTATAAGTGGTGTAACTAACACGACTTTCTTTTATATATATAGATTTTTGGTTTGGAATATTTTTTGTAATGTTTGGTGAGCACTTAGGTATTTTTAGAAAAATTATGATGACGGATGAGCCCCTGCTGTCTAAAGGCCTGAAGATGAAAAACATTTAGTGACAGACAAAGAAAAATATAACAATGAATCCAGGACGTACTTTAATTTTATAATTGTATGCACTTAAGCGGAAGTTGCGGAGTCATTTTCTGTACCAATAGCAGAAACGTCTCAAAATTTCTGTCCCTACTTTATATTAATATATATGTATATATATATATATATACATATATTTAAATGCGTAAATTAAATGTATGTGTATTTTAAATATATGTATAATTTTTTACTCTTATTTTTAAAATAAAATTTTCTTTTTATGCACCACCGTAGGTTAAATGTTAGAGAATGCCTAAGACATTAAGTCCGCCTATGTAGAATTGTAGATACTTTGTGTTGCATGAAGATTAAATAAATAAATACTAGCTTCTGCCAGCGGCTTCGCCCGCGTGATAGTAGGTTTCTTCATACAAGTTTCTAAACCCAATTTTACCCCCATTGGGGTGGAGTTTCGTAAAATTAGCCGATGTCTACACCCTATAAGGACTACTACTTTACCTATAATATGTATGTATTTAGAAATATATAACTTTCTTTATCAGTTAACTAATACTCATAGCACAATCTCTGCTTAGCTTGGAACTTGATGGTATTGTATGATATTTGTGGAATTTTATATTACTGTGACAAAGTGCTTGTTTTCGTCGAAGATTTCGGTAGAGATATACAAATATTACACCTACATCCAATAACACAAATCAACTAAATACGAGCATGACGCAACAGTTTCTCATTAAGAAACTGTAAGTACCATTACAGGCTGACCCTTAACCGGTTTGACAACTTATTTAATTACTACGAATAAACAGTTGAGTCGAAACTCACAAAAAATTGTGTTATTTGTATGTATTGGAATGTTTCTTGTAAGTAGTAATTATGTGGTTAAAATTTCGGATATATTTAGATACGGATATGAGATAACATTATACCGGTTTTGGACACGGTTACAGATATTAGAATTTAAAAATTTAAAATTTAAAATTCAAATAGTAAGCTTTGACTTTTATCATTTGTTAGGGTCTAAACAGACGGACTGCAATCCAACTGCAAATTGCAGTTTGAATGCAGTTGACACGACTGCAATAGAACTGCAAACACGACTGCAATAGAACTGCAAACCAAACGTGCGGTCCGTTTGCAGTCGTGTGAACTGCACACCGACTGCATCCGAACTGCATCATACCCACCCGCCCGCACGCTCGGCCTTCCTGCACATCATCACCATCATCATCAGCCTTTTTAATGTTCCCACTGCTGGGACTCAGGCCTCCTCTCTAGGAGAGGGAATTGGCCGTAATCCACCACGCGGGCCCAGTGCGGGTTGGTGAATGTCACATGTCTTCGAATTTTTGGTTCTAGGACATGCCGGTTTCCTCACGATGTTTTCCTTCACCGTTTAGAGAGCAGTGGTGATGAAATAAATGACACAAAGTAATGCGCCTGGCTGGGTTCGAACCCGCGACCTACAACTCGTAAGTCGGCGCCATTACCACTCGGCCACCACTGCTCCTGCGCATGATGCAGTTCTATTGCAGTCGTGTCAACTGCATTCAAACTGCACTTAAACTGCAATTTGCAGTTGGATTGCAGTTGAAATGCGGTCCGTCTGTTTAGACCCTTAGTCCGGGTTACATAAGCAAAACCTGTCGTAACCTTTTTTTTTGACTTCGGTTGCCTCCTTTCATGAAGTAGTATAGTAATGCTGGCGAAGGAGGCGGACGCACGCACGAGGGAACGGACTTCCTCACGCCATAGCCAACGGTCACGACCCCTACCTCCAGCCACTGTAGGCGTTGGCTTGCGGAAAATGAGTTATGGATAGCTCACCGTCCGACCGATCGATAACGTACTGGACCAAGCCCGATTGGTTGACGGCGCGTAGTGTTCTGCGCTTGCCTTAAAAAGATGTCGGCAAAACCGGGCTCAGTAGAGCCGAAGCCTACTGGAGCAATGGGTTTACTTCCGAAAAGAAGACCGATGGTCCTGGAATGCAAAGGCAAAGAAGTAAAGGCATGGTTTTAGTCAGTAAAAGATTGACGCGCCCTGAAGCGAAGCGAGAAAAGTCATTAGATGATTTACCTTTATATTATAAAAAAACATTTAGACTCCGCCCTAATTCAAAACTTTTATACAGTGGTTACAGATATTTTTTATTTCGAACTAGCTTTTACCTGCGGCTTCGCCCGTGTACATAAAATAGCGAATAAAACAGCTTTCTACCGGTGAAAAAATTTTAGCAATCGGACCAGTACTTTCAGAGATTACCTCCTACAAACAAAAAAACAAACTTTACCTTTTTATAATATTAGTGTAGAAGTGTAGATATCCGATAGTCTCAGTTACGTTACGGAACTCCATAATTATAACATCCTTGGAATACAAATACAAACGTTTGTTTGTGGAAGAAGGTATAATTTTAATATCATGGTAAAAAGTCTGAATGACGCAAACTATATGTTTATAACAGCAATGAATAAAAAAATTGCTAACACGATAAAAAATCACTACCATTTCCTTGAGAAACATTCGATACAAAAAATAAAAACAGATTTATGGCTGCTATTATATGATTAATGAACTCGTAACTCGTAATATGTAATTCGGAAAAAAACTTAGCACGTGAATTGAAAACCGGTTTATGTTAGGATTTACAAGAGTCACGTTTATTTAAACATGTTGAAATAATATGGAAAAAAATCAGAATTAAATTAGCATTACAAGGCCTTTTAATCATACTCGTCACCGGGGAGCGAAAGTCAGACTAGGTCCTTTATCTGTTGTTAATTTAAGAGGACTAAAAGTATTATTTGTGAGTTTTATAATACGCAAAAGTTTATGATTTACTGCAGTAAACAAACTCAGAAAAATAATATGATATTCTTCAGGATAAATGCTTAGATAGGTAATGTGTTCAAAACATAAATACAGCTACTTTAGTACGATAGAAATAAATCACGAAGTGATCTCTAAAAATCACTTTAATCGATTATAAATTGGACTATTATACATGCAAATGCAATCATTATGATTGTTTGTCAACGTTTTATGTATTTTAATTATAAAATCAAATCTATATAATATATATATCTATATATTTTATTAATTTATTCTCTTTTTATGCACCTGCCATGTTTTCTCTTCACCAATCTTGGTTGACTGGTAGAGAATGCCTAAGGCATTAAGTCAGCCTTTGTGCATGTGTTGCATGAAGTTTTAATAAATAAATATAGATTTTAGTAAATCTCTAAAATGCTTCATATTTTGCAAGCATTATCATTTTCCAACAGTGGACTTATTTCGGTTGAAATGACGATGATTGTGTCTTTGCGTAAATCTTTCTTTTGTATGCAGTCCGAGATTGTCGCGGTTTAAGTCATGTAGTCCTCTTAAGTTTTTTTAAATTCTATTATGCCTTTAAAGTCAAGACCATATGACAAAAGCTAGAACTCCACTGCTCATACGTTTGCCACACACGCGATCTGGGCGCGTCGTCTCTATACATTTTATGTATATGGAAACTAGACTGGTAGAGCTACACTTTATCCACGCCACGCGACGTCGTTCTATGTACAAATCAGGCGTGTTACACGTGTGTGTCGGTCAATGTAGTTCTAGCTAAGACCCGTCTCACTCGCGGAGTAAGAATTAAAAACGTCGACTCCTTTTATTTCTGGAAATTAATGAGAAAAATGATTTAGTGATCAAAAACCATTTACATGACGATGACGCATGGAGCTGTAATCCTAACGAATTTTAAATATACATATTTATTAGGATCGAGTTTAATGTCAGATGAGAAAAAAATTACGGTCCATAACATGAGAGCCTGATTTTATTAACAAAAAAACACGCATCGTTGAATGCCATTAGTTTTTAGGGTTGCCATATCCAAAGGGTAAAAAAAACTTTTTACAAAAAAATAAATATAAAACCGACTTCAATGTTAAAAAAACACTGAAAAGTACCTACAAAATAACTTTAATTTTGGAAGTCGGTGTGGGACCATATTGCTATCACTCCACTGTCCATCTCTTTGTCACCAGGCTGTATCTAATGAACTGTTGTCGCAGTAACAACAAATACTAAAAACAGAATAAAATTAATATTTAATGTACACGACAAGTGTGTTTTTTTTTACGGACGATACGGAATCCTTCGTGTGTGAGTCCGTCTCACACTTGGCCAGTTTTTTCGTATTTCTATAAAATCAATCCAATTTGGTATTTAGATCACCTTGTCATTTTTATGTGGCCATGGTATGGTCACCTAAATCACTGCTTTCAACAATTTGTTTAAACTTGAATCTTTTTTACAGGTCACTGCTACTAGGATATCATAATGTACCAGTGCTTCTTAGAAATTGGCTACGAAGCCGAAGTCAACACGAAGGAAGATCCCGAGTTGATGGAGATCGCTTACGAACAATGCAACGAGAATCTAGCTACCAGGGCAACAGCAATCACAGAACTTAGACAAATGGTCTTTGGTGAGTTTTGTGACTTTTCCATACTTTCTTGCTTGGTTAATAAAATTTAAATACTGGTCTTTAGACCGACGACTTGACAATAGTTGGGGGTGGCATATCTGCATCAGTAGATTTCTGATCATCTTTCGGCAGAAATGATGATGAAAATAATAATGAGTCGTTACTTTACTACTCAGTCGGTACTCTTCTTTTTCCAACCCTCTTCCCACTTTATCTGGACTTCTGGACTCGGGTCTTCTTCCAAAATCAACACGAAGGAAGATCCTGAGCTGATGGAAATCGCTTTTGTACAATGTAAAGAGAATTTTGCTACTAGGAGAACAGCTATCGCAGAAGTTAGACAAATGGTCTTTGGTGAGTTTTCGTGGTCCAGCACTATGCCACTAGAGGCCTCATGCTTGAACTCTGTCAACTAGCCTAGGTACGGGAAGTAAGGTACTACGTTCTGATTGTATCTGCTTGGTACGGGGGAGCGGAGTATTACATTCTAATTGTTTCTGCTTGTTACGGAGGACCGGGGAACTGCGTTTTGATTGGTCAGAGACATCAGATCTATAAGTCATATGTGTTGACAGATATGCGTCGACTGAAAATAGATGTCTACTGCCTATAATATCGTTGTACTACCGTTTTGTACACTTTCACCTGATTGGCATTTTGGGATCACAAAGAACTGACAGTGATGTCCATTCAAGCCAGGTGGAATTGACATTAAAGATCAAAGTCAGGGACCTAGACCATGATGTTTAAAGTAAGATTGTTTAAATTGTGTTTCAGTGTGGGTAAGAGACAGAGCTATATAGGTTGTCTAGCGCCATCTCTTACCCACATTGAAACAAGATTAAAACAATCTTACTTTGAACGTCATCGCGTCATGTTAACTCCGCAGGTCTACGTCGATTTTGTGGCCCCGTAACGTCGATTTTGTGGCCCCGTAACGGCGGTTTTATTATAAAAAAATAATCAATAACTGTTCAATATTTTTGTTATTGCGAGGCTATTTTAAAAACAAGCCTTATAATTTTTTGTATCTGTCAAATATATCCGTGACGTAATTTCGTAGACGCACGTTTGAAATCGCAAGATAGGGCCAGAATCAGCTTTTTTTTTTTCGTTCCGACTAATTTATATCATGTTTCGTGTTTAGTAGTTGTCATATAGTCAATTTTAATAAAATATTTTTTCATGGTGTATTATTTAATATTTTTGGATTTCCAGAGAGTATAAAAAAGTTTAAAATGAGTAGAACCTGGCTTTAACAGTTCTGTTAAGGCCGTCAAGTGGGCTCGTAAAGCCTCTGTTTTCATATTACTTATATATACTAATATTGTACATGAGTACAATATTCTCTACCAGTCAACCTTTGGGTTAAAAAAGACAACACTGTGGTAGGTTTACACAATAAACAAATACATAACATATAGTTCAAATGGAAGAATACATAATAAGTTATTTATAATAATATAATACTTATATATGCATATTGAAACGTTTATAATCAGAATTAGATTGTACCTACTTAAGTATTAATTTAAATACTCGTATAATAAAATTTCACATTAATGAAAACCAAGTCATTGAGTTGTGAATTGAGTAATTTCGAGGAATCTAGACCTGTTAGAGAGGGGCTTAAGTGTATCAACATTCAAGCCTTGCGGTTCGTCCCCGTAACGTGTATAGGGGGGTCAGTCTTGGTCATAATGGCAATCCACTTTTAGTGGCGAGGCAGCTAGGCATAGTGAAAGGCCTAAAAGGTGGACGATAGGAGACATAGTTTTCGTTAGACCAGACACTGCATCCAGCCCTCTTCCAATCGAAGCAGTTTCCGTTGCATTGGATCAAGGGGGGCACGAGAGAGTACATCTGTGTTCGCACGCACACTGACTGCTTCCGAATAATGGCTTCATCATCATCATCAATTTCGGGGAGTGTGCACTGGAGTTACACAACTTAATTCCACCAAATCCGTTCCATCATCGGACCACAAGACTTACGGTATACGGTAGACATCCCACCCACATGTACAAAGCGTTTTGGGAACACATTCATCATGCGTACAGCTAAGGAGTAGAATTCCCTGCTGGAGTCTGTGTTTCCTGATAGCTATAACCTAGGAGTCTAATTAAAATCAAGAGTGAATAGATTGCTTCTAGACAAGCGTGCTCCTTCGTCGGCCACATCATCGCTTACCATCAGGTGAGATAGAGGTAAAAGCGAGCCTGTTAAAAAAAATTGTAGATTTTAACCAACAATTTCTTCTGGCCTTACAACAGCAAGCCATTAGGGCTGCTCGTGCGCTAAGTCACATTGTGTGGTGTAGCACACCCCAGAAAGGGGAGAAGTGAAATTAGTAAAGAGGGGCAGGAAAAAAGAATTTAAGGAGTTTACAAAGCACGTCCCGGTAGAGCAGGCTGTAAAGACATACGCAGTCACGCAATTGCCGGGAGTGTCTCCAATGGTTTGTATGCCGCAAGGCGGGTAGGATCTACAGTGGTGGGAGGTGGGATTTGGCCTTACATAGTTAATCAAGTAGTAAAAATTGGGAGATATTTTAACTGGGATATAAAAAAACGTTATCCATATGTCATATTGCGCGGCGCGAAGGTGCAACACAACTGTAACTAAGTCATCGACCCTTGAGAAGATAAGATTTGGTTCAATCGCGTGTGTTGTGTGTTTGTTACCTGTTCTTATATATTTACTAGCTGTGCCCGCGACTTCTTTCGCGTGGACTACAGGATTTTGAATTTATTTTTTCTAAAATAAAAGTAGTGAACTTGAAATTGCGCCGACTTGAATGAGAAGTGAAGTATTGGGTCTCTTTAGTGGTATGAAGTGAGACGCGGGAGCTGGGAGTACATCTTTGTAGTTACAGTGATTGTCCCGACGATGTGTACGATGCGCAAATTTATCCTGACTCTTTCGACGAGCGCTCAAGATTCGTGTTCCTTATTACATCAGCTATCGGCCAATAAAAGTCCCGTCAAAATCGGTCCAGCCATTTCAGAGATTAGCCGGAACAAACAGACAAAAATTTAAAAAAATGTTATTTTGGTATAAGTACCGTAAATATATTCATATGCATGTAGTAAAAAGTGGTTATTTCAATAGTACAAACAGACACTCCAATTTTATTTATGTATATATATATATAGATTAGTTGTCAGACATTTAATGTATATTTTACAAGGATCAGACTGAAGAGTATTTAGTAGATTTATTTTATTTTAGACGGATACTGTTCTTCGAGCGATGTGCCCTGCTGATCGCAACTTAAAAGTTTGGCGATTCTTCGTGTTATGTCGGTAACCTTGCTTCTCCTGCAGTTATCCGATCCTTCTATTCCTGATTCGTTCACGCAAGGAAACCGGAGCTTAGGCCTTTCCATTGCCTTTGGGTGACTGTAAGCCTTGCATTGCTCGCAGAGCAGATGGCCGTTGAGGCCGATAGGTTCTGGATTGGCGACCGCGTACCGGAAGACGCAGCCGTGGAAGGCTTACAAGTGGGACCGATAACCTGGTGAGGGTTACTTACGGGAATCCGATGAATGTGAGACATACAGTACAGTTCATTGTGGCACTTAGGACACTAAGGGGAGGCCTATGGCTAACAGTAGACGGCTTTCGGCTGAAGTGATGACCATGATGACGAGACAGATACTAAAATTGAGCACGAGGCTCAATTTTAGTTACAGCCATTTTTAGCGAGGTATTTCGTACTGCCTTACAAGGTGTGGTCATATGTTCAATGACCTTATACAGTTCATTGACACCTCTAACAGAGACTGCCACCATTGTAACATTAGGTAATATAAAAAAAGCGATAACTAGTAAACACAAGCTTAGATTTGACAACTTTTTTTTTATATTAACATAAAGAATGTTGTTTCAGAACGAGGTGAATGTCAGCCAATTAGAACAGATGATGATTTCCTGTTGAGGTTTCTACGAGCCAGAAAATTCGTTGTACCAAGAGCTCATAGATTGGTGAGTATCTCTATTCTCTTAGGAGTTATCGTCATAAAACTCTACAATTCACTAAATCGAACACTAGAGCTTAAAAAAGGTCAAAATCGGGATCTCCGTGAAGTAAACTAGAAGAAAAGCAGCCACTTCTTCTCAATATCCGAATCGATGTATCTTTCCAGTACCCCGTTAAACGCTGTTACATCCGGCTCGAAGGACCGTGACTTCTGTCTGTTCCTTTCAGTACCTATAGTCAAATGTTTTTATTTGGCGTTTGGGGCCATGTCTATTGTTTGTAACACTCACATTGTATGTGAAAGGTCAATTGCCATTTATTTGTAACCTACACTCAGGGTAAAGTGAGACTATTGTTACGAGAAATCCCAAATACTTGAACAGTTTATTTGAACACATGATTGATTATAAGATCTCAATGTTAATGAAGTTACTTATCTGCATACTCATGTACCTATCTAAGGCACTGCGAAAACGGAGATACTTTTTGTTCCAGTTACAGACACCGAACACTTTGATCGTCACGAGTAGAGATGTGCCGTCGCCGGCAATACTGCCCGACGTGGGAATTTTGGGGGCAATATTGCCGGGACCATAGCCACCAATATTACCACTTCTCGACAATATTGCCGGCAACGGCACATCTCTAGTCACGAGTATATATGTTAAGTGGTAGCTACTGGACAAAAAAAAATGTTTACGTATGCGCAGAGTGGGGATGATTTTATACTTGTATCTGATACAAGACACGTTTTCGCTGTGCCTAATTTTTTTTTTTTTTTAAACTATTGCATAGCTTCTATCGCGGGCCTTGAGCGTGGAAACCGAATCCAGAAATTCCGTAACGAAAATAACCTAACACTGGACTCATTGGTTTTTTGAGCGTGGTGACCGATAAGAAAACAAATGAGTGAACAAGCAATCAAAATTCAATTCAATGTGTGAAAGTGTAACTTCAATTAATATCAAAGAAAAAAAAAAACAAAGGAAAAAAAATACTGCATAAATAAAATAAGTATAATTGCATAAGTTGATAAAAATGCTATGCAATAGCTTTACCGCGGCAGTACCCGAGTGCCACGCGTCTTTTTTTTATTGTTTTGGCTTGGGAACTAAATCCTTTAACCTTTCGTATGTAATTAGAGACACTATTAAAAAGTTATCGTGTCCCGCGTGAATCCACGTTCCGGCCATACAACGGGTTAAGCCATTTTTTTTTTTTTTTATATTTCCACAACTATCACACAACGCCGTCTAGTCCCAAGTTAAGCAGAGCTTGTGTTATGGGTACCAAACAACTGATAAACATACTTATATATTTCTAAATACATACATATTATAGATAAATTACACCCAGACACAGAACAAATGATTATGTTCATCACACAAACATTTGTCCTGGGTGGGAATCGAACTCACGACCTCCGGCATAGCAGTCAGGGTCACTAACCACTAGACCAACAGGCCAGTCTGATTTTTATGAATAGTTCATTTTGTTTGTATATTTGGCAGCAAATGTATCAAGTCAACCTTCTCAGCAAACTTTGCTGTGGAAGCCATAACTAATATAAATTTCTCAGCTGCATTTTACCGAGATAGCGCCTGTTTCAATGATTCCACATATTGTCCAGTTGTGCAGACACTTGAGGTACAAAATTTCATCGATCTTAGATCTCAATATCTAATAGCAATCAATTTGTGAATGATTAAACAGCCACAGAACTTCACTCGAAGTAATCTCGTCAAAAACTATCATGGTTTGTATTAATACTGACTGGCCTGTTGGTCTAGTGGTTAGTGGCCCTGACTGCTATACCAGAGGTCGTGGGTTCGATTCCCACCCAGGACAAATGTTTGTGTGAAGAGCATGATCATTTTTTCTGTGTCTGGGTGTAATTTATCTATAATATGTATGTATTTAGAAGTATATAAGTATGTTTATCAGTTGTCTAGTACTCAAAACACAAGCTCTGCTTAGCTTGAGACTAGACGGCATTGTGTGATAGTTGTGACATATTAATATTAATTATTAATATAGGTATGTAGAATAAATATACCTAGTATCATCATCATCATTTTAGCCGATATACGTCCACTGTTGGACATAGGCCTCCCCCAAGTGTCGCCACAATGAACGATCCTATGCGTCCCGCCTCCAGCGGTTTCCCACACCACATCGGTCCACCTTCTAGGAGGCCTTTCAACGCTGCGTCTTCCGGTACGCGGTCGCCAAAACAGAACCTTTCGGCCACAACACCCATACCTAGTATAATATACTGTTATTTTAGAAAGTATAGTCTGACAGGTCTTATTTCTGAACTGGATATTTTTTTTTGTAATAGGTAATGTTCCAAACGAAATAATTGGAGCATAGACGAGAGAAAAAACTATTGATAAAGGTGAAACTTTCACCTTGTTCGAAATTATTTTGTAAAATTCCTAATAAGCGTTCGTTTTTGCTATATATCCTACATAATGTTAGGTACAATTAATGTGTCCGTATCGAAATAAATATCGGCTCACTAGTTCACGCCCTACGTCTTCTTTCACTGAAAAACTGTCTTTCGACCAGTACATAACTGGAGACGGCAATAAATACATATAAACCCCTACTTTTTAATTAGTACAAAAAAAAATGGGGCTCTATCTGTACCCGTCACTGATCATATTTTTGTAGTCAAAAGTAAAAAAAAACGAAATCCTAAAATTGACCACGAAAAGCTAAATTCATCATAGAATCAATCAAACATAACAATTGCGGGTAGAAAATACAGCGAGCAGTGTTTTTCCTTAATAATTGTCACTTATTCATTCATTAATCGATAGCCTGCACAATATGTCCATAAATTGAGTGACGTTTTGGGACATAAACCAACGCTAATAACTTTGCTGTTTATGAATATTATTTATTGAGATTTTACTTATAAAATAACAAGGGCTTTTCTAATAAGCCCTCTAAGTATTTGTACTAATAAAAAAATAGTGCTGTTAAGGTGACTGGTAATTAGTGAGCGATACTTAAACACGTCATTGTGCTCATGATTACAAACAACTTTCCCAAAGCAACTTTTCTTTTTACTCATTCGTTTTATGTTTTATCTCAATAACAAAACGCGGCTTTTGCTGGAAAAGGCGCAAACTTAAGACTAACATGATTTTACAAAAAAATTCCATGACAAAAAAAAGACGTGTTGCACTCGGGGACTGCCGCGGTAAAGCTATTGCATAGCATTTTTATCAACTTATGCAATTATACTTATTTTATTTATGCAGTATTTTTTTTCCTTTGTTTTTTTTTTTCTTTGATATTAATTGAAGTTACACTTTCACACATTGAATTGAATTTTGATTGCTTGTTCACTCATTTGTTTTCTTATCGGTCACCACGCTCAAAAAACCAATGAGTCCAGTGTTAGGTTATTTTCGTTACGGAATTTTTGGATTCGGTCTCCACGCTCAAGGCCCGCTTTAGAAGCTATGCAATAGCTTAAAAAATTTTCTTTGGGAAAGTTGTTGGTAATCATGAGTACAATCACGTGTTTAAGTATCGGTCACTAATTACCAGTCACCCTGTATACAGCCAATACCAATGACTATACAACCACTTGACCGCTCATTCGGGCGACTCCGGCTCACGGCACATACATGATTTTGCACTTATATTAGATGCCGATATGAGTGCATTTTTTAGTACTGACCAGTTGTTAGATCTGTACGCATACCTTAATTTTTGGTAACCTAAAAAACATTTATTGCATAAAACCGAAGCAAAAATGAGTTCCTGTGCCATTAAATGGTGCGGGAAATCAACTAGAACGTCTAGTTATAAAAAAGATGGCATAAGTTTTCATCGGTAAGTATAATATGTTTATGTTTATTTACGTTATTGCTAATTAGAGAGCTCAAGCTAAACTGGTTGGTTACGAAAAAAGTGATACCGCGTTGATGTCTTTTGAAAAGTCCTTTACTTTCACTAAAATATTAGATAAGTCTATCCCTTTCTATCCCTAAGTACTTTCTACTGAGTGCCGAAGTGATGTGACAATTTTAAAACATACTCGTAGTTGACAAATTATTTTATCGATGATTCGAATTGGTGAATAAAAAGTTAAGTTACCTTTTAATGTTAACATTTTAGATTTCCAAATGTCCCGGAAGTCAAAGAAAAGTGGATTAATGCCGCTCACAGGGAAAATTGGTTTCCTAAAAAGTATAGCGTCATTTGTTCAAGGCATTTCACAGCTGATTGCTTTGAAACTTTAAAGGGCCGACGCCGTTTATTTAGTTCAGCAACGCCGACCCTGTTTTTGCCTGTTTTGGTATGTTTTTTTTTTTAAATATCATTTAGATCACCAAAATAAAGACAATGGTAAAAATTGTACAATAAAAACTAATTGTAATTTTCAGACTTCATCAAATAATACAGCTGATTGTAGATCAGCTACTAATTTACCTGGACCATCCAATTTAACTAGCACACACGTAAGTCAACTTAATGTAACGACGTAATTCGTGATCCCTTGCCGCATTGTTACAATGTTTAATACCTATCATACATAATTACAGGCCTTATGAACAATATTACAAACTAAGGATCTACTCATCCTACAGAAATTCCAATTAGATGATCATAACTTATAGTCTCATAGGCAGTCAGGTTGGCGTTGGGGTCGCCCACCGCGTACCCGCACTATTAAAGAAGCACTTCGCTTACGTATGACAGCGTGAAAACTGTTCACCGACGCCTTCGCGAACATGCCACTTGCGCTACTGTTACGCGGCTGCCCCATCAGCACCCTGAATGCGTTATTATATTGCATACGCGGGTTTTCGTATGTCGGCTGTGAGCCTACAAACTGCGCTTATAAAAGGTCTAACAGAAAGCTCTAAATAGTGTGATCTTCACTTTTTTAGTACAACATCGCCCTACGTTCTTTCTCCACATCCATATTATTTTTGTGGGTCCTCGGTGAACCAGTGGCCCAGATACCTGATAATAGTACTCTTATCTGAAATTAGTTTTTTTTTTGCGTTGCAGATTTCACCTTCTGTAAAATTAGAGTCACAAATTGAGGAATTAACTCCAAGAAAACGCAAAATGAAGCGCCACATGGACCATTTAATATTTTCGCTTAATAAAAACAAGAAAAAGGTTAAAAGGCTTCAAGACAGAAATAGAGTACTAACAAAAAAAGTGGCAAATCTACAAGAAATTTTAAATACGTGTTCAAAAAAATCTTTAATAACTACTGAGAATGAAGATATTTTAAACAGCATAGGTGTTCAAAATAGAGAAATAATTAAACGTCAAATTCTAAAATCTAAAACTGGTCATATACCAAAAACTAAATATTCACCGGAACTACGAGCGTTCGCTTTAACACTACATTTTTATTCGCCGAAGGCATACAATTTTGTCAGAAAAACTTTCAGTACCTGTTTACCTGCTATTTGTACGCTAAGATCTTGGTACCAGTCGGTTGATGGAAAACCAGGATTCACTAAGGAAGCCTTAGATACAATCAGAAGTAAAGCAAAAGAATCAGATAAGAAAATTTACGCCACTATTGTATTTGATGAAATGGCCATCAGAAGCGGTATCGAATACCATCCACAAGGAAGAAGGTACTATGGCCACGTAAATTTTGGAACTAGCTTGCAAACAGATTGCCAAGATGAAGCCAAAGAGGCACTTGTGTTTTTGTTAGTACCATTAAATGCTTGCTGGAAAATTCCTATTGGATATTTTTTGATAAATAGCATTAATGCGGAACAAAAAGTTGCTCTCTTGACTCAAGCCATCCATTTAGTAGAAGATACCGGTGTACACATCAAAGCCATTACGTTTGACGGCTGCCCAGCGAATATTACTATGGCCAAAAAGTTAGGGTGTAATTTCGACATTGATAATTTAAATCCTACTTTCAAAAATCCTTGCAATAACTCAAAAGTTGCTGTTTTCTTAGATCCTGCCCACATGGTAAAACTTGTGCGAAATGCGTTCGAATTTTATAAAATTTTGCAAGACCAATCTGGTGGCTATATTTCATGGCAACATCTTGTTAATTTACACAATCTACAGATATCGGAAAATTTTCACTTGGCCAATCGATTGAGAGCTGCTCATATTTTTTTTAAAAGTAAAATAATGAAGGTCAGTTTAGCTACTCAAATTTTCAGTAAAAGTGTGTCAGATGCACTTTTATTTTGTAAAGAGAACCTCAATCTAAGTGAATTTCAAGAAGTAACACCTACAGCGCGGTTTTTAATCATGATGAATGATCTATTTGACATATTAGACTCACACACCCATGGATATGGTTTGAAAAGAGCGGTGAATGAAGAAAGTGCTGCGCATGTTCTAACAAAACTTAAAGAAGCGAAAAATT
The DNA here is from genome assembly GCA_929112965.1 of Mythimna albipuncta. Taxonomy (NCBI): domain Eukaryota; kingdom Metazoa; phylum Arthropoda; class Insecta; order Lepidoptera; family Noctuidae; genus Mythimna; species Mythimna albipuncta. The sequence goes on from OV815973.1 coordinate 3,007,845, forward strand.
ATTTGTTAAAAATGTCAGTTGATATTAAGTTACGAAATTCTATACAAACGCTTTTATTAGTGAAATCGCCGAGATATACTGGATTTTTAGGATTTTGTGTATGCATAGAAAGTGCAATATTCCTCATTCAAGACGTAGTATTAAATACTGACTGTGCAATCAAATACCTGCCTTTACATAAGGTAAGCCAGGACCATTTAGAACATTTTTTTGGCAGCATAAGATGTCATGGTGGGTCTAACAATAATCCCAGTGCTAGGGTGTTCGAGAGCATTTACAAAAAGCTCTTGACATACGCTCAAATTAAAAACAGTGGAAGCGGTAATTGCGCCGCTCTTTACCAAATGTCTATTTTGCAATGCACATCTGCAGTGGAGCGCATTAATGTGACCACGAGACACATGGACCAAAACACCATGGATAATAATGAGTCTGATTCTAACGAAAATATTGATTTTGATAAACTTGAAGATATTTCAGAGTTTAGTGAGAAAGTGATTGAATACATGGCTGGTTACATCGTCCACGCTTTGCTAAAAGTATTAAAATGTCAAACATGTATTGGAGCTTTGATTGGTGAGGCGAATTCCAATAGTTTGCAATACCGAAAAGACATTTATAAAAACAAATTACTTTATGCATCTACTACTGTAATGGAAATTTGCCGCCGTTGTGAAATTTCTATAAAAAAAACTATTAAAGAAAATGGGTTCAAAAGACTACCTCCAAAATTTAATACCGACTACTTTATTCAGTTAGTACTTAAAACTTTTATAGGATACAATTTGTTCCCAGATATATCTTTTCATCAATTTGAAATAGAAACTACCAACCACATAATAGAGTTAACAAAATGCGTCATAAAAAAATACGTTGATGCACGCTTGTCATTTTTTTCAAAAAATAATCAAGATCCCAAATCGTTTATCAGGAAAACTTTTAGTAAATTAATCCATTTTAAAAACCAGTAATGACAAAAATTAGGAACTTTAGATATCCGATTAAATTAGCTAATTGATTTAAAATATCGACGAATAACTACTGGAGATTTATTGTGAAGGAAGGAATAGTTGGCACATGAGGCTTGTCTCCACCAGGGAGAATCAATAAGTCACATTATTTCTGGTTGTTCTCGTCTAGGTTACGGAGAGTCCTTGAATATAACTTTACGTAAGTAGTGCCTATAACTTTGTAGCCAGTCATGTATCTATCAGCAACTTACTCTGAAATATTGTCTTGTACAATTCACAATTCAAGACCCCAGCACTACAGATTATGCGCCCGACCCAGTTCTCGATAATGGTTATATCACCTTGTACTGGCATAGACCCATCACCAGAGACAAGATTATTTGTACTCAATAAGCCTGATGTAGAGGTGAACCGATTCGAGAGGCGTGCAATGATAGTTGATATAGTCGTTCCGTATGACAAGAACCACGTGAAATCCGAAAAAGATAAGCAGATCAAGTATCTTGACTAGACTTGCAAGCTTATCGACATGTAGGATGTGGACTCATCGATCATCATACCGATAGTCGTGTCAGCCAATAGCTTAATAGCCACGAGCTTCGAACAACATCTTAGAAAGCATTCGTTAGCCGGCTGGATCAAAGGTCTGATTCAGGAAGCAGTACTCCTGAACATGGCTCGTACAGTTAGGAGAGGTTCTTTTCTCTTGGAGCCTTGACCGCCCATAGCTTGGACTCTGTTCCCGATGCCAGTGGGCTATTTTTTTAAACTGACTTTCATTATAGGAGGAGGTTCTCAAGTTGTTTGAAAAAAATATTTTTTAATATTTTGAAAAATGTATTAAATAAGTAAGAATAACAAATAAAGAATATAGTCTTCGTTTAATCTTTATTTATTTCTCCTTACAAAGCAAAATTAAAAAATACATGACGAATTAATCGACGTCGATTTTATCGATAACGATATTATTGATGCAGAATTGACTTGTGCATCACTACGTTTTCTGACATTGTTGCATCTGCCAATCACAATCGCTGCATGTTCCCCCGTCCCCCGGCCCGCACTAGTGAATCGTGTGCCTAGACGAAATCGCTCTATCAGCTCTCAAGTGGTTTAATTCTCTTTGGCCAATACCTACTAATATACAGGATGTAAGGAACAGATCTCCGCAAACTTTAAGGGCTTGCTCAGTAAACGAAACTGAACAACCATCCACAAGATTTGGTTTCAGAAAACTAAAAAAAACGGCCTCGCCATACAAAATTAAAAACTTGATTGGATAGTTTGTATGGAAAGGCAGATATTTTTTTTCGTTTCCGGCTGAAACGCTCATTAGTGTGCGTCCACTGAGCGTAGTATAACAAGTGAAGTACATAGGTCCATGACATCTTATACTTATGAGCTATAAATAGATTGCTTTAGTGCTACTTAAGTGAGCTAGAATTATTATATCTTTACATAACTCATTAAGGAGTTAAACAAAACATCTAATAAGTGATGACGCAGTTTACTTAGAATCTTGAATATAGCGATCACGTGTCATAAAAGGAGTGCGTTAATAACTGGTATAACTATATAATTTTATTAGCTTAGCTTATTTGAATCATCAATTAGAGTAAACATTTACAAAGCGTAGGTAATATAGGCATATTATGTTATTGATAGGCTCGCGGTTAATCACTATCTCACGTTGGAACCTACTGGGGCTAAGGGCGCCCGTAGGGGCCCTGCGAGTCGAAGCCTACTGGGGCCAAGGACAACCGTAGGGGCCGAGCAGGGTCGAAGCCTACTGGGGCGTAGTACAACCGTAGGGGACCAGCAAGGTCGAAGCCTACTGATGATAAATGATAAATGATATTTATTTTGTAAATAGGTTTAAAAAACACTTTTACACGTCAATTTTTTTCGCCAGTTTATGCTAGATGAGGCCGGTGTTTCCTATCTGACTACCCTGAGAAGAAACACCGAAACTGGGGCCATGTACAACCGTAGGGGCCCAGCAGGGTCGAATCCTACTAGGGTCATGGACAACCGTAGGGGCCCAGCGGGTCGAAGCCTACTGGGCCCTATACAACCGTAGGGGCCCAGCAGGTTCGAAGCCTACTGGGGCTAAGGTTCTGCCTCCGAAAGGGAAACTCGGCCCCGGTATGAAAGGCAACGAAGGAACGAGGTGGGGTTTTTAGTCAGTAAGAGTTTTTTAGTCAAATAGCCGTTGGGGCCGAAAGGTTCTGGAATAGCGACCACGTGCTGGGAGACGTAGCGTTGGAAGGGCTCCTACAAGGTAGACCGATGACCTGTTAACAGTTGCAGGAATCCGATAGATGCGAGACGCACAGGACAGCTCATTGTGGCGACACTTAGAGGAGGCCTATGTCCAACAGTGGACGTCTTTCGGTTGAAATGATGATGATGAATAATGAAGAGTCTGACACTATCTCCCGTTCAACCCAAGGCCAGGGAATGTCATTTAAATTATTTTTACCCACGGAAAAAAAAAACACTATCTCACATAATTGCAAGCGATAATGTGGTCGACGTGACGGTAGAGCACGCCTGCTTAGAAGTAACCTATTCACTCTTGATGACCCTGACGTAGCAGTAACTGTACATATTATGTTAAATTAAACTGGTTTAGTTTATGTCCAAAACAAGGACTTTAACTTTAAACGGATGTAAAAAATAATTTATATCAAAGTAAACCTTGTGCGAATACGTTTTAACTGTTCATCTAAAAGTTACAGTTACGAAATTAAAAAAAATCCTACCTTTTTAATATGTTTACTTGTTTAGGCTCACGTTTGACCTTTATCTCACCTGACAGGAAACCACAACCTATCCAAATAAATATTTAAAAAAAAATTGGCCAAGTGCGAGTTGGACTCGCACACGAAGGGTCCTTAATCTCCTTCGTACCGTCCTTAGGAAATTTTTGGAAAAAAATCGCGTTTGTTGCATGGGAGCCCCCCATAAATATTTATCTTATTTTGTTTTTAGTATTTGTTGTTATAGCGGTAACAGAAATACATAATTTGTGAAAATTTCAATTGTATAGCTATCGCGGTTTTTGAGATACAACTTGGTGACAGACAAACGGACAGACAGCGAAGTCTTAGTAATAGGGTCCCTTTAGTTACTGCTCTGCCCCCAGAGCGTTGTAGCGTGATGTTAAACAGCCAATAGCGTTTCTTGATAAAGGACCACAATTTCTTCCACTCCGCCCAAGAGCGGGGGTTGTCATTAGAGGTTTTTCCCACGTTAAAAAAAACCTGTAGTATCCGAGATACACCGAGAACTCTCCACTTTTATAAAATTAATTATATAATAATAATTATTTTTACTTAATTAATTTTTAAATAAATTTAAAAATTTATTAATTATATAATATTAATTATTATTACTTAATTAATTTTTAAATAAATTTTAAAATTAAAAAAAAAAATGAATTTATTGTTTTTTTTTTATTTATTTAGTAGGTACTTACTTACATTATTAATACCTATTTTTCGTTATTGTCTTAACGTTGCTTGTAAGTATCGTATAGTATAGTATAGTTGGATAACCGCCGTATTCTTCACGCGATCGACATAAATGTAAACAAGACGGCAGAACTCGTCGGGCAAAATTAGACGGCACGATCGTTTTCAATCATCGACGCTGATTTTATTATACACTGATTATAAGATACCATAGAACTGGTGTGATAATGAAGCCGGAAAACTATGAAACATAAGCTACATTATAAATAGTTTTCAAGGGTTATGTAGCGACATCTATGACGTCACTTCGAAACTAAAAGGAAGAAGAAGAAAAAACTTGAAAATTGCTTGTTGCTTCCTTGTTGAAATGATTTCCAAATAAATAAGGAACACCTTTGTACCAATTTTTCTGTTTCCTTCTTGTATTTTATTACTAGCTTTTGTCCGCAGCTTCGCCCGCGTACATCAAAGACCTTCCCTCTTTCTCCCCTTTTCTCACTTTTTTTTTTTTAATTTGCTTATGTCCCTCTCCAGAGTCCCAACTATGTTTTCAAAATTCATCAAAATCGGTTTTGCTATTTAGGCGTGAAGACGTAACAAACAAACAAACGAACTCACTTTCGCTTTTAAAATATTATAGTAAGGATGTATGTAAATTATGCATCGCAGTATTCAAGTTTTCCGCGTGATCACATCTTAAAGGTACCGAAATTAACTATCGGGCAGTTGCTCGGACCTGAGCCCTCCTTTTTCTATAGAGTTATGTGGACGTAATACCCTGTTTTGCATACCCCCCAATTACTTTACGGCCCAATCTAGAAAATGCCTGTTCACTTTTGCTATAAAATCAGGCAGGTCAATGGTGGTAGAACATACACTGATCACTGATCGAATTCGCAACTTCATATTCTGTTAAAAGATATTTTAAACACGAAAATATTAAAATGTATCTGTTACATAAAGACGCAAGTTTTTATTTTATCATCGGTTTAAAAAACACAAAATCTTTAAAATCGGATCGTAAATACGTTTTTTGGGAGATTTTAATATAGTTAAGAACCGTAACTTTAACCTGAGAATAGCCTGCGAACGAAAATGTGATCATAAACACAAAAACTGATCGGTTTCTTGACAGGATTCAAATATTCAAAAATGTTATACAATCAGGATCTTTCTGAAAGTTTTAACTAAAGCCTATATGGTGCCCTAACTGTTTTATGGCACACCTACACTTAACATATCGATAAAGAATTTTTGGTAAAAAAAACTATACTGCACCATAGAAATAAACGTAAAATGAATCGAATAAAACCGAAAGTGTTATGATTATGGACACAGCTCAGCATAATGTTGTAACTTATAAAGTCTGGACTTGATGGTCCTTCGAGCCGGTCTTGGTCCAGAAGAGTGGTTTCTCTTGGGATATGCATCAGTAAAAACACATGGATTCGGTAATCGGGAGTTTCCATTTGTAACACGGAACCCAGCGGGGAAACATATGCCTGCAGTGGTGTAATCCCTAATTACCTAAACAGCAATTGAAATAAGACAGTTAAACAAACCTTTTATACTCTCCGTTCAGCCAATTTTGACTTCTATTCCTGGCATCAAAAGCAAAAATATGATTACAATACCAACTATTTACTGCAGCTACTATTTTTCATAACAGCAAGGCAATAAAAGTCGAAATCGGTTGAACTAACAGTAAAAAAGTTTGTTAAAATATCTAAATTAATTTCGAATAGAGTATTTAAATATGACATTAAATATATTATTATATCCAACTCATATGCAGTATTAGACTTTTTGTACTTTAGAGAATAGGTTTATAACTATTTCATTTAATAATATTTACAATCATTCATTATATGAATGAATCACCAGTATTTTCATTATTGACTATTTACAATCTACCATATTCGTTTAGTGATATTTTATTAATTATTATTTATCCGTTATTGATTATTAGAGATTGATTATTTTGATTTGATTAGTGTTTATGTGTTAATTTACGACGAAATTCAATCACAATGCCACTTATTACATGAATAAATAAATCTAGCTACAAACTTCTTCTAAAAAATTGTGATGAAATTATTCTGTGTACAGCTGGTCCGGTACTGCGCCTTCAGAGAGCAGTACAAGCACCTGTACGAGGGCGTGGACCTCTGGGGGCTGATGAAGGTGAAGGATGCGTATGAAGGCACCATTTGGGACAGGCCTGATATCGGCAGGCTCTCTATGTTCAGATTTGGTAAGTTATTTGATATTTTTGTGCCTACAAAGTGAACGATAGAAAGAAAGAAACAAAACGTATTGTTTTTGCCCAAATAGACGCAATAATATTCCACTACCATCGAAGCACTATCCAAATATTAAGAACTGCTGTAAAGGCAGTAGCCATCTGATAAACGATTTAACGAAACTGTATATATGATCCTTTTTTTTGTTTCTGACAGCAACTGACTTAGTATTCCTACAAGAAATCATTAAAATGGGAACTCCTTGAGATACACAGTTTTGGGTAAAAATAGGAAAGGACCCAATATAAAGCCTTGTTATCTCCATTCTAATTTTAAACTCTGTAAATGGACATCACTTATTTGTACTTGCCTGTCATTTATATAAGACTACACTAAACTAAGTACAAGTTTACCTAGTCCGTAATGTTCTAGTTTTAATTTTAAGAGCATGGTTTCGTGATTAATGCAATTAAACGCCTTTGACAGGTTGCAAAAGATTCCTGTCGTATCTTGGATCTCTTCTCACGCTGTGAATATGTGTTTTTATAAGGTTCTCAATGTCAGTAGTGCAACGTCCTTTGGTAAAAACAAGCTGTTGACCGTGTAAGATTTTACCAGAAATCCACACACTACTATTGTTTTACGTCCAATATTCTAGGACTTCCTGAAACTGAGTTAGATCATCATTTTCTTTCATTATGTAAGTAAAGGCTCGCGTTTGAACACTGTCTCACCTGATGGTAAGCGATGATGTGGCCGACGGTATAGCACGCTTGCCTAGAAGTAACCTATTTACTCTTAACTTAAAGGCCCGTAGTTTATAGCTATCAGGAAACACAGACTCCGGCAGGGATTTCCGCTCCTTAGCTGTACGCATAATGAATGTGTTCCCAAAACGCTTTGTACGTATGGGTAGGATGTTCACCATGTACCAATGGCGCAACGCCGTACGTCTAGTGGCCCGATGATGGAACGGACTTGGTGGAATTAAATTGTGCAATTTCAATGCACATACCTGAAATGTAATCAATCTCTCTTTTCCAGGTCGTTGGGATCCAAATGAGTTTCCAGTGGAAGATTTAGTCCGAGCTGGCATGGCTATAACGGAGATAGGTGGCAGGCAGCCCAAGCTTCAGATTTTAGGTGGCACCGTGATCATAGATCTGGAGGGGATATCGCTGCGCCACGTGGCTACCTTGACGCCTAGTATTGCTTACCAGATCGTCTGTCTAATGGGGGTGAGTTGCATTTGTTTTTTTTTTAATTGATATAAACTAGTGCTTGACTGCGATCCCACCTTATGGTAAGTAGCGATACAATCTTAGATGGTGAGGCGCACTAGTTTATTAAGAGCCTATTCACTCTAGCCTTGAAGACACCCAAATTATAATCGGACGGGAAGACCGCAGCAGGCAGACTGTTCCAGTCCTTCGACGTACGCGGTATAAACGACGAGGCGAAACGCTTAGTCCGGACCGTAGAGGTTGTTTGACTCAATATAGTATATATGTCGCAGGGGTATGATGAAAACAGAGTCAATTTCCTAAGTAATTTGATCAAATCACGGAGGATATTAAATGTTTCATACAAGAATTCATACAAGATTTTTTTTTTACAACTATCACACAGCGCCGTCTAGTCCCAAGCTAAGCAGAGCTTGTGTTATGGGTACTAGACAACTGATAAACATACTTATATATTTCTAAATACATATATATTATAGATAAATTACACCCAGACACAGAACAAATGTTATTTTTAATATCCGTCAGGTACCGCGCTCTGTAAGTTGCACGAACGCGAGGCAATTAAAAACTAATATGTTTTTTTTTCTCATTTTACGGAACTAGTTTAGTTATTTGTTCAAATCCCCATATTTGTTCTGGGTAATGGTAAATTGTGTTGTTATTTTAACTTCCTCTGTGATTTGTCCAAATCTTATTCCTTTTCAATTTTGTACTGGATATGTTAAGATTATATAATTCAAGTAGGTACCTAGATTAAAATAAACGATTATGACGCTGTGAATTTAATTATCAGCATCAGCCATCAAATTTATTGCGTTGACCACTTCACTGCACTTACATTGTTCACTTCTATGAACATTTTCTTGTAGCCATGATCAAAGGTTATATATTATGTACTCAGTTACTTTGTCTTTTTTGAATATAAGAATAGAGGTTTTTGTTTTTTTAACCAGTTAGAACCTATTACCTTACATATAATATGATGTGAAGCTCAGTCATTGTTTCCACAAGGAAACAATGACTGAGCTGAGTTATTGTCCACAAGGACAATAACTAATGAATTTAAATGTCTAGAATATTCTTATATTATATTTATCGTGTTGAGAAATCATCCAAGATTCTTTCGCTCTAGGGCGGAGCAAGAGGGCGTGCTAGACCTTTATTGACTAACACTTCACGTCGTCACTTCGTGCTAGCGACCGTTTCGGGGGCCCATTTTTTGAGTGTGCAAGTCACTCCCTGCCTATTTAACCATAGAAATTACAAGCATTGTTCGGGCAGGGGCCATAGTCTTAACATAGTTCCTGGTAACCAGTCCACTTAAGACTCCAAAAACCGTAGCCTTACATTAGTTTTCTACATGTTGCAATAGTTTCCCTTCAAACGGGGGTTGTCCTTGAATGCACTAGCATAGCGCATACAGGGATAATCTAAACCATTGTTTTGTTTCACAAACCAGATAATCTGACATCAAAATTAAAACAAACACTTTTGTTATTTCTAGCTAGCAATGCCGGTTCGACCCAGGAGCGTGCACTTCATCAACTACTCTTGGATGCTGAACACCTTCTTTTACATCTTCAAGAGATTCATACCCCAGGAAGCATGGGAGTACATCCACTTCCACGGCAATGACCTCAAGTCCTTGCAGAAGCATATCGACCTGGAGTGCCTACCTCCCAGGTATTTCAAACTAGTCTAAAAAATATTACGAATACAAAATAATTTTTTGATTATGCAAAAACTGAATATAGGTTGTTCAGAATCATTAAATAAATCGATAAACATCTAAAAACGATCATAAGTTGGACACCACCGACACTAAGTACAAAACAGGTCATGGCAGGTCATAACGGGCATTATTTTTTTTATTTTTTTCTTAAAAACACACACTACCTTTACAGGTACCTTTACCCAATACAATAGTGGTTTTAAAAATGGCAACAAATCAATTATCTTATTACTAACACTTATCTAAAATCAACTATAATACAACTATGAAAATACAAAATAATAATAAAAATATAAACTTAACCTAGTAAATAACATCCTAATACCTAACATTTTTTTTTATACCTAATTATTTTTTTATTTTTTTTATACCTAATTAATTAATTATGCGCCAACGTACAGTTGGGTGCGGAAGCAAAACAAACCCTCAGTTGCCCGGGTGACCCGGTGACAAAGTATCGTTATGCCATGGTACCATAACATAATTGCCTTATAACTTTATGATTTTGCATAATACAATTTTGAAATTTTGTACATAGATTCTACATAAAAATACTGTTAAGTGTTTCTGGTTTCGTAAAAAAGGTATATGCAGTGGATTACGAGTAAATGACAGAGCGGTTAATTTTTTCTATTATTATTGTTAGGCTCGCGTTTGACCACCATCTCACCTGATGGTAAGCGATGACGTGGTCGACGATGGAACACGCTTGCCTAGAAGTAACCTATTCACTCTTGACTTAAAGACTCCTAATTTGTAGCTATCAGGAAACACAGTCTCCGGCAGGGAATTCCACTCCTTGGCTGTACGCACAAATTTTGCAAATATGCAGCAGATGAACTGGCCAGGAGGGGATTTGGTGCGGTGATGTTCAGACCCGAACCCATCGTGCAAGCTGCGTAGTTGGATACGTGAACACACCCGTATACAAGCAGAGCGCTTGTGGTTCTTGACACCAAGGCAAGGCAAGCCAAGGAGACCATGCCACAACACAACAAAGACTTAACAGAGGCAGCCTGCGTCTGGTGATGGGGACCATCACTGGACACTGCACACTAAATAAACACCTCCACACAATAGGCGTTACAACAGTCCTCTGTGCAGAGCATGCTTGGAGGGGGAGGAGACAGTAGCGCATGTGCTCCTTGACTGCACAGGTGTCACTGATACACACAAACGACTCTTATGATCCCCAAATTTCCTCAGGGACGCCCTGAAAAACCTGAGAGGCCAAATCAGACACCCTAAAAGACAAAATGGCCTAATCAGTTTTTGGAGAGAGGTGAACTGGTAGAAATAAACCCACCAAAGGTTGCCCGGGTGCCGCAACTGTGCGGAACGCCCGGAGGACACGGTGGAGCACACAATCGCGGTGTGCCCTGCTTGGGCGGAGCATCGCCGTGCCCTCGTGAGGGTGATCGGCGGCGGAGACCTCTCGCGCCGGGCCTTGGTCGACGCCATGGTCCGGAGCGTGGAGGAGTGGCAGGCGGTCGCCGACTTCTGCGAAGCAGTAATGCTCGCTAAGGAGGAAGCCGACCGCATCAGGCAACGGCGCTCTCGCCGCCGCCGCCGGGATTCCGATCCCGATTTCCAGCCACCGTAGGCGCGGGCTTGCGGACAGTGAGCAATGGGTAGCTCGCTGCCCGGCCGTCCGGTAACCGTCCGGACCAAGCTCAAGTCGTTGACGGCGCGCGCTGTTCCCGCGCGCCTCAAGGAGTTGTCAGCAACAGCAGGGGCCCAGCCGGGTCGAAGCCTACTGGGGCCAGGGTTATCCGAAAGGGCGCTCGAGCCCCGGTATGAAGGCTTGAAGGAACGGGATGGGTTTTTTAGTCAGTAAGAGTCTGACACTATCTCCCGCTCCGCCCAAGAGCGGGGGTTGTCATAAGATGATTCTCCCATTGAAAAAAAAAAAACCTCACCAAAGGTTATGGCCGCTATTGCCCACGCTCAATGGTCCGCATAGGACTAAAGTGCGGAAACCAGACTCAACATAACATAATACGAATATATACGTAGCGTAATAGCTTTTTTATGGCAGGTTTTAAATACTCAAGCCTAGAGTGAATAGGCTATTAAAAAACTAGTGCGTTTCACCATCAACGATTGCATCACTTCTTACCATCAGGTGAGATCGTAGTCAAGCACTAGTTTATGGCATAAAAAAACTCTCACTGATTAATGCTTCCGCAACATAATTTTCTTTCTTTCTACCGTAGAGCGAAAGAAATGATTTTCTATTATTCCACCTCAAAAAAAATGTAACTATCGCACAAAAAATCTTAGGAGTATCGTTTGAGGTTTCACATTTCCCTTTAAAAATACATAGATTTATATGCGTAACTCACACTATTTCTATATTATGTTTTTCGTAAAACCATATAATTGTGAAGAGCTATTCTTACGAGTATTTTATCACAAGAAATACAATTTTTATTCATCAAATTAAAATGTACTACGTGTAGAACTGTCAAACGGTACTTCTTAGGGTGAGTTGCACCATTTAACTATAACGATAACAAAGCCGTTAACAGTTGTCAAATCGTCGAATTGACCAATGGGCGGCCGTTTCACGGCTGGTTATGGTTTGTTTATCGTTTTATTTAAATGGTGCAACTCACCCTTAGATTTGCCGTGCTTTATATGTTTTCGGTATTGAAAGGTTAAAAAAATAGTTAATCTAACTACTCTTTTGTTTTTTTTTTTTACTTACTATTGTTCTAGTAAATTAAAAACATTAATCTTTTCAGATATGGAGGCACCTGTAGGACTAGTTCATCATTCGGGCTCTGGTTGAAAAAGATCAAGAAGTACAGAGACGAACAGTTCGACAAGGAGATGAAGCAACTAGGCTATGTTATAAAAGAGTGATTTGGTTTACTGATATCCTAGTACAGTTCGTGAATTCTAATACGGTTATCAATGGACGCCATAATTTTAAATGTCCATTAAATTCGTCACACTGTTTTCTCATGACTTATTCCATGTTCAAAGAAAGAACAACATTTATTTGTGACTTGCAAAGGAAAAACAACCATAACTGAAAAAAAAATAACACAACTAACAACTATAAATTACTTAAAAGACAACATTAAAAAGATAGAAAACTAATATGAGGCCAAAAGGGCTCCAATCCCAGCATATACAGCTAAATATTAAAAAAAAAAACCGGAACCGGTATTCTGATAGGTGTGTTGATAAATAAACACACTTACGGAACACGGACTTTAATATAAGTACCAATTAAATAAAAAAAAAGCACAAAAATATCTTTTTGGAAAAGTAAATGACTGCAAAAAAGCCCGGCGTTTTGAGGACCATGTCAATCATGTGATGCATTTAGTGATTTTAATGTATTAAGTATTTTTAAGTAAATTCGGTGATAGAAATGAGTTGATCGCTATTTTTGGATAAATTTAGCACTAGATGTAAGTTTTAGAACTAGACATACATATGTTTGGGTCTAGTCAATATGTCAATGAAATGCAACCCTATTTTCTAATTAGTACAAAATATTAAGCTCTATCCGTACCCCGTTACTGAACAAATTTTTGTAGCAAAAATAAAAAAATGAAATCCCAATACCGTCCAGGAAAATTTATCATAATTGGTAAATTCATAATGAAATCAATTATTCTTAACAATTGCTACAAGAAAATACTACGCGCAGTATTTTTTACCATTTTGATCGTCATTTAATATACATAACTCCCGCCTATACAATATGTCCATAAACTGAGTGACCTTTTGGGATATAAACATACGCTAATAACTTTGCTGTTTATGAATATTATTTATTGAAACTTTAATTAAATAATAACAAGACCTTTTTTAGTAAGCCTTTTAAGTATTTGTACTAATTAAAAATTAGTGGTGTATATAGTATGTTATGTATGTGGGTTGGTCAGGGTAGGAAACGACTGGAAATGTGTTTCAATTATGTGCCTTAAAACACATAGATATACATATATATATATACAACATGTAACTGAATCAATGGACTATGCGTACCAAATGAGAATAGGATCGATTGCCATGTTGTAACGTCACGTCGTAGAATTCCTGGGAAATGAGGCTCGAGAAAAGTCGAGAACACAAGAAATCATATTACGAGTAGTCTAAAATATTTTTAGGGAAGGCTATTATGCTTTAGCCGTTTTGTTTATAAACGCGTGCTGCGGTGCGGTGGTGCACTGTGCGCATTGGAATGAAATCTCTCCGCTCACACACACCAATACTTTATTGCTGTAAACTTTTATCACGAATTTATTAAAATAATAATTATAATTAATTAATTATAATCATTCTTACAATGGTACTGTTAGGATGTACGTTTATAATATTATGTTACATGTTGTACATTGTGTGCCTTAAAAGACAAATAGCCTTAAATTGTAAATTATAAAATGTTGAGTCAAATACACAAATTACATTATTAAGATATTTTTTGATGTTCCTTCAGCAAGTGTAATTTTTTTATTAAATAATTTTATAATAATGTGTAGTCATTTTTTTTATTCTTTGCCCCACTGTAGGTATAACTTCTTTATCGAACTCACTACTGTGGGTTGTGAAGTTCACGCTGGATTAGCATCATATTGATGGTATCTCGCCATCCAGGTACTCAAACTGTAACCGTAATAATGTGTTTTAACACTGTTTTTTAAAACAGTTTTAACAGAAAAACATTTTTAACAGAAAAACACTTTTAAATGTAACAGATACAATAATGTTACCGAATCAAACTGTAACCTTCCTTTTATATGTGTTAGGGAGTGCTACCCATGCATATCAAACTGTAACCTGTTTAAATGTGTTAATAAGTGTTAATGAGTGTAACTGAAATAATCAGTTTATTATAGCGTTATGTAAATTGTAACTTTGGCAACGCTGCGTTTACCTGTTACACTTATTAACACTGTTAACACTTTTATATCTGTTACAGATATGTTAGGGTTACACTTTTGTAAGTGTTTTGGGTTAACACATTGAAAACACATAAATAAGTGTTACTTATTTGATTCTGTTACCAATTCAACATGTAACACTTATAATTCTGTAACCTTTATGAAGGTGTTTTTAAGTCCCTGTCGCCATCTGTGGCGGTTCTTAGCGTCATGGAGCGGACCTGATGTGCTCATCTTTTTGGGCTGCGGCCTCGTAAACGAAGATATTGTTTACTTTTCACACGCACACAAACTATTGTGAATAATTACTCTCTTTATCTAAAAATGTTGACAATTTGGTAGGTATTTACCTGCGATGAAAAAAACTGATCCGACCGCCAAAAAACGACTAAAAAAGTTACAAGTCCTGCCACGCACCACACAGCGTAGCGCGTGAATGCGTGTTTTAGTTTTATCTTTGCTTGTAAGTATCTCCGTTTTTATAGAAAACACGCATAGTCTAACACACCGAAAATGCACACGCGTTCATGCAGATCACGCGCCTACATGCGGAGAAACACGCACTCACGCGCGTGAGTACGGGCTGACACGCAAGGTATGGCGCACTGAGTCTCGTAATACCGTGCGTGATTTTGTATGAAATGAGTGCGTGCCTGCGTGAATTTGCAAAACGCACCTACGCGCGTGAGTGCGTAAAAAACCCGCACGATGATGCATATCTGCACTGCCGCAAGTACGCGCGTAGGTGCGTTAACACGCAACATGCAGCGTGATGCGTGACAGTGTGATAACCGCCTTATGCGGTTGGTAGCATCTCAAA
Organism: Mythimna albipuncta; assembly: GCA_929112965.1. Taxonomy (NCBI): domain Eukaryota; kingdom Metazoa; phylum Arthropoda; class Insecta; order Lepidoptera; family Noctuidae; genus Mythimna; species Mythimna albipuncta. The sequence goes on from OV815973.1 coordinate 3,023,238, forward strand.
TTAAATTTTTGGGGTTAAATTTTTTGACACAAGTGTAAAATAATTGATTGGTGTTCAGGCCTGCTATTTATCTCATTTTGCGTGATGGAAAGTAATAGATGGTCTGTCTCGGAAACCTGGAGGCCCGCAACACTTTGTATATTAGCACCTATAACCAATTTCTAAAAAGGTAAATTAGCTTTTTTTTTAGGTGAATTAGCTTCGAATATCATCTATACATCTACACTGACACAAAGAGGTAGTTTGTTTTTTTTTGTGGAGGTAATCTCTGAAAGTACTGGTCCAATTGCTAATATTTTTTCACCGATAAAAGCTGCATTATTCCTGAGTGGCATAGGCTATATTTTATGTACATACGCGGGCGAAGCCATGGGTAAAAGCTAGTTTAAAAATATAAGTCAATCAATCAAAAATATTTATTTCAAACTAGCACTTTCCAAGCGATTTGCTCGTAATAGTTTTGGAAAAGGAATAATGAAAGCCTTTTTTATTCACACCCAGCTGTTTGCTGGCGCCTAGTGCCCGCTATGACCTGCCGTGGCCTGTGTTGTACTTAGTATCGGTGGTGTCCAACTTATGACCTTTCAAATATTTTTGGAAAAATATAACATGTTGTAAAAATTATTGAAATCGATTCATTTGCTGATTTTAAGCAAATATTCATGTTTCGCGTATACTTAAAATAATGTTGTATAAGTATAGATTTAGAATATAGATAGTTAACCCATATATATAACTTTTATTTTTCGATGGGAAAAAAAAATATCTTATGACAACCCCCGCTCTTGGGCGGAGCGGGAGATAGTGTTAGACTCTTACTGACTAAAAAACCCATCCCGTTCCTTCAAGCCTTCATACCTGGGCTCGAGCGCCCTTTCGGATAACCCTGGCCCCAGTAGGCTTCGACCCGGCTGGGCCCCTGCTGTTGCTGACAACTCCTTGAGACGCGCGGGAACAGCGCGCGCCGTCGACGACTTGGGCTTCGTCCGGACAGTTACCGGACGGCCGGATAGCGAGCTACCCATTGCTCACTGTCCGCAAGCCCGCGCCTACGGTCGCTGGAAAAAAAAAACCATATATATTACTGGTACTTTTGAATTGTCGGTTAGTCAAAAAAGTGAAGCTAAGTCCTTCAACACAACCAACCACATCACGAAACCAAAGAACCAAAGAACCAAAGAACTATCACGTCCACTACGTGACCTCAGACCTTTCGACCTTGTGACCTAAAAACAAGAATTTCAAGAAGCCACAAAGGATGAAACTGGACAATGAATATAGAGGACCCTTGTGTAAGAGCCCTCACACACTAAAGAGGTACAGCGTCTGTTTTTATCTCATTGTTTAGGAAGATTCGAGGTTTGTGTATTTGCGTTTTAGACCACAACCCCAGAATGTCATCCATTTATTGTTATTCTATTGAATATAGTGATGCGACTAATTAATCTAATAAATAATCACTAAGTATATATACAAACTTAAAATAATAATATGTACAAACGAGTAAAAAAGGCTGAAAAACGGGGAAAACTCAGAGGGCATCAAAAAATTCGTCCACATCGATGTCAACGGGAAAAGTGCCCAGAACGCTGGCAGCATTGCCACGCTGATTCGTTGACTGAAGAAGAGTCCAGCCCTCTGGTCACGCGAAGAGTCGACCAACTGTTTGGTGATATCCCGGACAACTCGATGAGCGCTCGGACCCCATGACCCCAGAATTGATTACAAATCCTTTGGTACATTAACAAAAATAGATCACACATTCAGCATCGTGAAAGCTATAGCTGTAAGTTTTGATTGTCCCTTTCAAAGTAGGTCATATGTTGCCTAGGTATGGCCTCTCTCTCCTCTACACTTATAATATTAGAAAGAGGTAAAGTTTGTTTTTTTTTTGTTTGTAGGAGGTAATATCTGGGAGCACTGATCTGATTGCTAATTTTTTTTTACCGATAGATAGCTGCTTTATTTCTGAGGGACAATATAGGCTATATTTTATGTACGCGTGTGAAGCCGCGGGCAAAAGCTAGTGGTAAATAAAATGTATGAAGGAGTAGGGAAAAGTTGCGAAATTGTAAAAAAAAAAAATATAGACAAAAGTATTAATCGCACGAAAAATCAAATGTTAATAATGTTGTTCATGAATCTATAATAAACATACCTATATTTTTTTCAAACCTATTAACCTGGCCGTTACCGAGGAGTAGGCTTCAGAAGGTCACTGTTTTATGGCACTTTTCGGGCGCTTGAGCCATAGGGCCGAACCTAGAAAGAAGTGGCGAGATGACCTAGATGTGTACCATGAAGACATCGTAAAGAAATAATAAAAATAATAATATAATAACTATTTTTTTTATTCAAAATTCTTTCAATTATGTATGAGGAAATTAAATTTTTAACCGACTTCAAATATAAAAGAGAGGTTTTCAAAGGTTCCTCAATTACTCGAAGTCACCTGAATCAATTTCAAAAATTAAATTTAAAATTAATTATTAAATTAAATTATTGTAATGAAAAATTCTTACCTAAGTAGGACACCATAATTATTACCACATTTGTCCTAAGAAAATACACTAAGAACCAAGGCATATATTCAGCAGCAAGAAAAGTCGGTTATGGTTAGTGATTTCTTACGATGTGTAGAAATATACGTACAGCAATGTCCGTGTGAGAGATCTCTAAGTCCAAACCATTACACAAAGGTTTTATGTTCTCAAATGATAGCCCACCTGATATTTTAGAACATCATAAAAAAATTGGGTTCGTCTCGGCAGTATTACCGAAATGTACAAAGAGTTTATTCATACTATGGAGTGAAGAAATATAGGTAGCTTATTTTAATTTAACAATTAACTAATCAAAACTACGAGTATACTACGTGTAAAGTTAAATGCGCAAAACCTGAAAATAGTTTGATCAGAATAACGAGCAGAATCAATTGAACCATTTTTTTTTATCACAGGTCACATTTTTTATCACAGGTCACATTTTTTTTTATCACAGGTCACATTTTTTATCATAGGTCTCATGTTTTATCACAGAACACATTTTTTTATCACAGGTCACATTTTTTTATCACAAGTCACATATTTTATCACTAGTCTCATTTTTTTATCACAGGACGCATTTTTTATTACAGGTCACATTTTTTTATCATAGGTCTCATGTTTTTTCACAGGACACATTTTTTATCACAGGTCACATTTTTTATCACAAGTCACATATTTTATCACTAGTCTCATTTTTTATCACAGGACGCATTTTTTATTACAGGTCACATTTTTTATCACAAGTCACATGTTTTATCACAGGTTTCATTTTTTTATCACAGGACACATTTTTTATCACAGGTCACATTTTCCAAAAAAATCATGACGTCATCTTCCTGCCCTTGTACCGATTTATTTCGTCGTTTTTTTCTTCCATTCTGTCCTTTGTGTTTCTCGTCACGCTATCACTAACTCCCTAACATTTAAAAAAAAAAATCTTCATTAAAAATGTTGCCCTGTCTATTTATTATGATAGGTCATACCATCATGTGCGCAAACCCGCCAAAATAGGTAAACAAACACAAATGGTTGTCGCCCATTTCAATTTTCTCATACGCGGGATAATAGCACATAGAACGTTGCCTTTTTTTTTCTCGGAATTAGGTCAATTGAATTAAAAATCATTTGAGGTGTCTGAGGTTTTGCGCATTTAACGTCACACGTTCCACTTCAGACTGTAGATAAAATATTTTGTCAAAAATTACACCGCATAGCTGTCGACACTTATCCGGTTGGTACAGCCTCGTTGAACGGCAATGCTTAATCTCTGACCAAAGTAAAAGCCAGTCCTTGGGTCACGCGAAGTGTCAGTAAGGCATTTAGAAAATTCTTAAAAAAGCTTATGAGCACTCGGAAATATACCGCTAAATATACTAAATATACGCTAATGAAGGGTGATCTGCCAATCTCCCTGAAGCGTAAACTCATTTTTTTTTTTTTTTTTTTCGATGGGAAAAATCATCTTATGACAACCCCCGCTCTTGGGCGGAGCGGGAGATAGTGTCAGACTCTTACTGGCTAAAAAACCCATCCCGTTCCTTCAAGCCTTCATACCGGGGCTCGAGCGCCCTTTCGGATAACCCTGGCCCCAGTAGGCTTCGACCCGGCTGGGCCCCTGCTGTTGCTGACAACTCCTTGAGGCGCGCGGGAACAGCGCGCGCCGTCGACTACTTGGGCTTGGTCCGGACGGTTACCGGACGGCCGGACAGCGAGCTACCCATTACTCACTGTCCGCAAGCCCGCGCCTACTGTGGCTGGAAATCGGGATCGGAATCCCGGCGGCGGCGGCGAGAGCGCCGTTGCCTGATGCGATCGGCCTCCTCCTTAGCGAGCATTACTGCTTCGCAGAAGTCGGCGACCGCCTGCCACTCCTCCTCGCTCCGGACCATGGCCTCGACCAAGGTCCGGCGCGAGAGGTCTCCGCCGCCGATCACCCCCACGAGGGCACGGCGATGCTCCGTCCAAGCAGGGCACACCGCGATTGTGTGCTCCACCGTGTCCTCCGGGCGTTCCGCACAGTGGCGACACCCGGGCGTCACTTCCGCTTTGATTCGGAACAGGAACCTCCCGAACTTGCCATTTCCGGTGAGGACCTGTGTCATGCGGAAGGTAAGGACGCCGTGAGGTCTTTCCAGCCACGCCTCAAAGAGGGGACTTATCGCCATAATTGTGGCGTGCCCAGCACTGGGTTGCGATAGTCGCTGACGCCATTCCACCATGAGATCCCGCCGGAGCTCTGTCCGCCATGCCGTGACCTGTCGCGGCAGAGGACTTTCACCCCGGCGTTGCATCTCCACGCGCATGTCGTGCATGTGTGCAAGGACTGTTGCCTCCAGATCCCACGGTGGTAGGCCAGCCAGAAGGCTCGCCGCTTCGCGGGAAATCGTGCGGTATCCCCGCACCATCCGAATTGCCATGACCCTCTGGCAGGCGTTCAGAATGGCCGCCGGTCGCTTTTGCAGCGACGGCGCCCACACCGGCGCCCCGTAGAGGGCCATGGACCGAACGATCCCCGCGTAGAGCCTCCGGCAGGAGGCGTCTGGACCACCAAGGTTGGGCAGGAGCCGCTTGAGAGCGGCCCCAGTCCGGTTGAGTTTGGGAGCCAGACGTCGGAAATGCTCCACGAAATTCCACCGGCTGTCGAGAACGAGTCCCAGGTACTTCATCGTCGACCCGACACCGATGTGAACTCCTCCTACCGTTAGTTGGGAACTCATCGGTGGCGCGTTCCGAGAGCGGCGACCGTAAAAGCACATCGCCTCGGACTTGTGAAGCGCCACCTCGAGTCCCAACTCCTGGATCCTATCAACGACCATCGCAACCCCGCGTGTCGCTAGAGCGACCGCCGCCTGGTACGACTCTCCCTGCGCTAGAACCAGCGTGTCGTCTGCGTAGCAGACCACGCTGACCCCGTCAGGGAGGTCGCCCCGCAGCACGTAATCGTACCCGATGTTCCACAAGGGTGGCCCTAGTACCGACCCCTGCGGAACACCGCACGACATCTCCCGACGTTTCCAGTCTCCCTGGTGACCGGGGTAGACAATATACCTGTCCGACAGGTAGGCCTCGACTACTCGACAGAGGTATTCGGGCACCCGGTGGTACCGGAGTGCCCTCCGGATCGTACTCCAGGGCAGGGAATTGAAAGCGTTGGCAATGTCCAAGGACACTGCCACGACACACCTACCCTGGGACACCGCATCCCCCGTCGTGAGAGCTCGCACGCGCATGATGGCGTCCACCGTCGAGCGCATCCTGCGAAAGCCGAACTGTCCGTCCGAAAGGTCCGGCCCCACCCGTGAAAGGCGCGCGACGAGGCGGCTCGCAATCACTCTTTCAAAGAGCTTGCCCACCTCGTCAAGCAGCACAATGGGCCGGTACGCGGACGGAGAGTCCGCAGGGCGCCCTGGCTTTGCGATGAGGACCAGTTTCCCCGTCTTCCAGCGAAGTGGGAACTGGCCCCTCTCCAAACATGCGCTGAAAAGCCCTCTTAGTCGAGGCCCGAGAGCCTCCATGGCCAGGACCCAGGCTTTCCCAGGCAAGCCATCGGGTCCTGGGGCGGCGTTCTTGGCACTCAGCCTTTGCACCGCCACTCTCATCTCTACCTCGGTCACCTCTGGAGCATTGTCGTCGTCGTCGCTATTGCGGTCCGCGTCAGACACCGCTGGCGGAGGCGGAGCCATGAGCGGGGGGGAGTGTTCCCCTCGCGCAGGGAACAGAGCGCTTACCACACCCTCCACGAGTTGGGGCCGGAGACTCTGAGTCAACGGGGGAGCCCAGGGGCGCAGTTTCTCCCGTACCAATTTGTACGGGCGCCCCCACGGGTCCGCGTTCAGAGACCCCAGCCACACGTTGCGGGCCTCGAGTTTGGCCCGCTTAATCTCCGCTCGGAGGGTGTGTTTTGCCTCTCTGTAACCTTCGTACAGCTCCGCCTCTCTGGCCTCCGCATCCGGCGGGCGGATGCGGCGCCTGCAGTATCTGGCGTACCGGCGTCGCGCGTGATTGCACGTGTTGCGCAGTGCAGCGATCTCCGGCGACCACCAGTACACCTGGCGCTTAGCACGTCCTGGACGGACTCGGGGCATTGCCGCATCGCAAATTTGCGACATGGCCTCCCGGAACCACTCCGCCTCGACGTCGATGTCGACAGGCCTGTCCGGTGCTTGCACCCAGGCCTGTACCGTCGCGGCTTCCAGGAGGAGCTCCCGGTCCATCTGCTTAAGCGCCCACCGCGGACCGCAGGGGCTCTGTCGGACCGGCGCGGCCGAGGTTTCAGCGGAGACGTCCAACCGGATGTACCGGTGGTCGGAGTACGTCTCCACCTCCTCCATAACGCGCCAGTCGACGACACGCGGCGACAGAGCGGGGCTGGCGAACGAAAGGTCCACCACTGATTCACCCCGCCTCCGCACCAACGTGGGGACAGAACCCCAGCGTAAACTCATCGACATGTGTATCCTGCCCATCCTAACCTACGGTGTTCAGACCTGGTCACTCACCGAATTGCAAAAGTTTCGCCTTGGGGTTTGTCAAAGAGCTATGGAAATATACCACGCCTCGAAAATATAACTGCCGACGAAGTTAATATGTTTCCGCCGCTTGAGGTTCTCCGCAGCCGCAGCGACAGTACCAGCACAGCTCGACGAGGTTGGAAGATGGGATGGAGCAAGAGGGTCGACGCAGGTAGCGTCCCCCGTCTAAAAGCCTACCCATCTTCCGTGGAAATAGAGATATACCATCCGGTCTCTTACCATCGTCGCGTGCCAGGCCAAGTCGTTCCAAAACAGCCGAAACACCGACGGTGACAAGGGCTCGTCAGATGATGTCGTTAATATTCGCGTACATCTTATATTACCTACTTAAATTTCAGGCATTTTATTATTTAAACTGTGTTACACAGGCGGACTTAATGCAACAAGGCGTGCTTCAACAGTCAACTTTTACTTAAAACGCGCCAATAACTAATGGCCGTGAACTTAGCAGATCACTATAGCGAAGTGTTATGTAAGATTAATTGGCTAGTTTTCAAGCTCTCATTGACTATAGTGGTCGAAACGTTTAATTAAAAACTGGTAATTAACTTATTTCAGCAAAATAAATTGAAAAGAAACCTTAAATTTACCTACCTAGTAGATATCGGTTACTTACTGTAGAAAAAACTTTACGTAACGATGAAGCAATTTACAATTAAATTACTCTCCTTGAGAAGTACATTTTGAGGTGGAAAATAAAGAAGAAAGAAAAACGTTTATTGGCGTCTAACTCAGCATTTGCTGCGATATTAAAAACGATAAATACCGCAGCGCTGGTATTCTGTTAATGCTCGCTGGCACAAAATAGATAGGTACAGAAGATAATCTACATACAAAGCGCGCTCGAGCAACGCACACATATACACCGCTCACGGACACGACATTTCGGCTCAATCGCCCGGTCGCACTCGTACAGTTCGGCGCAACACGCGTCCGTGTGTGCGATCACTTAGCGTAGGTATAAAAAGTGAAGCACATATTTATACATGAGATTGACTTCTGGACCTATCTATTTCGTGCCGCTGGCCTGTGATGCGGACGTAAAATAAACTAACGAAATAAAATAATAAATCGTGAAAACATTACTCTATTCCAGGATAGAACGGGAAGGGCGTATTCTGACACGACCTCCCGTTCCACCTTAGAGTCAGTAAAAATCTGCTTTTACTGGCTAAAAGCACTCCTATGCGCTATAATTGCCCTTTTCAGAAAATCTTGACCCAAGCGGCTTTGCTAGGCCTAGCATTATCGTTTCACAGAAGAAGGCGACAGCATCACATTCCCTCTCACTCTAGAACATGGATAGAACCAGGGCCTGGCGCAAGAGGTAGCCATCCTCCAATCCCCTCCACGAGAGTCGAGGACAGGCGGTGGTATAAGCAAGGCACACCTTCACTTCAAAAGACTCCGGTATGATGTATTCAGTAAGATGTCCCGTTACAAATTGTCTCAAATTAATCAAGATAAAAGTAACAAAATGTACCTAAAGCTTACTCTAATTGAAGAATTAACCCACAATTTCCAAAACACAACCCTTCATTTCAAACAACTTTGTCAAACACCTTGCTTCATTTCATTTCTGCCTCGCTGGTACAATAATATATTACTGGTGATTAATCAATAAGCCTCTCCCCCTCCTAACCAAAATTACATGTTATAGTAAGTGGCAAACGAGATGGCAGGTCGGGTTGTTCCACCCATAACTCCAAATTTGATGTATGAGGATTGAGTTTCGATAGGACAATACGGATCAATCATACTGAGATGCTGGGTATATTTGACTTTATTAATAAGCTTGGAGTTTTTAGGGTTCCGTATTTAAGTCATCAAAAACAGAACCCTCACTTTGTTGGCCGTCTCACAAGATTCTAGTGTGGAGGTTTCTTTTTAGGTGGGAAATCATCAAATTAATTGGGAGCCTTGATCGGGAGGGTGTGTCAGACTTTTACTGACTAACACCCACTCCTATGTTGTAAGTTTGTTAGAAAATACATGACTGTTTTACAACTCGTGCTGATAAACATCGCGACTGATCAGATATAAGAATATGTTAATATTATCCTCTCTCTCGGTCAACTACCCTAAGAAGCAGTGAAATTCTTAGTTAATCCGTTTATGCTCCATTTAGGCGCATACTTTGACCGTCGCTAGGAAATCAAAACCTATAGGGTACTTCTAGTTGACCTAGAGTCTTGAAGTTTGGCATGAAGCAAGGTCTCGTAGCATAACAGCATAAGTATATAAAAAGTCTGAAAACTGTAAAGTGGTTTTATTTTAGTAAGTAAATATTTAGTTGTTGTTAGTATAATATTTTTGCAATTCAGATACATCTTCGAGACTCGATTCGGGATTTCAATTATTAACATAGGTAAATTTGTACAGGACCCTCAGTGCGCGAGTCCGACTCGCACTTGACCTGCTCTTTTATTTTTAACTTCTTATATTTTTATCTTGACACTATACTTTTTGAGAAAGAAATCTTTTTTTTGGATAAAATTAAAGATAAGAGTAGTCTATATCCTGAAGTAGGGTACAGAATCCTTTTTTCCTATGAGTATGTTTGCTTAGAGTCTGTCCGATAAGTTAAACGACTTGAGTAATTATTAGGATTTAATGAAATCTGATGTAGTCAACACGGGTTCAATAATCAAAGTTGATTATTAGATATAGATCATCGTTTACTAACAGAAGAACCTTATAAAAAGAATCGAATATTTAAGTATTTTTTAAATGATTAAACATTATACAAAATTCCCAAGTCGGTTGACTTATTAGACAGACTATAGGATAATTTTTGACTCGCGGGTAAGTCGCAGGTTGAAATTAGAGTACCTACATATCGAGAGGATGATAAGATGGAGGCGTCCAAGCCATAAGTCGCCAATGTACTATTTTTTAACGTTTTGCTGCTATGGCAAATATGGCATCAGAATCTGCGGAATGGAATACACTTTACCATTTTTTTTTTAATTTTCCAAAAATTTAGGGCGCAGACACAACAAGCTAAAACTAAGCTCAAGCGATTACAATTATTTTATAGGGCATTTCTTTACCTAGACTTGTAGGTATTTTAATTGCTCTCTGATTAAAAATCACAAATATTTCGATAGGCCCATGTTTTTGAGTATGTCGTGAAAAAGTAGGTTACGTCAATTAGATATATTTGCTGTTGAACGTGTGAATAAAAAAAAACTCTAAATCAGTCCACAATAGATCGAGAAATCGGTGAACATAATATACAAAGTTTAAGTAAGTAACTTCTTTTTGAAGTCGCTTAAAAACTAATACCTTTCATGGAAAATAACTTGTAAGATGTACAACCCGACACAATTTAAACATACAATAGTCAATTCTTCCGTACAAGATGTCAATACAGAGCTACTCCAGCCATCTTGACCTGGGTCAGCAAATACAAATAAAATAAAAAGTCCGCTCAAAAAGTTACATGGACCCTTCGCAAATAATGTATTATGTACCGTTGTGATCCGTTTCCAATGTTATCTGGTGCTTCAAGTTTACGAGTATACTTATTTGGCTCAGTCACATGGACAGTGGACACGACAAAAAAAAAGACGTGTGGCACTCGGGGACTTTTTTTTTTTTTTTTTTTATGGTGGGAAAAATCATGCATTGACATCCCCCGCCCTTGGGCGGAGCGGGAGATAGTGTCAGACTCTTACTGACTAAAAGACCCACCCCGTTCCTTCTAGCCTTCATACCGGGGCTCGAGCGCCCTTTCGGATAACCCTGGCCCCAGTAGGCTTCGACCCGGCTGGGTCCCTGCTGTTGCTGACAACTCCTTGAGGCGCGCGGGAACAGTGCGCGCCGTCGACGACTTGGGCTTGATCCGGACAGTTACCGGACGGCCGGACAGCGAGCTACCCATTGCTCACTGTCCGCAAGCCCGCGTCTACGTTGGCCGGAAATCGGGATCAGAATCCCGGCGACGGCGGCGGCGGCGATAACGCCGTTGCCTGATGCGTTCGGCCTCCTCCTTTGCAAGCATTACTGCTTCGCAGAAGTCGGCGACCGCCTGCCACTCCTCCTCGCTCCGGACCATGGCCTCAACCAAGGCCCGGCGCGAGAGGTCTCCGCCGCCGATCGCCCCCACGAGGGCACGGCGATGCTCCGCCCAAGCAGGGCACACCTCGACTGTGTGCTCCACCGTGTCCTCCGGGCGTTCCGCACAGTGGCGACACCCGGGCGTCACTTCCGCATGAATCCGGTGCAGGAAACTCCCGAACGAACCATGTCCGGTGAGGACCTGCGTCATGCGGAAGGTAAGGACGCCGTGAGGCCTTTCCAGCCACGCCTCAAAGAGGGGACTTACCGCCATGATTGTGGCGTGCCCAACTCGGGGACTGCCGCGGTAAAGCTATTGCATAGCATTTTTATCAACTTATGCAATTATAATTATTTATTTATTTTATTTATGCAGTAATTTTTTCCTTTGTTTTTTTTTTTTCTGTGATATTACTAGTCTGCACGCTCAAGGCCCGCGATAGAAGCTATGCAATAGCTTAAAAATAAAATACATAAGTTAAGAGCCGGTTGTAGTCACTAAGTATTTTGTATGAACTCCGCCCGGCTCTATGTCGGTTTCGCGGCCCCGTAACAGCAGTTTTATTTCTACATAAAAAAAAAACAATTACTAGTCAAGATTTTTGTTTTTTTGCGAGGCCCTTTTACCAACAAGCTTTATACAAAAATTAGTACTCGTAACTTTAAAATATTTTCGTAACGTTTTCGAGCGACGTTACGTTTAAAATCGAAAATTAGGGTCAGATTCGCGATTTTTTGTTATCAAGCTAACTTATTTATATCGTGTTTTGATTTTTGCCGGGCAGTTTGACATAATATATAATCAATGTAAAGGAAAAAAATATAGTGTTCTATTTTATATTTATGGATTTCCAGAGGTTTACAAAAGTTCAAAATGCGTAGAAAATTACTTAAAATTGTTCTATCTCACGCTTGTCTGTGGTTGTGTGTCCAAGTTCTGTGTATTTACTTTATCTTACGGACACAGAGAAACATCTGAACATGAATTTAGACATATTATATGCAAAACGCCTTTTTGAGATAGAGTTAGGTATTACTTATAAAAGCAGTTAGGTTAGGTTACTCCTCATTTAACGTCGCAAAATCAAAAATCACAATAATAATAAGTGGTTATTAGGAGGTTCCTTCCTCCGGAGCCCTACTTGGACTTAGCTTTCCGATACCGGTGGGGTACTGTTTTTTATATTTTGAAATAGTGTAACACCACCCCATGAGCCATCCGCTATCTCAAGCCCAGCGAAGCCAATACTATGCCGTGCCATGCCAAGCCACAGTCAAAGCCAAAGCCAAAGCCAAAGCCAGCCAGTGCCTGTTGGGGAAATGATGAGAGCATAAACTCGGATCGGACAGTTTTGTTCTCTCGCTTTGTGTGACACATACTTGACAGATAGAAGACGCTGTGCTGTAAAAATATAAAACAAACATTAAAAAAAAATCTGATCCGAAATTAATAAGCGAATTATTTCAACCCCGTTTCAATGGTTTTATTTCTTATTTTAAAAATATTTAAATATGTAAAAACTATTTGTAAGTATATGAAATAAAAGAGATAATAATAATATTCTACAACTATCACACAACGTCGTATAGTCTCAAGCTAAGCAGAGCTTGTGTTATGAGTACTAGATAACTGATAAACTCAGCACAAACTTTGCTTAGTTTGGGACAGACTTGTGTGAAAGGTGTCGAAAATTATTACTGTATTAATATTAATGCCGAAATACATTTTAATTTCATTAATGGAAAGTTCCATGAAAGAAATCCAAAACATCTTCTTATTTAACTGTTTATTAGTTTTGATGGACAGCCTCTTGAGCTGAACTCAACATCAAAGGCATGTCATGTCGTAATCTACTTGAAGATAGATATAATGAAGTATTACTCTTGATGTCCCTTTTATATTATTTGGTTTACTAACTGCTCAGTACCTACAGACATTTTTGAATACCCGTACCGACCATAGAGCACGGAAACACAGAGGTGACTTCTGATTACATTTTTTCTGCGTTTATAATTTACTAATATAGCCTATGTCACTCAGGAATAAAGCAGCATTCTATCGCTGAAAAAATTTTACCAATCGGACCAGTACTTCCAGAGATTACCTCCTACAAACAAAAAAACAAACTTTACCTCTTTATTATTTAAGGGTAGATGTTAGGAAACACATTAATTTTGTGTACAGCTGAAAAATGAAATTGCCTGCCGGAGTATTAAGCTACTAAACTATTAAGTCGAGACTGAATAGGTTACCTGTAGACAAGTATGCATCATCGTCGACCACATCGTCTCAATGCATCAGATGAGATAATGGTTAAGCGTGAGCTTATCGATATTAAAAAAGAACTAATATTATATTTTTATTTGTTATCTTTCTTTCTTTCTTTACAGGTAGAGGCGGCAGTGTTAAACCAATCGGCAAAACAAGCGTGACAGTGAGTTTTTTTCTTACAAAAATTGACTGCCCATGACAGTCGAGAGTTAACACTGCCCGTGACAGTTATGATGGTCGTGATGGACGCTCCTATCAGTTATGACAGTCAAGACTGAAACTCGTGACAGTTATGGTAGTCATGACTAACGCCTGTGGTAGGTTACGACAGCCAAAAGATGTAGACAGTAATTAGTAGACGGTAATTAGTGTACGATACTTAAACACGTGATTGTGCTCATGATAACCAACAACATTTACCATGGGAAAAAACCTGAAACCGCGAAAAAAAAATCAGCTGTTCAGTACATTTATGTATTCCTAATAAACTGAACAGCTGATATTTTTTCGCGATTTCTGCTTTGCTCCCACAGTAAAGTTTGTTTGTTATCATGAGCACAATCACGTGTTTAAGTATTGTACCTACACTAATTGCCAGTCACGCTATAGAGTAATAGCGTCTCGTTGCGGCAATTCGGTACCTTGTGATAAACTAGGTACAGAGTTGCCGCCGAATAAGCTAAAGAAAATGGCAAACTGGGTTCGAACCTAAAACCCACAACTGATAGTTCGTAGATGCCACCTCTTGGCCACCCTTGTTCTGTAGCACATAACTTTCACGGTTATAATTCGTGAAGACTGAAAGAGGTCACATACGAAAACTGTGGACTCTCCGTATTTTACGGTAAACCCAAATATTTTGTCAAATTCATAATCGATAATAATGGAGGTACAAAATGTCCCTTTAAATTGTTTTGGTGTTTTGTTCGTTGGTAATAAAAGCTTTTTACATCATTCGTTTTTATCGAATTTTATACCTGATGAAATGATTCAATTAATATACAAAACCGACCTCATCTAGATTAAATTGACGAAAAAGGGGATTGCCCATTTGAGGCCATAAGCGGACAATTGACTAGAGAAAAAATACTTTGTTCATTAATTTTGCCATAAAAAATATGTGTACCCTTAGTTCCAACTAATCTAAGTATCAGGCATTGAAAAACGAGAAGTTTTTAAGCTACCTCATAGTTAGAGGCATTATCATATAGGAAAATACCTCAAAAGGTTACTCTTGTTTAAATATTTCTATAATAATGGCGTCAATTTGTATATGTTTTTTAGGTATCTAATATCATTAAGATTTTATAACAGTTGATTTTTTTTGTAATATTTGATGTTCATCTTGGCCTGGAACACCATAGAGGCTGGGCAATCCCCTTTACTTTTCACAAAAACTAAGACTCTGCTGTCCGTCTATCTATCTGTCCGTCTGTCACCAGGCTGTATCTCATGAACCGTGATAGTTAGACGGTTGAAGTTTTTACAGATGATGTATTTCTGTTGCTGCTATAACAACAAATACTAAAAAAAAAAAACAGAATAAAATAAATATTTAAGTGGGCTTCCCATACAAGAGACTTGATTATTTTGCCGTCTTTAGCGTTCCGTACCTCAAAAAGAAAAACGGAATCCTTATAGGATCACTTTGTTGTCCGTCTGCCCGTCTCTGTCTGTCAAGGCCCTTTATTTCAAGAACGCCCCAGTATCGAGATGAAATTAAGAACTAAAAAGAAGAAGAAAGAAATACTTCTAAGTTAACGAATAAAAAAGATATGGCCGTTTATCTCGCAAAAAAACGTATATTTTGATACTCTCAAAAGATTGAATTTAATAGGGTACTTCCCGTTGACCCAGAATCCTAAAATTGGGCACAAAGCAAGGTCTTATGGCACAGGTATAGGAATAAATCTGAAAACAGTATATTTGTTGTTACCTAAGTCACAAAAAATAAATTGCAATTCGAAAAAACCTTCGAGTCTCCATTCGGGAATTGTAGTTTGCACGGAACCCTCAGTGCGCGAGTCCGACTCGCACTTGCCCAGTTTTTTCTTATAAGATAGAAAAATAAATGAATTTGTTGATTTCGATACAAAATGCAAGCACTGAATTATTATTTACTGTTGTGTTTTACGAACCTAGGGACAAAGTCGCGGTCAACAGCTAGTTTAGAAAGATATGAGTAACTTTATCAGTTGTCTAGTACTCATAAACCAAGCTCTGCTTAGCTTGGGACTAGACGGCGTTGTGTGATAGTTGTGGAATATTGTATTATCAATATAGAGCACATCTTTTCCCTTTGCTTGCGCTAATCAGCGAGCTACTTCATAATAAGCCGCTGTCACCGGCAGACCAGCTTTGTATCCGCCCCAGATGAGCGTGTATCGGAAATAGCAGACGTATTGCTTCACGAGGCTTGAGCTAATTAGCTCTAGATTGTTCAGTTCAATAGGTACTGGTAGAGGCGTAACGTGGACTAATTTAGGCGTAGGTGAAGGCGCATTAGCGAGGCCTTTTTCTTTCTTAGGTTTGAAAACGAGATAGCGTATCAACTCAGCGATCTTACCATCAGCTGAAATAGTGGTCAATCGCGAACATTATGTATGTTTTTGTATTCAATAAAGAATTTAAGAAAGAAGTAAAGTGTGTTTTTTTGTTTGTAGAGGTAATCTCTGGAAGTACTGGTCTTATTTCTATTTTTTTTTTACCAAAAGAAAGCTTTTTTAGTACTGAGTGACAAAGACGATATCATGTGCGTGGGCAGAAGCTACCTAGTTAGTTATAAAAAAAACATCGATCTTAAAGAGCCCTCGCTTGAGGCCCCGTAAGGTGCGAGGCCATGGGCGAAGGGTAGTTTCGCCCACGCCTACGGTACTGGAATCAGCACTGTCAGGCGCAGATGAGTAATGAACTGAAATTAATATTATTAAAGGTTTAAATTGTTGTTTGTTTGAGATCATCATCCCCTTAGCCTTTTACCTACTAGTGGTCGGCTTTCAGTCTAATCGAATCGAATGTGACTTTTCTTTTCGATAGGCTGGCGTTTGGCCATCATCTCACCTTTTTTTATGGTGGGAAAAAATCATGCATTGACATCCCCCGCCCTTGGGCGGAGCGGGAGATAATGTCAGACTCTTACTGACTAAAAGACCCACCCCGTTCCTTCTAGCCTTCATACCAGGGCTCGAGCGCCCTTTCGGATAACCCTGCCCCAGTAGGTTTCGACCGGCTGGGTCCCTGCTGTTGCTGACAACTCCTTGAGGCGCGCGGGAACAGTGCGCGCCGTCGACGACTTGGGCTTGGTCCGGACAGTTACCGAACGGCCGGACAGTGAGCTACCCATTGCTCACTGTCCGCAAGCCCGCGCCTACGTTGGCCGGAAATCGGGATCAGAATCCCGGCGGCGGCGCCATCATCTCACCTGATGGTAAGCGAAGATGTGGTCGACGATAAAGCACACTTGCCTAGAAGTAACCTATTCACTCTTGACTTGGGTGTCTCAAGTTGCAGCTTTAAGGAAACAGACTCCAGCAGGGAATTTCAATCCTTAGTTGTACTAATTTTTGTGCGAATAAACGGGATTCGATTCCCGCACGGAACAAGTATTTTGTATGACCTACAGGTAATTTAATTGTTCCGTGTTTGGATATATCTTATGTACACCTACCTGTCTTATGTATCTAAAACCATTTTTTTAAGAAGAGTAACTTTGGAGTTTCTTGCCGGTTCTTCTCCATAGGAAACGACCAATTTCGAACCGTGCACTAGCTTCTGACGTTTTCTAAGTGCCCATGTAGGCCTATGTGAAATAAAAAACTTTTGACTTTGACTTTGACTTACGTGCAATAATGCGAATTTACATGTTTGTGAATGCACCCTCACCCGGAGGACACCGCGGAGGATACGGTGGAAGTGTGCCACGCTTGGGTTGAATCGTGTCTGCGTGGAGGCGATGGGCGGCGGCAATCGGCCGTCTGGTAAGAAGTAAGCCGGTAAGGTTCCACGCGCACCTCAAAGTGCAAACCGTAGGGGTTCAACAGGGCTGCATTCGGTTTCTATTTTTTAATTACATTTAATAAAAAGAATAATAACTTATTATTATTACGTATCTACCTACATTGTGCTCACATATTAGAAGCGACAAGAAATATGTAACCAAGATCTATGTAACTCAATATATTTTAAAAAGAGTGTCCATGGAGTTTCTTGCACGTTCTTCTCCATCTCTATGGTCTAGGTCTCTACCTACGTTTTGGAACATGCAATTTAGCTTCACTTTTCTTGGACTGACCGACATTTGACTATTCAAAAGTGCCTGCAAATGGTCTATTTGAAATAAATGATTTTGAATTGAATTTTGAATTTTTTGAATTTTGCTGCTGGCCGCTGAAAAAGAAACCCAAGGTCCTAGAGCAGCTGAAAGAACACAGTGGGTTTTAACACTCCCTCCCGCTTCACCCAGAGCGGAAGAAGTTATTTGATGATTTCTCACGTAAAAAGGTTATTAAAGGGAGATAAAGGGTTGCCTAGAGAATGTCTTGTTGCATTAAGTCCGCCTATGTACAACTACTGTACATGAAGTAAATAAAAGAAAGCACCCACTAATGAGGCGTCATCGTCTGACAAAATGTCAGTTGTGTTCAAGTCACTCCTTAGATTATATACTTCTAGATATAGCCATGCGACTCTATGGCAGTGCGAAAGTGAAAAGCATATATACGAAACAAGTAAGAAAATTGAGACAAAACATAACATTCTCTTTCTCATTTTGTCGCTTTTTTGCTCGACTTACTTTGAAAAGTGAGCCAAAAAAAGGCCTATCACTGTCACTTTGAGGTCAACTCGAGTCATTTTTATGTCTTTAGAATAATTTCGGCAAAGTAATAGTTTTAGTGTATGTATGACAATTAGACTCCTATAGTTAAGTTTTAAGTGTATTTTTGTTGTCATATTTATGGAAAATTTTACATAATAACCTCATTTTAGTGTTATAGTGCTATCTCATGTGTGGCCACGCGGTGGCTATATCTATAGGTATTTAGTGTAAGTGTCATTCTGATATCTGACGGGTATTTATTCGATCAGCTTCAAGAGTATTGAGTGACTGTTTTATTATTCTCGAATGTCGATTTGTGGCGTCTGTTCTTTGATAACCGACAAACACTTCCCTGTCGGAGGAAAATTGCGATAGAATCGAGATTGTGTTTTTTAAAAGCGAATGATAAACCTATGGTCCTATTGATATGTGTTGGTATGGTATATTAAAGGAATGATGAACACATTGTTTAGCAAATGGTTCATTTGAAAAAAATCTCGCATTCGTCTCATAATCCGTATAGGGCCGTAATCCACCACGCGGGCCCAGTGCGGGTTGGTGAATGTCACATGT
The DNA here is from genome assembly GCA_929112965.1 of Mythimna albipuncta. NCBI lineage: Eukaryota > Metazoa > Arthropoda > Insecta > Lepidoptera > Noctuidae > Mythimna > Mythimna albipuncta. The sequence continues at coordinate 3,042,039 of OV815973.1, forward strand.
CTTCGAATTTTTGTTTCTAGGACATGCCGGTTTCTTCGCAATGTTTTCTTTCACCGTTTTGAGAGCAGTGGTGATGAAATAAATTACACAAAGTAATGCGCCCGGCTGGGTTTGAACCCACGACTTACAAACTCGTAAGTCGGGGTCGTTATTACTAGGCCACCACTGCTCACCAATAGATAAGCTTAAAGCTTAGTTTTATAGTTTAGTCAGAGATTAGGAGATACAACGATTATTGCTTTTGTTAGTATTGCTTCGCTTGCTCTCGTTAAGTTTTATGAGCATTAATAAGCGCAAAACTGTAGCAACTATTTTTAATTACACTAAGCTGAATCGTTATCTGGTAAAAGGATTAGCATTGCGACGACATGATACTCGTAATAGTACTACTTAGAAAACAGTAATTGATCTAAATAATTGACATCATCATATCAGTTGAATCCTCAAGTGTCGCCACAGCATCCGGTCCTGTACGTCTCGCATCCATCGGATTCACGTGTCCCTCACTAGGTCATCTGGGATTCACGTGACCCTCACTACGTAATCTGGTATTCACGTGACCCTCACTAGGTCATATGGGATTCACGTGACTATCACTAGGTCATCTGGTATTCACGTGACTATCACTAGGTCATCTGGGATTCACGTGACTATCACTAGGTCATCTGGGATTCACGTGTCCCTCACTAGGTCATCTGGTATTCACGTGTTCCTCACTAGGTCATCTGGGATTCACGTGACCCTCACTAGGTCATCTGGGATTTACGTGTCCCTCACTAGGTCATCTGGGATTCACGTGACCCTCACTAGGTCATCTGGGATTCACGTGACCCTCACTAGGTCATCTGGGATTCACGTGACCCTTACTAGGTCATCTGGAATTATGCTTCAAGTATAAGGTCGCCATTCCAGAATCTTTTGCTCCCATCTGTTCAGCGAGCAAAGTGCTCTGGCCATGGCCACTGCCATTTAAGTATGCCGATTCTTCGGGCTATGTCCGAAACTTTGGTTAATTAAAAAATTAAAAAACATGACTGCCATGACAAAAAAATAAATAAACCAAAAAGCAAAAGACAAGATGTTAGTTAACTCATCGAATGCCGTAATTAGAGACACAATAGAAAGACAATTGCTTATGTTGAACTGTGTAACTTAAGACATTCAAAAGTTTAAACAGTATAAATAAAAAATGAAAGCAGTCACTCGTTCACTCACTGACTAATCACGATGTTTCGAAAACTACTTGATCCACAAAACAAAAATTTTCATCGCCGTCAGGGGACCAATCTGTAGAATACTTTCTAAATATATAAAAAAGTCCCCCTGAAAACATACATTCCTTTTTTGGAGCAGTCGTGTAATAATTGACGTACCTCTTGGAAAATAAAAGCCCACTGCTCTTCATTCGAAAGCCTGCGTCTACCAATTGGGAGATTTTTTTGTTTGTAAGAGGTAATCTCTGAAAGTACTAATCCGATTGTTAAATTTTTTCACCGATAGAAAGCTGCTTTAGGCTAATTTTTTTGTACGCTAGTGAAGTCGCGGGTAAAAGCTAGTATAAAATTAGGTGTAAAATTAAACAAGGTGCTCCTTTCCCCTCCCATGCTGTACCAAACCAGCACAAACCCTCTCCGGGTCACAGTCGGCACCTGGTGCAGGAAATAGTCTCGTTTGTGAAGCTGTCGGTTATTTCCGCACATTCATCATCGGAACGAGCCGTACACGTGATCGATCCGGACCGGACAAGGCTTGATTAATGTTGCGAACTTTTACAATTTTACAAATTAAACATTACAAACTACGTGCTGAGAAATAAACAAATTGGGAATTGAATTTATTATCTATATCTTCTATCTTCATGCAAAACAAAGACAAAGGCGAAAACTTAATGTCTTTTTTATAGTTTATTCATAATTTGCTCACAGTATACATGCTACAAAATTCTGCCAAACTGTAAAACAGTTTGTCGCCAGTAGTTCTCGTTTCACATTTTTTTTTAAATTGTACGACGTGACAATAAACTTATGCTGATCCAACAATAAAAATAACCGATATACCCGCGAAATCAAACAATTCCACATACTACATCCATGAACAATTTTCACTGTTCATGGATGCAACATGCGGGGCACAATCTACATGACGACGGACACAGTGACAGATAATGTTTTTTTTTTCAGTATTTTTTTAAGGTGGTGTTTAAATTTAGCACATGATAACAAGTTTGGAGGTAGCTCATTCATAAACATCGGTGTAACATATTTCCTCGTGCGTCTAACATCCTAACATCCTTAGGCAGTCTCTACCAGTCAACCTAGGGTGGTGTATGGGGCCAGGGTTATCCGAAAGAGAACTCGAGCCCCGGTATTAAGGCTGGAAGGGACAGGGTGGGTCGTTTAGTAAATAAGATGCTGACACTATCTCCCGCTCCACCTAAGAGCGGGGGTTGTCACTGGATGATTTTTCCTACCATAAAAAAAAACCTAGGGTGGTGAAGATATGATATAAAATATATTAAATAGGTGGATAAAAAGAAAATTTTGTTTCGACAACAAGAGTAAAAAGTATCATGTAAAGATAAATGAAATTTTCTTTGATCTTTCAAGTTATTAATTTCCGCGTATGAAGTTCTGTATAATAGTCACAGATCCCGACTTACACCATGGACGTTTATTGAGATGAGAAATCTTTTAAGTAAAAAAAAGCTATTTATTCATTTATACACACAAACACTTAAAATGAAATGAGTGTACAAAGGTACTGCTTATTTCAAATGAAATTTCTTCCAGCAGACCTGCGACAGAAGAGTTGGAAGAGAGATCTAGACACAGTGTATACAAATTAGCCAAAAAATTAAGAATAACACTATATTATCTTAATTAACGAACCAGTAATTTAAATACAAAAATAGATACAATACATACATTAAATTATAAGTATATACACCTCTACTTTTTAATTAGTACAAAAAAAAATGGGACTCTATCTGTTCCCGTCACTGATCATATTTTTGTAGTCAAAGGTAGAAAAAACCGAATTCCTAAAATTGACCACGAAAAGGTAAATTCATCATAGAATCAATCAAACATAACAATTGCTAGTAGAAAATACTGCGGGCAGTGTTTTTCCTTAATAATTGTCACTTATTCATTCATTAATCAATAGCCTGCACAATATTTCCATAAATTGAGTGACATTTTGGGACATAAACCAACGCTAATAACTTTGCTGTTTATGAATATTGTATATTAAGATTTTACTTATTAAATAACAAGGGCTTTTCTAATAAGCATTTTAAGTATTGTAGTGGTGTATATCTATAAAATATAACTTTACGAGATAGTTGGAAATAATTTGGTTAACAGAAATATAAAAAAAGCTTGTGATTTGGGAATCAACATTGTGATTAATAACATTAAATGTTGTTTATTTTCTTACAGGTAAAGTTTATTTTGTTAAAAATATATTTAATAATAAAATAAACTGTTTCTGAGTAATTTGATAGTTAACACATTAAACCTTTTCTTACAGAGAAACTCAGTTGTGTTTGAATGACTGTGTCGTCCAAATCATTACAATAAAACTATTTTTTGTACATATAATTAAAATAAAACCAATAAATTAGATATATGCGCTAAAACAAATCCAGTAAGCATACAATCATCCGCCTTTTTCAATATCTAACATTGTATTTGTTTTCTAACATTGTAAAACAACAAAAAGTAAAACGTCAAAAAATCTATTATTTTCAAAGGATTACTTAAAACTCTAAAGTAATTTATATAATAGCTATAATATGTTACGTAAAACACTTCACACTAATATATTTGAAACACCCGTTATTTAACAAATTATTATTTCAAAACATTTCAGAAGCTGTTTTCACAACTTTTAAAAGCATATTTACACAAATCATTTGAGAGATTTATTGACCAATCAACAACATACACCATTAACTATTGCAAAAAATAACACATTAATTTATGAAAACTGAAGTGTGGACGGAGCCTTACGAGTCGGCCCGTAGCGCCGCTACAGCGCTACAGGTCGCCTCTCAGTCCGCTCCGAGCTACGACGTAGCACGCTCGTGAATCTCGTAGCACTCCCGAATAAACACGAACATACCCGAAGTTTGTGTTCGCTTAGAACATTAAATTTTTTATAAAATTACTTTCCTGACGAACACTAAAGTGTATGTGATTTATCTTTGAAAAGTAATCAGTGGTAAAATTATTTTTGTTCGACGTAAAACTTGAAGGTAAGAAAAGTAATAAAAAGTTTGATGTTTTTTTCGATATATAAGTTTTCTGTACGTGACTTAAATTACTTAAGTATTTTTCATTAGGTTATGTAAACTTCTCATGTTTTTCTTATAGGTAATTTTGAAGTCTGATTAGTATGACTAGCTGTAGCCAGCGGCTTCACCGGCGCGATTGTAGAAAATCATACTAAGGGAACATACCACAGGGATAAAAAATATCCTATGTGCTATTCCCGGACATGGTCTATCCATGTACTAAGTTTCATCGACATTGGTTCAGCCGTTCAACCGTGAAGAAGCAACAAACATACACACATTCACAAATTTTCACCATTATTATTAGTGTGATTTTAAAAAGGCGAAAGTTGTATGTACATAAATGTATGTATGAGTGACTTGTTGGTCTAGTGGTTAGTGGCCCTGACTGCTATGCCGGAGGTCATGGGTTCGATTGCCACCCAGGACGAATGTTTGTGCGATGAGCACAAATGATCGTGCTGTGTCTGGGCGTATGTATTTAGAAATATCTATGTATAGTTATCATAGTATAGTTTATCAGTTGTTGTTGTGTTGTGTTATGACACAAGCTCTGCCTAGCTTGGGGCTAGGAAGCGTTGTGTAAAAAATAGTGTTTATGTTTGATACTCTCTTACGCTCAAATTGCCGAACGTTTTTTGGAAGAAATTTGACATACTTTTTTTTATGGTGGGAAAAAATCATGTATTGACATCCTCCACTCTTGGGCGGAGCGGGCGATAGTGTCAGACTCTTACTGACTAAAAGACCCACACCGTTCCTTCTAGCCTTCATATCAGGGCTCGAGCGCCCTTTCGGATAACCCTGGCCCCAGTAGGCTTCGACCCGGCTGGGTCCCTGCTGTTGCTGACAACTCCTTGAGGCGCGCGGGAACAGTGCGCGCCGTCGACGACTTGGGCTTGGTCCGGACAGTTACCGGACGGCCGGACAGCGAGTTACCCATTGCTCACTGTCCACAAGCCTACGAAATTTGACATACTGGTAGACCATGTCTTGGTATAAGATATAGGATCATTAATATCCCAGGACTATGTCCACTTAGAATAATTTTCTACGATCACGCAGGCGAATCCACTGGTAGAAGATAGTTTTAAATTATATGTTGACCTGTTACTGCTGGCCTCTTCTGACACTGAGATGGCACGAGCATTTATCACCACGCTACCTCAAGCCGGGTCTGCAATTTTTATTTTTATTTTAGACTAGATTTTACCTACAGCCTACACGTGAACATAAATAGCCTATGCCACTCAAAAATAAAGCAGCTTTCTATCGGTAAAAAAATTTTTGCAATCGGTCTAGTACTTCCAGAGATTACCTCCTACAAACTAACTTTACCTCTTTATTATATTAATTAATAGTGTAGATTTTATTGTTCCTTGTATAACATATCAAGCCAATTGTAATAAAGAAACCACCTTTACACCTTTTTTTTTAATGTTATAAACCAATGCTTGACTGCGATCCCACCTGATGGTAAGCAGTGATGCAATCGTTGATGGTGAGGCGGACTAGTTTATTAAGAGCCTATTCACTCTAGCCTTGAAGACTCTTAAAGGCGCACTAGTTTATTAAGAGCCTATTTACTTCAGCCTTGAAAACACCTAAATTATAATTAGACGGGAAGACCGCAGCAGGCAAATTAATTGTTCCAGTCCTTCGATGTACGCGGTATAAACGACGAAGCGAAACGCTTAGTCCGAACCGTAGAAGTTGCAACAATGTAAGGGTGGATGCTCGCCGTACGACGGGTTGTCCAATGGTAGAAAGGAGGTGGCTGGATCGAGTCATGCAATTCCCGCGCTCACTCTCCAAATTATATCTACAACTTTCATTTACTAACAACATAATAAGTATCTTTTAACCCTATTAGCAAATGAGGAAGTCAATGTTGAGGCTGTGGGATAAGCAGATTTCCAAAACTCACCAAAACCAGATCAGCTAAAGCACGCTGAATGATTCCTTTATCCACCCTATTAATATTAGGATTTACAGTTACAACCTGAGGATCTAAGTCAAGTGTGAATAGGTTACTTCTAGGCAAACATGTTCCATCGTCGGCCACATCACCGCTTACCATCAAGTAAGATAGTGGTCAAACGCTAGCGAAAACTTGGACTGGTCATTAGATAAAACTTAGATTGATTTGATAAAACTTAGTAAATTATTTGGCCAGTATATATCATTGTGAGTGGTGACATTTGTAGACGCCGTTGTTCTTTAAAAAAAGGTAAATACTGTTATCTAATTACTCGTATATTCTCTTGAATAACATATAAACATAAAGAAAATTGAAACAAAAATCAAACGCAAATATATCTAATATTTTCATTATAGTTCGAGAAGAAAGGAAAATCATCCCACGCATGTTATTTCTAGATATCATGTTATTATAGGCAGTATAGTAACTTACAGGTCATCAAATATCATTTGTTCTCATATCACAATTCGGTATTGGTCTAATTTTACATTGTTTGAAACTTGTTTGAAACCGTACACAAGCACACATGCTTGCGGACTACGAGCAATGGGTAGTTTGCCGTCCGACCGTCCGGTGACCGTCCGAACCGAGCTCAAGACGTTGACGGGGAATACAAGCGCGTCTGAAAGAGATGTTTGCAAAACTGTAGGGGCCCAGCAGGGTCGAGGCCTACTGGGTCCATGGGTAGGCTACCCCGACTTGGCTTGGCGTTCTGGAACGCAAGGGAAAAAGGAACAAAGGAGTGGGTTTTAGTCAGTAAAACACGACACGCCACGCTCCTCCCTAGAGTGTTAGAAGTTATTGGAAGATTTCACACGTATTTAAAAAAAAACAAAAGTTCAAAGTTTTGTATGGGACTACCCGGGCACCCGCGTAACGTAACGTTCGGCTTTAAAATTTCAATAGGTACAGGCCTTCTTTATATACACTCAAGTACAAAAAACTAGTCGACGAATAAAAACTTGCTAAGTGCCGCAATTGACTAGCAAAAAACACATTTTTTTTTTACATGTAAAAAGCAAACTACTAAGAAAAAGACCTGTTACCTACTACTTTCTGTGCAAATAAAGATCTATGCTATTTTATTATTTTCCAAGGAACGTCGTGTATAAAATTAAAAAACTATGGTTCAAGGAATTCTGAAAAAACTTGGTGCACAGATAATTTCATTTCTATTATAAGTGAAGCTGTATAAAGAACTTGGCAATTTTTCACATTTCTTTCTTTCAATTTAGAAGTGAAAGTAGATAAACATGCATATCAATTAATTCTAGTCTAATAGACAGATTAAAACGGCTTATCTTATCGCCATTAATTAGCACTAATTTCAAACTAACTGTCTATTTTGATTGACTTCACTAACGAAGATAAAGATCAAATCTTGGATTGAAGCCACTCAGACCTAAAATATTTGAGTGATAGGCACCGACAGGTTAAATATTAATCTTCGAATCTTGCCTCAGTTAACTTTGTTTGAAAACTAAATGCTGGTTCGTTAAGGCGTATAGTCCCTTGAACATTTGGCAGGAGTTAAATGCACACATACTCCTACTGCCGCTTGCGCCCGCATAGAGCCCGCTGACCTTTAATACCATTTATTTGCGAATTACTGATCTATGTTGTACACCTTCGCCTAACCACCACTAAGTTCATTTTTACTTGCACTTGAAACGAAACCTTCAAAGGGTTTGGTTTGGCGCCGAGTCGCAGGATTCAAGCAATTTTTTTAAATATATTTCTAAAGATCATAAAGCCGTTTAAAAGGAGTAGGGAAAACAAGTGAAAAAATATCATGTTGTCAATTTTTTTTTAGGCAGAATTATTAGTCACATAAAAAAAAATATGTTTGTGTTATACACGGTGTCTTTGATATTGACGCACAAACGAAAACAACGGATCCAGTAGGTAAATGATTCTGAAACCTCCAGTCGTGGGATTTTTCATCGGCTTTATCCTACTTGTTTTTTTAAACTGTTCTTTGTTTTAAATGTAAACTGTATAAAATCTTTATTCATGTACTTGGATCCATGGTATTCGTTTGTGCGTCAATGTCAAAGACAACCTGTATATTGATTTATAATAAATGTATTTTTTTTTCAAATCTATTAACCCACCCAGCCGTTACCGCGGAGTAGGCTTCAGACAGTTTCTGTTTTATGGCACTGCTAGGCAGTTAGGTCCAGGCCCTAACTCCCATTTAGTGCGTGAGTTATAGATTCATGTAATATATGTAACATAATCAAATTTTTAAGCTATAGCATAGCTTCTATCGCGGGCCTTGAGCGTGGAGACCGAATCCAGAAATTCCGTAACGAAAATAACCTAACACCCGCCACTCATTTGTTTTTTGAGCGTGGTGACCGATAAGAAAATAAATGAGTGAACAATCAATCAAAATTCAATTCAATGTGTGAAAGTGTAACTTCAATTAATATCAAAGAAAAAAAACAAAGGAAAAAAATACTGCATAAATAAAATAAATAAATAATTATAATTGCATAAGTTGACAAAAATGCTATGAGCTTTACCGCGGCAGTCCCCGAGTGCCACACGTCTTTTTTTTTAATTGATTAGTGTTTGACTGCGATCCCACCTGATGGTAAGCAGTGATGCAATCTCTGATGGTGAAGATCAAACTCTGATCAACATTTTATTTGTTCGTATGACTAATATTGTTGCCCAGATGTTTAAGGGTCTGCACGCCTTAAGATTCGCCCTAATCTCGTGGGCTATTTCAGAAGCTAGGATTATAATATTAAGTCTGATCAGCATTTCGTTTCCTTTGATAAGAAATTGCGTGATTGGAATTATTAGCCAAGACTAAACTCGTGAGCTAAAATACTGTTCGAAGGAGTTACCGTGCCTCTGGACCGCAAAGGTAACTGAAGGAACACAGGGACCTTAGGCGGTTATCATACTGCCCCGCACCACGCAGCGTAACGCATGAAAACGCTCCTACGCACGTACTTGCGGTTGTGCAAATCTGCAACATCGTGCGGGTTTTTTACGCAATCACGCGCGTAGGTGCGTTTTGTAAATTCACGCAGGCACACACTCATTTCATACAAAATCACACACGGTATTACGAGACTCAGTGTAGCATACTATGCGTGTCGCCCCGCACCTACACGCGTGAGTGCATGTTTCTCCGCATGTAGGAGCGTGATCTGCATGAACGCGCGTGGATGCAGTTGCAGTGTGTTGGTCAGACGTCCACTGTTGGACATAGGCCTCCAAGTGTTGCCACCTTTCTTATATCTATGGTTGCCACAGTGAACGATCCTGTGCGTCTCGCATTCATCGGATTCCCGCAACCTTCACCAGGTCATCGGTCCACCTTGTAGGTGGCCTTCCAGCGCTGCGACTTCCGGTACACGGTCGTCACTCCAGAAGCTTTCGACCCCCATAACAATCTGTTCGGCGAGCAACTTTTAGTGATATTTTACAATCTTAAACCGTTAACAGTTTTACGGTGATTTCGGTGGTGGTAGAAAGGTGATAGCAATCATGGTGATGGTGAAGATGCCATCACTTATCTACCAGGGGACAACCAAGTACGGCAAGTGATCATCCTTACATTTTTAATAGCTCTACGGTCCGCACTAAGCGTTTCGCCTCGTCGTTTATACCGCGTACATCAAAGGACTGGAACAATTTGTCTGCTGCGGTCTTCTAGTCCGATAATTTAGGTGTCTTGAACGCTAAAGTGAGTAGGCTATTAATAAACTAGTGCGCTTTACCATCAACGATTGCATCACTGCTTACCATCAGGTGGGATCGCAGTATAGCACTAGTATATTATCATTATACAACATTAGTACTTATATGTGAAACCAGAAAAAAGTGTCAAATATTTTTATGCAAAGAATCTATGTACAAAATGTCATAACTGTACCTATCATGATAATTCACAAAGTTATAAGCTTGTAATGCTAACAGGGGCCCAAGTCTGCAATTTTTAAAAATTCGTCATTCCAACACGATCCCATTGTCATTTTGCTAAAAGCTCCTAATCTGCTAATTCATAATGATGGATCATTGATCGGTCAATGGTCTCGTAATAAAGTTGCGGTAAAATGTCAATATCGAGCTTATTAAAAGCAATGACTGCACAATGACGTTCTAATGGTAGGTCACTTATCAAAGGAACTGTCAAATTTTTTGCAGATTACTGCTTAAGTAAGACATTTATTTGTAAATAATGAACGAGATTACCATTCTATGCCACTTCTTTCAATGGAGTGTCAGTGGTTGATCATTGGAAAGTCATAATGACGCCATTATATTAGTAGATTACCAAACTTACTCAAAATCAACAATTATGAAATCAATGATAATTCTGACATTATTGTAATACCAGACTTGAGGCCCTAGTTGTCCGCAAAAATACTTTTTTTTTATGGTGAAAAAAATCATGCATTGACATCCCCCGCCCTTAGGCGGAGCGGGAGATAGTGTCAGTCTCTTACTGACTAAAAGACCCAGCCCGTTCCTTCTAGCCTTCATACCGGGGCTTGAGCGCCCCGCACAAATACTTTGTCACCGAACCATCCGGGCAACTGAGGGATTATTTTGCTCTCGCACCCAGCTGTGCATTTTACGCCCGCTATGAATGATCAATTACTGATTCTGAACAAACTATATTCACTTTTCTCAATACTTAAAATAATATTGAATAAAATATAGTAAATTTTTCCGACCTTCTGACAAAAGTTAATAATAGACACTCGTTTCGTTGTCGTTTTCCTGTCCGAAGAAAAGAAAACAAAATGCCAATACCATCTAAGTTAACTTGCTACTTGTCACCTCCCCCGCATCTGCTACTTGCCCTCGGATATTGTATCATATCCGATACAATCGAGAGACAATCTCTCTCGGTATCATTTCCGATACACTAAATGGTTGCACGTGTCTCCACGAGGGGACTTCAAACTAAGCTATTTCTATCGATAAGAAAGTACGGCGTGTATATTTATTTAATTGTTTCTATACCCCAAATTGTACTTTATAATACAATTCGAAATATGTAGGTATTTGATTTCACAAAAGCCTACATGGGGACTTACAAAACATAGGTCGGAATTACGTAGAGCTATTCATTTACTTGCATCGAAATGTAGATATTCCTGGGATTTCTAATGAAAAATCCCGTGTGGCCAACAATAATCCAAATAAATAATAATAAAAACTTGAATTTTTTTTTTTTTTTTTTTTATTATTGATAGGCTCGCGTTTGACCACTATCTCACCTGATGGTAAGTGATGATGTGGCCGACGATGGAGCACGCTTGCCTAGAAGTAACCTATTCACTCTCGACTTAAAGATCCCTAGGTTGTAGCTATCAGGAAACACAGACTCCGGCAGGGAATTCCACTCTTTAGCTGTACGCATAATGAATGTGTTTCCAAAACGCTTTGTACGAATGGGTGGGATATCCACCATGTACCGATGGCGCAACGCCGTACGTCAGTGGTCCGATGATGGAACGGACTTGGCGGAATTAAATTGTGCAATTCCAACGCACACTCACCGAAGTGTAATCGATAGAAAACCGCCAGGCCAGCAACTCGGCGTCGATGCTCAAGGCTTTGGAGCTTTGAGTCAACAAGCGCATCATCACCGATGATCCTCTTGGCTCGCCTCTCAATCGACTCCAGAGCATCAAGCTGATACTTGGCAGACCCATCCCAAAGATGAGAGCAGTACTCCATACACGATCGAACTTGCGCTTGGTATAGGTTGAGCAGCTGTTCCGGTGTGAAGTACCGCCTCACCTTAGCTAAGATCCCCAGTTTTTTGGCAGCCTGTTGTGCTTTTGCCTCAATGTAAGAGCCGAAATTGAGGGTAGATGATAACGTTACCCCAAGAAGCTCAAGGCCGTCGGTTATCGGCACGGTCACACCCCGGAATATAGGAGCCGGGTAAAATTGGCTTCGTTTGGCGGAAAAAAGACACGCCTGGGTTTTAGCAGCATTGAACCTGACCAGGTTGGCATCGCCCCAATCGGATACTGCCTCCAAGGACAAGTTCAAGCGCTCAACCATAGCTTCCCTCAAAGACTGGATCTGTGACCCACTAGTACGTGCATCGGACACGTAACTCTCAGCAACAGTGCTATCGTCTGCATACCCAAAGGTACCGGGTTAGAAAGTAAAATAGATAAGACAAATAAAATCTCATTAGCATAAAAATTTTATTAGTATTTTTCATTGAAAAAGTCTTTACGTTAATTGAGGTGAGGTTAACAAATTCATACACTTCTTCCTCTTCGTGATTAATGCAGGAAGAATTTTTTTTTACTGTAATAAAAAAAAAATCTGCTCTTTAAAATCGATCTCGGTATTTGCGGCATATCCACTTTATTCTTTCGCTGTTTGAAATCAGTATAAGTACGTGAATAACTCTACCTAATTTCGCCCTCTGCTTATAAAACATCAGAAGCTAGTAACATTATCCTTACAATGTTCCCACTATTGGGACTCAGGTGTTCTCTCTAGGAGAGGAAATGGGCCGTAATTCGCGTTCAAACCTTTACATTTTGACTTTACGATGACCTTCTAACATATAAAAATGTCGTGTCTTAGGTAGCCTTACACGCTAGGATTTTTTTTTATGGTGGGAAAAATCATCCAATGGCAACCCCCGCTCTTGGGCGGAACGGGAGATAGTGTCAGACTCTTACTAACTAAAAGACCCACCCCTTCTAGCTTTCATACCGGCACGAGTTCCCTTTCGGATAACCCTGGCTACACGCTAGGGTATAACTGACAGGTTTGCCTGTACATTTTTATGATTTTTTTTATATCATTTTAAGAATAGGTCCTAAGCGATTTTTTACCCTCCTACGGCCTACCCCACCTATTTTTCTTGAATAATTCTTATAGAAGAACAACATTTCCCGAGTAAGCTAGTAGGTAATAGAATTTTATTTTATCTTCCATTGAACACTAGAAAGAAAGAAAGAAAGAAAAATAATTTATTTGGTACATCACAAGACCTAAACACAATGCTACACAATAAAAACATCAAAAATAAAAGAAGCAAAAAAAAAAAATATCATTGATGTCTGCCTCATGGCTGCACCAAAATAGGTCCAGTTCAGCATGAATGCCAGACAACTAGTGCCTGACGCTGGTTTTCAACTGAACCAGTGGTTGTGACGCAACGGACGTAAAACCGGTTTTGGAGTGCAGTATAATATAATGTCAGTGATGTGTATATAAATAATATATATAGGGTATGATTACATATCAATCATAAAGACTAGCTGTATACCGTCAGTGACTGGCCATTGTAGATACTCTCCCGCTCCACTGCCTTCCTACCCACACATTATTAATATAATCACCAGCGTATTTGCCGCAGGAAATTAGATTAATCATGCACAATGTGCCTCGCGCTCCGTTATGAACTATGCAGAACAATAACACAATGTGTTTATGTGCTATGTACTCCTAGTATGTACGTACATAATGTATCATCGATTTATTGGAAAACGGAAACATTATTTCAGAATTAAGTTGTATTAGAACCTACAATTTTATCAAGCATTAACTTTCACTAGAAATCTTCAAAATTCTCATCTTGTCTCTGTTATAAAATATATAATGCTAAATGCTTGGATAGGTACCTGCAACCCTCACTAAGTTATAGGCTTGTTGAGGGTTGTGGAAATTCAATGGATTTTTTTTTTTTTTTTTGTTGAAAATGGAAATCATCCAATGCCTTTTCTTGCTCTTGGGCAGACATCGAGGGCGTGGCAAACTTTTACTTACTAATACCTACTCCTATGTTCCTTCTTGACCTTGCGTTCTAGAACCCCACGTTTTCCTTTCAGAAGCGAATTCGTGACCCCAGTAGGCTTCGACCCTTCTGGGCCCCTACGGTTGGCTGACATCTCCTTGAGACCCGCGTGGAACACTACGCGCCTCAAGAAGAGTTAACACTAACCGTCCAGACCAAGTCTAAGTCGTCGACCGGAAGACGATCGGACGGTGAGCTACCCATTGCTCTCCGCAAGCCCGCGCCTACGGTAACTAGAATTTGGGATGAGGATTCCGACAGCCGGGGCGTCAGTAAGTCTGATCTCTCACGCATGCGGCAGCCTCCTTCGCTAGTATCGCGAAGTATTGCAGAAGGAGGCGACCGGCCTGCCATTCCTCATGCAAGACGCACATGACCGTTTATTGTGGCGAAACTTTAGGGAGGACTATGCGCAACAGTAGCCGTCTTTCAGCTGAAATGATGACAATGATGAGGAAACCCAACCGTTAAATCCAAACTTCCAAATCCAAACTTCCAAACTAGTTCCAAACTAATATTATAAATGCGAAAGTAACTCTGTCTGTCTGTCTGTCTGTCTTTGCTTCACGCCTAAACTACTGAACCGATTTGTGTGAAATTTGGTACAGACATAGTTTGGAACTTGAGAAAGGACATAGGATAGTTTTTATTGCAAAAAATATAATAAAAAATAAAATAAAAAAATAAAATTTATTCCGGACATACAGCGCCATCTATTGGTCAAGAGTCGGCATCAATTCAGTACTGAAAGTCACTATTCCACGCGAACGAAGTCGCGGGCAAAAGCTAGTATACTATATTATCAACATATCAGCCGAAATACGTCCACTGTTGGACATACGCCTTCCCAAACGTCGACACAACGACCGGTCCTGTGCGTCACGCATCCATCGGATACCCGCGACCCTGACCAGGTCATCAGTCCACCTTGTTGGAGGCCTTCCAACGCTGCGTTTTCCGGTACATGGTACCGAACCGAAATTCGTCCCCATAGACCATCTGTTCTGCTTGCAATGTGCCCTGCCCATTGCCACTTAAGTTTGGCGATTCTTCAAGCCACGTCGGCAACTTTGGTTCTCCTGCGGATATCTTCATTTCTGATATGATCACGCAAGGAAACTCCGAGCAATAGCCCTTTCCATCGCCCTTTGGGTGACTTTGAGTATTCTTATTAGGCCCATTGTAAGTGACCATGTTTCGGAGCCATAAGTCATCACTGGCCACACGCACTGGTCATAGAGTTTCGTCTTGACACTATGTTAACAAGAAGATAATCCACTCAAAATATAAATATACAAACGTAATGATAACACAGCTAATACCGCGTCATATTTCAAAGTATTTCCACAGCGTTTAATCCTAGTACACGTTATTTATGTGTATGTTGTTAGTTATAACGTTGTGTGGTGTAATCGCTGTTTCTTGCTGGAGCCAGCTTAGTTAGGGAAGTGAAACAAAACGTAAGCTTTACTATACATATACTCGTATATATCTACTTACGTAAGATGGAACGGATTACAGAGGTACATTTATACGACACTAGCTTCTGCCCGTAGCTTCGCCCGCGTACATAAAGTATAGCCTATGTTACTCAGGAATATAGCAGCTTACTATCGGTGAAAATTTTTTAGCAAGCGGATCGGTACTTCCAGAAATTACCTCATACAAACAAAAAAATATGAAAAAAAAGCAAACTGACTGACTTCCTCTTTAGAATATAGTGAAGATTATTTTTAAACCTGAATATACACTACTTATCTATAATATGTATGTATTTAGAAATATATAAGTATGTTTATCAGTTGTCTAGTACCCATAACACAAGCTCTGCTTACCTTGGGACTAGACGGCGTTGTGTGATAGTTGTGGAATATTATATTATATTATATATACTCATAGTTTAGTTCGAAATCAGTAACTGAATCGATTCCAATATTTTTTACACTATGTCATTATTATTTTTTTGCGGCCATCATAGGCGCGGGCTTGCGAAAGACGAACAATGGGTATCTTACCGTCCTAGAATAAAAAATTCGAATACATGTGACATCTACTAACCTGCTCTAGGCCTGCGTGGAGTATGCAGCTACACTGCTCACACGTGTGCCACACACGCCGATCCGGACGCGTCGGTCTCCATACATTTTATATGGAAACTTGACTTGTAGAGCGACACTAGATCCATGCCACGCGACGTCCGAGTCGTCGACGGCGCGCACTGTTCCCACGCGCCTCAAGGAGTTGTCAGCAACAGCAGGGGCCAGCCGGGTCGAAACCTACTGGGGCCAGGGTTATCCGATATCCCAACTCGAGCCCCGGTATGAAGGCTAGAAGGAACGGGGTGGGCTTTTAGTCAGTAAGAGTCTGATACTATCTCCCATTCCGCCCAAGAGCGGGGGTTGTCATTGGATGATTTTTCCCACCATAAAAAAGGCCTCGCCACGTCGTTCTGCGTACAAACCAGGCAAGGTACACGTGTGTGAGGGTAGCTCTAACTTAACCCATTCGCCTTTTAAAGAGGAAGCCTGAGTTCCAGCAGTGTAAACACTACAAGTTTGATTACGCTATGCTAAGAAAACTATTTCAAATTAGTTCCTGAAACTCATCGAGCCATGAAAACTTATACAATTTTAACCTAATTGCAAACCACAGTCAGTTGTTGCAATTAAAACATTTTTGCTCGAAACTAGAGCTACTAAATTAAACTGAACTTGTAAGCAAAGCAATGTTTGCTTACTTACTTACAAACACAGCTATGATTTATTTACTTTATCCCAGTTGAATTCCAAAAGTTGTTGACTTATTTTCAAGGCCCTCTGAGTTATGTTCTCCTGGTACATAAATTGCCCCAACTAGACATTTATTGCCCCAAACATTGGTCGACGTCTTATAAATTGGCTATCAGGGTCTAATGGCTGTCGAAATGGGACTGGAACAGTACCAATCAAGTAATATAGATGAATGGTAAAGAGAAAAAATGATGCTGTTAGGTTAGAAAAATGGGAAATCTCATCTACATTGACAAACACTTTGGGCACCACTGCATGAAAACGAGATCTAAAATATGTTCTGTAAAATGTCATTTGCTGGGCGTAAGCCTTCCCTAAGTGTCATCACATCAACTGGTGCAGCCAAATATGAGATCCCCACGTGTTTCCAGTATTTTGATTTTATTTAATAATCACAGTAATATTATAAAATCGAAAGTTTGTAGGCATTTTTATTAATTCTCTCTCTTTTTCTCTCTGTCTCGCTTGAAAGGCTGAAGGGATTTGGATGAAATGATCATGACCATGTATTTTTATCTCAGGAGTATGCCCCCTTGGGACCATATCTATAGGTACTTTCAGTCAGGCGAAGCTGCTGGCTAAATTTTGTGAAATATAAATAGTATAGCAATATTCTAGAGAAAACAATTTACATATTACCAAGGCATATTATTTTACTGTAACATCTATAATATTGTGTAAAGTTCACACAGTTGGTTCTCCGAAATAAGCAATATATTATTAATAATGTTATTATTTAACTACATAATAATAACTAGAACGTACTAGAAAACAGATTTTGCTACTTAATTAAATATTCATATGTAATAAGTAGTATATAAGAAAATAAATATACATATGATGCGTTACTAAAAGAGTTATGAGTACCACCTACAAAAGAAAAGATGGATGGATAGTGTGAGAAGTGATATGAAAGAAAAGGGGGTTAGTGATAGCGTGACAAGTGACAGGACAGAATGAAAGAAAGAAACGTGTTGCGCCGACCCCAAATAAAACGAGACAATGACAGGAAGATGGTTCTATGACGCGTTACTTCTCTGTGAGCGTGTTCCATCATCACCATATCATCACATACAACTTTTTTTGTTGTTGTCAATCATCAAATAACTTTGCCTTGCATGTATTTTGATTTACTGCTTTGATTGCCCATTGTACACTTAGTTTTTGCAACTGTTTATCCTGTCCACGAAGAATCGCCAAACTTAAGTGGCAATAAGCAGGGCACATTTCTCGCAGAACTGATGACTGTTGGGGCCGAAAGATTCTGGAGTGGCGACCGCATACCGAAACACGCAGCGTTGGAAGACCTGCTACAAGGTGGACCGATGACCTGGTGAAGGTTGCGGGAGTCCGATGGATGCGGAACGCACAGGAACGTCCATTGTCGCGAAACTTGAGGGAGGCCTATGTCCAACAGTGGACGTCTATCGGCTGAAATGATGAATGATGATGATCCTGTACATATTATGAGGTGTACAATAAAGTATATAGTAAATAAATAAATAAACTTTTTCCGCTATGGGCGGAGGGAGAAGGACTGTCAAACTTTTTCTGAAGACTAAAAGCCCGTAACCCTAGCAGACCTAGGGCGTCTCCTGCGGCGCCGACTGATCATCGCTTCAAACCAGTTAAGACAGTAGTCGGATTAGTTTCTGAAAGGAAGATTCAGCCCCACTTCAAAAAGCAACGAAGAAATAGGAGTATGTTGACACACAATAGAGATGTCATTGGATAATATTCCGAACCAAAACAAGAAATCGGAAGTAGTATGAAACAAAATTCGCTGTGCCTCGCTCAATCTCTTCACTTACTTTTTTCTAAGAATGCAACAAATTTTGATACGGTTTTTAATAAATAAAAGAGCGAAAAAGGTGTGCATAATTTGCATCCATACAGAACCAGAGCAAATTGCTGGTCAATAATTATAAAAAACCGACCAATTGCGAGAGTAAACAACGGTATTAAAATCACGTTTGTGGTATGGCCCCATTTAAATATTTATTACTAGTTTTTGCCCGTGGCGTCGCCCCTGTACAAAAAATATAGCCTATGTCACTCAGGAATAAAGCAACTTTCGATCGGTGAAGAAATTTTAGCAATCGGACCAGTACCTCCTACAAACAAAAAGATATTAAAAACTTCACCTCTTTATCATATTTGTGTAGATATTCTGTTTTTATTAGTTAGTATTAGAAGTTATAGCAGCAACAGAAAATTTCAACTGTCTAGCTCTCACGGTTTGTGAGATACATCCTGGTGACAGAGAGACGGACAGCGGAATGAGTACAATTTATAGGGAACCCCTATAAATTGTACTCATTGTCTTTTTTAATAATATAAACTAACTAGTGCTTGACTGCGAACCCACCTGAAGATAAGATGTGATCGCACTGGTTAACCACTGGACCAAATTCACCTTTACCTTTCATCATCATCATCAGCCTTTTTAATGTTCCCACTGCTGGGACTCAGGCCTCCTCTCTAGGAGAGGGAATGGACCGTAATCCACCACGTGGGCCCAGTGCGGGTTGGTAAATATCACATGTCTTCGAATTATTGGTTCTAGGACATGCCGGTTTCCTCACGATGTTTTCCTTCACCTTTTTGAGAGCAGCGATAATGAAATAAATTACACAAAGAAATGCACCTGGCAGGGTTTGAACCCGCGAATTCGTAAGTCAGAGCGTTTACCATTCGGCCACTATGTATTTAGTAAGATGATGACACGTTACAAATTTTGTCAAATTAATCAAGATAAAAGTAACAAAATGTACCTAGCTTGCTCTAATTGAAGAATTAACCCACAATTTCCAAAACACAACTCTTCATTTCAAACAACTTTGTCAAACACCTTGCTTCTGTAACAGTCAATCTTCGCCACATTTCTGCCTCCCTGGTACAATAATATATTACTGGTGATTAAGAGCCTTAAAGAAACTTTACGTTGCCTGTTACAACAAAATTCACAGCTACTATAACAAGAATTTCCATTCATCCCTTTTCCACAAATCCTCACATTTCTAACAAAAGTCCTCACACAAGTCTTTCTATGTCAACTCCGCACACACACACATAATACTCTCAAACATTCCCTTTGATATTTAAACTTGAAAAATGAAACTTGCTGAGCTGAAAAGTCGCCCGCATACTTCGAGATGAGATAGAAATCAACACAGTATAGTACACTTAAGCTCCTTAGTGAAATGTACTTGTTTATGTATCATATTTCGACGTATATAACGTATGAAGATTTTTCAACTTGCGAATTTGTGGGAGCTTCGACAAATAATAAAGGATTTAGCTATTCAACACGTAACTAGATTAAGTTAGGTAGTGTTTTTCGAAAAAAATTGTTATCTTAATGGTACATTGATGCACTACATTGATATTGCATAAAAAATCTACGCATAGCATAATCAGCTTTTTAATGATCCCACGGCTGGGACTCAATCAACTATCTACGAGAGAGAATGGGCAGTAATTCCCCACACGGGCCCAGTGCGGGTTGGTGATTGTCTTATGTCTTCGAATTTTTGGTTCTAGGACATGCCGGTTTTTTCACGAAGTTTTCCTTCTCCGTTTTGGGAGCAGTGATGATGAAATAAATTGCACAAAGTAATGCACCTGGTAGTGTTTGAACTCGCGACCTACAACTTGTAAGTCGGGGCCGATACCACTCAGCTGCCACTGCTCTCCAGTGCTTTACTTATACATACCTAATTAGGTACACGATATCGAATAGAAAGTACACTATACTCATGAGTAATATCGAAAAAAAGTATCGCACTCGTAAAAGTATCGAAACAAAAGTATCTTTAATGTATCGAGTAAGTACTTAATAAGGTATGTATAAGTAAAAGCACTGGAGAGCAGTGGTGGTGGAGTGGTAACGGCCCCGAGTTACGAGTAGTAGGTCGCGGGTTCAAATCAAGCCTGGCGGATAACTTTTTGTAATTTATTTTATCACCACTGCTATCAAAACTGTGAAGGAAAACATCGTAACGAAACTGGCATGTCCAAGAACCAAAAATTCGAAGACATGTGACATCCACCCGTACTGAGCCCGCGTAGTGGGTTACGGCCTATTCCCTTTAATAGAGAGGAAGCCTGAGTCCCAAAGTGAGAACATTATAACATTATAATTGTGGCGTGCCCATGACGGGGTTGCGATAGTCGCTGACGCCATTCCACCATGAGATCCCGCCGAAGCTCTGTCCGCCATGCCGCGACCTGTCGCGGCAGAGGACTTTCACCCCGGCGTTGCATCTCCACGCGCATATCGTGCATGTGTGCAAGGACTGTTGCCTCCAGATCCCACGGTGGTAGGCCAGCCAGAAGGCTCGCCGCTTCGCGGGAGACCGTGCAGTATCCCCGCACCATCCTTATTGCCATGACCCTCTGGCAGGCGTTCAGTATGGCCGCCGGTTGCTTTTTCAGCGACGGCGCCCACACCGGCGCCCCGTAGAGGGCCATGGACCGAACGATCCCCGCGTAGAGCCTCCGGCAGGAGGCGTCTGGACCCCCAAGGTTGGGCAGGAGCCGCTTGAGAGCGGCCCCAGTCCGGTTGAGTTTGGGAGCCAGACGTCGGAAATGCTCCACGAAATTCCACCGGCTGTCGAGGACGAGTCCCAGGTACTTCATCGTTGACCCGACACCGATGTGAACTCCTCCTACCGTTAGTTGGGAACTCAATGGCGGCGCGTTCCGAGGGCGGCGACCGTGGAAACACATAGCCTCGGATTTGTGAAGCGCCACCTCGAGTCCCAACTCCTGGATCCTATCAACGACCATCGCAACCCCGCGTGTCGCTAGAGCGACCGCCGCCTGGTACGACTCTCCCTGCGCTAGAACCAGCGTGACGTCTGCGTAGCAAACCACGCTGACCCCGTCAGGGAAGTCGCCGCGCAGCACGTAGTCGTACCCGATGTTCCACAAGGGTGGCCCTAGTACCGACCCCTGCGGAACACCGCACGACATCTCTCGACGTTTCCAGTCTTCCTGGTGACCGTGGTAGACTATAAATCTATCCGACAGATAGGCCTCGACCACACGACCGAGGTATTCGGGCACCCGGTGGTACCGGATCGTACTCCAGGGCAGGGAATTGAAGGCGTTGGCAATGTCCAAGGACACTGCCACGACACACCTGCCCCGAGACACCGCAGCCCCCGTCGTGAGGGCTCGCACGCGCATGATGGCGTCCACCGTAGAGCGCATCCTGCGAAAGCCGAACTGTCCGTCCGAAAGGTCCGGCCCCACCCGTGTTAGGTGCCCGACGAGGCGGTTTGCAATGACTCTCTCAAAGAGCTTGCCCACCTCGTCGAGCAGCACAATGGGCCGGTACGCGGACGGAGAGTCCGCAGGGCGCCCTGGCTTCGCTATGAGGACCAGTTTCCCCGTCTTCCAGCAAAGTGGGAACTGGCCCCTCTCCATGCATGCGCTGAAGAGCCCTCTCAGTCGAGGCCCGAGAGCCTCCATGGCCAGGACCCAGGCCTTCCCAGGCAAACCGTCGGGTCCTGGGGCGGTGTTCTTGGCACTCAGCCTTCGCACCGCCACTCTCATCTCTACCTCGGTCACCTCTGGAGCATCGTCGTCGTCGTCGCTATTGCGGTCCGCGTCAGACACCACTGGTGAGGGCGGAGCCATGGGCGGGGGGGAGTGTTGCCCCCGCGCAGGGAACAAAGCGTTCACCGCACCCTCCACGATCTGGGGCCGGAGACTCTGAGTCAGCGGGGGAGCCCAGGGGCGGAGCTTTTCCCGTACTGTTTTGTACGGGCGCCCCCACGGGTCCGCGTTCAGAGACCCCAGCCACACGTTGCGGGCCTCCAGTTTGGCCCGCTTGATCTCCGCTCGGAGGGTGCGTTTTGCCGCTCTGTATCCCTCATACAGCTCCGCCTCTCTGGCCTCCGCATCCGCCGGGCGGATGCGGCGCCTGCAGTGTCTAGCGTACCGGCGTCGCGCGTGACTGCATGCGTTGCGCAGTGCAGCGATCTCCGGCGACCACCAGCACACCTGGCGCTTAGCTCGCCCTGGATGGACTCGGGGCATTGCTGCGTCGCAGATTTGCGACATGGCCTCCCGGAACCACTCCGCCTCGACGTCTATGTCGACAGGCCTGTCCGGTGCTTGCACCCAGGCCTGTACCGTCGCGGCTTCCAGGAGAACCTCCCGGTCCATCTGCTTAAGCGCCCACCGCGGACCGCAAGGGCTCTGTCGGACCGGTGCGGCCGAGGTTTCGGCGAAGACGTCAAGCCGGATGTACCGGTGATCGGAGTACGTCTCCACCTCCTCCATAACGCGCCAGTCGACGACACGCGGCGACAGAGCAGGGCTGGCGAACGAGATGTCCACCACTGATTCACCCCGCATCCGCACCAACGTGGGGACAGAACCCCGGTTCAGGACGACCAGGCCTAGCTCCAAAGCCCAGTCCTCCACCATCTGACCCCGTGGATTCGTGTACCGGGAACCCCAAGCTGTGTTCCAGGCGTTGAAGTCCCCGCAAATGACCACGGGGAGGGTACCAAACCCAGCGACGACGACATTTAGCTCCATAAGGGAGACTTGGAGTTCGTCGAAAGATCTGTTCGGGGACAGGTAGACGCCTACCACTGCAATGTCCCCGAACCGTGCTGCCACGCAGCCCCGTCCCCTCGCAACAGCCTCGAGGGGCGGGGTACCAGCGGCGGCCGACGAGATTAACGTCACCGAGCCGTCTAGGTCCTGAACCCAGTCTCCACGGGGATGGACGTAGTACGGCTCGGAGACGACGGCGACATTTATCGACCACTGCGCCATGCTCTGGAGCAACAGATCCTGAGCGGGGGCGCAGTGGTTGATATTCGCCTGGAGGAGACGGAATGGGGCCATTATTGGCAGTCCATCGTCTCCTCCCGAGCCCTTCTAGGAGGCACTGCCACGGCGGGTGCGGCGGCGACTGCGGCTGGTGCGGCGGTGAGAGCGGCGGGTGCGGGGGCGGGGATGGGCCTACGGGCTTTGCCCTTGGCCTTGGCGGGGGGGTCGCAGGACCTGCCCCCAGCCCGGTGATTGGCCGGCTTGCCTGCCGCCGCACATGCGTAGCAGTGCGGCGGAGCACGGCATTCTGCGGCCTTGTGACCGGGCTGGCCACACTGGTGGCAGCGTTCGCTGCGGTCCTCCTCTGCGGCGCAGTGGGCGCCAACGTGGTGCCCCACTTGGCACCGGAAGCACCGCAGAGGTCTGGGCTCCAGCAGTTTAACCTGCGCGGAGACCCAGCCCACCAGGAGCCGTCGGCCCTCCCCTGTGATGGTCTTGGCCGCCGACACGGGACAGCTAACCGTAACGGCTCGCATGCCCGTGCTGTCAGCGCGGATGGCGCCCGCCCGGACCTGTTCGGTCGTGCACCCGCCCGCCCTGACAATGGCGGCCACCACCTCGTCCACCTTGACGGAGTCGTCCAGGCCCATAATGCGCATGTCTATGCACTTGGTGGGCCTGGACACTCGGGCCTCCTCCGCATTGAGGGACGCTCTAATTCTTGCGGCTAGGGCATCACCGGGCCGCTGGCCGCACCGGGGTTCAAATCAAGCCTGGCGGATAACTTTTTGTAATTTATTTTATCACCACTGCTATCAAAACTGTGAAGAAAAACATCGTAACGAAACTGGCATGTCCAAGAACCAAAAATTCGAAGACATGTGACATCCACCCGTACTGAGCCCGCGTAGTGGGTTACGGCCTATTCCCTTTAATAGAGAGGAAGCCTGAGTCCCAAAGTGAGAACATTATAAGGCCAACTATGCTATGACTATAAGTAAAGCATTAGACACGTATTCAGGTGTCTCGTGTAGATGGCACGAGACAAATTAACTCTAAGTGCTCTTCAGTAATTAATTTAACATGACAATATAGCAACCTATTGTGATCATGGACTATAGCTTATGCCAGCGGCTTCGCCCGCGTGAATGTCGCAAATATATGGTCTAAGTCACATTAGTTTTTGTTTTGTTTTACTCAATAAAAATGAGTAGGTAAATTCCTACAAAGCAAGCAAATATCATCATCATCATTTCAACCGAAATACGTTCAATGATGGACACAGGCCGCCCCCAAGTGTCGCCACAATGAACGGTCTTGTGCATCTTGCAACCATCGGATTCCGAGCAAGTGTTTGTATTTCATTTTGTATAATTTTAAATACCCTACAACTTCTTCTACTTCCTGCCCTTATCCCATATTCACTAACACACTATCACTAACTCCCTTTTCTTTCATATCACTCCTCACACAATCCATCCATCTCTTCTTTGGCCTCCCTCTCCCTCTCTATCCATCAACAAATACCACTAAAAAGAAATATTTTTTCTGAAAACAGCATCTAAATTGGTTATTATATGAAGCAGCAATCAGCCATTCAAATATTGGTATAAGGAAAAGTGGGTCCGTGAGGGGACATCTTGCTATCTCTTTTGTATACACGTAACCTAATGGTAGTGACGAAACATTTCACCGTGCACATCCTTATTCTATTATTAGACAGTTTTACCTTTCAACTGATTTGAAAGGTTTGTAAATTATTTAAAATTGAACGTATTTGTAAAAATCTTTCTATTTGCGATTTTGGATAGTTTCCTACTTGTTGAGTAGTTACGTTTTGGTACCTAATTGGAGTCAACTGATATTATTTCGTAAAACATACAACAACACTTGCATGCAAAAAAATCGAGCCACCCCTAACGTTTTGGTTTAAAACACGTTATTTAGATGAAAAACTAAAATTAATTAAATAAAGTTTTTGACCTCAAATTAAAAATAAAGAAAGATAAAGAAGGAAAGTTTCATTGCACTTTGATTTAAAAGTCATAGATTTTTTTTAAGTCAGGCAAATTGAAACCACCCCTAGCGAGGCGCAGGTGAAAATTTCGGATCATTGGCAAGCTTTTGTGGATGTAATCTCCTTTCTGCAAGTCTTCGTCGCACATTCCGCTCACTTACTGAGACTACATGGACACTTAACTTATCCCCCAACATTTCACAACGCATTCACATGACGCAGAAAATGTTATTGAACAATTTCACAGCGTTTCGCGTCATGTTAGGAAACATTTTGTCTCGTAGTGCATCAAAAGCATAATCATTAGCAAAATTTTGACCTCCCTTTGCAAAATCTCCCTAAAATCCATTAATAAAATTATGAGCCCTCTTTCATTAAGGACATTCATCGCTACGTATTCAGAAGGTAGCGATAGGGGTACCGTGGCTATTACACGGCTAATGACACCTCGTTGTAGAGGCCAGGCGGGTTTATAGGACCCCTCAGTTATAATGACAGTGTTCATGATACCTTTGATGTGGAGTTTTTGACTTTAGGCGATGATATCGGGGTTTTCAAGCGTTTAGTGTCCGGCCATTGAAAGCGCTGATGTAGGGCGGACGCGGCGCAGCAATTTTAAACTTAAGAACTTCATCGTTTGGTGATAAATGATATTTATTTTGCAAATAGTTTTAAAAACACTTTTAGGGTCATATTTTTTTTTCGTCAGTTTAAACTAGATAAGGCCTTTTTTTATGGTGGGAAAAAATCATACATTGACATCCCCCGCCCTTGGGCGGAGCGGGAGATAGTGTCAGACTCTTACTGACTAAAAGACCCACCCCGTTCCTTCTACCCTTCATACCGTGTTTCCTAGCTGACTACCCTGAGAAGAAACACCGAAACAAACTCAGGTCAAAGTCTCTTTTAAAGTACATACAGTAAATAGGTATGTAATGGTCAAATCACATGAAAACCATACAGATCAGTCTGAGATGGTCTTTTGAAAAAATAACCATACAGGTTTGAGTTGCCCTGTCCAGTCAGTGTAAGCATTTGTGTCAGTTTTCACAAAGCTCAACTTAGAACTACTCAGGAGGAGCTCAACGACTTGTCGAACAATACCAAGGAAAAGACTTTTTAGACAGAAAATACTCAAATTGCCAGACATACGTTTACGAGAAGAAAATTCAATCAATATAGTTCTTGTTCCTTGTGGTCATAAATACTATTAAAAAAAATTGTAGCCGGAAGTTGGGACCGCGGTCCCGGTTCAAAGACTCCACGACCCCCAATTCTAATATTGTTTTCACAGTCAGTATTCTATTCTTGTATATTTATATTCAGCCGGCCCGACAAGCTTCGTACCGTCTAACAGTCAATTAATTTAGTGATTACCTGTTAGCTAAACTTATTGACCGTATTATTGAATGATTGAGATCAATGTATTTGACAGTTTTCAATAAATAAAGTTTAAAAAAAAATTAGAAATATTTTACATGATTTTTTTCAAAATTTTAATAGTAATTCTGTTGTTCGTGGTAGAGATGAATCCAATAAAACAAAGATCATTAAAATCGGTCCAGGCTTCTTTTAAGTATCTTTTGTTAATATTTTTAGAATTTTTACACATAAATACTATGCTATTCTATAGTATGCTGGAAGAGATTTCATTAGAAATAAGAATCACCTTTGTACTAATCTTCTGTTTAGTTTTATTTTCATGTGTGTTCATAAATAGTTAAATAAATGTAAAAGTCGTATAATTGGTCGTTGTGGCGACGCTTGGGGGAGGCCTATGTCCAACAGTGAACGTCTTTCGGCTGATATGATAATACATGATAAGTCATATTTACCATATTTTTGTTCTATATTAAAAAAAAAAATATTTAAAAATATAAATATATCTTGAACCCCCCAATATTAGGACTTGATTACGCCCAAGAGTATGATATTGATTACTCGCGACTGATTACTTCTCCCACCTTTTTCATAGCAAGAGAGTTCTATCATTTCTCTCTGTTGCATCGCTAAAAGCAATCGCCCTCCATGTAAAACAGAGCTTACATCTCGTGACTAAATTAGAATGTTATTAAAATGGACCGACGAGGTTTTATTTCGAGTTTCGGTCATTGATTCCGCGAATCTTTTTAGCAATGCCTGTCTGCCCAGCCGATTTCCAACTAACTATATTGGGATCGATTTCCAGTCTAACCGGAGGCAGCTGATTACCTGTATTTTTCATGAACCATGCCTATAAGGCTATTAACACACGGCACCGCGCACCGCCGCGGTTAGCGGTGAAGCGGATCTCATGTTACATTGGTCCTAACCGTTGATACCTAACACACGTACACCGCCCGACCGCGCGGTCGAGCGGTGCTCTCGCGGCCACCGTTCCTCCGCGCTTAATTCCGCGCGGTGGGGCGGCACCTTACACACGGGGCGCACCATAACCACGCGGATTATTGTGGGTACAGGACGTGTTGCCATTTAAAATAGATGAACCCAATATCATTTTAATTTTTTTTCTACGCCATAAAAGCCAGATTGCTGCCACCACTTCATCGTCCATTTTCGCCAGTGTCTGTAATAAAACTGGTGAAAACCGCGTTAAATCCATCCGCGCGGCTGGGCGCGTAAGCCGCGCGGAGTACCGCTTAGAAATCCGTTTTACCGCCACCGTCTTCCGCGGCGGAGCTCAGTGCCGTGTGTTAATCGCCTAAACTCCACAACCCAGTAATTAGCCTGTTGGTGTAGTGGTTAGTGTCCCTGATCGCTATATAGGTCGTGGATTCGATTCCCACAAAAAGTTAGTGTGATACCCTGTGTACTCGTGTAAATACTTACGATCATTGAGTACTTACAAATAAATAAAATATGTCGCGACATGTAGATAGTATAGCTAATACCTAAGCTTTACAAAAACGTGCAATTTTATCCTTACAAATACATTTGTAATGTATATTCATAAATATGAAGAAACAGGTACCAAACCTGGATTATTTAAAATGTTTAATAAGAATTCATAGTAGGTAGGTATTCATTAGTAATGTGTTTACTTACTGAATATTGAGATATCGAAAGGAGATCGCATGAGTTGCTTTTGTTATATAGTCAACGAACTGGCTTGTAAAATATACTTCGAAGGATTATACTGTTCTAGAATAGGTTTGAAGATTTGTAGAAAAAAGAATGTGTGTAGTTTTTTCAGTGTTGAAGTGATTTTTGTAAAAGCTTGTGCGATCAAATCAGAAAATATAATAGTGTGCTGGCTGGTGTGTTTCATTCTATAGAAAAATCCATGAGCTGAACATCGTTACACTATTGTTCAGTAGGCTAAGTATACCTAATATTAATTGAGAGAAATGAAGAATTGCCATTCAACGTGGCAATGCCGCCAGCCTTTTGGGCACTTCCAGTCGACAACGATGCGGAGGAGTTTTATGACCCCATATTTTAGTAGGGAGTAGCCTTTAGTGTGTATATCTGTATGCCCCTTATTGTGACAGAACACAGACAGGTTTATATACAACGACTATCGCAACCCAGTGCTGGGCACGCCACAATCATGGCGGTAAGTCCCCTCTTTGAGGCGTGGCTGGAAAGACCTCACGGCGTCCTTACCTTCCGCATGACGCAGGTCCTTACCGGACATGGTTCGTTCGGGAGTTTCCTGCACCGGATTCGTGCGGAAGTGACGCCCGGGTGTCGCCACTGTGCGGAATGCCCGGAGGACACGGTGGAGCACACAGTCGAGGTGTGCCCTGCTTGGGCGGAGCATCGCCGTGCCCTCGTGGGGGTGATCGGCGGCGGAGACCTCTCGCGCCGGGCCTTGGTTGAGGCCATGGTCCGGAGCGAGGAGGAGTGGCAGGCGGTCGCCGTCTTCTGCGAAGCAGAAATGCTCGCAAAGGAGGAGGCCGAACGCATCAGGCAACGGCGTTATCGCCGCCGCCGCCGCCGCCGCGATTCTGATCCCGATTTCCGGCCACCGTAGGCGCGGGCTTGCGGACAGTGAGCAATGGGTAGCTCGCTGTCCGGCCGTCCGGTAACTGTCCGGACCAAGCCCAAGTCGTCGACGGCGCGCACTGTTCCCGCGCGCCTCAAGGAGTTGTCAGCAACAGCAGGGACCCAGCCGGGTCGAAGCCTACTGGGGCCAGGGTTATCCGAAAGGGCGCTCGAGCCCCGGTATGAAGGCTAGAAGGAACGGGGTGGGTCTTTTAGTCAGTAAGAGTCTCACACTATCTCCCGCTCCGCCCAAGGGCGGGGGATGTCAATGCATGATTTTTGCCCACCATAAAAAAAAAAAAAAAAAAGACAGGTTTATATTTTTTGCACAAATAAACTTTTTATATTTGTAACTACTACACCAACAGGCCATTCACAATAGATAAAACATGCCAATATTTATTTGGTCCCTGGGTACAGAACTGTTTATACTGAATATATTGGTGATTCCCTGGAGGCAGACGTGTTCGTGTGAACTCGTTACGCAGTTCTGTATTATCCAGTATAGTCTAGATGATAAAAATGATACTTTACGCGAATTATGCTCCAGGGTAGCTTGCGACATTCAAATTTTCATACGGTGAAAACGCTTTCGGGATCTCTCTACTATAGTCTGTCTAAAAAATCAAACGACTTAGGAATTTTGTATAACATTTAATCATTTAAAAAATACTTATATTCGATACTTTTTATAAGGTTCTTCTAGTAGTAAACAATGATCAAGATCTCTTAATCAACCTTGATTATCGAACCAGTGTTGACTACATCAGATTTAATTTTGCCCTAATAATTACCCATGTTGTTTGACGTTTTAGACAGACTCTAGATCTCTGCACTTACACAAAGCAATTTTACTTTTCATGACGGTTCTGCCATGATCCTATGAGGAGTTTAGTTTCATATCTTCGAAGTTCATCATCAGATCTTTAACAATATTTATATGGGAGCAACTCGGGAGTATAAACATTCAATCAACAAAAAAAAGTCAGTCCACAATCGACCGAGAAATCGGTGAACATACATAAAAAACCAGGCAAGTATGAGTCGGACTAGCAAACTGAGGGTTCTGTACAAGCATAGGTAGTACCTATGAAAACAGTTAATTCGCGAATTGAGTTACAAAGTTTTTTCTGAATCGCAATTTTTTTTTTGTCGTAGCAACAAACCTACAGTTTTCTATACTTGTACTATGAGACCTTGCTTCATGTCAAATTTCAGGATTCTAGGTCACCGGGAAGTACTCTATGAATTTTGTTTCCTTTGAGAGTGTCGAAATACACACGTGTTTTGCGTCATAAACGGCGTATCTTTTTTTTTCGTTAACTTAGAAGTTTGATTTTTTCGCAGTTTAAGAGACGCCAGACCTGAGTAGGTAATACTGACCTGAGTATATGGTTTAAATTAGAATTCGATACCTTAACGCTTTTCCGAGATAAATGGTCTTGATAGACAGACTGACAACAAAGTGATCCTATATGGGTTCCCTGTTTTTCTTTTGAAGTACCACACTCTTTAGTCTACACTAATATTATAAAGAGGGAAAAAAATTATTTTTGTGTGTATGTTTGTAAGGAATAAACTCAAAAACTACTGTGCTGATATCAAAAATTCTTTAACCATTTTTTTTTATGGTGGGATAAAATCATGCATTTACAACCCCCACTCTTGGGCGGAGCGGGAGATAGTGTCAGACTCTTACTGTCTAAAAGACCCACCCCGTTCCTTCTAGCCTTCATACCGGGGCTCGAGCGCCCTTTCGGATAACCCTGGCCCTAGTAGGCTTCGACCCGGCTGGGTCCCTGCTGTTGCTGACAACTCCTTGAGGCGCGCGGGAACAGTGCGCGCCTCGACTTGGGCTTGGTCCGGACAGTTACTGGAACGGCCGGACAGTGAGCTACCTGTTGATCACTGTCCGCAAGCCCGCGCCTACGTTGGCCGGATATCGGGAAATTCTTTAACCATTGGAAAGTTACATTCACCCTGAGTAACATAGGCTATATCTATTGCCCGTGCAAAGCCGGGTCGGGCTGCTAGTGAAATATAAAAGAAAAAACCAAAACAGCCGAACATATGACCTCTTCCTTTTTGAAGTCGGTTAATTAGATTACAAATTGACCACAAAATCCACACAGTATACATACGAAGACTTGGGGTACGAGACGGCACGTCCTCAAACTTAACCAAGCTTTCTAAGTACAAGTCACATTCAGTTTGGAAGCTGACCGCGGTTTGCAACTTAACCGCAAAGTTTGTGATCCCAGTCAAAACCTTCGCCCAAAAGTTAGGTAAGCCATGACGGTCGAATTTTTACTCGACTTTTGTTGGAAGAGATTATTGGCTTCTAGTTGTAATGACAGGTACTAGGATACTTGCTAGAAAAAGGGAATTTACATGCAGAAAATCGGACAAGTGTGAAATGGACAAGCGTACCGAGGATTCTGTACAAAACGTATAATGTAACTACAAATCAGTTTTCAGACTTTTTCCTTTACTTGTGCTTTGAAACTTTTCTTTTTAGGGTTCCGTAGCCAAATGGTAAAAAACGGAACCCTTATAGATTTTGTCATGTCTGTCTGTCTGTCCGTCCGTATGTCACAGCCACTTTTTTCCGAAACTATAAGAGCTATACTGTTGATACTTAGTAAGTAGATGTATTCTGTAAACCCCATTAAGATTTTCACACAAAAATAGAAAAAAAGCAATAAATTTTGGGGGTCCCCATACTTAGAACTGAAACTCAAAAACTTTTTTTTCATCAAAACCATACGTGTGGCATATCTATGGATAGGTCTTCAAAAATGATATTGAGGTTTGTAATATCATTTTTTTTTTTCTAAATTGAATAGTTTACGCGAGAGACACTTCCAAAGTGGTAAAATGTATGTAATAAAAAAAGAGAATGATAAAACTAAAAAAAATATATGATGTACATTACTATGCAAACTACCAACGAAAATTGGTTTTAACGAGATCTAGCAAGTAGTATTTTTTTAATACGTCATAAAACTAAAAAAAAACACTATTAATAAAACATCGATCAAAGTTACAACGAACTACAAGAACTTTTATACTATGTTACTTGCTGCTACGGAACCCTCCATGGGCAAGTCCGACTCGCACTTGGCCAGTTTTTCTAAATTTCAGAGTGTCAAAATATGCGTAATAAACAGAATATGCACGGCCTTATCTTTAGAAAGTTTGGGTTTTGTTCATTACTCTGAGCGATAGCAGACCTACCAAGTACCTCGTAAGTACCTATAGTGGGGGAGGGATGGATGCTAAATGTGCAGTTACTAAAGCGCCACGGAGACCTATTGCATCGTGAAGATCAGTACCACTAGCCAAGTTTCTAATCTGCAATAGTTAACGCTTGTAGAAAGCTTCAAATGTACGGGAATGACGTCGT
Organism: Mythimna albipuncta; assembly: GCA_929112965.1. Taxonomy (NCBI): domain Eukaryota; kingdom Metazoa; phylum Arthropoda; class Insecta; order Lepidoptera; family Noctuidae; genus Mythimna; species Mythimna albipuncta. Next base: position 3,075,115 of record OV815973.1, read on the forward strand.
CTCACCGCTCAGTCACGTGGTCAGAACAAAAGAATTGGCGGCAAGGTTAACTCGAAGCGTTCGACGCAAGCGAAACGGTTGTAACTTGGCTAGGGAGGCAGGACCCCTAGCCAAGTTGCTAATCTGCAATAGTTAACGCTTGTAGAAAGCTTCAAATGTACGGGAATGACGTCGTCTTAGCGCTCAGTAACGTGGTCAGAACAAAATAATTGGCGGCAAGGTCGAAGCGTTCGGTGCAAGCGAAACGTTCGTAACTTGGCTAGGGGGCTAGGTTCTAAAACGACGAAAAAAGTCTGATGATGACAAGTTTGCTCTTTTGTGGGGAAGCGTGTAAGAAGATGAGAAACATGATATGTTGGTAATCTACATTTAAACTAATTATAAAGACGTAAAGTTTGTTTTTGTTTGTTTGTAGGAGATAATCTCTGAAAGAACTGTTCCGATCGCTAAAGTTTATTTCATCGATAGAAACCTGCTTTATTCCTGATTGACATGTACGCGGGCGAAGCTGTAGGCAAAAGCTAGTGTTATTTATGAAACAATTTTTTTTTTTTAATCTATTAACCTAGCCAACCTTCAAAAGCTTCAGAAAGTCAGCTTTATGACACTAAATGGGATCAAGAGCCTTAAACAGATTAGTTTCATTTTAACGCCACACAATAAAGTTTATGAAATTCAAATCATTTATTCTCGTTTTCATAACTTTGTTTAGCTTCAGGTTTGAAACCTCGGCTAAAATACTGGAAGGTTAATGGCACATAAAGAGACCGCAGTAATGCGCATTTACTACCGTGCACGCCCCCGCCGTAAAGAACAACTTTACGCCCTCTTTCATTAAAAAAAAAACATCCTGTAGGTCTGTAGCACCCTTTGTTTTACGTGGGAAATCATTATTTTATCATCATCATTTCAGCCGAAAGACCTCCACTGTTAGACATCGGCCTCCCCCAAGTGGCGCCACAATGAACGGTTTTGTGCGTCTTGGATCCATTGGAATTCCACAACCTTTACCAGGTCATCGGTTCTCCTTGTAGGAGGCCTTCCAAAGCTGCGTCTTCCAGAACGTGGTCGCCATTCCAGAGCCTTTCGGCCATCTGTTCTGGGACTAACATGCCCTGCCCTTTTCCACTTTAGATCGGCGATTATTTGTGCTTTATCAGTAACCTTGGTTCTCCTGCGAATATCTTCATTCCTGATTCATTTACAGGCACTTTCGATTTGTCAAGAAGCCAGTCAGTCAAAAAAAAAAAGCTCATTTTATTTACATTCCATCTCTGAAGGAACGAAGAAGAATGTGTAAGAAACTCCATGGACACTCCTACTCCTTTAAATCATGTTATAGAAATATCTCGGTTAAAAATTTAATAATGGTTTTTCCCTCTCTAGACTAGAGCTAGAAGGCGTGTCCAAATTTTACTGACAAACCTACCTGTCCTTCAATTGGACACGGTGGAGCACACCGTAGAAGTGTGCCTCGCTTGGACAGAGCACCGCCATGTCCTCGTGGGGGAGATCGGTGGCAAAGACCTCTCGCGCCGGGCCTTGGTACAGCCTAGGCTCTGTAGCGAGGAGGAGTGGCTGGCGGTCGCCTCCTGTAAAGCAGTAATGCTAACAAAGGAGGAGGCCACACGTTCACGCTCGAGTGTGCGACCCTCACGCCCCAGTCGCCGGAATCCCGATCCCGATTTTCGGCCACAGTAGGCGTGAGCTTGTAGACGACAAACAATGGATAGCTCGCGGCACGCTGAAAGAAGTTAGTAGGTATTATTATAAAATCTGTATGATTCTCTCAAAGGCACCTGTCAAAGCACTACAATTCTCTTGCAAGGTTTTATTGCCTATTGTGCCTTTCTCTAGACAAAGCAGGGACTAACTACGTTCTTTGTGTACTTTCCTAGACTAAGCAGGAAAGAAAGACAAATGTTTAATAATAAAAGTGGCCGGTGTCATAACAATGTGTTGTCGGACACACGGGAAAGGTTTAATGAGGCTGTAAACTGTTAGGTACCTTCTTATGGCAGCTTGCCATTAAAGATGGTCACTCTTTATGTTTATCCACTACACACACTCTTAATGTATGGCCACTATTAATCTTGATATTAAGAATGGACATTTTATTTAATCAATATGTAGTGTTTATATCCGTTCTGCGAGCAATATGCCCTGCCCATTGCCACTTAAGTTTGGTCATTCTTCGTACTTTGTCGGCAACCTTGGTTCTCCTGCGGATATCTTCATTTCTCATTCGATCACGCAAGGAAACTCCGAACATAGCCATTTCCATTGTCCTTTAGAACGGATGGCCGTTGGAGCCGAAAGATTCTGGAGTGGCGATTGCGTACCGGAAGACGCAGCGTCGCAAGGCCTCCTTCAAGGTGGACCGATGACCTGGTGAAGGTTGCGAGAATCCGATGGATGCGAGGAGCACAGGACCGTGCATTGTGGCGACACTTGGGGAAGGCCCGTGTCCAACCGCAGACGTCTATCAGCTGAGCTGATGATGATGATGAGTCTTTGTGATATTTAAATCTTCGTTTGGCATACTTTCTTTAGACCTCTTATCACTGAAATCCCCTACATCAATAATATGGCCAAACGAGGATTGACATTTATCATCAAATAGTAACGTTCGACCTGGCTAGTTTTAGTTGGCCATATCATAAAGTGATCAAATTCTAAGATTTGACCAAGATACGTAGACGCCATATGAATTCTAATTGCAGACCATACAGTCTACTTACTACCTATGGAAAAATCGTTACCTACGCCCCAGTCTTTTTGTAAACATTAGTTAAATTAATTTTGAACGTTGTATATACTATTTACTAATATCATAAAGAAGGAAAAGTATTTTTGTGTGTATGTTTGTAAAGAATAAAAACAAAAACTACTGTGCCGATTTCAAACATCCGTTCACCATTGGAAAGCTATATTCACCCTGAGTAACATAGGCTATATTTATTACCCGTGCGAAGCCGAGACAGGCCGCTAGTCGTATATAAAAATGGAAGGCCCTTTGATAGAATTGGCTACAGGCCCCACGCTGGCTTAACCCTGATTTCAGTCAGTAATACTCTCGAGACTCCCTCTCACTCCCAGACCGAGGGGAACCCTCTGATCACGCAATGTCTATAGTTAATTAAGCAACACTTTCGAAATTGATAGAGGTCTTAAAATCAAAGCTTTAAGTAATAATAATAATAGTCCACAACTTTCACAGAACGTCATCAAGTCTCAAACTAAGCAGAGCTTGTAATATGAGCACTAGACGACTGATAAACAAGCTTATATATTTCTAAATACATACAAAAATCTTAAGAGTAATTACAAAGGTAAATGCTATGTTGTGAGCCTGTACTAGGATAAACCTGTATCACAGGTGGTAGAAGCTGTTAATTGTAGTGTTTTAGGACAATACTATTGATAACAATATTTAAAAAGTCTTTAAGTAGTGAAAAATATAATTAAATTATTTATAATGTTATTTATCTGGTTTACTTAACCTTTCAATCGTAGAAAGACAATAGGTGCGCGAACCGTTCGCTTGGGGTTTAATGAATTAAACACTAAAGATCACAATATGTTATTTTGTATTCTAAAACTGTTTCTTGCACTTTATTCTCTATTTACACATATATGATTTTGCGTCAGCAGAATTAGTACGAGTAATATAAATAATATATAAATATAAATATTATAATATAAGTTGTTTAATACTGATGCCGTAAGCTCTGCTTAGTTTGGGACTGGAGTTTTGTGAAAGTTGTGGAAAACAATCAGTTATGTCCGAAATAAAAAAGCAATAAAACGTCCTATATACAATATATAGACAGCAAGTGTCAAATACATTGATCCCAATAATTCCCAAATACAATTAATAAAATTATAAATATGGCAAACTATTTATTCTGAAATCGAAACCTATTTCATATAATAATTATTATACACTCTCCCAAGTGTTCCCCAAGAAAAATATTTGCTGTGCACTGAAAACAATTTTATGCATGCTGCCTGAAGGCGACGCCGAGGACGCGACGCAAATTACCGAGCAACGGTTGCCAGGGCGCCGCCGCCGGAATGTATTCTTCGGTGTTGCGGCGCTCCAGGCCCCCAAAGCGACTGCGCCGCGCCGTTGACGTGATCCGTCACAATTGACATTTGTTTTTCAATGTTTTTGTCTGTTTTAATTAATTTTACAATTTCTTTTACTTATTTATTTTATTTTATCGATTAAGTGTTACATACATGTTAAGTGGCAGCAGTGATGTGGTGGTAGACAGTGCGTCGCAACCTTCTACATCGCTGACAATTCTGGAAAGGTGCCCCCTCTGCACAGAAGCACGGTTTTTTAAAGGTAAGCGGGGTCTGAATGTGCACATTGGGAAGGTCCACAAACCACAAAATGAACTCACATCAGACCCCGTCATTACTTCTACATCCCCTACACCATCTACATCCAGTTTTGACCCGCTTTGGAAAACCCTCTCAAAATTAAAAAATTCAGTTCCAATTTTAAAACGAGTTCCCCGTGGCGCCAGGCCTCTAGTAGCGCAAAGTTTAGCTAGTTGTGTCCGCCTGGCCGCCCGGGAGAACTCACTCAGTGCTTGGGAACAGCTTCTCACCTTCCCTTACAGAATATTATATTTTCGAAAGGATTTGGCAAACAAAAAAACTTTGACCACACAAATTAAAGAAAATTGTAACATTTCGGCTCATAATTTAGACCCCCAATTATCGACACAGAAGGTTACCTCTTCAAGAGGTATTTCCCATCTGGTCGAAACTAAATTAGGGGAAGGTGACATTAGCGGAGCAGCCAGAATTCTTTTCAGTAGTGATGTGCTGGCTCCATGTTCTCCAGATACTCTAGTAGCTCTGGAGAGCAAACACCCTGCTCCAGCGGATGGCCTTTCTTTTCCTGACCTTCCTGATTCGGACGTTTATACCCTCACCGTTACAGGTCGAGAGGTAGTCTCAGCCGTTTGCTCTTTTCGGAGTGGCTCTGCTGGCGGCCTCGACGGCCTAAGTCCTCAGCACCTGAAGGACCTCATCTGCTCAGGCGCCGGGGAAGCTGGTGAGTTGCTCTTGAAGGAGCTTACGGCTCTGGTTAACTTAATGCTCTCAGGCAAGGTCAACGAGGCCGTCATCGACACTCTGTACGGAGCCAATTTATGTGCTCTGCGCAAGAGAGATGGCGGCATCCGACCCATTGCCGTGGGCACTACCTATCGTCGTATGGCAGCCAAAATTTGTTGTAAATTTTATGGTGAGGCTCTTTCGAAAAAATTTCAGCCCCTGCAGCTAGGTTTTGGCTCCAAAGGGGGCTGCGAGGCTGCCGTACACGCTTTGTCGACCTACCTAAATTCTAATTTAGGAGGGGTCATCCTGAAGGTTGACATAAAAAATGCATTCAATTCGGTTAATAGGGATACCTTGTTGGCAGAATCTAAAAAAGAAGTACCCCAAATTTTTAGTTTTCTTTGGCAATGTTATAGACAACCTTCTAAATTACTATATCGGGACAACCTATTGGAATCCGCTGTTGGCTGTCAACAAGGTGATCCCCTCGGGCCAGTGATCTTCAGTTTAGCCATTCACCCTATTATTCAACAGTTAAATTCCAAATTCAACGTTTGGTATCTCGATGACGGAACCCTGGGAGGCGATTCAGACACGGTTTTGAATGATTTACATTTCCTGAAAAATCAACTCCACTTAATAGGTCTTGACCTCAACTTTTCTAAATGTGAGTTATTCTTATCTGACAGTACTGACAGACAACTGACTATTTCAAAATTTAACACAATAGCCCCAGAGATAAAAATTATTGAAAGAAGCACTCTTCGCCTCCTTGGGTCTCCTATTTTCGAAGATTCCTTCCCAAATTTCGTTGAGGAAAAAATTCAAAAATTTAATGATATTTCGAAAAGATTGCTAGAAATTAAAATGCATTCGGCCATCACTTTAATTCGTTTCTGCTGTTTCGGCCCTAAATTAACATATTTTCTCCGTGCTTCTCATCTTTGGAAACATCACCATCTTTTGGAAAAAATGGACCAAATTATTCGGCATACCCTTACGACAATTTTAAACGTGGCCATGGATGACCGAGCCTGGGCTCAAGCTACCCTTCCCATCCGTATGGGAGGCCTCGGCGTCCGCAAAATTTCCAGTATTAGTTTACCAGCTTTTATATCCTCGGTTCACGGTACTGAGAAATTAATCAGGAATATCCTATCTCCCTCACTGATTGATTTCAATGTGCCGTGCTTCATTGAGGCTATAGATGCCTGGAGACTTGCTTGCCCGAATACAAATCCGCCCGATAACCCGGCTTCCCAGAGACGGTGGGATGAGCCGCTCTGCAGAGTAGTTCAGGAAAACCTAATTCTAACATCTGCTACGACTGCGGAGCGGGCGCGCCTGCTGGCTGTGGGAAATTGGGAGTCAGGTCTTTGGCTTCACGCACTGCCGTCGTCGAATATTGGCACCTTGTTCGACGATACTACTTTCCGCCTAGCTGTTGCCCTACGCCTTGGCGCTCCTTGTTGTTCTCCTCATCGCTGTCACTGTGGCGAAGCTGTCAACAGCCTCGGCCACCACGGCCTGTCATGCAGTCGAAGTGCGGGACGCATAGCGCGGCACGCGAATATTAACGACATTATCCGACGAGCCCTTGTCACCGTCGGCGTTCCGGCTGTTTTGGAACCTCATGGCCTGGCACGCGACGATGGTAAGAGACCGGACGGTATGTCTTTATTTCCATGGAAGTTGGGTAGACCTTTAGTGTGGGACGCTACCTGTGTCGACACTCTTGCGCCATCCCATCTTCCTAGTTCATCGTGCTGTGCTGGTGCTGCCGCTGCGGCTGCGGAGAACCTCAAGCGGCGGAAATATAACAACCTTGTCAGCAGTTATATTTTTGAGCCGTTTGGGGTTGAAACTCTTGGGCCGTGGGGTCCGAGTGCTCATATACTGTTTAAAGAGCTGTCAAAACGTTTAGTTGACACTTCGCGTGACCCAAGGGCTGGTTTTTATCTCGGTCAGAGATTAAGCATTGCCATTCAACGTGGCAATGCCGCCAGCCTCTTGGGCACACTTCCAGTCGACAGCGATGCGGAGGAGTTTTATGACGCCATATTTTAGTAGGAAGTAGCCCTTAGTGTGTATAGTTAGGTTAAGCATACTTAAATATTTTAATTTTAGTTTATTATGTATATATTTTGTTGCTATAAGTTGTAAATAAATAAAATTTTGACATTTCCTGCAACTAGTCAATACGAGTAATTGGGTTAAAGTCGAGGTTGCGTTAATTCTAAAGAGTTATGTTTACATTGGACAAATATGCTAAAATAATAAGAAAAATGATGGTTTGTAGGTCAACACACTGGAATTTTGAATCAGCAGTAAGTGTTACACGGAAGTCTGGCCTTGAGTATGACGCTCTAGGCGCCCTCATAATCGGTCGAGTTAATGTATCTATATTCCGCTATTTATAAATTACACCCAGACACAGAACAAATGATCGTGCTCATTACACAAACCTTTTTCCTGGGTGGGAATCGAACCCATCACCTCCGGCATAGCAGTCAGGGCCACTGACCTGAACACTAACAGGCCTGTCAAATTAGACTAGGCACTCCCAGAGTGGACCCCCACTCTGCGTGATCCGATGGCTTCTACCCGAAGCCCCTTTTTTTTGTGGTTGGAAAAATCATGCATTGACATCCCCCGCCCTTGGGCGGAGGGGGAGATAGTGTCAGACTCTTACTGACTAAAAGACCCACCCCGTTCCTTCTAGCCTTCATACCGGGGCTCGAGCGCCCTTTCGGATAACCCTGGCCCCAGTAGGCTTCGACCCGGCTGGGTCCCTGCTGTTGCTGATAACTCCTTGAGGCGCGCGGAAACAGTGCGCGCCGTCGACGACTCGGGCTTGGTCCGGACAGTTACCGGACGGCCGGACAGCAAGCTACCCATTGCTCACTGTCCGCAAGCCCGCGTCTACGTTGGCCGGAAATCTACCCGAAGCCCTTGGATCACGCAATGTCTGTAACTAATTGCCTATACAACACTTTTAAAACTAACGGATGTCTTAAAATCACAGCTAAGGTACCCAAGTAGAGACGCGGTAAACGACCAGCTATAAAGGATTTTTATGGTCGTGCACCGGCTGTCAGACAGTACAGCTTTACGTCAGTTTTATGTCCGATACCGTCGTACTTAGTTATTATTCATGGCTGAAGAATTATGAAGCGGCCTGTAATATTTCACGGTAATAGGCTTTACAGGATGGACTTTGCTCACGCTTTTTTTATGTAGGTGTATATTAGTCTACAAAATTTAGTAAGTTACCAACTATTAATAAACGATAACGGCGATAAGACCGCCGCTGTGCATATAGGTTTAAGTTTCTGTGAAATTGTTACTATTTTGGTGTACAATAAATTTTATTCTATTCTATTCTATTAATAACTATAGCTTTTTCCCGTGGCTTCCACTGCATACATAAAATACTCGTAAAATAAGGCTATATTATTTATGGAAGCTGCTTTATTCCTGAGTGTCATAGGCATGTCGCTCAGGAAAAAAGCGGCTTTTTATCGGTAAAAAAGTTTTCGCAATCGGACCAGTACTTTCAGAGATTACCTGCTACAAACAAAAAAACAAACTTTAGCTCTTTACAATATTAGTGTGGATATCATACCAATATTATAAAACCAAAAGTTTTTGAGTATATGTGTGTATGTTTGTTACTTCTTCACGCTCGAACGGCTGAACGGATTTTGATGAACTTGGTACACGGGTAGAATACGTCCTGGAATAGCGCATTGGTTACTTTTTATCCCGGGAGTATGTTAGCAGCTTTGGACTCGGTGGGAAGGCATGCGAAGAGACTGAGAGTGTGCGCAGAAATTACATGACTTGGTACCACCATTGTTGAAAGCTCTACGGTCCAGGCCAAGCGTTTCGCCTCGTCGTTTATACTACGTACATCGAGGGACTGGAACAATTTGCCTGCTGCGGTCTTCCCGTCCAATTATAATTTAGGTGTCGTCAAGGAAAGAGTAAATAGGCTCTTAATAAACTAGTGCGTCTCACCATCAACGATTGCATCACTGCTTACCATCAGGTGGGATCGCAATCAAGCACTAGTTAATATCACTAAAAAAAAATATATACATTTTTCTACTTTTACGCAGGTGAAGCTTTCCAATGTATTTTCTGAATCCTCAATGTTTTTCTTGAATTAATTTACCTAGTCTAGAATTTATTCAAGGCAACCTTGAAATATTTATTTAAGAATAAGACATACTCGTATTTCAATTTCATATTGTTCTTGACATAAAATATGGCAGAAAAGTGCTCATTTATCCAAGTCAATGCAGCTTACTGGATCCGATTTTTCGCTTGATTGCCGGCAAGATGTGAAATACGGTGGAAAAATAACCGAATTCATACTACGCCATTGAACAAACATTAAGTACTACGAATAGAAAGTGCGATATTCTTGTTTAGAAATATTTAAGAGGTCCATAAGAATCACCGAAAACACAGTCTTCTAAAATTTCTAAAAATACACCGCTCTGAATTACACAAAAAAATAATAATAAAATTTGTTTTATTTTTTCACCACAAAATAATATTTTTTTTTTGCATAAATTTTAGTTGAATATAGGGATGGACTGGAGCCTAAACTAGGGAAGCCCTGTAACTACTCCAGGTCAGGAATAATGAAGAACCTAAATACGGCGCTGTAAAATTTGCCATACAAAATATTTACGTAGTCAGTATCGAGTATCGACAAATACTATTGCTTTAAACTCATGGTAGAGGTACACAAATAAATCTTATTTTTTCTTTCTTTCTTTCTCTATAGTGACACCTACTTTCATACTTTCACGAGCGAAGCAACAAAACATAGTAAACAAAAGTTTCCCACTAGAACTTCAGCAGTCTAACGGCGAGGTTGAAGTGCGCACTTTTTATCATTTTTTCCCCATTTTCCCATTTGTATTTACTAACAAACGGTTGACTTTGACCGGGTTTTGTCACAGACCAGTGGTTTTTACCGTGTGAGAGAGATTCATCTAAGTTATTGTGATAGTCAGTTGAAAGATATTTTAGCATTGCGGAAATTAATCAAAAGAGTTACCATGGTGGCCTTAGAACGCATAAGACTGAAGGAACACAGGTGGGTCTTAGTCAGTTAAAGATAGATGCTCCCTCTCGCTCAGGATAAGAATATAACCCCTATTTGATCATTTTCCACCGAAATAAAAATGAGGCAAGGTTGCTGGAACACTGGTTGGTTTTAGTCAGCACAATTGCCGTCACGGATCTTGAGCGCTGGCTTCAAGTTGCGCAGAAGTCAAATATTCGGCCTCCTTAGTGGTGCGAAGTGAGACGCGGGGGTGGGGAGTGACAGTGATTGGCTCGCCGCGCCATCGTGTCATAGACGTCACTCGTGATTCATTCCTCTGGGTGGAGCGAGAGGGGTTGTTTGATAATTTTCCTATATAAGGAGAGGGAGATAATGTCAGACTCTTACTGACTAAAAGCCCACCCCGTTCCTTCGTGCCTTTCGTACCGGGACCGAGCTTCCCTTTCGGATAACCCTGGCCCCAGTAGGCTTCGACCCGGCTGGGCCCCTGCTGTTGCTGACAGCTCCTTGAGGCGCCCGGGAACAGTGCGTGCCGTCGACAACTTGGGCTCGGTCCGGATAGTTACCTGACGGTCGGACAACAAGCTACCCATTGCTCGCCGCCCGCGGCGAATCCCGGCGGCGGCTGGGGCGCTGTGAGCGCAGTTGCCTGGTGCGGTCGTTTGCTAGCATTACTGCTTCGCAGAAGGAGGCGACCGCCTGCCACCCCTCCTCGCACCGGGCCATGGCCTGTACCAAGGCTCGGCGCGAGAGATCGCCGCCGCCGATTACCAAGTAGTTTGATGATTGCATATGACTTCGAATTAGATTTTTCTATACAAACTTTGGATCTCCATTCTTATTCTTATTCCTTATTGTACACAAACAGTTGAAAAAATTACAGATGATCTACATTGGCGAGCTCAAATCAGATCAATCAGATCAGATGATGAATCAGATGATTTTCATTGGCCCCATTTCATTCCTGAAGGGGGGGGGGGTAAATGTTGGAAATCCCCTCTCGGTGCTCGTTTACGTCCTATAAGAAAACTTTGTGCAAAATTTAACGCTCCTTGTGTGTTGTTTTATTCAGTCAGTTTGTTATTTTATTAGATAAGATTCATGTTTTACAGTTAAAAATTACATAGTACAATTTCTTATACCTCTTATAACGTAAGCTTTCTTTTTTATTTAGGTACTATTGAACCTTTTCTTACTTAATTCTTGAAATTCACACCTCAGCCGAGACTCAGAAGCACGGCACGCATTGTCGGAACCATCTGACAACGCGTGCCCTGCTTGAGACGCCGGCTTGAAGAACCATCTTCACTTCTCTCAGGATCGAACCTTCTTAGGACTGAAGAGGGTTAAAAATAAAATCAGCTGTTTTTTACATTTTGTAGAGCTAAGCAAACATGCTTAGCTCTATAGATGGATGTGTGGTGTGACGAGATTGGATAAAGTGAGAAATGAGTATATTAGAGGAAGTTTGAAAGTGGCGCCAGTGACTGACAAGCTGAAGGGGAATCGTTTGTCTTGGTGAATGAAAGAAAAGGAAGTTAGTGATAGCATGACGACTGACAGGGTAGAATGGAAGAAAAAAATGTATTGCGCCGACCCCAAATAAGATGGGACAAGGACAGGAAGAAGAAGAAGGAGGAGAGCTAAGCAAACATACAACGTACATATTACTTACTGATTTACTGTTTTTTTTTTTCAGGTACGTAGCAAGAGTTGTGAGTGTATGGCGTGTGGAGTAGAATATCTCACAAGAACCAATTAGTCGAACAAGTACGTAAAACAAAATTTCTTGGAATAACACTGGATGAACACCTGAAAAGATCACTTTGATGAAATATGCATGAAAATTAATTACAGATTTGTTTTTTCCTTAAAAAAAGTTAAAGAAGAAACATCTAAACCAACTGCTATGACGGCACCTATAACACGCCTACATATGTTCCAATATTCGATATGATATCATTGTTTGGGGAAATTCCTCTGAGATGTCTAGAATACTAATAGCACAAATAAAAATATATTCGCACTATCTCTAATATGGACTGGACCGAATCATGCAGACCAGTACCTTTTTATATTACACAAACTTTTTACCGCTCCATGTATTTTACATAGAGCGGTTTTAAGTTTTCACCTACCTGTTTAATTTCTCTTGATATGAAATACAATTTGCGCTCAAAACCGTAGTGTAATTGATATCTAGCGGTAATGGACTTCTCATTTCAATTTGTGCCTCCGCAAATAATTATACAAGCAATTTCATTCAATAGGGTAGTTTCCAGGGTCAAAATAATTACATTTTATTTAGTCCGTATTTTAGATTATAAAAAAATATTGGACACGTATTTTTTCTTTTTTCGATTAAACAAAAAATGACAAAGATATAGCCCATTAAAGTTACGTGTGACGTCACCCCGTGCGAAAAAATGCAGCAACTACAACTTACCAACAACTTTTACGGCAATTAGCCTATTCTACCACTAGATAGGTAGAATCAACGTCATCATTCCAGCCGAAAGACGTCCACTGTTGGACCTAGTCGTCTCAAAAGCGTCGCCACAATGAACGGTCCTGTGCTCCTCGTATCCATTGGATTCCCGCAGCCCTCACTGCGAAAGGCCATACAATGCTGCGTCTTCCAGTACGCGGTCATCATCATTATCATCATGATTTCAGCCCAAAGTCGTGCACTGTTGGACACAGGCCTTCCTCAAATGCCACCACAATGAACGGTCCTGCGCGTCTCGCATCCATCGGATTCTTGTGACCCTCACCAAGTCATCAGTCTATCTTCTAACGCTGCTCCGGTACGCGGTCGCCTCTCCAGATACTTTCAGCTTCAACGGCCATCGGTTCTGCGAGCAATGCCCTGTCTACTGCCATTAAGTTTGGCAACGCTTCGAGGTATGTCGGTAACCTTGGTTCTCCTACGGATCTCTTCATTTCTGATGCGATCACGTTAGGAAACTCAAAGTATAGCTCTTTCTATTGCCCTTTTGTTGACTTTAAGCCTTTTGAGGCCCGTTGGTAGAATATAATGTAGGTACTTTATATACCAACTTTCAATTATCAATTCATTCCATTTCAATTTCACTAAACTGTCCAACAATTTATTTATATTCGAATACCAACATTTTGATTAGCAACTAGATAGAGAATATAATTTGGCCGACCGCCAATTGCTTTATCAATTTCCAAAATTATATCCATGTTTGTAGTTATTAGTTTTGTTAAATAAATGGGATATATAGGGTGAATACTGACTGGCAATTAGTGTACGATACTTAACCTTTTGAATGTCTTATGTTACACAGTTCGACATAAGCAATTGTCTTTCTATTGTGTCTCTAATTACGGCATTCAAAGAGTTAAACACGTGATTTTTCTCATGATAAAAAACAATTTTTACCATGGAAGCAAAGCCGAAATCGCGAAAAAAGTATCAGCTGTTCAGTACATTAGGCAAACATAAATGTACTGAACAGCTGATTATTTTTTCGTGATTTCAGGTTTGTTCCCATAGTAAAATTTCTTGGTTATCATGAGCACAATCACGTGTTTAAGTATCGTACACTAATTACCAGTCACCCTATATACCTACGCTTTCATTATCATCATCATTTCAGCCGAAGGACGTCCACTTTTGGAAATAGGCGACCTCGCCCAAGTGTCGCCATTACGCAAGACTGTCACCAGGTCGTTGGTCCAACCTTGTTGGAAGCCTTCTAATACTGCGTCTTCCGGTACGTGGTGGCCACTCCAAAACTTTTTGGCCCCAACGGCCATCTGTACTACGAGCAATGTGCCCATGTCCACGATTCTTCGAGTTATGTCGGTAACCTTAGTTTTCCTGCGTGTGCTTTATAACCCTCGAAGTGGCTAAGCTGAATGGTGCTAATATGACGCGTCATGTCACAGACTCTGTCTGCGGAGACTAGTCATCTTCTAACCCAAAGTGGCTTTTTTTAGAATCTTTATCTATATATATAAAAATCAATGCCACTTTTCGTTGTAATTTTATAACTCAAGAACGGGCTCATCTATCCTAACCAAATGTATAGGGTAGAGTAGGGTATGGTAGGGTAGATAGTGTATAGTAGAGTAGGGTAGAGTAGGATAGAGTAGGGTAGAGTAGAGTATAGTAGGGTGGAGTAGGGAAGAAAGGGAGCGAAGCCGCATTACTAGTATTTTATAGTTTTTTATTTACACTGTCCTCATATAATAAGCGTCAAGAAATATTAACTGAGAGATTTGTAATTCATATAACATGATAGAGTTTCTTGCAATTTCTTCTCCATAGAGATCTACGCTTTGGAATATGCAATTAGCATCATTTTTCTGACTGACTTCATAACACTTCGAAAATGCTTGAAAATTGTTTCTTTGAAATAAATGCTTTAATTTGATTTATCTGCTGCACTGCACACACACAAGTATTTTCAACCCTTCTGCAAATATTTTTTTGTTATTCAAGACAGATATATTTGACAAGATATCAAAAAATACCCGTACAAAAATATCATTACCGCCAAATTAACTTTTTCCTCCTGTTTTACCTGTAAAGTCGAAACAAATCCCAGCAAAACAAAAGTTACGTATACTTTTGTAACACTCTTCCAATTAACAAGTTATTTCTGGATGTTTACCCTTTTCGTTTTATGCCTGCCTGGTACCTACGTCCTTGTGTCGTCATTAATTTTTACGCAAAATATCACAAAAGATGTTGTGTGAGTCGGTTGGTACGTCAATTTGGTGTCGTCCTTCGTTTCATACCCTTTGTGATGTTGATCTATTCTCTGTGTACAAATAAAGGTAAAAACAACATTAAAGAGATGATTGACGAGTATAATATAACCGTCCCTACGTTTTTGTCACACAAATAATAATCATATTTCTTTACTAAGGCCCATAGACAAAATATACACCCTTAAATTTTAATCGTTTTAATCCCGTGGCGGGTCGATCCGGCACATGAAACATTATCGATTCAGATCTTTACAAATCGATAGTGTTTCATGTACTGGATCCACCCTCCACGGGATTAAAATTTAGCGGTGTATAAATAATCTTACAAAATAATAAACTATAAGTACCTACATGTAAAAAAAAAACGTAACAATACATAAACTACTACACTCGAAGTGACGGCGTCGCATTTCACCGCAAGTCGGTATCCTTCCACGAAATCGTCGATACACGACACTCTTTGGTCTCAAACTCTCTTTTGAATTCAAATATTGAGTAGGCACCCCCACCACAAACCACTGGACGACTCTCAAAGTCAAGTTTGTCTTTACACCCAAATACTCTACGAACCCATCAACCTTCGTGGTGTGATGCAGTCTCGACACGCACAGCTGCATCTTGGGTATTGCTGGACGCAGCAGCATGTTGAGTTTGGCCAGCGCGATGCCGCACTGATTCTGTCAAGGAGGCTTCTTCCTTTTCTTCTTCTCCACCTTTGTGAAACCATCCTCATCGCTTTGTTTGCCCCCTTTTGTTTTACCTGCTTGCCGCGTGGTTAACGACACAGCAAGGTCGCAAATGCAACGTTTTGATGCCACAAACTTCGTTGGTTTTCATGTTGATCCTCCACATCTCCCAGAAGGTATTCGAGATAGCACTAAAAAGACTTTAAAATTAAGTCACAATGCAATATATGATACATTTGAAAAATATTGCTCAAATTTAAAATGGCGGACAAAAAGGCATGTGTTAAAAAATATGTTAAGAAAAATACACCGTGTTTGATATCATTTGAAAGGGCTTCACTGGTACTTATCACAGCGCCACATTCATCTAGTGGAAAAAAAAAGTTTTGTGTTAAAAAATAAGATAAATACATCGTGTTTGGTATCATTTGCAAGGGCTTCGGAGTCAAGTAGTGAAACAGCTGCGTAGCTGTTTCACTACTCCACTAATGAACATAAGTAATGTTAATTACCTAGTTCTAAATTTAACAATTTAGCTTATACAAGTACTTAACTAGTATAGAAGCGCAGTGATTTAACACCAAAATTGTTAAATGAATAAAAATGTAAAAAACTAAACTACCGACTACGACAAAAAAAACGACGCTGCGATTTTTTTTGTTATGTTCTTGTTTTTCTAATTATATTGTTTACTAGCTGTGCCCCGCGGTTTCACCCGCGTTTTTCTCGTTTCCGTGGTACCAACTCTTAACATCTTACACACGTGATAACTTTTAAACGAAATATCCGATTGAGATGAAACAAAAAGTATTTTACTTCTACATAAATACTCTTGATAACATAATACTTAATTTCAATAATGATTAATATTACGATACATATTTAACGTAGTTTTTTTTTTTCTTCAGACGATTTAATAATTATTTTGAACACAAAATCGGTTATTGTGATTAAACCATGATAGCTAGATATATGTTCTCGCGGACTTTTTTGTAGGTCTGGGATCTACAAACCCGTAGTACATCATTTTGTTCTATTGTCAATAGTTTTTGCAGCGCACGAAAAAATAGGTTTTCGATTTTACACCTTGTGTTACAAAATAGCAATTTTATTACGGATCCCTAATTTTGAAAAAAAACATAGCCTATAGCCTTCCTCGATAAATGGACTACCCAACAATGAAAAAATCATTCAAATCGAACCAGTAGTTCCAGAGATTAGCGCGTTCAAACAAACAAACAAACACTGCAACTTTATAATATTATATAATATATAAGTATAGATTTCAGCAACGTGAAAATCTTGTTTCATATTTTTTCAGCATTGTTTTTTTTTTTTTGTAGTAGTCAGGTTTTAGTTTTTTACTTTTAGTTGGCCATATCGTGCAATGATGAATTCTAAGATCTGAAATTAATTTTTCTGCCCTGAATCAAAGACTGCTATAGATATTACAATAACTACAAAGCAATTTAAAATATTAGGAGAAACTACAAACCACCTCATCCTTGCGTCACAATTTTCTCCAAAAATAATCCTGAACTCTAAACACATGTTGTGACCGTCGTAAATCATCTCTCGGAGACAAATTACCCAGGTTGATCCAGGCAACCGCGCACTCCATCATCCTGTCCCTTACAGGACACCCGGGGGACTGGGCAGTGATCTACGTGGATCTATTAACTAAATTGTGATCCAAGTATCCGCTGCTTAATTGTCCTTTTACCTTGGAATAAATCTTTTTTTACAAATGGTCAAAATTCCCGCGCGCCTCAAGCAAGGAGTTGTCAGCAGCAGCAGGGGCCCAGCTTGCTCGAAAGGGAGTCTCGACCCCTGTTTGAAAGGCAAGATGGAACGGGGTGGGTTTTTTAGTCAGTTAGAGTCTGACACTATCTCCCACTCCGCCCAAGGGCGGGGAATGTCATTTGGATGATTTTTACCCACAAAAAAAAACCTTCCTGCCATGTCATCCGTGTTTTGTTTTACGAGGGGGACACTTAAATTCATTATCTTCCCGGAACTCCGGTCATTATTTTGTTTCGGGTACAATGCACCAGTTTCGAAATGTCGTCACATAATGGGATTGTACGTAAATTTGTTATCTCGTATTCTCCTGTACGCCTAAACTCCATCAAAGCTGGGATGTGCGGAGACGTGTGAAGTGGAGATGTGAGGAGATTTTTTCAGGTAGGTGGGCCTCGCCGTGCCCTCGTGGGGGCGATCGGCGGCGGAGACCTCTCGCGCCGGGCCTTGGTTGAGGCCATGGTCCGGAGCGAGGAGGAGTGGCAGGCGGTCGCCGACTTCTGCGAAGCAGTAATGCTTGCAAAGGAGGAGGCCGAACGCATCAGGCAACGGCGTTATCGCCGCCGCCGTCGCCGGGATTCTGATCCCGATTTCCGGCCAACGTAGACGCGGGCTTGCGGACAGTGAGCAATGGGTAGCTCACTGTCCGGCCGTCCGGTAACTGTCCGGACCAAGTCCAAGTTGTCGACGGCGCGCACTGTTCCCGCGCGCCTCAAGGAGTTGTCAGCAACAGCAGGGACCCTGCCGGGTCGAAGCCTACTGGGGCCAGGGTTATCCGAAAGGGCGCTCGAGCCCCGGTAAAAAGGCTAGAAGGAACGGGGTGGGTCTTTTAGTCAGTAAGAGTCTGACACTATCTCCCGCTCCGCCCAAGGGCGGGGGATGTCAATGCATGATTTTTTCCCACCATAAAAAAAAAAAAAACAAAAAAGATAGGTGGGCCAACCACGCCAGATTTATACGTTGAACGACGTCGCGTGGTGTGGATCTAGTGTAGCTCTACAAGTCTAGTTTCCCTATAAAATGTATCGACGCGCCCAGTTCAGCGTCCATGGCACAAGAGTTCACAGTTCTAGCTTTATGATGATAAACTAAAAAAAATATCCTTTGAAGCCAGTAAAACATTTGGTACAAGTATTTTTATATATGCGAAATTCTCTATTTCACCTTTCCCTGTGATATAGAGGAGCCATTTGTACGTGTCGCAATATCTTTTACCTTTTGTAGCCTCATCAATCTTTTACCAACGATACATGTAAAAGAATGTCGTACCTCGTTGCTGGAGCCGCGTTCACACGGGGGGAGTAAGCGTGTTGTTATTATCGTGTAGTTTTGATCACGTATGCGAGATTGAGAGAACGGTGCGGGAGCAGTGGCGGCTAATTTAATGTGGTTCTAGCTTCATTACAGTCGAAAGAAATCTTCTGGACATAGGCCTCCCCCAAGTGTCGACACAACGACCGGTCTTGCGTCTCGCTTCCATCGGATTTTTACGAGCCTCACCCTCAGAGGTCCTACCACTAGTGAACTGTTAAAGAGATGCATGACTGACTTTTAAGTCACGGTAAGGCAGGTCGTCGGTCCAACGATGTATATTTAATTTACATATATTTTATGATTCAAGCAAAAAAAAAGTATGAGAGCATTTTTCTAAGTTATGTGATTGCTGTTGCCCTGGTCTCCATCTCCTGCTGCTCCATCAACTCAGGATCTTCCTTCGGGTTGACTTCGGCTTCGAAGCCGTTTTCTAGGAAGCACTGGTACATTATGATATGGTATGGTACATTATGATGCGTTTTCGGGTACGTGGTCGCCACTCAAGAACCTTTTGGCCCCATTGTCCATTCGTTCTGCGAGTAATGTGCCCTGCCCACTGCGGCTTAAATTTGCCAATTGTCCAGGTTATGTCGGTGGCTTTGGTTCTCCTGCGGATCTCTTCATTCTTAGGTTTTACCGTACTTAATTTAGTTTTGCATAAGGTTCACCTTGGACATGGGTTTAGAGCTATGGAGCGCAGAATTCTGGGTGTATAAAGAACAGACTGAATACGGAATGACACGCTGCTCTCCAAAACGGACATCATAGACGTGGGCAAAACAGCTGTCAGACTCAAATGGGGTTGGATGGGTCACGTCAACCGCATGCACAAAAACTGTTGAGTAAACATCGTCGAGGCCGACCAAAAAGACGGCGGGATAATCAGATTGATATATCCATCATGGTTATAGCGACATCTATGATACGAGGTTGACACCGAAAGTCATAAAAAATCATAGTACGAAACTTTTCTCGCGTTAAATTCATACTGGCGTGACACAGACAAATTTCAATTTGCCGCCAAACCGTTAAACAAATGACAAATGAATTAAATTAGTACCCAATAATAATATCAAAGAGTTCTATTTTCAAAATTTAAACTTATTTTTTTTTATAATATTTTATTCTTTAAGTGGCCAGTTCTAAAAACTATCAGTGTCGCCCTCGTACCTAATAGGTACTAACATTAAAGTTCCTGCACTGCGGTTTCAAGCCGAATAAACATGTTTTCTTTTTTCGGTGTTAAAGTTTTCCAAGCGATTATAACATAAACAAACCACAAACCGAAATCAACTTTCGGGCAGTTGCCCAGACCAGACATAAAACACGTCTAAAGGACTAAACAACACTCTTACATGGCTAATTTATAAAATATTTTTATTTAAAATCAACCCATTCTGTTTAAAGGTACCAGGGCAACATAAAGTCAAGGAACCATTCCTAATTTAAATTAAAGTTATTGTCAACACGTGATTCTTTTATGAAGTTCACATACCCAAGCCACGCAATTTCTTCATGGTACACAAGCTAAATTGAATCTTAGGGTTTAAAAAATAAAGTTGCACTTACAAAAGCAATAACTTTACTTGAAACAGCTTACAGTAAAAATTTATTACACCTGGCCAAGTTTTAATCAAGGAAAGATCGTTTCGTACTCAGGAACGAAACGATCTTTTTGAGGAAAAGTCAAACAGATCTAACGTTGAAATAATTACTTTAAGTAATAAGATTAAGTTATGTTTTGTAGAATCGGTGTTTTTAAGTTAAATAGAAACGAGGTTTATTATAAAAAAGTTAGGTTATAATTTCATTTGATAGGGCACTTCTCTATAATACGCTCTGGCGTAACGCAGCCAGACTGCAGACAGTCTGACTGTGGTCACACTGTCTGCAGTCTGACCATAGTCAGGGTAAGGAGTATCGTGTTGCCCAGTAAGTGGGTTGTGGAGGTCCTATTGGCAATTGCTGATAATCTTTCACTTATCAGACCTTAGACCGGAAGGATATTTGAATTTGAAAGAACATAATGTGAGTTTTATCCAGCAAAGTCTAATACTCCGTTTGATCCACCCAGAGCGGGAGGAGTTTAGTTTTTCTGTAATTCTAAACCAATTATTTATTTAAAAACAAAAAAATATTTAAGTATACTTAACCTAACTATACACACTAAAGGCTACCTAAAATATGGCGTCATAAAACTCCTCCGCATCGCTGTCGACTGGAAGTGTGTCCAAGAGGCTGGCGGCATTGCCACGTTGAATGGCAATGCTTAATCTCTGACCGAGGTAAAAACATAGGTTATACATACTTAAATATATATTTTTAATATTTAAGTTTATTATGTATATATTTTCTTGTAATTAAATAAAGAATTGTATATAATTTATTTATTTATACATCCTTTATCGAACATCAAGATAATAAATTATACATTTAAGCCTAATTATATAATGTTTGTGCGCCTTTAATTCTGTAAACAGGGACACTTTGTTGGCTGAAGCAAAAAAAGAACTGCCAGAAATTTTCGGCTTTTTATGGCAATGCTATAGGCATCCATCTAAATTATTGTACAAAAACAAGGTTTTGGAATCTGCCGTTGGATGCCAACAAGGTGACCCTCTCGGGCCAGTCATTTTCAGCTTGGCTATCCATCCAATCATCCAACAACTAAATTCAAAATTTAACCTATGGTATTTGGATTTGGAGGGGAGGTGAGGTAGATACTGTTTTGAAAGATTTTCAATTCCTGAAAGAGCAATTTCGATCCATCGGCCTTGACCTTAATCATTCTAAATGCGAAATTTTTGTTCCTGACAGTACTGACAGATAATCGACTTCACAGAATTTTTATTCAATAGTTCCAGAAATCAAAATTTTAGATTAAAGTACACTGCACCTCCTGGGTTCTCTGTTCCAAAATTAAGCTACATTCGGCCTTCACACTCATACGATTTTGTTGTTTTGCACCAAATTTCATGTATTTTCTCCGCTCTTTCCCTGTATGGAAGCAGCCACATCTTTTGGTCAAAATTGATCAGACAAATCGGTATAATCTGACTTCCATTTTAAATGTGGCCCTGGATGACCGAGCTTGGTTACAAGCCACGCTACCCATTCGTTTTGGTGGACTCGTCATCCGCAAAATTTCTCGTGTACGCCTACCGGCGTTCCTGTCTTCGGTCCACAGCACTCAACGGTTGAAAAAAGAATTTTCACTCCTTAACTGGTTAGCTGTGAGGTGCCTTGCTTGGCTGATGCCGTGAGCGCCTGGAAAATCGCTTGCCCGGACAAGGCGTTGACCGAAAATCCATCATCCCAGAGACAGTGGAATGAGCTGCTCTGCTTGGTACGGAATAATCTCATTAATACGTCCACCAATACTTCTGAGCGCGCTCGCCTATTGGCTGTGGGTGAATGGGAGTCGACCCTTTTGCTACAGGCTTTACCGTTACCTAACATAGGAACTACCTATGCTGAGTGACATCGCCTTCCGGATCGCTACATGTGTCTCGGTGCTCCTAGTGGAGCTCCCAATCGATGTCAGTGCGGCGAAGCAGTCGACCACCTCGGACACCATGACCTATCTTGCAGTAGAAGCGCTAGTCGGATAGCACGGCATGCCAGTATTAATGACATCATCCGTTGAGCTCTTGTCACTGCCGGAGTGCCAGCTGTATTAGAACCCAATGGCTTGGCACGTTACGATGGGAAGAGGCCAGATGGGATGACTATAATACCTTGGAAATTGGGTAGGCCTTTGGTGTGAGATGCAACATGTGTCGACACCCTTGCGCCATCCCATCTTCTGAGTATGGCGGGCTGTACTGGGGCGGCTGCTGCAGGTGCAGAAAACCTCAAATGGCGTAAATATAATAACCTCATTGTGTTTGAGCCGTTTGGGGTTGAAACGCTAGGGCTATGGGGTCCGAGCGCTCATCGAGTTGTTCGGGATATCAGCAAACAGTTGGTCGACTCTTCGCGTGACCAGAGGGCAGGGCTTTTTTTCAGTCAACGAATCAGCATTGCCATCCAGCGTGGCAATGCTGCCAGCGTTCTGGGCACTTTTCCCATCGACATCGATGTGGACGAATTTTTTTATGCCCTATGAGTTTTCCCCGTTTTTCAGCCTTTTTTACTCGTTTGTACATATTATTATTTTAAGTTAGTATAAACATAGTAATTGTTTGTATAAATAAAATGCCTTTAGTAACAATTATCTTCCATAAAGCAAACCAATTTGAGTAAAATTACGTTTAATTTTATTCTAGTTCAGAAGGCAGAGCTTTTATCTAACAGTGATACTTGCAAATAAATGAATATTTACTTTTATTTATTTATCTTATCAAAAGTCCTGGACCTTTGGAAGGTTAAGAGGCCGAAGCCAACTTACAGAGGCCCTTTTTTATTAGGTACCTATACTAAAGAAAACTTCACACAAACAAAAATGCATTTTACCATCAACGATTACATCACTGCTTACGAGGTGACATCGCAGTCAAGCACTAGTTTATCAATTTAAAAAAGTACCAAACGTGTTCTGAATAAAAAGAAATTAAATCCCAAACTTATTGTACTAGGAAAACATAAAACAACAAGATGGATACTATTTCACAACTAGAAAATTGTGCAGAATTTCTAGTTCCGGTCATTATTTCCGCACTTGACTGAGAACTTCGAGTGGTTTTGTCATATCTCATCTTATTTCCGCCCTGTGCATTACGTACCTACCTCGTGATAACAAACACTTTGCTACAATAACAAACTCGGGAAAAAATAACAATGACATACTACAGCCTTTGCGTTGAGAAGATACTAGGAATACATATTATGTAAATATGCCTACTTGAGTTTTGTAATGTTATCGTATCGTATGACGGCACACTGGTGGTTGAGCGATTTTGTTTGATGGGGAAATAATCTAATGACTTTTCCAGCTTTATTTATTTATTTATTTATTATAATCTTTATTGTACACCAAATAAACAAAAATACAGGACAAACATTTAAAAGAATAAGTGCACAATGGGCGGTCTTATCGCACAGGGCGATCTCTTACAGACAACCTTTGGATGGACTGAGAGAAAGGAGATAGATTAAGGGTTGTCAGTGTACAAACATCAGATATAATAAAATAAAATAAAATAAAAAAATAAAAAAATCTTTTTATTTCAGACACTTAGTCCATATTAGGCCATAAATTATCCATTACATTTTCATTATTTTAGTATAGGTTTCTTTTATTAATTTAGTATAGGTAAGTATGTCAATTCATTTTAAGTATTAGTTATGTCATTACATTACATTGATTAATCCTATTATGTTATGTATTAATTTATATTTTCAGTTATATTTATTATTAATAATTCAATTTATCTTTATTACGTCATCATTACATTGTATAATTATTATGTATTTATATTAATATTGTCATTATATTATATTATCAGTTCATTTAAATAATTCATTGTGTCATCATTACATATAATTATCTGCGTAAAATTAAAAAAAAAAAAAAAAAAAAAAAAAAATAATAATAAAATAGTTAGTTTAAATATTTGCCTCCATCTGGGACCCCAGGCACGCGCACTTGAGTTTGAACCCAGTGTCCCAGAAGGGGGCTGTCAAGCTTGTGGCTGAGCACGTTCAGGATGGTGTTGGCGCTCCCACGCGTACGGAACATCAATGAGGCAATTCTACGCCGCAGCACGGTGTGAAAGCCGTCTGTGTGCGCGTGCGCAAACATCGCAGACGCACTACAGTAGCGTGGGAGCCCCACCAGCACTCTGAACGCGTTATTATATTGTACTCGGAGAGCGTTGATGGCCCGCTGCGTAAAGTTGACCCACAGATTGCAGGTGTAGAGAGTTTGACAGAATGCTTTAAACAACGTGATCTTTACCTCTAGACTACACCTCGCAAATCTACGTGCCAACATGTTACAGCGGACCGCCATCGCCCTCCTCTCTCTTTCTATGTCTTTATCATCTTTTAAATCCTCGGTGATCACATGGCCAAGGTATTTAAATTCCCTCACTCTTTGAAGAGCGACAGCGTTCAGCAGCACAGGTGCCACATCCCCCAGTTTACGACCTCTGGCTTGGAAAACCATGAGCTCGCTTTTCTGCTCATTGTACAGGAGACCGTGTACTCTCGCATACTCCTCACACACGCCTATCAGCCTTCTGAGCGCGGCCACTGTTGGGCTGAGCAACACCATATCGTCAGCGTAGCTAATGCTGTTGATAAAGTGACCATCAATAGAGCATCCCACTCTGATGCTGCTCAGCTCAACAATCAGCCCGTTCACATACAAGTTGAAGAGTGAAGGAGATGTTAACCCCCCCTGTCTCACTCCACACTCCAACCTGTACTCATCAGAAAATTCTCCAAGCCATTTGACCCGGTTAGTTTGGTGAGCATACCAATACTTAAAAATATTGATAAGCTCACCCGGCACACCTGTAGACTTTAATTTATGCCAGAGAATATCATACCTAACCAGGTCAAAAGCCCTGGAGAGATCAAGAAAGGCTGCATACACAGGCATGCTCCTGTCTGTGTAATACCTGACAATCTGCTTGAGAGACATAACTGCGCATTCTGTCGAAAGTTCTGGTCTAAAACCGAACTGTGCGTCGTTTAAATTTAGGTGTTTCTTAAGTTGTCTCTCAAGCAGTCCATCAAGCACCTTAGCTGTGGTTGTAGCCAATGATATCGGGCGGTAGTTGCACTTATTAGAATTATCTCCAGTCTTGTTTTTAATTATAGGCACTACCACCGTCTTCATCAGCTCATTTGGCAGGTAGGAGTGCCTAATACAGAGCGTAAATAACAGTCCCAGGAGCCTCGGGAGATGGGGCCCCGCATGCTGAAAATGTTCGATGCTGAGGCCGTCGTGTCCGGGCGACTTCCCTCGAGTCATGCCTTTTATTATTAGAGCAACTTGTTTTGCTGTGACACGCTCGGGCACCGCTGACACGACGATCTCCGCATCTCTTGTCGGCTCACCTTTAAGTGGAGACTCCACTTGAAAGTGACATCGGAACATGTTTGCTATGTCTCTCGGTTCACAGATGCCGTTGACACTCGCAGGGACACTAGGTTTCGGGTTTAACTTTTTTGTT
Organism: Mythimna albipuncta; assembly: GCA_929112965.1. NCBI lineage: Eukaryota > Metazoa > Arthropoda > Insecta > Lepidoptera > Noctuidae > Mythimna > Mythimna albipuncta. The sequence continues at coordinate 3,100,947 of OV815973.1, forward strand.
TGTTGCCAAAATCCTTTAAAATCTTTGTTTTTATGTTTAGTAGCTAAAATATTCATTTTTATTAATTCTTGGTTATTTTGACAATAGTGTAATTTGCTTTTGAATTTTTTCCTAGACCCGTACATTTCGTCATAAAATTTACCACTGTTAGGTCGGCCATAATATACCCAGGTTAAAAACTTCTGCCTAGCCTCCCTGTGAGCGTCACGAACATACTTGTTCCATCCGACAATATGACGGCCGCGGTGCCGTCCGCCACTACCGTCACGACCCGCATAGCTATCAACAGCAGCCTCTTGTAACGCTGTTACAATGTCACCATAAAGCGCGTCAATCGCTGCCAGGTGATCCTTGCCACTCTCACTACACACGCTATCACAACACCGTTCGTATTCAAGAGGGAAAGCAAAGTCTCTTAGTTTTTTGTTGCAAAATGTTGTATATATTTTTCTATTTGATTTAAATCCCTGTCTCCCCAAAGAACTTTATTGGTTCTGGTGACCGGTGGCTTAATGCTTCTACAGACTGTTTTTAAGTTACACTGAATCTCTACTGGACAGTGATCAGACCAGAAAATGTCGTAGCATACCCTTACTGAAGTAACCGTCTTTAGTGCAGCATCAGTAACAACGCAGTGATCTAGCCACCTACAGCAACCGTGCGCTTCACTCACAAACGTATAGGTATTCGAATCCGAGCCCAACATCTTCAGGTCGACACATGTCCAGTTCTGATCATTACAAAAATTTTTAAGCTCATTTCCAAACAATTCCCCAGGATGAGCATTAAAATCTCCCATAATAAATACACTTTCAGTATTGCTACTCTCAACTATTGACATAATTTCGCTCAAACATTGAACAAATTCCAAGAGATTGTCAGCACTGTCGGTAGGCATATAAATTGAAAAAACGAGTATAAACCGATCCGACACACACACCTTGATTGCACTTATTCGTTTACTTTCACACGGAATCACAGACACATTGGTACACTTACTGTTTCTCCATAGAAGCGCCACACCGCCGTACGGACGCCCCCGCAGTATACCACTAGTTAGGTCTACCGCAGATTTGCCGCAGTATCCGAAATCACTGCTTACTTTGCCGAGTTCAGGTATCTCATGCGCAAGAAGCCACGTTTCCTGCAGCGCAATAATGTCAGCAGTTAAGCAAAGACGTCTTACACACTCCGATGATCTTTTAAAAGACTTGCAGTTGAAAGTGATGAATTTTAAACTTTCATTCATTGGTGTACTATCCATTTAGATTTATTATTGCACTAGTATCAGACTGCTTACGTCTGTCTAAATCTCTTCTGCCGAAATCCACAAAACGTCGGAAAGCTATACCATCAGGCCATAACGTACAGTCCAGAAACAAACTCAGCTTCTCCTTAGGAACATACATTTTAAATGAGTTGTACTGTTTCTGATTTTTAGGTTCAATCTTTTGTAGTGAGACTTCAACATTTGTTTTGCTCCTTATGTAGTCAACTATATGATTCTCGCAGGTTTCCTTATGAACATTATTAATAAATAGAGGGACACTGATATTTGCAGCCCTAAAACTGTCAACTATTTCCGTGCACGTCCCTTTTTTACTCATGAATTTATTCCTGTACCTTTTTCTTTGTACAACTTTCCAAACATCGTCTGCTTGCCGCGCAGGTACAGCGCTATGCGGCTGAGGCGTTCACTAACAAGATACATTAACACAAATACATACATACAATACAAAAAAAAATATACTAATAAATATCAAATATATAGTTGAACCAGGAGAAGAAAAATATATCAAAGAGAAAGGTAATGCTCCTTTACCATCTTTTTAGCTTTAGTGCGGTGCGGGAGAGGCGTGTTAGACTTTTACTGACTAAAACCATACACGTGTTTCTTCAGCTGCCCTAGAACCAACCAGAAGTCAACCCTTGAGTTGAATTAATAAAACCGGACGACGAGTAGGGATTAGATCTTCGTCTGGTTTTGCAAGCCCGCCTACAATGGCTGATAGTCGGGGTCGGAGTCTCGGATAATAATTGATAAAAATAAAGCGAACAAAAATCCTTTGTTCATATCAATCACATCACAACACACTATCATAACATGATCATAACAAAGCTTATGAAAGCCCACCTCATCAGGATCTCACCGAAATATTAACCATCCCATCACAAAGTACCAGGTACCCATAACAGCCGAGCAGTGCCATCCATCCTGCGAGATAGGCCCCCAGCGTCACATCCTTGTGAATTTTTCAATAAAACTTGATGTTCATGAAATGGAACGGCTTTCCTAACCTGGAATAATTCATAAAGTTCATACGGTATGCGGTCAGGCTATAAAAATGCTAAAAATTTTCTGGCTTTTTCACGTTCCTTTTTATCGGTGCTTTTAGACAAATTATCGATACAAATTTAGGTCTTTTTTAGAGTTTTGAACCCAAAGGGGACCTGTAAAAACGGAACCCTATTACTAAGGCTTCGCTGTCTGTCCGTCTGTCTGTCACGAGGCTGTATCTCAAGAACCGCGATAGTTAGACAGTTGAAATTGTCACAAATTATTTGTATTTCTGTTGCCACTATAACAACAAATACTAAAAACAAAATAAAATAAATATTTAAGGGGGCTCCCTTACAAGATACACGATTTTTTTGAAAAAAATTCCTAAGGACGGTACGGAAACCTTCGCGCGAATCTAACTCGCACTTGGCAAGTTTTGTCTCATTTTGTCGCTTTTTGTGGTCTTAAACGTCCATTAGGGAAGATTGTAATGCTGAATTGTTGTTTTGCGTTTATAAATATGATGATCACAATATTTAGAGTCTGTCTAAAAAGTCAAAGGACTTGGGTAATCATTAGGGTGAAATGAAATCTGATGTAGTCAACGCTGTTTAAACAATCAAGGTTGATTAAGAGATCTTGATCATTGTTTACTAATAGAAGAACCATAAAAAAAGTATCGAATATAAGTATTTTTTAAATGTTTAAATCTATCTATATATATAAAAATATGAATAGCTGTTAGTTAGTCTCGCTAAAACTCAAGAACGGCTGAATAACGGCTAATTTTAGTCTTGAAATATTAGTGGAAGTCCAGGGAAAGTTTAAACGGTGAGAAAATTTGGAAAAAAAAAACACGAAAAAAAAAATCTAATACAACGCCATCTTTAATTAAAATGTCATTTTGAAATTAATTATGCTGGAGGTAATGCCTGTAGATGGCGTTATCCTTTCACAGATTAGCTAAAGCGTATCAGGCAGTACGAAGTTTGCCAGGTCAGCTAGTATCATATAAAATTCCCAAGTCGTTTGACCTTTTAAACAAACTATACGCTTAAATATGTTGTGTTACCAACTTAATGAAATTGAACTGTAAATTTAAATGAAAGCTTTATCGTATGCTCTCGTTTCTTCCGGGCGGTCTGTACTATGATGACACTCGGGCGTTTCTTCAGCGTGAATCAGGTACACGAACCTCCCGAACTTACCATGTCACCATCATGTCACCTCACTGTGAACGATCCTGTGCGTCTCAAATCCATCGGTTTCCCGCAACCTTCACCAGGTTATTAGTCCACCTTGTAGAAGGCCTTCAAACGCTGCGTCTTCCGGTACGCAGTCGTGACTCCAAAACCTTTCAGCCCCAACTAACGGCCAACTGTTCTGCGAGCAATCAATAATAATAATAGTCACAGATAAACTGTGGCACGTGTTGTGAGAGCCGAAGCGACACGTGCACCAGCTTAACAAAGCACAAATAACAATGGAATAGCTGAACAGTATAACCGGATTTGTGGAATACAAACCGGATTACCGAACTTTACTGAGCTTATAAACTTGTTGACATTGAAAACAACGTGAAAGAGGACAGTTTGTGTTTTCGGGTTAAAAAGGGTGCTATGAAAAGTCAGCTTATAAGTAATTGAGCTTGAAGATTGGTGAAAATATGGAACATATTGTATAATTTTGTATGTTAATTCATTTTTTTTTTAATCTTTATTTTTTTTAAGGGGTTTTTATCCACACGGATACGTCAACCCCATTGTACCTTATACTCTACTTACATACATAAACATATGAAACTTTAATAAAGTAGTATTAATTTTGTTCACTAGATGGCGTTGTTAGATTACGTCACTGTTCTACATAACGCTATGGTTTCGTTACAGATCTTTCATAGAGTCTCAACCAAATTATGATTGTGATGAAACGTCTTCGTCTTAGTAATATTGGTTTTATTCACATTTTTAAATTTTAAAATTAGCGATAAGACCGCCATCGTACCCATAGATGTAAGTTAGTGTAAAAGTTTTTTTACTGTTTGTTTTGGTGTACAATTAAGTCTATTCTATTTTAATACAAAAAAAAAAAACTGAAACCGTAAAAGAAAGGATGAAATCACAAAGAATTCAGTTTAACCATTTAGCTACGGAACCCTATAAACAGCGTTCGTTAAAGTAACTAAAAGTATTTTCATCAAAGGAGACTAATGAAAGTTTTGGACTACATATACCTGTGTGTATCTTCCTGAATAGCTTTATTTTTGCAAATTCTGGTCCCTGGTAAGAAACCGATCGCACAGAGGGGACAGACAAATAAAACTGGGAATAGGGAAAAACACAAACACAAATATACAAAAAAAAAACAAACTTACCTATGTATGTAAGTAGGAAAAGAAAAGCAAGAGTGAAGAATCAATTAAAAGAATCATCTTCTTCTTTGCCTCTTCCCACGTTAGGTGGGGTCGGCTCTCGTTGTCCTTCTACGCCAGGACAATCTGTCCTGCCCCCCTAGCCATGTTTCAATCGAATTCCGTTCTCTAATCGGTAACACCTCGGTGACAGCAATTGTAGAAAACGATAAGTCGGTAGCCATGTTGACGCGCCTGAGTCGGCCGCTCGTTCTACAATGTAGCGTTTGTATAACAAAGGCTGTAGCGTTAAATATTGTAGAAACGATTTTAAAAGATGTGAATTTGGCTACGAATTGTCTATTCGTTAGTTCCGACCACGCGACTTTCCGTTGAGATGACGTCATTCCCATACATTTTATCACTTTTCGACAGCGTTAACGATTGCAGAATAACAACTTGGCTAAGCGTGCTGGGTTGTCGGGTCAGGCAGTTGGAACTTCCTAACTAGATTGGCCATACTAGTCCACCAGGTCATGGGCGGCCGTCCTCTTCCTTTCTTGCCTTCTGGGATTGCCAATATACAAAATATCTACAATTTTCGATTTTATAAAAATTGGCCCCTCACTAGGAATTATTTCTATAATGTAGATGCGATCATAAACCTGCAAACTTACATACACAAAACACCCAAACACAATTCAACTATCCACAACCGTAGGAGCGGGCTGGCGGACAGCGAGCAAAGAGTAGCTCGCCGTCTGACCGTCCGGTAACCGTCCGAACCACGCCCATGTTGTCGACGGGTACTGTTGCACACGCGCCTCAAGAAGATGTCAGCAACCGTAGAGGCCCAGCAGGGTCGAAGCCTACGGGGGCCATAGGTGATGCCCTGGAACAATGACAAAGAAGGAACAGGAGTAGGTTTTTAGCCAGTAAAAGTCTGACACGCCCTCTCGCTTTTATACTTTTTAGTGTTTTTTAACATTGAAGTTGGTAATATTTTTTTTTTTGTAAAAAGATTTTTATTTTACACTTTTTGTATACACCCTTTTCTGACAGTCAGTCATCAACTACACGTATAAACAAAGCAACTTTACCTGTAACCACAGTTCTGCTGTGATTCTACGAGGAGTTCTGTTCTATAAAACAGCGCCCTATTGTAGAAAATAGCGCCCTATTGCAGGTTCAAAACTGGTTCACTGCTAATAATCTGGTTCTAAATGGGAAAAAAACTAAATGCATAAGATTTTCCTTACCGAATGTCAAAAGTAGTGATTGTGACACTGTATTGAATAATGAAAAACTAGAATTTGTTGATAAAACGATTTTCCTGGGGATTACGCTTGATTCAAGGCTACAATGGGGTCCTCACTTAACTTCTCTTGCAGGGCGGCTTAGCTCAGCTGCATATGCTGTTAGAAAAATCCGCCAATTTACGGATGTTGATACCGCTAGACTAGTCTATTTTAGTTATTTTCATAGTGTCATGTCGTACGGTATCTTACTATGGGGACGGGCTGCTGACATCGAGTCAATCTTTATATTACAGAAAAGAGCCATCAGCGCGATTTACTATCTCCGCCGGTGCGATTCTTTAAGGGAACTGTTTAAAGATATTAACATAATGACAGTACCTTGTCAATATATCTATGAAAACATAATGTATGTTAGAAAAAATCTTCATCTTTTTAGCAAAAGAGGCGATAGACATAATTATGTTACAAGAAATAGGGATCAATTAGTTCAACCAGGTTTCAGACTGGCTAAAGTGGCCTCTTCTTTCTTTCTTACTGATTGAAATGTTATAATAAAATACCTCCCCACATATTAGAACTCAATGAAACGAAATTTAAATCTTGTATTAAACGCACACTATGCAGACAAGCATATTATAAGTTGGAGGATTATATTCAAGATAAAAATGCTTGGCTCAATGCTGGTCCAGCTCTACTACCACTAGGGCGTACTAATTAGTTGATTAGTTGGAAACTAATATTATTATTTTTTAATTTGAAAGACACAATTGCATTGTATAATGTAGAAGCACTTTTTCCAAGTTTGTTAATGTGAGGCACCATGGAGCATTTTTATTAGGTTACAACTTTTTTTTTTTTTTGACATTACGAGCATGGCAGTTGAGAGTTTGTCATGCTCACTCAAAGGTCTCGCTGTTGGTGGCACGTGTTATTGGGTCGTTCAGTTCCCTTCAAAATGGTTGAGCTGAGTGGGGCTGATGCACGCGTCATGCTCGTGAACGGGTGCCGTCAGATGGGACTGGTCATCTCTTAGCTGCCAGTGGCTTAATTCAGTTTCTATCTTTTAATTATTTTACATTTTTATTTCTCTATCGACATTGTGCTCACATGATAGAAGCAACAAGTAATATGTAACCAAGCATTATATGTAACACATATATGATTTAAAAGAGTGTCCATGGAGTTTCTTACACGTTCTTCTCCATAGAGACCTACTCTTTGGAACGTGCAATTTAGCTTCACTTTTCTTGGACTGACCGACATTTGACTATTCAAAAGTGCCTGTAAATGGTCTATTTGAAATAAATGCTTTGATTTGATTTGATTTCTATATCTTCGAAGATCATGATCAGATCATAACAATATTTCTATGGGACCAACTTGGAGTCATAACCTTTCAATAAAAAAAAAGAATTTTCAAAATCGGTCTACAATTGACCGAACATTTTTACTATACTATATATTCAGCCGAACATTGAACCTCCTCCTTTTCGAAGTCGGTAAAAAAAAAGTCATCTACAAGCTATACAAATATTTGCTGCAAACGGGAATCAAACCCACAACTCGCAGCGCACCAACCGGGCCACCTCATTGAATTGCTACAAAGCACCAATTTGCTGAAAATCGTGCAATAAAACGAGTCCCTGTAATATGCAAATGTAATCAAACACAGTCGATCAATGATCCGTTAATTTACACTGCCGGGCTGCGAATAATGGACAAACACGAAGTTTTCAGGCGTAAAAAGGAAATAAATTGACGTCACCTGCACGCCAGTGTAACGCAGCTATCCTGAAACCCAGCCGACTGAAAACCTCTGGTTCTGACTGAAGAAATGAAGACATAATCCTACTGTCATAACCATTACATAACGTCATCACGTCACTTAAAAGGGACGCGAAGCATCCTTCTCGTGACTGGTAGAGGGCTGGTTTTTACCTCGGTCAGGAGTTGCGGGCTAGCGGACAGCAAGCAATGGGTAGCCCGCTGTCCGACCGTCCGGTAACTCGGTAACTGTCCGGACCGAGCCCAAGTCGTCGACGGCGCGCACTGTCCGCGCGCCTCAAGGTGTTGTCAGCAACAGCCGGGGCCCAGCTGGGTCGAAGCCTACTGGGGCTCGGCACCTGTACCAAAGGCAAGAAGGAACGGGGTGGGTTTTTTAGTCAGTAAGAGTTTGACACTATCTCCCGCTCCGCCCAAGGGCTGGGGACGTCATTTGGATGATTTATACCCACCGAAATAAATCACGACTGACCTGGCGCCAATGCTGGCTCCGCCCTTGCTTCCAATGAGGTTATTATATTTACGCCTTTTGAAGTTTTCTGCACCTGCAGCAGCCGCCCCAGCACAGCCCGCCGTACTCAGAAGATGGGATGGCGCAAGGGTGTCGACACATTTTTTATCCCACACCAAAAGCCTACAAAATTTCCAAGGCATTATAGTCATCCCATCTGGCCTCTTCCCATCGTCACGTGCCAAGGCCAATTTTTTAGTGAAAATCTTTTTTTCATAGCAAGCTTTTATAGTGCAGTATATCTGTATAATTAATACCCACTTGTCAAGACGAATTATACGAGCCCAAACTCGATAGAGTTGTGTCGTTTAATTACCGAGTTCCTACGGCCACCGTCCGGTTCCACTATCAGATCAGCTCCATGTCATAATAATTTTGTATTGTCATCTGATTTACACATGCGTGCAAAATTTCAGCTCAATCGGTAACCAGGAAACAGACAAACATCAGGACAGGTGAAACAAAATAAAAGCTTATAAAAGACAGACACTTCACTGTAGCTAACCATATTTTTTCCTGGTTTTATAATCGGAGGTACCTACAGATCTACGCGGTAAAAGGGCGGTCAGCGTAGGAGTAAGTACATAAGTAGTACCTCCTCAATATAATATATTAGGGACGAGTTTGTATGGAAATATTTATGTGGGTGTGAAATGAAATGTCAGAATCACATAATGGATTATTATCAAGAGAAATGGCATTCTTCTCGTTTTATTAGAAAATATTTTCGGGTATAAAGAAAATATCGTCGTGTCGGTAAATATGAAGATTTCGTCGCAGGATCTTTTTCTTGGGGTGGGAAATCACATTAAGTAGGTGTCAGACTTTTACTGACTATACCACACCACATTCACAAGCTTGCGCTTACGATGGCCGGACATTGCCCGGCCTGACTCCCTTGGGGCGTTTCCTTGGTTGAGGCCATGGTCCGGAGCGAGGAGGAGTGGCAGGCGGTCGGCGACTTCTGCGAAGCAGTAATGCTCGCAAAGGAAGAGGCCAACCGCATCAGGCAACGGCGCTCGCGCCGCCGCCAGGATTCCGATCCCGATTTCCAGCCACCGTAGGTGCGGGCTTGCGGACAGTGAGCAATGGGTAGCTCGCTGTTCGACCGTCCAGTAATTATCCGGACCAAACCCAAGTCGTCAACGGCGCGCACTGTTCCCGCGTGCTTCAAAGAGTTGTCAGCAACAGCAGGGGCCCAGCCGGGTCGAAACCTACTGGGGCCAGGGTTACCCGAAAGGGAACTCTAGCCCAGGTATGAAGCCTTGAAGGAGCGGGGTGTGTTATTTTTAGTCAGTAAAAGTCTGACACTATCTCCCGCTCCGCCCAAGAGCGGGGGTTATCATTAGATGACTTTCCCCACCATAAAAAAAAAAACGCTTGGGGCGCAAAGCTGTCCGTTCCTTCATGGCTACAACAATCACCTTGGCAAAGGGGCTTAGCTTAGTCGGCCTTATAATGTTCCCACTGCTGGGACTCAGACCTCCTCTCTAGGAAACGGAATGGGCCGCAATCCACCACGCGGGCCCAGTGCGGGTTGGTGGATGTCACATGTCTTCGATTTTTTTATTGTACGACATGCCGGTTTCTTCACGATGTTTTCCTTCACCGTTTAAGAGCAGTGGTAATGAAATAAATTACACAAAGTAATACGCCTGGCTGGGTTTGAACCCGCGACCTACAACTCGTAAGTCGGGACCGTTACCACTCGGCCACCACTGCTCTCAAGAAGGATCCATTCCCTCTCGCTACCATAGTCCGGCTCGAGAGGTCGCTGCCAACGTTCGCCTCCACGAGGACACAGCGGTGCTCCGCCCAAGCGCAGCGGAGCTCCAACGTGCCCAGATTGTAATTATATACGTACAACAAAGAAAAGTTACTCCACAGGTTATATAAAATTGTACACAAATTCTACGTCCGCTGTAAAATAAGAAAAATTGAAATTAAAAACGTGTCGGCCTGCCTCGTGTTACCCCAAGGCGAAAAAAGGTTTACAAAAACTTGTAAGATAACTATATTGTATTTATTTTTTAGCTGTAGATTATTACTAGTATTTCTAGATAGGTTAGACCTGGTGAAGGTAGCGGGAATCCGATGGATGCGGGACGCGCAGGATCGTTCATTGTGGCGAAACTTGGGGGAGGCCTATGTCCAACAGCGGACGTCTGAAATGATAGATATAATCCTTATTGTACACTAAAAATAAATCTTAAAATAATTTTACTAATTAAAAGTTATCGCTAAAAGCGATTTTTTACAGACAACCTTCTACATAGGTACATGCATTTCTTCTTCCTACATGCTTATATTATTATATACGGTAACTTTTAATTAGTAAAAATACTTAAAAGGACTTATTAGAAAAGATTTTATTATATAATATAATATAATATAATATTCCACAACTATCACACAACGCCGTCTAGTCCCAAGCTAAGCAGAGCTTGTGTTATGGGTACTAGACAACTGATAAACATACTTATATATTTCTAAATACATACACATATTATAGATAAATTACACCCAGACACAGAACAAATGATTGTGCTCATCACACAAACATTAAACCACCATACCATTAATAATACCATTAGTATTATTACCTATTTAAATAAAGTCTCAATAAATAATATTCATAAACAGCAAAGTTATTAGCGTTTGTTTATGTCCCAAAATGTCACTCGATTTATGGAAACAACAGGCTATTGATTAATTCAAGGAGTTGTCAGCAACAGCAGGGGCCCAGCCGGGTCGAAGCCTACTGGGGCCAGGGTTATCCGAAAGGGCGCTCGAGCCCCGGTATGAAGGCTAGAAGGAACGGGGTGGGTCTTTTAGTCAGTAAGAGTCTGACACTATCTCCCGCTCCGCCCTTGCATTGACATCCCCCGATGTCAATGCATGATTTTTACCACCATAAAAAAAAAAATGGCTATTGATTAATTATGAATTAATAATTTACGATTAAAATGAAAAAACATTGCGCGTTGTATATTATTTTGGTAACATTTGTTATGAATGCTGAATTCAATTATGAATTTACCAATTTTGTTTTTTTTTTTTACTTTGAAACACATGATAAATATGATGCATTTTTAAAAGTCATAGAACAAAAGTTATTGTCTTAACATAGTCCTGAGAGATTTATTTATTTATACTTTATTCACACAAGAGTACAGAGGCGGACTTAATTCATTAAACCCCAAGCGAACGCCGGCGTTCGCGCACCTATTGTCTTTCAATTGTGTCTGCAATTATCACAATTGAAAGGTTAATACCTTTCAATCGTGGAAATTAGAGACACAATAGAAAGACAATAGGTGCGCGAACGCCGGCGTTCGCTTGGGGTTTAATGAAAGTATGACATAATTTATGTCAAGAATAGCTTAAGTTTTATTGTGCATGTGAGTTTAGTTTTAGTTTTAGCATTTTCTACCAGTCAACCTTAGGGACATGCAGAGATAAATAGTGGCAGGTGGTGGTAGTGGTAGCGATTGCTGGTATTTTACAAGTAACCCTGTAAAATATAGATTACTCTAGGTAGTTAAGTACTTGACTGAGTTTATACCTTGCCACGTTATTAATATTTAATTATAAGTACGTGATTTTCTGCCAAGCCACGTGGAAGATATTTGCGTAATAGGATTCTTGCTAACATTATTAATGCAAGGAGCCAAGGTTCTGTTTGTCTGATTACTAAGATGTTATGTCTCATTATTAAAGATCGACCGGAGATTTGGTTTCGGCTAGAATTTCGATTTGGCAAAAAAGTCGCCGAATATTTGACTCAGCCGAAATTAGCAGTTTATAAAATAAAAGTTGTGCAGGATACCTAAAACTGACTGAATCGTTCGGATACAGTGTGTTATATTTATTATCTAATCGTTGACTTATTCGATAATTTTTATCAAAGTTATATCTAAGTAAACAGGATGTAAGGGACAGCCCTCCGCAAACTTTAAGGGCAAAACTGAAGAACCATCCATAAGACTTTTTTCAGGAAACGAAAATAAAAATCGGCCTCTCCATACAAACTGTCCAATCAAGTTTATAATTGTAATATTAAAAAAAGAAAAACTGTTAATATTCCAAGTTAATTACTTACTATTCTTTTAAACGATTCCTTTATTTACATGAGTAAGAATATTTATTTTCATGACTTTAGTTCTGAGAATGTCTGTCTACTAATTACTTCTGACTAATTGAATTTTAATTCCAAAGCCATCTCTTAGAAAATTAAATCAAAACGACTTACAATCGATATTTTAAAACGTAAATAAATAATCTATGTTGTGAAAACAATAAATAAATAATCTATTTTAAACTGTTTGTTTTAGACTGATTATGAGATGGGTATAAAAATCGTGCACTATCTTCTGACGTTTTATAAGTGCCCATGTAGGCCTATGTGGAATAAAAATATTAGAAATTTGAAAAAAAAAAATTTGTTAACTATGTCAAATATTTCACATGATGGACATCCTATATAAACGTACAAAATGTTTTGGGAATAAATTAATTGTGCGTACTGCTAAGTAGTGGAATTCAATGCCACCGCAGTTTGTGTTTCCTAATAGCTACAACCTAGGGGTCTTTAAGTCAAGAGTGAATAGGTTACTTCTAGACACTTCTAGACAAACGTCCCCTTTCGTCGACTCCATCATCGCTTACAGGTAAGGTAATGTTCAAACGCGAGCATATCTTCACTAATATTATAAAGCCATATTTGTTTTTAAGTATTTTTTTCTTTGTTTGTATTAGGTAATCACTAAAACTACAGGTCCGATTGCAAATTTTTTTACCGAAAGACAGCTGCTTTACGAGTATTCCTGATACTGTAGGCAGGCTATATAGGGTGACTGGTAATTAGTGTACGATACTTAAACACGTGATTGTGCTCATGATAACCAACAACTTTTACTATGGGAATAAACCTGAAATCGCGTAAAGAAATCAGCTATTCAGTACATTTATGTTTGCCTAATGTACTGAACAGCTGATATTTTTTTCGCAATTTCGGCTTTGCGCCCATAATAAAAATTGTTTGTTAGCATGAGCACAATCACGTGTTTAAGTATCGTACACTAATTGCCAGTCACCCTATATATTATGTACGCGGGTGAAGTTGCGGGTAAAAGCTAGTCAATGATATGTATAATTAAAAAAAAATCTTGACACCACATCATCATCATCATTGCAGCCGATATACGTCAACTGTAGGACGGAGGCCTCCCCCAAGTGTCTGTAATGAACGATCCTGTACGTCTCGCATCCATCGCCACAAGTTGTCACAAAAGAAAAAAACTAATAAATACAAAATTTAATAATTTGAAAACGAATTCTTCCAGCAACAAGACTTCAGGCTTCAAGCCGAGCTTATAAATAAATCCACATTGTTGATGAAACAAATCCCTAAATAGTTAGTAAACACATCATTAATATTAAACATTAGTTTAGTCGAGAGCTCGACAAGAGGCTGAGTCGCGAGGCTGTATTCAAAGGCAGGAGCTATGTTAACATCGCCTGAGGGGAACAAGGCACCAGGGATGTACCAGAGCTCTGTAACCGCAACCGAAATTATCGGATATTCCGAAATTCTTTATATTAAATCGATATAAAAGTTTCGGATAACGGCGGAGTCTAGTACTCGTTCACGTTGACTAGCGGGCACCGTGGCGGGCGCGGTCACGAAATATCAAACATATGGCTTAATATCGAAGTGTTAGCTAACTACTAAGCTACTTAGACCGCACGTACGAAACGCACGTGCGGTCTAAGTAGCGGGCATACTAGCGATTGGCGCGCGCGGCGAGCTCGCGGCTGTATCAAACGCTTGAAATGTTTGTGTCTGTTCACGTCGAACTAGCGGAGGAGCGCGCGATCCACCCGCGTCGCCAGTAAGTTCAAATGGTATAAACTTGTCGCCAAGCGGGTGTGACGCGCAAACGCCTGGCGGCCAATGTGAACACGAATTCGCCATGTTTTCGCGACCGCACCCGCCACCGCGTCCGCGCGTTTCAACGTGAACAAGTACTAAAGGACAGCAGGTTATCACAGTGTTTTGTCTAGCCCTACAAGACTAGCGTAATAAGCCATTTAGGACGCTTTTTTAAGCACACTATATTCATTACGAGTAAGACAGGCTGACCTTTATTACACTACGCGACATCAACTAAGACTATCTGATTATCGAATGGTGTAATAGGCGCTTAAGGACCGAAACGTCACGTGACAAAGCGCGTGTGTCGAGTGCCACGATCCCCGTGTTAGAAACCGGATTATTATATGTAATTGATTATACCTGTGTAGTGTCGCTAGTTTAACTTTAAGGTTCAACTCACACCGAAAGAGCGGCGAAGGGCAGCGACCCGTTTACCGTTCATAGAATTCGCTGGAATACCCGCGGCGCCGCGGGCATCCGCGCGACTCGTTCGAGTTTCTCATGCGATAATAAGTATTATAGCAATGAAAATAAAGTTAAAACTTATATGACACTGAAACTGCGATCCGCTTCGCTGCGCTTCGACGCTCTTTTGGTGTGAGTTGACCCTAACAGTGTGCATGTAGTCCTGTCGAAGGGGGCTCATAGGCTCAGCTCGCCACTCGGATGCCCGCGCGGGTGCAACGAAGCACTTTTGTATGGGACCGCGCGGGCGGCCGCTTAACGTAGTTTTGGCCTTAACAAGTATAATTTAAGACTAAGGATATAAGTCAAATCTTACTACTTCTGTTTTAGTTTTGTAATTGGGTATCTGCGCTTATTTCAGCACAACATTTTGTTCTAAACAATAAATAAAAAGAAAAAAAAGAAAACATGTTTTATCTGCCCGAATAGACACACAAATGATTACAAAACAAAAATTAGTTTCCCTGTCAGGCCATGTGTGGACCATTAAAAGAAATCTTTTTTTGTAAACAGGATCTAAATTGGTTATTAACCTTTGAGATACCTATAATATATCATTTATTTCTCTCAAAAAGGTACATCTTAACACAAGTAATATTTAGACATTTTGCCTAAGACTAAAACCTTTGTGAGAGCTGGAGTCTGAACTAGGTTCGAGACCTGTGTGACAGATCTCCTGGCTCACACCCTTTTAAACATAATCGCATTTTGCGGCACATAAACATGAATCTTATGTTTGTAAAATTTTGAGCGAGAGAGATTTGTAGAATGACATGCTAAATGTAAAGGAAAAGTAATTTTTTTATTAAAATGTGTGTGTAGTGTATAGGTGTAATGTATTTGTGTGCGGTGTATAATGTATGTGTATGATAGTGTCTAAATGATTATGATTAAAATTACTTTATGATTTGGATAATATATTCTGTGTCTTCATAGTCCAAATCAAGGAGCCAGTTCGTTACTGTTGTTTTACATTTATATTTAGTCATTTCGTACATATGTAAAATTTTATTTACTCGGTTGTAAACATAGGAACCAAGGAAATTATAAAAACGTTGAGCTAGCCTCGAATGAGCAGGGATGGATGAACAAACAGTATGCTTTCTTCTCAGAGACTTAAACTTATCCGGGTTAAAGGAATTGCGAGTGTGGACTGTTAAGATTAAGTTTAAAATGAATAATTTCCGAATGGAGAGCACCTTGCAGGTTTTGTAAAGTTCCGTGGTAGGAAATTGATAAGGAAGACACCAACCAACTTTAAGGATTGCTCTTTGGGCACGTTCCAGCCTAATGATATGTGTTTTCGCTGATCCACCCCACACAACTATACAGTACTGGGCAACTGACTGACCGAGGGCTAGATAGACTTGTCTGAGCACAATTTCGTCAACCACATGGCGAAGGTTTTTAAAAATAAATATCAATTTACGAAGTCGGGATGAAAGTAAATCTATGTGTTTGGAAAATGATAGAGTCATCTATAAGGACACCCAAATATTTATATTATCTGTACGACTTAGATGAGGGCAGCTGCATGGTGATTGTGCTGCATTACAAGAGTGTGCAATCAAAGAAAAATGGGATGACGAAAGTTTGCCAACTTTGGACAGGGATTTTTCAACATTTAAAGTGAGCAGATTTTGTGCCAACCAGTTAGTTACAATGTCAACTCCCAGTTGTGCAAGTTTGAATGTCGACTCCCAGGAGTCACCATGAAATATTAAGGCAGTATCATCAGCGTAAGTAAAAATGTATCCATTAGTAAGCTTTTGACGACAGAGGTCATTAATATAAATGAGAAATAAGGTCGGTCCAATGATACTACCTTGTGGTACACCGTAGGTTATTGGGAGTTCGTCACTTATCCATTCGCCTATTTTGACACATTGGCGTTTTCTTGTAAGGTAGCTCTTAAAAAGTAGGAGCTGAACGCCTCTGATACCGATGTTATCAAGCTTAATTATGAGTTTAGGAATCGAGATGGTATCAAAGGCTTTTGCCAGATCTAGGAAGACGCCTATAACACACTCTTTGTTGTCCAAATGACTAACGATGTCATTAGTGAGATCCAGTACCGCATTACTGGTGGAAATTCCTGAACGAAAACCATATTGGCAAGGGGATAAAAGACTATAGTGCTCAAGGTATTTAACGAGCCTGTTATTCATTAGCCTCTCAAGCAGTTTGGATAGTGTAGGAATTATTGATAGGAAGAATTGATTATTGAATTGGTAATTGCAAGGTTTGTCTCTATCCCCGTTTTTGTGCACGGGATGAACGATTGCCAGCTTGAACGCATCAGGAAAGACTCCTGTAAGCAGTATATATAATACCGTCAATTTGAGACACAATAGTAAGACAATAGATGCGCGAACGCCGGCGTTCGCTTGGGGTTTAATTAATAGTAGCAATTAGCATTCCAAATATTGGTTTGAAAGAGATCCACGCTATCTCTTTTGAGTACACGTAACCTAATCGGTGACGTCACATTTCATTTCCATCCTTGTACTATTATTTTATTATTTGACAATTTCCCCTTCCACCAGGTTTAAAAGGTTTCTAACATAATTTATATTGAATGAATTTGAAAATTACATTCTACTTGCGGTTTTGGATAAAGTCACTTTTTGATACAAACCATTAAAAAAATTGAGTCAAGTAAAATTATAATACGCAACAATTTCATATCCGAAACCGGTTTAATATTATTCCTAGAGTCCGTCTAACGAAAGCGTGACCTGAGAAAAGGAGGTTAAAACCAAAAATTTTGTATGTGGTATTATTGAAATAGTAGGAGAAAAAAGTTTTGATACTTGAGTATTTTTTGTATTTATGACAATTGTATTATAGTTGTATAGGAACTTAAATTTTAGTCAAAAAGGTGCGTGTAGACTTAGGCTGGAACTACACTACACCGACGCACACGTGTGAGACGTCTCAGACGTGAGCGGCCGGTGTGCACACTACACCGACGCAACGCGTAACACGTGTGATGCCTTTGATTTCATCGGAGGATTAAAAACAGATCAAGCATGCTTTTTCATTTACCATCCATTTACACTTCCGCCTGACCACCACGATCAGACGCGTGGATAGCCCACCTTCCTCTAAAATTTCTGGGACCGCTGTGTCCGCGTCGCGGACGTAGCGTCGCATGGCGTGGCGTGGATCAAGTTTAGCTCTAACAGTCTATTTTCCATATGAAACGTATGGAGACCGACGCTCCGAGATCGGCGTGTGTAGCACACGTATGAGCAGTATAGTTCTACCTTTAATTATTGGTGGGTGTATGGTAAAGGTCAATAACACACAAAATGTTAGTTATTATTCCAAATTATTTTATTTTATCTGTTATTTCAAATGTCGCTACATAATATTCAAATAATACTCTTTATTTACCATTTTATTCGACTCGTGAGACACAGAAAGTTCAGCAGCTATCTCTTTCAAACTTGAACTAGGATTTCAGTCACTATTTCCTTCACTTTCACGATTTTAACTTCAGTTGAAGACTTTGATGCACTACCAGACAGACTGAGGCAAACCTTTCATTACATTTCAGCCGCTTTTGAACGCATTCTACTACTCATTAGCATGTTTTTGATTGAGTCGATTCACCAAAAGTCTTCTTCGTTCAATGTTTATGTCAATTACGAAATTCGCAATATGCTAGATTATCTAAAAATATAAGAAAAAAAAATTATTATATCGTAAATATATCTAATAATATTTGTCAACAAGGATCAAGAATATAACATCATACTAACTAAAAAATTCAGAAATCGTATATAAACATTATTAGTTTTTATTGAAAACACCTTCTTTCGCTTCTTGTTTTTGTTTGAATTTATTAACCATAGTCTGTAGCAGTTTTCGCACGTTGCTGTTTATTGTTTTTCCCATAATTAAGCAATTATTTTTGAAAAATAAATATCTGTTTACAAAAACTGACAATTGCAACCATAGACTTTGACGTGATTTTTTCGGCAAAACAATGTTGCCAATTTAATTTAAAAAAAAAACTCCAGGTTACGCTTTCAGTAGACGCACTCTATATCCGTATCCGTATTCAGATCCGATATTTCATATCTTTAACATCCCTACAAGTCACTAGGAGACACTCACCAAGCCACGTGGAGCCGCTGAGACGTTTAAAATTCATTCTTCTTTAAGCTTGAAGACTCATCTCTTTTGAGACTTGTAGCCCTGGTAACGTGATATTTTAGACAGTGAAGTTCTTTTGTTTTGAGCAGTAAATAAATCAACATATTTTTTTGTGAAAAGAGGTTCAGTTAACTAGTGCTAGACTGCGATCCCACCTGGTAAAGCGCACTAGTTTATTAAGAGCCTATTCACTCTTAACGTTAAAGTGGTTATCACACTGCACCCCTGCACGCGCACCCGCAACTACGCACGTACTTGCGGGAGTGCAGATCTGCATCATCGCGCGGGTTTTATACACACTCACACGCGTAGGTGCGTTTTGTAAATTCACGCAGGCGCGCACTCATTTCATAAAAAATCACGTACCTTGCGTGTCGCCCCGCACTCACGCGCGTGAGTGCATGTTTCTCCGCATGTAGGAGCGTGATCTGCATGAACGCGCGTGGATGCATTTTCAGTGTGTTGGACTGTGCGTGTTTTCTATACAAACGGAGATACTTACAAGTAACGTTAAGACACGCATTCACGCACTACGCTGCGGGGTGCGTGGCAGTGTGATAACCGCCTAAGACACCGTAATTAGAATTTCAGACGGAAAGACCGCAGCAGGCATCTCCAATGATGATGATGATGAAAAAAATGTTTGAAAGGTATTTGGTGATGTTTGTGAAATGTTATATCTGGAAGAAAAAAAAATCTTTTACTTCTAAATCTAGTTTATTTCCGAGTTATTACTTTTCATTTAATATCAGAAAGACGGTTTCGACAAAAAGGCTATGAAGAAGGGGCCGCGGCTGAAGCTAGCGATTAGCTATTTTCAACCGATTTAAAAAAATGAGGACGTTCTCAATTCGATTGTATTTTATTTTTTATTGTTTATTACCTTGTGAGGTACGTTATTTATGAACCGATTAGTCAAAATTAAAACCTCAAATCTGGAGGTTTATCCTTTCAAATATTTATCTGAAAGGATGTAAACTTCCAGATATTTCCCATTTTTATCAAAACATCTGAAAGAACTTAACCATATGTCTGTCGATTTTGATAATTTGAGGGGCAAGTAAGGGGACCATTATAAAGCTGAATTATGCTATGCTATGGGCATGAAAATTGTTGCTAAACAATATGAGCTCAAATGAACAGATGTCGACAGGCATTTAATTTGCATTACAGTACGCCAGTAGCGTTTAGCTCAGTACTCAAATGCAAATTCAACATCCGCATTCTGAAATTAAACAGGTGTGATTTGAATAGTTTATCGAGGGTCGTTTCAGTCATCCGTAGTCCGCACCTGTACAAGTTTTAAGTGGAAAACGGGCTTGAACGTTATTTAACTATCATTCCATATTTCATTTTCCTAATTAGTTTTGTGATTTTTTATTTATTTATTTAATCTTCAATGCAACACAAAGTACAGACAGCATTGAAACTATTGCAGCCGATCGTACACAGGCGGACTTAATGCCTTAGGCATTCTCCACCAGTCAACCTAGGGTGGTGAAGAGACAATATGGTTGCCAAAAAGAAAATTTTGGTATTAAAACAAAAGTAAAAAGTATACATATAGTTAAAATACACATACATTTAATATAATATATTTACTACATACATTTATTGCAATAACATGCGGTAATCCTTGGCCACTTTACAATTGATTTTTTCGCTACAGCGGCAGCTGTAATATGGAAATACTGTAAGAACAACCAGTTTTTTAAAAAAGTAACCATGGAGTTTCTTGCCGGTTCTTCTCCATAGGAAACGACCAATTTGGAACCGTGCTCTAGCTTTTGACGTTTTATAAGTGCCCATGTAAGCCTATGTGAAATAGAAATCTTCAAGGGAATTTTAACATCAACTCGATAGGTACCTCGCGTTTCCGAGATTACCTTTGTCTTGACCGACAGACGGAGAAGAAAATGATCCTATAAGAGTTCTATTTTTCCTTTTGAAGGTCGGAACCCTAAAAGTGTCGTTATGGCACGCCATTTGGTTGATTTTGGGGATCAAACGATGGCCATTGATACTGCAACGATTGGCCACCTATTGGACCCACTCGAATGAACGACGATGGGATAATAAAAGAACACTTCCCATGCAGGCGAAGCCGTGGACAGAAACACTAGCTTCTTTAACCATAAATTGGCAGGAGTAACTATTTACCATTATATTATGAAAACAATACCTCAAGAAAACATCCTGAGGGTAAATTCAAGTCCTTTTGTATTCGAGGCATCGAGTTGTTGCCTTATTGTTATGTTTGCCTAGTAACTAGGAGACTATTGTTAACAGAAAATGTTTTATTTAGCTGGCAGTTTGGCTCATTTATGTTGGCATTTGGTCCCTTTTATTTAAGTAACATGAAACTCTTGCCAAACATAGAGCAAACGGTCAAAATCAAATATGAAAATGGGTATTTGTGCGTTTCATAAATTACAACCTAGTAACTTTTAATTTTATTACCTAAGGCGATTCTATATTCGCGACCAGTTGCACCGCCATGGTGTCCCAATGAAATATAGCCCTAAGCTACCAAACTAAACACCATACAGACACCTGAGTCGCCACACGTCTGAGCTGGTCGCGCCACCAAATTAGTTGCGCAACCATACGGTCACCAGATGAGTAACTCTCTATAGAGCTGCGATACATTTTGTTGGTAGCGGCGACTAGTCGCGTCGCCCCTTGGTGTCTGTGTGAAATATAGCCCTAAGGCAGTGAGATTCTCACTCACATTAGGAGAAGGCTTACAGACGTGGAGAAATACGTAGTTTGCCTTCCAGCCGTCCGGTAAGGACTGGTTGGGCTTGGGGCGGAGTCGACAGCGCGTTATGTTCCACGGCAAAACTGAAGGAGAACTTTTATTCGTTAACTTAGAAGTTTGATTTTTTCACAACTTCAAAGGACTGCAGACCTTAATGTATGGTTTTAATTTCAACTCGATACCTCCACGCGTTTCCGAGATAAAGGGTCTTGATAGACAGACAGAAAAAAAGACAGACGGACGACAAAGTGATCCTATAAGGATTCCATTTTTCTCTTGAGGTACGGAACCCAAAAAACCCACATTTACCAAAAAAAAACACCATTAACTTTCTAATAAAAAAATTAAATTAAAACTATTCTATATCGAAAGATTTGTTATATGTAAGTAACATAAATATAGGGTGACTGGTAATTAGTGTACGATACTTAAACACGTAATTTTTTTTTTATCTGTTATAAACTAGTACTTGACTGCGATCCCGCCTGATGGTAAGCAGTGATGCAATGGTTGATGGTAAGGCGCACTAGTTTATTAAGAGCCTAAAAAGAGCGAAAAAAAATCAGCTGTTCAGTACATTTATGTTTGCCTAATGTACTGAACAGCTGATATTTTTTTCGCTATTTCGGCTTTGCTCCCATAATAAAAATTGTTTGTTATCATGAGCACAATCACGTGTTTAAATATCGTACACTAATCACCAGTCAACATATATTCTCATAACAAAACTTTCGTAATTATTATCCGAAGTCGAAAGAATAACCGCGTTCTCGTAACTAGTGCAATACTGAAGTGGCTTCCAATATAAGTTAGAAAGTACAAGGGTTTGTATACCAACCAAGATCGGTTGCCTGCCCTACTTCACTGAACTAATTTAATAGGCTGCATTACTACGTCCTAACACAAAATAGATTACATACAGAAGTCAATCTGCATACAAAGCGCGCTCGAGTAACGCACACATAGACACCGCTCACGGACACGATATCTCGGCTCAATTGCCCGGTCGCACTCGTACAGTTCGGCCTACCCTAGCGCGATCGCCTAGCATAGGTATAAAAAAAAACTGGCCAAGAGCATGTCGGGCCACGCTCAGTGTAGGGTTCCGTAGTTTCCCGTCCATCACAATAAGTGTACCCACTTATGAGGTTAAAAAAATGCTTGCATATACACTTATAATATAAACTTGTCCTGAAATTATTTTGTAGAACCCTTTTGTCTTTTTTGTACAAAAACTGTTTTTTCCATCAAGTTCAAAATAATTTTCCTAGAAAGTCCTTATAAAGTTCTACTTTTCAGATTTTTTTCATATTTTCTAAACTTATGGTTCAAAAGTTAGAGGGGGGGGACACATTGTTTTTTACTTTTGGAGCGATTATTTCCGAAATTATTGACATTATCAAAAAATGACTTTAGTAAACCCCTATTCATTTTTAAATACCTATCCAACGATATATCACACGTTAGGATTGAAATTAAAAAAAAATCACTTCCCACTTTACATATAGGGGGGCTACCCTAATGAAACATTTTTTCCAATTTTTATTTTACTACTTTGTCGGCGTGATTGATATACATATTGGTACCACATTTCAGCTTTCTAGTGCTAACGGTCACAGAGATTAAGCGAGGACGGGCAGACAGACGGACAGACAGACAGACAGACATGGCGAAACTATAAGGGTTCCTAGTTGACTACGGAACCCTAAAAAAGTGAAGTGCATACTTGAGATTGACTTCTGTGCCTATCTATTTTGTGGTCCTAACCACTAATGAATCAACTAGATGAAGAATGAATGCTTTTTACACAAAGTAGGAACGAACGTTGCAGTCTCTGTTTGAGACTTTTTCATTCCCGGCTCTGAATAACGAGTGAACGGAAAACACTGCTACCCAGAAAACATGAGCCTGAAGAGCTCTCAGAATTTTCAAAGAACAATGAAGAATATTTTGCAGTAAGTTCCGTTGTTCTATAAAACCCATTTTAATGACGTTTCATTGTCGGTCATAATTATTTATTTATTTTGGAGATTGAATAATGAAGTAATTACCGTTAACATCAACTATAGTAGGGTCGCTAGATGGGGATTTTGAGGGATACTTGAGCGCGTCAGAAACCTTGCACCCTGTAATTTATCCCTACCACTTATGAACCCTTAATATGGTGGGGTTCGTTGAGGGCAACCCGTCAGAATAGTAAAAAAAAATGACCATTGGAAAAACTCGAGCGCGTCAGATTAAGACAAGGTAACATAAGTACAGGCAGAAAATTGTATATTTTAATAATCTGACAATTTGAGCGTAGCATAAGCAAATGGGCGAGTCATAAAGCTAGATTGTAAGGTTTCTGTTAATATTTTGTTGCAACAAGTAATTATTTTACCACTGTTTGCTAATATAAATACTTTTCTCTGCATCACTCAAAGGTTGAAAAAAACTCTAGAATTAAAACAAACTGTTTTTGCAAACATCTTAGTACCTGCCTAAGTGCCTAATTGCCAAGTTACTAATATAAAAGGTATCCTCCAAGGTTCTGGACTAAAAGCCTTAATGAAGTGTATTACTGAAATGTCAGCAAATTACGTTCCAGCGGGTTAATGGCGTCTCCTCGATATATCTGGTTACAGAGCTTCTAAGAGCTATTAGTTGCTTGAGTGCAGTGTACAGCGTCATGTCATCGTAAACCAATATATCAGTTTTCATCTAATAAGCCTTGGATTTTTAGACAGATGCTCTGTGCCCTTTAATTTTTTTTTATAGGTTTGCGCTTGACCGCTATCTCACTTGATGAAAAGCGACGATGCGGTCGACGATGGAGCGCATTTACCTAGAAGTAACCTATTCACTCTTGGCTTAAAGATTCCCGGGTTGTAGCCATCAGGAAACACAGACTCCGGCAAAGAATTCCACTCCTTAGCTATACCTACGCTACGCATAATGAATGTTTTATAACTATTAATGAAGGCTGGACAGCACTTATTTACAACTATTTGACAATTAATTTAAAATTATTTCAAGTAATTGTAATGATTAATTATCTAATTTTAATGTAATGATGGCACATAATTAACATTATATAATTACAAATCATATTATAATTTTTTTATGTACATCTATTTTATATTTAATTGCTCACCTCTATAGCAAATAGCGTGATAATTTATAGCCGACTAGTTTTTGCCCGCGGCTTCGTCCGTAGACTTAAAACATAGCCTATGTCACTCAGAAACTTTCTATCGGTGAAAAAATTTAGCAATCGGACCAGTACTTCTAGAGATTACCACCTAGAAACAAAAAACAAACTTCCTCTTAATAATATTTGTGTAGATTAGTTAATCTGGCCTGTAAGAATTATGTACAGGTACAAAATTTGATCAGGATCGGTTCAGTAGTTTTTGCGCCAAATCTATCAGGTAAGCTTGCGTGGAAACCTGCACAGTTGTGCAACATACAGTTGCCCCGGTTTACCTGTTAAACTTAACTGTACAGGCAAACCTGTCAGGCTGGTATATCCTAGCGCGTATAGCAATCCAATTAACAACCACAATCCCTTGCATATAATTAATTATACTCGTCAACACCCTATATCCTCACACACATGCTGTCCTAGTACTCTGAAATAACAAAAATGGCAAAAACCTAAGTAAACCAAACAACAGTAATTAAAAATCCAGTAAACAATCGCTTGTATCGTATCGCTAAAGGCCAAAACCGTTTTAATTGTTTTATCTAAAGGTAAGCAAACCAAGGGCACAAAATAGATAGGTACAGAAGTCAATCTACATACAAAGCGCGCCTGAGCAACGCACACATAGACACCGCTCACGGACACGATATCTCGGAGCGCCTTCGCCCGCTCGTAGAACAGTTCCGGCTCAAACGCTCATTAGTGTGCGTCCACCGAGCGTAGGTATAAAATGTGAAGTACTATACATGACATTGACTTCTGTAAATATCTATTTTGTGCCAACGGGCCGCTACTCGCATATCAAGTAAATTGAACCCGGTTTAGAAATCAAACAACGGCCTCTAGCCAGATTATATCAAATGCCTTGTCTCCCTTTGTCCACTGGAGTACCAGTAATGGATGAATCTGTTTCTGAATAATTCAATCCGCTTTGCCTTACCATAACGAGTTGTGAAGTGTTCGAGCGAGAAAGAGGGATGTAGATTATATACAGAACTAGCTTTTGCCAGCGCGGCTTTGCTCCCGCTCTTCCCTACTCCACCTACTCTGCCCTACTCTACCCTACTCTGCCCTACTCTACCCTACCCTATCCTACTCTACCCTACTCTACACTACTCTATACTACTCTACCCTACTCTACCCTACCAAACTTCACATAAAACATCTACTAAATAGTCCGAACAAAGCCTAAACATTTGGTTTGGATAGGTGAGCCCGTTCTTGAGTTATAAAATTACAACAAAAAGTGGCATTGATTTTTATATACATATATAGATTATATACAGCTCTCTATACAGCTACATCCCTTTAACCAACCTTTAACAGTTCAATTTAGATCGTTAAATGGATCGCATTAAGAACTCGTGGTCTAGGGACTTGGGCTTGGGCGCTCTGGCCAAAGTTTTTCTTATTTGCACTCAACGGAGCTTATTATTTTTATACAAAAGAATTTAGGATTATCTAAGTTAAAAAAATAACCAAACACCACTAAAGTTTAAACTTGTGCTATTAATATCATGAATCTATCTCAATATCGAAACAAAACTACAAATTGACGTTTACTTTAACTCGATCTACTACGATAAAACGCCACTCGGTACTGGCACAAAATAGATAGGTACAGAAGTCAATCTACATACAAAGCGCGCTCGAGCAACACACACATAGACACCGCTCACGGACACGATATCTCGGAGCGTCTCGTACCACTCGTCGAACAGTTCCGGCTCAAACGCTCATTAGTGTGCGTCAACCGAGCGTAGGTATTAAAAGTGAAGTACATACATGAGATGGTCTTCTGTACCTATCTATTTTGTGGTAGTGGAGTGAATTATACAAAGCTAGTGATCCGCCCCGGTGTCACACAGGTGCAAATGATACACCGTGTCTTAGTTATAGACGCTGTTTTCAATCGAGCATCTGAACTCAGCTGAGCGGATAGCCCCTTCTAGTTTTGTTTAGTTTTTGTTTTTAAAGAAAAAAGTGAGTTAAGTAATTTAAAATGCCATTGGGATTGATTAGGATAATGATTTTATTCAGATTAAAATAAAATAAAAAGATTTTGATAACCAACTTCCAAAAAAAGGAGGAGATTCTCAATTCGGTTGTATTTTTTTTTTTTAGTTAAACGGCGTAGAAAAAATCTACTGGGGTCCAGAATCATGTTTGTACATGGCAAGGTTAGACACGGTGTAGAAATACATGATTATTCTTCGTTTATCACTTTCTTTCTATTTCTGAAAGAGTACGATATTGGCAAATAATCAGACGGACGCAGAAAGCGATTTAGCATTACACATGTGATTACACTACGTAATCACCAGTGATCGGAATAGGTAGGGCTATTTAGGTTCATTGACCGCACACATTGATGTTAATATGGATATTCCACGGGATTCTGGTTTTTTTTTACTGGTGATTTAATTACATTTCATTATTTTTGTCAATATGTATAAAATAAATTATGTAACGCATTAAGCGCGTGATATGCGACGTTGTAAATTTTACGTCAACAGCAAGCTATAAAACTTTTTTCCAAGTGCGCGACGTTGCCGCTTTGTTGAGACGAGATACCGGCACGGATCTTGAGCGTATTATACTACCCTTAATCCCAAAGGAAGTGTAATCTGTCATTATTCCCGAAGGCAAGAATAGTTTTTTTAATAATTTTATTACTTTAAAACCAAATCGTGGGGGACTCGGGGAATATCCATATTATTCTAACCTATGGCAAGTACATAAAACAGCCCTACCTATTCCGATCTCTGGTAATCACACTAATATTATAAGGTGAAAGTTTGTATGTATGTGTGAGTATTTGATACTCCTTCACACTCTAACGGCTGAAAGTTTAGGATGAGTTTTGGGTATATGCTTCCTTAGGATAAATTTCTACTTTTACCCAGGCGATGCCGCTGGCAAAAGCTAATAATAATAATAGAGACGACAAAGATAGGTAACGCTCACTCCATTCTCTATGTCTAGGAACAAACACGCTTCAAAAAGGCAAGGTTTTAATGCACGGTCTGACAGAGCCGCAGAGGAATCTCAAGGGTGCTGTACCAGGTCACTGTCAAGGTCCACGTGAGGCTGCCAGTCTATCCCGCAGACAATCGTAAAAGTTGAAACAGCAAGGCTTTTTCGGCACACCCTCCGTATTTTATTCAGACGAGGTAAAATTGAGAGTGATGAGCAAGTTGTTGTTTATTTAATATGCTTATAAACGAAATTTCATGAAGAGGTGAAACGGTTAGTATGTTTTTATAAAATAGATATGTAGTATAGTAAGCTACAGATATGAAAATAGTAGGTGTAAGATACAAAGTATCACTTTTACAAACTGAGTGTCGTTCGCGTCTTTCATACCGAAAATTACATGTATTTTCTTAGAAAAATTCAGACAATTTTGAAGCGTTCTGTCACACCCTAGTGTTTTTAATAAACAATAACCTGTATAAGCCGCATAAGTTCTAACAGAATTTTTTTGACAAAATACAGTACGTATGTCAGTCTATAAGAAATCGAATAATGCAGTGATTAACGAATTGAAAACAAGGATCTGAAACAATGGTGATGCGTCATTTTAAATACACAAGTTAAAAACGAAAAAAAGACGAAAAAAAACCTTAGGGTGACTATGGACTCAAATTTATCGTGGGCTGCCCATGTCGCTGAAGTCAGTCGCAAAGTGCACTACACGTTTCACTCGTTGAAATGCCTTGAGACCTTTTTGCCCTTGAAGACCAAAATTTCCCTTGCCCAAACACTTAGGCAAAATGTATAAATATTACTTGTGTTAAGATGTACCTTTTTGAGAGAAATAAATTATATATTATTATATAATATAATATGGTCAGTATGTATTTTTTGCGATATTTATTCTATTATATGTATGTTTATATTTATGATAGTACATATATATTTATATGGTAGGTATATTCTTATAATAATTGTTTTGTTTGTTTCTTTTCCTGTTACTTTTACACACGGTGTCTACTTCTCTTTTTTTCTAATTCTCCTTTCGCGGGTATGCTGGAAGAGATTTCGTTAGAAATAAGCATCACCTATGTACCTATTTTTCTGTTTCTGTCTTCTATTCTTATGTAAGTTAAGTGTGTACATGAATTGTTAAATAAATAAATAAGTTTAGCAGAAAAGCTAGGGTAAAACCGCGTGAGTCAGGCTTTTCTCAAAACCGGAGTTACGTGCTAGTAAACTAAATAGTTCAAACAGACATTTGATTTCTTGAAAAGTTTCCGATTTTGACCGACGGTGTTTGAACTAAGCGACGATATCACTTTCCATTTTTGGGATGCCAGAGTCTAAATTTAACCTTTCAAAAACCGTAATTAGAGACACAATAGAAAGCCAATGAGAGACCGAACACCGGCGTTCGCTTGTGGTTTAATTAAATGACGCGTCATCATTGTTTCAGATCCTCGTTTTCAATTCTTTAAACACTGCATTGTTCGATTTCTTATAGACTGGGGTTTAATGTATTACGGGCCTCATCAGAAGGCTCAAAGTCACCCAAAGGGCACTGGAAAGGGCTATGGGTTCCCTTGCGTGATCGAATCACAAATGAAGATATCCGCAGAACTAAGGTTGCCGACATAGCACGAAGAATCGCCAAACTTAAGTGGCAATGGGCAAGGCACATTGCTCGCAGAACAGATGGCCGTTGGGGCCGAAAGGTTCTGGAATGGCGACCTCGTACCAGAAGACGTAGCGTTAGAAGGCCTCCTACATTGTGGACCGATGACCTGGTGAAGGTTGCGGGAATCCGATGGCTGCGAGACGCACAGGATCGTTCATTGTGGCAACACTTGTCCAACAGTGAACGTCTTTCAGCTGAAGTGATGATGATGGTAATGATAACAATAAATATGAAGTTTAAACCAGGGATGTAACGGAGGTAATTATATCGGAACCGAAGGCGGAGTCGGAGTTTTTAAATTTGATTTATCGGAGTCGGAACCGGAATCGGAACCGGAGTTGAAACCGGAGGCGGAAGAGGGTCAGAAGTGGTGGCAGGAGAGAGATATAAAGAAGATGGATGTGTCGTGTGCAAACTAACAACAAGTGAAAAAATAAATGACAATAAAGTTCACGTAGCGGGAGTCAGTGGGTTTCCGGACCTCCGATTAAAACCTCCGATTTAAAAGTGTCGGAGCCGAAGTCGGACCCGAAGGTGTAATAATATCGGAAGTTCCGACTTAACGGAGTCGGAGTCGAAGCTCCGTAACATCCGTGGTTTAAACCTCCCGATGATTTTATCGAGCCGTCGGAGAGCCTCTCTCCTGGAAACAAGTTGCCATGGCCAACCTGGAATACTCTAAACAGACTCCGCACCCAGGTTGGGCGCAGCAAAGACAATCTCCACAGGTCGGGGTTCTCAGATGGTTCCGATCTTCAGTGTTTGTGCGGCGTCTCTCCGCAGACCATGTCCCACCTTCCGTCCTGCGTCACGTGCCCTGTTGCCTGCTCACGTAGGGACCTAATGACAGCATCAGCGGACGGCATTGCCGTGGCCGAATTCGGGCCAGGCAAGGAATTTAACTAGTTTTGCCATCGATCCGATAAGAAGAAGAATAAAAATGATTCGAGCGTAGGTATGGAGATGCGATATTAACACTCAAACAGATGCAAATTGGTTGCCTAGTGACAACTTGAGACATGAGCGCTATTCAATGAAGAGATCTTAATTGAATTGATCGACCAACTCGAATAGTTTATCAAAGGCATATTATGTTCTATTGGGACTCTGTATTTGTATTGGATACAAGCTTAATTGAGTATTCTCCCGGTTTGGCTTTAAGTAGTCTTTAAATGGTCCTTAAATGACTCAATTAGAACTAAAATTTACAAAATGTGATACTTTTTTGATCGTATTATGCTGAACTGGACCTATTTGGCACAGCGAAGAGACACACAATGTTGTTTTTTTTTTTAATTTCTACATACCTAAGTTGTTTCTTCATTCTATGTGTCATAGTATATTTTGAAACAAGTGCAGAAAGTTTGTCATTGCGACCGAAGCGGAATTCGTGTGTTTTGGAGCGGCTGCAGTGAAAAATTTATATGTATCAAACGACTTTTTTCTTTATGTACACTTACGAAGAAATTAATAAACGGGGGTTGACCAGCGACTCGTGGTGGTCGACGCGCGCCCAGACTGATAAAAAAAAATAAAAAAAAAAATGCAATAAAATTGCGGTGGGGGAGAGCACGCGCACTTTTCTGCACGGATGCGGAAAAGAGTCTATTGCGTGCCTAAAAGCGGTGAGATAAGGGAGGATTTTCGAGAAAATATATTTTGTTTCTTTCTTTCTATTAAATACATTATTTAGTTGCCATAATACCGAGCTACGCGCGCAGACAGAGGCAGGCTGTGTTGAAATAACCCAATTGGAGTAGAATGTCTTCATTTTAACATTCTGCGCACGTTATAGGAATCAACTAATGGAAAGTTATGGCACTCATAAGCGTTGGATTTCGACCAAACATTATTTTCACCGATCGTGAGCATGCACAAACTATAAACAAAGTCGCGTCACTTTCAAAATTATTTTCATGAGAGCCTGGTCTTTCAAATCACAAAAAATCACTTTTAGATGCGTTTTACATTTTGTTACTCTTCAAGCTAAACACTATATCCAATATATACAATCCAATACATGTGGATGGGTGGAGAGGGAGAGGGAGGCCAAAGAAAAGATGAATGGATTGCGTGAAGAATGATATGAAAGAAAAGGAAGTTAGTGATAGCATGACGAGTGACAGGGTAGAATGGAAGAAAAAAACGTATTGCGCCGACCCCAAATAAGGTGGGACAAGGGCAGGAAGAAGAAGACTCTTCAAGCTAATACAGCAGGGTATAACGCATTAAAAATTAGCTGCCTAATTATTAGTGTTGAAAGGTCGAGTTCTCATTAAAGTTACTTGCTCATTAAATCTAAAGATAAAAAAGCCTAAATCTTTTACACTGTAAGATCTCGTAGTTACAAGTCTATTCTCTTTACCCTCAGATGGCTCTGGAAAACCGGACGCGCATACAGCAGAACGACCTTCTTCTTCATGAAGCTGTAATCAAGAACGAACCAGCGGCAGTGCGTGAAGCGCTGGAGCGCCCCACCGATGTCAACTGCAGAAACAATGTGAGTCGTTCTCCTCATAAAGTATGCCAGCCTAGTACTTTGAACTTCTTAAACGAAACCTTGACTTGCCGTGTATGTCCAATATTAGGTATTTGGTTACATACTAATTTTAACATTCTATTTTAAAATCAATTATTTAAGATTTACAGTGCCGCGCTCCTAAAATACATAGACCAGGCTTTCACATTCCTTCGCAAGTTTGCACAACCAACACAACTAAATCCTGTTCATTATTCATACCAACTGCCTTACTGATTGTTTCTGGCTTCCTGCTTTTGTCAACAATATAATTGAAGCCGTTGTATTTGTTTGTTTGTACGCCGTTGTAAGACAAAACAATAATCCCGTTGCCACCAACAAGATTCCATGTTGACGCGAAGTAAATGAGATCGGAAACAACAGCCTTCACTCGTGGTGATACTCGGAATTCGAGACTCCCTTCGATGTTTTTCATGAAAACAAGTTAATAGCTTTCACGCTTCAGCGAGCCCCGTAATTGTCCGTGGTTGAACACGAGTTCCCCTATATCGATACTGCGAATGATCCCCGAGGAGCATTTCTAACAAACGCTATCAACTGACGCCGAAGATTGCAGTATAATATTATTATTAGAAATCAGATGCTTTCTAGTCTCTCCAGGAAATCTCTAGGAGGATTGCGATGTTAAATATGCAAATGGCTTTGTATAATTCCGATACACAAATGTGAGCATTTAGAACTATGAAATACGTTTGTGGTAAAACATGAAGTTTGAATCTATAAGTTTATTTTTCTTGACAGTATGGAAGAGCTCCAATACACTGGGCGGCCAGCAGAGGTAACGTGGAGATAATAAAATTACTCATCGAGTCCAAGTGCGACATAGAAGCAGCCGATAAGGTAATTTTGCTTGCGAATAATTTATTGGCGCAGTAACCAACGGAAGTGTTTCCCGCTGTGCTCGGTTTCATGCAATTTGTATGACACCACATCCCTTGTTGTTTTACCCAAGTTGTTGTTTTCACTGCCGTTTTATACTCGCTTATCTGTAATTAAAATGCTCTATGTAATAAATTAAAATGCAAGAAAATATAACCAACCACTTGTTTTGGATTTTTGTTTTTTGGGAATTTTTCTTCACTACTCAGGTATTTCAAGTACCAGGGTAACAGAGCTAGCAGAAGATCATTTAAATGTTTGTTTCAGTTCGGAATGCGGCCGTTGTTGATGGCGGCGTGGCACGGGCACCTCGAAGCCGTGAAGACTCTCGTCAGTGCGGGGGCTTGCCTTGCTGCTACTAACAAAGTATGCTCTCCTTGTATTTTTCGGTTCATCTGCATACCATGTTGAAAAAGTGAAGGTTTAATTCCAAAACTTAAGTATAAAATTATGACGAGGTGATTGTATTTTTTAAATACGAGTATGTTGTTTAACCTTTCAATTGTGATAATTACAGACACAATTGAAAGACAATAGGTGCGCGAACGCCGGCGTTCGCTTGGGGTTTAATGAATTAATTTAATAATAATACACTCTTATATGTCTCTTCAAACATGATACACAGGTACAGGTAAATAATGTAACTTATTAATATAATTACAATTAAAAAGCTCTATTATAGGATAGAGCTTATTAATAATTGAGCGAAACATTCATTTTAATTGTAAAATAATTTATTTTATAAATAAGCGCGTATCGCGTTACCTTGTCAATTAGCTACAATTAAAATTAAACCTTGTAAATTGTAGACAGGCGCCATTTTGTGATGTGGCAATAAAGGCTACAATCAAATTATAAAAATAGCACCTGAGTGATGGAGATCCGAGACAAATTATAATACCAAGTTATTTCATTAAATTCATCGACACAAAGGAAGGAGTTATTATTTTCAGTGGTTTCAAGCCTCTACATAGAGTAAATGAAAGATTGATTGACATATTAGTGGTGCTGTGTTCATTATTAGGTGGAGATTCAGTTTAACACAAGCAAGGTACGTACTTTATTGTATTTCTTGTAAAACAAAAAAAAAACCAAATTAATGCAATTTTGATCAATGTTCGATAGAATGAAATCAAAATTTTTCTTTTTCGCTAAGTTACTCTCCGAAACTACTAGGATATTAGAAATCTAAGAAGACTGTAAATATTATTAGTTGTTCGCTAAATTCATTTGAATTCGAATTTCATTACAAATGTCATATTTTTGTAAAGAATTTCTTTGTTGTGATTTTTTTTAAATAATATCGGAATCTCTTTGGATATTTTTAAGTTAGCACCTATGGAGAAATTATAGCAGCAGGTAATAGAAACATTTTCAATGAATGAAACAAGTGATAAACCTGACGAAAAAAGTAACAACAAAAAGTAGGGTAAACACGATCAAAACTGAGGTGAACTTTGTTTGGCAAATCCGGAACAAATCACGAGTGCACCGTTCTGTGATATAAATGACTAGGCGCACATAAAGACAAGTATGTTTTTTACAGAAACAAAACGATCTCCTTCAATGCGCCTGTTCCCGGGGCTCGCTCGACGTAGCAGAGTATGCCATATCTCTGGGTGCTAAGGTCCAAACTTCGGATGCTGCCGGTGATGCCCCCCTCGCCTTGGCATCCAGAGCCGGACACTCCTCGCTAGTGGAGTTATTACTGCAGAAGGGGGCCTATATCGATGCTGTCAATAAGGTGAGTTGGAAACGTAACACAACCGATCAATGGCAATATGTTATTCTAGGCAAAATCATACGAATTATAACCAGTTTCTTCATCGATACTGAACATCACAACTTATTAATCTCATGTCAACTTTACATTGCCAAGTAATCTGATTGGCTATGGCGGTCAGAAAGTAAGTCAACCAATACGAATTTCAGCTCCGACATGCGTTTCTCAATTTGTGAGCTAGGTCATTTTCGTGTAAATTTTAGCTTTAATATGGGTGTTAATTAATACCATCAATGCCAGTTGGTTTATTCTGTTTCTACATTACCTACTCTCGATCCATATTCAACACTAGCTTTTGACCGCGGCCCCGCCCGCATACATGAAATATAGCCTATGTCAATCAGGAATAAAGCAGCATTTTGCAATCGGGTACTTTCAAAGATTAAGTACCTCCTACAAACAAAAAAAGACATAAAAACAAACTTTAACTCTTTATAATATTAGAGTAGATTGATAGCCCTGACGCTATCAATGTTGAATATGGCTTGACTATCTTACCTGATGGCAAGCGATGATGTGGTCGACGACGGAGCACGCTTGCCTAGAAGTAACCTATTCGCTCTTGCCTATTTTTCCTTCTGTCACAGATACACCAGGAATAAACTGGATATTATCTCTATGAAGCATTTCTCGTAGTTCACAGTCCAAGGGTTTCAACCTAAGCAAAAAACTCTAAATACAGTAATTGGGAATATCCGCATTTATTTAAGGAAACACTTGTGTTTAAATATTTGTAAATACGAAGAAGTATTTGTCACATTTATTAAACTAATTATTGTAAAGAAGACGAAAGTTTATGAGTGTGTTTATGTTTGTTACTTCTTCTCGTACACGAGTCTACGATTACAAAGTTTCCTGGGTTATCACATTGAATGGCAATGCTAATTCCACGTTAGCACATTTAATGGCACTGCTATTTCCACGTTGCCACGTTGAATGGCAATGCTAATTCCACGTTGTCACGTTGAATGGCAATGCTAATTCTTTGAACAAAGAACTTATAATCGTTAAAATTTAAAGAACAAAAAGCAATGCTGGTCTGTAAATGCTTTATAAATTTATTCGTTTTCAACAAATTTATTCAAAACAAGATTTGTTTGTTGTTTGCATACGTTTAACCTTTTGTAATTAATACTTGATTGGATAAACAAAACGTATTTGAAACGCGAAACCCTTTCGTTGCCTTTAAATAAAGCTATATAAGCGAAATATTTCAGTGATATTTATCACTTAGTGCTGCCAGTGGGTTCGCCCGTGTGATAGCAGAAAATTATCCCAAGGGAACATACTGCTGGGATAAAAAGTATCCTGTGTGTCCAGGACATGGTCTACCCAAGTGTACCAAGTTTGTAGACGAGGAGCAATAGGTAGCTCTCTGACGAACGTCCGGTAACCGTCCGAACCGAGCAAAAGTCGTGGACGGTGCGTATTGTTCCACGCGCACCGTTGGGGCCCAGCAGGGTCGAAGCTTACTGGGACCAAAGGTTTGTTTCTAAAAGGACTACTCCGCCCTGTTATGAAAGGCAACGAACGAACAGGAGTGGGTTTTCAGTTAGTAAAAGTCTGACAACCTATCCCGCTCCGCTTAAGAGCGGGACATGTCATTGGATGATTTTCCCACCTGAAAAAAAATGTACCTACCAAGTTTACGCATGGAAAAAAAATCTATACAATATCAATGGTCAATTCTTATTTAGGTTTGTAAATTAATTTATTTAGTTTAAGTTACTGAGATACTTACTAAACGTAATTTTAACAATCAACTTCAAGTTTATTTAAAAAGTTGTATGTTGTTGTTCGTCGTCCTTGGCTCCTAGTTTAATTGGTTTTGTCCATTTCGTTTTACTTAGGTATAGACCTGCCCTCGATGTTAGAGTCCGGATCGGGTAGGTATATCGAATTCTTCAGTACGATGAGCTAATTTTTAAGCAGCTTAAACTGTAAAAGTTTTTGGTACACCGAGAATTTCCCTTATTAATGACAAACAGGACTTATACAAGAGGTATTCTATATTATATTTGCGTAAACAGTATATGTTAAAAGATCATCATCATCATCATTATTTCAGCCCAAAAGACGTCCGCTGTTGGACATAGGCCTCCCCCAAGTGTCGCCACAACGACCGATCCTGTGCGTTCCGCATCCACCGCATTCCCGCGACTATCACCAGGTTCAAACGCTGTGTTTTCCGGTGCGCGGCTGCCACTCATGAACCTTTCGGTCCCAGCGCCCATCCGTTCTACGAGCAGTGTTGCTTATATGCCACTTTAGTTCGGTGATTCTTCGGGCTACGTCGGCGACCTTGATTCTCCATGGGATGTTGAAAGTTACTTCATAATATTTCAATCAAAATCAAATCAAAATTATTTATTTCAAATAGACCATTTACAGGCACTTTTGAATAGTCAAATGTCGGTCAGTCCAAAAAAGTGAAGCTAAATTGCACGTTCCAAAGAGTAGGTCTCTATGGAGAAGAACGTGCAAGAAACTCCATGGACACTCTTTTAAATCATACATATAATCTTCAGTTCCATATAATCTTAATATTGTGGATAATAAATAAATTTTAAGAAAGCAAAATAAAACTAAAAAATAATTAAAAGATAGAAACGCAACTAAGAGATGACCATTTATTTACCATAGATATCCAATAATTACTAACTAATGATATTATTCGTTAAACTTTCAAGTAATATATCTTCTACAAGCCAGTTTCAATTATTGAAAATCCATTAGAAAGGGATTAAAAAGCAATTCAATCGAGAAGAGTAGACAGAGAGTACCAGGTTAGCATGAAGCTTAACAATGCATCAGTCAGATTAATTCCGCTTTTCCAAAGAGCGGGCAAAGATTACCGAGAACGAATTAACATTTTCGGTCGAGCGTAAGGTACGCAGAATTAAATTATAAGGCCATTACTGATGCTCCCTAAGAACATAAATTCGTATAATTGAACTACCCTAACTCAGAGCTAGGACCATTTTCCGTAATTATTGCTAATTTGAAATAGGCACAATCAGAAATCTGTCGGTTTTCTATCGTTTACATTTCTAGGAAAGTGCTCTGGAATTGGACAATCTAAGTCCGTTCCATCATCGGATAACTATACGTACGGCGTTACGCCACTGGTAAATGGTAAATATCCCAACCATACGTACAAAGCATTTGGGAACACATTCATTATGCGTACAAATAAGGAGTTGAATTCCCTGCCGGAGGCTGTGTTTCCTGATAGCTACAACTTAGGGGCCTTTAAGTCAAGAGTGCATAAGTTACTTCTAGGCAAGCGTACTCCATCGTCGACCACATCATCGCTTATGATCAGTTGAGACGGTGGTCAAACGCGAGCCCATCAACAGTTAAAAAAAAATATTTCCTAAAGGCGATCTTGACCTATAGACGTTACGGCTTTGTAAGATGTGTTTTCTTACAACCGTTCCCACCAAGGCTAAGTGTCAAGCATATTGCTCGCAGAACAGCTAGTCGATGGATCTTAAAGGGTCTAGATTGGCGACCGAGTACCGGAAGACGCTGCATTGGAAAGTCCCACAAGATGAACCGACGACCTGGGTCGCGGGAATTCGATGGTAGCAAAACGCATAAGATCACTGTGGTAACACTTGGAGGGGCCTGTATCCAGCAATGGACATCTTTCAGTTGAAATAATGATATTTACACCGGGCTAGTTTGCGGGAATCGTGAAAGATAACTGAAAATTCGCGGAAAATGCACCCCCATTCACCGAACTTCTATTTGCAATTCATCTCGTCCAATCATATAGCAGTGTTCAATCAAAAATATCAAATACCGAACCGTACCGTATGTGTATCGATTTAGTCAGAACAGAGAGTGTTCGGTACATTTTTTGGGCTTATTGTTTTTCTTTAACCCTGTATGATTTGGAAAATAAAGCATCGAAAATATATACGCCAATCGAATGTGTGCGTAAAGGTATGCGAAACAGGGTGTAAAGTCCTGCAAACCTCCGTTCCATCTCCGTTTTATCCACTGACGTGGGTGGTATATCTGGTCCGGGCAGCTGCCCCGTTTCGAACTGTTGTATATATGTTCTATTCGCGCGGAAAATTAATACCGCGATGCAAAATTTTGAATTTTAGTTTCTATATGGCGTCATAGGACGTCGCTATTAGCAATTCGGCAGGCATACGAGATTTTGGGAAACCGAACGAGTATTGGATTTATAAGATTGATGATCTTTCCCCAATATTACCAACGACGGGAACAAGATCTACTTACGGTTTTAAAATGGCAGGGGATGACTTGCACGCTCTATTAATGGGCCCACAAAAATGGTAGCTTAGCAAATAAGGGCAAGATATCCTGAAGGTACCTGAGTAGTGGAGCGATATTCCTACCGCAATAATACCAGAGCCTGGAAGATAGTTATATCCTTACCAGTCTTCACTGGAATGCCACCTTCCTCCAAGCTTCTTTGCTCTTGCGAGTCTCTACTAACACCAGCAAGGCAAGAGAGAAAAGGGAGCTCCGTTCCTCGTCAGTGTTCACTCCAGCCGGCAATGAAGTAAAGGCAAGCCGGAGACAAGGAACCACGCTTCTCCTAGGATATTAGGTTTATTCGTGGGGTCACTACTGCCTAAAAGTTCGCCACATAGCGGCCTTGCGGATCGTATCTCTCTCAGGGCGATATTTCACCGAGACACCATGGTGGCTCGACCAGAAAGCTCGAGAGGAAATGAGATGCGGCCGCATCCTTCTGCGAACCAGTAATGCTAGCGAAGGAGGCGGCTGCGTAAGGGAACGTAGTTTTTGACGCCCAGCCAACCCGGCAGGAGGCGCCCTGGGTTGCGGACGACGAGCATTGGGTAACTCGCTGTCCGCTCGTTCTATAAGGATAAGGATAAGGGCCCAATAGGGCGGGTGCCTGCTAGGACCATGGAGATAAATATGAAATGGATACTGAAGCTCCCAGAACCTGAAAAATTGTCAAAAACTTATCAAAATAGAAAGAAATTAGAATTGTCTTTGAGAGATATATAATTATACTCGAAATCACCCGCTTAACATGTTTTCTGAAACAACCAAGTTTACTTAATAATCGCGTTACCTACCCAGTACTAGGATTGCAAAATCATTACAAATGCAGAATGCTCTACCAGGACAACATAAATATTAAAAAGATAAAATGAAACTTAAACTAATCTCTTGCAGCCGACGAGAATCTAGTCTATCTACAAAGTTTAATGCAGCAAAGTGAACTGGGATAAAATATAGTTATTTATTATAGTGGAGGATTCTCCGGGGGTAAATTAGATAGCAAATTGAATCATAGCATCTAGCCCGAGTCTTGATTTGCGGTAACACAATAAAATGGACATTAATGGACTCCAAGATTTTATTGTCAAACATCCGTGTTTTTTACTAAATGACATTTTAATTGTAGATACAATACTAGTATCATTAAACACATTGAAAGGCAATAAGTTTTTGAATTAATGTTGTTTGAAAATTGATACTGATTGAATGAATACCTTCTAATGTCGTTTTAGGTACCTACCTACTAATATTACACTTTGTCATTATGGTTTTAAAAGTTCTCCTTGATCGTTATGTAGTTCTAGTACTTTTGTTAAAAGAAATAATATGAATGCGTGTGCTTACCCCGTGTCTGTTGCGCAAACTAGTGACCGTCAAAAAGTGCTTACCTATATGTTACCCAAACTAATTTGATAGTTTGCGTAGTGATTTGTCATATAATGATAGCCTGTCTAAAACTAATCTAACTTTCACACAGTCTAGGACCAAGAAGAAGAAAGACGTATGACTAATAAAGCTGGGTTTACATTACTGGATGCACCAATCAAACGACTCTGTTCAAGATTACGTCATAGAATACTGAGTTTTGTAGCCAATCAAGTACGTCAAAAGACGTCACGACACGACACAACACAATAATGTAAATATAAACCGTAAAATTTGCGTGGAGTGCGTGGGTATCATCATATTTGTCTACTTTTTAGGTGGGAGTATGGCTATATTTACAATGCAATCTAACATAAAAAAAACTAGCGTTTATTTTTGTTCCGGTTCGTGGTTTATTTAGTCAGTTCGTCGTAGTTATTCCTTTTTGTTGGGACGTCAAAAGCATAGCAGTTCCGTTTTACCATTTTCATGAAATGTGCTCCAGTTTCTAATAAAACGAGTGTAATATTACATAACTTTAGAGGAACTGGAACTATATTTATCAACAAGCCATTCCTATCAAAAGCAGTTCTCGAAACCACGCTTTTCTCTTCGCAATAATTTCTTAGAAGCGAAAATAGAGCGCTGAATAGGGGAACACGTTTATCAAACTCAACATTGATTTTAAATCACACTAGCTTTTGCCTGCGGCTTCACACGTGTACCTACATAAAATATAACCTGTGTCACTCAGGAATAAAGCAGCATTCTATCGGTGAAAAAAAAATAGCGATCGGACCAGTATTTCCAGATATTAACAAAAAAAAAAAAAAAAACTTTACCTCTTTATTATATTAGTGTAGATGGGTAGTTTTCGGGATCAAAATAATTACATTTTATTTGGTCCGTATTTTAGATTATAAAAAATATTGGACACGTATTTTTTGCTTTTTTCGATTAAAGTGACGTCACCAACCGTGCGAAAAAATGAAAACTTCTTCACCAGTTCCACTTCATCAAATACCATTTTTGACTGTAAGTAAACGCTTAACAACGGCTTAAACGGCTTTGATGAAAATACCAAAAGAACTATATGGTTGCCCATAACATTTGAGGAGTTCCCTCGATTTCGCCAAGATTGCATCATCAGATCCCAACTTGGCGATTATGGGACTATTTGGGAAGTTATACCCTTTCCAACAAAAAAATAATTTTTGAAATCGGTTGGTAAGCGACGAAGTTATGAACACACATAAAAAAAATATACAAACACCCGAATTGAGAACCTCCTCCTTTTTTAGAAGTCGGTTAAAAATAGTAATCTATGGAGTCTAAAATGTTCTCACATTCACATTGTAAAAAGCGACTTTACAAAAATATAAATAAATCTATCAATAAATATTATTATTTCCTTTTTTTTGGGAGAGCGGGTAATCGAACCATGGAGTTTCTTGCACGTTCTTCTCCATATAGATCTACACTTTAGAACGTGCAATTTAGCTTCACTTTTATTGGAATGACCGACATCTGACTATTCAAAAGTGCCTGTAAATAGTCTATTTTAAATAAATGATTTTGAATTTTGAAAAAAAAAAAAAACAATAAATGAGTTGTTTACCAAGATATCAATACCATTTAAACGTTTATATCATCTAAGTATTATAAACGGTTTCAAATACCCTCCTGACCTTTATAGAGTAAATTCTGTCACCAAATCATGTCCTCGCGCTTGGTCAGTCAATCAAATCGATCCTTCCGAACGGATGAACCTGGATAATTACATTCACAGCTGATCCGTTTAGCTGTTATCTCATTACTTGAACACAGCCTGTATTTATGTCCTAGAGGTAATCTCTATGCAGCGCTGCAAGCCTAGTAATTTACTGTTCATCCGAACTATTTAGTTTTAGACAAAACTCTACTAATCGCCCTAGCAAACGTATCTCATTAGTATTTGTAGTTTAATTTTAATGAAATTCATATTGCTGAACTGGTTTTATCCATATTGGTAATTAGAACCAAAACTATGGGGACATGAAAAGGGACCGCCTTAACTGCAGCACAACTGTACAATATACTTTTCTACATTGGCACTTGACACGTTAATAGTAGTTTATGTGACTAGGGGATAAAGCAGTGTCTTTAAGTCGCGGGCGGCATGTTGAATTCCGAACGAAACGAAGGTTGCTGATTTTAATCCCGAACGATAGTGAGGGATTTATAAAAT
Organism: Mythimna albipuncta; assembly: GCA_929112965.1. NCBI lineage: Eukaryota > Metazoa > Arthropoda > Insecta > Lepidoptera > Noctuidae > Mythimna > Mythimna albipuncta. The sequence continues at coordinate 3,143,391 of OV815973.1, forward strand.
TAACTCCCGAGCATTGCGAGGGAGTTAATAAAGAAACCTGAGTGAAGTGAGGAATTTAAGCCGCCCAAGACAAAGACAGCTTTATCCCCGTGTTGCATACTCTACTTTTTACACCATCTGTGAGATAATCAAAAGACAATTTGTTCGACCAAATCATATATTAGAGAAATATAAGTATTATATTTACAAGTTCATCAAACAAACAAAATTCACTACTCGAAGATTCTATAGTTTCAATTTTCTATAATGCTCCCGTGTCGTCAGTACGCACGTTTTATTCTATTTTCTTTTTATTGTTAGTGGCCAGTTTGAATCATAGTGATTACATACTCTTTGGTTTGAATTTCGAGTCAACTTGTTCGATGCGCCTACATTTTAATTCACAATGTTGTCGATTCTTGATGCTCCAAATTCAAATCTCATTATTCCCTAGGGATCGGCCATACTGCATTATCTCCCTAGGCATATAATGACTTGCTTTAAGTGAGGTTTGTATGACGTGTAAAACGACATTATCGATCGAGCAGGTGGTGTAAAAAAATATATTTTACACCATCTGCTCGATAATGTCGTTTTAAAGAGTATGTAATCACTATGATTTAAACTGGCCACTAACAAAAAAAAGAAAATAGAATAAAATGTGCGTATAGAATGTCTAGTAAGTCAACCGACTTGAGAATTTTGTATAATATTTAATCAAATATTCGGTACTTTTTATAAGTTTCTTCTGTTAGTAAACAATGATCTCTATCTCTTAATCAACCTTGATTATTGAACTCGTGTTGACTACATCAGATTTCATTAAATCCTAATAATTACCCAAGTCGTTTAACTTATTAGACAGACTCTACTGACGACACGGGAGCATTATAGAAAATTGAAACTATAGAATCTTGGAGGAGTGAATTTTGTTTGTTTGATGAACTTGTAAATATAATACTCATATTTCTCTAATTTATGATTTGGTCGACCAAATTGTCTTTTAATTATCTCACAGATGGTGTAAAAAGTAGAGTATGCAACACGGGGATAAAGCTGTCTTTGTCTTGGTCGGCTTAAATTCCTCACTTCACTCAGGTTTCTTTATTAACTCCCTCGCAATGCTCGGGAGTTAATTTTATAAATCCCTCACTATCGTTCGGGATTAAATCAGCAACCTTCGTTTCGTTCGGAATTCAACATGCCGCCCGCGACTTAAAGACACTGCTTTATCCCCTAGTCACATAAACTACTATTAATTTTAATACTATAAAGAGGAAAGAGAGGAGGATAAGTAAGAAGAGAGGAGGTATGTTTGTACAAAACATCAAATTGTACCAGCTATTCTTATAAAATTGAAATGCAAAAAAAGTATAAGTATCATGTTTGCTTGGTTCGCGCACTTTGCGACGGGCAGAAAGAAATTCAAATTGGTTTCGCCCTTGGAACATACTGAAAAAAATTTTATGGCCCTAAAGCTATAAAGTTAGGAAACCCTTGATCTATACTAAAAACATTTTATCCGCTTTGGCTCATCATACAAATGGACACCTCCAAGTATGCTGGAAACTGACACTAACGTAGAGGAAAATCATCTATATACACTAATTTTCTAAAGAAGTAAAGTTTGTAAATTATGTTTGTGTAAATTTGTGAAATAATCTCTGGAACTACTGAACCGATTTTGAAAATTCATTCACCAGTATCAAGCTACATTATTCCTGAGTGACATAGGCTATATTTTATTGTAATTAATAATATTTTGTGAGCAGTGGTGGCCGAGTGGTAATGGCCCCGACTTACGAGTTGTAAACCCAGCCAGACGCATTACTTTGTGTAATTTATTTCATCACCACTGCTCTCAAAACGGTAAAGGAAAACATCGTGAGGAAACCGGCATGCCCTAGAACCAAAAATTCGAAAACATGTAACGTTTACCTACCCGCACTGGGCCCGCGTGGTGGCTTACGGCCCATTCCCTCTTCTAGAGAGGAGGCCTGAGTCCCAGCAGTGGAAGGGAACATTTAAAAGGCTGATGATGATGATGATGAACAATATTTTCTTACTCCAACAATATTTCACGCCTGGTGAAGTCAGCAGGGATCAAGCTGGTCCAAAACATTGTGAAACTGTTTGCAAAATAACAACCGACCATTAAAAATATTCGATACAAAATAACTAAAAAATCCTCTCATTGTTATGGTAGGTATTCTTTAATCACCGTTGTGGCCATTGTGAGATGGAAAGAAAATACAAAAAGCACTGAACTGCGATTTGATGCCAATGAACGTTTTGTTACAAGCCGAGTCGATTGCCGACCTGTTTAATTAATAAAATTGGGATCGATATTTACCGTATTTACCAGTCAGAAGTTGAAATATTTCTACTCTTTGAACTTTGTATTCAGGGGCGTAGCTAACCGCCATATCTGCCGTATCAATGATATGGGGCTCCGGCGTTACAGGGGCCCAGACGCGACGTGCACAAACGTAACATGTTACCCACAATCTTTTTGTATTGATAAGAGAGTACTAGTGAATAATCAATGAAAGTTTTTTTTTGGTTTGTAGGAGGTAATCTTTGAAAGTACTGGTCCGATTGCTATTTTTAATTTTATAATTTTAATTTTTTTACTGATAGGAAGCTTCATTCCTTAGTGACATAGGCTATATTTTATTTGCGCGGACGAAGCCGCTGGCAGAAGCTAGTATGATCTCATTTCTCCGCCCGCTCTAGCATTTTCTAAATAAGATCACAATAAAAACTTAACCTATCCTAGTCCAGCGAGCTCACAAAAAGAAACAATAAAATTGTTTGATACCTCGGGGGGCCCCCCGAGGACCTACCTACGCCATTGATTGTATTTTTTTTTATGCTTGACTGCGATCCCTCTGATGGTATGCAGTGATACAATCGTTGATGGTGAATCGCATTCACTCTAGCTTTGAAGACACCTACATTATAATCGGACGGGAAGACCGCTGGAGTTCAATGTATCGTACGCGAAGTAAACGACCATATCGTACGCCAAATAAACGACGAGATGAAACGCTTAGTCCACACCGGTTTTTTGATAAATTGTTCCTTGTTTGTATCAGACTTAAAGTACATAGGCAGCCGTATGTAAGCTGAGCTGTCCGCTACAAGGAACGATGTAACTCCAATAAAAATTGCATCATTCCCAGGCAACAACCATTTTCTAGGATACTGCTATTCTGCTTTGATTTTCGTTCTCTTGATATGCTAATGTCATAATCGTTTTTTTTTATGTCTTTGTTGTTCTGTAAACTATTTTTCATTATAGTCACAGAAAAAATGAAAAAGGTTAGAAAGAAAATACTTTCCGATTTGTACTACACCGAGTGTCGCCGCTTGTCTCACACCCTTTAACTCCACTACCATTTTTCACCTAGTGCTCTTTTGATTGTCTCGCTAACGCTCAGGATTCTAATTTTTGAGTCACTCGCTGCGCTCGTGGTTCAATTTTTAGAAACCTTCGCTTGCTCGGTCATCAAAATTGAGCACGCGGTTAAAAAGTAACTTTGCACTCTTGTATAACAAATAACTATTATGTTATTTTATTAGTCCGATTAATGTTTACCAGAACTAAACACAAGCAAATAGCTTATTAAACTAATCCCTAACGTTGATTAGGACTATTTAGAATCCAATATACCAGGCAAACATGTCAAGGCAGTATTAAAGGATAATCAAAGCGTGAACACAAACAACGGCTCTGAAAATCAACACCAAATTGGAGGCGCGCCGAAACAAACAGAACTCCAATAAGCCATGTCACCCTAGTACCGCAATTACGGTTGGCTGTCCACCCACTCGACATGTTGATGCACTGGACAGCCACTTAACTCGACCGACAGCGACAGGACAAAAATCCACATGACACACCCTCATACACATGACGCAAGCATGAAATTTTATCTCGTGTAGATAAATAACATGAATATAAATCGAATAAAACATGAAAAGGTAATTATGATAAGTTATCTTGATCCTGCGAAGCATTAAAATAATGTAGCATGTGGCGATAGTCTAAAATAAGGGGGAAGGTAAACGAAATGCCTAAATAAATAAGATAATAGTACAACAACATTTTGATACAAGTGCAAAATGATTTTTAGATTCGCATGAGCCGCAGGCGAATGTGTTATGGAACCGAGGGCTGCAGTGACAAAGCACGTGTATCAAACGACTTTTTTCAAAACACTTACGAACAAAAGAATAAATAATGGCGCCTCGTGGGGGTCGACGCGCGCCCAGCCTGATATAATAAAAGTAATAAAATTGTGACGGGTAGAGCATGTGCACTTTTCTGCACTAGCGTGGAAAACAGTATATTGCGTGCCTAAAAGCAGTGGGATAAGAGGGTGTTTTCGAGTATTGAAAAAATATAAACACGTTACAATATCTACTGGTAATTATGTAAACTGAAATTTTCTCAAAGTGGTGCTATTTTGGACGAAGTTAATCCTACTGAATCCAACTAAAATCCTAAATTGTAATTTGATACTGTCAATCCAAATGTTCTCTTTAGGACGGAGGACTAATTAAAATTATTGAAGAATTTGTTCATTTCGAAAGTTAATTTTAATGAATAGGTGCCAGTTGTACAGTTTGAAACGTACTTTTATCTCTTACTAATTATCCCAAAGACATTTGTGCTAAAGCGGAAATGAAAAAAAAATTGTGTCCGACCGAAACACGATTTTCATGCCGGCCTCTATAACAACCGTCAGCTTAAAAACGCTAGTTTTGGTAACTCTTTGTTCGAAAACTAAACTTTAAACGAAACCAGTTTTTTTACCGAACCCAAAACTGAATCTTCGGTCGTTTTTAAAAGTTATTATTAATATAAGCCTAACTAGCTACCATTGTGCCTATCTATATTAAAATTTAGATAAAGGAAAACTTGATAGACTCAGGTAGGGTTAACATAGATAAATAAGATAGATAAGTCTTTATTTGCCTTAAACATGGTATAATGTTGTGTTAGTCTTATTTAAATACAATGTCCACATTTTTAGCTACACAGAATAAGTGTCAATTGCATGCAAAAAATTTTCGATCAAAACAACAGTAAGTTAATTCAGTTAAATAGATGGATACAATATTATAATTTTATGTCAAAGAAACCATTAATGTCATAGAAATTATGTCCATTCAGCCATTTATACAATTTGTTTCTAAATAAATTTGCATTATTTATACATTTTAATTCTTTAGGGATTTTGTTGTAAATGCGTACACACATCACAAGGCAGCTTTTAGCATACTTGGCTGATTTACGATTATCATCTCTTACAAGTCTGTGTGGATTTCTTGGACGAGAGATTACTTCATAAGCTTTCTTGAACAATTCCTTATTACTGTAGACAAAGTTACAGGTTGCGTATATGTAAAGTGCAGGAAGTAGAAATAAACCCAGTTTTTTAAAAAAATGACCGACAGGATTCGTTATATGACAGGCGTTTGCCGCATTTGACACGCATTTTAAGGTTTAGACAGGCTTGCGGCCGGCATTGGTCTGAAACAGGCATTTTTAAATTTCGCGCCCGTGCGCCTATTTGATGATGACACGAAACTGTATCTTGTGAAGATTTTTACGTTTATGTAAGAACAAAAAAAATAATGTCCTCTGACAAATATCAGTAATAAATATCCTTCTTCATTATTGTCTGTTGGCTTTTATTTATTACCTACAGCGTTTTGCTTTGGATAGGCATTTTTCTGAAAATTCAGGCATTTTAGGTACCATAAACAGGCATCCCTCTATTTACATATGGTAAACCTAGACTCAGGTGAAATTTAACCACTATTAGTTTGCAAAACCATGCATATTTTACAAGAAAACTTAGCCTTTTTATTTTAAAAACTGTTTTCAACTTGATTGTGAGGTATAATTATAGTTAAATAGACAAAACTTCACTAACATTCACTTAAATGTTATACGAAATCTAAATAACTTTGCACAGGATTATGACTGAAATATTCAGTTCGGTGAAAATCTGATTACATTTCTACGTATTCCGTTAGTTAGTTCCAGTTGACTTCACAAATCTAACTATCTCTCGCTGAAAGTTCAGAAAATAGAACTTGTTACAGAATTAATGGAATAGGATTTCATGTTTGGCTTCGTAGAGTTGCTTTGTCTGTCTTATTTAATCGAGGCTGAATTAGTTTATATCCTGACAATTAATAATCTGTTTTTCTGTACACAGGTAGGACGCACGGCGTTACACGTCGCCTGCGAAGGCGGTCACTCCTCAACTGCTGCATTCCTAATGACCAAAGGCGCTTCAAAGGAGGCACGAGACAACTCAGGACGAACGCCACTGCACCTCGCGGCGGTGCATCGACACACTGAACTCGTACGAGTCCTCCTTGACGCCGAATGTTACGTAGACGCTGTTGACAACGTGAGTTTATGCTGCCTTAGTACTACAATCCTACATTTTTGCGTGTTCGCGTGGATAAAAAACAACAAAATGAGACATTTTAGTGTCATAAACCTACTTGTACCATAATTTACATAACCTGTTTTTAATGAAGTCATTACGCTCCATCCAGCTTTGACTAAAAATAATTAAGCGAAAACCCTTAAAGGTTTTGGTTTGTTATTTTTATCACGCTTCTCTAAATTATGAACCTGCCATTTACCTTCTGAAGAGCAAAAAACATTTAGAACCAGACACATTTGAGTGTCTATCAGGATTTTCTGTTCGTTTTTCCTCATAACATTAACTGTTGTACAAAAGTTGTTTTGAAATCTGACAACAGGACCCAAATCACTGGATTTTGTCGTTCACACAAGGCTCGCAATTATAGAAAGACATAAATAAAAGAAAACAGTATGAATAAAACATTGTGAGCTCATTACCTGCTTGTCGAGAGCAGGAATAACTAAAATATCAACGTTTTATGGTTTTATATTTAGCAAGACAAGTGGCCTTTGATATTTTGGCTTTTATTTCTATTTAAATAAAGTGCAATTTTTAATGTCGATTGGTTTTTCAGAACGGTGTGACGGCGTTACAAATGGCATGCGCTCAAGGTTGTCGCGGCATTGCGGAGCATCTGCTTGCATGTGGCGCCAACGTCCATCTGCAAAACAATGTGAGTCGGCGTTATTATTTTTTATTGGCAAAGAAAACACTGTTTTGCCCTTTGTCCCACCTTATTCTGGTTTTAAAAGAGCAAAGTGCAAAAACGTGAAAATGTACCAGGAAATCATAAGCCTCAGAAGCATTACTTAAAGATGTCAGGAGAAATAGTGTTGCGAGAAGAAAATGAATTATCGGAAAAAACTTAATAAAGATTTTTTTATGATATAAACGAGTGCTTGACTGCAATCCCACCTGATGGTAAGCAGTGATGCAATCATTGATAGTGAATCACACTAGTTTACCTATCATTTTAAGAAAATTAAATATTTTCCATATAGTGTCATAATTTACTTTGCATCCAAATAGGTGGGATCCTCAGCACTACATGCAGCTTGCGCAGCCGATGCCACTGACATCGTGGAACTACTCCTGGCCCATGGAGCGGACCCTGCACTTACCGACCAGGTACTAAAAGATCCCACTTCATACTATCGGTACATTGAACCAAAATTTATAAGAAAAAATCTTCCAAAAAAAATAAAAAAGAGTTGTTCTCAGGGGACACCCGGGTTTGAACCGGGGACCTCTCGATCTGCAGTCGAATGCTCTACCACTGAGCTATATCCCCATGTGTTTGCTCGGTCTAAACAAAGGATTCTACTATGTTATCTCGTCAAGCTCATGACGTCATCTAAATTAACATACGTTCTAGAAAGGCAAGTTGATAAAGCCATATTGTACGCCCACAGATAAGGATAATTTATCGCTGTTCCAACAATGATGACTTAAGCACTACACTGCCTATAATATCGACTGTGATTTGATTAGCAATGTTAGCGTAGAATTTGTTCATGCATACTGCCGACGCCGACTATAAAATTTACGATATTTACCGAGATGCTTTGCTTGGCTTCAAGCTTATTCAAATTGAATATTGTGTTTGACATAATACAGGCCGTTATTTGTAAAATTGTGTAGTATTTATTCAATTAAATTTATAGTATTTTATATCAGTAGGCCTACATGGTTTTTATAGATGGTTATTGTACATAATATCAATAGGCTCATAAAGGTTTTCATAATCACGTCATAATTTAAATTCTAATTTATCCTCATATCAGATTTAAATGATTTTGATTTCCAATTCGATCCAAACACTATTTTATATGTAATAGGCGCACATAAAACATGAGAAACACTATAGCAGAATTAAATGCTTCCCATCTCTATTCGAGATCTTATATTATATGTGACCAAGTAGGATTAGATCTTCGGATGTGACACACTCTTTACCTTATCATGACCTTATCACACCTTTTCTGTTTTAAATATTTTAGAGAACAAAATTAATTTCAAGGCTCTTTCGGAATTTATATATTCATATTTGGCTGGTTGATGTACCAGGCGAACATAAATTGAAACATATCGCATTTAATATTTTCGATTGCAAACGATCACGCGGCGATTTGATTTGCACGGCTACCTACTAGACCAGGGTAGATGCCTTCAAAAATAATAAAAAGTGAAAAATAAGAATAGTAGGATGAAACCCATCACAAAAGGAGGAGAATATTATAAAAATGAAAGGAAAAATAATTTACGGGCGATCTGAGGTCGGGAAGGGAGTGGGGGTGACTTTTTAAGGGGAAAAAACGGTTTTTCTCGATTTCCGGCAAAACTAAAAGTCCTATGGAAAAAAGTCAAATGGCAAAGTTGTAGGTAATAAAAAGATCTAAAACTTTTGTATTAACACTTTTTTCACATAACCTCAAAATTTATGTGAAAAATTCAAAAAACATTGTTTTTGTTTTTTTATTTTTATCTCTTTCAAAAAACAATATTTTATCACGAAATTTGGTGAAAACTTACCTTTTTATGTCCCAAATACGCTGTAATTTATTTGATTAGAAATATTAATTTTTTCACCTTATTTTGAATAAATATCGAAAAATCACCCTAATTTTCAATCGAAAATTCACCCGTCAAAATATCTTTTTTTTTCAAAAAGTTTATATGATGTCTGTTCGTTGAAATCTCTACTTTCCGATGGTGAAAAAAAATATATATGTTACCATAGTAAATCTTCTCAGCAAATGCAAAAAACCGAAAAAAACTCGAATTCGAAATTTTTTTTCAATTATTATATTGAATATAGAGCTATTTATTAAAATTTACACTTTAATTACTCAAAAAACGTAAAATTACATGTTACATAGATAACAAAAAAAATTGCAAATCAAAATATAGTACTATAATTAACAAACAAATAAGTTGATAAAATTAATACTTACTAAGACGTCTACAATATTTGGAGAAAGGAGTCGAATCTTCTTTAAGTTACATGCGTAGATGCCTATTTATAACTATTTTTAGATAACTTATATTTATCTGAGTGACCTACGAAAAATTTTAGCTCATCAAAAGGTATTTCATAGAGGAGTAGGGAAGGGGCTAGGCGGGTCCGGGTCTTACTACATACATACCTAATATTTCGTAGCAGCTGTAACAACCGTTAGCCTAGCCAGTATTCGAAATACAGTATAGTATACAACATCGTTTATAAAAATACACGTGCACGTTAAGTTTCTTGAAGATAATTATGACAAGTTTACAAAAAAACTAAGAATATTAAAAAAATAATAATCTCCTTTATTTTGCAAATATATCCTAAAAGACATAAAAAACATAGCTAAAAATAAAATAAAAAATTGAATATATCTGAAATATATATTAAATGTATAATATATATATGAAAATCGGCCAAAAGTTAGTTAGTAAAAATATATTTACGATGTGTATTTTATATATCTTATGGGAGTAACTAAGTTTGTTTGTGCAAAATCTTCTTAGTTTTTTTGTAAACTTGTCATAATTATCTTCAAGAAACTCAACGTGCACGTGTATTTTCTTAAACGATGTTGTATACTATACTGTATTTCGAATACTGGCTAGGCTAACGGTTGTTACAGCTGCTACGAAATATTAGGTATGTATGTAGTAAGACCCGGACCCGCCTAGCCCCTTCCCCACTCCTCTATGAAATACCTTTTGATGGGCTAAAATTTTTCGTAGGTCACTCAGATAAATATAAGTTATCTAAAAATAGTTATAAATAGGCATCTACGCATGTAACTTAAAGAAGATTCGACTCCTTTCTCCAAATATTGTAGACGTCTTATTAATTATTAATTTTATCAACTTATTTGTTTGTTAATTATAGTACTATATTTTGATTTGCAATTTTTTTGTTATCTATGTAACATGTAATTTTACGTTTTTCGAGTAATTAAAGTGTAAATTTGAATAAATAGCTCTACATTCAATATAATAATTGAAAAAAAAATTCGAATTCGAGTTTTTTTCGGTTTTTTGCATTTGCTGAGAAGATTTACTATGGTAAAATATATATTTTTTTTCACCATCGGAAAGTAGAGATTTCAACGAACAGACACCATATAAATTTTTTGAAAAAAAAAGATATTTTGACGGGTGAATTTTCGATTGAAAATTAGGGTGATTTTTCGATATTTATTCAAAATAAGGTGAAAAAATTAATATTTCTAATCAAATAAATTACAGCGTATTTGGGACATAAAAAGGTAAGTTTTCACCAAATTTCGTGATAAAATATTGTTTTTTGAAAGAGATAAAAATAAAAAACCAAAAACATGGTTTTTTGAATTTTTCACATAAATTTTGAGGTTATGTGAAAAAAGTGTTAATACAAAAGTTTTAGATCTTTTTATTACCTACAACTTTGCCTATTGACTTTTTTCCATAGGACTTTTAGTTTTGCCGGAAATCGAGAAAAACCGTTTTTTCCCCTTAAAAAGTCACCCCCACCCCCTTCCCGACCTCAGATCGCCCGTAAATTATTTTTCCTTTCATTTTTATAATATTCTCCTCCGTTTGTGATGGGTTTCATCCTACTATTAGTGTTTTTTGTTTTAAAAATTATCGACACTGGTCTATACGTAAACATTCAGAAGGATTTCATACATATTTATGGTACTCGTTCGGAATAACGATGTTGTATAATTTCTTTGTTGGGTCATATTTTGATTTTCATTCATATTTCGGTTCACGTGAGCGCCTAATTCTATATCGCAGGACAGGATAAATTTTTGCTCCATAATGTACTTACCTTAGTATATAGAAATGCCTTATTAAAACAAAATTATTAAAATAGGTTACTCTTGGGCCATGGGATCCCAGTGCTCATACGGCTGATTTTTACCTCAGTCAGAGATTTAATATTACCATACAGCGTGGCAATGCCGCAGGCCGCCTGTCTTTTGGGCACACTAGATTTTTTCACCAGATTTTAGTATATTCAGTTAAATTTTATGAATTTTAAATATTATTATTATTATTTTTATTATTTGATAATATGTTAATCCTCGTTTGGCCATATCATTGATGTAGGATTTCTATGATAATAAAAGGTCTAAAGGAAGTAGGCCAAACAAGGATTTTAAATATTATCAAACTTTAACGTTTAAAACGACTGGTCAGTTTTACTTAGTCATATCAAGAAGTGATCAAAAAACTGAACTACATTATTGAACATGAACTTTTATAGTACATTTTGATATACCTAAGTGTGTAATGTTAGTGATTACCAACAAGGCGGTATTTGGACCCGAGCCGTGGCGAGGGTCTTAAGAGAGCCGAGAACGGTAATCGTTAATTACTCACGTGTATCATACGATGTTTTTCAATACACTTGTGAAGAAAATAACTATAAAATTAGTAAACTTTTGTGGCGGTGTAAATCTGTTTTCATATGCGTGTCCATATTTTTTTAAGCTATTGCATAGCTTCTATCGCGAGCCTTGAGCGTGGAGACCGAATCCAAAAATTCCGTAACGAAAATAACGTAACACCCCCCACTCATTTGTTTTTTGAGCGTGGTGACCGATAAGAAAACAAATGAGTGAACAATCAATCAAAATTCAATTCAATGTGTGAAAGTGTAACTTCAATTAATATCAAAGAAAAAAAAACAAAAGAAACATACTGCATAAATAAATAATTATAATTGCATAAGTTGATAAAAATGCTATGCAATAGCTTTACCGCGGCAGTCCCCGAGTGTCATACGTCTTTTTTTTTATTTATCTTCAGTACACTCACTGAAATGGACAAACGGGGGTTGACCGGCGACTCGTGGGGGACGACCTGCGCCCATCCTAAAACGATACATGTACCTAATGTAATTATGGCGGGGGAGAGGTTGAACAATAAGGTTTTAACTAGGTACATTATAGCACTAGTGCGTAAAGGTAATCAAAATGTCACAGTTTGGTAATAAGGGCCATTAAGTACCTAAGTGCAGTGCAATAAGAATCACTTTCTGAGCAAGCGTATTGAAAAATATTTTAATTTACGAAATACTTTAGGTACTAATTAAGCATCAACAATTCAACAAAATTACGATGATTTGTAGGTATTTAGTGTTACCAGCCCTTTTACCAGGAGGTACGCCCGTCGCTTTGCATGACACAATAACCTTCATAGGCCATGCTAGGGCCATACTATAAACTCATGTTATAAGGTTATTTTAATTACCTACATAATTCCTATACTTACCCAAGACTGCCTAACAAAAACCCTTACTAACATTTAGTTTACAATTCAAGGCAACATAGCCATAAACTACAGTAAATGTCGAGACTTCGGGATTCGTGTACAGAATCAGGCAGCAGGCTCAGGTTCACTGAATTATTGAAGCGACTCGACCTCCGCACCGGCTCTTCTCTCCTGGTACATTCACATCTATTGCATAATACAGATTGCAAACTGTATGCCGTGTACGCTGAAATAATTCACTTGAAAGACAAACGGAATCCTTTGACAACTTTGTGCTTGACCTTTATTCATTACCATTTGTGAAGCATACACATAGGTACACAGTTCCTGTTTATTGGTCAAAAGTTCCATTGATAAGAAATAGATTTTCCGAATTTTTCACTTAAGTACACGTGCCTACATAGCTACTTTTACTTTTGATTCGTATGGTCTTACCTCTTCGACTCTAACTAATAATTTCTATCGCTACACACTTATGTTACCCTGGTAGGTGACTGTTGGTTTCTAAAAGATTTTCATTTTAATTGTCCCTTTTTTGTTTTGGGCCTTTTTTCCCACTCTTGCAGTGGAATGAGTGAGAAAGTCAGACTTTTACAGACTAAACCCAACCAGTGTTCCTGTAGCAGGTTACGTTCCAGGGTGGTTTACAAGTTATTGACAAAAACGCGTTTGTCAAAAACTTTAATTAACAATATTGCTAGGTACAATATTATAAACTAGGTACATAGTACATACTTTACTCTACCTTGAATAAAGTGTAGATAGAATAAACACGGTATAATGAAACCTCTATTAAAAATAAAGTTTTTAAAACCCCTTAACAGTTTTAAATCCATTTATTTCCAACAAAACTACTTAGGTGTCTGTTGGTCCAAAGATGATATGTTTATTTCTTACCTAAACCAAATCTTTCAACACTATTATTAATAGAGGTTTTTTTTTTGTTTGTAGGACGTAGTCCCTTAAAGTACAGATCCAATTGCTAAATTTTTTATACCGATTGGAAGCGGCTTTATTCCTTAGAACTGAAAATCAATATAGGCCCTTAGATACTGCAATTCAAAAAAACATAGAAAAAACAGAGTAAATGATGAGTTTCCTATGAAATTACGAGGCAAATGGTTTGACAATTGCTGTCATGTGGGGATATAGCTCAGTGGTAGAGCATTCGACTGCAGATCGAGAGGTCCCCGGTTCAAACCCGGGTGTCCCCTGTCAACAACCCTTTTTTTTGTTGTGCAATATAAACAATGGTTCTATTTATTTATTTATTTATTTATTTATTCATTGCATTCATGTCGTTTACAAGGTGTTATTAACATAATATAAGTTTCGTACATGAACCCTGCTAGGGCACCGCAACATATGTATTTATTATTTATTTTAATTGCATGCAATACTTGGTATATAAAATTATTTTAAGATATTATTACATTGTCAATATACTATTATCATTATCATGTCAATTTTTAATTAATTTATTATTGGATGTCTTTATTACATTATATCATTGCGTCAATTTTCAAATAATTTGCAACATTGATTAATTTGTCATATTATTGTAGTGCTACATAAAGAACTCGTTAAGGCTGTAATAACACTTCTGTATTAAGTGCTTTTTAAGCGCGTTTACAAATTTATTGTCAAATTCTAAGTCTTTAATCTCACTGGGTAATTTGTTGTAAATCTTTATGCACATTACAAGAGGTCCTGATTGATACATAGCTAGTTTCGAACTCGGCAATGCTAACTCATTTTTTACTCTTAATGAGCGTTGCGGTCTTTGATTCTTAGCTATAGGGAATAACGACGCATGTTTTCTAACAAACTTGCTTACTTCCAAAATGTAAATGCTTGTTAGGGTGAGCATTTTATATTTAATAAAAAAGGGTTTACAGCTCTGCATTTGATCTATGTTCGCAAGAATTCTCACACATCGTTTTTGCAAAATAAAGAGTTTTTCTACGTCAACGCAATTTCCCCACACTATAATGCCATAAGTTATCCATGAGTAGGCGTAGGCGTAGTATGCAGTCATTGCTGTTTTGAAGTCGGTTGATCTTTTTAACTCATTTAAAGCATACGTAAAACTTGCAAGTTTGTTTGACACAACATTGATATGTGCCTTCCAATTCACATTAGTGTCAACTGTCAGACCCAAGAGTTTAAATTCATCGACACACTGGAGCGGTATGTCATTGAAAGAGTAACTAATATATAATGGACGTTTTTGATAAGGTCTGTATTGCATAAGTTTTGTTTTAGAGAAATTTATTTCCAAATTGTGATCCTTTAGCCAGTTTACTATTTTTGTCAGTATATCGTCAAGTATTGAATTTAATTTGCTACTGTCATCACATGGAAACACTATTGAAATGTCGTCAGCAAAAAGTACACTCTGGACATTTATTTCTCTCGGCAAATCGTTGGTATAGATTAGGAATAAAATGCACCCTAAGACACTGCCTTGTGGTATAGACATAGTTACATGCTCCATTTGTGATCTCACGTGGGTCTTCATGCCAGTGTCTGGGTGAAAATATTCCACTTCAACGTACTGAATGCGATTTTTTAGGTACGAGCAAAACCACTCATACGCGATACCTCTCACACCTATTTGGTACAGTTTACTTAGAAGTACTTTATATGATACTCGATCATAGGCTTTACTCATATCCAGCAGTAACCCAACAGCATATTTCTTATCATTTATTATTTTTAATGCTTCTTGGACGTAGTTAAATACCGCTAATGTTGTAGACTTATTTTTCCTAAATCCATTTTGACTAGTGTTAAAGATTTTAAACTTTTCACAAAAATGATTTAGCCGTTTAGACATTGCAGTTTCAAATATTTTTGAAAATGTGGATAGTATTGCTTTAAGTATCATAATAATATGCCAAATTTAGGCAACAATTCGATAAGGAAAAAAACTCACTAAGGCATTCTTTTTCCTCGTTTATCTTATCAATTTATAATATAGACATAACAATGTCTCAAGATTGTTTAATTCTGTGTCAGAAAATAAAACAACAAGCTCGTTTGAGCTCCAAAAGAACTTTATAATTTAATTTAAACCGTATTTCTTGTAATCCATAGTTCAAAATTAAATATTCAATTTATGCATAAATAATTTTGATTCGTATTGTTGTTCCAATAATTGTTGTGTTGTATTTGTTTTGAAATCACAAAATAATACAATAACCACTTTCAAACTTGCTCTGTCGGCCCAAAAGACGATTCAAAAAGAGCTCTTGTATTTCTTGCGACCCTAGTACAACACACAATTTATTATAGGAATATTGTATTGTTAACTTTAACAATTTATTATAATAACAGAACAGGCTGTTATTACTAATAATAAACTATTTAAATACGAGTTATTGTGTTCGTCTGTTTGTCCCCTGGGAAATAACCGGCAGATAACAGAACATGGTTCCAATTTTAACATTCATTACTAGATAAAATAGAATTTAACTTTACTACTGATATTCTCTTAGCTCGTTAAAATATTTCAATAATTAATTGATACTAATTAAACGGGATAGTCATTGAATTAATTATTTCACTCGACTATTCAGCCATGTTATTAACCTAATGGCACAGAACATAATACAATCGGAACAAGGGATCTTTGTAGAATTTCCAAGAACATATTAATTTACTCATACCTAATGTGGAAATAATTCAAACTGTATCTCCTTAATAATCTTGGAATCTCTGAGAATTCCTTCGCTAATCAATAGAGTAGGTATCTACATGAAACCTAAGTAATATCACGTAATACTAACTAATATAAACAATCATATATGCCTTATATATGTCGTGGCCGCTCATATGAATTGATGACTACATGATATGGACAATGATAATTATGTCAATCCTCATTTATGTCAAGGCCTACTTTCATAGAAATCATACATTAATAATATTATGGCCAAACGGGGATCTACATATCATCAAATGTTTACGTTTTAACGATCTGGCTAGTTTTATTTGGCCATATTATGAAGTGATCAATTTCTATGATCTATACACATTAATTAGAGGTAAGTATTTTTAACAGTCTTATTATTTTTATTTTTGCAGGCGAATCGTAAATGGTAACGATAACAATCATGAATAATATTGGTAAACAAGGATATAATATAAGGTATTCTATTCAATTCGTCAAATTATTCCATGTCACTGATTTTCTGGAAATTTTACAATAGGTTTTCGGAGAACCTGTATTGCTACGGCCTTGTTTCTTATTGTTATAAAAAAAATAACCCTCGATTTTACAGTAATTGTTGGCTGGCATTTAGTAAGAATCCAAATTAACTAAAATGCACCTACATAATTATCACAGTAAGTCCTTTTTATTTAGATAATAGACTACTTGCTATAGTCCCTAAGGTTTAGTGCCTAAATTCTTGATTGGGAATCACAAAATAGTAAGTAATAAATTTAAAAAACTTTCATGTCCTTCATTAATCACGAAAGCCAAGAATTAAAAGTCAAGAAAGCAAAGGCGAACACCAGAGATATTTAATATGTTTTTCTAAATTAATTCGCAACACTTGGTATTTTTCGAACTCAAAGTAATTTAATAACGTTTCCCTATCCTCATGCGTTCTCCATTCCTTGAAGGTCATCAACAGGATTCCTTGTTAAATTGAAGCCGAGGCTAAGTTATGAAATTCATTTCGAGAGATGAGAAGGCTCCTTTAGTACTCGTACCTAACTAGAATTAGTTCAGAGAATCTTTGCCTGCTCTTATTGCAAGGTAACACGAAGTAGGTACCTACTTTGTTCAGTTTTATTAATATTTCTAAGAAGTCGTTTAGAAACTGTTTTTTTTTCTCGTTCGTGGGACATCATCAAATGCGACTTTTACTAAAGATGGCGCCAGATAGGTAATCGTGGAATTAAGGTCATTGAGCCTGCTACATTTGTTGACATTCTTAATTTAAATAAAAAAAACCGGCCAAGAGCGTGTCGGGCCACACTCAGTGTAGGGTTCCGTGGTTTCCCGTCCGTCACAATAAGTGTACCGGTTAAAAAAATGTTTGCTTATACGATTATACTACAAACTTAGTCCAGAAATTATTTTGTAGAACCTTTTTGTCTTTTTGTACAACAACTGTTCTTTCCATCAAGTTCAAAATGTTTTTCTCAGAAAGACCTTATAAAGTTCTACTTTACAGATTTGTTTCATATTTTCTAAACTTATGGTTCAAAAGTTAGAGGGAGCACATTGTTTTTTTGCTTTTGGAGCGATTATTTCCGAAATTATTGACATTATCAAAAAATGATTTTAGTAAACCCGTATTCATTTTTAAATACCTATCCAACGATATATCACACATTAGGGTTGAAATTAAAAAAAAAACCACTTCCCACTTTACACATAGGGGGGCTACGATAATATTTTTTTGCCAATTTTTATTTTACCATTTTGTCGGCGTGATTGATATACATATTGGTACCAAATTTCAGCTTTCTAGTGCTAACGGTCACAGAGATTAAGCGAGGACGGACAGACGGACAGACAGACATGGTGAAACTATAAGGGTTCCTAGTTGACTACGGAACCCTAAAAACGGATTTAAAGAGATAAAGCTGTCTTGAATTGACATGTATCGTGATATCTCCTTATACATCCTTTACATTATCTAGTAATGAAAAATGAAAAGCAGGCAAGTAATTGATTTTTTCGAGTACCTACGTAAGCAAAGATATTAGGAAAATGTCAGTTATCTGGTGCCTTGTATAACTAAAAACATGGCAGTAAGTCCCCTCTTTGAGGAGTGGCTGGAAAAACGTCACGGCATCCTCACCTTCCGACATGGCAAGTTCGTTAGGATGTCCTCACGCTCCAGCTACTGGAACCCCGACCCCGATTTTCAGCCACTGTAGGTGTGGGCTTGTAGACGATGAGCAATGGCTAGCTCGCTATCCGGCCGTCCGGTAACTGTCCAGACCGAGTTAGTTGACGACACGTAGTTTTCCACACGCGCCTCAAAGAGATGTCATTAAAACCGTAGGGGCCCACCAGGACCGAAGCCTACTAGGGCAATGTGTTGACTTCTGGAAGAGAAAGTAGGAACATAAGGAAGGCTTTAGTAAATAAAAGTCTCCCCTTTCCGCTCCCCAGTTTTTTGGCGGAGTGGGAGATAGTGTCAGACTCTTACTGATTAAAAGACCCATCCCGTTCCTGCTAGCCTTCATACCGGGGCTCGAGCGCCCTTTCGGATAACCCTGGCCCCAGTAGGCTTCGACCCGGCTGGGTCCCTGCTGTTGCTGACAACTCCTTGAGGCGCTTGGAAACAGTGTGCGCCGTCGACGACTTGGGCTTGGTCCGGACAGTTACCGGACGGCTTCCGCTCCTCACTAGAATGAGAGAAATCAACGGATGATTGACCACCTTAAAAATTACTTATGTTCCTTCAGGTACTTTTTTGGTAACAATCCGCAATATCTTGAGTATTTTAAACTAGCTTTTGCTCGCGGCTTCGCCTGCGTACATAAAAATATAGCCTATGCTACTCAGGAATAAACCAGCTTTCTATCGGTGAAAAAATTTTAACAATCAGACCAGTACTTTCAGAGATTACGTCCTACAAACAAAAAAACAAAATTTACCGGTTTATTATATTAGTGTAAGATTAAGAACATGTCAAAGACCCTTTAATGCCATATTTTTGAACAAGCAGGTTTTGTGCTAAAGTCGAGTTCGAAAAATACTCAACTTCTAATGATTAATTCAGAAATCTGGAGAAGTTGCTAATACATCAACAAGTCGTTTGCTTAGGACCACATTACCCATTCAATATGAAAGTTAGTCAGGCAGAGTTGAGCCGAACAATCTACGAGGGAAGTTTCTCGTATACCACGAGAAGCACCTTGGGTACCAGGTGAACAGAAATGTGAAGCGATACGTGTGGATCTGTGAAAGAAAAACAAAAAGGATGGTTTATTAGGGAGGTAACTGCCCGTTGAATACAGAGCTTTAAATGAGTTTTACTCATTTACGAAGAGTGAAGGTACCTAGTTTCTTTTTTTTTAAGAATTTACCTAGTGCTTGACTGCGATCCCTCCTGATGGTAAGAAGTAATGCAATCACTGATGGTGAAGCGCACTAGTTTATTAAGAGCATTAACTAATCTGAAATCTGAATATCTAATATATAAAAATCTCGTAAAACAGTGTTGCTGTCGAACTCTTCCGAAATGGATTAACTGAATTGTGTGATTGTTTTGTGTATTTTGTAATTGTGAAAATAGGTCGTAGAGCATTTTTTATACCCCTAAGTGATAAGTCTACTATCAAACGGGCGAAGCTAATGACAGTAGCCAGTAAGCATATTTATTTAAAGAGATAATACTCTTTATTTAAATACTCTTTATTTATTTGCCTGCTGCGGTCTTCCCGTCCGATTATAATTTGGGTGTCTTCAAGGCTAGAGTGAATAGGCTCTAAACTAGTGCGCCTCACCATCAACGATTGCATCGCTACTGACCATCAGGTGGGATCGCAGTCAAGCACTAGTTTATATCGATAAAAAAAAAAATACTAAAAGATATAAGGTCGGTACGGATAAAACTGGTCGAACATTTAAATAACCATTTTTTTATAAATTGTTCTTATACAATCAGGATTAACCACTCGTCGTATTACTTTTTCATAGCACGTTATCGGTCATGATGACCTATAAATAATATCGACATCAAATGCAAACGCACATGTATCTACGATTTTGTTTATTTTTTGTTAGGTTCCTTCAGAGTAATTGTAAATTTCTTTTTATCATTTCACTCTAAATAAGGTCAGTTGAAAACCAGCGTCAGACAACTACCTCGTAGTTGTCTGGCATTTCGCTGAACTGGACCTGTTTTGGCGCAAACGTGTGACAGACAATGTTACTTTTTTTTGTTTTGCGTTTGTCTTAAGTTTTTGTTGTCTACAATGTTTTTTGCGCCAAAAATAAATACGTTTCTTTCTTTCTTTCTTTCTTTCTTTCTTTCTTTCTTTCTTTCTTTCTTTCTTTCTTTCTTTCTTTCTTTCTTTCTTTCTTTCTTTCAGAGTAGTTAACACCCAAGTTTCAATTACCATATATCCCAATCCTCCAACCATAAAACAGGAGACGCTGAGTGTCATGCTAGAAAAATAGCGGAAAATAGATACATTAACTCAATCGATTATGAGGGCGCCTAGAGCGTCATACTCAAGGCCAGACTTCCGTATAACGCTTACTGCTGATTCAAAATTCCAGTGTGTTGACCTACAAACCATTATTTTTCTTATTATTTTAGCATATTTGTCCAATGTAAACATAACTCTTTAGAATTAACGCAACCTCGACTTTAACCCAATAACTAATTCTGCTGTCGCAAAATCATATGTGTGTAACTAGAGAATAAAGTGCAAGAAACAGTTTTAGAATATAAAATAACATAATTATCCTATTGTAACAGGATAATCCTATTGTAAGGATAACACCAATTGTAACATATTGTGTTTAAGTAAACTAAGTATTTAACATTATAAATAATTTAATCATATTTTTCACTACTTAAAGACTTTTTAAATATTGTTATCAATAGTATTGTCTTAAAAAACTATAATGTAAGAGCTTCTACCGCCTGTGATACAGGTTTATCCTAGTACAGGCACATAACATAGCATTTACCTTTGTAATTACTCTTAAGATTCTATGTAACCATTTTACCAAATGTTATTCTAAATAAACATATTATATTATTATATTATATTATATTATTATTATATTATAATTACTCTCAAGGAACGTTCATAAAATGCTTCAGAAAAATAGATGCCATGAACCTTTTTTTACCCGTCTGAAAGAAAGGTTATGTTTTTTTACTAACATGTTGCATTTCGCAGAAAAAAGACTGATTTAAAGTACTGAGTACGATTTCCAGAATCGATTTTCATGACGTATAAAACCGATCCTTCAATTAATCGATTTCAGATCGCCATCCCTGGTGCCTATTTTAATTCCATCATCATTTCCAGTGGTCCCAGTCTCCTGTGAGCGTGGCGGGTGGGGCAGCCGAGTCTCCGCCCGAAGGCTTCCGACGAGCTGCGAGGGGATCCTTCTCTGCTATCCTAGACCTGCTCACTGCTACTGCGAACTTGGAGATTCCACATCAGGTATTCTCTTCTCAATTATCGACGTCGAGTGCCTAGCCTGTCTGTTTTCTATCGTTTACATTTCGGGGAGTGTGCACTGGAGTTACACAATTTAATTCTGCAAAAGTTCGTTCCATTATCGGACCACAAGACGTACGGCGTTGCACCATCGGTACATGGTGGACATCCCACCCATACGAACAAAGCGTTTTGTAAACACATTCATTATGCGTACAGCTAGGAATTCCCTGCCGGAATCTGTGTTTCTTGATAAACTAGGGGTCTTTATGTCAAGAGTGAATAGATTGCTTCTAGGCAAGCGTGTTCCATCGTCGGCCACATCATCGCTTACCATCAGGCGAGATAGAGGTCAAACGCGAGCCTATAAAAAAAACTAGTACCTATAAATCTATACAATAAAATGTGTGTGTGTGTGTGTTCCTATAAGATCCAAGGCCGATAAAATTGTATTATTTCCTGAATTTTCCTACATGGAGGTATGAAGGTCAGTTTCCACCTAAGGGGAATGGGTAAGTCTCCATAATAGATCTGTAGAAGTTTTTACTTGTGCGCGCATCACGTAAAATATGCTGTCCTACTGCTGGGCAAAGGCCTCCCCCAAGTCCTTCCAAACTCTCTCCCTTCTTTTCCTGCGCCGTCTCGAACCAGTCCTCGCGGTACACGTCCAAATCATCCCACGACCTCTTTCTAGGCCGACCTCGACGGCGCGAATTGATGAATTGTGTGTAACTTGATATAATACTTAAGCTTTGTTTTATCACAATCTGTTGACTATATCCAAAGATATACTACACTTATTGACAGTTAGGCGGTACGAAGTTTACTGGGTCAGCTAGTAAAGAAGTAAAATTGTTTATATACTTCTTTGTCTGTAAAGAATAAATCTCTGGAAGTACTGGATTACCGAAATTCTTGCTCTGAGACGCAGTGTTGTAGGATTTTTATCCTGAAAGAAAGCGTGATAACTGTGGTATAAACCACGGAAAAAAAACTAGTTTCATTATGTTACTTTAGTAGTTTATTTAAAAAAAAAAAAATCAGGAAAATAATTGAAAATCTAGACTTTTACAATGAAATATTTTTCCATGAATCGTCTAAGAGCTAAAATGTCTTTCGGAATTTTCTGAAATCATTTACTTAATCAAAGATTTTTTCTTATTTTCCCCGTCTTAAATAACAACAATGGAATGGATTGTTAATCTAGCTAAGTATAATACGTTCCCCTATGTATGTATCTTAAAAAGAAATCAATAGGCAAGTAATCTTTTACGAAAGATACTCAACAAATAACAAAATACGCCATAATAATTTGTGTAACATTTGCTTTATTCAACACTAGCGGCCCGTCCCGGCTTCGCACGGGCAATAAATATAGCCTATGTTACTCAGGGTGAATGTAGCTTTCCAGTAGCGAAAGAATTTTTGAAATCAGCACAGTAGTTTTTGAGTTTATTCATTACAAACATACACACACGCACACACATAAATACAAATTTTCCATCTTTATTATATTAGTGTAGACGTAGATAAAAAGTATTGCTTAAAAATAATCTAAAAACAGAACTACCAGGAAAACAGATACACGAGGAAGTAGTCGTAGGAAGCAGCAATCAAAGTATCAAACAGTTGCAAATAGGCAGCTTTGCAAGTATCTTAGAAGCGAATGGTAAAACTTTTAACATGTTTCTGAACCCAGTTTTCCGGGTCTGAGAGTGCAAATGGTTTAGGTAGGTGAGTACTTACCTATTATTTATTATTCTTATTAAAATAGAATAATAATAATCGATTCAAAAAGGAGTATTTCTAGACAAGTCTCATTTAGTTAAGTTCCTTTTTCTGAAGGCCTGGTTGCTTGGACTCTGTTCCCGTTACCGCTGAGATACTATTTTTATTGTTTATTTTTTCTATGCTAATATTTAACAATCTAATTAATATATTAAAAAGATAATACATGGGATAATAATAATATTATATTTATTCAGAGTTAAAACATGACATACCTAAATTTCTTCCTTTTATTTCGTAACCAAAAGAAAATAACAAGGAAAAATATAATAAGAGTGATTCTAAAATATTCCATGTTTGTATAACGTTATTAAACCAACTTCTCCATAACTCTTTTATTGAAATAATGTTGTTTTTGATACTTAATAATATTACTTTAGGAAGCTTTGAAAAGTTTTCAAGTCAAAACACAGAAAACTTTACACTTTTGTCTGTTTGATATTAATGTGAGTTCTCTGAAATAATTAATTCCATTCGATGTAAAATTAGAAAGAAAGAAAGAAAAACCTTTTATTTTCCGGAAAAGGCGCAAACTGAAGACTAACATAATACAAACATTCACCAGGCCAAAAAAAAAAAAAAATTGTGCTACGTCCGAGCAAAACGGCCGAACGCTCAGCATAATGCCGTGTCCACACGCAAAATGCGTCGAGTCCACAGCGCTGGTTTTCAGCGTGACCCGGTGAGGGTGTTGACTTAACAAACGTCGACAAAGGAATTGGTATTGTTTGCTAATAGATTTGAGTAAAATAAATTTTAGGACATAGTCATAAATGGTACCTAATAAAAATAAATAAAGAAGAAATACAATTATATACGTATAAACTGGCAACATTACGTCAGGTCTTTAACAAGGACGATGCATGCGATGGCTTAAAAGACTAAGTGTCCAGGCCAAAATCACTACAAAATAAATTTTAACATTTAAACAAACCTTTTTTACTGTCCTTTCCGGTTGAAAGTTCCGATTGTGACTTCTATTCCGTAAACATAAGGATGGTATTAAAAACAAATAGTGGTTACAATACGAACTATTTACTGCAGCCGCCAACTGTCATGATTCCAACGCAATAAAAGTCAAAATCGGTTGAACGGACTGTAAAAAGGTTTGTTCAGGTCTGTACCTGTACATTTTATCAATCGAAATATTTTTCTTTATCATAATTTTGATTTCGATTTAACCAGAGAAATAGCTTTAGTAGATAAATACTACGCGCAAATATCATTAGGTACTTACCTACAATTTGTAATCCAGAATAAATATTCATTCTGGTTGTAAGATTTGTTTTTATTACTTTAGTAACCTTTCCAATATTCCACGAAAAATATCTGAGTCGTATTCAAACGGATTAATTCATAATCCATTTGAACTACCTACGATGTTTCTGAGTTTTCCGAGAAATCGTCAGTAAAATATTAATTTTTAGTAAAGATTCCGTCTATCCACCCGATGTTCAAAAGATGAAAGTAAAAGTAAAAAATACAATTCTACGTAAGTTCAGTTACAGTTAAATAAATGTACCTGGATAGGTATTTTTTTTCAGAGATGTTAAGTTATGAACATGAAATTTCGAATGCGTCTATTTACTACAGTGAAACTTGGTTAAGTGGGACCTGGATAAGTGAGAAACCTCCATAACTGGAACTCATGCTGAGGTCCCAACACTTTGGCACTGAATTACCTCTGTTGGTGGGACGAGGTAAGCCTCTATATCTGGGATTTGTTCTTTCGATTTATCATCATAGTTACCTCTATAACTGAGACAGCGAGTAAATTTTATATGCATAAACCTCTGTAACTGAGATAACATTGTTTGTTTACTCATTCTTTTTCTACCCACAAACTCATTTACATAACACGTTATTTTATTTAATGATCGCACCTCATAGATTTATAAGCCTGTATAACTGAAATAACCTGTATTATCACCTCTATTAATGGAATCCTCTGTAAATGAGACAGATATTTATTTATACCTGTATATCTGAGACACTGGGTAAGTGGAATACCTCTATAAGTGAAACGACATTGCAGGTCCCTTGATGTCTCACTTAACCAGGTTTCACTGTATTAGGTATATTATACGCTTCGAATAGTTAAGTACGGTTACTAGGCCTGGTTCCCACTACCGGAAGCCGGTTGCCGGCCGAAACAGCGTTCACATTGCACCGGATCTCGGACAGTCAGGTACTCACCTCAATTGAATTTGGACCTGTGCGCACAATGGACGACGAAATTGTTGTGTTGCGGTGGTATAATAGAAGGCAAAATAAAAGAAAACATTGGGTACCTACATCCTAAGTTTCTACTTGAATATCCATGTGGTCCATGAATGACACGTCTTATCGAAAATGCAAGGCGAATGACGTGAGGGGAGCACGGGCGGGGCGGGGCGAGCTATCCGGCACAAACTCGTTCACATTACGCCGGTCCGATATTTCTACCGGCACTTTGCAGTGGCAAAAAACGCGCGGTACAAATACACATTATCCGGAATAATGTGTATAGCTTCATATAAATTGTACAGCTACTAGCCCTTCCGCCAGTTATACCGGTCCGGCCGGCATAGTGCGAACCCGCCCTTAGAGATATTATAAAATTATAAACGATTTTTTTTAAATCTTGCTATATACAAATTAATTGAACTATTGGTCAACACCGTGATCATGTAATCACGGTACTGATAAAATCCGGTATTTGAAAAGGTTGACTGCTAGAGAATGCCTTGTTGCATTAACTCCGCCTATGTACTACTATTGTCAGATACAGTAGTGGTACATAGGCGGCATACATGAAGTTTAAATAAATAAATAAACCACGCTACGCCTCTGGTTAAAGGACTAACCTAAATCAAGGCATGATCACAACATTTATTTTATAAATATGAATCCCATTGGCAGGTAACTCTATAATACATACAAATTGTTATTCAAGTATGTCGTTAGTTAAAAGATAGGACCCCACGACCAGGCCGTCGATACTAAACTAAAATCGATCCCAAGTTTGAGAACTAAAGGGAAATAAATTGCCGAAATGACAGGTCTGCCAGCAACCGGCGAGATTGATGCCTACTAGAGCAATGATCGACTCTATTCATCTTGTCATTATAATGAGTCTCTATATGTTACAAGGATAGCTTCAATTTTTTCTCATTGATATGGCCTTTCCATGACTTGTTAAAATATCTGGTGTTTTTTTTTAGAAGGTTTGGAGGTAAGAGGAACAGAGAGTAAAGTCCCGTAAACCTCCGTTGAAAAGAGTGGATCCTCCGATCAGACGAGTTTTATGTCTGGTGGGCAACTGCCTAATAGATGATTTTGGGCTGTTCTATATATCAGACTTGTACTGAGTAATACCTACTCCTATGTTCCTTTTTTGCCTTTGTTCCTCTCTCGCGTTCGGGTTCTCTTTCGCGTAACCCATAAAGTTATAATTTTGTTCCTATTCACCCCGAATAGCGTTGAAAATTCCGGATAGAAACAATTTTTTCTTTCAATGAAAAAAACCAATTGCGTTTTTTTTTTTCATTTTTTTCACATGTTGCAAACAGGCATGTCCTAAAACCAAAAATTCGAATACATGTGACATCCACGAACTCGCACTGGGCCCGCGTGGTGGATTACGGCCCATTCCCTCTCCTAGAGAGGAGGCCTGAGTCCCAGCAGAGGGAACATTATAAGGTCGACTATGCTATGCTAGTTATGCCCGATACACACATGGCCTGACAGGGAAACGGGTTTTGGTATATTTGTAATGATTTGTGCATTTATTTAGTTTTTTTTTTTATCTGTTATAAACTAGTACTTGACTGCGATCCCGCCTGATGGTAAGCAGTGATGCAATCGTTGATGGTGAGGCGCACTAGTTTATTAAGAGCCTATTCACTCTAGCCTTGAAGACACCCAAATTATAATCGGGAATAAACATTCTTTCTTTCATTCATTACTCAACTATGAACCACGGATGACAACAAGAAGTGAGCAATTCCTAATTTTCCTAACCTAACTAATAGAACCGTCGCCGCGTCGCACTGAAATCTCGACGCCCTTTAAAGAAACAAAAAAAAAGATAACATGTTTTGTTTATTCTGCCTGAATAGACGCACAATTCATTACAAAAAATATACAAATAAAAAAAACAACAGATCCCCCGCTAGGCCATGTGTGTATAAGGCTTAAGGGCCAAGCGCCCGAAAAGTGCCATAAAACAGTGATTTTCTGAGGCCTACTCCTCCAAAATGGCTAGGTCAATTGGTTTGAAAAAAATATATGTTTATTATAGATTCATGAACAATAATATCAACATTTGATTTTTTCGTGCAATTAATACTTTTGTCAAAAAAAATATTTAGCAATTTCGCAACTTTTTGCAACTTTTCCCTACTCCTTCGAAACGGCTTGGACCTTTAGAAACATTTTTACACATAAAAATTGGTGGCTAAATATTCTTCAAAGTGAACGTTGCATATGTAAATCAATCAATATCTCGCAGAGAAAATGGATTTAAAGCGCTTTCCGGGCGCTGCTGGCCGCAAATAAATGCACAGATTTGCGTACTGCCGCCTAGGCGAGTGCGAGAGTTGCGTTCACATAATTTCGGCCAGATGGTTCAAGGGACTATACGCCTTAACTGAATAAATAAACCACTTATCTGCCAGCAAAGTGAGACAACTAAGTTAGAACATTGTCAGCCTCCTCCATTAAAACATTTAGCACATCCTGTGAACATACAAACTATTTTAAATGGAAAATGTCGTTACCCTTTCAGCGTTCGACGTAGTCTGTGCAATTTGATAACAGTTAGTGACATACGTGGTCTGGGAAACGAAGTTTAAAGCTCGTAATCGGAGAGTAAACACAATTAAAAGTTTTGAACTCAACCTGCTTATTTCAATTAAGGGAGATAGATTGAACTTAACTTGCAACATTTTCTTATGTGGAGTGAGTGAGTAGCTTTTACTAAGTGACAGCCTTAAAACCTAGGTTTATCATCGTTATCGTACGGTGATTATTAATTTTCATATACCTTCTGAAAATAACTTTTTATTATTTATTAGTAATGTCTACATATGAGGTACATAAAAAAACTTAAATATCAAGTAAACTATTTATACTAAAACCTAACTATGTACATACATATAATACAAAATGACAAAGTACGCTCAGGCGTCAAAATACTCCTCCGCTGTCATCCGGAAATGTGCCCAGAAGACTGGCAGCATTGACACGTTGAATGGCTATGCTAAATCTTTGGGCGAAGAACGAGCCAGTACTAGGGGTACTGGGGCCAAGTTGATAATGTGCAATCGTAAACGCTAGTAGAAAACTTCAAATGTGCCGGAATTACGTCATTTCAAACGCTCAGTCACGTGGTCAAAACTAAAGATTCGGGGGCGTGACCAACTCGAGGCGTTCGATGCAAGCGAAACGATTGTAACTTGGCTAGAGGGGCAGCCCTCTGGTCACGCAAAGTGTCGATCAGTCGGCGTGAAAAGGAGACGCGCACTCGGACCCCATGAACCAAGCGTTTCGACCTCAACCGACTCAAAACTGTAATTACCAATAAGGTTACAGAATGCTATACTTCTGAAAATAATATTAATCCACGTAGTGTCGTTCTTATAAATTTTGCATTTTTCATTTATCTTACCATATCAAATACCTAGTTTAATTCACATGCTTTTCAAAAAGGACAAGGGCCTCGCAAAGACCTACCGCCCGGGGCCTTATAACGGGTAAGCCCGCCCCTGCTTTTACTGACTAAAACCCATCCGTGTCCCTTCACTGGGCCTTTACTTTCCGGGGTTACAGTAACTCTTTCGGATAATCCCTGCAGCCATGTGGTGAAAAACAAAACGAAAATTGAATTTCTAAAGTTTAAGGCACTTGCTCCCATTTAATGTCATTAAACAGTGATATTCCAGTGTTATTTAAGTATATAAGAAGCCTGCTCCTTGGTAACAGCTGAGGTATAAGTTTTGAAAAAAAAAATTACATTTATTTATTATAGATTCATATTATATAACATTATCAACATATGATTTTATCGTAGGACTGTTTTTGCCGAAAAAAAAAATCAAATTGATATTTTTTCGCTCTTTTCCATATTCCTTTCAGACGGCTTTAATTTTTTAGAAATACGTTACACAAAACATTGCTGGTTATGTTTTCCTCAGAATGTACATAGCATATGTATAATCATCAATATTTCGCAAAGAAAATGGTTTTAAAAGTCTACGGGGCTCTATGCGGTGTACATTTAACGCCGGCCAGATGTTCAAGGAACTATACACCTTAACAAAACCTTTTAATAGTAAACTCCAGTTTCTGCATGCTTTTTTTATCTTATACCATAAGCTTTTAGGATAATGATGCTGTTCTTCTTAATAACACTGATACACTACAGTTGTACAAAAAAAGCAAATGTACTAAGAAATAATGCATAACGAAAAACGAGGCTAGAGGGGCCGAAAAAAGAGGTCACGTCGCTCTTAAAACAGGATCATACGGAGAGCATCTCCAGGGTATAATCTAGTATATAAATAACTTATTATATGGCAACACACGCCTCAAATGTTGTACTTACAATATCAAACTCTAGTGTGGTTCCGTGCCGGTGAAGTGAACCCGGGAGATAGGAATGTTTAATAAAATACCAATTTGATACAAGTATGTTAGTAGCAATGTATAGATCTTATAAGTAGGTACATTCCTCTACTTAGCCAATTCACATTAATTTTGCCAGGTATACGAGAATCGTATTCCTACTCAGCAGGCAAATAAGTTCTGATTCCTCATAAAATCTACTTTGGTAGCATTTTTAGTAGTGTAGGACAGCCTTATTTTTATTTTTTTAGAGGTGGGAAATCATGAACTTCTTTTTTCTCTAAGGCTCCACGTTACTGATTAAAACCGTGTTTCTAGAGCCATGTTCACTCTTTCAAACGTGAACCTAGAACATCAAAATTTTACAGAGAGCTTTTTTCTACATAAAAATATGTTAGAATTTTCCAAAATTCATTCCTAATGAGATGAAACGGGGGTCCGAAGGGGTATGAGGGGGTCGTCGACCGCATCGTCGCTTTCGTCCATCAGGAGAGATATTGATTAAGCGCGAACCTATCAACAAAAAAGCTCGTTTCTGATGCGTGTCCAATGCGGTCTGAAGCTCAACTGAACTAACCATCTTGAGATTATAACCCACCAAGTTTGCAAAGGGATGAAGAAACCCAAGGCGCGGGCAAAGTTACTGGCAAAAGCTACGCTATATTGTTTTTTACAAAAGAGATCTTTGGTATCTACAGAGAAATTAGAATGACACCAAAATATTTCCATATCATAAGAAAATAACTACGCTATAGATATCTAATGCAAATAGCAATTTTAGTAATCTGTTGTAGGTAATCCATTTAATTATATTGTAATCCATTCTATTCTAATTTAGTTCATTTTTATTTTAGTTGGTTTTCTTAAATATTTTTTTCTTGAATGTTGCGAATATAGCTGTTAATTGCATAATTTTTGATTGTAAGTTTCTTTGTTCATTTTTCCCATCATATAATTGTAATATCCCAACCTCAGGCACTCAAAAACATAGTTGATAATCAAAATACGAGAAACTATTGAATATTTAAATAAAACAGCCTAAAACCACACCGTATACCCGGCCCGGGATTAT
Source organism: Mythimna albipuncta (assembly GCA_929112965.1). NCBI lineage: Eukaryota > Metazoa > Arthropoda > Insecta > Lepidoptera > Noctuidae > Mythimna > Mythimna albipuncta. Next base: position 3,174,705 of record OV815973.1, read on the forward strand.
TTCCACTGAAATGTCTTGTTCTCTTATCTAAACCTACCGTCAGGTGGGCCTGGCGCCGGAATCTCGCCGTCAGGGGCGCCGACTCCGTGGGTGCTCGGGGGCTCGGGCACCCATGAGAAATAAACAATGGGTACCGAGCAACCCTGAGAATAGACTACAAGCCTACAAGGGCAAGCAACTCGACATAAATTTTTACTATTTTACATGCAACCGCTCTTACGCGATTATGACGTTATTGCACATTTTTCATTAGACATTTTGGAAACACAGCCTATGTAATATCCACAAGACTTGTGGATGTTACATAGGCTTTTAATAAAATCAATTTGTAAATTTTTGTAAAACTAATCCAGTAAAGACCTCTGAAAATCTGATATTTTGCATGCACTTTCAACACTCACAATTTACTCACTCAATCAATTCACTCACAATTTTCACTTCACAATTTACTCAAAAATTAAAAAGGTAAAAAAAGCACAACAATAGAAGCCTTGCAAATTTTATCAAGACTCTAAATGAAAACAATTTTTTTCAAAAACTTTTAAGAGTATAAAACAAAGAAGTTTCCTGGAACAAGTTTTGTAAAATTTTCGAGGAAATCATGGAATTACCGAATGCTAACAGAGTTTTCAGACGTTATCTCTCTTTTTTCGCGTTGCCGTCAACGAAAACATCGCGTTGGATTGCATTAGATGTAACAAGCTTTTAAACCATGCTTGATGTTGACGACAGGCGAGTGGAAAAGCAGCCTCTTAAGAAAAAAATCAGTAATCGCCTTTTAGGAATGGGCGTGTTTTCATTACCGTTTGACCAGTTCAGCGCTTTTAGCGCCCGTTTAGAGCGCCGGTTGAGACGCAAGGCACACTAAATTAGTAAAATAATTAAGTACGCAGTACACCTATTTAAATGCTTGGGGTCTCAGGGGTTAAGTAGGATATTTATTTATTTGTCGGTCGATTAGCGTGTACTTCTCACACTTCGCCACTTTTTCGAGTCATCATGAACAAGAGCATGAGCACCCATGAGGTTTTGTAAAAGCCGACGCCCCTGCATGCCGTTATATAAGTATGCTCCTTGTATTATGCTCCTTCCTAGTTTTTCTACACAAATATATTTGAGTACGACTTCCAGATATTGTCTGAGGGTAGGTAGCAATATATTTCGTTGTTATTGAAATGTTTTCAAAGTGAATTAACTTTAGGCGCAGAGGTAAATGGAGATTTGATTTTATTTCCAACCCACCAACGTTACGCGTCATTTGGAAAAGGTTGTGGTGTGGAATTTTAAATCAGCGCGTTATATTTATAAATTCGTAGGTAGATACGCTTTTGATTAATCTTCCATTTACTGTAATTTTGTTTTAATTTGACATATTGCCTATTATTTACCTACTTAATGTATTAAGGAGAACCTAGTATAGGTACCTATTTATACGTATACTGAAGCTAAATTATATGAAAGCTGAATACTTAATGTAAAAGTTAGATTCTATAAGACGCTGAATTTATAATAAAAATGCTGGTATATTAAAAGCTTGATTTTATAAAATCTGAATTCTATAAAATTTAGATTCTATCACAGATACTATAATTAGAACTAAATTAAATAAACATAAGCTGGATTATACCTATAAAAGCTGTAAATTAAGTAGGGTACTTATATAAAATCCCAAAACTTGTCTGTCTATTTAGGTAGTCGTCCGCTGGCTGTTACCTACAAATATAAAAAGCTGAAACAATTTAAAAATAGACAAATAAAACTTAGTGGCGAACAAAAACTGTGATGAACATTTCATCTGTGCATGTAACGAGCTAAAGCCAGTGGAAAATAAGACTGTATGTGCTGCTGCAATGTAGTATTTTTAAATGGCTTTATTTGGAAGAAATGTAATCCTCAACCATTTAATTTTCAAACCTACATGAAGATAAATAGGTACTGTAATGCCCTAACACACCTCAATAAAGTCCCCACCAAAAAACTTTTAAGATTGAACAGAGGCGGCCTGCGCCTGGTGTCGGGGACCATCACCGGGCACTGCACACTGAATAAGCACCTCCACACAATAGGCATCACAGACAGTCCCCTGTGCTGAGCATGCTTGGAGGGGGAGGAGACAGTCGCGCATGTGCTCCTAGACTGCACAGGTGTCACTGAAATACGCACACGAGAGAGGTGGGCTGGTTGGAAAAAGCCTACCCAAGGTTATGGCCGCTATGGCCCACGTACAATGGTCCGCATAGGACTAAGTGCGGAAACCATACTCAGACATAGAATAGGTACTGTAAACAAGCGCGAATTAACAATGTATTTTAATAGAAATTGATTTTAATTTTTTGTAGAACTGTTTCGCTTAACACGATTTGACGAATTTTCGCGTCCTGGGACCTTACCATGAAGTGTCAGACGAACATTACACGGTAGGTTTTGCTGTCAGTTTTGCCACAGTCAAAACCTTGATTGACGAAAGACCTACCGTCTAATGCGTTGCTTGACGATTTTTAGTACTGCTTGACGAAAACCATCAATCACCATCATTCATGATTGATGATATTGATTGACGTTTGCATGATCGTGTAATGTTTGCCATAAAATATGAGGCGTGCAAGCGAACCACTGTGTGGAACATCCGGAGGACACGATGGAGCACAATGTCGCCCTGCTTGTGCGGATCATCGCCGTGCCCTCGTGGGGGCGATCGGCGGCGGAGACCTCTCGCGCCGGGCATTGGTTCAGAGGAGGAGTGGCAGGCGGTCGCTGACTTCTGCGAAGCAGTAATGCTTGCAAAGGAGGAGGCCGACCGCATCAGGCAACGGCGCTCTCGCGGCCGTCGGGATTCCGATCCCGATTTCTGGCCACCGTAGGCGCAAGCTTGCGGACGGCGAGCATTGGGTAGCTCGCTGTCCGACCGTCCAGTAACTGTCCGGACCGAGCCCAAGTCGTCGACGGCGCGCACTGTTCGCGCGTGCCCCAAGGAGTTGTCAGCAACAGTAGGAGCCCAGATGGGTCGAAGCCTACCGGGGCCAGAGTTATTTTCGAAAGACAGCTCGAGCCCCGGTATGGAGGCTTGAAGGAACGGGGTGGGTTTTTAGTCAGTAAGGGTCTGACACTATCTCCGGCACCGCCCTAGCGCGGGGGTGGTCATTGATGATTTTCCCACCATAAAAAAGGCGTGCAAGCGAAAAAGAGGGGTGACAGTATACACCTTATACTCGTATACTTCCATACTTTTTATACTGTTCAATTTAGGTCTTAAATTGATCGCGTTAAGAGCTCGTGGTAGGGCCTCTGCTTTTATTTTCTCTTAAATTTCACACGCGACCTTCTCCACAGGAAAACCACGTACGATGAAACACGATTACCTACTCTCAGAAGTTTATCCTCTCGCATGTGTTATTGATACCACGCAAAAACTCTGCTGTAACAAATTAGATTTGTAGGCGACAGACCATGTAACTCAGGGAAATACAAGTAGGTATTATCAACCCTTTTTACCCTGTCAATATTGTGGAAAGATTATCACGGCCCTTTGAACCCAATGGTAAATACACAGGACAGCAAAATTAACGGGTCACATAGAAAAACTGCGATGTCTTCTAAAGATATGTCAGTTTTGCATGTGGAGTTGTGGCAATTATTAATTCCAAATAAGTTTAATGACTCTGAAACATAAACTATTTAAGAGGCCGGCGACAGACGAATTTCCATACAAACGTAATACCACGCTCATTTGCAGTTGGAGCATATTTCCAGCATAATATATTATGATGATATTCGATTATAGACAACATTTATCTAGGTTCCTACGTCTTTCTTTTAAAAAAAATCAAAAAGAAATTTAAGCGAATTGTATTTCGTACTTTTTTACAGCGTAAATAGCAAAACATGCCATTTGGCTTTTTCTGTATTAAAAATAACAATATTTCTAATATTCTCGACGTAGGAACCTAGATAAATATTGTCTATAACCGAATATCATCATAATATGTTGGAAATATGCTCCAAGTGCAAATGAGCGTGGTATTACGTTTGTATGGAAATTCATCTGTCGCCGGCCTCTTAATGTTTTGCCGCACTATAGCTGGATCCACCTCCCCTATACCGCGTATGCTAACGGTACTCAACCGCCTGGATCGGCCATGTTTGCTTATGAATGGAAGACCATATTGTTATAAAGTTTGCAGTTTTGTGAGAAGACAGAGTGGAAGGACGAACCTATTTTAATGGCTATTTTGCGATACAAGATTATAACAATAAATAGATCACGTATAAATAATGATAACTATGTAATATGGATTCATAGATTATGTACTATTTTGATTGAGCTTTTGGGTACAAAATTGACCGGTGTACGCTGTCCTCTCATACCTATTAATGTTGGAATAAGGAAATATAATACCATCAAACATTTTTTTATAAAGTGTAGGTAACCATGGAGTTTCTTGCCGGGTTTTTCTCCATAGGAAACGATCAGTTAGAATCGTGCGGTAGCTTCTGACGTTTTATAAGTGCCCATCATGTACCTTTTTTTTTATGGTGGGAAAAAAATTATCCAATGACAACCCCCGCTCTTGGGCAGAGCGGGAGATAGTGTCAGACTCTTACTGACTAAAAGACCCCACCCCGTTCCTTCTAGCTTTCATATCGGGGAACCCTTGCCCCAGTAGGCTTCGACCCGGCTGGGTCCCTGCTGTTGCTGACAACTCCTTGAGGCGCGCGGGAACAGTGCGCACGGTCGACGACTTGGGCTTGGTCCGGACAGTTACCGGACGGCCGGACAGTGAGCTAGAGTGCTCATGTACCTAGGCCTATGTGAAATAAAATCGTTCGAGTTTGAATGCTCAGGTAATTTGTACATAACGTGAACCTTTTAATATAATCACTTATCTTTATTTATTTATTTATCAGAACTTAATGCAACACACATGTACAAAGGCGGACTTAATGCCTTAATCTTTATTTCACGAATTCATTTTAAGTAGATAGTAATATATTTAAGCGAAACGATTTGTCTGAACCGTAGAGTAACGTTAACGCAAAGACATTATACTAAAAACGTTTTAGTATAATGTCTTTGCGTTAACGTAAACAAACTGTATACACGTACATGTAAGTACGTACTTACAAAGATTAGGCAACAATGCTGAACGTTGTAATAAACTAGTTTCCCCACGGCTTTACCTCCTACTTAGCATGTCAAGTTAGTACAGTTAGAACTTAGAAGCCGATAATTTCCGGAATTCCCACTATCCGTGTTCTAACAATGTTTCGAGCAGCTATTAGCCAAAATTTAAGAGCCGGTTGTATCTGGTCAATGAGTATTTTGTGTGAACACCGCCCGGATCTATGTCGATTTCGCGGCCCCGTAACAGCGGGTTTATTTTTAAGTATATAAAAAAAACAATAACTATTCAAGATTATTGTTTTTGCGAGGCCTTTTTAAAAACAAGCTTTACATATTATTTTTTGTAGTTCTTTCAAATAGTTCTTTAGTTTCAGTTTAATTAAATAAATAATATTAAATTTTTAAGTGATTTATTTGTAACTATTTCTTTAAAATACTTTATTTTTAAAAGATTACAATTAATTTCTATTTTTTCTTAATGAGGCTGAATAGCTGGCCGGCCTCAGAAAAAAAAAACAAAATGGCGGGAAAGTGACAATCAGTCGTTGATTTTTTCGAGTTTCGTTTACGTTTCCGTACAACAGAGATTTGTATTAACACGTTGTGTTTATCAGATTAAAATAGTGATTTAACGCCTAATTTCATAAGAGAAGAGGCTAAAGCAGTAGTGGAATACCTTTTACCGCCTAAATCAGAAGAAAGATACCTACTTAAAATCATAGGTACGACGACTCAGGTTTTACAAACTTTTTATTTTATTTTTAGTTTCCTCGTATTCGTAATGAAAAGCACAGTGTTTACCTCGGGGTGAAAGTAACCCATTTAACCCCTCGAATTAGCGACCTCGCTTCGCTCGCCCGCCAACTCCTTCTCGGGACGAAATGAGTTACTTTCACCCCTAGTGTAACAATGTACTATTTCATTACTCATATTCTGAAAGTAGGTCTGAAGTTACCTGAGAAGCGGGCTGAAAGTGATACTTTTCATCCCTAGGGAGTTTTACTTTACAACTGACAGCAGTCAGTAGTTTTTTTTTTCAGTCAAATTATAAAAAAAAAAACTAGTTCTATCTTCACATTTCTAGTGAACTATGTTCCAATTTTCCATACTGCCAGTCAATCACAGCGCGATATAAAATTGAAATAACTTAAAGACAAGTATTAATTAAATAATGTTATATTTTAAGTGATTTATTTGTTCTACTATTTCTTTAAAATACTTTATTTTTAAAAGATTACAATTAATTTCTAATTTTTCATTAATGAGGCTGAATAGCTGGCCGGCCGCAGAAAAAAAAAAACAAAATGGCGGGAAAGTGGCAATCAGTCGTTGGTTTTTTCGAGTTTCGTTTATATTTCCGTACAACAGAGATTTGACACGTTATGTTTATCAGATTAAAATAGTGATTTAACGCCTAATTTCATAAGAGAAGAGGCTAAAGCAGTAGTGGAATACCTTTTACCGCCTAAATCAGAAGAAAGATGCCTACTCAAAATCATAGGTACGATGACTCAGGGTTTACAAACTTTTTATTTTATTTTTAGTTTCCTCGTATTCGTAATGAAAAGCACAATGTTTACCTCGGGGTGAAAGTAATCCATTTAACACCTCGAATTAGCGACCTCGCTGCGCTCGCCCGCCAACTCCTTCTCGGGACGAAATGAGTTACTTTCACCCCTAGTGTAAAAATGTACTATTTATGGTGTTTTCTTTCTTTCTTTCTATATTTGTGGATTTCCAGAGAGAATAATAAAAAATGTTCAAAATGAATAGAACCTGGCCTTAAATCCAAACACTTCGCTTCCCCGGCGTGAGCTCACGCCAATTTCCTGTCATGATATCAATTTCCCATTCTCCTGTCAAGCCGCTCACTGACGGTAGGTATTGTTCGACATTGTTACGATGTTCGATTACAATGTGAAGGAACTGTGTTTTTCATTGTTTTTTGGAATATTAAAATAAGGAAGTTTAAAGGCTTTGATTGGAATAGGAAGGTAAGTTGCTTTTTTATTGTTATGCTCGCGTTTGACCACTATCTCACTTGATGGTAAGCGGTGATCAGTAGCGTAGCTAAGCGAAATTTTAACGAAGGTTTTTTTTTAAATTTTCACGCTCGTGTGACCACTATTTTCCCTGAAGTTAAGCAACGATGTAGTCGAAATCTGATTTGCGAGATTCTCTGTTTCGTTTTCGAATTTATGAAAGAAAAAAACTTTTTACAAAAAAACATACAACCGACTTCAAGTTAAATAAACATTAAAAAGTACAAAATAACTTTAATTTCGGAAGTCGGTGTTGACGTTTTTTAATATTATTAACTTTTTTATTTTTTTTCATACTTCCTTCATTGTGTGCCAAATAAACATTTTTTCTTTCTTTATTTCTTTTAACTAATTTCACGAGGCCATTAATTATTCTACCAATCAAGAAACATTCATAAAATTGAATCACTACAACAAAAGCGATACAAATTGGTAGGCAATATTCAAATTAGTCCAGTAGGTATCCATTAATTAATTGGCAACTCTCAACGTAATTGTATTCGATTCAAACAGCGAAACGACAGCCTTTTAAAAATTCCCTAAAATGCCCTAGGAGCAAGGTCGTTCGGTTTAATTAAAGTTACCTCAGGCGGCTTCCCGCTTCAGAAATGCTTGCTATTCCCTCACCTCCCCTTTTTCATAACATTATGAGGTTTAAGTGTATCTCTCCCAGGTTCCAAGGATGTCGGAAGTGGGGTCCCCGTGTAAAATTTAATTTGTTTCGCAGCGTGTTACTAAAAATTTTTGAATATTAAAAAACTAGTGATCGTAGGTATAGCATTGCATAATCAGCCTTTCTAATGTTCCCACTGCTGGGACTCAGGCCTCCTCACTAGGAGAGGGAATGGGCTGTAATCCACCAATCACGCGGGTCCAGTGCGGGTTGATGAATGTCACATGTCTTTGAATTTTTGGTTCTACACGGATTTCCTCGAGGTGTTTTCCTTTACCGATTTTGAGAGCAGTGGTAATAAAATAAATTACACAAAGTAATCCGCCTGGCTGGGTTTGAACCCGCGACCTACAACTCGGCCACAACTGCTCTTAAAGTGATAGTAACATACCTATTAAGGGCCAAGCGCCCAAAAAGTGCCATAGAACAGTGATTTTCTGACTACTCTACTCCTCCGTAACGGCTAGATCAATTGGTTTGAAAAAAATAATATCTATGTTTATTTTAAATTCATAACCAATAATATCAACATTTGATTTTTTCGTGCAATTAATACTATTGTCAAAAAAAAATATTTAGCAATTTCGCAACTTTTCCCTACTCCTTCGAAACGGCTTGGACCTTTAGAAACATTTTTACACATAAAAATTGGTGGTTAAATATCCTTCAAAGTGAACATTGCATATGTAAATCAATCAATATCTCGCAGAGATAATGGATTTAAAGCGCTTCCGGGCTCTGCTGGCCGCAAATAAGTGCACATATTTGGGTAGAGCCGCCTAGGCAAGTGCGAGAGTTGCGTTCACATAATTTCGGTCAGATGGTTCAAGGGACTATACGCCTTAGGACGGCAAAGTTTGCAGGGGCAAAAGGTCTGAAAGCGCTGAAACTAAGTCAAAACATTTTTTCCGTTCTTGTCGGAGAATATCTATATCTCTAAAAGGACTTTCTGATCGTCGAATTCCACTTTCCCCAACTTTTCCTTGATAAAATGTTTTTATCTAACTGTTCTGCGCGGTTTCACTCGCTTTTTTTTTGGATACTGGTCCGTTCTTATTTGTTGTAGGGTTTATAGCCTTCCTGGATAACTGGACTATCCAAAAAAATAAATTCTTCAATACGAATCAGTAGTTCCTGAGATTAGCGCGTTAAACCAAATAATTTCTTTGTGTTTATAATATCACTGCACAACAGCAATTCTGATGTTTGGGTTATGTTACTTACATTATAATTATTAGTCCAATTATCTAGTCTGTGAGCTAGGTGACCTATCAGCTCTAGTTAAATAAATATGGCGCATGGGATGTTTAGACAAAATAATTTATTTAATTCTTAAGTTGAAACTTTCTTTTATTTGATTTTCATGCTGAAACTGAACGCAGAAAGCTATTATGAATGCTCAAACAATAGTCAGCCATCATGTGTTCGTTCCAGTAGCCTTGATAGAGTTCCTCCATCGTACGAAGTTCCTGCTAGAATCGCTCGCCCGGTTCTTTTCTAGATCTCCTTTGATTGGCGGGAAAATAACCAAGGAGGTTGCGATGAAACTAGGTACGTACCATTAAACTATTTCATCAGCACAACTAATTAAAAACAAAGCAATTAGATACCTACATCTCTTTCACAGCAGTGGGTACCTACACACAATTTCTTCCTGAACCACCTTCACAATTAACCGACTTAAAAAGATACAAATGAAAATATTATTACATTTACCAATATTTTGATAAATGAAACATCACGCCCTAATCCCCAAACGAACGAGCAGAAAATACTTTGTCACTTGTTATGTTCAGTGACAAAATATTAAGCCAACATACAATATTTGTCAACCCTAATCATACCCTCTTTGGACACTGGCAACATTTGCGTCGGTATTCATGCTAACAGCGTCAATGGCGTCGAAGATAATTTCGTTTTACTCGGGGTCAGTCTGAGAAAGTCTCAAGTATGTAGGAATATCGAGTTGGGGGAAAAGTGAATGCGTATTTATAGATATATGGATTCCGATGAATGCCACCTTGAATGTAAGCGGTAGAATACCAACTATGTAGGTTTGTCGTGGCCAGATCTTAAAAATTTATCACTTTATAATATGGCCAAGTAAAATTGGCCAGATCGTTTAATTAAACGTTGAAATTTGATGATTATGTCGATCCTCCTTTGGCTTATCCATTGATGTAGGATTTCTATGATAATGAAAAGTCCAAAGAAAGTAGGCCAAGCGAGGATTGCCAATTAGGTAGGTACTTTAATCAAAGTTAAACCTTTCGAATACCGTCAATTTCTATGATCGCGCGCCACGACATTACAAAACTAACTAAGCACATTTCCATCCCAACCTTTTTCCGGGCGGCTCGCGTTTGACCACTATCCCTTCTGATTGAAGATGAAACGTTTGCCCAGAAGTAGGTATTAATTGTGGTCCCCAGCGAAAGTTAGGATGATGGGTTACCTATGTTAGGTTAGGTTAGGTTAGATAAGATACTTAGTCTTTTTTTTTTGTTATAAACTAGAGCTTGACTGCGATCCCACCTGAAGTCTGTGTAAGTCTGTCTAAATAGTCAATCTTTACTTAATGAAGAGCGTAGGAGAGCCATATCTTGTCGACTACCATCACATATGAAGAATTACCAATCCGCCATCAATACAGTCACCTCTCCACCTCCTCCTTGCATCGTATTCCTCAATGCTGAGGGTCGTGTCCCTGCTTCATCACTTTGACTTCTATGATGTTTCTCCATTTATTTCCGTCGTCTAGCAGTGTGAAGGGCCTTGCATACAATCGCAGACGACACTAATCCTACGCGAACGCAACTCATTGCTATTGTTTTATTTTCAGGAGCAAGGAGACGGCTCCTCCACGCCCCGTGGCGACAAGTCCAGAGGCCACTCTCCCGCCCCGAGTGAAGGTAGGTAATGTGTCACTCCACTCTTCCATTTTATTACAATAATTTTTAATTAGCGGTTTTCCGCATCTGCGCAGGTTTCCGCAGCACCAGAAGGTGCAAGAGAGGTGTATTTATATTTTTGAGGGTAGGTCCAATAAGTACGTAGGAACATACTTATTTTGGGCCTACCCTCAAAAATACAAATGTTTCAAAAAATCCGTCTGCAGTTCCAGGACACTGACGCTCACATCGAATTAGGTGAAACTGTATCTATTATTTAAGGAATTTATCCTCCAAAATATTGATAGAAATATACGGTTCTGTTCCAGACGTGGAGCACGGCAGTGAGAGGTGATGGTCAGCCAGTACTCTGCTCGACCGGCTGGCACAGCGGGGCTTCGCAGCAGACACGCGGCTTGCACTACCTCCCACAGGTACTCTTCGATCGCCATTCAACTACTTACCTTTTAACTACCTATGTAAATGGTTCAATTCCCGAATCTCGGAAGATTATTCTGAATCACAAAGTAGGTAATAACAACTAAACTGTTTTCCGATTGATTCCTGCTGATTTCCACTCAAAGATCTTGTATATCTACCCTACTTCCACTCTCGATCACCGGGGTGGTTTTAGTGAGGTGAAAATCCCACACTCCTCGGACTTATCCCCAAAGTCCGGGCGCCTTTAGAAGGTTTCCCCCCGAAAACAAAAAAAAAAAATGTATAGTCTGTCTAATAAGTCAACCGACTTAGGAATTTTGTATACCTAATATTTAATCATTTAAAAAATACTTACCTACATATATTCGATGGTACTTTTCATAAGGTTCTTCTGTTAGTAAACAATGATCTCTCCTTGATTATTGAACCTGTGTTGACTAAATCAGATTTAATTAAATCCTAATAATTACCCAAGTCGTTTAACTTATTAGACAGACTCTATGTATGTGTTACAGTCATAGTGATTAAATAGATACCTATTATACATAATGACTGGTCATTATATATAATAACAAAATTGACTAGACAATATGATAAATTAATCACTTAATCCGGATTTTATTCATAATAGCGGGTCAAAGTTAGCCAAAGTAATAAATACGGTCTAACTGACTTGTTACCCCTCCCGCTCTTCATCCCACTGCCGCGTCGCGTGATCGCCGCCATCTTGTAGCTGACGCAAACAGTGGTCGTCATCGTTTTGTTATGAGAGGTCGCGCCGCGCGTGCCGCAATTTCCGCGAGTTTTTACATTCGTATCAGTGTCTAATAATGGCAGATGAAATGAAAAAACGTTTCTATGAAAATATCACTGTACTCATTGCAAGTAAAGGAAAAAATAATCAGTTGTTTACATGTGATCAATATTTGTCTTTAATTTCAAAAGTTAAAGAATCAAAGAACAAGGTTATTAAGAAAACACCTGAAGATTACCAGCGCCTATCAAGATACGATGTCGTCAAAATTGGAGCATCAGAAAAACTAATAATTCCGGTGAAAAACGAAGGTGATCCCATTATTTACTATGCTCACTAATAGCCAGTTTCTTCATCTAAAGTAACAGCCAAAGTAACGTCATAAAGTAAAAGTAACGGTCAAATTCGTTTCTTCACAATTTTAACTGTTGGTTTAACTGTTACTTTTGCCTTTAACTTTTACTAGTCATTAGGGGGCTGCTAAAGCTAAAGTCACTGTCATTTTGATAAAGTTGTAGATTATTTAGGTTTCACTAATATGTTATCACGAACTTCGTCCAGTTGGTTGAGGCCATGGTCCAGAGCGAGGAGGAGTGGCAGGCGGTCGCCGACTTCTGCGAAGCAGTAATGCTCGCAAAAGAGGAGGCCGAACGCATCAGGCAACGGCGTTATCGCCGCCGCCGTCGCCGGGATTCTGATCCCGATTTCCGGTCAACGTAGACGCGGGCTTGCGGACAGTGAGCAATGGGTAGCTCGCTGTCCGGCCGTCCGGTAACTGTCCGGACCAAGCCCAAGTCGTCGACGGCGCGCACTGTTCCCGCGCGCCTCAAGGAGTTGTCAGCAACAGCAGGGACCCAGCCGGGTCGAAGCCTACTGGGGCCAGGGTTATCCGAAAGGGCGCTCGAGCCCCGGTATGAAGGCTAGAAGGAACGGGGTGGGTCTTTTAGTCAGTAAGAGTCTGACACTATCTCCCGCTCCGCCCAAGGGCGGGGGATGTCAATGCATGATTTATCCCACCATAAATAAAAACTTCGTCCAGTGAAAGTTCAAGTTCATCAGACGATGAACTTATCGTTAGTTATTTAACGCGTAGACGTAAAAAGTGTAATGCTCGCAAAGATCATTTCGTATGGGACGACGCTGATTTTCTGTTCTGATACAGAATTTCAAAGGAAATAGTTACATACTTCAGCCTGTTGTTACAAGATAAACTGACGCCAACCACAGAAAAGTAAGTTTATTTTCAGTTTGTATTTAATACGACTACGTTAAATTAACTAATGTACAGTACGGCCGTTCTATCTTGGCGAGTGTGAAGTTAGGCTCTGCGATCTTTAGCGCTTGTGTACCTAAACGTATAAAAATAACGGTTAAAAAAAAGCCAATAACAGTTGTTAATAGCAATAACAACAACTAATAGCATTTATTTTTTTAAATCATTTACTTATGTTATTATTTATCAATTCAATTCTAAAAACATTCGTTCATTGGCGTTCGTATCCTCCTCCTTGCGTCGTATTCCTCAATGCTGAGGGTCGTGACCTCCCTGCTTCATCACTTCAGCCTTTATGATGTTCTTCCATCTGTTTCTGTCTCTGGCGGTGTGAAGGGCATTGTACATCGTAGAGTCAAGAGCGGTGCGGATCTGGTCGGACCAACGTATTGGGCTGCGCCCGCGAGGCCTTTTCCCATCCACTTTACCGGTCACAATGAGCCTTTCGAGGTTGCCACCGTCCTTTCTTGCAATGTGACCGAAGTATTGCAGAACCTTGCGAAGACACTCGGACGATAGCCGTGAGGCGATTTTAAGTTCTTGTAAAATGGATACGTTGGTCCGAAATGCTGTCCAAGGGACACGGAGCATCCTTCTCCAGCACCACATCTCAAAGGCGTCGATGCGTTTGCGGTCTGCAGCTTTTAGCGACCAAGTCTCAGCGCCATACGAGAAGATCGAGAAGACTAGTGTCCGTACCAGTTTGGTTTTGGTCTTTACGGAGATGTTGCGATCCCTCCAGACTTTACTAAGCTGAGACATAGCGCTCTTAGCAATGCCAGTTCTCCTGCGAACTTCCCCCTCGCACGACCCATTGTTACTAATATTGGAGCCCAGGTAAATAAAGTGGCGTTCGTATAAACAGAATCAAATGACATTCGACTTTTTGACACTACTTGACAGAAGATATTGCGATGTTGTCATGCGTAAAAAAAGCTCCCCACGTTTTTTTGGGGTAATTATGCCGTTTGTGTTATGGTAACTCTATTGACTTTTAGTTTAGCTGTTACTTGGATGAAGAAACTCATTTGCTATAATATCAGTAATAGTCAAGTAAAAGTTAATACTTTTACTGATAGTTTTAGTTGTTGATGAAAAAACTGGCTGTTAGACGAAACTTTTCAAATAATCCACGACTGTCATATTAGTATTGGACACGGCGGTAGAGTCAGAATGATGAAAGAGTTAAAATTAAGATATAAAAATGTAACTGCTGAACTCGTCACAGTGTATTTGAATCTGTGCGAATCTTGTCAGAAAAAGAAAAGTTTGCCAAAAAAAGGTCTTGTTGTAAAACCGATTATCAGCAACGAACTTAATTCAAGGTGCCAAATAGATCTCATAGACATGCAATCACAAAGTGATGGTGATTATAAATTCATCATGATCTATCAAGATCACCTAACAAAATTCGTGCAGCTGCGGTCTTTAAAAAGTAAGCGAGCAGAGGAGGTAGCGTATCATTTACTGGACATTTTTACTACATTTGGAGCGCCTAGTATTTTGCAAAGCGATAATGGTAGAGAATTTGCTAACAAAGTGGTCAAAGAAGTCTGTGCGATGTGGCCGGAATTAAAAATCGTACATGGCAAACCCCGACATTCTCAATCACAAGGGTCTGTTGAAAGAGCTAACCAAGATATAGAGAAGATGCTTTGTACTTGGCTGGAATCTAACAAGACGACGAAATGGTCTGAAGGATTACGCTTTATTCAATTTATGAAGAACAGAGCGTATCACGTAGGAATAAATCGTAGCCCTTACGAAGCAATGTTTGGCTGTAAAGCTAAAGTTGGATTAAATAGTCTTCCTAAAGACGCGCTAGTTGAACTGTCAACAGAAGAAGAGCTAGAATCTATATTGAATGAAGACGAAAACCAGTTGAATGAGGAGAGGCAAACCGAACCCAATATAACCGACGCTGTGATTAATGAAGATGATGATACTAAAATTTCAAACACTGATTCGCAAAATGAGATTCCGGATAATCTGACAGGAAACCCTGATAACGATACCGAAAACCAAGGAAATACTACAGATCCGTCAAATATAACGCAAAGTGGCCAGGAAATAGTAATTGCTCTTGATAAAAAGAAAGAAGACATTGGAAACATCAGAAAATTAGTTGGACAATCTCTGAAAAAACAAGCAGATAAAATGTTGACGCTATCTTCGCAAAAATATCCTGCTGCTAATTTAGGCGATAACGTAGTAGTAAAAATTCCTGACGTAGACCGTGCCAAAGCCGATGATAGAAACATTATCGCTGTTATAATTTCTCAGGAGACAGAAGGAATGTATAAGTTAGGCACCAAGCATGGGAGTCTAAATCAACTTTACGCAAGAAATCAGTTCACTGTCTGCAAAGAAACTTTTATTACAATTGATATCGTTCCCCGACATGAAGTTACCATCAGAGAATGTGCAAAAAAAGAGTCACATCTTGGCGGCCAAGGATTTCAGCACTGCAATTGTACTGGAGAATGCGTTTCTAATAGGTGTAAATGTAAAAAGTCAAACCTCATGTGTAACTCAAAATGTCACAAGAGCCTTACTTGTAAGAATAAATAAAATGTTATGACCCAGTTAATTCATGTCAGTTCATTTTAAATATTTTAATATTATAGTCTTTAAAGAGAGATACCAAATAGGTACTTTTACTGATCTCTGTGTTCTTTTTTAATTTTTTTTAATGGCTAGTGAGCTTTTCTACTTTTTAAAGTTAAATAACTTTAAAACAATTTGATTTAAGGTTAGGTGGGGTAAGTGAAACATACTTTATTTTTCAAATTCTATGATCAGTTCTTGCTGCTAACTGTTATGACCTATTGTGACTTTGATAAACGCAACATATACCTAAGTGTGTCAGTTTTCCATAGTTGAAAGAGTTCTTAAGCTAATTTCAATGCTACTAACCAAAAAAAGGCAAATCGTTAAGATAGTGCTATTGTCCCTCTTTCCCCGGTTTTTGGGGCAAAAGGAACAGTCGACATAACTCAATAAATACCTAACCTGTGTGGTTAAATATGGGACCATCTCATTATATGAAATTGTGTTAATCAAATGTGAACTAAATGGCATTAGAATAACGTCTACAATAATAAATACTGAACAAAAATTAAAATTTGGGGCAAGAGGAACATATCATTTCGTGTCAGGGGTACTAAACTAAAATCAAACTGGTATATTCTTATAAAAATTTACTTATTCATAAAGTACAACAGCCTCAAACCAGTCTTAAATGTTCAGTTGGCTGAACGTAGGAACCACAGGGTAGGCACTGAGCATACAGTTCAAGAAATAATTTGATGCAATAACTTGGCATCTTCTTGACAGATTATTTGCAAAAAAACATGATAAAGTAGCCTTTATTTCAAAGAGAAGTTCGTAACATACTGCAAAGAATTATTTGTTGAACTGTAGTGCACCCGAACAGTCCGCCGATTAAGTAATCTGCGTTCGGACTTTTTTCATTAAAAACTGCAACGTCGATGCTTTTTCAGGCAATCTTACTGAATATTAAAAGAATGAAATGACATTTTAAAAATAATCTGCCCTCTTCGACCAATTGCAGGCGTAGGCAGTTTTGAGACAATGTCCTCCGTGTGTAGTACGTCAGAGATATCGTCTAGTACAGGGAAAGAAAAAATGGTATCACCTTCTACTTTCGACTTCTTTCTTGCGTATTTTACTACAGGAGAACCGTTAGCATTTACATGTAACACTACACCTACATAATGTTTTACATACTTTTTTTGCTCAAATTTTACTAAGAGCCAATCATTCTCACAAAATGGTGCATTAGTATTGTGGTTTTCTTTTTCATTCTCTAGATCTTCACTCCCACCATCTTCATTACCTTTTAATAGTTCCTCGTCATACTTTATTTCTATCTCACTGTCACTTGATGATAAGGAATGTTTTCTTTTTTTCCTATTTTTTTCTAAAGTTTTTTCTTTTTTGTTTCCATTTTTAGAGCTCTTTTTAATCATGTATGTTTTCTCTTTCTTTATTTTAGTTTCCTTCTCCTTCTGTTTATCTCGCCGTTTAGTTAAAAAAGTATTTGTATTCATCTTACTCTTTTTCTCCCCTTTTTCGGTTTCAGATTGTTGTGCCTCCAGCGTCATTTTGTAGACGTCGTCGCTAGGTATAACTTCTGTACCAGAGGCCATATTCACATCTAGTTCTTCACTCTCTTCATCGTCGTCATCACCTTTTAATATTTCCTCCCAGAAATTACTGCTGTCACTATCATCGTCATACTTTATTTCTGTCTCGCTATCACTTGATGTGGAATATTTTCTATTTTTTTCTTTTTTGTTTCCATTTTTAGAGCTCTGTTTAATCATATAAGATTTCTCTTTTCTTTTTTCGCTTTCTTTAACTGTCCGTTTATCTTGTTTAGTTAAAGGTATTTTTGTATTTATCTTACTCTTTTTCTCCTGTTTTTTGGTTTGCGATTGTTGTGCCTCTAGAGTTCTTTTGTAGACGTCGTCACTCGTTATAACTTCTGCACCAGTAGCCATTCGTTTCCGTTTTGTTTTTGTACTGGTTCCTGGTTTAATTTTCATCAAAAGCAAGTCCTCAAACGTTACAAGGCGGTCTTCCAGGATTTGAATCTTAGGTTTTTGCATTTCGACTTTATCTATATTATTATGTAGTTGGGAACCTACGGTATCTGCATTGGCTGGCGTATGAAACGTATGGAGGTTTGGCACCGAGACCATGCCTAAATTTATTTGTTTCAATGAAATTTTGAGCAATGAATCCGGATTCAATCTTTTGGTTAGGTGGCCAGTACGGTATGACGTGTTAGTGAAATAGACGCTTGATATTTGTTCATTGTTGTCACTTTGCTGAGATGTAAGAGCCCAAGGTTCCTGAGTTATTTGATGGTTGATCACACGGTTGACGACTAAGTCACTTCGCTTGGATGTACTAGTTAAATCGCTTCTCTGGCAAAATTCTAGATGTAGAGATGTTAATAGATAAATATCATATGGATATCCTATGTTTTTGTGAAACTTGGTTAAAACCAGATAGAATGATGTTTAATGTGAATAGTTTTTTAGTTGCCAGTGCGTACAACAGATCATCAATAGGGGGTGGTACCTTGATATTATGTAATACTTCTTTAAGATATAAGGAAAGGAAAGATATCACTGCTTGCTCTGTTGATCGCTTATGTGAGGTAGCATGTGCAGAGATTGAAGGCCAAACTTTCTTATGTGTGTACAGACCACCTGCATCAAATCTAGCATCTTTTTTGATAATAATTGAAGAAATACTAAATAAACTTATTAAAGACAACAAATTAGTTTTCGTTTGTGGGGACTTAAATATTAATTTACTAGTAAATTCACCAGATAAATGTAAACTTCTCTCTTTGTTTAGTTCTTTTAATCTAAAATGTATTTTTAATGAGGCAACAAGAATAACACCTACCTCAGCTTCATGCATAGATAATATATTTACTAACTGTGTTATAAAAGACTCATCCATAATTAGTGGCGTGAGGTCTGACCATAGTGGTCAACTTGTATCTTTCGAATTAGTCAAAAAGCTTCAATTAGATTCAACTGCAGAGCTTAGACCGCTTACTAAAAATAAATTAAATAATTTTAACAACAATGTCGTCAGTAGTCTCTCAACAGCCAATTTTGATTCGCAAGACCCCAATGTAAACTATGGAACATTATTTTCTACAGTATGCCAAGAATTTAATAAGGCGTGTCCAGTCAAAAAAGTTCAAATCGGTAATAAATCCAAATTTAATAAATGGGCTACTGCTGGAATAAGAAAAAGCAGAGACACTTTATATCAGCTATATCATGAAAAATCCTTGTCGTCTGATCCTAATTTGCATAACCATGTTAGACTCTATTCAAAGATATTCAAAAGAGTCTGTGCCCAAGCTAAATCTAAATCAATAAGTAAGATAATTGGAAATTCTAATAATAAAATAAAAGCTGTCTGGAAGGTGATAAACAAGGAAACTGGAAAGACAAGCCAACGAGATCGGAATGAATTCTCACTAAAAATTGATAATAAAATCGTCTCTGATAGGTCAAAAGTAGCTGAGACGTTCGAAAACTTTTTCACCAACATCCCAATAGAAGTTACGAAATCTCTCCCTTCTTCGTCTTTGTTAGCTGAATCTTTTTTAAAAGAACATTTCACTAAGGATATACCAAACTTTGAATTTAAGCGTATTTCTGTGGATACAATAATGAAAACATTCAAAAGTCTTAACATAAAAAACACTGAAGACTTATGGGGTATATCCGTTAAGATTCTTGGAGAAATTATTGAAACAATTGCTCCTGTCCTGACAGGCATATTTAATCAGTGTTTAGACAGTGGTACGTTCCCTGATTTAATGAAACACAGTAAAGTAGTACCAATTTTTAAATCAGGTAGTAAGAGCGATCCCTCTAATTATAGACCAATATCTGTGCTTCCAGCATTGAGTAAAATCTATGAAAAGATCATGCTCGACCAGATGTTGTCTCATTTTAATTTAAATGGGATTCTGCATAGTCATCAGTTTGGTTTCACGAAAGGAAGGTCAACAACAGATGCAGGAGTGAAACTCATCAGTCACATTTTGGAATCCTGGGAGAAGTCCCAGGATGCTATTGGCATATTCTGTGACCTCTCTAAAGCATTTGACTGTGTTGACCATAATACTCTGATCTGTAAATTACATCATTACGGAATTCGTGGACGAGCTGCTGATCTTGTTTTTTCCTATTTATCTTACAGGCAGCAAAAAGTATCCATTAATGGGGTGACGTCCTCGGGGTCTTTAGTAAAGATGGGCGTGCCTCAAGGTTCAATTCTAGGCCCTTTCCTTTTTTTAGTTTATATTAATGACCTTCCCTTCATGATGGCTAATTTATCCGATATAATTCTATTTGCTGATGACACCTCTCTTATTTTTAAAGTAGACAGAAAAGATGGGGATGTCTTGCATGTCAACGAGAGTCTGGCTGTCCTTTCGAAATGGTTTGCAGCTAATAATCTCTTATTAAATGCAACTAAAACTAAATGTATAAAGTTTTCATTGCCAAATGTCCCTCAAGTTGACGTCAATCTAATTCTTGACAGCAAAAAACTAGATGTTATTACAGAAACAGTGTTTTTAGGTATAACTATCGATTCTAAACTGCAGTGGGGTACTCATATTAGAACTCTCTCGGGAAGACTAAGCTCAGCTGCATATGCAGTAAGAAAAATAAGGCAATTGACAGATGTAGCCACAGCTAGGTTAGTTTATTATGCTTATTTCCACAGTATTATGTCTTATGGCATTTTACTGTGGGGACCTGCAGCTGACGTAGACTCAATCTTCATATTACAAAAGAGAGCAATCCGGGCTATTTATAAAATGGGCCCTCGCGAGTCCCTCAGAAATAAATTCAAAGAAATCGATATACTTACTCTGCCTTCTCTTTACATCTTGGAAAGCATTTTGTATGTACGTAAAAACTTAGGACTCTTTAAAATCAGAAGCGATTTTCACAACAAAAATACACGTAGTAAACACGAAATTGTCTTACCCAAATGGAGACTAGCTAAGACTAGCAAGTCATTCTTAGTTAACAGCATTCGCTTTTATAATAAGCTGCCAAAGGCGGTAACAGAACTTAGTGAGGGAAAATTCAAAAGTCATATCAAGCGTGTCCTAACCGAAAAAGCATATTACAAGGTTAAAGACTATGTCGAGGACACGCTTGTTTGGCAATGACTACCTCTGCACATGTGGCCCCCTGGTAAATCATCAATATTTTGTCTATTAACTGCTCCACCTTTGTTTTAATAATTATATATACATTTTTTTTTTCTCTGACACATTGCTTTTGCAATATTTTTATTTTTATTTCAACTGTCATAAATTTGTTAGTAATTTATTTTGTTAATATTTTATTGATAGTTGTAATTATTATATTATTCCTGTTTTTTTTTTTTATATATAGCCTCTTTTTGTATTGTAAATGTGAGAACACTGTATACTCCACGAACTCTTAGACTACTTCCTATTACGACTTTGTTTTTTACTGAGAAAATTTTGATTGTGCTTTTGTGTACAATATTTGACTGGTCTACACTGTTCTTACATAACATTTATCAATATTGTAAAACAACCACTTTTTTAAAAGAGTAACCATGGAGTTTCTTGCCGGTTCTTCTCCATAGGAAACGACCAATTTGGAACCGTGCACTAACTTTTGACGTTTTATAAGTGCCCATGTAGGCCTATGTGAAATAAAAATATTTTTGACTTTGACTTTGAGAGGTTCTTGGGAATACGCATTTGCACAGATCTGGTTGACACACAACGGCACCTCAACATCTGGCTGGTTTGTTAGTCTTTCGACGGAATCACACAGTAATTTTTGTTTCCATTCTTGCAGATGCACTTGGTTGAACTCGTTTTCTGGAACAGCTTGTTTGTTAAAAGGGTAAATTCCCGCCTTTCGAAAACCTGCTGCACATATACTCGGATCTAACTCACCCCAAATTTGACCAAGCATTTTGGCAAATTCTTTTTTTGGTAATGATTTACCAATGTTCAACCTCTGCCATTTTAGTATGGCTACGTCCCATCGATCCTTGAATGATTTATTTACAGCCAAATCTAATGGTTGTAACAAATGGCTTGTATGAGGGGGGATTTTAAGAATTGTGATTTGAGCTTTTCGGGCCTTTTCTATAAGGTTTATACCCACATGAGTTGCATGACCATCGAAGATCAAAAGTATAGGCCGTTTTCGTCCTACTGTAGTTAGAAATACTTTTTCAAAAAAGGCCTCGAAAACTGCTGTCTCCATCCAACCATTAGTTGTCGCAGCGTATGCTGTACCGGGATAGCCTTCATTGGTCGTCCATTCATCCCAAATATTTTTGCCCTTAAAAACTATCATAGGTGGAGTTTTCTCTCCTAGGCCATTACACCCCAACAAGACTGTGGTGTTGTCCTTTCCAGGCGATGCTATAGTTCGCGTAGAGGAAAATCCTACACAACCAACTACTTTGGACTTAGAAGGATCCTTGGAAAAACTAGTTTCGTCCACGTTCCAAATATGCGATGGTTTGTCGTATAGCTCTAGCTCATTCATAGTTTCTTCTAATAAATCAAAATATGGATATATAACATATGGACTGCATGCTTGTTTTCGCGCATACTCCACTGGCTGTGGCTTCTTGATAGACAAATTATGCCTTTTTTTAAAGAGAAGAAACCAATCTTCACCAGGTATGCCATTTTTAAATGGATTTTTAATATTATTTGCCGAAACGTACTGACCCACCGTTTCTAGTAACTCCTTTCTTGTCAAACCAAAGCCATACTTTTCCATGAAACGAAGATTTTTTACGAAATCTTCTTCTAACTGGCGTGACAAGATGGCGGGTCTTCCTAAAGAATTCGACTTTAAGCCTTTACGATCATATACCTAAAACAATAAAAAAGAATTTAAATAAAAGTTTACTGAACTAATGCATTGCATAGTTAAATAAACCAAGTGAAAATAAGTGCAAACGCGACGCACATAACATGTGGGTACATTAGGTACAATTTCATTTCATTACATATTAAACGTACTAGAGCAGTTTTATAATGATGATTTATACATACGCGATTTATTATCGTTGATCTGGGTATATTATAATGTTTTGAAGCAGCATATCCGGATAAGGCCCCACTTTTAACTGCTCTTACTGCTTCTTGTAATTTTTCTGGCGGGTACGATGCTCTATCACTTTTTCTTATATAATTTCGCATTTTTCTGTAACAAATATGGTATTTTAATGATGTCAGTCATAGCTTTAGGTAGGTAATTAAAAAAAGAAATGAAAATGAAAGTTAAATGTTTGTAACTTCTGACACCGGGAAAGAGGAACATATGTTTCTCTTTCCCGGCCATGACAGTTTCTGTTGCCCCACTTTATAATTTGTAGGTTACGTATTGAATCACATGAAAAATAGATATTCAAAGCATAGATTATACATTATAACATGCAACATTATCAAAATTGAACTTTAATCAATACTTACACACATTGACAGCCCTCCAGCTAAACTTTTTAGCATTTAAATAACCACACAAAAAAAATGCCGCGAGCTCGTGCTTTCATAGCCAGTCAACTGAATTTTTGTTTGTGTCAAACTGCCGGGTTGATTAATACTAGCGCCATCTGTGTTTTTTCTGTGGTATTTATTATATAATACTGTTTTATCGACCGAGTAACCTTGAAGCTAGAATCTATAGTTTCGTATTTACAAACTATAGTTTCTCTTGCCCCATAGTCCCTCTTAGCCCAACTGACCTTAATGTAGAATTATTATCTAAGGCAATGTTATTTTAATTCTTAATATTAAAAGTCAAACCTCTTGTGTAACTCAAAATGTCACTTGAGTCTTACTTGTAACAATAAATAATACTTGTGACTCAATTAATGAATGTCAGTTCATTTTAAATATTTTATTATTGTAGTCTTCAACGATAGATACCAAATACTTGTATTAATCTCTGTTCTTTTTTGTTGTTTTTAACGGCTAGTAAGCTTTAAGTTTACTTTAGAAAGTTTAATTACATTATAACAATGTTAATTAATGTAGAATTATTATCTATGGCAATGTCATTTTAATTCTTAATAAAAACCTTAACAGTACCTACTTGTTTTATTACATTATCCAAGTCTTGGAAGATATTATATAAAATTGCTAGTTAATGTGATTAATTCCGTGTCAATTATCACTTTATCTAAATTGAGTAGACATTATAAATAATGGCTAGATAATATACATAATATCCAGATTAATTACTTTGGCTGTAACATATGTACATACTTTCTAAAATCCCTCGTAGAAATCATGGAATTGGTACATATGTAGGTAGATATACTAAATGTGTGCATGTACAGCATTTAAACCCCTGATATGATAGATGTATGTTTAATGTACATCTTCTAATCCTTTTTGTCGTGTATTTCAGGCTGCGCCCGCTACCGCGAGCTGTGCTACCGCGCGGCGCACGCGCACCTGCCGGAGGACGCGGCGCCGCGGCCGTGCGAATGCGCCAACTGCTCGGCGCGGCGCCACTCCGCCAACGCGCCCTGAGGGCCGCCTCCCGCGCACCACGCCGGCCCTCCCTGGCCCCATACCCGCGCTACCGACCCAATTCACAAGGCGGAACGGACTTCAGCTCAAGCTTATGGACAATATTCTAGTCTTTAGAAGCAAGTGTCTCCATTATCTACCAGTGTTTATAAAATAATTAGTGTACAGTCCGTCTAAAAAGTCCAACGACTTGGGAATTTTGTATACTTACCTAATAATTAATTTGATACTTTCTAAAAGGTTCTTCCATTATTAAACGATCAAGATCTCTTAATCAACCTTGATTATTAAACCAGTGTTGACTAGTCTAAAAAGTCAAACGACTTGAAAAATCTATCATATAATAAACATGTACTTTTTTTTTTATAGCATTTCATTAGTAAACAATGATCATCTCTTTGCAACCTTGATTCTTCAACCAGTGTCGACTACATCAGATTTCAAGAATTTCCTTATTGGATTAATTGGACTGGAACAGTCTGCCTGCTGCGGTCTTCCCGTCCGATTATAATTTGGGTGTCTTCAAGGCTAGAGTGAATAGGCTCTTAATAAACTAGTGCGCCTCACCATCAAAGATTGCATCGCTACTTACCATCATGTGGGATCGCAGTCAAGCACTAGTTTATCCCAATTTAAAAAAAAAAATTACCCAGCCGTTGTGACTTTTTAGACAAACTATCCTTTAAGTTATGTGTTCGTGTTCTTGTCGTTTCTGAATGTACCCAGCAAGTCTTCATACAGCATACCACTTGATTGGGTCCCCCAAAATGTTATTAGATACGACGACGTTCACAACCCTAGCTGCTTCAAATCTTAAAGGCTTCTTTTCACCTTTGTTCACTATTACTAGTCTCTTCCAAGTAGGTACAGTAAAATGGGGTGAATAGAGACTTACGGGTGAATAGGGACAAAACTTTACTTTCTCGATATTTGAATATTTTTTGCAGCATTTAACTATATCAATTTATTAATGAATTGTAATTCTAAAAAATTGATGCTTTGTTAGAGGCCAATATTATGGTATCAAAGAGAAAAACCAAACCAAAGTTTTGTCTCTATTCACCCCTAAGTCTCTATTCACCCCGTTTTACGATAATCAATGTCAATTGGCTATAATACCCTTACAAAAAATGAGTAGGTGTATCAGTTTTCAAAGAAATCCACTTCGTAGGTGGGCCGCTATGCCGCCGTCCGCACAGGATCATCTTGATCGACGAAAAAAAGGGGGGAAGTTACTACAGCTTTTTTGAGGATTAAAATAGGTATCCTTTGTGCGATTTATTTCATAAGGCTGCCCGCTCACGTCAGACTTTTTGAAGGACAGATAATCGGGCCGATTTTGTATAATATTTGTGACATTGTTCTGTATATTTCTGACCAAATTTTTGTAGGACGTGTGCGTTGCACTATTGCTTATTTTTCTGCTACAAAAAATCGGCCTTAGGCTGCCCGCCCACGTTCGATAATCGGCGACCTATTTTTTGTAGGAGAAAAATAGAATAAATACACTGATAGCAATTGTGCAACGCACACGTCCACAAAACGTTGTTCAGAAATACAGAACAATGTTACAAATATACAAAATCGGCCCGACTTATCTGTCCTACAAAAAGTCTGACGTGGGAGGGCAGCCTAACTGACCGAGATATACCATGCCATTGATAGTCAAGTAGGTGCCTAAATGTATAATTAATTCAATTCGGGGCCTTTCTCTATCAAGGAACAATTTAGTCAATTCCAACAGCACTTAGCGTCATCCGATGTAAATATTCGCTTCTGTCCTAGTGCCTTACCAGATCCGCTTATAAAATTTAAATGTCATTCAATCCAAAACATTTTGGCACATTATAGAGAATTCATGCAATGTAGAATTATATTCCAAAAAAAAAAATATGCACATCCAAAATCGCTTTTGTAATTAAGGAAAGAAACGCATCGCAAGCGTTAATATTAAATTCAGAGGTTAGTATAATTATTGCGTAAAAATTGTCAGTCCATTGGAGATAAGATTAAAATATACCCTAGTGTAAGCTCTGTAATAAAATAATGTGGAAATCAAATTTACACAATTTATTTAGACGATTCTCTACATAAGAATTTCCGTAACACTAATTTACTATAAAGAACACGTTTCGTATAAAATCTAAGCCAAAATATTAACTTATGTGTAGGTGGCCATCATAACCTCTATGGTCCAGAGTATCGAACTGCTAAACTATATTTATAATTCATGTGTGCTAAAAGTATCATGACCTCTTAATTTTAGAGCCTAATATTAATGTTAGATTTAATATCTAGACGTAATTTCTAAATTAATATCATCTGACCTAATGTAATACTGTCCATCGGTGTAACTTTAAACGATTTAAAATAATTATTATAATGTACATTTACTTCTATTTTATATTACATCGCTAAAATTAAGACATTAATTTTAATTACATACATTTTTAACTTCTGATCTATTTTCGATTGTACTTACCCGATGTCATTAAATTTTAAGCGTACATTATTTAAATATTATTAACAAGGCCTACTTATTCGAGTTATAAAATGTATTTAAAATGATTCAAAAATAAAAATATGATTATTATCAAAACCGTACCGTCTATCAATTTAATATATATTTTTTACCTGTACTTGTGTTAGGAAAATATTACTGCTAAACATTTACAGTAGGAGGATACCTAGACAGTCTTGTCCGTAAATTTAAATAAAACTTAAAGTAATTAGTATTTTTATTAAGTTTAAACAAAAATACACGTTTCAGAGAGAAAAGTATCAACAAAAACTGTTTTCAAAAGCCAAATTCCAACATCGTAATAAAATTAATCTCGTTCATGAAAAACAACGCAATTTCATTACATTTGACACATACTACTCGAGAGATAATTTCGAATTTAGTAATTTATGGCTCCTAACAATACCTATTCAGGTATGAACATGATTTCTTTGAAGTCACAATTAATTTTATAACCATTTTGTATGGTTGGCTACTCTAACTACTATCTAGAAGTAAATTTTAGAAAAATACGTCAATTTATTTTTGTTTCTAACAATGTGAAAAAAAGCTCATTCGGATGTCATCACCCGCGGTGGTATAAGTACCTCATCATGCCTGGAACTAATCCACCTGAGGATTTCCGTAATAATTATATTAAAAAAAAAAAACAAGGATTAAAGAAATGAACTATTTTACAATGGTGGTAGAAACTTCATTAAACCTATCTTATGATATTATAATTCCCAAAAACTTACACGAAAACGGTTGAGCAATATTTATGTAACAAGTGTTAATTGGCAGATGCATGTAAGGCGGGACAGATTATATACTTGTATATTTTACTACCTTACTGTATAGCGAAGGCTTCTAGCCAAACAGTGCAACCTAATATGCTTAAAAGATCAGATTTTGGGAAACGATTGCTATGTAAAATAAAATGCTCTTAACTCTGAGAATGATATTACAACTGAGTAATTTCAGTTTTAAAAAAAGCCCACTGGATTGACGCGTCCAATCAGTCCACACTACACAAATATTTCCAAAAGAAAAAGCTAATCTACTAACTTAATAACTCGGAAAATGCTCTAAAAGGGACGCCTCTTATTAAATTCTTAGTATCTAGTTATCGTCAAATCGATGACGTAAGACACACTTCACGCAAGTCTAGTAGTCCGCATGTCAAAATTACAAGTCAAAGAAATGCATGTCAAAAGAAAATTGTATCAAAAACTAAATTAATCAAGTAACAGGCGTTCCCGTTAGACTTTTTCCCAATAAAAACAATTTACAAACTCAATGATTGCGTTCGTAGAAAAAGAGATAATAATATTTTACAAGTAAATGTACGACAATGTTTGTTAATAAACGGAGTCTCGCATAAGTGGTTTGTTAGCCTAACTTGTATATTACATAAACTTATAAACTTTATAGCACAAAGCTGCGAGTGACTTAGTTATTATTTATGTTCAAAGTGTAAGTTAAAAATAAATCAGTCCGCCCTATCTTAGCGACATCTAGTGACGGTGTAGGACAGGTGCGCTTACAAATAAATTGTAATAATCTATGCGAGAAAAAATAACGTTCTAAACCTATTTATAATAAGATATACTATAGTACCGGAATGCAAGTAAAATAACCCTCGTAGACTAACAAACATTGACAAGTGTAACGTGAGATACCAGGCTCTCATAAGTGTGAGAAGTACGAGCAACTTATTCATTAACGCCGATATGGATGGTATGAAGAAGCGGAGGCAGTGCCGCCCGACGATGAGCCGTGGTAGCTACGCTTCGACGAGCGCTGGTAGCCGTCGCCGGACCCGCCGGTGTATTCATAGTCATCACCTGGATATACAGAAAATGCGATTAGTATTCTCAACTACTGTCTAAATAATATTCCATAGCAACATTTAAAAGCCAATCTACTTACCAAATTAATTTGGTTAGAATAATACTAATAAAATAAAATAAAAATTGGAACTTACCGCACCACGCACCACTATCCACACACCAGGGGTTTGAGTATGGTAATCATTCAACTTAGGTTTAGGACATAAAGGTGTTGTGATCAACCATTAACGAGTTCAAAATAATTTGAAGTTACCCCCAGAAAGAAGTGAAACGATCACAGAACAGAACCCTTGTATCCTATGGCCTATATACCTAATTCTACAGTAAATTCAATGCCTCCAAATATCAATTCTAATTCTTTCATGTGTTAATTCAACAAATTATTAAAGTTTTTAATACTTGAGTACTAGGGCTACATATCTAGTGGAGGATGGTCACGGGAAAGGAAAGTGAAAACCTGAGGCAGACGCGGACACGTCCGACACATTGCAAAAAGACGGCTGCGGCGACACCATGCCTCCGCAGTACATCATGGGGACCTGTTGAATACTCTCCTTTATATTGCAAGTTTAAAAAAAATCATAATTCTTAAATGGGAAATTTGAGTAAGAGAATATTGTGAAAACTAGTTTTGGGGTTTATAAGCTTTCGTCACACGGCATTTGGCTGATTTGAATTTTATTGCATTCAGCGACGACTCAGCCCGATTAAAAAACAATAAAATATAAAAATGTTGATTGATCGTTTACGCTTGATATGTCCATGGGCGCGGTCTACTGATACTGAGTGTAAGATTACTTGGATTAGGTGAAAGCAAGTAATTTTAGCAATATAGAAATGATTATCTGTATAATGCGCCATCTAGTGTAACTAAGTAAAACTTTTATGTAAACAATAGGGCAAAAATACCTATCATTTTGGTTTGATCTGCAAAGTGCCGTATGATACGAGCTTACTAATCGTGGATGCGAGGATCCGGGCTGCTTGGGAAGTCTGCGTGTAGCAGTAGACTAATACTACATAAGGGATGGTAAGGACCTGTGGTAATTCTACGACGTCGGACATCTGCGGTACGTTCACATACTTGGGACTGCCTGCAAGACTGCCCACGCCATCACCGTCTGCCGTGAAGTGCTGTTCTGGTTATTTGTTTTTTTGAGTTTGTACATTTTTGTTCAGTTTTTACCCTAGATTATATTTGCGTATTCTCAGATTTTTAAGAAAAAAAAAACGAATTAAGACTGGCGTGTAGGTACTGCCCTAATGTATATTAGCATTTAGTATGTATTTTACTCTACGATTTCTTTAGCATTGCCATGCCATTACATTATAAATATTACACCTGTTTGTAAATTTAACGACACTACAGAAATAGGAGAAAATATAGTATGTAGATAGTGATAAGGATAGATATAATATGTAGCAGGTGCAATCATACGTTACCGTGAAGGTAGTGTTATGTGCAGAGTGTAAGCATACTATAAATGTATACTTGTCAATATAATTAATGGAAACGGCAATTTCTAGTTTAATATTTCGTGTTGGTCATAATTGCCATTCGTGTAAGACTATTATAAATGTTCTACTGAATGTGTTTCGCGACATGTCACATAATAAAAACCAAAATTATGATATCTGCTCTAGTTCGGAGGGTGTCGTCACTACGGGGTAGGAGGGTGTGAGCGAACATTAAAAATGCCATTGTATTTTGAAATTTTTGATTTCTTTTAATTATCTACGTTTTATAATGTCCTTAAAGTAGATATATATTTCATCATAAGATATCTCAAATATTTGCAGTGGTAATATTAATATTTTATTAATCAACCAGTAGTAATTACTTAATCCATTAAGATAGAAGAAGCTTAATAATAGGAAACTACGACAAAAGTGTTTATTTCTTTCCATTACATTATAAACTACATACTTATGTTACCAGTTAAATCTAACACTAAATATATATACCCAAAATACCTAATATGAATAATGCATAATTTCTACTCCGAAAGACCTCAGTGTTATGTAGTGTGATAGCACTTATTACATCAATAAATCATCGCGTACAAGCTTCTCGTCTTACTTTAGTGTTTCGGTTAAAATTAATAATTAAAACCGTAATTAACTAATTATCATTAGGTAATCATCGTAAAAAAGAAACAATAAGGACGCACGTGTAAATTCTATCATAATTTTCTTTTTTATACGAACATAAAGTAACTTATGAGGGGCGCGCGCGACTGCTGCCGAGACTCGCCGCGCGCGCCCCGCTAGGCTTCACCAAGTATGTCGGCGCGTTAGGGCTAAGTATAGTAGATTACACATTACAAGATTACAACAAATCTAGATAATAGTCTTACAATTGTAACATGCTTACTTTGTGGCTAGGTCGCGGACGCCGCTTCCGATTAATTACATTTTAGGAAATTAATACAAGTGTGTATAAATACAGCGCCGCCCCGTACTGGGCCGGTGTAAATTAAACTTATATAGGTACTGTTGTAAGTAAACATTACTTTAAATATTGTACATCAGTCGATAGTTCACCTAACAATTTTGTTTCTAATCGATCGAGAATTATGTACTTTTATTTACTATAAAGAAAATAATAGTTTAAAAAATAATCAACATCAATTTTTTTTTAATTAAAACAGAAATAAATAACAACTTGCCCTAGGTTTTATAATAATTAATGTTATAATTAACTGTAAAGCCCGTGAAATTTATTTTACTCGGGATCAATAATTACATTTATATTAAATTCTAGTATAAATATGAGGTTTTATATTTAATAATACCTGCATTGTTTTTAAAATAAGTTTCGAAAAGACTACAGTTAAGACGGACGCTGGTGTCGTCCTTGATATACATTTAAATGCAAATGAATTAATTTTATAAGACGAGTAAACAGTGAACTTAAAATGAGTCGACTGCTAATCTAACGTTTAACACTAGGGGTCTTGTATAATTAGTCAATTACGATCATAAATTTATTAATGAGTGCTCGGTCGGCTCGGAGCGCGCCCGCCCGCGCGCCGCGCCCACCGAGCTGCGCGTAACGTTACTTTTATCATTATACCAAAATACACTTTTACACAAAACATTGTTTCCTTTATATACTACTGAATAAACATACACATATAAAAACCGCGTACACTATAATATAAAAGTAATACAAACAAGAGTCGAAAGGTTAACTACGCAACAGTACTACAGTTAAGCCATGATTAAAATATTATTTCGTAGGTAAACATTAAAGATACAGCTGCATATCTCGTGTCGATATTACAGAGTGTAATATTAAAATGCAAAGGATGCACGTGTGAGTCCCGCAGTGCACGGCAGGAGAGTGCCTGCGTGGGGCCGCGGTAGAGACGGAGCGCGCAGGCGGCCGACGCGCATGAACACCACATTTGACAGACGAGCCTCTTAACGAGTCTTATCGTATTTGTATTTTGCTAACTATTTTTAATTAATAAATTCATCCAATATTTAATGCTCTTCTCCTATATAATAATAATTAAAACCCATATAAATAGTCTCAATTGATTTTTCACAATAATTTGCACTAAGTTTAATGTTGAGTAAATCTAAAATTTCTAATACATATTATACTTTATTTAAATAAATTATATTCTTTATGTTAATAAGAAGATTGCCCCGTTGGTTAATTACAAACTAAGTTCTTAAATTGTTCCAAAGGTTTGTGAGTGCGGGGCCGAGAGCCCTTGTTTAGCTAACACCTTAGTGCTAATCGTTATCACTGAAAATAACATAATTATAAATCATCTCTATATTCACTTAACTTTTTGTAAGGCATCGTTTCCTAATATTAAAACAGATGTGAACAATTTCGTTCGTATCATCGGTGGATGTACATTAAACCTACAGTAAGTATTAAAAAGTAACCGAAAACAATGAAAATAATGATATTATGCGAACTGAAATGTGCGGGGAGCCGGCCCGGGCCGGTGGTGGCGGGTTAGTGCGAACAAATGCAACAGTACAAGCGACACGACACTGTGAGACCGAAACGAATCAACCACTACCTATGCTGAGTACGATAAAATTAACCAGGAATGAATCGAGACAAATTAACCTAACTAACATAGGAACGAAGAGTAACGAAGCGGTACAAAGCGGCACATCTACACGTAACCTAATGGGCAGTCAGGCGCCGACCTCGATTACTTTATATTATTTCATTATATTGTTATAAGGTACGAGTTTCACTTTCCTACATACTGATTGAGTCTCAGTCGAGTCTGTAATGTTATATATTTTAAGAGCTATAAGAAATGTATGCGCGTTAACTATGAACATCACAATGTAAAAGGCTTCTTCACTATGTTTTACCGTTAAATTTGGGACATCGCACCCCTCGCCCCGGACCGCTAGTCACTTATAAAATTTGCTTACACCTCACAATATTCCTCAATAGATAAATTATACTTTACTTATGGAGCGATCTTAAATAACCCTATTCTAAACGATCAAATTATGCATTCAATGTAATCATCAACAATTCGTCTATTTAAAACATTTCTTAACAAATCTTACCGAGCGCGGCGCGGCGCGGATCTATGATTTAACTTAAAGGAACAAGTCCGCGTGTGTCGGGCAGTCTATCAGTAGGGCCGTAAACTCTAAGATAATTACAACAAAGAATGGTCCAGCGGCGCGGGCCCAGCGCGGACGCCGAGCTGCCCCAACGATTAATTACTTAGCTTAGCACTAAAATTTTAATCAGTCGATCGGTCAAACGATTGAGCGATATAGTACAGTAAAGGACTAACATTAAATTTAATCTAACAATGTTATTTTAAATTATAACTCACTTTGTAACGGGGCGAGGCGACCGCGCGGCTTGCGTCCGCGGCGGTACATATTATGATACGACTAACATAGCGGCCGTAGCGGCCGGCGAAAGCTCTATACAGTTTTTAAAAATATTTGGCAATCACATAAATTAAAACTTTAAAACTATGTGACGAGAGAATCGATTAAAATTATGCTTTACACACAAGTAAGTATATATATGTACAAATGTATGGAGGGGGCGCGAGGGGTGCGGCGAGCGAGTCGCGGACACGTACCGAACTATATCCTAAATGCTTGAGCTTCATTACTTAACACATACGACAATATCGTTTGCTCGTTAACAATTTGGCAGGTAAATTTAATTCATTAAAGTATAAATTCCATATAATAATAGTATCAACTTAAAATTGCGATAAAAAACTAAAATGCATATAAGAAAACAAATTAAAATTACGAATATTTATACAGAATTGTTCCCTTTTTTATAAACGGGAATAATTAAAAATATTATAATCACGTTCAGTCACTATGTTTTGTTTAATATTAACACATAATTATCTCATTACATGCCTACCGTTTTCCTAAGTCTAGTGTGTGGTAAATAACCAAAATTCTAACATTAAACATACATACCGATATATATACCAAATATTTATACAAGTTATTAGCTTAAGTTAAGTTCTTTTAGGTCATTTTCCCTAAATTGGCCTTGTTTAACAGTGTCTGTCAAATGTGCGTCACGCGAGCGAGCCGCGGCGAGCGGGCGACGGCGCGCCTCGCCTCTAGCGGGCCCGGGCCAGACACGTACACGACGTTATTAAAAGAAATCACTTTAGAAAATACGACAAAAAATATTAAACATTCGAAATGTGTGAAGGAAAACAAATCTTTCACAAAAAACCCACATCCAAATAGAATATTAAAAGCAAAGTTAATTAAAAAACTGTGTACACTTGTACACGCATATGACAGCGTCGTTTAGCTTTAGAAGAGGGGTCGCGAAAACTTCTGGGCGAGTCAAGTCAGAGCCGCGACTCCGGCACCGCCGCTTGGGCGGCGCCTTAGCGAGCGTTAATATCATTCCTTCGTAGTAGCGTTCAGAGACGGCCGAGTGCCAAAAGTTGCGAGAAAATGTGGGAGTACCTTATTAAAATTAGTAGACAAAAGACTTTAACACCTAATAGTTTTTTGAATGTTATTGTAAACTATTTTTTATTTTTACTTATTAACATTATCGCTTACTTACGCGTGTGGGTTTGTGTTAATGTAGTCTTCGGTGACTTTAATTCTATAACCGCCTTTATATAGGCTTTAGATAACCGTATGCAATTAATTTAAATTTATCCATTAAACTTTAGTCAGTTATCATAAATATTAATTTGTTGCATTGTATTCATAATCTATTATTTTCACGTTTAATGTCGTTTTGGTCGTGAAATCAAAAACACACAAAAACTACAAATCTATTACCTAATGGGAAGTTAAACAGAGGTATACGAAATCGTCGCGTCAATTATATGGGAGTATACGTTATTAAAACGGTTATATACTAGCTATCCCTATTTCCTTTAGTCGTTATAAGTTTATATCGACCAAGTTAGAATCGATAGATGGAGTCGATCGAATGCAACCGTTGTTGGGGAGACAGTCGTTCGAGCACGCACTTGCGTCAATCAAACGTCAAGCTGAAGGGCTACATCTACTATGAACACACGGTGTGTGTCTCAAGCGTCAACGTACTAATGCTACTCGTACAAGTGCGTACTAGAACGTGGGTCAATGTCTGCGTGTGCGGCTATCGCAGCGTAACAAACTACAGAACTCACTCTACCTACCTCTACGTACCTTTAGTTAGAAAATAATTGTGTATAATCAACGTGTGAGCGATACGCCTGTAGTTTAACCACACTGCGGTCGTGTGTGTGCGCGGAGCAGAAGACAAGCGCGGACTACTCATTCGGTTATTACTTAAGATTGTCTATGTCGGGCTGGTGAACGTGCCGACGATGAGTTATTGAGATGAGTTATTGAGTGAGGCGCTTTGTCTTCTGGGCGGGCGTGTGTGGTGTGGTGTGTGGGTGCCTAGGCGGCGGGCCACTCCTTGTTAAACTCGTTGGCGTTGAAGTGTTTGGGCGCGTGGTGCGGGTGGTGCACACCTGGCGGCTGCGCGGGCGCGGCGGCGTGGTAGTCGGCGGCGGAGTAGCGCGACGCGCCGCCGTACGACGAGCCCTACCAGTCCCATCAGTTACATACGCATCCAGCTGAAGCATAAGCTTAACCCGCTACCTAGCCGCCTCCTATTGCTCGAGAGGTATCAAAATGTAGCTCTCTCGAGTATTAACTGAGCCGAGCTTCAGCTGAGATGCGTCCTTGGACCGTCATGGAGCATAAAATGAGAGGACTCCACGATATTTGTGTTTATACTGATCATTCTATTTATTTCATGAAAAAAAAAAATCGGGCCGCATTCGCAAATGCTCCATGACATTATTTGATTAACATAATTTTGTAAATAATGTACTCTGGTTACATTTAACAGAATAGACGAATTCTCATCTCTGAACACTTAAAGTACAGCTCTTAATATTATTTTTATCAATAAAATTAACTATTAATGAACCTGTAACAATATGAGAAAATCCAAATTTTACTAATTTGTACTTTAAATGCCAATTTACAAGTGTTGAGATGAAACAAGGCGATTGAATCATCTCGCACGGCTACAAAATGCAATATATTATAATATGAATATCGAACGGAACTAAGGGTAAGCTTATAATCTAGTGCGGTGCGATGCCTTTATGATGAGCGCGCGTTATCGTCGCAACAACCGACCGTCCATAGTGAGAAATCCCCAGTGTTTCGCGACATTCCCTCATCCGATACCCGCCCTTATCTCTAATTGTCTTTCTGGAGGAGCCACTCTTGTGGGCCCTGATCGACCAACTGGAAAAGAAGAACAAGACAATAAAGTCCCACTCGCCACAATTCAACGGGATCTTTAGCAGGTTTATGTAAGTAGCGCAGCGCGTGAAGATGGACCGGGCGAAAGCGTGTGACTATCCCCAAGGGCGAGATGAAAGTTTAGGCGAAGGAGGACGGGAGAGGAGAGGCGGGAAGGAACCGTGGAGGTCGGTGATGAGAGACCTTCAGCGAAACTCGACAACAACACTAATCTTCTTGATTTTTCACTATGGATAGCGGTGCGACTGTCAACATGGCCACGAGAGGCGGCCGCGGACAGCGCCGCGTCTACTCTCAATATGTACCGCAGCATAGCTCGTAAAATCAAAAAGACATCGCACATTAATCTCGCCACTGAAAACATGCAGATAAGTGGGCTTCGTCGTCGCCGCGTATGACATTATCGTGATATAAACAAGCATTTCGAACACAGCACACGGATGCAGGGGTGGCAAACTAATGGCTCTATACTATCAACTCATGCTGCTCTTAGCCGCGATTCCTCTGTTCGCGTTCGTCGACCAATGTTTTCGCTGAATATCACTCGCTCACCAGTACGTTCGAGCACTTCCATTCATTCTCAAATCGCAAACAACTCTGTTGCAAGTACAACCAAATTAAACTATGCAGAAGTATGGAGAGTTTCTTGTGCATTCAATCAAAACACGCATACAGACATTCTCTAGTGACACTGGGTATAATAATGTCGGATGGTCATTCATGCTGTCGGGCACACCGTTACCACGCCATACTAATACGAAGGTAGATGCAGGATACAAATCAAAGAGTAAAGCGTAGGAGAGAGGAGTGTGGGAAGGAAGGATGCAAGCCCCGAGGTGATGAGCAAATTATACTAATTATACGATGGTCAACTTGGCTGTACTTTTGTGCAACTACCGTCCATATCTGTTAAAAAGTTATGGACGACATACATCAACATGAAACTGTACCTTGGATTTAGTTATGATAAAAAATTTATATAAGTATTGGGAATATGATGAAACAATTAAATAAAAGTGGTGTAAGGTTAGCATCCAAGGTACAGTTTAAAACATTGTTTGCGATTTCGATATTGGATGATGGAATGCAAAAGGTAGGCAACAAAAAAACGGAGTCATCCAATATCTTGTCCCACACAGTCCGACGGTCGGCGAGGCCACACATACGCGAGTGGCGTCGCCGCACGCCGCTAGATCTCAATCGGGCGTATTGTTAACTATTTCACGCGACCCACTGACACAGCTACCATTAACTATTTTGTTATTGTAATGTCATTGTAGTTTGTTGAACAGCTTCATTTTTTACTGGATATTGTCCAAACAGAAAGTTTTACATACATAAAAAACTTTCTGAATACGTTAAATCTATTATTAGATTGAATTGAACAAAACAAAGCCTATTGTAATGGCAAGTTGTAATCTTAGGATTCTGTACCAAAAGGTAAAAAACCTTCATAATAATTCGTTTTTACGATAAACGAATAAAATATATATGAAGCGAAAATTGGAAACTAAATAAGCAGAAACGAGCATCGAGCCCGCATGAACCAGCCAATTACTTTACACATAGTTACACGGCACTGTGTCAATGTAGGTACGGCAAATATTCCATGTGACAAAAGCATGAACAGAGATCGAAAAACACATTTTTATATCAGAGTCTCAATAAATTGACTTCACACAATAAACAATTCATACATTAATTTATAGCAAATACTTCTACTGATCTTCTTGTCAAATAGCTATAGCGTTTACAAGTCTAAAGGTATGCATAAAAATGTATTTCTTTACCTCGAAATGTCCACCGAAAATTGCAATGTTGTGTTTATAGCAGTTACTATACCATCACCGGAGCTATAGCCTAAAATGCTAAATGATTCATGCTAGGTAAACGGCAAAAGGCACGAAAAACGACGGAAGATGTGTTCATAAAAACTATACCAAGAGAAAGAATTCGCATCTATCTCGTGGCTTAGTAGATAAGTCGTAGAATGTTCGTTCAATGACCGAGTCTGGCCACTGATCGGTTATTATTTACTGTTTTGGCGACTCTTGATTTATAAACACACCTTTTTATCATGTCATATTATATGGGAAAGCCGAATCAGAACTGA
The DNA here is from genome assembly GCA_929112965.1 of Mythimna albipuncta. Lineage (NCBI taxonomy): Eukaryota > Metazoa > Arthropoda > Insecta > Lepidoptera > Noctuidae > Mythimna > Mythimna albipuncta. The sequence continues at coordinate 3,213,274 of OV815973.1, forward strand.
AATATTTGGAATAATATTAACACTGCCTCTGTAAGTACAATTCGATCTTACATTTCATTACAAACAGTTTATACAGTGGGTTATCAAGATACACATAATGGTCGTACATTAGCTTAATTGCTTCGATAAACCAGTATAATTCGGCTGTGATTCGGAACATGGTCAAATTAAAATTTTCTCAAAATAACAAAACTAGAATGGGCTGCGTAAATGAGATACTGGATTTTAGATTATATGATCAAGAATTTTAAGACATTATAATATAAAATCGTTGAAAATATATTCGCGCGAAGACTCGGTGAGTAATATTTAAAATAGAAATTGGTCAAATCGCCATGATTGGCTGGTATCTAAAAATATCTGAATGATTCGTAGTTTACCGGTTTTAGCGGTAGTTTTACCAGTATCGCAAGTACGTAAGCAGATAATTTTGTTTAACAATATTTGATGATGAGGAGAGTCGAGCGTGTTCGATGGTATCGAGGCAGGCTCGCTCTCGGCGCGATGACCCCTACTCGGCGTGTTGTGTGAGGTATTGTTGCGGGTGTACCTGGTCCTGCTGGTAGGCGGGCGGGTACTGCTGGTAGGTGGAGTAGTCGGCGGACGACGACTTGGACAGCGCGGCCGACGACAGCGCGCCCGACAGCGCCGGCCCGGCGCCGCCGCCGCCGCCGCCGCCGCCGCGCCCGTACATCTCGCCGCCCTCCGACAGCGGCACGTACGATCCTAAACACCACACTACTTATACACCATCCCACGACACACTAACGCCTAGCACTTCATGGACCAATCATCACTACGATATTTTACTCATTTACATTCCCAAAAAGTTATCTAGAGCAGTTTGCTAAATATTTGAGCTGCACTCCGGTATCCTACAATTCTCGGGGTCTTATTACTTGTCGTAATGTTGAATTTTAATTACGATTCTGTCTTTAGAAAAGTTGATAAACTATTTCATCATTTTAATTGACCATTTAGGATTTACAACAATTTAGTTAGGTTAGCAACCATTTTTGCTTCTTTTTTATGAATAAAAAAAAAAACAATAAATGTAACTGCAAGACTAATGTTTATTTTGTATGATTCTCAAAAAAGCAAGGAGACGGTCACTATCAAGTTTCTGCATCGTTTCCAAGAATCGTAGATTCGGTGCCGACTTAATCCAGAACCTGCTTATTCATACAATTAAACACAAATACAGTAAAACTGCTATGATCCCGAATGATTACTTCATAAAATATCGTAGTCAAGTGACCATAACCGTGTGTTGGTGTCCTGTTGATGCATATTTTAAACAATCGTCAGCAATACTACAAAAAAACAAGCTTGTATCGTAAACGTGTCCTAGATAACAGCAATCATCTGAGATTAGTATCTTGTCTGGCAGCAATCATGACAAATACTCTACATGAAACTATTCAGTCAGCATCTGGTATATACCGAGGCTATCACAGCAGTTACAAGCGATTTCTCGCAAATCTTCTCCATAAGAAACCCATCACCGAATCCCACAACATCTGAACAATATCGAAATCATAAGAACGGCAGCGACATCTATGTCGCCACACATTAACTAAACTACGAAATCCTGCATCGCGCAATTACGCCAAGGAGTGGAACTCCCTACCGGAGACTGTGTTTCCTGATAGCTACAACTTAGGGGTCTTTAAGTCAAGAGTGAACAGGTTGCTTCTAGGCAAACATGCTCCATCGTCGGCCACATTATCGCTTTCCATCATTTGAGATAGTAGTCAAACGCGAGCCTATCCATAATTTTCCCCGAAAAATCAACTTTCGGGCAACTGCCCACACTAGACATAACATCGGTCTGGTCAGAAGATCTTCCGTTTTCAATGGAGGTTTGCGTGACTTAATAATCTGTTTCGTTTACTTCTAAAGAAGTATGCTAGTTAGAGAATTATTCCCAAGGCATTCAGTCCGCCTTTGTACTATTGTAAATAAAACGTGTGCTATCTCTAGTATAACTCCACGGCCAAGACAACCAATAAGTGTTGTCTACTAGCTAAATCTCAAAACACCAAAATGGCTTCGTTTTCCATTGTCATGACACATCTATTAGCCACAACCCAACCTAAGGGTTTTGGAGTCAAGATTGACGTTACTTCTAAGCAAGCGTGATCCATCGTCGACCAAATCATCGCTTACCATTTGGTGAGATAGTTTTTTAGTTAGTTTCTTTTTTAAATTAAGGTAGAACTACACATTGCGCACACGGGCAACGTATACCGAATATGGGCGCGTCGGTTTCCATACATTTTATGTGGCTATTAGACTTGCAGAGCTACATTAGATCCACGCCACGCAACGCGCCGCTACGTAGAAAACAGGCGTGGTCCACGTGCGTCGGTCTAATGTAGTTCTCGCTTTATCTTCTATGTAGTTCTTGGAATATGAACAAAATTGCTATGGGATTCGGTGGTACAGAGGGGTTTCCCCAGCGAAATTTTCTCTTTTAGTTTTATTTACCTACTTTGCAGAATGAAGTTAACATTTTCGACATGACTTTACGATGTGTCTATGCCAGCTAGAGCAACTGCTAGCTTTACAAGTCGGATAACAGTCAGTCAGTTCTTGGACTATGAACAGAATTGCTGTGGATTCCGTGGAAGTGGGGTTTCTCAAGCAAAAATTCCCCTTTTTACTTTCAGCGTCACTTTGGCTCTCTTTACTTTACAGCCTAGTTCGCAGGGTTCATTACAGCTAACCTTACGATCTGCCTTTGCAAGCGCTTTCGCTAAAGAATTCGGATGAGACCAGTGTCAACTAGCATCGTGTCCATTACTCACCGGAGCCGGTAGAGTTGGAGTTCTGCGGCATGTTCCAGTTGGTCCAGCTGCCGCCGGCCGACGCGCCCGCCGGCGCAGAGCTGTAGTTAGCTGTACACACCAATAACATCACATTAATCACCGGGACTTGCACTTAATGCGGACATGTGGACTCGGCCTATTTAGTAGACTGCGATAGGCTCGATCGACAAGTTTTGGTATGTGTTCTTGATAAACATGTCGATTAGACAACTGGTTTGGTTATAATAGTTGTCGTATTTAGTATGATTTATTATTTCTCGTGTTTGAATTGAAGACAGCTAGTAGCATTGTTTGCAATAGCTTTTATAGTGTCTTCTTTCAATTACAAAAGCAGTTTAATTTTATAATTTAACTGTGGCAAACCTTGTAGACTCTCTTGTCCATAGGAATAAGGAGTATATGCTAATTTGCGTGTTAATGTCCCACAAACATCTGAACGTACCAGCAGTAATGCAACTGAAGGCACTGCCTGGATGTGGATAGTCTATGATTTCTATGACTCTACGTGGCATAGTATCGCGTTTATATATTCTGTTGCAAACTATCCTCCACTAATGTAACATGATTACTTGTTTAAATTTATTATGTTAGAGGTGTGTACTGACCATAGCTTCCGTAGCTCTGCGCAGGCGGTTGCGTGAACTTGTTCAACTTATGGTTAAGGTACATACTTATAAATTACAAATCAGCAGTCAATCGCAGTCCACTAGTGGACATAGGTCTCCAAAGCCTGTAGTTATTGAAGATGCTGCTGCCCGTTGATGATTACTATCATACTATTTAATATTAAATACGTATTGAATAAAACAAAGTATTTTTAAAAGAAGCTGTTCTCGCATACTGGTTTAGCATACACAGCAGTGGAACGAATTTTCATGTATCCTCCATGGTAAATAACTTAACATTATGCTGTAAATCTCCTTATCATAACACAATGCTTATATTTTTTTCTAATATAAACGCACTGCGTCTACATATCTCATCCAACTCTCCTGTCGCAGGTCTGCTGGAAGAAGTGTTGTTAGAAAAAAGCAGGTCCTTTGTACTCTTCTATCCCTATTTATTTTTTTAGTGTGTGTACATAAATAAATGCTAAACCTTATGCCACAAGGTTAGCAATGGTGCATTAATGAGATGTAAGGTCTTTTTTACGTAGCATGAGTAGGATGAGAGCCGGACGAAAATATGTAACTTCAAGATGAGAGAAAAGGATAGGTAGCTACATTGTTTGAATCTGACAGCTGTCACCCGCATCATCCTATAGCAATTGTAGTGTAATAGACACTCGTCCCGCGTCAGAAGCGAGTATGGTGTATGCTAAACCTATATGCGAGTAGATGTTCAGCAGTGTGGCGTGATGCATGTGTACGTACCGTAGCTGCCGTAGCCCTGCGCGGGCGGCTGCGTGTGCTGCGTGTAGTTGTTAGTAGCGGGCCAGGCCGGCGCGTGCGGCGGAGCCTGCGGGGCGGGCGGCGCGCCCCAGCCCTGGTAGTTGCCCGGACCTGCGCCTGCACCCGCCGCGCCGTATCCGGCGTACGACGTCTGGCCCGGGGAAGTGCCCCAGCCCTGATACCTGTATCACCAACCACGATCGACGTTACTAACGTTTCAGCGACGTTCAAGCTTATAAATGTTGTTTATAATGGTAGTCATCATAATTAAAAAAAAAAAAAAAATTAAGTAAGATTTTTTGTATAAAACGTGAATACAAAGAGATAAATAAACTAAATTTCTGTCTGCTGAACACAAAATACATGATATAATAATCGCTTTGAACCATGTGGCTCAATGCACTGGAAGAAAAATAAAATTCAAAGTATACAAATCCAAACTGAACATTCCAATGCTACTCACTAAAGAAACTAAACTTAAAAAAAACTCAACAAAAACATGGGGAGACGCGTCGGTAAAAAACTCAAAACCAGTTCTCACCCTTGCATAATGTTGGGCCCAGCCATCGGCATGTTGATCGGCGGGCCGCCCATCTGGCCGTTGTGGCCCTGGATCATATTGATGGGCGCGGCGGCGGGCGGCCCCCACTGGCCGGCTTGCGGCGCGTCGCCCGGGGCGCTGAGCGCGCCGCCGCCCATGCCGCTGGCTCCCGACCCAAGCTTACCGGAACCGTCGCGAGGCTCCGCGCGCTTGATCTCCACCTGCTTACGTGTTTTGGGTTAAAGAAAATCTAGTTGTCAACTTACCATTTCGTTACATCTTAAGAATAAACGCCAAGTAAAAACCCTATCACAGAGAAAGAACATTTAAATATGAGAGGTCCTACCACGACCTAATATCGCGATCTATTTACCAGCCTAAACTGAATTACCAAAGGGCTACTATACAGGATGTATCTTATTCCCTCTTCTTATTCCCACGCTTGACATTTTAATGCGTCATGGAGACTTTTAGGACATTTCATCATCATCAGCCTCTTTAATGTTCCCACTGCTGGGACTCAGGTCTCCTCACTAGAAGAGGGAATGGGCCGTAATCCACCGCGCAGGCCCGGTGCGTGTTGGTGAATGTGACATGTCTTCCAATTTTTGTTTTAGGACATGCCGGTTTCCTCACGATGTTTTCTTTCACCGTTTTGAGAGCAGTGGTGATGAAATAAATTATCTAGTCTAGGACAGTTATCGGTTTAAAATCGATATTTAAAATTCCGCATCGTTCCAGAAAAAAAGAAACACAACTCTATGAAGTATTTAAAAAAAAAGTTTATTCTGCTAACCGCAACAAGATCATTGCAAAACTATAAATTGTAAAATGATTGCACTAGTTTGTGTCGTAATTAACTGAAATCTTCTTAGTACACGAAGCGGCTTAGTGCACTGTGGCGTCAATTTTTCTATTTATTTTAAACATAATTATGTGTAATTTAGTCACGATGTATTTGAAGATGCAAACGTAGAGTTACACGATTCATAAATTCCTGAAGTCGTTCACCCGGAAAAGATTAAAAACATGCGTCACACATGCTATTAAAATATGATGACACATTATAAGATTCTCAACATAATTTGTTGCTATGTCACTACCAATATAATTTACCTATTACATTATTCAAAAGGTGAATATAAATAAAAGTTACTATATCATAATTTGAAACTTAGAAGCAAAACATACTAAGTTTTATCTGTGTTATTTGTTATGAAAAATAACTGATTACTTCAATACAACAATTGCACAAGTATTTCAAAAATTAAACAGTTCTGTTCTCTACTCTCAGTGAAGTTCAACGATAGTTTGTTTCACGAACGATAGCTACAAAAATATTTGGCAAACAACTCATGTTTTCAAATCAGCTACAAAAATAGTTACATTACCTGTTTGCCGTTGAGATTGATGAAATGCTCCTGAGTGACCCTCTCAACGGAGATCTCGTCCTCAAACGACAGGAAACCGAAGCCTAGAACAATCAAGTTTGTTTTTATATTTTGAAAAGTAGAAAAAAGCTTCAAACATCAAGACATTAGCAAATCAGACATGTTCTTGCGAAAACATTTAAATATTTTATAGCACAATAACATCAAACGAAAATGAAACCCTAAGATAATATTACTGCAAATAGCTGCTTTACTTGTTTATGTAATAGAATGTTTTCTTTTGTTAACATTCTCCTAGTAACAGCTCTGCCTCTTGGTCCTTTTCCTTATTTTATGAAGCAATTTTATCGTAATGAAGCGAACTAATAAAAAGATGTGTTCGACGCAGTTGTGCCTACAACCCCCGGATCGCAACCGGTCGCACAAATTACACAAGTCGTAAATTGATTGATAAAGTCGCCCCGAAGGGTGACACCTTTCACTGAGCGCACGATTGAGGTCGTATCATTTCGATTGCGTTAACCCTAGATCGTGTTACTGTTTGGAAAGCGAAACACTTTTTCTTTAGCAAAACCGTTCGTTGTGAACTTTTGTTTTGCACCGCGTTCAACGTGTATTACAAGTATTGTCTCATAACATGATTTAAAAGAGTGGCCATGGAGTTTCTTGCATGTTCTTCTCCATAGAGATCTACGCTTTGGAACGTGCAATTTAGCTTCAATTTTTTTTTGACTGACCAGCATTTTGACAATTCAAAGTGCCTGTAAATGGTTTATTTTAAATAAACGTTTCTGATTTATATCGCTAAGTGTTTACCGTTTCGATTGTGTGACGAATTTTAACCACGTAGTACATCATAGTAATCTTACTTGGCACCTATGTATGTTATCTTTGAGTACTTGATAATTGTGTAATCCTTTATTATAGAAGTTTTCCAGTCAGATACGTATAAAACGGTTGTTACAAGTGACCTGTCGCAAACCTTGTAGACTCTGTTGCTCATGAGAACAAAGAGTATATGCTAATTTGCGTGTCAATGTCCCACGAACGCTTGAACGCACCGACAGCAGTTACCACTAACGGCGCTGCCTGGATGTGGCTATTATTAGCTAAAAAATTTACATAAATATTATATACAAACACGTTGCTCTGTAAGCATCAGAATAAAATTTAGAATATTTTAGTTAAATAATAATTAAACAATAGACCAACTTTAGTAAAAATATTTTTTTCCATTTTTTAAATCAATTTTAACCATTTTAAATCAATCAATAGTAACTAATATAAACTGTACAACAAAACTAGGTTTATAACAAACTTTCTCTCGTAAAGCGGCCCCAGAGGCTTTGCAATGTCATTATCATTTGGTCCTCTAAAAGTGTGAAGTTATGACTCGAACATTTATAAGATGAACTGATTTGCATAATGTTGTTTACCGGCGTTATGCACGCAAGTCCTCTCACCTCGACAGCAAGCTGCGATGAAGAAGTAATACATGAAACTTTTCCGTCGTAACACTTAACTAGGAGTTGTCATAAGCTGTTGAGTGTAACACACTTACCACGAGACTTCTTCTTCTCCTGATCGTACATGATGACCACTTCCATGACCTTGCCATAGCGGCCGAAGAACACACGCAAGTCGGTCTCGGTAACGTTGGACGGAAGCCCTCCGAGGAACACCTTGGGATAACCGCCACCGCGTTTCGGCTTCTGCAGCGTGCGAGGGTTGCACGGCTTCGGGTCGATGGTCCTATCAAACAGTTGCATTTTTATATCATGTTGTTATTTGATGTTAAAAAGATGGCTGCCGATCGCCGCCATTTTAAAATGGTATTTTGTTGTTTTACATTTGAGGATCCAAATCATTCAGTAAAAAGTTTTTGGACTAGGAAATTGTGTTTTCGTACAGTTGGTTAAAAATAGGAACACCGTATATTCCTAGTTTCGATGTTCAGATTTTCAAGCCTGAATTTCATAATGCCAAAGAATTATAAAGTCTATTTTATTAAAAATCATGAAACTTAATTTAATTAAAGTCAAAGTTTGTTTTCCGATTTTCCTACCGCACGCAGTCTATTATAGAAATAGGATGAATGATAAATCGGAGTTGTTGAATTGGGAATTTTAACCGCTCAGAATCATGAAAAGCGGTATTTAAAATTCGTATTTGTGACTTTTGAATCACGAAGTTAACATCGAAGTACATAAAAGCTGTTATCTGACCAAAAGTTACTAAATAAACATTGAAAAGATTCTTGGTTTCCATGAGGAAAACGAAGTTGAAAAACGTATTTCAGGTGTAATTTAGCGTACTATGAACACTCAATGATGATTTTCCTTAAGTTTATTTATAAATAAAAATCTAATTTCGTTGCGAAACATGATAATCGTGAATCTAATAATGTAATTAACTTAGTTTATTGTCTACTTTGGTAAGGTACAAAATTGAGAAATGTTTTATCTAATATTAAAAATGTGTCCAGTTCGCAAATAAGGACTCACTCTATTTCCAACAATACTTAACAGATAAATATTGAGGTCAGTACTATTTCTTATCAGTCACAGCGGACAGGAAAAAGCCGCATTATGAAGTTTACCGACACCTCTAAACTGGCATGGAACACGGAACAATAATGCCAACCTAATAATGTAATCTAAGTCGATACGAGCAAGATCTCAATCAATCGCACAATTAACTCTAAAGCAAAATTAACACGAGAACATCAATAATGACAGACGGGTGCTTTCGATACGCGAGAGGAATTTCTAACTCCATTTAAGTCGGTATAGTTTTTGCTCACAGTTTATTCAATAGAACTGACTAGAATACAAAATTGCGCGACTTATATTTTTCATCGCATTTCGGTTGGTAGAATCTTTGTCCAGCAAGATTTGCGACTACTCATCCATCCTTTGCAATTTCTAAGCCTATTGTCAGTTCACTATAACAGAGACGAATAGACACACAATAGTACACCGGTTTTCATATATCCATCTATAAGTACAACTCTTCTGGGTTTAAAGTAAAACCTTTCTGCCCCACGCATGCCCAAGGGACTAAAGGTTTCGGAAAATTACTAGGTATACAATAATTTTTCGCAAACAATGTCCATCGTATTCTCAGAATAAAATCCTCCAGCTATCATTTTACGGCGACCCGTGAATGGAATATACAGTAATTTCCTTAAGCCGGGGATCACAGGGCTTTGTTCAGGACAAAATCCAGGAAAACAGTGCCACGCCGAGGTAATGGGGTGTGGCCACGCGTAACAGGGGTGGTGTTCCTATCTTGAAACATGTATATACCGTCATAAATATATGACATCGCTTAGTACCTATACCAGTTTTATCGCCGTAATAAAAATTAAACCATTGAATGCCGAAGTTGTTTACACGACTAAAGTCGGTTGCCAAACCTTTGTCTATTTACGGATAAATCCGTATCAGGCATCAGCAAAAAACGCACTCTGGGTATAATAAGTATACGGATAAATACGTATAAATAAATTACTTAAATTCGTCATTATTGGTACTTGTCGCCACGACACTTCCTCGTCTCATATAGATCTCCTACGTATATATCCGTAGCTGGCGTCATGTATAGAAACCATATACGAATATATTCGTAGCTGGCATCCAATGTGTTAAAACTATGGTGCATCTACTGAAATTCCTATCGTTACTAGTGACCCCGTTTACAAATAAAAGTCAATGTCGCTGTCGCCGACTGTTGGATGTACATTATAATTCATTTATAAGTGATTAGTTGACAATAACTGTTAAAAAAAATCCACAGAATGCTACGGTACTACAAAAATAATAATGTCATGTTTGCTTATAATGATGTGGCAAAATAAATGGACATTCCGCATGAATTTATTTCAAGTATTGTTGTGAATTTGTCCTCGGAATTCTGATCAATTCAAAGAGCGTGATATAGTGTTACTGTTAGTACATTTAAGTGTGAGTGTCTATGTTTTATGTGTGTGTTGCATTGATATCAAGCGGTATCGCTGCTATTATATGGGTAGGTACCGCTTCTTTCTATTGCCAATTGAACTCTATCCGTCTTCATCTGTTGTGCATCTGACGCTACACTCATTTGTATTCAATTCACGACATAGCATTTTTAATATAGTTTGGCGCTAAGTGCAAACATTTCACACTAGCGTCTTATAGGCGAAAGTTTTGCGAGTGTTTGTTACTTCTTCAGGCTCGAGTAGAGATGGGAATATTGCCACCAATATTCACACATCACGGCAATATTGCCGACAACGGCATATCTATAGGCTCGAGCAGTTGAACGGATTAGGATGAACTTTGGCGCACTAGTAGACCATGTACTGGTTTAATCCCGGGAGTTTGTTGCCGTAAGACAATTGTCTACTTTCATGCGAGTAAAATGTATGTGTTTTATGAAACAATCTCATAATTTAAACTTTCAGAGTAGGTAGCTATCAAATAACATCTGCAGCTCTGGGTGAACCGAGAGAGCGGCAGACTTTTACTGACTAAAATCTAACTGTGTTCTATCAGTTGCCCTTTGCGTTCCAGGACTACTGTACATCTACCATGAGTTTAAAGCAGCTGTAAAGTATTTGTCGATACTCGATACCGACACAGCACCTCTAGCGGTCACTTACGGAACCAAAAGCCATACAAAATATTTACGTAGTCGGTATCGAGTATCGACAAATACTATTGCTTTAAACTCATGGTAGAGGTACGGTACTCTTTCGTACAATCCCATGCCGTAGTAAAGATTATCTATTCATTAAACCCCAAGCGAACGCCGTCTTACGCTCTGTCATTGTCTTTCTATTTCGTCTCTAATTATAATTACGATATTCCAAAGGTTAATTTTGACCTTATATTGAATACTTTTATATTTAATTGCCTTCCACTGTACAATAACAAGCGTTCATATTTAATCAGATGTGAAAAGTTTTAACGAGAAGCAAACAAAAGATAAAGAAAATCTATTTCTGTGAAACGGTTAATAGACTCGCTAACGCTATTATAATTTAACGATAAAAGTCAACGTAATAGAATAAAATTTATATAACCCGACTTTAGTAAGTCTGTGATAAGTTTTGAAAACAAAATATTGTTAGTTTAAATACAGAACTACGGTTGACAAATAAGCAAGTATAACTCAGTTAACTAACTAAAACACAACTACAGAATTATGATTCCTATTTAAATTGAAACAAACATTAAATTTGACTACGAGTGTATAGCATAGTATGGTCGGCCTTATAATGTTCCCACTGTTGGGACTCCGACCTCCTCTCTAGGAGAGGGAATAGGCTGTAATTCACCACGCAGGTCCAGTGCGGGTTGGTGGATGTCACATGTCTTCGAATTGTAGGTTCTATGACAAGTCGGTTTCCTCACGATGTTTTCCTTCACCGTTTTAAGAGCTGTGGTGATGAAATAAATTAGGTACGCAAAGTAATGCTCCTGGCTGGGTTACTACTGGTTCGGGGCCGTTACCACTCGGACACCACTGCTATCCAAGAGTATATTGTACTTCAAAATTTTTAAAATATAGGTACTTTTAATTACTTTCATTTAATACCTATTCTACTCGATAGATTTAAAAAAAAAACCCCTTTTAGTGACTTACAATTTACCGCCAAAAATCCGCCATTTTGTTTTTTATTTAAACACTTACATACAAGATACTTGGGTTATTGAAACGAATCTAACGATACCTAATTGTCGAGGTCCATCTAGACGTTTGGAAGATACACGCGATAAGAAATTTACAATTAACGCTTTTTGGTAGTCGCGTAATAAGATAGACATATTTTTTAAACTAAGCGCAATCAGACTATTATTAAAAAACCGAAAGACTACTAGTATAAGTAAAACACCAGACAATGAGACTACCTGTTGAACAAGTGTTTCTTCATTTAAGAATCTGGAGCCCGGTACCGAGCCCCAGCAGGTCATAACTCTACTTTGTATTATGCAAACCATGTCTACCCCTGTGATTTATTCATCCTGTTTCTCCCCTAGCAATTTTCATACACAAATTCGACTGTTGAGCGCTGACTAAATAAACTATTGTTTACTTTCAGATGGAGACGAAGCTTAAAATCCGCTGTCAACTTTGAAGATTTGATAAAAAAAAATCGGATGCCGAATTTGCGGGATTGGATTCCCTATTCTGTACCTATCTATTTTGTGGTATCGACGCAAACTGACTAAGCATGCGTTCCTAATCAGTGTTAATAAGTGCAAAGAACCTTGTCGCAAACCTTGTAGACTCTCTTGTCCATAGGAATAAGGAGTATATGCTAATTTGCGTGTTAATGTCCCACAAACATCTGAACGTACCATCGGTAATGTAACTGAAGGCACTGCCTGGATGTGGATAGATCATTTATACCCTATTCGCATTAAGAATAGAATTTTAAAGAAACCTTTTTTACTGCCTGTTAAATCGATTTTAACTTTTATTGCGTAGACATAAGGATGGCATTATCCTTTCGAATACCGTAACTGAGACACAATAGAAAGACTTGAGAGAGAACGCCTCGGCGTTCACCTGGGGTTTAATAAATAAAAAGCAAAAAAAAAAATGGTTACAATACGAACTATTTACTGTAGTCGCCATTAGTCATGTCACAGTCAAAATCGGTTGAACGAACAGTAATAATAAAAGGTTTTCCTACATTTCTAATGTTATTTTGAACAGAATATAGGAACCAATATTCCGCCAGCGGTTCATAAAAGCATCGCTCTATTATGGTTAGGGTATCACGTCAATATTCGGGCGAATTTCACCCACCCACCGCCTGGGTTTCAGTTTTCGCCTTCCGAAATATTTTGCCTTTTAGTTGAAAAATATTTCATAATATAGACGTAACGTGTCCAGTAAGGATTCCCAAAGGAATTCGTTGAACTATTAACATAGTTTCAGCCGAATACATTTTGTTGGAGAAGCGTAACATTAAAATTATACACGTAACGTTTTTCGTAAGAGGTCATGAATAATGCATATTTTTTTTTGCCATTCGAATTTCCAATTTCTCATTTTGGTTTTTCTATAGTTTTACCGACGTCCATCACTCGCCGTAAGTAAATATGAGAAAACATTTTACGACTTATTTAGGTATCTTAATTTTTTTTTTCTAGCCGTTGCTGTCCCCCTTTTGGGCAAAGGCCTCCCCCAAGTCCTTCCTAACTTTCTTCTCAATATATATAATATTGCATTTTCGTTCACATTTCTTAACCACTTACGTCGGACATAATTATTCGACAAACATTCGTGTTTATTCCGCCAGAGTCTCTTAGACCAAATACTCCATCTCGGCAGCTTTTCTGTCACCTATGGGGATTGAAGAGCTGAATGAGAATACCCAGTCTCAAACACACGACCCTAGCGAATATAACACGAATACACTCGTTGGACCAATCCGACGCAAGCTGCTATCTAAGGGTTACTAAAACATTGGATGTTGTTGGTCTAAAAATAGAAAAACACTATAATAAAGAACCATAACACGCCATTACGTGCAGAAACGACTTACATCAACAAACTTCAATTAATTATATATGACAATAGTACAGTAGTCATGAGACATTATTATTAGTGGGCGATTTATTTCTAGACTGTGTAGCAAAATGACTATATGAGGAAATGGCCCTCTAAACAATTTTAATTACTGCGACGGCACGTAATGCCAACGTCATGCCATAAAACAATCTCTTTATTCGACAAGATTTTGATTTCATAGAAACGATGAAGATGTATGCGTCTGCTTATGATCATAAAATTAGCGATTGAAACGATCGGTTATACAAATACCTTATACTGTTGTATATCGCTACTAATAAATGCAGAAAGCCTTTATATTATAGCTGAAATCCACAAAGTACTTGACGACCCATTAAATCAACGAGGCCTTACAAAAATAGTGATATTTTCTAAATAATTTCCCTAATGGCGCTTGTACATGAGGCGAAACGACCTCATAAAGCCATGTCAATTAACTTTGACCGCCAAAATTTCCCGAAACTCGCATTTTTATCTTTTACGTTTCCGTGTACAACGAAGAGTTGCAGTATTCCGTGGGAGGGATCTATTTCTGAATTACATTGATCTAACCTTTCAGCCATAGCCTAATCAGAGCCGAAATAAAAATTAAAAATGTATAGGTTGACAAACGAACCAGCGTCTGTTTGAGTAAGGCCATACATACAGTTTATTTCTGTTTCAAGAATTGGGTCACAATTATTCGTGGATGCAACAATGTGTCTTTTTAGAAAGATTTCTCGTGTACTACGGTGATAGATGATTTTATCATGAGGATCTGTCAGTTCACGAAATGATTCATTATGGTACGCGATCTCTGGGTCAATACAAGTTTGTTTCTATATGCAAAAGCATTCAAATTTGAAAACATTTTCGAATTGTGAAACTAAAGAATTTATGCAGCGATACCTAACACAGATAATCTTAAGCAAGACAACAATGTATCAAATACCGTAGGAAATTGACGCTATTCACAAAAGTAACGGTATTTTCTTGTTTCTACTAATACTAATAGGTTTAACCTAATCTCCTAACAAGAGCATTGGAGCTCGATATTTTTAACCTAATGTTTTTATTGGCAAATGATTGTAACATTGACTTTTGACGAGTGAATGTAGGGAAGATTTACGAAGAAATTCCTAGTAATGACATCACCGCCATTCACCGCTTAAATTACGGACCGCTAAGTACCTTTCACTTGTTCCAAATATCTCTGCCTTTTACTGGTTGTGGATCCATCCTATTTTACTTATGAATTCATGATATTTAAACTAGAAGATCCCAAGTTTAAGAACGTCCTTCCCGAATTCCCGAGGTACATTTTCACAAGAGTCTTACGTGATTATGACGTTATAACACATTTTTCTCTAGATACTTTGGAAACACATATGCCTTGTGCATGTTACTTAGATTTCTATTGAAATCAAATTATTAATTTGTAGATTAATCCAGTAAAAACTACCTGAAAATCAGCTATTTTACGTGAACTTTGACCATTCATAATGTGTACTCATAAATAGAACTTTATAAACCTTGCACATCTATTCAAGATTCTGAATGGTGAAATTTTTGTCCAAAAACTTTTAAGGTTTTTAATAAAACAATTTTTAATGAAATATTCGAGTAAATGATGGAATTGTCGACTGCCAGCAGGGTTTTCATCAAACATTGTGTGAGATGAAGCAACAAGCTTTTAAACAATGCTCACGTTGACGATAGACGAGTGGGGAGGGGCCTAATGCCTCCCAAGTCCCGATGTTATTTTTTTCCTGTAATATACACGTTAGTATAGGGTCTTCGTACCTGCCATCAAGTTGATGGGGCCCATTCTGCAGCACCACGTTGACGAGGGCCGGCTCTGCGAAGGTCACGAAGCCGAAGCCCCTGGAGCGGCCCGACTCGCTGTTCTTCATCACCACGCAGTCGATCACATCGCCGTAACGCGAAAAGTAACGCTGCAAATTCTCTTGAGACGTCTCCCATGACAGACCACCGACGAACAGTTTTCTGGGTCAAAAGGATTTAAATACAGATATTTTATAGCACTTAGGAAATACTTATGCGAATTTTAATCTAGGTTGGCTTGTCCACTACCGCCTACCACCCTAGATATTAATGACTTTACGATCTTATACGCATAAAATTCTATGTCAAGTTCATTGAAATGTAATGACGTGTAACATGTGGCATATTTTGTTCACGTAACTTTGCCCGAAACTGTTCTGTGTTAATGATCGTTGAAAGCCAGTAAGTCTAGAGTAGTTTTGATAGGTCATGGCATATCCTACAACCCTTCTTTACCCAGCGTCAATTTAATTTATGCCTTTTTTAGATGGGAAATTACTCAGTGACTTCCCTGCCCGAGTCTGTGTTTCCTGATAGCTGCAACCTAGGGGTCTTTAAGTGTGAATAGGTTACTTCTAGGCAAGCGTGCTCCATCGTCGGCCACATCATCGCTTGCCATCAGGTGAGATAGTGGTCAAAGGCGAGCCTATCAATAATAATAAAAATCTGTTCTTTTTTCTCGGGAGGGCGTGACTCTAAGGTCAGCGCAGACAGAAAGGAGCGCAGCGGAAAGGATTTTATTAAGGCACTCCAAAATCAACTTCAAACTTATTGAAATTAAGTGCATATAAGCTTGAACCTGACAAAAAAATACTTGCGCGTCCTCGAAGTACGCGGGCAGTGTATCTTAGATATATGCCCCATTCGTCAGAAAATACTCGAGACCGCGCAAGAATTTTTCTTCTCTGTCTGCGCTGACCCTTATGCATTACACGTACCGAGTAAACGGGCGAGACCGAGTAAAATGTTGCTCGGCCGAGACAGTGATGCAAGTGAGTTGTATAGATAAGTGGTAGGCCGAGCACTCGGCGCTGTGTTTACAAGTAGCGAATACTCGGCAAAGCAACATTTTAGTGTCTTGCCCTTGTACTCGGTACGTGTGATCAAGCCATTACTGACTAAAACTCACTACTATATTAATTGTTTTGCCTACGTTCTAGGAGCCGGGGTTTTCTTTCACACAACCCATGGCGCCCTAGTAGGCTTCCATCACGGAGCAAGTACAAAATACTTGCGCTTACATTGTTTCGACACTGCTGGGCATTTTTTATGGGCAAAAATCATCCAAATGACATACCCCGCCCGTGGGCCGAGCGGGAGATTGTGTCAGACTCTAACTGACTAAAAAACCCACCCCGTTCCTTCGTTGCCTTTCATACCAGGACTGAGTCTTCCTTTTGGAACTAGACCCTTAGACCCTGCTGAGCGTCCTTATTTAGCTTTAAAGCTCAAAGCGCTTGAAGCAGCGAGAAAATATTAATATGAAAGCGTAGTGAGAGTGACTTCGGTAATGAATTTTAATGACGCCCAAGTCCTTGAGAACCAGCTTTCGGACCGTCTGTGATACTGTTACCGACACGTTAGGGTTCCGCTTGTTAAGACATTAAGAATTATGAATAACGCTTATTAAAATATCCCTTTGTTTACTTTTGAATATTTAATATTATTCAAGTCCCGACTTTTAAAAGTTGGGTAATGAAATTGTTATTTCAAGGGGCAGGGATTTGTGTTTCAGCTGTTTAGGCACTTATATTTAAAAGGGAAAATCAGTTTATAAACCGGCCAAGTGCAAGTCTGCCTCGTGCGCGAAGGGTTCCGTACTATTATGCATATAAAGAACATTTGACACTATAACTATTATTAATATACTTAGAGCAAAAAACGGAAAAAAAAATCACGCTTGTTGTATGGGAGCCCACTTATATCTTGTTTTAGTTGTTTGTTATAGTGGCAAGAGACATAAATTATCCTTGAAAATTTCAATTGTATAGTTATCACGGTTCATGAGATACGGCCTTGTGACAGACTGATGGACAGTGGACTCTAGTAATGGGGTCCCGTTTTTATCCTTAGGGTAGGGAACCCTAAAAAAGGGTTGAAATTTTATGTGCTAATCAGTTTACAAAAACGTTGAATGACTGCATTCCCTCTTATAAATTATTATCTACAGGTCAAAAGTTGTCATAGCCTGTGTGACATCATGAATTGGTTTTATTATCAATTATTTTGTATGAGGTAAATAGTATCTAGGTTTAAACCAAGCTTTTTGTGTTGCTAACTTGCTATGCAGGTAATAATAATGAAATGAAACCTAGACACATCTCACAATTTTGTATGTACGTGATTTTGATAAAATTTGGCCATAAATACCATGTTGTGGAATAAAACAGATGAAACTTTTTTTATTCCAGGAGTTTATTTTATCTATTGAGAGATAAAAAATGGCACGACAACTTACAATTGCCGAAACGGATCTTGAACGCTCGGCATCACAGTGGGGATCGCTTTGCGCATTCCATACATTGGCGAGCCAATCGTCTTCGTTGTTAAATACAACACAATGGAAGAAATGGACGGACGCCTTTGTCCAGCAGTGGGGCAGTATAGGCTAGGTGTAATAATAACACAAACAGCTACAACGTGCATAAAAATAACACATGGTGGAGTTGTTTTTGTGGTCTTTTTTTCACGTGGGCAAAAATGATTGTAGAACTTAGTTTATACTAAACCAGAATCTGCCAGCGGCTTCGCCCACGTGGGAATAGATTTCTTCATACAAACTTTGTACAATTGCCGGCACGGATCTTGAGCGCTGGCTTCAAGTCGCGCAAAAGTCAAATATAGTGGTGCGAAGTGAGACGCGGGGGCGGCGAGTGTCAGTGATTGGCTCGACGCGCCATCGCGTCATAGACGTCAATCATGATTCTTTCCTTGCGTTGCTGCATGTATCTAACAACGAAGACGATTGGCTCGCCAATGAATGCGCAAACGATCCCCATTCTGACGCCGAGCGCTCAAGATCCGTAACGGTAACTGTACCCCGTTTTATCCCCGTAGGGGGTGAATTGTGGAAGATCCTCTCTTAGGGCTCGCCTACATCATAAAAGGAAACTTTGACTTTCACTCTTAGGGCCCTGCAGTTTGGCTAAGGGTTGATATCAGTCAGTTACTATTTATATTTATTATCTATATATATTTAAAAATGAATCCCTATTTCCCTTGGTCACGCACGCCATCATGCATGAACAGCTGGACCGATTTCGCTTTTTTTTTTTGTTGTCTGTTTTTGTCAGGATGTTCTTATGGAAAAAAAAATGAAAATTAGGGTAGGGTAGAATAGGGTATCGTAGGGTGAAGTAGGGAAGAGCTGGGGCAAAGCCGCGAGGGTAAAAGCTAGTATATATGTATATATAGAAGACTAAGGGGCAGTATAATAAGTGAATTTGTGACTGTTTAATCTGTGGAATAGAACTTACTTTGATTCCATACTTGAGCAATTTACTGTCGGATTTGTTGACCTTTCAATACAATATGCTTCTGTGTGTTTTGACTATTAAACATTGAAGATATAAAGCTAGAGTAAATGACCTAAAAACCTACTTGCTAGTTGCTATCTACGTTAAATTAATTCTAATAGACATTTTGTTTGTGATAACGACTGCTTTAGTACTTCAAGTCCACAATTGTTGGTTTTAATGATTTGAATGGTAAACTATTCATTATGAATGTATATTTATGTGAGATACTGTGTTACTAAAGTTCACTGGGGTAAATTATTTAGATTAAACCGTTTTCAAGGATCTTTGGCAAATACAAGTGTACTATTCAAGTATTGCACTGAGGCGATCATTGTTTTAATTAATGTGCATTTAAAAACTAATAATAGGTTATAATTACTTGTAATTTGGACTGAGTTTTATTATAATGGCATAACTTGCTTGAAAATGATGCTTATTTCGTAAATCTTATCAAAATTAGTTCATTATTTTGAACTTAAAAGCAATTAATAGAGTCAAGTAAATATGTAACCAAGATTTGTGTAACAAAAAATATGATTAAAAGAGTGTCAATGGAGTTTCTTGGATGTTCTTCTCCATAGAGATCTACGCTTGCAATGTGCAATTTAGCTTTACTTTTTTTTTAACTGACGAATATTTGGAAATGTTGCTGATTTCAAGCAATAGAAAGCTTGTCTGACCTAGTGTGTAACAGTTATGTTTTTTAAATCAAAATTTTACCAATTCAAAAGCTACAATAACTTTTGCTACAGATAACATGCAAAATGAGTCACAAACCACAGAAATTTAACAGTTAAAATATACATAGAAGTCACAATCAGCAGTTTTATCTAATCAATGCCATTGTACATTGTCGGTAGTCATATTGAAAGTTTTACTTGGTACATTCATAGACTAAATAATTTAGTGCTTACTAAGCACATTTACAAAGATTGGTGAAAGTACCCATTCACTTCTGCCTCATAATTTTACTAGTAATGGTTTCTGCATACCAAATCTCTGGTTACTTTATTTTTTTAAATAACACCATTTACAACTTTATGCTATTTAATTTGCATTTTAGATTAGTCGTAAAAATGCAAGTGAAATAAGCAGAGAAGTGAGCTAGGAAATAATTAGTTGAAAGTTAATAATTAGCATTTATTATTATTTACTTTTGTTAATTAAAATGATGTGCCTACTTTGATAAATTAAAAATTTATGAAATTAAGAATGGAAAGATGCTCTACCAACAAGTTTCCTTTGGTATCAGGCATCATGTTGTGTGTCCACAGTACCTATTGTTTGAACATTTGAGCGTCCACGGCGGCCGCCCAAAGCGTGTTTACGCGAAAAATAACATTCATCCGAGCCAGCATTGAGGAAAACTGTTTATGAACATAATTTGACGACGCAAGTAACCATATGCAAATGAATCAGCACGTTTCGCGTCTTGTAGGTAAATGAGATCGTGCTACGCGGCACTTCGAACATTGATCTAATAACCTCATTAACAACTCACTACTCAAAATCTCCATATTTTCCATAAAACGTGACGCCAGCAAAACCCTAGCGCAAAATCACCGATAAGAGAAAGCAACGATTAGTCACAGAAAGGTTAATTTTACATATTGCGACGTTTCCACATCAACAGCTTTTGATGTTGAAGTACAGTTATATAAACTGATTCCACGTAAATTTTGGCAATGAAATACAACAACAACCAGAGAAAATATAGCATGGGAAAGTAATAGCTGCCATGATCGAACCACGCAAGTCGCACGGCGAGGCTTGGGGTCGGTGCCCGCTAGCCGGTATAAAGTATGGCTAATTGAAATTTTGCAGCTCGCATCTAAGTCATTTTACGTTTATTATCATAAAATAACGTTATCTTTACAAAATGCATTCTTTCAAAGAACAAAGTTGAGTACGTAACGCTACCTCACAAGCCTTGCTGGCTATCCGTGAAATGCGACACACCAAGCGAACATGCCAGTTTGACCTATTATAGTTGGCACGTCGTGGACAGCCTTAAACCACACCAAAAATATGTGAAAACAAACTCACCCCTTCTCATCATCGTCCATGTCTGGATTCATACGCATAACTTACTACTAATTAAAAATAATGGTTGGCACCGGTAAAGACAACCAAACCACACAAGCACAGACCCACACGAATGATTATGGCGGACCAACCATTTCCGCTTTCTCAAAAAAAAGTCATGGAAAGGGGAAGTTGTCAATATAAAACTTAATTAAATTATGTTTCATTAAAACGGAACCTTTTTCATGTTATTTATTTTTAAAGCACATTTATTTAAATTAAAAATATTTTTATTATTTCAAGTAATAACATAATGTGCATAAAACTATTATATTTTAATAAAAAGTAAGTAAACCAGTAGTATTTCAATGAAGAATAAACGCGCCGCCAGGTGGCAGCACAACAAAAATTGTTGCCATACAAAATAAATACCTGTTACTTTATGACATTTGGAATTTAGCCAGAAATATTTTGAAAGAAAGTTAATAAAAACATTATTATTTTATATTAATCAAACATATTAAAGTAAATCACTAATTTATTTAATTGTTGAAACCCTTGTGATTATCAAAAACTCGAACAAGAGTTCTTGCTGGCAACAGTAACGCCATCTAGGTTCAAAATAAATTGTCACAAGATTTAGCTAAGTCGAGTGAAAGTACTGAAAGTGAATAATCGTGCTCTTCCGCAATATTTAATGCGCTCAAATCTGTTGAAAATTATATCGTTCTATTACCTTCGGAGACTTTGGTCTCTCCGATTTAATAAATATATTTGGTATTATGTATAATATATGTATATTTAATGTCGTTGGGAGAAACAGAACTTTAACAACAGTGTACATTGAAAGCACACTATAGTAAGTTTTAGATAAGCTTGCTTAAAATTAGACCCATTATTCGACCGCGATACTTTTGAAAAACACGACAATATTTAGGTTTCTTGGATGAATACTATGATTTTGTTCTCAACGTTGTGCTTATGCGTTAAAAAGTTTATATGAGAAAAACAAAGGTAAAATATGATTATTTATTGATGTAGTTTCAAAATTCACAATGAATAACTGGTGCCGTCGCCACAGTGACCGGGATTTCTTCTTGTAAAGTAAAATGGAAAGGAAAAATCACTTGAAGCTGAAAATAAAAAACTTTAATTAAAATCCAGTATTCAAGTTTTTATTTATTGCACACATTATGAAGATACAGAAAAGACCATGTTAGAGCGCAACAGTATTTCACATCTAAATAAGTATAGATTAATTATTATTGGTTGGAGCCTAGTGCGCTGCTTACTTATTGCAATACTGGGTTGGATTGGAAGCAAAGCCCAACTTTGACCTATTACACCACTGGATTTTCAGACAGTCTTAGTCGATGTCGCGTTGTATAATAAGGGTCAGACTGTCTTACTCAGAATGACAACCTTTCAATCGTGGAAATCACAGACACAATAGAAAGACAATAAGTGCGCGAACGCCGGCGTTCGCTTGGGGTTTAAGAATTACTAGGCCGAGTATGAATATCGTGTGCTGAATAACGCGTAGTGTAATAGGCCCTTTATGAAAATTTGCCAGGTTGAACAATTTTAAAAGTTAATTTTCACCAATAATTTAATAAGATTTTTTCTCATTAGTAATTCAAATTGCCTTATGAATTGATTATTATAAATCTATTTTTTGATTCTTGGACCTGATACATGGGAGATCGCAGGAAAAGAATCTGATAACCAATACTTTTATTTGTCATACTTACTCTAAAAATATATGAAATGTCCACCATAGGGTCTATTAGATTTAAGCTAGAAGGTATTAAATGGGGAATCTCCATGTTGAAGAAACAAATCTCAGCTATGTTCTGAGAAAATTTCTTGTATTCCGTTTTGCAGATTCTTTTTTCCTCTTCTGCCCACCCTGACTGTACATTGTATCGTATTTTCTGAAAGAAAAGCAACAGGTTAGTAGAATACCACCAAAACTGAAACATTTTTATAAACAATTACTTAGGTGGATTTTTGAAATTTTGATTGAATTTCTACCTGTATCAATATAACGTTGATTTTTCTTATTTTTACTTTCTTCTCGTTAATAATTGTTATTTCGAAGGGAATAGTCTGTTTAGGTGCGAATGCTTTGTAGGTTTTAACACAAATTGTGAATTTTCCCGAATTTCGAAATGTTTTTTTAAATTCGTTGAAAGAAGGCATCTGAAATGGAAATGATTTTTATGATACCAAAAAATATTGTTTTTATTTTTATACTGCAATTATAAATCAACTCCACGTTATTTTTTCTAAATACCCACCAATAATTCTTCAATGTGATTTAAATTGATGTTTCCTAAAACATTGAATGATGCCATTTTTCTGAGTTTATATGCGGGTTTGCTTTTTATTTTTACAGTATAAATAACTTTGGCAATAGAACTTTCAAAGGACGAAGGTATATCTGCCGGCAAAGCAAAATGGAACGGGTACTGATGAATACCGGCCGGTAAGATACTACCTGTAACAAAAATTATACACGATTATTTATGAGACAACTTCTTATATCTAAAAATAGCAAATATTGAGGTCATTTTTATGTAAGTCAAAATGTTTGTGAGCCATTTTGTTAATAAATATTTAGTTGTATAAATGGTAAATCATGCGTTTTTAAGGTCGGGCAAAAACTAAGCCTAGGAAATTCAGTGATGTTGAATTATTATATTTTTTAAAAGCAAGCCACGAATTTTTTAATTTTTGCTCTTTAACTCACCATTAGAATAATCTCTGAATATGTCAGTCATTAACAAACTAAGAACTTTCTTCTTCTCAGAATAGATTTTTATGTACGGCATTGTGGGCATGGACCGGGTCCATGAAGCCTTGCAAATCCCAGTAACTTTTAGATCAATACCTAAAACATACAAACAAAACGCAATAATAAAAATCGAACTAAAGCTTCAAATTAACCGTTAACTTAAAGTATTTTAAACTTAATGCTACAATACTATTAAAAGAATTACTTTGGAATTTCTGGTCATTCTTTAGTTCCAATAACACAGTTCCAGTCACAATATCACCTGCATAAAAACTTCCAGTGGAATCACTATTAAAGTTAATCGTGCATGCCATAGCAAATCCAAATATTACTCAATAATAATATTATTATTCAATATGTTTTACGTTCACTATAACAACAAAATAATTTACTCTGTCTTCTACTAACATAATTATTACTATCGGCAACTTGATAACCCCGATATGATAACAATGATGACAGAAGATAATGACTCCCGAATCGGCGAAGATTAAGTAGCCGCAAAAATTGATTAATGTCGACGTAAAAGGACAGTAGTCGCTAATAATATACTTTAAATTGGGGTTGATTGGATTGGGTGTGTGGTGTTTAAAAGCAGCATTGCGTGACGAAAATTAAATCGGTTTTATTTGAAATGATTGTTCTTAACAACAGATAGTTCTAATTATTCTATGGTTCTATTGATGATAAGGTACATAATGTGTGTTATCTGCTAACAAAGCAAAGACTTCAGAAATGATAATCTCATTATGTAGCAATCTATCTTATAAATACTATGTAAATAGAAATGTGGTAAATATAGGTATGGAAGATTAGTAGAAAAAAAAACACCACGCTTTGATCCTAACCCATAACCGATCACAAAAACCGGGAGTAAGACAATTGGATAAAATGTATTAAAAAAAACATAAGGATTGCCTAACGATTAATATGTATATGTATCAATTTATTTTAAATCCAATTTTGAATTGAAATATTTAATCCTTTAAGTAAATTAATCATTTTTTCTGTAGGAAATAGACGTTTCCGAACGAAATCCAATGAATGACAGTGACAGCCAGCGATTTGACAGCCAAATGACATATTGCATTATTGAAAATCGGAATTTCGTTCGTGGTGATTTTTCCGATCGGTTCTTCGGCATGATTCGCATAATAACTGTTCGATCGTTTTGTTTGGTTGTGCATTGCATATTTTCGTAAACAAATATTACGGATAAGTGCGTTTTTCATTAGTTTGTTTCGTTTTATGCGTATTAAGTAAATTGTAAGAGGTTATGTTATGCCCTTTACCTTTTGCCCAGGGTGAAAAGTGAGTTTGTTTGATTTATTTCGTTATATCTCTGATGATTCTCTGTATATTTATGTGTTTTATGATTTGTGGTATTACGCAATATGTAGCGTCTTAGTAGCACGAAAAGTGTTAGTAGCAAGACAATTTTATGACTGTCTTTGCAAACAATATGATTACACGAATCATGTTTCGTTTTTTTCTGCAAAGTCGCGAGTGTTGACCTCATTACCGACAAAACATATAAGTTCAAGTGATAGGTATGTTCGAATATTATCACACATGCAGCTGACATCATGTAAAACTTGAAAATCAGCCTTTTTATCCAACTTGTTTATTCTATGAATATGAAATGCTATCAAGTGTACAGAATAATATAGAATTTCTTGGTTGCAGACAAAAAAAAATGCTGCAATCAGTGACTACTGCTTCATCTAACAAATTTCATGTTCTATGACTGACTATACTGTAAGTTATCATCAGCTTCAGTATGTCTTCACAATGAACATAAGTTGAATTTTTTTTTATCGATCAAATCATTTATTTGCCAGAATATGGTACATAAGGTGTTACAGTAAATTTGTTTCAGCATTTCCTGCCTTAAAATGGTGTGCAAATTATGTATATTCACAGTCAGTGTTGTCAAATAATCTAACTTGCACATTACAGGTTCTATTGACTTGTCTTATAAAAAGCTTTACAATTTCATGTTATTTTTATATGAGTCTACTAGCCTGCTATAATTAATTATTATTATTACATTATTACTCCATCTTTAACTGCAATGACTAGGCAGAAAGAAGAAAGGCAACATCATAAATAAAACCTATTTTTTGTAACCAAGTGATTTAGTCTGGCTCTTCTTTAACCTGCTACTCTCTAAAAGCTGGATTATATAAAATTGTTCTACTGGTATTGATATTACAGCTATTTAGTTTACTAAAAGAGAAATACTCACTTGAAGATCAATTAATTGTAAATCTATTGATCAATTGAGATGTCAATTTGATTTAGAAGTAGCAATCAGTTAGCAATTATCTAACTGTTTTATAATACAAAATGCAGCATTGTGGTATTAGAGTTTTTTGTGCTATTAGAACACTGTATAATAGTCCAAAATCAACTATTGGGCAGTTGCCCAGACCAAACTTAATACCTGCTTCCGCTGCTGCTGCCGACTTTACACCTTGAGCCAAATATCATAGTCAGCCTTTTAATGTACCCACTGTTGAGACTCAGGCCTTCTCACTAGGAGAGGGAATACGCTGTAATCCACCACGTGGGCCCAGTGCGGGTTATTTTCCCCTCATCCCGATCAATGTTGAAGGGAAGTTGATAGAATATGTAAACAAATACTTATATTTGAGAAAACTAATGTCATTTGACGTCAATAGAAATGATAATGAAGTCTAGGAGAATAAATATAACTTGGAAAAAGTACTGGGCACAAAAAGAAATTCTCAAAGGGAACTATGGTTTAAATCAAAATAAAATTATAATGAACTCCTGTATCTTACCATCACTAACTTACGCTAGTGAGACCTGGACATTCACTAATAATATAAAGAACAAAATCCTGTCTTGCCAACATGCCATGGAAAAAAGCATCTTGAAACTAAGAAAACTAGACAAAAACGAGAAATACAGTAATAAAACTCAACTCAAAGATGCACAACATGCTGTCACTGAAATGGAAATGGGCTGGCCACCTAGCCAGGTACCGGGACAAAAGATGGTTACTACTTGTTACGAAATCGCCAGGTCCCATTGGCAAAAGGAAAAAAGGACGACAAAGAAAAAGATGGACTGATGACATTATAAAAACTGCTGGAAAGAACTGGATGGACACTGTCCAAGATAAAGAAATATGGAAAAAGATGGAGGAGGCTTTCTACCCTATAGGGGCCATACAATAATTAATTATTATGAGTACATAAAATATGGAAATATAAACACTGTATGGAAAAATAAAGCTATAATAATAACCCCATCGCTGTATCTCTACGTTGTGCGGGAGAAGGATGTATAATCCAGTAAGGTGTTGGTAGGGATCCAGACCGTACTTCCGGGATTGTCCTGATAGCCGTGGTATAACTCTCCACTCCTCCAGCACATCAGGATATGTTGCCCTCTTGTTGCTACGTCACTTCGTGCTAGCGACCCTATTGGGGGCCCATTTGTTGAGTGTGCAAGTCACCCCTTGCTTTTTTATCGATGGAAATTACAAACATTGTTCAGGCAGGGGCCATAGTCTTAACATAGTTCCCGGTAACCAGTCCACCTAAAACTCCAAAAACCATAGCCTTATATTAGTTTTCCACATGTTGCAATAGTTTCCCTTCAACCGGGGGTTGTCCTTGGATGCACTAGTATAGCGCATACAGGGATAATCACCGGTTGCTACCACGTCCCATTAGAAGCATCTAAAAGGGCCTCTGCGAGTTGGTTTCGGCTCCTCGTATGCCTTCCAAAGGTCCAAGACCTCAGGGTCCTGAGATAGGTACATAAATATATAAAAAGCTATAATAATAATATTATCTTATGATGTTTTCCTTCACCGTTTTGAAAGCAGTGCTGATGAAAATAAATAACTACATAAAGTAATGCGCCCGGCTGGGTTTGAACCCGCGACCTACAACTCGTAAATCGGGGCCGTTACCAATCGGTCATCACTGCTCTCTCTTGAGCCACAGACCTCTAAAATATTAATCTTTCTCTTTCAAGGTAATCACCACAGCCATGGACCCGAACATTTATGCTCTGGTCCTGGACACCTTGAACCGTGCCACCAGCCAGGATACGGAGGTGTTGAAGCCGGCTGAAAAGAAACTGCAAGAATGGGAGGTGGAACCTGGCTTTTATTCTGTTCTCTTGGTAAGTTCTTGGTAACATCATTGTGCTTGGTTGTAGTCCAGAAGGTCAATATCTAATGGAACTGATGCAAATGTATTTGTGAACCAAGTCTAAGCAAACATTGGTCAGCTCTAGGATATTTTTCTAGAAATGGGGATATAGTTTGGTAAAGTCGTATTTATTTGATGCAAAAAATTCTCATAGCCACGCACTAAGGACTAAGTGCGGAAACCAGATCACAAAGATAAGAAGAAGAACCTTCTCCTCGCCTTTACCAACTAGTTTGGGAACAGTTTCGTGTTTAACCATATGCTGCTGATAAGCTGTGTCTTATATGGAGCGACAAAGGTACTGGGTAACACAACCAACACCTTGGGTAGACTGATGGTCGGACTTTTTCGTGTCTGACTATCTGTAACGATTGTCAAAGATCTACGAATGATAACCAGGACTAACGCCCTTATCATACTAGTAGCGCATTGCGAGCGTCCTCAAAGCGGAGCGGGTGCGCAACGAATTTGATGCAGACGTGCAACGAGATGCGGATCTCCGGCGTCTACAAATTAACAAAGCCGACAGCAGTGTCTCATCAACTTGCTACAAACACGAGTTGAAAACGTTGCAAAGGCACGCGTCCGCGTCGTCTTCGCTGTGCAGCCGCGGCGTGATCGCGATGCATTCACTGCGCACCCGCTCCGCTCCGCAGCCGCTTGCAAAAATTCACGTTCGTTCTTGTCTGGGTTCGAATTCACGCCACCTTGTGCAGAAGACGCAGTTTCCTTACCACTAGACTATCACGACGACGCTGCTCATTGCAATATGTTCACTTTAATTCTCAATACGGCAATTGTGCACTTTATTTAATGTGCAATCAATTACAATAAAATTCCTTCAATTTGCGTCGAATGTTAGCAACGCGAAAGTTTTTTGTCGTGCTTATGTTGCCCACTGCAAGGAGGTTTGATCCAACCTCTAAGTTTTCTTTGTCTATTGCAGTACTTGGCTAATATTTTAAGTAGCGAGTCTATAATTCATCATACCATTTCCTAATGGAACTGTCCTATATATTGTCCCATTGCTGAGCAAATGCTGTCCTCTGCCATTTGCACTCAATTCTGTGTCCTGCTATTGCAGACTAGTTTTATCTTATCTTTGTGGTCTGGTTTCCGCACTTAGTCCTTATCGGACCATACTGCGTGGGCTATAGCTGCCTTTACTCCCAGACGAGTCTCTTCAGTTTGCTCAGGGCGTCCATCAGTGAATTCGGTGCTCCCACGGTTCGTTTTCTTATCTCGCTGAAGGCGGCACGTGCTCTTGAGGAGTACATGCGCGCCAGTTTCTTCTGACTCCATGCATCCTCTGCACAGAGGGCTATCTGTGATATTCGTTGTGAAAAAGTGTTTGTTCATGGAGCAGTGTCTGGTGATGGTCCCTGCTGTCAGACTCAGGCTGCCTCTGTCAAGTTGCAGTGCCCAGTGCAGATCAGTTCTTTCAGTAGGAGTCGAGCTCGTTGCGTCGACCTCGGTCCGCCGCAATCTCGTCTGTAGTCTAACGGGACCCGTTTAATGATACCTTTCGCCCATTCCCTTTCTCAGGTAGAAAAATAAAAAATAAACTACAAACCTATACAATTGTAACCATCTAATAGTACCTAGTCATCCATATAATAGTAGTCCCGAGTTGAGCTTTGCGAATACACTGACAAATGCTTGCACTGACTGGAAAGAACTATACAGATTTGACTGGACCGTGTTTTTTCTTTCTTTTTTATTGTGGAAAAAAATCTTCCAATGACAACCCCCGCTCTTGGGCGGACCGGGAGATAGTGTCAGACTCTTACTGACTAAAAGACCCACCCCGTTCCTTCTATCTTTCATACCGGAGCTCGAGCTCCCTTTCGGATAACCCCAGTAGGCTTTGACCCGGCTGAGTCCCTGCTGTTGCTGACAACTCCTTGAGGCGCACGGGAACAGTGCGCGCCGTCGACGACTTGGGCTTGGTCCGGATAATTACCGGACGGCCGGACAGCGAGCTACCCATTGCTCACTGTCCGCAAGCCCGCGCCTACGGTGGCCGGAAATCGGGATCAGAATCCCTGCGGCGGCGACTTTGACCCCTGAGTTAGTTTCGGTGTTTCTTCTCATGGTGATTAGCTAGGAAACACCGACCTCATCTGGTTTAAATTGACAAAAAAAAAGATGTATGAAAGTGTTTTCTAAAACCTATTTGCAAAATAAATATCATTTATTTTTCACAGAATGTTCTATCAAACCATTCGATAGACGGCAACGTCCGATGGTTGGCGGTGATGTGCTTCAAGAACGGTGTGGACCGCTACTGGAGGAAGAACGCTCCCAACGCCATCACTGAAGAGGAGAAGATTAAGCTAAGACAGGGCCTCCTTACCACTAGTATCTTGAGTGAACCTGTCGCTCAGATAGCCACACAGCTTGCCGTCTTGATTTCTAAGATTGCTAGGTGAGTTTGTAGCTTCGGAAAATCACTACATAGTATAAAACAAAGTCGCTTTCTCTGTCCCTATGTCCCTTTATATGCTTAAATCTTTGAAACTACGCAACGGATTTTGATGCGGTTTTTTTTTAATAGATAGAGTGATTCAAGAGGAAGGTTTATATGTATAATAACATCCATTAAATAGTGGAGAAGTACTGTTATTTTTGAGGTTTCTAATGTGATGTCGTAAATAATTACATTTTTTCCGCTTACATTGCAAACGCAGGCTGAACCCTACGAGTTTTATCAAAATAATGTACTAAGTATTGTACACATTGAAAAGGTCTACAGAAAAGTCCGTGATGGTATATGTCTATCTCTTATGGATAACCCACAATAACTTTTTTTTTGTCATTTACTTTTTACGACAAATAATGGCTAATTTTCGAAGCGATTTTAACGAATACAGCATTAATCCTTAACCAATTAAATACCTTGAATACATTGTTCATTTAATATAGATCTATATGGCCCTTTACACCGTATGATTTAAGAGAATATTTTCGAAGATATTACAGATTTAAAAATTGCGGGACGTAGCGTTTGCGGCGGTACAGGCCGGCCGCCCGGTGCGGCAAGAGCATTGCACCCGTGCGAAGCCGGGGCGGGTCGCTAGTAAAATAATATATACAGACAAGTACCCTAATTGAGTAAAGTATTTTGTGGTTTATAGTCTTCGCATTTCTTGAAGCTTTTATCAAAAGGAGCATGTTTACTTCTAAATGAGTAGTTTAAAATGGCGCCTAGTGGGCGAAATATGTATTAGGCATGTCAATTAACATGATTGTTAATTATTTTGTTCTACTAATCACTAACTTCAATTTCAACTGTGCATTAGTGATATTATTGTGATAGATATGTTGTGGCCAGGTCTTGGAATATCACTCACTTCATGATATTGCCAAAT
This sequence comes from Mythimna albipuncta, assembly GCA_929112965.1. NCBI lineage: Eukaryota > Metazoa > Arthropoda > Insecta > Lepidoptera > Noctuidae > Mythimna > Mythimna albipuncta. Next base: position 3,244,725 of record OV815973.1, read on the forward strand.
AAAACAGACACAAGCACAGGCTAGGTCATTTTAAACATTAAGAGCAGACTCTTTTCACTCTTTCTCTTTTACATATACACTTTGGATGAACTGGGCCCCAAATACTTTGAGGAAAATAAAACCATTGATTTGAAACAAAGAAGTTTTTAAAATATGCCTGACTGGCAATACCAGTAGGCTGGCATTATTGTTTAACATTATTGGTCGTTATCCCAGAAGGCAAGAAAGGAAGAGGACGGCCGCCCTTGACCTGGTGGACTAGTATGGCCAATCTAGTTAGGAAGTCCCAACTGCCTGACCCGACAACCCAGGACAGATTGTCCTGGCGCAGAAGGATAGGGAGAGCCGACCCCACCTAACGTGGGAAGAGGCAAAGAAGAAGAAGATGATTGGTCGTTGTGGCGACGCTTGGGCGAGGCCTATGTCCAACAGTGGACATCTTTTGGCTGAAACGATAATGATAATGGTTGTTATAATGAATGTGATTGATTAGTTTCATGTTCTATTAAGAAGCTTGTCATATTTTTCGATATTGTGGTGTACCTATCACAATAATATCATTAACATTAACGTTGAAATTGAATTTAGTGATTAGTAGAACAAAGTAATGAACAATCATGTTAATTGATATGCCTTATACATATTTCGCTCATTAGGCGCCATTTTTAACTACTCATTCAGAAGTAAATATGCTCCTTCTGATAACAGCTTCAAGAAATGTGAACACTGCAAACTACAAAATATTTTGCTCTAATTAGGGTTCCGTACCTCATAAGGAAAAAACAGAACCCTTCTTCAGGATGTAAGGACCAGTACTTCCAGAGATTACCTGCAACCAAAAGAAAACAAACTTTACCTCTTTTTAACACGCTTATATTAGCTTCACCTGTATGTTTGTAACCAACGCCTTTGAGCTCGATTTTGCCCAACTTTGGGCGTTCAGATTTTCTTCAAACTTTACACACCCATCAAAGACTGATGACAATACAATAATCCGTTTTTTTTTGTGAAAATTAAAAATATAGTTTAAAAAAGCTAAAAACACGCTTTCATATGTAGCATATCAAACTAAAAAGTGGGGGGCGCTCGATTTACGAAAAATATGGCACGCTTTTTTCGCAATGATTTTAATATTTTTCGTTCATTATTATTATTTTCTAACTATATTGAAAATTATTTTACACTTTTTAGTTTGTTATGCTATGACAGCGTGTTTTTTAGTTTTTTTAACTATATTTTTTAATATTAGTATAGATTTTGAAAGAAAAAATTAGCCATGTACCCAATTCCTTTACTATCAAATCTTAATCAACTTTTTATTTTCTGGCTACCAGGTTGGACTGCCCCACAAGCTGGCCAGACCTAGTGCCAGAGTTGATGGGTGCACTAAAAGCACCTCAGCCTCTCGTACAGCACCGGTCTCTCCTCATCTTCCATCATGTTGTAAAAGCATTGGCCTCCAAGAGGCTTGTTGGTGATCGACGCACATTCCAGGTGAGTTTTGAGTTTTTCTTTTTGCATTATGCTGTAACACACTGTGGTGCCATCTGTTATGCCAAATGAGAACTAAATTTCAAAATCCTTTATCGCGATATTGAAGTTCTCCGTGCGATTTATATTAGAATATAAGTCATGGCTACCACATCATATGGCCAAATAAATCTGACCAGATCGTTTTTAACGTTAAAGTTTGATGATATTTTAATCCTCATTTGGCTTACTTTCTTTAGTTACTTTTAATATCATAGAAATCCTTCATCAATGATATGGCTAAATCAAGATTGATAGGTAAGCGCGTTCCATCGTCGAACGCATTGTCGCTTTCCACCAGGTGAGATAGCGGTCAAGCGCGAACCTATCAACAATAAAAAACTAAGACAGTTTTGATGCCATTTGTAAACTTTTCCTGTCATAGAATTTATTAAACATTAGTTTATTAAAACATGTCACCAGTATGTGAGACAGAAACATAGTGACATCTTCCTTGCCTGTACAGTAGTATGTATAAGTAATTGGCGGACGGGCTGCGACCCTCCCCCATCCTCATCGCCACGTGTTGAGTACGAGAGGTGTAGGCGGGAAAGGGGAACGCTACGCGCCAATCAGACCAGATAGATCGTTGCACACTGTTTATTGCGTAATGCTAATGCTAGAGACAAGATGCGCGGGCGCAGGGTGCAGCGAGGGGAGGCTCGCCGTCCGTCCGCTAATTACAAACATACGTAACATACAGGTTCAACTGGAGCGTGTATACAACTGTGCAGGTTTCATACAAGCTTACCTAACAGGTATACAGGTACAGGTGCAGGCAAACCCTGGCGTGAATGGAGCAGGCAAACCTTTAGGTTTACGGCAAAAAAAAAAATGTAAGCTATTGAATTTTTTTTTCTATCGTCCACAGGAATTAACAAACACAGTATACTCCTTCATCCTGACCCTCTGGCATGAAAACACAGAAGTGTTCTTACGTCACATCCAAGAGGGTGCTGCCACGGAACTGATCACCGAACACCTGGAGAAGGCGCTCCTCTGTCTGAGGATATTGAGGAAGCTGACTGTCTTCGGGTTCAAGAAGGCACACGAGAGCCAGGACGCTATGGCGTTCTTGAATGTCGTGTTTGACAGAGCTAAGACTAGTTTGGAGTGTAGTGAGTATAACTGATTGACTTGTTTACAATAAAGCATGGACGAATTCAATAAACGAAGCTTCAAAGTTAGCTTCCAAAATCCACATAATATACAAGGTGTGAGGGACAGCCCTCCGCAAACTTTAAGGGCTTGCTCATTAGACGAAACTGAAACTTGATTGGACTATATGTATGGCGAGGTCGATTTTTTTTACGTTTACTGAAAAAAAAAAAAAATTGTGGATGGTTGTTCAGTTTCGGCTACTGACCAAGCCCTTAAAGTTTGCGGAGGGCTGTCCCTTACACCTTGTATACCTATACAGTTTCGGCTACTGAGCAAGCCCTTAAAGTTTGCGGAGGGCTGTCCCTTACACCTTGTATACCTTTACAGGGTTATTTGAAAAACACTAACAACTTTCCAGTACTGTATTACCTACTAACATCGTAAACAACACCTTTTGTTCTATGACTTTTTAGAAAGAAAGAAAACATGTTTATTCCGCCTAAATAGACGCACAAATCAACGCAGTATTATAACAAAAAAAATATATATATAACAGCCAGTATCCCTATCAGGCCATGTGTGTAACGGGCATAACACTATTGCCCTTGTAACCTGCAATGAATTATGTTTTACAAAACATAATTCATTTACCAAAAAACAAACCTGAAGGCGTATGTCCAACAGTGGACGTCTTTTGGCTAAAGTGATGATAATGATGATTTGAGCTGACTGTCATAGCTTTTTGATGACCTTAGTATAGATGGGTGACCTTTGGCAGCATAATAAGTATCGAGATTTTAATACCAGAAGGAATGAAAAACTTATGTTTTCTTTGTAGCTAGAACTACATTAGACCGACGCACGCACACGTGTAACACGCCTGATTTGTACGTAGAATGACGTCACGTGGCGTGGATCAAGTGTAGCTCTACAAGTCTAGTTACCATATAAAATGTACAGAGACCAACGCACCCAAATCGGCGTGTGTGACATATGTGCGCAGTGTAGTTTTACCCTAAATGTCATAAGTACTACACTTGGATAAAAACCAACTTACTGATACATTTTTTTTCCAGGAAAGCTACTAAAAGGCAGAGGCATATACCCACTGGAGCTCTGCGAAAAATTCATAATACACCTGACCAAAGTGGCTCTTGGGGTGTTGTGTGCCCAACCGTTCTCCTATGTACCTCTCATTAGACCTTCCTTGGAATTTGCTCTATACTACTGCTTTACTGAGCAAGGCATGGCGCTAATCTATGAAAGGTTCACGATACAGTGCCTGAATATTGTGAAGGGAATCCTCCAGTGTGTGGAGTATAAGCCGCCAAAGGGAATGGACCAGGTGAAGGAGCCTTGTAAGTATTACAGTTAGACTTGGAACACCAAGTCACTGTTATGAACAATGACAGTAACATTTTGGCAATGTAGTTCATGGTTCAGGATGTGCTAAAATTGGATACACGGCCAGAGCCCGTTGCTACTATACATTTGTCTATTTCCGATATATTATGGTATCAGCGAAAAAAAACGCACTAATCTAATCTACTAGTATGTCTTGTAATAATTCTGCAAGCTCATCAAGTGATGATAGAAGTCCTCGACGCGAATACTATGTGCCACATGACAATTCACTACTTCTTACTAAGTGCTGCGACCGTATTATGACATCTTAAAACCATCATGTTTTCTGTGTGAGAAAAGGATAGTGATATTCGTCCTGTATAGCTCCATCTCTTTTTCACACCAAAACATGATGGTTTTAAGAGGTCATAATACGGCCCCTGGTGCCCTAGTATTTTTAAGCTAAGCCTGAGAGTTTTTCGAACCTATTTATCATATGACACGTATTATTCACTACACCCTCTTACTAAGTGCTGATACCCTTGTATTTTTGAATTGAGGCTTAGAGTTTTTCGAACCTTTTTTTCACATGACACATATTATTCATTACTCTTTCTTACTCAGTGCTGATGCCCTAGTACTTTTGAACTAAGCCTTAAACCTTACAGGTTTTTAGAACCATAATTTATCATATTACACATATTATTCACTACACCCTACCCTAGTACTTTTGAACTACACCTGAGAGTTTTTCGAACCTTTTTATCACATGATATATATTATTCACTACAGTCTCTTACGAATTGCTGATACCCTAGTCCTTTTGAACTGAGCCTGAGAGTTTTCATAACCTTTTTGTATCTCTTGTAGTAACTCTTCAAGCTCACCAAGTGAAGATGGAAGTTCTCGACGCGAACACTCTCTGCCATATGTGCCGACATCTAGTTTCTCACTACTTCCTGCTGAGTGCTGATGACCTGGCACTTTGGGATGCTGAGCCGGAGAGCTTTGCTACCGATGAAGCCGGAGAATCGTGGAAGTATAGCTTGAGGGTGAGTGTTTTCATGCTTTTACTGAAAATAAGAAGCTAAAAAGTCATATCGAACTTTATAAAGTCTTCCTCTTTCTTATTCTGTACTAGCTTTTTCCTGCTCTGGGTGAAACGAAAAGGAGGGTCAGAATTTTACTGATAAGCACTCACACGACTTACTCAAAATCCCACAGCTCTGGCAGAAGTCAAAGTTAAAACATTTTATTTCGCATATGCCTACATGAGCAATTCGGCACTTATAAAACGTCTGCAGCTTGTGCACGGTTCCAAATTGGTTGTTTTCTATGGAGAAGAACCGGAAAGGAACTCCATGGTTACTATTTCAAAAAAAGTGGTTTTTATTACAATTTTGATAGATATTATATAAGAACAGTGGAGACCAGTCAATATTGTATACAAAAGCGCAATAAAAATAATCATACTAAAAAAATAGTTGTAACAGGAAGTAATCTAAGAGTTCAAGAATAAATCCTTAGCTTAGTTTTAAATCAAGACACAAGCGTCTAGCCAATATTCTAGCCTTTTCAAATCGCTGGAATAAATGCGTTATTTTTCCTTTGCAGCCCTGCACAGAAGCTTTATTCATGGAACTGTTCCAATTCCGAAATGTACTAGCTCCGGAACTGGTACGATTACTGGCGACCCTGCAAACGCAACAGATATTGCCGGATGATTTACCTGGTATACTGAAGAAGGATGCTGTTTATAACGCTGTTGGACTGGCTGCCTTTGATTTGTACGATGATGTGAGTATCATTTGTATTTAGGTGTGTAATTCGCGGGTTTTATCACTATACTATCCACTCACGAACTCAATTCTTCCCAACAAGATATGTCATAATATTAAGCATTTATCAAATGTAAAATACCATGATGAGTTTTTTGACAGTGCTAAGATGACTTTAAGATGATAGAGTGAGGTAAAACTGTAAAAAAACTAGCTGTCCCGCTCAAATACTAACACAAAATAACTTTCAATTCGGTTAAGACGTTTAGGAAGAGTTAGGTGACAAACACACGTACAGTAGAGTTGTGTGTATATAATTATTATTATAGCTTGCTTGTTCAAAGTCATCTCATAGTAATTTTATTTTTTTTCCCGTTTTACAAACACTTGTTTTTTCCCAGGTTGACTTCGACGAATGGTTCACAAATGTACTGAGTCAAGAATTAAAGATAAAAGACAACAACTACAGGATAATTCGCAGACGAGTTTGTCAACTAATCGGTAAGCATCATGGTTATAATGATTTTTATGGAGTATGTAAACTCATAGCGTCAAAAAAAAGCCGTAAATACTGTGAAGAAATTATTTAAATCGGACCAAAAATGACGAAGATACAGCAATTTTAGTGTATTAGTTTCAGAAACGCGACCGAGAATGAAGCGATTCTCTGTGACGTCATTTGTCATGATCGGTCTCTACCAGCGAATGAATACGATCAAGCCGTTCGTCGCACGGATCATGACAGATATCGTCATCGTAAACAGTCCAGCGAGAGTGCGCGTTTCTGAAAGTTCTGAAAAACTTGTAGCGACATCTATGGCGCCACATAAGAACTACGAAGAAAGTACGAAATCCTGCATCGCGCAATCACAGTTCTCCGCGCGATTTGAACATATACGACAGCCCGAAATCATATATCGGGCAGTCGCCCACCAGACTATAACACCAGTCTGGTCGGAGGATCCTCCCTTTTCAATGGAGGTATGTGGGACTTTACTCTCTGTTCCGCATACCTCCAAACTGGTGACCCTCGACAAAGAACGTCAGCGCAGCCTTCGTGCAGCTACTACTTCGTGACGTCATCATCACTTCCTCAAGCTTTCGAGCAGCGAGCCATACAGCCAGCACCCACGGCTATAGAGGGTATCCTGACCACCAGCATGCCTACCTGGTCATACCTGGTCATCACCTCCAGCCTCATCAGCGACCTTGGCTTGGCACACCGCACCTTCGGCCAGTCACATGAAGAGCCATGAAGAACCTCTCCTGGTCGACGCCAACAGTCAAGCCCTACGTCGCACAAGCACCGCTCCGACTCACTGGAGCCAGCACTCAGCAGCACTACTCCGACTCACTGGAGCCTGCAGCATCGTCCCGACTCACTGGGACAGCACCACCCCGACTCACTGGGGCATCATCCCGACTCACTGGGACATCATCACCCCGACTCACTGGGGCATCATCCCGACTCACTGGGACATCATCACCCCGACTCACTGGGGCATCACCGCAGACAGTTCCGACTCACCGAGAACTATGCGGCATCGGTTCCGACCCACTGGAACCTACGCTGGCCTGGCGCGCATCAAGAACCATCGATCTCCGATCTCCGGAGGGGAGTGATGTAGCGACATCTATGGCGCCACATAAGAACTACGAAGAAAGTACGAAATCCTGCATCGCGCAATCACAGTTCTCCGCGCGATTTGAACATATACGACAGCCCGAAATCATATATCGGGCAGTCGCCCACCAGACCATAACACCTGTCTGGTCGGAGGATCCTCCCTTTTCAATGGAGGCATGTGGGACTTTACTCTCTGTTCCGCATACCTCCAAAAACTTTAATAAATCCAACATTTCTTGACGGATTTTAACAGTTTAAAAAATTAAATGCTTAGTAAATTATTACACATACGATGTACTTAGTAAAAAATCGGATTTGCTATTATGTGATTAACCCAAAAATCTTAAAATGTTCGTTGTTCATGTCAGGTCAATGGTGTGGTGTTCGCGCATCCCAGTCTCTCCGGCCAGCAATGTATGCGTCATTGCTTGAACCTCTCAGTAGAGCAGACGAAGACGCAGCCGTCAAGTTAGCGGCGGCCGAAGCCTTGAGAAGCACTATTGATGACTTCAACTTTGACGTGGAACAGTTCGCGCCGTTCGCTCCTCACGCGATCGCTGCGCTTTATGAACTCCTGGTACGTAGCAATCACTATTACTTTTTTTTGTAATGATGCGAGTATTTTAGTTTTTCAGTTTTTTGAAGAGTGTATTTTATCTGTTCTAGTAAATTTTTCTCTATCGTAGAAATTGCCGATTTCGACAATACTGCAAGAATTCTGTCAAAGGGAAAACTTGCAGTTCATTCGTTTTCATGATAAAAATTAAATTATTACACTTGTGTACGGTAAACTGCACTGTGCTGTGCTGTGCAGTTTTAGTTAGTTACTGAAATGCTGTAAATTATGTTGAACAACAATGAACAAGTCGTGCACTGTATTGTACTTTGGCTAAAAAATCTTATGAAACAAATCCCCTGTGCTTTATGAACTCCCGGTAGTCGGTTGATTTAAAAAATTATTTACCTTCAAATAAATTAGTAAAACATAATTTTAAAATCTATGTTAATACTTATTATAAAGCTGAAGAGTTTATTGTTGAGGTTGAACACGCAAATCTCAGGAAATTCTGTTTTGAATTAAAAAAAATAGTTTAGTGGTGGATAGCCCATTTATCAAGGAAGGTCATAGGCATCACACGGCTTTACATGGGAGCGGAGCAGTATCTAAAGTAGAGATGTGCCGTTGCCTGCAATATGGCAATATTGCCACCAATATTAGTACTTCGGGCAATATTTTCGGCAATATTCCCACCAATATTCCCACTTTACGGCAATGTTGCCGGCAACGCACACATCTCTAATCCAAACACGATGGCAAAAGCTCGGGAGATAGCTTCATTCATAACATTTTTCTTGCAGGTGGAGTCTGAAGAATGCGACACAAAAATGCACGTGCTGCACGTAGTTTCATACGTGATGGAGCGCTGCGGAGCCCGAGTGGCGAGAGGTGGCGGCGCGGGCGCGCTGTTCTCGTACCTGCCGCAGCTGTGGGCGCACGCGGCGCAGGCGGCGCACAACATGCTGCGGGCGGCGGCCCTGGCGGCGCTTGTGCATCTACTGAAGGTCAATATCATCATCAGATTAAATGATAAATGATCTTTATTTTGCAAATAAGTTAAAAAAAAAAACGCTTATACACGTCAATTTTGTTGTCAGTCAGTTTAAACTAGATGAGGCCGGTGTTTCCTAGCTGGACTACCCTGAGAAGAAACAACGAAACAAACTCAGGGGGCAAAGTCTCTTTTAAAGTCTATACAGTAAAGAACGTGTAATGGTGAAATCATATGAGAACCATACATCGCCTTTAGAGGAAAGAATCACACAGATTTAAGTGGACCTGTCCTGTCAGTGCAAGCATTTGTCAGTATTCGTGTAGCTCAAACTTAGGACTACTAACGAGCTCAACGACTTGACGAACAAATTGACTTAGTTATCTTAGTATCGATACTATGAATCAAGAAAAGGGATTGTTCATCAGTCTGTTACTTTTCGATGATTGACTGATATCGAAGTTTTTCACCCCCAGGCACTAGGCGAATGTCCACCTAACATCCGACCCTGGATCCTAAGCGTGGTCAACGAGTCCACCAAGCTCACGGAGCCCGCGCACGTGTACCTGCTGGAGGACGCGCTGGAACTGTGGCTCGCCGTGCTCGAGACCTCGCAGGCAGCTGACCCGGCCACCTTGCAGCTGGCTGAGAATCTCTACCCGATACTAGGTAAGCAGCAGGAATGTACAGATATGAGAATTTACTGACTACTGTTTGTTTGTTAATCTCTTCTCATGTAACCCTTCAAGCTCGTGTTGTAAAAACGCTCGAGTCGGCGCTAAAACGCTCGAGTCCGGACTCGAGCAGTTTAAAAACGCTCGAGTCGGGACTCGAGTCGGTTTGAAAACGCTCGAGCGCTGGCTTGAGCGTTTTTGAAAAAAAGCTCGATAAATAGCGCCGACTCGACGCTCGACTCGAGCTTGAGCACGAGTCTTTATAAAATAGGTGAAGAACAAATCAGTTTAATACTAACTACTCATTGTATATGTTATTCCCGCGGTTTTATCTGCGTGGTTTTTATTTGTTATAGAAAGTTTTATCACTTCCTTCGAGACTAGCGTTGAAAAAAGCAGGCTAAATTCCCGTTTTTTTTCAATACTGTTGTTTTATTCATTGTATTTTTCCAATAAACCCGAAAAAAACGGAAAAATTCAAAAGAACCGAAAATTTCATGTTTGATTTTTTTAAATGCGTACTTTTTTTAAATTAATATTACTAGCGCTTGACTGCGATCCTACCTGATGGTAAGCAGTGATGCCATCTGATGGTGAGGCGCACTAGGTGTCCAAGTTGGACATAGGCTTATAAACTATTGCGCCTGGACAGTCCAATAGAGGACACCGGTCACTATAGCGAAGGGGAGGCCTATGTCCAACAGTGGGCATGAATCATTATAGCACCTAAATGGCGATACTTGGGGGAGGCTTATGTCCAACAGTGGGCATCAGTCATAGCGCCTAAATGGCGACACTTAGAGAAGGCGTATGTCCAACAGTAGGCATAGGTCATTAGTGAGGGGAGACTTATGCCCAACAGTGGGCATCAATCATTATAGCGCCTAGGTAGCGACACTTGGGGGAGGGTTAAGTCCAGCAGTGGGCATCAGTCATTATAGCGCCTATATGGTGATACTTGAAGGAGGCTTATGTCCAAGAGTGGGCATATGTCATTATAGCGAGATGAGACTTATGCCCAACAGTGGGCATCAGTCATTATAGCGCCTAATGGCAACCCTTGGGGGAGACTTATGTCCAACAGGTGGGCACCGATCATTATGGCGACACTTGGGGGAGGCTTGAGGGAGCTCGAGTCTGATCAAGCTGACGATTCGTCAGACAGTGAAATCGAGATTTTGGTTGAGGAAAGTAACTTTTTTTTTAAAAAAAAAAGATGTTTTATTTTTTTATTTTATCTTTACAAATCGATAGTGTTTCATGAACCGGATCGACCAGCCACGGGATTAAAACTATTAAAATTTAACGATGTATTATAAAATAATGACAAATTTTATAGAAATCTTTTGTGTTTCGATTATATTATAAACACAAAAGATTTGAGTCGAAGTGCATCTAAAGCACGTCATGCATCACAACGATTAAAGATTTCCCTCTAGTCAAATAAAATTATTAATATACCCCCAGTAAAAATGTTAACGCTTCGACGCTCGAGCGCGCGACTCGAGCGTCGAGCGCCCGAATTTTCAACGCTCACGAGTCCTAAACGCTCGAGCGTTTAACGCTCGAGTCTTGAACGCTCAATAGCGTCGACTCAGCGCTCAACGCTCGACTCTCAGCGCTTATTTTTACAACACTACTTCAAGCTCATAGAAACGGGAGGGATTTCTTAAGGTTTTAGTTAGAGTTCGCCATAAAATCAAACCAAAATCCAAAAAGTACCTGTGTAGTCTTTGTTGGTGGTTCGTAATATTCATGCAGTAGCGATGTGGCAGGTAGCCTTTGTGCTTGGGTACATGTATAGTTTATTCATGTTAAGAAAATGTGACTCATCGTTATCAATCAGCTTAACCTGCAAATAGCGTATTATTGTGATTTTATTGTATTTGTGTACCTTTAGTTTGAAATCCTTAATATTCATGCGGTAGGGATGTGGCAGGTAGCGTTAGTGCTTGGGTACTTATAGTGTATTCAGGTTAAGAAAATAGTGACTAGTCGTTATCACTCAGTTTAACCCACAAATTATTAAGCCGTGTTCACTTTGACTGGTTGATGTAAGCCCGTCAGACAATGCGGAGGCGTATTATGTCAATTATATAAATTAATACTTAACCTCTTCATAAATATAAAAGTAACAATCCTGACAATCATGATTGTTTAAATAATTACTATATAGTTATATGTGTTATAAAAGGTTTGTTTTAATACTAATTATTTAATTTCTACGCCAGTAGTAATAGCATACGCTTTCATTTTGCAGTTGCACTAATGAGTCATTATTTTCCTAACGCAAATAAGCTTTAAAACGATTGGTGTGATTTCGTCTTCGTGAGTAGTCACACTGCTCACAAGCCTCTCTACTAAATTCTAAATGATTAAAATGTAAATTACATTACTTAACAAGGCCATTGACTTACCTACAAATTCTTTTCCAGAACAATCCTCCGAGCACCTCCGGATAGTAGTCTACATAATGCAAGCCTACACCCTCCTCTGTCCCGAGGAGTTCCTCTCAGGCCCAGGTGGCAAGTGCATGGCACTCCTCGAAGACATGCTGAGCGACATGAGGACCGAGGGAGTCATCACTGTGCTGAAAATGGCAGAAATCTGCATCAGTGTGACCTTCCCTGAGAGGAATGCGTTCTTGGGAGTTAAGGTCATCTGGCCGATTCTGATTAGGGTTATACAGTGAGTATATATTTTTGAGATTTAAGAAATGCGTTCAGCTGATTAAAATGCGTTGGGGTTATTTGAAAAACACCTGCAACCTCTCAGGACTATGTTACTAACGTCATAAACAACAAGCTTTGTTGTATGACTTTTAACAAAATATAATTATTTTGCCCGCGCGGCTTAGCTCCCGCTCTTCCTTATTCCATCCTACTATATCCTGCTCTACCCTACTCTACCCTACCCCGCCCTACTATACCTTACTCTACACTATTCTACCGTACTCTACCCTAATTTTCATTTTTTTTCCATAAGAACCTTCTCCCGACAATAACAAATAAAAACAAAAAGGATTAGCGAAATCGGTCCAGCCGTTCACGCGTGATGGCGTGACCAAGGGAAATAGGGATTCATTTTTATATAATACATTTACCACAAACAAAACTTAAAGATTTCGTTATTCTTTTTAAAACATTTCAACTCTGTATTCTGCTAGACCTACCTACGCCTGTATGACGCGACGCAAGCGCATCAAGCCTCTAGCCGCGCGATCCCCGCTCCTCTCCGCTATTGTACTATCGTTTGCTTCGCATAGACTTCGTAATATTTAGATCGTTCAATTTAAATATTTTTATTTTCGTATGAAAATCTAATGAGATAAAAAATGATACATTTTCAGAAGTTATAGAACAAAAGTTGTTGTTTATGATGTCAGTAACACAGACCTGAGAAGTTGCCAGTACAAAAAATCCTGTGAATTCATAGAAGGCAGAGAAAAAACAAAAGAATACAGTAGGCTTTAATGTTTCGACCCCACTAACACAATCTTCCTCTTACAGCTGCCTTCTCGAAGGCGATGACCTCCCGATGGTCCTCTCAGTCCAGCTCTGCGTCGTGTCCCGTGTGATCCTCCTGTCAACCGACCTCTTCTACAAGGCCATTCAGGAGGCTTCCAATGGAGTAGCTGAGTACGACTCCGATCCTGCCAAGTTACTGAACAGGTTCCTGCATGTATGGACTGAGAAGATGAACTTGGTGACGCAAGTTGAAAGGTGGAAGGTTGTTGGTGAGTACTTCTTTTTTTCCCATTATGAAGTATGTGATTCGCTATCTCTAAGTGTCTCGTGACGATGTTATTGATCTATCATAATTATATGATAGCCCGTGTGAAAAAGAAAGAAAGAAAGAAAGAAAGAAAAAACTTTTATTCGTACCTCACACATACAGTAGAATCCGATAATATAAATAATAGAAAACACTTTAAAATCTGTGCAAGGCCAAAAGGGCGCCTAACTCAGCATATGCTGCGATATTTAAAAAGATAAATAACGCAGCGCTGGTATTCTGTTAGGGCCCGCGGTGTGGTGTGCGAAATCACGGCAATTTTTCGAGTTAAAGTGATTGTTACGGGTTGTTTGGCCATTTTCCCGCTAGATGGCGCTCTTGTCATCGTTTTCGGTTTTATTTGGTTTTGAGTGTAATTCGAACAATATTAAGTCACAGAAATAGTAGAGCGGAAATCTGACGTTCCACTTTATCGAAATTAGTCAAATTATAGCCTCAAAACTCATCTGATTTGCCATATTTCTAAAACCTAATATCCAACTCTGCTTAAAGTATCGTTTACACACCCATAGACATGAGCGATTACTTTAAAATCAAAAGCATTCAGTAAAATTTACCTGTTTAGACTTACACGGTATGTTTTACTCAGAGCGGTATCGAAAGCCGACTGGGTTTGCGGTAATCATATTGTTGCAACGTAAACGAATGTCATCGTTTTGGATAGTGCAACTTATTAGATCACTCGCCAGTCAATCCGTCACTGGATGTATTTTGTAAGGTAAGAGAATATATATATAATTATCCATATAAAATACTCTGTGAGATTCTACGCGAAATTGGCGGAAATTAATGGTTACCACTCTATTTAGCGAATACTGCGTGGGTCTGAACCACGCGCACACGTTATCCCGCTCAATTACTTTTTAAATCCGCTTGGTATTTGATTAACATCCATTTATTGAGCTTACGGTATTTGCACACATCGTCGCCTGAAGAATGCTGATACATCTTAGGCCTATTTACTTCCTGTTTTGTTTCGCGCTTTTTTATAACGCTATAATTTGACTCGATTAGACTAATGCAAACTAGCGATGGGTCGTTGAAGATTTTTCCGTCAACAAACCTTAACGTTGAATTGCGTTTGTCAACTAGTTAATTTCGTCAACGAGTTAACGTGTTACGAACGTCAACTTGCATGAACGATAAACGCCTTAACGCTTTTATCAACGTATGCTGTTGTATTGATAATTTACGAACAATTAGATGCACTTTAGATGGAGATAGTTGATCACAGTATTATTATAAAGATGAAAGTTTACGAGTGGTTCCGGTTGTGTAGTGTGACCGGTAAAACGGTTATACACTTGTAAACGAGCGTGAAGAATAACTGTCCCTAAAGATATTCAACATACGTACGTTGAAAATAACAAAATGTTGACCGTGTCCAAATCAACTCGTTGAATTCGTCAAACGATGAAACGAGTTGAATTCATAAACGTCGTTGTCTCGTAACTCGTTGACGAATTCAATGAGTTGATTTGTACACGGTCAACGTTAATTCCGTTGAAGAGACATCAACGTTGATTCAACTAGTTCGTTGATTCAACGCCCATTGCTAATGCAAACTTGCCACACGGTCGGCTATCTTCGAACGAGATCGAATGCCGTTTTTCTTGTATGGACAGCCCTATCTTTACCATTAAACTCTATGTTCACAGGTCTCGGTTTAGCAGCTCTGCTGACGACACAGAACGCTACAGTGTTGCAGCGATTCCCTGCGATACTTCTGAACTTGGCAGAAGTGTTGAATGATGTCATGAAGGCGGAAGACAACGGCGCTTATATTGAGTAAGTATTTTTTAATATTCTCAGGCTCTCGTTTGACCCTTATCTTACCTGATGGTTGGCAACAGTGGAGCTCGCATGCACGGATGTAATCCCTTCAGTCTTGGCTTAAAAATAAGATGCAACCTGATCTCTAGGGGCTAAGTTACGTTTCTGCCTTATGTAATTGGTATGTGAAGCACATAGCTACATGCTTCCATTGTAGGAATTGATTCTCTAATACTCACTTGACTTAAGTTCCTGTGTCTCCTAGATGGGGCAGAGGGCGTCCATAGTGCGCCGCCATCCCGTTCTGTCTTGAGCTTCGCGTTTCATTTTTTCGCCTCTGCTATGACTGCTCGTCGCCAGGTCTGCTTAGGGCGACCACGTTTACGCTTTCCTTGAGGGTTCCAATCTAGGGCTTGCCTTGGTATATGTTCAGGATCCCTTCGGAGCGTGTTGCCGATCCAGTTCCATTTGCGGCGTTTGATCTGCTGTTCGATTGAGGTTTCACCGCAGCGCTTCCACAGATCTGACTAAAATAAAAGCTTAATTTTCTAAGAGCAAAAAGTAAATTGCAGAATAAATATTATTCATGATATCCTGCATAATCTGAGCTTATAATTTTTTTCGCAAAATAGGGATTAGATTACAATATCTCTTAGTCTGTACTTTAATGGATATTCTAGAAGATTAATGGGAATTAATTAAAAAAATCATCAACATAGTATTAATTCCGGTTTCTTCATGACGTTATAACTTTTTTGTATGAATATTTCCGTATCGCTATTCATAGAATAAAATGATAACATGGCTATATTCCTTCGAATAACATAGGTTTTATTTATTTATTTATTTATATATCCTTTATTGTACACCAAGATAATAAATTACAGATTTGAGCCTTATATTTAAAATATACAATTGGCGGCCTTATCGCATTCCGCGATCTCTTCCAGGTTTTAAAGTGCTACAAGAGTGGGGACGGTGTCCATACATTGTGAGCATTTTTCTTTGGATGTAATATAAAACATGCCTATGTCTTACGGACCATGCTAATGGATTTATTGACACCATCCACCAAAATCAGTTCAGTAGTTTAAATGTGATGATGGAGCTTACATAGACTGCCAAAATCATATCCCTCCCTTTTAACTTTGCTGGGTAAAAGGTGTATTTCATAATATTACGAGAAGAACAACTTCACATGTTTTCAGCTATTTTGCAATTACATTTTGTATGGGATTTTTGAAGAGGCGGCATTCAAATATGGACACAAACCATTGGGTCACCAAGTTCTCTTACAGGTATCCTGGACAAATTGGTAGGGCTGATCAATTTCTGAAATGAATAAGGTTGGTTGGAGTGATAGCCGCGATGGTTCCAGCAGCATGGACTAGAACTTTTTTTATCTTTTGTGCGGAGCGGGAAATAGTGTCAGACTCTTACTGACTAAAATACCCACCCCGTTCCTCGAGCGCCCTTTGGGATAACCCTGGCCCCAGTAGGCTTCGACCCGGCTGGGTTTCTGCTGTTGCTGACAACTCCTTGAGCTTCCTTCGTTGCAGTATTACTGCTTCGCAGAAAGAGGCAACCCATTCCCTCTCGCCCCGAACCATGGCTTAAACCAAGGCCGGGCGTGGGAGGACACCACCGCCGATTGCCTTCCCCGTGTCTTCCGTGCGTTTCTTTCCACCTGAATCCTTTTATAGCAGTCTCCAGACATAGTTCTCTCAAGTATTCAAGAGTACTGTGGTAGTAGTTTTGTATGTAATCTCTTGTTTACTTCCAGTGGTCTGCTGGCCCCTCCAGGGTCTCGTCCCGCGTCTCCTCTGGAAGGTCGCGGCGGTGCGGCGCGCTGGGGGGAGGCGGGCGGCGGCGCGGGGGACACGCCGCACGAGCTGCGGCGCCGCAACCTCGTGGCCACGCACCCCGCGCACACTATCGACCTTAGAGCCGTGACCCATCACCAGGTACGGGCTACTAAACGTCTCCGCTGGAGGGGCGGCGGCGCAGTGCACCGACGCGAACTGTAAAATCAGGCAGCGATAATATGTACTTACTAAGCTTCTTTCATTTTGACTACTAGTCTTTATGCGTTAAGAAAATAGTGACCCATCAGTGCAACGGCAAAGGGAAGGCGTATGCACACTGGGGTAAAAATAAAACTGTTTTTATTACACAGTGTTTCAAATATTACAATAATATAAATAAATTTTTAAAATTTGACCATAGTCGTCAGGATATTTTCTTTTATATTATAATAATATAATATAATATTCCGCACAACTATCACACAACGCCGTCTAGTCCCAAGCTAAGCAGAGCTCGTGTTATGGGTACTAGACAACTGATAAACATACATATATATATTTCTAAATACATAAATATTATAGATAAATTACACCCAGACACAGAACAAATGATCATGCTCATCACACAAACATTTGTCCTGGGTGGGAATCGAACCCACGACCTCCGGCATAGCAGTCAGGGTCACTAACCACTAGACCAACAGGCCAGACAAACATATTTGCGATGCTATTTGTAAAAATACGTCATTTTTTAAATTGACTAAAGACGCGTCCGTATTGTCTAAAAGGCTTACTTTATCTGATCATTGCGAACACGGCTTTCTATTTTACTATGATCTAATTAGTCAAGGGGCTAAGCTGAGTGACAATGATGAGACACTATTATCTTATCGGGAATAGACTATGGTTGTCTAAGTAACTAGTTTTTGCACACGATCATTAACTAACTTGTAATATACTTATTAAACGCCCGTTTTATCACAGAATTGCTATGTTACTATACAAGAAAGTTTTTATAATATCTTTTTTTGTCTATTAATTTAGGAACTTTTGAACAGAAGTTTTTATAATGCGACTGTTCTCTGTTCAGACTTAAAAGTAGCATCATACTAAACAACTGTCCTTATCAATGTTAATTTGAGGTCTGCATCCCCAACTAAATAACACCAAAATGCAACTCCTAGATTTACATAAACCAAAAATAACCAACGAAATCTACTTTCAGCTGGAAACCCTGAAGAACCAGGTAGGAGCAGAAACCTTCGAGCGTCTAGTACAGTCAACAGATCAAGAAACGCTGCAACAAATAAGAGAATACATACCGCTCTGAATGTAACATACGCTTATAAAATATTGTATCTATAGTAGAGTTTGCGTCTTGTAACTTTGCCGCTTTGAAGTAAGCTACAAATGGCTGCGCAGAAGTAACTATTATACTGAACGTGTGGTTGATGTTCAATTCAACGAAACTAAATGTTTGACGCGACTGACTGGCTCTAACTTGACGTATTTGATGTGTGTGTTGAACCTTAAGAGCAGTGCCATATCGACTGTGGAGTGCCAATAACTCCTGACTATCGAAGTCTAAAATGTCCTGTCCAAAAAACTTTAGGAAGTAATACTATAAATTAAGAATAATTTGTTATTACAGAAGATACATTTATGTAAGTTTGTTTCATGGAACTCACACTAGGATTAACTGTGACGCGACGTGAGATCCAAGCTCCTTCCATACCTTACATTTTCGTCACGTTGGTTTAGATAAGAGGTGTTTCCACGATTTAACTTCGTGCAATTGCAGCTAAATATCTGAAGGAGATTTCACTAAAACATCCGGAAACAAATTTAAATTATAAATGTAATCTTCTCGAAAAAAATCAGTTGGAAGGTATTGGCAGTTTAGAGTCGATATGCCATGGGCACGGTAAAGCTTGGTGGTCAGCACCTCTACTATGAGTTTAAAGCAATAATATTTGTCGATACTCGATACCGACTACGAATATTTACGTAATTGTATGGAAAATCTTGGTTCCGTAAGTGACCGCTAGAGTCGCTGTAAAATTTGCCATACAAAATATTTACGAAGTCGGTATCGAGTATCGACAAATACTTTGCTTTAAACTCATGGTAGAGGTACTGGGCTATGTGAATGTCCGAAAGAGTTACCGTGGTCCTGGAACGCAACTGGAGGAACATAGGTTGGGTTTAGCCAGTAAAACGCTGACGCGTCATTTCGTCCCACACAAAGCTAGAGAAGATATGATGTTCCACCTCAAAAATGGGAAAGCTTCGTTTCAACGCGGCAAAGTTACATGAAGCAAACTTGTACTGATGGTGTTAGAATGTATGACGAAGTACTAGAGTAAAGAATGGTTTTAGACCGAGCCATTGGCACTTACTAGCTTATGGTATGGACAGAAAAGCGTTGGTTGATTGACCCAAGAGTGTAGTTGCTTTCGACGTACATTTTGTATCTAATAGCAACTTGAAAAGTCTCAAGGTGCAGTTGAATTGGGCTGAAGAGAAGAGAGAAGGACATGTATATTTTCTGAGGACTGGTCAAATACAGGCGAAACCCGCTCAAGTTACAATATAGAGTTGCATACCATCGATTGTTTAAAGTATCAAGAAGTTTTGTGACTATTCGCGGTAGTAATGTTCAAACTAGCACGAATTATCGCAAGATAGGCTAGTCAACAATTGCGATTGCGGCGAACTGATTTCGCCGCGAATTTCGCGCGGATTTCGCTTGAGTTTCGCCAGAGCTTTATGCTGCCAGAACTCGCTTTTTTTATTTGATTCAAACTAGTGGTTGACTGCGATACCACCTGATGGTAAACAGTAATGCGATCGTTGATGGTGAGGCGCATTAGTTTATTAAGAGCCTATTCACTCTAGCCTTGAAGACCGCAGCAAAAAATCGTGATGTACATATGTATTGTTATCGGCACGAATATTGAGCGCTGGCTTCAAGTTGCGCAGAAGTTAAATATTCGGTCTCTTTAGTGGTGCGACGTGAGACGCGTGGGCGGGGAATGTCAGTGATTGGCTCGGCGCGCCATCGTGTCATAGACGTCACTCGTGATTCGTTCCCTGCGCTTGCTGCATGTATCTAACAACGACGACGATTGGCTCGCCAATGTATGGAATGCACAAAGCGATCCCCATTCTGACGCCGAGCGCTCAATATTCGTGCCGATAACTATACTCTTGTCTTTAAAGTCCGCATTCTAACACCAGCAGTAGTGATTGTAACTATGCTTTTCTATCCCATCGTGTCGTTAACATTGACAAGCCAGAGCTGCTGTTTATATTTGTACATTTTGTAACACTTATGTTAATGTATTTAAAGTCGAATTTCGCTTGTATATGTCAACGAAAATTGTGCTCTTTATATCGAATAGTTTTGGCCTTTAATAATGATATTCGATATTTTTTTGTTGTTGAATGACGTTTGACTGTTCACCTCTCGCTTGCACACGGTATGTATAAACGAGAGGTAAAATTATAATTTGAAAGAGGTTTCATTAACCTACTTTCGATTTTTTCATAAGAATGACAAAAAATTCTAGAGTTATTTGAATAAGCTTCTAGAAAGTACTTGTTGCATTTTATCTAAAAAATACCATAAGCATAAAAATGCATCGTTTGTTGTCATTAAGAAATGTATGAATTCAATCTAACATTGTGAAATATACTTTATTTTTAAAGTAATAAGATTAGTTTTTCTATAACTCTTATACAGTATGTATGTTTTATTTTATTCATTTACTGTCGCAGTTTCCGATAAGCCTTAATATCATAATAAATATTTGATTATGAATATGTGTATATGTGATATAATTACTATTTCCTATACTATAGCTTTAATATAGGACATGTCTAATGGTATTCTGTGTTATCTTTTATTATGTAAGATACAAATTACAGTTTTACAGAATTTCATTGAGACGATGTTATTTATTTAATTTACGCACACTAAAGTACAGAGGCGGACTTAATGCCTTAAGGGCTGAAACTGCATTAAGCGGACGCTCGCTTGGGCACCCAAGGGGGCGCGGGGCGCGGTTCCCCGTGACGGAGGCCCGCGCGGGTCCCACATCGGAGCACTTTTGTATGAGACGGCGCGGGCGGCCGCTTGACGCTTTTTCGGGCCTAAGGTATTTTTTACCAGTCTACCTTTTAATAGTATAAATTCGTAAGCATTCGGGTAGAAGCAGTAGTTGTACAGTGGTAACGGCCCTGACTTACGAGGTTCGCGAGTTGAATCTTACCGAGCCGATCTTACCCGATTGAACGTTATACGCTAAATCAGTTGAACGGATATTAAAAAAGATCACCAGTCCATGAGGTGTACTGTATTCAGTACACTGGTGCCTGAGAGGTTAATCTTAATGCAAATAGAGTATAAAAAAAATTACATGCATGTTTCTTTTTGACCCACATTAAGTTAAAAAATACCACTCAAGATAGCCTAATACATAATTATGAGGTAACACAGGAATACTTAGAGCTAGAATTATAGATTAAATTGCACACACTACTAACTTACGATTAGATTGTTAGT
The DNA here is from genome assembly GCA_929112965.1 of Mythimna albipuncta. Lineage (NCBI taxonomy): Eukaryota > Metazoa > Arthropoda > Insecta > Lepidoptera > Noctuidae > Mythimna > Mythimna albipuncta. The sequence goes on from OV815973.1 coordinate 3,266,269, forward strand.
GTTTCTTCAACAATTCTTCATTCTGTGAGTTAGGAGAACGATCGAACGCCCGAGCAACTGAAAATCGACCATAAATGTGAAGTGACAGAGTTGAAATTGGCAAGTTATCGGTATATTTAAAAAATACTAGCTTTTTCCCATAACTTCATTCGTGTGAATGTTGGAGTGGACGCGAAGTCTAAGCCAGATAGAAAGTAGCCAATGATCTTTGTTGGGGTTCAAGCTTACTCCAAACCAGATTTCATCAAAATCTGTTAAGTAGTTTAACAGTGAATAGGTGACAGACAGTTACTTTCATATTTATAATATTAGAATGAATAGAATACACGACGAAAGAAAGCAAAATATTTACAAGAGATTGTAAGTAATTATATTAAAAACATTAACACGGCTTCAGAATTGAGAGTTCTTACCTTTAATTTCTCAATTCAGAATCCGGATGATATCGCTATCAGCACTAGTATCGAATAGTTAAAAATCATTAAATGTGAATGTTCGCAAGCATTTGTAAACATGTCAAAATGAAAGTGGCGTATAAATAAAACCTCTCTAAATAATGGCCTTTAAAAAAAATAAAAAAAATCTAAAATAAATATAACGAAATTTAAACGATAAAAATGTCTAATCTAAAGTAAATGACGGTCGTAATTAATTTGCTAAGCTTAAGAAAGTATGTGTATACGAAAGAAAGTGTTTAATATTAGAAGAAGGATTCGTATTATTAGGGGCCATCTATATATTACGTCAAATGCTAAGAGAGGGAGGGGAGTGACGAGTCGACGAAGTCATAACTTTCATGAAGTCAAATTTGTAAAAATGATAATATATCTAAGTTTCTCTGTTATGCTTTTGAACGTAGTGTTAACTCTTATTATAAAGTTGAGAGTGAAGGAAGGAAGTGAAATTGAGTCCTATGCTGCTAACTTTCAGTCACGCGCTGGCAGGACAGCATCATTGGGGTACTGGCCTGGAGATTGCGGGGACGCCTGAGACCTCCCGGAAATACTCTCATCTGATCGCCAACTAGCACGACGGTGTCTTCCGGGACTTTTCGACAGTTGGTGGGGCAGCTTTTTATGTGTGGCTGGCACATTTCTTTGACCTCCAACTTCCTGTGGTCGGCAAGCGCCTCTGATCCTCGACCCTCCGTGACTAGTCTCCCGATACGTCATTACCAGCGCGAGTGTAGCGGGTCTGCATGCATTGGGACCGCCACTTTGAACCAACTTTTTAAAATTGGCTGCATTAGACATTGTACCGGAACACGGCCAGGCCGCTTGGTGATATGCTTTTGTCCAGTGGGTCGTCAAAAGCCGTTTGTCGAAACCTACCTCCAGTTAAAGCCACCTGGTTAGCACCACCCGGGGACCACCTGTAGGTTCTCGCTACAATTAATTTCAGTACCTACTGATGTTTTCATTTAAAAATTTCTAGATGTTAAATTGCATAATATGTGACGTTACACTAGGGGCACCTTATAAATGTGACCAGCAACGATGGAAGGGACAAAATAAAAAGAAATTCGTATGACGTAATTTATGGATGGCTCCTTATCTGGTTTGGTTTGACTTTTAGAAACCAACTATGTATTTGGAATTGACAAAATGTAACATCTTAGTGTTTGGTTATTCATTGATTTTAACTAGATCTTAAACCAGACTATCTTTCAATATTTTCCATATATTTTTTTTATAATTAACTCTTTGAATGCCGTAATTAGAGACACAATAGAAAGACAATTGCTTATGTCGAACTGTGTAACATAAGACATTCAAAAAGTTAAATTACAAAAAATATCACCTTATAATACGGATCCATAGGACATGGTTACATTATCTGTAAAACCAAACGAATACTATCGAAAGTGCCAAGTTTTGGTTAAAAAAAATATTGAGTGTATTTTTTATTGCATTTAATGTAACTTAGGCCTAAAACTGTAAAGTATGTATGTACTATGTACGGACACGACTTGATTCCATGTGTGTGATTGTAACATATAAATATATAATATACTGATGCATATTTTTTTAACGCTCTATGTTAATCTTAGCTTGTATGTTGTACGGGGGAACCTGTGTGTTTAGTGGTTTTATTGCACTGAAATATTGTATATTACCGTCAATGGGAGTGAATACCAATGTTTGACTTATTCACCTTTGCATTCCCCGTTTGACGGTATTATATTTATATATTTAGGATATTTTTCACGTGTTGGTCTATGGGGTATTAACAGATTTACAGGTCTGAGAAGCCAGAGTCAAATCTGGTCCATCAATTGACCACCAGACGTACAGCGATGCGTCAGTGGTACATGGCAGACATCCCATCCATACGTACAAAGCGTTTTGGGAACATATTCATTATGCGTACAGCTAAGGTGTAGAATTCATTGCCGGAATCTGTTTCCTGATAGCTATAACCTAGGGGTCTTTAAGTCAAGAGTTAATAGGTTACTTCTAGACAAGCGTGATCCATCGTCGACCATATTATCGCTTACCATCAGGTGAGATAGTGGTCAGGTCAAACGCAAGCCTATATATAATAAAAAGAAAAAATACATGTTTTGGATTGCAAAACTGATATGTTTTACTAAAGAGGACCGTGGATTTGCATAATTAAACATTTTACAGACTCAACTGCCGTTTCATACATTGTTTTCAGGAGACAGATATTTTATTGTAAACTTTTTGCGATATTTTCTTACGAGGTGGTTAAGACAACCTTAATGGCAGCTAGAATAGAGCTCAAAAGAAATGATTTTCTGTCTGCATATTTTTTCATTTCATACTCTATTGAAGTTTCATTCGGGATCAATAAAAATTGCTAGAGTAGTTTATTTGCGCCAGCTGTAGCGCAAATCTTAAATCAAATAAGAAATCATCGTGAGGAAACCGGCAAATGTGACATTCACCAACCCACACTGGGCCCGCGTGGTGGATTACGGCCCATTCATTCTCCTAGAGAGGAGAACTCTGACCTCTAGCAGTGGGAACATTAAAAAGCTGGTTATACAAGGTGTAAGGGACAGCCCTTCACAAACTTTAAGGGCTTGTTCAGTAGACGAAACTGAACAACCTTCCACAAAAATATTTTTCAGGAAACGAAAAAAAAAAAATCCGCCTCACCATACAAAATTATAAATTTGATTGGACAGTTTGTATGGAGAGGTCGAATTTTATTTCAGTTTCCTGAAAAAAATTTTTGAGGAAAGTTGTTCAGTTTTGTCTACTGAACAAGCCCTTCAAGTTTGTGGAGGGCTGTCCCTTACACGTTGTATATGTTATGTATGTAGCGCAAATAAACTACTCTTGCACACATTTATTTTTATCCTTATAATTTTTATACATGAACCATAGCCTAATTGTTATCAGTTATGTTATTATTCCGTAGACCAAACATGTTAAAAATCTCCTAACATCTTCCTAAGCTAGCTCTTTAGTAAACCAATGAAAATAATTTGTTTTATAGAACTAAATAATAAGTAGATATTACGGTACAGCAGTCCGATTCTTATACAATCTAGTTTCGCTCTTATGATAACAGCGATAGAGTTTATAATTGACAGACGGATGAAGCTAGCCTGAGTGTCTGAAGTAACATGCTGTTAATATTTACCTATCTTTAACTCCTATTGAAGTCTGTGATCCTGGTACTTTTTTTATTGTTATTAAAATTACTGTTAGTACTGGTTTTTAAGTTGATAGAAAAAAATACTTAAATAATTATTCTGTAATTAAAAATCTTATTTGATTATTTTTTGTCATCAGTATTCAGTTCTCCTTACTTATTGTTTTTAAAATAACCAGGACATAGATGTACTGTTATGCCTTGATCACACGTACCGATTAACGGGCGAGACAGTGCTCTCGACCGAATACTCGGTACGTATAAACAAAGCACCGAGTATAAGGCCGAGAACTTATCTCTACAACTCGCTTACATCATTGTCTCGGCCGAGCAATATTTTACTGTCTCGCCCTTTTACTCGGTACGTGTGAACAAGGCATTAGTTGGAACGAATATATTCAAAATTACCTCCTTCTTCCTAGCGTAGGCCTTCCAGGACGTCTCGCGACTGAGTACTAGTTAGTACCTAGTCTAGTGTGCGAATGATGCAACTATCCTATTGTTAGATCTAACGCAAGCAAATAATAGACGAAATAAATTGTTTTACAATGCGGTATTGGTGTATTATTTTTATTTACCCAATTCTGCTGAGACACCTTTTAAGCTATTGCATAGCTTCTATCGCGGGCCTTGAGCGTGGTGACGGAATCCAGAAATTCCGTAACGAAAATAACCTAACACCCCCTACTCATTTGTTTTTTGAGCGTGGTGACCGATAAGAAAACAAATGAGTGAACAATCAATCAAAATTCAATTCAATGTGTGAAAGTGTAACTTCAATTAATATCAAAGAACAAAAAAACAAAGGAAAAAATATACTGCATAAATAAAATAAATAAATAATTATAATTGCATAAGTTGATAAAAATGCTATGCAATAGCCTTACCGCGGCAGTCTCCGAGTGCCACACGCCTTTTTTTATAAAAGAAAAAAAAAATTTGTCCCACATTAAGAATTACTTCGTGGTCACAACATTACATTTTGATACAAGTGCGCGCTCACAGCCCTCGGCTCCAGAACTCCAGAATTCCGCCTCGGTCGCAATGAAAGCACATGTATCAATCGACTTTTTTCAATACACTTATGATGAAATTAATAAACGGGGGTTGACCGGCGACCCGTGGGGGACGACGCGCGCACAGTCTGATACGATAGATGTAATAACATTGTGGCGGGGAGAGCACGCGTACTTTTCTGCATTAGTGCAGAAAACAATCTATTGCGTGCCTAAAGACGGAGAGGCTATTGCAGAGACTCATATACACAAGGCACCCGAAACAACTATCTATAGATCATATAAAATATTTGTTCCGTTGCGAACTCGATCTCCCTTTCCCTTAGACTCCAGTGAGATGACATTCTCAGAAGGTGATTACCGCATCCGCTCTGCACTACCGATCATTGTTGAACGTACCTGCTATGCAAACTCATTAATTTAATTGTAATCCATTGAAAGTTTCTCGATAACGCAGAGTGGCGGTAACAGCTATCATTTAATAATTCTAACGACTACTATTATCATAACGATAACGTTGAAGTTATAGCTTTATCATGTTAGATCCACGGGAAGTGTGAAAGTGACATCCGGGGTCCTGGGACGAAGGCAAAGACGGAACAGGAGTGGGTTTTTAGTCAGTAAAAGTCTGACACGCTCACTCGTTTCGCCCAAGAGCGGGGGATGTCATTGGATGATTTTCTGTCCTAAAAAAAAGCTAAATATTAGCTATTAACTTATAACTACTGCTAGGAATCAGGCCTCCTCTCTAAGTAAAGGGTAGCTCGCTGTCCGGCCGTCCGGTAACTGTCCCGACCAAGCCCAAGTCGTCGACGGCGCGCACTGTTCCCGCGCGCCTCAAGGAGTTGTCAGCAACAGCAGGGACCCAGCCGGGTCGAAGCCTACTGGGGCCAGGGTTATCCGAAAGGGCGCTCGAGCCCCGGTATGAAGGCTAGAAGGAACGGGGTGGGTCTTTTAGTCAGCAAGAGTCTGACACTATCTCCCGCTCCGCCCAAGGGCGGGGGATGTCAATGCATGATTTATCCCACCATAAAAAAAGGCGTCCTCTCTAGGAGAGGGCATGGGCCGTAATCCACCAACCGGGCCCAGTGCGGATTAAGGATGTCACATGTTTTAGAATTTTTTCATGCCAGTTTCATCTTGATATTTACCTTCACTGTCTGAGAGCAGAGGTGATGAAATAAATCACAGAAAGATATACGTCTGGCTGGGTTTGAACCCGCGTCCTGCAAATCGTAAGTCGGGTTTATTACCACAGGGTAACCATTGCTCTGTTCACTATTAGATGATGAAGAATTGAATATTTTCTTTAAATAAAAAAAAATATATATATTCAGCCAAACACAGAACCTTCTTCTTTTTGAAGTCGGTTAATGAAATAAAACGGCGTTCTTCGATGAACTATCGGACTTATTACTAGAAGTACTACTTTTATTATATTGTTTAACTATACCAGGTGTAAAGGACAGCCCTCCACAAACTTTAAGGGCTTGCTCAGTAGACGAAACTGAACAACCTTCCGCTTGATTTTTTTTCAGGAAACAAAAAAAAAATCGGCCTCGCCATACAAATTGTCCTATCAAGTTTATCATTTTGTTGTGTTTGTAGAGTCTGTATAAAAAGCCAAACGACTTGGGTAATTATTAGAGTAAAATGATACATGATTACAGTCAACGCTGGTTCAATATTCAACGTTGATTAAGAGATCTTGATCGTTGTAGTAGAAGAACCTTACAAAAAGTATTGAATATAAGTATTTTTTAAATAATTAAATATACAAAATCCCCAAGTCGTTTAACTTTTTAGACAGACTATATCTGCATTTTTGTGTTATATAATTATATTCGATCAGATTATTTACCTTATGCCGAAGCCATCTTGGTAAATAAGTGTCATGGCCGTCATGGCAAATAATCAATTTTTCTTGCAGATTCGTCTTGATGAGACGAATCCATAGCTATAATTAACTTAATTTGTGTAAAAATGCAGATAGTTGGTTTTTGCGGTACGTATAAACATTATAAGTTACTAAAAAGCTTGTAATAAACCTGAAACCCTTATCCTCTACAAACCCACTTCAACTAAAACACCAAAATCTCCAAAAGATTTGTTGTGTTCCATAGTCCTCTAGGATCTTGAGAAAAATCTTCTAGCTGCAAACTAGCTTAGTTTATACGCTCGGCGGGGTCTGAAGCCGCGTCGAGTGGTACCATCCTAATGGGGATGCATTTTAAAGTCAGCTCGTACATGAAGGTTGGCAGCGTTCCACGAATCCCAAGTTGTGGAAATCAGGAGTTGGCGAGAATTGATTCTGTGTTAGCTGATTAAAGTAGATAGTGTGGGCTGGGCTTTATTGATAGACTTGTTTTTGATATGGTGGCTTTTGATAACTGAATTATGTTGGTGTAGGTATCTATATACACTTTATACAAAAGCATTTTTCAATACATTTACCCGCTCTCATTCCTACTGCTATTAGGCACGCAATTTACTATTTTCTGCACTAGTGTGAAAAAGTACACGAGGGCGATGGCGGGTGGCGAGGGTGCCACAGTTTATTGTATTTGTCGTATCAGGCTGGTCACTAAGCAGCCCCTTAGAGTTGCCGGGCAGTCCTCCTTTATTTATTTCTTCGTATGTGAGTGTGCGACACCTATGTATAATAGGATATATATATCGCTATAGTCTGTCTAAAAAGTCAAATAATATTAAATCATTTAACAAATACTTATATTCGATACTTTTTTTAAGGTTCTTCTATTAGTAAACAATGATCAAGATCTCTTAATCAACCTTTATTATTGAACCAGTGTTGACTACATCAGATTTCATTTTACCCTAACAATTACCTAAGTCGTTTGACTTTATAGACAGACTACACACTTACGCACGCGATGGTTGGTTTCATTTCGCACACTCTCACTCATTTACGTTCAACTACACTATGATAGATCACATCTATAACAAGTAGCAAGGAGATTAGAAGAACAGTTAAATTAAAATAATGCTATCACAAATAAAGCAACGGTTCACATACCTACTTAATAAAATATCTAAATGCCCAATGATGGTATTCATGGTATAATCATGTGATGCAGAAATATTAGTATAATCTAAAAAACCCTGTAATCCTAAGGCAACTGAAGGACACAGGTGTGGTTTTAGTTAGTAGAAGTCGGACATGGCCTCTCACTCGATCCTAGAGCGAGAGAAGACATTGGATGATTTCCCAACACACAAAAAAGTAACTAAGCGCAAAAGTTTTGAGATTACCTTCATCTTGCGTTCAGCTAAGGAGTGGAATTCCATGTGTTTTCTGATAGCATCAACCTAGGGTTCTAGTGAATAGGTTACATTTACTCTCGCCTTAAAAGAACCAATTGCAGCCTAGTAGATACCTATTCACACGGTGGAGCACACGGTGGGGAAGTGCTTGGGCGTGACCTCGCCCCGCGAAGCAGTCAAGTTAGAGAAGGAGGCGTCTGCACGCGTGAGGGAACTGACGTCTTCATGCTCAAGCCGCCGAGAACCCGGCCTCGACTTCCAGCCACCGTAGGCATTGATGCTGAACCATTGACGGCGAACTGCCCATTGGTAATTCACCGTCCGGCCGTCTGGTAACCATACAGACTGATCCCGAGTAGTCGACGGCACGTAGCGTTCCACGCGTTTAGTCAATAAAAGTCTAACACGCCTTCTCGCACCACCCTAAAGCCCGGAGGACACGGTGGAGCACACAGTTGAGGTGTGCCCTGCTTGGGCGGCGACGATCTCTCGCGCCGGGCCATGGTACAGGCCATGGTCCGGAGCGAGGAGGAGTGGCAGGCCGTCGCCGACTTCTGCGAAGCAGTAATGTTCGCAAAGGAGGAGGCCGAACGCATCAGGTAACGGCGGCGCTTACAGTGCCCAAGCTGCCACCGGGACCGTAGGCGCGGGCTTGCGGACGTCGAGCAATGGGCAGCTCCCTGTCTGACTGTCCGGACCGAACCTTAGTCCTCGACACCGGGCACTGTTCCCATGCGCCTCAAGGAGCTGTCAGCAACAGCTGGGGCCCAGCTGGGTCGAAGCCCACTGGGGCCAGGGTTAATTCGAAAGATAGCTCAAGCCCTGGTACGAAAGGCAACGAAGGAACAGGAGTGGGTTTCATTAGGTACATGATTTTCTACTGCAAAACAACAGGTAACTATAGACCGGCCCCTACTGGGGATACCTGGGAGTTATCCTTGGATGCATATATTATAGTGCACACAGGGATACCTAAGCATCGACTGGTGCCTGAATTCAATAAAACTAGGCCTCAGCGGATTAAATATCTTATAATAGTTCTAGTACTTACTGAACAGCATGCTTGTATTCTTTATATAACCAAATAAATAATTTCGAGAGAACAAAACACGTACCTACTTACTGAATTTTATAATTACCGTTATATTTTATAATTAACGTTATCTTATGATAACGTTGCAAGATATGATACCGTAACGACATGTTTCACTATGTAGAAAAACCATTTCCGCAATCACGTAAGTAGTTCTAAGTAGAAACTGGTTTTCAAAGTTAAGACAATTTCCATTTTCATGTCTGTCTCTGTCTGTATGCAAAAGGCTGCTACCTCTGTCTAAGTTTTCTTGGGAGACTTAGGTAAGTACTTACCTAATTATTTTATCTTCAATACTTATGAGTTTTTTAGGATTCCGTACTTCAAAAAAAAAACAACGGAACCCTTATAGGATTACTGTCGTCCGTCTGTCTGTCTCTGACCCTTTATCTCGGGAACGCGTGTAGGTTTCAAGTTGAAATTGAAACCATATACATGGTGTAAGTGACAGCCTAAGCAGACAGAGAGATGGGAAAAATCATCTTATGACACCCATCGGGGTGCTTGTGTACCTAAATGAAGTTTGGTTTGTGTGAGCGTATCTTCTTCTTCTTTCCGTCCTTATCCCATATTAATTGGGGTCGGTGCAACACGTTTTTTTCTTCCGTTCTATCCTTTTTTTTATGGTGGAAATAAATCATGCATTGACATCCCCCGCTCTTGGGCGGAGCGGGAGATAGTGTCAGACTCTTACTGACTAAAAAAGGAAGGTTGTTCAGCTTCGTCTACTGAGCAAGCCCTTAAAGTTTGTGGAGGGCTGTCCCTTACACCTTTTATTCAGCTCTGCGGTACCTTGAAGCTGTAAAAACAGCAAACTTCTGAGTTAACAAAAAAAAAAAAATACGGCTGTTTGTATGATACTCAACGTAATCAAAATTCATAGGGTACTTCCCGTTGACCTAGAATCCTGAAAGGTATGAAGCAAAGTCTCTTATCACAAATATAGGAAAAAATCTTCCAGGAAGATATTAATATCAGCATTTCGATGCAAGTACATTACCTAATTCCGAAATCTGCTAATGATCTAATCGGCGATTGAAATAGTCAAGTAGGTATACGCGACTTCAGGGCGATTCTTGGGCAAAATTGGAAGCGTTAATAGACAACGACCAGTCAAAATTTACAGGGGAATTTTCAACAGTTACCTACATCTAGGTAGTCTAAACGTCCCCACATTATTTTCACGTGTAGACCAATCAAAAACTCGTTGGGATATCTTGTGAGAGAGGGTAACGTAAGCTGGTTTGATCATGGGCTGGGTGTTACGTAACCACTACAATTTCTTTGGGAGGAAGAATCGACTTTGTTCTTAGTATGAGTGTTTTTAACATAGCTATGAGTACAAAGGGAAAGCTTCGATCGGCTACAGTACTTGTATAATTAATTCTTGAATAATTATTCTTGAATAATTTGACTACAGTAAATTTTTCAGCAGTAAATAGTTGGTATTGTAACCACTTTTTTATTTTTATTTTGGCATCAATCAGTCATATATCATCATCATCAATTCAGCCGATACACGTCCACTGTTGGACATAGGCCTCCCCCAAGAGTCGCCACATCGAACGTTCCTGTGCGTCCCGCATCCATCGGTTTCCCGCTACCTTCACCAGGTCGTCGGTCCACCTTGTAGGAGGCCTTCCAAACAGTCATATATACAAAAATTTTATTCTTAACATAATTTTATTGCTTTCTTAAGATATATCCTATAATGCCGACAATGTAATACTTAGGTAAAAATTGAACGCAATATACTCCATTATGGAATGACGCATCTGAATTTATATTATGTATATTTTTATGGATATAGAAAAGTTTACTGAAACATATAGGTACTATTACTTGTATGAAGATTGAGTAAAGTGTTAAAGGAAAAGTTTTGATTAGATGATGATTATATCGACATTTTAGCTTTAGTTTTTTTTTTGCGTTTAATGCCATTCTTATGCTTACCTACGGAATAAATAATATACGCAGCAAGGAAGAAGGCAGGTTTTCTCCTCTTTCTGCGAAGCAATAACGCTTGCAAAGGAGGCGATAAATAAAATCCAAAATCGATTGACCGGACAGTAAAAAGTTCGCTAGTGCGAGTCACACTGAAGGTTCTGTACAAACTTACGTAAATATTTCAATTCCCGAATAGAGTTCCGAATATTTTTGCGAATCACAAAAAATCTTTTTTTTGTGAAGTAAAACACTGTTTTCAGTTTTATTCCTATACATGTGTTATAAGACCTTACTTTATGCCAAATTTCAGGATTCTGGGTCACCGGGAGGGGAATATGAATTTTGATTCCCTTGATAGTTTCGAAATATACGTTCTTTTTTTGTGACATAATCCGTATAATTTTTGTTTTTGTTAACTTAGAAGTTTAAATTTTTCACAGCTTCAAGGGACCGCAGACTATAAAGATTTAATTTCAACTGAAACAAAGGGTCTTGACAGATAGACAGACGGGATAAGAAAGTGGTCTTATAAGGGTCCGTTTTTTCCTTTTGAGGTACGGTACCCTAAAAAGGCTTGTTTCTATTTTTATTCCGAATAGACTATAGGTTATAAACTTGAGCTGGATCAAGTTTTCGAAGTTTTTTGTTAGCACTTGGGGCAGGCCCTTAGACACTTACGTATGTGTTCTTTATTGTATGTAAAATTCAGCTACAAATCTCCCATAGTTTTACACCATAAGTTTTATCACGAATACCCCGATCCGGTCAGCATAGAGCCGATGAATAATAACAACATATTTATCAGAACCGCTCGCATTTATCACCAAATGATATTTATTTCAAGGGTTCGTTACGCGCCGGCTAATTGCCGCGTCCCCGGACCGGCTTCCGTCCATAAATTATTATGTGGCACAAGTAGTGGGGGCCTAGCGAGTGGTCGACTGACTTTTGATCATCATCTGCAGCGTCTTATGGTCTCCTAGTCTCTATAAAGACAGGCAGACCGTAATCGGTCAAGCTAGAATGATGAGGTTTTTCCCGAGATCTGATGTGATATGGTCTTCCATCCATGTCCAAGTATCTTCTTGTTTTAGAACGTTGCTGTTCACAAACATGTACACTCGAATACACAAGACACTCAGACCAACTCGAATCAACTTTGTGTAGCATATTTAATAGCATAATCAGAGTTTTAATGTTCCCATTTCTGGGACTCACGCCATCTGGAGAGGGAATGGGCCAGTAATCTAATACGCGGGCCCAGTGCGGGCTGGTAAATGCCACAAGTCTTCGAATCTTTAGTTCTAGGACATGCAGGTTTCCTCACGATGTTTTCTGAAGGATTGGTCTTGAGAGCAGTGCACAGTGGTGATAAAATAAATTACACAAAGTAATTATGGCTGGGTTTGAAACCGCGACCTTCAACTCCTAAGTTAAGGCCGTTACCACTCGGCCACCACTGCTCACACTATTTATGCAAATATTTGTTCGTTGTAGGAATCAAAGCCGCGATACGCAGTGCAGTAGTCGATCGCTCAACCACTGCGCCAACCATGCCGTCGATTTGTCATGCTTCCAATTTTTTCCATCATTAATATTCAGATTTTAGATGATAATTATGACTTGATAGAAGCGCTTTGTATTTGAAGTCTATACCGAATTAGTCTAGTGCATTTGATTCCATCATGCTTTACAAATAATATATGAAAGTTCTGTATTCAATGTCCTAATATGAAGGCTTTTTACTAAGCGAGCAGGGGAACCCAAATTAGTTTGCTCTCCGGCCATCCGAAGGAAGAAGTCCAAGTCGTCGATGGCGCGTAGCGCACACGCGCCTACAAGAGATGCCAGCATTACCGTAAGTGCCCAGGAGGGCCTATACCAGTTAGGACGACGAGAATTTCTGAAAGAAAGATCATGGTCCTGGAAACTGAAAGATAACTGGATTTTAGTCCGTAGTAGTAGTAGTAGTCTCTAGCAAGGACCCTAGAACGGGAGAAGTTATTGAATAATTCCTCACCTCAAAGAAAAAGTGGGACGTAAAATATTTCTATCAGGGATTCAAAGCTCGTTGAAATCGCTATAATCAGCTATAAACCCGCTTCATCCACATCTTATGGCATACGCCCCCGCGACAGCTTCAGGCTCTCGTGTTGCCAACGCCATTAGTTTTGTTTCTTGCAGACTACTCCCGGATAACCGGGACTTTCTCAAGAATAAATTAGTTAATGAACCGGAGGAATATTACTCTACTGGTTGCGCAGTGGTTATTTGATAAAGGTGTTGTTATTTATGCTCTGTTGGACCCATGTTATACTTATATTACAGCCGCCTGGCTTGAGTAACTCAATCATTTTGGTGTACGGCGTGTGTAATCGGCGAGATTAACCTCCAGCCTTGTTATGTTATCCTGGTACTTTGTTTCGCTGTCAACATGTGTTTTACTAATTATATACCTAAGTTTCATAATAAAACCACTTTTTCAATGTAAAAAAAACACTAAATATTTATCTTTTTGAAAAAACATTTTTTATTAATACTGATCTGGAAGTATCAAGTAAAAAAGTTATAAGAACAGAAAGAAGAAGACATAAAAATTTTCAAAATCTTAATATATATAAATCTCGTGTCACAATTTTTGTCCTCAATGGACTCCTAAACCACTTAACCGATTATAATAAAATTCGCACACCATGTGCAGTTCGATCCAACTTGAGAGATAGGATAGTTTAAATCTCAAATTATAGTCACAATTTTAATTTATTGCTAATTATTTGTCTGTTATTATTTGACAACAAAAACTTTAGCCACAGCAACGCGTGGCCGTGTCAGCTAGTTGATTTATAAATTAGAGTTTTGAGGTTACAACGAGAAACTTCTTTTTTTTTACAAGCTTTTATTTAGTGTCACCTGTCCCGATGTTTGTTTGTAATCAAATCTTCCGGTTTATCGATCGAGCTGAAATTGTGCATGAATGTGTAAATCAGATAACAATGCGACATTATTATGACATGGAGCGGAAGGTGACCGTAGGAACTCGGTAGTTAAACGACACAACCTATCGGGTTGGAACTCGGTAATTAAGCGCAATAAGATATCGTGTTTGAACTTTTTGTAATGGTGGTAATATTAATTACATAGCTACAGATCACACAATAAAAACTTGTTTGAAATCGGTTATAAAATGGCTTAAATCTTGTTGAAACGACTATACTGACTAGTAACAGGCGTTGTTTCAAGACCTGTTAATTTTCACAAGAGTTTTCATAACAGCAGATTCTTTGGTAAACGGTGTGGAGCTGGCCAAGATTAGTTACCTTGCCCCTTTTCGAGGTGGGAAATCATTAAATAACTTCTCACGCTCTGGGTAGGGCAAGAGAGCTATTGTTAGACTATTACTGACTACATCCACCTGTGTACCTTCAGTTGTCCTTTGCGTTTCAGGGCCACGGTAATTTTTTTTTGCAAATTCCCGCAGAGTCTATAAAAAATTCTGTAAACATAAAGTAAGCATAATATTAACCTTATGATGTTCCCACTGCTGAGACCTGCCTCAGACCTTCTCTCTAGAATAGAGAATGGGCCGTAATCCAATACGCGCGCTCAGCTCGGATTAGTGAATATCTTCTCTGTATTCTTATTATTATTATATCTAGCCCATACTGTCCCACTGCTGGGCAAAGGCCTCCCTCCATTCCTTCCAATGTTCCCGGTTTTGAGCCACCTCTTTCTAATTCTCAAGGAAGACATCCAAGTCATCCTGCCAGCTTATCTGTATTGTATTGTAACTTATCGCCGGGTTTTTTTTTAATTGATATAAACTAGATGGAGATGAGATGAAGAGGGAGAGGGAGGCCAAAGAAAAGATGGATGGATTGTGTGTGAAGTGATATGAAAGAAACGGGAGTTAGTGATGGCGTGACGAGTGACAGGACGGAATGGAAGAAAAAAACGTGTTGCGCCGACCCCAAATGAGATCGGACAAGGGCAGGAAGAAGAAGAAGAAGAAGAGGAGATATAAACTAGTGCCTGACTGCGATCCCACCTGACGGTAAGCAGTGATACAATCGTTGATGGTAAGGCGCACTAGTTTATTAGGAGCCTATTCAGTCTAGCCTTGAAGACACCTAAACTATAATCGGACGGGAAGATCGCAGCAGGCAAATCGTTCCAGTCCCTTGATCTACGTGGTATAAACGACGAGGCGTTTTATCATAATAATGTCTACAAGAGGTTTAATATAAATAGTTAATATTTAAGCTTTTTATGTACCTACATATTAAAATACTTGTTAAGACGTTGTGAATCGATAACAGAGGCAAAAAAATATAAGTACGATTAGATCAGAAGTTTTAACTTATTTTTTCTAAATCTTTCGAATAAATAGTTCCTAAACGAACAGTTATTTGTAACAAAAGTAACCCGTTTGACACAGAACCAAGTTTTATGTATGATTTCCGTTGATTGTTTAAATTTTATTTTCCCATCGTGGTCGTTTCAACTCTTTTGTGGTTGCGACCGCAACTCGTAAACTTGTTTTTATTCGAATAATGAATAGAACTCCACAAAATATTTGTGGTCTACCTAAGATAGGTAGTATATTTGTTTAGATTGTAATATACTAGCTGACCCGGCGAACTTCGTACCACCTAATAGGTATGTTGTGATACCTTTTAGCTAAGCTGTCACCTCTACCCTGCTCTACTCTACTCTACCCTACACTACCCTACACTATCATACACTACCCTACTCTACCCTACCCTACCTAAAAAAAAATGAAAATTAGGGTAGTCCTAATTTTCATTTTTTTTTCCTGACAATAACGAACACAACAAAAAAAGTATTAGCGAAATCGGTCCAGCCGTTCACGCGTGATGGCGTGACCAAGGAAATAGGATTCATTTTTATATATATAGATGTATATTAATTCATTAAACCCCAAGCGAACGCCGGCGTTCGCGCATCTATTGTCTTTCAATTTAAGGTTAAAGGGAAATAATTTTTTTTTTTTATTGTTATAAACTAGTGCTTGACTGCGATTCCGCCTAATGGTAAGCAGTGATGCAATCTCTGATGATTAGGCGTACTAGTTTATGTGCCTATTCACTCTAGCCTTGAAGACCAATTATAATCGAACGGTAAGACCGCAACAGGCAAATTGTTCCAGTCCTTCGACCTATACGGTATAAACGATGAGGCTAAACGCTTAGTCCGGATCGTAGACGTTTCAACAACGTAAGGGTGGACATTCGTTTAGTTTTTAATTTACGTATATAAAAGGGAAATAGCATAAATAGCCTTAAAATGTTTCCACTGCTGGGACTTAAGCCTCCACTCTAGGAGAGGGAATGGGTCATAACCTACCACATGAAACCAGTGCGTGTTAATGGATGTTATGAGTTTTAGAATTTTTGGTTCTAGGTCATGCCGGCTTCCTTACAGTGCTTTCCTTTACCGTTTTGTGTAATTTAAAACAAAACGGCAATTATGTGTGTTATTTCATACTCACTAAAAGAAAGAAAAAAAAAGAAAAATTGAAAGAAAGAAAAACATTTTATTTGCTCGAAAAAGCGCAAACTTAAGACTAACATATTACATTAAGAGGTACATTTTTATATTTAATTATTTTACACATTTTTCACTGCACTCTAGTGGCAGTAACGGCTGGATACACCTTAAAACGGAACCTAAAGGGAAATATCACGAAATGCACAGGAAAGATTAAGACAGTCCTTATCCTCTTTTTACATACTGTACCATAACAAATGCCCTCACCGCGTCTGTCTGTATGATCACGATTAAGTGAAAAACCACTGAACGGATTTCTATACCGTTTTTACCTGTTGACAGAATGATTCTGAATGTTAAAGTTTGATGATATGTCAATTCTCGTTTAGCCATATCATTGATAGGATAGGTGGGTAGGATTCCAATGATAATAAAAGGTATATAGACAGTAGGCCAAACGAAGATTGAAATATCATCAAACCATAACGTTTAAAACAATCTAGAGACCAAGTCTGCTATTTTTTAAATTCGTCATTCCAACACGATCACATTGTCATTTTGCTAAAAGTTCATAATCTGTTTATTCATAATGATCGATCATTGATCAGTCAGTGGTATCGTAATAGAGTTGTGGTAGAATGATAATATCGAGCACATTAAAACCAATAACTGCACTATAACGTTCTAATTGTAGAACACTGATCAAATAAACTGTTAAAGTTTTAGCAGATTACCGCATACGTAAAATATTTATTTGTCAATTTGTACGAGATTACTATTCTATGCCACTTCTTTCAATGGAGTGTCAGTGGTTGACCATTGGAAAGTTATATTGACGCCATTATATTAGTAGATTACCAAACTTGTCAAAATCGACAATTATGACATCAATGATCGACCATTCTGATACTATTGTAATAGCAGACCTGTGTGTGTGGCCCAGTACCTCTACCATAAGTTTAAAGCAATAGTATTTGTTGATACTCGATACCGACTACGTAAATGTATGGCGAATTTTGGTTCCGTAAGTGACCGCTAGAGGCGCTGTAAAATTTGCCATACAAAATATTTACGTAGTCGGTATCGAATATCGACAAATACTATTGCTTTAAACTCATGGTAGAGGTACTGGCCAGTTTTACTTAGCCATGTCATGAATTGATCAACTTCTAAGATCTGACCACGATATACACATAGATATATGTAGATACCGGCACGGATCTTGAGCGCTGGCTTCAAGTTGCGCAGAAGTCAAATATTTGGTCTCTTTAGTGGTACGAAGTGAGACGCGGGGAGTGTCTGTGATTGGCTCGCCACGCCATCGTGTGATAGACGTCACTCGTGATTCGTTCCCTGCTCTTGCTGCATGTATCTAACAACGACGACGATTGGCTCGCCAATCTGACGCCGAGCTCTCAAGATTCGTGCCGGTACCTATAACACTTGATGGTGAACTTTCAAAAATGAAATAAGGCCAAGAATTTAAAACATTTCTAACTCTCGAGCGAAGTAGGGGCGGTTCGCTAGTTTTCTATAAAAGTAAAACTGAACTTCATTCCCGAGCAACACGAGTTAAGTTTTTAAAAGACGCAATTCAAGTTACCCGTTTAAATGTTTAAAGAGCAGTCTACTGTTAAAAATAAATTAAACTTTTAACAGGAATGAAGAGGTTTCGCTTGCAATACTGATGTAAATGAGTAATTATTATTTTTAAGTTTCAAGTTGAAAGTTAAAAGGAAAGATTAACTTTTGATTCGCCTGGCAACACCTTTGTACCTTTGACTACAAGCTCCACTTTTCTCGTCTTCATTTCCCGGTTGAATGTTTTCCATTTGTCATTATTATTATTATCTTCAGCCCTTGTCAACTCACTGTAGGGCATAAACTTTTCCCTTTTCATCCTGGGTCGTAACATGACACTCTTGATTTATGTATTCATTATGTATTATACTTTCATTCATTGTGCGCACAGCTAAGGTGTGAAATTCCCTGCCGGTGTTTGTATTTCCTGATAGGTACAACCTGGGGATATTTTCATTAAACCTAAGCGAACGGCAGCGTTCACGCTGCTATTAGGCATCGTCCTAATAGAACGCGAATGCGCGATTATCGCGCGAGTGAGTGATGCTACCATCGCGAGTTCGCGCGATGGCAAAAACTGGGTGTCCTATTGATCGTCGTCGCGAGCGAGGCTCTTTCGCCTGCCCTAGGCCCTGGGGCAGTGGCACTGTTGATACCAACAACCATGGATGTCAGTCACGCTCAATTTTTGCTGTCGGGAAATGTTTGGATGACGTCACAATAGACGATATATTATTTTACAATTATCGCGCGAATTTCAATTAGGACACTTATTTGAATTCAATATGTTTGATCGCGCGTTCGTAAGAACTAAATTCGTGCGAATAGATTTACAAACATTTTAGTCGAGTGACACCGTCGTGCGATTGTCAGTTAGGACACCTATTCGAGTTCCATATGTTTGATCGCGCGTTCGTACGAGTAAAATTCGCGCGTACCTACGATGATCGCGCATTCGCGTTCTATTAGGACGATGCCTTACTATTGTGTCTGTAATTGACGGTATTTGAAAGGTTAAGTCAAGAGTGAATAGGTTATTTCAAGACGAGTGCTCTCGATTATCGACCACATCGTCGCTTTCCATCAGATGAGATAATGGTTAAATATGTCAACCAACAATAAAAAAAATGTATTTATTTTATCAACCATATAAGTACGTGTATTATTTTTAATTGATGTAAACTAGTGTTTGACTGCGATCCCAACTGTTAGCCCGATTCACGTAATGAAAACCGTAACGATATCGTAGCGATTTAATCGTTTACACCATTTCCGTATGAATGAATGAAATCCATCAATCGAGTTTGAACGACACGGATTTTAAAGTCGTTTGAAATTCGTCGATTTGATTATTTTTTTTATCCCAGTAGAATACTTATTGATGTAACTAGAAATAAGTCGATAGATTGTGAATACCGCGTTTGGATAGGACTTCGATCGAACGACTATAAAACTTCAACGATATTTTGGCTTGTTTGATTTTACGTGAATCAGGCTACTGATGGTAAGCAGTGATGTAATCGTTGATGGTGAAGCGCACTAGTTTATTAAGAGCCTATTCACTCTAGACTTTAAGAAACCCAAATGATTTGTCACAGAAATGCTTTTCAGACAACCACCGGACAAGATTAACATTTTTTCTATTAAAAAACGAGCTACACAAACCGTTTTTGTTCTTGAAAACTGCAATCTGACCATCTCTTTATGTAAAACAACAGAAAAAAAATAATTAAAAAGCAGTATACTACGGCCGAAAGCCTTTTCTTGGTAATTACATTGCCCCTTCCATGACGCTAAGATTTCACGGCGGGGTGATTTAAAAATAAAAGGCTCCCAAGTTGCCTCTTCCAGGTCTATTTTGTTATCAACAAAATTGTCTTGTCTAGCCTTTTAAGCGTTTTGTTGGTTTAAAAATAAACAGGTTTGTGCTTCGAGGTGTACGTCATCGGGAAACGGCTGTGTGGTCAGATTAGCAGGAAGGAGATCAATCATATATTTTAGAAAATTATAATATGGACTAGCTTTTGTCAGCAGCTTTGCCTCATAAAAGGGTTCCCCTATTTGACTGCGAAACTTGATGATTCGAATTTAATTATATCGGACACGATGTGTACATAATTCAGTTGTTGTTATTTTCAACCGTACCTACACTCAAAATAAGGTTCAGTTGAAAACCAGCGTCAGGCTACTACCATGTAGTTGTCTGGCATTATTGCTGAACTGGACCTATTTGGCGCCGCCCTGAGACACACATTGCTAGTTGTCTTTTTTTTAAATTATAATAATTTATTAGTGTTGTTACTACATTGTGTGTATCTACGAGTGTGTATGACAAATAAAATAGTTTTCTTTATTTTTCTTTCTTTTAGTTGTATGATATTTTATTCCATCGATGTTTTATTGGTGCGATGTACGTTTGTGGGAAAAATCCTGTAGTTTTTAACACGCGTATATTAGCTTCACCTGTATGTTTGTAACTTTGAGCTCGATTTTGACCTACTTTGGGTGATCAGATTTTCTTCAAACTTTGCACACCCATCAAAGACTGATGACAATACAATAATCTGATTTTTTTTAGTGAAAAATAAAAATATAGTTTAAAAAAACTAAAAAAAAACACGCTTTCATAGCATATCAAACTAAAAAGTGTTAAATAATTTTCAATATAGGTAGAAAATAATAATAATGGACGAAAAATATTAATATCATTGTGAAAAAAGCGTGGGGCGCTTTGTGCAATATTTTTTCGTAAATCGAGCTCAAAGGGGGATCGCGGGGTGCTCGATTATTTTCTACCTATATTGAAAATTATTTTACACTTTTTAGTTTGATATGCTATGAAAGAGTGTTATTTTAGTTTTTTAAACTATATTTTTTTCACTATAGCGAACTAATGAGCAATCTCATTAGTTCGATAGTATGTCGGTTCGAAAGATTTCTAGGCCAAATAGTTTCGGCTGTGCTTGATATGTCAGTCAGATAGTTTCTTCTTTTTTATACACAGGTTATTATTGGCTGAATTGGATATTGAAAGTAGTGAATATAGTCTAATGATTTGATCTTCAGTTTAGCCATTCATCCCATTATTCGACAGTTAAATTCCAAATTCAACGTTTGGTATCTCGACGACGGAACCCTTGGAGGCGATGCAGACACAGTTTTAGATGATCTACACTTCTTAAAAAATCAACTTCACTCTATAGGACTTGATCTGAACCTTTCAAAATGTGAACTATTCTTATCTGACACCACCGACAGACAACAGACTCTTTCCAAATTTAACGCAATAGCCCCGGAAATCAAAATTATAGACAAAAGTTCTCTTCGTCTCCTGGGGTCTCCTATTTTTGAGGATTCCTTTCCCAACTTTGTCGAGGAAAAAATTCAAAATTTTAATGATGTTTCGGAAAGATTACTACAAATTAATATGCATTCGGCCATCACTATAATTCGTTTCTGCTGTTTCGGCCCTAAATTAATTTATTTCCTTCGCGCTTCTCATTTTTGGAAACACCCTCATCTTTTGGATAAAATGGACCAAATTATCCGGCGAACCCTTACATCAATTTTAAACGTGGCCATGGACGACCGAGCTTGGGCTCAGGCTACTCTCCCTATCCGTATGGGTGGCCTCGGCGTCCGCAAAATTTCTAGTATTAGTTTACCAGCCTTTATATCCTCGGTTCACGGCACTGAGAAATTAATCAGGAATATCCTTTCTCCCTCACTGATTGATTTCAATGTGCCGTGCTTCATCGAGGCTATAAATGCCTGGAGACTCGCTTGCCCGAATTCTAATCCACCCGACGTACCATCATCCCAAAGACGGTGGGATGAGCCGCTCTGCAAAGTAGTGCAGGAAAACCTGATTGAAACATTTACTTCCCCTGCGGAGCGAGCGCGCCTGCTGGCTGTGGGAGAGTGGGAGTCGGGTCTCTGGCTTCACGCACTACCGTCGTCGAACATCGGCACCTTGCTCGACGATAATACTTTCCGCCTCGCTGTTGCCTTACGTCTAGGCGCTCCCTGCTGTTCTCCTCATCGCTGTCACTGCGGCGAAGTTGTCAACAGCCTCGGACACCACGGTCTGTCATGCAGCCGAAGTGCGGGTCGCATAGCGCGACACGCGAATATCAACGACATAATCAGACGCGCTCTTGTCACCGCCGGCGTTCCAGCCGTATTGGAACCCCATGGCCTGGCACGCGACGATGGCAAGAGACCGGATGGCATGTCGTTATTTCCTTGGAAGATGGGAAGGCCTTTAGTATGGGACGCTACTTGTGTCGATACTCTTGCGCCTTCACATCTTCCTAGCTCGTCGTGTCGTGCTGGTGCTGCCGCTGCGGCTGCGGAGAACCTCAAGCGGCGGAAATATAACAACCTAGTTGGAAGTTATATTTTCGAACCGTTTGGGGTTGAAACTCTTGGATCGTGGGGTCCGAGTGCTCACAGTTTGTTTAAAGATCTGTCGAAGCGTCTAGTTGACACTTCACGTGACCCAAAGGCTGGCTTTTACCTTGGACAGAGGATAAGCATTGCCATACAACGTGGCAATGCCGCCAGTCTTTTGGGCACATTACCAGTCGACAGCGATGTGGAAGAGTTTTTTGACGCCATATTTTAGATAGTGTATTTTAGCGTAGGGTTTTATTATTTATTTATTTTGTAATTTATTGTAATTATAGTTATTAAGTTGTTTATAAGTGTAAATGTCTAATGATAAAATAGCATTTTACTGGTTAAAATCGATTCAGGATGAGGCCGCCACGTCACGTGTTTTTTTCACAATTCGCGTGACGTGGAATCGCTTTATCGAATCACTTCGCAATAGAAAGCGTGTTGAATCGCTTAAGAAGTGGCTTTTTCCCAACTGTCAAACTGTGGGACATAAATTAACCTAAAAAGCTTTCTTTCCTAGCCTAATTTGTCAAGCTCTTAAGCTTGCTAGAAAAAATGCATGAGCTTTACACTTTTTTGATCTTTTAACAATAATGTCAGATTAAAATCGTCACGATATTCGTATGAGCATTTTAGAAACAATTCGAACAATTCTTTTTCTCTCGAAAATAATTCCTTTGTCATGTATAATTAACTTGAATTCAACGAGCGGAAAATAAAAGAATGTAACTTTTTTCGTGTCCTCATTATTTTTGCTCTACCTTGTCTATTTTTAAAAAAGCAAAGTGCTACTTTCAAATGTTTTCCTAAAGGGGTTTGCTCAAAAGTAGCCCGTGAAATGCATTTTTTTGGCATTTTTCAGGTTAATGTCATGTTAAAATGTTGATTAAAATGTGATTGGCGGGCGTAATTCCTATTTATTTACGGAATTATAATAATTAACCTTTTGAATGTCTTATGTTACACAGTTCGACATAAGCAATTGTCTTTCTATTGTGTCTCTAATTACGGCATTCAAAGAGTTAATCAGTAATACAACCCTCTCAGTTTTCCCCCGCGCCTCAAGGAGTTGTCAGCAACAGCAGGGGCCCAGCCGGGTCGAAGCTTACTGGGGCCAGGGATATCGGAAAGGGAAGCTCGGTACGAAAGGCAAGAAGGAACGGGGTAGGTTTTTTAAGCAGTAACAGTCTGACTCTATCCCGCTTCGCCACAGGGCGGGGGATGTCATTTGGATGATTTTTACAAACAAAAAGAAACCCTCTCAAAGAACCCCCTTTCTTACCACATTGAATTACCTGTTAAGGCCAAGGGGAAAGTACGAAAGGCAACTGAACGAACATAGAACAGGTGTGAGTGTAGACAGTAAAAGTTTAACACATCCTATTCACACCCCAGAGCGGTAGAAGTAATTAGATGATTTCTCACCTTAAAAAAACACTATTGAAGGAATTTTTCATAAATAGGCATTTTTAGCTCTTTCCATTGCTTTTTGGGTGACTTTAAGCCTTCTGATGAGGCCCATTGTGAGGGACCACGTTTCGGAGCCATATGTCATCACTGGCAACACGCACTGGTTAAAGACTTTCGTTTTGAGACACTGTGGTATGTTGGACAAGAAGATACCGCGTAGCTTCCCGAACGCTGCCCAACCGAACAGATGGCCGTTGGGGCCGAAAGGAAGGTTGGAAGGCCTCCTACAAAGTGGACCGATGACCTGTTGAAGTTAACGGGAAACCGATGGATGCGGTTCGCGCAGGAACGTTCGATGTGCCGACGCTTGGGGGAGGCCTATGTCCAACAGTGGACGTGTATCGGCTGAAATGATGATGATGATGAGCCATTTTTTCGTTGGCTGCCCTAGCGCTGTCGTAAGCTGAAAAGCTTAAGACAACTAATTAAAATAATGTCCAAATCGCTGTTTTCTGTCCGCAGTTCTACCCATAACTTGTATTTGCGTTAATTCTTTGCTTCAAAACTTCTGTTCACGAAGTTATCTCACTAAGATGGTCGTCCTTCAACTATGTAATTAGATTTCATGTTCAGCGCATCTTAATTGTGAGACGTTGGACCATGATTATTTTTGTATAGGGAAAGGATTCCTTTATGATGCCTTTTTGGACTTGTCATGGATCTTATCTTCGTTTCTTCTTTATAATTTTGGGACAACACAATGGCGATTATCATCTATCAAGATTTTTTCGTGAACTACAAGTTAATTTTGTATTATAAAAGGTGTAAGGAACAGCCCTCCACAAACTTTAAGGGCTTGCTCAATAGACTAAACTCAACAACCTTCCACAACAGTTTTTTTCAGGAAACGATAAAAAAATCAGCCTCACTATACAAAATGATAAACTTGATTGGACAATTTGTATGGCGAGACCGATTTTTTTTTTCGTTTCCTAAAAAAAAATCTTGTGAAAGGTGGTTCAATTTCGTCTATTGAGCAAGCCCTTAAAGTTTGTGGAGGGCTGTCCCTTACACCTTGTATATACATACTTTTGAACCTTTATTTTCTTAATAATCTTTTATATTTTTATGCACCTGCCATATTTTTGCCACTTTGGGTTGACTGGAAGAGAATACTTAAGGCTTTAAGTCCGCCTTTGTACTTTTGCGTTGCATAAGTTTCAAGTTTTAATAAATATAAGGTGTCTTCTACAAGATGTTTTTTTCTGAACTGTAAGTTAATGGTATTTACTTAACTCACTTACGAGTAAATAGTTTCAACATCCTAGTATTTTTTTTTTCGTAAAATATAGTAAGACATCAATTTGGACGATTTTTTTTTAGTTTAAAAGAGTATTAATAATTTACCTCAGATGGTCTCATTTAAGATCTGATGAAGATAGTAAATATTAACAGTAAACTGTCAAACCAACCCGACATTGGTCTGCTTCGGTCTTCCCGTCCGATTATAAATTAGAAGTCTTCAAGGCTAGAGCGAACAGACCCTTAATAAACTACGTATAGTGCCCCTCACTATCAACTATCAGTCAAGCACGTGGTCTAAAACTTAAAAAAAATGGGCAGTAATCCACCACGCGGGCCCAGTGCGGGCTGTTGGATGTCATATGTCTTCAAATTTTCAGTTCTAGGACATACCGGTTTCCTCACGGTGTTTTCCTTCAACGTTTTGAGAGCAGTGGTATTGAAATAAATTACTTAATACGCCTGGCAGGGTTTGAACCCGCGACCTACAACTCGTAAGTCGGAGCCATTACCACTCGGTTATCCCTGCTCTCAACTCGGCGACCACTGCTCTCAAGTCAAGCATTACTTGATATCAATAAAAAAAGACGTGTGGCACTCGGGGACTGCCGCGGTAAAGCTATTGCATAGCATTTTATCAACTTATCATTATTTAAATTATTTCAATCGCAATTATAATTATTTATTTATTTTATTTATGCAGTATTTTTTTTCCTTTGTTCTTTTTTTCTTTGATATTAATTGAAGTTACACTATCACACATTGAATTGAATTTTGATTGATTGTTCACTCATTTATTTTCTTGTCGGTCACCACGCTCAAAAAACAAATGAGTGCGGGGTGTTAGGTTATTTTCGTTACGGAATTTCTGGATTCGGTTTCCACGCTCAAGGCCCGCGATAGAAGCTATGCAATAGCTTAAAAAAAACCCGTTACCAAATAGAACTCATCTCAGTATATCAAATCAATACACGTTTCGAATCCAACTACCCCCTATTTTCCAACACTCTTATCAGGAAGCTGTCAGCGCCATCAAAACACGTGAATAAGGGCATAAGGGAACATTCATGCTAAGTATTGACGCCATGACGCCGAGCGTCAGGAGGGTTCCAATCAGGGTTACCATATATCAAGATTATTCCTTAGATGTCAGAGTTTTTTAGACGGCTGACAGGTTTGATATCTAAGAGATTTTGGGAATATCGTATTCAGTAAAGAGTTTTTTAGACATTTAGTTTTCAACGTTACAATCAAAATAAAGAAAAACACACTTTGAAAGAAAGAAAGAAAGAAAACTATTTTATCTGGCATACACGAGTGTGTGAGTCGAGTCGAGTGTCTACATGTTGTAGTCAACATACTAATAAATTATTATAATATAAAAAACGACGACTAGCAATGTGTGTCTCTATTCTATATTTAACATGATTAAATACATTTTTGGTTTCTTGATTTGATTTATTTTTTAATGATTGTTGTGCTTTGTTTTTGCACCAAATCTTATTGCTATATATTTAAAAAAAAACTATTTTAAGAAAATTTTTGTCCGAAGTTTTAAATTTTTCATCTGGTAGCATTCATCAATATTATCTACAGCTCTATTAGCTCATTATTGAGCACGGACCTTTGTCTTTTCTTATGCTAAAGCTCGGGTTTCCATACCAGCCTTGTCTAGGTTTTATTCGCGATGGCTACAATGTCGTCTGCTTTCTTTGCCACTTTACTCTTTTTTTATTATATACTTAGATAGAAGTATAGAAGTACTCTTGACTTCAAGACTCTTAAATTGTAGCTATCAGGAAACACAGACTCCATCAGGGAATTCCTCCACCGATCAACTGTTCTGCCCAGCACCATTTGATCTAACAGCTAAAGTGGAATACCTTGCCAGAGTCTGTGTTTCTTAACTCCTTGACCGCAGTCAAGCATTAGTTTATATCACCAAAAAAAAACAAAATATAAAGTTAGTTTTTTTTTGTGGATTTGAACGTGCTAATCTCAAGGACTATTGATTTGAATTAAAAAAATATTTGAGTGTTAGATAATGCCCATTTATTGAAGAAGGCAATATGCATATTTAACATCACGCTATGACCCATAGGAGCGGACCAAAGATGCGCAAGTGAAACCGCAGTGTACAGCTTTTAGACGACTAAAACGAATTTCAAAAGCCCAGAGAGCTAAGCTTTTCTTCGGTCAACGAATCAGCATTGCTATCCGACATCAGCATTCTGGGCATTTTTCTCATTGACATCGATGTGGATGAATTTTTTGATGTCCAACAAGTTCTTTTTAGGGTTCCGTAGTCAACTAGGAACCCTTATAGTTTCGCCATGTCTGTCTGTCTGTCCGTCCTCGCTTAATCTCTGGGACCGTTAGCACTAGAAAGCTGAAATTTGGTACCAATATGTATATCAATCACGCCGAAAAAGTGGTCAAATAAAAAATGGAAAAAAAAATGTTTTATTAGGGTAGCCCCCCTATATGTAAAGTAGGAAGTGATTTTTTTTTAAATTTCAACCCTAACGTGTGATATATTGTTGGATAGGTATTTAAAAATGAATAGGGGTTTACTCAAATCATTTTTTGATAATGCCAATAATTTCGGAAATAAACGCAAAAAAAAAAAACAATGTGTCCCCCCCCCCCTCTAACTTTTGAACCAAGAGTTTAGAAAATATGAAAAAATTCTGAAAAGTAGAACTTTATAAGGACTTTCTAGGAAAATTATTTTGAACTTGATGGAAAGAACAGTTTTTGTACAAAAAAGACAAAAGGGTTCTACAAAATAATTTCTGGACTAAGTTTGTAGTTTTCTAACCTCATAAGTGGGTACACTTATTGTGAATTTGTGACGGACGGGAAACTACGGAACCCTACACTGAGCGTGGCCCGACATGCTCTTGGCCGGTTTTTTACCCTTATGTAATAGTAGATCATGTGACTGTCTTTAAGTCGCGGGCGGCATGTTGAATTCCGAACAAAACGAAAGTTTCTAATTGTAATCCCGAACGACAGTGAGGCATTAATATAATTAACTCCCGAGTGTTGCGAGGGAGTTAGTAAAAAAACCTGAGTGAAGTGAGGAATTCAAGCCATTTATAAGTAGTTACTTATTTATGATTATTATTTGAATAAAGAAAATTCACTTTCGATAATCGTTATGAAATGTCAAAATCTGTATGTCTCCGGATCTCAAAGTTCAGAAGAGGTAACCCTTGTAGCAATTACATAGGGGTAACAAATCAGCGGTGCTGACGTGTTCCTTCCGTGTCGCCCTTCATTTGTGAGGCGCTGTCAAATATTGTGGAGCGCGTGAGGCGCTGTTGATGGGCCGATGGTTATCGGACACATTTGTATTGAACTTGGGTAGGTATTTATTTAAGTCATCTGTTTACATAAATAATAAGTATTTATATAAAATAGAGGTATCAACGAAGAAACAAAAAAAAATAATGTACAAATCTATTATTATTGTTACGTACGTGGGTAATCAAATGCTGATTTACTGACGAGAGAACTTTATTTACCACAAACAATAACAAATTAGTCCAGTCAACAATAATCCGAATCGCAATTAACACTAGAGTACCGTTACACTATCGCTTAAGTAAAATCACTTCAAGTACTAAGGTAGTTCGCTCTTGATCGCAGTCGAAATCACAACTGACTCGCTTCCGGCCGGGGGCTCGTATTTATATACGGAGCCAAGAAAATTCTAGATACCGACGTCCCCGGATCTATCCAGAATTCCAGAACAATTGAATCGCTTCTCGAAGTCATAAATCATTTTTATTGCTCGTAATAATAAGAGTCACGTTCATGCGAATTTCGACTCTATTGTTAACGTCGGAGAGTACAATTTCCCTTACGGTTAGATTACTACTGCTTGTAGGTATGTTGTGGATGTTTCGAGATTTTTCTAAGACTGACTACGTCCAACCATTCTAGACCTTTCGAACAGCAATGCGTTTTAATTATTATGTGCTATTTGCTATTTTCTCGGAGATATGGCGTGTTCACATTTAATGGCGTAACATTATGTATATTTTTCAGACCTACTTGGTATGAATTTGAGAAAAAGTTACTATTGCTATTTTGTATTTTTTTTTTTTTATTTGTAAATCTCCTTCAGTAAATAATGGATATTTTGTTTATATTATATATAAATTATGTTGGAAAAAAGCAACAACAAAGACTTTACTCACTTGTTTTTGTCATTTCCTCGTCTAGTTTCATGATCATCATTTTAGCCCAAAGACCACCAGAATGACCCTTCTTGTTTGTCTCACATCCATCGGATTAATTATCCCACAGGAATCATCTATGGGTCTAAACAGACGTACTGCATTTCAACTGCAATCCAACTGCAAATTGCAGTTTAAGTGCAGTTTGAATGCAATTGACACGACTGCAATAGAACTGAAAGCACGACTGCAATAGAACTGCATAACCAAACGTGCGGTCCGATTGCAGTCGTGTGAACTGCACACCGACTGCCCACTCGCCTGCACGCTCCGCCCTCTCGCGCATGGTACAGTTCGGATGCAGTCGGTGTGCAGTTCACACGACTACAATCGTACCGCACGTTTGGTTTGTAGTCGTGTTTGCAGTTCTATTGCAGTCGTGTCAACTGCATTTAAAATGCACTTAAACTGCAATTTGCAGTTGGATTGCAGTTGAAATGCGGTCCGTCTGTTTAGACCCTCAGTGTCGTCACAATGGTCGGTCCTGTGCGCCTCGTATCCACCGAATTCCCGCGACTTTCACCAGATCTTTGGCCCATCTTGTAGGAGGCTTTCTAACATTGCGTCTGCGGTCACCACTCCAAAACCTTTCAGCTCTATCAACTATCTGTTCTTCAAGCAATGTGCCCTGCCCACTGCTATTTAAGTTTAGCGATTCTTTGAGTTGTGTTCGTAATATTGGACATTCTGATCTGATCTCGCAAGGAAACTACGTAGCTCTCTTTCTTGTTCGGTTGAACACTAAGACTATTAAAAGTCCGCGTAGATTATTAAAATTTTGAGCGTTTTATTTATTGGTTATGTATTTAAGAATGTCAATAAGAAATTCTTCATAAAGTAGTCTGTAAATTTCGAAAAAAAGCAACCTTTCTATTTTTCCCGTATCTATACCTATTTAAATGCTTGGGGTCTCAGTGGAGTGACGAAAAAGATTTTAGGCTTAGATAGTAGACTGCTACAGGATTGTTTGAAAAAGTCACCGTGATGAAGTACAAAGGACACCTGAAGGAACAGAGGTGACTTTTAGTCAGTAATAATCTGACACGCCCTCTCGCTCCACACTGTTGATTGATTTTATCAGAGTTTTATGGTTGGCAAATAAAATGCACTGTGGAAGTACGTATGTGATGCGAGATTTTTTTCTATAATCATTTAGGCACATACGTGTTAGGCCTTTTTTGGCGCAAACGTGTGACAGACAATGTTACTTTATTATAATTTTTTTTTGTTTTGTGTTTGTCTTAAGTTTTTGTTGTCTACAATGTTTTTTTTGCGCCAAAATAAATACTTTTCTTTCTTTCTTTACATATGTAATAAATATTAATAATTACAGTTACAATACCTTGTGATGCGCTAAGCAGGGTTTCGTTAAGGGAAGAGAAAAAAATATGGCGGGCGAACCCAAAGACTATGAGTGACGCATAGACAACAGAGGGTGTTTATGATAAATTGATTAAGTACATACCGGTACACACTATTTAATACACGCCACATCCAGAGTCATGTACAATAATTATTTCCCAACGCAAAAGAAAATGTAGACCGTAAGTATAGATCATGAAAATATTACCTGGCCAGCTTGAAAAAAAGTGAAACGTTTATTCTCTTGCTAGTAAAATAAAAGTTCGTCCAACGTTCAGAGTTCTTCTGTCTAGTTCTTTTAACTTTAACTTATAATAAAACTGATCTTTCTACAAATGTCCATAACTATGTATCTTCATAATTATTTAAAAGTTTTGAAATCGACATCAATTGAAATTACATAACTTTGAAATAATTAAAGAAAACATTTTATTTGGCAAACAAGTCCGTGATAAGGCCTGTCATACTGTATGGATCAGAATATTGGGCTGTGAAAAAGACTGATGAAAAAAGATTGCATGTAGCGGAGATGAGAATGTTTAGATGGATGTGTGGTGTGACGAGAATGGATAAAGTGAGAAATGAGTATATTAGGGGAAGTTTGAAAATGGCGCCAGTGACTGAAAAGTTGAAAGGGAATTGTTTGTCTTGGTATGGTCATGTGAAAAAGAGAGAAAAAACGCATGTTGCTAAAAAAGTTATGAGTTTACATGTGGATGGATGGAGGGGAATAGGGAGCCCAAATAAAAGTTGGAAGGATTGTGTGAGAAGCGATATGAAAGAAAAGGGAGTTAGTGATAGCGTGACGACTGACAGAACACAATGGAAGGAAAAACGTGTTGCGCCGACCCCAAATAAAACGGGACTAGGGCAGGAAGATGTCGATGTTATTTGGCAAACACACAATGAACAAACCAGTAGAATCTTTAATTCATCCCCTTTATCATTCACACACGTACGTATATAACGTACGTATAAAATACTATTTTTAAAAGTCCATTTTAGAAAAAAGAAGAAACAAGCTAAGCAAGATATTCTTCCAAACCCATCAAGCAACTTCAATCCGCAAAAATGTTTTCAAGCTACGGATCTGAATTTTAAATTCACGTGAGTGGTTTCCCCTTAACGCACGATTCCTGTGGGGGGAATTGCTGGGCACAATCTGACGTGTCACTGGGGGCGACTTACACCATCGTGCATTGCATTGGCTACGTATGGAGGTACTTTGAATTTCTTATGTACTTATTGGGTTAATAGAAAGTTTAACGAATTTTTTAATGTTGCTAATATTGTTTGGTTTAGATTTCATTTTGTTTCCAAGAACGATTGACAAATAACTACGATATAAAACTTTGATCACAGTGGTGTTAACATATTAGAATTTATGTCTGTGATGTGTTAGTAAGTAACATAGATTATAGAGAATTAAAAAAGTTTTTTTATATAGTCTATGATATCATATAAGATGGCTGCTGTAGAAGTGTTTTGTGGAAACTATAATAAACTACTTATAAAATATAACCAGTCTTTCTCCTGTGTCCACAAACAATAAAAACCTCAACAGGTTATGGGCCCAGGCTCAATAAAAACCCAGATCCAATAAAATCCGGCGGACACAAGGAAAACAGTGCTAAAATAAAAAACAAGAAAAGGTTTGGGCGTGGCCGTGATCCTTAGAACTAACTACAAAAAGAAAATTAAGAACAAGAAAAATCAATAGATAAACGGAATTTATAACAAAAATGGAAAGGGAGGAGATAAAAATTGAACAGTTGAAAGATGGAGAAAGTTTTCTTCTATGGAAATTTGAATTTAATATATATGTCAAGGCGGCAAAACTATGTGATGTATTATCAAAACTTACAAAGGAAGACATAAGAAGATCCGAAGAATTCATTACTAGAGATGCCAAGGTTCAAAAAATTATAATAAATACTATAGATAGAAAGCTGAAAAGTCATATTTTAGGATGTCAAAATGCCCAGGAAATGTATGAAAAACTTTGTAAAATCTTTGAAGGACAAGAAGAAAGAAATAAGTCATCATTGTTACAAGAGTTCTTTAATTACAAACAGGATAATAAGTCACTTACTCAAATGATTACTGATATGGAAAATCTACAGTTTCGCTTAAACCAAATGGGAGAAAACATAAATGAAGAAATGGTAATGTCAAAAATTCTAACCTGTTTACCAAATAAACTAAATTATTTCATCACTGCTTGGGAATCTACATCAGAAGATAAAAAGACATTAATTAATTTAACTAATCGCTTGTTAAGTGAGGAAAATAGATTTGAAAACAAGAAAGGAGATAAAATAGAAAATCAGCTGGCGTTCCAAGCTGTGAAAAAAGGTAATTTGAGCATGAAGTGCTTCAAATGCAATAAAACAGGACATATTAAAAAGGACTGTAAAATGTGTTCAATATGTAAAAAGTATAACCATCAAGAAAAAGACTGCAAATATAAGGCAAAACAATGTGCAATCTGTAAGAAAACTAACCACCTGGAAGAAAATTGTTTCTTTAATAAAAACAAGAATAAAAAGCAAGATATGACATTTTTAATTAAACAAAAAGAAGAAAATAAAAACAAGGTATTTATTGTAGATTCAGGCTGCACAGCTCATATGACAAATGATATACAAATATTGTCAAATTTTGAAAATAAAGATTCAACAGTGTTAACAGCTAATGACCAAAATATTGAAGTACGAGGCCAAGGAACTGTGAAAGGCGACATTTGCTGTTTGAATAACACTTTATTTGTTCCCGAGTTATCACAAAATCTGTTGTCAGTCAATGCAGTCACAAATAACCAAGGATCTGTTTTGTTTACCAAAAATAAAGTTGAAATCTACAAAGAGTCACAGTTAGTATTAACGGGAGAAAAAGAAAATGGTTTGTATAAAATAAATATAAATAATACAGAAGAAAAGACATTATTAATGAAAGAAAATGGAACTGCTCAAGAATGGCATGCAAGATTAGGGCATCCAGGAAAAACTACACTAGAAATATTACCAAAAATGGTAGATGGAATAAAAATACAAGGTGTTAAACAATTGGATAAATGTGAAATCTGCACACAAGCAAAACAAACAAGACTACCATTTGATACAGCAAGAACTAGAGCCACAAGACCATTACAAATCATACATACTGATGTTTGTGGACCGTTTGAAAATAAAACATATGATGATTATAGTTATGTATTAACAGTCATGGATGATTATACCCATTTTACTAAAATCTACTTACTAAAGTACAAAAGTGAAGTTAAGTATAAACTAAGAAACTACATACAAGAAACTGAAAGAGAAAAAATTGAGAAGGTATCAACCATAAGATGTGACAATGGAGGTGAGTACACAAGTAATGATTTTAGACAATGGTGTATGGAAAAAGGAATAAAACTAGATTTAACAGTACCATACACTCCTCAATTAAATGGCAAGGCAGAAAGATTAAACCGAACATTACTAAATAAAACCAGAGCATTGCTGTTTGATTCTGAATTTGAAAAAGAAATGTGGGGTGAAGCCATGTACTGTGCTACATACATAATAAATAGACTACCAAGTGAATCGTTAAAAAATAAAACACCATATGAAATGTGGTATGGTAAAAGACCTAACATAGCTAACTTACAGAAATTTGGTTCTAAAGTTTATGCTAAACAACTAAATACAACTATAAAGAAACTAGATCCGAGAAGCAAGAAGTTAATAATGGTTGGATATAGTAATAATGGATATAGACTATGGAATGAAGAAGAACGAAAAATAGAAATAGCAAGGGATATTGTCATATTTGATGATATTAAAAATAAAGAAAAAGAAGACGGTACTATACTAAGAAGACAGGTAACTACAGAATTATTATTAGACAGTAATGAAGAGACAACTATCAATGAACAAGAAAATAATGAGAGCTATAAGGAAATACAAGAATTACAAATACAAAGTAGAGAAGTAGAAGAAAATTTTCCAGCTACAATAGAAGAGGAAATAGAAATTAATGAAAACATTACAGAAAATAACATGATAGAAGAAGACATAGAAACTATAAGAACAAGAAGACAAAGAAAGAAACCAACTTACCTGCAAGATTTTGTATTACTTACCTATAGTGAAGTCATGAAGTCTGCTGAAAAAAAGAATTGGGAGAAGGCCGTAGAATCAGAGAAGGATTCATTGGAAAGCAACAACACATGGGAAATAGTTGATTTAGAAAAGGCAAAGGGCCATAAAATACTGACAAATAAATGGGTATTTTGTATAAAAGAAAATGGTACATACAAAGCAAGACTCGTAGCAAGAGGTTTTGAACAAAAAGACATTGACTACCAAGATATTTATAGTCCAGTAGTAAGTCAATCAGCATTAAAATCGTTATTAGCCATTGCTGCTTCAAAGAATTATGAGATGATTACATTTGATGTGAAAACAGCATTTTTGTATGGAGAATTGAATGAAGACATTTTTATGAATATTCCTGAAGGATATGAAAACCAGACTAATAAAGTTTGTCACTTGAAGAAGGCATTGTATGGACTAAAACAAGCTCCAATAACATGGAACAAGAAATTCACGGAAACTATGCTAAAACTCGGATTTAAGCCTACTAAAACAGACCAATGTGTATTTTCAACAGAAGACAAAACAATAATAATTGCAATTTATGTTGATGATGGACTAGCTATATGTAAAGATAAAGAAAAACTGTTAAAAGTACTTAATTGTCTAGAGAAAGAATTTAAGATAAAAGTTTGTGAAAAACCAACAAATTACATAGGATTTGAAGTTACAAGAACTGAAGGAGGAATTTTATTGCATCAGAAAACCTATACAGAAAGATTACTCAGAAAATTTAATATGTTTGATTCTAAACCAACAGGTACACCATGTAATACAGATAAGAAGATTGAATATGTAATGGAAACATCAAATTTTCCATACAGAGAATTAGTTGGAGGACTGTTATACTTATCAACTAGATCAAGACCAGACATAAGTCAAGCTGTAAATGAAGCCAGTAAAAGGTTAGAAAATCCATCTAAACAGGATGTATTAGCTGTAAAGAAGATATTGAAGTATTTGAATGGGACAAGATCAAAAGGAATAATGTACAAGACTGGAGAAGATATTACCAAGTTACACGTGTTAGAAATGAACTGTAGGAAATCTATATATATTGATATATATATATATATAACCACCCATATTTCATAATAAAAAATGTCAAGATGGATAACGGTTATCTACTGTGTATCAAAGTTCCTATGACTGGTGTGTAAGGAAAGGGTTTTATGAAGAAAAGCACAGAAAGACAAGACTAAGTATTTATTTCTAATGGGCTTGTCAGTTATTCGAATAAACTACTGGCTCGTTCGGAAACTAGGTCTTCGAGGTGAAGAACGGCCAAGAAACACCTCGGAAGCATTTTATCATCACAATAACATAATTAGAAACATAAGTCACAGTATAACAAATACACAGAATCAAAACAACATTAGCAATAATATTAAGCTACTATATTAAATAACTTACGTGAACTTAGGCTTGCTGAACAGCAAGTAAGAGAACTTTAATAGAAACCAATCTTATTTATAGGAAAGTCCTGACGTTCAAGTGTCAAACCTGTGGGTTGACACTTAAACATCAAATATCCTTCCACCTTCTACAAATCTCAGGTTGTCGCACAACAAACAAATTCTTACATTTTAGTTGACTAAGTCTTAGATATTTTACAACCATAATAATATCGCAACAACAATTAATTTAATAAAATAATAATTATACTTATCTTTTAATTCACAATTTCCACACTTATACACAAACTTTGTAACTTATTTTTGTAGAGAGAGCTCCGCACCGTCCGACGTCTGAACCGAGAATTACTCAGGACGGCCGGCGTAGCGGCTTTTATAGGCGTTAACAAACAAGCCGCTTGAACGTTGGTTTTTAGTTTGAATTTAAACGTTATCTTTCAAATATCTATTATAATAATTATTTAACACATTATTACTATTATATATTTTATATATCTATATCTATGCCTATGCATAAACTATCACGGCCATACTGACAGTACTTCGTCCTCGAAGTATTACAATGTTATTTATAATATACAAGTAGGTACATTCGACCCATTAATCAACATATACATAACACAAAAACGAAAAGAAAATATTTAAAACACTTCTTACGACCTTTTTTTTTTTAATTCATATTTCATAAATTTCAAGTCAACCAATTGTATGGACACGATAGTCCTCAGAGTATTCTTTTGCCAACTACATAGACATGTCGATCACATCCACCCGCTGCTCGTGGGATAATCGACACCAAATAGAAGGCCGACCAGCGGTTATTGAGTAATTTGCCAACTACATAGTCATGTCAATCACATTCACCCGCTGCCTGTGAGATAATTGACACCAAATAGAAGGCCGACCAGCGGTACTCATTTATTTTTAACTCATTCACAATATGACATTGGTTCTAAGTCAAAGTCAAGTCAAAGTCAAAGTCAAAGTCAAAGTCAAAGTCTCAAAGTCAAAGTCTCAAAGTCTCAAAGTCAAAGTCTCAAAGTCTCAAAGTCAAAGTCTCAAAGTCTCAAAGTCAAAGTCTCAAAGTCTCAAAGTCAAAGTCAAAGTCTCAAAGTCAAAGTCAAAGTCTCAAAGTCAAAGTCAAAGTCTCAAAGTCAAAGTCAAAGTCTCAAAGTCAAAGTCAAAGTCTCAAAGTCAAAGTCAAAGTCTCAAAGTCAAAGTCAAAGTCTCAAAGTCAAAGTCTCAAAGTCAAAGTCTCAAAGTCAAAGTCTCAAAGTTTTTTATTTCACATAGGCCTATATGGGCACTTATAAAACTTCAGAAGCTAGTGCACGACTAACATTGACAGTTTCTTATTTTATTTTTGTATTATGTACATGTTCTCAATAATATTTTATGTTAGCAACTTATGTTTTTATAAAAGCCTTAATTTAAACCAAAACATTGTACAGTTGATAAATAATTTCCAATACAAATCAATAAGATTGAACTTTGAATTGACCCTAAAATATGGCAATGACAAGGTAGAAGTAGTTTCACATTTAAGGCTACACACTCCAATCACAAATTAGTACATATTTAATTACAATATTTTGTCATTAATTTGTGACCTAAATATTTGCAGATAACCGACACAGCTTACACAAAGCATTCCAGACAATACCCACTCGAGCCAAATACCTGGTCACGCTAACCACATTCACCTGCTGCTGGTGAGACATTAGCGCCAAATAGAAGGCCTAGCAGCTAATTATCAGCTAACCTAACCTAACCTAACCTAACCTGCCCTAACCTAACCTGACCTAACCTAACCTAACCTGACCTAACCTAACCAAATTCACCAGCTGCTGGTGAGACACATTAGCGCCAAATAGAAGGCCTAGCAGCTAATAAGCAACAACTAAATCATTGCATCAGCTATGTTGATTCTATACACCTAGTTACGGCAAGATTAGATTAATCAACACTAAATTACAAAGCATAATTTTGAATTGTATTTTTCTATTTTACTTTATTAGAACATAATGATCGTTTTAGTCGGCATTATTGACTTTTCAAAATAACCCGGAAATAAATAATTCAATGCTATTCCCAGTTGATTCAACACACTAACCCGTCCTAGCAACATAATCAAAAATACATCGCTCGGTCAACCTGACAATATTATATTATTGGAGAAATGCTATTATACCATTGACGAATTTCTTAGTGATAAATTGTAAACTATTTGACATTGTATTATCATTTTTAATGTAGTAAGTTATTTGACCTTCATATTTATTTAATTTTTACATTACATTATTATCCCAATTTCTATTCACTGGCTTATATTATCTTTTTTTGTTATAATCCTTAATTTTAATTTAATATGTTGATTATTCATATTTTACATTAATTACCAAATTATGAGATAGTGTGTACACCTTCGAGGTAGATTTTTGAGGAACTAATTTATTTATTATTAAGATCTCATGTAAAAATGTACCAAAAATCACACCAATAAATGTATTTTGAATTTTTGAATATTATTGCAAATTGCTC
This sequence comes from Mythimna albipuncta, assembly GCA_929112965.1. Classification (NCBI taxonomy): domain Eukaryota; kingdom Metazoa; phylum Arthropoda; class Insecta; order Lepidoptera; family Noctuidae; genus Mythimna; species Mythimna albipuncta. The sequence goes on from OV815973.1 coordinate 3,305,143, forward strand.
TTAACGTTGAATTTTTGTTGACATCAGTTAATTACTTCAGATCACAACATGGGCACTTTCAAAGCTAAATTACAAACGCAATTACTAGAAACTTGACATTTCACTTGCCGTTTGTGATATCTAAATTCAAATCAGGGCAATGATTGACCGACAGTGATAAATATTGTTTGACAGGCGTCGGTAACAATCACTGCTTTTGACTAAAACTGAGGGTATAGATATAACTTATTCTTCAGACTTTTATTAGTTACTATTGTGTTCTATATTAAAGTTAATTTATTAATACAATTTGTGAACACCAAAATCTAATTTAACTATTTTCTGGAAATCAAAATTCATGATGAAACAGTTTTTCACTTTGGTTTAAATTAACTTTTATTTTTAGCAATTGTTTTTTTTAGTAATTAATGTATTCAGACATATCAAAATCTACGATAACGAAACTTTGAAATAGATTGTTTACTTTATTGATCCACATCCACTTTTAATTACATTTAAAACGAGTAACTTTGAACTACCAGCACACTAATTTTATTCCCTCTAAGTATAATTTTATCAAACAAGACACCCAAAGAAACCATAGCCCAAAGACTAGCTTCTGAACGTGAGAATATTACAAAAAAAAAAACCAACCGATTCGGCAAACATTGTTTTGAAGTATAAATATTTGAATTATTATTATGGTAGTTCAATAAAAATATATAACAAAATACCGAATGACATCAAAACCGGTTAAAAAAAAACTACTAGTCGAGAAATGTTACTATTCAGTGAAAGAATTCTTTGATGACGACTTCAAAAATTAATAACACCAATAATGACTTTTAAACATTTGACATCTTTTTCATATTTGGTTTATAATTTGGTAAGTGTATGTTTTTGTGAACCTTATCGATATTGACAATGAATTTATTTTGTCATTGTTACGGTTTTATTCTGTCTTTTATTTTTTGACATTAACTTATTCTGGTATTTGTAATACTCTTATTTAATTAATTTATATTGACATCTGTAATAAAACTTTTAACATTTGTAATGAATTATTTTGGTATTTTTTAGTCAATTGATTTTTGACATTTATAGTTAAATTATTTTGACAATTGTAATGAATTTATTTTGACATTTATTGTGAATTTATTTCGACATTTATATTGAATTTATTTCGACATTTACAATGAACACGGCTCTGACAATTGAAAGAATGTATTTTGACATTCAATGAACTTATGACACTCATTAATTTTATCCTCTTTTTTAGTGACATTTGCACTTCATTTAATTTGAGTTGTATATCCGATTTTTTTTTTTTTTTTTTTATAATTCCTTGAAATTGTTCTATATGAAATGGCTGTGCCCGACAGGGTCCATGTGCACTTATTTAACTACTTTATAAGATCTTTGTGTTTTAGCAATAAAGATTGAATTGAATTGAAAATATAAATATGATTTCCTACCTAACCAACTACTCTACGCTGCCTAACTAACAACTATCCTAAGCTACCTAAATAACAACTACCCTACGCAACCTAAATAACTACCCTACTGTTGAGCAAATATAAATTCATAAGATAGATAGATGCCTTTGTAAACACCTTTGTGGAAGAGTGTCTTCGTAAACCTGTTCTTACGTTTCGTTTTCGAACACTAGTGGCGCTGTTGTTTTTCCGTCACCGTCATGTCATGAAAATATTTTTTTCTTTGTGAATAAGAATAAAATTTCGTTTATAGAAATCTATTCGACTTTATTGAAATATTACCTAAACCCAATACCTACGCTACCTAACTAAACTATTGACGGTATTACGTTAATAAACTTGCAAAAATATGGGTACCAACTATTTCCATTTTATGTCAAGTACACTTTACGTAAAAATACACGCTGGTGATCAAAATAATTATGAACATTTTATACCGAATAAAAATCTAACGATCTTATCTCGTGGCTTTATAGGAACAATGCTAAATGCCCATTACCTACAGTGAGACATCTTTAGCAAAGTGTTTAGTTCTGTTTCAAATAGCCATCTTAGATGCAACCAATATCGACGTAGTCCGTAGACTACCCCCATTTTTATATTAATATGCATAATCTTTTTGTACAACTTTATACTTATGACTACAAAATTATGTAGCCTTTTATGCCACTGGTAAAAGAATCGGGATTTTTCTTAATGCTTTGTATTGGAACCAATTTTACGTTTATCTATAACGACTCTTTACGACATGTAAGATACTCAACATTCACAGATATTTACATTTATCCGAAGGATATCTTTGAAAACAAAATAAAGCAATGCTAACAAATGTATTACAGACTTTAGCAACTGAAAGTACTTGCTATATTTTACCAATGCAGATGCAGTAGCTTGATTGAAGATCCACGGCTCATTTGCAGCTCCGTTTTCCGGGACGGCATGGTGACATCGTGGCGTCATCTTCTTGATGGTAGTAGACTCGACGGTTACAGTTCATGAAAATAACAAGACAAATGGCATTAGAAATCAGTTGTGTAAGCCAGAGGCCTATCCCACTTCTGATGTTAGAAATGAACTGTAGGAAATCTATATATATTGATATATATATATATATAACCACCCATATTTCATAATAAAAAATGTCAAGATGGATAACGGTTATCTACTGTGTATCAAAGTTCCTATGACTGGTGTGTAAGGAAAGGGTTTTATGAAGAAAAGCACAGAAAGACAAGACTAAGTATTTATTTCTAATGGGCTTGTCAGTTATTCGAATAAACTACTGGCTCGTTCGGAAACTAGGTCTTCGAGGTGAAGAACGGCCAAGAAACACCTCGGAAGCATTTTATCATCACAATAACATAATTAGAAACATAAGTCACAGTATAACAAATACACAGAATCAAAACAACATTAGCAATAATATTAAGCTACTATATTAAATAACTTACGTGAACTTAGGCTTGCTGAACAGCAAGTAAGAGAACTTTAATAGAAACCAATCTTATTTATAGGAAAGTCCTGACGTTCAAGTGTCAAACCTGTGGGTTGACACTTAAACATCAAATATCCTTCCACCTTCTACAAATCTCAGGTTGTCGCACAACAAACAAATTCTTACATTTTAGTTGACTAAGTCTTAGATATTTTACAACCATAATAATATCGCAACAACAATTAATTTAATAAAATAATAATTATACTTATCTTTTAATTCACAATTTCCACACTTATACACAAACTTTGTAACTTATTTTTGTAGAGAGAGCTCCGCACCGTCCGACGTCTGAACCGAGAATTACTCAGGACGGCCGGCGTAGCGGCTTTTATAGGCGTTAACAAACAAGCCGCTTGAACGTTGGTTTTTAGTTTGAATTTAAACGTTATCTTTCAAATATCTATTATAATAATTATTTAACACATTATTACTATTATATATTTTATATATCTATATCTATGCCTATGCATAAACTATCACACGCATACTGTGATTCAGATTATGCAGGTTGTACTGAAACAAGAAGGAGTACAACTGGATTTATTATAATGTTATCGGGAGGACCCATATCATGGTGTTCAAAGAGACAGCCTATTGTAAGCTTGTCATCAACTGAAGCTGAATACATAGCAGCTGCAGATTGTGTTAAGGAATGCATATATTTAAAAACATTTATAAGTGAGTTGATTGGTAAAAATGTTAAAATTTGTTTGAATGTTGACAATCAAAGCACAATTCAGTTAATAAAAACAGGTTCATTCAGTAAAAGATCAAAACATATTGATGTAAGGTTCTATTTTATTCATGAAAATTATAAAAAAGGTAATATTGATATAAATTATTGTCCTACTAATTTACAAATTGCAGATATGTTTACAAAACCTTTGTATAAAGATAAATTTCAGTTTCATTGTGAGAAAATTTTAAAATAAAACATAAATTTATATTGTTTGGAATATTGATCTACAGGTTATATGATGATGTTATATAAGTTAATATTTTTTGAATTTGTTTTGAAAATTGCAAAAATAGGAGAAGGTGTTAACATATTAGAATTTATGTCTGTGATGTGTTAGTAAGTAACATAGATTATAGAGAATTAAAAAAGTTTTTTTATATAGTCTATGATATCATATAAGATGGCTGCTGTAGAAGTGTTTTGTGGAAACTATAATAAACTACTTATAAAATAAAACCAGTCTTTCTCCTGTGTCCACAAACAATAAAAACCTCAACAAGTGGTACGCCAAATATATAACAATATCGTTCATTGTGGCGACACTTGGGGAAGGTCTATGTCCAACAGTGGACGTCTATAGGTTGATATGATGATGATGATGATGATTGGCCACAGCGCTGGTTCTCCGGTTCTCAATACGTTTCATTTTATGAAGTGGAACTGATTAAGAAGACTAGAAATAGCCAACAGATCATCAAAAACAAATAAATAAATAGAATAGTCTGGTATCATCAAACTGATCTAATGATAATGATGGAGCCGGAAAGTACTGCGGAACTCCGTTATTAATCAATATAATCTTAACCGAATTGTCATGAGATGATCAAGGAGCCGGAAGGTGGAAGCCTACCATCCACCTTCTGGCTTCACGGGAAACTAATAAAAAAAAATGTATCTTGGTGTTTGTGCAAATTGACATTGTCAGGAGATACGGGTAACGGCTACTCTGGTTATAAGAGCGCCTTCACAGTAGCGTTTGTCCAACATAGGCGTTCGATAAACGTATGCGCAACGTTTAATTGACTCTAGAGGAAACGCTACAACAACGTAACGCCTGCGCTGCGTTTTAGCAGCGTTCAATTGATTCCAGAGGAAACGCCGTAACAAAGCGACGCCTGCGCTGCGTTAGCGGAGCGTTCAATTGACTCCAGCGAAAACGCCGCAACAACGAGACGCCTGCGCCGCGTCGTCGCTGCGTCTGCGCAGTGCATACGTTTATCAAACGCCTACGCTAGACAAACGCTAGTGTGAAGGCGTTCTAAGTGTTACAAGTAAAAATTCGATATAAAAACCTTTTTACAAAAAAAACTGGTATTTTATATTATTTTCAAGTAAACCTAACAAGAAAAAAAAAACCATAATCTTGCCAATAATACCCGCCAATAAGTACAAAACATAAAAAGTAATGAGTGGTGGTGTCGTTAATTAGCTCTCGCGGATCGGCTCCGCGTGACGTCACCACTCCGCGGAGCCGATGAGCTTAAGTTCGTACTTTGTGGTTACAAGGATACTTCTTCAGTGGAAGTGATCCGTTAGCTGGCTTTTAAATGGTATTTATTTTTATTTTTTATTATTATTAATAGGAAGAGAAGAATGTCTGGAAGGACTTGGGGGAGCCCTTTTCCCAGCAGTGGGACAGTAACGGCTAATTAAAAAAAAAATATATAAATAGGCTTGCGTTTTCTCACCTGATGGTAAGTGATGACGTAGCTGATGATGGAGCACGCTTTTATTTTAATTTTAATATTTCATACTAGCTTTTGCCCGCAGCTTCGCCTGCGTATATAAAATATAGCCTATGTCACTCAGGAATAAAGCAGCTTTCTATCGGTGAAAAAATTTTCGCAATCGGCCCAGTACTTCCAGAGATTACCTCCTACAAACAAAAAAACAAACTCTTTATTATATTAGTGTAGATCAATAGGACCTATCACAGGACATAGACTGGTGTTGCAATTGGGCAATTCGCAGCATTACCGACAGAGTTCTGGCGGGATCTCATGGCATTATGGCGAGAGGGACTATCGCAACCCACACTGGAGAAGCGCCACGGCGTCCTTACCTTTCGCACGACTCAGGTCTTCACGTGACATGATAAGTTCGAGAGGTTCCTGTTCCGGATAAAGGCGGAAGAATTGCTCGGGTGTCATCATCTTGGAGACCGCTCAGAAGACACGGTGAAGCATACGGTGGAGGTGTGCTCTGCTTGGGCGGAGAACCGCTGTACAATTGCCGAAACGGATCTTGAGCCGTCGGCGTCAAAGTGGGGATCGCTTTGCGCATTCCATACATTGGCGAGCCAATCGTCTTCGTTGTTAGATACATGCAGCAACGCAAGGAACGAATCAGGAGTGACGTCTATGACGCAATGGTGCGGCGAGCCCCCGCGTCTCACTTCGCACCACTATTTGAATACCGAATATTAAAGATACCGAAGATTTGAATTCTGCGAAACTTGAAGCCAGCGCTCAAGATCCATGACGGCAATTGTATGTGTGGAGGTGATCCCGAGTCGTCGACGGCTCGTAGAGTTACACGCGCGCCTCAGTGAGATGTCAGTAAATCCGTAGGGGCCGATGGTATATTGCCCATAGCCCCATGGGTTGGCTTCTGAAAGGAAAACCTGGGGTTTTGGAACGCAAGACAAAGAGAGAGAGAAAGAAAGAAAGAAAGAGGGAAGAAAGAAAGAAGGAGAGAAAGAAAGAAAGAGAGAAAGAAAGAAAGAGAGAAAGAAAGAAAGAGATAAAGAAAGAAATAAAGAAAGAAAGAAAGAAAATAAGTTTAATTGGCACATAGGTACACACAATGAGATAACAATTATTATAGTATAGAAACGTAAACTTAAATATATCTACATGGCGTACAAAGATGGAACATAGATGTGTTTAGAAGTCAGAAATGGGCCATTTCAATCAATTCAACCTCGTGTCGCTTCCAGCAGCTTTATCCAATGTGTTGTTGATTAACGAAAGCGAACAAAGTTAGATCAATAGTTGTTGCTATATGTTGCTAGCTGTTATTAACCGGGTGGTGTCCAGGTAAACTTTTAATTGCCACTGTTTGGGACGGTTTGGTGGGCCATCAGGGATCTGCGAACTGTTGTGATAGGGAAATGGCGCGTTCATTAGATATTTTGAAAAGGATTTTGAATAGCTGGAGATTTGATGTGAATGCAGGAGTTATAAACGGTGACTTACTGTGGACTCCGCGGATTCATTGATTACTATTTTTAATGTGCCCGGGCACATAATTGAACAGTCTACGCTATCCTCTTAAACTTATTAATATTGTAATATGGAAATGTTGTACACAATTGTGAGTAACCATAGAGTTTCTTGTCGGTTTTTCTCCATATAGTCTAAGATCCGATTAAGAACGACCTTCATCGGTCTGTTTAATGGATGAAACGTATTTTATGATAATTCTAGTATATTAAATAACATAACGCGGGTTGGTTGCTCTCAAAACGGTGAAGGAAAACATCGTGAGGAAACCGGCATGTCCTAGAACCAAAAATTCGAAGACATGTGTGTTTTTTTGGGAAACGAAAAAAACAACTCGGCGTCTCCATACAAAATAAACTTAATTGGACAGTTTGTATGGAGAGGTAAATTTTTTTATTTTCTTTCCTGAAAAAAAAAATCTTATAGAAGGTTGTAGGTTGAAGGTTGTTGTTTTACTGAGCAAGCCTTTAAGTTGGTGGAAACCTGTCCCTTATACCCGGTATTATATGTCCTAGAACCTAAACTTCGAAGACATGTGACATTCACCAGCCCGCACTGGGCCCGCGTGGTGGATTACGGCCCATTCCCTCTTCTAGAGAGGAGGCCTGAGTCCCAGCAGTGGGAACATTAAAATGGCTGATGATAATGATGTACATAATGTATGCAATTGTAAGAATTATATGTTGTTGTGCCTTCACAGGGTTAATTTTAGAGACACTATTATCTAACCTCCTCACTACAACATATACGCAATAAATAAATGAATAAGCAAAACTTTCTAACACACTTATATCTCTGTTAACGTGCTATAGAACACAATATACCTACGTCACGTGTTAAGGGCCAGTTCTCCGTGACCCCAACTTATCTTACGATTGCCGATTCTAGTCACGAGGCGCGATTTATCCGTGTGTATCGATATGCGGACTGACCCCCCATGGGGGAGCTAGTTTTGGGGGCCAGTGGGGAAGACATGGGATGTATTGATGAGATTTTTTGTTTCAGATTTGATTGGCAAATACGATTATTATGGAAGATGTTGGGATGATCCGGAACATAAAGTTAGAACTGCATTAGATCGACGCAAACGTGGTAACACGCCTGATTGGTACGTAGAACGACGTCCCGTGGCGCCACGTAACGTCGCGTGGCGTAGATCAAGTGTAGCTCTACAAGTCTAGTTTTCATATAAAATGCATGGACTATGGAGATAGACGCGCCCAGATCGGCGTGTGTGGCACACGTGTGAGCAGTGTAGTTCGAGCTAAATTGATGAGGCCTGTTCTGGAATTCTGGGACTGAACTAGTGATCTAAAACGCAATGGGAAACTGATGAATAACGGATGGGTTTTAGACAGTGAAAGTCTAACACTCTCTCTTGCTCTACCCAGAGAGAGATTATTAGATGATCTAATGCCTCAAAAAAAAAACAAAAAAAAAACGGTAAGATTGCAGTTTTCATTACTAATTGAATCCCAATTTATTTAATTGCTTAAGAACGTCAGAACTAATCAATATTAATAACTTAATGGATAGATATTTATACAATAAAAAAAAAAAGATTATTGTGTTGAATGTACAAAATAAAGATTAATATTATTATTGGAAAAATAAATTGTTGGGCATCAAAAAAATCATCCACATCGATATCAATGGGAAAAGTGCCCAGAACGCTGGCCGCATTGCCACGCTGGATGGCAATGCTGATTCGTTGTCCGAAGAATAACTCAGCCCTCTGGTCAAGAGTCGACCAACTGTTTGCTGATATCACGCACAACTTATTGAATAGTTTACTGGTTTTGTCAAATCTCTGTTTCAGCATGAAATGTGTCTGTCAATGTAGGCACATTAATAAAAGTTTTTAAAATCAAATTCAATTTCATTCATGCTTGTTACAGGTGTATTATTAACTATTAATTATTTGCTAGTATGGCTGTAACATACTCATGTCAGCAAAACCGAAGGGGCTCAGCTGGGCTGAAGTTTACTGGGGCCATGGATTCAATTCTGAAAGGAAATCTGTTGAATTCCGAACGAAACGAAGGTTGCTGATTTTAATCCCGAACGTCAGTGAGTTGAGTTAACTCCCGAGCATTGCGAGTTAATAAAGAAACCTGAGTGAAGAGAGGAATTCAAGCCGCCCAAGACAAAGACAGCTTTATGCCCGTGTTGCATACTCTACTTTTTACACCATCTGTGAGATAATTAAAAGACAATTTGGTCGACCGAATTACGAGTTGTAGGTTCAAACCTAGCCAGGCGAATTATTTTGTGTAATTTATTTCATCACTACTGCTCTTAAAACATCGTGAGAAATCCTGCCTACAACTTAGAACCAAAAATTTGAAGACATGTGACATTCACCAATCCGCACTGGGCCCCCATGGTGCATTACGGCCCATTCCCTCTCCTAGTGAGGTTGCCTGACCCTTAGCAGTGGGAACATTAAGAAGTTGATTATGCTTTAAGCATAATCAGCTGGCTATAACTATGCCAGTTACAATATTTATACGTAATCCCTAACAATATTCAAAGATTTATCTACTTTCGTTCTCAAGATAATAACCACTTATGCAAACCCTAAAGAAACCTCCCGTATTGGTTACCTTTAAGCTGACAAGGAAAAGCAGTTCAATAAAATAGTAAAAAAGAAATACGTGGCTTACAACTCGAAGCTGGATCCAAGCCAAAAACTTAATCAAAATAATGAAAAACGAAACGAAATAAAAACATTAACACGATTACGCTCTCAATGAAAATAATTTTCAATGCGTGAAACGATTTCCTTTCAAAGTTAACTCAGTTGATTGGCTAGTTATCGGAAAAATGTTGAATGTGACAGACGAATGATTTAACATTATTTACCCGTCAACGGCCTGCAGTTTTTCCAATAAGGTGAAAGTATAAACGGTATGAAGGTATTTGGGAACCAATCAACCGTTAGTGCTTGTCAAATACCGAACATAGCTTTCCTAGAACATGATTTAGATGATGTTTTTTTTTCCAATATGTCGTCGTTGTTTTGCTTCGGTGATTTTTTTGGGTCTAGGTTATACAACCTTAGTTTTAGTATAATTATGCGAAACCTGAAAAACGTGCCTAGTATTTTTAACCGACTTCGAAAAGGAGGAAGTTCTATATTCGACTGAATGTATGTATATATTTTTTATTATGTATGTTCATCGATATCTCTGTTAATTTGTGGACCGATTATGAATTTTTTTTTTTTGATTGAATATTATGCTTCCATTTGTGTCCCATAGAAATATTGTTATGATCTGATCATAAACTTCGAAGATATGGCACAGAACTCCTCATAGGATCACAGCAGAATTGTCGTAACAAGTAAAATTGCTTTGTTTATACTGACTGACTGAAAGAAAATAGGGAGGGGAGGGAGGGGATGTATCGAACTGATCTGGTGATGAAGCTGGAAGTAGTAAATTAATGTAATCTAACCGTTTTTGGGATTATTAGAAACGTTATGAGATGCACTCTGGTTATAAGATATTTAAGTTTGGCTAAGGGGTACTTTTTAGTGGTACCATAACTAAAAAGTGAACAATAAAAAAAAAACCGACTTCAATGTAAAAAAAAAACACTGAAAAGTACAAAATAACTTTAATTTCGAAAGTCAGAGTTAAATAACGCAGAGACAAAACTATCTATTAAAGAAACACCGACTTCCAAAATTAAAGTTTTGTACTTTTCAGTGTTTTTTTTTTACATTGAAGTCGGTTATTTTTTTTTTGTTAAAAGTTTTTTATTATGTAAAGAATCTATGTACAAAATTTCATAACTGTATCATGAAAAATAACAAAGTTAATGCTTGTTATGTCAGCAAAAATACATAGTCACCGGGCCATCCATGTGACTGCGGTTTTGCACGTGCACCCAGTGGTTTTATGGCTCATAATACCCGCTAAGACCTGTGGTGATCTGTAGTGTCGGTTGTAACCAACTTGTGACCTTTTAAATATTATTGAAAAAAAAAAACATGGTGTAAAAACTTTAGGAATCCATTAAAATACTGATGTTGTATAAATTTTTAGTTAAAAAATTAAAAAAAAAAAACAAATTCAGTCCAGAAGTTTAGAAATTACTACAACATTGAAATAATTTCATAAGCGACACAAATTAAATGATACAGATAATAAATTCGAATACGGAACATTTGAAACATTGACTGCAACAGCCAAGAGTTCGCGGTGGTTCGGGGCCCATAATTGGATTGAACGATTTTGGTCTAGATTCTCCATCGTCCACCACATCATCGCTTACCATCAGGTGAGATAGTGGTCAAACGCCAGCCTATCAATAATAATAATAAAAAAAAACCTTTTCGGAAATCGTGTAAAAAAGTCACTCGATAGTTTTAGATTATTTTACGATCTACCTATGTCCATAAGTTAAGCTAGTGCGAAAAATGTGCAAATACATCTATTTTCATAAATATCAACTTTTTAGGGTTAAATTACTTATTAGTCTTTTAGGCTAGATTGTAATCAATTATTAAGAAATTTATTCAAAATAATAAGGAAAAAAAAAATCCACTAATGTAATATCAATAAAACACATACCCCACAACCCGTTACATATTTGCGTCACATAATTTATTAACCCTCAAGCACGGTTCCCGTCGCGTCACGTTGTCACGCCGTCATTGCGTCACGCCGTCACGTCGTCAGCTCGGATGACCGGGCGGCTTTAACGACCCAAACTTAGAGTTGTGAGCGACAAATATTTATTATTTAAACACAATCGCGACCTAGCCCCTACCAACGGATTGAAAGCAGTTTTCTGTTGTGTGTGAAGAAATATCGTTGCAGATACAGAACAGTTGAAAGAGGTTTTTTTTATGGTGGGAAAAATCATCCAATGACAACCCCCGCTCTTGGGCGGAACGGGAGATAGTGTCAGACTCTTACTGACTAAAACTTCACCCCGTTCCATCGTGCCTTTCGTACCGGGACCGAGTTTCCTGAACCCTGGTCCCAGTAGGCTTCGACCCAGCTGGGCACCTGCTGTTGCTGACAGCTCCTTGAGGCGCGCGGAAACACTGCGCGCCGTCGACGACTTGGGCTCGGTCCGGACAGTTACCAGACGGTCGGACAGCAAGCTACACATTGCTCGCCGTCCGCAAGCCCGCGCCTACGGTGGACGGAAATCGGGAATCGGGGCGCTGTGAGCGTCGCCGTTGCCTTTTGCGTTCGGCCTCCTTCTTTGCGAGCATTACTGCTTCGCAGAAGTCGGCGACCGCCTGCCACTCCTCCTCGCTCCGGACCCTGGCCTCAACCAAGGTTCGGCGCGACAGATGAAAGAGGTTAGAATAGCCTTGTGGGTGGAGGTAGGGCAATGCTCATAGTTCAACTATCAATAGCAAAAGTATGCGTGGTCTGTTACTTGTGTAATGCGCGTACGTATTGGTTTATTGCCTGTAGTGGAGTTAAAGGGTGTGAGACGAGCGGCGACACTCGTTGTAGTACAAATCGGAAAGTATTTCCTTTCTAACCTCTTTATCTTTTCTGTGGTTGCAGACTGTATCTTGAACATAATGTGTGTGGGTCCGAGATGTCAACTGCCTGTATCTTGAATTGGGACTTCAGAAGTTATCGGAGGTTGCCCGGTCGAAGCGGAAATGAGCGAAAATCGAGTGTGGTCTTCACGTTATGTCGCTTGAAGAACTGCAGAAGTTCAGTTTTCAGTTTATATTTTCTTCTTTTTTCTCAATATTTATTGTTAAAGCTGTCATACTAACAGCTTTTGTCACCGTACCTTGTGCGATAAGATCATCTATTGTGCACATGTTTTTTTAAATATACTATCAGACACTTCTGCCTGACCACCGCTAAGTTCATTTTTGCTTGCACTCGAAACGAAAACTTCAAAGGTTTGGCGTCACGCAGCAGGATTCAAGCGATAATTATTTTAAGTGATCAGGCAGAAATGACCGGATGGACCGGACCGGAATGGTACGTCCTTAAATTATTATGAAGAGTACAATAAAATATTCATTAAATAAAAAGTGTTTATAGAATTGATCTATTTTGTTGCAGCCATGAACAACAACTGTATTTATTTTATTTTAATTTTAATTTCTTTGCCTCTTTTATTTTTGATACGTGTTGTTGTATATTTTGTGTTTATATTAAAAAGTGCTGCAGCGTTTTCTAAATACATTTATTGAGCGTACCTACACTATAGGAATGGAATTTCACGCCAGAGTCTGTTTCTTGATAGCCCAGGGATATTTAATTCAAGAGTGATTAGGTTACTTCAGCAGCGTTGGAAGGCCTCCTACAAGATGGACCGACCTGGTGAGGGTCGCGGGAATCTGATGGATGCGAGACGCACAGGAACGATCATATGGCGACACTTGGGGGAGATCTATGTCCAATAGTAGACTTCTTTCGGCTGAAATAATGATGATATTGAGGTTACTTCTAGACAAGCGTGCTTCATTGTTGACCACATCATGGCATATAATCAAATGAGATAGGTCAAACAAGCCTATGAATATCAATAGAGAAAGTCTTTTAGGAACTGAGTAGACAAATCTAATTACAACATTATTGAGACAGGCGCCATCTTCTAACATCTCTGCCGCCCTAGTACTTAGATATCGGTCTACGCTGTACAAACTTTCTATTCTTAAACTTAACATATATACGCCAAAAACTACCACGAACTACATTTAAAACACGTTTCCAACTGAAATCTATGGCTGTCTTCATGGAGCCACTCGATAAAACTGTCTGAAAGTGCTGCTTCTGATGTTTTTGTTTCAAAATGTCTGATCAAATGAACGGATTACACGGCTAAGTTGCTGCCAAGACCTGCGAGAGAAATGTATTTTTGGTTCTAGTCGCTACATTACAGAGGTTGTTTTATATTTATTACAGTATTCTTATGAATGTACAGAAACAGAAAGGGCGATGGAAAGGGCTATGAGTTTCCTTGCGTGATCGTATCAGAAATGAATACATCCGCAGGAGAACCAAGGTTGCCGACATAGCACGAAGAATTGCTAAACTTAAGTAGCAATGGGCAGGGCACATTGCACGCGGAACAGATGGCCGTAGGCGCCGAATAGTTCTGGAGAGGCTCCTACAAGGTGGACCGATGACCTGGTGAAGGTTGCGGAAAACCGATGGATGCGAGACGCTCAAGATCGTTCATTGTGGCGACGTTTGGGGGAGGTCTTTGTCCAACAGTGGACGTATATCGGCTGAAATTATGTTTTTTTTTTTAATGATAGCCTTGCGTTTGACCGCTATCTCACCTGATGGTAAGCGATGATGTGGTCGACGATGAAGCACGCTTGCCTAGAAGAAACCTATTCACTCTCGACTTAAAGACTCCTAAGTTGTAGCTATCAGGAAACACAGATTCCGGCAGGGAATTCGATTCCTTGGCTGTACGCACAATAAATGTGTTCGCAAAACGTTTTGTGCGTATGGGTGGGATGTCTACCATGTACCGGTGGCGCAACGCTGTACGTCGTGTGGTCCGATGATGGAACGGACTTGGCGATGATGAATAATAAGGATCCATTTTTTGGCCAAACGAATATTCGGCCGGTCACAAGGCTTCATTTCTCGTTGCACTGATGGTAAGTTAGTGTTCGCCATCATTAATCAACACGCCACGTTTCGGACGGGCTGTCGTGAAACAAGCTCCATGGTAGGGTCACATTCCATGGAACAAATTTCACAAACAACACAGACCCCAAACTTTGTTGTTATTAATTAAGAGTTATAAAAATAGTTAAACCGTTTACTGGAGTATTTTTCCTATCCTTGTTTATATTTTTTACAGATTTTGTTGTTTTGAGCTATTGTTTTTTTAATGGGTTTAGTGAAAACTAGTTTTTTTTTTCATAGTTTTTTCTTGACGTCTGAGTTTCCTAATGGTTTAAACCTGGGGGTTTTTAACCTAAGAGTGACTAGACTTACAGACTTTTAGGTTGTAGCTAAAGAAAGTCAGACTACGGTAGAGAATTCCACTCCATATCTGTAGGTAGCACAGCATAAAATAGTCAGCCTTACAATGTTCCCACTGTTGGGACTTAGGCCTCCTCTATAGGAGAGGGAATGGGCCGTAATCCACCACGCGAGCCTAGCGCAAGATGGTAGATGACGCATGTCTTCGAATTTTTGGTTCTGGGACATGCCGGTTTCCTCACGATGTTTTCCTTCACCGTTTTGAGAGCAATGCTGATGAAATAAATTACACAAAGTAATGCAATTGGCTGGATTTGAACCCGTAACCTACAACTCGTAAGTCGGAACCGTTACCACTCGGCCACCACTGCTCTTAGTCGGGACTATCGGGGATCGTTTTAGGAAAACATTCATAGTGCGTATCTATATGTCCGCACTATGAATGTGTCCCAAAACGATCTCTGTAATTTCCTTATTTAACAAAAACGGCATATTTCATTATATTTGGAAAACTTACTGCTAATAAATAAATGTTTACTTATATAATAAAGAATGAATAACTGTATTCAAACAATCGGTATATTACATAATTTAAATAAAACATGCACATCAAAAAAAAACTAAATTAATGTTTCTTCAACAAATCGATACTATTTTTCTCGATTAAATTATTTTACATTTTCTCTTTACATTATTTTTCACACTTGATAGTTTCAAAACTACCTTCAAATACATAGGTTCTACACAAACCCTTGTTATTCCAATTAGCACAACGTAACAGGATCTAGACCCAGGCGCGTCACCTTACAGGCCAGGCTCATTGGTAATGACATTACACCCCAGATACAGGGTTAAGTACTGTAATTAGATACGCCATTATAAAGGCAATTTGAATATTCGCACCTGTGGATATCATAGATAAGGAATAATTGCCGAATTTAAGTTAACTATATAAACTATTGGTATTTACAAATTTTAAACTATGAAATTTAGGCCTCCTATCTAGGAGAGGGAATGGTCCGGACAGTTACCGGATGGTCAGACAGCGAGCTACCCATTGCTCACTGTCCGCAAGCCCGCGCCTACATTGGCTGGAAATCGGGATCGGAATCCCGGCGGCGGCGAGAGCGCCGTTGCCTGATGCGGTCGGCCTCCTCCTTTGCGAGCATTACTGCTTCGCAGAAGTCGGCGACCGCCTGCCACTCCTCCTCGCTCCGGACCAGGGCCTCAACCAAGGCCAGGCGCGAGAGGTCTCCGCCGCCGATCGCCCCCACAAGGGCACGGCGATGCTCCGCCCAAGCAGGGCACACTTCGACTGTGTGCTCCTCCGGGCGCTCAGCACAGTGGCAACACCTGCGCATCACTTCCGCTTTAATCCGGAACAGGAACCTCCCGAACTTGCCAGGTCCGGGGCCCAGTGCGGGTTGGTGAATGTCACATGTCTTCAAATTTTTGGTTCTAAGATATGCCGGTTTCCTCTCGATATTATTGGGAAAATTAAAAACGCTGATGATGATGATGATTCTACGATTGCTATAGGAAAGAACTGATACTACCTAGCATTGGATTGGATAGTTCTTTTATCAAAAAGGCTTATAGGCGATATGGCCTTCCTTCAAAGCCCTTCTTCCCTTTCTTATTCCAAATCTCTCAGTCTTGTGTAATCTCCAGCCAATAAGTGTGATAATCATATTTGATCTCAATGAGATAAAACGCATAGGCGATGTCATTGATGAAAAAGATCCATCGCAGACTACCACGGAAGTTGCTGCAACGCATCTAAGGCCCCTCGACCACAGCGAGTCTTTGTGGCGATGCTGTAGTCGTAAGTAGCGTGTTGGCATTTTTTTATAGCTTTTTCAAATGAGACTAATGTGCGTTAGTAGCGATGCTGTCGAGCGTTTCGTAAGTACCGTAAAAATCGCCGTGGGCGAGGGCCCTAATAGTAAGTTATAATGCAATGTCACAAAGATTAACTAATTACTTTTAGATTGGTCGTCTACATACACCGCTAAATTGTAATCGTTTTAATCCCGTGGAGGGTCGATCGTCGATCCGGTACATGAAACACTATTGATTTGTAAAGATATAATTAAAAAATAAAGTACCTTTTTTTCAAAACTTGTATTAATTTACGCATGTACGAAATTAATTTCTTTAAGAAAACGTCAGCTGAGCGAGTTCAATGACCTGTAGGTAGTTTGTACGCAACGCTGACTATTAACTACAGGTCATTGAAATCACTCAAACTTAACGGTGTATAGACAAAGTAACTGCTTCAAAATATGGTTAAAAAAATCTCACTAAGCGGTCTGTGCAAATTGTTCTTCCAACGTAATACTCGCATAAATATTAACTTTAAAAATTCTCTAAATGTTTTTCTTAGGAGCCGTCAGACAAAGTTTGAACGGCCGCTTAAACCAGCGTTTTATTTTCATCTGTAATGCGTTTTTTGGAAACTAAAACTATTACATTATACCATCGGATCGGAATATTGGAAGCGAGCCAGCGCTGTGCGGAATCATTTCCCTAAGATGGTTGAAGTTATTCTTAATATTTTGCCTCGTATCATGTAGTGGGGAATACATTTAGTTTTGATCAAGGAACATCTAGGTATACTGAAGGTATTTCTAATATTGTGCGGATTTAATCACGCATGCGGGATGGCCCTGCCTGCAGAAATTTTCAAAATGCAAAAGAAACGCGTCCCGCGTGCGTATTCCATGCATTACAATAAATTCTTGTATGAAATAAACATTTGCGGGGGTCACGCGTGCGGAGCAATACCGCATGCGTGACCAAAAAAACCGTACGATATTAAAAACACCCTTTTTTCGTTTTTTTTTTTTATTATTAATAGGCACGCGTTTGACGACCATCTCACCTGATGGTAAGCGATGATGTGGTCGACGATGGAGCACGCTTGCCTTGAAGAAACTTATTCACTCTTGACTTAAAGACCCCTAAGTTGTAGCTATCAGGAAACACAGACTTCGGCAGGGAATTCCACTCCTTGGCTGTACGCATAATAAATGTGTTCTTAAAACGCTTTGTGCGTATGGGTGGGATGTCTACGATGTACCGGTGGCGCAACGCTGTACGTCGTGTGGTCCGATGATGGAAGGACTTGGCGGAATTAGACCCTAATATTATAAAGCTGAAGAGTTCGTTTGTTTGGTTTGAATCGAAAAAATATTTTAGCGTTGGATAACCTATTTATTGAGGAAGTCTATGTAATAACAAGTTATGACTCGCGGGAGCGAAGCTTAAACCAAAGGCTAGTGTGAAACCTTGAGGAATAGTTAGTGCCAAAAAGTCTTGAATATTAAACAAAAAATATAGCTTACTACGTAGGTACGTATATAGGATGACTGGTAATTAGTGTACGATACTTAAACACTTGATTGTGCCCATGATAACTAACAACTTTTACTATGGGAACAAACCTGAAAAGACGAAAAAAAAATCAGCTGTACACTAATTGTCAGTCACCCTATATAGAATCATCATACATCATCTTTATTTATATATCAGACGAAAGATAGCCTCCGTTGGATATGCTTTATTTTTCCTTAGGATCGCCAAATCGAACGATTCTATGCGTTTTAAATCTAACGGATAGTCCTCAATACAAACTATCATCAATCATATCAATACTCAATACAATATTTTAACTTAAAGTAACGAACAGTTAAGTTTATTATCACCATGCAGTCATTAAGATAAGATATTTATTTGCTGAAACAAGTGTACACATACAAGAATAAAACAAAACGTGCATGCAGGATGACAAAAAAAAAGAAACGGTCGAGACATGTTTGCCACATTTTTTTTTTTCGATGTGGAAAATCATCCAATGACAACCCCTGCTCTTGGGCGGAGCGGGAGATAATGTCAGACTCTTACTGACTAAAAAACCCATCCCGTTCCTTCAAGCCTTCATACCGGGGTTCGAGTGCCCTTTCGGATAACCCTGGCCCCAGTAGGCTTCGACCCGGCTGGGCCCTTGCTGTTGCTGACAGCTCCATGAGGCGCGCGGGAACAGCGCGCGCCATCGACGACTTGGGCTTGGTCGGGACAGTTACCGGACGGCCGGACAGCGAGCTACCCATTGCTCACTGTCCGCAAGCCCGCGCCTACGGTGGCTGGAAATCGGGATCGGAATCCCGGCGGTGGCGAGAGCGCCGTTGCCTGATGCGGTCGGCCTCCTCCTTAGCGAGCATTACTGCTTCGCAGAAGTCGGCGATCGCCTGCCACTCCTCCTGGGTCCGGACCATGGCCTGTACCAAGGCCCGGCGCGAGAGGTCTCTGCCGCCGATATTTGCCACATTCAGTGGCGTGCAAATATTGAGTATATGTTAAAATAATAATTTCAAATTAACATCATCATAATCACATAAACATGTGTGTGATAATTATGTTGTCACAAAAATAATTATATGAATAGTGAAAAAAATCGATAACATTAACAGAATTTAAATTATGCCTTTATATAAAACTTTAATCAATTAATAGCAAAATTACAATTAAATATATAACGTCAAAGTAAGTAATTAAATTATGACTAGTTTATAAAAAATTTGTCAATCAATAGCCATTTCGGCTGAGAGATGTCCAATGTTCACTGTTCAAGTCCCAAGTGTCACTATATCGACTGGCTCTGTGCATCTCACACTCAAGGGAATCCCGCGAACCTCACTTCAATTTCCATTCAATTAAATTTTATTTTATTACGCAGACATTCCATATATCTATCGCATATTCCAGTCGCCATAACTTGCAAACAATCGTAAAACTGATCGTGTATTCAGGGTCTAATAAAAGTGATGGCGGCATGACGTCAAAGTATCAATAATGTAGAAATGGGAATTTTAAAAATATTACACTGTATCGAATAAAGAACGAGTTTGTGGTATAATAAAATGCCGTGGCAAATGTTTTTTTTTTATTTTTCTGCACTTGTTTTTTTTTCTCGTCACCCCCCCTGCTAACTGTCCTAACTAACTATTGACATTTTTCCAGGGGAACCGTTTTTCGTTCGGCTGTTAAAATCATGTTTCTGTAGTGAAGTTTGCTGTAGCTATATTAATGAATCAATAAGTGTTTTATATTGCTCTTGGCTTATTCTTTAAGTTAGTAGTGGCCCTAAAGCCCTAAGGTACGAAGGTAGTAAGAAGAAAAAAAAAACAAATAATTAATAAAATAATATTCCTAACTACATTTATATTCGATATAGGTAGTTAGCTTTCATAAAATACTAAATCTCTGAATAAATAGATGATTTTATAAAAAATATAACGTACACTAACGAAAACGATAGTATTTTTGACCTATTGTGGCCGACAAGAACCTTCAATCGCTCTCTAACTGTTTAATTAACACAACTTCACGTTTAGTTACCGATGCAATCCCTTGAATATCATGAACCAATAAGTAAGACATAATAATTTATTAAACGAAGATCATAACATCAAAGGCATTCCATCATAAGTCAGTACAAAAGATACTGTATCTACATATACACTATATTTAGGTACAACTAACTCCAGCAAGGCGACACTTGTAAAGGCTAAAATGAAAAGATCTCTTTTACAAAATGGGACTACAAAGAAAAGTGACACAATTCCAAATAGGTTTGAAAGCGTCGGAGAGAAGGCAATAGAGTAATTACGCTTGACACAAAACTTAGTTGCAATTGCTGGGGATAGGAAGAGCCGGCGCTCGTTTGCCAGTTCCTTCCGCTAGAGGGCTCTTCACCGGCGGCCGAAAAAAGTATCGATACTTTTGTCGCAACTCGAGATAGTTTCGGTAATCGATATCATTAAGACTGCTTTGACATCACTTCTTAAAGAAATAGGTATTGCGAGAAAACAAACGGCTTATCACAATTTTATTAGATACTCAATATGCTATTAATATGTGAAGAGAACACTTTTTAGCATCGCAATGAATTTACTCTGGTTTTCTTGGTAATATTTTAATGTTTTTTTTTTTTAAGTTTGTATATAAATTATGAGTATATTAAAGCAAGTTTTGCTTGTATGGGTGACAATGCCTGAACGAAATTACTATGTATTATATTATATTATATTATATTATATTATATTATATTATATTATATTATATTATATTATATTATATTATATTATATTATATTATATTATATTATATTATATTATATTATATTATATTATATTATATTATATTATATTATATTATAGCGCTTACTGTAAGAAAATTGGCATCTTGTATTGTTATTAATGAAGATTGAGTGCAGAAGACAATTAGGCATGTTTTTAATACATTTTTATAGGAAAGAAAGAAAGAAAGTTATTTATTTAGCACACAGATACATACAAAATAGAAACCAACCTGTTTTGTTGAATTTCCACTGCGATCACTACCTTTTATTATTTAAATGTACCGATGAGAAAAACTATCGATAATTTTGAGTCGAATCCATATCCCTGCTTCTAACTGAAATGTACTATAATAACGAACGGGAAATATTATAGGCCGTGTGTGATAGAAGGAATTTTATGTGCGCCTGGTACGCCCACAGTTTTGTTTATATATGTATTCCTAACGGCTCATGTCGCCCTAGTACCTCGGATTAGATAACATTTTATTGGTTGTTTTTATGTTGTGTGTACAGGAATTACTTGAGGGTAGGGTTTTTTGCTGCTCATCAAAGAATTTTGAATAGGGGAGGTTTCTTATGGTAATATTTTCTTTTTGCAAAACTATCACGTTTGGGTGATGAAGTTTTATGATGTTGTTAATATACCATATTTCCTATGTTAGATTAACGAAACGAAATAAAAAGAGAGGCCTGAAAAAAAGAGACCTATGATTTTAGTAAGACTAATTAATACTTATGCCAAAAAAAAAAACAAATATTTTTTTGCTTGTTTTTTCTACTTCTTTCAAACGGCTTTAATCTTTAGAAATATGTTTACCGAAAACCAATTGCTGGTTAAGTGTTCTTCTGAATGCACATAGCATAATATGTAAATCACTTAAGGCGTATAGTCCCTTAAACCATCTGGCCGAAATTATGTGAACGCAACTCTCGCACTTGCCTAGGCGGCAGTACGCAAATCTGTGCATTTATTTGCGGCCAGCAGCGCCCGGAAAGAGCTTTAAATCCATTTCCTCTGCGAGATATTGATTGATTTACATATGTAAATCAATCAATATCTCGCATGGTTCACTTTAAAGGATATTTATCCACCACTTTTTATGTGTAAAAATGTTTCTAAAGGTCTAAGCCGTTTCGAAGGACTAGGGCAAAGTTGCAAAAAGTTGCGAAATTGCTAAATATTTTTTTTTGACAAAAGTATTAATTGCACGAAAAAATCAAATGTTGATATTATTGTTCATGAATCTATAATAAACATATATTTTTTTCAAACCAATTGACTTAGCCGTTACGGAGGAGTAGGCCTCAGAAGATCACTGTTTTATGGCACTTTTCGGGCGCTTGGCCCTTAATATTTCGCAAAGAAAATGGATTTAAAGGTCAGCTGGCCTCTATACGGTCAGATTTTCAACGAACTATAAGCCTTAAGGCCAGGTCCTAATCATTTTGAACTTTTTGAAACCTCTGGAAATCGACATAGACCCGTGCCCTGGCGGAGTTCGTACAAAATACTTAGTGAATACAACTGGCTCTTAATTCATTAAATCCAAGCGAACGCCGGCATTCGCTCTCTTAATGTGTCTCTAATAGCGGTATTCAAAAGGTCAAGTAAGCGGTTAACAGAATACCCGGCCTCAGTTATGTTTGGCCAGCTCTCGACGTACATCAAAAGAGAATTTCATTCATATCTGCATTCTCTGCAATTCCAGGCAACTTGTTGAGCAAAATATTTTTCAATATGAAACGAGTGTTACGCATTACCCGGATTGAATTCCAATTGAAACGATTCGGTATATGTCAGACAATCCTGCAATAAATATGCTTATTGTATATGCACTCGCATTTTTATTATTCGTATTTTCTAGAGTGCATTTTGAGTGCTTAGTCTGAGTGTTCTAAAGCCTGGATTTTGTGTATTTTATTTAAAAGCTTCTCTATAGATAAGCAGAAAAACTATTTTACTTGGTATGTTGTTATGAACATTTAGTATTATGGTAATCAGCTTTTACTGGTGGAAAGTTCGGAATATGATACCTAATAAAAAGCTTGTAAGATTAGTTTTAGTATACCTGTGTGAAACCACGTGTCTAGTATAGTTATGTAAAAAATCTATGTACAAAATTTCTCTCTGTATTATGTAAAATTACCAAATTATTAGCTTGATAAGTCAGCCAAAATACATAGTTAAAGAGCCACCCAGGCGACTGAGGGGTTGTTTTGCACTTGCACACAACTGTTTGCTGGCACCTAATAGCCGCTATGACCCGCCGTTATCTGTGTTGTACTTAGTATCGGTGGTGTCCAACTTCTGACGTTTTTAAATATTTTTGCGAAAAAATATCACCTTGTGTAGAAACTATTGGAATTCATTTAGTTAATGATTCTGATCAAACTATTCAGGTTTCCTTTAAACTAAAAATAATGGGTGCAAATGCAAAACAACCCCTCAGTCATTTGGATGGCCTGTTGAATATGTATTTTTGCTGACATAACAAGCTTATAAGTTTGTGATTTTTCATATATATATATTCTTATATTCTTTATTGTACGTAACTTTACACATTATATATAGTAAGAAAGCCGATGTACACAGGCGAGCTTCATGATACAGTTGTGAAATTTCGTACACAGATTAGTTATATAAAAATACTATATACGAATATTTTTTTTTTTATGATGGGAAATATCATGCATTGACCCCCGCCCTTGGGCGGAGCGGGAGATAGTGTCAGACTCTTACTGACTAAAACCGACCCGTTCCTTCTAGCCTTCAAAGTTTTGAGTTTCGCAATTAATAAAACGATGTTATATTAACAAACAAGGAGATTTTGTATCAGTGCATGCTCAGAAAATCTCGTAAAACAAACGACACTTCAAAAATTACATCTAAGTACCTCCTAAATTATCCGGCCAAATTCCTTACAACAGTGCTTAGAGGCGACTAGATTTCTAAGACACAGGGCGGTATTCAGGCATCCAGTGTAAATCTTGTGAGCGTGGGAATGCGGGCCTGTGTCGGCGCCATGACAGTTTTGCAATTAGGGGTGCCACAAAATGGCGCCGGCGCGAAATTATCTCGCGCTTCGTAATGCTACGTGCAGACTTTGGGAAGGATTTCCACCAATGTTGCGACGTAATTGTTTATCCAATATTTGAGTTATAATGTTTTTCCACTATAATGGTTAATTTATCTGAAATTTGTTTAGTTTTGTGGGCGGTGTTGGTGAATTTGACTTAGGCTGAGTGGCACCATTTAACTATAACGATAGCAAAGCCGTTAACAGTAGTCAAATCGTCGAATTGACCAATAGGCGGCCGTTTCACGGCTGGTTAAGGTTTTGTAATCGTTATAGTTAAATGGTGCAACTCAGCCTTAATATATTGCGTGTTGTTATAATAAATAATTTTGATCTACTATTTTAAAAGTTTAAACTTTTTTTTCATATTTTCCATTTTATCTTTCAAACCTTTCTGATTTAAAATAATCACACTATTTGAAATAAATAATTTAAAACCAAAACTCGTAACTAAACGGTTTCAAAGTATAACAAAAAAAACCAGCCAACTGAAAGTCGTCCGCAGCAAAAAAACGTCAAAATGTCTCGTTTGTTGTGTGGAAACCCCACTTAAATATTTATTTTATTGTTTTTTTTTTTAATATTTGTTATTATAGTGGCAAAATAAATCTTTAAACATTTTAACTATATAACTATCACGGTTCATGAGATACAACTTGGTGACAGACAGACAGACAGACAGACAGACAGACGGACGGATAGTGGAGTCTTAGTAATAGGGTCCAGTTTTCCCCTTTTGGTTTGGAACCTTAAAAAAGCATTAATTCATTCCAGCCTATTGATGTCCACTATTGGACATAGGCCTCCCCCAAGTGTCGCCATAATGAACGATCCTGTGCGTCCCGCATCCATCGTTAAAGTACTCGTTGTTATGTACTCCGTTTAAATTTCTTCAATTTTAAAATGTTTGACACAAACATGGTCCAATATTGGCCAAAGTGTAACCCCGCCTCACCCGCAGTGACTTGTAACTAAGTTCAGGTGAAGTATCAAGCGACTGATTAAGTGACTAACATTAGCAGTGCGGCTGATTTTGTCAAAGCAAATCGCCTGCCAAATATTTACTTACTTTGTAAACTAAGTTTAAGTTAAATTGTAATTGTTTAGACTTCGACAGCTTTTCAATAGGTTTCGAAAATGTTTCGTCATTCTGTAGACATTGTTTTTTTTTGAGGTGGTAAATCATTCAATGACTTTTCTCGCTCTAGAGTGGAGCGGGAGGACGTGTCAGAATTATACAGGGCTTCAACAGGCCAAGATGACCAAGCTTTTGCAATATAATTAAACTAACAGAATAACTTAGGAAATATGAGACCTTCTTTTCTTAAGGGTGAAAATCATTCAATGACTTCTCTCGCTGTAGGGTTGAGCAGTAGGACGTGATAGAATTTTACAGACCTGAAAAAATCATACTTGTGTCCGTCAATAGCTCTTTGAGTTCTAGTACTCAGGTTTCTCTTTGAGAAATTCCCCATGGACCACGGGGATGTGCCCTGCTGGGCCCCTACGTTATTGCTGTTATCTCTTTAAGCACACTACACGCCGTCGAACAGGAAGCTCTCGAACTCGCCACATCCGGCGAGGACCTGCGTCAGGCGGAAGGTGAGGACGCCGTGGCGCCTCTCCAGTTACCACCATGATTGTAGCGTGCCCAAGGAATTGATAGGTATTAAAACGATTAGATTTCGAGGAGTGTGCATTAGAATTGTATAACCTAATTGCGCCTAACCTCTTCTAAGACCGGACCACCAGACGTACGGCGATGCGCCACCGGTACATGGTGGACATCCCACCTACATGCACAAAACGTTTTGGAAACACATTCATTGTGCGTACAGCTAAGGAGTGGAATTCCTTGCCGGAGTCTGTGTTTCCTGTAGTTACAACCCGGGAATCTGGAAGTCAAGAGTGAATAGGTTACTTCTAGGTAAGCGCGTTCCATCGTCGACCGCATCGTCGCTTTCCATCAGGTGTGATAGCGGTCAAGCGCGAACCTATCAAAAATAAAAAATAAAAGATTCGTGAAGAGATCGCATTTCTCCAATGAAAAAATGTTAAAGTGGAAGATTCTATTACACGATGATAAATTTTAGAGTTCAGGTCCAGACTCAATCTCAACCGTTTTATAACCCCCAAAAATCCTAAAAGCGAAAAAATGTAAATTACATTTCCTTGGTTCACAAGAGGTTTCCAATAGGCGTAAATTGCTTCTTATTCGTTCCGAGTCGATTCCGTTTCGTGGCTAATGGCATCAGAGTGTAGGTAAATACGGAGTAAATATATACTGCGGGCTTTTACCGTATTTGAATAAGATCTGCTGCGCTCCGATCGACGTGTCGCGAATAGATTTTGGGAGCTCTCCGTTTTCATGGTATCCTGGTACTTATTGATCTCAATTTCTAATTCGTTACTTAATTATCATCATCATTTCTGGCCTGTTGGTCTAGTGGTTAGTGACCCTGACTGCTATGCCGGATGTCGTGGTTTCGATTCCCACCCAGGACAAATGTTTGTGTGATGAACATAATCATTTGTTCTATGTCTGGGTGTAATTTATCTATAATAGGAATGTATTGAGAGCAGTAGCGGCCGAGTGGTAATGGCTCCGACTTACGAGTTGTAGGTCTCGGGTTCAAACCCTGTCAGGCGCATTACTTTGTGTAATTTTCATTACCACTGCTCTCAAAACGGTGAAGGAAAACATCGTGATTAAACCGGCATGTCCTAGAACCAAAAATTCGAAGACATGTGACATTCACCAACCCGCACTGGGCCCGAGTGGTGGATTACGGCCCATTCCCTCTCCTAGAGAGGAGGTCTGAGTCCCAGCAGTGGGAACATTAAAAAGGCTGATGATGATGATGTATGTATTTAGAAATATTATATATAAGTATGTTCATCAGTTGTCTAGTACCCATAACACAAGCTCTGCTTAGCTTGCGACTAGACGGCGTTGTGTGATATTTGCGGAATATTATATTTATTTCAGCCGGAACACGTCCACTGTTGGATATACGCCTCCCTAATTGTCATCATAACGAACAATCCTGTGCGTCTCGCATCCATCGGATTCCCGTGACCCTCACGATGTCATCGTTCAATCTTATGGGAGGTCTTCTGCTGCGTCTTTCGGTACGCTGTCATCACTCCAAAGCCTTTCGACACCAACGGCCATCTGCGTGCAATATATTCTTAATGCCACTTAAGCTTGGCGATTCTTTGGGCTATGTCGGTAAAGATAAGACTTAAATAACATCTTAATAAATCCTGATCAATCACTATTTGAAAATCATAGAAAATCAAACTGATTTCTAATTAACTGAAATTCCGATCAACATTTTATAATGCTGCCAAATGTTTTTTTTTTGTATGTGGGAAAATCATCCAATGACATCTCCGTGCCCTTGGGAGGAGCGGGCAGATAGTGTCAGACTTTTACTGACTAAAAACCCACTTCTGTTCTTTCGTTGCCATTGGTACCGGGGCCTTCCTTTCAGAAGCAGACTCTTAGCCCCAGTAGGCTTCGACACTGCTGGGCCTCTACGGTTTGCTACCAACTCCTTGAGGCTTGCACCGTCGACGTCTTGGGCTCAGTCCGGACGGTTACCGGACGGTCAGACGACGAGCTATCCATTGCTCACCGTCCGGAAGCCCGTTCCTATAGCCGTTTGGATGATGGAACCCTAAGAGGCGAAAAGATACATTTAGTTCCATTGCGTTACAACTTAATCTTTTATCGATTCCAAAATCATCAATCGGACAGATTGACTTCTTGAGTAAAATTAGCACAATAGCACCAACCGTCCAAGGAGTGACCCTTACCTTCCGCCTGAGGCAGGTCCTCACCGGACATGGTAAATTCGGAGGATTCCTGCATCGGATTCGTGCTGAAGAAACGCCTGGGTGTTACTCTTTTATGGACCACCCGGAGGATACGGTGGAGCATACGGTAGATGCGGTACGGTACGGCACACCCCCTGCCAAACGTCGAAAACACTGACAAAAAATTTCTTTACATTCTAAGCTCTCTAAATTTTAACCGCCTTTGAGTAAGGGAGGAAGAAAAAATATAATACAAAAATTTATTTATTAATTTTTTTATGCACTAAAACGTTCAGAGGCGGACTTAATGCCTTAGGTATTTTCTGCTAGTCAACCTTTGGGTGATGCAGAGAAAAATAGTGGTAGATGCAATAAAAGAGAGAGACAAGACGAATACAACAATATTGTTGTATTCGTCTTGTCTTGTCTTGTCTTGTAAATTTAACGGGGTATATATGGCTTATTAGTACCTATGTAAGTATGTATATACATAGGTACTAATAAGCCATATATACCCCGTTAAATTTTGATTGTTTTAATCCCCTGGAGGATTGATTTGGTACATGAAACACTATCGATTTGTAAAGACAAAATTAAAAGATAAAGTACCTTTTTTTTAAACTAGTATTTTACGCATGTAGAAGAAAAAATTCTATAAGAAAACGTAGCTGAGCGAGTTCAATGACCTGTAGGTAATTAGTACGCAACGCCGATTACTACCTACAGGTCATTAAACTCGCTCGGCTGACGTTTTCTTAAAGAATAAACTACATACCTAACTAATATAGTCAACAATTGGAAAACATTAACGTTGTGATGATACTACTGCCAACTTCTTACGAATTAGCTATAAACAATGGAAAAGTAGGATTCAGCTGTTATATCAACATAATAAACACATAAGAGAGAACCTCTCCCTTTCAGACAAATTTCCCAGTTCTATTTCCAACTTTGCCTTGTCAACCCTAGCCAGTAGTCATATAAACTTGTGTCAAACCAATTACCCTTTGCACTGACCAAATCAATTCCAATTAAACCCATGAATGGTTGAGGTGAATGGCTGTTTAGAAACGGTCACTCTGTAGGGTAGGCTACAGTGTGTCTCTTTGACGGGTAAAGACCGCAGTGATGGCCGATACCGTGTCGGCGTTCATATGGTTTGCTTTGCGGTTTCATGAATAACGCACTTGACGGGAGTTTGAGGGTTAGGTCCGAAGTTTTCGGTGTAGAATTAAGTGTTAGAAGTTTAAGTGTTAGAATATTTAATAATGGCACTAATATTGTAGGTATTATACAAGGTGTAAGGGATAGGCCTCCGCAAACTTTAATGGCTTTTTTTTATGGTGGGAATAAATCATGCATTGACATACCCCGCTCTTGGGCGGAGCGGGAGATAGTGTCAGACTCTTACTGACTAAAAGACCCACCCCGTTCCTTCATACCGGGGCTCGAGCGCCCTTTCGGATAACCCTGGCCCCAGTAGGCTTCGACCCGGCTGGGTCCCTGCTGTTGCTGACAACTCCTTGAGGCGCGCGGGAAAGACTTTAAGGGCTTGCTCAGTAGACGAATCTGAATAACCTTAAATTTTTTTTTTATGAAAATGAAAAATAATAATCAGTTTCTCCATACTAAATTATGAGACCACATAACCTTGTATATCGAATATATGAGAGAGAATGGACCGTAATCTACCCTGGCCCATCCACCACCCCACATGTCTTTGAATTTTTGGTTCTAGGACAGGTTTTTTCACGATGAAGCGCAGTTGTTGGATGAAGAAAGCAGTGGTCGAGGCCGTCAAGGACCTCCACGGCTGCCCTCAATATGTAACTGGAATAACACATAAACTCCATTACACTTATACACTATGATTAGAAAAATAAATTACAACCATAATACAAGCACTGAAATTTTAATTAAATGCACTTAAGTGGTGTTTTTTTAATATTTTTTAGGGTTCCGTAGCCAAATGGCAAAAAACGGAAACCTTATAGATTCGTCATGTCTGTCTGTCTGTCTGTCTGTCTGTCTGTCCGTCCGTATGTCAAAGCCACTTTTTTCCGAAACTATAAGAGCTATACTGTTGAAACTTTGTAAGTAAATGTATTCTGTGAACAGCATTAAGATTTTCACACAAAAATAGAAAAAAAGCAATAAATTTTGGGGGTCCCCATACATAGAACTGAATCTAAATTTTTTTTTTTCATCAAACCCATGCGTGTGGAGTATCTATGGATAGGTCTTCAAAAATCATACTGAGGTTTCTAATATAATTTTTTTCTAAACTGAATAGTTTGCGCGAGAGACACTTCCAAAGTGGTAAAATGAGTGTCCCCCCCCTCTAACTTCTAAAATAAGAGAATGATGAAACTAAAAAAAATATATGATGTACATTACTATAAAAACTACCAACGAAAATTGGTTTGAACGAAATCTAGTATGTAGTTTTTTTTTTAATGCAGCATAAATCGAAAAAAATACACTATTATTAAAACATCGATCAAAGTTACAACACATTGCAAGAACTTTTATATTATGTTACTTGCTGCTATGGAACCCTTCATGGGTGAGTCCGACTCGCACTTGGCCGGTTTTTTTTCTTATTGCAGGCAAGTTTATAATATGAGAATCGACGTTACATTACATATGTATTGGTATCTAAGCACACATTTGAAAACACTCCAGTGACGAAATCTAAACTTTATCAAAATAGGTATTTTGTAATCTAAAATAATAAAAATATATTTCGGGATAAAAAAATACCTACTTTAAAGATTTCAGGATTAGGGTTTTTTATGGGACAAAATAATTAAATGTAAAGTAAGACCGTTACATCTAGTTTAGATAATCTAGGCATATATAAAAACTTCGTAAAAAAAAAAACGTAAGAAAACAATTTCCAAGCTCCGTATGACTGCAATAATTCTTAATATGCGAAAACACACATTTAAAACAGAATTATTCCGTTTCAACTCAGCAGCTTGAGGCTAAAACAAAAGAGAATCTTCTTTATAACTGCAGCGCGAATATAAACGATGTTATGAATCGCTTTAATTGTAACTGAACTCATAAAGTGTACTAAAGTACGCACTGTGTCCACAAATTTCTAGAATTCCAGGAACATTTTGCAGAGAAGCGGTTTTAATGCAAATCAACGCTGGTATGGTGACTACGTTGTAAGACCGGGCAGGACAAAAAGGAAGTGTTTATTTTCAATTTAATTGCTTTAATAGGGTTCCATACTTTAAAAGGAAAAAAGCGGAATCCTTATAGGATGACTTTATTGTCCGTCTGTCTGTCTGTCTGTCTGTCAAGACCCTTTATCTCGGGAAAGTGCGGATGCATCGAGTTGAAATTAAAACTATATACTCAAGCTGTGAGAAAATCAAACTTCAGAATTAACGAAAAAAAAAGATACGGCCGTTTATGTCGCAAAAAATGCTTTTTAAATGCCGCATCATTATAATAGATATAGTTACTGTTATTATTTTAACCGAAAGACGTCAACTTACATATTTGTTACTTCTTTACGCTCGAACGGCTGAACGGATTTCGATTTAACTTGGCACAAAGGTAAACCAAGTTCTGTTTTTTTTTATTATTAATGTTTTTTTTTTTTATTATTATTGATAGGCTTACCACCATCTCACCTAATGGTAAGCGATGATGTGGTCGACGATGAAGCACGCTTGCCTAGAAGAAACCTATTTACTCCCGACTTAAAGACTCCTAAGTTGAAATTGCACATAACATACTTTTTAACCCGGGATTATATTCCCTTAGGATACGTTTCTATTCAATCGTGTATCTATCCCGGGATGTCTGTATCAAATATTTAGAACCCTGTACCTATCAAATATTTTGTCACCTTATCAAATATTTTGAAACCTGTATCAATTATTTTGAGCCCTGTATTAAATATTTTTGAATGCTTTTCTTCGAGACTGGATGACTTGAGGTTGACAAATCCTTATAGAAAATGAGCTCGTTTAATACAGTATTCTGAACTGGGGTAGGTTATTTTTTTATTATGATTATGTAGAAAATTTTAGAACGACTGAACCGAGTTATAGTATTGGAATAGTATCAATTATAGTCATAAGGTATTAATTAACTACAGGCCTTGAAGAGAATTTAAGATTATGGATAACGTGTTAAAAAATTATTGCACACTTTGGGGCCTTTGTAGCCCAGGGGCCCCATGTCGTAGATTTTTTTTTAGGTGGAAAAATTATCCATTGACATCCCGCTCTAGGTCGGAGCGAGAGATAGTGTCAGACTTTTACTGACTAAAAACCTACTCCTTTTTCTTCGTTGCTTTTTGTAGCGGCGCTGAATCTTTCTTTCAGAAACAGATCCTTGGCCCCAGTAGGCTTCGACCCTGCTGGGTCTCTACAGTTTGCTGACCACTCTTTGAGGCGCGCGTGAAACGATACGCGCTGTTGACGTCTTAAGCTCGGTCAGGT
This sequence comes from Mythimna albipuncta, assembly GCA_929112965.1. NCBI lineage: Eukaryota > Metazoa > Arthropoda > Insecta > Lepidoptera > Noctuidae > Mythimna > Mythimna albipuncta. Next base: position 3,337,529 of record OV815973.1, read on the forward strand.
CGGTTATCGGACGGTCGCACGACGGGCTACCTATTGCTCACCGTCCGCAAGCCCGTGCTTACGGCTACATCATAGATAAGGCTGATATGGCGGCAGCTACGCCTCAAACAATTTTTATTTATTTTATATTCCACAACTATCACACAACGCCGTCTAGTCCCTAGCTAAGCAGAGCTTGTGATATTAGTACTAGACAGCTGATTAACATACTTATATATTTCTAAATACATACACATTTTAGATACCTAAATTACACCCAGCCAGACACAGAACAAATGATCAAGCTCATCACACAAACATTTGTCCTGGATGGGAATCGAACCAACGACCTCCGGCATAGCAGTCAGGGTCACTAACCACTAGACCAACAGGCCAGTCAAATAAAAAAAAAAAAATCAATAAGACAGTAATATAGTTTATCTTGAACAGTTTCCATAGTGTGGCAAACCCATTTGACTGGATTTGTTGCATTCAAAGCACAGTTCTGCGGAGTTGTACCTACTACTAAGGTATTCGCAGTTTGAACTGAACTTGCTGGCGTAAAGTGGAGCTTGCTCTAAGATATTAGCGGAAGCGGAAACTTTATATAATAGTAATAATTATTTTTATTCAGGTCAAATACACCAAGCGCCATTTTCATATAACAATGTCATGGCGCCAATAACACAATAACATAGAATCAATGTCACATAACCCTTTAAAAGGTTTCAGACAAGTGTTTTTGTTGTAACAAATGTAAGAAAGAAAATGTAATGAACCATAAAGAAAAAAAAATCAATAAATAAAATAAATTGAAATAAAAATCAATAAAATCAAAGTCAATAAATTAAAAAAGCAATAAAATAAATTGAAATCAAAATCATTAAAATCAAAGTCAATAAATTAAAAAGCATTAAATTGAAATAAAATTAAATGTTTATCACATTTAAAAACAAAATTAACTATACTACCTATAGAAAAATATAGAGATGTTTTAGGTTCGTATATAGTTCTTCTCTGACCTCATCTCCTTTTTGAAAAAATAATAATAATTAGATAAACATTGCCCAACACTAGAAACTAACTACTTCTGTATCGTAGGTGCATTCACAAACAAAATCATCTATTGATATCTTCATAACTATTTTTCAGGTGGGATCTCATGATTCTTTCGGCCTTATCGAAAATTTGTTCTGCGAAAAATGCGACCTACCCACTGCCACTTAATTATTCCCGATTGAAGAACTGATATAACCCAAAAAGGTTATGTCGGCACCCTGGTTCTCCTCCTTAATTTTGCGTTACAGTCAAACATCTGTAAGATCAAAGTGCACGCCATGAGACGAATGGCACCTTTTTTTATGGTGGGAAAAAATCATCCGATGACATCCCCCACTCTTGGGCGGGGCGGGAGATAGTGTCAGACTCTTACTGACTAAAAGACCCACCCCGTTCCTTCTAGCCTTAATACCGGGGCTCGAGCTCCCTTTCGGATAACCCTGGCCCCAGTAGGCTTCGACCCGGCTGGGTCCCTGACAACTCCTTGAGGCGCGCAGGAACAGTGCGTGCCGTCGACGACTTGGGCTTGGTCCGGACAGTTACCGGACGGCCGGACAGCGAGCTACTCATTCTTCACTGTCCGCAAGCCCGTGGCTACGGTGGCCGGGAATCGGGATCAGAATCCCGGCGGTGGCGGCAAGGACGCTGTTGCCTGATGCTACCGATGCCACCATGCTCGCCGCGCCGCGCGCCTCTAAGACCGAAGTACCAGACCAGGCCGCAAGGGTCCGGAACTCTGCAGCAGTTGCCCGCTATCATCTCTTACCTTATAACCCTGCTACACATTTATCAGGTGGCACAGCGTGTATGTTGTGGCACTCCCCTGGTAATGAGGTTCGCATCGCACGCTATTGATATTTGTTACGTTTCTATTGAACCAAGAGTGTAAATGGAAGCTGTGTGAGGTACAAGCAATGGCTTTTGAAAAGTCTATTTTAGATAATTGGATGATGGATGGAATCCTGCAGATGGTGTTTCGAAGGCTACTTCGACATTACTGACTTTGTTCATACTAATCACTTTTTATTTTCCTAAATTGTTCGTTACACGGCTGACAACTGACTGTTAGGGCTATATTTCACCGGGACACCAGGGCGGCACGACAAACTTCTTTATCGAATTAGTATTACAATAGGCTTCTAAATTATAATCTTATTTTCTTGCAACGCACTATCGATGTACCGTAGATCCTGGAACTCTCAGCAGCTCTTAATAATCAAATCAAACCATCCTATCAATACCTAGACTCGAGAGTCGAGGGTCGAGAGGCGTGTGGTCTGTATACCTCGTGTACAACGTGCCAACAATTTGATTATGATACTACCGCTTCAAACATCCTGCAGTCCTGGTACCAACAGTACCGCCTTTGACGTTGATACTAACGGAAGTTCTTAGTTAATACGTTTAGACAGCAGGACCTTAATTATCTGAATCAAATAAAACTGGGCGTATTCTGTTTAAGGTGTATAGTCCCTTGAACGTCACAGATACTACACCACCGCCTAGGCGGCAGTGCGAGTATCTGTGCATTTAATTCCGGCCAGCTGCGCCCGGCAATTATCTGAATTAAATAAAACTGGGCGTATTCTGTTTGAGGTGTATAGTCCCTTGCACATCACACATACTACATCGCCGCCTAGGCGGCAGTACAAATCCATTTCAAAATCCATTTAAATCCATTCCTTTGCGAAATATTGAATAAACAATGGCACGTTCTGAAGAACACTTACTAGCAATTTTTTTTGTGTAAATATATTTCTAAATATCATTTTTTTTAAAAGGAGTAGAGAAAACAAGCAAAAAATATCATGTCGTTATTTTTTTTTTTTGGGAAAAATCATGCGTTGATAATGTTTTATATGAATCTATAACAAAACATTTTTTTTCAAACCTATTGACCTAGCCATTACCGAGGAGTAGGCTTCAGAAAGGCACTGTTTTGTAGCACTACTCGGGAGTTAGGGCTTGAATCTAAAATTCAGGAAATTGATTTGAAAATGAAATATTTCCATAAAATTTATTCTAATTTATAAAAAACCTCGCGTACAGTATTTGGTGTCAAATTCGTCCAAAACTCGTCAAACTCGTCAATTTTTATGTTTTTTTTTTTCATGTTTGAGTATAAGATCGTAGGCTATTTGTTATCCTACGGTCACCCCCATGTTTTTTCTTCCATAATATATATAAATTACCCCAAGTATTGTTGGCCGGGTCAGTTAGTATATAAAAATAACTTACTGTTCGTTAGTCTTACTAAAATAAAAATAAAATCTACTTATTTATCAAGCTTCACTTTAGTGTGACAGCTTGACTTAGATTCAAAAGTTGTAAGTTGGTTTCTGTTGTGTTATTTATTTGGTGTACAATAAAAAAGAGAGATTACATTCTATTCTATGTAAAATAAAAGATATTTTGTCATTTTCGCAATTAGCAGGAAAGCCTGCCTATACGAGTATTTACTTTGTGAAAAGACTGACAAGACAGACTGGCTATTTATTATGTCCTAGTAAAATATCCAACAATATACGGTACAGTTAGTAAAACTAGACAACATTTCCGTGCCCACCGCATGCGCCAAATAACATTAGTATTCGTTCCCCATTCGACGCAGATAAATATCCAATAACAGCCTATAACTGTCTTATTACACTTGTTATTGAACTAATATTATGTCCTCTCAAATGCCTATACAAAACATATTGTGTAGCCATATTACAAATCAGTCTTAAACAAACTTTTTTAATGACGATCCTTAAGAACGTTTGTTTTTCTTTTTTTTTTGTGGTTTAAAAATCAGCAAAAAATTTCGCTATCAGACTAGTATTTTCAGATATTAACGACGACGTATAATGATTTATTGTTATTTATGTTTTATTTTGTTTATTGTAAGATTGTTACTGTTATAAAATTAATCCTTGCTGGCCGATCAGCGTCTCACCATCGACGATGGCTGGTGCTGAAAATCAGCGCTGTGGCTCTGTTTTACATGAGCCTCAGCATTTTGCTGAGCGCTGGCCGTTTTGCGCGGATGTGACGCATATCCTACTTGCGTGCTACTTTAGTCGAATTTATTATTTGTTTTATTTTAAGGTATGCACCATGTTTGCCGCAAATAAACACTTTTTCTTTCTTTTCTTTTCTAGATTACCTCCTACAAACTAAAAAACACAAAAAACAAACTTTTTCTTTATTAGTGTAAATTACCGAATTTGTCAAAATCAACAATTATGAAGTCAATGATATACTATTTCTGACACTATTGTAGGAGTAATAGCAGCCTTGAGGCCCTGTTTAGAAGCTACGGTGGCCACAGACAGACTCATAAATACACACGTCAAACTTACAACACTTCTTTTTTTGGTGTGGGTTAAAAATCTCATCAATCCCCTAATATGTAAAACGAGAAAGAATGCCAGCATCCCCAGAATTTCATTAGAAAACGGAGTCACTAATTACTTCGCCACTCCAATCGAGAAGCGCCCGGGAAAAGGCCAATTCATCGGATTCTAATTAGAAAAAACTTATTCTGATCTGCTACGGAACTTTCGGCATCATTGTTTTAGTCGCATTCATCCTTACTGTTTTATTTCTCACGCCATTATCACCCTTATGTCATTGGCCATAAGAAACTTTCAGGTGAGATGGTTTTATTGGCTCTAACTTTAAATAAGCTGAGATAAAGTTAGTAAAATTAAGGTTTCCTGTGTATTAAGAGTTGGTTTTAGTTAGTTTATTGTTTTAATCCATCAGTAATTACTGTTAGATAAATATTTGCCACCTGAACATGAATTGTTATATTATATTTCCACTGCTGGGACTCAGATCTCCCCTCTAGGAGATGGCATGGACCGCAATCCAGTGCAGAGTGGTGGATTCACATGTCTTCGAATTTTTGGTTGTAGAAGCTGGTTTACCTTTACCGTTGTGGGTGCCTTGGTGATGAAATAGATTACAAAAGAGAGCAGTGGTAGCAGACCGTTAGTGGTGGCGTAGTAGGTCCCAACTTCCGTGTTATAAGTCGCAGGTTCAAACCCAGTCTGGCGTAATACTTTGTGTGGCCTATATGGAAAATTTATGATGATGGACGACGCCGCCGAGGTCGACGCCGCCGAGGTCGACCTAGGAAGAGGTGGCGAGATTACCTAAATGCTTACCGCGGGGACTGGTTCGAGGTGGCTCAAGAAAAGGATACCTGGAAGAAGAACAAACACATTAGCGAAATTGGCTTTTAATTCATTAAACCCTAAGCGAACGCCGGCGTTCGCTCTCTCAATGCCTTTCTATTGTGTCTTTAATTACTGTATTCGAAAGGCTGAACATAAACTATACTTTTGGATGCCCCAAGAGCCCATACACCTGTACGGACTTAATGAGTGCCACCAATATTCTTACAGCAGACTTATGACAACGCACGAGTCGGACTCGTACACGAAGTAGCGTCCTAAAGCAGCGTTTTAAAGCAAGTTTATATGCATAATTAATTAATTGTAATAGTGACAAAAAAACAAAAATGAAGATATTCGCAGGAGAACTAAGGTTGCCGACGTAGCACGAAGAATTACCAAACTTAAGTGGCAATGGGCAGGGCACATTGCTCGCAGAACAGTTGCCGTTGGGGCCGAAGGTTCTGGAGTAGCGAACACGTACCGGAAGACGCAGCGATGGAAGGCCTCCCAAAAGGTGGACCGACGACCTGGTGAGTGTCGCGGGAACGCGGTGGATGCGGGATGCACAGGATCAGTCGTTGTCTTTCGGCTGAAATGATGATGATGATACCTGCGTAAGGGTGTTGGAGAAAATAGAGATGTAGAGATGTGGTTTTTTTACTCTTACTGACTAAAAAACCCACCCCGCTCCTTCTTGTCTTTCATATCGGGGCCGAGCCTGCCTTTCAGAAGCAGACCCTTGGCCCCAGTAGGTTTCGACCCAGCTGCTGCTGTTGCTGACAACTCCTTGAGGCGCGCGGGAACAGTGCGCGCCGTGAGATATGGTTTTATTTTTAACCTGGGAGGAGGTTCTTAATTACCAATGCAGGTGAATTAGGTGATCATTACACACTCAGATCTTACAGCAGACTTATGAAAAAAAAGGTTCTCAAAGACAAGCACGTATCTAACGAGACAAGGCAGTGTCTACATACTTTCTATTTAGTTCCAGTCAGGCGTGCGTGTCACTTGAATACGCGATGAGGGTGGATGAGGGGCATAAAGCTAGTTACACATGCAATGGTCTAAACAAGCTGGCTTTGCGGCAGATCAACTGTGCTTGCTTACTTGTGAACGGGCCTTAGATCTTATTGGAATTTTGGATGTGGTATAGGATTGGAGCTTATGTACTATCAATTCATTTTTCTTTTAATTCGTTTTTATTATTATTATTATAATAAAAACGAATTAAAAAAAATATTATTATTATTATTACTTATCTATATTGTGCTCAAATATATTAGAAGCGACAAGAAATATGTAACCAAGATTTGTGTAACTCATAATATGATTGAAAAGAGTGGCCATGGAGTTTCTTCTTCTTCTCCATAGAGATCTACTATTTGGAACGTGCAATTTAGCTTCACTTTTTTGTCGATATTTTCAATGTACAGAATTTTCACTTCTACTTATTGTAAATATAGATATATCCTGGGGATATCCTCTTGTTATCGAAATTTCCTGCAGCAACACAATAGCTAACTTTACATAAAACCACCATATCTACGTATCCATTGTTATTCATTTTCATACATCATCAAAAGCAAGCGGGACACGTAGAAACCGTTTGTTTTCATACGCGGACCACTTTCGGGCCGCGTCCAAATTGTGGCCCGACAATATGGCCGCGTCCTCACGAATAAACCTCGGACGGTTTCCGAGAAATATTGGATTAATATAGGTATTCGTTGTTGATAGGTATTCTTTTTATTTTTTTGGACACTCGTTTTTATAAGTGACAGTTGGATGATTTGGTGTAGAACTTCAGGTTTTTGAGCAGATGAAGGAACGGGGTGGGTTTTTTAGTCAGTACCGACCGTTCAGTATCCGTCCGGACCGCGCCTAAGTTGTCGACGGCGTGTACTGTTCCCGCGCGCCTCAAGGAGTTGTCAGCAACTGTAGGGGCCTAGCAGGGTCGAAGCCTACTGGGGCCAAGAGTCTATTTCTGAAAGGAAGGCTCAGCCCCGGTATGAAAGGCAACAAAGGAAAGGGGTGGGTTTTTAAGTCAGTAAGAGTCTGACACTACCTCCCGCTACGCCCAAAAAAAGAAAGAAAGAAAAAGTGTTTATTCACGTCAAACATGACGCATACCTACCATAAAAAAATAAATAACAATATCGACTAAAAGTAGCACGTAAGATATGCGTCACATCCGCGCAAAACGGCCAGCGCTCAGCAAAATGCCAATTAAGTTATACCCAAGGGCGGGGGAAGTCATCTAGATGATTGGTACCCACCGAAAAAAAACCTATTAAGTTTTAAAACATTTTTTATCTGTCTGTACTAAAAAGCTTCATTACATTCAGTGATGTGAATCGTCAGTGAAAAAATATTAAAAATAAAAATGTCGATTTGGACACACTTTTACACGTCAATTTTTTTTTGGTCAATAAAAACTAGATTACGCTGGTATTTCCTAGCTGACTACCCTGAGAAGAAACACCGAAACAGGGGAGAAAGTCTCTTTTAAAGTCCATACAGCAAACATGTAATGGTCAAATCATATGAGAACCATGCAGATTGAAGTCTGAGATGGTCTTTTGAAGAAAGAACCACACAGTTCTAAGAGGACTTGTCCAGTCACTGAAAGGATTTGTCTGTATGCGTGTAGCTCAACTCAGGACTACTAAGGAGCTCAACGACTAGACGAACAAAGACACTGTCCGATTGTCCGAATCGTCAGTAACTCGTTATTCTAGCTACGGAACCCCAATGCCCACACACGACCCTAATCAAACAAGTTGAAAGGCACCGTTCATTCCCTTTTTAATGTAGACAACAAATATGTGAACGATGAGGAAGTTTATAAGTTAGCCGCAGTCAAACACGCATCGAATCCGAGTTAGGAAGTGAAAGGAGAAAAACGGGGATCTATATTTGATAAGGCAAGTCTGTAAGTTATTCATATTGGTACCGATTGAGGAATAATTCTCGTGGGTCGGTTCAGGGACGTAACTGTTTTTTTAAACACCCGGTGCAAACATTTTTATCAGCCCACCTTTATGTAAAATGTTTTAAAGTTACCCGGTTAGGACACTAAAAAGACGCGATATGATTGGCAACGAGAAGGAACAGGAGTGGGTTTTTAAACAGTAAAAGTCTGAAACTATCTCCTATTCCACTCAAAGGCGCGGAGATGTCATTGGATGATTTCGCCACCTACAAAAAAACCGGCCAAGTGCGAGTCGGACTCGCCCATGAAGGGTTCCATAGCAGCAAGTAGCATAATATAAAAGTTCTTGTTATGTGTTGTAACTTTGATCGATGTTTTAATAATAGTGTATTTTTTTTTCAGTTTATGACGCATTAAAAAAAAACTACTTACTGGATTTCGTTCAAACCAATTTTCGTTGGTAGTTTTTATAGTAATGTACATCATATATTTTTTTTAGTTTTATCATTCTCTTATCTTGGAAGTTAGAGGGGGGGGGACACACATTTTACCACTTTGGAAGTGTCTCTCGCGCAAACTATTCAGTTTAGAAAAAAATGAAATTAGAAACCTCAGTATCATTTTTGAAGACCTATCCATAGATACCCCACACGCATGGGTTTGATGAAAAAAAAATTTTTGAGTTTCAGTTCTATGTATGGGGACCCCCAAAATTTATTGCTTTTTTTCTATTTTTGTGTGAAAATCTTAATGCGGTTCACAGAATACATCTACTTACAAAGTTTCAACAGTATAGCTCTTATAGTTTCGAAAAAAAGTGGCTGTGACATACGGACGGACAGACAGACAGACAGACAGACAGACAGACAGACAGACATGACGAATCTATAAGGGTTCCGTTTTTTGCCATTTGGCTACGGAACCCTAAAAAGCAAAAAACGGCAAAAAATTACGTTTTTTGTATGGAAGCTCCCTTGGTTTTTACAACCGTATTATGTAGGTCCGCGATAAATAAATATTATCATAACGATAAAATAGCAAGAAAGAAAGAAAACTAGCATGATCCTAAACTTTGTCCTGGGGCCCTGCCATTTTACGATCTAAACTGAACTGTAAACTACAAACTAAACTATACAGGGTGTATAGCTCCGTCCCTCTTTTATGCTCGCACGATTGACATTTTAAAATGTCATGATAAGGTGGTTTGATAATTTCTCCGCCCCTCCAGGCCCGGCGCCCCTCGCCTGGGCACCGCTAGCACTGCCCTAGTTACGGCACTGGGCCGGTTTCGGTACAATGTGCTATGGCGTGCATCGCCTATTTTATGCGAGTTGGTTTTTATGGGGTGCGGTTGAGAAAAAAGTGAGTGAACTTTTTATGACTTTGCAGATATTTGGGTTTGGATGTATTTCATATTCCGAGGCACAAAAACTGACGAATTCTGGACCCTTAGTGTAAGTTGCGGTCTCACTGGGGGTATATTGCATATGTATTTAAGACTAGCTTCTACGTGCGGATTCACTTCCGTGAATGTAAAAACAATCCCGTAGCAGATATGGACCAGTACAGTGTCAAGTTTATTTTTTATCATTGCACTTACGTGAAAACCTGATCTTATCCTTACCGCTTTTTAGGCACGCAATTTACTGTTTATCGCACTAGTGCGGGAAAAGGGCGCACACATTTTAGTATATTTATCGTTTATTTATACCTTTGTCAGTGTGTTGAAAAACGTCGTTTGCTACATGTGGAGAATTGTCCATAAAAACCTTGCTTGCAGCTCGGGAAAATTTCGCCTCGGACGCAGTGACAAACTTTCAAATGTACTATTATTGCATACATATTACTAGTTGTTTTTTTTCTTTGTTACTATGGATTTTTAAGTCCGAAATAAAATTATTATTATTATCCCAAACATTGACCCCGTTAAGGCAAATATATTTACGACATAATAAACAACATGTTCAATTTATATTATTTATACAGTAATAATACGAATATAAATGTTTGTGCTGACATAAGTGAACAATTAATTACATCTTCACATTAAGCAATCATTAACTAATATTATCTGTTTGATTGGACACGTAGTAAAGTGGATTGACTGGTCATGTAATGTTTTGTTTTAATGGGCATCAACTATGCTAATTACGTAGTTAATGATAATATGACTGGCCTGTTAGTCTAGTGGTTAGTGACCCTGACTGCTATTCCGAAGGTCGTTTGTTCAATTCCCACCCAATCCAATCAAATCTATTCAATTCAATTCCATTTGTTGTCCCTGGGTGTAATTTATCTTATGTATGTATTTAGAAATGTAGAAGTATGCTTATCAGTTGTCTAGTACTCATAACACAAGCTCTGCTTAGTTATGGGTATTAGACAACTGATAAACATACTTATATATTTCTAAATACATATATTATAGATAAATTACACCCAGACACAGAACAAATGATTATGCTCATCACAAAAATATTTGTCCTGGGTGGGAATCGAACCCACGACCTCCAGCATGGCAGTCAGGGTCACTAACCACTAGACCAACAGGCCAGTCAATGTACTAATATGAATTGAGGAGTGTTAAAATTTTCATGAAAACTTTCACGCCAAAGAAGATACTGGCAAAGTATTAGACAAAGTGTGACAATAAAATAGTAATTAAGACGATATTTTCGCATGCTGTGCTCAATAAATTAATACCTAGAATATTACGGTTTATTAAAATTTCCAGTACATCTGGCACTGCGCGTACAGGAAACTGTTAAGTCCCTTAATTATAATGATTCACAGTTATCAGTAATGCATTTATAAATTAAGAGTATTGCATACAAAAGTCCCATTATTTCTTTTCTGGTGCGAAATGTCAATGACGAATAAAATCGATGATTGTATTGCTCTAAAGACAGGTTGAGTCGTTAAAAATATTTCTCAGTCATACGTGAATCGTATTTCGAGACGGACACACGTCTATTATTTTGTCTAGATTTAATTGTAGTGCAAAATAGTAATAGAATTGCAAAATGGGTGCCTTTAAAAGTGATTCTGTGATTTTTATTTTATGTGTGATTGGTAAGGCTATTTTGTAGTGTTAGTGTGACGATGGTTATTAGTTTTGTGAATTAATTATAATTAAATTAACACAATCTATTACAGTGATATCAATTCAACTAACAACGGGGCAGCAAAATGAGACAAATTCTCAGGTAATTATAGTTTTATAACTACCGTATGCTCCACAATGTCCTACGGGCGGTCCACACAATTGACACCCGAGCGTTTCTTTTACACGAATCCGATTTAGGAATCTCCCGAACTGGCGTCTTTCCAGCCACTCCTCGAAGAGGGGACTCACTGCCATATTTATGGAGTGCCTAAGAGTACGAGGTACCTTCTTCATAGTAATTTATGCCAGGGTTGCGTGATCAGCAAAACCGTAGGGGCCCATAAGGGCCGAAGCCTAGGCACCAAGAGTTGTTCCGAAAGGGAAGTCCGGGGTCTTGAAACGCAAGGCAAAGAATAAACAGTGAGTGGGTTTTAGTCAGTTAAAGTCTGAAACGTACAGGCAAACCTGTCAGTCATACCGTAGCGTGTATGGCGCGCATAACACGCGGGCGTAGTCGCTGGCAGTATACAAGGTATAAGGGACAGCCCTCCACAAACTTTAAGGGCTTGCTCAGTAGACGAAACTGAACAACCTTCCACAACACTTTTTGAAACAAAAAAAAAACACACACATATAAGTACAATAAACCTTTTTTTCCAGCCCCCTGCAAGCTCATCAACATCAACGCTCCTTCCTCTGGTTGCGCGTCCTTATGTAGAAGCTCCCATAGATCCTAATAGTCCTTGCGCGCCGTATAATCCACCTGTTCCTGACTTCAGCGCTCCTGGTAGAAGGGTCAGCGAAGTTAGTAAGTAACCTTTTTTTTTTGTACGGTATCATCATCATCATCATTTCAGCCGAAAGACCTCCACTGTTGGACATAGGCCTCCCTTGAGTGTCGCCACAACACCCTAGAACCTTTCGGGCCCATCGACCATCCGTTCTATGAGTAATGTACCCTGCCCACTGCCACTTTAGTTTGGCGATTCTTCGGCAGTACGACATGGCATAATCAGCTTTTTAATGTTTCCACTGCTGGGACTCAGGCCTCCTTTGTAGGAGAGGGAATGGACCTTAATCTACCACGCAGGCCCAGTGTGGGTTGGTGGATGTTACATGTCATCGAATTTTTGGTTCAGGAGATGCCGGTTTTCTCACGATGTTTTCATTCACCGTTTTATAATAAATAACACAAAGTCCGGACTAAGCGTTTCGCCTCGTCGTTTATACCGCGTACGTCGAAGGACAGGAGTTTGCCTGCTGCGGTCTTCCCGTCCAATCATAATTTCGGTGTCTTCAAGGCTAGAATGAATAGGCTCTTAATAAACTAGTGCGCCTCACCATTAAAGATTGTATCGCTACTTACCATCAGGTGGGATCACAGTCAAGCACTAGTTTATTTATAAAAAAAAAGTAATGTGTCTGGCTGGATTTGAACCCGTGATCTACAACTCTTAAGTCGCAGGCGTTACCACTCAGCCACAACTGCTCACCAATCGGCCACAACTGGTCGGCATGCCAGCATTAATAATATCATCCGTTGGGCTCTTGTCACCACCGGGATGCCAACCGTTTTAGAACCCAATGACTTGGCACGTAATGACTTGGCCAGACAGGCTGATATACACCATAAGTGTGGGATGTTTCAGTGTTTGGACACTCATGCACCATCTCATTTCCTTAGCACGGTGGACTGAGAAGCAAGACGTGCTGGGGCGGTTGCTGAAGGAGCAGTAAACCTCAAACGGTAAAAATATAAATTTTCGACAGTTTTATATTTCAGCCATTTGAAGTTGAAATATGTACTACCCCTAGTACATATTTCAACATATAACATCAATAAACACATTTCAACTATAACTATGTAAAAATAGTTTGATTATAATGAGATTTAAATATCCTTTATGTATCAAATATTAAACTTGAGCATTTAGTTTTGTTTCTGCTTACAATGTTAATGTAAATTACACGGTTTCCGATATAAAAAATAAAGAAATATAAAACACAATGTAATTATAATAAATAGCGATCGATCCGTGAAAAATTCATAATACCTTTACGTATTATCATAATCGCCAAACCTAAGTAGCAAATGAGCGGGGTACATTACTAGCAGAACAGATGGTTGATGGGGACGAAAGGTTCTGGAGTGACGAACACGTGTCGGAAGACGCAACGTTGGAAAGCTCCCACGAGGTGGACTAATGACCAGGGGCCCAAGTCTGCTATTTTTATAAATTCGTCATTACAACACGATCACTTTGTCATTTTGCTAAAAGTTCGTAATCTGCGAATTCATAATGATCGATCATTGATCGGTCAGTGGTACCGTAATAGAGTTGTGGTAATAACTGCACAATAACGTTCTAATGGTAGAACACTGATCAAATAAACTGTCAAAGTTTTAGCAGATTACCGCTTACGTCAAATATTCATTTTTCAATATGTACGAGATTACTGTTCTATGCCATTCTTCCAATGGAGTGTCAGTGGTTGACCACTGAAAAGTCAAAATGACGCCATTATATTAGTAGATTATCAAACTTGTCAAAATCGACAATTATGACATCAATGATAGACCATTCTGACACTATTGTAATAGCAGACTTGAGGTCCTGGTAAATCACGGAAGGGCGAGACTCGGGAAATGGATAAGACCGTCGTTATTGCGAGGAACTTAAAGTTGAACTTCAACAAAATGAATGCGAGACGCACGGGACTGGCCATTATGGCGACACTTGAGGAAGCCTATGTTCAACAGTGGACGTCTTTCGGCCAAAATGATGTTCATTTTTACTTATTGCCTTATGTTATATTGGGCTGATGTATGGAGAGTGATTCTTCGTGCTATAACCTTGGTTCTTCTGCGGATATCCTCATTCTTGATTCGATCACCAAAATCATTCAATGTGCTTATAATATTTTAGAAGTTTCCACAATTCCTCATGAATCTCATTATCAGAGCTAGATTTTGATATAAACGGGACCAATCTGGAAAAATATTCTTCAGTCGACAAAATCATTTCCCATATCAATTCACAATTGACAGAGTTCTGAGTTAACAAAAACCTCCTCCTCCGCCTCCTATTTTTGAAGTAGGCGCTTAATAAACTAATGCGCTTCATTAGTTTATATAGCATCACTACTTACAGCTAAAGAGTGTAATTCCCAGCCGGAGTCTGTGTTTCCTGATTGCTACAACCTAGGGGTCTTTAAGTCGAGAGTGAATAGGTTACTTCTAGGCAAGCGTGCTCCATCGTTGGCCACATCATCACTTACCATCAGGTGAGATAGTGGTCAAACGCAAGCCTATCAATAATAATAAAAAAAACCATCATGTGGGATCGCAGTCAAGCACTAGTTTATAATTATCAATTAAAAAAAAAGTATTAACGCAATTCAAAAATAGACAACTATACAAGGTGCCAGATAACCATGAAATAAAGTACATTGACCTTTTCGTAATATCTCTGTAGGTACCCGAAAAACAAACAATGTACTGCTTTTCATTACTAGATCATGTAAAGGATCACGATACATGTCGATGCAAAACAGCTTTATGTCTTCATTTCCATTTTTTTAAAAAAAATGAAGGAGGGTCAATGACCGCTATTCCACGTTTATCTGTCGCCTACCTTAGACTAAAGAACAATGTTACAATATAAATAAAATCGTTTCAGAATGCTACGAGTACATTTGGCAAGTTAAACTTCGAGATGAAAAAGCTAAAAGACTAGAAAAGTGTAAGTTGACCAATCTTATGTATAGTCTGTCTAGTCCCACGCTAAGCAACGCTTGTGTTATGTTTGAGTGCTACACAACTGATACATATATATTTCTAAATACAAACATATATAAATACATCTAAATTACACTCAGATACAGAGTGCTCATCGAACCGACGACCTCCGGCATAGCAGTCAAAGACCACTAAACCAACAGGCCAGTCCTATGTTTTGATATAATTCTCAGGCAATGAAGGGGTTTCTTGATATTTATTCTTGTTTTCAGGTCGTGAAATTATGCCTGTGCCTGGCATAATGGGAGGCCATCGAACTAAACAAGGAGAATTTCCTAATATGGTAAGGTTCTAAACAGACGGACCGCATTTCAACTGCAATAGAACTGCAAACACGACTGCAATAGAACTGCAAACCAATCGTGCGGTCCGATTGCAGTCGTGTGAACTGTACACCGACTGCATCCGAACTGCATCATACCCACCCGCTCGCTCGCTCCGCCCTCCCACGCATAGTGCAGTTCGGATGCAGTCGGTGTGCAGTTCACATGACTGCAATCGGACCGCACGTTTGGTTTGCAGTTCTATTGCAGTCGTGTCAACTGCATTCAAACTGCACTTAAACTGAAATTTGCAGTTGAAATGCAGTCCGTCTGTTTAGATCCTAAGAGTATTCGCATTTTTCCTACTTCTTCAACTTTCACATTTCCGTGATTGAATCGAAATAATCTAGTAGGTTAGAAGTGTTAGAACCTACTAAACTAAGGTGATGGTATGAAGACCCTCGACTGTGAACATCAAGTCTGAAACTCCACAGTTCAGAGTTAGGTGGAACAGAGTGTTAAATACCACATACGTACCTCCGTTGAAAAGGAAGGATACTTCGACCAGTCGGGTGTTAAGTCTGGTCCAAGCAACGACCCGATAGTTGATTCGGGGCTGTTGTATGTGTTCTAATAGCACGGAGAAGTCCAATACCACAGTGCAGAATTTTCAATTTTAGTTCCTATACTGCATCATAGATGTCGCTACAACGCAAAAACCCATTGTTGGGAATGAGATTTGTAGCATTTTTGCAGTTCTACAAAATATGAACTAGCTGTAGAAAGAGACTGAGCAATAGTCAAGGCATTGAATAATCCTATCACTTATCACTTACATATCTGATCTCCTTAAAGAAAACTTATTAGGGTTAGAAGAAAGAATAAACGAGATAGGAACATGTACAACACTATTTTTAGTATATGTAGAAGCAAAACAATTCCTCAATCGCCCGGATGGCATGGTGACCGTGTATTTGTGCGGACGATTAGGTAACATAACAAGCTTATAACTTTGTGATTTTTCATGCTGAACTTATGAAATTTTGTACATGATTCACTACATGAAAATACTAGACACATGTTTAGGGTTTCGCATAAATACTAAAACTAATGTTGCATATTATATAGTTTAAGTTTACAGTCAAGTTAACGATCTAATCTCTTTCTTCTATCGATGTTTCATCTTGATTTCTTATTCTAATCTGTATATCTTCTACCAGGGCGCCATAGGCTGGAAGCTGGTCACCGGCACATGGAAGTTCATGTGTGGCTGTAGCCTCATCAGTTCCAAGTTCGTGCTAACAGCTGCCCACTGCTCCAGTGCATCAGAACGAGACACCACGCTTGCTGATACTGTGCCCAAGATCGTGAGGTTGGGCAGCAGGAATATTCTTGACTTTGTAAGTTGGTCTTCATCATTTCAGGCGAAAGATGTCCACTGTTGGACAAAGGGCTCCCTCAAGTGTCGCCATAATGGCCGGTCCTGTGCGTCTCGCATCCATTTTGTTCAAGTTCAAACTTTAAGTTAGTCTTATTTTCAACTAACTGGTTCGCGCGGGTTCGTCGCCGTCAGACCTATATAACAGCGTCATGCCGTTTGGACACAATTTCAAGATGTTTTTTTTGTGCGATACCTTATTTTTTTACAAATTTAAAATTAGCATACGTATTCCCTATACGACGCGTATTATTCCACGCGTGCCTCAAGGAGTTGTCAGCAAACCGTAAGGGCCCAGCACGATTCGTTTCTGAAGGGAAGGTTCGGCCCTGGTACGAAAGGCAACGAAGGAAAAGGTGTGTGTTTTAGTCAGTAAAAGTCTGACACTTTCTCCCACTCCGCCCAAGAGCAGGGGATGTCATTGGATAATTTTTCCACCTAAAAACAAAATATGTACTCCTTATGACATCAGCTAACTATTTGTGAAAGTTGCGTTGAAATCCGTCCAGCCATTTCGGATATTAGTTGAAACAAACAGACAGACAGATCTCTAATCAGATTAAGAGGTCTTTCAAAGTTATGTCTTACGCCACTCCAAAACCTAATGGTGTCATCGATCGGTTCGGCGAGCAGGGTGCCCTCATCATTTTATCATCAGTGTATCCTGTCCATTGCCAAGCTGCTGGAGACCTGATGGGAGGCCTGAGTCCCAGCAGTGGAAATATTAAAAGGCTGATTATGCCAAGCTTGGAGATTGGCATGGCTTTTCTTGGAGATAACTTCATTTCTGATGTGATCACGCAAACGTATTGATAGTAAGACGACATTTTAGTAGATAAGGTCTTTTTAGAACGTTTTTCTTTGACCACTATCTCACCTGATGGTAAGCGATGAAGTGGCTGGCGAGGGAATACGCTTGCCTAGAAGTAACCTATTCACTCGTGACTTAAAGATCCCTACGTTATAGCTATCAGGAAACACAGACTCCGGCAGGGAATTCCACTCCTTAGCTGTACGCATAATGAATGTGTTTCCAAAACGCTTTGTACGAATGGGTGGGATTATTATTACTATTTATAGACCATGATTCAACGTTCATCAGTAGACGTTTATATCCTATAAAAGTCCTGTCATCATGATCCGCACTCCTGATAGGATTCATTATTTGATGGCTGGTAATTTGTAAGGGCTTATCTGGATACTCCGTTTTATAGTACAATTGCTGAAATAAAATTTATCACTGCTCTAAGGGAGAAGATAAAGTGGTACCATTTATAGATTCATAAAAAGTTCAGTTTGGGCGTAGACCAGACTGTACTTTAAATAAAAACCTTTTGCAATAATGAATATGTTATGTTATGCTTTTTTCTGTGGCTTCCTGACCATGGTATATCTTTCTATCATACCATTTTTACGGGGAGAAAAAAAGCTGACGTAAAAACCATTAAATCTGTTCCATAATAATAATAATTAATAGTAACATTTTGTACATAATATTACTATTGTATCGTTGATAAAATATAATAAAAAACTATTTTACATATACATAATATAATAAGTTTGGTTCAGTGGTCGCTGCGTGTCGCGGTTTGTATGGTCTTTAGTTATTTTGGTTCGGAGTTTACATGTTTGTGAACGTACCCATGATACAGGAGCTAGAGTGGGGCAACGTTAAAAAAAAGTTCAATTAAGTACCAAGGAAATTTTCTAGAGTGAAATATCACCTATTTTTAATTAGCCAAAGCCTAGAGGAATTTGGGGGAGGCTTTCCCAAATTCTTTCATGTATTATTTTCTCGAACCAGGTTGAATCAGCTATTACGGTAGGCGTCCAGGTCGTCTTCTTACCTACCTTTCCATAGGTCAGGTATCTACTTTATAAGCACTGCACGACTCGGTTGACCTTGTGGGAGGCTTTTCAACGCTACGTCTTCCGGTACGCGGTTGCCACTCCAGAACCTTTTAGCCCCATCGATCATATGTTCTGTGAGCAATGTAGCCTGCCTACTGGCATTTAACTTTGGCAATTCTTCGGGCTATATCTTACTGGTTTTTCTGTGGATATCTTATTATTATTATTTGGTAAGACACACTAACAGCTATTAACTGATGTGTGTATTTCATATAGTTTGAAGATGTTTAGTCTGTCAAATAGATTTTTAAAGTATTTCAATGTGGTCATAACACTTTCCAGGAGCCTGCTCCATGTCGGTACAAATTGCTTCAAAGGCTTATTTTTGGATGCATTTGTCCATAACTTGAAGGACTATCCTCTTAAATGTTTGTTGGCATTCAGTTTGGCTTCAAGGCTGTGAGTATTTTATAAGTCTACCGTATCTGCGTTGTTCCAGTGCGATGACAAGGTCAAGTTCTTTATGACATTCTTCGTATGATAGATTGCGAATGGTACGGACCATTTTAGTTGTCCTTCTCTCTTATCTTTATTCCTGTAGATATGAATATTCCTCAAAATAATCATCTTTATTCTCTGTGCAGGACAAAAGTGGCATCAAAGCTTACGACGTGAATATCAATTTTAGTTGTCCTTCTCTCTTATTTTATTCCTGTAGATATGAATATTCCTCAAAATAATCATCTTTATTCGTTCTCTGTGCAGGAAAAAAAGTGGCATCAAAGCTTACGACGTGAATATCAATTTTAGTTGTCCTTCTCTCTTATCTTTATTCCTGTAGATATGAATATTCCTCAAAAAAATAATCTTTATTTGTTCTCTGTGCAGGACAAAAGTGGCATCAAAGCTTACGACGTGAACATCAATTTTAGTTGTCCTTCTCTCTTATCTTTATTCCTGTAAATATGAATATTCCTCAAAAAAATAATCTTTATTTGTTCTCTGTGCAGGACAAAAGTGGCATCAAAGCTTACGACGTGAACATCAATTTTAGTTGTCCTTCTCTCTTATCTTTATTCCTGTAGATATGAATATTCCTCAAAAAATAATCTTTATTTGTTCTGTGTGCAGGACAAAAGTGGCATCAAAGCTTACGACGTGAACATCAATTTTAGTTGTCCTTCTCTCTTATCTTTATTCCTGTAGATATGAATATTCCTCAAAATAATCATCTTTATTCGTTCTCTGTGCAGGACAAAAGTGGCATCAAAGCTTACGACGTGAACATCATCAAAGTGATCGTGCACCCTAACTACAAGTCTCCGAAGCAGTACTTCGACATCGCCCTGATGGAACTGGATCGGCAGCTCCTGTTCTCTGCAGATATACAGCCTGCTTGCTTGTGGACCAAGCATGATGTGGGCATGTTCAGTGAGAAGGCCGAGGTTACTGGCTGGGGCGTCGTGGAGTCTGGTAAGGAAAAGAGGATCATCATGATCAACCTTGTTAATGTTTCCACTGCTGGGACTCAGGCCTCCTCTTTAGGAGGGGGAATGGGCTGTAATCCACCATGCAAACCCAGCGCGTGTTGGTGAATGTTACATGTTTTCGAATTTGGACATGTTTCTTTACGCTCTTTTCCTTAACCGTTTTGAGAGTAGTAGTAATGAAATAAATTACACAAAGTAATATGCCTGGCAGGGTTTGACCCCGCGACCTATAAACTCGTAAGTCGGAGCCATTACCACTCGGCCACCACTGCTCTCTGAGGGAAAAGGGAGGAGGATATTTATCTTTATTATACGACTACGGCAATCCGATGGATGCGTGACGCATAGGACCGGTCATTGTGGCGACGCTTGGGGGAGGCCTATGTCCAACAGTGGACGTCTTTCGGCCGATATGATGATGATGATACGACTACGGCAAAGCCAAAGGAGGGTTATGATCTTGATAGACTATGTATGTTTGTATGTTCATCTCATGGCTCCTAAACCACTTATTGGAACTCGACAAATGAGGTACCGTTAGAACCGTCTTGATTGTCCGCTGAACTTAGATTACGTGACCTGTCACAAAATTCAATTTGGCGCACTGTAGAGGACAAAATGTTTTGTGTTAAAATAAAAAAAAGAAGATAAATACGCCGCGCTTGGTATCATATGAAAGTGCTTCACAGCAAAATAGTTTAAATAATAAAAAGTTAAAAACTAAAACCCGACGGAAATGAAAAAAGTACAAAACAAGATTTTCAGTATGCTGAAATAAACAAGGTTACTAAAGAAGAACAGAACAAAAAGAAAAGCCGTAGTCAAACGTTATTATAGGTTCCAACCGTAACAATTTAATAACGTGTGACTACGGAATTTAGTGGTAGGACTTTAGATAGTCAATAGTCATTTGGTGTAAAATTGACCATAGTAAATAATTTTTTTTAGACATTATCATCATTTCAGGTGATGTTGTCTTGTTGTATATGTGACTGTTAGACATAGGCCTCCTCCAAGTGTCGCCACAATGAACGCTCCTGTTCGCCTCGCATCCATTGGATTCCCGCAACCCTTACTAAGTCATCGGTCCACCTTGTACGAGGCCTTCTAACGCTACGTCTTCAGGTACGTGGTCTCCATTCCAAAACCTTTCCGTCCCAACGGCCATCTGTTCTGCGAGCATTGTGCCCTGTCCATTACCACTTAAGTTTGGCGATTCTCCGTGCTATGTTCTATTTCTAGACATACGCTACGTCCTAGGTAGGCGGTTCAAAGTGAACGCGATTGTAAAGCGGTGCCACGCGAATTCAATGCGTTGCGGTGCGACGCGGCGGCTATGTCCTACGTGCAATCGTCTAATAACACGACGACACCGCATCCAGTTCGCGCGAAAATATCAAGCCAAGTGATCGCGTTCGCTTCACCCACCGCACCCACCTACGTGCGTTTGGTTACATAGGCCACTTCAATATGTTTCGACTGTTTATTGTTTTCCCGCCGCGCCATACCGCTTCGCGTTCGCGTCTATATCGCTCACGCAGGACGTCGCGTTAGACTATCTTTTTTGCAAACATTTGAACCCCACTGACAGTAGAAACTGTCAAGTTACTGATGTCCATAGACAATCCATGCTCTCACACCCCCTCATATTTATTTCTGACCATTTCTCCCTATAGGAAGTCTGCAGACATCTCCCGAACTCCTAACAGCAGAAGTTGACATCATAGACTCTGGCAAATGCAGTGACCTGCTCCGAAGATCCTGCAACAGGAACTGGTGTGGACTGAAGGAGCATCAGCTCTGTGCTGGCAAGTTGAGAGGAGGCGTGGATGCTTGTCAGGTAATTTGAAGTTTTTGGAAAAAAAAAACTATTTATTTGTCATACACACTGGTAGATACACACAATGTAGTAACAACATGTAGTAGACACTAATATATTTTTATTAAAAAAAAACATAGACAACTAACAATGTGTGTCTCAGGGCGGCGCCAAATAGGTCCAGTTCAGCAATAATGCCAGACAACTAACTACGTGGTAGTTGCCTGACGCTGGTTTTCAACCGAACCTTATTTCGAGTCTACGGTTGAAAATTGGTTTATATTGAAGTACTCAGTTATTAGTGTTAGGTGTAGGGTAAATAATTTACATATTATATAAGTTTATGTGTTATACATGTAAGTAGGTAGTACAAAATATCTATACATATAATAAAATCGTAGGAAAGTCAAAACTGTACATTGAATATTTTTTAAAAAGAATACTTGGAGCGTGATCTACAATCGATACCGAAGCCAAAAATATAGTTTTTAGAATTTTTGTCTGTTTGTCTGTTTGTCTGTTTGTCTGTATGTATGTCCGTGATAAACTCAAAAAGTACTGCATGGATTTACTTCAAATTTTGCATGAATATTACTAAGAGGTCGGGTCAACACATAGGCTACATATTATCACGCTATCACCTACGGGGGAGGAGCTGTGAATCTTTATTTTTCTTACGCATTCTGTGACAGCGTGTAATATAAGGACGCAAATTTAAATGTTGTTTTTGAGTAAGTCATGCTATAATCTAGCTTTACACTATAAAAACTACGCCATTAAAGTAACTTGGGCAGAGAAACATAGTTTAATGAATTTTAGTAGTATAAACACAATTTTAAAGCAGCGCCATCTATGAGATTTCATCAAAATCAAATCAAGTTATATGTTAACAGTTTTTGGAAATTAATCATTTAAATTTGATCATGTTGGCGAGGTTAGTAGTTAGTTATTCTTAAAATTCATAGATGGTAGTGTGCATTTTCTTTATATTATAGTTCGTTTTGACAAATTCAAGTTCCAACAAAACCCTAAAAATCTGAAGCAGAGTTGTGAAGACAATTAAAAAAAAATGCGGTGTTATATTGTATTACATGGTGGCATTTCTCAGACTCTGTGAAGTCGACCAGTTTGTGAAATCCTTTACGTATGACAAGGTGCCTTCATATTACACGTACGACAAGCAAAGGGGTGTATTCAACCGACGTCGACGAGGAGCAGCTGTGAAAGGTTTTCCGGGAATTTTCAAGGACACCGCATTGGGTAGGGTTTATACCTTGCACCGGAATAGTGGCGAATGCTATTTTCTGCGGTTTTTAATCTCACTGTCCCAGGCCCAACGTCTTTCGCCTTTCTGAGGACATTTGATGGCGTGGAGTATCCCACTTACCGCGCAGCCTTTTGCCTAATTGGGATGACACCCTCGCGGCGGCAAGCGTCAGTGACAGTCCCAGCCACATGCGTCATCTGCTTGCCGTCATCTTGGTGTTTTGTGGAGTCGCAAACCTGGTAGCTTTGTGGGAGAAGTATCGCCATCATCTGTCTGAAGATTTTCTACGAGCTTTGAGGCGTGCTACTAGAGACGAAGTCGAAGTAACTGATGAACACGTGCTGAACACCTGTCTCAGTTCACTTCAAGATGTGGTCATTTCTATCGGCGGAAATGCACTGATCGAATATGGGATACCAGCTCTCCAATCATCACCACATCAAGACCATGGAAATCGGGAATATAACGCTGAGACAAATTACGATCCGGGCGAAATAACCACCATACGAAATTACCATGTCGCTTTGTTCTCTTGAGAGCAAAAACAAATTTATGACACCGTCCTTGAAAACGTTGGGCAAAACCAGAGTAAAATGTTTTTCTTGGATGCTCCTGGTGAAATAGGAAAAACATTTGTTACCACTGGCATACTTGCAGAGGTCAGGAGGCAAGGCAAAATTGCTATTGCTGTAGCGTCGTCGGGATTCACTGCCACACTGCTTCCGGAAGGCAAGATAGCACATGCCATGTTATTTATCGTTTTAAATAACGTAGCATATGCTGAGTTAGGTGCCTTTTTGGCCTCACACTGATTATATCTTTCTTTTTTCTTTTCATTGTGTATTTTTAGTTCATATTATTGTGTGAGGCACGAATAAATGTTTTTCTTTCTTTCTTTTCTTTCTTTCCATGTTAAAAATTCCCATCGATTTAGAGAGCGCCAAAACGCCTGTTTGTGGTGTGTCACGTAACAGCGATAAGGGACACGTGCTCAATGAATGCTCTCTAATGATGAGTGTACGATGGCCAATAGGAAGGCAGTTGAGGTCGTAGACAGAACATCCGCATCTGCATCCCTGCAGGACATCCGCAGGAACTAACATTTGATGGATGGTGTCACAGTTCTGTTCAGTGGCGATTTCCGGCAAACACTTCTCGAGGTGACGCGGGGATCGAAGGCTGACGAGGTGAATGCTTCGTCGAAACGATCTTCGTTGTGGTCACAAGTTCGTACACTGTGCTTGACCATTAATATGAGAGCTCGGCTCGGCGGCAATGCACGTGCTCAAGAATTCTCTGATGTCCTTCTAAGTTTTGGCGAAGGCACTCTACCAGAAGAGAGAGGTGGACAGGTGGTACTTCCAGAGTCTCTCGGTAGAGTGGTATCCAGCTTAGAAAAACTCATTCAGTGTGTGTACGGGGACATCAGTCGTATACCGCACCAGCAGAATTCTTGGGTGCGTGAGCGGGAAATTTTAACGCCCAAAAATTATCAGGCTGTAGCAATTAACGAATGCATTCTCTCGAAAATTGAGAAGAATGAAGTGGTCTACACCTCGATAAACACAGTTGTCGAGCAAGATGATGCCACACGTTATTCCGTGGAATTTCTGAACTCCCTGTCAGCAAGTGGACTTCCGGCGCATACCATCAAGCTGAAGGTCGATGCCTGATTGTGCTTCGAAGTTGTGACGGGACCCGCCTTAAAGTCATCTCGCTCCACACAGACACACCATTGAGGCGGAATTCTTACGGGTTGTGGCGTCAGCGAGGCAGTATTTATACCACGCATTCCCCTCATACCCCATAACTTCCCGTTCCAGTTCAAGCGCGTACAGTTCCCCGTGTGTGTTTGCTTCGCGATGACCATCAAACCAGTCCTGACTCTCTTTACATTTTGGCTCCTGGCAGTATAACTACCAACGTAGTTTATAGGGAAGTCTTGTAAGGTATGATACCTTTATACGTATTTTTACTCTTTTGTGTCTTGAAATGTATTCCTGCATGATTTTCTCTATTTCCTTCAGTCACATCTTATGACTGAACTCAGCAGGATTCCCATATAACTCTCTTCACTAGCTTCGTTTGCGAAAAAAAAACTTATATTATAATGCTATTTTAAAAGTTGTTTATTTATAATGCTATAGCGACACTGGCACCTTAGGTATTTTTAGTGCTGTAGAGGCTTCACGCAGATGACGTCGCGGGCAGCAGCTAGTATACAATATAAAAGTAAAACCAATGAAATAAAAAAAATAGTAATAATTCTATTTAATCGTGCATAATTCCATGCGCAAACAAAAAACCGGTTTTGAAGTGGCTCAATCTCAAAACGCCGCCACGCCCCGTCAGCTCACACTTTTTTGAGATTTGTACAACATTAGTTATAATAAAGATAAGGCAAAACCTGAAACACGTATGTAGTATTTTTATGTAAAGAATCTGGGTACAAAATTTCATAACTGTATCATGAAAAATCACAAAGTTATAAACTTGTTATGTGCTTGTTAGTCCGCACAAATACATGGTCGCCAGCCCATCTAGGCGACTGAGGGGTTTTTTGCTCCCGCACTCAGCTGTGTGCTAGCGTGACCTGTATTGTACTTAGTGTCGGTGGAGACTAACTTGTAACCTTTTAATTATTTTTGGGAAAAAATATAATATGTATGGTGTAAAAATTATCTGAAATAGATTCAGTTACTTATTCTGAACAAACTATATTATATATTATAACTCCTTGTATTAAAATGTACTATTTCAACATTGATGTATCAAACCCTTTTTCTTCTGGTTCTTTAAATCAATGTATTTCAAGGATATTCCCTATTTTTTGCGCGACCTACGGCATGCAGGTCACCAGGGGCCTAAGTCTGCTATTTTTATAAATTCGTCATTCCAACACGATCCCATTGTCATTTTGCTAAAAGTTTGTAATCTGTTAATTTATAATGATCGATCATTGATCGGTCAATGGTCTTGTAATAGAATTGTGATAGAATGACAATATCGAGCTTATTAAAAGCACTAATTGCGCAATGACGTCGTAATGGTGGGTCACTGATCAAAGGAACTGTCAATTTTTTGCAGATTACCGCATACGTCAGATATTCATTTGTCATTATGTACGAGATTGCCATTCTGTGCCATTTCTTTCAATGGAGTGTCAGTGGTGGACCATTGGAAAGTCATAATGACGCCATTATATTAGTAGATTATCAAAACTTGTCAAAATCAACAATTATGAAATCAATAATAGACCATTCTGACACTATTGTAATAACAGACTTAAGGTCCAGTTGTCTAAGGGTATTCTTATGAAACATTTATTTCATTTCCCAGGGTGACTCCGGAGGACCTCTTCAAGTGAAGATTCCCCTGCCAATCACGACGCAAGGCAGCATGAACTATGTGATTGGCATCACCTCGTTCGGAATAGGCTGCGGGTTACCTGGGCTACCAGGAGTGTATACTAGGGTAGCTAGTTTCGTGGACTGGATTGAGAGTCATGTGTGGCCGAATCAGTCATAATTATTAAATTAATTTATTATCATAATTATGAATTTTGGCAACTTAAATCTATGTTTATTATATTTAAGTGGTCTTTACATCTATCTTGGTTGTTTTATTATAACATAAGTAAAGAACTGCATAAAATTTCGACTTTTTTTTACAATTTGTAAATATATAAGGTACCTAGGCTACATTTGTTGACATTCTTAATTTCAAAAACGAAAATAAATATATAAAGCTGTCTTGAATTGACTTGTAATCTTTTTACATGATCTAGTAATGAAAAGCAGTTCATTGTTTGTGTTTCGGGTACCTACGCAGAGATATATATTAGGAAAAGGTACTTTAATTAACGGTTATTTGGGGCCTTCTATAGTAAAATATTTGCAGTTTATAATTATGCTATATAATTTCTTTGTCAAAACTCCTCTTTTTATTAGATAATATCCTAATTGGTTGTTTATTACAAAACGCAACTATCTTCACTAAAGACATAAGTAATTAAATGCCTTTATCTAAATAACAATAATTACGTTTAAGAATGTTTAATTGTTTTTAATATTAAGATAATTTATCTGTGAGATTGGCTGAATAATTATTAAAATATTACCTACAATCAATTAATTTCTCTCTTGAGACAGTTATGGTCGTTTACGTAGTTTAATTTTTTGGTATATTAATAAACTTTCAAAAGTACAAAATGAAATGTTTTTCTGTGATTTTGGTGTTATCCTTTATAGGTAAGCATTTGTCCCTCTCAAAGAAAGTAGTTTTATTTCATGATTTCTAGTAATTTCTGGTATTAAAATAGAGTTTATATGTATCTGAAGTGTTTTTTTTTATTCTGTTAAACATATTGGGTACCTATTTCAAATGTATTTTATTTTTCTGTAAACATTTTACAGTATTTGCAACTGGAGTATCGAATTTTACCAAAGAAATTAAGGTAAATTAACGTTATATAATATTTTTAGGGTCAAATAAGGAAATAATTCAAATTAAGAATACTATTAAGAATATGATGCACATCATTAATTTATTTTTAGTTCGGTCAGCTAATTATTGAGTTTTGATAATTATTATTTTGTTACAGACTCCTAGCAAAAACATAACCAAACCTTCTATCCAATCTTTACGATCAAAGGAAAAGCCACTAAAACCCCCATCCCATTTCAAGCCAGATAGATCAAAGCTCAGGCTAAAAGGAACACCTCCTCCGCTAAGTCCACTTGATAAAAAGACTGATCCTCCTACTAGCACAAAAGTCACGATTTCTATAACTACTGAACCATCAACACTTTCCACGACTAATAAGCTCCCAAGCCCGCTAACTACAACTTCTACACCATCTAATCTCCTGGTCACAACACCAAGCACATCCCAAACAACGGCCATACTTCCAGCCAATACAACCATCACTACTCAATCAATCAACCAAACCACCACCAAAATACCATATTGGAAACCAAAACCTACAACGCCACCTTCTAAGTCACCTGGGCCTGTAATTCTAATACCTAAACAAACCGCTAAACAACCGAGCTCTCCAACACTTACGCAATATGATCCTTGTGCACCATTCAAAAAACCACCTATGCCAGATTTCAGGGCGCCTGGTAGACGCATCAGCGAAGTTAGTAAGTGATGTTATAACTTTTATTTTGATTAGGCTGATAGAGTATTCTAACACTTTTTTTTTGGTTGGTTTTGATCTAAAAAATTAGATGTGTTTAATTTTTAACAGTTTCTGCATTAATTCATTATTCATTACCTCAAGCACATGAGAACCGTTTGTTTACTCATGTACCCCATTCATTCCCCATCTCAATGTCTTTCTACTGTGTCTCAAATTACGGTACTTATTCGAAAGGTTAAAAAATACTGTGAAACATATTTTTTTTTACTACGCATAATAAATGTCTTAAGTTGTGAAAATTGGCCCAAAATTGAACTAATTTCATGTTCAGTATAGATTAGCTTGTTTGATAAAGTACAATAGTATTTTTATTATGTTTTAGAATGCTTTGATTATATTTGGGAGCTAAGAGTTCGTAATGATGAAGCGGAACAAGAAACTGAGTGTAAGTTTTCTGTTACTGTTTAATTAGGAACAAGTTAAAGTCAAAATGTTCTAAATAATTTGTCACAGAACACCGGAATCACACAGGTCAGATTAACTCTTGTGTATTAATTTATTTCTGAAACTCGTGCTTTTAGGTGAAACTTGGAGATCGAGAGGAGGTATATCCTCATATATTGTTGGTGGTCACTATACCTTTTCCGGAGACTACCCTAATATGGTAAGACATAAAATATAATTTCGCGGGAATAATCAACTGACGATATTCACTATTTTTGTAAAGTAATTTACTTTAAAACACTCTTCCAACTACCAGGGCGCCATAGGATGGAAAGAGGTTATCGGAACGTGGAAGTTCATGTGTGGCTGCACGTTGATTAGCCCAAACTTTGTTCTGACTGCTGCCCACTGCTCTAGTGCATCAGAACGCGATACTACAATTTCTGATGTTATACCAAAGATAGTGAGATTAGGAGATAAGAATATTCAGGATATGGTATGTACAAAACTAAGCCATTGAAATTTTTGAAAACTACTGTTTTTTCAGCTGTATCTACTATAACATTTTACCAGGTAAATGGCACACACGATGCGGACATCATTAGGATAATAACCCATCCGAAGTACAAATCTCCGAAAAAGTACTTTGACATAGCACTGATGGAATTGGGAACAAAGCTAAAGTTCACCTTAGACATACAACCTGCTTGTTTGTGGACTAAGGACAGTATCACTAAGTATGGTTATGAGGCACAGGTCACTGGATGGGGTGTTGTGGAGTCAGGTAAAAGCTTGGTATTTATTAGTTCATTTAAAAATGCATACTCTCTTAACAATGTATTAGTGATAACTCCTCTATCGCGCTGCGCTCCTGGTACGTCACGGCCACAAATTTTCAGCTCATCATCTTATTTTTCCAATTAATCACGATAATCTACTTATCCATTTGAAACTTTGGTTCTTTATCTGCTTTACAGGTAGCCTGACCACATCTCCAGAACTTCTAGCAGCTACCGTGGATATCATAGACTTTGATAAATGCAATAGACTACTTCGTATGTCATGCAACAGGAACTGGTGTGGTTTGCAGCCCGATCAGCTGTGTGCCGGCAAGTTAGGTGGAGGAGTTGATGCTTGTCAGGTAATTTTGTAGCTGCTGTGTGTTATAGTACATCGCTTTGTATTCATACTTGCCTGGTACTGTTAGGAAGCAGTTGCAGTTGCAAATATTCTATTGCAAGCCAAAATCTTAATTGCTCTTTTCCTGGTTTACGATTTTTTATAGAATTTTAATTTCTGTTCCTAGGGTGATTCCGGAGGTCCTCTTCAAGTAACTATTCCACTCCCGATTGGAAGTCAAGGGACCATGCACTACTCCTACCTACCTCCTACTCCTGGGCGTGACGTCATTTGGAGTCGGCTGTGCCCTGCCAGGATTACCAGGAGTGTATACCAAAGTGTCTAGCTTCATTGACTGGATCGAGGAAGTTGTGTGGCCTGGTCAGAATGGAACAGCTCCTGTGACAGATGATCAGCCTGACTTAGAGAGATACGAACGATCAGTTGGAGAAAGAGATTGGTAGAATTAGAAAACATGTCATGTTTGAAGTCACAAATAATAGTACATTATGATATAAGTATGTAATGTTAGTGATTAGCCGAGAACGGTAATCATAAATTACTCACGTGTATCATACGATGTTTTTCAATACACTTGTGAAGAAAATAACTATGAAACTAGTAAACTTTTGTGGCGGTAAAAATCAGTTTTAGAGTTTCCTGATACGAGAAATGTAATATAATTATGGCGAGGGAGAGGTTGAACAATAAGCTTTTACATTATAGCACTAGTGCGTAATCAAAATGTCACAGTTTGGTAACAAGGGCCATTATGAACCTAAGTGCAGTAAAATTACAGTCACTTTCTGAGCAAGTGTATTGAAAATGTTTTTTTCTTTCTTTTACTCTTGTTGTTTCTTGTTGGAGTTGTTATTTTTTTTTGATAAGTTTAAACAAATGAGACTAATAAATTGAGGCTGTGAAACAATACATTATTTTTTATGTTTAAGTAGCTGATCCGGCAAATATTGTTTTGCCATATAAATTATAAAAAAAAAATTGGGAAGAGGGTAAAAATTGCCAATATATACCAAGTCGTTTCGCAGAAGTTCGATAGCAACAGATTTTTCTTTTGTGGCATGATTGATATAAAATCTTTCAGAAGCTAAACTGATACTGATACCCATACATAATATTATATTACTAGCTGCTGCCCGCGACGTCGTTTGCGTGAAGCCTCTACAACACTAAAAATACCTAAGGTGCCAGTGTCGCTATAGATATATAAATATATAAATAAACAACTTTTAAAATAGCATTATAATATAAGTTTTTTTCGCAAACGAAGCTAGTGAAGAGAGTTATATGGGAATCCTGCTGAGTTCAGTCATAAGATGTGACTGAAGGAAATAGAGAAAATAATGCAGGAATACATTCCAGGACACAAAAGAGTAAAAATACGTATAAAGGTAGGTAAGGTATACCTTACAAAATGTAAAGAGAGTCAGGACTGGTGACGCGGGAGCAAGCGACGTACAGTTGCCCGTGTGAGAAGCAACTTGTCCTGAGGTCGACATCCGCTGCCATCAGTGTCTGCCCCTGCGACTTATTGATGGTCTCCCGCGAAGCAAACACACACGGGGAACTGTACGCGCTTGAACTGGAACGGGAAGTTATGGGGTAGGTATGAGGGGAATGCGTGGTATAAATACTGCCTCGCTGACGCCACAACCCGTAAGAATTTCCACCTCAATGGTGTCTGTGTGAAGCGAGATGACTTTAAGGCAGGTCCCGTCACAACTTCGAAGCATAATCGGGACACCGACCTTCAGCTTGATGGTATGCGCCGGAAGTCCACTTGCTGACAGGGAGTTCAGAAATTCCACGGAATAACGTGTGGCATCATCTTGCTCGACAACAGTGTTTATCGAGGTGTAGAACACTTCATTCTTCTCAATTTCCGAGAGAATGCATTCGTTAATTTCTGCAGCCTGATCATTTTTGGGCGTCAAAATGGCCCGCTCACACACCCAAGAATTCTGCTGGTGCGGTATACGACTGATGTCCCCGTACACACAGTGAATGAGTTTTTTTAAGCTGGATACCACTCTACCGAGAGACTCTGGAAGCACCACCTGTCCACCTCTCTCTTCTGGTAGAGTGCCTTCGCCAAGACTTAGAAGGACATCGGAGAATTCTTGAGCACGTGCATTGCCGCCGAGCCGAGCTCTCATATTAATGCTCAAGCGCAGTGTGCGAACTCGTGACCACAACGAAGATCGTTTCGACGAAGCATACACCTCGTCAGCCCTCGATCCCCGCGTCACCTCGAGAAGTGTTTGCCGGAAATCGCCACTGAACAGAACTGTGACTCCATCCATCAAATGTTAGTTCCTGCCAATGTCCTGCAGGGTTCTGTTCAAGACCTCAATTGCCTTCCTATTGGCCATCGTACACTCATCATCAGAGAGCAATCCTTGAGCACGTGTCCCTTATCGCTGTTACGTGACACACCACAAACAGGCGTTTTGGCGCTCTCTAAATCGATGGGAATTTTTAACATGGCATGTGCTATCTTGCCTTCCGGAAGCAGCTTGGCAGCGATTCCCGACGACGCTACAGCAATAGCAATTTTGCCTTGGCTCCTGACCTCTGCAAGTATGCCAGTGGTAACAAATGTTTTTCCTGTTCCACCAGGAGCATCCAAGAAAAACATTTTACCCTGGTTTTGCCCAACGCTTTCAAGGACGGTGTCATAAATTTGGTTTTGCTCTCAAGAGAACAAAGCGACATGGTAGTTTCGTATGGTGGTTATTTCGCCCGGATCGTAATTTGTAGCGTTATACTCCCGATTTCCACGGTCTTGATGTGGTGATGATTGGAGAGCTGGTAACCCGTATTCGATCAGTGGATTGCCGCCGATAGAAATGACCACATCTTGAAGTGAACTGAGACAGGTGTTCAGCACGCGTTCATCAGTTACTTCGACTTCATCTCTAGCAGCACGCCTCAAAGTTCGTAGAAAATCTTCAGACAGATGATGGCGATACTTCTCCCACAAAGCTACCGGGTTCGCGACTCCACAAAACACCAAGATGACGGCAAGCAGATGACGCATGTGGCTGGGACTGTCACTGACGCTTGCCTCCGGTGTCAAGGGTGTCATCCCAATTAGGCAAAAAGCTGCGCAGTAAGTGAGATACTACACGCCATAAAATGTCCTCAGAAAGGCGAAAGACGTTGGGCCTGGGACAGTGTGATACCCCACCGCACCGCACCGCACCGCAGAAAATAGCATTCGCCACTATTCGGGTGCACGGTATAAACCCTACCGAATGCGGTGTCCTTGAAAATTCCCGGAAAACCTTTCACAGCACCTCCTCGTCGATGTCGGTTGAATACACCCCTTTGCTTGTCGTACGTGTAATATGAAGGCACCATGTCATACTTAAACCCGCATTTTTTTTAAATTGTCCTCCTCAACTCTGCTCAAGATTTTGGAACTTTAATTTGTCAAAACGAACTATAATATGAAGAAAATGCACATTACCATCTATGAATTTTAAGAATAACTAACTACTAACCTCACCAACATGATCAAATTTAAATGATTAATTTCCAAAAACTGTTAACATATAACTTGATATGATTTTGATGAAATGTCATAGATGGCGCTGCTTTAAATTGTGTTCATACTACTAACATTCATTAAACTATGTTTCTCTGCTCAAGTTACTTTAATGGCGTAGTTTTTATAGTGTAAAGCTAGATAATAGCATGACTTACTCAAAAACAACATTTAAATTTGCGTCCTTATATTACACGCTGGCACAGAATGCGTAAGAAATATAAAGATTCACAGCTCCTCCCCCGTAGGTGATAGCGTGATAATATGTAGCCTATATGTTGACCCGACCTCTTAGTAATATTCATGCAAAATTTGAAATAAATCCATGCAGTACTTTTTGAGTTTATCCCGGACATACATACAGACAAACAGACAAACAGACAAAAATTCTAAAAACTATATTTTTGGCTTCGGTATCGATTGTAGATCACGCCCCAAGTATTCTTTTAAAAAAATATTCAATGTACAGTTTTGACTTTCCTACGATTTTATTATATGTATAGATTATACTAATACAAATGGAATTATCCAAAGTAAAGGAGATTTATTATTGTGTGGGAAAATTATCTAGACGATGGCTTTTGGTTACGTAAACACAAAATCCCCTTAAGAAACATATGTACGTAATCAACAGTACTTAGGCTTTCTCTGTAGGAGAGGAAATGGGACTGGATCACACATGTCTTCAAATTTTTAGTTCCAAGCCGGTTTTCAAGACATAGAGAGAGAACATAACCTCCCATTAAAAAGAGCAAGAAGAAGGCACATTATTTTTATTCATCTAACTTACCCTAACTTAGTTTTAACTTGTTTAGGTTCGACGCACATAGACTACCGGCCACAACCATCAACGCCGCTACGAGAAGCTAGAAGTGGTCACAAAGGATGCGCGCGACAGCCATTTGTGGCCGGTAGCTGCTACTTTTTTAACCCAAACAATAAAATGAACTCTGCCCCCATATATTTTAACTCTGGTCTCATATATTTTATATGGATTCGCCGCACACGGTTGACGCAGGTGGTCCTCATATGCTAGAAATCGCCGATCCTTGCTTCTTGTGGCCCGCACTGACTACTAAATCCCGATACAAAACGCCCTCGCACGCCACTCGCGCATTTAAAGCCGGTAACAGGCATCGCGGAGCGTGCGATGCGAATCGTCCGTCATCGTCTCGCATGCCTCAGGCTGTGTGGATGTGTGTGCTCACAGAGAGCATTCGCGTCTTAAGGGCCAAGCGCCCGAAAATTGCCATAAAACAGTGATTTTCTGAGGCCTACTCCTCCGTAACGGCTAGGTCAATTGGTTTGAAAAAAATATATGTTTATTATAGATTCATGAACATTAATATCAACATTTGATTTTTTCGTGCAATTAATACTTTTGTCAATAAAAAATATTTAGCAATTTCCCAACTTTTCGCAACTTTCCCCTACTACTTCGAAACGGCTTGGACCTTTAGAAACATTTTTACACATAAAAATTGGTGGTTAAATATTCTTCAAAGTGAACATTGCATACGTAAATCAATCAATATTTCGCAGAGAAAATGAATTTAAAGCGCTTTCCGGGCGCTGCTGGCCGCAAATAAATGCACAGATTTGCGTACTGCCGCCTAAGCGAGTGCGAGAGTTGCGTCCACATATTTTCGGTCAGATGGTTCAAGGGACTATAAGCCTGAAGATAGTTGCGAACGCCGCCTCAGTACGAGCCGTGCGCTCCGTGTGGACATACAGGTGTCGTTTGCGTTTTCTACTGTACGAACACCGTGCGTGGTGGTTTGCGTACTCAGCTTGAGCTTGTGTCGTTCGGGACGCACGCATAAATGTACCGTCGTACTCTTCAGGTTAAAGCATGCGTGACGAACGATTCGCGACGCACGCCTCGCGAGGGCATTTTGTATCGGGGGTTTAGTAGTTAGTGCGGGCCACAAGAAGCAAGGACCGCCGATTTGTAGCGTATGGCGGCCACCTGCGTCAACCGTGTGCGGCGAATCCATGTAAAATATATGAGAACTATAGGAAATATACCGGTGGCGGTGTTTTGAGGTTGTGGTCGGTGGCCTGTGTGCGGCAACCCTAATAGCGACCAAGCGACGCATGCCTTTTAAAAGAACCGACAAGTAAATTAAGTGTTCTTTCAAATGTTCCCGGTAATTTGTTAGTAACGGGATAGTTCTGGAAAAATACCGGGATACTGCCGGGATACTAGTGTAATATTCCCGGGCAATGTTTCAACTGGGTGCCGATAGAAAGAGGACGATTCACTAGTCGTTGTTTGTTTTGGTGATTTGTATCTCGGAGCTGTGAAACGAATTTCAATAAATAAAGCAGTAATTGCTATTGTATTATTTCTGTGCAACTTAAATCGAAATATATTGTTATTTGCTTTTGGTTAATTAGATTTCGAGTCAGGTTTTGACTTGTAGTTAGATTATCAAATATTGTTAATCGATTATTTTTTAGTGTTTGTTTCTTGAATTGTTGAGAAAAATATTTGAGAATAGTTATGACGTAAAGTTTAGTGTTTTAGTTATTCACAAATTGATTTCTTGTGGATATCGTGCAAGTGTCTACACAATTGGACAATAGGTGGAATTATAGTAACAGGCGCAATTTCGGTAAACTGGAGCTGAGAATTCTATTGTAGTATTGACTACCATAGCAAAGTTTACCGAGAAGATTGACTCGATACTTTTGCTGCGGCGTACTCCAAAAACACTAGAATATGATAAATCCGCACTTTAATGGAAAACAAAGTAACGGTATTCTGTGTGATAAATTAAATACTTTCTAAGCTCGATATTGGCTAAACAAACCAAATATGTCAAAAAAGAGAGCCTCAACAAAGTCATACGACTATGTTGAGATACTTTTTTCTAAAGATAAAATCTTTGGATTGAGCTTGAACTGGGTATTAAACCCACATCTCAGTTACCTTAAGTACTTACACATTAAATAGTAAATAGCTTTTAGGTAATATTATTCACGACTGCTGAGCTAGCAAGTGAGTTTCTAGTCTTGATTTTCAGATCATGCAAAAAAATACTGTTGTTATTTTTCATTAGAAATTTCTAACTAGCAGCCCGGAGTTTGGAGGTTGGTGGTGTGACATCCCCTGACTTTGAAAAACACGTGAATCCGTTGGTACTGTGCTTGATCTCTCCCTGGTCGTGTTGGAATACCATCGCATCAGGAGGATTAGGAGTAGGTTTTTGATACAAACTTTGGATCTGCATTTCATCCCCTTAGGAGGTCATCATCACCATCATCATTTCAGCCGATACACGTCCACTGTTGGACATAGGCCTCCCCCAAGCGTCGCCACATCGTACGTTCCTGTGCGTCCCGCATCCATCGGTTTCCTGCCACCTTCACCAGGTCATCGGTCCACCTTGTAGGAGGCCTTCCAACACTGCGTCTTCCGGTACGCAGTCGCCACTCCAAAACCTTTCGGCCCCAACGGCCATCTGTTCTGCGAGCAATGTGCACTGCCCATTGCCACTTAAGTTTGGCAATTCTTTGTGCTATGTCGGCAACCTTAGGAGGTGTGTTCTGGAAAATCCTGTCTTAGTGCTCGCCTGTGTCATAAAAGTGAACCTTGAGCAATATTTCACGTTTTTAGGTGCTGTAGTTTCGGCTGTGCATCGATATCTTAGGCCCGTAGTAATAAACGTCACTCAATACAATGCGTTCCAAATGAGAATAGGATCGCTCGCCATGTTGTGATGTTATGATTTACTGTCAAATCGTGGAAGACATTTTTAAATATTAATTAATTTACGAAAAATTTAATTTATTTATGAACTGTGAACGAAAAAAGTTTAATCAGAATCCAGTTCTTCAATTTAACTCATCTCTAAGTTCTTCATTTTTGACAAAATATCTTCGATTTGACAGTACGACGAGACGTCAAAACATAGGAATCGGTCCTACTCTCATTTGGAACGCGTAGTTCTCAAGTATTACTTAAAACTAGATTAAAGCCATTTGATTGGTTGAAACTCTTTAAGTCGAGAGTGAATAGGTTTCTTTTAGGTAAGCGCGTTCCATCGTCGACCGCATCGTCGCTTTCCATCAGGTGAGATAGCGGTCAAGTGCGAACCTATCAACAATAAAAAAAAAAAAAAACTAGTTTTTAGTAACGCTTGAGTTTTGAGTGACCTTTATTAATACGCGCCTTAGTCAGTCAGTTTCTACTTTTTATATATTTAAATGATATATGTAAAAATAAAACTAAATAAAAAAAAAATACAATCTACAACTATAAAACAAAGCACAACACAGCCACAATATTTTCTTGCGAAACCAAGAACGCAACCACGCAACTAAAAATAATTAAAGTTTAAATTCTTAACCCCACCGCATCTGGCTGCTATTGCATTACATCTCCTACTACGATGTGTCAGTGCCGTTATTACTCCACTGTGAAAAAGAAACAGCACTATTCATGTTAAACGACTCCATCTTCCTGTATGGTGCAGAGACCTACAGGCGTAGCCAAGCTGAGACGACCGTTTCGTTTTGATTCTCTTTCGTCGATCGCCTCGAGTCAGCCACGCCTCCGATTCCTTTGTTCTGAACATGTAACTGAAAAGAATAGAATAGGAATACTTTTATTCGGTACAGACAGCACAGCGGTTAACTGACTGAGCGTGAGACGACGTCAAACAAATCTGTACCTCAGAGGTAAACAACAGTAAGTGCCAAAAAGTAAATTTTACAGGAGAGGCAAAAACGCGCGGATAGAGACTTTAAATGTATTTTTGACATAGTTGCTTTAAAGATATTGAAACAAACTCTATTGTATTTTTTATAATTATTAGATGGAAGTATTATGTATTACACTTATTTACAACAAAGTTTAGAACAACATTAAGTGCGCGTAAAGCTGACAAGTAAACAATTTTATCATCATTTTAAGTCCCATTCTCGATATGTTTTTGTCTTAAACGATTGGATATTTCTCTTTCTAGATTTCGTAGGACTTGATCCTCAATACCATTACGTAGAACTGGTTCTTACGATTTTAACAGTGCAAAAAAACATATTTTCAAAAAAGTGGAGTTACTATTGTTTAGCTCTGAGGTACAGAAATACATTTGAAGTTTTCTCCTAGTGTTATCAACTTGGCTAAGCCAGGCTACCAACCCGCACTCGTATGGCTCGTTCTCTCTCTTAGAGAGGAGGCCCGAGTCCCCAGCAGTGGGAACATTAAAAGACTGATTATGTAGTTTATGTAAACCAGACTAAACCCTTAAAAAAGCTGATGATTGCCGGATTGACGCTTTTGAGGTGTGTCGTTGGAAGAAAATTATCAGGATTCACTGGACGGAGCATCGGACCAACGACTCCATAATAGCCGAACTCAAGTCACCCATGAGACTCACCACCATGTGCCAAAGAAGTATCTGTGTTTTTTAGTGGCCACATTGCCAGAAAGAGAGGTGATACCTGAAAAGTTATCGTTGACAGAGAAAGTAGATGGGAAAAGACCCGGATGCAGGAGTCTGATAAATTGGTTAGACTAAATCCGTGCTACACTGGAGACCACAGTCTGCGACGCCATCCACATCGCCGAAGAGATAGAAGGTATTCTATATGGCAACCTTCCACCCATACGTACAAAGCGTTTTGGAAACACATTAATTATGCTTACAGCTAAGCAGTAGAATGCCCTGCAAGAGTCTGTGTTTCTTGATAGCTAAAACCTAGGGGTGTTTAAGTCAAAAGTGAATATATTACTTCCAGGCAAGCTTGCACTTGGTATGGCCCCAACTTACGAGTACTAGGTTGCAGGTTCAAACCCAGCCAGGGGCATTACTTTG
The DNA here is from genome assembly GCA_929112965.1 of Mythimna albipuncta. Lineage (NCBI taxonomy): Eukaryota > Metazoa > Arthropoda > Insecta > Lepidoptera > Noctuidae > Mythimna > Mythimna albipuncta. The sequence continues at coordinate 3,376,800 of OV815973.1, forward strand.
TGTAATTTATTTCATCACCACTGCTCCCAAAACGGTGAAGGAAAACATCGTGAGGAAACCGGCATGTCCTAGGACCAAACATTCGAAGACATGTGACATTCACCAACCCGCACTGGGCCCGCGTGGTGAATTACGTCCCATTCACTCTCCTAGAGAGGAGGCCTGAGTCCCAGTAGTGGGAACATTAAAAAGGATGATGATGAAGCTTGCACTATCATCGGCCACAACATCGCTTACCGTCAGGTGAGAAAGTGGTCAAACGCGAGCCTATCAATAATAATAATAAAAAAATAGAAACTTATTTTAATAAATGCAAAACCTGAAACTAGTCTAGTACATATTTTTATGCAAAGAATCTAAGTACAAAATTGGAAAACTGTATTATGAAAAATCACAAATTTATATATAGTCAGTTATGATACTTGATTGGCGACATAAATACATGGTTACCGGGCTACCCGACTAAGGTGCTGTTTTGCTTCCGCACCCAGCTGTGCGCTGGAGTTTAATGCCCGCTATGACCTGCTGTGACCCGTTTTTTACTTAGTAATAATAATAATAATATTCCACAACTATCACACAACGCCGTCTAGTCCCAAGCTAAGCAGAGCTTGTGTTATGGGTACTAGATAACTGATAAACATATTTATATATTTCTGAATACATACATATTATAGATAAATTACACCCAGACACAGAACAAATGATCGTGCTCATCACACAAATATTTGTCCTAGGTGGGAATCGAACCCACGACCTCCGGCGTAGCAGTCAGGGTCACTAACCACTAGACCAACAGGCCTGTCAAAAGTGTCGGTGGTGTCCAACTTCTGACCTTTTTTTAAATATTTTTGGGAAATATTATAACATGGTGTAAAAATTAGGAATCGATTCTAAACAAACTATATTTATGTTTTACATATCCAAAAATAATGTTGTATCTATAAATAAGTTATTCGTCGAGGTCACGACCCTCAGAACAAAGGGGAAATTACGCGAAGAGGAGGAGTTCCATATCACTATCATAGCGGTAACCAAAACGGTATTGGAACTTCATGGTAGGGGTTTACAACTGCAGGTTTAATAAAATCCGGTTCTCACACTGCGTGCTGCGGACAGCATCTTGATTTAAGTCCCACTCGGATAAAGAAAATGTACTGGTTTATGGCGGCACTAAAGGGTTGTTTTGTCTTTTATCTGTCGATGGTAAAGTGCGAGGGATAAACTCTTTTATCTAAAATCTGCCGCTTTATTCTGTAATTGTTATAAGGGATAGTATATTGAGCTGTTCTTTTGAAGAGCGGCTCCGTTTTCGTGAATAACGATTATTATTAGCGTAAGTACAGGTCCGATCGTGTGTGGAGTACTGCAGACACATATGGGCTGATGCAAAATGCCACCTGCACAGCTTTGGACTTAGTAGAAAGCGTGCGAAGAGCCTAATTGGTGATCCAGATTTGGTTAAGTTCCATCCATAAACCCTTGAGCACAGGCGTAGGGTAGCCAGCCTATCCTAGGATACAAAGGGACAACCCAACATACGGTGAGTATATAACATAACGTTTTTACGACCTCTACGGTACGGACTAAGCGTTTCACCTCTTTGTTTATATCGTGTACATCGAAGGACTGGAACGATTGCCAGTTGCGGTTTAACCGTCCGATTATAATTTAGGTGTCTTTAAGGCTAGAGTGAATAGGCTCTTAATAAACTATTATTGCTTTCCATCAGGTGAAATCGCAGGCAAGCACTACTTTGTATCAATTAAAAAAAAAAGGATTTTTAAAAACAAACGGACCATGACGTTTTAAATGTCAATAAACATTCAAAATAATTACTTATGTTTCAGTTCCTAAATAATTAATCAATAAGGAAGATTAATGATGAGTTAAAAACGTTAATGAAATTTAAAATAAGAGAGAAGTTAAAATTTTTAAATTAAATAAATTGATACCTATATAATATTAAAATTACCAGGAAAAATAAATAAAAGAAAAGCAACCGGTAAAATGTTGTTTAAATCAAAAGAAACAAGTAGGTTTCATTAAATTCAATTGAAAATAAAACACCCAAAATACCAGGAGAGTAGCAAACAAGAAGAGGTAAATTAAAAATAGCGTTGTAGAAAGGAGCGGGTATTAGTGACCCTATTATGGGCATGTCAGGGTCACGACGGCGTCCCGGAAATTTGGGACACATAGTAGTCATGAGGAAGATGGGGACGAGTGATTGTCGCCCTTTATTATAATATTAATGGAATCGGGGAAATAATGGACGAATATCTTGCTTAATTTGCTGTATTATTGACTCAGTGGTTTTCAATGTTTTATCGGTTTGCCACGTTATTAAGTAACCGTTTGTATTTCTACAATCTATGCTTCAATTTCTAATCAAATTATTTAACAAATTGCTACGGTCACAGAATTATTTCATGCTAATTTAGTTTAAGCATAGACTTACTTAAAGCATTGCCTTTAGCTTAAAATAACTATAAATCACACGCACACTCATAAAACGCAAAATGCTGAGCCATTCTATGCTAATATTTCAGCATCAAGCCAAAACGCCAATTTTTTTCTTACACCTTGAGACATATTGATGGAAAACACCAAAAAGTTCAAACATGGCGACAGCTTCCTTTTACAAATTAACGACTTCTCCCGCCATTATGACGTCACCTGACATGCCTGTCCAATCAGAGGATCCCAATGAAAAATGGCTGCCAGCATTAATACGGAAAGTTTCTTGATAAATGGGCGCGTAATAAGAATGGAATTGGATATGAATTCGTAAAAATGTAATGGTCGAAGAACAAATTGATTTTTTATATTCAATTTTATTTGCATTAGTGAGTTCAAAATCCATTTTGTCAAGGGACCCAACGGATTCTATGTAATATGTATTTGGGGGCCGTCAGAAGCAAGGTCTCAGCTATTAGACATTTTAGTTTGAATTTTGTTGGAAATTTTACCCGTGAGTCGTGATTTAGTTCACGATACCTCTCGTCTGGGCTTGATCGCTAGTTTATATGGAAATTAGAGGACTTTAAGGGGTTAAGATAAATATGAGTTAGTTTCAAAGCTAGTTTCTACAAACAATTTATAGCCTCTATGAGAATGTATGTGTCTATTCGCTAGGTTTTTGGTAGAAAAGAGTATTTTATTTTTTTTACGTTTAAATCGAGTCAGTTTGTCATTGTGCTTTCTATTGTACATAACTTTAATAGAAGAACCTTATAAAAAGTATCGAACATAAGTATTTTTTAAATAATTAAATGTTATACGGCAATTTAACTTATTATATACACAACTAAAAACTATAATGTAATTATAGTTTTTAGTAACCTAAACACAACTAAAAACTATAATGTAATTATAGTTTTTAGTTGTGTAAATTAAAAAAATAATAATAATAAAACCCTACGCTAATTAAAACTAACAAAAATCAAACTAAAATATGGCGTCAAAAAACTCTTCCACATCGCTGTCGACTGGTAATGTGCCCAAAAGGCTGGCGGCATTGCCACGCTTATGGTAATGCTTATCTTCTATCCGAGGTAAAAGCCAGCCCTTGGGTCACGCGAAGTGTCAAATAGACGTTTCGATAGATCTTCTTCTGTGAGTAAATAATGATCAATATCTCTTGATCAACCTTGATTATTGAACCAGTGTTGACTACATCAAATTTAATTAAAACTTTAATATGTGTATGTATGTTTGTTAAGTACTCTTTCACGCTCGAACGGGTGAACAGATTTTGCACATGGACAGACCATGTTCCGGAATTGTTCATATGATACTTCGTATCGATAATTTTCTACTTCCAAGCAAAGCTGCTAACAGCATCTAGCTTTAAACAAAATACAACGCATTTGATTCTCTATTCCAGCCAATCACAATATATTTCTTAGCCTCGATCAAAAACTACTGGTAGACTTTTACCCCCAACCCAAATCTCATCCCTGATAAAACATTCTCAAAAGTGTACAATCTCTCCTTTGACACAACGTATTACACTTCAAAACGACAAAGGATAGTTCCTATCCAACACATCACACGTATATCGACAAAAATAATCTTGTTCCCCTTCTAAAGGCCCTCGGAACAAAACAGTCACTACTCTAAGTGCATTTTATTCGCGAGTCCCTTTGAGAAAGACCTGAAGCAGTCACCAGTTTGTTAGACCCTTCTAAGCAGGGTCTACGAGACACTGTCATATTTTGTGGAGATAACAGTGAGGTCTTGTTACTCTGGATGGTTTCTAGTACACAGCCGTTCGCGAGAATTGGTTAAAATTCAATTATTCGACCCATTATTCGCGTGCTCCAAGTTTGGAGTAGGGCCGGACCACTTAGGACGTTTCGTTCATGTCGAGTGCCTTGCTCTGATTCGGTTTAATCTAACTTTAATACAGGCTTTTATGATCTGAGTTGTACAACAGAAGGATGGAAGGTGAAGTGTCTGAGTAAAGGATAAAAACATCTCCAAATATGTCCCTTCCATCTTAACGTAGTTTACCTATCGCATTGTCTTCGTGGAGGCGATCGCCAGCAACGATCTCTCGCACCATGTCTTGATACAGGCCATGGTCCAAAGTGAGGAGGAACGGCAGGATATTGCCTCCTTCCGCGAAGCAGTAATGTTAGCGAAGGAGGCGACCGCACGGCCTGCCTCACGCCTCGGCCACTGGGATCCCGATCCCGATTTCCAGCAAAACGTAGGCTTAGGTCGGACGGCAAGCTACTCGTTGCTCGCTGTCCGCAAGGCCGTCCGGTAACCATCCGGACCGAGTTCTAGTCATCAACGGCACGTAGTGTTCCATGCGAGCCTCAAGGAGATGTCAACAAAACCGTAGGGATCCAGCAGAAAGATAACCCAGGGGCCAAGGAACGAGGGCAAAGAAGGAACAAAAGAGGGTTATCACCTAAAAACAAAACATAGTTTATCAGAAATATTGCGTGCTTTTTTCCACATGATTACAGAGATAGTTCGCACATAATATTTATTTCAAGTCCTCTGGTAAATTTCATATCTAATTTTCCCCATATTCACGCTATAGTCCCTCTGGCATGTCTGTCACACGCGTGGTTTCGTTTTGTCACTTATAATTTTCCTCTTAGAAGACACATAAGGCTCTGACGTGTTCTGAACTCTTGGTACATCTTACGTACAAATATGTATATAGACATTGGTTTGCAGGAAATTGCTTTTAGTGATAATTACAGCTAGGGAGTTTTTTTGATTATCCTTAATGAAATACAATTGTCGAGAATAAAGAAAGAAATAAATATGTAACAGGTAACTTCCATGCACATAGTCATGTGAGTGGGAAATCATCCAATGACTGCTCTTACTCCAGGGTGGAGCGAGAGGACGTAACCGACTTTTTCTGACTAAAACTATGTTATTCATATTATTTTCAATACACTTGCTCAGCAAGTGAGTCTTTTTGCACTACACTTAGGTACATAATGGCCCTTGTTACCAAAATGTAGTTAAAATCTTATTGTCTAACCTCTCCCCCATTTTATTACATTTACCGTATCAGGATGAGCGCGCGTCGTCCCCCACGAGTCGCCAGTCAACCCCCGTTGATTCATTTCATGTTGTATTGAAAGGTAAAAAAAAATATGGGCGCGCAAAAGGAAACATATTTTACCGCCACAAAAGTTTACTAGTTTTACAGTTATTTTCTTCACAAGTGTATTGAAAAACGTCGTATGATACACGTGAGTATTTAATGATTACCGTTCTCGGCTCTCTTAAAACCCTCGCCACGGCTCGGGTCTAAATACCGCCTCAACAGTAATCACTAACATTACACACTTCTATCTATATATCTATATATATAATGTTTAAAGTGTGCACTGGATCTTATCCTCTACTGTGATCTCTATCTATCACTCAATGGTTTGCTGGAAGAAAACTCAACTTTGAGTTAAGCTCGCCTATGTACATTGTACATGAACTCTGATATCCACATATATTTTGTAATTGTCATAGTGTTTTTCAAAGAATTAAGATATTTTTTTATTATTACTGATAGGCTCGCGTTTGACCACTATCTCACCTGATGGTAAGTAATAATGTGACCGACGATGGAGCACGCTTGCCTAGAAGTAACCTATTCACTCTTGACTTAAAGACCTTAGGTTGTAGCTATCAGGAAACACAGACTCCGCCAGGGAATTCCACTCTTTAGCTGTACGCGAAATGAATGTGTTACCAAAACGCTTTGTACGAATAGGTGGGATATCCACGATGTATTCTTCATTTGCCCTTTGCGTTCTGGGATCGTGGCTTTTCAAAGGCGGGTACAGACTTTGCGAGGCATTCGTCACGCACGGCGCAAAGCCAGTGCTTCACAAGCACATGTGTCGCCACTAACATGAAGACTTAGACAATATAGGCTCAACCCGAGGATCTGTTGGTACATATTGTTTTTAACACGCACATTATAAGCAGAGGCATTCGTTGTGTGCCATTTGCGGCGCATGCCTCGCAAAGTACAGACTTTCCTCCTTAAGAAAATCACTCCAGCCCCAGCGGGTATTCGCCCTGCTGGGCTTCTACTGTTTTACTGTCACCTTTTTAGGGTGCACGTCGACCGTTGACCGTCAACGACTAGGGCTGGGCCGGACAGTTACCAGAGGGCCGGATAACGAGCTCGGCGTCCGTAAACCCTGTGTAATGTCTGGTGGTTGGGGACAGTGTCACAGCGGCTGGGGCGCGAAGTTGGACATCTTTACGCGTACAAACGTCTTTGCTTTGTCTTGTCAAATACATAAAACTGCTTAATTATCAGACTGACTAACTCAATAACCGTAGTCATAATTACATAATAATAATATTCCCTTATAACATAAACGCTGGCTTTACAAACAGCGCGCCAACTAGGCGGCTTGAGTGCCGAACTTACACAAAAGACTTCAAGTTTTGACTCAAATACCAACTTGGGATCTTAGCGTCGGAAGCAGTGGATCTGCAGTCTTGTCGCGAGCACCGCCTGTACTCGGCTTTCATGGAATGTTCGTAGTAGATAAATAAAATTAAGAAAACACAGATATTTATATATACTTTAAAGCGGGAACTACACACGTAGGCCTCGCCTGGCGCGTTGCGTGGCATGGATCTTAAGTAGCTCTACAAGTCTAGTTATCTTAGAAAATGTATGGAGACCGACGAGCCCAGATCGGCGTACGTGGCCCCTGTTTGTCACGTGTGCGTGGCCCACCTTAAGGCTTATAGTCCCTTGAACCGTCTGGCGAAAATTATGTGGACGCACCTCTCGCATTCGCCTAGGCGGCAGTAGGCAAATCGGTGCATTTATTTGCGGCCGACAGCGCCCGGAAAGCGCGCGGCTGACCTTTAAATTCCTTTTCTTTACGAAATATTGATTGATACACTTTGAAGAATATTTAACCACCAATTTTGTGTGTAAAAATGTTTCTAAAAATCCAAGCCGTTTCGAAGGAGTAGGGAAAAGTTGCGAAAAGTTGCGAAATTGCTAAATATTTTTTTTAGACAAAAGTATTAATAGCACGAAAAAATCAAATGTTGATAATGTTGGTCATGAATCTATAATAAACATTTATTTTTTTCAAACCTATTAACCTGGCCGTTACCAAGGAGTAGGCTTCAGAAAGTCACTGTTTTAAGACACTTTTCGGGCGCTTGGGCCTTATGTTGTGCACACGTAGAATTTCCTTTCTTGCCACGCAACGCGACTCTATGTACGAATCAGATTTGTCCCACGTGTGCGTTGGTTTAATTTAATTCCCGCGTGACTATCACTAGTGAAGCATATTAATTGTTAAAAGTCTGTGTGCATTAATAATTGGACATTAAATTTATACACTGTATATTGTCTTCACTGTGCTGATTGTATAGTCTGTAGTGTATCACTATACATATTAAGTTAAAAAAAATAACAAAAAAAAAAATGCAAAAAATGAAGCAATTTTACTTCTTACGACAGTTCTGCTGATATCCTATGAGGAGTTCCGTTCCACATCTTCGAAGTTCATCATCAGATCATAACAAAATTTCTATGGGACCAACTTAGAAGTATAACCTTTCAATAAAAAAATAATAATTTATAAAATTCACAGAGAAATCGGTGAACATACATAAAAAAATATATTCAGCAAGACATAGAACCTTCTTGTTTTTGAAGTCGGTTAAAAATAAAAATAGAATAGAATACAATAGATAGATATATATAGATACTTTTATTCTTTTTTATTATTAAAATACAATTTAAAGTAAAGTTATTGTCGGTTTGTTTTTTCCCATTATATAGAATGCCTAGTCATTCCTTATCATGCCGAGCTCGTCTAGGCATTGTAAAAATATTTCTCGATGGTAGAACCATTAATTTTATACAATGTCCACTTTCTGCCAAAATCACTTTTTAACTAAATTGAATGTACTTTTTCTTGCTCATTTTTGTGTCATATCGATATTTTATCAAATACCGAAATCAGTCAGTGAGTGAAAAAATTACTGACAACGCTTAGTTTTCGTCTTTCTTTTGAAAGATGCCGTTTATTCTAATAAATCTCTAGAGTTTATTAAAATTATAAGAATTTTGGCTCGTGGCACTTAAACGACCTGGACGTGTCTTGTTCATTGCCATAATTAAAAAAATCTATCAACACTAAGTATGTGATGCAACCCATATAGGTAGCTCTACTAAAAAAACGGGCAAGTGCGAGTCGGACTTGCGCACTAAGGGTTCCGTACAAAACCTATAAAAACAATTCAATTCCCGGATTGAGTTACGAATATTTTTCCGAATCGCAAAAAAGTTTTTTTGTGACGTACGAAAAATTTACAGTTTTCAGTTTTTTTCTATAATTGTGTTAAAAGCCTTGTTTGATGCAAAATTTCAGGATTCTAAGTCAACGGGAAGTACTCTATGAGTTTTGAGTCCCTTGAGAGTGTTGAAACGTTTTTTTGCGATATAAATAGCCGTATATTTTTTATATGTAAACTAAGGAGTTTGATTTTTTCATAGCTTCAAGGGACCACAGACTTGAGTGTATGGTTTTAATTTCAACTCGATATTTCCATGCCTTTCCGAGATAAATGGTCTTGATAGATAGACAGACGGACGGACGGACGGACAACCAAGTGATCTCAAAAAACGTCATATTAAATGTACAACTGAGATTACACAATGATATATTATAATCTAGAAAAAAAAAATACAGAGAAACATTTAAATTTGAAATCTATTAGAATTAAAGACACGTTAGCATAGAGCTAATTTGTGTCACCACAGCATTGTGCTGTGGTTGAATATTTTCCCTAAACAACGAATTATCTACTGATATAATCCAATTTCTTCTTTCAGAGTCTCTAGAGTGCTTACCCTTAAAACACGTACCTACTTTGACAGCGGCCATGACAGATCAAGACGTACATTCACATAATCATAATTCATCTTGGGATACAGGCACCCCTCTTCATAGATTATGAAAACCTGGTAGAAGCGATGCTAAAGCTTAAGCAAAACTGGATAATTAAGTAAAGTTGTCGACCCGGGTGTCTCCACTGTGCGGAACGCCCGGAGGACACGTTGGAGCACACAGTCGCATCGCTGTCCTCTCGTGGGGGCGATCGGCGGCGGAGACCTCTCGCGCCGGGCCTTGGTTGAGGCCATGTGGCAGACGGTCGCCGACTTCTGCGAAGCAGTAATGCTTGCAAAGGAGAAGGCCGACTACATCAGGCAACGGCGTTCTCGCCGCCGCCACCGGGATTCTGATCCCGATTTCCGGCCACGGTAGGCGTGGGCTTGAGGATAGTGAGCAATGAGTAGCTCGTTGTCCGGCCGTCCGGCAACTGTCCGGCGCGCACTGTTCCCGCGCGCTTCAAGTAGTCGTCAGCAACAGCAGGGACTTGGGTCGAAGCCTACTGGGGCCAGGGTTAGTTTCGAAAGACAGCTCGAGCCCCGGTTTGAAGGCTAGAAGGAACGGGGTGGGTCTTTTAGTCAGTAAGAGTCTGACACTATCTCCCGCTGTGCCCAAGAGCGGGGTTTGTCATTGGATGATTTTTTACCAACATAAAAAAAGTGAAGTTGTCAAAAATTAAAGGCCCGTTTTGACATTTGTATTTTGCTACCTAGCGGCTTGTCCAGGGTAGTGTAGCTACTGCTAAAATAGCTGCTACTATACTGGACCCCTAATTATTATTTTATTGTTTGTTTCAGTTTCGTTCCAAGTTAAATTCTGGGGTCTTTCTCAAATTTCAAAAGCCTTTCATTCTTTAACGAGTTTACTAGTTTTTCCCCGACTTTGCTCAAATAAAAATTTCACTGTATCCACGGGATACGTAGATACAGTGAAATTTTTATTGATGTGATACGGTTTCTTATCAGTAAAATATTGTTTCAGATTACATCAGTATTTTCAGAGGTTTACTTCTCTTACAAAGAAGCAGAAAAAATGTAATCCAGTGCTGGGCACTGCATAATTATGGCTGTAAGACGAACTCTTTGTGGAGTGGCTGGAAAGACGTCACGGTGTCCACACCTTCCGAATGACGCAAGCACCTCACCGGACATGGTAAGTTACGGAGGTTCCTGCATTGGATCCGTGCAGAAGAAACGCCCGGATGTCACTATTGTTTAGACCGCTCGGAGGATACCGTGGTGCATACGGTAGAGGTTTGCCCTGCTTGGGCAGAACAATGCCGTGTCCTCGTGGGGGACGATCTTCTACGTAGTCTACCTCCGACTACGTTGAGGATGGCTCACTATACTCTGCTTCTTATTATATCATATCGGTTATAAAAATGTAGTCTCGCTTCTCCAGAATCTTACTCTTTGCCATCTTTTACGATTAACCTCGTGTCTCGTAATTATTTTCCGAGGGTGTCGCACCACTGAATTATCAATGTTCCCAGCGTTACTCGTCTTATGTGGCCTTTTATATGTGAGGAAATTATGGAACCAGTATGTGATATTGAGATGATGTGTGAACGAGGGAAACGTTGGATATTGATTTGCTATGTGAATTAGATTTTGTTGGTAGGTATTTTATAATGAGGGTTTCTTGACTTTTTTAAGAGACTAATTAATATTATAAAGGAAAAAGTTTGTGTGTGTAAGTTCTAGCTATAAGCTATAAGCTAATCGGATTTGAATGGCATATGGCTAGAATATGTCCTGAAATAGTACAAAGGGTAGATATTTTTTATTCCGGGTATATGTTCTTATAAGATGGGCAGATCAGGTCCGCTCCACACTGGACATCCAATTGCACGTCGCGCTTCATGACGCGAAGAACCGTCACAAATGGCGAGATACAATCAATAAGAAGCTAATCCAGTGGGAACTTCACGACCCTCAGTAATGAGGAATACGACTCGAGGAGGAGTATATTCTCATGGGATATACTTCTACTTTTAAGCGAAGCCGCTGGCAACATCTAGTATCTACTTATTTCTGTCGTCATCACCATCATTTCATTCGAAAGACGGCTACTGCTAAGCACAGGCCTCTTCCAAATGGCACACAACGACCAATACTGAGCATCTCGCTGCCATCAGATTTCCGCGACTTCCACCAGGTCATTGGTACACCTTGTGGACATGCATTGCATCTTTTGGTACGCGGTCACCACTGTGAACCTTTTGACCCTCCATCCGTTCTGCGAGTATGTTTCTGTAATATTATATTCGTGTGGACTCGAATTCTGATTTATCATGACTCTATAATAAAATCAATGAAACGAAATGAAGTAACTTCTCCCGCTCCGTGTGGAGGACTGTCAGACTTTATCTGACAAAAATTCTTAACCTGTATGTAATCTTTAAATCTGTATTTTTTCAGGTGTCCTTTTCGTTCCTGGACCACGGTACCTTACTTTTCCTAACATCACCGTAGACGATGTAACCGCTAAATAGTTCAAAAACCAACCCTTGGTGTTATATGTATTTCAACAACCTATCTTATCAATTAAAGCACACGAGAACATAAACCGACTCAGCATCTCCCTCATACATTACAAATATTAAGTCATCACTAAATAAAAGCTCTCTATGTTTCTTGCAAGTCAGTTACTTCTATAGAATTACGTTGTTATATTCCTCCGAGAGGCTCAAATAGCCTCATTTTGCTGCGAGAGGGAATTAACGAGCTGCCGCCGAGGAAAAAAAAAAGAATTATGACGTCACTTGACGCCTAGCGATAATCAGCCTGTACTTTATCGCCCAGTTTGAAGGATTCCTTAGATATTGTTTTTGTTATTACAGTTTTTTTTTTCCCGTGAAATATTGTCGGCAAGGCAATATTTTTAAGGTCAGACTTTTTGTCAGATTAGCGCAATTTTAGCGTGGCGTAAATTGCGCTGAATAATTACGGCGAGTTAACTTTGGTGTCCGATATTAAAATTTTGGCGAGTTGCCTTCATAACATTGAGTTTTAAATGGCCGAGATTTGTTTTCCCCGCTTAATTCTGTTATAGGGTTAAAATAATTATATTTAGGATCTCGTTGAATGGAGATACGCACAATGTAAATTGTTTAAGGTAAATTGAATTATCGATGGCTGTTTTCTGGGAGATGGTAATATTATAAAACTTACTATTTATGAAGTCAATTACGTAAATTATGTTGTTGAAGCATCTATCCTGTAAATATTTTGTATAACTTTTGCAATATATGTCATGTTTTATGGCACTTCCATTGAAACAATAGCTTTTAATGTTTTACTAATGCCTATGAGAAATGAAATGTTTTGAATTTAATTGTAAAGTGTAACTTTTAAAAAGTAAGAACTAAATATTTTTGAGCGCCCAAGTTTAAGACTGTTTGGTCACCAAGGATTTAAGAAACCTTAGGGTTACCTAAGAACCTACCTTAGGTTTCTAATGTAATCCTTAATCACGTTCGACTGACCCAGTACAAAGCATGCATGAACACGAAGGAAATGGCAGCACGCTTAATAAGTGCAAGTGCTGGCATATTTTCACCAATATTCTCACTTCAAGGCAATATTGCCGGCTACAGCACATCTCTAGTCCCGCTCATACTTACTGCTCGAGCACACGGCGCATACGATCATATATATCTTCAGGCCTAGCCAAGCTACCACCGTTTCGTTTCGAATTTCTGTCTACAGTCGATAATGCCTCCGATCCTTTTGTTCTGATCACGTATTTTGATGTTGAGATGATGTCATTCTTAACGATTGTAGATTATCAATTTGGCCTTTAGAATGTCTTATGTTACACAGTCCGACATAAGGTAATTGTCTTTCTATTGTGTCTCTAATTACGACATTCAAAGAGTTAAGATCACCAAATTCTAGCATAGATGCCGAATAATGTGGGAGATCTAATCTACTTCTGGTGGAATGGAAGGGGTGGACTGGTAGAACGAAGGAGAACGAGGCTACGGTTTAGATACAATGAAGTCTATAGTCTAACTACAATGGTTCTGCAATATCTAGGCCCCTGACAGCACCGTGAACCTATTATTATTTTGGACCTGCAGGGCATCTAAAACCTTCCGCTTACAATTAATCCACAGACCGCCCGTGCGGTGGCCAGAGTTTCCTTATGGATACGTCCAGATTGAAGGTCAGTCCTCGGAACGGTGCACCCTTGGAGGTGGTTGACGATTATCCATTGGTACTTTGTGCCTAAAGGGACTCGATGCCCACCTGCGAATAGTCTGTCTGAAGAAACTCTTTTACACTTGTCCTTCTGATCATGGCAGAGGACACAATGGCGAAGCAAGAGCAGGCTCGATGTACACCGACCTGGCACGATTGACTTTGAAGAAAGTAATTTAGACCTCATTACTACAACAAGAGCAGAGGTGCCCCAGTGGTATCAGACCCGACTTACGAGTTGTAGGTCGCGGGTTCAAAGCCAGCCAGGTGGATTACTTTGTGTAATTTATGTCATCACTACTGCTCTCAAATCGGTGGAAGAAAACATCGTGAGGAAACCGGCGTGTCCTGGAATCAAAAAATTAAAAGACAGTGACATCTACCATCTCGCACTGGGCTCGCGTGGTGGATTATGGCCCTTTCTCTCTCCTAGAGAAGAGGCCTGAGTCCCAGCAGTGGCAACATTATAGGGTTATACTATACTAACTACAATAAGTAAATCTGTGAACATTTTGCATCTTACTGCTAACGATTATAAATTCGTCCTTTAGTTTAATAAACTTCTTAAAACCAGACCCAAAACTAATAATACCAGAAATATAACCATTCCGAGTGTCCCCCAAACTGAAGTGAGACATATATTTTTCTAAAACTTCCACTTAATTCCGTTTCAGAATTTTATGTTCGGAAACTTGGGCGATAATTCTCGAAAGTCCTTTAGATTTTGGGTAACTTTACTTTGTAAATTGTGTTGCAGTCTCTCCTTAAATTGTTTTCGTATGTTTGAAAATGCTGAGAAAATTATATTGAAATTAAAGTTTACCGTTTTAATGTTTTGACAATTTTGTTCACATTGTCTCTGGATGAAGGATAACGTGGTGTTTTGGTTCATCCTTTGTAGTCTTTAGCTTCTTGAATCTATTAAGATCTTTTGGCTAAATGAGTCTTTTGTCGAGGGCGTCATTAGGCCACTTAGGATATTTATCAAAGGGGAGTGTAGCCACAAAATAGATAGGTACAGAAGTTAATCTCATATATGCACTTAACTTTTTATACCTACGCTAGGCGAACGCACACACGTCACCGCGTTGCGCCGAACTGTAAGAGCGCGAGCGGGCGATTGATCCGAGATATCGTGTCCGTAAGCGGTGTCTATGTGTGCGTTGCTCGAGCGCGCTTTGTATGTAGATTGACTTCTGTACCTATCTATTTTGTGGTGTAGCCGTCTCTTAATGTAGGAATAAATTAAATTATTTCTCATGTACGTAAAAAGTTGTTGAAATTAATCATTCAATTTATTTCTTGATCCACCCAAGACCGAATTTAGGCCTCATGTAGTGCTTTGTATAAATAAAATAAATAAAAAATAAAATAGTTTATTTCTCACCATTACAAATTTGAGGGTACAATACAAACCAAATTTACAATTTTCTGTGGTGGACATAAAATGCACAGAGTATCGACCCAATCCCCTGAACTAGGCGGGAATCTGTATCTCAAGGGATATGGAGTCAGCTATATTTATGTTCTAGGTTCTTATGACACATTTGTGCCACTGTTGTACAAATAAGGTACCATAAAAGAGAACGGGATTGTTGGTGAGCTTTAAAATAGGAAATAGATGTGGGTATGTAAGTGAAAAGTGAGTTAAAGTGTGAGTAATGTCAGGGTGAGTATGTAATGTTGTGGGGGTGTGCATGTGAGTGTGTATGGTGTAGTGAGTGAGGAGAGTGTATAATTATGTTACTGTGGAAGATAGAATTATACCTAAGGTGTCAGTAGGTTTTCGGTATCTTCGTAGTCCATCTGTAGTAAGTACATTTTTAACTTATTCTTTGCTTCATAACTGCTAAGACTATAATAAGACTATAATATACACTATATTTGTTTTTCCGTCAAGTTTATTATATAAGATAGAACTAAGTACATAATGTTGCCGTTTTGCGAACTGTGTTTTATGTGGGACATTTGGACAAGGTGCTGGATTTCTGCGTCTACCAGTGTTAGGAGGAGCTGTAACAGATCTATGTCTTCTCAGAATTGAAGCAAGTACAAAAAGCTGCCGAACAGTTAGTACCTGACATTCCGAGTACAGCTGTCTAGTTGGGAACCTAAAGGGTTTCCTTTTTATAACCTTTAGAACAGCTCTCTGGGCTCGCTCCAAGACCAGAAATTTCGTCTTGGTCGCTCCTCCCCACACAGGAATACAATAATTAATGATGGACTGACACAAGGCGATGTATATTTTTATGAGAAGCTCTTGGGCGGCAGATTTTCTGAGAGTTTTAAACAAATCCAAACTAATATTATAAATGCGAAAGTAACTCTGTCTGTCTGTCTGTCTGTCTTTGCTTCACGCCTAAACTACTGAACCGATTTGTGTGAAATTTGGTACAGACATAGTTTGGAACTTGAGAAAGGACATAGGATAGTTTTTATTGCAAAAAATAAAATAAAATAAAAAATAAAATTTATTCCGGACATACAGCGCCATCTATTGGTCAAGAGTCGGCATCAATTCAGTACTGAAATTTCCGGAAGTCACTATTCCACGCGAACGAAGTCGCGGGCAAAAGCTAGTAGATCATATTTCTCAACCTTGTGGTTACTTTTTTGAGTTGTGTATCCCATCTCAGATATTCATCAATTTGAATGCCTAGATATCTGACAACACTGGATGATGTAATGGAATTACAATTACAGTTTTGTGCTTTGGTTAAACAAGTGTGTGCAATTATATTGAAACCTTCAGGCGGTTTATTGTTTTGTCTTAATTTGAAGGTTACGTAATTAGTTTTGTCTAAATTAAGAGACAATAGATTGGAGTTTAGCCAGCGCATTATTTTTCCAATGCAGTTTTCAGCCATTTGCTTTACGAGAGCCCAGCTTGAACCATGTACCACAATGGCAGTGTCATCTGCGTACGTATAAATTTTTGCATCTGGTGTGGACATTTTACAGAGGTCATTAATATAAACTTTAAAAAGCGTGGCACCCCAAATTCGACAATTTGTTCTTTGCTGAGATAGGAACCTATTTGTACTTGTTGAGTCCTATTAGTCAAATAGTCCTTGAACATCTGAAGAGGTTTCCCCCTGATACCCATGAACTCAAGTTTGGTTAGCAGGATAGGGACAGAGACCGTGTCAAAGGCTTCTTAAGTGCTTGAGGAAAGACACCCATGTTTATAGATCTGTTAAATATGTGTGTAATGGGGGCTATCAAAGAGTTTCTACACTGTTTTAACAGATCGGAAGAGATTTTGTCCCAACCTGTTGCACAATTACTACGTAACCCCAGTATTAAGGATTCAATCTCTGTTTCGTCAGTCTCCATGAGAACAAACGAATTAACGAGGGAAGAAGATGTATCCTGAGATGGTTCTGGTTCTCTATTTTGATTCTCAGAGATTATTTTATTTGCTAAGTTACGCCCCACATTTGTAAAAAATGAGCATACGTGGTTGACGGCTAAATTGGGATCGTTTTGAATATTTAGCATTATCATTCAAGTCTGTTTCTAAATAATACATTTTGATATAAGTAGAGAAAGTTTAGCATAGCGACCGAGGTGGAATTCGCCCAAGCTGCAGGCAAGGGTGTCATAGAGCCGGGCGCTGTAAACTGCCAACTTTCCACATGTAACAAACGAATTTTTTTGAATACACGTACAAAGAAATAAATAACCGTTGACGCGCGATTTGTGGTAGTCGGTGTACGCCCAGTTTATAACGATACATACAATAAATTGCAGCTGGGGTGAGTTTGCGCACTTTTCCACACAAGTGCAGAAAAGACACCATTGCGTGCTTAAAAGCGGTAGGGATAATAGCGGGTTTTCCTGTAAATTTTTTGAAAACAATTACATTGTTTCAACTATTTTCTGACCCCTTTTCTAAAACATCACGTTGAATTCACAGGGTCACTAAAAACTTCCAAGTTCTACCAACTAAATAAAACAAACTTCTATTAAAGTGCTAATCGAATTTACCATACACCTGCGTCCTTCAGTTAGGCAATAAAGTGAAAAACTTGCCACCATTAGGGATATTGATAATGTCTATAACGACAAGTAATGGCGGGTTTGTTCGAGCCCAATGTTCTATGCGTGACTGCTTCCATGTTCATAATTCTGTCATCTGAATTACTTATGATGGCTACTGTGATAAAAATCGATTTAAAAATGCTTATTTTCTAATTTTTTTGCATGATATTGCACGGTGAAAAGATTTAGTAGGCAAAGACATTAAATTGTATCTCTTTAAATCTCTTTGCTAGTAGGAAACTTTGATTATTGCAGGAATTTCCCAAACAGTTACCAGTGGTCCTGGAACGCAAAGGGCAACTGAAGGACACAAGTGGGTTTTAGTCAGTGAAAGTCCGACATCCTCTCGTTCCATCTGAATGCGGGATAAGTCATTTGATAACTTTCTACATCAAAAAAAAGTAGGAAACTTTGATATTTACCCCGGTCATAACAAATATGTTTTAAGTGACGAAATATAATATGTAGATAAGTGTAGGTACGTATATTTTAAATAATGAGTACAGATAATCTCTACTCAACACTGAGATTTTTATGCGTGAAAACTTTGTGTTACCTTCCAAAATCCTCGAACTAGATACCAGGAGCGCATAAAACGAAAGGTACTTCACCCAACCACCCAGTATCACCGCTAAGCCCCTCCCTTGAATGCCAGTACAGTCGACAAGCGAAATTAACAGCAGCCGGACATGGCTGTCGACCCACGTCAGGGCGCGCAATCCAAACAATATTGCGCTCACCTATTTATTTATACCGCATACCTAGTTACTGTAGCTGCGTGCGATTCGCTTTTGTTGTCACTTCTTACCTTTCCAAACGGTTAAATGTTTTGAGAATGGAATGCTGGAAAGGAATGTCTTTGAGATGTAGATTTTTTTTCGGGAGTGGTCGATTAAAGAGAGGACACAGGTTTCTCAAAGGTTTTTTTTTTTTAAATACTTAACACCTATATCGAATTAAAACAAATCCTTTTACGCGTGCCTGTTTTTAAGTGTTGGATAAGTAAAAGTAAAGTAGTGTTTAAGTGTTGAGTAGTGTTTGTATTTAAACCAGGTTTATCGCAGCGGGCAAATTGTCCTACTCCTTCGACCTACGCGCAGTATAAGCGACGAGTATAAACGGCAGAGATGTCGACGATATAAGACAGAAACTCGCCATAGGTCAGGTAATCAGGTTGTCCGATGGTAGAAAGACGATGGAAGAATCAAGTCATGTAATTCCCGCACATACTCTCAAAATTGTATACGCGATTATTTACCATATACGTAGAGATATTCTTTCCAAAATTAAACACTGGTGGTACCTTCGTGGTGTTTCAATCATTCTATTTTTATAACTTTACAGATGTTCTCCAAATTAAATTCCCTTAAAAAGGGATTTGATACTCAAATGATTTGAAAGCACAAAATATGATATCAGACAAACGCGCAATCAATTTCTAAGCTTGATGCTTAGTCCAAGCTTGAATATGACCGATACAAGTGAACTAATGCGTTATTGCTGCGACTGGCTTTAGAGATACCAGGGTAGCATAGGTATAGAGGAGCTGTTTGTGTGTGTAGGGTTTGTGTTAGAAGTAAGGTTGATATTTAGTTAGCATGACCATACTTATATAATATATATATCAGCCTTATTATGTTTCTACTGCTGGAGCTTAGGCCTCTTCTCTAGGAGAGGGAATAGGAGGGATGGTGTATTGTTCGAATTTTTGATTTGAGAACATGCTAGTTTCCTCACAATGTTTTCTTTCACTATTGTGTGAGCAGTGGTGATGTAAGTTACACAAAGTGACGCACCTGGCTGGGTTTGATCCTAAGACCATGACTCATACGACTCATAAGACTCATAACACATACTTACTGACTGTCGGAGCTGATAACACTGGGTCACCACTGCTACCATATTTGGTAAGGTGCTCTTAGATTTGAACGTTCCACTTTATAAGGACATCCGCAGGAGAACCAAGGTTACCGAAATAGCTCGATGGATCGCCAAACTTAAGTGGTAATGGGCAAGGCACATCGCTCGCAGAACAGATTGTCGTTGGGTCCGAAAGGTTCTGGAGTGGCGAGTACGTACCGGTCGATGAAGCGTTGGAAGGCCTCCAAAAGCGTGGACCGAATTTTTCACGTCACATTTTTTTTTTAATTCACATTGTTTTTTTTTCTAATCCATTGTTTTCATGAGGCATTTCTTGAACACTAGGTGTACTCACCCTAACACTTTCCAGCTTCTTCTTCTCTCCCAATTTGACGAAAGTCCAGCCAGTGTGTAGCCACTTGTACAACTCTATCACACATCATGTTTGAGATTAGCAACTGCTAGACATCTCCCAAGTGTCGCCATAACGAACGATCTTAATTATGCATTTAGTAAAAGAATTTTATTTTGATTTTAAAGACACTTCAATTTTAGTTTTAGGTATGTAGGTAAAGACTTTTATGAAGCTTCCAAAGTTTGTAAAAATATCACGAATCTAACAAAATTAACACTGGTAAAAATATTACAAGTACAACTTACAATAAAAGAAAACTAATCTTACAGAAGCTATAACACAAGAATTACACATGAATCACACAGATTAATCTTTACACATATAACTTACACCTTGCCTACATCTACAGACCAATAAAAACCAATCTGCCAGGACCCCCCATTGTTCTTAATCTTAACAAATTTTCAACCAATGCGAGTATGATGGAGTAATTAAGAGGTCTAAGTTGATTGGTCGGTCTGCAGCCGCAGTTTTCTCGATTAGTTCCTAATGGTGTGGAAACACAGATTAAAGTTTGTGACGGCTCTTGGATAGCAAAATTCTTGGGACATGTGTAGGAATGTCTGTGAAAGATGGCTCTCATTTATTTTTAGCCGTTCAAACGCTGCGGGGTGCCAGCTATAGTACCAAAAAAGTTAATAGCGTTCACTACCCCTTAACATGTTCGCTGCGGCAGTGATTTTTCTATTCTTGAATTTTATTTATATTAATAGTACGATTGTAAACTATATTTTTTTTTTTTTTTGGACGGGATGTTGGTCTAGTGGTTAGTGACCTGACTGCTATGCCGGAGGTCATGGGTTCGATTCCCGGCCAGGACAAATGTTTGTGTGATGAGCACGATCATTTGTTATGTGTCTGGGTGTAATTTATCTATAATATGTATGTATTTAGAAATATATAAGTATTTTTATCAGTTGTCTAGAACCCATAACACAAGCTCTGCTTAGCTTGGGACTAGACGGCGTTGTGTGATAGTTGTGGAATATTATTGTTATATTGTTATTGTTATTTAGATATGAGAACTGAGGTTTGAAAATCATAATTTTAGCGCCAAAAAACGCGTAAGTCTCTTGAGATACATTTCCATACAACCGCTTTTTCGTGATTATGACAATGTTATACATCTTTTTAAAGATATTTTGGACACAGATATCTTGTTTGTCTTGTTGTTTTACATACATGGCACCGTACTAGTTAGTATTTGTCATTATAGCGGCAACAGAAATAAATCATCTGTGAACATTTTAACTGTGTAACTAGTACGGTTTTTTTTTTTCGGTGATGAAAATCATCCAATGACAACCCCTGTTCTTGGGCGGAGCGGGAATAGTGTCAGACTCTTAGGGTGAGTTGCATCATTTAACTATAACGATAACCAAACCATAACCAGCAGTGAAACGGTTGCCTATTGGTCAATTCGACGATTTGACAACTGTTAACGGCTTTGTTATCGTTATAGTTAAATGGTGCAACTCACCCTTACTAAGAAACCCACCCCGTTCCTTCAAGCCTTCATACTGGGGCTTGAGTTCCCTTTCGAATAACCCTGACCCCAGTAGGCTTCGACTTGGCTGGGCCCCTGCTGTTGCTGATAACTCCTTGAGGCACGCGGGAACAGTGCGCGCCGTCGATGACTTGGGCTTGGTTCGGACAGTTACCGGACGGCCGGACAGCGAGCTACCCATTACTCACTGTCCGCAAGCCTACACCTACGGTGGCTGGAAATCGGGATCGGAATACCGGCGGCGGCAAGAGCGCCGTTGCCTGATGTGGTCGGCCTCCTCCTTAGCGAGCATTACTGCTTCGCAGAAGTCGGCGACCGCCTGCCACTCCACCTCGCTCCGGACCATGGCCTCAACCAAGGCCTGGCGCGAGGGGTCTCCGCCCCCGATCGCTAACTGGTACATTTCATGAGATACAGCTGGTTGATAGACGGATAGACAGACGTACAGTGAATTCTTAGTTATAGGATCTCAGTTTACCCCTCGGGTAAGATACCCTAAAAATGACTATTCTGACTTTGAAAACGAATAGTTCTACATGATGTTTTTAAAGAAAGTGAATAAGACAAATGGCAGGTCATATCATTTTTATAAAAGTTCATACAAGCATAATTTGCTTTATTATAAAGCCATTTATCGCAGAGTTCGCGAAGTCTGTGCGAGATTATGCGATTGTAATAAATTATTATTTTTGTGAACTTTATGCTAACAATCGCTAAAGTATTTTTTAGTCGGCTAAGGACTTTGTAAGTCGATTTCTTCTGCCATTTAAACAGATTCATTACCATTATTATGTTCAACTTTTTTTTTTAAACTGTTTTAATTTTGAGTTATTCACTATTAGGGGTCCCGATTTCACCATCAAAGTGTATTATTTATGTCGTGGCTAGATCTTAGAAATTGATTACTTCATGATATAGCCAAGGAAACTGGGCCTCAAGTCTGCTATTACAATAGTGTCAGAATGGTCTATCATTGGTTTCGTAATGGTTGACAAGTTTTGGTAATCTGCTAATATAATGGCGCGGGCGTCATAATGACTTTCCCATGGTCATCCACTGACAATAAATTGAAAGAAATGGCATAGAATGGTAATCTCGTACAAAATAACAATCAGTATCTGACGTATGCGGCAATCTACTAAAATTTGACGGTTCCTTTGATCATTGAACTACAATTAGAACGTCAGTGTGTGCAGTTATTGCTTTTAATAACCTCGATACTGTCATTTTACCACAACTCTATTGCGTGACCATTGACCGATCAATGATCGATCATTATGAATTAGCAGATTACGAACTTTTAGCAAAATGACAATGGGATCATGTTGGAATGACGAATGCATAAAAATAGCAGACTTGGGCCCCTGGATAGATTGTTGTAATTAAACGTTAAAGTTTGATGATATGTCAATCTTCGTTGGTCCTACTTTCTTTAGACCTTTTTTTTATTTTTAATCATAGAAATCTTACATCAAATTATACAGGGTTATTTGAAAAACACTGGCAACCTCTCAGAACTATGGTCCTAACATCATAAACCACAACCTTTGTCCTAAGACTTTAAAAAAAATTAAGTAATCATAATTTAGTTCATCAGATTTTCTTACAAAAATAAAAACATTTATTTTGAGCGTTCTAAATATTACGAAGTTTGATGCGAAGCAATTGATAATACAATAGCGGAAGGTAGTGGGATCAGGTGGCAGGGGTGCATGATGCGCTTGCGTCGCATCATGCAAACGTGGGTGGGTATAGTAAAATACAGAAGAGGAATGTGTTAATTATAACAACGAAATTTTATATACTTGTTTTTATATTTGTTTGTTTTTTTTAAATGTTTTATGTTTTGTAAAAAGTTATTGTTTATATTGTTAGTACATAGTCCTGCAAAGTTGTTAGTTTTTTACAAATAACCTTGTGTATCGCCAAACGAGGATTGACATATAATCAAACGTTAACGTTTAAACGATCTGGCCAGTTTTAGTTGGATATCATGAAGTGATGAATTCTAAGATCAGCCCCCCTAGCCAAGTTACAACCATTTCGCTTGAGCCGAACGCTTCGAGTTGGCCGCGCCGCCAATTCTTTTGTTCTGACCACGTGACTGACCGTTGAGATGACGTCATTCCCGTACATTTGAAGTTTTCTGCTAGCGTTAACGATTGCAGATTAGCAACTTGGCTAGGGGTACTGGCCACGACATATGTATCCAAATATTCTTGCACTCCAAATACACAAGCTGTCAGGTCAACTTAGCTACCAGGAGATAATAAACACATGAGTCATAATTGCCCCGAAGGCATTCATCTGCTAAACAAAGTGAGCCAGCTAAGAATCCCATTATGAACGTCGGTCGTGCTAGCGGCCGCAGAACTTTCGTATGCAAAGGCTTTTAGCCGATGCTGTATAATGTGTACGAAATATGAGGATGTACCTTCACTAGTGGTACATACAGAATAGTTGCTTGGTAAATAAATTCTGTATGCGACTGCAGTTTGTAGACGTAGAACGGTTTGTCTTGAAGAGTCTTTCACTACATTTGCCTGAAAACCCGCTCTTATCCCACCGATTTTAGGCACGCAATAGTCAGTTTTCCGCACTAGTGCAGAAAAGTGCGCATGCTCTTCCCGCAACAATTTTATTGCATTTATTGTTTCAGGCTGGGCGCGCGTCGACTCCCATGAGCCGACGGTCAAATCAATTGGATGATTTTTTCCCACCATAAAAAAAGGGTAATGAAAAAAATCGTTTGGTACACTTGCAAAGTTACTGCAGCCCTCTTCTGCATAATTTCGTATTCCACCTCGGTCGCAATGACAAACTTTCTGCACTTTTATCAAAAAGTACCTACTAATATGCGATTGCACCTGTAGTTTGTAGGCGTCGAACGGTTTGTGAAAGTGAGACCATTTTGCGGAGTTTTTATTGATTAGCCACGGCTTTGATAAAGTTGAGACAAGTCTCTCAATAAATTCGAGATTTCTATACAATTAAGTATGATTAAAACGGTTTTTAACAACACCATTCTTGACAAGAAGATATTTAGATGACCACATTCCACAAAAGACATAACTCCTCCCTTGATCCTTTAATCGCATATAACGACACCCATTACACGTGTGTTTCCAGAGGTCTTTAAATGTGACCCTTGTTTGTGCTACCAAATAATTCCAGCCGTGTGTCAGCACAAAGAGGCAATATGTCTTGATAAGTGCAGAGAGCAAAGTTTGGGTCGCGCGGTTGCACATCTTTTATGAGTGTTTCGCCCTACCACCTCATATTCTCTGTCGTCCTGGTCATGTCGTGCGGTGATGTTTATTTACTTCGTAGTTTCGGAAAGTGCTTTTTCAGTTTTGGCGTCGACATTGACGCGAAATGAGTTTACTGGAAGTTATAATATTACTTGAGCTCTTGTGATGTTTTACATAAAATATTAATGCACTTTAAGGAGAGATTTATGGTGAGATTTCAGCAAGTAAAGTTCAGTGACTGTTTTAATTATTCGCTTATTGATTTCTAGTGGAGTATTATTATCATCATCATCATTTCAGTCGAAAGACGTCCACTGTTAGACATAGGCCTCCCCCAAGTGTCGCCACAATGAACAGTCCTGTGCGGGGATAGTGGATATTATTATGTAACTTGCTGTGCCCGCGACTTCGTTCGCGTGGACTACAGGATTTTGGATTTATTTTTTCTAAAATAAAAGTAGCCTATCTTACTCCTTACATCAGTTACCTGCCAAAAAGTCCCGTCAAAATCGGTCCATCAATTTCAGAGATTAGCCCGGACAAACAGACTGACAGACAGATAAAAATTGTAAAAAATGTTATTTTGGTGTATGTACCGTATCTACACCGTTAAATTTTCATCGTTTTAATCCCGTGGAGGGTTGATCCGGTCCATGAAACACTAACAATTTGTAAAGATAAAATTAAAAAATAAAGTACTTTTTTTTCAAAACTTGTATTAATTTTTTTTTTTTTTTTTTTTTTTTTTTTTTATTGTAAGTACTTATATTCTCTGATTCCCAATAGATATCGTTAAGATATTAATTTTAATTAATTTAATAATTTATAAATAATTACTAGGTAATATATATACAAACTTAAAATAATAATATGTACAAACGATTAAAAAAGGCTAAAAAACGGGAAAAACTCACAGGGCATCAAAAAATTCGTCCACATCGATGTCAATGGGAAAAGTGCCCAGAACGCTGGCAGCATTGCCACGCTGGATGGCAATGCTGATTCGTTGACTGAAGAAGAGTGCAGCCCTCTGGTCACGCGAAGAGTCGACCAACTGTTTGCTGATATCCCGGACAACTCGATGAGCGCTCGGACCCCATGGCCCTAGAGTTTCAACCCCAAACGGCTCAAACACATAACTTCCAATGAGGTTATTATATTTACGCCGTTTGAGGTTTTCTGCACCTGCAGCAGCCGCCCCAGCACAGCCCGCCGTACTCAGAAGATGGGATGGCGCAAGGGTGTCGACACATGTTGCATCCCACACCAAAGGCCTACCCAATTTCCAAGGCATTATAGTCATCCCATCTGGCCTCTTCCCATCGTCACGTGCCAAGCCATTAGGTTCTAAAACAGCTGGCACCCCGGCGGTGACAAGAGCTCGACGGATGATGTCATTAATACTGGCATGCCGTGCTATCCGGCCAGCGCTTCTGCTGCAAGATAGGCCATGGTGTCCGAGGCGGTCGACTGCTTCGCCACACTGACATCGATGTGGAGCTCCACTAGGAGCACCTAGACGCAGGCATGTAGCGATCCGAAAGGTGGTGTCACTTAGCAAAGTACCTATGTTAGGTGACGGTAAAGCCTGTAGCCAAAGGCCCGACTCCCATTCACCCACAGCCAGTAGGCGAGCGCGCTCAGCAGTATTGGTGGACGTATTAATGAGATTATTCCGTACCAACCTGCAGAGCGGCTCATCCCACTGTCTCTGGGAAGATGGATTTTCGGGCAACGCCTTGTCCGGGCAAGTGATTTTCCAGGCACTTACTGCATCGGCCAAGCACGGCACCTCACAGCTAACCAGTGATGGAGTCAAAATTCTTTTGGTCAACTGTTGAGTGCTGTGGACCGAAGACAGGAACGCCGGTAGGCTTACACTAGAAATTTTGCGGATGCCGAGCCCACCAAAACGAATGGGTAGCGTGGCTTGTAGCCACGCTCGGTCATCCATGGCCACATTTAAAATGGAAGTCAGAGTATACCGAATTGTCTGATCAATTTTGTCCAAGAGATGTGGCTGCTTCCATAAAGGGGAAGAGCGGAGAAAATACATGAAATTTGGTGCAAAACAACAATACCGTATGAGGGTGAAGGCCGAATGTAGGTTAATTTTAGAAAGTCTTTCCGAAATGTTTTTAAAACGTTCAATTTTGTCGTCAATGAATGAAGAAAAACTGTCTTCCAAAATTGGAGAACCTAGGAGGTGCAGTGTATTTTTATCTATAATTTTGATTTCGGGAGCTATTGAATAAAATTTCTGTAGAGTCGATTGTCTGTCAGTACTGTCAGGAACAAAAATTTCGCATTTCGAATGATTTAGATCAAAATTTAATCAATCAACTTGTATTAATGAAATTAATTGTACGAAATTAATTTCTTTAAGAAAACGTCAGCTGAGCGAGTTCAATGACCTGTAGGTAGCAGTCGGCATTGCTTACAAACTACCTACAGTAATTGGAATTGATTACAAATTCATTTCAAACAATGCTTATCTAGATGTACAGCTATTACTGTACGATATTTGAGTCGCACAATTATGTTTCATAATTACAACGCGGCCAGTCAAAGCCACGCAATTAGTTGTTTGAAAGATCACACTTGCGTACAAACACGGCGGCAATGTTTGTGAACAGTAAGCGGCTGCAGACAAAGGGCGTGTGACAACAGTTGATGCCGCTTTTAATGACAATTGCACAAAGTAGTCAACGATTACTGGTTGCTGATTGCCTGTTTTTGTCATGGTTAAGTTCTTTTGTGTGGGTTTAATCCGTACTAAACAGGTTAACTATTGTAAAACTGATGGGTTTATTTATTTCGAATTGAAATAGTACATTTGAAAACAAGTGAAGAAAGTTTGTCTTTGCGACCGAGGCGGAATTCGCCCGAGCTGCAGGCGAGGGTAATTAAAAGTCTTTTTCATACATTTACGAAGGAATAAATAAATAGGGTGTGACCGTCAGGGGCGACTCGAGAGAGTCACTTAGCGCTCAGCCTGATAAGATAAACACCAACAATCGATTGTGGTGGAGGCGCGAACTCTCGCTTACTTTTCTGCACTTGTACGGAAAATACTAAATTGTGTGCCTTAATGTGTATTATTTTAGTGTTGGATAGCCGCTAGTGAAGGAGATGGTGGCAGCCATGATGAAACGTTCATTCTCATACCCCAGCTGACAGGACGTCCCGGGACATCTCCCGGGAGTTGGGTATCGCAGAGCGATCCCCGCCCACTGTACGCGCGAGCTGCTACATCGGCCCTAGCGTGCTTCACTGCTTACACTGAACCTCTAGGACATGCGTGGTGACGTGATGGTCTGGTTTTTACCGGCCGATGAGCTACCCAGTGCTCGCCGTCCACGAGCCTGTGGCTACGGTGGCTTTCTTCGCCGAGTATAAATATGCTGTGATTTAAAAAGTGAGTATACTTTTATTTTAGTGAGGTCTTTGAAACACGTTTTCAAATAAACGAAATGTCAGTTTTCTTTATTCTTGCATCCAGTAACCAAATATACTCTGAGACACTGAAAACTGAAAATCAAGCCAAGAGCAAATGTTTGTCGTTAAGTAAATAAAGCTAGGCACACACATACGTTTGTATGTATGACTATGTACGTGAATCGTGCGTGTGTACCTCGCATTAGCTGGACAAATAGGGATTCTGTCTTGTCGGCTATGTCACTTGGGTAAATATTACCATTTGTACGTATGAGGGGGTAAAATCAGAATATATAGTAAATGCTTCCCGTTTTTTTAATTTAGGTCGAAGAGTTCAGTTGCCTGATTCACGTAATGAAAACCGTAACGGTATCGTAGCGATTTAATCGTTTAGACCATTTCCGTATTCACATCCATCAATCGAGTTTGAACGACACCGATTTTAAAGTCGTTTGAAATTCGTCGATTAAAAAAAAATCTGTTTTACATTATCCTGGTAGAATACTTATTAATGTAACTGGAAATGAGTCGATAGATCGTGAATACCGCTTTTGAATAGGACTACTACAGGACGGGTGGATGTAACAATATCACTGTAGAAACAATTGAATGTGAGGACTACGTGGACTACTCTTTCCTTTTCTTTGATTTTCGCATAATGTCTGGCAGTTTTAAGAACTCTTAGCGGCCTACCCAAATGTCCTTTCTTTGGTATTGTTCGTCAAGTCGTTGAGCTCCTTAGTAGTCTTGAGTTGAGCTACACGCGCACTGACAAATTCGGGATTCGGATTCAATTTTGCCGAGACCTGTGTTGCACCAATAATGAAACTCTAGGCCATATCTTAATTCATTAAATCCCAAGCGAGCGCCGGCGTTCGCACTCCCATCCCTTTCTATTGTGTCTCTAATTACAGTATTGGACTGTATGAGAAATCAATACAAAAAGAATCATGTCTACTAACCGTAATCGAACGAAGTTAGAGGCCATTTAGTAGAGCGCTATTAGTTTTATAACAGGCGTTATTTTTCTTAAATATAAATACTCCGTGTCTGATATTTTAAGCCGTGTGGTAAATAACTTGAATCAATTATAATACTCGTATAAGAAAAATAGGTAACGCCTGGCCAAAAAGTACAAGCAATGCTTTTACAAGTATCTTCGTTCGGTTTCGTTTCATAGACCTGGTTCTTTTTGCTATTGATTCCTCGTATTCTCCTCTAATTTCTAACCTAGGTTTTTTTTCTGGCGAAAAAAAAAGGAAATTAAGCAGTAATGCTCGCAAAGGAGGAGGCCGTCCGCATCAGGCAATGGCGCTTTCGCCGCCGCCGCCGGGATTCCGATCCCGATTTCTAGTAACTGTCCGGACCAAGCCCAAGTCGTCGACGGCGCGCACTGTTCCCTCGCGCCTCAAGGAGTTGTCAGTAACAGCAGGGGCCCCAGCCGGGTCGTGGCTACTGGGGCCAGGGTTATCCGAAAGGGAACTCGAGCCCCGATATGAAGGCTAGAAGGAACGGGGTGGGCTTTTAGTCAGTAAGAGTCTGACACTATCTCCCGCTCCGCCCAAGAGCGGGGGTAGTCATTGGATGATTATTCACACCATAAAAAAAAAAATACCAATATTTTGCATTGGCTTTTGTAGAATGTAGAACAGCGATTCATTTTTACTACGGTTTCTTCAAATTAGCCATAAATAAATTTACCTGAATAAATAAATCTCTCTCAACTAATAGGATATTGGCGTTCTACAATAGTATCCTATGAAGGAAGGAACAGCGTTTTTATTAATTTAACCCGTATAATTAATAGTCAGTCCCCTAAGAATTTATTATAGCGCGATTTCAAAGGAAAATGAACGGAAATATGTTTCTTAATGATTTCCTGCTACCAGGGTAGCATAAAGGGTAAGAGTTTTTTACTTGGTAAAGATATCGTTTTGAAAATCTTTAATTAGTATAATGAAGGATTTTTTTAAGGGGTTGACTCAAGTTTAAGGTAATTTATGCTTTTAACTTGACATATTTTTTCTTTGGCTTTCCACCGTTCGTCAATATTTACTTTGTAAAAAACAATTTTATTGTAAATACTTTATTATTGTGAATGTGGTTTATTGTATTTTTTTTTCGCTCGATAGAGTTACCACGCTTCTGGAGCAAATGCGGCAACGGAAGTGTCGCCGGTGGGTTTTCATCAGTAAAATTTTATCTACGGTCCGGACCAAGCGTTTAGCCTCGTCATTTATACCGCGTATATCGAAGGACTGGAACAGTTTGCCTGCTGCGATCTTCCCGTCTGATTATAATTTAGGTGTCTTCAAGACTAGAGTGGATAGGCTCTTAATAAACTAGTGCGCCTCACCATCAACGATTGCAATCACTGCTTACCGTCAGGCGGGATCGCAGTCAAGTACTAGTTTATAACAGATAAAAAAAAAGTGTGACACTCTTGAAAGAAATAAAGAAAGCTCTTTTGAAAGAAAGAAAAACATTTTTTTTTTGCTTCACCAAGAGCGGAAGAAATTATTTGATTACGACCCAAAATCAGATATAGAAGTATTACACTTTTTGTTACTATTTAACAACAGCTATTCATCGTCTAGCATAATCGGCCTTTTTATTAATATTCCCTCTGGCTAGGACTCAGGCCTCCTCTCTAGGAGAGGGAACGGGCCGTAATCCTCAACCTAACGTAACATCGCGGGCCCAGTGCGGATTGGTGAATGTCACATTTCTTCGAATTTTTGATTCTAGGACATGCCGATGCCGGGTTCCTCACGATGTTTTCCTTAACCATTTTGAGAGCAGTGGTGATGAAATAAAATACACAAAGTAATACACCTGGCTGGGTTTGAACCCGCGACCTACAACTCTTACAGCTCTCATCCATCGTCTAGAATAACTAAAAACACTAATAAAGGTACTTTTCCTAAACTTTCAGCTTGCTCTTAATTCATTGTTAAAGAAAATAAGCAATTAGGCCACCGACAATTAAAATTTTAATTACCAACTGCTCCAATTTTATAGACAGTCCTATTTTTTTTTCACAATTATAAATGGCTATTTGTAACATTATAATATTAGGTTTTTAAACTCGTATTATTTTATTAAAAGAGTGCGTTACTAAAAGAGTAAGTAAGGCCTATTTGGGAAATACCTCATGAATAACTGTTCTTTTCCTGGTGGTTACAAAAGGGTCAAAATATCCAAAACGAAAGCTATTAACCTTTTGAATGTCTTATGTTACACAGTTCGACATAAGCAATTGTCTTTCTATTGTGTCTCTAATTACGGCATTCAAAGAGTTAAACCAATAAACACAGAGTTCGTTTGTTATAAGAAAGCTGTAGGTAAACGTCAATGATATCGCTTGTCCTTAAAAATGCAGTTGCCACGTTAGAACTCCACGGTATGCGCAGTGATTGAGCGATTGGCTGTTGTGCGATTTGTCACTTATTCGTCTCCCGCATGGAACAAATATATGGATCTAATATTCACGACGCAGGAATCTGGATAAATATTGTCTATAACCGAATATCATCATAATATGTTGGAAATATGCTCCAACTGTAAATGAGCGTGGTATTACGTTTGTATGGAAATTCATCCGTCACCGGCCCCTTAAATTCAACATTAGTTATGTGCGAAGCCTGAAATACTAGTCTAGTATTTTTATGTAAATAATCTACATATGTATAAAATTTTATAACTGTATCATGATAAATCACTCGTTATGTTACCCGGTTGTCCGCACAAATCTATGGTGACCGGTCCGGAGGGGTTGTTTTGCTTCCGCACTCAGCTGTGCACTGGCTCACTATGAACTGCCCTGATCTGTGTTGTACTTAGTGTCGGTGGTGTTCAACTTGTGACCTTTATAAATATTTTTGGAAAAAAAAAATACCTAATATGGTGTAAAAATTATTAGAATCGATTCAGGTTTCGCTTAACACACTAAAAATAATGTTAAAATAGTTTTTCCGGGTCTGCGTGTCTGGTGTAAGTGAACGCACATATGATACAGGAGGATGCAATTTAATTCATGAAACCCCAAAAGAACGCTGGCGTTTGCTCTCTCATTGTATTTCTATTGCGTCTCTAATTACGGTATTCGATTAAAAATAATCGGCCTGATATAATTTAAAACATAATAAATTATGGCGAGGCCTGGCTGCTAGATTTGCCAACACTAGTGCAAAATATGCTACATTACGTGTCTTAGGGCCTGTCTGCACAGCGATATTTCACCGCAAAAAATTCGCGGAAAATATTAACGCGGATTTATTTCCGCACTGCACCGCATCAAATCTGCAAGAAATCACAGAATTTTTTATCGCCTGTGCGGAAACTTCCATAAGATTCGAAATGTTACAGAATAACGAAAAAAAAAACCGCGCAGTGAAATACCGCTGTGCGGACAGGCCCTAAATGCGGAAGAGATAGAAATGAATATCTGTGTTTTGAAAAAAATAAAAAGGTATTTTTTCCTCCGTTCGGTTAAATTTTAACTTATTTTTTAGTAAAGCTACAAGATCAATATCGACTTATCTATTCATGTAAACTATTTACATCTCCAGCCTCGTTGAAAGGTCCTGGCTCCCGGTCTGTAATCTCCATTGGATTAGCACATGAAAGGAACCCCCGCTTGGTTTCCATCAATCTAGATTTTATTAAGATTCCCAGTTATAAAGTTTTTGAACTTACAATGGGTTTTTTGAATTGCAAATATGTTTTGAGAACAGAATTGGCGTTTTGTGTTTTAGCATTATTGTTTTTTTTTTATCTCCACTAATATTATAAAGAGGTAGTTTTCAGCCCCGGTACGAAAGGCAACGAAGGAACGGGATTGGGTTTTTAGCCAGTAAAAGTTTGAAACTATGTCCCGCTCCGCCCAAGAGCGGGGGTTGTCATTAGATGATTTTCCTACCAAAAAAAGGTAGTATTTTTTGGTATTTTATGCTTTTTGTTTTTAGGAGGTAATCTCTGAAATTGCTGGTCCGATTGTGAACGTGTTTTTCACCGATAGAAAGCTACATTATTTGTGAGTGACATAGGCTATATTTGATGCATGCAGGCAACTTCGTTAGTGATATATTTTGTATAGCCTCACACATGGATAGGATATACAAGGTGTAAGGGATAGCTCTCCACAGACTTCAAGGGCTTGTTCAGTTGACGAAACTGAACCATCTTTCAAAAGGCTTTTTTTCAGGAAACCAAAAAAAAGGCCTCGCCATACAAAATTAAAAACTTGATTGGACAGTTTGTATGTAGGTAGCCGTTATTTTTTTCGTTTCCTGAAAAAAATCTTGTGGAAGGTTGTGAGCAAGACGTCAAAGTTTGTTGAGGGCTGTCCCTTATACCGTGTATAGGGTACCTCCCTCGCGCATAGATAGGATATTTTTCTAATTTTTATTACATATGTACAGAAAAAAACTTAAACACTAAACAAACTATTTATACTAAAACCTAACTATGTACATAAATATAATACAAAATGACAAAGTACGCTCAGGCGTCAAAGTACTCCTCCAGATCGCTGTCATCCGGAAATATCCCCAGAAGACTGGCAGCATTGTCACGTTGAATGGCAATGCTAATTCTTTTAATTTATTAATGAATTTACAAAATAGTCGTTTAAAATTGAATAGTCAACTAAGTGCGTATCAAACATCTACAAGCAATAAACGCCACTGTGAAACGTGTGTGACGTTATTGCGTTATTATGTGATTTACGAGCGTTTGTCAGATTAAAGTTAACGTTAACGCGCGCGTAAAGCCGAGTTCATGCATGTAAACGTTACATTTGAATAGCTTTTTTATGTTTATAGTTTTTGCAGATAGTTTGCATGTTGAATTCATAAGGTTACATGTCAACAATAGTATGGTGAAAAATATATTTATATTTACAGACATTCAAAACAATTCAATTTTAATTACTGTGTACAAGATATACTTATTTGTTTAAATTTTTTATATCTCGCTGGCTTTCTTACCAATTTTCATATTGTTTTAAAAATAAGTATTCTATTTTTGTTTATTTATTAATGTACTGATTAGTTAACAAAACTTTTTCAGGCATATTTTCTATTCTGCGGTAACAAAATACAACCGAATTGAGAACCTCTTATTCTTGAAGTCGGTTAGTAAAAATTCTCTCCAAAAATAATATATTTATTCCCAACAAAAATAAAGCCAAGCAATAAAGGTCCCGACACGTCGCCGGACAACCGCACTCTTCCATTTGGACGGCAAATTGCGGTTTTACGTGACCTACGACAAACTGAACGCGTGATGTACGCGCATTCGCGTAGTGAATGGGGGTTTTATAACCGTAAATATGTACTGGCTAGCCGGTGATGTATGTTGACTGGGAAGCTTTATTTATGTACCAAGCACACAGAGGCCTGAAGAGTAGGCTTCTAGAAAATTGATGCTTCCTCTATTTTCGTGTGCGATGTAGATCGGTTTAAGGTCTGAAAGAAAAGATATATTAAAATTACAAAATTCTGTAAAAGAGTTTCTTTTTTAAGGTGGAAAATTAAACTTATGTACCAGGCATACAGATGCCTGAAGAGTAGGCTTCTAGAAAATTGATGCTTCCTCTATTCTCGTGTGCGATGTAGATCGGTTTAAGGTCTGAGAGAAAAGTTACAATAAAATTACAAAATTCTGTAAAAGGGTTTCATTTTTAAGGCGGAAAATTAAACTTATGTACCAGGCATACACATGCCTGAAGAGTAGGCTTCTAGAAAATTGAAGCTTCCTCTATTCTCGTGTGCTGTATACTGGTTTTTGGTCTGAAAGAAACACTACTCGTATACTACAATAAAATTACAAAATTCTGTAAAAGATTTTTTTTTAAGGTTCGAAAATTAAATTTATGTACCAGGTACGTAGAGGCCTGAAGAGTATATAGGCTTCTAGAAAATTAATTCTTTTTCTATGCTATTGTGCTGTATATTGGTTATTACTCTGAAAGGAAATCTACAACAAAAATATAAAATTCTGTAGAAGAGCTTTTTAAGTTTATCATGAAATGACTTCTTTTGCTCTAGGGCAGAACGGTTTTGCTGCCCTTTGAGGTGCACATCGAACACTACGCGCCTTCTACGACCCGGGCTGGGGCAGGCGGTTACCGGATGACCGGACAGCGAGCTACTCGTTACTCACCTGTAAGCCTATACCTGTGGTTGGCAGCCGGTGTGGTTCCCGGCGGCTGGCTTTACTGGCATTACTGACCGACTTCCAATTACCCTTCGCTACAGACCATGCCGTCTACTAGGGTCCGTAGAGCTGGAGGTCTACAAGAGCTGATTTGTGAAAATATTTTTTTGAACACATATTTTCATCGGTTTTTCTTTTCATCTATCTACATTTATATTCGTTACTCTCTAGTTGCATTACTTAGCTTATCATATACTTACACATAATTTATCTTTGAAAAGCAATCAAATTAGGTAGGTAATCATTATAAAGAACTGTAATTCTTTGGGCTTGCAACCAGCGTATTTGGAGACCATCAATTACTAATCATAAAGCCAACAACTCCACCACCGTTCTTGGTACATACTACAACAGTTTCCCATAAGATAAATATATTCTATATCATTTTAGAGAACGGTCAAAACTCCACATCTTCAAACGCATCGATAGGTCTAAATAAAAATTCGAAACAGACTGGACGCTGCTTAAAATTCAATGCACACCACTTGGTATACAAATTGCGATAAACTTATACCCTAGTAAAATTATTTTCGCACGTACAAGAAATAAAGACCAAGTCCGGTCCAGTAGCAAATAGCAACGTTCGCCGTTGACACTCGGAACAAGTTCCAAGTTGTCGAGACCATGCTATCAAGTATTTAACAAGTTTTCTGAAAGAATAGTCAACAGGTGCCCTCAGGGAGCGCGCAACTAGAAAATATTAACAACTTGCTTCTCCTTCTTAGTACTTCCTGTCAGTGTAAATTATAGCATGTATGTTATTTTGTTGTATAAGCTCCATTACTGTACAATTTTCCTTTAAATCTGTTTAGTAGTTTTTGCTTCATAAACTTTCATGTTAACAATAGAAAAAAACCTACTCAGGCTACGATAGGATTGGGCAGTTACGACTACTACTTTGTTGTTATGGGCGCCTAGTACATTGTATTTAAATCTATCTAATTTGTTAGACATGCCTTCCCAAGTGTCGCTGTCGCAGCCATCTGGTTAAATTAGCCATCCAATTGGACGCCTAGGGACCTCGTTAATCGCCGACATCCCATTGGATGCCTAGGTCGATAGTTGTTTGAACTAAAATCACTCAACGTTTAAAACAGCTTGGCGTATTGAAAGTTAGCCCTTTCGAAATGACGGATCAAGTCGCCAAGTGATTCTTTCGTTCCACTATTTATTGATTTGATAATATTTCACTATTATTTGGTAGACACTAATACTAAAAAGTAGTTTTCTATAATTTATAAACTCGTCACCCTACTAAATTAAATGATTACACAATGTTCAGCCATCTGGTTACACGTTGCGGTCAACGACATGGCTAGTTGTTCTTCAGCCATTTCATTGGATACCGGCGTTTAACGAACACCCCCCTAGGCGTTCAATTGGATGGCTAATTTAACCAGATGGCTGCGACATTGCCACAACGACCGGACCTGCGTGTCACGCATCCATCAGATTTCCGTGACCCTCACCTGGACATCGCTCCACCTTGTGTGACTTTTCACTTCAAAATCAACATTATAAACGTACGGCCCAGCAGGGTCGATACCCATTAAGGCCGTGGGCACCATTTTTTGAAAAGGAAACTTGTGGCCGTAGAATGCAAAGGGCAACTGAAGGACACAGGTATTGTTTTAGTCAATAAAATCTAACACGCCCTCTCACTCCACCTAGAGTGGAAGAAATCATTGGATGATATGGCCCACCTTAAAAAAAAAGCTAACCTTAAGTTTATTATTCTTAAAATCTATATACATTACATAATTGTAAAAAATCTTAAGAAGGTTTTAGTTTGCGCGCATCACGCTAAATGTACGAAATTGATGAAATAACTTATATGCATTAAAATTGTGCGCAACTTATATATTATTTAGGTTTTGTTTCATTGCAATCGGTTGACTATATCGAAACATATACTACATTCATTGACTGTTAAGCGTTACGAAGTTCGGTTAAGGGCCCCAGCTTGCTTGAAGCCTACTGGGACCAGGGTTAGCTCTGAAAGGTAGCTCGGCCCCGGTAAGAAAGGCAAGAAGGATCGCGTTGGGTTTTTTAATCAGCAAGAGTCGGACACTATCTCCCGCTCTGCACAAGAGTGGGGGACGTCTTTTGGATGATTTTTACCCACCAAAAAACCTAGTTAGAAATAAAGCGAATTTTATTAAGGTAATAAACGCTAGACCTATCCGACATGGCTGAGAGTCTTCAAATATTAGTACCCAAAATAATATCAAACTAGACCCATACAGTTGAACAGTAATAAGTCGCAGACGTACTTACCCACACAAGTTTATACGAGAGATTTTAGTGTCGGCGTATATAATAAAGCCTTGAACACATTCAAAAAGTTTCCGCGCAGCACTTACCTTAACTTTGAACGCATGATACGCGTTAAGTACTAAGTAACTCATTGGCTTGTACGTACGGCTGGCTCTCACACCGAAAGGAATGATGACAGTGGCAGAAAAGAAAGTTAGTAGCAATTGTATATCAGACGTGTCTGCTAAAATCAACTTAACTATGTTGCTTCTTTGCATTGCGTCCTTGGGACCGAGCCCAAGTCGTCGACGGCGGGTAGTGTTCCATGCACGCCTCAAGGAGTTGTCAGCAACCGTAGGTGCCCAGCAGGATCGAAGCCTACTGGGGCCATGGGTGATGCGAAAGAGACCCCCGAGACCCTGGAACAATGGAAAAGAAGGAACAGGAGTGGATTTTTATTCAGTAAAAGTCTGACACGCTCCGCCCAAGGGCGGAAGATGTCATTTAGATGATTTATCCACCTGAAAAAAAAACCTGCATATTAAGTTAATCGTGAGTGTGTGTGTCTGCTACTACTACCTAAACTAGTGACTTTCATATTTAGCTTAGTTATTTATCTAAACAATAGTATACTTTAGAACACGCAGTTGTCTCATTACACTGGTGACACCGACGTTATTCTGTCCAGCTTTGGACCTAGTATCTATTATGCCTGCCGGCTAGAGTAGATATCTCACCCGAGGTGATCCCCACCAAGTTACGGACCTGCCTCCCTAGCCAAGTTACAACCGTTTCGCTTGCGCCAAACGCTTAGAGTTGTAGGTCAGAACAAAAGAATTGGCGGCAAGATCCGCCAATTCTTTTGTTCTGACCACGTGACTGAGCGTTAAGACGACGTCATTTCCGTACATTTGAAGCTTTCTATAAGCGTTAACTATTTTAGCAACTTGGCTAGGGGTACTGGCCCTAAGCCTGCCGGTTGATGTAATAGCATAGTCCGTGTGATCGCTGCCTAGCTACTATCTGCCCGTTGTCGTCACAATTGTTTACCGTGATTGCATGTTTCAATTGACCTCCCACAAGCGGGGTTTCACCAATTGGAATTTCAAGAGTACTTTGGAAAACGCAGTCCTATCACACAGTATTTTTGATTGATTAGAAATAGCATATTATGGTGAAAGCTGCGAATTTGAGCATGGCGATATTGTCACTAGATGGCACTGAACACATTTTTTTTTTGTTATGTTGTTTTTAGTGTATGTGAGCATTATAGGCAAGGAATTGTAATTGCTAACTGATTTCAGACTGTTCTTGTTGTCGACAATAGTGCTTAACCTTTCGAATACCGTAATTAGAGACACAATAGAAAGACAATGAGTGAGTGTTCGCTTGGGGCTTAATGAATTAAGTATAGCGTTATACTTTAATACTATAGTTAGAGTTATGAACAGTCAGAATTATGGATTTTAAGACAGCAATTTGACTACATAATAAAATGGAATGGCCGTGAATTTTGCTGACAGCTCTTTGGAACGCGCATGGATTAGAAAGAACCGTCAACCCGGGTCAAAACCCGGGTAAACTAGCCTACTCATTATTCGCCGTTCGCAAGCTTGCACCGACAGCATCGAAGAATACTGTGAACTATCGACGGTGTACTATAGCTTCTAAGAATACAGTATGCCTGATATCTATACATATAATAAAATCGTAGGAAAGTCAAAACTGTACATTGAATATTTTTTTAAAAGAATACTTGGGGCGTGATCTCCAATCGATACCGAAGCCAAAAATATAGTTTTTAGAATTTTTGTCTGTTTGTCTGTTTGTCTGTATGTATGTCCGGGATAAACTCAAAAAGTACTGCATGGATTTACTTCAAATTTTGCAAGAATATTACTAAGAGGTCGGGTCAAGATATAGGCTACATATTATCACGCTATCACCTACGGGGGAGGAGCTGTGAATCTTTATTTTTCTTACGCATTCTGTGACAGCGTGTGATCTAACGACGCATATTTAAATGTTGTTTTTGAGTAAGTCATGCCATTATCTAGCTTTACACTATAAAAACTACGCAATTAAAGTAACTTGGGCAGAGAAACATAGTTTAATGAATTTTAGTCGTATAAAGACAATTTTAAAGCAGCGCCATCTATGAGATTACATAAAAATTAAATCAAGTTATATGTTGATAGTTTTTGGAAATTAATAATTTAAATTTGATCATGTTGGCGACGTTAGTAGTTAGTTATTCTTAAAATTCATAGATGGTAATGTGCATTTTCTTCATTTTATAGTTCGTTTTGATTTGACAAATTCAAGTTCAAACAAAACCCTAAAAATCTTGAGCAGAGTTGAGGAAGACAATAAAAAAAAAATGCGGTGTTAGGTATTACATGGTGGCATTTCTCAGACTCTGTGAAGTCGACCAGTTTGCGAAATCCCTTACGTATGACGAGGTGCCTTCATATTACACGTACGACAAGCAAAGGGGTGTATTCAACCGACGTCGACGAGGAGGTGCTGTGAAAGGTTTTCCGGGAATTTTCAAGGAAACCGCATTGGGTAGGGTTTATACCGTGCAACCGAATAGTGGCGAATGCTATTTTCTGCAGTTGTTACATCACACTGTCCCAGGCCCAACGTCTTTCGCCTTTCTGAGGACATTTGATGGCGTAGAGTATCCCACTTACCGCGCAGCCTTTTGCCTAATTGGGATGACACCCTCGTGGAGGCAAGCGTCAGTGACAGTCCCAGCCACATGCGTCATCTGCTTGCCGTCATCTTGGTGTTTTGTGGAGTTGCAAACCCGGTAGCTTTGTGAAAGAAGTATTGCCATCATCTTTCTGAAGATTTTCTACGAGCTTTGAGGCGTGCTACTAGAGACGAAGTCGGAGTAACTGATGAACGCGTGCTGAACACCTGTCTCAGTTCACTTCAAGATGTGGACATTTCTATCGGCGGCAATCCACTGATCGAATACGGATTACCAGCTCTCCAATCATCAGCACATCAAGACCGTGCAAATCGGAAGTATAACGCTGAGACAAATTACGATCCGGGCGAAATAACCCTAACACTTTGTTCTCTTGAGAGCAAAAACAAATTTATGACACCGTCCTTGAAAGCGTTGGGAAAAACCAGGGTAAAATGTCTATCTAGGATGCTCCTGGTAGAACAGGAAAAACATTTGTTACCACTGGCATACTTGCAGAGATCAGGAGCCAAGGCAAAATTGCTATTGCTGTAGCGTCGTCGGGAATCGCTGCCACACTGCTTCCGGAAGGCAAGATAGCACATGCCATGTAAAAATTCCCATCGATTTAGAGAGCGCCAAAACGCCTGTTTGTGGTGTGTCACGTAACAGCGATTAGGGACACGTGCTTAAGGATTGCTCTCTGATGATGAGTGTACGATGGCCAATAGGAAGGCCCTTGAGGTCGTGGACAGAACCCTGCAGGACATCCGCAGGAACTACCATTTGATGGATGGTGTCACAGTTCTGTTTAGTGGCGATTTCCGGCAAACACTTCCCGAGGTGACGCGGGGATCGAGGACTGACGAGGTGAATGCTTCGTCGAAACGATCTTCGTTGTGGTCACGAGTTCGTACACTGCGCTTGACCATTAATATGAGAGCTCGGCTCGGCGGCAATGCACGTGCTTAAGAATTCTCCGATGTCCTTCTAATTCTTGGCGAAGGCACTCTACCAGAAGAGAGAGGTAGACAGGTGGTGCTTCCAGAGTCTCTCGGTAGAGTGATATCCAGCTTAGAAAAACTCATTCACTGTGTGTACGGGGACATCAGTCGTATACCGCACCAGCAGAATTCTTGGGTGTGTGAGCGGGCCATTTTGACGCCCAAAAATTATCAGGCTGCAGCAATTAACGAATGCATTCTCTCGGAAATTGAGAAGATCGAAGCGGTCTACACCTCGATAAACGCTGTTGTCGAGCAAGATGATGCCACACGTTATTCCGTGGAATTTCTGAACTCCCTGTCAGCAAGTGGACTTCTGGCGCATACCATCAAGCTGAAGGTCGGTCTCCCGATTATGCTTCGAAGTTGTGACTGGACCCACCTTAAAGTCATCTCGCTCCACACAGACACACCATTGAGGCGGAAATTCTTACGGGTTGTGGCGTCAGTAAGCGAGTATTTATACCACGTATTCCCCTCATACCCCATAACTTCCCGTTCCAGTTCAAGCGCGTACAGTTCCCCGTGTGTATTTGCTTTGCGATGACCATTAATAAGTCGCAGGGGCAGACACTGATGTCAGCGGGTGTCGACCTCAGGACGAGTTGCTTCTCACACGGGCAACTGTACGTCGCTTGCTCCCGCGTCACCAGTCCTGACTCTCTTTACATTTTGGCTCCTGGCAGTATAACTACCAACGTAGTTTATAGGGAAGTCTTGTAAGGTATGATACCTTTATACGTATTTTTACTCTTTTGTGTCCTGGAATGTATTCCTGCATTATTTTCTCTATTTCCTTCAGTCACATCTTATGACTGAACTCAGCAGGATTCCCATATAACT
This sequence comes from Mythimna albipuncta, assembly GCA_929112965.1. Taxonomy (NCBI): domain Eukaryota; kingdom Metazoa; phylum Arthropoda; class Insecta; order Lepidoptera; family Noctuidae; genus Mythimna; species Mythimna albipuncta. The sequence continues at coordinate 3,418,958 of OV815973.1, forward strand.
CTCTTCACTAGCTTCGTTTGCGAAAAAAACTTATATTATAATGCTATTTTAAAAGTTGTTTACTTATAATGCTATAGCGACACTGGCACCTTAGGTATTTTAGTGCTGTAGAGGCTTCATGCAGACGACGTCGCGGGCAGCAGCTAGTACCTAATTTAAATTAAGAGCTGTGAAAAGATTCTCTGTGTGAAGAGTCTTTTTTCTAAATCAGTCAATACATCAGCAGCGTTACACTCCGGTGTAACAAAGCCCGGTTTACCCAACCCGTACAGTGCGCGAGTCGTGACGTCGCATACATTAGCGCCCGACGCCAGTTGTGCGCAACGCGGATTAAATATTAACCCCCGCTTAACTTTAATAAGCCGACGAACAACATGGATACCGTTTGATAATTCGCCCCAGTTATAATTATGTGCTTTTTCGTAGATTGTACATAGATGTATGTTTGGTTTATTGTTGTTGGCAGTATAATGGCAAGAACTTAACAGAAATACCATTATCGTAGCACTGCCAAATTTTTTCAGGGTTCCGAACCTTAAAAGGAAAAAAGCGAAACCCTTATAGGATCACTTTATTGTTCGTCTGTCTGTCTCTCAATAGCCTTTATCTCAGAAATGCGTGGAGGTATCAAGTTGAAATTAAAACTATATACTCAAGTCTGCGGGATTGAAGCTGTGAAAAAATCAAACTTGTAAGTTAGCGAAAAAAAAGATACAACCGTTTATGTTGCAAAAAACGTATATTTTGACACTCTCAGCTAAAAGTTGCGAATATATTGGATACCCGGAAAAAATAAGAAATAGAATAAATTTTGAAACAAAAACGACAAGACCAACATTGCTTACCAATTTTATCATCATCATCATTTCTGCCGATAGAAGTTTACTGTCGGAAAAAGTGTCGCCAGGAGGCCCTTTAGCGATTCCTGCGACCCTCACCAGGTTATCGGTCCATCTTGTAGGAGAGGCCTCCCACAAGGTAGGTAAGTACCAACGCTGCGTCTTCCGATAAACGTTCGCCACTCCGGAACCTTTCGGCCCTCTGCGAGTAACGTGCCCTGCCCATATTTTTATGTGCTAAAAACCGTAAAAACCACTTAAGTTTGGTAATTCGTCGGGGTAAGTCGGTAACTTTGGTTCTTCTGCTGATAATATCTTCATTATGATTCGATATTGTTCATGCAAGGAAACTCTGAGCCTATCCCCCTTTTACCCTTTATATGACTTCCAGTGACGCTCAAGTTTCCATATTTTTGTTTTGATGAAAAAAATTATTCATGTTCGAATTCTTTACTTAATGACCAATTTGACGTCAAAGAAGCAGTATCCTAATTCTAATGCAGTTTCCATCCATTGCTGGTTCCCTAGTAGTTCTTCAAAACTACGTTACTCCTCAAAGTAGTAGCCACTGGATCGAAACGGGCACGGTCCATTCCGTTTTCTGTAATCCATTTTAAAGTTTATCCATTTTTAAAAAGAACTTTTAACGTAAACTATTGTGTATGTTACTTAGGGTTTCAACTTCTTTGGACTTCTTTTACAAGGACCGGTTGGATTTGGATTGTCATCATCATCATCATCAGCCTTTTTAATGTTCCCACTGCTGAGACTCAGGCCTCCTTTAGGAGAGAGAATGGGTCGTAAACCACGGGTCCAGTGCGGGTTGGTGAATGTCACATGTCTTCGAATTTTTGGTTCTTGGACATGGAGTTTCCTCACGAAGTTGTTCTTCACAACTTTTGTTGAGCAGTAGTGATAAAAATAAATTACACAAAGTAATGCGCCTGGCTGGGTTTGAACCCGCGACCTAAAAGTCGTAAGTTGAGGCCGTTACTGCTCGGCCACCACTGCTCTCTTACGAAGGATTATGGCTCTACAAACCTAAATCTCAAACCCGAACAAACTAAATTGGATCTTCATCAATATTATTTCCCAGGTAGCTTCCAATAATTTTATAAAAGCCGCGTCCCACGACTATAGTTCCCCTCCCTCCCTCTCCCCCTACCCCTGTTCACTTGCAATCACACAAAACGTCAACACACGTCTTTTTACGTCTCGCTACAATAAAGGAGTTTTCTCTTGTTATTGTGTTTTGGAGTTGACAGCCAATCAATGGCTCGCCCACGAAATATGGGTGAGTCGAGATGAAAAAAATACTTTGTTTTATTGCTGTGGTGAGGCCACAGTGAATGTTGAAAGCAGTAGCATAAGAGGGCAATTAAATTTGCTTACTATTTAAATAATTTCTGATTAATTATGTTTTATTTGCAAATGTTTCTAATATTTGGAAAGGGCTATGCTCGGTGTTTCCTTGCGTGATCGCATCAGGTATCTGCAAGAGAACCAAGGTCGACGACATGGCTCGAAGAATCGCCAAACTAAAGTGGCTGTGGGCAGGGCGCATCGCTCGTAGAACGGATGATTGATGGAAAGGAAAAAGGCCTTGTAGTATAGAAATAAAAAAAAAACTGTATTTATTTTATTGATGGTTCCAAAAACTACTGAAAAAAATATTTTGTAGATTGTAGAAATTGGGAATAGGATCGTTCATTGTGACGACACTTGGGGGAGGCTTATGTCCAACAGTGGATGTCAGTCGCCTGAAATGATGATGATGATGATGAAGTTGGGAACACGGTTCCGAGCCAAACAGCTGAACGTTTTACTCGTATGTGTCAGAATTTCATCAAATTCATAATTTTGATTTGATATTCCAATGCAATTCTCTGATAAAATTCAATTAATTTAGTATCACCCCAAGTGTTGTCATTTCAATGGACTTGCCATCCAGTATATTACTTATACAGTAAAGAAAGAAAGAGGTCGTTCCCCAAATTCTTATGCACGCTAATTTACAAGCCGTCATGGCACTTTGTCCCCTAAAGTTTCAACGACGGCATCAGCCTTCACCGCAATTTGTTAATCTTTGCAGATTTTCTCGCCGCTTCAAAAAGTTTTAGCGGTGGCTTCCGTGGTTTTCAATTCAGAGCCAACCTGGAGTTTTATTAGAAGTGGTATTATATCAGCGATAATATTGACAAAATTACAGAATATAATATGAGACTAGCTGTCCTTACCCGCATCTTTGGTAACTGCAAAATCAAAGCATTTATTTCAAGTAAACCATTAACAGGTACTTTTGAATTATGAAGAAATCAGTCAGTCAGATAAATAATGCTAATTGCATATTCCAAAGCGTAGATCTTTATGGAAAAGAAGATTTATGAAACTCTATGGATACTCTTTGCCATATTCATTTACGTCAAACTAGTTCAAGAGTAACCTAAAACTATAGATTGCTCCATTGTACTCACATTTACAAACTTTGAAAAACCTGGAAGTCGAAGCGCGTTATTTTATAGGTACTCTTAATAATCTTTACTTTCTTACTAATATTATAAAAGCGAAAGTGAGTTTGTTTGTTACGTGTTCACGCCTAAATGGGAAAACCGATTTTGATGAATTCTGGTATAGAGATAGTTGGGACCCTGGAGACGGACATAGTCTATTTTTTTTTTGAAGTGAGAAAAGGGGGAGAAAGACGCGGGTGAAGCCGCGGGTATACGCTAGTTAGTCTTAAATCTGGCTGAACTTGAACTTGTATTGCGTTGTTGAAACCTTTACAGTCCAGACTAGGTTTTTCGCCTCGTCGTTTATACCGGGCACATCGAAGGACTGGCACAATTTACCTGCTGCGGTCTTCCCGGCCGAATATTATTAGTATTCATCATATATTATGATTAGTATTCAAGGCTAGAGTGAATATGATTTTAATAAACTAGTGCGTCAACGATTGCATCACTGCTTACTATCAGATGGGATCGCAGTTTGTATTGATTAAAAAAAATCTTTAGGAATAAAACCTAACTTTGTTCCTACTGTTTCCGCGGTACTGTGGCTTCTCCAATGTATTCGCTTGCAGCGATCAGCAAATGTGAATAAAAAAGTAAGTAAGGGTGGCGCGGTTTGTATATTATTGTGATTGTGAACCGAGCAGTTTGTCGTGAGTTCAGAAGTTGGGTCAAAGTGAGGAGAAGGGTTATCGTGAGGACAGGAACTTAAGTGAACTATGAATAAGAATTTGTCGGTCAAAAGTTGCGACAGTCTTATAATGCCTAACTACGAGTATACTAATATTATAAACAGGTAAAGTTTGTTTTTATGTTTTTTTGTTTATAGGTGGTAGGTAATCTTTGAAAGTACCCGTTCCGTTGCTAAAATTTTTTCACCGATAGAAAGCTGCTTTATTTCTGACATAAGCTATATGTAATGTACGCGGGTGAAACCGCCGGCAAAAGCTAGTCAGTCAATATGACTTGTTCTGTAGTTAATGGAAATTTTGAAATTGTAGGTAAGTTCAGTCACCGTTCGTCAATTTTGTAAATGGTTTTGACCATTTGGAATTTTTAACTACAGAACAATGAAATTTTAAACTTACAGCAAAAGTAAGTAAAGGCAGCGTTGGAAAGTTTTCCACTAGGTGGGCCGAGGACCTGGTGAAAGTCGCGAGAAAGCGGTGGATGCGAGACGCACAAGATCGGTCGTTGTGGCGACGCTTGGGGAAAGCTTATGTCCAACAGTGGATGTCTTTCGGCTGTTATGACGATGATGATAATGAGGTAAGTACAATGATCGTTTGTCAGTTTTGGCAATGGTTTTGCTCGCTTGGCTTTACTTTTACCAGGTTTTACCAGGTTAAAAAGCATCCCTATAATGTAATATGTACTAATCATCATATTCGATTCTTTTGACTATAGTGTTGAATCTGTTCAGCATTTAAATAAATTATCAAATGACTACTTTCACTCCAGGATTTGATGAGATGTCAGATTTTACTGACAAATAACCCGGTCCTTCAGTTGCCCTTTGCGTTCTAGGAGCAAGGCTAATATTTCAAACGTTTCCACAGCCCTAGCAGGCATCAACCAACTGAGCCCCTTCAGTTTTGCACAGGCCTAATTTTTGTGAACGGCTGGATGACGAGCTATCTACTGCTCGTCATCTGCAATCCCGCGCTTACCTGATATTGATTCCCGGGCGTCTCCTTCGGTAGCGGTTGCGGGGCATAAATATGTCTGTTCCCTCACTGTTGCGGTCATCTTCTTCACTCGCAATACTTACAGCTTCGCAGAAGGAGACATCCACTTCCCATTCCTTTTCGCTCCGGACCATGACCTGAACCAAAGCCGGAGACGAAAAGTCACCGCCGCGGCGCCGCCGACCGCCTCCACGAGAACATGGTGGTGCTTCGTCCAAGCGGGGTAGACTTCCATCGTATACTCCACAGTGTCAGAATTTCACATGGTTGTGGATTATTTAAATTGTTTTATTTTTGTTAACTAGTAAATCATCTAGTAACTAGACAGAGCAAGAGGGAGTATCAGGCTTTTACTGACTTAACTAGGCAGAGCACGAGGGTCTATCAGGCTTTTACTAACTTAACTAGGCAGAGCAAGAGGGAGTATCAGGCTTTTACTGACTTAACTAGGCAGAGCAAGAAAGAGTACCAGGCTTTTACAGACTTAACTAGGAAGAGCAAGAGGGAGTAGCAGGCTTTTACTGACTTAATTAGGCAGAGCAAGAGGGAGTAGCAGGCTTTTACTAACTTAACTAGGCAGAGCAAGAGGGAGTATCAGGCTTTTACTGACTTAACTAAGCAGAGCAAGAGGGAGTATCAGGCTTTTACTAACTTAACTAGGCAGAGCAAGAGGGAGTATCAGGCTTTTACTAACTTAACTAGGCAGAGCAAGAGGGAGTATCAGGCTTTTACTAACTTAACTAGGCAGAGCAAGAGGGAGTATCAGGCTTTTACTAACTTAACTAGGCAGAGCAAGAGGGAGTATCAGGCTTTTACTGACTTAACTAAGCAGAGCAAGAGGCAGTATCAGGCTTTTACTGACTTAACTAAGCAGAGCAAGAGGGAGTATCAGGCTTTTACTGACTTAACTAGGCAGAGCAAGAGGGAGTATCATGCTTTTACTGACTCAACTAGGCAGAGCAAGAGGGAATATCAGGCTTTTACTGACTTAACTAGGCAGAGCAAGAGGGAGTATCAGGCTTTTACTGACTTAACTAGGCAGAGCAAGAGGGAATATCAGGCTTTTACTGACTTAACTAGGCAGAGCAAGAGGGAGTATCAGGCTTTTACTGACTTAACTAGGCAGAGCAAGAGGGAGTATCAGGCTTTTACTGACTTAACTAGGCAGAGCAAGAGGGAGTATCAGGCTTTTACTGACTTAACTACGCAGAGCAAGAGGGAGTATCAGGCTTTTACTGACTTAACTAGGCAGAGCAAGAGGGAGTATCAGGCTTTTACTGACTTAACTAGGCAGAGCAAGAGGGAGTATCAGGCTTTTACTGACTTAACTAGGCAGAGCAAGAGGGAATATCAGGCTTTTACTGACTTAACTAGGCAGAGCAAGAGGGAGTATCAGGCTTTTACTGACTTAACTAGGCAGAGCAAGAGGGAGTATCAGGCTTTACTGACTTAACTAGGCAGAGCAAGAGGGAGTATCAGGCTTTTACTGACTTAACTAGGCAGAGCAAGAGGGAGTATCAGGCTTTTACTGACTTAACTAGGCAGAGCAAGAGGGAATATCAGGCTTTTACTGACTTAACTACGCAGAGCAAGAGGGAGTATCAGGCTTTTACTGACTTAACTAGGCAGAGCAAGAGGGAGTATCAGGCTTTTACTGACTTAACTAGGCAGAGCAAGAGGGAGTATCAGGCTTTTACTGACTTAACTAGGCAGAGCAAGAGGGAATATCAGGCTTTTACTGACTTAACTAGGCAGAGCAAGAGGGAGTATCAGGCTTTTACTGACTTAACTAGGCAGAGCAAGACGGAGTATCAAGCTTTTACTGACTTAACTAGGCAGAGCAAGAGGGAGTATCAGGCTTTACTGACTTAACTAGGCAGAGCAAGAGGGAGTATCAGGCTTTTACTGACTTAACTAGGCAGAGCAAGAGGGAGTATCAGGCTTTTACTGACTTAACTAGGCAGAGCAAGAGGGAGTATCAGGCTTTTACTGACTTAACTAGGCAGAGCAAGAGGGAGTATCAGACTTTTAATGATTTGAACCCACCAGCGTTCCTTCTACTGCACTTGGCGTTCCAGAACTATGGTAATTCTTTCGAACAAACCCTTCAAACTGGATTAAAAGCCCAATTTAGGATTTGTGGCCTACGGCCTTTATGGCTTTCACATAGTCTGCAGCCACTAAAGTAACTACGTGAACTATGTCCTCAAGAAAAGCAATCCCAAAAAACGACCAAGAATATACCGACCTTCCCAGTCCCTTAATTTGCAAATGAAAGCCTAAAAAGGCACATTCAACCAAAATTATTAGCAGTAACGTACCAGGACCCCATAAAGCTGACACAGCAAATTAAAAAATATCACCAATAACGGCACAGCTTTCCAATAACGTTACAATTGTAACATGGCATTTAAAATCCCTAATAGGAACTTAGACGCCATCTATTACTGTAACTTTAATCGAAGAGGACTCTTTTACGGACCTCGTTACGATAGCTTTATTACTCAAGGTGGCTCATAAAATGGACCAGCCATGAGAAATTAAACTTTAACAAGTCAAGCTTAAAGTTCAGAATGTGTTGAAGAAGTTCAAGTTAGTAAATTCGACGTTTATTATGTAAGATATCTTGATTAGATTGTCACTAGATTGTTATTTTGTTGGATATTTAATTAATTGACATGTGAAGGTGAAAGATCGTCAAAGTGAGCCCTATTTTCATAAAGGGTTTATTTCTGTAGTGCAGTGTTAAACTTAATGGCGGCTCCCTTTATTGTAAGGGTAAGTAAAACTTAAGAGTTAGAGGCTGTTAACTTTACTATTAGGTACTTAAAACAACTAATTAAAATTTATATACGCGCTTAAAGTTTTTGAAAGATTTTGGGATGAGGCCTATACGTTTTTACAAAAATTATACTCCGGTCAATTTAGGGTATTTTGAGGGTACAAAAATTCGCACCCAGTCGAAAATTGGTAGGATTGTTCAAACACCACTATAAATGAAATCTAAAAAGTCTTCATCGACCCGACACCTAGAAAAAAATACTGAAAAGTGTTTTGTAGTTCCGTAATTAAAAGAAAAAATTGCAATTTTTTTAGATTTCATCCTATACTTATGCTATGAGACCTAGAACAGTGGGATGAATTTTGATTCCCTTATACGTAACCGTATCTTTTATTTTTGTCAACTCAGAAGTTTGATTTTTTTACAGCTTCAAGGGACCGCAGACTTGAGAATACAGTTAATTTTCAACCTAGGCTACGCGGGGTTGTAGAAATCAGAAACGATTATTTCAAAACAGACCACACTTTTGAATTGTCAAAATCTGTCTGTAAAAAAAGTGAAGCTAAATTGCACGTTCCAAAGCGTAGATCTCTATGGAGTTCTTCTCCTTCCTTCTTCTCTCAGGAAACTCCATGGATACTACTTGTAATTATCATATTCGCATGACTTGCCCAAAAATATGAAAAATAACCTGAAATCCTTTAACCCTCGGACACTTAAAAAAAAAATGGCGGCGGTCCCTTCTTACATGAATATACATGTAAGGTAAAAAAAGCCCGGCTCAAAGTTAGCGGGGAACCATGTGTAATAGCAATGTTTATGTGCCCCGGCTTCGCTCGCCCCCCGTAATTTATGAGTCGCCATAAAAGCGAGTTTTAGGCCGCCTTACTTGCGTTGATTTGCATTTTTTTCTTTAGAACACGTGTTGATGGTCATATTTGCATATCAGAAAACTTTTTTTTATGTAATTTTCTGTTTTTTCGTTAGCATAATATTAACATGTTGGATGGCTGTATGGCGGTTTTTTCTTGTTTATTTGTGAGGTCTTTTTATTTGCTTTGAAGTTGGATACTAAATTAATTTAAGTCGTGTCTACTTTCAGCTTTGGGTATTTCGTGGGTTATATCTTTTTCCTATAATTAGCTTTTTTCATTATAAAACAAATCTAGTTTATACATTATGGGTTATATTGAGTAGGTATTAATTTTGGCATCCTAACTTTGTTGTTTTGGTTAGGTATGCGGAACAGACAGTAAAGTCCCATATACCTCCTTTAAAAAAAAGGAGGATCCTCCGACTAGACGCGTGTTATGTCTAGTGGGCTACTGCCAGGCAAATGATTTCGGGCTGTTTTATATGTTCAAAACGCGCGGAAAACTTTAATTCATTAATCCCCAAGCGTACGCCGGTGTTCGCTCTCTCATTGTCTTTCTATTGTGTCTCTAATTACGGTATTCGAAAGGTTAATTGCGCGATGGAGGATTAGTTCATATTTGACGCCATGGATGTCACTACATTATTCATCAAATCGATAGAGTTCTATGCTGAGCTGCTTGATATCTGACAAATGCACGCACTGTCTGGACGGGCCTACACAAATCTGTGTAGTCTTTTCTTCAAAAGACTATCGCTGAATCCACATTCCCCACGACCCTACGGTCAGCGTGTTTACGAGAGGAAACGGGACGATGTGTAGTATGTTAGTACATCGGTCCGTATCCTTTCTTAGAGAAGAGGCCTGAGCCCCAGCAGTGGGAACATTATAAGGCTGATTATGATATTCTTTTTGCAGACACCCATCGCTAGTTTTCAGCTGGCTTCCTACAGACGTTGTGTTGGTAAATAGAAATATATTTAAATTAAATATTCATCATTTTAATCGAAAGACGTCCACTCGGACACACGTATGTACACACATACGCACACAGGTACACTTTGGACATAGACGTCCCCCAAGTGTCGCCGTAATAAACAGCCCTATTCGTCTCTCATCCATCGGAATCCCGCAACCCTAACCAGGTCATCGGTCCACCTTGTGGGCCCACAATTTGGACCGATAAAAACCGGCCAAGTGCGAGTCGGACTCGCCCATGAAGGGTTCCGTAGCAGCAAGTAACATAATATTAAAGTTCTTGTAATGTGTTGTAACTTTGATCGATGTTTTATTAATAATGTATTTTTTTTCGATTTATGACGCATTAAAAAAAAAACTACTTACTAGATTTCGTTCAAACCAATTTTCGTTGGTAGTTTTTATAATAATGTACATCATATATTTTTTTTAGTTTTATCATTCTCTTATTTTAGAAGTTAGAGGGGGGGGGACACACACATTTCACCACTTTGGGAGTGTCTCTCGCGCAAACTATTCAGTTTAGAAAAAAATGATATTAGAAACCTCAGTATCATTTTTAAAGACCTATCCATAGATACCCCACACGTATGGGTTTGATGAAAAAAAATTTTTCAAGTTTCTGTTTTAAGTCAAAAATTCAATTCAAAATTCAAAATCATTTATTTCAAATAGACCATTTGCAGGCACTTTTGAATAGTCAAATGTCGGTCAGTCCAAGAAAAGTGAAGCTAAATTGCACGTTCCAAAACGTAGGTCTCTATGGAGAAGAACGTGCAAGAAACTCCATGGACACTCTTTTTAAAATATATTGAGTTACATAAATCTTGGTTACATATTTCTTGTCGCTTCTAATATGTGAGCACAATGTTGGTAGATACATAATAATAATAGTTTATTATTCTTTTTATTAAATGTAATTTAAAATAGAAACCGAATTAAGCCACTGGCAGCCAAGAGATGACCAGTCTCAACCGATGGCACCCGTTCACGGGCATGACACGTGCATCAGCCCCACTCAGCTCAACCATTTTAAAGGGAACCGAATGACCCAATAACACGTGCCACCACCAGCAAGACATTTGGGTGAGCATGACAAACTCTCAACTGCCATGCTCGTAATGTCAAACAAGTTGTAACCTAATAGAGATGCTCCATGGTGCTTCACATTCACAAAACTTGAAAAAAAGAAGAAAGTGCTTCTACATTATACAATGCTATTTAGTTTCCAATTAAAAAAAGTAATAAATTATCATAAGCTCTACTGAAATAAACAAATAAATAAAAAATACATTTCGAAAGCAAAAAATACAAAAAGGGGAATAGTATCTCTTCCAATATTTAGAAATATATTTATATATTTATAAAAAAAAAAAAACTAATTTGAAGGTAAAAGTGGCTGTAGTTGTGGAGCAGGACCAGCATTTAGCCAAGCATTTTTGTCAAGGAGATAATCTTCCAGTTTATAATATGCTTGTCTACATAGTGTGCGTTTAATGCATGTTTTAAATTTGGACTCATTTAGTTGTAGAATCTCAATTGGTATTTTATTATAAACTTTTACACAGTACCCCATGAAAGAGCTACGTACTTTAGCCAATCTGAATCGAGGTTGATCTAATTTGTTCCTATTCCTAGTATTAAAATTGTGCCTGTCACTTATCTTAGTAAAAAGATGAATATTTTTCCGAACATACATGATGTTTTCATAAATGTATTGACAAGGGACCGTCAGGATGTTTATTTCTTTAAATAGTTCCCTAAGGGAATCGCGTCTGCGAAGGTTATATATGGCTCTGATAGCTCTTTTCTGCAGTATAAAAATAGACTCTATGTCTGCAGCCCGTCCCCATAGCAAAATACCGTAAGACATAATACTATGAAAGTAGCTAAAATAGACTAGTCTCGCAGTATCTACATCAGTTAATTGACGGATTTTTCTGACAGCATATGCTGCTGAACTAAGCCGTCCTGCCAGAGATGTTAAATGAGGATTCAAATTCAAATTCAAATTCAAAATTCAAATTCAAAGCATTTATTTCAAATAGACCATTTACAGGCACTTTTGAATAGTCAAATGTCGGTCAGTCCAAGAAAAGTGAAGCTAAATTGCACGTTCCAAAGAGTAGGTCTCTATGGAGAAGAACGTGCAAGAAACTCCATGGACACTCTTTTAAATCATATATGTGTTACATATAATGCTTGGTTACATATTACTTGTTGCTTCTATCATGTGAGCACAATGTCGATAGTGAAATAAAATGTAAAATAATTAAAAGATAGAAACTGAATTAAGCCACTGGCAGCTAAGAGATGACCAGTCCCATCTGACGGCACCCGTTCACGAGCATGACGCGTGCATCAGCCCCACTCAGCTCAACCAGTTTGAAGGGAACTGAACGACCCAATAACACGTGCCACCAACAACGAGACATTTGAGTGAGCATGACAAACTCTCAACTGCCATGCTCGTAATGTCAAAAAAAAAAAAAGTTGTAACCTAATAATAATGCTCCATGGTGCTTCACATTCACAAACTTGGAAAAAGTGCTTCTACATTATACAATGCAATTGTGTCTTTCAAATTAAAAAATAATAATATTAGTTTCCAACTAATCAACTAATTAGTACGCCCTAGTGGTAGTGGAGCTGGACCAGCATTGAGCCAAGCATTTTTATCTTGAATATAATCCTCCAACTTATAATATGCTTGTCTGCATAGTGTGCGTTTAATACAAGATTTAAATTTCGTTTCATTGAGTTCTAATATGTGGGGAGGTATTTTATTATAACATTTCAAACAGTACCCCATGAAAGAAGAGGCCACTTTAGCCAGTCTGAAACCTGGTTGAACTAATTGATCCCTATTTCTTGTAACATAATTATGTCTATCGCCTCTTTTGCTAAAAAGATGAAGATTTTTTCTAACATACATTATGTTTTCATAGATATATTGACAAGGTACTGTCATTATGTTAATATCTTTGAACAGTTCCCTTAAAGAATCGCACCGGCGGAGATTGTAAATCGCTCTGATGGCTCTTTTCTGTAATATAAAGATTGACTCGATGTCAGCAGCCCGTCCCCATAGTAAGATACCGTACGACATGACACTATGAAAATAACTAAAATAGACTAGTCTAGCGGTATCAACATCCGTAAATTGGCGGATTTTTCTAACAGCATATGCAGCTGAGCTAAGCCGACCTGCAAGAGAAGTTAAGTGAGGACCCCATTGTAGCCTTGAATCAAGCGTAATCCCCAGGAAAATTGTTTTATCAACAAATTCTAGTTTTTCATTATTCAATACAATGTCACAATCACTACTTTTGACATTCGGTAAGGAAAATCTTATGCATTTAGTTTTTTTCCCATTTAGAACCAGATTATTAGCAGTGAACCAGTTTTGAACCTGCAATAGGGCGCTATTTTCGTTGTCAAGATTGTTAATTTTTCTATTTATCTTAAAAATCAAAGAAGTGTCGTCAGCAAACAACACCATATTAAGTTTATTTTGCAACAAATTAGGTAAATCATTAATATAAACTAAAAACAAAAAAGGACCTAAAATTGAACCTTGGGGCACCCCCATTTCAACATTCAATCCAGACGAATTGACACCGTTTATTTGCACTAATTGCTGTCTATTATTCAAATAAGATTTTAATAAGCTTAACGCTGCATTGCCTAGTCCGTAATGCTTGAGTTTCCGAAGCAATGTTTCATGAACTACACAATCAAACGCCTTAGATAGGTCGCAGAAGATGCCTATAGCATCTTGTGCCTCTTCCCACGCATTAAAAATGTGTTTTAGTAAGGAAACACCCGCGTCAGTTGTACAACGTCCTTTGGTGAAGCCATACTGTTTATCATGTAGGATGTTATTGGAGTTAAAATGACTAAGCATTTGATTTAACATTACCTTTTCAAATATCTTGCTAAGAACCGGCAAAACGGACACCGGTCTATAATTATTAGTGTCTTTACTACTCCCGGATTTAAAGAGCGGTATCACTTGACTATATTTCATTAGATCTGGAAAGACTCCTTGATCTATACACAAATTAAATATTAAAGCCAAGTACGGCGCTATAGTCTCAATAATTGAGGTACAAACTTTTATAGACATACCCCACAGATCTTCTGTCAATTTAATCTTGATTTCTTTAAAAGCTTTTATTACTGTTATGGGGTTTATATGTTTAAAGTTAAATTCAGTTGAACAGGCTGCAACGTTCGCCTGTAATAAATCAAAAGCATGCGATGGCGACGAATTTAGGGCTTCAGTAGTTTTAATTGGTATACTGGTAAAGAAATTTACAAATTCTTCTGCAACTAGTTTGTTATCGCTAATGAGACCATGATGAGTCTCCAATGTGTAATCATTATTATTTCTTTTGTTTCTGTTGGTTTCATTATTTATAATATTCCAAACTGTTTTTATTTTATTATCTGCTGTTTTAACTTTGTTGCTAATGTATAAGGCCTTAGCTGCCTTACAAGTATTTTTAAACATTTTAGAATAAGTAGCAACATATTTATTAAAAGTTTCAGTGTTAATAATAGGCTTAAGGCCATACAACTCGAAAAGTCTTTCCCTACTTATTCTGATTCCTTTAGTTGCCCAGTCACTAAATCTAAACTTAGGGCAGATAGTTTTAGTTTTTTTCTCAAACGTCTGATTAAACTCCTTTTGAACTACTGAAAAAAAATTTTTATACAAAATATTACCATTGTTTTCTGCAAGGTTCCAATCACCCAACCTGCTAGTTATAGTGCTATTAAATTTATTTAATTTACCGGATGTTATTGGTCTGAATTGTATCTGCACTTGTTGTATTGGTAAGTTGGATTCAAATGTTACCATCAGGCCGCTATGATCAGAAGGCAGATAATTTACAATGGCTTTTTCTAAATACTTGCAGCAACAAAAAACATTATCGATACATGTAGCAGTAGTTGTCGTTGTTCGAGTTGGTTCAATAAACACATTTGATAAATTAAATGATTTGAAAAGATTTAATAATCTACTGCTATCTGAATTATTTTCTAAAATATTAACATTAAAGTCTCCGCAGATAATTACTGGTTTATTACCAGTTGAAAGTTTAGCCATAACATCTTCCATGACTGACTCAAAAATAGAGTAGTTTTGATAATTAGGGGGCCTGTAAACGCACACTATGATATGCCTATCCAGCTCAACACACGACACTTCAATGCTATGTTCAACGGACAGTGCAACTATATCTTTACGAGTTTTAAATTTAATACTATTTTTAATAAGGATTAGTGAACCCCCACGTAACATTGACTTGCGGTTAAAACAACTGCCCACATTATAATTATCATAATCCCATTGTAGCCTCGAGTCAAGCGTGATCCCTAGGAAAACCGTACTCTCGACGAACTCGATTTTCTCCTTGTTCAATACTATGTCAGAATAATTGCTTTTAACATTCGGTAACGCAAATCTTATGCACTTAGTTTTTTTTCCATTCAATACTAAATTATTAACAGTAAACCAGTTTTGGACTTGCTGTAGAGCATTATTTACGTCATCAAGGTTTGTAGAACGTCTATTGATTTTAAAAATTAACGACGTATCGTCAGCAAACAATACAATATGTGGTTGTTTTTTTAATAGATGCGGTAGATCATTTATATATACTAAAAAGAGGAAAGGACCCAATATTGAGCCTTGCGGTACACCCATTTTGACTTTCAAACCCGGAGAATTGACACCATTTATCTGAACTTGCTGTTGCCTGTCAATTAAGTAAGATTTTACCAAGCTAAGTGCAAGTTTACCTAGCCCATAATGTTCAAGCTTTAAAAGCAAGGTTTCGTGATTAACACAATCAAAAGCCTTTGAGAGGTCACAAAAAATCCCTATCGCATCTTGGGCTTCTTCCCACGCTGCAAATATATGTTTTAATAAAGTGACACCAGCGTCAGTCGTACAACGACCTTTGGTGAAACCATACTGCTGATCGTGAAAGATTTTATTGCTATTAAAATGGTAAAGCATTTGATTAAGCATAACTTTTTCAAACACTTTACTGAAAACCGGCAATACTGATACAGGTCTGTAATTATTAGTGTCCTTATGGTCACCTGATTTAAAAAGTGGTATAACCTTACTGTATTTCATTATATCTGGAAAGACGCCTTGGTCCACACACAAATTAAATATTAAAGCTAAGTATGGTGCTATAGTCTCAATTATTGATGTGCATACTTTAACAGACATTCCCCATAGGTCTTCAGTTAATTTGACTTTGATTTGCCGGAAAGCCTTTATGACTGTCATAGGGTTTATATGTTTGAATTGAAATTCAACCGGACAACCTGGCAAGTTTGCTTTTAATAGAGTAATTGAGGCTTCAGGGGAGGAATTTAGAGCTTCCGTTGTCCTAAGAGGTACATTGGTGAAATAATTCACAAATTCTTGGGCTACTTCTATGTTAGAGCTTTTGGGACCATGTGGAGTCTCTAATAAAAAATCCGTGCTGCGTACTTTGTTCCTACCAGTTTCACTATTAATTACTTTCCACACAGTCTTTATTCTATTGTCTGCGGATTTGATCTTGTTGCTAATGTACAGGGCCTTTGCTACCTTGCAAATCTTTCTGAAAAGTTTAGAATATTTATTTACATATTTATTGAAGGTTTCAGTATTGAAGAATGGCTTAAGGCCATATAGCTCATACAGTCTTTCCCTACTTATTCTAATACCTTTAGTCGCCCAGTCACTAAAAACAAACTTTGGGAATATATTTTTCGACTTCTTTTCAAAAGCTGTATTAAATTCATTAAGTACCAATGAAAAGAAGTTATCATAAAATTTATTGGCATCATTAATATCATGGCCTAGAACATTTAACTTATTTTGTAAGTTACTATTAAATTTAGTTAATTTGCCAATTGTAATTGGCCTGAATTGAATCTGAGTCTTTTCCAGGGCTGCTTGAGACATAAAAGTTACCGTTTGTCCACTATGATCAGACGGAAGATAATTTACTATAGCTTTATCTAGATAGTCACAATTGCAGAAAACATTATCAATACAAGTTGCAGAGGTTGGGGTTACTCTCGTTGGTTCTGTAAAAACGTTAGACAAATGAAATGATTTAAAAAGATTTAAAAATCTGCTGCTATTTAAATTATTTTCCAAAATATTAATATTAAAATCTCCACAAATAATTATGGATTTGTTACTATCTACAAGTTTGGCGAGAATATCTTCCATTGTTGATTCAAAAAGACTAAAGTTTTGAGGGTTCGGGGGTCTGTACACGCACACTATAATATGCTTATCTAGCTCAACACAAGACAGTTCTATGTAATGTTCCGTTGACAAATTAACTATATCATTACGTTGCTTAAATTTTAAGCTTTTTTTTATTAAGATCAGGGAACCACCACGCAATATAGATTTCCGATTAAAACAACTACCCACACTATAATTTTCATAACTGATGGTAACCTGGTAATCCTTCAACCAATGTTCGCTAATACATACTACATCGAACATTGATTTTTCTAATAACATTTCAATTTCCAATAATTTAGAAGAGATACCTTGAATATTTTGATGAAATAGTTTTAATTTGTGCTGCTGGGACCCTTTTTGCTGTTTAACTATTTGAGAGCAAGAAGATACCTTATTGATGGTTGGTATAACTATTATGTTACCGGTACCCTCTGTTGTCTTATGAACTAGTTTAAATGATCCGGAGTTTGCCCCAAATCTATATTATCACCTGGCATTGAGTTGCAACTAATTGTAGTTTCTACGCTAAATACAGGATTTTCTAAAGTGACACATGGGACCTCCTTCGTCGACTTTATAAAAATATTCGTAGAGTCCGTCTAACGAAAGCGTGACCTGAGAAAAGGAGGTTAAAACCAAAAATTTTGAATGTGGTATTATTGAAATAGTAGGAGAAAAAAGTTTTGATACTTGAGTATTTTTTGTATTTATTGCAATTGTACAATAGTTGTTTATGAACTTAAATTTTAGTCAAAAAGGTGTGTGTAGACTTAAGCTAGAACTACACTACACCGACGCACATGTGTGAGACGTCTCAGACGTGTGCGGCAGGTGTGCACACTACACCGACGCAATGCGTAACACGTGTGATGCGCATTACAACTTTTGATTTCATCGGAGGGTTAAAAGCAGATCAAGCTCACTTTTTCATTTACCGTCGAAGACACTTCCGCCTGACCACCGCGATCAGACACGTGGATAGCCCCGCCCACCTTCCTCTAAAATTTCTGGGACCAACGTGTCGGCGTCGCGGACGTAGCGTCGCATGGCGTGGCGTGGATCAAATGTAGCTCTAACAGTCTATTTTCTATATGAAATGTATGGAGACCGACACTTTCAGATCGGCGTGTGTAGCACACGTGTGAGCCGTGTAGTTTTACCTTTAATTATTGGTTAGTGTATAGTAAAGATCAATAACACACAAAATGTCAGTTATTATTTTATTTCATCTGTTCTCTCAAATGTCGCTACATAATATTCAAATAATACTCTTTATTTAAGTACCATTTCATTCGACTCGTGAGACACAAAAAGTTCAGCAGCTATCTCTTTCAAACTTGAACTAGGATTTCAGTCACTATTTCCTTCACTTTCGCGATTTTATGATGCTCTACCAGACAGAGTGAGGCAATCTTTCATTACATCTCAACCGCTTTTGAACGCATTCTACCACATATTAGCATGTGTTTTTGATTAAGTCGATTCACCAAAAGCCTTCTTTGTTCGATGTTTTTGCCAATTACAAAATTCGCAATATGTCAGATTATCTAAAAATATAAGAAAAACAAATTATCGTTATATCCTAAATATAACTATCTGATAATATTAGTCGACAAGGATCAAGATTATAACGTCATACTACCTTAAAAATTCTGAAATCGTATGTAAACATTGTTGGTTTTCATTGAAAACACCTACTTTCTCTTCTTGTTTTTGTTTGAACTTATTAACCATAGTGTGTAGCAGTTTTCGCACGTTACTGTTTATTGTTTTTCCCATAATTAAGCAATTATTCTTGAAAAATAAATATCTGTTTACAAAACTGACAATTGCAACCATAGACTTTGACGTGATTTTTTTCGGCAAAACAATGTTGCCAATTTAATTTAAAAAAAAAACTCCAGGTTACGCTTTCAGTAGACGCACTTTAGCTATTGTGCTACGGTTAATATGGTTCACCACGTGATTATTAGTATTATTACTAATTATTGTGGTGTCAATTACGCATGACTTCGACATACTACTTATGTCTGTGTTAATATAATAAGCCAATAGCTTAGCTATTGTGTTTCTATAACTAATGGGCAGATACGTTGTACCCCTGTTCGAATTTAAATGCTCAACAAAAATGTTGGTGTCCAAAAATATAAATTTGTCACGATGGTGACTAACTAAGAAGTTCATATGATTATTAAGCATATGAATATAATTGTTTTGTCTATATGACAATCGTTCAAAATATGGAAAAGCACACAATATTATTTTTTTACATTTTAATTTTAACATTTGAGTTACAAAATCAGTAATATCTTCCTTGTGTACCCTTAGACTATTACCTATAAGCACAGTTAAATTAGTATCATAGTCATAAGTTTTTTTAGTTACTAATTCCATAATATACTTGTATGTTGACCCAGGTATACAAAAATTATGAGTTGAAAAATTAAGATTATTATTTATTAATTTGCCTAAACCCCTTCCCATACTATCCGAGAACATAACTGAATGATTGCAGTCTTGACTATTACAGTTAACCTGAGATAATTCCTGTTGACAAGCAAGCAAACTATGTCCAGTAACACAGTCATGAGAAGAACTCTCAGCCTGGGACGGGTCCTCCGTTGCCTCAGACAGACCAGCCTCCAGATTTGAGACTGTCTGACATGTGCACTGACACATAACCAATTCATTTGTAGCAAGAATGTGTTCTTTAATCTGGTTCTGAGATTGTACATACTTACTGTAGAGAGAGCTAAGTGAATTTTCAAGTACTTTCATTTCTGACTGTAATTGATGTGTATCTATTTCATAAATCCTCTTACTGTCTTCTAATTTAATTTGATAATTATTTAATTTATTTATTAAGTCAACACGTTCTCTCCTGAGTGGAATATATTTGGAAAAGTGCTTATGTAGTTTTTTGAATTGGTGACATTTTTTAATTATTCGATTAAACTTAGCATATTTTTTTAATTTATTGTGACTAACTTTAAAATTATCATGCTCATTTAATAAGGAATCCTCAGTCAAGTCGATAGTAAGCATGGGATGGGGGTTACCTTTAGAGCTTAATAATTCATTGTATAAATGATTAGTTTCCCTAGTCTGAGTATTTTCTTTTTCTTTTTGCAATTTAAGAATTTTACTGTTAGCATAATTTAGTTCATCCTGGAGATCCCTAACTTTGCATAAAGCCTCCTCATATAAATTACTACAGTCCCCAAAACCATCCGTGATCACCCGCAGTTTGTCGCGCTCATCAACAACGTCTTGATATTGCTGAGCTTGGTCTACGAGCTCCCGTTTAAGGCTTGTGTTTTTTAAAATAATGTTCCTAATTTCAGTCTCACTTTCCTCCCTCTCCACCAATAATTGTTCACACTGTTGCTTTGATTCCTTAAGTTCCTGGAGGGCTGTTCTCAATTTCAGCTCCATATCCTGTGCAGTAGCCTTACGGGTCATTGTAGGCATGGCTTTGGGATTAGTAAACTGGAAAATAGAAACGAAGAAACGGTAAGCATCAAATGTTAGACAAAGTTAACAAAGAAGGAAAGGAAGAAAACTAAATAATGAATAAGAAAAGTTAGTGCAGTTAAATAGAGAATTGAGGTAGGCTGCTGGATTGATTTGAAAAAGCTATTGAATAATTAATTCAATAGCTTTTGCAGGCCTAAAGGTTATAATTGTGCAAAGTGGGTAGGATGTCCAGATCATAAAATAAACTTTTTTTTTTTTGGTAATCTATAACGAATACAATACAAAATAACGA
This sequence comes from Mythimna albipuncta, assembly GCA_929112965.1. Classification (NCBI taxonomy): domain Eukaryota; kingdom Metazoa; phylum Arthropoda; class Insecta; order Lepidoptera; family Noctuidae; genus Mythimna; species Mythimna albipuncta. The sequence continues at coordinate 3,439,674 of OV815973.1, forward strand.
TCGAAAGCTATATTATTGACGTATATTATCCAAGAAAACCAGATCCACACTAACAAAAATAAAAAATAGTGACCCTTTCCACAATGTAAACAAAGCGTTTAGAACAAATTCAAAATCCTAAATTGCCGTAACTAGGATGTAGAAATTAGTGAGTATGACGTGTAACTAAGGTAAAGTATAGAATGTGTGCTATTATTATAAATACTAAATAAAAGTAAACAATACTTCCCCGGTTTATTCCGTAATTTTGTCGTCAGTTGATTCTAGGTTACCGCTGACAGCCGCCGGTACTAATATCGTATTTTGCTTGGTCAATTGGCAGGAAAACAATAATCCTGTATATTCTTGCAGTTATATTAAGATTAAATTAATAATTACACCTTATTTTTACTTAAATACTAATTAAAATTAATTTTAAAATACGGAACACAAATTTGACATGTTACTTAGGCAGTCAAGTTACCTAACCATGCGCTTACAAAATGTCAAGTATGGGGACCCCCAAAATTTATTGCTTTTTTTCTATTTTTATGTAATAATATTAATGCGGTTCACAGAATACATTTACTTACAAAGTTTCAACAGTATAGCTCTTATAGTTTCGGAAAAAAGTGGCTGTGACATACGGACGGACAGACAGACAGACAGACAGACAGACAGACAGACAGACATGACGAATCTATAAGGGTTCCGTTTTTTGCCATTTGGCTACGGAACCCTAAAAAAAGGTCTAGACACTTATAAAACGACAGAAGCTTGTGAACGGTTCCAAATTGTTCGTTTCCTATGGATAACAACCGGCAAGAAACTCCATGGTTACTCTTTCTCTCTCTCTATCAGTCAATCAAACCTGTTCCTGCATAAGCTGTTAATAAGATATCAATGAGAGATCTGTGAGTATCTTCAAGTCACGTCTTAGTATGTAAGTCTGTAGTACGTGTTCCACTTCACCATTCGATGTGAGCAAATGGCACGTTGCTATTAAACATGAAAATCATGCATCTGGCAAGTGCTGTACAAGATTGGTTTAGGAATAATCTAGCGTGTAATTGATTCATATAAGTATATTAAACAGTGGGTATTATTAAATAACTAGCTGACCTGGCTAAAGTTGTTTTGGGATTTAAATTACTAGCTTTTGCCCGCGGATTCGTCCGCTTATTTAAAGTATAGTCTGTCACTGAGGAATATAGCAGCTTTCTATTGGTGAAAAATTTTTAGCAATCAGACCAGTACTTTCAAAGATTCTACAAACTTAGAAAAGAAACTTTACTTTATAATATTACTGTAGATAACAGATCAATGAGGCGCAAATAGGATTAGGCTGCTTACATCAGCCATATTCTCAGTGACCACTGGACAAGTGCCGTTATGTAGTGGGTTCCTGAAGAAAGGAAGTTTCATCGAGGAAGGCTTAGAAAGGCATTGAGAGATGATTTCGACGCGTATTACTCGTAACACGCGTCTAGTCGTAGTACGCGTCTGCTCGTAGGACGCGTCTGCTCGTAGTACGCGTCTGCTCGTAGTACGCGTCTGCTCGTAGTACGCGTCTGCTCGTAGTACGCGTCTGCTCGTAGTACGCGTCTGCTCGTAGGACGCGTCTACTTATAGTCCGAGGACTACGAGTAGACGGTGCAGGAGAAGAGTGTTTTGAAAGATTTGGGTGAGGCCTTTACCCAGCAGTGGGACAGTATTAATATCTTTTGACTCAAAGACTTTTGGAGCAGTAGTTGATTGATTGGCTGCTGCGCTGCGTGTCACGGGTTCGATTCCCTTACGGAACGAATATTTGTTTGACCTACATACATATAGTTGTTTTGGGTCTGGGCGGCTTTTGTGGCGATATAGGAGTAATTTCAAGTGTGGGTCAACATTTTTTTTTAAATGAGTATCTTTATAGATCTCATCTATCAATTACCATCTGGCGACTGGTCAATTCCGGTCTCAAAGATAACAATAAAAAAACACGGAATACACCGTTTCGCTGTGTTTTTTTATGGTGACTTTTACTAAATCCCACTCCTATTCCTTTTTGCTTCGTTTCAGGGTCCCGGTGTTCGCTTTTGCATCTCCCATGACCCCAATAGCTACTCATCGCTCGCCGTCCGCAAGCCTGCGGACTGCCTCACTTAACGTTAAGCATAATATGTAACTCTCAATACAAAATCCTACTCAGAAATATATCAATAAATACAAACATACAACATAACACCTGTAATTTCAGGAACAAGGAAACCTAATTACTCCATAAAGGACCCCATAAACTATTGGCCAAACTACTCTGACGTAGGGCTGGCCTCAGCTGTGGGAATCGAAGAGAGAGTTACCACGATCCTGGAATGCAAAAGGCCACCGTAGAGATACGGCTAGGTTTTAGTCGGTAAAAGTCTGATATTCGCTCTTATTTCACTTAGAGCGGGAGGAGGAGAAGTTGAGAAGCTCATTTGCGCCATCCAGCAACCGGCAGAGCAGGCGGCCACTCGCGCGAGGGAACGGGCGTCATGCCTAAGCTGCCGGGATCCCGATCCCGATTACCGGCCATCGTAGGCTCGGGCTTGCGGACGGCGAGTAATGAGCAGCTTACCGTCCGACCATCCGGTAACCGTCCAGACCGAGTCCAAGTCGTCAATGGCACGTAGTGTTCCGCGGGCGCTTCAAGTTGTCATCAAATCGTAGAGGCTCAGCAGGGTCGAAGCCAACTGGCTCAGGCAAAGAAAAAGAAAAGAACAAGAGTAGGTTTTAGTCAGTAAAGTTTGACATTAAACCTTCTCTCGCTCCATCCTAGAGCAGGAGAAGGCATTGGAAGATTTCTTACTTATAAAAAGCCCTACCAAATTTTGCCAAGCAGGAGTGTATTTTTAGAAGTCTGACACGAAAGAGTGAGAGGTCGTTAGATGATTACCCATTTCAAAAAAGACCACATTCGTCGCTTTCACCTGTAAAGAACCAATGTTATTTGATGATTTTTCACCCAAATAAGGGCTGCCCTCCCCCAATAAACCATCTCCGCTAGATGGAGCAGCCCTAGTTGTGACGTAACGGGTACGCTCTCATTTATTATTCTTTTTTTATGACGCATAAATTCCACCGCGCGCTGTAATCGGACCTTGTCTCCCACAGATCTGCATATTTTTTATGCGGTTCCCATTGGTTTGCGGTGTGTTATGAGGAAACTGAAGAAAGTTTGCGAAGAACAAAGGGGACTTTTGATTTGTGAAAGTAATGTAGGGTTGCTTTAGTTGCGGTTGAGGTGTCTGACGCAAATAAATTTGATTTTTATTCTTGAAAGTGTTTGAGGTTTTGCGTTTTTAATATTTAGGAGAAATATTTTTTTATTTTCAATTAATGATTTAGACAAATCGGTAGTTCTTCAGTCTGGATTTGGGCCCGGATGATGATAATAAGATTAAAAACTCTTGGCTGAGGTTAGGCGACGTTTGACGAGGTCGGTCCATAGATGGGTCTTAACATTTCGACTAGCGGACATAGGTTGTAACAAAAAAAAATTTGTGGTATATTTTGTTGCTTTTAAAATATTACGAGTAAATACGTAATGGGTTAACTACTATAAAAAATATATGTTTCATAAATTAGAATGTTATAGGTGCATACATTTTCTACAGTTTTATAAAGGTTTGTTTCCAGTTAAGGAGTAGCAAAAATAAAAATAAGTTGTTTCAGTCAAGAAGCTTGCATATCAATAATTGGTTTGCGTTTGACTATTTCGTTATAAAACTCTACACAATATATTTTCTCCAATTTTCCGTCTTGATCTATTTGCCCCATCAATATTCTTTTATTCCTTTATCAAATTGAAATGCCAGGAGCTCAGCAGTGCAGAGAACAGTCGATTGCATCGTGCAGAGTGTAATGTCTGTCGGCTGTGAGAAACTACCGCTGCACGCCGTTGTATGCCTGGTAGACAAATCGCTCCCTCAAATGGAAGATTACTGTAAAGCCGGGATTGTGTTACACCGAAGTGTATTGTTTCCGTATCTGATTTGTAGTTGATCTATGTGGCCCTAGTACAATACACTGTTGATAAACAATATTTATGTAGGAAATATAATTAAGATTTCTAAAATTCTAATATTCGATGTCGTTGAAATGGTGGTAAAGTATTGGGACAAATAAATATGAAACCCAGTTACGGAGATGATAATGTTTAAAAAGAAAAAACGAAGTCTTTGAAACCATGGCGATGTGATATGTTCTTTTTGAATTGTTTTGTCCAGGAAAACTTAAGAAATGATATAGAATGAGAAATGAAAGAGAATGGAGAGAGAATGAATGAGAGTTCATCTGTGTATTCTTTAAGAATTTGTGATACACTGGCTGCTATATCAATTTCGAGATATTTACAGTTACACACTAATATAATAAAGCGAAACTCTACATGTAGGTACATAAAAATAGCTGAAAGGATCAGGATGAAAATTTTCATACAAGTAAACCATATCCGGCAATAGCACATAATATACTTTTCATGTCATACATTTTCCACTTTTCATCCAGAGAGTAATGTTATGGATAATTTTCTTTTTTCACTAGGGCGCAGGCGGAAACTAGTTGCGTCGAATCAAATAAAAAAATTAAACAAATCAAAAACATTTATTTCAAAGAGACCATTTGCAGGTACTTTTGAATAGTCAAATGTCGGTCAGTCCAAGAAAAGTGAAGCTAAATTGCACGTTCCAAAGTCACAGGATGACTACCAGCTGGTGTAAGTGCAGGCTTTCGGATGACGAGCTATATGTAATTGTAAGTATTTATTTATTGTATACTAGCTTTTGCCCGGGGGGCTTCGCTCCCGCTCTTCCCTGCTCCATCCTACTACACCTTGCTCTACCCTACTCTACCCTACTCTACCCTACTCTACCCTTCTCTACCCTTCTCTACCCTTCTATACCTTTCTCTACCCTTCTCTACCCTTCTATACCTTTCTCTACCCTTCTATACCCTTCTCTACCTTCTCCTCACAATAATGAACACAACAAAAAAAGAATTAGCGAAATCGGCCCAACCGTTCACGCGTGATGGCGTGACCAAAGAAATAGGGATTCATTTTTAATGATTAGATTTATATATAGATAATATTATGTTTATGTATAGGGTGCTGTGCACATATATGTTTAGTAAGTAGTAAATTGTTAGTTTTAAGTTAGATTTAAATTATGTATTTAATTTTTTATTTTTATTTTTTTATTTTCTTTGTTGTACATTTAAAGTTCCTCAAATGCAATATTTAATTCTCCATTGTGTGGTTTGCTGTTTGTTACAAAACCCAGTTGCGGGTTAATCTCGCCTATATATGTACGTCAACTGTATTTTACTGTATGTATTAATACTATCTACAATAAAGAATAAGAATTGATCGTCTGGATGTTCGGTAAGGACCGAGTCGATACGGACTTCAAAGACATGTCAGCAAAATTCCCTTGGCCCTAACGGGTATCGCTGTTAGGGCCAAGGGAATTTCTGAAAAAGAAATCCGTGGTCCCAGAACGCAAAGGGCATCTGAAGATCGGTAAAAGTCTGAAAAAAAATCTGAAATTAGTCTTGTATAAAAATGTTACACTCCAACCAAGATATAGTACAACGGGCTGTTATCCGCAACTCCACGACCAAAACGCGTATCTTGCGTTACAGTCTAACCAAACAAATCATTCAATTACATTCGCCGCATCATTACGGTGTAAGTGCTAGCCAGTTAAGCCTACATCCTTAGATATCCTACCGCGCAGAGGAAGGCTAGTTTTATTGTTTGTTCTGCTCTTTTATGAGCAATTCATGAGCAATTTACTTGACAGTACTGACGGAATAAGATGCCGAATTGCTAATGGATGGTGGGAAGCTTAAAGTCTTTTTAAGGCGTTTAAATTTTACTTAAGCACTTTCACATTGCAATTTTATATCGGGGATCTGAATTGAAGTTTATTGGTGGTTGGTAAACGTAAGTGAAGATATCCACAGGAAAACTAAGGTTGTCGAAATAGCACAAATAATTGTCAAACTTAAGTGGCAAAGGGCAGGGCTCATTGCTCGCAGAAAGGATGGCCGTTGGAGCCGAAAGGTTTTGGATTGGCGACCGCGTACCGGAAGACGCAGCGTTGGAATATAGGTCCCCTGTTGGATATAGGCCTCCCCCAAGCGTCGCCACATCGAACGTTTCTGTGCGTCCACCTTGTAGGAGGCCTATGTCCAACAGTGGAGGTGTAGGTATCGGGTGAAATGATGAAACGTAAGTGAAATCGTTTTGATTAGTTTAGTAAGTATTTTTGATTAATTGGGATTTTATTGACCCGTCGGCATCTACTTATATTCTTGTGATAAACAAGCACGTTTATGGAAAATATTAGTCAAAATACTGAAAAGTTAAAACAAAAGTCCGCTGCAGCGCTACATTGGCATTATGTCGTCTAACAGAACTATTAAAACATACAGATAAAAATAAAATGTTTTTCATTCTTACAGTGCAAAGATAGCTTTTAGAGGATACTTTTTTCGAGACCAAAATGTCTTAAGCGCCATGAATTTCGTGGCACTTACGCTTTCGTTCAACATTTACGTGTACGGAATATCCATCATATACTTGCGTGCGGTGACCCTGTTCTTAGCATGAGGATACTTTTTTCGCGACCAAAATGTCTTAAGCGCCATGAATTTCGTTAATGGAACGGTTAACAGGCTAATTTAACTTTTTTTATCTATGCTGTCCCTGTGCTTTTCTATGATTGTGAAATGGAAAGAAAAAGCGAAAAATCGTAATCGTTAAAAGGGAAAAAGCGAGGCTAATCCGGGGCTTAGTGGGTCAATACGGGCTAGTAATAATATTGCTGCTTTGTTTTTTTTTTTAATATGTTTAAAAGTGTAATTAATATGTACATTTGCAAATTAAATGTAATAATAAATAATACAGTTCTACTCCTGGGATATTCTTTTATCGAACCACCTCGAACCAGAGGTAACGGTATAACTAGTTGTTTTTTTTTACAGTTTGGGCCAAACAATGGACTCGATCCAGTCCAGATACATGGACACTCTGGAGTAGATACCAGGCAGGTTGGGCAGAGCACAGCCGATGCCGAACGAAGTCACGCCGACGATGTAGTGCATGTTACCTTCTGTGGTAATCGGGAGGGGAATCTTCACTTGGAGAGGGCCGCCGGAGTCACCCTAAGGGATAAGAAAAAACAATCCAATTTATGATTTTGTTTCACACTAGCTTTTGCCCCCGGCTTCACCCGCGTACATAAATATAGCCATGTTACTTAGGAATAAAGCAGCTTTCTATTGATGAAATATTTTTTTAGAAGTCTGATTCACGTAAAATCAAACAAGCCAAATATTGTTGAAGTTTTACAGTCGTTCGATCGAAGTCTCATCCAAAAGCGGTATTCACGATTTATTTACTTATTTTATTTTAAATCGACGAATTTCGAACGACTTTAAAATCGGTGTCGTTCAAACTCGATTAACGGATGTGAATACGGAATGGTCTAAACGACTATATTATCGTTACGGTTTTCATTACGTGAATCGGGCTACAGTACTTTCAGAGATTACCCTCTACAAACAGAAAAAGAACAAGGTTTACCTCTTTATAATAATATAGTCCTCGTCATGGCCCATCTACACTAATATTATTAGACTTTGACAAGCACTTCTAAATCATCAGAAGCTAGTGCACGGCACAATATTTCTACCATCATCACCATCATAATTTCAGCCGAAAGACACACACAACACACACACACTAACTGACTCTCACTGTCTCTGTGATTGACTGTTGGACATAGGATTCCAAATGTCGCCAAAACGAACAGTCTTGGGCGTCTCGCATCCATCGAATTCCCGTGACCTTCACCAGGTCATCGGTCCAACTGTGGCCTTCCAATGCTGCGTTTTCTGGCACGTGTTCCAACATTACAATATTAATAGGTATGAGAGGACCATACAGACCAGCTAACATAGTACCGATAAAGTACGATTAAAATCTATACGTCTTGAATGTGTCTCTCACGCTGTTGCAACTAATATCCAACATCCCTTCCAGCCTTCCGCATCCAACTCTTGCCTAGTGTTTTGGTCTAGTAGCCAGTTCTCCCGGCTCGTGATCTACCTACACATCAGTTTTCAGTCTACACTTTAGCAACTTACCTATCATGCTGTCTGTGTTATACACGACTGGTCTGCTGTTATGACGTAGAAAGTTCATTTATTATCAATACTATAGGCAGAGAACAAAGGAAAAGTTGAAAGGGTAAAAGAGGAAAGTTGAGGGCAAAAGGTCACGATGACGCATATCACGGTGTTCCAAAACGGTGGACGGACCTCATCAAATCGGTGACACACTGCACCGTTAATGAAAACTCCCAAGCCACCAAACACAGAGCTGCATGGCGTCGTGTCACGAGAGAGGCGGTGGTGCAGGACTCGACTGACCACGACCACTCCGTCTAGAGTGACTTAGAAGAGAAGAGAAAGAGAACGACTTACTTGACAAGCATCAACACCTCCTTCCAGTTTGCCAGCACAGATCTGGTTGTCTCTCACGCCACACCAGTTCCTATTGCAAGATGGCTTCAGTAGCTGATCACACAATGAGGTGTCTATGAAGTCTACCTCAGCAGCTTGCAACTCAGGAGAGGTAGTTCGGCCAGCTGCATGTAACATAGGCGTTAGTAGGTATTTCAAGACTTAATAAACTTTAAAAGAGGTTGGTTTTATCATCATTTATCATTTCAGCCGATATACGTCCTCTGTTGGACATAGGCCTTCCCCAAGTGTCGTCAAAATATACGATCCTGTGCGTCTCGTACGGGATTGACAATGTGTTCATCATTAATTGTCAAAACAAGAGAACTAAAGTTGCCGACATAGCACGAAGAATTGTCAAACTTAACTTTTTTGGGTGCACTATCACTAGGTAAGGTATATGAGACAATGGCGTTACGCGGCTAACAGCTGAGAGCTCGCAGGCACGCGAGCGAATTTGCGCGAAAAGTTGTTTTGCTGTTGTGATAAAACTAATGAGTGTATAAAAAAAGTTTCTTTGGAAAAATTGTTTGTAATTATGAGTACAATCACGTGTTTAATTATCGGTCACTAATTACCAGTTACCCTACATATATATTCCCTGATAGCTACATCTTAGGGTCTCTAAATCAAGAGTGAATAGGCTACTTCTAGGCAAGCGTGCTCCATCGCCAACTACATCATCGCTTACCATCAGATAAGATAGTGGTCAAACGCGAGACTATCAATAATAAAATAAACTCTTTCGATATGAATGTTTATAGGTGATATTGTACTTGAAAATATCTATTCATTAATTCATTAAACCCCAAGCGAACGCCCGGCGTTCATTCTCTCACTGTCTTTCCATTATGTCTTTAATTACGGTATTCGTTTAAATATCCCCTCGAGCACCAGGGTTTAATGACCCGGAAAATTGCCGTGTTTACGTAAATCACCAATAAAATATATAAATAAAAAAAAAATGGATTTTTTTTGGAAAAACTAATAATATAATAAATATCGAATAATATAATATACAAACCAAAATTTTCGGCCAAATAAGTTTCGTACAGACGTGTGTACAAAATGAAAATTAAGCATTTTTCAAGGTCTTCAAGTTGTACAGACGTATGTACAATCGGCGCTCGAGGGGATATTGAGATGATTCTATACGTCGCAAGATTTATTATAATGTCATGGGATTTGCAAGAAATGATTGTGTGAAAAAGGGAAAAGAAGGCCATTGTTCAACAATCAGACAAAATAGGTTAGATGGCTTTGTAGAGTATATTTAGGAGTTTGTAATAATCTGTTGACATATACGTTATGTAGAAGAAAACATTGACACGAAGAAAAAGAGGCATTTGAAGAGAATAATGACCAAAATGAAGAAAATATTATAGTCAAAAGTGTAAATAATAATATTACTACACATATTATTTCAATGCTTTTCAAATCAATTTTTAACAGCCATTTGAACATTACACTCAAGTAACGGTCAGATGATTGCATCAAATTGAAGTAATTCAATGACTTGAAACAAGGCAATTTGTAGAAAAACTGTATCATTAGTAAGCTATTTTTTTGTAGTGTTAGACATACATCAAAATTACATGTAGACTTCTATTCAAATTGCTAAATTGGAGTAAGGAATTCGCTTTCACACAGGTCGTTTTATTACTATAAAAATACAATTACATAGCTTGAGTTCATATCCTTCAACACTACTGCATTACTCAATAAAAACAGAATATTAAAAAAATAAATTATTATCATCATCATCATTTCAGCCAAAGGACTGTCGGACATAGGCCTTCCCCAAGCGTCGCCACAACGACCGGACCTAGCCGTCTCGCATCCTTCAGATTCCCGTGACCCTCACCAGGTCATCGGTTAACCTTGTAAGAGGACTTCCGACGCTTCGTCATTCGGTACGCGGTCACTACTTCAGAACCTTTCGTCCCCATCGACCATCTGTTGCTGCGTGCAATGTGCTCTGCCCATTGCCATTTAAGTTTGGTTATTCTTTGAGCTATGTCTGTTACCGTGGTTCTCCTATGGATATCTTCATTTCTGATATGATCACGCAAGGAAACTCTGAGCATAGCCCAAAAAGGAATTAAGATACATTAGTCGGACATACAAGTGATTATACGACAAAAATATAATCATACAAGTGGTGACAGAAACGACGCTTCTCAAAGTTGACTTTGAGCTGGGTAAAATAATCGTAGTGAAATCTTCAGTTGTTATAATGCCAAAATGATTTTTTTAAATCTTTACTTAAGGGTCAAGCGCCCGAAAATACCATAATACAGTGACACAGTGACATAAATGCCATAAAACAGTGATTTTCTGAGGTCTACTCCTCCGTAACAGCTAGGTCAATTGGTTTGAAAAGAATATATTATATTTATTATTGATTCATGAACAATAATATCAACATATGATTTTTTCGTGCAATTAATACTTTTGGCAAAAAAAAAAAATTAGCAATTTCGCAACTTTTCCGTACTCCTTCGAAACGGCTTGGACCGCCGTTTCGAAGGAGTACAAACATTAGTAGAAACATTTTTACACATAAATATTGGTGGTTAAATATTCTTCAAAGTGAACATTGCATATGTAAAAGCGCTTTCCGGGCGCTGCTGGCCGCAAATAAATGCACAGTTCTGCGTACTGCCGCCTAGGCGAGTGCGAGAGTTGCGTTCACATAATTTCGATCAGATAGTTCAAGAGACTATACGCCTTAAAGACTTTATAAGCCAGTACTAATATGTTACAAAGCCAATTGTTCCGGTTCGATGTACGCGGTATACTTATAAGATAAGTTTAAATAAACCAAACAAGATCTTACTAGTTTCCACAACACCCCAGCCAGTGACGGTGGCTTCGGTTCCCAAGCTGGTGGTATTATATCTGGTCCACAGACACGCTGGCTGGACATACTTGCTGAACGTGACACGGTCGCCAAGCTTTATCAGCGCTATGTCGTAGTACTTGTTCGGGGGCCGATACTTCGGGTGGACTATGATCTTGCTGATCTTGGCGTCGGTTGGTGGGAAGCCGTTGGTGTACTAGAAAAGAAGTTAAGAAAATAATTATTGATGCGATCATAGTTTGTAAAGCAGATATAACAGGAAATAATCCTTTGAAAGTAGGAGAATTAACTCGCCAAACCTAAAGCGAACGACGTTCGCACGTGATTTCGCGCCATTTCAGTTAAACACCATACAAACTCCGATGTCCGCAAAGATTATAAAATACAAGCTATTGCCTGCGGCTTCGCCCGCGTGGCATTAGGTACTTAAAGAATCGGGATAAAAGGTAGCCTATGTTCTTTTCCATGTCAAAGGCTATACGCATGCCAAATTTTATCCAAATCCGTTCAGTCGTTTTTGCGTGAATAAGTAACAAACATCAACATTCACACTTTCACATTTATAATATTAGTTAGCATTGAGCGTTTTTTTATATAGTTTTTATAAAAGAACGTAAATAAGAAGTTCTTCATAAAATTTTGTAAATATTGATAATAAGTAAACCTTTCTGCTATAATTACTATAATATATAACTGTGGAGTCTGAATAGTAGGAAAAGTAAATTCGTAATATTGTGTAACTATTTACCGCCATATTTCTAAGAACAAAGTAAGTTTATAGACATTTCTTATGCAGCTGTAAAGAATTTCAAAAAGTGAATGAAAACTGCAAGAATATATCTATAGTTCTATTTTGATAGAGATTTTATTAATAAATATCTAAAACAAAGACTAAAGTCATTTTATTGATAACATAATATCTTATGTTACGCATCTGTCGCTAAGGGAAATCGGGCTGGACTGCTTCACTGCTGCCGTAATTAAGTGGCGAAACATATTTAAGACAGCGTTCTATAGGTACAGTACCTCTACCATGAGTTTAAAGCAATAGTATTTGTCGATACTCGATACCGAAATTTTACAGCGCCTCTAGCGGTCACTTACAGAACCGAAATTTGCCATACAAAATATTTGAGTAGTCGGTATCGAGTATCGACAAATACTATCGCTTTAAACTCATGGTAGAGGTACTGATATAGTAAAGAAGGCAAGAAACTAACCACATCAATAATATTCTTGTCTCCCAATCTCACGATCTTCGGCACAGGGTCAGCAATAGTTGTGTCGCGGTCAGAAGCACGAGAACAATGGCCCGCCGTTAGCACAAACTTGGAGCTGATGAGGGAGCTGCCGCATTTGAACACCCATGTTCCTGATGACGCCTTCCAGCCTATGGCGCCCTGGTATATTGAATCAGTAAGACGGTCTAAAATATGAAGAGATATCGGTAAGATGACTCTTGGGCTGTTCCTAGATTGTTAAATAAAGATCTTACAGCTTTTTTTAGGTGGGGAATCATCCAATGACATCTCCCGTATTTGGGTGGGGCGGGAGGGCGTGTCAGACTTTACCAAACTAAAACCCACTCCTAGTTATTTCGTTGCCTTTCATTCCAGGACCGAGTTTTCCTTTCAGAAGTGAATCCTTGGTTCTAGAAGGCTTCGACCCTTCTGGGCCCCTACGGTTTGCTGACATCTGACATCATCATTGAGGTGCGCGTGGAACAATACGCACCGTCGACGACTTGGGCTCGGTCCGGACGGTTATCGGACGGTCGGACGGCGAGCTAGATATTGCTTACCGTCCGCAAGCCCACGCAGTAAGATGTTAGGCATGCGAACGAGAAAGATAGTTGGAGCTATACACCTATACAGCCATCCCTTTAATGATTCAGTTCAGGGGTGCTATTCTCTAAGAAAGCGCAGCGCTGGCACAGCGACGAGTCGTCAGTGCAGTACATTGAATTAACAACCCAATGCCCCTTTACATTGGATTGTTAATTCAATGTATTGCGCTCACGACTCGTCGCTGTGCCAGCGCTGCGCTTTCTTAGAGAATAGCACCCCAGGTCTTTAAATGAATTGTCGAGCTCGTCATAGGACCTCTAGTGTCTTAATAACTAACTAAAGTATCATGAAGTGATGACAGTGACAGATGCGTTTGTCAGGAACTGATGTAGTTCCAAGAACCATTAAACTATAAATGTTCTCACCATGTGAGGAAACTCTCCAACCTCAGTATTGTGACCTCCGATTGCTCCAAGTTCTAGGTTAAATTCAGGTAAATACTTTTCCATTTCGACATTACCTGCAAAAAAAAAATACAATGTGTAACGTTAGATGCGCAAAACCTGACAATAGTTTGATCAGAATAACGAGCAGAATCAATTGAAACATTTTTTAATAAAGGTTTATATTTAAAAAAAAAAATGAATATAAATATGAAGATATCCGCAGGAAAACTAAGGTTGCCGACATAGCACAAAGAATTGCCAAACTTAAGTGGCAATGGGCAGGGCACATTGCTCGCAGAATAGATGGCCGTTGGGGCCGAAAGGTTCTGGAGTGGCGACCGCGTACCGGAAGACGCAGCGTTGGAAGGCCTCCTACAAGGTGGACCGATGACCTGGTGAAGGTAGTGGGAAACCGATGGATGCGGGACGCACAGGAACGTTCGATGTGGCGACGCTAGGGAGAGGCCTATGTCCAACAGTGGACGTGTATCGGCTAAAATGATGGAATGAATGATGATTTCAGAAAATCCTCATTAAAAATGTTGCCCTGTCTATCTATACAGGGTTATTTGTAAGTAGCTCGCTGTCCGGCCGTCCGGTAACTGTCCGGACCAAGCCCAAGTCGTCGACGGCGCGCGCTGTTCCCGCGCGCCTCAAGGAGTTGTCAGCAACAGCAGGGACCCAGCCGGGTCGAAGCCTACTGGGGCCAGGGTTATCCCAAAGGGCGCTCGAGCCCCGGTATGAAGGCTAGAAGGAACGGGGTGGGTCTTTTAGTCAGTAAGAGTCTGACACTATCTCCCGCTCCGCCCAAGAGCGGGGGTTGTCAATGCATTATTTTTCCCACCATAAAAAAGGGTTATTAGTAAAACATTGGCAATCTCTTAGGCTTATGTTATTTAATAAAATCATAAACAACAACTATTGTTCTGACTTTTAAAAACTAATTATACTTTAGTTCATCAGATTTTCATACAAAAATAAAAATATTTATATTGAACTTTCTAAATATTACGAAGTCTATGCGAAGCAAGCGTTAGTACAATAGCGGACGGGGGGTCGAAGCCTACTGGGGCCAGGGTTATCCGAAAGGGTGCTCGAGCCCCGGTATGAAGGCTAGAAGGAACGGGGTGGGTCTTTTAGTCAGTAAGAGTCTGACACTATCTCCCGCTCCGCCCAAGAGCGGGGGTTGTCAATGCATTATTTTTCCCACCATAAAAAAGGGTTATTAGTAAAACATTGGCAATCTCTTAGGCTTATGTTATTTAATAAAATCATAAACAACAACTATTGTTCTGACTTTTAAAAACTAATTATACTTTAGTTCATCAGATTTTCATACAAAAATAAAAATATTTATATTGAACTTTCTAAATATTACGAAGTCTATGCGAAGCAAGCGTTAGTACAATAGCGGACGGGGGGTCGAAGCCTACTGGGGCCAGGGTTATCCGAAAGGGTGCTCGAGCCCCGGTATGAAGGCTAGAAGAAACGGGGTGGGTCTTTTAGTCATTAAGAGTCTGACACTATCTCCCGCTCCGCCCAAGGGCGGGGGATGTCAATGCATGATTTTTCCCACCATAAAAAAAAAGCGGGGCTCGGGTGGCGGGAGCGCTTTATGCGCTTGTGTTACGTCATTTAGACTTAAGTGGGTATAGCAAACTATAGAGTTGAAATTTTTTAGATAGAACAACGAAATCTGGAAGGTTTGTTTTTGGTAAATGTTTTGTAAAAAGTCATAGAAGAAAAGTTGTTATTTATGATGTTAATAATACAGGCCTGCAAGGTTGTTAGTGGTTTACAAATACCCCTGTATAATAATAGGTGAGGCCATCACGTGCGTAAAACCCGCCAAAATAAGTAAACAAACACAAATGGTTGTCGTCTATTAAAATTTTCTCATACGTGGGTACGTAATAATAGTTTTTATTTCAATGTTGATACGAATCAAACAAACTAACTCATCTAACCACTCATTTGTTTTTTGAGCGTGACCAATAAGAAAACAAATGAGTGAAAGCAGCTGTCGGCGTTTTGGATGGGTGGGGATAAGCAACTGTTAGCGAGGTCTGGTTTTTGATGGAAGAGGTTAAGCAGCTGTTGGCGAGGTCTGGTTTTGGATGGAAGAGGATAAGCAGCTGTTGGCGAGGTCTGGTATTGAATGGGTGGGGATAAGCAGCTGTTGGCAAGGTCTCATTTTGGATGGGTGGGGTTAAGCAGCTGTTAGCGAGGTCTGGTTTTGAATGGGTGGGGTTAAGCAGCTGTTGGCGAGGTCTATTGCATAAGTTGATAAAAAATGCTATGCAATAGCTTTATCCCGGCAGTCTCTGAGTGCCACACGTCTTTTTTTTTTAATGTTTTTTTTTTCTTTCGGAATTAGGTCAATTGAATTAACCAGCCCTGGCGGTAGGCATCTAGGCCGTCTCATTACAAAATATATAGGTACAAAGTCACCCTACATACAGAGCGCGCTCGAGCAACGCATTATTAGACACTGCTCACGGACACGATATCTCGGAGCGCCTCGGCCCGCTCGTCGGACAGTTGCTACTCAAACACTCATTAGTGTGCCACCGAACGTAGGTATGAAAAGTGAAGTACACATGAGATTGTCTTCATCATCATCATCATCATCTCAGCCGATACACGTCCACTGTTGGACATAGGCCTCCCCCAAGCGTCGCCACATCGAACGTTCCTGTGCGTCCCACATCCATCGGTTTCCCGCTACCTTCATCAGGTCGTCGGTCCACCTTGTAGGAGGCCTTCCAACACTGCGTCTTCCGGTTCGCGGTTGCCACTCCAAAACCTTTCGGCCCCAACGGCCATCTGTTCTGCGAACAATGTGCCCTGCCCATTGCCACTTAAGTTTGGCAATTCTTTGTGCTACGTCGGCAACCTTAGTTTTCCTGCGGATATCTTCATTTTTTATTCGATCACGCAAGGAAACTCCGAGCATAGCCCTTTCCATTGCTCTTTGGGTGACTTTGAGCCTTCTGATGAGGGCCATTGTGAGCGACCACGTTTCGGAGCCATATGTCATCACTGGCAACACGCACTGGTTAAAGACTTTCGTCTTGAGACACTGTGGTATGTTGGACGAGAAGACACCGCGTAGCTTCCCGAACGCTGCCCAACCGAGTTGGATTCGACGGT
Organism: Mythimna albipuncta; assembly: GCA_929112965.1. Classification (NCBI taxonomy): domain Eukaryota; kingdom Metazoa; phylum Arthropoda; class Insecta; order Lepidoptera; family Noctuidae; genus Mythimna; species Mythimna albipuncta. The sequence continues at coordinate 3,456,461 of OV815973.1, forward strand.
TGGCCTCTTTCTCGAAGTTAGACCTACCCAACTGGACCGTCTGTCCGAGGTAGATTGCCTTCTGTATCTAACTATTTTGTGGTCTTGTCTTGATGGTTCACAAGGACTTAAAATATAAATGAGGATAGTTTGCTGCTGCTGATGATGGTACATATATAAAAATACATAGATATACATGAGTTGTCAGCAAGCCGTAGTGGCCCAGCAAGGCCGAAGCCTACTGGGTTTCTGAAAGGACGGTCCGACCCCGGTATGAAGGGCTAAGAAGAAAGGGGGTGGCTTTTTAAGTCAGTAAGTCTCACACTATCTCCCGCTCCACCCAAGGATGGGAGATGTTATTGGATGATTTTTTCTTACATATTTTTACTTATATATACTTGTAGATATGTTACATAATTTCATAGAACGAAGAGAGAAAAGGAATGGACATGGTAAGTTTATTAGAATTAATTATATAAAAAAGTGAAAAAAAAAACTCCACTTACATTCTTCTAACCTTTGATTTCTTCTATGTCTAATTTTTAACTGCCAAATATATTCATAGCATTCTGTAAAAGAAAACACGAATTAAGCATATTTAATCTTTTATTTCTTAAACGTATTTATATGGTATGTATATTCTTATAATAATTGTTTTGTTTGTTTCTTTTTCCTTTCACTTTTACACACTTTTACTTCTCTTTTTTTCCAATTCTCCTTTCGCGGGTATGCTGGAAGAGATTTCGTTAGAAATAAGCATCACCTATTTACCTATTTTTCTGTTTCTGTCTTCTTTTCTTATATAAGTTAAGTGTGTACATGAATGATTAAATAATAAATAAATAATAATAAAACTGTTGTTGAAGGAGATAGAGATTATGGTGGTGGTGCCAGAAAAGTAAAGAGCTGAGGGGATGCAACTCGACATACATTTTTACTGCTTTTCATGTAACCTCTCTTACGTGATTATGACGTTATTACAAATTTTTCTACAGTAATTTAATAAAGAGGTAAAGTTTAATTTTTTTGTTTGTAATGAGGTAATCTCTGAAAGTACTGGTCGGATTGCTAACATTTTTTTGCCGATAGAAAGCTGTTTTAGTCCTGAGTGACATAGGCTATATTTTATATACGCGGATAAAACCGCGGGTAAAAGCTACCGACATATATGACTCGAAAGTCGGGGCCGTTGCCATACTGCTCCACTTTACATGGAAAAAACTCATCATCTCCAAATAAAATCAAATATTGTCTTACTTGTTTCACAGGCCCGTCGTCCTGGTGCTCTGAAGTTAGGTTTTGGTGGGTTGTACGGTAGGCAGGGATCATCAAAGTATTCATATGTCCTGACCGGAATAACTGGAACAGTCTGGAAGCATTTTTATGCAGAAAGGGGTGTAAGTTAACTTTTATGGTAGTATTGTAATGAGCATGTTATATACCTGATCAGTTGTAACTGGTCATCTATTAGCTGCCATGGCCTATTTCAATTTCTATTTCTTAATTACTTTTATTAATTGTTATAAAAATTATGCTTTTTTTTTTTCGATGGGAAAAGTCATCTTATGACAACCCCCGCTCTTGAGCGGAGCGGGAGCTAGTGTCAGACTCTTACTAACTAAAAACCCATCCCGTTCCTTCAAGCCTTCATACCGGGGCTCGAGCTCCCTTTCGGATAACCCTGGCCCCAGTAGGCTTCGACCCGGCTGGGCCCCTGCTGTTGCTGACAACTCCTTGAGGCGCGCGGGAACAGCGCGCGCCGTCGACGACTTGGGCTTGGTTCGGACGTTTACCGGACGGCCGGACAGCGAGCTACCCATTGCTCACTGTCCGCAAAAAAAATTATGCTCACTTAACAGAAGTGACAAGAAATATGTAACTAAGATTTATGTAACTCAAAATGTGATTTCCAAAAGTGTCCATGTATTTTTTTTGACATCACATTTTTCTCCATAGAGATCCACGCTTTGGAAGTGCAAATTTAGCTTCAACTTTTCTTTTTATTGAGCCTGAGTTTGACAATTCAAAAGTTATTATTTTACCTTTCACGATTTTTTATTTATTTTTCTTATGAAAGAGTTAGTTATACTTTAAAATTACTCACTGGTTCACTTTCTTGCTTAGTAACATCTGCGTATCCCCAAACCCATTCATCGTCCTCCTAAAAAGAAACAATAAAGAAAGAAAAAAATAAACAAGTCTTATTCATTTTATATCTGTGTATGTAAAGATAGAACTAGCCCCCCTAGCCAAGTTACAACCGTTTCAATTGCGTCAAACGCCTCGAATTGGCCTCGGCCCCGAATCTTTTGTTCTGACCACGTGACTGAGCGTTTAGATGATACGTTACATTTAAGAAGTTCCTTCACCGTAATGTTGGCTCCCCTGCCTGTCTACAGAAAAAAGAAAGGATAAAAGGAAAGAGTTGCCTACTCTACCAAAATTGTTGCACGAAATGCGAAACGAAATCGTTGCTGTGAAAAATTGTTGCAACTACCGTTAAAATAACGGTAGTTCAAACACTTTTTGGAGAATTATGAGGAAATGGTATTTTATTAATAACAAGCAGGTCTAAAACGAAGTTGTTAATGGAGAGGTAAAGTAGATGGAAAAAGGCCTCGCGAGCGCAACCCAATACGTTGGTCTGACCAGATTCGCACCACTCTTGACTCCACAGTATACGAGGCCCTTCACACCGCCAGAGACCGGAATAAATGGAAAAACACCATAAAAAGGAAAGTGATGAAGCACGACCCTCAACATTGAGGCATACGACGCAAGGAGGAGGAGTAATGGAGAGGTACGATATAGTGGCGTGGCGTTCTCGGCATTTGAAAGAATTGCAGGACAATCGAAATAGAGCCCAACGTCCTATATTTTATTCAAAAACACTTAGTTTTACAGTCTCCAAAAGAAAAAAAGAAAATCATAAGATACTTGTTAAAAGTAACAAAATAATTTTAGGTAATGTTGTTGCTCAAAGTATAGCAACATGGTTTTTACCACACGTATTGCCACATTACGGCGAAGGAACATCTTAAGTGAAACGCACTGTATATTTGTAGTTTTCTACAAGCGTTAACGATTGCAGTAGTGTGGATCAAGTGTAGCTCTACAAGTCTAGTTTCCATTAAACATGTATGGAGACCGACGCTCCAAGATCGGCGTGTGTGGCACACGTGTGCGCAGTGTAGTTCTAATTTTATTCATTTTATAACTGTGTTATTATTATATTAAAATTCTACTGTCTGGTGTTCACAGAACATCATCTGAATTTGTATAGAAGTCGTGCCGTTGAATATATATACGTGTAAGAAAATAATTGAAATACCGCACGTGCTTCTTTGTAAGGACTAGGACAAGTTCCGTCTCAGAAGTGTTCGGTATGAATCAAATTATTTACGGCACTGTTCTGTATTTAACTATCATTGGATGAGTTAAGCAAAAGGAAAGAAAGAAATAATACATTTTGATACAAGTGGAGAAAGTTTGTCTTTGCGACCGAGGCCACTTTCTTTCGAGCCGTAGGCGTGTTATGGAAGCGAGGGCAACAATGATAAATTTCCACGTGTATCAAACGACGTTTTTCAATACATGTACGAAGACCTACATAAATAAACGGAGTTTGACTTGCGACTCGTGGTGGTCGCTTAGCACACAGCTTGATTCGACAAACGTAATAAAATAGTGGCAGGGGCAAGGGGGTTTTCCGCACTAGAGCGAAAACCGATCTATTGCGTGCGTAAAAGCGATAGAGACAAGAGCGGGTTAAAACATATTTATTTGGCACATACGTACACAAAGTGTAGAAACAAATATAAATGTATAAAATTAAATTAAAAAAATAAACTAACAGTGTGTCTTACGGCGGTGCCAAATGGATCTAATTCAGTAAAAAATATAGACGACTACGTGTTACGCTGGTTTTCAACACGGATGTATATCAGTTTTGTTAAGTGTAACAGTCAAACCGAAATACGTGAGAATAGTTTTTGATAACAAAATAACGTGAATCGATATAACTGATGGGCGGTCGTGACCAACCGAGATATTGTTATTTAGAATTGTATAGAATTAATAATAACATACATAGACAACAATATACTCACGAACTAGCTTCCATACGTACCTAGTTGTATTTATACATAAGATTTAAGACAATTAACTTAAGGACTCTGTTTTGTTTTGAAGTGTTAATACTGCCCTTTCGGCAGCAATAATACCTACCTGTTAGATTGTTGATATCTCAATATATAAAAAACATCATAGCTTATTGGTCCAGACTAGAAACGAGGGTGCGGGGCGGGCTCGGCGCGACTATCTCAAACATAGAATTTCATTTGGGTGTCCATAGTGGGCACGACAGCGCGGGAAGCGGTAGGACGCGTGCGGGCAACTCTGGCTATAGTCTATCCATACAAGTAGCCAGTGCCAAGCAACACGCACGCGTTGCCACACCCGCGTCCCTCCCCGCACCACGCTGCCAGTGTGGCTAAGCAACACGCACGCGTTGCCGCACCCGCGCCCCTCCCTGCATCGCGCTGCCAGTGTGGACAAGCAACACGCGCGCATTTCCGCACCTGCGTCCCTCCCCGCACCGCGCTGCCAGTGTGGCCAAGCAACACGCGCGCATTCCCGCACTCGCGCCCCTCCCCGCACCGCGCTGCCAGTGTGGCCAAGCAAAACACGCGCATTCCCGCACCCACGCCGCTCCTCGCCCCGCGTTGCCAGTGTAGTTAAACACTTAGTATATTTAATAACTTACATTTCTGTTGTTATCATAATTATTTCGGTGTCGATATTGGGCCAATGATACTGTAACAAGAAATCAAGTGGAAGTGGTTGGTAGTACTTATTTATAAATAATTAGTTAGTAAAAAATAAAACGTAAAAAAAAAACAAAAGAAAAAATCAACATACAACTTACAAAAAAAAGTAACAAAGAAAAATAGAATAACAAAAATATACACCTTATTTTTAGTATATATATGCGAAACCTGAAACACGTGTCTAGTATTTTTATGTACTAGGTACAGAATAGGTGGGAAAAAATCATCCAATGACAACCCCCGCTTTTGGGCGGAGCGAGAGATAGTGTCAGACTTTTACTGACTAAAAGACCCACCCCGTTCCTTCTAGCCTTCATATTGGGGCTCGAGCGCCCTTTCGGATAACCCTGGCCTCAGTAGCCTTCGACCCGGCTGGGTCCTTGCTGTTGCTGACAACTTTAGACGCGCGGGAACAGCGCGCGCCGTCGACGACTTGGGCTTCGTCCGGACAGTTACCGGACGGCTGGACAGCGAGCTACCCATTGCTCACTGTCCGCAAGCCCACGCCTACGGTGGCCGGAAATCGGGATCAGAATCCCGGCGGCGGCGGCGGCGGCGATAACGCCGTTGCCTGATGCGTTCGGCCTCCTCCTTTGCGAGCATTACTGCTTCACAGAAGTCGGCAACCGCCTGCCACGCCTCCTCGCTCCGAGCCATGACCTCAACCAAGGCCCGGCGCGAGAGGTCTCCGCCGCCGATCGCCCCCACGAGGGCACGGCAATGCTCCACCCAAGTAGGGCACACCTCGACTGTGTGCTCCACCGTGAACTCCGGGCATTCCGCACAGTGGCGACACCCAGGCGTTACTTCCGCACAATTCCCGTGCAGGAAACTCCCGAACGAACCATGTCCGATGAGGACCTGCGTCATGCGGAAGGTAAGGACGCCGTGAGGTCTTACCGCCATGATTGTGGCGTGCCCAGCACTGGGTTGCGATAGTCTTTGACGCCATTTCACCATGAGATCCCGCCGGAGCTCTGTCCGCCATGCCGTGACCTGTCGCGGCAGCTGAATTTCACCCTGGCGTTGCATCTCCACGCGCATATCGTGCATCAGTTATGGTGCCTGGTTGGCGACATAACAGGGCGACTAATGCCCACTATGATCTGCCATGAGCTGTTTCGTACTTAGTATCGTTGGTGTCCAAATTGTGACCTTTTTAAGTATTTTTGGGAAAAAAATTACATGGTGTAAAAAATTTTGGAATCCATTCAGTTACTGATTCTGAACTAACTATATTCAGGCTTCGAGTAAACTAAAAATAATTTATAAATAACAAGGAAATAAAACAGTAAAGTAATATTGTTTTAGAGGTGAGTGTGAAATTAAAACAAAAAAAATATATGTACCTGTAATAAGAAAACTAAAAATCACAATGAAACACTTGATTATAATTTTATCACTTTCACTCATTTTTCGTTTATTTGTTTAGGTACATTGTACATTAATACTTAGAAGTGGATTTACCACAAAATAAATCGATAAACAGCCTCCATAGATTAGGAACGCAGACGTACGTTGGTTTCACACGTAGAAACCAATAAGAATACGTAAATTATGACACGGTAGGTGTTTTTATGTGAACTTGACCGATGATGATCGGTAACTCGGCGATAAATAAAATTGATTACAGAAGTTCCATTGTAAAATAATACAAGAAAATACTAGCTGTTATAGGGTTCCTGTGCAAAGGGTCACGATGGGACTATTATCAAGCCTCCACTATCCGGCCGTCTATCTGTCTGTTTGTCCACCTTTAAGCTGGCTATTATTATAGAATTGGCATGGCTAAGAGCGCCATGTCTCAGCTACACAAAATCTGGAGGGACCACAACATCTCCGTAAACACTAAAACCAAACTGGTGCGGACTCTGGTCTTCTCAATCTTCTCTTATGGCGCTGAGACTTGGACGCAGAAGGCAACCGATCGCAATGACGCCTTTGACATGTGGTGCTGGAGAAAAATGCTTCGGATCCCTTGGACAGCATTTCAGACCAACGTATCCATTCTGCGTGTACAAAAAATCTCCTCGAGGTTTTCATCCCAGCGTCTTCGCAAAATTCTACAATACTTCGGTCACATACACAAGGAAAGACGATGGAAACCTCGAAAGGGAAGGCGTGACTGGTAAAGTAGATGGAAAAAGGCTTCGCGAGCGCAGCCCAATACGTTGATCTGACCAGATTCGCACCGCTCTTGACTCCACAGTATACAAAGCCCTTCACACCGCTAGAGACAGGAATAAATGGAAAAACACCATACAAAGAAAAACACCGTAAAGTGATGAAGCAGGGAGGTCACGAGGAGGAGGAAGCTGGCTATATCTCATAAACTATAAGAGGTCCTCCTCCTTAGTCGTTCACTCTTGACAGAGTGGTCGTGGTTGATAATGTTGCATTTTCATTTGGCGAGTGAGGCCCTCGCGATGCGTCTCCATTTGTCCCGGTTTACGGCGTCTCGAGAACTCTGAACTAAGGAGGTTTGTGTTGCAGCTTTGATGAGGTCTATAAGAGGTAGAGAGACGGAATTTTCCTAGAATGTGTATTTATATTGCTGTTACAACAACCAATAATAAAAGAGACGTTATTTTGTAGGCGATTTTTTTTGTTCGATTTTAATATTCTAGTACGGAACAATCCGTATGCCAGTCCGACTCGCATTTGGCAAGTTTTTTTTTGTGTATTTTATTTACGATTTAAAATAAATACAGATGTCTTCCTGTAAAAATAACTTAAAAAAAATTTTTTTAATTGACCTTATTAAGAATGCGAGAATGTGTGATTGTTGTAATAATATGCAACTAAACCGTGATGGTTTGTTCGTGCTTTACCCGTGCGATAGTAGTAAATTATACCATAAATTACACTCTCGACATAAAAAGTAACAGCGCTACAAAACGACATGGTCCACCCATGCACCTTTCATCAAAATTGCTCAGCTGTTGGAGCGTAAAGAAGTAAAAAATTTACACACACACCCACAAAGCGCCTTTATAATATAATGACTAAATGAAATAAATGGCGGTTCGACAGCGTTCGTACCACACTTCGTCATCATCATCATCATATCAGCTGAAAGACGTCTACTGTTGGACATACACCTTCCCCAAGCGTCGCCACAACGACCAGTCCTGTGCTTCACGCATCTATCGGATTTCCGCGACCCTGACCAGGTCATCGGTCCACCTTGATGGAGGCCTTCCAACGCTACGTCTTCCGGTATGTGGTAGCCACTCCAGAACCTTTCGTCCACATCGACCATCTGTTCTGCGTGCAATGTGTCCTGCCTATTGCCACTTAAGTTTGGCGATTCTTTGAGCTATGTCGGTAACCTTGGTTCTCCTGCAGATATTTTCATTCCTGATGTGATCACGCAAGGAAACTCCGAGCATAGCCCTTTCCATCGCCTTTGGGTGACTTTGAGTCTTCCTTTCAATTTTCGTACCACACTTAATTCATTTCTTTTCACACTTTTTCCCCGCGTGATAGTTATCTGTCTACAAATACGGGCACGGATATTGAGCGCTGGCTTCAAGTTGCGCAGAAATCAAATATCGGGTCTCTTTAGTGGTGCGACGTGAGACGCGGGGGCGGGGAGCGTCAGTGACTGGCTCGTCGCGCATCGCGTCATAGACAGCATTTGCTTGCAGCACGTACCTCCCGATGACGACGATTGGCTCGCAAATGTGTAGAATGTGCAAAGCGATCCCCACTCTGACGCCGAGCGCTCAAGATCAACGCCAGTATTTGTACTAAAATATCCACACTTAACCTTCTGTCTCTCCTATACTGTGGCAGTAGAGTCTCGCGGGACTAAGCCAACCTTATTTGCGGTGTAGTTATCTCGCGATATGTCTCATTTCACACCTTAATGTCTACCTTTGCTTTTCGTAAGTAATTTTTTATGGGGTCATAAATTCCGAGTAGAGGCAGCTTGGGAAACTTTTTTTTGGGAGAAAAATGGGTGTTTATCTGCTTAGATAGATCATGGAGATTTGAGCTTACTATATTGTTTTGGGGGTGTTGACTTGGGGAGTTTAATTTAGAAGTATAAGTTTTTAAGCTTGGGTTTTATCAGTAACTAGCATCTGCCAGTGGCTTTACCTGGATAAAAATTAACAATTATCTCAAAGGAATCTAATCAATATGGCCAATAGCGCTCAGGGTAATGTAGCATACACCGTTAAATTTTAATCGTTTTAATCCCTTGAAGGGTCAATCCGGTACATGAAACACTCAAATTAATTTCTTTAAGAAAACGTCAGCTGAGCGAGTTCAATGTTTCGTACATGCGTAAATTAATACAAGTTTTGATAAAAAGGTAAAAATTTTGCGGTGCCAATTTTATTTTGGAATTTTGACTATATCGCTCATAGGATTACACTCTGCCTAAAACCGTAGATAATTTATCATAAGATTAATTCTTAAACTTGCGATAAATTAATGTCAACTGTATCACAACGACCAGTCCTGTGTGTCACGCATCCATCAGACTCCCGCGACCCTGACCAGGTCATCGGTCCACCTTGTTGGAGGCCTTCCAACGCTGCGTCTTCCGGTACGCACATTGTTTCTCTGTTAATATGTTCTGATTAAAAGATCAATATAGTTGAGTAGGTACGCTGTTAGTTTAGTTAGAAATAGGTGGAATAAACCCTTTCCTTTTTTAATAAAAACCCTACCAAAATAAAGTAAAACAGTTTCAAATTACAAGAAACCGATCACGCACTTCGAATGCAAGTCGTTTGTTGAGCATTGCAATGGCCGATACAAATTGCCCCATCGAAGGCAGATTAGCACAAATCCTCCTCACCGTAAATGGAATACTGAAGCTCGACGAAGTACTCCGAAGTAGTACGAACGGAGCCGAAGCTTACGCTATCCACTTTGCCAATGTCCTCGACGATTTTTTTTTTTTTACAGATCGGTTTTAAGCTTTTTCGCTTCATGAGTGTCAGGAAAAAGGATGAGAAATGGTTTTTACATGCTTTTATTTAGTTTCACTTGTCCCGATGTTTGTCTGTCGTCAAATCTTGCAAATTAAATTTGACCCACTTCCAGGTTACCGATTGGGCTGAAATTTTGCATGCATGTGTAAATCAGATGACAATGCAAAATCATTATAACGTGGAGCTGATCTGGTGATGCTACTGGAAGGTGGCTATAGGAACTTGGTAGTTAAACGACACAACCCCATCGAGTTTGGGCTCGTATGATTCATCTTGAAGAGCATTAATTCTATAGGTACCTATACCGGGCTATAAAAGCTTGCTGTCAAAAAATTTTTTTCATTAAAATCTTGTTTGAATTCATTTTTCTCGTTTTTGTAGATGTGTTAATGCAGGTTTTTTTTTAAGGTGGGGAGTCATCAAATAACTTCTACTCAAAAGGAGATTAAAACTGTTAGTATTAGACTTTTAGAGACTAAGGACCCCGGACTTCCCTTTCGGAAACCAACCCATGGTCCCAGTAGGCTTCGGCCCTGCTAGGCTCCTACAGTTTTGGTGACATCAGTTTGAGGCGTGCGTGGAACATCGAGCCGTCGACGACTACTCCAGGCGGTTACCGGACGGCCGGAGGGAGAGCTACGCATTGTTTGTTGTCCGCGAGCCCACACCTAAGGTGGCTAGAAATAGGGGTCGGGATCCCGGCAGCTGGGGCGTTCTTTTCGTTTCTCGCTAGCGTCTCTTAAGGAAAGACCTTGGTTTAGCAGTGAATGTCTATCGTCTGAGAAGGTTTTTCATTTTGTTAAAAAAGAAAAAAAAGGCTACCAAAAACATTCCTAGGTTTTAAATTAGCCTACTGTGGTAATCTAAAAACTGGCGACTGTGCAACTTGGCTACAGTCCAGCTGAGGAATTTGTTGTTTCCCTACGCTCCGAAGGTTTCATATACTGGAGCTTAGCATAGTATGCTAAGCAGCAAACGCGCATAGTCAGACCCAGAAAAGAAATCTTTGTTACAGATATGTCAAAATATTTTTTTTTTACAAAAAAAATCGATAAAAACCATCCCAATGACATTCCCCACCCTTGGGCGGACCAGAAGGTAATGTCAGACTCTTACTAACTAAAAAACACACCCCGCTCCTTCTCGCCTTTCATACCGGGGCCGAGCTACCTTTCGGAGCTAACCCTGGCCCTAGTAGGCTTCGACAGCTTGGCCCCTGCTATGGCTGACAACTCCTTGAGGCGCGCGGGAACAGTACGCGCCGTCGTCGACTTGGGCTCGGTCGGGCTGAATAATTTCGTTCAAATAACCCAACTTTTTTATTATATTGTTATAAACTAGTGATTGACTGCGATTCCATCTGATGGTAAGTAGTAATGCAGTCGTTGTAGTAGTGTAGTTGAGGCGCACTAGTTTATTAAGAGCCTATTCACTCTAGCCTCCAAGACACCAAAATTATAATTGGACGGGAAGACCGCAGCAAGCAAATTAATTGTTATAAACTAGTGTTTGACTGCGATCCCACCTGATCGTAAGCAGTGATGCAATCTTATATTCTTCCAGTCCATCGATGTACGTGGTATAAAACGTACACTTTGTCCGGAACTGAACCTTATTTTTCTAAATTCTAGGTTATTCCGCTTGTTGCTGTGATGTCTTGACGTCCCGTTGTTTATCTGTGGATATTAGTCGAGATAAAGCATTTCGGCATAGTGTGCTGTCGGGTTACTGAACGTTGGCATGGCGTTCAGCCGGCCAACAGTTAGTCGATCTAGTGTTTTGTCGACCAAATGACTGTCGGGATAGAAACTCCATCGACTTAGTGTTCTGTCGACTTACTGCAGGTCGGGATAGTGATGTCGGTATAGCGTTCGTCGGGATTTCGATTGTGGGAATAGTGTGGTACAATCGGACCGTAGAGGTTTAAATAACGTAAGGATGGATATTCGGCGTTCGTCGGGTTGTTCGATGGTAGAAATTGGATGGTGGAATCAAGTCATACGATTCCTGCGCACACTCATCAAAATTTATCCTGTAAAACACCCTGTACTTGCCCAAATTGTTCACGTAAGTATTTTCACAAAATAATATCACTAGCCGTGATAAACGCAACAGCAAAACATCACATAATAGATCCACTCCAGCCGGGTAAGCTGGGCAATTTGTCCGGGTAGCGAGAGAACATTTGTTCGATATCCTATCAAGTCCCCGGTTATATACGGATAAAACTGTAACAAAGAGAGATTACTTAAAATTTCTAGCAAGAGTTGGTAATGTTGTGTGATTAAATTGGTCCTTTAAAGGGTTTCTTTTGTCGTTTTTAGCAGACGGTTAGTTTTCAATTCAGTTTACTCGACTTGACAGTCCTTTAATAGTCCTTTGTTGTCATTAAATTGGACCTTAATGTCGGTTTACCGATTACATTCAATGCTTGATGCGTATATCCTTTTTCAAGACAGTTTTGGAACATTTTCGACAAAAATTGTTTAAACTTTCTCATACAAAATGGTGGATGATGAAAATAAGTGGTAACTGTCCAACTTATGAGTTATAGATCGCTGGTTCAAACCCAAGCAGACGCATTTCTTCGTGTAATATATTTCATCACCGCTGCTCTCAAAACGGAGAATAAAACATCGCTAAGGAACCCGGCATGTCCTAGAATAAAAAACAAATAAATTCGAAGACGTGACGTGATACGTGGTGAATTACGGCCCATTCCCTCTCCTGGAGAAAAAGCTTGAGCCCCAGTAGTGGGGACATTATAAGGCTGATTATGCCATGCTATTTATGCTAATAGCAAAATGATTAATTAGCTAAGTAACTAGTATGTGTGACTAAACGTTTTGAAGATTTTGATGTTCAGAAACCAGAAACAGAACCAAGACATCCTGTATTTTAGAAATTTCAAATCAAAACATGCAAATACAAAAACTGCAATAACATCGAATGAAGGACTAATAGAAAAGTCATCAGAACAATACATTGAAGTACTAGGGGCACATAACAACAGCAGAGCAGGTGTGTTCAATTATGGAAAGCACTTGTTGCGCGGCCATGAAACTGAGTGGACCGAGTTAAGTGTGGAACTTGGCTTGTAAAGCCTTCATAATGCAGGCTATGTGCTGGAGTTAGTTCTTTGAGAACCTGACGCCCTAGTACCTACGATTTAATCAATGCATTAGGAACGTTAGGAATCTATGATTCTTCTTTAATTTGGTATTTTTGTATGTTGTTTTAAAAAACTCATAATTGCTTGATTCTCCTGAAAATATAATGAATCAGCTGTGATCATACAATAAATTTTCTTTCAATAAATTATACGGGTATTATTATTCGGTTACATTGTCACGATAATTTTTTATAGACGAAAATTTGTGAGTATATGTGTGTGCGTTTGTTACTTCTTCATGTTCAAACGGCTGAACGGAATTCAATGAAACTTGGTACCCAGGTAGACCACATCTTGGAATAGCACATATAATACTTTTTATCCCGTGTGTATGGTCTTTTGGAATAATTTTCTGCTATCACGCTGGCGAAGGCATTGACAGCAGCTAGTTATTTTCATAAAATAATCGGATCATCGAACCCCACAGTCAATTAATAATTAATTCATTAAACCCCAAGCGAACACCCGGCGTTCGCGCACCTATTGTCTTTCTATTGTGTCTGTAATTTCCACGATTGAAAGGTTAAAAATATGTTTAAACGTCTACTAAAACTGATCACTGTATCAAATAGTAGACGCTAAGTTAAAAATACTTTCCATACCTACCACAAAAATAAGTACTTAGCCAGATCTCAATGCAGCCACAAAATAAAAATCAACGAAGTGCATATAAACTATTCACACAGCGACTGCAAAGTAATGAGCTCTCCAATTATTACCAATCATTTATTGGAAACTCGTGGAAGCCGTATTTCATGTGGGCAGCGGGGATTCAGCCGTCGCGGGATTTAAAATCCCGGGGGATAATCCCACCGCGAGTGGACGGGGGATACCCATCCCGCTTATTCCGCATCGTTTTATCCTCCCATTTCATCCGCATCGATGTTTATTTAGCGATATTGACAAGACTTTGAAAGGCACTGATTGGAGTCGTTTCCAAATTGATTAGTGCATTCAGATTTACAGGCGAAAAGTTAGGTAATATATTTCCATCCTTTTCTAATACACTAGCTTTGAAAGCGAGGCTAATACCATTACTTTTACACTTCAGTTGGTGTGTCTGAGTTTCTGTCTAACTTTAGTTTTAAACCTACATTCCTAGTCTTCAAGTTTGGAAGTAACTTTCTCTGAAGATACATCTTACTCTTGAACCTAATGTAATGACTGTTGAAATCGAAAGGTAGTATAATTAACAGAGGTCGGAATTAATGTACTTGCATCGAATGTTGATATTAATATGGATCTTCAAGGGATTTCTAATGAAAAATCGTGTGTATAAGTACCGGCACGAAACTTGAGCGCTCGGCGTCAGAGTGGGGATTGCTTTGCGTATTCAATACATTGGCGAGCCAATCGTTCTCGTTGTTAGATACATGCAGCAAGCGCGGCGAGCCAATCACTGACATTCCCCACCCCCGCGGCTCACGTTGCACCACTATAGAGACCCGATATTTTACTTCTGCGCAACTTGAAGCCAGCGTTCAAGATCCGTGCCGGTATCTGTACCCAACAATATTACAAATAAATAATAATATAAACCTTAGAGATAGATAAGAGAACTGACACAAAGATAATTTACTTACAATTTTTATTAGTAGATATTGTTCTATGAAAAAAATCTCTCAACGTCAAATTGAGATGAGACAACTATACATTTCCCCCTCCTCGTCATAAATACAGAAAAAAAAGTCTGCTATATTTCTGATAGTGTCATAAAAAAAATCTGCTCTTTAAAATTAATCATGGGACATTCCACTTTATTCTTTCACTCTATAAAATCGGTATAAGTAAATAAATAACTCTACCTAATTCCGATCTCTGGTAGTGAATTTACATTTCAGAGATAGAATTTGTACCATGTTTTTTTTTCGAGGTGAAAGTTTATTCAATGACATGAGAACTGCTGACAGGTGAACAAGAGGGTGTTCCAGAAAAAACTCACTAGTGCCCTTCAGTTTTCCTTTGCATTCTTTGACTACCGTTTCCCTTTCAGAAATTCCCCGTTGCTCTAGCAGACATCAGCCCTGCTACTTCTACGGTTTTGCTGAAATCTTTTTGAGGTTAGCGCGGAACACTATACTCCGTCGATGATTTGATCCTTACCGGACGGCCGGACGGTGAGCTACTGCATGCCATCCGCAAGTTGGCCGAAAATCGCTCTACGACTACCGACGTCTAGGGCGTTTCCTGTCGCGATGGACGTAGCGTGAGGATTCTCCTTCACTAGCATCGCATGCCCTCTCATTCCGGGCCATAAATTAATTTAGGATATGGCGTGAACCAGGAAATCATCCATCCACCATTTTTTTTTTGTTTTTCGATGGGAAAAATCATCTTATGACAACCCCCGCTCTTGGGCGGAGTGGGAGATAGTGTCAGACTCTTACTGACTAAAAAACCCATCCCGTTCCTTCAAGCCTTCATACCGGAGCTCGAGCGCCCTTTCGGATAACCCTGGCCCCAGTAGGCTTCGACCCGGCTGGGCCCCTGCTGTTCCTGACAACTCCTTGAGGCGCGCGGGAGCAGCGCGCGCCGTCGACGACTTGGGCTTGGTCCGGACGGTTACCGGACGGCCGGACAGCGAGCTACCCATTGCTCACTGTCCGCAAGCCCGCGCCTACGGTGATCCATCCACCATCCTCAGCCTTTTTTTAATGTTCCAACTACTGGGACTCAGGCCTCCTCTCCAGGAGAGGGAAACCACGAAATATTCAGGGTTATTTATTATCTTCCTGATCTGATTTGTTTAGCTCCTACGAAGATGACCTTAATTTTGATGCCCACGTGTAAGGGTTGAAGCTAAAATAGAAACAATCAATCATAAAACAAGACATGAGGTTCGACGAAGTGAATTGATTAGATTTCCAGATACTGAGGAGTATTCTACGAAAAATCTTTTACATAATTTATCGGTAATTTAAAAATAATACCAAATTTTCTGCGAACGAACAATACACGCCAGATTTCAGAATCATGATGTAATTTATTTATAATCACTTCTGATTTTCGTTATTGAAACATCATAATGAATTTTTAATTTCAAGTACTCTTGAAAGTTCGAAACAGCGTAAAAATTGGTTTGTTAATTGGATTGTTAATCATTTTCATTTATTGTTAATTGAATGGTTGATTACATGTTATTTGACTTGCTATTATTTTAATAGTTGTATTCGGTGAGTCTGGCCCAACATATCAACCGATAAGAGCATTATTTTTCTCTGTTTTTTGGCAAACTAATATAGCATAGCGTAATCGGCCTTTTAATGTTTTTACATCCCCTTGCTCTAGAGGGTTGGTCAGAACCAACCCACTCTCAACCCTAGAGCAGTCTAGAAAAGTCTGCTTTTACTGACTAGAACCCAATTGCGCCCTTCAGTTGCACTCTGCCGCGACAGGTCACGGCATGGCGGACAGAGCTCCGGCGGGATCTCATGGTGGAATGGCGTCAGCGACTATCGCAACCCAGTGCTGGGCACGCCACAATTATGGCGGTAAGTCTCCTCTTTGAGGCGTGGCTTGAAAGACCTCACGGCGTCCTTACCTTCCGCATGACACAGGTCCTCTCCGGAAATGGTAAGTTTGGGAGGTTCCTGTTCCCAATTAAAGCGGAAGTGACGCCCGGGTGTCGCCGCAGCAGGGGCCCAGCCGGGTCGAAGCCTACTGGGGCCAGGGTTATCCGAAAGGGCGCTCGAGCCCTGGTATGAAGGCTTGTAGGGACGGGATGGGTTTTTTAGTCAGTAAGAGTCTGACACTATCTCCCGCTCCGCCCAAGAGCGGGGGTTGTCATTGGATGATTTTTTCCATCGAAAAAAAAAAAAATTCTCTTTGCATTTTAGGGCCATGGTCACTCATACTGACAGGCTGTGATAGTTTTTTGATGATTAATGTGAATCTTACTTCTGATTTTTTTTAAATTTTATCTCACGTGGACATTTTTCGTAATATCAACTTGTACATTATTCATAAGAGAATGTATGTCTATCCGATTAAAACGCTCGCTTCAACAGTTACGAATTGGTTTTTGCAATGTCGATTGTGCGTCGAAAACGTAGCATTTATTACCATTTATCTCATTTACATAGTTATGTATCGATGCGATTTAATAATATTTAAATTTTAATGGATTTATTTTAATAAGCTCGTGTGAAATTCGGGATTAACGTGAAATGTGGTGTTATTTACGTGTTCATTGTGTTGTGAACTTTGTAGGAAGTGTTTATATGTACTTTATTCAATTACCGATCCGCAGCTGAGCACCTATTACATAATATGGGCATAAATAAACATGCTTGGACAATTAAATAATAACGATGACAAAAATAAACATAATTTATAACATTACACCATATACATACATAACTACATCTATTAGATCTGTCAATAATAATAAATTCCATGCATCGTAATTTAGCCTTCATCCTCTCTCCTAACTTTACTGTGCCCGACAGGGTCCATATTGATCTTCAAAATATGTTATACCACCTATGTATACAATATGGAATGTAATAAAGTATTGAGTATTGGGTGACCGATTATTACACATACAGTCTACCGCAAATCTGTGCTTATCGTGGTTGGTAGTCAGGGTCAGTATCGCAGATTTCCGTTTCCAGATGCGTGCGACCGTTTTCTTAGTACTAGCGAAGCATACTCCTATGCAGAAAGAGGCGACCGCCTGCCTCCTCGTCCTGGACCACCTCCTGAATCTGAGCCACGTGCGAGATGTCGCCACTACCTATCATCCACATGGTGATTCAGTGGTACTTCGCCAAAGCGGGGTAAACCTCAACCATGGTCTCAACCGTAACTACGCAATGGCGACAGCCGAGCTTTTCTGATATGCTCAATTCTGTTTCGACATGGCTCCCATTGTAAGTTCTAGCTCACTCTAAGCTCAGCAGTGGAAGAACCAGGCCTAAGTTGACAGCGCGTAGAGTTCCATGTGCGCCTCGAAGACATGTCAGCAAAACTGAAGGGGCTCAGTACGGCCGATGTCTACTAGGGTTGCAGGAACGTTTGAAAATGTGACCGTGGCAATAGCATACAGAGGGCAACTGAAGGATACAGGTAGATTTTACTCAGTAAAGATCTGAAACGCCCTCTTGTTTCACCATAGACCGGGAGAAGTCATTGGATGATGATGAGGACATTAACTTGATAGGTAGACATTTTTTTCACTTAAAAATCACATATAAGTCTTTCTGAAACTACACTTTATTATTGTTTGTTCAAGATAGGCAAGTGGCAACCTAACTCGAGTCTAATAGAGCTGGCTGAACTAATGCTAACGTCACAATGTGTTGCGAGATAACTGCGCAACAGTGGCAGTATTAACTTCTATTAGATGTAGGTAGGACTGGATCGGGCACTACACACTTATGCTTTCCTAGTACTTTAGTTTCATGGTATTAATATGTGATGCAGAGATGTTAAGTATTCTAACAAACGAGGAATTTCTGAAACGAAGAAAACAGCAGGACCAGGTGTGGCTATAGTCAGTAAAAGTCTAACGAGCCTTCTCGTTCCACCTTAAACTAATGCTAACGTCACAATACGGTGCGAGATAACTGACCAATAGTGGAAGCACTTTCTTGTATATACAAAATAAGGTCATGAATATAATATAAACTAGTGTGTGACTCCCTGGTGGTGAAAAGTGATGCTATAGGTGATGGTGACTGTAAGGCGTACAAGTTTATTAAGTGCCTATTCACTCAAACCTTGCAGACTCTTAACCATTCAATCGTGATAATTACAGACACAATTGAAAGACAATAGGTGCGCGAACGCCGGCGTTCGCTTGGGGTTTAATGAATTAAATTAAAATCGGGCGGGAAGACCGGCAAGCAAATTGTCCCAAACCTTCGATGTATTTCCAATTTGTCCAAAATGGTCTCTGCACCTTTTGTAGTGGAAATACTCGTAGTTTATTAGATAGTAAATGAACTACGAGTATTTTCGCTACAAAAGCCGTCCAGTTATTTGTACATCCATGTCTAACCACACGTTAAGCTTCGGATATTATAACGACCAAATTCGCGGCCGCGATTATGAGTTAGACGTCATCCAGCGCGACTAGTTGGCACCAACTCTTCTAAGAGTCGTGTTTCAGATATATTATTTACTAACTTTTGCTCGCGTTTTTGCCCGCGTAAATAAAATATAGCCTATGTGACTCAGGAATAAAACAGGTTTCTATCAGTGAACACATTTTAGCAATCGGACCAGTACTTCCAGAGAAAACCTCCTGCAAACAGAAAAACAAGTTTAGTGTAGATAGATGTAGATTTAAAACGTACGTAACGTAACGTTGTAAACGTCAGCTGAGCGAGTCCAATGACCTGTAGGTAGTATTTGGCATTGCGTACACACTACCTACAAGTTATTGGAGTGGCTAATCTGACGTTTTCTTAAAGAAATTAATTTCGTACTTGCGTAAATTAATACGAGTTTTGAAAAAAGGTACTTTATTTTTTAATTTTATCTTCACAAATCGATAGTGTTTCATGTACCGGATCGACCCTCCACGGGATTAAAACGATCAAAATTTAGCGGTGTATAGTTATACAAAATAAAATACACGGCCCGAAACGTGGCCAGAATATTGGCAACATTGTCACATTGAATAGGAAAAAAATATACAAAATGTCGTAATATAACTTATATCACTTTCAAGATACAAAGTGATAATATTTTCATTATTGTTGGAACATACTAAGGCAGCAGTAACAGTTGGCAGTTGGCACGACAGTCGGGAACTGGCGCCTGCGGGCGTTTGCTCTGCACTCGATTGAAACAAGTGCTATGACTGGGAATGTGGCGAGAGTCACGTGATATAAGCTGTTCATGAAATAGATAATATTAACCATTTAGGATAGCCGGTAATCAATTATGAGTTCCTAGTACTTTATTTTTTTGTATTTAATTCATTAAATCCCAAGTAAACACGTTTCGCTTTCTCATTGTCTTTCTATTGTAACTCTACTTACGGTATTTAAAATTTATATTTTTTCTGATATGATCACTTAAGAAAACTTCGAGTATAGCCCTTCTATTGCCTATTGAGTGATTTTAAATCTTCGGACGAGAAAATCGTCGACGGCGTGTAGTATTTCACGCGTCCCTCAAAGATATGTCAGCAAAATTTAGGGGCTCAGCAGAGCCAATGCTTAAGAGGGCCATGGAATTACTTCTCAAAAGGTAACCCGTGGTCCTAGAATACAAAAGGCAACTGAAGGAACATAGGTGTATAAAAGTCTGTTACGCTCAAAAAAAAAAAGATTGAGTGTCATTGGCAACTTTTTTATGAGGGACGCCACATGAATGTGATAGATATTTCAGTCTGTTTAAACAGCCACACATTTTAAAAGTGTGTAACGAGTGTCCTTAGGTTACTAGGGCAGCATAGCGTCTAACATGTTTGTAGCAATACATAATATGCGGTATGACAACAGCAAAATATTTTCCCAAAGCATGCACTCAAACACTACACATTGTTTAGTTTATGCACGCAACATTATATTACATTAGGATTCTGACCGCCGCGCCCATTCAGTCGCCACTGTTGAACAGTTTTCAGACGTAATTTCTCTTTTTTTAACCGACTTCGAAAAGGAGGAGGTTGTATATTCGGCTGAATGTATGTTTTTTATTATGTTCACTGATATCTCGGCCAATTGTGAACCGATTTTGAATGTTATGTAATTTTTTTGATTGATAGATTATGCTTCCAAGTTGGTCCCATAGAAATATTGTTATGATCTGATCATCTACTTCGAAGATATGGAACAGAACTCCTCATAGGATTACAGCAGAACTATCGTAACAAGTAAAATTGCTTTGTTTATACGTGTAGTCGATGACTGGGATGTATCGAACTGATCTGATGATGGAGCCGGAAGGTACATTAATGTAATCTTACCGTGTTTGGGATTATCAGAATCGTTATGAGATGCACTCTGGCTATAAGGTATTTAAGTTTGGCTGAGGGGTACTTTTTAGTGGTGGTACCATAACTAAAAAGTGTAACGCACTTGACGTATTAACGACAACTGCATGACAAGTGTCCTTAAGTTACTATGGCAGCATAGCGTTTATGTTTATACATATTTGTAGCAACACATAATATGCGGTATGACAACAGTCAAATATTTCCCAAAAGCATGCACACCCCGCATTGTTTATGCACGCACGCAACATTCTGTTACATTAGGATTCTGACCGCCGCGCACATTCAGTCGCCGCTGTTATTGGCAATGCTGGCTGATTCCGCCATTGCATTGTCCTGATATGATGATCACTACTTTATTCGAGAATCAATCTATTTCTTACAGATAAGTTTGTTAGGTTTCGTTACGCGAGCCCGACTCGCACTTGACCGATTCAGTCCATTAAAGACAACTGCATGACAAGTGTCCTTAAGTTACTAGGGCAGCATAGCGTTTATGTCTATAAATATTTGTAGCAACACATAATATTCGGTATGACAACAGTAAAATATTTCTCCAAAAGCATGCACACCACGCATTGTTTATGCACGCACGCAACATTCTGTTACATTAGGATTCTGACCGCCGCGCACATTCAGTCGCCACTGTTATTGGCAATGCTGGCTGATTCCGCCATTGTCCTGATAAACACAATGATCACGGATTCCGAACATTAACGTTTCGAATACGTTGTAATTTTGCAATTAAGAATGTTAATTTTTGGGCTCAATGTGTGTTTTGGTAGATTAAGTTAGCGTGTTTTGGATAGGATTTATGGGAATTTAGTTGAGTTGTTCTTTAAAGAGAACAGAGGTCCTACCACAAGCTTTATACGATTCATTTGATGACCTAAACTAAACTGTTAAAGGAATGGAGCTATATAGGGTTTACGTACAGGTTCATCCCCCTTTCTTGTTCGCATTACTGACATTTTAACACGTCATGGTATGGCTCTAGGATACCTACTATCTTTTAGCACTGACTGGGGTTATTTTGTTATCTTTATGGTCTTTCTTTCGAATGAAAAGCCATCCAATGACTTTTCTCGCTCTAGGTCGGAGCGTGTCAGACTTTTACTGATTAAATCCTCTCCTAAGTTCCTTCTTTATCTTGCATTCCAGGACGTCGGTTTTGCCTTTCAAATCAAACCTATAGCCCAAATAGGCTTTGGACCTGCTGAGCCCTTACGGTCTTGCTGACATTTCCTTGAGGTGCTCGTGGAACACTATAAGATGTTGACAACTCGGGCTTGGTCCAGACCATTACCAGACGGCCAAACTCGGAGCCCATTGCTCATCATCAGCAAACCCACGCCTACAGTGGCTCTTTTAAAATGCCTGGGGTTAAAATGCATTTTATCTCGTATTATGGTTAAATCGTCCGTTTTGTTAACATAAAAAGCCAAAGAAAAGAATCACAAAACAATTTAGAAGCCCACAAAACATTTACCTCGTAATTAACATTAATATTATCACTCGCAAAGGGCGCAGATAAACCATAATCACAAAGTCAACACGCGATTTTCAAGAAAAAAGACCATCCAAAATTGATATCCCGAATAAAAAGAGAGGTAATCTACGGAGATGGCATTGTGGGCTTTCCGTGGAAGGCAAAGAAAACGAATTTATAACCAACACAAAGGACGTAGATAAGCCGCTAGCGAAAACAATTCGAGATGTTGCGCAGATAACAGTGCCACGGGTTTTTGTTGAGATTTTCAAGTTTCACGCAAAGTGGAAATCTCTATAATCGCCTCGGATTGTGACGGCCGTCGACGAACCAATGGGAATGCAACTACGCTGATGGATTTTTGCTTTTATTGTGATTATTTTTGGTAAGGCGATGTTGTCATGGAAACTGAATGAATATGCAAGTGAGAGATTTATCGTAGTGGGTTTGTTTTCTCATTTCGTGTTGATCTCGATTGAGTTTTTATTTTTGAAGAATTTTA
This sequence comes from Mythimna albipuncta, assembly GCA_929112965.1. Classification (NCBI taxonomy): domain Eukaryota; kingdom Metazoa; phylum Arthropoda; class Insecta; order Lepidoptera; family Noctuidae; genus Mythimna; species Mythimna albipuncta. The sequence goes on from OV815973.1 coordinate 3,479,329, forward strand.
TTAACTTCTTTTTTCAGTTGTCTTCTCTTGACTGTCCCTATAAATATTATAAACTGTTACGTTTTCACACCTAAACCTGCTATTGATAAAATATGGTACAGAGATAGACCTTGGAGAAGGAAGAAATAGGGGATAAGAGTTTGAAGGGGAGTTCGATATTACTGAAAATAAAATCCATGAAATCAGCCTTTTAATGTTCCCACTGCTGGAACTCAGGCCTCTTTTCTAGTAGAGGGAATGGGTCGTAATTCACCACGCGGTCCCAGTGCAGGTCGACGAATGTCACATGTCTTCGATTTTTTTTTGGTTCTAGGACATGCCAGTTACCTCATGATGTTTTCCTTCACCGTTTTGAGAGCAGTGGTGATGAAAAAATTACATAAAGTAATGCAGCTGGTTGAGTTTGTACCGGCAACCTACAAATCGTAAGTCGAGGCCGTTACCACTCGGCCACCACTGCTCTATATCTTTTTGCTCTCAAAACATACCAAACAATAAAAAAAAAGCTACTCAAAATTACTCTTCCACGCAAACAAAGTTATGGGCATAAGCTACTATCCTTTAATAGGGAATGATGACTTGATTATACCACTTGGTAAGAATAACTTCAAATACGTAAAAATAAATTACTAATTAAAACTACAAAACAGAATCTAACCTTATTTTCTGACCTTTACAAAGTTATCGTAACCTAGCGCCCTTTTTAATTTTATATCAAAACTTTTTTACTTAACTTTAAATATATAAAATCTCCATTAACACTTTTCAGAAGTACCAGGGAACCATGATAAGGCGAAGGTCCTGTTAAAAGTCCACTCTGTCAGTCGTCGGGCCTTAACAAGAAAAGTTTGGAGTTCAGTGGACTTTGCGAAGATACTACGATAATACAAACAACAAGTAAGTTCATGATATGAGATGCATTCAAATATAATCACGTAGTAACGACAAGTGTAATAAGAACGCTTACTTTAGTATAAAATTATATATTTATTATTCAATCCTTTATTAAATTTCTTGAATTGTCAAGGAATTTAATACTGAAAACGAAACAAATAAAAAAAAGCAAATATATAGTTATGTGCCTCACGGCTGCACCAAAATACAGTGCAGTTCAGCATGTTAGACCACTAATGCTTGACGCTGGTTTTCAACTGTGATTCAGTGTGTGTGTAGTGTGGTGTTGGTGTGGTGTATTTCTTGTAGTCATCATCATCATCATTTCAGCCGATACACGTCCACTGTTGGACATAGGCCTCCCGCAAGCGTCGCCACATCGAACGTTCCTGTGCGTCCCGCATCCATCGGTTTCCTGCCACCCTCACCAGGTCATCGGTCCACCTTGTAGGAGGCCTTCCAACACTGCGTCTTCCGGTACGCGGTTGCCACTCCAAAACCTTTCGGCCCCAACGGCCATCTGTTCTGCGAGCAATGTGCCCTGCCTATTGCCACTTAAGTTTGGCAATTCTTTGTGCTATGTCGGCAACCTTAGTTTTCCTGCGGATCTCTTCATTTCTTATAGTATAATAATGCAAAAGACAAATTGTGAGTCCTCCCTTAACGGTAGCCGATTGAACAAGTGAGTCGTCACCCGCCATTATTATGCTGTATAGAAATCTTTACTACAGGTCACAATCACAAATACTTTTTGTTTTTTTACGACTACTTTTTCTAGTTGCTGGCCTATCGGTTTTCTATTGTTTACATTTCGGGGAATGTGCTTTGGAATTTAATTCCACCAAATCGGTTCCTTCAGCGTACCACTAGATGTATAGCATTGAGTCATCGGTATATGGTGGACCTCCCATACGTACAAAGCGTTTCGGGAACACATTCATTATGCGTACAGCTAAGGCATGGAATTCCCAGCCGGGGTCTGTGTTTCCTGATAGCTACAACCTAGAGAGTGAATAGGTTACTTCTAGGCAAGCGTGCTCCATCGTCGACCATCATTGCTCTCGCAAATAAATAAATATATATTTAGAATTTGTAAATGTTCAAATATTTAGAACTTGTTTTATTGGTTGGGTTAATGCATGTTGTGGCAGCCTTTAATTAAGGCTACGCTATATAACGTAAGAATGTTGAATCTTAAGCATGTGTACACTTTGTTGGTTGCCCTTAAATAAATATCAATATAACAAAAATGCCTTTTTTAAGTTTTGCCAGTCTGTTTGTTCCGACTAATTTTTAATACGATTGGACCGATTTTGGTAGAATTTTCACAAATAGCTGATTATGTTAGTAGTAACTTGGGCTTACTTTTATTTTAGAAAAAGAATTAGAATTTCGTGCAAAAAAATATATTGAAATTGTGACCGAATCGCATTGTGAATAGAATAGAATAGAATAGCATTTATTCGGCACAAGCAATACAATATACCACAACATAAAACAATAAATTATAAAATGGTACAGATATACAATACAGTTGCAGTGACTGTGCCTAAACCGAAAGGGTCACCAACTCAGCAATTGCTGGGCGTCAAACACCCAGCGCTGGTTTTCAGTTGGCACCCCGCAGCTGTGTTGTGCTGTTTAAAAACAGCTTATTTTTGGAGCCTGAGTCGCGATCACCAAGTAATCAAATAATAATGAAAAGAAAACTACAAAAAAAAAAGATTAGGTAGGTGCTCTAAACCTTTACATATTTCGATACAAGCAAAATGAAAAGCAAGCATCCGCCATTTGTCAGGTGGGAAAAGTTTAAAGACTTGTTCACACGGCGAGAGTAAGTGAGATAAGTTTCAAGCGTTCCTGGACTCCTGGTGTCAACTTATTTGCATTCGTGTTTCACTTGACGCGTGTGGATAAGTTCTAAGTGGGTTTTGGAATTGGTGTTACTTTGGATTGAAAGTTTGAAATGGTTACTATAGACTAGTGTAACAATTCATTTAGGGCGCTGTTGCGTCTACCGCGGTTCTGTAGCGCGTCAACAATATTTGTCGAGGCTCGCTGACAGTTTTTACGCTGTGCTTTGAAAGACAGCGAAGCAGCATCTGGACCCCAACATCATTCTACGAGTTTTGGCAGAAAGGCAAGATAAGATAACCTGCATGTAAAGGCACTTGTGGGACGTACATTGTTGCGATTTGTAATTAATTACTAAGATAGGATAAAAATATTGTTACCGTTAGATGATGCACTCGTCGAGTCGAGGTTTCAAAGTCTTGAGCATCGATGCCGAGTTGCTAGCCTGTCGGTTTTCTACCCGTTGCATTTCGGGGGATTGTGCGTCGGAATTGCATAACCTAATTCCGCCGAGCCCATTCCATCATCGAACCACCAGACGTACGGCTATGCGTCACCAGTTCATGGTGGACATCCCACCTACACGCACAAAACGTTTTGGGAACACATTCATTGTGCATACAGCTAAGGAGTGGAATTCCCTGCCGGAGTCTGTGTTTCCTGATGGCTACATCGCGGGAATAATTTTAAGTCAAGAGTGTCTTTTAAGTAAGCGCGTTCCATCGTCGCTTTCCATCAGGAACATATAAACAATAATAAAAAAAAAATCGCGGTGAGCGTTTAATAACGAACCGTTTTAAAGACCACAAAACCAGTCTTCGAATTACTGTATGCGAATTGTTATCTTAATACTTAGAAAATTTTAAATCGTGAAACCTATAGTTAAACCGTGAAACCATAACAGACAGAGTTACTTTCACGTATAGAGTATTAGTATGGATTAATATAGATGTCTGGTAGCTGTATGACCTTGCTCTAGTAGAACTTTATTTTAAGTTGTTAAAATTAAGTTAATTTCAATTTAAGTAACCTATTCAGAGTAAATTTTAATTATGACAAAAATAGGGCTTTTCGAGATCTTTAAGAAGTTAGCGGTATTTAGAGTGCCTATTTAGTATTTGGATAAACTTTACAAAAGTAAAACTTTAGTTTTTCATACCAGTTTTACCCTAAAAGCTATTGAGTATACCTATTTTATTGTTTTCAAAAGCTTTGCTTAATTATGAAAGTTTTTGTTTCAGTTATGACCTATTTACTGTGTTTATAATAATTAGGTACCTACTAAGACTGGAATATTTAGTTAAAATGACAGATGCTTTCAAGGAATAATAGATATTTTAAACGTGATAAGACCATGATAAGACTGTAACGCAGCTCAGCTCGTCGGTAGACTCTTATAGGGATTTTTCTATATAATGAAACACGGGCCGGCTGCGCACTGCTATATTTTTACTTATTTATTTGAACGCACAAGCACTGCTTGCAAAAATCACTTCAACACTGAAAAAAAAACACATATTCTTTTTTCTACCAACTTTCATATCACAAGACCTACCGCTTTTGCAGGAGATAATGTTTGGCTTTTATTGAGTACAAACCTACTCTTGTTTCTTCTTTGCCTTTGTTTCAGGGCTTCTCTTTCGCATCACCCATGGCCCGACTCTGCTGGACTCCTACGGTTGCTGACATCTCATTTAGACGCGCGTTGAAAACGGGCCGTCGACGATTTCAGCACGGTCCGGATTAGAGATGTGCTGGAATATTTCTGGCAATATTCCCACAAATATTCCCACTTCACGGCAATATTAGCCGGCAACGGTACATCTCTAGTCCGTATGGTTACCGGACGGTCGGACAACGAGCTACCCATTGCTCGATTCTGTGGTCACCTGAACCAATACTTTGCCGCACGATGCCACATCACCGCAATTCACATCACAAGCTTCTGCAACGGGGCGTTGGAACTCATAGTATCGCAATTTTGTGTGGGAGCCGTTAACCCTTTTAGCTCTTCATCAAAAACCTACCCAGTTTGTAAGTCACAGACTTTGTTTCCAAAGTGCTCGTGCGTAAACATTAATCTCAAGCATTCGCTAGCCAGCGTCCGGCAATAGCCTTACGTGCCGAACTTAGCAAGTCATTAAGGCAGTGTTTCGAACTAAAATCACTCTTAAGCAATAGTACAGATTGTTGTGATGAATAAAAGAAGTCCCACTTCGTGTACTGTACGAAAAGTGGCAGGACGAACTAGACAGATTTTAGTTACGTAGGTAGTTTTAGATTATTTCTTGGTTATATATATATTTTTTTTATATGGTAGATAGTACCTAATATTTATTTGTAACTAGCTTTTGCCTGCGGCTTCACCCGCGTATATTAAAGACCTTCCCTCTTTCTCCCCCTTTCTCACTTTTTTTATAACTAATTTGCCTATGTCCGTCTCCAGGGTCCCAACTATCTTTGTACCAAAATTCATCAAAATCGGTTTTGCCATTTAGGCGTGAAGACGTAACAAACAAATAAACAAACTCACATTCGCTTTTATATTATTAGTAAGGATAAGGATAACAAAAAAAAAAAATATTATATATGAAACTTAAATATTAATAAATTGTTTATGCTAAACCTACAATATATACTCGTACACTAAAGGGTACTCCTAACAAAAATATGCCGTCATAAAACTTCTCCGCGTAAATTCATAGGTTTATCATACATGTTACAGAGTGAAAAAAAAAAACATGATTTTTGTGCCATCTAGCGAAATTGAAGCTATCCCTTTCTATTCATCAAGACATCCTACAAAATAATAAACAAATGTAAGTACTTCCTCTTATGAACAGATGGTGGATAGGGCTAGAGCTTCTGGAGTTGCGACCACGTACCAAAAGGCAAAAGGCAGCGTTGGCAGGCTTTCCACAAGGTGTACCGATGACCTGGTGGATGCGAGACTCATGACCGGTCGTTATGGCGACACTTGGGGGAGACCTATATTCAACAGTGGACGTCTTTCGGCAAAAATGATGGTGGTGACCTCGTTTTCTAACATAAGATTTTTGAAGTTTAGATTTCGCGTCTGAACCTTCTGTTTCGTCTTTTGAATGACAAAGGGGGCTTAATTGACTACACTATTAGTGAGTGGACCAGTCACCACTATTGTTAACTTAACGAATTAATCTTAGATCTGAAAAGCTTTTGTGTTGTTTGACAGTTGAGGTGCAATTAAGATGTCTACCAGGGTATCAGATTTGTTTGGAGGTCAGAAGACAATAGATTTGAGAAATAGAGCAAAATTACTATTGTTATGAATTGTTGATTCGATCATTGTTCTGTTCCTAAGTTACAGAAAGATTTTTCTTAATTATAAACTAGCTTTAAATAAAGTATTTACTTCAATTAACTATTGACTAAATTCACATAAGTTGTTTTTAGTCGGTAATTCTGACGTCATTTGAGGATTTACCACATAAAAAAATGTGAAAACTTGCGACTACTAGAATTAAAAGACTACAAATCGAAACCAGCACGGGTATGTGTGCATTTAATTCCGGTCAGCTACACCGGAAAGCCATGTTGTTAAATATTTTTTTTTAGGCATAAGTATTTGATTGCACGAAACAATTCTATTTTAATAATTTATTTATTTAATCTTCATGCAATAAAAGATACAAAGGCGGACTTAATGCCTTAGGCATTGTCATCATGTCTGTGTGTGTGTGTATCTCATAATGTTGTACATGAATCTATGATAACCATATATTTTTTTCAAATCTATCAACCCAGCCGTTATCGAGGAGAAGGCTTCCGAAAGTCACTAGTCACTGTTTTATGGCACAGCTCGGGCGCTAGGAGTTAGTATCCCAGGACATATATCGAAAGACGTCTGCTGTTGGACGTAGGCCTCTCTTAAATGTCGCCACATCTACTGGTCCTGTGTGTCACACATCCATCAGATTTGCACAGCCTTCACCAAGTTGTCAGCCCACTTAATGGCTGCAGAAACTTTTACCTTTTTGGTCCCATCCACCATCTGTTCTGTGAGCAATTTACCCACTACTATTTAAGTCTAACTGTATATAATCTGTTCAAAATAGCATTAGACATTTATGAAAATCTTTTATTACTGTCGGTTTAACCGATTTTGACTTTTATTATGACTGCAGTAATAAGTTGGTATTGTAACCACTTTTTTATTTATTTATTTAATCTTCATGCAACAAAAGATACAAAGGCGGACTTAATGCCTTAGACATTCTCTACCAGTCAACCTAGGGTAGTGCAGAGACAAAATGGCAGGTGCATAAAAAAAAAAGAAATAGTAGTTTATGTGACTAGGGGATAAAGCAGTGTCTTTAAGTCGCGGGCGGCATGTTGAATTCCGAACGAAACGAAGGTTGCTGATTTTAATTTATGAAATTAACTCCCGGGCATTGCGAGGGAGTTAATAAGAAACCTGAGTGAAGTGAGGAATTTAAACCGCCCAAGACAAAGACAGCTTTATCCCTGTGTTGCATACTCTACTTTTTACACCATCTGTGAGATAATCAAAAGACAATTTGGTCGACGAAATCATATATTAGAGAAATTTACGTATTATATTCACAAGTTCATCAAACAAACAAAATTCACTACCTACTTCAAGATTCTATAGTTTCAATTTTCTATAATGCTCCCGTGTCGTCAGTACGCACTTTTTTTTTTTTTTTTGTTAATGGCCAGTTTTAATCATAGTGATTACATACTCTTTGGTTTGAATTTCGAGTCAACTTGTTTGATGCGCCTACATTTTAATTCACAATGTTGACGATTCTTAATGCTCCAAATTCAAATCTCATTATTCCCTAGGGATCGGCCATACTGCATTATCTCCCTAGGCATATAATGACTTGCTTTAAGTGAGGTTTGTATGACGTGTAAAACGACATTATTGAGCAGGTGGTGTAAAATAGTACATTGTTACACTAGGGGTGAAAGTAACTCATTTCGTCCCGAGAAGGAGTTGGCGGGCGAGCGAAGCGAGGTCGCTAATTCGAGGGACTAAATGGATTACTTTCACCCCGAGGTAAACACTGTGCTTTTCATTACGAATACGAGGAAACTAAAAATAAAGATTGTAAAACCTTAGTCGTCATACCTATGATTTTAAGCAGGTATCAAATTCAAATTCAAATTCAAATTCAAATTCAAAGCATTTATTTCAAATAGACCATTTACAGGCACTTTTGAATAGTCAAATGTCGGTCAGTCCAAGAAAAGTGAAGCTAAATTGCACGTTCCAAAGAGTAGGTCTCTATGGAGAAGAACGTGCAAGAAACTCCATGGACACTCTTTTAAATCATATATGTGTTACATATAATGCTTGGTTACATATTACTTGTTGCTTCTATCATGTGAGCACAATGTCGATAGTGAAATAAAAATGTAAAATAATTAAAAGATAGAAACTGAATTAAGCCACTGGCAGCTAAGAGATGACCAGTCCCATCTGACGGCACCCGTTCACGAGCATGACGCGTGCATCAGCCCCACTCAGCTCAACCATTTTGAAGGGAACTGAACGACCCAATAACACGTGCCACCAACAGCGAGACATTTGAGTGAGCATGACAAACTCTCAACTGCCATGCTCGTAATGTCAAAAAAAAAAAAAAAAAAAGTTGTAACCTAATAAAATAAAAATGCTCCATGGTGCTTCACATTCACAAACTTGGAAAAAGTGCTTCTACATTATACAATGCAATTGTGTCTTTCAAATTAAAAAATAATAATATTAGTTTCCAATTAATCAACTAATTAGTACGCCCTAGTGGTAGTGGAGCTGGACCAGCATTGAGCCAAGCATTTTTATCTTGAATATAATCCTCCAACTTATAATATGCTTGTCTGCATAATGTGCGTTTAATACAAGATTTAAATTTCGTTTCATTGAGTTCTAATATGTGGGGAGGTATTTTATTATAACATTTCAAACAGTACCCCATGAAAGAAGAGGCCACTTTAGCCAGTCTGAAACCTGGTTGAACTAATTGATCCCTATTTCTTGTAACATAATTATGTCTATCGCCTCTTTTGCTAAAAAGATGAAGATTTTTTCTAACATACATTATGTTTTCATAGATATATTGACAAGGTACTGTCATTATGTTAATATCTTTAAACAGTTCCCTTAAAGAATCGCACCGGCGGAGATTGTAAATCGCTCTGATGGCTCTTTTCTGTAATATAAAGATTGACTCGATGTCAGCAGCCCGTCCCCATAGTAAGATACCGTACGACATGACACTATGAAAATAACTAAAATAGACTAGTCTAGCGGTATCAACATCCGTAAATTGGCGGATTTTTCTAACAGCATATGCAGCTGAGCTAAGCCGACCTGCAAGAGAAGTTAAGTGAGGACCCCATTGTAGCCTTGAATCAAGCGTAATCCCCAGGAAACGTATCTTTCTTCTGATTTAGGCGGTAAAAGGTATTCCACTACTGCTTTAGCCTCTACTCTTATGAAATTAGGCGTTAAATCACTATTTTGATCTGATAAACATAACGTGTTAATATAAATCTCGTTGTACGGAAATGTAAACAAAACTCGAAAAAACCAACGACTGATTGCCACTTTCCCGCCATTTTGTTTTTTTTTTTATGCGGCCGGCCAGCTATTCAGCCTCATTAATGAAAAATTAGAAATTAATTGTAATCTTTTAAAAATAAATTATTTTAAAGAAATAGTTGAACAAATAAATCACTTAAAATATAACATTCTTTAATTAACGCTTGTCTTTAAGTTATTTCAATTTTATATCGCGCTGTGATTGACTGGCTGTATGGAAAATTGGAACGTGGTTCAATAGAAACGTGAAGGTAGAACTAGTTTTTTTTTAATAATTTGACAGCTGTCAGTTGAAAAGTAAAACTCCCTAGGGATGAAAAGTATCACTTTCAGCCCGCTCCTCAGGCAACTTCAGACCCACTTTCAGAATGTTTTCCACTTTCAGTAATGAAAATATTATTTAAAACTCTTATTTCCATCCTTATGTCTACGAAATATAAGCTAAAATTGGTTAAATAGACAGTAAAAAGTTTCTTTAAATATCTAGTCTTAACATGCATAGGGTATAGTAACCTAATATAATGTTTTACGTTCTATAACGGCCAAAACCTTACAAAACAGGCCCCCAATTCGTAAACCCATCTCCTATACTAATAGTGCGATTACTATGACTTATGACGTCACTAATATCTCATGCGTCATACAAAGAGTGCCCGACAAATCCTGCTATCTATTTTACGAGCCTCCATCAGCCTCTAGTCCGGTTTCAAAGCCTACCAAAGGATGAAGGGAAGTTTTAAACGTGAGAGGAAAGAAATTGAAGTAATTTTTTTTAGACTGGTTCATTTGTTGGTATGGTTTAACAATCATTTTAATGATTTTTTTAGGCTATTGCATAGCTTCTATCGCGGGCCTTGAGCGTGGAGACTGAATCCAGAAATTCCGTAACGAAAATAACCTAACACCCCCCACTCATTTGTTTTTTGAGCGTGGTGACCGATAAGAAAACAAATGAGTGAACAATCAATCAAAATTCAATTTAATTCACTAAGCGCAGGCCACACCGCCAGCTAGCGGGCGGGCGGGCTAGGCGGGTGGGCGAAGCGAACGAAGGAAACTATACAAACTACGAGAAATATTGGCGAACTAAACTATGGGGTTCACACTGAAAACTACGGAAAGACGAGCGACGAGCGGAGCGGGCTAAGCGGGCGAAGCGGGGGTAGTATTTGTAGTTAAGTCATCAACAGAACTTTCGTCGATATATGACATATTCATCGTTCCCAAACTAAACACTACACTGCTATTCGAAAGACGAGCGTCGACTAGTCTACTCGAAACGGGAAGGACGGGCGAACGAACCGGGCGAGCGGGCTGGCGGGCGAGCTAAGCTAGCGAAGCGCGGGCGCGCCAACGAGGTGAACGAGTAGCTTCGCTGGAATCGTCGGATATTTCGTTAGCTTAGCTCGTTAGGTTCGTCGGTAGCTCGCGGTGTGAACCGAAGTATGTAAAGAGGTGAAACGATGTTCGCCCGCCTAGCCCGCCCGTCCGCTAGCTGCCGGTGTGGCCTGCGCTTTAAACCCCAAGCGATCGCCGGCGTTCGCGCACCTATTGTCTTTCAATTGTGTCTGTAATTATCACAATTGAAAGGAAACAAGAACAAGGGAAATGTGTGAAAGTGTAACTTCAATTAAAATCAAAGAAAAAAAAATTCTGCATAAATAAAATAAATAAATAATTATAATTGCATAAGTTGATAAAAATGCTATGCAATAGCTTTACCGCGGCAGTCCCCGAGTGCCACATGTCTTTTTTTTTTGTTTTTTTCTAGCCCATACTGTCCCACTGCTGGGGAAAGGCCTCCCTCCACTCCAATGTTCCCGGTTTTGAGCCACCTCTTTCCAATTCCCAAGGAAGACATCCAAGTCGTCCCGCCATCTCCTTCTTGGTCTGCCGCGACCACGTCGTGCGATTTCAGGGCACCAATTTTGCGTTTTACTGGCCCACCGCTCGATAGGCATACGGTAGACATGTCCAGCCCAGTCCCACTTAAGTTGGGCAGCCTTCTGAACTACGTCAACGATTTGCGTTTTGGAGCGCTGTGTAGTGTTTCAAACGCGATCCGTTATTTTAACACCTAGTATGCTGCGCTCCATAGCACGTTGGCAAACCTTAAGTTTTAAAACCATTTTAATATTATAAAGGAGAAAATTAAGTATATGTGTTTGTTTGTTACTCTTTCACGCTTAACCGGCTGTAACTGTCCGGACCAAGCCCAAGTCGTCGACGGCGCGCGCTGTTCCCGCGCGCCTCAAAGATTGTCAGCAACAGCAGGGGCCCAGCCGGGTCGAAGCCTACTGGGGCCAGGGTTATCCGAAAGGGCGCTCGAGCCCCGGTATGAAGGCTTGAAGGAACGGGATGGGTTTTTTAGTCAGTAAGAGTCTGACACTATCTCCCGCTCCGCCCAAGAGCGGGGGTTGTATAAGATGATTTATCCCATCGAAAAAAAAAAAAAGCTTAACCGACTAAGTGGATTTGGAAAATAATTACCACACGAGTAGACAATGGCCATCGCCTACCATCCGGTGAGATAGTGGTCAAGCGCTAGATTTCAATTGAGAATTTTTTTTTATTGATATGCAATAAAAAAAAACCTGTTATAGGACAAGCAAGTTATTCTTCATAAACAGCATACGGTTTTATTCCAAGCTGCCAAAGTCGATTACAAAAAGTAATTGTGTAATTTTCTACTTTCATTCGGGCGACGCCGTGGGCCGAAGCTAGTTAGGAAAAAAGACAGGATATTCGAAATATGATTTGCTAATCATTACACATTCGATGATTCTGTTGAGTCGTTTTTCAAAGGAAATGCGAATTTGAGACTGTGCCGAGGATTATTGCGATTGACATGTTTGTAATATCGAAACGTAGTATGATCAATCTGATTCCTGATAGTCCTATTTTTTATTGTTGACTAGCTTTTGCCCGCAGCTTCGCCCACGTACATAAAATATAGCCAGTCACCGAGTAATAAAGCAGCTTTCTAACGGTGAAAAAAGAAATTAGCAATCAGACCAGTACTTTCAGAGATTCTACAAACAAAAAAATAGAAACTTTTCCTCTTTAATATATTAGTATAGATATAGGTAAACACAAAAAACAACCTAGTAGTATTTTAAATAATAGAAAATGTTTATTACCGAACTGGTATGTAATGTTGAACTAACTTGAACTAGTTGTGGACACTAATAAGGTTGAAAATAAAAACACTATTGTGTCTTGATCTAAGTGGAAACTGTAGAACCTTTGAACTTTTGAAACTTTTATTCGAATTAAATCGTTACCCTTAAACTATCGCCGGTAACGAAACCATATCGACTTATAACTCGACCTTAACACCATCTATCGAGCAAGTCGGTACTAAAATAAATTAACATAAATGTTTCATCGTCAACAGAACAAGTAGTAGGTATTTGTAAAACGATCGAGTTTCCTTAGTAAAGCAAGATCGTTTGCGGATATATGCCGCACAATTCATCTTTAGCTCATCGAGTTGAGTCTAGATTTATGTCTAAATCTAAGCAACAACCCTTGAGGCAGTGAATAATTGGAATATCTTTATTTTACGACAATATGTTCGTAGTATAGGGATTTATAGACGTTAAGTAAGATCTAAGTAAATTTTCTTCTGTAAATGTTTTATTTTTGATAACTTTAAGAATATTTATTTATCTTATACTTTATGCTCATAAAACTGCGGAGGCAGACTTAATGCTTTAGGTATTTTTTAATGTTAAAAACTGGAATACTGTGTAGGGGTCTGTGTCTAACTATTATAGTATATAATAATACCTGGGCCAAAGCCTATTGGATCCATGGGTTGACTTCAGAAAGGGAAATCCTGGGTCCTGGAACGCTGGGTAAAGAAAGAATCCTGCCGGAATCTGTGTTTCCTGATAGGTATAACCTAGGGGTATTTAAGTCAAGAGTAAATAGATTGCTTCTAGGCAAGCGTGTTCCATCGTCGGCCACATCATCGCTTACCGTCAGATGAGATTGTCGTCAAACGCGAGCCTATCCAAGAATGGAGGTATGATTTTAATCAGTAAAAGTTTTTTTAATCAGTAATAACACCTAAACCTACCTACCTTACCCCCTACCTATCTAACCCACCTTTCCCTTTTTTTGACCTTACTTTTATAAATGTTTATCCTGTATTAAGCTAAGGTGTGCAATAAAGTTATAAATAAATAATAATAACACGCCCTTTCGCTCTCAGGAGAGCGGAAGAAATCATTGGATTCCCACCTTAAAAAAAGCGTAAAAATCTTCCATTCCCCTTACGCTTGAGGCCGCTTGCTTCGTTAGCATTACTGCTTCACAGAAGGAGGCGACCGCTTGCCATTTTTCCTCCTGATCATTTTTTTTTTATGGTGGGAAAAAATCATGCAATGACATCCCCCCATGGCCATGTGTCTCCTCCTGACCATGGCCTGTACCAGGTCGGCGCGAAAGGTCGTTACGCTGACAACCCACGAAGACACGGTGGTGCTCCGCCCAAGGGCACACCGTATGCTCCATCCTGTTCTCCAGGCAGTTGCGTTCTAGGGCCGTGGTGACGCTTTTAAATAATCCTGTAGATTAATAACCTTCGCTTTCAGATAATCCTGTAGATTAATAAGGGGTACCATGGGTACGGATAATGTCAACACTTTTCTAAGGTATTTAATTTGAGAGGGGTATCCAATTGGAGCAGCCTTCTTCGTTTTGCGCGGATTTGACGCAATTTGTTAATTGTTTTATTCTTTAAGGTATGCGCCATTGACTTAAATAAACTCTTTTTTTTTCTTCTTTCCTTCTGTACATTTTAACAAATGTTTTCTCTAAATTGAGCAAGAATTCTTACCCCGTAACTTCTATCCACCATAATATATTTTTCCCAAACTCAGGCCACATTTTCCCACAATTTTCGTAATGTTACCAATATCTTATTCTTTATACATTGGGTTCATTAGTTGCTTCTGATAAAGCAGCTAGACGTCATTGCTGGGTATAGCCCGCGGCTGATTAGGTCGGTTTTTCTTCGCTGGAAATAACTAAGTATATTATGCTGTTTTGTGTGAGAGTTTCTCGAGTAGTATGCTTGCCTGGTACATATTTGATCTTTGTTTGGGTAGATTGAGGTTTGTTTTCAGTAAAATCGAATTCTTAATTCTTTGTTGTACACAAAGCCTGGTATTAAAATTAAGTATCCCATTGGGCACGCCTGAAATTGCACGACCGGGCCGCGGCAGACCAAGAAGGTGATGGCGGGACGATTTGGATGTCTTCCTTGGGAATTGAAAAGAGGTGGCTCAAAACCGGGAACATTGGAAGGAGTGGAAGGAAGCCTTTGCCCAGCAGTGGGACAGTATGGGCTAGATAAAATAATAATTGGGCATGCAACAATTATGGCTTACCGCCATAATCCCCTCTTTGTGCAGAGGCTGGGAAGATGTGACAGCATCCTCATTTTCCGCATTTCGTAGGTCCTCATCGGAACTTTGAAACGTTCCTGCACCTGATTCGTGCGAGAGAAACGCCCGGGTGTCACTGGGGAGGTGTGCCCCGCTTGAGCGTAACACCATTATATCCTCGTGGGGGCGATCGTTGTCGGTGACCTCACATGCCGAGCCCTGGTAAAAGCCATGGTCAGGAGCGAGGAGGAATGGCAGGGCAAGGAATGGCAGGCGGTCGCCTCCTTACAAAAGACTAACTATCTCTTAAGTTAAAGGCACGTGAACACATTTGGAAGAAGTTGGTAGAATCATCACAGCGTTCATTTATTGAATTTGTCTCTTATAATAACATTAGTTATTTTTATGTATTTGTCTAAGTATAACATATTTTTTTTTATTGTAAAACATGAGAAGTATACATCATAATATGTGCAAGGTCTTAAAATACTGGTCGATCTGCATGTTTTTTATGCCGTACAAAAAACAACAAATTTAGTCTAGAATAAACAACAAAAGATTTGAGTCTAGACAAACAAACATAATATTATTAATTTAAAATATTTTATTACTTTTCTGTTTCTTTCTTGCATCTGCAATGTTATGTTTCTGTACCACCCTAGGGACGCTAAACATTGATGCGATTGCAGCAATTCCGGAAAATTCTAAACAGTGTTCTATGGTAGACCATACCACACCACCCCACCATACCCACCACCCATAGAACATTCTTCTGAGATGAAGTATTGCGGAGATAGATCTCCGAAATTCTTCATCAGATCTTGATCTTTAAATGAAAACAAAGAGCCATCAAAATCGGTTTACTTTTGACGAAAATATCGCTGAACCAAATACAAAAAAAAATTAGACGAATTGATAAATTCGTCCTTTTTTGGAAGTCAATTAGTAAATAAATATATTGTTTCATACATAAATATTACTGCTCCCTAATAAACTCAACCAACAACAGCATATTTCACTAAAACAATAACGTCAATGACGTACACAAAACCGGTAAAAGGCGGTAAAAACCGGTAAACGAACCGTAATAACTGAACGCTTGTGCCACAAAGGGCGACGGCGCTACATGCCTTTTGTGTAAGCGCTCTAGGCAAACTGTTTATAATGAAGAAAATATAAATTGTCGGATTATAACTGGAGAGACTTCTGACGTCATTTCAGACCAGATATTACGTTTATGAAGACTTTGTGACGTCATACATACGGTGGCACACGCGTTAATTGTGGCAGGCGGTCGCCTCCTTCTGCAAAGCAGTAATACTAGCGAAGGCAGTCACATTCGTGAAGGAACCTGTTTCCAGCCACCGTAGGTGACCGTCCAGGTCGAGCCCAAGATGTCGACGGCGCGTAATGCATGTGCGCCTCAAGAGGTCTGCATATCGTTGGGGTCTTGCAGGGTCGCAGTTTACTGGCGCCATGGGTTAAGTGAACGTGAACCCCGGGGTCTTAGGACGCAAGAAAAAGAAGGAACATACATAGATTTTAATTAGTAAACGTCTACCAACAATGAAAAATTTTAGCGATGGAAAATAAAAATTCATAAGTATATGTAATTTTCTGATCTTCTAAAAATAATAAAACTTTCTATAGAAATGAGAATGTCAAAAACCCTACAGACCCATTCAACCCATGTGTTTCGATTGTATCCATCTAAAAGGATTTTTACGTGTGCTTAATATGAAGGAGCCCGTGAATCGGTTCCCTAATCGAAGGACTCTGTCGTCATTTCAAGCAAAGCCGGTATGAATACGAATATCGTGCGATTACGTCACGTTGCCACTGATAGAGAATGTGTGTACCTCTTTGAGTTTTATGCAGTCCTGGTACTTTAATGTAGACTTAGTACTAGATAGACTGGACAGGAATTCACAGTCTCGGGCCAATTTCTGTGATACACAGCCCGTTTAATAAATTAAAATTTTCGATACCTTTATCGCCACTTGTGTGAAAAAGTGCACGAGCTTACGCCCGGCAGAATGTGTTGTATTTATCGTAACGGGCTAGGCTCTAAGCGACACTAACGAGTCGCGTATCAACTCCCGTTCTCGTATATTCATGAGTGTACTGAAAAACGTTTTTGTGATACACGTGGAAAGTCACTGATATACTCGGCTCCATAACACTCTCGCCTGCGGCTCAGGCGAAGTCCACTGCGATTGCATTGACCAACATTCTCGTGCGTGAGTTCGCCTCGCCACAATTTTTTGTTTTGTTGTATGAGGCTGGGCACTAAGCGATCCCAACGAGTCTCGCGTCAACTCCCGTTTATTTATATGTTCGTAAGTGTATTGAAAAACGTCGTTTGATACATGTGGAAAATCACTGCAGCACTCGGCTAAAAAACACGTTCTCCTGCGGCTCGAGCGGAGTCCACCGCGGTCGCAATGACAAACTATCTCCACTTGTATCAAAACGCAATAGTAATAGGCTGGCCTCTATTGTGCTTCCATACCACGCTTGGCCAGTTCAAGATTATACAGTTTTCCCAACGGCATGCAATTGTCCTGTACCGCCCTTACACACCTTTGAGAAATTACATTAGCAGGGTCTAAAAGGCTGTTAACACCATGGGATAATTGCTCCGCACATGATAATCATAAAAGATAAAGGGTTAAATTCACATGCGTCACTTAAACTAATAGGTAGGAACAGAACAATAGGTCCAGCTTGGTGGTCGTATGTCTGTGAATATGCAAAAAGAGGAGACCAGTAAAAACCATTCACGGATAACGGTGGGTCGTAGGAATCAGATATTTTAATAGTTTAAATCAAGGGCCTTTGGTGAAGGATCGCAGAAAAAAAGTCAGTAAAAAATATTCTGCGGATAACCCAAACGGAGTGTGTTTTATGAATTTTCCGATGAATGTTGTTTTCGATGCTTTCAGGAATTGGATTGATTTCAGAAGTTCAGGGTCCATGACAGTTAAAATTATTACCGTATCATGAGGGTAAATACATGATATTCAATATACAATTGTAGATTCAGCAACAAATACGACGGGTTCAATTAAAATTAAACATTAATAAAAAAAAAAATTCAAAGAATCAAAGTGTTTATTTTAAACACAAGGTTTTTTGAATTATAGAAGTCAAGCAGTCAAAAAAAATATACTAATTGCACATTTCAAAGCGTAGATCTTTTTGGAGAAGAATGTGCAAGAAACTTTATGGACAATAACGCTTTTAAATCATGTTGTATATTACATATAAAAATACAAAAAAAAAATCCTCCTATACTCGATCTGTTTAGGTACTTAACTTCTTCTTCTTTCTGTCCTTATTCCATTTTATTTGGGGTCGGCGCAACACGTTTTTTTCTTCCATTCTGTCCTGTCACCTGTCGAACTATCACTATCGTTTAGATACCTAACGTAAACAATCTTGATATTTGTCTTTATATTTAAAATAAATCGTATAAAAGAAATACAAATATTATTTAAATTTAATTAATTACCTAACATTGGTTTAGGTAAACACCAAGTAAAATAATTGTAAACATTTTTAGATAACATTTTTAGAATTTTTTTTAGATAAAAGATGTTAAGTATATTTAGTTAACTTCTTAAACAAATGGAGTATAATTACACAATGCCTTCTGTAACAAGATTTTTTTTTAAAACACAGTTATACCCAATCTTAAATGTCTCATTTACTATTCAATTGTATAACATTCAAGTGACTGTATCACATCGACACTTCCCCGATTAACCTAGCTTTGTCCCCCAAGTCGACTCGACACTTCAATCGCTGGGACGCACACACGAATAATTTCCAGTTCACTGACATACAGTGGGATCCTTGTCTGCACTAGTTGTGAACTATTGACTCGACTGGGCATTTCATTGTAAAGCTGTCGATCGAAGCAGCCTTCTGCCAGTTTCAAAGCCTTCTTGTTATGTATGGGAAAATCATTATCATTTCAGCCAATAGACGTCCACTGTTGGACATAGGCCTCCCCCAAAAAAATGTATTAAAATGAATATAGAGGAATGGACTGTAAGTATCTTGTTTGGCAATTATTTTATTTATTTATTTTAGCCGTTGCTGTCCCACTGCTGGGCAAAGGCCTCCCCCAAGTCCTTCCAAACTTTCTTCTCCTGCGCCGTCTCAAACCAGTTCTCGCGGTAATTAATTAAGTAAATAAGGTTTAAAAATATTTAGGAGATTGGTATTTTTCACACAGTCGAAATTTTTCGATTCAACCCTTTTTTTAGATGGTATAATCGTTCTATGACTTCTCCCGTTCTAGGGCAAAGCGGGACGGCGTGTCAGACTTTTACCGACTAAAATACCCATGTTTCTTCATGTGTAACCTCAGGGTTTCCTTTCGGACAACCCATGGTCCCAGTGAGCTTCGGCCCTGCTATGACAGATCCGATGAGTATACAATATAATGATACAGGGTGTTATAATTTTTTATACTGTAATTATAGTTATTTACTTGAGTATGTTATAAGTTAAATTGATAATGATATGTATTTTCTAGAAAAAAAATATTAAAATGGGTTTTTGCACCTGTATAAAAATATAAATCATTTCATTCATAACATTTGTGAATGCTTTTCATCGCCACGTTAAAAAATACTAAAACAGCTATTTCCTCGAGTACTACTCATCTTTTGAGGTTATCTTAACATGAAACTAAGACCACGGGTACCCTTCTCTACAGCGTTCTAAACTACGTCAAGACAATAATAGTAGCTTAAGCAACTATTCCAACATAATTTGCTCTAAAATTCTGGGTATTCTGAAAATTCGCGGTGCGTTCACGTCAAAGAAATAGTCGAGGAGCTCGCAGCTTTGCCCGTTTGATATATTGTTGTCGAGCGACATTTTAGGGCACAGCTCCACAATGAATATTTTGTTAAGTACATACCGTTATTATTTAAAAAAAAATGTTTAGTTATTTAAGAAGGTGTCTTTTCTAAAGGTTTTAAGCAGTCTGCCTACTACACCGTATCGTACCGTGATCATGCTATAGTCTGTCTAAAAAGACAAACGACTTGGGTAATAATTAGGGTAAAATTAAATCTGACATAGTCAACGCTGGTTCAATAATCAAGGTTGATTTAGAGATCTTGATCATTGTTTACTAATAGAAGAACCTTATAAAAAAAAGTATCGAATATAAGTATTTTTAAATGATTAAATATTATAAAAAAATTCCAAGTCATTTGTCTTTTTAGTCAGACTATAGTACCGTATCGAGCGCGAAAAGGAACATAATGCCGAATGTATACAAACTATATTATTCCGTAGCCAACCAACAGGGTCATGTAGCCATGGACGAATGCATATAGAAAATTTCGATGCATGTGGGCAAATTTTGTCATTGGTGCCGAGACGTAATGTATCCCCGAGCCGAAGGAGAGGTAATTTTGGAGCCAAAAAACTGCAGTGACAATTATTGCCCACGTGGTTCAAATTACGTTTTACAATAGGTTTACTCGAAAATAATAAAAAATAAAATTATAAACATAATGTAGGCTGCCATGCAGTCAGCCTGATACAATAAATATAATAAAGTATGGCAGATCCTGGCCACCTCACTTTTCCATACAAGTGAATTTACTACATTTGCGTGTCTGAAAGTGGTAGAGCGGGGTAGAAGCGGAAATATTTTTCAACAAATTTACACAATTTTTTTTTTTATTACATAACCATAAAAATGATATCGGATAAATAAAAAATAGTTTTGATACTAGTGTGCAGTTTTTTTTTTCAAATAATTTTCGGCAAAAACTAAAACAATAAACTTGCGTCTAAAACCAGTAACCGATTCCTATTTTAATTCATTTGATGTCCCTTTTGAGGGCGATGAAAATAGGATACGAAGAGGCGTTCCAATTTCAATCGACTTCCAAATACCATCAGTACTGGAACAAAATTCACTGCAGTATTTTCCACATTGAATAGATCTGTCTAATCCAAAGTTTTGTATTTTTATTCCTGTTCGGAATAGCTGAACGGATTTCGGCAGTTTTGTTTATTTTAGGCGGATAGGGTTATGTTATAAAACGTTTTGCATGTTGACTTATTTATTTATTAAAAGTTCATGCTACAAAAATGTATAAAGGTGAAACTTGCATGCTTTAGGCATTCTCTTTTTGAGTGGCTGGAAAGACAAAACAGCGTCCTTAACTTTCGCATCACGCAGGTTTTTATCGGGCGTGGTATGTAAGTTCGGGAGATTCCTGCACCGAATTCTTGGGGAAGAAAAATCCGGGTGTCACCATGGTGTGGACCGCCCGGAGGACACGGTGGAGCATACGGTAGAGGTATGCTTCGCCTGGGCAGAACACCGCCGTATCATCGTGGGGGCGATCGGCGGCAACCATTGAGTGAGGAGGAGTGCCAGGCGGTCGCCTCCTTCAGCGAAGCAGTAAAGCCAGCAAAAAAAGAGCTCGCTTGCGCGAGGGTTTGGCCCCAGCTGCCGGGATCCCGATCCCGATTTCCGGCCACCGTACGTTCGAGCTTGCGGATAGCGAGCAATGGGTATCTCGCCGTCCGACCGACCGGAAACCGTCCAGATCGAGCCCAAGTTATCGACGGCGAGTAGTGTTTCACGTGCGCCTCTAGAAGATGTCGGCAAACCGTAGGGGCCCAGCAGGGTCGAAGCCTACTGGAGCCCTGAGTTCGCTTCTAAAAGGAAACCCCGGCCCTGGAATGCAAGGCGACGAAGAAACATAGGAGTGGGTTTTGGTCCGTAAGGCATCGTCCTAATAGAACGCGAATACGCGATTATGGCGCGAGTGAGCGATGCAACCATCGCGTGTTCGCGCGATGGCAAAAACTGGGTGTTGTGGGTGGATCGTCGCGCAAATTGACGATGCGAGCGAGGCTCGCTCGGCTGCCCTAGACTACGTTCGCTAGTTGGTCTGGGGCAGTGGCACACTTGATACTCAACAACCATGGATGTCAGTCTCGCTCAATTTTTGCTGTCGGGAAATGTTTGGATGACGTCACAATAGACGATATTTTATATTACAATTATCGCGCGAATTTCAATAAGGACACCTATTTGAATTCAATATGCTTGATCGCGCGTTCTTATGAACTAAGTTCGTGCGATTGATCGCGGTTTCGTACGAGTAAAATTCGTGCGAACCTACGATGATCGCGCATTCGCGTTCTATTAGGACGACGCCTAAAAGTCTGACACACCTTCTCGCTCCGCCCAAGGGTGGGAGATGTCTTTAAATGATTTCCCACCTAAAAAGAAAGGTAAGTTTTAGTCATTCTAAGTCTAACACTTCTTATCACTCTACACCGACTGAGACAAGTCATTTGATGTTCCACCTATACGAAAAAAATAAATAATATAATATAATATTTCACAACTATCATCACATAACGCCGTCTGGTCCCAAGCTAAGCAAAGCTTGTGTTATGAGTACTAGACAACTGATAAATACTTATATATTTCTAAATACATACATATTATAGATAAATTACACCCAGACACAGAACAAATGATCTTGCTCATCACACAAACATTTTTCCTGGGTGGGAATCGAACCCACGACCTCCGGCAGAGCGGTCAGGGAAATGAAAAATGGATCTCTTCATCGCTCCGGTAGTAATAGAACAAAGTTGCGATCAAAACTTTGAACAAATAAAAGTCCATCATCCAAAATTTAAGATGAAAGAGATTCATCAGCTGCATCAGGTGTTAGTAATCGTTGTTTTCCGTGAAGTTGTAAAATTTTACCGCCGTCCGACGGTTCACACAAGGTTCCAACTAGAGGGGTGCATGACGAGAGAAAATGCGGATACCCGTGATAAATGTGCTGTTTAAAAGGCGGAAGATTGATAAATGTAAGTTCCACTGGAACTGTATCTTTTTCTTCTCCTAGTTTCACATGGTTTGTGAATTTATCCAATCCAGCTTGTTACTTCATATAATGCAATCCAATGCGATCTTTGATGAAGAGGGAACGCGAAAAAAGAGAGTTAACATTCGGTTATACCGTGATTTACTCGAAAATTTCACAAAACTTGTTCCAGGAAGTTCGTGTTTTTTATAAACCCTTAATTTTTTGAAAAAAAAAAAAATATAATAATTGTCGTTATTCAGAATCTCGGTTAAATTTGCAGGCTTCGATTGTTATATTTTTTGCTTTATTTTCTTTTTTGGGTAAATTATGAAGTTTCAAAGTTTTTTGCATGAACTTTGAAATTTCATAATTCACTCAGCAGATTTTCAGAGATCTTTAGTGGATTAGTTTTACAGAAATTTAAATAAGATACTATGTTTCCAAAATATCTAATGAAAAACATGTAATAACATCATATTCACAAAAGAGCGGTTGTATGGAGAACAGTTGAAATTGTAGGTCGAATTACATGCCCTTCAAGATAAATTTCGTTTTTGATACAGTACCGCCCGAATACTCAAACGCTATTCAACTTTGAGCAGCGCTCAAAGATCCTGCATGACATTTATAGTGATAGTAAAGTGTCAAACATATATATTATGATGTTAATAGGTATTTAAGAGCCCCTCAGATTAAACAGTATTTGAATTTGGGTATTCACTTTGTTTTTCTAATAGTAAATCATCAAAAAACTTCTCCCCTTTCGGGGTGGAGCGTGGGTCAGACTTTTACTGCATAACACTCACCTATGTTTACTTTTTGTGTTCTAGGGCTAAGGTAATTCTTTGGAATATTCCTGCAGCCATAACTGTCAATGATTTTTTTTACACACGTCGGTCTAAACTAAACTTTTTTTTTAATTGCCATGTTTTAGAAAACCATTATTAACTTTTCAATCTGATTATCAAAACCCATTCTGATTGTCAGTCTATGTTCCTCGGTAATTGATTTGCATTTTCTTATTGATTAAATAAGTAGGTACACTGAAAAATTTATGACTGCTGAAAAATCATCTTTTTGGTATAGTACCACTTTTGTTTTAAGGGTGCAACGTGTGCTCGTAATTTCAAGACATACCGGGTAAAATGGGGTGAATAGAGACTTAGGGGTGAATAGAGACAAAACTTTGGTTTTGTTTTTCACTTTGTACCATTATATAGGCCTCTAACAAAGCATCGATTTTTTAGAATAACAATTCATTAATAAATTGATATAGTGAAATGTCACAAAAAATATTCAAATATCGAGAAAATACCCTTTAAAGTTTTGTCTCTATTCACCTTTAAGTCTCTATTTACCCCATTTTACGGTACCTATTATTAACATTGTTTTAAATGTAAATATATCATTGGCGTGTCTGCTTAAAATGAAACAATAAAATTAACGAAAAAAAGAACCAATCAAATGCGAGTCGGACTCATGCACCAAGGGTTCACTATAAACTTACTAGATTCTCGAAAAATATAAATCGTAAAATAATTATCTTGTGAAGTAATTACACTTACGGGTTTTAGTGTTTCCGTTTATTTGAGCTATGAGACTGACTTGGGTACCTATTGGTATTTATTTCTACTTCATAATTTTACGCGTTCGAGAGAAAGTATCTTGATATACGGACAGACAAACAAAAATAGGTCCCATAAGTAAGACTGAGGTACGGAACCCAAAAAATAAAATAAAAAAAATGGTTGTTAAACTTTCAG
Organism: Mythimna albipuncta; assembly: GCA_929112965.1. Classification (NCBI taxonomy): domain Eukaryota; kingdom Metazoa; phylum Arthropoda; class Insecta; order Lepidoptera; family Noctuidae; genus Mythimna; species Mythimna albipuncta. The sequence goes on from OV815973.1 coordinate 3,503,720, forward strand.
GCAACAGACTACCTGTAACCACAAATACCTGGCATGTTTTCTGAAAGAGCGATTCGAACGATACACATTAATTAAATAAAGCACTCGTGCGACAACAGCCCGAAAGTTAACTATCCGGCGTTCGTTTATACAGGACGCCGCATTGTCTTCTATTGAAAATCAAATTCGTCCCGTCCCACGAACAAAATTAAACGCGAAACGCATAAATTAAGAGGAGTTAAGACAAAGTTCCCCTCACAACTTTCATTGAAAGGTGAGTGAGCTCTTTTGAGGAATTGTTCCTATTCAACCTCAGGAGTAACCTTGGCAAATAGGTATTGCTTTTAAAGAAGTACTAGGCGATCATGACATTAGAGGAGATAAGGATTATTTTTCCAAAGCAGTTGAGTTCGACAAGGCAAGGACTAAGTTGTTCGGGTTGTATGCTAATGCACAGCTCCCATCGGAAAGATTTGGTAGTCGGCCGAATTGGATGGCAAATCATTGGTATATTTAGTAGTCTTGGGATTTGATCTTGGTTTCTGGCGCACTTGGGTTTGTTATTGTGGTATAAAAGGACCTTGTAAACATGTACCGTGTCGAGATAATGTTCGGGCGTGAATTAAAAATGATTTAGGATATCTTATTGAACTGTACTGACCTGTTTTCTGAGTTCTGTTTTACGTTAAATGAGATAATTAACTAAGGTGTTTAAGTAATTCTCTCTTAAGGAGAATCTGAAAACCATTTCTTCTTTGCGATAAATATTTAAGAGTAAGCAGTAAAGCAAATCGTTAACAAATGGCTCTAAATACCCGTTTATTGAGTTAAACACTCCAACCCGGTAAGGAACTATCACGAAATAAATACGCAATTCGGAATTGAACCGAGGAATTTATGCATAAATAAATCTGTCGTTTAATATGGTTTATGGGCAGTTTATAACAGCTGGCAAATAATTCAATGTTGCCACTACAAAGCTAGAAGCAATTTAACTTGGAATTTAATTGAATTGCAGATGTGGTTGCCATGTTTGCGACGCCACCGGCGGCCCTTAGCTAATCCGATATAATTTTTGCCATTCGATGTTTGAATATAGAAGAACTTAAACGGCTTATTCGACTATGATTTGTAGGCTCCTGTGTTTTTATATGTGCCTGGTATATGACTTAAAGGTGTGTAGTATTATTGTTTTTTTTTAGAGTTTGGGAATCATCAAATAACTTCTCTCGCTTTAGGGTGGTCTCGCTCCACCCTAAAGCGAGAGGCGTGTCGGACTTTTACTGACTGAAACCCACCTGTCTTTAAGTTGCCCTTTGTGTTCCTGTGCTAAAAGACGTCTGCTGTTGGACATAAGCCTCCCCGTTCCGTCACAACAAACGGTCTCGCAACCTTCCGCGACCTTCACCAGGTTATTGGTCAATCTTGTGAGGACTTCCAACGTTGCATCTTCCGATACGTGTATTCACCAATCCAGAACTCTTCAGCGAGCGATGTGCCCTGCCCACTGCCACTTAAGTTTGGCAATCTTTCGCCCCAAGCACCACGGTAACTCTCAAAAATCCTGTGGTCCTAGTACCATTATCCTGTGTAATGGTTATAGAATGAACCAAAATACTTGAATTTTGGTGTTTTCATCGTTACTTTTGATCCGAACTAGATTACCTACTCAGTATAAAAGCTTCATCGTGTAGTCTTACGTAAGACCATGATCCCGTACTCAAAGATCGATTAACCTTAATGAAGCGCCTTGCGATTACTTAGGGCGCCCATACATCGTGCTTCGAGCCTTCTTAGACAAATCGTGTGGTTCGGAGGAGGCCTACCGCATCGTACATTGATAGTAGACTAATTGCTTACTCTAACTTTATAGATAGGCTGATGTAGAAGGCCTTCTGGGTCCATATTGAATAGTAAAAGTGGACCATTCAAGGACGGAGGAATGTAAATTTTGATAATTGCGATCGAGACGGAATTCACCTGAGCCGTAAGCGAGGGTGTTATGAAAGCCGAAAATAATAAGTAAATGGTGGTTAACGCCCGACTCGTGGACGTCGCTTAGTGTTCAGCCCAACATGATAAATGTAATAAATTGTGACAGGGTTAAGCTTGTACACTTGGCCGCACTAGTGCGAATGGCATTAAATTGCATGCAAGTGGTAGGGATATGAGCGGATAAATATATTGAAAAAAAATTAGTACTTAATCAATGAGAATATTATAACTCTATTGTTTACCAAAATAATATTACAATTTTTTACATATATTTCTATGCATAGGTAATTTTTTCCTGATTTGGGAAATTATTATCTTGTGAAGGTGAAGTAGACATTTTCACTGATCCATTACTTTTTTTTAGGTTGAATATCATCTAATGACATCTTTCGCCCTTGGGCGGAGCAGGGTGTTAGACTTTTCCTGCCACTCGTTTGCCCCGGGGTTCATTTTCACTTAACCCGTGTCCATACCTACCACCCATTAACCCATAGCCATTAGTGAGGGTGACATCAGACATTTTTACTGACCCACCTGTGTTCCTTCAGCTGCCCTTTGTGTTCTAGGGCCGCTTTGAACTCTTCCAAACAATTACGCAATGACGGTCTTATGACTCATCTCTGACAGGCTGGTAAACTTATTCAAAATCAGTGCCTAAGTATTCAAATTTTCTCATACCAAGTACTAATTCATAGTGACACATTAATCTGAAATCACAGTAATATTTCACGTAACAGCAACAATTGTCGAGTTTTATCAGTTGCTTTTGACAATTTACGGCGTCTATACGTCACAGCTGAGTCTATGGTTGGCGATGAAGTAAAACTTAAGAGATTATTCTCGGCCGTGTCTGTCAGTCGAGCAAGTTTGCGAGGCGGGCGCTCGAGTTATTCGCACTTTATCGCCAACTTAGCGATAGTGGGTTGGAGACCACCCGTTCTCGCTTATATACTCCTAGTACTTTTAAAACGAGGATATTTTTGCTGTCGTAAATATTTTGTTTTGAGGTTTAGTTTTAATCTCTCTTTTTAAACTGAATAAATAAAGTGATGATTATAATAGTAACAATATCACTTTATTTCAAGTTTTCACTCATAGAAGGGTTAGTAACAATTGTTACTTAAAACTATGTTAGTAAATTAAATCAACCCAAATCAGGTAAACTACAATCTCTATTTTTTTTATAAAATGCTAGTTAGTCTTTAAAATATTTATAAAAGAATTGTAGTCTGCTATCTCGTTTGTCAATCTCACTCAAATGTCTCGCTGATGGAGGCACGTGTTGTTCGGTCATTCGGTTCCCTTCAAAATGGTTGAGCTAAGTGGGGCTGATGCACGCGTCATGCTCTTGAACGAGCGCCGTCAGTTGAGGCTGGTCATCGCTTAGCTACCAGTGGCTTAATTCAATTTCTATTTTTTAATTTATTTTTTTAATACTTATCTACAAAATGCTCACATAATGGAAGCGACAAGAAACATGTAACCAAGATTTTTGTAACTCATATTATGATTTAAAACAGTGTCCATGCAGTTTCTTGCACGTTCTTCTCCATAGAGATCTACGCTTTGGAAGGTGCAATTTAGCTTCACTTTTTTTTTGAGTGACCGACATTTTGGCAATTCAGAAGTGCTTGTAATTGGTCTATTTGAAATAAACATGCGTCAGAAACTTATGAACTAACAAAATTAGTGTAAGGCTTAATGGGAAAGAAAACAACAAGATCGTTATAACCCAAACTTATATACACACACTTACTTCTTTCTAATACTGATATAATTTACGATCTGCTCTAGCTTCACGGCAATTTCGCTTACAATGTAAGAGAAATATGATCTTGATTGCATGCTTCACTTGTAAAAGTACGCAGTAGGTGGACACTCACTGTAAAAAGTTGTGAAACTTTATGTCATCATTCATAGTTTTCAAACTTAGTAAACCACTGCTAATTAATGAACAAAATTAAACCAACACGCATTTATCAAGCCTTTTAGAAGCTGTGTCAGACGTGTTTGCGAAACTATTTGTTGTCATTCCAACACTCATGGTCACACTATCATTGAAACAATAGTGATAACAAAAACTTTAGGCCTACAACTTTGAGCCACAAAATAGATAGGTACAGAAGTCAATCTACATACAAAACGCGCTCGTGCAACGCACACATAGACACCGCTCACGGACACGATATCTCGGGCCGCCTCGGCCCGCTCCTCGAACAGTTCTGGCTCAAACGTTCATTAGTGTGCGTCCACCGAGCGTAGGTATAAAAAGTGAAATACATACATGATGAGTCTTCTGTACTACAAAACGGATACAATAGGTACAACATTACATATACAAACGGCGTTCTCGCCGCCGCGGCCGGGATTCTGATCCCGATTTCCGGCCACCGTAGGCGCGGGTTTGCGGACAGTGAGCAATGGGTAGCTCGCTGTCCGGCCGTCCGGTAACTGTCCGGACCAAGCCCAAGTTTTCGACGGCGCGCATTGTTCCCGCGCGCCTCAAGGAGTTGTCAGCAACAGTAGGGTCTCAGCCGGGTCGAAGCCTACTGGGACCAGGGTTATCCGAAGGGAACTCGAGCCCCGGTATGAAGGCTAGAAGGAACAGGGTGGTTTGTTTAGTCAGTAAGAGTCTGACACTATCTCCCGCTCCGCCCAAGAGCGGGGGTTGTCATTGGATGATTTTTCCCACCACAAAAAAAGTTACAACATTATTTTTAGTAAATTCGAAACCTGAATACAGTTTATTCAGAATCGGTAACTGACTCAATTCCAATAATTTATACACTATGTTATATTTTTTTCCAAAAATATTTTTAAAAAATTCACAAGTTGGACACCACCGTCACTAAGTACGAGTATAACACAGGTCACGGCAGGTCATTACGGGCATTAAGTGTCAGCGCACAGCTGGATGCGCGAGCAAAACCACCCCTCAGTCGCCTGGATGGCCCGGTGACTATTTGCAAGTTGAAGGTCGCGGGTTCAAACCTAACCAGGTGTAATACTTTATGTAATTTGTTAACCGACTTTAAAAAAGGAGGTTCTCGATTCAGTTGTATTTTTTTTCATCCCCCCAGCGAAATGGTGAAAGAAAACATCGTGTGAAAATCGACATGTTCTAGACCCAAAAATTCGAAGACAAGTGACATCTACTAAACTGCGCTGGGCCCGCGTGGTGGATTACGGCCCATTCCTTCTCCTAGAGAAGAGGCCTGAGTCCCATCAGAGGGAAAATTGTGAGTGTGCTTATGCTTATAGAACATTCGTTTTAGTGTTTATGTGAAACTCGAAACACGTGTCTAGTATTTTTATATATCAAATCTATGTGCAAAATTGTATAAGTGTATCATGAAAGTTGTCACAGTTTTAAGCTTTTTTGTTTATCTGGTTGTCCGCACAAACACATGGTCACCGGGCCAACTGGCCGACTGAAGGTTGCATTGCCCCGTACCCAGCTGTGTAAGCACCTAATGCCCGTTATGACCTAGCGTGAGCTGTGTTGTAGATACTTAATGTGGGAACTTGTGACCTTTTTTAAATGTTTTCAGAAAAAAAAAAATAACATGGTGTTAAAATTAATGGAATCCATTCAGTTACTGATTCTGAATTATATTCAAATTTCGCATTAGCTAAAAATAATGTAGTGTAACTGTTATACATACATTTGACAAATTACATTTATGGTAAAGTCTCGCTAGTCGCCTAAAGTTCTCGCATTGCAAAGACAAAACTTTCAAGATGATCGTAGTCAGGAAACTAGTAGAAAATTGCCACCAGAACAAGTAGACCTTCTTCGTCTCCTCTTCCCGTGAATTTTGAAGGAGTTAGAGGATTAATGGGGAATATTGGGAGCTCAGAGCTGGCTGGTACGTCCGCAATGTTTATTAACGTCAAGTGGCTTGGCAGCTAATTCGCGCTTGGACTGACAAATTTAATAACGAGTAATGAAGTACATAGTATCGAACCTCGCCTTCTAGCGTGCTATAATCCCTTGAGAAAACTAGTTCAGATAGTGTAAAGAAATATAGATTTGGTATCGGAAGAGATTACATTTTAATTAACCTACTGATAAATGAAAAAACCGGACAAGTGCGAGTTGGTCTCGCGAACCGTAGGGTCCGTAGAAACTTACACCTGTGTAAATAGTTCGATTTCCGAATCAAGTCCTAAACATTTTTTCTGAATTGTTACGATGAATCGATGGTTCTGTACAAAGTTACCCATGTAAATAGTTCGATTCCCGCATTAAATCTCAAGATTTTTCCTAAACGCAAAAAGTAATTATTTTTGTGACGTAACTACAAATTCAGTTTTCAGACTTTTTAATTTACTTGTACTTATTATTATTTACTTTTTTATTGATCGGCTCGCATTTGTCCACAATCTAACCTGATGATAAGCGATGATGTGGTAAACGATGGAGCACTTGTGCTGAAAGGCCATGCTTTATGTCTATTTCAAGAGTATAGTTTAACGGGAAGTACTTTATAGGTTTTGGTTTCCTTGCAAGCGTCAAAATATGTAACATAAGTAAAACATGAATGGCCTTATCTTTATATTGCGTAGATTTATAGTTTGACTTTTACACAAATCTGCCACCTCTTTCAACAGTGAAAGAGGTGGCAGATTAAAGTTTTTGTTATAAATTTCATTTTAATACCTCTGCTCGTTACTAAGATCAAATCAATAAGAAAAGAAAATCTGTCCATTCGCTGAGTTACGCTGCCACGGACAGACACACAAACAGATACTTCAAACTCGTAACTCCCGTTTTTTCCGTCGGTTAAAAAAGGGTTTTTACAGACGAGATGAATAACATAGTGGTCCAACAAGGTTTCCGTTTTTACCGACTGACATACGGAACCCTACAAACAGTTTATTTCATTTGTTGTATTCCCAACCTGACAAGGGTGAACATTCACCAGGAATTTTATTTAATCGTTGAACAAAAGTACAAAAATACCCAACAAATATTACTTATGAAGACGAAAGTTGGTTAGAGTAAGTGTGTGCTTTTACGAGTATGTAGGTAACTTAGGGCCGAGTAATATATAGGGTGACTGGCAATTAGTGTACGATACTTAAACACGTGATTGTGCTCATGATAACAAACAATTTTTATTATGGAAGCAAAACTGAAATCGCGAAAAAAATATCAGCTGTTCAGTACATTAAGCAAACATACAGAACAGCTGTTTTTTTTTCGCGATTTCAGGTTTGTTCCCATAGTAAAAGTTATTGATTATTATGAGCACAATCACGAGTTTAAGTATCGTACACTAATCAGTCACCTTATATAAAACATTATTTTTAGTTTATGCAAAAACTGAATAAAGTTTTTCCATAATCAGTAACTGAATGGATTCTAATAGTTTTTACATCATGATATATGTTTTCCAAAAAATATTTAAAAAGGTCACATATTGGACACCATCGACATTAAGTACAACACAGGTCATGGCAGGCCATGGCGGTCATTAGGCACCAGCAATGAGCTGGGTGCAAGTGCAATACAACCCCTCATTCGCCTGGTTAGCTCGGTGACTATGTATTTTTGCGGACATAACATGCTTATAACTTTGTCATTTTTCATGATACAGTTATGAAATTTTTATTATACATTTATAAATTATTATTATTTTTTTGTTTGTAGGAGGTAATCTCTGAAAGTATTGGTTCAATTGCTAAAATATATATTTACATCAATAGAAAGCTACTTTATTTCTGAGTGACATAGGCTATATTTTATGTGCGAGGGCGAGCCGCGGGCAAAAGCTAGTTTTAAATATACTCACAAATCGAAAGAGTTTGAAATACTAAGTAAGAGTGTATCAGACAGGTCTTTACGCCCTTTGCCGTCAGAGTCGATAGTTATGAAGTTAATAATTCCTATCAGCGGGAATTCTAATCCCGATTTCCGGCCACCATAGGCGCGGCTTGCGGACTGTAAGCAATGGGTAGCTCGCTGTCCGGCCGTCTGGTAACTGTCCGGACTAAGCCCAAGACGTTGACGGCGCGCACTGTTCCCGCGCGCCTCAAGGAGTTGTCAGCAACAGCAGGGTCCCAGCCGGGTCGAAGCCTACTGGGGCCAGAGTTATCCGAAACGGAGCTCGAGCCCCGGTATAAAGGATAGAAGGAACGGGGTGGGTCTTTTAGTCAGTAAGAGTCTGACACTATCTCCCGTTCCGCCCAAGAGCGGGGGTTGTTATTGGATGATTTTTCCCACCATAAAAAAAGCGGGAATTCTTAAGGAACATATTCCTTGAATGAAAAGTATTCTCTCTTGTTCTAGGAACCGGAGTAAATAATTATATGGAAGGTAAACCGTATATTTAGGATTTTCGAGAGCGAAGAAGTAGCAAACATATACTACACTCATAAACTTTCGTCTTTGTAATACTGGTGTGATATAATCTGTCTCCGAAGTTCTTCAGATTTTCAACGAAAAAAAAAGAACTATCTTCTACTGTCCAGCAGTGGACGTCTATTGGTTGAAATGATGATGATGGGACTCTATCTGTGCCCGTTACTAATCATATTTGTAAAGTCAAAAGTAAAAAAAAAAAAAAACGTAATCCTAAAATTGTTTGCGATTTGTCATAATTGGTAAATTCATGTTTGAATCTATTAATCAAAGTCAAAATATTTAATTTCACATAGGCACTTATAAAACGTCAGAAGCTAGTGTACGGTTCGAAATTGGTCGTTTCCCATGGAGAACCAACAAGAAATTCCATAATTGATTGACATGATGATTTTCATAACAATTTTTTAGTTTTTCCATTTCCATAAATTGAGTGACATTTTGGGATATAAACAAACGTTAAATACTTTGCAGTTTATGAATATTATTTATTGAGAGTTTTACTAAAATAATAACAAGACCTATTCTAATAAGCTCTTTAAATATTTGTACTAATTGATACATAAATTGAAGTAATTTACTGTTTTCCTCACTCGTGCAACGTAAAACAACATTTGCATGCATGCCCAAAACACATTTTCTCCCCATTGATGGTTAAAAATCCATAACAAATGCGTTACGTGATTCCTATACAATCTCTTTCGACAATTGTACATTTAAAAATACTTAGATCCCAACTTACGATTCAGCACACGTTTCGAGGAGATATTAATGGACTCCCTGTGTTTGCACTCGACGCGGCCGCGGGGCGACGGGCAGCCATTTTAAAAATTCCACTACCACGCAAACACTAAAATGGTCGCTGCGGTGCAAATTCTCGCTCCATTTACTTTCACAATTAGTTTTATGTATTTTTCCAATCTAATGCAAGTGAAGACTATTCAAAAAATAAGACAACAATTTTAGATCTGGCTAGCTGTGCTCGCGATTTCGTTTGCGTTGTCTACAGGATTTTAAATTTATTTTTTCTAAAATAAAAGTAGCCTAAGTTACTTCTTATTACATCAGCTATCTGTCAATAAAAGTCTCATCAAAATCTGTCCAGCCATTTCAGAGATTAGCCGGAATAAACAGACAGACAAAAACAAAAAAAAAATATTTTGGTGTGTGTACCGTTTATATATTCATATGCATGTAGTAAAAAGCGGTTATTTCAATATTACAAACAGACACTCCAATTTTATTTATATGTATAGGTAGATGTATAGATTATCTAACAAATGATTTAACCAATAAAGAATTACGTATTTATATGAAAAAATATTATTAATGTTTCATACACAAGGAAAAATATTCTTAAAACTTTTATAGTTACAGCATTTTATTTTTTCCCTTTGATAAGTATATATTCGAGATTGCTCTCTCCGTTTTTCCTTTTTCCTACTAGATCAGATAAGAAACTCCATTTCCATCTAACAAGATTATGGGGAACGTTAACAAAGCTATTAGAATTAAAATCCTATGAGTAGAATGTACAAAAACCATGGAGCAGTGGGTGTCAGTTTGGAACGTAGCCAGTCTCATGTACCAGGGCTACATAGCCGGGGAGCCGTGTTTTTAATCACCTCTGCCTCTGACGGGCTGACATTGAAAAATTTTTCTGTTTAGATTTCGTGCGTAAGCTGTGAGGGTTCGGGATTGTAAATAATTAGGGTTTTTCACTGGTTTTTGGAAGGGTCTAAAAGTATTCGTCTCTTTCATCTAGTTAATAGGATGCATGCTTGAAACGGCTATCTTGAAACGCACGTAGTAAAGTCAAGGAGATCTCGAATTATGTTGAAAAATATAGTGGTTTGTACCAATTACCTATGTCTCTTAATTACATAAAGGTCGCCGGTGTAACCCGAAGAATCGCTAAACTAAAGTTGCAGTGTGCACATTATTCGTAGGACGGATGGTCGATGGGACTGAAAGGTTCTAGAGTGGCAACCGCGCACTGAAAAACGCAGCGTTTGAAGGTGACAAGGTGGGCCGACGACACGGTTAGAGTCGCGGGTATGCGGTAGATGCGAGATGCACAGGATAGATCTTTGTGGCGACGCTTGGGGGAGGTCTATGTCCAACAGTGGACGTCTTTCAGCTGAAATGATGATGATGACGATGATGATTACATACAAAGTTTTCAACAAGCAACATATATTCATTTACAAACTAGTAGCTCGCCCCGGCTTCACGTGGGTGCAAATTATAAACATAATTTTTCTTCATTTGTTGCACTTTTATTAATGAAACCACAACAAAATCCATAGTTTGGTTTAGCTAAGAGGAGTTACCAGTTAAATAGACCGTTTTTTCTCACAGAAAATTGGAAAAAAGATACATATATATATATCCACTCTTACTGATGCCCCACCCGCTGTGACAGGAGTAGTCCCGGGCGTTGGGAGCAGCAGGGCGACCCATGGCTACGTGTGCGCAGGCTTGCAGACGATAAGTAATGGGTAGCTCGTCGTCCGGCCGTCTGATAACTATTTGGAGCAAACCTAAGTGAAGGTACTACGTGCACTTCAAAGAGACGTCAGCAAAACCGTAGGGGTCCAGCAGGGCCGATGGCCGTTAGGGCCACGGGGAATTTCCTGAAAAGGTCCTAGAACGTAAAAAGGAACTGAAGGACACAGGTGTTCGGGAGATGTCGTGATCTGGGACTCATCCTCGACAGCCGATGGAATTTCGAGGAGCATTTCCGACGTCTGGCTCCCAAACTCCACCGGACTGGGGCCGCTCTCAAGCGGCTCCTGCTCAACCTTGGAGGTCCAGACGCCTCCTGTCGGAGGCTCTACGCGGGGATCGTTCGGTCCATGGCCCTCTACGGGGTGCCGGTGTGGGCGCCGTCGCGGCAAAGGTGATCGGCGGCCATTATGAACGCCTGCCAGAGGGTCATGGTAATTCGGATGTTGCAGGGATACCGCATGATTTCCCGCGAAGCGGCGAGCCTTCTGGCTGGCCTACCACCGTGGGACCTGGAGGCAACAGTCTTTGCACACATGCACGACATGCGCGTGGAGATGCAACGCCGGGGTGAAAGTCCTCTGCCGCAATAGGTCATGGCAAGGATCTCATGGTGGAATGGCGTCAGCGACTATCGCAACCCCGTGCTGGGCACGCCACAATTATGGCGGTAAGTCCCCTCTTTGAGGCGTGGCTGGAAAGACCTCACGGCGTCCTTACCTTCCGCATGACACAGGTCCTCACCGGAGGAGGAGTGGCAGGCGATCGCCGACTTCTGCAAAGCAGTAATGCTCGCTATGGAGGAGGCCAACCGTATCAGGCAACGGCGCTATCGCCGCCGCCGGGATTCCGATCCCGATTTCCAGCCACCGTAGGCGCGGGCTTGCGGACAGTGAGCGATGGGCAGCTCGCTGTCCGGCCGTCCGGTAACTGTCCGGACCAAGCCCAAGTCGTCGACGGCGCGCGCTGTTCCCACGCGCCTCAAAGAGTTGTCAGCAACAGCAGGGGCCCAGCCGGGTCGAAGCCTACTGGGGCTCCCGCTCCTCCCAAGAGCGGGGGTTGTCATTGGATGATTTTTCCCAGGGACACAAGTGTATTTTTTGGCAGTAAAATACTCTGACACGCCCTTTTACAAGTCATTAGATGATTGAACCTCAAAAAAAAAAGTATTTTTCTCATCCCAATCGCTAATCCCAATCAGCTATCTGTAAAAGCAGATTATCTGTCTCAAAGCCACAGTCCCTTTGTGACGTCATTACTATGAATTTCTTTGTATGTTTATTCCCCACTCTCTGAAATTAAAAAGGGAAAACAAAACACCACAAAATGCCCTGCATTAAATTGATGTTATTTTAATCTACACTAATATTATAAAGAGGTAAAGTATGAGGTTATGTTTTTTGTTTGTAGGAGGTAATCTTTGGTCTGATTGCAATAATTATTTCACCTGTAGAAAGTTGCTTTATTCCTGAGTGACATAAGTCATGTCTTGCCGCCGCCGCCGGGATTCTGATCCCGATTTTAGGCCACCGTAGGCGCGGGCTTGCGGACAGTGAGCAATGGGTAGCTCGCTGTCCGGCCGTCAGGTAACTGTCCGGACCAAGATCAAGTCGTCGACGGCTCGCACTGTTCCCGCGTGCCTCAAGGAGTTGTCAGCAACAGCAGGAACCCAGCCGGGACGAAAAAGTTATGTCTTATATATATAAGCAGGCGAAGCCATGGGCAAAAGCTAGTTAGAAAAATAAACTTAAAAGTTTCGCTCCAATGAGCTTAATAAGCATTATCAGCCTTTTAATCTTCCCACTGCTGGGAATCAAACTTTCTCTCTAGGTGAGGGAATACTCCGTAATCCATCAAGAGGGTCACCTGGCTCCATGCGGATTGGGGGATGTCACATGTCTTTGATTTTTTAGTTCTAAGGTGTATCGATTCCCTTACAATATTTTCTTCTACCGTTTTGAGAGCAGTGGTGATGAAATAAATGACATAAAGTAATATACGCTTCTGGGTGTCATACAGACTGGGCTGCCAAATCTGAGGTCGCTTACGCATGTCCAAAATAATAATAAAGTATTTTAAATTTTACTAACATAATTATTATTAGTTCTACTAACTAAATATTATATTTCTGTGTCCGCCGTCTGAAATCAATATTTTAAATAATAATTTCAATGCGTCTATCTGTGTTCAAACCTGCTACCTACAATTCGTAATTCGGAGCACTTACCACTGTGCCACCACCCATCTTCATCATCATCATTTCAGCCGATAGCTGTCCACTGCTAGACACAGGCCTCCCCCAAATGTCGCCATAATTAACGTTCCTGTGCGTCTCGCATCCATCGGATTACCACAACTTTCACCAGGTCATCGGTCCACCTTGTAGGAGGCCTTTCGACGCTGCGTCTTCCGGTACGCGGTCGCCACTCCAGAACCTTCCAGCCCCAGAATAAACGTTTTTCTTTCTTTCCTTCTTTCTTTCTTTCTTTCTTTCTTTCTTTCCCCAACGGCCATCTGTTCTGCGTGCAATCTGCCCTGCCCATTGCCACCTCTGCTCGTTGTTTTTATGAGACCGTTTCATATTTAGGTAATGAAATTCAATGGTTCCTATTTTAATTTCATGGTTATGGGAAGATGCACTCAGCTTGATCAAAACTTTGTTACAATATTAGGTTGTATCTATATATTGAAACTGTTAATATTGATCTTAGAATTATTCTAACTTATTTTTGTAACCGGTGGGTTACATTTTAGAGAAACACTAAAATTAAAGTACGACATTGTTTGTATAATTATTTAATACAATCATTAATATGAATGATTTAGAATACAATTTCCGATTTCTAGTTTTTATTTTAAATGTTGTCCCTTACTAGGAATTACTTTTGTTATGTGTTTACAAAAATGTCAACTCTCACACAAAAGACAACCAGATATTAATATTATTTTGAACCGTCCGGGAATTAAATCCGCGACACTCAGTACAGCAGCCGATCGCTCAACTTGTGCCATTAAATGCCTTTAATTGTAGAAATCCACTGTCATGCTATTGATAATACCACTATTTTATTGCTGCACCACTCAAAGATTTACTGGTAGAAAATGCTCAGTACTTACATATCGATGGGTGCAAACTAAAAAAAGTCATCTACAATTTTGCAATTTTGTGATAGTTGCAGTAACTTACTAAAAAATTATATTCTAAGACATGGCAAATGGTCTTTCAACAATGAAGAAATAATAATTCTTTTTTTTAATTATTTTTTTGAAAAAAGAAAATGACTAAATAATTGCTTATAATTCACTTATTATTACTAACTATCAGAAAATCGAAAAATTGGAAATAACTTTTTTTACTTTGCACCCGTCGGTTTGTGAGCATCATCATTATTCCAGCCGAAAGACGTCCACTGTTGGACATAGGTACATACCTCCCCCAAGTATCACTAGAAAGAACAGACTTATGCGTCTAGCTAAGTTTTACGTTATGAGAGGCTTTCCAACGCTACGTCTTCTAGTACGCGGTCGCTACTTCAAAACCTTTCGGCCCCATCGATTATCTGTTTTGCGCGCAATATAATGCCCACAGCCACTAAGCTTGGTGATTCTTCGGTTTGCGTCGGTAACCTTGGTTCTCCTGCTGATTCAATATCTTCGTTTCTGATGCGATCTTGCTAAAAAACTCCGAGCATAGCTAGCATAGCCGAGCATAATTGTCAAATAAACAAAAAAATAAACTTATCAAACATTTAAAATACTAACCCGGAAATAAGTTCTTGAGTACTTTTCATTGCACTTCACTTACACAAGTAACAACCTTTATACTGCAGAAACCAGTAGCGTAGTTAGGAGTGGGGGAATCGGTGCCTTGCGCACGGCCTCGTACCGAAAAGGGCCTCGCATAAGCGAGGGTTCTTTAAGAACGAATGTTTTGTTTAAATTTTGCTTTACCCGTGTACATAAAATATAGCTTATGTCACTCAGGAATAAAGCAGCTTTCTATCGTTAAAAAAAATTAAGCAATCAAACCAGCCCCCCTAGCCAAGTTACAAACGTTTCGCTTGCGCCGAACGCTTCGAGTTGACCTTGCCGCCAATTCTTATGTTCTGATCAAGTGACTGAGCGTTAAAACGACGTCATTCCCGTACATTTGAAGCTTTCTACAAGCTTTAACTATTGCAGATTAACAACTTGGCTAGGAGTACAGTACTTTCAGAGATTACTTCCTAAATACAAACAAAAACATTAAAAACATAATTATTAGTGTAGATATAGATAGGCTGGTTTGACCACTATTTCACCTGATGGTAAGCGACGATGTGGCTGACAGTCGAACACTTTATGAAAAAAAAAATAGGCCTGGCTTCGCCCACGTATAAATTAGACCACGCTACGCCCTGGCTCCAACCTTCCCTTTGCACCTCGTCTTAAATGTAAATTTTACGACCAGATAAACACAACTGAGTCTCAAAACACTTCAAAAGCTGTAATCCCGGAGACTTTTATAAAACTCGTAGCTAATTGAATTGCTAAATTACTTATTGGGAAGTCGAAGCTAGCTAGAATCGAATGGTGATCGGTCAGTGCTTATGAATAATTCAGTAAAGAGTAAATAGCTACTAAACCCAGGAGCTAATGTCGACGGAGTGGAAAAACACCGATGAAATTTTGTAGTTTGGAAAGCGAAGCAGAATTTGTTAGTATTTTTTTAGTTTCATGTGTAAGCTTGTAGCTAAAAGGGTCGATCTTCAGTGATTGCTCAGGTCAGACTTTTTTTTTTTTTTCGATGGGAAAAATCATCCTATGACCACCCCCGCTCTTGGGCGGAGCGGGAGATAGTGTCAAACTCTTACTGACTAAAAAACCCATCCCTTTCCTTCAAGCCTTCATACCGGGGCTCGAGCGCCCTTTCGGATAACCCTGGCCCCAGTAGGCTTCGACCCGGCTGGGCCCCTGCTGTTGCTGACAACTCCTTGAGGCGCGCGGGAACAGCGCGCGCCGTCGACTACTTGGGCTTGGTCCGGACAGTTACCGGACGGCCGGACAGCGAGCTACCCATTGCTTACTGTCCACAAGCCCGGCTCAGGTCAGACTACTTATTGATGATTTATTGTAGCAATAGTGGTGTCCGCGACTTTTCTGCATCATCTTCATCTGCAAAAATACATAGTCGATGCAAAATTGAAAAACAACCCCGCAGTCGCCTGGATGGTCCTCCAAGCGACTGTGGGGTTGTTTTGCACTTGCACAGCTGCTTGCTGGTGCCTAATGCCAGCTATGACCTGCTCTGAGCTGTGTTGTACTTAGTGTCGGTGGTGTCCAACTTGTGACCTATTTAAATATAATAATATAACAATATTCCACAACTATCACACAACGCCGTCTAGTCCCAAGCTAAGCAGAGCTTGTGTTATGGGTACTAGACAACTGATAAACATACTTATATATTTCTAAATACATACATATTATGGATAAATTACACCCAGACACAGAACAAATGATCGTGCTCATCACACAAACATTTGTCCTGGGTGGGAATCGAACCCACGACCACCGGCATAGCAGTCAGGGTCACTAACCACTAGACCAACAGGCCTGTCAAAATTTTAAATATTTTTGTAAAAAAATATAACAGGATGTAAAAGCTATTGGAATCCATCCAGTTACTGAGTCTGAACAAACTAAGTTCAGATTTCTTATAAACTTAAAATAATGTTGTGTAGTAAGTAGGTATATAATAAAAGCAAGTAAACCGAGCGGCATGTAACGCCACGCTACGCCAAAGCGTCGGCGTCAATAGGATCCGCCGCACTTTCAACATGATCTATCGTTGCTATTAGCATACATCGAATAGCAAAACTGTTTCTGAAATTTTGCTATTTTCTGAACGGTATAGAATTAAACGCCATTTTTGCCAATAAAGCGTCACTCACATTTACATATATCTTTATGTATAAATTGTGTTTTTTGGTTTATAAAGTTTATTCTGTTCTATTCATTTGTATATCCTATTTTTCGTGACTTACTTAGTAAACTTACTAAGTACTATGCGTTGCAAATGAGAATAGGATCGATTGCCATGTTGTGTGACGTCACATCGTACTGTCAAATCGAAGAAATTTTGACAAAATTGAAGGACAGAGATGAGTAAAATTGAAGAACTGGATTGTGATTAAACTTTTTTCGTTCACAGTTCGTAAATATGTATTCTTTTTCTTATTAAATTTAAAAATTTCTTTCCTGGATTTGACAGAAAATTGTAACGTCACAACATGCCAATCGATCCTATTCTTTTTGGAACGCGTTGTAAAACCTATGTACGGAAACTTATATTATAAACCAAAAGGTGTGGTTATCGCGGTCTTCTAAAATATCCTCTGGGTTTACAGCTGGCTGGTTATAGGCCTCTACTAGGTGTATAGTTGAGAAGACTAAGCGTTTCGCCTCGTCGTTTATACCGCGTACGTCGAAGGACTGGAACAATTTGCCTGCTGCGATCTTCCCGTCCGATTATAATTTGGGTGTCTTCAAGGCTAGCGTGTCAGAACTTTTACTGACTAAAACCCACCTACTGTATCCTTCAGTTGCCCTCTGCATTGTCTCTTTACTTTTTAGGGTTCCGTAGTCAACTAGGAACCCTTATAGTTTCGCCATGTCTGTCTGTCCGTCTTCGCTTAATCTCTGTGACCGTTAGCACTAGAAAACTGAAACTGAAATTTGGTACCAATATGTATATCAATCACGCCGACAAAGTGGTAAAATAAAAATTGGAAAAAAATGTTTTATTAGGTTAGCTCCCCTATATGTAAAGTGGGAAGTGTTTTTTTTTTAATTTCAACCCTAACGTGTAATATATTGTTGGATAGGTATTTAAAAATGAATAGGGGTTTACAAAAATCATTTTTTGATAATGTCAATAATTTCGGAAATAATCGCTCCAAAAGTAAAAATCAATGTGTAGAGGGGGGGGCTCTAACTGTTGAACCATAAGTTTAGAAAATATGAAAAAAATCTGAAATGTAGAACTTTATAAGGACTTTCTAGGAAATTTATTTTGAACTTGATGGAAAGAACAGTTTTTGTACAAAAAAGACAAAAGGGTTCTACAAAATAATTTCTGGACTAAGTTTGTAGTGTAATCGTATATGCAAGCATTTTTTAAACTCATAAGTGGGTACACCTATTGTGACGGACGGGAAACTACGGAACCCTACACTGAGCGTGGCCCGACACGCTCTTGGCCGGTTTTTTTTAACTGCTTTTGAATAATGGCTCATAATAAACTAGTGCGCCTCGCCATCAGATATTGCTTATCATCAGGTGGGATCGCAGTCAAGCACTTGTTTATATCAATTAAAAAAAAACCGGCCAAGTGCGAGTCGGACTCGCCCATGAAGGGTTCCGTAGCAGCAAGTAACATAATATTAAAGTTCTTGTAATGTGTTGTAACTTTAATCGATGTTTTAATAATAGTGTATTTTTTTTTCGATTTATGACGCATTAAAAAAACACTTCTTACTAGATTTCGTTCAAACCAATTTTCGTTGGTAGTTTTTATAGTAATGTACATCATATATTTTTTTTAGTTTTATCATTCTCTTATGTTAGAAGTTAGAGGGGGGGGGACACACATTTTACCACTTTGGAAGTGTCTCTCGCGCAAACTATTCAGTTTAGAAAAAAATGATATTAGAAACCTCAGTATCATTTTTTCATCAAAGACCTATCCATAGATACCCCACACGTATGGGTTTGATGAAAAAAAAATTTTTCAAGTTTCAGTTTTAAGTATGGGGATCCCCAAAATTTATTGCTTTTTTTCTATTTTTATGTGATAATCTTAATGCGGTTCACAGAATACATCTACTTACAAAGTTTCAACAGTATAGCTTTTATAGTTTCGGAAAAAAGTGGCTGTGACATACGGACGGACGGACAGACAGACAGACAGACATGACGAATCTATAAGGGTTCCGTTTTTTGCCATTTGGCTACGGAACCCTAAAAAACGGTACAGCCTGCAAGTTGGTGAGAGAAGTCTTGAATATCACGTCGGGGTCACCAATGTGGGTAGTAGGTGTTGCAACAACTCCTACGCTATACCTATCTGTGTTCCCTCACATGGTCTTTGTGGTCCAGAGGCACAGTAAATCTTGAGTCCCGTACGGTATATCGAATTACCCTTGAACGATATAACGATGCCTGTCAAAATTGTATAAGCGAGAAACTAAATACAATTATTTTGGATCGGCGGTGCTTTCGATGCAAATTGCTATCGGTAAAGGATTATTTAGTTCAAGCGTGTTGCAGCGAACCATTACATCGTCAAATCTTGGTATCGGCCAACCATTCATACTATGTAGCGTTATTCGGCGAAACGTGCTGTCGTTAAATATCGACTAATAGTTTTTTCGTTTTACTGTTCGTCGGTGAACCATGCTTTCTGTAGACAGTTATATCGTTTAAGGGTAATTCGATATACCGTACGGGACTCTTCCATTGTCTCTTTCTTTTCATAATCATCATTATATCAGCCGAAAGACGCCCACTGTTGGACGTAGGCCTCCCCCAAGTGTTACCACAACGATCGATCCTATCGGATTCCCGCGACCCTGACCAGGTCATCGGTCCACCTTGTTGGATGCCTTTTAACGCTGTATAACTCTTGACTTAAAGATCCCAATGTTGTAGATTTCAGAAAACACAGACTTTGGCAGGGAATTCCACTCCATAGGTACGCATCTTTCAGCTGAAGTGATGCTGTCGATGATGATGATTCTAATGTCTAAAAAGAAAAATCTGAAAGGTCAAAACTTAGGGGGGTTTGAGTTAAGGGTATTTTTAATATTGTGCAGATTTTATCACGAATGCGGGTTTAATGAGGTTTGAGATATCTTTATTTCTCATAAGAATTTACAATTCACTTACATGAGAACTTAAAAATCAACTTACAAGCATTATTGGTAGCGTACAGGTATAGTTTTGACTTAATTACAAATGTAATCCGCATCCCATTTGCGTATTCCGCACATTATAATTTTGTATGAAATGGACATTTGCGGGGATTACGCATGCGGAGCAATCCCGCATGTGTGATCAAAATCACACGATATTAAAAACACCCTAAGTAATAAAAACAAATAAAAACATACTTCGCCAATTTATTAAGTCAAAGTTTACATTATAAACACGGTTCGGTAAAAGCTAATAACTACAGAGTCCATTAAACTAATCTTACACGGGCTTATGACTAATTTCACTACATTGTTTGTTTTGGCAAACTGTTTTAATGGCACACTGAAGATAGTGCCAATTTGATATTACACAACAAATTAGTTTTTGATAAAGGCTTTTGATTATAAAATTTTAATTAACAATCCATTTTAGTTTGCTTGGGTTTTCAATAACTTAAATGATTTTGGGATTTATATCTTGCAGAATTTAAAGTTTTTGGGTCAAAATTTTTGACAAATATATTTATATAGAGAGGAAGATTGCGCTTCACTATCAACGATTGCATCACTGCTTACCATCATGTAGGAACGCAGTCAAGCGCTAGTAATTAAAAAAAATCTTCAGAAAAATTGCAAACGCCGTAACATTGTATGATATAGCGAGAGATTGTAAACTATTTTTTCTAAATAAGACCCCACGGTTATTTTGGAAATTAATGAACTTGGATGTGACTTATATACGATTGTTTTTTCATAATATATCGAGAAATTATGATCAAAGAAAGATTTATTACAATCATACGGAGTCTGTAATTTTTCGGTGACAAGAAATCTTTAGTGTATCCACACCATAAAAAATACTAAAGGAGTTTAAAATTAATAGGGTATAACAATGGGTAGTCTTATCGCTAAAAGCGATTTTTATAGACAACTTTTAGATGGATTTGACAAAGAAGAAAAAAAAAATACGCAAGTAGTTCGTAATGGTACATTTTGTAAATGTGTAATATAAAATTTTGGAGGACAGTGTGGTAAAATTATAAGGTCATTATGGCTTCTGCGTCAGTATAGTTTAGTAGATACATTGTTATTAGAAGATATAGATTATGTATGATTAGAAACTGACATTTTAATATAAGTAATTATGAATCTGATAGCAAACTCTTTAACAATTAGCCAATAAAGTTAGCAGAAAAGTCATTAATTTAATATTGTAACAAAAATTACACTATAAGAACACTAAAAGAAGAAAGATATAAATTTAAAAGCTAGTATAAAAGAACCCTACAATAAGTTATGCAAAGCATTACATTATAATAAAAACTATAAAAATACTACAATTGTAGAATAATGCAATGCCTCATTATAAATATCTAACCCTAAAAACAATGAGCACTAAGATTTCTCATTACTACAAACATTTAATTATTTCTAACACAGCCATGTTTTGTTAAAGAAAATGTATACTTCCAAAACATTTAGTAACATCCCACTCATTTCACCCTCTTTGGCAACGAAAACTATTATTACATTACTTTTATCACTTTACTAAAGTCTTTTTAGGAAATTCTCTAGCGGTATCCCTAAGGGTGCTGTTTTGGGACCTTAAGTAAAATATTTGGTGTTTCTAATCGTAGCATACGTTAATAACTACTTCAAAATAGCAAATACCAAGTGTATTTGTACCAATAGGAGTTATTTCGTTTTTGGTAATCAAAAATCGTTGTAATTACCCTTTTGAAAAATTCACCATCGTCAACCTGTTTCAATTTAAATTTTTCTTCAATTACCATTTCTTTCACTTTTAAAATGTTATCTAAAAGCGAGAAAAATAAGATAAGACAATAATTCAGTAGTGTACCGTATCAAACTGAGGGAAAGAACAATTTATTACCCTCCTCCTACTTCCAACTTAAACACTAACTTTTTACTTGAAACCTTAAGTAACTTACATTATAATATTACGATACAATTCACAGCCTATTTTGGCTTTACAACGTCTAATTAGGATAATGAATATTTTAGAGGAAAATTGTTATTTTATTACTAAGTTATTTTAAAGATTGTCGACTGACCTGTCACCGTAATTTAAGAAGTTTTAGCTCAGATTTAAGTTTCAAACCCTTCTTAGTATTTCATTTTGAAACTTAATTCTGAAAATGAGCTTAGTTTTAAAGTGAAGACAGGAAAGTCCACTCGATTTATATTGAAAGGCATAAATTCGATTAACAAATTAAAATATTTGATTAAAAGTCTCAGATGGCAGACATAGTACTGCTGTATCAAGTCCTACTTAAACTATCAACAATATTTATGAAATTCTATCAAAAAGACCATTGAGTATATACCACTCCAACTCCCACGCAATTTTTTTTTTGGCAAGTCGTGCATTTAGCCAGTCGCAAATGCAAATCTAACACAACCTCCTGTTTTTGGTATATTTGGCAGCAAATGTATCGTGCCATCCTTCTCGACAAGCTTCGCTGAGCTAATCGATACTTTAAAATTGTTAACTCCATTTTACTGATATCTTTTTGTTTCAATGATTCCACATACCGTCCAGTTGTGTAATAATTGAGATAAAAAACTACATCAATGGACATCACAATACTAACAAAAAATTAATTTGCGAATAATTTAAACCGCCACGGAACTTCACTTGAAGTCATCTCGCCAATAACTCCCCATACTACTTGAGCTCTAATAATCTCACGCATCTTTACAAAAACTGTCTGACCATGTCCAGATAAAAACCCTCATTATCAAGTTTCCTGATGAATTTCGTGTAAGCCTTTACCAGGCTTACGCGGATGCCTATGGATCTCCACTATCAACAGGCAAGAACTGCTGCTGAGCAACTGAAGATAGCATCATATCGATGGGCTTGGTGTCATCGTATAGCGATGGTGCCTCGCAGAGAATGGCAAAGGTGCCAACAATGGACGCAATGGTGAAGATCCAGAGGAAAAGACGGTCGAGCACCATGGCCACGAAACCCCAGTCTTGGTCTTCCTGTTAGAGAAAACAAAAACATATACTGATATGTAGCGTAGTTCACACTTCTACAAGTGAATGAACATTAGGGTTTTTATTGGGGTATAAAATAAAATCGTTCTAACAAATTAACACGTATTTAGATCAAAGTGTTGAATAGGAGAGTCAATTCAGTACACCGTATCACACTATGACCGTGATAGAAACGTATCAAGCGCGGAAATATAATCTACGAACTCCATGCTCACTAGCCATCTACAAATTCATTCACTGTTTTGAGGTACGTAAATAGATGACTATAATATTTCCTAAAAAGTTTAAGGTTTGTCTTTTAGACACTGTACGAAGCTAGTTCATGCACGCGATGGCATTGGTTACCGTCGATACGGTTTAATGAGCATAATCGCTTATTCTCCCGATTGAAAGAATATTTGGATGCCTGACGTTCCTAGCACTGTCTGTATGATATGGTGTAATGAACATACTCCTTAATTTTAAAAGTTGGACTTAGAACAATATATTCTATCATACAGGTTGTCCTAGTTCAGACCACATTGATGTAATGTATTTTGAAAATTGGGAAAATAAATAAATCATTATTATTAATATCTGTGCATATACAAAAAAGAACACAATATCTGATGTCATCGTTAATCTAGAAAATATATTGATTTAAAACAGGTTGATTCTAAGAACCGAAGGCTTAATTACAGTCAATACTTACAGCATTAAACTCATCCTGCCTCTGCATGTGATGCTGTATAAACATGACGTTATGAATTGCCTTCTCCAGTTCAAATGGGTACTTCTTCCGTGGAGCCACATCGCTCAAAGAGTCGTCAAGTCCTGACATTACTGATGGTAGACCATTGTAACCAGCACCAAGACTACCCAAAGCTCCGACGAGGCCGCTGAACCTGTTAAAAGGATTTAAAAGACCAATGTCATAATACTAATGAATGATCATCTTTGTCGACAGTATATGTTCATTGAATCGCAATTTTTTTAATTAGAAATTTAGAATCAATGGATTCAAATAATGGGATTAAAATTAATTACGTGGCAGCGTTATTAAACATGGATTTGAATACTAATGATTAAGAGCTTCATTGTTCGAATGAATTCACCAACCTGTTAGTAGCCGTAGTTGAGTGTAATCCATTACATCCTCCAGGCAGATGGTGACGCAGCGAATCAGGGCTGGATGCATTGGAATTCGTCTGTTCAGCAGCTGCTAAAGCATCTTTAAACTTATTCTTATTCTTCATACTTCTCCCAGCTATCTTCTGTGCAGCCAGGTCTCTCAACAAGTCTTTTGGTACCCTCATCAGTAATAGCTTTGGTAACTTTGTTATGAAGAATTTTCGAACCCAAGGTGCCATCTTATGAGTACTAGGCTTGCGGTAGTGAACGTTCAGTATTATAATAGTTATTACTACTGATAGACCTACCAGTAACATAGTAAATAGTAGATACTTACCCAATAAAGGTAAAGCAAGTGAGGTAGAAGGGATAATTTCGGAAATCAGTAAGAAGAACATAGTTTGCGATAGTAGTATAGAAATGCTGAGAGCTATCTTTTCTCCGGAATCAGCTGGTAAATAAAATACTAGGACTGAGAGGTATGATATACCGACACAGGGAACGATTAGGTTTACAGTATAGAACAGGGTCTTTCTTCTGAGTGTGATGTTGAAGAAGATATCTGAAACAAACGGCTTTGTTGAATGAAAGGTTTCGCAAACATTCCAAAACAAGACACAAGAAGGCTACAAAACCGACCTCCAAAAAATAAATGAATTCCTGTCAAAGATTGTTAAAATTTTTCCTAAAGAACAGTATTTTGTGACCAGGAGAGCATGGTTGGGAAGAAACATGTAATTCATTGGTGAATGGCAGATAAAGGATCAGAGAAAATAAAGCGTTTCTTTAGCTATAAAAGTGTCAAAACAGAATATATGCCCATTATTTTGTCTTAAATTCTAATAGATTTGTTGCGTAACGATCAAGAATTGTCATATTTCGAAGTAAACAGTTCTTATTCTAACATATTTCAACTTGATAGTGTCTTAATATCAATTTGGCTGCCATTGACGACTTACGAGGGAAGAATCCCAAAAAAAAACTGATCATTGGTGTTTTTAAGCAAATAAATGGGTTGATCATATTCAGATTTTTTTTTTTAATTCATTTACTTAGTATAGATACTGGGCTTGCTGTCGCATCGCAATGTGAAAGTTTAGCAAAAGGTTCATCTGTGATTTCGCATACCCTTCTGGTCAGAAGGATTTCTTATAAAAAAATATAAAGGTGAAAAAAAAATTAGTCCCCTGGGCTGCGTTCAAAATTGAGTTTAGAGTTAATTCTAATACGTCATTGGGTAATTTTTGAACGCGAATGGAGTTCTCCTGTCAATGTCAAGCATATTGCCGCTTACTCCAACCTACCCTGCTCAAAGTTACGGTTAGTTGGGTTAACTCTGCAGTAGCTACTCGAGATATTTAAGAACGACCCGGGGTTCAACTCTACTCGACTCTGGTTATTTTTGAACGCACTACAGAAGAGACACAAAACCAAGAACATAAACTAATCAACAATTCCATACGGTGTACCCAAAAATAAATTTAAAACAAACAAACCTCAAGATTTCCAAGAACAAATCTCTCAATAAAAACCTCCATTTGTAAAGTCCAGAAGACATAGAAACGGACAAAGGATTTAATTTCAGTCTTTGTAAAGAATCTTATTGTCTAGACTAGTACATGTTACGGTCTGTTGCTGTACTGAATAAGGTTTTCTCTGAGAATTTCCAGTGTTACAGAAAGATACAGAAAGATAAACTTCTTCAGCTGACCGATTTGTTTGTTCTCCAAGTTTTACAGGATCTCGGATTTATCTTTAATGCTACGCTTAATAGATTAAACGGTATTAAATGATAAAGTTTTACCGAGTTTTTACCGCTGAGTATATTTGTTCTTTGTAATTCTTTTTGTTAGAAGAAAATGGTTTGTATTAACAATGTTACTTCTAGGTAAACGCGCTCCATCGTCAGCCACATCATTGCTTGCCATCAGGTGTGATAGTCGTCAAAAGCGAGCATATTTACACTAATATTACAGAGAGTAAAGTTTATTTGGTTTTTAGGAGATAATCTCAGAAAGTACTAGTCCGATTGCGAAAATTTTTTCATCGATTGAAAGCTGCTTTATTCTTGAGTGACAACTCATTACAATACCCAACAAGATTTTTTGCGTCATTTGAATAAAATGACTTCTCTCCTTCTAGGTGGCGTGGATCTCTTCCACGCCATGGGCTGTCGGGCTTTTAGGTTTTAAAGAAGAAGAATCTTTATTTCTCATAAGAACATATTACATCGTTCACTTACATGAGATTTAAAATTTATAGTTCTAAAATGAGACTAAAATTCACAGTGCTCCTTCAGTTGCCGTTTTGCGAGGGCTACGGTAACTTCTTCGAACAACCCGCAGCCCTGGCAGGCATAGGCTTAGTCTTTAATTAGCAGAAAGTTGAAATTTTATTTGGATGTACATAATTATTATAATTTTTTTAATTTAAAATTAAAAAAGATAAAAATTAAAGGTTGTTCCACTACAAGAAACGTTATTTTATCACTTTTTTTGCACGATTTTAATAGTACGTAAACGTGTGGGAGTTCGACTCGTACTTAGTCAGTTTTTTACATACGAATTCAAAATGAACGTAAAAATACTTGTTTCGAATTAATTACGATAAGGAAATAATCACACGCAGAGAAATTCTCCGAAAACCTTTTATCTCGATGTCTCTCGTTCTATATAACCAGTTCCCCAGTAAAACACCAACAATTATCATCAAAGAATCGAAAGGGGGATTTCTAATTTGACGGCAGTAAGTCCTCGGCAGAGCCGGCAGTAATTACAGACTACTCCGGGGAAATTGCTTAGATTTAACTAGTCATTGAAGATGTTACAACCAAGTTCCAAATTGGTGGGTCATAATTCTATGATTACAATTGTAATTCTAGATTGTTTTTGGCGATGTTCTTTTGTTTATTTATAAGCTTTGATTCTGTTTTATCTGAAGTGCATTTTTTAATTATATATAATTTTTTAGTTTAAAAATTAAAAAAATAAACAGTTTAAATACTTTAAGTTAGTTTAACCTTTCAATCGTGGTAATTACAGACACAATAGAAAAACAATAGGTGCGTTCGCTTGGGGTTTAATGAATTAAAAATTTGACAATAAATTTTCTTTATATTTTCTTGTTTTTTACTGCATTGTGTATTATTTTAAGATTATATTTAGTGGTGGTATGTTAAATTTTATATGTCTTTTGCATGCCTACATGGTATGCCCATATGGCTGAACTTGTTATCTATATTTTTCTGTCATCTTTACTGTTACCCAAAACAAAAATTATCTTTATCTGTTGTCTGTTTAATTTACAACAGTCGATGAAAGAGGTTATCGGTTTTCTTTTTGTAGAAAATCATAAAATAACCCCTTCCTATTGTAAGCGGAAGAATCGGGTACTGGATCGATTTCCATTATTTTTAAAAGAAATAAATTTTATTGACAAAATAACTTTAATTTTAAAGTCGGTGTTTTTGGTGTCGTTTCTTCATTTTTTGACATCGAATTCCGAAATAGACAACCCAAATAACATGAAATTTGAATATAATTAGTGAAATAAGGGTAATGTGAACTTTACATGCCAATACAGCAATCCTGAAAAATTTGCTTATTGAAGAGTCATGTCTCGTGGTCTATATTTGAAGTTTCTTGTCACTTCTTCATCAAATTTAAATAGCTAGCGGTTGACATTTGGCAAAGATATATCTGAACAAAATATAAAAAAAAGAACTAGAGAACCTCCTACGTTTTTAGAAATCGATCAAAAATTAAACCATCGAACAGTATCGTTAAAAACAACACAAAAATAACGCGATCGTACCAAAATCAAATTTTAAACCCTCTCCCTCTTATTAATAGCTATCCGTTAAAACTTGATCATAACCATTAATCCTCAAAATTAAAACCATTTGAGCTCATAATAAAAAAATTAATCAAACAAACCTCGAAAGGTGTGGACTGTAAAAATGTATCAACGAAAAAAGGTTGAAAATCTCTCGAGTGCCGTAAAACTGAAATGAAAGGGGTGTCATTATGAAGTTCCAAATGTGTGTATCTAAACGTGAAATATAGGTACAGGAAGGTTGTTAAATGGCGAGCTTCGCAAGCGAAATTACGTATGCTGTGTAAGGACGGCCGTGTCGTCATCCGACAGATGAGGAACTGTAACACGGGCATAACAATGATACTGGACCCACAGAATATGGGCTGTTAAATCGCTGAGATGTATGAGGACTGCGTAAGTGGGCGAAGAAAAATATGTCGGGGCTCTTTGAGTATAAGCTGGTCTTTGTAATTTTTTGGACATCTGTCTGTAAAACCGATGAGTGTGATTATGTTTGGAGCCGGTGCGGGGCGTATGCATGTTTGTGTGTAGTCATCTTTAACTGTTTTTCTCTTCTTTTTAGAAAAGAAAGAAAGAAAGAAGAACAGCCCCCCTAGTCCAGTTACAACCATTTCGCTTGAGTCGAACGCTTCGAGTTGACCTTGCCGTCAATTCTTTTATTCTGACCACGTGACTGAGCGTTAAGACAAACGTCATTCCCGTACATTTGAAGCTTTCTACAAGCGTTAACTATTGCAGATTAGCAACTTGGCTAGGGGTACAGTTTATTTACGCGTTAAAGACGCAAACTTAAAAGTAGGTAACAGAACATAACATCAAAATAGGGAAGATATGCGTCTCCTCCGCGGAAAACGGCCGAACGTTCAGCATAAAGCTGCGGCCTCACGCATAATGCGTTGAGCTTACAGCGCTGGTTTTCAGCGTGGGCCGGTCGCTGGGTCTGGTTTAGGTTGGTCAATCATTTAATAACACCTTTCACCCTTGGGCGGAGCGGGACGGCTTACTAGATTTTTCTGACTAAAGTTCCAGGGCCGGGTTTTCCTT
The DNA here is from genome assembly GCA_929112965.1 of Mythimna albipuncta. Taxonomy (NCBI): domain Eukaryota; kingdom Metazoa; phylum Arthropoda; class Insecta; order Lepidoptera; family Noctuidae; genus Mythimna; species Mythimna albipuncta. The sequence goes on from OV815973.1 coordinate 3,532,541, forward strand.
TTACAAGCGAACCCATGGCCCTAGGCTTCGACCCTGCTGGGCCCTTACGGTTTGCTGACATATTTTTGACGCTCCGTCGATGGTTTGGGCTCAGTCTGCACGGTTATTAGCAGCGCAAGCCCGCGCCTACGGTGATGTTTAACTGTTTACGTTTTTCTTTGCTGATCATTTTATTTAGGGTTCTCACATAAAACTGCAATGCGATGTCATGCAGCAAAGCATAGAGTCGATTGACTATAAAATGTGCAATGAGAAACGTCATCATTATTTCTACAGAAAGACGTTGACTGGTAGACATAGGTCTCGCCCAAGTATCCCCATAACGGCCGGTCTTATGCGTCTAGCTTCAGTCGGAATACCGCGACTGAATTCGATGCGAATCATTTTCGATTTTTTGCGCTGCGTCGTAGCTCACAGATGTTTACGACGTGAATGGCAGTTTTGTGTTTAAAGCTACAAAACTAAATCTGAGTTACTAACTAGCTTGTGGCCGCGGCTTCGCCCGCGTACGTAAAAGACCTTCCCTCTTTCTCCCCCTTTTCTCACTTTTTCTAACCCATACGTGTGGGGTATCTATGGATAGGTCTTCAAAAATGATATTGAGATTTCTAATATCATTTAATTTTATTTTAGGTTGTCTGGAAGATATCGCTTTCAGCGATAAGACCGCCATAATTGTACCCACAAACTGAAGTTTTTGTATAAGCTGTATTACTTTTTGGTGTACAATAAAGTCTATTCTATTCTATTCTATTCTATCATTTTTTTTCTAAATTGAACAGTTTTCGCGAAAGACACTTCCAAAGTAGTAACCCCCCCCCCCCTCTAACTTCTAAAATAAGAGAATGATAAAAAAAATATATGATGTACATTACCGTACAAACCACTAACGAAAATTGGTTTGAACGAGATCTAGTGAGTAGTTTTTTTTTTTTTAATACGTCATAAATCTAAAAAAATACACTATTATTAAAATACCGACCAAAGATCGATCGACTTATTCTTTTAAATGTTTGTCCAGTATTTTTGTTTATTTTGTGTAGGTACAATAAAGATATAAATAATAATAAAGTTACAACGAACTACAAGAACTTTTATATTATGTTACTTGCTGCTATGGAACCCTTCACGGGCGAGTCCGACTCGCACTTGGCCGGTTTTTTAATTAAAAAATTAGCCTATGTCCGTCTCCAGGGTCCCAACTATCTCTGCACCAAAATTCATCAAAATCGGTTTTGCTATTTAGGCGTGAAGACGTAACAAACAAACTTACTTTCACTTTTATAATATGAGTAAGGATTACATGTATCAAATAATTAATGGTCACTGATGAATAATTACAATAGCTCTAGAACGCGTAAATTATTTAATGTCCCAATTTGTCGTACTATGGTTCGATCTACCTCCCCTACATCGATATGTTAATGATGCTCAACGCGCTCGTAGAGACCAACCCTGGATTGGCCTTGTTTGCTGATGAATAGAAGACAACAGTATTAACAAGTATGCGATTTTGTGAGAAGACAGAGTGAAAGGTTTAACGTAATAGTGTTAATGGATAGTTTGCTGTATTAAGCAAATTTCTACACTAACATTATAAAGAGATCAAGTTTGTTTGTAGGGGGTAATCTCTGGAAGTACTGGTCCGATTGCTAAAATTTTTCCACCAATAGGAAGCTGCTCTATTCCCGAGTGATATAGGCTATATTTTATGTACCCGGGCGAAGCCGCTGGCAAAAGCTAGTAATAAATAAATGTAAAGCCACTCACAGTCCATATCAACAAGGAAGCAGACTTCTTTTTGGCTAAGCATTCAAATACACTGAACAAAGTTACTGATAAAATCTTTCATAAAAAAGAGTCATAAAGAAATTTCATCAAAGTTTATTTCCTTTACACCAAAGAATAAAAACATTTTCTCTAAGAGCAGTTTTCCTGTTGAGTGTCAGTGTATTTTGTTCACGTAAGTGGCTCGTGGCTGGGTAAACTGCCTGATTCTCTAACAATCGGCTGTAAGTGCATGAAGACGGGTTCTTTAGGCATCAAGTGGCCCTTTCAAGCCCTTTGTACGTTCAAGTTCCTTTATATCTGCGTTGATTCTGACACTTGAGAGTTTTTTAATGAATCCTGCTTAACTTTTAGGCTATGATATGGTTTTATTGAAGTTTAATTGTGCATGGCAGTGGGCAGGGCTCAATCTAGCTATTTAACCCCTCCAGGCAAAGATAATTTTCGCCGTCCTTTAATTACACAAAACCATACCCTAACTCATATTATAAATGTGAAAGTGTGGATGTCTGGATGTTTGTTACTTAATTACGCAAAAACGGCTGATCGGATTTAGATGAAATTAGGCATGCATATAGCCTTCAACATGGAAAAGAACATAGGCTACCTTTTATCCCGATTCCTTAAGTACCTAATGCAACGCGGGCGAAGCTGCGGGCAAAAGCTAGTAAGTCATAACTCTTAACCTTTCAGATACCGTCAATTTGAGACACAATAGATGCGCGAAGGTGTTCGATTGGGGTTTAATGAACTAAGTTTTAAATATATCCACTAACCAACCTGAAGTAGGTTGGAAGGTGGCACATAAAATTCTCAACCTGACATTTTGAGTGTGGATAGCTAATGGCCAGGTTGGAAGATAGGAATAAACTAATTTAGCCGTCCATCATTTTTTTCCGCTCTGGCCAAATGCCCAGCTTGCACCCCCCCCCCCCTTATATCGGGCGCTGAAAGTAGCAAACTCTCACAAAAATTTCATGAAAGCATCTGGAAATCATCCTCCAGCAAATAATAGACAAAATCCCAAACACAACATTTCAAAGAGCGAGGTATATCGACATTCATTCATGTAATAAATAAAATCATATGTGTACATGATTGGCATATTGTTTTATGCACAACCAAAAGTACTTTATTTCTAGTTCAATGTAGAATCGAAAAATTGCAGTACCCTTAGGCAAGTTGCTAATCTGCAATAGTTAACGCTTTTAAAAAAGCTTCAAATGTACGGGAATGAAGTCGTCTTATCGCTCAGTCACGTGGTCAGAACAAAAGAATTGGTGGCAAGGTCAATTCGAAGCATTCGGCACAAGCGAAACGTTTGTAACTTGGCTATGGGGGCTGGATACAGAATAGATAGTTATTTTAACTTTTGCTTTATTTCAGGTGCAAATCGTGAGAAATTGAGGCTTATTCATAAGAAAAATTGCTAATAGTGTTTTCGAGAAAAAGTGTGTTTCGTCAAAAGGGAAAAATTGCTTACTTTTTTATGAAATTTGATTTCTAAGTAGAAATCAAATTTCATTCTTTCGACAAGTGTCAGTATAAGTTTTATCTTTCCTATGTTACGGTCGGTTTCATTCAGTTGCATCGAATTAGAATGGATTACCCGGAAATAGGTTAATTTACACATAGTACTATGCGTTCTAAATAAGAATAGTAAAGTCAATAACTTCGATTGACAGATCCAACGCATTGTATATGTATGTTTAAGTTTGAGTATTGTATTATACAAGATATTGCTATATAATTGTACGTCTTTATATTTACCTACATTTTAATGATAAATATGATACATTTTAAACTTTACATTTTATTAGATAATTTATTCCAGTTTACCCACAAGTTGTCGGTAAGATATTGATCTCAGCAATATGACTGACATTCCACCCATAGAAATAAGTTTGTGTAATAGAGTTGTGTAACTATTTTAGTTAACAATATAGTATAAATCTAATCTATTCATATTCATTCAGCTACTTTATCCATAAAGATATTTTGCAAAAGCTACCCTGGCTCTGGAACATAAAGAGCAACTAGAGGAGCACGGGTGGGTTCTAGACTTTAGACAGTAAAAGTTTGACACTTCCACTAGCTCTAATCAGAAAAGTTATAAATGGGATGACGCACTTTACGGCAGACGAAAGCACGGTTGGTGCAGTGGTTCAGCGATTGGCTGCTGCACTTCGTGCCGTGGGTTCGATTCCCGCACGGAACAAATATTTGTCTAGTCTACAGATAGCTGTTTCTAGTTTGGGTGTCTTGTGTATGTATAACCATCCCATGACAAAGGTGTTATTCCTAAGGTTGGGTCATCATCATCATCAGCCTTTTTAATGTTCCCACTGCTCAGGACTCAGGACTCCTCTCTAGGAGAGGGAAAGGTCTGTCATCCACCACGCGGGCCCAGTGCGGGTTTTTTTTTAAGGTGGGAAAATATCATCCAATGACATCCCCCGTTCTTGGGCGGAGCGGGAGATAGTGTCAGACTCTTACTGACTAAAAGACCCACCCCGTTCCTTCTAGCCTTCATACCGGGGTTCGAGGGTAAATGTTACATGTTTTCGAATTTTTGGTTCTAAGACACGCCGGTTTCCCCACGATGTTTTCCTTTACCGTTTTGAGAATAGTGGTAATGAAATAAATTACACAAAGTAATGTGCTTGACTGGGTTTGAACCCGCGACCTAAAACTCGTAGGTTGGGGCCGTTACTACTTGGCTACCACTGCTCTCTAGAGTTGGGTAACGTTTTTAAAAAATACAAGAAATGGATTTTAAATCATAATCTCAGTAACACTATCGATCTCCCTCCTCCCAAACCACAATAAGTCCACAGTGATACCACTCAGAATGATAAATTAGAAACATCGAGCTGATCTGCATTCACGGCCTGCTTGAGAGACATTACCTAAACAACCGTTTAACCTATTCAAGGAGACGTGGCGGCAGTAAAAGTCACTAATTTTGCATAGATAAGAGTATTCGCCGTTCTACGGTAATTTACAACGTTCCCAGATTAGCGGAGTGCGACATCTCTGGGAAATAAAAGGATTGTCTGAAAAGATGGCGGTTTTAGTCAAGATTTTGTGGGCTGCGATGCCAAGATCTTGATTGGGCCTGATAAGGGTGTCTTCGTTGTTATTGCTTTTATATTTTTCTTAGATTCTGTGGAGGTTTGTTTTAACACAAGGCATTATGCTTAATCAATACGATTTCTGTAAACCAACATACACCAGGAGTGATGAACAATTAGAAAAGCGTTGAATGAAAATTGAAAAATACATCAAGTATGAACAAAAACGAACGCCGCTGATGAACCTAGAAATACTTTTTACAAAAGTTTTCATGTCCTATTCCGGAATATGGTTTATCCGAATACAAAGTTTTATCTAAATTCATTCAAACCTTCGTGTGTAAAATACATGCACACTAACATACATTATAACCTTTCGAATTTACAATTTTAAGGGCCAAGCGCCCCAAAAGTTCCATAAAACAGTGATTTTCTGAGGCCTACTCCTCCGTAACGGCTAGGTCAATTGGTTTGAAAAAAATATATGTGTATTATAGATTCATGAACAATATCAACATTTGATTTTTTCGTGCAATTAATACGTTTGTAAAAAAAAAAAAAAATTAGCAATTTCGCAACTTTTCCCTACTCCTTCGAAACGGCTTGGACCTTTAGAAACATTTATACACATACAAATTGGTGGTTAAATATTCTTCAAAGTGAACATTGCATATATAAATCAATCAATATCTCGCAGAGAAAATGGATTTAAAGCGCTTTCCGGGCGCTGCTGGCCGCAAATAAATGCACAGATTTGCGTACTGCCGCCTAGGCGAGTGCGAGAGTTGCGTTCAAATAATTTCGGTCAAATGGTTCAAGGGACTATACGCCTTAACGCTGAATTTCTCACATCTACTTCTTTTTTTTTTCAACAAAGTTTGAACACCTATAATAAATGCTAAAATATGGACAATTATTAAACTTGAAACATGTATCTACGATATTTATCTGTATCATTGGAGAAAACCCCACTTGCGATGCTATCCCCTCTTGCAGGTATAACTCCGTCGTGAAACAGTCCGTCGAATCGAAAAAGGAAAACAGGAACGAGGCAACCATCACCCCATACACGGGCAGGGTGGGAGATGTCAGCAAAACCATTGGGGCCCAGCAGGCTGAAGCCTACTTGAGGAGGAGTGGCAGGCAATCGCCGACTTCTGCGAAGCAGTCATGCTCGCAAAGGAGGAGGCCGACTGCATCAGGCAACGGCGTTCTCGCCGCCGCCGCCGGGTTTTTGATCCCGATTTCCGGCCGCCTAAGGGGCGGGCTTGCGGACAGGGAGCAATGGGTAGCTCGCTGTCCGGCCGTCCGGTAACTGTCCGGAGCGATCCCAAGTCGTCGACGGCGAGCACTGTTCCCGCGCGCCTCAAGGAGTTGTCAGCAACAGCAGGGACCCAGCGGGTCGAAGCCTACTGGGGCCAAGGTTATCCGAAAGGGAACTCGTGGCCCGATATGAAGACTTGAAGGAATGGGGTGGGTTTTGTAGTTAGTAAGAGTCTGACACTATCTCCCGCTCCGCCCAAGAGCGGGGGTTGTCATTGGATGATTTTTTCCACTATAAAAAAAAGGCTACTGGGGCCATGGGTTGACTTCCGAAAGGGGAAACCCTTGGTCCTGGAGCGCAAAGGATAAAGAAGGAACAAAGGAAAAATTATAGAGTAATAAAGATGTCAAAATTTGGACATCTTAATTACTCTATAATTTTAATAAATGATTTTGTTTTGAAAATCGAAACTTCATTCTTAAATCCCAGGCGCGACATTTTGCGAAAGAGACATTCTGCGCCTAAGCCGAAGGAACATGGGCGTTATTTTAGTCAGTAAAAGTCTGTCATGCTCCTCTCCGCCCTAGATGGGGAGAAATCGTTAGGTTTTTTTTATTATATAACATTTTGGGAACACAATTATTTTGCCTGCAGCTAAGCAGTGAAATTTTCTTCGAGAGTGGAATTTCCTGCCAAGTCTGTAATAAAAATATTCCACAACTATCACACAATGCCGTTTAGTCCCAAGCTAAGCAAAGCTTGTGTTATGGGTACTAGACAACTGATAAACATAAAAACTTATATATTTCTAAATACATACATACTTATATAGATAAATTACACCCAGACACAAGAACAAAAGGTCATGCTTATTTCACAAACATTTGTTCTGGGTGGGAATCGAACCCACGACCTCTGGCATAGCAGTCAGGATTACTAATCACTTGACCAACAGGCCAGCAATGGTTTCTAATGGTTTTCCAACAAAAAAAAAAAAATAGATTAATATAATATTGTAAACTAGTTCACATTTTTAAGTGTTCCGACAACCGAAAAAAAAAACCGGCCAAGAGCATGTCGGGCCACGCTCAGTATAGGGTTCCGTAGTTTCCCGTCCATTACAATAAGTGTACCCACTTAAGGGGTTAAAAAATGCTTGCATATACACTTATATAAACTTAGTCCAGAAATTATTTTGTAGAACCCTTTTGTCTTTTTTGTACAAAAACTGTTCTTTCCATCAAGTTCAAAATAATTTTCCTAGAAAGTCCTTATAAAGGACTACTACTACTAGTGCTACTTTTCAAATTTTTTTCATATTTTTTAAACTTATGATTCAAAAGTTAGAGGGGGACACACATTGTTTTTTACTTTTGGAGCGATTATTTCCGAAATTATTGACATTATCAAAAAATGATTTAAGTAAACCCCTATTCATTTTTAAATACCTATCCAACGATATATCACACGTTAGGGTTGAAATTAAAAAAAAATCACCTCCCACTTTACATATAGGGGGGCTACCCTAATAAAACATTTTTTTCCAATTTTTATTTTACCTCTTTGTCGGCGTGATTGATATATATATATATTGGTACCAAATGTCAGCTTTCTAGTGCTAACGGTCACAGAGATTAAGCGAGGACGGACAGACAGACGGACAGACAGACAGACAGACAGACATGGCGAAACTATAAGGGTTCCTAGTTGACTACGGAACCCTAATAACCGAGTTCGTTTTACAAGTGCCCATGTAGGCCTATGTGAAATAAAATATTTTTGACTTTGACTTTGATATAAAGAATATCTTCTACAACAAAGATTAACTCTACAAGATTTAATACAAATATTTGTTATATTTTCACAAAAAGTTTATATTCATAGGAGAAATAACACTTTACTGAAGTTGCTAACCCATATTTGCGAGTTTGTAAGCATATTATCCAATGAAACTTGGGAACAAGTAATTTGTTTAGTTCTAAACTTTGATTAGATTTATATTGAAGCGCCGTTGTGTTAAATCCTTCTGGAGTTTTTGTTTGGGAATATTTTTATAAAGCTTTGTAGTTATATTGTATTATATGTTTTTTAATATACGATTTATGAATATAGTTATTTTTTTACTGGGACTATTTTGTAGACTTTAATATTGTATCGATTTATAAAAATAGTAATCAAAAACAATGTTAAAATTATATAAAATGTATTGTTTATCGGATTCCCGCGATCCTGACCAGGTGTGCTATTCTCTAAGAAAACAGCCTTGAGTTCAGCGCTGGCACAGCGACGAGTCGTGAGCGCAGTGCATTGAATTAACAACCCAATGCCCCTTTACATTGGATTGTTAATTCAATGTAAAGGGAGAATAGCACCCCTGGTCATCGGTCCGTCTTGTTGAAGGCCTTCCTTCGGATCCGATGGGTGCGTGACGCACAGGATCGATCATTCTGGCGAAACTTGGAGGAGGCCTATGTTCAACAGTGGACATCTATCGGCTGAAATGATGTTTTTTTTGTCGATGGTAAAAATCATCTTATGACAACCCCCGCTCTTGGGCGGAGCGGGAGATAGTGTCAGACTCTTACTGACTAAAAAACCATCCCGTTCTTTCAAGCCTTCATAACGGGGCTCGAGCGCCCTTTCGGATAACCCTGGCCCCAGTAGGCTTTGACCCGGCTGGGTCCCTGCTGTTGCTGACAACTCCTTGAGAAATGATGATGATGATGATGATGATACATATCTATGTATGTCTAAAGACTTAGGTTATGTCTCTTATATGTTAATCTTAATGAATAAAATTATTAATAATATTATTTCAAAGAATCGTGGATCCACGTTCGTAAATTAGTAATTAAAGCAAAAAAAAATTTTCGAAACCTGTGAAGATGAACCCCTAGAAGACGTTCTTAAAGGTCTTGAAGACTCAAACTTATCCTTAAAAAAAACCTTTTGAGAGGTTAAGTTTAATTCCTAAAGAAATACACTTCAAACGTACATAAAACAGACAGTAACTGGCAACCGCTAATATCTATTTTTATTTTTAAGTTTTTACTTTTTAATACCTTTTTATACTATTTTAACGCTTAGTTACAAGAAACCCCTCCTCAGCCCCCCTAGCCAAGTTACAACTCGAGGCGTTCCACACAAGAAAATTGAATAAAAACGACTTTATTCAATTTGTTTCGTTGATTCATTATATTAGAAGAAAGCATTTATTATGCAATTTTTATTTTTAACTAGCTTTTGCCCGCGGCTTCACCCGCGTGGCCTTAGGTACTTAAGGAATGGGGTTATCCCCATTCCATAAGTACCTAAGGCCACGCAAACGGCCGACGACGGGCAAAAGCTAGTCAACTATAAAAAAATAGGTCTATCAGGAATCAGATTGATCATACTAACTACGTTTCGATATTACGAGTACATAGGTACATGTCAATCGCAATAATCCTCGGCACAGTCTCAAATTCGCATTTCCTTTGAAAAACAACACAACAGAATCATCGAATGTGTAATGATTAGCAAATCATATTTCGAATATCCCGTCTTTTTTCCTAACTAGCTTCGGCCCACGGCTTCACTGGAGTAAAAGTAGAAAATTACACAAAGGGAATAATTTTGTAATCGACTTTGACAGCTTGGAATAAAATTTATGACGAACTAGCTTTTTCCCGCGGCTTCGCCCGCGTGGCATTAGGTACTCAAGGTATCGGGATAAAAGGTAACCTATGTTCTTTTTCATGTCAAAGGCTATATGCATGAAAGATTTCATCCAAATCCGTTTAGCCGTTTTTGCGTGATTAAGTAACAAACATCCACACTTTCACATTTATAATATTAGTTAGGATATGATGTGTAATAATAAGATGTGTAATAATAATATTTGAAAGACAAGTTTTTTTATTATGGATAGACTCGCGTTTGAACCCCAATTTAAACGATTGTAAGAGATGATGTGGCCGACGATGGAGCACGCTTGCCTAAAAGTAGCCTTGAATAGGCTACTTTTAGGCAAGCGTCTTAAAGAAGAATGAAGAAGAGTGTTGAAGAAGAAGGTACATAGAAGGTTATAGCTATCAGAAAACAGACTTCAGCAGGGAATTCCATTCCTTAGCTATACACACAATGAATGTATTCCCAAAACGCTTTGCACGTATAGGCGAGGTGTCCACCTCGTATTTCTATTTAATAGGTATACCAGATGTTATATCAATGACTTCAATAGTGTTTTCTTCATCCTGTAAAGTTGTCAAAATTGAGATAGTACCTACCGGTCATAAGTTCAAAGTAGATATAAATGATAAATGATAAAACTTATATTTATTTTGCAAATAAGTATTTAAAACACTTTTACATGTCAATATTTTAGCTGACTACTCTGACAAGAAACTCCGAAACAAACTTAGAAGTTAAAGTCTCTTTTAAAGTCCAGATAAAATTACCAACTTACCAGGGTACGGTTCCTGACAGCACGGGTAGTACCTCTCATGCCGTTCAGCTGGTACTCCAAGAATGTCCCACTCTACTGACGGGTAGTACTCCCGGAGGTCGATGCCAACATCTACCATGTCACCTTTCTTCTGGTTTATGTGCTTCAAGTCAATCTGTAGAGAAACTTGCAATGTAGTGCAATACCACAGTAATCAACACTAATATTATACTCGTAAAATAAGTAAAGATTTTTTTTTTGTTTGTAGTAGGTAATCTCTGAAAGTACTGGTCCGATTGCGTAATTTTTTTTACTGATAGAAAGCTCTTTATTCCTAAGTGATACAGGCTATGTATGTACTTGGTTGACCAGTGTCTTCTCCCAATTACATGCATCAAGATTTATGCAATGAAATCTAAAATAAAAATTACATAATCTTCTTCTTCCTGCCTTTGTCCCATCTTATTTGGGGTCGGCGGAAAACGTTTTTTTTCTTCCATTCTACCCTGTCACTCGTCATGCTATCATTAAATAAAATAAAGATTTAAAAATATGTATGTGCTTATACGGCTTATTACTACGGCTCGCATTGTAAATAGGTTCCTGTTTCTGGAGCCCTAACCACCGGTAGCTTGGACCCTGCGCCTAACACCGGTAGTCTACTATTTTTTATGTGTTTTAAGAAATATTTAAAAATGTATAGCTAATAAATAAATGAGATAATAATAATATTCCACAACTACCACACAACGCTGTCTAGTCCCTAGCTAATCAGAGGTTGTGCCATGAGTACTAGACAACTGATAAACATACTTAAATACATACATATTATTATAGATAAATTACACCCAGACACAGAACAAATGATCGTGTTCATCACACAAACGTTTTTCCTGGGTGGGAATCGAATCTACGACCTCCGGCATAGCAGTCAGGGTCACTTACTAGACCAGTCAAAATGAATGCATTTTGAAGGGTGGAATGTATGTGAATTATGTTTATTTTTTTAGCTATTTAAGTAGGAGTTCGATTTCTGTATAGTAAAGGTTACGAGAATTCGAGCAAAAGATGAAAATTATAAAGACTATGTATTGTAACGACGTGAAAAATATGAAGTCATTTGTGAAATTATTTTGTAACACTCTCGAATTGTTAGAACGGCCGGGCGGTTCCCGACTCATTAAAAAGATCATCAAAATTATGGCCTGACTGATGAAAAAGGAAAAACAAAAAAATACTGCTACTGTGTTCTGATTTAATTATTAATGTTTTGTTTTTACAACACAGCACAACTTAATAAACAAATATTATTAATGCATTAGATTTCGCTTTTCGGAATAAATTAAATGGAACATCCATTAAATTTCTTTGATCCGCCATGAATAAGAAATCCAATTAACTAATTGCGTTATATTGCGCGGATAATTTACTATAGGAAGCTTAAATAATTATATCATCTACAGACACCATAACGATTGAAATGTTTTCATTGAAAATTATGGATTTTGATTGCAAATAATTTTCTGAACTTTTATAAATAAACACATCAAAGATTTCTGCTTTGGAAATACGCCTTGTTTGAAATCCATTATTTTGGGCAACAGTTTTTTGTATTTTCACAGTAGTTGGGCCGCACAAATAACGGGTTACATAGCAAAAGGATGCGGTATCTCCCAAAGTTACGTACATTGCTCGTATAAATAATAAATGTTTGAAGCATACTAGTAAAACTTATTTTAGAGGTTTTAAATGTAGAAGTTACACCATAAAAAATATATTTTCTAAATAGGGCATGCAATTTTTCTATTTAATAAAATAAAATATTTTTAGTTCTGGTAAACAAATATGAAAGAAAAAAAAATCACCAGCAATGAATTTATAAAGCCGCAAAGCTGCTATTCTTAAAAGACAAATTCTACATGGTCTTTGACGTCAAAGTCCATAACATTCGCCATAAAAAAAGGCGTTTTGGTGAGACAGACAAATATAAATGTTTAAAATTGTAGTCTCGTTTGCTTTCATACCAATTTTGACATTGTATTCACAATAAGCATTTTTTTTTTAATATTTATTGTTAAACGGGATAATTAATAAATATTTTTTAAGCGTAAGTATATACATATTATTATCTGTATATATTATAAACATATTATATGAGTATGTATTTATATAACAGTTTTTCAGCTATTTGTTTCAAATCGAACTGTCATTAAAAACATATTTCTTGGATTGGTCACAATATACAGTGTGACATCATGTTTATTGGATCCCACGACTCTAGATTCTTTTTTACAATTTATTATATCATTCAGGTTCAAAGCCCTTACCTGATCACCATCATAACTCCAAGACCCGAACTTCAAGAAGCAAGTCTGCTGGTCAAACGGGAAGTATCTCACGTCGATCTCACAGGAAGACTTGAAGATGGCTGGTGGAGTCCACAGCACCTTGCCGGTGTGATGCAGGACTGCTTTTGTCATCGTTGTCACTACGTATTCACCGTCAGCACTAGGAGAACAGAAGGTAGATTAATGGTGTAGTTACTGAAGCAATATATTAGGAAATTATTGGCGTCTAGCTGATATCAGCGGGTTCGTTTGCTGTGATAGTAGAAAGCTATCCCAAGGTAACATACTCTTGGAACAAAAGTATCCTATGTGTTATTCCAAGACATGATCTATCCATGTATAGGAGTGGCAGACGGACTCCTCCTTCTGCGAAGTAGTAATGATAGCAAGGGAGGAGGCTGACCGCATCCGGCAACGGCGCTCACAGCGACCCAACCGCCGCCGGTATACCGATCCCGATTTCCGGCCACCTTGCGGACGGCGAGCAATGGGTAGCTCGCTGTCCGCCGTCCAACGTCCGGTAACCGTTCGGGCTGAGTCCAAGTTGTCGACGGCGCGCACTGTACCCACGCGCCTCAAGGAGTTGTCAGCAACAGCAGGGGCCCAGCTGGGTCGAAGCCTACTGGGGCCATGGTTAGCTCTGAAAGGTAGCTCAGTCCCGGTAAGAAAGGCACGAACGAACGGGGCGGGTTTTTAGTCAGTAAGAGTCTCTCACTATCTCCCGCTGCACCCAAAGGCGGGGGATATCTTTGAATGATTTTAACCCACCAAAAATCTAACCATGTACCAAGTTACATCATGATCTGTTAAGCCGTTTGAGTGTAAAAAAGTGATAAACACATACACACTCACAGTTTATAAGTGTGATCACACAGTTGCCTTTTCCGTTCTGGAACGCAAAAGGCAACTCAAGGAACACAGTTGGATTTTAGTTACTAAAAGTCTGATAGTCCTCGCTCCAACCAGAGCAGTTATTTGATTGTATCCTCTCCTCAAAAAAGTCATATTGACCACAAGTTTCCAGAAAAGCCATGCAGGCGTATTAGCATAGCATAGTCGGCCTTATAATGTTCCCACTGTTGGGACTCAGGCTCTAGGAGACAGGCGCATTACTTTATGTAATGTTTTCATCACCACTGCTCTCAAAACGGTGAACGAAAACCTCGTGGGGAAACCGGCATGTCTTAGTACCAAAAATTCTAAGATAAGTGACATTCACTAACCCGCACTGGACCCGCGTGGTGGATAACATATATATATATTGTATATATTTATATATGTACTTTTATATTATTATTTTTTCCCCTTAATTAATTTGTCCTTTGATTTATATTGCCTGAAGTACACCGCAGGCTACCCCCCTTTTTTTTAGTTTAAGTTCTTATATTCCATCCTAAGGTTGTCTGGAAGACATCGCTTACAGCGATAAGACCACCACTGTGCACATAGGCAATAAAGTTTATTTTATTCTATTCTATTCTAACGGCCCATTCCCTCTCCTAGAGAGGAGACCTGATTCCCACCAATGGGAACATTTTTTTTTTTGTTTTTTTTGCTATGTCCAGAAAAGCATAGCTCCAGTCTTTATATTGCATATTTTAAAGATTCGTTTAAAGCGAAAAATATTACACGCGTTAAAAGAAATCAAAGGGTACCAAAGTGCTGGTACAGAAAAAAGCTACATGTATGTAAATAGTTATATGTCTAGACGTTTCGCGCGATTGACTTTCAGAGTTAACAGCGTTTTATATTCAGGTTTCTTAGCGATATAAGCAGCTATGTTATATGTCAAATGTAAGTCTCGCTAAAGGGCTGTTACAAGGAAATTTTGTACAAGGAAAAAGATTTCTATCTTATCATTTTATTATATATTTTATCTTCTTATATTTAGGTGTATAGTCTCTCATACCTACTTATTAATGTAATACTAGTTACGGCCCGTGGTTCCGCCCTCGTGAAGTTACTTCCTATCTACATTCATATAATACAGAGGTAAAGTTTGTTTTTATGTTTTTTTTTGTTTGTAGGAGGTAATCTCTGAAAGTACTGGTCCGATTGCTAAAATTTTTTCACCGACAGAAAGCTTTTTTATTCTTGAGTGGCATAGGCTATATTTTATGTCCGCGAGCGAAGCCGCGCACTGTTTAACTGTATAATTAAACAGTGGTTAATGCGCGACTCGTGTGCGAAGCCTGATAGGATAAAATAATAGAATAAATTGTGTCAGGGGCCAGCACGCATTTTTCCGCATTATTGCGAAAAACAGTAAATTGCGTGCTTAAGAAATAAATGTAAACTAAAAAGACATCTCCTAGAAATTATTGTTGCCAGCCTTATGGTACTAGGGATACATAACCAAGAAGCAAGTTGTCCCACAAGTACTACCCGAGTAAACAAAGCATCCCCCATCCGTACACCATACACACTGCAACGTCCGCATATTCATATATTATGGCACATTATAGTCCAGTGTAGTGCGTTACCCAATTTATGACAGCCACCATAAACCTATCCAGAGGCAGCTGATACGTGAAGGAACAGTACGGTCCGAAGAAGATCATAGTGTAAGGGATAGGAGATAAGCGGTTTGGGGGTGTCGAAAATGTTGCAACCAAATCTTCTTCTCAGCGTGTCGATGGCAAAACTAATTAAATTCCATGCCGAATGTACTCGGCTCATACGACCGATTGCTGTGTCGTTAATGAGCATGTTTTTATTCAATTTATATTATGGTAGAAAATCATTCAGCTGTGAACACCTTATGGATTATGCTAAAAAATAAAAAAATTAAACAAAGTATGAATCTTCCTTTTCCTGTCCTTGGGGTCGGCGCAATAAGTTTTTTTCATTCTATCATAACAACCATCCTGCTGTTACGGACTTTCTTTTCTTTCAGGCCATCACTCACACCACCCATCCAACTTTTTTTTTGGCCTTCCTCTCCCTTTTTCGGGCTTTTTTTTGTGGCCCGTACGCCCCACACGGGCCGCTTAAAGCTTCTTTTTAAACCCGCTTCAAATTTCTTTTTGAGGCGGCTTTTTTTTGTAGCGCGCTGCAGCGTTTTTTTGTGGCCGCTTCTAGCTTTTTTTGTGGCGGCGTTTTTTGTGGCCCGTGTGCAGGGATACTAAGACCCTACTGTCCATAGATGCTTAGCTTCATAGACGCGTATTTATCATATACGCTTGGTGTACGCCTAGTCATAGGTTACATATAAACCTATGAAACTCAGTCGACGGTCACGACGGCACTACGTTACTGAGTTTAATGATGAATACGTGTCTATAAAGCTACGCGTCTATAGATAGTAAGCCTAAGACAAACGATGCAGTCTAGTCAGTAGATCTAGTCAGTCAGTATCTATAAAATGCTTTCATTAAAAATACTTCATGTTATTATCATTGTTCTTTTCAAATTATATATAACAGAATACAATTTCAAATTCGATATTTATTTGACATTAGCGATTCGCTCCAATCTCGCATGGGTGCTACAAATCATTGAAATTGATGGCTTTTATCTACAGTAATATACATGTATTTTACGTTTAAACCATGAATCAATCTGGCTATTGATGAAAACGGAAAACCCTAAAATACTGTCTAAAAAGTTGAAAGAGATTTGTTTGTGTTCATTGGTATGGTCATGTGGAGAAGAAGAATAGTAACATGAGTTATGAGTATACATAGTAGATAGTTGAAGAGGAAGAAGGGGGCCAAAGAATAAAAAGAATAGATTTTGTGAGCAGTGATATGAAAGGAAAGGGAGTTAGTGATAGAGATGGATGACAGGACAGAATTGTAGAAAAAAAGGTTAGAATTGAAGATAAGGATAAGAAGATGATGACTGCCACAGATAGACGCGACGAAAGGCAAGTTTTACAATGAGTAAGGAAAATTTACTCGAGACAGACACAACACAACTTTAGTCTTGTGTTACACTTAAAAAGGCTCAATTCTGATTAAATATCAGTGGTGGCCAAGTGGTATCGGCTCCGACTTACGAATTGTAGGTCGCGGGTTTAAACCCAGCCAGGCGAATGACTTTGTGTAATTTATATCATCGCCACTGCTCTCAAAACGGTGAAGAAAAACATCGTGAGGAAACCAGCATGTCCTAGAACCAAAAATTCGAACCACCAACCCGCACAGGGCCCGCGTGGTGGATTACGGCCCATTCCCTCTCCTAGAGAGGAGGCCTGAGTCCCAAGAGTGGGAGCATTTTAAGGCCGACTACTACATACATCCTGAACAGACCTATAATCAATACTCAAAGATCTATTGTCTCATATACCACGACTATATTCTCTAATCTCTCAACACTTAAGCCGCCTCCACAGGGTCGACACAGCGTAAGATTAGTCACACGTGCGTCTCTCATTCGCCGGCCATGATTAATCGTTTGCCGGCCTGTTTTGACACGCCGTGATGTATCATTCGCGATCGCTTTCTTGTCGATATTTCGTGCAATCAATTAGGTTAAGGATACATTGCCTACTTTGTAAGGAGTCGCGACTTGTGAGCAAACTTTTTGTTTACTTTTATGGGATGTTTTCGTTGTGGCCAGTTGTCGAATTGTTTGTAAATGATCTTTGTCGTTTATGCGAGCCTGGTAAGTTTATGTATAGTCTGTCTAAAAAGTCAAATGATTCGGGAATTTTGTATATTATTTAATTAATCATTTAAAAAATACATATATTCGATATTTTTTTATTAGGTTCTTCTAGTAGTAAACAATGATCAAGATCTCTTAATCAACCTTTATTATTGAACCAGTGTTGACTACATCAGATTTTATTTTACCTCAATAATTGCCCAAGTCGTTTGACTTTTTATATAGACTCTGCAAGCTATGTTACTTTTTGGTGTACAATAAAGTTTATTCTATTATATTCTATTCTATTCTTGGTAGATAGGACAGGTCAAGTTCGAATCTGGTATCAATATTGAAGAGTCCGTTTTGTTATTGTACCATTGTTTTTTTTAATTGATATAAACTAGTGCGTAACTGCAATCTTACCTGATGGTAAGCAGTGATGCAATTATTGATGGTGAGGCGCACTAGTTTATGAAGAGTCTATTCTCTCTAGCCTTGAAGACATCTCAATTATAATCGTAAAGGAAGAACGTAGCAGGAAAATTGTTCCAATCCTTCGATGTATGTGGTGTAAACGTCGAGGCGAAATGCTTAGTCCGAACCGTAGAAGATTCAACAACGTAAGGATGGATATTGTCGGGTTTTCCGATGGTAGAAAGGAGAAGGTGGAATCCAGTAATGCAGTTTCCGAACACCGAAAGGTTGGCTACCCTAAGCCTGTGGTCAAGGCTTTGTAGATTGAACTTAAGCTTTGTTAAGGACTATGTTGATTGCTTTTTCTTTGCT
Source organism: Mythimna albipuncta (assembly GCA_929112965.1). Taxonomy (NCBI): domain Eukaryota; kingdom Metazoa; phylum Arthropoda; class Insecta; order Lepidoptera; family Noctuidae; genus Mythimna; species Mythimna albipuncta. The sequence continues at coordinate 3,550,820 of OV815973.1, forward strand.
ATTCAGTAATTTTAACGTTTGTCTGGCAATTTGAGTATTTTCTGCGGCCTACCCAAATGTCCTTTCTTTGGTATTGTTCGTCAAGTCGTGGAGCTCCTTAGTAGTCCTAAGTTGAGCTTTTCGAATACGACCCCTGAGTTTGTTTCGGTGTTTCTTCTCAGGGTAGTCAGATAGGAAACACCGGCTTCATCTAGCATAAACTGACGAAAAAAAATTGACGTGTAAAAGTGTTTTTTAAAACCTATTTGCAAAATAAATATCATTTATCATTTGTACCAATTACAAATATTCACCTAATTTTTTTTTTTTTAATTGTTGATAGTTTTGCGCTTGACCGCTATCTCACCTGATGGAAAGTGACGATGCGGTCAACGATGTAACGCGCTTACCTTGATGAAACCTATTCACTCTCGACTTAAAGATTCCCGGGTTGTAGCTATCAGGAATTCCACTCCCTAGCTGCACGCACAATGAATGTGTTCCCAAAACGTTTTGTGTTTGTGTAATCGTCCTCACCGATTCTAAATTTTATTAGGGGTCAGTAAATACTTGTAGCTCTTCTCTCCAAGTTCAAAAACAAGGGGTTCTTAATTCGTCACTTCTTTTTAGGGTTCCGTAGCCAAATGGCAAAAAACGGAACCCTTATAGATTCGTCATGTCTGTCTGTCTGTCTGTCTGTCCGTCCGTATGTCACAGCCACTTTTTTCCGAAACTGTAAGAGCTATACTGTTGAAACTTTGTAAGTAGATGTATTCTGTAAACCGCATTAAGATTATCACACAAAAAATAGAAAAAAAGCAATAAATTTTGGGGGTCCCCATACATAGAACTGAAACTCAAAAATTTTTTTTTCATCAAACCCATGCGTGTGGGGTATCTATGGATAGGTCTTCAAAAATGATACTGAGGTTTCTAATATCATTTTTTTCTAAACTGAATAGTTTGCGCGAGAGACACTTCCAAAGTGGTAAAATGTGTGTCCCCCCCCCCTCTAACTTCTAAGATAAGAGAATGATAAAACTAAAAAAAAATATATGATATACATTACTATAAAAACTACCAACGAAAATTGGTTTGAACGAAATCTAGTAAGTAGTTTTTTTTTAATGCGTCATAAATCGAAAAAAAATACACTATTATTAAAACATCGATCAAAGTTACAACACATTACAAGAACTTTTATATTATGTTACTTGCTGCTACGGAACCCTTCATGGGCGAGTCCGACTCGCACTTGGCCGGTTTTTTTTTTCTTGAATTTACATCTACATATTTGTCTTCACCACAATTATCACTGTTTCTTTTCTTTATTTCTTCGACGTTCCCCTTTATATTGAATCAAATATTATCATAAAACTAATAACAAACCATAACTTCTACCCAGACTGCAAATAATTTCAAAACTGACGCCAGCTCACCCTTCCCCGATTACACTTTTGGCACACCCATTGCAAAACAAACGCTAGCAGAAGCTATCAAGATCCCTGTATCTAAGTGGAACACATGAACCGTATGATTTATGGCCTCCTGGTACCGAGGCGACGGAACACCATGCATCATGGGATGGGAATGTACTGTCCATAACAACTGACTCGTTAAATCTCACCGTTTCCCGATTTGAGACGTTTGCTTCAGTGATTTTATGGGTTCCTAGTTTTTGTTGCGTTTAGACTGTTGTGTAGTCTAAGAGAAAATGCATTGAATATTTTAACACAAACCTTTTTAAAGGAATTGCGGGTTTTATGTATTTAGTTGTGGTTTTCCAGACGTTAATATTCTGTTTCTGACCAGTAAGCGAGATAAACCAGTAAATTAATCCAGTTAAGTTTAGTCTAGATAATGGGGTATGAATGAAGTAGCGATTAAATTAAATGATGTTTACTTTGCTAAAAATGATTAATAAAAAATAAAAAACACACACATTTACACGTCCATTTAAACTAGATGAAACTGGTGTTTCCTAGTTGGGAGGAAACAATGATATAAACTCAGATGTCAAAATCTCTTCTAGACAGACAACATGGATGAAACTGCCGTTTAAAAAAAGAACCACATAGATTTGAATCGACTAGTTCTGTCAGTACAAGCGAATACTGTCAAATTATTCGTGTAGCTCAAATCGGGACTATTAAAGAGTTGAACGACTTGACGTAAAATACTAAAAAAACAGATATTTGAGTGGGCATTAAAAAACTCAAACTGCTAGCAGTATGTCGGGACATACGTTAAAATTACTGAACAGACCGTGTGAAAACGTAAAACTTTACTAAGTAAATTTTTATGTAAAACATTGAAGATATAAAAATTGTAAAAAATATTAAAATAACGGTTAAAAAAAACCACGGAAAAAATTTCAGCAATTATATTTCTAAGTTATCATCGGTCCGAGGTTGAACCTATTATAAAATCATGAGTGTGATAATGAGTCACATTTTATGAGCGATCTATATAAAATATACATAATATTGTGATATACATTTTGTTTACCAGTAGGAACAAGATTGTAAAATCTAGAAAGACAGCCGACGCTCAACAAATCAAAAAGTCCATTTTAAAATCAACACACCAAAAAAAATCTCTTACAATTAATAACTCTCACATAACTCATAATTACGACAAAGCGAAATATTTTAATCAGCCAGCATGAACATAAAGCCTCGCAATTATGGCGTCTACAGACAAGTTTGGTAGTACAACAATGCAATTTGGTGCAGCCTAATGTCCGAATGTTAGCCGTGCAAGTTCGGCGCTGCGAAATTAATTTGCTAAACGTATTTGTACCAGGCGTATCGGATGTCGCTTGTAGTGCAGTTAAAGCTCCTATGAGTTCTGTAATGCTGGTGTCTAGTGTAGTTTGATGAATGTTGTTTTATATTTTGAGTGGAATTTAAATTGAGTCTAGTAGTGTTTGAGGCCACAGTTTACCTTTGCCTGGCTGTTTGATAAATTCAGTATTGTATGCTTACTGTTTGTTGTCTTTATTTGTATAATCATCAAATAACTCCTCTTACTCTGAAAGGAGTGAGAGGGAGTATGTGACTTTACTAAAACCCACCGTGTTCCTTCAGTTTATTTTCAAGTTCCAGGCTTGTCTTTTGAATAATCCCACAGGCTATGCTCTGTCTTCAATTGTGGTTTTCAGTTCATATGCGTTATTATTACACGGGGTTATTTGTAAAAGACTGGCAACCTCTCAGGACTTTGGTACCAACATCATAAACAACAACTTTTGTTTTATTACTTGTCAAAAATTATCTTATTTTAGTTCATCAGATTTTCATACAAAAATTAAAATATTTAAATTGGACGTTCTAAATATCATGAAGTCTATGCGAAGCAAGTGACAATACAATAGCGGAACGGAGTGCGATCGTGTGGCGGGGGTGCTTGATGTGCTTGCGTCGCGTCATACAGACGTAGGTAGGTATAGCAAAATATAGAGTCGAAATGAGTTAGAACAACGAAATCTTGAAGGTTCGTTTTCGGTAAATGAATTATGTTTTGTAAAAAGTCATAGAACAAAAGTTGTTTATGATGTTAGTATTACAGTCCTGTAAGGTTGTTAATATTTTAAAAATAACCCTGTGTATGTTATATAATATTCATAGTATTATGGCATAAAGGTACTTACTTGTTATATAGCACTATATCAGGCAACCAGATGTGTTCAGATGGCACGTACAACTCCTTCACTCCTCCATACTCCAGAGGATCCCATTTGAATTTGTGATCTTCCCATTCCTAAAGATACAAAATTAGTTAGTTCATCCACTTCATCATTCTGGTCGAGTGTATAATAGTGTTTTAATTTTATTATGTGATACATCATCTTTCTGCCCTTGACTTATTTTGCTTGAGGTCGGAGTAACCCATTTTTTTTCATTTCAGAATGAAAACTGCCCTGTCAACTGTTACGCTATCATTGGCTCCCTTTTCTTTCATACCACAGAATCCTACCATTTTTTCTTTGGCTTCTCTCTCTCTATTCATCCACATATACACTATTACTCTTTTAGTAATCTCAATTAAGGGGTATAGTTCCTTGAACTATCTGGCCGAAATTATGTGAACGCAACTCTCGCACTCGCCTAGGCGGCAGTACGCAAATCTGTGCATTTATTTGCGGCCAGCAGCGCCCGGAAAGCGCTTTAAATCAATTTTCTCTGCGAGATATTGATTGATTTACATATGCAATGTTCACTTTGAAGAATATTTAACCACCAATTTTTATGTGTAAAAATGTTTCGAAGGAGTAGGGAAAAGTTGCGAAAAGTTGCGAAATTGCTAAATATTTTTTTTTGACAAAAGTATTAATTGCACGAAAAAATCAAATGTTGATATTATTGTTCATGAATCTATTATAAACATATATTTTTTTCAAACCAATTGACCTAGCCGTTACAGAGGAGTAGGCCTCAGAAAATCACTGTTTTATGGCACTTTTCGGGCGCTTGGCCCTTAAAAGTATCTATACAGTACAACATTATCAATTAATATAATTAATACAAAGCTGTAAAAACTTTGGGTAATATATAAAATATCATAATTACCCTCCTGATATTTTATCATAAATACCTCTTTATTCTGGTTAGTTTTACAATTCATCTAAAAATACTTAGTGTTAACTGTTACTGTAAAAGCCTAACCTATAGTAAAACCTAAGATTATACTGACTAGTGAAAGTCTGAAAAGTTTTTTAATCTTCATTTGTTTTGAGCATTTTCTAAAATTCACTAAGTTAATCTTAAGATTTACTTCAAATTCACGGTAAACAGATAATATGGTTTAAAGAAAATGGTTTGAATCCTTGCCTCGCCTTTGGTAAAACCTAGCATTTTGACAGGCTTGTTAGTCTAGTGGTCATTGGCCCTGACTGCCGGAGGTCCTGGATTCGATTCTCACCCAGAACAAATTTTAATGTTTGTGTGATGAGCACGATTATTTGTTCTGTGTCTGGGCGTAATTTATCTATTTTATGTAACATGTATGTATTTAGAAATATATAAGTAGTTTGGGACTAGACAGCGTTGTGTGAAAATTGTGGAATTATCATTATTATTATTAACTAGTTTATAATGGTATAACTTTGATAAATGGAATCCCTTTTAATTTATAAATGTTTACAAGTACCACCTGAAGTAGTTAAATCTTAAGATTTATTGGTTAAACCTAAGATTTACCGTATGCCAGACTTTAACAATAACATATCCACTACAGTTATCAAATTACTGAACATAGGCTTTCTCAAATTATGTCACTTCGCTACGTGCGCAGCGTGGCGCCTGCAGTCCGTCAAGAATTTGCATGCATCTAAATAATTTAATACAAAGTTACTCACATGTTCCAACCAAACGTTCGTCGTTAGAATCTGGTCTTTGAGATTCTGTAACAAGGAAAATAGGACTTATTATGGATTTTTTGGACTTAATACTGGTATGGAGGGGGAGAGATGAAGGAATATCAGTTAGCACGATTGTGAAAGTTATAGGTTTTCTTTCTTTTTTTTTTAAACCTTGCGGAAGAAGTCGTTGATGGTGAGGCGCACTAGTTTATTAAGAGCCTATTTATTATCTTTCAAGCTTTTTTTTCCCTCAGAACACATCGGATTAGTTACTCGCCTAGTTTTCATTCCAGTCGAGTCTAGTACGCTGTTTTTCAAAAAATATGACACAGGGCTCATAATATAATGGCTTCATAAAATGCCACTACCACACAAAAATGCACCAGGCGTCCATAAACACGACGTAGTCACGCAAAAACTAAATGAAACTTTACAAATAGATTTTTGATCCTTTGCACAAGTTATCATTCATCAGAACAGTTACTCGCCTAGGTTTCTTTCTAGCCTAGCACGCAGTGGTCCAAAACGTATGTCACAGGGCTCATAATATATTGTCTAGTGCTAAAACTGTTAGTCCTTCATAAAACGCCACTACCACACAAAAATGTACCAGGCACTCATAAATACGAGGCAACCACACAAAAAGTAAATGAAACAGTATAAATAGATTTTTGATCCTTTGTGTAAGTTATCATTCATCAGATTAGTTGCCTAGTTTTTATTATTTCCTAGCACGCTGTGGTCTAAAAATTATGACGCAGGACTCATTATATCATCTAGTGCTAAAACTATTATGTTAGTCCTTCATAAAACGCCACTACCCCACAGAAATGCACCAGGCGCCCATAAACACCATGTAGTCACGCAAAAAGTAAATGAAACAGTATAAATAGATTTTTGATCCTTTGTACAAGTTATGTAAATCGATGGTCGTAAGTTGGCCCCTTGCCAACGGGCGGCCATCAAAGTGAATAGCCCACCGTGCTACATTGGAATACCAACTTTGCACCGTTTAGCCCCTGATTCATGGCTATGTGATACAGGCTATTTTGTTGGGGTTAGAATTTTTTGTACGGCCGTTTGTGGGTGAATGTCATTAAAGTTTGAAACTGTTTCGAAATTGGGTTGGCTTTTTGGAGTGTTGGATTAACTGGGTCTGTTATGTGGACAAAAACAAAATTTATTGACACTATTATATAATGCGTTGGTTCAGGAAGCCAATCAGTAAGCCCTATCAGAATTCTGATATTTACTTTTTGTTTTAAATATGCAAATTCAAGCCAAGCTGATATGAAATTTGGATTACTGGGGCCAGGGTTATCCGAAAGGGAAGGCTTGAAGGAACGGGATGGGTTTTTTAGTCAGTAAGAGTCTGACACTATCTCCCGCTCCGCCCAAGAGCGGGGGTTGTCATAAGATGATTTTTCCCATCGGAAAAAAAATTGTATTTTAATGTTAGAGGATAATACGAAAAAGAAAAACTTAAAATATTAAACAAAAATTATATATGACAAATAACGCCTGATAAGAAAACAATGGCAATCTACTAAATAGTCTTAACTTCGTTTGATTACGGTTGGTAGAAATAATTCTTTGCTATAAATGTCTCATACAGTCCTTGAACTGAGCGAGTGCAATGACCTCACGGTGTCCAGTTTGTAAGCAACGCCGACTACTATCTACGGGTCATTGGACTCGCTCAGTTGACGTTTTCTTAAAGAAATTAATTTCGTACATGCGTAAATTAATACGAGTTTTGCTAAAAAGGTGCTTTATTTTTTAATTTTATTACAACTAATCGATAGTGTTTCATGTGCCCCTCCACGGGATCGACCCTCCACGGGATTAAAACGATCAAAATTTAACGGGGTTTATATTTACACACACTATAAATAGCCTATTTTATCCTGAGCAATCGAATTTGAGGGCTAGCTAAAGGCAAACTAATCGAACGTGTCAATACCACAAACTCTAATTTGTGGACATAACTGCATGTCAGCGAGTGTTTCGTAATACTGTATTTTAGGGCTAAGTGCAGTGTACGTACACGTGTGTTTAGCAATCGATTTGAGGCTGATATTTACCGAAATCCGAGCACCAGCCCGAAAGGAAAGACACGCGTAGTTAGTTTCAATATAATGAAAATCAATTTTTATGAAAACAATATGAATTTAGGAAAAAAATATACGTTATCAACGTAGATAACTTTTATACCTGATATACTACTTAGGCTTTGCTTCTACATTGGACTGATGGGTGGTACGAAGTTTGCCGGGGATTTTTTTTTTCGATGGGAAAAATCATCTTATGACAACCCCCGCGGGGGCGGAGCGGGAGATAGTGTTTGACTCTTACTGACTAAAAAACCCATCCCGTTCCTTCTAGCCTTCATACGGGGCCTCGAGCGCCCTTTCGGATAACCCTGGTCCCAGTAGGAAGTTTGCCGGGGTCAATAAGTTACAAATAAAATTAAATTCTTCCTTTATTTACTTTATATCATTTATTACACCTGTCATTTTTTTCCCCTATTAATTTTAATTTTCTCATGTAATTTTTATTTTTACTGTACTTTAAATAAAATATCTATCTATCTTTATTTTTAAATATATAAAGACCTAGTATAAAAAAGGTTCAAATTCAAGTCGCAATCTTATGTTTCACTTACAATCACAATCATTGTGTACAGATTTTTTTTAATTATGCAGGCTAGCGTTTGACCACCATCTCATCTGATTGTATAGTCTGTCTAAAAAGTCAACCGACTTGGGAATTTTGTATAATATTTAATTATTAAAAAAATACTTATATTTGATACTTTTTATAAGGTTCTTCTAGTAGTAAACAATGATCAATATCTCTTAATCAACCTTGATTATTAAACTAGCCTTGACTACATCAGATTTCATTTTACCTTAATAATTACCCAAGTCGGTTGAATTATTAGACAGACTATAAGCGATGATGTGGCCGACGATGGCGCACGCTTGCCTAGAATTAACCTATTTATACTTGACCTAAAGACTCCAAACTTGAAGCTATCTGGAAACACAGACTTCAACAGGGAAACATGCGTCAGATCCGCGCAAAACGGCCAAGCACTCGGCCCATGCATAAAGGGACGAGACTACAGCATTGGCTTTCAGCGTGGGCTCGTGGAAGTGTTAAGACAAACCGGTGTAGTGTGCTTATAGATTTGTGTAGAATAAGGAAAAAATAAATAAAATGTACCGAAAAAAATTATGAATAAAACAATAAGAAGATATACATTTATATCCCGCGCAACGCCGACTACTACCTACAGGTCATTGGACTCGCTCAGCTGACGTTTTCTTAAAGAAATGAATTTCGTACATGCGTAAATTAATATTAGTTTTGAAAAAAGGTACTTTATTTTTAAATTTTATCTTTACAAATCGATAGGGTTTAATATACCGGATCAGCCCTCTATGGGATTAAAACGATTAAAATTTATCGGTGTATAAAAGGAAAACACCACGACGCGTCTATAGCATAATCATGCAACTCATCTCCATAGTCTATGGCAATTTGGTTAGACGTGATTGGACGCGACCGCGATCTTGATAAAGGATATGACGGTAAGATGGTTACGGAAAATCAAAATTAATAGAATAATTCATGTTATGAATGATTGATCATCTCTGTGGTTTTTCACGATACAATTATGACATTTTGTACATAGCTTCTTTATATAAAACTACACGTGTTTTGGGTTTCGAGTATATGAAAACTAATGTATATAGTTTTTTGTTCATCTACAAAAATGAATTATTATTTAAATACTATGTACACAACCTAACTCAATACAATCCCATATTCATCATCAAATCTTCAATATTTCTTCAGCATCGTCTACACAATAACACGATCTCGCTCATAATAGGCGAGGAAATTCCTGGAAATTCGCACTTCTCCCAAATTCCCTTAGACCGAATTTAGCCAATATTTCAAGATCTAAATCTCGGGGAGGCTCGCTAAAGCCGTGTGCACACATCCTGCTTTAGGTAATCGTTATGAATGTTATTCTAGTAAGGGACCCGATGTTAGGGCTTAAAGAATGAGGGAAGGTAAGATTTGTGTGAAGGCACCTTAGAGTCTTGGAAATAGAATGACCTTTGATGTTATGAGGGAAGAACGAAAGTGAGAACTGGCTTATTTGAAAACGTTTTCTATCTCGTTAATTGTTACAAAGATAAAAGTTTACACGTGTTTTTAATATCAGGCAGATTGCTCCGCCCGCGTAACCCCTGCAAATGTCCATTTCATACAAGAATTTATTAGTCGTGGAATATGCATATTGGACGCGGGGCATGATAACAGGCAGCACTTCCGCACGCGTGATGAAGTCCACACAAAATGAAAACACCTTGCATGAGGATCACTATCGGACATAGGTCATCACAAGCGTTACGATAATGACCGGTCTAATGCGCCTCATCGGATTCCCATGACTCTCACCGGGTCATCGGTCCACCTTGTAGAAGACCTTCCAAAGCTGCATCTTCCGGTACGTGATCGCCATTCAAGAACCTTTCAGCCCCATCGACCATCTGTTCTGCAAGCAAGTTGCCCAGCCCACTGCTAATTTGGTGATTTTTCGATATATGTCGATAATCTTGGTTCTTCGCCTTTATAATATTAGTGTAGTGTGATGACTATTTGAAACAATAATGACCTATGTAGCTTGCCCAATTTCTATTAACCTATGCCATGCAGGATTGCAGGTACTAAATGGAATTACCTGAAATGGACGTCTTAGCACCGCAATGTTCGGCTCAAGTGACACACGCGTGCGAAATTAACTAACTAGAGCTTAATGGTACCTAACTATCTATCAATTAAATGGAGTATGTGCTATAACAACTATAAGAATGAATACTAAAAGAGTGGTGAGTATACATATGGATGGAGAAATAAGTCCTTTGGAGGAAGTTTGAAAGTAGTGCCAGTGACTGAAAAGTTGAAAAGGAATGGTATGGTCATGAATGTGAAGAGAAGGGATTTAACGCATGCCAATAAAAGAGGTATGAGTATACATGTGGATAAATGGAGAGGGAGAGGGAGGCCAAAGAAAAGATGGATGGATTGTGTTAAGAGTGATATGAAAGAAAAAGGAGTTAGTGATAGTGTGACGAGTGACAGGATAGAATGGAAGAAAAAAACATATTGCGCCGACGCAAATAAAACGGGATAAGGGCAGATAGAGAAGACTTTAACAACTACTATTGAGTCTAAATAAATTTATAAAGTAAATGTAAAAGCGTCGGATGAGCTGTGGGCTAAAAGAGCCACTTATTGGGTCCCATTAAACGCAAAGCTAAATCGCGGCAGACCAAGGCGAATGTGGAGAGATGAGCTTGATAAATACCGGAGAGACTGGCCCGCAATGGCCGAAGATATGTGTGTGGAAAAGGGAGAGGGAGGCCTTCGCTCAGCAGTGGGACAGAAATGGGCTAACTTACTAACTAACTAACTAAATGTAAAAGCAAATAAACTATAGAAATAAAATGAGTGGGTGGTTGTTTTATTTTTCAGTACAGTTATTATTGATTATAAATTTATTTATTTGATTAAATAATAGTTTGAAACAAGTGCAAATATTAGCTTTTATCTACATACACTTACGATATGGTTTTTTTTTTAAACGAGTTTAGTTTGAAGTGTCTTTGGATTGACGTTGAGAATTAGTCGAAATAAATTTAAAAGTACGTTTGTTTGTTTTTTAATTTAGTTGTTTTTTTATTTGCAGTATTTATATAACCATAGAATCTAACAACGAACAAAATCTAAGAACAAAATAACTAACAGAAAAAATGTATAAGAATGTAATATGTGACTGGTCCGTACTCATCCTTTAATTTGATTTTTTTTTATTGTACACAAAACATAATATTAAAACACATTTATTTGACAATTCATACATTAAGGCGAGCTTAACTCAACAATGAGTTTTCTCTCAGCAAGGTGTCTTAACGTGTTTACATTATGACTATTATTCCATGAGCGAGAATCTTACCTTGCCGTAACACAGTCCTTGACTAGCACGGAAGCTAAATAACTTTTCTCCGTATACAGTTATTGGGCATTTAGATATTTTATCAAGTATGTGAACCGTTGCTTTATTTGTGATTGCATTATTTTATTTTAACTGTTCTTCTACTCTCCTTGCTACTTGTTATAGATGTGATTTAACTTAGTGTAATTAAACGTTAGTGAGAAATTGATATCGATATTCATATAGGGTTGTATTCTTATTTATTCAGGCAATACGCAAAAGTTCCCCTACAAATTCCTGTCTAAAACTCAATCAAGCATCTCATAAGCCAGGCTATACAGCCCGAATAATGCTCATTACACCAAGTCAATCCTTACACAACGTCTCAACCAGTTAAATTGCTCAATGAATATTCCACAGCATACCAAACTAAGGAGATGACACACAGATCATGCATGGAATCATGCATGAAGTAGAATGGACAAGACTCAATGCAAGTGGCGGTTAATCTTCCATTCAAACCTGCTAGACAATAATAAACCTTATGCCATTGAAATAGAGTTGTTTTTAAAGAATAGCAGTGTTGAATATAGAGGAAAGTTTGGTAACATTTGGGTAATTTTATTACTTGTTAGTTACTCAGTGTGTGGTAATTGAAGTCTTTTTGTTCTGTAATGAGTCTGGATATAAAATGTTGATGAGACAAGAGGGATTGATCTAATTGTTGACTTATATTCAGGCTCAACTATTAGAAAACTATTAAACTGGAACTCTTGCCAACACTCTGCCCTTCTCTGAATATCAAGAGGAAAATTAAAGAGCGTCTTTTATAAATTGAAATAATATTAGTATGTGTTGGTATTTATTAGTAAATATTATTATTATATTCTTTATGGCCTACTGCATGAAAAATAAAAAATACAGGACAAGCATTTACAAAAATAAGTGTACAATATCATAATTTTTTTTTCAGTGTCTAAAATAATTAATTCTTAATCAGTCTTTAATAAATTTTCAGAAACTTTCAAACACATACACTCCAGTGTATTTAAGGGTAGAATTCATTATACCCTTAAATTCATTGTTTAATAACTATGCGCTATGTTGAGTTTTACCGTATAATAAAAAAAATAAGACTGATCATATTAAAACTACGATGAGGTCAAATATTGTGAAAAAAATATGTTCATTGTGTAATAGATTTCTTTAGTCAGGATCTATTAAGGGACCATAATTAAATTTTGTCTAGCCGCCTTGATGTTGAAATAGTAGATTTAGATTATGTGACAAGGGGATAAAGCAGTGTCTTTATGAATTCCAAACGAAACAAAGGTTGCTGATTTAATCCCGAACGTTAGTGAGGGATTTATATAATTAATAAAGAAACCCGAGTAAAGTGAGGAATTTAAGCAGCCTAAGACAAAGACAACTTTATTCCCGTGTTGCATATCTACTTTTTACACTTTGACAATTTGGTCGATTACATCATATATTAGAGAAATATAAGTATTATATTTACAAGTTCATCAAACAAACAAAATTCACTACTCAAAGATTCTATAGTTTCAATTTTCTATGACGCTCCCGTCCGTAAGCACATTTTATTCTATTTTCTTTTTTTTGGTTAGTGGCAAGTTTGAATTTCGAGTCAACTTGTTCAATGCACGTACATTTTAATTCACAATATTGAGCATTTTTGATGTTCCAAATTCAAGTCTCATCATTCACTAGGGATCGGCCATACTGCATTATCTCCCTAGGGATAGAATGACTTGCTTTAGGTGAGACTTGTATAACGTATAAAACGTCATCATCAAGCAGGTTGGGTAAAAATAGTAGTTTATGTGACTAGGGGCAGCGTCTTTAAGTCGCGGGCGGCATGTTGAATTCCGAACGAAACGAAGGTTGCTGATTTTAATCCCGAACGATAGTGAGGGATTTATAAAATTAACTCCCGAGCATTGCGAGGGAGTTAATAAAGAAATCTGAGTGAAGTGAGGAATTTAAGCCGCCCAAGACAAAGACAGCTTTATCTCCGTGTTGCATACTCTACTTTTTACACCATCTGTGAGATAATTAAAAGACAATTTGGTCGACCAAATCATATATCAGAGAAATATAAGTATTATATTTACAAGTTCATCAAACAAACAAAATTCATTACTCCAAGATTCTATGAGTAGTTTCAATTTTCTATAATGCTCCCGTGTCGTCAGCACGCACGTTTTATTCTATTAATTTTCTTTTTTTTTTTGTTAGTGGCCATTTTGAATCATAGTGATTACATACTCTTCGGTTTGAATTTCAAGTCAACTTGTTCGATGCGCCTACATTTTAATTCACAATGTTGACGATTCTTGATGCTCCAAATTCAAATCTCATTATTCCCTAGGGATCGGCCATACTGCATTATCTCCCTTGGCATATAATGACTTGCTTTAAGTGAGGTTTGTATGACGTGTAAAACGACATTATCGAGCAGGTGGTGTAAAAACATATTAATAGCAATACCTTCGTAAATACAGAAGAACAGTAAAAATTTTCAAAAAACAAAAGTAGTCATACAAAAGCCATTTGGACCTACAAAGACAAAGTCAACAACGACAACACAAGAACAGACCAACATGAATTCTTAGACTTAATTAAAGGAAATGTAACTCTATACTGTATGTATGCATCAGCCTCTGGCTCGTTACCGCACCGGTAATTAACATCTCACCTCTAATCACCGGCAGCGAAGCCACTATCGCAACTATCAACGATCATAGACACGTTTGGGTGTAATTGTGAGCTATCATATATCTTATATTCAAAGTGTTATCAAACTGTATTGCAATTCCTGGGGGAACGATTTTGATCTATACAATTGGTGTGTGAGGGCTATAGATATAGATGTTGGTTTATATGATATGAATGATAATGATTTTAATAACCAAGTAGTTACAAAAAGAGATAAAGATGCGAGGGTTCTATATGAAAATCAAAAGAATTTTGTCAGAATATTTTAGGATAGAAAATTTTTTGTAGCTAACTCCAAGTTTTTTTTTCTATTCTAATGAAATGAAATTAGCAAATAGGAATGTAATTAGCAGTGCAATCATTAGTTAAGATAGAAATTAGAAAAAATATTATCAATATTGGTGTTTCACTTGTTATGAAAAGTAAGGAAAAAAATATGTTGACATAAATCTCATCTCACAAGCATATTTAAAGATAAGTAATGAGGCTTAAAATTAAAAATATTTTATTTTACATAGTACTTTTAAAACGTCAGAAGATTCAATTTGTATTTTCCTATGAACAAAAACTGGCAAGAAATTATATAGTCACATTTTTTTAAACGATTTGGTTTTACAGTATTTTCATATTACAGTATTAATAAGAATGAGTACATAGTCGGTGTAAACATAGTTAGTAATGTGTTATAAATCTGTACAATATAATATAGATAAAAAAACTAATTAGAAATAGAAAATAATCTATGAGTTGGCAGAGTCAGCAGTGTTCTCACAATTATTCATATTATAAATAAGAAGCGATATAAAAAAGTATATAATATCTAAATATTTCAGCAATCGGGCCAGTACTTTCAGAGATTACTTCCTACTCACAAAAATAAATACAAATAAAAAAAATTACCTCTTTAAAATATTAGTGTAGACTATTCCAGATCAGTCTGAATAAGGTAAACAGTCTTAAGTTGATATATAATACAATAGCACAACACAACACAAGCTTAGATAACAGAAGTCTGCACACATTAGTAGCTGCAAGCTTCAAATCCGCTTTAGGTACTGTTGATCGTTTGCTTGCTTACGGTATTAGAATTTTATTAAGTTTTTTTCATGATAAAACGGGACATGTGAATAGTAGTGGCTTTGAAATTAGAAATTTTGACCAATAACAAGCACTTTTTCAGCTACATTAAAAAAGGAAGTTAAGTTGCACGTTCCAAAACGTAGATCTCTATGCACAGGATATACAAGAAACTCCATGGAGACACTTTTAAGTGGTAAGAACCTAAGGTTTCAAACACAGGCAGGCGTTTAAGGCACTTTATGACATTTATTTCATCACCTCTGATGTCAAAATCGGTGAAGAAAAACACCGTGAGCAAACTGGCATGTCCAATTGAATAAAAAATTCGGAGATGTATAATATTCACCAACTGAGAGAAAACCCAGCAGTGGGAATATATACGAATGATTAAGTTGCGTAATTAAGTTGCATGGCAGCGCCAACAGCATCCTTAGCATGATCGCTAGTCGGCTGGACTGTGCCTACATCGGTCATTATTCCGCCATTTGTCATGGAGTGGGGCAGTAGTGATCGTTGTTCTTTTTACATGTTTTGTTGTGGGAAGTTTAAAGTATTACTAATACTAGTTTATAAGAACATTGTTAAAAACAAATTGGACACCATGGTCTGAAATAAAGTATTTATTATTATTAAGCTAATGCCAGAAAACTAAACAAGAATCCGATTTCATGTTGACCCAATGTTTCATTTTAAAATAAACATCTTTGTATAAAAGGCTAAAAATGTAGCTTCATCTTTTGAAGAAGTTTCGGCTACTGAGAGGACCCCTTGGGAAATAACGGAGCTAGAAGCTGTACCGATTTATTGCTCGATTTCTAAAATCGCACAAGATGCAATAATGCTCCTAACAGCATTGGTTGTATGTTTTCAAAAGGGAATGTAATGTACGATTGGCTTTTGAGTTTTATGTACGAGATCTACCGTGCATTAGAGATAATTGAACTCGATGCATTTGGTACTAGAAAATCTTTCAAAGCTATTCGGAAATTGAAGCAAAGACCGCAGAGAAATCTTAGTTTAGCTTTGGACAAATATTGATGGATGTATATGATGATGATGAAAACACTGGTCGACAATTTGAGAAACTTTTCGGAGCAAGAAGGTTGCGTGTGATTCTCATAGGCTTTGATTTGTTGATTCCTTGGTTCACAGATTAAATCTGTCGCGTCTAGTTTATAAAATATTGCTGTTTAACAACCTCCCTCTTTTTTAAAAGAAAAAAAAAATACAATATATTTATCCAATTTAGATAGTCTTGTATTTATTTTAGTTTCTCCATCCCATTGTATGAAAATGGCCTCTCTTTTTTCCTTCCAAATATATTTTATTTTAGAATTGTCTTTTAGCATAGCATAATCTAATCAGCTGTTTAATGTTCCCTCTGCTGGGACTCAGGTCTCTCTCAGGTGATTTTCTCACTTAACATTTTGATTCATTTTGTTCAAAAATATTGAGCCTCATAGCTCTTATTTTGATGCTAACCCGTGACAAAGCAATGAATTAAGATATTAAAAATATTAAACAAATAGAGGAGAGGGTTGTAAAGTATAAAACTCATATTAAAAATATAGGTTTGACAAATCTCTCATACTTTAAATAGCATCAAATAGATACTGTACATTATCATAATTAGACTCAATGTAAAGAAAGTCGTTAAAAAATCAGAACCTAACCATATAATATGGATGGTAGAAGAAACTGTTTCTGCAGTCACTAATGAGCTTTGCCTTTAAGCTAAGTACTCTGGCAAACCGCCAGAGGACACTGTCGGAGAAAAAATCTTTGAACTAGTTATTTTGATCAGTTTGGAAGTTACTTTACTTGGGAGACATTAAAGTATCGAGGGTTGTGTTGCTTTTAATGAAAAATCTTATTTCAAAATTATGTAATAAGAGTGTAGTTTCAAGAATGTTATGAATGTAGTAATGATGATGATAGATGTAATAATATCTTGCAAGGTGACGCTGTGGTAGACAAAATTATGATGCCAATGATAATTACAAAGTCAATAAAGTATTTCCATATAAACCAAACTTATATTTTTGTATTTGATAATTCGGATGGAACGAATTGGAAAATATGAAGAAATTTAATAACATACTCATATGACATTATGTCGAAAAAGTGATCAGTGACCAAAATAATAAACTGATTTCCAAACATATAAAATAGTGGAACGAACTGGACTTCCACCTAGAGAGGAACGGGCTCAAATTACACATGATAATAATAAAACATAAAAAGAAGAGAAATAGACTTAACTTTCACCTGGACTAAGGGCTTGTAATAAAATTGATGATTGGGTTTAATATTGCATGTAGCAGAGATGAGTGTGTGATTTGATGAGTATGCAAAAAGTGACAAATAAATACACTAAAGTAAGTATGAAAGTAGTATCAGTGACTGAAAAATCTAAAGGAAATCATTTATTTTGGTATGGTCATGTGAAAAGAAGGGATGAAGAGCATGTAGATAGATGAAGAGGAAGAAGGAGGCCAGAGAAAAGACGGATGTTAGAGTGTGGAGTTGTTGTAGTAGATAAGGTGACGGGTGATAAGACAGAATGGAAGAAAAAACGTGTTGCACCTACTCCAAATAACACAGGACAAGAGCAGAAAGACATAGATGATGCTGAAATCGAATATAGGCAATATTACTGAGGAATAATACAGCTCTGTACTTTTGTAGTGTTTGATAGGTAGTAATAGTATATACAACATTCTCAAAGTTTCAGTCATTGGCTCAGGAATAATTAAGTTTTGTACTGGTGGAAGAATTTGAAAATTGTTTTAATAGTTCCAGAGATTACTTCCTACAAACTAAATCAGAAACTAACAAAACCTCTCTATAATATTTATGATGATGAATAAGTAGTAGTAGTATTTACAATATTCTCATAGGATCTTGTGTAACTCCAATTTTATTGTTATTACCTAGGTCTCTCTATTTCTAAGTTCTCATCAGTCAAAGCCATCAGATCAATCGGCATCAGTGTGAACGGCCCGTAAGTCTCGAAGGTGATTTGTCTGTAACTAGGTATTTTACAACGCGACATCCAGACATCGTTTAACGTTTTACTGTCGTCATTTCTGTAAAACGTGTTTCGCTTACAGCAAATTGAACACGACTTTTGTACTGTCGGCAATTTCGTCTGTTTTGTATTGCGACGACGAAAATACGATAGCTGTGACGTAAGCAACGATATCAAGTTGTGGAGTGCTTATTAGTATCGGTTTTTATAAAGCGCGGTATCAAGTGTTCGTTCACCTTTTTTGAGCTTAAAATTTACTTTTGTATTGTTTGTATCATGAATTATTCATTAAGTAAATAAATGCATCAAGTCATAAGAACTTGTTAGACTTTGTTAGCACAGCATAGTTGGCCTTGTAATGTTCCCACTGCTAGGACTCAAGCCTTTTTAAGAGAAGGAATGGACCGTAATCCACCACGCGGGCCCAGTGCGGGTTGGTGAATGTCATATGTCTTCGAATTTTTGGTTGTAGGACATGCCGGTTTCCTCACGATGTTTTCCTTCACCGTTTCACCGCAGACTTTGTTATTCATCAAAAACTACAATGTATTTTTGTGTGAATTCGGTGGTAAAAAAATATGGTATCGAAGCTAGTGGATTTCTTTTTCTAAGTTTTTTTTTTGTTTTACCGCGCCTATTTTACGATTCTTTCAAAAAAAAACAAAACTAGAAATATAAAACTAGAAAGAATGCCTGAACACAGAATAAACAAGTACTACCGCATTCAGTTTATTCGCTACTTTTAAAACCCCAACATTCCCAGCAACGTTTATCCACGTTATTTCATCCAGTACACAACATTCTCGCACGTATTAAACTTTCATGAAAACCAAAAATACTCCGAACGAGGAGATCAAACCAATTTCGAAAACATTTCAGGCACGCAAACTCCGGCTCTGAATGGCTGAGTCATAAAAACGACATAAAACCGGTTCGAACCGGCCACGAGCCGAGAAGACCCGAGAGGTGTCGGGGAAAGCCGAGGACTGGCGAGGGGAACCGAGGACCAGGCAGACCGATCGAGAACAGCTTACGTGGCCGACTGCATCGCAATTAAGAGTCCACCGCGCGGGCTGTGTACGTCAATTTTATTTCAATTAAGGACCCTTTACAACTGAAGTCGTTAGCGACTAGGTTATGCGCAAATAAAATGTTCTCTGCACCAGTTCGGTATTTGTAGTTCCGGATTGGAAAGGATTTATTTAGATACATGAACTTTTTTGCAGTCAGTTCTGGTAATACCTCAGTTTTATTTAGTTGATTTTCTTTTCGATTAACATGTTGCAAAGCTTCTGGGGGATAATTTATTTCTACACTAGCTTTGGTCCGCGGTCTTACTCGCATACTTAAAATACTAGGTTTTACCCGCGGCGTCGCCCGCGGACATAAAACATAGCCCATGTCACTCAGGAATAAAGCAGCTTTATATCGAAGAAAAAATTTAGCAATTGGACGAGTACTTTCAAAGACAAACTTAACCTCTACAGTATATATTAGTGTAGATAATTAATATCGTTAGGTACTTGAAATACAAGCTTACACCTAGTTTTGGTAGGTAGAATCTAATAATTGTAAGTACCCCTAGTTTCAACCCTTAATTTACAAATATTATGAAAATCAATTATTTCAATTATCTAATTCAATTTATTCTAGCCTTAGTGAATCTTAGTAAGCTTTCCTAGAAGCCTTAGCTTCTAAAGACGTGCCTAAATGTCGATATTTTACAAGTAAGACATGACTATCAAAGAATAAAACGAGATAAAACAGATAAGTAACTGATTAATATAGTTCCTGGTAGTCTACTAGTCCGTTTAAGACTCCAAAAACCAAAGCCCTATTACCTTTGTTTTCCATTATTTTGCAATAATTTTTCACTAACCGGGGTTCTCCTTGGGTGCAAAACCATAGCGCAAACAGGGATAATCGTCGGTTGCTACCACGTTCTATTGGAAGTGTCTAAAGGGCCTCTGCGAGTTGGTTAAGGCTCCTCGTACGCCTTCCAAAGGACCAGAACCTCAGGGTTCTGAGATATATTCATCATCATCATCATTTCAGCCGATACACGTCCACTGTTAGACATAGCCCTCCCCCAAGCTTTGCTACTTCGAACGTTCCTGTGCGTCCTGCATCCATCTGTTTCCCGCTACCTTCACCAGGTCATCGGTCCACCTTGTAGGAGGCCTTTCAACGCTGAGATAGGTATATTGACACATGATAATAATAAATAAATACAAAGACATACGACACATTTTCAAACACTAAAAGTACAAAATACATCGTGAGACAAGCTCTTTGTCCCCTGCGTTAACATTCCAACAGCGAACTAACTGTAAGGCCAGCCCAAGAATTCCTTCGCTCACTAACTTTCAACGTAGTTTAAACGATAATAGTTCGGTCCTTTCCTTTTGTCCTTTTATACCTTCATTCTTTGTAATATATTTTTAATGAGACATTTAAATGTTTTTTTAATTGTAACTAGAGTTTTGTATTTATAAGTTTTTGTTTCGACTTCTTCTCCACTTAGAACTGTGTGGTTCTTTCTTTAAAATACCATCTCAGGCTCAATCTGCATCGTTCTCAAATGATTTGACCATTGCATGTTTTGTTGTATGGACTTTAAAAGAGACCTTGACCCCTGAGTTGGTTTCGGTGTTTCTTCTCAGGGTAGTCAGCTAGGAAACACCGGCCTCGTCTAGTTTTAATTGTTCTAAAAAAAATTGACGTGTAAAAGTGTTTTTATAAAACCTACATACAAAATAAAGATCATCATTTCTAAAAGTATTTTTTTAATCATTTTTCCAAATATAATAAAATAATAATCGACCATCTATTATGGACATGGACCTCCCCCAAGTGTCGTGTATGGAACGGTTCCGTGACTCGCATCCATCGCATTCCCGTGACCCTCAACATGTCATCAGTCCGCCTTGTACCCAGGTCTTTTGACGCTGCATCTTCCGGTACGTGGTCGCCACTCTTAGAACCTTTAAATTCAGCTCCATCAACCATTTTTTCTGTGCACAAAATGTCCTATTCTTGTTAAGTTCGGGACCAAAAAGTACTGCAGTGGTGATCATGTACTGGAAGATGCAGCGTTGGAAGGCCTCCCACAAGGTGGACCGATAACCTGATCAGAGCCGCGGTAATACGATTTTGGAGGTACGCGGAACAGAGAGTAAAGTCCCGCAAATCTCCTTTGAAAAGGGAGGATCCTCCGACCAGACAGGTGTTATGGTCTGATGGGCGACTGTCCGATAGAAGATTTCGGCTGTCGTATGTGTTCAAATCGCGCGGAGAATTTTGATTGTGTGATGCAGGATTTCATATTTTCTTCGCAGTTCTTATGTAGCGCCATAGATGTCGCTACACGATGGATGCAAGACGCACAGAACCATTCTTTGTGGCGACACTTGGGAGAAATTTTCTTTCCGTAAGAGCCTTCTGTTTCTATAAGAAATTAAAAATCACAACAAAAAATATAATTAGTGAAATTGGTGCTTCCGTTCATGCCTGATGATGTGAACAAGGGAAATAAGGAATCATTTTAGAGTTCTGTACCCAAAGGATAAAAACGGGACCCTATTTCTATCATTCCGCTGTCCGTCTGTCTTTCACCAAGCTTTATCACGTGAACCATGATTGCTAGTTAGTTGAAATTTTCACAAATGACGTATTGTTATTGATTCTCTAATAACAAATACTAAAAATAAATTAAAATAAATATTGTTACTGCCATACAATAAACGTGGTTTTTTGACGTTTTTTGCCACGAAATATATTTTTTAAATTAGATAGTCAACTATCTTATATTCGTTGGTAATATTATTAACATTTTTATTGATAGTTGTATTTTTTTTTAAATGCCTCTTTTAAAAAAAATGTGATTGTAAGAACACTGTAGACGCCATGAATTTTTAGATTACTTCTTTTATTATTATTATGAGATCTTTATTTTTTTTTGTGTTTTGGGTATTTACACTGTTCTTACATAATATCTATTATTACTGTAATATGGAAATATTGTATCAACAACCACTTTTTTAAAAGAGTAACAATGGAGTTTCTTGCCGATTCTTCTCCATTGGAAACAACTAATTTGGAACCGTGCACTAGCTTCTGACGTTTTATAAGTATAATAATAATAATATTCCACAACTATCACACAACGCCGTCTAGTCCGAAGCTAAGCAGAGCTTGTGTTATGGGTACTAGACAACTGATAAACATACTTATATATTTCTAAATACATACATATTATAGATAAATTACACCCAGACACAGAACAAATGATTATGCTCATCACACAAACATTTGCCCTGGGTGGGAATCGAACCCACGACCTCCGGCATAGCAGTCAGGGTCACTAACCACTAGACCCACAGGCCAGTCAAGTACCCATGTAGGCCTATGTGAAATAAAAATATTTTGAATTGAATTGAATTGAAATCTTTCGTGAGCGAGTCCAGCTTATAATTGACCAGTTTTTAATATACATATTTACAAAATATACATTATTATTTTATCCTTTTATTTTAACACATTGGTACTGGCAGAATAGAATAAAAAAAAAACCCAGGTAACCGAACCAGGAGGCTGTAACACCCTCGTTCATTACACGTTGGTAATTAAACTTGCCATCCATGTTTGACCAGCTAATGAACTGACACAGAACACTTGCGAACACACGCGGTCGCGGGAAATTGATTATGAAGAGCTTAATTAAAAACTGCGGGTTAATTATGATATAATGAGAAAATTTTTGATATAATTTTTTGGCAAGAACTTCGAGGTAATTAGAATCTAGACGCTGAGCTAACTTTCTTTGGCTACATTCTGTAGAATTATATTTTTACTATACATAATATACATTCCCGGATGACAGCATGTGGAGGAGTACTTCGACGCCTGAGTGCACTTTGTGTTTTTGTATTTTATTTATGTACGTTAGGTATTTATTTAGGTTTTAGTATAAATAGTTTAAGTTTTTTTTAGTTGCCTGATAATTATATTAGTAAATTAAATGAAGAAAAACTTTAAAATGTACAATATTAGTTTTAGTATATGCAAAATCCGAAACACAAGTCTAGTATTTTTAGGTAAAGAATCTATGTATCATAACTGTATCATGAATAATCACAAAGTTATAAGCTTGTTTGTTAGCAAAAATACATAGTCATCGGGCCATCTGGATGTGGATGGCGTCGCAGACTATGGTCTTCAGTGTAACACGGATTCGGTCTGACCAATGTATTGGACTCCAGTCCTTAGGTCTTTTCCCGCTTACTTTTCCTATTATATTTAATGAGTATAATTGTGTGAATACCACAAATATGTTTTATTTTACCTTAATATCGCATACTGAACTGCAAATTGCAAAAAACGTACAAAAATTTGAATTTCGAGAACTACTCTGGATTTCAGCCGAATCATGTCCGTTATTGGACATAGGCTTCCCCCTAGCGTTGCCATAACCAGTCCTGTGCGTCATGCATCTATCGGGTTCCTGCGACTCTCACCAGGTCGTTGGTCCATCTTGTGGGAGGCATTCCAACGCTGCGTTTTCCGATGCGAAGTCGCCACTCTAGAATCTTTCGGCCCTATCGACCATCTGTTCTACGAGCTATGTGTCGAGCAACTGCCGTTTAAATTTGGCTACTCTGGATTATTTACTTTGGTAGCAAATCAAAAGCGTTGTGAAAGAAAAGTATTTAGGTTAAGATCAGGCGTAATACTTTGCTAAGTTAGGGACATATTAAACGAGAAAATTCAAGACTTTTTTTACATAAAAGTTTACCTATTAATCTGACCGTAGTCTTTAAGTTGGAAACCTAGCTAATGTAACCAATTAAAAACCCAGCAACCCCTACAGAGTTAGAAGGCGGTGTAATCTTCAAGATCAGGTTGGAACTTCCACAATTTATTACTGTAATAAATATTCGCGAACTCCACTTGAAAACTAGACAATGGATGCGTTTTGGCTTGCATTTCTGTATAAAATGAGTGCCAAAATTAGTGGTTTTTTCAATTGCCTGATCTAAAAAACTGTGAATGCGTCAGCTGTTCAAAATTTTATTTCATTGAACAATATTCAGTCTTATTGACATAGGAAGGCGCATACCACACTCTTCTCGCACACGCACGTCGCCATTTGGTTCCTAAAACACGTTACTGCGCAGCCTTCTGCGCAAACTCACGTCCGCCATCATTCGTGAATTGTACTGTATTTAGCATTATTATTAATAGGCATTGCCATTTTGCATTATTATTACTATGTAGGCATGATGATGTCATAATCGTCATCATCATTTCAGCCGAATGACGTCCTCTGTTGGACATAGGCCTCCCTCAAGCTTCTGATTACTTTTCGTCGATCAATATTTATTGGACACACAAAACTAAATGATTCGTAAAGCCAAACAAACCTTATCCAAATCCCACAAAGGATCGCCAGCACTTAACACCATTTTCTTAAATCTGATCCGGATTGAACCGGTTAAATCCCGAATAAACTGGATTCTTAAATTCCTGTGTTTGTGCGGTTAATCCCTTTTCAAATGTTTAAGTAGGCCTGTGAGGGTTATCCATATTCGGAGTGACTGTAGAAGGGTTGCTATGGTAACCTGTTAATCGATGTGAGGTGTTTGGAATTTATTGATTGACTAATTACTGTCAGAAAGAAGAAGAAAGAGATGGCGTGATATATTTACCCAACGTTGTGGACCAGCGCGCGATAGGAAAGCGTGGAGTGATTTAGGGTCTAATCAGACGGACTGCAATCCAACTGCTGTCAGAAGAACAAATCACTCGGAACAGAGATATCTACATGAATACTGACGAATGTTTGCACCGACTGTATAGGTCCACTCAATTCGGTGAGGTACTTTCCTCAAGACCAAGACCATCTCAGATACCAATTTGCATGATTCTCACATGATTTCATCATTACATGTTTACTCTATGGACTTTAAAAGAGACTTTGACCCCTGAGTTTGTTTCAGTGTTCCATAGTACTCAGCTAAAATAGTCTTATTGACGAAACAATTGAAGTGTAAAAGTGATTACTACAAACCTATTTGCAAAACACAAAGCTATTGTTTATCATTAGCCAAAAACATCATCTGTATAGGCAAAAAAACTGCAGCTGTGTAGAAAACGGAAAAAGAAAACATCGAGAGGAAAGCGAGATGTCCTAGAACCAAAAATTGGAAGACATGTGACATCCACCAATCCACACTGAGTTCGCGTGGTGGATTATGGCCAATTCCCTCTTCTAGAAAGGAGACTGAACATTACAGGGCCGATAATACTTATGTTTAGTAAAAAAAATCAATTATTTAAATTTTTACCATATTTTTAAAGATATTTGTACATTAATCAAATCATCTGCTAATCTATACGTATAAAAGGAGAGACTGTCTGACATATTAACGCTTAGACGAATCTACGGTGACTAGGAACCTAAAATTTTTCAAGGTCTCCTTTTATGACGTAAATAAGCACTAAGAATGGATTTTCCAAAAGTCAACCCTTAAAGGAAAGAAACAGGAGTCTAAAGTTTCTATAAAGATACCTTTTTTCACGCGAGCGGAGCCGCTGCCAGAAGCCAGTTTATTTTTAACACCGCTCCCTCGTATAAAATAGTTAACTAATTAATACGCCTCTCACTACTTTCCTAACCCAGATTAACCTAACATAACAAGTTGTCTACACAAAGGCAATTTTACAAGCCCATACATTATTATTGAAGATAGGTATTTACTAAATATTTGATTAGGCCCATGGGGCAGTTCTTACCACACCTGTAGAACCTTCCAGTTGCCATGGCAACCGCAGGTAAGGTTGTTTGCGGCAATCAATACACCATAGATATCCTCGCGATTTTCTCCTTAAGGATAAATAGATTTTTTCACGATATGAACGGAATATTGGGCGATTGTAAGGTTTCTTTTCATTTCATAGTAAGTAGCAAAATCTTGTTCCTTTTGTGGTATAATTCTGCGAATTGTGTTGATCGTGTGAAGGCTTGAATACTTTGAATGGTATTTTGTGGCGATTTACTGGATTGTGAATAGATTGTTACGCTATGTTAAATATTGAAACCACTGGTCGAGAATTTCTTTCAAAAAATGGACATCATCCTTGATGTCCATTTTTTGCATTTTTTGCATTGCCATGTGAATTCTATAGGCTTTGATTCGTTGTACCTATGCAATTCACAAATAAAATCTATCACGAACAGTTTTTGGGATTTAGATTTTCATATTATATTCATATATTTTTTGAAAAGATGAGGTTTACATGTGTATTCTACAATACACTTTTGCAAAATATAAAACGTTGTTTTTAGTATATGCGAAACCTATGTAGTTTGTTCAGAATGAGAACTAAATCGATTCCAATAATTTTTACACCATATTTATCACAAAACAAAGTAAAAAACTTAAACCCGACTACGACAAAAAATACGCTGAAAAAGAATGAAACAAGATTTTCAGGAACTTGGAAGCATAAACTTTGAATCAAAAAAGTTTCAAATGCGGTTCACAATTGAGCGAGATATCGGTGAACATACATAAAAAAAACATACATTCAACCAAATATAGAACCTCCTCCTTTTCGAAGTCGGTTAAAAATACTAGTCAGGTGTTTCAGGTTTCGAATACAAGGTGTCAGCTTAATTGATAAACTTGATTGGACAATTTGTATGGCGAGGCCGATTTTTTTTTTGGTTCCTGAAAAATACTTTTGTGGTAGGTTGTTCAGTTTCGTCTACTGGACAAGCCCTTAAAGTTTGTGGAGGGCTGTCCCTTACACCTTTTATACTAAAAAAACAAGGTTGTATACGAGCGAAAATGATAATGATAATAGGGGATGCCTATGTCCAAACGAAGGCGCGGGCTTGCGGACGGTGAGCAATGGGTAACTGTCCGGACCAAGCCCAAGTCGTCGACGGCGCGCATTGTTCCCGCGTGCCTCAAGGAGTTGTCAGCAACAGCAGGGACCCAGCCGGGTCGAAGCCTACTGGGGCCAGGGTTAACCGAAAGGGTGCTCGAGCCCCGGTATGAAGGCTAGAAGGAACGGGGTGGGTCTTTTTGTCAGTAAGAGTCAGACACTATCTCCCGCTCCGCCCAAGGGCGGGGGATGTCAATGCATGATTTTTCCCACCATAAAGAAAATGCCTATGTCCAGCAGTGGACATCTTTTGGCTGAAATGATGATGATGATGATGACCGATTCTCTTGCAATAGCTAAACTTATTTTTAACAATTGCTCTCTATTACAATAGCAACGTATAAAAAAGATAGAAAGAATTTTACTCCAGTCAAATTAGTTAGAATTTCATTGGCCATAAAATTTTAGATGTGATTTCAGAACTTGTAGATTAAACAGTTGGGTAAAAATACAAAAGTGCATCACGTAGGTAAACTAATTTGACAGAAGCAAAATTATAGCTATCTCTTTCTAGTTTTAACGATTAGTAAAAGAGAGGGATAAAGAGAGGGATAGTTTACAATAAGTTTAGTTAGTGTACAAGAAAGTCGGCGCCACTATAGTATATATTTTACTCTGTATATCCCATTGTAAAAAAAGGGCCTCATTAATTTTCTTCCTTCCAAATATAAGCCCATCTAAGCCAGTAAATATTTGATTAGTGTACAGCTAAAACTTCTGTTGGCAGTTGAAATTGTTAAAACTCGATGAAGACCTTTTCAAAGAAAAAAAAGAAAGAAAGAAAATTCTTTTAAATTGCACAAAAATTAAACAAGTATCAATCACATTACCAAATAATTCGATTAATTAAGAAAATTAAATTAAAATATTTTGTCCTGAAACGTGGTCGCTCACAACAGACCTCATCAAGAGGCTTAAAATCACCAAAATGACGATAGCAAGGGCTGTGCTCAGAGTTTCTTTGCGTATGATCACGCAAAGAAACTCTGAGCACAGCCAAGAATAAAGATATCTGCAGGACAAGCAAGGTTACCGACATAGAACACTGACGAGGAACAGAGCTGCCACCTCTCTCTTGCCTTTATTTGCTGAATCGGAGATTTGCAAATACAAAAGTGAGACTGGATGATACATCTTTCTCTTAGGAGAAGGATCCCTACCAAGATGGTAGGGCGTGAGGACATTCGTTCCCTCCACCCTCGCTAGCATTACTGCTTCGCAGAAAGAGGTCACCTTATGCCATTCCTCCACGCTTCGGACCCTAGCCCGAATCAGGGCCCGGCGCGAGAAGTTGGTGCCTCCGATTGCCTCTACGAGGACACAGTGGTGCTCTGCCAAAGCGGGGTACACCTCCACCGTACGCTCCACTGTGTACTCCAGGCGATCCACAGGTGTTTCTTCCGCCTGAAACAGATGCAGAAACCTCTCGAACTTACCAAGTCCGGTGAGGACCTGCGTCGTGCGGAAGGTGAGGACGCCGTGTTGCCACCTCTCCTCAAAGAAGGGACTTACCGCCATAGTTGTGGCGTGTCCAAGCTAAATATTGGTAGAACCGCATTGTGTGTTGTTATGTACGTTAGAACGGTGTTCGGGGTCACGGGATGTTGTGTTGCTCCCTCACACCCCATAAACTTTTCATTAGTACAGCGTAGAGGTCCGTCGTGTACCTATATAACGTTGTTTGTTGGAAACACATGTACTTACTGTGAACATAAATATTATATACAATATGCACGGAATATTATGCATGGAACCACTATTTGTATGGTCTACAGATAGGTGTTTTAAGTCTAGGTGTGTTTTGTATCTGTGTTTACAATGTGTGTGGATGAACCATAAAAATAAACCATACTGAAAACATTATAGGTTTGCCCATTAAAAAAATAATAATGTGATTTTGTTTTCTCATACATTTGAAAACTGAATTCTTATTTCGTATAGGCTGTCGTAATTTCCATTCAAGAAAATCAATTAACCTTTCGAATGTCTTAAGTTACACTGTCCGACATAAGGTAATTGTCTTTCTATTGTGTTTCTAATTACGACATTCAAAGAGTTAATTGTAATCTGTGTTCAAGTTTTGTTTGTAATAAAAATGTAAAAAAATCAAACAGCCTTTTTATGAAATATTAGTGCATAAGTGAAATCACAATCGTATTTATAATTTAGATGATAGCTTTTTACAAAGGTTAAAAATAAAATGGTTTCATATATATCACCAGATACACCTGTTGTTCTAAAACAAAACTAAATTGATCAATACATCTAGGCATACGACGCTACACAAATCAAAAAAGAACACACCCTCTATTTAATAAATAGGTAGGGATTTATAGGACGGACAAGGAGGGTGTCGACTTCCTCATTCATCATGCTACTGTGTCACAATTAATTTATAAGTCAACGTAATCGTACACCACAAACTTTGCTAAGAGAAACGCTTCTCTCCGGTGTTTCAAAGATGCGAGGTTTCGAAGAATCGATGTTTCAAAAAAGAATAAAATTATTTCGAAGTACTTACCAGATCAATCAGTTGTGACAGCCTCAGCCCCAATTTCACCAGCACAGTATTATTGTTTTTATCAACAGGCCGTATCAATCTATTGTAGTTACTCAGAAGATCGTCGTAAAGGCGTTTCGCATCAGGATTACAATAACAAACGCCGAAAATAAACAGAAAGATAAGAAGAACTGTCCGGGACATTTTGCAATAACACTTAAAATTATTGTCACCATATAACACTGATGCTCACGAAACCTAGAGAGGTTAGGTTTTAAAGGAGATGCGAATTCAGAATCTGATAATTTCGAGTTAGAATTTGATTAATGTTATTCAGTTAATTCGATTTTAACGATTGGTTATCGACAATAAGTGAAAGAATAGAGATTTTTTCGTAAACGTAATTTTGACAGCTCCGCCCGAGAGGCTGCAGCGATCGTGGCGCCCCTACTGGCGGGAAAACTGAGTAAACATGGCTATTCTGCGCCGACTCCGAATAAAATTTTATTGTAGGAATGAAATATTCGGTATCGTCGAAACGACGGCTCATCGACGTTTAATAATAAAATTTTCCATGTAATATCTGTTTCAAAGTTTGAATTTCTCTGTTGTTATACGTTCCATCGTTAAAGAATTCCTCTTTATTTATGATCTCCTAGTCTCCTAGCTATATTATATTTTATTCGCAAACTTCTGAAGCATTTTAATCTGGAATTATATGAACTAAATTCGAGAAATATTACTTTGGTCCGCGAATTTTTAGTCGCGTAATAGATTATTTACAAAGTTGGTAGGTATCCCGGATCGATGCGTAGTACGCATGCGTGCTGGTCCATTCATACCTCGTACAAGTTTAGTGCCTCGCTAGTAATAATAGATGGCGCTGCGACCAATTAAATTTCAAATGTTATGGCGGCCTGCGTGTTTAGATAGGCGGGTTGACGGAAGTTACGCAGCTGTAATAAATGTAGGCCTTTCAGGGGGAAAGTACGTGGCGTTGAATGACTTAGTAGAGCTCTTGACACGAATATACGAACATTGCAAACGTATTCATGGATGTACTTCGAAGTACGGTTAGCCCGCTAGTTAGTTTATAATTTCTGGCTAGTAAACAAAAATGACTGAGTATTTAAAACTTTATGCTGGCCCAAAAGAAGATTTAAACGTATTACCGTCTTCACATCACTTCAAAGTTACGTCTACTAGGCTAGCAGACCTGAAAAAGAGATCTAAAAACGAACCACTTGACCTCAAAATTAGAAATTTTATAGTTCAACCCGTAGTGACTGAAAGTGAGATTGGCTGAAGTACATACCGGGTTTCAAGCACCAAAAAGGTTTGTCGGTAATGTGAACATAAAACGCGGGAGGTTCCAAACTTAAACGAAAAAGTTTTCGCATTTTTCAAATGTAGAATTGTCGTTACGTTTTTGTCGCGTCGAAATTGAGTCGACACTGTCGACTTTATAGATTTGCGGGATTTAGTGTGATTTCGAATTTCGAGATTATGTTTTGATTGCGTAGTAAAATATAGGATTTATTTTTATTTGTTGTGGAGACCGGGATTGAAGCAATGGCTTCCCTTCGCGAGCCTTTTTATTTTGTATTCGACAGTTTATCCCAATAAATCTCGAAAAAATACGATTAGAAGTAATATTTATTGTGTTTTGTTACGGTAACCCAACGTCAACACTTCATCATTGTTAGAATGTCGTCGTATGTAAAAGACATGTAACAGATCTACGAAGAAACTTAGTTCTACGTAGGTATTTTTAAACGTGGCATGACAAAAGTTTTTTTTTGAATTTGTATTAGCAGTAAGGCTAATTAGTTAAACTGGATAGAAGTATTATCGAAAAAAATTAATATTATAAATAGGTAAAGCTTGTTTTTTTTTTAAGCTATTGCATAGCTTCTATCGCGGGCCTTGAGCGTGGAGACCGAATCCAGAAAATCCGTAACGAAAATTACCTGACACCCCCCCCACTCATTTGTTTTTTGTGCGTGGTGACCGATAAAAAAACAAATGAGTGAACAATCAATCAAAATTCAATTCAATGTGTGAAAGTGTAATACTGCATAAATTAAATAAAATATAAAAAATTATAATTGCATAAGTTCATAAACATGCTATGCAATAGCTTTACCGCGGCAGTCCCCGGGTGCCACACGTCTTTTTTTTTAAGCTATTGCATAGCTTCTATCGCGGGCCTTGAGCGTGGAGACCGAATATAGAAATTCCATAACGAAAATAACCTAACACCCCCCCCCCACTCATTTGTTTTTTGTGCGTGGTGAAATCAAATGAGTGAACAATCAATCAAAATTCAATTCAATGTGTGAAAGTGAAATTTCAATTAATATCAAAGAAAAAAAAACAAAGGAAAAAAATACTGCATAAATAAAATAAATAAATAACATAAGTTGATAAAAATGCTATGCAATAGCTTTACCGCGGCAGTCCCCGAGTGCCACACGTTTTTTTGTGTGTAGGAGGTAATCTTTGAAAGTACTGGTCCGATAGCAAAATCTTTTTCACCGATAGAAGACTGTTTTATTTTTGAATGACATACTCGTAGCCTATATTTTATGTATGTGGGCGAAGCCGTGGGCAAAAGTTAGTCTGTAATATTTACAATCAAATTCCATGCCTTCGTGAAAGTTGCTTTCTCTTTACAAACTTTTTGAATCACCTTTTAATCCCTTTAGGGGGTAAATTTTAGAAAATCCTTTCTTAGCGCGTTGTCATACTATCTGTTTACCGAATTTCAGTGCAATCCGTTCAGTGGTTTGAGCTGCGTTGATAGATAGATAGATCAGTCAGTCAGTAACGCTTGCCTTTTATATAATTCATCATCATCATCATCATTTTCCTATCCTTCTCCCATGTTACTTGGGGTCGTCGCCACATATTTTTTCTTCCATTATGTCCTGACACCTGTCACGCTACTACAACTCATATTCCTTGCATACCTATCACACAATCCATCCATCCATCTCTTATTTGGCCTCCCTCTCCTTCTCCATTCGTCATTTTACATAATTATAGATTAAAAATTTAAACCACAAAAAACGAACAAAATTTTAAAATTAATTAAATTACACTTTCACTCGTATAAATTGACCCACTCCAAAATAATTCACAAAAAATAATTTGCCCTCTTAAAATATACTCGAAGCTACAATCAATTACGACAATGAGCCCCGTGGGTAAGCAGCACTCTAAGTTTAAAGGGTAGCTACTGCATTGCGGTAACAGTTTCTGTTTCTACGTATACATTGAATTTATGTATAGGTAACAAAAATATCATATTTGTGAGATATAAATGGTGACAGTTGCAGCTATTTGAATTTGTAATATCTAGACTGGCAAGGTCGTGCTTAACCTAAGCTAAAAACTTTGGAGATCTTCTATTCTGGTGATTTTGTCATGATAAATCGTTCTGTAGCAAGTAAATAAAACAGCCCACATATTTTTTTCACAAGTTGAAAGAAAAATTAGGAAGATAATAAATAAAAATTTATTTGAATGTCCTAAACTAAGCACGATCTGTATTTTTTGTGGCCCAAGACTAAAGCAGTATGAGGTGATAAAAAGTTCCGCGTGACACAGCACAAACTACTATATACATATAAGGCGCAGGAAAGATTGAAAGGAACAGAATATAGAAATAATCGCACTAAGAAATATACAAATGGAAAAATAATTACAATAGCAAAAAAATAAATGAAGAAATATTTAAAAAATACACTTTTGACCAGATAAATTGACCCATTACAAAAAAAAAAAACCTCCATAAATAATTAACATCTTAACCCCTCGAGCGCCGATTGTACATACGTCTGTACAA
The DNA here is from genome assembly GCA_929112965.1 of Mythimna albipuncta. NCBI lineage: Eukaryota > Metazoa > Arthropoda > Insecta > Lepidoptera > Noctuidae > Mythimna > Mythimna albipuncta. Next base: position 3,584,326 of record OV815973.1, read on the forward strand.
CTTGAAGACCTTGAAAAACGCTTAATTTTCATTTTGTACAAACGTCTGTACGAAACTTATTTGGCCGAAAATTTTTATTTCTATATTATATTATTCCATATTTATTATATTATTTGTTTTTCCTAGAAAAAACCAAAAAAAATTTTTTTTTGATATTTTTATTTATTTTATTGGTGATTTACGTAAACACGGCAATTTTCCGGGTCATTAAACTCTGGCGCTCGAGGGGTTAAAATAATCATAAGCTACAATTGATTACAACAATGGGGGCCGTAAGTAGCATCCTAAGATTGAGGGTAGGTGCTGCATTGCAGTACAAGCATCAGTTCCTACACATACCTTGAATTATGTATAACGAGCATATCCCACTTGGGAGCCAAGAATGGAGACAGTTGCAGTTATTTAAATCTGGATATATAGTTCAAAAGTTAGTTTGTTTCAGGATCGAATGGTTCCAAATGAAAAATTCTATCAATTTTAGATAGCCATTCTATTGAGAAAGACTATGAATTGTTGAATATACTTTCATATGTATATTCAGTAAATAATATGTAAATACGGGTGACAGGACAGAATGCAAGTTAAAAACGTCTTGCACCGACTCCAAATAATATGAGATAAGGACAGGAAGAAGAAATGTAAAAACATGTTGTTTTGATATTACAAGCAGAAACTTCAATTTTACAGGCTTTTATTTAACTTGCAATGTAAACATGTACAACTATGATTGTTCGGGTGGAATCTTGAAACTTAATTTTGAAGCAGATATCTTCAACCGATTGAGCTGAAACTTTATATACATATTTAGTCTGGATTACCACGCATGCTTAGTTCTGATATCATTTTTATTTATATTTATAGACACTGATATGCACACTGCACAGTATGTAGGTATTCCTTTTTTATCTAAGCTCCTGCATGTGGTATTATTATTTTTATTGTATTTGTATAAGTACTTTGGTGTATGATATTGTGAATCTATCAATCATAAATTATTAACGGGTTTATGACTATGACTGTGCGCTTCACTCACATGTGAGAAGTTATAACCGCATTTCGATTGCCTCAAACGCCTTCATTTCTAGCGGGTCCTGCAGGCCCAGCCAAGTTACGACCGTTTTGGTTCGAATCTCTTTCTACAGTCGGTAACGGTTTCGATTCCTTTGTTTTGACCACGTGGCTTAACGCTGAAATGACGTCATTCCCATATATTTGAATTTTTTTAGTAGCGTTAACGATTGTAGATTATCAACTTGGCCAAGCTTTCTGAGCCCTTAATAACTCAATTCGAAACATGTCCAGCGTGACGTCACAGCCTTGCCTAACAACAACGGGTCTCACAAAAGTTTATTTCGTAAATGTAAATAGTTTAGAAATGAGGAGTGTTGCGACATTTTGCGTCAGGACCCTTGGGCCCAGAACTCCAGACTTTGTTTGTTAATGAGCTGAATGTCTTTAAAGCAATGCGATTCGGATGGGTCGAGCTAAGAATAGGCGAGGAAGGAATTCTCAAAGGTTTTCTCTGTTCAGCATCATGCCATTATGTTTTAAGTTATGTTTTGATAGACTCTTTCGAAACGTTACTTATGTTAATAGTTGCACTAACAATCCGCCCCAGTTCTACTCGGGTGTCAAAAAACTATGAAATTTTCGTCTTTTTATTCACTATAGCATAACCACCTGGCAGCTTTGGACTCGGTGGAAAGGCGTGCGAAGAGGCTGATTGGTGATCCAGATTTGGTTAAGTCCAATCTTCAAAGCCTTGAGCACAGGCGTAGGGTAGCCAGCCTTTCGGAGTTTTACAGATTGCATTTTGGAGAGTGTGCGCAGGAATTGCATGACTTGATTCCGCCATCCCGTTTCTACCATCGGACAAACCGACGCACGGCAAGTATCTACGTTTACGTTGTTGAAACATCTACGGTCCGGACTAAGCGTTTCGCTTCGTCATTTATACCGCGTACATCAAAGGACTGGAACAATTTGCGTGCTGCGGTCTTCCCGTCTGAATATAATTTGGCGGTCTTTAAGGCTTGAGTGAATAGGCTCACCACCAACCAGATTATCGAGTCCTCTGATGTGCTTGAAGACATCAGAGGACTCGATGGTCTGGATTATTGTCACAGACGACAATAATCTCTTTTTTATCCGGTGTGCGGTCTATGGGATTTCAAGCAAACATCTCCTGTACCTCTAGCCAAGTTGACAATCTGCAATCGTTAACGCTAGTAGAAAACATCAAATGTGCGGGAATGACGTCATCTCAACGCTCAGTCACGTGGCCAGAACAAAAGAATCGGGGGCGTGCGAACTCCATGCTATCGAAGCAAGCGAAACGAAAAGGTAGTCATTTAGATAGAAGGGCTGGGGACAACAAAAAAAAAAAAAATTAGCCAGCAACAAGTCAATTTAGGTTAGGTAAACGATTTGTTGTCTGACATAGTAACGGTGGGTAGTAGGTAAGCGATTACACATTGATGGCAAACCTGTGTATTATTCCGGTCAGTCCCAACCTTACATACCTTAATCATTGAACAGGGTCCTACCTAAAAGCATCAAAGTACAAAAATAAAGCACATTTTTATTACTATCCGTCTCCCTGACCTTAGACATAGGATAAGAAACCAAACAGAAGCGGAATTCTTGTAGAACCTTGATTACTTGAGCTATATTTATCTTCTTTCTATACATTACATAAAAGTGAAATACCACTAACACATTACAAACTTAAAATATGGCAGGTAGGGTCCTTATAGGGTGTAGACAACCGCAAAGATGAACTTTCTAAAATTGGGGATAAATGATAAATGATAAATTAAAAAATGATAAATGATAAATGATAAATGATAAATGATAAATGATAAATGATAAATGATAAATGATAAATGATAAATGATAAATGATAAATGATAAATGATAAATGATAAATGATAAATGATAAATGATTAATGATAAATGATAAATGATATTTATTTTGTAAATAGGTTTAAAAAACACTTTTACACGTCAATTTTTGTTCGTTAGTTTATGCTAGATGAAGCCGGTGTTTCCTATCTGATATATCTGAAACAAACTCAGGGGTAAAAGTCTCTTTTAAAGTCCATACAGTAAATATGTAATGGTCAAATCACATGAGAACCATACAGATTTGTCTGAGAGGGTCTTTTGAAGAAAGAACCATACAGATTTGAGTGGACCTGTCAGGATGAAGTTCACGCGAGGTGTGTGTGTGGCCCTCACGCCACAGCCACCGGTATCCCAATTCCGATTTTCGGCCACCGTAGGCTCGAGTTTACGGACGGTGAGCTACCCATTGTTCATTACTCGAAATTCGGAACACGACTTCTTCTTCCTGCCCTTGTCCCGTTTTATTTGGGGTCGGTGCAACACGTTTTATTCTTCCATTCTGTCCTGTCACTCGTCACGCTATCACTAACTCCCTTTTCTTTCATATCACTTCTCACACAATACATTCATCTTTTCTTTGGCCTTCCTCTCCCTCTCCATCCATCCACATGTAAATTCATAACTCTTTTAGCAACATGCTTTTCATCTCTCCTCTTTACATGACCATACCAAAACAACCGATTACCTTTCAACTTTTCAAGTCTGGCGCCACTTTCAAACTTTCCCCTAATATACTCATTTCTCACTTCATCCATTTTCGTCATACCACACATCCATCTTAACATTCACACCTCTTCATTCTCCGCTACATGTAATCTTTTTTCATCCGTCTTTTTTACAGCCCAACATTCTGATCCATAAAGTATGACAGGCCTTATGGACTTGTAGATTTTACCCTTCAACTAGGGAGGCATCCGTGGATCACAAGTGGTTCCCGTGACCTGTCGTCATTTCATCCATTCTGCGTTGATCTGATCTGTTACGTCCCGATCTGCCTCACCAGCCCCTTGGACGAGCGACCCGAGTTAACGAAAGTCGGAACAGATCGGTATGGGCGTTCCGATGAGAGCTAAGGGCTCCGGAAATCGCAGAACAAGCACTCCGTTTTGATTCTACTCAATTTCAAGCCAGCACTCTTCAGTCTGTGCCACCACACCTCCAATCTGTTTTGGACCTCTAGGCCGCTCTCGGCAACCAGCACAATGTCGTCGGCAAACAACATACACCAGGGAGCCTCTTCCTGAATGTCCGACGTCAGAGCGTCCATTATCATCAGGAAGAGGTAAGGACTGAGGGCCGACCTTTGGTGTAAGCCGACAGCCACATTGAAGCTGCCAGTAGTGCCCACTGATGACCGGACTTGGGTACTGCTTCAACTGTACATCGCTCGGATCAACTGCACATACTCCCAGTCACACCTTTCTCCTTAAGGGCCCATCACAGAACGTCACGAGGTATCCGGTCATATACCTTTTCGAGGTCAATGAATACAATGTGCAAATTTTTATGCGCTCCTCTGTATTTCTCGCACGCCAACTGGCGTTTAGCAAAATGGCATCTGTTGTACCCCGATCAAGCATAAAACCGAATTGGTTCTTTGAAATTCTCTTCTCTCAGTCGCCTTTCAATAACATTCTTCCAGGCTTTCATAGTATGTGACATTAACTTTATTCCTCTATAATTGTTGTAATCAAGCACATCACCTTCATTCTTAAAAAAGGGCACCAAAGACCTGCTGCACCACTCATCAGGTATGGCTTCTTCTTGCAACAACTTATTGAAGAATAAAGCTAACCACACACATCCACTCGCAATAACTTCCACACTTCAACTGGTATTCCATCTGGACCAATGGCTTTACCATTCTTTATTCCATTTACTGCTATCCTAACTTCATCCATACTAACCATTCTCACTGGTTTATTCTCTAACACACTACTCCAATTATTTTCCTCATTCATCAGTCTTTTAAAATAATATTTCCACCTCTTTTTGATTTTCTCATCATCCGATATAACCATTCCAGATTCATCTCTTATACATCTTACCTGGCAAACATCTCTCGTCTTTCTCTCTCTTATTCTAGTAAGCCGGTATGGCTCTTTTTGGCCTGCAGGACTGTCCAGTGTGTCATATATAGAAATCCGAAACACGTGTCTAATACTATGTCTAGTATTTTTATGTTAAGTATCTATATACATTTCTTAACTGTATCATGTCAAGTCATAAGCTTGTTACCTGGTTGTTTGCACAAGTACATGGTAATTGGGCCATATGGGTGACTGAGGGGTTGTTTTGCTCCAGCACCCAGCCGGACGCTGGTGCATAATGCCCGATATGACCTGCTATGACCTGTGTAACACACAGGCTGTATGGTACTTAATTTCGTTGGTATCAAAATTGTGACTTTTTTAAATATTTTGATTAAAAAGTATAACATGGTGTAAAATTATTGGAATCGATTCAACTACAGATTCTCAACAAACTTTAATCAGGTTTCGCATATACTAAAATATATGCTTTTAAAAAATCTTGGCCTTTACAAAAAAATTACATCGAAATTGACCGTGTGATATTATCAATATAATTATGTGGTTATTACTGACTAGCTTTTACCAATGAATTCCACACCTGCGTACATAAAATATAGACTATGTCACTCAGGAATAAAGCTGCTTTCCATCGGTGAAAATATTTCAGCTATCGGACCAGTACCTACTTTCAGACAAACAAAAAATAAAAATTAAAACAAATTTTACCTCTTCATAATATAAGTAACTTCTTTTAAGTCCTCTTTACTATTTGACGTATCTTACTCCCTCAAAACTGTAGCCATTCAGACTGTGTTCAGATCGAAAGTTTCTTTTCTATACAATTCTTATTCTATGTCCAGGGTTTAATATTTCAGAGCGATTCGGCTCCCTGTGTGAGTATCGTGTTGTAACTTGTCCCTACACTTGTTGGATATACGATACTATCAACGAGATCGTCTACTGATATTTTAAGTAGTACACTTTTTGAATTTCGTGGATGAGAATTTTTGATGTACTGTATAATTTTGGTGGTGTTACTGGGCAATTTTAAGTACCTGTGGGCTGAAGGATAAAATTAATAATACTAAAAGTAAGCTACAGAATAAAAAGGCCTTTTTTTATGGGAAAAATCATCCAATGACAACCCCCGCTCTTGGGCGGAGCGGGAGATAGTGTCAGACTCATACTGACCAAAAAACCTATCCCATTCCTTCAAGCCTTCATACCGGGGCTTGAGCGCCCTTTCGGGTCTAATGTGTAGGTAAATAGGTTCAGCAATGTAGAATTAAAAAAATATATTAGCTAGGAAATAATTTACAGTTAGAAAATTCTTAACTATCTATAATGACAGTTAAATAAAGAATAATAAAAATCCTACGCCTCGCTGTATGTGAAAGTGTTTTTTAAACGCCATATTTTAATTTTAGTTTGATTTTAGTTAATTACAGCGATGTGCCTAAAAGACTGGCGGCTGCCATACAGCGTGGCAATGCTCATTCTGTCCGAGATAAAATTATGTTGTTGATTTTTTTGTTGATCCAAAACTGTAAAAAGCTAGAACTTAGACCACCCAGAACTAATTACTGGAAGAAATAGTAGATTATGTGACCAAATTGTCTTTTAATTATCTCACACATGGTGTAAAAAGTAGAGTATGCAACACGGGGATAAAGCTGTCTTTGTCTTGGGTGGCTTGAATTCCTCACTTAACTCAGATTTCTTTATTAACTCTCTCGCAATGCTCGGGAGTTAATTATTTAAATCCATCACTAACGTTCGGGATTAAAATCAGCAACCTTCGTTTCGTTCGGAATTCAACATGCCGCCCGCGACTTAAAGACACTGTTTTATCCCTTAGTCACATAAACTACCACTCGTATTATATGAGGGTACGGTGTTAAATAATAATAAATTGCCCGATGATATAATTGAAGTAAAAAATATCAAATATATCTTTAAAAAGATATTAAAACCTTACGAGTCTAAAATTTAATAACTTATCATTTAATTATAAGATTTTTCTTGAACAGCTGTTTATATTTTTGTCGTTTTTTTATTTTATTTTTCTATATACTATGTACTACTAATACTATGTACTTAGTATAATAGCGTAATCTATTTATAATCTACTATTTAATTGAACTATTTTTGTGTTCTATTGGAAAATAAATATTTTTAAACCGATTTTATTCATACGACGTTCATCAATATCACTTTTTACAAAACTCTACACAACTATATTTTGATTATTTCCACCTACTAAAGACCATCTTTTACAAACCTATTTCCAGAATACACTCCACAACTCCAACGTCACCAGTGTCAACACAGTGTCTGACTGGCACCAAATAAAACTGCACTGGAATGCTTCAAATGGAAAACGAAATTGCGTATTCCGGACTGACGTGACTGCCACGGAAAATTCTCAAAATAGAAGCAATAATGGAGTCGTGGAAACGAAATATATTATGGATGGCGTTTATTTAATTATCTACACTTGCATTATTTAATTCGTTGAGCTCTGAGGTTTTGTAATTTCGTTTGTATTGGTAATAAAGTAATTTGCAAATATTTTAACGTGATTTTTTGGAGATCTTCTTGTTAAACTACGTTAAATAAATATTATTGTAATCAATTTGGGTTTAAGTTAGTTTGTGTTATTTTTTTTTTCTATTCGAGATAGTTTATTAATATTTGGTATTAACCCGGCAGTGCTCCCGCGGTGAGAATTTTGCCACCGCACTGCGACCTGTGGCTAGGAATTCATTCGTGTTGCAGTCGTCTGTGGATTGATTGTATTCAAATTTGCAATACAGGCAGATGAAAGATGTGGGATTATATGTATTACGTTACGTTTGAACTTGATACTTGAGTGGTTTTAGATATAATAAACTTAGTTTGAGGGCATCAGTGGTAGTCAAGTGGTAGCGGCGCCAACTTACGAGTTATAGGTCGTGCGTTTTAAACTCACCCAGGCACGGCTCATTCCCTCTCCTAGAGAGGAGGCCGGTGTCCCAGCGGTAGGAACATTATAAGGCTGATTATGCTTAGCCCCCTTCCCCCGCCCTCAGACAATTAAGGTAAACTAAGGTTAGCATACTTATGTTAACCTTAGTTGTTCTCCGAGGGCGGTCATATGCTCGTAGCGGGAGCACTCAAGGATAAATTTGATGTCTAATCACTTTTCACATTTTCACAATCTCAAAAGTTTACTGAAACTGTCGTAGGTATTTAATTTATCATTGTTACCCTACTCTCTTCGAAATTTATTTGGGGTCGCCGCTACATGTTCTCATTTCACACTTTTCTATTAGTCTTCATTTCAGTAATCACCTCTGTCAAACTGTCATACTATAGGTTACTAAAAAGCATTCAAGAAAAACCAATCTACCCACCAGATTTCCTACGTATCCTACTTAATAAAAGTCAATATCTTGAAGAGATGACAGCGCGTCAATATTTTTATTTATGTCCTCCTCAAATTCATTCACCAACGTTTTGCTATTTATTATTCAATTTTTAATCTTCACCTACGATAGTTTCTGTGCAAACGTGGGCTAGTCTAAGAGCAACGAATATTCTAATAAGTTTCTCTTGAATTTATTTTGAGACAAAACTTTTTTATTTGCCTTTGGGGAATTAAAGAAGTGGCTTTCTTCTTCCAGTTAGTTTTTTGTGTTGGGAAAAGGTTTAGAAATAGCTGGTTTGTGTAGTAATGTAATCTGTGATCTATTTTTTTTTTTGTTAAATTAGCATTTTTATCTCTATTGTTTCGTATTTCTCTCTATCTATTTTTTTAATGTACTATAATGGTCATTTCTGCTTGATCACTTAAAAAAATCGCTTGAATCCTGCGGCGCGGTATCAAACCCAACGCATTGAAGTTTTCGTTGTGAGTGCAAGCAAAAATGAACTTAACAGTGGTCAGGAGGAAGTATCTTTGATGATACATGTAAATATTGTTTTTTAGTAAATTGCACCACATTAGGAATTACTTCTTTATCGTTGGTGCATTCACAAACATTTAAACGATCATATACAATACACACAGACTCAGAACAATAATAATTTGTAGGCTATACAAATATTTGTTAATAATGATATTGATAATGTTGATATTCATAATAAAATGTTATTGATAATGTCTTCTCTATTACTTTATAATCTTTAGTAATTCATGAAAAAAAATATGTTAAACTAAAATTGTATATTTTATTATCTATGAAAATTCTGTGCTCGTTAGTAATTGACAACCTATCTAATTTTGAAAATTGGTTAAATTTTTGTTGTTGATATACCGTATATAAACAATTTGTCAATAATATAACTTTAGTAGTCTTCTCCTTGATAAAAGTAACTTCCTAATATTTTGTTTATTTATTTAAACTTCATGTACAGTAGTGGTACATAGGCGGACTTAATGCAACAAGGCGTTCTCTCCCAGTCAACCTTTTTATCTTTAATTTCCCTATTTTTCTCTCTGATATTTCGTGTTTTTTTCCGCGAAAAGATCTGTATTAAACGTATAAGCAGTGAGCACCGTTTTATGTCACTTAAAATCTTTTGTGTCTACTAGATTTTAATAAAATATTCCCCGACAAGGGCTTTCTAATCAAATATAATATAATGATAGCAGATTTTTTTACACTGAATTATTTTCTTTGTAGCATACTTTTATTGACTTTTTGTTGTGATTTTTTGTTTAAAGAAGGTAATCTCTGAAAGTACTGATCCGATTGCAAAAATTTTTTCACCAATTGAAAGCTGCTTTAATTTTGAGTAACATATGCTACAATTTATGTACGCAGACGAAGCCGCGGGCAAAAGCTAGTACCTTATATATTTAATGATAAATTTAATTGTCTGCTTACAATTTTATCTTTAGCAACAAGCTAAAATTTAACTAAAGTCTTTACTTTTACCTTTATATTCAAAACATATCCCATTCTACCGTATCCAATGCACACGATTCGCATAACATGTTACGTTTCAAGCTTGACGAGGGTTCTCTATTTATCATAATATCACGGGCCGTTGTCAAGGTACCTACTACTCTTATTAGTTTTTGGGCTTCTGTTTTATGCATGAAAGAGCCTTGTAATAAACGCGATACTTGTTTCAATATATTAACATCATGTTGAGCGAAACCTTTTCTAGTGTTTGGTATTAAAATCATGTGGAAATGATCTTGGGAGATTGGGTGTTATGTTGCGGCTAATGGTTTTTTGATTTCTGAGGCTAAAGTTTAGGCATCAGCGTGACCTATACGCTTTTATAGGGTTTGTACTTCGAAAGGAAAAATCGGAACTCTTTTTTTTATGGTGGGAAAAAATCATCCAATGACAACCCCCGCTCTTGGGCGGAGCGAGAGATAGTGTCAGACTCTTACTGACTAAAAGACCCACCCCGTTCCTTCTAGCCTTTATACCGGGGCTCGAGCACCCTTTCGGATAACCCTGGCCCCAGTAGGCTTCGACCCGGCTGGGCCCCTGCTGTTGCTGACAACTCGCGCCGTCGACGACTTGGACTTGGTCCGGACGGTTACCGGACGGCCGGACAGCGAGCTACCCATTGCTCACTGTCCGCAAGCCCGCGCCTACGGTGGCTGGAAATCGGGATCGGAATCCCGGCGGCGGCGGCGAGAGCGCCGTTGCCTGATGCGGTCGGCCTCCTCCTTAACGAGCATTACTGCTTCGCAGAAGTCGGCGTCCGCCTGCCACTTCTCCTCGATCCGGACCATGGCCTCGACCAAGGCCCGGCGCGAGAGGTCTCCGCCGCCGATCACCCCCACGAGGGCACGGCGATGAACCCTTATAAGATCATTTTCGTCGAGTCGCCTCTGATGCGCGCACTTCGCACTCTTAATCAAGTGACACATGACAAGTCAGACCTATTAATTTGTACTTTGAGTGAATTTAACAGAGTGGCACTAGCATTTATAAGCTTTGTAATTAAGTAGGTTTAGTAACAAAGTATGTTTAAATAGTTATTTTGGCTGTACTGTCGCATTAGGTCTCCCTGTAAAGATAGTATAAGTTTGATATGTTTTTGTCTGTCTGTCTCGTGGAAATCAAACATGAGAGTTAACGAAAAAAAAAGTACTGCCATTTTTGTTGTTAAAAATGTATATTTCAGCATTCTAACCTTTTCAATCGTGAGAATTAGAGAAACAGTAGAAAAACAATGGGTGTGCGTTCGCTTCGGGTTTAGGTTTAAAGAATTTATTCTCATAAGAACAATTACAGTTCATTTAAAATGAGATACAAATAGCTTACAAGTATTGTAATGTTCACATCTGGTGCGTTGGTAACATCATAGCTTGTTTTTAATTTAGCTTTAAATATATTAATATTTTCATATTTATTTAATTCGAAAAGAGCCGTGCTCCCTTTAATGGTATTGTTTTTTGCCGTAATTAGTTCGAGCGCGTGCAGTCATTAGTTGAAACTTGTTTTTACATCTAGTATTGTATGTTTTTGTCTTTTTACGTAGTTGAATGTTTGATTGTACAGAATTCGTGGTGATTTTTTTATGAGAATGCAGGTGTAATATGTGTAAAGTTGTTTGAGATTTAGTAGGTTTGTTTATTCGTATAGTTTCTTTGTTAGGTATAGATAGTTATAGTGAAATAATGTTTTGATAATTTTGTTTTGTATTCTTTGTAGTGGATTTAGATAAGATTTCGTGGCTGATCCCCATAGTTCAATTAAGTATTCAAGGTTAGATTTTACTAGGGAGTGATATATAATTTGTCGTACTTTTTTGGGTATACAGTTTCTAAGTTTTCGTACCGCTCCTAATGAACTAAGGCGACCATTACACGATCATGCAAGCATCAATCAATTTCAACTATCATGAATGATGGTTTCCGTCAGTCAATACTAAAAACCGTCATTCAACGCATTAGACGGTAGGTTTTTCGTCAATCATGGCCTTGACTGTGGAAAAACTGACAGCAAAGCCTGTCGTGTAATGTTCGCCTTAAGAAATCGGCTTTGGCTAAAATCTAGTTAAGCTCTGTGCTTTAAAGGGGCTGTCTAAACACTATTTAGCTCAATTTTTGTCTGTCTTGTAGCAGCCGTACTAGCTATTTCACGAAGATTTTGGCCGCTAGTGTATGGCCAAGTTTGGATAGCAGTTTTTCTTTATCATATAAATGTTTGGGTAAAGATACTGACTGCTGTCTAATCTAGATCAGTTGCTGTTTTCTCATATTCATCGTAGAATTGTCAAAATCTTCTTTATAGATAAAATTCCACTATACAAGTGTTACCTTACTTGTGTCACCTTAATCCTCCTAAACAGCTTAGATGTAATTTTGTGTGTATATTTGAAATACAATTGGTGTGACGAGAATGGATAAAGTGAGAAATTAGTAGGAGGAGGTTTGAAAGTGGCGCCAGTGACTGAAAAGTTGAAAGGTAATCAGTTATCTTGGTATGGTTATGTGAAGAGGAGGGATGAAGCTCATATTACTAAAAGAGTTTTTGAGTATACATGTAGATAGACGGAGAGGGAGAGGAAGGCCGAAAAAAAAAGATGGATGGATTGTGTGAGAAGTGATATGAAGGAAAAGGGAGTTAGTGATAGCTTGACGGGTGACAGGACAGAATGGAAGAAGAAAACGTGTTGCGCCGACCCCAAGTAACAAGGGATAAGGGCAGGAAGAAGAAGATTTGAAATACCATTGGACTCCGTAAAGTGGATTGCAACTCGGGGCTGGCTGTGCCGATCAGACATGGTGGTATACTTACCCCATGGCGGGTCGGCATGGACCGCCAGGCACTTCTTCTCATGCAACCGAGCGGGTGGGCAGGTTGCGGATAGCCCAGCTCCGGCTTGGGGACCGCTTCCTGACTGCTTGAGGTCGATCCCCCATCCGGAGTGCCTCGGGTGAGGCTCCGGACAAGAGAAGTTACCCAAAGTCTAATCCCAGGCTAGGGTTAACCCGATACCCACTTCCCGTCTTCCCATACCCCCTAATCACTCCCTCCATGCATCCTCTCATCCTATCGGTCCAGAGGAAGGGCAACCTCGATTCCAAAAAAGCCCACCAACTCTTCAAGAAAAAAATGGAAAAGCAGAATAGTAAAAGAACTACCCAGGTGGGTCCCGGCGTAGCCGGGGAATCCCATGCGGACTTGTCCGTCAGCCCCCATCGTATTCTGGGAGGGGGCAACTTTCTGCCTATTGAAGCCGCGCCTTCAGCGCGACCGGCTGCCGTTTGGGCGCCTACAACCAGCACTGACCAGGCTGCTGTCGACCTGACAGCGCCCTTACCTTGCACAGAACAGGCTGCTGCGTCTCACGTGCCCACATACCCTGACATGACTGGTGCGCAAGCGCCAACCAGACCGACACTGAGCTTACCGTCCACGAGTGCCTGGCAACAGAGCATCGTTAGGAACAGCGTAACGCACAATCCAGACAATGACACTGACGAAGCCAGACTGACCAGTCTCGGTAGCGAACTGCGTGCGTTAGCACGACAGCGCGCAAAGACCGAGGCTAGACTGAGAGACGCTGACCCAGAACTAGGTTCGGGGAAAGTTGATGGCTCAGGTGGGTCCGCCCCGATCCCCGCGGACGAATTACGCCTGCTTTCCAAGCGCGAAAAAATCCGCATCAGGGAAAGGGAGTTGGGTAGCCGCATGCGCAAGATACGCGCAGGCCTTGGCCAGCGCGATGTGCAGGCGACTACTTCAACAGGAGTACACGACCAGCCCGGATTACGCGAAGGGCCAGCGCGGAAAAGAGCCGGACGCGGAAACACACGAGCGGGGGCAAGTACGCGACGGGGCCACCCGACGCGAAAAGCCCTCGCAAGCATCGGAGCCCACAGGGACTGTTGACCGGACCCAAGACCAGACAGACAGACCTCACCTGAAGAAGAGGGGGAAACGGGCTGGGGCTAATCGCCAGTTCCGGATCCCACCTGCACGCAACACGCCGAGCACTTCTAAGCCACAACCTGGCCCTAGTGGCTCAGGGGCGGCAAAGAGGGATTGCCCGGACGACTCGGCATCACCGAGCGCGCTGCAGGGGGATCCGAAGCGGGTGAGGACCCAGGCTGCTCAAGGGGAGCAGAGAACATACGCGCGGGCCACGAAGGACATTCCGGCGCGGCTGGCCGTAGCGATCTGTTTCCCTCCCCCCTCAAGAGACCTGACAAGGGACGAAGCGACTTACGTCAAATCGGAACTTGAAAAACTACTGATTATGTCGGACCCCACGAAACCACTCCCGGCCTTCCGAAGTTACCCTCGGGTGACGGACGGCACCGTGCAGATGTGGTGTGAGGACGACAATGCACTGACTTGGCTGACACAGAACACTCCCTTACTGAAACTCCCTACCACTGACCAGACACTGACAGTCATGAGACAGTCCGACGTGCCAACCCGTGTCCGAGCGGCGCTCTTTGTTCCCAGGTTCAATGGGGACATTGCGCTGCTCCAGAGCCTTCTGATTCGTCAGAACGCTTGGTACGACATTGGGAGGTGGTCGCTGTACCGGGCAACCAAAGTCGGTGGGGATAACTATGGGACGTATCTGACCCTGGGTATCCCCACCGATGAGGTTGACAAGGTCTTGGGGCGGGAGCGGCGTATATCCTACCTGCTGGGTTCGATATACGTTCGTTTCTACCCCCAGACCCATCCCAAGACTGAAGACACAGACCTTGAACGGACCAAAACAGAGGTAACGGACACTGACAAGGACATGGACAAGCTTGAGGAGGAGATGGCCCGAGCAGCCATGGCTGACGCCGATGCCGACAAGGCACCTGCATCCCCTGGATGGACGGCGCAGCTATTGGCGTCCTCACCCACCGATGACTGGCGCGGAGCGGAGGAGGCAGAAACCATTTCAGATGGCTCCATCTCCTCCTAACTTCGTTCCGACGCCAATGTCGACAACACCTATCCAGATCATCCAGACCAACCTCCAGCACAGTCAAACTGCCTCAGCTACCTTACGCAGGGTGCTGGAGACCAACCCCCGAACCATAGCATTGATTCAAGAGCCGTGGGTCAGAAATGACAAGATATGCGGCCTTGGAAGCATTGGAGGTAAACTGATATCTAACACATACAATATAGATAAACCCCGAACTTGCATTTACATACCCCAAGACATACCGATCATACCACTAACCCAATTCTGTTCCAGAGACCTGACAGCGATCAGGCTCCAGATTGGAAATGATGCCCAGAATCTAGTACTAGCCTCGTCGTACATGCCAGGTAACGACGACAGCTGCCCACCGAAGGAACTGACTGATCTTGTTCAACACTGCGAAAACGCCAACCTGGACCTGATCATCTGCACCGATTCAAACGCGCATCACCCACTGTGGGGTAGTGAAGTATCAAACAGCAGGGGTGAGTCACTATCCACATACTTATTCTCCACTAATCTTAACATCGTGAACCGAGGCACAGAACCCACTTGGGTCACAGTCCGCGGACAAACGATCATCGACCTGACTTTAGCTACAGAAAACGCGACAAAATTAATCTCCAACTGGCACGTATCAAATGAACTCTCTTGCTCTGACCACAGAAGAATACGTTTTTCTCTGGCAGCCATAACAAAAAACCCAGAACTAAGGCGCAATCCGCGCCGTACAAACATACCCGAATACAAACACCACTTAACTTCCCTACTAGCCAGGGAACAAAGACCGGTTACCCAAATAACTGACCCCATAGCACTAAATAACGCCGTGACAAAGCTCACGGACAACATAATCAAAGCATACCATACTAACTGCCAACTAAGTCCCTCACACACTAAGGGTAAGAGAAACCCTTGGTGGAATGCAGAGCTTGGCAAACTCAGAAATACATTACGTAAACAATTCAACAGAGCCAAAAACTCAAGACTCCCAGAGGACTGGGAGCAATACAAAGAAACCCAATACAGATATAAGAAAGCAGTCAGGACCGCCAGGAACTCCGCCTGGCGCAATTTCTGTGATAGCATTGAGTCAAATACCGAAGCAGCACGGGTCATGAAAATTCTGTCAATTGACCAGGAACGTACCCTTGGTGCGCTGAAAAAACTCGACAACAGCTACACACAAACAGACCATGAGACCGGTAGGGTCCTCCTGGAAACGCACTTCCCAGACTGCAACCTACTTGAGGACAGGACGTGGTCGAGCGTACAGGAACAAACCCCAACTGATCTCGACTGGTCCAGAGCACATAACATAGTGACAGAAGACCGAATTAAATGGGCTATTAGGACTTTCCAACCGTACAAGTCACCAGGACTAGACGGTGTCCTTCCGGCGCTACTGCAGTGGGGAGAATACTCCCTGGTGCCGTGGCTGCTGGTGATATACCGAGCCTGTATAGCACACAATTATATACCACACACATGGCGTGAGGTGAAAGTCATTTTCATCCCGAAACCCGGAAAAACTGACTATACGCAACCCAAGGCTTACAGACCCATAAGCCTGACATCTTTCCTACTGAAAACCCTGGAGAGGCTGTGCGATAGATACATCCGGGACGGACCCCTCTTGGTAAGACCGCTCCATAAGCAGCAACATGCCTACTCCACGGGTAAATCAACAGAATCTGCACTACATAGCGTAATCTCAAAAATTGAATGCGCAATAAATCACAAAGGCTCTTCGCTAGCAGTCTTCATAGACATCGAAGGAGCCTTCGATAAGACTATGTTCCGAAGTATTAGCACAGCACTCGAAAGTCATGGTGTTGACCCGACCCTGAGTGGCTGGATCACAAATATGCTCAGATTTAGAGCAGTACAAGTAAATATAAATAGCACCACAAGGGCCATAGTGGCGAAGGGTTGCCCCCAGGGGGGAGTCCTTTCGCCTTTACTGTGGAACTTAGTTGCAGATGACCTAGTTAAAAGACTCAACACAAAAGGTTATTTCGCCGTAGGTTACGCTGACGATATAACCATTATAATAAATGGCACCCACGAAAATACACTATGTAACCTTATGCGACAGGCCTTGAAAATAGTAGAGGACTGGTGTAAGGAACACCAACTGACAGTAAACCCCACCAAGACTGAATTGGTTCTCTTCACCAAAAAAAGGAAACTGGCAGCACTACAACTGCCACTTTTCTTTGGAACTACCCTTAGCCTATCAACTGAAGTCAAGTACCTGGGCGTTTACCTGGACAAACAGCTGAACTGGGCAAAACACACTGAGTACATCACTAAAAAAGCCAGTATATCCATGTGGCAATGTAAACGCATGCTAGGCCGCAGCTGGGGCATAGCCCCAAAGGTGACCCACTGGCTATATACAACTGTTATCAGACCAATAACCACATATGGCTCACTAGTTTGGTGGCCCAGGACTGAACTGAGCACAGCCCAAAAAGACCTTGAAAAACTGCAACGACTCGCCTGCGTAGCGATCACAAGCAGTATGAGAACCACGCCCACGGCTGCCCTGCAGGCGATGCTGGGACTGCCACCACTGCATCTAATAGTACAAGAGGAGGCAGCCTCAGCGGCCTTCAGGCTCAGCGTTTCGGGCATCCTGAGTAAAGACTCCAGAATTAAACACATACGAATAATGGAAAACGCTATTAAAAGACAGCCTATGATGGCAGCACCTAGTGACAGAGCTCCAAAGGCGTATCATTTCCAAAAGCGTTTCAATATTCAATTAACAGAGGAAGCACACGACTACTCAGGCCCAGCAGAACTGAGAGTCTACACGGACGGATCAAAGACAGACACAGGCACGGGCGTTGGAGTCTTCTCCAATGACCTCAATATCAGAATATCCAGAACGCTGGGAAAATTCAACACCGTCTATCAGGCGGAATGTGTTGGCATAATCCTCGCGGCCCATGCCATAGAAACTAGAGATGTAAAGGACACACACATTCGGATACTCTCCGATAGTGTCTCAGTCCTACAATCCCTAGACAAAGAGTTTTCCACCTCGAGAATTATACAAGAATGCCACTCTGCACTGGAAAGAGTCACGGTGCCAAAGCGGAACACGGTGACACTACAGTGGATTAAGGGACATAGCGGTTCGCTGGGCAACGACGCGGCGGACGAACTAGCCAGGAGGGGATCTGGAGCGGTGGTCTTCGGGCCCGAACCAATTGTGCCGGTCCCCTTTGGTCAGCTGCGTGGTTGGCTACGGGAACACACACAGATACAAGCGGAACGCTGGTGGTCCTCGACATCGGGATGCAGGCAGGCCAAGGAGGCCCTACCACACCTAAATAAAGTCCTCACCAAAAAACTTTTAAGTTTGAACAGAGGCGGCCTGCGCCTGGTGACGGGGACCATCACCGGGCACTGCACACTGAATAAACACCTCCACACAATAGGCATCACAGACAGTCCCCTGTGCAGAGCATGCTTGGAGGGGGAGGAGACAGTTGCACATGTGCTCCTAGACTGCACAGGGATCACTGAAATACGCACACGAACCATAGGATCCCCGAATTCCCTTATAGATGTCCTGAAAAACCTGAGAGGCCTAATCTGCTTTTGGAGAGAGGTGGGCTGGTTGGAATAAGCCCACCCAAGGTTATGGCCGCTATGGCCCACGTACAATGGTCCGCATAGGACTAAGTGCGGAAACCATTCTCAGACAGACAGTGGATTGCAATCGGGATCTCATTTTTTTTTATCCTGATGAACAGCCAGCATGTATACATGAACATAACTTTCTTTTCAATAGTGTCCATAGAGTGTCCATGGAGTTTCTTGCACGTTCTTCTCCATAGAGACCTACTCTTTGAAACGTGCAATTTAGCTTCACTTTTTTTGGACTGACCGACATTTGACTATAACTAAAAAATAAGTTAAGTGCCTGTAACTGGTCTATTTGAAATAAACGTTTCTGATTTCTGATTTCTGAATATTTTTCCGTTCCTAAAAAGATAATCAAAAACATGATGTCAGCAACAGAAAACTTTCATTAACGAATTGAAACACAAAATTATAATGAATCCAAAGCATATATACCAAGCAAAATATATGCTCATTTAAATATCTACGGCAAAATAACCCCAGTGAGCGAGCGTAAAATAAAATTAATACATACAAAAACTGTAGCATTGAAAGCAGCTGACTCATGAATAACTCGCAACTTTGTTAAGGAGCTAAGGACTAGTTCATACGTGGCGAGTTGCTAGCTGAAGAATGGGTTGCCTTTTTTTTTTTTTTATCTATCACACAACGCCGTCTAGTCCCAAGCTGAGCAGAGCTCGTGTTATGGGTACTAGAAAACTGATAAACATACATAAATATTTCTAAATACATACATATTATAGATAAATTACACCCAGACACAGAACAAATGATTATGCTCATCGCACAAACATTTGTCCTGGGTGGGAATCGAACCCACGACCTCCGGCATAGCAGTCAGGTTCACTAACCACTAGACCAACAGGCCAGTCAAATTTCTGTCCTTTGAATGGATGGTAACAGTTGGACGGGTTTGTGAATGCTTTGAACTTGGTGTAGTTGGGGTTGAGGTTAGTACCCTCCACGACATTATTTGAAAGAGTGGCCTGGAGTTACCCTGGTCTTGGAAAGCAATGGGCAACTGGAGGAATACAAATGAAAAAAGTCTGATATCTCGTCCACCCAGAACACCTGGATTTGTATCCGGTCATTTTTTACTTTTTTTTTTTACTTTATGTAAACTAGTGCTTGACTGCGATCCCACCTGATGGTAAGCAGTGATGCAATCTCTGATCGTGAAGCGCACTAGATTATGAGCCTATTCACACTTGCCTTGAATACACTCATATTATAATCAGACGGGAAGACTGCAGCAAGGCAGGTTGTTCTAGTCTTTCAACGTACGCGGTATAAACGATGAGGCAAAACGCTTAGTCCGGACCGTAGAGGTTCCTCTTCTTCTCAGCGTTTCGATGGTAAAACTAATTTTATATCCCTTGCTTGGCCCAGTATTCAGCCACGGCAAAGCAGTTTTTACTAACCGAATGCAAATCCATGAAACACTGATACTCTCTTCACCCAGAATGGTAGAAGGAGACGGAAGCGGAGAGTGTCAGTGATTGACTCGCCGCGCCGTCGCGTCATAGACGTTACTCGTGACTCGTTCCTGGCACTTGCTGATACAAGTTCCTGGCACATGTATCTAACAACGACGACGATTGGCTCGCCAATGTATGGAATGCGCAAAGCGATCCCCACTCTGACCCCGAGCGCTCAAGATTCGTGCCGATACCTGTAAGGGCCGTGTTGTGGACTAAATTCAATACAGGTAGCATAAGATATCGATCGATTTTTTTTTTCTTCTGGTGGGAAAAAATCATGCATTGACATCCCCCGCTCTTGGGCGGAGCGGGAGATAGTGTCAGACTCTTACTGACTAAAAATCTAGTTGAGATGCTTGGTTAGTGAAAGAGTTATTCCTATTTCTCATGAGGCCATACAAGTGCTGTTTGAGAAATAGTGTTAGACGTGGAGTAATCGACACCAGCTTTATATATAAAAAAATTGAAACAACTTACATAAGAATTATCAACAGTACTGTATTTTTTTTTGGTGAAAAATCGTCAAATAACTAATGGATAATAATAATAATAATATTATAATATTCCACAACTATCACACAACGCCGTCCCAAGCTAAGCAGAGCTTGTGTTATGGGTACTAGACTACTGATAAACATACTTTTCTAAATACAAACATATTATAGATAAACTAGCGGACCCGACAGACGTTGTCCTGTCTACACGTCTTTAATTTGAAAAAGTATGATAACAAAACTTTTTTTTAATTTGATCGCAGCTCTAACTGTCGGGACAGACTAAAATTAAAATTCGAATATTATTTAAAATTTGACACTGCGATGGTAGCGCCGTCTGTCGGATCCAATGTAAAACATTCCAAAATCAACAACTACTAATAAATTAAAAATTAATTAAAAAAACATTGTCCAGCGGACAAAATTGTGAATCTAAACCATTCCCAGATCCCCTTGAACACACACAAAAAATTTCATCAAAATCGGTCCAGTCGTTTGAGAGAAGTTCAGTGACATACACACTCACAGAAGAATTATATATATAAAGATTACAATTACAATGATCATGCTCATCACACAAACATTTGTCCTGGGTGGGAATCAAACCCACGACCTCCGGCATGGCAGTCAGAGCCACTAGACCAACAGGCTTCTGCACAACTCAACTTCTTACTTTCAGGAGGAAAAACAGAGTGAGGCTTTCATTGATTTAAACTTACTTGTATTCTGTCAGTCGACCTCTACGTTCCTGGGTCACAGTAACTCTAAGAGTCTTGGAGTCTTAGCACGCATCGAGCCTACTAGGCCCACTCCTTTTTGCTGACAGCTCTTTTTGCGGAATGCGGAAAACTCCTCCTCCTTTGCTTGTATTAATGCATTACAGAAAGAAATGACTGCTTCCTTTGCCCTCTGGCTCCATACCGGGGTCTGAACTAGGGCCAGACACGAGAAATTGTCACTACCGTTTGTCTTTTCAAGACACAGCGATACTCCATCTAAGCTGGACAAGCTTACACTGGGTCCTTTAAGTTCCACATCCCTGGAACTATATCGTCTCAATGGGAAATCCATTAAATTTTAGACGTGACTATAATTTTCCCTGGCTACTAATATTGGTTAGTTCCACATTCAAATATGATAACATAACATCCCAAACTGCAGATATTGACACACATGAACTGTATTCAAAGCAACATTTGATTGCCGCTGAAACTGTACCACAGGCAACGTTTAATGCATTTCATGAGTAATTAATTCAATATACAAGCAAGCTTGTAATTCAAAGTTCCCCGTTGCAGTTAAGTTTGATACTCAAATAGCGTCAAACGCTGTGTTTGTGCCAGTCCTTAGCGTTCGCCTAATTACGGCTAAGGAGCAGTTCGATCTTCGACTTGTAGAATCGAGTTTCGCAAAATTTCCGAGTTGGTAATTGGGCGAAACTTTTCCACGCCAGTGTATTTAGGGATGTTTTCTGAATTCATTTCGTGTGTTAACGCTTTAGTGGCAGTTGGTGCATGTGTTTTGGCGAGTGATGTAGACGCTCTTTATCGAGTAGTTTCTTGTAAACTTTGCTGATCAGAACTTTTACGGTACTTGAGTAACCTACACATATTCGTATACACATATGTGATGTTTTAAGTTATGCTATGAAAAGTATATCGTGCTGATTATAATCACTTTGTATAAAATAGTGCAAAAGCTGTAGAAACATTTTTCTTAAACAAATGACTTCTCCCGCTTTAGCGTAGAGCGAGAAGGCGTGATAGATTTTTTACTGCTAAACCTGTGTCCTTCAGTTGCTGTTTGAGAAATAGTGTTAGACGTGGTAATCGACACCAGCTTTATATATAAAAAAATTGAAACAACTTACATAAGAATTATCAACAGTACTGTATTTTTTTTTGGTGAAAAATCGTCAAATAACTAATGGATAATAATAATAATAATATTATAATATTCCACAACTATCACACAACGCCGTCCCAAGCTAAGCAGAGCTTGTGTTATGGGTACTAGACTACTGATAAACATACTTTTCTAAATACAAACATATTATAGATAAACTAGCGGACCCGACAGACGTTGTCCTGTCTACACGTCTTTAATTTGAAAAAGTATGATAACAAAACTTTTTTTTAATTTGATCGCAGCTCTAACTGTCGGGACAGACTAAAATTAAAATTCGAATATTATTTAAAATTTGACACTGCGATGGTAGCGCCGTCTGTCGGATCCAATGTAAAACATTCCAAAATCAACAACTACTAATAAATTAAAAATTAATTAAAAAAACATTGTCCAGCGGACAAAATTGTGAATCTAAACCATTCCCAGATCCCCTTGAACACACACAAAAAATTTCATCAAAATCGGTCCAGTCGTTTGAGAGAAGTTCAGTGACATACACACTCACAGAAGAATTATATATATAAAGATTACAATTACAATGATCATGCTCATCACACAAACATTTGTCCTGGGTGGGAATCAAACCCACGACCTCCGGCATGGCAGTCAGAGCCAGTAGACCAACAGGCTTCTGCACAACTCAACTTCTTACTTTCAGGAGGAAAAACAGAGTGAGGCTTTCATTGATTTAAACTTACTTGTATTCTGTCAGTCGACCTCTACGTTCCTGGGTCACAGTAACTCTAAGAGTCTTGGAGTCTTAGCACGCATCGAGCCTACTAGGCCCACTCCTTTTTGCTGACAGCTCTTTTTGCGGAATGCGGAAAACTCCTCCTCCTTTGCTTGTATTAATGCATTACAGAAAGAAATGACTGCTTCCTTTGCCCTCTGGCTCCATACCGGGGTCTGAACTAGGGCCAGACACGAGAAATTGTCACTACCGTTTGTCTTTTCAAGACACAGCGATACTCCATCTAAGCTGGACAAGCTTACACTGGGTCCTTTAAGTTCCACATCCCTGGAACTATATCGTCTCAATGGGAAATCCATTAAATTTTAGACGTGACTATAATTTTCCCTGGCTACTAATATTGGTTAGTTCCACATTCAAATATGATAACATAACATCCCAAACTGCAGATATTGACACACATGAACTGTATTCAAAGCAACATTTGATTGCCGCTGAAACTGTACCACAGGCAACGTTTAATGCATTTCATGAGTAATTAATTCAATATACAAGCAAGCTTGTAATTCAAAGTTCCCCGTTGCAGTTAAGTTTGATACTCAAATAGCGTCAAACGCTGTGTTTGTGCCAGTCCTTAGCGTTCGCCTAATTACGGCTAAGGAGCAGTTCGATCTTCGACTTGTAGAATCGAGTTTCGCAAAATTTCCGAGTTGGTAATTGGGCGAAACTTTTCCACGCCAGTGTATTTAGGGATGTTTTCTGAATTCATTTCGTGTGTTAACGCTTTAGTGGCAGTTGGTGCATGTGTTTTGGCGAGTGATGTAGACGCTCTTTATCGAGTAGTTTCTTGTAAACTTTGCTGATCAGAACTTTTACGGTACTTGAGTAACCTACACATATTCGTATACACATATGTGATGTTTTAAGTTATGCTATGAAAAGTATATCGTGCTGATTATAATCACTTTGTATAAAATAGTGCAAAAGCTGTAGAAACATTTTTCTTAAACAAATGACTTCTCCCGCTTTAGCGTAGAGCGAGAAGGCGTGATAGATTTTTTACTGCTAAACCTGTGTCCTTCAGTTGCTCTTTGCGTTTTAGGGCCTCGGGCACTCTTTCGAACGTTGCCACAGACCAAGCAGGCATTGGCTTCACTGAGGCGCTTAATACTACACTTAGAGGTTACACTTTGAGGCGCGCGTAAAATATTTCACGCTGCGCCGTCATCACGAGCTAGGTCCTTACCGGATGGCCGGACGACGAGCTTCTTATCATGCCCATGCTTTCAGTGATTGGATATCACCCAGCGAGTGAGTTTGACTTTTTTACTATATGCCTACCCAGGCTTTGGAAAGCAAAGGGCAAATAAAGGACACAGGTTGATTTCCCTTTCGTTTTTTCCTGGAGTGGATAATGTGGTTTGATGATTTCTCGCCTCAAAAAGCAAAAGCTTATTT
This sequence comes from Mythimna albipuncta, assembly GCA_929112965.1. Classification (NCBI taxonomy): domain Eukaryota; kingdom Metazoa; phylum Arthropoda; class Insecta; order Lepidoptera; family Noctuidae; genus Mythimna; species Mythimna albipuncta. The sequence continues at coordinate 3,608,858 of OV815973.1, forward strand.
ATAATGAACATAACTGAAATATACCAGAACCGAAGACTTTATCAAGAAAAATACGTATACATTAAGAAGATAATAGCATTATAGCGATAAAAAGAAAAACAAACAAGTATAATAAGCAGATTATCTCCCATAACTCTAACGTTCGTAACAGTCGCCTAACATAATTGACAGGATTAACCGTATATCATGTAATTACATATCACATTAGGCGACCTGTCAACGAGATAAATTTGCTCGGCCCGATGAAACGCACATCAATTATTAATTGCGACAAAGATAATTAGTTATTTAACGAATAACATGTGTCTGTACTGATGTAGACCTAATTAATGTAATTGATTGTGTAGATGATTAGGTGCACCATCTAGTAATGGTATAGACGAACGGTGAAATAAGTTACTGCAGTTATTAATTTAAAAAATAACATATAATTGTACCTACCTTTACTGTGTATTTATCTTAAGGTTTGGTTGTCTACAATGTTTTGAACGCCAAAATAAATATTTTTCTTTCTTACATAAAAGTAAATTTGATTAGCAATTCAAACAAATCTTTTTTACTGTCCTTTCAACCGATTTTGACTTTTATTCCGTTAGCATAAGGATGGCATTAAAAGCAAAAAAGTGGTTAAAATACCAACTATTTAATGCAGCCGCCATTTATCATGCCACTACACGCCACATTGAAAAAGGTGTCTAATGTTACTGAGAATGGAGTGTAATTAAAGGATTTTTTTTACCACAGGGGAACCCGATGTATTGCCAAACTAAAATGGCAGTGGGCAGGGCGCATAGCTCGTAGAACGGATGGTCAATGGGAATTAAAGGTTCTGCAGTATGGAGCGCATACCAGAAGATGCAGCTTCGCAATGCCTTTGTGGAAGGCATTGCGAAGCTGCATCTTCAACTGCATTTGTCGATATGACTACACTTGGGAGTGGCCGGTGTCCAGTGGTGGACCGTTATTTTATTCTACTATTTGTTGTTTTAGCGATAATAGAAATATTTACACATTCTGTGATTCAACACTCTATCTCTTATGGTTTATGAGATACTGCCAGCTGACAGACGGATTTACAAACAGACCAACGAACAGACGGATGGATAGTAGAAGCTTAGTGATGGGGTCCCGTTGGCATCCATCGAGTACGACACCCTAAAAGATGCATTTAAAATCTTCTTCTCGAGTTGATAGTTTTCTTTTCCCTCAATATATTTGGACCTAGTAGGTCGTCACATTTATAGCAGCATCAGTTGTGTTTTTTATTTGCAAACTGCTGGTGTAGGGAGACTTTGGGCACTTCTTAAAGTGGGTCATCATCTGACAGGAGCAGAGCACTCGCACTGTGTGTCAGAAGGGTCTATAATCCCCCCATTTTGCCAGGTTGTATTTTGCAACGACCTACTCAGGTGCGTAGTTGATCGCCAAAATTTCTGCTATAGTCAGTAACAGCTCTTAATTCTTTATTGTACCTAAGCCATAGCAGCTTACCAATAAGTACAAGTACATAGGCGAGCTTAACTTAAAGTTGAGATTTTTTTCCAGCAAACCATTGAGTGATATAAAGAGATCGAGATAGTGGCAGGCCTGTTGGTGTAGTGGTTAGTGACCCTGACTGATATGCCGGAGGTCGTGGGTTCGATTCCCACCCAGGACAAATGTGTATGTGATGAGCACGATTATTTGTTCTGTGTCTGGGTGTAATTTATCTATAATAGGTTTGTATGTATTTAGAAATATAGAAGTATGTTTATCAGTTGTCTAGTACCTATAACAAAAGCTCTGCTTAGCTTGAGACTAGACGGCGCTGTGTGATAGTTGTGGAATATTATTATTATTATTTATTATTATTAGTGGTTCCTCGCAAAAAAAAAATCCCTTGCATTTTACTCACAGCAAAAAATATTCTTAAATAAGCTGAATAAATAATATATATACTCCATCAAAACCATGAACGAATTCTGTGGTTAATTATAATACTATTCGAGCCTGGGTTTTGCCGCTAGAAAATGAAATTAAAAAACCGAGGGCTGTGGTGAATAATTTCAAAATGCTGTTTAAAAGTTTCTGTGACGCAAAGTTGCGATGTGCTGCTAGCTTTATAATTAAGTCAATGTTTCCTTTTTTGCTTCGTAGTTTTTTATATGAAAAATTAGTGTTTACATTATGGTGTGTGTTGGATCGTGGGCTTCAGTCAAGAACATCAACTCTCTAACCGTTTCCCAACCAGCTTGAGGTCGGATTCTAGTCTAACCTGAAGCAACTGAAAACCTGTGTTTGGAGCGACTGCCCAAAACGCGTCTATACCCCAAAAATAGTGCTAAATGCTAATCTGACTTTGTATTATTATTTTATTTTTTCAATTTTATCCACGTTACAATATATTTTTAAATATTTCTTAAAAAAAACAAAAAAAAAACATTTAAAAATATAAAAAAATATATTATTAAGTATTATTATTATTTCCTTTATTTAACTTTCGTACATATTATATTATATTTTTAAATATACCTTAAAAAAAAATTAAAAAAACATTTAAAAATATAAAAAATAGTAGCCCACCGGCATCGGGAACAGGGTCCAAGCTGCCAGGGCGGTCAGGGCTCCAGATGTTGGTCGAGGCTCTTGGCTATTAAGCCATTGGCCGTCACGACTATCGGCACAATGATTGCTATTATTATTATTGCTATTAATTTTAAATTTTAACTTCGACAAATCGTAATTGTAACGTCACTATGGGTATTCCAAGCCAAAAGAATAAAAGCTATATAACGTAAGGAATAAAGGTATATTCATTAATCTGTCTGTACGAATGCAAAAACTACTAGACAGATTAACATACAGTTTTCACTAATAGACAAGGTGATTCATGAGGAAGGTCTAAGTGCATATTCAAGCATATTATAGGGAAGAATAGCTGAGAATTTTAAACATTTCAAATACTCGTGTGAAGCTGGGACGGGTCGCCAGTAAAGTTATAAATCAACCAACGTGAAAGCAGGGAACATACGCATTTTCATTTGCGCTTTTGGTTACTGCGTCACTCCTATTGGTCATAGCATGATGTTATACCCATCCATACCTTGTTTATAAATGAGCTGTCCAAGACAAATATTTTTTTTAATTCAGACCAGTAGTTTCTGAGATTAGCGCGTTCAAATGAACAAACAACCTCATTATACACAGCTTTATACACATGGGCACGGGATGGCGTCGGAAAAAAATGCTGAAAGGAAAAGAGAGCAATTTTACCCAACAGTGGTTATTAAAAAAAGGTCTGTAGGTATTATGATACTTTAAAGGTTTATGATAAACAAAAATATCGATATTTCTGAGAAGACTACAACCTGAGGATCTAAGGTTGAAAGGGTTAGTTCTGGGCAAGCGGCAATCACAACATCGCTTATCATCAGGTGACAGTGGTCAAGTGCAAGCATATCAATATCTACAGTTAGAACTACTTTTTTTGGTTTACTTCCACTAGCCTAATAATAAAAATAAAATTTGTACCAACGAATAATCTCAAAAAGTTACTTGCTTACTGAATGACACAGCCATATTTTATTATTTTTATTATTGATAGGCTTAGGTTTGACCTCACCACATCTGAGATGGTAAGCAATGCTGTGGTCCTCGATGGAACACGCTTGCCTAGAAGTAACCTATTCACTCTTGATTTAAAGCAACTTAACATTTCATTCTGGCACTGGCAGAAGCTAGTTAATAACTAATCTACTACCACCTTCTATACTGCTCATCTTTCCCTTCAACCAAATCGATCTGTATTCCTTATAGGTTTCTAAAATTCGACCGACTAGATTTATTAAACTCCAAGCAAACGCCTTCGCGCACCCATTGTCTTTCTATTATGTCTCTAATTCTCACGATTGAAAGATAAAAAAAAAACAGTGAGTGACATGGGCTATCCAATGTTTACGATCACGCGGACAAAACCACAAGTAGAAACTAGCTCAAAATTAAAAATGTTGATCTAGTTATACGTGCTATGCTGCCCATCCTTTCCAGGTGTATGTCCCAGCAGTTAGTTGCATTCTCTTGATGATAATATATATGCAGTGGTACTACTGACACATAATGTTTGCAATTTAAGCCGTGAGACCGCAATGCGGGTCTGCCGTACTTAAAACTCACGTTGTGAGATGTTTTCGCTGATTTATGTTTGGTACACGGATTTTTGATTATTTATTGTAGCTGGCTGGTTTATTTTCGTAGTGATTGTGTTGCGGAGATCAAGGTTTCTTTTTAGGGAAATTAATCCCACTCATAAGTTCCTTCTTTATTTATTAAAACTTCATGCAACACAAAGGTAGGAAACGAAAAAAAAAAATCAGCCTCACCATACAAAATGATAAACTTGATTGGACAATTTGTATGGCGAGGCCGATTTTTTTTTTTTCGTTTCCCGAATATTTTTTTTTTTATGGAACGTTGTTCAGTTTCGTCAACTGAGCAAGCCCTTAAAGTTTGTGGAGGACTGTCCCTTACACCTTGTATATATAAAATAAATAAACATGCATATTAAAACGCGTCCGAAGATAACCAACCTTAAAAGATTGTATCATTATTTAAGCCCCTTCCAAGACATTATTTTTCTAAAACTTATTTACAAGAACAAACTTTATTATGCTAAAATGTTGTATACTCTGATTTTGAAATTGATGCGATATAATTATGCCGGCAAGTTTGAAACTTCCTGAACAGTCGATAAACATTGTCAGCTGCTTATCCGAAGGAACTTGGTGAAGAAAGGGATCTGAACTATGTTCGGGGGTAAAACTTATGTTACATAAACATTGAGACTGTAAAACGGGAGGGTAGGTGCTAATTTGATGTAGAATGTTCTATGTTTTCTATACTATTTTTTATCTTAACATATATTTCAAAAAGTCCTTCACCAAAAAAACTAAAAAAAAAATGGGTAAGAGCGAGCTAGATTCACATCCTGAGGGTTCCGTACAAAATTACCTAATGTAAATAGTTAAATTCCGGAATAGAGTCTCGGTCTCTAGTCTTAACCACAAAACAGATTTCAGATCTATTCCTATATTTGTGCTGTAAAACCTTGCTTTATGCTTTTTTTTATGGTGGTATAAAATCATGCATTGACATCCCCTGCTCTTGGGCGGAGCGGGAGATAGTGTCAGACTCTTACTGACTAAAAGACCCACCCCGTTCCTTCTAGCCTTCATACCGGGGCTCGAGCGCCCTTTCGGATAACCCTGGCCCCAGTAGGCTTCGACCCGGCTGGGTCCCTGCTGTTGCTGACAACTCCTTGAGGCGCGCGGGAACAGTGCGCGCCTTCGACGACTTGGGCTTGGTCCGGACAGTTACCGGACGGCCAGCGGAAGGTAAGGACGCCGTAAGGTCTTTCCAGCCACGCCTCAAAGAGGGGACTTACCGCCATGATTGTGGCGTGCCCAAACCTTGCTTTATGCTAAACAGGATTCTGGGTCAACGGAAAGTACTCTATGAAATTTAATTTCCTTGAGAGTGTTGAAATGTACGTTTTTTGCCACATAAACCATGGTATCTTTTTTCCCCGTTAACTTACAAGTTGGACTTTTTAATAGCTTAAAAAATCCGCAGACCTGAGTATATGGTTTATTTCAACTCGATACCCCTATGTGTTCCCGAGATAAAGGGTCTTGACTGATAGACCGACAGACAGACGGACAAAAAAGTGATCCTATAAGAATTCCGTTCTTTCCTTTGGAGGTACGTAACCCTAAAAAAAATGACTTAGAAAACTTACGTAAAATGTTATTTATAGCATATATTTTTTTAATCATTGTCGTTTATATTATTCTTGATCTACTTTCGCATAATTATTTACCCTACCTACCCTAAAATACAGATTTCCTTTTACCAATGCACAATTTACGTACAGTTTCCTCAACCAAATGATACATGGAAGTAGTAGGAGAAGTGAGATAATATTTATGAACCTTGGGAAAGTCAACGAGTCTTTTCCTTAAAATATTTTTTTCTTCATTCTGTTGATTGGTTTGTTGTGACGTCATTTATACCTTTAGGCTATTTTTTTTCTTATAAATTATGTATTCGTGAGAAGTAAAGGGCAGTGGTGGCCGAACCCAGCCAGGCGCATTACTTTGTGTAATTTATTTCATCACCACTGCTCTCAAAACGGTGAAAAAAAACGTCGTGAGTAAACCGGCATGTCCCAGAAACAAAAATTCGAAGACATGTAACCCATTCCCTCTACTAAAGAGGAGACCCGAGTTCCAGCGGTGGGAACATTAAAAAGACTGAGAAGTAAGAACATCAAACTCGTATTTTTGTTTTAAAATTGGCCCGTCAGATCTTGTCCAAGAACTGCCATTGACGGGGTTCTTCAGGGCCCTGCATGGGCCGCATTTTCATGGTTTTCGAGGGTGTTGAAACTGATAGTACTGTCAAAATATAAATCCAAGATGGCGGCTGCAAAAAAAATATTAAATTTTTCGTCATGGGTGTCGTTTTCATGGTTTTCGAGGGTGTTGAAACCGATAGTAATCAATTTTCTTAAAAATACCTGCGATATTTATTCGTCGTAGCTCTCACAATAAAACTACGAAAAATAAAGAAAAGTATCATCGTACTTATTGCCATAAAAAATAAAATGTTATTAGTCAAACAGAAAAATTATAGCAACAAATATCGACAGACATCTAGGATTGAAAGTAATGCAATTGGTTGAGGATAGGAGTCGCTGGCTCGCGTAATGACACTTCCGAGGCAGGCGGGGAGCAGCGCGCACCTGCAACCTGCCCGCAGTTACGAGAAATAACTGAAATGCTTACAAAACTTGAACTTTATAAATTTTTCTTATTTCTCTATCGAATTTTTGTTTTGACTTGAAAGTGTTTTTGTTTTTGCATGTACTGACATAATATATATGTAGTTAGATTATAATCTACACTAATATTACAAAAAGACAAAGTTTGTTTTTTGTTTTTTTTTGTTTGTAGGAGGAGACTCTTGGGGGAGGCCTATGTCCAACAGTGGACGTCTTTCGGCTGATATGATGATGATGATGTTTGTAGGAGGTAATCTCTGATAGTACTGGTCAATTGCAAAATTTTTTTCACTTATAGAAAGCTGCTTTATTCCTGAGTGACATAGGCTATATATTATGTTTTTAAATATTTCTTAATAGGATTTACAAAAAATAAATATTATTACAAACAATTTTTTGACGTCTCACAAAAATCACTCCTCCTACATCTAGCAAACGGTCAAAACTTTTCCTTACAGTTCAAAAGCTTGAAAGAAGAAGCTACTAATTCTGAACCACAATATAAACAAACCTGTATCGTTCTATTTTCACAGACAAAGCCGCTCATATAGCCGCAAGTACTGTATGTGTAACCCAACGTTTAGGAAACCAGATTAACCAAAAACTACAGCAGCTAAAACATCAACTTGATCCCCATTTATCACACTTAACAGCAACAATTAGACACCAGCTAAACACTGACGTCACACAGTAGAACAGTGCAGAAGGCTTTTTTATTCCAAGATATAAGATTTAATAAAAAAAAAGGTGGAAGATGGCAGTTGAGCGAGGTGATGCGATGTTAAACCCGACAACACAACCAGAGTTGCTGCGCCAGTAGAGGGTTGATCTGGAGACTGCGGGAACGCCCGAACTCCCTCAGGACCGCCATTGGGTCCTCTCGCCTGGTTGCCAACAAAAAGATGCAGAAGAAGAGTAGAAATAGCAAAGTGATTCAGTAATAACAACCAAAAATGTAGACCCTATGCTAACAAAGAAGAGAGCTGCACGCGTGAGGACATCTTCACGCCCCAGTCGCTACAACCCTAACTATCAGCTTCGGTAGGCGCGGGTTTGTGAAACGTCTGAACCAAGCCCAAGTCTTCGACAGCGCGTAGTATCTCACGCGCTTCTCAAAGGATGTGAAAACATCCAATGATTTCTTTTGCTCTAGAATGCGGGCGTTTTTCCACCTGAATTCAATGCAAGAACCTCTTGAACTTACCATGTCTGGTAAGGATTTGAGTCATGTGGGAGATGAAGATACTGTGACGCTTCTCCAGCCACTCCTCAAAGAAGGGTTTAACTGCGTGGCGTCGTGGCATTCCCAGCACTGGGTTGTGACAGACGCTGTCACCATATCACCATGAGATCCTACTGGAATATGTCCACCATGCTGCAATTAGTCGTACCGTCATTATCAAATCATGCAGTACGTCCCCTTACCGCCATGATTATGGCGTGCCCAAAGAAAAGAGAAGCCTATGCTCAGCAGTGAGGGAAGTCGGACTGTGGTGATGATGGCGATTGTATTATTTTGGTTAGTAATGGTAGACTGAAGTGCCAGTGACAAGATGTATATTAGGCACCTTACAGAAGCCATCCGGAGGTTGATCGACGCAGTTGTGTAACGCGTGACCTAGTGTTGATAAGCCGTAAATTACTTAAATACTTCACATATCTCCGTTGAAAAGGAAAGATCGTCTGACCAGACATGTAGCCGAGTAGTTGCCCACCACATATATGTAAGTGGTGGGCAACTACTCGGCAGATGATTTTGGGCTGTTCTATATGTTTAAATCGCGCAAAGAATTTTAACTGCGCGATGCAGGATTAGTTCTTATGTGACGACAGACGCAAAATTGATGTGTCTCTCACAAGGTAGACCGATGACCTGGTCAGGGTTGCTTGAATCCGATGGATGTGAGATGCACCGGACTGCTTGTTCTGGCGACTTGGTAATGGCTTATGTCTAACAGTGGATATTTTTTGGCTGAAATTATGACGCCATAGTTGTCGCTACAAGCAGTGCAATACAATGATGTTTGTTTTACTGCCTGCTTCTTATAATTTGCACGTTTTTTACCCTCGGCACTATCCTCTCTCGTGGCACTTTATAGTTTAATTTTATGCTAATCTGGCGCTATCTATTTGATTTGCGAGTGCCAGCGCAGCGGAGGGGTCGTAATCAATTAGTAACCGTTGACTTTGTGTGTTTTCTAGCAAATTGCACTTTAATTGGTAATTACGATTGATTTTGCGTTATTGATATTGATTGTGTTTGAATTATCTGACGTTTATAGGGTTGAATGTATTTACTAGTAAATATTTAAGGATTCGCAGTTATTGAGTGTAATCTAGTCTGAAAGCTATTATTATACGTTTTATATTGTTTAGTATTAGGTCCTCACTTATTTTGAAACGTTTTTTTAAATAGAGTTGCTTAGAACTGTAATATCTAACTTTTACACCATATTATTATACTTATTGTACTTTGCTTTTTAATTAAATTCAATTAATCTAATGAATAATCACTAGGTATATATATATATATATAAACTTAAAATAATAATATGTACAAACGAGTAAAAAAAAGGCTGAAAAACGGGAAAAACTCAGAGGGCATCAAAAAATTCGTCGACATCGATGTCAGTGGGAAAAGTGCTCGGAACGCTGGCAGCATTGCCACGCTGGATGGCAATGCTGATTCTTTGACTGAAGAAGAGTCCAGCCCTCTGATTAAATTAGAATTATAAGTTCTAATAAACTTTATATTAAAGGTCCTTTAATGTTAAAAAGAGGTAAAGTCTGTTTTTATGTATTTTGTTTGTAGGAGGTAATCTCTGAAATACTGCTCCGATTTATACATTTTTTTACGAATAGAATATTTTTTTCCCGAGTTACATTGGTTATTTTTATGTAGGTAAGCGGGTAAAGCCGCGGCAAAATCTAGTATGTAGTATATATTATTGTATGTAATATAATATATAGTATGTAATATATATATTTCCGAAGCTGTTGAGTAAAGCAAGTAAATCATATAACCACACATTTATGTAACACACTGTTATTTACGACGCAACTAAGTTTTCTAGTCATCGTCGGCACCCAGAACACAAAATAGTTAGGTACAGAAGACAATCTCATGTGTATGTACTTCACTTTTTATACCTACGCTCGGTGGACGCACACTAATGAGCGTTTGAGCCGGAACTGTTCGACAAACGGGACGAGGCACTCCGAGATGTTGTGTCCGTGAGCGGTGTCTATGTGTGCGTTGCTCAAACGCGCTTTGTATGTAGATTGACTTCTGTACCTATCTATTTTGTGCCCAAAACCTAAGCTGCTATAAAAATATCCCGTACTTAGGGGTTTGCCCAAGTCTTCAAAATAAGGATTTATACTAACCGCCTTCGATACACACTCGGAATTTTAAATCAAGCCTAGTCATGCTTATCTAGGAGTGGAAGTAAAATGTAAAATAAGTAGGCTTTGCTGAACTTGGGGCAGGTTATTTAGGAAAGTAATGATGTTTTGGACCCGAGTATATTACATCGGAATTGAGTTACAGACAATGATAGTCGATAGATCGATTTCTTTTACTTATAACTGCTCGACATGTCAACTTACTGGAGTCAGGCAAAACTTAACATACTACACTGAAAAATCCTAACTAAACATCTTAAAAAATGGCATCAAAATATCCTCCGTATCGCAATATCGAGTGCTAGTGTGCCCTGGCGAGACTGGCGGCATTACCCAAAATTTTTTTTACTTCATCTTCCCTAGTCACCAAGGAGAGTGGAAACGGCGAGAGATTTCATGCGGTGTTCCGCAGGGATCGGTACTAGGACCACCCTTGTGGATCATCGACTGCGTGCTGCGTGGCTACCTCCATGGCAATGTCAGCGTGGTATTTTATGTAGGCGACACGCTGGTCCTGGCGCAAGGAAAGTCGTGCCAGGCGACCGTCGAACTCGTGACACGCAGGGTGGGGACAGTCGCGGAAAGGATCCAGCAGTTGGACCTTGAGATGGCACTGCACAAGCTCGAGATCGTGTGCTATCACGGCCCTCGGAAAGCTCCACCTCCGTGTTCTCAAATAACGGTAAGAGGGCATTGAGCGATTTCTATTTCTTTAAGATCTTTGGTCAAGGTCAAAACCAGTCCATGAATCAACCGAAGTATGAACTAAGTGTTTGAAAAAAAAGGGTTAAATAAAGCTGACTGGAGCCAGCAAATATGAAGAGACGTTGATAGTAAAGCTGTAATACAACAACAAAAAGCCAACAACAACAACAAACAAACAACCACAACAGTAACTAAAGTACAGCCAGTATACTCATAAGAAAAAGAGACAGATAGATGAAAAGATGAGCAAGAAAATAAGAAACCGACTTTGGGTCTGCATATTAGTACATGAAATAAAACAAAGTCACTTTTCGCGGCTGTCTGTTTATTCGCTGACTCCTCTTAAACCACATAATGGATTTTGATGAAATTCTCATTAATAGAAAGAGTAACATACGAAAAAGGTTGGTGTGTATAATTTGCACTACTACAATGTCAGGGAAGGTCACTCACGAAAAACCTACCAATTCTCCCAAATACAATAAATATTTTTTTCACTCGCAGTAGGTTGAACCGTTTTTAACACGGTCTGGGGGCTTCGGTCCCAATGCTTCTGTATTCGCGACGACATAATCTAGGATCTTGAGAAATTCGCGTAATTCACGTTATTCTTTAGCGTTTTTATATACGCATTGTAAAGCTGCACAATTGGGCGATGAAGATATGTTTTGTAATTTTTTTCCTGTCTGGATCTCTGGTTTTGTTCTGGAATTTGGTAATTTATCTCCAAACTTTGTAATGATTATTGTTATTTGAAATTAAATTAAGATTATTTATTTATTTTATCCATTTTTACCTACACGTTGCAACCGCTCAGATGTATTAGAATTCCCCAGTACAAGTAATCTTTAGGTCAAGCATTCTTTAAGTAACATTAATTTTTATTTTGGTGGATTGAGAAAGAGTTCATGGTTTTTACTAATAAAATCCCATCTCAGTTCTTTCAGTTGCGTTTTGCGATTTAAGTTACAATGATTCTTTTGAACAATCCCACAAAATCAAGGAATGCAAATGTTATGACATTGGATGTAGAAATTGTATTCAACCTAGTAGATACGGAAGTCAACACTAGTTTAATAACGATTATTTTGAAACTAGTTACTGATAGTGGCCCCACCTGCTTGTTACCAAAAAAATATTGCAAGGAAATTTACTCCCGGGATAAAAAGTACTATACGTGCTATTTCAAGATATGATCTATGCTTGTAGGTAACTAAATTCATGGTTCCACTGTTCGAGCAGTGGTAGCCCAGTGGTAACGGCCCCGACTTACGACTTGTAAGTCGCGAGTTCAAACCCAGCCAGGCGCATTACTCTGTATAACTTATTTCATCACCACTGTCCTCAAAGCGGTGAAGGAAAACATCGTGAGAAAACTGGCTAAGAAGTTAAAATTCGAAGACATGTGATATCAATCCTGCATGGTGACTTATGACCCTTTTTAGGGTTCCGTAGCCAAATGGCAAAAAACGGAACCCTTATTAGGGTTCCGTAGCCAAATGGCAAAAAACGGAACCCTTATAGATTCGTCATGTCTGTCTGTCTGTCTGTCTGTCTGTCTGTCTGTCTGTCCGTCCGTATGTCACAGCCACTTTTTTCCGAAACTATAAGAGCTATACTGTTGAAACTTTGTAAGTAGATGTATTCTGTGAACCGCATTAAGATTTTCACACAAAAATAGAAAAAAAGCAATAAATTTTGGGGGGTCCCCATACATAGAACTGAAACTCAAAAATTTTTTTTTCATTAAACCCATGCGTGTGGGGTATCTATGGATAGGTCTTCAAAAATGATACTGAGGTTTCTAATATCATTTTTTTCTAAACTGAATAGTTTGCGCGAGAGACACTTCCAAAGTGGTAAAATGTGTGTCCCCCCCCCTCTAACTTCTAAGATAAGAGAATGATAAAACTAAAAAAAATATATGATATACATTACTATAAAAACTACCAACGAAAATTAGTTTGAACGAAATCCAGTAAGTAGTTTTTTTTTAATGCGTCATAAACCGAAAAAAATACACTATTATTAAAATATCGATCAAAGTTACAACACATAACAAGAACTTTTATATTTTGTTACTTGCTGCTACGGAACCCTTCATGGGCGAGTCCGACTCGCACTTGGCCGGTTTTTTTAGAGAGAGGGCCTGAGTCCCAGCATTGGGAACAGGGTCAAAAGCTAATTATGCTTATGTTTGAGCTTGAAGAAGTAACAAACATACCCCCACACACACCCAAACTTTCGCTTTCATAACATTAATATATTGATTTTCATTGCAGATACCTACTTAGCCACAGTCCTACTAGTGTGTTGAAGAATATAGGTGGAGTTTGTCAGACCGATAATAGTTCTCCAAAATAGCTCATTACCTTAACACCTATTTTGTTTACCTCCACCTTTCGAAACTACGTCACACTAAATCTTCTAATGTATGCCGCTGGTCCGTTCAAAAGGTACTGTTTATCATAATTTCTGGCAAAACAGCGCTTCTGTCAAACAATACACGATATTATTGGGTTCGTAGCGTCGCATGTATTATGTATGAAGATTCGGAACGCACTTCTGAGGATGTTCCACTAGATAGTCTTGTGACTATGATGGAAGGATTTTGAGGGACAGGTTTTTAAATGTCAAGAGGAGAAAGAACAAAAAAGTGTTCATTTTGGCCTCAGCCCGTTTCATTATCGGACCATCAGACGTACGGCGATCCATCACCGGCACATGGTGAATATTTCATCTACACGCACAAAACGTTTTGGGAACACATTCATTGTGCGTACAGCTAAGGAGTGGAATTTCTTGCCGGAGTCTGTATTTCCTGATGGCTACAACCCGGGAATCTTTAAGTCAAGAGTGAATAAGTTTCTTTTAAGTAAGCGCGCTCCGTCGTCGACCGCATCGTCGCTTTCCATTAGGTGAGATAGCAGTCAAGCGCGAACCTATCTAAATAAAAAAAAAATCAAACAACTAATTAATACATTGAATTTCGAAGTTAACCGTCAAACTACAATCAGTGGCGTCGGCCACTCACTTATAAATATGGTCAGGTCATTAATATGGTGGATTGGTGAATCAACCATATAAATAAATATTTCGTATTGCCATCATGGATATGTCGTGGCCAGATCATAAAAATTGATCACTTAATGATATGGCCAATTAAAACTGGCCAGATCGTTTAAACGTTAACATTTGATGATATGTCAATCCTCGTTTGGCCATTTCATTGATGTAAGATTTCTATGATATTAAAAGGTGTAAAGAAAATAGGCCAAAAGAGGATTGAAGCAAAATGGAAAGATTGGTAACATGTTTTGTGTCATTATATTAGTAGATTATCAAAACATGTCAAAATCAACAATTATGAAATCAGTGATAGACTATTCTGACACTATTGTAATAGCAGACTTGAGGCCTAGGTCTATCGTTGTAGAGAAATAACTTCATTAATTAACTGTAAAAATAAATTGTATTTTAAGTAGCGATAATTTAACTTTCCTGCTAGATAGATTCCGTGATATTATCAGACAATAAAACAGCTTTAATTTCTATAGATGTTTAACAAACATTCCTCGCTATCAAACCGCAAAGTTTGGGGAGTCAAAATAATAACTTTATTAAAATTAAGTAAATTAAACCTCTTTATGAATACGTATTAATCTAGATTGGCTTCCATAAATTCGTTTAATTTGCAAGTATCATCAGAAATAACCCGAAAACACTGATGGTCAAAAGTTAATTTTCATAACGACGACCAATTGTTGACGAATTCAGGCAGACATCAAGTCAAAATTTGACGTCTGTCTGAATTACCGAACTAAGGCTGTAACATACCTCATTCCTCTAAGAAGCCTGTAACCCTGAAACTATATCCCTGTACCCTTTTCTGAAGAGGGTACAATAGAGAACACTTATTAGTTTTATGGGTATTACGGTATTAAGCAATCTTATTATGTTGAAATTTGAGGCGATTGTCGATGAAACTCTAAAAGTTTTAAACCCTTGTTGATTAATATTAAATTACTAGCTGACCCGGCAATCGTTGCTCTGCCATTAAAATTACTAACTTTTGTCCGTGGCTTCGCTCGCATACATAAAATATAGCCTATGTCACTCAGGAATAAAGCAGCTTTCTATCGCTGAAAAAAATTTAACAATCGGACCACTACTTTCTGAAATTACCTCATAGAAGCGAAACTTTGCCTGATTAGTGTAGATATATCAAAACAAAACAGGGGGAGGAAGGATAAAAAAAAATTACGACCTATTCTTTGTGCGGGGGCACAAAGGCCTCAAAAAAAACGCCGCTACAAAAAAACGCTAGATGCGGCCACTAAAAAAAAGCTGGAAGAGGCCGCAAAAAACAGCTGAAGCGCGCGACACCTTGTGTCTGGAGAGAAGTTTGAAGCCGCTTCAAGCGTTTTTTTTGTAGTGGCACCGCCGCATACGAGCCACAAAAATCAGCCGCCTCAAAAAGAAGCTTGAAGCGGCGTTTTTTTGTGGCCCGTGTGCGGGGATAGTAAAAATCGATCAAGCCATTTCAGAGTAGTTCGATAACAAACACTGTGACGCGAGTTTATTGTTTTAAGACAATCTAGCCCGGCAAATGTGGTTCTGTCATACAAATTATCAAAAAAAAAGAAATGGAGGGTGGGGGTAGAAGGGTAAAAAGTAACCGAACGAACTATTCTTCGACAATTAACATAAAAAAAAAAACATAAAAATCGGTTACGTCGTTTTGGAGGAGTTCGATAACAAACATTGTGACATGAGATTTTTATGCACTAGACTAGTTTCCACCAGCAACTTTGCCCACCTGTAAATTTGTTTCTCGACCCGGGCGTTTCTTCTGCATGAAACCGGTGCAGGAGCCTCCCGAACTTATCGTATCTGGTGATGACCTACGTCATACGGAAAGTGAGGACGCTGTGATGTCTTTCCAGGCTTCTCCTCAAAGAGGGGACTTATTGCCATAATTATTGTGTATTTCCTTTTGCGGTCACGCTATTTCTGAGAATTAAGTAGTCAGAAACCTTCACTATCCATTACGATCTATTCTGATGTAAGTTTACTCAAAATTATATACTGAACTGAAGCCAAACTGAACACGTTATATACGTTATAGCACTAGGTGCTGTTGGCACTCGCTACGGGTTAGTAGCGTAGTTAGACGTGGGCAATTTTGGTTTTAACCTACGGCCTCACGCCTAAAGGGGCCTTGCGCAAGCCATTGCATCTTTAAGAATGAGGTTTTTTTTTTAATAGTAGAATGGCTTTTGCCCGCAGCTTCGCTCTCGCGTATAAAATATAGCCTATGTCACTTAGGAATAATGCAGCTGTCAATCGGTGAAAAAATTTTAGCAATCGAACCAGTACTTTCAGAGATTACGTCCTACAAACAAAAAAAATAAAAAGAACAAACTATGTCTCTACATAAAATTACTGTAGATATCTCTTTTGACCACTTTTTAATCTGATGGTAAGCGATGACGCGGTCGAACACTACGTCAGTGGTAGTTGTCTTTTAATTAATGAAAGATCCTTCACCCATGTCTGAACTAGTGCACGTTACGCCTCTCCAACGGGCAAATCATTAGCTTGCCTTTTGGCTAACTTCATAAATCTTGAGCCTGGTTACAAGCCACCTACGCCTCGAGGAATTAGTTCAGCGATTACTAGTGTGTTTACAAATTGCTTTTTGACTTGAATTGTTAGAGAGTAATAGTTTTTAATTAGAGTTTTTGGCCATGTTAGGGACCTATCTAAGGACAAAATAAAAATTGATTTATATAATTCTCGAATGGGTACAATAATGTTAGAGGTTGGTAAGTGTTTGGGGTGCACGCGCGTCGTTTCCAGAGATCGGTAGCGAACGGGTTCGGGGGTCTGCTTCCGATATCTCACGACAGCAGCCGAAGATTGCCGAATGACCGAAGGCGCCCGAACTTGGTATGTAACGTGTTTCGGGATTGTGTGAAAGAGTTATTGTGGGCCTAGAAGCAAAGGACTGCTTTGGGAACATAGATGGGTTTTAGTCAGTAAAAGTCTGATAGTCCCTCTCGCTCCACTTAGTGCTGGTGGCGTCATTTGATGCTTTCTTATTGAAAAAAGAAAAGTTGTATTTACTATTTTATATTTATGCTTCTCTACCAGAGAACCTTACCGATGACCACTATATCTACCGTTAAAATATTGTAGGCACCTTCATCTGTAGGTACATTTAAAAACCAAAATCCTAACACACTCACCGACTCATCAACGCTCAGTACAAACCATTAGACTTAGAACGTTGAAATTTAATCCCAAGGGGATGAAACGGGGTGAAGTTTGTATGAAAAAACCTATTTTCATCCAAGTAAAGCAGCTGGCAGAAGCTACTAATAATATATCTTCTTACGTATAAGCGATATAATGTAAAAATCCAATATTTCTATTTATTATTTTTTCTTCATGAATTTATTACACATTAAAACAGAACACATTATTACACATACACACACACACACACACACACACACACACACACACACACACACACACACATTATTACATTTATTGATGAGCTTAACTAAGACTAATAAATGTTAGATAACATACAGAAAGAAAAAATATCATCATCATCAGCCTTTTTAATGTTCTCACTACTGGGACTCAGGCTTCCTCTCTAGGAGAGGGAATGGGCCGTATTCCACCACGCGGGCCCAGGGCGGGTTGGTGAATATCAAATTCCAGCCACCGCAGGCGCGGGCTTGCGGACAGTGCTTGCTGTCCGGCCGTCCGGTAACTGTTCGGACCAAGCCCAAGTCGTCAATGGCGCGCGCTGTTCCCGCGCGTCTCAAGGAGTTGTCAGCAACAGCAGCCGGGTCGAAACCTACTGTGGCCAGGGTTTTCCAAAAGGGCGCTCGTACCCCCGTATGAAGGCTTGAAGGAACGGGATGGGTTTTTTAGTCAGTAGGAGTCTGACACTACGTCCCGCTCCGCCCAAGAGCGCGGGTTGTCATTGGATAAATTTCCTCAAGATTTACCGTTTTGAGAGCAATAGTGATGAAATAAATTACACAAAGTAGTGGCTGGGTTCGAATCCCCAACCAACAATTCATAAGTCCATTACCATTCGGCTACCACTGCTTTTTTTGTATACCGGTATTATTATTAGTCCAACCTACAGTTCAGTCTATCTTGTAAATAATATTGATCGTTAACACAAAAATAAATAAAACAATTTTCTTGTTGACTTGATTTTATTAACATAAACAAAATTGTTTCAATAAATCTTAAGAGTTTACTTAAAACAACTTTTCAGCTTTTAGACGATATTTGAAATGTAGCAAAATTCTGCTCGTTCATTAGTGTTTTCTCTTAAAACTAGTCAAAGACGTCTAGCAAGAGTAACAAGACCCTGGTTATGTTTAATTAGAGCAAACTGACGGAAACTGTATTTACCGAGTCGTTTTACATTTTGTGGTTATTTTTTATCTTTAAAATTTTGACGTGGTGAATATTAAAACAGATTTATTACAAAATATATGTTTATACTGCATGACTACAGCAAAGGAGATAGCGGCACGCATCAGGAAACGGATATTCTCACTTCCTAGCTACCGTGATCCTCATTCTGACCACCAGCCATGGTAGGCGCGAGCTTGTGGCTGTTCGATAACTGTCCATCTCAGCGCACCTCGAAGAGATGTCAGCAAAATCATAGGTACCGAGAAGGGTTAAAGCCTACTAGGTACATGGATCGACTTTTGAAAAGGTCCAGCGTTGTGTGAAGTTGTGGAATATTATTATGAGAAACTAAACTTTAAAAAAGAAACAAGTTAAATAAATCTACCAGAACAACTAAAGCCAGGTTAGTTTTAGAAAGGTCTTTGCCCAACACTGGAACTTTTGGAACCCTCAGAACAGTGGGGAAAGTAAAGGCGTTAAATCTACATCGGAATCATTTAAGCTGATAGACGTCCACTGTTGGATATAGGTCTCCCTCAAGTGTCGCCCAAACGAACGATTCTATGCGTCTCGAATCCATCGGATTGCTGCAACTCTCATCGGGTTATCGGTCCACCTTTGACCTTCCAACCAACGCAATGCTGCGAATCTTTGGTAACTCTAAATTATTGTAATGGTTGGTGAGACCACTTGCGAAGATCATCAAACAGTCTTTCCAGCATCCAAAGACTTCTACCGCTCTAGAATGGATCAAGAGATTGTGTCAGACTTTTACTTACAAAAACCCACTCATTTGTTCCATCTTTGTATTGCGTTCCAGGACCCAGGGTTTTCCTTTCAGAAGCAAACCCATGGCCCCAGTAGGCTTCGACCCTGCTGGGCCCCTACGGTTTTGCTGTCATCTACTTGAGGATTTTTACTAGCTTGAGGGCGTTAGCATTTTATTATTGCACATTATACAGTTTACCACAACTAGGTACTTTTGATTCTTGTGCTAAAATGGTATTCATCGGAAAACATAATCTATTCATATCCAAAAACGATGGTCACCTCCTACACCTCTCGTTACGGCTCTAAGTTGTATGCTCATAGAATCGATGCCTCCGTATAACTTGGCGATCTCGCGTAAATCCCGCCCCAGAGAGTTTTAACGGGATCATCCCGGAGAAAGTTGTTGAATATCATGTTTATCTGCTCTTAGAATTATGGATTTGTTTATGCGAATATTTTGAAGTTACGCACGTTCGTAATTTGAATTTAATTATGATAATAAGTGGCTGTGATTTCCAAGTAAAGGCAAGATGTATTTCTTGGAACAGAGAACAGCGTATATATTTAATTAAAATATTAATGTATGAAGAGAAAACTTCTGTAAAACCTTTTAGACATTACATAATAAATCTTTATTAAATCTTTTACACAGTACAGTACATTTATATATAATAGCCACAAGTAAATCTTCAATAAATAATTATGCTAGTACCAAACAATTATCTAAGTGTATAACTAAATTATCGATATTTCAGGACTTATAGAAAAATATTTTTAAAACTAGAATTATGTATAATTAGCGACTTTCGTGAGCTAGGTTCATATATAAAACCTGAGTTTCAGGTCATTACTTAACAAGGCTAATCATTACGGGTGCATGTATACAGAATTATACAATAACAACTAAAAAGTAAACCTTACAATTCTAAAACTTCCGGTAGTTTTTCTGTGTCCGTGTAATTGAGTTTTAAGGCCGAAGCGCCCGAAAAGTGCCATAAAACAGTAACTTTCTGAAGCCTACTCCTCGGTAACGGCCAGGTTAATAGGTTTGCAAAAATATATGTTTATTATGATTAAAGTAAAAAAAGAAATTAAAAAAGAAAGAAAAAAAAAGTAAACAAAATAAGAAAAAAAAACCAAAGAAAGTTTTATTCTATTCTATTCATGAACAATATTATTAACATTTGATTTTTTTCGTGCCATTAATACTTTTGTCTAAAAAAAAATAATTAGCAATTTCGCAACTTTTCCATAATGCTTCGAAACGGCTTGGATCTTTAGAAACATTTTACACACAAAAATTGGTGGTTAAATATTCTTCAAAGAGAACACTGCATATGTAAATCAATCAATATTTTGCAAAGAAAATTGATTTAAAGGTCAGCCGCGCTTTCAGGGCGCTGTTGACCGCAAATAAATGCACAGATTTGCGTACTGCCGCCTAAGCGGGTGCGAGATATGCGTCTACATAATTTTGGCCAGATGGTTCAAGGAACTATAAGCCTTAATAGATATTCCGATATCAATGTACTACATTCAATATAATTTACGCTATATATATCTTAATAATCTGTTTAGCATAGCATACACAGGAGTGTGCGTAGCATAGCATTGTCGGCCTTATAATGTTCCCACTGTTAGGACTTAGGCCTCCTCTCTAAAAGAGGGAATGGGCCGTAATCAACCACGCGGGCCCAGTGCGGGTTGGTGAAAGTCACATGTCTTCGAATTTTTTGTTCTAGGACATGCCGGTTTCTTTTACCGTTTTGAGAGTTGGAATGTGTGAATTAGATAAAAAAAAATATACTTATTTTATATATTTAATTGTGCCCCAGTCACTATAACTATTCCTGCCCTCGTGTCATTTTGAACCTAAAATGTTGAAATTTCGACCAAAGGTTCTTTTTATGATGTACACAAAGAATAAGAAAGGATTTTACAAAAAAAAGTAATCAACTTTACTAAAAAAATAAAAAAAAAAACACGAAAATGATAAGTTTAATTTCGAAAGTCAGTGTATCAAATTATCTCCTATTTTTTTTTGAAAAATCGGTTAAAAATGAATTAAGGAGATGTTACGGGGGTCCAAAGTTCGTATGAAAAAAATTGCTTTCCCATGGACGAAGTCGCTGTCTAAATCTAGTAATGGATAAAACAATAAAAAAGGAGAATCTTATAATATATTGTTTCGTAAGAAAAGAAGAGAAGAAGAAAAGAACAGAAGAAGAAACGAGAAAATAAGAGTGAATAGGCTCATAAACTAGTGCGCCTCACCATCAGAGATTGCATCACTGCTTACCATCAGGTGGGATCGCCGTCAAGCACTAGTTTACATCAATTAAAAAAAAAGATTAGTGAGTAGGTACAATATCTAAAGGTAAATACTACATGTTGAAAACTAACCAGTCTGAAAATAGCCTATTCAGTAATGGACATCGGATAGACATTCATTGACGGCCACAAGCGTCGTGTCATCCATTATCGGTAACCGTATTGGTTAACCTTCTATCTTCATTTAGGTGGAAAGTCAACAACATGAAAACAACAACAAATAATATAGAACACTATTGGCGAAATGTGGAGTGTCTATTTAATTTGTATATTTGAAGAAATATGTATATTGTCATGTTTTTAAAATATAGCCATTTATGTTATTTTATTCAAATAGAACGGCCGAAGCCAATTACACTATTTACAAACACATAACACAAAAAGAGAAAACAAATAAAACATTAAAATTGTCACAAACAAGTCACATGTCGCGCAGGACTTTAGTGATTTTTAGCCCGTTGTGCGTATACATGTGGATGGGTGGAAAGGGAGAGGAATGTCAAAGAAATATGGACGGATTGGACTTTAGTGATACTACTTATTTAATAAATAGTAGACACAGTTATGCAGCCATCTCACAGAATTTCATACATTCTGACAGTATCGTCTTCCATTCTTCCCCAAACATATCAAAATCTGTGTTTTGGTCATGGTCATACATAATTGAAATCCATTTAAATACCTACAGTACAATCAGTTTATTATGATTCCGCTTATATTGACCAACAGCTTATCATGAAGTAATTACACAGTAAAGTTTGGTTTTCATATATATTCTTTTAAAACAAAGTCGGATACACTCATGGTGAAATGTAGAGGTACAATAAATCTTTTACATCCCTATTTGTCTTTTCAAAGAAACATGTATAGTGTCATGTGATAAAAATACAGGGACAGCCCTCCACAAACTTTGAGGGCTTGCTCAGTAGACGAAACTGAACTACCTTCCGCATTTTTTTTTTCGGGAAAAGAAAAAAAAAAATCAGCCTTGCCATATAAAATGATAAACTTGATTGGACAATTTGTATATATAAACTTGATTTTTTTTTTCGTTTTCTGAAAAAAAAATTGTGACCCGTTGTTCAGTTTCGTCTAATGAGCAAGCCCTTAAAGTTTGTGGAGGGCTGTCCCTTACACCTTATATAGTCACACATTATTAAAATCCATCTAAATATCTACAGTAAATCCGTCTCGTATGACTCCACCTATATTGAGCAACCGCTTATTGTGAAGAATTTACACAACATAGTTTGGTTGATAGTGAAGCGCACTAGTTTATTAAGAGCCTATTCACTCTAGCCTCGAAGCTAGTGTTCTTACATTTTATTCTCGAGAAATAAGATACCAAACAATATTTAAATAAGCACGTCGCCTTATTTCTCACAAAATGTGACAAGAAAGCCTCGTAATCCCACACGAAACACAGGCAAAACTTTCTCAGGCAGCGCCATCTTGAATTAGGTAACGCGCGCAAGTAACAGTATTTTAATTAGATTTATTACTAAATTAAAAACAAAAATATCTCCCCTAAATGTAAAACTTCGGGACCATCCGAGGCTCTTCATGCTATAAGAACTCGCAACATTCATCTGTAGTTAAATAAAAAAAAAGTTTTTCCTCCCGTATTAATCTGCAAGCAAATCAGATTCATACCCGAGAGAGGCTCAGCCCCATCTGGCCAGTTAAAAGTTGCCAGTAAACTGGTATGAATACACCGCGTAACTTTGTTAACAATGTAGTCCAGGGTGGGAGAGGGAGCGGGGAAGTCAGGTTTTGGTAGTGGTTCATCACCATTGCCAAAAGACGTCCACAGTTGAACTTAAGCCTTTCCCAAGCGTCACGCCAGCGACCGGACCTGTGCGTCTCGCATCCTTTGGATTTCCACAACCCTCACCAGGTCTTCGGTCCACTTTATGGAAGGCCTTCCAGCGCTGCGTCTTCCGGTACCGCCACTACATAACCTTTCGTCTCAATCGACTATCTGTTCCGCGTGTAATGTGCTCTGCCCATTGCTATTTAAGTTTGATGGTCTTCCCATCCGATTATAATTGAGGTGTCAAAACTAGAGTGAATAAACTAGTGCAATAAATTCGCTTTTATCGATTGTATCACTGCTAACAATCTACGATCGCAGTCAAGCATTAGTCAATCAATTAAAAAATAGGACATTACAATTCAATTCAAAATATTTTGTTTCACATCGGCACTTACAAAACGACAGATGTAGTGCACGGTTCCAATTGGTTGTTTTCTTTGGAAAATAACCGGCAAGAAACTCCAAGATTAGTATTTTTTTTAATTTTGATTTTTATTTAGTTATTATAATATACATTGTACATAAAAAACTTAAATACTAAATAAACTATTTATACTAAAACCTAACTATGTACATAAATATAATACAAAATGACAAAGTACGCTCAGGCGTCAAAGTTTGATTTTATTATACCTATTTCTATATTACAATGTTAGGAGACAGTGTTGACTAGTCTACACAAAAACACAATTAAAATAATAGTAAATAAATGGACCGAAATGAAAAGTATTGTATGATTCCGCAAAATCTAAACTGTTTATTTATTTATAACTTTATTGCACACCTTAGCTTTTTTTTTTCTTTTTTTTTTTCGATGGGAAAAATCATCTTATGACAACCCCCGCTCTTGGGTGGAGCGGGAGATAGTGTCAGACTCTTACTGACTAAAAAACCCATCCCGTTCCTTCAAGCCTTCATACCGGGGCTCGAGCGCCCTTTCGGATAACCCTGGCCCCAGTAGGCTTCGACCCGGCTGGGCCCCTGCTGTTGCTGACAACTCCTTGAGGGCACACCTTAGCTTGCTTTTGCTGTTCTCACATTCACATTATATCAATAACTTATTTTACGGCAAAGATGAGTTTTAAATAGATATAGTTATATAACCTTTCAAAATCGCTGCAGCTCAATAGTCGGGCCACATCCCAAGTGTATCCAAGTCCGAGACTTCATACTTTGTACCCGTGGCATCATTCCGCGCTGTTAGTACGGGGAAATATGAAAATATCATGTTATTATAAAGTTAGTTTGCTTATATTTAACCGTGAATTATAGTTGACTTGAGACGTTACATTATGCATTATACTATCTCAGTTTGGCACTGCAGTTTTTAAGATAAATACTTTATTTCCCGTTCTTTGGAAAACACGTAAAGTTCAAGTCTCAGTTGTCATTAGTAGTAATGCTCGCAAAGGAGGAGGCCGAACGCATCAGGCAACGGCGTTATCGCCGCCGCCGTCGCCGGGATTCTGATCCCGATTTCCGGCCAACGTAGACGCGGGCTTGCGGACAGTGAGCAATGGGTAGCTCACTGTTCGGCCGTCCGGTAACTGTCCGGACCAAGTCCAAGTCGTCGACGGCGCGCACTGTTCCCGCGCGCCTCAAGGAGTTGTCAGCAACAGCAGGGGCCCAGCCGGGTCGAAGCCTACTGGGGCCAGGGTTATCCGAAAGGGCGCTCGAGCCCCAGTATGAAGGCTAGAAGGAACGGGGTGGGTCTTTTAGTCAGTAAGAGTCTGACACTATCTCCCGCTCCGCCCAAGGGCGGGGGATGTCAATGCATGATTTTTTCCCACCATAAAAAAAAAGGTCTATGACAATCGTTATAGTAATAATCATCATTATCATTTCAGCTGAAAAACGTCCAATGTTGCCCGCAAGTGTCGCCATTACGAACTTATACGTCTCGCGTCAATCGGGTTCTTGCGACTCACCAGGTTATTGGTACACCTTGTGGAAAGCCTTCCAACTTTTTCCGGTACGCTATTGCCACTCCAAATCCTTTCAGCCTCACCGACCAATGAGTCTTGCCCCCTGCCACATAAGTTTAGCGATTATTCGGGCTATCTCGGTGACCTTGGTTCTCCTGCGGATATCTTTATTCCTGATACAATCACGCAAGGAACCCCCTAGCCACGCTTCTAGCTTTTCTTTGTGGCGGGGACACTTAGCCTTCTCATAAGGCCCATAACAATAGCTTTCAAAATATAATGTGGTCAATCTCTTACATTTTGATGACTGACAGATCAAAAAAAATGCTCCCTTAACACGAGAGATACTATTTAAGACCTTACCTCGAGCAGCCAGGTACACTAAAGCTTGATTAGGAAGGTTGAAATTGGAAATACTTAGAATTGTTTTCGAGATGTCTTTGTTACTTCCTGTTACAAATCATATTCTCTTCTATTTAAATAAAAGGAGAAATTGACTAGGTAACATACCAACACACAGCCAAAACTACTTGGACTGTGTGTTGCGTGCATGAAGTTTTACTCAATGTTTCTTTTTATAACGTAAGCGAGCACTTAGAAGGAGTTTTTACAGATTCAACCTTTAAGCACACAATATATAGGTACAGAAGTCAGTCTACATATAAAGTGCGTTCGAGCAACGCACACATAGACACCGCTCACGGATACGATATTTAGGAGCCCACCGGCTCACTCGTCAAACAGTTCCAGCTCAAACGCTCATTAGTGTGCGTCCACCGAGCGTAGGTATAAAAAGTAAATTACTTACATGAGATTGTCTTCTGTACCTATCTCTCATCTGATTGTCTTCTGTATCTATTTATGTATATATCTATTTTGTGCTTTAAGGGAGTGAAAAGGAGGAATTTCGTTTGTATGCAAAATCTTATTCCGTGTATCTATTTAAAAGTTAGCACAAATAGTAACAGTAATAGTGTGTTTAAGATTGTCTTGAGGATTCTTATCTCTGGGTTTAATGAACTCGAAAGGCCCAAATTCTAACTTAAATGAACAATAAAGACTATGATTATAAGTTTCTCAAAACTACACTTAAAAGACTCAGGAGATGTCAGTTTTTATGAAAATATCATCGCGAACGAAATCACGTGCAAAGTGCTAGTATCCTAACAAATTCTCGGCATTCATTTTACCAGGAACACAGCACGTAAAAGAACCGCATCATCTTCAAACAAATTGCTTGAAAGTTAAGGTTCATAGCACTTTTATTAACAAACCAACAGATTTGATCCATATAAGAAATTCAGAATACGAGTCATTATTATGTACATATCTCTGAGTTATTCCAAGTTTTAAACCAGGAGTATTAGCTCATTAATTCTGATATCTAAAGCGTGTAATTCCTTTTGTAAAGTGTCTTATTAGGTCTGGAGTAGATATGTGACAGAGACCGAACTGTATGCTGCTGACTTTGTCTCTTGAAAGTAGAAAATTCTCAAGGGATGAAGGGGGATGCAAATCCTGGGCCCGTTTTCCAATACCTATCTGTGTTACATCGGTGAATAGGTATTTTTGAGTTAGTAAAAAAATATTTTTAATCTAACTCTTGGAGCACAGAAATGACAAACTTTTAAACATTTAAAGAAATCTTTTTTACTGCCTGTTCAACCGATTTTAACTTCTATTTCCTAGGCATAAGGATGGCATTGAAAATAAAAAGTGATTACAATACCAACTATTTACTGCAGTCGCCAATTATTATGCCATCAATATAATTAAAGCCAAAATCGGTTGAACGGACAGTAATAAAAGGTATTCATTTATAACTGTCTAATGTTATTTTGAATAAAGCTGCTTAAGCTCTGTTTATAGAGTTATTTTGATGCTCGCAAGGGAATCGGACCTATACGTGACTTTTAGTATAAAAAAAAAGAATCATGAAGCAAGGCCATGTTGCATAAGTGAAGAAAAAAATCCGAACGCCGTAAGTTTGTTGTTACGTAATGAAATAAATAATATTTTTTTACGAATCGGAAATATTGTTGAGACTCGATTAAAAAAAAAAGGACAGTAAAAGAAGAGAAGTGTATGAAATAATGGAAAGGATGGATAAGAAGTCTTTACTTAGAAGGATAGATTTAATAATAATATACACTCCTATTATTTCATTTGTACAAAAAAAAATGGGGCTCTTATTCATACCAATTACTGATCATATTTGTGTAGGTATAGCAAAATGTTCCCACTGTTGGGACTCAGGCCTCCTCTCTAGGACAGGGACTGGGCCGTAATCCACCACGTGGACCCAGCGGTGCCGTGGCCCAGATGGGTCGAAGCCTACTGGGGCCAACAAAAAGCAAGAAGGAACGGGTGGAATAGAATGGGCCATAATCTACCATGCGGGCCCAGTGCGGGTCATTTTAAATTAGTGTAATGTTTAAGGTGTACAGACGACATTACACCTGATTTGACTGAATTGAATGTTCGGCACGCCTAATCCAGTCCGTAATACATATATATCGATGCATTCAGTCTACTTTAAAACCTTCTTCTTTTTGGAGTCGGTTAAAATACTGTAATAAAAACACCAGAAACCACTTTGTGTGAACAAGATTAAAAAATACGAAATCCGAAAATTGTGCACGATGTGTCATAATTGGTAAATTTATAAGAATTGTTACTAGAAAATACTACGTGCAGTGTTTTTCCATTGTTTTTCGTTCATAATCAATAGCTTGTACAATACTTCCATAAATTAAGCGACATTTTGGGATACAAAAAAAACTCTAATAACTTTGTTGTTTATGAAAATTATTTTTTGAGACTTTACTTAAATAATAACGAGACCTTTTCTAGTAAGCCCTTTAAGTATTTTCACTAATTAAAAATTAATAGTGTGTATTAATACGAGAGCAGCATAGTCGCTTACAGTTGAACCTCTGTCAACTATTTCCTGCTGTGGACATTATCACGAACAAATACAGCAGAATATAATATTTTATATCTAAACTCATTCATGACAGTTTAAAATGATGAACGCGTACTTTGGTTTCATTTGTCAAAGCTAGGCTTGCTATATTTTGTATAAGACTTCAAATAGATGCTCTGGGAAATGTTCTTAATTAGGTCGTCATATGTTCAGCCATTTTGCTATAATTGTGAGCTTAATCTTAATAGGCCACGATTTCTCTACATATTATCTACTTACTTATGCCCGCGGTTTCGCTTCTGTACACTAAATAAAGTCTATGTCCACTCAGGAATAAAGCAGCTTCTATCGGTGAAAGAATTAACGCAATCGATCCAGCCCCCCTAGCCAAGTTACAATCGAATTTCGTTCTCTAATCGGTAACGCCTCGGTGACAGCAGTTGGAGAAAACGATAAGTTGGTAGCCATGTTGACGCGCTTGAGTCGGCCGCTCGTTCTACGATGTAGCGTTTGTATAACAAAGGATGTGTAGCGTTAAATATTGTAGAAACGATTTTGAACGATGTGGACTTGGCTACGAATTGTCTATTCGTTTGTTCTGACCACGCGACTTTACGTTGAGATGACGTCATTCCCATACGTTTCATCACTTTTCGATAGCGTAAACGATTGCAGAATAAAAACCTGGCTAAGCGTGCAGTACTTCCAGAGATTACCTCCCACAAGCAAAAAGAGTGTGTAAATACTATAGATAGCCTAAGCATATAATATTATAACTAGCCTTATAATATTCCCACTACCAGGACTCAAGCCTCCTCTCTAGGAAAGGGAATGGGCCGTAATCCACTACGCGACACAAGTGCGGTATTAGTATTCTTCAAATTTTTGGGTTTTAGGATAAGCCGTCTTCTTTGCAATGTTTTCCTTCATGGTTTTGAGAGGTGGTGATGAATTAAATTACACAAAGTTACGCGCCTAGCTGGGTTTGAACTCACGATCTACAACTTGTAAGTCGAGGTAATTACCGCGAGACTACCACTGCTCCCTCTATTATCTAAAGGTTGTCTCAAGGAAAATGATGTAGTATAGGGTAATCAGCCTTTTAATTTTACCTCTACTGAGACTCAGGTCCCCTCTTTAAGAAAGGGAACGGGTCGTAATCCACCACGCAGTCCCAGTATATGTTGATTGTTGGTGGATGTCTGTTTTCTTTTCCTCACGATTTTTTCCTTCACCGTTTTGGGAGCAGCGGTGATGATATTAATTACATAATGTAAAGTGCATTGCTGGGATTAATCCAACGGCCAAAGTAGGGGAAGAATAGAAGAGAAAAACGGTTTGCATCGTTTTCGAGTAAAATAAGACAAGGGCAGGAAGATGATGAATCAGCGAATTAGTGTTTAGTCTTTTTTTATGGTCTCGTTTATGGGTCACTATAAAAGTTTTTAAATTTTTACCGCCACAAAAGTTTTCTAGTTTTACAGTTACTTTCTTCACAAGTGTATTGAAAAATGTCGTATGATACACGTATGTAATTAATGATTACCGATCTCGGCTCTCTTAAGACCCTCGTCAAAGCTCGGGTCTAAATACCGCCTCGACAGTAATCGCTAACATTACACACTTATATCATAATGTTGGTTTAATTTCTCTATTATTATAACACTTGATAACAGTATACTGTTCAATAGCTTAAACTGCGTGAATGTTGAAGCTAAATAAAAAGTAGATAGCCTATGTCTTTTCTTGGAGTTCAAACTTATCCTGAACCAAATTTCATCAAAATCGGTTTTATAATTTAGCCATGAAACCGCAACATATAGACAGAGTTACTTTCACATTTATAATGTTAGTATGGATGACACACGTACGGTAAAACAACACGTGTTTACCCTTATCAGGAAAGTTCCTAGTAACTCCTTCACCTTATACGTGCCTAGTATTTTTATATTAAGAATCTATGTACAAAATTTAATAACTGTATCATGACAATACACAAAGTTATAAGCTTGTTAAGTTACCTGGTTGTTCAAAATCAAAATCAAAAATATTTTATTTTACATAGGCCTACATGGGCACTTATAAAACGTCAGAAGCTAGTGCACGGTTCCAAATTGGTCGTTTCCTATGGAGAAGAACCGGCAAGAAACTCCATGGTTACTCTTTTAAAAAAGTGGTTGTTTTACAATATTGATGATACAAGATTGAGATATTATGTAAGAACAGTGTAGACCAGTCAAATAATATACACAAAAGCACAATAAAAAAAAATGTTCGCACAAATACATGGTCACCGGGCCATCTGTACGATTAAGGGGTTATTTTGCTTCTGCACCCAGCTAAGCGTTGGCTCCTAATGCTCGCTATGACCTGCCATGACCTGAATTGTACTTAGTGTCGGTGGTATCCTACTTTTGACTTTTTTATATTTTTGGGAAAATTCTTAGAATATAATTCTTTGCCGGAGTCCGGAGTTATTCTAGGTAAGCACGTTCCATCGTCGACTGCATCATCATTTTCAATTAGATGAGATAACGGCCAAGCGCGAACCTATCAACAACACAAAAAAAAAAACAACAGGGTGTAAAAATTATTGGAATTTATTCAGTTACTGATTCTGAAAAAACTATATTTAGGTATTGCATATACTAAAAATAATGAACGAAAGACGTTTTTCAATCTTCTATAAAGTAGGCGCCATTTTGTCGATCAATATTATTTAAAATCAAGCCGCCATTGATTGGGATTGTTCCAAAAGTTCGTATCTTTGTCATGGGGTTTGACAGTTTCATTTAATTCACAACACAACATGTGAGAGGGGTGGAAGCACCTGTTATTGACTGTTTGAGTATATTAATTTAAAAGGTAGGCGGTAAATTTGAAATATTGGCTTTATTTTTGAAAATGAAAAGCATGGTACCCATATTACTCCATGGTGTCAGAAAGTGGGGCCTTTTATTGAGGTGGGAAATCATCTCACAACTTCACTTGCTCTAGGTTAGAGAGAGAGAGCGTCTCAGATTTAAAACCATATCTATGTTCCTTCAGTTGGCTTTTATGTTTCAGAACCAACCACGGGCGGCGAACAATGAGTAGCTCTCCGTCCGACCGTCCTGCAACTGCCCGGACCGAGCTCAGGTCGTCGACGGCGCGTAGTGTTCCGCACCTCAAGGATTTATCAGCAATGTAGGGGCCCAGCAGGATCGAAGCCTACTGGGGCCATGGGTGATGCGAAAGAGATCCCCGGGCTAAACCAAGTTTAATGACATCTCTTTGAGGCGCGCGTGGAACGTCTTCGGTGGCCTCAGCGATGATCACTCTGCGACTCCAGACGCTCGCAGCGTCTCCTGTCGCGGCGGTTTGGGCAGGATGAACGTTCTCTCACTCTTGCGGCCGTCTCCTTCGTTGGTATTACTCTTTCGCAGAAGGATGCCCTCTCGCTCCAGATAGGGGGTAAAGACATTTCGACTTTATCTTCTAAATTGACGAAACTTGATTGATTTTTTGCTTGGTTCATTCCATGGTTGATTGTTAGTGTGAAACACTGCTGCTCTAGAACGCAAAAGGCAACTGGAGAAACACTGATTATAGTCAGTAAAAATCTGTAATAATCTCTCGTAGCAAGAGAAGTTATTTGAAAATTTTTGAAGTGAAAACTTCTTTAGCGGCGTTGAGCACTTTTTCTGTAATGGGTATAAAATCTTAAACTCGCGTCAGGACACGTGACCTGATCGAAAATGCGTAAGACGGATGGCGAAAATGTATGCCTGGGCCTACTGTTTCAAATATATAGATATATATAAATATATATATATATTTCAACGTATATAGATATATATATATATATATATATATATATATTTCAACGTTAATAATCAAGTTTTCACTTCTGCCGGCACTCCCGGAGTGCAACCCGTCTTTTTTTTTTCTTTAAAACAATTGTATTATAGGGATGCCTAGAGTAGCTCGCAAAGTTCAAATGCAGCAGCTAACCCTAATAAGTAATTTTCAGAAAAAAAGTAGTGCACTAAAGCCAAAAGTATATATTTATTAATGGAATATTAATTTATGTATTTTTATTTACAACTTAAAGCCACAAAATATATACATAATAAACTTAAATATTAAAAATTAATGGAATTATAATAATTAAAATCAATACCACTTTTTCAGTATTTTTTTTTTTTGGGATGATAATCAACACAGTATAAAAACAACGGCATCATAAACACGCACTCCGTTTCGTATTTATCCAAAAACTTTTAATTCACAAAATCGACACGACACAAATCGTCTGTATTTTGAGTCGACGACGAGGCTCCGAGGAAACTTTCCATCGTAGAAAATATATTGTACCCATGAGATAATGGAAAACTCAAGTTTTGCGGGAACAAAATCGTGAGGCCTTGGTTCACCTTTTTATTTTTACAATATTTTAATACTGGCACTGTAATCTTCTGGGAGGCGGTAAAGGCAGGCAAGTATGTACAGACAAACGCATACATTTTCGTCCGTCTATTTATCAGTTTTATTTTGATCGTAATGCTGAGACTCAGGCCTACTCTCTAGGAGAGGGAATGGGTTGTAATTTATTTATTTATTTTGTTACAGGTACTCTCTGCACTA
This sequence comes from Mythimna albipuncta, assembly GCA_929112965.1. Lineage (NCBI taxonomy): Eukaryota > Metazoa > Arthropoda > Insecta > Lepidoptera > Noctuidae > Mythimna > Mythimna albipuncta. Next base: position 3,641,632 of record OV815973.1, read on the forward strand.
ACAGTCAAAACAGTCATTATAGAACTCGTATTACAATGTAACAGAAAAAAAAAACATAAATCACATAATCATTATCATTTCCTTTATTTTCCATAAACACATATAATTTATATTTACACACAAACAACATATAAGTTATATTTTTAAATATTTCAATAACAATGAAAAAAAATCACCCCGTCAGTGACATGTCCGACAGATGTCAACCGTGACGTCCTTTACAATAAATCTCCGATAGTTATTCGGTTATTCGTCATGATAACTTCGTCCATAATTGCACAGACAAAACCTTCGGTTTCCCCAAAGAGGGCACCGACTCGCAGCCAGGCTATGGGCGCTATTTGGTCTACATCGGGCTCATGAAGGACCCGGAAAAAGCGTCCGTGAAGTTCCTTACTTCCTTGCGTACGTTAGTGTCAAGCTCTACAGGTTTGCGCCAAGGAGAGCGGGGTGAGTCCCTTGTCCACTGCCACGACATCACGATGCATACCCACGTCGGCGGCAAGGAAGTATTCCCTGAGACTCCATCTCTTGCGTTTGTGCAGGTTCTAGCATTTAAAAAGCCTCGACGCCTACACTTCCGCGGGATATACGGTCTTATTACCGACGAACGAGGGTGATGCATTCGGTATGCAGTCAGCAGTGTACGAACCCTCCTATCCAGGGCGTCAAGTTTCTTTTTTGTCGATTTGAGTACACCGAATGCGTACATCAATACCATGGCATGATCAAACCGTTGAAGGCATGCGCCTTGTTTCCAGCTGACAGAAGGCTGTTAATTATCTACTTCAGGCGGTCAAAGAAGCGCTCCTTCAACGATTGTTTTATGTTAGTGACATTGATGCCTAACGCTTCCAACATATCCAAATACTTATAGGGTTCGGTTGGAGAGAGGAATCTCAGTTGTCATTTGGTTTCCTCACGTGGTTTCCAGGACCGTTTTGAGAGCAGTGGTGATGCGGTTGTCTGAGTTTTCAACCAGCGACCTACAACTAGTAGATATCTGGGGCTGTAACGACAGGGCCACCATTGCTCAACACATTAATTATGATTTAAAAATTAACCCCCATTTCTCTTGGTCACGCTATAACTTAAGAATGGCTGGACTAATTTTAATTCTGGTTTGTTCACCAGTATACAGAGAAGGCTGTAAGATAGGTAGATAGGCAGGTAGGGTAGATAAGTAGCGCAGGGTTGGTAGTTTAGGGTAGCTTAGATAACTAGGTAAGGTAGAGTAGGGTAGAGTGAGGTAGAGTGGGGTAGAGTAGAGTTGGGTAGAGTAGAATAGAATAGTCAGCTGACGGCAACGAAGCCACGGGCAAACGCTGGTTTATTATATTAATTAAGTACACATCACCGCTATAGATTACACTATAAACTGTTTATAATTTACATCCGTCATGTCACAATCTCAGGTTCAGTTCAGAACTTGCGTCAGACACTAGTTATTTGCCATTTATGCTGAATTGCACCTTATCTTGGCACAGTCACGAGCCACACTGTTTTTATTTTTGCTTTATTTTTCGTTTACAGTAAAGGAGTGAAATTCTTGGAGTTTATATTTCCTGCAAGCTACAACTTGGGGGTCTTTAAGTCAAGAATGAATAGGTTACCTATTTCTAGGAAAGCATGTTCCATTGTCGATGACTGAAAGCGAGTTTTTTAACAGGTAAAAACAACTGTTATTTTTGTGCTTTGCGTTATGCCAAATAAATCTATTTTCTTTCTTTCTTCTTTAAGCACAGAGCAGATTTGTGCCTTGATAGTCTTTAATTGTTCTAAGAATTACTGACTCAGCCTCCAATTTGGATCTTAGAAAGTATTTTGTATGTTTGAATAAACTTAGGTTTTGTCAAAATAAGAAGCAGTTTGCATATTAATCATAAATGGGTAAAGTGAGCATGAAATTGTTATGCCCAAATGGAGATTAGTAAAAAAAAACAACCAATTCCGAAGTATAATCAGCACACGCTTTTATGTAAAGTTGATTACAGGATTTAATGAGTTTAAAAACCCATATCAAGCGTGACATTAAAGACTACGTTGAAGACACGCTGGTTTGGCAATGACTGCTTTTGCATAATTATGAGGTTTCTTAACGAATAAATGTCTACTAACTGCTCTATGCCTGATTTAATTTCATTTCATGGGTTATTTTTTATTCGGTTTCACTTTTCTATTTCTTTTTTACATTTTAACTGGCCTACACTGTTTAGATAATAATAAATTTAATATAGAATTATTGTAAAATCAATCACTTAAAAAAAGAAAAAATCGTGGAGTTTCCTGCTTCTTAGCCATATGAAACGATCAATTAAAATCGTGTAATAGCATTTGAAGTAATATTAAGAGCCAATGTAGGGTAATGCCGAGTAAAATAGGTATTTTGAACTGAATTGAAAAAAAAAGAACAAATGAAGAATATTACAAATAAAAATATTTCAACTTAATTTGTGGATTAAATTCAAGGTTAACCAACATACAAACAAAGCAATTAATTAAAAACTAATTTGGTTTCAGAACATCATCAAGGTATTACCATCTTAAGACTACCAGGGCGTCAGAACAGTCGAGGCGCTAAAATAAATACCCATAAATACCGTTTGCCCATATATTAACAGTCGCCCCCACCGCAGCCGTTGTTTTAACTCCATATAAGTACTTACATATATCCTTGGAACTTCACAACTCATCAAAGTTGAGCTTTGTGCGTGGAGTTACATTCGCATTTTATGGTAAGTAGGTAAATAGGTGTGATTTAACCATGAATTCTTACATAATGAGGTGTTAAAAGGTTTTATAGAGAGGATGGTGCTGTTATAAATGGTGTTTTAATCGGTACTTTCTGTATAAAATCGGTCTTTGTAATGTTCTCACTGCTAGGAATCAAACCTCCTCTCTACAGCACCAGCAGGGACCCAGCTGGCTCGAGATCAGGGTTATCCGAAAGGGAACTCGAGCTCCGGTATGAAGGCTAGGAGGAACAGGGTGGGTCATTTAGTCAGTAAGAGTCTGACACTATCTCCCGCTCCGCCCAAGAGCGGGGGTTGTCATTGGATGATTTTTCCCACCCATTTAAAAAATAAAAAAGTCCTCCTCTCTAGGAGAGGGAATGGGTCGTAATCTATCTCGCGTAACCCAGTGCAGATTGGTGGACGTCATATGTCTTCGCATTTTTAGTTTCCTCACGATGTTTACCTTCACCGTTTTGAGAGCAGTGGTTATGAAATAAATTACACAAATTAATGCTGGTTTGGGCTGGGTTTGGACCCGCGACAGTTCCCATTTTACCACCAACATATTTATCTGCAAAACATTTTTATTTTATCCCCAATAAATATTAAAAACACCGGATCATAGTCCCATTTTGTCAAAATTAACGACACAATAAATCACTTTAAAAAACCATTGAATCGCGAGTCCAACGATACAATTGGAGCCAGAAAAAACTACACACAAGTTTTCGTGACACGACACGCGTTAGCCCAAAAAAAAGCGAAACATATCGCTTGTCGTATTTTTCAAATGTGAATACGCAACGCTCCAGATTAACAAATGGATCGCGTGAAAAAGTTTCAGCAATAAATTTAGCTAAAGTCACAAAACTCCTCAACGACACGTTAAATTTTATTACTGCCTCGAGCCTGTGGAGCGTTGCTATTAAACTTGGGATATTATTGAAATGATCTCAGACAAAGGTTGTTATTGCATGAAAATATATGCGAACTTGTGAGTGAGAAGTTTAAGCGCTCGATCAGTAGGTACCCTCGTTCGGTAATACCCTCAGAAGTTAGTGCGTGAGAATTGAGTTATAGCACTCTGTATTGGCCCGCAGTGTATTAAAACGGTAATGTTCGAAGTTAGAAAAATTGTTTATATTATTTTTATAGGAGTTGTAAAACCGTGTCGCTTTGAGTTTAGGAACGGTTGCTGCTTCCCGGGGGTGACGTCAGAGAGGGTATAGTAAAATGTAACAGATCAAGACCACTTGCTGCATTATTGTCTCGTAAAATATAATGCAGGTACTGGTGATAAAATAGGCTTGCCAATAGCTTAAAAAGTCTTTAAGGGATTATGGTTACTTACGGACTGGTGAGCAATATGAGGTCACTGTTCGATAAGATACAGATTTTTTTAAATTGGTATAAACTAGTGCCTGCCTGAAGCAGTGATGCATGCGTCGATGTTGAGGTGCACTAGTTTATTTAGAGCCTATTCACTCTAACCTTGAAGACTCCTGAATTATTATCGGACGGAAAAACCGCAACATGCAAATTGTTTCAGTCCTTTGTAGTAGTGATTAGATGAATGGTCAGTAGTGTGTTCCTGGCTGCAAACAGAAATTTACTTTTACATTGACCGCTTTCTTGAAACCGCGGAGTTTCTTGTGCACATTTGCACATTCTCAATTTAATTAGCATCATTTGTAGGTACTGACTGATTGAATTCAGTACAGTTTTTATGCATATACTAACTTATGCCCGCAGCTTCGCCCACGTACAAATAATAGCCTACGTCACTCAGGAATAAAGCAGCTTCCTATCGGTGAAAAGAAGAAGCAGAAGTGATGAAGCAGGGAGGTCACGACCCTCAGCATTGAGGAATACGATGTAAGGGGGAGGGATCAGTGAAGCAATCGGACCAGTACTTCTTGAGATTACCTCCTACAAACCAAAAAACATAATAACCAACTTTATTTCTTTATTATATTAGTGTAGATACAAATACCGGCATGGATATTGAGCGCTGACTTGAACTTAAAATCGCGCAGACTTGAATGAGAAGTGAAGTATTGGGTCTCTTTAGTGGTATGAAGTGAGACGCGGGAGTTGGGAGTACATCTTTGTAGTTACAGTGATCGGCTCGACGATATGTACGATGCGCAAATTGATCCTGACTCTTTCGACGAGCGCTCAAGATTCGTGCCGGTATTTGTAAAAAGACAAACTGACTGATTGACCAACCAATGCTTCGCCGAAATTACTAGTACTAGGAGTGTGAAATACATTAGGCTTCTTTTTTATGACATACCGAATAGTAAGAAAGATATTTCAAAAACACGGGGTGTGTTTTTGAAATATCTTTCTTCCTAAGAGGATAAAAGGGGATCCAAAGTTTGTATAAAACCTATTTTCACGCTGGCAAAGCCGTAAGCAAAGAGCTAGTTTGAAATAAATGCTTTCATTCTGTGGGTGAGTTGCACCATTTAACTATAACGATAACCAAACCATAACCGGCTGTGAAACGGCCGCCTATTGGTCAATTCGACAATTTGACAACTGTTAACGGCTTTGTTATCGTTATAGTTAAATGGTGCAACTCACCCTTAATTCCGTAATTGTCAGCTAGTATCTTAAACCGACGCTAAATCCTTAGTAATAAAGTCTACAAACCACTTGATCCACAAGTAAATACGAAATTGATCATAAGATTTAACGTTAATAGATAAACTTGTTAATCATAATTACATAGGCCCAATCAAACGTTCTGCTCAAGTTACTAGCTTGATAAGAAGAATCATCCAATGAATTAACATCATAAAGGTCAAAATACAGCTCCTTAAAATAATATTTTGGCTATTTTATGCCTTAAAACGTTGGAAGAAAGGAGTTTTAATGCCCGGGGATATCCATAAATTTATATATTATGGGGACGGCGGGATACGAATGGTTACAAAGGCTAGTAGGCCCCGATTGTATTTCCTTTCTGTGAGGAGGATAAAATTAATTTGGGCAGGTTTTCATGTAAGTGTGATGAAAAGTTATTTATTTAAAGTTTTTGTACAGTAGTGTAAGTGCGATGAAAAATTATTTATTTATACTTTATGTATAGTAGAGGTACTTATATATGCCTATACAGCACTACTGCACATCAGGCTGCGTAAAGTATTCAAATCTGCCAGACATTATGTTAAAATTACAGAAAACAAAATACCAATAATCCACATAGTCATTCACAATAATAAAATAAAATTTACAAAAAGTAACACTTGTATTAAAAATTGCAAAAAATACTATTTTCAATATCTATACTATATATTACATATTATATTATTTATTATTATTATTATTAATTATTAATATTATAAAGCTGCAGAGTTTGTTTGTTTGTTTGTTTGTTTGTTTGAACGCGCTAATCTCTGGAACTACTGGTCCGATTTGAATGATTCTTTCAGTGTTGGGTAGTCCATTTATCGAGAAAGGCTATAGGCTATGTTTTTTTTTCAAAATTAAGGATCCGCAATAAAATTGCTATTTTGTAACACAAGGTGTAAAATCGAAAACCTATTTTTGCGTGCGCTGCAAAAACTATTGACAATAGAACAAAATGATGTACTACGGATTTGTAGGTCCCATTAAGACCTACAAAAAAGTCCGTAAGAACATATATCTAGCTATCATGGTTTAATCACAATAACCGATTTTGTGTTCAAAATAATTATTAAATCGTCTGAAGAAAAAAAACTACGTTAAATATGTATCGTAATATTAATTTTTATCGAAATTGTAGAAGTAAAATACTTTTTGTTTCATCTCAATCGGATATTTCGTTTAAAAGTTATCACGTGTGTAAGATGTTAAGAGTTGGTACCACGGAAACGAGAAAAACGCGGGTGAAACCGCGGGGCACAGCTAGTGTAAAATAAAAATAAACATTAACAAATTCTAAAAAAAACATCAATGTCAATCCCAAGCCGTTTTGTCTTCAAAATACTCTTAGTATAAAAAGTTTTCTGTCAAAGTTTTTGTGTTATAAATGATTGACATTTGTGAACAAAACTAATGACATTCTAATAAAAACCGACTCAACTCGTAGAGCCTTTAACCTTTCGTAGCACTTGCTACGTCGTAGCACCCGCGTCTCGTAGCGATGGCGTAGCACGTCATATTGTTTTCGCAGAACAATCTAACCCCTTTGATTGTAAGTACTAAAAGGTTTTTTCTCGCCCGGCTTCCAGATTAATCTAAGGAGAAACCAATCAAGTAAAACTAGAAATTGTTTAGCAACCGTAGCCTAGAAAAATTGGCTCTTAAAATACAAAAATATAATAATAGCTTGCGGTCCCGGGAGACGAAACCGTACCACCACCAAGTTACCTCTGAAAGCTTTGTATAAATTCTCAACAAAATACTCTTGGAAATTTACTTTTATATATTTACAATCAACTGGAAGTTGGTCAACTATTTCGTGTTCCGTTTGAGAAAAACAAAGAGAAAATTAATGATGAAGAATTCCATTTTATTTGATGCTCTTTTACTTTGCGGTGGAGCTTTGGTACTGTTTCTGTTAATATTTTTTATGTTTATACTGTTGATTTAAGCTTATGGGACTTGTGAAGAATTATGTTGAAAAGAACGTATATTCTCAGAAATATGTTTAATATATTAGTAGTTGAATTTGATTTAAGGTTCAATTTTACAATCTCAATATTTCTTTTACCTGGAGATCCCGGAACCTCACCGCATGTGATATGTTATGTCGAAGAGTTCCTGCACTGGATTCAGGCGAATGAAACGCCAGGGTCACTATTGTGTGAACCGTCCAGAGGACACGGTGGTGCATGCGGTGGAGGTGTGCGCTAATTAGACGGAGTCCTGCCGTGTCCTCGTGAAGGCGATCGTTGACGTTGGTTCAGGCCATGGTTTGCAGCAAGAAATAATGGCTTCCTCCTTTTGCGAAGTAGTACTGCTAGTGAAGGATACGGCCGCACGCGTGAAGGTACATTATAGAACCACGGGTTTTCTGTTTAGTAACTTACATTTACAAAAAAAATATCTTGCAATTCAGTAAATAATTTATTTAATAATTAATGAAAATATGAACGTGTTTTTCTTGAAAAAAAAAAATGAAATCTATTAGCAGAAAATAACTATGTTGCTGCACTTTGTAGATAATCTACCAGGAACACATATTGTATAAATAGTGCACTTCAAACTACAATGTAACGTGGTCGTGTTATGATGTAAGCTGCTTTTGAACATTCCTGCGCAGCGCTAGCCTTTGCTGGAGTTAAGGAGATTAAATTTTTGTGTTTGTGTTTTTTTAGTATTTGTAGTAACTTGTTTTTATGAACAGAACTGTGGTACTTGCTCTTATCTTTAATATTATATAAGTTTTTTTTAAATTATTACTGTTATGTGTCCATTAAAAAAATCAACGTTTCAGTACGCATGCATAAGGGCTATATTTCACCGTGGCAGCGTGACAAGTCACCGCTACCAACAAAATGTATACAGCTTTATAAATAGTTACTCACCTGGTGTCCGTTTGGTTGCGCAACCAATTTAGTGGCGTTTGTTTGTTTAGCTCAATTCTTTTGGCACATAATATCGTGCCGCCGTCTGTGTGTTGATCAGCATCGCCCGTCATCGGCTCACGCTGAAAACCAGCGCTGTGGACTCGGCTAATTTTGCGTGTGGTCACGGCATTATGCTGAGAGTCCGGCCGTTTTGAGCAGACATGGCGCATGTTCTTCATAAAAAAAAAATGGGCAAGTTAGTTCTAAAATTGCATCTTTTCCGCCAAATATTTTTATCGTTCTTTCTTTTTTATGTAACCTATTCCCTTTTGACACCCAGGTTGTAATTCTCAGGAAACTCAGATTCCGGTAGGAAAATCCACTGCTTAGCTAAATGCACAAGGAATGTGTTCCAAAAACATTTTGTCTACCATGCACTTCTGGGACCCTGGTATCCAATTGAGCAAAATAGCAATCGATGAACACTCACAAAGAGCAATCTCTCAGAAAGTTTGCAATCTAATGACCACAAGACTGAAGGTAGGAAGACTTTCGTCCTAGACCCTGTCAAAAGCCTTCGAGATGTCGAGGGAGATGGAAAATAGTTCCCTGCTTCCCTTCTCTATCTTCATACAGATGTGAAAAACACAAGGTGACAAAGTGAAGAGTGGTGGCACAAAAAACTCATCCACACTACCGTGTTTGTTTACCTTTTCCGTATACATTGGCAATTTTGCTATAAATCACGAAATCCACGATACCCCAAAATGCAGAAACGTAAATATAGCCATGAAAAGTGCATCTCGAAAACCATTTTTCCAAACACAGAGTCGGCTGGGCAGTAATTTCAAATGTACGTACTTGTATGTATTCCTTACTCAGAAAATTGGAGGTGGATAAAGTAAAACATACGGGTGTCAAGTTTGAGAGGAGAAGCTTGAAAACTTTTATTTATTACATGATTTCATGAAAGACGTGCACTGTTGGACATAGGCCTCTCCCAAGTGTCGCAACAATGGCAGGTGCTGTGTGTCTGGTATCTATCGGTTTCCTACGATCTTGAGCAGGTCTTCGGTCTACCTTGTACGAGGCCCTCCAACGCGGCGTCTTTCGGTACGCGTCACTCGCGACACTTTAGAACCTTTGAGCAGGTGACTATCAGTTCTGCCCAACAGTGTGCTCTTTCCATTGTCACTTAAGTTTGGTGATTCTTCAGGCTATTTCGGTAACCTTGATCTCTACATTCCTGATATAATCACGCCAGGGAAAGAAGAGAAAAAATAGTTTTCAGTAAACTGAAATTACTAAAACACAATATCAAAAACAAAGAACGCAGTTGGTAGATGATAACCTTTATTTATTTACTTTTTAAACATACATACACACTCTTTACAGGCTGAACCCAATACAATAGAGGTTTAAAAATAAAAGAAAATAAAAATTCATCTAACGGCTAACACTTACTAACCTAAAAATTTAAAAGAACACTAAATTCTACTATAATTTTGTTATGTCAGCAAAAATACATAGACATCGGGCCGTCTAGCCGACTGAGGGGTTGTTTTGCACTTGCACCCTGCCTGCAGCTGTTTGTTAGCGCCTAATGCCTGCTATGACCTTCCGTGACCTGTATTGTAGTGTCCAATTTGTGACCTTTTTAAATATTTTTTGGGAAACAATATGACATGGTATAAAAATTCATTCAGTTACTGTTTCGAATAAAATGTATTGAGGTTTCGCTTAAACTATAAAAATATACGGTATAAAAATAAGAAAACTTAAACTATATGTAAATAAAAACTTGCTACGTACATATCAGTGACTGGACGCGAGAAACCGCCGCTTGTAATCGTCTCCACGAGCACATGACGGTGCTCCGCTCAAAGGGATTTCGTTAAACTAAATTTTATTTACATATGATATAAAAAAAAAAAAAACTTTCAATCGCATCGGTATCGTTCACTAATCCCAGCCCTACAGTTTACGTTACTTCGAAAATTGTCGTCGTAATTCTCAAAAATTCAATTTAAAATCACTCCAAGCTCGGTCAGTCTCGAATATTCCGCGGAGGCCGGCCGCACGAGTAATTGGTACAGTCGTGTACACGATGCATTCAAAAATCGTTCGAGACGACTAGTTTTGTATTTGCTGTACACTGTGGAGGAATTCGGTGGACCTTTTGAGGCTATTGAAAGATTTTGAGGGTTTTGATTTTGTGAAAGGATATCGAACAACTAACCAAAAATCGGGCCCCTAGCCGTACAACCGTTTCGTCAAACGCTTCGAGTTGGCTGCGTCGCCGAATCTTTTGTTCTGACCACGTGACTAAGCGTTGAAATGACGTCATTTCCGTACATTTGAAGCTTTCTACTAGCGTTAACTATTGCAGATTAGTAATAGTTAACGCTAATTTGCTAGGGCTAGGGGTACAGAACCGTTCGTTGTAGCGACACTAAGGAAAGATCTAAGTGTGACCACGTAATCTAATGTTAAGATGACGTCATTCACATTTTAAGTTTTATACTAGTGTTAACGATTGTAGATTATACAATTTGGCTAAGCCTTCAGGAACGATTGGCAAGTGCAAAACAACCCCTCAGTCGCCTGGATGGTCCGGCGACTATGTAATATTGCTGACATAATAAGCATCTAACTTTATGATTTTTCATGATACAGTTAAGTTTTGTACATAGATTTTTTAACATAAAACTATTAAACACGTTTCGTTTTCGGGTTCCACATAAACTAAAACGAATGTTGTATAATAAACTAAAATTTCCTAAACAAATTGTTTTAGTTTTTCATTTGGTACTGTATATAATGAATTATTATGTCCTATTTATATTATGTCTGATCTGTGTACCTAAATCTATATAGGTACTTTCGATCAGTTTTTCCAAGGTTGTACTCGGCCAAGAGTACTGTCTCGCCCGTTTACTGGGTACGTGTGATCGAGGCATTAAAGACTGTCTTGTGTGATAAGACTGGGCGTTGAACACCTTTTCTTTTATTGTTGATAGGCGCAGCTTTGAAAGGCCTCCAATAAGATGGATCGATGATCTGGTAAAGACGCGGGAATACGCCGGATGCGAGAGGCACAGGACTGGTCGTTCTGGTGATGCTTGAGCTTCCTCAAGTGTCACCACCACGCCCGTCCTGTGCCTATGTCCAACAGTTGAAGCCTTTCGGCTGAAATGATGATGTTGATGTTGATGAGGCTCGCCGTTGACTACTATCTTACCTGATGGTAAGCTGATGTGGTCGACAATAGAGCCTGTCTAGAAATGACTAGTTCCCCCTTGCCTTAAAGAGGTATCAGGAAACACAAACTCTCTCTGAATGTTTATCCTGTGTTTTTTATGAGGTGTATAAAGGATATGAAAATAATTATCTATTTTTACGCCCCAGTGGACAGCTAGCTTACCTCTGTCAGAGGTTCAGCTGCGGCAAATCTGTTGATTGTTTTGCGAGAGCCGCTCTCAGCATGAAATACAGTTTTTTCATACAGGTCATATACGATCAAATGACAGGTCGATAGCCAATTGGTTTTTGATAATTAACCAATTTTGTTTTGCATGACGTTTATCAATTACTTATAATTTTGTTTTTTATTTTATTATTAAAATAGTTGACAATTAATTATTTTAGTTTGAATAATGATAAGAAGTTTTATCGGAAAAATTCAAATCTTTGTTTTTTATTTATTTATTGCCAATGTCAATAATCTTCTATGTCACTCCTGGGTAAAAGCATCTCAAAAAGACAAAACCCACAATATTCCTTTATAGAGCAGTAGTGGCACAGTGGTAGCGGTCCCGAATTTACGAGTTGTAGGTTCAAAGCATTATGTACTGCAGGAAAACATCGTAAAGAAACGGGCATGTCCTATAACCAAAAATTTTAAGACATGTGACATCTACTAACCCGCACTGGGCCTGCGTGGTGGATTACGGCCCATTCCCTTGCCTAGAGAGAAGGTCTGAGTCCCAGCAGTGGAAACATTACAAGGCAGATGATGATGATGATGATTCCATCATTTGCCCTTTTTGCGAGTGCAGCGATAACTCCTTCGAACAATCCGCAGCACTGGCAGTCAGCAGCCTAACTGGCCCCTACAAATTTGCTGATATCTCTTTGAGGTGCTCGTGAGTACAACGCGGCTACTTGGGCTTGGTTCCTATCGGACAGCCGGCAATGCTATGGCAAGCTACAACTCCCGATGCCAGGGACTACTGCAGCAGGGGAATTTGTAGCAACATCTTGGCGTCACATAAGAATTAATCCTGAATCGTGCAATTAAAGTTCTCCGCGTGACATGAATATATAGAACAGCCCGAAATCATCTATCGGGCAGTTGCTCACCAGACATAACACTTTTCTAGTCGGAGGAAACTCCCTTTTCAACGGAAGTAACGTTAGACTTTACTCTCTGTTCCGCACACCTCCAAATTGGTGACCCCGACGTGATATCTGATCTTTCTTTTTCAGTAAGAGTCTGACACTATCTTCCGCTCTGCCCAAGAGCGGGGGTTGTCATAAGATGATTTTTCCCATCGAAAAAAAAAAAAAAGAAACAAATCTTTCTTTTTTAGACCGCAAGATACCTCATGTTACGATTGTGTATCATATCTGATTAAAATTGGTTAATTCATATATTTCTAACATTCTGATAACCCTTAGGTAAACTTGGTATTATCACCGCAACTCTCATTCTCAATTTAAATAATTCATTACTTCCCCACTTAACCCCTTTTAACCCCTCATTTTTCCAATAACCCTTACCATTCCGCATTACTCAGAGCATAAGGCTCGGTTCACACACGAATGGGCCCCACCCATGAGTTACATCGCAATCAATAGGGCTAAACTAGGGATGGTGAACGATTGATACTGATCTTACCATTTTTTTTTTTTGAAAACACATTTAACTGCGACAATGATGTGCCATGTCATATCCGAAAACTGTTATGACATGAACGGGTTCTGGACTTAACGTTTCACAATAGCATTGCTTATTTACGAATATATGTTTGTATCTATGTATATACAAACATATAAATACGATTGGATGCAAGACGCACTAGACTGTTCATTGTGATGACACTTGGGAGAGGCTTATGTCCAACAGTGGACATTTTTAGGCTGTTGTGTTGATGATGATCTAAGAAAGTATTTGTTTATTATTGTTCTTATTTCTTTTGGTTTCTGCAACCGAAGGTTGAATGGTAGAAAATGCATAAAGTCCTCTTTTGTTGTTATTACCCAGCGTATAAAGTTTTTATTAATAAATTATACAATGTTATTAACTAGTGTATCAAAAACAGGCGAATGCAATCCGGACTATCACACTGAGGGTTACGTACAAACTTACCTGTCGACCGACTTGATTCGGGAATTAAATTGTTTACCTACAACAATTTAATTCCCGAATCGAGTCTTGAAGATTAAATAAATTGTGTTGAGGAACCAATGTAACTTTGCTTTTGGAAATCTGTTGTCCCCATAAATCGACATAGGTCGTAGTTAGTTTACCAACTGCAAATAATTTTTATGATAGCTAAACAAAGCAATTAGATTTGTGATGTAATTGCCAATTTACGGTTTTCTGATTATTTTCTTTATTTGTGTTACATGCCAGTGTTTCTTGCCAAATTGTATTATTCTACGTTAACGGAAGTCCCCTATATATTTTAAAATATGCGCTTCAAAGAACCTATCTTTGGATTTAATATTTTTTTTTTTTTTTTTTTGGAATGTACATCTATTTTAAACTCTATGACGATGGGAAGAGACCAGATGGTATGACGTTGGTACCGTGGAAGGTGGGTAGGCCTCTGGTGTGGGACGCAACCTGTGTCGACACCCTTGCGCCATCCCATATTCCAAGTACGGCAGGCTGTGCTGGCGCTGCCGCTGCTGCTGCTGAGACCCTTAAACGGCGCAAGTACTGTAACCTTACTGGTAATTACAGTTTTGAGCCGTTTGGGGTCGAAACACTTGGTTCGTGGGGTCCGAGTGCGCGTCTCCTTTTCAAGGAAATTTCACGCCGACTGATCGACACTTCACGTGACCAGAGGGCTGGCTCGTTCTTCGCCCAAAGAATTAGCATTGCCATTCAACGTGGCAATGCTGCCAGTCTTCTGGGCACATTTCCGGATGACAGCGATGTGGAGGAGTACTTTGACGCCTGAGCGTACTTTGTCATTTTGTATTATATTTATGTACATAGTTAGGTTTTAGTATAAATAGTTTATTTAGTATTTAAGTTTTTTTTATGTACATATGTATATTATATTAACAAAATTAATATGTTTATATATGTGAAATAAAGAATTTAATATTATATTAATTTTAAATCTGATATTTTAATTTCAACAAAATGATGTTATGAGGATATAATTTTTACTAAATGATGGATTCCTTAAAATATTATAATTAAAGAAATAGTGCGATTTACGCTGTCGTTATGTAGGTAGATCATAAAAATAGCGGGGCATAACTGGACGCAAATAGCCCAAGATAGAAACAAATGGAATTCTTTCGGCTGAAGAGAGGTTCTTGCACATAATTAGCAGTCAATTTCATCATATTGTAAATAATTTTAACTACATATTTTTATTTTTTTTGTACTTGTAATGCAAGAAATAAAAGGCCTTTTATTTTATTTATTTATTATGTAGATGCTAAATATTTTATAGATCAATAATAGTATCTTATTATGTTACTCATATAAATTCCTACCAAGATATTAACTAAAAAAAATATCTTTTAGCGATATGACTGCTCAGTGTAATTACACCCTATTAATTTTAAGCTCCTACTACTAATTTTTTCGCGTGAATAAACTGTTTTTCTTTCTTTCTTTCTACTGCATTTTTTTAACGTGTACAATAAAGATTCTCAATCAATCAATTTCTAGATGCAAGCTGAAACAGTCAACTGTGTGTACCTACCTGAATTACTTTGTATCGTCGATTTGCCATCCCTGAGCTAGGCCTTTACGCTAACGAGTCCGATGTACACTAGGGGTGAATAGTAGGCCCCTTGTTGCAGGAATTGCACTTTGAGGGATGAATGGTTTGTGAAGATATGTTATTTTAAGATCGAGTGCATAATATTTTAAACATGTTTGTTTAGCGATTCTGATAGTAAGGGCAGTAAGGTTGAGAATTTTGGATCATGGTATAAATTATTTAATAATGGATATATTACTATCAGTCAAATGTGACTGAAAAATTGTTCATCGCCAAAAAAAATCACTCAGTTTCATGCTTTTGAGTGCACATAGTTAATCTTTTATTTAAGTTAAAGCCTTTTAAAGTAATTTACATTTACAAGGAAGTTTTATAAACAACTAGCTTTTACCCGCGGCTTTACCCGCGTGAAAAATTTTGCCTATGTCCGTCTTCAGGGTTCCAACTATCTCTGTACCAAAATTCATCAAAATCGATTTTGCCATTTAGGCGTGAAGACGTAATAAACAAACAAACAAACTCACTTTCGCTTTTATAATATTAGTAAGGATTTGATGCATCTAGACTTAAGATTAAAGAAAACAGGTTAAAATACACCTACCACTACCTACCACCGCCGGTAAAAGCCTGACACTTTTTTTCACTTGATTCATAGCAGTTGGATCCATTTCAATGATTTCAGACCTCCACAAACGAATTGCTGAGTAACGCGATACTACTTGGATAGACTGACAGACAGACTTGCTGACTACCCGTAATGACTGTCAAAGATCTATGGACGAGAACAGGGACCATGGGTTACAATCCCCTGGTAGAATGTAGATGTAATCTCCACCATCACCATCGCGCAGGAGTTGTCAGCAACAGCAGGGGCCCAGCCGGGTCGAAGCCTACTGGGGCCAGGGTTATCCGAAAGGGCGCTCGAGCCCCGGTATGAAGGCTTGAAGGAACGGGATGGGTTTTTTAGTCAGTAAGAGTCTGACACTATCTCCCGCTCCGCCCAAGAGCGGGGGTTGTCATAAGATGATTTTTCCTATCGGAAAATAAAACCATCATCATCAGCCTTTTTGAGGTGAGTTGCACCATTTAACTATAACGAATGTTCCCACTGCTGGGACTCAGGCTTCCTCTCTAGGAAAGGTAATGCGTCGTAATTCACCACAAAAGCCCAGTGCGGGTTGGTGAATTTCACTTGTCTTCGAATTTTTGGTTCTTGGACATGACGTTTTTTTTTTTTGATGTAATCTGCCAGCGGTTTAATGTGCAAACCCAAACCTCCGTAGTTCATCCATTCTTTTTATAAAAGGTGTATCAGAACCCCAAAAGACACTTGTACTGAACCAGTACATTCTTTTGCCTGAGTGCCCTAAGTGCTTACTCTTTCACTACAAAAGCAAACTGCCCAGCAAGAATTTCTCTTGACAAAGACCTAACAATTTACTGATGTCTTTTTTATTTAACAAGTTGCAAACGCGCTGACGCTTTTCCCTCAAAGGACTGAGTGTTTGATATGTATTTTTTTGTACTACGACGTTGTTAAGGAAAAATGTAATAAAAAACTTGCCTTTATAGATAAAGTGGAATTATCTCATCAACATCATAATTTCAGTTGGACATAGTTCTCTCCCAAGTGTCTACAAGTGTCCACAACGAACGGTCTTGTGGAACTAATATACACCGCTAATTAAAAAGCGAATTCAATGACCTGTAAGTAGTTTGTACGTAACGCCGGCTACTACCTACAGGTCATTGGACTCGCTCAGCTGACGTTTAAAAAAAAAGGTACTTTATTTTATAATTTCATCGTTACTAATCGATAGTGTTTTTTGTACCGGATCGACCCTCTACGGGATTAAAACGCCCAAAACGCTAAAAAATTGCCCACTATAAACTAACCGAATAATTTCAACGTGATCTATTTTGTAACATATTTTTTAAACTATTTATTAATTTAAAATATCCTTGGAGTTTTAAAAACGAAATGACATGAAAATTGTTTATTTGCCAGAATACTACCTACATATATATACATATTATATTAGTCTAGTCTCTTTTAATATTCAATCTGCGATGAACGAACACACACACACATCATGTACTCTGTTTATTTTCAAAATTGATTGTTTTCTGACATGTTTCTTATGATTACGCAGTTTGCAACCTTTATTTTTGTTATTTACCATTTAATTATAAAAATTATCAAATTTGCTGTTTTATTACATATTTTCTTTACACTTATTTTTATTGAATTACGCATGGAAATAGCAGTTAATGCAATTTAATCGATGTCTATCAAAATTGTATGAGAAAGAAACTAAAGACAATTATTTTGGATCGGCGGTGTAAGAAAAGGTGCTTTCGATGCAAATTGCTATCGGTAAAGGATTATTTAGTTCAAGCGTGTTGCGGCGGACCATGACATCGGCAAATCTTGGTATCGGCCAACCATTCATACTATGTAGCGTTATTCGGCGAAACGTGCTGTCGTTAAATATTGGTATCTACAAATAGTTTTTTGGAATTACTGTTCGTATGTGAACCATGCTTTCTGTAGACAGTTATATTGTTCAAGGGTAATTCGATATACCGTACGGGACTCATCACTGTTATTAGTTATTACTTCATAAGATTGACTGGCTGATTGTGACTGATCGACCTTTGTAATTCAAAAGTTTATATGTAAATGTATTTTTTTTTTTTATCGAGCGACTGAAATTTGATAACCTTGATTCGTATAGTTTCAGCATGTACATCTGAAAATTATGCAGCAAAACTACAGACAGACAGACACCTAGCATTTAACTAACAAATGTCTAGGTACACAGCAAAACAAGATTCTTTAAAGGTGTTTCACCTTATTACATATGCATAGTGCAATCCTCCGGAGTATATCGAGACGCCATTTTCTGTTTCTAGACAAGTACATAACAACAAAGTTACGTAAGAGAAAATTGAAATACTCGTACAATGCTATTGTTTTTGAAGAGATGCTTATTAGTATTGAGTAATGTATTTATTGGAAATTAGATTCTATAGGGTGACTGGCAATTAGTGTACGATACCTAAACACGTGATTGTGCTCATGATAACAAACAATTTTTATTATGGGAGCAAAGCCGAAATAGCGAAAAAAATATCAGCTGTTCAGTACACTACAAAAATGTTCTGAACAGCTGATTTTTTTCGAAATTGTAGGTTTGTTCCCATAGTAAAAGTTGTTGGTTATCATGAGCACAATCACGTATTTAAGTATCGTACACTAATTACCAGTCACCCTATATATGAAATGAAACGTTTCCTATGAAAATGAAATCTGGTTTTATTAGTTGGCTAGTTTCAAATATGTGTCTTTTAAGGGTTCCGTACTCAAAATAAAAACAGGACCCTATTGTTAAGACTCCGCTGTCCGTCTGTCTGTCACTAGGCGGTATCTCATGAACCAGAATTCAAACTGTCACACAAATCTCAACTGTCTATTTTTTTTATGGTGGGAAAAATCATCCAATGACAACTTCTGCTCTTGGGCGGCGCGGGTGATAGTGTCAGACTCTTACTGACTAAAAGCCCACCCCGTTCCTCCAAGCCTTCATACCGGGGCTCGAGTTCCCTTTCGGATAATCCTGGCCCCAGTAGGCTTCGACCCGGCTGGGCCCCTTCTGTTGCTGACAACTCCTTGAGGCGCGTGGGAACAGTGCACGCCGTCGACGACTTGGGCTTGGTCCGGACAGTTACCGGACGGCCGGACAGCAAGCTACCCATTGCTCACTGTCCGCAAGCCCGCGCCTACGGTTGCTGGAAATCGGGATCGAAATCCCGGCGGCGGTGAGAGCGCCGTTGCCTGATGCGGTCTGCCTCCTCCTTTGCGAGCATTACTGCTTCGCAGAAGTCGGCGACCGCCTGCCACTCCTCCTCGCTCCGGACCATGGCCTCAACCAAGGCCCGGTCGCTACGGACGGTACAGAACCCTTCAAGCGCGAGTCCGACTCTCACTTAGCCGGTATTTTAATTTATTTTTATCCTGTGGAAAACATCAAATGTCCGTTCTGAGAGCAGTGAGAGGTAGTGCCGGATTTTTACTGACTTAAATTCACTTAAGTTATTTCAGTTGTACTGTGTATGTTAAGGCCACGGTGAGTTTTCCTATCAACCCCACAACACTGGCATCAACCGTAACGAGCCCCGTCAATGTTACTGACAGCGCTTTGGGGCATGTGTAATACCTAGACATCTAAACTACACGCTGTGCTACCACTTAATTTTGTAGTAACTCTTTTAGGAATAGGGTCGTGATCGTGATATTTTTAGGGTTCTGTAGTCAACTAGGAACCCTTATAGTTTCGCCATGTCTGTCTGTCCGTCTGTCTGTCCGTCCTCGCTTAATCTCTGTGACCATTAGCACTAGAAAGCTGAAATTTGGTACCAATATGTATATCAATCACGCCGACAAAGTGGTAAAATAAAAATTGGAAAAAAATGTTTTATTAGGGTAGACCCCCTATATGTAAAGTGGGAAGTGATTTTTTTTTAAATTTTAACCCTGACGTGTGATATATTGTTGGTTAGGTATTTAAAAATGAATAGGGGTTTACTACAATCATTTTTTGATAATGTCAATAATTTCGGAAATAATCGCTCTAAAAGTAAAAACAATGTGTCCCCCCCCCCCTCTAACTTTTGAACCATAAGTTTAGAAAATATGAAAAAAATCTGAAAAGTAGAACTTTATAAGGACTTTCTAGGAAAATTATTTTGAACTTGATGAAAAGAACAGTTTTTGTACAAAAAAGACAAAAGGGTTCTAAAAAATAATTTCTGGACTAAGTTTGTAGTATAATCGTATATGCAAGCATTTTTTAAACTCATAAGTGGGTACACTTATTGTGACGGACGGAAAACTATGGAACCCTACACTGAGCGTGGCCCGACACGCTCTTTGCCGGTTTTTTTTTACTTTTGATAGGATCGATCACACTTGACCACTTTTTTACTTATTGGCAAACGACGTTGTGGTGGACGCTGGGACACCCTTGCCTAGAAATAATCTAATCACTCTTGACTTGATGTTGTTGTGCTAAACTTATGTCTCCAGGAAGTAAAAATAATGAAATATCAAAAATTCTTTCAACTACAAATAATAATAATAATAATACTCCACAACTATCACACAACGCCGTCAAGTCCCAAGCTAAGCTTGCTTGTGTTATGAATACTAGACAACTGATAAACATACTTATATATTTCTAAATACATACATATTAAAGATAAAATACACCCAGACACAGATCAAATGATTATGCTCATCACACAAACATTTTTGTCCTGGGTGGGAATCGAACCCACAACCTCCGGCATAGCAGTCAGGGTCACTAACTACTAGACCAACAGGCAGACCAAACGTGGTTAACTTTGACTTTTTTTTCAAGACGTTCACATCTACGCAACAGCGATGCGGAAGTAAATCCTAATGTGAAATATAGATACTATGAATGACTCTTGTATCATGGATGAGTTAGTACATAGTCAAGACACTCATACGGAACAAGTAGGTATCAGATTTGGAAGCTATAAAAATATTTTTTCCGAACAGAAGTTTCATTTTTTCGATTACACTTCACGTAGCGTAGCAGCGAATCTGTCATACACTGTGCCAACCGTTCCTTCGAAGAGAGTGCTCAAGCACTCGCTTCGAAGCTTCTTTTTATTCAAGAAAAATTCATAGTTTCTTTGAAATAGACAACTTTGAGAAAAACTAGTAATAATTCAGCTAGCACACCGCATTCTTTGCCAGTTTTGATGCTGTTATCAAAACAAATGCGAGTTTAGCCATAATAAAAAAATCATCTGTCTGGCTATTTCATGCCAGCCAGATGATTTTTTTTTTACTATGGCAAAGTTCGCGTTTGACCACTGCCTCACCTGATGGTAAGCGACGATGTGGTCGACGATGGATCTCGTTTAGCTAGAAGTAACCTATAGACCCTTGACTTAAAGACTCCGGGTTTTTTTTTTAGTCTTATAAGTTTAGGGACTTTTGGTCACAGTACGACCATGCCAGCCCCATCGTAACCTAATACAAGTCAAGCTTTATCAACTATGAGGGCTCACAACCTTACTCACTATTTTTTAAACAGCGATGGCTGCGTTAGAGAGGAGTTCGGACAGTATACTTTGGATAACACCAACATCAATTAAATTAATTTTAACCTGTCAATCGTGATAATGACAGACACAATTGAAAGACAATAGGTGCGCGAACGCCGGCGTTCGCTTGGGGTTTAATGAATTAATTCATTAAACCCCAAGCGAACGCCGGCGTTCGCGCACCTATTGTCTTTCAATTGTGTCTGTAATTATCACAATTGAAAGGTTCATCAGCACCTCTCTAGCAGCTCGTGTCCTGACGCATTTCACCAACAAGTGGTGGACATCCTCCACCGTGCCGGATTCTGTACGATTTGGACTGTCACTAATTCTCATTAGATACCGAAACTTGTTGAGTGGAACGTGTCCAGACCGCAGTCTATGCGCTATTATTATAAACTCCGGGAATTGAAACTTCTTTGCTGTACACAATGATGAATGTGTTCTCAAAAGTACGTATGGGTGGGTTGTCCTCCATGTAGCGGTGGCGCATTCCCGTAATGGTGGTCCAATGATGGAACGAGCTTCATCATCAGCCTTTTTAATATTTCTACTGCTGGGACTCAGGCCTCCTCTCTAGGAGAGAGAATGGGCCGTAATCTGCCACGCGGGCCCAGTGCGGGTTGGTGAATATCACATGTCTTCATATTTTTGGTAGGAACGAGCTTGGTAGAATTAAATTCTTATAGAACTGTGTTTCAACGGGTTTATAATTTAATTCTAAGGTTAAGAAAGAATACCCTATACAATATGTCCTGTCCTAAATCCTTGAAAGATATAGAAGCCTGGTTTTTTCTATAGGTATACGGTTTTTCGATACTGGACCTGCACAAATATGGATGAAATAAATAATAATAATAATAATAATATTCCACAACTACGCTCAGTATTGTTCACTGTGGCGACACTTGGGGGAGGCCTATGTCCAATAATAATATAACATAATATTCCGCAACTATCACACAACGCCGTCTAGTCCCAAGCTAAGCAGAGCTTGTGTTATGGGTACTAGACAACTGAATGAGTTGTTTAACCTATTCACTAAACCTGTCAATCATTATTATTTCTAAACTGGGTAGGTACAGTTACACAACATAACGTAACCATAATAAACGAAAATTTCGAAAGTATATTATATATAACATTATTTTTAGTATATAGGAAACCTGAACATAATTTGATCAGAATCAGTAACTATGGGACTGACATACGCATAGCGATTATAAATGTCCCTAAATAAATAAAGAATAAAAAAAAAGAATCAGTAACTGAATGAGTTCCAATAGTTTTTTTTACCATGTTATATTTTTTCCTAAAAATAATTAAAAAGGTCATAAGTTGGACACCTCCTGCACTAAGCACAACAAAGGTCACGACAGGTCATAACGGGTGTTAGACGCCATCAAACAGCTGGGTGAAAGTGCAAAACAACCCTTCAGTCACCTGGACGGCCTGGTGACCTTGTATTTTTGCTGACATAACAAGCTTATAACTTTGTGATTTTTTATAATACAGTTTTGAAATTTTGAAAGAATCTCTTTACATAAAAATATTAGACAGGTGTCAAGTTTCACGAGTTTCACATATACGAGTACTATAAATAAGTATATATAGTATGTTTTGAGTTGGTTACTAAATCAATCACAGCTATTTTTAAAAGAGGTAACTTTAATTCCGAAAAAAAAAAAAATACAATTATATTCAAGTAAGTAAAATTATTATTTACATTAAGTAAAATTGAGAAAATAAGTAATTCTTACTATAATATAGACCTGCCTGATCTAGGTTAATAAAAAAACCGGCCAAGTGCGAGTCGGACTCGCCCATGAAGGGTTCCGTAGCAGCAACTAACATAATAAAAAGTTCTTGTAATGTGTTGTAACTTTGATCGATGTTTTAATAATAGTGTATTTTTTCGGTTTATGACGCATGAAAAAAAAACTACTTACTGGATTTCGTTCAAACCAATTTTCGTTGGTAGTTTTTATAGTAATGTACATCATATATTTTTTTTAGTTTTATCATTCTCTTATCTTAGAAGTTAGAGGGGGGGGGGGGGCACACATTTTACCACTTTGGAAGTGTCTCTCGCGCAAACTATTCAGTTTAGAAAAAAATGATATTAGAAACCTCAGTATCATTTTTGAAGACCTATCCATAGATACCCCACACGCATGGGTTTGATGAAAAAAAAAATTTTGAGTTTCAGTTCTATGTATGGGGACCCCCAAAATTTATTGCTTTTTTTCTATTTTTGTGTAAAAATCTTAATGCGGTTCACAGAATACATCTACTTACAAAGTTTCAACATTATAGCTCTTATAGTTTCGGAAAAATGTGGCTGTGACATACGGACGGACAGACAGACAGACAGACAGACAGACAGACAGACAGACAGACATGACGAATCTATAAGGGTTCCGTTTTTTGCCATTTGGCTATGGAACCCTAAAAACCTGTGTTTCAGGCCATCCATTCACATCAAACATTTAAAAAGAAGACAATAAAAATTATGAAATTTAATTAACTTGCTATAAAAAATACCTATTATGGGGCCGACGAGCGACGGATGAATTTCCATACAAACGTAATACCACGCTCATTTGCAGTTGGAGCATATTTCTAACATATTATTATGATGATATTCGGTTAGAGACAATATTTGTCTAGGTTCCTGTCTTTCTTGATTAAAAAAAAAATTAAGCGAATTGTATGTCGCACATTTTTACAGCAGTCACAGTTAGAGTGTTTGAGTGTGTGTGCATAATTATGATAGCAACTTAATTTTCTCATTGGGATGTATAAAAGAGTGTGTTTCAGTTGCTTGTTATATACGGATCTCTTGCCTTCTATCCACGAAGGCGCACAAAAGCAGGTTATATGTTAGGTAGGTATGTATATTATTTACCCACTAAGCCAACACCAATACTAATATATTGGCTCCACATATTACGTTTGTCTGTTTGTAATCCAACCCAAACCTACTACTTGTAGATCAAATCAACTTTTTGAAAGCATTATATTGATCTCTTGAACGTAGGGCGTTGTAATTCGAATAAGACTTAGCAAACTTATTTCTACGATAAAGTCATTGCAAAATATACTTTATTGTTTAATTTCTAAGGTGTATGTAATGTAAATGTTGGTGTTATCTTTGTATTCAGGCAAGGGAGTTGTATTTTGTCAACAAGAGAGCGACAAGGCTGACATATGTATTTTAATAAAGTATGAGTAGAGAACTGAGATCCTTCTTAAATGTTTGGCATGTACATGAACGGTTACAATGATTTGTAAATAAATTATACTTGAGATTTGGATTTGGTGCTTAAGAGATGTTTAAAACCTCAGTTGTATTAGGAGACTAAATGTCTACCAAATTGACGCGCAACGCTGTCAAATAGTCCAAAAACATGTCTCGCGTCGCGTGTTGGCGTAGTAAAATGTTGGCGGGCAAGCGAGTCCAAAGACCTGTAGGTAGTTTGTACGCAACGCCAACTACTACCTACGGGTCATTGGACTCGCTCAGCTGACGTTTTCATAGAGAAATTAATTTCGTACATGCGTAAATTAATACGAGTTTTGCAAAAAATGGTACTTTATTTTTTAATTTTATCTTTACAAATCGATAGTGTTCCATGTACCGGATCGACCCTTCACGGGATTAAAACGATTAAAATTTAACGGTGTATAGAAGTAACCTATTTACTCTTGACTGAAAGACTGTAAGGTTGTAACTATCAGGAAGCACAGACTCCGGCTGAAAATGTTTAAGGTTTCTGATGTTGCCCAGCCCATTGTAAGTGACCACGTTTTGAAACCATTTGTCACTAAGCGCTGGCCATGTTTAACGCTGGAATTTAAGTAGCTTCAACGATGATGATAACTGAAAAATAAACTCTAAAAAGCACTTTGTAGTGAAAATTTTCCGGCACTCCGTGTTGAAATGCATTTATGGCGTGTGCTATGTGATGCCAAAAGTCTGAGGGCTGCCTTTTGACCAAAATTGAATTTTAACTGACGGCTATTAAAGATACAGTTTATAGAGATCTTTTATCGGTGATTTTTTCAGTGGCGAGGCAGAAGAGAATAGATTTTGAGGTTGAAAAAGTTCGCGGGCTTGCGTACAGTGAGCAATGGGTAGCTCGCTGTCCGGCCATCCGGTAACTGTCCGGGTCAAGCCCAAGTCTCGATGGCGCGCGCTGTTCCCGCGCGCCTCAAGGAGTTGTCTACAACAGCAGGGGCCCAGCCGGGTCGAAGCCAGGGTTAACCGAAAGGGCGCTTGAGGCCCGGTATGAAGGCTTGAAGAAACGGGATGGGTTTTTTAGTCAGTAAGAGTCTGACACTATCTCCCGCTCCGCCCAAGAGCGGGAGTTGCATTGGATGATTTTTCCCATCGAAAAAAAAGGTTGAAAAAGTTCTTTTTGATATTTCCAATTTTTATGCAGGGTTGTACTTCAGGAGTGGAAGGCTGGGTATTTTAATACCCCTGAACTTTTGGGGACACAGGATTTTAACTAAATAGAGTGGTCAAGACTTTATAAGTGTCTGAAGTTAGTATAATCAATTGAATCCATAGAAACATTGTAATTATCTGATGATGAACTTCGAAGATATGGAACGGAACTCCTCATAGGAACATAGCAAAATGGTCGTAAGAAGTAAAATTGTTTTGTTTAACACGTGTAATTAGAACTGACTAAAGGTTAAATAACTAAGAGACAAAACTATTCACTAGTACGAGAGGATAGGGAGAATCAAAAAGAACTATCAAAAAGAACTTTTTGGTTCGGAAACTCAAGCATTACGGACTAGGCAATGCAGCGTTAAGCTTATTAAAATCTTATTTGAATAATAGACAGCAATTAGTGCAAATAAACGGTGTCAATTTGTCTGGATTGAATGTTGAAATGGGGGTGCCCCAAGGTTCAATTTTAGGTCCTTTTTTGTTTTTAGTTTATATTAATGATTTACCCAATTTGTTGCAAAATAAACTTAATATGGTGTTGTTTGCTGACGACACTTCTTTGATTTTTAAGATAAATAGAAAAACTAACAATTTTGACAACGAAAATAGCGCCCTATTGCAGGTTCAAAACTGGTTCACTGCTAATAATCTGGTTCTAAATGGGAAAAAAACTAAATGCATAAGATTTTCCTTACCGAATGTCAAAAGTAGTGATTGTGACATTGTATTGAATAATGAAAAACTAGAATTTGTTGATAAAACGATTTTCCTGGGGATTACGCTTGATTCAAGGCTACAATGGGGTCCTCACTTAACTTCTCTTGCAGGTCGGCTTAGCTCAGCTGCATATGCTGTTAGAAAAATCCGCCAATTTACGGATGTTGATACCGCTAGACTAGTCTATTTTAGTTATTTTCATAGTGTCATGTCGTACGGTATCTTACTATGGGGACGGGCTGCTGACATCGAGTCAATCTTTATATTACAGAAAAGAGCCATCAGAGCGATTTACAATCTCCGCCGGTGCGATTCTTTAAGGGAACTGTTTAAAGATATTAACATAATGACAGTATCTTGTCAATATATCTATGAAAACATTATGTATGTTAGAAA
Organism: Mythimna albipuncta; assembly: GCA_929112965.1. Classification (NCBI taxonomy): domain Eukaryota; kingdom Metazoa; phylum Arthropoda; class Insecta; order Lepidoptera; family Noctuidae; genus Mythimna; species Mythimna albipuncta. Next base: position 3,668,564 of record OV815973.1, read on the forward strand.
AAATCTTCATCTTTTTAGCAAAAGAGGCGATAGACATAATTATGTTACAAGAAATAGGGATCAATTAGTTCAACCAGGTTTCAGACTGGCTAAAGTGGCCTCTTCTTTCATGGGGTACTGTTTGAAATGTTATAATAAAATACCTCCCCACATATTAGAACTCAATGAAACGAAATTTAAATCTTGTATTAAACGCACACTATGCAGACAAGCATATTATAAGTTGGAGGATTATATTCAAGATAAAAATGCTTGGCTCAATGCTGGTCCAGCTCCACTACCACTAGGGCGTACTAATTAGTTGATTAGTTGGAAACTAATATTATTATTTTTTAATTTGAAAGACACAATTGCATTGTATAATGTAGAAGCACTTTTTCCAAGTTTGTGAATGTGAAGCACCATGGAGCATTTTTATTAGGTTACAACTTTTTTTTTTTTGACATTACGAGCATGGCAGTTGAGAGTTTGTCATGCTCACTCAAATGTCTCGCTGTTGGTGGCACGTGTTATTGGGTCGTTCAGTTCCCTTCAAAATGGTTGAGCTGAGTGGGGCTGATGCACGCGTCATGCTCGTGAACGGGTGCCGTCAGATGGGACTGGTCATCTCTTAGCTGCCAGTGGCTTAATTCAGTTTCTATCTTTTAATTATTTTACATTTTTATTTCACTATCGACATTGTGCTCACATGATAGAAGCAACAAGTAATATGTAACCAAGCATTATATGTAACACATATATGATTTAAAAGAGTGTCCATGGAGTTTCTTGCACGTTCTTCTCCATAGAGACCTACTCTTTGGAACGTGCAATTTAGCTTCACTTTTCTTGGACTGACCGACACTTGACTATTCAAAAGTGCCTGTAAATGGTCTATTTGAAATAAATGCTTTGAATTTGAATTTGAATTTGAATCAGTTCGAAGGCAACCCACACTTAAAATGTACTACTATTGTTTAATAACTACAGACCTGTTTATTCGACTTCCGTAATTAAAGTTATTTTGCACTTTTTATAATTTTTAGTAGATGATGTTGTTTATCAATAAAAAAGGTCTCAAGCACTTTGAAAAGTCTAAAAATCTCACATTTTAAATTACGTCACAAAAAAGTTTCGTTTCATTTTGCGATTCAAAAAAATCTCCCACTGTTTACGTAGATAAGTTTGATCGAAACCCGCACTGCACGAGTCTGAATCGCACTTGACCGCTTTTTTAGGGTAGCCAAAATCACCCAATTACTTCTTCTTTCTACTGACTAAAATCCAGCTACATGTTCATTCGACCTTTACAATTTCAGTGTCTCGGTAACTGTTTCGAATCTTTCAACAGAATCTGAGAATTAAAACTTAGAACTAATTAGATCGGCTACATTATCCACTTTAGGTTTTAAGATACATATATAAGCTTCAAAAATACCCGCAATTTAGACTCTCTACATCATTTTTAACAGTCTCCCAATTACGTAACCCTCATACTACACTTTCCTATCTCACCAAGCTGTAGCTTGTGAAAATTTTCGACGTTTCCGAGCTTGGCGCAAGATGCTTCGCTAACACAATTTACTAGAACGTTCCAGCTATGTCGCTAAACAGTTTAGACTCAACTTTAGGCACACCGCAAGAAAGCAAGCAACTTTGCTCTCCCGAACCTAATAAATACCTCCTCTAGTTGTTTCTTAAAGGCGCGTTCAGACATCGCGAGGCATGCGTCGCGAATAGTCCGTCACGCAAGCCTCAACCTGAGGCATAGGACGGTACATCTATGCGTGCGTCATGCTCAAGTTGAGCACGCAAACCACCACGCACGGTTATTCGGTACAGGCCTTTTTTTTTGTTCGGTGGGAAAAATCATCTTATGACAACCCCCGCTCTTGGGCGGAGCGGGAGATAGTGTCAGACTCTTACTGACTAAAAAACCCATCCCGTTCCTTCAAGCCTTCATACCGGGGCTCGAGCGCCCTTTCGGATAACCCTGGCCCCGGTAGGCTTTGACTCGGCTGGGTCCCTGCTCTTGCGGACAACTCCTTGAGGCGCGCGGGAACAGCGTGCGCCGTCGACGACTTGGGCTTGGTCCGGACAGTTACCGGACGGCTGGACAGCGAGCTACCCATTGCTCACTGTCCGCAAGCCCGCGCCTACGGTGGCTGGAAATCGGGATCGGAATCCCGGCGGCGGCGAGAGCGCCGTTGCCTGATGCGGTCGGCCTCCTCCTTAGCGAGCATTACTGCTTCGCAGAAGTCGGCGACCGCCTGCCACTCCTCCTCGCTCTGGACCATGGCCTCGACCAAGGCCCGGCACGAGAGGTCTCCGCTGCCGATCACCCTCACGAGGGCACGGCGATGTTCCACCCAAGCAGGGCACATTCGGTATCGGCCTCACAAACCACACCTTTCCGTCCACACGGAGCGCACGCCGGCTCGTACTGAGGCGGCGTTCGCAACGATCGTATGACGCGAATGCTCACTGTGAGACACGTCCACAAAGCCCGAGGCATGCAAGCGAACCATTCGTGACGCACGCCTCGCAATGTCTGTACGCGACCTAACATTTTTGTAGTACCGTACTTTGAATAAGCTATGTCCTAGGAGACAAGAAACCATATTTCTTAGATGACAAAACCTGTTTGAAGATGGAATTTTCAAGTGGTTAGTTTAAGAGATGGGAGAAACGTTTTACTCGTATGTTTAGAAGTAATCGGTCATTATTTTCCCTGGGGAACTTAAAGCTATCTGTCTTTTTGGGTTTGTTTCCTTTGGGTAAGAATGTCAACCTGCAATTTTGTGCTAGTGCAGTTTTATTCTCGAAAATGCAAGGCTACGTGCCTTGCATTATAATATTAGTTTATTCAATTGTAATGTATTTGATTTTAGTTTTAATGTATTGTATGATTTTAATTGAGTGGATTTTAATTTATTTGACTTTAACTTTCACTTGATTATAATTTTATTTTAATTTATTTGTTTTTGATTTAGTTTGATTTGATTAATAGAATTTTTTTTTATCTGGAAATGGCAACAGGTGTAGCTTCCTGAAATAAAAATGATTATTAGTATTATAACATTGCTATATTAGTATAAAAAAAAAAAAAAAAAAAAAAAAACAATCATTCGCCACGACACAAGGCATGCAAATACAACTAGTTAGTGTTAGTACATTTCTATTAAGGAGCTTTGTCAATTTGATAGTTGATGTTTTAAGATTCTGTGGTGTTACAAAAAAGAAAAATATAATGTTGAGATTCTATTGCATTACAGATTTTTCTTTAAAAACTTGTTCAAAAATCTAAGTATGAATGCAGATGTTGAACTAAATTTGTATTAATTAAGCTCACATTTCTGAAAAATTGTCAAATTAACACGAATATTATACCTTCACACTAATTATATATAAATTATGAAGACGAAAGTTATAAGGGAGTTTGTATGTTTGTTACATTTCTACGCTTAAACGGCTAATCGGATTTGAATAAAATTTGGCAAACTGGTAGACTTTTGAGATAATTTTCCACTTTCACGCGGGTGAAGTCGCTGAAAAAAATTGTTTCTTAAGCTTTTTTGGCCTAGCTAGTTAAATATATATAAATTTATATATTTACAGAAACGGGTAAGGTTTCTATAAACAGTTTCATCAGCTTTAAAAGAGTAGTTTTCAAGAGAGTTTTTAATATAAGTACATAGTTATGTACCTACTTTACAAAAAAAAAAACTTACTTAAATCAATCCAAATATCACTTCCCCAAGTTAAGCAAACATAACCTGGCATTTCCTGTATCTAAGCTACTGCTTTACAATTTTAATGACCCACCAAATTTCAGTAATGGTGGGGTGGTCGATGCTTGCTCATACATTATGAACACGACTCGTATATCGGCGAAGTTAAAATATAAGTTGGGTCAACCCTATCTGTTACTGTGGTGTATTCACACTGGAATCTGCTAGTTGCAAATCTAGGATAGGGTTGTGCCTTTATTATTTTTTATTAAGTTTGTACTTTCCTAATACTGGGCAAAGGCTTTTCTCAACTTGCTCGAGGTAGTTTTTTCTCGAGCCACCTTGAATCAGCCCTTCGACGACGACGTCGACGTTTTTTTATTATTTTTTTCGATAGGAAAAATCATCCAATGACAATCTCCGCTCTTGGGCGGAGCTGGAGATAGTGTCAGACTCTTACTGACTAAAAAACCCATCCCGTTCCTTCAAGGAAGGCTCGAGCGCTCTTTCGGATAACCCTGGCCCCAGTAGGCTTCGACCCGGCTGGCCCCTGCTGTTGCTGACGATTCCTTGAGGCGACGACTTGGGCTTGGTCCGGACAGTTACCGGACGGCCGGACAGCGAGCTACCCATTGCTCACTGGCCGCAAGCCTGCGCCTACGGTGGCTGGAAATCGGGATCGGAATCCTGGCGGCGGCGAGAGCGCCGTTGCCTGATGCGGTCGGCCTCCTCCTTAGCGAGCATTACTGCTTCGCAGAAGTCGGCGACCGCCTGCCACTCCTCCTCGCTCCGGATCATGGCCTCAACCAAGGCCCGGCGCGAACATCTTGGTTATCTCGCTACCTCTTCCTAGTTCAGTTTTGGCGATGTTGTTCATCTTCAGGCACCAACTTTCTGGAGGCTTTATTATTCTAAGATAAAATAAGTGTGTAATATCCCTACCGCAGCTAACAAACGAGCTGATGATTTTGAATAGGTACCTGAACAGATTTTCATAAATTGTAGTTTCCATTTCAATTACGTCATTTTTCAAACAAAAAAAAAACTGAATCAAAACCGGTCCATTCTTTTTGGAGTTACGATGCTCCGGACCCACCCTTCTTTTCAGTCGGGGTTTAAACATGACATTACTGATCTCTTCCTAGTCGTTTTGAATTGTGATCACTTAAAAATATGAGACTGAGGGATAAGCAATTGAGAGCTGCAGGATTGTTCGGAATTATGGAAACTGAAAAAACAAGGTTGAGGCAGTAAAATTGACACAGCCTATCCACTCAAAATTAACGATTTCCTAAGCACAAAAAAGGGAAGGAAAAAATATGTTTTTTCCAATATTGATAGGCTTGCACTTGCTATCTTGCCTGATGGTAAGCAAGGATGTGGTCGACGTCGAAACAAGCTTGCCTAAGTAATATATTCAAACACTACATTTTATCGTGAGAGTGATAGAGCGTAGCTAGAGAATAGTGGTGGCCGAGTGGTAACAGCCCCGACTTAAGAGTTGTAGGTCGCGGGTTCGAACCCAGCCAGGCGTATTACTTTGTGTAATTTATTTCATCACCACTGCTCTCAAAACGGTGAAGGAAAACATCGTGAGGAAACCGGCATGTCCTAGAACCAAAAATTCGAAGACATGTGACATTTACCAACCCGCACTGGGCCCGCGTGGTGGAAAACGATGGGCCGTTTTCCACCACGCGGGCCCAGTCCCTCTTCTATAGAGGAGGCCTGAGTCCCAGCAGTGGGAACATTGAAAAGGCGTATCGTTGAGGCAAAATGCGTTACAGCAGTTTTGAGTAACCTTTTCCTTGCAACCTTTGTCTATCTGTAAAGTTTATTTACGTGATCAAAACACAACAACACACCTGAATCCTGATGGGTAAGATAGCGATACAGTTGGAGAGCATCCATATTTTGGAAGTTTTGTTTAAGACTGTAAAGCCATCATCGATTGCATCACTGCTTACCATCAGGTGGAATCGTATTCAAGCACTAGTCAGACAAAAAAAAACAAAACTGTTGGGTGTAGAGCAAAGAAATGTCGTCATTGCCTTCAATCGGTCACAAAACTCTTGTTATTAAAGGTGGGAACCAAATAAATACCTTCTCCTGCTTTTGGTAGAGTGAGAAAGCGAATCAGACTTTTACGGCCTAAAACTCTTCTGTATTTCTTCATTTGTATTTTACGTTCGGAAGTAGTGGGGGGACAGATAATGTTTTAAACAATCTGGCAACTCTCTAGCAGGAATCGGCCCTCCTGAGCATCTTCACATTTTTGCTGACAATTCTTTGAGGCGAGCATAGAACACAAAGCATCGTCAAATTTTGCTTGGTCCTAATCGGATTTCCGGACAGTAACCTACCCATTGATCGTCGTCTGCAAGACCTCATCAAACAATCAATCTACCGAATACTTTGCCTGCTGCTGTCTTCCCATCCAATTATAATTTAGAATTTTTCGTGGTTAGAGTGAATAGGCTTTTAATAAACTAGTGCGACTCACCATCATCGATTGCATCACTGTTTACCATCAGGTGGGATCGCAGTCAAACGTCAGTTTATATCATAAAAAAAAAATCTATGACAGCAAACGCCCTGCAACTTTTTTATCATGAATAGACTCGCGTTTGACCATTTTTGACGCATGGAATGTTTCTTGTGAAGCAGACTGCTTTAAGATATTGTTCGTCACATTTTTCAAATAGAAACGATACGTGTGTGCGTCAAACCTTTTTAATTATTTGAAAGCCTGAAAACCACACCCTTCTCGCGAACCAATCAAATGAAACTGTTTAAAAACTCAGTACTTTATCCTCTGCTCGGTATCTACAGTACTACCCGCATTACCGGGGAAGCTTGGCAACGTAACCTCCTGCCATTGGCTCTTAGCCAGTGAAATCTGTTCGCGGTCTATGCGACCCTGGTACATTTTTATACATTTACATATTAAAAATAAATTTTATTACTTAAATATGTATGTTATGGTTTAAAGTAGGTTACTTACAATTTAGTGTTTGTATTTTGCTGATGTTTTGGACTTAAAATAGATAAGATACTGTTTGTAAATATACTAGGTACATATATCTGTCTAGACATAACACGATAAAGTTCTGGAGTTTCTTTTCGGTTTCTCTTCATTTGAACCGTGCATTAAAGGCTGACGTTTTAAAAGTCCTAATGTTGGCTTATGCGAAATGAATTGTTTAAATAAAAAAAAAAAACTGTTTTTGCCACATAAACCGAAGTATGTTTTTTTGTCGTAAACTTATAAGTTTGAGTATTGAAGAAAAAAAAAGAAAGAAAAACAGTTTATTTACGCGTAAAAGAGATCTTAAAACTAGGTAACAAAACACAACATCACAGCAATTGATAGGGAAGATATGCGTCTCCTCCGCGCAAAACGGCCGAACGCTCAGCATAAAGCTTCGGCCTCACGCATAATGCGTTGAGCTCACAGGACTGGTTTTCAGCGTGAGACGCAGACTCTGGAACGGTGCAGTGAATAAAAGATGGAAAAAGGAACTAAAACTAAGTACAGAAAAGTTATAAATAAAAATTAAAATAAATAGTTAAGGTGACAAATACAATTTTATAAAGTGGCAACACGACGACGCGCCCGTATCCTCAGACCTGAGTATATAGTTAATTTCAACTCGATACCTCCACGCGTTCCCGAGATAAGTCTTGACGGACTGACAGACAGACAGACAGACAGACAGATGGACGGAAGAACAACAACCTAATCCTATAAGGGTTTCGGATTTTCCTTTTGATATATATTTTTTTTTCCCTTATTATTAAGAATAAATTTCTTAATAATTGATTACAATCTAGCCTAAAAGACTAATAAGCAATTTAACTCTAACTTATTTTTATACGGTTTTGCTTAAACTAAAAATAGCGTCCTTTAGCACTTATAGAATTTTGATAAATGATAAATAATATATCTTGATTGAAGATGTAACTTCTTTTTCCTGGTTGCAATTAAATGCACATTTATTGCACAGTATGTGAAAAGTACCTAGTCGTGTCTACAAGTTAAGATTAATCATCATAAAAAGATACAACATACTATACCTATAAAGTTAAGTAAGTTTCACAGTCTCATATCGGAAAAGCAACCATACCACCAGTAAGTCTTAATTCTCTCCGCGATATTACCGCCCGGAGGCCACTTTTCTAAAACCAATAAATATAATAGAATCGGATATCCTACGAAATAAAAAGCAATCGGTTGAGTTCCATTTCGTCCAATAATTCGTATTGGACTTAAATTTTCTGGCGACGAACTTCGATTTATTTGAGACCAGAGGCCGATTTGGTTTTGGACGAGCGGTTTCGGGTTAGTTAACTAGTTTTAGTTTTTATTATTATAGTTCGAAGATAGTGCAAGAAATAAAAGGAACATTTTATTCTGTGTGAAAACTTATGCGCATAAAAAACTTTACGAAATCACACTAATATTGTGAAGGCGAATGTTTGTGATTGTGTGTGTATGTTTGGTACTCCTTCACGTTGAAACTGCTGTAGAGATTTAGTTGAGATAATTTTGTATTTTAAAGTTAGTCATTTAATAAACATGGATAGGTGTAGTAAAACAACCATAAAAACAACATCTGAATATTTCAAAATTGAAACCATAGAACATACTAGTAAATAGGTGTAGGTAATAATAGGTCGAGTGATTAGGTTACTCTACGTAAGCGCGGTCTATCGTCGCTTTCCATCAGGTGAGATAATGGTCAAGCGCAAACCTATCAACAATAAAAAAAAATATTTAGTGTGTAACTGAAAATGAAATTTTCATATTTTGGACACGATTCCCTTAATTTTCTATCCGTAACAAAACTTCTACAAAGTATTAAAAATCTCAAAAAAAAAAAGATGAATGAAATCGGTAGTATTGTTCTCAAGTTTTGGTGTGACTAAGGGGAATAGGGATTCCTATACCTACTAACTTCTACCAGTGGCTTCACCCGCGTGACAGTAAAAATATAGCCAGTCACTTAGTAAAGTAGCATTTAGCTGGTAAAAGAATTTTTAAAATCAGTTAAGTAGTTTTTTTAGTTTGTATAATACAAACAATAAATACAAAAATGTAAATATACAATAATAGTATTTTCTTATAACAAGCTTTTATTAACTTGCAATGTACCTGTGTAGATAGTATTATTTCTCATACCTGTTATTTGTATGGTTACTGAAATGTCATTTTTAGGGTTCCGTAGCCAAATGGCAAAAAACGGAACCCTTATAGATTCGTCATGTCTGTCTGTCTGTCTATCTGTCCGTCTGTCTGTCTGTCTGTCCGTTCGTATGTCACAGCCACTTTTTTTCCGAAACTATAAGAGCTATACTTTTGAAACTTTGTAAGTAGATGTATTCTGTGAACCGCATTACGATTTTCACACAAAAATAGAAAAAAAAGCAATAAATTTTGGGGGTCCCCATACTTAGAACTGAAACTCAAAATTATTTTTTTATCAAACCGTAGTATCTATGGATAGGTCTTTAAAAATTAAATTGAGGTTTCTAATATCATTTTTTTCTAAACTGAATAGTTTGCGCGAGAGACGCTTCCAAAGTGGTAAAATGTGTCCCCCCCCCCTCTAACTTCTAAAATAAGAGCATGATAAAACTAAAAAAAATATATGATATACATACAAAATGCAAAAAAAAAAATTGGTTTGAACGAGATCTAGTATGTAGTTTTTTTTTAATACGTCTTAAATCTAAAAAAAATACACTATTGTTAAAACATCGATCAAAGTTACAACGAACCACAAGAACTTTTATATTATGTTACTTGCTGCTACAGAAACCTTCATTCGAATCGCACTTGGCCGTTTTTTTTAGATATAAGTTTTATTTGAATTGTTAATATTTTACTGTTAATTCACGCTAAATACTTTCCAACGTTTGATGGTTTATTAACAGTTCGCACTTGTTATTGGCAAAATTGTGTTGTCTCTTCCACAAAGGCCAAAACTCATCGAATGCCGTAATTAGAGACACAATAGAAAGACAATTGCTTATGTCGAACTGTATAACTTAAGACATTCAAAACATTCATTGTGGTATTGGTATGCTTATTACAAATAAATAAATAAATAAGTAAATTAAACCATTGGATCTGATTGACAGTAATTTTTACAATTTTCAAACTAGAAAACACTATTGAAACGACGACTACAAATACTTTTTCAAGACAAGTTTTTATATCATACAAATTGTGTAATGACGTTGGAAGTTGACAGTAAAAAATATTTTATTATTTTAGCGCATTGTAATAAAAGCTTGTTTTAACAAAAGCTTTTTACTTTAATGTTCAGAGTTTAAATTTTGTAGCGAAATAAAAACAAAATCGGTTTCAACATTATACGTTTATTTTTGTATAATTGGTTTAAAAGGAAATCAAACGAATTAAAAAAAAAACATATATCCGTAATTAATTTTATTTTTATTTCCAGTGTCATCTAGTTCAAAATGAAAAAAAAAGTCTAAAAGTGTTTTTTTTAACCTGTTTGCTAAATAAATAGACATAAAACATAAACATAATCAGCCTTTTAATATTTCTACTACTGGGACTCAGGCCTCCTCCCTAGGAGTTGGCAAAATAAATGTCATAATTTAATTAAAAAAAAAAAATATTTAAAAAATACAAAGGACTTCCTAAGCCCACACTTTCTCAAATATACTTAATTATAATTATGATAGTCATCATCATCATCATCATATCAGTCGACTGTTGGACAGAGGCCTCCGCCAAGCGTCGCCACAACGATCGATCCTGTGCATCACGAATCCATCGGATTCCCGCGACCCTGACCAGTCATTGGTCCACCTTGTTGGAGGCCGTCCAACGCTGCCTCTTTCGGTACGTGGTCACCACTCCAGAACCTTTCGTCCCCATCGACCATCTGTTCTGCGTGCAATGTGCCCTGCCCATTGCCACTTAAGTTTGGCGATTCTTCGAGCTACGTCGGTAACCTTGGTTCTCCTGTGGATATCTTCATTTCTGATGGGATCACGCAAGGAAACTCCAAGCGTAACCCTTTCCATCGCCCTAATTATGATAGTAATTATAATTTAAAAGAAAAAAAAAACTTGATAAACAAATAAAGGTAGATGTCAGTTTTAGGTACAAAATTCCGTTCTTTTTGTCCTCCAAAATTTGAAACTGTACATTAGGACGGTTACGCCAGTGCTCACGTAGGTACCTCGACGTGGATATATCGCATGCCATGCCTTCATCACAATGACCGGCCTCTTAGTCTCCGGGGCACAGACGCGTGAGGACGTATTATTTATTTATTTGTCTTTCTTTTTGGCAGTACGCCTCGGTCACCTAGTTTTGTGATGGTGAGTACGCAGTATATAAGTAGGTCTATACTTACTGCCTTCTTTACCAAAATGTGAAACGGGACCGAACAGGAACGAATTATTGATTTAGAAATCAGAAACGTTTATTTCAAATCGACCAATAAAATTACAGGCACTTCATTAGAGTATTCTAATGACATTATGGTATGCAAATAATGATATGAATATGACTTTGATGACAGATGTACTCAACACAACACTAAAACAGCCGGTATCTACCATCTCCAGCTGTATAAAACCGACCACTTTGAAAATAAACAAATACTCCAAGAGACAGGCTTTTTAAAACTTGAAACATTTCTCGGCCGTTGCAGACAACAAGAAGCTTCTAAATTAAGTTATGGCATCGCCGAAGCGTATGACCAGTGTAGGATTACTCACTGGCGTAGATAGCGAAAGACTAGGTGCAATAGCGCCCCGGGGCCTCGAAGTTTGGAGGCCCCCAAAACCTCATTAGCTTATTATTGATCTACTGAGAAATTTTCCTACCTTTGAAATTTAAATAAAAAAATAGGTTACAACACTAATCTAACTGTCTCTGTCTGTCCCTAACTAATCTTGGTAACATCGGACAGGCCTATTGGTCTAGTGGTCAACTTCCCAGGCTGCTGTGCCGGAGGTCGCACGTGCGATTCCCACCCAGGACAAATGCTTGTGTGATTAATGAGATCATTTGTTCTGTAGCTCGGTATAATTTATCTATAATACGTATGTATTTAGAAATATATAAGTATGTTTATCAGTTGTCTAGTTCTCATATCACAAGCTCTGTTTATTTTGGGACTAGATGGCGTTATGTGAAAGTTGTAGAATATTATTATTTATATAACTAATTTTATTCAGTAAAAATCTGATACTCCTTCCAACCAGAGCAGGAGAAGTAATTTGATGATTTCCTAAGTAAAGAAAATGGGCCCAGTTTTTTTTGGCCCAGGGCAATTTGTCACATTGCTACGCCACTGAGATTATTACGTCGGTTCCTTCATAGACTAATGCATTTCTTTTACTTTGTAGAAGGATACTAGTAATGGAAGGTGGCGACCTCTACTGGTTACTTACGTGTCAGATTAAAATTTTTGAAGACTACTTCAAAGAGGAAATAACACTTCTTGAAAGGCTTTTGACAAGGTTTTAACTATTTTTATACGAGGTATAATGGTGTTCTTTTTGGTTTTTGACATTAATTTTGAACTTGTAAGATGACACATAAAGAGAAAATATTTTAGAGTGTACCTCAAACTAGTCGATTCTGTAATGTGTCAATGTTACGTTTTAGTTTTTTAATTTAAAATGTTATTTCTGTGAGAATTTCCTAAACAAGAAAAAAATGGAAGGGAGTTTTGTGACGTGCAACATCTATTGGTGCGCTTTGGCAGTAAAACTAACTTAAATGCCATGACGGCAAACGGTATACTGCTGTCATGCCGTGACGGCAAACGGTGTGATGTTGTCATACCGTGATGTTTACACTAAACTAGTGTTTTTGACTTCCCTGTGTGCGTGCGCGCGTATTCTTTGTCAAACTCTATTTTTTCTATATTGTTGCTCCATATTTCGTTACTTTTTAATGTAAATTATATTTTTAACAGTCAGTGATCCATTCATGGACTGGATCTTGAATAGCAGGACACGGTGACTCTTACCTAAAGGATTGGCTAGAAGTAGCTAACGACTGAGAAGAGTGGCTGAATGGAAGGGAGGCTTTTTCTTGCAGTGGGATAAAACAGACTCATCTACACTAGTATCATAAAGAGGAAACGTTTTTTTTTTTTATTAGTTGGTAGGTAATCTCTGAAAGTACTGGTCCAATTGTTAACATTTTTTCACCGATAGAAAACTGTTTTATTCCTGAATCCGTGACTTCGATCGCGTGGACTACAGGATTTAGATTTTTTTTTCTAAAACAAAAGATTTTTTCAAAAATAAAAGTAGTCTAAATTACTGCTTATTACATAAGCCATGTATGTTAGTTAGTTGGGCTATATTTTGTGTAATCAGACAAAGTCGCGGGCAAAAGCTAGTAATAATAATAATTATTATTAACATCGATATTTCACATAATATATATCGGGCATCCGATGAGGGTCGACGATTTTTTTTTCCGTAAAGAATCATCAAATAAACTGTCCTGCTCTGGGTAAAGCAAAAGGGGGTGTCAGGCGAAATCGAACGCGAAACCCATCCGTGTTCGATCAGTTAACTTTTGCGTTTCAGGCACGTGGTAATTTATTGCTGGTCCTGCTCCACAACTACAGCCACTTTTACCTTCAAATTAGTTTTTTTTTTTTTTTATAAATATATAAATATATTTCTAAATATTGGAAGAGATACTATTCCCCTTTTTGTATTTTTTGCTTTCGAAATGTATTTTTTATTTATTTGTTTATTTCAGTAGAGCTTATGATAATTTATTACTTTTTTTAATTGGAAACTAAATAGCATTGTATAATGTAGAAGCACTTTCTTCTTTTTTTCAAGTTTTGTGAATGTGAAGCACCATGGAGCATCTCTATTAGGTTACAACTTGTTTGACATTACGAGCATGGCAGTTGAGAGTTTGTCATGCTCACCCAAATGTCTTGCTGGTGGTGGCACGTGTTATTGGGTCATTCGGTTCCCTTTAAAATGGTTGAGCTGAGTGGGGCTGATGCACGTGTCATGCCCGTGAACGGGTGCCATCGGTTGAGACTGGTCATCTCTTGGCTGCCAGTGGCTTAATTCGGTTTCTATTTTTAATTACATTTAATAAAAAGAATAATAAACTATTATTATTATGTATCTACCAACATTGTGCTCACATATTAGAAGCGACAAGAAATATGTAACCAAGATTTATGTAACTCAATATATTTTAAAAAGAGTGTCCATGGAGTTTCTTGCACGTTCTTCTCCATAGAGACCTACGTTTTGGAACGTGCAATTTAGCTTCACTTTTCTTGGACTGACCGACATTTGACTATTCAAAAGTGCCTGCAAATGGTCTATTTGAAATAAATGATTTTGAATTTTGAATTTTTTGAATTTTATTCGAACAATTGGCTTTGGTGGGCCCCGCTAGCGACTCGATCTAATGTCCTAAATTCGTTGTAAAAAAAAAACTTCCAGTGTGAAAATTACAGACTGAAATATTTAAAACATTTTCGTATGACGGTGAGGCGTTCTGAAAAATGTAACTTAGCTAAATACAAAGTATAGTTTTTCGTTCAATTATTGACAATCTTGCACAGCCGGACTAGAAAATTAGTAATACTAACTTGAAATTCCTGTTTTCAGAATTTTGTAGCTTACAAACTTTACTGATATTAGCTAGAGCTTTAGGTAAAAGTGAAAATACAAAGTGTTACATACTTTGTATTTAGTCAGTAAGTGAGTTGATTAGCTTTCTTTATTGTCTTGAACTCAGGCAATTTTATACTCAGGCAGTTTTTTATAAGACTCTATAGTAAGTTTTACAAATATGAAGGCTTGCAACTACAATGTAGCAATGCCGACTGTAATGCGGAGTAAATTATATTTTTATTTTAACTTTATTCACTAGTTTTTTTTAGGTAGTATTTCATCAAATGACTTCTCCCGCTCTGGATTGGAGCGGGAAGGCGTATCAGACTTTATTGACTAAAACCTTCTCTTAAGGCCCAAGCGCCCGAAAATTGCTTTAAAACAGTGACTTTCTGGAGCCTACTACTCGGTAACGGCCAGGTTAATAGGTTTGAAAAAAAAAAGTTTATTATAGATGCATGAACAATATTATCAACATTTGATTTTTCGTGCGATTAATACTTTTGTCTAAAAAAAAAAATATTACATACAACAACATCACTATGCAACTTTTCCCTACTCCTTCGAAACGGCTTAGATCTTTGGAAACGTTTTTACACATAAAAATTAGTAGTTAAATATTCTTCAGAGTGAACATTGCACATGTAAATCAATCAATATTTCGCAAAGAAAATGGATTTAAAAATCAGCGGGGCTCTGTCCGGGCGCAGCTGGCCGCAAACAAATGCACAGATAGTCGTACTGTCGCCTAGATGGGTAGTGAGTAACGTAGTGACCATTTAATTTCGGCCAGATGGTTCAAGGGACTATAAGCCTTAAGGTTCTTTGCCTTCGTTCCTAACTAATGACCCCAGTAGGTTTCGACCCTGCTAGGCCCTTACGGTTTGCTGACATTGCGCGCCGTCAACGACTCGAACTCGGTCCAAACAGTTACCAGATTGCCGTACGGTGAGCTATCCCTTTTGGTAGGTGTTTGCAAGCCCACGCTTACGGTGGCTGGAAATCGGGGTCGAGATATCGGCGGCTGGAGCTGCTTCGTAGAAGGAGGCGACTGCCAACTATTCCTCCTCGCTCCGGACCATGGCCTGTACCAGGGCGCGGTGCGAGTGGACTCAGCTGTGTTCCACCCAAGCGGGGCTTACCTCCATCGTATGCTTTGCCGTATAAAACTTTATGCATTTGGAAGAAACACTTTTCATTAGCATTTTATACTTAGGCACACTTAGGCATTTTATATCAGACAGGCTAGAGTGAATAGGCACTTAATAAACTAGTGCGCCTCACCATCAACGATTGCATCACTGCTTATCATAAGTTGTTATCGCAGTCAAGCACTAGTTTATATCAGATAAAAATAACAACAATTGTAGGTACAATTGGATGGTAAATAAATAGAAAAGAAATATGGTAGAAAATATTTATTGACATAAATAAAATTTTAATATGATTATATATCTAACAATTCAAATCTGTGATAATTCCACCAACTTCTTGTTTCTTCATTATAATTATATTAATTATTTCAAAGTGTCAGTTTTAACTCATTAAAACCTTTAATATAACTCTTTAACTTAGAGAGCAAAAAGGAGTTATTTTAATAAAAACTTGACGTTTTACCTTTTCTTTAATTCAAAAAGTTATGTTGATGGTTTTCATGAGTATACTCGTAGTTGTTTATATATTTATTTGTCATTAGGTTTGGCCTTTCAATACTTATTTTAATACATATGTACATAAAAAAACTTAAATATTAAATAAACTATTTATACTAAAACCTAACTATGTACATAAATATAATACAAAATGACAAAGTACGCTCAGGCGTCAAAGTACTCCTTCACATCGCTGTCATCCGGAAATGTGCCCAGAAGACTGGCAGCATTGCCACGTTGAATGGCAATGCTAATTCTTTGGGCGGAGAAATTATAATCTGTCTAAAAAGTCCAACGACTTGGAAATTTTTAAACGAATAAAAAAATCTGTTTTATATATTACATACAATACTTTTATAAGACTCTATAAGTAAACAATGATACTCTCTTTGCAACTTTGATTGTTAAACCAGTGTTGACTACATCAGATTTCAAGATTATTTGATTAGATTACACAAGTCGTTTGAATTTTTAGATAGACTACCACAAATACAGTGTGTAAGGGACAGCCCTCCGCAAACTTTGAGGGCTTGCTCAGTAGACGAAACTGAACAACCTTCTACAAGATTTTTTTTTCAGGAAACGAAAAAAAAAAAATCGGCCTCACCATACAAATTGTCCAATCAAGTTTATCATTTTGTATGGTGAGGCTGATTTTTTGTCGTGTCTGTGTAGCGGACAGTGTCACTTTTACTAACTAACACCACACCTATACTTACTGCATTTTGCGTTCTAAGACCACGGGGATCCCTTTCATTAGGCTATTTTGGAACATTCACCTTAAATAAAGCTAATATATAGAGTTATTTGTAAAACACTGAAAACCTCTCAGGAATATGTTATTAACACCATAAACAATAACTTTTGTTCTACAGCTTTTAAAAAGTTATCTAATTTTAATCCATCAGATTTTTATACAAAAATATTTAAATTTCGTAATTTTAGAACGTTCGTTCTAAATATTACGAAGTCTATGCGAAGCAAGCGATAGTACAATAGCGGAGGCAGCGGAATGGGTGGTGAGGGTGCTTGATACGCTTGTGTCACGTCATAGAGACGTAGGTAGGTACCAAAATAGAGAGTTGAAATAATGTTAGATAGAACAACGAAATCTTGAAGGTTTTTTTTTGATAAATGAATTTTGATTTGTAAAAAGTCATAGAACAAAAGTTGTGTTTATGATGTTAGTAGTACAGTCCTGCAAAGTTGTTAGTGTTTTAAAAATAACCCTGTATATATTAATTAAGGTAGTTTACACAATGGCACAAACTGACTATAACAATACCGTGTGTTGTTTTTTATCCACCCAGCTTTCATCCAGTTTAAATTGGAAACTAACCTCAACAGACAGTGGTGTGGCTTACCAAATGCGGCTAAAATATCTATTTTCTGTTTATGTAACTGTTACCACCAACCTATGAATCATTGCAGTTGTATTTTTAGACTATACCTGCTTTTGCCAGCGACTTCACCCACGTAAAAGTATAAAATGGTGCCAAATCACCCCGATCCCGACTCCGGACCCCCGGGTTATTCCCAAGATAAAAAGTATTTTATGTGCTATGCAAGGATATGGTCTACCAATGTGTCAAATTTCATCGAAATCCGTTAAGCCATTCGAACATGCAAAAGTAACAAACGTAGAATCACACGCTCATAACGTTTCTCGCCTTTTTAATATTAGGGAGACGATTGCACCGTGCGTTCTAAGTGTTGCCTTCACAGCGATTGTCGGGTGTTAGACATTCAGAATGATGGAAAAACTTAGGGCTCAAACACACAAACATGTTACGACGACGCAACGTGCCACGGCACGGCAACGAGCAATGTAAACAATGACGTCACGACAACGCACAAAGCTTTTGGGGAATACATTCATAGTGCTAACAGCTAAGAAGTGGAATTCCCTTCCGGAATCTGTGTTTCCTGATAGCTGCAACCTAGTCAAGAGTGAATATAAATATTTTGTGAGTGTGAGTGAAATTCTTTTTGGCCTCGCATTTATTATAACTTTCCTTTTTTATTGTGTATTTATGCTTCGCGTACCGGAAGACGCAGCATTGGAAGGTCTCCTACAAGGTGGACCGACAAACTGGTGAAGGTTGCGGGAAACCGATGGATGCCAGACGAACCGGAACCTTGTTCATTGTGACGACACTTGGGGGAGGTCTATGTCCAATAGTGGACGTATATCGGCTGAAATGATGATGTTGACGATTGTGTGAGGCATAATTGAGTACACATATAGATGGCTGGATTGTGTGAGGAGTGATATGAAAGAAAAGGGAGTTAGTGATAGTGTGACGGGTGACAGGACCGAATAGAAGAAAAAATGTCATGCGTCGACTCCAAGTAATATGGAATAAGAGCAGAAAGAAGAAGAACAAGATGATTGTATAAGAATCTAATAAATGTTTTTCTTTCTTTATTTCTTTAAGGTGAGATAGTGGTCAAACGAGAGCCTATCCATAATACAAAAAAATACAGAAAGAAATTCAGTTACACAGTAACTCGCCGCTAGATACAAATTCCAATCGACAACGAAGGAATTTTTCATCGCTAGCTCCGGATACGATAAAAACGGTAATGGAAATATCAAGTTACCGTTTGCAATGGAGACGAATTGATTTCACAAATCAAATAACTCCCGTGCAGCCTTCGACCTAACTCTGTTGTAAGCCACTGTATTTTCACGACAATTCTGCTCAAGAACTGGGTAGGGATAAGTGGATTTATAGTGATTTTATTACATCTTGAGAAAACTTTACCCTTCATTACGAATTACTCCTGTAACGTGGGTGAGTTTACAAATGTAAAATCACATACACAAAACAGCCAGACAGAGAACACCCTACAGTATCAAAGATCAATAAAAAATGAGTTAAAGTCAAAGTAAAAAGTTTTTTATTTCACATAGGCCTACATGGGCACTTATAAAACGTCAGAAGCTAGTGCACGGTTCGAAATTGGTCGTTTCCTATGGAGAAGAACTGGTAAGAAACTCCATGGTTACTCTTTTAAAAAAATGGTTGTACTTACAATAGTTTCTTATAACAGTATTAAAAGGTATTATTTAAGAACAGTGTAAACCTGTCTATATTGTACTCAAAAGCATAATAAAAATAATTATTTAAAAAAAGTGAGTCAAAATATGAATTAATCTAAGAATTCGTGGAGTCTACAGTGTTCTTCCATTTACATTATAAAAAGAGGGAGAAAGTTAAAGGAGATTGTCTATTTGGCGCCATGAGCGGACAATTAACTAGAGAAAAAATACTTTGTTCATTAATTTTGCTATAAAAAAATATGTATTCCTTTAGTTCCAAATGAGCGCCACTATAATAAACAATAAATGGTAAATAAAAAGTAACTTTATGGAAAAAACATTAGTTTTAACATTGATATGTTGTCCGTCTTTGGCCTGGAACACCATAGAGGCTGGGCAATCCCCTTTAAGTACTAAAGCACAATTTGGGTCGATCCTTTAAAAAAAAACTATTTTACAATTAAAAACTTGATAATACAACTCTGTCCTAGAGACATTGTGCTTTGGTTGGAGTTAAAAAGAGACAGTAAAATTATGTTCAGAGAGAAATTCTGCAACCATATCTTTAATTCCAGATTTTTTTTCTAAATTTAAGGTTTATGTTTCACCAGCAAGCTTACCTGTAAGCAAGCTACTAATTCCTGACTATTAATTTAAAACCTTACCTGTACGAAGTAGGTATGAATTTCAACAAACATACAAAATATCTCATGTTAACATAATATCAGCTTAGAACAGAATAGAATAAACTTTATTTTAGGTACACCAAAATAGTAAAACGAGAAAGAAATCCCTATATCAATCTGTAAGTCTGCCGCAACTCGATAATTTTGTAGAAAATATTATGGTCTGTTCCAGTCCACGGCTGGGCATTATTATTTCCATGATTATACTTAAATTATCAATCCTGACTCAAATCTACAACATACATTTTTCTTATAATATTTCTTTTTCACAAAACACTTAAGTTCTACTATTTTTCTTTTCAGAAATATCACATCGCATTTCATATTCAATATTTCAATATTGTGTGCTTCTAAACCACGAGCGTCTTCTCACTTCGAGTTGAGGCTTCCCCGGAGACTGTCATTGTCAATATCAATAATAAACTATTGAATAATAACACTCTAGAAGACATTTTGTAGTTTTAACGCTTCAAGACGGGATGCTAAGATGAAAGCGTTGGTTGACGGAATCCAATCTGTGAGCTTGCCAGTTAGAGTATGGTGGATATGAGTTTAATTAAGTTGGTGGACATTTTTTTAGGTGGGAACTTATCCAAAGACTTCTCCCGCTCTTGGGCGGAGATTGAGGGCTTGTCAGACTTATACTGACTAAAGCCCACTGCTATGTTCCTTTGTTGCCTTGGTTTGCCTTCCAGGGTCCATTTTAGAAGTGAGCACATGTCCTCAGTTGGCTTCGACCCTGACGGGCCTTTACGGCTGACTTATTCTTGAAACGCATTTTAGAGGACAGTTATAGGATTAAAATTAAGGTTTTGTTTCCTGGTTGCAACTTTACTGGTCTTTAAATCAAGAGTGAATAGGTTACTTCTAGGTAAGCGCGCTCCATCGTCGACCACATCGTCGCTTTCCATCAGGTTAGATAGCAGCTTTGCGCGAACCTGTCAGCAATAAAAAAGAAAACAAAGGTTTGTTTTTGGGTTTCTAAGCAGGTGAAATCTAGTATAAGATCTAGAAGTTGTATAGGGAAGGAGTAGAGCAGTGATAGACCAGCAGTAGTAGTGGTTCCAACTTACGAGTTGGGTCGTTCAAACCCAGCCACGCGCATTTTTTTTTTTTAATAGCCATTGCTGTCCCACTGCTGGGCAAAGGCCTCCCCCAAGTCCTTCCAGACATTCTTCTCTCGCGCCGTCTCTAACCAGTTCTCGTGATACGCATCTAGATCATCTCGCCACCTCTTTCTAGGACGACCTCGATGGCGCTTACCGTTTGCAGGAACCCACCGGGTGGCGATACTTGCCCAGCGGTCACTGCTCATGCGGCTGACGTGACCCGCCCAATCCCATTTAAGCCTGGCAGCCTTTTTGCCCACGTCAATTACGCCCATTTTGGAGCGCAGCGTGTTATTCCGAACTACTTGCGCATTATTTTGTTTAATTTACTTCAACACTGCCGCTTTCAAAACAGTAAGAAAACATCGTGAAGAAACCGGTACTTAAGTCCTAGAACCAAAAATTCCAAGACATCTGACATCCACCAACATTCTACGGCCCTTTCACCCTCCTAGGGTGGAGGCCTGGGTGCCAGCAGTGGGAACATTATAAAGCTGATTATACTTATGCTGGCAATGAGTGTTCCTTTGTGTGCTAACGGCAACTGAAATAATATAGTTAGTATAAAAACTAACACTCTCAAGAATGCTTGAACTTGCAAACGACAAATAATGGAACTCTAATCCGTCTGAACGGTTTCCACGTGTAGGTAAAAATAGATTGTATGTTGTTTGAATAGGTAATATTATTCACTAGGAAAGTCCTGTGGCAGATAGGATCTGTTATCGATAAAAATAATGCTCTACCATTTCTAATATCCACCTTTTTTATTTAAAAGGGATTTGTTTTGCAAAATTTCACGTTTCTAGATAGTTTTGGAAATTTCATGAAGAAGCTACCAAAATGATACCTAATTTAAATTTTTAAAGTTTAAGATGGGAAACGATGACTTCTCCCGGTCTTGGGTGGACTGGAAGTCAGACATTTACTAACTAAAATCCAGTCCCTTGTTCCAGCTTTGCTTTGCGTTCTAGGTCCCCAAGGGTTTATTTTCACATAACCTATTGCCTGAGTAGACTTCGACCCTGCTGGCCCCCTACGATTTACTGACATATCGTAGACGAGCGCCTAAAACACTATATGCCGTCGACGATTTGGGCTCGGTTCGGACGATTACTGGACTATCGGACGGCTAGTTTGGCTGGGAATCGGTAACAGGATCCCAGCGGCTGGGGCATGATGGTCGTTCCCTCGCACGTGCGGCCGCCTCCTTTGCTAGCATTTCTGCTACGCAGAAGGAGGTGACCGCCTGTCATTTCATGGTGAGTAGATATATTATATTTTAAGGCAATATATTAGTTACATGTTTTACCTAAAATAAGTTTTTATTAGTACCCAGCTAGATGGCTGGAAATTTAAACTGATTTTGAGTCCTAAAAATCGATTCTATACTTTCCTAACTGCAAAAAAGTACAATTTCATATCCTGAACTATATACACCCTAATCATGGTACCCCTACAAAGTAACCAGCTAATGTTTGACAGTCTATCGGTGACGTTAACAAGCTCTGAATACGTTTGCAAAGTAATGGAATATAAGCTTTATGGAGTCGTAATAAGAAGTAATCTCATTTACACGTAATAGGCTCTGGTTGGAAAATATGTATCACCGCATGTGTGTTGAAGAATTTTGAATAGAAGAGAAAGATTGTTTACCAAGATACTGATATTGACATACATAGCGTAATACTCGGTTTTTATAGGCAAAAATAGACTCTGCTTGCGGCTTTGGGCACGTGAAGGGGAAGAATTATCTTAAGAGAAAATATTTTAAAGATAAAACATAGGTATCATAGTAATATGACCAAAAAAGTGAAAATAATGAAATTCGAAATGGGTTTTTTCGATGGTGATTCAGTATATTTTTAGTTTATTCATCTACACTGATATTATAAAGTGATAAAGTTTCTAAAAGTACTGGTCCGATTGCTAAAATTTGCAACATGTGTACTTGTAGAAAATAAAGTCTTAGCGTCGTAGTAATCATCATCATATCAGCCGAAAGACGTCCACTGTTGGACATAGGCCTCCCCCAAGCGTCGCCACAAAGACCGGTCCTGTGCGTCACGCATCCATCGGATTCTTGCGACCCTGACCAGGTCATCGGCCCACCTTGTTGGAGGCCGTCCAACGCTGCCTCTTCCGGTAGGTGATCGCCACTCCAGAACCTTTCGTCCCAATCGACCATCTGTTCTGCGTGCAATGTGCCCTGCCCACAATCCACATCTACATTAATATTATAAAAAGGTAAAGTTTGTTTTTGAAGGAGGCCTATGTCCAACAGTGGACGTCTATCGGCTAAAATGATGATTATGATGAAAGTTTTTTTTTTTTTTTTGTAGCTTAAAATCGCTCAAAGAACAGGGACCGATTGCTAAAACTTTTTTTTTCAATAGAAAACTTCTTTATTCTTGAATGATATAGGCTATGTTTTATGTATGAAGGTGAAGCCGCGGGCAAAAGTAATTATGAATAAAAATATTGCAATAAAAATCCTTTCTCTTTAAAATATAAGTATCTAGTAATCTGTTTTTTTTTTTCACCAATTGTTTAGATTGTTTTGTAATGCACCATGTGCAACCCCATTTTATGTCCAGTCAATCTCTTTCCATACCAGGTTGCCTGGAAGAGATCGCGGAATGCGATAAAGCTGCCAATTGTATGTCCTAAATATAAGGTTCAAATGTATAATTTATTTTCTTGATGTATAATAAAGGATATATAAATAAAATAAATAAGTATCTAAGGTAAATCATTTACTATACCTAATATAAGACATTACCTCGTGTAACATTTTGATAATCTTGACTTTTTTTCTTCGCTCTTACGACGTATGGGAAAACATTTATTTTCTCCGAATAAAAGGTGTCCGTATACATTTACCTAGACACAATTATAACACCCCAAACAATAACATTGATAATAATAACACGTAGATAATGTATCATTATCAGTGAAATAATCTGATCAGTATTTGCAGGAATCACGTCCTTCGCACACAACCTTTATTCCTTATAATGTTTACTAGTTCTTGCCTATTGATTCGCTCGTGTGAAAATAGAAAATTAACCTAAGATTACATTAACTCAGGGTAAAAAGTATTGCCAGGGTTATCCGAAAGGGCGCTCAAGCCCCGGTATGAAGGCTTGAAGGAACGGGATGGGTTTTAAGTCAGTAAGAGTCTGACACTATCTCCCGCTCTGCCCAAGACCGGGGGTTGTCATTGGATGATTTTTCCCATCGGAAAAAAGGGTAATATGTGCTATTCCAGTTTATTATTTAATTTTTTTTTGTTAGCCTGTTCTGTCCCACTCCTGGGCAAAGGCCTCCCCCCAATCCTTCCATTTTTCGCGGGCCCAGGCTTCTTCTTGCCAGTTCTGGTGGAATCTATCAAGTTCGTCGCGCCATCTCCTTCGTGGTCTACCGCAACCCCGACGCGCTGTTTCAGGGCACCTACTTTGTGCTACTTTGGCCCACAGTTTGTCGGGCATGCGGCATTATTTAATTATTTATAAACAAAAAATACAGGACAAACTTTTAAAAGAATATGTGCACAATGGGCGGGCTTATCGCACAGGGCGATCTCTTATAGACAACCTTTAGATGGACTGAAAGAAAGGAGATAGATTTAGGGTTGTCAGTGTACAAACATCAGATATAATACTAGTAACATACATTAACACAAACAAGTAAACAATTAAGTTTCAACATTGTGTGAATGTTTGTGTATGTGTTATAAAAACATACATAATTACACACACTAACTCACAAACATTCTCCTTTATAGGTAACTAGGTGCTACTAAGGGATCCGCCCGCTTATGTAAGATAATAGAAAGTAACCGGATTAAAAAGTATTTTGTATGATATTTATCGAAATCCGTTCAGCCGTTTAATCATGAAGAAATAACAAACATATGTAGGACACAACATACGTGTTCTGTATGAATTTGTGAGTATGTAAGTCTGTGTATGTGCTACACATACACATACTTACTTATAAGCTTTCACCTTCATAATATTGGTGTCATACTAGTTACTTGCGTCGCCATGGTTGCCCGATGAAATACATATAGTCCTAAGCTACCAAACTGGTCACCATACAAACACAAGAGTCGCCACTCGTCCGAGCTGGTCGCGCCATTAAATTGGTGGTGCAACCAAACGGACACCAGTACCCCTAGCCAAGTTACTAATCTGCAATAGTTAACGCTAGTAATAAACATCAAATGTACGGGAATGACGTCATCTCAACGCTCAGTTCACGTGGTCAGAACAAGATTCGGCGACGCGGCTAACTCGAAGCGTTCGACGCAAGCGAAACGGTTGTAACTTGCCTAGAGGGGCAGGTGAGTAACTCTCTATAGAGCCGTATACATTTTGTTGGTAGCGGCGACTGATCACGCCACCACGGTGTCTCAGTAAAATATAGCCCTTAAAGTTTTACTGACTGTAATTTTAGTTCAAAATATGTTTTAAAAGTACTTTCTCCAGATGTAATCCAAAACGGTTGTATCTAAATTTAGCCATTACCTTACTTGATGAAAAGTCCTTACAGTTATCTACTTATTTCTTTGGACGAACTCCTTGACGAACCTTAATTACTCATCGAAGAAAACCCAAAACTCTTGAGAGAGAATATTTTTTAACAGTCGTTACGTGATATCCGGTGTATTTCAATAGATATTTGATTTGGTATGGTCACGTGAAGAGAAAGGATGAAATGCATGTTACTAAAAGAGTTCTGATTATATACGTACGAGGGCAGTCCGATAAGTACTTAGCCTACAAATAAAAAAAGGAAAATTTTGGAAATGTGGCGATTTATTTCTCAACATAGTCTCCTTTCAACTCGATACACTTGACCCAGCGACGCTCCAACTTCTTTAACCCCTCTGAAAAATACGTTTTCTGGAGGTCTGCAAAGTAGGCCTTCGTGGCGGCGATAACCTCCTCATTCGACTCAAATTTCTGGCCGGCGAGTGACTTTTTCAAGTTTGGAAACAAAAAGAAGTCCCATGGTACCAAATCTGGAGAATATTGTGGATGGGGCAGCTGTTCGTAGCTTAATGCGACCAAATTGGCCGTAGCGACGGCGGAGGTGGGAGTTGATGCGTTTTCATGGTGGAAGAGCACTTATTTCTTCGCCAAATGGGGCCGTTTTTTCTGCAATTCGAGGTCGAATCGGCTCAATAGTTCGGCATAGTAAAGTTCTGTGACCGTTTTGTCCTTATTCAGGTAGTTGATGTATGATGCTTACTGTCTCAGCTATCTCATGCATCTTCAATTGGCGGTCTGCCAACACGAGATCATGGACTTTTGTCACGTTATCCTCCGTGGTAGCCGTTTTTGGGGCACCTGGGCGTGGCTCATCAAAAACTAACGTGCGACCACGTTGAAACTCGTTAAACCAATTTTTGACGGTCACCATTGAAGGAGAAGAGTCACCGTACACAGCATCTAAGCGGTATTTGATTTCGCTGCGCGATTTCCCTTCCAAAAACAAGAATCAAATCACCGACCGATATTGCACTTTTTCCATTTTTCTAAAATCCGTGGACACGCCCGCTTCTACACGCGGTCAAAACCAAACTACAAATCCAAAATGGCTGAAATTTTGAAAGAAGCCGTCTACAAGGATGTACTACACGATAATACATTTTTCTTACGATAGTGGCGTCATCGAGCGGTGAGGCTAAGTACTTATCGGACTGCCCAGGTAGATGGACCAAGGTTACCGACATATCTCGAAGAATCACCAAACATAAGTGGCAATGGGCAAGGCACATTACACGCAGAACAGATGGTCGATGGGGACGAAAGGCTCTGGAGTAGCAACTACGTACCGGAAGACGCAGTGTTGGAAGGCCGACAAGGTAGACCAATGGCCTGGTCAGGGTCGTGGGAATCCGATGGATGCGTGACGCACAGGACTGGTCGTTATTGCGACGCTTGAGGGAGGCTTATGTACAACATTGGATTTCTTCCGGCTGATATGATGATGATGATGATGACGTAGATGGATGAAGGTCGAAGAAAAGATGGATGGGTTGTGAGAGGAGAGATTTGAAAGAAAAGGAAGTTAGTAATAATGTGACGGAGGACTGAACAGAATGGAAGAAAAAACGTGTTGCGCCGACCCCAAGTAATATGGCACACGAAAAGAACGATTAAAAAAATATTTTTGTTACACACTGCTGCGCCCCAGGCCTCCTCTCTAGGAGAGAGAATGGGCCGTAACCCACCACGCGGGCCCAGTGCGGTTTGGTGAATGTTACACGTCTTCGAATTTTTGGTTCTAGGACATACCAGTTTCCTCACGATGTTTTCCTTCACCGGTTTGAGAGCAGTGGTAAAGATATAAATTACGCAAAGTAATGCGCCTGCAAGGTTTCTAACTTTATAGTAGGTTAATTATGATTTTAAACAGGAAGGCTTGTCACCAACAGAATTAATTTTAGAACACAAATACATAAATACCTTTAAAGGAGGATGAAATATAATGCTTTATAAAACCTAAACTCCATACTTTAGAGATGTGTCGCCACGATAAAAAATACTCTTTTTAACTAGACGCTTCGAATGGCACCTGTCTCAAGTCTGTTGGTGGGTGGGGACACTTTCATGCAATGCCCTTTAAATTATTTTTGGAACCACGGCCGGTAGCCGCGCTTCCCTGAAACCAATTCACTTATTTCTCCGAAGAAACGCTTTATCTGAAGTGGTTGTTTTCCAATGAGAATTTGATTCACAATTAAGTTTAAATTGAGAATGATTGAACAAGAAGATTCTTCAGTCAAATTAATATTTCTTACTGATGCGATGTTAGTAAAGATTTTGAGGAGTTAATTATAAATATCTTTTGGTTTATCTCATTATTACCGTGTGTTTTGGAACGACTTAAAAAATAGGGGAGGAGGTTATAGTTATTAACTAGCTGAACCAACAGACCTTGTTCTGTGCAAACTGAATTTAAAAAATGCATATTAAAAAATAGTCACTAATTCACCATTTTTCCATTTTTTAAATAAAATTTTCCAATTTTTCTTTACCTAAGAACTAATTCAGTTAATTGTTTTTCTTTCATTATTTTTCTTTATTTTCTCTTTCAAATATGTTTTTAATAAATTTTTTCTGTTCCATTAATTTATTTGTAGTACACCAAGAGCTGTCCATCCAAAAGTTATCTGAAAGATATCGGTGTCAGTGATAAGACCGCCATGGTATATATTTTATGGAGAAAAGTTGCGTCACTATTTTGGTGTACAATAAAGAATCATTCCATTCTACTTTTTCACATCATCGCAGCATCTTTATTAACGTTTCGAATGTCGTAATTAGAGACACACTAGAAGGGTTTTAATTCAAATTCAATTCAAAATATTTTATTTCTTATAGGCCGACATGGGCACTTATTAAACGTCATAAGCTAGTGCACAGTGTTTAATGAATTATTGTATTTCTACTGTTCTAACTACATGAAGATTTTCTATGTTTAGCAATAAGTGAACTCTCTTACACAAGCAATTTATTGTAGCCGGACAGTCAGTTCCGTTTGCCAAAATCAGACGTATGGCTAATCACATACCAAGCCACTCGAATGTTCCAAGAAACTTTAGTTAGCAGCTTTATTTTATGTTATAGTATAGTATTCAGGACTTTTTTTTTCTATCAAGGAAACTGATTTAACATTTTTCATGAATCATGATCGACAAGTGACTTTATTAACTACTAGCTTTTGCCCGCTGCTTCACCCGGGTCCATAAAATGTAACCTATGTCACTAAAG
The DNA here is from genome assembly GCA_929112965.1 of Mythimna albipuncta. Classification (NCBI taxonomy): domain Eukaryota; kingdom Metazoa; phylum Arthropoda; class Insecta; order Lepidoptera; family Noctuidae; genus Mythimna; species Mythimna albipuncta. The sequence goes on from OV815973.1 coordinate 3,697,216, forward strand.
AATAAAGCAGCTACCTGTCGGTGAAAAAGTTTTAGCAATCGGACCAGTAATTTCAGAGATTACCTCCTACAAACAAAAAAAAAAACAAACTTTCCCTCTTTATTATATTAGTATAGAAGTATAGAAAACTCACTTCGGTTCCTACTTTGCCTTGCATTCCAGGGCCCAGGGTTTTTCTATTAGAAGCTCTCCTTGAGACGGGCGTGGAACACCACGTGTTATCGACGATTCAGACTCAATCTGGGCGGTTATCGGACGGTCGGATGGCGAACTACCCATTGCCCGCCATCCGCAAGCCTACGCTACGGTGGTTGAAAATCGGAGGCTGGGGATCTCGGCGGCTGAAGTGTGAGGGCCGTTAAGATAGAAGATTGATTTCTTCACAGCTTCAAGAGACCGCAGACTTAAGTATATGGTTTTAATTTCAACTTGATATCTTTAGATACCTTTGCGCTTTTCTGAGATAAAGAGTCTCGAAGGATAGGCTTTTTATTTATTTATTTAAATCTGTACAAAGGCGGACTTAATGCCTTAGTCATTATCTGCCAGTCGACCCTAAGGTGGTGCAGAAACATAACATGGCAGGTGCAACTTAATAAATAGACAAAACAGAAGAGAAACAAATACATACAATAGTAAATACATACTTAGATACATACATATAAATAAATGCTGTTGTGAAAAAACAAATCCAATCAATTAGCGCGGTGATGATTCTACCAACATCTTGCGAATATGCTCACGTGCCTTCACCTTAAAAGAAAATCGGCTTGTTGCCATCCTGATATCCTGATGTTTTATATTTTGTTTTTAAGTTACGGAACTCTAAAAACTAGCCTTTTTAAACAGAAATAGCTAAACCAAGTTGTCAAGTTTTTGCTATGTAAACATTATTCTTCGATTCCCGGAGCGATACCGTTTCCAAGTTGAGTTTCTATGCATACATTTAATTCTTGTAAAATGTTTTTAAAAGGAGCTGACGCTACGATCACATTGTGCCGTTCACCGTTGGGATTAAAAATGCATCAGTGAGAGACTATTTTAAATGTAATGCTGCATCAATAACAGATCGTATTGGACGACAAGCCAGGTTCTTTTAGGAAGTTTACTGTAAGTAGTTTTAAATAACATTTTGCTGATCATTTCTTGGCTTAGAGAACTTTATCTATGTTACCGACTCATCCTAAAGAATCAGCAAACTTAAGTGGCAGTGGACAAGGGGACATTGCTTGCAAAACAAATGTTCGATTTTTTTTTTTTATTATTATTAATATTATTTCGATGATATAATTCGATGATAATATAATTCGATGGGTCTGGAGTGGCGTCCGTTTGAAGGCGACCCATAAGGTGAACCAATGACCTGTTGAATTTTACAGAAATCCGACAGATGCGAGGCGCGTGGTGGTTATAGCGGCACTAAGGGAAGGCTTGTGACCAGTCATGGACGTCATTCAGCTGAAACGATAATGATGATGATAAATTTCGTATATCGATTGAGTAGCAAAATCAGCCTGCCTGAACTGCCGTCAATCAAGCTTCCTCTTTATGAGAGGGCCTAGGTGAGTGGAGGTCACATAACAACTGCAAGTTTTCGGCTCAAGGGCGGAATAAATACCAACGTTTAAAAAATGGCGAAGGAGCATTACCTTTCACTTTGATTTTTTTCTTCTCCTGGCTAAATTATATATTTGATATTTATTAGTATATTTTATTTGTGTACATATGTATTTGTATTGTTATTTATTATCAAAATTTTTTTTTTCGTGTTGTACACTGACAACCCTAAATCTTTCTCCTTTCTTTCAGTCCATCCAAAAGTTTTCTGTAAGAAATTGGCCTGTGCAATAAGACCGCCCATTGTAAAATTATTTTAATAATGTTTGTCCTGTAGTTTTTTGTAAATGTGGTGTACAATAAAGAATATATATATATATGTATGAATATCATAAATGAGAAGATTTTATAAATTAAAAAATAAAATAGACCGATAAAAAATTCTACCACTGGGGATCCAGAATTATGTACTAGTCTTAGAATATACGTTTATATGTCAATGTCTAAGACATGGTTTAAGTTTAAAATAACTTCTCTATGTTATGAATTTATTACACGTGCTCAATACCAGTTGTTTGCGTTACCATATATTTTTCTAGCCTTGAAAATACTGCAAAACACACACAGTATTATCTGAAAACCACACATACACGTGCAAAACCTCCGATTACAACTAAAAGCTTCAGCAATTTTCATCACCCTTCCTAATCCAAGCTCGAGTGTATCCACCTAGTGGTTCCAACCGAGTCGATAACCCATTAAATTCACGGGATTAGTGATGGAATTAAATAGCAATTTAAGTTCTATACGTTTTGCGTTATGTTGTATACAGCCTTTTGAGGTTCTTTGATATCGTAGGCGTATCTTTCTTAAGATGGTGTTTTGTTTCTGCTCCATACAAATAATTTTTGTTTTTGATTACACACACACAGGGCAATGAACTAGGATTGATTTTTACAAACACTCAATAAAAATAAATTATTCTTATGAAATTTAATTTTCTTTCTAAAAATTATTCAATAAGAACATTCCCTTTACTAATTAAGTAATTATTAATTAGTAATTTCATTTTTAAAAATTAGTTTGTACAAAAACTAAGAAAAAAAATGTTAAAACTACGATATTATAAACTTAGATCTCATTAAAAATAATTACACTTCTAAACTTTAAATGCAATGTCATTAAAATATGTTCCAGTGGATATTCCTAGTATTTTGCCTTCCCTATTATTTTGCAAATATACTCAATATATTATACGTAACATATTTTTAAACATCATTAACTTTTACTAACATTATTTTGAAGAGAATTAATACTAAGTCTTGAAACATTCAAACTATTTATTTACTAGCTTTTGCCAGCAGCTTCGCCCACCTACATAAAATATAGCGTATGTCACTCAGAAATAAAGCAGCTTTCTATCGGTAAAATTATCGCAATCGCATAAGTACTTTCAGAGATTACAAACAAAAAAAACAAACCACCTTTTTATTATATTAGTATAGATGTAGATTACTATACTAATTGCTGCTAGAGATAAATTCTAGTTTACTTGTGTACTTTTCATCAAAGTCCGTTCAGCCATTCGAGCGCAAAGTTTTTTTTTTATTAAAAGAAAAACGTTGCCAAATAAATACTTCTCTGTCGTTGTTGCGTTCACGAACATGTAAACTCGCATACACAAGACATCCAGACTCCAAACACAACAATCTGTAGGTCATATAAATAATATAATTGTTCCTTACTGTAATCGAACCCGTAACACGCAGCTGAGCAGCTAATCGTCCATGTATTGCGCCTACCGTGTCGTCAAATTGCAAACACATCAATATTATACTTTTATACTCACAAACTGACGCCTACTTTTATTTATTTAGTTGATAAAAAATTAAATCTTAGTAATTTCAAGAGAAAAATAGCAAAGAAATTACATGAAATTAAAAAAAAATGGTAATAAGTACGAGAAATTTCTAAAATTGATAGCTCTTACAATGTAAAACAAATATTTTTAATCACTCAATGTTACTGGAAAAAAACTCAACTTTGAGTTTACCTTGTTTTGGTGGACAGTAAAGAATTAATGAGTTTTCAAAAACTCTTATAATTTTTGTATGAAAAAGAAAGAAAATGTGTTTTCAGCTCTCAAAGATAATTCATGATCGATATACCCCACACGCTTCTGTAATCCTAGTACTCGTATGTTATATTAGACTCAGTATTTGATGCTATTGTGAGCCTTGCCGTGTTTCTCGTACACTTTGTTGAAGTAAATTAAACTTTTCTACACTTTAGAACGTAAATAGTTTGCTTTAAAAAGAAAGATTCTTTGTAGTATTTTGAACTTGTCTTCTGATCTTAGGTTTCCTATAAGTAGATGACATAGAGTATGCTTTATCTTGAAAGTTTAATTTGAGTAAAAGTACGAAAAATTTTATTTAAAGTTTAGCCCAATATTGACATGCGTTTTGACATCTCTTCCCTTGGTTACCTACGCCTAGTGAGATGTCGTGAGATTTGACTCGACTTTTTCACCCTCCCTTCTCTCACGAGAGCTTATGCAAAATGCATTTTTTTAGTGCCGAAACATAAATGTATGGTAATATACCGATTTAAAATTAAAACATACAATATTTAATAACTTGTTAAAAAAGGCTAATTAAGTTATCTCAAATTTACCTAATTAGTTTTCTTTGTACCAGGCCTCCCATGTCTCTCAAAGTGACACTAGGCGAGATTCTACTCGACTATTAGATTCTCCCACACTAAGGAATAGAAGTTACGTATAAAAATAGTCAAATTAAAATTGTCATGGACTTTATCCAGGAGCATTACTTTGTGTTATTTATTTCATCATCCTGCTCTCAAAACGGTGCTGGAAAACATCGTGAGGAAATCGGCATATCCTTGAACTAAATATTCGAAGATTATGACATCCACCAACCCGCGCTGGGCCCGCGTGGTGGATTACGGCCCATTCTCTCTTCAAGAGAAGAGTCCTGAATCTCAGTAGTGGAAACATTAAAAAGCTGATTAAGATAAGCTAAGCAATTTGTTCGCCACACCGTATCTTTTTTTTTCCACACTTCTTAGTCAGTCAGCCATCATTTCAGTTGCTCACTTTAACTTTCTTTCAAGACATTTGATGATGTGTATAAAAATGGTTGACTTAACACGATCCACATGATATTTTTTTGGAGCTCCCCTACTCCTACTAATATAAATAGGTATATATTCGTACCCAAAACTTTCCTCATGAAATTTTCCTCATTCTTTCGCATCACATGCCCCAACCATGACAACCGATTTCCACATAACTTGTCAGTAAGAAATCCAAGGTTTAGCTAAGTTGATAATCTACAATTGTTAACGCTAGTAGAAAACTTCAAATGTATGGGAATGACGTCATTCAAACTCAGTCACGTGGTCAGAAAAAAGAATCGAAGGCGTTGAAGACTCGAGGCAATTAGCGAAAGAGAATCGAAACGAAACGGTTGTAACTTCGCTAGGCCTGCTATAATTAAATAGAATAAATTGTATTTTTTTATTTTGCTAAGTATGTAATACACAATAATTATTACGATACAATATTGCTCTGCCATATGTGACCATTATCAAATTATAATTATAGAGAAAATATGAATTAGTATTATATTATTTAACATATCATTTAATTTAAAAATTCAGATAAATTCTCTCTGACACCGGCTTCGCTCGCGTGATTTGAGGTTTCTCTATACAAACTTTGGAAACCCGTTTCGTTATGGAGACTTAAAAAAAAAAGTAAAATAGAAAAATACACTGTTTCAATACACTCACTCAAAAACTCGCTCTTAAGCGGAGGGAGCTTACAGGCACGCAATAGGCTATGTCCCGCACAAGTGCAACAATGTGCGCGTGCTCTCCCGTCATAATTTTATTATATTTATTGTATCTAGCAGCCAGCCCACGAGTCGCCGGTCAATCCCCGTTTATTTATTTCGGTGAGTGTATTGAAAAAAGTCGTTTGGAACACGTGCAAATTTGTCACTACAGCCCTCGGCTCAATAATACACTCGTGCGAATTCCGCCTCGGTCGCAATGACAAGCTTTCTGCACTTGTATCATTTTGATACAAGTGCAGAAAAGTGCTTTGTACTATTTATTTATATAACTATTTATGTACACACATGGAAATACAAGAAAAGAGGAAGGAAACAGAAAAATAGTACAAAGGTGATACTTGTTTCTAATGAAATATCTTCCAGCATACCTGCGACAGGAAAGTTGAAGAAAAAAGAGAAGTAGGCACCGTGTGTAAAAGTAAAAGGAAAATCAGTACACATAAAATACATAGTTAACAATGAAATAGTATTAAAAAAAAAATAGTTAAAGATATACATACTGCTACAAACACATAATAAAATAAATATCAAACAAATACACACTAAATAATACCTACAATAAAATAAAACAAATTACGAGTAGTATATGCAATTATAACGAAATAGACAGATAGTGCTCTTTCACTCTTCTTTTAAACTTTCTTTTCGTACTATTGTCTCTTCAGGGAGTATAATATTAACATTATGATATTTTAGATAGACCCCTTGACTAGTAGAGAATTATTTCTAAGGCGCTCCGAAGTGAGGATAAACAATATTTAATAATATTTAATATTTTTAACCGACTTCTAAAAAAGGAGGAGGTTCACAATTCGGATGTTTGTATTTTTTTTAATAATCTCACCAGTCAAGCGGTCTTATTTCCACTAGGTATTAACCTTGTGGAAATAAGACCGCCTTTACAAAAATTAAAAAAAAAATGAACTTTTTAACTTGGGCTTAAAACCACCTAAGCCAAATAAATTAGTTCAGTTCGAAGGGTAGACAAAACGATTAACAGTACTTAGGCGAGTATTTTTTACGTCTTTATAAAGCTCCAGATTATTTCAGATTGAATGGAAACTTCAAGTACTAATCCATACTAACTGATTACACTGAATTGTACTAAAATCTCGTCTGTCAGGCTTTTTGGAAGCATTTTTATATTCGCTATTTAGTTTTTAAATATATTTTTTTATTATTATTTATAGGCTCGTCTAGGTCTCACCTGATGGTAAGCGATGATGTGGCCAACGATGGAGTACGCTTGCCTAGAAGTAACCTATTCACTCTTGACTTAAAGACCCCCTAAGTTTTAGCTATCAGGAAACATAGACTCCGGCAGGAAATTCCGCTCCTTATACGTACAATAAATGAGTTCCCAAAACGCTTTTTGTACAAGAAGAAAAAGTTTTTTTTTTTTTAATCTGATATAAACTAGTACTTGATGGCGATCCCACCATGGTAAGCAGCGATGTAATCGTTGATGGTTAGGCGCACTAGTTTATTACGAGCCTATTCACTCTACCCTTGAAGATACCCAAATTATAATCAGACGGGAAGTCCGCCGCAGGCAAATTGTTCCAATCCTTCGATGTACACGGTATAAACGACGAGGCGTAACGCTTAGTCCGGACCGTAGAGGTTTCAACAAAGTTCGGGTGGATACTCGCCGTACGTTGTGTTGTCTGATGGTAGAAATTAGATATCATTGCAATCAAGGCGTAATTCGCCCAAACGGTAGGTAAGGGTGCTATAGAGCCGAGTTTCGCACTTACGAAGACATAAAAATAAGCGGGCTATCCATCAACTAGTGGAGCCTGCTTGGCAACCAGCTTGGTACGACCAATTTTTCAAAATCACCAATACCACCAAGCACCAGCAAGGTGCACTTTTCCATACAAATGCGAAAAACAGTTAATTTCGTGCCTAAAAGCGGTAGGTGTAGGAGCGGGTTTTCGACTATGTTGAAATTGTTATAGGTATCCTATATAAACGTTGTCTGAGACTGACTTAGGAAAAGCCCTAAGAAAAACTACTGAATCAGAATAAGATTATGAAACTTTTCCATGAAACTCTAGTTCTTTCAAACTTAGTTTCTTTGGAATAGCGGTGTAATTAGTTTTAGTTTTGGTTATGCTTGTAATATTTTGGCAGACAAACATCATAATCACAGTAATATTATAATGTAGCAGTAGTAGTTCCTATTTATTTATTTCAACTTGATGCACCTTTCATGCCGTTCATTTCACTGACCTGTTGGTCTAGTGGTGAGTAGCCCTGACTGCTATGCCGGAGGTCGTGGGCTCGATTCTCACCCGGGACAAATGTTTGTGTGATGAGCACCATCATTTGTTCTGTGTCTGGGTGTAATTTATCTGTAATTTGCATGTATTTAGAAATATATAAGTATGTTTATCAGTTGTCTAGTACTCTTAACACAAGCTCTGCCTAGCTTGAGACTAGACAACATTGTGTGAAAGTTGTGGAATATTCATCATCATCATCATCAGCCTTTTTTTTAATTGCCCACTGCTGGGACTCAGGCCTCCTCTCTAGGAGATGGAATGGGCCGTAATCCATCACGCGGGCCCAGTGCGGGTTGGTGGAGGTCACATGTCGACGAATTAAATATGGAATATTATTATTATTATATTATTGTGGTGACACTTGGGAGATGCCTATGTCCAACAGTGGGCGTCTTTCGGCTGAAATAATGATGATTATGAAACTTTATGCACTAGTAAGAAACAATGTACAAAGGCAGATTTAATGCCTTAAAAATTATCGACCTTGGTCGAGGGTGGTGCAGGAACGTAACATGGCAGGTGCTGTCTAATAAATAGACAAACAGAAAAGAAATAAGTACAATGAATAATAAATACTTAGATCATTATAATTTCATCATCATCGCATACATACTACTAATATTACCATACATCCTTGCGTGATCAGACCAGAAATAAAGACATCCGCAGGAGTACCAAGGTTACCGACTTATCCTGAAGAATCCCCAAACTAAAGTGTAGTGGGCAGGGCAAATTGCTCGCGGACAGATGGTCTATGGAGTCGTAAGATTTTAGGGGTAACAACCACGTACCGGAAGATGCAGCGTTGGAAAGCCTCTCTAGGTTACAAGGTGAACCGATGATCTGGTGAGGGTTGCGGGAGTCTGATATATGCAAGACGCAACGGACCGGCCGTTATGACGACACTTGGGAAGGCATATGTCCAACAGTACACGTGTGCAATTTTATTCAATATGACTGATAAAGTGATAAAACTCTTCATAGCAGTTACGTAGAATAAAATTGTGCAGTACAATAAAATTATAGTGAAGTTATTACAACTTCAAAAGTTTAAGCACGTTTTCAAAAATATCTACAACGTAGTTTGTTCAGTTATTATTAAAATTGAAAAGTTAAGTTTTATTCTCTAACACAAGTGTTGAACAGCTGTTCTGAGTATACATATAGATGAATAGAGAGAGAGAGGGAGTCTAAAGAAAAGGGAGTTACTGATAGTGTGACGGGTGACAGGACAGAATGGAAGAAAAATGTTGACCCCAAGTCATATGAGATAAAGACAGGAAGAAGAAGAAGACAAGTGTTGAACAGCACAGTTCTGAATTTTACTGGAATATTCCATGGTTTTGAAAAAATCAGGTAGAAATTAAGATTTCGGTAATGTTTCGATATATATCGATTTCGGTATATATATGTTCCTGCAGCTCTCTTTAGATCCATAATTGCAGGAACTATTCAATTCAATTCATCCAAAGTCCAGTTCCTCTCACACCACTCCAAAGCGCGAGAAGTATTTTTTTTTAATTAATATAAACTAGTGCTTGACTGCGATCCCACCTGATCGTAAGCAGTGATGTAATCGTTACACTAGTTTATTTAACTAATTACTATTCATTACTAGTTTATTTTACTAATTACTCTAGCCTTGAAGACTCTTAAATTATAAACGGACGTGAAAACTGCAGGAGGCAATTTGTTCCAGTCCTTCAATGTACGTGGTATAAACGACGAGGCGAAACGCTTAGTCAGGACCGTAGAGGTTTCAACAACGTAAAGATGAATACTCGCCGTTCGTTGGTGTCAATAGATGATTTATTATTTAAAACAAAAACATACACCCAAAAACTGACTGGCCTGATGGTCTAGTGGTTAGTGGCCCTGACTGCTATGCCGGAGGTCGTGGGTTCGATTCCAACCCAGGACAAATGTTTGTGTGATGAGCATAATCATTTGTTCTGTGTCTGGGTGTAATTTATCTATGTTATGTATGTATTTAGAAATATATAAGTATGTTTATCAGTTGCCTAGTACCCATAACACAAGCTCTGCCTAGCTTGGGACTAGACAACGTTGTGTGATAGTTGTGGAATATTATTATTTTTATTAAAAAGAAAATGTCCTGCCAGGAATTATTTTTCCCTATGTAAGTTATTGTCCTTAACCCTTTGTGTGTCCGGAACGTGGATCCACGCGAGACACAATAACTTTATAATTGTGTCTCTAATTACGGCCATACGAAAGGTTAAACATACACCAATTGAAAACAACAATAAAGTTACAGAGATATCTCCGAAAAATACAGAATTATTTACAAAAACCTATACCAGATTGCATTGGGACACACGAAAAAAATCCATGCCATATGCAATCGTTTCCATCCCTTAATATGAACTGCCGCACAGTTGATTTTGCGACCCGGCCCGATCCATCATTGGTGAGTTGTTGGCTTACAGTTGTATGCCTAAAGCTTTACCGACACGAAATATAGCGGACTGGTTATGGGAATTGAATATTTTTGGTGCTTTTTAGGATTCAGAAATCAGAAATCGGAAACGTTTTTGAAAAAATAAAAAAGTGTAGCTAAATTGCACGTTGCAAAGTGTAGATCTTTAGGGAGAAGAAGGTGCAAGACACTCTTTTTAAATCATATTTTGTGTTACATGAGGGCATTTAATCAAGGCCACACTATACTCGTAAAATGTAAGAATATTAAATCTTTAGCATGTATAATGGTGTATGCTTTGTTGGTTACCCTTAAATAAATAAATAAATACATATATCTTGGTTACATATTTCTTGTCCCTTCTAATATGTGAGCACAATGTAGGTAAGTAATATTAATATACAATATAAAAAAATATTTAAAAAAAATTAGAAAATAGAAACCGAATTAAGCCACTGGCAGCAAAGAACAGACAGACCAGACCAGAGATGGCAGATGTCATGGGATGTGAATGTGATGGGAGATGGCAGTCTAAACCGATGGCACCCGTTCACGGGCATGACCCGTGTATCAGCCCCACTGAGCTCAACCATTTTGAAGGGAACCGAATGACCCAATAACACAAGACATTTGAGTGAGCATGACCAAGTCTCAACTGCCATGCTCGTAATGTCAAACAAGTTGTAACCTAATAAAAATGCTCCATGGTACTTCACATTCACATAACTTGAAAAAAAAAAAAGATTCTATACCCAGAGTGTAAACGGGATCCAATTAATAATAACTAGCAGTTAAGTGACTAGTACAACTTAGGGGTCTATAAGTCAAGAGTGAATAAGTTACTTCTAGGCAAGTGTGCTCCATCGTCGACCACACCATCGCTTACCATTAGGTGAGATGGTGGTCAAACGCGAGCCTATCAATAATAAAAAAAAAATTACAAATGCCACATAATAATGTTCGCGATTTATTCCGAAAAGATCTGATCTTATTTATCAGCCAAAATATTATATAAAAATTATGTTTTGTTTTGTAGATATTGTTTGATAACATGTAAATGTAACTTTGCGTAATTTGAAAACGATTTATTCTCCAATTGTAGAGATATGCCAAGAAATATAAAGAACTTATTTTGGGGAGATGAACTGCTCGCGTCCGTAGGATGTATTTAGGTCTGACCACCCTACACGAGTCTCCTGGGTCGTGATAAACGAGCAGAAAACGTGGTGGTAGGCCACAGCATCGGCTGCTGGCTTAAAAGCCCACCAGATAAAGCCATGCCGCCATACGATCCGTCGCGTTTCGGCGTGATCTCGAAAGGAAGAAAAACGGAACCTTTTTGTCCGCTAAAGGGCGCCTATGTTCAGCGGACGATTAAGACGGTTCTAACAATACCTCATATGTCGAGTTCTGATAAGTAGATTAGGAGCTACGAGGGAACAGATGAACATACTCACATAAATAGGTACATACATACATAGCCTGTTTTTTTTTTTCGATGGATCATCCTATGACAACCCCCGCTCTTGGGCGGAGCGGGAGATAGTGTCAGACTCTTACTGACTAAAAGACCCATCCCGTTCCTTCAAGCCTTCATACCGGGGCTCGAGCGCCCTTTCGGATAACCCTGGCCCCAGTAGGCTGGGCCCCTGCTGTTGCTGACAACTCCTTGAGACGCGCGGGAACAGCGCGCGCCGTCGACGACTTGGGCTTGGTCCGGACAGGTACCGGACGGTCGGACAGCGAGCTATCCATTGCTCACTGTCCGCAAGCCCGCGCCTACGGTGGCTGGAAATCGGGATCGGAATCCCGGCGGCGGCGAGAGCGCCGTTGCCTGTTGCGGTCGGCCTCCTCCTTAGCGAGCATTACTGCTTCGCAGAAGTCGGCGACCGCCTGTCACTCCTCCTCGCTCCGGACCATGGCCTCGACCAAGGCCCGGCGCGAGAGGTCTCCGCTGCCGATCACCCCCACGAGGGCACGGCGATGCTCCGCCCAAGCAGGGCACACCGCGATTGTGTGCTCCACCGTGTCCTCCGGGCGTTCCGCACAGTGGCGACACCCGGGACATACATAGCCTGTCAAAATCGTTACCCTCTTTTGGCTTAGCCGTAGTCGGGTAATAAATAGTCCTAGAACGCTATCACACCCTCACCCTCCACCCCAGAGCGAGAGAAGTCATTGAATGAATTCCCATCTCAAAAAAAAACCTACATAGGTTTTATTCTAACTAGAAAATCTTCTATCCAGATTCCATACATCCATTCAACAAAGCACGAAACCATTTAAATTATACAAATAAAAATTCCAACAGAATTTTTTCCAACATTTAAAAACCATAAACGCGAACACAACCTGAAAGGAAAGCCACAAAACACAGCTTTATCAATTAAAAGCTATTAAAGCGCCGATCTTACAAAAACAAATAATAAACCGCCTGAATGGGTATTGAAAAGCAGAAGAAAGGAATAATGAACGCACTCGATGTAAATAAAGCATCGGGTTTCATAACACACGCGTATCTATGGAGACGAGTCATCGTGGAATGTGCAACTAAGGACAGTCTGCACAGGTGGGGGCGAACGCTGACTACCCACAATCATAAATAAATAATAAACAACCTGAAAACATTGGAACAAGAATTCTTTCGTATCATAAAAATATTTTTGCACAACACTATTTTGGGTTTTTGTGGGTAGTAGCGGTTATTATTACCCACGGTTTGTCACTAACCTTTTAATAGTACTACAACACACGTGCGTGATAACCTAAACGACTACACGTATAAAATAATTATCCCTTATCAAGTGTGAAATCTGGATGCTAACGTTGCAGCGCGATATGCTCATTATACAAAATAGTCCAGTTATCCTTAATTAAATGTAATTATTATAGGTTAGTGTCTTTGTTCGGCGAGTGGAGACGGCCTTATTGACTGGGCGGCGCCGGTCGCGCGCGCTCGGCCGCGCTCGGCTGCCGCTCGGACGGGCTCGGCAAACTTCGCGCCCGCTCGGAACGTTTCACTAGAAATTTAAGGGCTGCGTTAGGGGTATTCCGACAGGCGCGCTGCGTCTGCGGGACGGCCATGGCACCCGCACGGCGTTACATAACGCGCCGACCCCGATACATGACTCAAAACAATTCTAATATTATTCACCCGATCTAAAACTAAATAAAATAGCTTCTCTTATACGATAAGCGGCCCGCTCTGGACCGGTCAAAGAGAAAGCGCCGCCTAAAGCACGGCCAATTGTCGTCACGACAAAAAGACGATAGTAGCAATTTCCCTTTGCCGACAACCCTTTGCGAGGCGAGAGGCTGAGCGCGCTCCGGGCACATGGCGCGGGGCGGGGGGCGCGCGAGGCGAGGGGGGCGGCGGGCGGAGGGCGCGGGGAGGCTTTCCCGGGCCGCCCCGCCTCAGTGGCGGCCTGCAGTGGCAACGACGCGCGTGTCGCCTCCGACACTTCCGCCCCGCGCACCTAATCCGCTCATTTAGCTAGCAAACGCCGCATACGGTGTGGTGGCGGAGGCAGCCCTGCGGCGCGCGGCCCGGGGCCCATGCTCTGAGGGGCCCGTGCTCTACCGGGGCCTCACCCGGCGCTTCGACCGCGTCCCCGGCATGTGAGACCGCGCCGCGCCGCTCCGCAAAATGACCGTGTGTTCAATTGTTTACGTTAACGATAGTTGATAACCGGGAGGCCGACGCTGGCATGCTCATGTGAGTATACGACGATCAATCCTACCGCTCTACCGGCCGCAGACACCACGCCGCGTCCACAAGAGCACGCAATTTTCCCCGTGAATAAATAAGCTAGCATGTAAAGTCGTACAAGAAGACAAAGCGTAGTTAATGTCTCGGAGCGTTTTGGAGCGGTTTTCCTGCATTGCGACAATGTTGTATGAAAAAGTTTTGATATATTATTAACGTGCGAGTGTGATGTACAGTCGACGCGGCGCTGGTGGCGGAGTGGTTGTCTGACGTGACGATGTTGTGACTTGTCGGCAGTCGGACTGTTGGTGGGGAGTCGTGGACTGGTTGTCGTGGTCGCGCGGGTGTTGGACGCGCGGGCAGCTCATCGCGCGTGCTGGCGGGCCGGCGCCATGCGATAGCGCGGCGGCGCGGCCGAGCGGCGGGCGAACACTCGTGCGCTCTCGGCTATGTGCCCCCCTTGCGCTACACTGTAAGTACAACTCACCACCCACATAAAAAATAATTCCACTACCTCAAAAACAGATTTTTCAACATTTTTTATTATAATCACCGCATTTGACCAGCAACCTGGTGATTCCAGTGCGCGCGGGTAATGCGCGAAAACATTCTGAAAGTGTCACGTACACACGGCCGCTGATAAGTCGGTCAACATAAAAATAAAAACCATATCTACGACATTTCCACTAAGAACTCTCATTGATAAAGTGGTACATCCCAATAATCTGCAAAAAAAAAATAGTCGGAAAAACTAAGCGAAGTGGTGCTTACATACACTTAGAACTTTAATGCCTACTAAAAATAATCCCTGACTACTTACGTGGCTGGTGTCACTAGCCATTCGCTGAAAATGACCCATAACTTTATTCCCATTGCCGCACTCCTGCCGTATATTTACGGTTACGTTGCGACGTAACGTACAGACGTCTACATAAATTTCGTGCGTACGGCTGTTGCAATTTGCCGTCTCCGACCGAAACTGGGTTAAGTCAAAAATTGAGAATTTCTCTAAAATTGCTCTAGACTTTAAGTTATGGTGATGAGATTTCTGCGTGAAAATATATTTGTAACGCAAAACATTCAAGTTTTGTACTATTTTATTAAGTAAAAAATATACTGCGACATTTGTTATTTTCATCATCATAAAAGTCTAAACTTAAAAATATATTTTCTAATCACTTACATTTTTTTTACCTAATTACACAACGAATAAGAAATTCACAAACTCAATAAAGCACTAGGTACCCATGAACTTAGTTCAGGCAATCAGAGTAGTGATTGAAATTCAATTCTGCGAATTGGAGAGCACTTACTTACTCTATGTCACCAAGAGCCTCCATCGTAGGGATTTAGCCCCCTTTTGCTACGAGGGTTCACGACTCAAAGTACAATAAAGTGCTTGAAATATGTCCTTGTAATTTAGCTGTATAAAATTACTATAACAAATAAACAACTTTCACCTTTAAAAATTATAGCCTATGCGTTAAACCAGGATGTAAACTATCCTGGTAATATATTCCATCAAAATCCGTTTAGCCGTTTGAGTGTGAAAAAGTAACAAATAAACTCTTTGATAAATAATATATATTTTGCAAGTAGGTTGTTTTTAAAACACTTTTACTCGTCAATTTTTACGTTAGTTTAAATAAAATAAGGCCGGTGCTTCCTAGCTACCCTGAGAAAAAACACCGAAATAAACTTAGGGGTCAAAGTTTCTTTTAAAATCCATACAGCAAACATGTAATGGTCAAATCATATGAAAACTATGTAGTAACCTACATGCTTTTCATATGTGTCAGAAATGTCATCAGTGTCTGAAATGGTCTCTTGAGGAAAGAACCACATGGATTTGAGTGGACCTGCCCAGTAAGTGGAAGTATTTGTCTATGTAATATTAAGTGTGATAAGCATTACAGTACCTATATTTTTCAGAGAAGTACCTTCAAGTCTTTTAGTATTAAAATGCGTGAGGAAAGTTCTTTTGGGTATGAAAGAGAAAGAAGAAAGGTGAAGACTGAATCGAATAGTTGATTGTGTGAAAAAATCACTAGAAAAAAGGTGAAGAATACAAATTTATTTATTTAGTACAATTAGTCTCTATACTAATAAGACATGAGACAATGGGACAAGGGCAGGAAGAAGAAGAAGAAGTCTCTACACTAATAGTTAATACAAATACGTGCGAGGAGACTCCAATTATATTCTTGTTAAATAAATTTCAATTCGAAGATCAAAAATTGATTAAAAAGAAATAAAAAAAACATAACAATATAAAATTAAGCAAAACAATACCAATATTAAAAATAATTATAAGTCAGTGCACAATAATATATATGTATAATATGACCATTTCAGGCCCATATGAAAACCATGTAGGTTACTACATGGTTTTCATATGATTCGATCAATTTCAATTAACTACAGTAACATTATTTACATATCTTAAAAACAAATATACATTGGGCCACTAATGTATAAGAGAGCATGGCATAATGATAATTACTCTTACTATTTTTTAAGTATACCAATATAACAGGTTGGCAAACATAAAAAAACTGGTTCCCATACCAGGAGATTGCCGTGTGTATCTCACTGAATTCAAATTTGTTCAGTATCTGTCACGTTCAATTTTTGGGATATCGTTATTGAAGTAACCGGTATTGACGTATCATATTCGTACATCGTTTGAAAAAAAAAAGAAGAACATTTTTAACGTGGGCCACAATATTCTTCTGCAATATATTTTTGGTAGTATACTATTTTCTCTCTTTCTTTTTTCCAAACATCTCGTTCATCATCATGGAGCTCCTTAGAAGTCCTTAATTGAGCTACACAATTAATACTGACCAATGCTTACACTGACTAGATACGTCCACTCAAATCTGTGTGGTTCTTTTCTCAAAATACCATCTCAGACACTAACTGCAAGGTTCTCATAATAATTTGTCAATTACTTGTTTTTTGTATAGATTTTAAAAAAGACTGACCTCTGAATTTGTTACGTTGTTTCTTTTTGTGATAGTAAGAAACTACTAATCTAGTTTAAATGACGCGCAAAAGTGTTTTTAACAAGCTATTTGCAAAATAAATGTCATTTATCTTTGTTTTTGTGATAGCATTTACCAGTCCGGTATATAGACTCTAAACTGGTCCCGTCATTAATTCCTGGGGTCCGCCATGTTGTCGTGATGTCGAAATTTATATTTGAATTTTAAAAAATGAATTTAAATCATTAGATTTTTATACTTTTGATAGGCTCATGTTTGACCACTATCTCACCTGATAGTAAGCAGTGATATGGTCAAGAAGTGAGCATGCTTGCCTAGAAGTGACCGGTTCACTCTTCTTAAAGACCCCTAGATTGTAGCTATTTAGAAACTCAGACTTTCTTTTTTAAGTGACAAAAAATATGCCTTTTCTTTAGTTAGCCTATCTTATACATGGAATTGCATTAAAATTTGACGTGCTAGAGAAATTCTGACTAAATATTTTGGTCTACCGTTTTTTTTATGGTGTGAAAATCATCTAATGACAACCCCCGCTCTTAGGCGGAGCGGGAAATAGTGACTCTTACTAACTAAAAACCTCAAAACACAGGAATCATAAATTCTGTTCTGTGCTAAAAACCTACCCCGTTCCTTCATGCCTTCATACCGGGGCTGAGCTACTCTTTCGAAACTAACCTTGGCCCCAGTAGGCTTCGACCCAGCTGGGCCCCTGCTGTTGCTGACAACTCCTTGAGACACCCGGGAATGGTCCACCGTGTTCAAATAATATCAGAACCACATTAAAATTCTTTTGCTTATATTTTGATACCAACCAGCAAAATTCATAGAATAAAAGTACCAAATTATACGCTAGTCCAAATTAAGATCGTTTGATCACTTTCTGTACAAGTTAATGTATTAAAAAAACACTCCCACACGCCGATGCTTTTATAATTACTTATGGAACGACTGATCCTAAGTTAATTACATTTTACAAAATGGAACCCCAATTACAAAGTATGATAATGTATTAGCACCAAAATAAATCAGAATTTTTTGCTAGAAATTGGTATACATACAACAATTCGTAAATTGATTGTAAGTTCAATAAAAGACATTTAACTTTCAAGTTTTTGTAAAAGCTTGAACTTTCGTGAAGAGTCTAAAAATAATCATTAGGCAATGTTTTACGTTATCATCATAGTCATTTCAGCCCAAAGATGGCTACTGTTGGACATAGGCCTCCCCCAAGCGTCGCCACAACGACTAGTCTTGTGCGTCTCGCATCCATTGTATTCCTGCAACCCTCACCAGGTCATCGATCCACCTTGTGGGAGGCTTTCCAATGCTGCATCTTCCAGTACGTGGTCGCCACTCCAGAACTTTTCGCCCCCATCGACCATCTGTTCTGCGTGCAATATGCCCTGCCCATTGCCACTTAAGGGGATGCAATTCGACATATATTTTCGCTGTTTTTCGTACAACCGCTCTTATGCGATTACGTTATTACATATTTTGGATACACAGTAACTTGTCAATATTACCTAGGCTTCTATTGAAATCAATTTATCACAAAATCTGTTATTTTGATCTTTGACACGTAATTTACTCAAAAACTAAAGATGTTAAAAAAAATAACAATTGACGCCTTTTAAATTTTATCATGCTTCTAAATGACGAAACTTGTTTTTCAAAAATTTTAAGCGTTTAAAAGAAACACATATTTCCTGGAACAAGTTTTGCAAAATATTCGGGTATCTCACGGAATAACCTGATGCCAACATAGTTTTCAGGCGTTATCTGTCTATTTTCCCATTGCCTTTTCGTCAAACATCGCGTTGGATTGGTTAAATGAAGTAACAAGCTTTTAAACCATTCTCGATGTTGACGATAGACGAGTGGAAATGGAACAATTTTCCGAGCTTTGATGTTAAACTTTTTTTTTCTGCTGATATTTTCATACCGTGCGTAGATAAAAATATCCTACTTTTTATCCAATTTAAGCTTTACACGTGTTAGTAATTTTAAACCAAATCCATTTGGCTATTGAGATGTTGTTGATAAGCATCTATACGTAGGTATTGACTTTCAAAATTATAATACAGTAAAACCTGTTAAGTGGGCCCTGAATATATGAGAAACATCTGTAGGTATAATAAGTTTCCAATGCTTTTACATTGAAATCCCGCTGTCACTGAAAATATTAAAACTCTATAGTTGTGCCAAATAAAGTAATTTTCTTTCTTTATTTATTTTCTTCTCTCTATCTTTAAATGAGACAAACCAAGACTGGCTTGGAAAACTATGTAAATGTAAAGCTTCTACATTATGTAAGTAACTGAAATAATACATGTACTATATGGGATATATTAAATGCACTTAAAAATTAAACACGCACAAATATAATTAGAAAATAAAGATACAATCATAATTTAAGCACTGATATTTTAATTAAATGCACTTACCCAGTGTTTTTTTTTTTAAGGAATTAGTTATCCTATTTGTACGTAAATAATCTAAGAATCGACGCTAACACCGATTGATCAGCGCTTGATCACATATACCAAGCGCTAACAGCGTAACGCTTGTTATCTGTAATCAAGCCGTGTCTCAAATTTTTTACTATAGTCTGCCTAAAAAGTAAACCGACTTGGGAATTTTGAATAATATTTAATTATTTAAAAAATACTTCTATTCGATACTTTTTATAAGGTTATTCTATTAGTAAACAATAATCAAAATCTCTTAATCAACCTTGATTGAACCAGCTTTGACTATATATGATTTAATTTTACCCTAACAATTACCCAAGGTTGACTTACTCGTATTAGACAGACTCTAATATGGTTCAATCGTAAAACGTATAAAAGAACAATCGATTAAAAATTGAAGAAGGATGAATATCTAGTAAGGTTTACTGAGAGAAAACTCATTGCTGAACCAAACTCTCTTTATGTATGACCAGGTATTATGTTATGTTTTTGTTATTTTAGAATTAGCTTAAAATGTTACATTTTCATGAAAATCTAGATAAACTTTAAGATTTTTGATAAAATCTCGTTTGATAATCTCGAAAAAATATAAATAATTTGGCTTTAAAATTACAGAGGTACCAGACTCAAAACTTGTTTGATTACAAATCGGTTAACAGGTAAATAAAAACAGTCAATATCAACAAAATAAATTGATAAACATTTTTGACAAGATAGGAAACGAACATTTCCTCCACGAATTATATTATACAAGGAGTGATTTTATGGTTCGAGAGATAGATACGCTTAATTATTTACTTGTGACTTGGTGGCTTTTTTTTAATTAATGCTGTGCCCCGCGGTTTCACCCGCGTTTTTCTCGTTTCCGTGGAAATACCGAGATAAAATATTGCCTATAATTGCCTCCCTCAATAAATGGACTACTGAATATTTAAACAGTTTTCATATCAGATCAATATTTCCCAAGATTACCGCGTTCATAAATGTATTTATTATACTCTTCAAAGATCTTATACTTACAATCATGAACAAATATATTTCGAAAAAGATTATTACAAGATTTTATGTTGATAAAAAACTCTACGGCCCATAACTCATTAATAGGTACCAACTCTTAACATCTTACACACGTGATAACTTTTAAATGAAATATCCGATTGAGATGAAACAAAAAGTATTGTACTTCTACATAAATACTCTTGATAACATAATGCTTAATTTCGATAAAGATTAATATTACGATACATATTTAAAAATCCCGATCTACAAAGCCGTACTACATCATTTTGTTCTATTGTCAATAGTTTTTGCAGCGCACGCAAAAATAGGTTTTCGATTTTACACCTTGTGTTACAAAATAGCAATTTTATTACGGATCCCTAATTTTGAAAAAAAAACGTATCTATAGCCTTCCTCAATAACTGGACTACCCAACACTGAAAGAATCATTCAAATCGGACCAGTAGTTCCAGAGATTAGCGCGTTCAAACAAACTCTTCCGCTTTTTAATATTATATATATATAAAAAATAACATAATAATATATAAGTATAGATAGGCTTGCGTTTGACCACCATCTCACCTGATGGTAAGCTATGATGTGGTCGACGATGAAGCACGCTTGCCTAGAAGAAACCTATTCACTCTCGATTTAAAGACTCCTAAGTTGTAGCTACTTTTAGGGTGTTTATAATACGGTGCAGATTTCTTCACGCGGGTTGCCTCCGCATGCAAAAAATATTACGCAGCGTGAGACAGTCTAGCCTACGATCTATCTTTCAGTGGGCTGCTATGCATTGTGGCTGTGTGTAAGGGACGAAAAATGTGCAGGGCTGCTGTCCGAGATCATACACCGCATCATGCGTGCGTGTTTCCCGGATTACAATAAATATTTGTATGAGAAGGACGTTTGCAGGGGTTACGCATGGCAACTGCGTGATCAAAACTGCACGATATTAAAACACCCATAGTCAGTAAAAATCTAACATTAAGTCTCACTCCAATTAGAGCTGCAGACAGACAAAAGAGAGGAAAATAGAATAAAAAGAGAACTCCACAAATCATGTTCGAGTGCAGTGTTCAAGGCAAATGATTTTATTTAGTGCAGCCGTGAGACACACGTTTGTGTTTTTTTTTAAATCTTGAGTTATTACATGTTATTTCTACACTGTGTGTGTGTCTTCTATGGTGTGTGTCTAAATAAAATATTTTCTTTCATTCTTTTTGGTAATTGAAAGATTCACAGTTTTAGAAAAACAAAAAGTGAATTAATGTGAAATTTCTAATATGTGTAGGTAAACTGTATAGCTCTATCTCGAAATGCAGATGATTCATAATGTTCATAATTCAATCGGTTTTTTGTTTATTTATACCAAAGAAATAAAAGATAGATCAGATATCACCCTACTAGGGCCATGGCCCAGCAGGGTCGAAGCCTACTAGGGCCATAGGTTGTGCGAAACAAAACCTGGTGGCCTTAGAGTGAAGGGAAAAAAACGAACAAACGAGTGGGTCAGTAAAAGTCTTTTCCACTCTACCAAGGACTGGAGTTGTTATTGGATGATTTTCCAATTAAAGAAAAGCTTATTTCTTCTGAAAGTATTACTTGAGGTCCCATCGTCGACCGCATCGTCGCTTTTCATCAGGTGAGATAGCGGTCAAACGCAAACCTGTGTGCTTAGTCAAAAAACCCTCTCGCCCAGCCCTAGAGCGGGAGAAGTCATTAAATGAGACTGACCTTAAAAACAAAAGATTAAAATTAATTTACTCAATTTTATTATTACAAGCTTTTATTTAGTTTCACCTGTCCCGATGTTTGTCTGTCATCAAATCTTGCAAATTAAATTTGACCCATTTACCGGCTACCGATTAAGCTGAAATTTTGCATGCATGTGTAAATCAAATGACAATGCAAAATTATTATGACATGGAGCTAATCTGATGATGGAACCGGAAGGTGGCTATAGGAACTTGGTAGTTACAACGACACAACTCCATCAAGTTTGGGCTCGTATGATTCATCTTGACGAGTATTAATTATATTAGTATACCGAGTTATAAAAGCTTGCTATGAAAAAATGATTTTCACTAAAAACTTGTTTATATAAAGAAAAATGTGCTAATAACGAGAAAGTACTTAATTTCTTTTTGTACACGTGTAAGTAATCATGTTACCATATAATAGGTTACACAGTTATTTATTTAAACCATTTTATGAACAGCGTCAGAGTATTATGGCATCAATGTCAAAGTAGCTACCGTTTCGTTTTCATTACCTCAGGGAAATCAAGATCATTCCGAATTTACACAACCGGTAAGGTTTTCAGTATTAATCTTTCACCCAATATGTTGAGCTATTAATAATTTAATTATTCTATAAAATATAATGTTGTAGAGGATGAGTATAATTGATAATTGTGTACACTCATGAGCTTCTAGGTCATAGACTCTAGAGAAGTGTACGTTATACATGTGGATGGGTTGAGAGGGAGAGGGAGGCCAAAGAAAAGATGGATGGATTATCTGAGGAGTGATAGGAAAAAGATGAAGGAAAAGGGAGTTACTGATATATATTTAGAAAGATATACAGAGTGGAAGAAAAGATAAAGATAATGTGGCTCTAGAGAAGTTTTACCGTGAAACAAAATTGTATACAGTTGCTGTTGAATTGTCACGTGATCAATGCCTATTTATTTTTTAAATGATTGTCTAGAGCTTCTTCTTATTTCAGTAAAATTAATAAATATTAATAAAAAACCCTAAACAAATCAAAACAAACTAAAATATGACGTCAAAAATCTTTAAATCGCCGTCGACTGGGTGTCCAAAATACTGGCGGCATTAGCACGCTATATGGCAATGCTTAAGGTAGAACTACATTGCGTACACGTGCAATCGTGCATCTGACCACATTGGTCTTCATACATTTTACATGGAAACTAGACTTGAAGAGCTACTTTAGATCCACACCACGCGACGTCGTTCTACGTACAAATGAAGAGGTCTAATGTAACTAGCTTTATTCTTTTTCCAAGGTTAGCCAACTAGGGTTACAGTCTCCACGTCATTCTATGTTAGTTAATTTACTTTAATCAAAATTTAAATAACATTACCATCTTCACTAACTTTCTTTTTAGAAAACGCTTCAAAAACCTAAAATGTTAACGAGATCCGAAAATGCGTAAAATCCCATTACCCTCCATTATTCATAAATATTTTTCGGGGAGATGTAACCTTATCTTAAAAATGCTGAAGACCATCATCCCTAAGGACTGTCGCGTTGAAAACCTTCTCAACCAAATAATTCTTGAGGCGAAAGATGGTGTCAATGGCTTATTATGACCTGGAGAGAGGAATATAAATTAGACGGCTTTCCGAGTATCGTAAATGGAATAGTATTAGCTGCTAGTTCTTGGAAAATATGCTGATTGGGTTTCGTGGACGTATCTTTACCATTTTTTTTTGTCTTCATTCTCATGCAATACAATAATGTTTTACTTAAAGCTACGCAGAAAAATGATCATATATTTTGCATGAGGTTTTAACCTTTCAGTCGTAGTAATTACAGACACAATAGAAAGATAATGGGCGCGTGAAGCGTTTGCTTGGGATTTAATGAATTAATAAAAAAACCCGTAACCTGTCAAAGTATGGTTAACATCTTTTTAATTCAGAAATTAGAAAAATATATTTCAAATACATGTAAAGGTACTTTTGAATTGTCAAAATGTCAGTCAGCAAAAAAAAGTGAAGCTAAATTGCACGTTCCAAAGCGTAGATCTCTATAGAAAAGAATGTGAAAGAAACTTCACGGACCCTTTTTTAATATACTATGAGTTACATTATTCTTAATTACATATCTCTTGTCGCTTCTATTATGTGAGTACTATATTTATAAACTAGCTTTTGCCCGCAGCTTCGCCCACCTACACAAAATATAGCCTATTGTCACTCAGAAATAAACCAGCTGTCTATCGGTGAAAAAATCTTCAGACTATTACTTTCAGAGATTACCGCCTACAAAAAACAAACTTTACTTAAAAGAAAATTAAAAAATATAAATTAAAATAATCCTCTGCCAGCTAAGAGATCTAACTCCATACAAAAACCAGATGATAATCCTAGATTTAAAATAGATAAGAAAGAACCATCACTAAATCTGAAGTCCACTGAACCACCCTGCGACACAATTCAAAATCAGTTAAGGCGAAGCTTATCACGTTATCGTTAAGAGGCAGATATTGCGTCTGCGCGCCGGGGTATCAAATATGAAGTTTTTACAAGGGTCTTTATCTCCGAGATATTGTTTAGTCAGCGGTTAGCGTTTATTGTCCGGGCGGCTACAGGATGCATACTTGTGGAGACTTGATGGAGGAATATCTATAGTGGTGGGAAATTTTTCTGGGTATTTTTTTTTAAAGTTTTATTTTTGTTCGGGCTGCTACCAGTGGCTTTGCACGAGTAAAAGTAGAAAAAAGAGTATTGTAAGTGCTAATTCAGTATAAGGTCTACCTGTGTGCTAAATTTCATCAAAATCAGTTCTGCCGTTCCGGCGTGAAGAAATAAAAAACATAGACACATTAACAAACTTTCATCTTCATCTACAGTAATATAATAAAGAGGTAAAGTTTGTTTTTATGCTTTTTTGTTTGTAGGAGGTA
Organism: Mythimna albipuncta; assembly: GCA_929112965.1. Lineage (NCBI taxonomy): Eukaryota > Metazoa > Arthropoda > Insecta > Lepidoptera > Noctuidae > Mythimna > Mythimna albipuncta. Next base: position 3,722,226 of record OV815973.1, read on the forward strand.
ATCTCTGGAAGTACTAGTCCGATTGCTAAAATTTTTTCTCCGAGAGAAAGCTGCTTGATTCCTGAGTGACATAGGCTATATTTTATGTACGTGGGCGAAGCTGCTGACAAAAGCTAGTAATTTATATTAGTGAGAGGTTTTTCTTTAAAACATGAAGCTTTCTATGATTGATTGGACTGTTAAAAATATTATATAGGTGATTAACACAATTTTCTATCCTGTCCAAAAAAGTATACGAAATTTTTTTTTTAATAAGTCTATACCCATAAACTTGCCATTAAGTACCTATTAGAAAAATAATTTTCGCTTTACCAATCAGTGGTACCAACATAACAAAAACCTTTTAAGACACTCAACAATCCACAGACGCCAATCAATACAGATACTTTATTTTTATTTTGTTTACTTGAAAGCTGAAGTTACGTAAAAAAATAATGAACGACCGATTTTTAGTTACAAAACCTTTCGCCAACCGTTTGAAAAGCAGCCTTATTACTATTCAATTACGTTGTATTTTCGGGTGCGCGTCGTTCACCGCAGATCGACACATAATACTGGGCCGTCGTTGGAGCCCAATGGACCTCTTCCTTTATTTGAATATTTATTAAATCATCCCCCCTTTACCCCAAACGATCGGATCCCCCCTTAGTGTTGTGACAACGAGGTTTTCCTTCGCGTTTCATTTGGCTTATCGAGAAAATGTTTGTGATGAAACGTTGTTTTTCGACTTGAGACGTCCTCCGTTTGGTCCGTAGTAATTTATAAGCAGTGTTTTTATATTTTGCAGTAAAATATTTAAAAAAAATATAATAATCACTCGTGGAACTAAAAATAAAATAAAATAATGTTAAAAATCATCCACAAAAAGCCTAATTAGATTTCTTTCATTATCATTATCTTTTGAGCCGAAAGACGTGTTTAACAGTGGATCACATCCATCGGTTTCCCGATGGAGATTTTTTAAAACTAAATTTACAAATTCAGATTTAGATCCACATTTATTGAGTCACGGGTAATTCAGTTCGTAATTTTTTTATTTAACAATTTATGTACATACAATAATAAAAGAACAGAAGAAGGAAACAGAAGAATAGTACAAAGGTGATTATTAAAGAGACAAGTAACATATCCATAGGCCAGTGTGCAATATTTATTTATTTTTATGTCAGAAAGAAAAGAAAATCGTCATAGTTCACAAAATAATCAAAGAAATATAATATTAACTCCACTTGTTATTAAAGAATTCATTGATTGTTATAACACAATTTTAAAAAACCATAATTTTTAATAGATTTTTTCTATTTTTAATGAAAGGATTTTTTTCTAAAGGAAAATATTTATTTTCTATTTTTTTTTTAATTAGGTTCAGTATATAGTTAGTTAATTAAATAAGGAGTATCGTAAATTATCACACATATTTTTCCTTAAAACGATAACTTTTTTCATTGTAAAAAAAAATAACATGATTGAGACCATCGTAAAAATTGGTTACTTTTGATAGATCGTACAGTACCTATATAGTTTCTAAAAAAATATTTTTTATGTTTCGGTTTAGACCCGAAAAGTAGCTTCCGTATTTCAAAATTTGCTTTACATATCCTTGTTTGTTCTATATCATATAGACAGATGGACAGACAAACAAGTGATCCTATAATAGTTCCATTTTTTATTCGACCGATCGTAACCCTAAAAATCAAGTTAAATATTCCTATTACCCACAAGTTTACGAAGCAAGCAGATAGAAGCTAATGTTCACAATATATACACTGCATTATCGTCACCTGCAGCGGTAATGTGTAGGCTGTAACACCTACTAAGCAGCTTATCGACCGAGACCACCGTGAATACACGCTAGGCTTCTTCGTTTACTGTACTCCTAGTACCTTGGTTATGTATGTCATTAAATTTTTCAATAGATTTTATTAATTGTGATTGTGTTTGTTGTGTATGTGTGGTGTTATGTGTGTGGTGGATTAGCAATATATTAAAAAAAAACACTTACTTTAAAACCCGGCTTCACCACTTTAGATGTTTTTTCACGAAAAGAGTGACGGGAAAAAGTGTTTTATAAAACCTATTAGCAAAAATAAAAACAATTACTTACCAAAGAAGCTGATCTCCAGCTGGGAATTACACTTATTAGTCTGTGTATTCTGATAGCTACAACCTGGAGGTTTTTAAGTAAAGAGTAAATAGGTTACTTCTAGGCACGCGTGCTCCATCGTCGGCCACATCATCGCTTGCCATTAGTTGAGATAGTGGAGAAAAGCGAGCCAATGTATACTATCTACATTAGTTAGTAGGAGATAATCTCAGGAAGTTCTGGTCTGATTGCTAAATTTTATGTACGCAAGTGAAGCCACGGGCAAAAGTTCGTCCATAGTAAAAAAAATACTATACTAATATATTCAGCAACAATTATACAATATTACCACGATTACTTACAAAATCTATCAGCTAAAAACAGTCGACCTAAATCGCAGTCAAACGCTAGAAAGCATACAGAATCAATGTGAATTCCGACATGTAAACTCTGAAGTAAAATAAGCCAGACTCTCACAGTTTTGGTTTAACCGTCAACTGCTAATCAATTTTCATTTAGCTACTTAGTCGAAGTCACATCGGTTCTACTGGATATAGACTTTAGGTAAAACAATTTTAGATTGTGAAATCATTGAGGATCGATACTTATGGGTTCAATCGAAAATTATACTACAGGAACGTTCTACTAGATTAATAAATATCCTGATATGTTAGGTTTTTCATCATCTTCATCCTGCCCTTGTCCCGTTTTATTTGGGGTCGGCGCAACACGTTTTTTTCTTCCATTCTGTCCTGTCACTTGTCACGCTATCACTAACTCCCTTTTCTTTCATATCGCTTCTCACACAATCCATCCATTTTTTTTTGGCCTCCCTCTTCTCCTCCATCCATCCACATTTCTGAAACCAATAATAAATGATATTTATTTTGGGAAAAAGTTTTTTAAAAACACTTTTACGTGACAGTTTAAACTAGAGAAGGTCGGTGTTTCTTAGCTGATTACCCTAAGAAGTAACACCGAAACAAACTCAGGAGTCAATGTTTTAAAGTCCAGAAAGCAAACATGAAATGGTCAAATTATATGAAAACCATGCAGATTAGTGTCTGAACTGGACTTTTGAGCATCGCAACCCTGGAACGCAAAAGGCTACTTAAAGAACATGTATGAATTATAGTCAGTTAAGACTGACACTCTGTATAGCTCCACCCAGACTCAAATAGACCGTTTATAGGCGTTAAAAATAATGGCCAATGGTAAATATCAAATAGTACATCTCTATGGAGAAGAATGCGCAAGAAATTCTATGGACACTCTTTTAATCAAGTTTACGAACAAAACGTTTTGAGAAGAATGAGATTTCGTGCTGAAGTCTGTGTTTCTTGATAGCTATTATTATTATTATTTATTTATTTTCGGGCAACTGAGGGCCATAGATAAAATACACAATATTATAATCTTATAAACAAAATAAACTAATACCCTGCTATACCCTGGGGACCTTTAAGTCAAGACTTAACAGGCTAATTCTAGGCAAGCACCGTGTTCTATCTTCACCCGCATCGTCGCTTTACATCGTCTGAGAAACTGGTCAAGCGCGAGCCAATCAATAGTATTTAAAAGAACTCTTGAATTAAAGATTTCCAAGTTGTAAAAACCCTTGTAAGGAAACAATGACTTCTGCAGGAAACACTACTTACTGCCTCATACATTAAATGTTTTGCAAAAATATTAACTAAATGATAAATTATATTTATTTTGTAAATAGGTTTAAAAACACTTTTACACGCCATTTTTTTTTTCGTCAGTTTATGCTAAATGAAGCCGGTGTTTCCTATTTGACTACCCTGAGAAGAAACACCGAAACAAACTCAGGGGTCAAAGTCTCTTTTAAAATCCATACAGTAAATATGTAATGGTCAAATCACATGAAAACCATGCAGATATGTCTGAGATGGTCTTTTTAAGAAAGAACCATACAGATTTGATTGGACCTGTCCAATAAGTGTAAGCATTTGTCAGTATACGAAAAGCTCAACTTAGGACCACTAAGGAGCTCCACGACTTGACAAACAATACCAAAGGAAGGACATTAAATAACGACACAACAACAACACAACATCTCATACGACTTCTGTTTCATCTGAGAACAAAATCCTTAAACAAGAATGCACTTAATTGATTTAGCTATTATGCAGATATATAACTGATATTGTATATGTTTAGCTCCCATATTGAATCGCCACGACCAATTACAGCTCTCAGCGATAATTGCCGCACATAATCATGACGCTGCCAACACGCAAATTATCGACACATTCACAATATCCATTTTACCTATCAATTTAATATTTTGAAAATATTCTGCAGAATATTTTGGAGAGCAGTGGTGGCCGAGTGGTAACGGCCCCGACTTACGAGTTGTAGGTCGCGTGTTCGAACCCAGCCGGGCGCATTACTTTGTGTAATTTATTTCATCACCACTGTTCTCAAAACGGTGAAGGAAAACATCGTGAGGAAACCGGCATGTCCTAGAAACAAAAATTCGAAGACGTGTGACATTCACCAACACGCACTGGGCCCGCGTGGTGGATCACGGCCCATTCCCTCTCTTCGAGAAGAGGCTTGAGTTCCAACAGTGGGAACATTAAAAAGACTGGTGATGATGATGATGACGATGAGTATTTTGACTAAGTGCTTCACCGCGCACATCGAAGGACTGGAACAGTTTTCTTTGCCTGCTGCTGTCTTCCAGTTTGAATATAATTTTAGAATTTTTAAGGCTGAGCCACCGTAGGCGCAGGCTTGCGGACAGTGAGCAATGGGTAGCTCGCTGTCCGGCCATCCGGTAACTGTCCAAAGTCGTCGACGGAGCGCACTGTTCCCGCGCGCCTCAAGGTAAGTTGTCAGCAACAGCAAGGGCCCAGCCGGGTCGAAGTCTATTGGGGCCAGGGTTTTTTTTTTATAATGGATAGGCTCGCGTTTGACCACAATCAGGTACAATCTATTCACTCTTGACTTAAAGACCCCTAGGTTATAGCTATCAGGAAACACAGACTCCGGCAGGGAATTCCATCCCTTAGCTGTACGCATAATGAATGTACTCCCAAAACGCTTTGTACGTATAGGTGGGATGTCCACCATGTACCGGTGGCGCAACGCCGTACGTCTTGTGATCCGATGATGGAACGGGCTTGGCGGAATTAAATTATCCGAAAGGGCGCTCGAGCCCCAGTATGAAGGCTTGAAGGAACGGAATGGGTTTTTTAGTCCGCCCAAGAGCGGGGGTTGTCATTGGATGATGTTTCCCATCAAAAAAAAAAGAAAAAAAAATAGGCTGGAGTGAATAGGCTCTTAATAAACTAGTGCGCCTCGCCATCAAGGATTGCATCGCTACTTACCATCAGCCGAAATCGTAATCAAGTAATAGTTTATAGCAATTAAAAATATATATAACTAGTATTAAATCTTAAATGTAGTTGGTCTAGAATATGCAGCGTAAGAGTTATAGTCCAAAAGTTGACTCATACGTTGGAGTGCCTTAGATGCCTTTATAGCATTATTTTAGATTTCTTGATGAAGATCACTACCATTAACACAGCTTAATTTTTCAAAACAAAACGTATCGACTCAAAAGAAGAAATGTGAATCATCATTACCAATATTATCTTGTAAATGACTGACTGAAAAATGCATGAGAAACTTCCTTAACAATTTCAAAACCAAATTGCAATTCCATATCAATTTTACGAGAGAATTTATGGCAATATTATAGGGCAGTTCCTTCAGGATTTTCCTATAATATTGCCATATATTTCGACGGTATTTCCCCATTAATATTACAAAGTAACCCCAAAGAGCTATTTACAACATGCATAAAAATGTCAAACAATTTTTGTTGCAACCACGGCAACGAGTGGCTACGAGTATCGTAGCGGTGCTACGAAATTGCTACGCGCTACGCATAATGCTACGCGCTACGATAACTGACTACACCGTAGAATCACCGCGATTAGGATTTATTTAGTAATGTAATGTGATTTTTAGTCATTTTGGGTTTAAAATAATAAATTACTAGCTTTTGCCCGCGGCTTCGCCTGCGTACATAAATTATAGCCTATGTCACTCAAAAATAAAACGGCTTTTTATCTGTGAAAAAACTTTAGCAATCAGACCAGTATTTTCGGAGATTATGTTCTACAAACAAAAAAAAAACTTGACCTGTTTATAAATTATATCAATGCAAAAAAAAAGAGAGATAACGCCTGAAAACTCTGTTAGCATTCGGTAATTGCGTGACTTACTCGTTTTTTTTTTATCTCATATAAACTAGTGCTTGACTGCGATCCCGCCTGATGGTAAGCAGTGATGCAATGGTTGATGGTGAGGCGCACCAGTTTATTAAGAGCCTATTCACTCTAGCCTTACAAACCTATAAAAAATAAATAATTAAAGAACGTGTATTTTAAACCCTTAAAAGTTTTTCAGAAAAATTATCGTCATTCAGAATTTCAATTAAATGCGCCATGCTTCTATTAATGTGCTTTTTTATATTTTTAATATATGTTTATATTGTTTGGCCTAACGGGTTACCAGTGTTCCATATCAACCAACCTGGTTAATACGCCAAGTTTCGACAGTTCGGTCTCTAGTTGCGTCTCAGTGCTCTAAGTTCGGCGAACCTGACGTTCAGATGAAGGGTGCGGAGCGAACCGAAAATAGCTCGCTGTTCCAATCTCTAGTGTTCTTGATTATTTCTGTACGGCCGGGGTTTCGGCGCATATTTCGATGAGGAGTTCAAATTAATGGAGTATGCTGTTTGGTTTATTCGGAAACAGTATTGTTCAGCTTTCCTTAACTCATCGAATGTCTTAATTAGAGACACAATAGAAAGACAATTGCTTATGTCGAACTGTGTAACTTAAGACATTCAAAAGGTTAAATTTAAAGTTAAACAAAAATAGTTCATCATCTTATGGTAATTATTACTAACTAACTTTTGCCCACGGCTTTGTACGCGGACATGAAATATAGCCTAGCCCCAGCTTTCTATCGGTCAAAAAATTTTAGCAAACGGACCAGTACTTTCAGAGATTAACTCCTTCAAACAAAAACTATTTTGTGACTGACTAACATAATATTTGATTATCCAGAAAAAGAGCCGGTAAATGATTCATTTGCAACTTTTGAATCAAAAAATCTGAGAGTTTCAGAAATATTTTTTTATATTATCTTACGTAACTTATCATACGTAAATAAACATCGTTATGTGACATTACATATACATTTTGCGAACAAATATTTTGTTCACATTATTCACATGTTTACATCTTAAGAATGTTCAGTTAAAACTCATCTACATAATTCTGTCTTCAAGAGACATTATTATGCAAATATTTTGTGAAAAATTTCGAAGAAATAACGTTTATTTGATATGCGAGTATTTGTGTTATACAAATTTTACGTGACTGAAAGCGTGTGAGCGAAGCTTATCTAAAAAAAAATTCGAAAACAATAATATTGTGGAGAATACAAATATGGACGTGCGCTTTTACCTTCGTGGGGGTATTAGACTAGGCTCTGCACGTCAAAGACCCTGTAACCCCGTACTAAGGCCCCTAAGTGATAATAAAAATTATCAATATTAGATTATTAGAGTCAACTGTCACTTAAATTGGTTGATGACGATTGGCGCAGTGTTTGGCTGTTTTGCTGAACAAATATTTGTAAAGCCTACAGATAGTTGTATCGGCCCTGTCTTATATATTTTGAGTTTATTTGGAATGTAGCCACGAAATGACAAAATGTTTTCTTTGTTGGATTTTTGATAATCGTAATCGTTGATAGAATAACTGTTCTATTTTAGTCGTTTCAATCTGATCCTAAGGTTGTCTGGTATCGCTGTTAGCCATAAGGCCGCCATTATACCAATAGATTTATGTTTATGTACAAGCTACATTACTTTTTACCCGACTACGGCAAAGCCAAAGGAGGGTTATGATTTTGACAGGCTATGTATGTATGTGTGTGAGTATGTTCATCTGTTCCCCCATAGCTCCTAATCTACTTATCGGAACTCGACATATGAGGTATTGTTAGAACCGTCTTAATAGTCCGCTGAACATAGGCTACATGACGTGTCACAAAACTCGATATGGCGACCGCTAGCGGACAAAAAGTAATGTGTTAAAAATAAATACACCGTGTTTGATATCATTTGAAAGGGCTTAACTTGTATATTTCCAAAAAATTGGTCAAATGTAAAGTGACGCCCTCTAGCGAAAAACAGGTAATGTTTTAAAAAAAAAATACTCCCGTGTTTGGTATCATTTGAAAGGGCTTCACGTAAATAGTATAGAAACAAAGTAATTTAGTTTTGGTGACATCTATATTGCCATATAGGAACTAAAGTACAAAATCATGCATCGTGGTGTTATAGCCCTCCGCGTGATTAGAATATAAACAATCGTCCAAAATCAACTACGGGCATTTGCCCGGACCAAACACGATCCATCTGGTTGGAGAACCCTCCCTTTCCAACGGAGATTTGCAGGACTTTACACTCTGTTCTGCATATCTCTAAACCAACACACACCATTTATGCTGAACAGAACAAGAATGAACCAGCAAATCAGATCAATACCTGTAATCGGTGTACCTGTAACACCCTCAATATTAAGTGTAGTGAATTGACAAGCCAGACATATGTCGAAGTTAATGTGATTAGGCTCTGATTACCGATCGTGTATAACCTACTCTGTGATATCAGCGATTAGATTATAGTAATATCTGTAATGATGTGAATTTACATATCAAAAAGTTTGTTTTTACTATCATGCGGGTTTCATTTCGCATGCGAGATTGCGCCGCCTCGCATTACAATAAATACTTGTAATAAAACCGGCCAAGTGCGAGTCGGACTCGCCCATGAAGGGTTCCGTAGCAGCAAGTAACATAATATAAAAGTTCTTGAAATGTATTGTAACTTTGATCGATGTTTTAATAATAGTGTATTTTTTTCGATTTATGATGCATTAAAAAAAAACTACTTACTAGATTTCGTTCAAACCAATTTTCGTTGGTAGTTTTTATAGTAATGTACATCATATATTTTTTTTAGTTTTATCATTCTCTTATTTTAGAAGTTAGAGGGGGGGGGACACACATTTTGCCACTTTGGAAGTGTCTCTCGCGCAAACTATTCAGTTTAGATAAAAATGATATTAGAAACCTAAGTATGATTTTTGAAGACCTATCCATAGATACCCCACATGCACGGGTTTGATGAAAAAAAAAATTTTGAGGTTCAGTTCTTTGTATGGGGACCCCCAAAATTTATTGCTTTTTTTCTATTTTTATGTGAAAATCCTAATGCGGTTCACAGAATACATCTACTTACAAAGTTTCAACAGTATAGCTCTTATAGTTTCGGAAAAAAGTGGCTGTGACGTACGGACGGACAGACAGACAGACAGACAGACAGACAGACAGACAGACAGACAGACAGGCAGACAGACAGACATGACGAATCTATAAGGGTTCCGTTTTTTGCCATTTGGCTACGGAACCCTAAAAAGGACATTTGCGGGAGAAGTGCATGCGGAGCCAAATCCGTATGCGTGATGAAATCCGTATGATATAAAAAAAAAGTAAAGTGTTGCCAGTGATGACTGAAATGTGGCACTGAAATGTGGTCGCTTGCAAAAGATCTCATCAGAAGGCTTGAAGGCAATGGAAAGGGCTATGGTTGGAATTTTCTATAATTTTCAATGTTGCAGCTATCGCAGTAATGCTAGCGAAGGTAGCGGCCGCACACGTGAGGGAACGTAGATCTTCTCGCCTCAGCCGACAGGAGGTTTGTCGACCGTGTGGTATCCCCACATCGTCCGGATGATTTTGACCCTTTGGGACGCGTTCAACTTGACTGTCGGTCGCTTCCGCAGCGAAAGTGCCTAAACTGGCGCTCCATAAAGGGCCATAGAATGCACGATCCCCGCGAGAGGATGTCACATGTCATCGATTTTTAATTCTAATACATGACTTAACTGCTTTATATCAATCTCACTAAAATTAAATTACCAGTCTTTCTGTGGGTTTTAAACCCGTCGGATGCTCAACATGAGAGCGGTAACCCTGTTCTAAACTTGAGCAACATGTTAGACTACCCTAAGTGCCCATACACCTGCACTATGAAGGATTAAGTGAGTGCCACCGATGCTGCAGTAAACGAAGCCGCTTACTGGGCCCAAATAGTTTATACAGTTTACCATTCATTCGAAAAGAAGAAAAAATCTTTCAACCAATTTTTCAGATATTTTTTCCGCTTATAAAGCTACAGTCTCCATGTTATCGCCACAATCGCAGTAGCTCAACGCCCCTAATTGGCGCGAATGAACGAAACATCCGTTCGACGGTTTACGATTTCCCTTCTCCAACGAACAGGCGATGCGTCATTTCCTTGCACACCGATTGGTTTGATCATGGTAACGACTTATCCGGTATTAATTTGTACCGACGCAAACTCGTCATTGAAGCGTCAGGGATCCTATAAATGTGGTTCTGTTACGCTGTGGCTCGTAGTTGCGTTCGGATTTCACCTACATAGTTTTGTTTTTGTTTCATTGCTTCGTTTCCTGTTACTTTTTTGTTTTTATTCTTATATGTGCGGGCAATGGATGAGTTGTCAAGTGAATTTATGGTTTATTCTTTTGGAGTGACAGAATTTATAGAGGTGTGTACTGGAATTGTTCTGGCTTTTTTGGGGACAGTGGTCATATAATATAAACCAAATATTAACATCATTCTTTGTAGAAAAATAATATACATCTACACTAATATCATAAAGAGAGACATAAAATTTTATTTTTTTTGTTTGTAGGAGGTAATCTCTGAAAGTACAGGTCCAATTGTTAAAATTTTTTCATCGATAAAAAGCTGCTTTAATCCTGACTGATATAGGCTACATTTTATATACGCGGACGAAGCTACGGGCAAAAGCTAGTTACATAACATGTATTGTGAGGGAGCACAATAATTGTGATCATCATCATTATCATCGTCTTCCTACCTTTGTCTCATGTTACTGGTGGTCAACGCAACTCGTTTTTTTTCTTCCATTCTGTCCTTTCACCCGTCACACTATCACCCTCTTTTTTTCCTTATCGTACACACGCTTGATCTATCTTTTCTTTGGCCTCCCTCTCCCTCTCTATTCATCTTGATGTGATAACTCTTTGAATAATATTCGTGTTTCATCGCTCTGGTTTACATGACCATTTCAAGATAAATGATTCTCTACTAACTTTTCAGTCACAGGCGCCACTTTCTAACTTCCTTTAACGTACTCATTATTCACTTAATCGTTGTATCAATCCATCTCAATATTCTCCCTATCCCTATTAAGTCGGCTTTAAATAGCTCAGGTCATGTTTTAAATTATAAATCTCTGAATATAGTTATATAAGAAACCAGTTATTTTCCAACGACGTCAAGATCCTACATAAACTAACTATAGAAAATCTTACAAAATTTCTTCTAAACCAAACTAAATCGATATACTTTACCTACTTTCTCCCCTAACGTAAACATAACCACGGTATAAGACTATCTTTGTAATACAGTAGTTATCTTTCGAACGATCTGAGCAAAGATTCTGTAAAATGAAAACAAGATTATAGAATGTAACAAGATAAAGGGTTTTGAGATATAATACTATCTGCTTCTCTCACGGGTAGAGTGAAAGAGATAAGTTATAAGCTCCAAAATGGCTGACAATTTTTAAAATTATCAATTATCTGATGCTAGTTGCTTCTGCCGCGTGATAGAAGCATAATATAACCATAATCAGTTTTAATGTTCCCTCTGTTGGTACTCAGGCCTTCTCTCTAGGTGAGAGAATGGGCCGTAATCCACCACGCGGGCCCAGTGCGGGTTGGTGAATGTCACATTGTTTCCTCGATATTATATATTTGTACGATATTCCTACGATATTTTCCTTTACCATTTTGAGAGCAGTGGTGATGAAATAAATTATACAATGTAATGCGCCTGACTGGTTTTGAACCCGCGTAGATCATCATTCATTTGTAAGTCGGGGCCGTTATCACTTGGCCACTACTGCTCTTTGATAGTAAAAAGTCATAATAATACTATCATTTATTTATGCAAGTAACTAAGACTCATAATTACACATAACACAGAACACAGACAACATTTAAGTATCGGTATCCCAAAGGAACATACTTCAGAGATATCACCAAACCTACCAACTTAAACCCTTAACTCTAACTTACCCAAACCTATCAACCTACTAACCTATCAACCAATCAACCTCTCAACCTATCAACCTACCAACCTATCAACCTATCAACCTATCAACCTATCAACCTATCAACCTATCAACCTATCAACCTATCAACCTTTCATTTAAAATTACACAGTAAAATTTCACATTTTTCGTGCTGCAGAAAAAAACATTACTATTATTTTCAAACCATTAAAAATTGTTACTTTTTTTCGTGCAAAAAGTACCCAACTAAAGAAAATTAATACAATTTTTAAACCATTTAGTCTCTTTAATTCCAACATCGATACTGCGTTAAAAAAAATCACTTTCAGTTAGGTAAATAGCCTGGAAACCCCCCAAAACCTATTAATTTCAGGATACTCACGCAGACTTCGTTGGCCCCAATCCCGACCACGTCGAGATTATCTCACGGACCTCACACCGTGTGTACATTAGCTCCGTTGATGAGCTTATGAAGTCACTTTAGATGCAAAATTCTGTTACGAAACGGCTTCCCGAAGGCTAGTGTGTCGATAGCCTTATGAATTTATGTGTGGCTTCTGCGGGGCTTAGTAAATCGTGTATTGATAGCGGTTTTTGGTTGGCCCACAAGTTTGTTAGCTCCGTTTATAGAGAGGCGTTGGTGTTGCAGATTATTTTGAAGGCTTTTGGGTTGAAGCTTGTATATAATGGCATAATGTTGAAACGTTATCATAGTGGAGTGTGTCGTCACTATTATTTACGTTCCTATTGCTAATAATGCATTTAATTGTGAAAATTTTTACTTATAATTTCGTCTGATTCTCAAAATCTTGTTTGGTTATTTATACTGACGTAATCTCTGAAACTACTGAACTAATTCTGAAAATTCTTCCACTATTTCGTAGCGACACTATTTTTTAGTACAACAAATCTTTTTATCAGTTACATTTATGCAGATTTATATTATTTATTATTATTATGAGCCCGTTGTGTCCCACTGCAGGGAAAAGGCCTCCCTTCCATTATTCCACTCTTTTCTGTCCTTAGCCACTTTTGGCCAGTCCTTAAGGATATATAAATTTATTTATTTTTTTATGGTGGCAAAAAAATATCCTGTGACATCCCCCGCCCTTGGGCGGAGCGGGAGATAGTGTCAGACTCTTACTGACTAAAAGACCCACCTCGTTTTTTCGAGCCTTCATACCGGGGCTCGAGCTCCCTTTCGGATAACCCTGGCCCCAGTAGACATAATAAACTTGACGCGGACGAAGTTGCGAGAAACAGCCAGGTTTATATTTTTTGACTATTCATATTATCTCATCCATTTGTATAACTAGATATTAATGCTAATGTTATAAATGCGAAAGTAACTCTGTCTTTGCTTCAGTGTCAGTTACTTTTCTACAAAACTTGGCTGATTGGTCAAATATCCTCGAACAGGTCATAGGGTACATATTTATTTTCCCTGAAGTAGCGATTTTTTTTTTATTATTTTTGTATCCACTTTTTTTAAGGTGAGAAAGTATCCAATGACTTGTTCCACTCTAGGACAGAGTGGAAGGGCGTGTCAGACATTTACTGAGTAAACCCACACCTTTGTTACTTCTTTACATATGACCCCAACAGGTGTTGGACCTGTTGGGTCCCTACTGTTTTGCTGACATCTTTTTGAGGCGCCCGTGGATCACTACGCATCATCGTTGGTCTAATAGTCAAAGGCCCTGACTGTTATGCCGGAGGTCATGGGTTCGATTCCTTACTTAGGACATATGTTTATGTGACAAGCACTATCATTTGTACTGTGTCTGCGTGTAATTTATCTAATGTATGTATTTAGAAACATATGAGTACTTTTCTTAATTATCTATTACTCATAACAAAAGCTCTGCTTAACTTAGAACTAGACGGGGCGTTGTGTGATAATTTGTGGAATATTAATATTTATTCGAGCATACCATGAAACATCAAGTCCGATAACTGTTCTAACCAATTATAATGAATAAACCAAGCAAAAACATCTTGCGAATTATTTCTTAGATCCCCATTTTCGCTGTCCCTTCAATATCAGAATAATAAGGACAAAGTTCACAGCCGATTAATTGAATACCCGTGTCATCATTGAATATCGTTTATCTCTCTCCGTGTTATTACGAACAAAATACTCGAACATAAAAAGGACCATTAATGGACTATACGTGTTTAAATGAGCCAAACTCACCGCAATAATAATTCGTTTTGTATTAAATAGGCACTTTTAATTTGAATTTAATTGTTATGTTAGTCACTAAAATAATATTGGGTTGTTTAGTCTAAATGTACTATTCCGATAATGACGCTTATATATAAACGTGTATACAAAATTAGTTTTTGTATATGTGAAATCCGAAATACATGTCTAGTATTTTTATGTAAAGTCAAAAATCTATGTAAAAAATTTCAAAATTGCATTAGAATAAATCAGTTATAGTACTTGATTGGTAACTTAAATACATGGTCACCGAGCCATACGGGCACAAAATAGATAAGTACAGAAAACAATCTCATGTATGTACTTCACTTTTTATACCTACGCTCGGTGGACGCACACTAATGAGCGTTTGAGCCGGAACTGTTCGACGAGTGGTCCGAGACGCGACCGAGACATCGTGTCCGTGAGCGGTGTCTATGTGTGCGTTGCTCGAGCGCGCTTTGTATGTAGATTGACTTATGTACCTATCTATTTTGTGACACGGGTGACGTGGGGTTGTGTTACTCCCGCATCCAGCTGTGTGCTTGTGTATAATGTCCGTTATAACCTGTCGTGACCTGTTTGTACATAGTGTTGGTGGTGTCCAACTTGTGACCTTTATTTTAAATATTTTTGGAAAAAATATAACATAGTGTAAAAATTATTGGAATAGATTTAATTACTGATTCTGAACAAACTATATTCAAGTTTCGCATATTACTAAAAATAATGTTGTATAAACCTCACTCATCTATCTGCCACAAATGGTATTTATTTTATGTTAAAAATAATGAAAAAACAATAATTGGTTTACAGGATT
This sequence comes from Mythimna albipuncta, assembly GCA_929112965.1. Classification (NCBI taxonomy): domain Eukaryota; kingdom Metazoa; phylum Arthropoda; class Insecta; order Lepidoptera; family Noctuidae; genus Mythimna; species Mythimna albipuncta. The sequence continues at coordinate 3,737,581 of OV815973.1, forward strand.
TTTACATGAAACTTTTAGAAGAACGCCTCTTATAAACAAACCAATTACAGACATACATATCTCTCACATATTCAGACGACTACTATTTACTTAGTTTTATAATATTAAAAAAAATAAAACTTCAATGTAATTACGATAAAAAAATCTACAATTATACACCGCTAAATTTTAATCGTTTTAATCCCTTAATTAAAACGATTAAATTGAATAATTGGTTTATTTAAAAAAATAAATCAATTATTCAATTACAAATAACACATAAAGCAATGAAATTATATATTAGAAACATTAACTTACAAATTAAAACTATTTAGCAAATGAAAGAAATGAAATGCTAGCAAAGGAGGCACGTGAGCTTAAAACTCAGAGCCATGGAACGTAAGGCAAAGAATGAATATAGGAGTGGGTTTTAGTCAGTCAAAGTCTGACACAAAAGAGCGGGAGAAGACATTGGATGTTTTTCCACCTAAAAAAACACATACTATAAGTTATCTATATATATAAAAATGAATCTCTATTTCCATGGTCACGCCATCACGCGTGAACGGCTGGACTGATTTCGCTAATTCTTTTTTTTGTGTTCGTCATTGAGAGAAGGTTCTTATGGAAAAAAATGATAATTAGGGTAGTGTAGAATACAGTAGTGTAGGGTAGTGTAGAGTACAGTAGAGTAGGGCAGTGTAGGGTAGTGTAGGGTAGAGTAAGGTTGAGTAGTGTAGACCAGGGTAGAGTAAAGTAGAGTTGGGTTGAGTAGGGTATAGTAAGGTGGAGTAGGGAAGAGCGGGAGCGAAGCCGAGCGGGCAAAAGCTATACTTAATGAAAGTCAAAGTAACCCATACGAGACCCTTCTTATGTAATGAGGCAAGAATACCTTACCGAAACTATGTTTATAGCGTGTTTCGGTCATAAATGTCAGAGCAAAGGTCGTAAAAAAATCATGGAATGTTATACATATTGTATGTATGTATTCTATGTATGTAATATCACATACACAGTCAATGTCAATAAGTTTTAGTAGGCCTAACCGGACACCGTAACTCGTTACTAGTGACGTTATACCATAGTAAGCTCATAAAATACACCGTGAAACACCATAAGAAGTGTCTCGACTTATATATGAAGGATAGATTACGTGAAAGAATTCAGAATTTCGATTATGGATGATGTATGGGTCGAGGGATATGGGACACGCTTGGGAATGGCATCTAGTTTTTACCGGGAAATAAAATAGGATATCGATTATTTTATAAGGCATATGGGAGCTGTGTTGCACCTGTTATGTCTGTAGGTACAAAGGTGTTTCGCAAAATTGGATTTATTAATTTATGAACTTCTGGGTTTGGTTTGCAGACCTAGCATGGTATTTATACCTGGCTTTTTTTGGTCATGTAGAATAAAAAATAGTCTTTATAAATATATAGTAGGAGCAGCATTATCGGCCTTATAATGTTCCCTCTACTGTGGTTCAGACTTCTTCTCCAGGAGAGGAAATATACCATAATCCACTATGCGGGCCTAGTGCGGATTGGTGGATATCACATGTCATCAAATTTTTGGTTCTAGGTTCTATCGGTGTCCTCACAATGTTTTCCTTGACCATTTTTAAAAGAATTAATTATGAAATACGTTACACAAAGTAATGCACCTGGCTAGATTTCAACTCAATACCTACAGCCTTAGGTCGGGGCAGTTACTTCTGGGTCATCAGTACTCTCCTCATTTAGTAGCAGGTTTATATCAGTAAAAATATGTATATTCCAAATCGGATCACCATTTGGATTATTGGAATCGAAACTGAAGTCAGAGGCGGACGCAGTCTAATTAGAGATTACTAAAACTAATGGTATAAGTATATAAAGAGCCAACTCACAACATTCTAAATCATCATCATCATCATCCTGCCCTTGTCCAATTTTATTGGGGGTTGGCTCTCACTTACTCTGTTCTGTCACTCGCTACCCTATCACTCACTCCTTTTTCTTTCATAATTATCGCTTCTCACACAATCCATCCATCTTTTCTTTGACCTCCCTCTCCCCTCCATCCATCCACATGTAAACTCATCACTTTTTTTGCAACATGCTTTTCGTCCCTCCTTTTCACATGACCATACCAAGACAAACGATACGATCTAAATACGAAACAAAAAAATCAAAGCATATTCGACTAAAGCCTCCGGGGAAGGAAGTTCAACAAGCGACAAATAAAACTTCTAAACAAAAAATATCGATTTCAAAATCGAAATCGTGGGTGTTAAATTAATCGGAAGTTCTGAACTTTCAGAATCGGAATCGCATATGTAAATCACTAATAAATAAAACAATAAAACTGTCAAGCAATATTGACACAAAATTTCATTAAATTCGATACAACATTCGCCACTCAAAACCCAACACGTGACTGCAATAAATATTTAAATAAAACTGAACGCTTCACAACAACCAGTAAAAGAAATCGTCAATATTTTGTGTTTAATTAATTAGTTTAATTGAATTCCGCCACATCCGAAGCCTTCGGTATTGGCTGAAAATTTTCAGTATAACAGTTAATAAGTCGAATAAGCTTCGAAAGCGGAAAGACAGACACGGGATTAATAAATATAAAATTTAAACTTACATTTCGTGAGAATCGCATGATGTTATTTGCTTATTATGTGCACAGATAATATATGTACTTGGCAGATGAGGCTATCCTCTCGTTCTTGCTTTTTAATCAACCTATTGTAATAGGTATCCAATGCTTCACGTAGAAGTCTAATACAACACGCCACTACTTTCTGGGTCTAATTTAAAAAATATTGTCAGTTTGTTGAGATAAAAACTAGTGCTTGACTGCGATCCTACTTGATGGTAAGCAGTGATGAAATCGTTGATGGTGATTTACACTAGTTTATTAAGAACCTATTTAATTTAGTCTTGAAGACTACTGTCGGCAAATTATCCCAGTCTTTTGATGTATATGGTTTAAACAACGAGGCAATTTTTTGATCAACCGCTGTAAACATAAAAGTAAATTAAATCTTATTTTACACACAAATATCACGAAAACCACCTAATTATACTGCACCATGTTTTTTTGCTTAAAAATATTTTTAAGTACGAAAATAACGCGTTGTGTAGCATGTGGCTTGAAAATTAGTGGACGTAGAGACAATGTTACTTGGGACTCAGTAATATATGTACATACACATTTGTGTGTCCAGTAAATTACACAAATATACAGCATCATACAATGTTTTTGTGTAAAAAAATGTATAATGCTTACGACATTATATAAAAAATTGTTACAAGTTGGCATGTTTCTGAATAAAGATAATTTTGTTTTACTTTATATGTAACGACAAAGAGATTTTTTGTGACGACTTTGTCGGTTATTACTAATTATATTTACTTTTTACGGATATCAAAAGATGGTATGGTTTATTTTTTATTACAAACCAGAGTATAAAATGATTTGGGGAGATTTCACCAGACTTGGTCCACTTGGAAGCTTCTAGTATGAGGTGTTACTATAACTTTGCACAATAGGGTATCTTGATGACGTTAGGCTTTAGGTTTAGCAGAGTTTAAGTTAGGAGTCGAGTTTCAAAAACTAACATTTATTGTTATTTATTTCATATAAATAAAACGACCGAAGCCAATTACACTATTACGACACTATAAACACATACAATACAGAACAATCAAAACAAGATCTTCTTCTTCTTCTTCCTGCCCTTGTCCCGTTTTATTTGGGGTCGGCGCAACACGTTTTTTTCTTCCATTCTGTCGTGTCACTTGTCACGCTATCACTAGCTCCCTTTGCTTTCATATCACTTCTCACACAATCCACCCATCTTTTCTTTGGCCTCCCTCTCCCTCCATCCACATGTAAATTGATAACTCTTTTAGCAATCAAATATAGATCTAATGAACATAATAATGAAACAAAAAATAATAAACTGACATAATGTAAGATATTTTGACAGTATCATCTTCCATTCTTCCACAAACTTATCAAAACCTATGTTCTAGTCTAGAAGATTTTTAAGCGTAAAGAATGTACGTACAAGATTTATTCTGCCTAATTGCAATATGTGCTATATGTCTTACTATCATGCTGGTGTTATTAGTAAGAAGTATACTGAACTTATAAAATAATAGCTTTTGCCCGCGACTTCGCTCGCGAACATAAATTATAGCCTATGTCACTTAGGAACAACGCAGCTTTCTATCGATGAAAAAATTTTAGCAATCGGACTAGTACTTCCAGAGATTACCTCCTACAAACAAAATAACATAAAAACAAAAAAAAAACTTTACATCTTTATTATATTAGTGTAGATAAAACATACCTATCTTGACAATAAAGTTGTACCTTTTAAAATCCCTCAACCTTATTTGTATTCTAACAAATATCAATATTCTTGACACAGCACTTATGACCAATTAACCGTGAAACAGATACCATTGTTCGATGTGCATTGTGAACCTACACTTGAACTGCTTGCCAGTCGATTAAGACGTCTTTGTTCATCGAGATTAATCTGAAATACTAAGATTATTGCTGAAATTCTCTCTCTGGTTTTCAGTTTATATAGTAGTAGTTTAGCGAAAAAGATAAGTTAAACAAGTTAATCAAATTCTTAATTCAGAAACCGTGGTCAGAGATAGTGTTTAGATTATTCTTTATAACTATTATTAAAGATTACTTCAATCAACTTAACTTTAATCGTGATGTGTTTAATTGTATTTGAAATTAAAAAAAAAATGGTTAGTCATTAATTTAATTTAATAAATTTAGTTGCAGAAGAGCATCCATGCCTTCTTACGGCTCAGTTGAAAGCATGTTTTACTATAATTTATGCTGTTTTATTCAGATTGCACAAAATGTAAGATACTTCATTCGCGAAAATAGTAAGCATAAAATCTAATTAAAATCATCATAAAAACTTAAAATATCATATTATAAAAGTTAAAAATTAACAAATTCGTATTTCAGCCAATTAAAATGGCTTAGATTTATTATGTATAATATTCCAATAATATATGACTCTTCTTTTGGCGCAATCGAATGAAAATATGGTAAACCAATTTTTTCTTAACTGTTCCATATAACATCAACATATTTTTTAATCCTAAATATCCTGATAAACGATTAATAATCATAACCACAAAAATTTTGCTAACGAATGAATTTATTAAGATTAATTCATCAGTCATGAATAACTTTAAACTTAAACTTTTTAATCGTTAATCTGATTAACTTTCTGCTATCACAAAATTGAAGAGAGTTTAAAATAAAAAAAAATAGGTACTCATTTATTTATTTTTATTTGTATATCTATAATAAGGTACTCCAAAGATTCATTCACAAAAAAAAAATATATAAATGATTAGAATTAAATAGATATTTTTAAAGTCAACGTCAAACTTTACTAATAATGCCGCTCCCTGAAATACCCAAACTTTTCTAGTTTGCGTGTTTAATAAGATCTAAAAATAAAAATAAATCAAAACCATAAATAATGCTGTGTATGAGCATAAATTGAAACCTCTTATAAACTGTTTCACAATATTAGAACTTCAAACGGTTTGCTAAACTTGCGTGTATAAAACATTTACGTTTACGATAGTAGACAGTTTTACTGACGGGCATGTACCAGGATTGCATAGATTGGTGGCGGTCAAATTGCGCCACGAAAAATAATCTAATATGGCCGCTGTAAACCATCGTGATGGATGGTTCCGCGATAGTGGCCGGGTTTGTCGCGCTTTGTGTGAGTGACAACCCTAAGATACATGGGTATGGTTTATTTTTTAAAACTAACGGCTGTTTTGGTTAAACTGTTATATTCCTAAAAATCCAACCGGAAAATGGTTTAGATATACTGTTGCAATGTGAAGATTCTGGTGTAATTAAGGCTAAAAGGTATTATGTAAACAAACACTGGCCCCCACTAAAAACTAGCGCTGTGGACTCAACGCAATGTGCGTGTGGACACAGCAATATGCTGAGCGTTTAGTGCATATTTCTTCCTTATAAAATATTTATAATTGGTAAACTAATACTTTTGTTTTTGGTGGGAAAATCATCCAATGACATACCCCGCTCTTGGGCGGAGCGAGAGAGCGTGTCAGACTTTTACTGACTAAAAACAGACTCCTGTTTTTTTGCCTTTGTCCCAGGGCCCTGGATTTCACTTTCACACTCCCCGTGAAAGCTTTGCGTCATTTCACGCAAATAAATACTTTTTTTTCTTTCTTTCTTTCAAATGTTGTAAAAGCATCGTTTTCACTTAATTAAAGGCAAGGCTATTATAGACAGTTAACATAATCCTTACCAAGTGATCATGAATGAAGGGAATGCGATTTGAAAAGTTTAAACGTGATATTTCAAACTAAAAGATAAACTTCGCCAAGAGCCTTAAAACAAAAGTACATTAACTTTTCAGTTATCTTGATGTAGCTTATATTAAGGGGTTTCAGGAAGCCCCGAGCGAAGTGCTGAAAACTCTGAAAATACTTCTATAAAACAAAGAACGGGGGAGGAATAAAATGTTTTAGTCTAGATATACCTTTAAGGAATTGTAGGTTTGTGGTACAAAGTTTTGTAGAGAGAACTAACGTGCCTAGTTAGTTTAGATTAATGTATAGTTTATCAACTTAACTGGAGGAAAGTATTCGTAGTTTCTTCCTTCAAACACTGTTGAACTACTTAAGTAACTTAGTTTTACAATTTGAGCTGCATAGAACAGTGGTGGCCGAGTGGTAATGGTCCCGACTTACGAGCTGTAGGTCGCGGGTTCGAACCCAGCCAGACGCATTACTTTGTGTAATTTATTTCAACACCACTGCTCTCAAAACGGTGAAGAATACATCGTGAGGAAACCGGCATGTCCTAGAACCAAAAATTCGAAGACATGTGACATTCACCAACCTACACTGGGCCCGCGTGGTAGATTACAGCCCATTCGCTCTCCTAGAGAGAAGGCCTGAGTCCCAGCAGTGGGAACATTAAAAAGGCTGATGATGATGAGCTGCATTTGTCATGATCAGAGTTTATTTAAGTACTAGCGTGTGCGTGTCCCCTCTTTGAGACGTGGCTGGAAAGACCTCACGGCGTCCTTGCCTTCCACATGACGCAGGTCCTCACCGGACATGGTTCGTTCGGGAGTTTCCTGCACCGGATTCGTGCAGAAGTGACGCTCGGGTGTCGCCACTGTGCGGAATGCCCGGAGGACACAGTGCAGCACACAATCGAGGTGTGCCCTGCTTGGACGGAGCATCGCCGTGCCCTCGTGGGGGCGCCGGGCCTTGGTTGAGGCCATGGTCCGGCAGGCGGTCGCCGACTTCTGCGAAGCAGTAATGCTCGCAAAGGAGGAGGCCGAACGCATCAGGCAATGGCGTAATCGCCGCCGCTGCCGCCACCAGGATTCTGATCCCGATTTCCGGCCACCGTAAGCGCGGGCTTGCGGACAGTGAGCAATGGGTAGCTCGCTTTTCGGCCGTCCGGTAACTGTCCGAACCAAGCCCAAGTCGTTTTTTCTTTGAACATTGTTCTCACACGACAGCGAAAAGAGCATGTAACAGAGATATTTTTAATTATATAACATGATTGAAAAGAGTGTCCATGAAGTTTCTTGCACACTCTTCTCCATAGAGATCTACGCTTTGGAATATGCAATTGGAATCATTTTTTCTTACTGACTGACTTCTTAACATTTTAAAAACCTGTAAATGGTTTATCTGAAAAAAAAAAAAATGTTTTGAATCTATTCTATACTATTTATTTACTTAATTACGAGTGTTGTGCATATCTACCCTAGTGTTGTATTTTTGAACCCAAAGTCTGACTGGTAGAGATTGCTTTGTTGCATAAGTCCGCCTATGTACCACTACTGTACATGAAGTTTAAATAAATAAAAAAAGACCCAATCTGAAGTAAGAGACATCCTGTTAAACATTACAACATTCTAGAAAATAATCTTGAAGATCGGTATAAAGGGTTTATTGATTGATTTGATAGAAGGTGCTTATAATAAATTGAGTTGACTGCATGTCCGCTACCACACAATAAAAGATGACGATACGATCAATTCCATTATCACATATCTCTATCAAAAAGTGAAAAGTTTTCCGTTCACGTGCCAACAATAATTGTGACAAGTTACCTTCGAATTCTGTCGTCACTTCGATGACAATAGCAAAGTCCCCCGGCCCCGAACGAGCCCAAATCATCTATTTGTCACGCACGGTTTTGTAAACGAAACCCTTTTGGTGCCGTCGAACAGGTGGCGGTTAATAGTTGTGTCTGTTTGTTCGTGGATCTTTGTTAAATGGTTGTGTTGTGGCTATATATACTTGTTTACGCTACGTACACTTATCTATAGGTTTGTTTAATACTACTGCTGCAGAAAACCCTATTCCCCACACATCTATCATCAACGTAAGCATGTTTTTTATAGGTTGGTAAATCATCCAATGCCATCCCCCGCTCTTGGGGGGAGCGGAGATAGTGTCAGACTTTTACTGATTAAAACTCACTCCTGTTCCTTCGTTGCCTTTCGTACCAGGACCGAATCTTTCTTTCAAAAAGAGATCCTTGACTCCAGTAAGTTTCGACCCTGTACAGAGGCAATATAAGCATGGTTCAAAAGTTTGTTGCTTCATTCAATGCAATCCAATGCAATGTTTGATAAAAAGGCAACGTGAAAAAAGAGAGATAACGCCTGAATACTGTTGGCATTCGTTATTTCTATTATTTACTCGAATATTTTACAAATATTCTGAAAAAGGAAATACATGTTGTTTTAAAAAGCTGTACCGTGTGTAAAGATTTTATAAATATTTTTATAATTTATACTAGCTTTTGCCCGCGGCTTCGCCCACGTACATAAAAGACCTTCCCTCTTTCTCCCCTTTTCTCACTTTTTTTATAAAAAAATGCCTATGTCTGTCTCCAGGGTCCCATCTATCTCTGTATCAAAATTCATCAAAATTGGTTTTGCCATTTAGGCGTGAAGGCGCTTTAATATTATATAAGTAAGGATAGTATGTAAGGATTTCTTTTTAATTTATGAGTGCATTATTCAAGACCAAAGTTTATGCAAAAAAGCTGATTTTTAGAGGTATTTACTGGATAAATTTTACAAAAGTATATTTTGATTTCAATAGAAACTTAATTCATATCCTCAGGAAAGCTGCTCTGTGTTTCCTATATATCTGGAGAAAGATGTGTAATAACGTCATTATCACGTAAGAGAAGTTATATGGCTTGACCATTGAACTATGTGAGTAAACCATCGATATTATAATGTACTACGCACTAGATTAGGCGTACCGAACATTCACTTTAGTCGACTCAGGTGTAATATCGTCTGTACACCTTGAACATTACACTATGTTGAACGAAACGCGTAAGTGCCATGAAATTCATGGCACTTAAGACATTTTGGTTGCGAAAAAAGTATCCTCTTAAAGCTATCTTATTGCTGTATGTTTTAATAGTTCTGATAAACGACATGATGCCAATGTAGCGCTGCAGCGGACTTTTGTTTTCACTTTTCAGTATTTTGACAAATAGTTTTCATGAAAGGGCTTGTCTATCACTAGATTCTAAATCTATGGAGTAAACGAACATAGTGTGCTCCGGTATTTGCGAACAAGCTTGAGGACTACAAAGTTCCCAAGTCGTCGAAGGCGCACACTGTTCCCGCGCGCCTCAAGGAGTTGTCAGCAACAGCAGGGGCCCAGCTGGGTCGAAGCCTACTGGGGCCAGGGTTACCTCCAAAAAATAGCTCAGCCCCAGTATGAAGGCACGAAAGAACAGGGTGGGCTTTTAGTTAGTAAGAGTCTAAAACTATCTCCCGCTCCGCCCAAGAGCAAGGGATGTCATTAAATGATTTTCCCACCAAAAAAAAAAAACTACAAAGTTTTTGTTGAGACTGGTCATGGTGAAGCTATTGCACGGTTCTAATTGGCAAACCAACAGGCTTGACAATGGTGTTTTGGAAATGCAATAATAGTTAGCTGCAATACCACTGAAGACATTCATTCCCGATCAACCATACGAGTGTACGGAATCTTCATTGAACACAAGACGGGATAAACCCTTATTATTTCCACAGCGTGGTGAAAATGGAAGTCGTTCTTGTTACTAGTAAGACTAATAGAATGGTGTTGTTTTTTTTTTATGAGCAATATAATAGGAGCATTTTGTGATTTAGACATACGGAATCTTCTTATGTAAGTGTTCCTTTGACAGAAATAGAGGTTTAAATAATGATATGTGTTTGAGCTCTGAAGAATATATTTCCCTCATTAGTGACTAGAGGGATAGGTTCCACATTTTAATCTACACTATCTACTCGTACATCTAAACTAATATTATGAAGAGGTAAAGTTTGTTTTTTTGTTTGTAGGAAGTAATCTCTGCAATACTGATCCGATTGCTAAAATTATTTCACCAATAGAAAGCTGCTTTATTCTTGAGTAACATAAGCTATATTTTATATACTATGCGGGCAAAGCTGCAGGCAAAAGCTAGTAATATTTTAAAGAGGTAAAGTTTGTTATTTTTTGTTTGTATTAGGTAATCTCTGAAAATACTGGTCCGATTGCTAATTTTTTTTCCGATAGAAAGCTAACATTCCTTAATGACATAGCCTATATTTTATGTACGCGGGCGAAGCTGCGGGTAAAAATATAAATAACGATGAAAATGGAAAAACAAAGCGCGTAGTATTTTCTAGTAGGAATTTCTATGAATGATTGATTCTATTATGAATTTACTAATTATGACAAATTTTTGTTCGTTTGTGTATTTGTTCTGTTTTAACACCACTCATCTAATACCACTGGTATTTCTTTGAACGCAATTTTATTACCTATTCTGAACGAAGACCACTTTTCAAATAATTTAATTTAATATACGAAACCATAACAGTGACTTGAATTTAGTACAGTCAGCTCAAGTCAAACGTAATAAAATTTTGGTTTCCTAATATTTTTATACGATCGTAATATACAAAAACTTTTACTAACTAATCACTTTCAGAGATTACCACCTACAAATAATAAAAACAAACTTTACCTCTATATAATATTAGTGTAGATAATCAACAGCCTGTACAATATTTCCATAAATGGAGTGACATTGTGGGATGTAAACAAACGCTAATAACCTTGCTGTTTATGAATATTATTTATTGAGACTTTACTTAAATATTATCAAGACCTTTTCTAATAAAGATTTTAAGTATTTGTATTATTAATTAATTTGTGTAATGTTTTTCTCCACCATTTTGAGAGCAGTGGTGATGAAATAAGCACACAAAATTAACACGTAACTCAGTAAGTGTTTCAACGTACGATGCACTGTACTGTAGTGTTCTACATTACAAATCAATATTCTGCTTCATTCATCGACTTATATTCTAGTGACAGACAAGCACGTTCATAGAAACTATTTGTCAAAATACTGAAATGTTAAAACCAAAAGCTGCATCGCTACTTTGACATTATCTCACTTAACAGAACAATTAAAACACATACAGCGCTAAGATAGCTTTTAGAGGATACCTTTTTCGCGTCCAAAATGTCTTAAACGTCATTAATTTCGTGGCGCTTACGCGTTTAGTTCAACATAGTGTAATATTCAAGGAAGGGCGCTCGAGCCCCTGTATGAAGACTTGAAGGAACGGGATGGGTTTTTTAGTCAGTAAGACTGACACTATCTCCCGCTCCGCCAAAGAGCGGGGGTTGTCATAAGATGATTTTTCCCATAGAAAAAAAAAAGGTGTACGGATTTACACCTAAGTCGACTGTAGTGAGTGTTCAGCACGCCTAATCTAGAGCGTAGTACAATATATGTAATGATTGATTCGATTGATTCGATGGCTTCATTCAATCAACAGAATATTACAATCATTTTAGATATCGATTTCAATTACACAGCAGATAGTCAAAGCAGTTCCCAATACACCTGTTACGATAACTGACATGAAGCCCATCTCATGTCTAATTTAAATAATGACATCATAATCCCGACAATTAAGTAATTATCCAGCTTCACAAGGTGTTTAATCTCACTATGCTATAACTGTAATATCATTACAGAGTTTATGACCAAATAATTAGATTACTACCGCAGATGAATGTTATAATTTTGAATTATGTTTGGAAGTATTCGTGAAATGGGTGTACTTTCAACCCAATTTGATACTTGTAAATGTTCTTTTAATTGTAAGCAATTATCTTTGAATTATAATGTATATAGAAATAACCTCGTTTTATGTTAGACATCATTAAATAACTCCTACCTTGCTAGGTGGAGTTACATATTTTTACAGACCCACCCTTGATCTTTATGAAACGACTATTTGGAACCGTGCACTAGCTTCTAACGTTTTATAAGGGCCTACTAATAATTATGTAAAATAAAAAAAATGCAAATTGTGAATTTTGATGTATTTTTACCAAAAAAAATAATATATATATATATATATATATCAGTAACACAGGTATTGCTTCGCCCAGTATGGGAGAAATTAAAAATGTTTTTCCCTTTGAAATAATCACGCGAGTAAAACCGCGGCCAATTGCTTAGGAATACGAAATCTATAAAACCAAAAAACTTCATGAATCAGCATACACTAGAAAACGATACAAATAAGACATACCTTTTTTGTCGACACAGCATCGGAGTGTATTACAATTCTTTTGCCTAATACTGGCAAGGCAATCTGACCTCGTTCGTCGTTCGCCAGCCATATCCCGCCCCATATACGGAGCAGTAACTATGTTAACAGCATTGGTTATGGCTTGACCGACAGTAAATATGATAAACAGGGCATAGTTATACAAATGTTTTACAAACAAAGTCGAATGATATGTGCAGGGGAATTTTTGGAGGTCTGCTTTAGTGAGTATGTATGGTTTGGATACGTGATTTTGTTTTGTTAGAATGCCTGTTTTTCTATTGAAACAGTTTTGTTTATCAACGTGTTGGTATTTCTGATATTATTATGTTGTTGTTTCTTGTATATTGAAAGTAATTTACATGCGATTCGGCTTGTTTTCAATTGTCGTTTTTATGCTTTGTAGCAACAAAATATCGTAGTACAGTAAAATGGGGTGAATAGAGACTTAGGGGTGAATAGAGACAAAACTTTCAAGGGTATTTTCTCGATATTTGAATATTTTTTGCAGCTTTTAACTCTTTCAATTAATTAATTAATTGTTATCCTATCGATGCTTTGTTAGAAAAACCAAACCAAAGTTCTGTCTCTATTCACCCCGTTTTACGGTATAAGTTTTTATTTTATTTTATTTATAAGCTTGTTTGATCACTATCTTAACTGATAGTAAACGATGATGTGGTCGACGTTGGGGAACGCTTGCATGGAAGTAACCTATTCACTCTTGACTTAAAGACCTCTAGGTTTTAACCATCAGGAAACAAAGACTCCGGTAGATAATTGCACTCTTAATCAATGTGTTTCCAAGATATGTGAGCGAATGCTTGAGAATTTGATTATTTAACAAAATACTGTTCTATATTCTACACTTAATATAATAGATCAAGTACATTTTTGTTTTTAAATAAAAAAAATACAGTATACAATATAATAAAATACAATATGGAAATCTCTCAAACAACCGCTGACCCAGGTTGGCTGCTGTAAAAATAATCTGGCCAAATGGAGCTTTCCACGACCAGTCTTCAACACAGTACCAGTATGGAGCCGCTGCACAGGACATGCGTCACCTGCTGTGCTGCCCATCCTGCACTACCACCTGCACTTTTAAGTATCTATACGAAGCCAAGAACAGCGCTGTACAGGTTGCCAAATAATGGTTAGAAAAAATAATAATTTGACTACATATTATCGACACAAAAAGAAGAAGAATTGTCTTTAAATAAAACTGACGATTAATAAAACAAAAAATAAAACTTGCGCCATAAAAATTTAAATCCTATAATTTTCATAGCGTTGACAATAAATAAAATAGGTATTTAAAAAACGTAACCGCAAAGTGCAGAGGCTGGTAATGCCGAAAATAAACTTTAACGCTTGAGGTCGTATCGTAAAAATAAATGGGTTGTAGCCCTTGCAAATATTCTGTTTCGACCCTTAAAAATTAGCATAAACACAGCGCCCACTCGAGAGATTACGGTACAGGATGATGCGTAAGCATAATTACTATCAGTCTATACCTACAGGGTGTGTGGAGGTTAAGACAGTCGGCCTCCGATGGGTCATCTTGTGAATGTCATTGGTTATTGTCTGCGGAGTAATGGACTGGCTTGTTTATTTAAATTTGATAATGGTTTGGCCTTAGAAGCTGGATACTCGTACCTATTGTGATCAACACAATCGAGGTAAATTGCATGTAAGTCACATGCATTATCACTATATGTACGTTATTATACTTTTTTTATTCATGTACGCATTAGCTTTCCTAGATAGAATATTGTTAGGCCTATTGCGCACTGCCTTGCGGTGAAAGGCGGTGCGTTTATTTTACCGTGCGGTAGAATAAACGCATTCACGGGGCCGCGTACTGCGGTGAAAAAAACGCACGTTCCAACCGACTTCTAAAAAAGGAGGAGGTTCTCAATTCGGATGTTTGTATTTTTAGGGTTCCGTAATCAACTAGGAACCCTTATAGTTTCGCCATGTCTGTCTGTCGGTCCTCGCTTAATCTCTGTGACCGATAGGTATTTAAAAATGAATAGGGGTTTACTAAAATCATTTTTTGATAATGTCAATAATTTCGGAAATAATCGCTCCAAAAAAAAAACAATGTGTCCCCCCCTCTAACTTTTGAACCATAAGTTTAGAAAATATGACAAAAATCTGAAAAGTAGAACTTTATAAGAAATTTTCTAGGAAAATTATTTTGAACTTGATGTAAAGAACAGTTTTTGTACAAAAAAGACAAAAGGGTTCTACAAAATAATTTCTGGATTAAGTTTGTAGTATAAATAATCGATACACAATTATTTATAAGCATTTTTTTAAACTCATAAGTGGGTACATTTATTGTGACGGACGGGAAACTACGGAACCCTACACTGAGCGTGGCCCGACACGCTCTTGGCCGGTTTTTTTTTTATGTGTGTTCGCGCTTAACTTCGTCACTTGCCAATCGATTTGAAAAATTCTTTTTTTGTTCGAAAGGGTATATTTTCCGAATGGTTCCATAGTCACCAAGTTGGGATCTGATGATGGAATCTTGGCGAAATCGAGGGAACTCCTTAAATTCAATTAATTTTTTTAGTGAAGTCGGTTATTTTTTTTTATAGAAGTTTTGTCATTCGAACTCCGGCTGTGGTACTTACATGTCATCGTTATGGACTACCATACAAGAGTCACTTTCTGTATATATTTGTTATTACCTAAAAAAGGGTATCCAAACGGTATTGGCTACATCTCATGACGGCCTTAAGGATTATGAAGGGCTTCTTTTTCGTAAGATATAACGATCTAGGTTCTTTTATAGGTTAACAAGTGCACAATTGAATTATAAAACTAAGCACATGAAAAAAAAACACGATGTCAAACATCAACAAGTATTAAAAAAACAGCTTGAAAACTTAACCCCATAACACGAGTAACAAATTAATTAAAAGCCAAGCGCTAGCGTTAGCGCGTTGTCTTCATTATAAACCAGCTGAAACGTCTTTCGGCGCGAGGATGTCTCCTCTGCTGAACATAAGTCTCCCCTAAGCGTCGCCATCGCCACAATGACCGGCGTCTCGCAACCACCGAATTGTAAATATAGTGCGTTGTGAAGTTGTGCTTATAATTTCAATTCGTGGAATGACTTAGTTACGATTGAAAGCACTGCCGTTAAAGGAAAAGTATCGATAGAATTGCAGTAACGTTACAAGAGTTTTTTTAAACTACCTTCAAACAGGTAATATTTTTTTCACAATACACTATTACATAATAGCTAAGAAAGAATTTTAGAATAATACAAGAACATTGAAGAATAAAATAAAGGCTATTTCCATAAAGCAGTGGTCGCAAGATGTGGAAAGACCACATCTTGGGACCACTGCCAAAAGGGAGTATCAGACTTTTACCCCCTCTGTTCCTTCAGTCGCCCTTTGTGTTCTGAAATCACAGTAACTCTTTTTAACAATCCCGTAGCCTTATCAGACATCGGTTCTACTAGATCATGTCCAAGCTATTCCAAAATCTAGCATCTAAACACAACCACACTACAAATGGTACAAACAATGTGAATGAATTTACAAAAGTGTATAGACAACGTTGCGTTTGCGCTGAGCAGCGACTTTCAGCGCAGAGAAGTAAATACACGAATAAACATTAATAATTTAAGGTTATATCTGATACATCGGGGCTTGGACGAAGCCGGCGAACGCTTTCTGTAACAAGGGTGGGGTGCAAGTGGGAGAATGATGCGATTTGAGCCCAAAGGATTGTTCGTAAACACCGTCAAGAACACAGGTGGGTTTTAATCAGTAAGTCTGTCACTTCCTCTAGTGGTGGAATTATTTATTTAAGCCTTATTTATTACCTAAGAAAAAGTCAAGATCAAAAATAAGTGAATAACGATTCAAAATACTTTTTGGCCTTGCCAAAACCGGTGTTAAATTTGTTCATACGATGATAGGTATAATAATAAATAATAATAATTATATAATAATAGATATTCCATAACTATCACAAAGGCAAAGTCCTGACTTTCACTGACTCATCAACGCCCAGTCCAAATTTTGGATCTAGAATATTGAAATTTTGAACGGAGGTTTCTTTTATGATTTATGACAAGAATAAGACATGTTTTTCTCAAATTCGTCCCCTAAGGGGGCAATAAAGTGGTGTGAACGTTTGTATGCAGAAACAAAAAAAGAAACTCACCATTAGAGATTGCTTGACTGCTTACCATCAGGTGGGATCGCAGTCAAGCACTAGATTAAATCAATTAAAAAAAACCGAAGCGGGTGGTGCCGCTTACAGAAGCTAGAAAACGATATTTTATTAAAAAATATAGCTTAGAAGATGCTAAGTCAATAATAACTTACATCCTCATAATAGTTAGCGACGCATCTTAAAATCTTATCATCGAAAATATTTCTCATTCCATCTTCTGTAACTTGCACCACCCACCTTGTCGGCGTACGGTCACGAACTACAGCCCCCACCCACACAACAATGGGCGCCAGAAAATGGCTACAATAAACTGATGGGGGGGGGGGAGTGGATAAATTTTGTCTTACACAGTTTTCGTGAACACTTTTAAGCGCGAAGTTTGCTGCAACGGTTTGTACCTAAGCAGTTTCTTTTAAAACTGCCAAAATTAGTACATGTGTTTTCTTCTTATGGGTACAATAAAAACAGATGCTTTTATGCCTTACTGTTCTTGTATGTGATCGTAGTAAGCCTGAATATTATTTAAAACTAGCTTCTGCTAGCGGCTTCGCCCGCGTGATATTTGGTACAAACTATGTTACACCGTTTTACCTTGGGGGTGGAATTTATAACGAACCTACCTGCCAAATTTTAAGTTTCCAGATGTTATAGTTTCTGAAATTTCGTGATAAATCAATGAGTGGTTTTCTTATGGTGGAAAAATCATCAATGACAACCTTCGCTCTTGGGCGGAGCGGGAGATAGTGTCAGACTCTTACTGACTAAAAACCCACCCCGTTCCTTCAAGCCTTCATACCGGGGCTCGAGCTCTTTCAAAACTAACCCTGGCTCCGGTAGACTTCGACCCAGCTGGGCCCCTGCTAATGCTGACAACTCCTTGAGGCGCGCGGAATAGTGAGCGCCCTCGATAACTTGGGCTCGGTCCAAACAGTTACCGGACAGTTGGACAGCGAGCTACCCAATGCTCGCCGTCCGCAAGCCCGCATCAGTGAGTGGTATATTTCTCTTTTATATACGAGTATATAAGATAACGGCACCTTGCATTATGTATAATACAAAATCCACCAGGCTTCATCGCACAGCACGCAACATCGCAGAAAAATAAAATATTTCCATGAAAAATATACAAAAACAGCGCCAGCAACATTCTCGTAATCATAAACCAACACCAACCCAGATATTTCCGCACCGTATTTAAAACAGACTCATCACAGGCTAAATACACAAGACTAACCTACTTTTAGCATTACAACTAGTCATAAAACAATTCCACCCGACCCTAACTTCAGAGCAATGTGCTCCCACGCCAAGAAAAAATAGAAAAAAAAAAGAAAACACATTCGCTCATTTATTTACGAGTGTGCCTTTGGCTTGCCTGCCCCAAGCCATTAGCAGGACCACTATATCTGTCTCTTTCTATCTACAGTCAGCTTATATTAAGCTGTTTCGCCAAGATTTTCCAGTCCTATTACTCTACGGGTTGAACACTTAAACTTTGAACCGAAGAAAATTGTTCCTACTTTTTATCAGTTCGAGATTTCATCGCGTGTTCAATTGTTTTTTTTTTTCTGTGTGAACTTAGGTACGGTTTGGGGCGAAGGTAACCCCAATCTGGGTACTATAGGTACCTGGTTTTTATAAATAGGTTGCGGTAGAGAAGGTTGGTTTAATATTTTTCGGTAAGCAACATTATGCCTCGTTTTCAAGTCGTTTAACCGATATAAAGTGTGATGAATTTTATTACGTCCTATTTATTTTGCGCTTTTTTTTTGGGTGTGCAAATCATCCAATGACATCCTTCTTGGGCAGAGCGGGAGATAATGTCAGACTTTTACTGACTAAAAACTCACTCCTGTTCCTTCGTTGCCTTTCGTACCGGGGTACGATACGTGCTCAGTCCGAACGGTTACCGGACGGTCGGACGGCGAGCTACCTATTGCTCACCATCCGCAAGCCAGCGCCTACGTTCATCGGAAATTCTGGATCGGAATCCCGGCCGCGGCTGGAGCGTGAGCGCCATTGCCTTACGCGTGCAGCCTTCTCCTTTGCTAGCATTACTGGATCGCAGAAGGAGGCGACCGCCTGCCACTTCTCCTCACTGTGTTTATTTTGAGCTTGAATATAGCTCTTTAAAATTTGCAGTTTCATAGTATAAGTGTTTGATTTTCATAGTTGTGATTATTCATAAATTGAGATTTAATGACGTAACCACTGTCTAGTCATTTTAACTATCTAGAACTTATTGTTTTCATATGATTGACGAAATTATTTATTCATTGAACGTACAATTTGTCTAGTATGTCCCTCGAATAGTGAATGGGTCAAATATTGCAAACAGAACAGTTTTAATAAAAGGAAATCACCACAGTGTCAGTATTTTATTGGTGGCATAAGTGTTGTATTCACAAACAATGGCGTTTGTGAATACAAATATTAATGGTTTTGGAGGTTAAAATAAAGAATTATTCTATGAGGAGCTGTTTTTTTAGGTGTGAAATCATCTAATGACTTCTCGCGTGTCAGACTTTTACAGACTAAAACCATTTACACTCAAGAGCCATGAGTAACCTTTTTCAAAAGTCGACTCATGGCAGCAGCCGACTTGACGTGACATCTCTGAGGCACGTAAAGAACACTACGTGCCGTCAACAATTCGGGCTTGGTCCAAACGGTTATCGGACGGCCGGACGGCGAGCTTGAACCATCTGGCCAAAATTATGTGGACGCGCCTCTTGCATCCGCCTAGGTGGCAGTACGCAAATCTGTGCATTTATTTTGCGGCCAACAGTGCCCGGAAAGCGCGTAGCTGACCTTTAAATTCATTTTCTTTGCAAAATATTGATTGATTTACTTATGCAATGTTCACTTTGAAGAATATTTAACCACCAATTTTATGTCTAAAAATGTTTCTAAAGATCCAAGCCAGCAGGAAATACGTGTTTTTTTTTAACCCTTAAAAGTATTTAAAAAACATTGTCATTATTTAGAATCTTAATAAAATTTGCTAGGCTTGTATGGATGTACTTTTTGACTTTTTAATTTTTTTAGAAAATTATGAAGTGTCAAAGTTCATACAAAATAGCAGATTTTCAGAAGTCTTAACTGGATTAGTTAAACTTATAAATTGATTTCCATAGAAGCCTAGACAATATACACAAGATACTGTGTTTCCAAAATATGTAATGAAAAATGTGTAATAACGTCATAATCTCGTAAGAGCGGTTGTATGAAAAACAGTGAAAATGTATGTCGAGATGCATCCCCATAAGAAAAAGTAACAATGCAAATGATGCTGAAATTCAGTTCTTTGTGAAACTGCATAGTAAAAAATCTCCTTGGAAGTTTTAATTATAAATTAACGTCGTATTTCTCTGTTTATAACAAACTTTACCTAGCGAGTCAGGGGCTTAGCCCGGCTTCGTCTTGGGCAAATATTTGTTTTCCTGTTTTACTTTTATTTCCTTTCCTTTTAATAATATTTGATGATCTCGAAGGGTAAAATTAAGGAAGTCTGTAGCTAGAAAACTGGTATAGATTTTGTTAATTTTATTTCTTTCAGATACTTAAATTGTTTAAGAAAACGCTTTAAACATATATTTATTTGTTTTCGGATATTATTAAATACTAGCTTTTGCCCGCGGCTCCACCCGCGTACATAAAATATAGCCTATGTCACCCAGGAATAAAGTAGCTTCCTGTCGGTAAAAAAATTTTGATTGTCTATTCTACAATCTGTTCTATACAAATCAAATATGCTTTGAACAACTAAAGATGTCGCTAGTTGCCCATATACTTATCTCTTTTGCCGACGTTACAGTTTCTATTTTAAGCCTTATCGCGGTTGTTACACACGGGGAAGTTTAATCAGTCTGCTTCATGCTTCGTCTCATTCTTGCAGATTGATATTTATAAGGTGAGAAAGAGAGAGAGTATGACGGGGATTAAAATGTTCCGTTTTATGTTTTATAGCTGTAAAGTAATAGGTGTAAGAATCATAACAGTAGTAGGTGCCATAAGAAAGGAAATTAAAATATGGTCGATTTATTAATACTAGTGCCATGCCAAGAAAATAGTACAAACGACAATCATCATCTTCCTAGCCTTTTCGCAACTAGCTTGGGGTCGACTTCGTGTCTAACCAGCCCCCCTAGCCAAGTTACAACCGTTTCGCTTGCGCCGAACGCTTCGAGTTGACCTTGCCGCCAATTTTTTTGTTCTGACCACGTAACTGAGCGTTAAGACGACTTCATTAACGTACATTTCCGAAGCTTTCTACAAGCGTTAACTATTGCAGATTAGCAACTTGGCTAGGGGTACAGAAGTCGCAGAATACTGTAGCGTAGCTCAGCCCAAGGTAGGCTTCATTTTGGGATTTTTCTATAAATACAAGACACGGGCCCGCTGCCCCTAATGAACTGTAAGAAACTTTTTAAAACAATATAGAATATAAAACAAACCCGTTCGCTTGTATATCTAGAAATATACACATACACGATATATATTTTTTTCTGTTCTGGGTTTCGAGGTATTTCAGTATGTTTTATCGTAGTTTTTGACATCAACTTTAACTATGCGAACTATTTTAGTTTGATTTTAGTCAGTTGTAATTAGCGTAGGGTTTTTTTTTTAATTTACTGTAATTATAGTTTTTAGTTGTGTATGTAATAAGTTAAATTGATTTAAATAAAATAAAGTAAACTATGAAAAAGAAATTTGATGACGGGTTGAGTGTTTCCTAGTAGCTACAATCTAAGGGTCTTTAAGTTAAGAATGAATAGGTTAATTCTCTTAATTAATAGAACAGTATTCTTTATATTGGGTGTAATTTATCTATAATATGTATGTATTTAGAAATATATAAGTATGTTTATCAGTTGTCTAGTACCCATAACACAAGCTCTGCTTAGCTTGGGACTAGACGGCGCTGTGATAGTTGTGGAATATTATTATTATTCTCTTTATTCTCTTTCTCTTTATAGTATTAACACTTCTAGACAAGCTTGCTTTTCTACCATCACTACCACTATAAGGAGCCAAGGAATGCGGTCACTATGACCGAAATCAGATAGATGGCACCATTGATGTTTTTAATAACAAAACCGATTAATACATTGAGACATTCGCCAGCAAAACCACTTAAGCTTATTAATACAAAAACATTCACACTTAAGCCACCGAAACAACACCTATAACAAAAATAAACAGTACAATAAAACAAAACATAATACCACACAAACACTTTCTTTTCTGCTAATCTCTCATCGTTTACACGGTAATACCATTTATAAGGCGATTCTTGTTTCCTGTTTGTGCGAATTCGGTGACTAGCTGGCCGAATAAAGGATATAGGAATAAAATAAATCTAAAAACAAATATTCTTTCGATAGCAGTAATTACGGTTCGTAAATAAAGTTAATATTGTTTTTTTTTTAACTTCTTTTGTGGGTTATCAAGGATTTTGGTTTTTTTTTATTTATTTATTTTTTCGATGGGATAAATTATCTTATAGCAACCCCCGCTCTTGGGCGGAGCGGGAGATAGTGTCAGACTCTTACTGACTAAAAAACCCATCCCGTTCCTTCAAGCCTTCATACCGGGGCTCGAGCGCCCTTTCGGATAACCCTGGCCCCAGTAGGCTTCGACCCGGCTGGGCCCCTGCCGTTGCTGACAACTCCTTGAGGAGGATAGGAGTGGAGGATTTTTGGTGGGATACTGTTTAGTTTTGCTGACTGTACGATTTGGAAACACATTAATTGTGTGTATAGTTATGTTAAGCATTTTCACTGTTTTTCATACAACCGCTTTTACGCGATTATGACGTTATTACACATTTTTCATTAGATATTTTAGAAACACAGTGTTTTGTGGATATTATCTAGACTTCTATTGAAATCAATTTATATTTTTTTAATAAACTAATCCAGTAAAGACCTCTGAAAATCTGCAATTTTGCATGAACTTTGATACTTCACTCAAAAATTAAGAAGTTAAAAAAGTATAACAGTACCTTGCACAAATAAAACCTTGCACAAAATACTAAATGACGACATTTGTTTAAAAAAATTTAAAGGATTTAAAAATAAAAGTTTATTTCCTGGAACAATTTTTGTAAAATACTCGAGTAAATCATAGACAGAGCACGGTCGACCCGAGACTGGGCCCTCTGGGACGGCGAGGTACTCATTGCTCACCATCCGACGCCACAAGTCTTCGCCTACGGTGGCCGGGAATTGCCCTGCGGGCTTTGCGGCTCGCAACGCTCAGAGCGTTTCTCCTGCGAACCAGACGCCTCTACTTAACCTTTAAGTAAAACGTGGGTAGTGTTATCTTGCAAACTTCGACTGTACAGCGTAATGACCTTTATGGCAATGACGTAAAGTTGAAAATTTAATGGATGTTCTCTCTCTATTGCTTGAAAGCTGATAATTTGATTTTGAATTTAGTTTGCTTTGTACATGGCGTCAGCTCATTATTTAATTGTAGTATTGGCTATAGGAGTTTCAGGGTTCCGTATCCAAAGGGTAAAACGGGGCCCTATTACTAAGACCGTTCGTCCATCTCTCCGTCTTTCACCAGTTTGTATCTTATGAACTGTGATAGACAGTTGAAATTTTCACAGATGATGTATTTCTGTTGCAACAAATACTAAAAACAGAATTAAATAAATATTTAAGTGGGGCTCCCGTATAACAGACGTAATTTTTTTTTACGTTTTTATAGATAACTAGCTTTTTCCGGCGGCTTCGCCCGCATACATAAAATATAACTTATATCACACAACAATAAAGCAGCTTTCAAACGGTGAAAAATTTATCGCAATCGGACCAGTACTTCCAGAGATTACCTCCTACATACAAAAAAAAAAACATATAATCAAAACAAAACAAACTATACCTCTTTATTGTAATTATATTAGTATAGATGGTACGGAATCCTTCGTGCGAGAGTTCGACTCACATTTGGCCGGTTATTTAATTTAACTCCATAAAGACTAAATTCTTCGGTTACAATTATTATTTACTGTTAAAACTTCAGTAATATTTTGAACTATTTCTAGCCTAGATATCTACAGGACACATTTTACCACTGATAGACACATTTTTGTCTAAAAACTAAGTTTTCTACTAACAAGTTTCTAGAAAGTCTCAAAGGCTTTGTTTCTCCTAAAACACTCTAGGTATCCCTCACCTTGATCAAAGTCAGCATCCAAATTGTTTTATTTTCTCTGGGGTACCAGGTTTTCATAGACAGAAATTACTCTTTAAAACGAAAATTACATTCTCCTTACCCTGATCAACGTCACGCACCGGGCTACTAGGTACTAGGGTGCTAGGAGCAGCGAGAAATACATAGGTGCATAATCTTCAGTTAAAGATTGCTGGTGTGTAAACATTTACATTATTTGTTACTTCTAAAAATCACCCTTATATTTTTTCAAAGCTATTTTTTTCTATTATCATGTGGAGACATTATGGATTACTTTTTCATTTTCTGTAATTTTAACATAATGTCTGCCAGTTTTGATCACTTTATGTGGTCTACTTAAATATATTTTCTTTGGTATTGTTCATCAAGTCGTTGAGCTCCTTAGTAGTCCTGAGTTTAGCTACATGAATACTGACAAATGCTTGCACTGACTGGATGGGTCCACTAAAATCAATGTGGTTCTTTCCTCAAAAGAACTTCTCAGACACCGATTTGACCATTACACGTTTGATGTACTTATGGACTTTGACACCTGAGTTCGATAAATGCTGGACATCCTATCCATATGTATAAGGCGTTTTGGGAACACATTCATTATGCGTACAGCTAAGGAATGGAATTCCTTGCCGGAGTCTGTGTTTCTTGCTAGCTATAACCTAGGTGTCAAGAGCGAATAGTTTGCTTCTAGGCATGCGTGCTCCATCGTCGGCCACACTATTATATTCCATCAAGTAAGGTAGTGATCAAACGCGAACCTTCAGGACAATCAGGAAACATCGACCTCATTTAGTTTAGATTGAAATATAAAAGTGTTTTTTAAAAACCTATTTGAAAAATAATTATCATTTATAGCACTTTTCAAAGTCAAAGATCTTACTAAAGTACTAGGCGTCCATAAGTAACAGTAGGTTGAAGATTGCTAGTGCGTAAACAGTGTCAACTCACTAATTGGCTTCTAGCGTAGTAACCCGTATGCTCTGCGACGTGTATAATATTGAATATGATACGAGTATGTATTCAGGGTCACGGCGTCCCTTTATATCGGTTTTGTGTTAGCGATAAAGGGTGTGTATAAGAGATATGAAGAAGGTTGTGTTGTGTATTTTTAAGAACAGTCTTTAGGATTATAGTTTTAAGAAAAAATTTTCATCGAGAGTCGTACGATCTAGACCGGTGATTCCTAACCACAAGAGCCTAAATATGGTCTACGAAAGCTCCATAGGTTCCAAACTTTCCTACGGATTTACGCAAATCGATACGAATTAATTATAAGTTTCTTTCCGAAATGTTCTTGTTTTTTTTATAACCATCTTCGTTATTTTTGATTATAAAGAGTATAAGTATTTGTTTGAATTTATGATACCAACATTTTCTTTTCCTTTCACATAGTTAAGTTTTTTTCCAAACTTCTGGTCCTTGATAACAACAAAGAAACCGCAAGAACTTGTTACTGAAGGAATACCAGTAGGTTTTAGACAGTTAAATTTTAGCACTCCCTCTTGCTCTAAACCTGCGCGTAAGAAGTTATCTGATGATTCCTACTTATTATATTTACAATATTTATGCTTGGTTTACCTGTCTGAAGAGTATCGCTAGCATGACTAATGATTCAACTTTGGGAAACTTGAACAATATTATTGACTAGCTTCTGGCCGCAGCTTCGCCCGCGTTCTTAAAATATAGCCCATACTGTCACTCAGGAATAAGGCATCTTTCTATCGGTGAAACAATTTTCGCCATCAGACCAGCACTTTCAGAGATTACCTCCTACAAACAAAAAAACAAACTTTACCTCTTTATTATATTATTAGTGTAGATTATAATATTGCTGATAAAATGAAATCTATCTTTTTTTTAAAGACTTTTTTTCCAGTGGAGAAAATCATGAAAATTTAAGAGCAACTGAAGGACATAAGTGAGTTTTAATAATTATAGCTTCACCCTTAAGCGGAAGAAGTCATATAAAAATTTCCCATGTTAAAAAAAAAAGCTAGAAACTGCATTACAAATCAGTTCCAATCTTTCTCCGCAACGTAAAGTGTAGTCAGTACTGTAATATTTATCAAGCGCATCGCACGCCTCCCCAGGGAAGCTCACGGTGACCGCAAAATACCCCCTAATTCGGGTTTCTTTGCACAATCCACTCGAAGTCGGTTGCTTCGGTAATTATAAATGTGCTCGACTGAAATGAATGTTGTATCACTGTTTTAAGGCAGGGGTCGGACTGTATTTGTATAAGTTATTTACTTACTGTTTGTTTTGTAAGTATAGATTTTTGGAGCGTGCAGATTTCTGAAAGCGTTTTGGTAGTTGCTGGAACAAAATGCTTATTTATTTAATTAATATTCATGTACAGTATTGTTACATAGACGAACTTATTGCAACAAGACATTCTCTACTAGTCAAACTTAGGGATAAAAATGATAACGCAATGATAGGTATGCAAAATAAATAAATACTAGATATATAAAAATAAAATTAAGTATGAAATGTGGCTTTAGTATGCTGTATCAAGAACATAGAGATCAGTTTATTGACTAATGTAAACCGATCCTTGGTTTTAGTTACATGGAAAATCATTAATGTCTTCTCCTTAAATGGAGCAGATTTTACTGAATGACCACATGTGCTCCTTTAGTTGTCTTTTGAACAAACCTAGGTCGTGCGTCGTCAACTCAGGCCTGCAGGCCTACCCAAATAACGACCGTTTCATGTCAAATTTCTTTCTACAACTGATAATGCCTCAGCGCGTACGCGAGTTCCAGAAAAACTATAAGATTGTAGGTTAGTTTCAGTTTTACAGACGGAGTGTAACGTAAAAATAATAAGCTTTACAACTATATCAAGAAATGTTGCCCACTACGTGAGAGGCAGTCTGATAAACCATTAAATAACACTCACATTTACAAAAATGAATTCAAAAACCTTTTCAAATAAAATATCAGCAGCATAAAATACCCCAAAAGAATTATAATAACACGCTCTTTAAACGCACACTCACATACTTTGATTCATTCATGATCCATTGAAACACGCTAAAGAATCGTCAAAGAATTTTTATATTAAGCCGAATAATGATAAATTTAAACAGTATGCCATTCATTCTGGCGTGGGATCGCAAATACCTGACAAGTCTGGCGCCAAACTGGCAATTTTGAATTGGTGCCAACGCCATACAATACGCATATATTCCTATTATGGCAATCTTTGTAATCAATGTTCGGTCTTGTAGAAATGCTGGAACTAAAAGAACTTATCTTTTATCTATATATATATATATAAATGAATCCCTATTTCCCTTGGTCACTGCAATCCCGCGTGAACGGCTGGACCGATTTTGCTAATTCTTTTTTAGAGTAGGGTAGAGTAATGAAGGGTAGAGTAGGGTAGAGCAGAGTAGGGTAGGGTATAGTAGGGTAGAGCAGGGTAGAGTAGGGTAGAGCAGAGTAGAGCAGGGTAGAGCAGAGTAGAGTAGGGTATAGCAGGGCGGAGCAGGGAAGAGCGGAAGCGAAGCCGCGCAAGCAAAAGCTAATTTATTATAAATGCTAGAGCCTGTTACAATATAGGTGCGTGGCGCGAGGAGTAATAATTTTTGTAAAAAAAATGATATTAGTCTACTTGCAGATATGAAATAATAATCTTGCAATCCAAGTCGAAGTCATGTAAAAGTTTTTGTTTTAAATAGAGCTATAAAAGCCGAATAATCACAAAAAAGGACAAAAATTTATGTGGACGTGAAATATGTAACACAATCTAAACGGTACCTCTGTAAATCTACATTGTCTTATAAAATATTAAGGTGTACCTAATTAAAAATACATGTGACCTCAGCTTGGTTCACCTGCAGACAGACAGTACAGCGTCGAATCAATAAGTATTCCGGTTTATGATTCTGTGCGGAACCCTATAAACGTTATACTCAATTCAACGGAAAACATTTCGGCCCTCTAATGTATACACGCTCCCTTTTTTCTCACACTCCAAACGTTCTTATTCGACATTTTTCTTTCCCTTACTTCTGTACTGGCATTTTATTTTTATAGCCGTGTCTTAGAATATTTCCCGTTGCCTAGCCTCAATGTATTTTTTTCAAAGATTTTCCAAACTCTATCAACGTGAAAAATAGTTAAAAAAATAAAAATAACTTGAAAAAATTTCATCAAAAATTTATTGGGAAAATGAATGCCATTATGACAAGGTGCCATGATTAGCTTCCAGGATATTAGTAAGCGCGCTCTTCTCATTAGGATATTCTGTGGCTTTAATTATGGTTTTGATCTTGTCTCTGAGTTCGTTTGTTAATAAGACGGTTTCGTAGGATATTGATCTCTTCACACGCAGTAGTTTAGGCAGGATACTTTCATTAATCTCATAGTTTTTAGTTCTACCTTGAATTTGCTGTGGAAGCCTTCGACTTTCTGACAACGCTCTCAAGCTAGCACTGTATGCAAGTAAAGCTCTTACGCCGTATAATACGACGACCAAAAACAAAGAAAACCCAGCAGTGATGTAGTTCTTCTCTATATCATGCAGCAGATTCAGCTTATCGTGTTCGAGAAGATGGTTGGAAAAGATCAATTTGTGGACACTTTGAAGAGGTAGATACATTCCAAGGTAAAGAACAGATGTAAAATAAAATGCTATTAAGAATAAATACGTTCGTCTGTAGTGTTTCGTTATGTTGTTGATGAATCGCGTCAGCTTCATAGCGTCATAGATAGGATTAAGCATGATCAGAAGCGCGGCCATTTGGATTAATAACAAACATGTTAGTACCATACAGCTGGACGCCATCATCTTGGTCTTTTAGAATGGTTTGACTTGGATTATGTCTTATGGCATTTTATTGTTTCTTTTTACTACTTTTTTTCTGTTTTTCTATATTTTCATGATACCAATATTTTTGTTGACAATTTATTGACAGTTCCACGACAAGCATTCGTTTTGAGAATGTTTTCTTTTTTTTCTTTTTTGGTTCATGTCAAACTTTTTAATTTAGTATTCAACTTTGATACTAAAACTGCATGGTGTTTTAGAGGTAAGTGGGACATACTGAGTCGAAACGGGATGTTCCTCCGATCAGACGGATGTTATGTCTGGTGTGGGCAATTTTGCCCGATAGATGATTTTAACTGTACGATTTCATAGTTTAGTCCTTCTGTGATGTCATAAATGTTGCTATAGTGCCTCAGGGCATGGTTCACCTAAGTGGCTCAGGGCGTGGTTCTAACACATTTTTCATAACCACTGCAGTGTTAGATACCTGTGTGACTTCGTCTTTTGTTAAAACTGCATATCTACACATGAGTTCAAACTCGAGCAGCCGAGCAGCCTTTATCAAGAAATGCAATAACCATCCAATCAGAAATAGAAGGAACGCCTGTATAAAGAACAAAGTATAGCACAATGATATTTTACTTACAAAGTATTCCAAAACGATATCTTTATCCACTTCTTTCAGAAGGCGTCGATTCTCACTGCTTTCATTAACAATTTCAAAGGTGGTGCTCAAAAATAGAAGTGCTACAAGAAAAACTATTGTTTTCGGAGGTTGCGAGAATTTCTGTTTAAACTTACACCAAGAATCTCTCAAATAATACGGTTCTTGAATAGGCTTTAAAAGTGCTAACACCGCAACTAGTTCCACAAAGACACTAGATCCCAGAAACATGCGGTATATACTTGTCATTCTAGGTTTCTTACTTTTTATCTGCTGGGTTATGAGCTTGATCTTTTTGAGAACTCTTTGCTTCTGGGTTTGGGAGTTTTGTATCTGCTACTACATCAATTTGATCAGAAACACCTCCCGATGTATCGGTTAGTATCAAAGCTAACGCATGAGTATCTTTTGTTTTTTGTAAAAAAACTTTTAGTTGTAACGTCTCTTCCGAATTTAAACGAACGAACATAGGCCAATTGGAAGGGTCTTCTTCGTCTTCATCAATGTACTCATCAAATGTTGCTATACCTAGTATATCTTCATCTTCTTCAACTTGAGAAATTGCTTTATCGACCCATTTGTAGTTTTTCATCAAATCGGAGAATTCATAAAGTCTCGCTGAAAATATTATTAGTTCAAATAATCTCCAAGTTACTAGTAGAAAGAAAAGTGAGAAACCGCCAAGCAAATAGTTTCTATTCGCATTTCTAACTGATATCATACGTCTCAAAATCCCTGTTGCTGAGTCATCTCGACTGTTATGTTTTAATTTTCTTAGTCTAAACGATGTCTGCATAGGGTAGGTTATACCACACAATAATATTATAACAATATAAATAACCGATAGAAAGAAGATATGAGGTTTTATTGGTTTACATTTTAAATCTTCCTGGAATTGTTTTATAAATCTCGATAAGGTAACGATATCAGTTATTGGAAACATTATACAAGCAAGTAGAGACATTTGCACTATATTTGTTGCAAGGAGCAATACCGTGGATCTATCAATAAATGACGCCATTTTTCTGTGAAATTTAACACATATTTATATCAAAAAATATTTTACTTGAAATGCCAAGCGATAAAAATATTTACAGATTAAATACCAACCATAGACATTAAAGAAAACTGTGGCATATATTCATTGAGATATTCCTTTTTGGTGCTATCGAGGGAAACAAAAATCCCTTTACGATCGTTTCCTTGAGGCATATGAACGCAAATTGCGTCACCTACTTCCCCATGATTGAATTCGTTATCAAACGCCGCCTCACAATGGCGTATCGAAATCGAAACTTGTAACAGAGGCCCATTTACGTACATAGGTACCTATGAAACAAAATAACGGGACCGTGTGTGGCATATATTTGGATGTGGAACATATGTTGCGCCAGACTCACGCATAGCACCCTTGCTACCTGTAAGCACACGTACACGTCACCCATTAGTGTGATAGAGAGAGAATGTTGGCGTCTCGCTCGCGCAGTTTCTGCACGTGGTGCCCCCCTTACAGGTGGCACCCACCTTCCTTTATCACAACCATTACCTATGTCGATTCAATTATGCTGAACTGTTGACTTTGTGGACACCGATATTTTCAACGGTTGTGTAACAAGCGCTCGCTGAGGAGCCCAATCTGGTGTCGATACAATCTTTTAATTAATTACTGGTTCGATGCAATAACTTTCAAATGTAAACACATTATTTTACATTTTTAGCCGTGAGGAACTGTATCGATTGATTTGCGCCATACACGCAAACATTAAAGTGTGAAAGATTTATTTATAACCTACTTTATTTATTTAGTTGCTTATCCCTAGTATTAAAATCCCTCATCATCAGAGATTGCATCACTGCTTACCATCAGGCGGGATCGCAATCAAGCACTAGTTTATAGTAATTAAAAAAAAATGTAATCCATAAAACGTATTTTTGAGATTACAGTATTTGAGTGGTATCCTATACAAACACAAGAATTATAGTCTATATGTCTGGATGTTTGTCTTAGAATTTCGTCACAACTAGTACTAAAACCTCTTCCATATCTTGGCAATACATTCCTGTGGCATAATTTTATACTTTAAATGGGCCAAACTTAGTAAAATCTATCCCACAATTTGATATAATATCGCTTTCCTAAAGAGCTTTATATTTTCTCGTGAATTAGCCCGGTAAATACTGTAGTTATTTATTAACTACCCAGTTCTAACTCTCAAAGATTAACTAGCTATGTTAACTGTTATCTCTGTGGACTTGCAATTAACCAGATACGAGTATTTCACTGCCAGAAAGTGTTCTGCAAATATTTGAAAATCGTAAAGCGCTGCTTTTAGGCCATTAAATTATTAGCTAAGTTTTGCAAAAGGAATTCGAAGTAAGCACGTAATATTTATACCAAGTAAATATTTTTTTCTGAAAGTAAAATTTTATGTATTAGTGTACAATAAAGTTGTATAAACAAAGATTATTTGCATTATACCATTTTGGTATAAATTCTATTTAGAGACTTGTAACATTGTTGCAAGGTTTTGTAGTAAATTAGTTAGTTTTGCACCCGCATGTGTCTTCGCTTGCTGAATTTGTGACGTCATTAGCCCCGCAGACGTGATGGCGAGATGTGTCTCCGCCTTTACTTGTAAATTACAGAAGAGGTTACAGTAGTATATTTGTGTCTATGCAAATTATATATCATATTGGTATCTAGGATATATAAAATCCTTGGGATCCATCTAGTCATCTTTCTATAATAATAATTATAACAAGTGTAAGTCCTTTACGGTCAAACGGCTAAATGGATTTAAATGGAATTTGGTACGCGGGTAAATTATGTCTTGGAAAAGTACATAGAATACTCAATTTTTTCCCAGGAGTATGTACCTACAGGCAAAGCTGCTTACATATAACACAAATAAATTCACACTAATACCAAATTCACAGCATTTCAAGATCAAAACGTACGTCATTCACCCCGATCTTGTTAATACTAAACAACTTAATATTTAACACGACATATATACACAACTAACCGGCCCATTTGTTTGTTTCAGGTAAGTTCGCACCTCCATCAAAACGGACTTGTGAACGTCCGCTTTATTTACACCCTTTATTTGCGTAATGCGGACCTTTTGGAAGCTGTGACCTCTTTAATCAGGATGTAAAGATATGCCGACATTGTGTTTCATGCTGCGTAGGATGTGCCAGGGTCAAACAACAGTAAGTAGAGCGCTTTCAATTTATGCGTGCTGCAACAAGCGCCTAAATTGAAAAGTATTTGGCGGCCGAGCGTTTGCATGCCAGTGATGCGCTTTTCAACACTGACTTGAACATGTCGTAGCATTTTATCCGTCTGTTTTATCCTGAGATCAGTGGTGACCGAGTGGTAACGGGCCTGACTTACGAGTACAGGTCATGGGTTCACACCCAGCCAGGCGCATTACTTTGTGTAATTTATTTCATCACCACTGCTCTCAAAACTGTGAAGGAAAACATCGTGAGGAAACCGGCATGTCCTTGATCCAAACATTAGAAAACATGTGACAATCACCAATCCGCACTGCCACGCGCGTGGTGGATTACGGCCCATTCCCTCTAATAAAGAAGAGGCCTGAGTTCCAACAGTGGGAACGTTATAAGGCCGACTAAGCTATGCTATCCGTAAAAGCGTAACAGGCAAACAGACAGTCAGAATTACTTTCACATTTTATAATATTAAGTACAGAAAGTATGGATTAACCAGCCAGAAAAAAGGTATGGAGGTACCTTTTTCGCGGTCGGGTAATAGCAAGGGTGTTGTTGAAAACACGCATTCATACTCCCACGTTCAAACATTGTAGGAAATCTTATGAAAGTTTGAGTTGAGCCAAATACAGACACTGAACTTGTCTCAATAGATACGTGGAATGGCCATGTTTTTCTACTCTTTCTAGTTTTTAGTGCTTGCCTTAATATAGTTCGCAGTCTGGGTTATATAGAGGCTGTTTGAAAATAGTTCTTGGTCAGAACTTTGAATGTTAGGAAGCAGTTATGGTTTTAGCGAATGTGGGTTTTTCAAGAAGGGAAGATTTTGAATGTTTTTGGAACTGTATGTAAGTTACTTAGAAGTGTATATAGAAATTGTTAGTCTGATTGCAGCTGCATAAATTGTTATATTCAACCATTTATTCAAATAAACTTTATCCCACACTTGGAATAAGTCCTACCGTTCACAAAATATGTAAATACATATACAAGACACTAAATATTTGTTCCGTGCGGGAATCGAACTCAAGATACGCAGCGCAACAGGCAAAAAAAAAGAATAGCAATTTTTTTTTTTTGTAAAATAGTAATCTAGAAGCTTCTCCCGCTTTATGTGAAGTAAGAGGGAGTCGCAGACTTTTACTGACCAAAACTCACCTATGTTCCTTCAGTTCCTTTTTACGTTCCAAGACGGTCGGTAACTCTTTCGAATAATATCGAAGCTTCATACCTCTTTGATCTTCGATTACCTGCTAAAAAGAAAAAAAATATTCAAACGGAATCGGTAATCCTTGCACGCTTTGAACAAGACAAGTTTGAAGCATACGAAGACTTTGGGAAGACCAAAGCATACCTGGTTCAACTGGCTTACTTGTTTAAGGGGTGCTTTGTACCTATCTATTGAAGTATTTAAAAAAAAAAAAAATATTTTCCAGTTTATTTCACTCAGTATTTGATACCTGACTATAGTCTGTCTAATAAGTCAACCGACTTGGGAATTTTGACTAATATTTAATCATTTAAAAAATACTTATATTCGATACTTTTCTTATGGTTCTTCTGTTAGTAAACAATGATCTCTATCTCTTAATCAACCTTGATTATTGAACTCGTGTTGACTACATCAGATTTCATTAAACCCTAATAATAACCCAAGTCGTTTAACTTATTAGACAGACTCTACTACTGACTACTCAGAAAAGAAACATTGCGTTCAAGTTTTAAGCGAACAAAAGAAGGTTACTTTTTAAATAGAACTGTATTGCTAAAAGCTTAGATTAGGACTAAATTTGATTTTTATGTAAGACACAGTCATTTGAATTTGTCTTAGCTAAAAAAAAATCGCGCAATTGTGATCAGCCAATGGCGCGATTTTTTTTATTATATTGCGACGTATCAATTTATGATATGTTCGAAAGCATAATAATAGGCGTTAGGCGTCTTTTAAAATAATTACAATTCCTGTAATATCCATCTAATAGCATTACATACATACACACATAATTAGACGTATTCTGTCAGCTGAGACTCAAGTCTCCTTTCTAAGAGAGGGAATGGGCAGTATAATCCACCTCGTAGGCCCAATGCGGGTTGTCATCAGTCTTCGAAAGTTTTTGGTTCCTAGACATACCAGTTTCCTCCAAAGGCATTGCCAGTTAGTATTATATTTTCTTCTGAAAGAAAGAAAACACGTTTATTTGGCACATAAAACACACAATGAAATAACAATTATGGAAACACATAATTTTAAAAATACATACACATTGTGTGTCTCACGGCTGCGCCAAATAGGTCCAGTTCAGCATAGTGCCAGGTCTGGTGGAAAGTAAATTACAAAACAATGATTTACAGTTTAATTTCACAGTAACAACAAATTGCAAAAATGCAGCAAACTATTAAAATACTGGAAACGTTCTAAAAGCGTCTAATAGCTTGCAATTTTCGAGCCGTTTATGTTTTACTGCCCATTACATTCTACAGAAAAAAATGGTATAAAACTGAAAGCGATCATTATAATCGGCCATTTCTTTCCTTCGTTTTCTTTATTGAACACCCTTGTTCCACAACTTTAAGCCCTTTGTATTGATTTTTGGTTATAAAGTTAGGAAAGGAATATCGTTTCATTTTCGTTTCTCGGAGCAAGGAATATTTGGAGGAACATTTTAAGGAAAGTTTAAATGAAAAATTGAATCGGTTCAGGTGCCTCGGATTGGGTAATGGTTAAATCAGTGACGCAAAAAAATCTCATGGCTACATTACTAAGGTGTAGATAGGGAAGACAGTTTTGGTTCCCTCAGTGTTTTCTCATTGTTGAGTTTTTTTTTCGGTGGTAATATCATCTATGGACATATTTGTTCTTGGGCGGAGCGGGAGATACTTTCTTCGTTGCTTTTCATACCGAGGCGGAATCTTCCTGTCAGAAACAAATCTTTGGCCCTAGTAGGCTTCGACCTTGCTGGGCTCCTACGGTTTGCTGACAACTCCTTGAGCCGCGCGTGAGTTCTCTATTGTTGAGTTATACTTGCCTTTGTAAACTTTCGACAATTCATCGATTCACTGTTGTGTACTGCTATGTTTGTTTTGTTTATATGTACAACAAAGCATGCAAGATATAAGATAAAGAAAGCTGTTCAATGTTTTCATAAAAGCCTTATTCCAAGACTTTTTTTTAGAATGGAAATGTTTATTTTAGGATAGGCATCTGCATTTAATTGAAGTAAAATAGTTCTTATCTTCACAATTTTGTTATTTTTTTTTTTGAAAATGTTGTTGTTGTTGTTTGTTGTCTCAATAGGCTAACTTTATTTGTGATTCGATGACGCAAAATGCGAGTTGACTAATCTACTTTGGTTTACATTTAAAATTATCTAAGCATGTTAATTGTATACTTTAGTTCAATGCACAATTTGCCAGAAAAAGGTGGCACTCATATTTTGATGAGAAAACTCCATTTCATCACGTGCAAACTCGACATTATTAAATAATTACGTTGTCACTACAGAGTTCACACCATCACCAATGTGATTGTAACTAATTTAACAGCTCATTTATATAACAGATAATTAATTTGGCATGCGGGCCTTATCAGGAAAGCTAATGTAAACGCTTGATCAATTGAATAAGCCCTTTGTAATTGGTGAATTGATATTGTTCACACTGGAGTGTTATGTTAAGGATATAGGACATAGTTGCTTACCTTACGGATGGATTGAGAGTTTGACGGCACGGATGATGCCGTAGTCGAGCGATTGGCTGTTGTACTGCGTGTCATGGGTTCAATTCAACAAATGTGAGCAGTAGTACCGAGTGGTAATGGCCCCGACTTACGAGCAGTGGGTCACGGGTTCGAACCCAGCCAGGTGCATTACTTTGTGTAATTTATTTCATCACCACTGCTCTCAAAACGGTAAAGGAAAATATCATGAAACCAAGCAACACATGAGGAAGCTGGCATGTTCTAGAACCAAAAATTCGAAGACATGTGACATTCACCAACCCGCACTGGGCCCGCGTGGTGGGAGAGAGAAAAGGCCGTAATTTTCTCTCCTAGAAAGAAGACCTGAGTCCATGCAGTGGGAAAATTAAAAAAAAAGTTGATGATGAAGAAACAAATATTTGTATGGTCTACAGATAGTTGTTTCGGGTCTAGATTTCTTGTGTAAGTATATGGGATTATATGCTTAACATGCATAACACCAAGGCACTGCTGACCTCTGAGAAACTGCGGTGGATCGAATGGCTTTGCCCCACCCGTACGCTTAACATGCGCTTTAGTCGTGGGGCTGCGGACACTAGCCAGAAATACAGATAGAATTACACGTACGGCGTTGCGCCATCGGTACATGGTGGACATCCCACCCATACGTATAAAGCGTTTTGAGAACACATCGATTATGCGTACAGCTAAGATGTGAAATTCCCTGCCGGAGTCTATGTTCCTGATAGCTACAACCTTAAGTCTTTAAGTCAAGAGTGGATAGGTTGCTTCTAGGCAAGCGTATTCCTTCATCAACCACATAATTGCTTACCATCATTTGAGATAGTGGTCAAACGAAAACCTATCAATAATAAAAAATAATTGTAGGTATACCTACATAATATAATCTGGAAGATTTACTATATGGCTCAGATATCTACACTTCTACAAAGCACGGCTCCAAATGGTTAAAATCAATCGCTTTAGAAAAATAACCATAATCGGTACCTCCTAATTTTTCTCTCAGAACCTTTTACTGAAAGCCATCGCAGATACTAGGGGGTCATAACAATTTAATTAAATGAGTCACCATTATGCTACCCTTACCTTAGGGTTCACACCAATGGCGTGATCAGGCAACTCTTTGTGGCTACACGTGTACCTCGTTATGGGCAACTAGCGAACTATTTGTAGGTAAATTACAGTTTTATTTTAGGGGCTGAGGTAAGCTGGAATGGAAGGCAGTGTTTAGGTTCTGAATAGAGTGATTTATGAATGTTAGTAGTAGCAGAAAATCATACCAAGGGTACATATTCTTGGGATCAAAAGTATCTTAATGTTTTATTCCAGGATATGGTTTATTCGCGACAAAAAACATGTATGTAACAGA
The DNA here is from genome assembly GCA_929112965.1 of Mythimna albipuncta. NCBI lineage: Eukaryota > Metazoa > Arthropoda > Insecta > Lepidoptera > Noctuidae > Mythimna > Mythimna albipuncta. The sequence continues at coordinate 3,775,439 of OV815973.1, forward strand.
GATATTTGTAATAAATAACTTGATTGAGAAGTGTCTATGGAGTTTCTTACACATTCTTCTCCAGAGATCTAAGATTTGGAATGTGAAATTAGCATCATTTTTTTTGACTGTCTGACGTTTTGAGATTTCAAACCTGTTAGTGTAAAATATTAGTATGATCATAACAAACTAGCTGTCCTCTGTGGTTTCACTCGCGTTTTTGGTTACTGCTCCACTTCCGTGATTTGTAGCGTTTTATTCATTTAGAACAGTTTTTTTTGAAAAATGAGCTAACCAACACTAAAAAAAAGTCCAATTTGAACCAGTACTTATTGAGAGTTTCTTTAAGTATAATTTATTGAATTACAAATAAATTTTATAGGCACATTTGTTAAGACTAACACACAACAAACAAAAGCATTTTTGAGCAAAAATATGTACGTAAAAAAAGTATTCCATAATTGCTAAATATCAGTATCTTCAAAAGCGAAAGATGAAAAATTTAATTAAAAAATAACACTGGCCCCGCGGCCGCCGCGCTAACCGCCGCTATCAATTTTATTTAAAAAAGTTTTCGCTCGCAAATTCATCTGATTGCGACCTCCTTAGGTTTACAAGAGTTTTTAAACGCTTTAGGCTGCGTTCGTCTTGATGAGTTCAGAGTTGCCAACACGAAAAATTTACAGGATTCTTTATAATATACATAGGTGATGGACTGAGCTTTCTATTCTTAGATAGGAAATGAAAATAGGAAGAAAGGTAAGAAAGAAATATTTAAGTAATCGTGCGGCTTTATTAGTCTTTTGTTTCAGAATTTTGATTGTTGAGATAGTTGCAGACTCGCAATATCACTATAATGCCCAGGTCTTATTGTAGTTTTTTTATAAAGAGTATATCTATAATCTACCTGTAACCTAAATAACAGAGGAGGCATTGGTACACACGTCTTTACTCTTTCTGCAGAATGAGAAATTTTGTGAGAGTATTAATCAGTCGATTCTTCATGTATTTTCATCAGGTCGATGCTGTAGAGGAATTTGAAATCAGAATACAAGTTCTCCGAGAGCACCACGATATTGGTTCAATTTAATTCAAAAAGTTTGCAGTTTCTGATAATTGAATATCAGAATACTCTTTTTTGTAAAGACGCGATTTAGTCACGGTGAAAAAGGCAAAAGAGAACTAAGTTTACGATTTTCTTATGTTCTCCAAATTGCTTAAAAGGATTTTCCCTCAGATACTCTATAAGGGTTATTATTTTCGTTGTTTGGTTCGAGTGGTCTTTGTGATTTAGAAATACGTATGGAAGGCTCCCATCCTTTTGTTGTGGTTATTACTCTTGGGGATCAAGAATCGGCAGTTATCAGTTATTACGTCCTGAACCATGAATTATTATAAAAAGGGTAGCTCTATCTATTTGAGCAACAATGGTTTTTTATTGTGGAAATATCGATAGCATTTTTCGCGTAGAGTTTAATCAAAAAATGTTTCCCAATATTCTCTTTTGTAACACAAAATTAAGTCAAAACGTGTTTGAAAAGGGCTTGCATAAAAAATACCTGACACTACCAAACATTTTTGCTAACCAGCTTCTACCCGCGACTTCACCCGCGTAAAAATAGAAAATTATCCTAAGGGAAAAATACTTCTAGGATTAAAAGTATCATATATTATGACTGGCCTGTTGGTCTAGTGGTTAGTGGCCTTGAAGACAATTCCCATTCAAGACAAATGTTTGTATGAGCGTTAAAGTGTGAATGCGGGCCCCTTATCCACAACCGCAGTGTCCATCTGGGCCGACTCATTATTCGCCCGGAGGAGATTAAAACTCTAAAAGCTCGGAGTATTCTAAATTTCTTGGCAGCATCCGGGCTAAAAGAGTTACTCTAACAAGGTGGCTAGTCAAAATAGATCTTTTAGGTCGCAGTGACTACATCCCCTATCCCCCATCTTTGTTATTTTTTGTTTAATCGAAACAAGAAAAAAATACGTGTCCAATATTTTTTTATAATCTAAAATACGGACTAAATAAAATATAATAATTTTGACCCTGGAAACTACCTTATTTTCAATTGTTGGAATCACGGTTGGAACTCATAACACAAGCTCTGGGCCTCAAATCTGCTATTACAATAGTGTCAGAATAGTCAATGATATTGATGTCATAATTGTCGATTTTCACAAGTTTGGTAATCTACTAAAATAATGGCGTCATTATGACTTTCCAATGGTCAACCACTGACACTCCGCCTATAATAGTAATCTCGTACATATTCACAAAAGAATACTTGACGTATGCAGTAATTTGCTAAAACTTTGACAGTTTATTTGATCAGTGTTCTACCATTAGAAAGTTATTGTGCAGTTATTGGTTTTAATATGCTCGATATTATCATTCTACCACAACTCTATTACGATTCCACTGACCGATCAATGATCGATCATTATGAATTAGCATACTAGGAACTTTTAGCAAAATGACAATGTGATCGTGTTGGAATGACGAATTTATAAAAATAGCAGACTTGAGGCCCTGCTTAGTTGGAGACTCGATGGCGTTGTGGCATTTTTAGTCTACCGTTGCATCTGAATCCAATTAGCTAGACGAGCGTGAATAAGTAACAACCATATACTTAAACTTTCGTCTTTATAATATTAGTGTGATATAATATAAATCCACTATAACTCCTTAACTGTAGGCTCATAAATTCCGTCGTAAAGCCTTAGGAATCAACATATTTCATGTGCTTAACAAATTTTATGTATGTCACATTCAAACCGAATTCTAGCGTCGAGTTTACAGTTCCTACCAGGCTAATTCAGTTTCAGTTGCTTCCCTATGCCCACTTCACTTTACTTGCTACATTTTCGCTTTTCAGTAGCGTCTTTGAAATTTTGTTTAATGTTGGCCGTTTGGCCCAATGTTTGGAGAAATTTGCCGGATTTAGTAATGTGTGGTTCGGAATTGGATCTAATTTCGTTAAATTGTACAAATAAGTGGTTTGTCTGGAATTGGTTGTAGCTCCCGACCTTTCCGGTAGGTGGGCTAAATAAATTATGGTTGTATTGAATTTGAAAAGATAATGTGAATGAATTGAATTATATATGTAGAGTAGATAAAGGTATACGTTTTGTTTATTAATTAACGTATATATGTGTAGTATAGTGTAATACATTATCCATAGAATTTTGCTTTATTTATTTCATTTTCTTTAATACAAGATGTCTTCTCCTTGAGTTCAAATAAATGAAATTTTATTATAACTTTAGCCAACCTGAAACCTGGCTGGCGTCCTTATTTCATTTAGCATACATAATATCTTTTGCTCCTTTTATTTAACAGGCAGCGATTCTTTGTAACGTGCATATTATGTCTTCTTATATTTATATATGTTAACATTATACCGTCATGATGTTAATATCCTTAAACAGTACCTCTGGAGCATCGCGCCGGTCGAGATTTTAAATTATTCTGATAGCTGTTTTCTCAAGAATTAAATAAATTGATGTCTGTTAGCTTATCCCCTATTTAAGATGCCGTAAGACATATTGTTATAAGTTAATTAAAATAGACTAGTCTCCCTTAGCATCAATTATACATAAATTGATGGATTCTCTAACAGTAAATGCTTTTGAGCTTAGCCGTCTTGCAAAAGATATTAAAGCAGGACTCCACTATAGTATTGAGTCAAGTGTGATTGACAATTTTGGACTTGTAATATAGCGTTATATTCATCATAAAGATTAAAATTTCGTGTCTGAATGTTAAAAAATGAGTTTTTGCAATAAAATATTGATATTAACTAAAAATAAGATAGTACCTAAAATTGAGCCTTGTGGTACCCCTCTTTTTACGTTTAATCCTCTCTTTAGAGTGAGTGACAAGCTCCAAAAAAGGGTCTTGGTTTCTAGCAATGCCCTAATTTATAGACTAAGACCACACTGATATAAGAGATTACTCATATGAGCATAAGTACTGCTATTTACGTGATTAAATGCTTCGTGAGCATAATCATATCATCATCATTTTCAAACTTTTTAATGTTTCCACTGCTAGGACTCAGGTCTGCTCTCTAGGAGAGGGAGTGGACCGTAAACCACCACGCGGGTCCAGTGCGGGTTGGTGAATGTCACATGTCTTCGAATTTTTGGTTTTAGGACATGCCGGTTTCCTCAAGATGTTTTCATTCACCGTTTTGAGAGCGGTGGTAATGAAATAAATTACACAAAGTAATTCACCTGATAGGGTTTGAACTCGCAACCTGCAACTCGTAAGTCAGAGCTATTATTACTCTGCCAGCACTGCTTTCCATTAACATATAACATTATAATTTACAAAAGATTCAACTATTTCAACCAACTTACCAAGCTAACTTTTCTCAAATATTTTTACAAAAGTATCACGTTTACTATAACGTGAATCCTTCCCAATGCAAGGTTACCCTTTCTACAAAGTTATGTTGACCTATCCTTTTTGGTTTCAGAATTAAAGTTTATTTTTGGTAACTTCGTACATCGGCCCTCGAAGTCCCGAAGGTACATGTACATCGGTTTCGCTTTCATCCCTCTGGAGGTAAACTGAGCCTTTTCCCACCTTTTGAAGACGCATTTATCAAGGCAAAGTCACATTATGTGATAATCTGAATATTTTATACAGCTTTACCACTGGGATAAAAAGTATCCCGTGTCTTAGTCTACGCCAAGGTCTGCCCGTTTTCAAACATATATGTAAATCCGTCCTTAAAGCTTTTAAAAGCGGAATAAATGTTGGATCACTAAACGGTATTATTACAAATTATAACTGAAATACTTATTTACTTATTTTCATAGTTTTAATACTAAGGGATAATTTTTAGGACCATGGGTTCGCTTCTTAAAAGAAAACCCATACTCCAAAGAAGAAACATAGACGTGAGGTTTAGTCAGTAAATATATGACACGCCCTCCCGCTCCACCCTAGTACGGAAGAAATCTTTAGGTGATTTCCCAGCTAAAAAAGGTATAATTTAACCTCGATAAGTTTGGTTCAAAAACCTACTGATATCCTACTCACTATATTTTAAGAAAAATTTTTATTTACGTGTGTTTGTCTTCTAACTCCTCCTAAACAGCTTGAGCAATTTCGATAAAATTTCTTGGTTAGTGAGCTCCTGGATGGCTTTGAAATCAAGTTTGTAATTTTATTTTTTAATATAATGCTAGCTTTAGCAGGTAGAACAACGTTTGCTGAGACCGCTATTACTATTAATACTCGTAGTATATAGTATTTAATTTTATTATTAAATTATTGTATTTGTCTACACCAGTTTAAATGCATTCATTCATAAATGTTACAAGCTAAATATTTTATACAGTAACAGTGTATAAAATACCGAATCACCATAAATATTAATTAAAGTTTCCCGACTATTTGATAGTAAGCATTTTAATATAAACAAACCAGTTTCGTTCAGATTTTCATATTTATGATATTAGTTTGATTTTATTTTAAAACAAAATGTTTATTATAAAAAAAAAAACGATTAGTAAAAAGCCTTTAATATCTGCTCATTTTATGCCTTCAGCATCGTTATCATTTCAGCTGAAAAACGTCTACTATTGGACCTAGAATAGAATAGAACAAACGTCCACCAAAAATAACATAGCTTGTACATAAACTCACTCTCATATACCTCCTTCAAGCGTCGCCACAACGAATAATCCTGTGCAAATGACCCTCATCATGTCATCGGTCCCCCCTTGTGGTAGGCTTTTCAACGCTGCGTCTTCCGATACGCGGTTGCCACACAATGGTGTGCAATGCCCTGCATAATGCAATGCCACTAAATTTTGGCTATTCTTCATTTAATTTTATCAGAATGGAAAGTTTTGCGTTGTATTCAAATTCAAAAAGATCTTAATACCGTATGTTTTATAGAAATTTTACTGTTTTTTATAAGCACAATCAATCTTGGAGCTCAGCAGCACCATGTGTTATATTAGGGGTTCTTAATAAAATAGTAGAATAATAACATTCATCGCAGAAAAGGTGGTTGCATTTACCAAAGCAAACAAAATTCTTCCAATGACTTTTGGAATGTTAGAACCTTTTTCTTGTTCTTCCTCTATAAATATTGAATCGGTGTAGAAAAATAATGAAAAACTTTTATTTAGCCAAAAGACTTGTGCAGAAACAGTTTTTTTTTTTTTGTAACCCTTTATTAGCCTAACATTTATTTTAAAGGTTTTTGAATAAACGGTGTATCTGTCTTGATATTACTTTTTTTATTAGTAACGAGTGACAAAATAAAAGTGCAATTGTTATTATATCAATTAGCAATATCAACTAATCAGGAAGTGTTTGTGAATCCAAAGTGAGTGATATTTTGTAATTGTGAAAAACATGTTGGTGTAAGTGAACCAATTTAAATATGGTTAATTATAGCTAATTATTATTATCACTACTTACTATAAACATTGTGATCAAACGTAGACTAGTTTGTAAACTATAGTTTTACTGGTTATATTTAGAGACTTAGTTTTATTGCTACAATTATTCTTAATGGAATACGTTTCTATTTGCAAAAACACATTTAATTTTATTTTCTCATAATTTATGCGCTTAACACTTAAGGACTCGATTACTATTAAGATTCTAGACTAGACTATTAAGATTTGACGTTTACGATGTTGCCGTGCATAATACCTTTCGACGACAGTGTAAAACGGCGAGTGGCAGTCGTACTCGTCAGTTAGCACGATGTGTGTGAGTGCTACAGGCGTATTTAGGTGTGACCGGGTCCACCGGACCCGGTAGCGACTAAACACGTTTGTGTTTTTTCATCATATTATTACTTTTTATTAACGTATTTTTATTTTATTTTATAGAAAATGGCTACCAATAGGCCCTTGAGACCTAACAAAATATAAGAATGTATTATTGATCGGTCTTAATACGTAATTTTTGTTTGCGTAAAATGCGATATAGCCAAACAGCTGTATTGCATTTTACGCTTGTGGGAAATACATAAAATACGTTTGTTCAAATTTTTATAACTAAATTAGATGTAGAAAGAGACTAAAAAATGTTTAAATACTATTTTACCCAAAAAAAAAAAAATTAATTTTAATTGATTTTCAAAAATCATTTTTTTGTATACCTACTATAATTATTGACCTTTAATTGTTAATTGTTCTAAGAAGGTACATCATAGTAGTCTAAGAAAATATAGAAGTTGTTGGTTAAAATAATTAATTACAGATTTTTTCACAATTAACCTTAATCTTGTCATAAAAGTATGCCAAAAAATCTTTAATTTTTGTAATTACTTGTTGTATAAGGAAATGCAATAAATATTAGTATTTGATACACTATTGTTTTACGTTTATTATCATATTATTCTTCTAATAAAGTAGTTTTCATTTTAATTCAGTATTTTTGCAAAAACAAATAGGATATCTTACTGGGTCCAGCGCACCCGGTAGCGAGTATAGTGTTACAAATTAAGGCGCGAGTCCTTAAGTGTTAAAGGTACAATTTCTAATACGCTAGAATCTAATTATTACACGTATGTAAATAGTAACAGCGCTAAAAAACCTTGATTATTTTTTATTAATAGTATATAATTAAGGTTTTTAATTACTCTTATTTTTTATTTGTCATTATTTGGTTTCGATATACCATATATTTAACTAGCTTTTAAACCCGACCCGTTAACGTTGGACCACTATTTACACCACACCCTGTATATAGATTGTCAAACTGAAAATGACACATATAAAACTATTCTTAAAGTTTGATGTTCTCTGTAAGGTAAAGTTTCGTCACATTTAAGTAAGTCTGTTTGTGAGGGACTTTGTCGTCTTCAAACACACGAAGTCTTCTTTATAAGTGAAAAGTGCTAGAAAAACGCTGGTTTCTGTTGTAGCTAGTCTTTTTTAAGTGGCTTTAAATAGTTATTTTATGGCACTTTTCAAAAAAATCTCTGATCAGTAAAAGTATTAGCTCTAATAAAATATTTTATAACAGTAAAAACATTATTAAAAAATTATCTTTCTGGTAGTTTTTATCAGTTTTTTTAAAATACTCTTAATAAAAACTGAACTTTATTTCGACATCGCCAATTTTCCTGATTGTCTATTCACTTCCCGATATCGAACTAACATAGAAAATCCAATCTAATCCGACCCAACATAAAATAAATATTCATTAATATAGCTTTGTTTAATATAAAGCTAGAGACCCTCGACATCTAGTTATTTAAAAGTAAATAAGAAGCTATTCTTAGCTAAATTAACCCAGAAAACTGTTTACCTGGAACTAATCAAAGGCTCGAAAGGAGGGTCTTAAACTCAATAAATGTAGATAAGTTTTCAGGGTTCTGTACGTGCGTTTACACGATGCAAATTGGGCTGTTGCGAGAGGGTTACAAACTTGTATTGACTTGCTTTTCGCTGTGTTGTATATAAAATGTTATGTGTTTAGTATTTCTGTGTTTGGAAGGAGTTGAAGAAGAAATTTTTGAGGAAATATTAGTAAAGTTATGGTTAACTGAAATTAGGTTATGTTTAGTCATGGGGGCGCTCATTATTGATATTGGTTTCTTATATCACATATATTTATTATACATATAATTTATATGTCACTCAAAATCGTTTTGTGCACATTAAATGACATCCAAATTCGTCCATCCAATTAGTTTTCAACGTTAACATGTCATATTTAGAAAAAAAAAATGTGTACAATCAGAATAATTTACAATCTTACGCCATTTGCAATTTTTTGGGAACATAATTATATACTCATAAATTATGTACGTGTCTTTGACCATTATATAAAAAAGTATTGAAGAGATAAATCAAACCACTAAACAGGTTTTTACCCAGCTTTTTACAGTCCACTTGCTTTCGCTCGAACGGACAACCACTTCACCAGCTATTACCAACATGACTATATTTTTCTCCATCTACAAATCGTTCTACCTCATCTAACTACCCCAGAGCTACATTTAAATGCTAGAAACGGCTACACCACAATAATTAATTCAATCTTTGTGAGCTCGGGTCACGGGCAACGCTTACGCCAACAGACAAGCACGGATCAAGAATTCACTTTGCAACTTTTACTTAGAAAATTCCTTAACTCAGAAAAACGTTTAGAATACAGTAACGAAGTGGGAAGTTCTCTTCTTCTTCATTGATATTCTAACGATACAAGAACTTTGGCTGGATGTACATGAAAGTTACTTAGTCGTGTTCTTTTTGGGGTTTTTTGTTAGTGAGGTCAATACGGGCTAACAAAGTGTTCTTCAGTATACTTTTGGTAACAAAGTGGGTTTCGTGAATAGGGGTCGATGGTAAATAAATTGTGGGAATTTGGTGGGACTTAGGTCGAGCTAATTGATGTTTTCATAAATATATATTTTTCATGTAAACTCGTTAAATGTACAAAAAAAATGTTGGAAATACAATATGCATTTATGTTTTGATGTGTTCAATCCTGTATTGTTATTATATTGATCATTACTTTAATTATCTACTTCCTGTATTTTGCCTATCAAATTCTTTAAATTCCTTAAAGATTAATAGGACAAGCTCAGCTTAGTTTTAGACTAGAAACTATCGAATGGAATATTTTTATTATTATATTTCTATTAAAATTGTTTTGCTCGTATTTAATATGTAATTATTTCAATAAATGGTCTACCGTTTCAGTCGTCCATTTTGATTTATTTTCTGGGTAGCACGCCCTAGCGTACTGGGCCGGCAGTCAATTACTAATCATGTTAAACGTTGTAACCATGTAAAGTTAGTACAAATAAAATTGATAAGTCTGAACTAAGTTGGATTTATTAGAGCAGCTGCTAACATCTCACTTTTTTTTGTTTTATGTTGTGAAACCGGTTTCAAATTCAATCCGAGAACTAAAATCATTGGCGCTGCTAACGTTCGAAGCTCTTTCGTTCTAAGCCAAATATTTAGCAAACGTGCAAAAAATCAATCCTTCACATTTAAAAACAAAAATACTTGTACAAAAACCGCACTCATACTGCCACAGAAAGCAGCTTTGTGCAAAAAATAAGCACAAAAAACGTTCACAAAAACCGTACACGGACGAAAATGTCCAAGCCAATGTATCCTATTCCGCCCCACTAGTTATATACTGATAAATGATGGTGGGTGATATACTGTTTTGTCGAAATTGTGCCTTTTTTGTTTCAACCTTTTCTGTTTTGTGTGACAACGCGTTTTGGCCGGGTTATACGAGTTGACTAGTGATTTTAGTGCCACGCGTTTGAAATCATTTTTGTATTATCTCATTTCGCTTTTTGTTCTGCGGGTGAAGTCAATGGGGTGGATTAAATACGTTATTGTTTAAACTGCGTGTTTTCTAGTCGAAATATATTGTTTTCAGACTAGTTTTCCCGGTGGCTTTGCACCTTTTTTTGGGAAATCATCAAATGGAGTCCTTTCTCTGGCTCTAAGATGCTATCTAGGCTCTGGATGGTGCGAATGATAGTGTCAGACTTATACTGACTGACACCTCTAATAATACTATTCCACAAATATAACACAACGCCGTCTAATCCCAAGCTAAGCAGACCTTGTATTATGGGTACTAGACAACTGATAAACATACTTATATATTTCTAAATAGATACATATATAGATAAATTACACCCAGACACAGAACAAATGACCATGCTCATCACATAAACATTTGTACTGGGTGATAATCGAACCCACGACCTGCGGCATAGCAGTCAGGGCCACTAGACAAGCAGGCCAGTCAAAACTACTTTGTTCCTTTTGTTAGCCTTTGCATTCCAAGGCCACGGTAAACCATTTGAGGTGGTTTTAACCCCACTTCCTTCTTCACCTCTACTGGAACCGTGCATTTTTCGGGATGAAAAATTTCCTCCGGAAATTGCACCCTGTGGTTGTGTAGTTTTCTATTTTACTTCCTATATGGTACTTCCTCATCATCATTTCAGCTGTTGGACAACCTCCCCCAAGCGTCGCTACAACGACCGGTCCTGTGCGTCACGCATCCTTCAGATTCCCGTGACCCTGACCACGTCATCGGTCCACCTTGTTGGAGGCCTTCTAATGCTGCGTCTTCCGGTACGTGGTCACCACTCCAAAATCTTTAATCCTTATCGACCATCTGTTCTGCGTGCAATGTGGAGCCATGTCGGTAACCTTGGTTCTCCTGCGGATAACTCAATTTTTGATGTGATCACGCAAGGAAACTTCGAGCATAGCTCTTTCCATCGCCCTTTGGGTGACTTTGAGTCTTCTTCTTCTATGGTATTTATCGTATGAAAATTCCATAAGATAAGTGCCTATGTCCGGACATCGCTTTCTGCATATTATAAACAATTCTACTTCTTTGTAATAAGACATTTTACAACAATCTCTCGTCGACGTCTCTCGTCGTCATCGACGTCTTCCGGCTGAAATGATAATTAAAAAGACGGGTATGAGATGAAAAAGTTGACACAGTCTGTGTGTTATGCATAAAATCAGCGATATCTCATAGAATTCAGAATTTTTTTAAAGCCTGCCTGTCGTCATATTATTGAAAGTTTCCCTTACATTGTCTTTTAACAAAATATTATTACCATGGGGACAAGCCCAAACTACATACGGAAATAATACTTCCCTCTTTCCCAGAGGATTCGGGGTAAAAGATACCCTATGTCTTTTTCGTGATGTAAGCTCCGTTAAGTTTTGGCGCGTTCTTGCATTTATTTCATGTATGTTTATGAAAATATTTATGAAGGGGGTGCATGTATTTTGTATTATTTATTTACTACTTTATTGCACACCTTAGCTTATTACAGGACAAACATTTAAAAAAAAAGAATAAGTGACGCAAAAGGCGGTCTTATTGCACAGGGCAATTTCTATAGACAAACTTTGGAAGGACTCAATGAAAGGAAAAGATTTGGGGCTGTTTGTAATGTCAATGATTAAGGAAGAAGAGAAGTGTGAAACAGGATACATTTTTATTGCAGAGATTTGAAACAAAAGCAAGAAAACATGATATTTTACTCGTATTATTTGTAATTTTAAAGTTGTACATTGGATCCTACCATCCATTGTGATTTCTTGCTATTCAATGGTTTGCTGGGAGAAAACTCAACATCGAGTTTAACTCGCCTGTTTTTTTTTAGGTTGGGAATCATCCAATAACTTCTACTTTTGAGCGGAGCGGGAGAGTGTGTCAGACATTTACCAACTGAAATCTCTTGCTATGTTCCTTCTTTACCTTCATTCCAGAGCTCTGGGGTTCTCTTTTGCACAACCCATGGCTCCAGTAGGCTTCAACCCTGCTATCCTGCTGAGCTTACTATCTTGATGAAATCCCCTCTACTGGATGGCCGGATGGCGAGCTACTCATTTCTCACCGTCCGCAAGCCCTCTCGCCTATGGTTACTGGAAATCGTGGTCGTAATCCTGGGGCATGAGGAAGACCGTTTCCTCACGTGAACAGCCACCTCCTTTGCTTTACAGAAAACTACCGTTTCGCAGAAGGAGGCGGCCGCTTGCCGTTCCTCCTCATTCCGGATCATGTCCTGTATCAGAGTCCGGCGCGAGAGGTAGTTGCCGCCGATCGCCCCCACGAGAACACGGGGGTGAACTCGCCTATGTATAGTCAACAAAGGAGATTTGTAACCAGGGTCGTCTTTAATTATATAGTTTCATGGAAACCAATGGACGGATATGAATGTCCTGATCATCATAGAACCACGTTAGCCTTGAAAAAACCATTAAAAATTTCCCTAGTACTATCATTCCCTTAACCTTGTCATTCACCTCATTAATCCAGCTTTTAAAACGAGCATTAACCGGTAACCACGTCATAAAATTTACGACAACTTTTAATTCAGTGTCATTAATTTCTCCTACATAATTTGTAACAACGGCCCCATAAACCTCGCGAATAATCGTTCAATCTATACAAACTACTACTATCGTTATACGCAGTCTTAACGTAGTTTAAATCGTTCGTATAACTTTAATAGATTCTTGAGTTAGAGTTAAACGAGCAAGAAAGAAGTCCGCGTTTACTAAGGGCTCGTTCACACAGTACTTGTGGACCACACCGAGCAACAACATTTTGGTGGTTTACGTTTAGATTCTGGTAACAACCACGCCACTTTGTGGTTAGCTCTTACAACTGTAGCACGTGTTTCTGTAAGATGTTAAGTAATATTGACTTCAAATTACCTCAATAACAGAATTTGAGCAGCAAAAGAGACGACGCTGTCTGGAATATTAAAACTAAATGCTACCTGTACTTATTACCAAAATTTTTGAAGTTCTGGTACTTAAATCTTGAATAGCAATCCGATTGTTTCAATATCGAAGATGATTTACATATAACAGGCTCGAAAGATGATACATAATCAAAACGGTGAAGGAAAATATCGTGAAGAAACCGGCATGTCCTAGAACCAAAAATTCGTAGACATGTGACATTCATCAACCCGTACTGGGCTCGCGTGGTGATTTACTGTCCATTCCCTCTCCTAGAGAGGAGGCCTGCGTCCCAGCAGTGGGAACATAAAAAAAGGCTGATTATGCTATGTGCGCATACAGGCCGCCTACTACTACTCCGAAAACTTTAGTTTATTTAAATCAACACTGGAAGATTTTCTAACGAAAGTTGCAGTAACAAATCTGTATTTATTGTTGTAGATTTTAATATCAATATTTTGGAAAACTAATTCAAATATAGCAGCCAATTTTTAAACCTTTTTTAATTTGTCTAATGTTTTACAGAATATATATAGGAATTACTGTTGTTGAAACAGTAATTCGTAACTATTGCAACTTTTATAAATAAAGTTTTTTTGCAATTGTGATTATTTAGATAAAGCTTTAGTAAATTATCTTCCGACTGATCATAGTAGACAAGCGGTAACTTTTCAGTTTAAATCAGCCTAGAACAATAAATAAATTCAATTTAGGAAATTCCTATTTTAGAGTCTAAAAGAATTCTGACAACAATTTTGTGGTCCAAACTAGTTGCAACCACTTCATATTCCTTATAAGTGTAGTCTAAACTCACCTTAAGACTTTGCATGCAAGCACGAACGTCTACACACGGTCGGCTAACTTCGCATACACTCGGCAAAATTCAATTTCCTATTTACACTGCATCGGAAAAAGTGTATAACTTGAATAATGTAACGAATGTTTCAGAAGTATGTGACAAAGTTCTTCTCTGATTGCTGGGAAATGTTTACTGAGTTCTTCGGAGTAAATTTAATATGAACAGCGTATGTTATGATGTAATTTGTACGATTGAAGTCGAATAAATGTAAATAGTTGGTGCGAACGCAATTTTTGAGATTGTTTGTGCAAATATTTTCTGTGTTTTGAATTCCAGTTCGATTTATGGCTGCTTTTGTCATTAATAAAGTAAGCAATGGTGTGTTTTTAAAAGGATTGATGTTGTGATCGATATTAGTACTAGATAGTCGACTTATGGTTGAAGAGAAATAATGGTGGATAGGGTCGAAAGATTCTGGAGTGGCGACCGTATACCGTAAGGCACGGCCTTCCAAAGCTACAAGGGAGTGTGACGTCCTAATGAAGGCCGTGAAAATCGACAGGGACACTTTGGTATCAGTGTTTCTGTTATTTCATTTTTTAAACGTGTATTTAATTATTTTTAATAAATAGTTAATTTGTTAATAAAATAATAATGAATTATTTTAATCGTAAGTCGAAATAAAATTGGGCGGGCGCTCCTGACTTACCGGCCTAGTTTGGGAATGACTCCTCATCAATCTTATAATTATGTCAATACAGAATTTCTTATTATTATGTCCCATATTGGTAATAGCGATTCTCTTCATACCAGCTTTCAAACTAATCCAACTAATTCACTATGATTCATACATGTATATCCCGGCGGCCTCTCGCACCGGGCCCTGGTACAGGCTACGGTTAGGAGCGAGGAGAAAATAATGGCAGGCAGTTGCCTCCTTCTACAAAACAGTAATGCTAGTAAAGGAGACGGCAGATAATATCTGTGGATAACAAAGTTCATGTACATAGGCGAGCTTAACTCAAAGTTGAGTTTTCTTCCAGCAAACCATTGAGCGATAGAGAGAGATCACAATAGAGAGTATAAGGGTCAGCTCACTGTCCGGCCGTCCGGTAACTGTTCGGACCAAGCCCAAGTCGTCGACGGTGCGCACTATACCCGCGCGCCTCAAGGAGTTGTCAGCAACAGCAGGGACTAAGCTGGGTCGAAGCGTACTGGGGCCAGGGTTATCCGAAAGGGAGCTCAAGCCCCGTTATGCAGGCTAGAAGGAACGGGGTGGGTCTTTTAGTCAATAAGAGTCTGACACTATCTCCCGCTCTGCCTAAGAGCGGGGGCTGTCATTGGATGATTTTTTCCCACCATAAAAAAGGGTATAAGGGTCCGAGTAAAATATACAAGTGTGGTTTTAGTCATTACAATCTGACACGCCTTTCCGTTCCAACCTATAGCGGGAGAAGTCTTCCAATGCGGGAGAATCAACCTCAAAAAAGGCCTTCAATAAACCTAAATCCAAACTACGCACAACTCATTCATCCAAGCTCACAGAACAGCCACCCGATGTAAACGACAGCCCATTCTTTCCATCCATCTGTCACATATGTCTGCTTTTGACTTACCATCAATTAAAGACCCAGCGATTTGTCAATTAATTCTCGTCAGCAGAACAAAGAAAGGCATTGTAATTGCAAGATGTGTGGAGGGCCCTTATATTAATGGATCTTGAGCGACGGGCCTCTGATGGATAATTGCTTAGGCTACTATACGATGTTATAATTAGAGTGGATAAGTAGAGAATTTGGGTTTAGTGACCTACATTATATTAGTTTGGATCAGTGACTGAAAGCTGTGGTTTTTTAATGTTTGATCGTTTTAATTTAATTTCAAATAATTGTTAACCATAGGACAACCATATTTAGGTTGCTTTCTATCATGTTTAATTGGTTTATATTTTTGTGAATGTGAAATCAACTAATAAATTTCCCCACTGGAGCGATAAGTCAGACTTTTACAGGCTAAAACTTTCACGAGTTCCTTAAATTGCACTTCGTTCTTTTCTTTTTCCGTGGGAAAATCATCTAATGACATCCTCCGCTCTTGGGTGGAGCGGGAGATAGTGTCAGACTTTTACTGACTAAAAACCCACTCCTGTTCCTTAGTTGCCTTTCGTGCCAGTGCTGAGCTACCTTTCGGAGCTAACCCTGGCCCCAGTAGGCTTCGACCCAGCTACGCCTCAAGGTGTTGATGACAACTCCTTGAGGCGCGCATAAACAGTGCGTGCCGTCGATGACTTAGGCTCAATCCGGACAGTTACCCGACGGTTAGCTTTGCTATTAGATTTTATTTCAAATAAATCATTTATAGGCAATTTTGAAATGTCAGAAAAAAATATGGTAAATTGTACTTTTTCATTCCAAAGCGTAGATCTCCATGGAAACTCTTTTCAATCATGTTATGTGCTCGTATGACAAATATCTCAGTTACATTTTTCTTATCGCTACTATTATGTGAAAACAATATGAATAAAATAAAAAAATATGCCTGTATATTTGATTTTCGCTAGAATACCGAATTGATTATTCTAAGATTTGCTTAAAATCAGAGCTAAGAGAAACGTAAATGATTACTCAGTTGAAATCCTTGTTCAAGTCAAGACAGGACTCATTACCTGACCCTTTGCATTTGCTCCTTCATTTCTGTAGTTCCCTTCATGCATGAACTCAGTAGTCTTCACATCCCGTATTCACTGAGAACGCGTTCCATTTGATTACAGAAAGTTATTTTTAGTTTTCAGTTCGACCTCTTTTCTTTTACTTTTGCATCGTGACTAGTTTTCGAAATGTTTTCTTGCAATTGATATTATATAAGTTCGAAGTAACACAAGTACAGTTTGCTTGATAGCTACGACCTGGGGATATTTATGTTAAAATTGAAAACGGTTAGTAAACGTGCGTGTGTTTACCTAAAACATGCTCCACCGTTAACCATATATCATCAATT
Organism: Mythimna albipuncta; assembly: GCA_929112965.1. Classification (NCBI taxonomy): domain Eukaryota; kingdom Metazoa; phylum Arthropoda; class Insecta; order Lepidoptera; family Noctuidae; genus Mythimna; species Mythimna albipuncta. Next base: position 3,792,459 of record OV815973.1, read on the forward strand.
TACATATATCCGGTGAAATAGAGCTCGAGCGCAAGCCTATCAATAGTTAAAATAAAGTGATCTTGAATTATGGCTTAGATTTCGTTGTAATTAAACATTTGGGCCTCAAAAATGATGAATATGAAAATAATCTTGATTACAAAATAAAACGTCGAACCCAGATTTTAAGAAAAACTTAACAAAAATATACAACTTTCGCCAACGTGATAGATAAAGGCACATTTTTAAACACAAAGAAGAAGCCTGTATCCCAGCAGTAGGGACTTCATAGATTGTCATTAGTCTATTATTAATTATAAATCAAAAGTCGTAATTATTGCGGGTTATTCCCTGAAGACTCCGATCCCCGAAAGTTCCTTACCGGAGGCACCCGAATGCAATAAATATAATTACATTTTACGACACCAGCAAAAAAATTATTGCTATTATTAATTTTATCAGTAGTATCAATAACTAGGGCAGACTCTAGATTGACCAATAGAGAATGCCACTTTTGAGGTTAAGAATCATTAAACATATCCACCTACTCTGGCCGAAGTGAGAGGATATGTCAGGTTTTTAGTGACTAAAATCAACGTGTATTCCTCCAGTTACCTTTTTTTTTATTAAGAATGTGTACATGTGTATATTGCCACTTTATTACCAACAGTAACGAAGAACCACATTTTCAAACACCCTAAAACATCATGAATTAACAACACTGCCATTATGGCCCATAAACTTCCACCCCGTTCAAATGTTCCTATTCATTGAAGTATGTGAGGATTTTCTAAAACATGTCTCGGGTCAGTGATCAGTGCCATCCGCTGACTTGTGACTCGTAAGATTGGATTCAAGATTGAGGCCAATCTTTTGACAAGTCTCCCGAGGAAACCCATTCAGCCGTACCATGGGGTAAAGGTTGCGAACAAATAAAATTTCTTCGACTATGAATGTATAAAGATGACTCGAGTATGAGGGAAGGTGATGCAAAGGTAGAAGAGCGTGAAGATGAGGAATTTGTTTTAGAAATGAGTGTTAGTTATGTTTGGGAATTTATAGTTTTTACTATTGATAGCAACGGTTGATTTACAGATTTTTGAGTAGTGGTTTTGATACACTGTTAGTAAGTGTAACATACAAATGTTTGTAACGTTATAGATTAAACAGTTAACTCATAGATCGATAAGCACTATGGTATTGTTTAAAAGTCATCATTAATTTACTTAAGACATTTTTTTTATTCTTCCATGCCGTTCTACATTTTTAAAGCATATATTTATATATATTTCTTAACGTTCAACTCGATGATAATGGTTTTTGCAATTCGGATTTTGGTAGGTCACAGGTATTGTTAATTCGTTTCATCATCGTCAAAAGTAACTTACAATATCCTCTAAGCTATGGAGAGTATAAGTCTCTTACTGATTTTGTATTTTTTCGGCTTGATGATTTTCGACGTTTTACTATTTCTCTACTTCGCTTTTTGACCTGGTTCAATTAATATCTTAGTGGATGCTCTCAGTGTTTTTACCTTGAAATGTCCTTCTCTAACTAATTAGAGACGGACTTTTCAAGGTAAAAACACACAGGTACAAACTTACTCTAATGTAAGCTCACTGATGGTGTTCCTCAGGGTAGTGTTCTCTCTCCACTTTTTATTTCGATTTACATTAACTTTGTTGCCAGAGAAATCTATTCCAATATCCATCTTTACGCAGATGACTAGCATTTTTACCGATGTTTTACTTTAGATGACGAGGATTTCGCAATTGCTGCTATGAATAATGACCTGGCTATATCAGCGCTCAGTCTAAGTTATTTGGTTTGCAAATCAACCTAACTAAAATACAAGCCCTGATCATAGGCAGTAGATTTATTAGCATTGTGGCTGTAGTATTTTCTCTACTATTTTTAAATCTTGATGGTGTATTTATTGACTACAAAGAAACTGCCAACAATTTGAAGGTTATTACTAACACGACTCTTTAGTCACGAATGTAATGAAACAGGATACTACATTTTCGTTTTGATTCGAATAATTTCTTCATCAAGTATCATGCCTTTGAAATAAAAAAAATTCTTTGGGATAAACACTTATACAGCCAATTTATAGATTATTAACACATTTAAATACTACTAAGGAGCTACAAAATATTCCTGAGCATCTTTAAAACAGCAGTTTTTAAGATACCGCTTGCTTGTTTAATAAAAAAACCAAATGCATAGGCATTCGATTTTTTTGGTCTACAGAAGTATGACGACATCTTTCAATTTTGCAGGGATCTCAAGTGGCTCCTAATCCATCTTCACAGGAACAGTTGAATTACATGTCTCCTTTTCAACATCCTACATAACCCGTCTTATCACGTCTATTTGCGTGATCAAATTCTTTACGCTTGCCTTAGCGACGCCCATGCAGATTATTCCTACACTCCCATTTTATAACACATTCTCATCAATTTAGCTACTCCCGCTCTTTTTTTTGTGTATTCAAGGCTATGGAACTCATTTTTACACAGAATTTAAGATTTGAATTTATTTATTTTTCGTCAAAAATTAAGTAAACTATCACTATCTTTTTTCTTAATGAATATTATTTATGTACAAATATTATGAATATGTGTATAGTATTGGATATAAAGTTCTGTGATTCTTTATCAATATTTCAATTACGTATGTAGCTTTATTGAATAGCATGGTTGGCTTTATAATGTTCCCACTGTTTGGATTTTGTCGAGTACTTGAGTTCAATAATTCTCTTTTTGCAAGCTTGATGGATGAAATTTCTACAAAAATAAGCAGATTTTTGTACTCGTATTTATAATGTATTTTCAATTAATGTTTTCCTGTGAGTACATAAATAATAAAATAAGTAGAGTTACGACATTTAAATAAAATACCCTACTAGCTGTAATTTGAAAGAAAACAACTTTTATTCAAAACTTCCATTTATCAGAAACACAATGATTTAAACAAGAGCGTAATTCCAAGCATCTTTTCTCGTTGTAAATCTTCCTTAGACAATCACAATATAACAAAATACTTTCAAAAGCCCCTAAACAAATGTTTCTAGCAGCAATACCTAACGAATTCATTTGACTACAAAACGACTGGCTCTTACTTAACATTTAATCCCCTTCAGTCTCATATCGAGAAACACGAATTCATCATGATTTCACAAAGACTTGTCTTGTTGTAAGCCGAGGAGGTAGCTGCCTGTGGTGCAAGTGATGAGGTTTTTGATTTAATAATCATATTGTTATTTTCACTTTTACGCACGGTTTTACCTAAAGATATTGCCAATATTGATATTGTTGTTATAAATGTAGATATTGCCAAAATAGATATTAGCAATATCTTAAAAAGAGAAATACATACTTTTAAGCCTAATCTCGTTTAATATTGCATTAATTGCTACATTTCTCTGACCACTATCTTACTTGATGGTAAACGATGGTTTGGCTGACATTAACAATCTCATATTTCTTTTTAATATGTATTGTTTATTAAAAATAATTCGTTACTCTACATAAACAAACAAACTTAAACTATTTATACTAAAACCCTAAATAAATAAAATACAAATACACAAAGTACACTTAGGCGTCGAAGTACTCCTCCACATCGCTGTCATCCGGGAATGTGCCCAGAAGACTGGCAGCATTACCACGTTGAATGGCAATGCTAATTCTTTGAGCGAAGAACGAGCCAGCCCTCTGGTCACGCAAGGTGTCGATCAGTCGGCGAGAAATTTCCTTAAAAAGGAGACGCGCATTCGGACCCCATGACCCAAGCGTTTCGACCCCAAACGGCTCAAAACTGTAATTACCAATAAGGTTACAGTATTTGCGCCGTTTAAGGGTCTCAGCAGCCGCAGCGGCAGCGCCAGCACAGCCCGCCGTACATGGAATGTGGGATGGCGCAAGGGTGTCGACACAGGTTGCGTCCCACACCAGAGGCCTACCTACCTTCCACGGTACCAACGTCATACCATCTGGTCTCTTTCCATCGTCACGTACCAAGCCATTTGGTTCTAATACAGCGGGTACGCCGGCGGTGACAAGAGCTCGACGAATAATATCGTTGATGCTAGCGTGTCGAGCTATGCGGCCCGCGCTCCTGCTGCAGGACAGGCCATGGTGTCCGAGACTGTCGACAGCTTCGCCGCAGTGGCACCGATGTGGAGCAACACAAGGAGCACCTAAGCGTAGACAGGTTGCGAGCCGAAACGAGGCGTCATCCATCATAGTGCCTATGGTGGATGACGGGAGTGCCTGAAGCCATAAGCCCGACTCCCATTCCCCCACAGCCAGCAGACGCGCACGCTCAGCAGTATTTGAAGACGTATTAATTAGATTGTTACGTATAATACTGCAGAGCGGCACATCCCACCGTCTCTGCGAGGCCAGGTTGTCGGGCAAATCCGTGTTCGGACAAGCCATTTTCCAAGCATTCAACGCATCGGACAAACACGGTACCTCAACATCAACCAGTGAGGAAGATAAAATATTCCTGGTTAATGTATCAGTACCGTGCACCGAGGAGAGGAATGCTGGTAAACTTATACTTGCAATTTTGCGGAAATAATAAATATTTTAATATTGTATATCGAAAACTACAATATTAATGAGCGCAGTTAAAGATAATTAAAGTAAATCTGTTCAAGAAAAGGAACTACGGAATCGCAACGAAACTTTTTTAAATATTAGACATAAGGTTGACAAAAAAAAAAAAACAATACGTAAAATGTTAAAAGCAATTTTATTCATATTTTGGAAACCTTATTAGAATCTACTTGAGGCCCAAATTATGTATATAAATCTTTCTCATTTATTGTTATTTATATTAGTGAATACTACATCAAAATCCATTATAATCGTTTGGAGGAGGTAGCGGATAAACAGATAGACGCGAAAACTACTTGATCTATCTAAAAATAATAGATCAAAGAGAAATAGATGATAACAAATTTAAAATAGTCCATCTAAAGCTATAACTAATAGCCTAATCTATATAACTGAGAGTAACAATAACCCGCTGATTACTTAAACCAAATCCTATACTATCGAACACCGAGCAACTGTAGCTTTCAAGGAAACTTGTCGGTTGCTAACTGGACGCATTATCTGCACAGTGAACTTATCCCACGAGATTCACTGAATCAGCTGGAAGTTAAGTGTTTCTGCTACATCTTGATAAGGATTAAATGGAAACAGAGTTGACGGCTCTGTTGTTAAACACCCAGTTAGTTTTGTTCGTAGTGGATGGGACTTTTAGTGGAGAGGTTTTCCTTTGTATTGTAAAAGAGGAGAAAGATGAATAAGATGTAGAGGCTAGTTCTGCTGAAATAGTTCTATCTACACTAATATTATAAAGTAGTAAAGTTGTTTTTTTTTTGTTTGTAGAGGTAATCTCTGCAAGTACTGGTCCGACTGCAAAAAAAAATACCGATACAAAGCTGCTTTATTCCTGAATAACAGAAGCTATAATTTATGTACGCGGGTGAAGCCGCGGGCAAAACTTAGTAGTTAATGATAATTCGTTTCAAAATTTATTTACAAATGCACTCATATTCATAAAAAACTGACCAAGTGCGAATCAAGGTTCCATGGCAAAAAATGGCAAAAAAATCACGTTTGTTAAATGAGAGCCCCACATCATTAATTTTACACGGTTTTTAGATTTATTTATTACAGTAGTCTAACTATCGTAATGTTAATGTCCAAAGAAGTCTTTTCCAGCATATTTGCGAAAGAAACAATCTGTAGCAACGATTTTGTTTTCAATTCCTTTTTTTTTTCATAAACACAGTAAATGATTTTCTTAGATTTGAGATTAATCAGAAAAAAAAGCGAACAGAGATTGCAATTGGCACTAAGCTTCTATCCATTTAAAAGATGTTTCTTCCTTTATTTTGGAAAATGTATAATATCGTATGTTCACAAATCTACAGTTCGCTTTATTTGTTTTTTCCCAAACATTGTTAAGTCCATTTAGCGCACTAAATACTCGTATTTTACATACTCCAGCATGAATTTTGCAGTTTAGTCAGTGAGGAAACTAGTAGCACTAACAAGACGCATTATCTATGCTGTAGACTCATTCCCACGAGAACAGTATGTTGAATCAGCTGAGTCAACCGTTCCTGTTCCATTTGTATGGACATTGAACTTATACTTGGTAGCTTTATCAAGCGCTGTATGTAGGATTCGTTGTCAATTGTCTGTTTGTTCTTCTATGATCTTTTATATGTCGCTTTTATGTTCTTTATTGTATTTTTCTAGTGCTGGTTCCCTTATTGAATAATTGGTATTTATCTAGTCAAAGATCTTTGCAGCTAGTTTAACATTGCAGGCGGATGCCTCCTTCTGTGAAGTAGTAATGCCAGTGAAGGAGGCGGCCGCACACGAGAAATCACTGAGTCCCAGAATAAGATCTTTAGCCATTGTAGGCGTGGACTTGAGCAGTGGCTCTGAGGACGACGAGCAAAGAGTAGCTCTTCCACGCATCCCAAAGAAATGTTAATAAAACCATAGGCGCCTAGCAGGGTCAAAACCTACTGGGGCTATGAGTTGATTTCCAAAAGGAAAACCCGTGGTCGTGGAACGCAAAGGGTAAAAAAAGAAAAGGTGTGGTTTTAGTCAGTAAAAGTCTAAGACGCCCTTGAAGAAGCCATTGGATAATATTGACAGGCCTGTTGGTCTAGTGGTCAGTGGCCCTGGCTGCTATGCCGGAGGTCGTGGTTCGAATCCCACCCAGGACAAATCTTTGTGTGATGAGCACGATCATTTGTTCTGTGTCTGGGTGTGATTTATCTATAATATGTAGGATGTATTTAAAAATATCTATGTATGTTTATCAGTTATCTAGTACTCATAACACAAGCTCTGCTTAGCTGGAGAATAGATGGCGTTGTGTGATAGTGGTGGAATATTATTATTATAATATTCAACCTCAAAAAAATACAACATTGTTCCTTAGTTCACCTACACTCTCAATTATATCAATGCATATCTCGTTAGTTTTATTTATTTAAACTTCCAACTACGAAATAAATGAATGAATATATTTGTAAAATCGAAACGAATTCAGCAGAATCGGCTGTTTGCGTAATCAGATTGTATATTAAGTTTATTAATCCTTTGCAGATTGCTTTTTTCACTTCTCATTTCTCGTAGAGCATTCAGTTTCATCAAAAATAGTGACAGAAAAAAGTGAATTTCAATTAAATTTATTCACATCACTTTGGTCTTTTAATAAAAAATAACAAAACGCACTTGTCAAGTCAAAACTCAAAAATCATGACCATCGACGCCGAGTTACTAGCCTGTCGGTTTTCAATCGTTTACATTTCGGAGAGTGTGCTTTCGAATTGTACAATTTGATTTCGCCAAGATCGTTAAATCATCGATCATCTGGACGTATGGCGTTGCGCTATCGGTACACGGTGGACATCTCTCCCATACGTATGAATCGTTTTAAGAATACATTTATTTTGGGTACAGCTAAGGAGTAGACATGCCTGCCGGAGTCTGTGTTTCTTGATAGCTACAACGTAAGGGTCTTTAAGTAAAGAGTGAATAAGTTACTTCTAGGCAAGCGTGTTTATTGGTCGAATGAAAGTCTATTCAGAATAGATCGTGGAGTATGTACGAGTCAAGACGAACTAGAATTTGAGAGTCGAGCAGTTGGAGCCGCGCCATAACACTAATTTCAAGTCGTTTGTGGTGCGGGCGTCGATGGATTAGATTTGTTTTTTAATATTAGTATAATTATTATTTTGTAAGATTGTTATTTGTGTATTTTATCTATGGGCCTTAGTTGCTTGATAATAAAGAGTTATTATTATTATTATTACAAATAAAAAAACAACCAGCCAAATACGATTCAGACTCGCGAATGAATGGTTCCGTACCATACGACATGCAAAAGAACTGTAAAAAAATCACGTTTGCTATATAAGCCCCACTTAAATGTTTATTTTGTTCTGTTTTAGGTATTATTTGATATAGCAGAAACAGAAATACATCATCAGTGAACATTCCAACAGAGTAACTATTACAGTTTAGGAGATGCAGCCTGGTGACTGACAGACAGACAGCGGAGCCTTAGTCTCATTCTACCTTTTGAGTACGGAACTCTAAAAACTAGCGAAATAATAGCCTAAAACCTTGATTCAGTCACAATATCACTAGACAATGACGTCAACGCATATCTTTAGCCTTGAGAAGCCATTCTGTCACTAACATGTTTAAATCGCGGACTGCCCACTAGAACACGTTCGTCGTCGATTGTTTATATTTGGTACTTTCTGGTTTTGTATTGGTTGCTTTTGATTATATTTGGTTATTATTCCTTTTGGTTATCCTGGAAGTAAGTCAATGATCGCTTTTCATTTCTACATGATTTTTCTTTTAATTTTATTTTCTACTAACTGTGCCCGCGACTTCGTTCGCGTGGACTACAGGATTTTGAATTTATTTTTTATAAAATAAAAAGTAGCCTATGTTACTCTTTATTACATCAGCTACCAGCCAATAAGGGTCCCGTCAAAATAGGTCCAGCCATTTCAGAGATTAGCCCGGATAAACAGACGGACAGACAGACAGATAAAAATTGTAAATAAAATTATTTTATTTTATGTACCGTGTATATATTTATATGCATGTAGTAAAAAGCAATTATTTCAATATTACAAACAGACACTCCAATTTTATTTTATACATTATTTTGTATACATTATTTGCCAATGACCGCTTTTCATTTCTACATGATTTTTCTTTTAATTTTAGTTTTTATTTGCGGCTAGATGTCACAATATTATGGTATTACTCAAATGTTGAGCTATAGAGGTCAGTTAGGTAGTCACCTGCATTTAACTAAACTGGAAACCGACTCTAAAGTATTTGGGAAAACCGATATGTTTGGTTTTTAATTATCCCATTAGATTCAGCTCTTTTACACATAGTTCAACAAAACTAACAATCTCGACAACCAATAAATAATGTTTTATCCAGACCTCAAATCTATCAAAAAAATTTATGAAATAATCCTCGTATATAAATGACCAAAAATCAATTATTGTCCCTCGAAACGGCTGACCACAACTGGCCACAGTTGTGTCACACCACACACGACCAGGGGCCTGCTCCGGTCATCGATACGCTGAGACCGCAGTGGGAATGAAATGACTTGATAACGGAAATGTTGATGGGCGTACTGTTATGAAACGAATGATGGTGACTTTATAGGTTTGGTTTAAGAATGATTGGATTGATGAAGACTTTTAAAACCATCGCTGCGAAGCTATTTTTATTTTCAGGTCTTTCAGCCAGTTCGTATGAGACTTTTTCGGCCTCACAAAGTTTTGTTCCATGGAATTTCTAGTATATTCTTCTCCATTAGCTTCCACTTTTTGACTGATCGATTTTTTATAATGTAAAAGTACCTAAAAATAAATACATCGGGACTTACTTGCTTGAAGACTTGCTGCACGAGTTTTTATTTCTTCTCTTCTTGCTTCATCATTCTTCTCTCTCAGAGCAGATAAAAGAATGATCATGATACTCGAATAAAAACGCCTTGAATTCCCAATAATGTCATTTTACTTTTTTTACAGTTTCCGCACCTATGTTGCAATTCAAAACCGGAACCCTTTTAGGATCACTTTGTTATTCGTCTGTCTATCTTTCTGTCAAGACCCTTTTCCAAGGAACGCGTAGAGGTAGAAAACTGAAATTAATATTAAATACTCAAATCTGCTAGCTCTTTTAGCAGTAAAAATCAAACTTCCAACTCAACGAAATCCAAAGATAAACTTACCTGTTTTTTTGACTACTTCAACAATTTTGTTTTTTATATTTAGATACTGTTAAAATAGACGTATAAGTATCTAATCTGTTTAAATAACTTAATTTAAGTTCACTTCAGCAATTTTGCTATTGATATTTCAACACTTAAAAGTGTGACTGGAACGTTAAAAATCTAACGGCCATACGTAGTGGCCTCTCGACCGCGATAAGTGTTACTTGGGCGACCGAGAAAGGAAAATGAGTAGTGATGGGAATTCACTTCAACTAGAAATATTGTATATATATATATATATATAAATATATATAAATATATATATATGTTTTTTTAAAGTTTGTTTATTTTATTTATTTATTTATTTAAACTTCATATACAGTAGTGGTACATAGGCGGACTTAATGCAACAAGGCATTCTCTCCCAGTTTGTATTTATTCTTTGGGTTAAATAAGCGATCACTGTGGTAGGTTTGCACAATAAACAAGTATCAAATAATGAAAATTTTTGCTCAAACACAGGTTCACAAAAAAAAAAAAAAAAAAAATCAGGCCAAAAAAATTTGACGTGTAAAATAATATTTATTTTACACGTCATCATTTAACGACGCGTTTATCATTTAACGACCGAAATAAAACTTAATAAAAACCAATTAATTCCAAGTAAAAACAAACAACAAGAATTTAATTAATGAAACTTTGACAACTACAGGAAATATAGCAATTTCCACCAAAATACCACTGTAAAAGCCAATAATAAGTCACTCTGGTTAAATGCAATACAATTTTATCAGAAATTAATTTTATACTTCACAGAATGCGGACATCGTGTGCAGTAATCGTGCGGATGATATTTTAATAACGTACCGTTATGAATGTTTATTTAAAGTCTGTCTGAAAAGCATTACCGCTGTATTTTACTTTGAATATTTTCATTCAGTATTTTTTTTTTTATATGCAAAAACATCAAATAACTTTTCCTACCAGTGGAGCAAGTCAGTGCCAGATTTTTACTTTTGTTTAGGTGGGAATCATCCACTGACTTTTCGGATTTTCCGGCCTTGGGCAGGGATGTCAGACTTTAATTGACTAAAACCCACATTCCTTCGTTGCTTTTCATTCCATGGCCGGGTTTTTTTTTCAGACGCGAACCCGTGGTCAGTAGGCTTCGACCCTGCTGCCCCCTTCGGTGGCTGAAATCTCCTTGTGGCGCGTGTGGAACACTTAGTGCTGTCGACGACTTGGGCTCGGTCCGGACGGTTACCGGACGGTCGGACGGCGAGCTACGGTACTCCTTCAGTTGCCATTTTTTTCTAATGCTACGGTAACTCCTTTGAACAATCCACAGTCCTAGCAGGCTTCGACTCGGGTCCTTGACAGATGGCCGGACGGCGAGCTACCCGTGGCTGGCCTTTCGCAGGCCCGCGTCTGCGGTGGCCAGTTGTAGTTATTTGACTCCCGATACCTAGTTTGCTGGTTTAGTAAAGATATAAAAATAGTAGATGTAAGTTTAGTGCAGGATCGCTTAAGTAAAAATGTTTACTATTTTTAAAAACCTGCTATTTTTATTTATTAATTTCTATCTACTTGCGCCTTTGTCCGCTCAAAATTAGAAAATTATTTCTTTCAAAGGTTAGCACATTAGTTATTCTAGGATTATGTTCTCTCGGATCGTAGCATATTTCTCATGTGGTCCAACTACGTGGCTCAATCATGAGTTCAATATCATCCGTTCGTTTGTTTCAAGTTTTTGCTTACTTTCATTTGTTCACCTGATCAGCATTACAATATCACTGTAGCCCACACTTTATTTTAAGTTAAAAAGTAAAAAATCTGCCTTTATATTTTATTAAACCAGTTACGAATAGGCTGTATTTTCAACACGAAACATTGACCGACCTAACTGCTCGCTTCGCCAACTACGCTCCACAGAATTTAATGCCACATCACTAAACAGGCCGTTTTAGATTTCAATAACACCACAAGCGGGCCAAGGACGCGTTTCACTGATCCCGCACACACTCCACCATACACAGTTATTTTTATTAAGCTACCCTAGAGTGTACTCATGTATTATGCATCCAGACTTAGCTATTATTCATCGCAGTATTCCAAACTTTTGCTTGTGATATTAAAGATTCGTGGACGGTATTGGATTACGTAAAGTCTGATTCTGTCGCTGCTTGCTCATGTGTGCCTGGTATGCCTGGTTTGAAAGGCTTGAAATCATACAAGAACAGCATGATAAAAATATTGTAAGAACTGTTTTTTGGGATAGGCTTTTATCCATATAAATCTGAGAGATTTTTGCTGCAAAATGTTTATACGTTCATATAGTCGATTGAATGGTGTGATATGATATAGATGATGTTTTAATAATACTAGTTCTTTCAAAAGGGTTTGAGGAGTCGAAGAACGAAGAGATAGTTATTGAAAAACATTCGGTTTCGATTCATATAATGCAATAAGGACACCTAAAGGAACTGTACATAGAGAAGTTTTAGTAAAAACATTTCCAACTCACGTAATATTATGTGGTACAAGCTTTAGTGTCCTTAAAAAGAGAATCCTACACAATGCGAGACAGTCACAACAGAACGAACATTAGTTGAAATTCAAACACGTAATGATTCCTACCTGAACGGGTCTACACCCGAATGGTACGATAAAATTCAACATAAAAATTCTAAGCGTTCACCAAACTTAAAACACAATAAACAGAAGGGACAGAATCGTTTTCGTTCACCTCACAATAAAAATATCATAGGACCGCCCGAATGGTCCACGTATATAAAATAAACAATGTCAGTATAGAAGTAAAAAGGTATGAGGAGATATTTAGGTTTCACGTCGAAAGTTTATGGGGTAATATCGTTATTTCTCATGATTGCCAGTGAAATTGCCTTTTTGGGAACGGTTAGTTTCTGTACGAATTTTTTTCTTTCATACTTTTATTTTTTTCCCCAATTATTTTTGGGCCACGGCAAGGAGTTATTTCATAGAAATAATTCAGAGGCTCATGAAGGCTCCCGGGAGTTACGGACAATTCTATCAAGAAAGGGACACGGACTCAAAATGATTTTTTGTGGAAACTAGCCGGTTATCGTTTTACTTTATCGCTGGCCTGTTACGTGGCTCTCACAAGGTTCTGTTCGCCTGGTACTTTCGATTGTGCTTGCCTTATTGCTTAAAATATAATTCGCTCGATTGAATTCCGCTATATCGGTTCGATTACCTATCGACCTAGTTGGTTTGCTCTAAAACGATTTCGGAAATATACTTCGTTTGATTTTTAGCTCAAACCCGACGTTTGTAATTTTACTTTAAACTTATCCATTTTGCTTTTCAGGTTGGTTTCTGCGGTATCCTTTATTTATTTATCATGGACTAGTTCTTAACTCGTGAATGTAGTAGCTACTTTCAACATTTATAAATAAATTTTCATATAAAATTTTCAATTTTAATGTTCCTTACTTCCTACTTTCTAACTGTTTTCTTTTTATTTTATTTTTTTATTCAAACTGCTCCTGTATTTGAATTAACAAAAAAATAATAATAATTGAACCAGTAGTTTTTAAGTTTTTCACGTCATTAACGAACAACAATTGAGATTTGTACATAAACCTATAGACAGAATATTGTGGGATATCAACAAATGACTTTTCCAACTCTGGGTGGAGACTAAAATCTACCTGTGTTCCATCAGGTACCTTCTACGGTCTAAGACTATATACTTCCAAAAGGTCTCCCAGATCTATACGCTCTTAATAAACTAGTGCGCCTCACCATAAACGATTGCAAGGATTGCACCATCACTGCTTACCATCAGGTGGGATCGCAGTCAAGCACTAGTTTATATTTAAAAAAAAAATACCCATAGCTGTGAGATTTTTTGAAAGAATAAATAAAATAACATTTTTATTTGGATATAAATCAGATACTTTTGTTTATTTTTTATTTCAAATCATAGAGTATGGATTACATTTGTGTTATAAAACACAATGCACAAAAAACTTTTAATAGCTTTGTATTTATATGGCTTGTGAGTCCAGAATAAACTAAGTTTTGCATTTATTGATTGATTGCAGCAAAAATTTAATTAATTATATACTATACTAAATGTTTTAATACTTATATTCCAATACATAGATAACGATATTAAACTCATTAAATCCACACTAGATCGTCGATGAAACCGCTTGTAAATCGAGATATTTCTATTGAACAATTATTACTAATGGAATGCGGTTTGGAGTCAACACTTATATGTGGTACGTCTGTCATTAATTAAACACGAAATATTAATTCGTCTCTATTATGTATTTACTAGCTTTGAAATGTCAATCATTGAGTTATGAAGTTACGAGTACGTCGGTAGGCGGCGTATGATGGATTATTTTTGGTATGTGCTCCGAAATTAGTGGTTTGGTTTGTATTAGCCATTGCATATTACAGAGCCGAGATATTGCAGATTCAGATTATTTTTTAAACGATATTGGAAAAGTAGATGAGTTTTTAATACGTTTAAATTAGTTGGATAGAAGATTTATTACTTTTTTTTCATTTAGTCTGTGCGACGTATATTTATTAATTACGTTTTTGAAATAAGATAAAAAAAAATCGGTGAATGATGAAACAAAAAAAAATCGATGGATAAAAACAATCTTCTCTCATGAAAGTATCGTTATTAATCCGATCTACCACCGTCTCTAAACTTTAAACATTAGGTCTAAATTTTCACAGCATAACTTTTCTTTTATGTTTAAAAAAATCAAAACTTGCGAAGCATCAACTTTTCTTCCAGTAACTTTGCGTCAAGATTCATGATCGATGGACTGTCAATCAAGACAGTGGTGTGACAAATATTTTGCGATACTTCAACTTGAGTACTTACGCTTTAAAGAATCTGGCGTTCTCCTTTGTGTAAAAGATTTGCTGATATTTTATTTATTAATGTTTTTCACTTAGTATTTTCGGGTTAATGGTGTGGAAATACTTGGACGTAGTTTTTTTTATGTAATTAGTATTTGTTTGTTACACGTGTTTTTTTTTATCGTAAAATTTTCAATATCAAAAATAATTTCTTGCAAAGAAAAATAAAAATGTGATGATGATTTTAAAATATTTCAGTTAATCGACTTCAAAAAAAAAAGAGGTTTTCAATTTATTGAAATCTTTTTATGTATTAATTGGAGACGCTTGGACCAGTTTTGAAAATAGTTTTTGTTTTGTCTTATCTAAAAAATATCTGATTATACTACTGAGATAAAAAGTATTGTATGCACTATTTCAGGACATGATCTATTTGTATACCAGTTTCATTGAAATCCGTGCAGCAGTTCGTGAGTTTAAAAGTAACAATCATATACACACACTCACTCACTAATTTTCGCCTTTATTATATTGATTAACTGCTGCTATTTAACGCTGATATATAACTAACGAGATAAATTTTCCAGGACACAATTTACCCGTGTACCAGCTTTTATCGAAATCTATTTTGCCGTTCGAGCGCAAAGGAGTAACAAATACACACACACTTACAAATGCCTTTATAACACTAGTGTTATTTATGTATTTTTTTTTATTTTCAGGTAAGTCTCGCCCTGTCGATGACGCAACCAAGGAGGACCCATGTCTTACTGGTAGGCCTCAGATATTTTTATAAATGTTGTTTTCTAAAAATAAATACCAACGAGTCACTTTGGTACGAACATTGGCTTAAATATTCATACCTTTGCTTTTTTTTACATATCAGAGACCTGCTACACAGTATTTTACATCTGCAATATAAACCACAATCGCCTCAATGTCCGAAGACTTCGCGGATATTGGGTTCTGTATTTTTTTTTTTGTTTATAAATAGTGTTCGTGTTTCATTATCCTTTTAAACTCCTAGGTCGGATATATCCTACAAACACTTGCTTTTATTCTACCAGGGTCGCATATATATACGATTAAATACTCCATCTCGTCAGCTCATCGGTCGCCTAAGGGGATTGAAAAGCTAAGGGAGATAGATTACCCAGTCGTAAGCACACGACCCTAGCGAATAGGAATCTAAAACATTCAAATTCAAATCAAATTCGTCAAACCAATCCGACGCGGCTCGTTAAGGGTTTTTTTAATATCATGCGGATATCATCACGCATGCGGGTTTACTCCGCATGCAAAAAAACGGTCCCACGTGCGTATTCCACGCATTACAATAAATACTAGTATGAAATGAACATTTGCGGGGGTTACGCGTGCGGAACAATCCTGCATGCGTGAACAAAACCATACGATATTAAAAACACCTTAAATATGAACAAACACTTCACAGACGCATGCTAAAATTTTTTCTGCAATTTATTCTCTGGAGAAACGCTCTTAAAATTCTAAACACAATATCTTTCGAATTACGTCAAGGAAACAAATTCAAAGTAGAAACATAACACAAAGAAAATATCATTAAATAACAAACGCAGTACTTAAACAGCTTCTGTAATAAAACTTTCCAACACCAATTTTAAATTAGTAACTTTTAAGCTGTATTGTAATAATTAATTCCTAACTTCACCGACTGGTTGTTCCACTTTAGGAGTCATGGTTCCCATAGGCACGCGTTCATCTTTGGAGTTACGAGCTAATTATAAGCTAGCTTTCCTGTGAGTCTTTAATAAGTAATACTGCGTTACTACGCCCTCGGTTTTTAGCGGCCGCGGCTCACACCGAAGCGGTGCGAAGGAAATAAGAATCTTATTCGGGATTTTTTTTTGTTTTTGTGATATTTTCTTGTTTTTTTTTTCAAGCTTCTTTACACCCTAATACTCTAAAATAAATTGCTTTTTTCTATTGATATGGTGAAGAAAAATGACCAAGTTTTTTTTTAATAATTTCCAGTTGCAGTACTTATACCAATATGAAAGCTTGTTTTTTGTAGTTTTAATAGATATTGTCTTTTTAAATTCTTTACTGGATACCATAAAAAGTGGATAACAGAGTTCATGTGGCAAGCTTACCTCAAAATTGAACTAGCATAGACTCAGAACGACCGATTACTGCCGTCAAGTCGCGCTACTGATAGGCTTGCGCGACCGCGCTTACTTAGCCGCGCAAGTAACGTGTTTACTCTTGACTTGCTAAATTGATTGATAAGTAAATTACTACAGCCATATGGATTCTTATTACTGTATATTTAAATGGGATGATGGACCAAGTGTGGCAAAGGCGTTAATTATTCTTAGTTTTGAAAAATATAAATGACTCACCAATATCCAATCCAAATTCTTGAATCGCTGAAATTTTGCAGAGAGGTTCTTTTTATTTGTTCTTTTTTTCTTTTTTGTATCTTTTACTAACATAGTTTTTAAGGTGTTTGATTACTAACATAACATGGACCACGATCTGAATAAAGATTTTTTTTTATTATTATTTATAGAGTATATAAAGAATAAGAAAGAATTTTCTAAAATTTATCCCTTAAATTGTTGAAACGGATGTACAAAAGTATCAAGAAATGTGCTTTAATAGTACTGGTAACGTATGATATAGACAACATTTAGTCAAATATTTTGATAAAATTCAAAACAACTATCGTTCCAACATCTATTACAAAAATCTTTTACCATTACACGTACCGTTTAGTCCATATGGACCTTTTTACTTAAACAAACTAAAAGACATGTTCGAACGTGACCTAAATTCTAGTACCAATAAATAAATTCCCACGTTCGGTACGGTGTGACACAGGATTAACTTTAATATGAATCGAGCCTAAACAACGGCCTTTTAATAAAACAGCAACACAGCGATAGCTTGGCTCATGAAATTTATATTAACACCCGAGATTGTCCTGCGATGTTGCCAGTACAAGCGTTTTTTTTTGCTTTTAAGGCGAGCTGGAACAAAAAGAATGTTTAGTAGGTTAAATTAAATTCTGCAATGACTCTTTGTGTTTTATGCTAGCCTGGTAGCGGTTGTTGACCGAATATCGTCATCATCGAATGATTTTACCATAGCAAAAATTTATTTTCATAGTAAATGTCAAAAATTTCTGTATTTTAAATATTTATAAGATTGGTAGATACTATTTTATTAAAACAAGTTGTAAAATTCTCGCTTTGACACTATATTCTGCCTCGTCGATACTGCGTATATCAAAGGACTGCATCAATTTGCCTGCAACGGTCTTCCCGTCTGTTTATAATTTAGGTATCTTCAAGGCTAGAGGGAATAGGCTCTTAATAAACTAGTGCGCCTCACCATCACCGATTGCCTCACTATCACCGATTGCCTCACTATCACCGATTGCCTCACTACTTACCATCAGGTGGGATCGTAGTCAAGCACTAGTTTATATCAATTGAAAAAAATCAGATTAATTTGGCAAATTACAGCAGGTTAACTACTGCAAATATGTTTTAACCCATTTACGGCCAAATGAAAATGAGCAATCTAAAAAATGAAAAGTCTTTATTTACTTAATAATAGGGATACGAACAAACTTAAAAAGAAGAATAAAAATTTTTTTAGGACATTTTTCAGGAATTACAGAGGTGTACCCAAATTGGCACAGTGGCCACTTATGAATGAAATTTGGTAAAACAAAGTTTTTGTGTGCAGTGTGTTTTCTTGCACTTTTTACAACCCCAGCAGCTTCTATTATGGTAGATAACACAATGCACCCGTTTTAGAAGTTTTTCAGAAATATGGTTGGCACCAGATGGTAATTGTGTACAACTGGATAATTGTAAACCCTCGATGTTTGATGAAGAAGAGGGAGTAGTTACTCTTTGTGAACCTCGTTCTCCCGTTTTAGGTAAAACTGCAATGTTTTGTCGAAATAGCAGCTGGTCCAAGATGCCAACTTCTCTTGAAATTACATGCAAACGCTACGCGTTAGATATGGCCATTTCAATCGTGTAGGTAAACAAAAACCACCACCATTTTTTTCCATGAATGCCAATCCTATACTGATATACTGTCCTGTGATGATATTGATTGATCCATTTCATCCTCATCTCCAAGACCTTGTTGTAGGTATGGAACAAATGAAGTATTTTCATTTTCTATCTTTTGTTTCCTTTCTGGACACCACCTCTTCACAGTTCCCACTGGTTATAAGAATCACATAAATCGTAGTCATTGAACAGATACTGTTGTCTTTCAAACCTGTAATCAAACTAAGCTCTTGGTTTTTTATCATATCCTTAGCATTTCTTAGTGCTATTTTCACGGATGGTTCTTGTAGCACGATAACCTATTTGACGCAAATCATTCAGTAGGTCACGCTGGTAAAAAAGTTGTATCATTCGTTATCAATCAAATTTGTAGATAATTTGGTCCATCGGAACTTTGTATATTGTTCGTTCGGGTTCGAATCCTTTTTGCAGCCAATGGTTCTTTATCGCTATCGTCCTCAGAATCCAAAAGATTGCCAACATTATGTACCTCGAACTCTCGTGGAACATATTTTGGCTAGCTAGTTGCAATAGTGTCGTCATCAAAACTCTCTTTTTTGTTGATTTGTACACTTGGTTCTGGTAGAATCATGGCCAAGTCATAATCCAAACTAACGTCAGTATCTTCGAGTATAGTATTTAGGGCATTCTCTAAACTATGGTATTGGTTATTCGCATCATAACGTCCTTTCCGATTCACCTTGATAATATACGAATGTAGTATACTTGTGGCCATTGTACCCAAATTGGTACACCAATATTTCAAATGTAATAATGACTTATGTATACAGTTTTAGGAATCGAAAATCTGTTTATACATTTGGTTATTTATTGTTTATAGAAATATATAACTATTTATATGGAAGTCTAAATTATATATAATAATAAAAATTACAAACAGGTACTTATCTCCACTAGTCCTTTGATAATGACTTTTTATTGAATTTTATCCAAAAACACTACTCTTATTTGAAATAGAGCAATATTATATTTATTCAGGATACCTTTAACTATTCATTACATAAAAAATATATTGACCAACTTCAATATGTTGTTTACCTAGCCTCATTAACTAACTGTACCCAAATTGGCACAGTGGTCAAGAATGGGTTAATGTAAGTAACATTTTATATTTATCATAATAAATAATCAACCTAAAATACTGGTCATTATCTCCACAATTTGTGTTCAAACAATCACTTAGGCTGATTGAATTAAAACCTTGCAATCGCTCTTTTTGATTTATGGAATCCTGGTACGTCAGTTAGTTGCGTTGATCAGGTTCACTTGACAAAATTGATTGATGAACAACCCCGTACTCATGAAGTTTTATTTTGCGTCAACAACCTTGAGAAAAATAACAATGTTTTGTTATTCTTACAGCTCATTATTATTTGTAGAATACTTGTGTTTTGATTGTATATATTCGGTAGTAAATGACTATTTAGTTATAAAATAGAATAAACTTCACTGGATACCAAACAAGTTTAAGTTTATAGAAAAACGGATTAAGTTGTAATCAAAAATGTGTATTAGTGGTTACTTAATTAGTTAAAGGTTTATTATCTATAAATATAATATTACAAATCAAAAGGGATTTATGGTTTTTTGGAATACGTTTATCTCAGAAAGTGGTGGTTAGTAATTTTATTTTTGTATTTGATAGCCCATTTATCGAGAATATAACATAATACTACGACCAAAGGGATTGGAGTAGTAACTATAGATTCAGATGAAACTGTGGAGACAGTTAGTGATATATTTCTAATTTGATTATGTACGTAATATAGTTAGCCAAATAATAGATGTAGTAGTGGTTAATTAAATGATAAATAGAAAAAAAAAAAACATTTCCTACTCAAACACACAACGAATATTATATCAAAAACAACTTCATGACTCAACAAAACGATGAACGTAAAACCACTATGCGTCTACACACCAATCAAAAACAATACTTAAAGTCACGTCAATAATTTTGACTGATACCAAAACTTTCGACCATCCACTAAAACAAATCCAATCATCTTCACGCCATTGCACACACGTAAAAACTTATATAAAACATCGATAACCAGTATCGAACTCTCCTAGTACTTTATCTAAGTTCTTAACAATCTTCTTTCACTATATTTTGCTTCGTTCGTGCCATCGTTACCGGCGATCGTGACTGAGCTGATTAATTCATTCCTAGTGAAGAAGAGGGGGCTATTGTTTTCCCCTCTTTTTTTAGGTTATTTGGCTTTGATAAATGAATGGGAATTTGTCTATTGTGGTGTGGACGGGAGATAAATTGTAAGGTTCTTACAGTAACCGCCTATTGATGTCCAGCTAAGACAGTTTTGTTGTCCCGTACTTATTTGAGAGTTATTTGATATTGATGACCCGTTTTGTATGGTTGAACACTCAATTTGGGGTTTATCTTTGTGTCTTTTTTTTTGGAAGGTTTGAATACGGTTTGGGATCATTTGTTTCTTCTCAACTTCTTTCTGGCATGATACAGCTAATGAATTACCATTATTTCTTTGATAAGGAAAATGAATGACCGATAAACCATTAATAATTCAAAAATGTAAGCTTTAACTGTAGATCGGGGGGTTTTGGTATGGATTTATCAGTTGGTTTTTTATTGTATTCGCAAATTGATACTTGTGGATATTAAGATATTGGTGTACAACTGTCTTGTGCATATTAAGTGTCTACGCAACTAGATAAAATATTGATATTATTGAAATACGCGCGATCTTGGTAAGATGGAGCTGAAAATTGTAATATGTACTTTTGTGTTTACTACCTCAGCGAAGATTGACTCCAGCTGCTGCACAAATATTTAACATGTTACATCCTCATGTAAAAAAAAGATCAGACTGACTTAATGCACAAACCGTGAGAAAAACCCATACTTTGTGGTTAAATTCGTAATTTTATTCAATACAATCATAATCATTTCATTACGATCTACTAGGAGTCCATAAGTCAATAGGAGTATGCATACGATTAGTTCATGGCTCAATAGAACGCTATACAATTTTATAATTCAGCTTGTCACCCTTATCGATACAACTTTGATAGAGACCCAAAAAATATTCCGATCTAGGTACTACCTACATCTAGCCTTCTACTAAACAGTGTATTTTATCGTTCGCAGTACTGAATAGAATACAAAGTTAGATTTTCTTTAGAAATAGCTACTAGGAGAACAGATCCCTATTGAGATCTTCCGCATTTTCACACATTTGTATTCAAATATTCTACCCTTTGGGAATACTAGTCCAATGACTGTAAGTTTTGAATTGAAGTTGGAGATCTTAAATATGATTAGGTGTTGTATAATAATATAATAATAATGGTGTCACTGTTGTGAAAATATATTAGTTTTGCAGCTGAATTTTATGCTTTGTTTGCTGAAAAACATCGGTGTTAATTTTTATTAAGGAAGAGATAGGTACCTCTTTGAACAAAATATTCTAGTTTTAATAATTCTAATATTTATAGGTTTTTATTTCATAATATAAACTAGTAACTAAATGCAATCACATCTGATGGTAAAAAATGATGCAATCGTGGATTGTAAAGCGCACTATTTTATTAAGAGCCTTTGCACTCTAGCCTTAAAGACACCTAAATTATAACCGGAAGGTTCCTAGCAAACGTGCTATTCTGACGGCGATGGTTTTCACAATTAGACCCAATTTCGCACAATAGGCTAGTTTCTTGCCATAGGTTTCATAAAGTTTAGTGATTATTTTATTTTATTGGTTCTCACTCAGTAATGAAGTTGTTTTCTATCAGTGAAAAAAAAAATAGCAATCGGACCAGTACTTTCGGAGATTACCTCATACAGACAAAAAAACTACCTTCTTTTTTTATTTTCTTTTTTTTTTAGTGTAGATGTAAGTTAGTATAGATGTTGATAAATACTTTTATACGAAACCTAACTATATCTATATTTATAAAAGAAAGTCGTGTTAGTTACACCACTTATAACTCAAGAACGGTAGAACAGATTTGGGTGAAAATTGGTTGGGAGGTAGCTTAGAGCCAGGAGACGGACATAAGATACTTTTTATCCCGTTCGACAGCGTTCCCGTGTGACTTGACATGAAACGTCAGGGGTAGAGTAGGGTAGAGTAGAGTAAGGTAGAGTAGGGTAGAGTAGGGTAGAGTAGGGTATAGTAGAGTAGGGTAGGGTAGAGTAGGGTAGAGTAGGGTAGAGTAGGGTAGAGTAGGGTAGAGTAGGGTAGCGTAGGGTAGAGTAGGGTGGAGTAGAGGAGGGTAGAGTAGGGTAGAGTAGGGTAGCCTAGGGTAGAGTAGGGTAGAGTAGAGTAGAGTAGGGTAGAGTAGGGTAGAGTAGGGTAGAGTAGGGTAGAGTAGGCTAGAGTAGAGTAGGGTAGAGTAGGGTAGCGTAGGGTAGAGTAGGGCATAGTAGGCTGAAGTAGGGAAGAGCGGGAGCGAAGCCGCGCGGGCAAAAGCTAGTACAATTATAAAATCTCAAATCAAAGATACAAAATATACTCAATGCAAAGATACAAATCAATGCAAAGATACAAAATATACTCAAGCATCAAAGCACTCCTCCATATAATTTCTAAAAAAATAGCTTTGAAATCAACGTAAAACTAATGATGAAAGAATATAACCATCCAGAAATGAATGCCTAATCCTTAATCAATCGGCCACAAACCCTGTGCCAATAATTGTACGTACACAACATGCCACGATCTGCTGTCTCTTGTTTTACTGCTCAATAAAAACTTCAAAACGTAAAATATACGAATTCTAACAAAGTCCATTGTACGCGATCATTGTCTAACACACATACTGAAAATTTTTCATCGGAAAACAATATCCTTCAACGGAGGCCTATTAAATCGTGGCTCTAAGTGCAAATATCAGGAATGGACGGTTTAGGCCATAAAAACGCCAAGTGACATGACGTATGGTGGCTGTGTGTGGCTAGTATCATACGATGACATATAACAGCGGCAATGTATACTGCGCGATATTTAAAAATCGTTTGCTTTTTTTTTGTTTGTAGGTGGCCTAATATTTGGATGCCGTGTTGTAAAAATGTTTTATTCGTTTAGATTTTGATGGGATTGCACGAATATGGTAAGTAAACTACATTGTGCATACTACGCAAGCACAAGTTTGTGAAGGTGGGGGTTGTAGAGAAATCTGGATGTATTGCAGTAATATTCCTGGCATGAAGGCAAAGTGTGAGACCCTGGGCCGAAGGCAAAGAAGGAACAGGAGTGGGTTTAGTCACCAAAAATCTGACATGAAAGAGCGGGGGATGTCATTTTTAGATTTACCCACCTAAAAAAATACAGTAGATAATGTTATATAATGCAGAAGTCTTCCTGCTTTTAGTCAATGTTAATAATGACTAAAATGCTAATAATTAATCTGATGGAGAATCTTCATCTTCTTCCTGTCCTTGTCCCGTTTTATTTGGGGTCGGTGCAACTCGTTTTTTTCTTCCATTCTGTCCTGTCACTCGTCACGCTATCACTAACTCCCTTTTTATTTCATATCACTTCTCACATAATCTTCTCTTTGGCCTCCCTCTCTCTCTCTTCATCCATGACATGTAAAGTCATAACATAAGAGAGTTAAATACTTCGAGAAGAAAAAAGTGTCAATTAATATATCAATTGATATTATTTTTTCTCATAAATGTATTATATCATTAAAAATGTTTAAATGTATTTTTAAATGTTTAAAAATGTAAACGATATGTGAATAAGACAAATAAAGAGAGTATTTACACTAATATTATAAAAGCAAAAGATTGTATGTGTATATTTGTTACTTCAGCACGCTCGAATGACTAAACGGATTTCGATAAAACTTGGTACACAAGTGGAACATGTCCTGAAATGCACATTGCATAATAATATGAGATACTTTTTATACGGGAAATATGTTCCCTTGGGATAGCGAGTACATTTATATGGATGGAGCCGCTAGCAGTCAAGACAAAGTCAAAGTCAAAAGTTTTTATTTCACATAGGCCTACATGGGCACTTATAAAACGTCAAAAGCTAGTGCACGGTTCGAAATTGGTCGTTTCCTATGGAGAAGAACCAGCAAGAAACTCCGTGGTTACTCTTTTAAAAAAATGGTTGTACTTACAATATTTCCATATTACAGTATCAATAGGCATTATTTAAGAACAGTGTAAACCGGTCTATATTGTACTCAAAAGCACAATAAAAATAATCATTTAAAAAAAAGTGAAAATAATAGTGGCTAGTAATAAGCCTTTTTCACACAAAAAAAAATACTTTAACATAAAATAAACTTAATAATAATTAATTACTGCTGAGTCGATGATACCTTTAAATTCATTTGTTTGCTCAACTTTAGCAAAAGCTTCCTTCATTCCTATCAACTCTGTTTTGTTAAGCACTTTCAGTCCAGATTTTCCTCACCATTGCCTTTATCTCGTACTAGCCTTTAGCCCGCGGCTTCGCCCGTCTACGTAAAATATAGCCTATTTCACTGCGAACTTAAACAGCTTTCTATATTTGAAAAAAAAATTAGATCTAAAATTTAAATCATATTTTTTTTATTTTATCTACCTCGCTTTCTTTTATATTTTTAGGATACCAGTACACTATGTTTTTAAGTCTTTTATATACTTAAATCAATTCTAATTCGAATTTAAATTCTAAATAGGTAGCAATGTTTTATTAAACATTTCGATGACGCAAAACCCTGTACGTATCAATAATTCGACCCAACATCTTAAAAAACCCACGATTTTTCCAGAGAAAACAAATAAGATCTTTTATGGATACACACGCTCCGTAGGCAAACAAAATCTCAAACAGTCGAGTCTAGTACAACCTTTGTCAAAGTAACTTGGTGAGCGCTTTGAACTCTGCTAAAACCACATCCATCATTTCATTTCTCTTGTATTTGTTGTATAAACCTCTTTATAGTGATGTACTAGTTCGATTTATCGATGTATCAGTCGATGCATTGATTGTTTGTTTTTTTTGTCTATTTTTTAATCGTCGATTTGATGTAGTTATTTAACATGAATAATATTGTGTTTTTTAAAACTTTAGGTGTGTCTGCATTTCGCATTATTTAATGTCAGTTTGATAATTAGGTCAATATAAAGTGTAAAGTATCATTAACTGTCAATATCTTTTACTTTTGGTGGCAAATCATCAAATAACTCTAACAGTTCTGGGTGTGTCAGACTTTTACTGACTAAAACCCAATCCCACAGGAGGAGTACATTTTAATCTTTCGAACAATCCTGCAGTCTAATATCAATATCTTTATAAACACGATTAAGTAACAGTAAAATCACAGCAGTAAATACAAATCACTTAAAGAAACATTTTCTTTTGCCCTTTTCAACTTAAATGAACAGCAACAAAGCAAATCACAATTAAAAATAAATCAACATCCAATTCAATTAAAATAATATATCTCCAAATTCAAATCTTGAGATACGAAATGCCTCAATAAAATCAAACTCAAATCAATTCTAAGTTCAACATTTGTAACAGTAATTGGCTTTATCGATTACACGGATTACAAGACCGTATTCGATAGTCGGCAATGAACTTCAAACGCTAATTGGGCCATCCCTACTTAGTACTGTTCGTTGCGTAGGAGGGGAAGGCCTCTGACGTCATTTCTAACCTTCAGCCAGGTATAAGCTTCATATTAAATTTATACAGAGCACGATAATATTTTCTTTTTTTATATAACGAGGTGTTTCTCTGCCGTTCATTTTTGTTTTCGAGACGTTATTAGTTTAGATGAGAAGTGTTTGGTGTTTTTTTTTTCGTTAATCATTTTTTTTTTAATTTCTTTTTTGATATAGGTATCTTGTCTAACTTCTACTGGATTATTTTTCTTCTACAATTTTTACTGACATCATTTATCGTATAAATTAATACTCAATTATTTAGTGCATTCCACAATGTGCATGCTTAAGTGATAGATATAGTAAATTTTACTGCAGTGACAAATTTCCACGTGCATCATACGTCGGTTTTTAGTGTACTAACGTTAAAAACTGATAAACACACTTATATTTCTAAATACATACATATTACAGATACACCCAGGCACAGAACAAATGATTATGCTTAACACACAAACATTTGCCCTGGGTGGGAATCGAACTCATGACCTTCAGCATAGCAGTCAGAATCGTTAACCACTAGACCAACAGGTCAGTCAAAGTAGTAGTAGTAGTAGTTTTGTACGCGGGTGAAGCCGTGGACAAAAGCTAGTGTTCCTATAAGCTGAAATATTCAAGTAAACAAAAAATCAGCAAGAAAACAAAATCGCTAACAATAGACAACCGAGTATAGGATTAAAGCTTAAGCTACTGGTCTTCAAACCTTCAAGATGATTCTCAGAAACAACACAAAATAAATTCATCCCGTACGTTACCACAATATAACAAAATATGTCGTGTTTCCCGAAGCAAAAATACTGATTGAATATACGCGACGCGTCATGGACAACGGAATCAAATTAGTAAGACACAGGGCACAATCACTGAATCAAAATAATAACAGAATATTTTCCAAGAAAGAAAATACGAGATGAACTAATGAAATTCCTGATATTTTGTTGAATGACATGTTTATATGAATGAATAGTTGACATCTTTGTAGGCTACTGAGCTTTCACGAGTGTTTTATAAGACTTTGCTGCATTTATTTACTAAAACACACTTTAAACAATACTAGAAATGCGAAAGTTTTTATTTTTGTTTGTTACTTCTTCAACATCAATCGGCGAAACGGATTTCGGCGAAACGAATTTCGGCGAAACGGATTTCAGCGAAACGGATTTCGGTGAAACTTGGTACATGGGCAAACCATATTCTGGAATAGCACATTAAACACTTTTATTCCAGAGAAAAACGTGGACAGTGGTGTCCGATCAATTTTCTACAAAGTACGTAAGATTAAAAGATTCTATAAAAAAATAATTATTAAGATTGGTTTCTGTTTTTAAGTACAATAATATAAACAGGTGTCCATCTCCACCCTTACATTGTTAACAGCTCTACAATCCTGACCAAGCGTTTCACCTCGTCGTTTATACAGCGTTCAGCGAACAACTGGAACAATTTGCCTACCGCGTCCTTCCTGTCCACTTATAATTTAGATGTCTGCAAGGCTAGAATGAATATGATTTTAAAAAACTAGTGCAATTGCATTAAAACATTCCATTAGGAGGGATTGCAGTCAAGTACTAGTTTTTGTCATTAACTAGCTTTTGCCGACGGCTTCGCCCGCGTACATAAAAGATCTCCCCTTTTCTCACTTTTTTATATAAAAATTAGCCTATGTCCGCCTCCAGGGTCTCAACAATCTCTGTACCAAAATTCATCAAAATCGGTTTGGCCGTTTAGGCGTGAAGATGTACTGTTAGAAAGTTGCAATTATAATATTTTTTTTAACAAAAATGCACTGCTTCCAAATCCGTCTCTGCTCCTCTTTGTACGGGTAGGTGTCTAACATACTTAAATCGAGCCTCGATTTTTATCTAAAACTTTTCAACTAAAGGTGTTACTTACACACTTCCAAAGTGTTCGAAGAGTATAAAAGCAATTTTATTGTACAAAGCACGAAGTGCAACGTCAATAATGGTTTATTGAGTTTATTCGTGTATTTTATAGTCTTGGACGGCGCTGGGTTTTATAGTTTGTGTTTCTGTGATTTTGATACTATTTGGTCAACTTAAATTAGAATTCTTTTTATTTAACAATAGCTTGTTGTCAGTGGCTTTGTCTGCATGTTTATTAGTATTTATTCTATAGACAATATAGTATATATGTTAGTCTAATGCGTAAGCTATATTTCTGTTATGTTTCATCCAAATGCGTTACCATTTGTGTGTGATAAAGCAACAAACGTATGTATGTTTGGTTATAATTATAAATGTGATTTACTGGTTTTTCTAAGCCATCTGTTATTTTACATTCTTTATCTAAGGCACCAGAGTAAGTTAATTGAACTTAAAAATTTGCCATTTTCAAAGCCACATGAAAGGGAACAATGTGACAAATAAAATATAAATTCGCAAGATTCAAGAACTAACTGTTAAACTATGACGACAGCCAGTGAAGCCACAAAGAAAGTTCCAGATTAAACTAGAAAATTCAACGTAACAGAAAACTTAATTATTCCATGGGCCAATTCAGCAAAAACATTCCTTCTATAATTTATTCGACACGATAACTCTGCGACGAACCGAATTTGGTGCAAGCGTAAGCCATGCACTATTTTTGACAGTGTGCCAACTTCGAAAACCGGTTCAGACTGGTTAAATTCGGATGTAACCAGACCAATCCAATGTAACAATGCAAAGTTTGTGGAAATAAAAAAAAACTATAAAAAGCTTTATTTAACTTTTGGAGTCGTTTCAAATTAATTTTTAGTTGTTATTTTTGCCAATATTGTGAATTTATTGTTTTTGTTTATTGTATTGGGAATAATGGGAAATACATTTCAAGTACCTACCATTTGGCTGTCGTGATCAAATAATGCTCGATTTATATCCATTCAATTTTTTATTTATGTTCACTTCTCCTATTGAAATACTTTCAGATGTTTTGAGTTTTTTCCTTTAATATTATTCTATATATGAAAATCATGTGCGATTTGAACTCGCGCGCGAAAGGTTCCGTACCATTATCAACACGACTTTTTGTACACAATTTATATTTTTTGTTTTTTAATGTTTACGGTATGCTATTTCAACGGTTCGTTACAACTATCTAGCGCTCACGGTTTATTAGATATAGCCCGATGACTGACAGACAGAGACTAGAGTGTTAGTAATAGGGTCCCATTTTTACCCTTTGGGTACGGAACCCTAAAAACCGAAGAAACTGATAAAAACTGACTTTAAAATAGAAATAACATGCCTTTAATAATGAGTAGAATCATACTTATAATAATTCTAAGTCAATCTGATGATATTACAGTTTAAACTATGCAGTTTTAAAAAATGACAACTTCATAGGTCTATTCATATTTTGCTATAAATATTTTTTATTATATTATATAAATATACGTTATTGTATAACAAGATAATAAATGTTAGAATTTGAACCTTAAATTTAAACACATACAATTGAATTTTCAATTCAATTCCTGAAGCTTTCAAGTTTATTCCTTACTCAAAGGGATGGTTTGCCCGGGCATTTGTAACAATTCATTTTCCCTGATCACAACGCGCATGCGTTACCATCATGTCACACAAATTAACACTTTCCTCTTGCCCTGAGATACTGTCTATATCACGAACCGTTTTTTTTTTGTCGGAAATCATTCAATGACATTTCCCGATCTAGGGCGGAGCGAGAGGGCGTGTCAGACTTTTACTGACTAAAACTTTGACTGGCCTGTTGGTCCAGTGGTTAGTGGTCCACATTGCTACGCCGGAGGTCGTGGGTTTGATTCCCACCCAGGACAAATGATTGTCTGGTGATCCTGATCATTTGTTCTGTATCTGGGTGTATTTTATAAATGTAATACTCATTATACACAAGATCTGCCCCCGTTACTTCTTGCCTTTCATACTGGGGCTGATCTACAATAGCTCAGCCCCAGTATGAAAGGCAAGA
Source organism: Mythimna albipuncta (assembly GCA_929112965.1). Classification (NCBI taxonomy): domain Eukaryota; kingdom Metazoa; phylum Arthropoda; class Insecta; order Lepidoptera; family Noctuidae; genus Mythimna; species Mythimna albipuncta. Next base: position 3,822,813 of record OV815973.1, read on the forward strand.
AGTAACGGGGTGGGATTTTTAATCAGTAAGAGTCAGACACTATCTCCTGCTCCGTCCAAGGGCGGAGGATGTCATTGGAATAATGTTTACGCACCAAAAAAAAAGAATTTGCGTCCGTATGCTTCGACTCTGCTGGGCCCCTACGGTTTTGCTGACATCTCCTTGAGTATCGCGTGAAACATTACACGCCGTCATTACTAACATAACCTTTATTTCTCTCAAGACTATTTTTATTTCAAGTAACATTTAGTAAGAAAGTAAACAAGTCGGTAAGAGAAACCGATAAATCCAACTTAAGTTTACATTGACGTTTTTATATGAGGGCCTAAAGAGGTCTAATGAAACTCCGACGAAACTTGAAGAGAACTTTGTTATTGGACCATACTTCATGATTAGTCCGGAGCGAACGGTATCAAGGCTGTCACGATAAAGATAAGATTTCATCAATTGGCCCGCTAAGAGATTATCCTGAGTTCGTTCAAAGGAATTTTGATCTTAAAACGAGTGGAATAGAATTGAAAATATTTATTCAATACAGACACAGTACAGCAGTACTAAAAACAAAATAAAAGAGAAGAATTAGCACAGAATGATACAGTAAAATTACACAGAGCGTGTTCACACAGAAAGGATTGGGTGTCGGACACCCAGCATTGGTTTTCAGTTGTCATACTGCAATAACATTCAGACAAGGTTAAACGAAATGAATATTAAATTAATATGTTTCAATTAATATTACCTATTGTTTTTAAATATATAAATAAATAATAGAATTTTTTTTATTTATTTATTTAGTAAAAATTTAAACTGATGCGGTAAGAGGCATATAATCGACCACGTACCGGAAGATGTAGCATTGGAGAGTCTCCCACGAGGTGAACTGATGACTTGGTAAGGGTCACGGGAATCCGATGGATGTGATACATACAGGACCGGTCGTTATGGCGACATTTGGAGGAAGCCTGTGTCCAAACAGTGAACATTTATCGGTTGAAATAATCACGATGATGAATTTATATTAAGTGCATCAGGCAACGGTGCTCTCGCCGCCGCCGCCGGGATTCCGATTCCGATTTCCGGCCACCGTAGGCGTGGGCTTGCGGACAGTAAGCAATGGGTAGCTCGCTATCCGGCGGTCCGGTAACTGTCCGGACCAAGCCCAAGTCGTCGACGGCGCGCACTGTTCCCGCGCGCCTCAAGAAGTTGTCACAACAGCAAGGGCCCAACTAGGTCGAAGCCTACTGGGGCTAGGGTTATCCGAAAGGGAACTCGAGCCTCGGTATGAAGGTTTGAAGGAATGGGGTGGTTTTTTTAGTCAGTAAGAGTCTGACACTTTCTACCGCTCTGCCCAAGAGCGAGGGTTATAATTAGATGATTTTCCCCACCGAAAAAAAAAAGTTACATTAAGTACTTCGTAGGTATCAGGCATGTCTTTTATTTAATACATTATGCGACAAGAATTAATAAGGCGTAACATACATTTTTAAAAGTCTTTTTAATATTTGAAAGATGAGGGAAATTCCCATGAATTTGTAAAAAGCCCGTCACATTTTCATCGTCTCATGTCTTTGATGAATAGATCATGTTTTCATAAGATATTATTTACGTCTACAAACTGATACTGAGGGAAGCGTTTTGAAAATAAATTTCATTTTTCTGTATCTTTCTGTGCGATGGGAATCAAGGTTTAAAAGATTATTTTTTCTTTTTGTAGTTATCAAAGCCATATATGTGTTTACGAAGACAGCTTTGATTTCTTTTCAAAAGTAAAAAAAAAAAACATCAATAATTAAGAGCGTCGTCGAAACTGCCTCCGTAAAAGCCTTAACGTTTCAAAAGGTCAAACGCTGCTAATCTTGTCTCGTCTCCAGAACAAATGTAGCTAAAGATATTCCTTCAGATTTCCGGAAAATAAAACAGCATTACTGCAAAGCCGGGTCCGAATATGGGTAGGTACCTAATTACGTCATCGGGTCGCCATAGCTGAAAGTCAGCCATGCGTGAACACTGTTGGACAGCAATTGTCTCCATCAAGACGAATGCCGGGTTTTATTCCAGCTACGTGTCAAGAATGTTTTTTTTTTCTCCAACTTTTTGTCTCAAACCATGACGGATAATATTAAGGATTTTTATTGAAAAAGGTTATTGTTCTCTGGCGTGAGACGGCATTTCGCTTTTTGATACGGAAGGTGCTTTAGGAGCCATAACTCGGGGTGGCATGGCGACGTGTATTTTATTGTGATCGCTCAAATAAAAAGAAAAATGAATTCTAGAAAATATTATTGAAATGTTTATTAAGGCTTTTGTTTATTTCTATGATGAGAAAATAGCGGTTTACGATCAAATTCGTCAAAACATGTTCAGTCATCCTTATTTTGTAGCCAGGAACATAAAATTTGGGGTAATTCGAAAGAGCAAAGGGCAAATGAAGCAACACAGGTGGTATTTAGTCAGCAAAAGTCACTCGTTCTTATTCCACTATGACGGGGCGGCGTCATTTGGAGATAGTTTATCTATATACTCGTATATAAAAATCAATGCCACTTTTCGTTGTAATTTTATAACTCAAGAACGGGCTCACCTATCCAAACCAAATGTTTAGGCTTTGTTCAGACTATAGTAGATGGTTTATGTGAAATTTGGTAGGGTAGGGTATAGTAGAGTAGAGTAGGGTAGAGTATTGTAGAGTAGTTTAGAGTAGTGTTGAGTAGTGTAGAGTAGGGCAGAGTAGAGTAGAGTAGGATAGGGTTGGGTAGAGTATCGATGCATTTGTTTATTTTTCAACGTGTATTTTACTTTTAAGACAATGTTCCATAGTTATGAGAATAAATGAATGATGACTTTTACACTAAAAAAAGATACATACAAAATTACAAAGGTTACAAACTCTTTTGACATCAAAAGCAATTCTTTTTGCTTACGAACACGCAATTTCTTGACCTCATCAACGATATAATTAGTTACAAACGTCAGAACACAGACGATCCATCTCCACTCATTTTTCCTTCTTCGCCATTTTCAATGTCCCTTACTCCGATCTGTCAAAGCAATTTATTGAGATGTATAGGCCAAAGTGACGATCCACCAAGACTTATAGTTCGTCGCACATTTGTGTGAAAATATCCTTTTTTTACGTCAATCCAAATCTATTTGGGTTTGTAAATGTGTTTTGTACGCCCTCTATTTTTTTATTTATTTCTTTCTTTCTTTCTCTCAATGTTTGCTGCATGGTAAGTTGGGTCGTAGATGGTTTTGTATGGCTTCGTTTTAGGGTGGCTGAACTATAGAGAGCGTAATGTGTGTGTTTTTCGACGGGGAATTGAGTAGAGTTTACTTTAATGCTTGTCGCTTACGTAAATGTAAGCCGTATATTTTGGTAGTCTGATTTGTAGAGCGCAAATAACGTTGCTTTTAAATAAAGCAGTCTGGGCACGCTATAATAATGGCGGTAGTCCCCCATTTTGAGGAGTGGCTGGAAAGGCGTCACAGCGTCCTCACCTTCCGTATGACGGAGGTCTTAACCAGGCGTGGTAAGTTCAGGACGTTTCTGCACCTAATTCGTTTGGAAAAAACGCTCAGGTGTCACCATTGTATGGACTGCCCCGAGGTAAAACCGTAGGGCCCAGCAAGTCCAGAGCCTACTGAAGCCACCAAGGGAAACCCGGGTAATAAAACGCAAGGCAAGGAAGAAACATAGTAAAGGGTATTAGTTAGTAAAAATCTGATATATCTCTTTCCACTCCGCCCTAGAGCTAGAGCGAGAGAAGTCATTTGATCATTTACCATCTAAAAAAAGTATATAGCAGTGAATTTTTCATTGAAAATTCCAATCGTAAATAAATGACGCTAAACTAGAGCTTAAAAAACCTATAAAACTTACCTCCATTATTTTCCGCAATTCCACATTTCAAAACTTGATCGGAAAATAATAAATTCCTATTAAATTTTTCGCAAATCTTTTTTCATTGACATTTCCTCTCAGACGCATTCGAGGCGTATTATATCGGCGCCGGATTTTTCCAATCTGTTTTCCGGGAATTTTACTTTCACCTCTACCATCCTTTTAACAAGCAATTCCTGGGATTTTTAGAGTAAATTTAAAAATTGTTGCCTTAAGTTTAGATTCCAAAAATCGTGACCTTTTTTACCCGGGATGGTTTTTGATAACACATAAAAGAGCTGTTGTAGTTCATGCGAACAAATTTGTCTTTAAATTGGAAGAGTTCAGATTTTTATTGGTTTTATATTCATTTTTTTCCTAGCTGCCGCAAGTGGCTTCGTTCGTAAAATGATAGAAAATTATCTCATGAAAACATACTACCGGATTATTCCAGGATATAATTCACACGTGTACCAAGTTTCACTGAAATCCGTTTAGCCGTAAATAAGTAGCAAACATACAAACGTACACACAAACTACCACTTTTAATAATATTAGTGTGATAATAAAGTGTGATTCATTTATATAGTTTACTCTAAGCCAACCAAAATGCGTACTGTTCCAAGCGCCAATTAAAAAGTATTAACTAATCTGTCGGGGCCGACAGATTAGTTAAAACGTTTTAATTGTAGATGGGAAATCATCCAATTATTTATATAATATTTTCCCAGTGCGTAAAAATCAAAATGACATCTCCCGCCCTTGGGCGGAGCGAGATATGGTGCCAGATTTTTACTGGCTAAAAAACCAACCCCGTTCCTTCGTTGCCTTTCAATCATCCCATGACATCTCCCACCCTTTCGTGTCAGACTTATACTGACTAAAACCCATTCCTAGTGCCTTCGTTACCATTTATTCGCCAAGGCCGGGTTTTCTTTTCAAAAGCGAACCCATGGCCCGAGTAGGCTTTGACCCTGCTGGGCCGCTACGGTTTGCTGACTATTGTAAACAGTTAAGTAATAAATGGGTTACGAAGAGGAGGGCTGCTTATCTCGACGCTCAGCTTCTGTGATTCTGACGTCCTCGCTTTTGTTTCGTTTATCTTAAATCTTGCCCAGATTACAAAAAAATCTTCACAATTTTTTAACTTAAAAAATACGTTATTTTAATCTATTTAGACGGCTTAAAATTGAGAAGGAAAGATAGATTTCTTGTATTGTTAAAAGATTTATGATTGAAATTGGTTACAATAAAAGTTGTTAAAAAAAAAATGAGTACCTAACTCAAATTATACAATGTGGCTAAACACCTTTATAGTATGTTATTTGTGGTTTTGTTTTTCGGCTAGAAACTAAAATAAATCCTCCCGCTCCGAGTGGAGAGAAAGGAATTCACAGAATTTTACTGGCCAAAATCTACCCTAGTTTCTTGGGTTGCCTTATGCATCCACGGTAACTTTTACAAACATACCCGCGGCTGGGAGCATGTTTCCTTGAATAGGATAATTCTATACTTTCACGAGGGCAAAACTAGTAGCAGAAGCTAGTTTTAACGGCCCATTTACGACCTTTACTGTTGTGAGCGGTAGCTTAGCGCAGAGCGGTGACCGGTAAGATTGAAGTATGAAGACACCGTAGGCGCGGGCTTGCGGACAGTGAGCAATGGGTAGCTCGCTGTCCGGCCGTCCGGTAACAGTCCGGACCAAGCCCAAGTCGTCGACGGCGCGCGCTGTTCCCGCGCGCCTCAAGGAGTTGTCAGCAACAGCAGGGGCCCAGCCGGGTCGAAGCCTACTGGGGCCAGGGTTATCCGAAAGGGTGCTCGAGCCCCGGTATGAAGGCTTGAAGGAACGGGATGGGTTTTTTAGTCAGTAAGAGTCTGACACTATCTCCCGCTCCACCCAAGAGCGGGGGTTGTCATAAGATTATTTTTCCATTCGAAAAAAAAAAGTATGAAGACAAAAGTATGAAAATATTGGAAGCATGCTACGACACGCCGCTCATAGCGAAAACGCTTCACCTACCAATGTCGCTCCGCTCGCCGCGCCGCCCGCCGCTTAAACCGAAGTTGTGACCAGCGGGGTTACCTTGACGTTCAAAGTAGGATTGTTTTAATCTTGTTTCAGTGTGGGTAAGAGACAGAGCTATACAGGTTGTCTAGCGCCATCTCTTACCTAAAACGTACTTACGTCAAAATCAAAGCATCTATTTCAAATAGACCATTTGTAGGCACTTTTGAATAGCCAAATGTCGGTCAGTCCAAGATAAGTGAAGCTAAATTGCACGTTCCAAAGTGTAGGTCTCTATGGAGAAGAACGCGCAAGAAACTCCATGGGCACTCTTCCAGGTCCAGGTTGTATGTAACATACTTTACCTGCATTGTTAACGTTCACAAACTTGATAATGTCGTGTAACTTTTTAAATAACTTACATGTATTGGAGGCAAAAGCGTCTGCCCTCTCCTAGAGGCCCAGTAGTGAGAACATTATAGGGCTGACTATGCTATGCAAGTAAATGAATCCACCACTAACAAACATACACCCCTAAACATAAATACCAATACGCTATTTTTTTTCCTCCTACCCACTATTCCGAAACGGTCCAGTCAAGTGAAACATAGAAAAACAAGCATCATAGCAACGCATAACTAAAAATCAGTTATGTTGAGCGCCCCTGATGTACAAAGTAACGTTGGACAAACAATGGGCACCCCTGCTGTGGATTTTTATACACCTGCCGAGGTCGTTGCTCTGGCTGCTGAATAAGAATGCCTGTGGGACACAGAGGCCTAAAAGTTGCATGATTATGAGGTATGCTGTTATTGATCGGGTGTTTTTCCTAGCTTTGCTACTTCTAGGCCTCATACAAATACACAAACAACGAGTGTAATAATTAAACGGCAGGGTTTGCGTATTGGTTGAGTGATTGACTGATGAGTTATGTGTCGTAAGTTAGATTCCTGAACGGAATAAATAATTGTATTGTCTAAAGATAAGTATTCTGGGTCTGGGTGTCTTGTAAATATGAACTTATATGTTTGTGAACGCACCAACGATACATGTGTTATTACTAGTGTGTAGCAACATGTTTTTATAAAAACCAAAAAAAAAAAAAACATTTCGAGCAATACGGTGTACTGTTTAAAGCGTTAATTATCAGTGCTACACGTGCCATATAGCATAATAGGTATGATCAGCCCTCTAATATTCTCAATGCAGGAATTCAGCCATCGATTTTCAGCTACTGTAAACCTGGGGTCCTAGAATGCTAGGCAAAGAAAGAACATAACAGGGAATTTTAGTCAATAAAAGTCTGACAAGCCACACGCTTTTCTACCTAAAAACATGCCTCCTCTCTAAGAGAAATAACAAGCTGTAATCCACCACGCAAAATCAGTGGATCGAAGCCAGCATGGCTTAACAGCAGGGTTGTTCAGTTTCATCTACTGAGCAAGCCCTTAAAGTTTGTGGAGGGCTGTCCCTTACACCTTGTATAGAGTCATAACCAAAATGGATATATAAATAAATAAACTTACATTTTCTGAACACAAATAGAGTTAAACAGAATTGTAATTAAATCTATCCTCATTTTGGCGATGAAGCTGTCCTCTTTGCCGGCTTAGCTTGCCGACCGTGCGTCCGTATGTCTCAGGCCTTTGAACGGCGAGACCGTACCGAAATAGGATGCGATGCAAACACGTCGGCTTAGTGCACTGAACTCTACGGATATCTATTTAAGATCTACGTTTAGGGTTTTAAAAATAACTGTTCATTTATTTAGGATTAGCTTTTAGTTCATGAATTCGATCGTATGAATGTCGGTGTGAGCGGACGTGAATTCAAATCAGAAAAAAAATAGCTTAAGTCCTTATTTGGGAATTAAACTTACTTTTTTTTGTCTCATAATGTAAACTAATGCTATAAAAAGCTTGATTCGTCTATTTATGTGAGACATAAACAGACGAACAAAGTATAATACATATACGTATACCTGTCTGGAAGTTCAAATTAAATTAACTAAAATTAAAATTAAAATAATTAATAAAAATTAACATTATTTAACTAATACACTGATTCACTGTTTCTGAGTGCTATAAGCTAATACACTACTATAACAACCCATTACGTCCCACTGCTGGGCTCGGGTTTCTTCTTAATAAGGGGGATATAGCCTACTGATTAGACCTAGTTGGCTAGACGGGTTGGCACAGGGTTTTATTTCAAGTTTTCCTTCTCTTATTTATTACAATCTTCTCTTCACTCTCTTTTATTTCTTCTTCGCTTCTCTTTTACTGCTTGTATAGTGAACGGTCTCCGTCTTCTTCTTCTTCTTTTCGTGTCGATGCTCTCAAACTATACTTCTTCTGACCAATATTTGGCAACGTTCCCCTATTCGCTTCTTACGAAATCATGAGATGAAAAGTAATGATGATGTTCTGTATTCTTACTTCGTCATCACACAGTTTCTATCTATCTATAATCTACATTTGATTTAAAATAAAGAAGAATGGTGCATTATGAGATCAAAAAATAAATACATGAATGACAAAGTTTTAATATTGAACTAGTAAACTGTTTTTTTTTTCTTACTAAGAACGTACTTTGCTTACATAGACAGAAAAAAAAAATAGTTCTCTAGCATGTGTAAGTTCACACGAACAGTAAAAAATTTTACATACTCTAGCTTACAAAATAGTATTACAAGAATAGAACTTCAGGTCGTTTTTGGAAGGAATTGTCATTCAACCACTCCAGAAGCAGTGTGTAGTCGAGTATTGATCAGTTCAACTTTACCGTTATCGTTGGCGGCTGTCTTTACAAAGACTGTTACGCAGTTTCGTAGCACTATTGCTACGGCGTAGCGCCTATGCTACGGCGTAGTAAGAGACAGACAAGACATTATTCAACCGCGATTTTTGAATAAAATTAGGATTTCTATAACTTTGACTAATTGAATAATGGGGATATTATTAGTATAGGCTATTTACCGATTTGGATGAAAATTTGTATGTATATTAAAGGAGGTTTCTGAATGGTTTAAAAATACAATTAGACATGGTAGTTGGCGCTGCGGTCGGATTTTTTTTTTTCGACGGAAAGCCAGTTTTAAGACAGAACAACGGTTGTCGAAATCGTTAGTGTGTTTAAAAAATAAAAATATATAAAGCCGAAATTCCGGAATATGATTTTCATAAATTGTGCGACGGTATATTTTAAGTTCCACCTAGGCCAACTTGTTAAGCCTAAAGTTTTTGGGCCAAACTGTTTTGATCTGGGCTAAACTAGTATATCCTGGTACACTTAGGATAAACCGGTTTGGACCAGGACATACTAGTTTGGCCTGAAATCAGGTTTGGCCGGGAACACATACTCGTATGTTAATCTTGACTATGCTTCTAAAAACTTGTTTGACCTTTGTCCTTTTAAATAGAATTCTTAAGCCAACGTACTTCAGCATTAAAATTAATCTCAATTCCGTCTAGCCCGTTCCATCATTAGACCACCAGGCGTTTAGTGATGCACACGGTGCGCGAAAAAAGCTCGGTATTGTCATTCTACCACAATTCTATTACAAGACCATTGACCGATCAATGATTGATCATTATGAATTAGCAGATTACAAACTTTTAGCAAAATGACAATGGGATCGTGTTGGAATGACGAATTTATAAAAATAACAGACTTGGGCCCCTGGCTTGTGGTCATGACAATCATGACACGGTTTCAAAATATCATCTCCCAAGCTTCTTCCAACTAGCTGAAGGTCGGTTTCTAGTTTAAGCAGATGCGGCTGAATACCCGTGTTTTACATGGAACGACTTTTTTTATGGTGGGAAAAAATCATCCAATGATAACCACCGGTCTTGGGCGGAGCGGGAGATAGTGTCAGACTCTTACTGTCTAAAAGATCCCCCTTTCTTCTAGCCTTCATGCCGGGGCTCGAGCGCCCTTTTGGGTAACCCTGGCCCCAGTAGGGTTCGACCCGGCTGGGTCTCTGCTGTTGCTGACAACTCCTTGAGGCGCGCGGGAACAGTGCGCGCCGTCGACGACTTGAACTTGGTCCGGACAGTTACCGGACGGCCGGACAGCGAGTTACCCATTGCTCACTGTCCGCAAGCCTGCGCCTGCGGTGGCCGGAAATCGGGATCAGAATCCCGGCGACGGCGGCGGCGGCGATAACGCCGTTGCCTGATGCGTTTGGCCTCCTCCATTGCGAGCATTACTGCTTCGCAGAAGTTCATGGAACGACTGGCCTATCATACCTCCATAACCCAATTATTGGTCATAACGTTACTCCTAGGACAGACCGGTTTTGAAATGTGTTACAGTCTGAAAGTAACTTCATTTAATTAATCTACTTCAAAAGCAACTGTTGACAAAATATCTTTATCGGTAAATAAATACGCCTTTAAGGCATTAAAATGCCTTATTTAAAGAAGGCCTCTAATTTCGTTACTCATTGAATTTGCGAAGTCAACCCTTCCCGTTGGTATTCCGATAATGAACTGGCTCCATTAATTAGGTGTTAGATCCTCATCAAATGGTGAATAAGACTTTTTGTAAATACCTCCAGCCGTCTTAAATAACTGCGTGATGAGGAGAATTTGTTTTTGCGTTAAGATTGTTTCTTTGGAAGCTTTTATTTAATTCCAGCTGTCCCAATGTTTGTCTGTAATCAAATCTTGCAAATTAAATTTGACCCACTTCCCGGCTACCGATTGAGCTGAAACTTTGCATGTATGTGTAAATTAGATGGCATTGCAAATTTTTATGATATGGAGCTGAACTGATAATGGAACCAGAATGTAGCCATAGCGGCTTGGTAGTTAAACGACATAACCCCATCGTGTTTGGGTTCGTATGGTTCGTCTTGCCGAGTATTAATTATCTAGTTTCTGTGAAATTGTTACTATTTTGGTGTACAATAAAGTTTATTCTATTCTATTCTAATTATATAAGTATTACACCGTGCTGAGCAATGGTGCCCTAGTGGTAAAACTCCGACTTACGGTACGGTGGTTTAGGTCGTGGGTTCAAACTGAGTTAGTTGCTTTATTTTGTATAATTTATTTCATTACTTTTTAGCCATTGGAGCTGAAAGGTTCTGGAATAGCGACCACTAACCGGAAGACGCAGCGTTAGAAGGCCTCTCACAAGGACTGATAACCTGGTCAGGATCACGGGAATACTATGGATGCGAGACGCACAGGGCCGGTCGTTGTGGCGACGATTGGGGGAGGCCTATGTCAAACCGAGGGTCGTATTTCAGTTAAAATGATAATAATGATGATGATGATGATGATATTTTTTTTGAATATGACAAAAAAAATAGACATAAAAATAGCCGACATAAAAAAGATAGTTCGCTACATAGTATACCTGTCTACAGAACCCAATATTTTCAACATACCTCCGAATGACAAGTACTCAATATTATTTCCTTGCCATTGGGAGTTACTACCGGTCTAATATAAAATTTATGAGCCATAAACCTTAGAACGAATGTAATGTGAGAACCGCCCACAAGATTGATTTGTAAAAATGGCTCACAATCAATTAAATTGGGTTTATGGTTCTTTAATGTGTATGTGAAGGTCAGGAAAGACTTTATTTAAGATGAAGAAAGAATAAGAAACGTTTATTTGTGAATCACATAAAACGAACATAAAAAAAACTATATAGGGTGACTGGTAATTAGTGTACGATACTTAAACACGTGATTGTGCTTATGATAACAAACCATTTTTACTATGGGAGCAAAACCAAAATTGCGAAAAAAATATCAGCTGTTCAGTACATTAGGCAAACATAAATGTACTGAACAGCCGATATTTTTTTTTTGCGATTTCAGGTTTGTTCCCATAGTAAAAGTTGGTTATCATGAGCACAATCACTTGTTTAAATATCGTAAACTAATTTCCATTCACCCTATATAAATTTAGAAGGAGAAAGTGACTGACTGACTAATTCCTAAACCTAAGCTACTGGAACAGGGAGCGTAAAATTTTGATCAAGGTTTCCTTTTGTGACGTAGGCGAGCGTTAAGATGAGATTTTTTTTAAATTCGCCCCCCATAAGAAAGAAAGAAGGAAAAACATTTATTTTTATTTTATTTTTTAAAGTAGGTAAATCATCAATGACAACCCATCGCTCTTGGGCGGAGCGGGAGATAGTGTCAGACTCTTACTGTTTAAAAACCCACCCTGTTCCTTCAAGCCTTCATACCGGGGCTCGAGCTATCTTTCGAAACTAACCCTGGCCCCGGTAAGCTTCGACCCAGCTGGGCCTCTGCTGTTGTTGCTGACAATTCCTTGAGGCGCACGAGAACAGTGCGTGCCGTCGACGATTTGGGCTTGGTTCGATCAGTTACCGGACGGTCGGACAGCGAGCTACGTTTCTTTGTACCTCACACAAACATTTAAATTTAAGAACAGGGCATTAGGATATATAAGGATGAATCGGGTTTTCAAAGTATTGCATGTATAAAACCTACTTTCACGTAGGCAAGTGAAAGAAAAAAAAAGCTTCTGGCAAAAACTAGTCATTAATATAAACTAATTAAAATATAATAATATATGTATAACCAATATTTAAAAAAAAACATCGTTTACGAAGCAAACACATGAGACGTCAGCATATTCTGTGATGTTTAAAAAATTAGTAGCTTCGTATAACCTAAAATATTAATTTTCTTTGAGTAAAATGTTCTAAAGATTCAAAGGGTAGCAAATTTTGGGCGTCAAAATAAAGTACAAATTAATATTAAGCTCCAATACCCTCTAAGCAAGACATACACTAAATCAAAGCAATTAACAGCCCCAAACCATATTTCAAAACGTACCGCAATAAAACCTATAGCTTGAGAAGCAACGAGAGAAAATTCAAAGTCGAAGAACACCGTCATTATTTAAACTTTAATGCTACAGCGTGGACTGTGGCTGTGAAACATTGCCACTTAGAAAGGGTCTGAGAATTTCAATTTTAGGTCAGACCACCCTCGAAAGGGATTAGACAGGCTCCTCGGAGGCGCTATTACAACTACCCTTCACAAACAACAGATTCGTCCTTTTCTCCTATAAAAGTAAAATATGAGACGACTGCGTGACCTACTTGACGTTTCTGATCTCCTGGTGTTTTGGTCGTCTTAATGGCTGGTGATTTAACTGTTTACATTTTCAACTTTGAAGGGACGGTTGTTTCTGTAATTAATTTTAGTGTTTCACTAATTAGTTACTTCGCTTTTGTAAATTAATAATTTAACAATTTTTTTTTTAATAATATAAACTAGTGCTTGACTGCGATCTTGCTTGATAGTAAGCAGTGAAGGTGAGGCGCACTATTTTATTAAGATTCTCTTCTCTCTAGCTTTGAAGACGTCTTTAAATGATACTTGAAGTTGTGGTGAGTGTTTAAGTTAGTAAAAAATACTTCCGTTAATATTCAAGTTTTCATATCACAATAACATTTTACTTCTGCATACTCACAGCATCGCAACTCACCATAAATACAGGCATCTTATTTCCTCTCCAAAAACAGTAAACGTAACTAAGCCCTTGACTGCCAAACTGAGAGGCAAGACTCGTCGAAATATTGTCAGTACTTTAACTGTCCCAAGTACTTGCAGTAGATATTTTTAAAAATGTCTGAAGAGTAAACTGAAAATTCAATTTCCAGTACCTACCATCGCTTTTATAAGCTTAGATACTAAAAGACACTTGAAAGGACGCTAAGTCGTGAAATCGCTTCGTTGGATGAACTATACACGACAAATGTCAACTTTTAGTTTATTTTTTGGAAATGCATTTACTTCGGTTTGGAAGCTTTTAGTGCGCGAAGGCGCAATGGTTTTGAAAATAAATGCATTTGACCGTATACTGTCAATGGATGTGCGATTTTTTGGCTATTTTCGATTTGAGCTTGAATTTTCGGTGTACTGTTTCGGTTGAATTGACCAGTGAAAATATACAACAAGTTTATTTAGATATGTAGAAATTTTTACACAATCTATACTGAAAAAGGTATTGTTTTAAAATGTTAACCTCTACGGTCCAGACCAAGCGTTTGGCCACGTCGTTTATACCGCATACATGAAAGGATTGGAACAATTTGCCTGAATCGGTCTTCCCGTCCGCTTTAGGTTTCTTCAAAGCTAGAGTGAATAGGTTAATAAAGTAGTATAATTTACCATTAATGATGGCATCACTGTTTATAATAAGGTGAGATTGGTAGTCTAGTACTTTAAAAAAATGTAAAATTTAACGGCGGTCATAGCAGCAATAATAATCTTTTAAATTTTTAAAAAATAAGTCACGTCCATCGGGAGATATGTCTTAATATCTTAAATATTTTGGACTTATGACGCTTTGCCACTTTATCTGGAGTTCAAGTAGACCATCAAAATCTTCAGTTTTTTTAACTTTGCGTTCGTTCATGACATTCTCAATCATATTTCTTAGTAATGCTACAGTACAAATAGGTAGAGTGCCTTTGTACATTATTAACTTTTTAATTTTCTTTTCCAAGAACAATTCCGATGCAATAAAGGTAACCCCAGGAGTTTAAGACCGTCCCGTCCAAACATTTAATCAAAAGAAACCGTAGGCGTAAACAAGCTAGGATATTTATAGTGGCCATCTTCCTACGCCTAGCCTAACTTAGAAGCAGTAATTGGCCTCAGTCCAACTGCGGGTCTTAAACATAACCTTAAGTTTTTGTTAGGTTATCTGTGTTAACTCGCAAGGAGTACTGCGGAATATACTGCAGTTTTACTGTGTGTTTTATTGTATGTTTACTGTAGTGAAACTGGTGGGATGTTGGACTATAATTAGAAGCCCTTTATTTATAAGGTGGCATTTGCTTTTCTGGCATTGACCTCTTCTAAATGCTCGTTTACGGAGGCGTGGTACGTCGCGGCGTTTCGTCTTACGGGGCGTCGCACGTTTTCGCTGTTTAATAAGAAGTGGTGCGGGCAGCGGCGCGTCGTATGTTTGTATACGCGTAGAATGCTGCGTGCGGTTGCAGGAATAGCTCGCCAAATCGCGTATGCCATCGCGTCAATCGTACGACGATTCGGTACCGTCCACGGGCACCGCCTACATTTCAAGCAAACGTTTAAAATCGCTTCCCTGTTAATGCTCCCATACAACGCCATATATTTGAATTTAGTGCGGGCCGCGCCGCCCAACGCCGTAAACGAGGCCTTAATCGCTCCACAAGCTTCTAACACGCTTTTTCTGCGTCAAGTTTAGTCCACAAGTTTGAGTAAATTTTAATATGTCTCATTTTCTTTTCATCTCTTTCTTAATCTCTTTTGTTTTCTTAGATCATCTAAAAGAATTAATTCTATTATCCTCTATGCTCATATCGAACAAATCCTCCAATCTACACATTTGTTCAGTTCTACTTCAATAATTGTATTCTTTGCTTTACTTCCGTCAATTTGATTGATGGTTAATTTAATTTGATGATGACATCAAATTAGTTATGACACTATGAAAAACAGAAGGCAGTTTTTTAGTATTTTGGTCTGAAATGATGAAATAAATACTCTCGCTTAAGGTGGAGTGAAAATGAGAAAGAGTGTCAGACTTTTACCGACTAAAATTCACCTGTGTTTATTCAGTTGCTCTGTGTATTCTAGACTCTCGTTGACTCTTTCAAATAATACCGCAGTCCTACTACCTACTTTGTTCTTACAAACTAATTTCAGAAACTATTTCCATATAAAATTTCCTGCCATGCACCAATGCACTCACAAATTTGAAGAACAAAGTCCTTTAAAACTTCAAACTCTAACATAGCCTTTTGAAATTCCAATTCAAATGTTTAAATAGGCAGAGTTGAAGTGAGTTGCCATTAGTCATTTCTTAGAAATTACTTCGAAAGTCCAAGTTGACGATTTATGTGTGAAAGTACTTGAACTCAGTGGAGCGTTGTAATAAGACTCTATGGATATGAATAATCTTTATTGCAAGTCGATTTTGTTAAAGAGGGCTATGGCGTGTCAGATTTTTATAGACTAATACCACTCGTATGTTCGTTTTTTGCCCTTTGCGTTCCTGGAACTCAGGTTTCCTTTTTGAAAGTCAACCCATAGCCCCAATAGGCTTCGGCTCTGCTGAGCCTACGATTTGCGAACGTCTCTTTGAGGTCTACGCGCCGTTGACGACTTGGGCTAGATCCAGACTTTTACTTGAGGTGACTTGAAATCGACGTCGACCCTAAAAGTGTATTTGAATAATTATAGTACTCAGTTTGTATCGAAAAGCAGTTATGTGCATTAAGTATGCACTGATCTAACAATATGTTGGGATATTATTTAAAGTATATTTCTGAATCATTGTTTAATACTTAGCAACGAGTAATACTAAAACATTTTTTCCTGTGTACATAAGTTTGAAGTATACAACAACATGCAACATATAACTGGAATAATATACACCTTTATACACCCCAGTTATATAATTAATTCTTCTAAGATCTTAAAATTCAACTGTTCCTTTGCTAATGACATTCAAAATCTAAAAGATGTATCAAATCGCTATCGCTAGAGTGACTTACAAAACCAAAATCTTCTTCATAAGTTTTATAAATCTTATTCAAATAATTTTGGTATTATCAGATATTAACGCTTTTATTTTTTTTGTTGAAAGCTTCTTGCAAATGGGTTTTATATCCAGAATTACCATGTTTTTCCAACAAATAATGACTTATTGCCATATCCCTATTTTGATAGAGCATTATCAAGTAATTTACGCTTCACGACGAAGTCAACAACCCCATAAACTGCTTCCAATCTACCAATAAAGGACCGATTACACACAGACGAATTTACGACATCAACCGACTGGATATGAAGAAAAATAAATCAAAATACTGACCTAGAAAAACAGAAAGTGCCGAGTAGAGAATTCTAGAAGGGATCAAATACTTCTTGGGATCGATACGATAAAATCCATTCACCTAGAAAGAAAAAAACAAGGTTAATAAAGCTAAGGCACCTTCAATAATTCGTCACGGGTTCCAGGACGCAAAATGCTGAATCGCCTCCCGTCGATGGCACATATGCGGAGATCGTAAAGTAAGCTGGGGGCTCACGCTTGCCCTCCTACCAAGGTCTGTTAGGGTTGCAAGATTTAGACAGATTTATTGGAACACTTTCGATATTAAAATGGAGTTAATGCCATTAAAGTGTAAATGATAACCGTTAACTTTGTTTTGATCTGATAAGTTTTAGGGTTACCTATTCTTTTGTGATTATCGTCGCAGTTGGAGGCAATTTGGTAACTTTGATTTTAGAATTATGTTGTCTTGTTTGTCTTCACTGACACTGCATGAAAAAATTTTGATGATTGAAAAATTATTTCTATAATTGAAAATTCTGTTATTACTTCTATGGTTTTTCCTATATATATATATATATATATATATATATATCCATATCCAACCTAACAATTATCATAATATTACTATTATGATAATTGTTAGGTTGGATACCTTATTAATAATAAATCGATATATAAAATGGGAAACTAGCTGACATATTAACGCACAGGCGAAACTACTACCTTTTTTTATGAAATAGACAAGCAAGGGGTTTTTGAAATTCAATCGTTAAGAGGGTGAAAAGGTGAAAATGTGCTTGTATTCAAAATCTCATCTCTGACTGAAAAAGGTGGTCATTTGTTTTCAGAACTACCGTCAATGGAATGATTTGGGAGTTTTAGAGATTGTACAGAGGATTTTTATTTCCTAGGTTAATTTGAGATTTGGAACAAATTCTAATCAAAATTACTAAAAAAAAAGAATAAAAAAAAAGAAACCTTATTAGTTTTCCAAAACTACCCTCAAATAACAATTTAACAAAGAAGGAAACAGAAAAATAGGTACAAAAGTGATGCTTGTTTCTAAAAAAATCTCTTCCAATATTTATAAAATTAAAAAAATATATTTCCTTAAAAATATTCTGTTATACTGGCAACTCCATAATCTGCCCCAAATTTGAAGCTAACAGGCAACCCTGTGGTAAACGTTCTGGTCACGGCTTCCCCAGTAATTTATCGCTTTTATTGACCGTTAGCGCTGTTAAGTACGGCCCTAGAGTTCTCTCAAACGTTTTCTTACAGTATTAACTTGTTCTAATTTACTGGTTGAGTTTTTACGTTAATATAACGTGTGATAAAACATATCGGCAGTTACCAAGTTTCAGCGTTTGTCCCAACTATGGAAAAAACTTTTCGGACTTCTTAAAGTTGTTGAGATGTCCCACATTATGTTGATGGAACGATAACTTATCGATCAGGTCGCCGAAATAGTGTATGGACAACTCTATGGCCCTTTTTCATAAGTACCTGTTTAGGTACAGAGCATGAGGTGCTGGTAGATAGCTGTATAAGAATTGCATTGATGAGTTTTAAAGTTCAATTTATAATATTCAAAATTCTTGCTTTATGTCTTTTATAACATGTGATATGCATGCTTATTTTTAGTGATATTAAACTGAACCACCTAGTATATAACACTGCTGACGCACTAATGCCTACATTATTTTTTATTATTTTTTTATGCAAATAAAAATATTTGATTTGATTAGTTTTGTGGCGACTCGTGGGGGAAGCCTATGTCCAACAGTGGACGTACATATATCGGCTTATATCACTCGGACTAGGATTCCTGATAGCTACAACTTAGTGTTCTTTAAGTCAAGAGTGAATAGGTAACTTCTAAGCAAGCGTGTAACGTACAAACAAAAACGCACAGAATCGTTTATTGTGGCGACACTTGGGGAGGCTTATGTCCAACAGTGGACGTAAATCGGCTAAAATGATGATGATAATAGAAACAAAAATCTTTCCTCTTTATAACATAATATGGTGTGGCAGAATACTCTGAACTTTATTCGATCGTCATATTTTAATAGACTGCGACCTTTCTCCAATACAAAGTTTGCAACATAATACAATATCTTCACTTAACTTGCGGAAACCTTATTTTTATCAGCACTTTACCGTATACTGCATATTCCGTTCACTTTATTCAGTATTCGGACAAAGTAACATCTTTGCTCAGTTATCTGGTGGGTGCCATAAAATTTAACCTGCCTCCTCTAGGGACACAAACCAGATTTTATCACCCGTGTGTTTAGTGCATCTAAAATAGCAACCTGTGCATTTTAACTTTAAGGAAGGTCTGAATTTTTAGTGAGATATTTAATGCTAGCTACTCTAAAGACAGTGGAAAGGGATCAGAATCTTCGTGTGTGATCGTATCAGGAATAAAGATATCTGCTGTAGAACCAAGGTCGCTGACATAGCCCGAAGAATCGCCTTAAGTGGCAGTGGGCAGGGCAGATTACTCGTAGAACGGATGGTCGATGGGGCCGAAAGGTTCTGGAGTGGCGACCGTGCACTGGTGAAAGTCGCGGTAATACGGTGAATGCGAGGCGCACAGGGACCGAGCCCAAGCCATTGTACCCGCGCGCCTCAAGGAGTTGTCAGCAACAGCAGAGGCCCAGCTGGGTCGAAGCCCACTGGGGCCAGGGTTAATTCGAAAGATAACTCAAGCCCCGGTACGAAGGCAACGATGGGACGGGGTGGTCTTTTAGGCAGTAAGAGTCTGACACTATCTCCCGCTCCGCCCAAGAGCGGGGGTTGTCATTGGATGATTTTTCCCACCATAAGAAAAGCCAATATGTCGCCAAAATGTCTTCGTAATTTTTTTATTTATTTACTTTACTTTTTAGGGTGCCCAGGGGTTCCTATTATTAAGCCTCCGCTGTCTGTCCGTCCGTCTATCATTGGGCTATATCTCATAAACTGTAAGAGAAAGAGACTTGAAAGGTAATATAATGCTATAGAAACAGCCACTACAATAACAACTTAAATTAAATTAAAAATTAAAGGTGGTTCCCGTATAAGAAATGTTATTCTGTTGGCGTAATTTAATAGATTTTAATATTGCAGTACAAAACCTTTCGCGTACGAATCCGATTTGCATTTCACCAGTTTTTGTAGGCGTTGGCGTGTTTATCGATAGTATATTCAATTGGAACGATATATATACAAGGCATGAGGATGTATGCGTAGTAAATAAACTGATTTAACTAAAAATCAACATTTCCAAGATCAAAGGGTCAACAATCAGACCCTCGTCTACCATGAACTTCAAAATCAACATCAGTCCAAATCGAATCGGCATCAAAGTTTATTTCGCTTTGATACCGAAAGATTTAGGGCCTGAACAAATATTTTGCAGATACGTTCGTTGAGATACCGGGGTTTATCACATTGCCGACATGTGTTGGACTCATAAGCCGTGGAAAGTAGCGCAGTACTGGCTCGGAGCCTATAAATCCGGACGGTCAACGGTCCGTGCCACAGACCGTGGAATCACTATGGCGGCAGCGACCATGGACGTCATCTATTAAATTATAATAATAATATTCCACAACTTTCACATAACGCCATCTATTCCCAAACTTAACAGAACTTGTGCTATGAGTTCTAGACAACTGATAAACATACTTATTTATTTCTAAAGACAAAAATATTATTAATAATAAATCCCGGACACAGAACAAATTTTAATAATCGTGCTCATGCTCATTACTGAAACATTTGTCTTGATTATTCATCAAACCCACAACCTCCAGATGCGTCACAGCTCAATATTTATAAAACATTTTTGGAACACTTTTGTTGTGTGTACAGCTTCTTTTTAAGATGGGAAAACTCCCAATGACATCACCAGTAGGTGATGTCATTGAAGTCTAGTCGGTGGAGGAGGGAGGGAGAGGGTGTATTATTATTATTATTATACATCTTTATTGCACACCTTGACTTATTAAAGAATTACATTTAACAAAGATAAGTGTACAATAGGCGGTCTTATTGCACAGGGCAATTTCTACCAGACAACCTTTGGATGGACTGAAACGAAAGGAACAAGATTTCGGGTTGAAAGTGTACAACAACTTAAAGAAACAATGTAAAATAAATAACAAATAAAAATATAATACATAAATAAAAAGCCAAATAATAAACTAATAAATATAAAAATAATATACTAACAATTAGAAAGGAGAAGAAGAACTAAAGTGATAGATAATGCTCCTTCACCATTTTTCGTATTAGTCTTTTACTGACTAAAACACAGTTGCTTTATGCATTGCAGGACCACGGGTATTTTTTTCAGACAATCTGGATATTGAGTCAAGTACAAATAATTATTTATATCTATAAGAAAAAAAAAAAGAGTTTTGACAATCTCGTCTGCAATTATGGCCGCTGGAGCCAACTCTTTAGTCTATGATTCGTACTATTTATCGTTGTTCTCTAATGTTTTACTGCAGATCGCCTTTTATTGTAATATATTGCTCACTTTGCTAGTTCCGAAACGAAAGTTTTAGTGCGCGGATGTATTGACCTTTGTGTAGTATGGCCTTATTGGACGGTCCTGTGTTTCGGGAATGATTTTCTGACTTATAAGAAAGGGAATATTGCGTATCGTGAAGGTATAAGATGTCACGAGATGCCACGGGAAAGGTATTCTGAAAAGACTGGGTCGAAAAGTAAAAACTAATATTTAAATACAAATAAGTGTAAACGTAATTTTCATTTGTTAATAATTATGTTTGGTTGAAACAAACTTTTACACGTCACATAAAAAATATTTTATAAAGCTTAGTAATTCGTATCCGATTACTCCGATAAAACTGACTAAAACAAACTCAACTTTGTACTTTGAAATAAAAGATAAACATAATCCTGTTCCGAACATGAGAATACCAATTTTTTCATTAGTAGTGGGAAATCTTCATATTTGATGCTCTGGATTGAGCTAGTGAAATTATCAGATTTTTACTAATTAACACCCGTGTTCTTTCAATTGGATTTTACGTGCCCGAGCCATAGTTGAGGAAAATCTCCAAATAACTGCTCCTGCTCTAGGTGAAGTGCAAGAGTGTGTCAAACTTTAATTGACTAAAACCCACTTGTGTTTTTCAGATGACTTTTGCTTTATCGCCGCAGTGACTCTTTCGAATAACTAAATGATATTTATTTATTTTGCAAATAGGTTTAAAAAACACTTTTACATGTCAAATTTTTTTTCGTCAGTTTAAGCTAGATGAGGCCGGTTTTTCCTGGCTGAGTACCCTGAGAAGAAACACCAAAACAAACTCAGGAACTCTACAAGTCTAGTACCATGGCATTACTTCAATAAATAAATTACATAATCAAACAAAAACTGTGAACAGCGCTACATTCATTGAACAAGCTAGACTAAGCTTCGTAAGTGATCTTATTTGAGCCAGTTAGAACGTCCCCAGGCTATTCCTAGCGTTTAAGAGTAATCCCTTTTACTTGAAAGAGCACTGTTATACCTGAGGCAGAGATCAGTGATCCAATTGTAGGTAGAGGAAATCTCTAAATGCGTCTTGTCGGTGCAATAAGCAAGAAGAGCAAGATTGCTTTTCAGGAGAGGTACAAAGCTTCTGCCCTGGCTGAGTACTGGCATTGTCTGTCTTGCTTGAAGAAGAGATAAAGGTTGTTAATTTCGTGATTGGAATGCTCTGTAGATTCGAGAGATCATTTTTGTAACTTTGTTTATACGTACGAAAGTACAGAGGCGTACTTAATGCCTTAAGCATTTTTTACCCGTCAACTTGGGTGAAATAATTATTTATTTTTATTGACACACCAACGATTTGTTTACTGGTTTAACAGTAGAAAAACATGTGCAGATAAAAAAATATTGCGGTGAATTTATCAATAACAGACTTGCACAGTACTTGTACAGTAAATTTAAAAAAAAAAAGATAAAATTTAGTTTAATAATTTAAAAAATAGATTGAAATAAATTAAATTTAGAATTGTATTGGAATGAATTAAATTGAAAATTACGAGCTACTAATGTAGAGAACAATAGTGGTAGGCACAATAAAAGAGAAAAAAAAGCAAATTTAAAGATAAGATATAAGTACTGCCGTCTCTTTATAATTATTATTAGAGAATCTGTAATTTTCGTTGCTATACTTTTACCACAGCTTATGGACAGATTACAGTTTGAGCTAAGTTTGAACTTAGCAAAATGGGGTTTTATAGACCCGTTGAATACTCATTGTAAGTGCGGTGGTCCTGATCGAAATATGAGCCACACATTAGAATGCCCCAAGTGCCCATATACGTCCACATGAGAATTTGATTAATGCCAACGATGCTGCTATTAACTTAGCCACCTACTGGGCACAAACAGTTGGCCAAGTTTACTATAGAATTGTAAAGAAGAAGAACTTTGAACTATAAAAAAAGACATCTCTCTGAACGGTTTTCTGTCTAAATATGAATGTTTAGATGACGAAACTTTTTTTTATATTCTTACGATTATCGTATGTTCGAGACGAGAAACTCGCACCGTCAAAATGTGCCTGTAATCCGTATATTTTCAATATTGTATTCTTAAATATTCGTTTTCTAGCTTAGACTTCAGACTACATCCCTCTGAAGCCGCCTCAAAGATACTCCAATTACGCATTTACACAAAAAAGGTCAGATATTCACAAAAGGATCTTATCTAAGTAACGTTTTAGAAGTTCAAAAGGAACGACGCATTTTAAATCTATTGCTAAAAATTATACATGGAATTATTCATTTAAAAAGGCCGGACGAATGAAATGCTCAATTTTTTTTTCGGTCCCTTGGGGAATCGCTTTTCATCATTCTTTCTTATCTTTTGAATAATTAAAATTTGAACGCCCAAGAACGTGTATTGGTGTTATATGATTCTTGATATTATCACTTGGTTTTACATGTATTTCAATGTGAATGAATAAATTATATATAAAATTTTGCGCACTGCGGTCTTTAAGTTCGATTATACGACTAATTTAGGTGTCTTCAACGCTACAGTAATAAGACTCCTAATAAATTAGTGCGCCTCACCACCAACAATTGCATTACTGCTTACTATCGGGCGAGATCATGCGTGGAGTCCTGCACTAGTTTTTATTAATTTTTTAAAATAATAACGTGCAAATAAGAGGCACCTCTTTTTTTAAAGTTAATTTTATTTTTTGAAAGGCCACTTGAATGAATGACGCATTTTTTAATGGCATGTGAATTCGTTTATGGTCTCACGTAATATTATACAGAAGATAGTTTGTGCGTTTGTATGTATGTTTGTAACTTCTACAAGCTCAGACGGCTTTGAATTTTCGATATACATAGGTTTGTTTTTAAGGTAGAAAGTCATTCAATGACATTTTCCACTAAGACGAAGGCCAACCCATGTCCCCAGTAGGCGCCGCCCTGTTGGGCTCGGATGGTTGCGGGACGGCTGAACGGCTAGCTACTCATGCTCGTGATCCGTAAGCCCACACCCACGGTGGCTGTAAATCTGGGTTCGGTACATATGTACAGCAAATCTCGGAATAGAACATTTGATATTTTTTATTACAGGAGTATATTCTTTTGCAAACATAATTCATCAATCACAAGCCTCCAGATTTATAGAACAGCACTAAGTACAGAAAAAAAAGCAAAGACGATTACCAAAAGAAAAAAAACTTCACAGAGCCCAATTACAACTTCACACAGAAAAAAAAATGACAAGCGAAACTTATTCGAAAAACATCACACGGTTCAAACGAGCTGTGAAAAAACTGGTCGTGTTTGAAGCACCCGCGAAGTAGAGGGAGGGAAGGGGGGGGACTCATCACATAACTTTGTAAGATTTCGCGAAGGCACTTCTTTCTTTGTAAGTAGCTGCTTTTGTCATCCGCCGTCGCTTAGTTGTGAACTATCGTTGAGCACGAATACACTTGTTTTTGTTTTATATATACGTTAAGGAATCTTTTGTTGGTGTCGGATGAGTCAGCTTTAGTTTGTAATTACGCTTCCGTGGCCTAAGAGATTTTTGAAGTCTTCGTTAGTTTTTTGTAGTCATTAAAGTCTATAGTGAAAAAAAAAAAGATAATCCTATATCGATTCATGATGCCGTTCGACTTTTTATGGATACCGAGTGAACAACTCCGGACCTGCATGGTCTATGTAGACTAATTTATCGTGATGTAAACTTTAGGTATCGAATTACGGCCTATTCCCTCCCTCCCTTCCCCCAGAGAGGAGGCTTAAGTCAAAGCAGTGGGAACTTTAAAAAGCTGATTAAGCTATGTTAAGAAGAGACAGTAAACCGAACTAGAGGTGTGGGCTTGCGGATAACAGCTTGCCGTCCAGTAACCATCCTGACCGAGTTTGAGACGTCTATGGCGTAGTGTTTCGGCGTAGCAGGGCCAAAATCTACTGCGGCCAAGAATTGACTTCCAAAAGAGAAACCCGTAGGCCTGGATCGCAAAACAAAGAAAGAATATAGTTGTGGTGTAGTCAGTAAAATTCTGAGGACGCTCTCCTTGATTTCAACACCAATATACCAGCGACTTTCCATGGCTCTAGATTTTATTTTATACTGGCTTCTACCAGTGGTTTCATCCGCGTGGAAGAAGATTTCTCCACACAAACTTTCATACCTTAAAGGATGAATTTTGCAAAATCGGAAAAAGAGAACCAAAGCAAAGGAGGAATGTTTCCCCTTTGCTTTGCGTTCTAGGACCAAAAATCACACCTATGTACGTATGATTTTAATAAGTCTGATAAACTCTCCCACTTCGCACCAGAATAAGAGAAGTCATCGGCTGTTTGACTTTTTTGATGATGTTCTTCAGAAAGGTCAGATCAATGTTACTGGGTGGAGAAGAAAAGCGTAGTAGGTATTTAGTCTACATTATGAACTATGAACCCGTGTTATTATAGAACGCGAAGTTAAGCTGCGGCTATAACAGCCTTGTACGGTAAACCGAACCGCTTAGCATTAGGACATTGAATAGATTCCACACCTATTCATACAGGGTTCAAACAGTTTGCGTGTAATTCCTTATTCATTCTATTCAGCATGAATACAATCTGGATCAATGTGGATTCGCTGTGTTTACGAAAATAAAGTTGTTTGTCTGCTATCAATGTCAAAGATTTTATAAGGTTCTGTTCTTCGCTTTTTTTACTTTAGTTATGTAACTCAGCTTATTTGTTAATCTGAATAGCATTAACAATATTATTATCTGTATCATCACTATATAGCCTGCAATAGTCGAAGACAGATGTGTGTGGAAAAGGGAGAAGGAGGCCTTCGCCCAGCAGTGGGACATAAATCGGCTAACTAACTAACTAATCACTATTTTGCAGTCATAACAACGTAATTAAGCAGCAAGCGCTCTATCGACTTTATTTTTCTCACATGTTTAACGTGCTTCAATAGTCACCTCTATTTATTTGTTATTGAAAGGCTAGCTTTTAAGTGATGCTGTGGTCAACGGTAGAGCATGCGTGTCTAGAAGTAATTTATTCACTTTTGTAAACTTAAAGACGGTTTCGATTATAGTTATACACAGTCTCTTTAACTGTACGCACAGTAAATGTATGTCCTCTGTTCTAACATCATCTTTTAAACGAGTTACACATAATTTCTTTCGTACTCTTCTGTTCTTCTCTCATGCTATACATAATATTGTTTTATGTATGAAAAACAATGAATAAGAATAGAATAGAATAAACTTTATTGTACACCAAAAGTAAAATGACATAAACATAAACTTAAATCTATGAGTACAATGGCAATCTTATCACTTAAAGGGACTTCTACCAGACAGCCTTAGGATAGATTAAAAAGAATAAAACAATACAGGGGTAGTCTTCGCCTATATATTTTCAATATTTTTCAGTTTCTACAACAAAAACACCAATGGAAAGTGCATCATCAATTATAGTCACACTAACATTACTTTTGCTAGCTTTCACTTGACATGCATAATGATATTTGGTGGCACGTTGGACATTTTAGCTAAATTCGTGTTGGCTACTAAAACAGTGTTAATATTTTATGCCACCACGTGTCAGGTTTTATATGTTACTGTAAGCTGATGGAAATGAGTGAATGCTGGTAGATTATCCTGTATTATAATTCTAGAATATATAAAATCTTTATTTTCGATAATTTTCTATTCACCATCATCATTTAAACAGAGTGATGGCCACTGTAGGACATAGATCTCTTCTAAATGTCACTACGAGAATAACGACCAGTTCTTTGCGTCTTGTACCTATCGGATTCCCGTGATCCTCACCAGGAGTGGCAGGTGGTCGCCGACTTCTGCGAAGCAGTAATGCTCGCAAAGGAGGAGGCCGAACGCATCAGGCAACGGCGTTATCGCCGCGCCGCCACCGCAGCCGCCGGGATTCTGATCCCGATTTCAGGCCACCGTAGGCGCGGGCTTGTGGACAGTGAGCAATGGGTAGCTCGCTGTTCGGCCGTCCGGTAACTGTCCGGACCAAGCCTAAGTCGTCGACGACGCGCACTGTTCCCGCGCGCCTCAAGGAGTTGTCAGCAACAGCAGGGACCCAGCCGGGTCGAAGCCTACTGGGGCCAGGGTTATCCGAAAGGACGCTCGAGCCCCGGTATGAAGGCTAGAAGGTACGGGGTGGGTCTTTTAGTCAGTAAGAGTCTGACACTATCTCCCGCTCAGCCCAAGAGCGGTGGATGTCATTGCATTTTTTTTCCCACCATAAAAAAAAGGTATTCGGTTCATCAAACCACTATTCTGTTTTATAACTCTATTTATTATTATAATAAAAGACGGTGGATTTTAAAAAAAATGTATGTCTGAAGATTAAACAATTGTACGTGTTGCAAAGGCAAAATATTTTACAAATGTTAGAAAGAATTACATTTACTTAGAACATAGTCTACATAATGAGTTTTATAACGCACATTGTTAATTTTAGTAAAACCATGTAAACATAAATCCGTTCTAACGTGTATCTGATCATGACACCCACTTACCCCTTGTACCAAAGCATTAAAGCTTCAGTTCAAAGCAAAATATAATTTGTTACATTATCCATAGGTTTCATTTTCCAATACCCTATCAAGTCTGCCTAGAAATATTCATATAATTATAGATAGCAAAATGCAGCGATATCGTCAGTGGATAAATAATTATCTAATTTAGAAATGGAATACATAATGCGATATCAGATTGTAACAGATTTGTTAGTGTGAAAATTAATTACGATCCGTTGGATTGTTAAGCTTTTGTTGTCGACATCGACATCAATTCTGTTACAAGTTGGCTATAGTTCAAATATTAATTTTAATTAGTATGTTGCTAGGTGACAGGCATGAATAATGCTTATATGAACTAATACTTTACTTTGAGTAATTAGTTAAGCATGACCTATTTTCAAAATCATAATTTCAACCGAAAGACGTCTATACGCTTTCCAAGTATCGTCACAACGAACGGACTACATTCCCGCGATTATCACCAAGTCATCGATAATTCTAAAATGTTTACTTAGAATTATGCGCAATGGAACAATTCGAGTTAGCATACAAGCTTATGCGGGACGCTCAGGACCATTCATTGTGGCGACACTTGGGGGAGCCCTATATGCACCAGTGGACGTCTTTCGTGATCGTCTTTGGATGATGATACAAGTTTCTTGTATATACAGAACAAGCTGTAAAGAATTAAGCCTTCTACCAACAACCTTCCTTCTAGTAACAACTGAATCTCTTGAAGTTAACCATCAACTACAAGTTTGGTTAAAATACGCCGATACAGTAACCGCTGATCACTTAGTTGTGCACAACATAAAGGACGAAGATCGTAAAGATAAATTCCTTCTTATCCATCCAGAAGTTTATTACTATCATCATCCCGTATTTTATGTGCTGCCATCTAACCTCCGAATTCCTGAACCTCTCGTTACGTCATAGGGTATTTGGCGAAGTTTTCTTTGTAGGAGGATTAAGGAAGGATATTAATCCTCCCAAGTTTGAAAGCGGATTGTGAGATGCAACGGGAGCTTTAACATTTTCCTATCACGATATTTCTTTTCAGAATATAGTTTGGTGGAGTAGATTGGAGCAATATTTGTTTAGTGGTTTATTTTTATTAACGTAGTAAATCATCTAATGATTTTTCGTACTCTAAGGTTGAACGAGAAGGCATGTCAGACTTTTACTGACTAATACTACACCTATGTTCCTTCAGTTTGTTGTTCCGCGTCTTGCGCTCTAAGACCATGAGTATCCCTTTTATACTTTTCTTCATGTTCCTAGCAGTCATCGGCCCTGTCGGGTTCCTAAGGTATACTTTAAGCCATGATTTCAATGCTACCCGAAATTAAGGTTTTGATTTAGCAATATATTACTATTTTAAACGAAGATAAAATATTCTATATTATCTACATTATATTCTTAAGGCATAAAGAACTCGTGTTTATTTTATTTTAATGTGTTATTTCTTTGTGCATAAAGATTATCCCCAAACAAATAACAATCCTTACTGATATATTCAAATAATCCCAGCATTGACCTATCCTGATACGAAACCCAATACATCAAAATTGGCCGAACCTAACCCACCATAACCAGACCTCTTCAACCCCATTTCATTAACAAGTACGTCCCACCAAATCCTGGGATCCCCATATTTAAGAGAGATCATGTTTCCTGGCCAATTTCAAAAAGATAGCCAGATTAAATAGACCCTTTCGTTCATGCATAGTGTTGGTATTTACAGATCTTACGACTGGTCGTTTACAAAAACTGGGCAATGTAATATATAGGTCAAATACATATATTTCCTGTTATAAGTCAGTAGAGCGTTTTGCTGAATCGCTTCACTAAGCTTGGGACTGATTTATGTTGGGCATTGGCCGACAATAGCTATATGGATTTATATTTATCCTAACTTTGTAGATCTGTATCTAATTACTTTTTGAGTTCAGCAGTAATATCTCTTTATCTAATCTGATTTATGAACAATTGGTGGATAATGTCTTCTTTTGATAGAGATTGTCTGATGTAGATTTTCAAATATTCGTCTATTTCATTTCTACAATCTACATTTACATTTTCAAACCAAAATGTTTGCAATTACCACAAAATCATGAACATTTAACTGCATTCCGTTACAAAGCAGGTGCTAATTTATATTTGTCCCCACGGTTTCTCTTTTAGCTACATAGTCCCCAAGCGATAGTTGGCAGTCAAATATCCTGCCACATATTAATGATAATGATCCCTAATAATGTAATGAACGATATATGTTAGCGCGGGATTGGCCCGATACTACCAATGCGGTGAATTATACTAACATTTGGCAATTTTGTACCGTTAATTATTTGGTATTAAATTCTCGAAATGAACATGCGAACTCTGACTGTAATACTCAAGGTATTAGGTTCGAAATTGTATGTACAGTATAGAAGGAGTTATATAACAATAACAGCTTGACTGCATTTTGTTGAAGTATAATTTGTAGAACGACGCTTTTATTGCATTCTCTTGTAATATATTAGGTGTTTGTTTATTGTTCGGAAGTATTTGGAATTGCGTATATAAATCTAAGTACAGATAATAATTAACTGTTTGTATTGGTTTAACTTAACCAATATCATTTGCATTAGGCATTGTAGTATTGCCTTTTATAATCCTACTAACCGCTAGTACAGTTCTAAATGACCTATTGTGATGTCTTTAGTGGTAAGTAGATTAGTAATGGTTAATTTTATTAGCATACAGGTGGAAGTCGTTTGCCGTCTTCCTAATGTCTAAAATCCCTTAGTCGCTTCTAACGACACTCATGGGAAGTAATGGAGTGGTCTTTGCGGCCCTGGGCTATTACCCTTTAATAGCCGTGTGCTCCTTGCTCTAATTTAATGGATATATTTAACTATGGGACAAATAGGTTTGGAGCATTTGAGATGTTTAATGAGGGTCAAACAATTGTTGCCGTGAAATGACAAAAATGTAACAATAAATGGTGTTTTAGTGTTACTTTATCCTTAACAGAATTATTTTCTTTTACGCACATATTAACAATAGAAGAAATATAGCTAACAGTTACTAAATTGTTTTCTGCTTCTTCACCATCTTTATAATTGTATAATGGTTTCCTCACCATCAAAGTTTGCATCGCTACTTACCATCAGGTGGGATCGCAGTCAAGCACTAGCTTATCTCAATAAAAAAAAAATGTACACCAAAATTCTTGTCAGCCAGTAAGTAGCATGATTCCAATTGTCCGGTGCGGTAAATTCATTATTATATTACCACTTGTGGTGTAAAATAGCCTTTACGAGCCGAGATACTATTATGACCTTAGTTTTGGATGAAATTAACGAAAACTCCAAACCATAATCTATCATCCTAAAACAAAGCTTTTAGTAATTATCAACTCTAATTCGGTTTTATACTACCCAATAATGAACGTGCAACCCAAGGATGTAGTTGATAGAGGACCAAAAATGACACAATATATTCGTTTTATATGTGTTTCGTTCCCCAACGGGTCGTATTTACGCGATATCCTGTGATATTCCATTTTCCTGTGAAAATGGGCCTGAATGTCCACTGCTTCAAACGATATAAGTTTATTTATTACTACTTTTATGTGAGCTTCTATGATATTTTCAGTTTAGAGGAGTGACGTGTCTCTTTTGTTTCAATTTTCACAATTGCTTTGAAAGTGTGCTTTTGAAACTAGTTTAACCGGCGGACATTTTTCGGGATAATTATTACTATGCCTATTAGAAAGCTTTCAAAAAGTTATATTACTATAATAGGATTTAATAATTATGTGTGTGTAACCCTGTTATCCCCGAAATTTATGGCAGAGTCAAAGGTTTCCGTTTCACTCACATTTCGCATTTTATTGAAATAGTTTTTATAATAAAATTGATTTTCTTGGATGTTTCTTATGCACTATGAAACATATCATCATCATTTCAGCCGGCAGACGTCCACTGTTGGACATAAGCCTCCCCCAAGTGTCGCCACAATGAATGATCCTGTGCTTCTCGCATCCATCGGATTCCCGCAACCTTCACCAGGTCATTGGTCTACTTTGTAGAAGACCTTCTAACGCTGCATTTTCCGGTATATGGTCGCCACTGCAGAACCTTTCGGCTCCAACGGCCATCCGATCTGCGAGCAATGTGCCCTGCACATTGCCACTTAATTTGAAAAGAAACTTATAAGAAGCCTGAACTCCTGTAATAAAAGAGAATGTTTACAGTCGCTACTCTCAACGGCATCTAGCGTCATCAACACCAACACGCATATTTCTTACCTTTTAATTAATTTCAACGCGCCCACTGTCAACATCAAGTACAATAAAGCCGTCCAAAATGAAAAGACGTTTCACATAACCTGAGCGATATTTCCTTACAGTCTGCTCAGTACTGTGAAAATTTTCAATTTTCTCAAACAATGTAACCACATCGTGTTTACAATTTCGTGGCGTGACACGGCGACAAGGCGACATGTTCCTGTTGTTCTGTCAAATAAATTCTGTTACGAATGAGTGTTTCGGAAGTGCTGTGTTTTCTTTGTTAGTTTGACTGTTGAAGTTATTTGGTTCCTTGAATTTATGTTTGGTTGTTGCTGCAGTTTGGTCTAAGAAAATGTTTGGAGGTACTAGAATGTATGCTTTTGCAGAAATGTCTGTATCAGCTTAATATAGTACTTCATATGCTTTTTTTTTATACCTACGTCTCCTGCCTAGGGAACTAAGTGGAGTGTCATATTTTTACTGACTAAAACCCACTCATATTCAGTCAGTTGTCTTTGGCATACCAGAGCTATGTATCATGTGGTAACTATTTTGAATTATCCCGCATCCCTCTTCTATCTCCTAACTGGCCATGTTACCTTGATTTGCTTTCAGACAAAGTTGATTTTGTCTTTTGCAATCTAAGCAAAGTTATATAAGTAACAGTAAATATGAACAGAATCCTAAAATTTTGTTTAAAAGTTTTATGAATTGTTTGATTATGTTTAGCTGTTTCTAGAAAGTCTTTATATAAATATCTTGAGTATTATTGATTATGAAATCACCATATTTATTTCTAGTATTGTCAAGCAATTTCCTAATTGTTTAAAAACATTGCTGAAAGTTCTTATCTTATTTTTTATTATTAAAAATATAATGTCAATTAATAATAACGTATGTTTACTATCATCATCATCATCATCATGAATTGACATTTTCAACATACTATAGATCAATGATTTAGAATTAAGACC
Source organism: Mythimna albipuncta (assembly GCA_929112965.1). Classification (NCBI taxonomy): domain Eukaryota; kingdom Metazoa; phylum Arthropoda; class Insecta; order Lepidoptera; family Noctuidae; genus Mythimna; species Mythimna albipuncta. Next base: position 3,855,833 of record OV815973.1, read on the forward strand.
TTATTTAGTTCAAGTTAAAACTTAAAATCATGTGTAACCAAACAAGAAAGTACTCACCGCCTCAAACTTGTACCTGAATACAATATATTATTAGTTGGAGAACTTCAACAACATCCCACACGTGTAAATGAGGAATTAGAAACTTTATTTAATATAACTTTTGTTGCAACCACAAGCACTCAAACTGCTTCGTCATTAATTTATTGTGCTTACAGGACAATTTTCGTAATAGGAAAAGTTCGAGCTTGGAACGGAATTGGTTAAAAAGTTTCGTTTATCTTTAATGGTTGAGAAAAAAGAGTGAGTGAAATGTTTTTAAGTAGCCAAGCTGTTAAGCCGGACTTACTGGCGTATGCAGATTATGAAACAGGTTGATTGATGACCTGGTCAAAGTAATGGGCAAGAGTTGGATGAAAGGCTAAGACCAGGCGTAAACTGATAAGCAATGAAGAAGACTCATCATTGGAAAGAAAGAAAACATATTTATTTAGTACAAAAATAAAACAACAATTAAAACAACAAAAAAAAAATGTCTCACGGCTGCACCAAATAAGCCCAGTTCAGCATAATGCTAGAAAATCATGCAGCAGTTGCTTGACGCTGGTTTTCAGCTGAACCTTTGAGTGTAGGTAGTAAAAGAGTGTTTGTTCTATAATTCACAGTGTAAGATAGACTCAGTTACAAGTAAACAAGAAACTCTCCATTTCGCTAAATTATTAATACTCTTTTTAAACAGAATTCAACATCAAATGAAAATTAAATTTTACGAAATGCTGAACGAAAATAAATAAACAAAATTCAAGGAAAAAGGTAATAGAAAGATGAGGGAAAATGTCCTGTAAACATCCTTAAGGATATTTTCCTGAAAGTAACCAACGAATATCTTTATTGCGACGCGGGAATACCTTCATTTGCACTTAAAAATAAAGACTTGAGACGTTATTGTAAAATTTAATGGATTTTTAAGTTCATATTCTATTACGAAAAATCGTAGTTTTTTTTTTTTGTAAGTATTATAGTTTCATTCCAGATGATTTTACTTACCAAGACTTATACAAAATTTTACATTTTGTATATTAAAGAGCATGAATTATTTAATATTGATTCTACTTTAGCAGTCTTGTTCTTAGTGTGAATCAAAGTACTGACAATAGAAGTACTTTGTATTATGTAGAAACATTGTACAGCACTATAAAATTTATTAAAACACACAAAAAACGAACATGAAACACATCTAAACGCTAGTTCAACATTAAACATTCTTTAGAAAAATCCCTGAAAACACAATCCCCGGAAACTAAATCCAGCGTTTCGTGGAATGAAGTAATAACGTGTCTACTACTAAGTACAAGAACAGAAAAATTTCTCAGCGCTGCGTCGGGAAAATTCCCAGGGAATAGGCGAACGAGGAATTCCGAGGGAGGAATGTTCCCCATTAACGCTAACTGCACCAGAACTGCCCAGTTCGGGGAGTTACTTAATTTCGCGTAAGCTCTAAGGTGTTTCTGAAGTGCTGGTACTACGGGTTTTAAGAGATTCGTAAAGTGTTTACGAATTACTGCTGGGTTCGGATCAATGTAGGGTTTTATGAGTTTTTGGATACAGTTAAGTGATCCTAAATAAACGTAGGTGTATATAAAATGACCATGAAAAAGCTTTTTTAAATTTAAAAATATTTGATAGTTGACGAGGATTGTTACTCGCTGGACGTTTGAGGCGTCACATGCGTTGCCGTTGAGGTCGACCGTGGCGAAAGGGATGTGACAATCTGATCATGTTTGTGGGGAAAACTTGGCTGGTAAAGCTCTAGGCCGAGTTTCTAAGGATATAAAGGAGGCCTTTGCCCAGCTATGGGACATAAAATAGACTAAAAAAGAAAACGTTTTATTTCAAAAAAACCTTAAAAAGAACTTTAGATATGAAATACTCTTCATTAGTAACGTATCCCTCTTCGTCTTTACTCAAAGTTGTAACACTCCTCAAATTCATCCACAAAATTGCTTCCCCGCAAACCCGCTAGAGCAGTATGACATAACTATACATTTTTAATTACATCCTCAAGACGTAAAGCCCGCATTAAACAAATCTAACATTTCTTCATGTTCCCCTGGTACGTATTACCGCAAAAACTTACATAATTACGGAAACCTTAGTCTGTTTAATATGGTAAAACGTGTTTTAAACCTCTTTGGATGGCACGAAAATGAATTCTGGCGTTCTTTAAGTAGAAATAAAAATTGATAATGATAAATTGTGATGAACTAGTATCGTGATGACCCTGTGGTTAAGGCACTTGGTCTGGTTATCGACTCTCATGCATGAGGTTGTTGCGGGTCCGAACTGAGCAAGTCATCATTGTCATCATTTCAGACGAAAGATGTCCACAGTTGGACATACACCTCCCCCAAGTATCGCCACAACCGGTCTTGTGCGTCTCGCGTTCATCGTGTTCCCACGACTCTTACTAGATTATCGGTCCACCTTATGGGAGGTATTCCAACACTGCATCTTCCGGTACGTGGTCGCCACTTCAGAATCTTTCGAGCCCATCGACCATCTGTTCTGCGTGCAATGTGCCCTGTCCATTGCCAGTTAAGATTGGTGATTCTTCGAGCTACGTCGGTAAATTTGGTTATCCTGCGGATATCTTCATTTCTGATGTGATCACACAAAGAAATTCTTACGGATCACATAGGGATATTGTATTAAGATTCTAGGGTGTTCAACAAATGACTTTTCTGTTATCGTTCCCACAAAACCCTAAGCACAAAATGAATGACTAGTGACGTGACAGGAAAGCCTGCTAAAATCCTGTCACTATTTGAATCAATGTATTATTAAATTTCCTATAATGATAAATTCTAATTGTATAAATTCAGATATTTTGTTGTTTCCTTGATCTCTTTTTTTTACTGGTTTTTATCATGATGACAATTTTCTCTATGTTGGTTGGTTGCTTATAACTGGACAATATGTAGGTACTATGAGCGATTACTTATCTTGTTAGTTAGTTTTTAGCTGATGCAATAGTATAAAGTTTTCAAATTATAATTTCACCAGGCAGTTTCATAAGAAAAGTTCATGCTACTCAAAGCTCCTATCGGCTAGATAATGTAGCGTATTCTAGCCACAGACTCGAAGCTAACTTCACACTTCTGTGTCCAATTTTTGAATTCATTGAACTGAAAACCGACAAAGGAAAAATGAAATGTTCTTCATTCTGCAATGAGTTTATTAAGTACGTAAAAGCCAAAATGGAGCTGAAGACTCCGTCAATGGTCGCACCCGCTTGGAAGTTGATTCAAATTTGATTGTTGGTATTTTTTTACCCGACAGTTAAAACGTTTGTAATGTCACTTATGAAACAAATGGTGAAGAGAGTAATGTTATTTATGGAAACGATGAAAATGATTTTTTTTCTTTCAGAAAGACTATGTTTGTTAATTGTTACTTATGTTTTATTCGTTTTTTTACTGTCGCTGAATTTTGTTTGACTATAATATGATATTACTACTAATATCGTATAAATTAGTCTTGAATGTCTACTAATTCAAGACTAATATTACACACGTACAAGACTGCAATTTTTTTTTGTGTGGTATTATTTATGAATTATAATTTTGAGCCGTTTGGAGTTGAAACGTTTGAACAAGAGGCATTGAGTACTTTCGTGTCTCTTTTTCAAGGTTTTTTTTTACGCAATGAATTAACATTGCCATACATCACCAGTCGTTCGGGTATATTTCCGGATTACAGCATTTAATATCTACGTAATTAGGTTTAGTATAAATAGTCAGTTAATATTTAAGTTTCTTGTGTGCATATATTGTTATTTACATTTAGAAATAACATATAGGTATTTCAATATTATTATGCGAGTAGAGACATGACAAGTGGTGGGAAAGCACCCATGTTATTCCCTTCTTCTTTTTAAAATATTTTAGTTTATTTATATCTTTTTCTCTTTATTCATTATTTTTTTTATAACGTCGGCGTCATCCGTTTGTGAAGTCGGGTTATTTTATTCAGTTGCTTATTAAATGTCTTCTTTCAGACACCTTCCTTGCTTGTAATAAAAACATCTGAACCACGCGAAAAATCTTCAACAACCATTACAACAATTTGTCCATTTTTCAAAAGCCGTAGTTTTTCAAGCTTGTTCGAAGGCTTGTGACAAGAACACACAAGCTTGGTTCATGCTCTACTGGGACTCGAACTGGCGCGTTTAGGAGCCAGCGGTATAAATCAAGGGGTTGGGCTGCACGTTCTTGATTGTTCGCTACGACTTGTATTGGTTCGGAGTTTATTGTTTGAAATTGTATTTATTTGCTGTTACGTGTTAGTGTAGGATTTAATATAGTTGTAGTATTTAAAAGCGAAATGCTCATTGAACTTGATTATTTTGTTTTACTTTTCTTCAAAAGCCTTGGTTGCTTCCGTGTTGAGATAAATGTAATCTGGTTTCCTTTTTGTCTTTTAATCTATAGCAATTCAATTCAAATTATTTATTGGGCACACTTCCAGTCGACAGCGATGCGGAGGAGTTTTATGACGCCATATTTTAGTAGGGAAGTAGCCCTTAGTGTGTATAGTTAGGTTAAGCATACTTAAATATATACATATATTTTACTTAACAAAAAAAAAAATTATTTCACATATATCTAGATGAGCACTTATAAAACATTCGAAACTCCTCAGTTACTTTATTAATACCTTAAAACTATGAAGAAAAATTTTGAATCATATTATTACAATTAAAAAAAAAATGCTGTTGCTTATGTGTGAGTATTCCAATCTGAAGAGTATCTATGGGTTATTCGCAATTCATAATTCTCATCTAATCACTGTCTCAAAAGTATCACTTACATATAAATCACAAAATCATATTCATTTATGACTAATTTACATTCATGTTACATAAATTGTCAACCAATTATTCCAGTTACAACACAAAACTATTGCCGTTAAACTATTTACAATTCTCCAACATGTTTGTGAGCTAACTAGATTATAAACTAAACCCAGGAATGCAGTAATGCATAAGTACAGGGGTCTCAGCTGTTGCCATGGTGACCTCGTTCGCTCCGCTGGGTCTTATGAGGTTGTGAGCGAAGATACGTAAATACAGATATAGTTTAACTGGGATGAGTAGGATTGTAGCAGTAACTAAGATATCCTATGTTACGAATGTATCCTTACATAAAAATAAAAACTACTGAATGGATTTTCATGCGGTTTTCACAAGAATACAGAATGATTCTCAAATAATAAATAGATATTATTGTAAAGAAAAAAAACAAGAATTTGAAAGATGTTTAGTAGTATAATAATAATAAAGTGAAAAAATAAACTTTGTTGGTTTTAACGCGCTACTATGTTGAACTTCCAATCAGATAAGGAAAAATTTTTCTCTATGAGACAGCGGTACATGATAAAACCTAACTAATATTATAAATGAGAAAGTGTGGATGTTTGGATGTTTGTTACTTAATCACGCAAAAACGGCTGAACAGATTTGAATGAAATTTAGCATGCATATAGTCTTTGACATAGAAAAGAACATTAGTTACCTTTTATCCCGATTTCTTAAGTACCAGTAAAAGCTAGTAGTATATAATAAAATAGAGTAGTAATCAAAGACGTGAGTGAGAGAACCACGGGAATAGCTAAAAGTAAAATGTAAAATATTACAGAAGCCCTAAATTATGACATTTTATTTATTTATTCAAACTTGATGTACAATAGTGGTTTATAAGTGGACTTAATGCAACAAGGCATTCTCTCACAAGTAAAAAAAAATACTTGTGAGAGAATATTGACGAACATCCAAAATATGTAGTAATGATTACGTAACGTTATGTTTAGGACGAATATTTTTGAATTTTGTCTCAAGTTGAGGTATATTTTGACAGTCTATGATTACATACAATTGAAGCCCTGATTTGTTGCATACCTATTTCCCTTATAAATCAATTTTTGTTTTATAGCAGACTTCAACTGCATAATAATTAATTCCTAAATTCTAAATTAAATCATTACGACATTTTTAAACTTTATCCAAATAAGAACTATACAAATATAAAAAATACAGACAGAATTACCAAAACATTGTCTGCACATCACCCTCTTGCATTATCCCCGTCAGACAAACTTCTGAGATAACACACAAGGTTGACATTGTTACAAGACAGATACCGCCAAAGAATTTTTGTGCCAACTCAGTGGAATTGTAAACACAAGTATATGACTCCGTAGACAAAGTATGAGTAATATACAAGTTAGTAAACAATACTAAAAATATAGTAGTAGACAAACTCTAAATATATAAAAGTAAAACCTGGAAAGAGGACACATTTTATCTTTCAATTGACATCTTACTTACTAAAAAAAATATATATTTTATGATGATCGACATACTCTCTACATGCAAAAGCTGTCAATATACCTCGTTTTTTGATCGTTTTAATTATGTACGAAATTAATTTATTTTCTTTTTCTTTAAGAAGACGTCAGCTGAGCGAGTTCAATGACTTGTAGGTAGTAGTCGACGTTGCGTACTAATTACCTACAGGTCATTGAACTCGCTCAGCTGACGTTTTCTTAAAGAAATTAATTTCGTACATGCGTAAATTATGTAGACACCTTATGTGCGGTGTATATTTATGTACATACTAGCTTAAAAAAAATGGTTATACATATAAATAGAAGTAAAAGTACAAGAGAAGACAGACTAATTGTATGAAATGCGATGTGAAAGAAAAGGGATAGCGTGACGTTTGGCAAGACAGAATGGAAGATGAAACGTGTTGCATTAACCTCAAGTAACATAAGACAAAAGAAGGAAAAGTATATTGATTCTTCAGTTAAAAGTTATTTGACTATAGAAATATTGTCAGACTGAAATAGAATTTTACTCATTCACGGTACAAACTCAAACCTAACCAATAACTTTCACGGTACAAATCTCTTTGAAAAATATTACTTAACTGCAATAGTAGCCGCTCACAAATGACGCTCAATTATTTATGTCTCATTGGGCTTACGCTGACAGCTAAGCTGTTCAATATTTCTATTTTTGAACGCAACTGTACTGTATTCAGCAATTAATATGGAAATCTGAGTCTCAGCCAAAACTCGATTTCATAAAGCTTCATCTCTGTCATTCATAACTGCGTGACATTCTCTTTCTGAAAACTCGTGTGTCTTATCAACGCCCTTGTTCTGTGGAGTTACTGGTATGATAACAATTCTAAGTGACGTCAGGATGATTTGCGGTTTCTTTTAAACATCGTTTCTTTTTTTGTTTAGTCTTTTGTTTTTTAGGATGGTGAAGTGTTTCTTTCTTTTGTTGAGTGAAATAGATTTATTAAGAGTATGTGGTGATGTGTACGACTTTGATTCCTATGTAATATGGGATGATTGCTATACTGGCAATGTCTTTTTCCATAAAATGATGCTTTGATTTGTTTTGTATGTTACATATTATTTTTTAGACTTGTTATACGTTTCATATTTGATGTTCCGTAATGAACATTCGGTGTTTATTCGAATTTTTATATAGCTACAATTTATAGTTTTGCTAATTCAGAAAGAACAGAAATGGTTTGAATATATTCAATAATTTTAATTCGATGATATGATTTGGCAATATTGAATTGCATAGCTAACTAATCTATATATAAATTAATTCCTATTTCCTTGTTCACGCCATCACGCGTGAATCGCTGGACCGATTTCGCTAATTCTTTTTTTGTTGTGTACGTTATTGTAGGGTTATGAAAAAAAAAGAAAATTAGGGTAGTGTAGGGTAGTGTAAGATAGTGTAGCGTAGTGTAAGGTAGTGTAAGGTAGTTTAAGGTAGAGTATGGTAGAGTAGGGTAGAGTAGGGTAGAGGGTAGGGTAGAGTAGGGTAGAGTAGGGTGGAGTAGGGTAGAGTAGGGTAGAGGGTAGGGTAGAGTAGGGTAGAGTAGGGTGGAGTAGGGTGGTGTAAAGTGGAGTAGGGATGAGCGGTAGCGAAGCCGCGCGGGCAAAAGCTAGTACAAATATAACATCACAATCTATCGAGTTTTATTCAAAAACACGATACTTAATAGTATCATCATCATCATCATTTCAGCTGAAACATGTCCACTGTTGGACATAAGGCTCCCCCCCAAGCGTCGCTACAACGACCGTACGTCACGCATCCATGCGATTCCCCTAATAGTATATTATCAACAAAAATATTTTTATCACAATTTTATACAAATATTTACTTGTACGAGAGTTCGAAATCAATGTTCCCGGTACATATTGACAACACGGTCCATTTGCTTCAATAGTCGTTGTGTCCTGTGTACGAACAAATCATGGTCACTTTGCAGAAATGAAATGTCCCACACAAAAGCTTGGATTCTGCTCTGGACATTTTGTCTTAGTTTATGACAGGACGTATTTTTCTAGCTTCAACTTTGTATTTACCGGGTTGAGTATGTCTTTTGTGTTTTGAAGTAACCTACGAGTTTCGAGGTTTAGTTTTCTTATTTATTTAATGTTCTCTAAGAATTATCGAGGATGTTTGTCATATCTTAGTGGAGTGCAAGCGGGAGAAATGCGCGCCTCTGGAGAATGATAATAATATTCCACAAGTATCACACAACACCATCTAGTCTCAAGCTAACCAGAGCTTGTGTTATGAGTACTAGACAACTGATAAACATACTTATGCATTTCTAAATACATACACAATATATGTAGATATAATAAACCCATAAACAGAATAATATGCTCATCACTCATCACACAAACGTTTGTCCTGGGTAGAAATCGAACCCACGACCTTCGGCATAGGAGTCAGATCACTAACCACTAGGCCAACAGCCAACAGGCCTGTCGAAGAAAAGTCTGGTATCTAAAATGTATTTAAAATAGATTCTTACGAGTTTTAGCTATACTAGTGATATAGTATCAGACGAGACTAGACCTGATTACAAAATATATTACCTTAATTCAATGTAATTAAAAATCTGGTTAAAATGGACCACATAGTCAGCGTTATAGGTCTGTTTTGAGACAAAGCTCCTAAATATAAAGTAAAAAAATATATCGCCTAAACAGCACTTTTTTTTTGGTGCCAAGCGCCAATTATGTCGCTTTATTGAAGACTTTAGTTTATTGTTTCATTGATGTAATACTTACAATGAAAAATATTTCATGGAGATAGCTTCTCGAATAAACTTGTATTACGCTTGACTTACGAAACCCCGTGTTAAGAAATAGACGCTTTTAACTTGCGTACATCTAAAGAGTGGAATTCTTTGCAGGAGTTTCCTGCCCCTCTAGCCAAGTTACAACCGTTTCGCTTGCGTCAATCGCCTCTAGTTGGCCACGCCCTCAATTCTTTTGTTCTGACCATTTCACGGAACGTTGAGATGACGTCATTCCCTTACACTTAAAGCTTTCTACTAGCGTTAAAGATTGCAGATTAGCAACTTGGCTAAGGAGGCTGATAGCATCAAACTTAAGATTATTTATCATTTATCATTATCATTTATCACAATCGTTTACCGTCACGTGAGATAGTGATCAAACGCGAGTGATAAAAATATCTTGATAGCTAGATTATTCTTATTTTTTAGGATATTTTTCAAACTCTATATTAACCTAAAAAGCTGTCAAAATTCGGCAATATACCTTGTAAGGTTTGACACTATCATATCTCAATATATCTAATACAAAGGCCCACATATAATACTTTACCATACCTTTAGTTGAGGCCTAAACGCTACCAAATACAGACTATCGGTAACAGGGCCACATGACTCCGTAATAGCTTAAGCGTAGGCTACCGTGTTAATCGACTATCAAAATATTACAGCTCTCCATTCTTGTTGTGCGCCTAGTACCTGCAACTAGCAATGTGTTAATTAAACGGGTTTACAGGATATATTGTTTGGGAAGCGAGATTATCGACAGAATTGTTCAGAAGTAATTTAATATCTGGAAGTTATGTTGTCGACTGACGGATTGTTATTGTTAGACCTTCTTTTTTTTACAAAAATACATACTCCAGACTGTTATAACTGAAACATTTCTGATGGACAATTGCAACATTTGGGTGCGGTTTATGTCCAACAGTGGACGTTTTTTTATTGAAATTATGAACTTGTAGCACACATTTTCACATAAATCCTAAGCAATAACTCACTGTCCTTTTTTTAAAGACTCTATCATCCACCGTACCAGCTTTAGTCAGCCAAGCCTAAATTTAGCCTGAGGATGCAGGCAGTAACTGTTCCGATATATAGTGTAAATCTCACGTCGCCGTAGTTGGCACTGTCAGGACAAGACCGAAGCGATGTCAAAGTGAATGCATTGGAAGGACTATTTTGGATCGTGCATGCGGGTGCTAACGCGAGGCTAACTTTGTACCGGGATATTGAAATGGTTTAATTGGTGTAAAGATAGTGCAAATGCTTTACAGCTTGCATTTGATAGTTTAACGTTTCCTTTAACGTCATGTAACGCACTATCTAGGAGCTTTAATTGTGAAAGACAACATCATTAGTTGCACTTTTCGCAAATCTTAGCTGAAAACTGTCGCTCAAAATATAGGTAGCTCTGATTTGAGATGCAGGGTTCATTAATTGTTTGGTTACAATAGTTAAATAATAAATAGTTGTATTTATTTATTTAAATAGTTTGCGACACAATCTTATTTTCTACACTTTTAATAAGCTGTCATTTAATTCCATCACATGATTATGAGATTTGTGAAAATCAGATTGTTCATCGAGGTTTGATTTTTGCATAAACTTTTGCCATTTGCGTGAAATAACGTGACCTTCACTTCAACAACAAATGGTAGACAGAAAACATTTTTATTTGGCAAATATACCAACATAATGAAGAAACAAGTATATTGAAACTTAAACAAAAAAAACTAATAGTACTTACTTATAAAAATTTAACAATTCATAATGTAAAAATGTACACGAGACAGATTTACTAAGCAGCATCCAATATAACGTGTCTAGAAAACATATTTACAAGAATCTCGATGAAAATATGAAATTAATTAATTGTAACATTGTATGTCCTGACCTACTTGGAATTTTGCCCCGGGGAAAGCTCGAGATAACTGACGCAAAACCAAATAACATGAGATACGAAACAGATGAGCTTTGTACTTTAAAATTAAACAACGATTCTTAGTAAAGGTTTATAATATGCTTACTGAAATTCTCTTTTCGTATATATGAAAGGTTCTTCTGTAGGATGTAAACATTTGCAGTAATTAAGGTTTTGAACTGGGCTATAAATTTTGGTGACCTACTATATAAAGATGTTAATATGCAAAAAGAAGTTGAAGAAACCAGGGTTTCAAGTCTGCTATTACAATACTGTAAGAATGGTCCTTCATTGGTGTCATAATGGTCGATTTTGACAAGTTTAGTAATCTATTACAAAAATGGCGTTATTATGACTTTCCAATGGTCAAGAACACACTGACACTCCATTGAAAAAAGTGGCATAGAATAGTAATCTCGTACATATTGACAAATGAATATTTGACGTATGCAGTAATCTGCTGAAACTTTAGCAGTTTATTTGATCAGTGTTCTACCATTAGAACGTTATTGTGCAGTTATTGGTTTTAATATGCTCAATATTATCATTCTACTACAACTCTATTACAATACCACTGACCGATCAATAATCGATCATTATGAATTAGCAGATTACGAACTTTTAGCAAAATCACAATGTAATCGTGTTAGAATGACGAATTTATAAAAATAACAGACTTGGGTCCTAGGAGATCTGGGGCTTTACCATGAGGTGTTAAATTGTCAAGCGTTCAAGCAAGAAAGAGGAAAGGAGCTATACATCGCAGGATACAGGGCAAAGCATTTCAGAAACCCAGGTACTCTCCATGAAATGGTCAGTAACACCGACGCCCTAATGGCCTTTCTTGAGGAGCTGGGGTGAATGGAATGATACATTTGTTCCACCTATACGCAAAATAGGAGCTTTAGTCGTAAAGTTGAAGACACCAGCCCGAAATACATACACATATTAATGCTAAAAACGGTGCTACCATTTAACAGATCAAATTAACGTCATCAAATGGATCGTGCTATGGGTTTGCAGTAGGGCCTCGGTAAAATATAATTTTCTGGTGATAACGAATAAGAAAATATCATATTGATATTTGACATAGTTGTTACTCACCAAAATGAGTTGATCTTGGATGTTTCTGTTAGATTAGCGATAATTTTTAGTTCACGCACAACTTTGGACACATGTTATTAAACATATTCGTATCCGGGTTTAAACCACCCACATCAAATATAATGTCTAAATATATGAGATATGTTTTGTTAGCGCTTATGGACCTTACTCAGGGTTTTATAAGTTTTTGACTTTTCGACAATAATTAATTTACCAATGAATACACCCTAATATTCTATGTCATCCTATTTGTTTCGCGTTGCTACTATTTCTTCCATTTGTATGTAGATAGACATTTAGTACTAGAACCGCTTTGAGCACAAAATTTCAGATAGATTTTGAATGTGCCAGACACATGCATGAGGGTAGTTTTGTTATTTTTTATGTAGATTTATGTAAAAAGACAATAAATACTGTGACAGAAACAATAGCCATCAAATACAAAGTCAGAAATAATCAAACACAAAGAAACAGTTTTATGGCAAACTCATTTGATTCTGTCAATAAATGTTGATTCAGTTTTACTTACAGATACTAAAACACTCGAAATTCCAACATTCTTTTGTGCAATGTACATTTCAACAGATCCAAGTTGCAGAAACAAATTACGTACAAAATCTTCGCAGAAACAGACAAAAATGAAAGAATATAGCAAGCTACTTCTAAATTTTGTACAGTCGATACAGCACCCTCACTAACACCATATGTCGGTGTAAAATATATCGAGCCACCGTTTTGGCACTAAGCCGATAGCAAATCCAGTATTCTGTAGTGCTTTTACTAACGAATAAGTCGATACCACAGATACCAAGATTTCTACCCCCAGATTTATATGTTTACTTATTCTTATGATACGTTTTCGAGACTTGCATTCGGGTTTACTGCTTTCTTGAACGGAGAGTTCTGAATTTCTGAATGTATTACTTGGAACGCTTTGTGAATAATATTTGAATAGTTCAAGCCCATGTGCGACTTTAAAGTAGTTTCTTTTACGCATTTCATACGAAAGAAGTACCTACGGTATATAGAATTTTAAATTTCATCTTGGAGTCGCTTTGGCATGGAATACTGCAGTGCTTTAGTATATGATATCAGCTACTATATTTTTACTTATTACGTCTTTTGATTTATACAATCTGTAAATAAAACCACAATTTTAATTAATCATAAAAATTTGCGGTCTAATTACAAAGTAATTTGATATGCTCGAATAAATTATAAAAACTACGATAGAATATATCTTAATGCAAGTCAAGAACATAAAATGAATACTAAACAAGCCTCCTAATTAAGTTCCTTAATTGACGATTTGTCCCAATTACACTAGGAGGAAAATTGAGTTTTTGACGGCGTCCAAAGGACCACATTTTTAAGAGAAAATGAAATGGCTACCGTTATATGCTAATTACGCAATCATAAATTTGAAATCTCTCACTGATTTTCCTTTTTTTTTTTCTCCCTTTGAATTTTTATCATCCAATTGAATTTCAAATTCTACCGTGCATTAAAATGTCGAGGCTGCTCGAGAAAAAAATACCTGTTAGGATTTGAGTGAAGCCTTTGCTCGGCGGGTAAAAGTATAGCGTAAATTTGAAAAAAAAAATGTACCATCGTGATTTCACATACGATTCATCGAGAATTTTATGCAGATTGCAATATATATTTCTTCATTGCGAAGTGGATTGAATGAAAAGGAAATACGATTATTATTATTATTTTGCTGTATTATAGTGTCCAAAACAGTTAAGTAAAAATCTCCTCATTGTGTGTGAGTATAGCTATATTAGTTCGGTAATATTTTTATCTTCAATGTAAAAAAAAAACTTCTGTCCAAATTGATTTTTGTATTTTTTTTTTCAATTCAACACGGCTAATGGCCTGATAAAGATAAAACTTGCAAATTTTAAACAACAAAAAAAAACTGGAAGAGCGTCAACGCAGCATCGTTGTCCAAGTCGTGGAGACTACAAAACTCTCGACTAAAAAGCTCTTATCTATAAACTTTTCAGGGTTATACTATACAGAATGATCAACCATCGTCACTCAGTTTTAACGGTCATGGAATTGATTAAACTTCGCAGCACCAAACCTCGTTAAGTCCAAACTAAGTTGAGTTTTTATTGTGAAATAAAATGGTGGAAAGTTTTACTTAGGGCAAACTTTTCGCTATTCTATGAAGTTAACGAAGAATCGTTAATTCCGTCCTTCGGTTTTATTTATTGTTATATTTTTCGTTTTTTTTTTCTTGTTATTGTCATTTTTTTTTTGAAGTTTTCGTTTTTCCCAGTTTACTTTGTTTTTAATTGTTATCATCTTTCAGTACATCATTTACATTTACAACTTTGAATCATTTTTTATGCATAATTTCAAGCGCTTCTTTTTTATTTACCTTCAGATGTCCAACACATAAAACTATAACTACCAACAACACTGTATTCAAATTCACCACAATCGTTGTTGACATCTCCTTAACACCCCAAATGTAATTTCCGCTTTCTACAAAGTCGCGATATAATAATGCAAGCCTGAGTCGTATCTGTCGATAACAGTTGCTTCTGTTATGGCCACATTATAGCGCACTGTTGTACATTTAGCTACTCCATAGTGCGGAACGTTGCACAAATTTATAAAACAAGTGCACTTTAGTGCATGTCACTTCTAGTGCGCGTATTTCGTGTGTGTTTTCATTTTTACTTATGTTTTATACGTCTTTATTCGTACCTATATGAAGATGTACTTTTGAAATTATTATTATTAAAAAATCGGCCAAGTTCCAGTCAGACTGACATATGAAGAGTTCTGTACCAATATCTATTCAAGATTAGTAACATTAATAAATTATTGCTATTATATTTTTAGCCACTGTATTATAACTTTTTTTTAGTGTAACAAATCACGTTTGCTGAATCAAGCTCAACTTAAATATTTATTTTATACTGTTTTTCAGTATTTTTTGTTAAAGCGGTAACAGAAATACGTCATCTGTGAAAATTTCAACTATCAAGCTTTTTTTTTTAGTCTAGCTGTCATAGGTCATGAGATATAGCAGCTGGTAGCAAACAGAGAGTGGAATCTTAGTAATAAGGTCCCATTTTGATCTTTACGAAACCTTAAAAATTGTTACTTAACATAATGTACATCAATTAAAATATTTTAATGTTATATTTAATTATATGTCTCAGGCATATAAATTATAACTCAAACGTAGAAAAGTTGCACAAACCGACTCCGCTATATATTGCACGGATGCACAAACGTCACTGTTATTTCGTAAAGTGCAGTAGACTTGAGTTTATGTCGTCTGCTACATGTGGATGATCGTAAATTTAACAATGTACAACTTAGAGGTTTCAGCTTCGATGTATTGGACAATAAATAAAGCTAGTTTCGTGGGAAACATTTTGACGTATTGTAAAGTGAAACACAGTCTGTTAGTGATTTATTGCCTGGAATCAGATATTTTGGGATGTCTCCTACTATTTATTCTATAAGATTATTAAGATAGATTTTTGTTTCATCAATATAAAATTTTTAAGTAACCGTTGAGTATCTTTCAGGTTCTTCTCCATAGGAATCATACATTAGCTTCTGACCTTTATAAATTATGGGCATTTTATAAGTAGTTCAATAAAAAATAAAGTATTTTTATTCTCTTTTCTACGAATTGGATGTATCTATATAAGCGTCTACAGCAAGATGGACCTTTCAACAGCAAAAGCACTAAGCAACACGTTGACACTTGAAAAGTCGCCTAACGGAGTAACAGCTCAACAGAAACTGTCGCAGCCTATACAGAATATATTCTAAAAATGAAATGTAAGCGAACCGCTGAAAGTTCTCTTTGGGACAGGCCTCTTTTTGACATGTCACTCCCGGTGTTGCGAGTTCAGGGGACATGTCCGATACCTATTGTGTTGGATGTTTCATAAATGTGTATTTCAGTCGCTGGCTGTTATTTTAGTGTGTTTCGTGAATTTTCGACTGTGGTAACATTTATGATATGAAAGAGGCATGGAATAAAAATAAACTGTATAGCTATGTAAATTTTTATTTTAGATACCAACAAACAATGGTCAGTAAAGCGCGACGTCTGACTGTGGATGATGATAAGAGTGTTATCAATAGTAATTTGATTATTCTAAAATGTGCAGATGATACAAATATTAAAACTAATAGCTTATAAGAAAAAAGATTAATCATCATTATACATGATACTCTTAAAAACTCGATAAGAGAGTAACAAAAGAGACTAATCCATGTATAATATCGATACAATACAAATTATACCTCAACGAAGAAGATAATACTGTGGAAGAGATTCCGTCGTTCGAATATTCTATTATTATGTAAAACCCAGTAGCCACCGTCCTTTGCAAATATAATAAAATCATTAAATGATGTTAATTCGCTTAGTGACCACAGTAAATATGATGAAAATATGCAAATGTCCAAAGTTGCGAGGTTGCTTTAGTTAAAATAAATTGCGACTGGCCTGGCTGTTGGGGATTTGAAGATGACAAAATAAATTTATGGCTTTACACTTGCTTTTGGGGTGTGGGCAGAATTCCATACATTATGTGGCAATTAAAAATTAAGATCTATTGGGATTATTGCTCACTATAATATAACGATATCGATGAAGATTTCAAGTAATCTAGTTTTTATTTCAATTTCATTCTGTACTTCTTTATGCTCTTTACTGATTAATCTCATAAAATGCCCATCAAAAGACTGAGCCACAATTTTTTTATAACTGTTAAACAAAAAGAATTACCAGTTTTTCATTTATTATAATGAATGAACAGCCATGTTTGTGATTAATTGGTGCAAAGGGCAAGTGGCATCAATTACTTAACGAGATACATTTACGAAATTAAAGATTTTAATTTCGGTAACACGGTTAACACTGGCTACTGCCAATTACGCTACTTTAAATTTGATGAGGCACTTTTGATTTAAATCTGTATATTGAAAGCAATGTGATTGACTTTTGGGTGTGCTTGTCCTGTGTTACGTTAGTATAAAGTATATCTGAGATGTCTATTATGTACTAGGATAAGATGCTAATTAGAAGCATTTATGATCTTACTACGGATATTATGTAAAACAAAATATACTTTGGTATCGAAATACTCCTCCACATCTCTGTCATCAGATTACACCAGAAACGTGCGCAGAAGATGTGACATTGCCACTTTGGATTGCAAAGCTTCGTCGTGTTCCCACCCAAAAAAAAAAAATTGTGAGAGAAAATCATCTAGTGACACCTCAGGCTCTTGGGGGGGCCCGTTAGGCTTCGACCCTGCTGGGCCCCTACGAGTACTCGTTTTTAGCATATATGACTTGTACTTCTTAATTATTCTAATTGTTTATCTCGTATCTCTCTGTTCCAACTTTATTATGTTGCGTTTTTATTTCTTCTTGATTGAATGTATGTAGCTTCAGCTTTGGTTTTATTATGTTTTTTTTTTTTTCATCTTTTACATAAGATATCTCGACATAACAAACTCGTATATTCAGTTCTTATTATTCAAAATATTGTTGATTAAGCTATGCAACTGCTCCTGTAACATATCACTTGCAATATTTATATGTAGACTCCAATGAAAGTCTTTCACCATAACCCGCGACCACAACTTTATCATAAAAGTTATTGCTGTTAAATTTCCCCTATTTGATATAAAAGGAGACTTATTTCCCTAATACATCGCTCGAGCGGACGTAATACTTAAAGATGCTATCATAAGACTTCATATTTATGATATGCGAGATGTAACAGACAATATTTAACGTTTAGGGCACAATAATGTGGATGCTCTTCGACGAAATTGGTTTTGAAAATGTTCCTAAGTCACCTAAAGTGTCTATAAATGTTTATGTCCTCCATTTAAAGACCAACGTAGATAAGGAAGATCTTTTAATCTCTGTAGATGGGAATTTATATAACAGTAAAGTAATTCTCGACGCTATTAAAAACAAAATCTTCTACGTTCATTATTGGCTGGGCTCGAAAAAAGTGTCCAAAAAGCTGACCCGTCCCTTACGGCCGTTTTCGAATAAAAATGCAAATCTACCTTTGCGTCGTCCTACGGCGTTGTAATTGCAAAAAAAAACCTACCTACCTAAAAGCTACTATGTTGGCCATGGTAGAAACAGGTGCTTATATAGAACCCAGTTTTGCATCACAAACGTGTTGACATCCAATTTATTTTAACTAAGGTCTGAACTAGCGCAACCAACTTTTTCGTTCACAGTTTTTGTTGATTTGCATATTTTCACTTTAATGAAAGTTGGGAGTTCTATAACGTATGTAAATACATTAATATTTATAGTTGGTTACAATACAGAACCTTTGGGATAGTCCACATAGAGGGGACTCCTTTGAAACGATTTGGGTTTGTAATTAAGTTAGGATTTGATTATTTGCATACGAGTGGTTGACTTAATTTATACAGTGGTTCAAAGGAATATATATTTTTGACACTGTATAATAAGGATCGTGGGATTGGAATTAACAGGAGAATCAAGTTAACGGCAAGACCATATCGAGCATTTACATTTACCTTAAAATATAAAAGTACGATTCTGCCCAAAGCTTTCCAAGAGCAATATTCGCCGTTTTAAAAATCTAGGGAAGGTAGGCTTAAGCGATAAAACGAAACAAACAAAAACAAATTTATTTAATTCTAAATGTCTAAAAAGTTTGCTACAGTTTCTGAAAACTCCTACTTTACCCTTAACGTTCATTGAAATTTCCGGGGATTACGTCATTGCGACGAGTTTAAACAAAGTCAACCGAAATCTGGGACAAGACTGATAAAATGTTTTAAAAGGTTTTGTCAAAGATTAAACCTCCCACTTATAGCAGATGCACAACTATTTTACCATGATTCCGTGAAAAATGTTATAACTAGTGTCTCATTAACATAGAGTTGAGTGAAAATTATGATAGAATTTTTTTGGCGTAATTTATTTGCATATGCAGGCTCCCTCCCTGAAGTAGCTCTTAACATTTCCATTACGCTACACGTGGCAAATTTCTACTCTTTAAATATTCAAAGTTACTTTGCGTGTCTAGTAACATCATCAAAATTAGCGATATAACTCAAAAGACCTCATCTTCAGAAAGCATCACAAGAAAGTAGGCAAATTTAGTCCTTTTTTCTCGTCAAAATTTTCATTTCATTTATAGTCGAGTGGATCCCGCAAATTACTGTGGATTTTTCCTTTTTTTTGGCTTTTTGTAAATTGCCTACGTCCACTTAAAGATATTAAAGAAGGAGACAAAGAACCAAATGTAAGTTAATCGTGAGAGGTACCTCGTTTCTATTTATTCGTGTTGCTAACTTTAGTAACGGTTCCGTGACCGTTCCCATTATTCTTTTTAATGTCTGTTTATATTTCACCTCGTTAACCATCTCTTGGTTATGATACCTCGTTATTTCTACAAAGATATAAATCAATAACACGGACGTACATTTTTAATTAGAAAAAATAATCGAAACATTGGAAATAAGCCAATGCAAATTTCGAATCAGTCTGGATAGCATAAGGGTGGACACAAAATAGAAAAACTTAATATCACTTTCAATGATATTGATTGCAATATCATTGAATTTGTCATTGATTGCAGTATCATTTTCATTGATATTGAGATTTTTCACAAAAAAATTACAGAAAATTAGGATTTTTACAGAAAATAGTTTCGGTTTGACCGCACCTAAATAGCAGGCTTTATTAGAAATGTCTGCTTATGGAAATAAGTTGCACCATTATATTTTTCCATTCTTTGTTATAAACTCCGAAATTCTTTAAGAATTATTAAGAAGGCTTTCATTTTAAAAATAAGTAAGTAAACAATCGGGCACTTAAAATAACAATAGCTGGCTTAAAAGTCCACAAATATAAACACGAATTAAAACGTCAAAATAAAATTGCAATTACTCTAGAAACATCGCCATCCACAGGTCCAGATTTAATTTTCCGGTCCGTAGATTAACGGTAAACAATAATTTTGATGCTTCAACCAATTCCAGTGTATATGTCGTGGATACATTTTCAATTACAGCTTATATGGGTAATGAATGCCGTGTGACAAAATAGCGTCAATATTAAAATTAAATCAACGGTGGATACAAACAGGATTATATTGGATATCAGCTGTCGCATTGGCTATTTATGTTTATACATTTACTTTATGATATTCGTCAATAAATTATTTAAATATTCACAAGTTCTGGTTTTGGGAAAAGTTAATTATACGTGAAATTTGTATAAAACAAAATTTAAGAAAAATATATATTGTTCTGATGTTATATACAAGATGCACAGGACCGTTCGTCGTGTTGACAACTGAGGGAGGCTTATTTGCAACAGTGGACTTTCAGCTGAAGTAATGATGATGTTATAAAAGAAGCAATAGGCTAGTTGCCGTAAAAACTGTAATTAGTCAATCTTTTACATTATTAATTGTAATTTATGTGTAATTTATCTATAATATGCATGTATTTAGAAATATATAAGTATGTTTATCAGTTGTCTAGTACCCATAACACAAGCTCTGCTTAGCTTGGGACTAGACGGCGATGTGTGATAGTTGTGGAATATTATTATTATTAAAAGTAAGGGACACGTATTTTTTTATTTGTAAATTAAACCAAAAATTACAAAGATATAGCCCATTTAAGTTACGTGTAACGTTATGACGCGCCGTGCTGCATTTTTTCGCACAAGGAGACGTCACACGTTACTACAATGGGATATATATCTTATTACGGATTATATCTTTGTTATTTTTTGTTTAATCGAAAAAACGCTAGCTGAAGTCAATTAGCTGTGGCTGGGTGTAAGCGTATCGACATACCTTCTTTCTTCACAAAGTTTGTCAAGCCGATTGTCCCAACTGCCATTTGAAGATCTTTGACAGTCATTACAGAGATTATTTAGCCAAGAGGTATTTCAATCAGTAACTGGGTTGTATATGAGTAGGTCAAAACAGGCTTTATACAAAATATTGTTACTCAGTTATGTCGTTAGACTGAAGGCAGATCCCAAAATAGTTGGATCTAGGTTAGGCAAATCCATAAGGGATAATTCTTTAGTCAAGATTCCGTCTACTTTGCCGCATTAATTTTGTGAACACAGGGTACTTACAATGATCTTATAAAAATGTTTTGTCCGCCGAAAGGCATACAAAATATTGATGCAAATGTCAATCTATACAATCAAAATTAAATCAACTGTGAAAATGTATAAAATCTAATAATATATATACAAATAATATAAATATATATTTTTTCAATTATATATTCTGCGACTGATTTGCCTTGCTCACTGCCACTTAAGTTTGGTGTTTCTTCGAGCTATGTCAGTAACCTTGGTTCTCGTGCGAATATCTTCATTTCTGATTCTCTCACGCAAGGAAACTCCGAGCATAGCCCTCTCGATTGCTCTTTGGGTGACGTTTTTTAATGTCACGATTCTATATGTAGGTATTTTAAAGTGATATTCTGATAGTGTGTTTATTTCAAAACAAGCTTTTGCCTGTGGCTTCGCCCGCGTACGTAAAATATAGCTCAGATCACTCAGGAAAAAAACAGCTTTCTATCGGTAAAAAAAAAAATTGCAATCGGACCAGTACTTCTAGAGCTTACGTCCTACAAAGAAAAAATAAACATTACTTCTTTATAATATTAGTGTGCCTAGATTTTTTTTTTAAATGAGATAATCTAGTACTTGACTGCGATTCCACCTGATGGTAAGTAGCGATGCAATCTTTGATGGTGAGGCGCACTAGTTTATTAAGAGCTTATTCACTCTAGCCTTGAAGACACCCAAAGAAAGAATGAGATGAAATTATTTTCATGAGCATCAGACTTTTAATCACACTACGCCCGTGACCTTCTGTGGGTATTATTAATATTAGCAAAGTAGATATTTTGAACACTAGCTTGATAAATTATTCATTTTATTACTTTTACTAAAAATAATTACCTGCCTTAATAGTTGTGGTAATAAATGTCTTTACTTTTTAATATTACTGCATGACTTTATATTTATATCAATCAACTAAAATAATAGTGAAATTCGTACCTGGTAACCATTACGGTAGCTAGAATATATATCTAAAAGATTTGCGACGACTTCATTCAAGCGTCAGGCGTCAGCACGTTAAGGGCCAAGCGCCCGAAAAGTGCCTTAAAACAATGATTTTCTGAGGCCTACTCCTCCGTAACGGCTTGGTCAATTGGTTTGAAAAAAATATATGTTTATTATAGATTCATGAACAATAATATCAACATTTGATTTTTCGTGCAATTAATACTTTCGTCAAAGAAAAAAATATTTAGCAATTTCGCAAGTTTTCGCAACTTTTCCCTACTCCTTCGAAACGGCTTGGACCTTTAGAAACATTTTTACACATAAAAATTGGTGGTTAAATATTCTTCAAAGTGAACATTGCATATGTAAATCAATCAATATCTCGCAGAGAAAATGGATTTAAAGCGCTTTCCGGGCGCTGCTGGCCGCAAATAAATGCACAGATTTGCGTACTGCCGCCTAGGCGAGTGCGAGATTTGCGTTCACATAATTTCGGCCAGATGGTTCAAGGAACTATACGCCTTAACTGACCTTTTTTTTTACTCTCAACTCATTTTAGAACTAGAACAGAGCTAGCAAACTTGTAACACCAGTATTGACACACAACAAAATAATTTAGGCACGCCAATATAAGATATTTAGAACCCATATAATCTACAACAGCAGCAATAACATTATTTTTTAGTTTTGTTTAAATAAATAGATCTACTTTTATTGCAGCACGAATTTTTAGTTGAAAATAATCAATTAAGTTAATAAGTTTTTTTTTTCATTATTGATAGGGTCGCGTTTAAACACCATCTTACCATATGGTAAGCGATGATATGGCCGACAATGGAGCTAAGTGAGTTCCATTGTCGGCCATATCATCGCTTAGAAGTAACCTATTTACTCTGGACTTAAATATTCCCGGGTTGTAGTCATCAGGAAACACAGACTCCAGCGGGCACTCCTTAGCTGCAGAATAAATGTGTTCAGAAAACCCTTTGTACGTATGGGTGGGATGTCTACAATGTACTAGTGGCACAACGTTGTCAAAGACTTTGCGGGATAAGATTGTGTATTTCTAGTGCACACTTTCCGAAATGTAAAATAGAAAACCGACAGGCTAGCAAATCAGCGCCGATGCCCAAGTAACTTCAAAATTGAGCTTTTGTCCAGGAAACCATAAAGACAAAATTCTTTGGTGACATAATGGCATTACTAGAATTACATTTCAGGTCATCTGTCCACCCCTCAAACCCCAAGCGAACGCCGGCGTTCGCGCGTCATTTAGTTGAACACTAATATTATTAAAATTCCACTCAGATTATTAAAATTTTGAGGGTTTATTTATTGTTTATGTATCTAAGAATGTAAATAAGAAATTCTTCATAAAGTAGTCTGTAAATTTCAAAAATAAGCACCCTTTTCTATTTATCCGTATTTATACCTATTTAAATTAAACTTACCTTGTCAGTACACTTGGTACTTGTAACCAATATATTACTCGAATCCGAATCTCAATGAAACTTGAATGCAAACTCGATTTAAGGCTATCAATAGAGCTGAACTGAGAGAGCCGGATGCGGGAGTGTAAACGTTCATTACACGTGATGTGACGTCATTGACACGTCGCGATTGACAACCAACCGGATTTAGGTGCACTGGAGCATTGATCCGATATTAGGGATTCAGCTCTGTGTATGTGTAGTTACATTATACGATGTAAGGTTCGTTTGGGCTACTAGATTGTTTGAAAGAGTTACTGTGGAATGTAAAAAGCAAATAAAAGAACACAAGTGGGTTTCAGTCACTAAAAGAGAGTGAATGTGTTTCTTCTAGGTAAGCGCGTTCCATCGTCGACCACACTGTTGCTTTTTATCAGGCGAGATAGTGGTTAAGCGCGAACTTGTCAACAATAAAAAAAAGATAATGATAACTTTGTGCATAATTTATTAATACATAATTTGATTTGTCTCTGACCTCTTTTAAAAATGTTTTACTCGTAGAATTCTCTGCCGGAGTCTGTGTTTCCTGTTGCCTACAACCCAGGAATCTTTATATCAAGAGTGAACAGGTTACTTCTAGGTAAGTGCGCTCCATCGTCAACCTCATCGTCACTTTCTATAAGATCAAATAGCGGTCAAACACGAGCCACGATAAAAAGTTGTTAATTTTCATGGGCAAAAGCAATATTTACAACATGACCGTCTAGTCAATCAATACAACCAATCAGGATAGTATAAAATAAAATAAACTTTCACACAAATAACACTAAAACCGATTAAAGTTCATCATTTCAATTGGCAAATCAATATTGAAATAGAGTTACTAAATTGAAAAAGGTGTGAAATACAAATGAAATTTTAATACCAGATTCGGATTTAGAGTTATCGAAACGGGTCCGCAGGTGTCGACATATATCCGAGCCGAATGTGGACACTACGGGCAGTGTAAGCGTTCATTATGTTCTGATGACGTCACTCGGTCGAAGCATTCGAAGCCGACCCGATTTAGGTGAAAGGATCAAACTTGTTAACGCCACTCACTTCACATAAATGAAATGCGATTTTAAAATAGTGTTGTGTATTTGTGATATTGTAAAATCGATAATCAATCTTCGTTGTTTCGGTTATGAAGCTTCTTCTGGTGGGAAAATCTTCTAATAACAACCCTCTCTCTTGGGTGGAGCGGGAGATAATGCCAAACTCTTACTGACTTAAAACCCACCCCATTCCTTCGTGTCTTCATACCGGGACTGAGCTACTTTTTCAAAACTAACCCTGGCCCCAATAGTCTTCGACCCAGCTGGGCCCCTGCTAAATTACTTAGGATTTGTTTTATTGTAATCGGTTGACTGTATCGAAAGATATACTACATTCATTGACTGTTATATGGTACGACATTCGTCAGAACAACTAGTACTTAATAATTTTCCAAATAACTGTCAAAACAATCTCAAGACGATACATGCCTCGAATCCGAAATAACCAATTAAAACTGTGCACTGAAATGGACATGATGTCTCATAGAGCAGTGTCCAATCAAACAACGAGGTTCATTTTGCATTGTTCACCATATTTGCGTTTCATGTCACAGGATTGTGATTTATGTCATCTGTCTCTGATTCAGCAGATGTTTTGTTCAAATTGTGTAGCTACTTGATGGTGACATTCTTGAATTTTGGACATGTATATACCTATTAGTTACTAGTTTGTAAATTCTTTTGTTTTAGTTCGAAGATGTTTCTTGCTGGATGAATCTTGTAAGAAGGCAGAGTGAATAAAATAACTAAACGGTGTAACTAATCATGGTTTAACCTGACGAGTTTGGCAGAGATTTGCTGGTAACCAGTTAAGTTATAGATCCCATATAATTGAGCTAACTTTTTTTTAAACAAACTCAGAAGCTTCTTAGAATCCAGTCCTGTCCTACTATTAAGAACTTAACTTACTGGAAAAACTTAAATTAACAATGTTTGCTTCGGTGAATTCGGCATAAATACTTATAATTATAATAAAAAAGAATATTCTGCTTATCATCACACAGTGTCTTCCTAGCTAGAGTATCCACGGGTTTGGTTAGAAGGAAAGCGCCATCGATGACAGCCCGGAAAGAAATAGCGAGACACTCTAAAGACGTCCGCAGAAAAAAAAAACTGTTTTTTTTTATCATATCATATAAGTATATGATATGATAAAAATAATAATATTTCTATATTCAAAAACTATTTTAGCTCTGGGTGGAGTTAGAAGTGTCAGATTTTGGTTGAGGCTAACTAAAAACTATACGTAATTTTTAGTCAGCCACTAACCATTTTAGTTACTTTATGCATTCCAAAGCCGCGGTGACTTTCTCAAATGATCGCGTAGCCCTTTGATTACTTATCTCACTTGTAATTACTAACAATAAGTTTACATAACTTTTGTAAATCTCTTCGTCACGTTTAAATAACTCCAAGCCTATATTTACCAACACTAAGCGCTAGGATTAGGACAATTCTAAAGCGGATTGGCTGATAAATATTCATAATTTATAAAAGAACGAGCGTGACTATGAAATATTAAACTTATTGAGACGTTAACTAATTTAAATCGATTTGTACAGCTTTCGAAATTGAAATTTTGATGGTGGATGTAATTAAATAAATATTTAATTTGCTTGTATTAAATTGCGAGGGTGGATTGACGGGTTATGGCCCGCCCGATCGGCCTTAGGCAATCTGAGATTTTTATTAATTGAAACTGCGAGTAAATCCTTCGAGGGGAATTAATTGCTTATAGAAAATTTTGAGTTCGTTATCGACCTCTTAACAGAAAATTTACTTTCCCAAACACAAACTTCTCAACATCATCACGATCTTTTTATGTCACAGATGTCTAACAGACACCTTTCGGCTGAAATGATGCAGTCCTGTGCATCTCGCATCCATCCGACTTCCGCAACCCTCACCAAATCATTGGTCCACCTTATGAAGGTCTTCCAACTAGGCTTAGGCTTGACTCAGAAGTCCAATTCAATCCACCACCTTCTTAGTTTTCTACTGTCCATCTGATATGCAATAATAGCATATTTAGCAACATCAACTACTGATTTAATTCTTCAGCTTGTATCAGAAATGTATATCGTATTCCGTTTAGTAAATATGGTGATAACTTTCTTACATGCTATCATTTAACTCTAATTTTTTGTATCATGTAAGTTTGTACATATGTTGGGTCCAACCTTGCAAGCTGAATTAGGCCCAGTTTCTCTTATTTTATGGCATATACATAATATTGATTCAGTTTCAATGACAATGCGTTTTTTTGTGTTAAGCATGGCCTGAGTTGATATTCAAAATAAGCTCCAGATTTAGTAACTCTTTAAAAGTCAGCAGTTCAGACATATATTTTTGTGTTTTAAACTTTTTTAAATCTTTCTTTTAAAATATGGTTTGGCATTTACTATATTTAAAGAATCTAGGGTTGTCCTATTACTTTACTGCATTGTGGAGGTCAGGTAGGCGATGGCTTCATATAAAATACTGGTATAGAGCTAGATTTGAGTAGAAACTGATTCCAATATAGTTAAGATAAGGTTAGATAGAAGTATAATGTCTATATCAGAGAATCTAATCATTCTTTAGTACTGCTGCAATCCAGGCAAAACGCAAATAATATTTAAGTACCAAGGCACCATACCTACACTCTGCGTTACTGCTCCATCTTCAAAGACTAACACTATGCCATTTACATGCTCTGTGCACACACTGGGCCATTCCTGGATTGGATTTGCAAAACGTTGTCCAAAGTCAGTTACTGTTATATGATACCATAAATCTATACCGGTGATGTACGTGTTTTATGGTCTCAGCTTCCTGCCGTATGAGTTTTCTATGGATGTGGTATAGACCATTTTGTCAGTTTATGGGCTTGCAGACTATATCCATCCGTCGATAATAATCAATGTGTTGGAAAACGCAACCGTTTGATTTTATTGAGATAGTGTTGTGAAACAAAAACGCAGATTGAATCCTGTAAAGTACCTTTATCCATTTAATATGATCATGAGGTTATATTCAATGTTTGTTGAAAAAATTTTGGCATGTTTTCATTTTTGTTCAATCCCTACAAAACAGAGCAATGGCTGGACTTAGAAGTTGAACATCACGAATTCAAACTGTTTAGGTGCTTCAGTTTATAATATGTCATTTATTATATCACCACTGGTCTTTAAATGGTGAAGGAAAACATCGTGAGTAAACCGGTACGCCTCAGATATATAAATTTGAAGGCAATATGAAATTCTTTGCACCCGCACAGAACTCGCATAGAACCTTCTCTCTCCTAGAGACTGATTCCCAATAGATAATGTATTTTAGGCTATATGAGATTCTTTGCACCCGCACAGCACCTTCTCTCTCATAAAGACTGATTCCCAATAGATAATGTATTTTACTTTACAAAAACGCTTTTACCAAGACATTGTCAAACGAAATCTGTATAACATAACAAATGAAATTGTGATCCAAAGCAACCACATAGCTTATACCAAGAATATTTCTCTTAAATCTCAAAGAAAATGTTAAAAATCCTCTTTTCCTCGTATTAGCGGTAGCTGCCGTGTTGTACAAAAATGGAGACAACCCCTTAATGCGACGACGAAGTCTTAAGTTATTAAAAGGAGTTCCTTTCTCTGCTTGTACAAGCTTTGTGTCTTGACAAATTCCTTCGCCGTGTTTCAAAGTTAATTCCTTTTTTTTTCAAGAAGATTATTAGGTCGTTACAATTTATTTCGTTAGCCGTGATTTAGCAAAAGTCGAAGCCATTTATGTCATTCTTACAATGAAGTGATGGATGATGGCAACTCTTTCATCCAGCTGTTCATGGGCCAGCTAATTATTATAACGACCTCTGTTTTTATTTAGGTCTCTGTTAAATTATTATTTTGCGTTAATGAGTTATTTTTCGATGTTTCTAGAATATTTTGGGTTCAATGTCGTTTTGTCGATGTGGATTACTTGAACCTTTCTTTTTTTCGGTTTTGTTTTCTCTAATGCCTTTCTTGTATTTTGGTGTGCTTTGTACTTAAGTGTTTACTTGTAATTATACAGTATGAATAATTGTTTTTAAATGTATTTATTTTTATTTTTCAGGTAAGTACTGATGCAAGCATAATACGAGAATATGTAACAAATTACTTAAAGAGAATAAGTAAGTAGACACTATTTAAGCAACGAAAAGTGATCTGAAAAGCAGCTCACACACTAAAGGTAAGGTAAGAAATAAAAACAATTCTCTAACCAATTTTATAAGACGGGTGATTTAACCACTGAAATATATACAATTATTTTTCATAAGAATACGAAAATATTGATACACTATGAAGTCTTGTTGTATTTTGAAAATGTACTTACATACTGACAAGATTAAGGTCTTTTCATAAAATTTTCAGTTTATTAAGTCAGTATTTTGTGACATATTGTTTTGTTAGCTTATTCATTTTAATAAGATGCCTACATATCTGAAAATTTGTTATCATCACAGAATAGTTTGTTAGCATTCTACTACATTTTATCATTCCGGCTCTTTTCTACCTTGTCCTTTGGTTTACTAGTTTTCTTTTTTGTTGAGGGTAATATTTCTGATAAAACCGTGCGCATACATGATTCAAAGAGATTTCCTGTGTTAAGACAGAACAGTTATATGTTGTCAAAAACAAACAGTAGTTTTACTCATCTTTGTTTGTCAGTAACTGCTACGGAAATTGAAAACCGTCTTAATTCAGGGCTGTTCTAAATTCAACCTGAGCGTTCAACCTTTTTATTATGTCCGTTTTTTACATATATAGGTATATCTCTCTCACTACACCCATCATTATTTCTTTTTAAACTCTCATCTTTTCTATTACCAACTCTTTTTTTATCACCATTAGTTTATTACTTACCCTTCAAAACACGAACCGTCAATATCATAATACGTAAATATTTTACGACGTACAGTAGCGTCGGCTAAACTTTATAGACGACCGTCAGTTCAAAATTTACTGTGTGGGCCCAAACCGCATCACTTATAAGCGTAGACGTAGAGGAATAGACTGAGCCTAATCGTCATAAAATTGACTAAGTACTCTATAGAAACAGACAAAGTTGTGTCGTATGTATTTTATCCTAGAGGCTAATTTCTTTTAAATCCGCTCAGCAGTTTATACCTACGTGAAATCGTAAAAAAATACTGGAAGTATATAATGAACGTTTTTTTCTTTCTTACCAAATGTTAATTGTTTGAAATAACCTAGGTGTGACATTCAATCTGTGAGTTCTTGTGCACAGTGGTCTCCTAAATCGATCTTGTTTCTGTCGATCGTAGAGGCCTACTATCCAAGGAGGTGCATACTACGAAACTCTGTGTATGAAAATCTGTCGATGAAGCTGCAAGTACACACGTTGCCGCTTCGTCGAGTTTTATAGTTTTTAAGCCATGCGCAGGTGTACACCAAGCGTCCAATGACGAATGTGCGTCTATAAAGCTACGTGTCTATGGACAGTATGTCTAAGTGGCAATGCCGTTGATGTAAACCAATCAAAATTTGTGATGACTACTTCAAAGATTTTATTATTATTATTGTGTCCCCATTCTTCGTATTGTAAAATGTGCTGTCACACAGTACTTTCCATCTGTCTAACCTGCTATTTAGTCCTGGGCCACCAAGATACAGGCTGTGTCTAGTTTGAGGACGGTTAAGTCCAATGTGTTCTGAGTTTGTAATCTTCTCAACTGTATATTTCTTATTATCTTTACAAATTGGTGTTAGTAAATATTTTATTATTATTATTAAAATCCTAGAAAATTACAAGTACTGGCCAAACGATCACTTTGTCTCATTCGCACATTTTACTTTAGAGTCGGCTGGGGGACTCTCAGTTCATTCTTCTATGTTTACGCTTATAACTTTACTTGATGCCCCTTGTTTGTGATGGCTGCTCCACAGGAATTTAGTGCGGCACTGCTGATTAATTTTGTTGATATTTACTCTTTCATAATGTTATTTTAGTATGGTTAGCATTTTGAAGTATTGGGTCGTTGTTTACTTTTAATATTTTAAAGGGGCGGTCGAGGTTTAACCGATTTCTAAGTAATTAAGATGAAAGTAATTTGATTTTGCCAAAGTAGGTATTGTTATAACTTACGGAAACTGTTTGGAAAACACTACTTTAATTTACTACCTGTGTTACGAACATTAAAAGGCGATATAGTCCTGTTTTAATGTTACTAATCGCTAGTTTTATAATGCGCAAAAGTATATGATCTGCTATAAATGCTAATTTAGTATGATAGAAAAATCCCTCGAAGAACGAAGGTGCCTCTAAAAATTAGTTTTACCAATAAAAACCAGACTAATATTCATGCACTCATTCTGATTTTTTGTCAGATTATATACAAGCAATTTTATCGTTATAATGTTATTTTTTAATTTTATAATCAAATCTAAAGATTTTTATTAATTCACTAAATTTCTTTATATCATGCGAGCATTGTAAAATAAAAAACATTTTTTCTTTGTTTTCTTTCTTTTTTTTCTTATTGTACCTTTGCGCATTTTTTATATGCAATCTAAGATCTATCTATCTCTATGCGCTTTAGATTATGGAGATGTTTTAAGTTATAGTTTAGACTAGTGATTTCGCTTTGTTCTATCACTACATAGTATAAAACAAAGTCGCTTTCTCTGTCCCTATGTCCCTTTGTATGCTTAAATCTTTGAAACTACGCAACGGATTTTGATGCGGTTTTTTTAATAGATAGAGTGATTCAAGAGAAAGGTTTATATGTATAATAACATCCATTAAATAGTGGAGAAGTACTGTTATTTTTGAGGTTTCTAATGTGATGTCGTAAATAATTACATTTTTTCCGCTTACATTGCAAACGCAGGCTGAACCCTACGAGTTGTATCAAAATAATGTACTAAGTATTGTACACATTGAAAAGATCTACAGAAAAGTCCGTGATGGTATATGTCTATCTCTTATGGATAACCCACAATAAGTTTTTTTTGTCATTTACTTTTTACGACAAATAATGGCTAATTTTCGAAGCGATTTTAACCAATACAGCATAAATCCTTAACCATTTAAATACCTTGAATACATTGTTCATTTAATATAAATCTATATGGCCCTTTACACCGTATGATTTAAGTGAATATTTTCGAAGATATTGCAGATTTAAAAATTGCGGGCCGTAGCGTTTGCGGCGGTACCGGCCGGCCGCCCGGTGCGGCAAGAGCATTGCACCCGTGCGAAGCCGGGGCGGGTCGCTAGTTTTCAAATAAAACATCGTCCTAAAAATTGAACTTTCAATATAACGAATTGATATTCACAAAATCACAACAACATTTCTTTTATTCTCGCCAACGTCAGCACGTCACGTTTGGTTTTTTGCTGAAACGTGTATTATTCCAAATAATGTTAGGTTCGCAGTCACCCACAGTTCGCCTTCTGATACCGTATTTTTTTCTAGATAAAATCGTCACTGAAACAGAATTTTTATACTTCTCACGTCTCATCTTTTATTCAGTTCTCGTTTAAAACTCCATAGAATTTTTAAGACAAGGCGCGTCATCTACAATTCTTTTGCCCGTACTTCTTAATATAATAATCGTTTGAATTTTCTGATACTAAGAGTCGTTGAGCAGCCGAGATACCTCTGTACACTCCATTATGGTACTTGTCACAACCCCGTTCCGTTATAATGGAATATTAGATTCTCCATAAACCGAGTCATGACGACGCGGCCGATAAAAGTTGATCTTTAAAATTCATAGTCTCACCCCCGTCTTCTTCTGCTAGCTACAGATTAGAAGGACAAGAGGTAGGTCATCTCAAACTGGTGGTGTTAGGCAATGTGTTTGCTGACGTAAACACCGTTGTTGAAGGGAAATTGCCGAAAGATGTTTGCTTCCACCAAAGTGTTGTTGAGGCTCGAGGAGTGCAAATAATTGGAAAATTCAATCTAAAAGCGTTCAGATTTTGTTACCAATCAAACATGGGAGGTAAGGAGTTTATTCGATAGGATCAGATGGTTCAGTAATAGGAATCAGGAAAAGGAAGGCAGTGTCAATTAGATTACCGGAGCAGGATCCTTGGATCCTCCGTTTCTGCTCAAACTAGAGGAAGCTATTACGTTTGAGTTTACGTACCACAGCGCGATTTCTTTTTCGATGTTTAACTTTGACAATAATTCTTGCTAATGTAAACCGACGTGGTGGAAAAAGAAATAAATCTTTTGTCGTAAAAACACGAACCGTCGTTGTTTTTTATATGCCACGTTTTTCGTAGTTCCTTTGTGTTTATATAGCTTTATGTGTGTTTGTTGTATTAGCGTGAAGTTTAAGGGCACTAAAGAAACCATTATGACTGTAACTTGCACTTGTTCATAGTTATCGCTATTTTCTAGCACTTTCTATCATTTTTACGTACATAGATTCTTTTGTTTTATTTTGTATTATTAATTATGTAATTTAAAGGCACTAAAACACAAGCTAGTTTAGTCTCAGAACACAAAGGGCGACTGGAAGACACAGGTGGATTTAAATCTGATTTTATTTGATGATTTTCTATCTCAAAAAAAGATTCTAAAGACATTGTCATTCTTATTTACATTTTTTGTGCTTATCTATTAAAATATTACTTATAATTTTGTGTATCTATTTTTGGAAAGCACTGAATCGATTCTGCTGCAAACACAACTTTCTGAAATGGTGTTTTAAAGACCTGTTAGTATACTCAATGTGAGTGTGGGACCCCTGCTCTCGTTAAGACTTAATGAGTGCCACTGACTGGGCCCAAACAGTTTAACGAGTTTACCATCGTATCGAAGGGGTTCAGTAGGGTTGAAGTCTATTTAAGCCCTAGGTAGTGCGGCAGAAGTTATAAAACTTGCACTGGTGATACTGGCTGCAGAGTATACTGAGATGATAACAATTAACTTATAATGTTTTACAACATAGAACACCGCGGCTCTGGATCGAAGGCAAAAAAGGAACAGAAGTGGGTTTTAGTCAGTAAAATTCTGACAACTCAGCTTCACCAGTCCGGCTCCGTCCGGGGGATATCTTCACATCCACCCGTGAATCCGGGATCCCGGGTATCCGGGAGATATTTTTACCTAAAAAAATCAGGATTATTGTTACATTTCAATGTTTGTGTACAAATGGAGATTTCAATTGTAATTTTTTCTAATCTCACACATAAAAGCCACACATTCAACGAAAGCGTAGAAAAAAAAAAACAAATTGACTTCCTAAATCGTTTTTACGTCAGCTTCATTTACCGCGTTTTTCTTTATTTCTGCGAAAACAAAAACGGAATATATTCCGACAAAGAACGTTCGCTCATATGACGAAAGGAACCCCATATACTTTCTCGTGCAAATCTCTTAAGCCGCTGCCCATATGCGCATATTTTTTTCATAATTTATGTCTGTACATATTCGCCTCGGTTTTGAGTAATCTTTATACATTCTAGGACACGCTGTGGCATAGTATGTTGTTATTTATGTACTTGTCATAGCGTGTGTGTGAGTTATTTACGGGTTTTTCGTACGTTAAGTTTATTTCCTTCTTGAGTAGTTAGTGGTTATAGTATATTTTGTTGAAGTGCTCTTGTAGCTTGCTGGTTTTTCTGTTTCCCTGGTACTAGGTTTTTGCGCAGGAGAACCAATGTTACCGACATAGCTCGAAGAATCGCCAAACTTAAGTGGGAATGGACAGGGCACATTGCACGCAGAACAGATGGTCGATGGGGACGAAAGGTTCTGGAGTGGCGATCACGTATCGGAAGACGCAGCGTTAGAAGGCCTCTAACAAGGTGGACCGATAACCTGATCAGGGTCACAGGAATCCGATGGATGCGTGACGCATGAGGTTTTTGTTTGCTTTCTTGGTCAAGTTTACTATTTAATTTTTAATTTTAACATAATACAGTCAGAGGCCAATTACATTTAATAAAGACAAGAATTTAACATAAAATATGAATAAAATTATAAAGAAAGACTACTGCACGATAGTCACAGAATCGTCTAACATCACTCCAGACATTATCAATGTCTTCCTATCCAATTATACTCGTAATTAAAGGCTTGAGATTCACTCAAGCCTTGAAGGCATCTAAAATCTAAAAAAATTTAGATTAATGGATTACAAAACATGATAAAAATAAATTGCTTAATGGATTTAGCATTTCATACATTGGTTTTCCTTTTAACCCCCGACGGGAAAGAGGGGTGCAATAAGTTTGATATTTCTTTCTCACTTGATTCAATTTTTTAGTGTTTACTCTGGGACTATTTCTCATTCAATCGAATTTAAAAGGTATTAACTTCTTTATTTCCACTTCTATCTCCAAAAACAGGCCGACCCAAGAAAATAAAGTAAAATGAAAAATATTTGCAAAGAACATCCAATATTGAACAAAAACCTACAATGACCTACTTTCTACTCACGGGAAGTAGCAGCTGTATCATTATTTTCCTTCAATTCCCATGCGGCAGACAAAACCATGAGTAAATTACAAGTACCACAACGGTACACAATGTTGCCTAAGATAACAAGGTACAGTAGGTACAGTCGAACAAGCTATTTGGTGTACAGGCTGAAATATTTATTTTTTCATGACACTGGCACTATTCATTTAAAATCTGAATGGTGGTTCTCAAAAACTCTAGTATTTTTTTGTTTAATAGGTAAGTTTAATTTAAAATGCACAATATTTCAGAAATAATTTTTACTAGTAACGGAGAAAACTGCATCAAAATCTTTAGTTTCTCTGAGACTAATAAGTTTGTCAAAAACACATCAGTCTCACGATTGTTATATTAGATAAAGACAAAGATAACATAAAAATGTACTTCTCAAGATGTATACGTGTTACTTAAGTACTGCACTGTGGAAAGCAGATAGTCACGTGTGTAAAATTCTAGTACCCATCAGATTGGAAGCCGATCCCAAAGGACCCCTAGGCGCGGGCTTGCGGACAGTGAGCAATGGGTAGCTCGCTGTCCGGCCGTCCGGTAACAGTCCGGACCAAGCCCAAGTCGTCGACGGCGCGCGCTGTTCCCGCGCGCCTCAAGGAGTTGTCAGCAACAGCAGGGGCCCAGCCGGGTCGAAGCCTACTAGGGCCAGGGTTATCCGAAAGGGCGCTCGAGCCCCGGTATGAAGGCTTGAAGGAACGGGATGGGTTTTTTAGTCAGTAAGAGTCTGACACTATCTCCCGCTCCGCCCAAGAGCGGGGGTTGTCATAAGATGATTTTTACCATCGAAAAAAAAAAAAAAATCCCAAAGGACAGAGTCTAAGATTAATAATGGTATCTACTACATAAATTTTAAAATACTTAATTTTATAGCACAATCACAACAATGCTATGCAATAAAATGCAATTCAAGGGCTGTGGGAATGTTTGAAAGAGATACTGTTATCCTGGAATGCAAAGGGGTAACTGAAAAAAAAACGGGTTGGTTTTAGTTACTAAAAATATCTTGCATCAAGCAGAGTAAAAGAAGTCATTTGACGATTTCTCACCTTAAAAACAGCAGCCTGTATACTAAGAAGCTTGTTACAGTGTACAGGTACATTCATTGTCAACCGCTCTCCTAGTCATGGAATATTATATGTCTGTTAACTAGCCTCCTTGGCTTAACCGATTCTGTTGTAGTATTATCTTGAGTCAGTATTAGAATTTAGCGTTAGTGCTAGATTTTCTGCATTCTGCTGTAACTAGTCAATTTTATTAACATCTTTATCTTGAAGTTTCCTCATCCTTTACCTTATCTTTATTATATTATTCTTCGCTTTCGTCCTTAGTGACAACTAATATATTTATAACGGATTGCCGTGACGGGACTTCCACGTCCCCTCCACCATCACTGCACACACCAACTATTTCACCGGTGGAATCATTGGCCAGGTCAAATCATATATTATAGAAATCAACATGAAATTTTGAGGATTCTAAGGAAGTTCTCGACGACCTCTGGACCAAACGTCAGCCTTTACACAGGAAGCCCGAGCACTCGCTTCCCGTCTCAGCCGATTCGGGTGGTGCATGCGATTGAACCGCGTCACGTCACGTCACGGGACGCTGGCCAAGCCTCCCTCATCTAGCGCGAAGAACCTCTCGTTAACGCGATCAAAATGTTTACCGCGTTTGGCTCTCTGACTGGTGAAAAGCTTGGAGCGGCCCAATCGGAACGACAAACGTTATTAACGTGTCGATCACGTTTAAATAAGACATAATCGCGTTAAACACTCTGTACTAGTGCAAGATTTCTTGAGTTTGATTATTCTGGATTCTCTACTTACTGCCGAGTCATTGAATTATGTGCATTTTATCAGAACTGCTTGCGTCTTGGAAGTTTCATCTCTTGTTTCTTTATCTGGGCCACCAAGATACAGGCTGTGCTTAGTTTGGGGTCCACGTCTACTTCTAATATGTTTTCGGTTTAGCTTTTTCTTTTCAATTGTATATCTCTTATTTTTCTTTAAACTCGTGTAATAAAATATTATTATTATCTCTAAAATCTTTGAAAGATAAATTCTGAGGAGTGTCTGAGTCCTTCAAAGTAAGTATTCCATAAAAATTGCGGGTTCTGTCTAATGATTTAAGTTGTTTAATACTCTGATAAGTTGAGCTGATCTAACTGTCTTGAATAACAATAAAAATAGCAAATTGAACGGTCTGAAAAACAGCCAATCTCATTCAAGTTTCTGCGAACAACACCCATTAAAATCAGAGTATGTGTCAATCACGGATCATATCTTATCTCATAAAATCTATTTATAAACCCCTAACTCTCCACAAATACTATCAATATCATTACCACAATACACAAACAGAATACGTAACTATAAAAACGTATTATGGCTCATAAAGCCATTTTATTCGATTCTTACTCATTTATGACATGTCTAAGAACCTACATACATAAATTAGTTTATCTGTTTTTATTACATATACTTTATTTTACCACTCTAAGATATTATGGTGGGAATGACCGCTTGGCAAAGGGCGGGTCTGGTTACATTGGCTATAATGTTGCTATTTTTAGTCCCGTTATAAGTTAGACTGTCAGCAATTTGCGATTGTGTATTATTTTCTCCAGTTTGCGTTTCAGTTATAATATTGTTTGCGATTCCGAAGTCAGAGTTGGGTTGTCTAATATTTGAATATTGTTAAAGTTTAACAGTAAAATTATCTGAAGCGCAGCCATTACCGTTTGTGTTTTCATCTTAAAATGGCGGAACTATATCTAGCAGTATTTTGAATGTTCACTTCCTTCCTAATGTTGTCATTTTCTTTACTGGTATAGTTTTGATGTTTTAGTGAATAGTGTAGTCAATTATTACTCAGTTTTATTAATTACTAGCTTTTACCCGCAACTTCACCCGCGTACCTATATAAAATATAGCAGATTTCTATCGTTGAAAAAATTTAGCTATCGGACCAGTATTTTCGGAGATCACTTCCTACAAACACAAAAAAAAACTTTACCTCTTTATAATATTATTGTAGAAGTACAGATATAAATTGCTGTTTTATTGAAAATCTAGATGTTTGGCTGAAAGCTCAATTGCAAAAACATTTCACTAAAAATACTGATCAGATTAATTTTGTTTTTAGTAATCAGACAAAAACTGGTATAAAACATTTTAACACTCACAGACACCTTTTTCGCTTATATTCCAAATTCAAAATTTCCCCGTAAATGATAAACAGACAGCCGACAGTGACTGTTAAAAAAAAAGCCGAAACAATGAATGTGCATTACTGACCAGCCAGTTCCAGTTCCTAACCCCATCGGACAATAGGCCAGTAAAAACTAAAACGCCAATTGAGACGAGCCAAAAAAAAAAAAAAAGAAAAAAGCCCGCCTCTTTTTCCCGCGTTCCGTATCGCAGTTAGTTTTTCACAAAGATTAACGTTCGCGCCGTCTGTCTGGCTGTTTGTTGTTCACCTTTGCTACTATTTATGAGTCAAAACTTTTTTTTTGTGACGTTTTGTATTTCGAACATGTAAATTAGTGAAGTCTTTGGAAGATGTAATTTTTAGTGAATAAGTATTTATTATTTTATAATTATGAAGTTTAAGAGAAAATTACCTATGCATTACTATATTTTGCCCGCGGCTTCGCCCGCCTACATATAAGTAATATAGCTTATGTCATTCAGGAATAAATCAGCTTTCTAACGGTGAAAAACTTTTCACAATCGGACCAGTACTTTCAGAGATTACCGGTAATTTAGAAACAAAAACATAAAAACAAACTTTACCTTTTTGTAATATTATAGTGTAGATTAAACGCAGTGCAGAATCATAGGTTTATAATAAGCTGCACTGTGTTATACGCCCGCTATCAACAAAGGTATAATTTTATAAAAAACTTAAATATAAGTCTAAATATCACTTCTTCTTCTTCCTGCCCTTATCCCATAATACTTGGGGTCGGCGCAACACGTTTTCTTCTTCCATTCTGTCCTGTCGAAATATCACAATGTTCCTAATTTTCATTTCCGGTAAAATAATATTGATTTTGTTTACAATAAACATTATTTCCGTAATTTATTGAAAACATGTCTTTATGCATTGTTTTACAAATTCATACAAAACTTGCAGTTCGATGCGCGGGCTATTACACTGAAAATAAATTAATAATATTTTACAGATATCATAATGAACTAGTAAGACAATATAATTTCACTACTACGAAAGGATTTGAGGAAAAAAAAAACTGACCCACCCTTTTTTTATGGTTGGAAAAATCATGCATTGACATCCCCCGCTCTTGGGCGGAGTGGGAGATAGTGTCAGACTCTTACTGACTAAAAGACCCACCCCGTTCCTTCTAGCCTTCATACCGGGGCTCGAGCGCCCTTTCGGATAACCCTGGCCCCAGTAGGCTTCGACCCGGCTGGGTCCCTGCTGTTGCTAAACAAGTCCTTGAGGCGTGCGGGAACAGTGCGCGCCGTCGACGACTTGGGCTAGGTCCGGACAGTTACCGGACGGCCGGACAGTGAGCTCACCCTAATGTACCTACAACCCACAGCCACCGTCACTTCAGGATAACTTTAATAAATATCAATAGATTAATAGGTACTGCTAACTGGCTACAAGTAAAAATGAAACAACCAAACGCTTATTAACTTTGCCCACATTAATTTTCTGCACAAAGAGAGATTTTACCAAATAAACAGCAATTAGTTGATATCTTCCTATCTGTTCAGTATTACAAACATCAGCATCGGAATTAGAATCTGAGAGGCCATGTCACATCGAAACCACACGTTTCATCACCCTTCCATTCTAAACTCAACCTTAATTTAATCAGGCTTCAGTCCAATTCACCTTGTCACCTTATACAGAACCCATCAAGCTAAAGTGAGATGTCACGTCTTGAGAATAAGGCCGGAAATTGTATGTTTTTGATGGATAAAGGAGTTTTGCTTAGTAGTGACATTTGTAATGAATTCGTCGCCGTTGACACAGGGCCGCAATCAGTTGTGGGAATGCAAAATGTTAATAAGATATTGGTGAGTTTAATTAGATTTGAATAGATCGTGTCTGGCTTTGAGACTTGGAGTGACGAGGAATATGATTGCTTTGATTACATGTGCCTTTCGTACACTGAGAATTATTTCGTCATTGCCTAATTCATCATTATCGTTTCACCCGAGAGACGTCCTCTATTGGAAACAGGCCTTCCCCAAGTGTCGACAAATCGACCACTCCTATACGTCTTACGTCTATTGGTTTCGCGAATACTCAATCGCCATATTCATTTGTACGACAAACCCGATTTCCAATACCTTCTGATTTTCCGAACAAATGATCGCTTTGTGGATGACGCCAGAAACTGTGAGACCAAAACTATGATTTTTTGTCAGGTTAACTTGATCAATGCACAACTAAGTCTAATATAAATATCGTATCTATATGTCTCGGAAAGAGATGAATAGGTATATATCTAAAATGCCCTTTTAAATCAGAATACAGTAGTGTATCTATTTTAATACGAGGTAACTTTGACATCATACCGCGCTTAGCTAAAAAACATTTTTAGTTTCCTAAACGTTACGGGGTCTAATAAGTCATAATGATAGTTTTCAAACGAAATCTTAAACACCCCGTACCACAGGAATGGAAATATTAAGAAAAGAAGTGCCGTTGTCAACGATTTAAAGTATGTTGCTCAAACAACAAGGTCAATTCGGAACTTTTTCATACGATTCATAAAAATTATTTCACTACCTGGTGAATGTATTTTACGTGATCTACCTACGTCCTACCACCATCGCCAGATTAGAAACTACTAAAGGCCACCTTATTGTTGTTGAGAAGAAATAAAACCCTAATACTCTTCAAACATCGTTTCCTCTTCATATTTTTAATAATAAAATGACCATAATTTTGCATTAATACAGTAATTGACGCTATTGCGTAAGCCTTTAAAAATCATCTCTTCACACTGAATGCGACCCTGGTAGCTGCATGCGGCGTTCATTTACAGACGCCCCAGCATCAAGTGCTGTGCGCGTTGAAGTAATAATTACTCCTGATTCCCTCGCTAAATTACATCGCGCAGTTTCTACCGGCAATGTTGGATAGAGACCAGTGGATAACGACTCGTTAGGTGGTTCTGTAATTGTTCTAATTATTATAGTAAAAGCAAGTTAGTAGATAGCAAAATTGTTATTAGTTTACTCCCTTTTCTCTCATGTTAGCCTGGTATGTGATGCTGTTGCAGTCAGCTTAATTCGACCAATCAGTTAACAGCCCATTCTTTTTATCAAATGATGTCTTTTAACTAGCCGTCTTAATGATATTTAGCTATCCAATCAAGCAGCTAGGCAAATTACTTGGATCAATAACGTTTAGGCACTTACCATGGGCAGGGCCCTTGCTCGTAGAACGTATGGTCGAAAACGCAGGCCTCCCACAAAATAGACTGATGACCTGGTGTAAGGCGCGAAAATGCGGTGGACGTAAGACGCACAAGACCGTTCGTTGTGGCACACTTGGGGCAGGCCTATGTCCAATAATAGACGTCTTTCGGCTGAAATGATGATGATGATCATGACTTGCCTTGGCCAGACAAGATTCTGGCAAGTCGAATAAATAATTTTAATTTGCGTTCAGTTTGTAATATACTGATGACGGTTGATCCTATTTCTGACTGGGTTCAAAGGAATCTAACATGAAGAAAATGACGAGGGCTTCGTTTGCTCACTCACTGTACTCCAATATCTACTTCGAATATAACCTGACTGTGTCGGTGTGCCATAAGTTTTTTTCCCCATAGTCTCTCTATTGTGACAGCGTAACGGTTGACAAGACAGAATGGAAGTAAAAGCGTGTTGCACCGATCCTAAATAACACAAAACAAGGGCAGGCGAAATGCCAGATTAATTGACCATCACCCCATCTAAAGTATCGTGTTACCCAGTAACTGGGTTGTGAAGGTCTGATATTACAGTAAAGCAAAACATTGAAAGGAAACCAGCATGTCTAAAAACCAAAAATTTCCAGACATGTGACATCCTCCAACTACCTTTTTTAGGAAGAATACCTGAGTTCTGCCTCTGAGAACATTAAAAATTTTTCAAAGATCCAAAGCATTTTATTTCAAATAAACCATTTACAGGCACTTTTGAAATGTCAAGAACTCAGTCAGAAAAAGTGATGCTAATTGCACATTACAGCGTAA
This sequence comes from Mythimna albipuncta, assembly GCA_929112965.1. Classification (NCBI taxonomy): domain Eukaryota; kingdom Metazoa; phylum Arthropoda; class Insecta; order Lepidoptera; family Noctuidae; genus Mythimna; species Mythimna albipuncta. The sequence continues at coordinate 3,898,370 of OV815973.1, forward strand.
ATCTATACGGAAAAGAATGTGCAAGAAACTCCATGGACACTCTTTTCAATCATGCTACGTATTACAAATATCTCTGTTACATATTTCTTATCGCTACTATTGTATGAGAACATGTAAATAAATAAAAACTAAATATACCTAGATATTAAAATAGCAACTGATAGCTAAGAACTGACCAGTCTTAACTGACAGCACCCGTTTATGGACATGACGCGAATATTAGCACAACTCAGCTCACCCATTTTGAAGGGAACCCAATGATCCAACACACGCGCCACCATCAGTGAGACATTTGAGTGAGCATGATAATGCTATGCCACATCAAAACATAATATTCCACCCATTTATCATAAATATCGGGGTCAACTTCAAATAATGATATTGATAAGCCTGTTTGCCTCCAGCACGGATGAGGAAATAGGTATAATGGCGACAGTAACTTAGTTGCAGATAAGTTGACGATAATCATGAAACTTGCTCTGTGCTTGATTGAGAGCCTCCATTTTGAAACTTCGCAGTGTTCCGTATTTGTGTGAATAGTGTAAATTATGTGGTTCGTGGGGAGAAAATGTTTGATTAGATGGAAGATCGATTTCTGATGAGGATCGGGAGATTCTATTGATAAAAACAGTTGGTTTTCAGTAATTTAGGTACGCCTGTTTGACGTGATACCAGCTTTTATGGATCCTTTTAATTTATTAAAAAGTTCTATAGTATTGAGATTAATAGTTACAGTAATATTATAATACTAGCTTTGGCCCGCGGCTTCGCCTGCTTACATAAAATAGCGTCTGTAACTCAGAAATAAAGCAGATATCTATCGATGAAAAAAATTTTCGCATTCTGAGCAGTACTTTCAGAGATAACCTCCAACAAACTAAAAAATAAAATAAAAAGATACTTTCCCTCTTTATAATATTAGTGTAGAAGAAGTGTTAATTTAGATTAACATGATCATTCAATTTCACATTCATGGCAAATAGTATGCTTTCGTCTATTTATTTCATAACAATAAATGGATGATTTTTGTTATTTAAAAGTTAATCAACGTTAACCGTATCAAAATTTATAGCATTTTTTTGTAGTTTTAATAAATTCAAATAAGAAGTACACGAGGGGCCCATATTTTTTTATGTGGGAAAATCATCCAGTGATATCTTCCGCTATTAGCCGGAGTGAAATGATGTTTTAGACTTTTACTGACTTAAAACCCACTCCTGTACCTTCTTTGCCTTTGTCCCAGGACCCCGTGTTTCAATTTCACATTTCCCGTGGAGGAACTCATACTTATGGTGACACGTCAAGATCCTATGGAAAGTAGGGTTTACTAAACAAACAAAAAATAGAATAGAAACAGGAATACTCTGCTTTCACCAAATAATTAAGTTTATCGTTTTGCATAAAATTGTTTAAATTAAAGGTTGACCCAATAACTTTGATGCTCCTAGCCTCTTGAATATTCTTTTGAGTAAGCTTTCTTTGATTAACTTTGTAAGAAAAACACACAGAAATGGATATTTTATCAAATAAAAGTAATTTACGAATGCCAAATAACATATTTACAACGTTAATTCTTTATTTTGACTCGGATTTTGTTATGATAATTTTGTTATTACAAATTCCGGGGTTGTTATTTTATATAGCGTAAAGATCAGATAATATGTTTTAATGACATACCAAGAACATTAAAGATAAAAGATTTTTTTTATTAATATTAGAATACCTACAACAGACTTCTAATTACATAAAATATAAATAGGTACACATCCATTCAATATAATTTTATATTTTCATTTAAATGAGCACAAAACTTCTAAAGTACGGTTCCGATTCGTCATTTCTAATGGGCATATCAAAACGGAAAATAATCTATGAGTCTGCAGAGTTTACAGTTTTCTTACATAAACATTATAATAAAAGAAGTTTAACAATAACAGAATAGAATAACATATATTAAACACCAAACTAGTATCTAAAATAATCTCTCTCTTGAGAACATATATATTTAATTATTAACTGTAAATATAAGTATGTAAAAAGCAATTGTAAAAGAAACAATATTAGCTTTCAACCTCCTTTTATTTTATTTTTTTTGTACGTTAAAAACCATCGTTTGCCACCAGAAAACAAATATCGCGTAGGCACCTAAATTTCTTTCAAATAGAGTTTAGATTGAATAATATATTTTTTATCAAATTTTAGGATAAAATTTTTAAATAATTAAATACTCATAAGTAGATAGGACACGGTTTTAAAAAACAATCAACAGTGTTACTTAGAAGCGTGCTCCATTGTCAGCTACATCATCGCTTTCCATCAGGTGAGATAGTGCTTAAACGCAAGCCTAATCATAGTAAAAAAAAAAAAAAAAAAAACTTAAACAACATTAAACACAACACTACTCGTACATACTTGACTTTTCCAGTCAGCTTTGTTACTTACAGCCGTGTTCATAAAAAGCGAATTCCGGCAAGAATAATAGGCGTGAAAATCACTCTGACACAGAACATCCATCATATAAACAAACAACATCAAATCACTTTGTATCTTTCGAGAACAAAAACTTTTCAATTCACGATCCGCGACTTTTTCAAAGACAGCCGTAAAAAATAGGGAGCAACAGCGCATTTCTGCGTTCCGCGTCCCTATTTTAAACAGCCGTTCTCTGTTTGAAATACAAATAAGCGGAATTAACTACATGTCGGTATTCGACCGACAATTATTCTCTGTCCTGGCGTTTACATGTCGTTATGTTTCCCAACTGTAATTTCGGCGTCTGCTGTTTGCATTCGGCGTGCGTATTGCGAAGTTCTGATAATTTATTGCAGCGTATCCACATTTATTGATAAACGACAGCGCGAATCGTGACGCGTTCGTGCAATAACGATTTAAAGCCGAAACCTTTTGTTCGTAGTGAATTTATTGTATTGTGAACTGTACGGATTTCGATCACTGCTAAAAAATTTCGCTCCTGGAGCTGAAGTATGGTAGTTGAGTTCTATTGTTTTGTTGCGATTGAAGTTAACATCTGTTTTCGTTTAGAGTGGGTTTAAAAGGCTTTAAGTGTCGAGTTTGTTAAGGGTTCCATGAAGATTGTTTACGTTAAAATGACAAATCTTACTATAGCAATAAGTAAGAAACTAAAAGGTATCTTGTTCTGTCTAAATATCCGTATACAAAACCGCCTAAACATACACATGATAAATTTGACTGCTGCGGTCCTCCCATCTGATTATAATTTAGTTGTCTTCAAGGCTAGCATAAAAGTATGCTCTCAATAAATTAAATACTTACCAACAGTTGGGATCGCAGTCAAGCACTAGTTTATATCTTAAAAGAAAAGTAAATGGAACACCACAAACTATTTGCGTATCTTTTCTACTTCCCTTTCAAATTCATCTAAAGGTTGTCCATTAAAATCGCTCTTAGCGGTAAGACCACTCATTGACACGCCGTATTAATTTTAAGTCCTGTCTGTAATTTTTATGGCATACAATAAAATAATATGATATCTTGCACCATACACACGGTACAAACCTGAATCAAAACCAAAACCTGAAGTCCATTTAGATCTAGAAGATTACATGTCCGAAGTTGACACGGCAATCAAACGGTGCCTTTGAAATTCCGAACAGCGAGTACTAAATTCGAAATATGAAATTGACAGTCGCGCACACCGCATTGTGCCCAAATCGAGGATAGAGCCGATGGATCGTGGAACCGCAAATCTGGCTGTAGTGCTGTATAGACTACAGACCTGTCTAATGCATACCCCGGTTTCGCCCAAGAACATTGGCCATATCCGGCCGCTCCATTTGGCGTTCCGGTATTCCACCACCAATGTCATCGGTCTTTGACGATGACGATTCACAGGTTTATTGGAGCTAAATCTGACACCAACATTTGTTACGATTGGTTCTTGTTACAAATGGCCTTAGTTTTAATTGAGTTCGCAACCTAAGGAGCGTTTGTGCTTGATTGTGAACGATTTGTGATGAAGGAATGGTGACTAGTGGGGGTGTTTGCGTTTATGAGGACGGCTGTTTAAGTTTGATTAGAGTAATGGGTAGTAGAATTGAGTTTCATTAGTATTGTGGAAGTTCATTTGGTAAGATCTGAAGTTATGTAGACTTGTCTTGGTAATGTTTTCGGTGTATAAAATATACTTTTGCTATCTTTAGAAATCAAATTATTTAGCCATCAAATATGGGAATATTTTCCTGTTTACTACAAATACTCGGTATCCACATTACTTTTCTTCTTATTGACTTTATTGACGTCATCGTTTGCAAACAGGAAGAAATAACGACAAAGATATTTATGGTTTCAAAAGAGCTCTTTTCCTTATATTCAGATAATGGTTTTTTAAGTAAAAAGTGAATAAGTTACTTTTAGGCAAGCTTGCTCTATCTGCGGATACATCATCGCTTTTCATCAAGTGAGATAGTGGTCAAACGCAAATCTGTACATGGTAATAAAAAAAGATACCATAAAAAATATCTACAAGGGATAATAGAAAACACAAAATATTTAACAGAAGGCTTACTATCTCTACAAAAAGACTGAGAGGGATATTCAGAAAAATTACCTTTAATAAAATATTATCTTTTATTGTATCGTAGGTAACACGTTATATTTTATGAACAGGCACCAACAGGTGTTACTACCCTAAATCCATCACAGCTTTGACAATGCTGAGTAAACATTGAGTTGTCATTTTGTTACGAAAAAAATATCAAGGTACCGCTGTTATTCAACATCTGTGTGATATATTTTATTTATGACTGTGTAACTCAAAAATCTTACGACATACACGTGTATCAGACGGCAGAAGCATATTCTTCTAAACGTGTCGATGAAACAATTACGGACTAAGCGTTTCGCCTCGTCGTTTATACCGCGTACGTCGAAGGACTGGAACAGTCTGCCTGCTGCGGTCTTCCCGTCCGATTATAATTTGGGTGTCTTCAAGGCTAGAGTGAATAGGCTCTTAATAAACTAGTGCGCCTCACCATCAAAGATTGAATTGTTGATTGATTGGATCGCAGTTAAGCACTAGTTTATCTCAATTAAAAAAAAATAAAAATAATTCTTAATTCTTTATTGTATACAAAACTTATTTATTTTTGTTTTTTTATTTATTTATTTAACTATTTATGTACACATATGGAAATACAAGAAAAGAGGAAGGAAACAGAAAAGTAGTACAAAGGTGATGCTTATTTCTAATGAAATCTCTTTCAGCATACCTGCGACAGGAAAGTTGAAGAAAAAAGAGAAGTAGACACCGTGTGTAAAAGTAAAAGGAACAAAATACATAGTTAGCAATGATATAGTAAATAAAAAGTGGAATTAAGCTTTTTCACATCTACACTAAAATTAAAAAGAGGTAAAGTTTGTTTTTAGTAAGTTTATAATTTTGTTTGTCGGAGGAAATGTCTGAATGTCAGATTGCAAAAAAAACTGTTTCACTAATAATTTAATAAGCTGTTTTAGTCCTGAGTGTCACTCAGGACTGGTAGGTCAGAACCAGTACTTTCAGAGATTACCTCCTAAAAACCAAAAAAAAACAACTTTACCTTTTTAAGTGTAGAAAGCTGACCCGGCAAACTTCGTACCGCAGTAAATAAATGTATCTTTCGATATAGTCAACCGATTGCGAGTAAACAAAGCCTAAGTAATATACAAAATTACAATTTCGATGTATAAAAGATATCTACGACGATTTCATCTAAGCGCACGGCAGTGCGCAGGACAAGTTCCAGCAACAGGCCGCGTGCATGCCGTGCACTATTTACACGAACCGTTTCGACCCACTTTTGACCCCCTGTAGCTCAGTGCCTATTGCAAGTACAGAGATAAAATTGTATGTACGTAATTATATCCTAGTACTTAAGTAGTGTGCCAAATGTCATAGATATAACTCCAGTAGATCCTGAAATATGACCCTGTGAAATTAGCCAATTTTGGCACTAACTCACTGACCGGTAATCAAAACCTGCCAAGTTCAAATTTAGAAGTATTATAAATTTAGATATTTTTAACCAAGTACCTATTACCCATATTTTAAGTTGGATGTGTGAATTTCGGCCAGATGGCCGTTGACGAGAATACGGTGGCGTTTAGCGGCTGGATGCGTAAGGCGGAGGACTGGGTGTGGTGGCGAGTCTTGGGAATGGCAAATGTTTACCAGTGGATCAGGCTGTTAAACAAGATGATTATGATCGATTTTAATATGCATCAAAACTTGGCATCGGATTGGATTTCAACCCTTTTTTAGGCGAACAATTAGCCGATAGGAACTTGGCCCCCTTTTTAACAGGTATGTTTTTGGATACATTTTACGTAATGTGCGCATAACTAACTTACAAATTTACTGTACGTATAGTACGCATTAAAAACAAAACACTCCTGCCATGAAACTAGCATTAAAACTAAACGAAATTATCAATTGAATTGAATCGCAAGCCGGACGTGAGTCAAATCAATCACAATATTATTGATTGATGTAATACGATTGACATTTTCACAGTTAATTTGATTCGACTACACAGATATTTATTGTGTTGATATCAGAGGGCTTAACCAAGTATTATAATATACATATGTACAAAAAAAACTTAAATACTAAATAAAACTTAACCAAGTTGATAATAATCTACAATCGTTAGCGCTAGTAAAAAAACTTCAAATGTAAGGGAATGGCATCATCTCAACGTTAAGTCACGTGACCTGAGCATAGGAATCGGAGGCGTTATCGACTGTAGAAAGAGATTTAAAACTAAACGGTCGTAACTTGGGTAGGCGTGCAGGACACGGAAAAAAATAATCAAGACGATAAAATGCGTCGAAATGTGTTATGACGTCATTTCTAGATAAAAATGTATCACTTTTATATTTATAAAAGCAAAAATTAATTGTGTGTGATGGTGTGCGTGTGTATGTATGTCTGTTACTTCTTCACGCTCAAATCGCTGAACGGATTCCCGTAAAACTTGGTACATGAATAAATCATGTTTTTAAATAACACACAGAATACTTTTTATCCCGGGAATATGTTCTCTTAGGACAATATTCTACGTTCACGCAGGCGAACAGTTAGTGGAATATTACATTATATTATATCTAGCAGCGCAGCGTCCGAAAGCCTCCTACAAGGTAGACCGATGACCTGATGAAGGTTGCGGGAATCCGATGGATGCGGGACGCACAGGATCGATCATTGTGGCGACACTTGGGGGAGGCCTATGTCAACAGTGGACGTTTATCGGCTGAAATGATGATGATGATGATTATATCTAGCCCATATTGTCCCACTGCTGGGCAAAGTCCTTCCTTCATTCCTTCCAATGTTCTTGATTTTAAGCCACTTCTTTCTAATTCCCAAGGAATATAATTATTGTAATTTTACCCAATACACTCACATTAAGAATCTTAGCAATCCAGTCCCTCATTCCTCCACCCCGTTTACTTCTCCACACGAATACCGAACGAAAAACTATTTCCTTAGTAAAATTATCCCGGCGTGGTCCTAAAGCTCACGTAGTGTGGAGGGCTGTGTAAATAACATTTTAATGGATATTCTGGCCTGGCGGATACAGGGCCGTATTCCGAACGAAAGTGGTGCTAAATTCTTATAATATCCGCCTCTAGTGCGCAGTATGAGAGATGGTTTTCAGGATTACATAGTTAGTTGTGTTTTGTTACGTTTTATTTTTTTATTTGCTATTTCTTTTATTTATTTAGTATGTAGATGTGTTATGCTTTTGTTTTTGGCAATCTAATTAACGTATAAAAAAAAAACAGAAGAACTGGGTCATTAAGACCCAGTCTGAACTTTTAGCCTTAGAAAGCAGAACTTTTTCATATGTGTTGTTTTCAAAACGTAAACGAAGATTAAGAACAGATTTTCAAAAATCAACCGGTAAGGTGTAACCCACAGTAAGGTGAGGAATGGGGTTTCATGCGAACTAATCCTCGGACATAAGCTAGTCACGCTATATAATAGAACTAATCATGGTGAAGAAAAAGCAGCAATATACAGTAAACTTCAAAATAATAGTGAGTGACTGTGTCTAAATAGTTATTTAGCCTATAAGTGTACAGTGGCAGTTCGGTCACTGCTTTGTTATAATGTGTACAAATATATCAGTTTTCATAAAGACGCAACCCTCACCAGGTCATCAGTCTGCTTGTGTAAGACCTTCCACGCTGTGTCTTCCAGTGCGCGGTCGCCACTTCAGAATCTCGCTCCCATCGACCATCTATTCTGCAAGTAATATGCTCTGTTCTCTACGATTTAAGTCTGGTGATTCTGCGGGCTATGTCGGTAACCTTGACTGGTTCCGTATCACCATAGTATTACGTTGCCTTGGCCCTTTGGGTGACTTTAAGACTTCTAAAAAAGCCTGATAAGCGCTTCTAATGAACGACCACATTTCAGAGCCATAGTTCATGACATCATCACATCAGACACTGTGATTGAAACACTTATATCATTAGAAATTAAAAAGTTATACACCCACACATTAATTGCAAGTAGCGGAGATGAAAATATTGAGATGGATGTGTGGTGTGATGACAAAGGATAAAGTGAGAAATGATTATATTAGAGGAAAAAAGTAAAGTTTAAAAGTGGCGCCAGTGACAGAAAAGTTGAAAGGAAATCGTTTGTCTTGGTACAGTCATGTGAAGGGATGAAACGCATGTTACTAAAAGAGTTCTGAGTATACATTTAGATGGATGGAGAGGGAGAGGAAGGCCAAAAAAAAGATGGATGGATTGTGTGAGGAGTGATATGAAAGAAAAAGAGTTAGTGATAGTGTGACGGGTGACAGGACAGAACGGAAGAAAAAAACGTGTTGCACCGACCCCAATTAATATGGGATAAGGACGGGAAGAAGAAGTAGATACGCCCACACAAACCAAACTTCATTTAAGTACACAAGCACCCCGATGGGTGTATTTATATCCATCCGTCCCTGGATCCGTATAAATATCCGCGTATCCGACAGGAACGTGACACGACGCAACACGTCTCCAAATTCGTATTGGGAATATACGAACGGGTATTTAAATTGGTTTTGGGTATTAATGTCACTTGTCTACCCAACACTAGTAAGTGTGTTTATTAAATTAATCAGAAAGGGGTTAGATTGGATCGATCTGTGTTATTTAATGAGGAAAGGGATTCATTTTGCTTGATAGTGTTATGGTTAATCTGTCAACGTACTATAAAATTTTATATTGTTTTTACGTTTCTGGTAACCAGTCCACTAATCCTCCCAAACCTGTAGCTCTATATTTTTGTTTTCTAATGTCGTAACATGGTCGCGTATAATCAAATGGGCCTCATAAGAAGACTCAAAGACACCCAAAGGACAATGGAAAGGGCTATGCTCAGATTTTCTTTGCGTGATCACATCAGAAATGAAGATATCCGCAGAAGAACCAAGGTTACCAACATATCTCGAAGAATCGTCAAACTTAAGTGGAAATGGGTTGGGCTCATTGCACACAGACCAGATGGTCGATGCGTCGAAAGGTTCTAGAGTGGCGATCGCGTACCGGAAGACGCAGTGTTGGAAGGCCTCCCACAAGGTGGACTGATTACGTGGTTGGGGTCGCGGGAATCTGATGGATGCGGGACGCACAGGATCGGTCGTTATGGCGACGCTTGGGAGAGGCCTATGTCCAGCAGAGGACGTCCTTCGGCTGAAATGATGATGATATTCACAATAGTTTCCTACTAACGGGATTGGTCTTTGGGTGCACTAGCATAACGCGTTCAGGAATAATCGTTGTTAGTAGTTAACCCACAAACTGCAAGTATGTTTCGCAGTAAGAATTAATACAACTTTCGCGCGATTACTGATATATGTAAACCTGCAAGCCAGCATATTACGTTAAACAGCCATGCTCTATGTGCTTTTTCAACATTTCTGTTTTTATTATTATTATTATTACTGACTAGACTAGCTTTTGCCCGCGACTTTGCCCGCGTACATAAAATATAGAAATAAATACAAACTTTACCTATTTATTATATTGGTGTAGAAGTGTAGATTGGCTCAAACTTAATCACTTTCTCACCTGTTGATAAGCAATGATGTGGTCCACAGTAAAGCAAGCCAGCAAAGAGTACTTTTACTTAATACAAAAATAAAAAAAAAACCCTAAACTAATTTATATTATATAACTAAAAAATTAAAAAAGCACATCAAAATACTTTTCAAAAGCATTCACAAAACTTATTTAAAAAACTTTGAGAATAATGTGGCGTCCATAAATAGGATGGAATCCAGGAAAGTTGTAATGCAAAAAAAAAACATCATAATGCAACTCTCACGCGGCGACAGTCGTTACGCTGTTGAATAAAACATACGAATGTATTTCATTTCACTATTTCATCAGCGCTTGCTATAAGGGGTGAAGGAACTGGTACAGGGCTGCTAGGTTCTATTTAGAGGTGTCTGGCGAAAATTTTAGAGAGATTTATAAAATGAGAAGACAAGTTATGAATAACAACAAAAGATACAGCTCTTGGAATTTGATGATATCCTCAGTCTAGAGCTAGTAGATTACCATACTGTTTGTTTTCTGTCTTATAATCTTACCAGTGGGTGGTAGCCCAGTGTGTATCAGTGTGTTACCCAGTTACTGGGTTATGGAGATGTGTCTCAGTAGTCGTTTCATATAAACGATTGGTATTGATAGCTATGTATAATTAGATTTAGATCAGATACCAACATTGTTGATAAACAGGCTGGCAAGCGTCCATCGTTTTCAGAAATTTTCTTAATTTTTTCAGTTATAATAATTGTATCGAGGATCAATATAACAATTCTAATTTATTTTTAAATACGTGTTTCTTTTTTATTTTGTGTTGTGTCTATATCGAGTATTTTTATTAGCAACCAGCTAAGCTTCACACGGGTGTTACAAACTTTTGAAATTCTCGGCTTTGCTTTAATATAATATGCATGTATTATACAGTCAAATCTTTCTCATGAACCACTTTGTCTATTACTAAAAGCTGGATGAAAATAACTTTAGTACTTTTTGAGCTTTTTGCGTTTATATAGACAGATACGGTGAGGGACTGTGTTTAATAAGGTAAGACGTTCAAACTTTCTTTCTCCCAAACTCGAATTTGGTAGCCCTAAGACGTTTAGTTCGAAATATTCATAATTTTGTATGGGCTGAGAGCGTCAAAAGAAACCTTCGTCTGAACTTACATATTTATCAGCGCACTTCGCGAGCCGCGGGCGAACTCGGGGAATTCAATTTGGCGCGAGAGGGTGACGCACGTTCCTCACCAATTTAAATTTTTGAGACACCCCTCTCTCTGTGTCTCGGCATGGTCACCTTAGTGCATGACTTGAGTTTCAAATGTTCGCTGCAAAATGTTTTCAGCTTTGAAGAAATGGTTAGAATTTTTATGTTGGATGAATGTTGAAGCATGTAATTTTGGCACTCTAAGAAGTTGGGATAGATATTTTACTTTTATACACTAGTAACTTTGTAGCGCAAGATATGGATCTAAGCATTGTCTTCTTCATTATCATGATATATCATCAGCCGAAAGGCGTCTACTTCTGGACAAGGTTACCCCAAATGTCTGTCCGTCACCAGATAAGCCATCTACATTATAGGAATGCTTCTTAGATAAAATAATTTCAAACTTGTCACGCGGGAAACCTTACTCCCCTTTGCCTTCTGTCAATTACTCATTCACTCGTTGGTTTGGTTTCGTATTTGAAATGATGTGAATTCGTTCTTCATTTATATCTACTTATTCGAGTTTATTATTAATTATAGAGCTTAGACAGGCGTGGTTTAAATACAAGGTAACTGTAATCTGATACATTTCTCGAATTTACAAAACCACAATTATATATTATTGCTACTAACTTAGTCGAAAGTCGGTATACATTTAAGCGGAAGTTGGGGAATAATTTTCAACACCAATAGCAGAATCGTCTCAAAACTTCTGTCCTTACTTTATATTAATATATTAAATATATATGTTTGTGTATTTTAATTATATGTATACTTTTAACTCTGGTTTCAAAAACATTTTTTTTTTGTGCGGTAGAGAATGCCTAAGGCATTAAGTCCGTCCATGTACTTTGTGTTGCATGAAGATTATATAAATAAATAAATAACTTTTATAAAATGGCTGACTGGCTGGCTCGATGGCAACTGTCACCTCCCCACCTCGACCACTTGGTGGGACTAGACGTTCCGCCGTTCGGCTAGCTGACTGTGAATACAGTGGCCTTTACGTCCGATTTCGGCTCCGGTTCCGATAAACCAAATTTTTACCATCCAAATCCAGGTTCCGATATAACCATTTCTGTTATATCTCTATTATACTCGTATACCACAAACAAAAACTTTAAAGCACTTAATTTTGTTGTGTATATATATATATATATATATATGAATCCATATTCCCTTGGCTACGCCATCACGCGTGAACGGCTGGACTGATTTCACTTATACTTTTTTATTGTGTTTGTTATTGTGAGGAGAAGATTCATATGTAAAAAAAAAATTGGGTAGATTAGGGTAGTGTAGGAGTAAGGTAGAGTAGGGTAGTGTAGGGTAGAGTAGGGTAGAGTAGGGTAGAGTAGGGTAGAGTAGGGTAGAGTAGGGTAGAGTAGGGTAGAGTAGGGTAGAGTAGGGTAGAGTAGGGTAGAGTAGGGTAGAGTAGGGTAGAGTAGGGTAGAGTAGGGTAGAGTAGGGTAGAGTAGGGTAGAGTAGGGTAGAGTAGGGTATAGTGGGGTAGAGTAGGTTAGAGTAGGGTATAGTAGGGTGGAGTAGGGAAGAGCGAGAGCGAAGCCGCGCGGGCAAAAGCTAGTACAAGTATAAACTACGTAAATAAAACTTTAAAACAAATGGAAGAATTCTACCGATATAACCAACAAAAACAATTTTGTGATTCAACGAATACGCTCTAAAGTTCTTTTTCAGTTTCAGGCCGTCTAAAGTTTTCCAATTAAAAGTAGAGAAATGGTGTTAGACAGAATAGAAAAGATTTTTGAAGACATGTTTTATTTAAGGTCAACGCGTTAATTTGTGCTGATTAAGTTAGAAACCATTTTTATTGGTGGGAAATCAACAAATAACTTCGTCCACTCTAGGTAGAGCAAGAAGAAGTGTCAGACCGTTTTGTTATTGATACAGTCAGTTTAGACTGATAGTCAATTGAGGATACGATTAAAATATACAATGTGACAATCATGTGGCCAAGTGTTCTGACCTGCCAAGTGAGAGAGCGAGACAGTGCGGGCACTCGATCTAGTAAGCAGAAATGCCTTGATCACACGTACCGAGTTAAAGGGCTAGACAGTGCTCTCGACCGAATACTCAGTTCGTATGAACAAAGAGCCGAGTGCTCGGCCGGACGTTTTTCTCTACAACTCGCTTACAACACTGTCTCGGCCGAGCAACATTTTACTGTCTCGCCCTTTTTCTCGGTACGTGTGATCAAGGCAAAAGGGTGCCAAGCTAATGTCTCACCGCTTTGCTCGGCCGAAAATATGGCGCTGTGTTTACACGTACCGAGTACTCGACCGAGAGCACTGTCTCGCCCGTTAACTTGGTACGTGTGATCAAGGCATTACTGTCAAAACTCATCTGCATTCCTTACAGCTCGATGTGCCCGTCCAATATCTGTAGTGTCTTAAAGTCTTCTGACGGAAGAAAGGACTGTTGTTATTTTATCTAGTTTTTCTCTTAAAACCGCACCTGTAACCTTCGGTAGCCCTTTGCGTACTAGGGTCCTGGGTTTCCTTTCCAGAAAATCTCCGCGACAGCAATCCAGAATCTGAATTTCTGTCCCCTTTATGACAATGGGATTGCGCCAGGGGACTTGTAACTGAGAATCCCAACAGGTGTGTAGGCGTTAGGCAGAACCCATCGGATCATGCAGATTATAAGCGCGATGTAATGTTATGTCATATAGCCACTTCCGAATTAAAAATTTGACTATTTTTCGACCTCTACTCAAGACAGAAAATCTGTTGGCATTCACTGCAAAACAATACACTCAATCATACACTCTCAAATATTCCCACATAATACTAACACTATGCGACACTAGTTTTAGTACGTATTACCCGAAACATGTGCCTAGTAGTATTTTTATGTAAAGAATCTATGTACTAAATTTCATAACTGTATCATGAAAAATCACAAAGTTATAAGCTTGTTATGTCCGCAAAAATACATAGTTACCGGGCCATCCAGACGACTGAGGGGTTATTTTGCACTGGCATCCAGCTGTTTCCTGGCGCCTAACCCCGCTATGGCTTGCCGTGACCTGTGTTGTACTTAGTGTCGGTGGTGTCCAGCTTGTGACCTTTTTAAATATTTATCGTTAAAAATCAGACTCTTACTGACTAAAAGACCCACCCCGTTCCTTCTAGCCTTCATACCGGGGCTCGAGCGCCCTTTCGGATAACCCTGGCCCCAGTAGGCTTCGACCCGGCTGGGTCCCTGCTGTTGCTGACAACTCCTTGAGGCGCGCGGGAACAGTGCGTGCCGTCGACGACTTGGGCTTGGTCCGGACAGTTACCGGACGGCCGGACAGTGAGCTACTCATTGCTAATATAACATGGTGTTAAAAATATTGGTATCCATTCAGATACTGATCCTGAATAAACTATATATTCAGGTTTCGCATTAACTTAAAATAATTTTGTATAGAATTTATAACATAAATATTGTTAATGATTACGAAAACCTAAGGGTGGAGTCCCGATGTCCTGAAATACAGGCCCCGAGCCTAGTATAGGCACTAGTCTCCCACAAAATGCTTACTGTATCTATTTTTACACAAGAAAGTGTATATTATATGTATTGTGGCGAGAAAATATATCTTATTATTATTCCATTTATCTACACTAATATAATAAAAGGTAAAATTTGTTTTTTTTTTGTTTTGTTTGTATGAATTAATCTCTGGAAGTACTGGACCAATTGCCAAAATTTTTTCACCGATAGAAAGCTGCTTTATTCCTGAGTGACTTAAGCTATATTTTTTGTACGCGGGCGAAGTCACAGGCAAAAGCTAGTTTTCTATAAATACATAACTAATTCAAATTTTCAATATTTCTTTAAAAAAAGCATATAAAAATAATATTCAAAAGTTTTTTTTTTTTCAGGTGATTTATTTTATTATTATCCACGTAGTTTTGGCATGTTCTTAACTCCAAATTCTCAATTCAGAAATGGATATAACTTATTGAGCAGTGGGTGGATCTAAAGCTACACCAAGATGCACACAAGTTTGACCAACTCAATTTATAATATTAGCAGACACCCACCATGAACTATTTACGCGATGGGGTCACGAACAAAACTTTTAGCTGGTCACCCCTATTTGATTAACTATTTCATGAATATTGATTGCAACCCCTAAACAACTCTAAAGTTTGGAAAGCTGACTAATTAAACTAGCTGCTGCTACTGGCTTTGCTCGCGTGGTAGTTGAAAATTATACCAAGACAACATACTCCTGGAATAAAAAGTATCTTATTTTCTATTCCAGAAAATGTTTTACCCGTGTACCGAGTTTCATAGAAATATGTTCAGCTATTTAAGTGTGAAGAAGTATTTTTTTCATCACCACTGCTCTTAAAATGGTGAAGTAAAACATCGTTAGGACACCACACAAAAATATGTGACAATTACCAATCTGCACTGGGCCCGTGTGTTGGATTAAGGCCTGAGTCCCATTCCTTCTAGAAACGAGGCCTGAGTCCCAGCAGTGGGTACATTATATAAACAATAAAAGCAAAACTTTGTATTTATAAACTTTGTATCCATGTGGGTGTTACTTTGGTTAGTTGGTGCATATTCATTGTGCGTACAGCTAAGGAATGGAATACCCTGCCAGAAGCTGCAACCGTTCTGTAAGCTACAAACTGATGGTTTTAAATCGAGAGTGAATAGGTTTACTTCTAAGCAAGCGCGCTCTATTGTCGACCACCTCATTGTTTTCTAGGTGAGATAGTGGTCAAGCGCGAACCTACAAACAACAACTAAATCTCTTAAATACAGAGTTCTTCGTAATTTTTTTACAAAGAAATAATCGCTACCTGAATATTTAATTTGATACAAAAAAAAAATGTTTGAAATCCCCTCTGCCTGCCTACTATTAAATTTCCGGTGATTTAATTAAGCTTAAAAACTTGGCAGGTTTTTGATTTTTTGCTCAAATATATTTCATAGTATATTCTTGTTAGGGTGAGCGGAATAATTTTATCTGCAACAATGATTTTAGCAGCAACAATGATTTTATGTCAAAATATGAATGACAATTACTGTCCATTCCAGATTGCCTGGATGAGATCGCGGAATGAGATAAGGCCGCTCATTATACATGTGATTTGGTTTTATTTTTATGCACCATGTTTGCATGTAGAATTATGCATATTATAAATAAATAAAAACCAATTGGACGAAATGTTGGTTATCCGCACAGATTTCTTCAAAAACAACAGTTATAAATTTATCACAAAAATAAAAGTTTATGGCAGTTTTATGACATACGTGCTAGTACGTATGTCATTAAATTGCCATACATTAATAAATGTTATTTGTGTAACTAACTTGAAATACTTAGATAAAATATTTAAAGTTACTAAAATGACAATAAATATACTTTAATTGCATTCAATTGAGGAGATTTAACCTAATTGGACAACATACTACTAGCGGTTAAAAAACTTGTCAAAAATTAAGTTTTTAATAATAAAATTCACAAACAATTTTGCATTCACGCCAGAAGCTTTTATTGGCACCATAGTTGATGGTTATGAACGAAATAATTAACAGACGGACATTCATTATATTGAATTGCATGTCTATATTTGTGATGGTCGTAACGAGAATATTAATTTGGTACAGCCAGCAACGAGTTTCGGTTGCAACGCAAATATTTTTTTAAAACATAATCACTAGATTAGTGTCTTGTTTCTGTATACTAAAGAATCTTTATACTAAAGTCGGGTTTAGCTAGTACTTATTTTCAAAATTGCTATCCACTGAGGATAGTATAGCAACATCTATGACGCTACATAAGAACTAATCTTCCTGCCCTTGTCCCGTTTTATTTGATGTCGGCGCAACACGTTTTTTTCTTCCATTCTGTCCTGTCACTCGTCACGCTATTACTAACTCCCTTTTCTTTCATATCGCTTCTCACACAATCCATCCAGCTTTTCTTTGGCCTCCCTCTTCCCCTCCATCCGCTACGCTACATAAGAACTACGAAAGAAAAATATGAAATCCTGCATCGCGCAAGTAAAGTTCTCCGTGCGATCAAAGTATATACAACAGCCCGAAATCATCTATCGGGCGGTTGCCCACCAGGCACATAACTCCCTTCTGGTCAGAGGATCCTCTCTTTTGAACGGAGGTTTGCGTGATATTACTTTCTGTTCCGTATACGTCCAAAATAGCCTTACCACCACGTGGTTATGATCGTATTGGGACACTAGAGGGAGACCCATTTCTCTCAAGTGCTACACTTCAGACTGACCATACTTTCATAATTAAAAAAAAAAAATATAAATTGTTCATCATTTACGTCTCTTTCATCATCAGCATTTTTAATGTTCCCACTGCTGGAACTAAGGCCTTCTCTGTAGGAAAGGGAATGGAATGGGTAGTAATCCACCACGCGGGCCCACTGCGGGTTGGTGAATGTAACATGTCTTCGAATTTTTGGTTCTAGGATATTTGGTTCTAGGGATTCATCACGATATATATTACACAAAGTAATGCGCCTGACAGGGTTTGAACCCACGATCTACAACTCATAAATCGGAGCCTGCTCTCTTTACTTACTAATTTAAACGGTTACCTAAACTAATGCTTAACCACTCAAAATCGCGCCACGGCAATTCTCATCGCAGGTTTCTGCCATGCAGCGTCGTATCGCAGTATTTTTTTGGAGCCTTGAACCTTCCTTTTCCATCATTACTTTCCTTTTCCTCATTTTTCAAGTGTTTCAAATTATCCCAAGAGAGAACAAAATATAATATTTTAAGATTTCATACAATATTAATCCACTTTCCTGTTTAAATCCGAGCAAAATATGGCACAGTCTAAAAAATAACACTCGTAAACGTAGCCAACGTTTATAAAAATAAGCCTCAGCCAAAAATATTTGGTACGATCTTTTTTTATTTTTCATTTAGCGAGTTACGAATGTTTTTTGTGAATGTGAATATACAGATGGGGGTTTGAACCCACCCTTCAACCCTATCGATACAGATAAAGACCACTTTGACCCCTAAAGATTTGTGGGGGATTATCGCCTTTATCATATTCAGTTCGGAAAAAAAAACAATTTTCCTAAAAACAGACCTGTTTGAATTCGATTGTTGAAACATTCATAGACTGTTTGTTATGTGAAAGTTTAGATGTAGCAAAAAGGATTTTTTTTAGACAGATTATTTTTGCCTCGGTATTGTTGAACGGCTGCACCTATTTGGTGTTTTTGTGAGATACACAGTGTTTTTGTTATATATTTTTTATTTTATTCAAGTTTTTTACTTCATTTTGTGTGACTATATGCTAAGTAAGGTTTTTTTTCTTTATATGTTGCTACTGTCTTTTT
Source organism: Mythimna albipuncta (assembly GCA_929112965.1). NCBI lineage: Eukaryota > Metazoa > Arthropoda > Insecta > Lepidoptera > Noctuidae > Mythimna > Mythimna albipuncta. The sequence continues at coordinate 3,917,007 of OV815973.1, forward strand.
AATTTACGGTAGTTGATTTAATTTTTAATGTTATAAAAAAACAATTGTACGTAATAAAAACCGCTTTAACATCATTTTAAAAGGTCAGTGATCGTAATTTTTTTTTTTTGTAATGAAGAAAAAACTACAAGATCTATATACAGAAGAATTCTAATATTATTATCTTATCGCCAAAACATACATGTTGTTACTACATTGTGTGTATCTACGAGTGTGTATGCCAAATAAAATAGTTTTCTTTCTTTCTTTCCAAAACAACAACACTACAAACTTCAACAAAAACTAAATATTACCACTATAATTTCCTCCAACTACTACATTACGCCACTATCTCCTGTTTTGACGCTGTTTTTGTACAATAAATACAGAATAACCCAGTGCGTGAATAAAAAAAAAAACCATTTGCGACGACCATTATCCTCGGCCAGCATGCTGACGTAAGCCTGAATTAACTGCCTGCCCTAGTCAACAAGCGTATAGAAAACTGGGCGAATAAAATGGCGGCCGCTGTACATTTTTACCCGGTTCGCCCCTAATGGGGCAGATTGGATGTATTTTATTAATGACGCTTTTTAATTTGATTTTCATGTCCGTAGTTGTTGAGTTTATATGGGGTAATATGCTACCTACGTGGTATGTGTGTGTTGGTTTCCAAAGGTATTCTGTTTGGAAAACGTTGGACGGGACAAGTGTTAGATCACTAGTTAAAATAAATCTATTTCGATATTTTTATGAATAATAGGTTTAAATTACAGTACAGTTACACTTTAATTTATCCTCTAAATGTGGTCAATATGGGTTACTTCGACTTTACAACAGCAATGACTTGAACACTAATGGCCGTTGACTTAAAAAACCACTACATTTATACTCATCATATTTTAACAAAGATGCAAGAAGGGTAACCTAAAAATCAATAATTCGAAGTCAAACTAATTTCAATGATAAAGGAATAATATTTACTTTACTGCTCTTTAAAATTGTTAATTAGTTATATGATAGTTCATATAATTAATCAATACATTCATTCACTAGTCTTAAAAATATGTAAGACTAAGTACATTCATAAATGTTACCAACAAAATTTTATTTCCTAGCATTTGACAGTTAGCGGTTTTCATAAGTCATAGTGTATTTACCACATAGGAGTCAAGCAGAGTCGAAGCCTACTGGGGCCGTGGGTGATGCAAAAGAGAACCACGGGACTCTGAAATGAAGGTAAAAAGGAACAAGAGTGAGTTTTAGTCAGTACAAGTGTGATACTATAGGGCGGAAGATGTCATTAGATGATTTCAAACCTAAAAAAATGTCTTGACCAATTTTGGGTTCGTTCCTGGGTAGACCGACGAGATTAATTTCCTAAACTTTAAAAACAAACCCAGCCTAGTTATTGTGACAAAAATAATGCAGTCCAGATAAACATGAAATAATACAGCAACAGTAATATTATAAACACAACTTAATTCTGTTGTGTGAGCGGATTTATCATCACTAACTCCCCTTTGTGACCGTTATATAGCCTCGTACTATTTTATGGAGTTCCTGCAAACAGTTTTATGTATACTAATCCGGTTAAGTGACTGCTTTTTTACGATTTATGACTGTAAACAAGAAATATTTTAAATTTTGTGTCTGTGAATTTCTGTTTTAAGATTTTACTTCGAATCTAGTAAAGAGCTCTTATTAGATCAGTGATGAAAAGTTTTAGCTCTTATCTATCTCTCTCTCTCTCTCTCTCTCTCGTGTTATCACAGGATCGGCACTCCTCGTCATTCTTCGACACACATGTATGTGCGGGGTCGTCGAGACATAAATTGTAGGCCACTGTTTATGGCAGCCGTTTCTTCTAAACTTTTAAGGAGCAACAGCGATGCTCAGGTCATATGATCTTCAAGCCTATTTGGGTACTTATGGATGTACATAATTATCAAAAAATAAAAGGCTTTATTAAAAATTGGAAAAAAGCGAGGAACCATGATCGTTGGAAGGAGTGGAGGGAGGCCTTTTCCCAGCAGTGGGACAATATAGGCTAACTATAATAAATACAATAATAATAATATTTATTAGCAGTATCGTACTTTCAGACATCTAGAGACTCTTCTCATTCAATCTATAGTATGAACGAACGCAGAGTCATTATTCACTAGCTGGCTTAAAAACCTATTAAAATCTCGAAGAAAGAATACGGCTCCAATTTTTCCCCTAATTTAAATGAGTGGCCTTCTCCCACTAAAATAAATTGGCAACATTTTAACGGCCCTCCGGGTCCAAACACGATAAATTCTAAATGAACCCGTAAATTATCTTGTTTAAACTCAAAAAAGGTAAAAGTAAATTAATTTCCAAACCAACCATACATTGCAAAGGTGTGTTAAGGGTAATTGAGCAATTCTTTACAAGGTTCTTGTTTTTTTAGAGATTACAGTAACAGATATTTTGTTGGTTGGTAAAAAGGGGTAAAAAGGTTTTGTGGTTACATGAACAAACAGTGCCATTTTACCCCTGCATAGTTTATCATTTTAATTACATGAAAGCATTACGATATCCTGAGATAAAATGAGAAAAGAATCTGCCCAATATATCTTTCGGCTTCCAAATGGTCCTCAATTCCTCCTGATACAGCGATGTGTTCCGGAAGGTCCAGGGCGGAGTTTATTGGCTGCTTTGTAATGGAACACACATAAAAACATCTTATCCGATTGGTATAAATCCTTAACTACCGGGTAGCCTATAGTACCCAGATTGTCCTAGAATATTTACGATGGTCATCCAATCAAATGGCTTTGTTCACGGCTCTGACGATCAACGAAGCGAACACCAGAAATAGCCACGGTTCTCTTATGACGATTTATTATGTTAGATGATGAGCAATATTTCTTCGCCTTCTTAGAAGGGAATGACTCGTCGTCATTAATCTAACACAATTACTGTCACACGTCAGGAAAACTCATAAAGGAAAAATCCATAGTATTTGTGGGGTAGGACGGCACTTGGCATAAGTCTAGTAGTTCGTTAGGAGCTCAAGTCAAAGATTACTCACTCAATATACTAAGAAAATGAACAGAAAAGCTTTACCACTTATTTTGAGATGAGAAATCATAAAATAATAATTATATAATAGAAATAATTTTGAAAGAAACCTTTATTTGATAGTCCATTTGCAAGGGCGAGGGAAAAAACCTACGTTTTATGAAAAAGATATTTATTGTGAATTGTTGTGATTCAGAAAGTGAACAATTGAAATGTTTATTTGGCACATTCAGATATACAAAATGCAGAAGGTAAATGTGAAGAAACTTCAATTAAACAAACAATATAACAAAAATAAATAGACCGTCCCTTGGAATAACTCTAGTGATTTCTCAACTTATCTAGATTTGAGTATAAAATCAGATTCAAATCTAATAAAAACGTCAAACAAAGCCCACTCTATTCCAACCCTGTCTTTCCCTTCGGAAAAGGTATGAAACCTTTCCAAAAGAATTTTTAATAGATTCGTGAATTCAAACGATCCTCTGTCCAGTCCGTTCCAATTTGCACAGAGGTTTGAAATCGCGGTGATCTGCCCGCGGCACGTCCCCACATTCGCTTGGACAGTTTTTGATTGATTTTTATTCCTATCTCAGTAACGATTCTCTTGTTTACATTTAACTGGTGTTTGTCTTATAAAAATACGAGGAAATCGATTTCAATGTTTTTGTGGTCTTTGCAAGAGCACTTTTTGATGGAATATTTTGGTGGGCGGTGTTTGTATTGGAAACCGTAAATTTAATTCATAATTTATTATTTATTTATTATATTCTTTATTGTACACCGTTGTATTCTTTATTGTTCATAATCATCATTTCAGCCGAAAGACGTCCACTGTTGGTCATACGCTTCCCCCAAGCGTCGCTACAACGACCGGTCCTGTAAATTTGAACCCCTTGAGCGCCGACATACATGTATACAACTTGAATGACCATGAAAAACTTAAATTGTTGGTTTGTACATAGGTTTGTACGGAATTTTTTTGTCCAGAAATCTTGGTTTCTCTATCTTTGTTTTTTTTTTAGGGGTTTAACAATGTTTAACGTTAAAACCCTGTCTACAAGCTATAACTCTGTTAAAAATATATCGACTTGATTGAACAGATTAAAGACGATTCATGTTTTTACCATAACATTTTCCCCTGCCTTGCGTGCATTGACCCAAGGACGAAAAAAAGACGATATATCATCAAGTTTTCTTCTCTTATAAGTTCCGCAGATAAATTGAGGAAAATGACACAATTTTGTGAAAAAAGAAAACGATGTTCGTGAATATATGATCTTTGGATCATTAATGGCCAATCCGATCATGAGTCCCCCATCGTAATATTAACGAGTGTTTTTATTTATGGCTTACAAAATTTAAATGCAAGGTCAAAATCAAAATGAAGGCAAGAAGGAGCGGGAAGGGTTTATTAATCAGTAAGAGTTTGAGACTATCTCCCGCTCCGCCCAAAGGCCCCCGCTGCGTTTGACCACCATCTCACCTTTTTTATGGTGGGAAAAAATCATGCATTGACGACCCCCGCTCTTGGGTGGAGTGGGAGATAGTGTCAGACTCTTACTGACTAAAAGACCCACCCCGTTCCTTCTAGCCTTTATACCGGGGCTCGAGCGCCCTTTCGGATAATCCTGGCCCCAGTAGGCTTCGACCCGGCTGGGTCCCTGCTGTTGCTGACAGCTCCTTGAGGCGCGCGGGAACAGTGCGCGCCGTCGACGACTTGGGCTTGGTCCGGACAGTTACCGGATGGTAAGTGACGATGTGGTGAACGAAGGAGCACGGTTACCTAGAAGAAACCTATTCACTCTTAAATACCCCTAAGTTGTAGCTACCAGGAAACACAGACTCTGGTAGCAAATTCCACTGTTTTAAAACCACAGTTACTCTATTAATTCTCGCAGCCCAGGCTTTTACCACTCAGTCTAAAATAATAATAATAAAGAGCTCTTTCTTCTTATAAAGGCACCTATTTGAAGCCATTTTATAAATAAAAAGTTACAAAACTGCACACCACCATTCCTTGTAAACGGGCTCAGACGTTGCAACCCCTCAAAGGAGACTGCACCCCTTTCAACGAATTTATCTCATATTTTTAAAACATACGACGACACAGTAAAATATTCATTCTTTGCCACAACCCTGCTGTCTCAGCATGACAATGTTGCTTCACCATTTAATTTTGATCTTGACTTCAAAATTTTGCAGCAGCCAATTTAAATGTATAACCTGACTTGCAAAGTTGATGTTTTTTTTTTATATATTTGTGAAGAGTTTATTTTGTTGATTAGCTGAAGATTTTCACAATGTTATCAACCTGGTTTTGTATGCGTCTGTCGTCTATTTTATATCAGAAAGGCAATTTTTTGAAGCGATATTGATAGTTTGTCTAACTTTATTTAACATGTTTTTAAAATTTGAATTTACTTTTTAGGGAAGATTAATGTATATTTTTGACCTTATTTAAGTAGAAAATATAATATGTCTATGTCACTTAATGATAAAGCAGCTTTTTTAGAGGAGGGAGAACTTTTTAAATCGATCCTGTTGATTCAATAAAAAACGAAAATACAAATCGTTTTTGTTTGTAATATTAGTATAAATAACTAAATAAAGAAAAAAATGTTTGTTCGTGCACCACGCAATTGTATAAACAAAGTTATATACACAATGAAAAAGAAAAAAGTAAAATAATAAAAGTATACATAAATGATAACGCAGCCAGCATGGTCAGGACCGAAGATAACAAAAATGCTTTTGCACGTTAATTATAAGATTTATTCCTTTCTAATAACTCAATTATAGATTAACATTTAAAATAATTTGCGCCTTTTAGTCTTTTTTTGACATCCGTTTTAACATCTGTCAATGTTCTTTTTTAAAATTTAAATGAGTACCTATTTCTTTTTTTTATCATGTGCCAGTTCTCGACCACATAAAGAGGTACTGATCAAAGAGGATTTATAGTATCATTGCAATAATAGGAATACAGTAATCTACACAGCTATCACTCACACTGCAATGGGGGTCATCTTTCCCCCACTCATAAATCCTACTTTTTGACAATAGAACTCTGTAGCCAAAAATATGGGTTTCTTTCACCCCAAAGGTTCTCTTAGATAGAGAATGTTGACATTGATTTACAGTTTGTGCTTACATATTTAGGAGTTTGTATATTTATGATGAGCGACCCGGAGTAGCGAGGTATTATTTGTAATTATTTATTCATGTAAATGGGTTTTTGCTGTTTTCATAGACTCGTGTTTACAACGACCGTTTTATGAAATAACGCTAATTATTACGAGACTTTTTTCAGTACGACACTCAAACCAGTTGCTCTCGCGAATTTATAAAATGATAAATGATATTTATTTTGCGAATGGCTTTTTGAAAACACACGACATTTTTTTTCGTCATTTATAAACTAGATGAAGCCCGTGTTTCCTAGCTGACTACCCTGAGAAGAAACACAGAAAACCCAGGGGTAGAAATCTAAGGCCCTACAGCAAACATATAAAGTTCAAATCATATGAGAACCATGCAGATCGAGGTCTGAGATGGTTTTTGAAGAAATAACCACGCAGATCTAAGTGGACCTGTTCAGTCAGTGCAAGCATTAGTCAATATTCGTACTATTCGTGAAGATGAAAGGACTCAGGACTACTAATTAGCTCAACGATTTGACGATATTCATTTAACAGATAAAATTAACTATTTGTGAATACGAAGATACAGAAAATAGTGAATAAGCTACTGCTTTGGTTAAAATCTAACCTAATTTTCAAATAAATATAGGTTTTAGGCACTAGATTCCTCTTGAAACGACTGGCATACAACAGCGGTGCCAGCAAATGCCCTGTGGTAAGTAAATAAAGACCCGCATATCAGTTTCCTCTTCATTTTTTTTTAAGGACCTTTACATGTCTATGCTAATACTATATAAACAACGACTTTTTGTACATGAATAAACTCAAACCGACAAAAGAAAGCAAACCTCAAGCAAAAGCTAGTGTCTTATAAAGCATGTCAGCCTAATTGTAAGTTATCTTATTCGTAACAGTTGTAGCTTAAAGCATTTAAGCAATGCAATGAGATAACTCCAGTCAGTTCAATTCAATTCAAATAAATAAAAAAATCGTTTTATTTTATTACACTCGAGCTTTTTCCTGCAGCTTCGCTGGCGTGTATAAATATATATATATATATATATATATATATATATATATATATATATATACCTATATATATATATCACTCAGTAATAAAGCAGCTTTTTATCGGTGAAAACAATTTTCGAAATCGGACCAACACTCTCAGAGGTTACCTCCTGCAAACAAAAAAAACATAAAAACAAACTTTATTTCTTTATTATATTAAACGTAAACGTTTAAAGTGTAGATATATAAATAACAAAATATTATATACATAGGAAACTAAAATATTAACAAATGATTTATGCAAAACCTAATTACACACAATATATACACTAAAAGCTACTCTTAACTAAAATATGGCGTCATAAAACTCCTCCGCATCGCTCTCGACCTAAAAGTTGTATTCGATATTCCGAAAAAACTCGGGGACCTTTAATTGTTAATTCCGAAGCGACATCCCGAACGCAGTCCCTATGTGTTTTTAATTAAATTTCCCGCGCGAAATCTTTTCCATTTCTTTTGTTACGGCAAAGTTAATAATTGCTTTTGCAATATGCGACAAACAAGTGGAATTATTGCGTGGTATATTTTGGTTTCATTTGTGTTTGGGATAAAAGTAGGTTAGGTTAGGAGCCCGTGACTAAAACAATATTATGAGTACAGTCCTCTTAGCCATGTTACAACCGATTGTCTTGCGTCAAACGCCAACTCAAGACATTCGACGCCCTCAATTGGTTTGTTCCGACCACGTGACAAAGCATTGAGATAACGTCATTCCTGTACATTTGAAGTTTTCTGCTAGCGCTAGTGATTGCAGATTATCAACTTAGCTTAAGGTACAGAACAGTACCTAATAGCAACCCGGTCATCATATCTTCAATCTTCGAGAGTTTTTAAACGGAGAAGTCAGTATGACACATTCATCTGATCGAAAGTCAAAAGTAACACAAAAAATAGACATGAATTTTCCTTCTAAAAAGTTAAAGGCTTAGATGCCAGACCAGTTTAAAAAAAGACGGGTTGCACTCCGGGAGTGCCGGCAGAAGTGAAAACTTGATTATTAACGTTGAAATATGTATATATAAATATATATAGATATATATCTAGATAAATATATATATATATATACGTTGAAATATATATATATATGTTTATATATATCTATATATTTGAAACAGTAGGCCCAGGCATACATTTTCGCCGCGCTGTAGAGAGGGAATAGCTGTCTACTCTCCATCCGTCTTACGCTTTTTCAATCAGGTCACGTGTCCTGACGCGAGTTTAAGATTTTATACCCATTACAGAAAAAGTGCTCAACGCCGCTAAAGAAGTTTTCACTTCAAAAATGAAGAAAATTAACCCTTGATTAATACCAGTAAACATCAAAGCTTCGACTTTTGTTTTGATGATTTGAGTTTTTTTAGGTGGGATCATCCAATGACGGATTCTCACACTCTAGGGTGGAGTGGGATGTCAGAGTTGTATTGACTTAAACCCACTCCTATATTTCTTCTTTGTTTTGCGTTCTAGGTCCCCGGCTTTCTTTTCAGAACCGAACCCTAGTAGGCTTCGGCACTGCTATGCCCCTGCGGTTTCGGCTGACATCTCTCTGAGACGTGAGTGAAACACTACGCACAGTCAACGACTCAAGCTTAATCCGGACGGTTACCGGTCGGCCAGTCAAGAAGTTACCCAATACTCGCCGTCCGCAAGCCCACTGATCGCGGTGGAGACGAGTTGGAGAACATGACTTGAAAGATGTCAAACAAAAAAAACACCAGGTTAGCCCAGCTCTGAACAATAAAAAAAAATCTACCTTCACTTCTCCGCTTTAGTAAGCCATAAAAGCGTTCTTTTGTAAAATAAAATAAAAAGAGTGCCAAGTTACCGTAATGGCGGGCAGCCTGGCAGATTACATTGTACTATTACACAAGATATATTGTAGATTGATGACAGAAATGGGATGTAAATTACGTTAGGTTTCTCCTTTTTTTCAGGAGATGGGAATTTAACGCTATTACAACGCTGATTGGACTTTGTAGTGGATTGGGAGTGGCCTGGAATCGTGCGGTCTTGATATTCCGTTTTTTTTTTGGTTGTTTTATTTCATACCCTGTTTTCTTTTTTTGTAACTGCAGCTTTTCTATTAGTCTTAAAATTTTAAAGCCAATAAGTAATACAGATTCTTACCACTATTATTAGTTTGCTTATGTCTTATATCTAGATCCTTTTTGAGTAAATGCCTCGTCCACCCCATGCCTTTTTTTTCCTCTTCTGGTCTACTTTGTCCAATCTCTTCCAGTTTTTTCAACTGTTAACAGCCCATCGTTTTCATTGGTGTATCTCTAGTCAATTGCCAATCCACCTACATATATCGTTCTGAAATGTCTGGCTTAAGACTGAAAAATAAACTCTTAAAAGAATTTTAACCATGTAAAAACAGCAAAATGAGGTTGTAACAGTTTTACGTCGATAGTTTAAACTACGGTTGGCGCGCTCAAACGTTAACAAGTTTGAGGGATGTGAAGGCAACGTTGCATTGCGTGTTTTATGAGGCGTAAACATGCAACAAGCGGTCCTTGTCTGATAGTCTAAAGTAAACTGTTACTGTATCACCGCGTTGCTTCATAAATTTCTCTTCAATGCTTTCACGCTTGTTTAGTGACTCAAATAATTCACGAGACATTTTTATTTTAATATACATTCTTTTTAGCGTATCGATGGCGAAACTAGTTAAAAACTTTGCCTGGCCCAAAATTCAGCCACGGGTAGTGCCGACCGTTGATGCTGTTAGGTCTATATGAGCAGGCAACTGGGCACGTTTTTTTTTTGGTAGGAAAAAATCATGCATTGTCATCCCCCGCCCTTGGGCGGAGCGGGATATAGTGTCAGACTCTTACTGACTAAAAGACCCACACCGTTCCTTCTAGCCTTCATATCGGGGCTCGAGCGCCCTTTCGGATAACCCTGGCACCAGTAGGCTTCGACCCGGCTGGGTCCCTGTTGTTGCTGACAACTCCTTGAGGCGCGCGGGAACAGTGCGCGCCGTCCACTGGGCACGTGATGCAGGACGGAAGGTCGGACGTGGTCAATGGAGAGACGCCGCACAAACACTGAAGATCGGAACCATCCGAGAACCCCCATCTGTGGAGATTATCTTTGCTGCGCCCAACCTGGGTGCGGAGTCTGTTTAGAGTTTTCCAGGTTGGCCATGGCAATTCGTGTCCAGGAGAGAGGCTCTACGACGGCTCGAAAATATATTCATTTAATTATTAAAAGTCTTCTTGTAGAACCTTTTAAATTCTAAATGGACAATTTGACCCTAACAAGAACTCGATAAACAGAAAATACTCCTGAAATAACGATTAACTTAGCCATCGTAATCATTGTGGAATGATTGATGACGTTGGTGTAGACTAATTGTAACAAAAATCATCCTATACCCAAAAATCAACCAGCAATTTTTCATTAAAACCAATGAAAAATACAGATTCAATGATGAAACTACCAGGCTGGCATAGAAGCGAAGCGGTCAGAACTCAAATAAGAGCGAGCTCAGTATGAAATAGTAGTTGAACTGAATAATCTTATGATCCCTAGATTGAAATCGTCCGATGTTCGTGCCCTCACATGGTTCTCCTGGGAAATAAGTGAATAGTTCCCTGTTTAATTTACTACAGACGGGAGTTCACAGTACGCTGACTTTGCTATATTAGTAGCCCGCATCCGCCACGTATCTCTAAATATGGTTCATGATAATAGCAAGGTCTTTTGTTAGGATGTAATAACGTTGGTAGTTCTATATTTGGACATTTCTGTTGACCAGGGTTAATATTAGATCTGTAAGGATGAAGATAGAGAGAGTAAATGCCATATTGAAGTTATTGGCTATTGTAGATAGTCCATGGTGTACTGTTACTTACTGAATGATATCCATTTAACGAAATTGTGATTATAGAAGGCCCCAGATAACCGTGCATTAAAGTACATTGACCTTTTCCTAATATCTCTGCGTAGGTACACGAAAAACAAACAATTTACTGCTTTTCATTACTATGTCATGCAAAGGATCACGATACATGTTGATTTAAGACAGCTTTATGTCTTATTTTCCGTTTTTGAAATTAAGAATTTCAACAAACGTACGAGGGTCAATGACCGTTATTGCACGTTTATCTGGAATATAATATAGTGCTACCATATTTCCATTATTGCTAAGGTTAAGGTTAGATAACATACAGATCTCTGAGTCACCTTTATCGAAAAAAAAAATAAAAATGGCAGCTTATAATTTTATTATTGCTGTCAGAAACAAAATGTTATCTAACGTCCATCTATATTAGTTCTCGTAAATTCATTTATGGAGTTTAGGATTTTTTTCACCAATTAAACTAAACGTCAGTTCATATTATGGATGAATAATGTAGTTCTAATTTATGTGTTCAGTAGCCATTTTTTTAACAATATCTTCTGTTTTGGCATCTTGTTTTACTAAGCATGTGACTGTCACATTTTATTTGTTTACAGTTTATTTGTTTATTATACACCTACTTTTTCTTTTGACAGTCGATAGATCACAGAACCATAGAGAAAAATACACAGAACACTAATATTTATAGATTATACACTCCTCAGATTAGTAAGAGACAATAAACACTCTAATTTTTAGAAACCGCCGTGCAGTACGCTGTGCGCTCGCGTTCATTTGTTTGTCTATGATTTTGACAAATGATTTTGGAGCGCGGCGTCAGGCGTCTGTCTATGGTTTATTTATTACTTTTCTATATTTCTTTAACACTAGACACTTATTAACAGAAATTCACGCTTTTTACCAATGTTATGAATTAATTACTATTTTTCCAATGTTTGTAATATAAATGTAGTTTATTTAATCTCCGTGAGTGTGACCGTGGCATTACCGCGGGCCCTAATAGAATAACAGCGCTGCGTTATTTATCTCTTTAAATATCGCAGCATACGCTGAGTTAGGCGGCTTTTTGACGTTACACATATTTTAAAGTTATACAAAATTCGTTATCATTATCCGTTATCTGTTGTTAAATTTTTTAATGTATATTAATTCTGTTTTTTTTTTCTGTTATTTTTATGTATGTGGTACAAATAAACGTTTTTCTTTCTTTCTTCCTTTCCACATCTTCTTTAACTTCTTCACCGTGTAAATTTGTTCCACCAAAATGATCGTATGTCTCAACTATCCCACGGGGTTAATACTATTCTGATGATCTTATAAGAAAGTTCAAAGTCCTTTTAAGGGACAACTACCCACAACAAAAGATCGACTTCCTGTTCTAAGGATGTACCACGACATTTATATACTTCTGTCACAATACTCGTAACAACGTGGGTACGGATGCGACGTACATTAGCGGTTATAAATGACGTAAGTTGAGAATTTATTTGGAAACCACGCAATGGAGAGCGCGGAAAACGGACTGCATTAAAGTGTCAAAGACAAAGTCGAGACAACCTCAGGGCATGAATTCATTTCCTTGTAAAATACTGGATACTAAAGGAGGATATCATGAACCGTGACAGTAACAAAGTTATCTGCGATTATTGCCGGCTTTTAGCTTAGTTCTTGTTTGGAATGGAAAATAGTCTTTAAAGATACATGTCATAGGATTCTCAATCGTTTAAAGTCTTAACAGTATCCTTGGTTACTCAAATTAGAGCAATAGTTGTAGAGGCTGCAACTGGTGGGTTATAAGTTGTAAGTTCAAACCCCGGGTTTGAACTATGTACTTCAACAGACACTTTTTATTGTGGTTTATTTCATCAAAAATACTTTCAAAACGATGAAGGAAAACTAAGCGAGGTCCGAGGTCCTAAAACAAAAAGTTCTAAGACAAGTGATATAAAACAAGAACCCGCACTGGGCTTGTGTGGTGGATGAAGATCCATTCTTTCTCCTAGAGAGGAGGCTTGAGTCTCATCAGTCGAAACACTAGATGATTATATTATAATATTAAGTCTACTCAATATTCTACAATTTGGTCAGACGACATGGCTACTTAGACAGTTTTGTCATTTGTCACGCGTTTGAAGAGCAGCAAAGAAGATGAAACATATCCGGCGAAGAAGTATTTTTATACCTGGCAATGTTTTTAGTCCATAATATTGCATATTTAAAGGTTTCAAAGTGGTATAGGTATATAAAATTGACAGTATCAAAAAGCCAGGCAGTGGTAAACTATGGCCTCAAACACTGCTAGACTTCATTTAATTCCACTCCAAATATAAAACAACATTTATCGAACTGCACTAAACACCAGCATTGCAGTACTCATAGGAGCTTTAACTACACTATAAGAGACATCCAAAACGATAAGTTTATATACAAAGTCAAAGTTGAAACGTTTATTGCAAACCAAGTGTACAAAAAGTGTGTGATGGTGTATGTGTGTGTGTGTTATATTGTGTGCCTATAAATTGTGGTCCACAGAAGCACTGCTATCATTAATTTGCAGCGATTATGAATTTCAATCCGTATGGTAGTGAACGATTACAAAAGCCGTTTGGGAATAATATTGTGGGTGTTTATGAAACATTGGCACAGTAATATTATTGGCATTCATGATTATTATTTTCCTCTGGTTCCACTCTTGTAAACCATTGAATATAAATTTGTTTATAATTTTGTACTTACTTTTGCCTGAAGCCTATGGTCACTCAGGAATAAATTAGCTTTCTATCGGTGAAAAAATTTTTGCGATCGGACCAGTACTTTCAGAGATTATCTCCTACAAACAAAAAAATACATAAAAACAAACTTTACTGCTTTATAATATTAGTGTAGATTTTCATTGTCTTAACACTTTATTTACAATTTTAAATATTTCTTAGAAAAACAGCTAAAATTATAAAAAAAAATAGTAACCTACTAATATCGCAAACAAGGTTCAAACTACCGACAGTCAGAGCTCTAAGCGAAAGGAACCCGCTAAAAATACGAGCCGTGTCCATATTTCTGATTCAAGAAATTTTGGTACTATCAACACTTTTCTACGCTAAAAACAATCGTATGGCATAAACACTTATGCCATACGATAACACACCATAACTATAAGTTACTAAGGTAAAGCAAAGCTTAAAGGGTAGCTCACTGTCCGGCCGTCCGGTAACCGTCCGGACCAAGTCCAAGTCGCCGACGGCGCGCTGTTCCCGCGCGCCTCAAGGAGTTGTCAGCAACAGCAGGGGCCCAGCCGGGTCGAAGCCTACTGGGGCCAGGGTTATCCGAAAGGGCGCTCGAGCCCCGGTATGAAGGCTTGAAAGAACGGGATGAGTTTTTTAGTCAGTAAGAGTCTGACACTATCTCCCGCTCCGCCCAAGAGCGGGGGTTGTCATAGGATGATTTTTCCCATCGAAAAAAAAAAAGGTGAAGCAAAGCTTGCTACTAGTCAGAGAATTCCCGTTTGCTTATTTCGTACTGTAATAAAAATACCAATCTCTATCTCTCTTTTAAGAACAAAAACAAAAAATACATAATATGCCCTATAATTCTATTATCGCTGTTGGAAACGACAAAAAACGTCTTCCATTTTTTTTTCTCATCAATTCTTTTATGGAATTTTATAAATTTATTATTAATTTTTCCATGCTAATAAGCAGCCCCATGGCACTTAGCTATGAATAACGTTATATCATAAAAGAATTTTTGTAATTGAATAAGATCTTTCAGAGCTCATATTTATTATAGACAGTAATATATTGCTCATTTTATTCCTCTTTTTGGTGATGTGATATGCGCTGTCTAAGCACGGATATGCATATGCTGAAAGAAAGAAAGAAAGAAAAATACTGCTGCTGCCATGAAGTTCCAAGTTCGCATCCGGATAAGTACCAATGTGAATTTTTCACTTCATATGTACTTTTACTGACGGAAAGGGAATCATTTGTCTTGGTATTGCTATGTCGAGAAGAAAGATGAAACGCATGTTACTAAAAGAGGTATGAGTGTATGTGGATGGATAATAATAATAATATTCCACAACTCATCGGAAATCGTTTGTCTTGGTATGGTCATGTAAAGAGGAGAGATGAAAAGCATGTTACTAAAAGAGTTATGAATTTACATGTGGATGGATGGAGAGGGAAAGGGAGGCCAAAGAAAAGATGGATGGATTGTGTGAGAAGTGATATGAAAGAAAAGGGAGTTAGTGATAGCGTGACGAGTGACAGGACAGAATGGAAGAAAAAAACGTGCTGCGCCGACCCCAAATAAGATGGAACAAGGGCAGGAAGAAGAAGAAGATTCCACAACTATCACACAACGCCGTCTAGTCTTAAGCTAAGCAGAGTTTGTGGTATGAGTAATGGAGAGGGAGAGTGATATCAAAAAAAAAGTATGGATTGTGTGAGAAATTACCTATATGAAAATATGGAGTTAGTGTTAGCTTGGCGGGTGACACGGACAGTACAGAATCATTGTGGTTCTTTCCCATTCTTCTCCATAGGAAACGACCATTGGAAACCGTGCGCTAGCTTCTAAAGTTCTAAAAGTACTCATATAGACCTATGTGATATAAAAAAAATGTGTTTGAGTTTAAATGGATTAAAAAACGTGATTCACCGACCCTGAATAAAAAGGAAGAAGGGCAGGAAGATGATGATGTATTTTTCTAAGTTTATTTAGGATTTTACTAACACCTTGTGTCTCGAAAAGCACGTAAAGCCGTTAGTCCCGGTTGATATTCGTAGATTTCTGGAAGTCATTTCAGAAAATCAGACGCCAAGAATCCTGGCCTTCAGTCTATCCAAGGAGTATTGTCCAGTAACTG
Organism: Mythimna albipuncta; assembly: GCA_929112965.1. Lineage (NCBI taxonomy): Eukaryota > Metazoa > Arthropoda > Insecta > Lepidoptera > Noctuidae > Mythimna > Mythimna albipuncta. The sequence continues at coordinate 3,932,986 of OV815973.1, forward strand.
GGTTCTTGAGATCTAATAGGCCGTCATTCCATTTAATACACAAGTATTCAGTCGTATCCGATTAGTCTGGAAGCTGACCCCTAGCTAGTTGGAAAAAAAAAGCTAGGGATATGATGTTTACATCACAAAACAATAAAAGTTTTCACATTTTGATGGAGTGCAAACGTTGGTGCTAGGTTTTTTATTTGTCAGGTTTGTCACGGATTGCAGTGCCATTTCAATGGGATTTCGTGATACGACTCTCGAATAGATTAGTTTTTTGGTGTACCTCTGAGTATTTTTTTTTTTTGAAGTCATTGGAAAACGATCGTTCTAATACACAATATTGTAATAGCAGAGAACGATCGCGTTCCACTGACTTCAAAATTAGAAGGCAGAGTTTTGTAATGTTACAGGAAGATTTTTTCAATTACATATTTTAAGTATTTATTTTACTATAACACAATGCATCTTTACCAATATTGGCAAATTATATATTCACAATATGTTCCGATGGAATTTTGAAATGGTGGAAACATTTCAGCAATAACTTCGAACAAAAAACAAGTGTGACACAGAAATTAGAAACTCGTTGCTCTTCACGTCTAATAACATTTTTTTTCGGAACTCGGGTAATCATCTTAATTACTCCTCTAACTTTGACTTCGGAGTCTGTGTTTCCTGATAGCTATAACTTAGGGGTCTTTAAGTTAAGAGTGAATACATTGCTTCTAGGCAAGCGTGTTCCATCGTCGGCCACATCATCGCTTACCGTCAGGTGAGATTGTAATCAAACGCGAGCCTATCCATTATAAAAAAAAACTTTTGCTGATTAAGGGCCCTTTTCCTGACGCATATGTTATCCCGCACGCGGGTCTTGTCCGCATGCGGGTGAAAGCATGCTCCGGGCCACACGCAGGACAAAGATTCCATTTGCTGCTGCAATATTATACGTGTCGCCAGTAGGTAAACTTGTTTGCAATATATGCGAACTATGAGCATGCGTGCAACCCGCTTCACAGTAAAAACAACACTGAAGGCAGAAGATCACCGCCGGCATCCACAGAGCGCGCACGTGGCCTGCGCGCCTGCAATTAATCTGCGTTGCGCGCGCGTGCTAGCCGCATGTTAGGAAAAACATGTATCCAATGATAGGATGCGGGCAGTGCGCATGCGGACGAGAACCGCGTGCGGGATAAAAAAAGCGTGACAGGAAAAGGGCCCTAGAGCCCACTCTCAGTTTTCCTTTGCCTTACCTACAGTTTTGCTGATATCTCTTTGAAGTGCGCGTGGAACACTATGCGTCGTCGACGAATGGAGCTCGGTCCTGACCGAATGGCCGGAGGGTGACCTACCTAATGCTCGCCATCTGCAAGCCTGTGCCTACGGTGGCCGGGTAGACGCCTTATCTCGACACCCAGGTGGTATCCTGGGTAAGAATGCCCGTCTTCTTCGCTAGCATTACTACTTCGCAGAAGGAAGCGACCGTACCCTATTCCCGCTTATTATCTTTGTGGTCTGCCCCCCTAGCCAAGTTACAACCAGTTTGTGTCTAATTCCGTTCTCTAATCGGTAACGCTTCGGTGACAGCAATTGTAGAAAACGATAAGTTGGTAGCCATGTTGACGCACCTGAGTCGGCCGCTCGTTCTACAATGTAGCGTTTGTATAACAAAGGATGTAGCGTTAAACATTGTAGAAACGATTTTGAACGATGTGAACTTGGCTACGAATTGTCTATTCGTTTGTTCTGAGCACGCGCTTTACGTTGAGATGACGTTATTCTCATACGTTTCATCACTTTTCGACAGCGTTAAAACGATTGCAGAACAACAACTTGGCTAAGCGTGCTGGTTTTTGCACTTAGTTCTTGATGATCAATCGTGCTTAGTAGTCGTGAGACACCCAATGTTGATGTATGTGGGAATATTAGTAGTCCTGAGTTGAGCTACACGCATATTGACAAACAACCCCCGCTCTTGGGCGGAGCGGGAGATACTGTCAGACTCTTACTGACTAAAAAACCCATCCCGTTCCTTCAAGCCCGGATCTCAGGCTCAATCTGCATGGTTCTCATATGATTTGACCATTACATGTTTTGCTGTATGGACTTTAAAAGAGACTTTGACCCCTGAGTTTGTTTCGGTGTTTCTTCTCAGGGTAGTCAGCTAGGAAACACCGGCCTCATCTAGCATTACTTGACGAAAAAAAAAATTGACGTGTAAAAGTGTTTTTATAAAACCTACTTGCAAAATAAAGATCATTTATCATTATCATTTGAACGCAGCTGTATGAATGAGATGGTAAGTGTGAGAAAGAGAGGAAGAATAACGGGAGAAAGATGACTCATTACGACGACGGATTTGATACGATGAACGTGTGCTATGAGGATTCTGTTTTATTTCCCAATCCCACATGTATTTAAGTTTAAGTATTTATGTTTCATTGTGTGTAGCTTTAGGCTAAATAAATGTATTTTCTTTCTGTCTATTATTCCAAACCTCCTTGTTCCAAAATTTCCAATAACATACGATTTCTAACATGTACAAGGTTAAATCTCACCCCACTTATTAGTGCAAACTCCAAACACGTTATCCAACATACGGTCAATAGCTCCACCATCTATTATCTTAGCCGAACTAATTATTCGTCAATAATTTGCTCTACCTAGTGAAACAGAGCTCGTCATAGAGCGTCTCAACGGAGGCAGCATTGATGTGCGTTCATGTGCAGCCTTGAGTTCAATGCACACATTAAGGATGATTGTATGCATTTGTGATGGTATGTATGGATTTTTGTAACACTGAAATATGTAGAGCAATGTTTCCAGTTGAGAGGAGATTCTGATTTAATAGGAAGTTTACATTTATTTTAACCCGTTCATACATGGCCACTAACCACTAGACCAATAGGCCAGTAAAATTTAGTTCGTCAAAAAGTACGAATTTATATAATGAATATCAATGTCTTTATCGATAAAAAAAAACGGCCAAGTGCGAGTCGGACTCGCCCATTGAGGGTTCCGTAGCAGCAAGTTACATAGTATAAAAGTTCTTGTAGTTCGTTGTAACTTTGATCAATGTTTTAATAATAGTGTATTTTTTCAGATTTATGACATTATAAAAAATAACTACTTACTAGATCTCGTTCAAACCAATTTTCGTTTTTTTAGTTTTATCATTCTCTTATTTTAGAAGTTACGGGGGGACACATTTTACCACTTTGGAAGTGTCTCTCGCGTAAAATATTCATTTTAGAAAAAAAATATATTAGAAAATTCAATATCATTTTTGAAGATTTATCCATAGATACCCCACCCCACACTTATGAATTTGATGAAAAAAAAAAATTGAGTTTCCGTTTTAGTATGGAGACCCCCAAAATTTATTGCGTTTTTTCTATTTTTGTGTGAAAATCTTAATGCGGTTCACAGAATCCATCTACCTACTTACTAAGTTTCAACAATATAGCTCTTATAATTTCGGAAATAAGTTGCTGTGACATACGGACGGACAGACAGACAGACATGATGAATCTATAAGGGTTCCGTTTTTGCCATTTGGCTACGAAACCCTAAAAAGGATAGCGCGATATATTACGCTTACGAAAAAAGAGACAAAACAAAATAATTCAAAATAATATTTCAGGTACCGACGTGTCAACCGCTGCTAAGTAACCCTTTCTATATTAATGAGACCATAACCTCCAATGACCCAATATTGTGACTTACATCCTAAAACAACCGTATCAATTTCCACGAGCCCCTATGTAAAGATAATTTAGAATTCCCACCACATTTCCCTACAAACCTTTGGTCCTTTTAATCATGGGCCTGAGATAAAGGTTCATTTTAACTCACGTCAGCTTAAAGGCTTGTACAGGCCAAAATCAGTTAGCACAAACCTGCGAATAAGCTTCAAAATGGCCGCCATTAAAAATATTTTTAAAGACCTCTGTCACACTCCAGATTAAGTCGCGGGTGAGTTATTTGTCAGATAATGCTGTAAAATGGGTAACCTTTTTGGAAATATTTCATCTGCTTTTCATAAAACGCGGTAAAACGATTATGAAACAACTGAAACATTTAACTTCTGTTTTTTTTTTTTAGGCGGCAATTGTATTTTTATTACACAATATTATGGTCAAGAAATGTATTCCAATTTCAAATACTTAGCACAAATGCATTGGACTCAATGTCAAATTAATGTAACTAATCATGTCAAATATCATCGTCGGCCACATCATCGCTTTCCATCGGGTGAGATTAGAGATGTGCCGTGAAGTGGGAATATTGGTGGCAATTTTAACTTCGGGCAATATTGCCGCAAACGGCATTCTAGGTGAGATAGTGGTCAAACGCAAGCCTATCCATAATAAAAAAAATCCATATCACCATTCCTTTATCAATATGTGAAGTAGGTAAAATGTTACGGTATCTACCTTCCAATCTAACGTTCCATTTCTCTTGTTACAGGTAAGCATCACAAATCGACCTGTCACTAACAGAACACGAATCGGACCGGGTCAGCTGTCAACAGTTACAGACGGTCGAAAATCCATAAGCAAATTCTAGAACGTTGACCAGAAACTCATTTTCACATTTTGTTTGCAAATAGTTACACATATACCGCTACACGAATTACATTTCAAATTCGAACACAACCTCTCGTTCGGCACGTTCGAGTAGAATTTCAATTCGGTATGTTTCGCCTTTGCTCGGCTTTTGCCACGTACGGCCACGAGTTAAGGATGAATTTTAAATTAGAATTCCAAAATTCAAAAAGTGCGCTTAGGTTAAATGAAATTAGTTTTACTTTTTTTTAAGAAGTTTTTGGCATCTTGGTGTTCTTAATTTAAACTTTTTAATAACTAAACAAGTATCTATATATTCAAGTTTTGGCGGGATTTTGGAAGTTCACAGGTTGCTTTAATTATTTGCAAATTGATTCCTAGTAGATATTGTCATGTAAAATTTGAGTACTTTAGTATCTAAAGTGTCTACGCCAGTGGACAATATGTGGAATCATTGAAACAACCACGATTTCAGTAAAATCGAGCTAAGAATTATTGTAATATTCACTACCACAGAGAAGCTTATCGAGAAAGCTGAGTCGATACATTTGCTGCTAAATACTGCAAAAGCATTAGTAGCCATGTTCTAATGGAACGCAGAGTAGAATAATGTGACTAAAAACTTAATACTTTCTAAAGTCACTGGTTAGATGTACAAACCGTGCGCATTAAAATGGCACCTGGCTCGAAAACAGTTGTCACATTGAATACTCGAAAATTAGTTTGTATTGTCACGTTTAAGGCATCGTAAATTCGTTAAGTAAGTAGTATATGTCATGAAAAACTACTCAGTGAAAAATAAATGTTGATATTCAAAAAACTTATATTAATAAAATTCAATGCAATCAATACTTCAAAAAAATAAATGAATAAACACTTTTTTTAAAGCTTTTTGAGAGCCGTAGTATTTAAAACTAAATACTCTATGGCTTGGTTGGTTATTTCAGCCGAAAGAAGTCCACTGTTGGATGGCTTGGTATTAATACATAAAGCCATAGAGTCTTTAGTTTTAAATATATTGGCTGGCGTGCAATAGAGATTTTCAATTGAACCAGCAATTTGAATATTTCACCGCATTTCAGCGGCAGGGCAGCAGTATTTTACGAGGACACTGGTAGCATGGAAAACGATTTTGGAACTAGATTTATTTTATTCAGACAGACCGGCTGGTTTTTATATCTGACGGAAGATTCGATTTGGAAGTCTGCTTATATCTTGATTAGGTCTTTCTCAGCGTCTGATCTCGTGAGTTTTATATTTATGTCTCAATTTGATTGATTCATATAAGAAATTGCGGAATTTCTGAATTTTTTTTTTGTGTTTTTCCAGACGATAATTATATGGGTCGGTAGTCGATCAAAGTGTGATTGGGTTTCCCTGTTAGGATATAGGTAATCGATTATTATTAGTCCCGAAGTTGATATTACCTGAAATATTTTGATGGATTTGCTGTCATACGGAAAATATTTAGCGATCTTTGTAACAAAAACCTCTTGTTAACAAACGAAAATATACCTTTTGCTTTTGTAATAGACCTTAATTTAAAAATCTAAGTGACATCTTAATTTTGTTCGTAACACAACATCACATCTTATTAAATATACATCTTGAAGCGTCAAGCAGTACTTATGGTACAGCCACTTGACTTGTTTGAGACGGTGCGAGAGAAGAATATCTGGAAGGAGTTGGGGGAGGTCTTTGCCCAGCAGTGGGACAAAAAAGGTTTAAAAAAAAATGTGAAATAAAATCATCATTTCTGCTGGAAGTTGTCCCCTGCTAGACATAAGGCTCCCAAAAGTGTCACCACAACAACTGATCTGCGACTCTCACCAGGTCTTTGGTCCACCTTGCAGGAGGCCTTCCAACGCTTCGTCTTTCAGTCCGCAGTCACCACTTCAGAACCTTTTGGCTTCACCACAACCATCTGTTCTATGAGCAATGTGCCTTGCTTCCTGTCACTATAGTTTGGTGATTCTTCGGGCTTTGTTGGTGACTTTCGTTTTTCTTCGTATATGCCGCGATCACGAAACGAAACTTCGAGTAGTCTAGTACGGGGTCATCTCTCTAGAATCTTCCAGTCTCATCTACCATCTGATTAGCTGACTCGAAACGAAACAGTGTGAATATTAATCTTCTCATTTGTCCGTCTCTGCTCCCATTATCTGAGGTCCCGACCCGAGATAATGACCCGTCTCCTCACAATACTACGCCAGGATATTCTGTCCTGGATTTTGGCAATTGGGCTTTTTTTTATGTTAGTCCTCTCCCTCTCCTCTGTTCGGTTAAATTTAAGTAAATATTTATGATTATTAATATTCTTAAGGCACTTTCAATTTTGACGTCTCATGTCGAAACGCTGCCGCACATTTACCGTGCTGCAGCCGGCCGATGGTAGTACATTAGCAGTCCGACAACAAGCGCCTAAATTGAAAACGATGTTAGTCCTCTCCCTCTCTTTTGTCCGGTTAAATTTAAGTGAATATTTATAATTATTAGTATTCTTAAGGCACTTTCAATTTTGACGTCTCATGTCGAACCGCTGCCGCATATTTACCGTGCTGCAGCCAGCCAGTTGTAGTACATTAGCAGTCCGACAACAAGCGCCTAAATTGAAAACGTATCTGGCTGCCGTGCGTTTGTATGCCAGTGATGCGCTATTCAACACAGAGCTGAGCACGTAGTGCTTGTGACGTTGCCGTCTTGTTGTTGAACGTTCGCCGCATGGCTGCCTCGCCGCGCGCTTTGTATGAAAAATACTATCGTCCGTACACAGTACGACTAACGCACCGCATCCGCACGGCAACAGTACCCCTAGCCAAGTTGCTAATCTGCAATAGTTAACACTTGTAGAAAGCTTCAAATGTACGGGAATGACGTCGTCTTAACGCTCAGTCACGTGGTCAGAACAAAATAATTGGCGGCAAGGTCAACTCGAAACGTTCGGCGCAAGCGAAACGTTTGTAACTTGGCTAGGGGCGCTGGCCGTCAAAAAACACGTAAATTGAAAGCGCTCTTAGTCCGTAAACTTATCTTAACTGTTTCAACAAAAGCACAGCAACTAAAAACCAATTAAGCCGAGTCTCAATACTAAACTGCACGTACAATAACATGGATACATTTCAGCAGAAGATTAAAGCGAAGTAATCCTTCAATCCTTGCTATAATGGAACAAACTGTAGTTGTAGTATCAGCTGTTTAAATTCCAGGAATGTAGCGAATTCTACTCAATTTTTTTAAATGGATTTTCAGTGTTTATGATGTCCTAGTACTGTTATACTATGGTTGTTTGAAAGTTGCATAAATGAAACCAAAAACCACAAGTATTGCCGTCATTCAATGTTTTTAGAATACTATACGCCGTCGATTTGAGATTGGTTCATACTGGACGGCGAGCTACCAATTACTCATCGTCCAAAAGCCAACGTCTACGGTGACCGAGAACCACCCTGCGACTTCAAATCCTACAATCCTCCAATATTTAATTTTACAGGTTCCTAACTTCCTACATGGGAACTTATAAAAAGTCAAAATATTAACAAACTTATAGTCATACCAAAATCTACTTTTATAATTCTAGTTGTATTGACTTTTCAACCAAAGTATTGGGCACGAATTTGAAATCTACCGTCATAATGGATAAACTGAGTAAACAAAAATCATTTCGTTCAATTTCATACATAGCAGGCTGTGGGATACCAACACTTGACGTAAAAAGAACTACTTCAAAAATCATCGAATTGTCTCATTGCTAGCATAGTACTTATCCACAAAAAAATTTCATTCGATTTTATACATACGAGTCTGTGGGATACCAATACTTGACGAAAAAGTGCCCATTCAAAAATCGTCTAACTGCTACAATCGCAAATTGTCCAGAACAATGTTATTCATATACTCGTAAAAAAACACAACAATCCAATTACCATTGTTTACATTCAGCCAGACCCAATATCATCGATCCAATTATGCGAAAACTATTAAGTACACTTTACAGTACGAAATAAAATAAAACAAGAATACAGTCAGCAACGTAAGTTCAATATGTATGTACATTAATTTTTTTATTAAAAATATAGATACCTAAAAAATGTGGCCAATATGGATTTATTTGCTAGATTCGAATTAATGTTTAAAATAAAAGATAAATAAAAGTTCTATTTTGTTACAACTGCAAGTGACCAGTACCCCTAGCCAAGTAGATAATTTGCAATCGTTAACACTAGTAGAAAACTTCAAATGTACGGAATAACGTTATCTCAACGCTCAGTCATGTGGTCAGAACAAAAGAATCAGGGGTCTGGAACTCGAGGCGTTCGACGCAAGCGAAACTTTTGTAACTTGGCTAAGGGGGTTGCTTACTATTTAATATTACATAATTTTAAATTATTAATAATACACGGTCCTGAGGTGAATTACCTTGACAGATCTACTCACAGAAAGACCATTAATTTAGTCCTATAAGGTCAGTTTTTTAAGGTTCTGATGGAATCTTTGAAACGTATTGAAGAAAAGAAAATCCTACGAGTAAATTACCAAAGGCATCATCATCTTCCTGCCCTTGTCTCGTTTTATTTGGGGTCGGTGCAACATGTTTTTTCTTCCATTTTGTCCTGTTACCTGTCACGCTATCACTTACTCCCTTTTCTTTCATATCACTTCTCACACAATCCATTCATCTTTTCTCTTTCTTCCCTTTCCGTCTCCATCCATCTACATGTATTTACTTAAAAACAGCGTCAAATTTTTTATTAAAAATTTTGCTGACGGTATATAAAACCAACAATGTTAATTCGCAGTCGTTGCTGACCGTATAACAGCTTTTATTTTGACGTCACAACAAAGGCGTCTTTTGGAATTTTATGAAAAATTCAGACCAATTTGTGAATTTTCACGTCGGAAATGCTTAATAGTATTGTGTGCATTGATTCTGGGAAATTACGGTTTTCAGTTTTCACATTACGGGGAAATACTTTTGTGCAGCGTACTATAAAACTTCGGTCATGACCTACCTTACGCCTGTAGTACGGACGTAGTAATTATGTTTTTTTTTTATGTACGGCGATCGAACAAATATTATGTTTTGATACTTGAACGCACTTGGTGTTTTGTTTATACTGTATCTGTACCTAGTGATGACTTATCAAGTTTCTCTTGTTTTTAATTAATAATATACGAAATGAACGCATTCGACTTTGATTTAGAATTAAAGTACACATTTACAAGGTAAAGTTGAATGGACCACCTAAGTTTACTCTAAAAGTATAAGTATAGAATGAGATCATTTTTTTTTTTTGTTAGACCATATTGTTATAATCAATTTCGAATTCTGACTATAACTTGAATATAAATAAAGGCCACAATAATCTTCTTTCATTGAATTACCACATTAACATCAATTTCCTAAACCTAAAATCAAACTTCGAGAACTTTATTTTAGAGTTTTTTTTTTATCTGTTATAAACTAGTACTTGACTGCGATCCCATCTGATGGTAAGTAGTGACGCAATCGTTGATGGTGAGCCGCACTAGTTTATTAAGAGCCTATTCACTCTAGCCTTGAAGACACTTGATCATAATCAGACGGAAAGACAGCAGGCAAACTGTTCCAGTCCTTCAAAGTACGCGGTATAAATGACGAGGCGAAACGCTTAGTCCGGACCGTAGATGTTTCAACAACGAATCTAAAAATCTAATTAAGATACCAGATTTTACGACTAAAGGGTAAGTGTTTATGTATCATCATAGAGTCATTTCTGAACGATACATCCCAAAAAGGTTAAGAAAATATACTAAGCAACTAAATTAGTAACCCATATAAACAACGAATAATAGAACTATTGATTAATCTAGCTTCAGAAATCAAAATAAGCTACCGTAAAGACTAAAATCCCTATTCTCTCTCACCCGACCTCATTTTACAAACTTCGTTCCAAAAGATTAACATAACCAACATTCAAACCAAATTCGCGAACACCGAAGCGTTCCGGAATCTATTCTAAACCATTCTAGAATTGGAATCCATTCTGGAACAAAGACTCATATTTGAGAATCCACTCCCTGCCTCCACTATGTAGCGGTACGAATGCCACCGATGGTAGCGACTCCTAGCCGATATACGGGGCGGAAAATCGGCATTTCCTTATCGGAGGCTGAAAGTGAGGAGCGGTGAGCGATGCTTTGGTTGAGTTGGTAATATTTATTTAAGTGTATTTGGAATTGTATCGGACAGTAGAATTTTGATTTTGTTTTGCTTTTTAATTCATAACGATATTATAAACTTTGAAACAATCTTTTCTCTACCTTAGTATGCATTGTTTTTAATTCATTTAAACTAGTGTTTGGCTGCGATCCCACCTGATGGTAAGCAGTGATGCAATCTCTGATAGTGAGGCGCACTAGTTTATAAGCCTATTCAGTTTTTCCTTGAAGACACTTAAATTATAATTGGATGGAAAGACCGCAGTAGGCAGATTGTTCTAGTTCTTCGACGTACGCAGCTAAACGCTTAGTCCGGACCGTAGAGGTTTCAACAACATATGGTTGGATACTCGTCGTACTTAGAGTTGTCCGATGATAGAAATGAGATGGCGGTTTGGAAATCACGGGATTACGTATGATAAGCAATAGATAACTCGCCGTTTACTTGTCCGATAAAGACCGAATCCGAGCCGTCGACAGCACGTAGTATTCCAAGCGCGCCTCAAAGAGATGTCAATAAACCATAAGGCCGGAATTTTTGAACAGGAAACCCGTGATCCCTGACCGCAGCTGAAGGATAGGTGGGTTTTAGTCAGTAAAAGTCTGACACGCCTTTTCACTTACACTCTATTCTGCAGGAGCGGATTCTCATCTCGCAAAAAAAAATATCTTGTGAATTAACAAAATGACAAAATAATTTGGGATGATTGCTTCTATACCTTCTTTCTTTAAGAAGGTATAGAAGCAATCATCCCAAATAAATAAATAAAGGTAGATTACCCATACACGTAGACAGACGTTTTTACATAAAAACAGAACACTTGAAGTTGTTTTGAGCAAAAATATACGTCGGCGTCCAAAACATTTTTTTGTGACAATTGGCTTTATTCCAATAGAAATTTGGCCTGTTGACATATCGCTTGTATCGTCGAGCTATCCAAACGAACAACTTTGAGAACTTCTAGATAGCTACATTAATGTTTTATTTAACTTTTAGACCTTGCTTTATTTTGAGTCTTGCTTTGTCATCTATTATAATTACTGTCCGGCCGCCCGGTAACTGTAAATATAATTGTTACTATTTTGGTGTACAATAAAGTTTATTCCATTCTATTCTATTCTTAACTGTCCGGACCAAGCCCAAGTCGTCGACGGCGCGCACTGTACCCGCGCGCCTCAAGGAGTTGTCAGCAACAGCAGGGACCCAGCCGGGTCGAAGCCTACTGGGGCCAGGGTTAACCGAAAAGGCGCTCGAGCCCCGGTATGAAGGCCAGAAGGAACGGGGTGGGTCTGTTAGTCAGTATGAGTCTGACACTATCTCCCGCTCCGCCTAAGGGCAGGGGTTGTCAATGCATGATGTTTTCCCACCATAAAAAAAAAATCTATTATAATTAGCTATACGTATTTATAGTCATTTGTCTAGATAGATATATTAGAAGATATTAGAAGTTTAATTTTTTTTAATTCAATCAACTTTTTCATCTTTATAACGCAACTAATCCATCCTCTTCTCACTTATGCCGCTTCCTGACGATGCCTAGGATTGTAATTTGAAACTCGATCAATGTTTAGCCCGATAGTCGAAGATAACTCCCCGCGTAAATCCCTTTTACTCGACTATTAGTTACATTGTGCCATTGTTTTTATTGGCTGGAATTTTGTCTTATTAAGGGATGTTGGTAATAAGGAAAAATACTCTAATTAAGTTCTATTTATCAGATTACTTACTAAATGCTATGTTCTCAATTGATTAAGATTTAATTATTAGGCAATGTTAGGTTAACATTTTACAGTTGAGTCGGAATGTATTATATTTTTCAATACACTTACGACGACTTGAGCTTGATCCGGACAGTTACCGGATGGTCGGACAGCGAGCTACCCATTGCTCACTATCTGCAAGCCAGCGCCTGCGGTGGCTGGAAATCGGGATCGGAATCCCGGCGGCGGCGAGAACGGCGTTGCCTGATGCGGTTCGCCTCCTCTTTAGCGAGCATTAATGCTTCGCAGAAGTTGGCGACCGCCTGCCACTCCTCCTCGCTCCAGACCATGGCCTCAACCAAGGCGCGGCGCGAGAGGTCTCATGAAACAGGGAGGTCACAACTTCAGCATTGAGGAATAATATGCATGGAGGAGGGATACTGCCAGATTATTTCCATTTTATAAACTAACACCTAAAAAAGGAGGAGAGGTTTTTGAGGGTTTGGAGGAACTTCTCAAAACTATTTGGAAAATTCTTTTCTCACTGCAGTGCAAAGTTTTATCTTTCTCCTTTCCAACTATCTCTATTTTGCACGTGAGTAGACCAGTTCTCTCTATATCTCTAGGCACAGGATCGATTTATGCTCCAATCATCCTCCCATCTTTACCTGGGTCTACTGCGATGAGACTGGACATCTTCTTTTATAGTTTTTATCAGCATAGCATAGCCTGTCTTATAATTTTCCCACTGCTGAGACTCAGGTCTCCTCTCTAAAAGAGGGAATGGGCCGTAATCCACCACGCGGGCCCAGTGTGGTTTGGTGAATGACACATGTCTTCGAATTTTTGGTTCTAGGGCAAGCTGGTTTGCTCACGATGTTTTACTTCACCGTTTCGAGAGCAGTGGTGATGAAATAAATTACACAAAGTAATGCGCCTGGCTGGACTCGTAAGTCGGCCGTTACCACTCGGCCGGCGTAGTTCTGCTCCGGTGTAGTTCTTATTAAACCAATCAAAATTATTAAAAATTTCTTCCATTTAATGTAAATAAACTCATTGCCATTATTCTACTTTAAAACTCTGTACTTCATTATTTGGTTGAAATTTGGCTTATCTTTATAATGTGATATCTTGCTCATCAGTTTTAATTACATTCTTGTCAGAAAATCAATTAGTTTCGCTGTGTTAATCAATGTCTTATAATAAACTACGATATACAAGCCTTGTTAATAAATTTATTGGACTGGAAGTAAATAGGCTTTGAAATTATTTTCTTATAAAGTCTTTAATATATAATTAATTCTAAGACCGACACTGTTACTTTGTAAAAAGTAATTTAGTTTTATACAACACTAGCTTTTGTCCGCGGCTTTGCTCGCGTACTTAAAATATAGCCTATGTCACTCAGGCAATAAGACCAGTACTATTAGAGATTACCTGCTACAAACAAAAAAACAAACTATCTCTTTATTATATTATTCTAGAATTATTTTTCGTTTATGTCAAACCTGAATATTCTTAAAGTTTTTTCAAAATCAGTTACTGAATGGATTCCAATAGTTTTTATACCATGTTATATTTTTTCCTAAAAATATTTAAAAATGTCACAAGCTGGATACCGCTAACAGTAAGCACAACACAGGCCACGGCAGGTCATAGCGGGCATTAGACGCAAGCAAAAAGCTGGGCGCAAGTGCAAAACAACCCCTCAGAAATTTGGATGACTCTGTGACTGAATATATTTTTTTTTACTGAAATAACAAGCTCATAACTTTATGAATTTTTATGATACAATTATGTTATACATAGATTCTTAACATAGAAATGTGTTTCAGGTTTCACAAATACTAAAACGAATGTTCTATAGCAATGAATTAAATGCCAAAAAAACACGTTTGTTGTATACCCCACTTAAACGTTTCTTTCATTCTAGTTTAAGGCTCAAGTGCCCGAAAAGTGCCATAAAAGAGTGACTTTCGTAAAGTCTACTCCTCGGTAACGGCCAAGTTAATAAGTTTGAAAAAAAAATAATTATAGATTCATGAACAACATTTGATTTTTTCGTTTTTTGTCTAAAAAAAATATTTTGCGATTTCGCAACTTTTCCCTACTCCTTCGAAACGGCTTAGATCTTTAGAAACATTTTTACACATAAAAATTGGTAGTTAAATATTCTTCAAAGTGAACATTGCTCATGTAAATCAATCAATATTTCGCAAAGAAAATGGATTTTAAGGTCAGCCGCGCGCTTTCCGGGCGCTGTTGGCCGTAAATAAATGCACAGATTTGCGTGCTGCCACCTAGGCGGGTGCGAGAGGTGCGTCCACATAATTTTGGCCAGATGGTTCAAAGGACTATAAACATTAAGTATTATTGTTATAGCGGTAACAGAAAGACATCACCTGTAAAAAATTCAATTATATAGTTATCACGGTTCATGAGATATAGCCTGTTTACAGACAGACAGACAACGGCATCTTAGCAATAGGGTCCTATTTTTTCCCTTTTGGTACGAAACCTTTAAAAGGGACAACGTTAAGACAACATCGCAAGTCGTCCAGAAAACGCGGTCCAGTACCTAAAACCACTTATTAATCGATTTCTTATCCTGTACGTTTACTGAGAAACTGAACTCCAGAACGGAACAAATTGTCGATCCTAGTGCGGAAAAAGATTAGACTGCCAAACAATATTTACTCGCAAATGTAACGAGAACCTAGATGATTAATAGACCTATATTTCCTGTATTTCATCAAGCCTAGAAGCCAGGAGCTGAGTAATTATGTCTAACAGATCGACCAGTCAAAGACGTTTGAAGTGTGTGTTTAGTATATACACAGTTATATGTATGTGTGAGTTTGTAAACGCGATCAGCAGACGCCGCGTTCCGAAATTGAAGTTTGAACAGCGGTTGCAACTTGTTCTTTTTTTTAAATAGATTAGTATTTGGAACCACGTAAACAAATATTATGGCTTTATGAATTTGGTACGTAAGTTTTTTAAATCTTCTAAAATGTATTATCCAAAGGCTCTTTGAGTGTAAGTAATTAAAACTTGACTTATTTCAAAATTATTTATATTTTAATCTATTAGCGTACAATTATATTTTTTACTTAGGACATTGTAACAGTGGAATTTGAATTAATCTATTTTTATATTATTTTAAAATGATACCATATGAATGCGGAATTTTGAAACTTATATTTTAAAAATATTATGTGTTGATGAAACAATATTCTTGTTTGTAAGTATCTACCTATAAAAATTGTTAAAGAAAGAAATATAAATATTTTGTATGTGAATCTTTGCAAACATCCAATAGCTTGCCATAATTAGGTGGGAACCTAAACCATATCGTTCGGATGGCCATACAGAACAAATTGATTTTAAGGTCAAAATAGGTGGTTATTCAAGGTCTCAGCGTATTTGCATGTGACTTGTGAAGTAAAAAGGAACAGAAGAAATATTTAGTAAAAAAACCGGCCAAGTGCGAGTCGGACTCGCCCATGAAGGGTTCCGTAGCAGCAAGTAACATAATATAAAAGTTCTTGTAATGTGTTGTAACTTTGATCGATGTTTTAATAATAGAGTATTTTTTTCGATTTATGACGCATTAAAAAAAAACTACTTACTAGATTTCGTTCAAACCATTTTCGTTGGTAGTTTTTATAGTAATGTACATCATATATTTTTTTTAGTTTTATCATTCTCTTATTTTAGAAGTTAGAGGGGGGGACACATATTTTACCACTTTGGAAGTGTCTCTCGCGCAAACTATTAAGTTTAGAAAAAAATGATATTAGACACCTCAGTATCATTTTTGAAGACCTGTCCATAGATACCCCACACGCATGGGTTTGATGAAAAAAAAATTTTTAAGTTTCAGTTCTATGTATGGGGACCCCCAAAATTTATTGCTTTTTTTCTATTTTTGTGTGAAAATCTTAATGCGGTTCACAGAATACATCTACTTACAAAGTTTCAACAGTATAGCTCTTATAGTTCCGGAAAAAAGTGGCTGTGACATACGGACGGACAGACAGACAGACAGGCATGACGAATCTATAAGGGTTCCGTTTTTTGCCATTTGGCTACGGAACCCTAAAAAACCAACCCTCCTTTATAAAGTACAACGTATATCGGCTAAAATACTCGTCCAACAATCACATTACATATTGCAATCATTCATACCACCGCTACAAATTGGATTCCAAAACAAAACAGTAATTCGATTACCTCCCTGCATTTCGCGCTTTACGTAATTCAAGCCAGGGGGAAACTTTAGCTACGATATGTGCTATGCTACCGAATTCAAGTTTATTTCTTGTTCTCTTTCTCTTGAAATTATTACAATTTATCTTAACTTTATGTTCTGAAGGGTGTGAAGTTAAGGAATCGAATGGAAACCTACTACTTTTGTGAGTGTCTTTGCTTTCATAAAAGTAGAATATTATAAACATAAATAGTTCTTTTTCCCACAACTATCACACAACGTCGTCTAGTCCCAAGCTAAGCAGAGCTTGTGTAATGAGTATTACATATTTATATATTTGTAAATAAATACATTTATTACACCCAGACACAGAACAAATGATCATGCTCATCACACAAACATTTGTCCTGGGTGGGAATCGGACCCACGACCTCTGGCATAGTAGTCAGGGCAATTAACCACTCGACCAACAGGCCAGTCAATAATCATATTGTATCATCAGGATAAAAGTATTTGTGCTAACAGAGATCTTGGTCAACCTGTGCGTCAAATTTCTTTCTATGCAATCGAGTTCAGTCTTTGAGATTGATTTCAAGCATCGTCTAAATATACAACTTTTACATTTCTAAAAGCACAGGGGCGGACTTAATGCTTAATGCATTTTCTAACAGTCAACTTGCGACAAAAATGGTGCTAGGTACAACAAAAGAGATAAAAAAGCAAATAAAAAGTTAAGATATAAAAATAAACACCATATAATAATAAAATATAATTATTCTCCATTGATTAAACTGTTATAGATGCATGAATATACTCAAAATAATTGATAAAAATAGACTTAGGGAAAATTTTAACGATGTGAAAGTACGGTAACTGCCAACTGTGTTCGCAAATTTTAACTTTGAACGTGAATCGGTTGGCTGCTATCCTGATTTTCTTGGAGCAAGCATTACAGAAATATACCCAAAAATAGACTACAATATTTTTTTGGTGGGAAACCATCGAATGACTTCTAACGCTCTAGGGCGATGTGAGAGAGCGTGTCAAATTTTATTAACTAAAACCAGAGTGGGTTTTATGTTCTTTTCTTCTATCGAACTGTCATAATTAAGGCTAAGTAATTTCCATGCTGATTATATATGCTTCAAAATAATTTGAAACCGTTTAAAAGTTCCTTCATCAATGGCACAAAACTTTCTGCTTTTAATCAAACCACATACCTTTCTAATTAGTTCTGTACATATAATTAACACGCGTTTTCATCGGAGGTTTCACATAACACGTAAGTTTTGCCTCAGAATTATGTTGGAATTTTAATGCTATCGACCGAAGAGTGTTAATTGAAAAAGTTTCCCTCCTCCACTGTAGAATGTGCTGGCTATGTGTTGAATTAATAAACAGTTCTGTCAAACATTCCGATTGAATAATTGACGCGTGACGTGAGTTCGGAGCGAGTTTTAAATGAGTTTTCTTAGTACGGCTCTGTATTTCATGATTATTTAAATAAGAAATGTCACCGTTTGAGTTGAGATGGCGCTAATTATTATTAATGTTAAGTTTGGTAGAGGACTAATAAGCTTTTAGGAAACTGTCAGGGTTTACATGAGTACCTACTTCATTAGTGATGAAAATTTTAAAGCAAACCTAGGTATTTTAGGTCGCGAGACATGTGATTTAAGGTATTACGGTACTAACATGTAAATCTATAGCTCGTAATAATTATGATATTTGTAGGTTGTCTGGAAGAAATTGCCCTGTGCGATAAGACCGCCCATTGTTAATAATTGTTGTCCTGAATTTTTAGTTTATGTGGTATAAAATAAAGAATAATAATAATACCTGACCCTGTTCCCGATGCCGGTGGGCTACTATTTTTTGTATTTTTTAATGTTTTTTTTTAATATCCTTTTTTTATAAGAAATATTTAAAAATATAATCAATATGTATAAATATGAAATAAATGAAATAATAATATATATTTTTTGTAAAAAAAAAAATATCACACTAAGAATTAATCCTGTATACCAGGGACTTTTACCTAAAATGTAAAAATGTTTCTTACGATAAATTGAAGTCAGGGTATTTTACGTAACACGTAAAAATGTCCCCTACGTTGATTTATACTTCTGGTACCGATAAATTCACGTACAAAAGTCACTCAAACCGAAAATAACTATTTATAGGCCATACAAATATTTTTTTTCGTGCGGCAATCAAACCTGTAACACTCAGCGCAACAGTCAACCGCTCAATCTCTACGCCAAACATTCCATCAAATTTTTTTAACTTGAATTTTTTGCATATTAAAGCCAGACTTTTCCATATCTGACCAGTTAAAATAAACCAGTACTTGTTAGTTTTTTTCATGTTTGCCTTTTACACAATAACTAACGTAAACATTGCAAAATTGCAACGATGAAATGAAAGAATAAATAGCACTTCGTACACAGTGTTTCAAAAAACAAATTTCGTAGTCAAAATATTGGTGACGGGGAAACAATAAAAATTAACTTTTATCATCGAATTTTTCCGGACATCCGTTAAAATGTAACCGCTGCCGACAATGTATATTATGTACATTCCGAGAATTTAACAAATCGCTTCTTTGATTAATTAAGTCTATTTGTATAATAAACATTAACGTCTGGGCTTTCACGTCGTAAATATTTTTTGTTTTTTTTTTTTTGAAGGAGTGTTACTTTTGTGTGTGTGTTTGTGAGTTTGTTACCTCTTTACAATCTTTTTCTTAGCGTATCGATGGCAAAACTAGTAAAATTCCTTGCTTGGCCCAGAATTCGGCCATGACAATGCCGTCCGCTGATGCTGTCATTAGGTCCCTACGTGAGCGATTCCAGATGCGACCTCTGGCGGGAGAGGTTTAAACCTTCTGATGATTTTATCGAGCCGTCGGAGAGCCTCTCTCCTGGACATGAGTTGCTATGGCTAACCTGGAAAACTCTAAAGAGACTCCGCACCTGGGTTAGGCGCAACAAAGACAATCTCCACAGGTGGGGCTTCTCGGATGGTTCCGATCTTCAGTGTTTGTGCGGCGTCTCTCCGCAGACCATGTCCCACATTCCGTCCTGCATCACGTGCCCTGTTACCTGCTCACGTAGGGACCTCATGACAGCATCTTCACAATAGCACAAAGAATACTTTTACCATGAAAATTCCCTTCGAGCAATTTTTCAAAGTATCTAGCAGTAGCTAGTCACACACTAAAATTATAAAGGCTAAAGTTTGTATGTGTGTGTTTGTTACCTCTTCAAGCCTGCAATACATGTTGGCCGAGCGTTGCCGAGTGAAGACCAATGCCAACATCTAGACAGTATATTTGCCTTGTCTTACTATCGCTCCGTGTCGTTTGCCTAGTTGGTTGAGTAAAGACAAGCGCCAACGTGTATAGACCTCATTTGGCGTAGCTTGTCACAACTCGCAGCCGCTCGCGATCACTTGCCTCACTTCGGAGCGGTTCGGTTTTTCTGCATAAATAAAAGGAGCTCGCGTGTGCTCGCCCAACATGTGGGCGTCTCCTCAAAACTCGTCTATGTTGGCCATTTGCATTGGTTTCCTTCAAGTTTGCCGAACGTATAGAGAGAAGCGCTTGCCTTGTGTCAATTTGTCTATATTTGCCTAGGCTTGCATTGGTCTAAGCTCGGCCAACATGTATTGCAGGCTTTGCGTTCGAATAGCAGCACGGCCGGGTACACGGATATACCTTGAAATAACATATCTAAAAAATTACTCATAGAATACTTTTCATTCCGGAAGTATGTTCTCTTGATACAACATTTTCTATTTTATACGAGCGAAGCCGTTCGCTGGTAGTATTACATAAAAGATTTAAAAAAAAACTGTTTAAGGTTTTTAATCTAGTTTCTATGATAATACAACATAACACGAGACAGGTATAGTAAAACTTAGATCACCCAAAGCTTTTTTTTTGGTGGGCGAAAATCATCCAAATGACATCCCCTGCCCTTGGGCGGAGCGGAAGATATTGTCAGACTCTTACTGACTAAAAACCCACACAGTTTCTTCGTGCCTTTCATACCGGGGATACCTTGCAGAGCTAACCCTGCCGCCAGTAGGACTTCGACCCAGCTAGGCCCGTGCTGTTGCTGACAACTCCTTGAAGATCACCCAAAGCTGTGGGATAGTGCAAAAGATTTAGAAAGCAAATGGCAAATGAAGAAACGCAGGTGGGCTTTTGCAAAGTCTTACACTTCCTATCACCCCACCCATAGCGGGAGAGAGTTAATTATTAATTTTCCTAGTCAATAAAAACGATCCATAAACGTATCCTTAACCTTCCTATAATTTATGATCGCCTAGTCACTTTAATATCGCCTCACCACATATTATCACACTAAAATATCCTTTCAAGTCTCTTATATCGCCGAAATAATATTGGAACTAATATTTCATAAACAGGGTCCTTAGACAAAGTAACATCGTTTCGTACCGAAACGATATCTAAATTCGTCATCGTTTTTGAGATAACGACAAACATTTCGTAGCCAATGTAACACTGTGGTCGCGATCGTTGTGTCGAACTGTTTGTTCGCCAAAAAACAAAAATATTGGTTATGGTATCGAAAATTTTGCTGTCAGTGTCAGTCAAGAAGTTCAAATCGGATTGAACCCGCGAGTTATTGTTGTTTTGAAATTTTATTAATAAGTGTTGGCGATGGCTGTGCTGTGTAAGGGTGATGTCACCGGATTGGCATCACAGTCAGCATCGCCGTTGGAGTGCTGGGTGACGTCACGGGATCGGCATGGTGGTCGCCGAGGTGACGGTGTTGAAGTACTCGTGCTGCGCCACCCCGAACCCAGACGTAAATATCCGATAATCTCAAGTGATCTCAAGGGCCATGGGAATGTTAGCGCGATTAGTGTTCCCCAGCAAAATAGAGACATTATTCGTTCAGTTTTAAACCAACCTTTGAGTAAGGTAAGTGTAATTTGTATTAATCTTGTTCATGAATCAAGTCGTTTTACTATACAGTTAAAGTATTAGATTAAATAAGAATAATAAGACAGTGAGTGTTGCGTATAATTGTTTTTAAGTTATAAAGACGATATTTTTACAGTGGTAAGTGAATAGACTGTTATTACTTTTAGATCGTTTCCAAAACTTAATGATAATCAAAATAGACTCTTTTTTATAAGTGACTGGTGTTCAAACGATGATGGAGTAATCTATTTTAATTTTTAGTGATAAAACATGGAATCAAGAGTGCGAGCAAGTCCCGAACAATTGTCAACGCTGCTTGAGTATATGGAAACGTAAGTAAATCCAAGTTTTATTCATGAGTATGTAATGTCTTAACAATGAAGTACCTACTTATATTGAATCTTCGTTTGTTTATGTTACAGTCATGGTGACCTGGCGAGGCCTCTTGCTGGATCACAAGGTCGGGTACGGTCAGACCGACTGTGGACTGAACTGACCAACATATTGAATGCCGTTGGTGGTGGTGTCAGCAAGACTACAGACAAGTGGAAAAAAGTAAGGATCTAATGAACATTTTTTGAAGGACTGGTGTGATGGTAGAGTGGCTAGTAAGCTATTTTCTCAAGGGTTTTGGATAAGAGGACACAACCTTGCAGTTATGAAGGTTGGCTTGTACTTCTCTGTTATTACTAGACTTTTGATAATTATGATGATGATGATCAATCTCTGACACCCATAGTAAGAAAGAAAAAATGTTTACTAGCACATACCATAAGTACACACAACACAAACAAAGCAAATATTTAAAAGAAAACTTACAACTAAACATTAACCTTCTTACTATAAAAAGTCAAACAAGTATAGTATAGTACAAGCTATGCTTTGGTGTCCGATGGCCATATGAGAAGATGCCCCGAATGTTATTGTTATTTCAGAAGTTCTTACCAAATTGCTTTTTAATCTCATTTAAATTTATTACTTATAACATAGGTACTTATAACTATGACTGATTTTTGTTCAATAAAGGTGTGGGCAGATTGGAAGTCCAAGACAAAAAAAAAGGCATTGACCATAAGGCACCATGCAAGAGGGACTGGAGGTGGGCCAGCAAGCGGGCAAACCTTGTCAGCTAGCGATGAAAGAGTGCTGGCTATAATGGGTACTTTAGCAGTGGCAGGACAAGGCTCTGTAGAAGAGCTAGGATTTAATGTAAGTACTACAAACCTTCAAGGCTCCTGCTCAATAATGAGCTAATTTCTCTAGTAGACATGTTTTATAAAATATTCCTATTAACATTGGTCAACATGTTGGTTAACGGCAACAAAAGTTACTTAGTCAACATGAAAGACACATTTAATTTTTTGATAAATTATTTTTAACTTGGTTGAACTGATTATTAATTAGTATTTATAAAATAAATATTATTATATAACTGAAAAAACTTTGCAATAATTTTTCATAACTACATACTAAAAATAAATAAACTTTTTCAGTAATAAATAATTTCATTTTATCTACCACTTATTTTTATTAAATCTACCACTGCCAATATTTTTCAGAGACCTCTAAATACTGCACAAGATGATCCTGCCGCCCAGGATGATCCCATCACCCAAGATAATTCAGTATTTTTGGAAATCTTAGATGGTAAGTCTAAAGACTTAAAATCTTACTTCTTACTAATATTATTTATAAACGTGGAAGTTTGTTTGGATGGATGGATGTTTGTTACTCTTTCACGCAAAAACTACTGAACGGATTTGGATAAAATTTAGTACGCACATAGTTTATAACCCAGATTAACACATAGGATAGTTTTTATCCCGATTATGGGCGACGCCGCTGGCAACAGCTAGTATCATATTATTTGTTATGTATATGTAAAATATAAAATTATCTAAAAGACCTAAAGAACCTCAGTTATGCTATTTATATTCTATATCTGTGTGCCAATTTTCATCGAAATCCGTTCAGCCGTTTTTGCATGATTGAGTAAGAAACTAACAAACATCCAAACCTTCACATTTTATAAAATAATAGCAGTATTTAATTTAAGAATACATTTTGAACAAACAAAGGATCCATAAACTGTCCAAAATAACACTAATTTTCTTTTGCAGAAACTCCACAACCGACTTCGTCTCCTCAACCTTCCACTTCACAGCCCTCAAATAATTGGCTTCCGCCTTCGTCATCATACCAGACACGGACACTATCACCCCTTCCGCTCGTGCTCACTCAGACTTCGGCTCAAGGACGGCAGCCTGTTGCGCCAGCCCCGCCAGCCACACCAGCCCCGGCCGCGCTATCCCCGCCAACCCCTGCAGCGCCCACTACTCCGAGGCGAAGGCGGCCACCTGCCCCCCGCACGTCTGCTATTTCTCCATCTACCAGGCGTCGTCCGCGGTTAAGGTCGCCAGCGACACCGCAGTCTGCTGCCTCTCCCGACCGCGTCGTCGTTTGCGCGCCCGCCGTAGACAGGCACCGACCCCCTTCGAGAGAGCGGCAAGCGAGTTTACGGCCGTGGAATTACGACGCCTGGAGCTGGAGGAAGCCCGGACTAGGCTACAACACGAGCGAGACATGCGAGCGTTGGAGGTTGAGCACGAACGGAACCAGGTTTTTACCTGTTTAGTAAACGTCGCTCAAGCTTGGCTTGACTATTATCGCAGTAGGGACAACACAGAACCGCTGAACACTGAGTAATTCAGCAATTGTCTTGTCCCTATTGCTATAGTAATCAAAGGTTTTTTAGTTTGTATGTCTGAAGCCTTAGGCATTCTGCATCTCAGACTTTTGCGAGTGGGATACTAGCAAAAGTCTGAGATGCAGAATTCCTAAGGCTGTTAGTCAAAAAAAAAAAAAGTCAAAAATATTTTTATTTCACATAGGCCTACATGGGCACTTATAAAACGTCAGAAGTTAGTGCACGGTTCCAAATTGGTCGTTTCCTATGGAGAAGAACGGGCAAGAAACTCCATCAAGATGTTAAGTTTGTTTTTACATAATGTGAACCCTTTGGGTGAAAGAAGTGACTTCGTTAAATTATCTAATATGTTGCCTCTTCTACTGCCCAATTTTAAGACTGTAACTGTGAGACTGATTCTTGATTTTGCGTTTTTAAGTTTTTCTTATATACCTATACCTAAGGTAATACTTAGTAAAAATAAGCCTTTCTGACCCGTGGAACACCAAAGTAGTTCACCTAGGTGTTGCATGGCTAACTTTCTGTATCTCTGGTTCATCTCTTTAATAGACAGTGTGTAACACACATTGGCATTTATTTTAGTCAATATAATATTAAAGTTAATAGAGATTTGTTATCCATTAGATCTAGCTTGCATGTTGGATTATGGCCTATTGAGGTGAGGCTTGTCTTGTGCCCGGCAGTTGACGTATAAAGGCTGATTTATATAATTATTATGTTTAGTAGAGATACTAATTATATAAGGTTAAAATTTTATAGAGTTTATCAAGTGACTTAATAAAAATATTAAAATGGTTAATAGTAATTTTATTTATTCATCTATATTACATCCTACTAACTAAGCAATTGCGCATAGCCCTGCCTCGGATTAACTCATTTTGGTTATCATTGCTGGAGGTGCTATATTGTACAGCATGATCTTCACTCTCTTCCAGACCCCCAGCTGGCATATCACCTGGAGGTGGTATTCTAGCATCTAATGCAATGTTGTGCAGCACACAACATGCATTAGTGATTTTGCTAGCCATGTAAGGGTGATAGTGAAGAACTCTGTGTCGAAGCATACACCTCCAACGAGATTTAAGTAGTCCGAAACAGCGCTCGATGCGGGACCTGGCTTGGACATGACGTCGTGTGTACTCCTCTGCCTGGGATCCTGGTTCAGCATTTAATATAGGTGTCATCAACCAGGGCCGCAGTGGATAGCCAGAATCTCCTAAAAAAAAGGAAATATATTTTTGTTAATCGTCTACTCCAGTTCTAATAAAGAATTGAATAATCATTGTTTATTTGTAGTCATGCTCACTTAAATATAGCAATTATTGCTTGGCATATTGGGCTATTTCAGATGTCTCACTATTTACAATACCTATATGGAACAACTTACCTAATAACCAAACATGTTCACCACTTTCATGAAGTCCTTCCATGTATGTCCTCACGTGACTTGCAGACCATATGTGTGAGTCATGTGTTGCTCCACCAAATTTCGAGTTCACATTTCTAATGCGCAAGTCGTAATCACATATCTGAAAAGAAAATAAAATAAAACTATAGGTACTTATCGTTTGGTTTCCACAAAGAACCAAATTGCAATGTGGGGAAGAATTTAATTTCGAATTAAGGTACCTACTTACAAAACATTTAAAAGATATTTTATAGATTTCACTTTGAATACCATAAATGTCCCTTTATTTCACTGTGCCGCTTGGCACATAGGCTTCCTCTTACTTTCTCCATTGAGTTCATATTATAAATAAGGGTTATTTTATTTATAAATTCATATACACATGGTTTTAGAGAAGTTTGTTAACCACATAGTTTTATATGTAGGTATTATGATTAGAATTTATCCAGCAGCTTACCATTTGAACATTTAAGGAATGATATCCTTTTCTATTAAAAAATGTGTGTTCTTCCTCAACCGGTCTTGCAATAGCAATATGGGTACAGTCAATGCACCCTATCACACCAGGCAAATTATGTGTCCTTTGAAATCTGTAAATTATTTAACAATTTTACAACAAATATCAAAGAGTAATTATTTAGTTATGTAGGAACTTAAGAAAATTTTTAATTAGGTAGGTATTTAAACTATTTAAAAATATATTTACATACTTCTCTTTGATTAAGGATCTCTCGTGTGGCGTTTGTGGAAACACTATCCACCTGCCGACCATCCAATTGTGATTAAGGGCGTTCACAACCTCCCTGATGCAGCGACTTGTTGTCCGCTGCGTCAAATGCTGGCCCACACCCACAATTTTTTGGTATGATCCTGTAGCTAAAAAGCTAAGAGCACACAGCACCTGAAAAATATAGGTAATAATACATAGGTAAGTTAACCTATTTAGGTTGGATGTGGTCTGATGTGGTTTTATTTTTATTTATACAGCAGTTCATAAAGTATTGTATAGTACCTATAAACTAAGCAGACGAAGATGCTTTAACTCAAGTTATAAGGAACAACAACCAACAACATTAAGTACCTGGTTGCCTACAATACCTACCTACAATTATTACTAGTATATTGTTTTAGTAATGTGAAATTTCTTACCTTTATTTCCAGGGGAATTTCAGAGGAACCTTTTAATCGTGCATGAGCTTTTAGATCCTTGCATAACTTCCTAAATGCTCTTTTATTAAGCCTGAAATGTTGGATGAACAACAATTCAGGCATTTCTTCAATTGTTTCCAATTGCCGTCGCTGTCTTAATCGCTTTTGGCGCCTCTCCCAGGCGTTCTCATTGTGTGCAGCCCACAATAAACGCAGGGAATGCATTTTATAATGTATTTGATCTGCAGTAATGCCGATAACACAGAATAAATACTAAGAGAGTATGTCATCAATCAATGTCAAAAATCAGCTGCCGAATGAAATCCGGCCATATTTTTTCGATAACTACAACGTTTTAACATTCGTTTCGTTATCTTTTTTGGCGATCACGATCGGGCGAAGGCGAACACTGAAAGTGCTGCTTGTCTACGCATTTGTATGGGATAAACACGATAACGATTCGTAACTTTATGGTTTCGTTATGAAATATAACATTGTCTACCAAATTGCGATAACGATGTCGATTGACCACGTGACTTAACGCGGCTTAAGTCAATCCCATACATTTTAGTCTTTTCGAACTTCGTTATCGTTTTTAAATTGTTACTTTGTCTAAGCCCCCTGGTCGCTACAGACAGAATAAATCAAAATAGTTTTTAATAAAACTCTATAATACTTCATGAAGCCACGTATATAAAAATTACAATGAAAACGGTCTATGTGACGTTTATATATACGTAACTTTGGCGTTCTTCAACACTTTATATTTTCTGTATAAAAATTACATTTGATTTACTGCAGTTACGTTAACTCAGTTTGTTTTATGTGTTTTACGTCGACGTTATTTTTGTTTAAATTTTAACGTTAACATTTATTTGAGTTTGCTGGGTTGTTTATCGTGCAATGTAGTGTATGTTGTTCGTAGTGGCAACCTTAAATGCATTAGCGAAATGAAATTAGGTACGTCTAGACCAGCATTTATTCGCTCAAAATAACAGAAATTAACTTGTTACCAAATGAAATTGTAGTTGTTGGGATGATAAAATAATGTTGACTGCAAACACATTACCATTTATGAAGCATCTACATTTATTCAACTTCAATATTTACATATACCTCATGAAACAATGTTTAAATATAAAACAAATACTAGGTAGGAAAATCTTGCCAAAAGCTTTTATAACTTATAAATTGTGTAACGTAATAATTTGTTGATTTGATTTGAGGTTTTAAAAATCACTAGCCCTCCATCTTTGAGAGTCCGCCATATTGGATTTAAAATGGCGTCACACAGCTTATCATACATTGTCATCCTAACTGAAAATTTATGCCTTTGTACAGTGTTCTTACTAATTTTAATAAATAAATAAAATATCTACAAATTTTCAGCTCAATCGGTAAAGGGTAACTGTTAAAACACAACCTTGATTCCCTTGAGAGCGTCGAAATACACGTTTTTTGCGACATAAAAGGCAGTATATTCTTTTTTCGTTAACTTAAAAAAATCACACCTTCAAGGGACTGTAGGCACAAATATCTGGTTTTAATTTCAAGTCAATACCTTTACGCGTTCCCGAGATAAGGGGTCTTAACACACAGACTGACGGACCACATAGTGATCCTATAAGGGTTCCATCTTTTCCTATTGAGGTACGGAACCCTAAAAACACGATGGTTCCCCTTTTCACACGCTACTGGCATATTATTTATCATAATTTAAAACACACCGAAAAAAAGCAAAGTATATAACATTTTTCTAACTCGCAAAAAATCCACAAGGGACTCGGAATTCATGGCGAGTTTAAAACAAGAAATATTCACACCAACTTGCTGGGCTGTTTAATTAGGCAAACTTTAATTAGTGAGCACCTCATAACTCATGACGTCACTCGTTCATCGTGACATACCATTGAGATATTATGTTTTATATAGATGTAATTAATTATGAGCCGGTTTTTGCTTGGTCTTGCCAAGTTTTTCGTAGTTGTTTTGGTTCATTTTGAAGGATTGTTCCATGGAGCATAGTACCGTATAGTGAATGGGCGTAAAGAATAGCACCATGCCATCTCTTTTCGTGGGTGTCGTAAGAGGTGCTTAAGGGATATATAAGAGAATGGGCAGCTGCATTCTCTTATATGTCCCTTAATCACATGCAACAACCACAATACAATCGCCAGCCCGCTTGCCAAGCGTGGCGATTATGGCAAACCACACCTAAAAATTGAGGGAGGTCTTAAGCCAACAGTGGACGTCTTTTGGCTGAACTGATGATGATGATGATGATAAGCTTATTATAGGCTCTTTTTGGTATATATTGTGAATTCTCAGCACAGGTAGACACTCAAAAACCTGCTTCTGTCCCTACCGCTTTTAGGCCCGTAATTTACCGTTTTAGCACTGGTGCGGAAAAGTGCTGGCGCTGGTCCCCACCACAGTTTATTATATTTATTGTATCAGGCTGGACGCTAAGTTTTTACGAGTCGCACGTCAACCTTCATTTATTTATATCTTCGTAAGTAGGTACCTACATGAAAAAATACACGCCAGCACTCAACTCCATAACACTTCGATCGCCATAAAAAACTTCTCCACTTGTATCAAAATGGACCATACCACCTCCATGCGGGAATTGAATCCATATGGGAACCACTGCGCCAATCATGTCGTCTTGTATATTTCCCGTCAATGTATATTACTACTAATTATATTTTTTCTACTGTAGTGTTGTTTATAACTGATTTGTTAAACAATTTCATCAATAAATGGCTATAATTAAATGATATCTTAACAATATTATACCTATTTAGGGTAGAAAAATAATTCTTCATTGACAACTGAGCCACCACTATCCTGAAAAAAAAGAACTCCTTGAGCATCAAAAATTCATCCAAATCGATGTCAATGGGAAAAGTGCCCAGAACGCTGGTAGCATTGTCACGTTGGATAGGAAGAAAAATCCCTCTCGTCAAACGAAGAGTCGACCAGAGTTTGTAAAATAAATAACATTTTATTATAACCCGGATTCTAAAATTCAAACGTTTGCTGGCTATAAAGTGCAGTCTCAGTGGGTTGTATACCCAATTTACTATGGAATATTCAGTGAGTCCCTAGCGTGTACTCGCTTCAAACATTCAAACCTGTTAGTCTAGAACTTAGACCTAAACTGGAAGGTTACTGTAGAACGTTTTTAGAATAACTTTGCTAGTTTAAAGGTAATCTGATTTTCTAGATTTAGATATACACCTGAACTGGTTATTATAAGTTCGTTTACAAATTGTGATCTTGTTCTTTTCGGATCGAAGATAAACTCGTTAAACTGTTTGGGCCCGTTGGATGGCTCCCATTCTCCCATTCTTCTAAATTCTCCACAGTGCAGGGGTATGGGCAAATAATAAATAAAACAACGATGTACACACGCTTGCGGAGCTTGCTTGCACTGTCAACTTAAAGATACCTAGAAGCTTAGCTACCAGGAAACACAGACTCTGGCAGGAAATTCCTCTTTCCTCAACTTTAAGTAAGCAGTCGCCTCTTTCTGCGAAACAGTAATGTTAACAAAGTAGAAGGCCACACGTGGACGCGCAGGGACACGGCCCTCACGGCCCATCCACCGGGATTCCGATCACGATTTCCGGCCTCCGTAGGCGTGAGCTTGCGGATGGCGAGTAATGGGTAGCTCGTCGTCCGACCGTTTGGTAACCATCCGGACCGAGCCCAAGTCGTCGACGGCGCGTACTGTTCCACGCGCGCCTCAAAGAGAGGTCAGTAAACCGTAGGGGCCCAGCAGGGTCGATGCCTACTAGTACTACTACTAAACGTTAGTTTCTAAACGGAAAACTCTGCCCTGGTATGAAAAGCGACAAAGAAACAGGAGTGGGTTTTTATTCAGTTAAAATCTGACACACCCTTGCGCACCGCCCAAGAGTGGGAGCTGTCATTGGATGATTTTCCCGACTAAAATAAAAAAAAACTTTACATTGTTTCCAAAACGTTTGGAACGTATGAGCGGGATACCCACCACGTAACGGTCTCGGCGAACGTATTGCTCGTACACCAAAAGATTCATAATCTTATAAAATGTATACTATATTAGCTGTTAACAACGATGTTACACACATTATCCGTTCAATGGAGCGGGGACTCGATGGAGTTAGTTGTGCAACGTGAGTCGTTGTCGCATGAATAGGCGAGATAAAGTGCTGGGTATACTGTAGGTTATTTTACTAACAGGCTAAAGTATCTTTGCGGTATGCTAGATAGTTAATCGAACATAACAAATCACTAGTCCTTGACTTGCTAACGAGCAAGTTGTTGCGTTTTGTGGGAAATCATTCATTAACTTCTCTCGTTCTAAGGCGGTTCGGGAGGGTGACAGTCTTGTACTGTTTAAAACCACACCTATGTTTCTTCTTTGTGTTGCGTTCTAGGACCCCGGGGTTCTCTTTCGGAAGCCAACATTTGGCGCTGTTAGGCCCCAACAGTTCTGCTGATATCTCTTTGAGGTGCCGTCCGGACGGTTACCGGACATTTCTCATCATCCACAAGCCCAAGCATACGGTGGCTAGAAGTCGGGGTTGGTATACCGGCAGCTGGGATGTGAAGATAACTGTTCCCTCGCACGTTGTGACGGAGACCAACTCTGAATCGGATTTGTTTGCTGATGAATGGAAGAAGATATTATTAGAAAGGCCCTGTGAGAAGATAAAGTGAAAGAATTTACGCAAAGCAAAATACCAAAAAAAGCCAAGCTTAAGCCTACTCTGTCAAATCCATCCAAAGCATGTCTGTAAAAAAATGTTTTTAGCGATAAGACCGCCCGTTGTGGTACCCCATTAATTTTAATCTCCTACTTTAATTGTATTTATGGTGTACGTACAATAAAAAGTATATCCACAAAAGGATACAAGTGGGTTTTTGTTAATAAAACTTTGACAGATCCTTTCGCACTACCATACAGCGGGAGAAGTCATTTAATGACCTTCAGTCTCAAAGGAGTTTAGTATTAAAAAGAATGCTCATTATCTCTGTCACAGTACCTACCATAAGATAAAATAATCATATTCATACCATGAATAAGAATTTCCTGTGTTTCCTTTCGCGAATTCGCAGCTTCAAAGGACCCTTATAATTTCGTCATGTCCGTCCCGTTCTGTCCATCCGTTCGTGTTTCCGCTAGTCCGTTCGTTTTCATGCGACCTTAGTAGATTATCATGACGTCTCATCAAGAAGAAAAAGCTTCTAGAATGGAAAATGTAATAAAGATAGCAAGGTTATATTGAAATAAATTTTCTTCGTTTTTGTTCACTATGGGTCAATTTTATTTTTTCGGTTAATTGTTATCTGAACCAATAGTGAAAAATAGTTGGTAA
Organism: Mythimna albipuncta; assembly: GCA_929112965.1. Lineage (NCBI taxonomy): Eukaryota > Metazoa > Arthropoda > Insecta > Lepidoptera > Noctuidae > Mythimna > Mythimna albipuncta. Next base: position 3,965,238 of record OV815973.1, read on the forward strand.
CGGAATTCAATTTATTGAGTACTTGTTTTTGCTTGCGGCTTCGCTCGCGTGCATTAAATATAACCTATGACACTCAGGAATAAAGAAGCTTTCTATTAGTGAAAAAATTTTAGTAATTGGACTAGTACTTTCAGAGATTACCGCCTACAAACAAAAAAAACGTAAATACAAAAAAAATATCTCTTTATTATATTGCTGTAGATTAAATAAACATACAGCACAAGATAGAAGAAGAAGTTATGAGTTTACATGTGGATGGATGGAGGGGAAGAGGGAGGCCAAAGAAAAGATGGATGGATTGTGTGAGAAGCGATATGAAAGAAAAGGGAGTTAGTGGTAGCGTGACGAGTGACAGGACAGAATGGAAGAAAAAAACGTGTTGCGCCGACCCCAAATAAAACGGGACTAGGGCAGGAAGATGATAATGATGATGACAAGATAGAAGAAGAAAAATAAAAACACATAACTAATTGAAACTACATAAACACATTTCTGAACGTCGCCATTAAATCGCTAATACCCATTTTGTCAATAATATACGAGAAATGTATGTATCCATAGATTAATAACTTATTGCGAAAAATTTGATATCATAAGAAAAGAACAATTTGGTTATTAAAAACGTAAATTAACTACATTGGCTATCTTTTCACTTTTGGAAACCATACTAAACGGTATAAATAACAACCAGCTGGTAACAGGACTATTTTTTGACTTATCAGAAGCGTTTGATTTAGTTTCACACGTTAACTTATTACAAAAATTAGAAGCTCTCGGTATCAGGGGACTGCCACATCAATATTGTCATACCTAACTGACAGGCAACAGTGTATCACTGTCTCCAAACTCGACGGAAATGGAGATATGTTAATTTATACGTCTGAGTATAAATATATAAAACGCGGCGTGCCTCAAGGTAGCATAATTTGAGGCCTATTTTATATTTTGTCCTCTACATAATCGATATTGTTGATGTGACTAAGTACAAATGCTTTCTTTATGCTGATGACATTTCTATATTCGTAACTACTGACAAAAACATAAATCGATTACTGACCATAAATCTGACATAAATAATACAATTGCTGACTTAATTAATTGGTTAAATAATAATAATCTATCTATTAATTTTGACAAATCTGTGTATATACAATTTAACAAATATTATAATAATAAATTCAATTTTAAGATGGACATACCAAAAATTAACCATGTGACAAAAACTAAGTTTTTAGGCGTAGTAATAGACGAACATTTGGACTGTAAGGCACAGGTTGAACATGTATGTAGCAAAGCGAATAAATTTGCATTTATTTAGAAAAATTAACAAATATAAAAACGGCTGCAATGTCATATCGAGCGTATGTGGAATTCTCGTTGCGGTATGGAATAATGAAATCGGAAAATAGTACCGACTATAATAGAGCATTTATCGTACAAAAAAAATGTATACGAGCCATTTACGGAATTCCATCAGATGAATCATGTAAACCAATATTTAAAAAGCTTGGTCTGCTACCATTGCCTTCACTATTTGTATTTGAAGTATGTATGTTTGTACAGAAACACAAAGAACTGTTCAAAACAGCGGAAGATGTATGTTCACGAAGTCGGCGTGACGAATTTAGACTGGTACTAGACGAGATGCCCAGGTGTGCTAAATATAATAAAAATTGTGTGGCTATGTGTGTGCGTATATTTAATAAAGTACCAAATACATTTAGAGTAGTAAATTGCAGACTTTTTAAAATTAAATTGTATAAGTGGCTGAATGAAAACAATTTCTATAGTGTTAAAGAATTTCTCGAACATAAACTGTCTTCTTCTTCTCATCTTAAAACATGTTTGGACTCTTTTTGTACTATAACACCTTTTAATAAAAGTCCAGTATTTCTATGCTTTCCTAATTAAGTAAACAAAAACAAAAACAAACATTAAAACCTCCGGTACTAAACCGTATTTGCTATGAAAAAAAAAATACTGTGTATAAGGGCTATACCAAAGTATTATTTATTATATACTTTATTGTACATACAAAACATAACAAAAAAAAAACTTATATCTAAAACACGTACAATGGGCGGCCTTATCGCATTCCGCGATCTCTTCCAGGCAACATAGAATAGACAGTAATTGTCAGAACATGATATGGGGCTGTCATAAGTTCAACAATAAGTATTATTTTAAAATTAATTACATTATAATTATTATAATTGATAGATACACAGATACATACATATGCAATATAATACATACATAAATACATACATACCAAATATATGAGCAATCATAAGAAAGGACGACTTTCGAATAATCACAGCGACAAGTAGTGATCCTTAACAAGTATTTTTGAAGGCAAGTAACGATTGAGCGCGTATTATTCAGTATGGAATACATTTACGAAAATCATTTATGATGAAAGAAAATAAATGTGTCTAAATAATAATAAAAAAATCTCTGGAACTACTAGAGTTGAAGGGATGAAATAAATATAAAATATGTGTCTCAAAATGATGAATTTTATCAGCTATAAAACAAGTTTACAGACCTTCATAATATATATTTTTTAAGTAATTTTCATTTTTAGGGAGTTCAAAAATTAACATTTTTCTAACAAACGACGTAAATTGCGCACATGGAAGTTTTATTCTTGCATTTGAAATATGAAACGCCATAAACTCATCGCATTAACTTATTCATATCAGATGCTTAACCAATGGATTAAGCTAACAGATTTAACAATGCATTTTACCAACATTTTTAATTAACTACGGATTACAAAACTTGCTCTAAGGCCTACTTGTGATTGCCTGCTACGGCCGATACCTGGCAGAGCTATGGGATTACTCAAATTTATATACTCAAATTTATATATAACCGTAACGGAAAACGGATTGATTTTAAGCAGTATAAGTTTCACCCAGCTTACTCCACGTAGAATATATTTGATGATTTACCACATGAAAAAAAAGATCAGTTACATAAATCACAGTTACTTATTAACTCCAGTATTTTCATACTGGCCACTGAAATCTTTCCCCATAATATAGACACTAATGTCAAATGAAGAAAAAAAAAAACGCGTGTAGTGCAACAGTATACTTATAAGTATTCATTACAGATAAAAAGGTTACTAAAAAGGTATACTACATACACAAAGATAGATTACAACAATTGACTGCAGTCGACGGAAAATTTAATTGTGATAAAAGTACAAATCGAATTTTTGAAGCAAAAATTACACGTACGATATCACATGTCTGTCATATTGTAGCATAAAATAAAGTTAACATTCGTTTATTCGTAAACGGTTTTATTGAAACACCAATTTTGTAAATTGAATTTAATATAATTCGATTTTAAGGTAGTTATATTAATTAGACAGATTTTCACACGCAAAAACCACACTGACATTTAAAATTCCATCCGTAACATTTTCCATTTCAACGAAAAAAAAAAAATACAAAATCGATTCAAATAAAGAACAAATGCGCATTTAACGGGAACGTTATGCAAATGAACGAACGCCGCCGCCGACGTATTGTACGAACGATTTGAAATTTAAAAAAGTATTCATTGAATTTTTTACATCGTAAAATCTAGCATCATGTTTCATATCTGAAATTCCATAGTTAAAAATTTAATTTTTGAATTTACGCATCTTGTTGGTGACGGCCGTGTCAATTGGATGTATTTTGACGTTGAATTAATTTGAAAACTTTATTGTTAAGACTTCAGGAGTTATCTTGTTGGGCGTGTCGTTCGTGAATTTTTAATTTGAATGATTAAGTTTGTCTCTCTTTGATCTATGTAGTAGGTTTGCGGGTATGTTTGGAAGTTATTATAATTGTATTTTGAAGTGTCAAGATGATATAGCGAGTTTTGCATTGATTAAATCGCTATGAAATATAGATGTTTGATGTTGGACTCGGCAGTGTTGTGAATTAAGTAACTTCATAATCTGAGCTATTCATAGATATGTACCGGCGATGTATAACTGTCCATTCTATAAAATGTCTAGGTATTCTATAGAATTGATTTATCATTCCTGTAAAATATTAAAAATATGCAATGTATAGTAATGTATATGTATATATTTATACTTTGCCTAGGCATTCTATAAAATAGCGATGTTCAGCCGGCAATTTGTTGTCATCCCTTGTAATCGAGATAAGCTAAGGGTGTGCCAAAGCATGGGGATGCAGTATTCAAGTGAACCTTACACGAAAGGAATGAAAGGACCTTCATTTGCTCGTTTACTGTGGCCCCCATCTTCCCCTCTGAACCGAACCTTTGTGACAGGGTGCCGGAAGTTCCCGAACTCACTTCGCTCGCTTTTTGACTAATTAGTTTAGGAGTTGTCAGGGTCGAGTTGTACCCGGTAGGTATACACAGCCTACATTTCAACAAAAGTTATTTTAATGTCCTTCCTTTGATACATTACCTGATACCTAATACATACATTGATTATGATAAATAGCAGATATAATATTCAATACACAGCCTAGACGAGCTCAGCATTTTACGTACCTATAGGCTACTAATTCAGGCATTCTATTAAACGCCTTAATTTCATACTGTACCAGATACTTAATTAATTTTGTGCCTTGCTCGTTCAATTTATTTATTTCCTTTAAACATTTTTAAAACAGTATAAACTCATTTTATATATGCAGTCAAAAACAAGACCTCGACAAAAGCACCAATCATCATAATTAAAATCACCAACAGATCATGCCCGAAAAATAATTACTCAACCAACAATAGGAGAATACTCCGCCAAAATATAGGCAAACATAGGCGACGGGTTAATTCGCGTTACGTGGACTAAAATGACATTTAATTAAAATCAGAAGTGGCCCAAGAGCTTGACAAATTGCCCTCGACGTCGCCAGCAGCTGAGTTTAAAACAGAACGCGTTTTAAGACTAACTAGCGTTGATTTGGTTTAGGATGTACTTAAATGAATTATTTTGTTGGTAATTTCGTTTGCTTTTGTACAATTTGATTTTGGGTCTTGGGAAAGACGTTATGTAGAAACTTATTTGGAGTTCTGTGAGATGATTACTAGTATTGAAGCGTTTCATTTTCATTAAACAACTATTGGAAATATAAAATTCATGTAGGTAAATCTTTTTAACATTAACGTATCGACTTAAAAAAAAGTTGCAATGTACGTATAGAAATGCAAATTAAACGATATACATAAAACAAAGTCGTTTTAGCTACACAATACTCAAGAGGGGCTGGACCGATTTTAATTATCTTTGCCTTATTCGATTCGTCCCCAAAATTAAAAAAAAAATATTCAAAGACATCGAAAAATGACAGCAACTGTCAAATACATTAATCTCAATCATTAAATCATTCGGTCAATAAGTTTAGCTAACAGGTAATCACTTCATTTGTTGACTGTTATGCGGTACGAAGTTCACCGGACCAGCGATACTTTTTATTTTGAATTTCTAACAATATTACTTAAGAATCTGAAATATTAACTAAGGATTTATACTAAAACTAACTTTGTACATATATACAAGTAAAAAAGTCTGAAAAACGGGGAAAACTCAGAGGGCATCAAAAAATTCGATTCGACCAGCGATTATATTATATGTATATACTATTTGTTATGTCATCCTAGTAATTGCTTAGAACATGCAGTGTTTTAATAGTAAAATTCAAATATCTCTTCTAGTCTGTACCTCAACTCTTATTAAAACCATATATAATCAAAACATTTATTTTCATCGCTCTTTAAAGTAAGCCCCAAGTAGAACCAAAAACTGTAGAGCGTTTGAGAATGTTCGTAAAATTCAAAGTCAAATTTTAATTATACTTTCCGACCGTATGCGGCATTTCTTTGACAACACGTCATGGCTTGAAGAAAGTCATTATTTCGTACTGAGACATGTTCAAGGTAGAGAAGTTGGTACGAATGTAAGTATTAATTAAATTACCGTTGGGAAATGTACTGAATGCGAGAAGTGTGTAAATTGGAATGATGATGATGTAAAAAGGAATTCGGAAAGGAATTTTATTAGTTTTGAAGAAATTACGTTTGTGGTTTATATTGCCGTACGTTTCATCTACTAGATATGTCAAAGAAGATTTTGACGTAGTCTTGGTAGTTAAAAGTATTGCTACTATCGTCTCCAACAATTTAAATAACAACACAATAAAACAAGAACTAGAATACAAAGAAAGCAATTCAAACAAACACAAAGCAATTGACACAAAATATATACATTTCAAGCAGTAAATCTTATCAATAATAAATTTAAAATACTACAAGAAACTCGTAACTTTAAAACAATCTGAACAAAAGCAGCTCTTGTTTCTTCAGAAAGTGAAACGTCAACTGAGTTAAATATTCAGAATGGTACATACCTCGTCCAGTCGTCGAGGTCTCCTGAATGCGAGCATTCGCTGGATTTATGGCTCGAAGCAAAAAGAGGTGTCTGCTCGGAGCTGAAGTTGTTATATTTATGTTTGTGCTTGAGATGAGTACTACTCAACAATGTTTCTATATTTAGAACTTCACCAATATCTGCAAACTATAGTTTTAAGTAAAAATGATAAAACACAACAAAGGGAAATAAAATTTGATTTAGAGTTTGTAGTATTATTATATAATGTACACACAAATGATGCCAGTAATAACTTTCAAGCTGTTAGGTGTAAATTGCAACAAAATATGGTTTTACGGTAGAATAAACTAGGGTAATTTGTAATTTTTGTTATATTATTAACATCAGGATCAGGAAACGTTTACCGCATTTTAGTTATTTTACACTGGCTTTATAATGGTGTCAGTTGCAATTATACTAATGCCAAATCATAAAATTGAAAATAAATATTAAACGAGCGTTCCACTGATAGAAATAATTGAATTAAAAATTCAACATCGTCCAGTCTACATTCTCGAAGCGGCATGAACGAATCTCGTGAATGCTGCAGCATTTGCCAAATTTATGACTCACAGACCAGAAGACTTGGAGCTGGGTTAAAATTTAATATAACCTTTTAGAAGAGCTAGAAAAGAATATAACAGCGCTTTTGCTCATTGTATTAAACAATGTTTATAGAGTACATTAGTTGTGAAAAAAAAGAGTACGAGAATAATAATAAACGCCCAATTATATTGTCCAATTCAAAAATTTAAAAAACTAAGTATAAGCAAAATTTAAGATAACTTAGATATGGCCAATAGTATTTCTCAAAATTTAAAACACATCACCTTTTTACTCTTGTCCCAAGTTATTTGGACTCCACACAACACTTTTTATTCATTCTGTCTCATCAATCGTCACTTTTCTTCATATCACTAATGATACAATCCGTCTATCTTTTGTTTTACGCCTCTCTATCCATCCAACTACAACACGGTGTTTCATTCACTAAATTGAAAACACGATAAGTAACATATTCTTAACAGCTGTTAAGTAAAAACAATCAACATTATGTAAAATAAGCAACAAATTAATCTCTCTAAAAGTATCTACACCAATTGCGTAGATCTATTTATCTATCAGAAGATAAAGGGGAGATGAAAATCGGAACTGGGGAACTAATATCGGAATTACACCTCTCCGTTTAAATCCAAAATTTTGGTAAAGATGATTGGGAAATTAATGCAATTTCCAAATTGATGTTCAGATTATCAAAGTATCAGTTTCAATCCAAATCTATAAGCTTCCGTTTACTGCTGTATGGGTGTAAAATTTTTAGCTGTTATATTAGGTAAATTATGGCTTACATAAAATAAGTAAAAAATTCTCACAACAATTCTTTAAAAGAAAATGAAATTTAGTAAAACATAAAAATGTTGCTGCTTCTATCTTTATTTTAGAATTAAGGTCAAGATTAATAATTTATTCATTTTCAGCCCTCCATTTACAAATTATTATATTAAAAAGTACAGATATTAGACAGATGTATAAATTAGTTTCTTTGTTTAGATGTTTTGAGTCTGAAAAAAATAACTGGCAGCTTATGAAATTCGTTTCATCTTATTTTAATGTTTGTAATTTTATAACAGTCTTTGTCCGTGTTGTTTATTAGTTCTGTAGGTATTTCAAGTGAATATCTATAATTTTCATTTTATCTAGTCTACAAAACTAATTGTTTTGTATTGTCATCATTGTGTCAATTTACTTGACAGATATTCTAATTTATTCTACTTAGTTCCATAGAAAATTAATCCCTATATTGAACCATATCAAACCCATTAACAAATCAAAGTCATTCCATCCAACAACACACAAATTCACCGCATGATAGCTCCATTTTCTACAATCGGGCTCCATTCTACCAAACAATTCGACCATAAAATCCTAAATCCCGTGTTTCCTTGATTGGTTCATACAGTGTAATTCCGCGCAGACTCTCGTTGCCCGTCCGTAAGATAACCGCCGGTTGCATAAACTTCGTCTGTGTTGGTTTTAACAAAGATTTATACTACGTTGTCGTCCGCCGTAGATTTCTCTATGTATATTTTAAAGTTGAATGTGCTTTACGCTGTTCTTTTGTGGATTATTTCTGATATTTATACTATCGTTTGGCTTTTTGTGGATAATTTAAGTGAGAGTGTCAGTGTGTTAAATGCTGTTATCTTTTTTACTTTCTATGTTTTCCGTGACAATTTTGTTGTTGTTTTTGAACGCAAAACTATTCTTAAGTAGCTGGTAATAACCATGAAACATTTGGATACTGTCCCTGTCGAGGCACTCGTTTTATTTTTTTATTACAAATCCAGTTTAACACACGTAACTTTAGAATTCTTGAATATATTTCGTGTCATTGACTTTGCGAAAATATTTAAATAAAATCTTCCTACACTTCATTTGGGAACCCTTCTTATATAAATCCGGATTCTCAATTCAGTTCACGTAATCAAATAACGTCTCCTACAAATTCTTCATGTGTTAATATCAGAAACAGGCCTACATTATATTATATGTCATCAGACTGGCCATATATTTCTGTTATCATACTTGGCATTGTGCCATTTTGGTGGAATTCTTTCAAATGTTAAGACAAGATAGGGCGATACGCTGGTTTCCCGGGTGGCGGAGAATTAAGAATTATTGGAGCTTAGAGAAAGTTAGCTGTGGAAGTCATAGAAATGTCTTGATGAAGATATTTTTACGATGCCTACTATTTTTGAAGCATTTGGACGATTAATTCACTAAACCCCAAGAGAACGTCAGAGTTCGCTTTCACATTGTCTTTCTATTATGTCTCTAATAACGGTATTCGAAAGGTTATTTTTTTTAAAATAATCTTTCAGAATAACAATATTTGCTATATTGCTACTTCCAGTACTCTAGTTACAGTTTCATTTTATATATCAGCCACACTTATCGTCAAATATTGATTAATCCATAGCCTAAACCGTCAGCAAAAAGGTAAAGAGAGCGAAATTGTTTTGACCTACATTCACATAGCCTGGTTTATTAACAAAAACATGTTGCAGCCGATAGGCCATAAAGCCTATATCAGAAAGGTACGACAAATTCTTATAGGGTTAAACGGCCCTTTCGACCTGTGACATTCAACCTTCCCCTTTCGATTGGATCGCTATTGAACAAATATGGATATTTTTTTTCCTTCGCTTTTCCAATAAAATATTGCTCTTTAAGATGTCTCGGTATAAAAAGAGATATTGAAATTATTAATATTTTTTCTCAAAGAATTTCGAAATGAGAATCTTTGGTTTCGTCTTTGATATGTTTTCATATAATTTCGGTTTATTGCCTTCTATGTAGAATTCATCGAATGTCAAAAATACAAAAGCGGTATTAAAATAACATGTTATTTTACCTTTACTCAAGCTTCCTCTTTATGAAGTAATGTAACTTGTAGAAATTCTAATAAATTACTAGCTTATTCCATAAATAAAGCCTTTATGTTTTGTGTAATAAAGATTCTACTAACTTTATAATAGCAATAAAGCATCATCACTTTATAAAACATCAATTTAAAAACCAATGTACTCTGCCCAGAATCAGTAGAAACCAAATCTTAGTTCGATTCGTCGCCCCCAACGCCATCTAGTTGTGCGCATTGGAATTACATATTTGATTCCGCCAAGCCCTTTCCATCAACGGACCGCCAGACGTACGGCGCGGCGATGCGCCACCGGTACATGATGGACATCTCATCCATAAGCATAAAACGTTTTGGGAACATATTCAATGAGCGTACAAATAAAAAGTGGAATTCCCTGCCTTAGTTTTTGTTTTCTGACCGTCAACTAAAATCTAGGGATCTTTAAGATGAGAAAAAATAGATTACTTTTAGGTGAACGTGTTTCATTGTCGTACATATCATCGATTACCATCAGGTGAGATTACAGAAAAGATGAAAGAGGTTAGAAAGGAAATACTTTCCGATTTCTACAACGAGTGTCGCCGTTTGTCTTACTCCCCTTAACTTCACCACAGGCAATAAACCAATACGAACGCGCATATAACTGACCACGCACACTTAGATCGCAAGTTTGCTATTGGGGTTACTTTATGTCACGCCTGTCCCGCATCTGTTCTGTCTATGTAAAATAGTGGTCAAACGTAAGCCCATAATATGAAAAAGAAATCTAGAAGCAACTTCCGCGATCCCTCATTTCCAACGTACGCACTGTTTACACAAAACCGAATGTACCACTACAAACTAAGCTCCCTAAGTCTCTCAACACAAATAAATATAAGGACATGTAAGTACGTGTGTCTGTGTGAGTTACATTATATTTCCCAACATCAGAGCGTCTCGAGGACCGATACCGGAAATCAAATGAACCGGTCTGCGTCTCAACGGATCTTTGCAGATGATGTCATTTGCACACTTCCTGAGAACTATGCGACGTCTTGAATACGGATAGAGGGGTAATGTTTTGTTATTCATAGTCGTGTTTGTGTGGTAGTGTAGTAGAAGTGCAGTTTTTGGTTGCGTGTACCATTTCGGGAACAGTTGGACCAAATGTGGTACAAGAAAAAGGAGAGAATATAAATGAAGAGTTGATGCTGGTGTTGACACTATTGACGCGATATTTTATACTATTCTACATACGGTACATAATAAATGAGCAATAAAATTGTCAAAATGTTTTTTGGGAGCAGAATACACAACATGTAACATAATATACGCACATCCTAAACAAAGTATATTCAGAATCAGAAAATCGATTTCGGATAATCTTAAAGTTAGAAATTTTGTTTTCCTCAATCAAGAATTAGTTTTAAACGAAAAAGTTATCTATTTTAATAATTTCTTGATAAATTTTTATTTTGTCACTAGGTTATTTGTGTGTACATACACAGATACTATGTACTATACCAATGTGCCCATAGTATGATGCCCAATTATTTGCCTGAAATTATAGATAAATAATTTCTAAAAAAACAACGAAATGGAACTTAAAAAGTAAAATTTTGGTGCTTAAAATGTGTTCATAACGTAATTTTCTAATTGGTGTGTAAAAAGGTGGGCCATTATTTAAGTTACATCTTGTACAACAGAAGAGAAGTAAACAGACATAATTCTAGTAACTACGACACAACAGCTGTAGTATCAAGTATTACCTACGGTCTGTCTGTGAGGATAAGTCACTCTTTTTTTGTGCCAATCCCTACACTTCTAAGCCACTCTCATTCAGGTTTTACCTACGATCATAACAATACCACCTACCCATTTCGTTATAGATGACCAACATTTATTTTTCGGTCCTTGGACGTTAATTTACATCACCATAATTTAACTTAAGTAAATTAGGCAGATCGGACTTAGTCACCCAAAGGACAATGGAAAGAGCTATGCTCGGAGTTTTCTTGTTTAATCGCATCAGAAATGAAGACATTCGCAAGAGAACCAAGATTACATTGCTCGCAGAATAGATGGCCGATGGGAACAAAAGGTTCTAGAGTGGCAACCACGAACCAAAAGACGCAGCTTTGGAAAGCTTCCCACAAGGTGAACGTGGCCTATTCAAACAGTGCACGTTTATCGGCTGAAATAATAATGATAAAATTAGACAATCATCTCAATAGTAATCACCCAATTGCATTCATTTTGAAGTAGGGGTGGTACACTAGATTTAGAAAAATAATAATCTGTACCATCACCAATGTCCAATGCACCAATGAGCATATAAACACCAGCGGATGATCATAAATGAGTTATCAGCGATAGACAAACACAATTCCATTGCGGAATTCGTTAGCAAATAACAGTGGCAAATAGCTTTAGGTATCCACAAAATTGATTGAGATTCAAAACAGATCGGAAAATCGATCAGATAATGTAACGTTTTATGATTGTATTCTGGTTTCTACAAACGATGTGGAATTTGGTACCTTTTTTTCAACCCCTGCTCTTGGGCGGAGCGGGATATAGTGTCAGACTCTTACTGACTAAAAAACCCATCCCGTTCCTTTAAGCCTTCATACCGGGGCTCGAGCGCCCTTTCGGATAACCCTGGCCCCAGTAGGCTTCGACCCGGCTGGGCCCCGGTTGCTGACAACTCCTTGAGGCGCGCAGGAACAGCGCGCGCCTTCGACGACTTGGGCTTGGTCTGGATAATTACTGGACGGCCGGACAGCGACCTACCCATTGCTTACTGTTCGCAAGCCCGAGCCTACGGTGGCCGGAAGGAATTTGGTACCTAATAAAATTTAAATGATTGTTATGTTTGAAAGGAAACTTATTTTTTATCAAATGATAATTTTGAACTTTAGTATGATAGAGAAGAAAGATAGTATGACGGTTTGGACTCCTACTTAATTCATTAAACCCCAAGCGAACACCGGCGTTCGCGCACCTATTGTCTTTCAATTGTGTCTGTCATTATCACGATTGACAGGTTAATGGATTGGTCAGAAGTGGCTAAGAATAGAGAAGAGTGGAAGAATGGGAGTGAGACTTGCACCCTGCAGTGGGACACAACTGGCTTATAATAATAATAAATTATTATGTGATGGCCAAGTTTAGTTATCTTAAAAAAAAATATTGCCTTGCACTTGCTTGCTGCGGTCTTTCCGTCCAATTATAATTTGGATGTTTTCAAGGCTAGAGTGAAAAGGCTCTTTATAAACTAGTGCGCCTCACCATCAACGATTGCAAGCACTAGTTTATAACAGATATAAAAAAGCTTACTCCTTTACCGTGTGTGCGTTTACATGTACATGTAAACTCATACTCAAGACACTCAGATGTGGGATATTTATCTGTACCTGAGCCTAACAATTACGTCTCGTGAGGGAATCGAACCAAAGACACAGTTCAGCAGCCAACAGCCTGTATTATTTTAAGATCCCTTCTAAGGTTTTCTGTTAGGTATCGTTGTCAGCGATAATAACCGCCACTGTACCCATAGTATTAAGTTGTGTCACTTTTTTTGTGTATAATACATTTATTCTATCACAAATTTCTTATGTTTTTGATAACGTAATGTTAGCGGCAGCTGATAAAATCAAGATTATTATATTATGTAGTACTTATTATATTATTACGTTATTATGGCTTTCTCCAATTTGTTCCTTCTTACTGAAATCATTTTGCATAATGACATAAAATAAAATAAAATTTTCAATTTTTGTCGTGAAAAGCTTTGCGCCATTCGATAAAGGGTTCCCCAGAATGTGTACCAAATTCGTGATTCCTTTGTGGAGTATTTGAGGCGTAAGAATCCAATATAAATCGGTCGACAGTCCTCTCGAGCTGTACATACACATCAGTAACACAATTTTTTGCAAAAAACTATTGGGAAATCAGATAAAATTGGATATTCGAGTATTTTTTGAGTTTCGTTGTGTAAAAGGGCAAAAACGGAACCTCCCTTGCTATAACTGCTCTGAATATAAAAAAAATTTAAAGAACCAAGCTGGACAACAAGGACTAGAAAATCCTCAAGTTCTTTATCTACTACTAGCTTTTGCCTACGGCTACGCCCGTGTTCATAAAATATAGCCTATGTCACTCAGGAAAGCAGCAGCTTTTTATCAGATAAAAAATTTTAGCAATCAGACCAGTACTTTCTGTGATAACGTCCTACAAAACAAAACTTAACCTATTTATAAAGAGGCTAAGTTTTTTTTATTTAAATATTATTGTATATTAGTAGGATGCAGTGACCTTGATGAAATGCCTTCACGTCGACTCTTATAGCTAAGGAAAAAACATCACTAGCCTTTCTTTTTTAATGTTCCCACTGTTGGGACTCAAGCCTCCTCTCTAGGAGAGGGAATGGGTCGTAATGCACCACGCGGGCCCGCGCGTGTTGTAGAATGTCACGTCTTCGAATTTTTGGTTCTAGAACATGCCGGTTTCCTCACGATGTTTTCCTTCACCGTTTTGAGAGAAATGGTGATGAAACAAATTGCACAAAGTAATGCGACTGGCTAGTTTCGAACCCGCGACCTACAACTCGTAACCCGACTTACGAGTTACCTCTCGGCCGCCAATGCTCTCAAGGGAGACTCATTATATGTACTCTTAATTAGGCAAATGGCCGGCTAGTCAAAACATTTCTTCTAACTTTATTCACAGATAATATTTTACAGATATATCTCTGTTGCGGCAACAATCTATACATATAAATAAAATTAGAGCGTCTGTTTGTAATATTGAAATAACTGCTCTTTACTACATGCACATGAATATATACATATACGGTACATACACCAAAATAACATTTATTTACAATTTTTGTCTGTCTGTCTGTTTGTTCGGGCTAATCTCTGAAATGGCTGGACCGATTTTGACGGGACTTTTTTTGCAGATAGCTGATGTAATAAGGAGTAACATAGGCTACTTTTATTTTGAGAAAAAATCAAAATCAAAATCCTGTAGTCAACGCGAACGAAGTCGTAGGCTAGTAATAAATATAAAAACAGGACAAAATAAATATTTAAGTGGAGCTTCCATGCAACAAACCTGATTTTTCTGCCGTTTTTTGCTACTGACGGTACAAAACCTAGTGCGGGAGTCCGGCTCGTAATTGGCCGGTGTTTTTTATTTTATTTATAATTCTTTTTATGTTAACTACGTTACTTTTACTTGCTCCGGTCGTGTGTTTTTTTTAGCAAAAACCATAACTTTTGAGTTCCCCGCAGATAATGGACAATGATAACTTTTTATTTGATTAAGGATTACGCCTGGGTTTCCGGGTTGTAAAGCAATAAACTTTGATTAAGGGTTTCAAGTGCTGTTGGAACATTTCCGTAGAACACTGCTCTTGAAAAGATTATTCGTAATTTAAACGAGTAATGTTTTATTTCCTCATTCATCATTGACGTGATTTTTCCTTCATTTAGACCCATTTATTTTTGGTGTACAATAAAGAATACATCAATCTATCTATCTATCTTTATAAAAACTAGCTTCTGCTAGCGGCTTCACCTGCCTGGAAGTAAAAATCACAGAAGCTATGTTCCTTAGCGATAAAGTACCATTCTACTAGAGAAAGAATTTGAAAAAATCGGTCCAGTAGTTTTCGATTATATTCATTATTAGCTTTTGCCAGCGGCTTCTCTCGCGTACATAAAATATAGCGCATGCCACTCAGGAATAAAATTGCTTGAAATCGGTGAAAAAAAAAAATCTGACCATTCCTTTTTAGAGATTACCTCCTCTCCTAGAAACAAAAAAAAACTCTTTATTATATTAGCCTTCTACCACTTTATTGTAGAAAAACCAAAATATAAAGATTCCTCTTTCAGCATGATTTTTTTCGGCACCAATAGTTTCAACACCAAAGCTATTCCTCATTTTTTGGTTCTATATTCGGCACTAATTGAACACACCCTTTGGTGCCGAAAAAGAAATAGCTTTGGTACTGAAATCATTAGTGCCGAAAGAGGAATACTTCAAAAATACAAACACAAAAATAAAAATCTTTCCTTTTTATAATATTAAAATAGATTAATTTCAGTATTGAATAAATAAATAGCAAAACAAATAAACGTAATGATTTCAACCGTGCCAATTTCAAGATGTCCCGTTATTTATGCTAACTAATTAAATAAAAGGTCCATTCAAATTTTATGGTTAAGTAGAAAATGTGCGTCAAAACAGGCCTCCTTAATTAAACAAAGAGGGAGGAAATTCAAATGTTGCTTTTAATAAATTATTTTGTTTAATATGGCGACCGGTTTTGCTGTTGATGTTTATAAAAGTATTGAAATTACCACACTAATATTGCAAAAGCAAAGCATGTGAGCGTGTGTGTTGATATTGGTTACTACTTCATCAGGATCAAAAGAGAGCAATCCGGGCTATTTATAAAATGGGCCCTCGCGAGTCCCTCAGAAATAAATTCAAAGAAATCGATATACTTACTCTGCCTTCTCTTTACATCTTGGAAAGCATTTTGTATGTACGTAAAAACTTAGGACTCTTTAAAATCAGAAGCGATTTTCACAGCAAAAATACACGTAGTAAACACGAAATTGTCTTACCCAAATGGAGACTAGCTAAGACTAGCAAGTCATTCTTAGTTAACAGCATTCGCTTTTATAATAAGCTGCCAAAGGCGGTAACAGAACTTAGTGAGGGAAAATTCAAAAGTCATATCAAGCGTGTCCTAACCGAAAAAGCATATTACAAGGTTAAAGACTATGTCGAGGACACGCTTGTTTGGCAATGACTACCTCTGCACATGTGGCTCCCTGGTAAATCATCAATATTTTGTCTATTAACTGCTCCACCTTTGTTTTAATAATTTTTTTTTTCTCTGACACATTGCTTTTGCAATATTTTTATTTTTATTTCAACTGTCATAAATTTGTTAGTAATTTATTTTGTTAATATTTTATTGATAGTTGTAATTATTATATTATTCCTGTTTTTTTTTTTTATATATATAGCCTCTTTTTGTATTGTAAATGTGAGAACACTGTATACTCCACGAACTCTTAGACTACTTCCTATTACGACTTACTTTGTTTTTTACTGAGAAAATTTTGATTGTGCTTTTGTGTACAATATTTGACTGGTCTACACTGTTCTTACATAACATTTATCAATATTGTAAAACAACCACTTTTTTAAAAGAGTAACCATGGAGTTTCTTGCCGGTTCTTCTCCATAGGAAACGACCAATTTGGAACCGTGCACTAACTTCTGACGTTTTATAAGTGCCCATGTAGGCCTATGTGAAATAAAAATATTTTTGACTTTTGACTTTTTGACTTTTGACTTCACGTTTAAAACAAAAGAAAAAACGGATTTTGAAATTAAGAGGCTGCTTTTCCACTCGCCTATCGTAAACATCGAGCATGCTTTAAAAGCTTGTTACTTCATCTAACGCAATCCAACGTGATGTTTGACGAAAAGGCAACGCGAAAAAAGAGTGTTATTACCTGAAAACTCTGTTGGCATTCAGTAATTCCGTGATTTACTCGAATATTTTATAAAAAACTTGTTCCAAGAAATACGTGCTTTTTTAACTCTTTAAAGTTTTTTTTTTAAATATTGTCGTATTATTTAGAATTTTGATAAAATTTTCCAGGCTTGTATGTTGTACTTTTTGACTTTTATTACTCGTATAACTCCTTGGCAACACTTGTGTCATATTTAATATCAGAAGACAGTCAAAGACCATCAAATATTTCAGAGTACTCTCTTTAAAATTAATTTTAAATTAAATTCACTAAATGAATTTATTTATCGTCACGTCATATCAAACAGAATTTTCACAAAAATATATGCATCTACCATTATACTACGAGTAACATCCGTCCACGTTGTTCCTAAACTCAACAACAATTGATTAAGTTTATAAATAAACAAATGACTGTACTCAACTCCTCGCAAAATTACAGGCTACATTGCACGATAGATTTTCAAACGATAGAAATTCAATTTACCGGCTATAAATTATTGTCATGTCCTTAGGAAAGCTATTACAATGAAATATAGGAGTGCTTGGGAACTCTGAAGATTCTGACAATGATAAGACGATACAGAGATAAGAGGCACTCGATTATATGTTAGACTATCACAATGTTAGGCTAAATAATGGGAAATGAATTGCTGATATCAGAGATGTAGGGAAGGTTATGTTAGATAGGTTAGATAGAAACGATGTGTAAGATCTTTTTGATATACGTTTTGGGAACACATTCATTGCCGGAGTCTGTGTTTCCTGATGGCTATAACCCGGGAATCTTAAAGTCGAGAGTGAATAGGTTTCTTCTAGGTAATCGCGTTCCA
Organism: Mythimna albipuncta; assembly: GCA_929112965.1. Lineage (NCBI taxonomy): Eukaryota > Metazoa > Arthropoda > Insecta > Lepidoptera > Noctuidae > Mythimna > Mythimna albipuncta. Next base: position 3,983,444 of record OV815973.1, read on the forward strand.
TCGTCGACCACATCGTCACTCTCCATCAGGTGTGATAGCGGTCAAGCGCGAACCTATCAACAATAAAAAAATAAATAAAATTTATTTATGCATTTAAGAATGTGCTAATTAATTCTTTTGTAGTTTTTGCCCGCTGCTTCACCCACATACCTAAAATATAGCCTATGTCACTTAGGAATAAAGCAGCTTTCTATCGGTGAAAAAAATTTAGCAGTCGGACCAATAGTTTCATAGATTACCTCCTACAAATAAAAAAAAAAAACATAAAAACAAAAAAAAACTTTACCTCTTTATAATATTACATATATATTAACTTCTTGCTCAAACATGCAATAGACGCTGGAGATACGAGTTTTTTTTTTAAGAATATTGTCGTGTATATAGATTTAAAAATATATTTCAACACTATTTTTACATAATTATTACTTTCTGTACGTACCCACAGTACGTACGTAATCACAGAACGAGTGTTTGTGCTCAAGATCAATTAAAATGTCTGTTTCTAAGAACACAGGATAAGTTCAGGGTAAGTACAAGGAGAAGAGATTCTCGGAAAAAAAACATGTCTTTGAAACATACTCTTAATAAAAAGGCACTCCAAAAAAACGCTTTTCTACTTTTTAGAATAGGACAAATTTACATAACATAAAGTAATAAATACAATTTCTATTATATGTATATCGAACGTGAAAGTTTTAATCAACAGAGGTGCCCATCTAAAAAGAGCCGAAGCAGGAAAATTTTATATTAAACAAATTCAATTATAAAATACACTTAACTAATTAGAAATAAATATAGGTAGGTACTTACACTAAAGGCCTAGCTAAAAATGACGTCATAAAACTTTTCCGTATCGCTGTCGGCTAGAAGTGTGCCTAAAAGGCTGGCGGCATTGCCACGTTGTATGGCAATGTTTAATCTCTTATCTTGAACTGTTTTCACTATATTATAGAATCTACTGGCATCAGCGAAAAATGAAAAAACGAAAATAGAAAATTTTATTTTCAAAGACATAGAAATCGAAACGATTTCACTCCGTTTTCATTTTCAATTTCATTCAAAATGTTTTTATAACTGCTAAAGTTTTTTTTTTTTTGTATCATTCTATTAATTAAAAATTTCTTGATTATCGCACATTTTTTTTTATATAACTACTGCTTGACTGCGATCCCACCTGATGCTAAGTAGCGATGCAATCGTTGATGGTGAGGCGCACTAGTTTATTAAGAGCCTATTCACTCTAGCCTTGAAGACACCCAAATTATAATCGGACGGGAAGACCGCAGCAGGCAAACTGTTCCAGTCCTTCGACGTACGCGTTATAAACGACAAGGCGAAACGCTTAGTCCGGACCGTAGAGGTTTCAACAACGTGGTGAGGGTTACTACATTTCTCCTTTTTTTTTTGTAAAATGATTAATTCTAAAAAGAGGATCAAGTGTTTTCAAGACGTATTATATCCTTTTACTGGCATACAGTCTACCGCGGATCAGTAATAATAATAAGACAGTAATTAACAGCATCCTTAAGTCGTAGCAATAAGGTTGGTTTTTGCAACGCAACTGTTTCCACAGTTGTAAGGTTAACAGTACTTTGGCTTAAGTAAGAGCGAGTCGTCGGCGGTCAATAATCCTACTTTATGGTATTTTTGTCGGCAATTGTCGTTAATTGCGTACTTTTACTTGTAATTAACGGCTTAAGAATGTTGAGATGGTATTAGGAGCTGCTATTTATGATGTCTTTTAATGCAGTGAAAATCGTTGGGTGAAAGTGTTCCCATTTTAGATTTAATTTTCATAAAATCAAAATGCTGAGTAAAATGCTCTTTTAGTGACTTTCACCATAATTATTTGGTTATTAAAGTTTTTAGGTTCCACAAAGATTATAGAAATCGGAGTGTAAACATGCTTCATCTAGCAGAACTGTTTCTATAAAGTTGCAAAACACTACTACACACGACCTGACAGGGATACTGGCTTTTGTATTATTGATATTGTTATGATTTGTGCGTCTATTTCAACGTCAAAAATCAAAGTCAAAATATTTTATTTCACATAGGCCTACATGGGCACTTATAAAACGTCAGAAGCTAGTGCACGGTTCCAAATTGGTCGTTTCCTATGGAGAAGAACCGGCAAGACACTCCATGGTTACTCTTTGGGCTATTTAGGTGGAATAAACATGTTTTCTTTCTTTCTTTCAAAAGTATTATTTTATCGTTTTCTCACCAGATGGCAAGCGTTAATATAATCGACGTTGGATTACGTTTACTTAGAAGTACCTATTCATTTATAAACGCGGTTTTTTTTTGGGATACCTTGGTATGAAATGCAAAGACCTCTCACTCCATTCAAAGCCAGACACCGTTATTTGATAACATTCCATCTCAAAAAAAGCTAGTTAAAAATTGTTATTAGAATATATAGGCTCTTAATAAATTAGTGCACCTCATTATCAAACATTGCATCGCTGCTTACCATTAGGTCGGATCGCAGTCAAGCATTGGTTTTATTTAAAAAAAATGGATTGATAACAATACATCCGGTGGACACGGGAATTTCTGAAACCGTAAGGGATACCGTAGTTCTGGAACACAGCTGTAGAACACAGGTGGATCAGTAAAAATTTGACACGCTCTCTAGAGCAAAAGAAGCTACTGCATGATTTCCCATATCAAAAATAAACCCTTAGTAAGGCTGGAGCCAGATTTCCTGGCTTTTGACTATGTCCTTACAGTTGCCACAAAATATCTTGAGCGGTTGCGCAGAAGTCAAATATTCAGTCTCTTTTGTGGTGCGAAGTGAGATGCGGGGAGTGTCAGTGGTTGGCTCACCGCGCCTTCGCGTCATAGACGTCACTCCTCGTTCGTTCCCTGCGTTGCGGAATGTATCTAACAACGAAGACAATTGGCTTGCCAATGTATGGAATGCGCAAAGCGATCCCCACTCTGACGCCGAGCGCTCAAGATACGTTGTAGCAACTGTAACGACTATCAAAAATCTACAAGTTTTTCATTAGATTACAATAACTGTGGACATACTTTATTTCTATTGTTTTAATTATATTGCATGATTACTACTTTGTAGGCCCTAGAGGCAAAACATAGTGCCCTCAATGTATTAAATAAGAACTTGTAATGTACCTACCTATGTTTTACAATGAATGAACGAATCTGAATCTACAAATGACTGCCAGAACCACACACACACACAAACCCTCTAATCTTCAGATCACATTTCTCTTATTTCCTTATCTTCCTGCCTCGTCTCCAGAACAGGGTAAAGCAAACCTCCTACTCATATTTTAATCTACGTAAGCCGATTTTCATTTATTAATCTCCGAATTCCAACGATTGTACTTCCTACAGGGGCAGTAATTAACAATAATTTATAAGGGTTAGTGAACTTATTTTGAGGTTTCATCTTCGCGCTCGAACATGAAACCCTTAGAATCGAGCTCAGAGGCTGTGAATAATTCTGCAATGATTAATCGTAGTTTTGATGGCAGGTACCTGTATAACAGAGGCAGGGAATTATCTTGGTTCCTACTTTGTGGTGTTTAATATAGAGGGATGTATGGACGTGGACGATGTAAGGGTGTTTTTAATATCGTGCGGATTTCATCACGCTTGTGGGATTGCTACGCCGCGTAGCCTACGTAAATGCCCTTTTCATACAAGTATTTATTGTAATCATCATCCTACGTGTGCGTAGGATACGCACGTGGGATGCAGGGCGTAATATCAGGCAGCACCCCGCATGCGGAACAATACCACATGCGTGATAAAATCCGCACGATATTAAAAACCACACTGTGATCGCCAACCTGCCTGCTAATCGTGGTGATATGGAAGAGGCCTATGTCCATGATTGCCTAGAAGTTTTTTATTCTCTATTAACTTAAGGACTCCCAGGCTGTAATAAAGAAACACAAAAATAAATAATTCCTGCATTATTTACTTAACCTAAATTTTACGAGTAAATAAACAACGATTTAAAACAAACACTGTCCGACCCGGAAGCACTAATGGAAGTAAAATTGCTGTGGATTTAATAAAAATATTTTTTCCAGCCACTTTGGGACTAAAAGAAGAGAAAGACGACGCAGATCGACTTTCAAATAGAATTTGGTTTTAGTTCGTCTCGTAAAATAAATCAAACGACTTTAAAATCAGGATTCCACGTAATCACTCTTCCTATTACTCTGAAGAGTTCCCGGTCCATTCGAAAATAAACTTTGAATTTATGGTGCTTGGAATCAAAACGGCTCTACATGACACCAATTCAATTTAACTCGAAGGGAGTCGCTTAATCGCAAACAAGTCCCTGTTTTATAGACGATAAAGTTTAACTTTGAATATTTTGGTTTAGTAGTGAATCATTTTATGAGGCATATTTTTCTTGAATTGCCACATTTTTTTATAGAGACAATTAAAAAAAAGTACCTAAATATTTTCAATTTGCATAAATTATGTATACATAATTAACCTCATTAAATGCTTTCAAGAACTAACTAGCACTAATATGTAAAAAAAAAAACAATGATTCTGATACATTGGATGAGTTTAATTTAGTATAAGGAAAAAATTTTCTCAAGTAAGTTAAAGACTGCGTCTTTTTTGAGAAATAAAAGCCACCTTGTTTAATTTTTAATTAATTTTCTAGTTATAAACAATAGTAAACAATGTTATTTGTATTCATCTAAACTATTAAATATTATAAATTAATAGTGTAAAAAGGGGGAACTCAATTAAAAAATTCGTCCACATCGATGTCAATGGGAATAATGCCAAAAACGCTGGCAGCATTGACACGCTGGATAGTAATGCTGATTCGTTGACCTACAAAAAGCTCAGCCCTCTGGTCACGCGAAAAGTTGACTCACTTGGACCCCATGATCCTAGTTTTTCAACCCCAAACGGCTCAAACACATAACTTCTCCAAACCATATCCTCAAATTTCATTCTTGGACATGCTATTTTCCTCATCATGTCTTCCTTCACCGTTGTAAAAGCAGTGGTGTTGAAATTAATTACACAAAGTTTAGCACGTGTTTGGGTATGAACCCACGTGTACAAATCGTAACTTGGGGCTTAAACTTTACGTACTGGTATATATAGTATTAATAGGACCATTTCCCACTCGCTTATCGTCAACGTGCATGGTTTAAAAGCATGTTGCTTCATCTACCGCAATCTAACAACAAAAGATTTACTCGTATATTTCCCAAAGCCGGTTCCAGGAAATACGTGTTCTTAATGATTTTGAGAAAAATAGTCGTCATTTAGAATTTCGATTAAACGTGCAAGGATTCTATAGATAAACTTTTTCATATTTTTAACATATGAATACATTGTGGAAGGTCAAAGTTCATGTAAAATAGCCAATTTTAAGACGTCACTAGTTGATTAGTTTTACATAAATTTATGTTTTGCTTTCTATAGGAGCCTAGATAATATTCACAAGATATGTGTATATCCAAAATATTTGAAAGAAATAAAAAACTTTTATTCGTACCTCACACATACAGTAGAATTCGATTAATAGTAATAATAAAAAAAAGATAACTTTAAAATTTGTGCAAGGCCAAAAGGCGCCTAACTCAGCATATGCTGCGATATTTAAAAAGATAAATAACGCAGCGCTGGTATTCTGTTAGGGCCCGCGGTGATGCCACGGTCACATTCACGGAGGTTTAATAAATTAAAAGGTATCGAAACAAAATAATAATATAATAATAATATTCCACAACTATCACACAACGCCGTCTAGTCCCAAGCTAAGCAAAGCTTGTGTTATGGGTACTAGACAACTGATAAACATACTTATATATTTCTAAATACATACATATTATAGATAAATTACACCCAGACACAGAACAAATGATTATGCTCATCACACAAACATTTGTCCTGGGTGGGAATCGAACCCACGACCTCCGGCATAGCAGTCAGGCTCACTAACTACTAGACCAACAGGCTAGTCAGCATATTTGATGAAAGATGTGTAAAAACATCATAATCACGTAAGAGCGGTTGTATGATAATGTCCAACTTCGGTTTGGTCGCTCTTAAATCAAGTTAAGCCAGAGATTCCATATTAATATGGTAATTTCCATAGAATGTATATCTAAACATCACATAAGTCCAAAAAGGATGCCTCTGTATCTCTAATTCTATTTCCACATTTCGCACATTCCTTTTCAAATAGCGATAATACCACACATTACAGTGACTCAGGATGAGGTAAATGCAAAATAAAAAAGTAAGCTCCTTATAAGAAATATGTACAGAGGATCCCCAAGTTATGTATGGTGCTTAACAACATTCTTGGCAAGAAAAACGTTATCTGAAAAAAAGAAAGCGTACAAAAAAGTTTATTTGTGTGAGGTGCGGCGTGTTACTTTGTTATAACGGCCTGGTATGGTCGTTAGTGAGATCCTACCGCATGATATATTTAACGTAAATAAAATTACTTAAACATACCAGGATTGGGCTCACTAAGGTTTTCATACAAAAGGTAAGGACGTAAAGAACATGGATAGAAATGCTGATGAAATATAATGTAAGCACTTTTCTTGTTTTTAGAATATTTAAGTGGTGTGAAAAAACACTCTGGTTTTTGTAGGTCTGGAGATTTTTCAACTACATAACACTTAAGTGTTTATATTATATGAGCTTCACAGTTCATTGACGTTTTGTAATAGATTTAATGTGTTATACGTATGTTGACCGTCGTAAGCTCAACAATACCGTAGGGCCTTAGAAGAGTCAAAGCCTACAAGGGCCTTAAGTTGTTTCGAAAGGGAAACCCGTGGTTCTAGAACGTGTAAAGCAACTGAAGGAACACATCTGTGGTTTTGGTCAGAAAAAGTTTAGCACACCCTCTCTCTAGGGTGAGAGGATGTGCAAAAAAGGGTAAATTTGTGTTTTTTGCAGGAATGGAATTTTTATTGCATAATTATTACAATAAGTATTTTTCCTATAAATCTATTGATTTATTTAACAATTTATGCACACACATGGAAATAAAATAAAAGAATAAGGAAACAGAAAAATATTACAAAGGTGATGCTTATTTCTAATGGAATCTCTTCCAGCATACCTGCGAAAGGAAAGATGAAGAAAATAGAGATGTAGACACCGTGTGTACAAATAAAAGGAAAAGAAGAAGAAGTAGTCAATAACATTGCACATACTGATGTGAGATGTAACCGCCATTAGTTTACGTATGTACAAAAGAGATAGCGAGATATATGCACCTCACGCCCACTCTTTCTAATACCAATATTTGAAATGCTAATTGCTTTCGTTTATTAATAACCAATTTTAGTACTATATTTAGGAAAATACTTGTTTGTAGTGAAAATAAAAACTAAATTAGGAACTTAAAGTTAATAGGGTGTCACAATGGGCAGTCTTATCGCTAAAAGCGATTTTTTATAGACAACCTTTAGATGGATTTAACAGGGAATGAGAAAAAGATACGCAGGTGGTTTGTATTTGTAGTGTAGTATAAAATATTGTACAGAAATAAGCTAAGCTTGGTAGCAAATAACCCAATTGGCAATATTCTCCGAATTCCGCCACATCATTTTTAACACAACCTCTCTATCCTTTAGCCTTACGTGTTATCATTGTATTACCCGTTACACTACCGACCAATCTTTCACAAAGCACTTCTGACCACAAAAAATGGGTCCACCAAAATTCAGCCCAATTTCTCTCATCCACACGAAGAACAAAACACTATCCGGGCTCTTTTATCTAAGTTCTTTTAGATTGATTTATAGAGGTACGTTTTATTGTGGCTTATCCTTCTTTATCCTGTAATTAAGTCCGACTTTGACCGTAATCTGGGTAATACAGAACCAACCTGTCTCTCAGTTAGAATTCCAATGACATTGAAAACGGAAAACAAAGAATGGCCTTTGAATGGTTGAATTAGTTGGTGATTGACGCGTGAAAAAGGATTCCGATAGTTTTGTCGTGATAAAATATTTTAGAAGGTTAATTTAATTTAGACTTCATTAACAAAAACACACGTTATTTATTCACGAAGATTTTTAGGAAAAGAAAAACCAATCTATAGACTTTTTTACGTGGTTCATTATTTAATTACTTCTTTGGGTCTAGGGTAGAGTGGGGGTAGTGTCAGACTTTTACTGACTTTTACCCACTCTTATGTCCCTTCTTTATCTTGCGTCTGAAGACCCCGGGGTTCCGTTTCGGATGACCTACGCACCAATTTATAGATGTTTATAATTTTTCTTACTTAAAAATATAATAAATTAGAATACACACATTGCATATATGAGTAATAACAAAGTTCTTAAGATACTCGTACATTATTGCTTAACCACATTTCACCGTACGGCATGCAAACAGTTACATTATTTATAGCAATATTAAAACACTAATCTTTATAATATTAGTGTAGATAAAAAAAATACTAGATCAATTTATAAATTACCGGTATTATGTTATAGAATACATAACAGATACCTATTTCTTATTAATCGAAGCAAAACAAATTACTTCTTTAAACTTTTATTACCATGGCCGTATCCTACTTGTTAACAACAATCCAAAAATAAAACAATAACAAAGAAACAGCAACAAACAATCTTACTTTTACATTAAAATCATAATCAGAACAACTACAAATTATTAAGTACTTTCATCAACATTTCTTCAATATAACTTTCATTATTATCTTGAATTCAAGTTTGTTCGTTTTAATGGTTCTCAAATAGGAAATACCTGTTAATTAACGGGGAAAACTCATTGTTTTCCACCTGAATATTAACAATTAAATAATAAGTTGAGAAGAATGATTCCATTAAATAATAAGTTGCGAAGAATGGTTCTATTAAATGAATTTATTTGATAAATTGGTCGAAGTGAAGATAAATTGGTAGAATGCTACCTCTGTTAAAGTATTATTTGATATTTTGAATGTTTAAGGTGGTGTACTGGAACGAGATAATTGGAAGCCAGTTTTAAACTTCGATATATTACGAAGTAAATTATTAGGAATTAAATTTTGCCCTTTCTGCGAATTTAACAATTTAATTCGAAATATTTTATTTATCATATTCCTACAAGAATATTTATCAATCTTCATAAGCTAGTGCACGGTTTTAATTGGTGGTTTTTTATAGGGAAAACAATAATAAATAACTAATACTTCAATATGATACCTAGTCAACTGTGAAATTATTTGTCCTACATTCCATTTAAATTCAAACAGTTTCACCTCAAAATTCCAAACGTGCTAAAATCACTGCGCTTGTAGCATCCCTTTGCAAGCAAAACTACAATAACGATATTTCCTAGACACAGCACTACCTGTACGTAGCTGCAGGTAGCGACGTACTTAAACCGTCTGTGACTTCTGCATACGACTTCATTCAGTATTGAATCTGCTAAAAGCTCTGCTCATGAAGGAACTCAAGCGTGGAAGGCGAGTGTATTCCACGCAACGATGTCAATGTGCTTATGTCAGTACTTGCTAGTGGAACAAAAGGTGTTCTTGCTTATGGTATGGGTTAGTGTTGAAGTTTCGAAGTATTTGTAATGATTGTAAAAGATTTTTTAAGCTATTGCATAGCTTCTATCGCGGGCCTTGAGCGTGGAGACCGAATCTAAAAATTCCGTAACGAAAATAACCTAACACCCCCCACTCATTTGTTTTTTGAGCATGGTGACCGATAAGAAAACAAATGAGTGAACAATCAATCAAAATTCAATTCAATGTGTGAAAGTGTAACTTTAATTAATATCAAAGAAAAAAAAAACAAAGGAAAAAAAATACTGCATAAATAAAATAAATAAATAATTATAATTGCATAAGTTGATAAAAATGCTATGCAATAGCTTTACCGCGGCAGTCCCCGAGTGCCACACGTCTTTTTTATTTTATTTGAACGTGCTAAGTGTTGTGCGTTATATCTTATCTATTGTTCTATGTAAGGACTAGCGTTCTCCTTACAAACTTTATACCCGCGTTTCATCTTTGTAGAGGCTGAATTTTGGAAAATCTTTTCTTATTGCTCGCCTACGTCATAAAATGAAACTTTGTGCAAAATTTCAAATAACTAGTCCTAGCAGTTTTGGCTGTGCTGCTTGACATAATATCAACATGTCAGGCAGTCTTTTTAACACGCTTATATTAGCTTCACATGTATGTTTGTAACCAACGCCTTTGAGCTCGATTTTGACCAACTTTGGGCTATCAGATTTTCTTCAAACTTTGCACACCCATCAAAGACTGATGACAATACAATAATCCGTTTTTTTTTTTTGTGAAAAATTAAAATATACTTTAAAAACGAAAAATCATCCATTCATTCATCATTGTGAAAAAAGCGTGGGGTGCTCGATTTACGAAAAATATGGCACAAAGCGCCCCATGCTTTTTACACAATGATATTAATATTTTTCGTTCATCATTATTATTTTCTACCTATATTGAAAATTATTTTACCCTTTTTAGTTTGATATGCTATGAAAGCGTGTTTTTTTAGTTTTTTTTTTTTAAGTATATTTTAATTTTTTACATAAATAGATGGCTTTGGTAACACTGTCTTTTAATACTTATTATTAACACTGATTATTTTTTAAACAATTGGCGTTGATGGCACTCATATCTGATACAATTACTGTTAATTTTGTGCATTAGATTACAATGAATAGATATATAAACATTTCATTTAACAGTAAAAAAAATATACGCAACATGGAATCTGAATAAACCTATTCAGATTTCATGTTGCGTATATTTTTTTACTCCTTTGTTTGTTTCGTGGTGGGAAAATCATCTAATGACATCCTCCGCTCTTGGCCGGAGCGGGAGATAGTGTCAGATTTTTACTGACTAAAAACTCTCTCTTGTTCCTTCATTGCTTTTCGTACCGGGGCTTGAGCTATCTATCGAGTTTACCTTGACCCCAGTAGGTCGCTTGTCTCACTTGATGAAAAGCAACGATGTGTTTAGTGATGGAGCATGCTTGCCTAGAAGCAAAATTTTCACAGATATATATATTTTTTTAATTTATTTATTATGTATTAATTATTTATGTATTAAGGAATCCCAGGTTATAGTAATTAGGACACAAACTCTGATAGGGAATTCAATAATTTCAATTTGCGTACATCTTCAAGTAAAAATGCAAACTTAGATTTCTCCAAAAGACACAGTTGAATTCATTCCAGTTCCAATCATTAACGTTACCTGTCTTCTTGTTCCAGGGGTGGTGTTAGCCTAAGATGGTGTTGGCGTTGGTGGTCGGAGTGCTGTGCGTGTGGGGCCGCCTAAGCGACGCAAACCCTGAAGCGAAGCGGCTATATGACGATCTGCTTTCCAACTACAACCGTCTGATTCGGCCCGTCGGGAACAACTCTGATCGGCTCACGGTCAAGATGGGGCTTAGGCTTAGTCAGCTCATCGACGTTGTGAGTACCTTTTTCTGCTATATTCTTCTTGTTATCTCTGATTTTTTTAACAGTTTAGTATTCGTCGGCAAAAATATCTACAACTTATTTTTAAGTGGTAACACACTGCTTTAGTATTGCGATATAATAAACACATAAAAGTGTATAATAGATTAGTCAGCAGATATTGTCGTTAAACAATACTGCTTCGGAGTGTTACGGTGAACTAAGCATCAAAATAATTAAGACATGTGTTCATGGCATTGATGCTCTTGTAAAGTAAAAACTCCAAAGTCTTGAGCATCGACGCCGATTTGCTAGCTTGTCTTTAAGTCAAGAGTAAATAGATTGCTTCTAGGCAAGCGTGCTCCATCGTCGGTCACATCATCGCTTACCATCGGGTGAGATTGTGGTCAAACGCGAGCCTATCAATTATAAAAATGAAATAAGAGAAAAAAACATTAATATAACATACATGTATATAAAATTACTCGAGCCTATCGCCCTGACAGCCGTCCTAGTCTCATCTGATAATATTATATATTTTAAAACTCAAATTAGGATTTATTCACTTTATTAAAAAAATGCCAATACTACACTCTATAAAGAGGTACTGACGGAAGAGGCTCTACACTGTCGTGCAATAAACTGTAGAGACTAGACATATTAACTTAAAAAATAAAATTCTTGTGTTAATCTTATGTGTCACAAGAATTTAACAAAAACATAAAAATACCGCACAAATTTCGTTCATGTTTCCAGGTATCCTCATTCATGTTATCGTACTAGATTCAGAGTAACATCACATTCATTTACTAAGATAACTCAGTCCATTTAATAGAATCAAAAAACCTTCAATTACCCTCAATCCTTTTACAATTTAATTTAATTTATAATTCGTTCACGTTCCCCACTAAATTATTTCGGAATGAGATAGCCGGCTTATCTGGACATGTACGTCAAATCCTTTAATTTAAAACGGGCTTAGCTACACTATCATGTTTCGTTTCAATCCTACTGCATTTTGTACGATTTCTGAGAGGAATATTGTGGATATAGTGGATTATTTTTGGCTGTAGCTAATGTATTGGTGGTTTAAATTTTAATTAAGTTTATCATATTTTTTATTATATAATTATTTGTATTTTTTTTTCACAACAAAGACCAAATTATAAAATTTTATTCGATTATCAGGGTGGATTGGGACCCAACCTAGGGAAACTTTGTATTTCAATACATGTGTGTCGGCCACTAAGACATAATTAATTTTATGATGGGTCAGTATCGTCCTATACTTTTTTGTCTTCCCATAAATCGAAAACTTAAATATATATATATCCATCACTAAAAAAAAACTTCAATAAAATGCAAACTAAAATTTTAATTACAATCCTGCCTATAGAAAATTTCCCAAAAATCTGTTTCTTCACGCTACGAACCTAGTTCTTCATAAACATCTTCATTCTCATTTTAAACTCATTTTCTAGAATGAAGTTAGTTTTATTTTTAATAAGGCAACATTTATGCACTGATTCAATTAGTGAAAGTAATGAAATATGGTTGCGAAATCAAAAGTGTTTATTTAAGACTTAGTACACTTATAGCCAAAAAACAGACATCGATTTTTTAGCTCTTTTTAACAGTACTTTTAGCTTCATACATTTATGGATGCTTTAGTGAAATATTTTAGTGCCAACAGAAAGGAGCACTGCATCCACGCGATTTCATAATTCCAGCTCTTTCTACATGTATCGGAAAATGTTTGGCGACAGATTTTCATTTAACTTTTGTTCACAGAAAGTTACCGTTTGAGGGAAACTAGTTCAACGAAATTCTGTTTATTTTTGGTTTTTGAGTTTTGAACAAACAGGTATTAACTTTTTGTGGTTTGGAAATTCCAACTTGATAGTTTACCGTTTTTCATAACCCTCTTTGATATAGAATTTTATCCGGGCAGGCGTCACTCACAGATTGAACTTTTTCAAGGGTTTTTGTTTGCCTTTTACCACAAAAGAGCTTGTATGTAACTGTCAGCGTGTAAAATAAACCAATACTTTTATGTCAACACCACTCGTACATTTTTTCAAGTTTGATTTTTTCCCAGAAGCTATCATTTCTAATCAATAGTGAGTTGAAAAGCAAAAATGGACTAAGCCACAAACAAAAATTCCACTTACGCTAAAACTAACATTTGCAATCACAACAAATAAACACGCTACATAATCAATCTAAACCATTTTAATCCATAAAATCCGGCACAAAATAACCCATTGCAACAAATTTCGATCCTATCAACCAGATTCTATTTAACTTAGTTGTTGACATGGGCAGAACTCAATTTACTAAGCCACAGCAATTCAAATCGAACGTGGCTAGCGATGCATTTATTGATAAATAAATGTTGCGCCCAGAACTTGTGCATGTACGTGTATTGTTGTAGTTTTCATAAGTTGGTTCTGTAATTCTGATGTAGATGTTGGTAGCGTTATTGCCTCTTATTCGATACGTGTTTTTTTGTACAAGTATTAGTGTGCAAATTAGGCTGTATTATTCTTTGGTGTATTTAGTTACCAGTTAATGGCTGCACCCTATGTTAAGTATCTTTTTTTATCTTGTTTTGTCTCATTCTTGGGCAAAAGGCCTTTTTTCCTTCCATCATTTGCAGACCCGCACTTCCACCTTCCAAATCTAATAAAATCAGTCTAGTTCATCCCGCCGTGTCTTTGGTGGTCTACCACCACTCCCTCCCATTGTCTCAGGGCACCAATTTTGTGCTATTTTAGTCCACAGTTGGTATTGAAATTTGAGGTAGAGTTACGTGTGGTTCTGTGTGGAAGTATGAATGCATTGTAGAACTGAGAATCTTAATAATGATACTTTTGTAGCGTGGGGAGACGCAAATGAAAGGCTTTATATTTAATTTTAAGTTACTACTTATTGTTAGGAGCCTTTAAATTATGTTACAATACAAGATTAAATTAATATTTTTTTACCACATACGTTTGTCTTCCACTATTGCGGGCCAGTCTCGGTATTTTGTCATAGCTCTATTTAATAGGTAAGTATACTGATTCCAACGTACATGATCTGAAGTTAAAAAAAATCTTATAAGACACTATATTTTAACCCCTCGAGCGCCAGGGTTTCATAGACCAGGAAAAATACTAAGTTTACGTAAATCACCAAAAAAATAAAAAATAAACTTTTTTTGGATTTTTCTAGTAAAAACAAATAACATAATATATATAGAAGAATATGTACAGAAACCAACATGTTCGCCCAAATAACTTTTAAACAAACTTGAAGAAAACACGAAAATTAAGCATTTTTCAAGGACATCCAAGTTGTACAGACGTAGCACTCAATCTTGAGATTCAAATATCCAACCACCTAGAATCTCGAAATATCTATAAACTAAAACAAATATTTCCAACAACACTCAAGTTTGCTAAACAAACAAATAAACGATGAGAGTCAATTTATTTCAATAATCGTAGTCTTCGAAAACAACACAAAATAAAACATATTGTTTAGATTCTCAGTAGACCTTTGCTCGAGTTTCAATTTTGAGGAAAGTTTGAAATCAAATAAAAACAAACCAGTTTTACTTGGAATAATGTCTTTGAGTTCGTATGATCACACTAATATCATAAAAGAGTATGTGCTAAGTTTGTTACATCTTCACACTCAAACAGCGGACAAGATTTTGATGAAACTTGGTACACGGTTAGACCATGTCCTTGAACAGCACCGTGAGATCCTCGTAGGCAAAAGAAACTGAAGGAAATTGGTGAGTTTTAGTCAGCAAAAGTGACAAGTTCTCTCGCCCCACCCTAGAGCGGAAGAAGTCATTTAAGCTTGGATGGCATACTAAACTTTATAATGTCCCACTGTTCCAAAACTCAGGCCTACTCTCTAGGAGAGGGAATAGGCCATAATCCACCACGCGGGCCCAATGCGGATTGGTGAAAATCGCATGTTTTAAAATTTACGGTTTCCTCACGATGTTTTCTTTACCGTTTTGAGAGCAGTGGTGTTGAAATAAATTACATAATGTAATATGCCTGACTGGGTTTGAACTCGAAACCTACTAGTCTTAAGTCGGGATCGTCACCACAGCGCCACCACTGCTTCAGTAAGAAGTCAAAATTTTGCATAATTTTATCCTTAGTCTACTTTAGTTCCAAATTTCTTCGAAACATGTTTAGACGATGAGCCGTAATTGGAAGCTGAATACAAAATTGCGGCCCAGGTTAACAAAAAATAAACTGAAATCAACCTTATTTTCCCAGAAAAATCCTCTATAGCAAGTTACTTTTACTCTTTGGGCACCGGTGGAGATTGCATTCCTTTTTCAAACAAGCCTTTACACTGATTGGGCCTCTCTTTCAAAGGTATCGGTCTGATTGGTCGGTTATTTTTTGTTCTAGAATCTAGTTTGAATGTTTAAACGCTCAACGAAATTTTATGATTACTTAAAGGAATTCGTTTGAGATATTTGTTAATGAAAATACTCTCAATTTCTTCTGTTTCTGAGATATTTTGTTTGTAAATTGTTTAAGATATGTATAGCGAGAAACAAATGGAGGAAGGCCTTTGCCCAGCAGCGGGACAATATGGACTAACTATAAATATAATAATAAAAAGAGCAAAAGCTATATTGCTTTCACATGAGTTGCCGACAAATTCAAAGTAAACTAATTTTTTGATCTATTGGCTAGTGTTTGAATATTTGTCACATTAATCTGAAATTCTGACAAATTTTTGCACCAAAGTAGAGTTTGACACGTTTGTAACTCTAAATTCTCAACTATGGAATCAATCATATTATTTTTGCACGTAGATTATCAGCACAAAACAGTTGCAAATACACTAGATTACAATTAAATCACATTAATATTACAAAAGCGAAAATTTGTGAGTCGAATTTTTCACTCTTAAACAGCTGAACGGATTTAGAAAAAACTTGACATGTGGATATATCATGTCCTAGAATAGCTCTTAGGGTGCTTTTTATCTAGAGAGTAATATTCTCTTGGGATAATTTTCTACTACTACGCGAGCAAACCGCTGGTTAGCTTGTTGTTAACAAATAAAAAAAAGAATATTAGTCCCTCCTTACTGATGTAAGGAGGGACTAAGGTACAAAAAAAAAATTGAGATTAGAGTTCTATTTTCAAAAATGTCAAGTAAAAAGTCCTTTTTCTATCCACTAAGAACAGATCGCCGCTGATTCGTCAATTTGAATATCGATAAAACGAAGCTGCGATATTCCAATTTTAAAATTCATCACGTTTTTCCCCTTTCTTGTCGTCCTTCGGGACGCAGTCTTTGTCTTTTTTTACTTTTTGTTGCAAAGTGACGGTTATTTTATTATCGTCATGCATAATTTAATTTAAAAAAATATAGTAGATATTTCGTATTTTAAATTTTTTTTGGATGAGATGTTATTTGAGTCGATATGCTTTTTCATGATGAATTGTGAAATTATGTTTATGGTTCGTTTTTAAATTGGCAGTCTCAAATTGATCTTCATAAGTTTTTTGGTACTTTGGACTTGAAAAGTTAAAATGTGCAGCCAAAATTTGTTTTTTTTGGAAAGTCTCAAATATTTTTGTCAACTTTACTATAAAACTTAAGATTATTCAGAAATCAAGGATTTTTTTGTATTTTTGTATAGCTTTCCTTGTTTTTAAACATTATAATAAGTAATTTAATCTGAATTGAGCTAACTTAGTCCTGAAACGCAAAGGACTATTGAAGGACACAGGTAAGTTTTGGCCAGCAAAAGTCTGACGCGCTTTCTCGCCACCTTAGAGCGGAAACCCCGACCCCGACAACCAGCCACAGTAGACGCGGGCTTACGGACGAAGAGCAATGGATAGCTCACCGTCCGGGCTTTCAGTAAATGATAGAGAGAGAATGAAATTAAAGAGGTCAACTAACCGTAAGAGCTATGCAGGGTTGATACCCGCTCGGGCCGCGAGTATTTTCAGAAAAAGTCTTAGAAATCAGAAACGTTTATTTCAAATAGACCAATTACAGGCACTTTTGAATTGTCAAAATGTCGGTCCGTCAAACAAGTGAAGCTAAATTGCACGTTCCAAAGCGTAGATCTCTATGGAGAAGAACGTGCAAGAAATTCCATGGACACTCTTTTAAATCATATAGAGTTGAATCTTCGTTACATATTTCTTGTTGCTTCTATTATGTGAGTGTAATGAAGATAATGTGAGTACAATGAAGATAAGTAATAAAAATTTAATAATAATAATAAAAATAGAAATTGAATCAAGTCACTGGCAGCTAAGAGATGACCAGTCTGAACTAACGGCGCCCGTAGAATGCAAACTGAAAGACACAAGGTGTAATTAGTAAAAGTCTGACATCCCCCCCTCGCTCTACCCAGAGCGGAAGAAGTCATTGCAATATTTCCTCCCTCCAAAAAAAAACCACGTAAAGTTACCAACATTACCTCCATAATTAAATACGCATCACTGTTACAAATTTTACACTATGTAAGCAAAATGTAACCACTATAAATATGTAAATAAGTGGTGCTCGTTACAAACCTAACAGAAATAAAAACAAGAGAAGTAAGTTACGAGATTTTCTTAACAAAGGAGGACGATTTAGTTTTAAGCACTGCACCAATTATATTTTACTACAGCTAGCTGCGATGGAGCTTTGAGACAAGCGTTTTGAAAGTTTATTTTTTAAGATGTATAAAATAAACAAAAAAAAAAATACAGTCAAGATTCGAAATAAGGTCATTCTATTACCATCAATCCGATGGATGCGTGATGCACAGGACCGGTCGTTGTGGCGACGCTTGGGGGAGGCCTATATCCAACAGTGGACGTCTTTCGGCTGATATGATGATGATTACCATCAAATCAAATATCGATTTTAGCGTGACGTATTTTAAGTAGATTTTTAAGTGATCGTCATCATTTCAGCCAAAAAACGTCCACAGTTGTACATGGGCCTCCCCCAAGCGTCGCCACAAAGACCGGTCCTGTGCATCCCGCATTCACAGCATTTCCGCGACTCTCACCAGGTCGTCTGTCCACCTTGTGGGAGGTCTAGCGTTTTTTTGTAGTAGCGTTTCTTCGAGGGGACCCCGTGTGCGAGGACAGTAATAGCTGCTAGTGTGTTTACCAAATAATAATAATAATAACCACAGCCCTCAAAACGGAGAAGAAAAACATTGCGAGGAAACCGGCATTTTCTCCACCAACACGCATTAGGCCCACGTATACTCTGTTCATAATGACATTAGAAATTGATGAAAATCTTTCATTACTGTTCGTTCATCCGATTTTGACTTTTATTACCGTGGTGGTCGAATAAAAGGCACTGCAGTGAATAGTTTGTATGGTAACCACTTTTTTGCTTTTAATGCCATCCTTATGCCTACAAAATAGTAGTTAAAATCGGTTGAACAGACAGTAAAAAAGGTTTCTTTAAATTTCTATTTCTAACACGAATAGGGTATAGTGGATTACGGCTCATTCCCTCTCTCAGAGACGAGGCCTGAGTCTTAGCAGTATATATATCATAAGTTTGTCTCTTCGAATTCTATTGTTACTCGCTACCTCCCTCGCTCATTCTATGGCATCATATTAGTCGTACACTAACCTCACATTTTCCGTAGATGCTGAAAGGCGGAGCGTAAATTCAGCACATTTGGGTGCAATTACACAAATGTTCCAGAATTTTCGCTGCGCACAAAACTGACCGGACGCAGGTTACTGCTCTTATTACTTATATTTTAATGTTCAAATCGTTAAAAGATGAAAAGTTTTGCTTTTAGTAATAATCACTATTAGGTTCGTACGAACTCATTTCTGTAACATGAGATTTACAGGGTTCCTGTTATTCTGAAAACGTTTGCAGTTTAATGGGGGGGGGGGGGGGGGTTATAGGCTCATAAACTAGTGCGCCTCACCATCAGAGATTGCATCACTGCTTACCATCAGTGGGATCGCAGTCAAGCATGATTTTATTGGAGAGCATTTTTAAGTCTGTGTAAACTTTTAATGAAAAGAAAATGGCTACCTATTGTTTGAGGTATATAAAGTTACTCACCTACTAAATGAACACTTATTAATATCTAAACCATTGGACACTCTAAAACCACACTGAACCCTAAAATATTTCAAACAAAACGCCATTATTTCGTCAAATTTGTCCATAAAATGTAGCACCTCAATAGAGTGGGTGCATCATAAACTAGATTCGAGCTGCACCTGAATAAGATATCTGCTTTAAGGAAAGTGCATGAATTACTATTCAGGGAACTTACTGGTGCAATAAGTGGAAAATACTGGCAGTATCGATAGTTTGCGGCGAATTTTATTTTACAGTATGATTTTTGTGTGTTGAAGTTGCGGGTTTTAAACTTGGTTGTACTACCAATGTGTTTTTTTTTTTCAATTTATATACAGCCTTCTTTTTAACCGACTTCGAAAAGGAGGAGGTTCTATGTTCGGCTGAATGAATTTTTTTTTATGTATGTTCACCGATATCTCGGTCAATTGTTTACAGATTTTGAAAAATTATTTTTTGATTGAAAGGTTATGCTCCGAAGTTGTGCCCATAGAAATATTGTTATGATCTATGATTCTGAACTTCGAAGATATGGAACAGAACTTCTCATAGGATCACAGCAGAACTGTCGTAACAAGTAAAATTGCTTTGTTTATACGTGTAGTCAATGACTGACTGAAATGGGGCGAATGTAAATTAATATAATCTAACCGTGTTTGGAATTATTAGAATAGTTATGAGATACGCTCTGGCTATAAAGTATTTAAGTTTGGCTGAGAGGTAATTTTTAGTGGTAGGTACCATAACTAAAAGTGTAAAAAAAAATACAACCAACTTCAATGTAAAAAAAAAAGTCGGGTTGCACTCCGGGAGTGCCGGCAGAAGTGAAAACTTGATTATTAACGTTGAGCATGTTTGATATTTTGGAATGGTTAGGGAATAATTTTGCACCAATTGCTTTATCAGTATAAAAGTACTATCATTTATGTGGTAGAATACAATATTCATTTATTGCGCTATCGTACACAAACATGACAATTTATATTACATTAAAAATTTAACACTTTAAAACTATTACAATTATTTTACATTAAAAAGTTTATCTCTCCGAAAAATCAACTTTCATCCATCTTACGCTTTTTCGATCAGGTCACGTGTCCTGACGCGAGTTTAAGATTTTATACCCATTACAGAAAAAGTGCTCAACGCCGCTAAAGAAGTTTTCACTTCAAAAATCTTAAAAAATAAAAAATAAACTTTAATTTTTGAAAAGAAAAAAAATATTATAGAAACACCGACTTCCGAAGTCTACCAGTCAACCAAAGATGGTGAAGAGAAAATATGGCAGGTGGTATAAGAATAGATTATTAACTCGTAAAGCCGTTGGTTCAGGTTGTTATTCGTAGATCTATGATAGTCATTATAGGTAGTTAGATACCAAAAAGTCAGGTCATCAGTTTATCTGAAGAGTGTCGTGTAACTCAGTAACTGGAACTCAGCATCGAAGGACAAACTATTTGCATGCTGTGGTCTTTCTGTCCGATAATAATTTAGGTGTCTTCAAGGCTGGAGTGAATAGTCTCTCAATAAACTAGTACGCCTCGCCATCAATGAATGCATGTCATCATGTCTACCATTTTATAGGATTGCAGCCTTTTATAGATCATTGACCCTCCTACGTTGGTTTGCATTCCTAATTTAAATTAAACGGAAATAAAGACAAAAAGCTGAATCGACATGTATGGTGGTCCTTTACATGATAGTAATTAAAAGCAAATCATTGTTTCTTTTTCGGGTACCTACGGAGAAATATTAAGAAAAGGTCAATGTACTTTATTCCATTCCATTCTATGAGTTGCTAACCTGTCGGTTTTCTACCGGTTGCATTTCGGGGAGTGTGCGTCGGAATTGCATAACCTAATTCCGCCTAGCCCGTTCCATCATCGGACTACCAGACGTAGTGCTATGCACCACCGGTTTATGGTGGATATCCTACCTACACGCACAAAACGTTTTGGGAACACATTCATTGTGCGTGCGGCTAGGGAGTGGAATTCCTTGCCGGAATCTGTGTTTCCTGATAGCTGGAAATCTTTAAGTCGAGAGTGAATAGGTTTCTTTGGCCGCATCGTCGCTTTCCATCAGGTGAGATAGCGGTCAAGCGCGAACCTATCAACAATTTAAAAAAATGCACGGTTATCGTGCGCCTTCTATAGTTTACATTATAAATTATTTAAAACAAAAATGTATTTTCATTTTAATTGTCTACCCAAACACCGCAATACTATTTCAACCACAAAGCCACAAAAAAGATAGGTACAGAAAACAATCTATAGTCCGTCTAATGAAAGCGTGACCTGAGAAAAGGAGGTTACAACCAAAAATTTTGAATGTGGTATTATTGAAATAGTAGAAGAAAAAAGTTTTGATACTAGAGTATTTTTTGTATAGTTAATCCTAGTCAAAAACATGTGTGTAGACTTAATTATTTGGTGGGTGTATGGTAAAGGTCAATAACACACAAAATGTTGGTTATTATCCCAAATTATTTTATTTTATCTGATCTCTCAAATGTCGCTATATGGCGTGGCTGGAAAGACCTCATGGCGTTCTTACCTTCCGCATGACGCAGGTCCTCACCGGACATGGTTCGTTCGGGAGGTACCTGCACTGGATTCATGCGGAAGTGACGCCCGGGTGTCACCACTGTGCGGAATGCCCAGAGGACACGGTGGAGCATACAGTCGAGGTGTGCTCCGCTTGGGCGGATCATCGCCGTGCCCTCGTGGGGGCGATCGGCGGCGGAGACCTCTCGCTCCGAGCATCAGGCAACGGCGTTATCGCCGCCGCCGCCAGCGTCGGGATACTGATCCCAATTTCCGGCCACCGTAGGCACGGGCTTGCGGACAGTGAGCAATGGGTAGCTCGCTGTCCGGCCACCCGGTAACTGTCTGGACCAAGCCCAGGTCGTCAATGGTGCGCACTGTTCCCGCGCGCCTCAAGGAGTTGTCAGCAACAGCAGTGGCCCAGCCGGGTCGAAGCCTACTGGGGCCAGGGTTATCCGAAAGGGCGCTCGAGCCCCGGTATGAAGGCTTGAAGGAACGGGATGGGTTTTTTAGTCAGTAAGAGTCTGACACTATCTCCCGCTCCGCCCAAGAGCGGGGATTGTCATAGGTTGATTTTTCAAATCGGAAAAAAAAATGGCGCTATATAATATTCAAATAATATTCTTTATTTAACACTAGCTTTTGCCCGCGACTTCGTTCGCGTGGAATAGTGACTTCCGGCAGATTTTTGGTTTTACTCACATAGTTCCCTGAATTGATGCCGACTCTTGACCAATAGATGGCGCTGTATGTCCGGAATAAATTTTATTTTTTATTATATTTTTTGTAATAAAAACTATCCTATGTCCTTTCTCAAGTTCCAAACTATGTCTGCACCGAATTTCACACAAATCGGTTCAGTAGTTTAGGCGTGAAGCAAAGACAGACAGACAGACAGAGTTACTTTCGCATTTATAATATTAGTTTGATTTGGCCTTCTGGCAAGAATACCAAGTGCACAACAACCGCGATAGTCAAATAAAATGGCCAACATGATTTCAACTTCATCACGTCTCGCCAACACTAATGTGTTTCATGGTTGTTGGGTTGGAATCGATTCGTTTCAGCATAGAGAAAATTCAGATCTTTTGGGATTAGTCAAGTGGGAACATGTTTTATATTCCAATGATTGTTTCAAATGATACGGATCGACTCGTGATACACAAAAAGTTCAACAGCTCTCAAACTTAAACTAGGATTTCATTCACTATTTTCTTCACATTCGCAATTTTAACTTCAGTTAAAGATTTTTATGCTCTATCAGACAAAATGAGGCAAATCTTTCATTACATCTCAACTGCTTTTGAACGCATTCTACCACTCACTAGTATGTGTTTTTGATTAAATCGATTCACCAAAAGCCTTCTTTGTTTGATGTTTTTGTCCATTATGAAATTCGCAATATGTCAGATTATCTAAAAATATAAGAAAAACAAATTATCATTATATCCTAAATATAACTATCTAATAATATTAGTCGACAAGGATCAAGATTATAACGTCATACTAACTTAAAAATTCTGAAATTTTATGTAAACATTATTGGTTTTCATTGAAAACACCTTCTTTCTCTTCTTGTTTTTAATTGAACTTATTAACCATAGTGTGTAGCAGTTTTCGCACGATACTGTTTATTGTTTTTCCCTTAATTAAGCAATTATTCTTGAAAAATAAATATCTGTTTACAAAACTGACAAATGCGACCATAGACTTTGACGTGATTTTTTTCGGCAAAACATGTTGCCAATTTAATTTAAAAAAAAAAACTCCAGGTTACGCTTTCAGTAGACGCACTCTACATACAAAGCGCGCTCGAGCAACGCACACATAGACACCGCTCACGGATACGATATTTCGACTCAATCGCCCGGTTGCACTCGTACAGTTCGGCGGAACACGCTGACGTGTGTGCGATCGTCTAGCGTAGGTATTAAAAATGAAGTACATACATGAGATTGACTTCTGTACTTATAATATTCTGTGACAAAGCCCTCTAACAATTAGATCCTGATATTTCTACTACCTACCTTCAACACAAGATATGATTACGTCACAGCATCGCTAGGAAGACTTGGAACCCATTACGAAGCCCGAAACACTCGTCCTCCCTCACACGAATAGGATAATCCAATAAGACGGAAGCCAAAAGAAAGATTTTTTCTTTTACAAAAGTTCCTCCATTATTTTGTTGGTGGTTCACGATAAAGTAACTGGCAAAATATTTTTTTTTTGTAGTATTATGATATTTCAGAGATAGTGTTCTATGCGTGTGTGTGTGATGTGTGATGGTGTATCTTTGGTAAAAGAGAACATCAATTTTTCTTTTATCAACGATAGTATGTAAGTATTAAATCAAGAATTCAAAGTTAAAAGTCTGCCTGCTGCGGTCTTCCCGTCCGATTATAATTTGGGTTTCTTCAAGGCTAGAGTGAATAGGCTCTTAATAAACTAGTGCGCCTCACCATCAACGATTGCATCACTGCTTACCATCAGGCGGGATCGCAGTCAAGTACTAGTTTATAACAGATAAAAAAAAAAGAAAAAAGTTAAGAGCGGGTTATCACAGAGTATTTTGTAGGGGTTTTGCTCGGGCCTATGCCTATGCCTCGGACGCGGCCGTGGCGCTGTTAGGGAGCCGATTTTATTTTCATAAATATAAAGAATATAGTAACTATTCAAGATATTTGTTTTCGCCAGAGCCTTTTAAACATTTTTTGTTTATTGAAGTACTCAACATAGCCACATTACAATACATTTAACATAAAAAAAAAAAACAATTTCATCGTAGTGGTCTGATGTATGGTCTCGATGTATAACGGCGTACATAACATTTGCTATTCATTTGTTTTTTTTTATTCATATATTAGGTATCTTTCAAATATTTCTGTGACGTACCTAATCTTGTAGATATACACGTTTCAATTCGTAAATTAAATCAAAATCAAAAATCATTTATTTCAAATAGACCATTATTTAGATATACAGACCGTATTGTGATTTTTTTTTTTATCAAGTCAACTAATTTATATCATGTTTTGATTTTTGCTTAGCGGTTGGTCATATGGTAATTTTAATGTAATATAGTCTGTCTAATAAGTCAACCGACTTGGGAATTTCTATCTCTTAATCAACCTTGATTATT
The DNA here is from genome assembly GCA_929112965.1 of Mythimna albipuncta. Classification (NCBI taxonomy): domain Eukaryota; kingdom Metazoa; phylum Arthropoda; class Insecta; order Lepidoptera; family Noctuidae; genus Mythimna; species Mythimna albipuncta. The sequence goes on from OV815973.1 coordinate 4,008,677, forward strand.
TTGAACCCGTGTTGACTACATCAGATTTCGTTAAATCCTAATAATTACCCAAGTCGTTTAACTTATTAGACAGACTCTAATTTTGTAAGTTTTTTGAGTATCAGCCCCTGTAGCCAAGTTACAACCGTTGCTCTTGCGTCGAACGCCTCGAGTTGGCCCCCGATTTTTTGGTTCTGGCCACATGACTGAGCGTTAAGATGACGTCAATCCCATACATATGATTTTTTTTCTACTAGCGTTAACGATTGCAGATTATCAAACTTGGCTAGGGGTACTGTTATGTTTAGAGTAGCTACGTATTTTTAGTATCGTTATTTTAAAAACAATATTGAATAACACCATAATACAACCTCCAATTCTTTTGTAAGCCCACAACATTATCCTCATCGCCAATTCAAAGCTAAAATACATAACATAATGGACCGATTCTATTCCATCCACATTTCAACAGCCAACGAAAACCTTTCTCCGTAGCGCGTGACTCCGAATATCAATGTATTTGCTGCTCCGCGGCTAGTAAAACCGCTAATTTGTGGAGCGGTTCTGGTATAAATATTTAAAGAGGAATGTTAATTTGTTGCAATATTATACTCTGTTGAATTAAACTGGTTTCTGAGATAGAAAATTTCTCGTTTTGGCTTTCTTTTTTTAAAACTTATATAATAAACTAGCTTTTGCCCGCGGCTTCGCCCACGTACATAAAATATAGCCCATGTCACTCAGGAATAAAGCAGCTTTTTCAGAGATTACCTCCTACAAACAAAAAACAATCTTTACCTTTTATAATATTAATTTAGATAAATATTGCATCATGTACGAAATTAATTTCTTTAAGAAAACTTCAGCTGAGAGAGTCCAATGACCTGTAGGTAGTTTGTACGCGACGCCGACCACCTACAGGTCATTGGACTCGCTCAACTGACGTATTCTTAAAGAAATTAATTTCGTACATGTGTAAATTAATGTGAGTTTTGAAAAAATGGTACTTTATTTTTTAATTTTATCTTTACGAATTAATAGTGTTTCATGTAGGTACCAGATCGATCCTCCACGGGATTAAAACGATTAAAATTTAAGGGTGTATAAACAACACTAAAAAATGGTAAAAAATAACAATGTCGTATTTATCGAAAACTCGTTCAAAGCCTTTAGCAGCATTCATACAAGCACCAATATCTTCAAAATTCTATTCAAAATACTGCACAATTTGCATTACATGCAAAGCAGCAACAAACTTCCATAAATATTTCCCTTAATCCACTAAATTAGAATCCAAAAAATCAACACAAAAATTTCAAAGCACGTGCACCGATGCTAACATAAAACGTAACTAACAAATCGCCCATTTCGTAGCCACACAAATTCACATGCATTTCCTTATCGGAATTCCTTGGAGTTCCGCGTGAAAAACTACGTGCAGCTAACTGAGTAATGGTTTCGTACGTAATGTGGCGTATGTTCTTAGATAAATGAGCAGCTTTTGCTAGTGGAGGGAGTCCGACGAACATGGAGTGGTCTTCTTAATCAGTTTGAGGAGCAGATGGGACGTTCGTGAGACTATTTGATCAGGGGTGAAGTGAGTATTGTGAATTTGTTATGGCTAAACACGTTAAGTTATGATTATACAATTTGATTTAAATAAAAATAGGAAAGTCAATGACCGCTATCTGTCAAATGTTACTTGAAAAGTACGGTATGAAAAAAAAAACTTATTTATTATTTATTTATATACGCTACTATTTTAATTAGTACTAAAAAAAGAGCTCTATTGGTAACGGATACACGTTACCCGTAGTTTTGGTCATATTTGTATAATCATGAGTAAAAAAAAATCGAAAAAACAAAATTGTCCACGAAAATTTGTATTAATTGGTAAATTCATAATAGGGTAGTTTCTAGGATCAAAATAATTACATTTTATTTAGTCCGTATTTAGATTATAATATATTCTTTTTTCGATTAAACAAAAAATAAAAAAGACCCATTAAAGTTACGTGTGACGTCACCCGGTGCGACACGGCGTGACGTTACACGTAACTTTAATGGGCTATATCTTTGTCATTTTTGGTTTAATTTACAAATAAAAAAATACATGTCCCTTATTTTTGAATAATTTAAAAGAAGGACTAATTACATTTTTTATGGCAACTAGCTTATTGAATCAATCATTCATAACATTTGCTAGTAGAATATATTACGCGCCATGGTTCGTCTATTTTGATCGCAATTTATTCAGTCATAATCAATAGCCTGTACAATATTTCCATAAATTGAGTAATATTTTAGGATATAAACAAATGCTAATAATTTTGCTGTATAGGAAAATTATTTAGCCCTTTAAATATTTGAACTGATTAAAAATTTGCGAAGTATAATGTATATAATTATTATACAGAAGTAGTTACATCATCATAAAACCTATAACCACTACACAAACTACCTATAACTCTACCTACCTACACTACCAACTACTACTAACTATCTATCTATTTTTTTGATTATAACTTAGGTGTCTTCAAGGCTAGAGTGAATAGGCTGCTAAACCATCAACGATTGCATCACTGTTTACCATCAGGCGGGATCGCAGTCAAGTACTAGTTTATAACAGATATAAAAAAAAACTACTTAGACACTTTACGCAGTGATATAAAGATGAGCGGAATTGAAGAACCAGATTCTGATAAAAAATTTTTCGTTCGTGATTCGTAAATTTTAATTTAAAAAAAAAACCTGTTTTGCTCACCCTACCTGATTCGATTTGACAGCTTTGACATCACCACATGGCGCTGAGTCAATCCAATTCCGATTTGAATCGCATAGTACTTCACAGTTACACGAACAGCTGATATAATGAAAAAAATACTGTATATTCTCTCCATTGTAAGGGTGTATCAACAGGCTTACTCAAAATTCTTTTCTCATATTTATGACAAAAAAAAATATTCAAGTTAAATGTGACCTATTAAATAGGCATATTTTATTAATTACCGCTTTCAACTATTCGCAATTTCTGTCCGATTTTCATTTAGGTTTCTTCAAGGCTAGAGTGAATAGGCTCTTAGTAAACCAGTCTGCTTCACCATCAAACCTATTTGCAAAAATAAATATCTTTTATCATCATCGGCTGCATCACTGCTTACTATTAGGTAGAGTCGCAGTCCACAAAAATATTATCTATATTGTGTATAACCAGTTACTGTGTATTTAAACTGGTCAAGTCACTTTCTGAACACAGAATCTATAAAACTAAGGCTATTCCAGGTTTATATTTCTGCTGAAACAGATTTCAGATTTCGTAATAAAGGTAACAAAATGTAACCGCTGCCTGCCTCCAGACCGAAGTTGTAAACTTTAAAGGTTATGGCAATATCGTGCTCGATGCATACTATCAGTATTTATTTCCCATTTAGCCACATCCTCAGGCGCCTCGTACGGGTATTTAGACATGACATCGTTGAAATTTAGTACCTTCAGATTTTTGTTCAAGTTCTATCACCATATTTAAGTAGTTCAGACTTTTTCTTATAGATGGCGTGTATTAAATTAGTTCCTAATTCGATTAATAGATGGCGTTGTACAATGACGTACTCTTATGAATGTCGCTGTTAAGATTTTCCTGGCTTACATGACCTTCGGTAGTATGTCCTGACTTTGTAAACCAGTTCACGGAAAAATAATAAGTTAGTTTATAGTGGTCTTGTCATGATGTAATTTAGTTCAAGTGGTAAATTCAAAGCTGCGTTACTGTTTTATATTTCTAAAAGCATACATTTACATTTACGGCCCATTTGCTCTAGATTTGTTAACAAAAACAAAAATAATATATTTATCCTAAATGTTAAGATTATGTAAATGGTTTCCGTTTGCGATAATAACAACTGTAATATAATATAGAATTTAATACGAAGTTGTATCGTGTAGCATCTGGTACCAGAGAGATGTATAGTTTCTATCTATAGCTGTAGTAGGAATGAGGAAGTCTGTGCTAAAACACGCCGTAGTGAGGAAACTCTGGGCATGTGCTGCGTACGTTTCCGCTGGAGATATTATGTGATATTGATATTTGAAGAAATATATTGCTATATATTGTAACTGCTGCAAAGTTTGAGAGTGCGTGCTTGTCTTTGCTTACTTCTTTTTGTTTTTGTTCCAAAAATATTTTATGAGTAGGTTCTGCTTCCATAGCACATTCACGTTTGTTTTTCAAATAAAAGTCTTATACGTTCATAGTGTCTTTTATTTCCTTTACTTAGAGCTTGTTAACGATAGGCATTATCATTACCATTACCATTATGGCAGATCTTTAAACATACCCTAGTACAATAAATACTAATTACTAGTTTACTTCTCGTCTAGTTTTTGAAACAAACATCTTATCGCCAACGGACCTTTTTTTGAGATTGGCAATTATCTAATGACTGACTAAAATCACACTAATGGTTCTTCAGTTACTTTTTCGTTTTAAAACCACGGGTGACCTTTTTAGAAGTCATCCCCTGACCCTACGTCTGTCGGAGAACCTAAAACTTCAACCAATATTTTCTAATCTACTTTGCAACTAAAATAACATACGTTAAAATAATATAAGTTTTAAAGGAAGTAGGTTCATGTAATAGTATTTAACGACAATGGAGCATAAGCAAAAGCTTTACTTCCAAATATTCAGAGGCAACATTATGCAAAATGCAGGAACTCTACACCTATTTTGGTTGCGACGTCAATAGCTATTGAATTTACCGTTGAAAGCACTTAAGATACTACTTCTATTGAATCTGAATAAGGAACTTTTATATTCAAATATTTTCGAAGTAAATCTCAAAATATCAGGTCTTCTTTACCGGATACTTCCTTTAAAGTTCTCTTTAAATTCATTATACACAGTCTCAGGTCCTGTTCAGAGATTCTTTGCTTTTGTCTCAAACAATTTGGTTCCTTTATTTTGTCCGTATTTGTTTTGGTAAATTGTCAGATTGCTAATTATTTTTCTTTTTGTAGAGCTTTTTTCGTAATAATTTTTTGACCTGCTTTTGTTTTGTTCTTAACAAGTACTTAGGTTGTGTTTTTTTTTTAACTGTAGTATCGTAGTATTCCAACAGTTTATTTTCTGTACTAGAAAGAATACTAGGCACTTACGTGGATCGTTTGCGTCGAGGGACACTTATAAACTCTACACGAGACTTGAGACGTTTTAGCATTTCGTAGTACAGGCACAAGTGAGGAAAGTGGGGAATATAACATGACACAATTTCGTAAAAGAGCACCAAGTGAATGTGCGGCCAATGGTATCTTGTATGGTAATCTTTTGAGAACACTTTTCGTATGGGCTCGCAAAATTGAGCAGAGAAGATTCGTAAGGAAATTCGATTGCGAAATAAAAATGCAGTTTCATTTTATCCAATAGATGGAGAAGTAGGAGACTCGGATAACAAAAGCAAATGAAATGAATTGAAAAACCTAAAGAAAATTTCTTTTCACAATTGTAAAATCTCTATCTTATATACAGACCTATATTATGTTTATAAAACAATTATTATAAACTACTATACGATTCATACTTTACACCTATATGGATTTATGTTTTTATTAAAAAATATTTACGTTTTGTTTATGTAGTACGTAACTGTATTATTATCTTATATCAGTAATATGTAATAATTTGTTTAACGTATCCTGCTCTTTTTTAAGATCTATCTCTATTACTCAAAGGATTGTTTAGAAAAAAACTCAGCCTTGAGTTCAGCTTTGTACATGAACTCTATTTCCAAAGCATCATAGCTTCTTTTAGCATAAAAGAAACGGTGATAAACGATCTTTTCATCTTTAGCGTACGAGTATTACTTCTATTTCCAAGTCAAAAATTTAAGTGATCATTTGTCCGAGTCATTGCTTGTGAAATATCACGTGTCTTCAAAAGCAATTTCGAGTTACATGAAAAATACAGTGTGGCACTTTGCTGGTAGCCATCACCGGTGTCATGTTCTAAGCCATTACTTAGTTAAATGCAGCTGATACCCCACATCCAATAGTAGAAGACAGGTACAAGTTTCTGGAGTCCATGTTAGAAGTTACAAATATGTTAACAGGTACATCGATCTTCTAGTTGGCAGTCTTGGGAATTGCTTGCACGGAATTTATTAGGGGTTTGTTCTCCTGTGGGTTTGTTTGAGAGTCGTGTTATGAAATAAGTTGTTGGTGAATATTAGAGTTTTTGGTGTAATTAGTGCGGATTTTTAGACATCTGTGTGGTACACATTTTGTTACTTAAGAGTAATTTGCACTAGCTTTCGCGATGCTATCATTTATTTTATACTATGATCGCTATATTGTTTTCTAGTTATCTATACCTATACTAGAAATACCAACAAATGATGCCTTGCCCTAAAGCAGACTTTTCATCAGAATAAAAATTTGAAACCCCAACCGCACAGCTACCGGGTGCTTTACTGAATATGTTCAAACTATCCAGGCCCTACTAAAATATACACACAAGATTTCATCCAAATCAGCCAAGCTGCTTAGGAGGAAATAAATAGGAAGAAAACCAATATCAAAACAAAAAATACCCCGTAAACAAAAATAATAATCGAAAAAATCGTTGTTAAAATTTTCACAAAATAATTTAAATTGGAGATACAAAAGTAGAAAATAGCAAGCAAAACTTTATTTTTTATACAACATCCTTAAAATTTTAAAATGAATTGTGTTTATTTGTTCAACGATGTAAATAACAGTGTGAGGATTGGTGGAAAATTTCCAACCCAAGATGAAAAGGAGCCAGGGGTAGCCAACAATAAGAATTTTATACCCCTGAAGACGAACGACGACTGATGTAAGAAAATGAATTAAAGCGAAAGATGAATTACTGCCACATCATAAAAACACGAGGTGCTACTTTATATTAAGGGTTCACAGTAAATTGGGTATTCATGACGATGAATATTTTATTTGAGCAAGTGATAGATTTATTGTAATGAATTTGTTGTCATAGTTATCTTGAGGATTGATTTTAATGTTTGTTTAACATCAATATATAATTTCTCTCTTTCTTATCATTTTCTGTTTTTTTTTTCTTTTTTGTAATTTTTACTGTACACTCAAAAAATTTAACCTTTACATTGATTCTGATTTATGACTCAACAATGGGCTTTAGCCAGCAATTGTCTTTCCACCTTTTCTTACTTTTAATTCAGCACTAAACTTGTTGCCAAATTACGGTGATGACTTAATTTTGAGTTAATAACATTAAGTACAGTGTCATTGTAGGTGTAGAGGCACTTTTTAAATATTTTACTAGACTGCGATCCCACTTGATAATAAGCGGTGATGCAATAGTTGATGGTGAATCCCACTAGTTTATTAAAGTGCACAGAATATGCGTCACCTGCTATACTGTCCATCCTGCGGAATCACCTGCGCTTTTCAATATTTATACGAGACCAATAACAGAGCCGTATCGAGGTTGCCTAATACTAATCTGAAAAAAAAAATGTTTTAGCAAATCGACACAAAAAGAAAAAGAAGTTTTATTACTAATTGAACAATTTGCTCTATATCCACTTGACCTTATTAAACAACCATGATGAAACTCAAACAGTAAATCAATCTCATTATCCAAAATCCGATTCGAAAGGAAACAAAACAACAAAAAAATAATCAGAGAGCTCAAAAGCCAATCCAATTGGGCACACATCCGAGACATCAATGAGATAATGGCGGACTCGACCGAAATTAACTTTAGTCATTAAACAGGACATTGGAACATTTGTCACGCTCAATTTAACTGCGAAAGGGTAAGCAGGAAATGGATTCATCGATCGATGGCCCTACCTGTAGGGTTTAGGTTTAATCAAGATTAGTGTGGTGTACTGATAATGGACGGTAGCCTTGGGCATCAATTGACGGCAGGGATAAATAGATTAGTTGATATCTAAATACTTAAAGGCACAGTTAAGTAGGTCCTTTTTGACTCGCCTATTGTCAACATCGAGCATGGTATAAAAGCTTGTTACTTCATCTAACGCAGAAAGGCAAAGAAGTAAAAAAAGAAAAGAAAGATAATGCCTGAAACCTTTTTTAGTATTCGGTAATTCCGTGATTTACTTGAATATTTCACAAAACTTGTTCCAGGAAATACGTATAACTTAAAAGTTTTTCACATTGTCGTCGTTCAGAATTTCGATTTAAATGTGCAAGGATATTATTGATGTAATTTTTTATATTTTTAATATATGTAGCACATTATGGAGGGCCAAATTTCACGTATACTATCAGATTTTCAGAGGTCTTTAAAGGATCGATTTCACACAAATTTATATTTTGATTTAAAAAGAAGTCTAGATAATGTCTACAAAATATCTGGAGTAATATGTGGAATAACATCATAATCATGTAAGAGCGGTTGTATGAAAATGTACCTTGAGTTGGCCTATCTTAACAATAAAATAAACCATTCTCATCATTCGTTTCAGTTATATATATATAAAAATAATATAAACCATAATTTATGTCCAATTCTTACGCTGTTTCCACCATAAAACTCTGGAATGTGCTTCCCCTAGACATAAAAAAAGCCGAAAGTTAATTTTTTCTTCAAACGTAAAATTCGGAACTACTACTTGAAGTCCTCTCAACCTTAGTTTGGTCTTCGTCAGAATTGTTATTAAGTTCTCTTTATGATTTGATATTTTTCATAGTATTTATTAGTTTATTATTTTAGCATATATATGTATTATATTATATATTATAAAAGGTGTAAGGGACAGCCCTCCACAAACTTTAAGGGCTTGCTCATTAGACGAAACTGAACAACCTGCCACAATTTTTTTTTTCTAGGAAACAAAAAAAAAATCAGCCTCACCACACAAAATGATAAACTTGATTGGACAATTTGTACATCGAGGCCGATTTAAAAAAAAAATATATGGAAAGTTGTTCTGTTTCGTCTACTGACAAAGAAGGCTTGGTCTGGTTTCGGTTTAAAATATTTGTTATTTGTTTATTGTGCAAACCTACCACAGTGATGTCATTTTTAACCAAAGGTTGACTGGTAGAGAATGCCTTGATGCATTAAGTCCGCCTATGTACCACTACTGTAGATACATAAAGTTGAAATAAATAAATAAATGTAGGGGGTCAACGACCGTTATTCCACGGTTTTCTGGCGCCTACCTTATACCAAAACTGCTCACTAAATTTTTGGTACAATTTTAAAATATCAAACATTTTGAATCTCAAAACAGTCAATAAGGTCTCAACCCAAAAAACTCCGACCAACATTCGAAAAACATAATCCAACCCTTACAGAGTAACAGTTGGTAATTAATTGCGAAATTAGTTCTACGGTCATTAAGAGTATATAAACTATATATTACACCCGGATGTTAGGATAAGATTAATGGTCTGTCACTTGGCTCCTCAGCTTTAGTTGACAAACAAACTAAGCTTTACGTAGAGGATAACCGAGGGGATGACTATGTTGTTGTTGATAGAATTTTATATGGTCTGATTTTGGTACAGAAAATCTTTCTAAAATAAAAGATAGTCTTTCTATTCTATTCTATTTCATTCCACATAATTCTTTCCACTACACAAGATTGAGATCAAGAGATAGAGGCACATTATGAATCAAAAATCTACCTCAACGTGAAATATCACAGAAAATGACGAAATTTGTAAACCATTTCAATATTATATTCAGCTTTCCCAAATAATGTTTGCTACATTTAACAACATAAAAAATACAAACATCCAAATTGAGGACCTCCTCCTTTTTTATTTAGAAGTCGGTTAAAAAAATGAATATAATGACTTGGCACATCAACTGTTTTGGAAGTTCTCGTATCCAGCTGACCACCTTGGTCACCTTGTAAAAGGGTTTCTAGCACTACCTTACGATTATATATTTATTTATTTATTATAATCTTTATTGTACACCAAATAAACAAAAATACAGGACAAAGATTTAAAAGAATAAGTGCACAATGGGCGGTCTTATCGCACAGGGCGATCTCTTACAGACAACCTTTGGATGGACTGAGAGAAAGGAGATAGATTAAGGGTTGTCAGTGTACAAACATCAGATATAATACTAACAAGATACATTAACACAAATACATACATACAATACAAAAAAAAAATATATACTAATAAATATCAAAATATATAGTTGAACCAAGAGAAGAAAATAAATCAAAGAGAAAGGTAATGCTCCTTCACCATATTACTCGTAATCTTATTCATATGTATTAGTTTATTATTTTTAAGATTATTTTATTGACACTCTTCTTCTTCCTGCCCTTGTCCCATTTTATTTGGGGTCGGCGCAACACGTTTTTTTCTTCCATTTTGTCCTGTCACTCGTCACGCTATCACCAACTCCCTTTTCTTTCATATCACTTCTCACACAATCCATCCATCTTTTCTTTGGCCTCCCTCTCCCTCTCCATCCATCCACATGTAAATTCATAACTCTTTTAGCAACATGCTTTTCATCTCTCCTCTTTACATGACCATTCTAAGACAAACGATTTCCTTTCAACATTTCAGTCACTGGCGCCGCTTTCAAACTTCAAACAAAATTATTTTATTGACACATAAGCTGGTAAATAATATGACAAGTTATCTTTGCAAAACTCGGCAGCTAAAATTATAAAATTAGTGTGCTATTTGAATTTCATTCATAAATCACTAAAGACACACATTTATCAGTTGAAAATATTATCGGCACCTATTCCCATTTCGACAATACAGTTAATTTTAATCGTATTGTTAAAAGCCGTCAGTGGCCATTAAAAATGTATGACAACAGCAACGTAACCACGCAGTTATTTAGTCAAAACAACTGACGCGGAACATAACTAAATGCGGTTAGCACTTTAAATATTTAAACTACATTTAGAAACTTTGCTTTCAGGTGCGTATGTTTATAGTTGTTTCATTTTAGCGTGGCAAATGTGGTTTAAGCCTTTTCCATTAGGTATGTCTTCTCGTTATAAACCGAATAATATACTGTGTATCTGGGGGCATGGTCTAGTTCTGAAAGGCTCGGTCCCGGTATGAAAGGCAAGAAGGAACGGAATGGGTTTTTTGGTCAGTAAGATTCTGACACTATCTCCCGCTCCGCCCAAGGGCGGGGGATGTTATTTGTATGATTTTTACCCACCGAAAAAGAACTGTGTATTGTTTTTAGGGTTCCGTGCCCCAAGGATAAAGAGTGGTCTTGTTTTTATCTAGCCTTGCTAAGACTCCGCTGACCATCTATCAATAGGCTGTATCTAAAACGAAGTGTACAGAACCCTAGTGACTCCGTCTCGCACCTGGTTAGTTTTTTATTAGTAGAAAATTTTGAAATGAAAAGAAAAAAACTTTATAAACGTTACGTGAAGTATTAAATAAATTCGAAAGAATTCGCAGTTCTTGGTAACGCAAAAGGTAACGAAACGGTATAACAACAAAACAAAAAAAAAATTCACGCCGGCTTTTTTCTTTGATGGGAAAATCATCTAATGACATCCCGCGCTCTTGGGCGGAGTGGGAGATAGTGTCAGACTCTTACTGACTAAAAACACAACCCGTTCCTTCGGGCTTTCATACTGGGGCTGAGCTAAAAAGTTCATAAAAACTGGCAAATCTGTTTCCGAAAAGTTCGATTTTCATATGATCGATTTATTTTTTCTAAAAAACTGTTTGTTTCCTATTTATATACCTACTTAATTAACATCATGTTTCATAATTATTTATCACAAGTTTAATTAGTAAACCGTTTAAAATGTTGTCATTAAACACATTTTCGTTCATCTCAAAACGATTTTAATATCCCGTTACCAAAACGAAAAGTCCAAAGTTTATGCCTTTGATTGTAGATAAACATTGTTTAACAAAATTAAAGTATTTGAAACATTCATTTCGCCCATCCGCATTTATTTTGCTGCCCAAAATATCTCTTTGATCTGGTATTTGACGCTGCGCAAAAACGGAAAGCCTTTATACAAAGTTAAATATAGTCGTTCAATCCTCATTTTTTCAGATCAAAATATTAAAAATTTATACGATTTTAATTACGTTCCCAACTCTAAATGAGACGTCATAAGACATCAAAGTTGAAATTAACAGAGTGCTTTTAAAACGGAAATACCTCACTTATTAATCAATTTTTTTATATTGTCTCTTTTTTATTATGTAATTTGAGAATACTGTAGACTCCGCGGGTTTATGAATTACTTTTTATTTCGATCTACTTTTGTGTTACCTTATTTTTGTACTTTAGGATATAATATTGACGAGTAACATATAACAGGTTTTTACAGTAGGTATCATATAAATCTATAAAACTTTACAATAAATATAAAGACATGAAATCAATATCTTTTACGAGTAAGATTCGAAAATCATCGAATCCTTCGACCCCCATCCCTCAGAACATTATAAGAATATGGAAATATTGTAAAATCAATATTTTTTTCAAAAGAGTAGCCATGGAGTTTCTTGCCGATTCTTTTCCTTAGGAAACTAGGCATCAATTGGAACCGTGCTCTAACTTATGTGAAATAAAAACTTTTAATTTTCCGGAGTTTTTTTTTTTGTTTTAAATACAAAATGTAAATATACAAATACATATGAACCTTTATTACACAATTCTAGCCATAAACTTATGTAACAAAATAAAATAAACTAAAACAATATAAATTAATCATCCAATGTTTGCACAAACAAGTACCAGGGCACCAGAAAACTGACGGCGGTCGATCGATACCGCCAACACTTAAAGCCATCATAACGTACAAGCTCCAGTCAATTTCGATAGTTAACGTATTCCCAAGCAGGACATGTTCGTCGTCGTTAACAACGTCTGCAATGTCCCACGAGACATGTTTGGCAACAGTATGTTTGACATACGCCATTCATAGACTGGCTTCAGTCTTGTGCAATACTAGGTCAACAGAGGTAGGGAGGATATTTATCTTTGAGAGAATCGATAGTTCAAAGCGTCTAGTGAGCATCAATAGTGTAATTGATTGTGCATTCTAACGTTGTTTAATTGAAATATCAGTGTGCATTCAAGAAAGATTCTCATTACATACTGATATGTGTCATTTTAATTTATACATACTTATAAAGTTTAATTCTAACAAAAAGTTATTCAAAACATTTACTATTTTCATACTTTAACGTGATTTGATCGCGCTAATCTCAGGAACTAAATGTTCAAATTGAAAAAAATACTGAAGTGTTAAAATAACCTATGTCATACGAAAGGCTTTTAAGTTATTTAATAACACGCTACGTCTCAGCAGTAATCAAATAAGTGGATAAAATTGCAAGGCCAATTAGTACTATTACACCTAAATTGGAGCACATAAAACAAAAACTCCTAACTGTCTTAAAATATGTCGTCGAAAATCACTCGCATCGGTCTCAGATAGAAGTGTGCCCAATAGTCTTTACAGCCATTGCCAATGAGGATGTTATATTTATGCTATTTGAGGTTCAACTGCAGCATCAATACAGCATGATGAGCTAGGGAGATGGGAGGGCGCAAGAGTATCGATAGCGAATTGTATTTTTTTTTATTTATTATGTCTAGGCTCGCGTTTGACCACTTTTTCTCACCTGATATAAAGCGACAATGTGGCCGACGATGAAACACGCTTGCTTAGAAGATAAAATTCTGTTGTTAATATTTTATGCGTATTCTATATTAAAGAAGAAATTATATTTTTAATTAGAATCTCTCTGGCGTTTTCATGAAAACACAAGCTAATATTGCCACCCTATAAAATCGATACTGTATCGTATATGAGGTGGTGTAATAGATAACTTTGAAAATCCACTCGATCTAAACACCAACATCAGGCAATGTTAAGAGATACTGTCACAGAATAGTTTACCCGACGCCAATATCGGGCGACCGCAGCGCAATTTACTATGTATGAGACCGCGTTCAAATGTGTACAGTCACTTTAAAATAGAAACTCAGAAACTCTTAAAGTTTTGTGAGGGTTGCCCGGATGGGATTTTTATTACCTTTTATTTATCAACATTGATATACCTTGGCAGAAGTTTGATACTGTTCTTCTGCTATTGTATGTTCAACTTTTTCAAACAAGTATGTTGTTGTTTCTGCTAGTACGTGCAGCGTTTCTTCAATGATATTATCGTTTTTCAAAGAATACGTGTTAATACTAAGAGATTGTAACTCTATTGTGTTTTGTTCCTAATTATCTTCTTTTTCTGTATTGTGCGGCTCACGCATAGGTTGTATGTTTCCGTTATGGGTAGTTTTCCCATCGCCGCCAGATGGTTCTCGGTTTATATAGGAATATTTGCTATGTTCAATGTTGTTTTTCTTTTATTGTCTTATGAATGTTATGGCTTCTTTTTCTGGGTGGAAAGATTTTTGTTTGAGTTTTAACAATTTTGTTTTTTTTTAATGGTGAGAAACCTACTATTTATAAAGATGTTATGTATTAGGTGAGTTTTTTATTAACTTCAACAAAAATTTAAAAAAAATGCTAACTTATTATTAACATTTTTTTATGTTTTATCAATTAATAATAGTAATAACATGTATTTATAAAAAGAAACCACAAATAGTTAATACAAATATTAAATACCATTTCAATGCTCACAGTCTATATTTAAATTAGAAATACAAGATTATTTAAAAATTTTGGAACTGCCACGCTATGTCATTCATGATAAAGTTTAAGTTTAATTACTTAGGGCCTTTTATAAAATCATATCAGGCAAAAGACGTTCAAGACAGGACATAGGCTTCCCACCGATCCAGTGCGTCTCACATCCATCAGATTCCCGCAACCTTCACTAAGTCTACCTTAAGGGAGATCATCCAAGGCTGTGTCTTCAGGTATACAATCGCAATTTTTCGGCTTCACCATCCTATCCATCTGTTTTTCGAGCAATGTGCCCTGCCCATTGCCACTAGAGTTTAAGATTCTCTGGACAACATTGGTAACCTTGTCGTTTGGTTATATTTAAGCCTTCTGATGAGGCCCATTATAAGTGAACACGTTTCAGTACCATATGTCATCACAGGTACATGTAGCATTACTATAGTTCCTTTATTTATTTAACAATTTATGCCTTAAAGGTACAGGGTACACGTAGACTTAATGCCTTAGGCCATCATAATGTTATTAGAAACGGTCACTTAAAAATCAACCTAAAACTTTGGAGCAAGCCAATAGGTGAATTGGTTCCGATTTAAATCTGGAGTCATGAATTCAAGTGTAGATTCAATCTTGGCTAACACAAAGTATCCTTGTTCTAACAAAATAAATCACATTTACCCACTTATGTAGGAACTTACGTGAGTATTCAGACGTCTGTACAACTAATCAGAACAGACATTTTCCTTATTGTTGTATTGTATATGTTTGTATGTGCATTGTCTTCTGTCTTTAACGTTATGACACCTGTATTTGTTATTTGTATTTGAAGATTTCTTCTTTCAAAACAATTATGGTAGTGAATATAAGGTTTGTTCAGATTTGCTAGCATATTATGTCTCATAAGAATCGTACATCTTTCAGGGATAAAATGTTTTAGGGGGCACGGCAAAGCCCCCGTCACTATTAATTATTATTATCATTATTATTATACATCTTTATTGCACACCTTAACTTATTAAAGAATTACATTTAACAAAAATAAGTGTACAATAGGCGGTCTTATTGCACAGGGCAATTTCTACCAGACAACCTTTGGATGGACTGAAACGAAAGGAACAAGATTTCGGGTTGAAAGTGTACAACAACTTAAAGAAACAATGTAAAAATAAATAACAAATAAAAATTTAATACATAAATAAAAAGCCAAATAATAAACTAATAAATATAAAAATAATATACTAACAATTAGAGATTAGAATTATCAACGTCTTAATGTTCCTACTGCTGGGAATCAAACCCCCATTCCAGGGAAGGGAATGTGGCGTAATCTATCACGCGGGCCCAGTGCGGGTTGGTGACTATCAGATGTCTTCGAATTATTGGTTCTAGGACAAATCCGTTTTCCTCATGATGTTTTTCTTCACCGTTTTGAAAGCAGTGGTGATGAAAAAGAATTACAAACTACAAAGTAATGTGCCTGGCTGGGTTTAAACCAGCGACTTACAACTTGTAAGTCGAGCCCGTTACCACTCGGTCACCACCGCTCGCATAATAGTTTACAGTAGTAGAGTATTACCTTTATATTCCTAGTTCACTTGTTGGAAGCAAACATTTTGCGGCGCATTTATCGCCTCACGTTTTCGTAATTAAGAAATGAAACTTTAAAACAACTATCCACTAAGAAATGCTGTGCTATCTTAGAACGCTAGTCTTTTGTCTTTTCTGGAGACGACTTTCATTTGTTTTGTTAATGTTGATCTTTCTTTGAGTCCGTTGGTTATTTAATAATCTTGTCCGGTGCTGAAGTGCATTTATCGCTTTTTTGTTTTTGTCATAAAGGAAGGGTATTTTTTGCACGGTCTACAAGATTGTTCAAAAGAGTCAACACGGAACTCTGGAAAGTAAAAGGCAACTAAAGGAACACTGGTTGGTGTTACAGTAAAAGTCTAATACTCCCTTTCTCTATTTAATTTTAATTTTAACGATGTTCGTATAACTTGTTAATTGTATATAACTTCCGATAAAATTGCTCAGGGTCGTATATACCCGTTATGACTGTCAAAGTAGGACTGGAAGCATAAGGGGCATTGGTGGAGTGGATCTACGGACTGATCTCAGCCTTCGAAGCCATCCCATGCGGTTCTTCTTACTTCTTTTTCTTATAAACTATACACGAACACACATACCTGCCAAATCCCTAGTGTTTTTTTCGTGTTCAATGTCTAGTATCTTAGCTTTTGCCACCGGTTTTGCCTCCGTAGAAGTAGAAAAGATATGCTTATGTCACTCTGTGATAAATGAGTATATTGTTAGTGAGTGAATTTTTAAAATCAGTCTAGTAGTTTTTGAGTTGATTAATTACTAGCTTCCGCCAGCTGCTTCGCTAGTGTGAAAGTTAAAAATAATAGTCTGTTGCACTCAGTGATATAGTAGAAAGAAGCTTTTTACTATGATACAGTTTTTAAAAATAGGTCCAGTAGTTTTTGAGTTAATTCATTGCAAACAAAAATTAAAACATAAAAAAATACAAATTATTATATTATTAGTCAAAAAGTCTAGAAGATATCCGCAGGAAAACCAAGGTGGCCGACATAGCCCAAAGAATCGCCAAACTTCAGTGGGAGAGAGCAGGTCAGATTGCTCACAGAACAGCATAGTCGTTGGGGCCGAAAGGCTCTGGAGTAGCGACCGCGCGCCGGAAGATATAGCGTCAGAAGATCTACCAGAGGGTGGATCGATGACGTAGCTCACTGTCTGGCCGTCCGGTAACTGTCCCGACCCAGCCCATGTCGTCGACGGCGCGCACTGTTCCCGCGCGCCTCAAGGAGTTGTCAGCAACAGCAGGGACCCAGCCGGGTCGAAGCCTACTGGGGCCAGGGTTATCTGAAAGGGCGTTCGAGCCCCGGTATGAAGGCTAGAAGGAACGGGGTGGGTCTTTTAGTCAGTAAGAGTCTGACACTATCTCCCGCTCCGCCCAAGGGCGGGGGATGTCAATGCATGATTTTTTCCCACCTTAAAAAAAAAAAAGGGTGGATCGATGACCTTTTGACCGATGGATGCGGAACGAACAGGACCGCTCGTTGTGGCGACATTTGGAGGAGTGGACGTTTTTCGGCGGAAATGATGATGATGATAAAAGTCTAGATAAAGTTTTTAAAATGTTCTCAACTTAACGTAAAAGAAGACCTTACACTATTATTTCTCCAGTATTCTAGTCTCACTAACTCACCATGATAAAAAGCCACGCAACACTTACTTGCTTTAGTTTCTGAAGTTAATGAGAAAATGTACGCGCTCGGAAACTTTACCATACTACTGTTTTATAGTTTTAAACGACTTAGCCGACTCCGTAATTATGACTAAACAAGCATCCAACGCTGCTCTCTCTACATTAGTGTTAGAATTTAAGTTGCTACTTTGTGAAACGTTTTTGAAAGGAGATTTTTCTATGTATTGTATGTATATTGTTGGAAAAAGATGGAAAAATGGTGACTTATAGTTTCTATGTACTGTCTAAATACTATTCTAAAGCCAGCCTTGAAAGTCAGTGACAAAATTTCAGAAAAGAATAATGGCTAGGAAATTGTTGACGAAATTATGAGGTTGGTTTTTCAATATGTACCAGCGAAATAATTTACTAAGTTTTATCCAATCAAGCTAATGGCCAGTCTAAGTTTTACAAAAAATAAAATTCATAATTAATTGAAAACTGAACTGACTAGAATTTTTACTGTAGTAAATAATCATAGTTTAGTTGTTTTTTTGCTCGACTTCAAGACTTTTGACTAAACTGAACTTGTAATGTTGCTACTAATATAAATCTTGGTAAAGTAACACAATATGATTTGTTTTATGTAGTGCATTAACATACTTAGGAAATATAGTTCCGCATTAGATAATACACATAAAAATAACTGTTTGTGACATTATGATTTAGAACTTATAAAACATCAGTAGCCAGTGCATGATTCCAGTTGGTCGTTTCAAACGTAAAAAAAAATAGCAAGAAATTCCTGTTACTTTTACCACTCGACGTACCTATAGTTAATTTTTAATATTAAAAAGAGAAAAAAAATAATGTTTTTGTTCCTAATGAATAATCTTGAAAACTACAGGGTCAAAATAAAAAAATCTTTCACCAGTAGGATGCTATTTTATCACTGAGTGAGATAGGCATTTATATTTTCCACTATCATTCAAACGAAGCCATTGGCAGTAGCTAGTTGTAAATATATTTATGTTACTTATAATAGTTATGTTACTTATTTTGCATATTCTTATATGCAAAATAAGTAACATAACCCTTAGCAACATCCCTCTGAGAACACCACAAAATCAGAATCCCCAAAACTTAAGGAATTTAGCTCGCCAACATTGCATAACCATAACGTTATGGCCGAGAGAACTGGCGGTCTGCTTGCCTTAGAACATTCCACACCCAACCTCCAACTTTGAATTATGTCTTAGCATAAACTAAGACATTATTCACAAGTTAGAGGAAATATGTTGCTTAGACAACTCGCAAGTTATTCGAAACGTCTCTTGTCTTGAAAATAATTTACAGCAGCCATCTTATTTGGAGTTTGTGGATATAATAACTTGGAGATGTCAGTGCTGGTTGACAGTGTGCATTCTGAGTATTTGTAAAAGGAAAACATACGAGAGTGTTGTATGTACGTTGCCGTAATTTGCTAGCGATTCAATCGCTATAATAGAAGGGCTTATTATTAAATACGACTAAGGCTATTTGAACATCAAGAATATTTTCTTGTTTGATACTTTTCTGATTGCGATTTCAAAGACTCTTTTGCATAGATGATATAATAAACTATATGGCTTAACCAAATTATCATCAAAACCTTTCATAATATTTTTAATTGTACGGATCATTGTTATCGCTAATATTCAAAGGTTGGTATCGCAATCTTTGAATGGATTAAATAAAATTAAATATAATTTAAATTTTACTTTTACGATGTTTTGAAAATGTCATTCAGTTATAAAACAGCAGTATAATTGTAAAACAAAAATTCTAAGTTAGTAGTTTTTTTAATTTATTCATTATAAACAAAACATATAAAAATACAAGTTTACTATTTTGTAATATTAATATAAATATACAACATACCAAAAATAATTTATAATTTAACTGTCAAAAACAGAGCTGCTAAACATTATTTAAATAATTATTAGATTGCTGTGCCCTAACAGGATCTACAACAGTCCATAGCTTTAAGCCTGTTTGTTACCAGCGTTGTGGAAGCAAATAAATGATTATGAGTATTATTCGGCGGGTAAACAAAAGACAGTGTAATAGTATAATACCTAAATATGAAACCTGAAGCCGTTGCTCCTAAATCTGTACACCTAATTTTGATACACAACAGCAAATATTTGGCGTCACCAAAATTGGTGCTCATATCGCCTACCGCGACGCGGCGGAACCGTACACAAAATATAGCTGTATGTTCCACATCCCTTGGGCAATATTCCATACAACAAACATTGTATATGAGGTGCATTCCTCATTCTGCTTTGTTGATTCAATGGAAATTAGGATCTCTGCTGGTTTTAATAAAGACGCCTTCGCATTATGCAAGTGTTTATGAATAGTGACGTCATTTGCATCCCTGGAATGAGTTTTTGGTGTTTGCCACCCTTTTTTATGGAAATCGGCTTCGAATAAATTGATTTTAGAGAGGTTTATTAAAGAAGAGATCGGGGAATTCTTTAGAAAACTGTTTATGGGACTTTATTTTTCGTTTTTTCGGAATTTTGTAATTAAAACTCTCTATGCAAGACATGTTGTCAATATTGGTAGGTATTAGATTGATATTATATTTCGTGCAACATTTAATAACATTTCATTTTATGTAGTTTTTTTACATATTTGTAATAATAGTTAAGTGGTTTTTTGCCTTAATCGTCTATAAAAATAAAAAAAGCAAACATTCATAAAACATATTAACTTAGATTAACATGACTCTTTACTATGCCAATATCAAATTATATCGCTTGAACATAAGCATAAGTATAATCAGCTCAATTGGGATTCAGACCTCCTCTTTAAGAGAGGGTACGTACATCACGTGAGACTAGTGTGGGTTGGATTCGCATAATACTTTTTTAAGCCCATAAAATTTGATATTCAACAATGACACTGTACCTCTTTCTCTGCATTTTTTTGCAGACCATTCAGCACATTTTACACAAAGCTTTGACCAGAAATAAAAGAACCTTCCCGGGTCATTATTTTTGCTTATCACAGGATGCAAGCTGCTTATCTTATCTCGAAGCAGCTTCTTCCTCCCCCCCTTAATTCCTACTTTTTACAAAGGGCTCTATGTTAAATTGGATTAATTCGACCACATTAATCCTTGTTAAGTTCAAACACGGATGGCAGCTTAGAGCAAAAGATTTGGCAAACCTTTTTATCTTGACCTGCCACCCTTTTGAGTTGTGATTCGGATAATATGGATATTACACTTGTTTAATTAACGTAATGATATTTATCAACCATAAGCATAGCATAACATTATCAGCCCTCTAAGAGAGGAAGAGAGGAGTGGTGTGGTCCATCGTCGACCACATCGTCGCTTTCCAGGAGGGGAGATAGTGGTCAACGCACTTGACCACTATTTCCCCTGTCTATCTATGAAACTAGTGCGCTTCACCACCAACGATTGCATCACTGCTTACCATCGGGTGGAATCATAGTCAAGCACTAGTTTGAGGGAACGTACGGCAAAGAAAAAACATAGGAGCAGGTATTAGTTAGTAAAAGTCTGACACGCCCTCCCGCTGCGTCCAAGGGCGAGAGAAGTCATTAGATTATTTCCCACTAAAAGAAAAGCTAAATCTTATATATAAAATTCTCGTGTCACAATGTTCGTTCCCGTACTCCTCCGAAACGGCTTGACCGATTCTCATGAAATTTTGTGAGCATATTGAGCAGATCTGAGAATCAGTCAACATCTATTTTTCATACCCCTACACTAAGAAATTACTTAAAAATTATTTATATGGCAAATAATATATCAGGTCAGCTAGTATCATTAAAAAAAATACCTTAAATTGATTCACGGTTGATCATCGTTATTACATAACTCAGTCATAAAAACCAGGCTATAAAAACGCAGTACCAAGACCCTTAGCGAACCACCCCCGACCACAATGTGAACGGAAATCAATGGGACGATACACCACGGTCGACTGCCGTCAATACCGTGTGCGCCACCCTAATTAAGCCTGATGGCTTCGCTTTCTATTTCAACAATTGTAATTGTTTTACTCAGTAATATTTCGTATTAATGTACCTCTTGTGTTCTGACCCGGAGTAATTAGATTGGCTGATGGTGAAGTAGGGTCGCGATAATGGAAACTGGTTGGTTGAAATTAACTTTGTAAACGACCAGTCGCTTCTGCTTTTACCTGCCTTGAGTTCTTTTCTAAGAACTTGCCAAGAGATCTGTAACCTTTAAAAATGATATTCTACCAGCAATAAAGATTGTAGAAGTTGAAAATAATTGAATTTTAGAAGTTCGTTTCGCCTTGTCGTTTATACCGCGTGCATCGAAGGACTGGAACAATTTGCCTGCTGCGATCTTTCCGTCTGATTATAATTTGGGTGTCTTCAAGGCTAGAGTGAATAGGCTCTTAATAAACTAGTGTGCCTCACCATCAGAGATTATATCACTGCTTACCATCAGGTGGGATCGCAGTCATGCACTAGTTTATATTAAATAAAAAAAAAAAATTAAAAAAATGAAACGCCCTCGCAGTAGAGATGGCTTCTGGCGCTCTGGCTGAGTTTAAGGTCCGGAGCGAGATAAAACAAAATGCGATTGCTTCTCCTGACGCCTCAGCCACAATGACAAGTGGCGCCCCGTATTGAGTAGCAGGATGACTAACATCCACAGTAGGCGCGAGTTTACTGACGACGAGCAATGGGTCGACATCTTGCACTCGTAGAAGCGTAGTGTTTCATGCTCACCTCAAAGAGATTTCAAAACCGAATGGGCCGAAATTCCGACCCCGACTACCTGCCACGATAGACGTGGGCTTGCGGACGTCGAGCAATGGGTAGCCCGTCGTCCGGTCGTCCGGTAATCAACCGGAACAAGCCGGTATCGTCAATAGCGCGTAGTGACCCACGTGCACCTCAAAGAGATGTCAGCAAACCGTAGGGGCCCGGTACGGAAGATGCTCGCTAGCTAGGACCGCAAGGAATTTCTGAAAAGGAAACCCATATATCCTTCATTTGCCCTTAACTGAAGGACACAGGTATGGCACCTTGCATTTCTAACTTTAGTTGAAAACCTTAAAGCACAGGGCAGACATATCAAAATACCTTTAACGATATGATAAATGAAAGTTATTTGTGGTCTGGCTTTGAGGTTGTCGCATTTGCTGTCTAATCCTTTTATTTTCAAAGGTGCAGTCACGCCATAATGATAGACAAATAGATTTTATTTTCCTGTAGTCTACAAGACAATCACATATAGTACTATCATCGTCATCATCATCAACCTTTTTAATGTTCCCACTGCTGGGACTCAGGCCTCTCTAGGAGAGGTAATGGGTCGTTATCCACCACGTGGGCCCAATGCGGGTTGGTGAATGTCACATGTCTTCGAATTTTTGGTTCTAGGACATGCCGGTTTCCTCACGATGTTTTCCTTCACCGTTTTGAGAGCAGTGGTAATGAAATAAATTACACAGAGTGATGCGCTTGGCAGAGAGGCCGAAAGGCCTCTCCTTGCGGGAGATCTAGTCTGCATTTTTTGGTACGTGGTCGCTTCTCTAGAACCTTGCATCTCTGCTGTTTTACGAGCAATATGCCTTACCCACTGCCACTTAGGTTTGGCGATTCTTTAGGCTATGTCGGTAATCGTGCTTCTTTTTTTATTCCTAATAAATTTAATTTAATTGCTTCATTATCATATCAGTCGAAAGACGTCTACTGTTGGACATAGGTCTCCCCCAAGCGTCGCCAGAACGACCGGTCCTGTGCGTCATGCATCCATCGGATGGATTTAATTGGTTATCTCATTGTTATTATGGTTGGGTTATCTTTAAAACGGTGTTAAGTTTGAATACCTCAGAGCAGTTTATAACTAAACCATGTTCAGTATCAGTTACTTAAACAGCGTTCAAGATGCAAGCGGAGTTAATTCATAGTTTACAAACTAACTTAGTTCTGTTAACTACAAGCTGTAAAGGGATTGGTTTAATGTTTAACTTTTAATTCAGCGAGGGGAGTTAAATCGTAATATGATAACTTATACACTTCGTGTTGAACTATTTAACGTTTAATGTTGGAAACGATTTCCAATTAATTAGTGTATTTAAGTTGTGAAAACATATCTGTCAAACGCGTGATACTTATTTTTTAATTTGATGTGAGATAATGAACAAGAAAAACCAGAAAAACCGGACTTCCAAAATGAAAGATATTTTTTTTTAAATTTCTTCGTCATTTAACAAAATTTAGTTGTTGCACTCCTCAGCTAAATCTAAATATAGGTAGTGTGCAAGTGTATAGAAAGGTAGAATATAACCATTAAAAATGACCCTAGAAAATTTCAAGGGTTCACTCGATTAGTCCTTGATTCTATCTTTAGATTATAATTTGAACCACCTGAAAAGTATATCTTTTCAAACACACCTTGATCCATGCATTACAATTTAGACGAATCTCAAAGACGAGAACCTCCTTTTTTGAAGTTAGTATGTATATATTCTGTCCTGTCACCCGTCAAACTATAACTAGCTCCCTTTTCTTTCATAACACTCCTCACACAATCCATCCATCTTTTCTTCGGCCTTCCTCCCCGTCTATCTACAAAACTCAGAACTTCTTTAGTAAATGCCTCTTCACATCCACTACACAATGACAATAACAAGGAACATAACTAGGTATCTACCTCAATGATTATTTTCTACATGCTTCGTTAAATTCACAACCAAACTAAAGGAGGCAAATCGGCTTGTTTCCCGCAGGCAAACAAGCCCTTATTATTATTTATTTTCGGATATTTTAATCAACTCTATCTACAAGAAAATATAAGTAAACATATAATATTTTAGAAAATTGATGATAAACCAAATAGTAGTGGATCTTTTTTGATGAGACGGATGTTGTTCAATCTGGCTTGTGATCGATGGGTTTCGGGTAGGTATTTTTAAGGGCGAAATATTCATGAGATTACCCAGAAAATTGCGTAGGTCTAACCAGTATTCTTCCTGATGTCATAACGCAAGAATATTATAATATAAAGCTTGATATATCACACTTTACTATTCCAAAAAAAATAGAGCGTCTATTTGCGTATTTTTAGAACGCCAGTATGTTGAACTAAATCTATCTATATTATCGATTATTAGTGTATTTATTGTAGATTTTAAATAAATTAGACTATTTGTGGTGGTTGTAATTTGTGACTGGATCTCTCGGAGCAAGTATCAGACTTCTCCTTAAAAAGAAATTGCAACTACTAAATAATTTCAATTTGTAAGTGATTTTAAGAAGAAGAGGATGAAATAGGATGCGGTTGCCTCCTTCTGGAAAGCAGTATGCTAGCAAAGGAGACGGCCACGATCGCGAGAGAACGGATATCTGACGACGAGCAATGGGTAGCTTGCCGTCCGGACTGAAACCGAGTTGAGAACGACGCGTAACTGAGATATCAGCTAAAACAGAGGTCTAGTACGGCTGATGCAGAAAAAATCTGACACATCCTCTCGCTCCAATTTGGGATGGGAGCAGTCATTAGGTGATTGTCCGGCTCAAAAAAAAAACCTTTGTGTAAGACAAAATAATATTTATGTTGATAAGCTATTTTTTTTTTTTCAAGTCTTAGACAATGATTCTCCACAAAATGGAAAAACGATTTAAGTACAATAAATTAATCTAGTCTGATCAGTCAGGACCCTACTCCGTATATTTTTATTAAGTGATATTTATTTTGCAAATAGGTTAAAAAAAACAATGTAAATTTTTCAAGTTTTTTTTTTTTTAGTCAGTTTAAACTAGATGAAGCCAGTGCGTTTTTAGCTGACTACCCTGAGAAAACCGAAACAAACTCAGGGGTCAAAGTCACTTTTAAAGCCCATTTAGTAAATATTTAATGGTTAAATCATATATTATATTATGAGAACCATGCAGGTTCGTGTCTAAGATGGTCTTTTGTTGAAAGAACCACACAGATGTGAGTGGATCTGTCACTGAACAGGACCACTACTAATACTGCCCAATACTGAAAAATGCTTACACTGACTGCATTGCAAGCATTTGTCAGCATTCGCGTAATTCAAACTTAGGACTACTAAGGAGCTCAACGATCATTTAGAATCTTCTCTTTACGGCTAACTCCAAAACAATGACATCAAATGACCCCTACAATGAAAGGTCACCAACAACAGTGGACAATTGGTGACCGCAGTTACTTGTTATTAGTAGACAGGAGGCTTCTACCCACCTCCTTACGTAATCCCTTTGCCGCCTTTACGACCCCCACGGGTCGCCAGCAGCCTATTACGCAGAACAATAAGAATCAATTTAAAACCTTCAAACTAGGTTAACACTGAATTACTACTATATAGAAAGAACCTTGCGAAATAAAGGCGAAATATTAAAGGTGTGACCACACCACTGGCCTTTACTATTTACCATTGAACAGGTTGTTCCATATGTTTGACAGCAATTTTTTGTGCCTCTTTGAAGCTCCATTAGCGAGAACTAATTTTGACGTCAAATTCAAATGGTTACAGAGAAGTGTAAACTATTCTGAAATATTTTTGTGTTTTGAATGAATTTGGTTCAAATTCTGTGTTATTCCTGCTTCAGGAATTTTTTAAATCTATGAAAAATTAGGTCATATGCATATTGTAAGGGGTGTGACATTACTAGTCTTAATAGCGGAGACACTCGCTGCCAGGCGCATTACTTTGTATAATTTATTTCAGTACCATTGCTCTCAAAACGGTGAAAGAAAACATCGTGAGGAAACCGGCATGTTCTAGAACGAAAAATTCGAAGACATGTGACATTCACGAACCCGCACTGGGTCCACGTGATGTATTACGGCCCATTCCCTCTCCAAGAGAGGAGGCCTGAATCTCAAGAGTGGGAACATTAAAAAGGCTGATGATGCTGAGACACTCGCTATGGCCGACAGCGCCAAAATGCTGTATAGCAAACGAGCACAAAAGCACTTAGACGGGCGCTAGTCCAGTGTGGTAAATAGTAGAGGTCAGTGGACCACACTTAAAAATGAGAATTTGGCTACAAGCATTTGAGTGGGATGTTGCACCACACACGCTAAACCATGGTGACTTTTTTTCTAATGTTTCAATGAATACAGCAGGACTTCAAAATACAATGAAGTCTGCTAATACTACTTAAAAGCCAGATTAAAAGTGTTAAATTCTTTTTTGCGAGTTAGTACTCACAAAAACAAATTTCAGGTGCTATCAAGACCATATTTTCTTTTTTTAATTATAAGTGTTCGCTTAAATAAGTTAATTACGTCCGCCGTTAAGTCCGCCTATGTAATTTTTGTTGCATGAAGATTAAATAAATAAATAAATTACCGAGCAATTATAAAACTATTTAAATCAACAAACATTTTATGTAATTTTGTTCATTTAGATAATTCTGCTATAACCAGGTGAAAAGGATGCATATACTAAGCATTTTCTTAGGGTTATGAAAAGCCAGAAGCAGATAAAAGATATTCTTTTGAATTTCGAATTGTACTATCACGAGGACATGGAACATTCATATCGAGAATTCCCAGACCAGTGCTTGACTGCGATCCCACCTGATGGTAAGCAGCAATTAAATCGTTGATGGTGAGGTGCACTTGTTTATCGACCCAATTCACTCTATCCTTGAATACACCTACTCGTACATTATAATCGGACGGGAAGTCCGCAGCAGGCAAATGGCTCCAGTCTTTCGAAGTACGCGTTTGTTTTGCGCGATAGTACAAATGCTCACTAATAAAGCTTTGTGGGGGTGTGAGCTCACCTTAAAACAAGTTTCTATCTCACATTCTCTAGAGAAAAACATACAACCCTTTTGTGTACGCCTAATAGCTGTAAGTAAGTTTTACTCGACTTAACAGAAAATATCGACGTCTCTCGGCGCTCGTAAATTCTTACAGGATTCTCAAATAAAATTAGTAGGATGTTTTCTGGACAAGGGTAGGTATGTTGTGGACCGAATGTTGTTTTGTAAGCCTTTTGTGTTTGTTAAGTATATGTTGAATACTTTTCTACATTTTTGTGAAGTGATAGTTTCTGTCTGACTTTATCATCGTGTGTTACTGCTCTTGTAATAATATAATATACATATATGTATATTTTATTGATAATTGTTTTGTTTGTACCCTTCTTTTTCCTTTCACTTTTACAAACAGTTTTTACTTCTTTTTTTCCCAATTCTCCTTTCGCAGGTATGTTTTCTCTTTTCTTTTATTATATTAGTGTGTACATTAAATAAATAATAAATAAAAAACACAAAGCAACCAATAAATAGTTAATTTCGAAAAAAGCATTATGTGCCTTTAATAAAAGTTTATTTGAACTTAAAACATCACAGTTCGAAGTTCGTTTTAAAAAACAGCGATTCTATAGGTATAGACCTTTTACAAATAGGTACTAGAATAATAAGAAACTTGCATGAAAAACTTGCATTTAGAAACTTGCATTACGAAACTTGCACTAAAAACTTGCATTAAGAAAGTTGCATTACGAAACTTGCATTCATCAAAACTATAGCAGTAAAATATTTTCTACGTACTTGGTATGGTAGGTAGGTACTAAATATTTTCTGAAAAATTTGCATCTGGTCTCAGCAACATAAAACAAAGAATTCTCTTTGAGTCTCGTTCCCGTACATTTTCTCCGCGATCGCATCCTAAAAAGTAGGAGAAACATTCCTTTAACATTCAAAGAATCGAAATCACGGTAACGCGCCATACCAGGATACCAGGAATTCCAAGAATTTCCTGAGTCTGCATTCTGCGTGCATATTCAATATTGGAGAACAAAATAGTAAAAAGGGGAAATAAAAATCTCCTTTCAAACAAATCGTTCCGTTCAAGTCCGCATAATGGGAAGTCGTACAATAGTGCAATTCTAGCACGACAGCGCCTCTGGTGGCCGTTTGACGTACTTGTTCAAGACTCTGTTGCTAAGTATTTTTCAGGACGCCTTTTTTGTTTATTTTGTAAGTTATGATTCAATCTAGGTTTCTGTCTTCATCTTGGTGAATAAGAAGGATAAAATAGGACTGTTACTGGAGTGTAGTTTGGTTGCTTGGGTATTTATACATAATACTGTTAAGCGTCTCTTCAGTGACTAGAAGACTAGCCTTTTCTTTGGTCAATATGGCCATTCAGCTCAGCGTTCTACGCACTTATCCCATGAACAGCAATGAGGACAAAAAATTGAAGCCAATGAATGAGCTATTTTTTGCACTTGCGTTATTTATATTGCCATTACTGACCAAATGCTGGGCGAAGACCTCCTCGAGTCCTTCCGCTCCTACTTAGAGATTTTTCTCCTCTGCCGACGCGAACCTTTTAATAATCCACCATCCATTTTGAGTGCCTTCACCGGCGCTTTTTAGTTTTACCAACTTACTTCTAAACAACACTTTGTTTAGTAAATTACTAGCAGCTGCAAGTATGCCTAAAAATTGTTGAAGTTTTGTTTCTAAAAAAAATTTGCCCACTATTTTCCTCACGCAGCAACTTTTATAGGCTGTCATTTCAAACGATACGGAATATTGTACAAAAAAAAAACAGAAATTGCTGAAGCCACAGAAAATACAATACAATACTACGTGTGTGTAGCCAATTCTCGATCTTGTCACCCCTCCAAGTAGCACCAGAAGCCAATATCGATTGGCTATATCGCCACCCTGAGGTGAAACGACCTCGCAAAGATACAAGTTTCAATTTCCCATCCCCTTCCAGTACAGCCCATAAATAATATCCAGAAAAAAGTTATTTAACACATCCTCAATAACTCGAGGTTGGTGAGAGGGATCGTTGCCAATTCTCCAGCTTGTCTATGACGAATGAAACTGGAATCCAGCCAGCCTATTCTCTGTACAATGAAAAATCTCTTTATAGTAAGCTTCGTGTACACTCGTATAAATTCAGTTATACCAAGCGTTATATGGCACAGTTCTCGAATGTGGGCACATCTTTTTGAGGTTAGCTGACCTGGAAATATACGAAGTTTATGGGTAGATCTCACAATGTTGGCTCAACTGGATGCCCATTAGTTTGTTTCTAAGGAGCTCAGTAGCTAGCTGCTAGTTGACTATTATTGAAATAGTTGTTAAAAAACAGCAGTGATTTTTATCAAAAAATGACCACAGATAAGATTAAAAAAAACGGGGCAAGTGCGAGTCTAACTCGCGCCCTGAGGGTTCCGTACAAACTTACCTATGTAAATATGTATTTCAATTCCGGAACGTAGCCTGAAAGATTTTTACAAATCGTAAAAAAATATATTGAGACGTAACAAAAATTTTTAGTTTTTCAGATTTATTCCTATACTTGTGCTATAAGATCTTGCTTTATTCCAAAAAAAAGGTGTTACGTCACAAAAAAAAACTTTTATGTGATTCAGAAAAAATCTTTTGAGACTCCATTTGGGAGTTGAACTACATATTTAAATAGGTATGTTTGTAAGTATGGGTGGAACCCTCTGTATGCGAGTCCGACTCGTACTTGTCCAATTTTTTTATTGTTATTATGCATAGGCTCGCGTTTGACCACTATCTCACCTTACGGTAAGCGATGTAGCACGCTTGCATTGAATCGTCTACTAACCTAGGACACAACGCTAGGTCGGCAACAGTTCGGCCCAATTCGGCCCATGATCGGATTATGCTGCGGTGGCTTACATAATGTACAAGGGTAGAGTTAATTGATTCTATTGAGGCACAATAGGCTTGCTTTCTATCAAATTTAACCTAATAATATAAAGTCATTGATGAATTTTGAATAGCCTTTAGATATCTAGAATGCCTAACGTACCTAGACCTTGTTCGTTTTAGTAAGGTGAATAGCAGCATTTAATTTTTGACTAATGTTTTTATCGTTATTGTTGTTTTCAAAGACATTAAAATACTCGTATTGTATGTTTTTTTTTTCTTTGTTAATTTCGAATACGGTAACACTTTGTTCAACATTGTATTTGTATTTGTGTAATATGCTATTCTTTTTTTTTTATTACTTTGACGTCTTCCAGTAACTTTGCCATTACTCCCGGGTAAAGAAGTACTAGCTTCTGCCTGCTTTGCTCGCCTCCATAGGTTACTCAGTGAGAGAGTAGCGTTCCAAGGATAAAAAAAAATAATTAAATGGTCCTTAAGTTTTTGAGTGTAAATAAATATATATATATATATAAATATTTTTAATTATTAGCTTGTAAGTATAGAAATATTCGATGCCAAGAAGATGCTCTACTCGTGTATCAAACTTCACACAGATTGACTAAAGTCATTCGAGTCTTGTTTTATTATTGATAGGTTCACGCTTGACCGCAATCTTATCGCAAGGTAAGGTAAGTGATAATGTAGTCGATAACGATAATAATAATTTTAATAATAACATACATTATAGGTACACAGTAACAGGTTCCCTGGCTCCCAAACCAGGCTATTTTCCTGGAACTTGGGCGTCAGTTCGTCCTGAAACATGTATTGACGATGGCGTATGCTTGCCTAGAACTAACCATTTACTCTCTAAATACTTATTCAAAATATATAAGTTAATTAAATAATACATAGTTTATTGTTCGGACTCCTACGAAGTTTACGATTAGTCCCGCTATGTTCGACATTTAAAATACCTACTAAATAATTTTGCTATGCACGAAATTCTTTTAAACAAAATGGGCAATGACCATTATTTTTATACAAAAACGAAATGACTATATTATAATAATTATTATTGATAAATTAATATTTTTTAAGGAATTGATTGTACTATTGTAGTTCGATAGGGCTTTTGATTCTTTCTTCTTGGGATTCTTGCCAATTAAATTCAATTAAAGGACAAAATATCTTCTCAAAAAGACTATCACTTTGTTGAAACCACACTCAGGGTATTGTATTTTGTCATTTAGACCCGGAATACTAAAAAAGGCCCAGCCTTTTGTCACTGCCTTTTTTATACCCAATATAAGAAGACCCGTGCTGTTAACCTATTAAAGGGGATTTAGCGGTCTTGTTAATCTGGAGCTATAACTACCCTCGGTCACGTGTGTAACAAAGAAAACTATGATGGAGGTCCCGTTTTTATTAAAACGTCCAGTGCTCTTAAGCCGATTTTATTTATACCCACCCTTACAAAGTTAGTGGGGTAAAGTTTGCCCAAAATATGGCGGGATGTATATGGGCATTCCCATTTTGAGGACAATTGAAACGTATTCGTTTCTATATTTTTTGTTCTGGGTAACAAGGAAAATAAAGTATTGTCCCATCTCTAAGTTTTCTCAGCGATAAACAACACGCTAGGAATAACAAGATATCCAAAAAAAATTTTCTCAAGTGTGCTTGTGTGCAAACTGTGGTGTGACATCCCATCAAAATTTAACTATTATAAAACTGTCATTTTGGATTTAGACGTATTTATATAGTTTTGCTCAGCAAGCCCTATCATTTGCTCCTCATATTGTAGAAGTGCAACTAAAGAAATAACTAGTTCAAATTGAGTTGAAAGATCGGACCGTTTTTTATGGTGACACTTGGGGAAGTCCTATGTACAGGGTGTCCACCTGTGGACGTCTTTCGGCTGTAATTATGATGATGATAACTATATTTTGATTAGTCAAAAACACATAGTAATTATGATTATTTTAGAGTTATTTGAAATGTGACGATATCGTCCCAGTTTTTGACTTATGCAGCACTCGAAATAGCGGTACTGATTAGACTTAGATACATACAAGGCTAATCCAATATATCCTTATTCCCTACCTTGAACCAAACTACACAAACAACATAACTTCTGAGAAAATATTAATTCCTTGCAAGCTTCACTATTAATCCCAGCTCAACTATAAGACGAGACGGCTTCCAACATTGTAGGTAGCACCAACATAAGACGCAGCGTGTACCAACATAATACGTAGTGCGTACCAACATAATCGGAATCCGGAATACTAAAGACTTGTTTGTTGTCCTCTATATCTAGCGGTGTCTAACTAAAATGCTATATTACAGTATTCAGCGTTATTTCATTAAGTAAGGATTATATTGTAAGTTAGATTTCAAGGTTTTCGTAGAAGAGAGGAAATTGTTTAATACTGAGAAACAACCTCGAATTTTGTTTCTGAACTGTAGCCTGTTTGAATCCTTTGAGATTTTAATAATTCTTGTTCGGTTTTATACACGGCAGTGAACAAAAATAATTTCAAAAAAATGTGATGCTTCAAAATTTACACCAATTAACAAAAAGAATGATAAAATTTCCCTACGAAACGTAACCAATGAAAATCATACGATAGACAACGTGACTTTATATCGTTCATTTTTCGACTTCAATTGAACACATTCCAATTTTTACATCTATTTTTAATACATTATCCGCTCGCCTCGTAAGCAGAAAATACGAGAACAATTCATTCACAACAATATAGCAATCAAATGCTTCAAAAGCAAATAAATGTAGTTGTAACACAAAGTGTATGAATCATAAAATACAACGAATTTATTACCTTTATCGAATAACAATAACTTGTTAGTTCCTTTTAGGATTTCAAGTTTATTACTGCTCAAATATTAGTAGGATTTCCTTAATCTATGTTTGATGGATTATTGGTATTAAACCTATTTATTAATGCCGTGTGGGTATTAAGTAATAGGGATTAATTGGCAAATCTTGCCGTATTTTGTGAGACGGATTAATTTCCATTTTAGAGAAATATCTTTTGTATTCGATGTTGTTATAATGGCTTTCGTTAACGAAGCTTTTAAGCATTGTGTTTAAGGAGAAAATTTCACAATAGTACTTGACTATAATCAGTAATTATATACAAAAAGCAACCGTTATTGACTGACTGGTCTGTTGAGTTGTGTTGGTAGCAACACAACTCAAATCATTGAACAAATTTCGCTGACAGATACGTAGGCTAACCCTAAGAAAGGATTTTTCGAAATTCATTCCTTTAACACCTCTCCATACCATTCTAAAATGATGTGGTGTGTGTTGTATGAGGGATAAAACGTAATGCCAAAGTTTGAGCATGGTAGAATTTTTTACTTTAGCAAGAGCGATGCGGTCGAATAATCCTTAACTGTGACATGCTTTTCATCCGTACAGAATAGGCAATGTTTATTTCTTTCTGCAGTATTGTTTAGTGACATAGTAATTATTTGATTTGACTACATTGAAAAACATGGTCATTGATTACAGTAAATCTACTACATAATACCTTTTTATCACTTATTAATTACCAATAGCATCAGTGAATCGATTTGCTACACCGGCCCTATAAGCTAAACAGTAAATATCAGCATAGCAATTACCTCGATACGTTTAAAACGGTGTTATCCACAATATTCACAACCAATACCTCCATCGCAACACTATGCTACGATGGCATCCCCGCTCGTCAGTATTTAGGCCACAATAATCTGGCTATTATGTAGCAAAACAATGGGGTTTAATACAACCTATTTGGCTATCTACGGGACGGGATCTTGGATTTGCAATATTATGTATACCAGCTGCTGACTAACAGAGTTCGTTGTTATGAATATCAAATTTAATTAATACAGTTTGAGTGGGATATAGCTGAAAGTTGTCTTCGAGAATTTCGTTTTCTTTGTATCATTATATGCTTAGTAGGATTTTTTTAGTGAGATTTTTTTGAGTGTAAAATTGGTGTAGTTGCGTGTCTCATAGCTAGAAAATATATGGAATCATTGAAATAGATGCGATTTCGGTAAAATGGAGTTGAGAAAGCTGTTTCGACACATTTGCTACCAAATACTAAAAAATACATTAAAATGTATATTATCTGTGTTCTAATTGAACTGAAAGTAACTTAATTAAAGTGACTGTAGGTATTGAAAGAGAGTAAGCTCAGCTGTGTAACGCTTAATGGGTAAGATTGGCCAACTCGAGCCAATTACCCGAACGATTACGATTTTATTATTACTAACCCCGCCACAATAAAGTTTTCACTTTTGCGTGTGGTCTCAACCACGTATTGTTTGTTTTTAATCTTTTAACGAAGAGCTTTCAATTCTGAAATAATCTACCGATGCAAGATCTCGACTTTCATTTAGATATTAGCATACCGTTGCCAACGTTTTTAACAAATCAAGACATAGAATAGAAGACTTTCTGTATCTTAAAAATACCTACCTTTACAATTCAAAATTCTAATATCCTAATCACCTGCTCAAACTCCGACGACAAAGCGGCCCGGGCGGCTCAAACCGGCGATACAGATCCACCGCTTATTTGCGATAACAAACCCTACAAAAGATGACTTGGCCGACCCATTGTTATTAAAAATGATGTCAACTTTACTGGCTCTGTTGATTTATGATATGCTTTTGTGGCACACAATAATGGGATTGTGTTATGTAACGGCTAAGAGCTCATTATGGCCTAGTAATAATAAATAACGTCGGAAATTGGCCAAAACACAGAAGTTTCGGTGCTAGTCGCCAGATCGGACGGTTTTATTCTCATTTTAAATGGCTAATTGCTGTCTTTACCGCGGCTATATAAATGAATATTTTACGTGATTAACATCAGAGATGTGTCTGCAGTCTATTTGGATAAATTTGTCGGATCTGTGCCGTTTTTGTTTGACAAATACGTATCGCAAGCGTGGTCGCAGCAAAGACTTAATTAGCATTTTTAATAGAAGCTGCTAGAGCACACACCTATTGGAACACAGTACCGTTTCAATTTGCATTTGTTCCTGTTCGTTTTATTTCAGAGCAAGTTTTCAGGACTGAATATTACCATATACTTGGTATTTACATACCGTACACAACTGAATATAATCGTTTTTAAACTAAGATTTTAGCTAAATTGAAATTCCAAAACACTAGAAATAGAATCCCATCTTCATAAGCAGATGTGTTTAGTAAATGAAAATTAAAAGTATACTCATGCATATTGCTTGTTAATGCTTGTGCCTTCTCTGTAAAATAAGAGACATTTGTCCTGCATTTGGATTGTTCCACTAACAATCCAAATGCAGGACAAATGTATTATTATATAATTAGAACCTTTGCTATACGTTCATAATGAACGTTAGTAGTTAAGTGTAACTTTTAACACCATCACGTATCTTGTAGTATGATCGAAACTCACTTCTAGCCCCTTTATTATAACATTCTACTAAAACACCTAGGTGTTAGGTTTAAAGGTGTTCAGCTCATCTACAAGATCTTTATCATCAGCCAAAGCACAACTTTTAAACCAACCTCAAAACTTTCCATTTTGTTAATTCGCAACTTTATTCTGTGAACTTTAATCGTCTTGCTAATCTAAAATATTTTTCGTACCAATCTCTGTCGTGATTACTTGCCAAAATAGCGAAATGACTTTAGTGGTAAGTCAGAGTTGGTCGGTGTCGTCCAAACCAATTATAAAGTTTAATTACTCATCGCTCCGCGGACTAGTTTACTGCAAACAACAGATGTCGCTAGTCATGGCTGTTACTTGAATACGTGGGTGAGGACACTGGGAGGTAATGTCGTCCATAGTTGATGTATTTTGTGTTGAGAAGTTGTGATTCTGTTGATAGTGTTCATGCAGATGAAATACTTAGCTGGCATTGTTTATACAACTATGGAAGTATCGTTGGTCGGTAGTTTTCGTATCTATTTAGACAATTCACTCGTCACTCATCATTTTGTACTAACTAACAAGAACATACTTCTGGTTTTCAAAGCTACGGTTCAAGCCTTGGCTTGCTTCAAGAATATTATCTTTCCGGAATAACACATTATTTTGTTACAATTTTGTAACGCCTTCATTGAATATTTCTATTTTAGTAACATTTTCAATACTTACATTATCCTCTTCAATATACCTCATTCTCATAATCCTGCCTTTCAATGTACCGCCCACACTATTTTTATTTGCTCTGAAAACATCTAAAACTGCTTCTTATGACGCACCAAACTAAAACTTGTATCCAGTTATTCGCTGAAGGATTTTATGAGGTCATATATAACCACGACCTAAATCTCCTTGATCTCGATGGAAGAATTGAGTAGGGTGTGTGACAGTTGGGATTATGGGGAATCGTCAATGTATAGTTGACGGTGGGGTGGCACGATTCTGAAACTCGTTATGCGGCTAGCGCTATAAGTTGGTGAAAAGAGGTCTTTTGGATTATTTACCAAACTTGTATATCTACCGGTATTATTAACATTTTTTTTTCTAAGGCGTTTATATTACAAACTTTTTGGAACATTGTATGATTCCTATTTATAATACCTTATTCAGCTGCATACATCTGCTTTTCCGTCTCTAAACTTAGACTTACCAATAATCTTTTTACCAACTTGGACACTGCCATACAAGACAATATCAAAAACCCTGCCTGTAAAAAAGGTAACTACTTATTACAGTTCTCTTCATTTGACTTCTTTCTTTATCAAGTTATAATTAACACAGAGCATTTCACCTACAACTTCCAGGCATATTACCTCGATCTTCTATACCTGTAACATGTGATATATCTAATTACAAAACCTAATTTGCAACCCGCGGCACATCTGTACGGCGAAATTGTGATAACTCAGTAGCAGCAGCGCGAAGTATTTTCTAGTTCGTCGCCTGTACGTCGCTTCGAAGCCAATTATAAAGTTTAATGAAGCGTCAGCTTGTCCCTTTTACACTTGCACACTTACTTTGCATTATACGAATAGTTAAGGTTACCAAATTAATGGGAACTGGCTTATGTAACAATGGAAATTAGTTGCTGTTGATGTTTACACGTGCGTGGGATTGTAGCGGGTGGCTGTTTGGTTCTTGTTAATTTGGGAAAGGTATATTTAAATCAGTTAAGAGAAGGTGTTTTAGAACAGAAGTACAATTCAATACAAATGAGGGGTTTGAATTTCAATTCCAACTAATTGATCCGATAGACTTCGTAATGTCACAAACGTTATTTTGTGAAAATAAAAAGTATCAAATATACGAATAAATAAAAGCAGGTAGTTTTTAATGAACATAAACAACTAAGCCTAAAAAGCTAAATATTGACAGCCGAAGCCAAAATCGATTAAAAACATACATGATATTTGTTTAAATTTACTACTAGTTATTAACCCTTATTTGAGTGCAAACGTCAAAATGAAATGATTAATAACTAATAAAATATGCAATTTTTATTCCATAAAAACGTTCCTCAGATTTTCACAAATAATTTTAAAAAGTTCATCCAAATCGGCACCGTCATTCTAAATTTTTTGTTTAGCAATATATTTAATCATTCATTTTTATTTATATAGAAGATGTAAACCATAAAAAGTGAAAATATAATTTGGCATTTTCATATAATATGCAACAAGTAACGACATCTAGTGATCGTATATGCCTTTAAGTTTAACTTGAGAGTTGTGTTTCATTCTTTGATGTGTCCAGTGACATCTAGATGCTCTAACCGTAAACCAAAACTCGGATATTTATTGAAGCTGAATTAAGTTTATATTTTGTAAACCCTTTTTGTATTACTACTAGCATGTATTCTAGAAACAAAATATATGTTTCTGATAGGATTCTGAGAGACGTCTGGTGTACTAAATATATCTATGCAAACTAGTTAAAAATTTGTAATCAAGTAAGTGTGAAGAAAACCTCATTTTAACTATATTAAATGAAGCTATTAAAATATTGAGCAACTGTTCTTTATCTTCAATATTGGCTTCCTTCATCTTTATATCACAAACAAAATAACCTAGTAAAACATTCAAAATGATTCGTTTCTCAACGCTTTTACGTTACCAGAACAAGTCACAACGATTTTATGAATCATTCTCATTTAACGACACTGAGACTAACCGTGTAACGATCAGTCCTATCAAACATAAGGGCTAACTATAAGGGTCATTTTGTCATTAAATTATATGGTAATATTCATTCGAGTACCTTATATTGTGTTTGGACGTTAGTAGTAATTGGTTAAGTGTTTTTGGAAATACCTGAGTTTTGTGTTAAAATGGTTACATTTAATAATATGTTAGCATATGTGCTCTGTTGAACAGTAGTTTGTTGTAAGAAAATAATTCGGACTTATTTACAACTACTTATATTGTGGTTTTTGGTGCTGACTCCATCAACATCATCTTTGAGTTACCTTTAACCCAAATTAATTTAAATTGGTTTAACATTTTCATAATTTTCTATTAGATGTAAAATTAGCACTCATCCTCATTCTTACCATATAATATTCACTCAATTTCTTTCTTTATGTTTGTCACTATAACTAATTCCTTTACAACCTATAGGAATTATATTTAGTGTGTTGTTTTCGACCAGTAAGATAGTTGCAAACCATTCAAAATAACAATTTGTTGTCCTTGAGATGAAAGATAATATGAAGAAAGAAAAATTTAAGTGAGAATTAGAAATTTTTTGAAGCCAGGAAATACTGTTTCGTTAAGTTGGATTCCAATTTGGTCCGTAGGGTGCTGCCTTACGTAATTTTTCTCTATGATGTTGATTTTTCAATTTTCAAGGTAGATATTACAAAACAAAATCTGTAATGCTTGTAAATTCAATTATATTCAGGTTCTAACCTGTTTATAGACCTTGCCTTTATGCATATAACATTTTAGCAAATCAAGAGACTCTCACCTTGGAAGACCAAGGTTTGAGAATAAAATTACCTTTGCATACTTGAAGAGAGTACTCGTATTTTTTTAGAATTATGGTCTTATAATATTTAAAAAACTAGACATGAAACTAATCGAATATGATTTTCCATAGTGACTACACTGACAAACGACAATTGCAAAAAATAAATAATTGGCACCAATAACACAAAAGATGTTCAATTTTTATATTCATAATAACAAATGACTAAAATTATCTTTGACTGTGTGAATATTTCGATAAATCATGAGTTTAATTTTAAAAAATAAGCATTTAACGTTAAATGTATTTTGGCCTGCAAATTCCTATTTTTTTTAATGTGAATAAAACAAATAAATACCAAGAAAAATATATTAAACATTACCCTGGGTAAGTATTACAGCTAAAAAGTAGAGAAATAAATAAGATAACATAGCACATACGAAATTGCGCCAGCGCTAGAATAAATGCTACTAGTGATTTGTGGTGCCAGCGAGCTAAGTGTAAAACTTAATACATCAAGCAGTAAACTACCATTAAATAGATCCTTTAAATTCAAACAAAGTAGAGGAAACACAGATAGGAAACGTAAAATCACGTGCAATCCCAACAAGAACTACGAACGAATGAGCAAACATAATTCGGATTCCTCAGCCCGCACTGAACGTTCGACTCTAAAGGAATGCAATTTTATCTGATGC
The DNA here is from genome assembly GCA_929112965.1 of Mythimna albipuncta. Lineage (NCBI taxonomy): Eukaryota > Metazoa > Arthropoda > Insecta > Lepidoptera > Noctuidae > Mythimna > Mythimna albipuncta. Next base: position 4,048,871 of record OV815973.1, read on the forward strand.
CGTCCGTGAACTAAGGGTAATTAAAGTTAAAAGGAATCCGAAAGTTTACGGAGTGCAGCGAACAATGAAACTTATAGTTGAACCTGTGTTCAACACAAACTGTATATACTGAGAAAGGTAAGCACACTTAGTGGCAACTTCCAATTTAAATAGTGTTGAAATTTCGTGATGGAACTAAATTTTCATATTGTCTTACAGTATTGAACAATTAAACCTGTCTTGTTACAATATATCAATATATTGTTTGGTTTTAGTTTAAGTTACAGTAACAATTACAGTAAAAGTCCAGAAATATCACACTTAATCAAAAAAAGACAACTCTAAAAAGAGAGTATTTGAAAATTTAATCATACTTTTGGAAAATATGTTTTTAGATTCGAGTACCCTCTTTATGAGTTAGGTCTCTTAATAATTAAGTATACAAATTAAAAGACAGTCGAGACTATTCAGTCGATATTTTGTATACTACCTTTACCTTATATTACCTTTCGAACACCGTGATGAGAGTGCTTTACTCATGTAAATTATCACAATTAACAAAGATTTGTTCCAAAACATCAGACAACCTCTCTCTGGGGTTACAAATTCACGAAAACTATCCATTCAAAACTATAAATATTGCAAAATCCAGGCGCAAAGTCAAACTTTGTTTGATTATTGTTGGAACAGTGTTAAGTGTATTTAACCTCAGTTATTGCACAGTATTATTAAATACATGTTTGATGTAGATGGATGGAGAGGGAGAGGAAGGCCGAAAAAAAGATGGATGGATTGTGTGAGAAGTGATATGAAAGAAAAGGGAGTTAGTGATAGTTTGACGGGTGACAGGACAGAATGGAAGAAGAAAACGTGTTGCGCCGACCCCAAGTAATATGGGATAAGGGCAGGAAGAAGAAGATTAAATACATGTTTGATGTTATTCGTCGGGTTGTTGATCTCTTTTCGCCTTTTCCCAAAGAGCGATCTAAATGTCATGTCATGTTCCTGAATTAGGGTTTAAATTTGGAATTTAGGTATAAAAAATGAAATTTATTACTAGTTTCTGAACTATCTATGGTACTAAAGTTAGACCGCCGAAAGCCCTAGTTTAACTATGGTACCAACTTCGACACTAATATGTATATTATTATTTAAGTTTAGCTTTGATTTTGTGTATTATTTCGTATAATTTAACAAAATAATGTACATTAATATGATTGACTTGACGGATCTTCTTTATCTAGAACCAACTTACAGATTTCCTTCCTAAAACAATGTATTACAAAATTATGTACATTTACCTCGATGTATTCTGCAAGCGTTGAGAGTTACTTTTTGCTCAGCAATGGATTTATATGTCTCAAATTTTGGCTCGTACATGTTCAATTAATTCCGTCTTGCATGCATATCTTCATGTTAGGCGGGTTGGTTCGGTGAGATGAATTTGCATTTATACATACGGGAAATATCTCCAAAGTTTGTTGATTTCGTACTCAGTTTACATAGTCGATTGAAGTGCTTTTGGAATATCGTATTTTTATGTTTTAAGAAAAAAACATTAGTCTCATACAACTACAAAATTGTCTTAGCTTTATATGTTATATTATACACCACTAATTTTTAATTAGTACAAATACTTAAAGGGCTTATCAGAAAAGCCCTGGTTATTATTTTAGTAAAGTCTCAATAAATAATATTCATAAACAGCAAAGTTATTTGCGTTTGTGTTTATCCCAAAATGTCTCTCAATTTATGGAAATATTGTGCAAGCTATTGATTATAAATGAATAAAGGACGATTAAAATGGAAAAACACTTCCCGCAGTATTTTCTACTAGCAATTGTTATGTATGATTGAATCTATGATGAATTTATCTTTTCGTGGTCAATTTTAGGATTTCGGTTTTTTCCACTTTCGAATACAAAAATATGATCAGTAACGGGTACAGATACAGCCCCATTTTTTGTGTACTAATTAAAAAGTAGGGGTGTATATTTTTTTGTTGCTTTTATTTTGTGTAAAGTTTATACTTATCGAAGTTGTCAATATAATTATGAATCTTTCAATTATGAATCAATGCAACAGTAAGTTCTTTTTGAGGAGTGGCTGGAGTGGCACCACAGCATCCTCACCTTCCACATGATATAGGACTCACTCTCCAGGGGATGTTGAGTGAGTCGTAGGACAATTCCTAGCTTCTGTAAGCGCTCTCTGGCCGTCTAATAAGGATCGAGCTCGAGTCGACAACGTGTAGTGTTTGTTATACGTACGCCTGATAAGGATATCAGTAAAACTGAAAAGACCTAGTATGGTAGATGACTGTTTGCTGTGAAAGAGGAAAAATGTGTTTGAAAGAGATATCGTAGCCCTAGAACGCAACGAGCCAATGAAGGATTATTAGGTAGGATTTAGTCAGTAAAAGACTGACACACCATAAAAAAAAATTTAGTAACCTTTCAAATTCTCTTTCATCTCCTTTGATATTATTTTCTCTTGTAATTGTGTTCGTTTAATTTTTTTAAATTAATTTTATAATAAAATAACTCTGTCTTAATATTGTTGTTTAAAAACAAGTAAGTTACACGCAAATAGTTAGAAGTTTCCTAACTATATATTATTAAATACCTTGTTTCCAAATAATAACTACATTAATATGTGAATTCCACTTATTATGGAAACTTCAGGTTATTGATAATTTTGACGAACTAATAAATGTTTCTATGTTTAACCGAAATTCCAACTTATGACTTGCTAGTTTTAAGATCTGTACTCGTCACTGTTAGACAGGAATAAATCTAAACCTCCACTTAAATAGTAAACACTGACAAAATACGTATCTAAACCAGACAGAATTCATCCGAACTAACTCAGACTAGAATTGCCAACCGTCCTTTTTTTCCAGGACAATTTCCTAGTTTTTGTAGTATCCTAGGATGTCCTGGCTAAATTTTAAGCAGCGTCCTGGGTTTCTAAAGCGCTCTGACAAGGTTTTTTTTTATTATTATTGTTGATAGGTTCGCGCTTGACCGCTATGTCACCTGATGGAAAGCGACGATGTGGTCGACGATAGAACGCACTTACCTAGAAGTAACCTATTCACTCTTGACTTAGAGATTCTCGGGTTGTAGCCTTCAGGAAATACAGATACCGGCACACTGTTACAATTTTATTCTTACTTTACAAGTACGTTGCGGTGCTGTTTTGAAAAAAAAGCGTTATGTGCCATATTTTGTTCAATTTACTTTTATTTAAAAATATCATTATTATAATGACAATAATGACTACTGGGGCCAGGGTTATCCGAAAGGGAAGCTCGGCCCCGGTACCAAAGGCAAGAAGGAACGAGGTGGGTTTTTTAGTCAGTAAGAGTCTGACATTATCTCCCGCTCCGCCCAAGGGCGGGGGATGATTTTTACCTAATAAAAAATAATAATATAATAATAATATTTATAAATAAAAGTAAATTGATTTGAATTGAGAGTAATGACTGTAAAACATGATTATTATGAAATACAATTCTATTTAATTCATTAAACCCCAAGCGAACGCCGGCGTTCGCGCACCTATTGTCTTTCAATTGTGTCTGTAATTATCACAATTGAAAGGTTAAAAAATATTTTCACTAAACATTAATTTACATAACTATTGCAACTCTATTATTGCGTCTTGTTTTTAAACTGAATTGTCCTGGTTTTTCCAAATTCAAATCCTAGTTTTTTAAATTTGGTGTTGGCAACCCTAACTCAAACTAACTTGAGACGATATCCTCATCCACATCTTACGTAACACTGTAGATCACGTCGACCTACTTTATATTCCACTTTTGCTTGATTCCATTTTAATTCAGTATTATGTTCTCAGCCTTAAATCCTTTAAGTGTTAAAGAGCACGTTGTTCTATTTCCGATTTTGATTTGAATATTACGTTGGTTTTATAATTAACTAGCTTTTGACAGCGGCTTCGCCCGCGTACATAAAATATAGCCTATGTCACTCAGGAATAAAGCAGCTTTCTATGCGTCGGTAAGTCCCCTCTTTGAGGCGTGGCTGGAAAGACCTCATGGCGTCCTTACCTTCCGTATGACGCAGGTTTTCACCGGACAAGGCACGTTCGGGAGGTTCCTGTTTCGGATTAAAGCAGAAGTGACGCCCGGGTGTCGCTATTGTGCGGAATGCCCGGAGGACACGGTAGAGCACACAGTCGAGGTGTGCCCTGCTTGGGCGGAGCATCGCCATGTCCTCGTGGGGGCGATTGTTGGCGGAGACCTCTCGCGCCGGGCCTTGGTTGTGGCCATAGTCCAGAGCGAGGAGGAGTGGCAGGTAGTCGCCAACTTCAGTGAAGCAGTAATGCTCGCAAAGGAGGAGGCCGACCGCATCAGGCAACGGCGCTCTCGCCACCGCCGCCAGGATTCCAATCCCGGTTTCTGGCCACAAGAGGCGCGGGCTTGCGACGGCACGCACTGTTCCCGCACGCCTCAAGGAGTTGTCAGCAACAGCAGGGACCCAGCCGGGTCGAAGCCTACTGGGGCCAGGCTTATCCGAAAGGGAACTCGAGCCCCGGTATGAAGGCTTGAAGGAACGGGGTGGGTTTTTTAGTCAGTAAGAGTATGACACTATCGCCCGCTCCACCCAAGAGAGGGGGTTGTCATTGGATGATTTTCCTCACCATAAAAAAGCCTACTACAACGAGGGCCATGGGTTGTGTGAAAGAAAACCTGGGGCCCTGTAATGAAGGCAAAGAAGTTGAAAGAAGGAACACAGCACAGCTTTAGTCAAAAAAAGTCTGAAACACCCACAAGCTCCGCCCTTGAAGACATTGGATGATTTGCCACCTTAAAAAAAAAGCCCATGTAACATCTAGCTAAGCTCACGATACGCTTAGATATAACTCTTTATAATGTTATGAAAAGGTTTCATAACCCACTCAAGTGGACGCAAACTACTTATAGTCTTCAAACATAAACCTCTTTAAAATTTTAACACGTCAATAGTTTGTTTAAGAGGATCCCAAGTTTCTGGGAACTTTAATCTAAATTTGTTTACCCCCGTTAATTGCCTTTGACGACACCGCCAGCCAATAGGAAGTGGCGGGGTGGAATTTCCCCGTAACTTAGCTACGTAACTAAAATAAGTAAACTCCGAAGTATGTTGTATTAATGTCAGGTGGTTTGGGATGCTGGAAGAATGTTTTGAGTGTGCAATATAAAATATCTTGCTTTAATTAAAATACAGAAGCTGGTTTCTATGTAAAAACTCTTCTTCTCTTTATCTTTTGCTTCCTTCTTATTTATTTATTTAATCCTCATGCAACAAAAATTATAAAGGCGGACTTAATGCCCTAAGCATTCTCTAGCAGTCCAACTTATAATTACGGTATGTACCATACATATAAATTGTTTTGTCTAAAGTTAATGCACACATTCATTAACTTTAGACAAAAACAAAAACACATAAAAAACATTAACAAAATATAAAGTAAAGCTATTGCATAGCATTTTTTATCAACTTATGCAATTATAATTATTTATTTATTTTATTTATGCAGTATTTTTTTGTCCTTTGTTTTTTTTTCTTTGATATTAATTAAAAATAAACTTTTTGAAAAAAAAAGATTAATGGTGGTTGTTAGGTTATTTTCGTTACGGAATTTCTGGATTCGGTCTCCACGCTCAAGGCCCGCGATAGAAGCTATGCAATAGCTTAATAATGTCAAAATGAATAAAAAATATAATGATTTAAATGAAAATAATATAAAAATAAAGATAAAAAATAAAGATAAACCAAAAATACGTAACGTATTTTTCGTTTTGGTTTTATTTATTGTATTGTTTTTTTTTTTGTCGAGAAAACATTTTAATAAAACTTTCTTTTGTTTCAGAATCTTAAGAATCAAATCATGACAACGAACGTGTGGGTAGAACAGGTGAGTTAACGTTCATTTCTTTTCTACATTAGGTACATTCTAGAAACACTATAAAAACTACGACCCCGTCTTTGCTGTCACGCAGTCAGGTAGAAAAGAATGGAATGAATTGGGTATGAAGTTAAGTAATAAAATGTAACAAGAAAAAGCTTAACGTATTTCTCAATGATAATATAGACATCACGAGATCAATCTTAACCTTTTGAATGTCTTATGTTACACAGTTCGACATAAGCAATTGTCTTTCTAATGTGTCTCTAATTACGGCATTCGAAGAGTTAAGTAAATTCACACTAGTAATGAAAATAAGATTAATCTTACCTACATCTTTTAACTAATAAACTGCAACCTTCGAGTTTAAGTTAGCCAAAAATACCACTTATTGTAATTAAACCTCTACCTAAACTACGAATGAATGCATACCTACTATTTCACGCGCGCCTTACATAGATCTCCGCAAAACCGTAGGGATTCAGCAGGGCCGATGGACTATCTAGGACCACGGAGACCTTTTGAAAAGAAAAACCGCGGTCCCAGAACAATTAAAGAGTAACCGACATAGGTGTGGTTTTAGTTAGTTAAAGTCTGACACGCCCTCCCAATCCTTCTTAAAGATAATTTCCCACCTCAAAAAAAAACCTACGACAAAAACTAAAAACGAAAAGAAAACCAACACAGATCACAATAAGAATCAAAACGTTACAAACAGGACATGTCTCATTTCCCCCACACTATACACTGACAAATGGTCACCCGGAAGGGACATGAACGTGTCACCTTGGAGACAAGTGGGGATAGTCATTCTTTCAACGGATACCCACCCTGCTGTCAATTCCAAAGTGATTAATGTAAAGAGATGTAAAGGCTTTTAAATTCTTCAGAAATTGAAAGAAGCGAGAGAACTTTTTAGATCTCTTTCAAAGAAATGAGAATGTGTTTTGTTTTTCGTTTAAATGATTGTGGATTTCGAAGGGATAATGTAAATTAAATGTTTTCGTTTGAGGAAAAGGATTTTTTTTTTTTTGTTTGAGTGTGTTAGAGTGTTTCATTACTTTGTATACAGTTGTATCAGATAAATCAGGCTAAGTAAAGTTGTGGAGTGTTTCTTCATGTGTATATGTATGTGTGTGTTTTGATGTAGGTAAACCTTATGGCTGTTTTTTTCTCTCTCTGTATTATAGACCGTGCCGTAGAAAATCTTTCTTTATTCCTCATTTATAAAATAGATACTTTTAACCATCGGCAATGTTAATAAAAAAAAAAACCAGCAGGGAGCGTGCAAAGTGTCGATCAGTCCTTTGTATCAGAAGAAACAGTTGAATATGCATGCATTTTTTTAATTTTTTTAAATTAATTATTTTTTAACTTTAGTATTCAAAATATGAAAAAAAAAATATTCAACATTTTTATACCAACAACGAAGTTAAAGACTTCAAATCTGCTGATAAGAAAGGGAAGTCCGGTTTTTGACAAAGAATAGTGTTTGACGTCCATAGGTCATGATCAAAACGTTGGCCATAGAAAATGGCATCGAGGTGAGAGTGTGTATTATTATATCTTGTTTTCTTTTCTACCAATTTTAATATTTTTTCACAATTACTGTTCTACATACATTTTAGAGTGAATAGGTTTCTTCTAGGTAAGTGCCTTCCATCGTCGACCGCATCGTCGCTTTCCATCAGGTGAGATAGCGGTCAAGCGCGAACCTATCAACAACAAAAAAAAACATTTGTATAGTTTTGATAAACTAGTGAGATAACAAATATTTTTTCCACGCTTATTCACCTTTTTTTACTCGTAATTCAAGACAAAAAATTATCATTAACAGCTAGAATTCATTTAATTTCACCATTCTGCTCTAATACCATAATTTCAAAATACCGAACTATTTCTATAACTGCGCAATTATCTCGTCAAATGGTAGGTTTTAGAGCTTGCATTAATTTGCGATAGTATTGGGAACCGATTTAATTAACATTTCCATTTGAGACTTCAAATTAAACCGATTACGATAACCGAAAGCTGCGAATAATTTATTATATCCGCTTATTTATTTACGAGTTTGGAATTTAATAATGTTTACTACTTTAATACGTAACTATATGTAAAGTCAAACTTTATCTATGGTGTCAATTTGACACTGTCAGTAATAGAGTCAGTTTTTATTTATCTACTAGCTGACTCGCCAAACACTGATCTACCATATAAAGGGGATTGCCCATTTGAGGCCCTGAGCGGACAATTGACTAGAGAAAAAATATTTTGTTAATTAATTTTGCCATAAAAAAATATGTATTCCATTAGTTCCAAATGAGCCCTACTATAATAAACAATAAGTGGTGAATAAAAAGTAACTTTATGGGAAAAAACAATAGTCTTATTATTGAAGTAATATTTGATATCCGTCTTTGGCCTGGAACACCATAGAGGCTGGGCAATCCCCTTTATCAAAGAAAAAAATGGGGGTCTGGGCAGGAGGGAAGCAGCCCATGACCTATGCTCAGACCTACCATTTGGTTTGGTCATTTTTTTTTTTGCACAAAAAAATAACACAGAAATTAGCCAAGCAGTCTGTAAGAAGTTTGATAAGAAACACAGTGACATGAGATTTATATGTATTAGATTTATTCCAACTTTATGCAACACAATTATACAAAGGCGAACTTAATGTGTTAAGAATTTTTTACCAGTCAACCAAGTTTGGTGTAGAGACCACATGGTAAGTGTACAAAAAATCAATCATCGTCGTCATCATTTCAGCCGAAGCTAGTATTCTAATAAAAGTGAAAAGTGTGGATGTGGTATACCGTGCGTCACTCATAGAGAATATATTTCAGAACAACTAAGCTAGGTATCTTAGCGCGAAGAATATTATATTGCCAACTTAATAACCACCCATAAAAAAAATTCATAAATGCCTAAAATAATAAAGTGTAACGGAGTGAAGGTACCAAAAAAAATCCTTAGTACTAGCTATAGCACAAGAAGACGGTAAAACGTTCCTGTGCGTCTTGCATCCATCGGTTTCTCGCAACCTTCACCATATTATCGGTCCACCTTGTAGGAGGCCTTAAAAAATCAATAAACAGAAAAAAAAATGCCAAAGCATGCATATGTTTTGTAGTGCAAGTATGACTATTTACGTGCGTTTAACTGTACTTAAGGCCTTAGCCTCGATTATTTCTGTGGCATTGTTTGAAATCTTTAGTCTATTCCTATAAACCACAGACAATAACCACAGACAAATGCCATCATAACTCGTATTGTTCACGAAACTGAATCTGTTTATGCAAAAATGTCATCTTAATTTGTTCCAGTAAGGTGCGCGATTACAACGGACTGTTTTGCCCGATTACTTCACAATATGTCATCAAATACAAATAAAAAAATAATAATATGGCAATATCGGCGCTCGAACTTAATAATTCAACTATATTAATTTTAAAGTTCAAGCGCTCATAATAAAAACAAAATCATACAAATTAATTATAATCATTTTATTTTCTTTTGAAATATTTTATACAAACATTTTAGTTGTATTATTCCTTGTTATATTTTTATTTAATGTACGTATACTTGACACAATGCCATTTTGTTTATTATTATGCTATATGCTATTCCATTCGTATCTTCTTGGTAAAGAGACGCAAATTCGCGTATTTTAAATAATACAATTATTAATTTTGCTTCTATTCTTACAATAACAAACCTGTCTATATCTAAGCATAAATATTCTATATGTGAAGTTATACGTGTGTGTCTAAATACAAGTTACACCCAAGATAAGCAACAAGGAAACACGCTTGTAAATATTATTTTCTACTCCATCGAGCAGAACAAAAACATAGGAAATTTATTTATTAGGATGTGTAGAAACTTTCGGTTTATTATTCATATAGTGCTGAAGATAATATAATTCTTCGCGTATAGAAAAAAAAATCTTTAGAGGCATGTTTTGGACAAAATATGTAGTACATAAAAATGGATGGACTACTTTGAGCTGAGATTTTTTTTTTGTTTTAAGTTTAAATTAAAAAATTGATAAAATAATTAAGACATTTCTTTTTTGAAGTTTTTAAACGAATTAAAAATCCTGTTATATATATTACATACAACACTTTTTAAAAGGTTATCTTAGTAAACAATGATGATTTTAACTCAACCAGTATTGACTACATCAGATTTCAAGAATTAGACATGATATAGATTTATGTCTTTAAATTACCTAATCGTTTGATTTATTAGATAGTTTCTAACCTCAAAATCACAGAAAAACTTAGTTTGTTGAAGGCAAGCAATAGACTGTATACACAGATATATACCGACCTAACAGTATAAATGAATGAACTATATCTACTATTCTTTCTTTCTTACTTGTAAATGAGCAAGAGTTGGGTATTCATGTAAGTGTCAAAATAATATTAAATCATTTGGACCAAACAGGCAAATTAAAAAAGCTTGCCAAGTACCCACTTGTCAAGCTTTGACAGATTACGAACAAAGCGACTTATAATGAAAAACTCGTGTTCAGGCTTACATCATAATTCTAAATCAGAATAGTAACGAGGAAATTTTGTATCAAATTGTATGGGATGAGAAGTGGGTCTTATACAACAATCGAAACACATACAAGTTAATCATACTGGTTTGATCTAGATACTTTAAATAAACAGTAGAAAAGAAAGCAGAGACAGAAACAGATGGAGAAATAAAAGTTAAAGTGATGAATCAGGCAGGCCACGACCTTCAGCATTGAGGAATACATCGCAAGGAGAAGGAGAAAAGACAAAGAATAGCCACGAAGACTTAAAAAAAAAATGCCATAAAAAGCTTACGATGATAAGATCAGTGGTTTTCTATAGGTTTTATTCCTAATTACCTTTTTCCATCTGGTGTTACTGTTATTGATTTTTTTTTTGTCAAGACCTTAATTAATGATTTTACTAATGATGCAGAAGTTGTTACTTAAACAACCCAAATTGGTGCACTGCTCCTTTCGGTTCCATCAACAGATCAGCTCCATGTCATAATAATTTTGCATTGTCATCTGATTTACACATGCATGCAAAATTTTAACTCAATCGGTAACGGGGAAGTGGATCAATTTGCAATATTTGATTACAGATAAACGAATATCGGGACAGGTAAAGCTAAATGAAAGCTTGTGAAAAAAAAAACAATTGCGAAAAAGCAGGATAGGACAGAAGCCCTTTAAAGATTTCTTCAATTCTTATGCGACTGTCTTCTATAGCAATGCTAATAACAAACTACCCATAAATTGCCCAGAATATGTTGATAGCTTAGACAAATTATTTGTTTAATCTTTTGAAAACCTGCGACCACGTTGCTAATAACAAATTTAGCTATTTTTGTACGCAAATAATTTGTAAATGTGTTTCTATTTTAATAAAAGATGATCCCAATGTAATTGCTGGACTTACTGCCAATTCGAGCCTGTACATCAGTAAATATGAAGGCACCATTTCAATTTAAATTTTGCTAAACAACAATTTAAATCATCAGGTTAATGATCACACAGAAGAAATAACTAAAAATGTTACAATGGAGAGCACAGGTGGCCAGGCGAGCAGTGGTGGGCGAGTGGTAATGGCTCCGACTTACGAGTTGTAGGTCGCGGGTTCAAACCCTGTCAGGCGCATTACTTTGTGTAATTTATTTCATTACCACTGCTCTCAAAACGGTGAAGGAAAACATCGTGAGAAAACCGGCATGTCCTAGAACCAAAAATTCGAAGACATGTGACTTCCACCAACCCGCACTGGGCCCGCGTGGTGGATTACGGCCCATTCCCTCTCTTAGAGGGGAGGCCTGAGTCCCAGCAGTGGGAATATTTAAAAAGGCTGATGATAATGATGTTATAATAAAATATACGTCAAAATTAAGTTACTTGGTCAAAGCTAGTCTTCTTATAATAGAAACAATTTATTTTGCAGAAAAAAAATGTTAGGAATAATCTAGGGCAGAATTTGCTCAAACGAATTTTATTACTTTTCAGAAATATTAAGGCTGGCTGAGCATTCTAATTTACAAAGAAGTCGAATAATGTGGATATAGATTCGTTAGTGCTTGGTGGAGCTCGCTAGGGCATGCTGGGCTGAGGGATTGTTCGTAAGAGTTACCGCGGCCCTTGAACATAAGGGGCAGCTGAAGAAACACAGGTGGATTTTAGTAAGAAAATATCTGATACTCCCTCTTGCTCCATCAAGAATGGGAGGAGTGTAATGTTGATGATTTCCGCCTTTCTATGTTGATTATTTCCAAAATTTACCACCATTTTTTTAAGCGGGAAATCATCCAGTGGTTTCTCCCACTATTGGGCGGAACGGTACCACGTGTCAGATTTTTACTGACTAAAACTAGTTTTTTTTCCCCTTTGCATTAAAGGCTACAGTGACCCTTTCAAAATTCCCGCGGCCTAGCACACATTGACCCTAATACCCATAATGGGAAAACTACAAGTCGTCGACGCGGGTCTCACCAGATGGTGGGCTCCCCATTGCTCATCGTCTAAAACTGTCAAATCTGACCTTAACTTTATATTCTCCTTCCACACTCGCAAAATTTTCGCCATAATTTAAATACAAATTGTTAACTCCAACCTCGTGTCGAAAACTGGGACGGATCCTTGAAAACTTGGAAATTTGTCATCCCTTAACAATATATATATATACGGTTCCCCAACTATCAGCATTCCAACAAATAAATCGTAAACTTACTTGTGCGATCATAACATTTTTATTATCGTGGGACTAACTTGTTTGCAAGGAAAAAACTTTGGATCGTTAGAAAGAGAAAGTGAAGATTTTCTCACATGAAAAAAAGAGATAAAAGTATGAAGTTGTTGAAGAAAACGAATAGAGCAATCGATATTATGTTATAGGGTAATAATACACAAATAATGATGTTGAATTGTTGATCATAATAATTGTTGACCTTTATATTGAAGGGGAATGCTACTTAGAAGAGGTTTATGTCTGATGGTGAAAGCCAAAATCTCTTTGTGTAAGAAATGGCCGCGGTATCTTCTCGTCCAATATACCACAGTGGCTCAAGATGAAAGTCTATGACCAGTGCGTGTTGCCAGTGATGACATATGGCTCCGAATCGTCGCTCACAATGGGCCCCGCAGCGATGAAAGGCCTCCTACAAGGTGGACTGTTGACCTTGCGATACGCACAGGATCGTTCATTGTGGCAACACTTGGGGGAAGGCTATATCCAATAGTCAGACGTATATCGGCTGGAACTATGATGATGATGATGAAGAAATGGCCGTTTTTAGAAGACACTGTTATTGATGTTTGCTCTTAAGGCCCAAGCGCCCGAAAAGAGCCATAAAACAGTGACTTTCTGAAGCCTACTCCTCGGTAACAGCTAGGTTAATAGTTTGGAAAAAAATATATGTTCATTATAGATTCTTGAACAGCATTATCAACATTTGATTTTTTCATGATATTAATACTTTTGTCTAAAAAAATATTTAGCAATTTCGCAACTTTTCCCTACTGCTTCTAAACGGCTTGGATCTTTAGAAACATTTTTACACATAAAAATTGGTGGTTAAATATTCTTCAAAGTGAACACTGCATATGTAAATCAATCAATATTTCGCAAAGAAAATGGATTTAAAGGTCAGCCGCGCGCTTTCCGGGCGCTGTTGACCGCAAATAAAGGCACAGATTTGCGTACTGCCACCTAGGCGGATGCGAGAGGTTCGTCCACATAATTTTGGCCAGATGGTTCAAAGAACTATAAGCCTTAATAGGTTTGGTATTCTAAGTTCAAATAATCTTTATATTCTTTGGACATAGGTTTGTTTGGTGTGTGGTGTGGTGGTTTCAGTGAAGTTCAGGGGCTGTTTTAATTATTCACAAATAATTTAAACAGGCGCGTTTTCGGTACAATGAAGCTTACTTGAAAGCTTAGCTTGAAATTACTGTAGTATTGACTACCATAGTAAAGCTTACTAAGAAGGCTGACCCGATACGTTTGCTATCAAGTACTGAAAATACGTTAGATTGTGTTACATGTATCCTCATTTTAATGTAAATCAATATTATCTAAATTTCACACTAGCACAAACCGTGCGAAGCAAAAAAAAAAAAAAAGTTGCGTCATTCTTTTTTCAAAATTTGTTCTTCTTTTTTCGTTTGTAATAAGTGGCCACAATTTTACCCGCCAAACCTTAAAGCAGTTTATTATAATATGAGTTCCAACGTTGAAATAATAAGGATGAAATTTCATCATATATATATCTACTAACTCTTTCAAACAAACGTACTGTCCGTTATTGGTTAAATTGCTTTCAATTTGTAAATTTTATTCCGTAATCATTCAAAGGAGAAGGGTACCTACTTTAAGAAGTATTTCCTAAACGAAAGCCATTGAAGCAAACAGACACACACAGCTCGCACATTAACTGTTCTAAGTCTATAAATTACACGTACTGATTATTGATTTCACGGTAGACCTTACATTCAAAAATAACAGTGTTTTTAGATTTCATCTAGTGTTTTAAAACAAAACCTGAAAAAAAAACTAAAAAAATTATCGATTACATAAATTTATGAACTTCACAAAAAAAAAACTTATTTGTGTTCAAGCTCCCAATGTCGTTTTATAAAATGGCAATTTCATAAGCCCATGTTTATGTATCAAAACAATTAAAAAAGTGCCTTTGAGCGATTTACCGCATGCTAGTTAAAAAATTTACTACTAAAAAAATGTGCTGGCCAAATCGTCACTATAACTACAGCTGTGGCCACTTCGTAAGGTCAAACGCTTGATACGTGATCGTAAAATAAAACCACTTTCCAGCCAACCCACAAACTACTCTCAAAACGATTGAAACGTAAAACTTCAAACCTTTTTCTACTTTCATTATATTTGAAACGTTACGATCAAAAACCGACAAGAAACGCTACCACTGAAATAATATTTTTTTTATATAAAAACAAGATTAGATGTTTATCGCAATGGAACGCTGTTTCGAAGGGTTTTTTCCTGACCGTCGCCAGCAGGGTATCATAAATCATACGGGTTTGGCTCACCTACCAGTTAACACATTTTTGAACTACCCTCTGGATATCCTTGCGTATTATGTTTTTATATGCGGCTGAAATCCGTTATCATGTTTATGATTAACGTATATTTTGTAATTATCAGAAACGCTTGATCATATATTTATGCTTTTCTGGAGGTGAATACATTATTTGACTATTAACTAAAATTGATTTTCTAACCAATATTCAATCACCGCGTTAAAACTATTTTCTTTTTGTTAGTGTACAAACTTTGACGTTACAAGTGAAGATAGTAAGTATACTGTGATATCGAAAAAAAAATCGCATGAGTTGCTCTTTTTATGTAACCAACGAACTGACTTGTAAAATATAATTCGTAGGATTATGCTGTTCTAGAATAGGTTTGAAAGTTGGTAGAAAAAAGAATGTGTGTTGTTTTTTCAGTGTTGAAGTGATTTTTGTAAGGAAAGCATGAATTCGTTCAAATAAGTAAAAAATATGAGAGTGCGCCACCTTAAGTGTTTGATTTCATAGAAGAATCCCTATACGAGCCTACCGAAGAGCTGAGCTGCGTTACAATACCTACAAGGTTTTATTTATATAGGTACCAAAACAAACATCAAATTCCAAAAATATATTCGCATAATAAATCATTGTGGAATCGCTTTGATGTCGGTCAAAACTTTTAAATAGGAGCCAACTTGCCAGTCAGAGTTTGCAGCCCACTTTAAGGTGAAATTGGCTTCAAGAGATTTTCTATAATTAAAAGTTCTTCAAAAATTTTCTCGCCATCTCTCTCTCTCATTGTGTTTTACGATCTTTGTTCTTTTGTGTTCTTAAATGAATTTCCTTTTTAAAGAACTTCGTCATATTATTTGAAAATGTAGAGAAGTGCGATACATAATAATGAGAGGCGTAAATAAAATAAAGAGAAACGAAAATAGATGAAAATCTAATTTATCGTCAGCATCATCATCATCATTGACCCCACCATGTCACTGGTCCAACTTGTGGGACGTCTTCTAACGCTGCGTCTTCTGGTACGGGGTCGTGCGTACTCTAGCACCTTTCGTCTCCATCGAACATCTGTTCTGCGTGCAATGTGCCCTGCTCAAAACCTATGTTGGTAACTTTGGTTCTCCTCCAGATATCTTCATTTCTGATGTGATCACGCAAGGAAGCTCCGAACATAACCCTTTCCTTTGTCCTTTCGGTGACATTCGAAATCTAATTAATATTTTATAAATATTTACAGCAGCAGCAGCTCATTTTTATAGCAAACGCTATCAAAGATACGACTAAATGTAAATTAGGAAATTTTAAATTTCCGTAGACAGAACGTAGCCTTTGAAGCTTTGCCAAAATTCCTCGAACGAAATTCCCGATTATATCAGAAAATTTGTTCACGTTAAATTTATTAAACAATATTTTTAAAACATCGCATCGAAACGCATACTTGTGTCGGATTCTTGCTGAGTTACCGACAAGGGCCCTCCGACAACTTTCCAAAATTTTTGTTACCAACAATCTCTCGTATTATCGTTTGTTTTTCGCTTTGTTGATGATATTTCGACTTATTATTAGCATTGGAAGTTATTTCATTACTTTGTTACTCATCGTTCGAATTGTTTGCGTAAACAGCAAAACTACACTTGGCATGAACTTTTAATTTGGCCCGTTCTCTTTCTGTTGTGTTAGTTTAAAAATGTTCGTCAATAAACACATTTTGTTCTACACCTTTAGTTTATATTGCCACAAACTGCGCTCAATACTTGTCCACATTATCAAAAAACCCTCAGATATCCTCATTCCTTCTCAATCGCTATTATCTTATAATGTAATTGGGAACGTGTACGTATCTCCCAATTTGTTCTGATCTTCTATATAAAAAGCCTCTTCAGCAACGATTTTGTTACCACCTAAACATTAACAAAAAGATCACGCGCGACATTTACAAACAACATTGAGGCGAACCTCAAAAATAAACTGTAGCTTCCCACTTCCCATTATAAAAGTGGCCACAGCCCAAAAGATCCGATGAAAAAACTCGAGCCACCAGGAAATGGCGGGCGCGGTCAATTGAAACTCTTGACAATTTGCTCGCCCCGAGGGTGTGTTAAAACCTGCGAATTTTTAATATTAGACTTCATTTTTTCTGTCAGAAAATTACAAAGCTTTTTTGTATTTGACCGGTCTTGATAATTTTGTGACGAAATGTGTATTCAGTGAGTTGCTTCTGTTGTTATGAAATTCATTTGAAAGGCCAAATCAAATACAATATAATTTTTTCATCTGTTGTGGGTGTCCTTTGATTTCACAACTGAAATAACGACATTACCTTCACATTACTCATAGCTTCCACAAAGTCTTAACATCAGTATGTGCGTAACAAACGTAAATTAAATTTAGTTTTAATGAATCATAAACCTAAGGTATTTTGGTTAAATCTCGTAAAGCAAATATAGACCTTTATAATAACATCAGGTAGGGTTGTTCACTGTTGAGAATATAGGCAGTCCTACAATAATATATGATAGCAAACAATTCAGTGCGTACGCTCACTGAATAGATTATTTTTACAATGTTTATTTAATAATAAAGCTAACAAAGACGAATGAGATATCGGTTAAGCAGATGAAAGAGATGATAATAAATGGGTTAGAGTAAGTTTTGGCAAGAATTTTTGTTAACGTGATTTGATTATTTTCTAATTTATTTTAAACTATAGTGAATTTATAACAGGATTAAATCTTGAAATATACAATTGAAACGATAAAGAAGATACTATATCTAATTAAGATTAGATTTTTTTAACAAACTTTTTACTTTGAAATCTAACCCGTAGACGTAAGGATGGCTTAGAAACAAAAATGTGGTTACAATACCAACTATTTACTGCAGCCGGCATTTGTCATGCTATAAACGCAATAAAAGTCAAATTCGGTTAAACGGACAGTAAAAAGGTTTGTCTAAAGATCTAATCTTAATGCGATTAGAGTATAGATACTGATGTAATAATTACTGATATGGAACATACCTATTTCCAGATATCATAAGTATCGAATATCGGAAACGGTTTACCCAATAATGAAGCTGGTAATAAGCTAACAATCTGTTGCTAATTACACGATATTGCTGCGTTAGAATCCGGTAGACCATGACAGTAATTGGTTCATACAATATTAATTGTATATAGGTATATAAGTAATTACGATACATTTTATAACATAAATAAAAAAAAAAAAACAGTATTGATAAAACACACCAAAATATTTATTTCCCTTAATATCTTTAAAAGAAAAAGAAAATCTTTATGATAAAAACTTGAATGCTTTCTCCTACAGAACATTTTGCCAACTTTCGCAATATGAATAGAATTTGAACTAAAACAGACATTACACGGTGTAGAAAATGTGGAACACAGCTTCATATTAAAGATTATAGCCAAGGAAACGACCGAAAATCTCGCGTCACACGCATATTCCATTATGAGATTCAATTAAACATTCAGCTTTGGATTGGGGCTGTGAAAGTAGCGGAAGCTGGAACTCATTTTGCGCACATTGAGTGTATTCACTCTATTCTGTATGAAGAAAAGAACATTATTCAGAATAGAATCACACACCATAAAAAACTGGTAGTAACCAGATATGTGAAGTATGTCGTGATGAAAGTTTGGGTGTCTATGTGTATAGTCATAGAAGTAAAGCAAAATCAAAGGAATGATGGATAATTTTTTTGAGAGATAACGACTTATAGAAAAGATTACTCGTATAATGAGGACAAGAGGATCGTTAGGATTAAGATAAGAAATCAAACAGAGCCTAATCATATGTCGCTCTTAAAAAATATAAAATTTGTTACGCATTAAAGTCATCCTTAAACCATTCAAAATCAAGTACCCATTAACTTGTTTGTACGAAACTGATATCAAACTTGTCAGAGAATTCGTTAAACACTATTGATTGTTCAAGAGATTTCCCAGTTACGACACGATGGTGGAGTCAGGGGCGTCGCACCGTGTAAGCTGGTATAATTCCCTTACGTATTATTACATAAGTACTTACACATCTTCTTCAATCCTTGGAGTGACTAGAATTACAACGTGTGCATACATTTTGGATAATTTTATTGCATTAGCGTTGTTGGATATTGTTTTTTTTTGTTCATTCGGTATGTTATTAGTAGTTCTTGTGATTCCATTGCTATAGTGTTATAAATTTTAGTATAATTATATATCTATTAATTTTATAATGGCCATTAAAAAATTAGAAGCTGATAAATATTTGTATTTTTGCATATTTTTTATCAAATTAAATGAACCGGAAATAAAAGGACTGATTAGTGAGGAGATTGTACTCCAAATAACAGGAATAGGAGAGGACAAAGAAGAAGAAGAACATCAACATAACTTAAAAAAAAAAGTTTTAAAGCAAAAACCCAACAAACAAATCACGCTTTGAAATATGGGAAACAAGATGATGACTTAGACATAGAGATGACCTTACGTCATATAAAAATCAAATATACAAACAAAACAATCATTAACAATGGTCTAGCCGTTTTGGTAGGGTTCAAGGGATTATCATTACTAGAAAAACTACGTTTTTTTTTTTATTTCCTTTATTACATAACTCAAATTGACAGACAGAAAATAATCTTTAAACAATTTGCATTTCGAATCTTTTATTTAAATTACATCTTTATCTCTTAAATTCAGTTCATCATATCGGCGATTTCGTCGCCCAAAACCGTTCCGTACATGCGCAAAGACGATTTAAAATTAAGCCTGTGTAGACAAATTTAAATTGAGTTTCAGCAACAGTAATTCGGCCTAACAGAGACTACAAGGCCCGCCAAAATAATAATTGGGTTCCGTACAGTACTGAACGATTCATTCCTTGTGCCAAACTTTTGAGGTTAGAAGTTCTGTAGCCAAATATTTTGGCTACTATAAATTATTTATATCCTTGAATTGGTTTTGTTTTGTATATGTTAGTTTGTAGAGATGTTTTGTGTTGTCAAAAAGTTTGGAATTATGAGTATTGGTTTCATGTGTATTCTCTGTTATTTTGATAAGTTTGTGCAGAAGGTTGTTCCTTTTTTCTCTCATGGATTTGGGTTTCTTGATTTGTTGCTGTTCTTGTCGTATGCGTAACATTTAGGATTTTTTTTTTAAATGCTTTAAGTAGATAAGAAGTTTGGCCTTGAATGCTTTGACTATTATTTCCTATGGCGTTTGTTATATAAAGTTATTCTAAAGCTGTGGGATTGATTAAAAGAGTCCATGCAGCCCTTTAATGTAAATTACAAATTATATTCAATTAACGTCTAATTCTTTCTAGCTCCACCCTGAGCAAGTTATTTGAAATCATCAAATAATCTATCTTTAGTTAAAAAGGTCAAATTATTCGTGTTATTCTTGTCTACGTCCATAGTTATGGTATAAAACCATAACTATGAACGTATTTAAAAATAAGCAGATGTAATTTTTTTGCTAAATATTATTTGTATATTTTTCAATAAGTAGATATACAAGTATAGTGTCATATTTTCACCTCCTTATTCAATTTATCTGTACAAAATAATATAGACAAGTTGGTTAGTAATACAAAATCCCCAAAGAATAGAAAAGGTCCACCATCTGTCACTGTGGGATAATAAAATCGCGGCTAAAATAAAAACCGAAATAATATATTATGATATTTGATCTGTACGGAGGATAAATAAGTAATGTACATAGTATGTTGTAATAAAATCTTCTTTGTGAAAAGAAACTACTTTTATAGACTAGTATACATTTTTTTATTAGAAAGCAGAAGTATGATATACTAAAAGAGTAACGTCCACCTATTTTACAACGTTTGCCTCGACCTAAGAGCTAAAATTAAACCTCTAACTCATATGAAACATACACCGCATTTGTAGCAGAAAAATCTAATATCGTTGTTATTGGTGCCCGACGAGGGACACAAAATACTTCAATACTCACAAATGAAGCCTCTCTACGGAGGCCTGGAACTCCAGCAAAAGCACAAAACAAACCACCTTCGGGAAATCAAATCTATATTCACTCAGTTACTTTATAACATTACTTAAAAAAATAATAACACATAAACAGAAAAATTCGTTACGCCCCCAAGGCACAACTGACATTATCATTTAGGAAATCTTTTAAGACGTCATGTAAACTTAATTTTGTATAATGTGGTACTTGTTGATGTCTGTTCAGAGTTTCAGACTTAATGGTAGAAATTCAGGATAAATAAACGTTAACACATTTTTTATTACACATTTAAGCGAGAACTGTTCTCCACTTTATTAGATAAGTTTTTATCGAGATTAAAATAGTCAAATTATTAAAAAAATGTTTATTTCACAAAATGAGGTACCTTTAACCTAAACAGTTTACAATAGATATGACCAATTTAAAACTATAAGAAGGTTGTCCTGGCGTTAACCTACCTAGGACGTCGCTAGGCTGTGTTTAAGTAAAAAAATGTTCTTATCAATCTGTGATATAGCACGTAATTCAAAAAGGAATCCGTATTTGCTCGACTGGACACTAAGTGAGAAGTGACCAAGTCGATTTTCGCCCACAGCACCAGATTTTCAATAGACCCTACCCACGACCGGAACCTAATAAGCCACCGCAATTTCCGACGTTCAGCAACCGGTCTCGGTCAACAACACTGTTTTATGCCGCCTCCGACGAAAGTACTTTCTCGAATATCTTCGAACGGACTTTAGTTTGAGAAAAAACTTCTTAAGAGGATAAAAAGGCTAATAGACATTTTGGTCTGGTCAGTTTCGACCCCAATTTATGTGGTAAGACAGTTTAATAAAGTTAAGAAATACGAAAGTCGCCTAAATTCCTACAAAGCGAAGTGGCTTTTTCAGCTTAATCTTAAAACTAGTTACGTAATACAAAGAATCAGGATTTGGTCGAAAATAATTTTGAAGACACAAGATCAGTTGAACCTGGATAGTGTAAAAAAACCTTTTACAAGAAACCAAAAAAAATAAATATGCCCGTGATTCAAACAAAAAAAAAAAAAATTGAATACTATTTGAATACAGGCCTTCGCCAATTTTTCTAATTTATTTTTTAATAGTGCAAAGTAAAGTAATTGAAACACGACGCCGTTGAAAGAAGCGTTGTGAAAATGTGAATTAAAAGTCTATGACAACAAACGTCATATCAAATTCTATCAGCCTCTCTCGCTCCTCCGAAAAAATTCTTCCTTTCCTACTTCATAAGCCATATAAATAGTTTTTTTTTTTTTATTATTAATGATAGGCTTGCGTTTGACCACTATCTCACCTGATGGTAAGCGATGATGTGGTCGACGATGAAGCACGCTTGCCTAGAAGAAACCTAGTTCGATGAAACAGAATGAATTTGATTACTTTGTTACAGGAATGGAACGACTACAAATTAAAGTGGAACCCCGATGACTACGGTGGTGTGGAGACTCTGCATGTACCTTCTGAACACATATGGCTGCCAGACATCGTACTGTACAATAAGTGAGTTCGATATCACATATTTTATTCTAATTCTATTCCAGATTTTATGTAGAACATAGAATTTTACGAGCACTTTAACAGAGTTGAACACTCCGCAATCATAAAGATTGCCATTTTTTGCGTTTTTATGGTCATTATTATGGAAATCGTGATCCAAATTCTTGGCTATATGAATTTTAAAGTTGTAGCTGAATTTTGGTAATCATTATAACGATATTAAAGTTCAAGAAAACTGGCGTCTTCACAATAATTATATTTCATTGTTCCTAGAATCATCATCATCATCGTCATCTTCCTGCTTTATATCCCATATTATTTTGGGTGGGTGCAACACTTTTTTTTCCATTCTATCCTGTCAGCAGTCCTTTTTCTTTCATATCGCTATTCACATAATTCACTTATCTTTTCTTTGGCCTCCCTCTCCCTCTCCATCCATCGATATCATTATTACGAAAATAATTAAATTAAAAATAATTCTCATAGAAGTTCACTAACTTTAAAACCA
Source organism: Mythimna albipuncta (assembly GCA_929112965.1). Lineage (NCBI taxonomy): Eukaryota > Metazoa > Arthropoda > Insecta > Lepidoptera > Noctuidae > Mythimna > Mythimna albipuncta. The sequence goes on from OV815973.1 coordinate 4,071,850, forward strand.
AATAACTGAAAGCCTTTGAAACTATTCGTCAAAGTTGTTGCTTGTTATTAATATTGATTGACTGTTTAAATTGACTTAGTAGCAACATCAATCTTTTTTCTTATTTGAAATCCATTATTCTTCTTGCAACGTAAATAATAAGACAGTATTACGAATACACTTAAGTTCTTATAAATGCGAGCGATAAACATTAATCTCACTCTGGAGCCATTTACTGGGGAATCAATTTAAGAAACTTGGAACAAACCTGTGTCCACAACTTTGACACTATTCCCATTCCTTCCAATGAAAGTTAACTTTTCTTTCTTTTCTTTTGTTATAAACTCTTCTTATAAGGGCCTTATCTCTTCATTTCCGGTTTGCGGACAAAAATCCCATTACTTTGCATTATCAAGACATCTTGACGAGACTCCTTGGCGAAGTCAGATGTTGAGACAAAAGTATGTAACTAATCTTAACTTGTGCTTCACTGGAAGCGTATATTTTGCTGTTAATGATTTCTCTTTGTTTATTTAGTAGCCTTTCTTTTTATCCTTAAGCTGCACTAATGAAAAACTGCTGTATAAAAAGAGGAAATATTGAAAACTTAACTAAAAGCTTTCTAAGCTTGATTATTTGCATCCGATACTTCCAAGCAAATACTTAGAATAAATACCTATAATATTTTATGTGTTGGAAAATGAGCACTCGTTTCCATATACGTATAGTAATGCATTCCGGAACCCTACGGGTAAAGAGCAATGAAGTTTTGAAATTCTTTTAGCATAATTGAAAACTGCAATCGTCGAAAGCTACCAAACACGCAATCAATAACCGTACTTTTGGCAGACACTCAAGACACCAAATCGATCCCAGAGCCCTCCAATCGCGAAGCGGGACCGCTTTAAAAATCCTTATACTTGCAGCGCTAACCATTATCAGTAGCAGTTCACCACATTTATATGCATTAACGCCACGTAAGCTCTCCACTCCGCAGGATTTAAGAGCTTATCTTCTTTCAAATAAAGCTGAAATTTGAATGGGAAGCTGGTATCTAAGTGAAGCAGAGAATGCGCCCGAAGTTAGCCAGGCGGAAGGCACGATAAGTGCGGGCTTTAATCTAAATAGCATCAAGGTAGCGTATCGAACTAAACACGCCACGGTAAGCATTCATTATTAACAAACGTTAGACATTGAAGTCTCTTTGATGCTGTTTAGTCTCAATTTATAACAAAGGAAACGGAGTTCTAAATGAAATTGAAGCTTTAAGTTAATATACAGTTCCATTAATGCAAGTGTGTCTATCATTTAACGTTGTTTCTATTTTGTATCAAAAACAAACTCAAAATGCTTTTCGATGAATATTTTCTTCTTTCCTTCGCTTTGTTTTTTATATAAATCGGATTGTACACAAAAGAATACATCAGCTGCGTAACCTCCCACGCAAATCCAAGCGCTACTCAAAGCAAGTTGATTGTTCTTATTTGTGAACAACAAATTAGCTCGCTTTTGATTCGAACGTTCAATACCACTTGCGACCCTTTTCTCTATGTAATCGGAACAAAATCATTGTTTTCAGTAACCCGCCAAGGGTTAGGTAGTGTGGTTATTATTATTATTTTTTACATTCTTTTTTGAATTATTTGTTTACTTACTTATTTTCTGAATAAATTCTTTATCGGTCTTAAAAATTTCTATAGCCTTTGATTTCTGTTTTACCGGAAAACAAGTTTTAATAAATTAATCCATCATTATAAAGTGATGTAAGTTATAACTTAATGTCTATAAAAATTCTATCTACAACTTTACTCATTTCGCTCATCTCATTGTCGTTTAAATATTCTACAGCTAGAACGGTTGCCCTCATTTCTAAATTGATTACTGTGGTAGATTGCTTAATTTTATCTATTTTAGTTAGCGTTTCATCTCTATTTGGGATTTTTCTTACATTAAAGCAACAGTTTTTAAATAACTGCATCTCTTTATATTATGTATTTTAATGTAAAATTATAAATCTTATAAAAACATTTATTCATAATTTCATTCACATTGTGTTTTCTAAGAGTACTTTTTTATCATCTTCACCATAATCATTTCTGAACGGGGTTTTATAAATTATTTACAAATCATTATAATTTTACGTAGTATAATTAATAAGTTTATCACGTTATTAATCTAAAGATTTCTTAGAATCTTGTCCTGTTTGACAAAGTTTCATAATAAGCATTCAAATTACGCGAATTGGGTTCAATTCCCTCTCGACACAAGTTTGCGATTGGATTAATTTTTGATTATCTAAGTTTGATACCAGGAAATGTTAAACTACGGCGCCAAGTTATTTTAACTTTGTAGTTTATTGCAAATGGTTTCGGTTTGATTCCTCCGGTTGGAATTTGATCTATAAATAAGCGTTAAGACTTGGCTTTGGTTGCCTGCACCAGGTGCCAATAGGATTTGCTAATTAGATGCAACCAATATGTTTTGCCCACTTACAATAATTGTTATTGCCAAAGGGTTTAACGAAAGCCATGTTAATTCTGAACAAAGTTTTGATTTGTCTTTCGTAAATAATATATGTCCTGGCTAGATCTTAAAAATGGATCACTTCATGATGTATCCAATTAAAACTGGCGTGTTTTAAACGTTAAAGTTTGATGATATTTTTAGACCTTTTATTTTAATTTCTTTAGAACTTTTATTGTGTCATTGAAATCCTACATCAGGGTTATGGCCACATGAAAATTGATAGATCATCAAATGTTAAGGTTTTAACAATCTGGCCATGACATACATATTATATAGCAAGTATCAATTATGCCAACTTAGATATCCAACCCGTATCTCTCTGCAGTACCTACTTATTTTGTATTCTTCCAACACCTTTACTTACTTTAGTGCGGCAAACTTTATATCAAATAAAATACACAGTCTACTACCTCTACTCATATATTAAGGTTGTTAGAAGCTCTCAGTTGACGTGACTGTAATATTTTTAAATTTAACCAAATAGAGGTAACACTTTAATGCACCTGTGACTTCCCCTAAAAGCCCACTCCACGAATATTCAGTGTTAACTTTATTTTTAATGGTACAGCGTTAGCTTAATGGAAGACAAGGCGACCTATTTTACGGGACAATTTTCATGAATGCGCAAAAGTTGGTTATGACAAAGCTTTTAGAGGTTTCAGCGTCAATTTTGTACCGACAACGAATGGCGGGATCAAAAGGAAGGGTGATGATTTTGATGTCGATATTTTAGTAGACGTTTTCGGTTTTAATTATGACGTCGATTTGATTAAGTGGTTGTTAAATGAATTTATCATCATGTCATTCTTGTTTTATATTGGCATTCATAACTTTTTTTCATATATTTTTTTATGTATTTTCTAGTTTATCTGTTTTGAAAATTAAGAAAATGTAACAGACACTAACTAAGGTCTTTACATCCTTTTGAAGACTATCTCCGACCCAGTCAACTTAATCACCATAACGAAAAAAAAATCCATCATTACTTTAAATAAATAGCAAGCTATAACTTCAAATTTGATTTAGTCAAGTCAAGGAAGTGCCTGAGAATATAGCGCAAACCTTGCTAAGAAATAAAAATATATGTGCATACATACGTACAAAGGAGACAACCCATCACACACAGACTGTAATAGATCCTAATTTAGTAAAGCCAGACAATCAGATCACTTTCACTGAGTAATTAACAGTAAGGTAGTAAATCAACCACTTTAGTTTGACACGAACAAGGATCAAGTTGATGTACTGACACAGCAGACTACACTACACTAGCAACCACATAAATAAGTGGCCTGATTTATGGAGTAGATTTGTTGACTGTATTGGACTGCGTTGCAAATACTGGATGGTCAACTTGAATGTACACTACTTTAAATGCTTTTGCTCGTGATTTTCATCTAGTTTGAAACTTTCATGAAGAATCTCGCTATCGAAATAACAAATCGTAGTATTCTAGATATTTGTTTGTTGTTAAAAATCTAACCCTGTCCCTTTTGATATCCGCACCGAAAATTTTAGACAAGCGTGCTCCATCATCGACATAGTCGCTTACTATTAGGGGAGATAGTTGTAAAACGCGAGCATATCCATAACAAAAAAAATAACTCACGACATTCTATAGAACTTTTCGAGAGATTGTTGACTCATCCCAACAATATTTCTCAATTTTCTTTTACAGTAATTAGTGATTATGGTCTTACTTTTTTTAATATTGTTTTGTTGTTTTCTCCTATAGAAACTGCAACTAGCAAATCAAATACTTTGTATGCCAAGTTTTCTTAAAAACATGACCCTATTAAGTAAACATAAACTTGGATTCATGAAAAAAACCTTAGAAAATTATTTTTTCAATTTAGAAATATTATACAGGTTCATAAAATCGTAAACAACATGAATTTGGATTTAAATTTTTATTAGGTATCATTACCTGCGCAAAGTAAAAGCTTAAAATGATTTCATTTCAACCTTAAGTGACGCAGTATATTATCCTCTCATATTCAGTTAACCTACATTTTTCTTAACATCTCAGAATTTGGAAGGAATTAAAACAATTTCGTGAAAAATACATGCTTGACATAATTGTATTAAATCACTTGATTCTTATAGGAAGTAACAGGAAATGTATCTACTAGAAATATTGAAGATACTATAATTATTGTAGAAACGAATGAATTAATAATTTGGAGTTACTCGCAAAAACTAACTATAATTATCAAATTTTAACAGACTATCGGACTAAAATAGTGCTTGTCATTTAATTATCTTCAAAGTCATAATTCTAAAATCAGATTCTATATCTGTAATGATGCTTCAATAAGATAAATCAGATCAGTATCATTTCTACAAATGTTTTATTTGTGTTTTTTGTAGTAATATAATATCCAAAATGACAATTCTTATCTGATCAATGCTGTATACTTAATTCTAACATAATGCTATTGTTTCCAGTGCTGATGGTAACTATGAAGTAACAATCATGACAAAAGCAATCCTCCACCACGACGGCAAAGTAGTATGGAAGCCACCCGCCATCTACAAGTCCTTCTGTGAGATCGACGTGGAGTACTTCCCTTTTGACGAGCAGACTTGCTTCATGAAATTCGGATCTTGGAGTTACGATGGCTATATGGTATGTAGAAGATTAATTCATTAACCACATTTCTTGTATTATGTTCTTTGTCTCATGTTCATTTACATTCATTTCGTTATCATGTTATTATTATTTATCTATATTATGTATGTATCTAGACATATTTAAGTATGTTTATCAGTCGTCTAGTACTCATAGCTCAAGCTCTGCTTAATTTGGGACTAGATAGCGTTGTGTGATAGTTGTGGAATAGTTGTAATTGTGGAATATATTAAAATACGGTGAATGAGAAGAAAACATCGACAGGAACTAGACTAGATGGTTTGAAATGAACAGTATTTGTAAAGCAAACATGGCCACCAATAGTCCTTACTTCGCTATGAGAAAGTAATGTAGAATCATAACATTACTCATCAGAAACTTTTTGTAAAATCATGTACACGAACAGAAGAACTTCTAAAATTTCATGATCAGCCCCGTGGCGTAGCTTGGTTATTAACGACCTTGGGGATTGAAGCTCCTTTTTTTTCGTGGGAAATCGTTGAAATCATGGAGTGTCAGACTTTTACTGATTAAAACGAGTTGCCATAATCAAAGTAGTGTTGCGACCACATTTATTTACATTTCAAAGGTTGGAAAGTCTTTCTTTAGTTCAATAAGAGGTTTGTTATTAGGTTTTAGGGACCCCTAGAGCTTGAGGGCCCTGGGGAGTGCCCCAGAGTCCCCAAGCTCAGCAGTGGTAGAGCAGTGGCTCCACCAAGTCCTTTGGTAGCTACACCAGTGGATCAGCCGTTTGTTTTCCGGTATCTTCATAAACGACACCGATGTGTTATAAACTATCTTCTCTCTCTTCATTGGCTTTATATCCTCCACAAAGTGATGTAATAGTATCTGCACTTAATTAGCTTCCTTGGCACTTGCTTTTTACTAAATTGCTAACTGCTGCGATAAATACCTCGTACACGGATACGGAGATGGATGTTGAAAATGTGACAAAGTGAGTAAGTCGGTTCAGGACCTATAAGCGTTAACTGAGCGAATTAGTTTACAGGCGAGTAGACTTACTGTATCAAATTCAAGAGTGAATAGGTTACTTCTAGGCAAGCCTACTCCATTGTCGCTTACCATCAGATAAGATAGTGGTCAAACGTGAGCCTATCAATAATAATAAAAAAAAACAAAGCGAGAGTGTGGTTCAGGCTGACTTTCCGAACTCGATTGTTCTTTCTACATTTGCACACATTATGACATATATCCTAAGTAACCAATCAAGATTTCTGTTATATGAGAATTAAAGTAATTAGTTTCGAACAAGCAGATACCAACCCGCATTGAGCTCCCGTGCTGAATTGCGACACATCCTACTCCTAGAAATTAGTCCCAATAGTGGGAAGAATATAAGGCTGATTTCGTTACGTTATGAGTAGACGGCAGTATTGTCTCACCTTTATAAAATTCACAAGTTGTCTCTAACTCAAATAATCGTTTCTTTATCCTATAAGAGTACTTAATGAAATGCTTCTTTATTAAGTTTTAGTTAAATTACATAGCATATTGTATAATAAAGAGTAATGGTAGACTGTAAGGGTTACCATTGGGTCACCCTTACCATTGGGTAATGGCCCCGACTTACGCATTTTACTTCGTCTACTTTATATTTTTTTCATCACCACTGATCTAAAATGGCTCTCAAAACGATGAAGGAAGACATCGTCAGGAAACTGACAGAATATCCTAGAAAGACAATATTTTAAAATTATGATATCCTTCAATTCACTTTGGGCCCGCGTGGTGGATCACGGCCCATTTACTCTCCTTGTGTAGAGACCTGAGTCCCAGCAGTGAGAAAATTATAAAGCTGTTCATGCTTATGCTGCCGATTTCATTTTATTTTTCTCTGATTTCGGACTCGATATTATTTAAATATCATTTAAATATATAAGGTTCGATTTCAGTTATGCAATACGGTTAACAAAATAAATCTTGAACCAATAATACTCCCATAAAAACATAACGAATGACGTCACGTTATGCCAGTATGTCCATTTAAATTGACGTTCATGGGAAACTGACGCGGAAACGATTGAATCAAAATGTCGTTATATAGATTTCCGACCGAGGCATATTTTTTGTTGCCATAATTTGTTGTAATAGTAAAATGATAGATGTGCTGATGTCGAGCTTTATCATAATATAGACTGAAACCGATAAAAAATATTTTCAGATATTGTACTACATCAGCAAGTAGTAAATTTCTTTATTTTTTGTTGAATAGCAATTTAATGTCAAAATATTTTTCTAAAAAGCTGACGATCCATCACGAACCTCATAAAAATGAAAAACGAATACCTTTCGAAACTTTATATCTAAAAAATCTGTCACCAAAAATTTATTTTCGCTTGAGAATCAAATTTTTTTCACGAAAGTCCTCGGCCTCTAATAAAATTGTATGAAACAAAAAAGTGCCCTAAACGAATTTCGTTGCGAAACGCTTAGAGGGAATGTAATCGAATTCTTTGCAAAAAGCCTTTTCCAATACTCAGTGTCAAGTGAAATATTTATATCGGCCTGTATATAAATATTTAGAGATAGTTGAAGTGTATGATTATAACTCAAATGTAATATCACAATATTACGATCGGTTTTTTGAGAAGTAGGTACTTATTCAGATCATTGAGTATAACAGATACTGAGCCAAAACACATTTATAACCTTGTTTATTTATAGCAAGTTTTGCGAAACTTAGATTTTGTTGCGTTTGTAGGCGTTTTTATATAAACGTTTAAGTTGACAGAAAAACCAACGCCTGAATAGTTTACTATAGCAATGTTTACCATAACGTATATAACCATATAGCAGAGATAGGAGATACGTTTTTAAATATGATTTATAGTGTGCCGAAGTACATTATAATCAGTGATTTATTTTTTGACTAATGCTGATATCAAATTGTACTATGCGATGACTACGATGCTAAAGAAAGAGTAGTGCCTGATATAATTCTACTGAGACACAGCCGCCTCCGTATTGTATACAACTACAAGTACCTACTATAAAGTTGAACTATTCCAGTATATCATAATATCTATAAAGAACAGACCTTCTTATAAACAGGGTCACGTAGACAAGAAATTTATGGACCTCTGTTGCGAAAACTTTGGCCTTCTAATACAAGGAAAATACATACTCGAATGAAAAACTGAAGCTATAAAGTGTTACTGAGACTTTGTAACTGTAGGCTCAAAGCAGACGCATTCATCTATCGCACTAAGGAACCTAATAAATCTGTGGTCACCTACTTTCACATAAATAAAGACTTGGCTTACGTCTACGCCTTATATCGCCGTGTTAAGGTTCACGAGGGAATTCAGGTGTGCTCCATCCTTGTCTCACTTTAGATAGTTGTAAAGGATAGCAATAACAGCTATTTGTAAAGCTTCACGTGAATGGTTTGATTCCTTAATAACGGATTGCCTTACTTTGGGTGTTTTGTTTTGCTTCGTTTTCAAACTGTGTCCTTTTAGAAGCTCTTGATGTCTCTATTTTGGTACTAAAAGGGATGCTATTACGAACTGTGTTATTTCTTAGATTATTGGATTCTGATATTCTGTTTTTATATTCTAGTGGATTAGAAAGTGGAGTTTGATCATACTTGACTATGTTTAATTTTATCTCCATTTTTTTTTATTTACCTTAATATGAGCCAACTCTTAATATGATTTACCTATGAAGTATGCATTTTTTAACCGTTTTATTTTTTCTAGGTGGACTTGAGGCACTTGAAACAGACGCCAGACTCGGATCGCATAGGAATGGGGATCGATCTGTCGGAGTACTACATCTCAGTTGAATGGGACATCATGCGGGTCCCCGCCACAAGGAACGAAAAATTCTACTCCTGCTGTGAAGAACCGTACCCTGACATCATCTTCAACATCACTCTCAGAAGAAAAACCCTCTTCTACACGGTCAATCTTATCATCCCTTGCGTTGGGATCTCATTCCTCTCAGTCCTAGTATTCTACTTACCCTCAGATTCCGGAGAGAAAATCTCGCTCTGTATTTCGATTCTTCTATCGTTGACCGTGTTCTTCTTGCTGTTAGCCGAAATTATTCCTCCGACATCGCTAACGGTTCCCTTGTTAGGCAAATATTTGTTATTCACTATGATGCTAGTTACATTATCAGTAGTTGTCACTATCGTGGTGCTAAACATAAATTTTAGGTCGCCAGTCACCCACCATATGGCCCCGTGGGTGCGGAAAGTCTTTATAGATTTTTTACCCAAAATATTGTGTATACAGAGGCCAGAGAAACCGCCCGATGACGACGACGATAACGATAAACCAAGCGAGGTAAGAAATATTGATTCTGCAATAAATCACCAGCATCACGAAATAAGAACTGAACCAGAACACATCCCTCGGTAAATCATTAATCATCCGCAAGGCATCGGTTTATCTTACGTCAAGACTGGATAAACCTCACAGCCTCGTAGCGTTTTAATTAAATTAGTAAAATAAAAGCCTTCGCAAATGAAGTTCTTCAGAGGGAATCCCTTTCAGCACGAAAAAACAACACGGCGCCTTTTCTCATTGAGTTTCCTCCATTCAAAACATTTTCCATCGGAACGGATTTAATACAAGCAGAACGCTATTACAGCGGAGTCGAAGCCGCCCTCAACAATAACCATTTTAATTGTCCTCAGCCGCGGGACTCTTCTGGGAAACGCTCCTTTCAACGATATTCTAAATCCATTGTGCTCTGTGTGTATCGCGAAAATATCGCTTCCAGCCCAATTTCATTCCATTTCGATTTTCCTTTATTACTCAACGCCGGGCGGGCTTAACGAGCGCGCGCGGCCTCCGTTATTTATGTTCCCCTGGTGGCTGCGGACGGATCGCGCGATATATACGACGCCAGCAGGCACGGCCCGAACCGAAACCTCCACTCCGGCCTAATTGTGTGCCGGCTTAAGCTGCGTCGATACACTGGCCCTCGCGGAACGCGCACTGACGTTTTAATCTCCTGGCATTTCATCCAACTCCCATTATTGCACTCAAACGACCTTCAACTATACTTTTAATTTGATTGTTTCTTTTACTGTCCTCAAACTGGATGTTTCTTTTCCAGATACTCACGGATGTCTTCGGCCCGGACGACATGGACGGAAAGTTCAAAGAATGGGGTTGTGAGGAGTACGAGCTACCAGGCATGCCTCCCTCCCCACCCCCTCCCCCTGGAGGTGATGACGAACTGTTCTCGCCGCCTCCAGGTTCCCCGTGCCGATTAGACTTAGATGATGGTAGCCCATCTCTAGAAAAACCTTACGTGAGAGAGATGGAAAAGACAATAGAAGGTTCTAGATTTATTGCGCAGCATGTCAAAAATAAGGATAAGTTTGAAAGTGTAAGTATTCCAATATTATTGTTACCTCGTTTTTGGAATCGTACTTTCCTCACGAATAATATTGATTGTAGGTGGAGGATGACTGGAAGTACGTAGCGATGGTGTTGGATAGAATCTTCCTGTTCCTGTTCACGATAGCCTGCGTGCTAGGGACGGCGCTCATCATCTTCAGGGCACCGACCTTCTACGACAACACGAAGCCGATCGACATTCTGTACTCGAAGATCGCGAAGAAGAAGTTGGAGCTCCTAAAGATGGGCTCTATAGGTGACCCGGGTCTCTGAAATTCGTCTTCCGTCTTCGGCCACTCGCCGCCGAAGACGTTCTGGGAGTTGATCGTCATGTGGTGGCACGGATGATCTATTTAAGACTCCCAGTTAGGAACTGTGAGGCGAGAACTATGTGTTTTTGTGCTGTGTGTGGCGCCAAGCGCCCGGTGCGCCCATGGACGTGTTCACGCCGGAAGCGTATCCTAAGCCGTCTTTTTATATAGAATCATTAACTCGATGTCGAGACTGTCCGTCGATGTTCGATTGTCGCAGCGACCTCAAGCAACGGCTGTTTTGTGTTGACGCCGGATCTGCCATAACTATTTTTATATTAGAATCGCTGTATTGAACGTTTATACTTTAAGCGGAACGTATTCATTTACAATTATTCAACGGAACGATTCTTTTTCGAGTAATAATTTGATATGAGCGCACAAACATTGTACAGATTATCTTTAGGTGTTTGTATTAATTTCTTGCGATAGTCGTATTAATTTTCGAGATGGTAACTGATGACATAATATGTAATAGGAAACTAACTTTAAGATTTACTTCGAATAAATCGAGCTCAAATTCGTACGATGTAAGTATTGTATAGTGGTAATATTCAATCAAAAGTCGATTAGAATCAGACATTTATAATAATAGTTACGTGCAAACGTCCTCGATGAGAGCCGGACTATGTAGGTTATGTACTAAATTATTATGAAATAAATTTGAATTATACATTATATAATATTTGATAAACTGCGTACTCGCGTAAAAATCATAAGGACAATATCGATACTGACGAAATGTATTAATTTCCCTTTAGTAGTATGTCATAAGGGATTGTAGATACAGTTAGGTTTAAAGCCTAGTCATCGGTTTAGTAAAATCACTTAACATAATGCCAAATAGTTAGTCACATCGCGATCGTGATAATTCTATGATTAGACGTATTTGTGTAACACAATTGACTGCCAATTGTAAAGATATTAAAACATTTTTATAAAGATCGGGTATTCTTAGGTAGTTCGATAACTTGTTTTATTAGATTTTTTAAAACGGAGTGCCAAATCCATCTGCAAGACGTAATAGAACAGAATTTATGCAAGTCGATGAAGTTGTTTTTCTATGTGCGCTAACTTGTTTGCCGTTAGAAGTATCTTTTTGGATTCGCTTAAATATATTCTGATGTATTTATAAGTAAAACGAATGCTTGCCCAAAATGTAATGACTGATCAATCCACATTCTTAAAGCTTAAGTTTGAACGCGCGCGCTTGTCTGCGGTAGAGAGCGGCGTGAGAACACACCTCTTCCGTAATGTTAATATTAACAGTATTTTCACTATAAAACCTAGAGTACAGGGTAAATTTAGTACACGAATGTCTCCTGATTTATATTTCTCACAAATTTTCACCGAATGTAAAGTCTTTACTCACTTATCGGCACTTTACCACTAACACTATTAGATAATAAATCATTGTTGAGGTTTGTGACTTTAGTAAGTAATTAGGTAACCTTATATTAATTTGTACCTAGATTAGACTCGTACTAGATGTTACATTTCGTTCTTGAAGTCATGACTCACTTTCCTTTGATAGTTAATTATTGTTTCTGACGGACGCATCAGGCGTTCTTACCTCACTTCAACCCATTCTGTAGGATATTTGTAGCAGTCTAAAGTAATAAAAAAAATATTTCGAGCCGCGTATTTGATATGTCAAAGTAAATCATGATAATGTTTATTAGGTAATTACTTAGATAAAATTCAAAGTTATTGATATTAATGATGAATAAAATCCACAGCGAGCAGTTAGGAAAACAGGGATGGATAATGTAAAATAAATAAAAAAAAAATCAAATTGTTTTGTGTGGTTCGTCTTCGTAATTATAAGTGTTATTGAATGTGTATAGCTGTTCGTGTCGAGGGTAATGCGTAAACATGGCTAGTCTAGACTTAGGTGATACGTAACTAAACTAGAAAACGGTCTAACTTAATAGACGTCGTGGAAAGCTCGCTAATGGTTGAAAGATGTTAAATATTAGCAGATGTTTACGATAAAGCGCTGTATCACATATGAACTGGCTCTCAAGGAATTTTTGGATGGAATTGTAATGAGTCCTAAGAAGTATGATATTAATTTTTCTAATCGAAACATTCACGTAAATAAATAAAAAGTAGGATTGTGCTATTGCACCACCGAAATACACCAATTTAGAGCTAATGACTATTTATCAATAATGATTAGTTAAGTCCACAGGCTTGGCACACTGATCCGTAATCATCCGAACTTTAATTGTAGATATTTGCTAGATAAAACGGTCTGTTGTTATTTTTATATGACTGCAATTTAATAATAGTTAGATTTTCTATAACACCATAGGGTAATGTGTTTAGGGTCAAGTGACGTTCAGTCTGGAATGTTAGAAGTTAAGAAAAACAATGTACATACTTACTTCGAGCGTGAACAATGGAGCTAAGTGTAATTTGACTGGATCGAGTTCTATATTGCAACGACACAGAATAATAGAAACGTAAAGAGGCTCTTGGTGTACTGCGAGATTTTCAGTTAGAAATTAATGAGCTATGTCGATACAACGATTAATGGCCAAGTACGTATGCGGTGTTATTTAAATTTGGCTTGTTTAGATATTTCTTACAGATTCTGATTTTTGTATCTCATTTAAGGCCCAGATAGTACACAAACACATGCACGCTTTAAACAGAAAATAAGACTTAATACTATTTGTTAGAAACATTAATACGAAACCATTTTTGTATTGGAAGTAATCCACAAAACTTGTCCTAAAAATTACATAATCGTCTAAAATTTTTTCACTGACCGTTACATTCAACAAAGTAATCAACGTCACACGTAAATCCCAAATAAAAATTGATGTGAAAACTTAACGGACGAAAAGCACTTACTATCAATCGACTACAATGAAACATTAATGAAACTTTTATCATCCCAACCGATAACTTTACTTTAATGAGACACTGACAAAGTAATTGCAAATTTGCTGTAAAGACACAAATACGAAAACTTTAAAGTATTTTACATGCGCCTAAAAGATATACTTATCAAATATTCACAATTAAGACTATATCTACTACTTCCAACTACAAGCCCGTTATTTATTTATTCCATTTTAAAGAAGGCTTACAGACTAACAAAATAATTCATACAAAAAGTGTGATATTATCAAATTGCTAAATATTATTATATTTATTTATTGTTATATTTGATGATTCTTCTATCTACGTCAGCAAGCGGTGTTTTTTTGGTTGCATTTTGGATCAAATACAATATTTGAACTATTAATCAGTGACATACATAATTTCATGCCTTTTTGTCATCGTGGTATGCAGAAACTATTGAACGCCATCTGTTACAATCGTTACATACTCAATTTGCTTCGTTCGAGTATGTATGTAATATATTATATTTGTTCACACTCGTGCCAGTTGCAAGTACTACGTATTGACTTTTACTAAATTGGTCATCATCATGAATAAGGTGGATGATATCTTGTCCTTTACCTTTCTCTTGTCAATTTGTCCTTTTTTTATATTAGAAGTGATGATTTTAACCTAAAAACAGTGTAGATACAAAAATCAGAGTTTGACTACCTTTATGCTGCTCAAGTAATTTCCAATATAGATCTTTCAAAGCGTTACTAAAAACTATTGTTTTACTCAAAGTAAATGCATTTAGCTCAATGTTATGATTACCATCGTAAATATGATCTCAGTCCTCCTACTATGAATTAAAATCATCATAATTCGGGTGTGAAAAAGAGTGCTAAGCTTCCTGTAAAGCTCTGTCTCTTTCTCTTACACCTGAGTTATGATGAACTTAAAGCGTCATATTCGGGCCCTTGATCTCAGTTTGTTACTCCTTGTCTAAAAGACCTGTTTCGTTAACGTTCGTGTCATGTATTGTCTTTCAGAAACTTGTTAGTCACAGACTAATCGTCTGTTTAATATTATAATATTTCGGGTGATAAACGGGTAACAGAGCGTATAGAGTTTTGTCAAATAATTGACACTAGATAGGAAATAAAAACAATAAACACAATGCTAGTACACTCGTCAATAAGTTAAGTAATGAAATAATGTATTTAATGTTAAGGTGGTATATAATTAAAATAAATGATTAGCTTCTCAGTGTTTTTAGAGTTAGTCGACGAATGAGTCAACTTGGCGGCGCGGTGTCAGAGAAATTTGTTATTTATCGTCAACATTGTGTTTCGTTACTTTATAATTTTTAACGAAAAAGGTTGGGATTGTGCCAAATATTTGTTATTCTTAGAATCGTAGGATATTAGACTAGACTTATTGTTATGTTTGTACATTGTGTTGTCAGTTTACTACTAAGCTTTATATTTTGTCAACAAATTTGTCTACATCGGGTGACAAAGTTGTGAACTCATAGTCAGCTATCACATGGCTGTCAATAATTTTAAGAATCAACTTAACCGAAATGTTGACGTGTACATATAGCAGATCAACATAGAAATTTAAATAATATTTATAATTGACAAGTTATTTTTCTACGTTCCTTTCACGTTACCCTTAGAGCTAGCGTAGGAGTAGTGGACGGACGCCCTAGTGTTACGACGTTTGCTTTGTCAGTAAATGTTGATACAGCAATAAGGTCTTCAACACTTTAGTTAGATTTGATCATAAAGCATTTAATTTGACTTACAAATGTAAATTGAATATGTTTTGGAAGGAAGTCAGTATAATAATCCGTAACGCTTTATAATTAGGTTCAACGAAATCTAGAATTTCGAATAGTCATTTCTTCTATTACACTTTTTGGATATGCTTTATTGCACATTAACTTTCGTTTGCATTTGGGATCGTTTATCTTAATCTTTTTACATTATGAAGTACTCTTTATCTATAAATATTGGTAAGTTAGGCGTATATGCATGTTTAATCGAACGTCTTCCAAAGTGACGTAAGGTATTATTGTGTTTCTCTTCTATTTGTTGCCTTATATGTGTTTTATTGTATTAATATATAATTCAGTTTTTTTCATCTAAACTCTTGTTTTTGTGTGTAACCTAAACGCTATTGATACTTTTATATAGTTTGCAGTGGTCCAATAGACAAAATCGATAGTTAATGGTGTTTGACGAAATAAATGAAATCTTCATCAGTCCCATAATGTGTAATATTAAACACTTTACTATGAAGTTCCTACGTTCTTGTCTTCTGTTACTTTGGGTTGGCATAACACTTTTTATTCTTCTACTGTCCTTTTGACCGTCAGACAGTCACTAATTTCATATTCTTCTTCTCCATTTATCCAAATATCTATAATTATAGTTCTTTTGCTAATAAGCACTTCATCTATTTTCTTCACATGACATAAAAATTTATTGAAAATACATAAAAACTTATTTCCATAAATAACATATTTTTGATTAGTAAGTTCCTATTGATTGATTTTTTTACTGTCCCACACAATAACTGCCACTTTGGTACAAAAAAGAACACTTCTCATGACTGAAAAATTTATAAGAAGACATTCAAATCATTCATTTTGAATTAAAATCACATGAATTTGTGCTGCACATTTTTAATCTATGAAGTCAATTGGACCGCTGCAGCGAATCTTTCAGGCTGAGGTTTGATATGACTTGCAAAACTACAAACGGCTAAAAAATTAACAAAATATCTGACTTATTAATACCTATTTACTAGTTATCTACTAGTTTACCAGTAAGGACACCAACCAGATCATAATATTTATCACGTAGCTAGGAATCATTCGATATTCGAGAGAGAATAAGTAATAAGGTAGTGTTTGAATTGGCGGCACGTAAGGAGACGCGCTATGTACAAACGGTCCTAGAAAAAAAAAATATTCTGTCGTGCTGACGATTGTCCAAAGGTGTTTGAAAACAAGGCGACACTTTAGCAGCGTTTATCTGATTCACTGTTTTTTTTAACAGACATACAAATTCAAAGTCAAAGCATTTATTTCAAATAGACCACTTTTGAAAAGAAACACACATACATTCATACACAAACATACGTTCTAGGTAATTATATAGGTAACTGAAACTTTAGTTTTAAATAAACAAATGCGTGTGCATCATCATATCATCGTCATAATTATCGTCATCTTATTAACAGTATTAACTTGTAACATGAATATCTCAAAACTTGTATCATGAATCACCTATACGAAGCCAGAGTGACCAGAACTACATTTTCAACTTTTCTTTGACAATCGTCGCTGCTGACAGAATAACTCTTTGTCTAGTTTCAAGGTCAAAATAAAATAGTTGAGTTATTTTCATCATCTAAATTCATTGGACCTTGTGATGAGAGGTATTTTACTGTGGAAATCGAAAACTATACTTGCTACCTGTCGATCACTTTTAAAAATCATGCTTTTGTAAGTCATATATTGCCACAGCCTAATTCAATAGCTTACTTCAAGCTGTTTCATAATTTCTATGATTACTTTACCTTCTGTATTACCTTAATAGTTTACTGATATGATAAACATAGATATTAAAAGTGTAATTAATAGGTAGATGAAACCACACGAAATTTGCGTTGAGCTTCCAACACGATTAGATGTAAATACAGAAATAAATAAACCACTATTCACAATTATAGACACTTCCTTCTTTCATATGAAAACAAATGAATGTATTGTTAGTATGGCCGTATAGAGATGCTAACTATCACTATCAATTAATCAAACGATACAGGAAAAAGAACTACTAATGAAGAAGTAACTACATAAAAAGAAAGGGAAAATCCTGTATGAGTCTATGTTTCCTGATTGCCACAATCTAGAGGATAGTCTTTAAGCCAAGAGTGAATAAGTTGCTTCTAACTAAGCGTGTTCCATTGTCGTTGACCACATCATTGCTTACCATCAGCTGTGATAGTGTTCAAACGCGAACCTACAA
This sequence comes from Mythimna albipuncta, assembly GCA_929112965.1. Taxonomy (NCBI): domain Eukaryota; kingdom Metazoa; phylum Arthropoda; class Insecta; order Lepidoptera; family Noctuidae; genus Mythimna; species Mythimna albipuncta. Next base: position 4,089,554 of record OV815973.1, read on the forward strand.
ATAATAATTAGATCGCTTAATGACAAAGTTTTTAGTAATTATGAAAATACTAAAATGAAAACAGTGATGAGAGCAGTAGTGGCCGAGTGGTTAATGGCTCCGACTTACGAGTTGTAGGTCGCGGGTTTAAACCCTGTCAGGCGCATTACTTTGTGTAATTTATTTCATCACCACTGCTCTCAAAACGGTGAAGGAAAACATCGTGAGGAAACCGGCATTTCCTAGAACGAAAAATTCGAAGACATGTGACATCCACCAACCCGCACTGGGCCCGCGTGGTGGATTACGGCCCATTACCTCTCCTAGAGAGAAGGCTTGAGTCCCAGCAGCAGGAACATTAAAAAGGCTGATGATGATGATGAAAATACATGATTTCAATAATTAAAGCTGAGTCATTCTTAAGGTACGGATACACTGAATCACGGCGACACAACTCAAGAACAAAATTAATATTAAAACGCACACTACTAATTGAATGCGGGCACTGCCATAAGTTAAAGCACTAACTTATAATACTTGGGTTGTCTCATCGTGTTTAAGTGAATCTGTTGTTTTTCGTATGAAAAAATTCAAAGCTGTAAAGCGGTATTTTTTATAATTCTTGGAACAGTAATACCCCATCTTTAGTGATAGTCAGCAACTGTCTACGGCTTTCGTTATCTTTGCAATAACTATTACATTGTATTTTAAGTTGTGTGTGCCTTATTTTATTAGTTATTATCTTGCTTTTACCGTGGGAAAGATTAAAAGAGTCAAATCTTTAACATTAAAAAGTAATGAATACCGAGTAAACACTTACTACACTAATGTAACAAAAACTATCACAAAATATCTAAGTAATAATATTGTTCCTTGCTACTCAAAACTTTCAAATAATAAAATTAATATATCTTTGATTGAGTTGCTCAAGATACCAATATAACTTTTCGTAGACAAAAAACATACCAGTTCCAATTCTTACATCACATTACCCAATAAAGGTAAGTGCACATTACACTGGGCCACACTGTCGCATTGCAGGGCGAAAATCCGCGCGAATATTTCCCATACATTTATTATAGTCTCTGTTATGCCAGAGTGCAGCAGTCTTCAATATCACGCAGGGGATCGCCGAGCAGTGCATGCAGCACGTTGTCGCACGTTGAAACATGTTCAATGTTCATTTATACTGTAACAGACAATTTGCCGCTGCTCTGCAGCCCGGCACGCATTACTGTGCCAAGTTTAGGTTTCGGAGCTGCAATGCGCTTTCCGTGAGCTGACATAATATGCACTTATCTTTATGTAAGTGATGTTGCAGAAGGTGTATTATAACAACGATACCCAGCTGCATAAGTGAAGTTATTACAAATGTTTTAATCTTTACCACGGTAACACGCTACTATAATATTAGAAACTTTTGTATTAAAATTATACCTTTTGTGTGCTTCAAATAGAATTAGTTACCTTAGTTAACTAACCAAAGTTAGTTGAAATAATTTTATCTATGTCTTGATGGACTTGTATTTTAGGAAAAAATGTGTATATCTTTAATTTGAACGAAAGCAATCATACTCGTATTAAATTTGTGTAAGTTAAAAATTTTATATTATCGGATCATTGTAATAATTTGGTGTCGCAACGACGTGTAGGTTAGGTGTATGTTCGAAGATTTTCGTCTTAATATTATTAAGTGTAATTAATGTCCTCGACTAGTTATTAATTATGATAATTTTTTGTTTGTTATTGAATTGTTTTTCACCTTTCTCGTCACTAGTAACGGTGCTTGCTTTATGGGAATTGAAGATTAGAGGTCTAACAGCAATTAAAATTATATCAGACAATATTAAAAATAAAGAAAACGAATTACTGAGAAAAGTAATAAACTTGTTCAATTAACCTTTAGCTACCAGAATTAATTGTTTTGTTTTGAGTTCAACTTGTTTATGAAGAAACGGTGAACTTTTTAAATGTTAAAAGTCTTTGATAAAATTAATTATTTTATAAAAATTTGTAAATCAAGAATTTGCAATAATTTTCAACAAGAGTTTTTACTTATTCTCCTCACTAAAATTTTGTAATTTAGTTGCGCATTTAATTTGTGTTAAAGAAACAGGAGTCTACAATTCCCACAAAATAAACTGACCAGTGAAAATGGCATTACGCAAACGAACACCACACTAATGATACAAATATAGATGATAGATAGTTACATGAGAGGAAATTCCTAAATTATTTTAATATGTAAGGTACTATAATATTACGGCATACAATAATAGACTTCTATGGGAATCTTGTCCTCAATAGTAATAGTATTAGGAAAATAGTCGACTAGAGGCACGGTTGAACTGACGTGGCGATCGCGCGAACGTGCGCTTCGATTTCTTGATTACAGTGACAGCTGACTGTAGTGCCCACAATGGATCGCTTAATGGATTAATAATAAAATTGACACATTTAATGACGGAGAATTTTAAATGTATTAATTTGTAAAGGTTAAGGTCAGAATTGACGCACATACAGTCAGTTCTGTTTGTACCTATAAAGTAATGCGTACCGTGTCGTGTCGCGGGTTGCAACCGCGTTAGTGTGGCCGTACCTTAACTGTTCAGTCACTTGTATCACGAATCATTGCCACTTATTACTTTTAAGATTTATGCACTATGCTATAATATACATATAACTATAATAATATTCGTATTGTATGTTCTAAGTCATAAATAGCTCAATAATTTATGAAATTCGTAATTGAAATAATTGTAATAAATAGTTATTAAGCAATTATTATAAAAATAGATGGATGCAAAACTTAGGATAAGGCGAAATAATATACATTATAAAAAAAAAAATAATTTAACATGTAAGTTTAAGGTTAATGTTTAAGTCCCATTTTGTAATGTTAATTAAAAATCAAGCACTACCATTACCATTATGAATACACTCATGACTTCTTACTGCTAACATTGAAATGTATTATAAATATGAACTATAAATATTAAATGTTATGCGTTAATAATAAACACGTGTTTTTTATTCATAATGATTTCCTACAACCAAAAGTTAATATGTAAATGACAAAATAGGTTCATAATGACTCTCACGTAGCTCTTAAAGTATTTAAATTGAAAAAAAATGTGTAAGTTGGATTTATAATTGGGTTTGCTCAATTGAACAAATGACACCACTAACTACTACGTAGTAATATAAACACAAACACTGATAGAATAGAACAAACTTTATTGTACACCAAAATACATAGGTACAATGGTATTCTTATCATCACAGATAACAATATCTACCAGACAACCATAGAATGGACTGTAAGAACTTAAAATAGGCCCTCTTTATTTCTTCACGCTTAAATGCTGTACAGGTTTATGATATTTGGTAGATAGCTTATATCCTGCATTACAATACATATAGGCTTAAAGGCATGAAGCAAAGGCTTATAGCACAAGTATAGGAAAAAATTTGAAAACTGTTTTGAACAAGATGCTCTCTCTCTAAAATAATTAGTACTCTAATGGCACATAGGCAGCAGCATTATTTAATAATTGGCTTAACCAAATCACAATACTGAGGAATCAATTGAAAAATAACTTACGACTAGAAGAGCTGAAAACTACTTAGACAAAGCGCTTCAGAAACATTCACATAATTAGTCTACAATTATTATAAAAGAAAATAAATTTAACAATAATTTTCAAACAATTTATATTCTACCCAAAGCTACTGCTAAACAAAGCCCAAGGATTCAAACCAATATCTAACTTAGGCGACGGAGCATTATAATACCCCTGTACTAAGTCTACTAACGATATGGGGCAAGTGAACTGATCACAATTTGAGAGGATGTGGCCGAGACGGTGAGCAGCGTCGTAGGTTGCTTGTTCCACTGGCTCTGATGCTAAGATCTTCGTCATGGGTAACCTTGAAAGATAGAGTAGAGATGAAGATATATACGAAAGCAAATATCAAAGATGAAGTTAGGAGAACACTAATGAAGAAACTAATTTGGAAGCTCAGGGGTCTGTTATTCGTTAAAAGTAAAGTAATTAAAAGCAATGTATTTGACGTTAAATTAAATGAAGTAGAAACTATTTCTGCTATAATAATAATAATAATTACTTTATTTCAAGTTTGCACTCATAGAATGGTTAGTAACAATATTAACTTAAAACAATGTTTCTAGCTATTAAAATTCAAAATAAGTATATAAAAATAAATTAAATTAATTATTAAAATGTTAAAATTTCCCTTAATAAAATGTCATTGATCAAAATTAGTTAGTTAGTTTATTATTTTAGCATACATATATATATGTATTTTATTATTATAAATAACTTATTTTATATTTTTCCATTTGAACTATTTGTTATGTATTTGTTTATTGTGCAAACCTACCACAGTGTTGTCTTTTTTAACTCAAAGGTTGACTGGTAAAGAATGCCTTGTGGCATTAAGTCCGCCTATGTACCACTATTGTACATGAAGTTTAAATAAATAAATAAAATAAAATAGTATAAACAACACTTTAAATGTCATGGAGACTTAAATGACAGAGAATGAAGATGTGGACCTTAGTATGACTCTTCCGAAATGAGCTAAATTCCCAATTATATTTGTCAGAATACTAGATATTGTAGAAAATCACACTTTATATTATAGACAACATTTTGCGAGTGTGGAATGGTGTCTATATATTTTTTACTGGCTTTTGCTCGCGGCTTCGCCCGCGTACATACAATATAACCTATGTTAACGCAATTTTCTTAAGGTGAAAAAATTTTTAACAATCAGACTAGTACTTCCAAAGATTACTTCCTACAAACAAAAAAAAATGCAAACTTTACTTCTTTAAAATATTTGTGTAAATTTCTTTAGGCTCAAACATCTTAATAGGTGGTAGATGTCCTGAATAGCTCATAGAATATTTTTTAACTAGGGAGTGTATTCCCTTGGGTCAAAGCAACAACTAGTAAATAAGTAATTACTTACGTAAACAAAGTCCGGAACATCTCCTCAATCATATTCTCTCCATGAGGAACAAGTCTTTGAGTTGTCTCGCACAACGTCTTGAGAATACATTGCCTTCCGTTATAGCCCATGCTGAAATAAACAACATATTATGACAGACATACATTATTCAAACGATATTATATTTTTATGCTTGAGTTCAATAAAGCAATCTAGATAGTTTTGGAACAGTAAGCAGAATTTGGCTCGTTATTTCAAACTGTCGAGTATACTACGTAATCTTTATATCTTTCTTAAAAAGTTATTGATGGCGCCATAGACCAATAACTTGGGAGGAAATTTAAAATTGTTTGTGATTGTTCCTTGGACCTGAATCAAAATGAATGGTAGAGTATGTATGGTTACGGATTTTGAAAACTACGTAGGTAAATATGATAATACATATACGATTCGAATTAGGATGACGAAACTATGACACTAGCTGGACAAAGAAAATTGGGAGCAAACTTTGCAGCACAAACCTGTAGATTCAGCGTCAGTCGGTCTAGGTGTTAGGTCAAGCATACATGTTAGAACAGGATAGAACATGAATGCATGATAGGATAATGTAGTATATGCAAGTAATTTCTACTTTGACCAACACTACACACTACATTATCAAAGCAATTGAAAAAAAAAATAATTTCAAATAAACCATTTGCTATTTACCAATATTTAACTAAATAAAAGAATCCGAAAAAAAAGTGAAGCTAAATTGCACGTTCCAAAGCGTAGATCTCTATGAAGAAGCACGTGCAAGAAAGTCCAGTTCAAGTCGAGTTACATTAATAATCTTGGTTACATTTTTTTTTTTGTCTATAAACCTAACAGTTACTTTAGGAACTAAAAACTGAGCCAAAAATTTCCTTCCACTACTTTACTGATTTCAAATCATCAATCTATTTTACCGAAACATACTTCTCCATAATCTTCTCTAACTTTCCGTACAGCTCCCGTCTACTTCTTCTCTGTTCCATTGGTTTCGTCAGCCTGTTATGTCTTCTGTAGAACCTGGCTGTTTCGGTGGCATTAGGCAGCTCGTACGCTATACCCCAGTTCATGCCCCAAGTAAAAGTGCCCGGAGCTGAGCTAGGTGCAGGTTGGCCAATCACACCCACGGTCATGCAGCCGGCGCACTGGAAAAGGTAATTGAAGGTTTTAGAATTGAAGAAGAAGAACAATATTTCCAAGGCGATGAGAAAGAAGAAAAAGTTTTAGTAATGTTTTCATTAAATCTTAAAAAGATGAAATCACACTCATGTTATTAAAACAAAAGTTTTCGTGTACATGAGAGTCATTCCTTCACTCTCAAGAAGCTGAATAGATTGCAGGACATTTTTAAGGTCATTGGATAGTTTTTATGTTAGAATAGTTTCCTAATTTCACGCAAGTGAAAGCGCTGGTAGAAACGAGGTCACTACAAAACAGATAAAGTAAATAAATTTTAACCTGCTACTTTTTATGAAGTTTTTACAAAATCATCAAAGACTAAATACCTAGAAATAAAGACTTTCAGCAAGCGTAAAATGGCGACATACAGTCGTCTACGGAATCATCTTACTAAGTTATTCAGCTCTCATACTCCCATCAAATGGAGCTCCGGTGGAAATTATGTACATGTCTCATAAAAGTAAGCTAGCCACCTTAGTAATAACAAGTCTTGCGTTAGTACGCCGTCTCCGAGCATCACAGGAATTTTAAATCAACTCCTTATGGCTACGAACATCAACTTGATAATAATTTATTCCAACATCACCATGGAAATATATGTGAAGAAAAAACGGCGCTCATAAATCGTGGATAAGACATAAAAAACTCTCTTAAAATTTAAGAGAGATAAAATTCTAAAAAGTACGTAATCAACCAGGTTTTATGTGTCTGGATGATACGTTTTAAGGCTCTGCATCTAATCTAAGTGCTACTCTAATACATACGAGTTTCTCCCCAATTTTGTCGGGTTCTGTTTCGAATTAAAACTTTTATCATTACATTTTATGTCCATCTGTTTATTGCTATAAAAAAGACATAGCTTTGGTGGTTTATTTAACGTGTAAATTTTGCTCTAAACCTTGATTGGTTAGTAAATTAAATAAAAACTTACCGAAAAACTGGAGCCTTCTGGAAAGGCAACATATCTTTTTCTTCTGGATAAAACCTTTGAACCTGTTTTGGCTGCACACAATTCACTATAAAAACATGCCAATACGAGCAAAACTAAAACATACGAATATTTCATTTTCATTTGATTTGTATATCGTGCTGAACTGTTCATAGATGAACATATCAATGGAGGCCTCTCCTTTAGTAGGCCTCTACGGCCTAGCTGTAAAACATAGTTTAAATAACGGATCCAGTGATTTTCACGTCATAACTGAGCTAACCGTGGAATCACGAAGCGAATGGCATACTGAACTAAATAGTAGCTAATGTCAATCATTACTTACCTGCCCATATTTTCATTAGATATTTGAAAATATCATATTTGTATAAATCATTTTATGCAGTTGCAAACTAAAATTTATGTATGTTACAGATAAAGGTAAACATAAATTTTGTTATATAATTATGAAGTGAATTGATTAAGAGCGAAATTTATTTAACTATTTCCTATGTATATACGTATACCTCAATATTAGAAACTTACAATTTGTTATATAATTAAAGATGCAAAATTTAGCTTTGAATTTCATTTAAGAGAAAAATTTCGACAGATTTTCTCATACACACATAGGTACGTAAAAAAATATATCCCTCGAGTGTTGTTGGATATAAATGGATCTAACAATTTCATTAAGATAGCCGTCAAAATATGAAAAGTTGATTAATTAACTCTGAAACACATTGAAAACCTTTCACAACGGTTTATTGAAGGTCGATTCATTTGCCTGTTAACGCGGGTTCCGTCAAAATTGGGAATCAATTATACCCAAAAGTTATCACAGAGTAAATGCTTTTAACCCTTTATATCTCTTTTAGTCCATTGTTGGATAATATTTTGAGATGGATTGTGAAAAAGATGTTTTAATTTTGAACAAAATTCTGGATTTACGAAAGCATAAACTGGTTAGAATAAATTGGAAGCTCTTAAAGTCACTTCAGCTTAGCCATTGGTAGTGAACAGATTACGTACTATAAGACGCGGCGTTGGAAGACCATGTGAGAGGCACATGGTAGATCGACGACCTACTACAAGTCACGAGAATCTGATGGACGCACATGGGAGGCCTGTAATAAAGTTGATAATGACTTAAAATCTAATAAATAAAAAATTATAAATTTTATTTAAAAGAACAAAAAAGTTTATTTGTGACTCGAACAACAGGACAAACGACAAAACAAAAATAATACACCATCTATAATAATATATTCTCTAAAATAAAACAAAAACTTAAAAAAAGACATGTTCGGTGACTAAAAAGCTCATATCTCAGCAAATACTGCGATATTAAAAAAAATGCTGCCCTAACATTTTGATAGGGCAGGTGATGCCACTCACAAAACACGGACAAGAGGTAGAAAAAAATAATGAAAAAACAGTGGTAATAAATTTAATAGTAATTTCAAAGCTTTACTTACGAAATCCGTTATAAAATGTATGTGTACATATATATTATTATCACCAAAGTATGCCGAGACTTCTATTCTTATAAGGTTGAGGTCATAAGAACATATGCATATTTCTGAAATCTTTTGTAAAATTGACAACAAAAACCAATTTGACACAAAATAAAAATATATTAGCTTGAACTATGTAATCTATTCAAATAAATAAATATTAAATTAAGTTCAACACACTAGTTTGCTATCCAAAACCAAACTAATTCATGTGGCTCATAAAGCTGCTCAACTGAAATGGAAATAAGCAGGATAAGTCTGCCGTATGCCCGACAAACTTACTGTTGACCAAAGTAGGTGTAGTACAAAGTTGATACCTTGAAACAGTCTGACGGGGTCGTAGCATACCAGGAAGAAGATCACGGGACGAACTAGACAGATTTTGCCAGAACTGGCAAGAGGAAGCGCCCGTGAAAGATGGATATATTGAGGCCTTTATTTAGGAGTGGTACAGTACAGAGTATTAAAACTATAATATCTATAATCTTTGTATATAAAAGTAGAAACTGACTGACAGACTGAAATATCAACTGACAGTCAAAACCACTGGGTCTAGGGGCGTGTTTTGCACAAGGAGTCCTTTCCTGACATAAACGAGCACTAAGAAAGGATTCTCTAAAATTCAACCCCTAAGGGGATAAAATGGGGTCTAAAGTTTGTATGGAGAAAACTATGTTTACGCGGGCAAAGCCGCTGGCAGAAGCTAGAGAACTGACTGACTGGCATCAGCACAATCTAACCTAGAATAGGAATAGGAACGTGAAACCTTGCACGAGGCTTCCTTTTAAAACGTAGACAAGTCTTATGAAGGGGTGTTTAAAAAATTATTTTTTTGAGGAGATGAAAAGGGAAATTTAGTTTGTATGCAGTCTCATTTCATGTGCAATATGCTTGAAAATTTGCACAAATAGTATCATAATCATAAGTAAAAGATAACAGTCGTCATCATTTGGTTGTTATTTTTTATCATCAACATATAAAACAAAATGGCTAACCGCTTTTGTATATGCCACTTTTACTTAAAACCACGCAATGAATTTTTATACAATTTTCACTGATAGAAAGATCAATAAATTAGAACGGTTTATTAGCACCCATGCAAAGCCGGGGTGATTCGCTAACTTCTTATATTAACCAAAATTACTACTAAATAATGCCCAAGGGTTCTTCGCTACATCGAGTTTTGGCGCTGGTGCATTATAATACCCTTTCATTAGGTCGACCAATGAGACGGGACATCTGAATTTGTCACAGGACTCCAAGACACGACCTAGCCGATGTGCTGCATCGTAGATGGCATGTTCCACTGGTTCTGTTGGTAGGACTTTGGTTGGTGGCATCCTGTAAATGATAAACATATCTTAGATTGGGAACACATTTATTGTGCGTACAGACAAGGAGTGAAATTCCCTGCCGGAGTCTATATTACCTATTAATTTAGGAGTCTTTAAGGGGCCAGCGACGGATGAATTTCCATACAAACGTAATACCACGCTCATTTGCAGGTGGAGCATATTTCCAACATATTATGATTATATTCGGTTATAGACAATATTTATCTACGTAAATAAATACCTGTTATGGTCGCAAATCATATTTTAATCAAAATACAACTTGACACAGACCAGCAAAAAGCAAAAAACTTAAGAAAATTTTAAATTCGCAGACTACCTTAGAGCATATCCTTTATATAGTGCCCGCTCGTTAATTTTCTGCTAAGGCTTATATAGAATTGGTACGAGTAGTGATACAATAATAGACTAATGGTAAAGTCTCAAGACACAAACTTATAGAACCGTCGATTGAAGTTCAAGGCTCCATATTATTTACTGATATACCTTAGTTTCAAAATAAATAATATATAATAAAATAGGTTGAGCTGAGCAAAACTATGAAATAAAAAATATAAAAAGAGCTTTTGAAATGGTAAGTACTATTAAAATGAATTAATTAAAAACTCACGTGAACAAAGTCCTGAACATCTCTTCGACGACATTTTCGCCATGAGGGACCAGTCTTTGAGTGGTCTCGCAAAGAGTCTTCAGAATGCATTCTCTGCCACTGTAGCCCATACTGAAACAAATTATAAATAAATCTATCTAAGTAACAGACCGATTTAGACTCCTACCTAAAGGGTTCATCAGAAGCGGCTAAGAGACAAAAAAGAGTGGACGAACGGAAAGAAGGCCTGTAGGAGGACACAACGGGCTTAAAATAATAAAGTAACAGGTTTGTCAAAGTAAACATTGTGTAACGAAAGTAAATCTCTATGAAAACTTAAACCTTTTGAGAACGTTGGGCGTCTACCAAAGTAAATAATGGAAGCTCTAACTTCGCCTCGAGATATTAGTAGTTTCTAAAAAAAATTTAGTTAAATCAAATGTAATACCAAAATCTACACACCAATGACTTAAAAGAATTTGTGTAATTTTCTTAGTCTACCTACTTTATAGTATGAAATGTATATGACTGTATATTTGTTAATTAATTAAGCCTCAATGACTAAACGGAATTGGGTTTCAATATACGAGTACGTGTAGAAATGTATATGTAGTATGTAGACCACTAGTTACTAAGAATCGACAAATATAGGTACTAAAATATGGCGTTATGCTTTTTGCTCGGAGTTTCCTTGCATGATCGAATAAGGAATGAAGATAAGGTTACCGACATAGCACGAAGAATCGCCGAACTAAAGTGACAATGGGTAAGGCACATTGCTCGCAGAACAAATGGCCACTGGAGCCGAAAGGTTCTGGAGTGGCGACCGCATACCGAAAGACGTAGCGATGAAAGGCCTCCTACAAGGTAGACCAATGCCCTGGTAAAAGTTGCGGAAATCCAATAGATGCGAGACGCACAGGATCGTTCATTATGGCTAGACTTGGGAGAGGCCTATGTCCAAGAATGGTCGTCTTTTGGCTGAAATGATAATGATGATGATGGCGTCGACCCCAGCAAAGGTGGTAAGAAGATCTGATCATGTTCACGGAGTAAACTTGTCCAGAAATTGCCCTAGACAGGCAACTGTACTTCGGAAACCCAGGTAACCTTCGTGAAATGGTTAGCGATACCAAGACGCTGCTGGCCTTTCTTGAGGAGCTGGGGTGGATCGAATGACTCATTTGTCCCACCTGTACGTAAAATACGCGCTTTAGTCGTGGAGTTGCGGACAACAGCCCGTTGTACCTACACCTATACCTATTGCCCTAGACAGAGAGGTTTAGCAACAAGTAATATGTAACCAATCATTATATGTAACACATAATATGATTTAAAAGAGTGTCCATGGAGTTTCTTGCACGTTCTTCTCCATAGAGACCTACTCTTTGAAACTTGCAATTTAGCTTCACTTTTCTTGGACTGACCAACATTTGACTATTCAAAAGTGCCTGTAAATGGTCTATTTGAAATAAAGGCTTTAATTTTGATTTAGTTTAGAAGGAGAAAGAGAAGGACTTTACCCAGCAGTGGAACACACTAACGGCTATTAAAAAAATTGCGTCTCAAACTTACTTGTCCAAAATAGTCTCCAGCTTCCCATACAATTCTCGCCTATTGATCCGCTTCTGAAGATGCTGTTTATATTTCTTCTGTTTGTAGAAAATTGCCGTCTCCGTGACGTTCGGCAACTCATAGGCTATTGCCCAGTTAAGACTGAATGTAAATGTCCCAGGGGAAGAGGAAGGTGCGGGCTGGCCAATCACACCTACTGTAACGCAGCCGGCACACTGGAAACGATTTAATATTATTATTTCGTATATTCATTTTTTTTATGTTCATTATTACATATTCGTATTCATTCAACCTTTATACTAGCTTTTGCCCGCGGCTTCGCCCGCGTGGCATTAGGTACTTAAAGAATCGGGATAAAAGCGTATGTTCTTTTCCATGTCAAAGGCTATATGCAGGCTAAATTTCATCCAAATCCGTTCTGCCGTTTTTGCGTGATTAAGTAACAAATGTCCAAACATCCACAATTTCACATTTATAATATTAGTTAGGATTTAAAAAAAAACGTAAAAAATAGTTGTCCGCTGGTGTCCGGAACAGGGTCTTGCTACCTGTGTTTAAGACTCCAGAGACAAAAACCTATATACAGGGTTATTTGTAAAACACTAACAACCTTGAAGTTCTATAATACCTACTAACGAAAGCCATAGAACAAAAGTTGTTGTTTATGATATCAACTTTTGTTCCATGAGTTTTCACAAAACATAATTAATTTACCAAAAATAAACCTTCAATATTTTGTTGGACTATCTAACACATTTCAACTCTGTACTTTTTTATATCTACTTACACCTGCATGACGCGACGCAAGCGCATCAAGCACCCCGTCACTCGATCCCGCTATTGTACTATCGCTTGCTTCGCACAAACTTCGTAATTTTTAGAACGTTCTATCTAAATATTTTTATTTTTGTATGAAAATCTGATGAACTAAAATATGATACATATTTAAAAGTAATAGAACAAAAGATGTTGTTTATGATGTTAGTAACATAGTACTGAGGGGTAGTATAGAAGTGTAGCTCGCTGTCCGGCCGCCCGGTAACTGTCTGGACCAAGCCAAGGTCGTTGACGGCGCGCGCTGTTCCCGTGCGTCTCAAGGAGTTGTCAGCAACAGCAGGGGCCCAACCGGGTCGAAGCCTACTGGGGCCAGGGTTATCCGAAAGGGCGCTCAAGCCCCGGTATGAAGGCTTGAAGGAACGGGATGGGTTTTTTAGTCAGTAAGCGTCTGTCACTATCTCCCGCTCCGCCCAAGAGCGGGGGTTGTCATAAGATGATTTTTCCCATCGAAAAAAAAGGGGTTGCTAGTTTTTTACAAAAGATCCTGTTTATTATTATTTTTGGAAAAACTTTGTGCAAGCCTTTCCTCAGCAGTGGGACAGTAATAGCTAGAAAAATATTATATTAATACGATTATACCGAGAAAGGTAAGTAAATTAAGTATCTTGACTTATGGTTCGCGAGGCTGTCGACATGTGGGTTGTGGACTCAGTGATCATTGCAGTGATAGTCATGTCAGTCAATGGCTTAACAGCCACGATCCTCGGTCAACCTCTTAGGGGGCGTAAGACGGCTGGATCACGGACCCGATTCAGAGGTGGTACAATCAAAAGAGCTACATCTGGTTACGGCTCGTCTATACACGAACCGTGTAACTAACTTACTATTTAGAAGGTGCCTTTCTTTGAAGCCCTGACCGCCGGTAGCTTGAACCCTTCTCCCGATGCCAGTGGGATATTTTTTTCTGTTTTAACCTTTCAATCGTATCATATTAGAGACACAATAGAAAGACAATGACAGTTCGCTTGGGGTTTAATGAATTAAATATTCAAAAATATAATTTACATGTAAATATTAATGAGTATACGATTATACCTTCATATCACTAATTCATATAAATTCAAATAAGTTAACCCTTCACTAGAAATTATTTCTGTATTGTGGGTTCATTTGGTTCGATATATTATAAACTCACTTAAACATGACATCCATACCCGAAACCACAATCTGTTATAAATCATTTAAGAATCTGTACCGTAAAAGAATTGATCCCGCGATACAAATACTACGCCAACCATCCCATTAAACTATAATACTGGATAAATTCAAAGTAAATTAAAAAAAAACATCGACACTATGACAGCCTGTGATTAAAATAATTATTTATAATAAATAGTTGTCGCTCGGCTCAATGATATTTCAATTCCAGGTTCCAAGTATTTTTACGACCTGACCAAAAATGAAATATCGGTTCCTTCATAATTACCTATGTACGGTACGGTACTTTATAATTATGAGCAAACGTTCAATGGCACAGAACAATGACAACATTTTTAAGTGTTCAAAACGAGTTGAAAAAAACAACCAAGATCAATTCCCACAAAACGTTGATACTTTTAAAGCCAATTAAATTTTCAAAAAGAAAAAAAAACTTACCGAGAAACTCGATCCTTCAGGAAAAGCGATATATCTTTTCCTTCTCGACAAAATCTTTGAGTGAGAAACATCACTTGTATTTGTTAACGCACAAAACTGAACACAACTTAAGAATATTACAAACAATAAATTAATATTGAAATACATTTGAAAAGTTAAACAAAAGACTATCTCAAAATCGTAGGTAACTGACAAAGACACGAATGATCAAAAATAAAAGATTATTTCTATTAAACTTTTATAAAATCGAGTACAAATCAAGAGTACCTCTAAAGTGATAGGTGCCTTAGAGGTGAAACAATGAAATGAAGTTCAATTACAAGTAACGGAAACGATATTGTTCAAATTTTATAACTGTATCGTTCAAATATGCTAAAAGACACCGATCGAGGAAAGTGCCCCTATTTGACAAATTAGTATCAATAAAAATGTTCTATTTGTTTCTAGAACGTACATTGTGCATGTTATTGAATGTATTTAGAATAAGACGCATTTCGTCATGAATAAATTCAAGTATTGAAAAGTGGGCCAAACTTATCGACTAAATGGGGCCATATTTACATGTCAGGTGTCTTTGTGGCCAGTCCAGACAGACAAAGATGGCGGAATAAGTCACGTTAGATGGGTTTTTATCTGCATTTTTGGTTTCGTGGCTGAAAACATAACTGTAGGGGATTGGTTTGGCAAGAATGGGTAGCTCGCTATCCAACCGTCCGGTAATCGTCCGAACCGAGCCCAAGACGTCGTCAGCGCGTATTGTTCCATGCGCTTCTCAAGGAGTTGTCAGCAAACCGTAGGGGCCCAGTAGGATCCAAGCCTACTGGGACTAAGGCTATGTTTCCGAAAGGGAAGCTCAGCTCCGGTATGAAAGGCAACGAAGGAACAGGGTGGGTTTTTTAGTCAGTAAGATTCTGACACTATCTCCTGCTCCACCCAAGGGCGGGGGATGCCATCTAGATGATTTGCCTACCTAAAAAAAAAAGGTTTGGTTTCGATTTCTAGGTCAAGAAAACAGTCTCAGTCTGGGATGTGGGAGTCTGGCTCGTCCATTCCGTCCGCCCTAGAGCGAGAGAAGTTAGTAGATGATTTTCCACTACAAAAAAGCTCCGTACATAATATTATTTAACTAAACCAACATCAAAAAAATTACCCCACCATAAAAATCATGCACCTACTTTAGCCGTCATAAAAGTAAGCTTAGGGTAAAAATAGCCCAGTTTGCATATTGTTCGGGTAAAAACCTGAACACGATGACGGATAGCAGACATTCCATTAGGCTCGTAACGTGACAGAGGCCGGAATATGGTAGCGCCATTACCCTAAATCCGTTGGTATACAAATCATGTGTCCATTGCGTTTGTGGACCAAATCGATGAGAACTCTTTACGGTGTTCGATGGTTTTAATTATGGAACCTACTTAGTGTACATAGGCCACAAAAAAGCTGCTTATAGCTACTTTTTGTGGCCTGTGTGCGGTGATGCCGCTGCATAAAAAAGCTAGAAGCCTCTTCTAGCTTCTCCGGCCACAATCTTTCGCGCGCTTCAGCTTTTTTTTTGCGGCCGCTTCTAGCAATTTTTTGTGGCCGCTTCTAGCTTTTTTTTTTTGTGGCGACTTTTTTTGTGGCCCGTGTGTCGGGACTTAGAGTTTCAATACTTCAACCAGCTGGCTTGGCAAATTACATTTTGTTACCATTCCCGCCAAACGTTAAGTACAAAATGTATGGCAATGACATGACCAGCCATGTCACTCCTCCGCAGGTAATTTTCCAGGAATAGCATAAGAAGTAAAAAGGTTGACAAATGTTGGGAAGATGCCCTCAAAAACTTACCGGATAAGTTTTTGAGGGACAAGCTGTTGTCAGAAAATGGAAAATGGGGAAGACAGTCAATAATTAAGTACTTTAAAAAACTAAGGACACTTCTTATTAACGTTTTACTGTAGGTAAAAATATTGGAGTTTCAGCTCTCATTGCTATACTTACTTCAAAGATACACCTCGTATATCTTGAATATGACGTTTGTTACTACAAATTCATGATATCTCATAGACTTGCACATACAGACATCTCATCACAGAAACCCATTGTTATTTTTGTTTTATCCAGTTCTTGTGGCGACTTTTACTGAGTAAATAAAACCTGTGTTCTTCCTGAAACCATTCATCCAAGACCATGGTAACTGTTGAAAAAAAATCCCAAGGATATGGATCCAGCAGGGCCGCCGCCCGTACAGTTTGCTGACATCTCTTTGCAGCACGAATGGAACAATCGCACCGTTAACGACTCGGTTTTGGACTTTACCGGATAGACCCATTGCTCGTCGTGCTCAATGTTGGACATAGGCCTCTTATAAGTGTCGCCAAATGATCTTGTGCGTCTCGTATTCATCACATCCCCGCAACCTTTACCAGGTCATCGGTCTACCTTGTGGGAAGCCTTTCAACGCTGCAACTTAAGTTTGGCGATTCTTCATGCTCTGTCGACCTTAGTTCTCCTGCGGATATCTTCATTTCTTCTTCATGGGGTCCGAGCTTTTTAAAGAATTATCCAAACGCCTTTTTGACACTTCACTTGACCCAAAGGATGGCTTTTACCTTGGTCAGAGATTAAGCATTACCAAACAACGTGGCAATGCCGTCAGTCTTTTGGGTACACTTCCAGTCAACAGCGATGCGGAGGAATATTTTATGTAAGAGTTAATGTGTATAAAAGCATTCGTTTTTCTAAGAAAATAATAACTATCTTGCGAATGTTATACCTTTGAAATTGATGTGCATGTGGTATATAGCCAAGACAAGTCACCCAACTATGTTATGAGTAATCTCTTCATGTTAAGTACTATACTTAGCTACTACCCTGGTATAAACAAATTGATGCTCATAGATATTCCAAGGCGCCTTTCTAGAAAGTTCGAAAATTATCTGGAGTTTTATACCTACATCACAAATCGTGTGTGACATTATACTCCAACAACCTCTGTGGCCCTTATAATCCCTTTTCTCGCTCTTATACCACTTGAAATTCAAGTCAAGATTGAAAGTAATAAAATTTAACGATTTTATCCCCTCGTGCAGTGAAGGTTGATAACTACTGTGCTCTGAATGTCAGCTGAGTCTGTAAAACGTTAAAATCTTAATGTAACTTGTCGAAGGATAGTGGGCACTTGAGGATATTGTTATAAAGACCACTCTTGGCTGACGATTACTTGATAAGACCTTGCAAATCATCACCTTAGTGATTTAGTGGATCACAGGCGCTGTCAAAGGCTTATTTCAATCTGTACTTACAGATAAAATTTGTTTTTTTTTTTTTACATTAACAAAGGTCCCTTAGAACCGTAGTGAAAAGAAACATGTAGGTAAAGCTAGCGCAAAATAAGTTGGTGCGTCGCCGAAATTGGAAACTAATCGTTTGACCTTTATGTCATGTATCAAGAGAATGTGTTGTGTTCTGTGTTTTTTATCGTTACTAAAGTAAATAGTAATCATTATTATACCAAAAGTGATTAAAAGTGGTAGCAGGGATATTATCTTGAAAGTCAAACGTGGTTGTGAAGAGAAATGAGAAAATATTAGGCCTACAGTACCATTTTTCAAAATTAGACTAATTTGTCAAGTAATTTTTCGGGTGAGCAAGTCAACAAAATTTGTTGAAAATGGACTGCTATGTGCTTAAATCTTAATCAAGTGACTATCATGACGATATGAATTCTGCAAACTTCATCCATGAAAGAATAAACAGTGCCAAATCTAAAACGGAATTGTATTGTAGTAATGGACAATGCATCATACCGCAGCACATAAATAAACAAAGTCCCTACAAGAGACAATACAAAAGCGCAAGCGTTACTGTAATGCCAGAAGAATGACAATGTATCTCTACAAAAAGATGTTTTTTTTTTTTAATGTTATAGGTTAATGGATCTCAAAATGGACAAATAAACAATGGACTTATCCGACTCTTCTGATAAAGACTAGCATGGAATTCTGGTGCTAAAATTGCTAATTAATTTATTAAGATATTCAATATAATAAGATTTACAAAGTTCTCACGTTTTTTTTTTTAATAATAAAGGTAAAAATTAAATAAATAAATTACACTGATTTGTTAGGCTGGCAACAATAAACACGCCCCCAGCTACGCGCCAAGTTATCTTGCTCGCGCTCTAAACGAGATATTTTTAATACATTCTTCTTTTTCATCTTTGCATGTCGATGTACTCTCACAGTTTTTTTTCTGTCCAGTATTTGGCATCCGCTAGATGCGGGACGCACAGGAATTGGGGGAGGCCTATGTCCAACAGTGGACGTCTATCGGCTGAAATGATGATGATGAGTATTTTGCAACCTTCACGGCTCTGTTATTGGCCTCGTATGATCCTGAAAACTGCAGGTGGTTGTGCAGGATGGACAGCACAACAGGTGGCATATGTCCATGTCATGTAATACATTAAATTCACATGATTTAAATGAGTATCCATGGACTTACTTGCACATTCTTCGCCATAGAGATTAACGCTTTAGAATGTACAATTAAGATCATTTTTCTATCTAAAGGTCAAACAAAGGTCGTGATACTAATAGGAAAGACTTTACTTACCTGCAACAAACATAACCTAATATCTACGATCCAAACCCCTGTATTTAGCAAGATCCCCAAAACTAAGGTCTTTACTCCCCTTATCCGTACAGTCTCAGCGTTCAAAAGATTTATGAAAACATACATCACTGCGGCGACTTGACCGCCCCTACTAATGGCTGACGAACGATACTTATGACCATCGTTATTATTTGAGGACAAAAGCCCGATGGCTTCGACAAAAAACTTGACAAATTCTATGTGTGTTGGGTGAATGAGGTCATCGGCTGTTTTTCTGTGGTTTGGGTTCTGTTATGTACTTACTTTTTCTGGGTTTGTAAATGGATCGGGTTGTTCAAGGTCGCTGTTTTACAAAGCTGCCCTTTAAGGAAATTGGTTTTTATCGCTTCTGTGATTTGATGCTTATAATTTTCTTACTAGCTGCAGTTAAATTCCTTACAGAAGGACAGGAGAGTTGTGGTGACTTAGCAAATATTTTGCTGATCAAAGTTATCTAACATCATATCTAAATTAAGACACATCATATTCAGTACATCAGGGTTTTGAATTATTTCTTACTTCAAGTCTGAAGCTTCCTAAAATTCTTTGGTCTTTCTTCTTCTTGAAATTATGGTTTTCTTTACACTCAAAGTTTTGGGGCCCAGTAAGTTGCCACGATTATAGTGGAGCCAGTATTGGTTTTTAGGTTCTCCAAAGTGCACACATAGGAACACTTTGGACACTTTAATATGTGGGCCATCGTTTGGTAAGAAGCACCTTACTCGTACTAGTTTTTTTGTCAAAGACGCTTATATTGGACCACGAGAATGAAAATACAATCTTTCGCAAACAAAAAATCAAAGCATTGAATTCAAACGGATCTCTATACAATGACACTTAACATATCAGATAATGTTAACATAACATCATAACATGAATTAAAGTTTAAACACAAATGGTAGGGCACATAAAAGCCACCGGTGTGTAAGGCGATAACCGTTTTCGGGATCCAGTACTAAAAAGCATTCGCCAATCGGTAAGAACGTGTTTTGAGCTGAACGTAAGCTGAGCTAGTGTTCAGCTGGCTTTGCTAGCAGGTTTTTTGTAGGTATTGGATGGTCTAGTACTAATCTTACATGTATAAGAATACTAGCTTCTGCCAGTAACTTTGCCTGCATGGTATTTTTCTTCCTCTTATTATAAATTACTGTATTCATATTTGAGCAGTGATGGCCGAATGCTAAAGGCCCCGAATTATGAGTTGTAAGTTGCAGGTTGAAACTCAGCCATGCCTATTACGTCGTGTAATTTATTTCATCACCTCTGCTCTCAAAACGGTGAAGGAAAACATAATAAGGAAACCTAGTCCTAGAACCAAAAAATGGATGACATGCCACATTCACCAACCCACACTGGGCCCGCCTGGTGGATTACGGCCCATTCCCTCTCTGAAAGAGAAAACCTGAGACCTAGCAGTGGCAACATTAAAAAGGCTGCTTATGCTTATAAATTATAGCCCATATTACTAATTCAAGATATGAGTTATATTGATACCAAAGAAAGTGAACGAATAAATAACAAACATACATAATTACAAAGTTTCACTTTTATGGCTCCAGTACGCACTATGTTGTATATTTTTTTTAATTGTGCATTTTATTATTTCTTACAATTTGACATCAATGATGACTCTTTTTTCCAATTTCATTTTTATGATTATTATTTTACAATTTAGCTATATTATTAAGTATTACATTTTTGTAAACATAATTTTAAATATTCTTATATTATTGTAAATGTGAGGACTACGTGGATTCGCAAAGGAGGAGGCTCGCAAAGGAGAAGGCCAAACGTATCAGGCAACGGCGTTCTCGCCGCCGCCGCCGCCGCCAGGATTTTGATCCCGATTTCCGGCCACCGTAAGCGCAGGCTTGCGGACAGTGAGCAATGGGTAGCTCGCTGTCCGGCCGTCCGGTAACTGTCCGGACCAAGCCCAAGTCGTCGACGGCGCGCGCTGTTCCCGCGCGCCTCAAGGAGTTGGACCGCAGGGACCTAGCCGGGTCGAAGCCTACTTGGGCCTATGTTATCCGAAAGGGCGCTCGAACCCCGGTATGAAGGCTAGAAGGAACGGGGTGGGTCTTTTAGTCAGTAAGAGTCTGACACTATCTCCCGCTCCGCCCAAGGGCGGAAGATGTAAATGCATGATTTTTCCCACCATAAAAAAAGGCTAGAAGGAACGGGGTGGGTCTTTTAGTCAGTAAGAGTCTGACACTATCTCTCGCTCCGCCCAAGAGCGGGGGATGTCATCGGATGATTTTTTCCAACCATAAAAAAAGGACTACGTAGATTGTTTTTTTTTTTGCAATCGGCCTATTTCGATATCCTATTGTCAAGTCGTTGAGCTCTTTAATAGTCTTTTGAGTTACACAAAAACTGACAATTGTTTATACTGACTAGACACTACTCAAATGTGTTGTTTATTACTAACAGATAAGCAAACATCGGGACGAGTGAAACTAAATAAAAGCTTGTAATTAAAAGGCCTAGAGAATAACAATATCTTTATACGTCATTGTGTGAAAATCCATACGCTTACGCTCTTTGTATAATCCAATGTCAATTTTCTAACATATACCGTGAATAATAAAGAGCTAATTATAATACAGAACGAGCCAGTGATCGATATCGGATGCAAATGTGTGTTGCGTGTTATGGAATATGGTCGATCCTAATGGATGCTTCGATGCGAAGGGCTGCAACCCTTTGCTGCGTGGTCTAAGTTCACGGGTTCCATTTTAATAAACAGGCTTATATTTTGTAAAACACTAACAATCTTGCTGGACTGTGCTACCAACATCATAAACAACAACTTTTTTTCTATGACTTTTTACAAAACTTTTTCTAAAAACAACAATACATTTCAACTCAAGAAAGCACAGCAAGCATCCCCGCCGCCTGATCTTCGCTACCCTCCGCTATTGTACTATTGCTTGCTTTGCATAGACTTCGTAATATTTATAATTTTTAAATATTTTGTTTTTGTACATATAAAAATCTGAAGAACTAAAATATGATACATTTTTAAAAGTCCTAAAACAAAAGTTGTTGTTTATGATATTAGAAACTAGTTCTGAGAAGTTGCCAGTGTTTTACAAAATTAACCCTGTATAATTAACCCAGTAGTTATCCTTAGTCGAATATCGTGGCTTAATAGGAAATCCAATACCATCAACATCAACAACATTTCTGCCGTCCTCTAACAAAAAAGCAGCTAAGTTACTTAGAAAACAAAGCACTTAGCTGCTTTTTAGTTAGAGGACGGCAGATTTAATTTGAAAGACTTCTACCAGTTGGACATAGGCATCCCGAAGGCCGCAAACGTCACCACTTTGAAGCAAGGAGAGGCCACTTTTTACCTACCTTCGACTTAGACGAATAATAATAATAAAATCCTGTGAGATCCTAAGAGAACACCAGGTGCAAGCCTTATTTTTTTTTTTTTTTATGGTGGGAAAAAATCATGCATTGACATCCCCCGCTCTTGGGCGGAGCGGGAGATAGTGTCAGACTCTTACTGACTAAAAGACCCACCCCGTTCCTTCTTGCCTTCATACCGGGGCTTGAGCGCCCTTTCGGATAACCCTGGCCCCAGTAGGCTTCGACCCGGCTGGGTCCCTGCTGTTGCTGACAACTCCTTGAGGCGCGCGGGAACAGTGCGCGCCGTCGACGACTTGGGCTTGGTCCGGAAAGTTACCGGACGGCCGGACAGTGAGCTACCCATTGCTCACTGTCCGCAAGCCCGCGCCTACGGTGGCCGGAAATCGGGATCAGAGTCCCGGTTGCGGCGGCGGCGGCGATAACGCCGTTGCCTGATGCGTTCGGCCTCCTCCTTTGCGAGCATTACTGCTTCGCAGAAGTCGGCGACCGCCTGCCACTCCTCCTCACTCCGGACCATGGCCTCAACCAAGGCCTGGCGTGAGAGGTCTCCGCCGCCGATCGCCCCCACGAGGGCACGGCGATGCTCCGCCCAAGCAGGGCACACCTCGACTGTGTGCTCCACCGTGTCCTCCGGGCGTTCCGCACAGTGGCGACACCCGGGCGTCACTTCAGCATGAATTCGGTGCAGGAAACTCCCGAACGAACCATGTCCGGTGAGGACCTGCGTCATGCGAAAGGTAAGGACGCCGTGAGGTCTTTCCAGCCACGCCTCAAAGAGGGGACTTACCGCCATGATTGTGGCGTGCCCAGCACTGGGTTGCGATAGTCGTTGACGCCATTTCACCATGAGATCCCGCCGGAGCTCTGTCCGCCATGCCGCAACCTGTCGCGGCAGTGGACTTTCACCCCGGCGTTGCATCTCCACGCGCATATCGTGCATGTGTGCAAGGACTGTTGCCTCCAGATCCCACGGTGGTAGGCCAGCCAGAAGGCTCGCCGTTTCGCGGGAGACCGTGCAGTATCCCCGCACCATCCTTATTGCCATGACCCTCTGGCAGGCGTTCAGTATGGCCGCCGGTTGCTTTTTCAGCGACGGCGCCCACACCGGCGCCCCGTAGAGGGCCATGGACCGAACGATCCCCGCGTAGAGCCTCCGGCAGGAGGCGTCTGGACCCCCAAGGTTGGGCAGGAGCCGCTTGAGAGCGGCCCCAGTCCGGTTGAGTTTGGGAGCCAGACGTCGGAAATGCTCCACGAAATTCCACCGGCTGTCGAGGACGAGTCCCAGGTACTTCATCGTTGACCCGACACCGATGTGAACTCCTCCTACCGTTAGTTGGGAACTCAATGGCGGCGCGTTCCGAGGGCGGCGACCGTGGAAACACATAGCCTCGGATTTGTGAAGCGCCACCTCGAGTCCCAACTCCTGGATCCTATCAACGACCATCGCAACCCCGCGTGTCGCTAGAGCGACCGCCGCCTGGTACGACTCTCCCTGCGCTAGGACCAGCGTGTCGTCTGCGTAGCAAACCACGCTGACCCCGTCAGGGAAGTCGCCGCGCAGCACGTAGTCGTACCCGATGTTCCACAAGGGTGGCCCTAGTACCGACCCCTGCGGAACACCGCACGACATCTCTCGACGTTTCCAGTCTCCCTGGTGACCGGGGTAGACTATAAATCTATCCGACAGATAGGCCTCGACCACACGACAGAGGTATTCGGGCACCCGGTGGTACCGGAGTGCCCTCCGGATCGTACTCCAGGGCAGGGAGTTGAAGGCGTTGGCAATGTCCAAGGACACTGCCACGACACACCTGCCCCGGGACACCGCAGCCCCCGTCGTGAGGGCTCGCACGAGCATGATGGCGTCCACCGTAGAGCGCATCCTGCGAAAGCCGAACTGTCCGTCCGAAAGGTCCGGCCCCACCCGTGTTAGGTGCCCGACGAGGCGGTTTGCAATGACTCTCTCAAAGAGCTTGCCCACCTCGTCAAGCAGCACAATGGGCCGGTACGCGGACGGAGAGTCCGCAGGGCGCCCTGGCTTCGCTATGAGGACCAGTTTCCCCGTCTTCCAGCAAAGTGGGAACTGGCCCCTCTCCATGCATGCGCTGAAGAGCCCTCTCAGTCGAGGCCCGAGAGCCTCCATGGCCAGGACCCAGGCCTTCCCAGGCAAGCCGTCGGGTCCTGGGGCGGTGTTCTTGGCACTCAGCCTTCGCACCGCCACTCTCATCTCTACCTCGGTCACCTCTGGAGCATCGTCGTCGTCGTCGCTATTGCGGTCCGCGTCAGACACCACTGGTGAAGGCGCAGCCATGGGCGGGGGGGAGTGTTGCCCCCGCGCAGGGAACAAAGCGTTCACCGCACCCTCCACGATCTGGGGCCGGAGACTCTGAGTCAGCGGGGGAGCCCAGGGGCGGAGCTTTTCCCGTACTGTTTTGTACGGGCGCCCCCACGGGTCCGCGTTCAGAGACCCCAGCCACACGTTGCGGGCCTCCAGTTTGGCCCGCTTGATCTCCGCTCGGAGGGTGCGTTTTGCCGCTCTGTATCCCTCATACAGCTCCGCCTCTCTGGCCTCCGCATCCGCCGGGCGGATGCGGCGCCTGCAGTGTCTAGCGTACCGGCGTCGCGCGTGACTGCATACGTTGCGCAGTGCAGCGATCTCCGGCGACCACCAGCACACCTGGCGCTTAGCTCGCCACCAGGTGCAAGCCTGAGAATTAAAATAACCTAAAAAAAATTATAAAAATATAGAACGTTTATTTTTTCATTACAAAGTTATTTAATGCTAACACTTTGCAATTTACACACCGGGGTTTATGTGAGGGACTGGTACCTAAATTGGGTTTCCATGAGAACCTGTATTATAGGTCACCAGGTCTAGACTACGCGACCACATTAATTGACATTCACACGGATGAAGTCACGGGTAAAAGCTGTTCAATTTATTTTGGACTTTTCTTTACATTTCAAAGTGCCACTTTAAAAAAAATGGTTTTGAGACTAATAAAAACGGTTTTGCTAACATGTTTTACACTGTCAGGATTTTCTTTTATTAGTATATTTAAGAATATAGTGATATTATAACTATAGAAGATTTTCTAACTTAAATTACATAAAAAAATCATTAAAAAAAATATTGTTCACTCATTAGTAGTTAACCCACAGGAAATTTCTGAAAAGGAAACCCGTAATCCATGCATTCAAAGGGCAGCGGGAAAAGTCATTGCATGATTTCCCACGTAAAAAGAAAAATTGGTTGATAGATCATCCTCTATCAGCTTATAATTTAAACCAAACATGCTTTACTGAGATTAAAATATATCCTACTTTAGTTGATCGTTCATAATCACAATGAAGAAAAGCGATTTATATTTGCAATTAAATTGGCATGACTGGCCTGTTGGTCTAGTGGTTAGTGACCCTGACTGCTATGCCGGAGGTTGTGGGTTCGATTCCCACCCAGGACAAATGCTTGTGTGATGAGCATTATCATTTGTTCTGTGTCTGGGCGTAATTTATCTATAATATGTATGTATTTAGAAATATATAAGTAAGTTTATCAGTTGTCTAGTACCCATAACACAAGCTCTGCTTAGCTTGGGACTAGACAGCGTTGTGTGATAATTGTGGAAAATTATTATTATTATTATTAAATTATTAAATTAGGTATCAGTTTTGTAAACTGGAAGCCTGCCTCATAATATTAATGCGGCTAGCAAAAGGATTGGCCGAGTCGCTAGCCTGTTGGTTTTCTACCGGTTGCATTTTGGGGAGTGTGCGTCGGAATTGCATAACCTAATTCCACCTAGCCGATTCCATCATCGGACCATCACGAGTACAACGATGCGCCACCGGTACATGGTTGAAATTCCATCTAAATTTTCGTTTCGACTGCAAGCAAAAATGAACTTAGCGGTAGTCAGGTAAAAGTGTCTTTGAAAATACACATTACGACATCTAAACTTTAGAATTTGCTTGAAAACAGATGATTTTTTTATAGGTGGGAAAATCATCCAATGATATCTGAGATCGGGAGGGTGTGTCAGACTTTTACTGACTAAAAACTCACTACTACTCCTTCGTTGCCTTTCATACCGGGGCCGATCTTCCTTTCAAAAGCAGACCCTTGGCCCCAATTGGCATCGACCCTGCTGGGCCCCTACGGTTTACTGATGATACAGTGCGTGCCGTTGACGACTTGGCCTCAGTCCGGACGATTACCGAACGGTCGAACGGTGAGCTACCCATTGCTAGCTGTAAAACAGATGACTTGGAAACACACTTGGCGACGCAACTTTGTCACACGCGTATAGGACGCGTAAAAAACAGGAGTTTTTTTTAACTTTGTTGTAACTGTTGGGGTATAACCTGAGTAAGTCGAATTAAAGTATTTTACTTGAACCACTGCTTATCTGACTTCTTTAACATATTTACTGGATCATCATCATCATCATCATTTCACCCGAAAGACGTCCACTGTTAGACATAGGCCTCCCCCAAGCGTTGCCACAACGATCTGTCCCGTGCCCTACCCAAGCCAGGTTATAACCGTTTCTCTTGCGTCGAACGCCTCGAGTTGGCCACGCTCCCGATTCTATTATTCTGACTACGTGACTGAGCGTTAAGAAGACATCATTTGAAGTTTTCTACTAGCGTTCACGATCGCAGATTATCAACTTGGCTTGCATGTGTTTATTACTGGATAACGCGTTAAAAAAAATGTTTTTTCTACAATTTTTTTCACAAAACAATAACATAACAACAAATATAATTAACACATCGCTATCTCATTTGGTTCAAATCCAACAAAAAGCCTAAAATAGACAGTGGGCAATCGTTGGCTCTCTCACAAACGTCTGGTTCCAATAATTCACTGTACGTCAAACCCATTTCTTCAACGAACTCGTGTTCCTGCAACGGTGCCCTGGAATAAAAATAATTTATAAAAGCTTACTTTAGGGAATAGTGGGGATCCATCTTAAAACATAGAACCGTTTCGGGAACAAAATGGCGCAGCGGTTAGATGCACCTGTTAAAATTTTCTAGAACACGGCACTTTTTGATGGTGTTTAGTTTCACGTTTATGATTTTTTTATTAGTTTTGTTTTCTTTGTAAATATAAGGACACACAATAAAAAATAGTAGAACTTTTTAAAAAAACTTGCAATAGAGTTGTTGCATCGAATACCAACTAATGCCATCACGTTGGCGTCTAAACATCATCATTTATCAAATATAAGCAAGGGATCTTGCTACAAGTATGAGGGTGTTTTTAATATCGGGCAGACTTTATCCTGCTGTGTGTGTAATTCATGGACTACAATAAAACACTTGTATGAAAGGGATATTGCGAAAGTTACATGTGCGGGGCAGACCCGTATGCGTGATCAAAACCGCACGATATCATAAACACTCTAAGGTCTGCGTAGTTCTGTTTCCCTCATACCAGAATTACAATGACTTCAAGACGTCGTCGACATAGACGTCATGGTGGGCCCCGTGAGCAATAAAATACAACACACGGCAGCGCTCCCAGGTTCAATTTTAGTAATTCAAGCAATTTCTACCGTCACAGCATTGGCTAGTATCACCAGCTGTTTCTACATACGGGCTATGAATAGTTTATAGCCGATTATTCTATCGTTACCAACTAGATTGTGGAGAAACACAGCTGTTAGCCACCCATTCCAATATAGTCGTGTTTAAGTTTTATGCTTTTAACAGTTTTAGAACAGTTGTTGTACGGTGAATCTGCGCATTCACATAATTATTGTAGGTAGGTTGAGCGAGATCAGCGTTTGCATACGCGCTGCAATTTTTTTTTAGAGGGGTGTAATAAGTTTGACGTGTCTTTCTGTGTGTCTGTCCTTGTCATAGTAGCTCCTACGCAAATGGACCGATTTTTGGTATCTACATAATTAGTTTCTGAGTAAAATCATCATCATTATAATTATTTCAACTGAAAGACGTCCACTGCTGGTCCCCCAGCAGGCTTCCCGGCTTTTTCCTCAAGTGTCGCCACAACTAGCGGTTCTGTGCATCTTGTATCCATCTGAGTAAAATAAATTAATTAATTTCCCAGACAAGACACAGGCAGTTTTATTATCAACCCCAGTTTTTGGAGTTCCTCCAAAGGGTACAAATGGGATCCTGTTACTAGGACTAAACTGTCAGTCTGTGATGCTACAGAAATAAATCAACTATGAAATTTTCCCGCGTGGTGGATAACGGCCCATTCCCTCTCCTAGAGAGGAGGCCTGAGTCCCAGCAGTGGGAACATTAAAATATCAACTGTTTAGCCGTCACGGTTCCATGTCACAGTATCATGGCCTGTCATACTGTATGGATCAGACTGTGAAAAAGATGGATAAAAAAAGATTGCACGAAGCACAGATGAGAATGTTAAGATAAATCTGTAGTGTGACGAGAATGGATAAAGTGAGAAATGAGCATATTAGGGAAAGTTTGAAAGTGGCACCAGAGACTGAAAAGTTGAAAGGGAATCGTTTGTCTTGGTATGGACATGTGAAAAGGAGGGATAGAAAAAAGTTATGACTTGAATGGAAGGGGAGAGGGAGGCCAAAGAAAAGATGGATAGATTGTGTGAGAAGTGATATGAAAGAAAAGGGAGTTGATAATAGCGTGACGACTGACATAACAGAATTGAAGAAAATAACGTGTTGATGAGCTGTGACAGAATTTTAATAATAGGGTCCCGTTTTTACCCTTTGATTACGAAACCCTAAAAATGAGACGACAATAGTAATTTACAAAGTTAGTTCCAAATTGACACTCCACAGTGAGCCTGTTATTCCAATATCTCACGAACTTGAACGTAATCCGATAAATTCTCCACGTAGCGGGAGTCAGCGCCTCTCAGTTCAAGAGGTGTTCTTATGATGCATTGCCAACAACAGCTTCAAAGATACATAGGTTTATTAGCTTCTTTAGTATTGTTGTAAAGTTTTTATTTGTTCTTGAAACTAGCGAAAACATAAGTGTTAAAATTTATTGAACTCTAAAATTTCTTTAAATCTTTATTGAGCAAGAACAATATAAGTACATTCCACCCGTAAGCCGCCTTCCGAAGATGCCAGAAAGTTGTTCGACTTTATGGCCCTGATCCATTGATCTCGTTTGTTAGGTAATTGTCTTAGGGTACGATGGGTCTGAAATACGCTGTGCGTTATAAAAATCCCTAAACTTTTAAAGAAAAGATGTCCACTGTTGGACATAGGCACCTCAATTGTCGTAGCAAGGAACGGTCCTGTGCTTCGGTCTACCTTATGGGAAGACTTCCAACGCAGCGTTTTCCAGAACCTTTCGATCTCGTGAACCATCTCTTCTGCGAGCAATGTGCACTGCCACTTAAGTTTGGCGATTTTGCGGGCTATGTCGGCAACCTTGGTTCTTCTGCGGATATCTTCATTTCTGATGCGATCACGCAAGAAAACTTCGAACATAGCCTTCTGATGACGCATATTGTAAGCGACCGTGTAAACTTTAAGAAAACTACTTCATTTTTCTATATGCATTTTTCAGCATTTGACATTATTCATCTATTAATAGATATAAACAGTTCTGAACACGAAATATGCTTTTAAAACGTAATAAACATGTTGAAAGTTAAATTTACTAGATTAATCATCTAATTGTATTAACCACCTCTTAAGAAGTTGACATAAACTCATTTCTTCCCCGCCTCTTAACGATCCCCAAGCCGATCTTTCAAACAAGGCCTCACTTATAGTTTTACCGCCATATGACGTCATTCACTAATTTCCCTTCACAATACCACTTATGAAAGTTTAAAGGGAATTTTAACAATGAGAAGAAGCCTACGCGACTCTTCGCGTAGCTTGAAATTTAGTCATTAACATTTTGTTTGAAATACATTGCGCGTTTTGCGAGACGCAAAGAACGGTTAATACAAATGAAAGCGGCAATGGATGTGTAGTGGAAGTAAGATCTCGTTTTTGAACGTTACAGATTCTGTTCATGGTACATAATATTATGACGTAATCCCACGACGTATAAGCGTCACGTAGTCGGATTATAAGGCAATTAGTGGGATACGAACATTCAGCATGAGCCGGTTATCTACACCAGTTATTATCTACAGTTTGAATAATGTATACATATTTAAAGGTTTAGCTTTACATAATTTAGTTATGATAGAGCAGGGATTATGTATTGGAACTATCTACATAATTATGTAGGTCTCAAAATGGTCGTCTGTTGTACATCGGTTACGTTGTATAATTAGAAGTTTGGTAATCCCTGCATAAGACGAGGGTCTTTATTCGGTAATACTCTCGACTTATCTTGATGAAACATCTTGGTATATTTTGGTGATGTAAAATTGATTAGTAGTGTGCAAAATCTCTTACATCATCATCATTTCAGCCGAAAGACTGAAGGACATAGGCCGCCCCCAATTGTCGCCACAATGAACGGTCCGGTGCGTCTCGCATGCATCTGATTTCCACAACCATTACCAGGTCATCGGTCCACCTCAAAATATATTAAATATTAGTGTAAAAGTTGATACTATATACGTCGATAAATTAACAATCCACATAGGAATCCTTTTTGAAAGTAGGAAATTGGCCCAAAGAAACATAATTATTCCCGGGATAAAAACTACCCTATTTGCTGTTCCAGAACATGATCTACCTATGTTCTAAACTTCATTCAAATCTATTAGGCTGTTTAAGTATGAAGAAGTAATAAACATACACAGTCAAAAAATTATAATATTATATAAAATTTTATATTAATTAGTGTGATCACTATAATCTCAAAATAGTGGATCATAAGGAAATCGGTAAGTCTTTCAGCCAAAAATTCGAAGACTATTCAATAGTGTTTTTTTTTTAATTTTATTGACAACTTTATTTATTTTAGATATTTACAACATAAAGCAACAAAATATATACATAATAAACTCGAATATTAATTCATTAAACCCCAAGCGAACGCCGGCGTTCGCGCACCTATTGTCTTTCAATTGTGTCTGCAATTATCACAATTGAAAGGTTAAAATAAAAATAGTGAATGTGTTTTACTTCTCACGAGCGGGGCAAATGGCATATTTATTTCTCACAAAGTGACCCAGCATTGGGAATGGGTAGACTGCTTTAAATATGGGCAGAAGCAGTTCGCTCTCCCATTGTCTTTCTATTGTGTCTCTATTTTCGGTATTCTAAAGGTTAAAATATGACTACCCATTTCTGTTATATACAACCAATTTATGTAGTATTAGAAATAAATGTAATTTTAACACATATAATAATTAAGTTTAACTCCAACCACACCATACCAGCTGGATGCACTAGAGTCTATTGAAAAGCGTGCCAAGAAGATCATAGGCAATGATGCTCTTGTAAACTCAACTCTAAAGTCTTGAGCATCGACGCCAAGTTGCTAGCCTGTCTGTTTTCTATCGTATACACTTCGGGGAGTGTGCACTAGAGTTACACAATTTAATTCCACCAAGTCCGTTCCATGATCGGATCACAAGACGTACGGCGTTGCGCCACCGGTACATGGTGGACATCCCACCTATACGTACAAAGCGTTTTGGGAGTACATTCATTATGCGTACAGCTATGGAATGGAATTCCCTGCCGGAGTCTGTGTTTCCTGATAGCTATAACCTAGGGGTCTTTAAGTCAAGAGTGAATAGATTACTTCTAAGCAAGCGTGTTCCATCGTCGGCCACATCATCGCTTACCATCAGGTGAGATTGTGGTCAAACGCCAGCCTATCCATTATAAAAAAAAAATCCAACCTATACAAAAAGTATAATAAATAATAATAATAATTTTATTTGCCTCAGATACAAAACAGATCCATATTTTTGTTAGTAGTTTTACTTAAAAAATATGTTAGTAACCTAAAATTAAAATGGCACATTACTTTTTCATATGCATCTCAATACAATGCTACCAACCAAATACCCAAGTGCCCGATACCGTGAAAAGGGTGCGTAATTTTCTGTTCGACTGTCAAAGATGCTAGTGCGGGGGCGATGCGCGACGACTCTAGGGATGCGCTCATTAATCGACGTATTAGTCTAACAGTGGATACTAAGTATTATGTATTTTTTTTTTATGGTGGGAAAAAATCATGCATTGACATCCCCCGCTCTTGGGCGGAGCAGGAGATAGTGTCAGACTCTTACTGACTAAAAGACCCACCCCGTTCCTACTAGTCTTCATATCGGGGCTCGAGCGCCCTTTTGGATAACCCTGGCCCCAGTAGGCTTCGACTCGGTTGGGTCACTGCTGTTGCTGACAACTCCTTGAGAAGCGCGGGAACAGTGCGCGCCGTCGATGACTTGGGCTTGGTTCGGACAGTTACCGGACGGCAGGACAGTGAGCTACCCATTGCTCACTGTCCGCAAGCCCGCGCCTACGGTGGCCGGAAATCGGGATCAGAATCCCGGTAAGTTATGTATTAAATCTATTAGTCTAGTTTTTATGATTATTATTGTAGTTATAATATTTAGTATCTATACTAAAGTTATATAGAAACCAAATTTTTGTTTTTAATTAATAAATTCAAAGGCTAATTTCGATTTTAAAATTTCTTTCAAGTAAAACTGAAAAACAGCTATATGTTATTTAAAAAAAAATTAAGCTGTTTATTTTCTTACTGCTACGTGGCCGAAGCCCCTGGCAGAAGCTTGTCTTTTGTAAAGACATAGTTAACGATCTCAAAAATATTGCTTTTTTGTGCCAGAAGTGTTTGCGTTTTTCATGCAACATTTTGTACTCGGAGCAACACAACCGAAGAGCTCAGCACTTTTGCATTCGAGCATTTTTATAAAACTAACAAAAGTCAACATAAAAATCAGCGCGTATTCGACTGTCAATCGCATAAATTAAACTGTACCAAAACCATTCAAACCATATTTTAGATTAAATCGCTCGCGGTTCGTTCGTACGTTCGCGCTTAGTTTGCGATTCGTTTAATCTTTTGTATTGTTCTCTTATTTTCTCAAACTATATAGTACAGGATACGGTTAAGAACGACCTTCACCGGTTTGTTTAATGGATAAATCCTATTTTATGATAAATTTAGTATATTAAATAATATAACGCAGGTGGGTTGCCTGAGAAATTCCTGGCCAAACATTTTTTTTTTTTTTTGTAATATGCACTGGTGTGTTTAACGAATAAATTTAATACTAACCGAAAGAGTGAAGCCTTTAGAACATAAAAATGTTGGGTTGCCTATTTGTTTCCTGGCATAGCTATGAGTTGTCAGGTATAAACAGGTATGCATAAACAGGTGTGTGTTTTTTTTTTGTATACAACAAATTCTATATCAAAATAAACGCTGTTTCATTACGAATACGAGGTTGTCGCCAAAAAAATCTGGTATGGATAACGGTTGTGCATTTTTCTAAAAATAAAATAAATTTTCAATTTTTAATTAATAATAGTCTGGCCAGGAATTTCTTAGGCAACCCACCCGTGTTATATTATTTAATACACTACATTTATCATAAAATACGTTTCATCCATTAAACAGACCGGTGAAGGTCGTTCTTAATCGGATCTTAGACTAATACTAGAGTACTCTAATGAAAAAAAGATACTTACGTAAACATAGCTCTCAATAAGTCATGAACAAGAGATCTTCCCTTTGGCGCTAGATGCTCCTGAGCTTCACATATCGTCCTTATGATGCATGAACGACCGTTTATATTTCGTCTGAAATTAAAAAAAAAAGTTTTTTGCTACAAACAAAGCTCTTGGGTAGGAAGGCGTGTCAGACTTTCACTGGGTGAAAACCTACTCCTGTTCCTTCTTTTCTTTCGTTTTCGCCCCAGTAGGCTTCGGGCTTGCGGACAGTGAGCAATGGGTAGCTCGCTGTCCGGCCGTCCGGTAACTGTCCGGACCAAGTCCAAGTCGTCAACGGCGCGCACTGTACCCGCGCGCCTCAAGGAGTTGTCAGCAACAGTAGGGACCCAGCCGGGTCGAAGCCTATTGGGACCAGAGTTACCCGAAAGGGAACTCTAGCCCCGGTATGAAGGCTAGAAGGAGCAGGGTAGTTCGTAAAAACTTAGGTGAAGAAAAGAGAGAAAGAAAGAAAAAATATTTATTTTGGCGCTCAAACATTGTAGAAAAAACTGGGCAAGTGCGAGCCGGACTCGCGTACTGAGAGTTCCGTGCAAACTACAATTTCCGAATTGAGTCTCGAAAATTTTTCCGAATTACATTTTTTTTGTTACGTATGTAACAACAAAACTGTTTTCCGATTTTTTCCTATACCTGTACTATAAGACCTAGCTTTATGCCAAATTTCAGGATTCGGTGTCAACAGGAAGTACCCTATGAATTTCGATCTTTGAGAGTATCAAAATATACGTTTATTCGTTAACTTAGAAGTTTATTTATTTCACAGCTTCAAGGGATTGCAGATTTGAGTATATGGTTTTCATTTCAACTCGATACCTCCACGTGTTTTCGAGATGAAGGGTCTTGACAGACAAACAGACAGACAGACGTGCGGAGGGTCAACAAAATGATCCTATAAAGGTTCCGTTTTTCCTTTTGAGGTGTGGAACCCTAAAAAAGACAAAACTCTATTGACTCTATCTCTATTGATTGGGACTTTATTCGAGGTAAATACACAAGGCAAATAATAAAATGTAACACTCACTCTTCCAACACATTTTCAATAGTTTCCCAGATCTCTTTCTTCTGTCTATGATGCAGCTTCCTCCTTTTATGAGCGGCGATGACCGTGTGGTCTGGCAGCATGTACACCAGCTCAGCTTCCACTACTACGAACCAGCCGGAAGGTGCATGCGTCATGAACGTCTTCACTGCTGATGTGGCAATCTGAAATTATTGTAACGGCAATTCAGCGGATAAGAAGATGTGATGTAATGGTTAAAACATTATTTTAATTTATTTAATCACTCGGATGCCACTCTTCTTATGCCAAAGGTAAAACGCAAGGTATTTTTAACCGATTTCGAAAAGGAGGAGGTTTTATATTCGGCTGAATGTGTTTTTTTTTTTTTTTGTATGTCCGACCGATATCTCGGTCAATTGTGGACCGATTTAGAAAATAATTTTTTTGATTGAAAGGTTGGTCCCATAGAAATATTGTTATGATCTGATCATGTACTTCTAAGATATGGAACAGAACTCCTCATAGGATCACAGCAGAATTGTCTTAACAAGTAAAATTGCTCAGTTATAACTCGGGGATAAGTGTAGGTGATGAGTGTGATGACTGACTGAAAGCAAAGGGGGGGGGGGAGGGATATCAAACCGACCTGATGATGAAGCCGGAAGGTAAATTAATGTAATCTAACCGTGTTTGGGATTATCAGAATCGTTATGAGTGCAGTCTGGCTATAACGTATTTATGTTTGGCTGAGGGGTACTTTCTAGTGGTGGTACCATAACTAAAAAGTGAAAAATAAAAAACGTTAAATAACGAAGAGACAAAACTATCCGTTATAAAAACACCGACTCCGAAATTAAAGTTATTTTGTACTTTTCAGTGTTTTTTTACATTGAAGTCGGTTTATTTTTTTTTTTTTTTTGTTTGTTTTTGAGCTTATTGCTTATAAATATAGACCTCTCGAGCGTTGCTTCTTGTCAACCTAAGAGGTTTATGTGATATTTGAAGGGATAGATAAATACGTGTCACAGGAAATACTGATTATTTTGACAACAATCAATCAAACTTGAAGACGTGTGACTTGCGCGCCTCAAGGAGTTGTTAGCAACAGCAGGGGCCCAGATGGGTCGAAGCCTACCGGGGCCAGGGTTAGTTTCGAAAGACAGCTCGAGCCCTAGTATGAAGGCTTGCAGGAACGGGGTGGGTTGTCAGTCTGACACTAACTCCCGCACCGCCCAAGAGTGGGGGTGGTCATTGATGATTTTCCCAACATAAAAAAAGACGTGTGGCGTATGCACATAGATAGGAAAGCACGAGGTGGATCATTGGGTCTCATGGGGAACACCTCTACGAGGGATCATGGAACAAACCAGGAAGTTTACTTGTAGTATATATGAATATGAATCTAAAGTAAATTCTGCAGCATTCTTCTTCTTAGCGTATCGATGGCAAAATTAGTTAAATTCCTTGCCTGGCCCAGAATTCGGCCACGGCAATGCCGTCCGCTGATGCTGTCATTAGGTCCCTACGTGAGCAGGCAACAGGGCAAATGATGCAGGACGGAAGGTGGGACATGGTCTGCGGAGAAACGCCGCACAAACACTGAAGATCGGAACCATCCGAGAACCCCTACCTGTGTTATAAAACTGTATCTAAACAATTATGTCTCTTAAAATCAATATATTCACCAACTTATGTACTAAATGACAGTCTTCAATGAATTTACCTGCTAGAAGCAACTTGTCAAAACAAGCAAGTTATTCAAAAGCTAAGTTATGGCAGTGAAATGAACTTTGTAAACGACCATCACGTATTTAGTGAATGGTCCGCTAAAGTACTCGCCTTAAGAACTGAGTCGCCGGGTCATACATCAATGCTATTAGTATAACTTGCTCGCACTGACGGAGTTTAGGTATATGAACAGTGGCGTAGCTAGACATAGGCGAAGTGGAGCTTTGCTCGCGGCCTCACAGCCTCGCACCCAAAAGAGCCTCGCGTGCGAGTATTAACAATAAGAGATTTTTTTTTTTTTCAAAATACAACTAATTTATTTTTCATCTATAACACTATAAGCAGAAATAAATTGAGGCAGCCCCAGTAAGCTACAGGAATACCTACTTGTGTTGGGGCTATCGCGCAATTCCCTTATCAGCTAGTTGAACAACGTTCATGTTCCCAATGAGCACATTACATAAAAAAAAACAAGTTTAATTTTATAACTTATAGGCTAGTGTTTCAACATTATTTTTCGACGATGTAGTTGAAGACTGAGTTGTGAAAATCGCTATTTCATTTTCGAATTTATAAAAGAAAAAAAAGTCTCACTGGTACGCCTTCGCCCACTTCCTAATTTGTCCACGCTGCGCCTCTGTATATGAGCAGGTACAAAAGTATCGATAAAACGCAAGGCGATGCACATTGTTATTGCTACTGAAGTTTATAGCACGACGAATGTGGTGTGATGACCTGTGACGAGAATGGATAAAGTGAGTGTTATTAGGGGAAGTTTGAAAGTGGCGCCAGTGATTGAAAAGTTGAAAGGGAATCGTTTGTCTTGGTATGGACATATGAAAAGGAAGAATGAAACGTATATTGCTAAAAAAGTTATGAGTTTACATGTGGATGGATGGAGAGAATATCTATTTTTCTTTAATTAGCAGTTCATAACTGATTGTGGATTAGCGCTAATTTTGACACCAAATTTAATACGTCATGAAGCACCTTATTAGAGTAATGCTAATGAACTGACCACAAAATCAAGTGATAATAACTAGGTAATATTTTTTGACAAGGAACATAATTACAATACATTCACAACAATTAAACATTATTAGAAATAATCATAGCACTTCCGTCAGTCGCTGAAGACTTGAATTGTACCCAAAAGATACAATTTCAGTCGTCAACGATGCGGAAGAATTTTTTGACGTCATATTTCAACATAGTTAGGAGTTTTTTATTGAAATTATTAAACCCCAAGCAAACGCTTGCGTTCGCGCTGTCATTGTCTTTATATTGTGTCTTGACACGATTGAAAGGTTAATTATTACCTACTTAGTTGATTGATTCAGTCCTATATGCTCTAATATATTTATTCTCTAGATGATTTTCCCAACGGATTTTTTTTTTTTGAATTTTTAGTTCTTGGACATAGATTCATTCTCAAGTAATTCCAACAAAATGGCTCCACAAGCACAGTCATATAAATCACATCCTACATGCATCGCTGCAATACTACTATGTTATAACCACACAGCACACGTGGCTCGTATCTGCATGTATAAATAGATGCCTGTATTGCCACGAGTGCTCATACCATTTGTAAAACAGCTGTACATTACGTTTTGATAGTTATAGGAAAGGTGAATAGTTGGTAACGGCTAAAATCAATACCTAAAAACGGAAGATGTTAACTTTGTACCATTTGTAAGATAGCTGGCACATTACGTTTAGACTGATAAATAAAAGGTAAATCGTTATTGGCGGATATAATCAATCAATGGAAACAGGAGACATTAATTTGAGGGAAGAATTTTAATCATACGTAACATAAAAGCAACGTAACAGCAGTGGTGGCTGAGTCGTAATGGCTCCGACTTACGAGTTGTAGATCGCGGCTTCAAATCATGCCAGGCGCATTATTTTGTGTAACTTATTTCATTACCACTGCTCTCAAGACGGTGAAGTAAAACATCGTGAGGAAACTCGCATGTACCTACTAGAACAAAAATTCGAAGTTATGTGACATTCACCAACCCGCACTGGGCCCGCGTGGTGGATTACGCCCCATTCTCTCTCCTAGATAGAAGGCCTGAGTCCCAGCAATGGGAACATTAAAAAGGTTGGTGATGATGAACGTAAAAGCATGTTGAATTGGTATCAAGGCTGGTTGCTCCAGGTCTAAAGGATTCTCCTTTTTGCTTCGTATTCCTCAATGCTTGAGGGTCGTGTGTTCGTGACCTCCCTGATTCATCACTTTTATTTTTATGATGTTTCTCAATTTATCCCTGTCTTTGACGTAAAGGACCTTGTATGCCGTGGAGTCAAGAGCTATGCGGATCTTGTCAGAGCAGACTCTCCGGTTTGAGTCATAGAGAGTGCGAAGTAAGGCAATGAGATGATTAGAGGCACCAAGTTTGTGTAGGACCCTCTATAAGCAACCCTAGTTGACACAGTTGAAAGCCTTCCTGTAGTCGACAAAACACATTATCACTGGCGCATCCAACTCGTATGCCTTCTCAACAAGCTGAAAGAGAGAAGCTGAAGCCTTTCATGAAACCTTCATGTTCCTGCGGGATTTGCCAATCCAAGTAGTAGCGGATGCGATTGTTCAGAATATGAAGCAAGAGTTTTCTGGCATGAGAACTGAGGGATAAGGTTCGATAATGGCCACAATTCTCGGTTGACCCTTTCTTGCGCTGTGGAAGAGTTACAAATTCCGACAAGTGCTGCGGCCAATCACCTTTTTGCCAGATGTGTGAGCAAATCTTATGAAGTGTCTCCACACCCAAGTCATCCATAGCTTTAAGCACCTCTGCTGTTAGTTAGTCGTTCTCTGGTGCCTGACGCTGACAAGCAATGGATAATGGATTCTAAGGCTCCGGCAATCAGAACACAAAAGACAAAGAACACAGTGACTCCCAACTGTGTTCTTTGTCAGTACAAGTGTGACAGGCCATTTTGTTCCACTTCTCTCCACTGAGAGAAGTCATTTGATGATTTTCCATACAAAGACAAAAGAGTTGAAGGATTGTTCGAAAAAGTTACTGTGGGCCAGAAACGCAAACGGTAACTGAAAGAACATAGTTTTTATGCAGTAAAAGTCTTACTCTCTTTCTCGTTTTCCTACCAAAAACCAAGAGCTAGTGGCTCATTTCAGTGTTTAAACTTAAAAACGTATCAGTAATCCGATTCACGTGATGAAAACCGTAACGATATCGTAATGATTTAGTTGTTTAGACCATTTCCGTATTCACATCACCGAAGTCGTTTGAAATTCGTCGATTTAAGAAAAAAAAATCTGTATTACATTATCCTGGTAGAATACTTATTAATGTAACTAGAAATAAGTCGATAGATCGTGAATACCGCTTTTGAATAGGCCTTCGATCGAACGACTATAAAACTTCAACGATATTTGGCTTGTTTGATTTTACGTGAATTAGGCTACTGATCAGCTTTATTTTAATACCAAAGTTTAATATGTTTTCAGACTGTAGAATTTGATAAATACTCAACTTTAAATCCTTAATACGGAAATCGGGATTAAATATGTTACGGACCAATGAATTTAAGGATCAACACTTCTGAATAGAAACAGCTTTTTAGAACTGGACCATAAATTTAAAGTTAATCTTATTATAATTGATTTCTTTACTCAAATTCCAACTATGTGTTGGAATAGGTATTGAAAAAATCCAAAAAAAATAATCACAGTTTTTACGTGTGATAACAAGTACTCTTTGAATGCCGTAATTAGAGACACAATAGAAAGACAATTGCTTATGTCGAACTGTGTAACTTAAGACAAAGGTTAAGGACCAACTTTCTCGATTTCTTCAAAAACTACGTTACTTCATACTTTTTGAAGAAATCGAGAAAGGTTTCACAACAAACTGTACATTTATAAATCTTTCCTAATGACATACATTAAAAATATGTGACATTCGCCAACCCACACTGGGCCCGCGTGGTGGATTACGGCCTATTCCCTCTCCTAGAGAGGAGGCCTGAGTCCCAGCAGTGGGAACATTAAAAAGGCTGATGATGATGAAAGACGGGTTTTTGAATTGAGTATTTTGAGTTAAAAACCTCTCAAAACTTACTGAAGTGACAATTTGTGACAGATTTTAAGTCTAAAGAAGAGTTTGAAAAATACACATTCTTAAATCAGAAATCTGGGATAACTATTTAACGAAACGATTATCAAAAATATTATAAATACTCACCGAAGCAGCAGATCCTGTAGGAAAGGCAAGATGGCGTCTCTTTCTTGTGAGAGTCAACGAAGTCTTCACATTCGGACATTGTTTCTTCATTGTAGAATTCACTGATAACTCGCTTGAAACATTACTGACTAAAATAAAAGCTATCAACAAATATGACGGTAAATCCATTGTTATTAAATAAAATATATTTTTTTAAACTATTATTTTCGGCAGGTCTAGCCTGAACTTTAAAATTACTGTCAGTATTT
The DNA here is from genome assembly GCA_929112965.1 of Mythimna albipuncta. NCBI lineage: Eukaryota > Metazoa > Arthropoda > Insecta > Lepidoptera > Noctuidae > Mythimna > Mythimna albipuncta. The sequence goes on from OV815973.1 coordinate 4,130,973, forward strand.
GCCAAATCAGCTACGAATTCATTAATATAATTTTTATCACTATCTATTTTTCTATCCGCATTTCATTTTGTCGTGCGGCTAAACTGATCCAAATACCATCTATGTAATAACAGATGATAATCAGTTATCTGTATCAGACCACGACTTGAGCGTCTTTCTTTACATTTTCACACATTGCGCACAATGATTGGATGGGATAAGTTACGGTGACGGACTGACGGATTAGTATGGGTATTTTTGGGATCAGTTGAAGATAGTTTTGTGACAATAGATATAGAAAGATCCATAGTATTGATCGTATAATATGTTTGTTTGTGAAGAGTTTCTAATTATAGTATGCTATTGGTGCTTCTCTAGATATATGTGCCTTAAGGCTTTAAATTGATTTAATTACATTTTATAATCCTAAGAGTCAATCTGTTGTTTAGAAATTTAATGAGTTTTATATCGTACCAAGGCATTCAACAAAATTTGACACATAAATCTGGCCAAAAGAGATACATACTCAATATGAGAAACATGCTGTTTAATATTATATTAATTTTTGTTCAAATGCTAATCGGTTATGACTTATCGTTCTTCTAAATCTCGTCCTTTTCTTTTATTACACTAGGGGTACTTTAAGGGACTACAGTTGTTCACATTTCTCGTTATCACAAAATTTCTTATTTTGTAATATTTTGCGAGTATGAGTGAGATGAGTAACGAATAGTTTAGATTACACAAGGTTTTATAATTAATTATATTTTCAAAGACAAGTAATATATAGGGCTTCCTATGACTTTGCCACATGAAGTGAAAGTATCTTAAATATAATAGACTAGATTTTGCCCACATCTTTTCCCGCGTACATAAAATATAGCCTATGTCACTCATGAATAAAGCAGCTTTCTATTGGTAAAAATTTTTGCATTCGGACTAGTACTTCCAGAGATTACGTCCTACAAACAAAAAAAAAAAAACTTTACCTAAACCAGGAATCGAATCCTATCTTATTAAAATACACTAAAAAGGATGTATGTCTTTTTTTTTCATTTATTTGCTTCATATTTTATTTCATTTCGTTTACTTAGTATGTCAATCTACGATTTTTAAAAGCAATCGCATATGAAAAACTTACTTAGGAATGTACAAATAAAAAATAATGTGAAAAGCGAGGGCACTGCAAATTATACAAAAAAAAAAAAACAAATCCAAGCCACTCTGTAGGTAAGTCAAAATTATCAAAGCCTTTAATTTTTTCGGAGTTAAGACGCCAAAATTTAGCAATTCAATACAAAAATCACGGTTATCATAAGGATGTAATTAACTATGCAGTATATTTGTTAACAACCATAAAAACTCAAGTTTTATTTGAGAAACTGAAGCTCCATAACTGCAATAAACATATCTAAAAAAACACATTCAACATACGAACATACCTATTTATTTATCCATCCGTTTAAACTTTCAGCGATGTGAACAAATATTACTACTGGGGAAATCTGCGATGCATAAAAGTTATTCGCTGAAGCGTCTAGCCTATTCAGTTGTATGGATATGGATTCACACAAATAATTTTATAATAGAAAAGGCTTACATAATTTTACATTTTTGAAATATAAATAACATTTTATAAGTAAAGAAACTGTACCTACTTTAAACTACCAAGTACAGTTTGAATTTAGCAGTGTTAAAAAATCTTGCAAAAATATTTTTTGAATATACCACACATGGCCGAACTAATTCTTATAGGAGTTTCTTAAAGCAAGAAATACCAAAAACTAACAAAATTTGCTTTTTGGAAATAAAGATATTCTTAATTTTTTATCGTTCACAAAAACTTAATGTACTTCTTCTTCTTCTTCTTATCGTATCGATGGCAAACTAGTTAAATACTATGTACTAATTTAAATCAACAGTGAATTTTCTTCCTGCAAACCTTTAAATTTGTATGATTAATTAAGGGCACACAAGTGTATATATTACTGTGAATTCAAAATTTTTCAAATACCTACTCTAAAACTGGCTTCTGCACCACCTCAGCTTTTAGGTTCACAATCAAGTATATTTCGCACTCGTGTAAAAAATGGCTGGCTGGCTGGCTGGCTCATCGACTAACAGTCTCTACTGATTGCCCCCTACGTAAGTCCATGAAGGAGCATGAAAAAAAGCGAGAAAAATGTTTTTGTGTAAGCGTGTGGAAAAATTTCGTTTATAACATACGTCATTGCAGTGTCTCGACTACATAATGGCTTCACTTTAGGCTCTGGCGGTTATTTTTTTACTTGTGCGCAGTATATATCAGAGAAAAATATACCCACAGCGTAACATTTATGTCTTTCTATAGGATGATATAGAAACTGATGACTTTAAATGTCCTACACCAATATTATAAAGAGGTAAACTTTATCTTTTTGTTTTTATGTTTTTAAAGTACTGAAAAAAAATTAGCAATCCCATGTTTCCCAAACATATGAACCGTGCAAAAGCAACCCTTATCACTTACGCCTTATGTCAAAATGTCAAAAAACTAAATTGCATGCAAACCTTATCTATACAAAGATGTCGTAAAATGTGATTCGTGCGCGTTTCGAACGTGTTCACTGACCCGGAGTGTTGGATCAAAGAATTAGAGCCTCCTCTACCCTCATTAGCTCAGTCACGAGTCACACCTCCTTGGAATCTGATTGCTTTGCTGCAGCAAATTGAACCTTAAACTTTCAAGGTTATGGTGGAGTTGAATACAGCATATTTTTTCCGCGCAGTCATCGACCACGAAGTTACGCGTGAATGGGAATAGTATTTAAAGTTGAATTAATGGATATCCTTTCATATCATTCACATAACTGCTAGTCAGGTTTAATGCAACGATTTGTGACATTGATAAGTTAATTCCGTGAATATTTCATTTTTAAGTCACATGTTTTGTATCATCAATAGTATTAGTTACTTAACTGTTCTTTTAACTTTCTACAATATTATTTTTAGTTTATGCGAAACCTGAATACAGTTTGTTCAGAATCAGTAATTGAATGGATTGCAATAGTTTTTACATCATATTAGATTTTTTCCCAAAAATATTTAAAAAGGTCACACGTTGGACACCACCTACACTAAGTACAACGCAGGTCAAGGCAGTTCATTGAATAGCGGGTATTAGCCGCCATCAAAAAGCTGAGTGCTAGTGCAAAACAACCGTTCAGTCGCCTGGATGGCCCGGTGAGCTTGTAGTTTTGCTGCCTTAACAAGCTCACAAATCAAGTATTTTTAACCGACTTCGAAAAGAAGAGGTTCTATGTTCGGCTGAATGTATGTTTTTTAGAGTTCCGTAGCCAAATGGCAAAAAACGGAACCCTTATTGATTCGTCATGTCTGTCTGTCTGTCTGTCTGTCCGTCCGTATGTCACAGCCAGTTTTTACCGAAGCTATAAGAGCTATATTGATGAAACTTAGTGAGTAGATGTATTCTGTAAACCGCATTAAGATTTTCATACAAAAATAGTAAAAAAAAGCAATAAATTTTGGGAGTCCCCATACGAACCCATACGTGTGGGATATCTATGGATAGGTCTTCAAAAATTATATTGAGGTTTCTAATATCATTTTTTTTTTCTGAACTGAATAGTTTGCGCGAGAGACACTTTCAAAGTAGTAAAATGTGTCCCCCCCCCTCCTGTAACTTCTAAAATAAGAGAATGATAAACCTAAAAAAAATATATGATGTACAATTACCATGCAAACCGCCAACGAAAATTGGTTTAAACGAGATCTAGTAAGTAGTTCTTTTTTAATACGTCATAAATCTAAAAAAAATGCAGTATTATTAAAACATCGATCAAAGTTACAACGAACTACAAGAACTTTTATATTATGTTACTTGCTGCTACGGAACCCTTCATGGGCGAGTCCGACTCGCACTTGGCCGGTTTTTTTTTAATGTATGTTCACCGATATCTCGTTCTATTGTGGACCGATTTAAAAAATTCTTTTTTTGATCGAAAGATTATGCTTCCAAGTTGCTCCCATTAAAATACTGTTATGATCTGACCATGAACTTCGAAGATATGGCACAGCACTCCTCATAGAATTACAGCAGAACTGTGGTTACAAGTAAAGTTGCTTTGTTTATACGTGTGGTCGATGACTGACTGACAGAAAAGGGAGGGGGATGTATCAAACTGATCTGATGATGAAGCCAGAAGGAAAAAAAAAATTAATGTAATCTAACCGTGTTTGGGATTATTAGAATCGTTATAAGATGCTCTCTGGCTATAAGGTATTAAAGTTACGCTGAGAGGTACTTTTTAGTAGTGGTACCATAACTAAAAAGTGTAAAATAAAAAACTTTTTACAAAAAAAAAATACAACCGACGTCACACAAAACACACACACACAAAAATACAAACGACGTCGTTTCTATAATAGTTTTATCTCTTCGTTATTCAACACCGACTTCCGAAATTAAAGTTATTTTGTACTTTTCAGTGTTTTTTTAACATTGATGTCGGTTGTATTTTTTTTTTTTGTAATAAGATTTTATTCATGATACAGTTTTGATTTTTTTTTTCTTTACATAAAAATACTAGACTGGTGTTTTAGGTTTCGTATATAATAAAACTAAGGTTGTATAAATACATTTTGGTGATCTACTTCTTTGTTGTTGGTAGGCTCGCGCTTGACCATTATCTCACCTGATGAGAAGCAATGATATGGCTGATGATGGAGGGTACTTGCCTAGAAGTAACCTATTCAGTTTTGTCTTAAATATCTGAAGGTTGTAGCTGTGAGGAAACACAGACATAGTATTCCATTCCTTAGTGTTACGCATAATGAATGTGTTTCCAAAACGCTTTCTACGTATTGGTGGTATGTTCATCATGTGCCAATGGCTCATCACTTGGTGATCCGATGATGACGAGCTTGGTGGAATCAGGCTATTTCGACGCATTCTCCCCGAAATGCAACCGGCATATTACTTACCATCTAATTTCCTCTCAATATATCAACATTTCACAATAGGTTTAGGTTAGTTTATCCACGCCATTAGGTTCAATAACGAAAAATAAAACGAAAAATATTCCTGTAGTTAAATGTAGCTATTTTTATTCAGTCCTAATACAACTTCCAGTATCGAAATGGGGCAATCGTGGATTCTTTCGCAGACGTTTGGTTCCAATAACTCGTAATAAGTTTCATTAACTTCCTCTTTAAATCCTTTCTCGTGAACTGGGGCGCTTGAAACAAAACGAACAATTTCTATTACTGGCCAGGCAAAGTTTTAAATATGGCTTTATGAAATTTTCATCGATATATCAGAGAATATAAAGTAATGCTTGGTGGAGCAGTATTCGCAAGGTAGCTAATAGTAGCTGGATAGGAAAAGTATGAAATTTAATTGAAATCGTATCTGAACAGGAGTTGAACTTTTAATATGAAAATTATATTAAAGTTATGGTATCAGATATCAAAGATGAAAGAAAGAAACAGACGTTTATTTGGCACACAAACACACACAGTAAAATAACAATTAAATACAACAACATTATGTGTCTCACAGCTGCACCAAATAGATGCAGTTCAACATAATGTCAGAACACTACGTAACAGTATGTTGCCTGACGCTGGTTTTGAATGGAACCTTACGAATCAGGTAAAAAGTAAGAACTCTAAGTATAGACATAGGCTACTTTTTAGTCTATTTATTTATTTTATACTTCACGCACATAAGAGTACAAAGGCGGACCTGAATGCCTTAAGGCATTCTCTACCAGTCAACCTTTGGGTAATGCAGAGATAAATTATGTCAGTTATCTTCGACTATGACTTCGCGTCCGCAATAACCAACACTCCCGTGAACAAAGCCGCTGGTAGAAGCTAGTGGTAGCTAGCTAAAGCTCAAACCACAAACATTATAGGTACCTCTGAAGAAGGTTAACAAAATACGTAATAAGAAAAAGAAACTTACGAAAATATTGTCCTCAAAATGTCATGCACCAAAGACTTTCCCGGTGGAGCCAAGTGTGTTCTCGCTTCACATATGCTTCGATAAATACACGAGCGACCGTTCAAGTTGTAACTGAAAACAAAATGATTTAGTGAACACTTGTTACAGGAAACTTAGTCTTATGGAACGATTTTGTAACAAATAACTGTAATGTTTAATGCTTACATAGTTTTGTGAAAGAATGAATAGAAATAAATTATGAAAAACTGATGTTTGGTCATCCTCATCGTCACTCCAGCCAAAAGGCGTCCACTGTTACGACGAGACAATGTTTGGTCAGTAAAACAAAATTCTGATAATCTGATGGTCCATCAATATTGACGGCACGGTTGGCGCAGTGGTTGAGCGATTGGCTGCTGCGCTATACGTCGCGGCTTCGATCCCCGCACGTATCAAATATTTGTATTGCCTAGATAGCTGTTCCGGGTCTGAGTGTCTTGTGTGTGAGTGTATATGTATGTTTGTGAGAGTAACCACGATACAAGTAATACACACCTTACTAGAAAGTCTTTTCAAGATATACTTTTTAATTTCCTTAAGTAACATGATGATATTTATCTGTTTCATAATAATGTTTAAAGGACTTGTAAACCAACATTAAAAATAATGATCTAATTACGTAAATTATATAAACAATTTTTTAAATCCCGGAATTGCTAAATGCCAATAAAGTTTTCAGGCGTTATCTTTATTTTTTAGCATTGCCTCTTCATGAAACATCGCGTTGGATTGCGTTAAATGAAGCAACCAGCTTTTAAACGTTGCCGATAGGCGAATCTGGAAAGGCCTCCTTAAATGGCAGTGGGAAGGGCACATTGTTCGTAGAACAGGTTCTGGAGTGGCGACCGAGCACTGAAAGACGCAGCGTTGGAAGGCCTTCCATAAGGTGGACTGGTGAGGGTCGACGGAATCACGATGTATGCTAGACGCACAGGACCGGTAGTTATGGCGACACTTTGGACGTCTTTCGGCTGATATGTTGATGACTTACTTTTCGAGGGCCTTTTCCACCTTCTCCCAGAATTCTCTCTTCTGTCGATGATGGAACTTCTTTCTGAACAAAGCGTTGGTCGACTCTGGACTGAGCAGTGGATACAGTACGTCTATCTCAACAGCTACATTCCAGCCTGATGGAGCGTGGACCATCACAGTTTTCAGCACCGACATGGTCAGCTAAAAACCAAAGAATAATCCATTAACCATTAATTGTAGGGAAAAACAGCGTTTTGTACAGAAACATGTCTATAAACCCTAGGACCCTTAGGACTTTTGGAACGAAGTTCCTTATCGCGCGTTGTGAAAGGGAGCTAGACGGAAAAAATTCTCACGAAAAGTTGTACCGAGACTTTTTGTTTTATTTTTTTTCCTTCTTTAATATTCCTTCACAAATTTTTTTAAATGTGTGTTTTTTTAATGGCTTGGAAACTAAATCTAATATCTATTAATGGAAATTCAAGATGGCGGCTGCAATAGATTTTCAACTTTGTCGTTATGGGTGTCTTTTTCATGTTTTTCGAGGGTTTTGAAGCCGACAGTAATGTCAAAATGTAAATCCAAGATGGCGGCTGCAAGAAATTATCAAATTTTTCGTCATGGGTGTCGTTTTCATGGTTTTCGAGGGTGTTGAAACCGACTGTACTGTCAAAATGTAAATCCAAGATGGCGGCTGCAAGAAATTATTAACTTTTCACATTAGTTAGACATTAGTACTTACCCGGTTTCGAACCCGCAACCTCACGAGAGATCGGTGGCCTTTTTTTAAATTGACATAAACTAGTGCTTGACTGCGATCCCACCTAATGGTAAGCAGTGATGCAATCTCTGATGGTGAGGCGCACTAGTTTATTAAGAGCCTATTCACTCTAGCCTTTAAGACACTCAAATTATAATTGGACGGGAAGACCTTAGCAGGCAAATTGTTATAAGGTGTTTGTGACCAGGATACAGGAGTAATAAATAGTGTGGAGCAATGTATTTTCAAATTAAAAAAAAAAGTAAAAATGGATTAAGTATATGCTAACTTTGTCATTTGCGTCCAAGCACAACTAAGAGAACATCTTTTATTCATACATTATAAAGACCAGAATCCCGGCACTGTTTCCATCACAGCATTAAAGTTTAAAATCATAGTCATTTGTACGTTATAACGAAGATTCAGGAAGACGTTTTCCATAAAAACTTCCGTATCTGTGCATTTTATATGGGAAAGTTATTTAAAGTTAGTATTTAACTTAATTCCGTTTAAATGAGGTAAACTTTTTAAAACCACCACTGTTTATGTTATTTTGTATTACGAGAATAAAGGAAATAACAGACTAACCAACATTTAAATAGAGCCATTTAAATATCTGTTTTTATACAGTAATCACACCACCAGATATGGAAATGGTAACTAAAGAGCTATGTTAAAAAAAAAATATTTAGAAATCCCAAATAAAATATTTATGTATTAAATTAGTAAATATATAAAATAATTTGCATATAAAATAAATTGCTCCTAGCTACCAATATCAGGAAGCTATCAATTTTTACTTTAAACTATTTTAATTTATCTGTAGATATTATACTTCTTCTTTTTACCACCGTTACTGGCTCATCCAGCATGTGCTATATAAAAACAAGAATAAAATTCGAATTAGAATACCACAACAAATCTAATGCCGATCATATTTTGATTGGTATGACCAACATGTCGTCATACCAATCCACTCCTACAAACGGTCAAATCTGTTTGATCTAATCGGTAGCGTCATACTACTTAACTCACATTATTTCTATTATCTTTTCCGTAATACCATTGAATTCTGAAGCTACTTTTATTTTATCACAACATATAATATACAATTTTTATTCAACAAATTTTAATATACTACGTGTAGAACTGTCAAACGGTACTTCTTAGATTTGCCGGACTTCAGTAGTACCTATTAGAACAAGTCTAATTAGAACTCTGCAAGTTCTCCATTACGTAAACTACTAGTCAATTAATTCATTAAACCCCAAGCGATCGTTGTCTTTCTCATTGTATTTCTACTGCCTCTAATTATAGTATTAGAAAGGTTAAAAAGATTTGAATTAGTGTTTTCCTTATATGTTAATTTATTGTCGATAAATTACTTACTATCATATTAGTCCCTTCAGGAAACGTCAAATGCCTTCTCTTCCTCAACACATTTAGATCAGTCTTTACATTTTCACATCTGTCCTTTTCTGCGTTCACTATAAATATATTTTCACTCACTACAAAAACTATAACCAAAACATGTGTCACATTCATTTTTTTTATTCCCATGGAGCCAGTTTCGACAATTTTTAATCCTTCTTAATTCAAATTTAACACAATTTGACGTTAGCTCCACCAATCACGTGACTTTAGAAAAAAATGGCGTCACGGCGTTGTATGGACTATTCTTTATTCAATTTTTATTTCGCGCTAGTATAGTCATTTTTGGTAGCTTCGCAAATCCAACGGTTGCTTACAGCATGTCTGAAGTCAAAATAAACAATGCTACCTGACTGATTGGTAGGCACATGACTTTTTAAGGTCGTTGACCGTTTATGGTTTTAACCTTTCCCGTTGTCTATTTAGCACATTGTTCATGAATGTTGACTTGAAGTGACAGACCGACGGAGTACTTTCAATACAAATAAGCTTGAACTAGACTAAATAAGGTTGGTATGTGGTAGGTATACTTTACGGTTACTCTTCAATGGTCTTTTAAGAGGTAACGACGCCCCTTCCATGTGCTGATGGTGGTCACCGGGGTGGTTTTAGTGAGGTAAAAATCCCACACTCCCCGGACTTATCCGCAAAGTCCGGGCGCCTTTTGAAAGTTTCCCCTCGAAAATAAAAAAAAAGGTATACTTTACGAAAAATATTTGATTGTTTTCTTCTAAGGTATAGTACTTCTTATGAATCACAGGCTATTATAAATTGTAAAAATTTGTATTTTAGTATAATTATAAGTAATAAACTCAAAAAAATTTGGCCCGATTTCAAAAATTCTATCGTTCCACCTATAAGGAGGCCTGTATCCTATCTTTATAACCTATCCTTTCCTAACAAATTATTACACAAAATTAAGTAAGTCTTTGCATGTGTATGTGCATGTTCATATATATCTTACAAATAAACAGACACACTATTTCAAATAGACTTTTTATACTAAAACATTATAAATTTAGTTTTGAATATTACAGGTAATTGAAAACTTTAGCATATGGTTGTAGATCCCGGCAGCAGTGCAGTTTGCTATGATTCAAAAAGGCAGATTTGTTACTCGGACAATAAATTTCGCTATTTTTCCTTTTACTCTAGATATAAGTTTCCACGCCGTGGTCTATGTTTCCTGATGGCTACAACCCGGAAATCTTTAAGTCTCCTATAGGTAAACACGCTCCATCGTCAACCGCATCGTCCCTTTTCATCAGGTGAGATAGCGGTCAAGCGCAAATTATAACTTATGTCATAACATTTTGGTAAAAGGTATAAATAGGTGCATTAGACTAGTTAGAGATCTTTTCAAAATAATGTAGTGCACAGACCTCTTCCATACTAAACCAATGTTTTAGTGCAAACTGCAATACTCGGAACGTCGCCTCGTCAAGTTCAATGTTTGATCAAGTAATTAGAGTACGTTTGTCGTCTGCACTTTTGAACGTACCAATGCAATTTGGGATATTGATGTATCAATTGAAAGTTGGGCTTCCACTGTATCAGTAAATTTGATATTTGAAGCAGCTAGGTTTCTAATAGGGTTGTTTGTTTGATTTTAATTTGTTTATTGCTTTATATACAACATTATTTTTAGTATATACAAAACCTGAATATAATTTGTTCAAAATCAGTAACTGAATCGATGCCAATAATTTCTACACTATGTTATATTTTTTTTTTCCAAAAATATTTAAAGAAGATCAATTGAGCACCGCCGAAACTAAGTACAAAACAGGTCAGGTTAGGTCACAGCGGGCATTAGGTACCAGCGCAGAGCTGGGTGCGGAAATAAAACCACACCTCAGTGGCCCGGATGACCCGGTGACCATGTATTTATGTCACCAATCTGTGATTTTTCATTTTACAGTTTTGAATTTTTTTACATAAAAATAATAGACAGGTGTTTCAGATTGCGCATATACTAACAATAAGGTAGTATGGTTACTACTATTCGAGAAAAATAATAAGTACCTCTACTTTTATTGCCATACAGGCATGTAAAGAGTCAGCGCCCTCCCAATTTTAATTTGGGCCTGAATTTAATTCTTGTTCTTGTTAACAAAATTTACTTTAATTTTTTTTTAAGAACGTATTCACAAAATTAAATAACTAATACAACAATTAACAAAGAAAATCGTTTTGTGTATGTAGTGTTCATGTATGAGTGTGTATTTATAGATAGATAGATTCTTTATTTTACATCAAAAATAAAAATATGAGTGGAGCCAAAAATTATTTTTCCGTAACTATTTGTAATTTGAAGCTAAGTAAAAATTAGATTTGAATACATTATTTTCACTATCATAATCAAGAGCTTTCATTTCTTACTACTAAATCAGCCAAAAGAAAAACAAAGTGCACTTCCATTAATTTTATTGCCAATACCGAATAATAAAAAATACAATAACACTACACTACAGACATGTCTCCACATTTCGGGTACAACTGTGCACAGTCTCCATTGGCCCCGCGGGCGTCATCGTACTGCTTATGAAGTTTGGACACCGAGTCTGGGACTTCTGGTAATCTGAAATTATGCTCTAAGTTTAGAAGTACAAGGAAATAGTATATTTCTGCTTTAGGAGAAATCTAAAAGTACAACGTTTGAAGTAGATATTGCATCAGGTATGGTAGTTGGGTTACTTCTTGAAACAAAAAATAAGGAAAATACAGGATTACAGAATCTAAATACAGAGATGTGTATTTTTCAATAACTATAAATGCCAATGAATGATTAACAGTGTACAATTTAAATAGGTGTAGTGTAAAGGAAGTAAAGAAAGAAAGTCTAAAATACATAAAAGAAAGCAAGAATGTTTTTGCATAAAGTTACAAATCCATAACAGTTCTACTAGAATAGAAAAGAAGATGACAGAGAACACAGAAAGAGCGTAAAACTAAAATCGAATTTAGCACGGAGAGTCAGGAATCTTACAGATTACTATAAGCAGGTATGCAGTAGGTAGATTCAGCAAACATATAATGTTTCACTACCAATCTACCCACTACCTCATCTGGTTAGTGCATCCATTGACCATTTACAAATTGCTTCCTTACGTAAACACCGCCCGTAGAATCTCTCCTACAAACGAGTCCTGTTTGATTTGTCCTTTGCCTGTCGCACACAGCATTTTCAAGATGCACTCTCTGCCATCCCAACCTAACCTGTTCGAATAGAGAAATGTTTTAGAGATTTTCTGTGTGTATGACACCCGAAATACTAAGCATATATGTATTTCCTGAATCCTCCATTCAGGAAATACATAAATGCTTTTTTATGGTGTGAAAAATCATCCAATGACAACCCCCGCTCTTGGGTGGAGCGAAAGATAGTGTCAGACTCTTTCTGACTAAAAGCCCACCCCGTTCCTTCTAGCCTTGATACCGGGGCTCGAGTTCCCTTTCGGATAACCCTGGCCCCAGTAGGCTTCGACCCGGCTGGGCCCCTGCTGATACCTAGATGCTTTAATTCTTTATTGTACACTATAACAACACGAAATAAGTGGATAACAAAGTTCATGTACATAGGCGAGCTTAACTCAAAGTTGAGTTTTTTCCAGCAAACCATTGAGCGATAGAGAGATGCTTAGTAAGTTAAGACTTTTTTTAATGCTAAGACCCTGCACATCAGTGAGGTATAAAGTCTCAGGGTCTTCTGTGAAAGCGACGTGAAGATGCACGGAAACATGGTAGCGGTGGACAAAAACCGCACCTTTTTGTCAGTAATTTAGGAAAACCACGCACAAGGTAGATTGACAACCTGGTGAGTATTGCGGAAAACTGATGTGCTGGTGTGTGTTGGTCATTGTGAAGACACGTGGGGAGGCCAATATCCAGCAGTGGGCATCTTTCGCCATAATGACGATGATAAATCTAATAATTGGGGGGGGCGAATCTATTAACACTATCCAAGTAAAAATACAGGTTCAAGATTGCTATTAATTCATTAAACCCCAAGCGAACGCCACCCATTGTCTTTCTATTGTGTCTCTAATTCTCACGATTGAAAGGCTAAAAGACTAGGCACACCTGAGGATCAAACTCAAAATCTTACGCTAAATAATCAAGTTTTTACATTGATCAAAAGTTAATATTTGTAGAACTAAGTAGATACTTTTTAAATATGAAAAAGTTTCCTTGCAAATAAATCCGATTTTACATTTATGAATGCCACTTACGTTTGCAAAAACTTTTCCAGCTTTACATAAAGTTTCAGTCTTTCTTGTCTATGGCGCTCCAGTCTAGTTGTATCCAAATCTTTGAAGTAGATTTTATTTTTCTGTGAGGAATGCATTTCTTTTTTGTTAACCTTCGCCGTACTTCTTATATTTGCTTCCGCTGCATCGACGCTTCTTTTGGCAAATGCTGGATTTATTAAGACTTTTCTATAAAATATTTAAATACAAGTCATATTACAACAAATCTTTTCAAAATAAAATAACATTGTCTAACTCTAGGAATCTCCTGCATCGAAAACTCACATAGAGTCGGTCTAATAAGTTAAACGACTTGGGTAATTATTAGGATTTAATGAAATCTGACGAAGTCAACACGGATTCAATAATCAAGGTTGATTAAGAGATAGAGATCATTGTTTACTAACAGAAGAACCGTAAAAAAAGTACCGAATATAAATATTTTTTAAATGATTAAATATTATACAAAATTCCCAAGTCGGTTGACTTATTAGACAGATTATACACTACACACCCAGATCTGGAATAACTATCTATATACTTCTATATAACTTTTTCATCACCCAAAAAATTAGCATTGCCATTCAACGTAGCAAAGCTGCCAGTCTTCTGGGCACAGTCACCTAGGTGTACTTTGTTTTTGCATCCGTACACATAGGCTTAGTATAAATAGTTTGTTAATATTTACGTTTATTAAGTACTTAAATAAATATGTAGATACACCTAAAACTAGATATCCATACGAAATATTTTAAATTTTTTCTCTAAAAAAATATGCTCAAAAGACAACATTACCACGACGATAATTTCTGGCCGATTTAAACGTTAGCGCTTAGGTCACGCAAAATGTTACTAACTGCTTGAATAAACCTTTAAATTGAATTTGATTCATATATTGTAAAAATAATTGCATTTTCAAATCCTTCATCTTACTTTTTATACTCAATCCTATCAACAACTTTTCCATCTTCATCCACATAGTACAGCACATCGCTGCGTCTTTTTCCATCATACACTTTGATCTGATCCCTGAACATGTCAAAATCTCCAGGGTCTGTTGGCAGTTCCCAGGCCATAGCTGCAGTGGTGCCAAACCAGACGATGTTCCCGATTTGGAGATATCCGTGGTTTTGGGTGCAAAAAACTGAAATTCATTATAACAAGTCATTATTAAATTTTTGGTAAAAATTTTAACATCATTAGAGACTTCCGTAATTAAAATTACCTACCGTCGCTGTTCACGCAATATGTCAAAAACAGTTTTTTTATTTATAAGATTAATAAAGTTTAAATTGAATTAACCGATTTTATAATAGTGTTGTATACATTATAACTACTATGAATAAGATAGAAAGACATACTTTTTACTGTACGCCATAAAAAATACAGTACTTTTTTACATTCGATATTTGCATGCTACACAAATGAAAATATTAATAAATTATATAATATTTATTTATTTAAAGTTCATGAACAGTAGTGGTGCATAGGTGGACTTAATGCAACAAGAAACTTTCTACCATTCAACCTTTGAGTTAAAAGAGACAACACTGTAGTAGGTGTGGTGTGCACCATAAATAAATCATACATAAGAAAACTTAAAACATAACCATTATGATAAAGACCAAACTAAGGTTAAGTGGAGTTCAAGTAGTAGTTCCGAATTATATGATTATATTATTTCTAACTCAATTTTATTAAGGTAGGCGACCGATAAGTTTACAATAGTAGTCGTAGACCCTCCTATAGTTAGTGAAATTCTTAATTTCAAAAACGAAAATAAAGGTATGAAGATGTCTTGAATCAACATCTATTATAAACCTTTACATTTTTAGTAATTTTTTTTTTATTTATTTATAAAAATATAATGTAATGATGTTTATCTTTAGGGAACCTAAGCAGAGATACTAAGTACTTTATTACTTTTATGACGCCAACCATAGTCAAGTAAAGTTACAGTGTGAATTTTACTTAACTAGTGAGTGAGCAAAACCAATGACCATACAGCTAGAACTAAGAGAATTAAAATAGATCATCGTCATCATATCAGCCGAAAGACGTCCACTGCTGGACATAGGCCTCCCCCAAGCGTCGCCACAATGACCGGTCCGGTGCGTCACGCATCGCCAAACTTAAGTGGCAATGGGTAGGGCACATGCACGCAGAACAGAGGGTCGATGGGGATGAATGGTTCTGGAGTAGGGACCACGTACCGGAAGACGCAGCGTTGGAAGGCCTCCAACAAGAATAGATTCATGGCCTAAATAAGCATCAAACGGTTCTTTAATATTATTAATATACCTATCTGAAACGAGCTCCCGTCAGGGAATATCAGGAACCTTTTTCTTCTCGACAACAATTTGAGCCCAGCTGCAGCATCATGCTTTTCATAAAGTTGTGATGCTACTGTTTCATTTGAGTCTGACTTTGTTTCGTTAAAGAACAAAGCTGTTGATAGTATGATGACAAAAATAGAAACTTTCATGTTTTGCTGAAAAAAAAAGATATTATGTCATAACACATTTTGATATAAGTGGAGAAAGTTTGTCATTGCGACCGAGGCGAAATTTGCCCGAGCAGCAGGTGAGGGAACCGAGTGCTACAGTGACTTTATATGTGTATCAAACGACGTTTTTCAACAAACTTACAAAAATATAAATAAACCAATGTTGACCCGCAATTCGTGTGGTTCACGTAGCACCCACCCTGAAACTATAAATAGAATTAATAATGGTGGGAACAAACTCGCGCATTTTTCTGCACTAATGCGGAAAATAACAAATTGCGAGCCTAAAACCGTAGATAAGACTTGCGGATAAGAGCAAGTTTTCGAGTAAGTGTATTGAAAAATGTTTTCTGCATTGAGGCAATTTTCAGGGATACATAGTTATATTAACAATATATGTAAACAAAGAGCTTGTTATACTAATTAGTTTAAGTAAACTTATAAATCTTATTAACCGAACATAATTATATACTTACAGTTTATATAGCTCCAAAGAACGTTACCCCTTTCGAATTCCAAGAAAGGAGTGGCATGCAGTGCAGAACAATGGCCTCACGTATTTAGCATATTTACATAAAATTACAAGCTTTGTGCAAATAACGACAAATTGTTTTTGAGAAACATGCTAATGAAAACACAACGGACTAATCTTGACCCTAATTTTGAATGTTCCTTTGTCTGTGTGTTTGTATTTTCTGAATACTACAAGGAAATACCAAAATACTACAAACTACTACATTCTACAGAGAAATTCCAAAAAAAAACGGACCTATAAAACAATAGGAAAATACACTTAAAGTGATAAATGACTAGCTCTTGCAATTGGCTTCGCCTGAGCACATAAAATATAGCTTACCTATGTCACTTAGGAATTAAGCAGCTTTCGATCAGTGAAAATTAGCAATCGGACCAGAATTTTCAGAGTTTACCTCCTATAAACAAAAAAAAAACAAACTTAACCCCTTTATTATATTAGTATAGATGTATATTTTGCAATTGGTTATAAATGCAGGTAACAACACAAAAACGTCGGAACGGTGTAGTTTGCTAAAACAATTGTGTGTACGTAAAAAGAAAAAAAATTGAGATAATTAAATAAAAAATTAAGCGGAAATATATTTACAATAAATACACAGGCAACAGCACGACGTATCCATAGCAAAACCATGTGACTCGTCGATGTTCAAAAACACAGAGAAAATCACAAGTATGTCTCATGTATTTCACATTAACACACACTGATAATGTAATCTTACAGTATCTATCATAAAATTTCAGATCATCCTACACATAGTAAGCAAACTCTAGATAAAAAGAAAGCTTCTTACAAAAAATCCAAACATCCACTCTTTCTCAAAGAAACAAGCTGAGATTTACAAGCGGAAAATGAAAAAGATATTATAAAATGTTCTAGCTACTACACAGAAAGGAATCTCAAGAAGAAAAAATAAATTCTAAGTTAGACGAGAACTCAAACAGCCTTTGCTTTTACTAATAGGTTAAAAAATCGTTTATGTTCGCTGAAGAACTCCAGTTTCTTGAGCCACGTTCTTGTGAACTAGATGAAACATAAAATAAAACTGTAACGTGAAGCTAATTTGTTTGATCAACTTGATGTTTATAATTAGATTTTTAGTTATACTTAATCAGATAATTTTTTTACTTGACCAGTGCGTGTTGCCAGTGATGACATATGGTTCCGAAACGTGGTCGCTCATAATGGGCCTTATCAGAAGGCTTAAAGTCACCCAAAGGGCAATGGAAAGCACTATGCTCGAAGTTTCCTTGTGTGATCGAATCAGAAATGAAGATGTCCGCAGAACCAAGGTTGCCGACATGACACGAAGAATCGCCAAACTTAAGTGGCATTGGGCAGGGCACATTGCTCGCACAACAGATGGTCGTTGAGGCCGAAAGGTTCTGGAGTGGCGAGCGCGTACCGGAAGAGACAGCGTTGGAAGATCTGCAAGGTGGACATGACTTAATCGGAGACTGAAATTAGAAATGGGGATGCACCTACAAGAGGGCACAGTAGATCAAGTGCCATTCCATAGGCCCGGATCTAGGCGGATGTAATCCAGGATCACGTGCTTCAGGAGCAAACTAATTTATTTTTCTTTAAAAATAATTTTGTTTCACGGAGCAATAAACAAAATGTTCGAGCTTGCTTCGCTCACTCTTGCGTAGTGCTTTCTCTAATTTTTCAAATCCTGGTCATAGTAAGGTACTGTTGACCCTCTTACTTCACACTAGAGCGAGAGTCACTGTATGTTTTCCCAATAAAAAAAAATGGCAGCGCACCCTGATGAAGATCACGTAAGAGGAAGTACATTATTTGTGGCTGTGTTTGACCAAATCAAATCAAAATCAAATCAAAATCATTTATTTCAAATAGACCATTTGCAGGCACTTTTGCTTAGTCAAATGTCGGTCAGTCCAAGAAAAGTGAAGCTAAATTGCACCTAAATTGACCCTTGACGAACAAATTATAAAATTCCCATTTATCATAAACACACAAAAATACTACGCAATTAATAATGTTTTATTATTCCACTACATTATTACTACTTTATTAGTGATTCGGTGAAAAGGCAGCGCCAACTACATTTATTTAATCAACCTTTAAAATATGGCTGCAATTATTTTGTGTCTGATTGCTTATATAAACAGGAATGCGTGAAGAGACGGTTTAATAATGTTATTCGAAATAATGCTGTATGAGCTAAATGTGGCTCTGTCAATGTATAAATAATAAATTCACAGTTAATTTTGGCCACAGAGCCACAACCACAGTAATTAATATAATTTATTATTTTTGCAGGATTTTTTAAATTAATACGTCATACAAGTTTTAAAACTTACATTTGATCAATTGCCAGTATCTTCGCTTCCTTAATATTTTATAAGAAATATAGCAGATCATAATAAAATTATCTAAGCAAGATACGTGGGCCATAGCATAAACACAGTTAATGTTATAGTTTTAGAGTCTATTTTTGTTTTTATAATCTTAACCTATTAGAAAGCGATACGTCACGACATATAAATTAGCCAACAACATTAGACTACAATTCGTTTAGTAACGTTATCCATCAAAATTATCATTTTTTACCTTTTTTAGACTGGACGCAAACGTGACTTGTGTCAGATACAAACTACCGATAAATGTTTGATTTTTATAGAACTAGTATGAAATCATCCACTTCCTGCGCATACGTAAACATTGTTTGTGTCCAGTTGCTACCACTTAACACTATATTCATGGCGATCAAAAAGTGTTCGGTGTTGGTAACCGGAACAAAAAATGTCTCCGTTTGTGTAGCGCCTAAACTTAGATCACTTCGCCTAATTTCGAATTAGAATCTTTGTGCTTTTGTCCCTTGTTGCTTGAGGTGATCCCAGCACGTTTACTCCTATTTCCCAAATAATTTTGATCACCGTGACGTTGTCATTCACTCCCATTTCTTTCGTATTTGTATATATCTAGTTACTAACACCATCCTTCTTTCTTTGGGCTCTGGGCACGCCATAATTATGCTAATAAGTCTTCTCTTTGAGTCTTCCTCACCTTCCTCATGACGCAGGTCCTCACCGGACAGAGTGAGTTCTGAAGTTTCCTGCATCGGATTCAGGCTCAAGAAACGCCCGGGTGGCACAATTGTGCGGAACACCACCTTGACCTCGTGGAGGTCATCAGAGGCTGTGACCTCTCGCGTCGGGCCCTGGTTAAGGCTATAGTCCGGAGCGAAGAGAAATGAAAGAAAGAAAGAAAACACGTTTATTCGGCACATAAAACACACAATGAAATAACAATTATGGAAACACATAATTTTAAAAATACATACACATTATGTGTCTCACCGCTGCGCCAAATAGGTCCAGTTCAGCACAGTGCCAGGCCACTACGTAGCAGTTGCCTGACGCTGGTTTTCAACTGAACCTTACTATGAGTCTACGGATCCTAATCGGGTTGTTTGAATGACAGGTTAAAAAAAGCTAATATTCTACGTGCCTGGCTACTCTTCATTGAGATTGGCCACGATGATCTAAACTCAGTTGGAGTATTATTGCTTTAATGAATAGAAACACAACAATTTAAATAAAAGCATGTGAAGTCACAGAAAAGCGTAGTAGCATCGAGTGTTTTGCAACTAGATCATAATTAGCGCTCGCCGCTGCGGTCGGTCTAAACTGATCCCTACCCTCAAACAGAATACATGATCATTTAGATTCTATGTACCGACTTTATGGCACCAACAGTAACAATTTATGAGACAACTGTATAACTCGACTTGTTGAAAGAGTAACTTGAAATTATACAAAATTTTGTAGCGAATCAAAAATTGTCATTAGGACGATTTTAATATTATACTGCGCCACTAACACAGTGAAAAATTCGTTGAATGCGGCTGTTAGAAATCCATTATAATCTAATACACACAAAAAAATAAAATACATACACCTAATATTATAATGAGGCCAAGTTTTTTTTTTTTTTGTTTTTTTGCTTATATGCGGTAATCTCTGGAAGTACTGGTCCGATAGCAAAAATTTTTTTACCGATAGAAAGCTGCTTTACTTCTGAGTGACATAGGCCATATTTTATGTACGCGAGCGTAGCCGCGGGCAAAAGCTAGTCTTTGATAATAGCAGAGCCTCTTTACTAATAAAACTTCTCGAAATTGAATTGAAATGATGACGCGGACTATAAAAAGATCATGTAACCTTAACTCTTGAGATATTATATTGCCAGGGCCTCCAAGGAACTTCAATACTAGACTGGAACGATCACGTTAACCTCAAAAGTGTTCCGAAGAGAACGATACAATGTTACCACTTTTTAACAGTATGTCAATCTTCTTCTTCTTCCTGCCCTTATCCCATACTACTTGGGGTCGGCGCAACACGTTTTCTTCTTCCATTCCATTAACAGTATGTCAATATGAGTAAAATATGTGTATTTTGCTACTTTTATATTGAAATAAACAAATCAATTATTTATTCCTTTGTTTTATTCGGGTAACCATAATGGTTAACATTATTATTCTATCAATTTAGCGCTGTAACAATATTTAGTTTCAACGAATGGTGACCACAACACCTGGCGTTAAAAACGTGTTGTTTAAGTTAATTAGTTTTAAAGCAAATTAATCAAATTTATTAAATTAAAGTAAAACGTTTTTTACTGGCCCACCGCTCCATCGGCATGTGGCAGTCAAGTCCAGCCCAGTCCCACTTAAGTCGGGCAGCCTTCTGAACTGCATCACTGATTTGCGTTTTGGAGCGCAGTGTAGTGTTTCGAACAAGATCCGTTATTTTAACGCTTAGTATCGCACTACGGGGCCGCGGCAGACCAAGAAGGAGATGGCGGGACGACTTGGATGTTTTTCTTGGGAATCGGAAAGAGGTGGTTCAAAACCGGGAACATTGGAAGGAGTGGAGGGAGGCATTTGCCCAGCAGTGGGGCAGTATAGACTAGATATAATATAATAATAAAAATAACAGTAAAACATTATCGAAATTAAATTAACCCAATCCAACTGGCCGCTATATTCTATTGTTACAAAGAACAAATGCTTCCCCTCGAGCGCCGATTGTACATACGTCTGTACAACTTGAAGACCTTGAAAAATGCTTATTTTTCGTTTTATGCACACGTTCAAACGAAACTTATTTGGCTGAAAATGTTGGTTTCTATAATATTATATTATTCTACATATTTTTTATTGTTTGTTTTTCCTAGAAAAAATCAGAAAATGTTTTTTTTTTTACGTAAACACGGCAATTTCGGGTTCCCGGTGGTGACCTCCTGGCGCTCGAGGGGTTAAACGTATTTAAAGCTTTGAAGGATGAGAAGATGGCTGCTCCATCTTCTTCTAGGTGGCGGCGGCGGCGGTCGAGCCGTCGACGGCGCGTAATGGTTCATAAAAAGCTACCAACTGGTATGCCTGTAAAAATCACATAGCAAAAACTAAGCTAAGGGAATTGTGAGCTGTCCGCTAAGGCGGATGACTGCCTGAACTGCGGAATTGTTTGATTTACCATAGCCCTGGAACGCAAAATGTAACTAAAGACCTGTGTTCTAGGTCTCGCTCCACCCAGAGTGGGCAAAGTTATTTGACGATATCCCAGCACAGAAGAAAGAGAATTGTGAGCTAAATTTTATACGTTCACAACTGGAGAGTATTTATTCATACCAGATTAATATGAATAAAGTAAAAATATCAACTCTTTGAAGTAAATACTAAGTATTCTAGTTGACACTTCCTGTGACTCGCTGGCTTTTGCCTCGGTCAGAGATTCAGCATTGCCGTACAACGTGGCAATGCCGCCAGACTTTTCGACATTCTTCCAGTCAACAGCGATGCAGGGGAATATTTTGACGCCATATTAAAGGTAGGAGTTATTGTGTATGTACATGTAGTTTTAATTACTTAGGAGTTTCTTGTTCTATTTATGTTTAATTACTACATAATCCACAACGATATTTACATAAAAAATATGTAGGTATTCTTTAATTTAATACGGTAAAGTATGCCTGGTTATCAGCCATACTTTACCAACAATTTCGACCCTTAATTGTAAAATTACGGCAACGTGTTACATGAACGAACAACGCTTGCTTCAACACCATCACAGGCAATTTTAAAAAGTTTTTTTTAATAACCGATCATTCGGGAAATTTGCCAAAACAGGTACTTTTTTCAGAGAAAAGTATTTAATTTAATAATGTGTTCCTTTTTTAATAAAATTTTATGTTTTTTTTTTTACAAAAAATTTGATATTTTAATGTACTTAATCGTTCGTTCTTTACCACTTTAGGTGTAAGCTTTTAAAATGTGATGTGTATGAAAAATAACTATGAATAACAATATTTTATTCTTACATTTTCGGACTCTCCTGTTGAATATAAGACTCAGAACTTTTTAAATAAGTAACTAAATAAATAAACTTGAGTACGGCTGGATAAACAATATTTATTCTGTTTTCTTTTTTAATATTTGTAAATAGTCTGCGGAGAGAAAGAAGCATCAGATGAGTTCAGAAAAAACTAAGAGTGCTTTATACCTATTACATTTTTGTATAGAATTTAGTAAATTGGCCACTATAAATATAACTAAAAAAAAAACTAACTATCAAACCATTATCTATCTAGTAAAACATTATCTATCTAGTAAACAAACGGTTCTTATTAGTATTGTGCGAGAATTATGGGTATTCTGATGAAAATCAATGACTGGATGCTCAATGCAAATTAGTTTTTTAATAATTTTCGGTGTGAACAATATATTTTACAAGAAACAAGTGAAGACAAGTGACAAATAGAAGTGTCATATTTTTTCATATAATTTAGGAAGCTTGCAAGAAGGTTTTATCTCCAACATTTCCCCGGGCGTTGAAACCAATGGTTTCAACCAGATTCTGAAGACACAGGCAAAGGGCAGATTCGGTTGAATGCCCGTCGAACGACTCCAGTAGACGTCCGAATGTCAGCTACACGGGCGATACCATCCGTTCCTGGATGAACAGCCACGATCCGTCCAAGTCTCCACTTCAACGGAGGAAGATCGTCTTCCTTGATCACCACCAAGGAGTTCAGCATCAAGCCATCCTTGCAGGAACGCCATTTGGAGCGTTGTTGCAATTCTGCAACATACTCCTTGCTCCATCTGCTCCAGAAATGCTGGCGAAGCTGCTCGATCCTCTGGTAACGAGACAGATAATTGGCAGAGCTATCCTGGTAATCAGGTTGCGGCAAAGAAGTAAGTGGCCGTCCCACAAGAAAATGTCCTGGCGTGAGCGGAGTATAATCTGCAGGATCTGAAGACAACGGCGTCAATGGACGAGAGTTCAAGATGGCTTCAATCTTGGTTAGTGTGGTGTACAGCTCCTCAAAAGTCAAGTTACAATTTCCCAACACTCTCTAAAGGTGATACTTTGCTGACTTGACACCCGCCTCCCAGAGTCCACCGAAATGTGGGTGTAGGCGGGAATAAAATGGAACCTTATTCCGTCGTTTGCTGCACTTTCACCCAAGGACAAACTATTTAATTTTAAAAATTTGGAAAGGTCGTTGTATGCACCGACAAATGAGGTACCGTTATCGGAAAAAATATCAGCAGGTTTACCTCTCCGAGAAATAAACCGATACAAAGCCAGTAAATAACTATTGCTAGTTAAATCACCAACGAGCTCCAAATGAATGGCCTTGGTTGTGAAACAAATAAAAATAGCGACATACACCTTTACTAACCTACATCCACGGCCCTGGCGACTAGCACACATAATAGGGCCAGCGTAATCAACGCCTGTGCTTTCAAAAGGATAACCTGGACGAAGGCGTTCTCGTGGTAAGTTACCCATTAAGGGAGCTACAACCTTACCCTTCATACGGTGACACAAAACACACTTATGATAACAGGCTTTCGCCAACTTGCGACCTCCTATTGGCCAATAAGTCTCCCTAATGGAAGCTAATAATAATTGTGGGCCAGCATGCATCAGCCTTTTATGCTCAAAATTAAATAATAGTTTAGTGAAATCATGAGTGGACTGTAATAAAATAGGGTGTTTCTTACTATAAGCAAAATTAGAGTTATCGAGACGTCCTCCTACTCGCATTACATTATTATCGTCTAAATAAACATTAAACTTTAGAAGGGCGCTCTTTTTAGGTAAACTCTTTTTGTTCAAAAATAATTGGTATTCAGAAAATGACTGAATCTGACTCTTAATAATGACAAGAGTTAGTGCATCTTGTACCTCATCATGTGACAAGTATTTGGTTTTAGGGTAATGCTTTCTACATGACTTAATAAATCGTAATACGTAGGCAACAGATCGTACGAGCCGTGTGTAATTGGAATAACGCCTAAAATCAATTAAAACTTCAGGTTTCGAATCGTTTACAACATATAATATGATTTTAGGTCGAGTCTCCGGTAACGATTGTAGTCCTGGGCTCGTAATTTGAGAAGGCCATTCAGACGAATCTAGTTTTAAAAAATCTGGTCCTTTCCACCACAGATCTGACTCCTGCAGATCACTAATATCCATGCCACGAGATATTAGGTCTGCTGGATTTTGATCTGTTGGGACGTGCCTCCAAGTACAGTTACCCGACTTATCCAAAACCTCAGCAACGCGGTTGCGCACAAAGGGCTGAAGTCTGGTAGGCATCATCTGTAACCATCCCAAGACAATGGTTGAATCAGTCCAACAATAAACCCGACTGATCTTCACTCGAAGTGAGCTCATCACCTTCTCGTGAAGACGAGAACCGACTACCGCACCACATAACTCCAGTCGCGGAATTGTCGTAGGCTTGATGGGAGCAACTCGACTCTTTGCCATTAACAAGCGAGCCATGTACTCACCCTTAGCATTAACACTGCGAATGTAGACGCAAGCACCGTACGCGGACTCAGACGCGTCTGTGAAAATATGGAGTTCTAACTCCGTAAATGAATTGCAGACTACAAGTCGCGGAATGCGAACATGATTTAAAAGAGGTAAAGATTTAATAATAATCTCCCATTGTTTACAAATCTCATTAGGTAATGGTTGATCCCATGATAATTTATCTAACCACATTTTCTGTAGCAAGATCTTCATAGTAATAACAATAGGACCTAACAGACCTAAGGGATCAAAGATTCGCGCAATAACGGATAACAAGTCACGCTTTGTGTACCTAGTCGAAGATTTAGTCAGACCTATAGGAAACCCTATCTCATCAGTGCCGATATGCCAACAGAGACCAAGCAACTTTTCTGGCTCATTTTGTCCAATGTTCAAATCGTATGACGCAGGGACAGCATTCGACAATAATTGAGAATCATTTGACTTCCACTTTCTCAATGGCATACATGCCGACGCAAGCGCTTTGGTGACTTCAGTGCGAATGAACTTTACTTCATCTAAGTCATCCCCTCCGGTCAGCAAGTCGTCGACATAGAAGTCATGTTGGATGATTTCCGATATCTTAGGGTTCCTACAGTCGAGTCCTACTTGTTTAAGGCATCGTGTCGCAAGGAATGGCGCACTGGCCGTACCGTACGTGACGGTGTTTAATTGATAAACATTAATAGGATCACTAACATTATCACGCCAAACAATCTGTTGTAAATATCTGTCCGACGGGTGGACGACTATTTGTCTATACATCTTCTCCACATCCGCAGATAAAACATACTTGTGGACTCTAAAGCGAAGAAGTATAGACAATAGACCGTCCTGTACGGTTGGCCCAACCATCTGTAGGTCATTAGAGGACACTCCCGTCGAAGTAGAAGCACTAGCGTTGAAAACAACACGAAGTTTGGTCGTGGTACTCGACTCGCGTAAAACTCCCATATGTGGAATAAAATAACCCAAACATAAATTAGGTTTATTAATTTTTGTCATATGACCAAGTAACTCGTATTCTGACAAAAAGTCATGATACATTCTACTAAAGTTCGTCTTAACCTTTAATTTACGCTCTAAAGAATGTAAACAATGTGTGGCTTTATTAAAAGAATTTCCTAAAATTGAAGGATCTTTCTTAAGGGGGATGCGAACACAAAAACGACCATCAGACAATCGTGTCGTATTTGTAACGAAATTGTCTTCACACAATTTCTCTTCAGGCATATAAGAATTGGAAGACTTCGCATTCACCTCCTCTAATTGCCAAAACTTTGTCAATTCTGACTTGAGGTTTTCCCAGTCACCATCGCTGTCGGCAACCATTTTAGACATATTGCACTTTACGTCATTCGTCAGCAGTGAGATAGTATTCTGAGTAATTGGACCGGAAACTATCCATCCTAGACGGGTTTCACATAATATTGGTTTCCCGGTACCTAACTTTAGTCTTTGAGATCCTAACAAATCCCAAAAAAGATCAGCGCCGATTAAAATATCAACATCGGCAGGGTTATAAAAAGTAGGATCAGCTAAAGTAATATTCGAGGGTAAGTCGAAATCAGAAATATTTATCTGACGACACGGAACACTACTCGTAATGAACGGAAGAACAAAACAATTTAGTTCGAATACAAAGCTATCATCTAATGGCGTACCCTTAACCCGACATATTTTACCTACGTGCGAAGTGACGTTATTGATTCCAAGGATTGATCTATCTACCTGGCTAGTTTTTAAGTTAAGTTTATTGCACAACCTATCTGTTATGAGTGAAGACGTGCTACCACTATCGAGCACCGCGCGAGCGAGATGCACACACCCATTGTGGTCTCTTAATTTGATCAAAGCGGTTGATAACAACACATCTCGTTGCGTATGACCACACGGAGATGCAATGTTTGCGGATAAAGCTACGTTATTCGTTTCAGTCGTAGCAGACAAGTTATTCATCGAATTACCACTAGGTGTATTCGATACAGTGCCATTAGAATGTACGTGAACTAATGTGTTGTGCCTACGTTTGCATAGTTTGCAGCCTGGTTTTTTACATTTGTTAGCATAGTGTCCGGAACGAAAACAGTTAAAACATACCTTATAACTAGGTAATGATTTGAGACGGTCATCGTTACTCAATGCGAGAAACTGTGGACAATTATTTAATGTGTGATCGTTGTTATTACATTTAGGACAAGGTTTAGAAGCTGAGTCAGTGCTAGAATTGATAGGAGATTGTGCTACCATTGACTTGATCTTAGGACCTGATTTACCTGGTGATTGCGAATAATGATTGCGGGGGAGTTCCAGGGTCTCGATGAGGTCGGCTCGATTGCGTAAGAATTGCATAAATGCGTTAAACGTGATTAAGCCATCCTTGTCTATCCTACCTTTGCACTCCTCCCACTCACGATAGGTTTTTTGATCAAGTTTTCGTGTGACAATGTAGATTAAAAGTGTATCCCAGTGTTTCACAGGCTCCCCTAATGACTCTAAAGCTCGCAAGTCTTTATTTAACTGATCGATCAAATTCTTAATGGCAACAGAAGATTCTTTTGTAATTGATTCAATAGTAAATAATGAACTTATATGATTCTGAACCAGTAATCTTTTGTTGTCAAACCGATCACATAACAATGACCATGCCACAGAGTAATTACTTGAAGAAAACTCAATGGATTTGATAACTATAGCAGCTGTTCCCTCAAGTGATGCTCGCAAGTAGTGAAACTTATTGATTGCGTCTATGTCATCATTACAATGAATTAGGCTAGTAAAGGTGTCGCGGAATTCAAGCCAATTACAATATAATCCGCTAAACTTTGGTAAATGAATCGTTGGCAATTTAACCGGCTGCTTTATGCTAACACGAGTACTTTTACAACTTTCCATCGATTTATTATCTTTATTGTAGTCAGTCAGAATATTCTGGGCTCTAGATAAGGTTTTATAATAAATAGACTCAAACTCGGAACGCTGAGAATATTGTAAGTTGATGTCGTCAACAATGCATTCTAGACGTAACTGTACCTCATCATACTGCTCATACAACGCCTCTATCTTGCCCATGCGCAACTGCAACTCGGACACATCACAGCTAGATAGCTCCTTGTCCTTGAATGAGTCCAGAAAATTGAGGAAACTAGTCAAGCGACCTTTGAAGCTGCCTCGCTTCTTAATTAAATCCTTTTCCTCAGACATTCTGGGAGACGAGTGTTGTCAACCTGGCATTGATACAGGAATATAAAAATTAAAAACAACAATATAATTTCAATAATTATACGCCTAGCTGTAGTCTATGCCCTTTCTGACTGCTAACTATAATTTATAACAATGACTTGTACTAATATCTAACACTCAAATATTTTTATTATGTCAAGATACTTGTTAAAAATTAATACCACTGTTAAGTAGTTATGTAATTAGTTACAGCTTAATATAATGTAAGTTTAATAATGTAGCAAAATAGCTAACTATACTGTTAAAGTATGAGTTTAAACTTAACATTGCTGTTGAATAAAATACTAATCACAATGCAACAAAGTACCTAATGATTTTACTCAAACACAATATAATTGGTAATTTAATAAAATAGTACTGACCTTAGTATGACTACTTATATATACTACCTGAGTGTTGGGTGACGATATTAGCGTAATTATAACTGTACACCACTAACTAACTTGCTTGAAATCAATCCAGTTCTCCAGCAGTGAACTCATGAACCTCCATTCAGCGTGGAAGTCAGTCTCTATTCTTTTTCTTGAAAATAATCGCTGATCTTCTTAATTATATTTCATCCGGCTCGTTATGGACCATGTGCGAGAATTATGGGTATTCTGATGAAAATCAATGACTGGATGCTCAATGCAAATTAGTTTTTTAATAATTTTCGGTGTGAACAATATATTTTACAAGAAACAAGTGAAGACAAGTGACAAATAGAAGTGTCATATTTTTTCATATAATTTAGGAAGCTTGCAAGAAGGTTTTATCTCCAACAAGTATACCTAATAATAATGATAATCATATGGTCACCATCATTATAATCAAGAATCGGATTATAGGTAATCATATCGGTTCATGTAGGTAGTTCATTATTTATAACAATATAGGCAATTCACGGAAACTCTAATTAAAGGATTTGCCCAATTTTTTCATATAGGTTAAAAATAAAATATAAATCTAAACCTGTCAAATGATATTAATTTACTCATTGAATAAACATTGCCGGTCCTTACAGGGATAATAATAATGATGATCATACGTATTATCAACACTATAATCAAGAAATCAGATTATAATCATATCGATTCTTGTAATTCATCGCACCCGGGATACCGCGCAGAACAGTCGTGAGTTTCAGTGTGAGCTTCGTCATATTCTTTAAGGTCATCAAATTGAAACTCGTCACCTTTCGGCAATCTGTAATCAATATTTAAGTCGTATTAGTACGTATAGCGAAAGACATTGTCTTCTTGGAGTATCGATTAATGACTATGGTAAGTCGGCCTTACCATTTACTATTACTATTTTGTTAATAGAGTACCTAACCATGGTATCTTGTCAGTAGAGGTGTGCTCGCTTGGGCAAAGCATTGCCGTGTTCTCGTGAGGGCGATCGACGGCGGCGATTTCTCGCGCCGGGCCTTGGTACAAGCCATGGTCTGGAGCGAGGTTGAGTGCCAGGTGGTCGCCTCCTTCTGCGAAGCAGTAATGCTAGCAAAAGAGGAGGCCGACCGCATCTGGCAACGGCGGCGCTCACAGCGCCCCAACCGCCGTCGGGATTCCGATCCTGGTTTCTGGCCACCTTATGCGCGGGCTTGCGGACGGCGAGCAATGGGTAGCTCGCTATCCGACCGTCCGATAACTGTCCGGACCGAGCCCAAATCGTTGACGGCACGCACTGTTCCCGCGCGCCTCAAGGAACTGTCGTCAACAGCAGGGGCCCGGCTGGGTCGAAGCCTACTGGGGCCAGAGTTAATTCGAAAGATAGCTCAAGCCCCGGTACGAAAGGCAACGTAGGAAAAGGCAGGAGTGGGTTTATAGTCAGTTAAAGTGACACTAGCTCTGCCCAAGAGCGGGGGATGTCATTGAATGCTTATCCCACCGCTAAAAAATAATTAATAAAAAATAACCATGATTTCTTGCCGGTTCTTTTCCTTAGGAAGCTACCAATGAACACTGCATTAAGCTTCTGACGTATTATAAGTGCCGATGTGTGCCTATGTGAAACAAAATCATTTGAAGTTTCTTTTCTTATTAGATTAGACTTTGTTAAGAACTTTACTAGGAGTTTGGTTTTTTTTTACATGGGAAATCATCCAATGACTTCTTTCGCTCTAGAGTGGAGCGTCAGGGCGTGTCAGACTTTCACTGACTAAAACCACACTTGTGACATTCAGTTATTCTGCATTCTAGGACCACAACTTTCCTTTTTAGAAAATCTTGCAACCTTAACTAGGAGCTTCGTGCTTTCACTTTTATAGTTTTAATTCCTGTAATTTCCCATCAACAGGACATGATATTATGTCGCTTATTGTCTCGACAATAACAACCATTTGCTCTTAAGATTAAAATCATTCATCAATTGTCGGATAACCGAATTTATATGTACTAACTAAATATCCAACTACAAAAAGACTACTACATCCATAAGTTGTCAAAAAATAAAAAGCGTTTTTACATTTGAATTTTGACTACCTGGCGGCTTGTCCGGTGTACTGTAGCTATTGCTAAAATAGTTAAAATAGGTAAGTACTACTACACCGAACAAACTAATTATCATTTTATTGTTTTTTCAGTTTCGTTACAAATTAAATTCTAAAGTCCTTCTCATATTTCAATTCAGGCCTTTTATTGTTTTAGAGTACAAAGCACTAAAAAGAAAAATCCAAAACTTATTAACACGTTAAAATGCATAAAATTCTTCAGCCAACATTGCGCTAACAAGAGAAGAATTCTCCCGCAATACCACTCACGAACACAACAATACAACACAAGTGCGAAAATCGATACTTACGTGAACACAGCTCTGAGGAATTCCTGCAGGAATGTCCCCTGGCTCGGTACCCGCTGCGCCGACTCGCATAGTTTGTAAAGAACGCACCGACGCCCATCTCGGCCCATTCTGCACAGATTACGTTAACCTGTTTAGAAAATGCTTTATTGTGGCCTACACGTTACACGCTAAGGATGAAACTGCCAAGCTGGGATGTTTTGTAAAAGTTTTACAATAGGCTTAGAATTAAGTGAGCGGGTTGGGGATTTAGTTTTCGGGCGAGACCGACTAGAATTAGGAAGCAGCGACAAGAAACATATAACCGAGATATTAGTAACACATAACATGATTGAAAAGAGTGTCCATGGAGTGTCTTGCACATTCTTCTCTAACGAGATCTAAGTTTTGAAATGTACAAATAATATAATTTTTTTTTTGACTGACTGACTTCTTGACAATTGAAATGTGCCTGTTCATGGCATATTGATCCTTGATCGTTATATAATGGTTCTATCGGTATTGGTTATCATAGCCCACTGCAATAAAAACACTTAAAGTGAATACTCCAAACTAGCCCACAAATAGTACCTTTTAATACCAGTGGAGAAAGTATGTCATTGCGAGGTGGAATTCGCCCGACTCGTAACCGAGGGTGTTATATCCGGCTGCTGCAGTGACAAATTTCCATGTATATCAGACGACGTTTTTCAATATTAAGTATATGAAGATCTAAATAAAAAGGGGTTGACGCGTGACTTGTGGAGGTCGCAAAGCGCCCAGCCTGATACGATAAATTTAATAAATTTTGGCGGGGGTGAGCTTGCACACTTTTCCGCACCAGTACAAAAACAGTAAATTGCATATCTTAAAATGATTGGGATAAGAACGGTTTTTAGAGTAAGTGAGTTGATATTTTATTTTTCATGACAGTCATTCAATAGGGTTTAGCTAAATTGAGAGGGTCGTAGTGATGATTGTAATATTAATTTTGTAAATAAATACGTATTGCGGCCGCCAATAATATTTTAATCAACATAAAACTTGACACAGACTTGCAAAACAGGCAGTTTACCCTGGCATTTTTCATCATCCCCATTATCATTTCAGCCAAAGGACGTCCACTGTTGGACATAGACCTCTCTCAAACCCCAAAATTTTTACCAAGTCATATTATCTAATAATATAACCAGGAACCACTAGGATGTGTCAAGATGTCAATTGTGCAAGCGAGAAAGACGGACCGAGCTATACACCCTATACTCCATCCATCCATCCATCTATACTCCATCTCTTTAACAGTTCAATTTATGTGTCAAATGGATCGCATTAAGACCTTGTGGTATTCCACAGGATATTGTTATTGAGCATAGCTCAAAAAAAATCCTACAAGGTTAATCGAATGATTCATTCCTTTCGAGCCCAATCAATCAACTTTGTCTAAAGCTTTGTCATAAGCTAATGCGCTTCAGACAAGAACTTATGCTTATAAATTTATACTTACGCAGATAGAAGTTTCTCAATCTTTTGATACAATTCCACTCTTTTGCTTCTATGAAACTCCATACTGTCTTTATCAAAATGTTGATGTTTCAAATGGTCTGTCTTCAAATGTTTCTCATGCATCTGTTTTCTATCTATTTTTGGCGTTTCTCTCTCCGAGATCAAATTGTCTTCTATACTTCTTTTACCAAAAGCTGGATTTACCATGAGTCTCCTGAAAGCATATGCATTAGTACATATATTTATTTAAATTAACATGAAGGGGATAATGCTGAACCTTATTTTGTGGCACAAGGGCGCTTTAGCTTGTTAATATTGTATTTTCCTCAAATTGTGACCCAGTCTTGAGAGACCCATGCTTAGTAATTATGTCTAAAAATACTCTTAAGTACCTACTCCTCGATGTTTGTCAACCCGTAAAACTTTAACACAATTTTGTTATCATCCATTAAATATTATTTTGTGTTTTCTACCAACTTTTTACGCAAAAACAAAACTTTTAGAAGGTAGCATTGGTCCGTAACATCATTTTAATTACTTTCCTTACCTTTTATAAGGAACTTTAGCTATCAGCCTTCCTCTTTCATCTAAGTAATTGATGGTCTTGACCACATCACTCCTTCGCAGTGGTTTTTCAAACTCCTTCAAAGCGTAGAATATCTTCGGATCTGCAGGCAGTGACCAGGCCAGACCAGCAGTGGTAGCAAATAGGAAAATATCGCCAATAGGGATTAGCGCCGCGGTTTGTAATACAAATACTGGAAATTTAAGTAAAATTATTACTTAGGGGAGTTAAAGTTTAGCTGATGAGTAATTGGAGTCTCCTAGATCTCGGTAAAATAACTGGAATATGGTGACAATCAGGTTACGCCGCTTAATAGTAGATTATGTGATTAAGGGATAAAGCAGTGTTTCTAAGTCGAGGGCGGCATGTTGAATTCCGAACAAAACGAAGCTTGCTGATTTTAATTCGGAACGTTAGTGAGGGATTTATATAATTAACTCCCGAGCATTGCGACCGACTTTTGATGTTCCAAATTCAAATCTCATTATTCCTTAGGAATCGGCCATACTGCATTATCTCCGTAGGGATAGAATAACTTGCTTTAAATGAGGTTTGCGTGACGTGTAAAACGACTTTATCGAGGAGGTGGTGCAAAAACATTATTTTTGCATTCTCTTTTGGGACATTTAAAACAAGTATATCTTGGTATTAGTGATTTTGCATGGTATGAAGCCACTGCAACATCCGTATACTATAGCATAGCTCAATCAAGCTGGTTATACTTTGAGTAAAAAAAATATAAATATTTATTTATTTTATATCGATAACCTACCAAGTTGGAAAGAGCTTCCATCTGGAAATATTACGAATCTCTTGCGTCTTGATAAAATTCTTGATTCCTCGTGTTCCTCGCAAAATTGGTTAACTGTGTAAGTTGCATTATCTTTTATATTTTCACTTATTACTAACTGTATCACCAATAGTACCATGAACAATATACAATTCATTATTGTTTTTTTTTTTCTTTTAAGCGTTGATCTACACTAGGAGTCACTCCTGTGTTGTAAATGCGTTCACAGACTTACAATCTCAAATACACAATACACTCAGACCAAAAACAACGTTCTAAACAATTGTAAATATAAAACTAATTTTAAAAAAGCACAAGCAAGTTTCGCCTCGCAGATATTGTTTTAGACTGGTTTACAGAAATAATACCCAAAGATTATAGCTAACCATTTCAAAAATAGATTTGGAGTAGCCCTCAATAAAACAATGGAATTGTTCAATTAACACTGTGTTAATTTAGATACCGTTACCTTTGAGCGGCAATTTAAGGTGTTAAAAGCAACAAAACTTGTCAAAAAGCTTAGGAAGAACAGACGCAAATTAAGTCTTATTAGAGTGTCTATGTTTTACCTCCCAAAGCTGTAATCGAAAAAGAGGAGCCGCTTACTTACAAGCATCTTAACATTTGCTGAATCATTTTAGTGATGGAATTCAGTAGTGCTTTTGACTCTATGGATTATAATAAGTTTATCAAAAATCCTAAATCTTCAGATAATTATAATTTTGCTATGACAAGTGATAAGAATTAAAGGTATATTTGAAATCACGCACAGTTTGCGTCTTAAAAAAATCTCAATTTCTTTTATTCATAAAAATAAATGTGGAGTACCTTAAGGTGGCATATTACGGCCAGTGTTCGTCTTAATTTGATTTTGTAAG
The DNA here is from genome assembly GCA_929112965.1 of Mythimna albipuncta. Lineage (NCBI taxonomy): Eukaryota > Metazoa > Arthropoda > Insecta > Lepidoptera > Noctuidae > Mythimna > Mythimna albipuncta. The sequence continues at coordinate 4,166,016 of OV815973.1, forward strand.
AGATTTAAAAAAAAAAACACATTAAAGTGACTTTTTTTCATCCGCATAAAATAAAACTAAAACTTTAAAGACATCATCATCTACACTAATAATATAAAGAAGATTTTTTTTATGTTTTTTTTTTTTTGTAGGATGTAACCTCGGGAAGTACTGGTCCGATTGCTAAAAGTTTATCACAAATAGAAAGATACTTTATTTCTAAGTGACATAGGTTATATTTTATGTACGCGGGCGAAGCTGTAGATATAAGCTAGTTATGCTATAATTATACGTCTTCAGTTTGAGTTTTGTGAGACACTTCAATTCAATGCTTGAATGAAAAGATTAACGCGGTGTCAAAGCGACGGTAAACGTGGAGTGACGCGTTGTGACTGAAACAAGCAATTGATATTCAACTGCGGTGCGTACGTCTACGAAACCAAATGCACGTAATAGTGGTGCGGTGACGAGCGAAGCTTAGCGGTCGCAATCAATTAGTCTGATATTTTCACGAGAACTCTTGCGTTGTGGATACTTGGTTTTATACAAATGGTGGCTAAGGCGGTGCTTTTTCGCGCAGGACAGGGATGTCGTGACGTGCTAAATTTGCGTGTAGAATAGGTAAGAATTTTTTACTATGACGATATCTCTGAAAAGTATGGGGTTTAGATTTTATAAAATAGTTGGGTTTTATGAGATGTCGTCTTATTAAAAAATTCTCGCCTTGCTAAGATCTTCCGATTGAGATACATTTTAAATCTATTGGTCGATGTAAGAATTGGAGGGTCGTTTTGATGTTAAGTCAGGTGAAAATAAACTGTTTTAAATCTGTTGATAACCAACAGATATGATACAGGTTAGGTTAGGTTAAAACCAAAATATTTTATAAAACCTAAACCCCTTACTATCGAGGTATGTCACGATAGTAAAATAAACTCTATTTAACTAGACGCATCGAATGACAGCTTAGCGTCTTCTGATGAAAAATGTACAATAGTATACAGAATAAATTTCTAAACAATTCTGTCTTGGACATTACTATTAATAGAATTTGTATTTAAAGATATTCCTGTTTAAAGTTGGTGAGATTACGTATATTATGTCGATAATACCTATGTACGTACCTCCTTGTGAATTAAAAAAAGAAACATTTTTGAACGAACGACAAGATGTCATGTCAAATGTTATGTTTTCTTTTTCTCTATGTCTGTCAGGCTGGCTGTCGAAATGTCTATGCTATGATTTTCTGGTGATGTGATTCTCGATATTGTATTTATTGTTGTGACAACATCATGTATTGTATCATTTTAGCCACTATATTCTAAGCACAAACAGTCATTTATCTAATGCGGAAATGTATTTCCTAAGTATTTATTATCAATACATAAAGCAAAGCATAAATGCCAAAACTCTTAATGTTGCCACTAATAAAAAATCTTGGTCAAGTAACTTATGTTACTTGACCAAGATTTATATTAGTGGCAACATTACGAGTTTAGTTTACCCAAAAATACATGTAGCCAAGAAAGCAAAAATAAAAATTGGCCATGATTATTTACTAGCGTAAAAAATCTAGTCAATTCAGTTTCCAAATAAGACGATTTTTTTGCAGTCCACAAACTGGCCATAATCTTGATCAGATAAAACGAAGTCAATTATTTCGTTGGTATGTATCATGGTAACTTATACAAATAAGTACTTATATAAGTAGACACTTAATAATTTCATCAACAATTTCCTCGCGGTTGTTTTTTATAAGTACATCACGACCATCCACCGTATATAGGCTCGCATTTCGATCGAGGCAATTATTTTTAATTTACCAGTTAATATAGTTTTTAGGAATTTTTTGGCAGTTTGGTTTCCTTTAAATATAACTGCCTTATTCATTGGTGATTACAAATGTAGCAGAAGATAACATAATATTCATATTATAATAGAAATAATTGGGTACAATATTTACTCATTATTACAAGATAAATTTTACATAATTGTAATGGATTTGTAAGGAAACTGACTCGACGTTAGAATAAAATAAGGATTTGGATGGACTAAAGCTATAATTTTGTTGAAAATGCAGAAAAACTACTTAATGAGATTGTTTGAAAATATGTATAAACATTCACCTTTACTAGGATTTAGCTATCTAATGTTAGAGTAAAAAGTAATTTTAATCTTTTTTTATGATATAATTTTCAGGCATGCAATAAGGATCAATTCCATATCACACTTCACAATTTAAAGCTGTCTTATGATTTTTTCGAGATGAGCTTACTCGAATTTCTAGATCAATGAAGCTAGAAAGGATCAAGTAGATAGTAAAACAAAATATATTCAATATTTTTATAAATTTATTAAATTTTATTTCTCATAGCATCCTGGATACCTTGCCGAACAGTCATCAGTTTTCACATGAGCAGAGTCGTATTCCTTATGTTCATCGTATATGAACTCTTCGCCTTTTGGTAACCTGTAATTGAGATTAAAGTGTTCAAGTTATGGCTTTTAATCTTTGGCGTAACTACCAAAGGTCAGGGCCGTGCGTCTGGGCCCCCTAATATGATTAACTAACCTATAATGAACTAGAGCCTGTCTAATAAGTTAAACGACCTGGGTAATTATAAGGATTTAATTAAATCTGATGTAGTCAACACGGGTTCAATAATCAAGGTTGATTAAGAGAAAAGAACATTGTTTACTAACAGAAGAACCTTGTGAAAAGTACCGAATATAAGTATTTTTTAGATGTTAAATATTATAAAAAATTCCCAAGTCGGTTGACTTATTAGACAGACTTTAGTCAAAAATTCTCCCACCTTCAAAACATAAACAAATTAGATTGCACCAGTAATTATTGTAAATTATTTTTGTCAGTAAAAGTCCGACACTCTCTTTAGCTCCACCCAGACCAAAAGAAGTTATTTGATGAGTTTACAAAAAGGGACCCCAGTTTTTTATTTGCCCCAATCTCAGTCATCTAGCTACGCTACTGCTTTTAACGCACATAACATTTCCCAAATGTCATTGACGGGGAAGATAATGATTTCCAAGTACAGATAAGAAAGAAAGAAGAACAACGAAAGAAAGAAGAATACGGATAAATAAATAAAATACATACGAGCGGTATAATAACGGATACTTACGTGAATACAGCTCGAAGAAATTCTTGTACAAATGTGCCCTGCTTGTGAGCTCTCTGCGCCGCCTCGCATAGTTTGTAAAGAACGCACTGACGCCCATCTCTGCCCATCCTGCAAATATTGGATAGCTGTTTAGTAATGTTATACCTACTGTGGATATGAAATGGTCGAAACCAGACCATTAAATAATTATGATTACATTTTCTGTCTATTATAGGTGGCTACCAAGTAAGTCGAGACGTGGACAGCATTACTGACATTAGCTTAATGATGGCAACTGGTTAATATGTTATCAAACAGTTGGAACAGTTGGGTGGATGCTTCCTGAATAAAAAACAATAATATCATTTGTTGAGGCAACAGAATTATCAAAACATATCAGATACATATTAAATGCTTTATCAAAACAATAAAAAGTTACAAAGGTAAGACGCATCGGAGCTTAGGAATGGGCTTTCATTGATTTATTGTATATAAAACTTCATCAACCCAACCTTATCCTAGACTTAAATAGCTTAAACTCAACAGTTACTCAGCAGTTATTCAACAGTTACTCAGCAATTACTCAACAGTTGGTCACAAGTATCTTTTTATACAAGTTGGATTTCGTATGACATAGACTAATACGTCCTGGGCTATAATATATATTATATACCTTAGTACATTGTACCTTAGACTTTTAAAGATTACTTACGCTGATAATAATTTCTCAATCTTCGAATATAAGTCTACTCTATTGCTTCTATGAAACTCTATACTGTCTTTGTCTAAATGCGCCTTCAAATGGTCAATCTTTAGGTGTTTTTCATGCATCTTTTTCCGATCTATCTTCAATTTTAACTTCTCCTTGAAAGAGAGTGTATTATCTTCAATACTCCTCTTGGAAAAGGCAGGATTTACTATCAGTCTTCTGAAAATGCAAAATAACATATACAATTAACATATTTACTAGTAATCAAGATAGTATATATTGGTGGTTGGTGGTAGTTTTGTTAACAATAAGTTTCAAACTAAGTCACGAGTGCAGATATAGTCCAGTAGGGGATATAATGTTGCTCTATAGGGCGCAATTTTAGACACCACAGCTGTTTGGTCACCGTCATCTTTATTATTTAATTAATAATTCATTTAATGAATTGAACTCTCATTATAATTGAAATTCTTGTAAACATTAAAAAACTTTTTAATTCATGAACGGTTTCATTGGATTCATTCTCTTGTTTTATCTATAAAAGTACTTTATTCGAATAAAATTTAATAATTTACCTTTTATAAGGAACTTTAGCGATAATCCGTCCTTTATCATCCAAATAGTTGATAGTTCTGATATCATCACTTCTCCGCAGACTGGTGCCGTCATTTTTGAACATGTGGAATATCTTAGGGTCAGTTGGCAGACTCCAGGCAAGACCTGCAGTGCTTCCAAAGAGGAAGATGTCGCCGATGGGAATTAACGCCATAGTTTGAACACAGAATACTGGAAACAGAAATTGAAAATATCAACACAACGACAACAACACAAGAACATTAACACATCAACATTATAACAACACACACAACATACAACAACATCACACATCATCAAATCAAAATATCATCACACAATACACGGAAACAACAACAGCAACAACATCAACACACACAACAACAACAACACATCACCACAACCTTAACAAAAACAAGACATCGATCATGAACATTAATATTTTTCATTATTATTTTTTTTAACATTATCTTTATAAATCTTATAGTTACTGCATTACATTCCAACTATCGATTAATTATTACACGTGGATACATTTAAGAAGAGATTTGTTTTCTTTCCTCAACCTTGAGAATTTCTAAACTAACTTCCTCGAATTTCAAATTTAAATTTTTGATGAGGGTCAGACTTACTTTAAAGCTCTGAAATGGATCACATTCAAATAATCTAATTCAAGATGCGGAAATCAATCCCAATTATATAAAACTTAGTAGACCCTGATATAGGCTGAATTTGTGTCTGAAAGTATCTTAGAATGAAGTATTAGCAATAGGCTTCGAGGTTTTCATCCTGATGTAAACAAGTTCTAACTAAGCGTAACTTCTCTGAACAAATTAGTTACGAATTAGTAAGGATATATTGAATTACAAACTTACTGCAATATCGGATTTATGCTAATTTAACAAAGCACTTGCAGGAGAAACTTAAGCAATAGAATTAGGTTTTGACATAATTAATACTGTAAACAATAGCACTAACGGAGGCTTTCCAATTAAGAATAATTAACAGTCTCCATATTTAGTCTGAGAACAAGAATATCAATGTCCAAACATATTTTCATTTCCGACCTCAATAAGGAAAACTCAAACCAAATAAGGAATTCCAACTGTTGCACTTTAAAAAGAAATGCTGAAAATATTATCTCATTACGGATCAAATGCTTAGCACACATAAGTATTCACCTACCGAGTTGCAGAGAGCTTCCATCTGGAAATATTACGAATCTCTTTCGTCTCGACAGCGCTCTTGATCCTTCATTTTCCTCGTGAATTTCATTTACCGTATTATTTCCATTGTCCCTTACATTTTCACTAATTACTGTCTGTAAAACTAGGAACGTTATGAAATATGAAAGGATACTTTTCATATTTGGAACAATACCGTATAGTTATTCAAAAATGCTTTTTTTTTTCAAAAAAGGAACGCAACCTGTTCTTAACGGATTTTATTTATGACTGGCCACTTGGTTGTCAAATTCATATATTCTAAATAATATTTTGAAAACTCTACTCAGAGTTGCCCGTTGTAAATCATAAAATGTACTGTCCCGTTTGTGGGCCATTGAAACCCTAATGTTACAAATGAAACTGTCAATTAACACTGTGTAAATTGATTTACTGTTACCTTCGTGCGACAATTCAGAACGTTAAAATCATCAAATGTTTGCTCAGAAACAAAGAAAGCGATGTAGGCCTTATTAGAGCGACAGGCCTTTACAGTTTTAAATTCTTTTTGAATGAGGGGATGATACAAAATAATAACGAATAAAACAAAACACTGTCAATCATTTATTCATTGACGAAACGCATGTTAACCTTACTCATAATAGCATTCTAACAAAATTAAAAAAATGCGTTTATTTTTTAAATGATCTTAGAAACTAGATATTATGGAAAACAATATTTATCTCACTATAATGAGGTAAGACATAAGGTCGACAAGCATAACATTACATTTCTTTATTAAAATATTACATTACATAACTAAATTAAAATAAATTTATCTATCCTAACATGAGGCAAGCCAATCCCAATGATCTATCGGCGAAAGGTTTTCCTATAAATCTTATGCTATCTAATACACTTTAGAAATTAAATCCTTTCTTTGTAATCCCATTTAACAATCTCATCACTTCTCTAAAACGATGATAAATCTCAATCCAGAAATGTCTTTCAAAGGAATTGATTTTAATTTTGATGGTTAATTTTTGATTGACATATGGATTTCGGACTACCAGATATAATATTGCAGTATTAACAAAAAATAATATAAAATCTGGTATACTAAAAATCTCCTTATGATTCTGTAAAAATTAAAACATAAGATTCTACTGTATATAGGAACTGCAAACAGTAATCGGCCAACATTACTTGAGCTCTTAATCACAGGAGCTAGTTAAACTACATACGTAGGTTACGAACGAGCTACAATTAGGAGACTGATGTATGTTGGTAAAAAATGTATAACCATTTACAGATGCATAGACGTAAAAGAGTGACATTCAGATAAAAGCAAATCTAATGGTTAAGAGTTTTTTACAATATCGTAAACCGGTTATTGAAATGTGATTCGTGATAAGCTTATATATCTATAAGCTTACGACAAATCAGGCAAGGGCCACATTAATAGGTTGTTAATATTATATTAACAATTTCATGTTTAATCGAAGTATCATCTAAACTAATATTACAAAGAGGAAAAATATTTTTTTTGGTTTTTAGGAGATAATCTCTGACAGTACTGGTCCGTTTGCCAAATTTTTTTCACCGATAGAAAGCTGCTTTATTCCTGAGTGGCATAAGCAAGCCGCGGGCAAAAGTTAGACAAGTATATTTAAGACTATAATTATGTAACGACATGCCATTTTTATTCAATATTGATACATCGACTAAACACATCACTATCTTTGTTCATGAATTTCTGTAACAACGCTCAATCTGCAACACCTCAATTTGTGTGTACCTGACCGCTATGTGTGGAGGCGGCGCCGCCCGCCGCTGCTAGCCGTTCCAGTTGCTAGAACCAACCTTCTTGCCAAAACGCCATTGACCCGTGCAATTGGAATTATTAACCAGCTTCACGTAAATATTGATATATTTACATGTAGCTCGAGTGAATTCGCAAAAATGCTATTGTTTATTTTATGTTATAGCGTTGATTAGAGTAGGCTATACGTATATATTTGTATATTTTAAGTGTTTTGATTTTAAGTTTTATATTATATTAAGTAATTTAAGACCGCACTATCGCATTAGGTATTTACCTGTAATGATAATTGAAAGGAAGATAAATAAATAAATAAATAAATTGCTGACGATTGTTAAACTATAGAAAGTCTCCCGTCTACAACCCCTAGTAGGCAAATCTCGCCGCGTCTGGTTCGAGCACAGGCTCCTCACATTCTGGATACAGTTCATCACAGGAATCTGTGGCGGAGAGGGCTGCGTCGTATTCACTGTGTTTGTCTTCCACACCCGCTGAGTTTTTTGGTAAACTGAAAATGGACGTAAACTTAAATTAGGTATTTTAAATCTAGAACTAATATGTATGTTAGATAAGGTCTTTGTCAAAATTACAGGTTGTTAGATTGTTGCACTCATGCGATACTGTATTTAATGTAAATACAAATATCTTATCTGTCTTTTCTAGTAGAGAGAAATTGTTTAACTAGCCTATTTTCACAGATTTTGTAACACCAATTGGCCCATAATTTTGCTGAACATCTATAAATAAAATGATAAATATTTTGTGAAATATTTGTCCTAAATTTTATAAATATTTGATTACTTCTTATGATTTATAAAAGTTAACTCAACAAAGGGAACAGAGACAGTAAATATACTCTTCAAAGTTTCTAAGTAATGGTTTCCTTAAATCAAGACAGTGGTATATCAAATATCTCTCATTAAAATCCGGTGAATTGTGGCTTGTAACAAAATCTCTGTAATTATATTCTTAATTATTCAATTTCGAGACTTCTAATTAATTATTCAAATATAATTATGTATATTCGAGTTTAATCTTGTCCTTAAACACGACAAGATTAAGGTCGATTTTCATGAGTAATAAGATTTTATATTTTTTGCTGTCCGTAATGAGCTCCGATGTTACATTTGCATTTTTATTAGATAAAAAAGATCTGAAACTTTCAACGCTCACTACAGGCTTCTAACCAAATTTATCTAAATGTCCTAAATTCGATATAATTCAATCGCAAGATATTGGTTCATTTTAATGTTTCAACAGGCCATTGAATGTCTCATAGCATCTTTAAATGGTAAACCAGTAATACGTACGTAAAAACGGCTCTCATAATTTCCTGGAAGAATTCGCCTTGAGGATGGTTCTGAGTTTGGCCGACCAAGCATAATGTTTTCAGTACACAATTCTTGCCGTTTACGCCGAGACTGAAAAAGAAAGCAATGAAACTTGAGCACTACTTTTAAACAAACTTAAATTAGCGTAGTGAGTCTTGGATGATTTTAAAACTAAATAAAGCCTTTGACACAATCAATCAAAGAATTATTTCTGTAAATGCACGCCACTTAAAATTAATATAAAAAATTAAAATAAAAGTGCGATGAAACAGAATATCCAAAAATCAAAACCATAAAAAAGCAATCAAAACCCAAAATGGTTTCACACGACGAATAACCAATGTGCGACATAATACCAACCCATGTAGCATCGTCTCTATTTTCTGGTACAACGAGGCACGACTGTTCCTATGATATTCGACGCTCCGCTGCTCCATACGTTCGTTCAAATATTTTCGTTTGTTTTCCGAAGCATGCATCTGTTTCCTGTCTATTTTGAATTTGTCTAAAGTTCCTTTTTTGCCCGGCCAGTTCACACTGCGTTTCGCGAAAGCGGGATTTGCTATGGGTTTTCTGAAAGTTGTTCATGGATAGTTAATTCCGCATAGTTTGTAGTCTGTCTGCTAGGGTTTGTAATTTAACTGTGAGTTTTTTGGTTTTTATTTGTGTTTCTATCCCAGTCTTTTATTAAATTGTGTGTTAGAGGATATTGGCTCTTTTGGTTAAGTTAAGAGTGGTATATTGCTTAAAATGATTACTTCTTCTTTTAGGATCGATGGTTTCTTTTTCTCTCAAAGTGTTAGGTAGCCACGTTTATCGTGGCATCAGTGGCTTTTTTTAAGCCCTCCAAAGTTCAGATGTAGTTGTAAATTGTAAAATAATTACTAACTTGAGGATATAACAAAATTAAATATATAATATCGTTCTATACTTAGACTTTTTCTGAATATTTATTAATCTGTTAACACAAATCTCAAACAACAACTTTCTGCTTTTGCAAGTTAGCAAACGCGACATTAATTATTTCCCTAAGTTAGGTGTTAGGGCTGGTTAAACTGAGAGAAGTTAGTCCGTATGTTACAAGTCTACTCGGAATTCATTTCAAAGACTATGCTCAGACCATTTACTATCTGATTTCTTCGTTAACTGCATCTATATGTATTTTCAACTAATATGTTTTACTTGTGGAATGTGTGACTATGATTTTAAGTTTTTAAAATGCCTTATCGCTATTTTGTATTTTATTTTCTATTTAATTTAGAAATATCATAATATCCGTTATTACCTGTGATATGGTTTCTTATCAATAACTTGTCCAAGCTCATTAGTATAATATATGGTTTTAGTATCTACCCTCCGATGGAGAGGGTCTGCATGGTGGTGGAATGGAGAGTACGGGTCTTGAGGTAACTCCCATGCTAACGCTGCAGTTGATCCGTACAGAAAGATATCTCCGATTTTGAAGACCATGGCATACGTTGTACAAAATACTGGAATATAAACGTCAAGTTATTTAAAAACTATTGAGGATATAATTTAAAGCCCAACCAAACTCTTTACAAATAACCTCTCGACCAACCGGTGCGTCAACTGCTTCATGCCTCATTCATATAATAATCGAAGTATGGATTTATTTACAAATATAAACACATCACATTTTTGAAGTTACTGGTATTTATAAAATAAAACAAAAATGCATGACATTTGATGAAATTAACATATCAACAAATAAACCACCAAACTAAGTGTAATTAGAGAATCAAAGACTTAACGTCTGCCAAGGGCTTCGCCTGTTTGATTGTTTAATACTATACCAAGGGAAAAACTTTCAAAAGAAAAGTATTGTATGCCTTAATCCAAAATATTGTCTAATTATATGCCAAGTTTCATCAAAATCCATCCAGCAGATGAATGAGTTAAGTTAAACAAAGTTACTTTTGCATTAATAATATAAATATAGATTCTACGATCATACTGCAATTTGAAATGGCCATATATATGTATATTTCTAAACACCTGATCCCTTCAAGTAGTAATGAACAGATTCAACCATACAAACATGGATATTCCTTGCTCGAGATCCCCCAGTACTCTCAACATTTCCTAATTTAGATGAGGATTTACTTTATAAATGACACGGCAGAATCTGGTATAACAACGTTCTTCGTGTTTTGAAGAGCACATTACGCCTCAGGTCCATTTGTTAGGAGCTCAGTGCAATTGCCCGCTCGTAATGGTAGACTACACAGCATCCGATATGCTCTTTAGATGTTTGTGGCTCTTTAGATTTGAACAGTACGGACGAATGGCAAATTAAAATGGTGGTGTAATTTTGGATTTGAAAACTCTTTGTTGGGACTATACTGTTTATTGTATTTTTATAAAATAATTCGAAGGTGCATTGAAAGATATAATATATGTCTTGATATGTTGTCTTTGTTTTTTTGGAAATTGCTAATTGGAAAAGTATTTAATGGAAGAAGCAATATTGATGTTATCGACATTGATAAGATTTAAAAGAGGGACACCAAAGTAAAATTTACAAAAAGATAACACAATAATAAACGTACATAGTAAACCAAAACTTACCCAATTGAAGAGAGCTGCCTTCTGGAAATATGATAAATCTTTTCCTTCTTGACAAGATCTCACTTCTTTTATGTACTTCTAATGCATCAGTAGTATCATTTAATTGTGCTTGAACTCCTAACAATATTAATAGCAACATTGAACTTATTATCAAGTTAATTTTGATCATCATTTTGGTTGTTTGGCGTTTGTTCTCTTATATCATTGGTTTTGCTAGTTTTTTCTTCTTTTCTTTCTATTATATCACTAACATATAATAGAGTATCTTCTTCTGTTTTCAATATGATTTGATTTAAAGAATCTTCTTTTTATTTTTCTATTTCTTTATGTGTAACGCAAAGTATCGCATTCGGTTCTAAGTTAACAGTGTCAGATTATCCGCGGCTAACGTACCGTTGATCACGACTAACAAATAATGGCCGACCGTTAACTCTCCTTGTACAGGATGAGTATTTTCATGTATGACTAGACAAATCTTGAAAATGTTTTCTACGCTAATAATCTGGTGAAAAATATGTCATTTACAAGTGTGGTTGTGTTGACACAGAGTAACGTGATCTGAAAATAATTATTTAATATTATAGGTAATTATGAAATATTATTAAATGTAAACTTTAAATTAATATTACTTGATTTTTTCAATTTTTGGGAGATTTCTGAGATTTGCTAATTGAAACTAGGAACCATTCACATTTGTATAATTTTGAAACACCATGTATAAATACCTCTATGAATTACCAAAAATTTTAGGTCAGGTCAAAGAATAGCCTCATAATAAATAGAAAAATCAAATAAATCCTACTTTTTTTAAAGTATTTTAGTTGAATTTCTCTTACAGTTGCATCGTTTGACATTTTATTAATGGAAGTAGTTTATCATTGTAGCTTTCTATTCAATTATTTTTTTATTTGATTTTGAATTGTGTTTTTGTGTGAACCGTGAAATCCGAGCTGGCTTATTTTGTTATACTTGAAACTGATAACAATAATTTGGTAAGTACTAGTATTAGAATGTCAATAAATACCAACCATAAACAATCTATAAACTGGTTACTGAAACCTTGTCCTTAAGATTATTTGTACAATATTATTCTTTTTGAATCGACTTAATCCACTTTTTTTTTTAAAAAAATCGTATTGAAAACTTTCTAAAAACTTTTCTGTTCTTCTTACATAACATAATCAAAATCACGATCCAAAGCGAACGTCAGTCATAACATCCTATCATGTAAATCATTTAATTGTAGAAACCGAATTTTCACGTTATATAGATAACATTTAAAGATTTTTCCGATCTTTGGATCAACAAAATTACTAATTAAAAACTACTGTTTTCTGATACGATAGCGGTATTACTTATTTTTTTGTTATTTTTAAGCATCCTATTTTATATTGCATTTAATTGACACACATGGGAGAAGGCACTGACTTTTATAATAAAAATATAGTCAGGACTTTAAACATTTATTACTATAAACAAAACTATCTGTATCTGTTTGATTTTGACTGCGATGATTTTGTCAAATTAACAATCTGTTTTTAGATTCCAATAGCAATTTTCAAAATGAAAGCCATTACTCTATAACTGTACAATTCGCATACCAGGAGAACAAAACTTGCACAGACAAATATGAATAAATTAATTCCATTGGTACTGATATGCTACATAAGTATGATAGCGTTCATTCTAATCGATGTGGGCGAGGCTAATGATACAAAGGCGGTACAACACAGGAACAGACGCTACTTATCCTTCCTGAACATGACTCGGTTCTATGTGAGTATTACCTACTTTATTGAATACTTATACAAGATTAGTTTTATTATATGCAAAACCCGAAACATATATAGTATTTTTATGTAAAAAAACTATGCACAAAATTTCATAACTGTACGAAAAAAGTCACGAAGTTATAAGCTTATTATGTTAACTGGTTGGCCGCACAAATACATGATCACCAGGCCACCGGGACACATGAGGGGTTTTTTTACTCCCGCATCCAGCTGTGCACCAGTGTCTAATGTTCGCTATGACTTATAACCTGCCGTGACCTGGAAAGTACTTAGTGTCTGTGGTGTCCAACTTGTGACCTTTTTTAAATATTTTTGGAAAAAAATCTAATATCATGATGTAAAAATGATTGGAATCGATTCAGTTACTGATTCTGAACAAACATTTTCAGGTTTTGCATATACCAATACTTGTATTGCATATTCCAAAGTAAACTTAAATAACAGGAACTAATATGATTTTTATTGGTGGAATCAGTAAAAATCTTTCATCGTGGATAGACTTCTTTGTGAATGGGATTGAATGCATTTACTTCTTCTTAAAGTTCAATAACGTTGAGTATTGAAAGTATATCTACTTTTCAATCCTCAACAAATATTATTAAGACGTAAAGTTTGTTTTTTTTCTGTTTGTAAGAGGTAATCTCAGAAAGTACTGGTCCGATTGCTAAACTTTTTTCACCAATAGAAAGCTGTTTTATTCTCGAGTGACTTAGGCTATATTTTGGCGTACGCGGGTCAATCCGCGGGCCAAATCTAGTTTGCTATAATTATGGTACATGAATTGTTACAGTGATAGTCATAAACCAAGACAAACACCTAAGTTACACGTATGCAAATATTAAAAATAAAATTTTAAATACACAAATTAACGTAACATAATTAACACATTTGGCACTTTACATTATTCTTTATTTCACTTACACAAAATACATAATAAATTGGTAATTAAATTAGTTTTTTCCACGACTTTATCCGAACTAAAACCAAACATTTTTGTAAATTAAGAAGTAACCTGTGCCATTCAGCAATTATATACTTAGCTTTATCTATTTATATATATAAATGAATCCCTATTTCCTTGGTCATGAAATCACGCGTGAATGGCTGGACCGATTTTTTTTTGCATTTGTTATTGCCAAAAGAAGGTTGTAATGGAAAAAAAAATTAGGGTATGTAGGGTAGTAGAGTAGGATAGAGTAGGGTAGAATAGGGTAGAGTAGGGTAGAATAGGGTAGAGTTGGGTAGAGTAGCGTAGAGTAGGGTAGAGTAGGGTAAAGTAGGGTAGAGTAGGGTAGGGTAGGGTAGAGTAGGGTAGATTAGGGTATACGAGTAGTATGGTGGAGCAGGAAAGAGTGGGAGCGAAGCCGCGCGGGCAAATGCTAGTATTATTATATAACTGAAAAGATAATAAGGTAATCAGATCAGCACTGACCAACTTTAGACCATCACTGAATGGTCTACTGTTTTTTTTTTAACCAAGTATTTTACCTCTTTTAATAACTAACGTACAACGGCAGTAACTATAAAAAGGAATAAACAAAAAAAAACATTTTCGACGTATTAAACAATTTATTATCAACAAAGTTTAATTAATACTTAATTACATAATGCTTAATCAAAATAAAAAAACCTCTTTTGTTTTAGGTAAAACGCCTAAAACGTTTTTACCTATCGCAGTAACAGCATACACACAGCATTTTCAATAATGTTCTTCAATTTTCAGCTAAAATTCAACTTCAAAACGAACATAATTCCATGGAACCAGCTGTTCGCGCAAGCTTTAGGGTTCCGCATGAACTGGGACGCACCCGCACCTAATTTTCGTACCTTCCACCGCATACACCGCAGGGATATTTATGATTACGTAGAAACGCTATTGGATAAGTATGTATTTTACTTTTCGTTTTTGAGCTGCACAGTCTTTTTACCTCAATCTTTTAAAAAAATAAGTACAGGATAAATTTGCATCAATTCTACTTTATTGAATTGTTAGCTGTACCTGTACCTAGCAATACAATAAAGACATTGATTGATACATTGATATATCATAAAATTAATTCTTTGGTTTTTATTCCCTTTCCAATTGATTTTCGAAAAGGCTGCCCGTTGGTTATATAATATATACACCCAAAATTTTAGTCTTTTTAATCCCATAGAGGGTCGATCCAGTACATGAAACACTATCGATTTGTAAAGATAAAATTAAAAAATGAAGTACCATTTTTTCAAAACTCATATTAATTTACACATGTACGAAATTAATTTCTTTAAGAAAACGTCAGCTGAGCAAGTTCAATGACCTGTAGGTAGTTTGTACGCAACGCCAACGGTGGCTGGAAATCGGGATCGGAATCCCGGCGGCGACGCGAGCGCCGTTGCCTGATACGGTCTGCCTCCTCCTTTGCGAGCTTTACTGCTTCGTAGAAGTCGGTGACCGCCTGGCACTCCTCCTCGCTCCGGACCATGGCCTCAACCAAGGCCCGGCGCGTAGGTCTCCGCCACCGATCGCCCCCAAACGAACGTAGGTGTGATTTTAGTCAGTAAAAGTCTGACCCACTCTCCCGCCCCACTCTAAAAAGACATTGGATTGCCTACCAAAAAACATTTGAATTACTACAACGAAAAACAATTTTCTTTTTCAGAAATGGTTTAGACGGCTTTCATTGCGTGCGTCGTGCCATCTGTGAGGTGCAAAGGATCTCAGAGTCCAACATTATATACCACAGACTTTTAAAAATGGTTTTCAGGTAATTATGATACTTCTTTCATATGCGCATATATGCTAATTCTGTAAGAGGTCTTATTTATATGCTAATCAGAAAACAAAGATGTTTTCAAATGTATTGTGGACCACATAATCATAGTTTTCAGTTATCTGCTTGCATATTACATTGGTTATGTGTTAAACCTAATGATATGAAAGGTAGTTAGGTTTTTTAAGCTAATTCTGATAGTAGATAAGTAACAAAGTCATAATTTATTGCGCGATGGTACATTTTGATACAAGCCGCACTAGTTATTTCCGCACTAGTGCAAATACTGAAAATTGCGTGCCTAAAAGCGGTAGGGATAAGAGCAGGTATTCGAGTAAGTGTAACTAAGTATTGTTAAACTTATACTTTATAAGACACAATCTGCAATTACAACTCGAAAAAAGTTTAAATACTTTAACTGAGAAGTCGAGTAGCTTTCTGAAGACTGTACTAGGTAAATAGTTTTATTTATCTTAGCTCCTGATTCTCTCCTTTGACAATTGCTGTTTACAAAGCAATTGCATTTTCGTAGCTTGTAACATTGTTATAACTGGTTCCTACCAAAGGCTTTACCGATGTGAAAGCACATGTGAACATAATCGCCAGATAAATAACTAATATATATATATATAACAGTAGTGGTTTTTTTTTATTATTGATAGGCGCGTTTGACCACTATCTCACCTGTTGGTAAGTGATGATGTGACTGACGATGGAGCAAGTTTGCCTAGAAGTAATCTATTCACTCTTGACTTAAAGACCCCTAGGTCGTAGCTAATAGGAAACACAGACTCTCGCAGGGAATTCCACTCCTTAGCTGTACGCATAAAGAATGTGTTTCCAAAACGCTTTGTACGAATGTGTAGGATATCCACCATGTACCGACGGCGTAACGCCGTACGTCTAGTGGTCCGATGATGGAACGGACTTGGCGGAATTAAATAGTGCAATTCCAACGTACACTCACCGAAATGTAATCGACAGAAAACCGTCAGTCCAGCAACTCGGCGTCGATGCTCAAGGCTTTGGAGCTTTGACTCAACAAACGCATCATCAGCGATGATTCTCTTGGCTCGCTTCTCAATCGACTCCAGAACATCCAGCTGATACTCATGATATGGTCCAGAATTAATTGTATTTAACCTTTTGAATGTTTAAGTAATTGTCTTTCTATTGAGTCTCTAATTACGGCATTCGATGAGTTAAGCAATATCCACACACTAACTAACATATATCGTGTATTTCAGAAGAATATCAGCGGCTACCGAAAGATGGCACAACACAACATCAGAAGACTGTGATACTTCATCGTTAGCATGCCCCTTATCCCTGTTACAAATATCAACATATACAGATCTTGCTTAATTTTAAGATTAGTATATGTTTTGTAAAAATATGATTAAAGTAATTTAAAAATTATTTTCTGTTTCATTTTGTTTTAACTAGTTATAACATCTCACGACTTATAGTCCATGCTGCAGATGGTTAAACAAATTGCCCATTGACGAATAATTGAAGCCGTCCACTGCTGGACATAGACCTCCCCAAGTGTCGCCATAACGAACGGTCTCGTACATCTCACATCCATCGCGTTCCCAAGAATCTCACCAAGTTATCGATCCACCTTGTTGGAGGCCTACCAACGCTGCGTTTTCCGGTACGTGGTCGCCACTCCAGAACCTGTTGATCCCATCGACCATCTGTTCTACGTACAATTTACCATGCCCACTTAAGTTTAGCGATTCTTCAGGCTATGTCAACGACATTACAACAACTTAATTCACCTTTTTTTTTTGTAGGTAGAAAAATCATCCAATGACATCTGCGCGCCCTTGGGCGAAGTGGGAGATAGTGTCAGACTTTTAATGATTAAAAACCCACTCCTGTTCCTTCGTTGCCTTTCGTATCGGAGCCGAATCTTCCTTTCAGAAGTAGATCCTTGGCCCCAGTAGACCTTAATTCACCTGCGAATATCTTTATTCCTGATCCTGATGCGATCACACAAGGAAACTCCGAGCATAGATCTTTCCATTGTCCTTTGGGTGACTTAAAGCCTTCAGATAAGGTTTATTATTATATCCATCTGGGCCGACACATTATTCACCCGAAGGAGATTAAAACTCTAAAAGCTAGAAGTATTCTAAATTTCTTGGAAGTCTCCGGGCTAAAAGAGTTACTCTAACAAGGTGGCGAGTCACAACAGATCTTTTAAGTCGCAGTGACTACATCCCCTACACTATGGGTGATGCATAGCCCCTTGTCTTCTAAATAATAATAAAGGCTTATTATAAGTGATTATATTTCAGTGCTATGTCATCACTGGCAACTAGCAAATATGATGAACATTTTAAAACTTTCAAAAAGGACGATAGACACATTTAAATATTACAGAAGATTGCGCACGACAACTTTTTTCGCATCGTTTCAATACCGCGTTTTGTGAACGACCTGCTGTATCGGGCGTTTGTCGCATTTGCAACGCATAACTGCTTCGATGCGATGCAAACAACAGGCGTTCACTGGCAAGAACTAACTGTAGTACTTGTATACACCGTTAAATTTTAATCGTTGCTGTGTATCTTCTTAGTAATTCCCATAATAATTATAACGATAACGATGATAATGAACCATTTGACAAACAAATTTTTTTTGACAGGTTTGCTGCCAATAAATAAAACTAGGTCAAAAACGAGCACATTGAAATAAGTACTTATATTTCTGAAATCGAATTTGAACACTGAATCGTTAAAACTTGTTCGTTTTTTCTCCGTCGATGTCCTATTTGACCATTAAATAATCATCTCATCATCATTATCCTCCTGCCCTAGTTCCGTTTTATTTAGGGTCGGCACAACACATTTTTTTCTTCCATTCTGTCCTGTCACTAACTCCCTTTTCCTTCATTTCGCTTCTCACACAATCCATCCATCTTTTCTTTGGCCTCCCTCTTCCCCTCCATCCATCCCCATGTAAACTCATAACTTTTTCAGCAACATGGGTTTCATATTTGACCATTTAATATAACCTAGAAAAATGGAATTTAAAAAATAAAATTGATGCAGAACCAAATTGCACATGAATATCTGAAATTCCAATATATCTCGAGCCTAACCTTTAACAATTTGCGGTTTCTTTAATATACTCTAAAACAGTGGCGGTTTCAACCTACATCCCATAAACTAGTTTACGTTGTCCAAACACAATAATTGTTGATAAGTAATACATCAAATATGACCCCCTTTGAACACGAAGGCTGGTATTCGTACGAATATTGTCGCTTTTATATTATTTCTGTGGCTCACCTCTACTTTACAGTGTGTTTTGAAAAACGAAAATTGTGTTTAAAAAACTCATTGGACCAAATATTGTTAATGAGAAAAATATTAGCAAAGACATTTCAAACGTAATCGAGAAACAGTGTAAATTTTACTTAAAGTGGAATATGTTCTAATAATTTCGATAACATTTGCTCATCAAGTTTATTATAGTATAAGTGAGACGTTGGACAAAATTTACACCAAACACCAGACAGGCCAAAATTACTGGCACACATTTTTGAAATTAGAACTCTCAAGTTTAAAACAATATACATAAATGATAACGATGAAGTAAATTATACTGTTTCTGCCTGCTTAATTGAAGCGGGTAAAAAACTTTTCATTTTATATTTAGGACTCAATTTTTGCTTTTAATTTGTGAAAAGTGTAACAAAATGTACAAGTATATTCAAGTGTGTGTGGTGTGTTATATTTGTTTTGTAGTTTTTATGCTTATAGACTTTGGTAAGGCAAATGAGTCTAATAGTCATCGACACAAAAGGTACCTTAGCTTCAAAAACATGACGCATTTCTTTGTGAGTATTAAATTTTTTATCATCATTAAAATTCGAAAACATGAGACATCCACCAACTCGCACTGGGCCCACGTGGTGGATTACGACCCAGTCTCTGCCCTAGAGAGGAGGCCTGAATCCAAGCAGTGGGAACATTAAAAGGCCGATTATGCTAAGCTACAATCATAATGATGTAGTATGTACATATTGCAGAAAGTAATCTATGTGTAGCGTCATCTATGGAGTCATATAAGAACTTTGCTAATCCTGCATCGCGCAATTAAAGTTCTCCGCACGAACATATACAACAGTCCGAAATCATCTGCCGGGCAGTTGCCTACCAGACCCAACACCAGTCTGGTCGGAGGATCCTCTCTTCTTTCAAGTGTGTTTCTAATTGCGATTGCTTTCAAAAATTTCAGCTCCGTTTCAACTTCAAAATCAACATGGTTCCTTGGAACCAGATCTTCGCGCAAGCCCTGGGGTTCCGCATGAACTGGGATGCACCTCCAGACAACTTTCATCCTTATCGCAACCATTTTATACATCGGAGAACAATTTATAGTCACACGGAGACTCTTCTAAATAAGTAAGTTTATCTATCTACTATATATTATAAAGAGGCAAAGTTTGTGTTTTTCTTGTTTGTTGGAGACAATGTCTTGGTCCGATTGCTAAAATCTTTCACCGATAGAAAACTGTTTTATTCATTAGTGACCTAGGCTATATGTCCATACATGTGGATGGACAGAAAGGGAATGTAAGGGTGTGCATTTTTTTAGAATAGGTACGTGTACTCTTGTTCTTCTGTTATATAGGGTGATTGCCAATTAGTGTACGATACTTAAACATGTGATTGTGCTCATGATAACAAACAATTTTTATTATGGAAGTAAAGCCGAAATCACGAAAAATATAATCAGCTGTTCAGTACATTAGGCAAACATAAATGTACTGAACAGCTTTTTTCGCGATTTCAGGTTTGTTCCCATAGTAAAAATTGTTTGTTATCATGAGCACAATCACGTGTCTAAATATCGTACACTAATACCAGTCACCCTTATACCTTCTCTTACCTGTGGTCAATGATACAAACTAGTGCTTCAATGCGATCCCACCTGATAGTCAACAGTAATGCAATCGTTGATGGTGAATCGCACTAGTTTATTAATAGCCTGTTCAATCTAGTCTTGAAGACACCTAAATTATAATCGGATTAGGCTAGTTGCCGTAAAAAATTTAATTAGTCCGTCTTTTAGATTATTCAAAAATAAGGGACACATATTTTTTTTATTTGTAAATTAAACCAAAAATGACAAAGATAAAACCCATTAAAGTTACGTGTTACGTCACGTTTTTTCACACGTTATAATATTGTTATTTTTTGTTTAATCGAAAAAAAAAAAACGTGTCATGTTTTTTTATAATCTAAAATACGGGCTAAATAAAATGTAATTATTTTGACCCTGGAAAATACCCTATACTGCAGGCAAATTGTTTCAATCTTTTTCTATCGATGTAAGTGGTATAAACGACGAGCTAAAATGAACTTACCTCTTGCTATACAGTAACAAATAAAAGTCACAGATTTCCAAGTTTTTTAGACCTCTGCCCTCATTCTTGTATAGAGGTCAATAAATATCTGTTTATTTTCGGATTAATATTGTACTCAAAGGACTGTGCTAACTAATACAAATAGTACCTATGAACCAATAGGTAGATAACTTTCTCTTAGAGGAAAATAAATATGTATTTGTTTGTGTTAGTTGTCTATATTATAGGTAGTAATACAAAGAGCAAAGATTTGATTTTTGTTTTTAATAAGTAAACAAATGAAAAAAAAATGTTGTAACAATACATACTGATTTAGCAGCAACTCTTTCATTAACTTTGTAAGTATACTTATGTTGCTTAGGGTGAGTTGCACCATTTAACTATAACGATAACAAAGCCGTTAACAGTTGTCAAATCGTCGAATTGACCAATAGGCGGCCGTTTCACGGCTGGTTATGGTTTGGTTATCGTTATAGTTAAATGGTGCAACTCACCCTTAGTGTAGTATACGTCAGTTGTTTTGAGTACATTCTTATATCTCAAAGATAACAGTTTATCTAGATTTTCAATCTACATTTTTTAACTTCAACTATAACCTCACAAATAACACAGCGAGCTAAACAATAAACTTGTTCACAACACACCCACTTCATCCTTTTTCACCGCCATGTCAATATATATACATAAATTCATAAAATACCGTAAACATTCACCAAAAACAAATTGATTGCCCTAGGAACGGCCTGAATGGGTTCCACTGCGTCCGGCGAGCCATTTGCGAAATGAAAGCGATCCCCGAACCACGAAAAATATACCACAAACTTTTAAAAATGGTATTCAGGTAATATAAAATGACATTTTTAATGAAATTATGATCTTAAGTGACGCCCGTTGAAACGGTCAAATGAAATTACGAGCGAATTTTACGCCAAAATGGACATTCACGTTTGAAAATTACAACGTGGGGTCTGGGTGAAACAAAACTTTAAGGTTCTGTTCAAACATTATTTTTGGGAATTAGATTTTAAATCAGAAGTTATTGTTATTGGAGAGTTAAAGTTAAAGTTTTATGATATATATTGCAAATGTGATATTTCTAAAATACTTTATTTTAGAGAGCTGTAGTAACGATGACGATTTACGAGTTGTAGGTCCCTGGTTCAAACCCAGCCAAGCGCATTACTTTGTGTAATTTATTTCATCACCACAGCTCTGAAAACAGTGAGGGAAAATCACATATCTTATAACTAAAAAATCGAAGACGTGTGACATCCGCTAATTCGCACTGAGCCAACGTCGTGAATTACGGCCCATTCCCTTTCCTCGAGAGGAGGTTTGAGTCGCAATGGGAATAATATAAGGTTGATTTTGGTATTATACTACGTAGGAAGTTAGTGATAGCAAGACGAGTAACTGACTGGAAGAAAAAAACGTATTGCGCCGACCCCAAATAAGATGGGACAAGGGCAGGAAGAAGAAGAAGAAGAAGACTACGTAATTTTAAAACGATATTGTTTTTGTTTACAGGCAACAATCGTCAGCTACAGACAAATGGCACAACACAACGACTGAAGACTGTAAATATTCCATGTCATCGTGTCCATTTTCATTCTTAGATGTATCACTGTACACAGATGTTTAACGTTGTAAATAAAATCTAAGATTTGTGTTGCATTTTTTTTTTTGTAAATATTTTCATTAGTGTATGATTAATAAAGAAAGAATGATGTTTGAATGACTCTATAATATGTGACACATTCAAATACAGCCTACTGATAGTACTAGTCAACAAAATTTTCTAACAAGAAATGTGTTAACAATTTTAAATTACAAAGGGGAAAGATACTTTTGCCATATACAGCTGGCATGTTTTTTTTTCTTTTCGCCAATAGTTAAACCTAAGCCATATCTTAAAGGACTGTATGAAAAATCAATAGCAAAAAGAATTATGTCTAACCGAAGTTAGAGACTATTTAGTAAATTTCTTATTGTTTTTTTATCAGATGTTATTTTTTTAAAATAATAATAATATAATAATAATAATATTCCACAACTATCACACAACGCCATCTAGTCTCAAGCTAAGTAGAGCTTGTGTTGTGAGTACTAGACAACTGATAAACATACTTATATATTTCTAAATACATACATAATAAAGATAAATTACACCCAGACACAGAACAAATGGTCATGTTCATCACGCAAACATTTGTCCTGGGTGGGAATCGAACCTACGACCTCTGGCATAGCAGTCAGGGTCACTAACCACTAGACCAACAGGCCCGTCAATATAAATAAAATACTCTGAAATTTTAAGTTTCCCATTGTTAAATATACTACACGGTTTCTCTAATGAGTTATTCTATGTCTCTCGCCGGGCGTGGTTAGGGGTGTGTGTAGTGTTGCATCGAACTCGAGTTCTTAAGTCGTCTAATTATAACATAAGAAAAACAGGTAACGTCTGACAAAAAAAATACAAGCAATGCTTATATAGGTATCTTCGTTCGGTTACGGTTTAAAGAACTGCCCCCCTAGCCAAGTAACCAACGTTTCGCTTGCACCGAACGCTTCGAGTAGACCTTGCCGCCAATTCTTTTGTTCTGACCACGTGACTGAGCGTTAAAGACGACGTCATTCCCGTACATTTGAAGCTTTCTGCAAGCGTTAACTATTGCAGATTAGCAACTTGGCTAGGAGTACTGGTTCTTTTTGCTATCGATTGCTCTTATTGTCCTCTAAATTATAACCTAGGTTTAATTTCTGTCGAAAAGAAGAAAGTAAAACATGCCAATATTTTGCATTTGCTTTTTTTGTTCGTACCTAAATAATTTAAATTCCATGATTTTTTCTTGTTATACAAGCAAGGTCTTTTTTACAAACTTTTATTTAGTTTCACCTGTCCTGATGTTTGTAATATTTGTCTGTATTCAAATCTTGCAAATTTTTGATACACTTCTAGGTTAACGATTGAGCTGAAAATTTTCTTGCATGCGTAAATCAGATGACAATACTAAATTTTTATGACATGGAGCTGATCTGATGATGGAACCGGAAGGTGGCCGTAGGAATTCGGTAGTTAAATATAATAATAATATACTATAATATTCCACAACTGTCACACAACGCCGTCTAGTCCCAAGCTTGGGCTAACAGCCCAAGCCTTGTTATGAGTACTAGACAATAAAGTAACTGAAAAAAAAAGACTGATAAACATACTTATATATTTCTAAATACATACATACTATAGATAAATTACACCCAGACACAAAACAAATGATCATGCTCATCACGCAAACATTTGTCCTGGGTGGGAATCGAACCCACGACCTCCGGCATAGCAGTCAAGGTCACTAACCACTAGACCAACAGGCCAGTCAACCAAAATAACCCAACTCCATCGAGTTCGGACTCGTAAGATTTGTCTTGACGAGTTTTCATTATACAGGTATACTGCACTATAAAAGCTTGCTATGAAAAAAAATATTTTAATTAAAAACTTGTTACTTATATAATAGGCTCAAGATAATAATTTGAATTGAGGTAAGGCTTTACCTAAAGCTTACCTAACAAAACCAAGAAATACAGATTTATATCTTAAAAAGCTACACTTTTTCAATACTCAAGCAATTTGTAGGTTGTCGATTTGTTTCGGGAACTCATCAATAAAGGAGAAGATTTATTTGCAAAATATTATTAATAAGAACCTACTTACTTACAAAATCTATGACCCTTCAGAGTGTAATAGACAGATTTTGGGTTCTAAAAAGTAATTTCCCTGTTTTATTATTCCCCTGATGCTCGTAAATGATGGACCTTAACACATTAGCGGCAACCTGTTACAACTAACTTATGTACCTACTTACTAGTTTACTACAATTCGCTGTAGAAAGAGAACGCCTTTGTTCTACGGTGGGGCATAATCATCATTTCAGCCGGAAGACGTCCACTGTTGGACATAAGCCTCACCCAAGTGTCGCCACAATGACCGGTCTTGTTCGTCTCTAACTATCGAATTCCCGCGACCCTCAACAGGTCATCTATCCACATTGTAGGAGGCCTTCCAACGCTGCGTCTTCCGGTAAGTGAACGCCATTCCAGAACCTCGACAAAATTAAGTGGCAGAGAGCAGGGTATATTGCTCGCAGAACAGATTGTCGATGGGGACGAGAGGTTCTGGAATGGGGCATAAAATGTAAAAAAAAAAATATATACTTGCGTTTGATCTCTATCCCTTCTGATACGGTACGTACGATTATATTGCTCATAAAAAGTAATATTATATTATTTTTCATTAAACTTGTGGATTTTATAATTGAATACGGAAATCTGAGAATCAAGAATAGAGCAATTTGGGATAGCTATTCCAAGACAGTAGGTATCTGAGGCCTTTAAATGACCTGTTAAAATTTCAGTCTTGCGAGCGAGAGAGATGGAGCTATACACCCTATATTGCTCAACCCCTCTAACAATTAAGTTTAGGTCGCGTTAAGGGCTATATTACACCGGGACACCATGCCGGCGTAACTGGTCACGCCCGGTCCCGGTAAAATATAACCCTAAGCCACCAAACTAGACACCATACAGACACCAGAGTGGCCACACGTCCGAGCTGGTCGCGCCATCAAATTGGTTGCGCAACCAAACGGGCACCAGGTGAGTAACTCGCTATAGAGCGTACATTTTGTTGGTAGCGGCGACTGGTCACGCCGCCGCCATGGTGTCTCGGTGAAACATAACCCTAAGAGTTCGTGGTTTGGCCTTAGATGACAGAATAGAATAAACTTTATTGTACACCAAAACAGTAACAAAACAGTGAGACAGACAGACACACAGACAGAGATATATTTATAGTACTTGGTTAAAAAAATAAACTTCCCTATCGCCGTCTCTTTCTCCCAACCACCTCACGACATTACAAGCCGGTGCAAAAAAAGTGACACCCAAAGAATGAGAGACTCCTACCCACCTAATGATGTCATATAATAATGTGGCACTAACAAGCTGCTGCCGGATGCCTGCTCGACACTGTACACTCATTTTTAATTAAATTATTCGCTCGGAATTCTAGTTTACTTTTACTGGGTTTCATGTTAATATAGCTGTTGCGTTGTTGATGAAAATAAATTGGATGTTCAAACCAGTATCGTCATCAAAAAACTAAAAATGAAATGCTCAAAAATTTACTTTAGGTAAACACATCTTTATCATTTCAGTCGATATACGTCCACTGTTGGACATAGGCGTCCCCCAAGTGTCGCCACAATGAACGATCCCGTGCATCTCTCATCCATCGGATTCTCCCCATTCGTTCATTTTGGCCTATGTCTTTTGGTTGAAAAAATTATGATGACATTTATTTTATTAGGTATGTTAATTTAAAATTGAAGGCAGACATAATTTACGCCTCAAAACATGTTTCTATTGCGCAAGTGCGAGTCAGACTCGCGCACTGTGAGTCCCGTATAAACTATACAAACCTGTAAAAATTGTTCAAATCTAGACGATTTTTCCGAATCGCAAAAAAAGTTTTTTTTTATGACGTAACAATTTTCCTGTTTTCAGATTTATTCCTATGCCTGTGCTAAAGCAAGGTTTTAGACCTTGCTTTGTGCCAAATTTTAGGATTCTGTATCAACGGGAAGTACCCTATGAATTTAGATTCCGTTGAAAGTGTTGAAATATCCATTTTTTTGCGACATAAACGGCTGTACCTTTTTTTGTCAACTCAGAAGTTTGATTTTTTCACAGCTCCTAGGAACCACAGATCTAAATATATGGTTTTAATTTTAGCTCGATACCTCCACACTTTCCCGAGATAAAGGGTCTTGACAGACAGACAGACTGACAACAAAGTGATTCTATAAAGGGAATTCGCAAATCGCTATTCACCCACGCAAAGAACAATGGAAGAAAAAGTTGATTTCCTATAAAATCTGAATTTCATCTGTGGGTGTAAATAATGGTTATCAGTCAAACAGATTTGCAATGGCAATAACACCCACATAACAGCTGATCACAAATCTTCCTACAAAGCTTGCAATTACGACAGTACCCACGCTCGTGGGTGTTCATACCTATTTAATTATTATGAAATGCAACCGGTACTGAACAGTCTCGTAAGTATGAAATATCACCATATCACCAATTCAGCCAAAATACGTCCACTGTGGGATATAGGCCTCCCCAAAATGTCGCCACAATGACCGGTCCTGTGCCGAGGAGGAGTGGCAGGCGGTCGCCGACTTCTGCGAAGCAGTAAAGCTCGCTAAGGAGGAGGTCGATCGCATCAGGCAACGGTGCTTTCGCTGCCGCCGGGAGTCCGATCCCGATTTCCAGCTACCGTAGGCGCGGGCTTGCGGACAGTGAGCAATGGATAACTCACTGTCTGGCCGTTCGGTAACTATCCGGACCAAGCCCAAGTCGTCGATGGCACGCACTGTTCCCGCGCGTCTCAAGGAGTTGTCAGCAACAGCAGGGGCCCAGCCGGGTCGAAGCCTACTGGGGCCAGGGTTATCCAAAAGGGCGCTCGACCCCGGTATGAAGGCTTGAAGGAACGGGATGGGATTTTTTTTTTTAGTCAGTAAGAGTCTGACACTATCTCCCGCTCCGTTCAAGAGCGGGGGTTATCATTGGATGATTTTTCCAACGAAAAAAAAACCGGTCCTGTGCAACTCGCATCTTTCGGATTCCCGCGACTCTCACCAGGACAGTAAAAATATCTTATCATACCTTTGATCTACAATTTACTCAGAAGATGATTATTTACACTAATATTATAAACAGGTAAAGTTTGTTTTTTTGTTCGTGGGAATTAATCTCTGAATGTACAAAGTACTTTACCGATTGCTGAAATTTTTTCATCGATAAAAAGCTGATTTATACCTGAGTAACATAGGCTATTTTTTGTGTAAGCTGGTGAAGCCGTGTGCAAAAGCTAGTTGCTTATAAATTGAATACATGTGAATGAAATAATTAAATATCAAATACATGCCCGTGAGCGGGTGCCATCGATTAAGACTGGTCATCTCTTGGCTGCCAGTGGCTTAATTAGGTTTCTAATTACATTTAATAAAAAGAATAATAACTTATTATTATTACCTACATTGTGCTCACATATTAGAAGCGACAAGAAATATGTAACCAAGATCTATGTAACTCATAACATGTTTTAAAAAGAGTGTCCATGGAGTTTCCTGCACGTTCTTCTCCATAGAGACGTGCAATTTAGCTTCACTTTTCTTCGACTGACCAACATTTGACTATTTAAAAGTGCCTGCAAATGGTCTATTTGAAATAAATGATTTTGATTTTTGACATATAATAAACATAAACACAACGTAAAGAAATATCGGTTATGATAGTAAGGTAAAGCAAGCAAGGACAGGACAAAATCATTACTACATGCAAATAAACCTATAGTTATCTCCCTCACACTCACACGATCATCGTATTTCCCTTTCTCTCTACTCCGTGGACGCGACTAATGAAAGCTCAGTGCGTGGTAAGCACAAAATAAATCCGGTTAGGTACCATTGGACCACTCAATAAATTCTCGAGTCGTCTAAATCGGTTACTGTTGAATTGATTACCCACTGGGGTCTGTGGAAGATATCTATTTTTACTGGAATAAAATAGTAGTAGGTAAGTATTTGTCATATCCTGGCATAAATAGAAGGTACTCGGGTCGATTCGAGAAATGCACAGTTTAGTTTCGAAAACATCATAAAGATGGTTTTTAAAGAGCCACTTTTCTAGGCCAAAGAGTCATAAAAATAGTGTTAACACATACCGCATGTCCTAGAACCAAAAATTCGAAGACATGTGTTTTTTTTTCGATGGGAAAAATCATCTTATGACAACCCCCGCTCTTGGGCAGAGCGGGAGATAGTGTCAGACTCTTACTAACTAAAAAACCTATCCCGTTCTGCAAGACTTCATACCGGGGCTCGAGCGCCCTTTCGGATAACCCTGGCCCCGGTAGGCTTCGAAACTCCTTGAGGTGCGTGTGCAATAATACGTGCCGTAGACGACTTGGGCTTGGTCCGGACAGTTACCGGACGGCCGGACAGCGAGCTACCCATTGCTCACTGTCCGCAAGCCCGCGCCTACGGTGGCTGGAAATCGGGATCGGAATCCCGGCGGCGGCGGCGACGGCGAGAGCGCCGTTGCCTGATGCGGTCGGCCTCCTCCTTAGCGAGCATTACTGCTTCGCAGAAGTCGGCGACCGCCTGCCACTCCTCCTCGCTCCGGACCATCGCCTCGACCAAGGCCCGGCGCGAGAGGTCTCCGCCGCCGATCACCCCCACGAGGGCACGACGATGCTACTCCCAAGCAGGGCACACCGCGATTGTGTGCTCCACCGTGTCCTCCGGGCGACATTCGAAGACATGTGAAATTCACCAACCCGCACTGGGCCCGCGTGGTGGATTACGGCTTATTCCCACTCTAAGAGAGGAGACCTGAGTACCAACGGTGGGAACATTATAAGGCCGACTATTCTACACTATACTCGACCTTATTATGACGTATTTGGTCCGTCCGTTCCATTGTCGAGCGTGACTCAGTAAAATCAAGCGTAACTCAGTAAAGTCTGATAAAAATAGTATTAGCACAATTTCAAAATTGGTATGATGGACCAATCTTACGCTGAGTCGCGTTCGAGTTTGGTAGGAACGGACCAAATCCGTCATTCCATTCAAGCGTGTGTTAATATTGTTCATGTCAGTGCATGTAATGTCCGTAGCGTACCTTATTAGTCTTTTCTTCTAAAAAAATGTCTGATTATATATCGCCTGTCGGCTCCCTCAAGGTGTCTTATTTAATAAAATTGTTATTCGGCAAAAGTACATAGTTATCAGGCCATCCAGATGACTGAAGGGTGGTTTTGCACTGGCGCTCAACTATTTGCTGAGAAAAAAGATTATAAAGCCTAAAGTAAAGATAAGTCTTTAGATTTAAACGGAACAGGTTGCAAAGTCCCACAATATCTCCGTTGGAAAGGCAGGATCCTCCAACCAGACTGGTGTTATGCTTTATTAGGGCAACTGTACGATAGATAATTTCGGACTGTTGTACATAAATATTCAAATCGCGTGGAGAACTCTAATCGCACGATGCAGGATATTAAATTTTAGTTCTTATGTGGCGCCAGAGATTTCGCTACAAGTCAACTTTTTAAAAGATTAAATTAACTGTTGACGACTTAGATACGGGAGAAGAAGATAATAAGTCAGCATGATAAATATGGTGAATCTTAGTAAGAAAGGTAAGTTTATCTTCAATACCTTCAAAGAAAACGATAAGCCATTTCTCATAACTATTTTGCACAACAGAAACTGGTCGTAAGAACAAAAGGTTATGCGGTAAAATCTAAAGCCATCAAATTCTGCAACGATCTTCTCAATAGTAAGTTTTAAAACTGAACAATATAAAAACACTTTTAAAAAAAAGCTCCAGCACGAAACCGACCCAAATATCAGTTGAAGCTAACAAATTTTAGCGTAACCTAGATCAATACTCAGAACCCCAACCTTACGACAAACATAAACGTTTCAAAAGTCAAATAAACAGAGAAAAACCACAAACAAATCAAAACCGTGCCAACATCCCTACCCAAACAATTTAAAACCAAATGCAATCGAGAACCGATAGTTGACAAACTACTAAGTCAATGTAAATATTGTAAGGAAAAGATCGCCCGTACGTGACCGGCTTCTTATATGAGACCTAGTTAATTTGTCCCAAGAAGCGGTTCGGGCAAACAGCGGGCTTTACTCTAGACACTTTATAACCAGCACTGCTCAGGATTACTGCTCCTCCCGACGTATCTACTGAGCCACATTTTTAGTCTTTTGGCCAGGATCTCGGAGTTATATTGCTGGTTTTAAGATTATTAGTTGTTCTGAAGATTTTAGATATAAAACTGGATCTAGATTTCTGCAAAATATTGTAATACTAGCTGTCCGCCCGCGACTTTGTCCGCGTGTACTTCGGTTATCGCACTCTAAACATGTTTTCCGTAGGAATAAGATGTTTTTCCGGAATAAAAAGTAGCCTATGTTGTTTTCCATGTCAAAGGCTACATGCATGCCAAGTTTTATCCAAATCCGTTCAGCCGTTTTTGCGTGATTAAGTAGCAAACATTCAAACAACCACACTTTCACATTTTTAATATTAGTTAGAATTAGACGTGTTAATATCAATTTTAAACTGTTATTTTTAAATTGTTTTGCTAGCTCAAAATTCCATCATTTATGATCCGATATAGATTTTTTTATGGAGGATTTGATAGACCATGTTTTCAGGTTTGTCTCATGAAAATCCAATGTTGATAATAGGATATATGAGGAATTGAGGGAACTTTCAAAATGTTGCATGTGCATATGAAGCTATTTTGGTATTTGCAACAAGAAGTCAAATATTTTAATGAGTTGAACTTATGGAGAAGACGATAATAGTCATTGGAATTTCACAAAAACAAAAACAAATCAATATTATGCTCATGAAAGTGGTACCATCGAATTGATCTGACGATGATGCTGGAAGGTGGGCACTGAACTTTGTAATAAAACACCCCTTTTGATGTTAGCATAATAACATAATATATACCATCAAACTGATCTGATGACGAAAACGAGAGTTAAGCACGGGAAGTCAGTTATATAATAATAAATCCTACTCGTGTATTAAGTAGTTCATTGGAATTGTGATGAAATACATGTTAACTAATAATTATTTTAATGGTTATATTCTACAGACAAGGTAGAGGAGAGTAGAGTTTTTTTCAGTAGGCGATACCAAAATAATGATGAAGCTAACTTTAATGAATTGAATCTACACTAATATAATAAAGAGGTAAAGTTAGTTTTTTGTTTGTAGGAGGTAATCTTTGGAAGTACTGGTCCGATTGCTATTTTTTTTTCACCAACAGAAAGCTGCTTGATTCCTGAGTGACATAGGCTATACATAATTTCATGCCCGCTGGCGAAGCTGCGGGCAAAAGCTAGTAGAATTATAAATATGTAACAAAAATTGCACAAAACAGATCCAATAATTGAATATTTTGTAAATCATTATAATCAACCAATAACAGTATTAATTCGACAGTACAAGACCATCTACATACACAATTTGTATATTTCAAAGATACCTTCACCAATATAATAAAAGTGACATGATCCAAGGTTTCCTCATTCATCTCTCAGTACACTGAACATTTCCATGAGACCTTGACCCTCAGGGCATCCGGAGTAAATAGAGGCACAGTTGAACATCTGCCGTCCAGCTGTGGCTGCATCGTTGTAAGCTCCCATTAAATCTTCCCAATCTTCATCTTTTTCGTCGAATGGCGTTCTTCCGTAGTCTGGCCTGAAATCAGAAAAATGAATATATAAATAGAGCTGTCAAGGGTTTCAAATTAAATTAAATCGTAAAAGTCCATAATAATGACGAAGTTCCGAAGAAAAAGAACAATATAAATACAATACATACAACGAATTTAGGACCTCTTACTTTTTTGTAGTAGGTTAAAAATACTATGACAAACTAGTCTAAGAATGTTTATTGTTTATATTTTCACTTCAAAACGGGCGGTGTTAATGAAAGTTATCTAATTACCGAATCGATAATCAGTTGCAAAACGCGCATGACATTTTAAACATATTTTTTTATGACGTCGGGGAGCACATAAAAATGATTTTTGGAAATTCTATGTTTGAAGGAAACGAATAAATTAAAGCGGCTAGTCAAATCATCACACTGATTCATCCTTCCATACCAATATTATAAATGCGAAAGTAACTGTCTGTCTGTCTGTTACGCTTTCACGCTTAAACCACCGAACCGATTTTGATGAAAATTGGTACAAAAATGGACACGAGCTTGAGAAAGGACATTAGCTTTAAATGATCACGCTATTTGCTATGGAGGAAAAGTAATATTGCATTTTGTCATTATTTAACGACATTTGTCATTGACAGTTATTTTTTTTGTAATTATTTTATCTTCTTTTTTGTGGATAAACAATGATACGTCGAAAGTAAAAAAAAAAAGAAATAATAAAACTGCTTTTTGCATGTTTTAAACATAACACCGTAAAAAAGAATCAAATTATATAATAATAAAATCGAGTTGGCGAATGCTGAATAACATTAGTTTACTTCTAGGCAAGCGTGCTCCATCGTCGGCCACATCATCAGGTAATATAGTGGCCAAACGCGAGCCAAATATCTTAAAGACACAATTTGTTAAAATAAAAAAGGGATACCATTACGTCATCGATTACAAGAGACTGTTGAAGTTGATGACTTCAAATAACACTAGCCGTATTTCCCTGATTATAGCTTCCAAAATTTTAGATAATAAACTAGTTCTATCTCCTCCTGTAGTAAATTCGTTCACTTCTGTCGAGTCTCCAGTTGACTGTTAAAACACGCTAATTAATGTTCTTCATTATTTCGTAACTGACACCATATTTGCGCATTATTTAAATATATTATCTGATACTTAATTAAGTGTAAAATATTCATAATGGAGAGAACGCGATCATTGACCTGAATGAAGACTGACAATTCAATCATTTGATAATTTTAATTTCAGTATTTAACTCGTTGAATAATTACACTTTATTTAATAAGATCTTGATATTTATCTGACTGAAATGACCTTCTGTAAGGTCAAATAAACAGCAACACCAGACAAATGGTAATTTTATCAGCAATAGCAATTGGATTGATTTTTTATATTGTTTTTTTTTTTGTACAACAACATTGTTTATTTGTGTATATAAGTAAGTATTTACAATTGTATTTTTGTCTATCTTCTGTTTGTCTATTTATTTAGTTGCACTTGCCATGGTATTGTTTGGTTTGCGTTTGACCACAATCTCACCTGATGGTAAGCGATGATGTGGCCGACGATGGAGCACGCTTGCCTAGAAGCAATCTATTCACTCTTGACTTAAAGGTCGACGACTGGTAGATAATGACTATGACATTAAGTCCGCTTTTGTACAGTTTTATATGCATAAAGCCTTAATAAATAAATAATATAATATAATATTCCACAACTATCACACAACGCTTTCTAGTCTCAAACTAAGCAGAGCTTGTGTTATGAGTACTAGACAACTGATAAACATACTTATATATTTCTAAATACATACATATTATAGATAAATTACACCCAGACACAAAACAAATGATCGTGCTCATCACACAAACATTTTTCCTGGGTGGGAATCCAACCCACGACCTCCAGCATAGCGGTCAGGGCCACTAACCACTAGACCAACAGGCCGGTCTAACTGGTTTGACTTACGTTAGTAATATGTGTATTATTTCTCCCACCAATCCTTCCTCTTCGACAGGATACTGTGCAGCTTCACAAATCGCTCGATAAACACACTCCTCACCATTTATGCCTTTTCTGAAAAAGACAACAGTGTTGTTGTAACTGATTTTTTGCGTTCTCTAAGAGAACACCAAAATTAATAATAACAAGTAATTTGGTCGTGTAGAAGGAGGAGCTTGTGGTTAAAACAATAGCAGCCTCTCAGAGTAATGTCTCCAGGGCTGAAGGATCATTTGAAAGAGTTATTATGGCCCTGGAATGCAAAGGGCAACTGAAGAACAAAGATGAGATGGGCGAGAGGGTTTTATTTATTTAAACTTGATCTACAGTAGTATATAGACGGACAAAATGCAACAAGGCAACCTCTACCTGTCAACTTTTGTTAAAAGATAACTAAATAACAAATTAACTCTGGTAGATTATGCAGACAGATTTCGCATCAAAGAACTAGCCGTAGATCCCAGTGTAGCGACATCTATGACGGCATGTACGAACTAAAAAAAAATCAATACCTTGCATCGCGGTATTAGAGCTGTCCACGTCAAGGCACAAGATATTACTGGTCGGAGAATCCTCCCTTTTCAACGAGGGTTCATTATACACTCTGTTTTGCATGCCTCTAAACTTGTGACCCTCGACAATGAACATCAGCTCAGCCTTCCTGCAGCTGCTGCATCGTGACGTTATGATGACATCTCACACTCTAAATGAACACCACCACCAAACGAGCATCAGTAATAGAACACTCACGATTTAAGCATATCAGCTACAGCAGTATAAAACGTAAGCCTCTCATCCCTTCTAGCAGCTATATCAGCTTCTCTCTGTTCTCTCGACACCGTCTTGATGAAGTAGTACTTCGACAACTGTGTGTTGTTCGTAAACTGGATATACTGGTACTGGAAGTTGGCTGCAAAGGCCAGGCTGATGTAGTCCTCGGCGTGGATAGGTGTTGAGAAGCCTATGATAAGCTGAGGATGAGAAATGGACCATATTTAGATTTTTGGATTCGGTGTTTTATTTTACGATAGTTTGACTGTCTGCTAGGCTCTAAAGCTCCAGAAAAAAGTAATATTTCATCTGATGTTTTGGATTGTCGATCATATGAAACAGATACATTTAGACCTTGTTGGTGGTTGACTGCTTCTCTGAGCGCTGACGCTGTTGTATACTAAAAGTTCTTCTATCAAATCTAGAAAGATTTTCTGAAGCAGAAGCTTCACACTAAATCTGTATGCCTATTGCACAGATCAGAGAGCTTAGCCAAGTTGATAATCTAAAATCGTTAACGCTATTAAAAAACTTCAAATGTGTGGGAATTACATCATCTCAACATTAAGTCATGTGGTCAGAACAAAGGAAACAGAGGCGTTACTGATTGAAGAAAGAGATTCAAAACGAAGCGGTCGTAACTTGGCTAGGCCTGCTGATCGATCGACGACGGCCGGATTTAAATGACTAGGAACTAACCGTTTAAATTCAAATCAGTCAGATCGTTCCGTATATAGATCGATTAAATTTAACTGGGCTGTTCAGTCTTATCTCTCCACAAATGTTAATCTTTATGTTAGTAAGTCTACTGAGTTACCCATTGTTCCGAAAGAAGTATCATTTGATCTCTCACCTTATAAGTTCCTCCTTGGGGATAAACCAGTGGAAGACTGTTGATCTGTCGCTTCATCACCATCGCTTTATGTTTCTCTTCAACGTTGTCAGCGACTACACCGGTTGCAATTAGCATCAGAACCGGAATAATCCAGCTGAAACTGGATTTATTTTGTGTTTACGAAGTGACGTGACGTATAAAATATTCTATAAACTTCACAAGCATGATTGATTCCAGAAAACATTGGCATTACACTTTCTTATGCACTAGTTTATGATGTAAAAAAAGGTCTCAATTAAAACAATAATAATTTATTGTTTTTGATCAAATTTTATAAGTCATCACTTTTTTCTCAATAGTTACCGTCTCTCGGTAGAATTAATATTAGTATCGTATTGCGACGACCGTTTTATTCATGGGATCCTAGTACATCTTTTATGATAACAAGCAGTTAATATGAGTAAACATCAACTATTTTAAATTCAGGGCATTAAATTATGAACTTATTGGAGTCTAATAAGATTCGTATTCAAATGGACAGTTACACGGCCAAAAATCTTAAAAAAGCGTGGGTGGTACTTTACCCCATGTTTCCGGATTAACGTTTAATCATCAGCAGCCAATCAGGGAGCGGGTAGGGAGTTACATTTTCAACGTGTGTCGTGTGTCGAGTTCGCGTATCAGAGTCGTGTTGTTGGAAAAAGTGGCAATGAACCCGGTTCGTCTCTAGCTGGTATTATAAGGGCGCGTTCATACTAAGAAGATTTTGGTAATTCCGGATTTGATTTTTTTTTTCATTCCTGATTTTTATTCAGTTCGAAGGGGAATCGTTTCTTACAGTTTCTTAGGTTGTTGAGTGTACTAATGTGTTTTAGTAACAAACACACAAATAAATTAATCGTAAAAAAAAACACAAAACTACAACTACACAAATAAATTAATGTATTCGTAATATAACTCTATTAGTCTACACTAATTTAATAAAGAGGCAAAGTTTGTTTTCATGTTTTTTTGTTTGTAGGAGGTAATCTCTGGAAGTAACTCTTTACACTCAGTGGTAAAATAGTATTCTATTGATGATGTTATATATATTTTTTTAAATCGGTCCAGTAGTTTTTGAGTTTATTCATTACAAACAAAGATACAAATCTTTCCTATTTATGATATTAAGTTTTTAGATTAATATAGATAGTAATAATATCATAATAATAACAAATAACGTAAAAGCTCCTATTAACGACCCCCTAAAATGTGTATTCTATTAACGATCTAATTTTTAAATCACTCATATTAGACATAATATAGGGTCCCAGAAAAGTCATACCTTAAAAATTAGTTACATATTTTTGTTGGACAACAAAAAGAGTAAAGTTTGTGTGTTTAAATAGCCAGTGAAAGAAATAATTTGACTTTGAGTGGGACGCGCCCGAAGCGGACGCAGTTTTCATAGTGTCACGTCTCCAGCCACGTAAGTACACCTAAATATTACTTAAGGAAAATAACACCCTAAAAATGGATTTGTCTTCTTGCAATCACATTACAACTGTAACGTATATATTTATTTTCTAAACTAACTCTTAATATAATACTTTTTATTGGTTTTTATGTTATAAAATCATGTTTTAATTTAAGGTGGTAATAGAATCCAAATTTCAAAACTTGAGTCTAATAACGACCAATGGCGTTGTTAATTTTTTGAGAACATTAAGTATTTTAAAATAATATCTATTATAAACTACCTCATTTGATTTTAATTTTGGCTTATTAAATTCTTAAAATTATTTTACTTCGTTAGATCTATTAACGACAAAGCTATTTCTTAAAGTTTTTGTGTAAAACTCGATTCAACGTTAGACAATATCTCTATCATTATAATAATATTGTACTGTAAATAACCTGTATTATCTGAATTAAAGACTAACTGACATTAAAAGCAATAATATAGCAATGAGATCGAATTTAACAGTATACCATAAAGCGGATATTTTATCTGTTTATTATTAATTTTATTGGTCGCTAATAGAATATTGTAATCTTCTTACTTTATTCTATTACCGACTCACAGCTGTGACGATATATTTGGTACACAAAAAAAAAATGTATGTATATTTTTGAACAAATTGGCTCATTTCTTGCATACGTGACGTTTTGAGAGATTTTGCCACATGATTATTAATGTAAAATTATATTTGCTATCCAGTTTCATTCATGGCTTCATGGCATTGACTATATTTTATATGATTTCAAATCAAATAAAAATGGCGGGACGGAATGGGGGCCATGTAATTTTTTAAAGCTTCTTTCGAAGAATTAAATTCTATATCTCTTTAAAGATTGTGTTCTTTTATAGCAAGCAAGCAGCACGCCTCTGCTCAACTGGAAGCTGCGCTTCTAGCTATAAATGAAGGGATCAGCTTATATGAAGCTTCAAAAACCTATGGCATACCGAGGAACACTCTGCGTGACAAGAGAAATTATTTTGTGATTGTATTACGGATAAAAATATTTTTGTTACTGATTCATAATATCTTATTAGTATGTAGATTAGTTTGAAGACTGTTTTCTGGGACTGATTAAATTTTTATTAATTAAAATAACAAAAAATAAGTGCTTTAACCTTTCAATCGTGATAATGACAGACACAATTGAAAGACAATAGGTGCGCGAACGCCGGC
Source organism: Mythimna albipuncta (assembly GCA_929112965.1). NCBI lineage: Eukaryota > Metazoa > Arthropoda > Insecta > Lepidoptera > Noctuidae > Mythimna > Mythimna albipuncta. Next base: position 4,204,867 of record OV815973.1, read on the forward strand.
GTTCGCTTGGGGTTTAATGAATTAAGCGTTGCAATAAATAATTATTTTCTTATTGGATAGTGGTGGAATATTATTATTATTTTCGGATATGTTTTCTTTTCTCAGCTCTTTTAGCTGGTTTCAACCACATTTACGGGCCAAGCCAAGTAAATGTAGCGTGGAAAATATTAATGTGTCGTGTGATGAAATCCTACGTCGTTTTCTTCTAACTGCATGAACTTCCTGACAATCCTACAGGTGTTTAAAATCGCAGCCTTTTGCAGCGTTATGTAGAGGGTTTCTTTTAGGTCTAATAATTTTAAACTTTGAAGGAGATGATTTGGGATAACACCTGTGGTGGAAAGAACTATAGGGACTACGTAAACCTTTTCTTGACGTTATTATTTATTATTATTATTCCATTTATTATATATATATACATATTATTTACATTTTTAAATATTTCTTAAAAAGTACATAAAAAAAAAAAAACATTTAAAAATATAAAAAATAGTAGCCCACCGGCATCGGGAACAGGGTCCAAGCTGCCGGTGGTCAGGGCTCCTGAGAGAGGAATCTCCTAACTATACGCGCCGTGTCCAGGAGTACTGCTTTCTGGATCAGGCCCTTGATCCAGCTGCCTAACGAGAGCCTCCTTAGATGTTGTTCGAGGCTCTTAGCTATTAAGCCATTGGCCGTTACGACTATCGGCACAATGATTGCTCTATCCACTTCCCACATGTCGACAACCTCGCGAGCTAAGTCAAGATATTTGATCTGCTTATCTTTCTCAGCTTTCACAAGGTTCTCGTCATGAGGGACCGCTATATCAACAATCATTGTGCGACGCTCTAGTCGATCTATCACCACTATATCAGGTTTATTGGCAACAATAGTCCTGTCAGTGATGATAGATCGATCCCAATATAACGTGATACTGCCATTGTCGAGAACTGGGTCGGGCACATACCTGTAGTACGGTACTTCTGATTCTACAAGATTGTATTTAAGAGCAAGTTGCTGGTGAATAATCCTGGCTACGAGGTTGTGTCTATGCAAATAGTCTCCGTTAGCCAGACGAGAACACCCAGAAATAATGTGACGGATTGATTCTCCAGGCCGGTGGCATGCCCGACAGATGTCAACCGTACCATCCTTCACAAAACAGATTATTATTATTTATTATTATTATTATTTTGTTATTTTTTATGTTTTTCTTCCCATTTAAGAGAGATAAACCTTACATACGGGCCAGAACCAAGTATATAAGGTGGAGTTTAAATTGAAAAGGTAGATGTGAGTGTTGAAGAAGTCAGGAACTTTCTAGTGATGCGACAGGTGTTGAGGATCGTGGCTTTTTGAAGCATGTAGAGTATATGAGCTGGCATCTGTAGAGTGTTGAGGCTCTGTGTTAGTGATTTTGGTATTATGCCAGTAGACGAAAGAATAATCGGTACAATATGGACAGTTCGAGCTTTCCATTGGGTTTTAATCTCTATGGCGAGATCTTGATACTTACCGAGCTTTTCGGATATTGTAGTTTGAATATTGTGAGAGTTAGGTATTGCTATGTCTATCAAGTATACTGTTTTATTGGTTTTGTCGTGGATGGTAATATCGGGTCTATTGTAATGGATCGTTTTGTCTGTTATGATGGTCCGGTCCCAATAAATTTTGATATCTTGACTTTCTAAAATTGTTTCTGGGGTATATTTATAGTACGGTATCATATCAGATACGAAATTATGTTTATATGCTAAATTTTGGTGTATAATTGCACCAACTTGATCATGACGATGTTTATAATCGGTTTGGGCTAGCGATTTACATGCTCCTGTTATATGTTGGATGGTTTCAGAAGCGCTGTTGCAGTGTCTGCACAAATCTGTCGGTTGATTCTGGTCCTTCATGATGTATTTTCTATAGTTACGGGTAGCTATTATCTGATCTTGTATGGCTAACATAAAACCCTCAGTCTCGGGAAACAATTCGCCTCGTTTAAGCCATTCGTTCGACATTATTTTATCGACGTGTGGCTGGCTCAAGGAGGCTCGGTGTCTACCATGAAGGGCTTTGACAGACCAAGCTGCAATTTTTTCTTGTGTACTTACAATGTGTTCATTTATCTGCGTGTTTCTATTTTGAAGATTTAGTGGTGTCAGTTTTTTATCTGTTTCCGATACATGTTTGTGTAGTAATGAGTTTTCTGATTTGCAGTGTATTATTATTGTAATAATGTTGATCTCATAACTATTGCTATTATATAATAAATACCTTAAAAACGATTTTTTATTTTACTTAATAGTATAGAAGAAGTGACAACTTCGTAGCGGTCGGTAAAAGAAACAGAAAAATCGGTAATAGAATCTTGCCGCATTCTATGGGTCGGTAATAGAATCAACTACTCTTTTGGATTAAATAATTATTTAGTAATTATTGTGTTATTGAATATTGAATTTAAGTACCGAATTGCAAAGAATACTTCGCTGAGATTAATTATAAATTATAACACCTTTCCTAACAATACAGCTTATATCTATTTTTTTAAAGTGAATCTTAAGACAGCTAAAACTGGCGGTAATAGGAGCATTTACGTTACATTCTGTTCTTATTCAGATGATTTTCAGAATAGCTATGGTGGATTTATAAACCAGTACCCCTAGCCAAGTTGCTAATCTGCAATATTTAACGCTTGTAGAAAGCTTCAAATGTACGGGAATGAAGTCGTCTTAACGCTCAGTCACGTGGTCAGAACAAAAGAATTGGCGGCAAGGTCAACTCGAAGCGTTCGGCGCAAGCGAAACGGTTGCAACTTGGCTAGGGGGCAGATTTGTTCTAACACCTGTATCTATAAAGAAGTAATTACTTAAGGTTAGATTTCTCAATTACAAAATCTCATTCTTTAGTGGAGTAACACACGTTACTTACTTGAAAAAACGCTCAAGTAACACTCGACGCAACAGAAGCGTTGTTATTTGTTGGCAGTTCTAAATTCAAGCAATTTCTTAACTATAGCTTACAAATCGTTACTTCAGTAGTTACTTATACTTGTTTATAAATATTAGCTACCAAACTAAACACCATACAGGTCCTCTTAGAACTGTTTGGTTCTTTCTTCAAAAGACCATCTCAGGCTCAATCTGCATGGTTCTCATATGATTTGACTACTACATGTTTTGCTGTATGGACTTTAAATGAGACTTTGACCGCTGAGTTGGTTTCGGTATTTCTTCTCAAGGTAGTCAGCTAGGAAACACCGGCCAAATCTAGTTTTAATTTACGAAAAAAAAAATTGACAAGTAAAAGTGTTTTTATAAAACCCACTTGCAAAATAAAGATCATTTATAGAGTCGCCACACGTCCGAGCTGGTCGCGCCACCAAATTGGTTGCGCAACAAAACGGACACCAGGTGAGTAACTCTCTATAAAGTTGTTTACATTTTGTTGGTGGCGGCGACTCGTCACGCCGCTGTAGTGTCTCGGTGAAATATGTCTAGTAGCCTAGTCCTAGTCTCGTAATTCAGTACTATTTACATGTCCTAACGAAAAATTCGCCATGATGAACGAAGCCTTACATTTAAATCTCTGAGTCACATGACTCCACATAGGTAACTCCACCTACCGACTCACTAATATGTTTATCCAACAACAAATGGTCACGAGACAATACCTTTAGAATTGACGTATTACGTGTGCTACTTGGTATCACTTGCTATCCGGATTTACCTAGTTTTTCTATGAAGTCACTGCACAAAATATATATTATGTTCATTTTATTTTTAATATTTGTTAATTGAATTTACAAAAATCTGTGTGACTTTTTTGACTTCTTATATTCAAAAGATGAATGGATTGTGTGAGAAGGACTATGAAAGAAAAGGGAGTAAGTGATAGCGTGACGGGTGACAGGACAGAATAGAAGAAAAAAACATGTTGCGCCAATCCCATATAAAACGGGACAAGAGCAGAAAGATGATGATCCCTTCTGCGTTTTTTTTTTTATAATAATTTTCTTTTCAGACTTGAATTATTGTGAAATTTTCCATATGAAGTATTCTACGAGTATATGCACCCTTTATGAAGTGGGATGTCTGAACTTCTGCTGCTTTCAACTGGTTACTCTACACACATATAAGTACTTGTAGGGTGAATAACATAATAAAATAAATTACCAAAAATATGTATTTAATTGTGACAATAAAATTACCATACAGCGTGGCAATGCGGTCTTTTTGGCACATTACCAATCGACCAGTTAGTTTTCTTTTATTTTTAAGTTTCTACATGTTTTTTCTACACTTTTTGCATCTATGTGTGCCAAATAAAATAAAGAAAAAAGAAAAAAACTTTTTCTTTATTTTTCTATTTTTTTTTTTTATTTACTTTCGACAGTGATGTACAGGAGTTTTTTTAAAACCATATTTTATTTAATTAAAGGTTTAAATATTTATTATTTGTACGATTAAAAAAATAAATATGAGAAAAATCTTAAATTAATGAAACGTTCGAATCAGTTTCATAAAAAAGACACAAAAATTTAATCCTACCTGTTTTGTCGGAGCCCTACAACAGGTTTCTTCAATTTCCTTAACGTAACGTAATTGTAAACATTTCAACTCTATTGTCTTTAGTGCCCCACTCTAGTACGATCGTCGCAGACGCATCATGTTTACGTTAGCAAATATTTTTACATTTACATTATTATATTCACTGTGTTTTGTTTCAAATGCCGAGGAAATTGGACCCAGTGAAACTGTGCATCGAGAGAAGAGACAAGTTTTGGTGTATCTTAATAGCTCGGTTTTACAGGTGAGACAATAAACAATTTAGTGTAACACTAAATTCTGCCAGCGGCTTCGCCCGAGTGATTTATAGGAAAAAATATGTCTAGGTATGTCAATCGACACTAATATTATAGTTAAAGTTTGTTATTTTTTCACTGATAGAAAGCTTCTTTTATTGCTTGCAAGTTTGTTTTTATGTTTTTTTTTTTTTTGTTTGTAGAATAAGATAAGATAATCTCTGAAAATACCGGTTCGATTGCTAAAATTTTTTTGAGTGACATAGGCTATTTTTTATGTACGGGGGTGGAGACGTAGGCATATGCTAAAGCTCTGTGATAAAGTAGCCTTATTTTGTGTAAAAATTAAAAAAAACCGATTCAGTAAGTAGTTTTTGAGAGAATATCTATATAAAAATATAATATTTCCCACTTTATAGTTTTAGTATAAAATTAAAGATGATAAACATACAATTATTAAGTCTCTCGAACATTGTAGGTACTTTTTAAAAATTATGTCATATTATCAAACAATCATGAATTTGTTTGAAAACAATAAAACTTCAATTACAGAAAACATCTGTGAATTGATTTACTCATAATATTTATTTAAAACAGAATATAAAAACAATAAAATGCTTATAAACAACTAAACATTATTGAAAAACTTATCTGTATACTTAAAAACTTCTAAGTACGAGTATCTTAATAATTAAGTATTTCATTAGTATACTTAATTATTTGTATTTATACTGGTTTGTCACACCAATGACAGCCACATTTCTTGTCTAGGGCAATTAACAGTAGTTGCCTGGACAAGAACAACCTGGGCAGGTAACCTGGAATGGGCAGTCATTCCAGGTTGCGTGGCAGCGATCGCGGAATTGCATGTATGTAAGTGTTTAAGTTTTAGTTTTCTTTTGTATGTGTAGTGGTGTGCAATGAAGTTTTTAATAATAATAAATAAGACAAGCAGAAAACAGAAATTTAGCTCACCGTTCAAATGAATCTCGCACTAACACATACTACACAACACGCACATACTATATCATATTAGAAAAAAAGTAAATGATAAATGATCTTTATTTTGCAACTAGGTTTTAAAAAAAAAAACTCTTTTTGACTACACTGAGAAGAAACACCGGAACAAACTCAGGGGTCAAAGTCTCTTTTGAAGTCTGTAAAGAACGTGTAATGGTCAAATCTTATGAGAACCATGTAACCATGTAAGCTTCAAAACTAAACATTATTGTAGAAAATGCAAAATACATAAAATATCATGACATAACATAACATTACCAATGGGTTGGGCATAATTATGGCGATAAGTCCCCTTTTTGAGGAATGGCTGGAAAGACACTTTCCACATAACGGAGGTCCGGAGCGAGGAGGAATGGCAGGCGGTCACCTCCATCTACGAAGCAGTAATGCTACCGAAAGTGGTGGCCTAACGCATGAGGGAACGGCCCTCACGCCCTAGCTGCCGGGATCCCAAATCCGATTTCCAGCCACTGTAGGCGTAAGGCTGGGTTTGAACCCGTGACCTTACAACTCGTAAGTTGGGACCGTGACCACTCGGCTACCACTGCTATCATTGAAGCTATACAATTTTCTATTGTATTAAGACGCGATTTATTGACGTCAGATGATTTAGGTTTTCCTTTATTATTACTTTCAGAAAAAATCTTTTATTAGGTTAAGGCGTGTTTTTTTAATAGTGGTCCCACTTTTTTATTCTGTAAACATGACCGTTAAATTACTTTGTTACCCGACTACGGCAAAGCCAAAGGAGGGTTATGATTTTGACAGGCTATGTATGTATGTATGTCAGTATGTTCATCTGTTCCCTCATAGCTCCTAATCTACTTGTTATCCTTTTCATGTCGGTTTTCCTCAAGAATTCTTCAAACATCATCATCATCATTTCAGCTGAAAGACGTGCACTGATAGACATAGGTCTCCCCAAGTGTCCCCGAGTGTCACCACAACAAACGGTCCTTCAGCCTCTCATTTCTTAAACCATTTCATGCTAAGTCGCTATAAATTACCGTGAAGTAAATAATAAGGTACTCAATTGAAGCTGTAAGTAGCTTTTTAAAACTAAGGATTTACCACATAAAAAGAACACAAATGGGACCAGGTATCTAAAAAATTATGGCGGTAAGTCCCCTCTTTGAGGCGTGGCTGGAAAGACCTCACGGCGCACCACTTCCGTAAGACGCAGGTCCTCGCCGGACATGGAACGTTCGGGAGGTTCCTGCACCAGATTCGTACGGAAGAGACGCCCGGGTGTCGCCATTGGGCGGAATGCCCGGAGGTCACACAGTCGAGGTTTGCCCTGCTTGGGCGGAGCATCGCCGTGCCCTCGTGGGGGCGACCGGTGGTGGGGACCTCTCGCGCCGGGCCATGGTTGAGGCCATTGTCCGGAACGAGGAGGAGTGGCAGGCGGTCGCCGACTTCTGCGAAGCAGTAATGACCGCAAAGGAGGAGGCCGACCGCATCATGCAACGGTGTTCTCACCGCCGCCGCCGGGTCTCCGATCCCGATTTCCGGCCACAGTAGGCGCGGGCTTGCGGACAGTAAGCGTGTCGAAACCTACTGGGGCCAGGGTTATCCGAAAGGTAACTCGAGCCCCGGTATGAAAGCTAGAAGGAACGGGATGGGCTTTTAGTCAGTAAGAGTCTGACACTATCTCCCGCTCCGCCCAAGAGCGGAGGTTGACATTTTTCGCGTAGAGCGGAGATTTTTCCACCATAAAAAGGTATCTCAAAAAAAAATCGCAAAAAAAAAACTTATACAGAACCTTTTCCTCTAAAATTGGATAAGATCATCTATATTATCTCTATCAATTTCCATTGGATATCCAAAACGATTACCATCACTTAACGTAGTGTGCTCATAATTCGACAACTCACGCGCATTAAAGGCGTACACACTGTTATAGCGTGATGTTCTCCAAACATATACTTTTTTCCTTCTTCATTGCATTCAACATTTTTCTAAACATACATGGGAAAGGAATAGAAATATCTGATGAGGTTTTACACAGGAGTAAAAGACAATTGCTATGGCCAAATTCCTCTGTTCTTCAGGTATGTTGTTTTCTATAAAAGGTCGGAATAGTAAAAACTTTTAAGCCAGATGTTTCGGGGCTACCGTTACTGTGGAAAAAAACCGGAAAAGCTGGATTTTACGCCAGATTAGTGGGCATTTAGAAGTTTTAATGATATAATTCAGTGATGCGATGATGTGGTGAAGTTTACGGGAATTTGAGGGATGCGAGACTCACTGGACCGATTGTTATGGCGAAGTTGTGGGGAGGCTAATGTTCATTAACGGTCATCTTTCGACTGAAATGATAACGATGTTGAATTCAGTTGAGTCATTCTCTATGTACCCATCTACTCCTTCGGTCTCTGTGAAATTTAATGTAGCAACATACCTTTTTTTCGCTTAACTTGGTGGTCTGGTTAAAATAAAATTGACTGACAAAAATGTTGTTCCTTTTGACCCAAAATAAAAGTCAATTTTTGACTTGCTCTGTCTCTCCTTTCAATCACAAAGTGAGTTATTTTAAGCACTCATAAAAGATTAAGAGATATGAATATTGTACTGAAAATTAACAAACACATCAGCCACATATCATTTTCAAAAACAACATAGTCATATACAAAACATATCATAACTTAAATACGTTACGTTTGGGAGAAGACAGGATGTTTTAGCTTTTAATATACTGAGGGAGAAAAGACCCCTTTTATCGCAAAAGGGGGCGCCAGGGTAACTGAGTTAGGGGTCCCTTTGCAACGAAATATAGCAGGATAATCCAATCATGTGGTTCCCGGTAAAAAATAAGCGCCCTCGTCGCGCTTGTGGCAAAGTGAGGAATTAATCGCATTTATCGAATGAACGATCGGCCGCATATAAACTGTGAGCATACCGCATTCATGAATAAAATGGGTAAAGATTGAATTTTAAAATGTATAAAATTATGTTCGTTTCCATTTTTTGTGGACCTTTCGTTTTTAACTGACGATGGTTGTGGGAATCGGTCCCTTAATGCTTAATCCCTTAATGTTCAATCATTTATTGCTTCTATCTAAGTATATAGTAAGAAAGTACTATTTAAATGGTAGGTACTAGAGTAAATAGATCTGAAAAATACACTATTAATAACTTGGAAAAGGTAGCAGTGGTAGATAGATAGATAGACAGATTCTTTATTGTACACCAAAAATGAAAATTACATGAGAAACTTAAAATTAATAGGGTGTCACAATGGGTGGTCTTATCGCTGACAGCGATTTTTTACACACAACCTTTGGATGGATTTGATATAGAAGGAAAAAAAGATACGCAGGTGGTAATTTTGAGGAAATCGAAAACATCAAAAGCGATCGCAAGCACTTGAAAATTCATCCCATGATTACTACCGCTCCAGGGCGAAGCGGGATATTTCAGTGTTACTTTTATTGTGTAAAATTACACCTACATCTTTTCTTTGCCTTGCGCTAGAAGACCCCAAATTTCCCTTCCGGAAACCCCAAGTGTCGGCCCACAAGGCTTCAAAAGCCGACACATGGCCCCAGTAGGCTTCGGAAGCCGACATATGGCCCCAGTAGGCTTCGGAAGCCGTCACATGGCCCCAGTAGGCTTCGTAAGCCAACACATGGCCCCAGTAAGCTTCGGAAGCCGACACATGGCCCCAGTAGGCTTCGGAAGCCGACACATGGCCCCAGTAGGCTTCGGAAGCCGATACATGGCCCCAGTAGGCTTCGGAAGCCGACACGTGGCCCCAGTAGGCTTCGAAAGCTGACACATGGCCCAAGTAGGCTTCGGAAGCCGTCACATGGCCCCAGTAGGCTTCGGCAGCCGACACATGGCTCCAGTAGGCTTCGGAACCGGAAAGAAAACATCGTGAGGAAACCGGCATATCCTAGAACCAAAACTTCGAAGACGTGTGTCATTAACCAACCCGCATTGGGCGCGCGTGGTGGATTACAGCCCCATTACCTCTCCTACAGAGGAGGCTTATGATGCTAATGCTAGTGTATTTTTATTATCAGAATTAACACAAGTTCATCTTTCCAGTTCAACGCAGGTTTTGGCTTTCCAAGTGCAGCCAAACACATAAACATAAACTACGCATTTCAAGCCAACTTCCAACTGCCATGGAACAGGACCCAAATACCTGTAGACATACTAGGAGCCAACAGTGGTTATGTCGGAACGGCCAGGAAAAAAAGAGAAGCTGGGATTAAAGATGACAAGAATGGGGATTACCAGGATGATGCCAAGCTGTACCACTTTTATAAACACGTGGAGTCTGTGCTAGATGGGTGAGTAAATTCTTATCATTTACCTGATCCGTGGTTGTAGCGACATCTATAGAAATAAAATTCAAAATCCTGCATCGTGGTATAGGGTATTTTTAATATAGTGTGGTATTAATGTAAATAAGAATCCCTATTTCTCTTCGTCATGCCATAAGTTAAAAATGATTTAATCGCTTTCATTAAATTTTTTGACTTTTTTGTTAAGTTTTTCAATACTTTGAAGACAGTTTTTACAAAAAGAAAAATTAAAAGCGCAGAAACTTGCTCAGAAATTTAACGATTGTTCCTAACAGCTGCTTGTATTGACAGCAACGTCTATCAGATCAGCTAGAAATTAATAAGAACTCGATCAATCGTTACGCTGTACTGGATTTCAAAACACTTCTGATCAACATTAAGCCACACCATACAAAAGAGTAATAGTTTGGTGTGAAGTTTTTAACAACTGCCAGAAACCACCCGGACAACATAACCCTATGGGAATAATTTTTTTTTGAGGTTATTATCAAAAAACTCCTCCCGCTTTAGAGTGGAGCGAAAGAGTATCTAAGACTTTTACTGACTATAACCCACTTATGTCATTTAGTTGCTTATAGCTTTTCAGGGCAACGGTAACTCTTCTAGAAAATCCTTGGCCCTAAGGGTCATGAGCCCTGCAGGCCATCACTTTGAGACATAGAATATTCGACGACTTGAACTCGGTCCTTACCGGACGGCCAAACAGCGAGCTACCCATTATTCGTCATCCGCAAATCCGCGCCTACATTGGCCGGAGATCGCTCTGCAACTCCCGAGGCCCGAAGCATCTGAGTTCACTCAATAACATAGCATTAAATTCCAAACACGTAACTGCACAAGCTATTAAACAGATGCATCGTCTTTACGCTCATGCTATCCTAGTACACCTGAGTAAAATGTCTTCGTAGCTAACTACCGAAGTAATTGCTACTTAACACGTTTATTAGTCAGCTGCGGAGAAGCATAGTTGTAAGTTTTGTGACAAAATTTATACCGTGTGTCGTTTATTAGAAGATAATGGAACCAGTTTGTGTTGTGGTGATCGTAATCTGGGTTTGAGGTTTGTCTTCCCTAATAAAGGGGAGATATTCCTAAGTTTATAAGTGATAGTTCAAGAAATGGGTACTAGGACTACATGAATGTTTAGGGTTTTGTTTTGTAGTTCATCAATATGATATACTACTGTTTTTCATTTAGTAGCTTTTTTACATCATCTGATGATTATTGCCTCTTACGGGTGGAACCAGAAGGCGTGTCAGATTTTTACCGACTCAAAAATCCTTCTGAGATCAGATAAATTCAACCTCACCCTTTTTCATCAGACAGTCATCGACTACACGTATCAACAAAGCAATTTTACTTGATACGACAGTTCTGCTATGATCCTATGAGGAGTTCTTTTCCATATCTTCAGTTCCTCATTAGACCATAACAATATTTCTATGGGACTAATTTAAAAGTATAAGTTTGAAATCTGTCCACAATTGACCGAGATATCGATAATACACAAAGAAAATGCAAATAGCCTAAACCTTCTCCTTTAATGTAAGGATTCCCGAACTCACTTGATGCCCTGAAAACCTCAGAAGCTTAATTTCTTTCTGCCCAAAAGTGGGCTGGTTGGAATAAGCCCACCTAAGAGTTATGGCCGCCATGACCCACATACAATAGTCCGCTTGGGACTAAGTGCGGAAACCATTTTCAGACATAACATAACCTTCTCTTTTTTGAAGTCTGCTTAAAATAAACTCATCAAGTACTTAATTGGGTTCACTAATGTTTCACCAAAACTCCATTGACTTTTTACTTGACAATTAAACGTTTCGTATACTATTTACTTCACAAATGATTCGTTCTGCAAATGTTTCATTTTACCAACTCTCAGTTTACAAACATTTTTTTGGCAAATGCTTCTTTTGATTAATGATTCGAATGATATTTAATCATTTATATATTTTTCATTAAATATTTGATTATTTTGTATAACTTAAGATTATATTAAATATCATTTTACAATAAATTTTCCAAAAGATCTCGACAGTATTGTTTTGTACACTATTTTATTTAGTAAGTAAGCCCTCCTGGGTGGATTTATGGGTGGAAAGAAGATTTCTCCCTTCCCTATGTTGTCGAAGTGAACATCTGGGTAAGGGATAGTGAAATGTTCATGTGTTAATTGCAATATTTTCAAACAAGGATGCTTACTTTAAGCGTACAGCAACGAGCAACAAGAAGCATGCGTGCAGGCAGGCAGTATGTAATTAGGCATGCAGTATGCAAGCAGGCATGTAGTTTGCAAGTAGGCATGCAGTATGGGAGCAGACATGCAATAGGCACGCAGCATACAAGCAGGCATACAGCATGCAAGCAGGCATGCATGTAACATGCAGCAAGCATTATTTTTGTCATGGCTCCGGTGCTGTGGGGTTTAAGCGGCCCCACACGAGCTTATCGACGCAGATGGTTTTAACGCTCACCACCGCAGCTTCGGCTTGCTGGCTGAAAAACGAATCGTTTGTCAAATGACACGTTATTAAACAAAAGTTTATTTGGTGATTTGTTTGTAAAAAATAGAGAATTATGTTGGTTGCCAAATGAAAATTTGTAAAACAACTTTTGTGAACTGACAGGCCACCACTTAATTGTGTTAGTGATGCTCTTTAACTCAAAGACAGGACCTGTATCAGCCCTGAATGCAATATGGCTGACCTGTGCTGTAAGCCTCTAATGCAATACACGTTGCCAGACAATATGTTACACATTACTAGCACTCCCGTTAACCTCGGCTAAATTATGTTTGCATAAGGATCGGGTTAACTGCTGCAGTTAAATGTATTAAACCTACATATTTGAACTGACAGCCATAATCAGCCTTATAATGTTCCCACTGCTGATAGAGAATGGGCTGTACCCACCACGCGGGCCCAGGACGGATTGATGGATGCCACATGTCTTCGAATTGATGTTTTCCTGCACCATTTTGAGAGCAGTGGTGATGAAATAAATTACAGAAAGTAATGCACCTGGCTGGGTTTGAACCCGCGATCTACTACTTATAAGTCGGGCTGTTACTACTTGGCCACCACTGCTATATATTTGAACATAATAAAGATCATTCGTTTTATTAAGTCGAAAATATGATATTTTTTTGTTCAAATAAAGCTTGCTTTTCTTAAAATCATTGTTCAAAAGCAATATTGTGTCAAGTTGCCAAAATAGATTTTTAGGGTCCAGTACCCAAAAAGTAAAAACGGGAACCTATTACCAATACTCCAATGTCCGTCTATCTTTCATCAGGCAGTATCTCATGAATCGTTATAGCTGGACAGACTAAATTTTCACAGATGATAAGGAAGGTATGTCTGTTGCCACTATAACAATAAGAACTAAAACATAATAAAATAGATATTTAAGTGTCCCATACAACAAACGTGATTATTTTGCCGTTTTTGCTCGATATTAAATAGTTATACTTATAACAGTAATATTTAAAATTTAAAAATACCCCCGAAGCATAAAATTTATATAAAAAAAGCACTGGTTAAGACGAGTCTAATGAGCCCAAACTCGACTTGCTCTTAGGCATTTCAGGGTTCTATTATCCACCTGCCAGTTCTAGCATCAAGTCCTTGTCATCATGAAAAATATTTTAGAACTGGTTAAGATGAATTTAATGAGCCCAAACTCGATATATTTACTAGAAGGCGTTCTAGGGTTCCATCAGTCACTTCCCAGTTCTGGCATCTAGTCCTCGTCACCGTGAAAAATGTTTAGAACTGGTTAAGAGGAAACTAATGAGCCCAAACTTGACAGGTTTATTAATAGGTAATCGAAGGTTACGTCTCTTACCTCCAACCTCCATCATCAGACCAGCTCGATAGCGCCGACATGTAAGTACATGAGTATTTCAAACATTAGGTCACATATATGTGTTTATTAGTAAAGTATATTTCCATTAAGTGTTTAAGATCCCTACCACAGCCAACAAACGAGCTGCTGACCTTGAACACTTGAAAAAATCTTATAAATTGTATCTAAAAACCATCTCGAAAAAGTCGGCTTTCAAATAAAAAAAAACGCATCAAAATCGGTCCATTTGCTGAGGCGCTACGATGCCACAGACAGACACAAACACACAGACACCTTAAACTTATAACACCCCTCTTTTTCGTCGGGGGTTAAAAATTGCTAATTAAATTAATTAAAATTCATTAATTTCGGAAACCAAGTCCGTATACATAGAATATAAAATTAAAATTAAATTTACATTAAAATATTAAATTAAAAATTAAACACATTACAAAAAACAAAATTAAATACAAAATTACACCAATGTCATGAAATAAAAACATAATAAATTAAAGTCATTAATAAAAATAAACTAAATTACAATCATTCAACAACAATTCAATGAAATTAACATGCACAACATTATTACATAAAATAAGATAAAATATTGTGTAGATAGTTGTAGAGAAACCTTCATTAGTTGGCCGGTTTTTATTGTTGGGGGTGCGAAATCTTTACAAGAAAACAAAATGGCCGCCAAATCCATTATCCAGTTACCACCCAATCACGGCTCTCATAAGTGATTTCAATACCGAAGTGTAAGTGTTAATTCGTTTGTCGTGCCGCTAATCGGGTTAGTAAAATGCCGACCAATTTGTTAGAAAAATTATCACTACTGCGTGTTACTGTACACCGATCTATATCTATTGAGTTGTATTGTCATCAGTCACTTTACACTGCCACAATTTAGATTATAATATTGTACTATGATTTTTTTGTAATGACACTTTGCTATATGGTAAACTAGACATATATACATGCCCCACTTGCAAAACTAAGACACGCAAAAAATTTGGTACTTATTTGAGCCGATCAGCAGGCTTACTCTTGAGTTCAATTCCGATCGTTCGACATTGAGATTGTGACGTTTCGTACCTTTGAATTTAATGTTAGCGCCAAATTGGTTCAAAATTGCGTGACCATTTTGAGAACTAAGTAAAATCGTATATGTTGACAATATTATTTTCAAGAGTACCAAATCATGTAACGTCAAAATTGACATTGCAATCGGATTGACTTTAAATTGAAATTTAAATTAATTTGGAAAGTAAGCCTGCTGGTTAGTTTATAAAGGCTATGTAAACAATGCAAGTTTAATTTGACTTGTATAGTTTATAATTAGATTTTATTCATTCATTAAACATTAAAGTTAACGCCGGCGTTCGCTCTCTCATTGTGTTTTTAATTACGATATTCGAAGGGTTACGGTGTTTAAGCGTGAAGGAATAACAAACACACACGCATACATTCATACACACAAACTATCGCTTTTATAACATAAGTGACACATATTTTTTCTTTTTTCGATTAAACAAAAAATAACAAAGATATAGCCCATTAAAGTTACGTGTGACGTCACCCCATGCGAAAAAATGCAGCTTTTTGTCATTTTTGGTTTAATTTACAAATAAAAAAATACGTGTTCCTTTTTTTTGAGTAATCTAAATGACGGACTAATTACATTTTTACGGCAACTAGCCTATTTTAGACAATGGTGTAACGAAGTAAAATATAGTGACCTATGTATGTCAGTGACCACCCTATAGCGACCTGTGTTACTCTGTATTACCACAACAAACATCTAATCAAGCTAACTGTATTATGGCTTAAACCATCAGGTCAATAACTTTACAAGGAAAATAGCTACATTTACTTGGCTATACGCTAATTTCCAGGAAAACTCATCATCCCCTATTTTAACTTTGAAGAATTGTATTTCTCATAAAAACAATTACAGTTTACTTAAAATGAGATACAAAGAGCTTATAATATCAGTACCTATCGTAATATTCGCATCTGGTGTGTATTTAAATTTAGATTTAAACTTATTAATATTATCCGACTTCTTATTTTGTCTGGTAAATCAGTAAACAGTCACACTCCTTCAACCAGTATTGTTTTTTTTTGCCGTAGTTAGTTCAAGCGCGTGCAGTTGTTTCCTTATATAAGCACAATCAACCTTATAATATTCCCACTGCTGGGACTCAGGCCTCCTCTCTAGCAGACGGAATCAGCGGTAATCCACTACGTTGGACAAATCCGGGTTCGTGGATGTCACATGCCTTAAAATGTTTGGTTTTAAGACATGCTGGTTTTCCCGCAATGTTTTCCTTCAGAAATAAATTACATAAAATAATGGGTTTGAACCCACAACATATAACTCTAAAGTCACCACTCGAAACGGCTTCTTAAGGCCGGATGGAATTTAGGGTCATGGGAAATAACTAAAAAGGAATCCCGCAGTCCTCGAAAGCAAAGGGCATTGAAGGACACAGGTGTGGTTTTTAGTCCGTAAAAGTCTAAGACGTCCTCCCACGCTAACCTAGAGCGGGATAAATCATTGATGATTTACGTACGTCCGCACAAAAAAAAAGCCAAGCAATAACAAGTCAAGGCGCTGCTCACGTCACAGTTTGTCTGTGTGTTTGTTTATTCACGAATACGCGATTGGCAGCGCAAGATATCAAAATCATGATTTATTTCACTTTGACAGTTGGTTGCTTTCGGAAGCAATTTTCACATAAATTGCTTTCGTCAATACCAATTTTGCGAATGTCAAAATTCGTTATTTATTACTGTTTACTGGTGCGGGGCTATTTTAATAAACATCGGCTTTATTTATTTTAGTGGTGTGAATATTTTAATACGTTCATTTTGGTATGGGTATGTGGAATAACCCGAGAACCGATAAATAACAGGTAAAAGGAACGACCTTTTTTAATTGTGTTTGTATTTTGATTACCCAAATTATAAAACTCATAGTTCTGCTACTGATGGAAACGACAACATTTTAAGAGATCTTTCACCTGCAATAGATGATGATGATTGATGCGCAGCGAAAGTTAAACTTAACCAATTTAATTCTTCCATTCTGTCTTGTCACTCGTCATTAGTTCTAATTTTTAAGCACAGTTCCGCTTCGATGAATCCCTCAGAAAACGTGCGTTTGTCTGGGCTAAAAGTATATTTTGATACTGATAGTGCAGGTTTTATTTATGAAGATATTTAAATCTGCTTGTGATTATGAGCGTGGGTGCTGATGCTTATAACTGCAAGATAAAATATCACAATTAATTAACCTTTCGACCTAATTTACTGTAATTTGGAACTTGTTAACTTGAAGGTGCAAATAAACAATTTATTTAGGTTTCGGTCACTGAATGAGTTTAACTAAACAATACATTTTATATATTTTACTTGAAATGGGAAATCTATTTACAAAAATACAATAAAGAGGTAAAGTTCACTCTGGCTAGAGTGAGAAGGAGTCCGACTATTACTAACTAAAACTCACAGATGTTCATTCAGTTCTCCTTTGCGTTCCAAGACTGAACAAGGCTGATGAATCTTTTTGAACGATTGTTCTTAGAAGCCAACGCATTTCTGACAGGATCTCTCTATGCTGTAATTTCAAGTTCTGATGAAACAGCAAATTAGTAATATTTTTGTATTTTTTTTTTTCAGATTCGGGCATAATGGCAAATCATGCGTTCTGCAGACCCTGTGCCAACTTGGAGCTGAACCGTTACATTCTGATGATGAAGAGGATCTGTTGCACGAAATGGCAATGTTTGTATTAAAGTACGTATCGACTTATCGTATCAATCTATGCTCAATTTCTATTCAAAAATGTTGAAAACTTATTACCACACGCCTAGGCCATTTGTTCCCTTCCCACTAGAGAGTATACGTCCATCAACTTCCATCAACCTGTTCAACTTGTATTCTTTCAGAAGCCTCAACACTCCCTTTCACTCTCTCTGATGATTTCCCACTTAAAAAAAGTCCGTCAACTTAGCATTCAACCAGCCGAACATAACCAGCCAGCATAATTTAACCACAGCAAAAGCAATCTCTCTCTCTCTTTGGTTCACAAGTTCAATGACCGCTTCAGAGTGCCACCCTACAGTTACATCACACGTAGACAAGTTCAACTCAACTAGTTCCGACCATTAGCAGTTTGAACTTGACAATTTGATGAGCACATACTCCATGTGGCACGGAGGCTCTTTGCTCTACAACTTAGTAAGTACAGTGTTTGAGTGACGGTCGTGATTTGAAGAGGTAGTAAAATGTAGACGATACTTACTAACCTAAGTAGTTACTTGTCGATTTACTGTTCGTGCCCTAACTGGACTTTAGGGACTGTAGCGTGGTTCTTTCTGCAAATGGTTATCTTATATAATCTTATTTTGTGTATATACGAAACCTGAAACATCCGGTCTAGTATTTTAATATAAAGAATCTATGTACTTTCAAAACTGTATTATGAAAATTCACAAATGTATAAACCAGCGGTAGTACTGTTTTTTTATGGTGGGCAAAAAAACATCCAATGACAACCCCCGCTCTTGGGCGGAGCGGGAGATAGTGTCAGACTCTTACTGACTAAAAGACCAACCCTGTTCCTTCTAGCCTTCATACCGAGGCTCGAGTTCCCTTTCGGATAACCCTGGCCCCAGTAGGTTTCGACCCGGCTGGGTCCCTGCTGTTGCTGACAACTCCTTGAGGCGCGCGGGAACAGTGCGCGCCGTCGACGATTCGGGCTTGGTCCGGACAGTTTACGGACGGCCGGACAGCAAGCTACTCACTAGCTCACTGTCCGTAGCCCGCCCCTACGGTGGCTGGAAATCGGGATCGGAATCCCGGCGGCGGCGGCGAGAGCGCCGTTGCCTGATGCGGTCGGCCTCCTCCTTTGCGAGCATTACTGCTTCGCAACCAGTTATAGTACCTGGTGGGCGACATAAATGCATAGTCACCGGGCCACCCGGGTAACTGAGAGGTGGCTTTGCCTCGCACTCAGGTGTGCACTGGCACCTAATGCCCGCTATTATCTATTTTGTACTTAGTGTCAGTGGTGTCCAACTTGTGTCCTTTTTAAAATATTTTTGGGAAAAAATTTAACATGGTGTAAAAACTATTGGAACCCATTCAATTATTGATTCTGAACAATCTATATTCAGGTCTCCCATATACTAAAATTAATGTTATATTATATCTATTTATACAACAAGTGACTGGAATAATACACACCCTTATACAGCCCGCCTCTTTGCTTAAGAGTAGGATCCACAACATGGTGACACCCGGGTGTTTATTCCATACGAATCCGGTGCAGAAACCTTCTGAAGTTACCATGTCAGTTGAGAACCTGCGTCGTGCGGAGGGTCTTTTCAGCCACTCTTCAAAGAGGGACTCACTGCCATAATCATGGCATGCCCAACCTCATAGGTTGACTTGCAATAGGTCAAGAAACACACAAGCATACTATCAAGCCTTATCAAGAATTTATTATGGAATATCATGATATTTTATGATAAAAAAAAAATACTTTTTTTTTTAAATAGCTGAATTCTATTCAGTAGCCGATTCTGAACATACTATTTTTAGTTTCAGATTGTGCGTTTATTATGATAGATGAAAAAAGACGCACTTACAAATACCGGCACGAATCTTGAGCGCTAGTCGAAAGAGTCAGGATCAATTTGCGCATCGTACATATCGTCGAGCCAATCACTGTAACTACAAAGATGTACTCCCAGCGCCCGCGTCTAAATTCATACCACTAAAGAGACCCACCCAATACTTCACCTCTCATTCAAGTCTGCGCGATTTCAAGTTCAAGTTAGCGCTCAAGATCCGTGCCAGTATTTGTACATAGAAGTAACCTATTCACTCTTGACCTAAAGATTCCCGGGTTGTAGCCATCAGAAAACACAGATTCTAACAAGAATTTGCACTCCTTAGCTGTACACATAATAAATGTGTTACCAAAACTTTTTGGTTTAATATAATTTAGCTATCTATAACTATTAACCCCATTGTATATAATACCAATGCATTTGTATTACGGTTATAGGTATACCGTATAGTTTGCTGCATATAGATCTCCCATATGTTTAGCTTTTACCTCTTCGGTTATGGACTTCAGGCAATGGTTACGATGTTCCATAGTGGTGATGGTCACCATTCTGAATCTGCCCTCTTGGGTTGCGGTCACGGTCTTCTTGGCGATATACGTGTTTTAGCGGTGATGACACACTAGACACACTGGACACACTGAATGCATCTTTTGGACTCATTATTTCAAGCATCTCACAGCCCTTTCGGCCTTTCGGCATAGCTTCGATGCAAATATTGTACACCTACACACCTCTCATATTGTGAACGCATTGTCTTCCTAATTTATTAACACTTCTTAAGGTATTTCACTGTATGAAGATATTTCTTGTGTTCAGGAGAGATTTGCTGTTGGCAGGTCGCCATTATGTGAGGCAGGCAGCATGTCACTTTCCTTAAGATTCAATTCACGATTTGTTATCTTCCATCAATACAAAAATGATAGCTGTAAGGTTAAGAATTGTGTTTCGTGTTAATATATTTATGTGATGAAAAATTGAATTACTAATTAACCTCTTAATTACTTAAAAGGTATTTGTATGTGTACTAACCTGTTTAGTGTTTGCTCTCGGAGAGGACGCCAAAATTGTCACTCGAACGGTGGTTGCTGAAAACCAGCACCGTAGATGTCTGGATTAGCCCAGAGTCACGGAATATGCTGAGCAACGGCCCATTCCTGCTTAGATGCGACGCACAACTTATAATTTTAGATTGTATTAGTATATAATTATGATTTTCTTTTAGTTTAGTTACTCTTAGGTTAATTTTGTTTATGTTTGTCCCTGTTATGGCCGGCGTCAAAATGAAACAGATAATATAGACAACTCCGTTGTCTATGGTACTGGGTCCAAGAAATATTGTTAAGCTTGTTACACACGTGGCCTAACAAGGGACTGGCTTTTTATATTTTGTACTTTTTTTTATATTTTTGTATTTTGTTATTTGTGCGTCTATTTAAAGGCGGAATAAACATATTTTCTTTCTTTCTTTTCTTCTTTCTTCTTCTTTCCATTTCGGCTCAGTATTGGAAGCCCATAATTTATCTATTGATTTAAGGGTATGTAGTCTGCAGAATTTGGTCGATACTGCCGTAGTCCATTAGCATAGCATGCTATATGTTTGAGTAGGCCATTACAATGAAGGTAATAATATAGATTTTGCGGTCTCATATCCTATTATATATTACAAAGCTGAAGAGTTTCTTTATTTGGTTTGTTGGTTGAACGTTTAAATTTAATCATAAATTGTAGTCTTATCCTTGAAACCATGGAAGATACAGCTGTAGTAGTGTGGGATGCTACTTGTGCCGGTACTCTATCTCATGTTCCTAGCTTGTCGTGCTGGGCTGATGCTACCACTGCGACTTAAATGTAATAAACTTGTTGGGAATTATATTTTCAAACCGCTCGGGGTTGAAACTCTTGCATCGTGGTGTCTGAGTACCCACAAATTGTTTGTAGGTCTTTAGACCTATCCAAACGCCTTTTTGATACTTCGCATGACCCAAGGGCTACCTTTTACTTAGGCAGAAGATAAGCAGTGCCATACAGCAAGGCAGCACCACCAGTCTTTTGAGTACATGACCAGTCGACAGCGATGCGGAGAAGTTTTTCAACGCCATCCTTTAGATTATTTTTAGTTTAATCTTAGGGATTTTTTCATTCAGTGATCATATGTAGAATTATTTGTAAACACTGGCTGCCTCTCAAGACTATGTTACTAACATCATAAACAACAAGTTTTGTTCTATGACTTCTAAAAATGTAACAAATTTTAATTCATCAGATTTTCAAACAAAATTAAAAATATTTAAATTGAACATTCTAAATATTATGAAGTCTATGCGGAACACGCGATAGTGCAATAGCGGAGGGGAGCGGGGATAGGGCGGCGGGGGTCCTTGACGCGTCGTGTCATACAGGTATAGGTAGTTATAACAAAATACAGAGTTGAAATTGTGTTAGATAGAACAACGAAATCTTGAAGGTTTGTTTTTGGTAAATGAATTATGTTTTCTGAAAAGTCATAGAACAAAAGTTGTTGTTTATGATGTTAATAATTCTGCAAGGTTGTTAATGTTTTAAAAATAACCCAGTATATCTACAACACCAGTTAAATCCTTGATTAGCAAAAATATAAAAAAATTTAAAGCTGATCTCATTACTTACAATGTTTCTTATTCCTATTTCTTTTCATTCCAGTCCCAAGAACGATGGTACCAGCAACCTAACAGAACGCGACGACACCTACCCTTACATCAAAGCGTACACCGACGGTGAACAGCATCAGGAATGCACCAAGTTATACCAGGGATGTTCCTTATCATTCATAGATGTGTTCACTAAACTGCATGATCTGATGTAATTTGTAATAAAGGCTGTTTTTTTGGAAATAATGTGTAATGTTTAAGTACGTTAGAGTAAATGGCAGCGGATCTGTAAATAAAGCTATTTTTTTACCTTTGTTTTGTATTTTATCTTTAAAACTAGCTGTTGTCCGCGACTTCGTCCGCATCAGAATCGTAAAACACAACGTAAGTAAATAATAATTATTTTTTTAAAGATTTGTGTTTTTCCAAAACTATCACACAACGCCGTCTAGTCCCAAGCTAAGCAGAGCTTGAGTTATGAGTCCTAGACAACTGATAAACATACTTATATATTTCTAAATATATAGATAAATTACACCCAGACACAGAACAAATGATCATGCTCATCTCACAAACATTTTGTTCTGAGTGGGAATCGAACCCACGATCTCCGGCATATAGACTGGGCTACTAACCACTAGAGCAACAGTCAAGTCACATGATGACCAATTATGATGATGGTGATATTAAACCTTTATCATCAAAAGTACTCATTCTTTTATTCATCATCATCAACACCATTTCAGACGATATACGTCCACTATTGGACATAGGCCTCCCCCAATTGTCGCCACAATGAACTATCCTGTGCGTCTCGCATCGATCGGATTCCTGCAACCTTCACCAGGTCATCGGTCTACCTTGTAGAAGGCCTTCCAACGCTGCGTCTTCCGGTACGCGTGTGCTACTCCAGAACTTTTCGGCCCCAACTGCCATCTGATTCTTCTATTAGTGTACTCGTAATATGTCAATATTTATTTTAAAAATCGCTTTATAAATCTCAGAATAGTTAAAATGTTTTAAAAGATTGTGTGCTTATTAGTTAACTTCATTGATGTACCAAACGTTAACTTGCTTTATTTTGCAATTTCCAAATCAATCGAGCAATCAGAATGAGAGAGAAATTCAAATGTAAGCAATCAAAGATGTGTCATATCAATCGAGTTATCTTGAAATATTGCCAACTGTTTGAGTTAGCTTAAGCCGGCCATACACGGTCAAACCTATTGTCCAATCGGTATGACGCTACCGATTGGATCAAACCGATTTGACTGCGTATGACCAACATGTGTCATACCAATCCACTCCCACACACGGTTTAAAGGTTTGACCGTGTGTGGCTGGCATTAGCCAACTTTTTAATAATAGAAACCCTAATCTAGATGCACAGGATAAAAATGATACCGCATTCATTTTCATAAAAGAGCCCGGTCTATATTCAGGGTGTAGGTTTTCATTTTCATCCTATTTTCGGAAACAGCACATGAATCAGCCACAAAATAGAGTGCATTACCCGTTTTTCATCCCACGCTATTCACAAAAGTCAACTTAGAGTGGGTTATTAAAGGGTGCATGTCTTTTTACTACTTTTGCTCCATTGTTATCTTATGTGGCAAAAATGGGAAGAGATTATGGATTTACAAATACAAACTTTTTAGATGAAAGCTTGTTCATGTGATTTAACGCCATTTTGTTGTACAGCACATAAATAAAAAATGCAGGACAAACATTATTAAAAATAAGTGTGCAATGGGCAGTCTTAATCCAGCGGGAACTTCACGATACTCATTAATGAGGAATACGACTCGAGGAGGGGAGGGCGGTCTTATCGCACCGGGCCATTATTATGTCCAGCCTGTGCTGTCCCACAAATGGGCAAAACCCTGACTCCTTTTTTTCGTTATTCCTGGCTCTAGGTGATTTCTTGCCAATTCTTAAGGTGAAACGCACCATTTTTTATATTTTGCAAATTAGTTTCAGGTCATTAGAATATGGACTATTTGGCTATCCCAGGAAAACGTCATTCAATAAATGGTATAGTTAGCTGAATTAAATGGGTAGTGTTAATGGTTTTAATAATTATAACTCAGTGAAGCCATATCTTTTACAATGCCAAAACAAAATCAAAATCATTTATTTCAAATTGACCATTTGCAGGCACTTTTGAACAGTCAAATGTCGGTCAGTCCAAGAAAAGGGAAGCTTAATCATATTTTAATGAAAATAAAACCTGACACTAAACTGAAAAATGGATAAACTTCAGAAAATTTCATTCACGGCCTAACCTGAAAGATCTGCCACAATCCTGTTTTGCGATTTCATAGAAGTGATTGACCAAATGCGTTGACACATTTTACTGAAAAATACCTGTTATTTTCATTAGCAAGTAACATCTATCTCGTTGACGAATAAAAAACTGTTAATAAAAACAGTTCATCGATTTACTGACCTTCTTAAACCTCTAGTCATCCTTGAAATGTAATGGATAAGAACTAAATAAAACACTTTCTTTTCGATTATTTATTTTGAAAATAAATAACTAAAATACTAAATGATATTCCAACCGTCAAGCATCATTAGGTCGACATTTGGAAGTACCTTATCAATCATATTGACATTATGGAAACACATTACATCCCTTATTCTTAAGTACGGTAGCCATATACGCTAAGGCATACCTGACAGGTTTGCCTGTATAATTAAACCTATCAAGTAAACTTGTGTTGAAAACTTGCACAGTTGAGCAACATACATAATTACATACACGCTCCGGTTTACCTGTAAAACTCGACTGTATAGGCAAAACTGTCAGGTACCCTAGTGTGTATTTAGACTGATAATAATATAAGCTGTCAAAATTGCTTCAGAGTATAGTACAATTCACGAATGATGGCGGCCGTGAAGTTTGCGCAGAAGGCTGTGTTTTAGGAACCAAATGACGTCGTGCGTGTGCGAGAAGAGTGTGGTAAGCGCGAAAGTTCGCAAAGGCTAACTTCACGCCCGCCATCATTCGTGAATTGTACTGTAATAACATAAATAGCAGTGTTCTGGGGATTTTTGCCATTGACAAATATGTGGATGAGTTTTGATGTATAATTAATTATTTTTATACATACTGTTGTTTCTAGTTTGCAACAACATATAACTGGAGTAATGAACATCCTTAAAACAACCCAATAAGAAAATTCAGTTACAATCATAATCCAAGCACAAAATTTTTTTTTAAATAATAAATAAATCAATAATAATAATATTCCACAACTATCATACCTCGCCGTCTAGTTCCAAGCTAAGCAAAGCTCGTGTTATGAGTACTATATAACTGAATTTTTTTTTTTTAAATACGTACATAGGTATTATAGATAGGTACATTACACCCAAACAGAACAAATGATCTCACACTAACATATTTTATCCTGGATGAAAATCGAAACCACGACCTCCGGCATAGCAGTCAAGGCAACTACTAGACAAACAGGCCAGTCAAAAAATGCACACTCCATTCGCAATAAGATGAAACATTTAAACAAACTTTTTCTACTGTCCGTTCAGCCGATTTTGACCTCTATTCCGTAGGCATAATTATGGCATTAAAAGCAAAAAAAGTAATGCAATACAGCTTTGATCATAATTGGTTGAACAAACAGTTATGATTTTTTTTTGTGAATGAAGTCTAAGACCCCTTATGATACGTATCTGAAATTAAAAGAATCTAAAATCATATCACCTCTATTCTCTAAAAACTACTGAACAAAATCTCCATGTAGATGTTCCATCATTTTACAAGAATCCAAACTTATGCAGTGTCTCCTCCCCGATGTGCGTGAAGGTGCTGAGGACTGAACCCTCACACTCCGGGAACAGGTTCTCGCAGCTCACTCCGACCTCTCTGCCGAGCCTCTCTGCGGCATGGTACTCGTTGTCAGTGTGATGAGATAATGTATCTTTTGTTGTTGATGGCCTGAAGAAGAAAGTATTTGAATATCAAGAAGATGTATTATAGACGTGGTGAAAGTATCTTCTTATTAATCTTCGGGATCTTATCTTAGATACTATTGAAGGACTTGGGCTACACCTGTGCCAAAAATGTCATCCAAATCTGATCAGCCGTTCGAGCACTGAACAAGTAACAAAAACACACAATCACAAACTTTCAGGAGCTCCAATTAAATATTTATTTTATACTGTTTTCAGTATTTATTGTTACAGCGGCAACAGAAATATGCATCTGCCATGTTTTCTCTTCACCTCCTTTGGTTGACTGGTAAAGAATGCCTAAGGCATTAAGTCCGCCTCTGTATCTATGTATTGCATGAAGTTTTAATAAATAAATAAATAATAAAGAAACGGTGGAACAGCGGAGTTTTAGTTATAGGGTTCGGTTTTACCCTTTGGGTATGGAACCCTAAAAACATTAAAGAAGCGGAACTCTAAAAACATCACAAAATTATCAGCAAAGAATAAAAGGAAAATGAATGCGAGGTACTAACCAGGAGAACATAGAATCTCGGTACAAAGGTAGAAAAATACGAGGCATTAAAAATGAAAACGCCGAGTTAGCGCAGCCTCATTTACACACCCTTCAAATAAAAATTCCCGAACACACCATACACAATGAGATTAAACGATTTTCCTTAACCAAAGAACTGCAATCTTAATCTGTCAACTCCAATCGAATGAATGATACCAATATTAAAAAAAGGCGAAACTTTGTATGTATGTGTGTGTATGTTTATTTCTCCTCCACGCCTAAATATCTCAACGGAATCGCATGAAATTTAGCACAAGGGTAGACCATAATAAATATATTTCACCACTTTCACACAACACTATCTAATCCCAAACTTATCAGTTCTTGTGGTATGAGTACTAGACAACTGATAAACATACTTATATATTTATAAACTAGCTGACCTGGCGACCTCCGTACCGCCTAACAGTCAATAAATCTAGTATATCTCTCGATATAGTCAACTAATTGCAATGAAAAATAGCCTAAGTAATATAAAAAGTTACACAAAATTTTAATGTATAAAAGTTATCTCCATCTATTTCGTACATTTTACGTGATGCGCGCACAATTAAGAACTTATACAGATTTATTATATGTATAGACAGATATACACATAATTAGTTTAGTTACATTCAGACACAGAACAAATGATCGTGGTCAAAATATAAATAGTTGTCTTGGGTGGGAATCGAACCCATGACATCCGGCATAGCAGTAACCACAATATCATACCAGTCAGCATGTTCTGGGACAGCATATATGTGATACTTTTTATTCAGGGATTATGTTTCCTTGAGATAATTTTCTACTTTTCGCGGGCGAAGCCACTAGCAAAAGCCAGTATAATAATATAATTCGTAAATAAAGCAGTACCGAAATCCTTTCATAACTTTAGTGACTTACGTGAATAGTATATGTCCAATTTCGCCGAGCAAGCCGTTTTCATGGGTGAATGGTACCTCGGCAGCCTCGCAGATTGTTCGAAGCAGGCACGGCCGCCCTGAATACCCGTACCTGGAGTTTCAATGGGCAAGCTTAATAAAATATTATACCTTCATAGCGATTCTTGTTAACTCTTTATAAAAGACTTGAACTAAATGATGTTCTGATTTAAGTTTTATTTTCGGCTTATTTTTAATTCTTTTCTTTTATTTGCTCGAGCTAAGCGCTGGTTGTTTCAGCGTTTTTGTTTTTGCTCGTTCTGTTTGAAACATAAACTTTATGCCTTGGTTCTTTGTTATTCTTTTGCAGTGTTTTATAGCTGTGTATTTTAACCTGAGCTTGATTGATTTTGTGCTCGAATATTTTGACATTTTCTCGCATGGCTCAATTTCCTCATAATAGACGTGCAATAAAAATTTATTTCAAAATCCATTCGTTAATTAATATCGATTGAAATAAGATTCATAAAATATTTCCAAGAATTAACTACTGAGAATTAAAGTTAGTTTTTAGCTGCTAATTCAAAAACATACAAATATTACCGTTCAACCATACGCTCTATAATCTTATAAAAGTCCCATCTATTCATCCTTTGTGGTTCCTCCTCCTCTTCTAGAGCATTCTGATCAATCATTTCTTGTTTTTTAATCGCTTCATCTAGAGATAAATCTTCCTTAACAGTAACTGTGTCAGTAATAAGAACACCGCCTTCAGAATAGACGAGAGATCTCTTCCGTCTGTCATCAAATGTCAAATTTACTAATGTATCGTTGTCTCCTTCAGGTTCATCAGTAACTACATCTTCTGTTTCACTCATTTGTCTTGAATCATCTGAATCAACTTCATTTGAGACGTCTTGAGTTGGATTGTCTTCGTCCATGTCCCTGGAGACTGTTCCGGCGAATCCGTAAATCCTGCTTGTATATTCAGTACTGTTTGTAGGCAAATCATATTGGAACTTTATCACAGTACCAACGGTAACTGATTGCTCATTCAAGTCAACTGGAACACCGAGACCGAGGATAAACTGAAAAGTTTGGGAAAGTTGGCCGGTTAGTAACAATTTAGATTAATGTAGGTCAGGTCAACGAATCGGTAACAGTTCGATATAATTCAATTTTTTCTGAAACATAACTGTAAATGAAATGACAAGTGGAACGAGATTTTTGTAAAACAAAACTAATTTAATGGATATCATAAAAAATGTGCAGTAAAAATCTCGTAAATTTATTTATTCAACAACTACTTTCAGTAAACAAATACATAAAGAATGTTCAAGAATTAAGAAACGTTTTTTTACTCAAAAACAATATATTTCACTAAGTAGAGGGTGCTACTGGAAAATAATGAAGTAGAATGCATGAGAACAATGAATGAGAATATTATAATGAACTAAAATTCAAGTGATATTAAACAAAAAAAAAAACTCGAAAGCATCATTAAAATTTTCAGCACATTTTGCAATTGTACATACGGAGAGAGACAAATGCTAGAAGAGAGACAAAACATCACCGTTTGAAACAGAACTAAATTAAAAACAAAAACTCTCATGGCACACTTCAAAAGGCAGACAGAGCTTAATAGCATTTAAATTTACGAACAAAAAAGACACTGCTTCGTTAAGCCCTATCCGTTGTGCAAAGAAAACATCATTTGCTTTAGTTAAATCAGGTACGCTATGTAAATTTACATGGATTTGTTCTAATAAGACAGGGGGACGTACCTGTGCTCTGGCTGGGCCACCGTCTGGGTACACGAGGTAGCGCCGCTGTCTGCCCGCGTCCGCTCCAAACAAGAAAAGCAAATTGAACAAAATTAAAGCAAGCAACATCGTACTATTTCGTTTTTACGTCGATTCTGAGCACACCAGCACCGTCGGCGTGTAAATACTGTATAAGATAAAATGTTAGAATGTTTGCACAGAGCCTACGGCAGTGTCTGACTAATGAACCGTTATGTTTTCTCAGTGATTTGGCCTGTACCGAACGGCCCAGATGCTTGCTAACGTGGAGTCGAGGTAAAACTTACATCTTCGCTTAACAAAACATTACACATAATGACCCTATTCTACGAGTGTGAGCTGTATTTTGATACTGAAATGAGGTCTATACTTTTAAAGTACATACTGTAATTTATTTACCTGTATAAAACACTTACTTTTAGCGTTTGAACAGGTATTGATTACATGTTAGTCGAAAAAGCTCAGCCAAACGGTTGAATGATTTATGTATGGCTATCAATTCATGTAGACAATATTAATTAATTTAATATTGAATGTAAGATAATAATATATTTTTACAAAAATTACAAACAATTTTATAGGGCAAGACTTTGGGGAGACAATGAAGATATATTTAAAAATCAATCTGAGATAAACTAAAAGAATTATGATATAAGATTACGATTGTGTGAAGAGTGATATGAAAGAAAAAGGAGTTAGTGATAGCATGACGAGTGACAGAATAGAATGGAAGAAAAAAACGTTTTGTGCCAACCCCAAATAACACAGGACAAGGGCGGGTAGATGATGATGATTATGATCATGAAGATTAAAATAGATTAACGTACAATGAAGATTCATCCAGACAAGATAAATATTCAGAGTTATTATATAAATAACTAGCTGAAAACGATAGGCAATACGTCCATCCCTCATCCCGAAACCAAACTTGTCAACACTAAAAAAACTAGTTTCAAAACTAATTTCTTTCGAACAAAGTTTCCAACTTCTGTGCCCAACTCAAATTGACTAGATAAAAAGGACTCAACACCACAACACTGTATACATAATAACAAATTTTTCTACTCGACTTTCAACATTAAAATTTTCTCTTCATTTTTATAACTTCCCTCTACCGCGTGCATTTCTCCTGTAAACATTTGCCCGCACTATGTGCTGAGTTCTACGGGGTTCCGCGCATTCTCCACCGCATCAAAGTTAAGTCCTCTTTGCACTGCGCTGGCCAATTTATTGAAATGAAGGGTTAAAATGGGATTCTGCGGTTGTACACCACATCTGCTATATGTTCAACAGTCTTTTTCCTCCTTTGTATTTTGTTATGAAAGAGATTGTTTTAATTCGAATTCATGGTTTCCAATATTTGCGCTTCGTTTCAGTTTAATTGGGTTTTAAATGATTAATATTTTATGGTTGTAATTATGGCTTTTGAATCGGGATATATGTTTGTTAATGTGTTTTTAATTGTAATGTGTGCTGTTGAAATTGTTTATTATTCACAGGTAGGGCTTTACTTTCCC
This sequence comes from Mythimna albipuncta, assembly GCA_929112965.1. NCBI lineage: Eukaryota > Metazoa > Arthropoda > Insecta > Lepidoptera > Noctuidae > Mythimna > Mythimna albipuncta. The sequence goes on from OV815973.1 coordinate 4,235,811, forward strand.
CTTTATTGCGACTGTTCTAAACCGCCAGGATTCCGATCCCGATTTCCGGCAACCGTAGGCACGGGCTAGCGGATGGTGACCAATGGGTAGCTTGCCGTCCTACCGTCCGACAACCGTCCGGACCGAGCCCTAGTCTTCGACGGCGCGTAGTGTTCCCCGCGCCCCTCAAGGAGTTATCAGCAACCGTACGGTCCAGCAGGATCGAAGCCTACTGGGGCCGTGGATGATGCAAAATAGATGGAACAATGGCAAAGAAGTAACAGGAGTGGGTTTTTAGTCAGTAAAAGTTGACACTATCTTCCGATCCGCCCTAGAGCAGGGGATGTCATTAGATGATTTTCCCACATAGAAAAATAAAATCATTGTAAGAAGTTTAAGCCCCGGCAGTGGGAGCATTATAAGGCTGTCCATGACAGGATAGTCAGCCTAGTAATGTTCCCACTGCTGGGCATAAGCACAGGCTTAATATGCAATTGATAATGATGTAAATATTTATATTATGGTAGTATATATTTACTACCAAGGACAGGACCAAAATCACATTCCACCCTTAAATCTATACGTACATACATACCTACATTACTTCGGTTCTGTCCACCTAATTTGCCTTCCAAATTATTATACACCTCAGTCCAATTTGACTTTCATGAATTATGTCCGCAGTCATTCAAATTATTCGTGATTTTTCTCGTCGTACAAATTAGACAAGTAGATTGTAAAACAATCTGTTTAATTAGGACATCTTTGGTAATCTAATTAGGGTCCATTAAGTGGTCCTTTATTGTTTGATTACTTTCATCTTTTTGCTGTTTGGAATGTTTAGTAATACACGAATATTATAGGTACGATAGTTTGTATGTCCACGCTCGTGTGTGTTTGTGTGTGTGTGCTCCTTCACGCTCAAACGATTGGATTTTTTTTTTTTAATTATTATTGATAGACTCGCGTTTGACCACTATCACCTGATGGTAAGTGATGATGTGGTCGACGATGGGGCACGCTGTTGCTATCAGGAAACACAGACTCCGACAGGGAATTACACTCCTTAGTACAACATAATGAATGTGTTTCCAAAACGCTTTGTACGAATGGGTGGGATACCCACCATGTACCAATGGCGCAACGCCGTACGTCTAGTGGTTGGATGAGGGAACGGACTTGGCGGAATTAAATTGTTCAATTCCAACGCACACTCACCGAAGTGCAATCGATAGATAGCCGTCAGGCCAGCAACTCGGCGTCGATGCTCAAGGCTTTGGAGCTTTGACTCTACAAGCGCGTCATCACCGATTATCCTCTTGGCTCGGTGAACTGATTTGAATATAATTTAAAACACGTGTAAACCATATATTACGAACATTTTACCATTTTATGAGTTAGTCAAATAGTAGGTACAAAAATGGGACTAGCATACGCTACCGAAGAGCTTAAGGCGTATAGTCCCTTGAACCACCTGACCGAAATTATGTGAACGCAACTCTCCCACTCGCCTAGGCGGCAGTACGCAAATCTGTGCATTTTTTTGCGGCCAGCAGCGCCCGGAAAGCGCTTTAAATCCATTTTCTCTGCGAGATATTGATTGATTTGAGAGACAAACAATGTTCACTTTGAAGAATATTTAACCACCAATTTTTATGTGTAAAAATGTTTCTAAAGGTCCAAGCCGTTTCGAAGGAGTAGGTAGAAAGTTGCGAAAAGTTGCGAAATTACAAAATATTTTTTTTTGACAAAAGTATTATTTGCACGAAAAAATCAAATGTTGATATTATTGTTCATGAATCTATAATAAACATATTTTTTTTTCAAACCAATTGACCTAGTTGTTACGGAGGAGTAGACCTCAGAAAATCACTGTTTTATGGCACTTTTCGGACGCTTGGCCCTTAACGATAACATGTCATTCTTGGTTGCTGATAGATTGTTAGTTCGTCTAAGAGGTTAACTGCGGAAGTCAAAACAAACAGAAAGCCAGTGAACAAAATAAGCTGAAATAACTATAGCTAAGATTGGCCACAGGCTACGAAGACACGTCATTACTCCACCTAAATGAGGCAGACCATGCTAACACCCTAGGCGTTTCTTCCCGCCGATCCCGAAACAGAAACTTCACGAAACAAACATGTCCGGTGAAGACCTGCGTCAGGCGGAAAGTGAGGACACCGCGCCGTCGCGCCTCTCGTGCCCAAACTAGTTCCGAACTTGCAGGAACACTCCACTAACTATAACTAACTATGTAACCAGTGAATTATTAAACAATATCCTTCAACAAGCTGTATCACAAGATTCTGCACTTAATTAATTCAGGATTCTTTTTGTATGTAATTACGGGAAAAAACGAATAGTTTTATTTAAGAGGGTGGTCTATTATATCTATATGAACATGGTTTAAACGCTTGTTGTTTCATTCAACGCAACGCTTGATAAAGAGGCAAAGCGTAAAATAGAAAACGCCTGAACACTCTGTTGTCATTCAGTAATTCCGTCATTTACTCAAATGTTTCACAAAACTTGTTCCAGGAAAACTTTGATTTAAAAAAATAGCTTAGAAGTTTTGAAAACAAGATTTTTGTCATTCAGGATCTCGATTAAGTGTGCTAGGTTTCTATAGATACTCTGTTTTTAGAACTTTAATAATAATAAACACTCTTTATTTCAGACTACTAAGGCCCATAGACACTATATATAAATAACAATGTTAAAGAAAGCAATTTACAATTTATGTGTACATTATGACGGTCGAAAGTTCACGCAAAACATCAGATTTCCAGAGATCTTTACTGTGTTTGTTTAACAATTCTTGTTAAACTATCCACAAGATATCTGTGTTTCCAAAATATCTAGAGGTAGGTGCGTAAAAACGTCATAATCACGTAAGAGCAGTTGTACGGAAATGTATCTTGGGCTTTCCGCTCTTAAAACAGAAAACGCTAAAATTTCTTCCATAAATCTTCGGGATTTCGGGTTTCGATTTGTAAATGTGGTTAAACGTATTTTAATATTAATGGGGCGTTTTATTGTACACGACGCGCTATATCCGGGTTTAAACACCCTGTTTTGTTTTCTATAAACGTGATCGCCATCGTCATTTGTAGATTTAACAATTATGGCCTACTAAAGTACTCCAAGAATTTTTAGAGCCGTTGCCTAATTACGTAGCCTACTTTATCGTCACGGATATTCTATCTATTTTGCCATTCATGCCTTTAAAATTTTGCAGATTTAGTATAAAACATATCATGGGTGGAGAGGGAGAGGGAGGCCAAAGAGATGGATGAATCCATCCATCAGCGTGAAGAATGATATGAAAGAAAAGGAAGTTAGTTACAACATGAAGAGTGACAGGGTAGAATGGAAGAAAAAAACGTATTGCGCCGACCCCAAATAAGATGGGACAAGGGCAGGAAGAAGAATAAGTATAAAACATATCATAAAATTTAAGCTTAAAGATTTCAGAGCCAGTTTTTTTTTTCTCGAGTCTTAAGATTTAAAAGGTTTCTTAGGCAGTAAAGTACCAACCTTTTACCGTATATACTCAGTTGACGACATTTTCCAAAGAGGACAAATTACTTGTGTCAATATCAAATATCAGGTAGTCAGGCGTTCGTTAAACCTGGACCATGCGACACTGTTTGTGTCGCTTTTAGATGTTGAAAAATAGTCGTATAGTGGAGAAGCCGTAACATTGTTCTACATGGGAAAATGTTGTTCAGTGTTCATTTGGTTATGTAAGTGTCTTTTATCTGCTGTGTTGTTTCTTTAATTGTGTCTGAAATCATAACTCAGGTGCTTGTAAATGGTTTTTTTATAGTTTCGCGTGCTGACCTATGGTGAGTTTTGTTTAAAATTGCTAATAGTATAAATATACTCGTAATCAAAAGGTATACAAGTCACAGAGCCCAGCAGGACTGATGTAAGGGTAGAGCGGTAAGGGTGTCGCCGCGACCCTTTTTTACGTGGTAAATCATCAAATAACTTCTCACACTCCGGGTGGAGCTGGGAGTGTCAGACCTTTACTGACTAAAATCCAGTGTTTCTTCAGTAGTCGTTTTTGCGAGGGCCTTTTAATCGGAATGGAAGGTGGAGTGGGTGGGGTCTGTCAAACTCTTACTGATTTTTTTAGTCAGTAAGAGTTGTTTTTCCACCCTGGTGTTCCCTCATATACTTGTGTCGGGGCTGCGGGTGCAGTTTGAGTTCCGCTGCCCAGGATTAATATTGACCTGAGCCCCGTGGGACCCGTTCTGTATTGGAGAGTAGCTCTCCATATGTCACGACCCGTTCACGGCTTTGCCGCTGTGAGCAGCAGCTCAGCGTGGAGAGGCGAGCTGTAAGATCAAAAGTATGAAAATTTTCTAAGCATGTGAAAACGTGCACGTCTGTGCAAGCCGCCCTGCTCGTTTCGCCGCACGCATATAAGACTAAAGTCGTGACCAGGCCGTAAGAGAAGCGCGCATAGAACACTACATGCCCCCATCTAAGTTCCAGATTGATGTGCCGACGAATGTCTCCTCATCCATCGACCTCCTTTATAGGGCGTTGTCAGTCTTTCTTGACGCCTGGTGCGCCTGATACGTGGCGGAACAGATCTCTTCTCCCTTTTCCTTTTCAGAGGCTCGCAGAAGCAAATCACTGCGTCCCAGGACTTTGCACTGCGAACCATGTACCGAACCACGGCCGGCAGCAGCATTCATTTTTTCGGACGACGTATCAAGGAGCGACAAGTCATTGTTTGTTTTTTTTTTCGAGGGCTGCGGTAACTCTTTTGAACAATCCGCAGTCCTGGCAGCCGTCAGCCCTAACTGGCTTCATCAATTCTGCTGACACAATGCGCTGTCAAGTCGAGCTTGGTTCTTACCGGACAGCCGGATGGCGAGCTTCCCATAGCTCACCATCCATAAACCCGCGCCTACAATGACCGGTAGTCAACCAGCCTACAATGTCACGCCAGTCTCCGCCGTGGAATTTCTGGCGTCTCCTTTACTTGCACTACTGCTTCCCAGTAAAAGGGGAGCGCCGCCATACCATGGCCCTGGGACGGACGCGAGAGGTTAGCTACCATCGCTCTAGATTGCATAGAGTAGCTGAAGGATCGCAGGTGAAAAAATCTGACACTCTTTCTAATTCCACCCTAGAACGACAGGAATTCGTCATCATCATTTCAGTCAAAAGACATCCACTGCTGAATATAGGCTTCTCCCAAATATTGCCATAACGACTGCTCCTGTGCGTCTTGCATCCATCAGATTCCCGTGACCCTCACCAGGTCATCACCTGGTGGGAGACCATCCAACACTGCGTTATTAAGGAGTTATTTAATTATTTCAAATCGCTAAAAAAAAATGGTTATAACCAAATATACACATACAATAAATCTGCAGAAGTTTTTAGTTCTGTGCGCATCATGTAAAATGTACGAAATTGATGTTGATAACTTTTATACACCAAAATTTTGTCTAACCTACCCCCCTAGCCAAGTTACAACCGTTTCGCTTGCGTCGAACGCTTCGAGTTGACCGCATCGCCGAATCTTTTATTCTGACCACGTGACTGAGCGTTAGGATGACGTCATTCCCGTACATTTAAAGCTTTCTACTAGCGTTAACTATTGCAGATTAGTAACTTGGCTGATATATTACTTATGATTTATTTCATCGCAATCGATTGACTATATCGAAAGATATACCACATTGATTGACTGTTAAGCGGTAAGAAGTTCGCTAGGTCAGCTGGTCGGAAATAAATCAACCAATAAGAATAAAGGAATGACGGGAACAAAAACAAGCAAATAAATAATATTTACACGTGTTTTTTTCAGGTGCATAGTGTTATTAAGTGTAATTTGCGAGGAAACCGTCACAAAGAAGAGGACGAGACGATATTTATTGTTTACACCGGCCACACAGTGGGGAGTAAGTATTTGTTGTTACATTTATTTCTTTGGACCAAAAATAAGAGAAAATATTCGTTTTTCATTATACTTACTTACTTTGATGTTTTTTATATGATATAATTGAAGAGTACGTACATAATCTTACGATGTCTTTTCTTAGTTTTATATTTATTTGCTGTTTTACCATTATGATAATGCTCCCCGAGAATACAATCTCAATCAATCATTTTCGTCATATGGATCCTATTGCTGATTGCTATTAAGAAATGTAATGAACTTAGTTTTGACATTTAAAAAATATTGGTTGACAATTGATGAATTGATTTTGATAATTACTACTTTCATTTGTATTTACTCACTCTAGCCTTGAAGACACCCAAATTATAATCAGCCGGGAAGACCGCAGCAGGCAACCTGTTCCAGTCTTCCACCAATATGAAATTGTTGTACCCGAGACACACACTTGATAAACTATTTTTAAGATTTTATAAAATACGTATGTGATATGCTATCGTCATCATCATCATTTTAGCCAAAAGACCTCCACTGTTGGACATAGGCCTCCCCTAAGCGTCGCCACAATGACCTGCGTCTCGCATCCATCGGATTCTCGCTACCTTGACCAGGTCATCGGTGCATAAAGCTGATGTTGCTATACAGAATTTAATTGGAATCCTTTATTTATATTGCACACAACCTGAACTCTGCTGGAACGCTTAACTTACGGAGTATATTATCCTGTTAGAACGCAACAATGAACTTATGTCCATAAACTATCGTAATTTTACTGTAACATGTAGGATAATACGGCCAGTATTTTGTTGGTCTAGTGGTTAGTGGCCTTGACTGCTGCCGAAGTTCATTTGTTCGATTCCTACCTAAGACTGTTGTGTTGTGTGATGAGCACGATCATTTTTTCTGTTTCTGGGTGTAATTTCTCTATAATATGTATATATTTAAAAAAATATAAGTATGTTTATCAGTTGTCTAGTACAGCAGGCCTAGCCAAGATACGACCGTTTCGTTTCACGTGGACAGAACAAAGAAATCGGAGGCGTGGCCGACTCAAGGCAATCGATGAAAGAGAAACGATACGGTTGTAACTTGGCTAACACAAACTCTGCTTAGCTTAGATTAGACGGCGTTGTGTATAGTTGTAGAATATTAGATGTTTATCAAAATTGCCATTATCTTCTAGTATGAACTGTAACACTAAACAATTCGTTCTTCCTCAGGTTTTCGCCACAGTATCCATTCCTCTCCACCCAGAGACATATGTGAGCGTGGCGTGGTTCTACGAAGCTAACTATTATAACGTCGACAACGCCACTTACTTCGATGCTTTGCTTGGAGATATTGAAACAGTCAGTATTATTTAATTTTTATTTGTAAGTAGAGGGAGAGAGCTAGAGCCTTAACTAGAGAGTTAAGGCTCTAGCTCTCGAACAGTACCTTTGTAATGGCTGGGTAAATAGATTTAAAAAATAAATATATTTATAATAAATATATTTATATTTGATTCATTTGTAACATAATCAACATAATTATGATATTTTCTTGAGATTTGATTGATTGATTTTGTGAAAAAAAAGTTTTTTTATTAACATGACATTTTTTCTCTTGTTTTCCCTACTCCTTTCAAACAGCTCTGATCTATAGAAACATGTTTACACAAAAAAAAACAATCAATATTTCGCAAGAAAAATTGGTTCAAAAGATCAGAAACCAACTTTCATGAGAGCAAATCTGCTGACAGAAGCAAGTATATAATATAATTACATTAAGTAAAAGATTATATAAATTCACAATCAACACCACTGCTAAAAATATTTTATTGGGGATACATTTAATTAGTTGTAAATGTATACTAGTAGACCAGTGGTGGCCGAGTGGTTACGGCCCCGACGTACGAGTTGTAGGTCGCGGGTTCGAGCCCAGCCAGGCGCATTACTTTGTGTAATTTATTTCATCACCACTGCTCTCAAAATATTGAAGGAAAACATCGTGAGGAAACCGGCATGTACTAGAACCAAAAATTCAAAGACATGTGACATTCACCAACCCGCACTGGGCCCGCGTGGTGGATTACGGCCCATTCCCTCTCCTAGAGCGGAGGCCTGAGTCCCAGAAGTGGGAACATTAAAAAAGCTGGTGATGAATGATGATGTATACTAACTTAAAGATTATATGATTAATGAGTGGATTTTGTTCTAGGTGTCAAGGGACAGGGAGGACCGTAGTATTCAATCTCCAAAAGCGGTGATGACTCGGAGTAGTATCTACAGATTCATAGAGTCTATGCTGCAGAAGTAAGTTTTCTGTTAACTTATCATCATTATTTCAGCCGAAAGACGTCTACTGCTGGACATAGGCCTCCCCCATGTCACCGTAACGACCAATCCTGTGCATCTTGCATCCATCGGATTCCCGCTATCCTCACTAGGACATCGGTCCACCTTCTGGGAGACCTTTCAACGCTGCAGTTCTAACTTATCATACAAATCTTTAATTACTTTGTTTCTAAATTTTCTCTACCATAGAATTATGTTTTCATCAGAATCTTTTCCTAAAGTCTAATGGATCAAGCTAGCTTAGTTGCTGAATCTACACTAATATAATAAACAGGTAAAGTTTGTTTTTTTTGTTCGTAGGAGGTAATCCCTGGAAGTACTGGTCCGATTGCTAAAACTTTTTCACCGACCGACAGAAAGCTGCTTTATTGAGTGACTATATTACATAGGTTATAATTTTCATAAGTGTCTGTTTCATAAGTAGTCTGTAATAGTCACAAAATAAAATGCACTGCAAAACAAAAGTACACTGCACTGACGAAAACATTCCCAAAACGGATCCTGAAAATCCATGTAAGCAACTCTAAACAAATTCTCAAGTACTAGGAGCCCATAAAACACAAGAAAACTAAATTCCGCTGTAACAGAGACTTTGTTTCGTCGAACGGCCGTAGTTAGTAACCGCCGAACAGCGGTACACCTCCTAATTCTGTTGCTATCCTAGTAGACTACCCGAATACATTCTGCTTGCTTTTGAAGTATTAGTAGAGCTTACATTGTTTTGGAGTTCAAACTAAAAGTCATCCCTCAATGCTATTTAAGCTTAACTTGTGTAATCTGGTGGTTTCAGCCAAATAGGATATCCCCATCTAACTGTCTAACGTGTGGGGATTGTTTTAACTACTAATATATTTGCCAACAATGTAAAAATAAGCAAAGTAAATACTTCACAGTTCATTGCAGAATATGCATTATCTTTATGTATATAGTTAATTCTTCTGTACGTGTATTTGTCAAGTAACTCCTTTTAAATAGCTTAGAACCTTTTGGCCTCTACGGCCACCTGCGTTGAGGCCGAAAGGTTCTGGGGTGGCGACCTTGACTCGACGGCCCGATGACCTGGTAAGGGTTGTGGAAATCCGATGGTTGCAAGACGCACAGGACCACTCATTGTGGCGACAATTGGGGAGGCCTATGTCCGACAGTGGACGTTTTACAGCTAAAATGGTGATGATAATGATGAATACTAATCATTAAACTGTTGATATATTTTTAATTAATCTATCTTCCATCAAAGTAATACATATCTACGTAGTTCACTGCAGAATATGTTATAAGAAATGATAATAACACGGAAAAGTTCATCATAAAATACTAATCATAAAGGCAACTGATGCCTGCCTGACTGCCAGGCGCCCAAACATTGTTAATTAATCCATTTCCTCCCTCTTAGCTTCTCCGACAGACAGATGTATTCTATCTTAGTTAGGTCCATCTCATCGTGTTTAGTAACAATTACATTACATTATACTAACTAGTGCCCTCGACTTTGTCCGCCGCATGCTCTTAAAACAGTGAATGGAATTGTGCTGTCTAGTCAGAGTTTCAAGAAGTTTCTGTTTTTGCGCGGTACCCTAATTCTTCATGTAAATTAAATAAAAGTAGCCTTACTTCGTATAATATTGGCTAATAATAAATTAGTTAATGCGTTTCACCATCGACGATAAACCACTGCTTACCATCAGGTTTTCAAAGCTGGTTGCTTAAAATTTTTCTTTTTGCGTATTTATCGAATATATTTATGCATAATATGGCATTTAGAAAAAAAAAATATTTTGATATTTCACACAGACACTTCAATTTTATTAAATGTATATGTCGTGGCCAGGTCTTAGAAATTGATCACTTCATAATATGGCCAATTAAACCTGGCCAGATCATCATCGCTTACCATCAAGTGAGATGGTGGTTAAACGCAAGCCTATCAATAATAATAAAAAAAGATCATTGTAAACGTAAAGGTTTGATGATATGTCAATCCTCGTTGGACTCTCTTTCATCCCCTTAGGAGATGATATTTGAAAAATCCTCTCTTAGTGTTCACCTAATTCATAAAAAGAAGCCTTGTGCACCCCCCTGTTGTTTTGGCTGTACGTTGATATGTCAGTAAGTCAGTTTCTCAGAAACGTCCTTTTTGTAACAAAATCCAATCCTGATAATGAGATTCATTAAGAATTAAAATAAATCCTCAAATATTGTGGACATATCCAAAACTATTTTTATATTTTACAATCAAGCACTTTTTACAAAAAGAAGACAAGGCGATTTTTTTTTCGGTTGTATATTTTTTTATTTGGTAGGTACAGTACAAATCACGAATGATGGCGGCCGTGAAGTTAGCCTTTGCGAACGTTCGCGCATACTATACTCTTCTCGCACACGCCCGTTCGCCATTTGGTTCCTAAAACACGTTACTGTGCAGCCTTCTGCGCAAACTTCACGGCCGCCATCATTCGTGAATTGTACTGTAGTCAGTTATATCTATCTAGTCCCATGCTCAATCATTTCAAAATAATGTTATGTATTTCAGACACGGCTATCCAGGGCGACCATGCTTGCTAAGACTCATCTGTGAGAATGCTGACGCTCACTTCTTGCACAATGGTCTGATGGGAGACCTGATATATCTGGTTCTTACGTAAGTAGCTGATCATTGTCGAAATTCTCTTCAAAGAACTCAAATTTGATGAACCTACCCATCAGATTTGAATTTTTTTGAAGAGAATTTCTAAGCATTTCAGGAAGATTCATAAATCACTCGGAGGACACGGTGGAGGTCTGACCTGCTTGGATGGAGCACAGCCGTGTCTTTGTGTCCGGCGTACGGCGACTGAAACCTCTCGTGCCCGGCCCTGATTGAGGTTGAGAGGGAATGAAAGGTGGTCACCGCCGTTTACGTACCGTCAAACCATTAGGTCTGCTACACAGTTTGAAAGAAACCTCATGATTTCTGGCCACCGTAGGTGCGAGCTTGCGATGGCGATCACAGGGTAGCCGTCCGGTAAGGTTGTTCCCGGGTTTGCGCCCGGGTCAACGGTGAAAAGGCCAGTTAAGGCTGAAATCAGCCGGTAGGCTTCGCTCACGCCAAAAAAATAATATTGAGAAACTTTTGTGTAACTGTTTTTTTTTCTCTAAGAAGTAAACAAACTAAAAAAATCTAAGTTAAAAAAATCGTACCAGCTCCCCTAGCCAAGTCACAACCATTTCGCTTGCGTCGAACGATTCGAGTTGGCCGCGTCGCCGCCTCTCTTCGCCTCTCATCTTTTGTTCTGACCACGTGACTGAGCGTTGAGATGACGTCATTCACGTACATTTGAAGCTTTCTACTAGCGTTAACTATTGCAGAACTTGGCTAGGGGTAAAGGCTCTCTGGTCATACACGCATGTCTGTTGTAAATAACCGATCTGTTACAGGAAAACTTTTCCCACAGTATTTTTTTTAGATGGGAAAATCATCAAATGACCTCTCGCGCTCTTGGGTGGAGCGCGAGGGTATGTCAGACTTTTACTGACTAAGAACCCACTCCTGTTCCTTCTTTGTCTTTCCAAGTTTTCCTTTCAGAAGCAATCCCTTGACCCCCAGTAGGCTTGGACCCTGCAGGGCCCCTACATTTTGCTGACATCTGAATGAGGCGCGCGTGGAACAGTATGCGCCGATGACAACTTGGGCTCGTTCCAGATGGTTATCGAACGGTCAGACGGCGAGCTACCCATTGCTCGTCGTCCGCAAGTCCTTCCTTAAAGTATAGACACCCGATTAATATTATATTTTGTATAATTTACAGACCATCAGCGTCAATGTCAGAAGATGATATATCCGACAGTTTCTACGAAGCGGAATACTACGGCTTGGATAATAAATGCAGAAAATACACTAAGGGCTGCCCATCGAATCTTTTGGAAACGTTTTCTTTGTACGCTGACAATTTGATTTAAAATTAAAAGTGTTGAAAGACCTATTTTATGTGATCTTTATTTATTTATTTAATTCTTTATGCACAAAAGAGTACAAAGGCGGACTTAATGCCCTAAGGCATTTTATACCAGTCAACCTTTGGGTGATGCAGAGAAATTGTGGTAGGTGCAATAAATACCATTACATATTGTTATTAAAGTCTTTATATTATTACCCTCAATTTTCTCATATCTTGAACCTCCGCTTTCTAAATTAAGCATTTATAGTTGAGTATTTCTTCTCTCTACTTCAGCCCGAAAAACTGCGTAAAAATTTGGGTTTCAAGTAGAGTTTGAAATGTTCTTATGAGGCTGCTTTTCCACTCGCCTATCGTAAACATCGTGCATGGTTTAAAGCTTGTTACTTCATCTAACGCAACCCAACGTGATGTTTGACGAAAAGGCAACGCGAAAAAAGAGTGATAATACCTGAAAACTCTGTTGGCATTCAGCTATTCCGTGATTTACTCGAATATTTATACAAAACTTGTTCCGGGAAAGACGTATTATTTTTAAACACTTTAAACAGTTTTTGAAAAACTTTGTCATTATTTGGAATTTTGATAAAATTTGCTAGGCTAATTTTGATAAAATTTGTATAGTTGTACTTTTTTGACTTTTTAAATTTTTGAGTATTTTCAAAGGTCTTAACTGGATTAGTTTTAGACAAATTTATAAATTGATTTGCATAGAAGCCTAGATAATTTCCATAAGATACTGTGTTTCGAAAATATCTGATGAAAAATGTGTAATAACGCCATAATCGCGTTAGAGCGGTTGTATGAAAAATAGTGAAAATGTATGTCGAGATGCATCCCCTTTACTTAAAATTATTTAGTTCAGAAACTTACCCTTAGAAACTTCTAGCCTGCTAGCATTTGCTTTAACTATGCTAATCAAGTAGGAAAAGAACCGATATACTCAATGTTTTAAAGAAAAACCTTCTGTGACTTCGATGAACCTTGGTGACTTTCTGAGCAAGTGTATTGAAAAATCTATAAAAAGTAAAAGAACTGTAATACGAGTCTTATGAACCCAAACTCGACATCTTTACTAGAAGGCAATCCAGTTCTAGCAACAGGTTCTCGTCATCATGGAAAATATTTAAAACTGGTTAAGACGAATCTAATAAGCTTAAAGAAAAGAAAGAAAGAAAAGAAAGAAAAAGTGTTTATTCGCGTTAAACATGACGCATACCATAACAAAATAAAAACAATATGGACTAAAAGTAGCACGTAAGATATGCGTCACATCCGCGCAAAACGGCCAGCGCTCAGCAAAATGCTGGGGCTCATGAGACCACCACTTCCCAGTTCTAGAAACAGGTCCTCGTCACCATGAATCATCGCAGACACAGTCTCCTCAAACTTTTAACAGCACTATTTTCCATCGGAATAAAAGCAAAAAAAAAGAACCAAAAAAAAATTGTTTTTTTTTTTTATAGAAATATGCAGTCGGTTATCTTTGTTTTTGTAAAAAGTTTCGCAAAGCACCACGTAGGCTCAGTGGTCAACAAAAAAATAAATCAATTCTTCCTCGACCACGAGTTCAAAAAAGGAAAACGGTACCGTTAGTGGCAATCGGTTTTCAATCAAAACATCGTTATTGCCCCACCGTCGTCGTTGTCATCGTGCACACACGTGTTAATATTTGCGCGCCACAAAATTGCCTCTACTGACTGGCCTGTCATACCTGCCTATATGTATGTGTTAGCTTTTTGAATACTGATCCCGATGACAATATTCGATTCGTATGATCCTGATTGAAAAATATTTCAAACTCTGTAAAATGTTGATAAATGAATAAAAAAAAATTTTTTTTTTCGGGACATTAGAAAGATCCATAATAGGTAACTGACTATCGAGTATTATCCGTAGAAGAACCAAGGTTGCCGACGTAGCCCGAAAATCACCAAACTTAAGTGGCAGTGGGCAGGGCAGATTTCTCACAGAACATTTGGTCGTTGGGGCTGAAAGGTTCTGGAATGGTGCCCACGCACAGGAATACTCGACATTGGAAGGCCGCTCACAAGACGGATGGATGCAATGACCGTTCATTGTGGCGGTACTTGGGAGAAGAGTATGTGGACATATTTCAGCCGAAAAACGTCTGGCTGAAATGATTAATATTGAATGATGATCCAGTTTTAACACTTACTGGAGCCATGAGTTCGCTTCTGAAAATAAAACCTGGTCCTGGGACGTAAAAGGCAAAGAAAGGGCTTTTGAGTAGACCGCAGAATATACTCAAATTTATACGTTAAAATTACTGAAAAGAAAACTACAATTGTAGTGCCCGCTCAGTTTCCTACGTACGTGATAGTACCAAAAGTTGGTTTGCCAACTTTTTTGCAAGAAATAAAGTATTTTTTATCTTAAAACAATATTACACAGTATTTAAGAAAACTTAATAGTATTTTATTTATTTAATGAGTTAAATACATATTTTTAGAGCTTTTCCCACAACTTATTAATTTACAACGAGTCTCTTTTAAAAACACCAAAATTAAAACTGTTTGTTAAAATAAATAAGGAGCTCATTTTTTATTAAATGTCTACCCGAAGTCAGAACCTTTATGTTCTGAAAACGCACACACTCGCATGTCTATGTCAATGAGTAACAAACAGTCTTAATGATTGAATATTAAACATTGAAAGATTCATTCTGAAACTCCCATATTGTGATTTGATAAAAAAAAAAACTATTTTAAGTGTTAAGCATTTTGATGCTGAAAACAGTATTTTTTATACAACATTAGAAAGTATAATTTAGTGAAAAACAGTATAGTACGAGTACTGTTTTTAACAGTATACTTGGCAACCCTATCCACAGGCGATCTGATTTGAGCAAGGTATCGTATAAACAAGGAGTGCTGAGGCACGCGGCAACTCGTTGCCCACTGTTTGTAGGTCGCCGTTGTTTGAACAACTTCCAGCTACTGAGCATTGAGCTGCAATGCTGACTGGAAAACCTTGTTGGTTTTTCCGGCTTCCTGTTTATGTTTATTACTTCTGTAAAACTGACAAAATAAAGTTAATAGGATATTGTTAAACTATGACCATCTTACAAACATATAATATGGTCAGTATGTATTTTTTGCGATATTTATTCTATTATATATATGTTTATATTTATGATAGTACATATATATTTATATGGTAGGTATATTCTTATAATAATTGTTTTGTTTGTTTCTTTTCCTGTCACTTTTACACACGGTGTCTACTCCTCTTTTTTTCTAATTCTCCTTTCGCGGGTATGCTGGAAGAGATTTCGTTAGAAATAAGCATCACCTATGTACCTATTTTTCTGTTTCTGTCTTCTTTTCTTATATAAGTTAAGTGTGTACATGAATTGTTAAATAAATAAACATTAAAACTATACCAAAATAGTTTTAGTTTATATGAAACCCAAAACACGTGTCTAGTATTTTTATGTAAATAATCTATGTACAAAATTTCATAACTATAACATGAAAAATCACAAAGTTATAAGCTTGTTATGTCAGCAAACATACGGGCCATCCAGGCGACTGAGGGGTGGTTATGCACTTGCATCCAGCTGTTTGCCGGCTCTTAATGCCCGCTATGATCTGCCGTGACCTGTGTTGTACTTAATTTCGGTAGTGTCCAACTTGTGGCCTTTTTCAAATATTTTGGGAATAAATATAACATGGTGCAAAAACTATTGGAATCCATTCAGTTACTGATTCTGAACAAAGTATATTCAGTTTTCCTGTAATGTAACTGCAAAAAACTATACAATAACATAGCAAAATCAGCCTTTTAAGGTTTCCATTGTTGGGACTCAAAACCTCTAGTACGGGTTGGTGGATGTCAAATAGACAGTTTCCTCAAAATGGTTTCCTTAGCAGTCTTGATGGAAAATGTAAGTATATCTGTATATTTAAACAATATTTATATCAGTTAAAAACCGGTTGCCTGAACCACTGAGTCATCTAGAAAACCAAATATGAACTTAAAATAGTCTGCTATCGACAAACGCCAGATCTCCAAGTTACTCAAATTGCATAAATGAATTCACACTTTGACCTTCGCTCGAATACACCAGAGACCCACAAAAATCTCATTTAAAAACCATTAAACCAATTATATTATTGTAGCCGCTCAACCAATCATTCGATTAATTAATGAAACATTTCGGTTCGAGCCTATTTTACTGGCCAGTATCGGCGTAGATCCGGCCCGACTCCATCGTAATTATGAGCCAGTAATTGAACACGATCGCCCATAGCTTGCTGCGATCGCTCTCGATATTGCTGCGGATAAACACATGCTTAAACCAGAATTTGTGTTCATGTTTAACCCTATGGTAAAGAGAATGTTGTTGTGAGAACGTCTACGTGGCTAGATCTATACTAATGAACTGGTGCGCTTCACCGAGTACATCATTGATTACCATCAGGTGGGATCGAAGGAAGAAAAGAAAGAGAAACAGTTTACTTACGCGAAATGATGCAATTTTAAAACTAGCTAACGTCAAGGAAGATACGCATTTTTTATGCAAAAAGGCAAAAAAAGGAATATAGGGAAACTCATAGTCCTGATTACGAACTTTCCTTTTAGAAGTCAACCTATGGCCCCAGAAACCTACATACGACAACGATTTTTTTTCTACCTCTGCTGCTATTTAACTCAAAATATCAATGTTTTGCGGACTTCCTATACATACATAAATTAGCCGATCTGAAATAGCATAGTTTTAGAATTGCTAGCACCACAACGCATAAGAAATTTGCGCTCCTCAGTTGTTCTCATAGGGTCAATGTGTGAAAAATATTGAAATGTGTTACGTTTTTACTTCCAGTTTATTCAAGTCCCAGCCAGGCCCATTATACGGTCCATTATCAGGCCCATATAGGTCACTGAAACCGGCATGTTTTAGACCCAAAAATTTGAAATCATGTTACATTCACCAACCCGCACTGGGCCCGCTTGGTGGATTACGGCCCATTCCCTCTCCTAAAAAGGAGGCCTGAGTCCCAGGTCAGAGAACATTAAAAAAGGCTGATTTATGTATATATGTAACCATGTATGCTACTCAAGTAAAAGACCTTAAAGTTCACATATTTACCTACACATATCTTCGGGAAATCCGGAAGAATATCATTATTAAATCCAAAAGACTTGTTAGTAACCGTGAGACACAAGTCAAAATAATGAGCAATTATTCGTAGGGATGTATTCACGATTCGCCGATGTTCTACATAAAAATATATAGGAAAATAAAGGAAAATCTTATCTGAGTATTGACGTCACGAGTGCTTTTGACATTTGAAGGAAAACTCTACTTTATTATGTAGAATCTATTTATTGAGGAGCTTTCATATTGGGACCGGGGAAGATATTGTTGAAGCTTGTATAAAGGTACACAAAGTACTTCAAAATTTTCATCTCCTCCGTATTTGAAAAGTTCACTTTGCTGTAAGAAAAGCATTGCATGCTCCATTTGCACAATTCCTGCACTGGACATTGTACATAAATATACATCCAGCAAGCTATAGTATATTTTAATACAAATGGAGGAAGTTTGTACCATTGCGACCGAGGTGGAATTTGCATGAGTCGCAGGCGACGGTGATATAGAATCGAGTGCTGCAGTGTCAAATTTTCAAGTGTATCAAACGACGTTTTTCAATACACTAACGAAGACATAAAAAACGGAGGTTGACCAGCGACTCATGAGAGTTCGCTTAACGCCCAGCCTGTCACGATATACCTATATTTCAATTGTGGCAGGGCGATTTCGCGCACTTTTCTGCACTAGTGCCAAAAACAGTAAATTATTTCATCACCACTGCTCTCAAAACGGTGACGTAAGACATCATGAGGAAACAAACATGTCCTAGAACCAACAAATTCGAGGACATGTTACATCCACCCACACTGGGCCCGCGTGGTGGATTACGGCCGTTTCCCTCTTCTAGAGGTTAGGCTTGATTCCCAGCAGTGGGAATATTATCTCACATCACATCTTTTAGTTTCATATCTCTAAAAAAAATTGACTCGGTGACCTTTCAATAAAGCACAACAATCATCATCCAGTCGCCGCTACCACGAAACACAGCCGATCCTTATCAGCCCCATGATGTATACACGTAATTTAAAATCGCGAATCCTTTAAGGGCCGTCACTTACATGACTAACGCGTCTATTACACCTAAACGCATGTACACAGCCCTCAATAATGTCTGCTGAAGAGCTTTGTCACGTAAATTCCGCGATTACATCTGTCAAGAAGACGTGGAGCCAATTTGTGACTCACAGTTGAGATAAATTTTACCTTCCGTTTGAATATTTTTGGACAAATGTTGGTGATGTTGGCGGTATGAATAAAATTGATGAACAGGTGTTCTCTTTTTTTGGGCAGAAACTTTTCTTTAATATAAATATATTTAAGGATAAGACCCGTCTTACTGTATAGATAAGGATGTTAGGCTGTGTAAAAGATGGTTGAAAAAAGGTTGAATGTAGCGGAGATGAGAATGTTGAGATGGATGTGTAGTGTGACAAAAGTAGATAAAGTGAGAAATGAGTATATTAGAGATTAGATTTTAGGTAGATTTCAATTGGAGTCAGTGAGTGAAAAGTCACTGGCGTTAATCTTCGTCCGCAAGGCCTACGGTCTACGGTGGCCGAAAATCGGGATCCCAGCGGCAGTGTTCTTTGATAACTAAATATTATAAGAAGAATTTAGGTATACCAGGTAGTTGAAATAGCCTACTGGGGCCAGGGTTATCCGAAAGGGCGCTCGAGCCCCGGTATGAAGGCTAGAAGGAACGGGGTGGGTCTTTTAGTCAGTAAGAGTCTGACACTATCTCCCGCTCCGCCCAAGGGCGGGGGATGTCAATGCATGATTTTTCCCACCATAAAAAAAAAAAAGGTAGTTGAAATAGAATATTGACAAATTTTTACAAACTTGATTTCTTAATTGCTGAAAGTCAAAGAAAGTACACGGATTTCGTAAAGATAATATTGATGCAGTGACACCACACATAAGCTAAGCATTCTGGGTCACTTTCCGTATGATCTGGGTCAATTAGGACCTCTACATGGTCATCACCACCTCCCTACTGACCAGATTATTGTCAAATAGCGGTACTGATGTTACAGTAAATTCGACGGTTTTTAGTGCACTCTTGAGTTTTGCCCTGTTTATTTGGCATAGAATATTCCTAGAGTTGGGACTCAGACCTCAGTAGAATACCTATCACGTAGGCCTAATCTGTGGTGGGAAAAGAAAAAAATAAAGAAAGAGATATTATGTTATTGAATTTTTTTTTTTTATTTCAGGTCATTATACATGTCAATTTGTTTATTAATGAAGAGTGACTCTGATGTAGTATCCAGCTGGAAATTATCACTTAATTATTTTAAACCTTCATTCACATCATCTTATTCATATCCTAATTGTATTTTTTTTTATTACTAGTGCCTGACTGCGATTTCACCTGATGGTAAGCAGTGATGTAATCGTTGAAGGCGATTTAAAGTTAGAGTAATAGGTACGTCTTTTTTTGGTGGGAAATCTTCCAATGACTTCTGAATTCCAGAGAGGGGCAAGAGAGCGTGTCAGACTTTTACTGACAAAAACTCACTTCTATGTTCCTTTTTTGTCATGCGTTCTGGGACCCCGGGTTTCTCTTTCGGAAGGGAACCCATGGCTGCAGTTGGGCCCCTACGGTTTAACCGACATCTCTTTGAGGCGCGCATGGAACGCTACGCGCCGTCGACGATTCCGGCTCGGTCCGGACGGTTACCAGACAACAGGACAACGAGCTACCCATTGCTTGTCGTCCGCAAGCCCACGAGAGCAAATACGTCTTGTGCTTCTATACTTCTCAGTAGTCACTCTATTTCTATACAATATCCTTTCCTGTTGTATATTATTTTAAAGACTTCAGTTCTCTAATACATACAACCTAGCAACAAAATTATGCTCCCGGACCTAATTCGTGGAAGTCTCTATATTTGAAATCGCACTCTAGTTTAGCGAACGCTCGATAATGAAGTAAAATGTGGAACAGTTAGAGTCGCCGGCGCATCGTAAAAATATTAGTTCCAGTGTATGCGGAGCAGTGTTTGTGTGTACATAGATAGACACTACATAATTATATTTTTTGTTATATGCTATATTATTTGTCAATATGAAGTGCATCAAGATTTTGTTTACATTGTAAGTGTCCACTTTATAATTTTGTTAAATCTTGGAAGTTCATTTAAATCGTATGTCTCTTAATTTAAATTGAGATTACATATTCTCAATGTACCAGGCCACTCAGAAAGTTTTGCGAAAAAAAAGTTTTATTTAGGTATAAGACACTGGCCACTTGTGAATTGTTTTCTTTAGAGGCTGGTGGAGAGTTCTTTGAAAAGATTTAATAAAAATATTTTATCCATAGAAATTAGTTTTTTAGTTTCTCAAAACTTTCTAGGTGTCCCACGTATTAATAATTTGATTTGTCATATAGTCGAAGTCGCCGAAGCCAAACACGGTAAAGGAAGTATGACCATCTCATCATATTCGCGGGGCGGAGATCGTTCAAGACAGAGAGGTTTGAAATAAGAAGGAGGAGCCTTTGCTCAGCCGTTGGAGAAGATACAGAAAATAAAAATATATGTATTTTTATTTTTACTTTCTTAGGAATGTGTATAATAAACCTCATCTTTCTCCTTCAAAGATGTTCTGAAGGCATTACTTAAAAAAAACTGTAGGTAAGCTTATCAATACCACTATTTCTTTTATTTAAACATTTGAATTGAATTTTTCAGGTTCCTCATAGTATCTACTACTTCAGCGAAGTCAGAGCACAAAAGATCGCTCATATTTCCTCCAACCAGTCTTTACGGGGTAAGGATTCTTTATAATTCCAATATTATCTTGTACCCTTTTTTATTGTTGATAGGATCACGGTTGACCGCTATCTCACCTGATGGAAAGCGACGATGTGGTCGACGATGGAGCAAGCTTACCTAGAAGTAACCTATTCACTCTTGACTTAAAGATTCCTGGGTTGTAGCCATCAGGAAACATCGAATCTCGCAGGGAATTCCACTCCTTAGCTGTACGCTCACTGAATGTTTTCCCAAAACGTTTTGTGCGTATAGGTGGGATGTCCACCTTAATTGTTAATAAAAGGACCCCCCTGGACGAAAGGAGGGTTTTTTGCCCCCCCCCAAGCCAAGTTCAACCATTTCTCTTGCGTCGAACGCCTCGAGTTGGCCACGCCGCCGCCGCCGCCGCATCTTTTGTTCTGACCACGTCACTGAGCGTTGAGATGACTTAATTCCCGTACATTTGAAGTTTTCTATTAGCGTTAACGATAACAGACTATCAACTTGACTACAGGTACTGTTTCTTTCAACTTATAATTCCAAACCTAAGATTACCAAGTAATGAGATCATACCATTTTATAAAACAGCTTCATCCTTTTAGGGCCTAAAAGTTTACAGACCACAGATACCGCCTTAAGTTTAGGCAATACCTGTGTACTGTACCCTGCCTGTTAGAAACAGCACATCAGTTAGATGTTAAGCTCTATTTCTCTGATTTCAGACTTTCCTGGCCATAGCTGTGCCGATCGACATACCTAACAAGAACGTCTTCGTCTCCTATAACTTTGAGTCTAACTACAGCACCTTGAACAATATCACGGAGATCGATGAAGCCCTGTTCCCTAATTTACCTGTAAGTATTTTTTTAAGCTATTGCATAGCTTCTATCGCGGGCCTTGACCGTGGAGACCGAATCCAGAAATCCCGTAACGAAAATAACCTAACACCCCCCACTCATTTATTTTTTGAACGTGGTGACCGATAAGCAAACAAATGAGTGAACAATCAATCAAAATTCAATTGAATGTGTGAAAGTGTAACTTCAATTAATATCAAAGAAAAAAAAAACAAAGGAAAAAAAATACTGCATAAATAAAATAAATAAATAATTATAATTGCATAAGTTGATAAAAATGCTATGCAATAGCTTTACCGCGGCAGTCCCCGAGTGCCACACGTCTTTTTTTTTAATTATTAAACTTGTAACGTACATATGTATTTATGAACAGTAAAGGGAGAGCTAGTGTATACGGGTGATATAAGTAGGTGACTATGCATGATGCATGACTGGTATGAGGATGAGGATATTATTATCCTCCTCATAACAACTCTTTGGCGTGGTCTCATGAATGTGCTTGGTTGGAACTGTGTACTTAAAAAAAAACCGGCCAAGTACGAGTCGGACTCGCCCATGAAGGGTTCCGTAGCAGCAAGTAATATAATATAAAAGTTCTTGTAATGTGTTGTAACTTTGATCGGTGTTTTAATAATACTGTATTTTTTTCGATTAATGACGCATTAAAAAAAAACTGCTTACTAGATTTCGTTCAAACCAATTTTCGTTGGCAGTTTTTATAGTAATGTACATCATATATTTTTTCAGTTTTACCACTTTGTAAGTGTCTCTCGCGCAAACTATACAGTTTAGAAAAAAATGATATTAGAAACCTCAATATCATTTTTGAAGACTTATCTATAGATACCCCACACGTATGGGTTTGATGAAAAAAAAAATTTTGAGTTTCAATTCTAAGTATGGG
Organism: Mythimna albipuncta; assembly: GCA_929112965.1. Lineage (NCBI taxonomy): Eukaryota > Metazoa > Arthropoda > Insecta > Lepidoptera > Noctuidae > Mythimna > Mythimna albipuncta. The sequence continues at coordinate 4,258,619 of OV815973.1, forward strand.
GACCCCCAAAATTTATTGCTTTTTTTCTATTTTTGTGTAAAAATCTTAATGTGGTTTACAGAATACATCTACCTACTAAGTTTCAACAGCATAGCTTTTATAGTTTCGGAAAAAAGTGGCTGTGACATACGGACGGACAGACAGACAGACAGACAGACATAACGAATCTATAAGGGTTCCGTTTTTTGCCATTTGGCTACGGAACCCTAAAAACACAAACCTACTTATATCACCAATATATTTCGCCTTACCCTATTATTATTATTATTATGAGCCCGTTGTGTCCCACTGCAGGGCAAAGGCCTCCCTACCGCTATTCCACTCTTTTCTGTCCTTAGCCACTTCTGGCCTTACCCTATATGTTACCAATTTCGCTTAGGCCAAACCAGCGATATTAGCCCAAGAGCGAGCTAAGCGGAATCGGAATTTTAGGGCACCCCGACACAGACAGGTTATCTAGAAGGTGAAAGCAGGAGCTCCGCTCCACTCTGCTCCTACCTTAACCTCTTAGCCTCCGTGGTAATTTTTTTATAACTACATAGAAATAGGAGCCCCGTGATGCGCGGCTCCGCGCGTGTTGGAAGTATTATTTTCTTAGGCGCAACGTTAATTTAAAAATTAATTAATTTTGAATCAGTTGCCCTTAACCGATTGAGCTGAAATTCTGCAGACATGTTCAGTTTAGAAGACAATGATGCATGACTGACTGACTATCAGACTAAGTGATGAATTTCTAAAGATGGCGGACTAGTTATTTTTATGCACTTCATTGATATAGATCAATTAATGACGGTTGCAGGAATTCGATACACACTACACACTTATTCAAAAATCCGCTCTTATAACACCGCTTTTAGGCACGCAATAGACTTTTTTCTGCACTAGTGCAGATACGTGCGCGTACTCTCCCTCGCCACAATTTTATTACATTTATCGTTTTGGGCTGGGCGCGCGTCGACCCCCACGAGTCTTTGCTCAACCTCCGTTTAATAATTTCATCGTAAGAAAATTTGTGACTGTTGCCCTCGGAATCTCGTCGCAATGACAAACTTTCTGCACTTCTATCAAAATATTGCCCGTTCATCTAAATAGAGATCTACAATTTGGAACGTCCAAATGGCTTCGTCCTTTTTGATTGACCAACCTCGACTATTCAAAAGTACCTGTAAATGGTTTAATTGAAATAAATTGCTTGAGTTTCGGCTTGAAATTACACCGGCACCCTTCAAACTGAAACTGTAAAGCTGCTTAGGATTTCTACAAACGAGCAGTCTTTACAAAGAGCGCTTAGTACCTGTTAATTATATTAACGGCATGAGATATTCTGATAGGTCATTTAATTTGTAGTTAAGTGCTAACCAAGTTTTCTATACATAAATAAAGTATTTTACAAATAAATTGTCAGTTTTTCTAAGTGAAAAATTATCAAATCACTTCTCTCGCTCTTTTGGGTGGAGCGAGCGAGAGTTTCAGACTTTTACTAACTAAAGCCTACAGTCAATGGACGCGTAGCCTCACTGACGTAAATTCGACATTATACGCTTTTTTATTGTTGATAGGTTTGCGCTTGACCGCTATCTCAAAGGTTGTAGCCATCAGGAAACACAGACTCCGGCACACATTTCATGTTCAAGTATATCGTTAGTTGCCCCAAAAAAAAAGTGTACTAACATAAATTTTATAAATTTCAGGTTGTAACCTCGAGACAAAGTCGCAGTATAACCAGAGAATTGACTTACACCGTGTTGGAGAATCGCTTTCAAGAGTAAGTATATTTTCGCCATTATATTTCTGCGGTGGACCAGTAAAACGCAAAATTAGGGCCCTGAAATCGCACGACGGGGCCGCGGCAGACCAAGAAGGAGATGGCGGGACGACTTAGATGTCTTCCTTGGGAATTGGAAAGAGGTGGCTCAAAACCGGGAACATTGGAAGGAGTGGAGGGAGGCCTTTGCCCAGCAGTGGGATAGTATGGGCTAGATATAATAAATAATAATAATAATTCTGCGGGACAACTTAAATATCTTCCTTAAGAATTAGCAAGAAGTGGCTCAAAGCCAAAACAATAGAAGGCATGGAGGGAAGCCTTGCCCAGCAGTGGGACAGTATAGGCTAGATATAATAATAATAATTATATAATTTAAAGACATTATCTCTGGTTTTTCTCGTCTGACTAACGGCGAGAACTTGCACAGGCATAACCAAATAGTCAGGATTATTTACCAACAACTAGCTTATAAATACAACCTAGTGGATACTGAGGGCTCTACTACAGGTATGTGCCCGACCCAGTTCTTGAAAATGACCCCATGTCACGTTGTACTAGGATCGGTCTATCATTAATGACTGGACTATTGTAGCCAATAAGCCGGACATAGTGGTGTTAGATCGATTCGCCACGCAATGATAGTCGACGTCACCATCCCATATGACGAGAATTTCGTAAAAGCTGAGAAAGAGAAACAAATGAAATATCTCGACTTAGCACACGAGGTTGTCGACATGTGGACTGTGGACTCGGCTATCATTGTGCCGATTGTCGTGACCGCTAATGGCCTTATAGCCTAAAGCTTCGACGACCATTTGTGGAAGTTGTCGTTGCGCGGTTGGATCAAGGGCCTGATAAAGAAGGCAGTACTCCTAGATACGGCCCGCATTGTGAGGAATCCTGTTTCTGGAGCCCTAAGCACCGGTAGCTGAGGTCCATCCTGCTTCGAAACCGGCAGATGTTTCATATTTTAAATGTTTTTTATATGATTTTGTTTAAAAAAAAAGTATTATAATATCTATAAAAATGAATAAAGTAATAATTAGTAAGTACGAGTATATAATAAATAATTAAATAATAATAATAATTAATATATTTCTGCGCTCGGGAGTACCGGTTGCACCCATCTGAAAAAGGAAAATTATCCTAAGGGCATTTTTTTTTTTCGATGGGAAAAATCATCTTATGACAACCCCCGCTCTTGGGCGGAGCGGGAGATAGTGTCAGACTCTTACTGACTAAAAAACCCATCCCGTTCCTTTAAGCCTTCATACCGGGGCTCGAGCGCCCTTTCGAATAACAAGGGCATCACTCCTGGAAAAAAAAGTATCATAATTATGTCCAAATTCAGGATATGATCTACCCATGAGCCAGATTACATCCGTTTGAAATCCGTTCATGCGTGAAAGAGTAACAAACAAACTTGTACAGGATTCTATCATCTCCTGCACACAAAACATAAGCTTGTGCAACTACACAATATCTTGATCGAAATCAGGAATATTTTAGTAAATATTTTTTTTTTAATTGTTGATTGGTTCCCGCTTGACCGCTATCCCACTGGGTGGAAAGCGACGATGCGGTCGACGATGGAACGCGCTTACCTAGAAGAAACCTATTCACTCTCGACTTAAAGATTCCCGGGTTGTAGCTATCAGGAAACACAGACTCCGGCAAGGATTTCCACTCCCTAGCCGCACGCACAATGAATGTGTTCCCAAAACGTTTTATGCGTGTAGGTGGGATATACACCATATACCGGTGGCGCATAACCGTACGTCTGGTAGTCCGATGAAGGAACGGGCTAGGCGGAATTAGGTTATGCAATTCCGACGCACACTCCCCGAAATGCAACCGGTAGAAAACCGACAGGGCTAGCAACTCTGCGTCGATGCTCAAGACTTTGAAGTCTCGACTCGACAATTCGACGAAAATTTTTCCGGGTCACCATTGTTGCTGCGTCTTCCGATTCTTAGCGATGGAAAGCCCTCCACAAGGTACGCCGATGATCTGACGAGAGTCACGGGAATCCGATATATACGAGTCGCATAGCAACGGTCATTATGACACTTGAGCAAAGCCTATGTCCAACAGTAGACGTCTTTCGGTTATATTGATAACAATGACGATAATGAAGATAATGAACATTGTTGATCTTTCAAAGATCTAAGACCCACATGTCCAGACTCCTACACATCCTATTTTGATTACCTACTTATTGGGAGTTTTTTATTTATTTGATGTTTAACTTGAAATTACAAATTCCAGATACGGCATGAAAGGCCGAGAATGTATGCTGCGCAACATCTGTGAGGCAGCTGAGACTCCGCTACATCACAACGGTATCCTAGGACACATCCTGCATATCATATTCACGTAAGTTTACCACTTACATAACTTGAAAGACTAACGTAGTAAGATGTATAAGGTGAACAACGCTTACCTACGTGCTCCGATCGGTAACGTGCCCCACTAACAAAACTAAGACACGGATTTAAAATTATATAGTTCTCTATAACTCAAATAGCAGATGTCGGGAAAAAAAACAGCCAGGCTGAAGTGGGAGTGGGCTGGCCACGTTGCACGAATGCACTCGGACAGGTGGGCGAGGATTGTCTCTCACTGGACGCCTGAAGGAAATCGACGCCGTCGAGGTCGACCGCGGCGTAGGTGGACGATCTAATCATGCTCGCGGGGCAAATATGGCCAGAGATCGCCCTAGACAGAGAAGTTTGGAAGGAGAAAGGGTAGGGCTTTGCCCAGCAGTGGGACACACAATTGGCTAATATAAAAAGTAAAAAAAGTTCACATCGCCGTCATACTTAACTGACTCGATCGACTCAAATAAGCACCGAATTTTAAATCCATGTGTTAGTAATGCAAATTACGCACGTTACCGACTGGGGCATGTGTGCCTGGTTTACCATAAGAGCCGGGCCACACGATGCGTTGCGGCGTCGCACCGCAAATATTTCGACGAATCGGCGGGCACAGTACGCTCGTACGGCCGATTAAAAATATTTGCGGAGCGGAGCCGCAACGCATCGTGTAACCCGGCTCTTATAGTTTGTATCGCATAACTATTTTTTTATAGTAACTAGTTTATGCTTATTGAAGCTGAAAAGACTCAATCATCCTTGAAAAGAGCTACATCGAAAATTATAGATATAAAAGCTCTGAAAAATGCTACGTTCTGATGTTAGCAATGTTCAGGAATTAAGCGTCAGTGAACACTAACACATAATTCCGAAGTAAGGCCAAAATCATAAGATAAATGGACCAAAGGAACTCCAGCGTAAATGATAATATTAACGCAATTCGGTCCATACAAATGTACTGCCTCTCTGAGGAATTATGTGATTTGAATAAATCAAAAATCATATTATCACGGCCGAATGAACTGGAAGAAAAACGACGTTCTTTTGTTTCTTTTACGCAATCATGACGAAACAATCACTTTTGTGTAAGGTGTTCAAAAATATACATTATTATCATTAAAATAATCAACATTCTATTTCGGTTATAAGCTAAAGTTTGATAGTAAACATTAAAATTTAAATAACTATGTTACTAAACAAGTAAATATGACATCACATTAATATCAGATAATCTACCTAATAACTTAAGTGGCAATGGGCAGGGCACATTGATCGCAGAACAGATGGCCGTCTGAGCCGAAAGGCGGCCACACACGTAGCGTTTTAAGGCCTCCTATAGATGAAACGATGACCTGGTAAGGGTTGTGAGAATCCGATGGATGCGTGACGCACAAGACAGTTCATTTTGGCGACACTTGGGGAAGGCCTATGTCCAACATTTGACGTCTTTTGGCTGAAATGTTGATGATGATGAATTCTGCCTGCAATGACATTCAAGAGACTGTTCAACGACGCGACAAGTTTACGCCTGAAGCCCTACCACGAGCTCTTAACGCTATTCATTTGACGACCTAAACTGAACTGTTAAAGGGATGGAGTTATATAAGGTTAACAGTTCCATCCCTCTTTGTCGCTCGCATGCCTGAAATTTTAACACGTCATGGTAAAACCCTAGATCGCTGCGAAACCCATGAACATAGCCGAAGCGCAGCAGATGCGTAGCAACCCTAACAGCATCCTAAACCCATCAATTGGTGTATTTGACTCGAAGAGCATTGAGGGCTTTCTGGTTGCGGCTTTTCCGCAGACTGCACTTGTAAAATGTTTGACAGCATTTTTTGAAAGTGTGACTGCAAGAAGGTTTATGTTTTTCTTTTCTTCTGTCACAGCATTTTATATTGTAACTACATGCTGCCTGCTACCTCACCCGCGTAATTGTAGTTTTTGGTTGTTTTACAATGCGTTGCCCTACACTAAGGACGTTTACAAACATGTAAACTTACATACACAAGAGTTCCGGACCCGAAACAACTATCTTTAGGCCATATGAATATTTTTGTTCCGTACTCTACAACGCAGCAGCCAGTCGTTCAACCACTGCGCCAACCATGTCGTTATATTAAATTACTATCTCCTTCTCTCCCTATTTCTTTCCAGGCCATCATCATCCAAGGAAGAAGATCTGGAAGACGAGTACTACGAGGCTGAAGCAGATGGGCACCGCGGCGACTGCGACAAGTACGTCGATCTCTGTCCCACCAGCCTGTTCGACTACATCACCCGGCTGGTACAACTGCCACACTCACAATAAATGAATTTAGAACAACAAATTGATTTTCTTTTGTTTTTGAATATTTTGCAGCAATTGTTTGAGCAAAATATTTAGATTAAAAAAAACACACATGAATATTAGGCGGGATTTTTTTTTAGTAAAGTTCACTAGCTGTTTTTATTTTTTACAATCTGATTTCTAATTGATATTGTGATGTATAATCAAGCCAAAAATATAGCCAATACCTGTTACCCATGGATTTTTAGGAATAGAAAGATAAAAAAAGCCATATCTAGCACTCTGTTTTAGTGGTAGTGCAAGATTTGTTTTGTTGAGGGCAGAATATTTACCAACGAGTTAGTAGTTTAGTTACAGAGGATAACTCTATAACTAACAACTAATTTCACCTTTAAATTGTATGACTAGCTTATGCTAGTGGCTTCGATCAGATTAAACTTAAAATTATCTCAAGGGAAGTAGCCTTTGAGATAATTTTTCACTTTCATCCGGGATAACAAATATTCCTTGACGTAATCTACTCATGTGCCAAATTTCATCCACATCCACATCATCTTTTTTTTAATGATATATACTAGTAGGTGACTTGACTGTGATCCCACCTAATAGTAATCAGTGACGCTATAGTTGATGGTGAAGCGCACAAGTTTATTAAGAGCCTATTCACTCTAATCTTGAAGACACCTAAGTTATAATCGGAGGGGAATACCGCAGCGTGCAGATTCAGTCATTTACGCGTGAAAGAGTAACAAACATACACATATATATACGTACAAACTTTCACCTTATTTTCCGGTGTAATTCCTTTCCCCTCGCAGTGGAACAACTTACAGCAAGTACATCAATTGAGCACGATGAGGATTTGGAGTACCTATGTCGACGATGACCTGCTTTTCTCTAGAAGTTACATATACGTCATCGTCTTTCTAGCTTTTTGCCAACTAGCATCATGGGGTAGGCTTCCAACCTAATTGGATGCGGCTGATTACCCCAAGTTTTTTTCATGGAGCGACTGCCTACCAGACCTCCACAACACAATATTCCTTTGATAGACTGATGGTCAGACTTTCCAGCGTCTGAGTACCTATAACCACTGTCAAAGATCTGCGAAAGACAACGGGGTACAACGACTTTACGTGCGTCCTTCACAGCTCGATTATTGGGCAACACGTTACTTATACACTTTTGCCTTATTCACCCCCAGTAAATATAGCTATCAGGACATAACACTCCTAAGAAGTTTTAAAACTGATTACCCCCAGTTCAAAGCTATCAAAATTTTATTCAAAATTCAATTGTAATCATATAAAATAATTAAGTGAAAGTACCACATTTTTAATGCATGCTAAATTGGGATGATAAGGGCAGGCGTATCATAAATTATTGCAATGCTTGAAAAAGGCTGCTAAGTCATAGGCACTTAAATAATATAATGTCATCATTGTACGCTTAGTTTGCAGTAAACAAGTTAGTGATAGTTTGACGGATGACAAGACAGAATGGAAGAAGAAAACGAGTTGCGCCGACCCCAAATAATATGGGATAAGGGCAGGAAGAAGTTTTGACTTTGACTTTGAAAATGTAGGATATAAAACCTCTAAAAAAAAATCAAAACAGTTTATTTCATTTGGGGTTTTTTAGTCAGTAAGAGTCTGACACTATCTCCCGCTCCGCCCAAGAGCGGGGGTTGTCATAAGATGATTTTTCCCATGGAAAAAAAAAAAATAAAAAAAAAAAACCCTATGATTCTCATTGAGACCTGTTCAAATTCATTTGACCTCTAAACAACCCGGTTGTTTAGAGGTCAAATGAATTTGAACAGGTTTTTTTCAATATTTTTTTCTTTTTGGGTAAGAAATCATTCTATGTATTGACTTCTCCCACTCCAGAGCGGTAAGGGAGACAAGAGTTTTACTGACTAGAAACCACTACTATGTTCTGTCTTTACCTTGTGTTCCAATATCCTGGATTTCAAAAGCGACTGACATCGCCGTCAACGACACTTGCTCAGGCCGGATGGTCACCAGACGGCTGGACGGCAAGCTAACCATTGCTCACCGTACGGCAAGTATTGGACATTTCAGTACTTAAGGTAATAAATAAAACAACCGATTATAGTCGTAAGTATATATATTAGGCTCTAAACTTTACAAATTAATCTAGGTACATTTATTAACTTGTTAGTTTATAAAATTTAAATCTTATCATTCACAGCCGTTACATTAATATATTTATTTAATTTAATTACTTAAATATTAGTTACTTATTGTTATTATTTCTTATAATTATAATAATTATAATCTATTTTCGTATAAGCAGACAACACTGTGAATTTAAAATATCTGACTTTAAAAAATTGGTTATATTCATTATTTCATTTAAACTCATCTAAGAACATATTTTTAATTAAATTTAATCATTTTGTAATGAAAATAATTTTCTCATTAAACGATATTAAACTAACAACAATCTATCATACGTTATTATTTCATTTATTTCTACAATTTTCCTTTCCCCAATATCATTGTTTTATATAATTTATTATCTAGTATTATTGATTAATATATTTATTTTTCTAACTAGATAGAATATATCCGAATAAGTATTTTGCAAGACTTAATGTACACGATTAAATACATACATGGTTTTTTACTTGCATATTGATCTACGATCGACCTACGTATGATCGATCTACGTATTATTAATATTATTATAATTTAAGGTAAGGGATTATATTTTTCTCTATACGTACGTGTATCTAGCTTAACAACACACCCAAATAATATTAAATTCAGATTTATAGAATTACTTGATATTTTTAAATCCATTCCATTATATTAATTCATTTATTTCTATAATTTTCCTTTCCCCAATATCATTGTTTTTTACAATTTATTATCTAATATTATTGATTAATATATTTATTTTTCTAACTAGATAGAATATATCCGAATAAGTATTTTGCAAGACTTAATGTACACGATTAAATACATACATGGTTTTTTTCTTGCATATTGATCTACGATCGACCTACGATCTACGTATTAATAATATTATTATTATTTAAGGTAAGGGATTATATTTTTCTTTATACGTACGTGTATCTAACTTAACAACACACCCAAATAATGTTAAGTTCAGATTATAGAATTACTTGATATTTTTAAATCCATGAATTATTTGCTTTGATCTACATATATTATATAGAATTACTTGATATTTTTTAAATCCATTAATTATTTGCTTTGATTTACATGTATAAGAATGTTATTTTTTGAAATATATTTTTATCTTACCTTATAATATTTTTTGTTTCTGATATAAACTTGTGCTTGACAATTGTTGATGGTGAAGCGCACCAGTTTATTAAGAACCTATTCATTTACATGTAGTAGTTTTAATCACCACTGTGTATACCAATATAAATATTTTTATAATAATACTATATTATTATTATTTATTTATAAACCATTCCAATACTCTAGAGATATATTTAATTACTAACATATTGTATTTAGATGCAAATGGGTAAAGTATATCATTACAGTCCAGATAGAATGACAAATTATCAAATGACGTTTTTCAACACACTTACTCCAAAATTTCATGTAACATTAATTATTTAGTAACAAATGATGATGAGAAAAAGCTTGTGGATATTTTTTAATATCTCTTGGTGGGAAACGCCATGCGATAGAATAAATAAAATAAATTGAAGCTAAGTCCGACCACTGAACTTTCTTCGACAACTTCGCACTAGTGCGAATTACACAACATTGCAAACCTAAACCGGTAGGGGTAGGAGCGGTTTTTCGAGTAAGTGTGTTGAAAAGAATTTACTGATATAGTTATCAAAAATCATTATTTTTCAAATTAAAAAATACATTGTGCCACTTATTATACAGAAAAAAAACAAACATATTATTTTATAAATTGTTAGTAAAAAATCTATTTAGACAGAATTATCAACAAATGAATTAAGTGACTAATTTAATAAAATCTATTACCTACACGTTACTTATATTTTAGCATGAATACAGTACATTTCTCCTTAGAAATCTTATTTGAAAACAAATAAGTGTTATTGTGTTATGTTGACCAAATAAGAAAATTTGAAGAAGAAAACCTTACAACTATATTTCGCACCTGCGCTCAAATAATGTCATAACTCAAAAAAATATTAATATTATTTTAGTTACCGAATTTATTCAGATAGTACGTATGTCGTTTATTTATTTGCTCATAGATAACCCTTTTATATTATGAATATTAAAAGATTCGATTTTTGTTTGAGTTATAAATTATTTGAGCAGAGGTGTGATTTGTAGAGCAAAGAATATAACCTAGGTAAACCCTGCGAACTACTCGATATTTTTCTTGTGTTAAATTTATTTTAACTTGTTTATACATATAAACCTAACTTTATAAATATTATAACACATTGATTAAATATCCATTTAAGCATTATCTATAATTATGGTACTCTATCTTATAATAGTCAATGTAAGAAATGAAATAACAGACAAAACACTCGTGCCTCACGTCACAGAGTAGATTTTTGTTCAGAAAAATTCCAAGAATAATTTTATCAAGAGTTGAACCGGGAATATTTTATGAAATATACCTTCCTAATATCAACGAGCTTCGAAATTCAATTTTTGTTTTAGCTACAGGAAATTTCTGAAACATCGCTACAAATAACAATGTATTTACGTAACTATTTTACCTCCTACGGGTAGGAACCACAAAATAGATAGGTATAGAAGACAATCTTACATATGTACTTCACACACACACTTCACACTTCACTTCACACGCACACTAATGAGCGTTTGAGCCGGAACTGTTCGACGTGTGATCCGAGACGCGACCGAGACATCGTGTCCGTGAGCGGTGTCTATGTGTGCGTTGCTCGAGCGCGCTTTGTATTTAGATTGACTTCTGTACCTATCTATTTTGTGTAGGAACTGTCAATCAAATAGATATAGAACAAAAATGCAAAACCAGAATCACCTGTCTATTAATTTTACGTAAAGAAGCTATGTACAAAATTTAAAAACTGTATCATGAAAAATCACAAAGTTAAAGTCCATTATGGTACCTGATTGGCGACATAAATGCATAGTCACCGGGCCACCCCTTTTTTTATGGTGGGAAAAAATCATCCAATGATATCCCCCGCTCTTGGACGGAGCGGGACATAATGTCAGACTCTTACTGACTAAAAGACCCACCCCGTTGCTTCTAGCCTTCATACCACCCCTCATTGTTGTTTCCGCACCAAGCCGTGCGCTGTCGACTAATGCCCACTATGACCTGCCGAGACCTGTGTTGTACTTAGTGTCGATGGTGTTCAACTTGTGTCCTTCATTTAATATTTTTGTGAAAAAATATAATATGGTGTAAAAACTATTGGAATCCATTCAGTTACTGATTTGATGAGAGCAGTGGTGGCCGAGCGGTAACGGCCCCGACTTACGAGTTGTAGGTCACGGGTTCGAACCCAGCCAGGCGCATTACTTTGTGTAATTTATTTCATCACCAATGCTCTCAACACGGTGAAGGAAAACATCGTGAGGCAACCTTCATGTCCTAGAACCAAAAATTCGAAGACATGTGACATTCACCAACACGCACTGGGCCCGCGTGGTGGATTATTGCCCATTTCCTCTCCTAGAGAGGAGGCCTGAGTCCCAGTAGTGGGAACATTAAAAAGGCTGGTGATGATGTGGAAATGACTGATTCTGATCAAACTATACTCAGGTTTTGCTTACAAAAAATAAAAAAATCATAAAAAATTCCAATAAATGTCTGCCAAAAACACAAGTCAATAATCTAACTAATCATCCCAATGGTCTCAATATCTTTGGGATAGAAGAAGTTGTTCTTCTTCATAGGAATGGAAGAGATCTCTTGGTCTACAGGTACCCTGGTATCGTAAAGCGAGGGCGACTGGAAGATGATGCCGAAGGTGCCCACGAAGCAGGCGATGGTGAACAGCCAGAGGAAGAAGCGATCCAATACCATGGACATGAACTTCCAGTCTTCAACGACCTGTGTACAATAGAAAAAGAACATAAATATATACACGTTTGGTGCAGTGGTTGGACAAATATTTTTATGGAATACAGATAGGTTTTTGGGTGGTGTCTTGTGCATGTGAATTTACATGTTTGTGAACGCATCCACTATACAGGAAGTTGTTTCTAGTGTGGGGTAAGGATTTTAAAAAAAAAAAATTTCCGATGTTATATACAGGAGGGATGAAATGCATGTTACCAAAAGAGTTATGAGTATACACGTGGATGGGTGGAGAGGGAGAGGGAGACCAAAGAAAAGATGGATGGATTGCGTGAAGAATGATATGAAAGAAAAGGAAGTTAGTGATAGCATGACGAGTGACAGGGTAGAATGCAAGAAAAAGACTTATTGCGCCGACCCCAAATAAGATGGGACAAGGACAGGAAGAAGAAGAAGAAGAAGATATACAGGAGTGTATAGGATACTAAGTTCTGTTGTGAAAGCAGAAAATTTTCCTAAATGAACTTACTACTGGGATAATACTCTCCATTTCCTAGCTCCTGCATAGCTTATGTGATATTGATTGAGATCGAATAAAAACCGATTATATTATGTTTTAAAAGGTAGGCACTTGTACATAAAAGAAAACTTTCTACAAAATTACATACTCTTAGTTTCAGTAATTTCCGCTGTGCGTTGATGTCAGTCAGTCAGTTTTCTCTTTTTATGTAAAGGTATAAAAGGAGAAGGTATGAGTGTGTAAGTTTGCTCAAGGTTTCCTTTTAAGACGTAGGCGAGCACCAAAAGAAGACTTTCCAAAATTAACCTCCAAAGGGGACGAAACCAAAGTCTAAAATTCGTATGGAGGTGGCTACTTTCGCGCGGGCGAAGCCAAGTAGTCCAAGATCCCAGGGCCGCCAGACGTCACGTATTTTCTCACGAAGGAAATGTGGACAATTGAGTACTGTTAGTATGTACTAAGAACGCATGCCTATCTGCTAGCTTGCTTAGATGGCCAATTTTCAGGTATCAGGTAATCAAGGTACATAAAATGTAGTAGTGAAGTAAGCACTTCACGTAAATTCTCCAAGCTGATTTTTACATATATTTTAACCAATATCTTTAAAATCAAGTCGTCAATACTCCCAGATACATTCCGTGGGCCGTATTGCTTTACAGACGCGTTAAAGCTCCCAAAATAATGATGGCCGTCTAAGCAAGCTAGCAGATAGGCATGCGTTCTTAGTACATACTAACAGTAATCAATGTACATCAAAGCCGAAGAAATGAGTAGCATTTCTTCTAGCAGTTTCTATCAAAAGTATTTGAACTAATAACAGTAGATAAACTGATTATGAATTAAATAAACTCAGATCAAAAAGTTTTTCCAATTAATACCGACCCTATTAATCAAAATCATGGACGTCAACTAAAATGGCAGTCGATTTAAATTCTTCAAGTTTCGAAGGAAGCTTTGATTCCCTATTCCTCTATAATTTAAAAGTTTCTCCAAAGAGAATGGTGACCAATTATTCTAAAGAGGCAATTTGATTTTGAAGAGGACCAGCGCTGTTTGCTTGGTCTCAAAAGAACGCGTTTAGTTAGATCCCTTTGTAAAAATCTGTACGAATAAAGACGTTAATCAGCTTGAAATAAGTACTTTCTAACTAGACTAGAATATAATAAACTTTACTATAGGGTAAACCAGGCATACATCAGTAACTTGCTTCTCTTGCAAAGCTAAGTTTTAAATGCGTAAAGCAAGCCTTTCAATCGTGGAAATTACAGACACAATAGAAAGACAATAGGTGCACGAACGCCGGCGTCCACTTGGGGTTTATTGAATTAACCTTGCGTCGTATAGTTTACTTCTTAGTCATACTTATAATTGAATTGATTGTGTCGGTACGCGCTATGCTATTGCATCCAAGGACACACCCTAGGTGGGAAACTAATTTATTATTATTAAAAATTATTGTTATAATTAATTATTTGGATGATTTTTACCCACCGAAATTAAAAAAAAACTACTGCCTACATTGTGGAATTCAAAAAAAAAATGAGTATAAACTGACTAAAGAATTAAGTAAAAATTTGACGCTTGTTTGAGCCGATCTGCGGATCAAACAAGCGTCAAATTTTAAATTCGTAGTTTAGTTTTGCAAGTGAGACACGTTACCGACTGAAACATGTATATCCGGTTTACCATACACCATAATATTAACAAAACTCTTACACAAACTTAATTCTATGAATACAATAGCGGTCTTATCGCTGACAGCGATATCCTACTAGACAACCTTAAGCCACCCATGCATGCTATGGTTTATCCTATGTTACTAGGGCTCAACGCAACACTTTTTTTCTTTCATTCTATCCTATTAGCAATCACACTATCATTGCGTCCATTTCCTTTCAAATCACTTTTCACACCTTTTCTTTGGTCTCACTTTCCCTGTCCATCCATCCATACGTTTAATTCATTACTCTTTTAGTAACTATTAAACTAATATTACTCAAATGAAAACTGGCATCGCTGCATACTTGTTACTGACATCTTTCATAAAAGGTCGTTAATCTTTATTCACTGATTCCCGAATAGTGTCAAAACCAGTCCGGTCCAAAATCTCTAAAAGAAACTTTCCAACTTTTAACTATGTGGGTACTCAAAAACTAAACACGCATGTCTAACGTTTAACAAAGGAGTCCCTATCAGACAAACTCTCAGCATATTAATCATTGCAACTAGAACAATTCATTCTGTTCCATTTATCTCACGAATTCATTACGTCAGTCGCTGTTGTTTGCAACAAAAAGTGTCTATCAACCGCCATTATTAGGAAAGTCACCACGTCTGAGCATACCTTATCATCTAAATAGACTATCTTTGCCTTTTTTTTTCATTATTTCCTTTCGTAATAAGCCTCTCGAGTCTTGAATAAGGGGAAGCGTATCAAGGGACAATTTCCCCTTTGGGATTAACCGTGCCTAAGCGATTATGTACACAATATAACACGTTTGTACTTTTGTAGATAAACATTTTGTACTCAAAGAAGTGAGGAAAGCTGATTATGAAGATAATATCTCAATTTGTTTTGCTGTCCGCTAGCCTTTAGTCTGGTCTAGAAAATTCTTTGTGGGTTTACGTAACTATTTTCCTTTGTAGCTAACAATTTTGTTATGCCATAAAGTTGTCCTAGTATTTCTTTACTTTTTTTATGTAGTTAGAATTTTTAACGGGTCGATGTCTAAGGTTAAGAAGGTCTTAAGGCCTTTCCCAATATATATGTCGTCAACACACAACAACGTTTGATAAAGAGGCAAAGCAAAATAGACACTTCATTATTAAAAAAAATTCCGAATTCCGAAATTAAGAACTTGAGAAGCATTATGAAAATCGGTCCACAACTGACCGAAAAATCGGTGAATTTACATTTTAAAAAAATACAATCAGCCAAACATAGAACCTCCTTCTTATTGAAGTCAGTTAAAAATATACATAATCGACTAGTTTTATGCATTCTAAACTGGAATACCTAACGGTGCCAAAGCAAATGCAATAGTAAAAATACTGAAAACGTATTTTATAATACGTAGTACGTAGTACACCCCCGACCATTAAAGTACATAGTCTGCTTGATACAAGTATATAGAACCGGCCCAGAGCGGCTGTCCGGGAACCTATTTATTTTAACCAGACTTTTTCACTAGAAATTTTTCATACATTCCCTCCAGTAGATAGCGGTTGGATAGCGCAAGTAGTGGTGGGTGTAGCGCAGATGGATTATGCAGTTGTATTAAAGTGTTAAAACTAAGCTACGGAGATGGTTCCTTGTGAAAGTATTTAAAAGCTTTTTTTTTCATAAGAAAGAAAATATAAGAAGATTTTAAACGATAAAATATGGTTTTAGTATTGTATGTTTTCTACATTTAAGAAACGTTATTTTATTCTATTTTTTTTTTTGTTTTTTTTTTTTAATTAAAAAAAAACCCAAAGATTGATTGGTAGAAATGCTCAAGGCATTAATTCATCTTCCTGCCCTTTTCCCGTGTTATTTGGGGTCGGCGCAATACATTTTTTTGGCCGTGGCCATTTAATAGCCATATAACACTAAAATATCTATTTTTCTTAGTTTCTGAGATTAACGCATTAAATCAAACTCTTCAGTTTTATAATATTAGCATAGATTACATCTGTACAGAGCTTTTAGACACTAAACTACTTGCAAGTCATCAATAAACACAGCATGTCCTAAAGCGCTAGAAAGGTCCGCATACATATTGACCTACCAAACCAAAGCACAGACTCGATTCGATGCACTTATCGTGAACACCAAATCCCAATGTATAACACAAATCCTAACACAGTGCACTAACACAGTAAAACGATACGACTAAAAAGAACCGACACACAAAACACAGCAATCCAGCAGGAAACCATGACCTCACTGCGTCCCCAGAGGACCGTTCGCTCTCGGCAATTTGGAGACTGTTGGTGGTTCATTTGACGTACTTTGACCCCTAATACGGAATTTCGTATCAAAATGGATGCTACGCTAAGTTTTTGATGGCTAACGTAAAAGCTTTTATATATTCTTCTGTCGAGTACTTTATGTATCAAACCGCAATGCGACCTTATAGTGTCCTAATTGTTATTTACGTGAGTATTCTCTTTTTGTTTTGTATTGTTTTAGAATATTATTGTATGAAAATAGATTCTTCAGTGCTGGATATATTTGTTACGTCAGATGTGCTTGTGGGCTTAAAAGAGCCAATTATTTAGGTTCATTAAACGAAAGGTGACATCGCGGGCAGACCAAGAAGGTGAAGAGATGACCACCTCAAAAATGTATTAATCGATTTACAAAATCATTATTTTACTTAAATCCAAAGCAATCTAAAAGCATATTATATAGTCTGTCTAAAAAGTCAAACGACTTTTGGAATTCCCTGTTGGAGTCTGTGTTTCCTGATAGCTATAACCTAGGGGTCTTTAAGTCAAGAGTGAATAGATTGCTTCTAGGCAAGCGTGCTCCATCGTCGGCCACATCATCGCTTACCATCAGGTGAGATTGTGGTCAAACGCGAGCCTATCCATTATAAAAAAAAAAAGATTGGGTAATTGAATCAAATAATCAAATTTTTGAAATCTGATGTAGTCAACACTGGTTGAACAATCAAGGTTGCAAAGAGATGGTCATTGTTTACTAATAGATAAATAATATTATAAAAGATTTTTTAAGTCGTTTAAAAATTTCCAAGTTGCTTGACTTTTTAGACAGACTATATCCTTATTTTCAAATTGGTCCCATTTTGTCAAAATCTAGTTTTGATTATGGCTTCAGTTATAGTGATTATTTTTGTTAAAGACTGACCCACTAACTATATTATCATAATAAAAAATCTCCACGCTAAATTAAATACATTATGTTGCCTAACCAACATCATTCTAGACACCAAGCATGTTTTTAAAGAACGCTTATTATGTTCGATCCAGTAGAAAATGAATAAAATTGGAGCAAATTGCGTCAAAGGTTCAATCAGGCAGCATTCAACATTGGTGCCTAGACCAGAAATATACAAGACTTACTGTGTTCAAAAGAATTACTTCCAATAAGTTTACATTAGTAATAAACGCTATTGAAACGTTGATTTGATTTTCAAAGCAACTGTGAAAAGATGACAGGTTAGTTATGAATTACTTTCCGATTTGTACCACAACAAGTGTCGCCGCTTGCTGAACTCCACCACAGGCAATAAACCAATACAAACGCTCATCACGCAACTAACAGACCACGCACACTTAGACCGCAAGTTTGCTATTGGTAGTTGAACTATGAGCAGTGCCCTACTTTTTGGCACGCCTGCCCCACCCATCAAGACATTCTAACTTCTTTCATCTGTTCTGTGGAGACATCTGTGTTTGAAGTGGTTGAGCGATTAGCTTCTGCGGCGAGTTTCGCGAGTTCGATTTCCGGGCGGAAGAAATATTTATATGGCTTAGAAATAGTGTTTCAGTTTGGGCGTCTCGTGTAGGTCCGTCTGTTTACATGTTTTTAAACACCCCCACGATACATGAGCACCTAATAACTAGTGTAAAGTACCTACTGTTTTGTCATTACCTGCGGAGACAATTGCTTGCTTGCTTAGCGTTTCGCGAGAACGCTGACAGTAAAGTCATTTGTGTAAACCTGCTGATCGTCACGTACTTACTGATCGCCATGTAAGTACTGGTAAAGAAAATTTAAGCAGTTTCTCTATCGATACTAAAACCGAAAAGAAACTGAGTCAAACCCATGCTGTATATATTATCTTGCTGTCTATATTAGGCTTGGTTGACGGGTAGATAATGCCTAAGGCATTAAGTTCGCCTTTTTACCTTTGTGTTGCAAAAGTTTTAAGAAATAAATTACTTAATATACACACAATATGCTATGCTCGGAATTTGCTTGCGTGATCACGTCAGAAATGAAGATGTCCGCAGTTATAACCAAAGTTACCGACATAGTTCGAAGAATCGCCAAACTTATATGGCAATGGGGAAGAGCACATTGCACGCAGAACAGATGTTCGATGGAGATGAAAGGTTCTGGAGTGGCGACTGTGTACCCGAAAACTCAGCGTTGGAAGGAACTGATGGACGCGAGGCGCACAGGATCGTTCATTGTGGCGACATTTGGGGGAGGCCTATGTCCAACATTGGACGAATATCGGCTGAAATGATGATGATGGTGACTAGCCTAATAATAACGTTTTTATCAAAAGAGCTAAATAAAAGTCCAATATTCCCTGGCATAGTTTCTGAAAATCACATGCAACCGCATTTGTTCAATCAGTTTTTGAATAGAGACCTGTTCTGAACGGTAATAATTGATATGGTTCGCGATTCAATTTGAAATTTAGATTGATAGTTGATTAGTCAAGCACTGGTCTCTGTAAACCTACCTCGGTTTACAGAGACCACACAAATACCACAACTTATTTCAGAGTGGTTATGATATCAAATAGTCTCGATTCGTTTAAAAAATCTGGCTGACGTAGTTTCCAAACCAAATTGTTTTTTTAATTATCTCACAGATGGTGTAAAAAGTAGAGTATGCAACACGGGGATAAAGTTGTCTTTGTCTTGGGCGGCTTGAATTCTTCACTTCACTCAGGTTTCTTTATTAACTACCTCAAAATACTCGGGAGTTAATTTTATAAATCCCTCACTATCGTTCGGGATTAAAATCAACAACCTTCGTTTCGTTCGGAAGTCAATATGCCGCCCGCTACTTAAACACATGCTTTATCCCCTAGTCACATAAAGTACTATTATATGGTGCCATTTATTCGAATTACATTCACCAACCCGCACCAGGCCCGCGTGGCGGATTACGGCCCATTCCCTCTCCTAGAGAGGAGACCTAAGTCCCAGCAGTAAGAACATTAAAAAGGCTGACGATGATGAAGATGATGATTTATTCGAATGTCGCCTACATATCTAAGATTAGTAGAACACATCTGATTATGGCTACATAGACGATTGCAGATTACAAATTGGCAAAAAAAACTACACAAATAAAAAGATACTATATTCTACATAACAGATTTAAAAAGAGCCCCACTCAAACCTCCCACACGTCTCATCAAAAACATGAACTATGTACTAAAATTTAAAATTCACAACACAAGCTGACATATTTGTCTGTATTACATAGCTTGCTTGCTTATCTCTGTGGGTAGAAGCTCACGTAACAACATAAACTGCAATGTGTATGTTACAGAGCGAAATCCTTGAGAAGGTTCGGAGGATTTCAGGATAGGATCCGTGTGTACACTGGTATACAGCCTCTTGGGATGGGTAAGCTTTTAAAACGAATATGCAACCGCACTTGCTACAGCATGCAAGTTCCTCCCCGGAAATATAAAAGTATTGGAAATATTTAGACGTGAATTTGTGTTAAAGTAACATGTGTCTGGGATTTCCCTATGCATAGTATTAAAATTGAATACTATATTCAGTATTTTGTAGGTTTTCACGTCTGTCACATGCACTTGACCAATTGGAACTGTGTACTAGCTTCTGACGTGTAAGATAAAACATTTTGAATTTTCTTAATTTAGACGCATAACATCATCTTCTTGCCCTCGTCCTATGTTACGTAGGATCGGCGGAACACGTTTTTTTCTTACATTTTGGCCTCTCAACCGTCACAGTGTCACTGAATTTTCTTCATATAGCTCAGTTCAGGCACTGTCGTCATTAAAATAACCTTTCTTTGTAGGTGTACCACTAAACTGCACTGCACACTCTAAAATACCAAAAAAAAGTCTAAGTAAGAAGAAAAAACACACGCATTTGAACGCGATACAGTATTCCCCCGTAAGCCCCAAAGTAACGCTTGAAAGCTTTTTAAAAATATCCATTTCACAACATTTTTCACTCAAAAAACACGAAACGAACAAACTGAACAACAAATAAACAAGCAGTATCCCAAACATTCAGCATTTCAACGCTCAGTCCAAAGCCGAAAAAACACCGCAAAAACACTTCAATATTACATATTTCATCCTATTTCGCATTCAGGCCCTGTCGGTTCCGTAAAGATAAGAGCAACTATCATTAATATAGGGTACAGACGGCAAACAAAGTGAATAGACGAATATAGACTATTTTTTCGGCTTTCGGCTCATCGAAATCGCCGAATAATGATGGTGAAAGCCGAGAGTTATTAGATCAATACTCAATAGGGTTGCGTAAAAATGATTGTTGAGTTGTCAGAAGTGAAATGTTAGGGTGCATCGGATACGGAACCTTTAGGATTATAAAGAATGAGTACGGGTTATCTGTTTGGAGTTTGTGGGGTAACAATGGAAGGATCTATTCTTAGTGAAAAGTATTTCTTTTCACTGTATATTTTTTCTATAGAAGACTCGTATGAGAAATTTTATTCGCCTAATAGGCACCTGGGTTTATTTTCAAAATTTAGCTGACCATGAGGTAATGCGTTTAAAGAATTATGTAGTAGGTACTTTATCTTTCTAAAATTTATAAGACGAAACCAGGATCATGAATAAATAAATTGATTTATTTCGTTTCTAAAATCGTAAAAGTATGTAGCTATACCGCGACTTTATTCACGCTTATAATCATATTCAACTCAGACGACTTATATCTACATCGGCTATAAATTTTATAATACGTCATAAAGTTGTCATAAATCGTTCGCAGTTCTTAATTCAAATTCAAGATACAGATACGATTTTTTAAAACTTTTCAAACAATCTAAACTTTATCTGTTTAGGTAGTTAACTTAACGTAAACAATATTGATATGTCTGTTTTGTTAAAATAAATCGTATAAAAGACAAAGATTATTTAAATTTAGTTAATTACCTAACATCGGTTCAGGTAAATACCTAATTGTAAACATTTTTAGATACAATTTTTAGACAATTTTGTATATAAAAGACACGTTAAGATGGTTTACATTTAGTTAACTACCTAAATAGGTGGAGTATAACAAAAAAATTCCCGCGCGAGCTTGTCTATAGGTACAATCATATCTAGATAAACTACATGCTTTCTGGTCCAATCAATGAGATGGGCCATTTCAAATTGAAACACTAACCAATCCATCGAACTTCAAATAAACTTACAAAACAAATATCAATCACTAAACATATCTATTGCTGAAAAAAAAACCGATATTAATTCGCGAACAAAAATGGATCGTTCGGGTAATCCGGCGAGATGCTTTTTAAAATTTATTCGGCCTCCGGGTGCTATTTATATCGTCGTTTCAAAAATGAAGTGCGGTTATCTCAGAGACGTAAAAACGTGTTCGGAATAACAATTCGGTTTTCGGCAATAGCTGTGTTGGCACTCGGCCTAGGGAGCTTGCCGCCTCACTAATTTACTTATGTGCTACGTGACGTAAGTTGTGTCGCTAATTTTATTGTTTTACATTCAAGTGTTTACGTTTATTTACGGTGATGTAGATAAGACAGTTTAGGTTGAACGTTTTGGAGCGCAAATAAGACAATTTCTGAGTATTTTGCGGCGAACAAATAGCACGTTCTGTAGGATTTGTTCTAGTTAATTTGGATGAGTAAGTTAGATACATTTTTAGTCGTTAAGTATAGGCTGCTGTGTAATACTACCTCTGAAGTACTCTAGATAACTGTTATTTTCATTTAGCATTAAACCTTGCAAAACATACATGATTAAAGATGAGTTTGTATGTATAGATATCTCTATATAGGTACATAAGGCTTTGTAGTTTTAACTCGACAAAAGCATTATTACGATGATCTTCAAAGCTCGCTTCTCAACTCCAGAACATCAAGCTGGTATTTGGCAGATCCATCCCAAAGATGAGAGCAATACTTCATACACGATCGAACTTGCACTTGATAAATGTTAAGCAGATGCTCCGGCGTAAAGTACAGTGATTATAGCCTCTTGACTGTGATTGTTTATCATGAATTTAATCAAGTTTAGACTTTAATACTACACAACTACCAATTTCTCACCACCAATTACATTACCCATAAAAATAACTTAAAACTCGTAATTTTCATATCTGCCCTTGTCCCGTTTTATTTGGGGTCAGCGCAACACGTTTTTTTCTTTCATTCTGTCCTGTCACCCGTGACGCTATCATTAACTCCCTTTTCTTTCACATCACTGCTCACAGAATCCATCCATTTTTTCTTTGGCCTATCTCTCCCTCCTTCATAAACATAATTTAAAACTGCAATCTAGAAAACACTAGTGAGCAAAAAAAACGGACCACTACTTTTCCCACTTAACCGTTTGAAATTCATCTCGGCACATTCGCAGTATTCACTCGTTCGAGGAGACGAAGCTTGTATAGCTCCTCGGGGAGGAAAGAATCGATACCAATTTAAATGTGCTGATTTCTTCCATCGTAACCAGTAATGAGAGATCGTAATTAGATTTAGCCCCTATTCGATGCTCGTCTCAATGATAATACGACGACATTACTAAAACGCTGCGTTTTGAATTCACTAATTGTGTTTTACTTTGAGCTTGTGTTATGTAGGGAGAATTTAGGCGCTGCGCAAACGGAGACATTTTTAGGGTTCCGTAGCCAAATGGCAAAAAACGGAATCCTTATAGATTCGTCATGTCTGTCTGTCTGTCTGTCTGTCCGTCCGTATGTCACAGCCACTTTTTTCCGAAACTATAAGAGCTATACTGTTGAAACTTAGTAAGTAGATGTACTGTGAACCGCTTTAAGATTTTCACACAAAAATAGAAAAAGAGCAATAAATTTTGGGGGTCCCCATACTTAGAACTGAAACCCAAAAATTTTTTTTTCATCAAACCCATACGTGGGGGGTATCTATGGATAGGTCTTCAAAAATGATATTGAGGTTTCTAATATCATTTTTTTCTAAGTGTGCCCCCCCCCCTCTAACTTCTAAAATAAGAGAATGATAAAACTAAAAAAAATATATGATGTACATTACTATGTAAACTACCAACGAAAATTGGTTTGAACGAGATCTAGCAAGTAGTTTTTTTTTTAATACGTCATAAATCTAAAAAAATACACTATTATTAAAACATCGATCAAAGTTACAACGAACTACAAGAACTTTTATATTATGTTACTTGCTGCTACGGAACCCTCCATGGGCGAGTCCGACTCGCACTTGGCTGGTTTTTTTTGTTCCAGTTACCGACACCGAACACTTTTCTATCTTCATGAGTATGTGTTAAGTGGGAGCAACTGGACACAAACAATGTTTATGTATGAGCAGGGAGTGGATGATTTCATACTGAATCTACAGAAATTAAATATTTATCGGTAGCTTGTATCTGATACAAGACAAAAAAGTGTCCTCGTTTGCGCCTGACTTTAAGGGTACTGACGTTTTTTTTTTTATTTTAATACAGACTAGATAAAAAAATGTGATGATGTGTACTGGATGATGACTAGATCAATATAAGTTTATATATAGAAAACTGATTTTAAAAAATTAATTGAAGTCGAATATGAACGAGTATTCTCCATATATTTTAAAAAATAATTTCGTTTGATAATCATTTGTTTTAATTGATGCTTTAGCTAATGATAAATAATGACCCTGGTTTTATAAATATTATTTACAAGATAATTATACCTAACCTAAAATAATATGTAAAATAATTTTACTACTTGGTCTTGACTAACATCCAGAAGTCCAAACTTAAGGTTTGCCAACGAGCAATGGAGCGCAGTATACTAGGTGTTAAATTAACGGATCGAGTTCGAAACAGTATACTGCGCTCCAAAGCCAAAATAGTGGATGTGGCTCAAAAGGCTGCCAAACTGAAGTGGGACTGGGCAGGACACGTCTGCCGCATGCCCGACAAACTGTGGGCCAAAGTAGCACAAAGTTGGTGCCCTGAAAAAGCGCGTCGGGGTCGCGGTAGACCACGAAGGAGATGGCGCGACGAACTTGATAGATTCCTCCAGAACTAGCAAGAAGAAGCCCGGGAGCGCAAAAAAATGGAAGGAGTGGAGGGAGGCCTTTGCCCAGGAGTGGGACAGAACAGGCTAACAAAAAAAAAAATACTAAAACTACAAAATTGATAATAAGACTAGACTTGTTCTTTAGTCGAACTTTTTAGTGCTTATAAGTACTTAAAAGCCACAATATAATTTCAACATTTTTCTTTAAGCCTTATTATCGACACTTTAAAATGAGCACTCAACGATCTACTCAGACATCCCGACGGACCGATTCTTTCGGCAAGTACTGAAACTTGATATTCTCAACCATAATAATATTTTTAATTTATACTTGTAGTAAGAAAATAAAAAGTAAGAAAAGGGAGTTAGTGATAGCGTGACGAGTGACAGGACAGAATGGAAGAAAAAAACGTGTTGCACCGACCCCAAATAAAACGAGACAAGGGCAGGAAGATGATGATGATGATGACTTTTTTTTTATCTGTTATACACCGCTAAATTACATACCTTTTTTTTTCAAAACACGTATTAATTTACGCATGTACGAAATTAATTTCTCTAAGAAAACGTCAGCTGAGCGAGTTCAATGACCTATAGGTAGTTTGTACGCAACGCCGACTACTAACTACAGGTCATTGAACTCGCTCAGCTGACGTTTTCTTAGAAAAAATAATTTCGTACATGCGTAAATTGATACGAATTTTGAAAAAAAAGTACTTTACTTTTAAATTTTATCTTTACAAATCGATAGTGTTTCATGTACCGGATCGACCCTCCACGGGATTAAAACGATTAAAATTTAACGGTGT
Source organism: Mythimna albipuncta (assembly GCA_929112965.1). Taxonomy (NCBI): domain Eukaryota; kingdom Metazoa; phylum Arthropoda; class Insecta; order Lepidoptera; family Noctuidae; genus Mythimna; species Mythimna albipuncta. The sequence goes on from OV815973.1 coordinate 4,284,354, forward strand.
ATACTAGTACTTGACTGCTATCCCGCCTGATGGCAAGCAGTGATGCAATCGTTGATGGTGAGGCGCAATAGTTTATTAAGAGCCTATTCACGCCTTGAAGACACCCAAATTATAATCAGACGGAAAGACCGCAGCAGGCGAACTGTTCCAGTCCTTCAAAGTACGCGGTATAAATGACGAGGCGAAACGCTTATAGTCCGGACCGTAGATGTTTTAACAACGTAAGGGTGGATACTCGCCGTGCGTCGGTTTGTCCGATGGTAGAAATGAGATGGCGGGATCAAGTCATGCAATTCCTGCGCACACTCCAAAATGCAATCTGTATAACACCGAAAGGCTGGCTACCCTACGCTTGTGCTCAAGGGACTTGTAGTAAGAAATTAATTTGTTTTGTTTATTGTTCAAAACTTCAGTAATTCATACCATAATTATGGCGGCCAAGTAGTACTTCAGTAATTCATGCCATAATAATGGCGGTAAGACCCTTCTTTATGAATTGGCTGGAGAGGTGCCACGGCATACTCGCCTTCCTCCTGAAGTAGCCCTTATCAGGTATGGTCAGTTCGTGAGGTTCCTATTCCGGATTCAGGATGAAGAAACGCCCGAAAAATCCCTCATAATCATCATTTCAGCCGATAGACGTCCGCTGTTGGACATAGGCTTCCCCCAAGTGTCGCCACAGTGAACGATCCTGCGCGTCCCGCTTCCATCGGATTCCCGCAACCTTCACCAGGTCATCTGGCCATCTTGTAGGAGGCCTTCCAACGATGCGTCTTCCGGTACGCGGTCGCCACTCCAGAACCTTTCGGCCCCAACGGCCATCTGTTCTGCGAGCAATGTGCCCAGCCCATTGCCACTCAAGATTGGTGACTCTTCTTACTATGTCGGCAACCTTAGTTCTCCTGCGGATATCATCATTTCTGATGTGATCACGCAAGGGAATTCCGAGCATAGCCCTTTCCATTGGTCTTTGGGTGACTTTAAGCTTTCTGATGAGGCCCATTGTGAGTGACCACGTTTTGGAGCCATATGTAAAAAAACCCTAAAAAGTGCAAAATAACTTTGATTCCAAAAGTCAGTGTTAAATAACGAAGAGACTAAACTATTGTGGAAACACCGACTTACGAAATTAAAGTTATTTTAAACTTATTAATGTTTTTTCTGTTATGCATTGAAGTCAGCTGTATTTTTTTTAACTCTACGAATATTGTTAATTAGCTATCTGTGTATTATATGAAGTTTACTGTGCGTTGTCAAAGTTGTGTTAAACTAAAAGACCAGTACCAATAGCCAAGTTGCTAATCTGCAATCGTTAACGCTAGCAGAAAGCTTCAACGGACTTGGCGGAATTAAATTGTGTAACTCTAGTGCACACTCCCCGAAGTGTAAACGATAGAAAACAGACCGGCTAGCAACTCGGCGTCGATGCTCAAGACTTTGGAGTTTTGACTTCACAAGAGCATCACATATGACAGTCACCAACCCGCACTGGGTCCGCGTGGTGGTTTACGGCCCATTCCCTCTCCTAGAGAGGAGGCCTGAGTCCCAGCAGTGGGAACATTATATACCGACTATACTATGTTATACGGTTCTGTACCATACGCTGTAAAATAACAGTACCTACAGTTCTTTTCATCGGTGTTAATATCACGCATTCATTATTTCTCCTCTTATTTTAAGACACGGTAAGGTGAGGACCATACCGTATCATTATTGAGGTACATTTTGTTTTCACATTTAGTAAAGTGATCTTTTGATGAATGAAATTGATCCTCTTATGCTATTTTGGGAAGGATGTATAAGGAGAAAGCCGGGTTAGGTCGTGAAATTGAAATTTTTCTTTAGTTTTTTTGGTACTGTGCAGGACAGCATGAATTTTTTTTTTATTTGATTAAAGGGCTTTGTCGCTTAGCGACCACATCGCCCAGTACAGAAAACAAAAACTTACAAACTACCTTAAGGCTAATTCAAATTATTGTTTGGCTGTATCTGACATTGGAGAAGAGAGGATTGCATTACAAATGCCAATATCATAAGTTTTACTGAGTCCAGAAACATTCATTCTTGTATTTTCGTTCCGGACACACTCCATCAATAACAGCATCTAGTTAAATGCTGATTGAAATATAATTTTCAACGTTACGGCTTGTACATGACTTCGGCCTTAGGGGAGAGTGGCGCGGCGAGCGGGGCGGCTTCGGTGGGCGCGGTGCTATGAACAGCGTCTCGTGGCGTGCTTCATACATTTTTTTTTTTTATGGTGGGAAAAATCATGCATTGACATCCCCCGCCTTTGGGCGGAGCGGGAGATAGTGTCAGACTCTTACTGACTAAAAGACCCACCCCGTTCCTTCTAGCCTTTGTATCGGGGCTCGAGCGCCCTTTCGGATAACCCTGGCCCCAGTAGGCTTCGACCCGGCTGGGTCCCTGCTGTTGCTGACAACTCCTTGAGGCGCGCGGGAACAGTGCGCGCCGTCGACGACTTGGGCTTGGTCCGGACAGTTACCGGACGGCCGGACAGCGAGCTACCCATTGCTCACTGGAAATCGGGATCAGAATCCCGGCGATTCATACATGTTCATACTTTTGATTTTACCGCTCGCCGCCCCGCGCTTAGCTACCGCTCACAGCGGCAAGGTCGAGAACGGGCCGTTATGTTTCAAGCGCGCCTCAAAGAAATGTCAACAAAATTGACGGGGACAGTTAGAGCCGACGCCTACCAGGGCTCTCACGCCCCAGTCGCCAGGACCCTGACCAAGTTTTTGAGCCACCCTAGGCGTGGGCTTGCGGACGACGAGCAGCGGGTAGTTTGGCGTCCGGCCGTTCGGACCAAGCCCGGTCGCGCGCCTGTAAAAGATGTCAGCAATATCTTAGGGGCCCACCAGGGCTGAAGCCTACTGAAGCCATGGGTTGCCTTGCGGAAAGGAAACCCGTAATCCTAGAATGCAAAAGGCAACCAATCTTTTGTTCAGTAAAAGCCCGACGCTCCTTTCCGCTCCACCCAGAGCGGGAGAAACTATTGTCACACATGATGATATCGCTTGATATCGATGATATTTTACATCACTGTTTTTCTTTCTTCTTTCATATCACATGATGTTATCATACGTAAAAAAAAAGTTCGGCTCACTCATTATTTCACAAGTACGAATGCTACCAACTTAGAATTATATTATTACACTTGAGATAAATAGAGTATAATAGCGGGATATTAGAATATTTTCCTTCTAAGTAAGAGTCATTACGGCCACGTAAGACCACTCGCCACTCACAATGGTCCCCGAGGAGACATTCGAGTACCGCCGACCAAACGCCATTAACAGTATTAATCTGGTTGGTTTATCAGCGATAGGGAAGTTTTTTGTTGTACCTCTAGTAGGTATGAAGGCTAGAAGGAACGGGGTGGGTCTTTTAGTCAGTAAGAGTCTGACACTATCTCCCGCTCCGCCCAAGGGCGAGGGATGTCAATGCATGATTTTTTCCCGACATAAAAAAAAGGTACTAGTATACTACAGTTGTAATTTTTTTTTAAATAATTTTATACTTATTTACGGACATCGGTAAAAAGCGTTTCGTAAAGTAAGTGCACTCACACACACTAAAATGACGTGTTATTAATCGCAACGGGTGATTCTAATTTCTGAATAACACCCAAAATAAAATAAAAAACATAAGAATTAAAATAACCAGTTTCCAGCCAAGTTTCTAATCTGCAATAGTTAACGCTTGTAGAAAGCTTCAAATGTACGGGAATGACGTCGCCTCAATGCTCAGTCACGTGGTCAGAACAAAAGAATTGGCGGCAAGGTCAACTCGAAGCGTTCGACGCAAGCGAAACGTTTGTAACTTGGTTAGGGGGCAGTTTTTTTTTTATTATTGATAGGCTCGCGTTTGACCACTATCTCACCTGATGGTAAGCGATGATGTGGCTGAAGATGGAGCACGCTGGCCTAGAAGAAACTTATTCACTCTTGAATTAAAGACCCCTAGGTTTTAGTTATCAGGAAACATAGACTCCGGCAGGGAATTCCATTCCTTAGCTTTACGTATAAATTAATAAATGTGTTTTCAAAACCCTTTGTACGCATGGGTGGGATATCCAAGTATTAAATATTGATTACATTATTTGACCAGGGTTCCTTCTATTTAGCAGAATCTTGAAGCTCTGAAAAATTGGCATAACACACTTAGGCTAATCTTCTTTAATCGAATATTTTTAAGCCATTAAAATTATTTAATAATGAATTGTTTGCTCTTTGCGTTCCAAGACCATAAATCTCCATAAAGCTCTTTCAAAAATTGCCATGGCGCAGGTCTAATTCTAATTTAAAGGATTTTTAACCTTTCAATTGTGATAATTACAGACACAATTGAAAGACAATAGGTGCGCGAACGCCGGCGTTCGCTTGGGGTTTAATGAATTAAAATCATTAATCCACCCTCATTTTATCTTGAAATGGTTACGATTTCAATGTACGGTTTAAGTACGAAAGACCGTTACACAAAGTCCTTACACTGGATAAATTTATTACGTCACTTCAAAAAGAAAACTCCTACCTGTAATAAATCCTCATAAATACGGGTAGAAGTAATAATGACATCACACATACTCCAACTTCATCCAGTTCAGATAAGAAAGCGAGCATTATCTCACACTTTTTGTCCGCATTAGAGGAAAATTAACGCCACAGGGAATGGAAGAAAAAATTCTCACGGGAAGAAAGATTTCGTCGTATTTTAATAAAAGAAAAATAGATTAATACACGATAATCTTTATTGCAAAGGATATCTATTAGGCTTCGATTTACTCCTGCCTCTTTTTTGAGTGGGAAGTTATCAAAATAAATAAATCACCTCTCCTGCTCTGGGTGGAGCGAGAGGGAGTACCAGACTTTAGCTGACTAAAACCTAATCAATATACCTCTGTATCTTCAGTCGACTCACGTGTAATGTAGTCCATACACTTTTAACATTGAACTATGTTGAACAAAACGTGTAAGGGCCACGAAATTAATGGCGCTTTAGACATTTTGGTCGAGAAAAAGGAACTTTTAAAAGTATCTTAGCGCTGCATGTTTTAATAGTTCTGTTAGACGGCATGATACAAATGTAGCGCTGCAGCTTTTCAGTATTTTGACAAATATTCATATATATACTAGCTTCTGCCAGCAGCTTCGCTCGCGTGAAAATTGTGAATCTAAACCATTCCCAGATCCCCTTGAAAACACACAAAAAATTTCATCAAAATCGGTCCAGTCGTTTGAGAGAAGTTCAGTGACATACACACTCACAGAAGAATTATATATATAAAGATATGTTCTGTTCTATCTGTGTTATGTTCTGTGTCTGGGTGTAATTTAATTTTTCTATAATATGTATGTATTTAGAAATATTCAAGTACTTATGTTTATCAATTGTCTAGTACCTACCCATAACACAAGCTCTGCTAAGCTTGGGACTAGACAGCGTTGTGTGATAGTTGTGGAATATTATATTATATATCGTTCTGTCCTATTAACCCCCTTCGATTTATAGTTTCGTTAAATAATCAAGTCCTAAAAGATATTATTTATTTTTCCATTGTCCATCGTCGACCACATCATCGCTCACCATCAGGTGGGATGGTGGTTAAACGCGACCCTATCAATAACACACAAGTACTGAAAAATTAAATTGAACATGAGAAAAATAGAGCGAGAGGTAGGATCAGACTTTTCAGGACTAAAACCCACCTGTGTCACTTCAGTTGCCTTTTTCCTTCGACGTAGTAACTAGGCTCTTCTAGACAATCCCACCCACAGCAGTAAGTATAGGGATAAGAGGATTAAGGCGATCCCAAAGACACGAGAAACATTTATCTCACGCAAATCTCTTATGTCACAGTGTTTCTGATTGTTTGTAAGGCAAATTAGACATAGTTGGCGCAGTGGTTGAACGATTGGCAGTTGTGCTATGTGTATCGGGTTCGATTGCAGCACAGAACAATGTTGTGTTGTGAATTTGAGTTTATATGTTTGTGAACGCACCCATGACACAGGAGTAATTCACAGTACGGGACAATGTTTAAAAAAAAAGTCCTTTTCTTTATTCTTTATTGTACACTATAAACACAAAAAATAAGTGGATAGCAAAGTTCATGTACATAGGCGAGCTTAACTCAAAGTTGAGTTTTCTTCCAGCAAACCATTGAGCGATAGAGAGAGATGACAATACTGTGGCCCTAGTGAAAAAGGATCTAAGTCCAAAAATGCAACTTTACAGGAGACGTAAAAAACACTCTGCGTGCGTTAAATTCGTGTTTGACCTCGTGTGTCATTCAAACCGCTACCAAATGAAATACATATGATGTTTTTTATAGGTAAAAAAATTATGCTCTTTACTATTTTTGGGTTATTTTTTATGTAAAGTTAATAGTTTTTAAGTTAGTGACTTATACCAATCACAAAATGAATTCCATAAGGGTATAAAATAAGTTAGACCCGTTCTCCCATAAGTTAAATATTAATTCATGCACGTGAAAAGGGATACGCATTTGAAATTATTTTTAATAACTAATTACCTAATAGAAAGAAATATTTTTTCTCTTTATTTCGGTGAAAACGGATATAAGTCTAATAATATCCTTTCTAACTTAAACCATTTTTATGGACTAAGTGTTGTTGTATCGATAAACACCAACCAAATTGAAATGTGGTTGATTTATGTTAATTTAGATTAAAAAACACAAAAAAAAGTTTTTATTTATCCGTTTAAAACAATATAAATGGACTTGAAACCAACTTGCGTGGTTTTTTTAGTGTCAGTTGAATCCTTTTGCACAAAGTAACTTCCTTATTTTTAGGGCTAGCTTAGATCTCTTTTCACCAAACGATAGAGCATTTTTTTCTGATCATTTTGGTATAATTAACTCATTTTCGACAAAATCGGACTTAGACCCCTTTTCACTAGGGCCACAGAATAGAGGGTAGGGTCCAGTGTAAAATTTTAAAATTGGAAATATTAAGAATAAAATAATAATACATAAACAAATATACCTACGTACATAAATACACACATACTTTATATACTATAAATATATATATATATATATGCTATGTCATTGTGAAAGGAAATGCTCTTTTATTTTCCTCTTGAAGACATCTAAAGAAGGGCTGTCACGTAAGGAGTGTGGGAGGGAGTTCCAAAGACGCACTGCAGTTACAGAGAAGGAACCCTCATAACGGCTAGAAGTGTGAAACGGAGTACCAAGAAGAAGAGAATTGGCAGTGCGACAGGGTTTACCCCTCGGGGCGAAGCACTCAAAGCGTTCACGAAGGTATTGTGGAGAATTAGGGTTGTGTAGGATAGTGTAGAGAAGAGATAGGATATGGGCATCACGACGACGCCGAATCGGCAACCACTTCAATCTGGTCCGAAACTCCGACACATGGTCGTATTTGCTAATTGCCTTTGTTAATTGTTCTATTTTTTATTTATTATAGTTAGGCTCACGTTTGACCACTATCTAACTTGATGGAAAGCGATGATGTGGCCGAAGATGGAGCACGCTTGCCTCGAAGCAACCTATTCACTATTGACTTAAAGATCTCTAGTTTATAGCTATCAGGAAACATAGACTCCGCCAGGGAATTCCACTCTTTACCTGTGCGGCGGCGTAAAGCCGTACATCTTGTGGTCCGATGATGGAACGTACTTGGCGGAATTAAATTGTGCAAAGCCAATGCACACTCCCCGAAATGTAAATAATAGAAAGCCGACTAGCAACTCGGCGTCGATGTTCAAGACTTTAGAGTTTTGACTTGACAAGTGCATCATTCCCGATGATCTTGGCTCGCTTCTCAATCGACTCTAATGCATTTTAAGCTGGTATTTGGCAAAACCGTCCCAAAGATGAGAGCAGTATTCCATACTCGTTCCACTAGTAAATTATTGGGATGAGCACAGCATGATAACGAATTTCATGCCCTGCCACAGCAACCTATAATTAAACTCCATTCATAGGGCAACGCCAGCGTTTCCACAAAGCCATCATGCGGGCCAAAGGGAAATTCGTGGAACTTATGTCACATGACACTTGACGTGACATTCAGCATGGCCGCGCATTCCGAATTTAAATTCAGTCAACTGTTGACGTTTAATATCGTTTTAATTTATTATTTCAGTCAGAGAACAGCACAGTGTAAAAATGTCAAGTGTTGCCTAATTGACACGATTATTTTTAACGGTTGTGAGCAAAATATTTAATTATTACTGTCAATTTTTAGTTTAACCATGGGGCTATGGTACTAGCTAACAGTCCAACCCTTACGTCACAGTTTCTCTTTAAAATGTTACTACTTTGTGAATCTCTTTAGATTTTTTTAAGAATATCTTCTTGTCCCAAATTATATGTGTCAGAAAAAGTAGGAAAACATGAGACTTCTACCATAGTTTTAATAATTATTACTTTATGTAGGCAAGGGATCAAGTGAACTGGTAACAGTTCACTAGATACCCTTGCCTACATTATATATTTCCTTAACGAAACACATGCGAACTCTATACAATTATACACTTGTGTAAATTAGAGTGTAACTCCTAAATCAATTTAATTAATTTCTTCAGCACTGTTCCATCACTAGCCGAAACAAGTTTCCGCAATTCGTTTATTCGCCTATTTCCTTATTTCGTCACCGTTACCTCTAGACCACAGGTAATAAAACATTAATTCGTTCATCACTCCCGGTCCCTCGAGACCATTCGTTCACATTCACTCGGAGGGATCCACAATATTAGTTCAGTAAATGTGTTATAGTGGCAAGAATTAATTGCTATTATTAAGTGATCTATTTGTTTGTGGAGCCATTTAGCAAATTGAGGAGCTTTCCAGATTATATTAACGGAATTGTAAGGGTTTCGAAGTGTCATAACTTTAGAATCATTGTGTTTGTGTGTTGTTATGATGTTGTGTTTGATATAAAGCGGTTATTTAAATGATTATCACATCATAAGATCTAAATCAGATAATTGACTGTATCCCGTTCTTTATATTCTTGTTATTCTTAATAAAATATTTGTATGACCTATAGACAATTATTAAGTACTAGCTGACCCGGCGAACTTCGTACCGCCTAATATTCAATTAATGTTAGCCAAACTGGTATTATTATTATATCAGAATTCTATCATAATTTAGTTTTAAAATGACATTTTAATGAGTGATGGCGTTGTACCCGGATTTTTTTTCGTGAGCTTTTCCATATTTTCTCACTGTTTAAACCTTCCCTGAAATAAAACAAATATTTAAAGATCAAACTTAGCCAAGCTTACAAGCGAGAGCAAGCGCCTAATATATTATCATTATGATTATTATTAATTTATTAATGCTTTTCCAACACTAGGCTAAGACATTGTTACTAACAATGTATGGAATCAATTGTGAAATAAATTTTATTATTATTATTAGCCTAATAGGTCCAGCCGTTCTCGAGTTTTAGCGAGACTAACGAACAGCTATTCATTTTTATATATAAGATTTCGGGTCTAGGTTTCTAGTGTACCTATGTGAGTTTTCATACATATTTGTGAAACGCACTGACAATACTAGAGTATTTTTTTAAATAATTGATAGGCTCGCGTTTGATCTCCATCTCACCTGATGGTAACCGTTGATGTGGTCGACGTTGGAGCAAGCTTGCCTAGAAATAACCTATTCATTCCTAGAGTTTTTTTTAGGTGGGAAAGTCATTCAATTACATCTCCTGCGAACGTGTGTTAGACTTTTACTGATTAAAAACGCGCTCCTGTTCCTTTGTTACCTTTCATACCAGGACCGAGGTTTTATTTCAGAAACAAACCCTTGGCCTTTGTCTTTGACGGGGCAACTTTTTTTTAAGTGACTCTTTGCATTCTTGGCATGTTATCTAAGCTTATAATCAAAGCAAACAAACCGGTCGATCAGAACGGGAGGTTGTGTCAGACTTTTACCGACTAAAAACCCACTTCTGTTCCTTCGTTACCTTTCATTCCAAAACCGAGGTTTTCTTTCAGAAACAAACCCTTGGCCCATTGTCTTTGACGGGGCAACTTTTTTTTAAGTGACTCTTTGCATTCTTGGCATGTTATCTAAGCTTATAATCAAAGCAAACAAACCGGTCGATCAGAACGGGAGGTTGTGTCAGACTTTTACCGACTAAAAACCCACTCCTGTTCCTTCGTTACCTTTCATTCCAAAACCGAGGTTTTCTTTCAGAAACAAACCCTTGGCCCATTGTCTTTGACGGGGCAACTTTTTTTTAAGTGACTCTTTGCATTCTTGGCATGTTATCTAAGCTTATAATCAAAGCAAACAAACCGGTCGATCAGAACGGGAGGTTGTGTCAGACTTTTACCGACTAAAAACCCACTCCTGTTCCTTCGTTACCTTTCATTCCAAAACCGAGGTTTTCTTTCAGAAACAAACCCTTGGCCCTTTGTCTTTGACGGGGCAACTTTTTTTTAAGTGACTCTTTGCATTCTTGGCATGTTATCTAAGCTTATAATCAAAGCAAACAAACCGGTCGATCAGCCTCAGCCAAAATAAGATTAAACAAGCCTCAACATCGTTACCTTAAACCAGACATACATAATTATCCGACATCGATTTAAGGGATGTTCAACAAACGAACGACGAAATTTTAATGCTTCATCCAAGACCTATTGAATATTTAAATTGGAATTAACGACCAGAGACGACGAGAGACGTTTTGTCGATTGAGCCTTAAGGCTTATAGTCCCTTGAACAGCTGGCTGAAGTTAAATGCACTCATACTCGTACTGCCTCGTACACGGCAGTATGATGTGTCTGTACATTTAATTCCGGCCAGCCGCGCCCGGATAGAGATCCGCTGACTTTTATATCCATTTTCTTTACGAAATATTTATTGATTTACATATGTACATTTTGAAGAACGCTTAACCAGCTATTATTTTATGTAAATATATTTCTAAAGATCAAAACCGTTTGAAAGGGGTCCAGAAACAAACGAAAAATGTTCATATTATTAAATATTTTTTTAGACAAAAGTGTTATTTGCACGAAAAAATCATTTGTTGATAATTTTTTACAAGTTTACATGAATCTATGAAAAAAAAATTTTTAGCCTCGCTCAGTCATTGTCTTTCTATTGTGTGTCTAATTACGATATTCGAAAGGTTAACCCAGCTGTTACCGAGGCTTCATAAAGTCACTGTATTATGGCCTCGGGCGCTGGGGCCTTAATACGTTTACGAAACCAGCAAAGCGAGGCAAGGAACCAACGAATTCTGTCAGCTGGAAGGAGGTGTGAAAATTGGTCGATTTTTTGACTGATTGTCGCTTCACTGTGCGTAGCTGTGAGCCGCTTACTTTCATGTTATCCTGGTGCTTTTTTTTATTCTTTATTGTTAAGGGTTTTTATCCACACGGATACGTCAACCCCATTGTACCTTATAGTCTATTTACATACATAATCATAAACACACTCTTATATTATAAAATATAAAGGGATTTACTGCCTTAACTTCTGTAACTACTAAATAAACTATAATACTACACTAAACGCGCGTTTAGTTTTTTCTACCAGCGCTGTGAGCTCAACGCATTATGCGTGAGGCCGCAGCTTTATGCTGAGCGTTCGGCCGTTTTGCGCGGAGGAGACGCATATCTTCCCTTTTTTGATGTTATGTTCTGTCACCTACTTTTAAGATTGCGTCTTTAACGCGTAAATAAACTGTTTTTCTTTCTTTCTTTCTGACTTAGGGTATACCAACCTATTTTGTATAAGTCCAACATCCCACATATTAAAATTAAAATCCCGAGCCAGAGATTCCCTTTCATCATCCTGGTACTTGTCGTAAAAATTTAAGAAAGAACGTTTTGCCTTTAAAAAAAAGTGGTTTATTACCAACTATTTAATGCAGCCACAATTTATCATGTCACCAAAGCAATAAAAGTCGAAATCGGTTGAACGGACAGTGAAAAGGTTTGTATAAATATCTAATCAAAAACATTAAAATCCAAGCACGAGATGAGTATCTGTTGCAACCTACACGCTATGTAATAACTAACCAACACGTACGCGGTAGCGTAGATAGACGAGGGCGAAGTGGGGCCTCGCAAAAAGGAGGACTCTTTAAGAACGAGGGTTTTTTATAATCGAATAGCTATTGCCCTTGACTTCGCCCGTGCACATAAAATATAGCCTATGTCACTCAGGAATAAAGCAAGTTTCTATCGGTGAAAAAATTTTAGCAATCGGACCAGTAGTTCCAGAGATTACCTCCTACAAACAAAAAACATAAAAACAAGAAACTTTACCTCTTTATTTTGATTTTAGTGTAGATACGTTCACGATTGACCACTATTTAGAATGATGGTCGAATACTGGGTTGTGACAGTCGCTGTCTCGTTTTCGAATTTATGTAAGAAAATGGCCTCGCTGAAGTGCCACGTCTAAATTAGTCCACGCTACGCCACTGCACGTACGATTTATCAGCCATTTGCGAAGACTACAATTCAGTGCAAATACACGGCACCATTTCTAAATTCTTTTATTACACCATTTTTCTTGTAGTTTTACGATTTTCGGTGCACGATAGTGTACAGTGCACGCGAGGTTGCAATGTACCAACATATGAGTAATTCGGTTTTATAACACAACCGATGCACGCCAGTGTACGAATGGGTTAGTTTAATGTAAACTGTGTGGTAATCGTTGTTTTCTTTGAGATTTCGTGATGTTGAAATAGAGAAAATTTGCTACAGAAGATTTGGGAAAATTGAATTTTCTAACACACCACTGTTTGATCAAAGTGTGTCGATATTTGTCTTAGATGTCTTATTATGTATTGTATACATCTTGTAACTTATTGGGGTTTTCTTTTGAAGGAAATCATCCAATGGCTTGGATGGAGCGAGACGTATCAGATATATACGGACTAAATGATGTCATTCTTAATCCAATATGATGGACTCACCAGCTGGACAATCACGCCTGTTCCAATTATTCCATATAATAACTGAAACAGGCGTGATTTCGGTAAAATAGAGCTGACAGTGTTATTGCCTTTATAATTTTGCTGCCAAATACAACTAAAACACTACAAATTAACTATTCATACGAAGACGTGGCTTAAAGGACGTGGTACCCATCCATTAAATATTCGATACTAAAAAAATCACTCGCACTCCATTCTAAATCAAACTTACACACAAAGAACCCCAGAACATTGACGGACAAATGCCATGACGTAATGATAACAAGGAGAACACAGGTTGCTGTCAGCTGTAACCCCGCCACTGCCGCCATTACTCTTCCTGCTTCCCAAACCATTACGACTCGACAGTACATGAATATTTAAATGTCCTCCTGAATATACAAGCAAAATGTTTTTTTTGTCGCTCCTTTATTACTATCCGAAGATAATTAAGATTTTCCTGTGTTTTTTATTATAAATTCATGTTGCTGACGTAGTATTTTTTCTATGGTCGCCGAGAAATAAGTTTGTGGTTGGTTTTTGGCGGGCTTTCGTCCAGTGAAATTCAGCGGCCATTTTTGACAATAAATTATTCGCAGATAATGTGATGTATTGGTGTAGTTTTGTAATTGCGCAACTGGACAATGTGTAGAGTCATTGAAACAGGCGCGATATCGGTAAGATGGAGCTGAGAATAGGCTAGTTGCCGTAAAATGGGAATCTTTAAGTCGAGAGTGAATAGGTTTCTTTTAGGTAAGCGCGTTCCATCGTCGACCGCATCGTCGCTTTCCATCAGGTGAGATAGCGGTCAAGTGCGAAACTATCAACAATAAAAAAAAAAATTAGTCCTTCTTTTAGATTATTCAAAAATAAGGGACACGTAATTTTTTATTTGTAAATTAAACCAAAAATGACAAAGATATAGCCCATTAAAGTTACGTGTACCGTACATTTTTTCGCACGGGGTGACGTCACTCGTAACTTTAATGGGGAATTTGTTAATTTTTGTTTAATCGAAAAAAGAAAAAATACGTGTCCAATATTTTTTTATAATCTAAAATACGGACTAAATAAAATGTATTTATTTTGACCCTGGAAACTACCCTATTGTCCTATTGTAGTTTTGGCTACCTCAGCGAGGTTTGCTGATGATGTTAGACGGTTGACTTTATACATTTGCTACCGAATAGTACAAAAACATTAGAATGTGTACATCTATATTCTAATGGTAAACCCAAGAACCATTCATAAGTTAATATCTAACCTAAGCCAAAAACATTACACAACAAGATTTTAATGAAAACCATTTTTTCATAGCAAGCTTTTAAAGCTCGGTATACCTATATAATTAATGCTCGTCAAGACGCATCATACGAGCCCAAACTCTTGGTTGTGTCATTTAACTACCAAGTTCCTATAGCCACCTTCCAGTTGCATCCTTAGATCAGCTACACGTCATATTGATTTTGCATTGTCATTTATTTTATATTGATTTTACACATGCATGAAAAATTTTAGCCCAATCAGTAACCCGGAAGTGGGTCAAATTTAATTTGCAAGATTTGATGACAGACAAACATTGGGACAGGTGAAAGTAAATAAAACCTTGTAAAAAAGTTTTTTTTTTGTCGCTTCTTTGTTACTATCCATTGATAATAAAGTTTTTATTATGAACTAACTGCCTAACCCGGCTTCGCTCGGAGCAATTTTTAAATTGAAAAAGTACCTAGTTATTGTAACATAATCATTAGGTATAGTTAGAGATAATGTTGTGGCTTTTTTTGTGTAGAAAATTATATTTTCTGCAAAGCCGAAGTGCATTATTTTGTTCTATCCGTTTTCTAATAGTTTTCATAGCACATGGAAAATAGAAAAAAAAAAGAAAAAATTTTTTTTTGGCACAGCACAAGGCACAAACACAATAATTAGATAACACGAATCAAAAAATAAAATAAAATAAATTTTATAGGCAACCTTTTGATACTTTCGGTTACATTGTTCTAATTTAGGCAAGGATCTCTAATTTTTGTTGAAAATATAATATTATGCTTAAGAGGCCGGCGACAGATGAATTTCCATACAAACGTAATACCACGCTCATTTGCAGTTGGAGCATATTTCCAACATATTATGATGATATTCGGTTATAGACAATATTTATCTAGGTTCCTACGTCGAGAATATTAGAAATATTGTTATTTTTAATACAGAAAAAGCCAAATGGCATGTTTTGCCATTTACGCTGTAAAAAAGTATGAAATACCATTCGCTTAAATTTCTTTTTGTTTTTTTAAAAAAGAAAGACGTAGGAACCTAGATAAATGTTTTCTATAATCGAATATCATCATAATATGCTGGAAATATGCTCCAATTGTAAATGAGCGTGGTATTACGTTTGTATGGAAATTCATCTGTCGCCGGCCTCTTAAGTTACTCAGTAAAGATGTAGCTTTCTAATGATGAAAGATTTTTTAAATCGGTCGAGTACTTTTTGAGTTAAATCGTAACATACAAACAAACAATTAATTAAATCTTTCCTCTATAAAAAACTAAGTTTAGATTCATGTTGCAGTCGTAGACTATTTTGTTTATGATCGCTGGAAAATAAGTTTGTGGTTTTCATAAGATGTTTGAGTAAGAACTTTTTTAAAGTTTTCTTTTCATTGCTGTTCAACGAGAATCCTTTGAGTAAAATGAACGTTTTTATGCTGACGAAATATCGGTCGTACACTTGGAGAAAAGTTTTTTCTTATATATTTTCTTCGCTTTGAAATTCTTACCTTACTCCGTAACTTAGATATTCGAAAAACCCATTCCTGTCTTAGTACATTTTTTTCATGACTCAGCTAAATTAGTTCTGATTAAAATGCGAGCCAGTTGTAAATTCCGTACAAGCATACCTATGAAAATAATTCGATTCCCGAATCAAGTATCAAAATTTTTTTTTGTAAACTTTTTTTTTTCAACGTTGTAATGTAACGGTTTTCCGATTTTTCCTTTTGTGCAACATAGCAATTCTTTTTGTAAATTTTATTATTCAATGTCAACTGGAAGTCTTGATTCCCGTGCAAGCTACAAAATATTTCCCATAAACAGTATAAACACCTCTATTTTCAGATTTCGTTGGTTTTTGCACTGCCTCAAGACCGAGTATTTTAAAAATCAATGTTAACTTTCGCCAAACGCAAGAACTTGTTGCATTCCCGAGTAAAAGTGTCTTAACAGACGAACAACTAAATGATCTCATAAAGGTTCCATTTTTGCCGACTGAAGTACGGAACTCTAAAAATACATAGGCAATAATGATAACAATATACACCCAAAATATAAAAGTTCATTTCATGCTAATGAGACAAGAAATTTGCTGTCAAAAACCCTGTAATCACAAAGATCACTGACCTCGTTATCCTTATCAGCGTCCTTGATGTGCTGGGCTATGAACCGCACACTCTTCAGCGCGGCCGCAACCTCGGGGGACAGGTGGCGAGGCAGCATGTTCTCTGACTCGGTCACTATTGAGGAGAAAAGATAAAATGCTGTTATGAAACTAGAATACATGTTTATATCCATTTATAGTTTATTATCTGGGGTGAAAATAGAAAGCAATCTGTAACATTTAACTTAAACAAGGCACACCCTAATACGCCCCAATTAAAAAGTAAAGTAACAATACAATACAATTCAACAATTATGTACAATTATAATTCAAGCACTGAAAACTTAATTAAATGCACTACAGGTAGTGTTTTTCAGAAATTAGTTCTCCCTAATTAAGCCAAATAATATAAGAATTGACACACTACTTTGGTAGCGCATTGGGATAACACGCTAATTGCGTCATGTCAAGATTTATCAAGAATTTATTTTTATCCTAAAATAATTAAAGAATATGGTAATTTTTTAACCTAAAATAGTCAAAAATTATTATAAAAATTATCTATTTTAAAAATAAATAAAATCGATCGAATAGTAAGCCTCGAGTTCTTTTTTGTGAAGTCATTATGAAACGGTCCAACAGCTGGGTAAAGGCAAAGACATACAGGACCGCTTTCCTCACGCCGCATCGAACCGACCCTCGCGATATACTTCAAGATCATCTCACTAACTCTACATACACATACACGTGCATAACTTAGAACACGGTGTCTTAAAGAATCATCTTACCTGATGGTCTCTGATGCGCTCCACCAGCAGACAACATATCGTCTTCAGGAGCTGGTGATTTGCGATAATCACCGTTATCTTTATCACCGAACGCGTCTGTTAAACTGTCCCTGCTGAAAAAATATTAACAGTCAAAATCATGATGATACATAATTTAAAACTGGTTTACAGAACTTTTTCCACCTGTTGTTTCCCCAAAAAATATTAAAGTCGCAACGACTTCAAAAGTCAGCAAGACTTTCAAAGAGGTTCATCACAGTATGAAAATAAACAAATGAGGAAAAAGGAACACCGTTTTTGTTTTCGAGGAAGGAAACATCGAAAAATGAGTTTCGGACGTAAAGAAACGCAGTGCAATGCAAAAAAAAACATTGCGGAAGAACGTGAAATTGTAAGGAAATAAACGACTTTATTCTAAAGATTAATTACTTTGCGCCCTCATTGGTTTTCTAGCTGTCTAGATATGTGGTTTACTGCTATCCCTCTTATCCCTACTTATCACTATTCTTCCCTCGACCAGTGATGAGGAAAATATAGTGCAATGGGGTTCGAACTCACGACGGCTGGCTGGCTTACCTACACTTTGATGTCTGTCTAAGCAATGCACATTGAAATCAAAGTTTTCACACAAAATAAGCATGTAGAAAATTGAATTACTAGCTGACCCAGCAAATTTCATACCGCCTAACAGATTCTTTCGATGTAGTCAAACGATTCAACCGATCTCCATCGGTTTCGTATATTTTACGTAATGCATATATTGATTGTATTAGAATTTTCAAAATTTAATTTCATCTCTTATTAACTCATTGAATGCCGTAATTAGAGACACAATAGAAAGACAATTGCTTATGTCGAACTGTGTAACTTAAGACATTCGAAAGGTTAAGTTCTTATTGACTGTGTGTGACTCTCAGATACATATACCTAATTATTTTTTGCTAATAATCATCACCAGTAGAATTTAACATTGTCTCAAGCCTCGTAGAGATTATCCGCGTTAGGTCCGCAGTTCATTTGTTTTAGCCACGCATCCATGCTGTTCAATAGCATAGCCATGTGTTACACACTGGTTGATACCGTATAGATTTTCTCCACGAAGTAATCTTAAGGTCACTTGCATACCGCTGTCGAACGATGCCTTACTGCTGTCCACGGACGCGTAGCTTCATTGATGCGTATTCGTCATTATACGCTTAGTGTACGCACTGTTTACATACAAATTTTATCCAAGAAGTAAACCTTGCGTACCGCTAGCGGACGCTGTCTTAGGCCTACTGTCTATGGACATGTAGCTTTATAGACGCAAATTCTTCATTATACTCTTGGCATGCCTGCTCACAGCTTATATAAAAAACTATGAAACTTTGTCAACGAAGCGGCAAAGACACGATGACAAGACGTTGCTGCTTCGTTGTCAGTTACATAGTATGCCTTAGGGTCAATTTATACTAGCGCATAGTCGAAGCGCATCGAAGCATCTATCCAAAACTGAACAAAACTGAACCTTAACTCCACATCGTAACGCACACATTACTTCTGAGATTTTTCTGCGCACTAATCAGCGTTGTTCACGCGCATACGAGCGAATTCCGAAGAATGCGCCCGTCTTTTTAAAATCTCAGAAGTAATGTGTGCGTTACGCTGTGTGGAGTTTAGGTTGAATTTGTTATGTTCAGTTTTGGATAGACGCTTCGATGCGCTTCGACTCTGCGCTAGTATAAATTGACCCTTAGTCTTTATGTTTAAATTTCATCGGAAGCGTATGGCATTAAGAAGTTCCGTAGTTACATAATGGTTACAGACACGTATGGGAAGGCAAGGATAATTGACAAAAATCTTTAGAGTCGGAAGCAAGCTGGCAGCTGTCCACGTTTACATGCATGCATGGATGCACAAGAACTGTTCCAGGTAGATTTTACCTTGAAGTACAAGTGCTACTTAGTAGTCTTTGCAGCCGTTCGTCGGAAGGGCTTGAAAGTTTAAAAAATATTAGTTGAGAATAGTTACAAATTTACTGGTAGACAATATTAAAAAAAAAATCTACAAATAGGAGTCAAATTAAATTAGCTGGTGAAGCTCAATGGCGGATTACTTATGTTACCAGAATAGGAAATACTATAGACCTCGCGAATTCGAGGGCCCCGGTTGGACATACAAAAAAAAACATACATTCAGCCGAACAAGAACATCTTCCTTTTCTAAGTCGGTTAAAAACAAGTCGAGATACTTCCTATAATATAGAATCTAATAAATATCGCAATATCTATAAAGCAACTGCAATTGGGCTATAGCTACCTAAGGGCTCTGCGATCTGTGCGAAAATTAGCTGGAGGTGTTTTAATTCGTTTCCATTTCACAAACATTTTGCGGGCCTTATGGTTGAATTTGTTACAGGCCCTGAGCTGGTTTAATCCGGCCCTGGTGAGAGTTACACGTTGTGGGTTTCGATACCCACGTAATCATAACAAGACATCTTCTACCGAGCCTTGTCTCAACCAAGTTAGAATCTAATAACCGTAACAGAGTACACCGTTTTCATACTCGTACCTATTGATACCGTACCGTACCTCGTATATGATAATATGACTGAGCCGATAATATGACTGATGACTGGCTTGTTGGTCTAGTGGTTAGTGACCCTGACTGCTACGCCGGAGGTCGTGGGTTCGATTCCCACCCAGGACAAATGTTTGCGTGATGAGCATAATCATTGGTTCTGTGTCTGGGTGTAATTTATCTATATTATGTATGTATTTAGAAATATATAGGTATGTTTATCAGTTGTCTAGTACCCATAACACAAGCTCTGCTTAGCTTGGGACTAGACGGCGTTGTGTGATAGTTGTGGAAATATTATATTATAATAGGTAATTTTTGTAAAATAAATTATTATTAAATAATATACTTAATTATAAAAAAAAGTTGAATGAATGCAGCTGATCCTTTATTTTATTTTTTAATGTCCTCTAGTAATTTCACCAGTTAATTTGATTTCACCCTGAACCATAAAAAAATAACATCAATATTTTCCTTAAAGCATTACCTCATCTCCAATTCATTGGTGTATCCATTCGACACGAAAGTGTCATCGTAGTCCGGCAGGGAGTACTTGGTCCGCCTCATCATCAGGAGCTTGGGCATCAGCTGGAGGAACAGTTTCTTCATCCAAGGTGACATGGTGTGTGTCGATGGTGACCTATTAGGGGGTTTGAGGGTCATGAAGTTGGGGTATGAATGAAGCTAGACCTACATTAGACCGCTGCACACGTGTAACACAACATGCCTGATTTGTACGTAGAACGACGTCGCGTGGCGTGGATCAAGTGTAGCTCTACAAGTCTAGTTTCCATATAAAATGCATGGAAACCGGTACGCCCAGTACCTCTACCATGAATTTAAAGCAATAGTATTTATCGATACTCGATACCGACTACGTAAATATTTTGTTTGGCAAATTTTGGTTCCGTAAGTGACCGCTAGAGGCGCTGTAAAATTTGCCATACAAAATATTTACGTAGTCGGTATCGAGTAGCGACAAATACTATTGCTTTAAAAACTCATGGTAGAGGTACAGATCGTCGTGTGTGGCACACGTGTGCGCAGTGTAGTTCTACCTTTAAGTTGGTGTAGCTAAACTATGCTTTCTTTTTCTATCTAGTCAGGTAGATACTAGTAGGTATTTTCTGGGGATACGTGGTAAGCGTCTAGATATTATTCACAAGGTTTTAGAGATTATTTCATCAATTATTATCTAGTAATTATGTTAGACATTTGTGGTTTTGATAGCTATAATAGCTACAATAAAAAATAACCCTCCCAAGGTATTCGGGTAAAAAGCATAGATATCTGAATGTGCCCAGATTTTATTCAACCTTTTTACCACCAACGTCAGAAATATCCAACCAACATTCTCGCGTTTATCACACCAGGGTCGCATATGCACGACCATATACTCCATCTCGTCACCTCTCCTGACACATATGGGGATTGAAGAGCTAAGCGAGATGGAATACCCAGTCGCACTCTGACGAATAGGACACGGAAGTGCTCGTTGGACCAATCCGAATCAAGCGGTTAGACCGTTAAAGGGTTAAACCATTAGTTGAAAATTTTACGTGTTGGTTTACTTATTTTATCAAACACGGTTTATTTTAATGGTCAACTAAGTTGCTGATAATATTTTTTAGCTAAAAGCACGACAAACCTGTTTGTCGAGCTTTTAGTTTTCGCCTAAGGGGTCACTAGAATCGTTAAAAAATAAAAGGGCCATTTTGACATTTCAAAAAGACCCTAGGATGTAACTTTGAAAGAAACAATAATAATAAAAAATAACAACACAATAAACAACAATAATAGGGGTCTGGTGTCGCGGGCTTGCAAACAGTGAGCAATGAGTAGCTCGCTGTCCGGCCGTCCGGTAACTGTCCAAACCAAGTCGTCGACGGCGCGTGCTGTTCCCGCGCGCCTCAAGGAGTTGTCAGCAACAGCAGGGGCCCAGCCGGGTCGAAGCCTACTGGGGCCAGGGTTATTCGAAAGGGCGCTCGAGCCTCGGTATGAAGGCTTGAAGGAACGGGATGGATTTTTTAGTCAGTAAGAGTCTGACACTATCTCCCGCTCCGCCCAAGAGCGGGGATTGTCATAGGATGATTTTTAAAATCGAAAAAAAAAAGAAAAGAAAAGGGGTCTGGTGTAGTAGTAGCAATTTTAGTAATTATCACACTGCCACGCATCACGCTGCATGTGGCGTGTCAACGCACCTACGCGCGTACTTGCATGAGTGCAAATCTGCATCATAGTGCGGGTTTTTTACGCACTCACGCGCGTAGGTGCGTTTTGTAAATTCACAGGCACGCACTCATTTCATACAATATCACGCAGGGCACGAGACTCAGTATGCCATACCTTGCGTGTCACCCCGTACCCACGCGCGTGAGTGCATGTTTCTCCGCATGTAGGCGCGTGATCTACATGAACGCGCGCGGATGCATTTTCGGTGGTTGGACTGTGCATGTTTTCTATACAAACGGAGATACTTACAAGCAACGTTAAGACACGCATTCACGCGTTACGCTGCGTGGTGCGTGGCAGTGTGATAACCGCCTTAGTAGTAGCTATACTACACCAGATAAGCCGCCAGGTAGTCAAAATACAAATATCAAAACAGGCCATTTTTTTGACAATCAGTGATTTTTATTAAAAAAAACAAAAAAAATCACTGAAAATTACCTCGATCGTACAATCAATATAAACAAAATAATGCGCTTTCAGCAGCCACATCATTAAGCGACGATCACTTAACAATCCATAGCTTTGAGCGCTTAAAGATCCAACTCAAATTGCCTCGTTAATTACAGTATGAAATACCGCTTTATTTTATACAGCGCCACAAATTATTCAAAGCTCTAATAGCTTACCGTGCTATCTTGCACGCCATATATCACACACACACAATGTTCTATTACTGTAATGACAAAATAACAATGAAAACGGAAGATTTATTCGAAGCGCTGAAATAGGGATGTGACTTTCGTATAATTCGAATAACTATTGTATTGTGGTAGTTCGTTGTTTGGAAACGGATAAACGTTAGGTATTTTTCAAAACCATTTAAGTTGTGCATAAATTATATTCATTCCCCATGGTCGTCATAACGGCATTCTCTAATATCCGGCTTTCAGTATCTTAATAATGTAGATTACTCCATAAAAAACGTATTTTTATTTTGATTATTAGGATAACGAAATAAATCACAAGGAATAAAGGGCTAATTGGAAATTTAATTATGCAGAATTCCATTAAAACCTGTTTTCCTGTAATGTAAACTGGAACAAATTGGAAAATTCTTGATGAAGCGTTTGGTGTGACATTTTATTATGAATTAAATATTCGAAGCTAAGACTGATCACACATTAGGCGTTCACGTTCCTCGGGCGTTTGAGTAGCGCAGTTGCCACGAGCGCGCTACGTGAGCGTCGCATTTTTCTGCCCTGCGGCATGTGTGGAGAGTGCTCTCGTCGTATTCTTACCGCTTCGCCCGCTATCCCCACCGTCCGCTACTGCCATCATGCACGAACATTATGCTGATCATAATGCTAATAATAAACATCAAGGTGAGCGCCAAGTGTGCGCCGCGCACTCACTGCACACACGTCACACAGCAGCAACACGCGACGCTTACGCAGCGCGCTCGCGGCGCGCACGCGGTCCCCGCGTCGTTCATACGTCCGAGGAACGCGCACGCCTAATATAGGGAACGCCTAAACTCTACTTGGCACACTCGCACTTTTGTTTATTTTGACTTGAAGGAAAGTTTGACAAGTTCTATAAGAACCTATTACATGCGCTGAATATCGCATGCGATCTTACTAATTTTTATTCATAGAAAGACAGTCTAGTCTATATTTCTATGTCTATGAATGAAAAATAGTAAGATCGCACGCAACATTCAGCGCAGTGTAATAGGTCCTTAACATCTAAGTCCAAATTAAAAAACCAGTTGTAGGTAACTGCATAATGGCAAAATGACTTTTAGCTGGATAACGTGCACTGGCAGTCTACCACTGTTAGCGATTAAAAAATGTCTACAGAGTAAAATAAGTATGTCGTCATTTTAATCCACAACTAGGGGCTGATGCACGTGTCATGCCCGTGAACGGGTGCCATCGGTTGAGACTGGTCATCTCTTGGCTGCCAGTGGCTTAATTCGGTTTCTATTTATAATTACATTTTATAAAAAGAATAGTAACTTATTATTATTACGTATCTACCAACATTGTGCTCACATATTAGAAGCGACAAGAAATATGTAACCAAGATCTATGTAACTCAATATATTTTAAAAAGAGTGTCCATGGAGTTTCTTGCACGTTCTTCTCCATAGAGACCTACGTTTTGGAACGTGCAATTTAGCTTCACTTTTCTTGGACTGACCGACATTTGACTATTCAAAAGTGCCTGCAAATGGTCTATTTGAAATAAATGATTTTGAATTTTGACAACCAACGACCGTACAGCCACTAGACGCCTCATGCTTGAACTAGGTTCTGTCAACTAGCTGAGTTACGGGGAGCAAAGTACTACGTTCTGATTGGTACGGGAGAGTGGAGTACTGCGTTCTGATTGGTACGGGAGAGCAAGGTACTGCGTTCTGACTCGTCGATACACTAAATCTATAAGTCATATGTGTTGACAGACATGCGTCGTCGTTATTAGACGTCTCATGGCTGGAAGATCATTGTCCACAACTGTACTTATACAGAATCTGCGAATGAATTGTTGCAGTTGGATTATTTTTGGGCGAAGCTCCTTCAAAGCGGGGCAGAGCTTCACCGTATACTCCATTCATCAATTATTCGAAGGTATGCTTTATTACAGGTATATAGCTATTTACACAACGAAAAACAATCTTTATAATGGTCCTTTTCGCCACTACGATTTGCCGGCATCGTTGACAACATTCGCTTTACGCAATACCAACACAAAGTAAACTAAACGTTCAGTGCCAAGTACTTCTAACAGTCGACTTCGAATTTCAAATCCCATTATTTTCGAATAGCCAGCAATAGTTGGCACGTCACTACGCACAACAGTTGATACCACAGAGCACGGACACACCTCTGTGTCTACTGCTAGAAACGGCACTGTCAACATGCAACTTAGTTGACTCGTGTTAGTAAGTGTCAACGTTTACTCATAAAAATAAATGACCCGTATTGATCTACAATATTATACTCTTATTAAAGGATGGACCGCAATAAGGACGGTCACAATCCAGTATCCCAACAAAGATGACCTTGCTAGCTTCAATTTACAGCTGGTCTTTTAATAGACAGCAGGTGTAATCAACAACTTCAATATCTTTGGATGATGAGCGCGTTTTCGCGACCGCAGTTTCGATAGCAGTGACTGATTTGCGAATGAGTTGGCTCGTAAGTAAATCCCTGTAGCCGCAACACACCCCAATCACAGAAACCAAGCTCTAACCAAGGTGACCTCTGTTGAAACTCTGAATTGCAACCGTCTGGTCCGTGCTTCTTTAACGCATAAAAAAAACTAACCTCTTGGATCCCAAACGATGAAATTTTGCACAGAGGTTTTATTGTATTTCAGAAATAAGTAAGCGTTTTTCATAATTGAACTCCTAACGCAAAACGGGGTGGAAAGGTTCCTTTGGAACTTTTTGTGTTCATCCATAATAGTACTTGCTAGTACAGTCGCAATCATTTCTGCCTGATTACTTAAAAAATTTCGCTTGAATCTTGCGGCGCGGCGCCAAATCAAACCCTTTGAAGTTATCGTTTCAAGTACAAGTAAAAATAAACTTAGCGATGGTGAAAGTGTCTTTGATGGTACATATTGTACAAGTACAAATATTGATGACGTTTCTAGTCACTGCCTGTGCTTTCGTGCTCTATGGTTGAAACCATTTGTAGCAGTGCGATCACAACAGCGCAGTCGGTTAATTTTTATTATAACGAGAACGAGAGGGTAGTTTCACTTGCAGTCAATGCTCGTGTAGCCTCGGTACACACCTTTGTTCTAAATTTAAATCGTGGTAACATGGATAAAATGTTGTTGTAGCTTGCTCAACTTCGTACGTAGTACCGAATTGTAATTCACATGATGAAACCAGTCTTGTTTAGGTGATTTTCATATGAGAAAGACTTACCTATATAGTCTTTCTTATATTTTCTGCGTTCTTATGTATCTGTCATAGTAAAATTGTAAATACCATTAGATTATAATCTATCTCGATAAATTGTAAACTATCAAGTGATTGTGAACCGGAACATACGGCTTACAATTTAGCGCATTTTTTTCGGTAGATTACAATCTATCGAAGTGATTTGTTAAATCCTAATCTATAGTGCGTTAAATTGTTAAATTTAAGTAGAATATAAGTATAATCGTAATGCTGGCGATTTTCTAGCTAGCTCTTTACTTATTTTTAGTACCGTCAAACGGGTTAAACAGGGCTGCAGGAGTGAGTAGAGACAAAACTTTAATTAGATTTGTGCTTCGATACCAAACTATTAGTTTCTAACCAAGCATCGGTTTTTTTAAAATCACAATTCATTTTTAAACTAATTTCATAATTCAATTAAATGTCTATAATTAAATACCAAATCAATGTTTTGTCTCTTTACATACATTTGCATTTATAATTCTCTCATTTGACGGTACGTACTAACACCAGCTCTAAATACTGTGAGTGTTCACTGGCTAAAACAGACAAAGTTTTTTTTTCTAATGTGCAGAGGCTTTTTTTCGGATGTCTGAAATGCACCGCCCAAAATAATTTCGCAGCAAACTTTATTATGAGCAGTGGAAACCAGTGGTAGCGGCCCCCACTTCTGAATTGTCCGTGACGGGTTCAAATCCATATATAGGTATTTAGATCATCATCTTCCTGCCCTTGTCTTGTGTTACTTGGAGTCGACGCAACATGATTTCTTCTTCCATTCTGTCCTGTCACCCGTCATGCTATCACTAACTCTCTTTTCTTAAATCCCTTATAATAACATCACCAAATACCTGTCCAATTTTCCAATTGAAATACATGTAAGATTTTTTTATAAGAATTGATTTTTTTTGTTAGGTATTTCGCTGAACTGGACCTTTTTTTGGCGCAAACGTAAGACAATAAGACATAAAATGTTCCTTTTTATTTTATTTTATTTTTTTATTTTATGTTTGTCTTAAGTTTTTGTTGTCTACAATGTTTTGTGCGCCAAAATAAATGATTTTCTTTCTTTCTTTTAATAATATAAACTATATGGTATTTAAATAACATGTAGTTATGGTAAAATTATTAGCTATATAGGTACCAGCGGTAACTTATTGATCTTTCTTATTTGTCTTGATTTTTACAAGCTTTTTTTTTAGATTCCATCCCACGGTGACTCTACTCATTTTTTTACTTAAAAATTCTATTTTTTTTTTATTAATTTTTTAGTATCATGTTTGCAACGGACTCAGGTTGACCTATACTTACTTCTTGTATGAAATTACATGAAAATTACGAATTTCGTATACCCTAATTATTGTTTTTTTCGTTTTTGGTTGTATATAGCTATGTAGTAGCGAGCGAGTATGTAGTTATAGTTACAGTATTTTAAAATATTTTTAAATATCATGTAGGAACTTGCCGATAAAAGAACAGCTATTTAAAAAAACTGATGACAACCAACACCTCTTTACAAATGCTAGATAGTTTTCTTGCCATGATGTCTGGCCATCTTGGAACATGGACCAAGGAGATTTATTTCAGAAGTGCATATAAAAATTATACGCATTTCTGAGTTGTATGCTCGTTCTGAACCAAGAGTCGTGATGATCGTGTATTGTTATACCATTTAGCGTTTACTCTCAATTTAACAATAATATTATTTCTAAGGGTAGGGAAATTTTAAGATCTACCCTTTAATCAAACCTTTGTTTTACTGTGTTAAGGTAAAACTAGCATTATGTGCGCATCTGTGTCTACTAATTACAAGCAATATATTTTACTGGACAAGCTAAGGTCAGGTTTTGTAAATAATTTATATTTAGGGTAACTAAAGCTTGCAAATGGTCAGACCACAGCCGTGGTCAGACTGGTCAAGTTGATTAGCGTCAACCAATCACAACCAATAGGCACATAATATATACGTACTTATATAAATTTTAAAAGCTTTGTAGTTATTTAGCAAATGTCAAAGCTAAGGTAAGATTTAATCATTTTTTCACCATCATCTTTATTTATTATGTTTTTTAAGCACTGCCACTAGATTTTTATGATAACTTTATTTACCTTGATTTTAAATGAAAGTAAATAAGATTTAGATAATATACAACAACTACCAAGCGACAGTATAGCCAGAGATATAACCAAGGAAGTGGAAACAGTGAGAAAGGAAGCTAACTAACTTTCTTACTCACCTAAAATGAACGTTGAGAACGCAAACGGTCATCCAAACACTCAGAGACACCAGAATCATGGTGAACAGCAAATACTTCCCTAATAAAGGTATAGCGAGCGACGTGGGCGGGATTATTTCAGCCAGCAACAGGAAGAATACAGTCAGCGACACCAAAATCGAGATGCTTAACGATATCTACGAGAAAAGAAAAAAAGAATATTTACCTGAAATGCACGTTAAGTATGCAAACAGTCACCCAAACGCTGAGCGAGACGAGTATCATCGTGAATAGTAGATATTTCCCAAGCAAGGGGATTGCCAGGGATGTTGGCGGAATTATCTCAGCCAGACCAAGGAAGAACACAGTGAGGGACACCAGGATGGAGATGCAGAGCGATATCTAAGGAAGAGAAGTCTCTTTTGAGTTATTTTGTTCAATTCTTTGGTTTTTTGCACACTAAATGTGGAATTAGCTTGTGATGTTAAGGTTCCTTGACACCCCACTGTTGATGCTGATGATGTTGATTTGGACGATCATTCTTCTATTGAGACAATACAGACGATTGACTGACTTGAAATAATAAACATGATTACTGAGTCGAAAGCCTTTGTTGAATCGATATGATTGGTAATACTCTACTCTACTACAGTCAATCGTGTGTACCTATAATTTACGTAATCCACTTCAATTTCCTGTCGACAAATTAATTTGTATAGTTCACTCACGAATTGTCATGCTTACCATTTCACGTTCTTCTTGATGGGGTGGTCAACGAACCTTGCTCACAAATTAATTCCACCTGTATATAAATCAGTGCACGAAAATCCATACTATAGCTATCACATTACATTTGAATAATTATAAATTGTCTTTCCACTAACATTTAATCAGAAAAAGAGTAAGGTACAAATCATGGAATGTGTTCAACCAATGAGTGATATATTTGGGATCATGCAATGATATGATTTATTTGAGGATAAATTTAGAATATTATTGAATTTCTTTCCTTTAATAAAGGTAAAATTTTGGGAACATGGGAACCTAATTAATTTGTTAAAACTTTAGTTTCTAAAGAAAAAAAAAAGAAATTAATGAAGGCTTGGATCACTGATAAATTCATGAAATTTTGTAATAGAAAAAATAACTAGGGAAAATGTTGGACCTTGAAACCCAAGAAGGATAGGCAAAAGTTCAATCAAACCTAAGAAAAAAAAGTCTTTGTCTTAGCCTGAGTAAAAAGGACAAAGCTGTATTTTTAGAATTAATCATTCAAATTAAGGGGTAAACATTCGTATCTCAGGAAGATTGGATAATAATATAAAAAAAAAATATAAAGAATAAGAAATTTAAATTATCTTCAATTCACAAAAGGATGTGGAAAGACAATAGCAAACACAAACAATATCCAGATGATACTAACACACTCACACGACTAGCTAGTGATTCAAAAAAGACCATTACCAATGGATGAGGGGCATGAAGGATGGTATTGCGGATTGAAGGCTATATGAACATGCCCTGAAACATCCCATTCACATTTACATAGAAAGCTATTTGTAACGACATTCTATTAGAATTTTATGTTAAACTTAACAATGAATTTTAAGTTTTAGGATTTTTAATTTTTTTTTTAGTTTCCCCCCACTTAAATCTATAATGTTAAGGCACTATTGCACAAGCGTTTCTCAAGCTGCTTACACGTAAATGTAATTACACAGTTTTAAACACAAATAACATATCAATGATTGAGAAAAACTTTGAGCAATAGCGTTCTCATTAGTAGATATATATTTCAAGACTACAAAAAGACGAAATAGATAATGTAGAAAGAAACCTATTATAAATTATAAAGATCCTTGTTTTGGTTTACGAAATAGAAGAGAAAGAGTCTGTTACTAAAAATAACTAAAGTCACTCTAGGAGCGATGAGTCTAAATAATCCACTAATTTAGTCATAGTCCAGAAAACGTAGTTGAAAAGAAAATAGTTTTTAAGAACAATGATGTCTTTAATTTCATTTATAAAATTAATGTTAAAACAAACGAGAATATAGAAAGTAGAAATTAGCTATCAGCCCCAGTTTTAAATAGAATGTCGTTACGTCTACCACACACATTAAAAGATCTATTAAACGAACTATTAATTACCTTCTCTCCAGAGTCCGAAGGCAGATAGAACACCAGTACAGTCAAAAACGTAAGTCCTACACACGGTATGATCAGGTTTACTGTATAAAACAACGTCTTTCGGCGCATTGTCAGCTTGAATGTTATATCTGTAAAAGATATCAATATTACCAAATGTTAAAAGATCAATATTACTAACTCAAATCTGGTTTTCTTTTGATTTTAGATTAACAGCTTCACCTCCAGTAATCTCTTCTCATTTCATGATTATTTCATCCATAAGAGGTTCACAGTCAACTGTTGGACACAAGCCTTCCCCAAGTGTCGCCATAACGACCGATCCTGTGCGACTCGTATCCGTCGGATTTTCCTCTTTTAGTTGTAATACATTTTCATTGCCTCTAACATAATCTTCTACGTTACCATCTGCATTGCATTTTTTTTTCAAGGATTACAAAAGCGATCATAATTTCCTCTCTTTACTAGACCCCATGTCAAAGAGAAATGATTGAAGATATATTTTACCTGAAAAGGGTTCCGGACAGCAAGGATAATACTCTTCATTCCTCGTAGCTGGAACTTCCAATATATCCCATTCAACCGACAAGTAGAACTCGCTTAAATCTATCCCGACGTGAACCAAACTGTTGCCTGATATTTGGTCCATGTGTTTTAAGTCCACCTGTAATATAATCCAGACAATAAGTTAACTCTCTGCGGATGGGACAAATTCGCAAAACACTGGAAAAGTCAAATAGGTCTTTGTAGGTATGCGGAACTTAGTGTAAAATTCCACATATCTTCATTGAATAGGGAGGATCCTCCGACTAGACGGGTATTATGTCTGGTTTGGTCAACTATCCGATAGATGATTTAGGACTGTTGCATGTTCAAATGGCACGTAAAACTAATTGCGAAGATTTCGTAGTTTAGTTTATATATAGCGCCATAGATGTCGCTATAGGACCATCAAATTCCATAAAGATCCCTGTTTGACCTTTCCAGTGTAAACTAAATCCAGAATAAAGAAGAATTTGCATTTAGAATGAAATTAACGAATTTAGCAATAGCTTTACAATGACCACCGATGACAACAATCTTTGCGTCTAGCTAAGGCTTAACTAAGATCTTTTTTACATAGTATGGGTAGGATCACAGAAAATATGAAAGAGGTTTGAAAGGAAATACTCTCAGATTTGTACTACGAGTTTAGCCGCTTATCTGACACCCTTTAACTCCACTACAGGCAATAAACCATTACGAACGCGCATTACGCAACTAACAGACCACGCACACTTAGATCGTAAGTTTGCTGTTGGTAGTGGTACTATGAGCGTTGCCCTACTTTGTGGCATGCCTGCCCCGCCTACAAGGCTATTCTAACTTCTTTCGTCAGTTATATGGGTAGGATAATAGTAGAACGAAAATATACGTCTTTTATATAAGAGAAAAAGGATAGATACTACTTGTATGAATCCAGCTGTCACCCGCACCATACTGTAGCAATAGGCTAGTTGCCGTAAAAAATGTAATTAGTCCGTCTTTTAGATTATTCAAAAATAAGGGACACGTATTTTTTTATTTGTAAATTAAACCAAAAATGACAAAGATATAGCCCATTAAAGTTACGTGTAACATAATGCCGTGCTGCATTTTGTCGCACGGGGTGACGTCACATATAACTTTAGTGGGCTATATCTTTGTTATTTTTACTTTAACCCCTGAGCCCAAGCATTTAAATAGGTATAAATACGGATAAATAGAAAAGGTTGCTTAGTTTCGAAATTTACAAACTACTTTATTAAGAATTTCTTATTTTCATTCTTAGATACATAAACAATAAATAAACCCTTATAATTTTGATAATCTACGTGGACTTTTAATAGTATTAGTATTAGTTTTTTTCCTAAAATGCGGACTAAATAAAATTTAATTATTTTGACCCTGGAAACTACCCTATTGTAGTGTAGCTTATATTTAGGTCATAAAATCATTTGACTGGCCTGTTGGTCTAGTGGATAGTGGCCCTGACTGCTATGCCGGAGTTGTTGGGTTCAATTCCCACCCAGGACAAATGTTTGTGTGATGAGCAAGATCATTTGATATGTGTCTGGGTGTAATTTATCTATAATATGTGTGTATTTAGAAATATATAAGTATGTTTGACTCATAACACCAGCTCCGCTTAGCTTAAGACTAGATGGCGTTGTGTGACAGTTGTGGAATATTTTACTATCATTATTTTATTACCTGAACAAACCATCTCTAATATCTTACTGCATAGATCCAAAGCCTAATTAAGAGAAAAGTTTAGTTAAAAACCATCTGCTATTTACCTGAGCTCCATTATAAGTCCAAGATCCAAACTTCATGAAGCAGGTCTGTTCATCAAAGGGAAAGTACTCCACGTTGATCTCGCAAGACGACTTGTAGATCGCAGGCGGCTTCCAGTTCACTTCACCGGTGTACTTCAGAGTGGCTTTTGTCATGAGGGTTACCTAGAAACCAAAGAGGTGTTGGACATTTATAAGTCGAGATAGCATAGTCAATATATTATGAGTCTCGTATTGAAATTCTAAATTAATACAGTTTAAAAGTTCATCCTCCTCCTTGCGTCGTATTCCTCAATGCTGAAGGGTTTTTTTTTTTGATGGGATAAATCATCCTATGACAACCCCCGCTCTTGGGCGGAGCGGGAGATAGTGTCAGACTCTTACTGACTAAAAAACCCATCCCGTTCCTTCAAGCCTTCATATCGGGGCTCGAGCGCCCTTTCGGATAACCCTGGCCCCAGTAGGCTTCGACCCGGCTGGGCCCCTGCTGTTGCTGACAACTCCTTGAGACGCGCGGGAACAGCGCGCGCCGTCGACGACTTGAGCTTGGTCCGGACAGTTACCGGACGGCCGGACAGCGGGCTACCCATTGCTCACTGTCCGCAAGCCCGCGCTCAATGCTGAGGGTCGTGACCTCCCTGCTTCATCGCTTTAATTTTTATGGTGTTTTTCCATTTATTCTGGTGTGAAGGGCTTTGTATACCGTGGAGTCAAGAACGGTGCATATCTAGTCAGACCAACGTATTGGGCTGCACCCGCGAGGCCTTTTTCCATCTACTGTACCAGCCACGATTAGCCATTCGAGGTTTCCATCTTCTTTCATTTCAATGTGACCGAAGTATTTCAATTTAGCGAAGACATTCGGACGACAACCGCGAGGAGATTTTTAGTTCACAGAATGTATACGTTGGTCCGAAATGCGGCCCAAGGATACGGAGCATTTTTCTTCAGCACCACATTTCAAAGGCATCAATGCGTTTGCGATCTGCTGCTTTCAGCGTTCAAGTCTCAGCGCCATATGAGGAGATCGAGAAGACCAAAGTCCGCACCAGTTTGGTTTTGGTCTTTATGGAGATGTTGCGGTTCCACCAGATTTTGTATAACTGAGATATGACGCTCTTGGCCATGCCAAGTTCATAGTCAGACTAAAATGGATCTTTAGCTGCGGTTTGAATTTGAACAAGAGGTCATCCTGTTCTTGTAGACTGCATCATCAGAGTGGAAATCCACGAAATAATCATAATTGTTTGTTATCTTAATAGATCATGTTTTGGGTATTCTGAATCAAAATTACTAAAAATTTCTTGCATATCATTTTTTTTTTTGTAATGGATAGGCTCGCGTTTGACCACAATCTCACCTGATGGTAAGCGATGATGTGGCCGACGATTTAGCACGCTTGCCTAGAAGCAATCTATTCACTCTTGACTTAAAGACCCCTAGGTTATAGCTATCAGGAAACACAGACTCCGGCAGGGAATTCCATTCCTTAGCTTTACGCATAATGAATGTACTCCTAAAACACTTTGTACGTATAGGTGGGATGTCCACCATGTACCGGTCGCGCAACGCCGTACGTCTTGTGGTCCGATGATGGAACGGACTTGGCGGAATTAAATTGTGTAACTCTAGTGCACACTCCCAGAAGTGTAAACGATAGAAAACAGACAGGCTAGCAACTCGACGTCGATGCTCAAGACTTTGGAGTTTTGACTTCACAAGAGCTTCATTGCCTATGATCTTCTTGGCACGCTTTTCAATAGACTCTAGTGCATCCAGCTGATATTTGGCTGACCCATCCCAAAAATGAGAGCAGTACTCCATAGTGTGTTATGGCTATGGCTATTGTGTCTGCAATTTCCACGATTGAAAGGAAAAACAAAACTTTGTTTTATCTCAGGTATTACGGCCCGTTCACGACCTTATCGCTGTGAGCGGTAGATAAGCACAGGCCGGCGACCGGTATAAACCAAAAATATTCAAATGTTTGAACCACGCCACGAGACGCCGTTCATAGCTCCGCGCCCGCTTACCGGTCCCGCTCACCGCGCCGCTCTCCGCTAACACCAAAGTCGTGACCAGGTCGTTACTCCTGTTTTGTAGGTACATTCACAAATCTGTAGCCCAAAAAAATATTTGTTCCATGCAGGAATCGAACCCGCGACAGGCAGCGCGGCAGCCAATCGCTCAGCCGTGCTGTCAAATCACTTGAAATCGTACTCACTTCATAGTTCCCATCCCAGTTGTTATAAAGCACTATGTCAGGCAACCAGATGTGCTCAGAAGGGACGTACAGCATCTCAACGCCGCCGTACTCATCAGGGTTCCACTGTAGCTTGTAGTCGAACCATTTCTGGAACACATCGTGACTTCTTATAAATGTTCCACTTTTGACTGAAAACTACTTCATTATTCATTTAGTTAGGCAGGAACAGTTTCCCAAGTTTTCTCCCTCGAGGACTGGGTAAGAATGTCTAATTTAATGTATGCCTCAATTTGACGTTAGTATTAACCCCAAGATAGTAACATCCATTTCTTTGTATACCAACTTCACATAGATATAGGCTGTTGGGAACCTTTTCTGATTTAAGACAGGTAGAAACTGGAAAAACGATTACATTCCGACGTGGAAAATACGCAAGTTTTTAAAACTTTTACATTTATGTTGTGACAAACCACAATGTTGTTATTATAACTGTTACGTTCCTAACAAGGTAAATAAGAAAGTTGTTATAACCGATACATTCATAATATGGCAAATAGGTAATAATATTGTTAAAACCGTTACGTTCATAATGTGGCAAACAATAATATTGTTAAAACCGTTACATTTATAATGTGGAAAATAATAATGTTGTTAAAACTGTTACGTTTATAATGTAGCAAATAGTAATCTTGTTAAATATGTTACGTTCCTAAAATGGCAAACACGAAAGTAATGGCGGTGCACTTAGTGAATAAGTTGGCATTTACGAGTAGAAAGATCCAAATTAAAATTTAAACGCTGTGTAAATAATTTAACTCACCTGTTCCACCCAAAGGTTGGTCGTCATGACCTGATTCTTAAGGTTGACTTCCATGAGCTGTGACAGCTTCAGACCAAGCCTAACCGTCAGTATGTCACTCACATTGGTCACCGGACGTATGAGACGGTTGTAGTTACTGAGCAGGTCATCATATAATCTCTTTACATCTGGATTTGCTTCAAGCAGCTTTACGCCTGGAAAACAGAATATAAAACAATGACCATGGCTTCTAAGTCTTTCTAATTCAAATCAGCTGTCAAACTGTGAATGCTTTTGAGATTGGCTGACCCAAATATCACTGGCCAATTAAATTCACTTAATATTGATATTAAAATTGGGTTATCCCTTATTGCCTAGATCTGTCTATTACTCTAGCATAAATATATAAATAAGCTTTTGATCTGCGGAATAATTTATTGATATTAATTTTATTTGTCTAAATGTTTTTTTTTTCTTCCAAGGTGTGATTCTAATATGTACATATCTTCGCGTACAAGACAGAAATAAACGCAAATCATTTATATCGCATATTTTCAGAAAAGACTTAAAAAATAGCCAAAATAGACTTGTTCTCCAAAGCATTTAACAAGTCAGTCGAAACCATTCTGCAAGCGACTGTACTAGTGACCCAAAATTCTATAAAACGTCAAAAATACTAGAAAAATAAACTCTCTACTTACCGAAACAGTTCCTGGCGTAACTTAACAATATAAACACGAATCCTAACTTCATTTTGATGGATATTTCTAGTGTTTTTTGTATATTTTCAAAGGAACATGTTTACAATTCGCGAGATGCTGCCCGATGGCTGAGATGAAAGTAGTAGCGCGCAGGCGTAATCAATAGTGAACTTACGCCTTTATTGTTTTGAAAGGTAGGAATTCGCAAAGTTGTATTTCGTTTGCAAGGATATAGATGGCGTTACTGTCATGCTGATATTTTCAGTTTTTAAGTTATTAATCTACACTACGTAAATTTAATTTACCCATTTAAGAATTTATACTTTCGTTCATTTTAATAAATAAAGTTTATTTTCGAAATGGAGAGTCATCCAATGATTTCTCCCGCACTAGGGTGGAGAAAACGCGTGTGAGACTTTTACTGACTACAACCACACTTGTATTTGCTTTCTAGGATTACAGGTTTCCTTTTCAGACATTCCCCGTAGCCCTAACGAGCATCGGCCCTGCTGGGCCCCTACGGATTTGCTGACATTCTCTGAGGTGCGCGTGAAACACCACGCCGTACCTACTATAGGTAAGAACACTTTTCACTTTTAACAGGTCATACGTATTTATGTTAGATCTAAACAATACATCAAAGCCTACCTAATTACCTATGCATGCTGTGAAAATTTTCAATAAGATACAGCGGTAATAACATTTCAAAGGCAAGTGAAAGATCGTAGGTGGGTTTTAATCAGTCAAAGACTCACACGCGTTTTCATTTCACCCAGAGAGGCTAAAGTTATCTTATAATTTCCAGCCTCAAAAAAAATATTATGTATCTAATTAGAGATTTATCAAGCAAGAAGACACAGAAGGTTGGAATAAGTGTGTACAAAATAAAATAAACGACATATTATTTTAAAATAATTTAATATAGCATTCTTATTTCTTAAAACAATTGACTAAAACACCTAAACTAAAACAACTTTTTAATATTTTTATTGCTTTTAAAATTAAATAACTTATAAATTACATATTCTATTTATTTACATGAGTCGGTACGTATTTATTTATCGGCTTTAAACCCAATCCAATCGGTTTTTTACACAGGTTTTTTTAAAATGTTAATTATCGAATATTATTAAGTAAATAATATAGTTTAACATTTTTCTTTAGCGTAGATTTTTGTCGTACCGCAGGTTTCTGTCGTACCGTAGATTTTCGTCGTACCGCAGATTTCCGTCATAGCGAATATCTTCGTCGTACCATAGATTCTCGCTGTCAGTCGTCATTTTGGCAGTACAATTACAAATAATATAATTAGTAATTAAAACGGCTCATAATATAAATAAAAGAATTAAATTTCGGTCAACTATCTTTCGTTTTGCCTCTTAATATTATAACTTCTTCTGTATGGAAACGACTCGTGTGGATCTTCATTATCTGCGGACAAAAAAAAATATACCTTGAAGAAATAGAGATATATTTATGAGAATTCTAACTTCATAATTATTGTAACGTCTGACTGTCAAATCGAATCAAATATTATTTAAATTTAATTTATTTACGAATTACTAATGAGAGAAAGGGGAATGAAACTTTTCCCACACATTGCTGGCATGTATTTTTTTTTCTTTTCGCTAAAAGTGAAACCTCTTTAGTCGTTCACTTTTGACAGAGTGGTCGTGGTTGACAATATTGCATTTTCGTTGGCGAGTGAGGCTCTCGCGATGCGTCTCCACTTGTCACGGTTTACGGCGTTTCGAAAACTGGACTATCGAGTGTAATATAGGGAAAAAATACTGTTTTATTTATCTTGCTGTTAAAAATTTAAATATCCAAGTTGCCCGTGGACGCTGAGGGCACAGTTTTGCTTTTATGACATGGTGTTCAAAAGGTTAAGTAACGTACAATACTCTGGCATCAAAGCGCCCTAACCAAGTATTAAAATAGTCTGAAATATAAGATTTTTTTTATTGACATTAAACTCACCTCTGACTTGAAACTTCGGTAAGGGCCATAAGCTGAACGGATAGAAGTAAGCGTTCGGCAACCTTCGCACGACTATCGTTTCTTCTTGCACCATTTTAGATCCTGAAACAAATTCTTCTATAAGTATCATGACAACTACAGAAGTATTTAAAGTAGGTAAATGCTGCAGGGTAGTACCCAAAAAAAAATTTTTCAATTTTTTTTCCAATTCGGTGCTTAGTCTCCTCTTCTTCCTGCCCTTGTCCCGTTTTATTTGGGGTCGGCGCAACACGTTTTTTTCTTCCATTCTGTTCAATTCGGAGCTCAGT
Source organism: Mythimna albipuncta (assembly GCA_929112965.1). Classification (NCBI taxonomy): domain Eukaryota; kingdom Metazoa; phylum Arthropoda; class Insecta; order Lepidoptera; family Noctuidae; genus Mythimna; species Mythimna albipuncta. The sequence goes on from OV815973.1 coordinate 4,322,851, forward strand.
ATCAGAAAGTAATAAAAGTAAAAATTAAATTAGCAGTGACGACATGTGTGTCATGGATAGTCGTAGTCCGAAATGAAACCCCGGGGACCTGGAACGCTATGCCAAGAAGGAACATTGGTGTAGTTTTAATCAATAAAAGTCTGACACGCCCTCCCATCCCACCCTGGAGCGGAGAAGTCATTGGATCATTTAGCGCCTTAAAAAAACAACGTGTACCTATGTATTATTATTGTTGATAGGCTTGCATTTGACCACTATCTCACCCGACGGTAAGCAATGATGTGGTCGACGATGGAGCACGCTTGCCTAGAAGTAACCTATTCACTCTTGAATTAAATACTCCTAGGTTGTAGCTATAAAGAAAAACAGACTCCAGTAGGGAATTCCACTCCTTAGCTCGTTTACCATAAATGTGTTCCCAAAACGCTTTGTACGTACATATTTACACAATTACACCCATTAAAATCATCAAAATATATAACTCTCTAAATTAAAAAAGTTAAACGTCTTTTTACCGAACACTGTAACATTTTACCTTTCAACTTCAACTTGAACTCTTAATTAATGGCCTTTGTGGAAAAGACACCACAATTTTGCCAATAACACGTGTGGACTATTAATAAACCATCACATTTTACCTTTCATCAGAAATAGGAATGTGGGTTCAAACTTCTAAATCGTAGTGATTTGGCGTTGATACAATAAGACATCAAAAAGAACCTTATAGAATCGTTTAGGACACAATAGCTTGTATTCCCAGTCAGAAGGGATCATCAAAATTCCTACCGGGTATAAAATCCACGCTTGTTATTACTAGAACACGGAAGCGGTAGAGCAACTGTAATAATTCTCGGTGAGAAACTAGGAAGACAACTCATTCAATGTCACACGCATTACAATATTATTAAAATGTGGAGCCGGAATTTTCCTGACTTCCTGGCCAATATACTGATCGCATGGTCCAGGCTTCCTGATTGTAATGATCAGATGGATCCATTTTAATGAATTACATTCCAGCGTGAGTAATGTTATAAGAGATGAATTAAGCACAAAGAAACTTTTTGTATTTGAGAATAAAGAGTTATAACTACAAATCTGTTCTAAAGGAGTTTTTTTTAATTGATATAAGATAGTACAGTAATGCAATCGTTGATGGTGAGGTGCACTACTAGTTTATTCAGAGCGTATTCATTGCCTTGAACACAGCTAAATTATTAAACGGACGGGAAGACCGCAGCAAGCAGAGTTTATGATCTTTTCTGATAGAATTTGAATGGAATGATTTTTCTTCTCGTAAATTAAGTCTACGCTATCAGTATATTAGAAGACACCTCTTTCTATTGGTCTCTTTTGCATGATTCTTTTAATAATCCAAAATTTTGAGAGAATATGCCTTTTTTTCAATTGGTGTAAACCAGTGCGTGACTGCGAACCCACTTGGTGGTAAGTAGTGAAACAATCGTTGATGGTGAGGTGCACTAGTTTATTAAAAGCCTCTAGCCTTGAAAACGCCTAAATTATGTATGGACGGGAAGACCGCAGCAGGCAAATTGTTCCAGTCCTTCGACGTACGCGGTCGGTATGTAAGTTTCAACAACTTAAATGTGAATACTCGCCGTACGTCGGATACACCGATGGTAAAAAAGAGATGGTCGAATCAATTCATGTAATTCCGGCACACACTATCCAAAATGGTATCACTAATTCAGAAAAAGGTTTTCTATTTGTTTCAAATCTACAAATTCCATACAGAGGATTTGAGTTCACAATCCAGTGTTGACAATTGGTCTACATGTAGCTGCCACTTCCCGGTCGTGTGCGTTAGGAACCACCATTTATCACTTAAGGCGATGTGCATAAAAATGGACAGTTGTACGCCACAGATTTATGGATATTGGACATAATTGATGTTGCATAACTTCCCACAACTATCTTTGTTTTCGACAAATGTAATAATATAGGACCAGTCTTCTTTAGATTCCGTGGATAGTTCTTGAAATCAAACGACCTTCAGGACGAGTTCACTGATCAGATAAAATGTGTCCTTGGGTTTGGGACAAAAGTTAAAAGTCCTTTAAAATAAAACGACGATCCCTGACCCAATGTAAGAAAAAAACGTTTGGCCCTCACATTCTCATGAAATTGTCAATCAAAATTATGATATCGTGAGTTCAAACAGGAGCTTGCAACCTGTATTTAAAGTTGCATATACAATATGTAACATATTAAACACAAATCCTGTATCAACAAATTTAGTATCAGTAAAAGAATTGTTATAGGGTAAAAATGGCCCGTTCTCACAAATTCTGGATAAATCTTGATTAAGTACGTTTTTTTTGGAACGAAGTTCCTTATTTTTTTTTATTAAATATAGGCTTGCGTTTGACCACCATCTCACCTGATGGTAAGCGATGATATGATCGACGATGAAGCACGCTCGCCTTGAAGAAACCTATTCACTCTCAACTTAAGGACTCCCTAAGTTGTAGCTATCAGGAAACACAGATTCCGGCAGGGTATTCCACTACTTGGCTGTACGCACAATAAATGTGTTCGCAAAACGTTTTGTGCGATGGGTGGGACGCTGTATGTCGTGTGGTCCGATCACAGAACAGAGGAATGTAGATAGAAATCGCATAGCACTTCATTTGTATCGGGACCAGCGTACCCAAACTCACACAAAGACAGGTATATCATATTTCATAACACTAAGAAATCCTTAATGTGATTGAGCATTTTAATAGAAATTGAAAGAAGGCAATTTATCCATCGTTCCGTTTTAGAAAATAAACCATATTTAAGTGTAAACAGAGTTGTTTGTTATCTACCCTTTAACGAATTACCTCGCATAGAATAATTATATGAACAATTTCCACTATTCCCCACTAGATGTCTCTATAATATAAGCAATGAATTTAGAGCTCAATTTACTTGATATAAGATTAATGTTTCCAAAATAAAAACATTGATAAACGTCATTTTCTAGAGATGTACCATTGGCGTTGCCTTATTTTATCGATGTTGCGTTTTATAAAACAAAATAGCAGGAACCGATAAATTACAAAAACAAAATAACTACATATTTTTAATTTTATTTATAAGGGGCAATTTTATATTTTTTATTTTTATTTATAAGGGGCATGAAATTACCCATAACTGAAATTAACGATTTCTTTTGATGCTGAAAAACAATTAGAGCGAATAACGTGACAATAATAAAATAAAATACTGACTGATAAATAATAATTAATTTGTTCATAAGTATGTTTTAAAAAACACTTCTACAAGTAATTTTTTACGTCAGTTTAAACTAAACGAAGCCGGTGTTTCTTGGCTGACTACAAATTTGATTTTAGAGTCCATACAGATTTGAATAGAACTGTAACATCTTGACCTTCTTCGAGACTGCTAGGGTTCGGTATAACCAGATTTTTAATAAAGTGACTTCTTTTTCTTCTACCAATATCTAGAAATTCTTCAGGGCTAAAGTTTTGGCACTGCTGTGTCGGTAATGTATTTCTTTACGCTTTTAATTAAACAGTTTGATCCTTCAAAGTGATTTGAGAAAATTATGCTAGTTTTTGTAGAAAACCAACTTTGCCTTCCAGTCTGTCTGTATCTTTAGGAAATATGAAGGCACAAAATAACACGAAAGCTACATTTTGGACCCATGGAAAGTTTAACCCTGTTTACAGTTTATTTAGCTGAAATAAAAATAGTGTGCGTTTATAATTTTGTCGAAGCACTTGGGTATTTTCTTTCCCAATACAACAAAGAACGTTCAATTATACAATATCGATAACTCACTATCGATAATGGTAACCTCTAATTGAGCAGCTGACAGTGACATTTGGTGAATGTTTTAGAATATTTTTTTGAAAGTAAACCTTATTCTTTACAAAATAAAGTCAACTTCTATTTGTTTATTTTTTATAAGATCTTATTTTTCAAAAATAATCAAAATAAAATAAACCAGGCCTAAGCGATGATGGGATTTATCAACATTTGATAAATTCTTGGTTCTTCTGTCGTGTTTGCACTTCAAAACAGCACAGATGGGCATATTTATATTTTTATTATATTATATTAGATTGATTACGTCACTAGTGTGTACGTGCGTAAATGACAACAACGATACGCTACCACCAGTGTTGTGCGTCTATGCCCAATTGGGTATTTGCCTACAATTTAGAAACAATTATTTAAGTGCATTTAAGCAAAATATTTGAATTGTGGTTATAACTTAATTTTCTAATTGGAGTGTTCCTACTGAGGGTATTTTGTTTTTTTTTTTTAAGTTAAGCTTGTCAATATTGACACAAAAAAGCACAAACATCGCAAACGTGCATGTAACTACGATTTTTTTATAGGTATTTGTTGTTATGTCCCTTGAGAGTAGTTAACACCCAAGTTTGCAACCCTGAAAACCGATGTTCTGTTTGCGATGTTCGATGTCGATTTTGACAGGCCAAAGTAGGAAATCATGACTTCTCTCGGCATGTTTTTTTTTCTAATGGGAAAAATCATCAAATGACAACCCCCGCTCTTGGGCGGAACGGGAGATAGTGTCAGACTCTTACTGACTAAAAGCCCACCCCGTTCCTTCGTGCGTTTCGTACCGGGACCGAGCTTCCCTTTCGGATAACCCTGGCCCCAGTAGGCTTCGACCCGGCTGGGCCCCTGCTGTTGCTGACAGCTCCTTGAGGCGCGCGGGAACAGTGCGCGCCGTCGACTACTTGTCCTCTCGGCATATTAGACTTTAACCTCATAATAAGTAATAGTCTTTTACTGACTAACACCACACCTATGTTTCTTCTTTGCTCTTAACCTACGTTCTATAGGTTTCTCTTTCAGAAGTCTCTAGGCCCTTAAGGTTTTACTGACATTTCTTTGAAGCACGCGTAGAACACTACGCAACGTTGATGAGTCGGTCTTGGTCCGAACGGTCACTGGACGACCGGACAGCGAGCTACCAATTGCTCGTCTAGTGGACTGATGACTGATATTGGTGGGCTTGTGAAACTTTTCATGAAGCAGACGGTTGTAAACAAGAAACTGAATCTGAACTACGTGTATTTACAATACCTAGTTGTGTTTTGTTGCTGGTCCTCTGGAGAATAGAGAACTGTTTATTGATTACCTCAACTTACAATTTAGTATTCTTTTTCGAACTTTCTATCATTTTGGATAGGTGAAGGGAAGAAACTTCATCAAGGACTTGTAGCGACATCTATGGCGCCACATAAGAACTGAGAAGAAAGTACGAAATCCTGCGTCGCGTAATCAAAGTTCTTCGCGCGATTTGAACATATACGACAGCCCGAAATCATCTATCGGCAGTAGCCCACCAGACTATAACATCTGTCTGGTCGGACTTTTCAAAGGAAGTATGTGGGACTTTACTCTCTGTTCCCGTACCTCCAAAGACTAGCTCAAGATACACACGCAATGTATGACATACAAAGCATCTACATAGATGCATAATATCCATATGCATTCCAATTGTATCAACAAAGATCGGACTCCAGCGGAAAAGGAAGATAAAAACGTATCCAATGAAAAGCGTAGACAATAAACGTCATAGTGGGTCGGAGCAGATGGCTTCAAACGTGCCTCTCACGAGACGTAGTAGGAACTTTATGACTGTGGGTGTGAAGTACTTTAGTTATTAACACGCTATAAAATATTTCCTCACGCGATTGCAGAACTATAATCAGCTGGATGACGAAGTACAGAAGTGGGCTGGGCCAAGTGACATTCTTACAGAATGAATTTGCTGTGCCCAATAGGGTCCACGATTGTGTCGAATAAGGTTTAACCTAGGTACCACCAAAATATGTACAATGTGAGTACCTATTCAATGATATAGAGAGAACTATAAGAAGAATGATGAAAAAGAAAGAAGTTAATGGTACTCGTAGCGTGACAGTTGACAGGCGAGAATAGGTTCGACCAAATGCTCTACAGTTGATTTCGGGCTGTTGTATACCTAAGTTCTGATCGCGTGGAGAACTTTAATACCACGATGCAGGATTCTGAATTTTAGTGTCTTTAGCGTTATAGATGTCACTACAAACCAATCATACACCGAATTAATGATGAAATGGAATTAAATGATAATGAAATAGAGCCACTATCTCCTTTGCAGTTCTTACACCTGTATATTGACTTTTCAATCAAATTACTGGCATAGCATAATCAGCCTTATCATTTTCCCACGGCTGGGACGCAGGCCTCCTTTCTAGGAGAGGGAATGGGCCGTAATCCACCACGCGGGCCCAGTGCGGATTGGTGGATGTACCTAACATGACTTCGATTTTTTTATTCTAGGACATGCCTTCACCGTTTTGAGAGCAGTAGTGATGAAATAAATTACACAATGTAATGCGCCTACAACTCGTAAGTCTGGGCCGTTACCAATGGGCCACCACTATTCCTACACTATTAATTTAATATCTAATCCCACCCAAACTATAACTTGTACTTAGCATACTTAGTACCTAAATTCAGGCCAATGTGTGCAATTTTAAAGCTACCGGATAAAGACTTTTTTTGAGAGTAAAGTGGCATTGTATCGACAAATCTAATCACAATTATCCAATCAAAACCTCAACACTGTGACATCAGTTTGAACTTTGAAAATAGGATCTGATGCAATCTCCTATTTTTAGCCAAAAATAACACCGTATTTAACCTCATATTCCGAACAGGTTCACAAAATTTTATGACCAAGTGTTGTTAACCTACGCACAATTTGCGATGGACATTAAGGAAATGGTACATCATAAGTGGGCCTCGGGAGGACGAATTTCGCGCAGTGTGTCGTGACAGTGACCTGGTATACAAATACGATTTGTAATGGCATAAGCTGGGGCGATCTGCGTGATTGCTATATCTTCTGGAGAGTTCATGATGATTGGGTATCCGGACAAGCTAACGGTCAGGCCGATAAGAAGGCGTTCTTACCGGCCTGCTACTGTTGGATTTGGAGATAGCCTCACGTGTCAGCCGCCGCAGAAGGAGACACCCTGAGCAGTGGGAGCCACAAGGCGAATGTCGGCCACAGCAGGCGCGGACATACGGATGGTGACCAATAGGTAACACACCATCCGGGCGTTCGGTAAAGCCAAAGCTGGAATCGACGGTGCAGTGCTAAAATGGACGGGGCCCACTAGGCTGTTCGAAAGAGTTACTGTGTCTCTAGAACCCAAAGGGTAACTGGACACGTGGGTTTTAGTCAGTAAAAGTCTTAAACGCCCTCTCAGTCAAGACCCAAACCAGGAGAAGCTAATTACTTATTTCCCACCACAAATCCTTATTTGTGGTGGGAAATAAGTAATTAGCTAACCAAAAATATGAATAGGTATGAATACGTCAACGTTAGGTGACGCGATATAAAAGTTTCTAAAAAACAGGCTAAAGAATGGTACAAAATTGGAAGTCAGGTACTCACTGGGTGCTGGGATCCAGGATCATCTTGAAAACACTTTCAGATGATATTTCACGATATTTTCAGAGGTTGTTCATGGCCTTCCATGAACGTCTTTTTTGCAGCTTTTAACAAGTTTTTATTTCTATAAAACTGTTTTTAGTTTAGATGACAAAAGATGGGTCTTAAATCTCAAATGTAGAAAATGTGTGATGAACAAGTTACAGAAGACCAAAAAGGAGAAGATATTTTACGATGCTCCACGAAATAATGGCAAGTCCTTTGTCATAATTTAGGACAGGCCTTCAATCCAGAAGAAACTAAAAAGACATGACTGAAACCAGCATATTTTGCATATTGCAGTTGTAGCAAGTGTTAGAGTCGAAGCATGGTAGATCGACAAATGAACAACAAAGAGATCTTATTAATTTTATTAGCAACTAACTTTTAACCGCGGCTTCGCCAGCGGAGGTACATAAATTATATCCTATATTACTTAGTAATAAAACAGCTTTCTATCGGTGAAAACAATTTAGCAATCTGACCAGTTTTGTGGCAGTACTTTCAGAGATTACGTCCAACAAACAAAAAAGTGTAGATGTAGACTAGCCTCTCCAGATTAGTCTTCAAAGTTGCAATTAGGTACAAGGAATTCTTAGAAATCGACACAGAAGACAAGACACAGTGCAGTATCTTCAGTAGCGCAGTGTCTCTATCTTATTCTTTCATTAGAAACAATCGTAAATAGGTCAAAATCACACCACACTTGAAACGATTTACAAACGTTTACCAACGTCCGGTGTTGGTAGGTAAGTGCAGTGTTAATATGGGTCAGCCGATCAAAGGAGCCGCAAGGATCGTTGACATGTGCGTAAGTTCACTTAGATACAGTTTTAGTGTCAATGATCTAAATGGAGCTACGATCGAGGGTCTTAAAATACTCGGGAGTGCCTTATATGATTTATAAGACGTTTGATGGATCGCTTTATGCGTGTGGGCACGCGGATTGCGTGAATTCAGTCATAAAGATTGATAGGCTTCATGTTATGCTGGCTGCAGAATTTATGCAGGACTATTAGGATGAACCGAGTCTTTGTTCCGGTAAAGAATCATCGTGGTATCATAGCTGGAGCCTGGAGGCAACATCATGTTTACCAAGTGCATTTGTGTGTCTATCAAAGTGGTATTTTCAAACCATAATGGAACCGGATAGTAGGTCCCTAATAATGTTAGAGAATTCGATGGATGCGTGCCGTACAGGACCGGTCAATGTGGTGACATTTAGAGGTCAGTGCTGTGTAATATCTAACAGTGTGTCTTTCGACTGAAATGATAGCGATTATAATAGAAAAGCGCGCGTTAAGCATTTTAGTTTTAATCATAACAATCTGAGGAGATCTGGCAATTCAGAGGTTCAATAGAGGTGGTACCTGGTAAATTAATGAGTAGTACTTGTAAACAATGTCAACGGAAGAACGAACAACGATTATTCAGAAAAATAACAACTGTTCGTACTTCATTCGATACCATCATTTTCGGATGAGCTTGACAATCACACTTTACACTTATATTTTAAAGGTGAAAGTTTGTCAGTGCGTGTGTCACTCAAATGGCTGAACGGATTTAGATTAAATTTGAAACTCGGGTAGACCGTGTCCTGTCATGCAGTCCTGATATTATGTTCCCTTGGGATAATCATATATTTTCACGTGGGCGAAGCCGCTGACAACAGGTAGTGTAATTTGTAAGTTAATAAAGTTTTACACATGAATTAACGTGATGCAGTGATCTACCTAGGTATAGCAATTTATGTGAGGTATTTACAAAAGCTATTTACTGAATTTAATAATTTCATCCAGTGAAAACCCCCGCTCTTGGGAGGAGCAGGAGATAGTGTCAGACTCTTACTGACTAAAAGACCCGCCTCGTTCCTTCTAGCCTTCATACCGGGGCTCGAGCGCCCTTTCGGATAACCCTAGCCTCAGTAGGCTTCGACCCGGCTGGGTCCCTGCTGTTGCTGACAACTCCTAGAGGCGCGCGGGAACAGTGCGCGCCGTCGACGACTTGGGCTAGGTCCGGAGAGTTACCGGACGGCCGGACAGCGAGCTATCCATTGCTCACTGTTCGTGCTAAGTTAGGCTGAGACATGGCCAATAGGATAGGTTTTTTGCTAATACCTCTTTCAGGATTAGTAGGTAATAGGTAAACAAAACGCTGGATTTACCTATAGGTACACTATAAAAAAAAAATTGGCAAGGCGAGTCGGATTCTCGCACTGAGGGTTCCATACAAACTTGCTAAGTAAACAAATAGAGTACAATTCACGAATGGAGTCACGAAGATTTTTCCGAATTGAAAAAGAGTTTTTTTTGTGACCTGAACGTAACAACTAAACCGTTTTTAGATTTATTCCTACACATGTGCTATAACATCTTGCTTTGTGCCAAATTCCAGGATTCTGGGCCAACGGGAAGTACCCTATTATTTCGATTCCTTTGAGAGTGAGGAAATATACTTTTTTTGCGACATAAACGACTGCTTTTTTATTTATTCCTTTACTTAGAAGTTTGATTTTTTCGCAGCTTCAAGGGACTGCCTTGAGTATATGGTTTTAATTTTAACTCGATACCTCTACGCGGTCCTAAGATAAAGAATCTTAACAGACAGACAGACAACAAAGTGATCCTATATGGGTTCCGTTTTTCCTATTGAGGAACCCTAAAATATATGAGAATAGCGTAGCAGAACATCATTGTCACTGCAAAAGTTAGCTATCTAGAAAGAAAGAAAAGAATAGATATTTATTTGAGGCTCACACTAACTCTATCGAATACCTATCTTTAAAATAAAAATACCTACATTATTAGAAAGAATAGAAACATCTATGCAAGGCCAAAAAGGCTCCTATCTTCTTATAAGCTCATCTCTAATTAATGTCCTGATAACCAACAGGTACAGGTAAGTAATTAGTAACTGGTACAGGTAAGTTATAAGTAGTAAATAACAGGGTTCACCCTGTTCCCGATAGGTATTGGTGGGATACAATTTTTTTTTTTTTGTATATACTAATATTTAAAAATGTTATCAATATGATAATTTTTAATAAACGGAATAATAACCTAATAATACCTTTATTATCAGATCTGACAGGCAGCGCTGGCGCAGCGTACACCGCGATCACGGCAAGCGCGCACGCGCACGCGTAGAGCAAGAATATGCGCGCGTTCGACATGCGTGCAGCGTCGATAACGACTGAAGGACTGATAGTAACTCCCGACGCTCAACATTCAAGTTTAATTGCGCTTACAATTGACTGTAGGGCCGTGAGCTGTTAAGATGTGAGGTAAGGTTGAGGCTTCTTCGTTTTCATGATTATTTCAAAATACTAGCTGGCACACGACTTCGTTCGCAGCAAATCAAATCACTTTTATTTTTGTTAACACAGGTACTATCGCAGCCAAAACGGTGTGGAAAGGTTCATTTGGAACTTTTTGTGTTCATCCATAATAGAATAGAATAGACTTTATTGTAGGTACACCAAAAAGTATGACTAAAAAAAGTATGAGTATGTATGTATGAAATGTATGACTTGCCAGTCGCAATCATTTCTGCCTGATCACTTAAAAAAATTTCGCTTGAATCTTGCGGCGCGGCGCCAAACCAAACCCTTTGAAATTTTCGTTTCGAGTGCAAGCAAAAATTAACTTAGCGGTGCTCAGGCGGAAGTATCTTTGATGGTACAAACACTCTTAAAACAAACAGGACAGCAAACTCGTAAAACAGCCCAATGGCATTAATCACAATTTCAAGATTTTCTTCTGCGCGGAACCCTAATTCTTTTTTTAAAATAAGTTCTCCTCATAACACCAACAAGGCAACAATCTACCAGTGAAAGTCCCGTCAAGGGTCCAGCCATTTCCATTTCGGAGATCAGTCGTAATAAACAGACAGACAGAAATTTTAAAAATCTTCTTCGTTAGGAATTGGTTCCCATACTATTTTGATAATAGAGACAGGATAAAACCTTCAATTTTATTTAGAGTGGTGGCTCACTGCTGGGCACGAGGTTCTGGATTCGGTTCCCAAATCCGGTAAAGTGTATACCTATTTAAGATTTTTCCATCTCTCTCAGATGAAAAATCTTGGTAGCGATAAGTCCATCGCATTTGCTTACTTTCTCTTTATTGTGTTTATATTCCGGAATTGGTTAGACAATCTAACAGTTAGTGTGGAACTGTGGAACCTAGCTGGTGTAGACAAATATCTACACTGCAAAAATACTATGTAGGACTTGTAGGGGTGATAGTCTGTCTAATAAGTCAACCGACTTGGTTAATTACTAGGGTAAAATGAAATCTGATGTAGTCAACGCTGGTTCAATAATCAAGGTTGATTAAGAGATATTGATCATTGTTTATTACTAGAAGTAGAGTAGACCGGGGACAATTGAAACAGGTCATGATTGCAACAACTTCAATTTCTTGTAAACTATAATACATACGCTTGTGACGCGTCGGTAGTTGCGTCGTCGGCTATGTTCGGTTTTATGTTTAAAATGGCTTGAGCCAGCGAGCGACACAGTCGTGCACAGGACGCTTCGAAGAATTTCGTACCAAAAAGTAAATATTCCGGATCTTTAACTTTTGTTGTTTTCATATTTAAGTCTGGTTTTTTGGCAATTTTCCTTATTCTGGGGTATTGTTTATCTATTTAAGATTGTGTATATTACTGGTAATTAATGTTTAAGTCAATATATACCAAAATATTGAGTATTGAACTAGATGATGTGACATGGGTACATTTGAAACGACTTGTCTGTGGACGTTTGAAACGTTTCAAACGTCCCCACATATTACACGTTTTTATCCGACTGCACAGAAAAAGGTTGTGTTTATTAAAATATCAATCATAAAAAAATATAAAAACGCACAGAATTAAAAAAAAAAATAACAGTATTAAGATGAAAAAAGTCATTTAAAACCACTTTTTACTCACAATCGTATTATAAAATTAAAATACCTAATGGTTATAAGTAAAAAGTGGTTTAAATGGTTATTTTATGTTGAGGTGGGGTTACCTATTAGTTAGAATTACATCTGATGGGCAACTCAATAAATCTGACGACCCTAAAATTGATCTATATTTTTTCATTGATCTTTTCTAGAGATTTCCAGAAAACGAAAACGCGTTACAGACAGATGTTCCAAGAACATATTTGCGTATCAGTAAACATAATATGAGACATTGCTATTCGGTAAATCGATTGATTGATCTTGAATGATGTTGATTGATCTCCTCTGAAATTAAATTTCACAAGAAGAGTCAAACCTATACGGGTCAATAAACGATGGTTATGATTGAAACATTTTTGTGCTTGAAACATTGTCATGATTGAAACATTGTTAAGATTGAAACAGGCTGTTTTGTATGAGACTGGAATACTTTGTTTTCTCCCCCATGTAAGTGCTATAAAAAGCATAAAAAGCTTTTAAGTCTTTAATAATGTGAAATAGTATTCAATAGCACAAATTAGAGCACTTAAATTATTTAAATAAGATATATTTTGAGTTGTTTATACTGAAAATGTTTTTGTATGTATAATTTTTGAAATATTAATGTTACGATGACGGATTTATCACGATCTCAATAAACAATTTAGTGGTATGTTAACTCGTTAAGATTGATTAAAAAGCTCCAGTAGTTCATAAAATATTTCCAGTGTTTCAATTATCCCTACATACTGTTTCAACCGTCCTTAGGGTGGGGTCAATAGAACCACTGCGCCCGGTCTTCTTTAATAGGTGATTTTAGGTTAACTATTTGAAATAGAGATATAGATTATGCTTAATTTAGGAACTAGATAACCAACCTTTCGACGGTATAAATACGAGAGATGTAGGTACAATAGATAAGTCACTGCACACGGTTTAAGTAAAATTGTTTCAATTGTCCCCGGTCTACCCTACCTTAAAAAAAGTATCAAATACAAGTTTTTTTAAATAATTAAATATTATACAAAATTCCCAAGTCGGTGGACTTTTTAGACAAGATATAGTTCGTATTTTTGCATTTAAACAAATGGCAACCATTGCGATCGTTGTACGTACGTGATCACATTATCACAATCATCACATTTTGATTTTCATAAAAACTCCTCGTACCTAATCTTGTTGGTTCTAGCCATAAAAATCATATAAAAAGTATCTACTACAGTTGGTTAATAATCTGTACATAACTGGTTGCAAAAATTAAAAAGAAATCAAAACCTATCATTTCAGATCAAACTCGAAATTTCCAAGTGTAATAACATGTTATTTAGAATATGAAACTACAAAAACCTCTACTCTTACATAGAAGGACTTGCAGTAATTCTCATGGCACCATAAAAAGAATTAAGGAAGAAAACATAAGTCTTCGAGAAGAATTACTCGAAGCCACTGATAAGCAGCACCAAGAAATGTCAAGAGCTATCGACCTCAAGGAAAAAAATACGTATTTAAAATCAAGGATACATGACGTGAAGCAAGAAGCTTGTAAACTTAGGGATTACAACAGTAAGTTGCAAAACTAGAACAATGCGTGGGATCGTCGACCTGCGATTAGTTGCTCTACAATCCGAGAACGAAGCACTGAAAAAACTCATTCTTCAAGCAAAAAAGATGAGAAAAGAAGCGTCCAAACACGCTGAAAAGCTAGCTGAATCTAACTATTGCTTAGAAAATTGTCTTGCCGAAGCTTACGCCGAGTTATACAGTTTGAGACGTGAAAATAATTATTTATACATGAAAAAATATCGAATAAATCCACTTGTCCAGTCACAATGATCTACGCTCTTACATATTACCGTGTACCTGTGCGTTAGTGGATGTTTATGAATAAAAATGTAAAATTGAGTCACTTTTTTAATTGAATTCCAGTGTATTATCCCACTTCAGATTTCATCAATGTGGTGGTTAGAAGTGTACCTCCCTGCGTAGTCACACTACCTAAGCACTGTGGTAATGATTTTCAGAAAACAGATGCGAAGTACTCACTCCATTGTGCACGTATGACTAGACATTTAAATACTGACTAATCTATCGACGTACCTACTTAGGTACTTCTTTTCGTGTTGATGCTCTCAAACCATATTTTTTCTGACCAATAATTGGCAACCTGTACAGCTTATTTGTTGGCCTCGTATAGATCCTGAAAACTGCAGCTATTTATGCAGGATGGGCAGCATAGCAGGTGGCGCATGTCCTAAGAAGAGGATCCACACTGGCACTGCGTTAGAGATGGGTGGAGGAAGCCCCATTTGGCCAGATTGTTTTCACAGCGAACTAAAACTACTAAATGGATTGTACTAAAAGACTCCACAGATAGTTATGAAATCTTTGCGGTGCAGAGCCGCAACACATCGTGCCCCTTTCACTTACGGCGTTGATGTGCGCTATGGATTTTCCAAAATTCACCAATGTGATAAAAAGAGGTCCTAAGTTTTTTTTTTTTTTATGGAGAAACCTACTTGAACGCGAGTAAAGCATAAACGTCATAATGGCGGGACCAAGTCTTGTATTTTAATAATTCTACCGCAGCTCGCAGAAGCTAGTATGATCATATATCCGCACGCACACCGAGTAACCAATACAAGGTTCATAGCAAGTTGGCGTTCTGAAGAGACTGCCAAATCATTTAAATCGCCAGATTAACTAATTTAGTCACAACAAACCTCAACTAACGGTAGACTTAAGACCTATAACCTAAACCAGACACCAGACCTAAATCAAACTAGAAAAGATTGTAAAATCATTTATTAACCCTTAAACATCTATTCTCTCATCATCTTCTCCTTCTGGCGAGCCAGCTTCTTCTTCGACAACTTCTTCTTGGCGGGAGCGTCGTCAGCGGGGGCTGCGCGTGCGACGGCGTCCTCGCGCTCACTGAGGCAGACCTCGATGTGGCAGGGCGATGACATGTAGGGGTTGATACGACCGTGCGCACGGTATGTACGTCTGCGTAGGCAGGGGGCGCGGTTCACCTGGAGATAGATAAAAGAAGGTTATAATTCAAGTTTGTCGATTGCAATCTGGGATGGTGGAAGCCTCACTTTGAAGTATTTTTGAAGTCTAGACAACGCAATGGACAGCCCTACACTTAGAACCCGCTTGGGCAGAGCATCGCCGTGTCCTCGTGGGGGCGATCTTGGTACAGGCCATAGTCCGGAGCGAGGAGTGGCAGGCGGTCGCCTCCTTCTGTAAAGCAGTAATGCTAGCAAAGGAGGCCGACCGCATGAGGCAACGGCTCACGCCACTCACGGGATTCCGATCCCGATTTCCGACCACCACCGTAGGCGCGGGCTTGCGGACGGCGAGCAATGGGGCGAGGGCGCAAGGGCGCTGTCCGACCGTCTGTCGTCAAGTCGTCGACAGCGCGCACTGTTCCCGCGCGCCTCAAGGAGTTGTCAGCAGGGGCCCAGCCGGGTCGAAGCCTACTGGGGGCCAGGGTTATCCGAAAGGGAAGCTCGGCCCCAGTACAAAAGGCAAGAAGGAACACGGTGGGTTTTTTAGTCAGTAAGAATCTGACACTATCTCCCATCATACACACCAAAAAAAAAGCCCTACACTTAGACAAACACATAAATAAAATACTAGCTTCTGCCAGCGGCTTCGCCCGTGTGTAAGTAGGAAATTATATTGCCTATATCACTCACTATTTTAAAAATTGGTAGTAGTTTTAGTAAGTAGTTTTTGATTTTATTCATTACAAACAAAAATACAAATTCTTTCTCTTCATTTTATTAGAGAACTATAAAACAACTAAGTTTAGGATGTTTATATTTATGATAAAGAATCACTTGTAAGGTATAATAAAGCTAAACAAATTAAACAGATCAAATAGCAATAGAAGTGTCAGTGATTGAGAAAAGAAATTTCCACAGGAGAAAATTTCTTTATGTTAACCACTTCTTGATGTATGCCTTCCGAAAACAGTATCTACAATGAAATTAGTAGCGCTGACAAGCTGAAGGCAATAGTTTACTGGACTTGGAGAAAGCAACTCTTAGAAATAATATCTTGAAAACCATCCTATGAAAACTTATTATTACCAATACACCAACCTAACTCATGAAGAAGGAGTAGCAGGCGGTCGCCTCCTTCTTCGAAGCAGTAATGCTAGCAATGAAGGCGGACCTACGCGTGACGGAACGGCCTTTACGCCCGAGCCGCCGGGATTTCGATCCTGATTTCCGGCTACCGTAGGCGCGGGCTTGCGGACAACGAGCGAGCAATAGGTAGCTCGACGTCTGACCGTCCGGACCGAGCCCAAGTCGTCGTCAGCGCGTAGTGAACCAAGTGCGCCCCAAGGTTGCAGTTATAACGAAAATAATACTTAATAATATCTGCCACCTGATAATCTGAAGTAAAGTACGCTTTAAAGCACGCAATTAAATGTTTTACACACTAGTACGTAAAAGTGCAAAATTGATTGTATTTATCGTATCAGGCCGAGTGCTAAGCGACCCCCACAAGTCGCCAGGCAACCACCGCTATTCGCCGAGCAGCTCTCGTTTATTTTTTCTTTGTATGTTTATTAAAAATATCATTTGATACACATGAAAGTCACCGCAGCACTCCCTTGTTGACAAACTTTCTCTACTTTATAAAAAGCTAACATATTTTATTTTCTGGTGACATATCCAACAAGCACTTTGTCATTATTGTTTTGTCTAATTACTAGTTTATGGTATCTGACAGATTTCATCATTCATTATCTTATAACACACTTGTATATGTAGAGGTATTCATTACTTAAGCATTGCATTTCGCATGCAAACACAAGGCCCAATCTAGCTATTTAGCCGCTCCGGACAAAGATAATTTTCGCCACCCTTTTCATACACAAAACCATTCATGATGAGTCTCGTCTTAAATATTTCCACTTTCCAATCTCAAGTATGTTGGAAAGTTGTACATAACATTCTCAACGTACCAACTTGGGTGTGGATGGCTAATGGCTAGGTTGGAAGATAGGAGTAAGTCAATTTTGCCACCCCTCATTTTTTTCTACTACTGATAATATCAACACTTTTGCATTGAAATTCTTGCTGCTGAGGATAATAAATCCAATAACTGACATGTATATTTTTATGTATACCTCTATACTTGGGACTTGTTAGCTGAATAGCCTCAGTGAGTCAATTGATAACATTAACCCGTTGACTGCCGGAACACAGATCTATGCGAGACACAATGGCTTTTTAATTATGTCATTGTTAATTACGGCATTCGAGAGGTTAAAGTATTAAATTATTTTCTGGACAGATTGTGAAATGTTTGTTTGCAAACATTTGAATTACTTTGTGCAGTAAACAAACATCACTTTAAACCAAGCTATTTGGATAAGTGTGTAAATGGAAAGCTTCCATAATTAATAAATTCTCATCTGCCTAGCAGAACCCAGTTACTGGGCAACAATACTCTTTGGATGGACTGATGGTCAGAATTTCAGGCCAGACTGCCCTGTCAAATATCTATGAATGACAACTGGGACCAATGGCTTCACATACTTTAGGAGGTATGGGTAATTAGTATGTCCTAAATAAACTTAAGAGTACCTACTTTAATATAAATATATTATGAATTGAAAAAACCACATAGATATTTCTCCGGTTTCAAATGCAACCTCATGCACGAGAGGTGGGTGCCTTAATCACTAGGTCATTACAACATCCCAGTTTCCAGATTTCTAATTGCATGAAAACTCCATGCTCAGAAGTTTCTTCTAAAAGTATGTGTCATAAACTACCATAAAACGGGGTGAATAGAAACACATGGGTGAATAGAAACAAAAATTTGGTTTGGTTTTTAACTTTGATACCATATTAACGGTTGTTAACAATGCATCAACTTTTTAGAATAACAATTCCATATTAAATTAATTCATTAAACCCCAAGCGAACGCCGGCGTTCACGCACCTATTGTCTTTCTATTGTTTCTGTAATTTCCACGATTGAATGGTTAAGGCAAAAAATATTCTAATATTATTAAAATACCCTTTGAAGTTATTTCACCCCTGAGTTTTTATTCACCCCATTTGACTGTAACAATAATTCACTATTTCAGACATTAGCTCACCTGAATATGATCAATGACCAGCCTGTCAACATCCAAGCCTTTGTAGTCAGCGTTGGACTCAGCATTTCTCAGCAGCTGAAGTAGGAACTCAGCCGACTTCTTGGGCCAACGACCCTGTGTGGTGCCAAACTGCTTGGCTTGTGCACAACGACCAACGCCACCGTTGAAACGGCGGAATGGAATGCATTCCTTCTTCTCTGTCACGTTCTTGAGGTAACGTACAGCCCGGCGCAGGGGCAGTTTCCTGATTGCCATAGCTGTCTCATATGTGTTCTGAAAGACAAAGGGAAATTATATAAACAATAATATACTATGCATAAGGGGTAGACTTAACAAGTTTATTTATGTTCAGTAGAGTGTAATATACATGTCGAAAGCTTGATGACACGCAACATTATTGTATTCATTTTGGCCCAGAAGCATGTGCAGTAAAATGATACACTAATAATGCATATTTTAGAGCTAAAATGTGTACTGAATGTACATATTTTGCGGTCATAGCATGTGCTCCCTTGCACATTACTATTGGTTTATTTAATATGTTCACTTCTACTAAGTATTATTTAGACCTATTCCTGGCTACGAATTTGTTATTAGTAAATTATCGTTTTGATAACATTGATATCAAACAGATTCATAAATTATTTCACAAGGTAGCAAATGGTAGCAAATATCATTACTTAAAGCAAAATCCTCTTTACTACTTTCTATATTCAAACAGCTTGACAATCCAGGGCTAGATTCACAAATGCAGCTTGCATTTTTGGATCTGGCCCTCGTAATGACAGGGAACTGCTCACATCGAAGAGAACGATAAGATTTAAAGGCAGTGACAGTGCAGAACTAGAATGTTTCTGAAATGTTTCTATATGTAAAACATAACCTAAGATATTATAACCGCGCTTGTTTGTTATTTTGCACCAAGCACTCGTAAAGAAGCAGTCAATTGCCAACTTAAGCGTTTCTGAACAACTTTCAAGTATAAAACACAAATGTGAAGATCTGTCAGTCCATGTGGAATCGATCAATTGTATACACATAACAAAATTGAGTTTTACCTTGAAGTGAACACGGAGGTTGGAGCCACGCGCTTTGCATGACTTCGCTGGGTTATCAGGTTCCTTCGAGTAACGCCCCATGTTTAGTTTCTGAAACACAGAGCGGCTTATGTCTCAAACGCTGTCGAACATAGGTTATCATTTTATAACATTCCGGCTTTTCACATATTTAGTAAAATAAACACATGAGCAATAAGAATACACTGTCCTTAAATACACCATAACTGGATTTAATTCAAAACTGAGTAGTTTTCACGATTAAATTAGATTTTAACAAACACGAAACCAACCTCTCAGGAGAAAATTTAACAGGAAAAGGAATAGACAAGAGGTTTTGACAACTAGAGTTTTGACATTGACAACAGTGAAAAAATGTTGCCAGTGCAGCACTTCATAAAGGTCAGTAATATTGTCTATGCTAATGATTAACAATACAGTGAGCCCAAGGTACAATAATAAAGTTTTACAATTAGTGTTGAGATTTTATCCGATTAAATACTCAAAATGAATAAATACTCGGTTTTGATCGAGTATTTATTGAATATTTAATCATTTTGAGTATTTAATCGAATATAATCCCAACACTATTTACAATCCATCTTTGATTACATTTACGAACACTTACCTTAAATAGATGCGTGATCGAATAAAAAATGAAGATATCCGCAGGAAAACTAAGGTTGCCGACATAGTACAAAGAGTTGCCAAACTTAAGTGGCAATGGGCAGGGCACATTGCTCGCAGAACAGATGGCCGTTGGGGCCGAAAGGTTTTGGAGTGGCGACCGCGTACCGGAAGATGCAGTGTTGGAAGGCCTCCTACAAGGTGGACCGATGACCTGGCGAAGGTAGCAGGAAACTGATGGATGCGGGACGCACAGGAACGTTCAATGTGGCGACGATTGGGGGAGGCCTATGTCCAACAGTGGACGTGTATCGGCTGAAATGGTGCTGAATGATGACCTTAAATAGGAGCATTATGAAAATGCGAATAATCCACAAATTCCTAGACATTATTTTAATAACAATAAAGAGTATTCATTTATTTCAAACTACTTAATTGTAGTGTTTCTATTTTTGGCTAAAGCCTGGCCGCAGTTGGCCACAGGCCACAACAACAAATACAGCAAAGGTAACTAACGTGCGCGGCAGTCACTTATGGTCTGTGTTAGATGCTTGCGTTAGGAGGTCCTTTTTTAACCCACGCTTGTAGAAATTGAATTTCTGATTTAAATAATTATAAATACATATATTAATACATAATAATAATTAACTGAAGCAAAGGGAGAGAAGTTTGAGGTATACTGCAATTGACGTGTGTTAGCTTATAATGGTCGTTAATTGTAACAAAAAGTGAGCAGTGACGATATGTAGTATGTGGTGAATTGCCACTGGCGTCATTTCATAAGGTGAGCCCATATAAAATGGATAACCTAAAAAATTGGTGACGGCGTTCTATGGTTGTGATCGGTGGCCCGTTTGCGGCCAGATAAATATCCTTGTCAACTGTATAATTAATTATATATGTTTAGAACATGCATAAATATAGACCTTAAGTAATGATTAAACCGACGTCTTTCAAACTTAAACGAACCGAAAATAATATTATTCTCTAAAACGTTAAATTAAAAACGTAAGCATTATTTACTAGATATTTTTACATATTTATCACTTTTGTAGTTCACTTTTATAACTAAACCACAGTGTGACTAAATACTTTTAGTTGCTTCTTTATTTACAACACTAGATGGCATTGTACGCCGCTCACGTTCCAAACGATCTCGTTATGATGTTATCTTTATTGTAGCCAAGTAGCCTTTATAATGCAATAGATGGCGCTAAGAATTACAATCGAATAGTGTTGGGATTTTATCCAATTAAATACTCAAAATGATTAAATACTCAATAAATACTCGTTTTTATTGGATAAATACTCGATTAAAAACGAGTATTTATTGAGTATTTATTCATTTTGAGTATTTAATCGGATAAAATCCCAACACTACTAACAGTTCATTTTTTTCCGTGGCACGTATGCGTACTTTAGATTACTAAAAAAAATGGCAAAAAAAATAAAAATGAAATGATAAAAAAACATTATCTTTCGTAAATTACTAAGTAAATTATTGTCGTTATAATTAACTATTAATAAATTAAGTAAATACAATAAAAAAGTATAGAACTTAAAAATGTGTAATGCGTTAAACGGAACTTCTGCCAATAGAGATTGACACTACTTGAAGATACAATAATAATCGGAGATCGGAGCGGCCATTTTGTAATCGCATGTAACAGCAGAAAATTGGAAAAAAGTAATAGAAAAAACTATAACAGAAGACTAGAATAAATATATCCGGATCGACCGAATTAGTGACCAATAAAATTAATCATCGCGGTTAGTTGGAGAAGATTAGATATCCTTCATATTTTGACAGTGAATAATAAATAAATTATTATTTTAAACAGACTGCATTTTATTTACCACTAGCCGTATTTCAGGTTTTTAGATTTTGTCAGGTTTTTTGGTTTACTGTAAAATTCAATCTTGCGTGAAAGAGTAACAAACATCCACACACACATACAAACTTTCACATTTATCATCTATAAATCTAAAATCGGTAATCCGATTCCATTTTATTTTCCAACTGATTCGTTATCACTATAATTGTCATACAAGAACTATCAGGGAACTCGTCATAGGACAAAAAAAAACTATAATGTAATTAAATTCAATAGTAAATGCAATGCAAATGGTGTTGTAAAAGTACTGCAATATACCTAATTGGAATTTATTATTCATTGTTGACATTCTCTAAGTTAAAAGTAACGTCTCCATCAAATCAACTAAACAAAAATAGGGGAAAAAAATTCAAACTTTTGTGGCATAATTTATTATGTGTGCTGCTAATTCTACATTTTGATACAGTAAATTACAATAAATATGAGTAAATCGTGATATGCAATCAAAAGTAATGCTGATATGAAAAAATGTAGGTGTTTTTAACAATTGCCACCCTGATTTCGAGCTAAATTAATGTTGTTTTAGCATTTCAACTTTTGAAGTATACAGAATTTTAATTAAATAGAATTTATCTAAATATTATAATAGTACTACAAATTGTTATCATATTCTATTATTCATTATTTACAATAAAATCATTTAGCTTATAAGTGCGCAATCTACATTTTTTTACATTAGATATAACTACATAATTATAATAGTCGTTGACTAGGTTACATTCTTATAAAGTAATTTAAAAATCAATGAATTAAATTCATTACAATTGCTTTTTATGTTACACTACGCAATATTATTTCTAATTAACTAAACTAGGTAATTATACAGGACTAGATTTTATTATTATTATTTATTATATTCTAGATTTCTAGATTTTGTTTATTACTTAGGTATTCATGCTTGTGTGACTATATCCAATGGCTTTTGTCATCGAACAAACAACGATCACCAGTTTCGACTTATAATTTCAATACAATCGATGGTTTCGATTATTTATTGATTTTTGTTTCATATAATGTTGGGATTGAATCCGATTAAATACTAAAAATAAATAAATACTCAATAAATACTCGTTTTAATCGAGTATGTATCCAATAAAAACGAGTATTTATTGAGTATTTATTCATTTTGAGTATTTAATCGGATAAAATCCCAACACTAGTTTCATACAAAAATATTGCTTAAAAGACTTAGTATCCAAGCTAAAAACATTAATAAAAAAAACTAATTTTTTTATTGTAACTACACTTGCCAGCTGTCAAATGATGAATTGGCGGGATTTTTCGAAAAATTCAGCGGCTGTTTCAAATGTGATTTTGGTGGGATTTTCTCGAGTGTAGTTCAATGAATTCAATTAAGTACACAAATATACATCGCAAATTGATTTTTAGTGGATGCAGTTTTGTATTTCAAGTGTCTACACAGTTGCACAATATTATGTGGAATCATTGAAACAGCTAGGCGCGATTTCGGTTACGTGGAGCTGAGAACGTTATTGTATTTTTGAATAATCCTGCGAAACTTGCCGAGACGGATAAATGCCCTAAAAGCATAAGAATGAATTATACCCGCGTTTTATTGCAAAAGCTTTTGTTGGAAGTGACAGTTTAGTCAAAAATAAAGACTTGAAAATAATGAAAACAAAAAACTAAAAAAAAAAATCTGAAGTCCCAGGCAAGCAAGTGTGCTTGACACTTCACTTGTTTTTCAGTAGGTATAACGTTCAACAAAATATTAACGAGTTTATAACACATTGTAAGCATAATATAGCATAGAACTTAGTAAACTTCTGAAATCTAAGGTGAGTATTTTAAATAAATTAACGAAATTAAACCCATTCATGAAACAACAATTTTTTTTTTGCAATTTGGGACCGTCGCGGTACACTCTAGTCTCGTGAAAAAATGCAATACAAGTAACATTTCCTCCTAGGGTTGCCAACTATACTTATTGTAACGTATCTTTCTTTATTTTTGGTCAATCTACTTAATATAATATATGCAAAAGCATAAAAACAATGTATGAGAAAATACTCTATTCCCAATCTCTACTGTGATGCGTAAAATGAAACACATGAATAATTACTGCACTATTATCGATGCTTTAACTTTGAAACACGAAACTTCCAAAAAATTTAAGGATACATCATGAAAAACTGTTAGGTAGTGTGTTCTAGAAGCACATATAAATTGTCTTCAAGAGAAGAAAAATATCGATGCCTCCCACAAAGTTGTTGTAACCCACAAAATGGCGATTTTGTGTTTTTCACTCAAAAGTGTCTAATTTTAAGTAATCTATTACTAAAATTAAAAAAGTCCAAAAAATCTTACCATTATAGAAACTACAATTGCATATTGTTCATAAAGATTCATTGAAAAATGTGGTTAATCATATATAAAAAAGGTTTAAATACGTTATTTTTCTTCAAAAACAGTTGGCAACCCCATTCTCATTGAACGGTTTGCTGAGTGCTGCCCGCATTCGGGCACGACTCACGACTTGCCTCAGTATATACCTTTAATAATTAATTAATTAATTAGGACTACAGATATGTGATTACGATAGGAAGCGTTGGCTAATGCGGCGCCGGAGCGGGAGGAGGCATTAGCGGTAAGGGCGCCACGCAGCCCACGCAGTCTCTATCTGGAAATGAGAAAAAATAAGTTAAGTTAGACTTAACCTGTTCGGCGAAATCTTGTTATTCAAATTTGAAGAAGATATCTTCAACCGATTAAGCAAAAAATTTTTACGTAACAAGTTTTTTTTTTATTACTAACTAGCTTTTGCCCGCGGCTTCGCCCGCGTAGGTACATAAAAGACCTTCCCTCTTTCTTCCCCTTTTCTCACTTTTTTTTATAATGGAACTTAGCCTATGTCTGTCTCCAGGGTCCCAACTATCTCTGTGGTACCAAAATTTATCAAAATCGGTTTTGCCATTTAGGCGTGAAGACGTTACAAACAAATAAACTCACTTTCGCTTTTGTAATACTAGTAAGGGTCGCGTTTGACAACCATCTCAACTAATGGTAAGCGATGATGTGGTCGACGATGGAGCACACTTGCCTAGAAGTAGGTAACCTATTCACTCATGACTTAAAGACCCCTAAGTTGTAGCTATCAGGAAACTCAGACTCCGGCAGGAAATTCCACTCCTTGGAATGATATTTTACACAATTTAGTCATCCAAAGTCAATTTTTTCACTATATAGTCTTCGTGTCTGTAACATTAGGTTGAACTCTGTAATTTGCTTACTCTGTAATTAACTTTCTATAAAGTTACAGATAATTTCTGTTTTTAAAAACGTTATTTACTCACTTTGTCTTAGAAATTAACTCTACCCGTCCAACTTAACATGCTTATTTACACACTTTGTCTTAGAAATTAACTCTACCCGTCCAACATAACATGCCTATTTACGAACTTTGTCTTAGAAATTAACTCTACTCGTCCAACTTATCATGCTTATTTACGAACTTTGTCTTAGAAATTAACTCTACCCGTCCAACTTATCATGCTTATTTACGAACTTTGTCTTAGAAATTAACTCTACCCGTCCAACTTATCATGCTTATTTACGCACTTCTCTACCCGTCCAACATAAAATGCTTATTTCGGCGGTGTGAAGTTTTCGCTCACGAATTGTTATTATGGAAAGTATGTTTATAAGAAAACTATGTAATTTTATTGAAGTGTTCTGTCACTAAATAAAGTACTATTTAATTCATTAAACCCCAAGCAAACCGGGGCGTTCGCTCTCTTTTTGTCATTCTATTGTGTTACGGTATTCGAAAGCATCGATGACCGATGAAAGTTCGAAAGGTTAATATTTAATAATTGTACTTAAAAAAAAAAAAAAAAATAAGACGCTGCTATAAAAATAACATAAGTAGAGATACTCCTGCACCAAGATTTGCAAATGTACAAATGAAAGTGAATGAGATGAGAGAATATCGACCCACGTCTCCGAGTACCGGTAACATAATCCCGATATAATTGCTGGTCCTAATAAGTACCTACTGCCAATTAGAGCCTGTACACCAGTAAATATGAACGCGCCATTTAATTATTATTGATACGAATGCTTTCATTGAATGGAATGAAAACATTGGAAATTTGTGCATGTTGTTTAATCTGGGGGAGATTTAGGTCGTGAAGTATTTGGCCCAGCCTTTATTAAAAACTATTAAATACAAATATAAACACTCAGGTGTTAATTACTCATTGACGTAAGAATTCAGTTTAGCGGACAAACAGTGGAAGGGGCAAGGCGATGGAACACTTATTGGAGTGCCCACTAACGCCGATAGACGTGGCTACTGGGCCCAAAAACTTTGAGGGAAAAGAAAACATATAATCGCTTACCATCAGGTGAGATGGTGGTCAAACGCAAGCCTATTAATAATTAAAAAAAAAACCATCGATTCGAGAAGAAGAAGAATTGAAAGGGCTTTACTTGATGTTTCCTTGCGTCATCGCATCAGGAATGAAGATATCCGCAAGAGAATCAAGGATACTGACGTAGCCCGAAGAATCGCAGCTTAACAAATAAAAGTGTGACACTTACTCGCGTGACAAGTGTTTTATTGTATCTCCGATATAAGTTCCGATTACAATCGAAACCAAAATTCGAATCAAAAGTGCAAAATCAATCGAAAGTTCTGAACCTTCGAAATCAAAATCGAACCTCCGTTACATCTCTAGTATCTACCCGTTGGTCTCAGGGTCAAAAGCATAACTGCTGAGCATGGGTCTGGGTTCGGTTCTCGGGTTGGGCAAAAAGTGCTATTGGGTTTTTCCATTACGAATGACTCTGTAGCAGCTCGAAGTTTGGAAGTTGGTGGTGTGACACCCCCATGCCTCGGAAGGCACGTAAATTCGTTGATCAGGTCAGGCCTCCTCTCTAGGAGAGGGAACGGCCCGTAATCCATCACGCGGACTCAGTGCGAGTTGGTGAACGTCTCACATAGAATTTTTGGTTCTACAACGTGCCTGTTTCCTCACGATATTTTCCTTCACCGTTTTGAGGGTGATGAAATAAATTACACAAAGTAATGCGCCTGGTTGGGTTTGAACCCGCGACCTACACATACCACTGCTCTCAAAAACATCTACTTAATGAAATTACTGGTCGATAACTTACACTTACCACGATCATGCATATAATGCAGCGAGGGTCGCAGGTCGGGCAACCTCCATGGTTCCACCCTGGACTCCTCATCTCTTTCAACCTTGGGCACCAAGCCACTCCAGCAGTTCTCGTCAGGACGAGGAGTAGGCACACTGCTGATTGGCCAGGTGCATGCCTGCGGAGACATGAACAGTTCAAATAAGTTCTGATATACTTATTCTTTGTTACCAGCAAATTCGCACGCTTGAAAGTTGTTTCCTCCGTATAATGGATTCACATTCATTATGCGTACAGCTAAAGAGTGGAATTCCCTGCCGGAGTCTGTGTTTCCTAATAGCTATAACTTAGGGGTCTTTAAGTCAAGAGTGAATAGGTTACTTCTAGGCAAGCGTGCTCCATCGTCGGCCACATCATCACTTACCATGAGGTGAGATAGTGGTCAAACGCGAGCCTATCAATAACATTAAAATAAAACTTTAGACTTCGGTTTCATCTCTTTTGGGACTGAATTTCGGAAAATTCTCTCTTAGTGCTTACATACGTCATAAAAGGAAACCTTGTGCCAAATTTCACACTCCTGGTTCCAGTAGCTTCGGCTGTGTGTTGATATGTCAGTCCGTCAGTTTCTCCTTTTATATGTATATAGATGATCATGATACCATCTAGCCGAATTCGGCCATAGCGCCCACATTCCTTATCAGTTGTCTTAGTACTCATATCACAAGCTCTGCTTAGCTTGGGACTAAACGGCGTTGTGTGATAGTAGTGGAATATTATTATTATTATTATTCCTTTGCTCCTCATGGTGGTTGTGAGCTCAAATCTGCTGCTCTGTTATGTGTCTTCATGTGACTTGCATATCCAACTTTTGCCGAAAAACTCCGGGCACAAAGCAGATATGTCAAAACAATTAACGAAATGATAAATTATAGCTGTTAGTGGCTTAGTAGTAAATAGTTGATACGGCAAACATTGTTATGTACGATAGATTTATTGTAGGTCATAGACTGAAGTTTTTATCTTCACAAATGGTTACCGCTACCTACCTAAGTTTACATGTTACATCAAGCCAAAGAAATCAGCTGATAAGCTTGATACGTTTCCAGTCTGATGAACAACGTTGAATTGTCTTAAGTGCTCGTATTTCTTTAATTAAAAAAAGCTGCAAAATAATGCTGCTTGTAACCGACAGTGGCAAGTCCTTAAGAGATATATATTTTTATTACGTATTAGGCCCTAACTAGCACTAAAGCACGGCGAGCCCATTTGAAAATGGCTCGTTGATAAAAACTTCTATAACTGGGGACCCCTTAATACTGGGGGCCCCATAACACTACAATGATTCGACAAAACCTACGCCTACGCTACTCGTTGGCACAAATTCTCATGACCCACATTCAATTGAGTCCTAGAGTTAGGTATTTTAAAAAAGACTTCGAAACTTGACGAGTATGAATGCAATAAGCCGATATGTTCAAAATACGATATAGACATGTCACAACATAACATGGAAATCAATAATATAATCTAAAATCACGCATGCAGTGCTATCACCAAGCAGTATAATTAAGTATGCTTGGGTGACAATAATCGGGGTATTCCACGCGGCTCGCGAGTAAAACGCGCGTATTCGTTTACAGTCACGAGAGGCTATCTATCTGATGGGGCACGGCACTAGAAAGTGCCCCTTCATTACTATCACTTAACTAATAACTACCGTTATGCTATTACAGCGATTTTTATTGTTTGTCAAAGTTTATGCTAATGTATGGGATTATGATTTTTTTTTGGTGTTTTGCTTGCGCTTGACCGCTATCTCACCTGATGGACAGCGACAATGTGAGCGTGCTTGCCTAGAAGTAACCTACTCACGCTGGATTTAAAGATCCCCAGTTACAGCCAACCTTATCCTTACATATTACAAAACAAAGTCCCACACCGCGTCTGTCTGCGTGTTAGCGATAAATTCAAAAGCTACTAATCGGATTTTTAAACAGTTTCCACCAATAGACAGAGTGATTCATGAGGACGGCATAATTGTATACTACAAGCATATTATAGTACAGTAAAACCGAGAATTTTGAAGATTTCTAATGCCAGTGTAAGGCTGGGGCGGGTCGCTAGTTTCAGAAATAAGTATAAGAAGAAGAAAGAAAGCAGAAAAAGATTTTTTGTACCCCACTGTTGAGAAGGGTTATTTATTTGACCTTGATTTGTGTACAAACCAACCACAAAAGCTATCTTAAATCCTTAGAAGTCTAAAAATATAAAGTTAGGTGAGAAAACATAACGAGATTCGGATTCACAATTAATATGCTATTATAATAATACGGCTGCTAGCAACTTCGTCCACGTGCAAATAGAAAATTGTCCAAAGGAAACATAATTCTGGGGTAAAAACTTTTAAGTGCATTAGGACATGGTCTACACGTATGCCAAATTTCATCCAAACTCGTTCTACCGTTCTAGCGTGAAGAAGTAACAAACGTACAAACTTATAAGTTTGTCTAAAAAGACAACCGACTTGGGAATTTTGTATTTTTAATTATTTAAAAAATACTTATATTTGATACTTTTTTTATGGTTCTTCTAATAGTAAACAATGATCAAAATCTCTTAATCAACCTTGATTATTAAACCTGCGTTGCCTACGTCAGATTTCATTTTAACCTAATAATTACAGACGGTTGAATTTATTAGACAGACTCTATTATTATACTTTCACCTATATAATATTACTGTAATCATTTTTGACTACCCACAAAACATTTAAATCTTTCATTTTAATGTAAACAGTTGTGATATAGATGGCAGTGTTTTATTGACACTTGTCAAACTACAAACGTTGAGTACCGCTGTACAGTTTGCGAGCGAACAGATAGTGTCATTATGAACAAAGCTCACAGTAATTATTGTTGTTTGATTTAAAAGCCAATGCACTGGCGACAGAATGTTGACTATGGAAGGTTTTAGAATAGGCGTATTTAAAAATAGCTCAATTGTTGTGAGAGCTAAATATTAGTTTAAAATATTTATCAACTTATTATTATTTATATTTTTTAGAGTATGCTTTAGCTGTCTATCTAGATAGACACCTAGAGTTTTGCTCCAGTCTGCAATTGCAAAGAAATCGTCTTTTTTAAGGCAATAAGTAACCAATGGCATATTGTCGTTATCAATAAATGAATTTCGTAATTGAATCAGTACTCTGATTGATTATCTCCCAAAAAAAAACATGCGCAGTGCGTGATTTTGTTTTTGTAATTTCAAAAAAATACTTTTCGTAATTTGTCTTTCCATCGGAAGCCCGTCAAGGGCATTTGACTCCAATTTTGATCATTCATAAGACATACAAGCATGATGACATAACATGCTGCGCAAATTAAAGCGTTCTTTTTCCAATTCTCCTTTCGCGGGTATGGTGGAAGAGATTTCTTTAGAAATAAGCATTACCTATGTACCTATTTTTCTGTTTGTCTTCTTTTCTTTTATAAGATAATTGTGTACATGAACTGTTAAATAAATAAATAAAGCCCTTATTTGTGACTACGAATCCTATTTACTTTTAATTTTTTACTTTTAATTTAACTTTTTGCTTAAAATAGATTCTATATCCCTGTGTTTATGTACTCGACACTGTTTATTTAGAAAATTGTTCAAGCTCAGTTAGAATTTAATAAAACGAACAAACCGAAATAGTTTCCTACTTACGACACTTAGTTTGCTACGTGGCTACGCCGTAGCACATAGCTACGAGCGCCTACGAACATTTCAAAATCACACACAACTTTCAGCTGAACTCCTCTAAGAGATATTAACTCTATGGTACTCCTACTACACTATTCATCGCCAGTTCCATATAATTATTACCGTTACGTGGCTCCGAGTCACGTTATTACGTTAAATAATATATCGTAGTTCGATTAACATACTTCCACGTGTCGCGTGCCAATAAGTGCTTCGAATTAAACCTTCTATTTGTTAGTTACGATTTCAAAAGGTATTCGTTCTAGATATGGGTAATTGTTGACTTAGATTTGTTGAATTGTTATGGATGAATTAGGCTTTATTGTCTTAGAAGAGATAGATGTAATCGGTTTATCGGCTTTTCTTTTGTATGATTCGGCGTTGTTTGGTTTAAACACTTGATGCAAAAATAGGGGTTTCGACACAAAATAATAGTAGATTATGTGACTAGGGGATAAAGCAGTGTCTTTAAATCGCGGGCGGCATTTTGAATTCCGAACGAAACGAAGGTTGTTGATTTTAATCCCGAACGTCAGTGAGAGATTTATATAATTAACTCCCGAGCGGGGGAATTAATAAAGAAACCTGATATAGGTAAGAAATTCAAGCCGCCCAAGATAAAGACAGCTTTATCCACGTGTTGCATACTCTTTTTACACCATCCGTGAGATGTAAAAGACAATAACTAATGGTCGACCAAATCATACGCGTATATTAGAAAATTATAATTATTATACTTACAAGTTATTCAAACCAACAAAATTAACTACTCCGAGGTTCTATAGTTTAAATTTTCTCTATCGCTCCCGTCAGCGCGTTTTATTCTATTTTTTTTTTTTGTTAGTGGCCAGTTTGAATTTTGAGTCAACTTGTTCGATGAACGTATATTTTAATTCACAATGTTAACGATTTTTGATGTTAAAAATTCAAATCTCATTATTCCATAAGGATTGGCCATACTAGGTACCTAGGGATAGAATTGGAGTTGCGTCGCAAGCCTTGTGAAGAGTGGACGTGATTTAAAAAATAAATATTTTTATCCACAAATTAAAAGAAATAGTCCTACTTGATATTGAAACTTATCATAACAGTAACTAGTGTCAAAACTCAGTGCATATTCAAATAAAAAAGTTCGCGCCACCGCGATCGCAGTGTAGGTACCTACCGCTTCTGGGAATTACTCGCCGCGGCCGACGCAGGTGCACAGCAGGTGCGCCTAGCTCAAATTCTAAGAATTCTGTGACACTGAATTTGTTTACGTAATTCGCATTTTGTAAATAATCAATAACAAAGGTCAATAACTGTGCATCTTGTCACAAGGCTTTGAGATCATCGAATGTAAAATGCTCCAAATGCGAACTACTGTTTCACGTTGCTTGTGCGAATGCTGGGAACCATCTCAAGTTAGGAGGAGAAACGAAGTTGAGCTGGATTTGTCCATTCTGTCAGAGCAAAGCGACAAAGAGAGGTACTACCCCGACGCGCACTCCAATACCAGGGGCGCTGATGCCGACTGATATCACAACGACGCCTAATTCAGCAGATTGTGGCCTCTCATCCACCAACGCACCGTCTGACACGGAAATTTTGCGAAGTCTCAGCTCTGAGATTAAATTACTTCGTGGCGATGTGGTAGACATCAAAACTCACAATGTTACACGCGCCTTGACGAATACGACTCAAGAATAAAAACGCTAGAAAAACGCGAGGAAGAAATAATCTCTCTGAATAGTACCATCGCTAATCTCCGCGACCAGTTGAACACACAAGCGCAATCATCACTAAAGAACGAACTCGATATATCTGGCATCAATGAACTTAAAAATGAAAACCCATTTCATATCGTGTGCGTCTTGGCTCACAATATAGGAGTTTCCTTAAAAGAAGAAGACTTAGACTTCGTTTCCAGAGCAGGACCCTGCCGACAACAACTTAAAGATTCAGCTGAAACTCCTCCGCGGACACTCGCCGTCCGTTTTGTGCGGCGCTACAAGCGTGATGAATTCCTCAAGGATGCTAAAATCAGAAAGACTCTCACTTCGACTGACATCGAGATAGCTGGCACCACGAGAAATGTCTACGTAAATGACTAAAGGAAATAGGCAGCTATTTCGTGCGATCAAACTTCGTGCAAAAGAACATGGATACCATTTCTGCTGGATTAAAAATGGTGCTATTCTCATCCGTAAGCAAGAGGGTAACCCAGCTATACACATACGAAACACCGAAGCCCTGGAACGATACCTGGGTTCAGCGGCCTCAGTGTGACTTCGTGGGTCCGACAACAGATCTTTAATGATACGACGGCCTGGCCTGAGATAAAACAGTACAATTTTTTTATTATTATTATTTACTTTAATTTCTTTACATCTCATATTACTCTTAGTATCTCAACTTACTTTTAAATTTTGTGTAATTTTTTTGATTTACATTTTTGCCATATATTTGCCTCACTCTAATTTTAGATCTCAAAGTATCCTTAGAAATTCAGATATTTTTGAAGCAAACATTTGTGCCTTATTGTTACAAATGAAAGATTTTATAATGTTTAAGTTTTATACTATTTTTACATTCTACTTTCTGCGAACCTCAAACTGGGTGACCAACTTGCGATTTCAAAGCTTTTTGAGATTTTATGTTATTTTATATTTTTGAATTGTATATTTTTGTATTATTGTTTCAACTTAAAAGCACACAGTGTACTACTAAAAACTTTTTTATAGATTACAAAATTATGAAAAACACACAGACAGAAATCTACTTACTTAACACGAACGAAACACACAAACACTCTAAAACTCTAATTTTCCCACATTCGTTCACAGTGCTCTTATAGTAACAATGACAACATTTATAGTAACTACGAAAAACATCTTTACCAGCTACATCTATGGCTTTACTTGACACAATTCAGGATATTGACGAAAATGTTACTATAAACTGTTACACTTATCATCAATTAGAAGAATGTAGGATACTGATACCTAACATAAATAGTTTTAAAATTCTGTCACTAAATATAAGAAGTTCAGCACAATTTTGACGATTTCTACATAGCTTTTCAACGCCTTAAGTGAGGTTTGTATGACGTATAAAACGGTAAAAAAACAGTTTTAAAATTAGACAACCTAAAGGAAATGAAAAGTGCAAAAACGCAGTCCTTTTGAGGAAATTGAAATTCTGACTTTCGAAATAAATATATATTTTTTTAATTGATATTTATAAACTAGTGCTTGACTACGATCCCACTTGATGGTTCGCAGTGATGCAATCGATGATAGTGAGGCGCACTAGTTAATTAAGTGCCTGGTTATTCAAGCCAGGAGCCAAACACCTCTAAAATATAATCGAGCCTATATTTTGCTGTAATCTAATCAAAAGTCGTTTATTTTTTGGATTTTGTTGTCGCTATAAATCGATTGTAGATACTGACAGCAAACTGCAAACAGTTGAAATCACAGCAAAAAAAAAACAAACAAAAAAATCCATTTACGCAAAAATAATGACGTCACGAACAACAAAAGACTAGGGGTATACATTTCCGAGGCCCACAAGCGAACAACAAAATTAATGTTCCGCACACGGCGCAACCAATAAAAACGGGCGGGCCAAAATGCCAAATCCCAAATGAGGTAAATAAAAAAAATATCGAAATGTCACAACGACATTTAAATAACGGCACAGAATGGAATCTGCTAGGTTTTTGTAGTACATTTGTTGGAATAGAAATGATAACTGGAGATTTTTGGCGAGATCTTTTTATCGTCACATGTTTCTTTTAATTTGGACATCCCAATCTTTCTATTTCTTGTAACTTAAATTGTGTGTGTGGTGTATACTATTAACCTCTTGGATACCGCATGTCATCAAAGTGATTGGATGGCTATATGCGTAAGATACCACTTATTATTTACAAATATGGCCCCGTTAATTAACAACTCAAAACTATTTACATATTCCGATTAAAGAGTATATTTTTCTACTACCAAATTCGACTGGCCTGTTGGTCAAGTGTTTATTGGCCCTGACTACCATGCCAGAATTCGTGGGTACAATTCCCACCCAAGACAAATGTGTGCGTGATAAGCGCGATCATTTGTTTTGTCTGGGTGTAATTTATCTATAATATATTAGTTTATCTGCAAACATTGGGACATATGGCCTTATGCGATAGATATAAAAAGAAAAAGAATTCTTATGTATTTACAGCAGATAATTTATTATAGCAGATAGGTCCGATTCTCCCCTGTTGCTTGATGTTGCTCAAAAACGTATTATAAATCGAAATTAAAGATTATTTTATTATAATCGCGAACATTACATTTAGATTAGGTAGACTATCAAAGTCATTTTGCTTAGCCTTGCTTTTGTTCTAACATAAATGATTTTCGATTTCTATGAAAATAAAACACTATCCAACAATAATAACCACCGAACTTTTAATATTACTCCGATAAAGATCTCTTTGTCACTAATGTATGGACACAAATAATTTGATTGTAACTGCCATGCGTTACAATATCATTGAATTATTGATGGCCATAGAGTTTTGTTTAATAAAAGAAATGTATTGTTGTTTAAACAGAGTAATTTGTTCTAAGTGTCACTTGTTTACCGACAAGAAATGTTATAGATATTGGAATGTATAATACGACACACTTTTGTGTGTGGGTAGAATAGAATAGAATAAACTTTATTATAGACAAAAATAGTCACATTACTTTTGACATAAATCCAAATCTATGAGTACAATAACGGTCTTATCGCTGACAGCGATATCTATCAGACAGCATTTGAATAAACTGAACTTAAAATTAAAAAGGGATGGGATGGCAAGTAAATTAATGAATCATTAATTTTTTTTATTAAAATATTTGTATTAAATGTATATAATTATATAGCTATGTAGGTATAAAAAAAAAAAAAAAATCACAAATATTTTCACATAAGTATACATTTTATTAATAATATAATGTTACTCAATTTCATAGAGCAATAAAGACGTGGGTTAGTGATGGAAGAATTAAAATTAGGCAAAACCAGATTAATATTTACGAGAAGATAAACTTTATCAGATATTTTTAGAAGCCTTTGAGATTAATATAAAATTCAGAAACTTGGTCACATTTGTTACCAAATATAAATTAATTACAAAGGCAGTTTGTAGCTGCACTTCAGTTAGATCTAAACCTTATAATGGACATCAGTATAATCAAGGATTGGGAGACTCCTTCTCTCAATCCTCCGGAATAGGCAATTGAGTGGCAGCTAGAAGAAAATCCTTATAAAGACGCTGATAACTTGTGACTAACTTCCTGAAACTGAGTACCTCACAAAATGTATGGATTAGTTGAGTCCTCAGATATAACAGCCCAATCGATTCTTGAGCGCAACCTAAGGCAGCTGCTAAGGATGACTTCGGTTTTCGTAAAATTTACCTTCAGACCAAAACCCCACTCCACCCAGAAATACGAGCTAAATCTTTATCGATCATGGCAACCACCTCAAATAGTAGATCTAACGGAGCCTGCAAATACTTTTACAGATCGTTAGGGTAAAGCTTAAAATTGTGAAAAGGAGAGGACATCGAACGCCTCCCTGTGGTACGCCGGCAGAGGTATTACACTATGATGAGGACAAACCTTTGATCCAAATACGTTACTGGCGGCCACAAAGATAACTACGAAACATGCAGTCGTCGATGGAGATATGTGAAGAGAGCTAACTAAGCCGAGTAATATATCAAAACTGACGGTATCAAAAGCGTTACTGTACAAGCAATATAAGGAAAGAACTGATAATATCTAAAGAGAGCTGTTGTCATACCTACTGTGTCCTGACAACCTGATTGCAAAAGATCAAGGAGGAAGAATCTGCACAAGAAAGCACTAAGTTAACTATGTAAAAGTTAATATTAAGATTTTTATTAACTTCACTACGTTAATGATCAATGTATTTATTGTTAGAAACAGTAGGTATGATTTTATTACAAGTATTTGAAACGTAAACCTTTGTGACGCTTTTCGATTAATCACTTACTTACAGCAAGAACTTATTGAACGAAAACATTTTCCTGAGAAATTCTAAAAAATCGCAGAAGCATTTTCAGCATTGATGCAGAAAATAAATCAACCTTGTAGTATGCGTATAGAGAGACTACACATGATACAATAGTCACTTTCAACCAGATTCGTACTTCGTATGCAAAGCTCGAGCTATTGTAATATTTAAACAGTTCAGGAGCAGGTCAGCAAAGAACAAAAAATACGTAGAGTCATCTGGCATCCGCTGGCAAAACACCAATCTGTATCCACGTTGTAAAAGTAGAATGACATTAAGGTCATAGCCTAGTTTTTAGACCAACAGACAAAACATACAGCTCTTTCTATTCCAATAGAAACGTCAGTACACACGCCAGACAAAGTTAATTTTTGATTAGGTCCCAACCAACATCGGATCGAAGTTCAAACACGATTAATACAAAACGACGTCATTGTCATGACGTCAGCGTGTGAAGCGTGTAATTAACTGGGATACGTCACTGTCCCCCGGGACGCGGGACGCGGGACGAAGGTCGTCCCGGGGGGCAACACTGTTGCATTGCGTACAATCAATTGTTTAGTCTCATTCAATTACGAGGTACGACATTGCCTTGGGCTATAAAAACGCATACTGCATCGAAATATGAAATTATATTCATATAATACTCGTAATATAAGATAGGTACGGACAACTATTGAGAACTATATTGTGATTGAAATATCACAAAGAAATTTGGTTTACGAAGAAATGTGAACACCAATATGGTATACCTTTTAAGAGAGCCTGATTCAGGTAAAATCAAGCAAGCCAAATATCGTTGAAGTTTTATAGTCGTTCGATCGAAGTCCTACCCAAAAGCGGTATTCACGATCTATCGACTTATTTCCAGTTACATCAATAAGTATTCTACCAGCATAATGCAATATATTTTTTTTTTAAATAGACGAATTTCAAACAACTTTAAACTCGATTGATGGATGTGAATACGGAAATGGTCTAAACGACTAAATCGCTACGACATCGTTACAGTTTTCATTACGTGAATCAGGCTACTTATTTATTGCGCTACTCGATCATATCTAATCTCCAGGCCCTAAAGCCGCAAAATGTTTTAATAAAACACGCACATTTTTTGTATTTATTATTTTAAACTAGCTGTGCCCGCGACTTCGTTCGCGTGGAATACTTACAGGATTTTGAATTTATTTTTTCTAAAATAAAATAAGCCTATGTTAATCCTTATTACATCAGCTAACTTCCAAAAAAAGTCCCGTCAAAATCGGTCCAGCCATTTCAGAGATTAGCCTGGACAAACAGACAGTAAAAAATGTTATTTTGGTGTATGTACCGTGTATTATATTTATATGCATGTAGTAAAAAGCTGTTATTTCAGTATTACAAACAGACACTCCAATTTTATTTATATATATAGATTAAAGAGTTCCAAAGTCTAAATTTCTCATCACATTACCAAAAAAACCCGCATAACACCTAAAAACGCATCATTACACAAAAAACTAAGATCGAAACAAGAACCGAGTAAAAACAAAATACAGAAAATTCACTCAACAAATCCCACGTATACTTGTAACGCATCACGAAGCCCAAACATAATCTCTACGTGCCAAAAACAAAGCGGGAGAACTAGCGAGTGATTTATACCAACATCTAGTACAACAATTGAATCGTTTTGGCGCAATCCGCCTGAAGTATCTATTAGGAACGTGATCCGGTTACCGAACTCACTAACGGTACAAAAGTATTTATGTGTTGCTACTACGAAACCGGGGTTTTTTTCTTTTTTAATGTTCGCCTCGAGGATTACGGCCATTCGTCTCTTTGAAGATACGTTTTTCGGTTGGTACTTACTTTGTGTTTTGGTGGTTTGGTTACTAGTGTGCCGTGGTGTAAGGATAGTGGCTCTTTCTTCCTTATAGTCGCCTTGCTTTACTCTTTTTTAGGTAAGGCTTGAGTATTATTTGATCTATTGTATGTACCTACATATACACGGACTTAACTTTAATTCGATTTGTCTCGGTAACTGGGTATCCTACCCAGTTACCGAGAAAAACGAAAAAATACTTCGTGGAAATAATAAAGAATGTTTTCAACAATCTAGAGATTATAATTTTATTATAATAGACAGGATTTAATTTTAAATATTATAATTTTATTATAATATCTCGCAGAGTGGTCTAGCCACCGCATTGTTCCGCAAGCGTACTGGGTTATGGGTTATATGCAATAGGTAAGCACTATGTGCGAAATACGCTAGATTGCAAAATTAAGAGCGACGTAATGCGAGCCAGTTTAAAGTAATTATTTATAATAAAAATGTTGGTTATAAAGTCGACTTTATTATAACTATATACACAAATAAACTATGTCTCAAATGCCCACTAATAATTAATTAAACAGAGGGATGTGCAGCTTTAACTGAATAACTTGTCGAGGAGGACTTAAAGTATCGGAGCTTATGATGGAGTGTCGAGTGGCCGTTTGTGAACGCGCCCTAATTTGAACAGCGCGCGTGCCCAGGGCTGCCTCTAGCGTTACACGTATTTTAATCACATTTATTTGTTGATCTTTCAATAGCCTACGGTTAATGGAGTGGTTTGTTTACTTGATAAATATATTTTTTTTAAATATAAGCTTGTAAATATGTAAAAAATTAACACGATTATGCTTCTACGGGTAGGATAAAGAGAATTCCCGTCAAATTAGATTGTCAAAAATTATTGATAATAATAAAACATTTTTTTTAGAATGAAAATAAAAAAGAAAGTTAGAAAAAATGTTTAATCAAGTAAGGAATCACTTAATATTTGAAAGACAAATTTTCAGAGGTCTCAAAAAATCATATAATTATTTTTTTAACAGAAACATTGCATTTTGGTTCCTTCGTGTTGTATTGATAATGTCATGCCATGTCATGCATGAATTCTCAATGCTAGGAGTCAGGCCTTCTCTCAATGAGATCATAATCCACCACACAGACCCAGTGCGGGTTGGTACTTTTTTATTATGGGCAGACTTGTGTTTGACCACCATCTTGACCATCATCTTTGAGCACGCTTGCTTAGAAGCAACCTATTTACTCTTGACTCAAAGACCCCTAGCTAGGTTATAGCTTTGAGGAAACACAGACTCCGGCAGGGAATTTCACGCCTTAGCTGTACGCATAATGAAGAAAATTCAAATTTAAGTCCTTCCAGCGAAATCAAAACTGTAAAAATCAAACTCATTCACCAATAGCACTTCAGATAATCCATCATTTGTAAATTCAATCTACGTTACCGTTACACCTGCACATACAATACTTAAGCCAATGCATCCAATATGTACAAAGAGCCCTTATGGCCGGACAATAGATCGATCCAATAACCGTAGCCCGCGGCGTGAACACTAAGCCGATCCCATCTAGACTATTCTGCCGGTACTCGATCCGATTTGGCGATTACATTTTAATCCCACTTCGTATTTGGCAATCTATATTAATTGTTTTGATATAACTATAGTCAGATACATTGTTGATGATTATGACTGATTTAGCTTGAGGCTCCTTTGGCTATTAGTATGATGAAGCACACGGATTTGTGACGTCCACTTTAAGCTTTGTAATGCACTTCGTAAGTCAAGAATTCATAACATAACAGTGAATTATTATGTTTTAGCGGTTGTAGCATGTCAACATTCCTTCATTGATAAAGTTTAAACAAAATGTAAATATACTTAATGATCCCAAAAGCATCTTTCACAATATTATAATTCCAAAAAAATAGGCACAGTAATCAGAAGAAGTGGCTGATACTAGTTCCTGAACTAAGCTATCGCTTGTATTTTGGGATACATGGTTTAGTTAGTTATATATAATTAGTCGGATATTTAAAGTAAATGTTTGAAACGACTTAGCTAGTGTATGCGTGTCTAAAATTCATCTGAAATCGAATATGTTATAGTCTTGATACTGGTCCAGGATGTGGATCCAGAAATAGGTAAAATTACCAATTCATACTGTATTTTAAAACTTACAAATTACTTTACAATTTGGTTGAAGTATTGGACAGTT
The DNA here is from genome assembly GCA_929112965.1 of Mythimna albipuncta. Classification (NCBI taxonomy): domain Eukaryota; kingdom Metazoa; phylum Arthropoda; class Insecta; order Lepidoptera; family Noctuidae; genus Mythimna; species Mythimna albipuncta. The sequence continues at coordinate 4,363,960 of OV815973.1, forward strand.
TGGTTAATAGAGACGTTTCTTTTTTCATTTTATTTTTCAAATTAAATTTGGGCGAAGCTTTTTTCATTACATTACTACTTGATTCTTCAAACATTATTCCCACAATCTATGAATTTGAAACTATCAACTAACAGAACACGTTTTTTATCTAGACATCTTTAGGTAACAGACTTCATTATCAAATAGCACTAGTTATTTCAAACAATCAATTTTTTGGGTTCCGTAGGTACCTCAAAAGCAAAAAAACAGAACCCTTATAGGATCACTTTATTGTCCGTCCGTCTATCTGTCTGTCTATCTGTCTGTCTGTCAAGACCCTTTATTTTTTGTTCATACACTACTGTAAACATTATCTCCGTGGCAACCCTAACATGTCCTTTGAAGGGATTAATCGTAGGGTTCTCGAGGCGCGTTAATTACTAACGTTTACGTCAATCATTAGAGGCAACAGCCTTTTATTTACAAGTTAATACTCATTCAACACGGGTAAATAACTTATTTACGATCAGAGCGAGCAGGATTTACTCAGAACTGTGTTATTGGTGTTGTTTTAGGCGGTTAATCAATATTGTGACGGGATTCAAGGTTAGTTTACAAAAAGCTTAAACATGACTGGAGAGATTTGGTGTACCTACAAAAGGTGTACATACTTTTATATACTCCTTCTATAGCAAAAGAAGTTAAGATTATTAAATAATGCTTAGATAAATGACTGATGATTTAATGACGATACCAAATATTTAGATAGTCATATTACATAACGTTCTATACCTAAATGAAAAAAATGAGAAGAGTTTTATTTCGTTTCTTAGAACACAGCGACAAATTAATGAGTACACTTTCCAAAGGCACTGAGAAACAGAAAGCCCTTTTTGCAAATACGAAAAGCAAACACACCCAATAATTACAGTCCCTAAAAGCCAAGGTACCTACCAAAGCTTACTCAATGCTCAATATAAAAAAAAAAAGAAAACTCTGAAAACTCGTGCCGTGCGGACACTAAAACGTAAATCCGCAATTAATTGGGTCCACAGTCCCGATCGCTACTAAATTAAACATTTTCTCTTATTTAAAACCGAAATGAAGTTCATTTGAATTCGTCCCGCCAGTAATTACAGAGTTTACGACGTGCAAAAGCCTCGAATGGGCAGCCATTTTGTAAAATGGCGGCAAGTGTATTCCTCTGGGAGCATGACGGACACCGCTTGAAATTAAATGACTAATCTTTAGGCGAATAAAATTAATCAATGCATTAATTACACAAGTTTTCTTTGTAATAGAGTTTATTTATTTCTAAAATCTGTGGTTTACACCAGAAAATAGTCAACTGAATGAAGCATCAGGATTGAAACGTCAGGCGCTTATATGCAAAAGGCAAGCTTTTCGCTGTGGAAAAAAAATGGTATGATTTTCTCGTACCTTTTTTTGGGGTTAGAAATCATCAAATAAACTTCTACTCTGGAGTGGGGTGAGAAGGCATTTCAGACTTTTACTGACTAACATCCACCTGTGTCCTTCAATTAACGTTCTAGGGTCACGTTAACTTTTTTAACAACCCTACATCTCATATCTTCCCAAAGACCTAGCAGGCATCGACCTTACAAAACTCGTAACGGTTTCGCTGATTTTTATTAGAGACGCGCGTGAAACATTAAGCGCCGCCGCCGTAGTGTCGAGTCGGGCCTTATTGGACGGCCCGACGGTGAACTTTCACATACTTAAAAGTTTCATGATAAACACAACATATTTTTACTTACGGAATCAGGTTTGTTTAAAGCTTGAACAAATGATTTTTTTTTAAATTATTGTTGACTAGCTGTTGTTAGCACTTCGCCTACGTGAAAGTAAGTTTCTGCATATAAACTTCGGACCCCTTTTTTATTTATATATTTTTTTTTTAGTGAAAGGATTTTCCGAAATTCACCTCTGTCTAGCTCGCCTACATTATAAAAGGTAGAAAGTAGTTTCGGCTATGTGTTGATATATGTCATCATCATCATCATCAGCCTTTTTCATGTTCCCACTGCCGGGACTCAGGCCTCCTCTCTAGAAGAGGGAAAGGGCCGTAATCCATCACGCGGGCCCAGTGCGGGTTGGTGAATGTCATATGTCTTCGAATTTTTGGTTCCAGGACATGCCGGTTTCCTCACGATGTTTTCCTTCACCGTTTTGAGAGCAGTGGTAAAGAAATAAATTACACAAAGTAATACGCCTGACAGGGTTTGAACCCGCGACCTGCAACTCGTAAGTCGGAGCCATTACCACTCGGCCACCTCTGCTCTCTTTGTTGATACGTCAGCCAGTCAGTTTCTCATTTTATATATAAGAAGATGTAGATGACCCGTCTGTTAGTTATATTATTGTGCTTGTTACTTATTCCAACTGTCCAACCATTTTCCATCCCGCTTTTCATTACATTACAAATCCTGAAAACCCAGAAGAGCGCCTTGAAGTCTAAATAGGTGAACAAAAAAACTAATCGCACCGATTACCGAGTTACAGACAAGGTGATTGGAAAAACTTTCCTCTTCCAACTTTTTAAATTGGATCTAACTCTCCGTTCGCTCCGCTGAAAAATCCAACTCGAGTGGATAATACGATTCACTCAATACTATTAAATTGCATCTTTGAGAAACGTTTACGTAAGTTATAAAAGGATTGGAGTTATTTTTACTGACTTATTCGCGAGTATTGAGTAGTCTCTTCTTGGTACTCGTTGCTTCTGTATAGGTACCTATTAGCGGAGTAGAATAAAGTTATTTTACTTCGATGAAAACCGGTGAGTTGTCTGTATTGACTTGTATAATATTACATTTTTCGTTTGCTTTTTTGTGAGCTATATAGCATATACACATAGAATCTCTTTTTTCTGTACACCTCTTCAAGTCTTCCTTGTATTTACTTGTAAGGGCTAGTATATACGAGTCTAATTGTATTATTTTAATGATGACTTCAAGGTTAGAGTGAAAAGACTCTTAATAAACTAGTGAGCGTCACCATCAAGGATTGCATCACAGCTTACCATCAAGTGGGATCGCAGTTAAGCGCTAGTTTATATCAATTAAAATAAAACACTCAAAGTACTCAAACACAATGATTGAAAAGTCCATGGAGATGATTCACTACTGGATGTGACTTAATAACTGTGTTTTACATGTAGCGACTGCCTATCAGACCTCCATTATTTACCTAAGTCAGTCATAATCAAAATAAAACTATATTAAAGTAGAGCTCCACTAGTTTTTACACCGCACTGCTGTCGACTTTGAGTAGTGAGCAGAAACTAGTGGTAATGCCGTACTAAGTTTTTACCTTATTCAAAGTAAGGCCGTGCGCAAACGGAGACACTTTTTGTATCATTTACCGACAAAGAACACTTTTTGATTATCATGAGTACGTATTATGTGCAAGCAATAGGACGAAAAAAATGTTTACGTATGCGCAGAGAGGGGATGATTTCATACTGGTTCTATAGATATCTAATGTTCATTGATTACTTGTATCTGACACAATACAATGCGTTCCAAATAAGATTAGAAAAGTCTATAACCTCGATCTTTTAAATTTTGAATGAAAAGTACTGTTTGCAAAGAAAACTTATTTGCGTATCAATTAAGGGTTTTTGTTGCTCTATATTACTAAGTCTTAGTTAAATCTAGGTGAAGGAAAAACGTTATTGTTTAATATATATCAGCTAAATATATTGTTTTGAGTAGGTAATAAATAGTTTAAAAAAATATAAATTTTCTTTTTTAACTAATTTTCTTTGTTAGGTATAATTCGCCTTCTCTATCCATTTGCCGCTACTCAGACACACAGTGACGCAGAGATGAAAAAAATTGAAGAACTCGATTCTGGTTAAACTTTTTTCGTCCACGATTTTTAAATAAACTACATTTAAAAAAAATATTGTTAGGTTCACCTTACCCAATTTCTTCGATTTGACAGTATGACGTGACGTCACAACATGGCAATCGATCCTATTCTTATTTAGAACGCATAGTACACAATAGTGTCCACGTTTGGTCTGGGTTTTAGGCAGGACAAAACCCAGCCAAGGAAAGTACCAGTGTCTCTAATAAAAAACTAAATCCCCGAAACTTTAAACGACACTTACCACATCTCTGGGCTGGTCTTCCTCAGTAGTTTCTATATCAACGCTCTCATCACTATCTCGGTCACTCTTGGGAGACCGCGCTGGGGAAGAAGGCGGCGGTGATCTAGTGTGTGATGACCGGCGCGGCGATGATGACATGGGTGACCTACGGAATTTACTAGGTTCAAACAATACACATCAAAACAATTCATGTTTCAAAATAAAGATTTTGTATACCAGAAAGAGGTCCCCCGCCATATCCTACGTGTAAAGAGATAAGAAAGCAAAGATCAGTTATGTATTGAGGAGGGATGAATCGCATGTTAATAAAAGAGTTAAATATGTGGATGCCTGAAGAGGGAGAGTAAGACCAAAGAAAAGATGGATAGTTTGTATCAGGAAGGATATGAAAAAAAAGAGAGTCGGTCATAGTGTGACGGCTGACAGGATAGAAAAGAAGAAAAAAAAAACGTACTGGCGATCGCCCCAGAAACAAGGGACTAGGGAGCAAGATGATATGACTTTTCAGAAAATTTGGTTTTGGTTTTTACGAGTTTAGTCACACTTCCTTCTCATATTTTTTTCTCACCTAGTTGGCGACCTCGGTGGAGACATGATAGGAGACAGCTGCGGGGACTCCAGTCTGTGTCCCCTCACTGGACGGAAGGCGCGGGGCTCCTCTATTGAGTTCACGCTGCTCAATGCTGTCAGTGCTCCTGGATAAAGTTGGATCAATTCAATTCTAAATATTTTATACTAGCTTTTGCTAGCGGCTTCGCCCGCTCACATAAAATATAGCCTATGTCCCTCAGGAATAAAGTAACTTTCTATCGGTGAAAAAATTCTAGCAATCGGACGAAATGCACATACAAAAAAAAAACATAAAAACAAAAAATAAAACTTTACCTCTTTATTATACTAGTGTAGATATAAATATTTTACATCACATATGCTATAGTACTCGATTTCAATTGGTACTTTAGGTACTATAAAGAAGAACAAACACTACGAGTTTAAAAAAAAATAGAATTTTTACTTTTATATTAATCAATTTATTATTTTATTAGGGTAGGTAACACAAAAACAGAATTTAATATTTTTGCAAATTTTTGTGTAACCTATCTTGAGTTTAATTTTGCTGGTAACGAGGTGTACTGTTTTCGGTATACTAGGGCCTGAGAGGTTTGTATATTGTAACATAATAGCACTATATAATGTAATTCTGTGTACGAGTAGTTTTTTCTCATAAGAAAAACTGCCAGTTTGTTAAAGTTGAAGGTATTGCACACTTACCCGGAGTCCACAAAGTAGGCTTCAGCCAAGGTATAGCATACGGCAAAGGCAGCCGTGCCCCCCACACGTAGTCAGCCAGCCTGGGCACGGGGGCGTGGGCACTAGGAGGACTGGCTGCCGGTCTCTTGGCCTCCGTGCTGCCTTCCGACTCGGGCCTGCGAAGGGGTACTCTTCTGAAGCACAATTTAAGGCTGAACTATTTGAGTAGATTTTCTTATAGTCGAAAAAGCTTCCCAGAAGTGAAAAAGAATGGCAACGAAGATTTCTGTTAAAAAAAAGAATAATATTCCATATTTAATACTCTATTTACTCAAATAAATAATAATAATTATTTTTTTTTTTTTTTTTTTTTTTTGTTTTAAGAAAAATGTTTTTTAATATGTTAATTTATTTAAAGACAACTTTTGGTCCACGTTATTTGTTAGTATCACTTATTACTATGTGTTTTCGAAACTGGTTTCTAATAACTGGTTTCCAAAGTGGACGAAAGGGTTAGTTCAAATGCTCAATAATATTACACTGTTTTTTATTCTTCCCATAAAATTACATATTTATTATATAGCACCTACCCGATTTTTTAAAGCGAACAATCGAAACCCTATCCATCTCGCTCTCACCTAGCAGCCGACAGCATCCTCTTTCTCGTTCCCCCGTTGAACATGGCCTTCACATCTTCCCAAGCGTGCACTACTTCTTCTGGAGGTGTTCCACTAAGCTTCATGTGTCGTCTCCAAGAGTTGAAGTTTGCTGCGTCAGGTTGTATGTACTTGTCACCAGGGCCAACTCGGTGAGAATGGAAGATAAACTTGTTTGGGGAAAAGAATAATCCGCAGTATGCACACTTGATGCATTTCGCTCGAGAGGAGTTGTACCTAGGAAGAAACGTAATGGAGACATGTTACTAAGCCAGAATCAAGGATGATCCTTAAATATTAAATTCTTCTGACGATTCCTAGATCTAGAACCAACTGCAAAGACAATACAACGATACAGTTTTTGAAATTTTGAATAAGTACAGTGCGTTTCACATAAGAAGTTTCTTCGCCGTAATGTTGGGAATACGGAAAAACAGTGTTGCTATATTTTTAGCAATGAAATGACTTAATATTATGAAGATTAATTGATATTTTGTTACTTATAACAATAGCCTTACATTTTTTTATTTCTGTTGGAAACTGTGAAAACTAGTTTTGAATAAAGTTGCGTTTGAATCGAAATAGGACGCGGGGTTCTATTTCGATTCAAACGCAACGTCACACCACAACATCGTACCTCTCCATTGACAACTTCCTTTTAGAGCTGCTTTTTTTTTACATCCCATTCCCTTCATAATTCTCCAAAAAAAGTGTTACAACTACCATTAAAATCGATTTCGTTTCGCATTTCGGGCAACAACTTTGCAAGAGTAGGCAACTCTTTTCTTTTTTATTTATTTTTTCTGTAGGCAGACAGGGAAGCCAACATTACGGCGAAGGAACTTCTTAAATGAAACGCACTGAGCATGAGTATATGTACGATGACAAATTATGACAATTATTAGTAAATTCGCACCTTTAGAAATTTATATTTATTTCGAAATTATATATTTATTTTTAAGCCACACATATGGGTGGGATGTCAACCGTGTGATCATAATTGTGGTCATCTATCTCGTAACTAGTTTATCTTACCATCGATAGCATATAATATAGCATATAGTCGGCCTTAGAATGATCCCACTGCTGGGACTTAGGCTTCCTATCTAGTAGAGGGAAGGGTTATGTACCTTCATCAAAGAATATTTTAACTTTTGCTTAATACCTATATCGTAGTTATTATTACCTTATATAACCAGAAGCTATAACACACTCGTATTACGTCTTACCTGGCCGGCAAGAATGCTCCACGGCAGCCCCAAGCGCACTCATGATGGACGGCAAACGCGAAGTCATCAGGTAATCTCGGAGGAGCATTATCTCCAAGAAACGACTTGCATAACCGCTCTGCTTCTCGCCTTGTTATCATACCTGGATGGTAATGGAAGTTTAATTAAAAGTTACCAAAGAAGAAAAAGTATGCTTTTATTCGCATCTGCTCCCTATGAGCTTGCCACTGGGATGGTAGTTGGCACTAAAAGGTGGCGTTTACCACCTCGGTGGTCAATGGCACTTATTTAGTTTCATCCGCCCTCTTAGTAATAATAGTACAGGGTTATTCGCATTTCGTAGGAAGTAAAACATCACTGGGTATCACGAACAGAATTTTTTTTTGGTGTATGATTTGAAAGAAAAGAGAGTCATTGGAAATGGTTTAAGGAGAGTGTAATTAATTGTGCCGACCCTAAGTACATAGGATAGGAACAAGTAACAGTACTTTACTGTGACAAGGGCAAGGACAATCCCTGATGAGGCGCAGAAACTGTTAAATCAAGACCAAGTTTTGTATGATTAGTTTCATCAATAAGAGGTTACTGTTTTCCTTTTCCCATCACTCCGTACCATGGCCTGAACTATATCTGTCCCTTAGGCTACCGCCGTTAAAATCTTTTATGAAGACATGGCGGAGTTCCGCTTAAGAGGGTTAGTTTGAGAAACCGGCACCAGCCCCCCTAGTCAAGCTACAAACGTTTCGCTTGCGTCGAACGCTTCGAGTTGACCGTGCCGCCAATTCTTTTGTTCTGACCACGTGACTGAGCGTCGAGGCGACGTCATTCCCGTACATTTGAAGCTTTCTACAAGCGATAACTATTGCAGATTAGCAACTTGGCTAGGGGTACAGGTCTATATAACTAGGTACGGCACTGCACTGGTAGAAAAGTGATGATAGTGTGGTGTGAAATCACGTACATCAGCACATCACGTATAGCACATAGTTTAAGTTAAGAAGATAAGCTGTGTTCGTAGTGTAATTAGCATAGAGGCACATACAAACTGTGTATATATATGTTACCAATTAAAGGGTTATAGTGAGTCGACTCGTAGAGAAAGACACATCACGTTCCCCCTACATCGCAGTAGAGAAAAATTCGTAAAAAGTTTGCAAATTTTACTAAAAGCGTCTTGTTTTTGCTTGAAACACTAGTAGTAGTCTAGTTATGCCTATTGTAAGTATTTATCTTGTAGAAGCTAGATCTTTTTTCTTTTTCACGTAAACAACAATAAATTTATTTATTTATTAATTTTTTTATGTACACACACAAACACTTAAAAATGAAATAGACAAATACTGAAAAAAGAGTACAAAGGTGCTGCTTATTTCAAATGAAATTTCTTCCAGCAGACCTGCGACAGGAGAGTTGGAAGAGAGATGTAGACACAGTGTATACAAACGAATCATTTACTAAATTATCTAAATTAACTTATATAATAATACATATATAAATACAACAAAACCAGTAATTAAAAACACTAAAATAGATACAGTACATAAAATACACATACACATACATATATATGATTATATTATAAATAAAAATATCTATAAAATAAAACATTACGAGATGGTTGAGAGGTAATGATCTTTGACTAGTTTTTTGAAGATAGATATATTTTTAGCGTCACGGATGTTAGCTGGAAGTGAGTTCCACAGTCGCACTGCATGAAAAGAGAAGGAGTTGGAATAAAAATGAGTATTATGGGATGGGAAATTAAGATGGAATTTAAGGTGGGATCTGCATGGGGCGTCGGCAGGTCGAGTGAACGAAAAACGATCACGCAGGTAGCCAGGGTACGCAGGGTTGAAAAGGATGTTGTACAGGAGACATAATACCCGAGTGTTCCTACGAAGACGGATAGGGAGCCACTTGAGATCCTTGCGGAATTGAGAGACGTGGTCGTATTTTCTTAAGCCAAAAACAAACCGAATGCATAGGTTTTGCAAGCGCTCAAGCTTGTTTAATAGCTCCTCAGTGGCATCCAGGTAGCAGGCATCCGCATAGTCGATGATCGGCTGAATCAAAGTTCGAGCTAAATATATTTTGGTTTTAAAGGGCAAGAACTTTTGAAGGGATTTAAGGCTGTGGAAGGAAAAGTGAACTTTACGGCTAACCTCATTTACTTGCGCTCGCCAAGAGAGATTGCTGTCAATAGTGACACCGAGATTCTTGGCTAAGTCAGAGTATGCAATAGTTGAGCCGTTGAAAGATAAAGGCGACAAAGAAGAAATATCAAGCGCATTGCGATAGTAACGAGTGCCTATGATCATGGCCTGGGACTTAGAGGGATTAACCTGTAAGCCGTAAGACTTGGCCCACTGATTAATACTCTCCAAGTCACGATTCATGGCATTAATCGCTGAGTCTGCCTCAGTCACTAAGAATTGACGATACAGCTGCAAATCGTCTGCGTAGAGATGGAAGTTGGAAGTGATAACTTTAGTAACAGTATTTATGAATATAGAAAAGAGAAGAGGAGAGAGAACGCCACCCTGAGGTACACCAGCAATGAGATCACACCAATCAGAGAAAGTCTCTTCAAGGCGGACACACTGAGAGCGACCCCGAAGATAAGAGTCAAACCAGGCTAACGCTGAGGAAGAGAAGTTAATAGAATTAAGAACGCCAAGAAGTATGTCGAAATCCACCGAATTGAACGCACAACTAAAGTCAAGCAAAACAAGTAAAGTGAGAGATTTGTTGTCCATAGCCCAGCGGATATCGTCAGTGACTTTCAAAAGCGCAGTTACAGTGCTATGACCAGAGCGGAAGCCTGACTGGTAAGGGGAAATAATAGAGTATGTCGATAGGTACCTGGTGATTTGGCCATGAACAATGTGTTCGAGAGCTTTAGAAAGGAAAGGCAAAATGGAGATGGGTCTGAAGTGAGATAAGAATGAAGGATTGTGTATTAAGTAAATTTAAGTAGCTACACAAAAAATACAAATAGCAAAGATAAATAACTATAGTAACTCAGTGGTTTCCAACATGTGCGCGGACCACTGGTGGTCTGTAAGCATTGGCGTAGTTACCAAAAGGGGCAGAGCCCCGGGTCCCCCAAGCTCGGAGACCCCAAATCTGATTAACAAACCTCTTATTGAACTAGCGAAAAATCTCCAAAAATCAAAATCGATAAAAAATAAGTTGCAACACTGATTTATGGCAAAAAGTTTTAGTTGGTTAAAGTTCAGAACAAAAGAAGTTATTTGATGATTACCGACGAAAAAGAGAAGCTTCATTTCTTTGGTCTGTAAGATCTATTTTTATTATTCAGTACCCCTCAGATACTGTACTAATTAATGACGCAAACAAGTCCTCTTTTCATCCAGTAAAATTAAGATACTACCAGTTGCTAGCTCACGGTTGATTTGATATTTGATAGATACTTCTAGAGTTCTAGTCCCTGCTAACAATAAAAATTCAATGAGGTCCCAGTTCAAAAAAGTTGAGAACCACTGTACTAAAAAAAAGTAAAACCCGACTACGATAAAAAGAAACGACGCCGAAAAAGAATGAAACAAAATTTTTAGGATGTTGAAATAAATAAGGTATTATCTGTAAAAATAAGAACAGAACAAAAAGAAAAGCCGCAGTCACACGTTATTAAAGTGTCGGTTGGTACCATTGTCGTAGTTGGGTTTTAGTTTTTTACTTTTTTTTATTTAAACAATTTTGGTGATGTATCATTGTGCTTCTATACTATTTGGTAAAGCCCTTTCAAATGATACCAAATACAACGTATTTATCTTATTTTTTTAAACACAAAACTTTTTATCCACTAGAGGGCGACACATTGAATTTTGAAGATATGTTTTGATAAGTACCAGGGAAGCCCTTTCAAATGATATCAAACACGGTGTACTTATCTTAACATTTTTTAAACACGTTTCTTTTTGTCCACTAGAGGGTGTCACTTTAAATTTGAACAATATTTTGGAAATATGCAAGTGATACTCTTTCAAATGATACCAAACACGGCGTATTTATCTTCATTTTTATTTTTTTTCATTACTTTCTGTCCGCTAGAGGGCGCTATATCAAGTTTTGTGACACGTCACGTAGCCTATGTTCAGCGGGCGATTAAGACGGTTTTGACGATACCTCATATCTCGAGTTCTGATGAGTAGATTAAGGTAACAATAACAAATAAACATACATACATACATACATAGCCTGTCAAAATCATAACCCTCCTTTGGCTTTGCCGTAGTCGGGTAATGAGCGTGGGCTGAGCTTCATTAGAACGGTCGAACCACCTTGTTTACGGAAAACGTTCTTAAGAAAAACGAAGCTTTTCACTGTTACGTAATACCAGAACAACCTCTTATGTTATGCATTTTTTTTTTATCAACACAATGGCTGCGTATAATAATTTATTCAGTAGGTAGGTAAATAAATACCTACAATAGTCCCTCTTGCTTTTGTAAAAAAATAAATCATAATAATGTTTATCATTGGAAGATTTTCGAGGTAACGTTGACATATAATACGTGGCTATACAATTTGTACAATATTATTTTTAGTATTGCGAAACCTGAATATATTTTGTTCAGAATCAGTAACTGATTGATTCCAATAGTTTTTACTTAGACCATGTTATATTTTTCCATAAAAATATTAAAAAAGATCACAAGTTAGACACCACCGACTCTAAGTACAACACAGGTCACCGCTGGTCATAGCGGGCATTAAGCACCAGCAAACAACTGTGTGTAAGTGTAAAACAAGCCCCCAGTCGCCTGGATGGCCCGGCGACTATGTATTTTTGCTGACATAACATCTTATAACTTTGTGATTTTTCGTTATACAGTTTTGAATTTTTGTACATAGATTCTTCACATAAAAATATTAGACACGTGTTTCGGGTTTCGCATATACTAAAGTAAGGTTGTACATATCATGTCTGTCTCCAGTGACTTTAAGCCGCGTCTTTGGTTAATGCTTAGACTTTAAGCCGCGTCTTTGGTTACTGCTTTGACTTTAAGCCGCGTCTTTGGTTAGAGCTTTGATCTCAGTATTTGTAGGCTATGTAAGTATAGGCTTCCACGATAAATGGGTTATCCAACATTATTTTTTTTTTTAATTCGAACCAATAAGTGCCTGGTATTAGCGCGTTCAAACAAACACTTCAGTGTTTATAATATTCGTGTGCTAAGCAGGAAAACCTAACTACAATGGAGTTATTTTATCTAATCGGCTACTGCTGAATAAAAGTACTTGACATGGAGAGACGGCTGAAGTGTTCTGATGTCTCAGTGGTTAAGGCACCCGCCTCTCTTGCACGAGGTTGCTAACAACGTGAATTTTTCAATTCATATGTATATTTTTAAATAAATAAATATATTACTGACACACTGTGCCCCGAAAAGCACGTAAAACTGTTGGTCCTGGTTGTCATTGGTAGATCTTTGACAGTCGTCACAGGAGGTCAGACGCCAGTAAGTCTGACCATCAGTCTATCCAAGGAGTATCGTGTTGCCTAGCAACCAGTTTGATGAGGTCTCATAGACAGTGGTTTCATGTAAAACACGGGTATCAGACGCTGACCCGAAGATAGTTGGAAAAAGGCTAAAGAGACATGAAGCGACTGCATGTCTGACCCCCAAAACCCAGTTACTACATAACACTAAAAACGTTCACAAGACTTTTATGAGCCTGAATTAGCCGTATCCACTTTAGTTTTCAAATGAGACATTTGGAGGAAAAATATATACCTTATTACAAAAACCAACAATCTACATTTTTGTACTATTATGTTATATTGCATTATTCGATCAATTCCGTAGGTTTTTACTTTTTGCCGAAGCTATCTTTGTAAATAAATGTCATAGCTATAAACCAGTATTACTTGCTGATTCAGCTTGATGATACGAATCGATAGCAATATTTAACTTAATTTGGGTGAAAAATGTAGATAGTTGGTTTTTGCAATAAAGGTACGCTAAGTGCAAATTGGTATAATGGGTGCTTAGACTGATTTCTTGCACATTCTTCTCCATAGAGGTCTAAGCGCTGGAATGTGCAATGACAAAATTTTTCTTATTGACATTTCAAAAGTACATGCATATGGTTCATTTGAAATAAAATGCTTTGAATCTTTGATGATTGAGTGTTATTACCACATCGGCGTGACGACACGGGCATAGCTCCCGCTCTCCTCAGTATCTCCAGCTGCACGGGCGTACATTGCACGCACGTGATGCCGAGCGCCACCCGGCGGTTGTGTATCTCGTTGTACGAGAACTGCTTGAGCAGCGTGTTGGAGATCTGCGCCAGGCAGAGGCGCTCGTTACCTTCGATGACCAGCGAGACTATTGGTACCCCGTACAGGAGGACTGTCCCGACCTGCAGGAGGACATAGTTTTGGAATCATATAAGAATTTATGGCAAGTTTACAGTGATGAGTTAGTTGTATGTAGAATACCAATGTCACTGATTCAATTTATTAACGTAGGTATAGAGATCAAGAGGATTACTATTAGTAACCAAATAACGTTTTTTTTTTTTTTATAAAAACGAATGTTAATACATTCTGATGCGCATTTTGATTATTTAAAAAACTTAACTCTTACTGTCCACATAAGAGAGTTAACATACAAATGTAATGATACTAAACAATATATAGTTATCGATAGGGCCTGGGCCAAACTTACAACTTCGACTTATTTTTTACCCGATTTGAAAAAGGAGGACGTTAGAGGATTTGTGTAATGTATTTAATTTTGTTTTGTGAACTATTTAAATAAAAACTGCTTAATAATATATGACTAATTTAAACTTTGAATGCTTTTTGTTGCAGTAAAATAAAATAATGTATCATTATTTTAAACTTTAGAAGCCGCTCTTGTAAAGTTGTGATTTTGCACTTCGACCCATGTTCATGAAATTGAAATTCTATTTTGTTTTTTCGTCATTTTAAATTATTAAATCAAAAGTATGTATGCTGCTCATCCTGCATATCCACCTGCAGTTTTCAGGATATATATGAGGCCAACAATAGAGCTATGCAGGTTGCCAAATATCGGTCAGAATAAATATAGCTTGAGAGCATCGACACGGAAAATAAGAAGAAGAAAAGCATCTACAAATATAGTGATTTAATCATCTTAAAGACTAAACAAGTTAAGTTTTTTCAACAATAATAAAACTAATTATAAGTAGTCAACTCTTACCTGATTGGGTTTGCCACTTAATTGCAAAGCCTTGTGTTCTGCTCTCGGTTTGAGAGTCTCTCGCGGTGAGAGTGCCAAGTTGGTAGCTTCCATTCTATAACAAATAATTATTATTTACATAAGTAATATAATATAATATTCCACAACTATCACACAACGCCGCCTAGTCTCAAGCTAAGCAGAGCTTGTGTATCACTACATAGTATAAAACAAAGTCGCTTTCTCTGTCCCTATGTCCCTTTGTATGCTTAAATCTTTGAAACTACGCAACGGATTTTGATGCAGTTTTTTTAATAGATAGAGTGATTCAAGAGGAAGGTTTATATGTATAATAACATCCATTAAATAGTGGAGAAGTACTGTTATTTTTGAGGTTTCTATTGTGATGTCGTAAATAATTACATTTTTTCCGCTTACATTGCAAACGCAGGTTGAACCCTACGAGTTTTATCAAAATAATGTACTAAGTATTGTACACATTGAAAAGGTCTACAGAAAAGTCCGTGATGGTATATGTCTATCTCTTATGGATTACCCACAATAACTTTTTTTTGTCATTTACTTTTTACGACAAATAATGGCTAATTTTCGAAGCGATTTTAACGAATACAGCATTAATCCTTAACCAATTAAATACCTTGAATACATTGTTCATTTAATATAGATCTATATGGCCTTTTACACCGTCTGATTTAAGTGAATATTTTCGAAGATATTACAGATTTAAAAATTGCGGGACGTAGCGTTTGCGGCGGTACCTACCGGCCGGCCGCCCGGTGCGGCAAGAGCATTGCACCCGTGCGAAGCCGGGGCGGGTCGCTAGTATTATTATATAGGTAAATAAATACGGTTTGTGTAATATAACGTGTACCACAAGAACTGGTTAGAGACGGCGCCAGTATGAAGGCTATAAGGAACGGGGTGGGTCTTTTAGTCAGTAAGAGTCTGACACTATCTCCCGCTCCGCCCAAGGGCGGGGGATGTCAATGCATGATTTTTCCCACCATAAAAAAAAAATAAAAGGACATGTAAGTTTGGAAGGACTTGGGGAGGCCTTTGTCCAGCCGTGGGACAGTAATGGCTAGTTAAAAAAAGGAACTAATATAAAACAATTTAACAATCAATCCAAAAGACTGACCCTCATTTTGTTATTTCAGTTTAATAAAACAAAAAAAAAAACACATTCGATTAAACCATTTGTTTTATACGAGTATAATTCTTAAGATGTGTGAAACTGGTGACTTTTTAATATTTACATAGATAACTAGGTTCTGCCAGCAGCGTCGTCACGTGAAAATAGGTTTTCCCTACAAACTTTGAACTCCCATTTTGTCCTTTTGGGGCTGAATTTTGTAAAATCTTTTCTTATTAGAAAACTCCATGCAAAATTACAACGTTCTAGGTCGAAGGGTTTAGCTTGAGCGTTGATGAGTCAGTAAGTTAATAATAATAATTTTATTTATTCAGACATCATTGATCCAATGGTTAGTAGCAAACTTATAATCTAGGTGTTAGTAAAATTAAAAGATTAAAAATGTCATATTATACTTAGTCATTGCCTTTAATACTTTGCCCTTTATATATGCAGACTAGCTTCTACCAGCGGCATCGCGCACCTAAAAGTACAAACCATACAAACTTTAGACCTTGTTTCATCCCTTTAGGGGGCAAATTTCAGAAAATTCTTTCTAAATGCCCGCCTATGACATGAAATAAAACCTTGTGCAAAACCTCACGCCCCTGTCAGTCAGTCAGTTTCTCCTTTTATAAATATAGACTTAGATAAACTCGAAAATGAGTCAAAATCTCACGTAGAAATAAACAACCTTGTGCAGTTCGTACTTAATCAATCCAATATTAATGTCCCTCACACGTTTTTCGGTCATTTAACGTTATAATAAACCAAAAATCATAACCGAATGCCATTCAGTCCCATTAACACAACAAATAACCAATAAAACGACTTCATTTACTTTTGCCGCACAATAAAACTGCACAGTGCGATGTTCCGAATAAATTTGGGACAAAACTGATCGTTTTGTATACAAATAGGCAGTTTGCGTGTGAATCTAGTGTATCGAATATCAATTGGGCATATTGAGGGGAGCGATAATGTATGGAAACCGCCCCTTTGAGGGACCTTCGTTTTTTTTTTTTTGGAGATCAAGTTGTGTGCAGCTTTGCAAGTTGTGATTCGGTTGGCGTAAAGACTGCTGAAAGATTAGTGACTCAGAGAACATAAAAATGGATGTATTTTTTTTACAGGTAATATATTCAGCTTATACGTAAAAATCAAACGTTTTTATTTTAAAAACCAGCTGTTGCCCGCGACTTCGTCCGCGTTAATTTCGTAAAACTGTAGGTAAAATCATTCTATGCTTGCTATTCATTTCAATAATGTAAACTCGATTTATTACTAGATATTTATATGTGGAAGCTTGTTATTAGCAATTTTCATTTCCTACGTAAATACAAAAACTTATTTGTTACCAGTCTGTATACTTTCTATAAAAATAATTAAATTAAATACAGGTTAGACTAATACCAGTTTTATAATCTCCAATAAAATAAAATTGTCAAATCAAACGGCTGTGTTTTTTTTTATGTAAAAGAATGGTTAAAATAATATATTCTGCAAACAAAACAGACTTGACCTATAAACATACATCCACCCTTAAAAACATTATAAAACACTGTAACGAAACATATCACCGCTTTAAAATGATAAATCACCACTTAAAACTGTCCCAAAATCAGGAATCAAAGTAGGGTTGTCAAGGACGGGACGCGGTGACATACCAGCGGGATCATTATAGGGTGTGATTAGTCAATTTGTGTCACCCCTGCACAGTGGGCCAAGAAGCAAGCCCGGCGAAATAATTGATTAAGTTAAACGACATTACGCTACCTAATGTAATGATCACATATGTTCGTTTTGTAGGGGACTTCAATTGTTTTTGTGGTGATTTTCTGAATAGATTAGCTGTTATTATTTATAGCTGTGACGAAATGGAACACATAGATATTGGAACACTGACATTATTTTATGAAATTAATCAACTGTAGCGATTATTTTTTCTGGTAATAGGTGGTTGTGTTCGTCTTTAAAGTAACGTTCAATCTTAAATGTTTTATTTTTCTTTAAGTAATATTGATTGGCTTCTAGTCTAACCGTATGATGTGGTTTGGGCCCATGCTTTCCGAAATGGCATCGACTGGTTTAGACGCGGACAGCACTTTCAGAGTGAAATAATTTTATACTTTATAAACATCCTTAAAATATCGTTGTTGCTCAAAAGGTTCAAAAACGGCACGAGCGGCCAACCACGGCAAGCTCTGTCGGCTTCTTATCGAACCGCTGCCATTACGACAACCCATCCTCCACTTGACCTTCAAAAATCCAGTAAATGTGGCTTTCCATATTTTTTTCAAAAATATAAATAAAAAAATCACTACAGAAATTTTAATCCATATTCCACACATCTTCACAACATGCAGATTACTTACATCATATTAATCATTTTTTAAATTTCACGGCTCAGCTGACTACAATTCTTCTTGATTCGCGGACAATACATTTAATAAAATATACTTGTAATTATAAATCCCTTATGGGGGCCATATGGTGTTGATATCGATGATACGTGGGGGTCATCCCCCT
Source organism: Mythimna albipuncta (assembly GCA_929112965.1). NCBI lineage: Eukaryota > Metazoa > Arthropoda > Insecta > Lepidoptera > Noctuidae > Mythimna > Mythimna albipuncta. Next base: position 4,382,094 of record OV815973.1, read on the forward strand.
TGGGATGGGATGGGGATGAGCACATGTGTACACTTGTAACGGAACTAATCGTTTTTGGAAGAAATCTGTTCTTTTAGTATGGTTGTCGGCATTAGTTTAATGCGTTCACGGTTTTTATTTTCATCGAATTTGTATTTGGTTGTGTTTTGCAGGTGCCAATTAGAGTTTATGAGAAAGTTTCGTATGAAAAAAACGAAAAAGAAAGAAATATGTTTATTTAGCACATACAGATAGACATAGTGTAGGAACAAATATGTAGAAACTTAAAATCGATAACCTTGTATACGTCACTTAGTAAAAAATAATTAAAACTGTACGTGCAATAATATTTTACAAAACACCTCGATATTGTACAATTACTAAGTGGTCTGTGCTATTTGTTAACGAATAGATAAAGTTTTAAGAAAACTAAAACATGATTATTATCCCGTTGACGAATGGCACCAACCAATTTTTGTAAAATTTGCTCGGACAGAGACTTACATGAAATACAAATACTCAAAATAAAACTTAAAAGAAACCACAATATATTACACAGTATTATTGTGTTCAAAATAACCAATAGTAGTACTCAAATAGCTATCATCGGGTGTTCAAACTACAAATAACTGGTCGACGCACGAATCGTACAATGCCGGCTGTACCCGCAACGATTGCCACATTGACAACATGTTGTGCACTTCCCCGGATAATCCGTAACTAAAGGGGACACTCGAATCTGTGTGTCAAGTGCAGGGGATTGTAGGGTGACCATGGCATTTATTTTTTTTACGGAAAGGACATTCAATCCTTTAAACATCAAATAAATAAATGATCTTGTAGAAACTAAACGTGATGGGGTACTTAACTCATCTACAGAGAGATTTTTTCACACAAAAAAAAATGGGTTTTGGAAATCATCCAATGACTTCTCCCTCTTTAGGGTGGAAAGAACACGGCAAACTTTTACTAACTAAAACCCATCTATTCACTAGAGAGGGGTGGAACATTTATATGGTAAAATAAATTACAGTTAGCCTTCAACATTGCTGGTATTATTTAAAAAGTAATAATGTTTAATCAAACTGGAAATTAAGTAAGTTCCTATATAAATAAGACTTTTTAATATTAACAAAAAATGTGTGCAACTGAGATGTGTCAATATAATTATGAAAAAATATTCATAATTTATTTATAGCCCATGCGTTTTTTTCATAAAATCGAAATGTGAGGTATATTTCACATAAAGACAATTTTTGTTTTCTATGAAGAAGAACCCGCAAGAAACTCCATGTATAATGTTAAAAAAAAAACTATTCTCTTCTTTTTTATCTTTATTTATAGTGTGGTTTTGAGTCACCCTACCAAAATCCTAACAACGAAAGGTTCTTTCAACTAGTTCCTTTGAGAATCCGTTTTGTATAGCGCAATACTATTTAATCTTTATAAAGACAGCCGGAGCGGCGCCGTCGGACCCGTGCGCCATTGTGACGGTCCGCGCTTCGTTACCTAGTCAGTAGTCAGAGTCGAGGGGACCGTTCGAAATTTTTATGATACGTGACGAAACGAACAGTTTTTTAAAAGTCAAAATAATACGTCACGGCAACACGCCGTGTTGAAGTGTTTTGTTATAATGTAGATTTAGTTTTGCCCTCTTCATTTATTATAATAAATAGGAATACCCTTTTTATTTCTAATTAGCCGACCTGACAGACATTGTTTTATCTCAGCTGTCTGTATTAATTAAATTAAATAGTCGTAGTAATCTGATTTTTTTCAATTTTCTGCTTAATTTTCTTACTTAAAACGTACATTAGCTGTCAGCATTAAGGAATAGGCCGCAAGAAGGGAAAGCCAGGGCGGTTCTCTAGTTTAAACTTATTTTTTATTTATTCACAACTTTATGCAGTAATGAAACAAATCCAACAAATCAAGAGTGTGATGATTCTACCAACTAGATTCCTACTAGATTTTTCTGATCCTAGTAGTTGCTACTTATTTTATTATTGTTTGTCCTGAGCGAGTCACAAATACCTAAATCTTTTTCTTTCTTTCTTTTATTCTCAATTTTTTGCGAATGTGCTCTCGTGCTTTTACTTTAATAGGACACCGACTAATTGCCGTCGTGATGTTCAGAGGTAGCGCATTCCAAAGGGATACCACCTAGACAAAGAAGAAAGAATGGACCAGCTCTGAGCGGTTTGATGGCCATCGTAGAAGACGATGATTTGTAGACGGAAAATTTTTACTGTGCACAGAGCAAAGAAATACTTCAGAAATCAGGAATTTTATTTCAAATAGACCAATAGCAGGCAATTTTTGAATTGTCAAAATGTTGGTCAATAAAAAAATAAGTAAAGCTACTACTAAGAGAGATCCACACTTTGGAACATATAATGTTCCAAAGCGAAAAACTCTATGGCAACGAACGTGGAAGAAACTCCATGGACACTCTTTTAAATCATGTCAAGAGGTTACAAGAATCTTGGTTGCATATTTTCTATTCTATTATGTAACTGTAACAAATACTAACTACCTAGATATATACTATCATTCAGCAACATAATTACAAGACATACCTACCCAAATCATTCACTGAATCATAATCCTGAGCTCCGTAGGTACGTATACATTCTAACAATAGACACATAGTTTAAACAAGCCGCTTTCAATTCAAAAGGTTTCGTACAAAATTAATTCAGTGTCGTTATTTACTTTGCTACTTTGTTCGCTTAATTGAGTCGACGCCCAAAGACATGGAGTTAATTCGTCGATTCATATTTAATCAGCGCTTTGAGTTTGTAGCCGAGGAGCTAGGGGCGCGTTTGTCAACTCATGGATAAATGTTTTAATGTTTGCTTAGATTTTAGTTAGAGGGTTTTGGTAAGGCTGAAAATCTTGACTGGTTAAAATTACTAATTATTCAACGCCTTTCTTAATTCAGCGTTAGATTTTCGGTCTATTGTTTAGTTCTTGCCTTTTCAACCATTTTTTTTTGTGATCGCCTGGGTGGAGCGAGAGGTGGTGATGGCAGACTTTTACTGACTAAAACCCCGTATCCATCAATCTCTTTCAAACGTTCTCACAGCCTTAGCAGGCATCGGGCCAAGTAAGCCTGATTAGTTTTACATATTTTTTCAATCTGCAGTCTGCACGATATTTGTTTTAAGGTGAGAAATCGTCTAATTACCTACTCCTTCTGGTCTGGTCGGAGTCAGAGGAAGAGTCAGACTTTTACTGACTAAAACCCGCCTGTATTCTTTCCTTTTGCGTTGCAGAGCAACGGTGACTCTTTCGAACAATCCCATAGAACCTACAGTCTACACCATCCTATCCATCTCTTTACCGTACCCTGTCAATTTTAAGCTCATACTATACCTGAATCTCTTATGGTGTTCCATAAAAAGTGCCTGTATATCTATCTATTTATCTATCTATCTTTCTATCCATTTCACATAATCGGTTAGCTTTTAAATCTACAGGATACTATTCAGACTTAATCTGTCTAAAACAACATGAATTTCTCTAATTTGACTGTCACCGAAACGTTTGGGTTTTATGCGAGAATTAACTTAAGAACAGAATTATTATAGATACCATGTGTTTTTTATTCTAATATAACCCTAAACCCAAAAACTAAATTAAAAATAAATCATACTTTTTTTTTTGCAGCTCACTCTAGGCACACCATAAATTTCTCTAAACTGGGCGCGTTTGTTCCATCGCCGAACGCTCAGAGCACAATGAGCCATGTTGACACACGGGTCGCGCGACCCCGTTCTCCTCTGCACGGATTTTTCGCACAATTGAATTCGTAACTAATCCGGAATCCTTTGTTAATTTGGTAAATTAATTTGTTGGAAATTAAACAGTTGTTGGATTTAAATGTTTGAGATAGGGACCGTGTTTCTTAAATGTTAAGTTTGAATTGGTTGATAGTGACTTTTCAGCTTGGTAACATAAAGAAGGTGGTGAAGACGCAGGGTTGGAAGGCCGCTCATAAGATGGACCAATAATCTGCTGATGAGGGTGGCGTGGCAAGAGTCCACTGAAAGCTATGCTTGGCGAAGGCCTGCGTAGTTGTGCACGTTTTTCGACTGAAGTGATGATGAATAAAAATAGAAGTCGATAATTTAAAAATGAAAAAGAGATGAGCATGATCATTTGTTCTGAGTCTGGGCGTAATGTATCTATAAATATGTATGTATTTAGAAATAATGACCAGCGAAAAAAATTATTGCAACAAAATACTACTTTTAATTAGTACACAAAAAATTTGGCTCTATCTGTATCTGTCACTGATCATATTTTTGTAGTCAAAGTAGAAAAAACCGAAACCCTAACATTGACCACGAAAAGGTAAATTCATCATTGAATCAATCAAACATAACAATTGCTAGTAGAAAATACTGCGGGCAGTGTTTATCCTTAATAACTGTCATTTATTCATTCACTAATTAATAGCCTGCACAATATTTCCATAAATTGAGTGACATTTTGGGACATAAACCAACACTAATAACTTTGCTGTTTATGAATATTATTTATTCAGATTTTACTTATAAAATAACAAGGGCTTTTCTAATAAGCCCTCTAAATTAGTGTACTAATTAAAAAATTGTGGTGTATACATAATAAAATTAAATATATATATATTTAAGTATGCTTAACCTAACTATACACACTAAAGGCTACTTCCTACTAAAATATGGCGCCATAAAACTGCTCCGCATCGCTGTCGACTGGAAGTGTGCCCAACAGGCTGGCGGCATTGCCACGTTGAATGGCAATGCTTAATCTCTGACTGAGATATAAATTTGTTTATCAGTTGTCTAGTACTCATAACACAAGCTCTGCTTTGCTTGAGACTAGACGGCGTTGTGTGATAGTTTATTTATTTATTACATCTTGGAGGACTTACGGCTTAAACAAACTAAAAATAAAAACAAACATAGACAATAGCAAGCTAATTACAAGTCCTCACGTATAGTGTTAGAATAAAAATTGAGAAGTGACCATAGCATCCTTTACACAGTGATTGATAAAGCTTGTTAAAATGTTACAGATACATAAGCAAAAACCATTGTAAGGGTTAAACGAGTGGTAACTACAAACCTTTCAAAAAAATGGTTAACAGTATAAATAATAAAAACTTTGCAGAAAATTAAGGAAACCATTAAAAGGTTACTTAAAAAACCAGAGGCGTATACATTAACAACTAGTGTGGCGTCTTCTGGCTGACGCCACACTAGTTGTAAAGGGATCCAAGTCATGCTGCTTACACATTCAAAACTATTCTGTCTATAATCGGTTGTAGCTAAAAGTACACGCAAGGGTAGAGAGAAGGGTAGTAGTATGGCGGAAAATTTGCTCGGTATATTAAAATTAAATTTAGATAAAAGTTCAGGGCTGTCAATTTTATTATTGAAAATTTTTAACAAATACAAGTAATCATCAATCTCACGTCGGTCTTTGAGAGGTAATATATGGCACTTTTACAGAGTCGGAGATAACGGATGGAATGATAAGGAATCTTTTGATGAAAACAAAGATATATGTAACGCCTTTGTATGTATATATTTTTTTTTTTTAATGGTAACGTGGGTTTCATGTCTGAGATGCATACTCTAGCTGACTTCTAACAAAGGTGCAATACAAAATTTTCTTATTATTATTAATAGTTAAGGATTATTATTAGTTACTCAGTGTGGTTGGACGTTATTAGATCAGTTTTAACATCACACTCATTCTTCGGTAAGCGCACTTGTTTAAATGGATCGGCGCTATAGTTGTAAATAATCATCACTTACCATCAGGTGAGATAGTGGTCAAACGCGAGCCTATCAATAATAAAAAAAAAAATATAAAAAAATAAGCCGTTTTAAACTAAAGGCCGTAGTTGACCACGATCAGAAAGGCCGTATACTAATTATGAAATAAAATTAAATTCACATAATTTTAAAACGTTTATAAAAAAACACTTTTGTATCTGTGGTTGTACATTTATCTATTTGTTGTCATACCACTAATCATCTTCTTTCTAGCCATAACATCATCCACACAGTCCATCCATCGATCCCTTGTCTCCTCTGACCACCCATCCGCCTTAAAAGATACCTATAAGTTAGGTAGCGTACACTTAAAATAAATAACATAACAAGATGTTCTATAAAAGTTGCCATAAAAATAAAATCTGAATAATTTGTCATTTTAAAATCAACGTTATCGTAAGGTAACGAGAAAGTTTAAACAAGCGTCCCTTCTCGCTCGCACAAGGCGCATCAACATGTAGATTGTCTCCGAATTTATTTATACCAGTAATTGAATCGCTCGCGACTTGTTCTGATGAAAATTACCCACTTGGTAGGAGATGCCCACTTTTTGTTAACTTGGTCCCCCCTCTATTAAGTTTATTACGCAGCGATGCGGAGACTTATGCATAAATAATAGGTCTTTTGGATTTTTTTTTTAATTATCACTTTGCGTTGTTGGTACGGGCACCTTTTACATAAACTGTGTTTGGGTTTTTGTTGCAAGTATTGGTCAAATCAACCTCTCGGTGATCCAATTGTCAATAAAAGTTTACATAAAAAAGAAAAAAAAATGTGACTTATTTATATTTAATATTCTCTAAAAATGCGAAGATGATTAAATAAAGAAATGATAGAAAGCTTAGGTACTATTGCCGAGAGCCACAGGACAATATGCTTCTTGGTACATTACATTGCCACACGGACGAAGTCCCAGTCAGAAGCTAATTCTTCATATCGATCTGTTATAATGTGAGACAAAAATCATATATCCCCTATTTATAGCTCCAAACTTTTCCCCAATCGTTAGTAAGTACGTAGGTATACTCACAAACAAATCAATTGTACCGACCTATTGAATTGACAAACCAATAATCCAGTTCAAGAGAACAGCCAAACAAACGAATTGACAATGAAACAGCTTTATAAACACAATTTACGAAACGCTCCTCGAGGAAAACTCATAAAAGAAAGTTAGATGAAGGCGACGCCATTTTAAAAGTTAAATGTCAAAATGCCAACTGATTTTTATTTGGCGCGACCGCGGGTAGATTGGAATTGGCGAAATGAAGAGAACACAGTTTGTAAAAATACAATTAGGTATACTTAATAGAGACGAAACTGAACAACTTTCCACAAAAAATTTTTTCAGTAAACGAAAAAAAAATCTGCCTCACCATAGAAAATTATAAACTTGGTTGGACAGTTTGTATGGAGAGGCCGAATTTTATTTTTCGTTTCCTGAAAAAAATGTTTGGGCAAGGTTGTTCAGTTTCGTCTACTGAGCAAGCCCTTAAAGTTTGTGTAGGACGTTTACCCTGTATATTTATACGATCACAGAATAATTTATAATTTTAGTTAGTAGATACCTTGTAACATAGTTTTCATACTTAAATTGGACTCGTACACAAAATAAAAGATAACGTCTATGACCACAAAGCATGAAGAATCTCGGCGGCTGCCGCTAAAGAAGATATCTTCAACATTTTACATACAGATCTCGTGTGTTAATATGGTGACACCTATTAACCAAAGAAACATTGTCATTTTTAACTGCCTGTGATAGCTGAAACTTATGTTCAGCACGAATATGAATATTATGGCAACTTCTTCTTCTTCCTGCCCTAGTCCCGTTTTATTTGGGGTCGGTGCAACACGTTTTTTTCTTCCATTCTGTCCTGTCACTCGTCACGCTATCACTAACTCCCTTTTCTTTCATATCACTTTTCACACCATCCATCCATCTTTTCTTTAGCCTTCGTCTCCCTATCACGTCGGGTATCTTTAGGTGGAAAAAAAGACGTAACGCAGTGGAATCCAGGAGGCAAACATCGTCGCCGGAAGAGTCCTAATACACGCTAGTGTCCGACATAGTTTTTAGGGTTCCGTATCACTTATTGTATCAATTTGATGCCTGTCTATTTTTCTGTCTGTCTGTCAAGACCCTTTATTTCGAGAACGCAAACCACATACTCAAATCTGCAGTCCCATGATGCTGTGTAAAAATGAAACTTATGAGTCAACAAAAAAAAAAGATACAGCCGTTTATGTCGCAAGTATACATTTCTATATTTCGACACTCTCAAGTGAATTTCACGTTGACCTAGGGACCTGAAATTTTTATGAAGCAAGATCTCATAGCACGAGTATAGGAACCAATCTAAAAACTAACAAAAAATTACTTTTTTAGCGATTCGGAAAAATCTTCGTCACTCACGAACGGATACCCTCAGTGCGCGACTCTGACTCGCACATACCTTGGTGGAAGCTTGTTGTGTTATCCTACTCTGCGCAGAGGAGTATGATAATACAGGTTGACCAATAAATTACATCTCTAGCTGCTACCAAACTCATCGCGGCTTCGAAAGCTTTCCTTTACACTAACTATTAAGTTAACCAGAACAACATAAACAGACTAAACCCTCGTAACTAAGAAACAAATTCCTCCAATAATTTTATTATCTAAGAAACATAATCCGCGTGACGTCAACCTGAAGCGGTATCAACTTAATGTAGAAATAATGAATTCGTCGCGAATCGTCCGACCCCTGTTTGTCTTTCAATTATAGGCTCCCCTGGGCCCATCCTCCCCTGTTTAAACAATGTAACACTCCCATGTATATTTAAGGAGGGACAAAAATTAAATCTTCCGCTTATCTATCTTGTTCAAAATGTAATCTACGGAAGCAATGACTTTTTACGGAGATGTGCGTTTGTTTTTGCGGCTTGTTCTGATTTTTGGGTCAGGGGGACTGCAAAAGAGCGCATTCATCTCTATCGACACGGATCCAATTTTTAACCGACTTCAAAAAGGTGGTTCTATGTTCGGCTGAAAGATTTTTTTAATGTATATTCACAGATTTCTCAGTCAGTTGTGGACCGATTTTGATATTTTTTTGGCAGACTGTACACAAGTTAAAATTTCCACCTCAGGTGTTTTTCTGACTTTAAAAAAGGTGGGGCTCATTGTTCACAATCAACAATTCAGTGTTGACAATTTGTCATCGTTATAGTTCAAACGGCACCAATATTTAAAACAGTAATAAATATATTTATAAAGATATGTAGATATACCTTATTTTTTTGTCTTAAAATAGATTGTTGTAGGTAAAAGAAATTGTGTTATAGATATTTAAAAAAAGCAATATCTAACAGCTACCTGATTGAGGTGTATTTCTAACAAGATCTAAGTCTATCGCATGAAAATTACGACAAGCTGTTCAAGAGTTTGATACTCTGTTTGTCTTGGTCAACTTTAAACAATATAGTACAGGAATAACACATCGTAGATAACGAAAGACGTTTCCAGTAAATATCTTAAACGACGGCCTTAGGAGAGGTAGTTGTGAGTACCTATAAGTACAAAGAAGTACTTACCAATCAGAGGCCTTTCATTCGTTTGCCACCTTTTTTTATTTATTTATTTGGCTTTTCAACAATGAGTGCACTATTACATATTATGTATAAAGAAAAAAAACAATACAATCTTACGTCTAAGTGCCCCATCACTTAAAGAAGAGCACTACATGCACTAATTTGTACGCCTTAACAGATAATTATAATAATTAAAACACAGAATAAATAATATTAAGAAAACACATTTTTTTTTAATTTGATCATTAAATTAAATTTAAATTAAATTTGGATAAACAGAATTTAGAAATGGACATTAAATATATATCTTTATGTCATAAAGTAGAATAAATTATCTAAGTACCAATTAAAAGCTGGAGTTAAACCGACAGATGTATTTTATGTTCGACGAAAGTTCTAATTGAGCCAGGTTGCTCTTGAATTGCGTCGGTGGAATTTGTAATGTATTTTGAATTCAATTAGTGATAGGTATTCTATATTCTTTTAACAAATCGCCATGTTACATTGAATAATTAAATAACTCAAGGTGTTGTAATAAAAAAAAAACGGTCACTAAAATAAAATCGAACGTTTAAAAAAAAAACAATAAAATACGTCGTGGTTCTGAATAAGGAACTATAACAATCACATTTCAAACGTAAGTCACTACTAACTCCGTCAAAGCAAACAAATGTAATATCTTAAATAATAATGTTTTGTCCGATTTTTTTATCTTAATATACATATTATTCAATTTCTAATCCCAATCCGAATCTTCAAACAAGTAGCATTATCCTTATCCTTATTTTACAAAACATAATACAAAAATATAATAAAAAACTGGAAACTCGATGCGCAAAGGCGAGCTTAACCTAGAATTTAGGTTTTCTTACAGCAAACCACTGAGTGTAAGATAAATTTTATTTATGACAGTATGATAATTATATTATATTTTTTACAAACTAATTTTTAAGGCTGCATTGTTTTCTATAAAAATGTTTGGATTAAATATAATATAACGCGTATTTTTCCTAATTTAAACGGAAGGTTTGTAATAAATTGGCACTGCAATTGTGGTATGTTTAAATAAATTGTAATAATTTAAATTAGAAACATCTTATGACCCACTGTGAGTTGGCTACCCCTCGTTTACCATCCAAAGATCTAGGACTTCATAGTCTCCAAATAATTTGATCAAAGACGTTAATTATAAAAAAGGCTTTTTGAAAAAGAAAATGCAAGGAAATAAAAATAAAAGTAAAGCAACGTTCAAATCAAAACAAACTTATATGAGTAATGATTGCTACGAAAGTTGTAGCGCATAAGTTCCGTAGCCGGAGTGCTACGCGCGCTACGAAAAACGTAGCTTGTAGCAAAAGTTGTATTACTAGTATTTACTCACTATGACATCTATGAGAAGAATTATACTTTTTTAAATCTTATTCTTGGAAAATATTTAATAAAAAAAACATGTAGTACCAAAAATACGAGATTCGTTTTTTTTTTAAGTAAAATTTTTCGTGTAGAAAAAAAATACAACAAAAAAAAAATCATACCTGAAAATCGGCAGCTGTCACAAATCACAACATTACTGTAGCGAGCGCCACACCGCGCACCACCGCGGTAGTCACGAGACTGTCCCGTTCACCCGACCAATCGCACCACGCCCCGGCCTGCCCCCGCCCACCACACAACCAACCAATCAGCCCCTGCCCAAAACGTTATTTACTCCAAACGCCCGCCCGCCCAGCCTGCCTCAACTTATCGATTGGACGGCCCCAGCACTTATTTAAGGCGGGCGACGACAGAATTAATATTGTGATTGAAATTACAAGTATAAACGTATAATTCGTTCGCGCCCGGCGCCCGGCTCGTCCGATTAAAATAGAGATTATTACGATTGTTGCTTCCTGATGTGTTTTGTTCGGTTAGTCGAGATTTTTTTTCAGGTTTTGATTTTATCTTTTATAGAGACTTTTTTTTGTGATTAAAATATGGATTTGTAAGAGGTAATTAAGATTCAGGTTTTGAGTTTTTCTGTACAATATTTGCGACTTATTATTTCAAATAAAAAACTTCAAAATAAATTAGGTTATGAGCAAATTTTAATCACACTTTATTTACTATATAGTTACGTTTCGGAGAAAATATTATAAAAATTTGAGAAATACAAATACTGTACAAAGTTTTGCCATGCCATACCTTCGCCTTCAACAAGACAGCCGTGGGAGTATAAGCCTCCTCCTCACTAGTATTACCGGTACACTCACAATAATATACCTGAATACTTGTAAGTAGTACTACTGGAGGCTGTAGTACTACGAGTGGAATAATACAGGTATTTGATAGCGGTATTTTTAGTGTTGAGTTTATCAGGATTATACAGAGGTAGCGTTAAATACTGATATTTAGAAGTTTAAGATTCTTATAAATAGAAATAGAACCTTCTTGGTTTTGTTTAGGTAGGTTTTTTAAAATCATCTAATGGATTGTTTGTCAGGCTTTTGCTGGTCAAAACACACTAGTAGCAACTAGTGTTTTTTTTTCTTCTTTGCCTTACGTTCCAGGGCCCCGCGTTTTCATTTCAGAAGCGATCCCATGGCCCCAGTAGGCTTAGACCCCGCTGGGACCCTACGGTTTTGCAGACATCTCCTTGAGGCGCGCGTGAAACACTACGCGCGGTCGATGACTCGGACTCGATCCGGACGGTTACTGGACAACCGCGCGTTTCTTCCGAACGAATCAGGTGCAGGAACCTCCCGAACGTTCTTGCTTAATACAAGGTATAAGGGACAGCCCTCCACAAACTTTAAGGGCTTACTCAGTAGACGAAACTGAACAACCTACCACAATTTTTTTTTTCAGGAAACGAAAAAAAATCGGCCTCGCCATACAAATTATCCAATCAAGTTTATAATTTTGTATGGCGAGGCTGATTTTTTTTTTTCGTTTCCCTGAAAAAAAAATTGTGGAATGTTGTTCAGTTTCGTCTACTGAGCAAGCCCTTAAAGTTTGTGGAGGGCTGTCCCTTACACCTTTTATAGCAAAATAATAAATGTTGGAACAAACACAGAAAGTTCCTACTTTGCCAATTACTACACAGATCAATCCTTTCCACTTAAATCATCACATATTTTTATAACGCAATAGCCAAAATGCCATCGCGATAGGACTCCCCGCCGGCTGCAGCGTGAACGATTAAGTACTGAGATATAAACATGGTGTGATAATGAGGAGGCCCGTCTGCCGGAGATTTAACCCTCAATTATAGAATTAAGCCGCGATGAAGGGTTGTGCACCCCTGTTGCGACGGCAATTGACGGCCTAGTGATGAGGAAGTATTGCGTCGATAAGTATTTTGAGGTATCGATAGATTTTTAATAGGTACTTTCAGTAATGATTTATCTATCGCACTACTTTCTGCAAGTATTTGTCTATCTATTTACATATTTATGTAATAATCTAGACAAAAGGATTATTCGTATCGGTTAAGTTATTGTGAAGTGAGATGGCATGTCCTAGTTGCCGTTGTATCTGCAAAAAATTCACTTAAAAACTTATGTAAAGGAAACTGACAATCTTTAGTAAGTATTAACAGGAGGGATGTCAAATTTTTAATATCTACAAAAACGATCTGTATTCCTTCAGTTGCCATTTGCAATCCAGAGCTGCCACTTTTTTCAACCAAAACGTTGTAGGTTACAACGTCTTGGCAACGCGTAGCTGTTTCAGCTCGACGAGTCCTTGAGAAAAGATACAACCGGTATAGCCCCCGTAGAAAAGTAAATCAGAAAAGAATTATTAGCGGAGAGGGAATAAGGAAAATAATATTTCATTAATATGAGTAGGCTTAATGATTTGCACGCACATTATATAGATTTTTTTTCATGAATTTCGTTTATTTTTTCCTTATTAGGTATTTAATAAAATAGAAAAGTATGTTAGTTATAATTAGGGTAGGGTTTTTATTATTATTATTTTTTACCGTAATTATACTTAGTTAAGTATTTTTTAAATGTAAATTATTCGTGAAAATAAATAAAGTTCTATAGAAAATAAAACTAAAATGCCAATGGACGGCTTTATCGCATTCCGCGATCTCTTCCTGTACTTATCATTGATAGAACCATTAACACCAATATAAAATATATGTTGCTGTAGTCCTTTTGTTTAAGAACTCATTAGGTGATAAAAAAATCCACTTTGCAGCGATCTCGCTCATAAATTAAATTATTCTCACAAGCGAAGTTTATCGACAGCAATATCGACGTGCCACCCCTCCCTACTATCGACGTTCAATACCGATATAATGGAGTGTCGTCACACCGCTTATGTTTGCGATTGTCGAGTGTGTACCAGCACTAGTGGGCTAAAGTTGTTGTCATTGTGCACCCACCTAACTGTCATATGGTTTTCTTTGATAAACTACTCGTATTGAATGTACTGCTATTAATGAATGCTAGTTATAGTGGCACTTTTGATTGGTTATTGTGTGAAACGTACTTTTTGTCATTACTTGTGACCTAATCGTTATCTATTGTATTTTGTGATTTTAAGAATTACTTCTTCTTCTTTTCGTGTCGTTGCTCTCAAACTATACTTGTTTTGACCAATATTTGGCAATCTGTACAGCTTTATTGTTGGCCTCGTATAGATCCTGAAAACTGCAGGTCTTTACGTAGGATGGGCAGCATAGCAGGTGGCGCATGTCTTGTGGGGTGGCTCCACATTGGCACTGACAATATTTTTGATTTCTTTTTTTAGGTACCGTGTCTTGGTGTTATTGTTCAAACGCCAAGCCTGTATATGTAAGTCACAGCGTCCTTCTAATGTTGTCTATCATCTCTTATTTTTATCGTTAGTGAATATCTAACATTGTACGATTTCGAAGACGGACGCCATTTGGTTGGAAGAAAATCAAAAAAAATCATTTCAACAAATCTGAAAACAAAAACACTAGCCAGAACTTCTTCCAAAATTGAATATTCAAATATTGGTTACCATAATTTATGTGACTGCCTGATCGTTGGTCTCGAGGCTGCAAGCGCGACTGCTGAGCAGGAGGTCCTGGGTCCTATTTCCGGGTCGGGCAACAAGTGCTATTTGGTTTTTCCATTAGAAATTACCTAATCTGTAGCTGCCCGGAGTTCGGAAGTCGGTGGTGTGGCCCCCACGTGCCTCGGAAAGCACGTATCACTGTTGCTCATACATCGATTTCTCTACGGTCGGATTGCCGTCATATCTGATTGAGAGTAAACGAACAGAGACCTATATTAACGTACACACTTATGCACTATAATATCTCCGACATGGGAACTTTGTATAATATTTAATTATTTAAAAAATGCTTATATTCGATACTTTTTATAAGGTTCTTCTAGTAATAAACAATGATCAATATATCTCCAAATCAACCTTGATTATTGAACCAGTGTTGATTACATCAGATTTCATTTTACCACATTAATTACTCAGGTCGGTTGACTTATTAGACAGACTGTACCAGGCTAATCTCTGTTGAGATTGTGAACGAAATTTTGTCGGGTGAAATGTCATAATTTATTACTGTTATTTCGCTCTCCTATAAAAAAGCTATTATTTACTTACACAATTATAGAAATTCATTTACGAAACCCGGCTTAAAAGAATAGTTATATGGTTCACTATAGTTTTAATGGGGTGGCATGGTTTTAATCCCACCAAATCTCAGGTAAGACATCACATTGAATCATCAACCACATTTTTATTTGGATAAATATTTACAAAGCAAGGATTATAAGCACACGACCTCAACTGTAGTCCCTAAACTTCTATTATATAACATACATAATCTCACACTAAAATAAACTTTAGTAAACAGTTTTATGATTGAAATTCCAACGCACATTAATAAAGTTACACCATTTTTAATTGCACAATGATAATTTGAAATTCTTTTTTCAAATCTTCAACAATGAGCTCGCTTGTCCGTTAAAGTACAACACTCCCTAACCTTGTAACGTCGGCACCAATTAATGTCGGATTTTTGTATTTAGATTTTTAAAGATTGCTTGCTATTGATATTCTGAATACACGTGCGAGCGCGATCTAATTGGGTACTTAACTGCTCAGGCTTATTTGGCAATTCATGTTTGCGGTAAATAAATAATGTTGGAAATTCTTGCAAATTCACGTTGTCATGGTTGCCATTGTATAAGTCTTATGCCGTTCTTTTTTCGAGTCCTCACCCGATATCATGGACTCAAAAGAAATGTTTCCTCATTAGGCTTGTCAATGCGTCTTTGTTAATAACATAAATGATTAGGTTATTTTTGTAAAAAAAAAAAATTTATAGAATGTTACATATATTGAAAGTTAGATAAAATACATTAAATAATTTTAAACAATAATACACAAAAGGCTACATAAAAGAAAACAATAAAATAATTTCAACATTTCATGTGACGATAAACTATTTACATTGCTTGTTGTAGTGCAACTGCATCGCTGTTACGAGAATAACTATTCTCGTAGCAGCGGCGTAGGCGAGGCGTAGGCTACGTAGACCGGCTACACCACGTAGACTGACTACACATCGTAGCAGCCGGACTTTCACCACACACTTTGAAAAGTTATTATTCATTTTATTTTCTATTTAAATAACAGTATCTGTAAACTTCGGTATTATATACATACCTTGTCCTGAAAATATTCGAAAATTACCATGAAACGTTACCCTGAACTGTCATAAAATTATGTAAAAAGTTGAGCCCATAATCATCGTCGTTACCTTTTTAAGGGAAACTATTTATTTTAATTAAGAGAACTATTTATTTTACTATTGAGAGAAATAGTTTTTCATTTCATACAAAGCTAACCGTTCCCATCTTACTTCACCTTTAGCAAGTAAACTCATAGTTAATTTATTTACAAACTCCTGTATCAATAACTTAAAAGGTAAACCGACAAGTATCAATTAAAACAAAATATGCCGCGATTCGGGCATAGTCCGGCTTCCAGGTAATGCCAATAGATTAACTAATGAAGGGCCTAACCCACGCCACCGCCGCCGGCTCGCGTTACGACAAACAGACGGCAAAGTGATTAAGCTCTTTTAATATTAAATAACTTGATAATTATTATTTAGGATTATCGATACAGGAGAATACAGTGGAGTCAGTTTTTTTTCGAAATTTTCTTTGTTATGGAGATTTTGTGTTTTTCTAAAGAGAAGCCCAAGTAGCACAGAACCGATATAATCTTTAATAATAGGTAGGTACATATCATGGCAAATTGGTACTTAGTACACAAAAGAAAAGATAAACTTGGTACAATTATTGAATTTCATCAAACAGACGATATCGATGACGGAAAAACCCTTTTTGTGGTATCGTCGATACATGAATCTAACTAAGATAAATGATAAATGATATTTATTTTGTAAATAGGTTTAAAAAACACTTTTACACGTCAATTTTTTTTTTTTCGTCAGTTTATGCTAGATGAGGCCGGTGTTTCCTATCTGACTACCCTGAGAAGAAACACCGAAACAAACTCAGGGGTCAAAGTCTCTTTTAAAGTCCATACAGTAAATATGTAATGGTCAAATCACATGAGAACCATGCAGATTTGTCTGAGATGGTCTTTTGAAGAAAGAACTATACAGATTTGAGTGGACCTGTCCAATCAGTGTAAGCATTTGTCAGTATTCGAAAAGCTCAACTTAGGACTACTATGGAGCTCTACGACTTGACGAACAATACCAAAGAAAGGACATTTGGGTAGGCCGCTGAAAACACTAAAATTGCCAGACATACGTTAAAATTACTGAAAAGAAAAGAAAAAGCAATCAACATAGTCCTCACATTTACAATAATATAAGCAAATTGTTAGTTTACAAAATATTTAGAGAAGTAAATATTTATGTCAAAGAAAAAAATATATATATATTTTAAGTACTTAAAAAAGAGTTCGGAATCGTTTTGTTGTTGATTGTGTGTTTTGCGAAACGCATTCAATGTACAAGACACTAAAGAGTGAAACTTCTCCGTTTCACTCTTTCTTGACAGCTTCTAAGGCGTCGGACTTGTAGTCTAACCAAACTAGGTATGTTCTTTCTTTGTATCTCATGATGTCATTATTCCACCTATGCACAACACCAGCGATTACAACATATCGAGACAAGGACAGTGACTGCATCGTCAAAGAATGCGGCTGATTTCTCTACAGCTATAACTGGCAGCATTTAAAGGGTTACTCCAATCAATCATTACGACCAGTAGCCTGATGCACGTAAAATCAAACAAGCCAGATATCGTTGAAGTTCTATAGTCGTTCGATCGAAGTCCTATCCAAAAGCGGTATTCACGTGTTCCTTAATCGGGATTGGATAAAACAACAACTCAACTGGCTCGAAACTAAACGATCTATCGACGACTTATTTCCAGTTACATTAATAAGTATTCTACCAGGATAGTGAAATACAGTTTTTTTTTTTTAATTTCACTAACCGACCAAACGACTTTAAAATCGGTGTCGTTCAAACTCGATTGATGGATGTGAATACGGAAATGGTCTAAACGACTAAACCGCTACGATATCGTTACGGTTTTGATTACGTGAATGGGGCTACAGATCATTATTTAAATTCTTTTGTAAAAAACTCATTTGTTCCTTTTCAAATATCTTTATTAAATATCAACAATTAACAAAAATGTATTTATCCTAAGGTACATTAACACTTATTTCCAGACAATTTCTGAGGCACATTAATAATTCACCTTTCATAGTTTATTTATTAAAGATTTTTTTTGAGCACTGATGACAACAAAAAATTAAATCATTACTTAAGGTGAGCTATTGTCTAAATGCGAAAGAAGTGGTGGACCTCAATGGTGATCCCACCTCCCATACGCACAAAACGTTTTAGAAACACATTCATAGTGCGTACACTTGCCGGAGTCAGTATTTCCTAATAACTACAAGCCTACAAATCTTTAAGTCAAGAGTGAATAGGTTATTACTTCTAGGTAAGTGCGCTCCATCGTCGACCACATCGTCGCGATGTGGTCGATGATGGATATCATATGAGATAGTGGTCAAGCGCAAGCCTATCTACACTACTATAATAAAGAAGTAAAGTTTGTTTTATATTTTTTTGTTTGTTGGACGTAATCTCTGGAAGTTCTGATCTGATAGCTAAAATATTTTCACCGATAGAAAGCTGTTTTATTCCTAAATGACATAGGCTATTTTATGTACGCGGGCAAAGCCGTGAGCAAAAGCTAGTCAATAATAAAAATAACCTTCCTGAAAACATTAATATAATTATTCTGTAACTCCATCAAATTCGAAATAAGCACTTGTGCGTAAATAATGAGGAAACATGTAATCTTGATTGTTTCAGACATATTTAAAAACGATAACAAGGCTGCTCTTAATTGAATTGTGTAAAATGTTGGCGTCGGGTGGCGCGGGGTGGTGTGTGGGGGGGTGGTTGAGGCGGGGCTCGTTTTAACTTTCCGGACCGCTGCTCTTAGGATGCTACTACTGGTCCACAATCGGAACTATTGTTTTGTATGGCAGCAGCTATTTCCACAGCGCTTTACAAGGTAGATGAGTCATTGCTTTTTAACTTCTTGAGGAGTTTTAACACTGATCGTGCTTTCTTTGACGGTTTTGTAAGAAAAATACACAAAAACAACAACGAGTGTCATAAGAACGACCAACTGTTAGTTCGGTGACAACGCCGTTACTATTATAAGCCACCAATAAATCTAGACAACTGTCAGTCCCAGAAAATGTCCAGAGACATCGCCAACCCATACGTAGGTGGCTGTACGAGCTTGACGCCTATAAAAAGAACTTATTTTAAAATCCTTGTCGACGCAGGATCCAGTAGAGTGAAAGAAATAAATGGAGGCCTCTGCTCTGTAATATCAACATTTGACTGGCCTGTTGGTCTAGTGTTTAGTGACCCTGACTGCTATGCCGGAGGTCGTGGGTTCGATCCCCACCCAGGACAAATGTTTGTGTGATGAGCATAATCATTTGTTCTGTGTCTGGGCGTAATTTATCTATAATATGTACGTATTTAGAAATATATAAGTATGTTTATCAGTTGTCTAGTACCCATAACACAAGCTCTGCTTAGGTTGGGACTAGACGGCGTTGAATTACAAAAAAAAAAAATATCATCTGTCTGCATCATTTGGATTCAACATAATATCTATCAGTTATAGTAGTACTAACTGCTGCCAGCGGCTTCGACCGCGTGAATGTTGAAAATTGCCCCAAGGGAACATACTTTCTGGATAAAAATTATCCTGCGTGCTATTCGAGGACATGGTCCACCCGTGTACCAAGTTTAATCGAAATCCGATCAACCGTTCGAACGTGAAGAAGTAACAAACACATGTGTGTACACATACCATTATAAACATACACACTCATATTCGCATTTATATTAGTGTGATAGTATCTGTGAGGTATATTTCTTTTTATATTATATACATACTTTATACCTAGGACACAACTATCCTATTTTACTTTTTATTTTTTTTGCTGTGCCTTTTTTATTTTATTTTTCGTGTGCTGTTTTTTTTTGTCTGATGTAACATTGGCGAAATTAACAAAAAATTGGGTTTTCTTACAATAAACCTTAGGTACCTAAGTATTATAATACTAGTTTTTGCCCGCGTATATAGCCTATGTCACTCAGGATTATAGCAGCTTTCTATCGGTGAAAACATTTTTAACAATCGAACCAGAACTGTCAGAGATTACCTCCTACAAACAAAACAACATAAAAAAATACCTCTTTATAATATTATAAGCATATAAGTGTTAAGTATAAAGTCTAGATAAATAGAGAATTTCTACACATGAAGATAACTAATATATTTTTGTTTGTAGAGTCACAAAAAAAATATATTAACGTTCCCAGTTCCCGTGGTAGAGGGCGGTATTCAATTAACTGGAGCCTCGTCGTGAAGCGCTTCAGACTTTTAGTTATGTCTGCCAGAGTTAGCGGGAACAGGGGACGGCCTTATTTCTTATTTAAACTAAGTAATTATGTAAACACATTTATTTATAATATCAAATGAATTTCTGTCGCGTTAAGATGATGTTTAGATGACGCAGTTTACATAGACATATATTATAGTGGTATTGCAAAATAGTGTGAAGACATCATTAATATCATTTCCGATGAAAATCATCACCAGGTTCATCAATCAACGGGTTCTATGATTTTCGCACGCAGTAAGTTCCTGCGACCTTCATCTATACTAATAATGTAAAGGAAAAATATTCGTGTTATTCTTTGTAAAGAACAAGCTGAAAAACTGCAGGATCGACTTTAAAGATTCTTTCAATGAATCACTGAGTGACTTTCTACTTTTACTGCCGCTGACAAAAGTTAGTCAGGAATAAAGGCATGAAATTATATAAAACTTAAGGAGTGTGGTTGGACACTCCCAACTCAGACTGTAGTTTTATCACATAATTACGTGTGGATTTTGTTTTCCACATTGCATGTATGTGATGAAATCATATCTACTACATCAACCCTTTTAAGAATATAACATTTTCTTAAGTCCTTGATGTTCAGCAGTAAGGAAAATATGGTCATAATCAGTTTTTTAATGTATGATTGTTACTTCTTCGAACTCCAACGGCCGAACGGATTATAGAACGGAAATAGACCATTTACAGCATCGATGACCGATGAAAGAACTCTTTCTTTCTTTCGTCGGTCATCGATGATTTACAGGCACTTTTGAATTGCTAAAATGTCGATCAGTCAAAAAAAGTGAAGCTTAATTGCACGTTCCAAAGCGTAATATCTATATATATATATGTAATATCTATGGAGATGAACGTGCAAGAAACTCTATGGATTTCGATGAAACTTAGTATACGGGTAACCCATGTCCTACCTAGAATGGCACATAGGATACTTTTTTTCTAGAGAGTAGGTTCGCTAGGGATAATTTTCTATTTCAAGAAGAAAAAAGTCACTGGCAGCAGTTAGTATATGCTAAAGACGAAGATATACATTTTCTTGCCAAAACCGGCCAAGAGCGTGTCGGGCCACGCTCAGTGTAGGGTTCCTTAGTTTCCCGTCCATCAAAATAAGTGTACCCACTAATGAGTTTAAAAAAATGCTTGCATATACGATTATACTACAAACTTAGTCCAGAAATTATTTTGTACAACAACACACAACAAGTTCTACTTTTCAGAATTTTTTCATATTTTCTAAACTTATGGTTCAAAAGTTAGAGGGGGGGACACTTTGTTTGTTTTAATTGCGATTATTTCCGAAATTATTGACACTATCAAAAATGATTTTAGTAAACCCCTATTCGTTTTTAAATACCTATCCAACAATATATCACACGTTAGGGTTGAAATTAAAAAAAAAACACTTCCTACTTTACATATAGGGGGGCTACCCTAATAAAACATTTTTTTCCAATTTTTATTTTACCACTTTGTCGGCGTGATTGATATACATATTGGTACCAAATCTTAGCTTTCTAGTGCTAACGGTCCCAAAGATTAAGCGAGGACGGACAGATAGACGGACAGACAGACATGGCGAAACTATAAGCGTTCCTAGTTGACTACGGAACCCTAAAAAGTCAAAAAAGTACAAGTATACAAGCCTAGCAAATTTTATCAAGATTCTAAATAATGACAATGTTTTTCAAAAACCATAAGTGTTTAAAAAAAAAACACGTATTTTCTGGAACAAGTTTTGTAAAATATTCGAATAAATCACGGATTTACTTAATGCCAACAGAATTTTCAGGTATTATACTCTTTTTACGCGTTGCCTTTTCGTCAAACATCACGTTGGATTGCGTTAGATGAAGTAACAAGCTCCATGCTCGATGTTTACGATAGGCGAGTGGAAAAGCAGCCTCTTAACCAATATCTTTTAACATTTTACTGTGTCGTACGTAAACACAAAGCCGCCATAACAATCAGTGCAGCACTTACTTAAGCTCGTAAGGGCGCGTCCACTGTACCGACAAATAGCATTGGTTAGACTAAACCGATTACGTCAAATGAGAGAGCCGATACCCGCAGCCTGCCATCCGTGAACACTTGTAAATATATCAGATTGTTTACTTTATGGGCGGAAATATTATACATGGCAACTTTTTTTTCTTCTTTTTTGTACCCATTTACATCTTAAAATCGACTTTATCTAAACTCTACTAATATAACAGAAAAAACTTAGGTATACATGAAACATGAGAAAAAACCTTTTATTGACATAAGAAAATGTGGACGCAATGTACAAATTGTTTTTTTTTTTCTAAGCTAAATTTAGAAAGTAGACCAGGTATTTAGTTATTTATACAGAATACAGTCACTTTGTTTTCCATTAAAATGTGGATAATACACATTCTAATGCATTTGCTGTCTTTGATATCGAGTCACATCGCGCCTTCTCGGCTACCATCGCTGAGGTACCCAATAACGCAATAAAATTCTAATTTTTCCGAGATCATCCATGATGCCACATATATTGTCAATTTACGCAGACATTTGGGATACAAAACACCAATCACTGATCACAATATTTATAAGGAATTCATTTGCGAATAACTATAACAGCCAGTAAACTTCACTGGAAGAAATCCAGCCAACAAACTACAATTTCGTACAGTCATACATGATGTACATCCCATCCATATCCACTTACAAAACGTTTTGGGAACACATGCATTGTGCGTGCAGCTAAGGAGTGGAATTCCCTGCCGCAGTCTGTGTTTCCTGACAACTACATCCAAGGGGTCTTTAAGTCATAAGTAAATTGGTTACTTTTAGGCAAGCGTGCTCCATTGTCCTCCACATAATCGCTTACCATCAGGTGAGATGGTGGTCAAAGGCAAGCCTATTATTATTAACAAAAAAAAAACAATCGTTTGGTGGTATAATACAGAACTCATGTAAAAATTTAAAATCAGCACATGTACACGTTAATACGTGTGTAACAGCTGACAATGCTATTAGACGTCGATTTAATACCATTTGCCAGATATTTGGCAAAATTTTCATGTTGGCTTTTAATATAATTGTGTTCAGTTTATCTGCTGGCAGATTATACGCAAGGATTACGGGTGGAGCCGGCGGCAGGGCGCGGCCCGACCGCTCAAATTGAATTGTAATATGCTGCCGTTATTAATAACAGAGAATGGAGACACAATAGGGTTGCCTGTTCACAGTTTGTGTTTTTTTTGCTTATGTTACTTTGTTGGTTGTTTAGTTTGTAAATTCTGGCCAAAACATTGCAAAATCAAATAATCTAGGTACTTACTTTGATCTGGAAATTAAAAGGAGTGTCACGCTCTATCTATGCCTGTTACAGAATAAGGTAAACTTATTCGAGTCAAACAATAACAAAAATAATTAACTGAAATTCTTATCTCTACGATAGATCCGTCATCGACGTCTACAAAAACTTATATCGAATAAAAAACGTCATCCGTAACGAACTATTGTTCGCACAAAAATTTAACCCCAAAATACAAACAGCTCTGTAGTATCAACCCTATCAGGCACAATCGGCCGTATCTACCCGAGCGCGCCTTTTTTCCCGCAAATTTTAAGCGTCTCGCTGCGAATTCCGCGAATCAGCCGTATTTGTACAATAACTGCCCACCCGGGAACGTTTCGGGCACAATGGCCGCTTTGTTTAACGACGTCTTTCTATTGCGACAGGGCACGTGCCTAGTTTTTTCTATGGGTCCTTTTGACCCGTGTGCCTGACTGTTACGTATGTTGTATACGATCGCAGTTTAGGGTTGAGTTGTCGTGTATTGTATTATAATTGGTTGGTATTGGATTAAGTCGTAAATAGTTGTGTAATCCAGTTGCTTTAATCGATACTATTTGTCTTATTCCTAAACGGAACAATCAATGTTTTTAGAAAATAAACGTGATAAGACGACTCCAACCGAAATTTGGAAGAATAGTCAAGCTGCGAAGTGCAATTAAAAAAAAAAACGAAATATAAATAAAACTTTGTTGTCTATTTTGTTTTAGTAGAATTTGGTAAAAGCAGCTCTCAAAAACTGAAGTCGGTCGGAGTATCTTGAATTTTATTAAAGAATTTTTTCAACAGTAGTGTATCTACTGTTGAAAAAATCTTTAATGAGTCACTCTAAGCCACAATATAAAAGCTATTGAACTTTCAGGAAATAAATTAAACATCACGATGTCAATCTATTGACTAGATTCTGGTGTTCCACAAGGCGTAATTCATTCTCCGTTGCTATTCTTTATCTATAATTTATGTCTTTGCTTAAGACATTAAATATATACTTATAAAAGTGTCTTCGGTGTTCGTATTATCATACCGAATTATATTAACTTGAGATAAAATTACCGTATTGAGAGCTACAGATTTGTTGTGCCATGTCGTGGTTGGATCAGGAATCACAACACCAGATTTGAGTTCAAAGAGTCTGACGGAGTTTGCGTGCTCTGACTACACTTTGCTTTCAGTTTTACTCTCCCACGCCGCCTTCTTATCTTATATTACACTTTCAAAGTTTCAATATCTATGTTCTTCCCACGCTAAGAATCTGCATTATTTTTACAATATTCTATTGCTTTGTCCTTATCATACTTCTGTTTTTGTACATTCTGCACAACCTCTCGATTTCAGGACTCAGGACGACTACTAATCAATATAAGTAGTGGAAGTTACGGAACAACTTTCTACACAAATAGTGAAGTCATCTCAAGTAGGTATAAAGGATACTTTTACTAAATACACCGCTAAATTTTAATCGTAAATGTATCGTGTTATTGGGCGTTACGTACAAAGTACCTACAGGTCATTGAACTCGCTCAACTGACTTTTTCTTAAAGAAATTAATTTCGTACATGAGTAAATTAATACGAGTTTTGAAAAAGAGGTACTTTATTTTTAATTTTATCTTTACAAATCGATAGTGTTTTATGTATCGGATCGATCCCCCACAGGATTAAAACGATTAAAATTTAGCGGTGGATAAATATACAAGCGGTCCCAACAGACGTTGTTCTGTCTGAAAGCTGGCTTTTGTGAGATAAAAAATGAGAACCCGTTTGTAGTGTTAGCAACTGGATTCATAAAGACACAATTTCATCCAAATCATAAATATAACCATCCATATATACCATCAAAGACACTTCCGCCTGACCACTGCTAAATTCATTTTTGCTTGCACTCGAAACGAAAACTTTAAACGGTTTGCTTTGGCGTCGCGCCGCAAGATTCAAGTAAAAATTTTTTAAATGATCAAAGTTGCAGAAATGATCGCGGTGGTACGGTACGGTAAGAATAATTATATATAAAGACTATCGGTAACCACAGACGTTGTCTTGTCTGGAAACTGGCTTTTTGTCAGAAAAAAATTTTGTTCCATGAAGTTTTAATAAATAAATAAATAGTACTTAGCTGCTGTATTGTAGGCATGTCGGATCACAAAGGTTGCCGAACTAGACAAAAGCGGAATCACTGAAGGTCTGCTGTAGTTTTTGTCCACTAGATTTTCTTACCCCAATTAATCTATTTTCATAGCTTTTACCCGCTATTTTGGGGTAGGCTTCTAGGCTAAACAGATAGGTACAGCCAAGTACCAATATGTTTTGCTAACTTTTCTTACCTATAGCATTGCTCAATTCAGCCTGTCCTTTGCTGTCCTTCCCCATCGACGCTTACACCCAGGCCCATACTACACAGGGGTGCCCTTAGCTTGTAGTCGTTTAGTTTCAAGTTTTTTGAAAGTCCTGGCTGGAGGTTTTAATTTACAGAGTAATACGGATAAGCAGACAATAACTACAGGTACATGGTGGATATCTCACCCATACGTGCAAAGCGTTTTGGAAACACATTCATTATGCGTACAGCTCGAAAGGAGTCGAATTACCTGCCGGAGTCTGTGTTTCCTGATAGCTACAACCTAGGGTTATTTAGGTCAAGAGTTACTGCTAGCCAAGCGTGCTCCATCGTCGCTTACCATCAGGCGAGAGAGTGGTCAAACGCTGGCGTATAAATAATAAAAAAGAAACTTCATAGGCTGCCCTGAGAAAGGTCACTCACAAAAGAAAACCTATTAGCGTTCAACCATCTCAATAACAAAAAAAAAATACCACTATAAACATCTGGCAATCCATTTCCCATTTCTCCACCAAATATAGCATCATAATATTTGCAACACACCCTCAGATCTCCGCTATAACTATTTTGTAAGTATAACGAAACACGTTCATTTGTCACAATTACCGGTGACGCGGAATAACTAGAGGTGGCAAGAGGTGAGTGGCGGGAGGGGGGCCAGTTTCCAGTGGCCCGGGGGCCAGTGGCCAGTGGCAATAAACCTCTTCTTGTTAGCTGCGCATTTCGTGCCTCTCATACATTTTTATGAGCCTTTTATTTTTATCCACCCATGTTCTGAAGGTTCTCTGTCTTGCTAAGTTAAGGGTGGAAAGGTGTGTTGTGAGATTGTTCGATTAATCATGGAATGTTGTTTTATCCTTAGAAGTTGGTTTTGTAAAAAAATGGAATTGAAGAAAAGGTGCCATTAGGTGAAAGATCGATAATAAATGAGCTGAGTTACTTTCACTGGTAAGGGTTGCTGGAATCCGATGGATGCGAGACGCACAGGACCGTTCATTGTGGTGACACTTGGGGGAGGCCTGTTTCCATCAGTGGACGTCTTTAGTGTAAAAGATGACGTTCAGAGATTATACGAAGCTAATGGATATAGAAAACGGTTCGCTGATTACTGTTTCTATCTCTATCTTAGTACATAATAAAGTTTATTGTATCCTATCAAATAAACAGTGGATTTTTGAAATGAGCATACTGCACGGCGGTCCCGCGTTCTAGGCGGAGCGGTCATAATCCCCTAGATTCTTATTGGGCTATTATATCTTATTGGAAATGGTGCAGAGCTTTAATAAAAGTTGTTTTACAATTAGAAAAGTATTTATTTAATGAAAATACGAAGTTATTTTTACAAAATACAGCCCAGAATCGTCTAAAATATTAAATAAAAATGTAATAAAATTGTCCCCCGTTTTGAAATGCTTTTTACTATTATAGTGTAAGCTTTTCATATTGGGATGTATACTCTAGATTGTGAAAATGAATTTCACAGTCGTTATTGTATTTAAAAAAAGTAAACATGATAATTATGTACAATATTTACATGCAAAAATTCTCACGTTTTTTCATTTTGAATTTCCTTAGGTATAATAAATAGCTTACAAAACAAATAACATTAAAATTATCCTACACCATTATTATACTCTTATATTAAATACTACCTTTACTCTAACTATACTTTTAATAAATCTAGGACTTCTTTCCTTAATAAGCCTTTTTTCTTTCTGGGGAGTTTCCGAAGACCAGTGATGAAGGGGTCTGAACATAACAAGAGTCTATTAAGTAAGTCGGTATTAGTGATTTCTCGTGTGAATTTTCGCGTATGATCTCGCCTAAAAGTTTTTAGATTTTTATTGTTTGATTCCGCTGCCTCCTCGGAAAGACGAAGTCATTGCTGAGCTAGTATTTGACTGATCAGAAGTATCGAGCAATGCATTCACAGTGGAAGAATCGACATTGGATAATTCGGCCAATCGTCTACGTTTCGATCGCTTGCTAAGCTCAGAAAAATCTTTTTTAGGACGGCCGCTTCTTATGCCGCCGCCGTGAGATGGCCCCGGCAGATTTTCCGTCACCTGAACGCACTGTGCAACACTTCTTTTTAACTCTATACATTCAATTATATCTAACCAATCAGAGTGCTTATTTAAAAAGACAGATTTTGTACATTTTGTCTTTTTCCAGAATTTATCAAGACTCTTACACAAATTGACCAGTCGATGAGATAAAGGCGTAATATCTATATTTTCAATGTCCTTTAGATAGCCTGTAAAGGTTTCTAAGGCACGTTTCTTCCTGTCTGAAGACTTTTCAGAAACCCAAATCTCAAAATAATGCCTTCTTGAAAAGGAACATTTCACAAAAGTACCTAAAAAGAAAAAAAACAAACTTAATAGAACAGTTCGTAGTATCGCTACCATTGCGACTACGAAGGCGTAGCAGATATCTAGGGGGTGCATAGGGTAAGCTTGGACAAAATTTCAACATGTATTTGATAAAAGACAGATATACCTCCATTTTTAAATAAGTAAGAACAGGTGCAATTGGGTGCAATTTTTTAAAATACTAGCTAAAGTCAAACTACGAGTAATATTATTTTTTTAAATCTGTCAACGTAGCATCTCGATTATATAAAAACTACGATAAATACATGCAAAAATTATAATGAAAATAAAAAAAACTTACCAGTTTCTTGGATATCCATCACACAAACAGTTTAACAAACAAACAATTTCCGAGATATCACTAATGACAAATACCGTGCGGATGAGTCACCGTTAACAGCGATTGCAACAATTGCGATGCTTTCACTTTCGAGGTCAAACAGGTAGTGGTAATTGAAGTAAATGGGTCACATATTTATACCCCCAGGTAGCTTGTTTATTAGTCATTGATAATGTGTCGGTTAACTAGCGATTTTCGAACTTGAGGTTCAGGGGGTTTTGGCCTATGGCGGGACCACCGTGTACTGGTCCAATTTTGGTACCAAGTACCTACCATCTTTGCGCACAATAATACAATTTGGTGAATGCATATACTTAATCAATACGTCGGCCAGATCGCAGGCGTGGCTGGAAAGACCTCACGGCGGGCGTCCTCACCTTCCACATGACACAGGCAAGTTCTCACCGAACACGGTCAGTTCGGGAAGTTCCTGCACTGGATTCATGCGGAACTGTGTGAACCGCCTAGAGGGCACGGTGGAGCACACGGTGGAGGTGTGCCCCGCTTAGGCAGAATACCGCCGCGTCCTCGTGGGAGCAATCGGCGGCAGCGATCTCTCGCGCCGGGTTCGAAGCGAGGAGCAGAGGCAAGCGGTCGCCTCCTCCTGCGAAGCAGTAATGCTAGCAAACGAGGAGGCTGCACGCGTGAGGCAATGGCCTCACGCCCCAACCGCATCCGGGATACCGATGCCGATTTCCGGCCACCGTAGGTGCGGGCTTGCGGACGGCGAGCAGTGAGTATGCGTATCACCATCCGACCGCCCGGTAATCGCCGTGCCGAGCCCAAGACGTCGAGGGCGCGTATTGTTCCACGCGTACCTCAAGGAGTTGTCAGCAAACAGCAGGGTCGAAGCCTACTAACTGGAGTCAGGGACTCATTTCTGGAAGGAAGGTTCGGCCCCCGTACGAAAGGTAAAGAAGGAAAAGGAGTGGGTTTTTAGTCAGTAAAATTCTGACACTATCTCCCGCTCCACCCGAGAAAGGGGGATATCATTAGATGATTTTCCCACCAAGAAAAAAAGCCCTGACTACATTTTTTTTTAATTATTATTATTGATAGGCTTGCGTTTGACCACCATCTCACCTGATGGTAAGCGATGATGTGGTCGACGATGGAGCACGCTTGCCTAGAAGCAATCTATTCACTCTTGACTTACAGACCCCTAAGTTGTAGCTATCAGGAAACACTCAGGGACTTAAAAACACCTTCATAAAGGTTACAGAATTATGTAAAGTTACAATTTTCAAAGCTTTACTTAAACTGATTATTTCAGTTACACATATTAACACTTTTTAACACATATAAACAGGTTACAGTTTAATTCGGTAGCACTCCATAACACATATAAAAGGTTACAGTTTCATTCGGTAACACTATTGTATCTGTTACATTTAAAAGTGTTTTTCTGTTAAAACTGTTTTAAAAAACAGTGTTAAAACACATTATTACGGTTACAGTTTGAGTCCCTGTTGAACAGTACCATAAGTAAGTAAATTGTAACTTTGGCAACGCTGCGTTTACCTGTTACACTTATTAACACTGTTAACACTTTTATATCTGTTACAGATATGTTACGGTTACACTTTTTTAAGTGTTTTGGGTTAACACATTGCAAACACATATTAAGTGTTACATTTTTGATTCTGTTACACATTCAACATGTAACACTTATAATTCTGTAACCTTTATGAAGGTTTTTTTTTTAAGTCCCTGGCAACAGTGCTGTCGTCTACATACCTAAAGATACCGGGTTTAAGTAGATCATTTATGTGCAGCAAAAACAGTGTGCAGTAAAATCCCATAGAATATATCTATGCATGGATCAACCTTGGCAGATGCGACAGACCTAACGCTCTCCAGGCTCAGTTACATTCTCAGATGGGTTTTAGTTAGTAAATGCACACGCCTCCCGTATGTATTTTTTTATTTGTAAATTAAACCAAAAATGACAAAGATATAGCCCATTAAAGTTACGTGTAACGTCACGGCGTGCTGCATTTTTTTCGCACGGGGTGACGTCACACGTAACTTTGATGGGCTATATCTTTGTTATTTTAGGTTTAATCGAAAAAAGAAAAAATACATGTCCAATATTTTTTATAATCTAAAATAAGGACTAAATAAAATGTAATTATTTTGAACCTGGAAACTACCCTATTCATAAGGTCTGCCTGTGTTAACAGGCCCACCTCTCGATTGGCATACGGCAGACGTGTCCAACCCAGTCTTAATTATGCAGAACAGCCTTCTGAGCCACGTCAATGATCTGTGTCCTGGAGCGCAGTATAGTGTTTCGAACGCGAGTTTATAATAGAATATTTGTTTAGACAATTTTAGTTCTGCCAGTGCCATTGCGCAATAAAAAAGTGCTAGCCTGTCCTTTTGAAATAACTATGGCGGTTATCACACTCCCACGCACCCTGCAGCGTAGTGCGTGAATGCCTGTCGTAACGTTACTTTTAATTATCTCCGTTTTTAAAGAAAACACGCACAGTCTAACACACATACTGAAACTGCATTCACGCGCGTTCATGCAGATCACACATAAATATGCGGAGAAACACGTACTCACGCGCGTGGGTGCGGGGCGACACGCATAGTACCTATGCCACACTGAGTCTCGTAGTACCGTGTGTGATTTTGTATGAAATGAGTACGTGCCTGCGTGAATTTACAAGACGCACCTACGCGCATGAGTGCGTAAAGAACCCACACGATGATGCAGATCTACACTCCCGCAAGTACGTGCGTAGGAGAGTTTTCACGCACTACGCTGCGGGGTGCATGGCAATGTGATAACCGCCTATTCTATCTATATTTACCCACAGAAGACACACGCGACACCTCGTGGATCTATAAACGTTGCTTCATTCTCCAAATGAAGAACTGGTTTTGTACCCTGCCGTACTTCAATCCAATAGCACCAAAGAGTTTGTGCGACTTTTAAAAGATGGCGCTATTTAAAGTGCAGCATTCAGAAAATATACGTGTGTAATAGTTAGTTTTCTAAATAAGTAATTAATTAATGAGTTTCATCATTAATTCATTAGTTAATTACTAGTCAAATGTTGAAGATGTGTGCATAAGAAAGTAAGTACATAGAAAAATACAGCACGAAATATTGCACACAAAGTCATCATAAAATAATTTTGTTTACAAACAACGGCATATTTTTAGCGTTAACATTTATATCGGTATTATGATACGTTTCCCTTTCCTATTTTGTGTTTAGGAAATACGAAACTCAATTTACACTAAAATCGACCTCGATTACTCATCAGCCGTTCAGAAATTGCTATACATACTTTCTTTATATATATGTATGGTACATTGACACCCAACAAGGTTACCACAAAGCCAAGTATTGTTTCTTCCTTGCGGGAAACACCAACCATAGACAAATAGGGATGTGTTATTTAGGCGATTT
This sequence comes from Mythimna albipuncta, assembly GCA_929112965.1. Lineage (NCBI taxonomy): Eukaryota > Metazoa > Arthropoda > Insecta > Lepidoptera > Noctuidae > Mythimna > Mythimna albipuncta. The sequence continues at coordinate 4,414,264 of OV815973.1, forward strand.
AACATTCAACTTACTAAATTATACAAGAATAAACTAATTCCAAATCACTCTAAAAAGCATAATAATAAACCTGGAAGTGATATTATTTATTCGTAATCAATGTAATTATTTATGTGGGAAAACAACATTTTATATTCCTGGTATAAAAAGAATAAATAAAACTATTTTTATTTTAAACGACTTTCTAAAAAGAGTATGATTTGTGACAATAACAGTGATCAGGGTGATCACTGTTATTGTCCAAAAACAAAGAAACAGAAACAGAAACAATAACTTCTGCTGAAATTATTTTTAGTTTTTTTTTTTAGAAATCGGTTGTAAAAACGTTTTAAAATTACTTTTCAGTTTTTTTTTTATGGTACCTACAGCAAAACTAAAACTATTTTTTCATATTGTTTATAATATAGATTCTGAACCGCATTCAAACATAGTCGATTTATGGGATGCACTTTGATTCGCTTGGCGTAATCACTTTGGTCGACAGTCCATCATTATTCGTTGATTTGTTCAGTAGAAACAAAGCAAGTAAATAGGTACATTTTTTAAATTTAGTACATCACGAAAGTAGTTCCAATACAGTCCTGTTTCTGTCTCTAGGATTACCAAAATGTAAGTTTTCTCTATGTAACTTATTATTAGTAATAAGGACTTAGTTGACAATGGTCTGAATTAGTTTGTTTATGGGTTTTGGTTTAACTAGGCAAGTGCATAATATATTCTGGTAGGTCTATGATATCATTATCATAACAGTACCTAATTTTTATCAACACTCTTTGTTTATTTCCTATATTTAATGTCACAAACCAATTGGTTCATAGATATTAGTTAATAATATTATCAATGTATTTGTATTTGCATCCATCTGTGGTAAAAAAAGAAAGAAAAAATAGAGGGAACCTAACCAATTTATTTACAAATTCTATACTTAGTGTATTTATAAAACATTAAATTTTTCCGCGATTTCAACAACCTATTTCTCTCAGAACTGAGATTTTTCTGGACTCTAATTAGTAGCAAATGGTACCTAATAAATCGCTCATAAACTGTACAAACTTGTAAGAAAAATCCTATAGATGACAAAAAAATTGATGCTTTAAAAATGTGAATAATAAACCAGTGTTGGTTTTGGTACATGATTTGTGGAGGGAACTGACTAAACTTTTCTCTACTGAGACATCCCAATAAACCAGCTTAGTTACAGGTACCTACGTTATTGTCTATAAATAATGCGTGAAGATGCATATGCTTTGTGATAAATATAATTATGTGATCAATAGATATTTCGAGTACGTACTTCCCACTGAATATTGATAAAAACAAATGCTTTACAAATTGGCTGATTAGAATATTTTGTTACATTGATGATTAAAATAAAAGAAGTCTACTCGAGACAATTACATAGGATATACAGGGTGTCTTCGACATCGACGCACAAACGAATACCGTGGATCCAATACCTGGGTGAATATCATTTTTTTCAATTTTGGTGGCGAAATCGGGACCTAGGTCCCTAATTTTCACGAAAACTGAGAAAAAAGTTTCTTCTCTTCGGTTTTCGCGAGAATAACCTGGTTCTCTAATTTTCACGAAAACCGAAGAAAAAGTTTCGCCATCAAAATTGAAAAATGTGTAGATAGGTATAGATATTCACCCAACTAAATGAATCGAGTGGTGGAATTTTTCGTCGACTTTTTCCTAATAAAAAAAAAACTGTTCTTTTTAAATTTCAGCTGTATAAAATTGTTATGGAGGTCCAGAATCATGTACGAGATCCATGGTATTCGTTCGTGCGTCGATGTCGAAGACACCGTGTATAACAGGGGCCTTACCATGATTGTGTTAAAATGTTAGTCGTGCAATGGAGAAAGGGGATGGTGTTATACACCCTATAGTCCTATCCCTTTAACAGTTCAGTTTAGGTCGTCAAATGAATAGCGTTAAGAGTTCGTGGTTCTTGAACGGCTATCATTCAATGGTACGATGTATAATGCGTTCCAATGAGAATAGGATCGCCCGCCATGTTGTGACATCACGATTTATAGTCGAGGAAATAAATTTTCAAACATTAATAAATTAACGAAAATTTTTATTTATTTATGAACTGTGAACGAAAAAAGTTTAATCAGAATCCAGTTCTTCAATTTTACTCATCTCTAAGTTCTTCAATTTTGCCAAAATTTCTTCGATTTGACAGTACGACGACACGTCAAAATATAGGAATCTGTCCTATTCTCATTTGGAACGCCTAGTAGACGATTCAAAGCGAACGCGATCTCTAAGCGAAGCGGCGCGAATGGAAACGTTTGACTCTCTGATTTTTTAACTAACTTGGAGCGGGCCAATCGGAGTGCCGAATGTCATATGTACCTATACTACTCCGATTCCTTTATTCTGACGTCACCCCAACGCTCAGTCACACAACAAAGGAATCGCAGCCGTGGCCAAGTCCAGGCGTTCGACGAGAATAGAAACGAAACGGTCGTAGCTTGGCTAGCGGGATTGGCGGGACTGGTCTTTCTAAAGAACCTTATCGACAAGATTTAAGATCAGGAGAGGTATGCGGAACAGAGTAGTAAACTCTCGCAACTCTCCGTTGAAAAGGGATCGTCCGACCAAATATGTATTGCGTCTGATCTGGGAAACTGCTCGCAGAGTTGATTTCGGGCTATTGTATATGTTTCGCGCGGGGAACAGTGATACCACGATGTTAAATAATAAATGCTTATATTTGATTAATTTTGACGATGTTCATTAAATATGTATACAATAATGCGATACACAAGACATAAATGCTAGTTTATTACCTGGAGGACACTAGGTTTCCCTGTGTCATGGAATCCAGTCTCTTCTCGTCTGTTAGCTCCCACGTGGCAGCATACATGGATGTCGCTACACCAGGGCGCTTCTCCCAGCGTTTCCACTCACGTCTCCCTTCTAAATACATTTTCTTAGTCGCCTTTCCTTCATCAATAATCCGGTTTTTATTACTGTTCCAAGCTATCATGGAAAACTTCGAATTCTCATCTAAACCAGAAGCGACCCGCACGACCACGTTCAACGGGTCGCAATTCTTCAACGTGTACAAGGACGCGGAGTTTCTGAGGATTGACGCCAACGTAGAGAAACTACTGGCGCAAGGATACGAACTGCGGAAGAAGCTTAGTACCGTGGAGCCGGGCAAGACTGTCATCGTTGAAGGAATGAATATTGAGCGCAAGTAAGTTACTAATTATTTTAGAATCCAAAAACCTAGAAAGACCTTTTGTTGGTGGGTAAAAATCATACAAATGACTTTCCCCGCCCTTGTGAGTAGCGGGAGACAGTGTCAGACTCTTACTGATTAAAAAACCCACCCCGTTCCTTCTTGCCTTTCATACCGGGGCTGAACTACCTTTTGAAGCCAACCCTGGCCCCAGCAGGCGTCACCCAGCTGAGCTCTTGCTGTTGCTGACAACTCCTTGAAGCATGCGGGAACAGTGCGCGCCGTCGAGGACTTGTGCTCGGTCCGGACAGTTACCGGACGGTCGGACAGCGAGCTACCCATTGCTCGCCGTCCGTAAGACCGCGCTTGCGGTGGCCAAATCTAGAAAGACCTCATAGTTCTATTAGTAATCGCAAAACTTTTTTGTTTAATTAAACTAATTACCTACACAATTATACAAACAACCATGAACCTTGTTTCCTAGGGTTCGTTAATGACCACTACAACGGGCCTACGTAAAAATGTCATTATAACTTGATTATCTAAAACACACAAAGAACACGACGTAATTGCATTACTAATTAATATTTAAGTTATAGTTGACTGTACTGTACCACAAAAACCGCAAAGAACTACGATGCTTATTATTTATTTTATTATTAAAAAAAAAATGTGTAATTGTTGCAGTACTCCACTTCTGATCAAGAAAACCGCAAAAAATATAACAGTGGAAGATTTTGAGTTCACTTACAACCGTCTGGTTGCCCTAGCCGCTGGGTATGCTTACGAAAACCGCAAGAAGTTCCCGAACATACAGACTAGCGAGGCCAAAGTCCTTGGTCTGGTGTGGGACCAGAACAATAATGATAAATGCAAGCTGTATCTGTCCGCCGTTAGTGGTACCGAACACATGATCGATCAGTTCTCATTTTGGCCGCTTTTGTGTGGACTGCGGAAGTTCCAACTCAAGAAATTGCCCGTCGAACTGGTCGTCAAGATGGGAAAAATAAAGAATTCTGAAGGAACAACTATGGCGCATGTTATGAAGAGTAATTTGGTGACTGCTAAACGTATCTGGTTGATGTTCGAGGGAGCCTCCCTCAGGGACCTGCAAACCCTGATCGATGGTACACCGGAACTAAAGAAGCTTTTCCATGGCTGATATTTCTTATATTACTATTTGTGGAACAAAACTGACCGGCAGATTGAACAATAATAATTTTTAATAATAATCTGCCACCATTTTATATTTTATCAAACTGTACATTTATAGGTTGTACCTACAATGTACAAACACAATTATAATCTTTTATTATTTCTTATTAATTAAACGGAACTACAACTGATCGTTTGTTTTAGTTATCGAAATGTAACATGAGCGGCTTTTGTTGACTTCTTATCTATGAGCTACGCCGCGCCGATTGCTTGCGGACCACATATGACCCACTAAGCTGTTCTATGCGGCTCTGTTAGTTAAGGGTCAACACTTATATGTATATAAAAAGTACTTTGTGGGGCCAACGCTGCGTTAAGTGGGTGCCCACGAGGGTACCCATCGCATGACGTCGCGCGTGTGTTGTGTGCGGCGGTCCCCGTAGCAATATCCGCATTATTACCTGTAGTCGTGTCGTGGCAAAAGAGCAGATGATAGGTCGTCGGCTTACTAAAAAACCACGCCTCACCGAGGTCATGAAGAAAAGACTATTGCACAGAGCCAAGCAATACCAAAATATGACTGTTGCAGACTGAAGTCGGGTAAAAATAATACGTACTATTGTACAGTACAGGTCGCGCGATGAATCAAGATCGCTCGGCAAAAGTGGAAGAGGCATGCGCAGTATTCAATTCTACGGTCTATTTGGCGACGTACGGGCGGGTGTGCGCCGTCGGCGACACGTCATTGGTAGATAGAGTCGCTCTTCAATTCCCGCGTTGCGTTCTCGCCTCTCATTGGATACTGTTGTACTTGGGTACTGTTGCGTACAGCTTGTGTTATCGTATTAGTAATACGTAGTCGTAAAAAAAATGGTTAAAAGTAAAGTTTTAAAACGGCTAGCCAGAAAAATGGTTTACGACGTGAATTATTACGTTAAAGAAAGAAACTAACGAAATTATTATTTTTTTAATTTTATGTTTTATTTTAAAAAAAAATATTTTTTTAAATTTACCTACTTACAAGATAAATTACACTCAAAAACTAGTGTTATTATAAGTTATGTTACTAAGGTTCAAACATACGAATTTAAAAATAAAATCCTAACATACTAAGAATTTCTGTGCGCAATTGTACACATGCTCCGATTGCCCCCACTACTTTCACCGAGCGATCTTGATTCACCGCGTGACCTGTACATTGTTAATAAACTATTGACATTATGTGACGGAGTAATATAATTTTTCAGACATGCTTCTCCGATGAATCGCGACGTTTCAGATTTTGACAAAAACTCCTTTACTCCTTCACAAAATGCTCCTTTCCGACGACTCCCGGGAGAATAGTTCCATGAAAACTGCTGATTGGAGAGAGCTAAACACCCAATTAGAATTATGATGTGGTCTTAAATCTCAACCAAGGATGTGGGGCGCCAACATTCAGTGGAAGGGACCGTGAGGCAAGACCAGTACAAACGTGAACTAGAACTGAACTGCAAAAGAATGGTTCCATATTAACAAAGAGTCAATATTTATGCACGAATCTGCATTGTACTACAAAACAAGGGGTGTTGCTGTATACCTGGCTAAAAACATTAATTCGTCAGACATGAATACTATTGAAAACGTGGGAGCTCACCAAGCAGTAGATCGCTTAGCAAGTGATCACTACCAAGCAAATAAATGATTTATTATTATTCTTATATAAGCACTAGCTGATTGCAGCTCTCAAAAAATACCAGCCAGACCTACAACCAATCATTTGCCTGCAATATACAGTTAAAGTAGATAATATAAAAATCACTGTCCCTATCCCTATAATATGGCCACTACTGTAATATGCACTATGTGGTCCGATCGAGGTCGAGTATGGTTGAGCTACATGACTAGTATATTTTTAATGCCAAGTACTGCATAGTAGAAGTACAAACAGGGGCGTAGCTACGGCCGTAGGTATCAATGATACGAGGCCCGGACATTTCTAACAATTCGCAACATGTTATCCACAAACTTCAATCCTCTTATTGATGAGAGGTGCATAGTAATGAATAACTACTAAATGATACGAGGTTCCATTTTAATAGCTCGCACTCCAATCGTTCTAGCATTTTTTACATAATATCACAATAAAAACTTAATCTTCTATTCCAGAATATTCTAATAAAAGAGTTCGTTGGTCTCGGCCTTACATTGACGAAATCTATCCAGCTAGCCTGGTAATTTCTACCATGGACTATCTCTCTGTACTTTAAAGTAGGCACAACGAAGTAAAAACAAAACCTCGATTCGATAACTTGTGATATGGGGCCCCTTTGGGAGGAACTAGGTACGTGACTGATTACAAACTTCACTAACATTCAAAGAAACTGCAACAAAGTACAGGATTGCTGTCTCTAATGTGGGATTACGTCACGTCTTGCACAGTTGCTCACATCAGTAAATAAATCGGAAGCCTGTTGATTAGCAACCCTTATATAAAACCCTAATATAAAGTATCCACTTTGATGCAATACATTTTAACGCGTGTGCATAATTAGCTGAGCGTTACACCAAAATCATTTTAATAGAAGTCAATCGTAGGCCAGCGTTCGGGAAGTTGCGCTGTTTCTTCTCGTCCAACATATCACTCCAATGTCCCAAGACGAAAGTCTTAGTCTATGACCAGTGTATGTTGTCTGTGGTGATATAAGGCTTTGAAATGTAGTCGCTTACAATGGGCCACATCAGAACTTAGTCATCCGAAGGGCTATGCAGCACCAGCATGTATTTGATTATTATTTTTTTCGTTTTTAAGTGATTGTGTATACATAAATAATAGTAAAAAGATCTCTATTACATAAAAATAGGTTGTAGTTTGAGTACGAAGAAAAAATTAAGAGAATTAGACACTAAAATATTTTAAAGCATTTTATTAATTTCAAAAATAACTAGCATATAATCACGCAATATTACTAAATTTATAATATACTATGAGGAAATACACACAAAGTAGCGAACGATGCCGTTGTTACAAACATAATCAACATCTTTATTATAATTCAGTACTAATGGTTTACTTTGTCGTTACCCATTCTGCTAATATACAATACCAATTTATACGTATCTCCATTAATTTCTAATATGCCTACTTATGTCTAATTTGTTTTTACATTGATATATGCGTCAAGCGATGGACACTGACATATGGAGTAAGATTGTATGTGTGTATAAAGTAATCCAGGATGTACTAGAGTAGGGAAGGACTAGAGGGTGCAAGTGAAAGTCTCGAACTATTGACTCTAGTCCCGGCCGCGGCAGCGGACGTCTAGCGTTACGATAAGATAATAGTCAAATATTAAAAGCGAATATCACTTGGGAGACGACAACGATTATACGCAGATGAAGTCATGTAAGTCTAACCTCCTGATACACTATTTTAAAATTAACTATGGCGGTATCGTGTTAAGAAAGTCTTATAATTCAGTACAAAACGAAACAGTAAGTACTCGCAGTGCCATTTCATTGAACTACCAGTGAACTTCATCTATTTATAATCATTGTAAAGTGTTACATACAGTCTACCATTACGATGACGATAGTATATTAATGATAATTATATCAATACGCATGCAGGTTATCACGCAAAGAGTCATCAAAATAACGTTATGATTTTCATTTTGAGCTCTAAAACAATTCAAAAGTTTACATTATAATATACTTTGTGACATTAAAATGATCTATTGTACAAACAGTGGCCACGTTGAATAGCGTCAAAACTCTCATGTACCCAGACGTATCGCCGAACAGTAATTTACAAATACATAAATATTATATATTAAAAACATCAATTTTACTTAATCCAATGTACATTATAACATCTATTTCAAATCACGTACGGCACAGCACTGAAATTTAATTTCTATATACCTTTCTACTACCAATTATAAGGACGTTACATTTTTACTTTTGACACATACAAAAATAATTATGTTATGTACGACCAGTGGACAGAACAACTACTTACCAAATAATAATATATTAGTCAATATGATACAGTTATAAATTTGAAATATAAACTATGAGAAGGAATTATAAAGAAAAACTAAGTATAAAACATAAATTCACAGAATTATGAAGTTTATACTATTAATATAATGACGCAATACATAATAATATATTATATATATTTTTTGCTTTGAGCTGAGCTACCGATTTAAATACTGTAACAAAATAGACATCAGAGTAACACCAAGTTTATGCTAAAACTGATATTCAATGATTCCTCTACAGTATACACTACGCAGCAGGCTTGCCGGGCTACCTACATCAATCTAACATTCTCAATTTTAGTATAAACCCGAAATCATACCTTTGCCTTATAGTCTATTTCGTATGGCAGTTAAGTAAAGGTATTAGATCCGGTGGTATTACAACGAATTAAAAGAATAATAATGTAGCCTCAAAAGATCCTAAAATATACACTGATCATTCCAATCTAAAATGCTAAAATAACGTTTCAAACAAAACTACAAGTCTCAAAATCTATAGTGTCGGGATGACACGCGTCACTGACGTGTCAAACGTCATCGATGGTTTTGAACCAATGACAGGTTGAGGATCGTGCCCGATGTATTGCAATAGTTTGAACGTCAAGCGTGTTCGCTGTCTAGTATATTGTGGGGTCGATACTTAGCGTCAGGTAGGTCACGGCGGCGGTGGCGTCCGGCTGCGCTCAGTGCGTGATGACGGTGGAGTACAGACACAGCGGCAGCACGTGGCGGTACGGGAGGCGGTAGTTCTTGACGGTCCGCGCGGCGAGGCACTTGAGCGTCGTGTAGCGCAGCGGGTTCACGATGGCGCTGAGGCTCTGCTGCGTGGACTTAAGGATCTCCTCGGGCGTCTCGCCCTCGTAGTTCACCGTGTCGATGTGCGCGCCGTGAGCCAGGAGCTCGCGGACCACTTCAGCGGGGCATGGGTTCAGCTGGAAATGGTAAATGACAATAATGCGTCTATTGTAATGGCACGATTTATTTAAAAATGTAAAGAAATATTCTGCATTTCCTGAAAATATAATCATAAAATCAATCAATTATGCTAAGTTATAATAGGTCATAGGTTATTTGCAGAACTTAGTAATAGTTTAGATCATTTTTTTTTTCAGTGTAATCGACTACTACATGATTTTTTTGAGGTAGACTACAATAAAATTCTTAGTTTTATTTTACTGAGGCGAACTTGTTTCGATAATTTTACATAATGTCCAAAAAATCTGATAAGAACTCAATTATTTTTCTTGTTTTAAGAGTAGTGTCGTGCTCGGCATGATCGCCAATGTTGATATTTACGGCCTAGATATTTTTTAGAAATGTTGGTGTTAGTTATTAGTTTATGTAGGTCTAGTGTGACTGAAGATTACTGAATGTTTTGACTACTATAAATCAAATTCAGTTAGTGAGTAAGGCTATATGCTAAAAGGGTATCTGAACTCATATAGTAGGGTAGAGTTGTGTGTGAGAGTTACCTTGCAGACTAAATGCAGCGGCGTGTTCCCGTCGGCGTCGCGCGCGTCGGGCGGCGCGGCCAGGCGCAGCATGAGGCGCACGAGCGCGGCCGCGCACGGCGCCGCGTCGCCCGGCGCCGGCAGCCACGCGCGCGCGCCGCGGCCCCGCCCGCCCTCCGCCGAGCACGCCACGTGCAGCGCCGACCGGCCCTGCCGCACCTGCCAACCAATCACATTCAACCGTCACGTCTGCCACATCATCGCTGACTATCATCATATAATAAAAAACTATATAATACATTTTACACGGAAGTCGTGAAAATTTAAACATATCACACTACTTAATTCGTATTTAGTAGTAAAACCATCTTCCTAAGACTCTAATCGCATTTGTTTATTCTATTTCCTTCTTTGAAATTTTGTAACATAATATTCATCAGTTAATGAACAGCAACACCACTATCACGTTTATTTTTAGTGCTCTCAATACATCTTCCAATTGTATAATATTTCACAACTATCACACAACGCCATCTAGTCTCAAGCTAAGCAGAGCTCGTGTTATAAGTACCAAACAACTGATAAATATACTTATATATTTCTAAATACATACATATTATAGATAAATTACACCCAAACCCAAAACAAAATTGATCATTCTCATCACACAAACACTTATCCTGAGTGAGAATCGAACCCACGACCTCTGGCATAGCAGTCAGGGCCAGTAACCACTAGACCAACAGGCCAGTCGCAAGTAACCCAAACAAAAATTACAAAACACTCATCATTTTGGTCCACAACGTGTTTCTGAGATAAACTTCTGTCAAATCCACGAACATTAAATAATAATTCTAATATACTCTTTGACCTATTCTATGATATTTTGTTTTCTACCTGAATACCAAATTCCATTACATTTCGCTCGGGTTTTCGTGCATTGAAAAGTAACACACACTCGCAAACTTTCACCTTCATAATATTAGTGAGCAACTATACTGTCAACTCACCGTAATATCTAACTTGACAAGTGAATAGACAGCCTTGTGTATCTTTTTGGAAATTTCCTCAGTACACTCCGGTTCCTCCAATAGCCTTGCCATCAACGCTGCTAGGTGTAAAGATATAACCAGCACCCTTTGTAGCGTGCTCAGTGTCTGTTCCCGGTCGATGCTGAGTTTTGAGTCTAGCAGTTCCATGCCACGGTGAATCTCGGATAGCGCCTTCCTGAATACGGGTTCTATGTCTTCGAACGTCACTGGGGGTACTATGCGACCTGTGAGATAGAGATTTGGTGGTTATAATAACGTTTGTAGCAAGTGACTGACTGTTTTTGGGTAAGAGAAAAGTTTGTAAGAAAATTATGAAATATTTTTTTTTTTACAGTTAAAATGGAATTCAAAGGAGACGTTTAATAAATTTATGGGGCTTGAGCGCGTGGTGCCACAGCGCACTTAGTACGTGTGTAGACACATACCTCTGAGTGGAGGGCGCGCTCGCTCGGCCAGCATGTAGGAGAAGAGCTCCGCGAAGCTGTAGAGCGAGGACTGCGTGAGCGGCGACAGCGGCGGCAGCACGGCGCGCTGCATGTCGAGCGCGTGGTGCCACAGCGCACTTAGTACGTGTGTAGACACATACCTCTGAGTGGAGGGCGCGCTCGCTCGGCCAGCATGTAGGAGAAGAGCTCCGCGAAGCTGTAGAGCGAGGACTGCGTGAGCGGCGACAGCGGCGGCAGCACGGCGCGCTGCATGTCGAGCGCGTGGTGCCACAGCGCACTTAGTACGTGTGTAGACACATACCTCTGAGTGGAGGGCGCGCTCGCTCGGCCAGCATGTAGGAGAAGAGCTCCGCGAAGCTGTAGAGCGAGGACTGCGTGAGCGGCGACAGCGGCGGCAGCACGGCGCGCTGCATGTCGAGCGCGTGGTGCCACAGCGCACTTAGTACGTGTGTAGACACATACCTCTGAGTGGAGGGCGCGCTCGCTCGGCCAGCATGTAGGAGAAGAGCTCCGCGAAGCTGTAGAGCGAGGACTGCGTGAGCGGCGACAGCGGCGGCAGCACGGCGCGCTGCATGTCGAGCGCGTGGTGCCACAGCGCACTTAGTACGTGTGTAGACACATACCTCTGAGTGGAGGGCGCGCTCGCTCGGCCAGCATGTAGGAGAAGAGCTCCGCGAAGCTGTAGAGCGAGGACTGCGTGAGCGGCGACAGCGGCGGCAGCACGGCGCGCTGCATGTCGAGCGCGTGGTGCCACAGCGCACTTAGTACGTGTGTAGACACATACCTCTGAGTGGAGGGCGCGCTCGCTCGGCCAGCATGTAGGAGAAGAGCTCCGCGAAGCTGTAGAGCGAGGACTGCGTGAGCGGCGACAGCGGCGGCAGCACGGCGCGCTGCATGTCGAGCGCGTGGTGCCACAGCGCACTTAGTACGTGTGTAGACACATACCTCTGAGTGGAGGGCGCGCTCGCTCGGCCAGCATGTAGGAGAAGAGCTCCGCGAAGCTGTAGAGCGAGGACTGCGTGAGCGGCGACAGCGGCGGCAGCACGGCGCGCTGCATGTCGAGCGCGTGGTGCCACAGCGCACTTAGTACGTGTGTAGACACATACCTCTGAGTGGAGGGCGCGCTCGCTCGGCCAGCATGTAGGAGAAGAGCTCCGCGAAGCTGTAGAGCGAGGACTGCGTGAGCGGCGACAGCGGCGGCAGCACGGCGCGCTGCATGTCGAGCGCGTGGTGCCACAGCGCACTTAGTACGTGTGTAGACACATACCTCTGAGTGGAGGGCGCGCTCGCTCGGCCAGCATGTAGGAGAAGAGCTCCGCGAAGCTGTAGAGCGAGGACTGCGTGAGCGGCGACAGCGGCGGCAGCACGGCGCGCTGCATGTCGAGCGCGTGGTGCCACAGCGCACTTAGTACGTGTGTAGACACATACCTCTGAGTGGAGGGCGCGCTCGCTCGGCCAGCATGTAGGAGAAGAGCTCCGCGAAGCTGTAGAGCGAGGACTGCGTGAGCGGCGACAGCGGCGGCAGCACGGCGCGCTGCATGTCGAGCGCGTGGTGCCACAGCGCACTTAGTACGTGTGTAGACACATACCTCTGAGTGGAGGGCGCGCTCGCTCGGCCAGCATGTAGGAGAAGAGCTCCGCGAAGCTGTAGAGCGAGGACTGCGTGAGCGGCGACAGCGGCGGCAGCACGGCGCGCTGCATGTCGAGCGCGTGGTGCCACAGCGCACTTAGTACGTGTGTAGACACATACCTCTGAGTGGAGGGCGCGCTCGCTCGGCCAGCATGTAGGAGAAGAGCTCCGCGAAGCTGTAGAGCGAGGACTGCGTGAGCGGCGACAGCGGCGGCAGCACGGCGCGCTGCATGTCGAGCGCGTGGTGCCACAGCGCACTTAGTACGTGTGTAGACACATACCTCTGAGTGGAGGGCGCGCTCGCTCGGCCAGCATGTAGGAGAAGAGCTCCGCGAAGCTGTAGAGCGAGGACTGCGTGAGCGGCGACAGCGGCGGCAGCACGGCGCGCTGCATGTCGAGCGCGTGGTGCCACAGCGCACTTAGTACGTGTGTAGACACATACCTCTGAGTGGAGGGCGCGCTCGCTCGGCCAGCATGTAGGAGAAGAGCTCCGCGAAGCTGTAGAGCGAGGACTGCGTGAGCGGCGACAGCGGCGGCAGCACGGCGCGCTGCATGTCGAGCGCGTGGTGCCACAGCGCACTTAGTACGTGTGTAGACACATACCTCTGAGTGGAGGGCGCGCTCGCTCGGCCAGCATGTAGGAGAAGAGCTCCGCGAAGCTGTAGAGCGAGGACTGCGTGAGCGGCGACAGCGGCGGCAGCACGGCGCGCTGCATGTCGAGCGCGTGGTGCCACAGCTGGCGGCAGCGCGCGAAGCGGCCCGCGTCCGCGTACACCGCGCCGCGGTAGCGCACGTAGTACGACGTGTCGGGGTGCGCCGGACCTACAATACATACAACACCAAGGTTAACAACGTGGCGGTACAAGCCTGGGTGCAGGCACCGGACAGGCCTGTCGACATAAACGTCGTGGCGGAATGGTTCCAAGAGGCCATGTCGCAAATCTGCGTCGCGGCAATGCCTCGAGTCCATTCAGGACGTGCTCGGCGCCAGGTGTACTGGTGGTCGCCGGAGGTTGCGGTACTGCGCAGTGCGTGCAATGCAAGCAAACCAGGCGAGCGATTATCATAAGACATGCGGTTGCACAACGGGTGGTAAATTTTTATAGCAGTCCTATGACGCCATTTGTTGTCATAGAACTGTCTAATGTGTGTGAGAGCAAGTCATCCAGTTTTGCCAAATATAGAATTAAATTAAACTTTGGCCAATACGGACGCACATCAATCGACCGCAAAAAGTCCAATAGGCTTTAATTTGTACACATATATCTGCATTGTACAGAAGCTAGGGCCCACAACCGTAGCAGTTGCGTGTGAAAACCGCTTCGTGAGTTCTTAACCTAAGAACGATGAAGAAATTCAACGTGAACCATAAAAAACTTTATGCGGGTACTGCTACGAAAAATGCACTCAAATCAAAAACCAACAAGATTTTAGACGCTGATAACGAAAATTTGTTGAAAATCCAACTAAATCACAAGATGGCTTTCACATGACAGCTATTTTAATATGTAACTCACCAAGAATCCTCTCTCTGATGACCAGGGCCTGCATGCGCATGCCGTCGGGGTCGGCGAGGATCTCCTCGAGCTGCTGCGCGTTGCTGGGCTCCACCGCGTAGTCATACGCCTCTATACGCGGGATGTCTTTTGGCTTAGGAATGGGTTCACTTCCGTCCGCGGGGAATCTGAAAAACAAAAATTATTTCCATATTTAGTAAGTGGTCTATATTACCAGGCAACTTTTTATAGGTAAAATTTGACTTTATCATAATATTGAGTTAAAATATCTGGCAGATACGAATAACACTTCACAAAATAAGAAACGTAAATACAGATGCATTATCCCAATGAATTCAACAAAATATAGCCAGAGTACATTTCATGATAATTCCAATAAGCCAAACACGGCTTGGATACATAGTTTTATTTTGTGGTGGGAAAATCATCAATGACAACCCCCGCTCTTGGTCGGAGCGGGAGATAGTGTCAGACTCTGACTGACTAAAACCCACCCTGTTCCTTCAAGTCTTCATGCCGGGGCTTGAACTGTCTTTCGAAACTAAAACTGACCCCGGTTTTATTTAGGAGTTCCAGTCTCCTCTCCATCCTCAAGCTTCGTTTCATCAGTTCGATCAGAATAATTTTCATCAGAATCATTTATATCCAGATCCATCCATGAAGCAGAAACTGCTGAGAAGAATAAAAGAGAAATACCGAAGAAAAAGACATAATCCGCCGAATACGGACATATTAGGCAAGTTGTTTAAAATACCTTACCTATCATCCATGGCTCGTTTCCACAAGGCGAGTGCGCCGACCATGTCGCGTCTCTTGTCCACATAGGTCGCTCCGAGCAGCTCAAGCGCGTCGATGCGCTGCTGTCTCGTCACGAGCCCGTAGTCCGCGTTTATGAGGTGCTCCACTATGTGCGTGTGACCAGTCACTGACGCTGCTAGGAGGGGCGTCATGCCTGCAAAACGTTATATAAATATATCAAAAACTGCGTTACTAGTGAGGAGAGTGAGGGATAGACAAAACAACATCCTAAATCATTGTATTTTTGCATACCAATTGGTAAAATGTGGCTGAGCTAAATGTAATCTTAAGAACTATGTATTACCCATATTTGCAAAATAAAAATTCTATTCTAACATCCTGAAAACTGTATGTGTAGCTGAGAGCTTCGACTCTCCTATTGTTCAGAAGTTTGTGTGGAGATTGATTGTAACTAACACTAGGGCCTTTGCCACACTGGACGGATATCCCGTCGCGGAAAATCGGCGACGGAACGTCAATACATGTTATTGCATATAAATTACAAATAGCGAGCACACTACGTGGAAGATCAGTCGCTCCGCGTAGTGTGCCCGCTATTTGTAATGTATTGACATTCTGTCTCCGATCTTCCGTCAAATGTAGCAAAGGCCTTAGCAAGCAGTAATGACATAAGAACAACAAAGCCCTGAGTAATAAGTTAAGTTCATCAAAGTCCAGGCTAAAACCTTGGTCCAAACAAATATTCCCTTTATAATGTAGAAGACAAGGAATATCGCCAGATTTTTCGAATGTCCATCTCAAATCTGTAAAAAATCACGCGCATTCACTTAAATTCGTCATTGAAGCAATGTTTTTGGGAGCTTTTGTATGATTTTTGGCCAAGATGGCCTATTATAGTAGCGAATAGTTTACTTATGTCACTACAAAATCATTGGAGAAAAGACCTATCAAAATCATTTAAAGAGCAAACACCAACAAAGTATCTTACTTACCATACGAATCAACGTCCATTGTAGCTCCATGTCCTAACAGCATCTTGAGTATATTCAAAGACCCGCTCTCCGCGCAGTCGTGTAGTGCCGTGTTGCCCTTCACGCTCTTCCTGTTCACGTCCGCGTTCAAAGACAGCAGGTATTTGGCGATCCTGATGTGGCCCTTGTAGCAGGCGATCATCAGGCATGTGTGCCCGTGACGGTTTGCTATTTCTATGTCTGAAAATGGAAACATGGCTATTTAAAAGTGGAAAACAGGAAGGAAACACCTAAACTTGGATGCTAAGTTAGTATTATACGAAAACAGCCCAAATATTGCTCCTGATTTTATGCAGCCGGGAAAAAATCAGGTTTGTAGAGCGCCATCTCTGTAAGCCTGTGTTCACTTCATTCTATAGCTACTTAAGTTTATATATAGGGTGACTGGTAATTAGTGACCGATACTTAAACACGTGATTGTGCTCATGATTACAAACAACTTTTCCAAAGAAACTTTTTTTTTACTCTGAATGAACAGAAAGAAAGAAAATCTTTTTATTTGACAGAAAAGGCGCAAACTTAAGACTAACATATTACAAATTAATATAATCCAGAACAAAAAAAAAAATTTCTTTGGGAAAGTTGTTTGTAATCATGAGTACAATTACGTGTTGAAGTATCGGTCACTAATTACCAGTAACCCTATATATATCGTGAGCAGATCTTAGAATTGATCACTTCATGAAATGGCCAACTAAAACTGGCCAGATCGTTTAAACGTTAACATTTGATGAAATTTCAATCCTCGATTTGACATATCATTGATGTAGCCGATGTAAGATTTCTATGATAATAAAAGGTCTAAAGAAAGTAGGCCAAACGAGGATTGAAATATCATCAAACTTCAAAGTTTAAAATGATCTGGCCAGTTTTACTTGGCCATGTCATGAAATTATCAATTCCTGTTTGTACTCCGCTGAAAACGACAAACACCGTTTCAGTCAATGTATTAGTGACGCTTGGGAAGACCTGACAGGGTCCACTGGTGGATATTAGTAGTGGTCGATACATTTTTCGGTTAAAATGCTAAGGATGATGAAAGTACTGGTTAAAATAAGATCACATAACTCACCGGCGCCATTTTCGACTAGGAACTTAACGATATCAGAATGGCCGTCAAAGCAGGCGGCCCGGAGGGGCGTACTGTGCGTGCGCGTGGTGGAGTTGACGTTGGCCCCGGCGCGCACCAGAAGCTTCACCAGCGGCAGATGGCCAGCGGCCGCGGCGCACCATAGCGGGGGAGCGCCCTCTATCGTCTCACCGTCGAATGTCACTGGAAATAACGATAAAGATTGTTAAACTACTGTACTACCACTGATTTAGATGGACAGCTTATCCATGAGATCCATGTTATATCCCAGAGGTATTTAAATACAAGAACGAAATAAAGTAGCTTATTGGAGTCAAAGGTAGCGTAGGTCTCTATCGATGAAATTATTTTCGTTATCGGCTCAGCTCTGTCTGAGATTACATCCTCCTGCAAACAATTTTACCTCTTCATAATAATTATATCTTTCAGTTAAGCAGCTTCAGCATCAGCTTGTTACTAAGCAGGAACTGATATAGGACCACTCCTCTGATAGCCCTTGACTCGACAAAGTCCAATCAAGCCTTGAAAACCTTATCTTCAAAGTGTTCCAACGCACTCATACCCCAGGAACCTTTGTAGAAATATGTATAGATATACCACAGACCCCGGGCATAAACCGGAATCAGTTATTTTACAGAGCCTAGTTATGATGTAACCTACATAATGAAATAGCATTCGATAGAGTTACCGCGGGCCTGGAACGCAAAAGGCAACTGAAGGTGCACACAGGATTTTTTTTTCGATGAGTAAACATCATCCAGACGACATTCTCCGCCCTTGGGCGCAGCGGAAGATAGTGTCAGACCCTTACTGACTAAAAAACCCACCCCGTTCCTTCGTTGCGTTTCATAACGGGGCCGAGCTTCCCTTTCGAAACAAGACTCTTGGCCCCAGTAGGTTTTGACCTTGCCCCTACGTTTGCTGACAACTCCTTGAGATGCGCACACACTGGTATACTCAAATGGGTTTTAGTCAGTAAAAGTCTGTCACGCCCTTTCACTGCACGTAGAGCGGGAAAAGTTATATGATGATTTTTCACCTCAAATAAAAAGTTATAATGTAGACATGTAGGTATTTCTATCTCATAGATATCCGGTCTAACTCAATAAAGGATTTATTGACCGTTAGACCGGATATACCGGCACATAAGGGAGAAATAAGAGCTTGTAAACTCATTGAACAGTAATGTCTTCCTGTCTTCCTGTTAGCTACAACTGCAACTACAACTAACTACATCAACACGGATAAACATCAGACACTTTTAGCACTTGCAAAGAATGTCTCGTGTCGAGTGATAATTGATTGATTACTGTACAGTGAAGTTTTCAGCTTCAGTCACGTGACCAGAGGAGTTGAATGATATATGAAGTGTCAAGAACTAGGCCATTATGCTTGTGTATTTGTTAGGTTTGAGATTAAGGGCAAGGGCGACTCAATAATGGGACTATTAGTAATCGATTTGTATGTGTTTATACTATAGTATTTCGGGATTTGAAGGTTAACACATGGCACATGGTGTGTGGAGTTAATGTTCACAAAGAAAGGTATTTCTTGAATATTTTAGAATAAAATAACATCCCACCTATACGCACAAAACGTTTTGGGAACACATTCACAGTGCGTACAGCTAAGGATTGGAATTCCTGACCGGAATCTGTGTTTCCTGGAAATCTTTAAGTCAAGAGTGAATAGGTTACTTCTAGGTAAGTGCGCTCCGTCGTCGACCGCATCGTCGTTTTTCATCAGGCGAGATAGCGATCAAGCGTGAACCTAT
The DNA here is from genome assembly GCA_929112965.1 of Mythimna albipuncta. Taxonomy (NCBI): domain Eukaryota; kingdom Metazoa; phylum Arthropoda; class Insecta; order Lepidoptera; family Noctuidae; genus Mythimna; species Mythimna albipuncta. The sequence goes on from OV815973.1 coordinate 4,433,396, forward strand.
CAACAATAAAAAGAAAAAAATGCTTTGTCCTGAATGATTGATTGACGAATACAGCACGCAGCCTTAACCGATGATCGTAAAGACCTGAATGAAACTTCTTTGTACATAGGCTAAATAATGGAAATGATAAGAAAGGATTTTTCGAAAATCTTACCCTTAAGGGGGCGAAAAAGGGGGGCAGTTTGTATGGAGCAACCTACTTTAATACAGGTGAAGCCGCTGGCAGAACCTAGTGTAAAATTAAATATATTAAAATCCATTTAGCCTCATGAATTATTGTCAGACAGAAAAACACTTTCGGCGTAGCTCGGCGCTAAGATTAATCAAAGTTCCCAACTTTCTCTCCAATTCAGAAAGAAAATGAAGGTCGTATGAAAGCCTAAAAAATGCGTTGTTTCTGTTTGAAAAGTTTCGCAACTCCCACGCTTAGTAAGATAAATCGCGAGAGAATCTTGTGGAAACCTGCTCTAGGTAGTAAACAAGGCTATAATTACTGAAGTAGAGAAAATATCGAGATTTTCTTGATTGGACGTACTGAATTAGATTCTCAGATAGCCTTGGCAGTCTGTAAACAGCCTTAGGCGATGATCACACTGCCACGCACTACGCAGCGCAATGCGTGAATGCGTGTTTTAACGTTGCTTGTATCTCCGTTTGTATAGAAAATACGCACAGTCCAACACACTGAACAAAATGTATTCACGCGCGTTCATGCAGATCACGCGCCTATATGCGGAGAAACACGCACACACGCGTGTGGGTGCGTCGCGACACGCTAGGTATGGCACAGTGAGTCTCGTAATGCCGTGCGTGATTTTGTATGAAATGAGCCAGAGCCTGCGTGAATTTACAAAACGCACTGCGTGAGTGCGTAAGAAACCCGCACGACGATGTATATCGGCACGGCCGCAAGTACGCGCGTAGGTGCGTTGACGCGCAACGTGCAGCGTGATGCGTGGCAGCGTGATGCGTGGCAGTGTGATAATCGCCTTACTATTCCTGGAGAATACCGAATGGTCCAATCAATGTTGGGAAAGTTTTGTAAGCGTAACTTACATTTGCAAGCACATGTAGTACATGTACCTATATAATCCAGTATTCTTTCTTGACGTTAAGTTTATGCTAGGGTTGCCCCCCGTACTTTATAATAAAGTATTGTACGTTACGTTAATTCAGATAATCGAAAAGAAAGAAAGACGAAAAACGAACGAACGAAGAAGTTTTTGTATAAGCTGTATTACTTTTTGGTGTAAAATAAAGTCTATTCTATTCTATTCTACCTATACTTTATGAGAACAATAACGTATTTGAAAACAATTTATTTCGCATGATTTGATTTCTTTGGCATTTTGAAAAGTTTAGTCGTAAAAATTTTTGCGTTTAACGAAATTTATCGATTGGTACTGAATCTAAAAAAAATTATTATCTATTCCCGCCGCTCCGCGTCAGCATTGACAATGACTAGACGAAAGAAACAAAGCGTCTATGAATTTTATAAAAAAATTATTACGTATTTATTTAATTTTAATATAGATTGTAAAGATAATTTGTATTTTTTTAGTAAAGATGTTGATACAAGAGAATTTGATACAAACTGCAAAAAGCAATACTTTGACTGCAAAAAACAGGTGGCAACTTATGATATAGAAAGAGATAAGTATACAATTATTTAAGGAATGTGTTTCTCTTTTTACTCTTTAACCTAAAGCGGTTAATGAGAAACAAAGAAGCCCAAAGGTCAGCTACATATAAGGGGATCTTTAGAAAGTAAGTAACATCTACCAAACTGCCAGCTTGGTCGATGTTACATAACAATTGTCTTAATGATGACTGCTTGTGTCCTGATGACCCAGTAGTTAAGGCACCCGCCTCTCTTGCTTGAACTTGAGGATACGATATCGGGCAAGTACCAATGTGTTTTAAGAAATTAGACAGAAAGGCTGACCATCACTCTATCCAAGGAGTATTTATTGTGTTACTCAGCAACTTGGTTGTGAAGGTCTAATAAGCAGTCGTTCCATGAAAAACACGGGTCTTCAGTCGCATCTAGTTAAACTGGAAGACGATCTTAAGCTAGTTGGGAAAAGGCGAATGATGAGGAGATGAAAGAGGTGATGATGATGTTGATAAACTAGTGTATGACTGCAATCCCACCTGGTATCGCAGTCAAGCACTAGTGCTTTAGGTAAGCGGTCATGCAATAGAACTCTACTTCAAATTCTTAATTCAGATACTTATCAGCGGTTAGTTTCTACGAGCAACATGGTTGAATTCTCTACGTAAGCAGAAGGTATCTAAGCAACGACTACTATGTTAATGACCTCCACATAATAATATAAACCCATACAAGCATTCATGGCAAGTATATTGCCCATGTTGCTATTCAAATTAAACACAAAAGACGTATTTGCCGTCAGCTTCAACTGAACAATTTGTAGTAAAATGGCTTCTGGCCAAATTATTGACGCAATTGGAAAGCCGTTTCGCCGAAGCGTGACAATTCGGGCATAAAGTAGATAAACAATTGTATTTACTCGACAAAAGAGTGATTAATTGAGGTCCTGATTGACCGACACGTTGTGCCGACTGGGAATGTCGGCGAAACACTTCGTCGACAATATTGACCGCCTGACATGCTGCCAACACAATAGAATAGCGACATTGAGAAACAATGTACGCACTTTATTTTCAAAGTCAAAAGTTTATCCTAAATTGACCCCTCGCCTATTGAGATGTCTGTCGTAAATGTCGTTTATAACATAACTAAGTTTGATTATTTTAAAAGTAAGTACTGTAGGTATTTAATTGTAATTTATTAATAGTTATTCAGTAGATACTATCATGCGAGTGTGTCTGCGTTATTGCAATAGCTCTGATAGATAAGTGTGCTAAATGCATGTTAATCATCAAACGAGTTACACCTAATTTGTTTTATTTTACAAGACTTCAAGGGTATTGTACCCTTGAAGACCGTGCATTTAATGAGACAAAATTTTAATATTGCTAAATTGCATTATTAATCGTAGTTATAATTATACAATAATTACATGTAGCATATTGTAATTATTGTATAATTATTTATATCTATTGTAGATCTAACAATATTTTTTTGGCCTGGCTCGGTGGTTTTGAGATGTCCAGTAAGAGTACTTAGATGGAGTAGACAGAAAAAAAAATTATAAAGAACTTGAATTTGGATATTCAGCATCGCTCGCCAGAATATTGAAACAAAAGTTTTAAAAAAAATTGTCTAAAGCGGTGGGTCTATAAAAATGAGCACAAAAGTACATGAATAAAAAAGATACGGATAGATTTTTGTGTATAATTCTACCTCAATTTTTAGACTGCACTGTTGAAGCCTACCCTGAAAGAGGTCGCAAGATGATATGGCCGCGTACTACGGCGCGGCGCGACTGTTGGGTCTAAATGGGATTCAAATCGAGCACTCTTCATCTTTTACATCTTCGCCTTTTAAATGAGACAGTAAAATAAGAGACCTTACCTGAGCCAGGTTGTTCGATGTCTGCTTTGCATCTCTCGATGAGGTATTCAGCTACGTCGTAATGCCCATTTCTGCAAGCGATGACGAGTGGAGTCGCGCCGCCGACCTTCGCACCCACCAACATGTTCAGCTCGTCCGCGGAGCGCCAACTGTGTAGGTACGCCTGGAAAGAGCAAAGGGGACACGTTAGACACCTCGACACAATATTTGGAATTGATATTGAGAAAGAGCAAAGATATTGTGACCAAAATAAAGCCAAAGTGGTTATTACCTCAGTCTTCGCCTTAACAGGACATTTATTTTAACAAAAACCAAAGTACAAAATGAGATTGTAGAAGGTAACATTTTACTCCTACATAATATTTATCATAGATTATAAATATTCATGAGATTTGATTAAAAAGATATGTTTTATTTTAAGTGTATTAGTTGGTAACTGCACTGTCGTCCTGTAAGATTAGCTGTAAAGAGGGTAAATAAATAAACAAAATAAAAAATATAGATCATAATCCAATTGTATTTTATAGCGTCAACATATCTAGCATATTTAGTCTATCGACCAAAACTATCACCTTAATTTGTGGTTCGTAGTTTATCCAATATTTGAAATTGTAAGCGGCTGTTTGATCTTAACTGTCAATTCTTGGAAATAATTAATTCGTTATTGGGTTCGCAGTTCGACATCGGATACCCATCAATAAAGTAATACGCTTACTAACAATAGCTAATCAAGTAAAGCGTTTAATATAAACACATATCAATATTATGTTATACTTCGTGGAAGCACGAAGGTCACACCTTCGTAAAGCTTTAATAGACCATTAAGTACAGTATATTTTTAAGTTTGCGCCACAACACACAAGACAAACAGACAAAGCAAATACAAATGGTAATGTATATGAATTTAAGTCATATCAAATATTTGCCTAAATGATTGAGTATGAGAGAACCGGAATTACTTATTAAGTTATTACTATATTCTAATTAAAACTAGACTTAACTAATAATGAACACGTGCCTCGCCATTCCAACTTAGATTAAAATCTAGATCTAAATTGTAATTATAAAACATGCAAAAAATAACTAAATCATAGCGCAAAACGAGTTTAAATTTGGGGCCACATTAAAAAAAAAACAATGCCTCTTAAGAATTCCAAACACGCAACTAAGTAAACGTTAATACTGAAATATTTTTTGTTTATGCACAACGTCTTGCGCATTTCAATTTCATAAATAATTTAAGATATATCTACGACTAGCTTTTGCTAGCGGCTTCGCTCGCGTACATAAAATATAGCCTATATCACTCAGGAAAAAAAACCGGCCAAGTGCGAGTCGGACTCGCCCATGAAGGGTTCCGTAGCAGCAAGTAACATAATATAAAAGTTCTTGTAATGTGTTATAACTTTGATCGATGTTTTAATAATAGTGTATTTTTTTCGATTTATGACGCATTAAAAAAAAACTACTTACTAGATTTCATTCAAACCAATTTTCGTTGGTAGTTTTTATAGTAATGTACATCATATATTTTTTTTAGGTTTATCATTCTCTTATCTTAGAAGTTAGAGGGGGGGGGACACACATTTTACCACTTTGGAAGTGTCTCTCGCGCAAACTATTCAGTTTAGAAAAAAATGATATTAGAAACCTCAGTATCATTTTTGAAGACCTATCCATAGATACCCCACACGCATGGATTTGATGAAAAAAAAAATTTTGAGTTTCAGTTCTATGTATGGGGACCCCCAAAATTTATTGCTTTTTTTCAATTTTTGTGTGAAAATCTTAATGCGGTTCACAGAATACATCTACTTACAAAGTTTCAACAGTATAGCTCTTATAGTTTCGGAAAAAAGTGGCTGTGACATACGGACGGACAGACAGACGACAGACAGACAGACAGACAGACAGACAGACATGACGAATCTATAAGGGTTCCGTTTTTTGCCATTTGGCTACGGAACCCTAAAAAGCAGCTTTCTAACGGTGAAAAAATTTTAGCATTCGGACGAGTATTTCCAGAGATTACCTCCTACAAACATATATTAGTGTAGAAGATAATGAAAAACAGGCAATTGACAATCGTGTCATCTACTGGTATTTAGTATCAAAATTAGCAAAGTGAAATCCCCAGATATTATAACAAGAAGTTTGGCAAGCGAGCCCGCGCCGCTGCGTGGCGCAACGTTGCCGCTTGCAAAATACACACCGGTAAATACACCTGTAGAACGATATATTTTTAGAACTATTTTAGATTATTTTTAGAATTTGTAGCTATACGTAAAGTTTTAGTAAGAGGATTCATTACACATGGCGAAGAGAGGACTTAGTTGTGAATAACCAAACATGTCATCAGTGTAAACTATAACTTTAATAGATTTTTGTGGCGTATCTCTAAATAGGGTAGATAGTTTAAATAAGAATCAAAAATGTTATCTGTCCCTACTTTTGAAACTGCTACGCTTAAAAGCTATCATTATTTATATAAATTAATTACAGACGCGTGACTTACATTTTCGTAAATCCGACTTTCATCCCCAGACGTCATATCACGGGATACCCAAGAATCCCCTAAGGATTAAGGCGCTCCGGTTGAAATTTATTGCGAGTCTAACCTTGACCGGGACGACCTTTGGGTAAGAAGCCAAATAAACGAAGGTATTCGCTTAATACGGGGAGGGGCAGGTTACTGCCTCAACTAAAGGTGCTACAAGGACGGTGGTAACAATAAATTGACGAAGATGATTTTCAGAATAAACAGAAGGTCAAATTAAAGTCACAGTGACGCAGGTAGAATAGATAAAACCTCAGATTCATTTATGGTTTTCTCAACTTCCTAATTCTTTAAAGTCTACACGTCATTATAATGAGCTTTGCATTTATAAGAATAACTTTGGGTCCAGTTGACTAACATGAATGTCTGTCGTCCTGCAATGTTTCTAACGTTTTCTATGTATTGGCTAACTTTCTAGATATCTTCCTGGCAAACAATGTCAAGTGTCTACTTATATGTTAGTCGTAAAATTATCGCGTAAATCGCATATTGCGACTCGCAGTTGAGGTTATGGGCCACTTATGGATACGGTTGAGCACACAATCAAGATCTATTGGAACAGTTTAAGAGTATCAATACAGATGTTCGCCTTGTGGCCCAAGTAGTGTGCAGACTACATTGAAATGGGTCAACGATGCTCTTAGTGGTAAACTAGCGGTGTTTACTACAGTACACAGTTAAAGTGTATTACTTTAACTGTGTACAACAGTATATGTGAACAACCGGCTAGGATAATTTTATTGAATGTCCTAAATATATGAGTCTGAATATGTATGAGAACATTCAATACTGAAGTAGTGAAAACGAGAATTACTTAGCTTTTTTTCCACTAAACAAGATAAGCAGATGTAAGAATGCCTTAAATTATTGTATCTGATCTCTATGGACACGTACGTACATATTCAGTGTCTTTAGAATAACAATGTTATCTAGATTCATGACAGTTTATTTCTTTTAATTCTTAACTTTCCGTATATAGTAATTAGACACACAATAAAAATACAATGAGAGAGCAACCACCGGCGTTCGCTTGGGGTTGAATGCATTAAATGACGTTAGTGAATTAAAACATTTTCTAAGTCAATAAATATAAAACTGTTCCATAGGATGCAAATGAATTCTTACATATTAAACTTGTGATAACTATAAATGTAACTTACAAGACCTGATATCACTGGTTCACAACAGCAATTAATAAAACAATAGACTATTTAAAGTACTTAGCACCATAACAAATTCCGAAGATGTTACTCTGAGCACTGATCAGGCGCGATACTGATTCATCAATAAGACATCCGAGCTAATTAAATAGTGCAAAGACAATGAACAAATGAAAATAAAGTCGCAAGATATTTCACAATTTGGTATTGTACCGCCGGCCGTGACTGTTGCGCAGACAGATCAACAATGACTAACACTGAAGATGGACACTTCATTTTAATGTTGCAATTTCATATTGTAGTTTAACAACTTTTTCAATATGTTAATGCTATAAATAAACATGTTATAATTATACCAACTTTAATTTTTTTTTAAGTGAAAATAAAAGAACAATATAAAGTCAATGATCGATTGAAATGAATATTAAACTCATTTGGTTTACTATAAAATAATATTTCATGATAGCAGTAATAAACAAAAATAAATTAAATTATGGCACACTATAAAAATGTTTGTAAAGTCGTAATCTGTAGTCATCATTTCGTAAATCATAGAGACAGCATTTTTGCAACTCCGGGTGTGATGACACTAGCAGCAATTTATACCTTTTAATTAACGCAGTACAATAAAAAGGAGGACAATGAAAAAGCCTTGCAGCGTTTTTATACGCATAAATCATGAATATTAAATTAAACCCAAATTTATTAATAGGATCATGAAAACCCAATAGGTTATTATAGGTCAAGTAAGGTTAACCCTGTTTGTTTATTCTTCGAACCTTGTCTAAACCGGATTCATTGGAAGTTATAATTAAATTTAAAGCCAGCTATATCAATAATATAATTTATAGCCAGTGCTAGTACGCGATTACGATAACCATAATTAAGTTAATAAAGTAAACAAGAGTCTGATGTATGCGCAGGATTATAAGGTAGTAAATACCTATGAAGAAACTGCTACTGTTTTGCTTTCACAAATACAGGTTCAGTTACGTGTAGACTGACTTATATAAAAATTGGACGATCGAACGCTGTAGTCAGGCCTGGCTGTTATCGCCTAGTTCTATTTAGCTTACTAAATATGAAAGCTAAATTAATGTAAGCGACACTTTGTATTTACTGTTTCGTTAATTCATTAATTGTGTCTCTTGTTATGTGTTATTTTCTGATCAAGATTATTTTGAATTCCAAATCTTGTAGCATACCTACTACTTATTATTTTGGATCTATTTCAATACAGGCAAAAATGTATTCACATAAAAGATCGATCCAATTTTTCAATGTTAATACGGTTGCACTTTTTTCTTTTTTAACTGATATTTAAACTAGTGCTTGACTGCAATCACACCTGATGGTAAGTAGTGATGCAATCATTGCACTGATCAAAACCGATAACAATGCTTGCTTAGTTTAAGGTCTTTGCTTAGTCATACAGATTCTCCATATCTGAAGTTTACCTTCTTCAACCTCCTGAGCAGCCGCCTCTGCCTCCGCAGCAGCGTCTTGCCGCAGTGCCGCAGCGTCTCGATCCACCGACACCTCGAAGGCATCAGGTCCCACACTCCAGCAGACATTTTGTGTCAACACATCACTTTATAGAAATTTCAATGTTAGATCACAGCACACTCTTTTCACGATCACAACATTTCTTTCAAGTGTCGATGAAAATATTTAAAGACTCGACTGGAAATATTCGTATTATGATATTATTTATTCTCTTACTTCTAGATTTTAATTCATGGTCATATATTTTAAGAGTTTTAAAGTATTTTTTTTTAAATAAAAATATTATTCGATCTTTCTTAATGAAAAATATCGTGGCAACGTCTCAACTACTAGTCCATAAATGACTTCGTCCACTGCTCACAGATAAATATATACGGTAAGTAAACCGCAGAAAGGCGTGGATTTTCTGAGTAAACTGTATATTTTCTGTTAAATCTATATAAACAGATTAGTTACAGATTATGCGAGGTTTCTCGTGGAAAGATACGTAACGTGAATAATATTGACCCTGTGGTGTGGTTGTCTACATTAGAGGTTTGTTTTTTTTTTTATTTGTAAGGAGGTTATCTCGGTCCGATTGCAAATTTAAGGCCACGGTCACTCATTCAAATGATCCCGCAGCCACAACTAGGAGAGTCAAGATTTCAAGAAAGAACATAATAATCCACGAGCTGTTCAATTATTTATAGTGAATTCTTAACGAGCAATTAGTGTTTACGATACAGACGTCAAACACTGCAATAAAATCTCTTGCTTCCGGAAAAGCAGGAAAATAAAATAAGTTACGTAGACATCAATGCCGTTTAATGATGACATTTTTTTTTATTTTAGTTACGTACTTGTATAAGATCTTTTCATTACCACAAGGTTCTACTATTTACACTCTTGAGATCACAAGAGACGCAGTAAACTGACGTTAAACAAATATTTTGAGAAACGATGACTTACTCGTCTAGATATTACAAATATATTACAAGGCGGTTATCACACTGCCACGAACCACGCAGCGTAGCGCGTGAATGCGTGTCTTAACGTTGCTTCTAAGTATCTCCGTTTGTATAGAAAACACGCACAGTCCAACACACTGAAAATGCAAACACACGAATTCATGCAGATCACACGCCTACATGCGGAGAAACATGCTCACGCGGGTTGGTTGGGGTCGACACGCAAGGTATGGCACACTGAGTCTCGTAGTGCCGTGCGTGATTTTGTATGAAATGCGTGCGTGCCTGCGTGAATTTTCAAAACGCACCTACGCGCGTGAGTGCGTAAAAAACCCGCAAGTACGCGTGTAGGTGCGTCGACACGCAACTTGCACCGTGATGCGTGGCAGTGTGATAATCGCCTTAGGCTCTTGAATATATATCAGGATGACATTCAAGACTGTTATATAAAACAGACAACGTGATACGATAACTACAAAAACTAACATAACTAGTTATACATCACTTAAAAAAAAAACAAATAATCTAGAAGTAGATTGTTATTATTTCGAGCTAATTCTGGATTCACGACGATTAAACCTGTTTACCAATTATAGCGTCTTATTTTTATCTGACTTCTAAAAAGATGTCCTAGGTATTTATGTATATCCGCAATTTTTCCCACAAACTACTGATCTGATTCAATCTGGATGCGAATTTTGCTATTTCAGTAAGTACATGCAATCATGCATATATTTCAGGAATAGTTTTAGGTGATAAAATAAACTAGTGTTTCAGTCTGCGGCATCGCCTGCGTGAAAGTAGTAAATTGTCCCAAGGGAACAATACTTCCGGGTCAAAAAGTATCATATGTGTTATTCCAGGACATAGTCTAGCCTTGTGCCAAATTTCATCCAAATCTGTTCTACCGTTTGAGCGTGAAGAAGTAACAAACATACAAACTTTCACCTTTTATAATATTAGTGTGATTAGGATCTGATACAATGGAACTCTTCAATAACTAACAGCTAATATCCCGCGATAGCTGCGATCGTATGTCTATGTATTGTTTACACGATTTTATAACACGCCGATACGCCCCCACAGAGCGTGGGCAATAGATGTGTACTTACAGTTACCCTGTTAAACCCTCCCTTTACAAATAGCACCATGAGTTGTTATGGGCATTTTGTCATACCTACCTATAGGTAACCTCACCGTATATCTTGATCACTGTTTAGTTTTTAGTCGTGGGGAAACATAATCTATACATATAAATAAAATTGGAGTGTCTGTTTGTGATATTGAAATAACTGCTTTTTACTACATGCACACGGTACATACACCAAAATAGCATTTTTTTTAATTTTTGTCTGTCTGTCTGTTTGTCCGGGCTAATCTCTGAAATGGCTGGACCGATTTTGACGGGACTTTTTTTGTTAGGTAGCTGATGTAATAAGGAGTAACATAGGCTACTTTTATTTTCTAAAAAAAAAAAATCAAAATCCTGTAGTCCACGCGAGCGAAGTCGCGGGCACAGCTAGTTTATTATAAAAAATATCTTACTTATTTTCTAATCACTATAAAAAAATAAACGTCTACTACATCTTAGATATTTAAAGAAAGACGTAAGGTTTGTTTTTTTTTTGTTTGTATGAGATCCTTTTTGGAAGTACTGGTCCGATTGTTAAAATTTTTTGTGTACACTAATATTATAAAGAGGAAAAGTTTATTTTTTATTTGTGGGAGATGATCTATGGGAGTACTGGTCCAATTGCTAAAATTTTTTCACCGATTAAAAGCTGCTTTATTCCTTAGTGACAGAGCGAAGACGCGGGCAAAAACTAGTAAATAATAAAGTTGATCATCAAAACGAAATAAGAGGACACATTCAATTACAGCAACAAATGGCAATAAAACGCGTTCGATTGTTCAATTGAAGAGATCGGTGGAACATAACTCACGTTTCAACAATAGCGCTCACACGTGCCTGTTACATACATTCTAGTTGCGTAATAGCTATACAAATTAAAGGAGGCTGGTAAGTGTGACACACCAGCAGCTTTACACGTACGACTGCGGAAAGAAATGTGTGAACAGAATGATCTTTCGTTGATTACCTCATCAAATGATGCCGAAAGAACCGTTCAATATTGATTACTGTCTTAGACGATGTGGAACAGGGTGTAAAGTCACACATAATTTATGTGCAAGCTTGCATGTTAGAGCAGTGGTGCCCGAGTGGTAACGGCCTCGACTTACGAGTTGTAGGTCGGGTTCAAACCCAGCCAGGCGCATTATTTTGTGTAATTTATTTCATCACCACTACTTTCAAAGCGGTGAAGGAATCGTGAGGAAACCGGCATGTCCTAGAACCAAAAATTCGAAGACATGTACATTCACCTATACGCACTGTGCCCGCGTAGTGGATTACGGCCCATTCCCGCTCCTAGAGAGGAGGCCTGAATTTCAGCAGTGGGAACATTAAAAAGGCTGATAATGCATATATTATTCAATTATAATATGCCCATTCGACAGGCGGGTGTTGCTGTTGCATACTAGTTGATTTCGGACTGTGTTTTATGTTTTAATCACGCGGAGAACTCTAATAGTGCAATGCAGGATTTTGAATTTGAGTTCTAACTAGCTGACCCGGCAAACTTTGTACCGCCCTAACATTCAAAGAATGTAGATATGAAGTTCAACCGACATCATCTCTCAACTTTAGAGTCTTTAGATGGCGTTGCGAATATCTGAATTGCGCGTGGTGTGATATTCTTCTTGAACACTTGCAATTCATATAACTTTTGATATAGTCAACCGATCTCGATGAAACAAAGTCTAAGTAATAGATCAAGTTACACACAATTTTAATGTACACTACTAAGACTTTTCTACGTACGTACGTATTGATGTGGATATCGCTACATTGTCAACAACTCATCAGGTCATTTACCTCTCAAGGCAAGGTTGAATTTTAAAGATAATTGAGTATCTGATTATCGTCATAATTATGCGTTTTTGAAAGGCTTGTACTTGAGGAAATGCTTCTTCCACAACCATGTATGGCTTCTGTAAACCGGTTATTTAAACTTCCGGATGAAGGTACCTATGTCGTTTTAAGTTTTAACTGCATACTGGTTTGCCCTTTGAAGAGTGTGGTATCTGAATCTTATAATTGTTATCTGTTAATTGACTACTTTAAATATGGTTATGGTGTATTCTTAATTTATTCTGGCAATATTTTTCGAAACTTGTGGAGCGGAATTTAAATATGGGTAATATAATTATGTATTCTTCAATAAAAAGAAAAACTCAAAGGATCATTAGGACATCCCTTCACTTTTCCTAAATGCATTGATAATAACAGATCAAAAATATCATAGATTTCTTGTTTTCGCAAAAAAAAACTTAAATATAAAGAGAAAAATTGCGTTTGCCCTTTGTCCTTGTCTTATATTTCAGCACTGTGTACAAATTATACGTAATCCACCCCCAGTGTGTATTTTTTTCAAGAACTTATATATATCATCTATGTATTTAAAATAAGTGCCTTTTATTGTGAATATTCATGAGCACAATATCCATTCGTCTGCTCAGTTAAAAACATTAGGTCTTACACTTTTTTAGGATAACAACACATTATTAAAATTGTTGATATTTAAAACTAGATCCCAGCATAATGTTTTTATAATAGTTCATAATAGTATTTAAACTACATCTTACGAGTTTCTGACGAATAACAACCGATTGGATTGAAAAACTTCCACTAATTTAGAGAAAACACCAGAATAGTTTGTGTTCTAATTAGTAACATATACAACACATTGGTTCGAATATTAATTAACTATTAAACGTGATTGTTACGAGGCTAATGATAAACTAAAGGATTACGTATTTCTAATTACTCATGCAATCGGGCATTTCTCAAGATTATCGAAACAAAATATGCGTCTTATTTCAATCGCAATAAGGATAATATTCGATTGATTGGACTTGTTTTTAGAAAATGTGTCATTCGCAAAAATGTTACTGTGTGGCCGTGAGTAAAATTTGGAAATGATTCACACGTCCGGCCGGGTCAATAGACCGCAACCTACTTTTTCTTTAGTGCAGTACTTGACAATAAATTGAATAAAAAGCACGAAGCACTTGAAAGTAACGGTCGATTTCAAACTGTTTTTAAACGTTTTTATGTGGCCCTCTGTTAACCCAGTATTTTTTACAGCCTGTATGCTAATGTATTATATAGGGTGACTGGCAATTAGTGTACGATACTTAAACACGTGATTGTGCTCATGATAACAAACAATTTTTATTATGGAAGCAAAACCGAAATCGCGAAAAAAATATCAGCTGTTCAGTACGTTAGGCAAATGTACGGAACAGCTGATTTTTTTTCGCGATTTCAGGTTTGTTCCCATAGTAAAAGTTGTTGGCTATCATAAGCACAATCACGTGTTTAAGTATCGTACACTAATTACCAGTCACCCTGTATAGTTTAGTATTTTTATCTATTTTCCGTGTATTTTTTCGTTGCCTTATGCGGCCCACCTGCCACTCTTCCTCGCTCTGAACCATGGCCTGTACCAAAGCCCAGCGCGAGGGATCGCCCCCACGAGGGCACGGTGATGCTCTGCCCAAGCGGGGCACACCTCCACTGTATGCTCCACCGTGTCCTCTGGGCATTCAGCACAGTGGCGACACCCGGGCGTCACTTGCGCACGAATCCAGTGCAGTAACCTCCCGAACTTACCATGCCCGGTAAGGATCTGCGTCATGCGGAAGGTGAGGACGCCGTGAGGTCTTTCCAGCCACGCCTCAAAAAAGGGACTTACCGCCATAATTGTTCCGTACCCAGTCTATTTTCTGTGTCTAGTTCTTTTGAATTTCCATAAGCGCCACCTAGGTGTTGCTAAGAAATACTTAATAATCTACTAAGTAAGTATTTATTCATTCGCAAAGGCCACTGACGGCTGTAATTGCTTAGTATTACAGTTGAAGTTCGAAACCACACGAACGGCTTCACCTTCAGGCACTAGGAAACAACTCAAAACAAACTCTTACAACAACTATATTTTACTTAAAACAGAGGTCATGATAATATAACTAAGTATTGTTGAAACGAGAGGGCCGGTAAACCGGGACGGTAAACATAATGCAGCAAACAAGAATAGCCCATAATATTGGGTACAAAAGGGATTGTTTGGGCCGAATCTTGTATAATTATAATCAGCATAGTAGAGCTGCGTGTATTATGTAAACAAAGTGAGAAAACAGCGGATGTTTGTGAGGATCGCAGACGGTGACGGCGGCCTCTGCTAATAAGGAACACGTGGATGTCCATGACGATGTCACTGTTGTATATAACTGTAATATCTTATATAAATATAAACTAGCTTTTGCCCGCGACTTCGCCCGCGTAAATAAAATATGGCACTCAGAAATAAAGCAGCTTTCTATCGATGAAAATGCAATCGGACCAGTACTTTCAGAGGTTACCTCTTACAAATAAAAAACAAACATTACTTCTTTATTATATTAGTGTAGATAATGTTATAATCAAGACATCCATCAGTCTCATTTCTGACATCAGGGTCAACGTAACCATTACCGAACGTTCTAGGTACTTTACTTTTACTAACGAGAGTAATATTTATTCTTTTGTAGAGCGCTTGCGCGAAATCAATTGCATCACGAATGTCACACTCTTGTGTCGAAATTTTTGTCACAGTCAACTAACCGAGATAAGTGATTAGGAAAAATTGTTTACCAAAGACTTGACTGAGACTTGCTTGTGAATAAGGCTGGTATTTTGTAAGACGGTAAGTATGGCAAAGTCATCTCTGTTTACAGTTATAAATGTAGGACTTTGTGTTTAAATAAGGAAAATGTTTATTGCCTCTGGCATTATTTGTTTACTCCGATTTTCAGTCAGTTTTCCGCAAAGCGTCATTCTGAACTCAAGTATTATGGACGAGCGTACAAAATAAATATAAAACAAGTACAGTGCAGACTGTAGGTACCACCAAGTACTCATAAACTGGTACCATAACAAGTCCCGTTGGCCAGCTCGGCCTTAGAACCGCATCGTACTGGACACAGTAACGTCTCATGCTTTCTAATTTACTTCACCGTTACTTGAAGCTTACTTAACTTCAGCGTTATAACGTTAATTATTACGAAACTGCCATATTTATAGTTCTTAATCATGAAATGTTGGCCAAATTCTGTCATTAAGACAAATAGCCTTGCGTAATAGACAAATATGAAGCCGTCTGATGTTCTGCATTGCGAATACATTTTCACAAACTACTGGGTCGATGTGTTAATTTTTGCAAGCAAGTTATAATGCAATCGTTTGGTGTGTGCCTACACTTAATATGTTGCGACACTAGATCTGGTTACAAATATTAGCTCTGCAAGATCAACATATTTTAATTAAAATAATCAAAATTGTGATAGAATCACAATATAATTATTTTACCTACAACGCTTATATCAATGAGCATTGTGGAAAACTCAAACACTTGAAAACGTCAGTTGTATACAGCGTGTAACAGAAATTACACTAAACAAAAAAAAAAAACAATCAAACGTCATACATATAATCATTCGCACACACAAACAACAGATCCAAATAGGCGGGTTGCACAAGAGTTAATAAACTTTAGTTTGATCAGCGATTACTCGTTTAAACTCGGGACGAAATTCGCGGTGCGAATGGACGCAGAGTCGACCGGCCGTTGTCATGCCGTATGCAATACTGCAGCAGCTGTGGTGGGACAACTTCTTTCACCTACTGCTTACACAATAAAAGCGTTACGTAACCAAACTTTTGCCTTTCCAATGCTGCAACGGTGCGTGTAGCAATTGCTTTTTCGGATAATCGGAGCCTTAAATCGATATGCAAATCAGTCGCGTCGCTCATTATTAGAACATATTAAACTAGGTAACCGGTTTAGCGGGAGGTAATCAGTTCAAGTTTGGAAATGTTCATACGTCAGTATATTGTTGCCCAATCTGATTATGTCCGTTCTATGGTTTTAGTATTTAACAATTAATAGGAATTGATCATGATTCTGCAGTGACGCATGTTATCAGTTCATATTTCAAAATGCAACTAAATAAAGTAGATTCTGCGAAAACAGTTTTAAATTTATTCAGACGTCACAGGGTTTCCCATAACAAAACCAGCAACAGGTAAAAATAACTCGGAAAATATAAATGCAGCGTTTACACAAAATGCAATTATGCAGACTCATTCTAATCGAAGTATAAAGGTTCCAATCATGTTCCAATGGACTCAGTAGGAAGCTACAATCATAATAAATCATGAATTTACAACCGATCATCGAAAACTCGGGCCGAGTTGATATACGGTCACTGACACACTTAAACACAGTTTTCCGTTTGCTTGCTTGTATTTTCTCGAGCACTGCCAATTAAAGAACCAGCTGCACTTGTCCATTTCTAAAAAGAAAGGAACTTGAACTCAACCCGTGTAGTCGAGTGACGAGTGATACTTCCGGATTCCCTCATCTATTTGCGTCCAAGTTTCTGGGCCAGAGGCAGTTTTCACAGATGCTGCTTTGGTTTGAAAAGAAAAATGTTTTGCTTGATAAGATTTATGTGTGTGACGTTGCACGTATGACTGCCAAAGCATCCGATCTTAGTTCCGATAATCCATATTGCGCACTGCTAAGGTTTGGTTCTGTGACGTCTCGAATATAAACGCAATAGTTTATTTGCCAAGTTCTGCTGACTCAGGGACCTTTCGCTAAGGACTATTACGGATATTGTAGTTTCATAAATTTCGTCACTTTTTACGTTGCTTACAGTTTGCAAAGTAGTCAGATTACAAGAAAACTTTGTTATTTTTCATGAGGTTTCTTTGTCAGCTGTGAATTTTAGTTAATTTATTTTAAACAGCAATTGTTTCCAAGTAAGAAAATATTGTATCAGATAGGTACCTATCGTCTGTCTGTCTAGTAATTGAATAATTAAGGTCATGATTCCGTCTAGATTTCTATAGCGTCGTGGTTTGTTTTGTCTTCGAGGTTATGTTTAGTTTTCTTTCCCAGAGAAGTAGTTTTCAACTATGTCATTCATTTTCATCTTGCAAGTAACCATTTATGTGTGATATGCTAAAAATCAAACTTCTCACAAGATTTGATAAACGTAAGCGCAACGTAATTTTTACACATATGGTGGATGTGACCTTCAAAGATTAAAAAAGAAATCAATCAAAAAGAACATTTAACCGTGATTCTCTTTCAATTTTAGGGCAAAAACGTGAAGTTAAAATTAACGCTATCGTAATTTCGCACTCGACCTAAATGGTTATCAAAATTGTAAACATGAAAACTGCGCAATCTTATGCAAAAAAAAAACCCTATCTATGGCTTTAAATAATTATGTGTTTTGATAAGATTGACGAAAGACATTACTTTTTCATATCTTATTAGCCTGAAAGTAAAAGAGTATTAAAATGATAAAACTTAACAATCACAATTTCCTTTCGAATACCGCAATTAGAGTCACAATAGAAAGACAACGAGAGAGCGAACGCCGGCGTGGGGTTTAATGAATTAATCACACATCAATTATTTAACCTCTCGAAAAAGAGGGATGTTACAAGTTTGAAGTGTGTGAGGCCTGGGTCGTTTGTGGCATTGTAACTCCTGAACGGATGAAGCCTTTTCATTTTTTTTTACTGTTATCTCGATAAATTTCTTGCCTACAGTGAAGCAATGCTTTTGTAATTAGATCTATTTATTAGGTTCAGCTCAGATTTATTTGGTTCAACTCAATTTTTTTTTCTACAAGAAATATAAAGAAATGACCAGAGGACTTTGTTTTAATTGACGACCTAAACTGAACTGCTAAAAGGATGGAGCTAAATTAGCTCCATCCCTCTTTCTGGCTCGCACGCTTTACATTTTAACACGTCCGTCATGGTAAGGAAGGCCCCTGGATATTATCGGCACCAATAAACAGTATCGTTACTTAACAAGTTACCATTCGACTTAAACCACGTAATGGTGAGCTAACACTTCTGTCCACCTTATGTAACACACTGAGATGTTTGTGTTATACATCATGTGACCTCTTATGAAAGAGAACCTTGACAGCTGATGCGGGTGGTGCCATCTATTACTGAATGGAAGAATTTTAAAATGAAAAATTCCATTTTATTCCAATCGTAATTAATGTAATTAAATGTACTCGGACATAATTTATTATCTTAATGTATTCTCTTTTTTTTAATTAACTCACCGTAATTTTCATAATTTTCAATATATTTTATTTCAACAACGACACAATTTTTAATTTTATTTTAACGCAATTTTTAATTTAATTTTAATGTAATTTTACTTTATTATTTTAGTTTAATGTGTTACTTTGTATGAGTTTTAAATGACAAATTCAATTTTTTTTATTCATTGCACATTTTTTTAAGTAATGATAAACCAGTGATGATGATGTGTCGTTGGTAGGTGGTACGTCAATATATAAATAAATAAATGAGTAACATCAACAAGAAAGGTTAGAGTGCTTTCAATGACAGCTTTTCTGGAAAATCAATTAGCACTCAAGGAGAACGAACGTGTATATAAATAACTAGCTTTTGCCTACGACTTCTTTCGCGTGAAGAGCGGACGTGAATTACAAGTCAACGTCAAATGAAAAAAAAAAATAGGTCCTCCCTTGAATGTCAAGGTTACTTCGTACCAAATTTCGTCAAAATCGGTCCAGTAGTTTAACCGTGAAAGCGTAACAGACAGAATTACTTTCACATTTATAATATTAATATGGATAAATTGGACTTCAAATATTTCCAACTGATCTGTGACTAAGAAAACCAATAGCTTATTTTTCTGCTATGTTAGTGATTCTCTTTGAGCAAATAATAAATCATTATGAGAAACCTCTAAGATTTAGGTACGTTAGATATTGAAAACAGCCAACGGAGCACCCTAACTCCTAGCAGCCCTGCTACCACTACGACACTTTGAGTGGTTCCTAGTGTGAGGCAGTAAAAAATCTATACATATAAAATATCTGTAGAAGCTTTTAGTTGTGCGCGCATCAATGTACGAAATCTATGTAGATAACTTTTATACTTTCAATTTTTGTGTAACTTGACATATTACTTAGACTTTGTTTTATCGCAAATGACTATATCGAAAAATATACTACATTTATTGACTGTTAGGCGGTACGAAGTTCGCCGGGTCAGCTAGTATTTAATTTTTTATGCATCTACAAAAGCGAGTCGTTTCTGAAACACCCAGTATCTCGTCAAATGCGGTTTTGAAGTCTATCTTGTTACGTTTGGATAATCGGCCGTGGATGCATAAATCAGGGCCAAGGCTAAGGCAATTCAGTAGTCAGTGAAGTTCAGAAATGATTTCAGGGTCAGAGAAAATACATGAGAAACTCGGGGAAAAACGAAACTCAATTCTGTTCGAAGGCAGGGCGCAAACGTGGACACTTTTGTATCTTGTGTCAGATACAAGCTACCGATGAATATTTGATTTCTATAGAACTAGTATGAAATCATCCACTCCTTGCGTATAGGTAAACCTTTTTTGTGTTGTTTCCACTTAACACATACTCATGACGATCAAAAAGTGTTCGGTGCCGGTAACTGGAACGAAAAGTGTCTCTGTTTGCGCAACACCTTACATGATCAAATAATACCAATAATTAATGTATGTTTTCGGCAGGCGTAACGGTCAAAGGTAAAGGTTAATTAAACCTAACTCAATATTAGTTTCGTATAATTATAGGTATATTGATATACCTCTATCTATTAGTAAATCTATTGTTTGACGAACAATAGATTTACTTAAATAAACATTTAACGATTTTCTTAATTTGTTTGGATTTTATTTTTGTTATTATTTACATAATGTACCTACTTATCATTTATTAAGGACTAGCGTGAAAATAGAAAATTAGAGCTGAATGATAATACAGGATGGACCATGTCCATGAATACCAGGATAAAAAGTATCGTATGTGCTATTCATGGACATGGTCTTGCCGTTTGCCAATCCCGTCATTTCGTTCAAAGCCCTTCAGCAATTTCAGCGTGCAGGAGTAACAAACATAGTTACAAATATACACACACACACACTTTCGCCTTTATAATAATAGTGTGATTATTGTCAGTTAACTGTATGTTAATGAATTCATTTTTCGGATAAACATAAACGTAATAATACCAATTCTAAGGACGAAGAATTGGTACCTACCTATTATAATTAGATAATACCGAAAGAAAACTATGATGTCAGTGTTTGATTTAAGACAATTAAAATTAAATATCTTATCTACACCATAAAGAGGTAAAGTTTATTTTTTTTGTTTGTAGGAGGTAATCTCTGAAAGTACTGGTCCAAATACTTAAATTTTTTCACCGATAAAAAGTTGCTTTTTTGTTAACGCTAAAGATAAAGAATTGGTCTTATTAGACAATACCGAAGGAAAAGCATGACCTCAGTATTTATCTCACAAAAGATAAAACCAATCAGCATAAAATAAATTAATACCTAGTTAAACTAGGGGTCAAGTCACTAAGTGACGTCAATTACAACAATGCTGAAGTCTGCTTTCAGCCAGTTTAGTTAGTACAGTAGAATTCTTCCACAGCGAACTACTTCATCTTAGAAATCAGAGTAAATAAAAGTATCATATTATCGTACTGGAATCTTTTCCACCCATGTAAATATTATGTAGTAGCCGCGCTCAGCAAACGCAATGACAAACTGTTTTCTGCGGCAGTTTTATGGAGTCATCTGACTAATTAGTGTCCATTTACATACCGTGCTACAATGCGTACCAAATGAGAATAGTATCGATTGTCTTGTTGTGGCGTCACGATTTACTGTCAAATCGAGGTAAGAAATTTAAAAAAAATTATTTATCTATTTACGAAAAATTTAGTTTTTCAATTTTACTCATCTCAGAGTTCTACAATTTTGCCAAAATTTCTCCGATTTGACAGTACGACGTGACTTCACAACATGGCAATCGATCCTATTCTCATTAGGGACGTATAGTAATGCAGTTTCTTTACGGTTTGTACTTTACATGCACGATTTGTGTAAGGAGATACAACGCCAGGGTGAACCCCCTCTGCCACGACAAGTCATGGCATGGCGGACAGGAGCAATGAATAAATGTGCAGGAACAATGGGAAACTCATCCGACTGTCCGGTAACCGTCTGGACAGTCGACATCACGTAGTGTTCCACGTGCGCGCCTCATAGAGATGTCAGCAAAACCGTAGTGGCCCAGCAAGGCCGACGCCTACTGGGGCCAAGGGTCGACTTCCGAAAGGATGTGGTCTAAGAACACAAAGGGCAACTGAAGGAACATAAGCGTTGTTTTAGTCAGTAAAAGACTAGCTTACGCTCCGCCCTAGGGTGCGAGATACCATTAGTAGATTAAGAAAAATTAAAAAAATGTCTCTTCTAGGTGCTTCTCCAACCTTTTTCTTGTGATTTTATTGGGAGTTGCGTTCTTGAACTGATTCAATCAACCAGCGCTTTCAGTCGTCTTTACGACGACTTACTAACGTAATTTGGCTTTTCATACAATGATATAATCAAACTAATTTTTCTTTTGTCTTTATCAGAAATCTTTCGGAATGAAGGAAGCCTGTTCTTTAACGAAGACACCGTGAAAAAAGACGATCAAATAGGTACGTCACATGTGTGGTCCCCCATTCAAAAGACACTCAAAGCAAGTGTAAAAGACATTGCAAATCATCCTCATTCATCAATGCCCTTTAAAGATCTTTGGCTCATCACCATTACGGCGCATAATATATGGAGTATAAACAGCTTATGTAAAGGTACAGACTGCGCACAAAGAATTGTGTAAATACTTACGAAATGAGACACAGATTCAAAAGAGCTCACTCTTTGAATCTTGGTGTTATGTCATTCTCTTAAGGCCCAAGCGCCCGAGCAGTGTCATAAAACTGACTTTCTGAAGCCTAGTATCTCGGTAATGGCCAGGTTAATAGGTTAGAAAAAAAATGTTTATTATACATAGATTTATGAACAACATTATCAACATTGATTTTTTCTTGCGGTTAATATTTCGATCTAAAAAAAATTAACAATTTTGCCACTTTTTCCGTACTCCTTCCAAACTTGAATCTTTATTTTTACACATAAAAATTGCTGGTTATGGTGGTTCTTCAAAGTGAACATAGCTGAAGTAAATCAATCAAAATTTTGCAAAGAAAACGGGTTTAATGGTCAACGAGGCTTTATCTGGGCGCAGCTGGCCGCAATTAAATGCACAAATACTCGTACTGTGCATGCACGCCGCCTAGGCGGTTACTAATGTTGTTGGAATTAAATGGATACACCATTTAATTCCGACCAAATGTTCAAGGGATTATAGGCCTTAAGCCTTAAAATGTTACTGGTGAAGTTGATGATATTCTCGCGAATCGTGAAGCAGGTTCATTATCATTAAGTATTCGTAAAATGTTGTAGCAACTTCAAAGGGCAATAATGAGAACGAGCCACCCATGTTTTTACTTCACAAAGGAAATTATTCAACAGATTTCGAGTTTCATGTTTTGAGATTTTGTTTTTGTTAACAATAATAGTAGGTAAGCGAAACAATACGCACAAATACTTTTGAAATCCTCAATAACGTATAAGAGGTTATTCAATTTTCTGTTGTTATTTTCCTTTTGTGGTTACCCTAATCTTGCCAAAAATCTTTCTGCTGTAATAACATACCTATCTTATTTTGCTTTAAGTTTCTGAAACTAAAAACAAAAACAACTCTAAAATTGCAAAACCTTTACACAAACAATGTTAGCACAATTTCAGCGTTACGTATAGACAATGAAGAAACGTACTAATGACTGGTAAAGTGCCTATTTATATTGGTCATTAGATCAATTTGCTATCCTACTTTCACGTGCGAATCGGCCCACGCCTCGAACGTGGGCAGACTTACTAAAAACTAACCTAGAATTTGTCTTACTTAACACTTTACAGTGAGTTCATTTAAAGTTCCCTGTAATCCTCCGCTTTCACTTACCTACTGTTCTGCAGAAAGTACTTTTTATTCTAGGAAAATGGTAAGAAAATTTGCTTCAAACTAATCATAACTTTTCATTTACCGAGAGTGCGAATGTTTGCTCGTCCAGTGACAAAGGAGTTTAACATAACTGGCTTCTAAATAAGTTTGATTTTTGTAGGATTTGCCTTTTGTCATGTTATTTAATAGTAACGCGTCAAAACAATAGTTCTGTATAAATGCAATAAAACAGTCCAAAACATTGAATATTTTTAACGTCAAACTTTAACAAAAACGCCTGTGACTTCTAAGTAACTCGCATTAATAAACGCCTTAGCGTTAATAGCTATGCTTAAACGATCAGGCGCTTGGAACTTGGGAGTTTAGCAAGCAACCTTATCAAATACTGTAATAGCTGCCAAAAAAAGCCAATATTTACTCTTACAACAACACAATGAAATAAAACCCCTTTCCCCTCATAAAATAAAGCAGTGACATCAATATGGAAATGAAACCCATTTCAGAAGAAGGAAAATTGTTTGTTTTATTTATTACAAAGCTTATTATATTAGAGTACCTAGTATATTTTACGCTTAGTAGGCATGAAGTTTCTGCCACCAAAGACTGTTCTATATAAAGAACACAAACGATCCATAGAGCAAAGCAGATGTGTAATTACTGGCGTGTTAATACACTCAACGGCGCAAAGAGTACATAAGTAAATTAATGTTGGAAAAGCTTGTTTCACAAACAAGGTTGAGACGATGTGGGAATGTATGTAATTGGGTAAAGTGGATGAAATTGCGTATCGGCGTCGGCGAATATAGGGTATGGATAAAGTGGGTTGAGTTGTGGAAAGGTATGTATCTGTATCTATTTGGGTTTATTAAAAGGTCGTTCGAGAAATATCTTGGTCTTTTTATCACTCATTTCGTCAATTCAATCCATAAACATTATTTTATAAATGATTAGAATAGATACCCAGTCAGATTAGAGAGCAATCGAGATAACATAACAGGTATAAATGTCAAGCAAATCTATCTATACTTAGAGTAAATCTGTACAAGTTTTTTGTTGTGCGCGAATCATGTTAAATTGTTAAATGTACGAAATCGATGTTGATAACTTTTATACAATAAAGTTGTGTATAATGTGACGACCACGAAGGTCACATATTAATAGAAGTAGAAACTTCATTGTGATGGACCTTTTAAGGCTTATGGTATTAAGAAGATAGATTAAAAATATGACAGGAGATTGTCAACAAGAAAAATATTGAATATTAATTTTATATAATAATATAATTTAAGGCTTGAGTCAATATAATTTAGTACAATTAAAACATAAAGCCTTTCATTGGCGTCTCCCCACGTCACAATAATTTGATATAATTACTTAGGCTTTCATCATCAAAAGCCTAAGTCATCCATCATGATGATTACGATGACTATATCGAAAGATATATACTACATTCATTCTCATTTCATATTCGCAACTCTCGCACTCACCTAGGCGGCAGTACGCAAATCTGTGCATTTATTTGCGGCCAGCAGCGCCCGGAAAGCGCTTTAAATCCATTTTCTCTGCGAGATATTGATTGGTTTACATATGCAATGTTCACTTTGAAGAATATTTAACCACCATTTTTTATGTGTAAAAATGTTTCTAAAGCTCCAAGCCGTTTTGAAGGAGTAGGGAAAAGTTGCGAAAATTTGCGATATTGCTAAATTTTTTTTTTTTTGTCAAAAGTATTAATTACACGAAAAAATCAAATGTTGATATTATTTTTCATGAATCTATAATAAACATATATTTTTTCAAACCAATTGACCTAGCCGTTACGGAGGAGTAGGCCTCAGAAAATCACTGTTTTATGGAACTTTTCGGGCGCTCGGCCCTTAATCACAAGAAATCATAACAATATTATTTAAATAAGTATGAGAGTCAAAAAACCGCTATGTGGCCAAAAGACACAGTCAGAAGTCGTGGCATGGTCAATGCAATGGTCCACACGCTAGTGTGATGTTGCCTGAATGAAACAACTGGAATTGACTGTCTGTCTGTTTCTTTCGGCTAATCTCTGAAATGGCTGGACCGATTTTGACAGGACTTTTACTGGCAGGTAGCTGATGTAATAAGGACTAACTTAGGCTACTTTTATTTTAGAAAAAAATAATTCAAAATCCAGTAGTCCACGCGAACGAAGTCGCGGGCAGAGCTAGTTACTACATAATAATGTAGAATTTATAGCACAGCAGTGGTGGCACAGTGGAAATCGTCCCAGCTTACGAGTTGAAGGTCGAGGGTTCAAATCCAGCCAGACACATTACTTTGTGTAATTTATTTAATCACCACTCGTCCCAAAACGGTGAAGGAAAACATTATGAGGAAACCGGCATGTCCTAGAACCAAACATTTTCAGACATACCTATGACATCCACCAATCCGCACCGGGCCCTGGTTATGGATTTTACGGCCCATACCCTCTTCTAGAGAGGGGCCTGAGTCCCAGCACTGGGAACATTATAGGTATGCCTAATTATGCTTATGTCACTAATGTGGAATTATTCTTGTTAATTAACATCACAAAAGCTTTTGATTGGATAACAAGATACGAGGCTTATTTCTATTTAGATTTGCGAATATCAAAGGCACCAGTCTGATGGAGACCTTTAATGGAAGCTGACAATAAATTGTGTGTGGGCGTTGTCTTGATATCTCATACATAATGTATTTATTATATCGTCGTATTTTACGAAACGGAATGTACTGCATAATATAATGGAGTGCGATGGAAGAAAACAAATATTGTCTCATGAATATAAACCTAGAATACGATTCTTATTTCATTTGTAAATAATATAACTAGTTACTTATTGATTTAGGCACAGGTCTCTGGAGACGTTCTGTTTATGCGATACATTTATTATTAAGAGCGTCCTTTTCGAGGTACATTTTCATACAACCGCTCTTACGTGATTATGTTGTTATTAAACCTTTTTCTCTAGATGTTTTGGTTATACAGCTATCTTGTGGATATTAGCTGGGCTATCTATAAAAATCAAAATATTTTGTGTAAAACTAATCTAGTAAAGACCTCTGAAAATTACTATTTTTATGTGAACTTTAGCCCTTCATAATGTACTTTTATATTTAAAATATAAAATAATACGTTAATAGAAGCCTTGCATATTGAACCGAAATTCTGAATGACTGCATTTTTTTCTGAAAAACTTTTAAGGGCTTAGAAATATCGCGAATTTTCTGGATCAAGTTTTGTGAAATATTCGAGTAAATCACGGAATTACCGAATGCCAATAGAGTTTTCAGCAGTTATCTCTCTTTTTTTGCATTGCCTCTTCATCAAACATCGCTTTGGATTGCGTTAGATGAAGCAACAAGCTTTTAAACCATGCTCGATTTTGACGATAGGCGATTGGAAAAAGTGGACCCTCTTTTATAGTAAGGATCTCGATTTCAATATTTTCTGTTGAAAATTTTCTTTAAGTATAGAATCATAAGTATATCACGTCTTGCTTCGATAAAGATGTTGGAACAAACATTAGCCCAAAAGAGCCAAACTGAAATAATTCAGAGTTGATTGCGAAGGTCCAATGACGATTATATCATTAAATATCGATTACATCTAGTTCGTGACCATGCCGAAGCTTGCAAAACGAAAATAGAGTACACTACGATACGTAACACTTGATTAATATGCCACAAAAAGAATGCCTTATTAAAAATAGTTGGCGATATCACAATGTGATTACAACGAGTGGAGTACAGTGGTACCAGTCACTTGTCGGTGTAAAGCACAAGCGCCAGCGTTTTTGACCAATTTAAATTAATATTACTAACACTTATTTAGGGTCCTACGTCTAAAAATCATGTTTCAGTGTGTTACACATGCACACACGTCATATATTTTCTCTGCTACATATTTTCGTTAATTATATTATTATCTATACTTCACTATCAAAGCTGTGTGATGTTTCCCATCAATTAATAAAAATCTTTACTCATTTTGAACGCCACTCATTGGCGTGAAAAAAGGAAAATGTAATAAAAAATCTCAACTGTAAAATATTATTTATTACCGTCAATTACTACTAAATGGTCTTCCGGCAGCATTAATCGCTTAAGTGGTTTCTTACAACTTAAACGAATTTATATATAATTAGTTAAGTAGATGATTATCTTCCAGGCTTAGAATGAGGAAATTACTCATAAAAGTGAATATGCTTCATCATCTAACGGTTTCCATTTTCCAACCATATTACTACTAGCTAACGTAATAATTCTGTTGTATCAGTTGCACTTTTTCAAATAGAACAGGTGTTGAGTTGCGACTGTACCGCAAGGCACACTGTTGGAGCCTTGGAGGAAGGCCTCCTACAAAGTAGATCAATGACCTGATGAAAGTTACAAGAATCCGCTAGATGCGAAACCCATAGGACCGATCGATATGGCAAAGCTTGGGGGATATATGTCAACAGTGGACGTCGTTGGGTTGAAACATTATTTTCTTCTGTTCCGCTCGCTCTTGTTACTTAAGCACGGTACCATTCGGATGGCACAAATAATCGTAATTCGTTTAAGCAACCGAAATTGCGGCAACGTACCGAATCGAGCGATGAAATAATCGAGTCGTGTTTTCAAACTGCATCAATCAGGCCACGATGCAAAACACATGCAATCAAGCTAATTATGCGGACGTCTGTAGGAAAATAATTAATGTTTAATTGTCGGACTGGAGCGAAAATGGTGCGTCAGGAGAACTCGTTTAATGTTTCCGAATTTGAACGATTTTATTAGTTGTGGAAGCCCGAATTAGAGGCATGCAATCGAGAATTCAAAATCGTGTTTATCATTCCTAACTCCCAAACAATTAGTGCCAAATTCTACTATGTATAGCATAGCTAAAATAAATGTTTTGGCTACACAATATGGTAATAAATTATGTATTATATTCTGCAGGCCAATCATATCTCCTCGTGAAACGATACTACAGAAGTCAGTTCAATTTTTCTGCCGAAATTTGCTGAAATAATGTTGAAACGTAATTGGCTTAATTTCAAGTGATACTCTTACACTCACATGTAGTGTGGTAATGCCGTGCCAAACACGAGCCTGTAGAACAGTTTCCTAATAAATTAAACGACTATTGGAGCGGATGTAGCGCAACGAAACCGACAACTGCTACGGAACATTATTCATTTGATAAGAAATTACGCTCGAGTTCATTTGTAGAAACACTAGAGAAATTAGCATTTACACGCTCATATTGGATCTTTAAAATGTCCAACTTCCTTGCAATTTTCGACTCTTTGAGTCTAAGGAACTTTTTCACCACTAAATTCTATGAGTCTTATTATGTTTATAAAATGACAACGCGATCTCTCAAGTCTGCTGTTTATAAAGTTTTTCTGTATTGATTGGTAGGAATATAATACTGGGAATTGACAACATTAAAGGTAACGCTAGATGCTAATAATATACATGGTAGGTAGAACACTGAATTTTTACACCTGCCAAACACCGTAGAAAGTGATTTACATACATGAATAGTGAATCAGTGATTAATCGGTACTCAAACGAGTGTTTATAATTTACAAATTCGTTTTGCTTCAAGTGTAAATCCGCAATAAAAATGCAAATCACTCGGCATCGACATACGTCAGGAGCGGAGAGTAAATCAATAATACTGTGACGAAGACGTTTTACATAACGCGACACCTTTTACTGTTAACAAAGACAGTAAATATATATAGGACATACATTATGCATGCATTATTACGGTTTCATGATGTACTGCTACCTGTCCTATATTGAGCATGAGACGTCAATCTATCTTCTCAAAATAAACTTCTCACTATTTTCATAGCATTCGTGAGTAATCTGTAGAATAAATCTTAGTCAGAACTGTGATTAAGGACAAACATTTACCATTTATAAGGACTTCAGGGAAACCACTAAATCCGTCTATCTAATATCTATACTTACTAATGTTACAAAGTTCAAGAGTTTATTTGTTTGTTTAAAAACGTTAATCTCAGGACGCACTGTTCCTGAAAAACCTTCTAGTATTGGATAGCCCATTTATCGAGGAAGGCACACGCACACACCACGCTGATAATCACGCTATGACTGAAAGGAGCGGAGTAGTAACCAAAGACGCGAGTAAAACTGCGGCGGAGAGTTGGTTTTTATAAACAGGTTATTTTATTTAGGTTAAACTGCAAGAACAGCGTAGCATTATCAATAGTCTAGTTTTCTTTGCTGGGACTCCTCTCAAGGAGAGGGAATGGCCACGGTCCACGCTAGCCCAGTGCGGGCTGGCACGGGTTGGTAGATGACACGTTTCAAACAATATTTTCAACAAAGCATACGACATTTCCACACTTGACGTTTACAACGTAATCGATACCAATCGCGTAAATGAAATATTAATATCGCTAGGAAGATATTAATATTTCATTACGCATTAAAATAATATGCAAAGCTACATCCTTTCACAATATGAATCGATTCTAAAGGTGCTTCCACATCTGGCAAATTAGCCGCTTTTTTTTTTTTTTTTTTCGATGGGAAAAATCATCTTATGACAACCCCCGCTCTTGGGCGGAGCGGGAGATAGTGTCAAACTCTTACTGACTAAAAAACCCATCCCGTTCCTTCAAGCCTTCATACCGGGGCTCGAGCGCCCTTTCGGATAACCCTGGCCCCAGTAGGCTTCGACCCGGCTGGGTCCCTGCTGTTGCTGACAACTCCTTGAGGCGCGCGGGAACAGCGCGCGCCGTCGACGACTTGGGCTTGGTCCGGACAGTTACCGGACGGCCGGACAGCGAGCTACCCATTGCACACTGTCCGCAAGCCCGCGCCTACGGTGGCTGGAAATCGGGATCGGAATCCCGGCGGCGGCGAGAGCGCCGTTGCCTGATGCGGTCGGCCTCCTCCTTAGCGAGCATTACTGCTTCGCAGAAGTCGGCGACCGCCTGCCACTCCTCCTCGCTCCGGACCATGGCCTCGACCAAGGCCCGGCGCGAGAGGTCTCCGCCGCCGATCACCCCCACGAGGGCACGGCGATGGCAAATTAGCCGCTAGCGAGCCGCACGCGAGGTGCTCGTGCACTGGACACGTGCAACTATTGCAATTGTTTGGTTTCTGAAACTCTTTAACTAAACTCAAGCAAGGTTAAAGGTGTGTTCAGACCTAGTCAAAACGCCGGTCGTCTGCGAACTGCGCGCGTGATGCTCGCGCGCTCTACGTTTGGTGCTCCTCTGCCGCTCTATTGCAACTCAGGCAAGTCTGCTCGCTTTCGTACTGTTTATGTGTTTGCGGCTGGGAGAAGGCACGAGCAGCCTGCGGGGCGTTCTTCGCGTGCGGCTTTTTCGCCGGTCGCGCACTGCGCGAAGCTGGCGCATGGGCAGCGCGAAATAAAAATGCCCGCACGCAGCTTACGAGCGAGTCGCAAGCGGCGCATTCGCCAGATGTGGACACACCCTAATAACGATGAGTCATATTAAGATAACCATCGAGTAAACGAGTGATTAAAATAAATACATAAATCTGTTTATAATAACCGGTATGAGTTCGGTTTATAAAAAGCCGTTTAATTGGGTAATCGGTCCATGCACACGTTTACCCAGATGAACATTCCCCTTACCCAGTGGCACGGTTATCAACTTCCGCGCTACTTTCCATCTGTGTTGCTGTACCTACCTACAAATTTTTGGGTTGCTCCACCACAAACGTGGTAACACGTCACATCATATTGGTTGGAACAAGAAATAGGGTTATATTTACTTCGCAGTACCTTTACCAAAATTTTTACAAACCACGTTTTCTACTTTAGCTGGTAACTTCATCCAATTTTGCGGATTGGGTTTGACAATACCTTTACAATCTCTCACAATTCTGATGGCGTCGGGCCAAAATGAAAATGTCGAAATAAAATGAACTACCAAAACAATGTTGTCAAACGGTAGCTCTTCACTTTATGTGCTTTGGATCGTCATCAGCGCCGGCAATGGAAAGTGGCACTCAATTTATGCGGGCTGTCTAGTCTGGTAGACCGACGCAGACAGACAAACAAACAGTAAATTCAATGGTATTTTAATTGATATTATCTTAACTTCTCACATTATATTTAATTAATAACCAATATTAAAGAGCTAATTTTGTGATTTCTTGAAAACTTGGTTTAACATTCTAAAATGAAATTGATCGTATCAAATTAAATGACAGTAGGTACACACATAATATGTAAACAATATAAACACCATTAGCTAGACTGTGCAGCAACCAAATCAAACCTAGAATCCATACACAATAAAATTTGGAAATATAGATAAGCGAAACACATACCTACGACAGAAACGAAGGCTCTATTAAACAGTCTTTAGAGAAGAAAAAAGCAATATTAGAGTAATTAGAAACGGGAGGTAAAATCAGGACAACAAATTAAGAACAACAAAACTGTTTCATTACAACTGCTTTTGCGTTTCATCATCAAGCCTCTCCTAAGCTGGAGATATTACCATTTTCTCTATCTTAATTGCTTTCTAGTTGTAACCTTATCTATATTACAGGAGGTTAGTATTAACCCAGAAATGTAGCTGGTGCATGTTGACAGGGCCAGATTTGAGATCTAGGCAGCGAGAGTTCCTGCTTAGGAACAGTGGAGGTTGCGTAAACGCTTTCGCCACGATTTCACCACGGCTGCAGTTTGACACAGCGGAAAGGGCTGTGGTGTATTACGTGTTGTCTGTGATTTGTAGCTGTTATATTATTGGAATAGTAATTTCGGTAAGTATGTGGTAGTTGCGTTAAGGAAGCAACGTTACACAATGGACGAGGGGCTCAGAATTTCAAACATATTTTATTGCTTGACTACCATTAGACAACAGAAAAAATACGACAATCAAAATCGGAGTGTCGTTTATCTTATATTATTTCAACACATAATGTGCTAATGCTAATTTAGGGCAAGACCTTATTGCAAATCTTACATAATAATGTAGTAAGCAATAATTTTTCAAGAACATAAAACTTAGTGAAGTTGCGCAGACATGAATTAATGTAACATTGCAGATATGAGCTAGCGAGAAACTACTAAGACATGAGCAATCAACTGAAGATGTAGGAGAAAGTAAACAACACATTTCCACAAATCGTTACATGACAACGTTTATAGCAACACGTAATATGCTGTAGTCCTTATAACAGAGTAACAGTTACCTTGTTATAAAGAACCGTAACACATGAACACATTATCGATTCAAGTATCTAACAAAGCCCAGTTTTTTATCAAACGAGCGTGCCTAAAGTTCATAGTTACAAAAAATCTGAATCTAATCGTGATTCAGCAGTACTAACACTCGATGGCTACGTGTCACTGGCCGGTAAGGCAGTTCTTTGTCATGCCATTGAAAGTCAAATTAAAGATTTGATGAAAAAGATTCCAAATGCAACATAAAATCTGAACGATGCGTTTGAGACGAGAAAACTAGTTAGCAAAGCAAAAACTTGAAGAACTTAATTTGGCAAAGAACAATTTTTAAAGACGACATCAGACGCTAACGTCTAAAAGTTAACTTCTAAAAGTTAAAACACTAACTATTAAATAAAATAAAGGTAATTCAAAAAGACGACGACCAACTCTGGTTTTTTATTCAGTAATAGTAGATAATTTGGCAATCATTACGAAGGCGGAATATATTTGACGCTTAGTCATTGCAATAAACTGTTGACATGATAAGAGCTTGTAATGCGTATATTTAATAATCTGGTAAAACGTTAACTAAATCTTTTAATTCATATTTACTTACTAAAACGTGTGTTTGTTCAAAGACATATGGACTTTTCAATACAAATAAATCTCTAAAACTTTGAACACAGCCATAAAGTTTAGAAATTTCTTTAGCATTATTTATTGCTATAATTTGAGGACAACTCACTTTCAATGTATGAGCGGAGTCATGTCACGACCGACAAATCGATAGCCTTGTTATAAATGAGATAGAAAACGACCGAGTTGATGATACCTCTAATGATGAATCATTCACTCCCCCTTCGTCTAGCTATCTAGCCAGCTAGGTTGGTGTAACCACATGTTTGTTTATTGGTAAGGTTGTAACCGCAGTATGGCTAACTACCAGACCCAATTACTCATCGCATGATCTACATAATAAATAAATAAATAAATAGAACTAGAACGTTGACTGATATAATATGTTGGCTTACCAATCGGATATTTCTCGGACGAAAATATAACCATCGAATACAACACGATGCATTTTTAGGGTTCCGTAGCCAAATGGCAAAAAACGGAACCCTTATAGATTCGTCATGTCTGTCTGTCTGTCTGTCTGTCTGTCTGTCTGTCCGTCCGTATGTCACAGCCACTTTTTTCCGAAACTATTAGAGCTATACTGTTGAAACTTTATAAGTAGATGTATTCTATGAACCGCATTAAGATTTTCACACAAAAATAGAAAAAAAGCAATAAATTTTGGGGGTCCCCATACATAGAACTGAAACTCAAAAATTTTTTTTTCAGCAAACCCATGCGTGTGGGGTATCTATGGATAGGTCTTCAAAAATGATACTGAGGTTTCTAATATCACTTTTTTCTAAACTGAATAGTTTGTGCGAGAGACACTTCCAAAGTGGTAAAATGTGTGTCCCCCCCCCTCTAACTTCTAAGATAAGAGAATGATAAAACTAAAAAAAATATATGATGTACATTACTATAAAAACTACCAACGAAAATTGGTTTGAACGAAATCTAGTAGGTAGTTTTTTTTTAATGCGTCATAAATAAAAAAAAATACACTATTATTAAAACATCGATCAAAGTTACAACACATTACAAGAACTTTTATATTATGTTACTTGCTGCTACGGAACCCTTCATGGGCGAGTCCGACTCGCACTTGGCCGGTTTTTGTTGTTCTAGTTGTGGCTTAGACAGAGAGGCCATATTAGACTGGCACATAGCACAACCCACTCGGACGAACTTAGCCTATTGTAATACGATTTCACTCTAAGTTATTCATAGTGAAAGTGCTATTTATTTCCGAACAATACCGGTGCAATTAACAGTCTGCCTCGAATAACTTAGGTTTATTAAAGGATAAATATAGTTTAATAAACTAAAGTTTTTCGAGGCAGGATGAATTTTAATATAGATGAAAATAAAACCCTGCGAGCGATATAAAACCTACTCTTGTAAAAAGATCGTCTATAAAGATCTAGTTATTAGAAAACTAAACAGAAACTTGGAAGTTTTTTACTGGTTTTGTATCAACTTCTAGTTAAACAATGTTTATTCCGTTTTCGTTTCAAAATTAATTAAAACTTTAGAACAAGTTTTGGGATCATGTTTAACGATATTTTTTGCTGTTTTAATTATAATATCAGAGAACAACATAGCTCAAGGGAAAATGAAGGCTTTGTAACTAAACTAGGTTACCTTTATCAGAATTCTAGAAACCGTAATTAAATGGTCTAATTATATGACTAGCGAGATTGTCTTCTATCGTCACAAAAAATCACTAACTAGACCAGACCTACATTATGTCTAATGACAAAACGTAGGTCAGGGGCCGTATTATGACCTCTTAAAACCATCATGTTTTCGGTGTGAAAAAGAGACGGAGCTATACAGGACGAATAGCACTATCCTTTTCTCACACAGAAAACATGATGGTTTTAAGATGTCATAATACGGCCGCTGGTCTAGTTAGTGATTGTGAAGCACCAATGATAATTCATACTATATTATTCTACATTTGAATCACAAATCAGTTATTCAGTCTTATCAATTAACCATCATTGGTGCTTTTGTCCTATCGTTCGTTTCCAGAATCACGACCTATCCCTTATCATCACTGTTATCATATCAGACTAGAATCGCCCACTACTGCGTATAGGCCTCATTTATTCCTAGCATGCATCTCGGTTCTATGCGTCCCTCACCTTGATGCTTCCCAAGAATTCAATTTCACGACCCGACCTAACACTTAGGCGCGCTTGAATGCTATGCCCCAACTTGGCCAACGACTTTGGCAGCAGATACGCCAGCAGCTATCCCTTATAGATTCAGACCACCCAAAGGTTAATTACAATGGAATTTAATTAAACAGTGAGACTTAATAACTGATTTGTGATTCAAATATAAAATGCATTATGTGTTGTCTTCAAGGAAGTTATGCGCGACAGAATCTTACAATGGATTATTGAATAGTTGTAAAACTAGGGTTGCACACGGTGCACGTTTTCTTATATTTCATTCTGAATAGAAATGGGTATTAGAAGAGACATTTTATGAATGCACAAGGTAGGCGTTCTTCGTTATGACACGCAAGGCTTCACTCTGATATATTTTCTGTATTTATTTATCAGAGTCATGTCCTTTAACTTGGAAGTTATGTAGGTATATTTTTTATTATCCTTAAGTTCGACCCTTTTGGTTTATGTTCAGTTTGAACTGACTACAAAGTCACTATCCGTGACGCATATGGTATCGTTTGAAGGACAGATATCTACATTATCAGTATCGATAGCAATTTTTACGTATGAAGGTAAATAAAGGGTGATATGATCGTGACTCAAAATTGTACTTTTATAAATACAATGAGTCACAGTTATTTCCACTTGCACACAAACTCCTACTTCTCACATACCAAACTAAAAAAATATATTATTCACAAGGTGATAGAAGAAAGTAAACTAAACGATTCTGCTTATGCCTTGGAGCTCAAGGCATAAGCAGAATCGTTTAGTTTACGTCTTTTTGAGGACGAACTACGATGTTTTTTTAAACGAATTCGATGATTCTGTATATTTTTATGTCGGTCAATCTAATTTCCAAGTCCATTTTATTGAAGTGCCATATTCGCGATCCGCTTGTCCTGAATTGGGCCGTTTCCGTCCAATACGTGGGAGCCGACATTGACCTCTATTTAATTATCTTTTATGTAGCGAGTACACGGCATTGTTTTGATCCATTTTGTAATGGCTTCGAATTCACACGTTAATGTGAGGCCACTGTAACGGTGACCAAGAAAAACAAATTAAAAGAGGTACGTCATATAGCTTGGGAACTCCAAATTCTCAAATAATTTTAACATTTCTAGAAGCATCTTTAATTCTTATTCGTACACAAAATACTTAATAAAGTACAAACTGATAAATTGACAATTCATGTACAAAGGTGAGCTTAACTCAACAATGAGTCTTCTCCCAGCAAACCTTGTGAGTGACAGAGAGACATAATATTCGAAGGTAGGTAAGATCCAGTGCAGAACATAAACCTACATAAATAAGTCTAATATATAAAAATACGTACATACTAGTAAATACTAATATACGAATATTATGTCAGTCAGTAAGAGTCTGACACCATCTCCCGCTCCGCCCAAGAGTGGGGGTTGTCATTAGATGATTTTCCCACCATAAAAAAAAGTTGTAGAGGAAGTGCTCTTTAATTTTCCACTTGAAGATCTCCAGAGAAGGGCTGTCGCGAATGAAGTGTGGGAGAGAGTTCCAGAGTCGCACTGCAGTTACAGAAAAGGAGTCATCATGGCGGCTGGAAGTATCACTTAGTATTCGATACAAAACCGCGGTCGTGCTTTGGCGATAACAGGAAGCGAAGCCACAGGCTGGTAAACATAATTTAAAATTCATTTCCGTTAATTGATACAGCTTATTGAACTTCCACAGAATACCAAGAAGTTCCACTGTTAGATTTACACGACGATACAAAAACCCAAAGAATTGTGCTCAGAGACAAAACAGTGAGTAATAAAACGGACTTGGCACTGCGTTTAAAGGTCGCTATATGTATACCGGTACATAACACGGTACACATTTTTATAGTAAGTAGATTGTACGTTACAGGTTCAATATTTGCACAGTCATTTAACAGTAGATACTACGGAACACTTGATATTATATGCTACCGTGTTCCGTAATGGGGGATAAACATGGCTCTATTTTCGATGGTTGATTTCAGCCACCAGTAGCATGCGGAAGAATTTCAATCACCTGCGGCCTACCCGAATTGTTACTTAAACGATTGACTTTCGTCCTGCGGCGCTATCGGTGAATACATATGCATTCATGTACCTACCCATATCATGAGATCTATAAATTAGACGAGCACGTTTGGTATACTTTATACTAGTTGCTACCAACGGTTTGGCCCGCGTAGAAAATCGCCCCAAGGGAACTTATTCTCGAGATAAAAAGTATCCTATGTGCTGTTCCAGTCTACACATGATATTTCATCCAAATCTGTCCAGTCATATGAGCGTGATGAAGTATCAAACAGACATACACACACAAAATTTTCGCCTTTGTAATATTAGTGTGATGTGGTTACTGGAAGGCCGTTAAATGTAAAAAACCATGCGAGGAAAACCTCGTTTAGCAGAAACAAATCGACAGAATAAGTTGTTAAAAGCAAGTAACATAACAAACATTTCGAAACACCCTGGAGAGTTTCAAACTACGATGAAAGTTGAAACTAGAAAACTTTACTCATAAATTACAGTTTCTAACTGCAATTTAAACTCAAACCCTGATAGGGTTTATCAGGTTGGATTATTTTCATAATAATAATTGGTAGAGGTACGATTGTTTTAAATTTTATAACGTGTGGAGCAAGATGTGAAGAATTAAATATTATTGAATCTTTTCTTCAACTTCGGATTCAGAACCGGTAGAAAATACAAAATGGATTTATACGAAGGAAATGGCTGTAGCAATCACATTATCGTAACGACTTTCACGCTCACTCGTGCAAATGTCATCCCAGTCCTTTGACTCATGTTGACGAACGTATGAATTATGAATTGCATGTTTCCGAGGATAGCAATCGATTCCTTTGAAGTTTCGCACAACCACTACTTACAATTGACAGTCGGAGAATTTAAAACAGAAATCTAACATCAAAAGCCATTATTGTGTCTCAACAGGATACTACTTCAACTTATACGACGAAACGGGTACTTTACCTCGGATCAGATTATGGGTTCGTCCAAGAAACTGTTTCTCGTTAACTACCAATTATGAATATGATGTAATACTAAACAAACATTGCCAATGCTCTTTATCTTCTTAAGTAAACCTATAAAAACTCAATTAGTCGTTCAGTGCATGAAATATTCAAATCGATTAACGCTCCACAATGGCACTGGCAAATGCCTTGAAGACATCAAATAGTTCTAAGAACTAGGACAATGGTAGCACAAATAGATTATTTTAAAGCAATGTCACAAAGGAAGCCTAATACGATCAAGATATTTGCAAACAAAACTAAGATCATTAAGAACAAAAGGATTGAATACGTGACAAAAAACAATAAAAACAACTTTCGACAAAATTACTTTGAAGGATTTCGGTTACGGTATCGATAAAACATTTGACAACAGCAAAGTTACAAAACTGAGCTTGATTCACTTTTTCATCACTTTATCAGATGAATTTTTTCGCAGATCAAGTTGTGATTTTCATGCAAAAAATGTCTAGCATATTTTCAACCAATTAATTTTGGCAATCAATCAAGCAATCGAACACCTGAGACATTTCTTATCAGTATAAAATTTGTAAATTTAAGTACTAATTTTAATTTAACGTTATGAGTAAGCGAAGCCTTCTGTTACATGAAACATAGCAGCATAGTAACCAGTAGTATCATTATGCAAACCTAACAATTCAGGTTTACAACTCATAAATATTTATATCTCGATACTCCAAACCTTAAAGATTTTATCTAGTAGACAAATCAACTAGTGAGCTGGCTGGCAAAAAATGTAGCTGACCGCGGAACTCATGAGCAAATATGTCGTGACCAACATAATTGAAAATATGATAACATTAACGGCTTCACAAAAACATTCAGCACGAATAACAACTAAAAATAGTAGTAGATGCGTCAAAGCATCTACGAGCACCTACCTCATCTGAAATAGGACAACTATCGTAAGAACTCGTTCAATCATAAATTTCATTTATGAGTTGCCATCCATATTTATAATTATTTTTACAGATTCGCGCTGTATTTCAGTCATTTCTATTAAATTATAGAAAAATAATATGTTACACAAAATACTTCATCATTATAGTTTAATGTGAAATAATTTCCGCCAGTTATAAAAATATGTGTAATTTTTTTAATTCAATAGTACCCTACAAATTGAGAGACTTCGTGAGGGTCTAATATTTTTTGCCGAGGCTGTATTCGGTGTCAAATTATTCACCTGTTTATTGTTGATTGATGACAAATGACACCATTGGCCAAGTTTCGTATTATATATTTCTTGTCGATTCCAGGTAAACCTTGTCTCGACAATGCATAAAAAAATCTACTGCACATTGTTGATTTATTCTCAAACTTTTCAGGTTAAAAGTTTGTCAAATATTTGCGGTAAGCTGTGTACATAAGGCATGCATTATTCAGAAAGAAAATGTGTTTTCAAAGAATGCAAAATGTTAATTGTTTAAACAAATCAAAGTTGTCTGTCTTTTTTCACACATTAACTACTTAGTTTACCAAACAAACCATCAATAATCGTAAAATTAAGAATAATGATGATTGCGCCGTGTTTACAATTTGTGAACAGTGATTGGCAAAGGTATGCGTCGTTTCGAGCTAAATTAATGTCAAAGGTAAAATCGTTAGAAGAGGTTTTTGCGGTTTGAGAGAAATGAGGTCAAATCTTGGCAAGGAACGTAATTTATAGCATTATTCGTCATAGAGTTTGCAAATAAATAATGACTTGTTTTCCTTCCTTGTTTGAAAATGGAAGTACATGAAATGTTAATTATTACGAAAAAAAAACAAAATTTTACTGTCATGTAGCTGAGTTGCTTTGACATAAAAATTACAAATTAATGCATGGAATTATTAAAGTTGTTTGCTATAGCTACAACTGCCCAGTGGAATGCAGGCGCCACTTGAAGAGTGCAGCCCACAATAACTGATTAGTCACGCTTTTGTTTTAATTGCACTGGACATAGGTACCTACGCTTATTACGAACAAAAGCCATTATTTATGTCATTTTGGAAAATAAGAACGAGAAAAATTTACAAGATGCATTATGTTTTCATTGTTTAATTTCTTAATTTATTTTTCAAACATTTGTGACGTGTTGCATTAAAGAGGAACAGATTCGTCAATATTACACCTTAAACTGAAATCAGTACGGTTGTCTTTTAGCTGCACGGTTAACTGTACGTGAATGCACTCTCACCCTCAGAAAACCGACACCGGTAGAATTTTTATTTGCGGTTCCCACGACGCATACTTTTGCAGCTCGTAGTATGCGCTCTCAATAAGTTTAAACTGTGCTCAATATATAATATGCAACGAGAACAACGCTAATTTGTTTAATATATTGAAGGGTTGTGGCTGTCAGTACCTTTCACCATGGTGCTGATGAAAGAAAACATTCTTCACAAACCAATTTTTTCTGTAAAAAAAGACAACAAAGATGTTTTTTTTTTTTTTTTCATTTGTATCTATGCAACTGTAAGTGTAAATATACCTTCATGTATTCGTCTCATACTTGTTTTTATGTTAATTGGTGCCTGTTCCGCTCTCCTATATAAAAGTAGGGTTTCTGCCTACTGGCTTAACCCGTTTCTTAATTGCAGCACTCTTGAAGCATGTTGCAAAGGAAATGTAGGCAAACAGCTTACGTCCTTTTCCGTCGTGAGCGAGGAGCAGGTTTTATCTCCTGCGGCTTTTACCTACCAGTCTGCAAAATTCGTAATGTGCTATATACAATAGGGTAAATAAAATTATGTCGTGTGTGTCCTGATATCTGTTCGTTACGGGAACTGATACACTACTGATAGTGCCAAACTTGCATCCGAATTGTGAACCATTTTGATTGCCATCGATACGCTAAGAAGAACATGGTCCACTCCATATTCCAGACTCCCTGAAATATCGTGTCATGCGTGTCCTGGTGCCTGTGCGTTACGGGAACTGATAAGACTCTACTGATAGTACCAAACTTGCATCCAAATTCTGGACCAATTTGATTTATTTCTATCGACACAGTAAGAAGATGGTTTACTCAATTGGGTCTGTTTAAAGAAGCAAGAGTCCAAAGATCAGAAACTTTAAGTTTCTTTGTTTTGTAGTCAAAACTTGTTGACCATGAAAACAAGCTTATATCCTAGCTCCCAGTTCACTAGGTCATCCCAGGCACGCAGTTGTGTCGTCGGCCTTCATAAATAGGTCATCATTTAGCCTCCAACCTCGCTGGCGACGGAACTCAGTGCAACGGGTACAGGGTTCTGGTGACCTGGTTGTAGGGCTTAACTTCTGAGCTGTTTGTTTAAGATATTATTTTTAACTAGCTGATCCGGCAAACTATCTTTCAATATAGTCAACCGATTGCAATCAAAGAAAGCCTGAATAATTATCTCAAGTTTCATACAATTTTAATGTGTGACAGTTATCTACGTCGATTTGGTACATTTTACGTGATGCTTGCAAAACTAAAAACTTGTACAGATAAAAAAAAATCCAAAAAAATAAGTAGCTCATATTACAGGATAAAAAACCGGCCAAGTGCGAGTCGGACTCGCCCATGAAGGGTTCCGTAGCAGCTAGTAACATAATATAAAAGTTCTTGTAATGTGTTGTAACTTTGATCGATGTTTTAATATAGTGTATTTTTTTTCGATTTATGACGCATTAAAAAAAACTGCTTACTAGATTTCGTTCAAACCAATTTTCGTTGGTAGTTTTTATAGTAATGTACATCATATATTTTTTTTAGTTTTATCATTCTCTTATTTTAGAAGTTAGAGGGGGGACGACACACATTTTACCACTTTGGAAGAGTCTCTCGGGCAAACTACTCAGTTTAGAAAAAAATGATATTAGAAACCTCAGTATCATTTTTGAAGACCTATCCATAGATACCCCACACGTATGGCTTTGATGAAAAAAAATTTTTTGGGTTTCAGTTCTAAGTATGGGGACCCCCAAAATTTATTGCTTTTTTTCTATTTTTGTTTGAAAATCTTAATGCCGTTGACAGAATACATCTAATTACAAAGTTTCAACAGTATAGCTCTTATAGTTTCGGAAAAAAGTGGCTGTGACATACAGACGGACAGACAGACAGACATGACGAATCTATAAGGGTTCCGTTTTTTGCCATTTGGCTACGGAACCCTAAAAATATCTAGCAGTTAGGGCTTTAGCTGAAGCGTGTTAATAGTTTCGACATTATTTATATTTTTTTATAGGACAAGACTTGAAATCTCTACCTCTATCATACGGTTACATCAACCAATAAAATTTGCGTCAATATTTTTTGTTGTATCCAAACTAGTTTAACAACAAGTGTCACAGATTAATTATTACTATCCATTGGACACTCAATATGCTTGTAATTATTTAGTGGTGACCATAAAAGGTAACTTGTAGAATCAAAAATAGATAATTCATCATTAATTCCGATTACGACATAGCTAAGTTTAAAAGTTAACGGAGATTTTTAGCAATACTTCTACAATGGCTAATATTTTCGTCACTTAAATCTTTTTTTCTTCAGAACAATACCTAAACAAAATTCTAACTTGTCTGAAAGAGCTGTAACAGTTTCCCAACGTTAGTTAAGTACATGGAAAGACCGTTACCAATGTGGGGATTTCCAATAATAGTCATAATGACTGAAATATATTCATATAAATAAATAAATAATTTATTTGGACCAATGTTGTACATTTTATAAAACCACCAAACTGCGTAACAGTTTGTCGGCGGTATTAGCGCTTGTTTGTAGCAGTTAGTTCAAATGCAATCTAGGTAAGTGTAAAGACAGGGCAGACAAGGTGTCACTAACTCGTAAGTCGATATAAAGCTTTATGTACACAATCAACTTTAGTGAAAGAGTGACCAAAACACAGGTTTTAAGACTTGAAAAAAAAAAAACTCTTATAAATTAGTCTTGTGAAAATACCTTTCCCATAAGCTCAGATTTCCTAGCATAAAGCCTCATTGTATGAATTTTATTCTCATGATAAAAATATTTAAATAATGCTGTCATCACATTTCATTAATTCATTGCAAACAAGATTTTAAATTGAAGTGTATTATTAACTGTTCAAGTTTTACATAATATAAACTGTTTTATTTTGTCCTACATTGATTTAATATTACCCGGTAATGAGATCACTTAACGACAGTTTATTAACCAAATTATAAAGAGGTACTTATTTTTATAGGTACTTAATTGTAGCTGTTGACGCATGTAGAATCTACAAACAACACAAATAAAGTAATTAAACACACTGAGGAATTTAAATTAATATAGTTTATGTTTTTACAAGCGATACTGCCAACGTCCATACCATAGAACTTATATACTATGGTCCATACAAACCGCGGGTCGTGATGTTCTTTGGACCGGGACCGCGGTCCCAACTTCCACCTATAAAATAATATAAGTATATATTTTAATAGTATTTTGGTTTCAAAAAGATGCTCCAAAATATCGTCAGGCAAAGTCATCTGTTAGCAAGTCGTGTCCAATTTACTTTAATTATGATTTCGCGTGGCCAAGTGTTTGAAGTTATCTGTGGCCATTAAACGTTGAAGCACGTGCAACAACGCATTCACGTGTTTTGGTATTTTTTCTACGAACGCCCGTCAGGCGATGATTGAGGACAATTATTATAAGATTCTATCGTCTGAGTGTCTATAATTTCTATCGGAACAAACAATCAGTCTCAATGTTTTACTTTCAGCTTGTCAGTGGAATAAGGCACTAGAGATGCTGTAGAATTTCGTTCAAGTCCGAAAAGATCAGACGATCGATACTTTATCGTGCATTTTCGCGTTGACATCAGCACGTACGTTATATTTACATGGAGATCTAGTCTAGAGATACGTTTTTCCCTACTCTATAGCGAGAAAATAACGAACAGTCAGAAAAATTATTTGGGCAATGAAACCAAGTCGATCGCTCGTCTGAACTGCCTTAAAGTTGCCCAGGCGAAGATACAGCTGCAAGCGATG
This sequence comes from Mythimna albipuncta, assembly GCA_929112965.1. Classification (NCBI taxonomy): domain Eukaryota; kingdom Metazoa; phylum Arthropoda; class Insecta; order Lepidoptera; family Noctuidae; genus Mythimna; species Mythimna albipuncta. The sequence goes on from OV815973.1 coordinate 4,478,164, forward strand.
GTGCGTGTAATAGATACTTTTTGTGTAAGGACAGTGACCGAGGCGACCGGAATGACACAACTAAATAAAGTAATTGGGTTCTTTTAATGAGAATCGAGCATAATGTAATTCCTTCGTTTCGTAAATAAGCTACAAACGGTGTCAAAAGACTCTTTGAAGTGATAATATTCCTTAACGTGGATGTTAACACGTACAGTATTGAAAAGTGTTGCTTTACAAATCGGAAAGTAAGTACATTTGTCCGTCTGAAAACCTGGGATCAGTTCTATGTCAGTTAGTAAAACTAGAAGTATTTATTTTCAGTAGAATTTGTAAGACTAAATTGGAACAGAATATGGCCTACTGTAAACATTATAGGCCTAGCTATACCTACGCAACGGTACACTACACTTTTTTTTTTTAATAAATAAACAATGTAACAAATCAATTTCTTATCTAGATCGATCGACTAATAAGTTAGTTGTAAGTATTCATTTTCGAACTAGTCTTGATTTTCATAACGCTTATGACAGAGACATCATATTATACCGAAAAAATGAGTCTAGTGAAATCTTCATAAATTATTTTCATACAAATTGTAGAGATAATCTGAATAAACTCGTAAATAGTGGGTTAGACATTGTCAACTTTCACGTTAGTAATAAATACTTTAGTTTCCTACCCACCCACGACATTAACCGCTTTCTAGGCGCCACGAGCATACTGCGCGGGCACATATCGAGATTTCAACAGTTTGTGTATTCATGAAACTATCAACAAGAAATTGAGGTACTTCCCAAGAAGAGTCTAACCTCCGTTTCTCATTTAAGCATTTGAAGTTAGCCGAGAGTACGTACGAGTCGCAGTTTCAAACCCAGCCAGGCCAATTTGTGATTTACTACACCGCCATTGCTCTTAAATCGGTGAAGGAAAACATCGTGAGGAAACCGCACTGCCTTGCGTGATGGATTATCTACTCGTACAGCCCATGCCCTCTCTTTGACAGGAGGCCTGTATTCCAGCAGCGGGATCATTTTAAGGCTGACAACGACGGCTACGTTGACAAATTGCCGTTCGGAAGCTGTACATGGTTTGTCAATACGCTGTTTTCTAACTGATGGGTGCGATGCTGATGAGCTTCGCACTCGTCTCCTGATTAGACTTTCAGATGTGACCACTAGGGCATTAATCAGGAAGACATCAACCAAGAAGATTGTGGCAAATTCAACCAGGGTCTTAGCAAATTTGAGTACCTACTCCGGAAATGTTTTTATATATTCGTATATTAATCAAGTAATATAGGCATCTCCTACCTAATTAGTAGAGGCCGATCGAAGATTCCAATTCCGGCCAAAAAAAAAACTAGTTTGGTTAAAAAAAAATGGCTGAATATTCGAATCGGCCGAAACTAACATTTGAGCTGTCGTTTGCAATAGATACCTTAAACCTGACGTGACTCGTTCGTCTGTGTGTTATTTTTTTTATGTTATCATCGGTTTATTCGATTAATTTGTATTTTACGAAAATTATATGTAACTAATCATATAGAATTAAGCGTAACTATATCGAATTTAGTTTTTATTCGTTTTTTTTTTTTTGTTACCACGTCAGTTACGGTTTCGGTTTCACCCGAAACTGGAAGAGGAGTTACATACTGAAAGACGTTAATCGTACAAATCTGCCGATTAAGAACACGTGGAACCCGGATAACGTCGTCTGATGGGCAATTTGACCCCCGGTGGGTAAGTTCACAAAACGTGTTTTCACCATACCTGGCTCGCGGAAGATTGTTAACTGACGACCTTTACCATTGTGATTCATAATGTCATTAATCCGCACGGCTTTTGTTGATGATCCATTCCGAAATGAACAAAACTTTCGTTTGCGTAGAAAAACGGGTTAAAAGATTGAATTGATTCTCGTAAGGTAGATAAATAGTTAAACAAATGTAGTCAAAAACCTGCTTTAGAGAGTTTAAAAAGGAATTTAACTTTTCTGATGAGTCATTGGGTAAATTCAATTCAAGGATACCCGAAAGGTTAATGTGTGAACTATGAGAATTATAAAATCAATGATATGCATATGTATGTGAATTTGTATAATTAACTAATACGAATAAAAAATAGTTGTGTCACAATCACCGATATTTCGCGTAGGTTCTATGGTGAAGGATGGAGAACAAATTATATTTTGTTAGAGAACCAAATAATAATAAAATATTTTATATATAATACGCAATAAAAGTATAAAATGTGTTGTTTTCCTAAAACTCAAAGTTTATATTCTATAAGGGAAAATAATACTAAAAGTCCTAGAATATGTGGTCCAAAAATGCATGGTTTCGAAGATATCATCAATCCTATTTAATTTAGGTCAAAATTGTACCCCCGTATGAATTTTTTTTTACTTTTATGAAGTTGCCAGTCATCGATGAAATCTAAAGTAGTTTGTAAATTACAAAACATATTTACGCTGTCATAATTCACGTAGGGTGTTTTACATAAATAATCGTGAATTTATCGAATTATTTTGTAAGTATGGAAAATGAAAATAAAAAAAATACCCTAGAGTTATGGCATATAAAAAACACGTACATATGTATAATAATATTCATAATTTTCTCCTAAAAGAAAAGAGATCACTTTCAGTTTTTCTGAAGACTAAAATACTTCCGGCTTAATTGATTCCAACAACTCATAAAAACCGGCCAAGTGCGAGTCGGACTCGCCCATGAAGGGTTCCGTAGCAGCAAGTAACATAATATAAAAGTTCTTGTAATGTGTTGTAACTTTGATCGATGTTTTAATAATAGTGTATTTTTTTCGGTTTATGACGCATTAAAAAAAACTACTTACTGGATTTCGTTCAAACCAATTTTAGTTGGTAGTTTTTATAGTAATGTACATCATACATTTTTTTTAGTTTTATCATTCTCTTATCTTGGAAGTTAGAGGGGGGGGGACACACATTTTACCACTTTGGAAGTGTCTCTCGCGCAAACTATTCAGTTTAGAAAAAAATGATATTAGAAACCTCAGTATCTTGAAGACCTATCCATAGGTACCCCACACGCATGGGTTTGATGAAAAAAAAAAAATTTTGAGTTTCAGTTCTATGTATGGGGACCCCCAAAATTTATTGCTTTTTTTCTATTTTTGTGTGAAAATCTTAATGCGGTTCTCAGAATACATCTACTTACAAAGTTTCAACAGTATAGCTCTTATAGTTTCGGAAAAAAGTGGCTGTGACATACGGACGGACAGACAGACAGACAGACAGACAGACAGACAGACAGACAGACAGACAGACATGACGAATCTATAAGGGTTCCGTTTTTTGCCATTTGGCTACGGAACCCTAAAAATGAGAAAAAAAACATCGTAAAGTAGGAAGTATTTAGGTGTACTTACATGTTAATCATTTATGGCATGTTTTTGTCTACTTCTAACTGGTTACATATTGACGTCAAAAACTAACCAATTAACCATTACAACCAGAAAAACAAAATTTAATCAAGAACATTCCATAACGCATAGATCTGCGATATTATCTCCGTGTGATTACTAAAAAAGATAATCTGATTTATGACACGGTTATATATTAATACTGCCAATGTCAATTACTTGAAACGACTTCAAGAATTTAATACGGCTACTTGTAATTAGACTATTACTATTTATAGATTAGCTAATAGGCGCCGTTTGTTGACTAGGCAACCATAAATATACTGCTGCAAAAAGTAATTGGACCAGAATAAATAGATCTGAAAGTAAATTGAAAGCACTTTATCTTGATTACAATTTGCAATCTCCATTTCCATTCTTTGTTGACTGTAAAACTTGCAACGACAGCTTGTCTTTTAGACGAAGTTTTAGTAACTCAAACAAAGTGAGTCTTTTGATGAAGCACTTCATCACGACGGTAATTGTAATAATGCTGAAGCCAAACAATGGAGCTACACATCTTCACATAGTGGTATGCTACAAGTTCCTCTGAAAATAGTTAGCATCGCAAATCTGACGTTATTCTGTACGGTTCATTTCCATTACGTTTCTGTCTCTTCATAATGCGCAAAAGCAACTAAACTATATTTACCATAATTATGATATTTTCCATAATGATCTCAACTATATTCTTAATCTTAAACTCTTTACATTCGGTAATTACCTGTCTACTGTTTACATTTGTAGTTGATTTGATATTTATTTTATTAATCCATTTACCTCAATTCTATTCTTGACTCTACGATTATGCGATTGTTTTAAACGTGGATTGAATAGAACAAGAGCCCGATGACGATTCTTGATGAATTGAACTCATCAATTGAAATGTTATTCACTGTAAAGATTAGGGTTTTATTGATTTCAATATAGCTGTTCAGTAGAGCAAGGCTGAAAGAGCGGGCACGCTCAAACATAACACTTGACATCAAACTAAATGAACTTCTCGTGAAGATTCGTGTGTAGAAGGTCGAGATCTGAATATGTTTAAGAAACCGTTCAACGAGCGGATGTTTAAGTCATTATGAAGTCACTTTTCAGAGTTATACCAAAACAGTTGCGTAATTTTTACATCGTTTCATGTAAATGATCGTTCACCTTACTGGATTCACCTATTTGATGGACGATTTCGTTGTACTATTATGTTACCAACTTCGTAAAGTTCAAGTCAACAGATTTGAAAAGGAGGTTATGTCTAAAATATACAAATACTAAAGAAGTTCAAGGGTAATAGAATTACTTTTTAATTTTTTATTCATTCAATATTATAAATCGCCACGTTTCGACAGAACACCTTACATGGCTCATTCATAATCATTCTGAGGATCAATTACAATGTTTTAATTTACCTTCACGACTGTCACACTTTATCTTAATCTGTAATTTCACTGACCTTACTGATTTCTCTTTAATCTAATAAAGTTTCTTTCTAATGTAACTGTAGCAAAGACTATTAGTAATATTAGATTAGAAACTGCACATTTTCTTATTTTCACAGATATTCCGAGCGGTACTATTTCTGTACTATGGAAGCAGCTCTGCTGGCTCGCAACTCACCTAATCATATCGTTCTAGACCACTTTCACCTATCGAGAACTGCGGAAGCGTTGGAGCCGCGTCAAATCGATTCACTGAGTATTCGTTCAAGTTTCATTTCACGTTTCGATGATTCTATTTAAACGTAAGTCAATTTACCGATAAACTTTTCAATAAAACCGTTAGTTCGGCGCTAAATGTTTGATCAAAGAAACTAGAGACGACCTTTTTGTGGAAGGTTCATGAAAAGAATTTACTCGGAAGTGTAATGATGGAAGGTGGACTAGAATCCATACAATGAAATAAGCTGTAGAATAGAGGTAATAAAAACGGGACAACAGTTTCACCCGCATCCGTAGGAAGAGTTTGCAAAATAACATAGATGGTGACACAGTTTCGGCAACCTTTATCTTGATTGTTGTTATATTTAAAGCAGTGAACTGGCACAAGGCACAGCGGCCTACTTGTAGATCTGGGGGGCAATCGCGCTATTTTTTTTCAACTCAATCGCAACCGAACCGCTACCATATCACAACTTTTTGACCGTTTCGTATCGCGCTAAAATTTTGACAGCAAGTTGAGACGCACCGCGATCGTAACTGGAACGTTATTGCTGTCAAATGAAAAAGTTGATAGGAGGCTACTTTTTTACGATCGTTACTGGATCGTTGGAGTGTTTTGTCTTTGTTTTGAAGTGATTCTGAGTGAAAATCTTCCAAAAATACAACATTACCATGTACGCCTACATAGATTTATTGGAGAAATCTCATGAATACGGTGTAGCGGTTGCTCGAGTCGAAATTAAAAGGAAAAACTTAAAAGCTAGACTTAGTTGTGATTTGTTGCGATTCATACAGTGATCGACAGTTTGTAAAGAGATATAGACTCACGAAAGAATTAACCCGTGAACTAATTTCCAAGCAGACTCCTCATGTGCCACCCGTCCTACGTTCTGATGCTTTGGATGTTGAAACTAAGGTAAGGAGTGTAGGGGCAGATTTTGAGATGATTCCTCTAAAGTCATAATTCATAAACAGCATTATCATAACCAGAATTGTATTGTTATAATTTTGTTCTTTCCTGTCAGTGCTAGTTCATATCCTTATTGTTTTTTTTTTTTTTCAGATATGTGATTCTAATTTAAATATATTATGTGTGGTTGCAAGTTCCCCTGGGTCCACACATGATAGTGTTGTTTGGGCCAACTATCCATTATATAGAAAGACTCCTCATTAATCATGGAGAAAATTTACATCTTTTAGGTATGTTTAAATTGAGTTTAATTTATGTTGCAATCTTCTGATTCATTGTGTAAATATTGTTTTAAGACTCTTTAATTTTTTTTGGTTATTGCAGGAGATTCAGGGTACCCTTTGAGACCGATAATGATGACACCCATCTCGGAACCAAGGCCGGATACTCCGGAACGATATAACCAAAGCTTGCTCTTGACGGCCAGAAGTCTTGTTGAATGCTAGTAGGTATGCTTTGAATATCATACCATTATTATAATAATTGATATAATTTGTGTTTGAAATAAATAAATAATAATAAAAGGATTTGTCCTTGCAGGTGCTTATTGGTTGATAGACAGCTGCATTACACTCCAGTAACTGCTGTGAGAATAGTGAATGAATGCTGTGTTCTGCATAATATAGCACACAAGGCTTATATCCCCTACACACCCCTAACAGCAGAAGAAGCAGCTCGTGAGCGACAGCTGACAGAGGGCGTTGGTCATGGTGTCAGGCAAGAGCAGTGACCGGGCACTCATGCTCTTAGCGAGTTGGAGCTTGGATGCACACAACAGTGGGCGCTTATTCAACGTTAATGGACTAATAGGAGAAACCAATTATCTTAATCAATTCTACTTTTATAATTAAAATACTATCCTATTGTTGTCGATGTATGCATTAAAAAGGTGCATTGTAAAAATGTTATATCAACATGGTTTCAAAATTTGTGTTATGATGACACTTCGTGGCTGGTTAATTAGTTTTAAGTTTGTTCAACATTGAAATGGTTTTTAAATAGTTCTTATGTGTTTTATATAAGTATTCTTAGCAAATATTAACATAAATATTAAAATAATTTAAATCATAGGACACTTGAGGTACAGGCAGGTTAGATCATTATTATTGTTATTGTTTTATGACTGCAATTATTGTCTAAACTTGCATGTTATTCCCCTTAATTATTATTATATATTCAATTCCATTTTTCGTACTGTTTGTGAATAAAGGCTATTTGTATTTCTAACGCCTCGTCATTTTATTTTAATTATATTTTCAAACATAATCATTATCACATAACAGCTCGTCGTCTCTCATCACTCGTCCAAGAGCAAGGTCTTGATAAGCTCCAGAAACTGCACCATCAGTAAGTCTGAATGTATGTTTATTTACGTAAAATCTCGCTAACCTCTTTGAAAGTTCAAGTACATACCGCACTTTTAGCTGTCAAAACTAGAGGTGCACACGTCAAAATTTATTACTAAACGCTCGGATATTCACAAACTAAAAGGGCATCACTAACGATTGACGTTACGCAACGGTCCAACTTTGGTTTACGTTCGTGAACGTTTGAACTTTTAGCGCGATACCAAAATCCCGATCAGCTGAATCGAAACCTAACCACTGCCGCAATCGAACCGTAACTTTGTCGTAAACGTTTGAAATTAGCGCGATTGCCCTCCTGCTCTCCTGGTACCGGTAGGCGATCGTGACGGTACCCCCACACTTATCATAAAAGTAAATGACCAGCCATATTCGAGCACTGTGTCAGATCAAAGCAATTTATCAAATAAATTAGAATAAATCGGGCTGACTAAAGTGTCTTAAAATAAGTACCGTATGCGTATTTATACGAAAGCCAATAATAGTCTTCATTGAGGGCAAATAAAAGTTGTAGCATTACTTTCAGAACAAATAGCGGAGTCGTTTCAAAAACGCCCTTCTTCTACTTTATATAAAAATATATCTATGTAGGTATATTTTATATTAAATTATATGTATGTCTATTTTATTTTTATATATTCATTTGTACCCTTATTTTTCTTAATAAACTAATTTGGTTTTTGTTTTTATGTGGAACTGCCATGTTTTCTCTTCAACACCCTTGGTTGACTGGTAGAGAATGCCTGAGGCATTAAGTCCACCTTTATACCTTTGTGTTGCATGAAGTCTTAATAAATAAATAAACTGCGAGCTATCTACACTAATATTATAAAGAGGTTAAGTTTGTTTTTTGTTTGTAGGAGGTCCCTGGAAGTACTGGTCTGATTACTAAAATTTTTTCACCGATAGAATGCTGCATTACCTAGTCCTGCTGAGTGACGTCTTAGGCTATGTTTCATTTACGCGGGTGAAGCTGCGGGCAAAAGCTTGTTATTTATATTGTTGAAGTAAATAAAAATCCACATATAGAAGACATTTCATGAATTACAATTCATTTTCACATTAAATAGATGGGGATAGTGAGGTAGACCGAGACATAACACGTCGGATCAATGCAGGATGGATGAAATGGCGACAGGTCACGGGAACAACTTGTGACCCACGCATGCCCCTCAAGTTGAAGGGTAAAATTTACAAGTCCGTCATAAGACCTGTCATACTGTATGGATCAGAATGTTGGGCTGTGAAAAAGAAGGATGAAAAAGATTGCATGTAGCGGAGATGAGAATGTTGAGATGGATGTGTGGTGTGACGAGAATGGATAAAGTGAGAAATGAGTAAATTAGAGGAAGTTTGAAAGTGGCGCCAGCGACTGAAAAGTTGAAAGGTAATCGGTTGTCATGGTATGGTCATGTGAAGAGGAGGGATGAAGCGCATATTAATAAAAGAGTTCTGAGTATACATGTAGATGGATGGAGAGGGAGAGGAAGGCCGAAAAAAAGATGGATGGATTGTGTGAAAAGTGATATGAAAGAAAAGGGAGTTAGTGATAGTTTGACGGGTGACAGGACAGAATGGAAGAAGAAAACGTGTTGCGCCGACCCCAAGTAATATGGGATAAGGGCAGGAAGAAGAAGAAGAAGAAGATTAAATAATAATGATTTTTTAACAAAACATGACTGAATAATTGGCAATTGACGTCAAAACATCAATTCATATTATATTTTATTACAGACTTATGAGTGCAATATTTTTCCCCGTCTAAATAAATTACATAGTATGTCAAATCAAAAACCTAGATGTAATGGAGCATGATTTGTATGAGGCAATGAAACTAGAAAGGAGGTGAGAATACTGAGAGAGATATTAACTACATGAGGTAGAAAAGAGATGTTTCTCCCAAAAATGGCCTATCAGTAACTCTGTTTCATCAATGAATTATTTATCATCCTTCTGACCAGAAACTCTACCATAAGTTTAAAGCAATAGTATTTGTCGATATTCGATACCGACTACGTAAATATTTAGTATGGCAAATTTTGGTTCCGTAAGTGACCGCTAGAGGCGCTGTAAATTTTGCCATACTAAATATTTACTTAGCCGGTATCGAGTATCGACAAATACTATTGCTTTAAACTCGTGGTAGAGGTACTGATAGGCCTTTTTTGGAGGAAACATCTCTTCAAGTAGTTAATATCTCTCTCAGTATTCTATACTGGTCAGGAGGATAATAAATAATTCATTGATGGAACAGAGTTCAGTATGTCTTTTCTGTAAACTTCAATCGAAACAGACTTATTGGTGTCAAAAAATATATTTCAAACATAAAATTAACGGCACATTGCAACTTTTGGTTCAAACCACTAAATGATTGTGAAAAAACAAACACTAACTACTCATAAGCACAACAATGCAAGAATAGAAGGAAAATAAAGTTTAATATAAGCTGCTTATCATCGTGACCGTGTGTAATTGTTGTAGAAAATAACTCAACAAACAGTTATGGAAACAACAAATAAAATGGTCCTGCTGAAGAGTTAGGTGCTGATAAAACGAAGGAAGACAGCCAATCAGTAACAAAGTCTGAAAGAACAATGGTGAAGTACAATACGGCCTCTTTCTTTCTCTCTCTCTCTCTCTCACGTCGCCGCCGCCGCTTCGTTTGCCATGGGCCATGAACGCCATGACAGATGGAGAGATGCGCAGAGCCTATGTTCAGACTCGCCAAGTTACGTTGGCCGTATTGTAACCTAAACCGTAGCATAGACACAGACAGTAACTATTAAGAGTTAGGACACATGAGCATTAATCAAGGCTGTCAAGGTCCAATCGATAAATAAACTCTTCCGTGATGATGTTCTCGGTCTCCCTTACGCCCCATAAGTGCGAATGAAAGAACAATAGTGTGTGAGAACTTTAGAAAACTAGATATTAGTAGTAGTCCTTTAAAGGAAAATGTAATTACGTGGCCTACCATTTATGTCAGTCAGGGTATTGTGTTTGTAACGTGCGGCATTCGACTAGGAAGCTAGTTCATACGTCAAACGATTTCTGTTGGTGAGGCAACAGTTTTATTTATGTACTACTAGCTCTGCCCGCGACTTCGTTCGCGTGGACTACAGGATTTTGAATTTATTTATTTTCTAAAATAAAAGTAGCTTAAGTTACTCATTATTACATCAGCTACCTGCCAAAAAAAGTCCAAATCGGTCCAGCCATTTCAGAGATTAGCCCGGACAAACAGACAGACAAAAATTATAAAAAATGTTTTTTTTTTATGTATGTACCGTATGTATATTCATATGCACGTAGTAAAAAGGAGTTATTTCAATATTACAAACAGACACTCCAATTTTATTTATAAGATTCAAACTTCTATCGATGGTTTTGAAATTGGTTACCATTATCCACATTAGTTCATTAAAAATTCTTGTAGTTGTGGGAGGAACAATTTGTGTTTTCCTCCGAAAGATTGAACGATAAAATAATAAAATTGAAACTACTAGATGCGAGTACGTCACGGTCGCTTGTTACGTTATGTGTAACTCGATCTCCAAGCTCTGTTGGCTATTGATTTTATTTATCCCATTCGGAGAAGGTCGCCGAACGATATCGTGGCCGTATCATGGAGAGTGAAGCCTCCCGTTTCGGGCATGGCACGCGCTCGCAGGTGCTTCCGCGGCCCACACATAGCTCGCTGACCTCCGTGACCGAGCCGGTTTGTTTACCACTGTCTTGAGCATTGGACTCGACTGTCCTCATATTTTATTGGTCGGCTCTACTTTTTGTCTGACTTGATATTATAAGTAAGTAGACAGTAAAAACATCTCAATATTTGTAGATGACTCAAATAGTTATTTTGATTTGACTATTTAGTTTATTGTTCAGTTAAAGATAAAATTCATATTGCTACACTAATATTATAAAGAGGGATTTTTTTTTATATTTTTGTGTACTGTGTGTGTATGTTTGTATTGAATAAACTCAAAAACTACTGCGCCGATTTCAAAAATTCTTTCACCTACCATTGGAAAGCTACATTCACGCTGAGTAACATAGGCTATATTTATTGCCCGTGCGAAGCCGGGACGGGCCGCTAGTTATTAATAAAACAATTTAGGTGGGTATTTATTTGTTCGAGAACTTTGTTAATTTTAGATAATTCAATTCTAATATAATTAATTATCTAGCGAATATTTTTTTGTTACCAAAACTGGTTAAAATTATACAGGTGATGGATTAGTAACCCGTCATTACCTAAGCTTAATGTTCTAGTTTGTGCAGTTATAACGTAATTAGGATCGTTCACCCTCGATCGTAACTTGTACCGAACACAACAACTTATGTACATCCGCTTGAAACTCCACTACGTTGTAAACAACATGCATTTTATCAACTGTCCTATATATTTGACCGAAATATTATGACAGAAATCCGTCGCGTGTTGTTTTGGTTAATTAAATTTATCAATTTTGACAAGTAACAACATATAATAAAAACAATATTAATGTGATAAATACAAGGTTCATAATAATAAATAATAAATAGGCAATAGTGATACAAAACAACTATGTTATTCTGATATGACATGTATACTCAACTACTCAATTTTAATTCATCGTTATCAACCAATTATCGACTCTAACAACTTGTATTGTAAGTTGATATTCAAATTGTTCGTATAAAAAAGGCAAAAAAAAAATTGGTGCAATGAAATTTGAAGCTTGTTAAATGAATATTTTATGACATAGACTTTATTGCTTAAAAATTTAAATATAATGGTGCTATAAATAACATACTCGTAATATACAATACCTGGTGAAACGCAAACGGACATAACGGGTCTCAACTTACCTGCAACAAGATGAATACACAAATTAAACTTCAACGTTAAAAAATCCTTAGTAAACATTACAACTCAAAAGCTGGTTTAGTTTTAAATCAATGGCAGAATAGATACAAAATTTCTCGCACACAAATCCTTCGTTCCAATTCCAATGCTTGGGATAAAACATAAGGACAATCACTAATTCGATCCAGCTCATCCCTTGCTGTCCTCTCCCAGCAACGCCCTAAGCCGAGGTTCGTACCCCACAGAGGATGGCCTTAGTTTGTAGTCGCTAAATTTTAGCTGGAGGCTTTTAATTTAATAAGGCTGCCACAGAATTGTCCAGTTAAGCAGACGACCACCTTATAGGTAAACCTGGAAGAGGCAACTCACAAAAAAAAACGCTTGTTTCTTTCAATATACAATATTGATAACATTTGTTTTTGATTCATATAAACCTATAGACAAAAGTTGCGCAATGAAATTTAAGCTTACTCATGAGACTAAAACGAAGCAGTATGGCGCCATAATTATTCGCAGGTCCTTGTCACCAAGCAATGCTTTCAAGGTTACCAGGGGCCCAAGTCTGCTATTTTTATATTTTATTCGTATTCTTCTAATTCATAATGGTCGACTACTGATCGGTCAATGTTCTCGTGATAGAGTTGTGGTAGAATGACAATATCGAGCTTATTAAAAGCAATGACTGCACAATGACGTTCTAATGGTAGATCACTGATCAAAGGAACTGTAATTTTTTTTGCAAATTACCGCGTACGTCAGACATTCATTGTTCAATATGTACGAGATTACCATTATATGCCACTACTTCCAATGGAGTGTCAGTGGTTGACCATTGGAAAGTCATAATGACGCCATTATATTAGTAGATTACCAAAACTTGTCAAAATCTACAATTATGACATCAATGATAGACCATTCTGACACTATTGTAACAGCAGACTTGAGGCCCTGTTCTATTGATCAGATGACACTAAATATCAAGTTGATACTTAGCATATAACATTTTGGCACAAAAACACTATAGCAGAGAAACCGGTTTAACATTCTGTTTTATTTATTTACTAATAAACAAGGTTATCGAATAGCAGGAATAAATTTTAATAATAAAAAACTTTTTACAAAAGAAAAATTAGACCGACTTCAATGTAAAAAACACTGAAAAGGACCAAATAACTTTAATTTCGGAAGTCGGTGTTTCTATAATAGATAGTTTTGTCTCTTCGTTATTTAACACCGGCTTCCGAAATTAAAGTTATTTTTGTCCTTTTCGGTGTTTTTTTTACATTGAAGTCGGTTTACCTATTTTCCACTTTTTAATTATGGTACAATTACTAAGAAGTACCCCTCACTCAGCCAAACTCAAATACCTTATAGCCAAAGTGCATCTCATAACAATTCTAATAATCCTAAACAAGGTTAGATTACACTAATTTACCTTCCCGCTTCATCACAATCATCACATCATCATCGCCTGCACGTATAAACAAAGCAATTTTACTTTTTACGACAATTCTGCTGTGATCCCATGAGGAGTTCTGTTCTTCTTCTAAATCTTCGAAGTTCATGATCAGATCATAACAATATTTCTATGGGACTAACTTGGAAGCATAACCTATCAATCAAAAAAATAATTTTTAGAATCGGTCTACAATTGACTGAGATATGGAAGAACATACATAAAAAGAAAAAAACCAGGCCAAGTGCGAGTCGGACTCGCCCATGGCATTCCGCAGCAGCAAATAACATAATATAAAAGTTCTTGTAGTTCGTTGTAACTTTGATCGATGTTTTAATAATAGTGTATTTTTTTAGATTTATGACGTATTAAAAAAAAACTACTTACTAGATCTCGTTCAAACCAATTTTCGTTGGTAGTTTACATGGTAATGTATATCATATAATTTTTTCAGTTTTATCATTCTCTTATTTTAGAAGTTACAGGGGGGGGGGGGGGAACACACATTTTACCACTTTGGAAGTGTCTCTCGCGTAAACTATTCAATTTAGAAAAAAATGACATTAGAAACCTCAATATAATTTTTGAAGACCTATCCATACCCACACGTGTGGGTATGATGAAAAAAAAAATTTTTCAGTTTCAGTTCTAAGTATGGGGACCCCCAAAATTTAATGCTTTTTTCTATTTTTGTGTGAAAATCTTAAAGCGGTTCACAGAATACATCTACTTACTAAGTTTCAATAGTATAGCTCTTATAGTTTCTGAAAAAAGTGGCTGTGACATACGGACGGACAGACAGACAGACATGACGAATCTATAAGGGTTCCGTTTTTTGCCATTTGGCTAAAACGAAAAAAAAAAACATACATTCAGCCGAACATAGAACCTCCTCCTTTTCGAAGTCGGTTAAAAATACATTAGGCTCACGTATAGTTAATCTTGTTCAGAGGTAATCCAATTCTGTAAGTTTCGCTCAATTTCAGACGAAGGTCGACCTTTCCACCCACCCTATTCATGAAATTCGTGGCAAATGTATATTCAGTAGGAGTTAGAGGTCGCTAGAGAATTTTGCACGAAAATTCTGAACATATTCGATGACGATATAATGCTAAATATTAAACAGTAGCGGTCCCCCGCGGTTGCACTCGCTTCTTTGGTTAGGTCTCCGCTGAGCCGTGATGCTATAGCCTTACACGATAAGGGCTATCTAGAATTTTTTCAATCAGGACCAGTAAGTAGTAGTTTCTGATATTATAGCGCGTTCGAATAAACAAACAAACTTCGGCTTTTTATTTGATAGATCGGGCACGCGTTCTAGAGGTGAGAAGTAGATTGAATATTATTCAATTTCCTTTAGCGGAAATTAGAAATTTATAGGCAATGTAGAAATTATGACAAACTCAAGAGGGTGCTAAATGTTTGGTTCGTAGCCTCGAAGTGCTTACACCATAATGCGCCTCTTGGCCCATTTTCAGCGATGCACATTACGGGCCAGTAGTGATGAGTAGTGCCTCAGTCAACACAAGGCACTCTTTACTCAAGGTTCTACTTGCTTACGGAAACAATGCTGCACATTACTGTCTACATATTTTTACGTTTGCCCTTCCTAGTTTCATTTCTCAGTAATTGATCTCATAAACTTTACGGTTTCTCTCTAACAAGGTCAAACACAAAGTACCTACAACATAAATAATGTTTCATGTTTCTTTCAGCAATACCTACGTCAGAAAAAAATGTCTGAAGGAATCTTAGTTTGAAATTCTTTCAGAAAAAAATGATTGCGTCGTCGCTCGGCATGTCACGCGATATTTTACGAAGTAGCACATAGGCGCTTATGTACAATTTTTATCGATCGAAGCGAGTCCTTGGCATTGAAAACACGTTTGACCTTTTCCATTGTCTCGAAGACTCAGTTTATTCTTGTAAGAAAGGTCTTGGTGAGATGAGATTTATTTTTATAGATTTAGTGCATCGACGAGAAAATATATAATAATAGTGGTGTGACCTGTGACTATTGGGTCACCTGTATTTTACATTTTATGCTACTTAGTAGGATGCAAACAAACAAATAATTTATTTAATAACTGGATATTTCACTTACACTGTCATTTTAAAATTCGCAAATTTATTTTATTACAAAAGATAATGAAATTCCAATAAACAATGTCTTTAACTTTAAAATTATCGGTCTCATTCATTTTCTAATGAGTTTTTTTTTATCTGTCCATAACAAAGTCAAACATAGGGCAATGTATTCAATTAAGCAAGTAGCATTTAAAGGTCGGAACTGTATTAAATGTAATTACTTACATTACCATAAAATCCTCCTTTACGCCATAACATGCTCTTCGCGGTTCACCATAAGGGCTACATTCGTGCCAGGTGTATTTTAAAGATGGCATTTACGTCATCAGGATCCTATATCTTCAAGCAGTGAGCCCTTCTGTTGTCTCTTTCTCACCAAGACGCAAGAAGCGCAATCCAAGTACAATATTTACCTATCTGTTCAATAAAATTACAATGTATATGGATACCTGTCGCCGTTTTAATCTTAGCAGAATAAATAGATAACATGAATTGAGAATATGCATAAGAAAAGTATCAAAAACTTTTTTAATTATCCAGTTTATCAATAAATAACTAACCTAAACCTATAATTATGTATTTTTTTTTATTTTTAAATGAATATGTATTTGTCTCTCTCGTAAAAATGCCGTTTTCTATGACGGCCATTGGGTATCTATCTCTATGTCGGATATCTCTTTCTTTGACGCTGTTACTTATTTTGAAGTTAATAACTTCGTTGTTGATGAAGAAATTCTTTCATATTACTTTACCACAGGAAATGGTGGTGAAGTATTTTATAAGCACAAAAAACACGTTCAACATAATAATAATATAATATGTGTAAATGTTAAATAAAGGAAATAATAATAAGCGTATAAGTCCAAAATGAATCCCCCAATTAAATGGTCCCCATTGTATGCATGTACCATGTACATTATTATGTACATGATGTAAAATCTACTGCTATAAATCATAAACGTCAGTATATTTTGCAGCATAACTACAAAAAATTTAGAAAGAATTTTTAGACCGTGTTTATAAAAATAATCAAAAGATAACAAACAATCAAGATGTTGCTCTTTCAAAATAAATTTGAAGTTCGCCTTCAGTCTTCATACAAATGGAAACATATTCTTAATTCGAACCTCTTGAATTGATTTTCTGTCGATAGCTGGTCCTTTTCGGTTCGTCTCTTCCTGCCTTCTAATTTCAAAAGCCATCTGTCCCTGTCCCGGCCTTGCGCAAATGTTTCGAACGGATAACATCTGGCTTGAAGCTGGCAATTTTTTGTAAATACCCAAAGGATAATGGGCCGTAATGATTAGGATAAAAACGCCTTGGAAAATTAAGAACGGTGACCGCAGCTCATTTGCTCGTGGTACAGAATTATACAGATAATTTATCTCTCTTAGAAAATGTTCCTGACGTGGTCGTATCGCGAAAGCTGTTATTGGCCAGTCAGAGGGTTATCTATCAGTGTTCACCATTTTATCACTGTATGCATTGACGCGATAAAGCGAATGGAAAGTTGTATAAATTGTCAGTGACAAAGTAATGATTAACTACGACTAAGTATGCAATTTTATTTAAATACTAAAAAGGGTTTATTGGTACCCAAAAACATGTTTGAAGACCTGTTCTCTTGAATGTTCCAGTCCAACGCGTAGATACGATGATGATTCAATCCAACATCCCAAATTACAGTTTCGCAGAATTTGAAATAAACAAAACCTCGCAAAGTAATTATGAATCATGAACATAATGTAAAGAAAAAAGGTAAGTAGGTACGGAAGAAAATAATTGGCGAAGTCTGCTGTACAGACGTCATAGGAATTATATAAGAGATCTTAAATACTCTTACAAAATATAGGTAAGATTGCTTTACATTTTCGACACGGTTACCGCAATAAGTAAGACGCAATCGATCAAGTTTTTCTACACCAAATAGGACCACACTTCTTTACTTTTTTTTGTTTTTATGTTCTTTAAATATTGAATAACAAAGCAGCATGATTGCGTAATCTACTGTAGGTAGGTATTTCCCAATATTTTTGTTTACTTAGCATAATACAAAATATGTTATCGTTTTGTTTTTTTAACCGACTTCGAAAAGGAGGAGGTTCTATGTTCGGCTGAATTTGTTTTTTTTTTATGTATGTTCGTTCACCTATATCTCAATCAATTGTGGATGGACTTTGAAAATTATTTTTTTGATTATAAGGTTATGCTTCCAAGTTGGTCCCATTGAAATATTGTTATGATCTGATCATGAACTTTGAAGATATGGCACAGAACTTCTCATAGGATCACAGCAGAACTGTCGTAACAAGTAAAATTGCTTTGTTTATACGTGTAGTCGATGACTGGGTGGAGGAAAAGGGGGAGGGGATGTATCGGATTGATCTGATGATGAAGCCAGAAGGTAAATTAATATAATCTAACCGTGATTGGGATTATTAGAATTGTTATGAGATGATTCTGGCCATAAGTTATTTTAGTTTGGCTGGGGGGTATTTTTTAGTGGTAGTATCATACCTAACTAAAAAGTGTAAAATAAAAAACTTTTTACAAAAAAAAAATACAATCGACTTCAATGTTACAAAAACACTGAAAAGTACAAAATAACCTTAATTTCGGAAGTCGGTGTTAAATAACGAAGGCACAAAACTATTATAGAAACAGCGACTTCCGAAATTTAAGTTATTTTGTACTTTTCGGTGTTTTTTTAACGTTGAAGTCGTATTTTTTTTGTAATCTATGTACTTATAGTAGAAACCACATCTGATCTTCATTACTAAAACTGCATAATATAGAAATTTAATCTGCTATTAAATTTATATCTAATCTACCGATATCAATTTATAGACGACCTTCTGATAAAAATATTTCGGCATAGTCGGGCAGACCGAATTTTGTTAAAATCAAAAGCTAACTAGCTCCTCATTAAAGAGATCCTGTTATAAACAGCAGAAACTGTAATTATCCAACATTAAAACAAGCAGCAGGCTATTATTAAGTCAACGATCTCAATATTTACTCAGTTTGTAAACAGGAAAACACCAACTACAGCGCATCGCTTGACTCACATCACAATAGCATAATTTCTAGACACATTTTCCAACCATTTTACTAGAATTATTTAGATAGGAAAATAAAATTGTAAAAAGAACATATGTCCTCAACAAACTTGATCATCTTCTACTCAATTACTGCATTCGATTTGTTGTCAATCTGCGTAAATAATCATATCTCTGCACATCAGTAGCTTACAAAGTGGTTGCTCAAACGTCATCGCAAAGAGCAAAGAGCGCTAACAATCATAAGTTCATAGTTATCCTAGGCTCTAGACTAGATAACTTAGAGGTATTCCCTACCTATCGTTATATAGCCCCTAACATTTAATTACATTTACGCAAATCACAGTTGAAATCTACGTTTCGTGAGATTATACAAAAGCCTTCTTCAACGTTCCGATCAGACTATTTCTCTGTGGAACGCGTCAATGAGAAATTTAGGATAGCATCCATTCGTAAGAAGTTGGCATAGTACCATCTACTTGAAAGCAGTTTCAAGCTTATAGACCAAGAAAATCGGGTTTGAAACGTGTCATAATTCTTCAGATTTTTCTTGAAAATTACTAGGGGTATAGAGAGAGACTCTGAAAGAATCAGGAATGTAGATATGTACTCAACAGAGGGTCAAAGTTATCTTGATACAATAAATAGCAACACAAGATACAGCTTGCTCGATGGACATAACTCGTGGAAGACTGAAGAGTTAGCAGGGAGTGCCAAGCTCGGACCACACCACGATCCTTTTCAAATAAGCTTAGCTTATAACCTAACCTAAGAATCTAAGAAGATTCTTAGGTTAGGTTATTTGCTTTGGGATTTCAGAATTCAACATTTTCACCCTCGGAAATGTCGATAAAAATAAATATGAGATTTTTCGTATTAATGTTTATCGAAAGACTTATAGATAATTCGAGCAATTAAAATTACTTAATTAAATATCTAAATACAATAGCCAACATAATTAAACAATATGTGTTAGCGGAAGTTATTATCAGATTTCTTGCAATAGCGAATCATGCAAAAACGTATCTTCAATAAATTTAGTTTAATATAGGCCATGTTTGACTTAATTATAACTACAAAATTAAACACTTCTAAGAATTTTTATTATTTAATTTTTGTGTTGAACACGATCGCGATGGTTCGGTTTTCCACATTTTCGATTATTAAACAACTTTCAGACGTGTGAATTTCGAAGACATGTGACATTCACCAACCCGCACTGGGCCTACGTGGTGGATTACGGCCCATTCTCTATCCTAGAGAGGAGGCCTGAGTCCCAGCAGTGGGAACATTAAAAAGGCTGATTATGCCGACTTTCAGGCCGGCCACATTTTTCGCCAAAACACTATTTAACATAGTACTCGTACATCTCAGAAGTAGAATTTGTTTTATTTTCATGATATAAATAAACCTGCTGATTAACACCCAGTTAAGAATAATTTTCTGTTTAGTTAACATTTTTGCTCAAAGTTCAAAGTCTAACAATAACATTTGTTATTTTTGTCATTATATTGTGGAAACTTGCAATTAGCAATGAAGTTATTTACTATTGGGTGATTCTTTGAAACCGAGTGTCTCATTTGTTTGGTCCAGTTTTTTCTTTACAATTTAATATTTTTATTTACATATTAGTTTTCCCCGATCACTAAATGTATCAAAGGCATTATTTACATATTAGTTTTCCCCGATCACATAATGTATCAAAGGCATTATTTACATATTAGTTTTCCCCGATCACTAAATGTATCAAAGGCATTATTTACATATTAGTTTTCCCCGATCACTAAATGTATCAAAGGCATTATTTACATATTAGTTTTCCCCGATCACTAAATGTATCAAAGGCATTATTTACATATTAGTTTTCCCCGATCACTAAATGTATCAAAGGCATTATTTACATATTAGTTTTCCCCGATCACTAAATGTATCAAAGGCATTATTTACATATTAGTTTTCCCCGATCACTAAATGTATCAAAGGCATTATTTACATATTAGTTTTCCCCGATCACTAAATGTATCAAAGGCATTATTTACATATTAGTTTTCCCCGATCACTAAATGTATCAAAGGCATTATTTACATATTAGTTTTCCCCGATCACTAAATGTATCAAAGGCATTATTTACATATTAGTTTTCCCCGATCACTAAACGTATCAAAGGCACTCATTTGCGCTCAGTGGCTTACGACTAGGGCTTTCAAATACCGGACTTTTTCAATACCGGTATTAGAATATTCAATACCGTGATCACGTGATCACGGTATTGAACTCAATTTTTTTTTATTTTTTATATTAGTGCTTGACTGTAATACCTTCTCATAAGAACTTTAATTAGGACATTAATAAAGCCATTTAAATACGTATTTTTGTTTTCGAATCAGTCTTTATTCTCTCTTAACCGTTCTAATAAGGTTCTAGTAAGCATGGCGCTACCTACCGTTTACCCACCTATTGTTTACCGGCGATTAGCAAATAAGGTAGGTTAAAACCATAGATCTGCCTAAGGTTTATGCTTACTTGACGCTTGATTGCATACGTTCGATACGTATCGAACGTATGCACAGCCATTGGAAGCTAGCGATTAGAAAATATGGCAGCTTAAAACTGTTTATTGTTTACTGGCTGATACATTCGGTACGTACCTATACTGCCCTTAAAAGTCAGCAAGCATCAAGACTCGTGTCTTTCTTATTAATATAAGAATATTTCCTATGTATTTATTGTACCAAACTACCAATTAAATGTATAATTTTGAATTGTTACTTTGTACACGTAGTAGTTAATAAGTACTAATTAGGCAAAATTAATAATAATTGAAGTTAGAAAACAAAGCCACATTCAAACCGCTGAAATATTAAATTTTTACTATTTAATTGTAGATCTAAAGGATAACGTAATTAGTTAAAGTAAAAAAGACATTAATCAAAGTGGAAAATGTCACAAGTTTAGATGCTTCTGTCTGTTGTGAATTCATGACTCGTCAACGGTTTTTACAAAAAAAAAAAAAAAACTATTGCGGGATCTGTTGAGAATTGAGACAAACTATAGGTGTACCATGTTGCTCGTCAAGATTACAAACTTATCAAAAATACACAATGACCAAGTTCACATGCACATGTTACCCGGGCGCTTTTGAAATACTGACTAACAAAACAATAACGTCGTAAAGAGCCTATTACACTACGCGTTATTCAGACCGTTTTAGTCTATGGTTCTGATAAATGATCTTTATTTTGCAAGTAGGTTTTATAAAAACACTTTTACACGTCAATTTTTTTCTCGTTAATTAAAACTTTATGAGGCCGGTGTTTCCTAGCTGACTACTCTGAGAAGAAACACCGAAACAAACTCAGGGGTCAAAGTCCCTTTTAAAGTCCATACAGCAAAACATGTAGTGGTCAAATCATATTATTATGAGAACCATGTAGATTGAGCCTGAGATGGTCTTTTGTAGAAAGAACCACACAGTTCTAAGTGGAACTGTCCAGTCAGTGCAAGCATTTGTCAGTGTGCGTGTAGATCAACTCAGGACTACTAAGGAGCTCAACGACTTGACGAACAATGCCAAAGAAAGTGAATACATGCCGTCTATCCAAATAGACGGCATCAAATACTCAAAACTGCCAGACATCATGTGAAAATAAAAAAGAAAAGAGTAATCCACATAGTTCTTACATTCACAATAATATTTACAATTTACAAAAGTGTAAATACAGCAAATTGTAAGAAAAAAGTAACGCATAGCGTAACAGGAGTCAGACTGTCTTGTGCTGAATAACGCGCAGTGTAATAGGCCCTTTAGGCTCGCTCGACTCAGAAACAGGTCTAGGCGAGGTGCGGGCGGGAGAGCTGGAGATAAGAGTTGGCGCTTAATACAAGTGTCAGAAAAATATTAAATCGTAATTTATATTAATAATACAATTTCTTGCTATTTATTACTACAAAACGCAATAATTTACATTAAGGATTGTAATACCGTAATCACGGTATTGACGAGTCAATACCGTGATTGAAAAAATACCAAAATATATCCGTGATCACGGTATTACGGGATCCCGTAATACCGGTATTGAAAGCCCTACTTACGACACAAAATGCATAGGCACAAAGCTAGGCCAGATGAAAGAGTATTTTGCATTTTTGTTTACATCATTTTTTAATTACATTGAATGCTGTTTGAAATAAATGATTCACCATTCCTTACATTTTCTTTACTATATTCTTACAAGAATTGTACATTCTAAGAATTTATAAATTATAGATTACGTAGTAATTTTGGGAATCTGTCATTACTAGATTAAACCCTTCATATAAGCATGCCCGTTGAATGTTTTTTTCCTATGTTTTTAATTCGAAATGAGATGTTTTCTTTACTTTTTTTACGAGATACGACCCCTAATTAGAGTTAAGAATTATTGAAAAAAAAAAAAAAAAAACTTTTTACATAAAAATACAACCGACTTCAATGTTAAAAAAAACCGGCCAAGTGCGAGTCGGACTCGCCCATGAAGGGTTCCGTAGCAGCAAGTAACATAATATAAAAGTTCTTGTAATGTGTTGTAACTTTGATCGATGTTTTAATAATAGTGTATTTTTTTCGGTTTATGACGCATTAAAAAAAAACTACTTACTGGATTTCGTTCAAACCAATTTTCGTTGGTAGTTTTTATAGTAATGTACATCATATATTTTTTTTAGTTTTATCATTCTCTTATCTTGGAAGTTAGAGGGGGGGGACACACATTTTACCACTTTGGAAGTGTCTCTCGCGCAAACTATTCAGTTTAGAAAGAAATGATATTAGAAACCTCAGTATAATTTTTGAAGACCTATCCATAGATACCCCACACGCATGGGTTTGATGAAAAAAAAATTTTTGAGTTTCAGTTTTATGTATGGGGACCCCCAAAATTTATTGTTTTTTTTCTATTTTTGTGTGAAAATCTTAATGCGGTTCACAGAATACATCTACTTACAAAGTTTCAACAGTATAGCTCTTATAGTTTCAGAAAAAAGTGGCTGTGACATACGGACGGACGGACAGACAGACAGACAGACAGACAGACATGACGAATCTATAAGGGTTCCGTTTTTTGCCATTTGGCTACGGAACCCTAAAAACACTGATAACTTTAATTTCGGAAGTCAGTGTTTCTATAATAGCTTTTTCTCTTCGTTATTTAACACCGACTTAGCTTAATTTTTGGCGTAATTTCCCCGGACTACAAGTGGCTAAAGCAATACGATCGTTTAACTGCCTGTGGAAAGAGACCCAACAACACCTCATTAACGTCCATTATCCAACAATAAAGAGAGTTTAAAGGCTGACTGATGATACAGTGACGGAAACAGTGACGGCGAAACGTATACAGTAAATATTCTGATGTCTTCCTTAAGTACTATTTAAAATACCCAAATTCGTTATTGCTTAGGAATGCATAGTTAGGAAGTTGATCCCGGCTGTCATTAGTACATCTTTGACTGTCGTCTAACTTACAGGTCGTCTGAAGCAAGGACAGCTGACAACTGTCTTGCCAAGTGGTATCGTGCTACCCAATTACTGGGTTTTGGAACTTAGATAGGTAACTCTTCATCTAAAATATTGGTATTCGGCTGTATCTGGTTAGAGTGGAAGCCGACCCAAACAAAGATGGGGAAAAATCACATCATCGCTTTCCATCAGGTGAGATAGTGGTCAAACGCGAGCTTATCTATAATAAAAAAAAATCAAGGCGAATAGATGATATAAAATATTAGGGTAAAGAATTGCTTGTCTGGACCTATATAACAGCCTTTTTTACCAAAGCATGGACCGTTTTCCCTTGGCTCCTGCTGGCAAATTTAGGGCCCATACAAAAATTTGCGATGTGATGTCGCATCGTTAAAAGTCTACGAGCTCGTACGACGCATCGCAAAAATTTGCGAATTCACAATGCACAATGAAGCTTTGCCTTACGAAATCGCATCACTGCAATGCCCGGGAGCCCTAAGATAACTATTTCTTATGAGCTGTTGTTAGTCGGGGATTGGCACAAGAAAATAGAAGCAAAACATTTTTAATTAGCACACAACTTAAATTAAACAAAAAAACTACAAGAACAACGTGTCTCACGGAAAGATATATAATGCCATGCAAAGCAACAGCCGAAATCTGTGGACGATGAAGAAACTGCTGAAATACAAAGTTTAGATAGAAATAATCCCTTTTATGTCTTATCGTGAGCACGGAGTCTTTAACCTAATACATAGTCAACTCCTCCAATAGTAGAACATTCTATAAAAGGTGCAAGTGCAAAACGTGCCTCATGTTATCTGGTCACGTTATGATCTATCACTGGCCCTGTAGGAGCTAGGCAAGCACTCGAAGCCACGTGTACCTACTCGTGCAGCAAGCAGTTACAACGTACGGGCTATAAATCTTACTAAAGTGGTATGCACAAGCACAGCGACCTATTTTCC
Organism: Mythimna albipuncta; assembly: GCA_929112965.1. NCBI lineage: Eukaryota > Metazoa > Arthropoda > Insecta > Lepidoptera > Noctuidae > Mythimna > Mythimna albipuncta. The sequence continues at coordinate 4,503,495 of OV815973.1, forward strand.
TCATTTCAGCTACACCTGCGCACACAAAAAAACTTACAAAAACTATTTTTCCAATAAGAAGGAAGTCATTCTTTAGGCAGAGGCTTTGTGTGTAAATAGAATTACAACGACGGCCAGATTAACATAAATTACCGTCACTTACATCCGTATATATGTTGTATTTGTCAATTGGTGAATCGATTTGTTACACAACAGTTGCCCTAATGCATGTAAAAATATAGAACAATCTGTAAATAGTTTTGATTTATAATCTAATGTAAGACAAAAAGTAAGAGAAATATTTTAAGCCGCATTTACACATTCACACGAGTGGCCAAGCGTGCACTTAATATACAAATGTTTCGTTGAACAACGAGGGGAATGGTGTGGTGAGTGGCGAGGCGAATGTGTCAACCCGGTATCATAATATAAGCTTCTTAAATTTTCCGTTTTTTTTTTTTTACTAATTATCAATACAACCTACTTTCAGTCCATAATCAGTCGTATCAGTTTAGTTCAAAGAAGCCCTGACATTACTGACATAATCGTTACACTGAAGTTATCTTACATAAACGCAATGTTTTGCTGTGCCCACCACTCATCGAACAATCTAACTAGAGTGAGCCAATAGGTCCGTCAATCGTGATCTCCTTCTCCTACGGTCATTCTGATTTTCGTAATCTCTTAACTAAACGAATGTTACCTAACTCTAATTGCAGTGAATTATACAAATGGCATCAGCGACGCGAAGATTACTAATTGTGTTGCCATTTCAGCCGACTGAAATTTATGTAGACAAGAATACAAATGGATTTATTTTCACTGATTTAAATTACTCCGCCAGGATTGTACAAAGCGTTCGTAGGAAAATGGTCCTCAAAGAAAATCATAAGCGTGAATAAATAAATGTGCTTTTCCATCATACTTGGCAACGGTCATTAAACAAACTGCAGGCGCTATGGATACAGTGTGCCAGACTTTTATGATAAACAACACACAAATCACTAGACAATTTACAATGAAATCGTACTCGTGTTTAACATGATGCAAAATGTAAGAAGTACATCATTATTAGCGGAATTCAGCCCAGAGCTAAATTGCAACACGAAGCAGAAACACCGCTCAACATAGAATAAAACTAACGGTATGGTTTTGTAACGGAATTTTAATAGAGCCACATACAAAATGATCTCGCTATTCATGATTCTTTGTTCCGTAACAATTGAATGTACATATTGCATTAGATCACTTAGATTAGACAACCTGACCTAAAATTGGCCACTCCTATATACCTATACACTAAGCGCATCAAAACATCATTTGAAATTCTAAGCATGAAGTAAATTTAAAATTCCAATTACCCAAACACTAACATAAAGCGGAAAGCTGCAAACAAAACGATTCAAAGAAATTTATTGCGACTTTTTTTAAACTTGAGGAAGAGGATGAGAACTTCTCGAAGGTGGTAAAGCTACAGACAGTTTTTTTTTTAGAACATTTGTGAGTCACGTTCTTGTTGGCCAAGAAAGCTTTTGACGAAGGTTTCGATCTTAGTATACGTGCGCAAAGAATACAGTCTATGCTAGTCTAGCAGTTTCCAAGTAACCAGATCTACAAAATGAAAACTTGGCCGCAGAAGCGCCAATGCAGCGACTGCCAGAATTGTTACCGTCATTTGAACCTTGCTGAACAAAGCAAACTAGGAGTACCGAGTTAAAAATATAGGAGATTGTTTCATCACAAGGAGAAAATACTCATTACATGTAAAAGACAATGATGTATATAATGCAGCGAACTCCAATGATAATGAAGTGTGTGTATCTTTCGTATTTTCTCGAATACGAGCAAACTCATGTCGCGCAAAGCAAAACCTCAACACATATTGAAAACGTTTACAGAACGAATTTTATTATCTTCAATAAATAGTCCGTATATTCAGTGTTTAACCTAATAAACTGATTTGAGACGGAATTGTTTCAAACTGTCCATGTCATGTCTTTAAGCATTGTTTTGGCAGTGGGCCAAATAAAGCGCGCAAAAATATCATGTTCAATCCTTGAAATCAACAAAGGCCTATTAGGAAACATATTGAGGGGCAACAAAAACTTTGTCCTTCCTCATTCCATCTTCCGTGGTGAGGAGGAGGTTGAGTACGCTGTGCGAGTGACCGAGTGAGTCACACCGGGACAAAGAGCCGGCAATGACCGGCGACAAAACGAAATAGAGGAAAAGCTGTGAATATGCGTGTGGTCTAATTTTACGCCTAAAACATTTATATTTGAATAAAATAAAACCACGCCGCTGCCCCGGAACCGAGTCTGAATCATTGTTGCTAAACTTTGTCATTGTCTACATTTCCTGAAATAAGCTTTTTTTGGGGTAGCACAGAAGTGTTGACCTAGTTATATGATGCTCCCTCGTTTTTTGCAATTAGTGTTTTGTATCGTTAAACTCTGACCTGTAGAAAAGTAGACCGATGAAAGTACATTCCGAGAACACGTTGCTTATAGCTAAAGATCTTAGTAGGCCTAAAAGAGACCAAGAAGATGGTTCTATCCTGTAATATTGTGAGAATGCAGTGTGCATCGTTCATTTCCCTTAGTTAAGAGAAAAGTAGAATATGCTTCAAAAATGTTTTGTTTGGTTTTAATCTCTTTTAATTAATTAAGCTTTCTTCTACTGTCCTTTATAACAAAATAGAAATGAAAAAAACATAAGAAACCTTTTGATTGTTTATTGCTTGAGGCAAACTCATCAAGATTAATTGGTCTCCCTAACATGGCCCATTAATCGCTTGGCCGTTTCAATTGGACCATTCCTCTATAACTGTGGTTTAATTTTACCGCGTCGCTTTGTGAGTAAACCAAGACGGTTGCATGTTGCATTCGCGCATACGGGATGAGTAAGCAACGCTCTAAATCCGTTCGCGATATTTATTTAAATCTCGTAAAGGGAACACGTGGTGGAAGTGCAGATGGTATCGAACCAGCAGATGCGGCAGAGCACTGTTTTATATCTGTAAGATTATTTGGAGGAATCCTAGTGGCGAAAATCGGCCCGTAATATGCAATCCTAAAATTAACAAGTAAACACCTATTTTGTCCAATACTGTCCTTGGAAATATTAAGCACAAGGATATTTAACACAATAAATTAACCGTCAAATTACTTCTTTGAAGAATATTTTGTCAGAAAATTGTGTTAGTGATTATTAAACAAGGCAAGATTAACTTTTGTGCCTCCATTACCTAAATTGCTTTCGTTAGAGAGATCGTTTGAGTGACTTATTCAAATCTGCGCAGTATTACTGCTCTTGATATTGGAAGTCAATTCTTGTCTTGCCATTTGAGCTATACAATTTTTAGGTGTTAAATATATCAACACATTGATATCCGTAGCGGGGTAAGAACGAGTATTAATAGAGCATCAGTCATCGTCGTGTCTACCACGCTGATTGAGGTTTGGCACTCGACGAATCCTAAATCCGCGAGTAGTCCATGTCTAACATGACAGCTGATACTACTCTATACTCTTTTAGCAATGCCACGTTTTCTTGATACAAATCAGAGCACAAAAACACACAAGCATCGAAAGTTTACATACACGTTTTATAGAGCTCTGAGTGAGCTCCTTCGTGCAATCCGCTTAAAAAAAGTAACATCGCTTCAAGCTACTCAATCATCCGAAAATAGAAACTTGGGAGCAAACAAATCTGTGATTTCTCTTGCGCCATTCACTTTTGGAATATTCTAACACTGAATTTTCTTGGTTCAATCATGAATTCTGAGTACGTACGCCCACAGTGGTGCCTGTGTGTAAACACCAACTCGAATGGGGTCAACGCTCTGCCACCTACTTTCCCTACAGAGAATTATTATTGTCCATCAGACAGTGGAATAATCAGCGCACATAGTTATGTAGATAAGCATATCGCGCGGCTGGTTCAAGGCAATTACGAAGTCGCAGACGACGATGTGCTGTTTTAGTAAAACGTAGCATTGATATATTTCACAAGAGTTCTAGTCATGGCGAACCAAGTCACAAACGCAATATTTTTTTATAAACTATCGCATGCAAATCTCCTTTTATGATCATTGTTGCGACTGTTACGTACTTAGATATTCAGCATTGTATACGTATAACATCATGTATTTAAATATTTATTGTGTCTCCGCCTTGACAACATATAATATAATATTATGTCGAATGAGATATGAGTTGCGACTCTCCTTGTGGACGAAGCAAATATTACCAACTATGCGAACACGAAGGATGCTCTTTAATACGTACTCGCTAGACTCTGCGAGTACTCTCAATTATTTAACCCTCAATCAATGTTATTCATATAAAAATGTATCTAAGATAGGCCCAATGTTTGTTACTTTGTTCATAAGGATGATCCGTGACTGAATATCGCACTAACTTCCTATAAATTATGGTTGAGCTAGTGAAAATGGTTACTGGTATTATGTTCTTGACGCAATCAAATAAATAAACAAACGCCTCTCGGGCGCTCGACGGCATGCGGCATGGCTGACGAGGTGCAGTGTGCAGAGTGGAAAGTCTCCTTTACTTTCGTTGCACAAAGGAAGCGGTTTCACTTCCTCGTCGTTTAGATAACATAGGAAGTAGTGAGTGACACCGACTCATTACGGGATAACAAATGATTCCATGACGCTAATAAGAATAACGTGATTGTCAGCTTGTCAGCATTCTCTTAGGAAACAAAAAAAAAAAACGAAGCAACGTGCAGTGGTAGACAGAAGTCGCATATATGTGAAAGAAATCCTTTGGCAATCAGATCATTTAGCAATTACAAATTATTTAACACAAAATCTACCAAAATTTAAAAGCTTAGAATTAAAGCTGCACTTACTACCCAGTCTGTTTGTTGTAAGTAGTAAATCAATGGTAAAAATTGGTCAGTAGTAATGTGCACGGTTAACAGAAGATTCGAGAACATTCCAAGTTTCAAGGAGAGAGAAACATAAGTAGGCACCCAAGTACTAAGTTCAGTCTCGAGACTTGGCAAGTCTGTGAAGTTACAAACATTTAATTAGTGTAATGTTCTAGAGAGCTCTTGTACAGCATCACTAATTAAATTCAATGATATGGCGTTTATAAATCGACAAGTTCGTGATAAGCCAGATACCTGTCATACTGTTTGGATCAGAATGTTGGGCTGTGGAAAAGGCGGTTGAAAAAAAACTGCATGTAGCGGAGATAAGAATGTTGAGATGTATGTGTGGTAGGCGATGGTGGTAGGCGATGGTGGTAGGTAAAGTGAGAAATGAGTATAATAGAAGAAGTTTGTAAGAAGTCAAAAGGGGATTGTTTGTCTTGGTATGGTCATGTGAAGAGGAGCGATGAAACGCGTGTTAAGGAGTATTTTCATCATGTAATGACTTTTCTCGCTCTGCTCTGGGTGGTGCGGAAGGGGCATGTCGGATTTTATTGACAAGAATCACACTTGTGTTCTTCAGTTACCATTTTCATTCCAAGTAAGAAAATCCCCCGCGGCCCTGGAGCGCATCGGCCCTGCTCGGCGCCTATTGTTTGCTGACATCTCTGCTGACGACTTGGGCTCGGATCATTCGATTATTGTATAGCCGAACGGCGAAATACCCATTGCTGGACGTCCGCAAGCCAGCGTCTACTGTAGCTGGTATTCGGGGTCTGGCTCTCAGCGGTTGGGGCGTGAGGATGTTCGTTCCCTCACGCCTGAGGCCTCCTGCGAAGTATTAATGCTAGCGAATGAGGAAGATGTTCGTTCCCTCACGTCTGAAGCCTCCTCCTTCGCTAGCATTACTGTTTCGCATCGCTAACTCTTCGCTACAATTCTTCCTCGCTCTGGACCTTATCCTGAATCAGGGCCCGGTGAGAGAGGTCTCTGTCGCCGATTGCCTCATGTAAATGGATGGAGAGGGCAAAGAAAAGATGGATAGATTATGTGAGGAGTAGGTAATATGAAAGAAATGGGAGTTAGTGATAGCATGAAAGGTGACAGGACAGAATGAAAGAAAAAATCATGTTGCGGCGATCCCAAAGAACACGGGACAAGGGCAGGAAGATGATGAAGTTTATAGTGGTAGGTACAAGCAGTGGAATTTGTCAAGAAAATAGAAAAATTGGTTACATAAGTGAAATGTACTAACATAAAAAGAATTTTTATTGGATAACACAACATAAAAAGTGCAGTAGGAATCTTATACCAACCATTTATTACGAGATGACATTGTGAGATAACACAGAAGACAATATAAGAGATTGTTATGCAGTTGTTATAGGGGGAAACTTGAGATGAAATATTTATCTAATTATTCTAGCTCATAGGGGAAAGCCGTGTAAAGATAGTGTGCCTTGTGCAATGACTATGAATTACTCACTTTATTACTTTAGTGGAATGAGGTGCAGTAAAAACAACTAGTGGGTATAGAGTAGGCTATAATGATATTGAGTGGGTGGACTTTTGGACACTTTTTTTCTCATATCTCAATCAACAAAATGAGCCATTCTATTAGCTGTGCTATTAAACTGGAATTATATCAACACTGAAGTAAATAATCAGTAATTCATTGAAGGATACTGTATTTCTGAATACCGTTTGATTATGTACAGTAGGTGTATAGATAACGGTAGGACTTCCATTTTAAGGGATAATCATCTCTCATTTCTGTAGTTTGTTTAAAAACTTGTTAATATAATTATGATATATCATTTTTATGTGTTGTTTTCTTTCCTTGTTGATAAGTATAAGGTACTGCTTGATAGTAGTTGACCCATACTTATGTTTTCCCATGTGAACTTTAGATACACTGTAAAAGGCGTAAATGTCAGTTAATTATTTATTTATGTATGAAAATGTATACAAAGAACTGTATAGTTTTATTTTACTGGTCAATTGGCCAGATATTTTTTATTATAATAAAATTATCTATGAAAAACAACAAATTTTCAATACAATGTTACACAAAGTCAGTAAAATATATATACTTTTTTTATATAAAGTCAACAAAGTGACATTTGATAATAAAGCCAATGAAATTGTACACAAAAACATTTTATAGATAAGTTAGCACTCATTATTTTAATCTGTGATTTTAATATAATTTTTTAGTACAACACAACAGTAAGTACTGCAATATCACATGAAAAATAGTATCTATTAACTAAGGAGTGGAAATATAGAATGCGTGTGAATTTGATAGGTAAAAGAAAGTAATTGTTTTTTAAGTCAGAAAAACATTTAAAATGGCTTGTTTAATTTTTTGGTTTTCAAATAACTAAATGGATTTACAAAAATCATTTCACATGGAGTAGCCCGATACCAAAATAAAAATTACTTATGGAACTTAAAATTAATAAGGTGTCACAATGGGCGGTCTTATCGCTAAAATATATAACTATAACCATGTCTATATAATGCAAAAACAAGTAAGAGCACAATTGCATAAAACTGCAGGACACAGCTGAGAACAAGTCTGGTCTTTTTTATTAGCAAACCTAGACACAGGGCAGAGAATTTAGATTCAAAGCAATAATTATAAGCTCCTACTATGTTTTTTTTAATGGAGTACAATAAAGAGTGTATCACTCTTCAGAGATAGTTAGAGATATTATGAAATCTGTGTGTTAATAGGAGGCAATATCTGAAAGTACTGCCAAATATATATAATTTTGCCAAGTCATTATTAATATAGTTTTGTAACCAAATTACAAAATTATATGTGTGTATATATAATGGATATAAAATGAATGCAAAGATATGCTTTGCCTGACCTACAAACAATCTGAAATAATGCATGGTTATTTTAAAACAGACCATTGCACTGGAACATAGGAAAAATTATAATTATAACAAATATAGATAATAAAAGTTTATAATTTTCTCTAGCAACTATAGAAAACTTGATTTTACTTAGAGTTGAGTAAGCACATACAATATTCAATATTAGCTCAGTTTCCACCACATAATCAGTAAAGAGGCTAATTAGTTAAACGGGAGGTCCAATTAATTTGCATGTAGTGTTATGGGCTTAATTGTATAATATTATACATAGAAAATCCTTAACTTCTGTGCTGACACATCCATTTCTTTCTAAGCTATTACAAACACAAAATATGCACTGAGTACAGTTAATCAACATGAAAAAATTTAAAAAAAAAAGCAACTATTTTACAAGCACTAAATTATGGGCACTTTCTATTTCAGAAAGAGGGAAGATGGAATTTTCTGTGCAGTGGCAATCTGCCAGTTCCTAAGAGCAACACATTGTTAGAAAATAGGAATCAGTGCAGTTGTAAAAGCTACTAAACATTTTTGAATATTTACATATAATGCAATTAGGATTTTTATACTGGTTCTATTAACCGAGGTGACATGCATTTCGACAAACCGAGACGAAGGGATGAACTTGACACTTACCAGAGGGTTTAGACCACAATGGTAGAAAACAGAAATGTGAGGTAGGGAGGAGGCCTTCACCCAGCAATGGGGGATAGCTTAACCTTTCAATCATGTCAATTAGAGACACAATAGAAAGACAATGACAGAGCAAACACCCGCTTTTGCTTGGGGTTTAATGAATTAAATGATCTTGAAGATTGTAAGTGAAGAGAGATTTATGACTCTCCAATGTTTTGTTTGATACAATTTCTTGGTCTAAAGGCCCGATTTGGCATTTGAGATAGACCCTAGAATGTAACTTGGGATGAAACTGACAAACACAATAAAATAAAATTTTGGTGCCGAGTGTAGTAGTATGTAGCTATTTTACTAGTAGCTACACTTTACACCGGACAAGTCAAATTAAATTGTCTAAATACAAATGTCAATATGGGCCATTTATTTTTTGACAACTTTAGTAAATAAGAGATTGGGCTATTAGCAATCTTATAAGTATGAAAAAACATAGGCACTTTTACTAGCAGCTCATAAAGTGGTAACAGCACTTCAATATATTCAGTAAACTATTGATTTACAAGCAAGAATTGCAATTATTGCTTACATAAACAGACGTAATGTGAAAAATCCATCCCTGTATTGTCTTAGATAAATTAAATGCTAAATGAATATTTCGCGACAATACGAGTCATCAATGTCAATTTATGGGCTTCAGACGTTTGTCGCACAAATTGAGCATTCCCAAAATAGTGGCTTGAAAACATCGTTTTACGTTAGCGTTACGACAGCGACTATTACGTAGATATTTTTTATTCATAGGCGTAACGGCAATAATAGTCAATTAGGATTATCACGCTAAGGGGATGCAATAGTAAATGTCACGAATATCCTGTTAGATTGGAGATAGAATCATCAGTAATCACGTTGCGACAAATTGGCAATTAAAAACGTGGAATTGAATCAGTTCATAACTGTTACTTCTACAGTTAGGTGCAGAAAAAACTAAGTCCACCAACTTGATCGCACCAACTAAGACTTTCATGTCTTTAAACTATCTAAATCATCTATATATTAAATACAATTATAAAATACTTACTTTCAGTCGCGTAAGATTTCCATCTCGTGCAGCGTTGAAAACGACTGTTTTGAAATCCATGATGGTTCTCTTTGCTTCTTAAAAAAAACTCACAAAAACAGAAAATCACTTCAGGAACAGCACTTTCTTCTGAATATAATCATTGAAAATACACTGTATCACTATAAAACAAAGCAACCAGTCAGTCTATTTCAAAACACTTCGACACTGCAAACTCAGTCGCTCAACAAACAGCTGCAGCGCGACGACGATCTGCCAATTAATGTCAAAAAGTCCAATTCAATTCTGCCATAATTTCAAAAATGACCACAGACAATGTAGTTTCCTACGTTATTCTAGTTGGAATACGAGTCTTTTTGAATAATCTTATAGAACGTAGCGATTATATACTCTTTGTAATCTTATTTCATTCATATTAATAGGTAAAGGTTTTGCACTCCATACATGAATCATGATGAATATTCTTGTAGTGGTACACAGAATAATCTTACCACTCGTCTAAATAAGATCTGCGCTGCCACCGACGCGGCCTGGTGATGATGTTATGGAAATGGAGTGGCAAAACTTTGGCTCAAAAAAAATTAAATCACTAATGTGCCAGCGATAGTGATATTTTTTATAATATTGCGTTGTTTTGTGCGTCGTGCGGAATAAACATGTTTTCTTTCTTTCTTTCTTTCTTTCTTTCGATACGACGAAGAAGACATTTCTTATATTATTATGCATCACCGTATTGTAGTGTTCCACGCGCACATCAAGAAGTTGTCAACAACTGTAGGGACTCAGCAGTGTCGAAGCCTACTGGGGCCATGGGTGATGTGAAAGAGATCCCCGGGGCCCTGGAGCAACGGCAAAGAATGAACAGGCGTGGGTTTTTAATCAATAAAAGTTACACTATCTCCCGCTCCGCCCAAGGTCTAGAGATGTATTGAAAACAATCGTGAGATTTGTTATTTGAGGGCGCTGCTGTGATAAATATCGTTTTTGTTAGAGTCTGTCTAATAAGTTAACCGACTTGGGTAATTATTAGGATTGAATGAAATGTGATGTAGTCAACACGGGTTCAATAGTCAAGGGTGATTAAAAGATAGAGATCACTGTTTACTAACAGAAGAACCTTATAAAAAGTACCAAATATAAGTATTTTTTAAATGATTTAATATTACACTTAATTCCCAAGTCGGTTGACTTATTAGACAGACTATATGTGAGCAACATTTTGATGTCATTATACTGCGACTGAAATTTGGCATAAATCAAGGTCGAACAACGCTCGGCGATAGAGTAGGGATCGCCTTGATCATTCCATGCATTGGCGAGCCAATCGTCTTAGTTGTTAGATACAAGCAGCAACGCAGTGAACGAATGAGGAGTGACGTCTATGACGCGATGGTGCGGCCAGCCAATCACTGACACTCCCCGCCCCCGCGGTGCACTTCGCACCACTAAAGAGACCATGTTGTGGGTTATGCTCGCCTATGTAGTCATAGTCATAGTAGTCATAGTAGTATTATATATACAGTCTGCTATTACAATAGTATCACAATAGTCTATCATTGATGTTATAATTGTCGATTTTGGCAAGTTTGGTAATCTACTAATCTATTGGCCTTATTATGACTTTTCAATGGTCAACCACTGATACTCCATTGAAAGAAGTGACTTAAAATGGTAATTTCGTACATATTGACAAATGAATATTTGACGTTTGCGGTAATCTGCTAAAACTTTTTTGAATTAGCAGATTACAAACTTTTAGCAAAATGACAATGGTTTCATGTTGGAATGACGAATTTATAAAAATAGCAGACTTGGGGCCCTGTTTTGTTGTTTGTTATTTTTTTTGTTCACATTATAGAATAAAGAAGATATAATCTGGTCGGTACTTATCAAATCAATATCAATCAAGCCTAAAGCGTAGAATTAAATTAATTAAATTTGTTTGAATAGTGGATTATGCCCTTTGTGTTTAGAGTTAACTCTAATGACGTCATTGGGTAATTACTCTACCCTAGCATTATCAAGCATATTGCGGCTTACTCCAACCTAGTCTGCTCAAAGTTAGGGTCAAAGATTTTATATATCCTGTACAAGGAATTAGGATATATAAAATCTTTGGTTACGGTTAGTTGGGTTAACTCTAGGGAGTTACTAGAGTTATTTATGAACGACCCTGGGTTGGAACTCTACTCAACTCTGGTAATTTTTGAACGCACTACCACGCACTAGGATTAGTGTTGGGATTTTATCCGATTAAATACTCAAAATGATTAAATACTCAATAAATACACGTTTTTATTGGATAAATACTCGATTAAAAACGAGTATTTATTGATTATTTATTCATTTTGAGTATTTAATCGGATAAAATCCCAACACTAACTAGGAAAGATAGGCGAAAGTACATGAATGTCAATTGTACCAACCTAACGAATTTTAATGGAACAACTGATATTCTCGATTTAGGGCTTACCGAAAGAGTGAGTCTATGACTTGCAAACCAGCAATGGACAGTGTACAAATATGACGATGTATAACAATTTCGAGAATGCCATTCTTGTGATGAATGATGATGGATGACATGACAGCCGAACAAAAATTACGGCGTGGATTTATGGTTAAAAATTTTGCGAAAATCTGTTGACTGTTTCTCGAAATACATGTTTAGTTACAATTAACTGCGTTATTTGCATGGTGATTGATAACTGTAAATAAAAGTTGTAAATGTTAATATAATGACCGATAATTCAAAAGTTTCGAGGCAAAGTTTGTGCATATCATTGTCGTTAGCGCGTAAGTCGGGCTCTCCGGTGTTTAGTGTGTTATAGCAGCGGTGGACGGTGTTATAGGAGATGGTGCCGATGGTGTTAGCAAACGGATCAAAAGAGAACTATATTTGATTGTGTATACTGGAGATATCGCAGTAGATTTTTGTTAAGATGTATCCTACAGCTACGCGGCACCCGGCTGCCGCGGTAAGGGTTTGTGTTGTTTTTCTATCTTTCGCTGGCTTTCAACTTCATTTATTTCTGTCACAACAGAAGTAGGACTCTGTATAGTTGCTTGTTGAAGTAGATTCTGTTTAGACCCTATTATTGTTTGTCACTGTTTGTGCAGGGACCTCAGCCACCAGCAGGGCCTATCAAATTTACAATAGCAGACACACTAGAGCGTATAAAAGAGGAATTTAACTTTCTACAAGCTCAATACCATACGTAAGTACATGTTCTTATTTACTTTGCTAACCTGTTCTAATTTGATCTGTTTCTATTCTTAATCATTATCTTATCTTGAGATTAAGTTACAATTCATTGTTTACAGTTTGAAATTGGAATGTGAGAAACTGGCCAGTGAGAAGACGGAAATGCAGAGGCATTATGTTATGGTAATTAAACTTTTATATAGCCGAAGATAAAGAAAGTTTATTTATGAACAAATATCATTGTTAAGTCAGAAATAAATAAGGAGAGGCGATAAACTAAGATAATAATTATTCAAATATTAAATGTTTGGCCTAGATAATGATGTAGGCTGAGCTTAGTTATATTCAAACAGTAATTATTGAACATGTTGTGAAATTAAGTCAATATAGAAACTTTGTTACTGATAAGCAGTACTAATTTATTGTTATAACCTATGTTGTTAATATTATCTTGAAAATTTTTTGTTATTTGAGCTCAGGTGCTTGAGTAAATTTAATTTTGACTGCAATACATGTTAAACACACTTTCCAATATGTTAAACGGTCCTATTTAGCACATTGGTGTCAAAGTTTTTAGTCACACAGTCTTAAAAATTTACAATTCTTTTATTGCTTTAAACTTGTACCTAGACTGTAAAATGTGACCTAGATTCTCTACCATAAACAATAATTTGGTATAAACCGTGTACATGAAGTCTGCTTTTATGAGGAAAATTAAGATAATAATACTAATAAAGTTGATAATTTTCTACCTACTGTTGTGCAATATTGAAGCCAATTCGTTTCAGCTCAATTTGATGAAATTATAGGCATACTAGCCCTAGCCCCTGCCTCATATGGGTATTCCAAATCTTTGAAATTTTCTATTATAATATGCATGTTTTATACATCTAAACAGGCTCTGACAAATCTCTCTATCTATTCATGAAAACCACATGAATATATAATCTGTTCCATAATTTTTAAGTTAATCATGAGCTGAAAGACTCGGCGGGGAATTTTATTTTGTGAAAGGATTAGTCTCAACTGTTATCAACAGGTTAGACAATTTCCAGATAGACTAGCAATAAGCTTCATGTAATGAAAGAAAAAAAACATTTGGCAAAAGATTGTAGGTATAACATTGTAATGAAATAACAATATAACAGTAGTTTTAAAACTAGGTTGCACCAAAAAGGTCTAATTTGCAGATGTGCATGGGACTTGCCACTTGTCATCTTTTTTTTAAAAGAATAATTAAAATAATTAAATGTAATTTCATTTACAGTATTATGAAATGTCTTATGGTCTCAATGTGGAGATGCATAAACAGGTAAATATCAAACTCAAAAGCTGGTACCGTTATTTGCTGTGAGTAATAGTCTACATTAGTTTATTTTGCATTTACAGACAGAAATAGCCAAGAGACTAAGTGCTATTATAGGACAGGTGCTCCCATTCCTAGCACAGGAGCATCAGCAACAGGTGGCTTCTGCAGTGGAGAGAGCTAAACAAGTCACCATGTCCGAACTGAATGCCATCATTGGGGTAAGCTACCTACATACCACCGTAGATAACATACCGTAACTATAAAAATGCAGTACATATAAAAATATTTATTCATCCTAAAGGCTTGTATAGTGTTATGAATAATAATCATTAATTTAGCCCATTAATTATTTTGCTTATTTATTTTATTTTGTTTTTATAAAGCTAGGATAACTTGTTATCCACACATAAAAATATATGTATCAATCTAAAAAATTGTATGGATTACTTATTATCATAAAGTATTTTATTTTATGCAAATTATCCAATGTTATCTGAATTATATATTTCCTTCAATACTACCAAAATGATTTTTGTACATGAATTTTGAATATTTTAATGCAAGTTCTGAAAAGTGGATGTAGAACTGAGTCTGCTGTTAGTTATATTGTCGTTTTTATTAAATATCTTATATTTCCATATTAAGCAATTAAACTGTATTTATTATTTCTCTTGACAAATATTTGTGGCTTTAGTTCGTAATCATCAAGCCACAGACAAAAATTTGCTACTTTCTAATTTAGCTTAAGCAATGACCTGCATTTAATTGCAAACAAACTAAAAAGTGCAATTAGTATTTAGTGAAGTAACCATATTTTTATGACAAAATAATTGCACAGTTCAGTTGCAGTTGTCATGCAGTTTGCACGAGCTGGATATCATTTTAATGATGCAAAACTGAAGGGCCATGGCTGTAGCCCTTAATCCTACTTACTGAAGAACTAATAGGAGTAGTTAAAAGTATCAAGGTTCTTTGCAGAAATCACATCTTATTGATTAGTATCATATTGGCAAAGAAATGATTTCAGTTCTCATTACAGACAGCATACAAAATAACATTCTGTACATTTTGTTAGTCTACCCTGTACATTATATCTATACTGTAAGCAACCAAGCATATGTTAACAGGCAGTTACGTTAGAGCAGGTTATGTACACCAGCATACATATATATTGTTAATGTTGTTCGCAGCAACAACAACAGCAGGGTCTCCAGCAACTGCTTGTAAGTCAAGATATAGCTATACAGTGCTTGGTACATTGATATATGTTGTGATTAACATTTTGCATTATTTTATGTTGCCATTTTGATTTCTTTTCAAATTACATCACCAAAATTTTTCATGTTAGCTTTTGCATTCTCATCTCATTTCCATTTTGTAGACTTTTAGTGTTTATTGGGTTTTAAGCACGCAACAACACAGTAGGTATGTATTTCCTATCAGTAATATATATTTTTATTGTATCGGAATACAAAAATTTGTAGTTTTTCAGGGTTTTCATAATAGTTTCAATGTTCCTACACCTGAATTTATAATGTCATCTTCATCAATGCCCATGCATGCTCAGATTAATGGTGTTTCAAATGGAGAGTATCATCTATCTCATATTTCAGACATTGATCTATCTATTCCTAATTGCTGTTAATGAATGTAATGTAATCTTTAATGGTTTAGAATATTGTGCCTCAGCATACAACTGTAATCACAATCGTCTTAGTCGTCATACACGTTGATTGCTGTAATGCCATCAAATGCAAAAATTAATCGCAATAAAGCGGTACCAATCAAGAGAATGCACAAGCTAACACAAACACAAGCGGACGTTTAACATAAGTTATGTCACAGTAATTGGAAAAACTAATTGGACTTCAATGTTTTGTAATCACACCTCCTAACTTCACGTTTTCATTGTATGCAAGCACAAGTCGCGTAGATGTTGCATCTAACATGCAATAATTATTGCTTTATGATGTGTACGCCATATTTATTATACATTTGTTTTTTTAATTTCTCGTTATAATCACGAATGAGATTTACGCATTGTCGCTAGTATATCAGTTTGTTTAGTTACTTTGCTATAAACATGATCAAATCAAAGCCATGTTCTATGTATGTTTGTAACAAAGATAGCAAAAATTAATGTTAAGTTGTTTTCATGCTATGTTAATGTTTCTATTTTAATGCTCATACCTAAACTCTTAAAATAGGGTATATAATTATATCCTTGAAAGAGTTTGTAAATGAAAATTAGCGTACAATATATAAGTATAATTAGGTACTTTGTTATAAAATAATCAATTAGCTAGTATTAATTAATACATTTTTAATTAATTTCATGCGCACGCTTGTATCATTAATTTGAAATATACTTCCTGTGTCTGAATAATTAATTAAGTAATGTGTTCTAATAGGTTTTTGCTTTATCTTTGTGTTAACACATATATTTTTACTATTATATATATTTTACAATTACTTGTGTTCTTAGAATTATAGACATAGCTGCAAATTAGAAAATGAATGTGTAGAATTTTGTTTTGTAGGGAATTCATACACACTAAGCTCTATAAAATTTGAGTCAAGACTTGAGTCGATTTCAAATAGAATTTAGCAATAGTACATTTACCCTTACAGTGGAAAGAGATTATCATTATATATAAGGTGGGTTGGGGAAAGATCGGCATTGGGGTAAGAACGTATAAATCAATATAGGTACCACTTATTTAGCTTTATTTTTAATGCCAGCCACATTGCTGGGTAAGGTGGAACATAATGACGCGGCACGCAATATGACTAGCATTAAAAATAAAGCTAAATAAGTAGCATAATTTATATTTATACTGGCTTTTGCCCGAATCGGGGTAAAAGGTAGCCTTTTTCATGTCAAAGGCTATATGCATGCCAAATTTCATCCAAATCCGTTCAGCCGTTTTTGCGTGATTAAGTAACAAACATCCACACTTGCACATTTATAATATGAGTTAGGATGTTCTTACCCCAACATACTATATTTTCTCTGAGACCTGGGCCGAATTGTGAATGTCAAGATGTAGTCTGTAGTTTCAATAAATATCATCATTACCATTTGGATCTGCATGATATCTTACTAAGTCAATTTAATAAATGTTAATTTAATGATGCCCATTTTTGCTAAAACTAAGCGACACCGTAATCAATGTCTAAATATTATTGTTGTACCTACGGTTGGATTTTGAACTTTCGGCGCAGAGTCGAGCGCTGAAAATTCAGTAGTGCACTTTTATTTAGCCATCACCTGGTTCGCTTGTAAGGGGGGTTAGACCATTCAGGCTCTACAAATATTTTTGAGCCACCCTAATTGGGTTCATGATTTTAGTACGTAAAATATAATATCACCCCAAGTTACTAACAGTCCACGGCATATTTGTAACATGAATGGCTTCCAACATGAATGTTGTCTGTAGCAGCAAATCCACGCGAGCGCGGGGCTGTCGCACGGCGTGGGCGGAGCGGGCGCGCTGCTGGGCGCGGGCGGGCTGCTGTTCGCGCCCGGCGCCGGCCCGCCGCCGCCGCCGCACTTACCGCCGCCGGCGCACAAGGTGAGCTCTAGTAGTGTAGGTACACAAACACGCGAGCGCGGGGCTGTCGCACGGCGTGGGCGGAGCGGGCGCGCTGCTGGGCGCGGGCGGGCTGCTGTTCGCGCCCGGCGCCGGCCCGCCGCCGCCGCCGCACTTACCGCCGCCGGCGCACAAGGTGAGCTCTAGTAGTGTAGGTACACAAACACGCGAGCGCGGGGCTGTCGCACGGCGTGGGCGGAGCGGGCGCGCTGCTGGGCGCGGGCGGGCTGCTGTTCGCGCCCGGCGCTGGCCCGCCGCCGCCGCCGCACTTACCGCCGCCGGCGCACAAGGTGAGCTCTAGTAGTGTAGGTACACAAACACGCGAGCGCGGGGCTGTCGCACGGCGTGGGCGGAGCGGGCGCGCTGCTGGGCGCGGGCGGGCTGCTGTTCGCGCCCGGCGCCGGCCCGCCGCCGCCGCCGCACTTACCGCCGCCGGCGCACAAGGTGAGCTCTAGTAGTGTAGGTACACAAACACGCGAGCGTGGGGCTGTCGCACGGCGTGGGCGCAGCGGGCGGATTTAATTCATCTCTGCACTATCGATTTTGTTTCCAGGCGATATGAACTGATTTATCGTTTGTCTGAATTGACCAAGGGCAATCTAGCAGTATAAATGACGAAATTCTAGGCTGTATAAAATAAGTCATTTCCTCTGTCCATTTCTAAATTTCTTTCTTTTACTCGCTTGTTAACGAAGTAGTAGAACGAATAAAAGAAGTAGTAACTTTCTCTAACTGTATCTTCATTCCCCAGGTAGAGCTCCCGCCCCCCGCAGACATAAAGCCGCCAGTGTTGCCGGGTGGGCCGGCGCCTCCCCCCCTGTTGCCCGGCCAGCCGCCCCCCCGGGACGATGACCGACTCGGCTCTAGGGGACATCCACAGGTTGGTCGGAACCACCGTGTTTTTGTATCGTGACTTTGTACTGGTGTGCATAAGTTTCTAAGTTTATCAATCAATGTTGAGATATGCTGCATTATGTTTTGCAGAGCTGTGCTTGTGCTTAGTTGGACTAACGAATAATTTGATTCTGACCGGATCCGAGACGAAATGCTTGTGCGCTAGTACGGGTAACATAGTTCCAGTCACGAAATCGTTACGTGATCCACATGAAACACCGAGCAGCATCACTCGTGTTTTATTGACTGTTCTATGAGAAACAAATCGAGTACCCAACAAGGGATTAGCACAAGATAGCACAGCACCGCACAACATAGAACAATACAGCACAACTCAGTTAACTACAGTCCCAGAAATGTCTTCCTATAAGCTTGTCAAATGCCACCTGAGTAAGCGATGATGTGGCCGATGATAAAGCACGCTTACCTAGAAGTAATCTATACACTCTTGGCTATAGTTTTAAGTCTTCATAATGGCTCATAATCCCTGTTTGGTGCTAAAGCAAAGGCGTTCAGTGTCCCCTCACGAGCGCGAGCAGAAGTACCGGCCGCGCTCGCCCGTGGAGCCCGAGGCACTGGACGTGAAGCGACGGAAGGAGGAGAAGGTACTCGGCCATGTGAGTCTATGTAGTGTATGTGTCGGCTTCCAAACACCTTTCCACCTTCCACGTTGCTTTTTGTGTTCTTTTTTCTCTTTCCACGTGTTTGATTTAGGCGGTTGTTGCTTCGTTGAGTTGAACGGCTATTTGATGAGAATCGAGTGATTCTTTCTTGAAAATGAGGATTCACTTTAATACTGTCTTTTTTCACCGAAGAGAAGACAGTTATCCAATTCTTTATTTTGGATCTGTTTGTATAAGAAATAATATCTTTATAAATCTGTCTCAATTAAAGCACTATTTTTAAGAAAAGTGTATGAAAATATAATCATCTTCTTATAAAAACAAATACAATTGGTTTCAACTCAGCAAAAACCGTCTGTTCCAACCGCTTGTTTACACAGATGCTTCGTTAATATGTAAATATATTGCTGATAATGATGGCTGTAACAATACTTGTCGATTAATATTATTGCTGGAACATTAAGACAAACTTAAATAAATAACTTTATTAATTGTCTAATTACATTTCTAGGACAGCGATGCTGAAAAAAGTGATCAAGATCTTGTAGTAGATGTGGCCAATGAGGTAAGGTGGTGGTAATAACCATGTTTTCTGTAGTGTTCACAAAATTTCAAGGTTGTGAATTGTGTGATTTTGAGATGGTTTTCCTGTTTTTAATTACAATACACTGTGTTTAATTGATATTTAGTTTATTGTTAGATATATGTTTTTGAGACTAAAGCCTGTATGAAATGCTTTGTGTGAGTTCAGGAATGATCATGACAGATATGTTTTTGGTTCTGTACAGAGGGATGTGCAAAGGTAGCCTACGGAGTGCAAATTTTCTTCAGGTTTTTACATTTTACCTGTCAGAGTCGTATTGATGAGATGATGGTTGTATTGATGATTTTAATAATTACGATTCCGTAAATAATTTGTTACTACACCCGCGTATCATATTTTAGTCAACTCACAACTTGACTGACCTGTAAAATGCAAAAAACTTAGAAAGCTAGCGCGCGAAAGTTAGCGTTTTCAGTTTTAGCGGTTATAATCCTGTGTGAGAGAGAGATGGAACTATAGACAAATAGTATCCCTTATTCACAACGAAATCTTAATGGTTTTGATTCGTAATAACGTATGAGTAGCCGTTCGGCCATAGACAATATTTTTTTATAGAAAGAGTGTTTTTGATCTTAGTGCATCCTAAGCAAAAGCGTGATAGTATTTAAGCGCATGTGAAAACTATACAACGAATTTGTATGACATCGGCACCAGTTAATTTATCCTGGCCTTAGGGTGTTTTTAATATCGGACGGTTTTGCCTCGCACGCTTAACACCCGCTAACGTCCATTTCATTCAATTATTTATTGTAATGTGTGGTATACGCATGCGTGACGCGGGGGCTGATCCCGGACGGCAGCCCCGGGCGAAATCCCCGCGCGTTTGTCGTCCCATTACACGCAATCATAACGCACAGCAACCCGCATAAAACTAGATCGTAGGCTACCGTGTCTCATGCTGCGTGAAATTTTCTGCACGCGGGGAAATCCCGCTTGCGTAATGAAATCCGCTCTTTATTAAAAACACCCTAACTTAGGGTTAGACAATAGACACATTGGATTTCAATAACGCTTTTTTTTTTCGGTAACTGTAGATTGAAGTTATGAGATGTTGTCCAAGAGAAGAAAGTATGCAATATTTGATATTTTATGTATCCATTCTTCCCCTACCATTGTAGGAGGAGCGAGGATCACCCAATGTCCGCACGGACGGCGGCGAGCGAACAGAGAACGGTCCTCGACCCCCCTCGAGATCTGGCTCCTCGTCCAGTCGTTCCACGCCCAAGAGTTCCAAAGACGTGAGTTGGTTACTTTATCGATTTTTCATTAAATTTTAGTTAATTTTTGTACAATTAAACTATCATTATAGTTATTATGAACCAATTGGTGACAAGATCGTCGCAAGGTAATTTATGTAGGTATTGGTCTGCAAGGATGTGTGACGATGGTAATTAGTTTACTAGTGCCTCTTCTCCCTAACGGCTCGTTTACAGTGCAGTACAGTACAATTCACGAATGATGGCGGCCGTGAAGTTAGCCTTTGCTAACGTTCGCGCATACTACACTCTTCTCGCACACGCACGTCGCCACTTGGTTCCTAAGACACGTTACTGCGCAGCCTTCTGCGCAAACTTCACGGCCGCCATCATTCGAGAATTGTACTGTAGGAAAATAACTCGCCGAGACGCTATAGTTGCGCAGTCAGGTTGAATAAAAAGATTTACATACCTAACACGTTTTTACAATTTAATTGAAGTTTCTGACTCCTGTGCTAGGTGATGAACCTGTGTTATAGACGCCAGTGCCCTCTTCCGAGAGAAATACAATTAGTTCTTATGCAATATTATGGATAGAAGAAAAAGTTATTTAAAAAAAAGAGAAAATAATAATTTAAATTGAATCTAAAATAAAAACAAAAACAATGATCAAGCGGTTACTAAATGAAGTATAATACTTCATAGAGCGCATGTTCTGTCAGCGCTGCCATGGTGTCCCTGTGAGGAGGCTCTGTATAAAGGTGGTCGTATGTTTCCGCAGGAGAAGCCGGGCACGCCGGGCGGCAAGGCGCGCGCGCCGACGCCGACGGGCGGGCTGGCGGCGCGCGGCGCCTACTTCCCCGCCTACGCCGCCTACCGCGGGCCCGCGCCGCAGCCGCCGCACGCCATGCACTACGACCAGCATCACAGGACCAACGGCATTGCGCCCGCTAAACCGTCAGTACTCATTTTTAAATATTCTTTCACTATAGTCCTAGATTTCTTTTGTATTTACATTCTTTCTTTTGCATCAGTTTCCTCTAAAATTTATTTTTGATATGTTTTGGATTTGGCTTCCGTTACAACACTCAATAACTACAACTCTTCTCAAACTTTCGAGGATAATAGGAATGTCGCAAGGGCAGATTGATTTACGATAGGTCTTTGTTCAGTAATGCGATAGTTTAGGTTAAATAAAAAAAAAAAAACATATACTTTGCTCTTAACTATGAAAATTTAAACAAAATTAAAATGATTTTGATGTACTAAAATGTGTGAAATTGTACCAAACTATACATTCAAAATAAATAATACAATATTGGTTTGTTCCATCAGTCAAGTACAGCATGTTCCCACCGACAGGGCCTACTCGTACCACTCGTGCGGTGGGCCCCTGCAGCCCGTGGGCTTCCCGGCGGACGCGCTGGGCGGCGCCGGGGTCCCGCGGGGCGCGCGCGCGGTGGCGGCGCTGCCGCACGGCGAGGTGGTGTGCGCCGTGGCGCTGTCGCTCGCGGCCGGCGCGCGCCACGCCTACACGGGCGGCAAGGGCTGCGTCAAGCTCTGGGACATCACCAACCCGGGCTCGCCCGCCGCCGCCGAGCCGCTCTCGCAGCTTGATTGTTTGGTGAGTCTTCTTATAGCCGTTTTAGGCGCGATGTTGTTCCCTTAAACCACGTCAATGACAAACAGTGAACCCTGGTATATTAAATATAAATATGAAATCCACAAAAAAAAATGGAAACTTAGTAGTAACCAACAAACATATCTGACATAAAGTAAGGTTAATTCTGTCTTTGGTATTTCCAGCAAAGAGACAACTACATCCGCTCAGTGAAGCTCCTGCCGGACGGGCGCACGCTGATCGTGGGCGGCGAGGCGTCCAATTTGTCCATCTGGGACCTGGCGTCGCCCACGCCGCGCATGCGAGCCGAGCTCACATCCTCCGCGCCTGCATGCTATGCGCTCGCTATTAGTCCCGACTCTAAGGTAACTGCAGACAGAGCCACGCTGATCGTGGGCGGCGAGGCGTCTAACTTGTCCATTTGGGGCCTGGCGCCGTCCACGCCGCGCATGCTAACCGAGTTCACACGAAACTTATCGAATTTTGTGACTTTTCCGAGATAAAAGTAGCGCCGCGTTTTTCTCTCTTCGCGCGCTATGCGTCCGTACAGAGTGTACCGAATTTTTTGATCCTTTAACTATCTAGTTGTAATTAAATTTTGAATGGTGATGATAGATAAAAGTAGTTGCAACACCAAACTGTATCCCCGATTTTGATGTCATTTAATTGACGTCAAAATTATTAATGCAAACGTGTGTTTGACATTAATACCTGTATTTTTATTCTACAGGTTTGCTTTAGTTGCTGTTCAGACGGAAACATAGCGGTATGGGATCTTCAGAACCAAACATTAGTTAGACAATTCCAAGGTATGTAGTAAAACCTTGTTTCAATTTGATTAATAAGCTGTTAAAAATCCTAGCACATCTAAGTTTTAATATTTCAGAAAATTTTGATACTGTGAACCATAAAATGCACACACAAACAAAATGATATTACAAACTTGCAAATCACAGGTTTGACGAGAAATTACTGTTTTGACACCAAAACTAAAGCCCAATCATTTATTTATTTATTTATTTATTTCATAATTTATGTACACACAAAAATAACAGAAACAGACACTTAATACATAAGAGACGTTAGTACAAAGGTACTGCTTATTTCCAAAGAAATTTCTTCCAGCAGACCTGCGAAAGGAGAAATCAAAAAGAAATGTAGACCATAGTGTGTAGGAAGCAAAAGAAGAATGTGTGAAGTCTTAATCCAAAGTCATATATAATTATATATAGAGTCCGTCTAATGAAAGCGTGACCTGAGAAAAGGAGGTTAAAACCAAAAATTTTGAATGAGGTATTATTGAAATAGTAGGACAAAAAAGTTTTGATACTAGAGTATTTTTTGTATTTATGAAAATTGTATAATAGTTGTATAAGAACTTAAATAGTCAATGTCAGGTGGGTGGTGTATGTTAAAGGTCAATAACACACAAAATGTTAGTTATTATTCCAAATTATTTTATTTTATCTGATCTCATAATATTCAAATAATATTCTTTATATACCATTTAGCCTTCTGGCAAGAATATCAAGTGCACAACACCGGATAGTCAAATAAAATAGTCAACATAATTTCAACTTCATCATGTCTCGCCAACACTAATAATGTGTTTCAAGATTGTTGGGTTGAAATCGATTCGTTTTGAGAAAATTCAGATCTTTTGGGATTAGTTAAGCGGGAACATGTTTCGTACTCCAGTGATTGTTTCAAATGATACGGATCGACTTATGAGACAGAAAGTTTAGCAGCTATCTCTCTCAAACTTGAACTAGAATTTTAGTCACTATTTCCTTCACTTTCGCGATTTTAACTTCAGACTTTGATGCACTACCAGACAGAGTGAGGCAAATCTTTCATTACATCTCAACCGCTTTTGAACGCATTCTGCCACTCATTAGCATGTGTTTTTGATTAAGTCGATTGACCAAAAGCCTTCTTTGTTCGATGTTTTTGTCAAATCTAGAAATATAAGAAGAAAAAAATAACATTATATTGTAAGTATAACTATCTAATAATATAAAATAATATTAGTCCCAGAAGCCCGGGCGCGCGAAAAATGGAAGGAGTGGAGGGAGGCCTTTGCCCAGGAGTGGGACAGAACAGGCTAACAAATAAATAATAAATAATTAGTCCCCAAGGATCAAGATTATAACGTCATACTAACTTAAAAATTCAGAAATCGTATATAAACATTGTTGGTTTTCATTGAAAACACCTTCTTTCTCTTCTTGTTTTTGTTTGAATTTATTAACCATATTGTGTAGCAGTTTTCGCACGTTACTGTTTATTGTTTTTCCCATAATTAAGCAATTATTCTTGAAAAATAAATATCTGTTTCAAAAAACTGACAATTGCAACCATAGACTTTGACGTGATTTTGGCAGCAAAACAATGTTGCCAATTTAATTTAAAAAAAAAACTCCAGGTTACGCTTTCAGTAGACGCACTCTACCTAAAAATAATATATACCTACAGCTATAAATATATACTATACATAATACATACAATATATAAATAAATATCACAATTGAGAGGAAAGATAGTGCTCTTTTAATCGATTTTTAAAAAGCGAGATCGATTTTAAATCTCGAATGCTAGGCGGAAGTGAGTTTCACAACCTCACGGCATGGACACAGAAAGAATAGGAGTAGTAACTGGATTTATGGGGAGGGGATTTAAGAAGGGATCTGAGGTGAACAAATTCTCAACCCAAATACCAGAGGCTACTCTCCACTTATTAAGTTGTGTTCACATTGTCTTTTTGTGTCTTGTAGCCTCCTCTTCTTTTTCTCCTCCTCGAATTAATGATATTCTTTTCCCTCAAAGTTTGTGGGCCCAGTAGGTTGCCACGTTTATAACGGCGTCAGTGGCGTTTTTTTAGGTCATCCACAGTGCTGGTGTAAGGACAATTGGACTCGCACTGGGTGACGGAGGGGGTCTATAATCTCTCATTTCGCCAGGTTGTGTTTGCAACGGCCTACTCGTGTGCATAGTCTATTGATCCCCTTTGACACGCCTCGCACAATAATGTAAGCTTGGCTTAAATATTGGTTGCTATGTCCAGGTCACACGGACGGCGCGTCGTGCATAGACATCAGCGGCGACGGCACGCGGCTGTGGACGGGCGGGCTCGACAACACGGTGCGCTCGTGGGACCTGCGCGAGGGCCGACAGCTGCACCAGCACGACTTCTCCAGCCAGATCTTCTCGCTCGGATATTGTCCGACTGGTTAGTTGTGCTACCGTAACGGCTCTCAATTGGAAACCCTTCAAAGGCGACAATAATGGCATTCGGAATATGGAACAATTCTCAGCTGAAAGTTAGCTCCTCTCTAAAATGTTCACGAAAAGTGATCCACTTATAGATACTGCAAGTAGATGTTGACTAAAATATATGTTTGTACTTCTGTAGCTGGAAAATCGTTATGAAATTTTTCTATACCGCTGCCAGAAGGGCAACAGCAGACGGATTTTAATCAGTAAAAATTTGACACTTCTCGCTCCACCCGTAGCACGAGGAGTTATCTAATAATTGCCTTACTTAAAAAAAGCGGGCCTAGACTGACAAGCGCATGAAGCAGATGATCATGCACTCAGCATTGATTTGAGTCTTTTTGCGTTGACGATGATGATGATGAATTTATTAAACCCCAAGCGAACGCTGACGTTTGCGCTGTTATTGTCTTGTCTCATTTACCTCTCTGTGTACTTGTCAGGTTCATGGCTAGCGGTTGGCATGGAGAACTCGCACGTGGAGGTGCTGCACGCGGGCAAGGCGGACCGCTACCAGCTGCTGCTGCACGAGTCGTGCGTGCTGTCGCTCAAGTTCGCGGCCGCCGGCAAGTGGTTCGTGTCCACCGGCAAGGACAACCTACTTAATGCGTGGCGTACGCCTTACGGAGCTAGTATATTCCAGGTGTGTTATCATTTTTAATAGCGATCAAATTGTAAGGGCTATATTTCACCGGGACACCATGGAGGCGCGACCAGTTGCGCCACCATAGTGTCCGAAAAATAGCCCCAAGCTACCAAACTAGACACCATACAGACACTAGAGTCGCCACACGTCCAAGCTGGTCTCGCCACCAAATTGGTAGCGCACCCAAACAGACACCAGGTGAGTAACTCTCTATAGAGCTGAATACACTTTGTTGGTAGCGGCGACTTGTCGCGCCACTACCATAGTGGTGTCGGTGAAATATAGCCCTAAGACAAGACCTTTGGTTGAAATGTCACAGCACTTCATCAACTCAGTAGAATCACATCTATCTCAGTTATTTACTGAGAATACTGTTATTTATCTGAATCTAAATACAGAAATCTTGGAAAGATTTTAGTAGCTATGTGATATAAAAAAAAATCTTTCACTGTTCTATCATGTGATTTCTCCGACAAATTTATCTATCTATATAATCTTGTTTATGCAACATGTTTTATGTTTTTCTTTTTCTACAGTCTAAGGAGTCGTCATCGGTGCTCAGTTGTGATATATCAGCGGACGATAAGTTCATAGTGACGGGTTCTGGTGACAAGAAGGCGACTGTCTACGAAGTGATGTACTGAAGTGTCAGTGGCAGTAATCTCATAAGTCATAGGCAATAAACGAACGTTGATCGAGGTCCAGTGCGCAGTGAGAGCGGTTATATATCGAGGTTCGGCTGGCTGTACACATTGCTATGGTTGTGTTAAGGACAAATTAAAATTATTGTCCGACGTTGTCGGCGGGACGAGTGGCTTATATAGGGAAATGTAGCCAGTACTAAGAAGTTTATAGACGAAGCCAGAAGCCCTGTCACCGCAGGATACAATCCTCATCAATGAACAGAGCAATATCTACTAAACTGAAAATTAAAGGTTCTCTCAATCTCTTGTGAACCACTTTCTTAGAGCTTAATTTAGATGGAGAAAAATTGACAGCAGTGTGAGGGGACTTGCGTCTAGGACATTGTTTTTTCTTTAGTAAGATATTATAGGTCTCCTTTGACTATAAACTTCTTGATCAGAATATAGTAAGGCTTCAAAACAAACTCACAGTCTCTCTTTAGTTAGGTTAGAGTAGTGACTTCTGGGCAAGGTGCTCAGGTGTTGTGCCTGTGACGATCTGGACAATATAACCGGTCCAGTAGTGACGGTTTCATATCAATCAGACTGTTGTCGTGAGTTCCTTGCTAAATAAATGTTCCTCTTTATAACACATGGCTATATGATTAGATGCCCTGCCATACTTTGTGTATAGTATCAGTTTTGGTGGAAAGTTGAGAAAATTATATAAAGTATTCTTCTTTCGTAACATTATTAAATGTTAATTTTTATTTCGATATGGTTTTCGAACCTTTGAGGTTATTTAAAGTAAACTAGACTATCAAAATATTCTGGCGTTTATATTATCTTTCGATGTACACAAATCTAATTTGATCCAGAATACATACACGTGACGATCTCAAAATTTTCTTGTATTATATTTTAGTGTTGCAAGTTATTAATTAGTATTAAATTCAGCAATAACAAGACTTCCAAGCATTTTATTGCGTTTAGTAAGTAATAATGTGTACAGCCAGCTAAAGATGGTTGATTTAAGTGTAGTTTTAATGTAACAAATAGATCAATGTTGCACCGTTAAACATGGATATTTTTAGTGTTATTATATATTTTTATAATGAAATAAGAAAATCATTTTGATTAATTTTCCAAGTTGAATCTTGTTTCGTGAATGGTCCATTTATTACGAGTATTTATTTTATTATTCTGATTTATAAGTTCTTTCAGACTGATATTTTGGTTTGATGATAAAGCGTCAATACGCACACTCTGGCTTTGCATTTCGTCTATGCGGGGCCAATGTTGGCCCCACTCATGTTCCTAATGTATGATAGTTAAGGCGTCAACTCGTTTTGAGTACGAACAATGTACAAATACTGAAGGCTCTAACATTGGCTCCAAAATTGAGTGTTTGTGTATAAATAAAAAATATAGTGCCTGTTAAAACATTTCATATTGAGTAGAAAATCGTGCTTTACATTATTTTAGGTGAACAAGTTTTTAAGTATCAAAACAAATGAAGTTTCTTTAATAAATTGTTGACAATTTAAAAAGTGGCGGGATTTATGAACGGTATTCGGAAGTGTTTTTTTTTAATGTGTCTCGGCTATTGATTAGTCGAGTTCATGGATTTTTTTTTTGTCTAAATGTAGTTTCTCTATGAAAACGGACTTGGAGATTGGGGAATAATGTGTTATAAATTCAGAGGTCAGACTGTTTATAGGAAAAGAGTTACGAAAGTTTATTTCCATTTAAATTCTTGCAATAAAGTATTAAGAAGTTTGTTTTTGTATCCGACTGAAATTTTTATATCAAAGTATATTTTATTGTACTTAAAGTTTATACAAATCGAATCTTTAAATATGAATTTCATTATTATTAATGATCTGCAATTTGTGATATTATTTCTTCAATGACATTTAAGTATACAGAGTATGCGACACCGGATTGACTACAAACATGTAATTGTTATTTTACTGCAAAATTTAATTGTATTATGTACTTTGATTATATTTATTATTTCGATAAAATATGCTAGTTTTAATTCTTAGGGTCAACTCACACCGAAAGAGCGGCGAAGGGCAGCGCAGTTTCAGTGTCATATTAATTTTAACTTTATTTTCATTTCTATAATACTTATTATCGCATGAGAAACGCGAACGAGAGAATTCCCCGGAATTCCTGCGGCGCCGCGGGCATCCGCGCGACTCGTTCGAGTTTCTCATGCGATAATAAGTATTATGGTAATGATAGTAAAGTTAAAATTCATATGAAACTGAAACTGCGCTCCGCTTCGCTGCCCTTCGCCGCTCTTTCGGTGGAAGTTGACCCTTATTCCCTATAGTCGTTTATCTGTCCCAATTTCACGAAACAACCTATCGATGGCATGGCATGTAGAACATTAGCAAGCATTTTTAATTTCAAACCCATTTATACTATCTTCATAAATAAAACTTGTAGTTTCGTTTGAATGGCTGATAAGGTAAATAGAGCAGCATAAAAATAAAAGATGAAAGATGGGAGAAAATGGCTTATCAGGTCACTTAGGTGAAAAATGCCCTTTTCCGTCGTGCCCGTGCGTCCGCCCCATTATGACATATGCTTGCCTTGTCTTCGCACTCAAAATCCCATCACCTACGTCGCAAGCAACCTACTTATACAGAGCTGAGATGCTCCAGAACAGTTTCCCCCTAAATAGGTCGTAATAAGAATGTGCACCTGTATCTACTAGATTTAAAAACCCCACTATTATTCAGTAGACTATGAAATGCCGTACCAAACGTTTAGTTGACATTGCTGTGAAACATCGAAACTCCGAAGATATGGGGAGAATATCACCCTACGCAAACCCAGACAACAGCTCTTCCGTCCCACCGAGGCTCGACGCCGTGATGTTAATGTTCACCCTGTCCCTTACTCAAGTCAGCCCGCGCTGCTGAACCTGTCCTTTTTATAATTTCTTTATTCTTCCCTGTAGAAGGCTTTATTTTCCTATAAGTATACACTTTTCCATACCATCCTCAAATAATCAACCGGGTTTTGAAAATGAGGGAGAAATAGAGTAAAATCAATGTTCTATAGTGCAGGGAAATATTGCTCGCCACGAGTCTCCACGTTCATCGTAGGGTTAGTAATAAGTTTGGCTGTGACTAGGTACTAAGGTAAGGTGAAAGCAATTTCTTCGCAGATAGATCATCCGGACTCCGGCGCTTCCAACAGAAGGAGTGAACTCTACAGTGGGTCAAGCACATAATTGCAATTTGTAGTTTTTCCGGTTTTTTTTTTTCGAGACAAGTTTAGTTCAGCGGATTAGCACGGATGAGAACCGGAGCGGTTATGAAGTTGGTATGCTCGCTGTTCACCTCGCACGCACACTTTGTGTAAAAATATTTTGTCGAATGACGAGCCGAATGGCGAGCAGTCAGTCGAGACTCGAGCACGAATTTGTAAAAGCGGTTTCGAAATATTTCAGAACGGAGCTTTTGATAGCATGCTGTCAATAAATGACAAGTGACAGATATGCTAATTTTGACAGCCGATGTGTTGTGTTGGCATAATCAAAATAATCGTTGGTTTGTTTACATTTTGAAATAAAAATAGTGGTAAATGAACAGTCAAGGATTAGTGAGACATAGTTACATAGCACCACTATGTGTAATAATTTGTAAATTAGTAAAATAAAACGTGAATCCAACGAAGATGTCTCAACCTAACCTCCTGGACATAGTTCCTGATCAATTGTTTCAAGCCCATTACATTAGCGATATAGACCAGGTGCAGAAGAAATTACAATATGAAATTGAAAGGAAGAGAGAGGAATTACGGGCTATGGTCGGGTAAGAGCCGATTTTATCGCCGTACTAATGTAAACAAAGATTATCAATACAAAGTTTTGTTACTTCTGTCTCTTGCTTTTACTCAATTGAAACCAGAAGGTTGTCTCCAATTAATTGGTCATGCATTTAGTATTGGATGTTCTTTAACTGATGCATATCTTGCATTCATTACCTAAAAGGAGTTCACATTTAATAGGAACTTTAACATGTAATTAATAATAGCCTAGTTGCAGCCTATCAATTTAAACATTTACTTACTGTAGGCTTTTGGCACAATTTCAGGGAGAGATACAGAGACCTGATCCATGCAGCAGACACTATTGAAGAGATGAGAGAGACCACCAGCAGTACTCTGAACCATATTAGTGATATGATGGCGGCCTGTAAAAACTTACACAACACGCATCTGGTGGGCTTCAAAATTGATGAAAAACCTTCTAAAGCTCAGAGGTACTCACTAAATCTTAACTTAATTGATTTCATAACAATACAAGAACTAGCATGATTTCATAGAATTAAAAAACCTGAGCTTTTTTATTTTTATTCGCTCGTTTTCTAAAGTAAATAAATGAAAGCAAATGAGGAAGAAATCAAGGCTAGAAAGAACAGGCTCTTAATAAACTAGTGCGCCTCACCATCAAAGATTGCATCACTGCTTACCATCATCAGGTGGGATTGCAGTCAAGCGCTAGTTTATTTATATCAAATAAAAAAAAAATCTTTACACTTGAATAAGTCACATTAATAATTATTATCTACAACTTTGGTTGTTATTTACCATTTTGTCTCTATTGTAGTTTTCAGTTCAACACAAATCCGGTGCACAGTTTGTCTGTCCAAGTAAAGCTGTTGATGGAAATACCTGAAAAGATATGGACCAGCATTGAGACAGAGGACTATGTGAAAGCCACACAGTTGTTTATTATGGCCAGGCATGTTAATACAGGTACATAAGTCATCATTGGTTTGATTATTTACTTGTCAACTAGATAGTCCTCAAAGTATAACAAATTAAGGTGAAAGTCAGGCCCTAGTTGTGGCCATGTTATCGATAGAAGGCACTGAACTATAAATTTTTAGTTTCTTTTGTTTATATTTTGTAGCTTTGTCCATAAATTAGCCTTTCATATTTGATCATATTACCAGCTGTTCTACTCAAACTTAAGTGGTTAAACGTCGAGTGAATATTGGTGTCGGCATAGATTATTAAATTATTGAGCATTTTTTTAAGAACTTAAATAGTTTGTAAATATGATCATAAAATAGTTTGTAAATACCGAAAATAAGTTCAAAAAAGCAAACTTTTCCATTATTTCCTGTAAATATACCTATGGATATTGTTAATTATTAAAAAATGTAACTGATCCAAGATTTAGAAAGTGCTCAATTATGAGAGGCAAAGCTAAAGCTTATGTTTGAATAATCAATCGGCCTTGCCATAATAATGTGGTATCATCTGATCCCATTTCTCAAAGGCTGAATTGACATAAATCACTTAACCCTTTGTGTGTCTAAATGTGGATCCACGCGAGACACAATGGCTTTTTAATTGTGTCTCTAATTAAGGCACACGAGAGGTAAAAAATCTTAAAATAGTTGAAACTTATTTGTGTACATGGAGTATTTGTTGTGTAGATCTGCTGACTATGTGTGTCTATAGAATTGTATTCACATATTAAGTTTGTCCTTGCCAGGTCTGCAACTTCAGATAGGAGGTAAGAACACAAAGCCAGGAATGCAGTCCCTGCAAAGACTGGTGCAGCAGCAGTGGAACTCCCTTGCTAACTTCAACCAGACCATCATAGACGTGTGCCGACAGAAGCTGCAGGATGTCGAGATTAGTGTTGAGGTATGTTTGTGGGATTTGTCGGAGATGCAGGCTTTATATCAGTGGTTTGCAAAGAGCTTGCCAATGGCATATGCTCTGAAATGGGACTGCTAATTACCCGAGAGTTATGTAACGAATAAGTTGTAATAATAGCTTACTTTTTATTCGTGCCGGGTCCTTGTACAGGCCATGGCCCTGGGCGAGGTGGAATGGGCAGCAGTCGCCTCCTTTTGCGAAGCAGAAAATCTTGTGAAGAAGGCCACAAGCATGAGGAAACAAATGTCCTTACGTCCCAGCCGTCGGAATCCCGACTCCCGATTTCCAGCCAGCGTAGGCGTGGGCCTCCGGAGGACGAGCAATGGATAGCTCGCCGTTCGGCTGTCCGGTATCCGCCCGGACCGAGCCTGAGTCGTGGTCGCGTAGTGTTCCACATGGGCCAGCAAGCATATGCTACACTATCTTTGTGACTTCCTTATTGTTTCTAGCTAGCTTTAGCTCTAGAAAAGCTCATATCAAATTATTCATTTCTTTTCCAGGTGGCCTGCTCTTGTCTAGTCAGCCTATACCTCCTCGACTCCCAATCCATGGTAGAACTCCTCAATACACTGATAGGTCTACACAGTAACGGTAGCCTGAAGTCCACACTACAGTTTGACCTGGCACAAATATTGGAAGGAGACGTCAAAGCACAGATTAAAGATAAAATCGTAAATGGAGTTAAAATTGTGTTGAAGACTGTTGTGCTGGTGTATGCTTGTTTTGTTGGTAAGTTAGATTTAATTTTGTCTTACTTTTATGAATTACTTTTAGTATTTTAAAGTTATTCCTTCGTATGTGATTGTGGCTTAAATTACAATGATTTGAATATGAAGAAATTACAATTTGTATCTTGCATTCATACAATGCAAAAACGCTGGCTTTGTTCTGTAACAAATGATCATGCTCATCACACAAACCATTTGTCCTGGGCGGGAATCAAACCCACGACCTCCGGCATAGCAGTCAGGATCACTAACCACTGGACCAACAATTCAGTTTTGGTCGTAAGATGGATCGCGTTAAGAGCCTCTGGTTCAGGCCACGGTCCGGAGCAAGAGGGAATGGGAAGCGGCCTTGCGAACAGGCATCCTCACGCCCCCGACGCCGTCACAGCAAACCCCGGGCGTCGGAAGTCATCGGGCGATCCCCGGCCACCATAGGTCCGCGGGCTTGTGGATGACGAGCAATGGGTAGCGTGCCGTCTGGCTGTCCGGTAAAAATCGAGCCTGATCCGTCGACGGCGCCTCAAAGAGATGTCAGTAAAACCGTAGGGGGTCCAGTAGGGCCGATGCCCGTGATGGCCACAGAGAATTTCTGTAAAGGTAACCGTGGTTCTACTAAGGACACAAATGGGTTTTAGCCAGTAAAAGTCTGACATGTCCCTATCGCTCCACCCCAAAAGCGTGAGATTCAATTGAATGATTCCCCCCTCAAAAAAAAAAAAAAATAATTCTAAAGTCCTTTATTCCACCATAGTGATTGTAACTTACTTTTTTCTACAGATAATGATGGCGGCGCTGTTCTAGCGAAGTTGCAAGATTTATTCAAACGAGATTCGCAGCCGTTAATTGAATTAGTGAAGTTCAGTGACCCGTCGTCTTTGAAGCTGTTACCTCCGGCCATCGTCAATTATAGGTATGATTACGATAACCTGGAGTGGCAGAAATGAAAATTATATCATTTTCGAGCGTATATTAATTGTAATAAGGTTGATATTTGTTTAGCGTAGAAAACTATGCTGTGATTCTTTCTGAGCCTCAAGTGATTATTCTTCTAGAACTACTTTAGGTGAATCAATCAAACCCTTGTCCTTATTATATTATATTCTATTTTAATTAGCCGATTATGTACCATTACTAGGTGAAGGCACAAAATAGATAGGTACAGAAGACAATCTCATCTATGTAATTCACTTTTTATACCTACGCTGGGTGGACGCACACTAATTCATTAAAAACCCCAAGCGAACGACGGCGTTCGCGCACCTATTGTCTTTCTATTGTGTCCGTGATTTCCACGATTGAAAGGCTAATGAGCGTTTGAGGTGGAATTGATTGACGAGTGGTCCGAGAAGCGACCGAGATATCGTGTCCGGGAGCGGTGTCTATGTGTGCGTTGCTCGAGCGCGGTTTGTATGTAGATTGACTTCTGTACCTATCTATTTTGTGGTGAAGGCTTCCCTCTCCCGTTTCCACACACGTCTGTCCTCGGCCATTGCAAGCCAGTCCTTCCGGAAAGAGTCAGACTCATCTTTCCGCCTTCATCTTGGTCTGCCACGATGTAGTCTTGTTTTCAATGGGACCCAACAAATGGCTTTTTTAGCCCACAGCTTGTCTGACATGCGGAAGACATGTCAGGTCCAATTCCTTTTAAGAAAAGCAGCTTTTCGAGTAACGTATGATCTTAGTTTTGGCGCAGAGAAATGTGTTCCTTACACGGACTGAAAATGAAAGGATACTGCGCGGCATATTCGCGTCGAACCTGGAACTCAGCCGAACTGTCAGAGAGTAAAGTCCCGTACACCTCCTTTGAAAAAGGACGATCCTCCGACTGAAGGATGCTATGTTTGGAGGTCAACTGCCCGTTAGATAATTTCGGCTAATATTTTATTTTTATTTTATAATAATACCTATATGATTTGGTCGACCAAATTGCCTTTTAATTATTTCTCAGATGGTGTTAAAAGTAGAGTATCCAACACGGGGATAAAGCCCTGTTTGTCTTGGGCGGCTTGAATTCCTCACTTCACTCAGGTTTCTGTATTAACTCCCTCGCTCTGTTCGGGAGTTAATTATATAAATCTTTCGTTCCGTTCGAAATTCAACATGCCGTCCGCGAATTGAAGACACTGCTTTATCCCCTAGTCACATGATCTACTATTATGTACGCGGGTGAAGCCGAGGGTAAAAGCTAGTATACTATACGATCTTCTCATCACCAGGCTGTCATCAAACAAAGAAGTGCAGCCGCTAGCCAAAGCAGAGATAACGAAAAGCGTTCAGGATTGGAATGTTTGGGTCAAGTCTTTCATCGACACCAATGTGCAGACCTTACTGCAGAACATTACTAGAGTCAAAGTATTGCATGAGATTAGGGAAGAGGCTTTTAAGATTGGTATGTATGGTTTTTTGTCCCATTGCTGCTCACGTCATCTCCCCTAAACATATCCCTTACATACTATATTTTTATATCATCTATATATGTACATATGGAATGCAATAAAATATTGAGTATTGAGTATGACATTTATTGCTCTTTAGTATACAATATAAATGTAATGAATTTGGCAAACAAAATTGACGATAAATATGGATCTGAATTCTGTATGTCCAGTAAACGTAATCTAACCTGTGATGCCGATTTATGTAAACTTACTAGATGTTGACCAGAAATTGTTACATCAAAATAATGGCGATAATTATTCTATACAGGGTTATTTTTAAAACACTAACAACCTGGCAGGACTGTATTATTAACATCATTAACAACAATTTTTGTTCTATGATATTTTACAAAACTTAATTCATTTACCAAAAACAAATCTTTAAGATTTCACATATTTCAACTCTGTATTTTGCTATACCTACCTACGTCTGCATGACTCGACGCAAACGCATCAAGCACTCCCGCCGCTCGATCCCCGCTCCCCTCCGCTATTGTACTTTTGTGTACTTCGCATAGACTTCGTAATATTTAGAACGTTCAACTTAAATATTTTCATTTTTGTTTGAAAATCTGATGAACTAAATTTTTTTAAATCATAGTCCTACGACGTCTGCGACTGCCAGTGTTTTACAAAATAACCCTGTGTACAATTGCCAAAACGGATCTTGAGCGCTCGGCGTCAGACTGGGGATCGCTTTGCGCATTCCATACATTGGCCAATCGAGCCAATCGTCTTCGTTGTTAGATACATGCAGCAACGCAGGGAACGAATCAGGAGAGACATCTATGACGCGGTGAGTCAATCACTGACACTCCCCGCCCCCGCGTCTCACTTCGCACCACTAAAGAGACCGAATATTTGACTTCTGCGAAACTTGAAGCCAGCGCTCTAGATCCGTGACGGCTATTGTAGCTTGTGTATCTGTTTCTAATGCTGAAACTGTGATGAAAGCACGATAAGTCTAACTTTTTAAAATCACTTTTCTACCCACATTCACTTTATACTTGTATAAGGATAGGTCAGCCCATTATCTATGTTTATGACCTGTGTAAGTTTTTACAAATGGAAAACCTTCATCATATTATCTTTTTACAGAAACTCCGGCAAACTGGTCAACAATATGTACCTCATTAGACATACCTGAAGTCCACGTATGGTGCCATTATTACCAACCACTGTTGACCTCTCGCGTCCAAGCCATCATAGACTCGCGGTGGGTCAAAGTCTACGACGCATTCAAGACACAACTGCTTATAGACCTGACTAAGGTATCCTCAGACAGTGAGGTAGAAAAGGAGGCGGATATCAACTGGTTTGTGTGGAAAGATCTTATTGGAGAGACAGTGATTGAATCCAGGGGGGATGTAATTAAAGTCATGAATTCTTTGATGAAGGGTAAGTTCGTTACTTTTAAATGTTTTTATTATTACATTGCTGCGGACAAAAGGCGAAAAGTATATCGATTTACCTGGATCCTTAGGGCGAACGCTGCGTCTGCGCATGCATGGGCACGGGTCGCGTGACTATGCGCGGGTGTAGTGTGCTCGATTTCCTATCGCGGAAACTGGATTATCATCTGCGCAGTTTCGCTAGTTCAACTTTAACGATGTGCATGGAGTCGTGTCGATGGAGAACTTTAATGTAATATTACGTAGAGGCACGGGCAGGGGGCGCGCGAGTCGCGACTTGTGCCCACGCCAAGAGCCGTATAGGAACACTGCAGTATGGGAAAGCGCGGGCAACCACGTAATGCAGTTTTGGCCCTTAGTCCATCTGATCGAAGTTAGATCATGGCGGCCAAAGTCAGTCTAGTCTAGGCATCGATAAAAAAAATGCTTTAAAAAAATACGATATTTCAACATTTTTAGAGTTTCGGACCACAAAAGGAAAAAATGTAATCCTCATTGGATCACTTTGTTGTCCCGCCTGTGTCTGTCTGTCAAGACATGACACAAGAATGATCAATAATATATGTGTATGTTCAATAATCTTGACATGTTTTTTTTTTAATTTGGTCTGTTTATATGATTTAAAGATTTTTTTTTTCCAAATGCCTTGCAATACAGGGACTATAGACGCGAAGGTCCAATTCCAAAAGAAATTGTAAGGAAAATACAGATTTCAATAATATATCGTATCGATGCAGTATTGCGAGTGTATATAATACGATATCAACTAATTGTGTTTACCTTCGTGCAATTGAAGAATGGCCGTCTACTGAACAAATATGTGATAACCTACAGTCATTTCTCAGTATTGATAAATTCATTGTCGCAAGTAAGCTGTGCAAGCGACACTGATCGATTATGACATTTAACTTTATCTTGTCTATGATACGTGTAATACCGGTGTCTAGTAACTGTTTGTTAAAAATTATCGAAAATGTTCTACATATTTAAAAGACTTACTTTTTGATTATGGGCCCGATTTCTCGGAAATGGAAATTATCGATAGTTATGTTTGTTGAAGTGATATAATTTTGTTTATCACGTCCGGTGTCCGGCAATCGGGGTCGAGAAGTTTTATTGCTTGGACACGTGTTTCCGTTGGTGGCGTATAGATGGCGCTACCAGTGGCAAAAAGTCAATAATATGATTCGTTTATGTTATGATTCAATTTGTGGGACATTTTCAGTAGTCCTAATTCTTGAGCAGGCAACAATAATAAATGGTATGTCGCAATGAGAGTCCTTGATTGACTGGTGGAGAATGTTTAAGTCCGCCTATATGCTTATTAAGCTATAGTAAATAAAAATTCGCAGATAAAAGGACCTTGTACCTACAACAAAATATCGTATACTTCTAGTTTAGTTAAAAACCATCATCAGGCAACTGTACATAGTTGTATGGACATTTTTCTTGACTGAACCTGCTTAGCGCGGCCGTGGGACATAATATTACTATTATTTTTTATTTTTAAGTTTCTGCATACTTGTTTTTACTGTGTGCCAAATTAAACATGTTTTCTTTCTCCCTTTCATGGGTTCTGGGTGGGTTACTGGCAATACTGGTATCTATTCACGCAAATTATAGACGTGTTTAAAATATTCTTTAAGCAATTAGGGTTTAAAGAATGATTGTTTTTAAACGATGGTCTTGTAACTTAGAACGCGAAGTTTTCCCCCTGGTATCTCAATATTTTGTAAACGGTTTTTCCTGTTTTCCACTAATTTTCTGATAAACCCCTTAAACAAAAGACTATAGGTCAGCGATCACAATCAATGATTGTAGCTATCGTAGTAGCTATGTTGGTGATTAAATTATTAATCACCGATTCAGATGTAAACCTGAAGATATTATAATAAAGATCGTATCTGTCACGTATCGGGTTGTCTAATCGTCATCAATGAATACGCTGAGCACCATTCGTCATGACAAGGATCTCAGATCGGCGCCATCTGTACAGCTTACGCGCTATCTTCCATCTCTGTAGATATCCTCGATTGTGCAGGAATACTTGATTAGCCTATTCCTTATGCAATCGTACTGATAGATATGCAATTATTGATTGCCTGCACGGTAGCTGTGTAAGGTTAATTACAAAAAACATGAATGATGTTTCCATAATCAAGTCGTTTATTTAATTCATTCAACTCCAATTCATTGAACGCCGGCTTCGCTCTCTCATTCTGTGTCTCAGTCTTTCTATTGTGTCTCTAATTACGGTATTCGAAAGTATAACTAAGGTTGAGT
The DNA here is from genome assembly GCA_929112965.1 of Mythimna albipuncta. Taxonomy (NCBI): domain Eukaryota; kingdom Metazoa; phylum Arthropoda; class Insecta; order Lepidoptera; family Noctuidae; genus Mythimna; species Mythimna albipuncta. The sequence continues at coordinate 4,543,115 of OV815973.1, forward strand.
TTAAAAAATACATAAAGCAGCTTTAGGGTCTGAACAGACGGACCGCATTTCGACTGAAATCCAACTGCAAATTGCAATTTGAATGCAGCTGACACGACTGCAATAGAACTGCAAACCAAACGTGCGGTCCGATTGCAGTCGTGTGAACTGCACACCGACTGCATCTGAACTGCACCATGCGCGATAGGGTGGAGCGTGCGGGCGGATGGGTAGACCCTTAACGTCAGCTTTTCCCGACTTCTCAGGGTCTTACGCAGAAAGATGAAGTAAAAGCAAATGTCTATAAATAAATCTGTATGTTAAGTTATAAGGCCTTGAAAAGCCTCTTTCATACACAACTTAGTTTTGTAAAGCTGTTAGCTTATGAAGTCTCTTTAAGTTGATTGATACATACTATTAGTCGAGCAGTCTTTTTGAACGGTATACTGACTATCGAAACAACTCTTCCTGTCTTTTATAGGCATGGCTCGCCAAGACCACGGCTACACACCGACCTTAGAAAAACTATGCCAAAGTTTGGACGACGAGCTGCAGAAACTGCTGGAAGACCTGAAGGTGTACCTGTACAAAGATAAGAGAAGTTCCGCCGGTAAAGATAAGCTTCTGTTTGCGTATGAGGACGAGGACGATATCGACCAGATCTACAGCGATAAGCAACTGATCGAGGTGTATTTGAGAGATGTCTCTGATAGCAATATACAGAGGTACGTTGTTATAATGCATGTGTAATGCAAATGCGTTTGTCATAACTGTACCTGATGTTTTCGGAAAATTTAAGGAGCAGTTTTACTTATAATCCTTACAAAAATTACAGTTTTTGCAATTATACAGTATTTTCAATTATACACTTTCTACAATTATATAGTTTCTGCAATTATACAGTTTTTACTATTATACAGTTTTTGCAACGCTACTTATTCTGTAATAACATTTGATTTGATTAGACTCCAGAAAGCCTCTAAAGAATGTTTTTCTCCGTAGTATGCTACAATACATCAAGGCATGCTTCGAAGAACCAACCTTACAATCCACAGAATTACAAAAGAAAACAACTGCCATATACACTGCGCGTTTTACGCAAGCAATATCCACCCTTATGCCACATTTACGCAAGTGCTACATTCCTGAAGAGCGCGACAGTTTGGGGGTCATCAATATAGATGATAATGCTTTGAAGAGGTGGAATGATCTATGTTTGGTTTTGAAGGAAAATTGTCAGTTCTGTTGGGGCAAGTGGGTGGATATTGTGGTGGCCAAGGTAGAAGATTTGACCAAAGGTTTGCCGCAAGCATTTACTTTGGAAGCGAATATTGATTACTTGATGATGGTAAGTTACTTACGTAGTAGATCTGTCTAGTTTACTTATAATTTAAGGAATTACTTGAAAGAGTTACTTACTTAAAATTTAATACATATAGTATCTTAATGTTTGAAATAGGCAAAAATTCATAAAAAGTCGCCTAAGTATAAGTTTGTTTCGTTTGTGTAGCAATGGGACGTCATCAAAATCACAGAAAAAGACGAAGAAGGAAATCCAATAGAGTCTACAATAAAGGTACCAGCTGGACCGTCTCTCAAACTGCAAGAATACTTGTATGCCACCAGCCGAATACTGGACGAAGTGGCCCCACACACTTTACCTATAGAGACGCACACTCTCTTCATCGAGAGAGTTATAGCTATCACCTTCACACACTACGACAAAGTCATAAGAGAGAACGAGAAAGATATAAACCAGAGGTGTGCGCTTCAATTGTTGATGGATGTTCGACATTTGACGCTCTTGTTAGTTCCTAGAGAGAACAAGACATTTACGGAGCAATCGGTTAAGATCTGCGAGTTTCTGAGACAGAAGATCGATCCATTTGATTATGACGTGTTCTATAAATACATTCAGACTAGTTTGAAGAGATCTGTGCAGAGAGTTCAGGTTAGTGTGTTGTAAATAGATCATTCAATATCAATCAATATTGTGTAAAAGGTTCTTCATAAGGTAACGAGATGGCGCTAGTGGTACCATTTTTTTACAATTCTTTAATAACACGTTGGGCGACACCTACTTTAAGAGTTTTTATAATGTCGCTGTCTTTTCACTTAGCGTGAACGGCCATGGAAACAAGATCAGCCTATCCTACCTTTATTACTCTAATGCAAAAAAACACTTGTAATTTGACATGGCATTCATTGTTTTTCAATAGACTCTCCTAGGCAGCCTAATCCTCCACCACGGTCAACTGACGTCCTTAATCGGTACCAAGCCGGTCTTGTCAGGCGGCACAGGAGATAAGGCGTCCGCACTACTAGCCTCTGGAGACTCTCACTGGTTCTCTTTACTACCAGTAGCTGCCCCACCCAGTCATCTGAAGAAGCAGGATAAACCTGTAAGTATTTTTAATATGAATGTTAATTTAGTACTTCTGAGAGTGGGTAGTTTGATAAAATATTTTATGGGGTTATTAAAATATCATTACAAAGAACTCTTTGTACCTCGGAAAGCACGTGACACAGTTATTTGAGACTTTGATTTGTAGAGGTTTTTGGCAGTCGTTACTGGCATTTAGAAGCCTGAAAGTTTGACAATCAGTCTTGCTAAGGAGTATCGTGTTATCAGTGATGATTTGTAGACTGGTGTAGGTCAGATAGGTTGGCTGTAAGCTGATCTTGACGCGGTTTGGACAAGGCCGGGTAGATCATGGTTAAAACAGTCTTTACAAGACTATTATTTATAAGCCACAGTACCGTCAATTTGATGAATATAGTGGCGAAATAAAACGGCTGCGTTAATGTTCGAAAGCATTACCGTGGCCCTGGAATGTAAAGGGCAACTAAAGGAACACAGCTGGATTTTTGTCAGTACAAGTTTACCACTCTCACTCCGACCAAAGCGGGAGAAGGTATTTAATGATTACCAACTCAAAAAATAAAAAAGTGGTGAAATAAAGTTTGCAACAATAGCACGTGAGTGAGATACCACGGAATTAATTTTGAAGATATAATTTTGTACGTCCTGTAGGTTGGGAGATAGGGTAGTTACTATGCCAAAAACGCGCTGCGCTGCTTCAAAAATTGACTTTTCTTAATTGATTGTTCAGAATGACGGTTTCTTCATACTGTGAACTGGTATGAGTAACTTAAGTTTATTACACATATTATTCTAATAATACACATTAGTCGGTTTAACCATTGTTCTTAATTTCCTAGTTTTTTTCCTTGTGAACCGCATATTTACTAATAGCATACAATCATTTTTTGTTTATACTAATAAACATAATGTTTTTGCAATCCAGTGTTTCTTTGTTAATGTGTGAATATCTAACAATATGCAAATGGTGGAATGCATATACTGTAGACAAAACAATTTCTTACTTTTCAACCTAGAGTGATTGTGTGTTTGTTTGTTTTAGCCGATTCTTCATAATATTGTAGTCTTCAAAGGATATATTGGAATTAAATTGAATTTTTAATTCGATTTAATTTTGATCCATCTCCACCGACTAATTCTAGTACCGACTTTAGCATCGTGTATTTTAAGTACCAAAGTAAGGGTTGCAATGAAATTTGAACTTTGTTTTGAATTGGTCTCATAAAGTTTACTGTCCCAAAATTTGTTATTTATCTCAATTTTTTTATTCAATTATAGGATCTTGTTTTACTGAATTGTATCATTTAAAATTTATGAAGTGCTTACAGTGTCTAAAATCTAGCTAGACTATGTCAAACAGATCTGGTTTGTCTACTTTTTCTTTCGGTAATTTTAAAATAACTAGCTCCCAAAGCGCATGCGTGTAAACTGATCTTAATGAACTGCCATTTTTCAGTTAATGGGCTTTAATAAATAACATAACTATAACTGGCATTGGACATGCTTGTCCAAAGTCGAATAAAATCTCTTTTGACGACGAAATTGTTTTCCCAGTGTAGAATGTAGAGGTTTACCAAATTCTTTGTAATTTCAATAGAATTTTTTACAAGAGAACATTAATTGGAAAAGCATATTCATTTATGCTTCTCTAAAGTCAAATAAAAAGTCTTTTGATGACTATACTCCATTTACAATAAGATAAAACATTTAAACAAACATTTTTCACTATCCACTCAACCGATTTTGTCTTTTATTACAGTGGTGGCATGATAAATGGCGGCTGCAGTAAATAGTTGTGTTATAATCACTTTTTTGCTTTGCCATCCTTATATCTACGGAATATAAGTTAAAATCAGTTGAACGAACAGTATTTTTTTTAATGTATAATCTTATTGCGAATAAGTGTTTTTACTAGTGTGCATGGCAGGCTTTGGTAAATTTTTAATCTCCCAAATATCATTTGAGGTTTGAAATAACTTAAACTTAGTTAAATAAAAGAACTATGCATAAATAAAACTTTATTCTCTGAACATAAAAATTTACTTAAATACATGAAAATTTACGATCCAAATATTTTCCGTGACATTACAAACTAGAGACTTATTAACATTTGGTCTAACAAAACTGTCTTATCCCAGGTGAAAAAGAAGCCCGTGTCGTCGAGCCCCAACAAGTCGCGGTCTGACATCTCCGACCTGATGACCAGCTCCCTGCCTATCAACTTCGCCAACGCTCGCTCTGGGGCGGCTTCGTTCTTTAACTCTATCTCCTCTGATTGGTTCAGTGGGTCCTAATTTATTTGATTATTATTGTTGTTCATGATTATAATTTTTTTATTGACATTTTATTTGTGGTCAAGTGACTTGGAGTTGTTGCTATAATGGGTGAGATTGGCATTGTAAGAGTGCATAGCATAGTTGGCCTTATAATGTCCCACTGTTGGGACTCATGACTTCTCTCTAGAAGAGGGAATGGGCCGTAATACACCACGCGGGCCCAGTGCGGGTTGGTGGATATCACAGGTCTTCGAATGGTTCTAAGACATGTTGGTTTCCTCACGATGTTTTCCTTCACCGTTTTGAGAGCAATGGTGATGAAATAAATTACATAAAGTAATGCGTCTGGCTGGGTTTGAATCGGCGAACTTGTAAGTCGGGGCTATTACCACTCGGCCATCACTGCTCTCGATAAAAATGAATGCAAGTATTCGAAGATCGAGATGTCTTAACGGAGGGTTATGTTGTTATTGGGCTCCTATCGACTAAAACCCATCGGTTCCTATCGCAACCATGAGTCGAGGACCAGTACCTAAATTCTAAATTAGGTCAGTGCTGATCGTCTTATTGGTTCCTGATGGATTCAATTAGTAACCAGTATTGCTTATCATCCTAATTTGCGAAAGGGTATCAAGGTCAATCTATGTGTAACCAAATAATATAGCATTATTTATTCATGAAACATTTTCTACCCTAGGATAGCCTACAGCTGCCCCCCAAGTCCTTGGCAAATGTTATTAAAATATTAAATGTATTTAATAGAATTTAAATGATTATTTCAATGTAATATAATCAAATGAGTTACATATTCATACTGTCGTTTTATTTGTACCAGAATGAGCATTGTGATTCAAAACGATTGAAGCAGGCCCAGCGAGGCGAATCACTGAACTGGTTTATAATGTAGGTAGTAATGCAACGAGTGAGTAATGCCAGATTGATATCACGTACAAAGTTGGCATGGACTTTTAAACAGGTGTCTGGGAAAGAATATTCAACGATTCCTTTGTGTTGTCGGGGTCAAAGGGAAATAAATGAATCTGAATTTTAAGGGATTTTATTTTTTTTTTGTGGTGGGAAAAAATCACCCAATGACAACCCCCGCTCTTGGGCGGAGCGGAAGATAGTGTCAGACTCTTACTGACTAAAATACCCACCCCGTTCCTTCTAGCCTTCGTACTGGGGCTCGAGCTCCCTTTCGTATAACCCTGGCCCCAGTAGGAAATTTTAAGGGGTCATGTGATCCAGGTGCCTACCTCTATTTAGTAATGTATTTAAAAGTGGTGAGTAAAAACATCATCATCATCATTTCAGCCAAAAAAACGTCCACTGTTGGACATAGGCCTCCGCCAGGTCCTCACAATGAACGGTCCTGTGCGCGTCGCATCCATCGGATTCACGCAATCTTACCAGTAATTAATGTGATCATTGTGTTTTATTATATTATCAACTTTGTAGTACATTACCAACTGAGCTATGGAAATTACTAATAATAATGCAGGTGTGTTTAATTAAAAAGGAAGTAAAAGAAGAAGTGCACTAGTTTCTAACGTTTTATGAGTGCTCATGTAGGCCTAGATAATTGTATAATTAAAATAATAACTCTAAATTTTTTTAAGAAATTTTAAGGGATGTCTATAAAAGCGTAGACTTCAAAATTATTAAAAAAAAAAAAAACAAATTCAACTATAAATAATTGTATTAATAAAGAATCAGTGCAACAATATGTACTCATACTTATAGTCAGATCTTAAATTCTATTTTAGTGCTAAAAATATGTAAATAACTACGATTTCTCTTCACCCTCCTGGATTTCCCCCGCTTTTCTTTCTAGGTACCGTTTGACTTTATCACTGTACCGATAGCGATCTTCGTAAGCTGTGTTGTAGATGCCAGTGTGAACATTGTAAGGTGTTGTTTGAGGTTTCTCTACAAAAGGTCTGTATAAATTGTTGGCGGACCCGCCGCTACCAGGGTAGTTGATTTCCGGGTAAACGGGACGGGTGTAGTCTATATCGGGTCGGTTCGGGTAGCGGCCGGGGCGATTACCTGGGGAACAAAAATTGGTGATTAAAATTGCTGTGTTGTTCGTTCATGAATTACGTGAACGGATTTATAGTGTTAAAAACAGGATGTTAATCTGGCTATCATTTTTAAGTCTGCAAAAGACCACCTACGGCTGAATAAACCAGACTGAAAGATGTTAGAGTGGTTTTTATTGGCTGCGCTTTTAAACGCTGTCCGTAGATACAGATTTCTAGGAAATTGGTTTTCTGTATTAAGTAGGTATCATGAATTTATATAATTATACTCATAATATAAAATAAAAAAGAATGTATAATTTCTTTTCTATTTTATATTATGAGTATAAACTTCTCCCAAACACAGGGACCGAAATTACACTAATTGTTAAAAAAAAATTACTACTGTATTTAGGTATAACTAGCTTCTACTGGCAGCATCGCTTACTTAAAAGTAAAAAAATACCCAAGGCAATGCAGGAGACATGGTCTACCCTTGTGGCAAATTTTATCCAAAACCGTTCAACTATTTAAGTGTGTAACATGCATACATGCAAACTTTCGTACCTATTTATAATATTACTGTGTTACATATTTAAGTAGCCTTAAATTTTTGCTATAGCAACTTAAACTTTTGGTATAAATAGTAGATCTATAATAAAACCCAGTCCCTCTCGTCTCAAGTGATTAGTATTCGATGTAGCACATCAAAGGTATCCGATATCAAAAGCCACTGTAATTTGTGCCCTCTTGAATGGGCACGGGTATTTAAAAAGAGGTGCTATCTAAGCTGGTCTTCAAATTCATGAATCAATCGTCTGTACTTTGTCGGTGCTTATGTTGAAGTATAATAAGTAGGTAGATATATTTTATGATAACTGGGCTAAATAGTTAATTGTTTGTACTATTTAATAATGTCAGCCTATCGTATCTTTATTCTCACCAACTTTAAGTTAGAATAGCATAATTATATTGTTCCCATTGCTGGGACTCAGTCCTCCTCTCTAGGAGAGGGAATGCGTCGTAATCTACCTATCGGGCCCAATGTGTGCTAGTGGATGCCACATGTCTTTCTCTCATTTTTTAGTTCCAGGACATGCCAAGTTAACATAGAGCCACCATAGTTGTAAGTTAAGGTGTGTTCCTATAACTTCATTTAATTTGATCTAACTGGACTTAAACACTGGTGATTTACAATAACAGTAGGTACAGTAAAGTTATTATTTATTCAGAAAAAATACATTCTCATCACTTACGTAGATGTAAAATTCTGAATCACTACATATTTTAATAATGTCAAAAAGTAAAACCGCTATGAGTTGGCGTGCAAATAATTTAGTTTTTTACAAGAAATACAATGGCTATGTGAATAATATCGTGGAAGGTGTTGTAAAGTGCGATGGCCGTAGTGGCCATTGACTCCATAAGTACGTGATCGTTTTCCACGAGTTTTTAACCGGAGAATCTATATGATAGGAATGTAGACTTTATAATAGAGTTTAAACGAATCTGTCGATTCCAATAATATGAGTATGTACCTACCTATATAGTGTGGTTCTTGGATACTGAACGCAAAATCAAATCGAATTACCTATAGGTACGAGAGAGAGAGAAAGAGAGGTTGCCAATGTTTTACAAATAACCCTGTACAGCTGCCACCACGGAAATTGAGCGCTCAGCGTCGGAGTGGGGATCGCTTTGCGCATTCCATACATTGGCGAGCCAATCGTCGTCGTTGTTAGATACATGCTGCAAGCGCAATGAACGAATCACGAGTGTCGTCTATAACGTGATGCGCAGCGAGCCAATCACTGACGCTCCCCGCGTCTCACGTCGCACCACCTAAAGAGACCCGATTTTTAACTTCTGCGCAACTTGAAGCCAGCGTTCAATATCCGTGGTGGCAGCTGTACATGTAAGGAAGCTTTGATTACACCAGTAGATCAACAGCCAAACACACTCTTCGGAGTGTGAGGCTGTGTAGTCTGCTACACTACCTTTTTCTCTTTTTACTATAGTGACGCTTATCCCGTGCGGTTTTTTAAATGGAAATCACGCGACCTTTCACTCTAGTTTTAATCACCGTCCTCCATACAAGTTAGTTGGCACAAACGTCGCGAACCAATTTCGTCCCGCATCCCGCGCGGTATTCGCCTCAGTTCAGCCATAGTTTTAGATCCAGTAAACCGTGCTTACCGCTACCGCCATACCCCGGATATCCTTGTCCGAAGCCGCTTGGGTAGCCACCGATGCCGCCGCCATAGCCTCCGGTACCTATGAACATGATTATATTTGTGATTAATTGGTTTCGGTAAAACTAATTCATTAGGGTCATAGGTATTTACCTCGATGGTTTTCAGTGGGTATAATAGGTAAGATTAATGGTGAACACCTACCTACCTAATCGATTGGTTCTAATATCTTTCTCAATGCTGTCAGTCTTCTGGGCACATTTCCGGTTGATAGCGAAGTGGAGGAGTACTTCGACGCCTGAGTGTACTTTGTGTTTTATGTACATAGTTAGGTTTTATTATAAATAGTTATGTTATATTTAAGTTTTTTTATGTACATGGGTATGTAGTTATGTAAATTTTATTACAAATATAAAACTACTTAGTAAAATAAAAAGAAAAAAAAATATAACAAAATTTACCTAGTCGGTGTAACTGTATACCCATGACCTGGTGACCGCTGTGAGTGAATCTGCTAAATGCAAGATGCTCAGTATGGTCAATGTGGCGACCCTTAGGGGAGACCATTTTTCAACTGAAATGATAGTGTACCTACACAGAAATACGTCAATATGCTTACTTCCAGGGTATCCACCGGGGTATCCACCTGGGTATCCGCCAGGGTAACCGCCTTGTCCCGGATATGACCCAAATCCGGGTCTGCCACCGCCGAATCCTGGGTTACCGCCGTATCCTTGTCCAAGGCCTTGGTTACCACCATAGCCTTGCCAGTTGCCTCCTGGTCCAGCACCTCCGTAGCCGCCATTATAACCGCCAAAACCTTGATTATAACCACCTTGGGTAGGATAACCGCCTTGATTATACCCGCCCTGGTTATATCCGCCTTGGTTATATCCTCCTTGGTTATATCCACCCTGGTTATATCCGCCCTGATTGTATCCGCCCTGCAAACCAGGTCTTAATAGGCCATAACCTCCAGCATTCCGCCTCTGTCCGTCTATGATGTCATTGCTAGTGTCCACTTTTTGAGCGATGGTCACGGCCACGGAACATGACAGCAAAATTATGTTCTAAAAAAGTGGAAAAAAAATCGTAATTAAAGATCGCTGCGTTCAGTCACCTTGATTTAATTGGACTTGTTTATAAAAGTGATGGAGCTGATAAAAGTAATTGGGATTATTGATGCGTTTAGGATTTTAAGCTTTTAATTAAGAAGACATCTAGAATTCATACCTATTGACTTTAATTTTTCTGTAACTAGGTACCCAAAATCAGTCCGAATAATCAGGCTCTAATAACTTAGGTATAGGTGTGTACCTATTTCCATTCATAAGTAAGCCGAGTCATCAGCCCAACTCAAAATATCATAAAAATTGTAGTGAGAAATAAATATTTCTAAAAGAAAGTTATTGGGTAAGCAAAAGCATATCATGCCAAAAATACAGTTGAATCCGTCGAAGGAAAACTTTCAGCATTAAAGTACCCAAGTATATTTTTATTTTAACTCTATACATCATCTACCATATTGTTTCCAAAACACATTGCTCCACCAGTTAATTCATTCGAAGCTGAGAACAAAGGCGCGTTGCTCAATGTACCGGGCAATTTAAACTGAACTTAACAATGCATGCTCTTCCTTAAGTTTTGGTGTAATTGAGACTAACTTTTCAAATGTGTTCTTTGTTTCCTATCCAACATTATCTTAATTTCTGGCTTTGTTACAGATGCAGTCTTAAATGGTACTAGATTAAAAAAAAAATATATCGGTACTTGCGTGTGCCATACCTGTATGGCACACGGAAGCAATTTTTTTTTGTGTAGCATCTGTTGTTTGGACATGTTTTTTTTGGCGTTATTTCTTCGAGTTAAGTTCAGTGGCTGTTTTAATTATTTTCAAATTGATCCCAATAAATATTGTGATGTAGGTACCTAAAGTTGATGTAGTTTTGTATCTTAAGTGTCTGCACAATTAGACATTATGTAGAATCATCGAAGTAGACGCGATTTTGGTAAAATGAAACTGAGAATTATTTAATTGTAGTATTGACTGCCACAGCGAAGCTTACCAAGAAGGCTGATCCAGCATTTGCTGGCAAATGCTGCAAAAACATTAGAACGTGTTATATCTGCGTTCTAATGGAACTATAAATAGCTTAAGTGACTGAAAGCTAATAGATACTTTTTAAGGGGAGGTTATCATATATTATGCCCAATATACACGTACATGTCTTCTTCCGTTATAATTTTTTAGCAATAATGTCTTTTGGAACCATTAGGATACAAAATGTAACACAATCTAATGTTTTTCTAGTATTTAGCAGCAAATGCACTGCAATAAAATTCCAGTTCCATTTTACCAAGATCGCGCCTGTATCAATGATTCCACACATTGTCTAGATGTGTAGACACAGCTAGGTATGCAAAACTGCACCAATTTAGTTTAACAAAGCCACTGAACTTCATTCGAAGAAATCCCGCCAAAAAATCTCTGGCCGCACAGTTTCGATTATCAAGCGTGCGTCGCAAGAATGTCATTCGAATCTTCATATCACTCCCCAAATAATATCATAGGCTACTTTTTACTGGTAATCTTGGGAAAATACTTAAGAAAGTTTTGATTTGCTGTCACAATTCTGAAGTTCAGAGCTTATCTACTTGTATTATTAGGTAGGTAGGTACTTAATCTGTGCTAATATTATAAAAGCGAAAGTTTGCATCCATGTGTGTATACTTACTGTATAATTATAATTATGTGTGTGTGTTATGTTTGTTGCTATTTCATGCAAAAATTTATGAATGGATTCTGATGATACTTTACAGAAATATTTTAGTACCTATTTATAAGTCTAGTAGGTAACTAGATTTTTATTAAAAATGTACTGTAGGTAACTTTAACATACATAGGTACGTAGCCGATAATACTCAGAGATAATAATTATGCACAATTATCAAAACCTGCAACTAGATAAATAGGTAACACCTGCCTACGTACTATCTATATAGGTGCATGTTTTGTCTTTTCTTAGTGCCTATATGCAGTAACTCACAGGTCGACACGGTAAAGCGTGAGGAGACTGATTGGAAGCGGTAACTTTTAAATAAATATTATGCATTATTTGTTATAATGAATAACGTAAATATAATGGATAAGGTCATAGCTCAAGGAAGGTCAGATTATGCTTGACTCAAACATAGAGAGAATTACTAAAAAATAAGGTACTTAAAATATAAAAAAATAGGTTTTTGCTTATCTCAGGAGCTGCCTTTGGTAGGTGTAGGAGAGGCCAAAGCCAACTCACGAAGGCAACTATGAATGATATAAGCCAGTAAGTCTGACACCATCTCCCGCTCCGCCCTAGGGCGGGGGATATAATTTGGATGATTTTTTACCCACCAAAAAAAAAAAAAAACACTAAGTACAATTTTTCGAATGATGGCGTTAAAACACTATCATGGTAGGTATTAACTTAAAATTAAGTAGGTAAGGTCATCAAGCTTGTCATATTATAGGTATTATCGTTTAGTAAAAAGACGAGGCTCTCTTAGGCTGATATAGTAAGAGTCGAACTGTGGAGGAATAGATAATTAGATATCCCACACCTCCAAACTTTATGTCCCTGTCAGAACATCTGCTACCTGGACACTAACCACAGTGGTCAATCTGGAAATCTCTCGGTAGGCTCAGATTGGCCGCTGCAGAAGCAATCTGGTCAAATGGGGTATCTTAACTCACACACAGTGCCAGTGTGCGGCAGGATATGCGTCACCTCCTTTCCTATTTGGCGTGCTCAATCACCTGCACCTTCCACGACATAAACGAGGTTAACGACAGACCTATCCAGGTGGCTGCATGTTGGTCGGACAACATTTGAGTCAAATCGACACACACAATCAAAGGAAGTAGAAGAGGAGGAAAAGAGGACCCAGGTGGGTTTTAGTCAGTAATACCAGCAGATTACATCATTCAGTAAAAGTTTAACGACTTTCACTAATTGAACCCCACCTGTGTTCCTTTAGTTGCCCTTTGCGTTCCAGGACCATGGCAACTCTTTCGAACTATCTCGATTTTCAGGGTAAGCATCGGTCTTAACGGGAGTCACACAATGGTTCTAGGTATCAAATAAAATGATGCATTGACCGCGAATGTAAAATATTTAGTTAAAACACCATATTTAATATATGAGTAGAATGTATATATTTAGGATACGATGGGACTGACATACGCATAGCGATTATAAATGTCCTTAAATAAATAAAGAATAAAAAAAAAAAAAAAAAAACCATATTTAATTTATTCTTCAAATACAATTGTCTGATTATTGACTGAACTTGAATAGATATTGCAAATGTTCAAGGTAGCTATCACGTGTCTTGTCTCCCGACTTGATAACGTCTAAGTATTCTATTTGTACTTAATTTTATCGTAAAATCAATGGACTTGAACCGTATGGCGGTCACTTAACTACCTCATTTACTTTAGTGTATAATAAAAGCTATCAAATAGAAAGATACAATCAAACATAACTTTTCTATTAAAATTTATTATGTGGGATTATGGTTGCTTATCTTGGAATCAGATATAAGTAGTAATTCTGGCGCCTGTTAAGTGATAGTTAGGCGCCAAACATAAGTAAATATTTAAAGTTTTTAGGTACCTACATAAGTTCTAAAATAATTATCTAGTTATCAGGGAAAATAAACTTGTTCTGCTATCTCGAAAAATAGATTAGGTAACTACCTAGAGTGACGTAGATCCGATGTCAAACCTACCAACATAAGCTTATCCTAGTATTGGTAGGTATGTATGACTACACGTTGTTACGTAAAAAAAACAACTTTTGTCGGCATTTGATCACAGTCATATGGGCCCGAACTAATAATGTATTACAATTTAATTATATTAGATATTCATAAAAGATAGTCGTATCAAGATTGAATACCCAATTTGACCAACGATAAAATCTTAACAATACAAAAGATTGGAAAGATTGCTTATTTTTCGAATGTTATCGATGATACAGAAATTAACGAACTAAAATAGAAACCGCACTTATCATTGATTTTAGATTCTACGAATTTATTCATGAATTCCTGTTTGTTTCAGGCAAATATAGTTTTAAATAAAACAAAATGAAAATGATTAGATTAGGTCAAATTTTCCTTGATATTAGTTTCCGAGTAATATATTTCTTCTCCACAAATCTGAGTTTAGATATCTACAATGTTAATTTAAGTAGAAATTAAGGGAAAAGGCTGCAACTATTTAGTTTTACCGATTTTAATTTATACTGGTTTTCATTTAAACACAGACCTGCTGTCAGCAATACTTTTTCTGATTATGATAAGCATAGTCAATCACCTACTTTTTTATTTGTTTTGTTGTGATATTTCAATGAAGTCCTGTCGAATTAAAAAAAAATATTTTTTTTCACTAGTATCACCAAACATTGTTTTTTTTTTTCAGAGATAGCCAGTTCTTAATAAATGAGGATTTTATACACAGCACTATTAAAAGAATAACGCTCACCAAGATATTCATGATCACTGCGATCCGCAATTCCGCACTACACTGTGATATGTTTAACAATGATCACGATCTGTTGATCTCAGCATTTATATTCTCACTTCTGTTGTGTGTTTTTTGTCTTAGACATAGTCAGGTTTAATTAATGCGGTTGTTCAAATGTTTGTACACATTATATGGATACTATTGTTTCGGATTGATCTAACGTTATGTGTGTGGATTAGTGGTGTGTCTACATAGGATGTCTTTAACCTGAATGCGGATTATTAGTATATAAAGGCAGTTAGAAAATATTTAGTAACTAACTACGTGGGTATTATAGGTATAATACCCACGTAGTTAGTTACCAAGGGAAGTAGATATTTGATCTACCTAACTAATAAATTAAATGTCTTTCTCAATTTAATCGTATTAGAGATAAGAGCGAATACCGAAATAAGTAATACCTATATCAAGACATATTAGGCAACATTATATCGTTATTCGCTGGAAACAGAATTCCTTGACCGACACAAATTCTTTGAAAGAGACTGCCATAAAAAATCACCTTCTTTAATTTTAAGAATTTTGGAATTATTTGTTGATTAAAATGTCTGTGGGTTTATGTTTACGTATTTATTATGTAGCCATAAAATAGAGATACAATGATACTAAACACAGTATATAGAGTACCTACACTGACATACATTTTCTTTATATCAAGATATTTATCACTTTCGTTTCTCCTGCTTGTTTGTTAACGATGCCTTACACTTGAAATCATTATCGAAGAATGTATGGAGGAAATGAGCAGAAAAGTTAGGAAGTGATTTGATAATTGTCTTAGGAAGCAGTTTTCTTATGTAATTCTTACTTTGGTAGGTAGAAACCAGTGCGCGAGTTTAAACTAATTTCTGTTTGTTTAATAAGCAGATAAGATTTTGATTATGATTGCGATATAATTTTATAGGTTGGTAACTTGGTACCTAGGTAAAACAGACATAAAAAATTGTTGTCATCTGATTCTCTTATAAAAATGTACTTTATTTTTATTTGATTTTAAAACAAGCGTAAATAGTTCTAATATAAAAAAATATTTGTACTGGCAGCTATAAAAATGAAAAAAAAAATCGATTTGCAAATTAGAACACGATTCAAATTTTTTGACAGAAGGAAAAATTGGCGGGATTCTGTAAGACGCATAGTTTCATTTGTTTTACAGAAAAAATAAAGTGCATAATTACAATATTAAATATTCTTTAGTTAATCGAAGATTAAATTATTGTTGATAGTAGTGCGAGTTAAATGAAGTTCTTTGGTAAGTGTTTATTAATTAATTTTTCGCGTTGATTATTTACTAAAAGACAAAGCCAATCAGCCATCATTTCATGTTTACGGTACTGAGTCTTGTAAGACACCGTTCATAATTATTTATGGTTTGCAGAATTAAAGGTAATTTATACCTAGCTATGGAATTGGAACAAAATTTTGATATCATCAAGCATAGGTAATATCTTTATCACATAGATTTGTATCAAAGTTATGCATTTGATACAAATCTATGTGACGTAGGTTCAAAAGAATGCTAATCACCCAGCATGGGCCATTGTGTGCACGGAATATTATAAAAAAATTAGTAAAATATAATGTTTATGTCATAGGTACCTTATATCAGCGATTCATAAAGAGAAAGCTTGGAGTCTTGAGCATCAAGGAATACAAGCGGTGAACCAGTTATGTAAGACCTCCTTCAGGAATAGAAGAATTGTGGTAAGTTTTTGTACCTACTAATGTTGATAATGAGTTAGCGATATACCTACGATGGATTGTCAACTGGATTCTTTTGGACGATTTGAACCCAATTTGGTTCGCGTTAAAGGCGCATGGCTTGATTATAAAGCCACACAAGGACTCCTATGCTAAACTTTAGGTTTGAAGACGAAGCATTTATTATTTTATCAAAAACGCACTTTATGATCATCGAGATATGAAGTTATTAGTTCCGTGTTAACATAATAGATGTCGCTACGCAACACTTATAAATCAACGTCTCTATCAGTTCTTTAGCCTCTAATAAAAAGTCGAATCAGCGGTGGATCCTGAAGATATTGTCAGTTAGCCCATTCATTGTATAAATATATATTTTTTGACACAAATGTAGTAATATAGATATGAGTAGAAACGCTGAGCACGCCTTAAAATGACATAAATCTACACTGACCATAAATATAAGTATATTGGTGATGATCTTCAGTAATTATAAACCTTACTGAAGTCATTCAATTATGTTATTATTCTGCGTTGCTCTATGTACTTTTAATTTCAATTGATTTTTTATTTGAGCAAAACATAAGTTTCCACTTTCTTTAGACCTTTACTATAGAAATCTTACATTTACGATAACTATGGCCAAACGTGGATTGATGTATCAAAGCGGCCACTTTTAGTTGGCCATATTATGAAATGATCAATTCTAAGATCTGATCACGACATATACAATAGTATACATAATGTGCCTCGATGTTGTATGCTTGGCTTTTTTCCCATTTTGTGTAGCCCGTTAGACCACTTTGTCACTTGACTGCCACAATTGTTGTCTGAGAAGTTTTACTGGTAATGATCGACCACTCTAATTTGCATCTCAAAAGTAAAACATTTGTAAATATTTGTTAGCGCACTAGAAAAATTCTTTAGGCGATAATCACACTACATAATACCTACCGTGCGTGATTTTGTATGAAATAAGTGCGTGCCTGCGTGAATTCACAAGGCGCACTTACGCGCGTGAGTGCGTAAAGAACCCGTACGATGATGCAGATTTACACTCCCGTAAGGACGTGCGTAGGTGCGTTTTCACGCTCTACGCTGCGTGGTGCGTGGCAGTGTGATAACCGCCTTAACTTGATACGATACTAAGAGATGAAATAGTTTGCTAAAATAAAAAAAATAAAAACTTCGGATGTCATAAAAAATCAATTTTAAAATGACCCACCCAAGCACGAGTCCGCTTCCAATTGACATTAGCCCAGCTGGGATTCCCTACAAATGTAGATAGTTACTAAAAACCACAAGCATACGCAATATTATTAACCTATTAAAATATGCATCAAAATCGATGACATAACAAAATGTTAATATCACATTCGATCCTTGCGCCACCAATTATCCTTGGACGTAATGGTCACAATACTGTAGAATGCTATTCACTCTGCCTTAAACGATATGTATGTCTGTTGAGTCATTTTTATCATGTCCTAACCTAACGTTAGCTTCCGTATCATTCATTTGTATACGCAGCAATTAAAAGTGACTACAAGGCAAGGAAATTTGGGTAGAATAGACAATCGGTTGTAGAACGAGTCAGACATGAGAAATGATATGCTTAAGTGTTGGTTTGGTCATCATAAATACACCAGCTGATTGTGCGAATGTAAGAAGCCTCCTAGACAGTCAAGGTTTTCCTTTACAAGACTGTGTAATTTGTTTCGTGTGGCCCCAAATGAATGATGGGTATAAACGATATCTACCCGTGGTCCAAGGAGAAGTTCTTCTAGTATCTTTATGTAAAAAAATCAATACAAATGTTTGTATTGTGTTTCTTGTATGTGCCTGCACTCAAGAAACTGTTATGATGCTATTATACTGTGGTAGAACAATTAGGTAAAATTGTAAGCGTATATTGATATAGGACGTGACCCGCCCAGGTCATATCAGCCGCTTGAGCAGTGACCGCTGGGCAAGTGTCGCCACGCAGTGGATTCCTGCAAAGGGAAAGCGCCATCGAAGTCGCCCTAAAAAGAGGTGGCGAGATGATTTGGACTCGTATCACGAGAACTGGTTCGAGACGGCGCGAGAGAAGAATGTCTGGAAGAACTTGGGGAAGTCTTTGCCCAGCAGTAGGGCAGTAATAGCTAGGAAAAAAAAAATGATAGCAGTGTTGACCTAGTAGTAAAGTTCCTGATTTACAAGGCGCTTTACTTTGTATAATTTAGTGATGTATTATTACCGCTACTTTTAAAATAGTGAAGGAAAACGCAGTGAGGAAAATGTTATAAAAACAAAAATTCGAAGACAAAAATTCGAAGAACTGCCTTCGGCTTGCGTGTTGAATTACGGACCATTCACTCTCCTGAGAGGAGGCCTAACTCCCAGCTGTGGGAACATTATAAGGCAGATTATGGTATTATTAGAAATTTCCTTTTTCGCCTGTCATGTACCGATAATATAGCACTTGCTCATAGGACCAATAGATTCTATTTTTATTTTATTTATTTGTAAACTTAATTTGGTACACAAACAAAGCAACGGTATAACAAAGGGTGATTTATTAATACGTGTGACACAAAAGGCGTTGACACCAAAATGTGCCCGTACGATATGATATTCAATTAATAAGCAAATACAAAATAATTTATGGAAATAAATGTAAATAATTTTGTTTAAAAACCCATAACAGTAAGTTACAATGGTGGACAAGTAGGTATTTGCACATAGCAAATTTTGCAAATACATAATTAAATAAATACAAATATAAAGTTAGATAAGCACCTAATGTTAACTCTTTTGGATAACAGTTAGGTAGGTACTTAGAACTACATTAGATATTATTTATTTATATGCAGTTTATTACACCAAGATATTTAATAACACAATGTTAGCCTAATCCTACAGTAATAAAAAGACACACAATCCTTATCGCATTCCGCGAACTCTTCTAGGCAACCTGGTACGGACAGAGATTGCCTCTACACAAAATGGGGTTGCACTGCACTTAGTGCATAAAATAAGTTAGCAATTAGTTAATGGAAACAATGCATGCTGAATACTAAAATATTTCTTTATTATACAGTGATATTTGTTAAACACCAACAACCTTCCAGGACTGTATTATTAACATCATAACCAACAACTTTTGTTCTATGACTTTTTACAAAACATAATTAATTTACCAAAAACAAACCTTCAATATTTATTTTTTCTGTCTAACACATTTCAACTCTGTATTTTGCTATACTTACCTATATCTGTATGATGCGACGCAAGTGCTTCAAGCACTATAGGGTAGTTTCCGGGGTCAAAATAATTACATTTTATTGAGTCCGTATTTTAGATTGTAAAAAAAATATTGGACACGTATTTTTACAAAAAATAACAAAGACATAACCCGTTAAAGTTACGTGTGACGTTACCCCGTGCGAAAAAATGTAGCTCGGCGTTAAACGTAACTTCTTTAAAAATCCATAAGACGGACTAATTACATTTTTTACGGCAACTAGCCTATTGTACTATCGTTTTCTTCGCATCGACTTCGTTATATTTAGAACGTTCAATTTAGATATTTATAATTTTTAATGAAAATCTGATGAATTAAAATATGATACAATTTTAAAAGTCAAAGAACAAAAGATGTTGTTAATGATTTTAGTAACATAGTCCTGAAATGTTGCCAGTGTTTCTCAAATAACCCTGTATATTAGGTACTTCTAACAATATTAGGTAGCTTTGCTAATCCTTCAGTAGATATTCGGCTTCATGAAGTCGGACTCCACCAACACGTGATCAGATTTATATAATCATACAGGTTGTTTTTCTTTACCTTTTGCGGATATCGATAAGCTCGTGATTGGTATCTAAGTACCTACCTAATTATGAATAAAGGTATTGGCATTCCACTAACAATTGAATAGATAAGCGTAATTACATATAATAAAGTTCGTGTTAATTCATTTCAACTCTCTGCAGTATGAAAGTAATCATTGGAAATCCATAAACGCTCCATTATGGGCTTATCACAATCGTGATAATTTTTGTGGAGTTGCTGCCTGGCTGGAGAGGTGTCTAGGCGTCCTCACCTTCCGCATGATGTAGGTCGTCATCGAACGTGGCAAGTTCGGAAAATTCATGTATAGAGTCTGTGTAATAAGTTAAACGACTTGGGTAATTATTAGGATTTAATTAAATCTGATGTAGTCAACACGGGTTCAATAATCAAGGTTGATTAAGAGATAGAGATCATTGTTTACTAATAGAAGAACTTTATGAAAAGTATCAAATATAAGTATTTTTTAAATGATTAAATTATTCTACAAAATTCCCAAGTCGGTTGACTTATTAGACAGACTATAGGTTTCAGGCAGAAGAAACACCTGGATGCCCGCCATGGTCGGCACTATTTTATGGCCCAAAGGACACGGTGGAGGTGTGCCCTACTAGGGCCGAGCACTGCCGTGTTATTATGGAGTTGATCGGTGGTGGTGATCTTTCGCGCTGGTCCCGGGTTCAGGCTATGGTACCTTCTTCGAAGCAGTAATGTTTGCAATGGAGATGGCCACAGCCGTGACAGAACGGTCATTCCCATACCCCAGCCGCCGCGACTGGAGACGGACGTGGCAGGGCGATTCCCGGCTACCATAGGCCCGCGCCAGTGCTATTCCACGCTAGCGGTCGACGAGCAATTGCCGTCTGGTAATGACCGATCTCGAGTTGTCAGCAGTGCTTAGGTGTTCCATGCGTGCCATAAAGAGACTGACGTCAACAAACCGTAGAAACCCAGCAGGGCTGATGACCCCTATGGCGCGTGGAATTTCTAAAATGGAAACCGTGGTTCTAGAATGCAAAGGGCAATGAAGGACACAGGTGTAGTTTTAGTCAGTAAAAGTCTATGACGCCGTCACGCCGAAATCATTGGATGATTTCCTACTTTAAAAAAAGCTCTCCCTCATGTAATCTAAACGGCAGCTAATCTTTCATCCATTTACTTATCATCATAACAATAAAATTAAATGACAGCTCCAGTCGACCTCGAGGGTAAACCCTTTACAAGAAAAACGATAAACACATAATCTAACACAGATCTAATCAATACCAATTTCAATTTGATATGTGGATTCTTTTCAATACTTAAAAATGTTCTTTGTTGAAACAAATTTTAAATTTCTCCAATATACTTTATATTTTTAGTATTTATGTTCCGTCTTTCAGTTGCCTAAAAGCCAGTGATTTGCTCTGAATATCTTCATTATTGTGAAGCAATCTTTCATAAAGAAATCTTCCTGGCGATGTAGTCTCCGCTAAGGCTTTTCACGACGACGTAATTTTCTATTTTTATGACAACCATTCGAAGGCTATTTTGGCTAAGGATCGTGTGACATTTTAGTATCATGTATTGAATTGAGTAGTATTTTTAAGTCTCAATGCCCGTTTTCGTATCAATAATAGACGCTCTATTTAATGCTTTTTCGAGAAATAAAATGTTGGACAAGTCTGTGTGAAACGTTATTTATTTACATTATTTATTTATTCATTTATGTACACACACAAACACTTATAAATGAAATGGACAAATACAGATAAATGAGTACAAAGGTACTATACATTATTGAATTCCTAAGTATCAATTTTTTTTTCTAAGGCAAGAACTTTTTAATAACTCTGTCGTCTGATTTTAAATATAGGTACAACCGGGATGTTTCTTAAAACACACAGAAGGTCCGTATATCGCAGAAAAATAAAGGTGATTAACTAAAAGGCGATAACAGAGCGGACAGCCAATCCGACGTATCATGACATATTGGAAGGGCTTGTGATTGGCTGCCGCGACCGGGCTCCGGTCACCGGATTAGTTAGCGCAATTAACAGCTTAATTCTTATCGGGTAAAGAGTACCTATTCAATATTCATAGTGTCATTACAAACACCATGTTTTATTTCTATATTGTATAGTTACAGCTGAAATGAAGACGCTAGGACCTATTTTGGATCCTACTGTCATTGATTGAAGTCATAAAAAAAATGAAACTTTTCTAAAAAACTAAGGAAATTCACAAAATAACTACTGTCTATCGTAATTTAGAGAGCCAGGCTAGATTTTAATTTGAGCTACTTAATTAGTTGTAAATTTAGACTTTACTAATCAAGCGGTACCTAGGTGTATATTTACAAATCTTTGGAGCTTTAAAAAAATCGGAATAGTAAAAAAATATCTGTAAAGATTTTTCAGTGTATGGCGTGCCAATTTTATTGTTACTGCAATCTATCCCCATTGTGCTTGTAAATCACACTTTTCCGGTTGTTACTCTAAAATAACATGTTTTATAGCTTTCCACCTTACCTTTTACATTTGTTCAGGGAGTTTTCTTTCATCTTTATAGGCAACAAAATATTATCTATATATCTTACCAAAAGCGGGTACTCTTAAAAGAGCCACACAAGGAGCAAATGAAGGAACATAGCTGGGTTTGAGACAGTAAAAGTCCGACACGTTTTCTCACTCTCAATGTTTCTCCAACTAGTAAGTAATCTGTTTAGTCTTTTCCCAATTATGTTGGAACCGGATTCCAGTATAACTTGATTCAGCTGAATACCAGTACTGACCAGTAGGTATTTTACATGAAGCGATTCTCTGATGGGTAGCTCGCTGTCCGGCCGTCCGGTAAATGTCCGGACCAAGCAAAAGTCGTCGACGGCTGTGCGCTGTTCCCGCGCGCCTCAAGGAGTTGTCAGCAACAGCAGGGGCCCAGCCGCGTTGAAGCCACCTGGGGCCAGGGTTTTTCGAAAGGGCGCTCGAGCCCCGGTATGAAGGCTTGAAGGAACTGGATGGGTTTTTTAGTTAGTAAGAGTCTGACACTATCTCCTGCTCCGCCCAAGAGCGGGGGTTGTTATTGGATGACTTTTTCCATCGAAAAAAAAAAACATTCACAACCCAGTAATTGAGTAGTTAAGTCTAAAAGATTTCCGGGTTTCAGGCTCTCAGTAACGATTGTCAAAGTTCTATAAATGACCTGGATCAACGGTTTGTCGTGCTTTCCAAGGTACGGAGTTGTTTTGGTACGTTAAGATCGTCAACCATCGACCGCCGGGACCTACGTTGCTTTACGTTGGAGATAAATTCTTTGAAGCGTATAGTCTCGTGTAAAATAATGTTTATAAAATTATGATTTTCGCTACAAAATAGTTTAAAAAATTATGCGAGTATAGCATACCTACAAAGGAACTAAGTTACTTTTCCAACATGTATTACAAAAACTTACATCCGTATGGAATATAAAATACATTGAAAAAAAATACAGTTTCTTAAATCCACGGATCTCTAATATGCTGGGTCGTAATTAAATAACAATAATATCAAAAACATTTGCGTATTTACAACGTTAAGTGGGATTATTCGTGTTAACTCGCGTTTCTAGGAATCTTTATTAAGCTGTTATGGATATCGCGATTACAATTACCTATCAACGATAACATTGGTCACAGGACCGTAAAATCTAGTTGTGTATACTCCAAAATACTAATTTTACAAGCATATTATAAAATGTAGATATTGAAACACTTGATGCCGATACCGGTTTCATTTGAAAACTTTGCACGTTGCTTCCTCATATAAATTACTTAGATTTAGATGTCATTACCCGCATTACCTAATATCCTTTGAGGTTAAGGTCTAATATGAGATAATCATTTTTATATCATGATTTCTTAGAATTTTCTATATTTATCATAATAATATGCAACAACTTATCGAAAATATTTCAATGATTTCACGACCTTGCAAATTCTGTTTGGGGTTATTTGAATAAACATGCAATTCTGTTTTTTTATTTATTTAAAGCAGTGCTTGATTGCGATCTCACCTGATGGTAAGCAGTGGTGCATTCTCTAATACAGCTTATTAAAAAAAAAAGTTTATTTCAGGTAAAAACCCATATTAGAGAACAAAATTGACATACAATTATTGATTAGAGAATTTTTTATACGAGAATTCGGATAATCTATGATGATGAGAAATGTCTAATTTAAAAAAAAGCGTTTTTATCATTATGTAGGTATTGCTTACGAATCTAGTAATCGTGAAATTATGATTTGTAAAGGTGACTCAAGAAATATAGGTAGGTACCTCCTTTTCTGATTCACATTTATTAACCTATTCAGTACTCCAAATCCGTCTTAAGGCCAATCACTAAGTGTTGTTTCATACCTACAAGGCAGGTTATATTTGTGACCCAATTGACCAAAAATTACATAACAAATTTTATGCTAATTGGCCATGGGGTTTGCTCCATAACATAAAAATATTGGGGTTGCGTTATGGGGCCCGCGTACCAGTTCTAGTTTTTTCTTCCTCGTTGCTGTAGGAGAACGCCTTTTGTTTATGCTCATTTCTCAAGATTTCATTTTGAAGAGCATTATCATCATCACTTCAGTCGATAGACGTTCTCTTTTGGACATAGGCCTCCCCCAAGTGTCGCCACAATGCACGATCCTGTGCGTCTCGCATCCATCGGATTCCCGCGACCTTCACCAGGTCATCGGTCCACCTTGAAGAGTATATTTTGGACCAAACCAAAATTGTTTTCGATCAGTCATTAATTTGTGACTAGCCAATTCTTTTAAAGTTTGTTTTTAGGTATTATTAGTAACGAGTTTCTATCTCAATGAAAAATCCAGTCAGTGTTGTTGGTATCGAATGTAGGTGGAATAAGAATCTGAAAATATTAAATTGAGAGTAAACATAATATGTAATATGCGGTGATAAGTTGCATAGCGATGATGAAGGATATCTACTCATTGTGAAATAAAAGGTCCAATAAAATTCGAATGTTTATCATGGCCCTGTGAGTAATGGAGGTTGGGAGCGCGTGCGCCACCTACCGCAGACTGCTTGCATTGAAAAGTACGTGACTTTATACATTATTATTAATAGGAAAACGTGTCCAAGCGGACATTATAATAGGCAAAAACTGGACAAGGTTTAAATAAAAAACTATTAAAACATCGATTTTCCGAGGTTTTAATACTATAATTGTCCTAAAATAAATCTCTAAGTTAGTATCTTTCAAATTATTAAGACATTATGGGTACATTAAATGACTATTTGCACTATAAATAAGAAAAATATTTATTTACACACATAAATAAATATTTATTTACATTTTTTTAACTTGTCAGCAGTTCCTGCTAGTATATCAATTCTAAACTGACACAACAGTATAGTAATAACGAGTAAGATAGCTTAGATATTGACTTAGCAAACATAACAAAAGTTCCTGGAAAACTGGATTAAATAGATTTTATAGGAGGAAATATTTTATTTGGGCTAGCCAATCAAACAGATTTATTTAATCTATTTAAAACCTTAATATATGTAGTTTTACTATCGTTCATTCCTTCCAAATAAAATTGTTAACGTTAAATATTATCAATTTAGACGTTTTGAATTTGTTTCATCGGATCCGGGAAAGTAATGACGATTTTACCATCTAATAAATCGGTTTATTATTGTTGTTAACAAAGGGAGATTAAGAAATTGAAAGTATCATTTACATATATCATGATGGTTGGTGGGTAAAACTCTATTATTATTATATACATAAGTTTATACTAATATACTTGTCCTAAATTAAACTCGCTGTGAGTAAAGCGAGAGCGCATGCGTTACAACTTTTGTTTAAAAATTTTATGGTGGTGTGGGATGAATATTAATTCAAATAAACAGTTCGTCATTAAACTTTTTTTTATAGAAGAAATAACTTCTCCAGCTTTGGATGTAGCAGGAGGATGTGTCAGAAGTTTACAGGCTAATCCCCTACAAATTATCCTCCAGTTTCCCTTTGCATTCCATGGCCACGCTAACTCTTTCGACCATTCCTGTTGCACCAATAATCTACTTAGTTGATACGATAACGTCAGATAAATCCGACAATCACTATCGTTCATTCTGGCAGACCAAATATAATTCATTTCGTCAGCTCTTCTGTCAGCTGTGGGGATTGAGGATTGAAGACCTATATGAGATGGAATACTTACCCAGTCACAAACTTACGACTCCGGCGATTAGGACACGAAAACTCGTTAGACCAACCCAACGCAAGTGGCTAAAAGGTTAACAACCCATGATTTCTTTAGTCATATACTTGAATACTATGTTTCTAATATTCTACGCATATTTCTCAATTGCTTGTCATTTTTGGAGTTTCTAAAAGCCTCAATAAAGTGGTTTAATAGCGCCGAGGTAATAAAATGCCGTAATCGGTACTACGATACCTTAATACAGGATGGCAAGGTGTAGGTACTACGGTCCTTTGGGTATCCGGACCTCAGCCGATATTTTTTATCTATTAGTGCTACATATACGTTGACATGGGAGTTTTAATTTAAACCAATGTCATTGAAAGGTACACTCAAATGACATTTTACAACACACTCATCGAAAACCCGCTCCTACCGCTTTTAGGTTTACAACGTAGCACTAATGCAGAAAGGTGCGTCATCTAGCCCCTGCTACAATTTTTATATTTATTGTATCAGGCTTGCGATGCGCAGCCTCTTAGGTGCATAACAAAGTCCCGAAATCCCATTTTTCAAGATTTTTATCACTAAACATAATGTTTATAAAGGTTTGCTAATTATTTGGAGTATATGTGTTGAAAAACGTCGTATGATAGTTCCTACATTTATCAAACCTGTTTTTCTTGGCGCGACGGCAACCTCACCTTCGGGTCGGGTGTGTATTCCGCTTCGGCTGTAACTACAATGACAAACATTACCTCCTTCCATCAAAATATACTGCGAGTATTATTTGATTGCTGAATTGCAAAAAATAAAACAAAAGAGTTTGAATGTTCTACGCTGCAAATTCGTTATTTTTAAATTATGTACCAAAAATACGAAATAATGATTTACGTAGCTGGTAAAATTTTATAAAATCACAAATAACTTTCACATATATTTGTGATTTTATAAAATTTTACCAGCTACGTAAATCATTATTTCGTATTTTTGGTAAATAATTTAAAAATAACGAATTTTACGCATAAGTAGGTATTATAAACACGATAAAAGATTAAAAAAATAATATTATCAATAATAGAACCTTCATGACAGAGTCCACATAGCTATGACGTTGAGTTGCGCAATTTGCATGTAGGTAGAACAACAGTTATGATAGTAGATCGTTATCATCTGAGATAATCAGGAATAAATCGATATTTGATCGATGATATTGATAAACAATTTATTGATTTAATAGGTACTGTTGCAAACACTATTGCCTCAATAAATATTACTTTTAATATGCCGTTTACACAACAATAAAATAATTGTAATAATGGGATAAGAAAATCCCCTGTTTAGAGGTAGGTAATATCCATTGAACATTGCAACTGCAAAAAAAATACTATGGTGTTTAAAATGTAAAAGTTAGTTATTTTGAATGTTTTAGAGTCTTGTGTAGTGAAGTCGTTTTTTTTTAAATTTTGCGATTTGCTAATTCAATATCAAGGCCGACAAGAAAAGAAACTTGTAGATGTCTATATTCATGACTATTTAAGGGTAGAGTTCTTTGCTTTGCGGGCCACAACCACAAAACGCCGCTACCAGCATATTTCTTGTAGGTTTCATACATTTTATATGGACTCGCCGTACACGGTTGACGCCGGAAGCCGCCACACGCCCCAAAACGCCGCTGCTCGCTTCTTGTGCTCAATAAACGCCGATACAAAACGCTGTCACACGCCACTCGCGCGTTTATAAGCCTACTTCGACAGAGTCCGTTTTACATATAATATACAAAAAAGTAGTAGCCACAGGCTCAAATGGCTTGTGGCCGCCATGTGCGGCGACACTAAAGGTTTTTTTTAGGGTGGGAAACCATCCAGTGACTTCTTCTCCTAGTCTGGGTGGAGTCCAGACGTGTCAGACTTTAAACAAAACTAAAAGAAAAGCAAAAAAAACAGATACAATATAAATACATTGAAATTGTGCGTCGCATCTAGGCAACAATAGGCCGTTGCTCAGCTTATACTGTGACGCTGGACAAATCCAGTAATTTACAGTGCTGGTTTTCAGCAATCACCGTGAGTGACAAATTGACTATGGATAAACTTTTCAGAAAATACCCTCTCAACCATAGCCTCCCGGAGAGACTGGATCTGTGACCCACTAGCTCACGCGCTGGAGGTATACCTCTCAGTAACAGTGCTGTCGTCTGCATACCCAAAGGTACCGGACTTAAACAGATCGTTTATGTGCAGCAAGAATAATGTTTCCGAGTGTACTGAGCCCTGAGGGACCCCGGCATTAATAGCCATTTGACCGGACGAGCAGCCATCGATAACCACTCGGCTGGACTGGTCACTCAGAAAGTCTGCGATCCAAGCACACAGTCCAGAGGGTAAACCGAAAGAAGAAAGCTTACTAATAAGGCTTTCGTGTCAAACCTTATCGAAAGCCTTCGAGATATCGAGGGAGACGGCAAGCCCTTCCCCGTGCTTTTCGATGGCTTCACTCCAGATGTGGATGGCATATGCTAGTTCCAATACGGTTTTGCTGACATCTTTTTGAAGTGAACGTGAAACATTACACGCCGTCGAAGGCTCGGGCTTGGTCTGAACGGTGAGCTATGTATAATGGGTAGGGGTCACGGCAGCTAGGGTGAGATGATACTTGTTCGCTCGAACGTGCGTCCGTCTTCTTTACTATAAAAACTGCTGCAAAAGGAGGCGTCCGCTTAATAGGTTAAAAATAGATATATGTATGTGTTTCAAGAATATTTGCCCTAACACCGTATACTTAATAGCATTATTATAGGGCTATGACGGCACCCTAACTGGTCTGTTTATTACATACACTATATGTGTGCATTCCAGGCCTTATGCTAAATAATAAATAGGGAAACTGAGAAGTTCTTCATAGTGATAATTGTCTTTAATCTTACTTTACCTAGCGTAATCGAAACAATACGTTCACCACAATTACATTTACGACTGATTGGCCTCAGGAAGAGGTAACAAAGTGGAACGAACTACTGAATACGTGAATACATACGTAGATACTATAGAAACGGAACTATTACCTGAATAGAATCCACTTAATTAGTTCCCGCGGAGGAAATGCGCCATCTACGAGCCCATTGTTCGTTTGCTCCCTTGATTTTTGCCCGGGACACTCCATGGTAGGGTTACAAAACCCTTGTCGATAATTTAAAGGATAACTTTTCTTGCTTTATATTTTACTCTTTTCGATCTAAACATTGACGCACTGTTTTAATTTGCGATAGGTGCTTCGAAAGTTGTTTTTTGATTTTTGCCCGGACACTCCATGGTAGGGTTACAAAACCCTTGTCGATAATTTAAAGGATAACTTTTCTTGCTTTATATTTTACTCTTTTCGATCTAAACATTGACGCACTGTTTTAATTTGCGATAGGTGCTTCGAAAGTTGTTTTTTGATTTTTGCCCGGACACTCCATGGTAGGGTTACAAAACCCTTGTCGATAATTTAAAGGATAACTTTTCTTGCTTTATATTTTACTCTTTTCGATCTAAACATTGACGCACTGTTTTAATTTGCGATAGGTGCTTCGAAAGTTGTTTTTTGATTTTTGCCCGGACACTCCATGGTAGGGTTACAAAACCCTTGTCGATAATTTAAAGGATAACTTTTCTTGCTTTATATTTTACTCTTTTCGATCTAAACATTGACGCACTGTTTTAATTTGCGATAGGTGCTTCGAAAGTTGTTTTTTGATTTTTGCCCGGACACTCCATGGTAGGGTTACAAAACCCTTGTCGATAATTTAAAGGATAACTTTTCTTGCTTTATATTTTACTCTTTTCGATCTAAACATTGACGCACTGTTTTAATTTGCGATAGGTGCTTCGAAAGTTGTTTTTTGATTTTTGCCCGGACACTCCATGGTAGGGTTACAAAACCCTTGTCGATAATTTAAAGGATAACTTTTCTTACTTTTTATCTGACTCTTTTCGATTTAAACATAGACGTACTGTTTTCATTTGCGATAGGTGCTTCGAAAGTTGTTTTTTGATTTTTGCCCGGGACACTCCATGGTAGGGTTACAAAACCCTTGTCGATAATTTAAAGGATAACTTTTCTTACTTTTTATCTGACTCTTTTCGATTTAAACATAGACGTACTGTTTTCATTTGCGATAGGTGCTTCGAAAGTTGTTTTTTGATTTTTGCCCGGGACACTCCATGGTAGGGTTACAAAACCCTTGTCGATAATTTAAAGGATGACTTTTCTTATTTTATATGTTACTCTTTTCGATCTAAGCATAAATATACTATTTTAATTTGCTATATGTATTAGTGCTTCTGACCAGGTCATCGGTCCACCTTGTTGTAGGCCTTCCAACGCTGCGTGGGACGCGGGAATCCGATGGATGCGTGACGCACAGGGCCGGTCGTATGGTAGGCCTATGTCCAACAGTGGACTTCTTTCGGCTGATATGATGACGATGGTGATGATGATTAGTGCTTCGAAAGCTGCTTTGTTAACGATCTTCTTATAACTTAAATTAATTTTTACGAACAGCTTTGTTGTTCAATGTTTAT
The DNA here is from genome assembly GCA_929112965.1 of Mythimna albipuncta. Taxonomy (NCBI): domain Eukaryota; kingdom Metazoa; phylum Arthropoda; class Insecta; order Lepidoptera; family Noctuidae; genus Mythimna; species Mythimna albipuncta. The sequence goes on from OV815973.1 coordinate 4,573,817, forward strand.
GATATCAGATATCATCTACTTGTAACATCTGATATTCAAACAGCTATAATTATGAGGGATTAAAATTATCACTATAATGAACTAACATGATTTTCCGGGACTTTTCCCAAACTATTTTTGATATGGTCACACGTTTGCTAGTCTAGGTCCGGGTAGACAAAAGACACATTTAGGTTCATCCGGGCGCTCCTGGTTAAGTAAAGCAAAAAACTCGGAAATTCTGTACGTTGTACCTATGTATTGTTCTGTTTTATGAGGTAATAAGTCTTTGAAGCAGGCTTTGAAACTCGTGTTGGTTGATGTTGTAGTTAAGTTTTGTACAAAACTAGTATATATAAAAAAAATATGTAGCTAGACAATTTCTACAACATTAGTTTTAGTAGATACATACATGCGAAACCCGAAACATGTGTCTAGTATTTTTATGTAAAGAATCTATGTTAGAAATATCATAACTTAACCATAAAAAAATCAGAAAGTTATAAGTTTGATAAGTCAGCAAAAATACATAGTCACCGGATCATCCGAAGACTGAGGGGTTGTTTTACAAATTGCACCCAGCTTTTTGCTGGCGCCTAATGCCCGCAATGGCTTGCCGTGACCTGTGTTGTACATAGTGTCGGTGGTGTCCAACTTGGGAAAAAATATAACATGGTGTAAAAACTATTAGAATTCATTCAGTTACTGATTCTGAACAAACTATACTCAGGTTTCGCATGAACAAAAAATAATATTGTAAAAAAAAAACCACATAGCAAAGAATTGTCGTCTTGTTGTTCGGTAGGAGGTGAGCTCATCCCGTCATCTTCATCTTGCTAGCAATAGCAGGCATGCAGGTTTGTAATCCCAGACTTTTTCGCAGGAAAGGATGGAAGGTATTTTTTTTTTATTGCACTGCTAATATATAATATTATTAATATACATATTATACTTTGGTGTGCGGACTCTTGAAGCTGTAAAAAAAATCAAACTTGTAAGTTAACGAGAAAAAGATACTTCGGTTTATGTGGCAAAAAACTTATTTTTCGACACACTTCAGGAAATCAAAATTCATCCAACTTCCCGTTGACCCAGAATCCTGAAATTTGACATAAGCAAGGTCTTATAGCACAAGAATAAATCTGAAAACTGAAAATTTGTTGTTACGTGACAATATTTTTTTGCGATTCGGAAAAGTCCTCCGAGACTCCATTCCAGAATTGAACTATTTACATGGGTAAGTTTGTACGGCGCGTACAAACCGCGAGTGCGACTCGCGCTTGCCCAGTTTTTTTTAACTTTTGGATTGTTCTTGAGCATCTGCATATCATGGTTTTTTTTTATGGTGGGAAAAATCATGCATTGATTGACATCCCCCCCGCCCATGGGCGGAGCAGGAGATAGTGTCAGACTCATACTGACTAAAAGACCGACCCCGTTCCTTCTAGCTTTCATACCGGGGCTCGAGCACCCTTTCGGAAAACCCTGGCCCCAGTAGGCTTTGACCCGGTTGGGTCCCTGCTGTTGCTGACAACTCCTTGAGGCGCGCGGGAACAGTGCGCGCCGACGACGACTTGGGCTTGGTCCGGACAGTTACCGGACGGCCGGACAGCGAGCTACCCATTGCTCACTGTCCACAAGCCCGCGTCTACGTTGGCCGGAAATCTGGATCAGAATCCCGGCGACGGCGGCGGCGATAACGCCGTTGCCTGATGCGTTCGGCCTCCTCCTTTGCGAGCATTACTGCTTCGCAGAAGTCGGCGACCGCCTGCCACTCCTCCTCGCTCCGGACCATGGCCTCAACCAAGGCCCGGCGCGAGAGGTCTCCGCCGCCGATCTCCCCCACGAGGGCACGGCGATGCTCCGCCCGCATATCATGGTTGAAAAGCTACTAATTTTGCATTTTTTTGCCTGGTGTAAACACTCTACATGGAAAATAACCTGCTTGTTCGTAGCTTAGCACGTTCACAACAGGACTATTTTTTTAAAATATTCCCTTTCTAGCGGTTTAAACGCCCCGAGCGTTGAAAACTATAATTATGCTAAGGAGCTTATTCTTAGACGCCGTAGCGTCTAAGAAACTAAAACTTTTTTTTGATAAATGCTGTACGAGGTCAAAGTGACCCCCTATTAGAGTATATATACCACTGCATTATTTTAGTAGGCATCTTAGGTCGTCTATATATTCGTCTTCTTTCTAACTAAACCAAATTGAAGTTACGGCCTCCATGGCATAGAAGCCTGATTTTCTTCGCCACATCGCAAAGATGACACGTAAGAGGCGTATCAGACCGCATTCCGTACTGAATGTATTCAAACGAAACAAAAAACTAACTAATTTTAAACAAAACAGCTATTATAATAGCGATTAAACAGAACAGCTAACTTTTTAACATTATAAGATATAGACGGCACAGTTGGCGCAGTGGTTGAGCTAATGGCTGTTGCTTCGTGAGTCGCGGGTTCGATTTTCGCACGGCACAAATATTTATATCTATTGATGTTACCGATACGATTGTTACAATCTTGTTGTGCACAAGTAGTTTTCAGGTAAACTAAACACTTAAATAAGATTTAATAACTTCCAATTGATTAACAATTGTTTTTAGTTTCAAGCTTTTTAAAATATTGAAGAATTTATAATTCTACGAGATTATTACCTACCTACTTTTAAATGGAAAACGGAAAACAAATTTTAGTATAGGTACCTATTAGCATAAAGTATCAAACAGGATTAATTGTCGTTATGTATTAAAGATTTATCGTTTTCTTAGTAAAAAATTGTATTAATCGTCTTATCCTCAGATTTAAAAAAGGAGTATAATTAATTATGTTGATTATCCGAATATAAACTTATCACTAAACAAGAAAGAGAAGTCACCACTTTCCTTAAAAACCCAATTTGTACTTGTTTTGCTCCGGGTATAAGGGTAAGTAGGTATTGAGCGGGATTGATTTGATTTGATATAATTTATAAATAATTATTTAAATGAATAAACATAATTCGTGGCAATTCATATTCCTCGGCTGTGTTGAGCATGAATCTTCTCCATTGCAACGGGTTTTGATGCACAAATTGGTCTGCTCAGAGATTTTAGAGTATTTATTCTGGAAGGTTTACATATAGGTTTTTAACTTCAATATGCGATAACAAGCTAGGTCATCTCTAAAAACACCGACACCAATAATTGGAGAGTCGCCAATAATGAATAAAACCAAATGCCTTTACCTAGTGCAATTTTTTAAATTTCTTACACCTAAGGATCTTATAAGCCTGTAAAAGCCGTTTAATAAGTATCCGCGTTTAATGGCGGCCACTGTCAAAAGTTTTAAGTAGCGTTAATTCTTTTGAGACGTTAGATTAATGCGTCGCCTAATTAAATATTCAAAAGAAAGATATTAGGCACTGGCTTTGGTAGACAGTTTCTTTTCTGAATAGGAATGTCCTAATTTATTTGAAACCCTCACTTTTACGAAATATACTTTTTTTTCATAGCCTTTGTTTGTTATATGTGAGGCATAGTCATTAGTAGTTGTTACATTATTGTTGTATGTGTGTTAATTCAATAGATATTCTTCTGTTTGAAATATTACCTAGCTGCCTTCTTTTCTAGGTTGCCTGTGAAGAAATCGCCTGGTGCGATAAGGCCGCCAATTTTATGCTTTTTATTATATGGTTTCTTTTTGTAAATTTTTAATCTTGATGTGCAATAAAGAATATATAAATAAATACCGTAAAGTCGTAATAGTTCAATGGTTACATAAAAAACCTTTTACGTATAGACCGAAATAAACTTTACTTGTAATAAATTTTATCTTTTACCTACGTTGATTACGGTAAGGTAACTTTAATTTTCTATTGAATTTAAATATGGTTTGATTTTTAATCACCTTCTATCTAACGAATTTTTAAAGCTTACTTAATCCTAGCTTTATTATGAGATAAGCTTTGAGGATTACTGGTCAGTAAACAAACATTTCCTAGTATCGATTTTCCGAAACCGACTATAGTTATTCAGTTTTATAAAGGGGTAAAGTTTTCTTTGAACGATGGAAAGAATAAAGATGGGTGCGTATTGGTTTTCCTGCTCACGACAAAAAGCATGAGGATACCATTTCATTGTTCATAGAACACAACCTTTGTTACTTTCACCACCCACTATATATATTAAAATGAAACGCATCCCCAGCTCTGTATAACAAACAAAGCGTCCTAAGTGGGTGCTTAATTAAGAAATGCTGAAGTGTTTTGATGGTGGCACATTAATTTTATCTTGTTTTTCTGCTTTCGCGACCAATTATCTTGGCGAGTTCGTGGGGAGTCTTCGTTGGGAGTTTTAATTTTATTCGCTTGCCCCAATTATATTTTGCTCTGCGATCAACATTCATAACTACTATGTATTCAAGAACTCGATCTGACGTTTCCTATGGTTTAAGAAATTCTCTGTCTTGTGTTTTTACTGTTTTTTTTTTCGAGATTTTATTTCTAATTTTATATCAAATAAATTATCTGCTATTGTTCCCATAGATTTAAGTTTCTGTGAATCTGTTACTATTTTGGTGTACAATAAAGTTTATTCTATTTTAATCCATTATTTCTGTATTGGTTGCTGTTGAGAGCTTAAAGTGGTTTTGCTAAAATCATGGTTTACATAACTTATCACTTCGCCTTCAACGTTCTTTGCTCAACATGGGGTGTCCACATAAAGCGATAATAAGAATATGAGTTTAGAGAAATGGACTGCAGGAATGTTCGGAAGAGTTACCGTGACCCTGGAACGTAAAAGGGCTACTGCAGGAAGCGATCGGCGGCGGAGACCTCTTGCGCCGGGCCTTGGTTGAGGCCATGGTCCGCAACGAGGAGGAGTGGCAGGCGGTCGCTGACTTCTGCAAAGCAGTAATGCTCGCTAAGGAGGAGGCCGACCGCATCAGGCAACGGTGCTCTCGCCGCCGCCGGGATTCCGATCACGATTTCCAGCCACCGTAGGCGCAGGCTTGCGGACAGTGAACAATGGGTAGCTCGCTGTCCGGCCATCCGGTAACTGTCCGGACCAAGCCCAAGTCGTCGACGACGACCCCGCGCGCCTCAAGGAGTTGTCAGCAACAGTAGGGGCCCAGCCGGGTCTATTGGGGCCAGGGTTATCCGCAAGGGAACTCGAGCCCCTATATGAAGGCTTGAAGGAACAGGGTGGGTTTTTAGTCTAACATGCCTTCTCACTCTACCCTAGAGCAGATGAAGTGGTTTTCCACTTAAAAAATAAAAAGAATGGTGCAAAAAAAAAGTAAGTTTATAAAATTTGTGCGTGTACCTAATCTGGTTTATTTTTTTGAATGCGTTGAGATCAGAATTATTACGGTTATGTTTCAATTTGTTTTCGATTAAGGAGTTATCAAGGTCTACTAGTTCCTTTTATGTGATTCTATCTGCGTTAGTCTAAAAGTAGTTACTACAATAACTTATTTTTGGCATTAGTCAAGTTTTTGACGGTAAACCTTGATGAAAACCAAATATATACGTAGATTTTACGATGTTATTCCTTTGCTCAGTCTGTATAAAGCTTTCGGAAGGTTTTCCCGCGTTTGAATGATATGACAGCTGATTTATTTTTAAGATTACAACTTTATGAGTTTGCGAAGAGTAAAATTTTTCTAAAACAAATAATTCACTATATCAGAGTCCAGTGGTAGAATCTCTTCGCTTATTTTGTGGTCGGCCTCTTCGCTTTGTTCTCCAATGCTCCTAATTTTCCTTTGTCCCAAGTAACGTTTACCGTAAAAAACCTTTGTGGAAGAAATTTTCTTAATACTTGACGTTCTAAGCGTTAATTAAGTGACGAAGGAATATGAAAAAAGTCCCCGATATTATTTTTTATTTTCACGGTAATGGCAATTTACTTAATCAAAGTTTAATTTCGTTTTGGAATGTTTTATCATAAAAAAGCTAATTTGCATACATTACAAAATAATTATTTGAAAATTAAATCAATATGAGTTATGCGTCGGGCGGAAATTTAAAGAGGTTCTCCATAAATCGTAAATTATGTAACTGCATAGGTATGTAAGTACAGGGAATGTATAAAATAAGAAGTTTTTCTGGGGTGGAAAATCATTAGATTAGTTATTTCGCTCTGAATGAATTGAGTCAGACTTTAACTTAAATACCCTTAGGATGCAGTTTCCGGAAACACAGACTCCGGCAAGAAATGAGTGTGTGAGTGTGTTCATGGATGAGATATCCATGTATAGATAGCGTATCTCGTACGACTTGTAGTCCGATAATGGAACGGGCTTGACTGAATTAAATTATGAAATTCTTGCGTGCACTCTCCGAAATGTAGCCGACCAAAAACCGACAGGTTACTGACTCACTGACTGACTGAGGATTATTTCCGGTAGCGGACTGTGCAATGTAATCCAAACCAGTCACAAATCCAGGTTATACCAGAGACCGAAACCGGAAACATTTGGGCACTTCATTGAGCTCTACAAATTCTTTGTATGATACATATAGACTTTCATGTGTACATACCTAATATTTAGGCACTTAAGTCTAGCAACTTCAGTGTAATACAGCAGTTGCTATACCTGAATCTAAACTAGATCTACCTATTTACACTCCTACTTATGTATAATCTATACCTAACTGTACCTGCCTGAACTATAAGCCTATTGAGTTAGGATTAAAGTTAAAGTTTGCAAAGGTTGTTTAGTGCAACCTTCTACTACTCACTGATGCACTACTACTCCAATATACACTACACTACTACTTACTTCCTACTATTCATTATTTGACTTTATTATCTTCTTACATATTTCAGACAAATTACAATGTCAATGTGCACTTCCGTTACTATCTAAGGATATTTTTTTGGCATTTTTTGCTTAAAAGCCCCCTATAATCACGTAGGTTTATTTGTTAAATTTAATTGCTTTACCCACTTATACCGTCCACAAAGACTACCCCTCGCAATTCTTTTCATCTGTCACATCCAACGACGCTATGGCCTATTGTAAATTCATGCGAGAGCCTTGTCTTGTCGGCTATTACGTCTTATTTTACCTTACGAATATTTGTGTCAAGAACACAGGGCATTGGGTTTTTCTGTCTCCGCTATAATGGCCATCAGCTCGTCATAAGCTTGGTCACCTAGACTACTGGTATATGGTCACTATGACGCATTGGGTTCATGGTCCTCGCATCATCTCGGATTGCTGATTGGGTTTTACGTTTCTTAAATATAGCTTGTTTGTTACTAATAACATAATTTGATCTTACGTTATTAATAGAGGTCGCGGCATATAGTTACCAACTGGTTTTAAAAAAAGTGTAAATCTGATCTTAGAAGGATGGAAAGAAGAGTATATTGTTAGAATAAAGAGGCGTTTTAGTATTGTACGGATTTCATCATGCATGCGGGATTACAACTTATGCAGCAAAAATCAAAATGCAAAAAACGCGTCTCTCGTAATTATTTCACGCATTACAATAAATACTTGCTTGAAACGGATATTTGCGAGGGTTACGCGTACGGTGCAATCCCGCATGCGTGAGCAAAACCGCACGATACTAAAAACATCCAGTTTTACTTTTTGCGACACAAGTATTTCGTTGTTAGAATTGTGCGATTACCAAACAGTTTCTACTCAATGAAGCGGTAGTTTTCTTTACCGCAATTTTACTTATTGATTTTTTATGATAAGAATAAAAATATTTCAATAAAATACTAGAAAATAGCAGGATTACATTTATTTTAATTAAAAATCCGAGCCAAAATAAGTACAGTATATTAGCAATCTTTATTGCATTCGTAAATTCTAAAGTTTTTCCCGGTAAAATAGACTACAATGATCTACGAATATATTAGAGTTCTGTTGGTGACCCAGTGCATAGCACGAAATGTAATAACCATTGAATAATTATGTTTCACTATCGTATTATTGTTTTAAAAATTATGCCAAATTAATTTAAAACATTTGTGCACATAAAACATTATAAAAATACTTGACGTATTTTTTTTTTTTTTATGGTGGGAAAAATCATGCATTGACATCCCCCGCCCTTGGGCGGAGCGGGAGATAGTGTCAGACTCTTACTGACTAAAAGACCCACCCCGTTCCTTCTAGCCTTCATACCGGGGCTCGAGCGCCCTTTCGGATAACCCTGGCCCCAGTAGGCTTCGACCCGGCTGGGTCCCTGCTGTTGCTGACAACTCCTTGAGGCGCACGGGAACAGTGCGCGCCGTCGACGACTTGGGCTTGGTCCGGACAGTTACCGGACGGCCGGACAGCGAGCTACCCATTGCTCACTGTCCGCAAGCCCGCGCCTACGGTGGCCGGAAATCGGGATCAGAATCCCGGCGACGGTGGCGGCGGCGATAACGCCGTTGCCCAATGCGTTCGGCCTCCTCCTTTGCGAGCATTACTGCTTCGCAGAAGACGGCGACCGCCTGCCACTCCTCCTCGCTCCGGACCATGGCCTCAACCAAGGCCCGGCGCGAGAGGTCTCCGCCGCCGATCGCCCCCACGAGGGCACGGCGATGCTCCGCCCAAGCAGGGCACACCTCGACTGTGTGCTCCACCGTGTCCTCCGGGCATTCCGCACAGTGGCGACACCCGGGCGTCACTTCCGCACGAATCCGGTGCAGGAAACTCCCGAACGAACCATGTCCGGTAAGGACCTGCGTCATGCGGAAGGTAAGGACGCCGTGAGGTCTTTCCAGCCACGCCTCAAAGAGGGGACTTACCGCCATGATTGTGGCGTGCCCGAGTAAATATGTACCTAAGTAAGTTTGTAATCGTTTCGCTTTTATCATTTTTTAACCGACTTCGAAAAGGAAGAGGTTCTATGTTCGGCTGAATGTTTGTTTTTTTTTTAGTTTTTGAGTTTCTTTTTAACCGCTAAAGGACGCGTGTGCAAATAATAATATCCTATTCCTTCATAGTACCTATCCCATTCCTTATCCTGAATAGAAGTTAAAAAAAAAAAACACTTCGTATAATCCTGACCCGCTATAACAGTTTAAGGTAGGTAATGCTTGTTCACAGGATGTATGCTTTTCTGCTCCACGATCGTAAAACATAAAAAAAAAAAACATTATAGAAAAATTTACATACGCTAGAGAGAAAGCAGCATTATGACTTCGCATTTCAAGGTCTAGGACCTCGTTCAAATTGCCAACAGAGCATGTGCAGCATATTTGCAATACTGCTTAGTTTTCAGGAATAAGTAAAAGGGTTAAAAAGGCATAGGCCTATGGTTAAGGGCCCTTTGCTTTAATCAACAACAGATATGATAGTTGGAATATCATATTTGAGGCATTTGCTATTTATTTTTGTTCCTAGAAATTAACCAATCTCTCCTAACTATGTCGGTTATAATCTTCGAAAATTTTGCTGTACCTAATCTTTTATTTTGCTGTAATTAATTACATTTCCGAACTAACCTTACGGTTTCATCACCAGATCAGTTCGATAGTACGTTATAACTAGAGTGCATCTTATGATAATTCTAATAAGGCAAATGGCATACATTGTTTTATTACAAAGTTCCAGTGCCCGGACACCTTCTGGCTTTTATGATTAAAGCTACCTACCCAATTTTTAAAAATTGTTTTATCTTAGTCGCTTACTGTCTTCTTCGTGATTTCTGTGTGTTTGTAAAGTTTAAGTTTGGTTAAGTCCAACATACCCTACGCCTGTGCTCTAGGCTTTGAGGGTAGCCAGCCTTTCGGTGTTTTACAGAATGCATTTTGAAGAGTGTGCGCAGGATTTGCGTGACTTGATTCCGCCATCTCAATTCTACCACCGGGCGACCCGACGTATGGCGAATATCCACCCTTACGTTGTTGAAATCTCTACGGTCCGGACTAACCGTTTCGCCTCGTTATTTATACCGCGTACGTCGAAGGACTGGAACAATTTGCCTACTGCGGTCTTCCCGTCCGATTATAATTTGGGTGTCTTGAAGGCTAGAGTGAATAGGCTCTTAATAATCTACTGCGCCTCACCATCAGAGATAGCATTACTGCAATCCAATCCTATGCCAAGTTTAGGTGCACTTAAAAATCGATCATAATCATCTTCATCAACAGCCTGATCATCGTTAAATTTGAACTTGGCAGGTTAATTTAACTTTATAATAGATAAATTTAATTATACAATTAATTAAGTGTTATGTGTTTGTGTGAATGATTATGATCGATTTTAAAGTGCACCTAAACTTGGCATTGGATTGGATTTCAACCCTTTTATAGGCAAACAATTAGCCGATATTAACCTGGCCCCCTTTCCAACAGGTATGTTTTTAGTGGGATGCTACCTTTACTCTACAATATACAGCCACTGTGTTATGTTTTTAGTGACAAAAATGAGCTGTTTAAGAATCGGTATGTAGGTGGGAAGCACGACCTTGCGAATTTCTCATAAAATTACAAATCCTTGTAATTTTACTAGTTTGTCTGTTTAAAGTAATTGCAAGGTCAGTTAGGGATACAAGTTACCGACCGCACAAGTATCATTGAATCAAGGTGTGATTTTCCACCCACGTAGTTTTATGCATAACACAAATAAATAAACAGTAAGAGAACTACGATTAATAATTATGTTTATGAATTCATGTTGTAGCAAATACAGATTGAAGAACGGTCTTTTTTTTCGTCGCGCACCATCACGCACTTTACAAGTTTAGAATAGACACTGTACATACGGTTTAAACAGTATTTAGTTTATAGGAAAGATTATCGGATGCTAGACACACCGGTCGTTGTGGCGGTGCTTGGGGGAGGCCTATGTCCAAGAATGAATGTCTTTCGGCTGAAATGATGATGATGATGACAGAATATTTTATATTCCATTGGAATGCGGTTGCAGCGGAGTCTAAAAGTATTTATATAGTTAGTCGAAATAGCAAGTTTCGTCAAGGCAGTCTACAATAACGTGAATTTTAACAAAATTGCACTTGTTTCAATTATTCCACTTATTATTGTCTGGTTATGATTTTAGATATGAAACTATACCGACTTTATATTACATACATATCTACCAGGAATCATTTTGAATACATTAAAACAACACCTGAACTTCAATAAAAATAATTTCAACAAAAATCAAAAGCACAGAATAACTCTGTGTCAAAAGTCCATGTTGTCATTTGTTTGTGAGGTGTTCGGGAATAGTTTCGTGAAACGCAATGTATACGTAAACTTCTTCCCTCCAGAACCCATTTTAGCTTTTTATGCAAATGGATTATTTTAAAATATAATTTTACCGCTGACCGACTGAAAAACAGATGCTTTTTTGCTGTGTTTACTGTTCCATATTATATATATAAATATATAATACATTTATAGTATTTATATAAGTGCTATTATAGTAATGATAGGTAAAAGATTTCGTGCCATATTTTTTGTACTTCACAAAAAGTCGACCGTTTCCGCGCGGAGGTCAATAACTGAAGCAAAGCAGGGGCCATTGCTGTTATGGTCAAGTATGTACATACTTTAAATAGGATTGGCTGGATTTCTATTAACTCTGAGTCTTCATGGCCTGAAAGAAGTCATGATGAATTCTGCTTTGGTATCGGTTGTGAACAACAAGCACGTTTGTTTTTTATTAGTTAAGCATAAATGCCTCTATATTAGCCTAACCTATTCTCAATTAAGATGGGAGCAGCTTTCAATCTGACCAGATGCTGCATCTCTGCGTCATGCGCCACTGCATGTCATAAACATTACTAGCATTTAAGAAGTAGGAACCAATTTGAACACTGTTGTACAAAGACCTCGTTTTTGTACGTGCTTCATATTTTTTGTGTAGGTATGTTAAAAACAACATGTACGAAACGAGTAGATATTTGAAGTCACGTAACGAATTTGACAAGGATTTGTGATACTTTAGTTACTTTGAATAAAGTAGGTAGGTATATAATATAAAAGTAGCTATTATTTATTTCTGACGACCATTTTTGCGTTACTTTAAATAACTTCTATGAAAAATTATAAAAACAAATCTAGGGGAACCAGGAAAAGGTGGTCTCTTATAAGGCCCATGATATTATGGGATTCAAATACACGCATGGCGGTCTTAATAATGAAACAAAGTATTGAGAAATCAATTTCTACCATAGAAACATAAACTAAATAAAGCACAAGTGCATTCGTTATTACGATTAATTGTGGTGCTGCAAAACGTATGTTAGAAGATTGTCTGTTATAACACCGAGTTATTTTAACTAGCAGACTGCTCTATCTAACAGTTCTGTTGGAGGTAGATATTGGCCACTAAGGAGTGTCATTCTGAATTTCGACAATTAATTATTTCAACACACTCTCAATTTTGAAAATCAGTAGTTCGATACTAATTGCTTCGACAAAAAATATATATCGTAAACGAAAATCTTTTGCATTTTTTATTGTTACAAAGTCCCATAATAATATTAAATCATTTAAAAAATACTTATATTCGATACTTCTTATAAGGTTCTATTAGTAAACAATGATCAAGATCTCTTAGTCAACCTTGATTATTCAACCAGTGATCATCACTACATCAAATTTCATTTTACCCTAATAATTACCCAAGTCGTTTGACTTTTTAGACAGATTATAGTATTCTTAGTACACCGTCTTTGTCGTTTGAGATTAAGACCCATATATGTACTAACCTAGTAGCGAATGTCATTCTAAATTTCGATAGTTATAAGTTAGTACATATCGACGTCCCCCACGAATAATCCGGTAATGACCCATAACGGGGTTTTTAATGTTATGCGTTTTTCGGCATCTAGAAGTTAAAATACACCATGTAATTTTTTTTCAGAATTTCGAATGAAATGAATCTTTATTTACGAAGATATGAAAAACTACGCGTACATTCCATAAACTTCATGAAAATGTATTTTAAACGAATAATATGGTTTTAGATATTTACGAAAACAAATATCAATATGATTTGACAGTAAACATTGTTACGATATAAATCGGGTAAATAGTTTTCTAACTTATTTAAGTAAGTGCTAGTACAGGCTTATATAACGATATTATTCGTGTAAGTTATAATACACCGCTAAATTTTGATCATTTTAATCCCGTGGAGGGTCGATCTGGTACATGAAACACTATCGATTTGTAAAGATAAAATTAAAAAATAAAGTACCTTTTTTATCCCCATTCAGGAATCATATTGATTTACTTCCCAAAGTAGAATCGCATTACACGAGAAAAGAATCAAACGAGAATATTTTTCTGAATCTCTTAATTCATTAAACCCTAAGCGATCGTTCGCGCACCTATTGTCTTACTATTGTCTTTAATTACCACGATTGAACGGTATTTCAAAAATGTACCGACTTTGCAAGTCATGGTTTGCAAATCAGAACTATCCAGATATTGTTGAGATGACTTCAAAATGACAATATGAAAGAGTGTTTAATACTAACTACAACTATTCATTTTTTAAGCCTAAAAAGGATCAGTGTACTTTATGTTCTTATGTAAACACTAAGAGTTTCGTTGAACCTTTAGATTATTTTTTGATCATCGTCATTTTCCTGCCCTTGTCCCGTTTTATTTGGAGACGGCGCAACACTTTTTTTCTTTCATTCTGTTCTGTCAATCGTCACACTATCACTAACTCCCTTTTCTTTCATACCACTTCTCACAATTCATCGATCTTTTCTTTGGCCTCCCACTCCCTCTCCATTCATCCACATGTAAACTCATAACATTTTCATGCGTTTCATCCCTCTACACATGACCATACCAAGACAAACAATTCCCTTTCAACTTTTTAGTCACTGGCGCAACTTTCAAACTTCTCCAAATGTACCTACTCATTTCTCACTTTATCCATTCTTGTTACACCACACATCCATCTTAAAATTCTCATCTGCGCTAAGTGCAATCTTTTTTCATCCTTCTTTTTCACACACAGCCCAACATTCCATCCATACAGTATGACATGCCTTATCACGGACTATCGGATATATTAATCGTCAATACACATATAAGTTCTCTGGAAGAAAGTCTTATCAACGTACAAGATAAGGGCGAGTGATGGTTGTTGTTCTCTACTAACTTGCGATGCTGTTCTGTGCGGGTTACTACTTACTACCATAAGACCATAAGCAGTCTCCGGTCAGCTACCAGGTGGAACCCTGAAACTAAAACCTAGTGCACTTCACTGTGTTTTTTTTAAATTGATATAAACTAGTGCTTCACTGCGATCCCACCTGTTGGTAAGCAAAATCAAAATCAAAATCAAAATCAAAGCGTTTATTTCAAATAGACCATTTACAGGCACTTTTGAATAGTCAAATGTCGGTCAGTCCAAGAAAAGTGAAGCTAAATTGCACGTTCCAAAGAGTAGGTCTCTATCAAAGACATTAAACATATACTACCAATAGACAGGACATAGCGAACAAAAGTCCAAACCGATACTTGTTACTTGGTAGTAACAAGTCGCTCAGTCTAGAATGACACCCCTAAACGTCAAGTCGTGTTTGTATCCGCTTTAGGCACTAAAAGAAAATCATTTTCTAAGAAAATGTGCTGAGTTGCGCATTACGCTATTGCAAATCTTGTTATGGTAAAATTATTGGACCTAACTTCGGTTTATTTTCGTAAATATTCTTGGTATTTACGCAGTAATTAATTAAAATTCAACAATTTCCATGAATAGTTCTAGAACATTTGCTGATTTTATGATAGCGCCATCTATTGCTGAAAAGTTTAACCTTACCTAGCACACACCAGTGGCGTAGCGTGGGTTTTCGCCGCTTGGGGTCGACCAGAAATAAGCCGCCCTTTGTTGTTTATTATGTTTAAGAACACCACTATTAAGAACGACTGCAGGTATCCCGTCGGGGCCACTAGCTTTATTCTTACGTACGTCTTTCTGATGGATACGAACGACATACTCGTCACGTACCCATCAGGAGAAACAGGGGGCGATGCGTCACCGGAATTCAGACGCGAAGATTCCGCAATATGAGAGGCAATTAAGTTTGCTTTCTCCTCAGCGGTGTGAGCCAGGGACCCGTCGGGTTTCAGCCGTGGCGGAGGTGAGGGACGGCAGAAGTTCAATTCACTCGAGTTTGCCAGGGACCAAAACGCTTTACTACCAACGGGGTTTGTTCCCTATTCGGCCAATGTGGTCAAACTGAGACCTCCACAACACCTTAAGAGGTACGTCACTTGCCTTGCGCATACGAGTGTTGGCCCAAGGTCAGTATGCTCGTGTTTAATCGCGTCAGCGTGAACACACTCAGTGCCAAGTCATGGTTGAGCTTGGTCCGACATTGTTACGTCAGAGAATGAACTTGGATTAATAAAAAGCAAACCTTTCTGCGGCCATGGCCCCCACCGCCCTCCCCTCCCCAAGCTACGCCACTGGCACACACTGAAGCTTCTACCACGAGCTCATAACGTGATCTATTTTACGACCTAAACCGAACTGTTTGATCCTTTTTCGTTCGTACTACTGTCATTTTAACATTTCATGGTAAAGCTCCTGGCCACCTACCGAGCAATAGTTAAATTTATACAAATTTTGACAAAGAACAGTGACCACTTTCCATACATTTAAAAACCTGATAGTAAAAGTTAATGTATAGTTATAATGTATAGTAGACAGACTACCTGTAGGTCTAGAAAATAATGTCTCATAGTCATTTTTACGATTTAAACGCCACGAAGTCCAAAAAATATTAATGTTTCTTTTTAGGTTAGAATTTGCCGTAAGATGTTAGAAAAATATTTATTAACTCTCGAATTGTAATTTAAAATAGGAATACTTAGCTGCGGTCGTAAAGTCCTTTTTATTTTATGTATTCCTTTACTTACGTAGCTGCTTAGAGTCTCGATGATTGGAAAAAATCGAGTGTCGAGCATAATGATTTGTTTTACAGCACAAATAACTTGTACTAACTATCTAGTAAATACATTTTTAGTAAAGAAAAATGCTAAATAGTATATATAGGTATCTACCTCTAAAAAGTATCTCATATCTGCTCATCACTTGATCACTTATCTACCCAACACATTTAATTAGTTTACGGTATGTATACAGTACATATAATAAACAAAAAGGGGAAAACAAAATTATACAATATGTTTTAGTGAAATGGTTTATTAATTATCATTATTATCATCTAATTATCTTATCCAGAAATTCTGCTGGAGCAGAGATATTTTCTTGATACCTAGCCCACCTAAGATACCACACTAATGTCATAATTGTTAACAAATGAAAAAATGTGTTCTACATGTTGTGAAGTAAATGTACTCATATTATTACTAGAATCATACAAATTACCCCACTCATTACTCAGTCTATGTTCTAGGCTGACACGGCTATGTACAGGGATATAATATTTATATATACTGTGTATCGTGGCTCTAAATGAATCTGCCACATTGTGCAGATTCATATTGGTATATTGAGGAAAAAGGCAGTGTGAAGCAGTATTTGCTGCTCGCCTATAATTTACTAATGTTATGTTGCTAGATACAACTTCAGAATGTACTTCTAGACTTTCATTAACTGGTTTAGCAGTGATTGGCTCAGAGTCACCTATTTCAACAGTGATTGACCCAGAGCCACCTGTTTCAGCAGTGATTGGCCTAGAGTCATCTGGTTCAGCAGTGATTGGCCCAGAGTCACTCTGTTTTAACTTTTTCAGTAGTAGATGCACCACAAGCTCCATCAGCTTGCCCAATACGTATGGCAGCACGCTTACAACTCATCTAGCATGAATGGCATATTCTATCAGATGATGACATCTATGGAAGAAAATATTGAGTTAATATCGGGTATTGTTAATGTATTAATAAAAGACAACATCGAGGTCAAAAAGAGAAATCACCAAGACCGTAACGGTATGAAGTATACTGGCAAATAATTAACAATATAGAAACATAAATAAATAAAAATACCTGACGTGATGCAATCTTTGTTTGTTTATCTGTTTGGAATTTATCTTAGTTCTTCTGAAGGATTGTCAAAAACAATAGAATGGCTCTGACTGCACACTTGTCTTTGACCTGGTCGAGATAACCCTGAAGATTGAGCATCATCACTGCTTGTCGTTTATTGATGGTTTATGCTTCTCATGAGGAGTTCATTACAAGTTTCACAAATGTAATCTTCCTCTGTAAGTAATCTGAAATAGGAAAGACAATATAAACTTCTTTTATTTACAATTGATATAGGTTATAGTTTAATACCTAGATTAACAGTTCAAAACGAAACACGAAATAACAAGACAAAACTATTGGTTTTAATCCATCTTTCGGCTATTTGTGTGTATTTTGTCATACATATGGACATCATAAATATAGTTTTAAGTTAAACATTACAAAAATAAATACTTACGATTACTGGTGATATCCACTCACTAAGAAGCGAAATAACTCTTGTGTTTAGCTCTTAAACAAGATAACGTCGAAACGTATTGCAGTTTATGCAAAGTATACGTCGGTTTTTTGTTGACGGCGGCATTATCAAGAGGGCGGATTTACAACAATATGGAAAGTAATGGTCGTCAGATGAGGAAGATATCGAGGTCCAGAGGGCAGCAATAAGGTCGTAAATAGAGGTATCAGTTCACACACAAAATAGCACAGTAAACAACGAGACGCCCACGCACCAACGAAGGGCTGCGCCAATTTCAATCGTAGAACTGTCAAATGTAAAAAAAGTCCGTTTCAGTCATCGAACTCAATTACACTGAATGATTAATTTATTTAATCAATTTTTTTTTTTCAATGAATCTATATTATACAAAGACTAATAAAGAATAACATATCGATTGAATAAAATGTAAAATAATGTATAAAACTCAGAAACAGAGATTGATAAAGTCAAGTAGTAGTGCGTAAAATGGAACGTTGTAGCAAAAGGTCTCAGTATTTATATATAATCTATGGCAAAAGGTAATAGAGGTGCGTTCAAAACATGGTAATATGTAACGCTAAACGTAAAATAAGTTTATAGAAAAACTTAAAAATCTTTTTTTCCTGCGTTTCTTTTAAAATTGTTTTTAGCGTATTAGACACATAATATAAGTGGCTAAATTTTAACATTTTTTTCATTACTATACAAAGTCAGGTGAAAAATGGTCATTCTTCTTTAATTTGCGTGATTGCTTTTCAAAGCTAGATGGCGTCACTGAGAGATAGGATGACAGTTTTTCTAAGACATTTCTCCTGATAGCCGCTCTATTGTATCTCTTTAAATCTCTTTGGTCTCTATGGAGAAGAACGTGCAAGAAACTCCATGGACACTCTTTTAAATCATATATGTGTTACATATGATGCTTGGTTACATATTACTTGTTGCTTCTATCATGTGAGCACAATGTCGATAGAGAAATAAAAATGTAAAATAATTAAAAGATAGAAACTGAATTAAGCCACTGGCAGCTAAGAGATGACCAGTCCCATCTGACGGCACCCGTTCACGAGCATGACGCGTGCATCAGCCCCACTCAGCTCAACCATTTTGAAGGGAACTGAACGACCCAATAACACGTGCCACCAACAGCGAGACATTTGAGTGAGCATGACAAACTCTCAACTGCCATGCTCGTAAAGTCAAAAAAAAAAAAAAGTTGTAACCTAATAAAAATGCTCCATGGTGCTTCACATTCACAAACTTGGAAAAAGTGCTTCTACATTATACAATGCAATTGTGTCTTTCAAATTAAAAAATAATAATATTAGTTTCCAACTAATCAACTAATTAGTACGCCCTAGTGGTAGTGGAGCTGGACCAGCATTGAGCCAAGCAGTATGCCATCCCTGATGGTGAGGCGCACTAGCGTATGAGCCTATTTATTAGATAAACTCTAACATACGAGGTTCTGGTAGAATTATATTACGTAATTGTCGGGTTAAAGCATCTTATAGAGATGAAATCAACATGTTCATGCTTATGCAATATTTGAGACACGGGTCTCAAATATTGCATATAAAATGTAGTCTGTAAATAAAAAGAGAGAGAGTCAAAGAAAACGATGGCAGTTTTTTTTTAAATTTATTGTTTGTTTTTTAAACCCATTGCTCAGTTGTAAAATATTATTTTCATTAAAAACTTGTGTCTGTCTGCTTACTGTGTACATTAAAATGTCCTTAAAGGCTTTTCTGTTCCGAGTCCTGGCAAAAGCCATGGTCCGGAACGAGGATGAATGGCAGGCGGTCGCACAGGTGTGGTGCTCTGTCCAAGCGGGACACACCTCTATCGTGTGCTCCATCATGTCCTCCAATACTGAATAGCATAATCTTTACATATAGAGTCTGTCTAAAAAGTCAAACGACTTGGGTAATTATTAGGATTTAATGAAATCTGATGTAGTCAGCACCGGTGCAATAATCAAAGTTGATTAAGAGATTGACAATTGTTTACTAACAGAAGAACTTTATAAAAAGTATCGAATATAAGTATTTTTTAAACGATTAAATATTAAACAAAATTCCCAAGTCGGTAAACTTTCTAGACAGACTATAATACTAAATCTGTAGAAGTTTTGTTTTGTGCGCACAGCACGCGAAATGTGAGAAATCGATATAAATAACTTTTAAATGCATTAAAATTGTGTGTAACTTGATTTATTACTTAGGCTTTGTATCGCAATCAGGTGACTACATCAAAAGACAGGTGACTACATTAATTGACTGTTAGGCGGTACCTACGAAATGCGCTGGGTCAGCTAGTTAACAATATGTTAGTGTGACTCAAATTGCTATTAATATTAGATATTTCATTATATTTGTATTTATAAAGTTCTGCACCAGCTTTCTTTAATGAATTACACTGCTGCTTTACACATCTAAAATAGATAGAAAATATATTTTAGATGTGTAAAGCAGCAGTATAGATAATA
The DNA here is from genome assembly GCA_929112965.1 of Mythimna albipuncta. Classification (NCBI taxonomy): domain Eukaryota; kingdom Metazoa; phylum Arthropoda; class Insecta; order Lepidoptera; family Noctuidae; genus Mythimna; species Mythimna albipuncta. The sequence continues at coordinate 4,593,675 of OV815973.1, forward strand.
AAAAGTTTAGATAGTATTACCTAAATGTATGTTTACAGTATCTTCACTAGATGGCGCTGAATTAAGAAAACTTGAGAAAATAAATTAAAACTCCAAAATATAAATCGCATTTTGATTATATTCACAAATAAATATTTATTTACTTTAACAAAAAGATAGTATTCGAGTACAAAATGGTTTAATACAATATTGAAATTATTTATAACAGAATTTACATTATATCTAGGTAATAGTACCAATTATAGTATTGGTAAGTATATAAATAGTTTTTTAAATAGTGACACTTTCGCAGTTTTAGGGCAGTAACTTTCATGTTCGTTTCCACTCACGAGGAGAGTCCTTAACAAGCACCTAAAAAGGCATCCACAGTTTTTAAAATTTCTAAAAATATCGCGCTGAATTACACATAAAAAATAAAGAACCTAAATAGATGTGCCAATAGTTTCACCGCGTGATTCTTAATTTCCAGAAAAAATAAATGTTCTTATCTCAAGAACGGCAAAATCGACTATAGCTATTTGCAGAAATTGAATTTTTTTTTTTCGTATAATTCTGTGCACTGTGTTTCTGCGCACTGAATTTAGAATTTAAAAAACCCTGTCTTTTTTAGGTGTTCCTTAAGGACTCTCCTCTTAAATATTATTGCACCGATTTTTAATTTTCGATGCTGTGAGTATTACTTTTAATTTCCAACAGTTTGGTAGTGAATGCGACTGTGAAAGTTTATAATGTAATTAAATTGTGACATAATTACTATCTACTTACATACAGTATTCTGCGAATTAACTGCGCATGTCAATGTTATTTTGTAACCCTAACCAAATTTCTTATTTTTAAGTTGCACAATATAAATTAACATCTCTTTCTTATTACTTAGACGTTTGAGATCAGCCATCCATATCACACATTTTGGCATAAACCTCATATCTTTTTTATAATCCTAAAGGTGGCATTCCGTTCATAGCGACCGCGACACGCGACAGCGACTAGACGACCACGCGACCATGGTCGCCTATCGCTGGGTGACCACTAGCTTTCCGATGTCAGCGACCGCGGCGCCGGCCGTCAGTCTTCTCGTAGTTTTTATAGGTGCAATTCTATTGCAGTATACGTTATGTCGGACATTATATTTGCAGCTAGAAAGAGAGTTATTCAGCAGCTATTGGAGGATGAAGAAGAAGATGATATCCTTCCCAAATATTATCCCCCACAATGTTGTCTTTATAAGATTGAAGTCTTACATCATTTAGAGGAGAATTTTTATTCACTAACTCTATCAAAATTTCGTCCTCGTATGATGAAAACAACCCCATTTTTATGTGTTCATTGCTTGCGTCGCGTGACGGCACTGCTCCCGACTCGACCGGGTCGCTCTGCCACGCGGGTCGCTGACGACGCCCACCGGTCGCGCGACGCGGGTCGCTGCATTAGTTTAGTTCTCCATATAAATTCATACTAAGCAGTAGACCCAGTCGCGGACTCGTGTCGCTGTCGCGCGTCGCGGTCGCTATGAACGGTATGCCACCTTAATTGGTAGAAACGGTCGCAGCCATAAAGCACACTCCTACTTTATGGACTAGGCTATTTTGGTATTTGTATACTTAATAGATATCTTAATATCATAGAGCTTGTAGCCGCATTTAAAAAAAAATAGGTTTACAAAGTATCGTTCTCTTAAAATTAATAATGGTTCACGATAAATCCTAGATTGACCTATTTAACGATATTATTTTCCGGGAGTACATTTTTTAATGGGTCTGTTAAAGAGTTAAAAAACCTAGACAGTATTTCTCTGTACTGACTCTAAGGTTAGCATGCTTCTATTTTTACAAATGTTCTATTATTGGAACATCCATTAAACTAAACGGGTGAAAGGCATTTTTTCCTCAGTTACATAATAGATTTCTCATAATGACAATGTCAAATGAAAATGAAAATATGGAAAATAAATATGGCACTCCGATGGATAAATGACACACAGGACCGGTCGTTGTGGCGACGCCAACAAAAGACGTCCACTCTTTCGGCTGATATGATGATAAAGATGATGATATGTATGTAGTACTATAAAAATATATATACAATAGCTCTACAACTAATTGTATTGTAAATTCATTGTTGTACTTCATTAAATAACTCTAGGTGTGTAAAAAACCTTTCGAGTTCTTTCCGACACAAATAATCAAATAGGTTTCAATTACCAACTAGTTCTTCTTGCGTATGGATTCTTTTTGGCGTCAGGGTACACAGTTTTTATTCTTGGTACTTTGAAAGAACTCGGTAGACTTTCAAAATCTAAATTATCGATAGCAGCTTTAGCTCTTCTTCGTCCAATCTCGTAAAAAAGTAAACACGTTAGAACTAAGACTATGAGGTATAAAAGAACCAACATTGTAATTGTAAGAGGGGTCCAAAAACCTTTTGTATCTTCATTCTCATTAGGTGGTGTTGGACATGGATACGGTGTAGGCGAAGCTGGATCCGGAGTGTCTGTTGAATCTGGTTCCGCGGGGTCTGTTGTATCTGGTTCCGGGGGGTCTGTTGGATCTGTTTCCGGAGAGTCGGTTGGGTCTGGTTCTAGGGGGTCTGTTGGGTCTGGTTCCGGGATATCGGTTGGATCTGGTTCTGGGATGTCTGTTGGTTCAGGTTCTGGGGTATCGGTTGGATCTGGCTCTGGGATGTCTGTTGGATCTGGTTCTGGGATGTCAGTAGGATCTGGGTCCGGGGTGTCTGTTGGTTCAGGTTCCGGGATATCTGTCGGGTCTGGTTCTGGGATGTCTGTTGGGTCTGGGTCCGGGGTGTCTGTTGGATCTGGTTCTGGGATGTCTGTTGGATCTGGGTCCGGGGTGTCTGTTGGATCTGGTTCTGGGATGTCAGTTGGTTCCAGTTCTGGGGTATCGGTCGGGTCTGGTTCTGGGATGTCTGTTGGGTCCGGGTCCGGGGTGTCTGTTGGATCTGGTTCTGGGATATCTGTTGGATCTGGGTCCGGGGTGTCTGTTGGATCTGGTTCTGGGATGTCCGTTGGATCTGGGCCCGGGGCGTCTGTTGGATCTGGTTCTGGGGTGTCGGTTGGATCTGGTTTCGGGGTGTCTGTTGGATCTGGTTCTGGGATGTCTGTTGGATCTGGTTCTGGGGTTTCTGTTGGATCTGGTTCTGGGATGTCTGTTGGATCTGGTTCTGGAATGTCTGTTGGATCTGGTTCCGGGGTGTCTGTTGGATCTGGTTCTGGGATGTCTGTTGGGTCAGGGTCTGGGGTGTCTGTTGGATCTGGTTCTGGGGTGTCTGTTGGATCTGGTTCTGGGATGTCCGTTGGATCTGGGTCCGGGGTGTCTGTTGGATCTGGTTTCGGGGTGTCTGTTGGATCTGGTTCTGGGATGTCTGTTGGTTCAGGTTCTGGGGTATCGGTTGGATCTGGCTCTGGGATGTCTGTTGGATCTGGTTCTGGGATGTCAGTAGGATCTGGGTCCGGGGTGTCTGTTGGTTCAGGTTCCGGGATATCTGTCGGGTCTGGTTCTGGGATGTCTGTTGGGTCTGGGTCCGGGGTGTCTGTTGGATCTGGTTCTGGGATGTCTGTTGGATCTGGGTCCGGGGTATTTGTTGGATCTGGTTCTGGGATGTCAGTTGGTTCCAGTTCTGGGGTATCGGTCGGGTCTGGTTCTGGGATGTCTGTTGGGTCCGGGTCCGGGGTGTCTGTTGGATCTGGTTCTGGGATATCTGTTGGATCTGGGTCCGGGGTGTCTGTTGGATCTGGGTTCGGGGTGTCTGTTGGATCTGGTTCTGGGATGTCTGTTGGTTCAGGTTCTGGGGTATCGGTTGGATCTGGCTCTGGGATGCCTGTTGGATCTGGTTCTGGGATGTCAGTTGGATCTGGGGTGTCTGTTGGTTCAGGTTCCGGGGTATCTGTTGGATCTGGTTCTGGGATGTCAGTTGGATCTGGGTCCGGGGTGTCTGTTGGATCTGGTTCTGGGGTGTCCGTTGGATCTGGGTCCGGGGTATCTGTTGGATCTGGTTTCGGGGTGTCGGTTGGATCTGGTTCTGGGACGTCTGTTGGTTCAGGTTCTGGGGTATCGGTTGGATCTGGCTCTGGGATGCCTGTTGGATCTGGTTCTGGGATGTCAGTTGGATCTGGGTCTGGGGTATCTGTCGGTTCAGGTTCCGGGGTATCTGTTGGATCTGGTTCTGGGATGTCAGTTGGATCTGGTTCTGGGGTGTCTGTTGGATCTGGTTCTGGGATGTCTGTTGGATCTGGTTCCGGGGTATCGGTCGGATCAGGTTCCGGGGTGTCTGTTGGATCTATATCCGGGAAGTCTGTTGGATCCAGAGTCGTAATTTCTTCATAGAGTTGACAGTCATTTTCATCCATGTTTGGTGGTATATAACGGAATGAATCGACTAGTACAATAGAACCTGGAGACGCCATGCCCATGATGGATATCTGAAACAAAGAGAGTGAGGTTCAATGAAAAGTTAAACACACGGTTGATCAGGCAGGTTTAGATGTATTGGCGTAGCTAGGCATGGTCGAAGTGGGCCCTCGCCCACGGCCTTGCACCCAAAGGGGTCTGGCAGAAGTGAGGGCTCTTTAAGAACAAAGGTCTTTTTTATAATTGATAGGCTCGCATTTGACCACAGTTTCACCTGATGGTGAACGACGATGTGGTCGACCACTGCGTTGCGATAGTCGCTGCCTCGTTTTAAAATTTATGATAGTAAATGGCTTCGCTGATGTGCCTTCGCCCACGTCTTAGGGTCTCAACAGACGGATTGCATTTCAACTGCAATCCAACTGCAAATTGCAGTTTGAATGCAGTTGATACAACTGCAATAGAACTGCAAACACGACTGCAATAGAACTGCAAACCAGGCGTGCCGTCCGATTGCAGTCGTGTGAACTGCACACCGACTGCATCCGAACTGCACCATGCGCGGAAGGGCGGAGTGTGCGGGCGGGTGGGTATGATGCAGTTCGGATGCAGTCGGTGTGCAGTTCACACGACTGCAATCGGACCGCACGTTTGGTTTGCAGTTCTATTGCAGTCGTGTCAACTGCACACCGACTGCATCCGAACTGCACCATGCGCGGAAGGGCGGAGTGTGCGGGCGGGTGGGTATGATGCAGTTCGGATGCAGTCGGTGTGCAGTTCACACGACTGCAATCGGACCGCACATTTGGTTTGCAGTTCTATTGCAGTCGTGTCAACTGCATTCAAACTGCACTCAAACTGCAATTTGCAGTTGGATTGCAGGTGAAATGCAGTCCGTCTGTTCAGACCCTTAGTTAGTCCACAATACGCATCTGTTTAGATGAGAACTTTGAAAGGTGCAAAGTCGATGCCACTATTTTTTTTTAAATCAAACTATACAAAGATGTAATTTTAACTTTCTTTCTACTTGATTAATTGTTATGAACCATAATTTAGGATGTTTATTAATTGTTTACTCTGATTTACATTGCTAGTAAAAGTAAAAAATGCATATGAACTACATAATTATTTCTTTCATGAATATTTCTTGACTGACCGAACTTAAAAAAGAAATCTAGAGCATAACAATTATCGTTGAATATCGTAGTTCTGTAAGATGATAGTGACATGCTGGACTACTTCGACATCGCACATAGTGTGGTATTAAAATTACCCCTTTACTATTTGTTTAAATATATTTAAATTTATTTATGTGCTTAAATTGTTTAAGCGGAAGAAATGTCCGCGTGTCACCACAGTGCTGATCGCTCGGTGGACTTGGTGGAGCATACAATGAAAGTCTGCTCATGAAATGAGTCCTAGCGCAGGCGACCGGCAGCAGCGACCTTTCTAGACCGGTTTTGCTTTAGGAAAGTGTCCGGAAGGGAACGGATATCCTCACCGCATTTTATTTATTATAGACTTTAAAATGTGACAGTATAAACACACATATACACACGGGATAAGTATTTATGTTAATTTTAGAAAATACTTTAGTATTTAGAAATACAGGAAATCGTTGGACTTTGTATTGAACCAACTACTTTAAGGACCTTTCTTTTTGTTTTGTAACACGTTTTTTAATATTCTGACAGAATTTAATTTGAAAATGACGCAGGTGACGCATGACTTGACAACGAAATGTTACCGTTCAAGTTTATAATTCATCTCAACAGTTAAGCTTACTATCCATGGACCCGTAGCTTCACAGACGTTACAAAAAATACTTACGTAGCCATCATATGTTCCTGTCCCGCTTAAGGTCATCTTGAGAATATGCCATCCGCTCGTAAAGTCCGGATCCGAGGCTAAATTTATATCCATTCCTGTAAACTTGTCACCAGTGATATCTAACATGTTTGCTATAGCAATAATTTGGTCAAGAGGATCCGATGCTTCCATAAAAATGTTCACTTCTATGGTTCCACCGGTGGTCATAGTAAAAATGAATGATGACACACAACTCAATTCTGATAGAGGCGGAATAAATGAGGTACTGCGATCATTTTGTCCACTTATCTCCAAATTGTTGTATGCGCCCACAATCCATTTTGGCCTCGAGACACATTGAATTCCCAACTCATTAGTAAACAATTCATTAAAACCCTCTTCAAATGTGTACCTCACACAAAAATCACTTATAGTGTGAGCCACTAAACATAATAATATGAGGACTTTTTGAATCATTTCTTTTCGTGACATGTACTAGTTACAACTAATAGACACAAAGTACAATATACCTTTTTTAAATGTAAATTTTGGCCAAATACGTATCTTAATTATTCATAGATATTTGATAAGATAGTATATTTTACTAACAATTTTGTAGGTAGCATAAAGTGTTTATCTTCAAATTCCAATTTTATTTAGTAATTTACTTTTTTATTGTTTCGGTTTTTGGTTGTATAATTATGTTTAATCATGAAGTAAGGAGAAAACATCTTTTATGTTATATAGGTTCGATTTAATTAACACTACATCTGAACATCAGCTAGGTTTGTCTCTTTTAAGATCAGTGATGAATATGTCACCAGATAATTGTAAACACCACTTTCAAAGAATTTGACATTAGTGATGCAACTATTACAAAGTTATATTTCACTAGTCAGAAAAATTGTAGTGCCCAAACATTTAGTCAGTTCATGAAATCATCTCACTCGCTCTGAAACGCATGCGTGCTCTCGCGCTCATACTCTCGGTTGAACAATTTTTGTCTTTAGGGGATGTTTGGTCACTAAAATTTGTCTGACTATTAAAATATAACTTTGTAGTAGTTACTCTAATAACATATTTAAAAATCAGACATGTAAAAATAAGTAAAGTTAATTTAGTTGTTGTGAAGCTTTAAAATGTCTGACAGCAGTTTTGGTCCATGGAAAGTGTCTGATACTTATGACTCTACTTTTAAATAATATTCTTCAAAACATATATAAAAAATCAGTCATAAAAATTTAAGTTGAGTAACTCTTATTTTTAGTTTCCTTTCTCATCTCGTACCTGCCTAATTGACCCAAGGGTTAGCTCTACAAGCACACAGGTATTCAAAGCACAGAATTCCGAAACGTTTATTTCAAATAGACTAATTACAGGCACTTTTGAATTGTCAGAATGTCGGTCAGTCAAAAACAAAAAAGTGAAGTTAAATTGCACGTTCCAAAGCGTGAGCAGGCACCAAAGGGAGTCGAGTGTGCAAAATATGAGGACCGCCTTCTGCAAATAGTTTTGGACTCAGAAAAGCATCAGATTATGATTCTGGATGTTGCCAGGAGGGAGGTATATTGGTTCATTTTTTTATACCTCTCTCCTTGAAATAGTAAGTAAATTGACACAGACAGGTAGGCAGAAAAGTGACTTTGAAGTATTAAATATTGTTTTTATCAACATTCATATTCTATTTTTAACTTTAACGTTTTTTTAGGGTTCCGTACCTCAAAAGGCAAAAACGGAACTCTCATAGGATCACTTTGTTGTCCGTTTGTTTTAAATGAAGGGTCTTGACAGACAGACAGGCAGATTTGCATACTTTTCTGAGTCCAAAACTATTCACAGAAGGCGGTCCTCATATTTTGCACACTCAACTCCATTTGGCACCTGCTCTATATGGAGAAGAACGTGCAAGAATCTCCATGGACAGCCTTTTTATGAGACAATACTAAGACTACACTACATGTGATAATAAGTAACGTCAGACAGCTCTGGGATCTTGGACTATATTATGGTGTTTAGAACTTTCCAGTGACAGATAGTACAAGTCTTCTTATTTCCGATTAATTAATAAATTACTTCTTTGTATATTTATATAAGTGCAGTTTACAAAACTTACAGAACTCTGTCGCTCGTATACAATAAACAATGATGATGATTATTATGCAAAATGAGTAATACATCGATGCAATTTAAAAATATTACACTGATTAAAAACAGGCTGCAAGAATAAAAATGGATTTATGATGGAAAATAAACAGACTTGTAGATAAATAATATTTTAAGTTATATTTATAATTTATCTTTGCTTTATTCAAGAAGCAGTGGTGTGTGTATCTTTTCAGCATATTCCATCTTTACTATAAATAGCTTTAGGATAATCCTTTTTTGGCCAGTGTAGCCCAGATAAAAATATGGGAAAATGCTGATGACATAATTTTTAACAATTTTATAACCTATGTGATTATTAAAATGAATATAAATAATGGATCCTTTGGTGATATGAAAATCAGAAACAGTTAACCTCGTAGGGTTTAGTTAGAAGAAAAGCTTCGAGTAACTAATACGTACATTGGTAGTTATGGCATATACGAACTAATTCTTGACAATGGGTTTACGTCAGAGTATACACTTCTTACTCTTGGTACTTTAAAACTACTAGGAAGATCATCGAAATCATCATTATGAATACCTGCTCTAGTTGCCGCAGCTTTAGCTCTTCTTCGCCCAAGCTCGTAAAATAGTAGACAAATTAAAGCTAATACTATGAGCGATAGAAGAACTACCATTGTAATGGTAAGTGGGGTCCAAAAGCCTTTATTATCTCCAACGACAATAGGCGCCGGTGTAGTTACTTCTGGCGTTGTTACCTCTTCGGTTGTTGGTTTTTCCGTAGAAGATTCGGTAGTTTCATCTTCCGTAGAAGACTCAGCGCTTTGGTCATCTGTAGATGACTCGGTAGTTTGATCTTCCGTAGAAGACTCAGCGCTTTGGTCTTCTGTAGATGACTCGGTAGTTTGATCTTCCGTGGAAGACTCAGCGCTTTGGTCTTCTGTAGATGACTCGGTAGTTTCATCTTCCGTAGAAGACTCAGCGCTTTGGTCTTCTGTAGATGACTCGGTAGTTTGATCTTCCGTGGAAGACTCAGCGCTTTGGTCTTCTGTAGATGACTCGGTAGTTTGATCTTCCGTGGAAGACTCAGCGCTTTGGTCTTCTGTAGATGACTCTTCTGCGGAAGACTCACTACTTGGGTCTTCTGTGGAAGACTCGGTCGTTCGTTCTTCCGAGGAAGACTCAGTATTTTGGTCTTCTGTAGATGATTCTGTAGTTGGTTCTTTTGTGGAAGACTCGGTACTTTGGTTTTCAGTAGATGACTCGGTAGTTGGCTCTTTTGTAGAAGATTCAGTGCTTTGGTATTCAGTAGATGACTCGGTAGTTGGCTCTTCTGTGGATGACTCAGTACTTTGGTCTTCAGTGGAAGACACGGTACTTTGTTCTTCTGTGGAAGACTCGGTAGTTGGCTCTTCTGTGGAAGACTCAGTACTTTGATCTTCTGTAGAAGACTCGGTAGTTGACTCTTCTGTAGAAGATTCAGTACTTTGGTCTTCTGTGGATGACACGGTACTTTGGTCTTCTGTGGAAGATTCGGTAGTTGGTTCTTCTGTGGAAGACTCAGTACTTTGATCTTCTGTAGAAGAATCGGTAGTTGGCTCTTCGGTGGAAGACTCAGTACTTTGGTCTTCTGTGGAAGACTCGGTAGTTGGCTCTTCTGTGGAAGACTCAGTACTTTGGTCTTCTGTAGATGACTCTATAGTTGACTCTTCTGTAGAAGACTCAGTAGTTTGGTCTTCTGTGGAAGCTTCGGTAGTTGGCTCTTCTGTGGAAGACTCTGTGCTTTGGTCTTCTGTAGATGACTCGGTAGTGGGCTCTTCTGTGGAAGCCTCGGTAGTTGGTTCTTCTGTGGAAGACTCAGTGCTTTGGTCTTCTGTAGATGACTCGGTAGTTGACTCTTCTGTGGAAGACTCGGTACTTTGGTCTTCTGTAGATGACTCCGTAGTTGGCTCTTCTGTGGGAGACTCAGTACTTTGGTCTTCTGTAGAAGACTCGGTAGTTGGCTCTTCTGTGGAAGACTCAGTGTTTTGGTCTTCCGTAGATGACTCTGTAGTTGGCTCTTCTGTGGAAGACTCAGTGCTTTCGTCTTCTGTGGAAGATTCGGTAGTTGGCTCTTCTGTGGAAGACTCAGTGCTTTGGTCTTCTGTAGATGACTCGGTAGTTGACTCTTCTGTGGAAGACTCGGTACTTTGGTCTTCTGTAGATGACTCCGTAGTTGGCTCTTCTGTGGAAGACTCAGTGCTTTGATCTTCTGTAGATGACTCTGTAGTTGGCTTTTCTGTGGAAGACTCAGTGCTTTCGTCTACTGTGGATGACTCGGTAGTTGGCTCTTCTGTGGAAGACTCAGTACTTTGGTCTTCTGTAGATGACTCCGTAGTTGGCTCTTCTGTGGAAGACTCAGTACTTTGGTCTTCTGTGGAAGACTCGGTAGTTGGCTCTTCTGTGGAAGACTCAGTACTTTGGTCTTCTGTAGATGACTCGGTAGTTGGCTCTTCTGTAGAAGACTCAGTACTTTGGTCTTCTGTGGAAGACTCGGTAGTTGGTTCTTCTGTGGAAGACTCAGTACTTTGGTCTTCTGTAGATGACCCTGTAGTTGGCTCTTCTGTGGAAGACTCAGTACTTTGGTCTTCTGTGGAAGACTCGGTAGTTGGCTCTTCTGTGGAAGACTCAGTGCTTTGGTCTTCTGTAGATGACTCCGTAGTTGGCTCTTCTGTGGAAGACTCAGTACTTTGGTCTTGTGTGGAAGACTCGGTAGTTGGCTCTTCTGTGGAAGACTCAGTGCTTTGGTCTTCTGTAGATGACTCCGTAGTTGGCTCTTCTGTGGAAGACTCAGTGCTTTCGGCTTCTGTGGAAGACTCAGTGCTTTCGTCTACTGTGGAAGACTCGGTAGTTGGCTCTTCTGTGGATGACTCATTAGATTGGTCTTCTTCGTAAAGTACACATTCACTGGGGTTCATACCTGGCGGTATGTAACGGAATGAATCGACTAAAACAATAGAATTTCGAGATGCCATGCCCATGATGGATATCTGAAACAAAAAACTTAGATTGGTAACCACCAAGGTTTTAGCCTAAGCTGTGGTTTCAGCATTTTTTTTTTCGAATTTTAAGCCTTCTTTACAGAGTAATAGAAAAAAATAATATAAAGAGTGTTATATTGCCAAATCGCTAATTACAAGCCTCACATAGATTAAAAAAAAATCTATAAAAAGAAAGTTACATAAGCCAATTAATTACTAACGAGGGAAGTTAGTCATTGGTGCAGAACGTTGATATTAAGGTTCCTAGAAATTCTATGAAAATCAAGTGGGAATGCACTATTGAAAAAACATTTGTCACATAAAACGTCAATGCGAAATCAATATAAGTCGCTACAACCCACCATACACGATGGAGGGAGGCCCCGTATCGCAAGATGAACCAGACAAGTGTGTATGGGCACACGCATAGGTTCCATAGGAACGTCATAAAGAGGAATGTCCCATAACTTTGGCCTTTATAATATGACTTCTATACTGTGTTAATAAAGCATAGGTTTCGTAAGTAATTTTTGCTTAAATATATTGTATAAGTATTGTATGATATTTTTATTATTACTGTCGCACTGCTGGACAAAGGTGGGAGGCCTTTGCCCAACTGAGAAACAGAAGGCCAAGTCCTTCCAAACTTTCGTCTCCTGCACCGTCTCTAAGCAGTCCTTGCGGTACGCGTCCAAATCATCCGCCACCTCTTTGACGGCGCTTTCCTTCTGTTGGAACCCAATGTGTGGTGACGCTTGCCCAACGATCCCTGTGCATGCGGATGTCATGACCCGCTTAGCCCCATTGGAGCCTGACTGCCTTTTTGCCCACGTCTATTATACCATGTTATAGAGCGAAATGTGTCGCTCCGTATTTGGTATGTTCTTTTTACGTATACTCGTACTACTAATATTATAAAGCTGAAGAGTTTGGTTTTTGGAACGCGATATACTCAGGGGCGATATACGGGTTTTGCCGCAATCTTTATACTGGAGACTTAATGCCACCCACCCGGCTCACGATAAGAATGGGGAAGCAATTGCTGTTTCCTTAGACGTCTCGAAGGTCTTCGACAAGGTAGCGACATGACAGCGTTACACCAAGAAGCTCAAGGTTATCGGCACAGTCTCACACCGGAAAGATGGAGCCGGGTAGAATTGGCACCGTTTAGTGGAAAAAGACTCGCCGGTTGGGTTTTGCAGCATTAAACTTGACCAGATTGGCATTGCCCTGATCGGAGACCGCCTTCAAGGATAAGTTCAAGCGTTGAAAGCTTACCGTAGTCTCTCGGAAAGACTGGATCTGTGACATCGATTGAAGGAAGGAAGCTTAGCAATGAGGCTTTCATGTCAGACTCTGTCAAAAGCCTTCGAGATCGAGTGAGACTGCAAGAACTTCCCCATACTTCTCGATAACTTCAAATGTGAATGGCATATGCTAAAAGATCTCAGTTGACCGATTTGGGCGCAAGCCGTATTGACGATCACTGAGGACATCATTAGTTTTTTAAGTATGCCAGGAGCTTACAACTGAGCACTCGTTCCATAATCTTGCAGAGAATTGACGTTACCAAGATAGGTCTATAGTTTGCCGGGTCCACACAATTTTTTTTTAAACAATCGCTGGCATTCCGTTGGGATCTCTGGCTTTGTTCAGGTCAAGGTTACGGAGCACCCTATGGACAACATTCTGATGGATGCGAATGTCCGCCATATTTGTCTTGCATCACGTTGAAGAGGCAGGGAGCCACGCTTTACCAGAATCCAGATGTGAAGATTCCTCAAAAAGAGAGACAAATTAACCTTCCCCTCAGCGATGTGTGCCAAAGACCCATCGGTTTCAGCAGGTGAGGTAGTAAGAGACGGCATCATTTCGATTCAATCGACTTTCCCAGGGTCCAAAACGCTTTCTATGGAAGCAAGTTTGGACCCAATTCGGTTAATGTGGTCAAACCGAGACCTCAGCATCTTTACCGCAAGTAGGCCGCCAAGGATAACATGCGAAGATCATATTGCTGACTTGTATCGCCAAACTCACTGGGTGCCTCTTGGGGTGGCACCGGGCGGGAAATAGACGAATACAGATTTCATCATACAGTCGGAACTACCTATTGGTGAAGATATTGCCGATCTGGATCTGTAGTCAGCAGAAGGTCCAAACAATTGGCCCCGTGCGAATCATCTGGCTCTCTCGTAGCCCCCTGAACCAGCTGGGTGAGCATGGTCGATGCACTGGTATGAGTAGAGTCACTCCTGATGATGGGCATTGAAATACCTTAGTATCACCAATTAGGCAGAAGGGTACCGCTTATGAACCGCATCCGCCGCCTTACTAAGGTGCTGTGTGAGCCTGGTTGCCTCCTGATCACCACTTTGCGAACGGTAGACACAGGTGTAGAGAATTTGGTCTAAGCTAGTGTCTACCAGGACCTAAAGTGCCCTGCACGTCACCTGGAGTCTTCAACGTAGCGGAGACGCCAATCGCTGATGTAACGGGCGTACATGCATACACGCGTGCGTGGTTTTAAATGTTGCTCCAGGGTAAAACTTGGGTAAGACAAGTATGATACGTCTGACGGACTACTGATGTACGTTTCCAAAAGAGAAAAAAAGAGCAGGTTTCTCAGTCTCTAGATGGAGGTGCACTGCAATGAGATTGGAGTGCAGTCCTCGAATATTACTGAGGTGCTCTTTATGAGAGAGGGAGTGCTGCCACTGTTTGATTGTTCTCTTTTTAATGCTTGGCATTTTGTGTGATAATAGTGACGGAAGGAGAGCAGAAGGAAGTGAGACGGGGTCCACGCTGCTAACCCTTAGCTAAGCACTAACACGGACGGTAATATAGGGGCACTAGTCAGGAGATTGCAGGGATGCCCAAGCCACCCGAGCCCTCCCGGAAATTCTCATCTCATCTCCTCTCATCTGGTCACCAACTAGCACGATGGCGTATGCCGGGATTTTTCGTCAGTTGGTGGGGCAGCCTTTTATGTGTGACTGGCACATTACTTGGACCCCTAACTACCTGCGGTCGGCCAGTAGCGCACCGCGCATCCGTGTGTGTATCTGGTATGTCCGCCTGTATTGAAACCACCACTTCGACCCAACTCCTCGAAATTGGCTACACTGCAGAGCATTAAATCTGAACACGGCCAGCCTACTTGGTAGAACGTTTTTGCCCAGTGGGTGGTCACAAACCGTCGCGCTCTAAACCTACCTCCAATTAGTGATGCCTTGTTAGTACTCGGGGACCACTTGTAGGGACTTGCAAAGGGGTATTTTCATATGGAGGAGGTGTCTCAGCCCCCAAATTGAAAATGTATAAGACTATTATTATACTGTTACATTAATTCATGGTTAAGGAATTAGACTAATCAACTATGAAATAAAGTAAATAAATTGATAAGCGTCAATCAAGGTCCTTAGTTTACTCAATACTAGTATTTTTAAATATCTCATTGCACTGATAGTGACACTTATGTAGACTGCACGTATAATAGCCGCTATATCATTAAAAATATTGCTGATTGTATGATAAGTGCACTTTTGAAATCTTAATCCTGTAAGCGATTACGTAAGTACTGGATGAGTTGAAATGTCCAAAATATACGTTAATTTCATTACTATTTTTTAACAGACTTCCAAAAATATTTTTTCCTCTTACATGATCTGCTTCCAGATTGGTTCCATTTTTTTCAAAATTTCGTCGAGGACTTAAGCATTAGTCACAAAGTGACATTTGACGAAAATGAGCTGGTGATAATACAAATAAATGAATAGTTCTGAATAGCTATGTTGAAAATGGTATCATCGAAGTGATCTGGGGTGCTATTCTCTAAAAAACAGCCTTGAGCGCAGCGCTGGCCACAGCGACGAGTCAAGAGCGCAGTACCTACATTGAATTAACAATCCAATGTACAGGTTCATTAGGTTGTTAATCCAATGTACTGCGCTCTCGACTCGTCGCTGCGGCCAACGCTACGCTCAAGGCTGTTTTCTTAGAGAATAGCACCCCTGATGATGATGATGGAGCCGGAAGATAGGCACCGGAACTCTGTAATTAATTGATGTGTCCTAGCCCGTGTTTGGGCTTCGTAGAAAAATCATGAGATGCACTTTGGCTATAAGGTAGTATAGAATTGATCTGATGCTGATGATGAAGCCGGAAGATAGGCACCAGAACTCTTAATCAATGTATCCTAGCCGTGTTTGAGCTTATTAGAATTGTCATGAGATGCACTTTGGCTATAAGGTACTATCAAACCGATCATGATGATGAACATGATGGAGCCGGAAGATAAGCACCGGAACTCCGTAATTAATCAATGTATCCTAGCCCTGTTTAAGCTTATTAGAATTGATGAAATGCACTTTGGCTATAAGGTACTATCGAACTAGTGGAAGTTGAACACGGGAACTTCATAATAAAACAATGTATCCAGGAGGGTTTAGTGATTGACGTGTACAACTGTCCATAGAAAGCCTCGATCGCTCTTAGAATCTCTGGTTTGGCGGATATGACTCTGCCATCTTCGGTCTTCAGTTTCGTGAGCTGGCTCTGCCCAATAGACAGATCTCTCGCAAACACCTTGGAGCCCTTATTTCGCTCAATCGCGTCTTTAATTTTTCCCCGTAAAAAAATACAGTAAAACGATCAAAACAACTGGACTTTAATTTCGGAAGCCTGTGTTAAATAAGAAACAAACGATACCGAGAAACACCGACTTCCGAAATTAAAGTTATTTTGATGGTTTTACTGTATTTTTTTAATGAAGTCGGTTTTTTTTGTAAAGGTTTTTTTCGTCGTTACGAATACATATTTCTTCAGTTGCTGTTTGCGTACCAGAGCCATGGTAACTCTTTCTAACATTCACGCAGCATCTCAGTAGTACTTAACTCATACTCCTCGCGGGCGAAGTACAGTCTCAAATAAATAATAGCCTGTATTAATAGTCTATTAACAAAAGCACCTACTAGGTAATATATTGTCAGTACTCACGTAGCCTTCGTAGCTTTCATCAGTGTCTAGTAATTCAACCTTCAGAGTGTGCCACCCGTCCGTGAAGTTTGTAATGGCCGAATTCCAAACTTCTATACCTAGATATAGGTCAGTGTCTAGTTGTCGGGCCACAACAACAATACCATCTAAATGATCTGTATGATTCACATAAACGTTCGCTTCAATCGTACCACGCCCGTGCATAGTCAAAATAAATGACACACAACTTTGTTCTTCAGCCAGGGGCATGGGCATAATGAAAGTAGTACTGCGATCATTGTCATTAATTACCGAAGCTAAATCGCTGTACTTGCCAGTAATCCACATTGTTCCGGAGAGACAACCAACATTTGTTAAGGAGTCATCTACATATCCTTCAAATGTGTATCTCACACACTTCTTGATGATCTTATCACTGACTGTGTTAGATATCAATATTAATAATATAAAAACTTTGCGAATCATTTTGTTTCGCCACATGTAACAATAAAATTAGTGTTAATTGACACAAAATCTCTTACACAATAATTTAAGTCTCATATTTCTACGAAAACAATATCTTAATATTATAAAATCCAGAATGGATATGGATAAGATAGTATCAATTATTCCGCACGTAGCATTGTGTTAATATACATATCTTTGCATTCATGTATTTGCCTCGAATATACATTCATACGGCGGTTTTGTTTGTTTATACATTTTGTTAGTTTATTTTGCAATTCATGCAATTTAAGTAAAGGAACTATATTTACTTATTTTATGTCGAGATAAAATATTACTGTGTACCATAGATTGTCTTAGTGCTTATCAGAGTAAACGTTTGATAAAGTTGACTTAATAACTGCTTAATTACTTACGTTTATTCTACTGAATATTCTGTAATTTTTAAGGTATTGAACTTAATATGAATGAATGACAGTCGTCATTATGATAAACATACAACAGCAGTGACTGATTCATTATTTTACTAGCTTTTGCCCGCGGCTTCGCTCGTGTTATATTCGGGATAACACGGTTCCCCTTTCCTGATTTAGAACACAGGAGAGAACTCGGAACAGAATATTATTTTAATACGTTACTCTAGACGATATTATATGTCTTTCCATTTGGGAATAGAATGTAAATATTCTAGGCATTGGATACACGCGAATATGCTACATTGGGAAAAGCACGGCTTTTCTAAGTTCACCCCAGCCACCTTTAACGTTTGTCATTGCGCTTTGTTACAAAAGAAAGCAAATGAATAGTCAAATAACAGAGTATAGGTACCATATGCACTATAGTGTGAAGCGGGGGCCGATGAGAAAGCACACAACGCTAGCGTGTTTCAGAAACCTATCAGCGTGAGTAAAACTTATTTATGTTTCGCTTGTTGTTGTTTTTCTCAAAAGCTGATTGATTTATGGATATGTTTTAATATTGTTTTATCTTATTTTTTCATATTATTTTATTATTCGTTTGTATCATAGAACCTGTACTAATTTTGTTGAGAGGCTCACAAAAATTTCCATCCCCTATTTTAGGGGCTGGGGGAAGATTTCAAAAAAAAAAAATTTTGTATTTTTTTGTTAGTCACAAATAGTCCGCATACCAATTTTTAGCTTACTACCTTGAAAATTGCGGAAGGCTCATACAAACTTCTACCCTCCACAGACACACACACACACACACTTTTCCATTTATAATATTAGTATGGATTTTAATTCCAAAATAATCTCAGATAATGAACATTATACTTATCAAATATTCAATATCAGTATATGTATGTATAGTTGAAAATGTATAGCATAAAATATATCATACACTGATTTAAATAATAATAAATTTAAATAAAGCATGCGCGTTTTGGTTTCCTTAATATTTTTTTTTTTAAGATTTATACATTTAATAACTTTGACTTATTAGAGTATGAATTTCTATAAGCTAACTATAATTACCAAGGACTGAAAAATTAATTAGTAGTAAATTATCTGTCTTTTATCTTATACAGAGTGCGTCTTCGGCATTGACGCACAAACGAATACCATGGATCCAGTACCTACATAATTCGGGACTTTTTCGTTGGATTTTTCCTATTTTTCTTTTTGTCTTTTATGTATTTTAATTTATTTAAACTGTATAATATCGTGATTCTAACACTTTTAGTGAAATAAAAAGAATGAATTCATTTTAAAATTAAAAATATCATAGGGGCTGGTAGAATAGCAATTTTACACAGTTTTTTTTTAAGATAAGGAAAAGCAGACGAAAAATCCACCAATGCTGCACTGGGGGGTCCAGAATCATGTACTGCTGCTGCTTCGATGTCAAAGACACCGTGTATAGTCTGTCTAATAAGTCAACCGACTTGGGAGTTTTGTATAATATTTAATCATTTAAAAAATATTTATATTCGATACTTTTCATAAGGTTTTTTTGTTAGTAAACAATAATCTGTATCTCTTAATCAATCTTGATTATTGGACCAGTGTTGACTACATCAGATTTCATTAAATCCTAATAATTACCCAAGTCGTTTAACTTATTAGACAGACTTCTATATTAATTATGTTGTATTGTTCTGATTTTTTAAATCTTTGTCCCATTTGCTCTTATATTTTGGATGTGTTCTTAAACATGTTAATTCATATACAATAGACACCCATATTTTGTTACGTGCGGGAATCGAACCCGCGATACGCAGCGCAGCAGCCAATCGCTCAACCACTGCACCAATTGTGTCATCAAGGATTGATAATATCTAAATAAAGTTTAAGTATCATAATAAAGTATCAATATATATATATATATTTTTAACTTAACGCATATGAAAGTATTTTTGATACCTACATATACGAAGAATATGAATTTTAAAATTCTTATCTGTATGTGTGTCGGGATGGATTTTGACCCGACTTTCACTGACGGATAGGTTATGGATGATGTAAGACAACAACACAACACACAACTTGGCTACTCTTATTTTTCCTGTGGGAACGGGATTTCAAAATACGGGATACATATTCGACACGATTGAATAAATTTTGATGGAACTTTCAATGGGATATGTAGCTAATGTCATAATGTCTAAGTTAAGCTAGGTATTGTCTATTTTTCCCCGGGAACGGGACTCGATTCCCAGGTGTACATCTGGATCGAGGGCACATTTTTTTTTAAATCCTTATGAAACGAAACAAGATTTATAAGGAATTTTGTTAAAAATTAGTAAAGCTTGAAGCTTATGTTAATGATTCATACACACGGCTTATCATTTCTTAAACGTAAGTAAGAACTGTTATGATTAAATAACGTGGGCTCTCAATCTAGATGCTTGCATAAAGAGGCATAGTCTAAGTCCCGTATTACAGAATCTTACTCAAGTACTACTTAAACTGCGTTCAACCGATTACTCCTTGAGCGAAGAATCTCGACTAAGCGTTCAGTTTATTTTAGAATATCCTCAGGGTTCCTTCTATTTGGCAGAATCTTGATACTTCGAATTTTATTTGGCATAACACATTTGATATAATCTTATTTAATCAACTATTTTTAAAGAATAAAAAATATTTGGCATATCTATTATTTGGAAGAATGTCTACGTTTCCAAATTCACAATGGCATACTTTTATTATGGCAGAACTTTGTTTCGCATACCTTTGCCATAATTAATATTACGCATAATTTTGTTTAGCATAACGTTTATTTAGAGATACGATTATTTGGGGTGCATCTCATATGATATAAACTTATTTGGTATATTTTGATTTCAATAACGTTCACAAGATATAATAAACTTGAGATATACAAACTATTGATATAATTTCTTTACATATAACATTTAAATGTTCTAAAACTTATTTTATATAATTTTATTAGATATATTCGTCGATTATACGTCTATTTAACTTAAAATCATTAAATATATCGTTTAAAATAAATATTGATAGTAATGATATTACAATTATGGTTAAACACCCCGATTTGAGGAACCAATCACTTTTCTGACATTTTGGTCGCGAATATAAAGACGGTTACTTAGCAGGTTACTTAGCAGCATTTTCAATATTAAATTACAATAGTGTCATAAAAAGTCAACATGTTGTGCTACAAAATTTAGTGCAGAAACGAATCGCAGCAAAATCAACTTTACGTAGTCTTGACTGCCCTACCCCTAGAGTGTAATTCAAGCTCGCGTGGGGCCGCCCAAACCCCGCAGCGCCAGAGCTGTGACAGAAACAATGCTTGCTGCATGTTGCATGCCTGCTTGTTTGCTGCCTGCCTGCTTGCATACACAAAGTGACAAACTGACAATGATATTTGTCAATCTACCTACATACCATAATTTATCAATAATTAAACAACATTGTAAAGTGTGTATATATGCAATTTTGCTTTGTGTTTTTAACTAGGCGTTTTTCATCATATTGGACTAAATAAATGTTATATTGTTACGTACGTGGGTAATCAAATGCCGATTTACTGACGAGAGAACTTTATTTACCACAACAATAACAAATTAGTCCAGTCAACAATAATCCGAATCGCAATTAACACTAGAGTACCGTTACACTATCGCTTTAGTCGTTGATAAAAATCACTTCGAGTACTAGGGTAGTTCGCTCTTGATCGCAGTCGAAATCACAACTGACTCGCTTCCGGCCGGGGGCCCGTATTTATATGCGGAGCCAAGAAAATTCTAGATACCGACGTCCCCGGATCTATCCAGAATTCCAGAACAATTGAATCGCTTCTCGAAGTCATAAATCATTTTTATTTCTCGTAATAATAAGAGTCACGTTCATGCGAATTTCGACTCTATTGTTAACGTCGGAGAGTACAATTTCCCTTATCGGTTAGATATATGCCTACTATTACCTGTAGGTATGTTGTGGATGTTTCGAGATTTTTCCAAGTCTGTCTAAGCACAACTACTCTAGACCTTTCGAACAGCAATGCGTTTTAATTATTACGTGCCACTCGTTATTTTCTCGGAGATATGGCGTGTTCACGTTTAATGGCGTAACAATATCTTCTGCTGTATATATCTAACGATTTTATATACAAGAGTGATAACACTGTTTATAAAAATTAGTTATAATAAAATTATATCAATCGTTTATTATACTAACTGTCCTGGAGGAGGCCTTCACCTTCTAATGAGAGGGGTTCTTGCAAAAAAAAAAATAGTTATTAGTTTTTTTTATATTATTCTAAGTGTAAATTTATTGTGTGCAAGAAATAAAAGGCTTTTTTATTTTCACTTTTATTTATTTTATATTATACTAACTGATCGTTATATCAAATAAAAGTCAATATTATGTTGTGTTACAAAATGTGATGACAGAAACGAATCGTTGCGAAACTGACTTTACGCAGTCTTGTCTGCCTTACCCCTAGAGTGTAATTCAATTCCGCGTAGGCTACGCGTAGCTGCAGTGGTTACTGTTAAAATCATCTGTGACGATAAGTCCCCCCAAACCCTGCAGCGCCGGAGCCGTGCCTCGTGGCCATGGCTGCCTGCACGCTGCATGCCTGCTTGCATGCCCGCTTGCATGCCTTCTTGCATGCTTGCTTGCATAGCTGCAAGCCAGCTGCATGTTGCATGCCTTCTTGCATGCTACATGCCTGCCAGCCACCATGGTTAATTTTTATAATCACCCAGAAATAGGAGGCCCTGCATGGGGCCTCCGTCGACCCTAGTATGTAAACCAACAGCGTTTCGTAATTAAGACGTTTCTGACTGTGAATTTTCTTCTATATGAATGTAATGCTTTTTAATTATTATGGATATGAAAATTATGCCAAATGATGATTCTGACTAACAAAATCATGAGTTTTGAATGTATGACAAATGAGTGTATACGAAATGATTTTCTGCGAAATGAAGTTTATGCTATCCGTTGTTCTTATCCTCAAACTCAAATCAAACGAAACTACGTTTAAGTAGAGGGATCTCTGATTACGTGAATAAGCAATCATGATGGTAACCCTGAACAATAGTTTGTTTTCTATTGTAATTCTTTTTTATTGCACGATGATTTGTCCTATTATTAAATAAATTATTATAATAATCTACTTTTGGAAATATATCCATTTTGATCGGTCAATAGTCTCGTAATAGAGTTTTGGTAAAATGACAATATCGAGCTTATTATAAGCAATGACTGCACAATAATGTTCTAATGGTAGGTCACTAATTAAAGAAATTGTCAAAATTTTTGCAGATTATCGCATATGTAAGACATTTATTTGTAAATATGTACGAGATTACCATTCTATCCCACTTCTTTCAATGGAGTGTTAGTGGTCGATCATTGTTAAGTCATAATGACGCCATTATAATAATAGATTACCAAACTTATTCAAAATCAACAATTATGAAATCAATGATAGACTATTCTGACACTATTGTAATAGCAGACTTGGGGCCCTGGAGCACCAGAGATGTCGAATTCCCTAAATCGATCAAATTAATTTCAATAAATAAAACAATGTACGAGTATGTGTGCATTTTACTCCGGCCAGACATTCACGGCGTATAGTTACACACCTTAAGTGAATTATTTTTATGGCGTTGTATGAGCAAATGACCATGAAACAGCGTAGGTAAATCTCATGAAGGAATACACAGCGCTGACCCGGGTCACCATTCGCATAGGTACTTCTATGAAGCTCCGCCCACTTGGTTCTTTACAAAACCCTTTAATAAATTTCTGTAAATAAGAAAAAAAATAACTACCCATATTATTATTGATTCTCGAATCAACAATCTCGACCAGTGGAGAATCACGTTGCCTCCTGTCACTTTCATTGGTAGTTTTACTAATTTTTAACTAAATTCCTTATAAATCTTGTTTTGTTTCATAAGGATTTAAAAAATGGGCCCTCGTATATATTACTAGCTTTTGCCCGCGGATTCGCTCGCATTCAATTTGGGGTTACACGGTTCCCCTTTCTGTGAGGGGTGGAGGGGGGGGTTAGAAAGAAACAAAAAGTAGCCTGTGTTACGCTCCATCCCTTCAACTATTTGCGGTTGGTACAGTAATCGGGTTTAGGGATGAAACCGCAATATTATGTTTGTTTTTTATTGAATATACTTTTCCGGGATAAAAAGTACCCAGTGTGGTGCCCAGGATATTACAGAATAATTATACCAAGTTTCATCGTAATTGAATCGGTAGTTTTTGCGTGATATCTGAACAAACAGACAGACAGACAAAAAAAAATTTAATCACTTTTTTGGGTTCGGTGTGCCATTTTTTTTTTGATATTTTCAATGTACAGAATTTTTACTTCTACAGATTTATTATTAGTATAGATTATACTCTATGCCCTCAATCCAGTTACTAACGATTCTCGGGATAATGATGATGCAATGGACGACATTTTTTTTACATAATTGCCACAAAAAAGGAGAGTAATGTTCTTAAACTCCATGCAAACGAAACGAAGTCGTGAGTAACAGTTTAGTTATTTAATAAATGTATAAGTAATGTTTATCCATGTTGACAAATTTTTACGGAATCTTTGCTCTTATCTAATAAATCTGTAACTATCGACACCGCCTGCAAAATGTTTATTTTATAATTTGTATTTTTAGATATGACTTATCGTATCAGCGCGTGCGCGTGTGAGTCTACAGGGTCGAATTTAATTAAATAGTAAAACTTGTACTGTTTTTTGTCGTTTATTGTCTGTGTAAAGTTTTGCTAGCAAATTTTATTTTAGGTTTATAATAAATAAAACTTTAATTCACAGTCAGTCATTTAAATACTACCCTATTTAAACGACTGACTGTGAATTAAAGTTTTAAGTGATAAAAATATAATTAATTTAGATGATTGAATTAGTGAGTTATCGACTGACTGCGAGTGACGAGAAATCAACAGAACAGCAACTTACAAACATCAATTTGATTACTACAAATTAGAAGATTCGTAATATTTCAGCGACATAATACTTGCTTGAGTGTCAACGTTACGACCTTCATTTTTATCAATATTAGGCAAATTATTTATTTATACTGAGTGGCATTTTATATCGAAGTAGAGAGTATGGAATGTTCTAAATATTGATGTTTATTTGTTCCGTATGTCACGAGGTAATTTGATAATTCGGATATTGCGAAAACCCGGATAATTAGAAAATGGTAAAATAAAATCTGCGAGCAACTTCGACATAGCGTTTTCCGACCGCTGCCGCGGTACTGCTCGCTACGCTCGCTCGGCTCACTCGCTGTTGGTGACCATTTTAACCTAACCTATTTCACCGAATTCGTAAAGATAATTAGAGAATGGTGAAAACATTTCTTAAAGTGAACTTTATAGTAGTTCGTTATGTAAAACTTGTCGCTCACTTATTAATTTTGTCGCTTAGCAAGGATTTCAACAACCCACTTTTAGTAAACTCGTTCTGGATTTTATTATTGATCAATATTTGTTTCATTCCGCTCAATTTTTTAAAACATTAAGTAGTCGTAATTTTTTTTTCCGTTCTTTTTATAGTATAGGTATAATAAAAGTATGTCTCATATTAATGAGACTTATGCCTTGATCACACGTAGCGAGTAAAAAAGGGGGCCAGTAAAATGGGTCTCGGCTGAGACTAAGCGAGTGGCTGTTCACACATGTTTTGTTATTGGTACAGTCAGTTCATACTGACAGTCAATTGAGACTACATTTTGGACACGATGGATCGTAAAAACATTATTAAAACAGTGTGGGGAAGCGGGAGGGTGGGCACTCAGTGCTGTGTTTGCACGTACCGAGTACTCGGTTTACTTGGTATGTGTGATCAAGGCATGAATGACGGCTCGGTTGGCGGAGTGGTTGAGTGATTGGCTGTGTTGCGTGTCGTGAGTATTTTTCCAATCGGGCATTGAACGCTCGCTAATATTATACAGGTTTAATTGTAAAACACTAACAACCTTTCAGGACTGTTTTGCTAACATCATAAACAATCACTTTTGTTCCATAACTTTTTACAAAACAACACATTTACCAAAAACAAACTGCAAGATTTCGTTGTTCTCTCTAACGTATTTCAACTCTGTAATTTGCTGTATCTACTTACGGCTTCCGCACACTGTTCTCGTAAGCAGGCTTCCGAAACATTGTCATTACACATAGCAAGCATTCGCATCATTTCCGTGTACTCGATATTAGAATATTGATACACAATCATGTAAAGATATTTATGTTCACACTGCCGAATTTCGCTACAAAAACAAGTACAACGCGACGCAAGCGGAAGGCGACCGACCGACTAGTAAAGGTCGCCCGTAAATAGGTCAAATTCATGTTCAGCTACCCTCCGCTATTGTACTATCGCTTGCTTCGCATAGACTTCGTAATATTTAGAACGTTCATTTTAAATATTTTTATTTTTATATGAAAATCTGATGAACTAAAATATGATAATTTTTTAAAAGTCATTGAACAAAAGTTGTTGTATAGGATGTTCTTAACATAGTTCTAAGAGGTTGCTAGTGTTTTACGAATAACCCTGTATAACTATCTATAGATAGATCTAGTGTGTAATTGAATTTAATACTCGTGTAACTTTGAACTAACATAGAAATAAGTGCTACTAACATACAATGTGGACCAAAAGTTGTCTTTTAAATATTATTATTATTATTATAGGTATCTACAGCGAATGATAGTATATGTGATTGTGATTCCGGTGTAATTCCTATTGCGGGGTAGCGATAAAAAAGTAACTTATTATATTGGTAAGCTGATGGAATGTTGACCAGATAGCTTTCCTATGTTTATATTAAATACGTACGTATTAAAAGTAACATTATTTGATGACATATGGCCATTGCTGATATGAGCATAAATCAAAGAACAATATTGTTACTTTTTATAAACTAGGAATTTTCTAAGAAACGTTAGGAACCGTATATAGTCTCAAAAGAAAAGGAAAATCAGTGGATATTTGTGAAAAAGTCATTCAATAGGTTTATTTGAACTATGAATATATGTATGTATTGATGATTTTAATGATTATAATTCCTTAAAGAAATACGTGTTCCGGTCGCAAATCATATTTTAATCCTCATATATAGCTCATATATAGCCTTTGACATGCAAAATGCCAAAAACGTATTGTAATACTTGAAGTAATAGAAGACCCATAACTTGTGAACTAGGGTGTCAGTGCAACAACATTTTCATGTTCCTTCATCATTTTTTAAACGTCGGTATCGTTTGAGCACTAGGGTAACTTATTCTAAAAATGATCAGCTTGAATTGTGAAAGAAAAAAATAATAACATGCATATAAATAAAAATCGTTTTGTATGAAAAATGTCTTGGAAAATTCGTGAAAAAAAATTGCATCCATGGAATGGATCCATTGCATGCATGGGGCGGGTTTGCATTCTTATTCTGCGGGTTTATTTTGCCTCCAAACGTCAAATATTGAGTGTTCCACGAGTCAATTTTATAGTAAGATTTAAAAAAAAATGGAAAACCTAATATGTTACAATCACTACTCAATCTTCATAATTAATTAATTATATTATCATGTTATCAGCAATTACAATAATTCAATTAAAAGATATTAGGGACCGACCCAGACTTCACATGTCGGTACGTAAAAAGACAACATTTCAAGATACCTATTGAGATTTTTGTGCTAAATCTAAGTTAAGTGTAAAGTATTTCATACAAATAAACCTTTAGAAATAAATTATCTAAATGTTGGTCGCTATATTTTAGTACGGAGTAGCCTTTAGTGAGTATAGTTAGGTTAAGCATCCTTAAATATATATATTTTTTTAATACTTAAGTTCATTATGTATATATTTTATTGTTACATTATAAACTAAAACAAATGTTGGTGAAAATGGCTCCAAAACCTATTTGCTGAATTCAACAGAAGCATGGACTGATACGAAAAGCGGCTTTATTTTGAACTATTCATTATAAAATACAGATTATAAAAGATAAGATAGAAAGTCACGCATTAGCTAAGGAGGGTTATGATTGTTTTCAGTACACTAGGCAATAAACAAAGCAAAAATGAAAAAGCCATTTAGCTATTGATAAATTGTGATACAGTTTATAAATTTATTTGATGTGGTCCCCTTTCAATCGTGGTAATTAGAGACACAATAGAAAGACAATAGGTGCGCGAACGCCGGCGTTTGCTTGGGGATAATGAACTAAACTTAGGCATATAATTTTGAAATAAAATAAACCCAGAATTGACAGAGCGTTATAAATATAGTGGTTGTCCTGTTGTCTGTCCAATCCTAATTATAATTGTCTACAGATGGAATCCATAGGCCTCCCCCAAGCGTCGCCACAATGAACGTTCCTGTGCGTCTCGCATCCATCGGTTTCCCGCAACCTTCACCAGGTCATCGGATCTGCACGTCAGTTGCAAATTTGCAGTTTTAAGGATCATGCACATGTCAGTCAAGGCACCGTCACGTTTCTCTGTCGTGCCGGACCCTGGTTCACGCAATAGTCCGAAGTGAGAGGAAATGGGAGGTGGCCGCTTGCGACTGCAAAGCAGCAATGCTAGCGAAGGAGACAGCCGTACGCATGAGGGAACGGATATCGTCACGCCCAAGCCGCCGTGACCAGCAGTGACCTTTCGCGTCGGGCCGATAATGGGAGGCGGTTGCCTTCTGTAAAACAATAATGCCAGCGAAGTAGATGACGAAACTGTCGTTGACTTTGCGTAGCATTTCACGCCAGTAGTTTTAGAACGCAAAAGGGTAAGTGAAGGATATAGGTTGGGTTTTAGTCAGCTAAAGTCTGACTCGCTCTCCCGCACCAGTTCTAGGGCGGAGTGTGAGTAGTAATTAGATGATTTCTCCCAAAACCCATCACGTCCTTGATCAAATTTTTGTATGCAATAATTAGAAATTATTAAGACCTGACGGTCTTGGCGTGACTGAGACATTCTTAGGTCAAATGGAAGTTAAAAAGAACTTTGACAGCATCTAATTTTCAAAAATTTTGAAAACGAAAAAATCCTTTTATATTTTGGTTAATCATCTCTTGAAAGATACTCCACACTCTGGAGAAAGACAGATTTTTATACCCCCGTTTTAAATGTACAGGAGGTCTTATAAAAAGTGTAATTATTTTTTGGTTGTGTAGGTTTTAACTCAGACATAAATAGTTCAAATAAGTAATATGTAGCTTTCATAGTTTAGTCCTTCGACTCTAGTGTCTAGTGTCGCTTGGATGAGTGAGAGTAATAGGGCTTTGTTTGGCGTAAGGCTTAGAAGTTAGAACTTCTATGATAAATAAGTATTATAACATCAAAAATTACCAATGTCAATTTCCTATTTAATCCTGATCGGAGTTTTCTGGGAACTGTCGAGTAAACTTTCATGTTTCTCCAGGCGTAGCAGGGTCTGGGCTGTTTCTTATATTATGTCATTTCATACGAATTATTGGCAACTCATTGACAGTTTCATAACTACTAATTTCAATATAACAACACTTTGCTTTTAGATTAGGCGCGTGTGGTACAATATTTATAACAATACTAGCTTCTGTAAGCGGCTTCGCTTGCGTGAAAATCAAATATTATTGTATGGGAACATACTTCTGGAGTCATCATCTACCCATGTGCTAATTTCATCAAAGTCCGTACAGCTGTTTGAGCGCGGAAGAGCAACAAACACACGCACCACATTATATGTACATACATACTAACTTTCACCTTTTTCGATGTGATAGTGCAAAATAATTCTTCCATGACAAACAGCTGGGTACTACGAGTAGATTCTAAGTATACTAATATTAAAACTTACGTAGCCTTGATAAGTTTTTGAGCCAGTTAAAGTCATCGTCAGAGTGTGCCATCCTGCCACAAAGTTTGGATCCATGGGCGAATTTGTAGCTTGCCCTGCTACCGTATCACCGCCCCCTGCTTCTAACAGATTGGCCAAAATAATAATTTGGTCGCTCATATCCGCTCCATTCATATAAGTGTTCACTTCTAATGTACCACCGACGTTCATAGTAAAAATGAACGATGACACACAACTCAATTGCGGCAGAGCCAGAGGTGTAATAAATGTGGTACTGCGTTCATTCTGACCAGTCACGTCTAAATCACTATATTTGCCAGTAGTCCAAAATGGGAAGATGTCACAAGCTGATCCCCACTGATTTTCCAGCCACTCATTGTAATTTTCTTCAAACGTGTATCTCACACAATAATCACTGACTGCGTAAGACACCAAAATAAATAATATTAACACCTTGCGAATCATTTCAGTTCGCCACATGCAGCGGTTACTGCTATAGATACAAAATCTTTTTAATTTATATTTCGTATAATATTTTTAATCGAATACGTATCTTAATTATTCATAATGGACTTTGATAAGATAAAATCTCTAAATGTATAAAATGAAGTCACCCGACTTCGTTTGTCTGTCTGTGTATTTAATATTCCACTCAAAGGATTCAAAAGTAACTTCATAATAGAAATCTTCATTTGTGCACATAAGAAGTAGGTATGTAAAAGTCTTAAAATATAAATGTATGTATGATATTTTTGGATGCCTATTTAAAAGTACTATTAGAAGACCACGTCTAGTTTTGCAATTTAAATAAATAGCCCTCTTAAAACTAACATCAACTTAGATGTAAACTTGTTTTGGTCAATAAGAACGTATTACCAACAGCTTAACATTGTGACAAACGAACATTACATATACTTTTATTATTATGTTTTATCGTTTAATTCTTGAAAGAAGATATGAATCATTTAATCAATTCCACAAATTGAATACCGTATACAAAGCAGCAGGTACATACGTACATACATATCAATGCTTGTGAGCAATACTAATCGTAAAAAATACAATTTTACTAGAAAAATGATTTCCTTTTTTTACCCATTGAAGTAGTAAGTATTGTAGAATGCAATTGTAATGTCTATATCTATAAACAAAAGTTGGCAAATTAATGAAATAAATATCACGGCAACTGTGAAAGGTAAATTTATTGTAGTAAATTTATCAAAAAATATAATTTGTACCATTTACACTTACCCATGAAGAGGGTGTGACTCAGTCGATATTGCAAACTTATTTCGACAACGTTCCAAAGTTAATTCGCCCCGGAATGTAAGCTGTAATGACCTTAGTGTACTTTTTACTAATCGTGATGTATCTTCGGTCATTAAAAATATGTCCAGGGGTAATACGCCTGGTCACGATAGCTTGAGTGTTGAGCACATGCAGAACGCAGGTGTTCATCTCCCAAGGGTTCTTGCCTTACTGTTCAACCGATGTGCGAGACATTTTTATCTACCAGCTGTTTTTTTATTTATTGTTGATAAGTTCGCGCTTGACTGCTATCTCACTTGGTGGAAAGCGACGATGCGGTCGACGATGGAACGCGCTTACCTAGAAGAAACCTATTCAGTTCGCGCTTGACTGCTATCTCACCTGGTGGAAAGCGACGATGCGGTCGACGATGGAACGCGCTTACCTAGAAGAAACCTATTCACTCTCGACTTAAAGATTCCCGGGTTGTACCTAGCTATCAGGAAATACAGACTCCGGCAAGGAATTCTACTCCCTAGCCGCACGCACAATGAATGTGTTCCAAAAACGTTTTGTACGTGTAGGTGGGATATACACCATATACAGGTGGCGCA
Organism: Mythimna albipuncta; assembly: GCA_929112965.1. Taxonomy (NCBI): domain Eukaryota; kingdom Metazoa; phylum Arthropoda; class Insecta; order Lepidoptera; family Noctuidae; genus Mythimna; species Mythimna albipuncta. Next base: position 4,624,596 of record OV815973.1, read on the forward strand.
TAGTACGTACGTCTGGTAGTCCGATGATTTACTTAAAACGATTATGGACCCTGTGTGAATAAGACTGGTGATATTTCGCAGGTAAGTAATTACAGACCGATTGCCTTAGAAACAGTTACAGATAAAAGGGTATGGTCGACCATTCATATAAACTTTGGCCAACAGTGGACATATATTACGACGACTTCAATTCATGGTACAAGAAATAATAAACCAGTTCCAGCTATTACTTGTTTAAATAAAAGTTGGAGGAAATGAATTAAATCAGTTTTAATTGTTATATTACTTTTATGGTAAGATTTAAAATGGTGGATTTAGAATTTAATTTGTAAAAGAAAATATTTATTTATTTATTTGAATTATCATTTTCTTAGTCGTTTAAAATCAGAACAGTCTAAAAACATCATGTAAGTGAATTTCAAGTATTAACTTATTTATTCATCAACGAGTACCTACCAATCAACGTCAACATTTGTAGTATTTTTTTTACATACTTTTATTTTTGTTAGTTAAGTATTGATAAAAATTAAATAGTTCTTACCTGGCATGGATAAATCCATTCTTGAATAACAGATCAGATTCTGAACTTCCAAAGAATGTCGTCTCATTTCAGCAATATTTAAAGCAAAAATACATTGGGAAACATAAGTTCGGTGTCCATTTGTCGGATGCTGGAGTAATTCAAAGAAGTAGAAACAGAGTCCGATATAAAGTGGCTGGGAAACATAGTAGATTCAGAATCTATAGGCAGGCTGGGGTCGTCGGGAAAAGCGAGTGCAGAGTTTATTATGAAAGCGAATAGTTAAAATAGTTACAAACTAAAATATCGCAATTCAATTGTAACGCGGCAAAATATGACACTTTTTTTTAGGTGGGAGAATCATCTAATGACATTCCCCGCTTCCATTTCCAATTTTACATCACAATATCTATGCACTAGAAATCAATTTACGAATAATTAAAACAACCATTGAACTTCTTCCAAAAGCACAACAATAATATAAGCAAAATAATTTTATTATTACGTTTCGTACACATTTTATCAATGAACAAAATGTATAATATTGATATAATAAATTATGTTCTGTTGGATTACTAAATTGAAAATTCGATATAATCTCTATTATTTCGACTGGAAGACTTTGTATCCATGATCAGAAATAATAATAATAATAAAAAAATGAAATTTGTTGCAGGAACCACGGAAACATTGAATTAATGAATATACTTATAGTTTAATATGATTTATCCGAACTTTGCTTGACGTGATATTATTTTTATAATTATTTCTAGTAATTATTAAGATTTTTAGTATAAAATAATAATCTTGCCTACGGCATTGTCAAACTTTGGCCGTATCTTGGCCTTTCCCTTTTGGTAAGTTTACTTGACCGATGTGTATAATGTCAGAAAGTGTGAATACACGATCTTTAATGACTCCGGTAAATGCACAGATGACACACCTAATCTTACCCTAAATGGCATGAACATAAAGAGATCTTACCAGTTCAAATATCTCAGTCATATACTGGCCTGTTGACTGGCCTGTTGGTCTAGTGATTAGTAGCCCTGACTGCTATGCCGGAGGTCGTGGGTTCGATTCCCACCCAGGACAAATGTTTGTGTGATGAGCATAATCATTTGTTCTGTGTCTGGGTGTAATTTATCTATAATATGTATGTATTTAGAAATATATAAATATGTTTATCAGTAATTCCGAAATTAAAGTAATTTTGTAGTTTTCAGTGTTTTTTAACATTGAAGTCGGTTTAATTTTTCTTTGTAAAAAGTTTTTTATTTTTCGCTTTTTACTTATGGTACCACCACTAAAAAGTAACCCTTAGCCAAACTTGAATACCTTATAGCCAAAGTGCATCTTATAACGATTCTAATAATCCCAAACACGCCTCGGTTGCCTGGAAGAGATCGCAAAATGCGATAAGGCCGCCTATTGTACGTGTTTTAGATAGTTTGTTTTTCTTTGTTATGTTTGTATGTAACTACAATAAAGTATATAATAAATAAATAAACACGGTTAGATTACATTAATTTATCTTTCGGCTTCATCACCAGATCAGTTCGATACATTCCCTCCCCCCCTCTTTTCTTTCATTCAGTCATCTACTACACGTATAACCAAAGCAATTTTACTTGTTACGACAATTCTGCTGTGATCCTATGAAGAGTTCTGTTCCATATCTTTGAAATACATGACCAGATCATAACAATATTTCTATGGGATCAACTTTGACACATAACTTTCAAAAAATAATTTTCAAAATCGGTCCACAATTGAAGTCGGTTAATTATAATATAAGACTAATAATGGGTTTAAGGTATTTGTTTACTAACATTATGGATCGTTTTTGGTCGGTGAAATAAATAAATAATTATTGTCGTAATGCCAAGAAAAGCGAGCTAGCCCAATTAATGAAAAAAAAAAAAAAATCGTAACACCTCTGACGCTTGGTTTTGAATGAGTTTTAAGTTTTTTACATAAAACGAAAAAAAAAATATATATAGTATAAGGTATCGTTTAATGACGATGAAAATTATATCGGTTTTTGTACTAATTACTATATATATATTATTACTAAAACTAATTTATTTTGAGGCAGGGATAGGGTCGTTACTTTCCCAAAACCGGCAATCTAAAAAAAAGTATACTAAGATTAGGGATGTACCCAGTACTCATCATATGAATGAACAATGACGAAAGAATGAAAGACAAAATATGAAGTATAACAGCCCCCAATGACGTTGCTGGTAGCTACAATAAAAAGAAACTAGTATGTTTTACCCTTTAAGAAGAATTTGTAAAATGTGAAAAAAGTTATTTAGTATTTCGTGTTTCCCCCGTAGGCTCTAATAGCGAGTTCTACACAGTCAGCCCTTGGTGCATGAAACCGTAATCGTGTGTGAAAGAAGGCGCTTGTGAAGATGTTGCAAAAGTTTGAGAAAGACCACGCGTTCAATCCTTGTCACTCTTATCACTCGTGCGCGCAATCGTGCACGCTGCTGAGAACACGCGGTAAAATTTCTATCTACAGGGGGCTAATGGTAGCATCTATAAATGATAAATAAATGATAAATGATCTTTATTTTGCAACTAGGTTTTATAAAAACACTTTTACACGTCATTTTTTTTTTGTCAATTAATGCTAGATGTGGCCGGTGTTTCCTACCTGGCTACCCTGAGAAGAAACACCGAAACAAACTTAGGGGCCAAAGTCTCTTTTAAAGTCCATACAGCAAAACATGTAATGGTCAAATCATATGAGAACCGTGCAGATTGAGCCTGAGATGGTCTTTTGAGGAAAGAACCACACAGTTCTGAGTGGTCCTGTCCAGTCAGTGCAAGCATTTGTCAGTATGCGTGTAGCTCAACTCAGGACTACTAAGGAGCTCAACGACTTGACGAACAATGCCAAAGAAAGGACATTTGGGTAGGCCACATCAAATACTCAAAACTGCCAGACATCATGTGAAAATAAAAGGAAAGAGTAATCCACATAGTTCTCACATTCACAATAATAAAATTTACAAAAGTAAATATGTCAAATTGTAAAAAAAAATTATGTAAAAATAATCAGTCAAATAGTAAAAATAAACATATCATAATTGTAAAAAAATAATAAAATAGATTACAATTGTAAAACAACAACAATCGTCAATAAAAAAAGTCAGTTAAAACAAAAAAACATTCAAATGATAACAATTATAGAGAGTAGGTTTGGAGCAGGTCAATCCCAAGCCGTTTTATCCTCGAGATACTCTTTTACAGTATAAAAAGCCTTATGGCAGTTTTCGCTTTACAAATGACTAATGACTGGGAAGCTTATTATAAAAATGTATACTTTGGCATCTAAATGAGCGTCCTATTTTTTGAGCCTGGTTGCAGGAACCACCAACTTGTGTTTGTTCCTAGTATTAACGTTATGAATATCACTGTATTTTTAAACATGTTTTTATTTTTATGAACATACAAAATATTTTCATAGATATACTGAGATGGCACAGTCAAAATATTAATATTTTTAAATTTATCTCTGAGGGAGTAACTGGAACTTAATTTATAAATTGAACGAATGGCCTTTTTCTGCAAAACAAAAATCGTTTGGATATCGGCGGCATGCGGATTTCATGGCGGCGCTATGCTGTTCCTCATGGAACGCATGTGAGTTAGACTCTTGTGTTGTGGAATATTATCCCATCTTAGAATAGAATAGAATAGCATTTATTCGGCGCAAGCAACACAATATACAAAAAAATAAAATAATAATAAAAAAGAGTACAGATATACAATACAGTTGCAGTGACTGTGCCTGAACCGAAAGGGTCACCAACTCAGCTATTTCTGGGCGTCAAACACCCAACGCTGATGTTCAGCTGGCACCCCGCAGTGACACATCTTCATGTATAGCTGTTTTAATTTGGGTAGTATTTAAATGAGTGACTGTATATTAAAGTTTTAAGTGACAAAAATAATCAATTTAGGGGGTCTACCTTTTATAGCAGAACTTTTTACGTCATAATATTGTTTTGCATAACAACGGATAGCATAAACTTCATTTCGCAGAAAATCATTTCGCATACACTCAGTTGTCATACATTCAAAACTCATAATTTTGTTAGTCAGAATCATCTTTAGGCATAATGTTTATATCCATAATAATTAATAAGCAGAACCATCATATCGCAGAAAATTCACAGTCAGAATCGTCTTTTGGCATACATTTTATATCGATAGTCATTAAAAGGCAGAACTGATTTTTTTCGCCACACACATGCGACGATAACGTTAATTGCTACCTCTTTCTGCATTCAAACATGCAAACAAGAATACACCATGATATTACTACTAATATCAAAACGCTAACCTAAATGCTAATTACAAAAATATTGTCGGCTTGGATGCATGTAGCATGCAAACAGGCATACAACATGCAAGCAGGCATGCAACATGCAGCATGCAACATGCAGCAGGCATGCAACATGCAGCAAGCATTGTTTCTGTCACGGCTCCGGCGCTGCGGGGTTTGGGCGGCGCCACGCGAGCTTATCGTCACAGATGGTTTTAACGCTCACCACCGCAGCTTCGGCTTGATGGCCGGCTTCGCCGGCCAGCCTCAGCCGCAGTGGCGGGCCTTCAAACCACCTGCTCCTCAGCTCGCGGGCCGCCCTACCCCTCCGCGCCTACGCGGGCTTAATTACACTCTAGGGGTAGGGCAGACAAGACTGCGTAAAGTCGGTTTCGCAGCGATTCGTTTCTGTCACAAAATTTTGCAGCACAACGTATTGACTTTTTATGACACAAATTTAATTTAATATTGAAAATGCTACCAATACATGCTATATTTAGAACATTCTATGTCACTTTTGCAGACCATTCGATTTTAAATACATTGCACGTAGGTTATCTAACCATTCGACAGCATAAATTTACTTTATTTAAATTATCAGTTTTATTCCATATATTATAAGTTTTTGATGTTTTGAACACTAATTTTTACAAGAAGATACATTTTTTTTAATTTTTGATGTTCAAATATGCACCCATACCAAATAATCGTATCTCTAAATAAATGTTATGCTAAACAAAATTATGCATAATATTAATTATGGCAAAGGTAATTTTGCGAAACAAAATTCTGCCAAGATAAAAGTATGCCATTGTAAATTCGGACACGTAAATATTCTGCCAAACAAAAGTTATGCTAAATAATTTTTATGCCTTAAAAATATTCGATTAAATAAGATTATGCCATGTGAGTTATGCCAAATAAAAATCGGAGTATCAAGATTCTGCCAAATAGAAGGAACCCCAATTTAGGTAAGAGAATCAGTAAGTGAGCAACTGCGACTGACGAGAAATCCACAGAACAGTGACTTACAAACATTATATTTGAGTTACTTAAAATTCAAAACGAGAAGCTTCATAATATTTAATTCATTAAACCCCAAGCGAACGCCGGCGTTCGCGCACCTATTGTCTTTCTATTGTGTCTGTGATTTCCGCGAATTAAAGATTTGTTTGAGTGTCAACGTTACGTCCTGCATTTTTTTTCAATATTTGGCAAATTACTTATTTATACTGAGGTGGCATTTGATCTTGAATTGTTTTGAATGTCCTAAATATCGAAGAACACAATATCGATATTTATGTATTATCTATGTCACAAGGTAATTTGACCGCTCGTATCGCCCGCTCGGTACAAACACACACACACAAATCCTGGCAGGCAGGTCACAGCTCTAACCTAACCTCACCCAGTTCAAAATGATAAATCTACCTGCGACTAGATAACTAGACAAAGGTTAAAACATTTCTTATAGTGAAATTTTCATACATAGTTCGTTATGTAAAACTTCAATTTTATTTCTAATCGCTCATTTACTAATTTAGTCGCACGGCAACAGTTTTAAATGTCTAAAACGGATAAATCACAACCCACTTTTAGTAAGCCCGTCCTGATTTTAGAGATTTTATTATTAACTAGCTTTTGCGCGCGGCTTCGCCCCCGCTCTTCTCTACTCCACCCTACTCTAATCTACCGTACACTACCCTAATTTTCACCTTTTTTCCTATAAGAACCTTCTCCTCACAATAACAAACACAACAAAAAAAGAGGAGTTCGAAAGATCAATTAGCGAAATCGATCCAGGCGTTCACGCGTGATGGCGTGACCAAAGGATATAGGATTCATTTATATATACCTATATATAGATAAATAATCGTCGTTAGTTTAGTAAATTTGTCACTTACTCAAATTCATATCGCTCAAGTTATTACAACAGTATCTTATCATCAGTCACTAAATTTTTTTGCTTGTAATTCCCCTTTTAATTTGGCCAAGCCTCTCCGGAACAGCATCTCTCGCTCTGACTAGTCTCCCCTTCTCTATGGGATTCATCTATTTATAACCGTAATATAGACAACGCTCAAGTAATCAAGCATCGTTTGCAATACCTGTGGTATGAGCCTTGGTATTTCTGGGATTTATAAATAGTATATTTGGTACCTATAAAACGTTAAAAAGCAAGTTTTGAACATGGTACTTCACACAAACTCACCTGTGTTTGCTCTTATAGTTTCTCAAGGCGCTTAGTTTTACCTAATAAAATCAAGGCTTAGTCCAAAAGTTTTATGGTGCCAAAATAAAAGTTTATGAAATCATTGAGTCCGTACTTAAGGGACCTTGATGACTTAGATTGACTTGGCAATCGGATTAAACAATCTAACTTGATAATACGTATTACTTGTGATATACATTTTTTTAGGTGGGAAAATCATCTAATGACATCGCCCGCTCTTGGGCGAAGCAGGAGATAGTGTCAGACTTTTACTGACTAACGACCTACTCTTGTTCCTTCTTTGGCATTGTTCCAGGGCCCCGGGGATCTCTTTCGCATCACCCATGGCCCCAGTAGGCTACGACCCGGCTGGGCCTCTACGGTTGCTGGCCACTCCTTGAGGCGCGCGGTGGAACCCCACGCGCCGCCGGTGTCTTGGGCTCGGTCCGGACGATTTTATCGATGAATAGGTATGAATAGGTGTAGCGTCAACGTTGGGTGACCCGATATGATAGTTTTTGAAAAACAGGCTACAAGTATGGTACAAAATTGGAAGTCAGGTACTCACTGGGTGCTGGGATCCAGGATCATCTTGGACGCACTTTCAGACGATATTTCGCAGTATTTTCAAAGGTTGCTAATCGCGTGCGCGTAAGATAAGTTAGCCGGCCGGCTCGTTGGATTCGAACCGTAGTTTTTTTCCTCACACCGTCAGAGGCGGTGCTGTGCGGTTTGGATATGAGGTTTTTTGGGTAGGAATGGGATAAGGGAATTCATCCTAAAGCCTGTCTAATCGGAATCCCGGCGGCGGCGAGAGCAACGGCGCGCCTGATGCGGTCGGCCTCCTCCTTTGCTAGCATTACTGCTTCGCAGAAGGAGGCGACCGCCTGCCACTCCTCGCTCCGGACCATGAACCAAGGCCCGGCACGAGAGGTCTCCGCCACCGATCGCTCCCACGAGGGCACAGCGATGCTCCGCCCATTTTTTATGTATAGGTCAGGCTGCTGAATAGGTTCCGTGTCTTTTGGATGCAAAAAAGAACAGTCCGAGTAATGACCCACATATCTCCAGAAACATCTATACGACCTTTCTTTGTGTTGCTTGTAAGGTTAGTATTCTAACCTTGCCAGGAATTGTAATATTTCAGGCTGCTATGTTAACGTGGGATAACATGCATATCTACAAAAAGTAAGGGGACAGACATAAATTACAACATCCGGCAAGCCAATAAGCTAGAAGGGTACCACATCGACGTTCAAAGTCTAATAAGCTTACACCGGGTACCTCGGCTATGACGAGATCTAGCTTTAAAGCCAAACTTGAACGCTGGCTCACTCAGAAAGCGTTTTATTCTATTAAAGAGATGATAGACAATAAAATATCATGTAACATAATAACTAATGATAATGCCTAAAATCTATCTAGACTAATATAATAAAGAGGTGAAGTTTTCTTTTTGTTTGTAAAAGGTAATCTCTGGAAGTACTGATCCGGTGGCTAAAATTCTTTCACCAATAGAAAGCTGCTTTATTCCTGAGTGACATAGGCTATATTTTATGTACGCGGGCGAAGCTGCGGGCAAAAGCTAGTTAATTATAATGATAAAAACAAATTTCTTTATTAAAAAAAATCAAGTTATTTATTTTAGTGATTTTTTAACGATCAATTTAGGTAATAGGTAGGATGGTAGGTTTATGTAATTTTATTTAGGTAATTAAGGTTAATAAAATGATAAATAAAAAAAAAACAATTGTTGTAATTTAATGTTATTGATTAATTATTTGTAGCATAATTTTACACAACTAAGTACATATTTCATTTATTTAAAACATAGGTATTGTGACGTGTAAATGTAATTTTTAACAATAAATTAATTGTTTATCTGGGATTACAAAGTTATTTAGGCAATTGGTGTATTTAGAAGACTGTACCGGAATTGCAAAATGTTTTAGTTTTTCATTGATTTATACACTAAACAATTGTATTCTTAAGCTTATATGTGTGCTAGAAGTGCCTTAAACTATTGATGATCGGCAGTCAGTGAGTGCCAAAATTAAGAAACTTTGACCAGTTTTTATGAAATCTTTATCTATAATACCACGAGTTTCACATTTTATTTCTTACAAACGTAAAAAATGTCATATAACTGGCGGGCGTATAGCATTTTACACTTTCGGCTGTAATCCTCAGACATAGAATCAAACATAGGTCACTTAAAACGTAACGTATTACATTAAATTATTTTTAGTAATAATAACTTATTATTATGGTAATACGCATCTTATAATTACAAATTAATTTTCAGTTTTCCACACCTGAAACTTCACAACGTCACAAAATTGTTTTTTTTTTTTGCTATTCAGAAAAATCTTTGAGAATCCCTTCGGGAAATGACCTGTTTACTAGGTAAGTTTGTACGGAACTCCCTCAGTGCGCGAGTCGGACTCGCACTTGCCCATTTTTAGGGTTCCGTAGTCAACTAGGAACCCTTATAATTTCGCCATGTCTGTCTGTCCGTCTGTCTGTCTGTCCGTCCTCGCTTAATCTCTGGGACCGTTAGCACTAGAAAGCTGAAATTAGGTACCAATATGTATATCTATCACGCCGATAAAGTGGTAAAATAAAAATTGGAAAAAAATGTTTTATTAGGGTAGCCCCCCTATATGTAAAGTAGGAAGTGATTTTTTTTTAATTTCAACCCTAACGTGTGATATATTGTTGGATAGGTATTTAAAAATGAATACGGGTTTACTGAGATCATTTTTTGATAATGTCAAAAATTTCGGAAATAATCGCAAAAAAAAAACAAAAAACAATGTGTCCCCCCCTCTAATTTTTGAACCATAAGTTTTGAAAAAATTCTGAAAAGTAGAACTTTATAAGGACTTTCTAGGAAAATTATTTTGAACTTGATGGAAGAACAGTTTTTGTACAAAAAATACAAAAGAGAGGTACAAAATAATTTCTAGACTAATCGCATATGCAAGCATTTTTTTAAACTCATTAGTGGGTACACTTATTTTGACGGATGGGAAACTACGGAACCCTACACTGAGCGTGGCCCGACACGCTCTTGGCCGGTTTTTGATTGATTTAGATTTTTTACTACAATCTAACCTTCTATTTTTTTTGTTAAGAGTATTTATATTGAGTTGTTAGTGTGAGTTATTCTATCTTTACGAATTTGATCCTATCAGCATCAACTACCTACAATTTCTCTAATTTGTCTAAAATTAAAACTATTTTTCTAGATAACGGTATTTTAATTCTATAGAAATTTGTGTTAACGTGTATTATTATTATTATGATTAAAATCATTTTTTTAAGATTAAATAATAAATTATATAATAATACAGCATGATACTATAAAAATATTCCAATTTTATTTTATTAAAAGTAAACTCTCTTTTCGGATAGGCATATAAAGAAACTTCATTTGAAGAAAATAAAACGAAGTACAATATATTACAACGCATGCGTGCGTGTACATTGAATGATACATGTTTACAAGTGCATGCTACGCCAATTCTATTTATGTGAGCTATTAGAATTTGATTTAGTGTAGGTGGTTTCTTCATAGTGTGCGTGTGCAAATTTTAAATGTGTGTTGTAAATACACGATTTGTGAATGTTGTAATTATTTTGATGAGAGATAAAGCGGCATCACTAGGACTCCTTACTATTCTGCAATGAAGGCATATCTCCGGATATCCATGGTTACGGCCGTGTCATTTTTTTGGTCGCCTTGGTGGGGGCACTGCCGTACCCCCTAATACAAGTTTATAGTCGACTATCTTTTATTCGCCATTAATTCAATGTAAAATATGTTTAACAGTAGTTTTACTTATTGTCTGCCTGAAGTTGTGAATTCAAACCTTATAAAATATAGAAAATCTTGTATTAGTAACTGTAATCTATTAAATAAAAACCTTTTTGATCTCAGTTTAGGTATTACCCGACTTCACTCTGGATATTTAGTTCTAGATATTTAGGTAGCTTAGATCGACACCAAATTCTAAAAATACGTGTTTAAAAAACTTAGTGTTGCAATCGTCACCGTGATATTTATGAAAAAAAAATTGTTAAATTTTAATTTATGTATAACAGATAATATTTAAAAATCAGATAATATCAATCTATGAAGTATCTTTATTTTTATTCTTGATCTCACATAGCCACTTAAGTTTGACGCTTCTTCGTGCTATGTCGGCAACCTTGGTTCTTCTGCGGATACCTTCATTTTTGATGCGATCACGAAAAGAATCTCCAAGCATAGCACTTTCCATTGCCCTTTGGATGACTTAAACCCTTCTAATGAGGTCCATTGTGAGGGACCTCATTTCGGAACCTGGTAATACGCATGTTCATAGACTTTAGTGGTTACTACTCGAACATGGTTGTTTATCATGATTTTGATTTTCTCCATGTTCATTTTAAGAATCGCTGTTTCGGAAGCTCTACTGAGGTCATTGAACATTGTGCTGAGTTCTTCCGTCCGTGCACAAACCGTGCGAAACCAAAATAAAACAAGATTTTCAGGATGGTGAAAAATAAGAACAAAACAAAAAGAAAAACCGCAGTGACACGTTATAAGTACCAACCGAAACACTTTAACAACGTACTGCGTACGCTAGAGGGCGAGTTTTCTGACAAGTCACGTAGCTTATGTTCAGCGGACGATTAAAACGGTTCTAACGATACCTCATAATTATGTCGAGTTGCGATAAGTAGATTAGGAGCTATGAGGGAAAAGATGAACATACTCACATGCAAATATACATATATACTTACATAGCTTACATACATAGCTTGCCAATATCATAACCCTCCTTTGGCCTTGCCGTAGTCGGGTAAAAATGGAGTGGTCGAAGGAGGCAGATAGACAACGGTGACGATGCGGCAACAGAGATTTTTAACAATATGCAAAATAATTTAAAAAAAATATGTGATTTGGTGGGTCCTTAATTTAAAGTATAGCAGTTAATAATGTCAATTTAATTTATCAATAAAAGTTATTCTATATATATCTCCTTGACTCAAGATCGGCATAATCGATCTCAAGGGCTCGCTGGCAATTAGACGTAAACAATGTAAAAACGTAAACGCGGTGCGATGTCATATCTAATACCTTTTTTTTGGACGATGGCTTACTTTTTAAATAGTTTGGGCCACGTAGTGGCAATTAATATCTTCTATAAAGTCACATATCATACGCGGTGCGGTGCGGATATACAGGGTTGTTTGTAAAACATTAACAAGCTTGCAGGACTCTATTACTAACATCATAAACAACAACTTTGGTTTTATGAATTTTTTCAAAACATAATTCATTTAACAAAAACAAACCTTCAAGATTTCGCTGTTCTATCTAACACATTTGAACTCTGTATTTTGCTATTCCCTTAGCGCTCTTGCCGCCTCCTCCGCTATTGTACTATCGCTTGCTTCGCATAGACTTCGTAATATTTAGAACGTTCAATTTAAATATTTTTATTTTTGTATAAAAATCTAATGAACTAAAATATTTTTAAAAGTCATAGAACAAAAGTTTTTGCTTATGATGTTAGTAACGTAGGCTTGCTTACCAGTGTTTTACAAATAACCCTGTATAGTTAGTGGTCTACGTAATTATCGGTCTAATAATATCAGGTGATTTCCTGAAGTGGATTTCACGTGTCTTTTGTGTACCAGAAGTGTTAGTTTAAAACTTTTATCACAATATCTTTTCAAAGTTGTTAAAATTAATTAAACGATATATATCGCTTGATGAATTTAAGTACCTAATCTCGATTACTGCACTAAACTTGTACCTATATGTTGATGGCGTCAAATTTATGATCGAACTAAAATAAATTTCACCATCTGCTTAAGACTGTTTAAAGTGACTTGTTTCGAACTTTTTTATAGTTTTTTTTATAGTCGAGTTTTTTGACACGGTCAACTTTTTAGTTTTTTAAACTTTAGGTTTTACAAACAAATGTTTCGTTAATGTTAATTTAAATTAGAAGCCGGTGTTTCCTAGCTGAGAAGAAATATCAAAACAAACCTAGAGGTAGAAGTCAATTTTAAAAACCATACAGCAACATGTAATGGTCAAATTATACGCAAATCAAGTAGGTACATTAATGTCTGAGTCTTGAGATGGTATTTTGTGGAAATAACTATACAGCTTTTAGTGGACCTGTCCAGTTAGTGCAAGCATTGTTAGTATTAGTTTGGCTCAATTTAAGGTACTGAGGAGCTCAGAGACTTGAAGAACAATACCCACCAAAGAAAGGGCATTTGAGTTAGCCGCATAAAATAACACGAAAAATATATAAAATTACAAATAATGTGCAATTTTAAACCTAATTTTAAGAATGAGAAGGTTGTGTGAGAAGAAAATAGAAAACGGAAAAAAGGGAGAATATGCCGTAGAGACTACGACGTAAATGATGCCTGACTGTCGACTGACTTCTTGACATTTCAAAGGTGCCTGTAAATGGTTTATTTTTAAAGAAGTTTTGAAGCTTTTAATTAAATCATTTTTTCACAGCAAGCTTTTGTAGCTCGTCCTATATAATTAAAACTCGTCAAGACGAATCATACGAGCCCAAACTCGATGGGGTTGTGTCGTTCAACTGCGAAGTTCCTATAGCCACCTTCCGGTTGTATCATCAGATCAGCTCCATGTCATAATAATTTTGCATTGTCATCTGATTTACACATGCATGCAAAATTTTAGCTCAATCGGTGACCGGGAAGTGGGTCAAATTTAATTTACAAGATTTAATTACAGACAAACATCGGGACAGGTGAAACCTTTGTACTTGCTCTGTGGGTGAAACTAAATAAAAGCTTGTAAAAAGAATCAATGTGTGATTACAAAATAGGTTTCTGGAATAGTATCGTAAAGTTAAAAATATTGTAATATCAATCCATATTTAGAGTTTATTCTATCAAAGTAGTTCATCAAGCTTGGTTTCAGTAGGTATGCAAATGCAGTTTTACATTCCCGACACCAAAGTTATGCACACTAAAAGGTACGAAACCAGTCTGTCACCGTTTACTTTTTCTAGATAGCCGTCATATCTTGTGTCATGTAATATGTTTGCACAAAATGCCTTTTAAAAAGTTTAAAGCATGCAAAAGGTAAAATTGCTTATGCGTAAAATTAAAACGTAGGTAACGAAAAACGTTATGAACTTTATGTAGCCTTAATTTGCATGCACGCACACACTTTTATAGTAGGTCTCTATGGAGAAGAACGTGCAAGAAACTCCATGGACACTCTTTTAAATCATATTATGTGTTACATATAATGCTTGGTTACATATTACTTGTTGCTTCTATCATGTGAGCACAATGTCGATAATGAAATAAAAATGTAAAATAATTAAAAGATAGAAACTGAATTAATCCACTGGCAGCTAAGAGATGACCAGTCCCATCTGACGGCACCCGTTCACGAGCATGACGCGTGCATCAGCCCCACTCAGCTCAACCATTTTGAAGGGAACTGAACGACCCAATAACACGTGTCACCAACAGCGAGACATTTGAGTGAGCATGACAAACTCTCAACTGCCATGCTCGTAATGTCAAAAAAAAAGTTGTAACCTAATAAAAATGCTCCATGGTGCTTCACATTCACAAACTTGAAAAAAGTGCTTCTACATTATACAATGCAATTGTGTCTTTTAAATTAAAAAATAATAACATTAGTTTCCAACTAATCAACTAATTAGTACGCCCTAGTGGTAGTGGAGCTGGACCAGCATTGAGCCAAGCATTTTTATCTTGAATATAATCCTCCAACTTATAATATGCTTGTCTGCATAGTGTGCGTTTAATGCAAGATTTAAATTTCGTTTCATTGAGTTCTAATATTTGGGGAGGTATTTTATTATAATTTTTCAAACAGTACCCCATGAAAGAAGAGGCCACTTTAGCCAGTCTGAAACCGGGTTGAACTAATTGATCCCTATTTCTTGTAACATAATTATGTCTATCGCCTCTTTTGCTAAAAAGATGAAGATTTTTTCTAAATGTTCGACAGTGAGCATATACTACATGCTATACGATGTGTCGTCATAAAATTACTTGTTCAAACTAACATCATCCGGGGACATTAGTCAGGGTCTGAGTTGGCCGCTCAGCTCGTACTCCAATTTAAAGTTTAAAAATATTTTATTTATGATAATTATGGAAAAATAATTGGCAATTTCAGCCCAATCTTCACATTATGCTGACTAAATACGACTTACTAAAAAAAATGACAAATTGCTTTAGGTGTTAAAAATTGACCCACGATATGTTCCTTTAGAATAATTGTACAGAAGAAAGTAGGATGTCTTGTTGGTTTTGTAGGTAGGATTATCATCCAATGACATCTACCGCTCTTGGGCGGAGCGGGAGATTGTGTCATACTTTTACTAACCAAAAACCCACTCTTGTTCCTTCGTTGTCTTTCGTACCGGAGCCGAATCTTTCTTTCAGAAGCAGACCCTTGGCCCCCAGTAAGTAGGCTTCGACCCTGCCTTTTTGGGTTTGGTGAGTGGATGAAGAAGATATTTTTTGTAATTGTTATTTTACAGAAATTGGTGCCATAGTTTTTATTCATTTTTTTTAATAGCCATTACTGTCCCACTGCTGGGCAAAGGCCTCCCCCAAGTCCTTCCAGACATTCTTCTCTCGCGCCGTCTCTAACCAGTTCTCGTGATACGCGTTAGCATAATAATAATAATATTTTTTTTTATATATTTTTTTTCAAAAATTATTTAAATACGTAATACAATATGTGTAAAAGATGAATAGAGAAATAATAATCTCATATTACATATTAAAAAAATACTATTAAAAATTTTAGAGTTTTCAGGAATGCTTTAAATTCACTACAAAAATGAACCAACTTGGTATTTTTTGTTCACAACATAATAAATATGTGCTTACACCACACACATAACTACCTAATCCTACAAAAATCACTGTGTTTGCGCACTTCGTGTACAACTTACTGAACAGGGTATAACTTTCATTCCCTGTTTATTTTAATTTCTTTATTAGGTTATAAGAGCTTTAAATATGGGGGCAGTTTCAACAAAATCGGTTCACTAGTGAACATTCTAGTAAGGACTACCCTTGGGGTGGAATTTCTGGGGTCAATTTCAAGGTATACGAATAAACGAATTTTCTAACCTGTAAATAACTGCACATGACTAGTTAACCGTATAAAAATTAATTATACAAAATGTTTAAGAAAAAAAAAAATATTTTGCGAAAATTATATACTGGGTATGGGTCACAAAAGAGATAGATATAAACCTATTTGTTTTGTGTACGGTTTGACTTGAGAACTGAGAACCTACTCTTATTTTTCGTCGGTTATTTGATTGATTTGAATAGAAATGGGTTAAATGTTTTGTGATAAGTACGACGCGTTTTATAACTTTTGATTGCGAACATTTCGCTATTTTAAGGTTTTTTATACTACTAACTTTATAATCTCATTTTTCACATAACGCAACTACGCAACCAAGATCTTACAGTTCTTGCATAGTTCATATATTATAAGCAACATTCCTCATGCTAAAGGACTGGTGCATGATTTCTTTGATCGTAATACTTGCCAAATTATAAAAATACCAGTGACAAATAACCGATGTTTTCTTAGCTCTAAAAATATAGTGTAGAGAATATTTCAAATGTTAACGAAAATATTTCGTGCATCTAGTGGAAAATATAAGAAATAGAGAAGATATCAATAAAGTATTTAACGGAAAATTTATATTATTTTTGTTTTCTTCTGGAATGGAACAAAATACAAACTAACATCTCAACCTCGAGATGAATAACCAAAGTTGTAAGAATATCTTGTCAAAAATAAGTGAACCAAGGTATAAATGCCTAAAACAAAAACAAAGGTGACAGACTACACAATAAAGTAAAAAAATACAACGAAATGCATTCAACACATATCCCAGAAAATTTGTAATCAGCAACCTGTTACAACGCCAAAAATAAAGTGCAAAGCCATCTCACAAGAAATAAAACAACTCTGTTCAACTTACAACATAATAAACAAAATTGACCAAAAAGGTAATCGTTTAAACAGAGCAGAAGATATGAAAAGCACTTAGCGATTTTTTTTATAGTCACTTAATAATACAAAAAACTCTAAGACAAAAAAAAAATAGACATGAGTGGATGAAGGTACTATGTCATACTTTAAGATATTGTTTTTTAGCCATATACGGTGTTTTGTACTTTCAAAGTTCCGTAAAATCAGTCAAGAAAGCACAACGGCTTTCATCAGCTACCTCGTGTGTGGGCTTATTAATTGAATTTTAAGGAGAATATTATAAACCTAACTGCGGTACTACTTCGTTCGAGAGATTAACATGCGGATGCGGAAGGTTTCTTAGAAAATTTCATCGCCAATAAATGGCAATTTTTACTTTTAAGGTCCACAAATAAATATGTTGGCAAAATAGGCAAAGGTATACTTAGGCCAATCGCTACTAGATCAATTCACAATTTTTGGCGACCATTTCTATCTATAGCAAGGAATGGTTACTTAAAATTGTGAAAGAGTTTTTATTGTTGTTTTTCGTGAATGAAATGTTTTCTGTGATACCACGCCAGTAAACCGGCATCAATCAGGATGCACCTACTTCAACACATTCCCCCTGAATGCACCGAAGGCAGGTATTTACCATTAATTAAAATATCGTTGCTAGCGGAGGTTAGGCTACATTTCTTTACAAATACAAGTTTTTATTTACAAATATTTTTATTTGTTAAACATTAGCTGTAACTATGGTATATGGCTTTGTGTTAATGTTGGCTACTGTTTTTAAGCAATTCATTCAAGTAAGTGGTTTCTAAATCCAATATCTTCCGGGTTAGAAAAAGTTAATTAAAAGACAATGGTTATAGATGATTTAGGATTAAATTAATGATTTTTTAACGTAAAGGAAAAACTTACGTAGCACAATGCCGTTCCCAGGCCGGTCACGTTCATCAATATCGTGTTCCATCCGTCCACGTAGTCGTCTGCAACGGCATAGATTCCAGCGGTTCCCCGATTAGTGTCAATACCATTTGGCACATACTCGGTCGCTACTACTGTTATTTGTTCAGTTCGGTCGTCTGTCTCCATATACACAAGCATTTCAAATAAACCATTACCGGTCATTGGAAACATGAACGATGATACACAACTTAAACTTTCTGAAGGCGTAATAAACGATCTGCTGCGCTCATTAGGAGCTTCCACATTAATGTTATCGTAAGTCCCGACTTTCCAGAAGGCGTAAGCCTCACAGATTCCGAAATTACTAAAATTTTCATAAAAGTCATCTTCAAATGTATATCTTACACAAGATTCACCAAACGCATGCGACACTAAAAGTGTTAATATAAAAAGTTTTCGTAACATGTCGTGCAACATGTATGTTTGCCAATAGGCACAAAATCTACTATGATTATTAAGCTTGGGTTGTAATCAAAATAACTATCATAATTATTTAAATATTAATCATGGATAAGATAACGTTCTGTGTAGCCGAGATAAATCCATTGATAATGGTTTTCGTAGGTGATATAAAATACTTCGTTCTCACCCTTTTCTTTATGAAACTCGAGTTTTGCGGTGGATTTGGCTGTTAATTAAAACATTGATTTTACTTAAATATCTCGTCTTCTCTCGGTACCGGTTCTTTGTGATGAGATAAAACACCACAATAAAATTACGTATACACATATTCAAGCAAGTCAATAATATAAGTAATAAGAATAATTTGGACTTTCCAATCTAAAGGGCCAAAGCTCTTCTCAAAGGGCCAAGGGCCCGAAAAGTGCCTTAAAACAGTGATTTTCTGAGGCCTACTCCTCCGTAACGGCTTGGTCAATTGGTTTGAAAAAAATATATGGTTATTATAGATTCATGAACAATAATATCAACATTTGATTTTTTCGTGCAATTAATACTTTTGTAAAAAAAATATTTAGAAATTTTGCAACTTTTTGCAACTTTTCCCTACTCCTTTGAAACGGCTTGGACCTTTAGAAACACTTTTACACATAAAAATTGGTGGTTAAATATTCTTCAAAGTGAACATTGCATATGTAAATCAATCAATATCTCGCAGAGAAAATGGATTAAAAGCGCTTTCCGGGCGCTGCTGGCCGCAAATAAATGCACAGATTTGCGTACTGCCGCTTATGCGAGTGCGAGAGTTGCGTTCACATAATTTCGGCCAGATGGTTCAAGGAACTATATGCCTTAATTCCAACATTATTTATTAAGGTAGCATTTAGATACACCTGCATACGGCCATAATGTCGGTTGGTGCTTTTTTTATGGTGGGCAAAATCATCAAATGACAACCTCCACTCTTGGGCGAAGCGGGAGATAGTGTCAGACTCTTACTGACTAAAAGACCCACCCTGTTCCTTCTAGCCTTCATGCTTGAGTTTCCTTTCGGATAACCCTGGCCCCAGTAGGCTTCGACCCGGCTAGTCCCGGCTAGTAGTAGGTCCCTGCTAGTCGGTTGGTGTCTCATATAAAAGATGTCTAACGGTCCTCTGCGAGTTGTCTTTGTTCTTCGTACACCTAAATTGCCCTGAGATTATCAAGGATATTATAAAATTATTACTCTGACAGATTTTATTAGTTAACCACCTGACCCGGAGAACTTCGTACCGCCAAATATTCAATTAATGTATTACATCTTTCGATACAGTTAACGGGTTGCGATGAAACAAAATCTTAGTAATATATCAACTTACACACAATTTAATGTATAAAGTCGCGCGTAACAGAAAACTACATAGTTTCCTTTGAGCCAAATATTCGACTCGAACAATAACTGCTCTTTTTTTTTTTTTTTTTTTTATGGTGGGAAAAATCATGCATTGACATCCCCCGCCCTTGGGCGGAGCGGGAGATAGTGTCAGACTCTTACTGACTAAAAGACCCACCCCGTTCCTTCTAGCCTTCATACCGGGGCTCGAGCGCCCTTTCGGATAACCCTGGCCCCAGTAGGCTTCGACCCGGCTGGGGTCCCTGCTGTTGCTGACAACTCCTTGAGGCGCGCGGGAACAGTGCGCGCCGTCGACGACTTGGGCTTGGTCCGGACAGTTACCGGACGGCCGGACAGCGAGCTACCCATTGCTCACTGTCCGCAAGCCCGCGTCTACGTTGGCCGGAAATCGGGATCAGAATCCCGGCGACGGCGGCGGCGATAACGCCGTTGCCTGATGCGTTCGGCCTCCTCCTTTGCAAGCATTACTGCTTCGCAGAAGTCGGCGACCGCCTGCCACTCCTCCTCGCTCCGGACCATGGCCTCAACCAAGGCCCGGCGCGAGAGGTCTCCGCCGCCGATCGCCCCCACGAGGGCACGGCGATGCTCCGCCCAAGCAGGGCACACCTCGACTGTGTGCTCCTCCGTGTCCTCCGGGCGTTCCGCACAGTGGCGACACCCGGGCGTCACTTCCGCATGAATCCGGTGCAGGAAACTCCCGAACGAACCATGTCCGGTGAGGACCTGCGTTATGCGGAAGGTAAGGACGCCGTGAGGCCTTTCCAGCCACGCCTCAAAGAGGGGACTTACCGCCATGATTGTGGCGTGCCCAGCACTGGGTTGCGATAGTCGTTGACGCCATTTCACCATGAGATCCCGCCGGAGCTCTGTCCGCCATGCCGTGACCTGTCGCGGCAGCGGACTTTCACCCCGGCGTTGCATCTCCACGCGCATATAGTGCATGTGTGCAAGGACTGTTGCCTCCAGATCCCACGGTGGTAGGCCAGCCAGAAGGCTCGCCGCTTCGCGGGAGACCGTGCAGTATCCCCGCACCATCCTTATCGCCATGACCCTCTGGCAGGCGTTCAGTATGGCCGCCGGTTGCTTTTTCAGCGACGGCGCCCACACCGGCGCCCCGTAGAGAGCCATGGACCGAACGATCCCCGCGTAGAGCCTCCGGCAGGAGGCGTCTGGACCCCCAAGGTTGGGCAGGAGCCGCTTGAGCGCAGCCCCAGCCCGGCTGAGTTTGGGAACAATAACTGCTCTCATCTAGTTTAAATTGAAGAAAAAATTAACGTTTAAAAGTGTTATTAAAATCCATTTGCAAAATAAATAATTTATCATATGTGGGACATTCAGAAAGTTTTGAGAAACTAATATACATAACTTCTATGGATACAATATTTTTATTCAATCTTTTCAAAGATTTTTTTCTTACTCCGTGTGATGACGGATTGAGAATATAATAATGTCACCACTCCTTTTCATTCCAGGATTTCGTAAGAGGCGAATAGGGAAACATTCACTACAAAACCAGTGAAAGAGAAGGAAAATATTAAATAAAACCCTGTTCCAACCTGTCTAGCCAACGAGGTATCTGTAGGCTATATCCTCCTTATTATGGAGAGACCCAAACCCAGCAGTGGGACGTAATGGGTTGTTGTAGAGTAGTAGTAAAGAATTTTCCACCAGCCTCTATACAAAATTTCATGCCTCTGAACCAATTTTGGAAACATTTTTTCTAGTCCGCCGCAGACACCTCTTACGCGGCCCTTTCGAACGCTGCTTGTGCGTCTTCTGGCGATGAAAACTGTATCCCTTTCAGCTGATTTTTTATTTAAGAGAATAAAAAAACACGGTGCTAGATCAGGACTGTAACTGTCCACCCAGGCCTCAAAAAAAACGCTAGAAGCGGCCAAAAAAAAAAAGCTAGAAGCGGCCAAAAAAAAAGGTAGAAGCGGCCGCAAAAAACAGCTGAAGCGCGCGACACCTCTTGTGTCCGGTGAAGCTTGAAGCCGCTTCAAGCGTTTTTTTTTTGTGGCGGCACCACCACACACGAGCCACAAAAAAAGGCCGCCTCAAAATGAAGCTTGAAGCGGCGTTTTTTGAAGCCCGTGTGCGGGGACAGTAAGGAGGGTGCCCCAAGACTCTGACCGGTGTGGTGTCCAGGAAGTCCCTCGTTTTGAGCGATGAGCGCGCGGGCGCGTTGTCATGGTGAAGCAATACCCTGTGGAGCCTGGTGTTCGATTGTTTGCTCATTGCACTTCTGCACATTTAATGGACTTGTGGCAGGCATTTTGTGGTATACCGTTCGGCGATGATGTTTTAGCCTCGTAATGGAATTGAAATCAAATACCCCGTCAAAGTGAAGAAACTAGCGGTCAATTTTCCCTACGATCCTTGATCGCTTTATATTATTGTGTGAGGCACAAACAAACGTTTTTTCTTTTAAAGCTATTGCATAGCTTCTACCGCGGGCCTTGAGCGTGGAGACCGAATCTAGAAATTCCGTAAAGAAAATAACCCAACACCCCTACTCATTTGTTTTTTGAGCGTGGTGACCGATAAGAAAACAAATGAGTGAAAGCAGCTGTCGGCGCTTTGGATGGGTGGGGTTAAGCAGCTGTTAGCGAGGTCTGGTTTTTGATGGAAGAGGTTAAGCAGCTGTTGGCGAGGTCTGGTTTTGGATGGAAGAGGTTAAGCAGCTGTTGGCGAGGTCTCATTTTGGATGGGTGGGGTTAAGCAGCTGTTAGCGAGGTCTGGTTTTGGATGGGTGGGGTTAAGCAGCTGTTGGCGAGCTCTGGTTTTGGATAGGTGAGGTTAAGCAGCTGTTGGCGAGGTCTATTGCATAAGTTGATAAAAAATGCTATGCAATAGCTTTACCGCGGCAGTCCCCGAATGCCACACGTCTTTTTTTTTCTTTCTTTGCTTTCGTAGGCGTTTAAAATCGTAAAAAACGAAAATGTTCCCGATGCAGATCCATTTTTAAATGAGACAAGATAATTTGATTTGGCTCTTGAAAAAATGTGGAGGGAAATTCAATATTCGAAGAATGGTATTTTTACTTTCAAATCATCAAAATTTTCAAAATAATTAGAAGTGGCCAGTGCCTTTAACATAAATACTTTTTTTCGCATAACTTTCTGAGTGACCTGATTGACCTGAATACTTTTTGGCAGAAATTGAAACTGCAGCTGTAACCATAATATGTTTTGACCAAAACCGTTACTGAAACCGAAATCGTCGGAGTCTATCCCCTAACGCAGCTTTGACTTCTCATTTTTAGTCAAAAAGCGCTCTCATATATGTCTATTCAGGTTTTTCCATGAGAAAATTTTGTATATAATTGTATAATTCTTACCTCTTCTGGAATATCACAGGTCTATTGGATCTTAGGGATATATTTTCAATTTTCTGACTTCAGGACATTCGAAAAAATTCAGTAAGACTCCATATTTAAATATAACGGATTACATGCAAAAATTAAATCAACAAATAAATAATGTCTAAATTTTTATAGTAATAAAAAACCTTTGTGCGTAACAAACAAACATCCTATTATTGTGATATTGAAGGTACAAGACTAGATTACACATTCTTTATCTATTATTCGAATCGAGTGATTTTGATGTGTGGGACATCTTTGATAAATTGATAACTATCGTTATACACGTAGGGCTTCTGTTAGAGGTTGTTCTCCACAAAAAAAGAAAGGCAATTTAGAGTTTAATTCATTAAACCCCAAGCGAACGCCGGCGTTCGCGCACCTATGTGTCTGTAATTTCCACGATTGAAAGGTTAAGGAATTTTCGTTGTTCGTATTGTAGGTGGATATTATTACCAGCCACTATCCTATATAATATTTATGTTTAGCACTAAATAAACTTAAAACTTAAAGCTATAATCTTTTAGATGCTTATCTTCCAAACCTCAATCTGTAAGTTTTTATTTATAATTTATAATCATTTAACGTTTATCGAATACTAGCACTGCACTCTTTATCACTTTCAATATGATTTGTTTGTATCCGTATAATCTCAATTACATGTATTTTATTACACAACTAAACCGCAAACATATATTGTGTAATTGGTTCTTTTGAACTATTATTTGGTGTTTTTAAAGTTTTATCTATTTATTTTTTAAATGTAATTATTATTAAAATAAATAATATGTACCTCAATGAAATTTTAATATATAAATATTCACTAACTATATATACTAAACCTAAATACGTACATATATGTATTTAGTTGGGCGTTGAAGTGCCACAGTACCTCGTCGATCTCATGCTGAAATATGCCCAGAAGACTGGCAGCTTAGTTCACTCGTTCGTGCGCTTTCTGTGCTTAATGCTCTTCTGACTCTAACACCAGAGTGTGACTTGTTTGCTGGGAGATGGATAGATGTGTGTCGTGAATGTCTGAGCTTTTGTGACAGGATGGATGAAAAATAAGTAAACGTTGTCTTATTTGGTTTTGGGGGATATTTTATTTTATATCAGTGGTAATGTATATGTTTTCCTCTTTTTTTTTACTTTCTTCTTCTTCTTTATTTCTTGTTTCTGTACAACGCATTAGTTAAAACTGTAATATTGTATAAGTAAATTGTAAATAAATAAATTGAGGGTCCAAAACAATTAGAAATACAAATCCAAAGAAGACATCAAGTTGTACCGTTACCACGCGGTAGTGCTGTAGACTCATAAGCAGTCAAATTATAAAAATATATAAATAGAAACATATTATATTTATAGATATTTTCTAAAACGAATTATATTAATACAGCCTTTGCCAGCGTCTTCGTCCGCGTGAAAACCGATAATCATCCCAACGAAATATGATTCCAGGATATCATAGGATGGCCTATGCGTATGCCGTTTCAGTTTAATCCGTTTGGCAGTAAACGTCTTTACTAGAAGAAAGAAGAAGTAACAAACAAACACAACCGAGTTGGTTTCACCATTGTAATGTTAGTATGGATTTAAGGTATATGGAACAGGTTGTAACATCCTACATGCCTTCGTTGCTAGAGGAGGACCTCCAGCCCCAGACAGGGTGTTGTGTCTACACCGGGCAACTACCCGATAGTAGGTTTCGGACTGTTGTATAAGTTTTAATTGCGCAGAGGACTGTGATACCACGATTCTTGATTTTGAAATTTTTCTGTATTGTGGCGATATTAATATCGCCGCTTGAATATAGATTGGCACGCTACGATTTCGACATTAAATATACTCTTTGAAAAACGGTTAGTGGCCTCACGGTGGTCTTCGCCGGATACGATTGTTCGCAGAAGTAGTCATAGTCACCTCTAATATGATCGAAGTTGGTGGCGGAAATCGCGAGAGAGAAGCAATGAGCACGTCAGGGCAGGGGTGCCCTGCGCATTGGTATATGCAGGGTTGGTGTTCCACGCGCGTCTCAAAGAGGTGTCAGGTGTGACTGTGTGAGTCACAGCGGTTTTGAAACGGAAATGGCAACCGAAGGAACACAGATGGATTTTAGTCAGTAAAATTCTGATACTCCTTCTTACTTAACCCCAAATGGGAAGGGCGGTCAGCGGCGGCGATCTCTCGCACCGGGCCTTAGTACAGGCCATGGTCCAGAGCGAGGAGGAGTGGCAGGCGGTCGCCTCCTTCTGCGAAGCAGTAATGCTAGCAAAAGAGGAGGCCGACCGCATCAAACAATGGCGGCGCCCACAGCGCCCCAGCCACCGCCGGGATTCCGATCCTGATTTCCGGCCACCGGAGCAACGGGTAGCTCGCTGTCCGACCGCCCGGTAACTGTCCGGACCGAGCCCAAGTCGTCAACGTTGCTCTCAAGGAGCTATCAGCAACAGCAGGGGTCCAGCTGGGTCGAAGCCTACTGGGGCTAAGGTTTTATTTGAAAGATAGCTCAGCCCTGAAAGACAACGAAGTAACAGGAGTGGGTTTTTAGTCAGTGAAAGTCTGACACTATCTCTCGCTCCGCCCAAGAGCGGGGGATGTCATTAGATGATTTTCATACCGCGAAAAAAAATCTCCGAGTGGGTGAAGTTATTTGGAAATTTCCTTCCTAAAAATGTATGGAAATGGGGAGTATATAATATAGATTATATAGATAGATCAAAATACTGTATATTGCAGCAAAGATAACGGTGTGGTTCATTGATAAAAAAAAATCATTATCAATGTATTTCAATGCGTAATCATTGCTGTTATAATTATCAAGGCGGCATATTTTATTGCGGTATATCAAATCAATATTTTTCAAAATCAATTTGGCCCTCACCTTGTGGCGACTATAATGACGACATACAGAATATTTTTGGACGCGACCTTACTGTTGTGCCTACTTAATGTTATTCTAAAAAAAATATGTAATAAACACGTTAAAAAAGGAAACCAATGATTTTGTTTTCAAAAATTGTCATAGCAATTAATACTACATGTGGGTATTTTTTAACATAATAATTAATGTCATTCAACGCCAAATAAGTCGTCAGTCATTTTTATTTCTTCTTATTTATTCCAGATAGATTGTTTTTGAGCGTAATCGTAGTAAGTAGTAGTAAGCGTAATCCGTAAAGGATTTACGGATAACATTTATTGTTAAGGATTAATTTATTGTTGAGGAGATTTAATGGTAGGGACAGTATAATATCGACTACCGTCCTAGTGCAAGGAAGAAGAAAAGAAATTGTAATGCATGGCCTTTCTGGGTCCTTTCATTTTTCGTGGACATTTCTTTGGGGTTCGTAGCTGGAGGGTGAGGATGTCTGTTCCCTCACGGTGGCCATTTCCTTCACTCGCATTACAACTTCACAGAAGAAGGCGATCACTTCTCATTCCCTCTTGCTTCGGACTACGGCCTGAACAAGAGCTGGACGCGAGCGGTTGTTGACGCCACTCGCCTCCACAAGACACTGACGGTGCGGTAGACATAACCGGGACAGACTGCCACCGTATGCTCCACAGTGTCCTCCGAGCGATTCTCAGAATGGTGACACCCTGGCGATTCTTTCACCTGAATTCGAAAAAGGAACCTCCTGAACTGGCCATGTCCGGAAAGAACCGGCGTCAGGTAAAAAATGAGGATGCCGTGGCGCCTTTCTTGCTATTCCTCAAAGACTTACCGCCGCGATTGCAGCGTGCGCAGCGCTAGGTGACAGTCGCAGACTCCATAAGACGTGATGAACTGCTACGATCACATTTACAAATAAAAGCGACATCTGAAGAAAATTACAAACACACTTCACAAATTAAAAACTTTTTTATGCCACCTGCTCTATAATGTCGTTTTATACGTCCTAGAAACCTCACCTAAAGCAAGTCATTCTATTCGGGAGATAATGCAGTATGGCCGATCCTTATGGAATAATGAGATTTGAATTTGGAACATCAAAAATCGTCAACATTGTGAAAAATATACGTGCATCGAACAAGTTGACTCGAAATTCAAACTGGCAAACTAACAAAAAAAGAAAATAGAATAAAACGTGTTTCTAAGTCTGTCTAATAAGTCAACCGACTTGGGAATTTTGTATAATATTTAATCATTTAAATATTCTTATATTTGATACTTTTCTTAGGGTTCTTCTGTTAGTCAACAATAATCTATATCTCTTAATCAACCTTGATTATTGAACCCGTGTTGACTACATCAGATGTTATTAAATCCTAATAATAACCCAAGTCGTTTAACTTATTAGACAGTCTCTTCTGACGGGAGCGATATAGAAAATTAATAATAATAATAATATAATATTCCACAACTATCACACAGCGCCGTCTAGTCCCAAGCTAAGCAGAGCTTGTGTTATGGATACTAGACAACTGATAAACATACTTATATATTTCTAAATACATACATATTATAGATAAATTACACCCAGACACAGAACAAATGATCGTGCTCATCACACAAACATTTGTCCTGGGTGGGAATCGAACCCACGACCTCCGGCATAGCAGTCAGGGTCACTAACCACTAGACCAACAGGCCTGTCAAATTGAAAGTATAGAATCTTTGAGTAGTGAATTTTTTTTGTTTGATGAACTTGTTAATATAATACTATAAGTATTTTTCTCTAATATATGATTTGGTCGACCAAATTGTCTTTTATTTATCTCACAGATTGTGTAAAATGTAGAGTATGCAACAAGGGGATAAGGCTGTCTTTGTGGGCGGCTCGAATTCCTCACTTCACACAGGTTTCTTTATTAACTCCCGGAAAATTGCGAGGGACTTAATTGTATAAATCCCTCACTAACGTTCGGGATTAAAATCAGCAACCTTCGTTTCGTTCAGATCTCAACATGCCGCCCGCAACTTATAGACTTTATTCCCTAGTCAAATCTACTATTTAATGAGTTTGAAGGACTCAAACATTAGAATTCCTAGAATACCTAGAATTTCTTTCGGAGTTAGTAAAGTAAAATTTATTTGCATAGATTGTAGGTACAATGGTTGGATGGAACAATAATTAAGTGAGCCTTGTAAATTCTACCTTATACAAATGCAAATGTTAATGCGGTCGTTACAATGTTTTAAATCGAGACAATTTTATGAAACTTTAAAAAACTACTTAATATAATTGATATAAAATAAATTAGATAAATTAACATCCATAATATCACAAAAAACATTATTTATATCAAAGAATAATAATAATAAAAAAAATAATAAGAATTAGTCAAAGAAAAAAAAATTAGGTAAGTCAAGTAGTAAAAAAATAAGAACAAAATTAAATTATTTGATATGTCACAGTAAAAAATAAATCATAAGGTATGTCAAGGAATAAACGAATATATAATATTAAAAAAAATTGTTAGGTATGTCAAATAAAAAATTAAATCAAGTATGTCAAAGACAAAATTAAAACATTATTTATGATAATTAAATTAAATTAATTCACATGTCAGCGTCATTTAAAAAGTCAGTTACAGAATAATAACATTTTTTAATTAATGTTAGTTTCTTTTTTAAAGTTTTTGTTTGTGTCATTTTTAATGACATTGGATATTTTATTATTGATTAGTGGGCCCATATTAAAAACACATTTTTGAGCAAAGTAGTATTACAACTCTCAACATTTAGTAGGTATCTATACTGACTTCTGATAGGCCTTTTCCTAGTTTCTGACATAGTACCGAAAAGATTCATATTACCTTTAACGAAAATTGCAACTACCAAAATATACATGCATGGGAAAGTTAAAAGTTTGAGGGACTTAAACACAGGAACGCAACTATCCGTCACTTTCATATTGAGTATTACCCTTATGCAACGCTTTTGGGCTTTGAACACCTGTTCTCGTAGAGTACAGTTTCCCCAAAAGATTATTCCATATCTTAAAATGGGACGCGATTAGACCATGGCGTGCAACTATTGTTTTGGTGATGTTGACCTTTTTCGCTAAATTATGAAGGACATATGCGGATACGCTAAGTTTTTTGCAGACTTCTTCTGCTTGAGGTTTCCAAGTCAACTGACTATCTATTAGTATACTTAGAAATGCAACTTTCACTTGGTCTATACTACAGTTATCATATTCTATCACTATATTTGGGATTGAAGTGCTTTGGTAAAAGTGCATTAGGTTTGTTTTTTGAGGTTGATTACAAAATTATTGTCGTTAAGCATTATAATTCACAATGTCCTTAAGCGTAGTATTTATGCCTTGTTCGTAGTGATAGTGTGACGGGTGTCAGGAATATGGGAGAAGGGCAAGAAGTCGCTTGAAGTTTGATGAATGCGTTTCATTATCATTATTCTATTATTCGTCAAAATGGCTAACAACAAGAAAAACAGATGTTCTTCTATTTTAGACAGTTTGTCAAAATATGTTGAACTAAATAAAATCTATATCTTGCATATCTTTTTTTTCGAAATAAATTCTATGTATTTTTTATCAAAGCGTAAGAAAATTTCTGTTATCTGAAGTTTCTCTGTTATTTAGAAGAAAGTGTTCAAATTCATTGCTTTGAGTGTTGATTGACCGTGTTTTTGATAACGACGAGGACACCAATGCAGTAAACGGAGGTTCGAGATCTTTGATCCAAACAACTAGATTTTGGTAGTATTTTTATTAGGTATACTACGATACCAGGTAAAGTAGAATTATTATAATAAATAATTAATAGAGAATTAATGAGAACTCTTATTTATCTATTATTTATCTAGTATGGTGCTGGTAGGAATCTTGAACGTACTTCTGAAACTCTTCTAATAGCTGTGGTATACCTCTTCATTCTCTCTCTCTTCATTCCTCAAACACCTCTGAGTATGTTGCCCTCTTACTGCAACGTCACTTCGTGTAGGCATTAGCGAATCGCATGCGGATGTCACCCCCTGCTTTTTTATCGATGGATATTAACAATATTGATTAAACAAGGGTTATATACTTAACATAGGTTCTGGTAATAGACTGGTTACCAGAACCTATGTTAAGTCTACAACCCTTGTTTAAGCCTCCCAAAACAACAGTCTTATATTTTTGTTTCCATTCATCGCTTTCTTCTTCTTCTTCCTGCCCTTATCCCATATTACTTGGGGTCGGCGCAACATGTTTCCATTCATCGCAATAGTTTTAAATCAACCGGGGGGTATATACGTCGGTTGGTCCCCTCGTACGCCCGACCTCCAAAGGTCCAGGATCCCAAGGTGCTGAGATAAAACAATACATGAAAATAATACTTTAACTTGATACCATTGCAACCGCTATGTCCCTGCATTATAAGGGTCTAACTGTCAAACAATACTCTAAAACCGTGACTTTATGAAGCCTACTGCTCAGTAACGGCAAGATCAATAAGTTTGAATAAAATATATGTTAAACGGGGGGCACGGCAGTGCCTTCACCAAGCCAAGTAAAAAAGTGGCTTGGCTGTAACATTCTTTTCTCGAAGCAGTTCAGGCCATTTTCTATCCTCTGTAAATTCGTTGTGTATAAAACTAGAAGCCTGATTATGACTTAGATTGACTTGGATCGCATGTATATCACAAGTAATCTATACATATCAAAATCAATGCCACTTTTCATTGTAATTTTATAACTCAAGAACGGGCTCACCTATCCAAACCAAGTGTTTAGGCTTTGTTTTGACTATTTAGTAGATAGTTTATAGGAAGTTTGGTAGGGCAGAGTAGGGTATAGTAGGGTAGAGTAGTGTAGAATAGGGTAGAGTAGGGTAGAGTAGGGTATAGTAAGGTGGAGTATGGAAGAGATTTCCCCCTTTCCAAATGTAAGAAACACTATTTCTTCTAAATAAAAGCGGCAACCCTAGTCACACGCTGCAGACGGCACTAATCTCTGATCCGATTGAAATTATGAAAGGATAAAGTCCCATAGAGTATTTTATGATCTTCATTAAAAAAAAATACCCAGTGCAATTCTGCACCTTACACATTTCAATTTATTATGCACTTAAATTAAGATTACAATGAGACCAACTCAGTAAAGAAAAACATGATGATCTATCTAGTAGGTGCCTAATTGATTATAAACATAGTTTTATAAATTACATTGACCTGAAAAATTTTTCCCTTAACAATTATACAGTAGTAATATCTATATTGATCTGTATTTTTACATATAATAAAATAAATTCGCTTCCCGTGAGTATCTTACTTACTTATCCACTAATTCCTCGACCACACAAAAATGTTGTTGTACTTTTGTATAATAAAAAGATCAAGAAACAATAAAGGTTTACGAATGTAATTTCTTCATAATTTGCACTCTTGCATGAGTGCAAATTGCAAATTAAGAAAAAATCGTAGCGTGTCGCTAGTAATTTTTATATTTATAAATAAAAAAAGACAATAATTTCAAAAATAATTAAATGTGTATGAATAAATTATGCTTATTGTCGATAATTATTATGTAGTCGAAATAAAGTATGGTAAACAGATTTTTAAGTATTAAAAATACGGTATTTTACCTTATTCTTAATTTAATTATTAATTGTGAGACAAAATAATTGAGAATTCTTTTAAGAATACCTTAGAACAACATGTGAGTACACCATTTCAATAATGAAAAGCATATTACTGACTTTTTCATTTTAAATAGTATTCATATATATGATGATTGTACATAACCATGTTTCATTACGAAAGTAACCACTTAAGGTATTTCACTAGTCCCACTTAAATTATATGAAGTGGCGCCTGCTAGTAGTCCTGTTTTAAAGCAAGCGAAGAACCATATGGTAAATCCAACACCCGCTACTGCAGCAACAGAACTCAAAGTTATCACTGTAATAACAAAAGCGCTAAGACCTTCGAAGTCTTCAGCGTCAGGACTTTCAGATGAATTAGTTTCATCAGTGGTTGATTCTATGGTTGTGGGATCAGCTAACGTTGTGGATTCATGCGTAGTAGGTTCTGTCACTATTGTTGACTCAACCGTAGTAGGTTCTGTCACTGTTGTTGATTCAATCGAAGTCGGTTCAGTCACTGTAGTTGTTTCTAAAGTAGTAGGTTCTGTCACTGTTGTAGATTCAGTCGTAGTAGATTCTGTCACCGCTGTAGTTTTAATCGTAGTCGGTTCAGTCACTGTAGTTGTTTCTAAAGTAGTGGGTTCTGTCACCGTTGTATATTCAATTGTAGTAGGTTCTGTCACCGTTGTTGATTCAACTGTAGTTGGTTCAGTCACTGTAGTTGTTTCTAAAGTAGTGGGTTCTGTCACCGTTGTATATTCAATTGTAGTAGGTTCTGTCACCGTTGTTGATCCAATTGTAGTTGGTTCAGTCACTGTAGTTGTTTCTAAAGTGGTGGGTTCTGTCACCGTTGTTGATTCAACTGTAGTCGATTCAGTCACTGTAGTTGTTTCTAAAGTAGTGGGTTCTGTCACCGTTGTAGATTCTACCGTAGTAGATTCTGTCACCGCAGTAGTTTCTATCGTAATCGGCTCAGTCACTGTAGTTGTTTCTGATGTGGTGGGTTCTGTTACTGTTGTAGATTCGATTGTAGTAGATTCTGTCACCGTTGTTGATTCAACTGTAGGCGGTTCAGTCACTGTAGTTGTTTTTAAAGTAGTGGATTCTGTCATAGTTGTAAATTCAATTGTAGTAGGTTCTGTCACCGTTGTTGATTCAACTGTAGTCGATTCAGTTACTGTAGTTGTTTCCAAAGTAGTGGGTTCTGTCACCGTTGTAGATTCAATCGTAGTAGATTCTGTCACCGCAGTAGTTTCAATTGTAGTTCTTTCAGTCACTGTAGTTGTTTCTAATGTAGTGGCTGCTGTTACTGTTGTAGATTCGATTGTAGTAGACTCTGTCCCCGTTGTTGATTCAACTGTAGTCGGTTCAGTCACTGTACTTGTTTCTAAAGTAGTGGGTTCTGTCACCGTTGTATATTCAATTGTAGTAGGTTCTGTCACCGTTGTTGATCCAACTGTAGTTGGTTCAGTCACTGTAGTTGTTTCTAAAGTAGTGGGTTCTGTCACCGTTGTAGATTCAACCGTAGTAGATTCTGTCACCGCAGTAGTTTCAACCGTAATCGGCTCAGTCACTGTAGTTGTTTCTGATGTGGTGGGTTCTGTCACCGTTGTAGATTCAATCGTAGTAGATTCTGTCACCACAGTAGTTTCAATCGTAGTCGGTTCAGTCACTGTAGTTGTTTCTAATGTAGTGGGTTCTGTTAATGTTGTAGATTCGATTGTAGTAGACTCTATCCCCGTTGTTGATTCAACTGTAGTCGGTTCAGTCACTGTACTTGTTTCTGATGTAGTGGGTTCTGTTACCGTTGTAGGTTCAATTGTAGTCGGTTCAGTCACTATAGTTGTTTCTAAAGTAGTGGATTCTGTCACTGTTGTAGATTCAGTCGTAGTAGATTCAATCGTAATCGGCTCAGTCACTGTAGTAGTTTCAATCGTAATCGGCTCAGTCACTGTAGTTGTTTCTGATGTGGTGGGTTCTGTTACTGTTGTAGATTCGATTGTAGTAGATTCTGTCCCCGTTGTTGATTCAATTGTAGTCGGTTCAGTCACTGTAGTTGTTTCTAATGTAGTGGGTTCTGTCACCGTTGTAGATTCAATCGTAGTTGGTTCAGTCACTGTAGTTGTTTCTAATGTAGTGGGTTCTGTTACTGTTGTAGATTCGATTGTAGTAGGTTCCGTCACCATTGTTGATTCAACTGTAGTCGATTCAGTCACTGTAGTTGTTTCTGAAGTAGTGGATTCTGTCATAGTTGTAAATTCAATTGTAGTAGGTTCTGTCACCGTTGTTGATTCAACTGTAGACGATTCAGTCACTGTAGTTGTTTCTAAAGTAGTGGGTTCTGTCACCGTTGTAGATTCAATCGTAGTCGGTTCAGTCACTGTAGTTGTTTCTAATGTAGTGGGTTCTGTTACTGTTGTAGATTCGATTGTAGTAGACTCTGTGCCCGTTGTTGATTCAACTGTAGTCGGTTCAGTCACTGTAGTTGTTTCTAAAGTAGTGGGTTCTGTCACCGTTGTATATTCAATTGTAGTAGGTTCTGTCACCGTTGTTGATCCAACTGTAGTTGGTTCAGTCACTGTAGTTGTTTCTAAAGTAGTGGGTTCTGTCACCGTTGTTGATTCAACTGTAGTCGATTCAGTCACTGTAGTTGTTTCTAAAGTAGTGGGTTCTGTCACCGTTGTAGATTCAATCGTAGTCGGTTCAGTCACTGTAGTTGTTTCTAATGTAGTGGGTTCTGTCACCGTTGTAGATTCAATCGTAGTTGGTTCAGTCACTGTAGTTGTTTCTAATGTAGTGGGTTCTGTTACTGTTGTATATTCGATTGTAGTAGACTCTGTCCCCGTTGTTGATTCAACTGTAGTCGGTTCAGTCACTGTAGTTGTTTCTAAAGTAGTGGGTTCTGTCACCGTTGTATATTCAATTGTAGTAGGTTCTGTCACCGTTGTTGATCCAACTGTAGTTGGATCAGTCACTGTAGTTGTTTCTAAAGTAGTGGGTTCTGTCACTGTTGTTGATTCAACTGTAGTCGATTCAGTCACTGTAGTTGTTTCTAAAGTATTGGGTTCCGTCACTGTTGTAGATTCAATCGTAGTCGGTTCAGTCACTGTAGTTGTTTCTAATGTAGTGGGTTCTGTTACTGTTGTAGACTCGATTGTAGTAGACTCTGTCCCCGTTGTTGATTCAACTGTAGTCGGTTCAGTCACTGTAGTTGTTTCTAAAGTAGTGGGTTCTGTCACTGTTGTATATTCAATTGTAGTAGGTTCTGTCACCGTTGTTGATCCAACTGTAGTTGGTTCAGTCACTGTAGTTGTTTCTAAAGTAGTGGGTTCTGTCACCGTTGTTGATTTAACTGTAGTCGATTCAGTCACTGTAGTTGTTTCTAAAGTAGTGGGTTCTGTCACCGTTGTAGATTCAATCGTAGTCGGTTCAGTCACTGTAGTTGTTTCTAATGTAGTGGGTTCTGTCACCGTTGTAGATTCAATCGTAGTTGGTTCAGTCACTGTAGTTGTTTCTAATGTAGTGGGTTCTGTTACTGTTGTAGATTCGATTGTAGTAGGTTCCGTCACCGTTGTTGATTCAACTGTAGTCGATTCAGTCACTGTAGTTGTTTCTAAAGTATTGGGTTCTGTCACCGTTGTAGATTCAATCGTAGTTGGTTCAGTCACTGTAGTTGTTTCTAATGTAGTGGGTTCTATTGCTGTTGTAGATTCGATTGTAGTAGACTCTGTCCCCGTTGTTGATTCAACTGTAGTCGGTTCAGTCACTGTAGTTGTTTCTAAAGTATTGGGTTCTGTCACCGTTGTAGATTCAATCGTAGTTGGTTCAGTCACTGTAGTTGTTTCTAATGTAGTGGGTTCTGTCACCGTTGTAGATTCAATCGTAGTTGGTTCAGTCACTGTAGTTGTTTCTAATGTAGTGGGTTCTGTTGCTGTTGTAGATTCGATTGTAGTAGACTCTGTCCCCGTTGTTGATTCAACTGTAGTCGGTTCAGTCACTATAGTTGTTTCTAAAGTAGTGGGTTCTGTCACCGTTGTAGATTCAACCGTAGTAGATTCTGTCACCGCAGTAGTTTCAATCGTAATCGGCTCAGTCACTGTAGTTGTTTCTGATGTAGTGGGTTCTGTTACTGTTGTAAGTTCAATTGTAGTAGATTCTGTCTCAATTGTAGAAGGTTCTGTCACCGTTGTTGATTCAACCGTAGTCGATTCAGTCACTGTAGTGGTTTCTAAAGTAGTGGGTTCTGTCACCGCTGTAGATTCAATTGTAGTAGGTTCTGTCACCGTTGTTGATTCAACAGTAGTCGATTCAGTCACTTTAGTTGTTTCTAAAGTAGTGGATTCTGTCACCGTTGTAGATTCAAAGGTAGTAGGTTCTGTCACTGTAGTTGATTCTATCGTTGTAGGTTCTGTCGCTGTAGTTAATTCAACCGTAGTAGGTTCAACCGTAGTAGATTCAGTCACTGTAGTTGTTTCTAATGTAGTGGATTCTGTCATCGTTGTAGATTCAATTGTAGTAGGATCTGTCACTGTAGTTGATTCTATCGTTGTAAGTTCTGTCTCTGTAGTTGATTCAACCGTAGTAGGTTCAGGCACTGTAGTTGTTTCTAATGTAGTGGATTCTGTCACTGTTGTTGATTCACTCGTAGTAGTTTCAATCGTAGTAGGCTCTGTCACTGTAGTTGATTCTATCGAAGTAGGTTCCGTCACCGTTATTGATTCGGCCGTAGTAGGTTCAGACACTGTAGTGGTTTCTAATGTAGTGGGCTCTGTCGCTGTTGATGATTCCAAGTTAAAAGTTGCGGTTGGAAATGATATCTTTGGTAATGTGATTCCAGGCAAGGTCTCAAAAGAATACGTAGACATGTATAAACTTTTATTTTTATTATTTGTGGATCGATGTAATACGGGAGCTGGTTGATAGTAAACTGATCTGAAGAAAATACTAGACGCTTTAGATGCACGTCCCAGAAGAACTACCTGAAATTGATAAATTTGAATATTTATTTCACTCCTTATTAGCGGTTTTTGTGTTTGACGTTTAAATACAAATGAAGTCTGTGAATTTTTTTTTGGGAACTGTTAAATCGGCTGTGGTATAGGTAAACTACTAGTACAGTGCTTACTAATAAACTACTAGTACTATGTGATTTCTATTGGCTTTGGTTTGCTGAGTCAAAATCTGTTTACAGATATCAGCTATCTTATTTAGATATTTATATTTAAATAAAATACCGGTCATGATACATAGATATAAAATGTTTATTTTAGAAAAAAAAGACTGATAATTTTTACTTAATAATAATTCTACTTTATACTTTTACTTTATAATTTCAAAAATAATAAAAAAGCATAAACTATTTAATAGATTGGTTTCTTTTATAAATAACTACGGTTTCTCGCCAGAAAATATTGGCTACTACCGCTAGCCTCAACTTGCCGCTGTAGGTATCTTTTCTTCCAATGTGCAATGTCTTGGTGGAATCTTTCATCATACTTAGCAGATACGGCACCAAGATTGACAGGGAAAAAATATAGATGCAAATGAATTTTTAAAGACATTAAGTTGATGATACGACGAAAGCAGTTCTTCTATCAACTGTATATAATTTTCAGCCTTTTCATTGGCTTTTGATTTATAGCGGACAATTTTGTTATGTCAAATAGGTCATCAACTTGCTCACCCGAAGGTGGAACTGGCGCTGGCTGCTTTTTTAGCGAAGAATTGGTATATGAGCAGAACGAAGTTGGAAATATTTTATTTTGTTTTTATTTTCCCTACAGAATTCTTTAACAAATAACGGTCGTTTATATGGCTCTGAGGTTCTTTCCATATCATAAGACGAATAAATCGCAATGATTTTTTAGTCGCCTTCAGCCAACCATTCAGAGTCGCTGCACATGTTTTGCCCTAAAAATAAGGAAGTTACTTTGTGCAAAAGGATTCAACTGACACCAAAAAAACCAAGCAAGTTGGTTTCAAGTCCATTTATATTGTTTTAAACGGAAAAATAAAAACTTTATTTTGTGTTTTTTAATCTAAATTAACATAAATCAACCACATTTCAATTTGGTTGGCGTTTATCGATACAACACTTAGTCCATAAAAATGGTTTGAGTTAGGAAGGATATTATTAGACTTATATCCGTTTTCACCGAAATAAAGAGAAAAAACATCTCTTTCCATTAGGTAATTAGTTATTAAAAATAATTTCAAATGCGTATCCCTTTTCACGTGCATGAATTAATATTTAACTTATGGGAGAACGGGTCTAACTTATTTTATATTCGTATGGAATTCATTTTGTGATTGGTATAAGTCACTATCTTAAAAACTATTAACTTTACATAAAAAATAACCCAATAATAGTAAAGAGCATGAATTGTTTACCTATAAAAAACACCACATGTATTTCATTTGGTAGCGGTTTGAATGACCTACGAGGTCAAACACGAATTTGAAGCACGCAGAGTGTTTTTTACGTCTCCTGTAAAGTTGCATTTTTGGACTTAGATCCTTTTTCACTAGGGCCACAGATATATTACGTTCACACATATTTTTTTTTGCTTATGAAACTTTGTACATAGATTCTTTACATAAAAATACTAGTTAGTCACGTGTTTCAGGTTTCACATAATCTATAATATAAAAATAAAAATGAATCGCTAAATGTGTTGCTAAGCGCAAATCTCGAGAACAGTTGAACCGATTTCGCTAATTGTTTTTTTTTGTGTTTGTTATTGTGAGGAGAAGGTTCAAACAAATGAAAATTAGGGTAGTGTAGAATATAGTAGGGTAGAATAAGGAGTACTTAGTAGGGTGGAATAGGGTAGAGCGGGAGCGAAGCCGCGGGCAAAAGCTACCCAACTTGCAAAATTTGATCTTCTAGGTATCATAATAGTATATATAAAGCCTCTGTACTTTTATGTGCATGAAGTATAAATAAATAAATAAAATAAATATATATTGTATACTTGATCGCAACATTTTGCCTGAGTGGAATTTACAATATACGTACCTAGTCATGAACGAATTGCGAGTTGTTTTGTTTTCTAAAGAATTTATTTAATATGATACCGAAAGTTTATACTTACGTAACCATTGCTCTTCCTAACGGGAACTTGAAATGTATGAGATCCATTAAAAACTTTGCTATCAGATGCAAAAATATCGGCTCTTCCTACCAATTTGTCATTGCTTCCCAAAGTTTCATACACCAATATAGACAAACTATCAGTCTTAGAAGCTAATTGGACCAAAATATTGGCTATTAACACTCCAGCAGGTATTTGAGCGACATCAGATGCCACACAACTTATTATTTCATTTGGAGTTAAGATACTTGCATTTATTTTGTTATGAGCTAAATACTTGGAACCTTGTATCCATAGAGAATTATCAACACAAACACGCGCTTTATTATGCCTGAATGTTAAATATTGTCTAAACTGGTACCCAAAACAGCAATGATATGCACACATTAGTAAAAATAAATGTCGCGTGAGCATTTTACTCTCATACAAAAAATAAAATAAAAGCCACAATTAATTTTTTTGTATCTTGAAATCACTGATACTAAATCAGTATCTTAATTGAAGTTTGATTAAATAATAAAATTGATAAGGCGGCGGATCTTTGTGTCAAAAGTTTAACATTTATTATTAAAATCCGTTCAAAACATGAACAAATTATATTATCTTTATGACATGAGCGATATACAGTGTGAATTTTCAAGTGGGCGTTAATGGCCAAATTAGAATCTGTTGATTTAGGAAAAAAAAGTCACGTAGTGTTGTTGCATCATATGATATCGTCGCTGATATGGATCAAATTCTAGGAGGCATACGGCTAACTTATTCATCAGGAGGTGTACCTGTGGATGTAGATTCGCCATATTCTTCTATAAACAATAACACAATCCGACAACAATGACCCTCATGATGTTCTGTTACAATGACATTATCCGAGTGGAGGAGCTCAGCATATTGCTCAATGACCTCAGTAGAGCTTCCGAATGAGTGGGTCTTAAAATGAACATGGATACAACCAAAATCATGTTTACGTGTTTTTTTTTTTGATTACGTCTACCTCGAACAAACAGTCCAGTTGAAAAAGTCAACCATCGAATCCAACTCGGTTGGGCAGCATTCGGGAAGCTACGCGGTATCTTCTCGTCC
The DNA here is from genome assembly GCA_929112965.1 of Mythimna albipuncta. Taxonomy (NCBI): domain Eukaryota; kingdom Metazoa; phylum Arthropoda; class Insecta; order Lepidoptera; family Noctuidae; genus Mythimna; species Mythimna albipuncta. Next base: position 4,664,558 of record OV815973.1, read on the forward strand.
ATCATACCACAGTTTCTCAAGACGAAAGTCTATAACTAGTGCGGGTTGCCAGTGATGACATATTGCTCCGAAACGTGGTCGCTCACAATGGGCCTCATCAGAAGGCTTAAAGTCACTCAAAGGGCAATGGAAAGGGCTATGCTCGGGTTTTCCTTACGTGATCGATAAAAATGAATATGTATATCCGCAGGAGAACTAAGGTTGCCAACATAGCACGAAGAATTGCCAAACTTAAGTTGCAATGGACAGGGCTCGCAGAAAAGATGGCCGTTGGGGCCGAAAGGTTCTGGCGTGGCGACAGCGTACCGGAAGACTCAGCGTTGGAAGGCCTCCTACAAGGTGGACCCATGACCTGGTGAAGGTTGCGGGAAACCGATGGATGCGAGACGCACAGGAACGTTTGTTATGGCGACGCTTGGGAGAGGCCTATGTCCAACAGTTGAAGTATATCGGCTTAAATGATGATGATGAACCGAGTGGAAATCCAGACTGCAACTTATTTTTCTAATAAAAACCCGATGACATCTGTTCCAGAATTCTGTGACCTGGAGTAACAAGGTGTCTTTACAAACAGAATAACGTACCAGGTGACGGTTCAGCAAACGACACGCGAGGTTGCTTCAGTCGTGGAGAGGATCCAGTTGTTGGGACTCGAGGTGGGACTATGCTATTGCAGCCCAGTGCTGAGCACGTCACGCCATAATTATGGTAGTAAGTCCCCTCTTTGAAGGGTGGTTGGAAAAACAACAAGGTGTCCTCATCTTCCGTATGACGCAGTTTCTTATCGGTTATGGTAAATTCGGGAGGTTTGTGCACCGCATTCGTGCGAAAAAACGCCCGGGTGTCGCCATTGTGTGAACCACCCAGAGGACACGGTGGAGCATAAGGTAGAGGTGTGCCCCACTTGGGCATAGCACCATCGTGTCCTTGTGGGAACGACCCTTGGCCGGCCTTGGTACAAGGGCGAGTTCTGGAGTGAGGAGGTGTGAAAAAGATAGTCGAGGACTTATTCACGCCCTAGTTGCCGCGACAGGAGATGACCCCTAGCTGGACATATATACCCGCTACGGTTACGGGAAAGTTTAGAAATAGAAACCCGCGGTTCTAGAACGCTGAGGGCAACTAAAGGGTACAGGTGTGGTTTTAGTTGGTAAAAGTCTGTAATGCCCTCGCGCGAGTAAAAGCATTGGATGATTTCCCATCTCAAAAAATAAAAGGTTGATATTTATATAGGTATAGGTATATACGATCAGTATTATTACACCCTTTAGTAAGAAATCATGACTCGCTACAAGGTAAAAACCGTTATCTTTTTGTCAGCAACTAACTAAAACATTGATGAAATCCTTGATAAACCGTTCAAATGCTATCGTGATATTCATAACATTTCGAGAATCAATAATGTAGATTATCCCCGCGTGGAACCACAAAAGACCTCGCAGGGTGCGGCCGCCACCGGAGTAGTTGTTCTGCCGAGAATACCGATGCTGCGCTGTGGCTGCTGATGTCGTTGAGAACTAAAAAAACCGGCCAAGTGCGAGTCGGACTCGCCAATGAAGGGTTCCGTAGCAGCAAGTACATAATATAAAAGTTCTTGTAATGTGTTGTAACTTTGATCGATGTTTTAATAATAGTGTATTTTTTTCGATTTATGACGCATTAAAAAAAACTACTTACTAGATTTCGTTCAAACCAATTTTCGTTGGCAGTTTTTATAGTAATGTACATCATATATTTTTTTTAGTTTTATTATTCTCTTATTTTAGAAGTTAGAGGGGGGGGGGACACACATTTTACCACTTTGGAAGTGTCTCTCGCGCAAACTATTCAGTTTAGAAAGAAATGATATTAGAAACCTCAGTATCATTTTTGAAGACCTATCCATAGATACCCCACACGCATGGGTCTGATGAAAAAAAAAATTTTGAGTTTCAGTTCTATGTATGGGGACCCCCAAAATTTATTGCTTTTTTTCTATTTTTGTGTGAAAATCTTAATGCGGTTCACAGAATACATCTACTTACAAAGTTTCAACAGTATAGCTCTTATAGTTTCGGAAAAAAGTGGCTGTGACATACGGACGGACGGACAGACAGACAGACAGACAGACAGACAGACAGACAGACAGACATGACGAATCTATAAGGGTTCCGTTTTTTTCCATTTGGCTACGGAACCCTAAAAACATCAACCAGGCGACGGGTCACGCAATTGGGCATCACCAGACGGACCCTACAGCGAATTTTAGTGAAAGACTTCGACTTTTTACAACTGGAATTGGAGGAAACGGGCTTGGTAAACAATTGGCTTGGTGGTCGCGCAATCTAAGGTAGATTGCGCGACCACCTGACGATTTGGCATAATCAGCAAGATCGCCCAATTTAACCGCCCTAAATTTCTTTTTTGAGTTTACTTGAAGGCGCAGGTTTATACCAAAAAGTCTCAGACGATCGTAGCCCTTAAAGAGAATATTCGACCGGAATGCGAACAGTTATCACCGAAAATCTTGCGTAATGCCATGAAAAATGCGATAAAACTGGAACAAATGTTAAGAAAAAAAGACGGGTTACACTCCGGGAGTGCCGGCAGAAGTGAAAACTTGATTATTAACGTTGAAATATATATATATATATTTATATATATCTATATATTTGATACAGTAGGCCCAGGCATACATTTTCGCCGCGCCGTAGAGAGGGGGATAGCTGTCTACTCTCCATCAGTCTTACGATTTTTCGATCAGGTCACGTGTCCTGACGCGAGTTTAAGATTTTATACCCATTACAGAAAAAGTGCTCAACGCCGCTAAAGAAGTTTTCACTTCAAAAAGTTATACTAAAACAAAATTGAATGATTAATTTTGCGCCACCTTGTATAACCAGTTGCTGCCAGCGGAAATTATCCCAGAGGAACATAATCCCAGGATAAAAAGTATCCTATATGCTATTCTAAGATATGGTCTACCTGTGTACCAAGTTTTTGTGTGAAAGAGTAACAAGATACAAACAAACTTTCACTTTTATGATATTGAAGATTATGATTTTCCGACGTTACATGTTTACTTATTTTATTAAAACATCTAAGAGCGTCCACTCCGAGATACATTTCTATACAACTTCTATTGCGTGATTACAAAAGCAAAACGTTTTTTTGTACCTCACACAACTTTATAACAAACAGTAAAATTAGGATACATTTAAAATCTGTGTGAGGTCAAAAAGGCGCCTAACTCAGCGTATGCTGCTATATTTAAAGAGTATGAGTATGTATGGATTTTTCGTAATCAACCACTTTCTTGCATTATTAAAAATCACTCGCGTCTTACAGCCTGGCAGCATTCCCAAAACTCTGTGAAAATATTAATTATTTTAAAATTTGAATTATTGTTTATTTCTTTTGGTTGCTGCCGCGTGGGAACACAGTGCTAGGCAGGCTTCTTACGTATGCTCCACCATGTCTCTCGGACAATTCGCACAATGATGGTCGGCGTTTTTTACCGCCGAATGTCTGTTTTGTTGTACGGTGACGACCTGCGTCAAGCGCAAAGTTTGGATGCAGTGGCATCCCTGTAGTGTGTGTTTCCCTAAAAGACTTACATCCGCAATTCTTACATGTCCATACAGTACTTACCTAATCGGTGAATCTATGTATTTGCTTTTAGATCTAGTTCTTTCTTCTTTAGTACCTATACATAAAATAAAAGTTTTCAAGTATAAAATAAAAGGAAATAGCAATATATTCAAATACCATCGAATGCTTTCACAGCAAAACGGTGAATACGACACTCCGGGGACGCGTCACAACTTTTTAAATAAATATAGGCGAATAAATAATACCGGTGTGGGCGATGCTTGGGGAGTTGAAGGGAATATTTCATACCTGTTTCATTTAAATAATATCGCAAAATGTCCACCACAGAAATAAGAAGGAATAGTGATATCTACACGGCAAAAAATATGATGTGGGATGAGAAGAATATGTACTTTGCATAACTAAATTGAGTATTTTTCCTTGTTTATTTTTGTACAATATTTTATACTACAAATATCACTAAAAAGCAATTTGTTCGGAAAACAACATCAAAATTAGTTATTAAATGAAGCAGCAATTAGCTTTTTAAATATTTACCAGATCTAAGCAAAATGGGGGGGTGGTCTCGCTCGTACGCACGTAACCTAATGGCAGTGACATCACATTTCAATTTGTGCATCCTTTTTCTGTTTGGGTTACTATCCACGGACGCATAGCTTCATAGACCCTCCAAAATACGCCACACAACTTGAGCACCACAGCGTACTGAACCCTGTCTACGAGGCGTACCTACTACGCGCGTACGTTTTCGGTCATTTGTGAGTTGTGACAATACCGTCGGACAACGAAAACGTTCCCACCACTTTTACAAAAATAAAAACGTGGTCGGGCTCGATGTACGCCCCGAAGTATGACATGCGGTACGGCAGACGTTATGAAGCCTGCGTGTAGCATCGCGAGTACGTCGTTGCTGTTTCGTCGGCAGTTTCATAGTTTTATATGTCAGCTGTGAGCAGCCGAACGAAAGCTACGCGTCCGTGGACAGTAGGCCTTACTGGTCAGTTTCCAATTCCACCAGATTATAAAAGATTCTAACTTACTTATTTTTGTATGAATTAGAAAAAAAAATGGATATTCGATTTAGATTTTCCTCATGAGATACGAGTATCATCTCACATTGTACATGGGTATCGTGTAGGTCGTTACCAATTTATTGATAAAATAACACTTATTATTTTAAGGGATAAATCAGCTTCTCCCTTCTTTCGTACACATATTATGATAGTACGTTGTTTCCTATTTATTCATATATATGGATGGTTAATTAAATTGGATATGACACATCGGTTAAGGACGTCAAGGTTGGAGTGTAGCCTTAGGGGCGCTATGGCGCGAGGACTTCGAAAATTTGCTAAGTCCCAATTTTTTTTTTTTTTGCTTTTCTTCACTGCTCATAGTGCCCCTAAGCAAAAACTCCAACTCCTAAAAATCCGTCCCTAAGACGACCCACTGGCCGACGTCAACGTGGATAGACGCTCGCTGTTCTTTTTTTTCGTATCATAAATAATGTTCAACAAGATCACAGTAAGTGATCCTAAAGGCTGGCTTGTTCTTTAAGACAGTTTTGATGAATTAGCAAAATGCCATTCGACGTGGCAATGCTATCCGACCGCTAAACACTGGTTAATCATTTCTCACACATTAGCATTTAAATATATTTATTTACCATTCATATAATACTAATAAGTAAATAACTGTCGTTCACTCTCGGTAAGGTTCAGTTGAAAACTAGTGTCAGGCGACTACCACGTCGTTGTCTGGCATTTTTGCTGAACTCACGGCTGCGTCAAATAGGTCCATATTTGGCGCAGCCGTGAGACACACATTGTGTCAGTGTTTTTATATTTTTTATTTTACGTTTTCTAAAATTTGGTTTTTATAGCGTGTATCCAAGCGTGTGAAATAAAAGATTTTTCTTTGTTTCATACTTTTAGTCATCTGGGCACTTTTCTGGATGAAAGCGATGTAAAGGAGACGTCTCGACGCCTATTTTGTATTTGGTGTTTTTGTATATATGTTATGGACCGGGTGATAAATTAGGCATTATACACAATGCCCGGTCATTATGAAAAATGCCCAATATGAGAGTGCGATTTGATAATAATTATTCAAATAATCAAATGGACCGGTCATTATACATACGGCCCATCACCTTTTGAGCAGAGTAATACAAACATACCTATTTAATTACCGTTTTTTTATTGGTATTGTCATTTAACTTAAACTGAATATTAGTAAACCATTAAAATAATAAGACTCTCTTATTTGGATTAATTATATCAAGTAGTCTATTATCTACCTTAAAACTCTGCCAGTTCGAAATAACGAATAATACCTACAATCTCTCGTAAAAATTTGATTGTATTTTGATTTCTCTTTGAACTAGGTAAAATAGGTTAGGTTAGGTTAGAACTGTGACCGACCGTGCGTGAGCCGAGCGAGCGAAGCGAGCGGTGCCGCGGCAGCGGCCGGCGAACGCTACGTCCAAGTTGTTTCGTCCATTCGAGATTTTTACCTTTTTCAGTTAATCCATTTGATAATTAATAATTTATCTAGTAATCCATTTTGACCTTTGAACAATTTGGTCAATAGTGTAATAAATAATTTAAACATTGTTATTCCAGACTTTAGTCAGCTGAACTTTTGATCAAATGACCATCGTTATTTCAAACTTTGTTGATTTATACGTTGTTCTTTTGAAATTTGCTCAGGAAAGTTTTGATTTTCTAATATGCAACCGTCACACCCTGCGTGCTTCCCTCCCCGCCCTCGCACCGCGTCTTTAGGTTTATTATCAAATTGCCCAATTTTCATGTAGCAATATAATAATGACCGCGCAATGTGATAAATATTGAAGTTAAGATAGTAATTAATCACTTGGTCCAATAGAGCTAGACATTATTCATAATGCTCGAACATTATTTATAATGCATTAATCAACCGGTCCATAACATATACAAGGTGTAAGGGACAGCCCGCCACAAACTTCAAGGGCTGGCTCAGTAGACGAAACCTGTGACGAAACTAAACAACCTTCCACAAAAATTTATTTCAGGAACCAAAAAAAAAAATTAGCCTCTCCATACAAACTGTCCAATCAAGTTTTTAATTTTGTATGGTGAGGCGGATTTTTTTTTTTCGTTTAGGTTTGGTCCAAGGTTGTTCAGTTTCGTCTACTGAGCAAGCCTTTTAAAGTTTGTGGAGGGCTGTTCCTTACACCCTTTATGTTATCGTTAGAATTCGGAATACGTTAATATCCGGTAATTTACAGATTAACAACCTTTCAAATACCGTAATTAGAAATAAAATAGAAAGACAAGGAGAGAGCGAACACCGGCGTTCGCTTGGGCTTTAATGAATTAACGCGCAACTTGGTATACCGCAAATTACACTGTATAATCCTTTACAGTAAGAAAGTTGGCAGATTATTTCCACTTTATTTCTGGGCGGTTTGAAAAAAAATGACCAAATGTTTAAGTTCTTACTTAAACATTTTTTTCCACTTTAACGAACTCAATCAGATAATCTGTAGATTAACTAATTAATCCGCATTTTAACTGATTTACGCACATTAGCAGTGACATACATAGCAGGGTTTAGAATACATACTTAGTTCAGTTAATATTTAAGTTTCTAATAAACGTGTGCCTAAAATTTTATTGTTAGTTAAATAAAAGCTTATTGTAGGTTAAATAAAAAATAAAAGTTGAGTAAAAGTTAAATAAAAGCTTATAAATAAAAAGGGTTTAAGTCGCAAAAGGGATCAGAAAATATTTATATTGTATTACGACTAAAAACTGCTGTAAACGGAATTACGTTTTGCTGTGTAAATGTTATCTGCCTACATATACTTATTACTGGTAGGAAACAGCGGTTGTGTTCAAGGTTTAAGGAACATGTGGATTGTTTGATGATTGCGATCAACCTTGGATATAATAGATCTAGCATTGATAACGACATATCAAATCAATAAAAATAATGGTATCAAAGACTATTTATGGCATCCAAATTGCTTCATACTTAGGTCATCAACACTCACTTATGGATTTTTTTGTAAGTACCGACTAATTTACTGCCCTGTTATTCTTGTGATTGATTATTATTGGCTCACTATTTAGGTACGTCGAGGCAACTTTAAGGGTGGACTTTATTTGCTTACCACATTTAAGTACGAGAAGAAAACCCATTTCATGCCTTCCAACTAATATTAGTTGGAAGTCATGAAGAAACGGTATTAATATGTCTGCAATATACACAGGAACAGCAGAATTTAGAAATCATTATTAAATATACAAAATCAACTTTTGGGTGATTTTGCCGGTCGAAAGTTGTGACCATGTGCTAGGGAGCGATCTTATTGACCGGTTATAAACTCAGACTCGGGATTGTTACTGACAATGTTGTTAATGGAAGCTTCATTTTGGCCATCTAGACTATACTATTATATATCAACGAGAAAAAGCCTTAATTGATTATATTATGTTACAGTGTGTTTCATGTGTTTGCTACTTATTTCAAAAAAAAAACCCTGTGGGTCTACTGGAAAAGGATCAGCTAAATTCAAGGCCATTGTTTATTTGTATTATTCATCTTAGATTGAAAGACTGAGCGCCTAACATAATAATATATATTTATCTAGCAACGACAAATCAAGTAATCAATTATACAATTTTATCAGGCGTCTTAATGTTATCAAGAAATAACATTTTCCAGTACTATAATTAAATTAACAGGCGTTAACTATCTATTGATTGTGTTGTGTTGTACTCTTATACTTATCATTCTTGGTAGTAGTAGCCGTAGTAGGGTTCTTAGGTGTTTCGTTCATTAGTGTGATAGAAGAATGATTGATAAACTCAATTCAGTGTTCTATCAACTTAGCTCACTGTTCTATTTACTTAGATCAGTGTTCTTACAAGTTAGCTAAGTGTTCTATCAACTTAATTCAGTGTAATATCAACGTAGATGAGTGTTTTAACAACTTAACTAACTGTTCTATCAAATTAGCTCAGCGTTATGTCAACTCAGATCAGTGCTCTAACAACTTACACAGCTGAGTATTCTATCAGCTTCGCTTAGTGTTTTTTCAACTTAAATAAGTGTTCTATCAACTTTGTCCAGTGCTAACCTAGCTTAGTGTTATATCAATCTAGTACATAAGTTCTTTTTTATAATGGATAGGATCGCGTTTGACCAGTTTTTACCTAAAAATAATTGAATAAACTTTGTTCCAGGTCAAGTTGTGGTGTAGATAAACTATGTAACCAGGTTAGCATTGCGTAGTTTAGCATGGTCTTCTCCATAGAGATCTACGCCTTGGAATATACAAAAAAAGCTATTTTTACTGTTTTTCAACAAATGATTAACAACAATTTACAATAATTATGATTGATAGTTATGATGTAATACGCATGGTGCATAAGAAGCAAGGCGATAAAACTCGACTTGCCACACCCAAACGTTCGAAGAAAGTGTTCGACACCAAATGATAAGCTTCCGCTAAACTAAAAGTACCTACCTATTTGTTAATCTCTAATAATAATTAGGGAAGGTACGTATTTACGCGACCAGGTTTTTACACCAGGTATTTGCTTCCAAGTACGTACACCAGGTACCGACCCGAAATACTTGCAAGACTTCAAAGTATTTTATACGGCTACTCGGACTCGCTCCGTCGCAGTTTTCGCAAATGCGATCACGCTCCTTATTTGTAAAAGGCTACGGAACAATTTCGTATACAAGTATTTTTACTTTAATGGTTTGTCTTTGCAAGTATTTATTTGTAAACGCGATTGTGCTCCTTATCTATAAGAAGTCAGAGTTCAATTTCCTATGCAAGTATTTTTACTTTAATGATTTGTCTTTGCAAGTATTTATTTGTAAACGCGATTGTGCTCCTTATCAATAAGAAGTCAGGGTTAAATTTCCTATGCAAGTATTTTTACTTTAATGGTTTGTCTTTGCAAGTATTTATTTGTAAACGCGATTGTGCTCCTTATTAATAAGAAGTCGGGGTTCAATTTCCTATGCAAGTATTTCTTTTTCCAACGGGACTTGACATAGAAGTAGGAAGTTCTATCGTCTGTAAGTAGGTATTTATTTGAAAACGCGATTGTGCTCCTTATTTGTACAAAAATACGGGTCAATTTCCTATCCAGATAGAAAATACTTGAAAGTATCCCGAGCCCTGGTTTTAGTACCTGGTTTCTTAAAAAAGACGTACTTGTAAGCCCTGGTACTCGATTTTGCAAGTATGACCCATGTCTAATAATAATCCCATAACATGATATGAAACCGATTAGCAGTCTCACACACCGCAGATCAGCTTATTCTGGTAAAAATAATCGTGTAAATATATTTCCGTTTATTTTTATGTACATAACATTTTTATTTATGTAATCTTAGCACGACGACTATTATCTGCTAGATTAAAAGTTGTTAGGGTGTCTATTTAATAGAATAGGTATATTATTTAAGTTTTGTAAACAGCTAAAGCTACGGAGAAACGGAGTCTCCTTATACAGGCATCATCATGCTTAAAAGGAGACTCCAATCATAGACTAATCTAAAGTAAGTTTATAAAAAAAACATTTAGTAGAAACTCTAAAAGAAAATTAAGGGAGTAACGGTAGGCAAGTGTCAAATCAATTTTAGAATACTACTTATATTATCTTCAAACCTGTCCCTCATGCCTCACCGTGATCGTTGAGTGACGTCAAATCAGTGATTAATGATAAAATCAATGCACACGTTTTTACACGTGAATTATTTTCACACCGTGATGCATATTATTTGGTGTAATAATACTTATTACGATGTAGATTATATAATCTATAATCGTAATAAGTATTATACCACATTATTTTCCTATACAAACTTTAATTATACCTAAAGCATTTTATTCTAGTTATAATATCATGCGTACATTAATGAATGTCATCGTAATGCTACAGGGCACGCCACGATCGTAACAACCCCCTCTTTGAGGAGTACCTAGAGAGGCACAATGGCATCCTCACCTTTCCACCTGTCGTAGATCCTCTCCGAACTTGGCCAGTTTGGAAGTTTCCTGCTTCGAATTCAGGCGGAAGAAACGTCTGGGTGTCGCCATTATGCTATTTCCCATACCAAAAAATAAAAAGTATTTCCTGAAAAAAATCAATGATTTAAGCCAGTCAGTAAATGCTTTATTATGAGATTAAAAGTTTAAATATTTCGTTTTCATAAAAAAATAGATTTTAAAGTCAGCACTATCATCCTGTCTACAGCGACATCTATATCGCCATATAGGAACTAAATCACAAAATCATGTATCACGGTAAACTGAAGTCATCAGTCTCTTTTTATTATGGGCAGTTTATGGGAATTCACACCTGGTTCCGCTTATCTCTCAACTTATCTTGCCATTATGTCGGACGTCCTCGTCAGACTCGCAGACGTCTTCTAATTTCTTTACATGTCTACTTACCATACTGTACTACCCACTATTATTGAGCTGACACGTCGGTGTTTCTGTTGAAATGAAGAAACATATCCTATCACAGTTTTCATAAGTTTATTCGTATTTTGACAAACGGACACAGACTCTTAGGTATAAGCATTAGCTAACAAGTGTATCTGTCTGCACAACCAACGCACGGGGTTAAACAAATGTTATCTGTGCACTTTAACGATGTAGACGAGAAAGTATCGTTATCGTTGATCGTAAATCGCTCGTAACGATCGTCCGATACGTAACGATCGCGTTCGGAATGGATTCCGTTTTGCATTGATCGCCCCGGTACACTGCATATTGTAACACTTTTTATATACGGACTGTTTGAGCGTAAACTGTGCAATATGTGATGCGCAATATTTGTACGTAAAAGTTTTCTTTTTGCTTTTTATTTTACAACACATTTAGATGAAATTTGTGAAAGTTGAGTCAAATAATGTAGGGCAGGTCATTATCTTGGTTCGAAGAATGTGTCATAGATTCCTATTTATGAAAAGTGAACCCTTAAGAGCGGTCAACCCGAAGTACATTTCCATACAGCCACTCTTACGTGATTATGATGGTATTACATATATTTCTCTAGATATTTTGTATACATAGCTACCTTGGGTAAGTAAATACGCTTCTTGTAACCGCGTGATCATTTATGACAGAAATATTGACAATGGAGTGGACTAATTCAAAATGTTTGGATTAAATTTTTATATATATATATTTTTTTAATTTAATTGTAGAGTACAAAAACAATCCTCTTTTATGGGATCCTTTTAACCAAAATTACTATAACCAACCAATGAAAGTAGACGCGTAGCAAGAAAAAGGAAGGAAATTAGGGATCGCTACGAGCTCACGACGAATACTACGGATCCACTACGACCACTAGGAAGAAACGTCTACACGTGAACTATATTACTGTATCTGCCACGGTTACAGTTACGGCTCGTAGGTGAGGACCCGGTTTTACTGGCCCCTTCAGTTTTTCTGACATCTCTTTGAGACGCACATGAAACATTACGCGCCGCCAAGTCAGCGAATCCTGGTCCATGCCGAATAGATATTTACGATGATCGAAAAAATGGAAAATGATATGAAAATAAATTATTGCGCAACATTGGTTTCACCACGTACTCGCCAGTCTTAGTTGTAAATAGGAATTGGCCAGGCTGATTGGTATTGTTGGAACAATGGGAGTTGCATTTAAATGAGAGAATTTTACAATTCAATGGCAAATAAAAAATAGTATGTACTTACATACCTACTTAATCTACATAATAATAATAATTATTTTGTGGCGGACGGTACATATATGTAATTATGTATATAACTTGTATAAACTTGCCCAAATGTAAGGAATATAGAATTCATGAGGACTTACAAACATTTATTGATAAAATATTATTTGTCCAATATGAGTCCAGTAGAAACAATTTAGCAAGGTCCCTGAATATAAATTGAACCAAATCCCAACCAAATGGTAACGATGATGATATGAAGTACAATTATTTAGGATACTACGGGACTAACATTATGCTGTGCGTAAGGAGACCGTGATGTCACTCCATCTCCTCCTCAAAGAGAAGACTTACTGCCATGTTTATGGCGTGCCCAAGTTAAATGTCCGGTTTAGCGATCGATTTCAATAAAATTTTCGTCTTGCTCTGCGAATGACAGCAGGTCCTAAGCAAACAGTTTGATCGATTAGCGGCTTGGACCCTTAGACGAATCGATGGATGTCTCATTAAAATTTGTCAAATCAATCTAATGTATAGGATACCTTTGACACACTTTGGAAATTAAAGTGGTTTGTGTTTATTGGAAAATAGTTTTGAAAAAGAAACACCGTGGTCCAGCGCGACCTTTGACGGAGCGGTTCTCACGTTATGTTGGCTTTTATGCAATCCGTTTATACCTAAAACACAAAAAGGCCTTGTTCCTCTTCGCGCATAAAACCGTTCTATAAGACGGTGTTTGGTACAAGAGACAACGCATTACAGCATGAATCACTGTAAGCTTCGTAACAATGAATGAACTCAATATTTTCTACTGAACAACTGATGGATCCCATCTGCCTAAGCCACGCTCCAAGCTGCTCTGTGCGGCGCACTGCCACAATATCAGTTCCGCTGCATGCACCCTCCGCAAGGATAAGGGTCACATCACAGTACACGGGCAACACGCCACAGTTACAAACGCCGCCACGCGAAGCTAGAAGTGGCCACAAAGGCATCTGAAGCGACAGCTACTTGTGGCCGGTGGCGGATTCTTTTTTTTATCCATACGTGCAGTATCATAATGTACTCTGACAAAGAAGGTTTAAATGCGCGAATGGCGTGTGACGGCATTTTGTATCAGCGCAGCGTTTAGTGGCCAGTGCGGGCAACAAGAAGCGAACAGCGGCGATTTGTATCGTGTGGCAGCCACCGGCGTCAACCGAAAAAAAAGCGAATACATATAAAACTAGCTTTTGCTAGTGGCTTCGCCCGCGTACATAAAATAGCCTATGCCACTTAGGAATAAAGCAGCTTTCTAACGGTGAAAAAATGATTTGTTCCCTTCTAATACCACTCATCTAATATCACTGGTATTTGTTTGAACGCAATTTTAATACTTATTCTGAATGGAGACCACTCTTTAAATAATTTAATTTAATGTACGAACCCATACCAGTGACTTGAATTTAGTACAGTCAGCTCAAGTCAGACCTAATAAAATTTAGGTTTCTTAATATTTTTATACGATCGTAATATACAAAAACTTTCACTAACTAATCACTTTATTTAGATGTCTGAGGAAGCTATAATCAACCCTCACCACAACATCTTGGGGGAAAAAAGAAAACTTGACTTACATAAAAAAAATGGTGGCTCGTTGTTGTTTAGAGCAGGTTTGCAGTACGCAATTTATTATTAAACTAGACATTTGTATAATAAATACATTTTTCTGGATTTTATTTCAATTAAAGATCCTAAACAAAGCATTTTGGCTGACTGTACTTTAGATCCTTGAATTTCTTTTAGTATTAGTCGGAGCAATGGTATCCATTCGGAATAGACAATTAACGCGGGTTCAAAAAAATACCAGTGGTATTAGATGAGTGGTATTAAAACGGAACAAATAAAAAAAAAAATTAGCAATCGGACCAGTACTTTCAGAGGTTACCTCCTACAAACCTAAAACAAATTTTATCTCTTTATTATATTAGTATAGATGAATGAGAACTATAGAAAATAGACGCCGGTGGCGGCGTTTTGTGGTTGTGGCCGGTGGCCCCTGTGCACTTAGAGGCGTTGTGTCTACCTAGACCATCTAAGATCAGTCAGATCAGAATCAAGTTACACCAATAAATTCATGACCATAAAGTACACGAATAAGACTAAAATTTTTGAGCAAACAAATCAAGCCAATCAAGCTGACCAAAAACAAACCACCGTCACTTAGAACAAACTACGTTTCGACCGGCTAGTGTTTGTGGTAACACTGAACCAATATAAACTGTAACAGTTAGGTGCAAACTAAAGTGTAACACCTGACGTGGAAGTTCAGCCGTCGTTCACGCCCACCCTCGTCGAATTAGAATTAGAATAGAGCTTGATTGGCGGTGCTGAGTTCCCAGACAAACTTCCCTGCGTTTCGAAGTTCACAGATTGATTATACAGACGGGTAAAGATTACATAGATATGTAGGTAGTTTTCGTCTTGCTTGTCTTGCAAGTGCCGCTCATTGGTAAAACATGAAACGTTTTACCTGTTTGGATACAATGTAATTACTATTATTTGGTATAAAAATGTAGTTAGATAAAAACGTAATGCGATTAGATGCAAAACATTTCTATAAAGTTTTATTTTTTATGATGTAAATTAAAGAGTATTTAGATATATAAGTATCTATCAAAGAGACTGTAAAAATAATAAATAGGATTCTCAATCATTTGTGACATGTTATACGAATGATTGAAATTTAAATTCAAATATTTGCTTAGACTATTCAACGGTGTTGCGGTTTCAGGTCAAGTCAAAGACTTGGGAATTGTATTAAATTTCATTGTATTTCCGCATTGCGGTGTACTATGTCCCCTAAACAGTAACACAAAGGCTGTCACACTGTGCTCTTTGTGTCTAAACGAAAGAATTGGACTTTCCGCCTGAAAGCAGCTGAAAGCCATCCAATATTAAAGTGTCGTTTAACATCACAGATTTATTAGTTACCGTTTTCTTTTAAGTTATTTTTGTTGAAAGAATACGAAATGGATTTTATTTAATTGTTTAGTTATAGTTAAATATTGCATCGAGGCCCTCGTAAAAATACGCGTAAATAGTTGCGCAGACAATGCTTTTTTTTTTCTACGACTTCATTATCGATATTCATTATCACTACAGATTTATGTTTTTGATGGGATTATATTAATAATCTCATTAAAATTATAAATATGAAAAGAAGCCAATTTCTTCATAACATTGTTCATCCATCAGGTGAGGTAGTAGAAAGCGTGAGCCTATGAATATTACAAGAAAAAGGATTTCATAAGAGAGTTAGTTTTTAAGTAGACGTCTACCAGAAGGATTGTTCAATT
Organism: Mythimna albipuncta; assembly: GCA_929112965.1. NCBI lineage: Eukaryota > Metazoa > Arthropoda > Insecta > Lepidoptera > Noctuidae > Mythimna > Mythimna albipuncta. The sequence goes on from OV815973.1 coordinate 4,680,214, forward strand.
TCAAGGCGGCTCGAGAAAAGAATACCTGGAAGAAGTTGGAGGGAGCTTTTGCCAAATAGGATGAATAGAAACAAAACTTCAAAGGGTAGTTTTCACGATATTTGGATATTTTTTTCTGTCATCATCATCATCATCATTTCAGCCGATACACATCCACATAGGCCTCCCCCAAGCGTCGCCACGTCGAACGTTCCTGTGCGTCCCGCATCCATCAGTTTCCCGCTACCTTCACCAGGGCCTCAAGTCTGCTATTAAAATAGTGTCTGAATGGTCTATCATTGATTTCATAATTGTTGATTTTGACAAGTTTTGGTATCAATAATATATAGTATATAGATATATAGTATAATCTACTAATATAATGGCGTCATTATGACTTTCCAATGGCCAAACAACTGAAACTCCATTGAAAGAAATGGCATAGAATGGTAATCTCGTACATAATGACAAATGAATATCTGATGTATGCAGTAATCTGCAAAAATTTTGACAGTTCCTTTGTTCAGTGACCTACCATTACGACGCCATTGCGCAATTAGTGCTTTTAATAAGCTCGATATTGTCATTCTACCACAATTCTATTACAAGACCATTGACCGAACAATGATCGATCATTATGAATTAGCAGATTACAAACTTTTAGCAAAATGACAATGGGATCGTGTTGGAATGACGAATTTATAAAAATAGCAGACTTGGGCCCCAGGCGATCGGCCCACCTTGTAGGAGGCCTTCCAACGCTGCGTCTTCCAGTACGCGGTCGCCACTCCAGAACCTTTCGGCTCCAACGGCCATCTGTTCTGCGAGCAATGTGCCCTGCCCATTGCCACATTTTTTGCAGTATTTAACCACATCAATTTATTAATGAATTTCTATTCTAAAAAGTCGATGCTTTGTTATATATATATATATATATATATATATATATATTATATATAGGTATATAGGTTTTTATAAATTTATGATAAATCTTGGACTTGGTGAAGTTGGTTACATAGCAAATAAGAATTTGAAAGGTCTCAAAATAGGTATTAAATCTTTGTAAGCCTTTGATAACCATCTTACATAACACAGGTAGACTTTTTGGTACATCATGAAGGACTAACGCAGAAATTTTGATAAAATAGCGTTTTTAAGAAATGCATGTATATTATTCGTGTCTTTTAAAGAATAACTAAACAGTAGCCTCCATAGTTATGAGCATATTACCTAAATCTTCGAGTCAGAATAATCCTTCAATTTTCGTAGCGAACTTATGAATTTAGCCTATATTAAGTAACCATGCAAAAAAATAAAAAGGGCTAGACTTGAATGGATATTACATCAAGTTTAACTATGTTTATAGCCTAAAGTGAATTTATAATTCACACGTTATTTTCCTTGACTAGCATTGATAAACATGAACAATTTGACTACTTATCTGATACGAGCCCGCCTATTATGGCCGAATTGTATTATCTGCAGGGATTAACATTTTCTTAGAATTTAATTACCGAATGGCAATTTAGACGTAGCTGGTATAAAAGTAGATTAGAAATAGGTATCGGGCTTATAGTATAGTAGTTTTTGCCTGCGACTTCGTCCGCGTAGAACTCGAAAATGTTTCTATTATTATTTTTGATTGATTTTGCTTTATTGTTATTAAAACTCTTGTTTGTGACCTCGTTCGCGTAAAAGTTGAAAATGTTCTTATAATTTAAGGAGGTATAGTGGAGTGCCGTAAGATTTATACTTCGGAATCCAGGGCCAGTAAATGAATCTTTTTAAAAACTTTTGAAATGTGTTTTTAACAAATATGTAAAAATGTAAAAAAATATATATATAAAATTTATAATTCTATCACTTGTTTCAGTTTCTTTTTGTTTTGGTTGGGTTAAGGTCGTGCACTTTCAGAAAGACCAGGTTCAAGTGCTCTATCCTATGTTTATATCTTTTGCCAAGTGAAATCTTTTTTTTTCCAACTAGGGGCCCAGCAGGCCTATTACCTACTAAGATCACGGGAATTTCTGAAAAGGAAAAGATTAAAGGGAATTTCTAAATTTGTCTTTCAAGACCTTAACAGATGAACTCTATTATATTTTTCTACTTTATTGTTTAAACATATTTAATTAGATTATTATTAGATAAATATTTAGAAAAAGAGGGGATGGGACTATTAATATAATCTAATCTTAATAGATTACGCCATAAGAACCAATCAGAAAAGTGTAGGTAGTAGCAATATCGACAACTGTATCTTTGTTTCTGTATTTGTCCAGACAGTCAAAAACATGAGCTGGTATATTACCTACGAAACTCATCATCTTCATGTCTTTGTTTCGTGGTACTTCGTATTGGCGCAATATGTTTTTTTCTTCCATTCTATCCTGTCAACCGTCACATTTCCTACGAAACTATATCTTCTTCTTCTTCTTCTTCCTGCCCTTGTCCCATTTTATTTGGGGTCGGCGCAACACGTTTGTTTCTTCCATTTTGTCCTCTCACTCGTCACGCTATCACTAACTTCCTTTTCTTTCATGTCACTTCTCACACAATCCATCCATCTTTTCTTTGGCCTCCCTCTCCCTCTCTATCTCTACGAAACTACATAAGATTTGAAATAATAGAAAGTTTTATCTATGATTGACTTCAGTAAAATAAGAGTGTTTTAATAAAGATATTCGTGGATATTCGTTTTTAATCCGAAAAATACCAACGTTGTTTTACGTCATGAAAAAACTGGTGAAAGAACCTGGTAAGAATTGGAGCTTTCTAAATTATCTAGTAAAGTATTTTGGTCAGTATTGCCTAATTGCTGTTCTTAGCACATAGTCCGACTGTTGTAAGTAGCCTCTAGCATCTTGCACCGAGTTTTATGTCGTAGTCCTTCTTTCGATGACGGTCGATGGGGCTGCAAGGTTCTGGAGTGGTGATCGCGTACCGGAAGACGCAGCGTTGGTAGGCCTCCTACAAAATGCACCGGCCGAGAGTCGTGGCAATCACCGGTGGTTGTGGCGCCACTTTGGAGAGGTCCAGCTGACATGTTCTAGCTGAGACTATGATGATGCTCAGTTCTTCTTTCTAATTCTTACAAAACTAAGATATCATCCAAGTCGACTATTAATCTCTGTTTTGCTGTAAACATTTACGCTTCCAATTTGAGCTGTACTAAAAATTATCCATACAAAAAGTACCTCTATATAGTCTTTATAGCACTTTGTTTGGCAAACCTTAAGTATGATTAAATACATAAACCTATAACTCTGTTGATAATCATCAAAATAAGGCACGTATTAAATCAATCGATCACAAAAACTGCAAGATACCACAGCCTTATTCGTATCAAAGAAAAATGTCCCATGACGTCACTATTGCGTAAATCAAGCAAAGGTGACAGGTTATTGCCTGCGAGCAGTTAACGCTTGCGTCCCCCAAATCCGTATGAATTTATAGCTCCCTCCAGTGCAAATGTTGTCAGGACTAACTTGTTTGTATGGGACATCATTACCTTGCTGTTTTCGTGATAAGAAACAGATATGGGAAATAGTGTAATGGTCTAAAAACAGAAAATATGCCAGGGTTTTTGTAAAACATTGGCAACCTATCCAGACAATGTTACTAACATCATAAACAACAACTTTTGTTCTATGACTTTCAAAAATGTGTCATAAAATATGACATCAGATTTTCATACAAAAATAATACAGACATAGGTAGGTATAGCAAAATATATAATTGAAATGTACTAGATAGAACAACGTAATCTTGAACACAACTGTGAGGTGTGTGGAATTGTAGACTATATGCATCACTTGATAAAGGAATGTGTTCAGTATGAAGCTGATAGGAGTAAGTTGTTCAGGGTTTTGAAGTTGAACATGGACATTATAGGTACATTCATCCAAATATTAAGCAAGCCGACTTCCGATGATGCGACAAAGTTGTTCGACTTTATGGCCCTGATCCATTGATCTCGTTTGTTGTTAAATAATAATTGTCTTAGGGTACGATGGGACTGACATACAATGTGCGTTATTTAAGTCCCTAAATTATAAAAGAAATAAAAAAAAATTAATGTAATCTTGTTTGTTTTTGGTAAATGAATCATGTTTCGTAAAAAGTCATAGAACAAAAGTTGTTTATAATATTAGTAATACTTGTACAGTCCTGCATGGTTGTTAGTATTTTACAAACAACACTATATGAAAGAGCTCAAAGATAATAAACTCCTCTTTTTAATTTTATTTAAAACAGGCTCACTTTCGTCAGGTAATTTTTTAAACTTTGTATATTTATGAAAGTGTTTATTAAGGGCTTAGGTAACTAAAACATTTTCAGCAGTAAGTAATAAGTTGTTTGTTACGTTTTGTTTCTGAAAAAACTTTTACCTTTCCACTGCAAGCTAAAAGCTTGCATGTACTCCTTTATTTTTCTAGGACTTGTGAGAAGTGTTTTAATTTTTAGATGAAAAAGCTTAATAATGCGTATTTTGTTGTTTCACCTGAAAATGAAAACTTGTGGGTTGGAAAAAAAGAGGAGTAGAAAAGTTTCAGTCCTGAAATGGAAAATGATGTGATTAAGATGACAATATTAATTAGTTTTGTAACTATTGTTGATATGTATACATACCTGAACTCACTATACCTATATTTTATTAAGCTTGTGTAGGAACACAAACTAAATCATTTTCAAATATTTCTTAACTTAAACAAAGCAGATACTAAAATATTCGTCAATATAAAAAAAAAAATTAGCCAAGAGGTGTCATGAACAGGGTTCAATCTACTGGCAGTCAGTGTTCCAAAGAGAGGAACTTCCTCACAATACGAGCCGTGTCCAGGAGTATCTACCACTTTCTGATTCAAAACAATCCAGCCGCCTAACGGGAAGTTCCTAAGGTGTTCGTCGAGGCTCGTGGCTTTTTAACAATTGGCTTATACGATTCTTGGTACAATGATTTCCGAGTCCTCGCGAGCTGTTTATAATTATTTGGAGACGCATTAGCAAAATCATCTAATGGCTGCCACTATGGTGAGAACCGGGGGCGTTCTTCCGAACGAATCAGGTGCAGCACCTTTCCGTACTTACCATGTCCGTTGAGGACCTGCGTGATGCGGAAGGTGAGAATACCGTCTCCAGCCACTCCTCAAAATGGGGACTTACCGCTACGATTATGACGTACCTATGGAGACGCTCGTGTCCTACTAATACGCTTGCGCTTGATCACTATCTCATCTGATGTTAAGCGCTTATGTTGTCGACGACGGTGTACGCCTTTGCTTAAATACCCCTAGTGTGTAGCTGTCAGGAAACAGACTCCAGCGGCGAATTCCACTCCTTGGTTGTACGCATAATGATTGTGTTCCCAAAAAGTTTTGTTCTCGTATGTAAGGATAGGATGTCCACCGTGTACCGGTAACGCATCGCCGTACATCTGGCGGTTCAATGACGAAACGGGCTTGGCGGAATTAAATTATGCAATTTAGAGGCATACTTCCCGATATACAACAGTAGTAAACTGACAGGCTACCAACTCAGCACTGGTGCTTGAACATTGAAGCTTCGACTCGACGAGTGCATCCTTACCAATGATCCTCTTGGCTCTTTTCTCAATTAAACTAACCACATCAACACAAGACATAATCGTAACAAATCACCTCTTCATTTTTAATTAATTACTATCCCAGAATAAAAAGTATGGTCTAACTAACGTATGCCAAAAGCCATTATTATCTAATTTTGTCAACACACGTGTTACAACTATAAAATGAATAAAACATTTTCATGCATTGATTTTATAAAATCAGTTCTTTAAAATTTTATTCCTCTGCTGAATATACTTTTTCGATTTTTATTTATTATTTATTTATTAAATCTTTATGCACATAAAACTGTACAAAGGCAGACTTAATGTCTTAGGCATTATCTGCCAGTCGACCTTAAGGTGGTACAGAAACATAACATGGCAGGTGCAATTTAATAAAATAATAGACAAACAGAAGAGAAAACAAAAACAACAGTAAATAATCAGTGCTGCAAATCCAACCAATCAGTGCTGTGATGATTCTACCACACTTCATTCATTTCATTTTTCTGATATATTTTTCAGATAAATTTATGGAAAAAATTGCTGCGAAATAAATTTAAAGGTGCTCACTCACCAAAAGCATTCGCGCGGAATGTAACATTATCGATTCGATTTTGAGCATTACAATACAATACTACCTCCCTGACTGACGAGCATTTGCGTGCAATTATGCACCATAACGTAAATATTGAAATTTTTCAAGTATTACATTTTTATTCAAATATATTTAAACAAATAATACAAGTTATGCATCGTATTGAAAATTTAGTAAGTATGCATAAATTTCGCTGTATCACAAAATGATTGATAAATTGATTTCATTATTCTAATTAGATTAATGAGTAATTGGATCAGATTCCTTATATCGTACATCTTATTGTTGAAAGTAAAGTCAAAATAATATTTAAAGTCTTTTTATTTTTTTTTTTTGAGTTTGTACAAAAATTAAGTAAACATTAATAAATAACATATTTTCCTTCTTCTAGTTATCCCCGTCGATTGTTGTATATCGTGGTGGAGTCCAGCTCATTCGACCACCATCGCCTGGGCCTACCACATTTTTTACATTTTTTTCCCTGAGTGGGTTTTATTTATGTCACCATTATTATTAAAATTAATCAGCGAAGGAATTTACAGCTCCTTCATCTTAAAATATAATTTTCAAATTAACTTTAAATCCGATGAAATACATATTTCTAACTTAAACTTATATACTTGTAATATACAGTGGAGACAGCCTTACTTTCAACAATATGACGACAGATAACACTTTAGCCGAAACTTCGTCTTCAATATATGTCACAGATGTCTGCGTAGTTAGGTGGCGTGTAGCTGAACGAGTCAATCAGAACTATGGACTCTTCTGCAGTGGAACCGAGGAGAGTAATCTGAAATCAAATCAGACAAGATTATATTTATCGAAGATTATTTCATATTCACGATTGACGAAATGCATACTAATCGTCTTACTTTACTTATTAATAAAAATAGTGTCAGAATTCTATTAAAGTTGTTAAGATTTATGAAGATATAAAGATGTTAAAATATAAAAACATTAAATTATATTGTATAAAAATAACATCATACAATTTACTCAGAAACTGACATTAATCTGATTACACAAATCTTTATACGTGTGATAGGAAGCAATAAGTAGTTATTAGATTTTAATATCAAAATTGCAATCTTTATTGTGTTTCCATTTCTTGTTTACTCAAAATGAACGAAGGTCTATGCTTTAATAAACTCCCTATCCTTTGAAATTAAGTATTATTTGAATTCAAACATAATTTCATGATGGATTTTGCAATTAGCATTGCCATTTTTGCTAGCCTATACTTGGGTTATTTTTCAAATCAGCCTCCTGGGTTATATTCTTATTCAAGATAGACTAATCTCTGTACGAAATGTGCAAGGTGCAAAACAAAAATATACCAAAAAATCTATACTTACGTAACCGTCGAAAATGGAATTGTCCGTTATAGTGACTTTCAACTTGTTCCACCCTTCGACGAAGTGATCGTTAGATGCGTAATATAATTGAAATCCGGCTACGGTATCATCTCCAGAAGGCACGACTTTCTTAGCCAAAACAATTATGTAATCTAGATTTGAAGCTGATTTCATAAATGTGTTCACTTCTACAACACCTCCTGGCATCATCCTGAAGACGAACGAAGAAATGCAGCTCGAAGTTTCATTTGGGGCAATGAAAGTTTTGCTGTTAGGGTCAATTGTGTCAACAGCCAGAGAATAGTAATCTCCTAAATGCCAGGAAGAATATCCATTGCATAACACATTATCAGTGTCAAACGAGTTTTCAAAGTTGGTTTCGAAATTATAAGTGACGCAGTCTTTGCCGGTGCCTATTGGGGCAACAGTTGTGATTGGAACTGATGTTGTAGTTTCAATTACTTCATCATCATAAATTTTACATTCCTCCACTGCAAGTTCTGATGGAATATATCTGAAGGAATCAACGAGGACAGTCGATTTTGGCGATTTTGATCCAAGGAAAGAAATCTGAAAAAAAAGAGAATTTATTTTATCTTCTATTTTTTTGTTTTTTATTTGTTATTTGGAAGAAATATGGCAGAAACAATCATTTTTTCCAGTCGCGAAAGATTATCACAATAAAATAAATATTATCGGATTGAATACAGATTATATTAAAATAAAATCCCATAGATAGTTGAAACGCTATTTATATATTATAAAAAAAGAATAATAGCACTTACGTATCCATTAAAGGTTCCACTTGCTGATAGAACAATTTTCAAGACTTGCCACCCGTCCGCATAGTTTGATGCCAAAGGTGAAACTCCTGCACTTCCAATTACCACATCACTGGCTTCATCTACTATTTTATTTACAAGCACAGTTATTTGGTCAGTGCTTACTGCTGACTGTATGTATACGTTTACTTCCACTACTCCACCATTACTAGCTTCAAATGGAAATGAGGAAATGCAACTGATAAATTCTTGTGGAGAAATGAATTGAAGGCTTTCTGAACTTGTGTGGTCAATTGGCAAAGAAGTATACTGGTCTAAATTCCAGCGTGAAAAGCCTGTGCATAACCCTCTGTCACTGTCAAAAAGTTCTTCAAAATCTGATTCAAAATTATAAGCGACACAATCTTCAGATTCAGTTGCTTCAGGTTCCACTGGGCTGGATGTAACAAACTCTCCATCGTAAACGTGACAGTCATCTTCGTATAGTGGTGGGATGTATCGAAATGAATCAACTATGACTTTAGAACCGGGTGAGGCAACACCAAGGAATGTCACCTGAAAAAAAAACAAAAAAAAAAACAAATTATACTTATTTTCCATCGTGAAATTATAAATATAGAATGTATATATTAAATTGAATCCCTATTTCTTTGGTCATGCCATCACGCGTTAACGGCTGGACCGATTTCTCTAATTCTTTTTTGTTATTATTATTATTATTATATAGCTTTATTACACACACATTTGTTGTGTTTGTTATTGACAGGAGAAGGTTCTAATGGAAAAGAAATAAAAATTAGGGTAGTGTAGGGTAGAGTAAGGTAGAGTAGGGTAGAGCAGGGTAGGTTTTTTTTTTTTTTCGTTGGGAAAAATCATCTTATGACAACCCCCGCTCTTGGGCGGAGCGCGAGATAGTGTCAGACTCTTACTGACTAAAAAACCCATCCCGTTCCTTCAAGCCTTCATACCGGGGCTCGAGCGCCCTTTCGGATAACCCTGGCCCCAGTAGGCTTCGACCCCGCTGGGCCCCTGCTGTTGCTGACAACCCCTTGAGGCGCGCGGGAACAGCGCGCGCCGTCGACGACTTGGGCTTGGTCCGGACTGTTACCGGACGGCCGGATAGCGAGCTACCCATTGCTCACTGTCCGCAAGCCTGCGCCTACGGTGGCTGGAAATCGGGATCGGAATCCCGGCGGCGGCGGCGAGAGCGCCGTTGCTTGATGCGGTCGGCCTCCTCCTTAGCGAGCATTACTGCTTCGCAGAAGTCGGCGACCGCCTGCCACTCCTCCTCGCTCCGGACCATGGCCTCGACCAAGGTCCGGCGCGAGAGGTCTCCGCCGCCGATCACCCCCACGAGGGCACGGCGATGCTCCGTCCAAGCAGGGCACACCGCGATTGTGTGCTCCACCGTGTCCTCCGGGCGTTCCACACAGTGGCGACACCCGGGCGTCACTTCCGCTTTGATTCGGAACAGGAACCTCCCGAACTTGCCATTTCCGGTGAGGACCTGTGTCATGCGGAAGGTAAGGACGCCGTGAGGTCTTTCCAGCCACGCCTCAAAGAGGGGACTTATCGCCATAATTGTGGCGTGCCCATGACGGGGTTGCGATAGTCGCTGACGCCATTCCACCATGAGATCCCGCCGAAGCTCTGTCCGCCATGCCGCGACCTGTCGCGGCAGAGGACTTTCACCCCGGCGTTGCATCTCCACGCGCATTTCGTGCATGTGTGCAAGGACTGTTGCCTCCAGATCCCACGGTGGTAGGCCAGCCAGAAGGCTCGCCGCTTCGCGGGAAATCGTGCGGTATCCCCGCACCATCCGAATTGCAGAGCAGGGTAGGGTAGAGTAGGCTGTAGTAGGGTGGAGTAGGGAAGAGCGGGAGCGAAGCCGCGCGGGCAAAAGCTAGTATTATAATAATATCGATTATTAGTGATCGATGCCTACTGTCTACCATATAGTATCTATGTTTGTATCTAAGTATAGATAGAATACCTACTTTGTTTATTTTTTAATTTTCATGACGTCGGTAGTATTATCAGCGTTGCTAATCTAAGAAGCTATTGCTAAGTAACTATATAAAAATTTATTAATATTTTACGGTTCATTGATTAGTGTTGCCCGTCATAGCCGTTTTGAAGGTTCCATAGTCTTAACAAGGACGAAGAGAACTCTTGAAGTAAATTCTTTTATTTGTTATTTAAGGTGATTCATTTATTTAATTTATAAAGAAAAAACCAGGCAAGTGCGAGTCGGATTCACGTACTGAGGGTTCCGTACAAACTTACGTAAACAGTTCAATTTCCGAATTAAGTTATGAAGATTTTTCCGAATTGCCAAAAAATTTTTTTTTTGTGACATAATTCTCAAACTTGTGCTATGAGACAAACTTCACTTCATGCCTTTTAGGATTCTAGGTCAACGGGTAGTGCCCTATGAATTTGAATTCCCTTTGAGAGTGTCGAACATACGTTTTTTGCGATATAAACGGCCGTATCTTTTTTTTTCGTTGATCCAGAAGTTTGATTTTTTTCACAGCTTAAAGGGACCATAGACGTAAGTATGTGGTTCTAATTTCAACTTGATTCATCTAGGCGTACTCGAGATAAATGGCCTTGACAGACTGACAAAGAGACGGACAACAAAGTGGTCCTGAAAGGGTTCCGTTTTATACTTTTGAGATACGGAACCTTAATTGTGTTCCTTCCTTGCACGAAAAGAGGAATAGATTTTTTTCTAGTCTTCCATGAAATGTGGGTTATCGTTAGGTAGGTCTTTTAAAAATATTGAATAGTTGTGAAGAGTATTTCTGGATTTGGTTCCAAGATGGTGGTGTATAAGTTAAAATGGTGGTCAGTTAGCTCAGTCAGTTTAAGAGTAGGAAATGGTCACCCAAATTAAATGGAAATTTCGGACGAAACATAAAATCCATATATTGTTTTTTTTTAAACGGGAAGTAAATATATTTTTTTATTATAACATACGAACATAGGCATGTCATGTCATGTTTATTCCAAACGGGATGATCAATAGAAGCCCCAAACATAAGCGTTTCTTCAAACCCCGGTTTTAGTGTATGTACCTGGGCAAAACGCGGTCTTATTCTGATGTTGCTGGAGGTGGGTACTGTGAAAGAAGTACTTTTATAGTGAATAAAATAAAAATAGTCGTCTTTTATAGATCACAGAAAAGTTCTAACAGTGTCACGGTAGGTTTTAGAAGTAAATTGTAATTGGCTAACTACACTAATGTAATATTTTGAGATTTTAACAAAGAGTCTCCGTTCCAGCCGAATACCGCAGTATTCAAAATACGTGAAGCTGGCTACCATTCTTTTTTAGAAAAACCAGCTAATTCTACTAATATTAAAACGCGAAATGTATTTATGGATGTTTGTTACTCTTTCACACAAAAACTATAGAATGGAATTCAATGAAACTCGGTACAAGAGTAGACCATGTCCTAGAATAGCGTATAGGATACTTTTTGTCCCAGGACTGTTTTTTTTTTCAATACGTTGCCGTACTCTAGGGATAGCTCCTGTATTGTAAGATGCATTCACAAACATATAAACTTCGAACCAGAATAACTATAGACCATACAAATATATGTTCCGTGCGGGAACCGAACCCGCAATACGCAGCGTAGTACAGCCAACAACTGCGCCGACCGGTACTTTTTTATGGTGGAAAAAATCATCCAATGACAACCCCCGCTCTTGGGAAGAGCGGGAGATAGTGTCAGATTCTTACTGACTAAAAGTCCACCCCGTTCTTTCTAGCCTTCATACCGGGGCTCGAGTTCCCTTTCGGATAACCCTGGCCCCAGTCGGCTTCGACCCGGCTGGGCCCCTGCTGTTGCTGACAACTCCTTGAGGCGCGCGAGAAAAGTGCGCGCCGTCGATCCCAGGAGTTTGATCCCTCGGGATAATTTTATATTATCAAGCGGGCGAAGCTGCTGACAGCAGCTAGTAGATACATTATTTCTTTTCCTTGTGAAGTTGGATTTTACAACTTCTTCTTAAGTTACTATTGCCATAACTGGGCCCGTTTTTAAACTTTATTGACTGTTATACCGTTAACTGAATTAATATTTTGATTATAATGAACATCCCCCTTCTAAATCATTTTGTAGCGGATCACTACGGAACACCTCATTGCACGTGGCTGGGCACGCACAATATTGGGTATTTTGCTGTGCGAATTATGTTTATGATTTAATGATTTATCTCGATAACCCAGACATCTTTTTTGAATTAAAATGATTAAAGAAAACTAATTGTCAAAGATAAGTGTCATTTACGTGATATTTTTGTATTTTTTTCTGCCAGTATACTATAATTTGTATCACTTTTTTTTTCAAGCATGTTAGTTTTTATTATAGGTACACTAAGGAATTCTTCGTTTATACTCGATGGAAACTACGCAAGTAAATAGATAGAACACTTGCCGTACACAGTTTTCATCATCTCTTCACTATAATATTTTGGCTTTGTTTGTCTTCTGGACCCCAACTTTGACCTTTATCATTGTTTGACATCGTATTGATCTACTGTTAAAGAATTACTAGGGGACGTACTATGACGTCTTTAAATCAAGAATTCCAGTGTGAGAAAGAGACGGAGCTATACAGGACGAATAGCAAAATCGTCATTGTAAAGCTTATGAGATAAGTTAAAGATAAGAAAAAAAAGTGTTATTGAAAGTAAGAGATTAAAAGATACAATTTAAGGGATTAAATTTTAAAGATTTGATAGAGTTTACGAAAATCTATTTAATAAATCATTTAATCCATTTAAAGACTTTCCTTCTTTATTGTAACGTGTACGTCAATTAGTATCCACTAATACAATCCCTATAAAAATGGTCTTTATTCCAAATTAAATCACATATTTAATTTGTAGAAAACCGTGCATTTAATTTTTATTTATTGAGTAAGTATCTATCGCGTTATTTTGCTTTATTAGCAACGTCTGTAGTCTTTTCTTGCCAAAACCTGCTTTTAATAAAAAAATAGAAAAGATTTCACTTTATACTGCTTTTATCTCCCGTGAATCGAATCTGAAAAATAATTATAATTAAATTACTTACATATCCACTAAAAATACTGGTGCCGAACAAATTTATTCTTAGGACGTGCCATCCATTAAAGTAATTGGTGCTGAGGGGCGTCAGCATAGCCGTGCCTGTGACGACATTGCTCCCACTGCTCGAGACCTCGTTAGCAAGCACAACGATCTGATCCCGCTGCGATGTTGACTCCATGTAAACGTAAACCTCCACAATGCCAGTCGACTTCATCTCGAAGCCGTACGACGACACGCAGCTCAGGTTCTCATCAGGAGTTATAAACAAATCGGTTTCTTTATTAGGACTGTGTATGCCAATAGAACTGTAGTTCCCCAGTTGCCAGGAAGCCATGCCCTCACATAAAGGGTTGCCATGATTGAAGCTATCATTGAAATTGGTTTCAAAGTCGTATGTAACGCAATTTTCACATTTTATTGCCGAAACCGCAAGCAGCAAAACAAATAAACATTTAAAATATTCCACCATATTCAGACACTTCCACACGACTGATACTTCCTAGTGTCGTGTAAGTGTAGTAATTATAGGAATATTAAAGTTATCGTGGATAAGATTATATTAATATATACCTATCCGGCAAATTGATAAAGTGCAATTGTTTTCTTTTTATCTTCATGTAACCGTTTGCTTGGCGGCTTTGTTTACGATTTGTGCTTATTTAACATAAATCCTAGTAATGCTAAGCAGTGCTAAGGCATTATAATTATTATAGTGGCGGAAGACGTCAGAGCCACCAAACATTTTTTTTTTTTTTTTTTTTTTTTTTATTAATGATAGGCTTGCGTTTGACCACTATCTCACCATTTCTCAATTTTACAAATTGAGAAATGTGACTGTGTATTTTGAACGTACCTACGCAGATTGGGCCGACACGGCAAATTAATTTTATGTGCTATGCGTGTCTTATATTTTATAACGAGGGTAGTATTTTTTTTAAATTACTGGACGGTAGGACGGCGAGCTACCCAATGCTCGCCGTCTGCAAACCCGTGACAACGGTGGCTGGAAATCGGGATTGGAATTGCGACGGCTTGGGCGTGGGGGGCGCTCCCTCGCGCGTCCGTCGACTCCGACTTTGTTAGTATTACTGCTTCACAGAAGGAGGCGACCGCCTGCCACTCCTGCTCGTCCGGGACCATGGCCTGTACCAAGACACGGTGCTAAAGATCGCTGCCGCCGATCGCCCCCATGAGAACACGACGGTGCTCATCCATGGTAGTACCATGTATTAACCAATAGTATAGAGTTATCTGTAGAAGCATTGCCGATAAAAATGTTTGAAACGTTTACCCAATATTAGTCAACAGTCAAAAATTAAACTTAAACTTGACAAATAATCTTAATTAATGTTAAATTATTTAAACTTGATGTTTGGCCGGACAAACATTTCAACAAAAAACTTTTAGATACTATTCTACTTTGATTTATTCCAATGCTGCCGCAGACTGACAGACGCCATCACATTTTTAGTTAGTTTAAACATTAATAATATGCTAATTGTTTTAGAACAACATACATAGATAATGTAAAGTGTGGCAGGAAACGAGAACCACCCGATTGTAATCTGTAAATTCTGAGTAAGTAAATATTGGGAAAGTCAACAACGCTTTGATTCCGATAGCCAGTGACACATTTCTCATTGCGTATTGAGGTTTTTCAATCTCACGAATTAAACTAAGGAAAATCTCTACAGGAAATTTTAACACTTTTCAGTCGTAAAAAAGCATACAGTACATGAGAACACTGACAACACTCATCATTATGAACAATTTTTACGATATCACCAATCTGAAATCGCGATATAAACAATCAACTGACCTATACATATTTTGTTTGCATAACACGAAAAATGTGACTATCCTTTTATTCGCAATTTGTTGCTGTTTTGCTGTTTTCACGTTGTATAATTAGGTTTAGGTGCTTCTAGCAAGTAACTGAGAATTTATTTTTAAATCTACTAAACCAACACCTATTTTATCTTTATAATCGAGCTTGGTGCGGTGGCTGGGAATTGCCCCACAACTCCTGACAGATAGAGTGTCTCCTGTGTCTGTGGCTGGGACGAGGTGATATTCTTTCCTTCACGATTTCAGGCACCTCCTTTGCTCGCATTACTGCTTCGCCGAAAGAGGTGACCGCCTCCCAATCCCTCTCGCTCCATGCCATGGTTTGAATCTAGGCTGGACTATTGCCTCTAGTTTATTTATACGATAATTCTTCTGTACGTGTATTTGTCACTTAATTCCCCTTAAACAGCTTGACCAATTTAGATGGAATATTGTGTATATATTGGTTTGGGTCCCAAGATGGCGTAATGGTCGCATGCAATAAAGTCATTTTGAATGCAGAAAACCTCAAACGTCGTAAATATAATAACTTCATCCGAAGTTATTATACCCATAGTTATGGCCTGTTTCAACCCCAAACGGCTCAAACATATTTTTAGCCGTTTGGGGTTTAAACACTAGGGCCATGGGGTCCGAGCGCTCATCGAGTTGTTCGGGATATCAGCAAACAGTTGGTCGACTCTTCGCATGACCAGAGGGCTGGGCTTTTCTTCGGTCAACGAATCAGCGTGGCAATGCTGCCAGCGTTCTGGACACTTTTCCCATTGACATCGATGTGGACGAATTTGTTGATGCCCTATGAGTATTATTATTTTATGTATGTATATTTATACCTATTAATTTATAATATTTAATAGTTAAGATGTATATATTTAAATTAAATTGGATTATTTGTGAATAAACCAATAACATTTTAATCGTTGATTAAATAAAAAGGGGTTTGGTATAAAATGACGTCAAAAAGCCAGATGTCACAATACGCCAGGTAAAGCGAAGCAAGACGGGACAAGTATGATTTTAGTTCATCGGAGGAAGATTGGGGGGATACAGCTTTATTTGTTGTTATTTATTTTATTTACTTATGGTTTTACTTAACAAAAACGGCTATTTGCCAATTACATTAGTTAAAGACTATATTTATATTTTTTTAAAATCAGCATTCCACACATTCCACAAAACTCCAGACATACTGACATGATCGCCTTCGATTTGTACTTATAGGGATAGTATCCATAGATACGCGTATAGAGATATCTAAGGTAAGTTTTATGCACTTTCTCTAATATTAAAACATATTTTTCTCATGTGGGCTCCAGACGCATGCACTAGACTCAAAGTTACGTCGAACAAGCACGTTATTTCAAAAATAATTATGTTCCTCTAACAAAATAATCCCAGTTCCGACCAATATCCATCCTCCCAATCCTCTCCAAAGTCCTTGAGAGTGTTGTTCAGAATCAACTGTCTCGTTATCTGTCCTCTAACAGCCTGCTGAGTCCTTACCAGTCTGGTTTCAGACCTGGCCATAGCACTGTAACAGCCCTTGTTAAAATAACCGACGACATTAGACTGGCTATGGAAAACAAATGTCTAACCATATTGGTTTTATTGGATTTCAGTAGTGCTTTTAACTCAGTTGATTTTGACATCCTCTTAGGAATCCTTTCCTCCCTTAATATCTCTGCACCAGTAATTGAGTGGTTCAAATCATATCTTCGGGGCCGCTCGCAGTCAGTTCGGTTTGGTGAGGATTCCTCAGAATGGTGTGATTTGGCTGCGGGTGTACCTCAAGGTGGCGTCCTCTCTCCTCTTCTCTTCTCTATTTTTATAAACGCTATCACTAAGGTCCTGACTTCTAACTATCATCTCTACGCAGACGACTTGCAGCTGTATCGTCATTTTAAAATAGATGAACTGGCTGAAGCTGTAGATGCCATCAATTGTGACCTTGAAAACATAAACAAGTGGGCTAAATCCTTTGGACTTTTACTGAATCCGACAAAATCTCAAGCGCTCATTGTTGGTGGCAGATACATGCTCAATTTATTGGATCACCAGTATCTCCCACAAGTAGTATATGACTCAGTGCCTATATTGTACTCGAAAAGTGCGAAAAACCTAGGCGTCCATATAGATACTAACCTCTCTTGGGAGGTTCATATAGCTGATGTTAGTAAGAGGGTCTTCTACTCTTTTCAGTCCCTTAAACGTCTCCAGAAATTCTTGCCATTTCATAATAAGGTGACTCTTGCGCAATCTCTTCTTCTACCGCTAATAGACTATGCGGATGTCTGTTTTCTTGATGCAAAGGAGGTTCTCCTAAACAAACTCGAGTGACTGCAGAACTTGTGCATCCGCTTCATTTTTGGTCTCCGGAAATACGACCATGTGTCGGATTTTCGGACCAGATTGAAGTGGCTGCCCGTTCGGCGTCGGCGTGATTTCCATATCCTATCACTACTCTTCACTATCCTGCACAATCCTAATTCTCCTCAATATCTCCGTGAACGCTTTGAATACTTCGTCCCGAGGGGTAAACCCTGTCGCACTGCCAATTCTCTTCTTCTTCGTACTCCATTTCACACTTCCAGCCGTTATGATGGCTCTTTCTCTGTCACTGCAGTGCGCCTTTGGAACTCTCTCCCGCACTCCTTACGTGATAGCCCTTCTCTGGATGTCTTCAAGAGGAAACTTAAAGAGCATCTCCTCTCACAATGTCATAGTAAACATATGTATTTATGTATATATTATATAAGTATGTATTTATATATGTATGTATGTTTATGTATTATTTTATTCATATTATTTATTTATTTTATTTTTTAATTGTGCACTGGATCTTACCCTCTACTGTGATTTCTCTCTATCACTCAATGGTTTGCTGGAAGAAAACTCAACTTTGAGTTAAGCTCGCCTATGTACATGAACTCTCTGATGTCCACATATTTTGTTATCTATCATGGTGTACAATAAAGAATTAAGAATTAAGAAAATGCAAAATTTTGGAACAGTACAATGTATTGTTGGATCTTCTAATAATTATATTTATACTAATTTGATCAATGGAAACGTGGTTTAGCCAACTTTTTAATTATTCTTCCTTCTTCGCCTTAGTCGGAGGGACGGATGGACGGATGTAGCGAAACTATAGGTATGGGTTCCTGGGTAGAAATATGACACCCTAAAAACAAGCTGACATGGGTGATATTTTTATTGAAGGATGTTTAAATATTAACTCACTAACTTTTGGTCGCGGTTTCGCTCCCGCTCTACCTTACTCCACCTTCCTCTTCCTCCTTAGTCGTTCACTCTGACAGAGTGGTCGTGGTTGATGATATTACATTTTCATTTGGCGAGGGAGGCCCTCGCGATGCGTCTCCATTTGTCCCGGTTCACGGCGGCTCGAGAATTCTGAACTAAGGAGGTTTGTGTTGCAGCTTTGATGAGGTCTGTCCAACGCGTAGGTAAGCGCCTGCGTGACTGCTTTCCCTCCACTTGTCCCTGGACAACGAGTCACTCAATGGAGTGTTCGTTGCGAACAACGTGACCAAAATATTTGAGGATTCGTACTTGCACAGTCGACGATAACCTCTGTTTGATGTTTAGCTCCTCCAGATTCGAAACGTTAGTCCTAAGTGCTGTCCAAGGGATCCGCAGCAGTCGCCGCCAGCACCACTATAACCCTAAAACGTTTACACTAATGTCAGGGGTAGACGGGCTGCCGGGGGAAGGACTCCCACAATGTGGACCGATGACCTGGTGAGGGTCACGGGAATCCAATGGATGCAAGACGCACTGAACCGGTCATTATGGCGACACTTGAGGAAGGCCTATGTCCAATAGGATATCTTTCGACTGAAAAATGTTGATGATGATTTCTCTAGTACATCACACAGAGACACTCATAGATATTAGCAAGAACTAAATATACCTGTGTACACAAATATAGAGTTAGGTCAATTGTTTGTTCCGTAAAATTAAGTATAATTGCTATATAAAACATAAATCATTTAATGTCCCATTTTGTTGCACTGTAGCTCCCGTGTATAGCGTATGCTAACGAGGCGCAACGTGCTCGTGGAGACCAACCCTGGATTGGACTTGTTTGCTGCTGAATAGAAGACGATATTGTTAGAAAATTTGCGGTTCAGTGAGAAAAAAGTTTGAAAAGATGTTGAATAAAATAAAATAATTCTTTTAGTTTAGGGGTGGGTTGCCTAATAAATTCCTGGCCAGACTCAATTTCAATCGTGGAAATCACAGACACAATAGAAAGACAATAGGTGCGCAAACGCCGGCGTTCGCTTGGGGTTTAATGAAGTCTGTTTTAATGAGTGTCTGTTTTACTATACTAAATAATATTAATAAAAAAAAAATGTACTAATAATATAAAGCTGAAGAGTTTGTTTGTTTGGTAAAACGCGCTAATCTTAGGAACTATTGAGAAATTCTTTCAATGTTATATAGCTCACTTATCGAGACAGGTTACAGGCTACATCACGCTGTGACCAATCGAAGCGAAGTATCGATGGAAAATGTTGGGAAAAAAACATTCCATAAGAAAGTTTCCTTTGCATGCGCTGCATTAAAAAACTGTTTCTTCCCTTTAAAAGTTAAAAAAAAATCTGCAACAACATATCTCTATCTGTTAAGGTTGGCTCACAATAACCTTTTTTATTGTAATCAAAGTTCTGAAATAATGCAATACTTGCCAAGGTGTTCTATCCACATAATATTAAAATCGTAATTCAAATGAATACAATAATTATTCTAAGTATTTTATCATCTATACGTCATTTCATTTCGATAAATATCTTGGAAGATATGAAAGTTTTAAAATTACAAAGTTACAAAATAATAATGAGCGAATACTGCGACTCTATTTGCAGGTGCACACGCAACGCAGAAAAGTAGCGTGTTCTCGAATTGTGTAAAATTGCTCTTTGGAAAAAGTTATAAAAGAGGTCTGTATAATCATGAATGAATGCACAGAGACATAAGAAACTGTAATAAAATTATGGATGGAATCATTTTCAAGTTTGCTGGTGATTTTCGTCAAACATGCCAGTGTTAGTTGGGGGAACTAGAGCTACCATACTCAAACAAATAATTGCTTTGTTTTGAACCAATATGAAGTCTCGCTTAAAAACTTCTTGGCTTTGGAAATTCGTCGACCCCCATAAATTATAAATTCAATATGAGTACACATTTCAGCGGAGATAGTACAAATTGTCCTTCAAAGTTACTTTTAATAGGAGAGAGGAAAGTACCTTAATGTGAAAACAAAATCGAAATTGATTGTGAGTGATGTCAATTGACATAATCTCCAAAGTATAAAAAATTAGGACTACCAGTGGATGTGGCAATATTAGCGGCTAGAAGTAGTAGTATTGACAATATAAATCAATAAATAAATAATTCTGGCGTTACTTTTAGGAGATAGCATCAACTATATTTCCATTAATACTGTAATGGATTAAGAGCTAAAACATAATCTGTGTCACAGTTTCGACCTGACCAGGCCTGGTCCAACAGTGGGGCAAACAGTGCTGATACCTTGCATCCCTATGATACAAAACGGATTTACCTTTTAATTTTAAAAGAATTCAACTTCCGGTACAGGTATCTTTTACGGTAATGGTTAGTAAAGCCCAAGGCTGGGTCCTTACTTTTCACTCAACGTTCTATAGTTCCAGTTCTTACTTATAAGAGCGTGATGTACTTAAAACAGCCTTTTAATGTACCTACTTAGACTTTAAAAATATTTCCACTTCTACGCGAAAGAAGATGGACAAGAGCAACTGATTATAATAAAACAAAATCAATTAAAAAAACTTAGTAAAACCATTTTCGACTTCTACGCAGACGAAGTCGTGGGCAAAAGTTAGTAATAAGTGAATCCTGCTTCTGGGTTTTCTGATATGATAATAAATAGATTAATAGTTTTTGATTTTGATCGTTGATTAATCTACATCATTTCGATCATTGATTATAATCTTGATTAAAATCCAGTGACCTAACACATAAACACACAATAATTCTAATAATTCATTTCAACATTCCAATAATTTCGCAATAGGTACCGCTGCATGTTGTTACTTTTCAATACTCAGAAAACGAATGGCGAACATTCCGAAAATGTTTAAAATGAGTCGTTTGGATTGGTCTGAAATCAAACTTAGAGAAATCTACATATTTATAAAGTACTGCCTCAAATATTAAATATTAACGATGTACGTTTAAAATGGTGTTGTATTGTTTATTAGGTGTATGGTGTTTTAAAAATCTTTAGCACCTATAACCGTAATAAAGATTGGAACAATCGAATATTAGGTATTATAATTAATGTATTTGTTTATAAATATTTCCTTGGTTTTTAATTACTTATCGCACACAAACACTCATATTTACAGTATACAGTAATTTAACAATTCATGTACAACGCGCAACTCGACATTGAGTTTTCTCCTAGCAAACATTTGAATGACAGATATTACATTCAAGGGTCCAGCGTACACTATAAATCTATATATATATATATATAATACAATATACATCCGTAGGTACTAATAAATACCAAGTATATAAATATTATGCCAGTTGTGAAAGGAAGTGTGTAGGTATTGTGAAGATTATAAAGGAATTTGTTTTACTTTGTCACAGTCGCAAGCAACTTATTTGCTGTGTTCATTTATTTATCTATATAATACACTTCTGGACACATCTATTGGCCCACCTTAGAGTTTAGGTTTCGATGGCCCCTACCGAAATATGATTGCTAGATTGAACAAAAACTGTTGATGCAGTTTTAAACCTGATACATTTTACCATGTTTTTCGATCGTATTGTTTTAAATTTGAATTCAGAATACCATACGACATGGAGCTACGCCTAACAAGTCGGATATGCGCCTTGTTAAAGGCAATTGATTTTTGAATAAAAAACATGTTTTATCAAATAAAGGTTTAATTTAATAACGCGTGTTGCCTCCATGGGCATCTACCACAGCTCTCATACGATTAGGCATAGAGTTTATCAAACGCTCTATGAAATTTTGAGGGATCATCTCCCATTCCTCTTCTATGGCAGTTTTCAACTCCTGCATCGTCTGGGCAACTGGCTGACGAGCCCTAACACGTCTTTTTAGCTCGTCCCACATGTGCTCAAAGGGGTTCATGTCTGGGCTTCTGGCTGGCCAGTCCATAACTGTGATGTTCACATCCCGAAGATATTCCCTGACGATGCCGGCCGCATGGGCTCTTGCATTATCATGCATAAAAAGGAAATTTGGGCCCACATAGTCCGCGTATGGTATCACGTGAGGTTCTAAGCACTCACGAATGTACCTTTCAGCATTTAATGTTGGCAGCCGTGGTCCTGTAACAACCTCAAGTTGAGTTTTGCCGCTCGCGGATATACCTCCCGAGACAGTCCATGAGCCACCGCCATAAGCAACCCTCTCTTCAAAGCAGCATTGTGCGAAACGCTCTCCCTTACGTCGGTAGACCTTCTTCCTTCCATCATTGCCATGTAACACAATTTTAGACTCATCAGAAAAGAGTACACGGCTCCAATCTTGCTGTGTCCAATTTAAATGACTTCGTGCGAAATGAAGGCGCGCTGTTCGGTGGGCTCGCGGTAGTTTGGGCCCATTAGCTGGCTTGTGTGGTACCATATCGCGTTCTTTTAACCTTCTCCGAACAGTTCGAGCACTCACAGATACTCCGTGGAAGTCGCGAAGTTGGTTTTGTATCTCAATGGAGGTAAGGTGACGATTTCTCAAGCTGGTCGTCACGATGAATCGATCCTGCCTTTCAGTTGTGACCCGAGATCGTGGCCTTCCTTGGCGACGAACAAAGCCGCCAGTCTCTAGGTACCTCCGATAAACATTTCGGACCGCAGATCGACTTAAATTAAGTTGAGCACTCACGTTTCTCTGGCTGTGTCCGGCCTGAATAAGTGCCACAGCTTGGGCGGCGACTTCAGGTGAAGTATCCATAGATTATTGATAGAACCTCACCTTAATGTTAAGAATAAGTAATGTTTGTTGCAAAACCAAAGAAATCAATCACTTTTTCAAGAATTACATCCAAGTAAACCAATTATACCAAGTTTTCATAGTATTCGATTGTTTAATATCAACAAACAGGCTCCAAATTGTCTTTTGTTTCTTTAAATTCTGTGTTCGAAATTAAAAAAACCGGCCAAGTGCGAGTCGGACTCGCCCATGAAGGGTTCCGTAGCAGCAAGTAACATAATATAAAAGTTCTTGTAATGTGTTGTAACTTTGATCGATATTTTAATAATAGTGTATTTTTTTCGATTTATGACGCATCAAAAAAAAACTACTTACTAGATTTCGTTCAAACCAATTTTCGTTGGTAGTTTTTATAGTAATGTACATCATATATTTTTTTTAGTTTTATCATTCTCTTATTTTAGAAGTTAGAGGGGGGGGGGACACACATTTTACCACTTTGGAAGTGTCTCTCGCGCAAACTATTCAGTTTAGAAAAAAATGATATTAGAAACCTCAGTATCATTTTTGAAGACCTATCCATAAATACCCCACACGCATGGGTTTGATGAAAAAAAAATTTTTGAGTTTCAGTTCTAAGTATGGGGACCCCCAAAATTGATTGCTTTTTTTCTATTTTTGCGTGAAAATCTTAATGCGGTTCACAGAATACATCTACTTACAAAGTTTCAACTGTATAGCTCTTATAGTTTCGGAAAAAAGTGGCTGTGACATACGGACGGACAGACAGACAGACAGACAGACAGACATGACGAATCTATAAGGGTTCCGTTTTTTGCCATTTGGCTACGGAACCCTAAAAAAGACTATTGAATGAAATTGTGAATGTGCCAGGTTCAAAACTGCATAAAAAATTTTTGCTCGACCTAATATAAAATTTTAGCTAGGACCAAACGAAACTGAAAATACAAGGTGGGCCAATAGATGTGTCCAAAAGTGTATAATAGGAGAAACTGACTGACTGACATATCAACATCAATTCACAGCAGAACGTTCCCGCGCGCCTCAAGGAGTTGTCAGCAACAGCCGGGACCCAGCCGGGTCGAAGCCTACTGGGGCCAGAGTTATCCGAAAGGGCGCTCGAGCCCCGGTATGAAAGCTAGAAGGAACGGGGTGGGTCTTTTAGTCAGTAAGAGTCTGACACTATCTCCCGCTCCGCCCAATGGCGGGGGATGTCAATGCATGATTTTTCCCACCATAAAAAAAAAGTGTCCAACTTGTGATTTTTAAATATTTTTGGGAAAAAATATAACATGGTGCAACAATTATTGGAATCCATTCAGTTACTGATTCTGAACAAACTATATTTAGTTTTCACATAAACTAAAAATAACATTGTCCACATAGCTTGGTATACCCAACTATACCTTCATAATAATAGCACATGACCGCGTCTGCAATTTTCAACGAAAATCCATAAATCACCGAGGGGTTTGTTTGAGAGGTAATCCGATGAATTCGGAACGTGTCAGGCGGCCGGATGTAGGTGGCACCCGCGCGTGACGTCGCCAACACTTCCGGTGGCGTGCCAAAGCCTTCGGTGTGTTTTGTTAGCCTATTTTCAAACAGTTTACCTAGACAGGTCTTAGGACTTTAAAACCAATTTTTAATACGAAGAAATTGCTCTACTCTTTTTTTGAGGTAGGTAATATTAGAGAATTTGAACTAATCATCACATATTTTCTTTTGCTCCAGGTGAAGTGAGAGGGCGTGACAAATTTTTAATGATTAAAACCCACCTGTGTTTCTTTAGTTGCGCTTTGCTTTCTAGTGCAACGTTATGTGGTGCTTCAGTTTTGCTCACATCTTTTTGAGGCGTGCGTCGAGCACAATTTTCTGTTGCTTGCTTGCTTGCTCAGTACGGTGGCTGGGAATTGCCCTGCAACTCCTAACGCCCAAAGCGTCTCCTGCATCACTAGCTAGGGCGACAGGATGTCCTTTCCTTCAGGCACCTCTTTTATTCGCATTACTGCTTCGCAGGAGTTAAGCACCTCCCGACCCTGCCGGAAGCAAGAGGTACCAGCCACCACGAGGACACGGTAGTGCTCTGCTAAGTGGGGCAGACTTTCACTGTATCCTCCGGGCAATCCGCACAATGGAGACACCCGGGCGTTTGTTCCCGCTGAATCCAAAACAGGTACCTCTCGAAAAAGCCGTGTCTGGTGAGGACCTGCGTCAGATGGAAAGTGATGACGCCTCGAAGCTTATGTTGTCACTCCTCAAAAAGGGGACTTACCGCCGCGATTGTGGCGTGCACAATCATTATCCTATTACTTTTTATTAATACTTCCATGAAAAATCATTTCTGATAGTTTTAATCGCTGATTAGGTGAAAAGTGTCAAATACCCAGCCGTACCTCTTGCGTATTTAATTGTGCCAGTTGGTACCTACGCTTTTATGAGAGATTACGATAGTGATAGTTATAATAAGAATCAACATTTGATATAATTATTACGATCATAGAAAATTTCGTAAATATACAGGGTTATTTGTAAAACACTGGCATCGTCTCAGGACCATGATAAACAACAACTTTTGTTATATGACTTTTAAAATGGATCAAAATTATTTTAGTTCGTCAGATTTTCATACAAAAATAAAAATATTTAAATTGAACGTTCTAAATATTACGAAGTCTATGCGAAGCAAGCGATAGTATTGTATTGTACTATATATACTATAGCAAGCGATAGCGGAGGGGAGCGGGATCGAGCGGCGGGGTATTTGATGCGCTTGTGTCGCGTCGCGTGGGTATAGCAAAATGCAGAGTTGAAATGTGTTAGATAGAACAACGAAATCTTGAAGGTTTGTTTTTGATAAATGAATTATGTTTGGTAAAGGCATAGAACAAAAATTGTTGTTTATGATGTAAGTAATAGTCCTGAATGGTTGTTAGTGTTTTACAAATAAGCCTGTATGTGTATCATTTGAAATATTTTGTATTAATATAGTTTTTTAAGGGTAGCAAAATCCTGAAAATAAAACGCACATTGTTAGGGCCTGTATAGACTTAATTAGCTGCCGTTAACAGTCACGTTAAATTTCGCACGTCTTCACACGTTGTTCTGCCGCGTATTTTGTGTGGTGCTACGTGGCTCGAGCAAAACGGGCGATACTAGTACCTATCGCAATATCGCTAAGTTAGATAACTTAGTATATTGTCGTCGCGCCTACTGGCCTGAAAGTCTTCTAATCTCATCTGACTACATACTTTTTTCAAAACTCGAATTAGCTTTATCTCTTCTCTCTCGCTCTCTACATTATATTCATTTACTACCTCACCCGGCGAATTTCGTACTGCTTAATAGTCAATTAATGTGCTATATCTTTCAATGTAATCAACCGATTGTGACGAAACAAAGCCTAAATCATAAATCAAGTTGCACAAATTTTATTGTATAAAAATTATCTTCATTGATTTCGTACATTTTACGTGATGCGCGCAAAACTAAAAACTTTTATAGATTTATTACATAAATGAATGTATAGATAATTTTAAAATTATAAAACAAAATCCCCTGCTATTTATGTCTGGCTATCTATTTGCGATATATTTACTCAAAAATTACTAAACGGATTCTCATACGGTTTTCACTAATAGAAAAAGTTATTCATGAGGAAGGTTTATAAGCATACTATAGTAACGAAAAGTCGAAAATTTTAAAAGTTGTAGCATCCGTGTAATGCTGCAGCGTTAGCTCTAAACTCTCTGATGAACAATTCGGAAAGTTCCTCCACTGTGTGGATCACCTGGAGGACACGGTGGAGCGGGGCCTCTACCGTATCCGCTTGGGCAGGGCACCATCGTGTCCTCGTAGGGGCGGCCGGGCGCCAGCATTGGTACAGGCCATAGTCGGCAGCTTTCTGTGAAGCAGTAATGTAAGCAAAGAAGGTGGACGCACGAGGGTACCGGTTTCTGGCCACCGTAGGCGCGGCCTTGCAACCGTCTGGTAAGACATCGTTTTGAAAGCAAAGGTTTTTCTTGAAGACTTTTTTAATTAGCATATCTAATAGCTAAGCATCTATAATCCTTATCTTTGGTGTCTTTAGTTACATATTTATGTTATTCTTTTAAGACAATCACAATCGGAAAAGTTGAGCTAGTAGCAAAGGTTCTCCTGAAAAAGATGTTGCTACCACCAGTATAGATCTTATACCTATGGAGATTTGAGGCAAATACTTACGCTACTTTACGTAATATCTATTTTTGAATTGGGAACGTGGGCATTTGTAACCATTCTATTGACGCCATCATATCAATCATTCTATATCCATAATAATTATAAAAAAAATATCATTAGATCTAGACACGTTTTAAGGATAACAATATCATAGAGCGAGTATTTGAAATGGCGCAAACAGTAGCAGTTATAGCTAACAATCTGAAAGATAAAGCTAACTATATGTTTGATATAAATTATGATTTTAATCAAAATTTTACCTTTATGTTTTGTAATTTTATTTAATCGTTGTATGTTGTGTTAGCGGCAGTTTTTACAACGTAGCATTACAAAATAAATAATAGTAGTAACGTAACAGATTTAAAACTTTAAAAAATATAGTTGCACAGGTGGAAGCATCAGCGTTGCTCACAAAATTCAAATTAAGGCCTGCCTACTGTCCACTGTCGCGTTGCTTTATAGACGCGTAGTCATCATTATACGCTCGGTGTACACCTGCGTGACGGTAAAATATAAAAATACGCGTCTATCAAGCTATGCGTTCGTAGTCTTAGTGGTTTTTTTTTGCATTTTCTTGTTAGTGTCATTAAAATAGTATTTGGAATCGTGACATATTTATTTACGTAATTATAACCATTTAACCTTTTGAATGTCTTATGTTACACAGTTCGACATAGGCAATTGTCTTTCTATTGTGTCTCTAATTACGGCATTCAAAGAGTTAAGGGTGGTCTTTGAAACCGAGATAATGTTTCATTCATCTGGCCTTGTTTTCGTACCAATCTATTTTGTGTCGTAACCCACTGGGCACAAAGGAGTGCCTTTGATACGTTTAGTGATGGGGAAAAAATAATGTGTAAATAATTTTTTTAAATTGTAAACGTCTTAGGCTCGGTCTGGACGCCGGACGGTGAGTTATCCATTGCATCGTCCACAAGCCCATGTCTACGGTAGTTGCAAATCGGGATCGAGGTCCCTGCGGCTGGGATATGAGGAAGTTCGTTGCCTCACGCATGCACCTCCTTTATTAGCATTACTGCTACGCAGAAGGAGACGACCGCCTGATCCTCTTCGCTACGTATTATGGCCAGTACTAAAACCCGGCGCGAGAGATCGTAGCCGTGGATCGCCCCCACGAGGACACGGTGTAGTTCTGCCCAAGCGGGGCGCACTTACACCGTATGTTGGTCCTGCTGGCTAATCACACAATGCTGTCACCCAGGCGTTTCTTCCGCATGAATCGGGTGCACGAACCTCCTGAACTTACCGTATCCGTTCATGCGGAATTTGGTGTTTTTACTATAAATACTAGCGACTCCCCCGGTTATCAAAATCCATTGTGTAGTATATAAGAAGTAAGCAGAAAAATAAAGTAGGTCTTCTTCTCTAAAGTAGTCTCTTTTTTTCTTTGAATAGTTTTAACGGTGAAAAGTTTGTATCTTTCCTATTTTAATTTACTTGATTTCAGATTATTATCTTATTTCGCGCTGTCTGTAATCTGTGTATCTTATCTGTAATGAGTTTGATTTTGAGAAGGGTGCTTTGGCAAGATTGGTTGACCTTTAAAATTTTTATACTTATCTTTACTGTTCATAAATACGTCTTGGTATAATCAAGTTGTTTTTATGTTTCAGGGTATATTTTGAATTACCGAGAAATATGAACGAGTATTTAATCAGCTGTCACGTTGTATGTTGTTCTTTTTCAAACAAATGCGCAAGAGGGAAGTGATATACCGAACATTAAACGTTATTTAAATATAATGATTAGTCAGTGAGCAGGCTATAAGTCGATAAGATCCTATTCGATAACTCTATTAACTCTGAAGATACATTGATAAAACTATATTCTCAGTAATCGAAAAATCTTGAACGAAAAGACGATTTACCTATAATTTGTTGTTTATAATCGCGATTATCGGTATTTAAATGAAACATTTTTTAT
This sequence comes from Mythimna albipuncta, assembly GCA_929112965.1. Lineage (NCBI taxonomy): Eukaryota > Metazoa > Arthropoda > Insecta > Lepidoptera > Noctuidae > Mythimna > Mythimna albipuncta. Next base: position 4,709,611 of record OV815973.1, read on the forward strand.
CGATTTCATTTATCAGGTTTATGGTCGGAAGACTTGGATTTCACAAGAATATGATTAAGGTTTCATGACCTCTGCAATAACTTGTGACTTTTTGAAGACTTCAAGTATTTATAAGACACGTGTTTTGAAACCTGTTTGAAGTGGCAAGTTTTGTGCAGAATAGTAGTAATCAGGTTAATGTCCTTCCAGGGTTGCGAGATTGTATGAAAGACTTCCTGTGACCCTAGAACGCAAAAAGCAACTGATGGAACACTAGTGGTTTTTAGTAAGTCACTTCCTCTCGTTCATCATGCATCATCCCGAGCGAGAGAAGTTGAATAAAACAAAAAAAATTGTAGGTACCTCGGCACCTTTTAATTTCTGAAAGTGCTGGTCCGATATCAAATTTTTTTCACCGATAGAAAGCTGCGTTATTCCTGAGTGACATAGGTTATATTTTGTATGCGTGGGCGAAGCCGCGGGCAAAAGCTAGTTTCAAATAAACCATTTACAAGCACTTTTGAACTGTCAAAGTCGGTCAGTCACAAAAAAGGTGAAGCTATTTGCTTAGCTTTATCGGACTAGACCCGTCCGATAAAGCTAATTATATAAATAAAAATACAAGTTTATGCTTATTTGTAATGTGAATAATTGTGTAGAAGTAGGTAGTATAACATTCGAGGAGGAAATTGAAAATCATCCTGTTCTATAAAAAAGGTGATCTAGCGGACTTGCTTATGGGGCGACGGTTTCCTAAACTATTTCTTTTCTGCCTACTTATAAGAATATCTTCAGACTGAAAATTTTCACTATCGACAAAGAATAATCATGGAATCGGAAATTCTATTTCGCACCTGTAGTTGCTAGACCTGAAGATTATAAACAAAATCCAGACTACAATAAAAATACTGATAAGCGGAATGAAATTAAAAGATAAAGTGACAAATAAAAAAAAACATTAGTAATATTGTTTACTGGGAGAAAAAAAACATTGTTAAGTTCACCATTGTACATGAATTGTAAAATCATTGTATTGTTGTTGTGTGTTGTATTGTTGGTGTTGTTGTTATGTTGTGTGTGTATATTAAGTTTTTATATACACTAAGTATGTTTATAAGTGTAAATAATTAATTAATATATAATAGTGTGTACAGATTAAACTGAAAGAAATATAAAAGAAATATTTGTACAGTAAAGAATTAAGAAGATACCTTGACATTCTCACCCCAAAGTGAATGGAAGTGAGTAGGCCATATTGCCAGGTTAACAGACGATAGAAGGACAAGGGAACAATAAAATGATTGGGACAATGAGACAAGGTAGTTACATGAAATAGTGGAGATGGTAGGCTAAAGCTAAAGATAACATCCCTTTTACCCGATGCCGGTATTAGTTACATAATACCATAATTTATTTTCATTTAAAATTTTAAGCTAGATACCATAGGTATTGTAATTTACTTTTTTTCTATCTGTCAATTGCATAATTCGTATTTTGGCCAATCTTAGTGATAACACTAAATGTCCACTATTTAATTTTAGCCGTGGGTATAAAAATATATAACCAGGTTTTCCAAAAAAAAAATACGACTTACAAAAATGACTACGAAATTAAAGTGATTTTGCATTTTTTTGTTTAGTTTAATCTTCGTTGTATTCTATTAAGTCTTTTTTTCGTATCCATGAATATTTTGTACGATTTGATTTCTTAGAAGGAATCTTTTTTCACGCCTCCATAGCTTTCCAGACCTAATAATGATTATGTAAAAATATTAGCTAGCCAGCTCACCGAGGCAAAGAGCTCCGAGACGAAAACAACGCAAGTAAGCAATACAAATAAATAGGTTCATGAATAATGCGGTCTCTAAGGTGAGGTGTTTGCCTTGCTGACGACACTCGTTCCATTTGGGCACACTCTCCCCAGACTTAAACTCTCATTGTGGTAATAGCACATAGTTTATATAGTGAGTCCGACCGAACGGCGTAATGTCTTATAATATTTCATAGGAATTGCCGTCGGTAAGGTACGCGCTCCCTTTTTGTGATTTCAACGATTCGCAGGTAAGCTAATTTAGTAAAGCGGTCGTTTGGAACATGATCGCGTACAAATATGAGTCTCTAAACTATTGTCAAAGATTTATGAATATTTACTTGGTATTTCCATGAAAACGCTAAATGCTGGTAGTTTAAATAAACACATTGGCTACCAAAAAACGAGCGTCCAACCCGAGGTACATTTTCATACAACCGCTCTTACGCCATTATGACTTTATTACACATAATATTACATATTTTTCTCTAGGTATTTTGGAAACGGGTATCTTTGTACATATTACCAAGTTTTCTATTGAAATCAAAACATATAATTATGTAGGTTTATGTTCAACTAATCCAGTAAAGACCTCTGAAAAATTGCTATTATGCGTTAACTTTGGCCCTTCCTAATACACTTATTAATTTAAAAAGTAAAGAATATATATACCTAATATTTATTAGAAACCTTCCACATTTAAAATAGATTCTGAATGAAATTTTTTTTCCCAAAACACTTTTAAGGTTTTTAAAAAAATACGTACCTACTTGTCGGAATAAATTTTGTCAAACATTTAAGTGAGTGACAGAATTACCGAATGGCAACAGAGCGTTCAGTCGCTATCTCTCTTTTTTTGTCGTTGTCTCTTTATACCAAACGCTGGACGAAAGAACCAGCTTTGAAATCATATTAACTTTGACGACAGACGGATCAGGGAGGCCTTATTAGCAATTTTTAAACATAGCTTACCTAAGCTACCCTAACCTAACCACACATAATCATACTTTTACATCTATTTATCAATTGACTTTGTTTTCAAAGTGCCGTCACCGCACCTATCGGGTACTGCAAGGTTCGACTAATTCTGTGGCCTGCCACATGTCATTGTAGCCAGCCTAATTGAGGTGGTCGCGCCGCCAATGAGTTCCCAACTAACGGTAGGAGGAGTTCACATCGGTGTCGGGTCGACGATGAAGTACCTGGGACTCGTCCTCGACAGCCGGTGGAATTTCGTGGAGCATTTCCGACGTCTGGCTCCCAAACTGAACCGGACTGGGGCTGCGCTCAAGCGGCTCCTACCCAACCTTGGGGGTCCAGATGCCTCCTGCCGGAGGCTCTACTAAACGCCTGCCTGGCAATTCGGATGGTGCGGGGATACCGCACGATTTCCCGCGAAGCGGCGAGCCTTCTGGCTGGCCTACCACCGTGGGATCTGGAGGCAACAGTCCTTGCACACATGCACGACATGCGCGTGGAGATGCAACGCCGGGGTGAAAGTCCTCTGCCGCGATAGGTCGCGGCATGGCGGACAGAGCTCCGGCGGGATCTCATGGTGGAATGGCGTCAGCGACTATCGCAACCCAGTGCTGGGCACGCCACAATTATGGCGATAAGTCCCCTCTTTGAGGCGTGGCTGGAAAGACCTCACGGCGTCCTTACCTTCCGCATGACACAGGTCCTCACCGGAAATGGCAAGTTCGGGAGGTTCCTGTTCCGAATTAAAGCGGAAGTGACGCCCGGGTGTCGCCACTGTGCGGAACACCCGGAGGACACGGTGGAGCACACAATTGCGGTGTGCCCTGCTTGGGTGGAGCATCGCCGTGCCCTCGTGGGGGTGATCAGCGGCGGAGACCTCTCGCGCCGGGCCTTGGTCGAGGCCATGGTCCGGAGCGAGGAGGAGTGGCAGGCGGTCGCCGACTTCTGCGAAGCAGTAATGCTCGCTAAGGAGGAGGCCGACCGCATCAGGCAACGGCGCTCTCGCCGCCGCCGGGATTCCGATCCCGATTTCCAGCCACCGTAGGCGCGGGCTTGCGGACAGTGTGCAATGGGTAGCTCGCTGTCCGGCCGTCCGGTAACTGTCCGGACCAAGCCCAAGTCGTCGACGGCGCGCGCTGTTCCCGCGCGCCTCAAGGAGTTGTCAGCAACAGCAGGGGCCCAGCCGGGTCGAAGCCTACTGGGGCCAGGGTTATCCGAAAGGGCGCTCGAGCCCCGGTATGAAGGCTTAAAGGTATGGGATGGGTTTTTTAGTCAGTAAGAGTCTGACACTATCTCCCGCTCCGCCCAAGAGCGGGGCTTGTCATAAGATGATTTTTCCCACCGAAAAAAAAAAAAAAAAGGTGGTCAGTAAATTATAGTACTTTCTGAAGATCTAAGGAATACCTATTATAGGTAGTATATATAGATAATTATCTTTAACTGGTAAACTAAAATAAATATATCAGCGTCAGGAATATTTGCCGAACTCGTACTGAGCTGGACTCGTATTTGGTGCAAAATTGAGATGCACACCGCACTATGGCTCTTAACTGTTTTATTTACTCTTAGTATATACTCAAAAAAATTAAAATAAATACCTACAATAGATAAGAGCCATAGTGTTAATTTTGTGTAAGTGCTTAGTCTTCATAATTTTAATTGTAGGTACTTGGGTTAATGGCTTGTGTTGTAGCAAATAAAGGATCTATCTAATTTTATTCATATTTCTAATCTAATTTAATCTAGGTCATCAAGGTCCCTTAAGTACGGACTAAATAAATTAATCGACTTGGTTTTACATGGATCTCTCAACTTTTTAGTGAGAGTTGAGTTGAGTTGCTGTGTTGCGCGCCATGGTTTTTATACAAGTTTGATGGCATTGACTTTGCAAACGAAATCCGATGTGGTTTTTTTTTTTTCGGTTGTTAAGAATCATCCAAATGACATCCCCCGCCCTTGGGCGGAGCGGGGCACACCTCTGCCGTGTGCTCCACCGTGTCCTCCGGACGTTTTTCACAGTGGTGACACCCGAGCTTCTCTTCCGTACGAATCCGGTGCAGGTACCACCTGAACTTACCATGTTCGGTGAGAACGTGCATAATGCGGAAGGCGAGGGCGCTATGAGGTCTTTACAGCCACGCCTCTAAGAGGGACTTAGCGCCATAATTGTGGCGTGCCCAATCCGATGAGGAATTCAATTTGGATTAAAAACTTTATACTTGGGTTAATTACACTGATAAAATGAAAAAATCTACGTTGCACATTGATCATACCTACTTATTTAATAATATTAAAGCTAGATAAGCTGAGTTATAATTTTCTATAGCTGCTAATAAATGCGACAATGATACCATATATTAATGAAAAGAAGGAAACTGTTAATAAAATATTATTATTTTGTGTATTTAGATTACAGTGTAAAATTACTTTATAATGTTCTCTTTGTTTGACAATAAATTACCATTGCCAAACAAAAAGTAAGTAACTATTCCACTCATCAGCAGTTGATGACGTGTGAGATTTTATATAGGGTGCACGTATATATGTAGTTGATTTAAAAACAGACATATGCAAGTCTTTTGTGTATTTCAATATGTAATTTTAGTTTTTATAATAACAATTGCTAAAGTAATGATGTTGTTCATGAAATTGTTTTTATTGCTATTCAGAGTATAACTAAAACTTATGATTTGAAAACTCTTTAATTGAACTTTAATAAAAATGAAAAATAAATATAGTTTAAAAAAACAAAAAAAAAAACACGCTTTAATAGCACATCAAACTAAAAAGTGTAAAATAATTTTCAATATCTCCCTCCTTGCGTCTTATTCCTCAATGCTGAGGGTCGTGACCTCCCTGCTTCATCACTCTAACCCTTATGATATTCCTCCATCTGTTTCTGTCTCTGGCGGTGTGAAGGGCATTGTACATCGTAGAATCAAGAGCGGTGCAGATCTGATCGGACCAACGTATTGGGCTGCGCCCGCGAGGCCTTTTCCCGTCCACTTTACCGGTCACAATTAGCCTTTCGAGGTTGCCACCGTTTCACGCCACAATCATGGCGATAAATCCACTTTTTAAGGCGTGGCTGGAAAGACTTCACGGCGTCCTTACCTTCCGTATGATGCAGGTTCTCACCGGACATGCTTCTTTCGTGGGTTCCTGCACCGGATTCGTGCGGAAGTGACGCCCGGGTGTCGGGTGCATTTATTATTATTTATTGAAATTAAGAATGTTATAAAATGTAAACGAGTCAATGACTGCTATGGCAAAATCAGGCTCCTGTCGTGGATTTTGTATTTGTTGCAATATTCTGTCAATCCCAAAGTTTAAAGCATAAACCCACGATGCGTATCAATTGACCACTTATTGCCTGATTGAAATATGTAATTTTTATAGCTTAGTCTATATGAAGCTAAAAACGTCGCAATGTCGTATATTTTATTTAAAACATTTCAACCCGGAACAACTTGATCAAGAGAGTCAATTCTATCAGCATAAACGCTGGAAACCGTAGAATGTTTACGATGGGATGGCCAGCTAATGTCGTAACGTCAATACAATAAATCCGTTTTAACACAGGTGAGCCTCTTGCCATATTAAAATGTAAATCACACGGCCGATTTAATTTCAGGGTTGGAGAAGCTTAATAGGGGCATGTAAGGTAAGAGAGGTAGCGGTTTTTTTTTTGGTGGGTAAAAATCATCCACATCCCCCACCCTTGAAACTGAAGACAGTGTTAAACTTTTACTGAATAAAATCCCACCCCATTCCTTCATTGCCTTTCATCTTTCAAAAGCAGACCCTTGGCCCCAGTAGGCTTCGATCCTGCTAGACTCCTACGGTTGCTGACAACTTCTTGAAGCGCGTGGGAACAGTACGCGCCGTCGACAACTTGGGCTCGGTCCGGACGGTTACCGGACGGTCGGACAGCGAGCTATCAATTGCTTGCCGTCCGCAAACCCGTAATGTCATAGGGGTTACTAGTATGGGTAGCAAATCGGTGATAACTTTGTAAATTTTACTGCAGTTATCATCGATTGCTGATTTGTTGCGGGCGGCCCGTACAGTCAATAGATATTAGCAATTGAGATCGATTGTGAGATATTAGAAGTAGATTCACAGATTAATACGTCCAATCACAAGATCTCTAGATAAGGAAATCAAGATGGTGATCTGTTGATTGCAATCAAGATTGGACGCACATGTGCAGACTCATGTCAGTCTCACGATGTGCGTAGGAATAATTTATGTATCTATATGTACCTACCAATATTATAAAGTTGAAAAGTTTGTTCGTTTAATTAGACGCGCTAATCTCATCAACTACTGAATTGAATTGAAAAATACTTTTAGGGTTGGATGGCTCATTTATAATATTAGGTTATTACTTTAGAAGTGGACCGGTAACCAAAGACGCTGGTAAAACCGCAGAGGTTAACTTGTTTATCTTTTAATCGGCCTGATGGTCTAGTGGTTTGTGACCCTTCACGACCATAGACTAGAATAAACTTTATTTTACACCAAAACAGTAACTAAACTTTTAAAACTACTTACATACGTACCTACAATGGCGGTCTTATCGTTAACAGCGATATCTACCAGACAACCTTAGGTTGGATTGCAAGAACTTAAAATAAAAAGGGTCATTTATTCTGTATCTAGTGATCGATGATCTGGGTGTAATTTATCAATAATATGTAGTACATGTTCGTGTTCAAAATACATACTATGAAAATACATACTATTTATTTAGAAAAGGACATCAACCTTTCACAAAACTCTTTTTCAGGACACGAAAAGAAAATCAGCCTGTCAATAAAAACTGTACAATCAAGTTAATGATTTTGTCATTTTGTTAGGAGTGGCTCAATTTTTTTTCTTTGTTTTTTGAAAAAATATCTTGTAGATGGTGGTTCGGTTTCGTCTACTGAGCAAGCTCTTAAAATTTGCGGAGACCTGTTCCTTACAACCCTGTATATCAGTATGTTTATCAGTTGTCTAGGACTCATAGCGCAAGCTCTGCATAGTTTGGGATTAGAAAGAGTTGTGTGAAAGTTAACCCTAGGTTGACTGGTAGAGAATGCCTAAGGGATCTAAACAGACGGACTGCACTTAAACTGCAATTTGCAGTTGGATTGCAGTTGAAATGCTGTCCCTGTTTAGACCCTAAAGCATTAAGTCCGCCTTTGTACCTTTGTGTTGCATGAAGTTTTAATAAATAAATAAAGTAGACAAAATAAAATCGATATCAATAAACGGAAACGTCGTAGGTGCCATGGTTGCTTCTTGTTAACAATATCTGCGTGTCAATAGTGTCTTACCTATATACTAGCCGTCAATAAAAAAAAAATCTTTTGCTGGAGAACAGAGAAACACGCATTTCATTGACTTTAGTGTTAATATTATATGACAAACTATGATAGCTATCGCTGCCACTTGTCCTTTATGTCGCCTCCTACACTAGTTGGCTCATCTTGCCCGGCCCGGGGCGCCGTGAATGCCTCGTCCAAACAAATTGCGTTAACTGCTGACCCAATGAAATATCCTCGTGTAGGTCCGTGTTTATCTTCTATTTTGACTTTGTCGACGCGTACGTGCCGCGCTAGTAACTTAGCTTAGATTACTTACAAGTTGCTACGTTAGTTCTACTTGAGATATTCTGCTTCTATCATTGTGTCTAGATTTTGTGTAATTTATTTGTGTGGAAAGAAAATGGGTGATACAGTGGTTGGTTCGAGATTGTTATTTCATTATCGAACATCGTGATGTCAGCTATAAGGCCATATAGTTTATTTCGATCGAGATGAATGTAGTTAGTTACGACTTTGTTACCTTCTTGAAATTGTAATTGTTTTTATCCTCAAGAATAAATTTTCTTTATAGTAAAGCATATTTTGACACGCCTTTAACTCTAAATACTTAATTGAGAAAACGGGTGTTGGCTGATTGTATCTTGATACAGAAATATAACCGTGTTATCTTCTCAGCAATTTTAACCAGTAGGTTCATTGGGTATTAAGTACAATACTTACTTATTATTGTTTATTAGTCTGTTGATTTTCTAGATTCCTAATCAGAACTGGAACGCTTAGTAGAATAATAAAGATACGAATCATAATAAAATAGTACGATCAAAATATTGATATTTCAATAATTCTAAATGAAGATCGAGGACGGAAGGTCTTTGTCCTGACGTTTTACAACAGAACAACATTCCGATAGTAAAAATACCAGAACAAAATAACTACTCAAAACCATTTATCAAAACATCAAAAGAATATTTATTGAAATAACAAGTCACCGAAACTATAAAAACATTATCACCTGATAGATAATACTTTATGAACTGAATCAGAAAATCTTCAGGGAAATAGGGCGAAAGTCTGAGACATCGTGATTATCAGTTAGTGTCGTTTATAGTCTACTTACTATGTAGGTGTCTATAATCTTGACATTATGCTGAGTAATGAGGTAGTAACTGATTAAAATCTCCCTAATTCGAAACTTTTGTCGATACTAAATAAATAACAAACTCCAAATCTAGAACAAAATATATTTAAAGTCAAAATTTTGATCGAGCACCCGGTTTAAAAGACAAACAAAAGATAAATCAATACATTAGTGGTGTATAGTATGTATGTCTGATTAAAGAGTGACTCGTGTCAAAGGACCATTTAGGTAATTCATTTGTTTCAATAGATCCTTTAAATTCATCTTAGGGCCTAGGCCGTAACACTACGGTATGGGGCGCCGCCGCCATTATCGGGGAACACCTTGGCGTCGTCGCCATATTGAAAAATTGCGGTGCCGTCACAGTAACACGGTACGACGTCGTGCGTACGGTGTCGTGAACTGTGAGCGGCACTAACGATTGGCTCCTCGACAGTCGAGGTTTATTTCTTAATTTTATTTGGCTCTTCAACAGCGAATACACTGTTACATATAAAGGAAAACATTGCGATCTAGCGAATAATAAGTGCCTAATGGGGCCATCGGCCCTCGGCCCTCGGCCATCACTTAAAGAAGAGCAACATATATGATTGATATAAATAATTATACACTATTTTTAACACCTTAATAGCTAATAATAATAATTGAACAACAGGAAAAAGAACATTGTACACAGCGAATTTAACATTAAACATATTTACATTAATTGTGATAATTATGATTTTTGTTAAATTTTTACATTAATTCTGATATCTTTATCGTGTTCTTTGTAGGATAGGTTTCGCTTGAATGTCTGATAAACTGTACATTGAACACTTTGTTTTGGACTTTCAACTAGCAATAGATGACGTTTCTATAAATCTAGTCAATACAAGGGGCGAATTTTCTTAAAACTTCAATATCGATTCACGGCACGACGCGGCGAAGTGGCCGTCGATCATTCATCGTGGCGACGCCGCCGTACCATGGAATTGGGACCAGGCACTTAAAGAAAGAAAGAAAAAAAAAACACGTTTATTCGGCACAGTGAGGTGTGTGTACCTGATACAATGACATAACAATTATTATAGTAGTATAGAAACTTAAACTTAAAATACATCAACATTGTATGTCTCATTGCTGCGCCAAATAGGTCCAGTTCAGCTTAATGCTAGGCCACTACGAAAGAAAGATAAAGAAGAGGTGAAAGCTTTCTAAAATAAATGCATTTATTTCAATTATACCTAAATAAAAAAATGGCCATCGTTTTTTCTCCGAATACAATTTTAGAAATTATGTAGCAGTCAACAAATTTGACACAAAACTCCCTTTTAAAACGTCTTCATTAATAATAATAATATAATTTAGATAAATAAAATCTTCAAAGAATCTCAAAGTAAGGTATGACTGACAGTTTGAACTGATATAATTCTTCCACGTTATCAGAGAAGCAGTCCGAAAAAGACACCTTAATAATTCATACAGCCGTCTGTTGTTGTCAATCTTTGTTTCGTACCTCGGCAACGGCAAGAGGCAGCTGTCATTTGCAGCCGCCCTTATCTCGCTTTGTTTGCGTGTTTTCTGTAACGTTAGGGGGGTTGCACACGAAGTTTAATTAAAGTGGTTTAGGAACATTAAGATCTCACTAAATTGTTGACCGTGCTTCCTTTTCAAATTACAATTGAGATTGAACTGTACTTTTAAATTTTATCACGTTTGTAGATTACGTTCGATTTTTTATATATTTACAACTAGTTTTTGCCCGCAGCTTCACCTGTGTACATAAAATAAAACCTATGTCACTCAGGAATAAAGTAGCTTTCTATCGGTGAAAAAATGTTTGTAATCGGACCAGTAATTTCAAAGATTACTTGCTATGAACAAAAAAAAACTTTATCTCTTTATTGTATTAGTGTTGATTAATATGAAAAAAAAATCATCAGAGCGATTAATATGATGCTTTATTTGATAATTAATTAAAAAAACATATTCTTGAATGCAATGAATGTATATGGAACATGATAATTCAAAAATATTGTCAAGCCTTTAGACATGATTATTTTTTTACGGCATTGTTTGAAAAACCTTACCGCGGCCTTAGAATGCAAGAGTATACCCAAGTAAAGGAACATCGGTCGGTTTAGGCAGTAAAAGTGTGATCCGCTTGCTCCATCCAGGGCAGGAGAGAGTTATTTGATGATTTCCTATCTAAGAAAAGGTGTGAGATTTATTTTATAGACAGTGAATGCTATGCGATCAAAAACTATTAATTTAAATCTGATAATAGATAAATAGATTTCTATTTATTTGCGTATAATGTAGGTAATTAATTCAATTTTTTTTTTGGTTGGATGGCAACGCTCTTATTGGTACTTATCTTTAAGTTAATGCTTAACTAATGACTAATTTTGAATCGGAAAACTAGTCTAGTAGTATTAGTAACCATCCCTAAAAGCCAAGTACGATTAAAAATTACATAGGTACAAATTATTTTACTACCCTGAATTTTATTACGAACGCGTCCAAATGTAGAACCCGCTTAATTTTTTTTTTAAACTTCTTTCTCTTTTAGATCTAAATCGCGGACAAGGCCGCTAATAGACTTACATTTTATTTCTTTTATTTTTCCAAGTGTCGTCCGCTCCAGTAGATATTCTTGATAAAGTTTCTTCAGTTCTTTAAGTGACGTCGCATTGAAATTCTGTACGGAGCTTATATTCATTGAACTGACTCCACAATCTTGTTTCTTTAACATGAATTTCAAAGAGGGTGGTCCGGACGCTGCATGAGATACGATACTTATTGTTCTATGTCTGTTCAGTTTCTAAGACTAGAATAAGAATAATGTAAGTACATAAGGTGACTGGCAATTATTGTACGATACTTAAACACGTGATTTTGCTCATGATAACTAACAACTTTTACTATGGGAATAAAACCTGAAATCGCGAAAAAAATCAGCTGTTTAGTACACTTATGTTTGCCTAATGTACTGAACAGCTGATATTTTTTTCGCGATTTCGGCTTTGCTTCCATAATAAAAATTGTTTATTATCATGAGAACAACACGTGTATAAGTATCGTACACCAGTCACCCTATGTATAGTTTTATTTAGTTACGAAAAAAAATATTTTGAAATTATTACATAATCATTAACTATAACTAATTTAGATACCTTTGGTAGAACCTGTATCTTGACCACCACTTTGACGAGACCTGAGTTGTGATAACAATTAATTACAATTTCTTGTAGTTGGGCGGACATCGCTGTCAGTGACGAGATCGCCACTGAACCATATAATATATGTAGGTACAGTTATGTTCATGAAAAGATTATGTCACTATTTTGGTGTACAGTAAAGTCTATTATAATACATCTAAAGTTTATTATGTTTTACTTAGGTACGTATCTGAAATATTTAAAATGTAATTTTCAATTTAAAGCCAATTTTTCGGGTTATTCCCTGATGACCCCAACCCCCAGAAGCTTCGTACAGGAAGCACTGGGTTTATTTTTATCTTGATAAACTCAAATAAAAGTTTAGCTGAAAAGTTACCAGCAGAAGATGCTAAATAACATTTTATTACTACTTTACTAAAATTATTATATTTAACATTAAGAATTAGGATTAAGTGATAGGTTTACTTTGGTAAAGGTAAATATTTTAATTAAAGATTACAATATAGACTGTACTAGAGCAAGAAGGTTTTTTTAAACCTAGTTACAAAATAAATATCATTTACATGGGATATTTATTTAAAGTATCTCTTTTTAATGTGGCATACTAATATGCAAAAATAAAAAACGAAACTAACCGTTTTTTGACATCACATGTAAATAAAAAAATGCTTATTAAATAACTACATTATCATCTTTAAGTCTCAAAACATGCAAATATCAACTAAAAAAAGAATCCTAAATAAAACAGTAATAATAAAAGTTTTCGATCAGTATTTTTAAAAACATACAAAATCGTCGATATTGTTAAGATTTAAAAAAATATTTAATAACTACATAACTTTACACATAATCTCAACATAAACTCAATAAACTTGAGTAGAGCACTTTTATCTCGACCGCGATCTTACAAATTGAAAACAACAGAAAAATAAAATAAAAATAAGTGTATATTTGTCGTATTCGGGATCTTCGGGGACCCCCTCGGGGATCGGGGTCCTCAGGGAATAACCCAATTTTCCTATGGTCTTACGACTCGAAGTTACGCCAGTTATAAATGAAAATGTAATTACATATTATTACGTCTCGGTGGTACCAAAAAATATCCTTTAAGACCTACTAGTAGTAAAAGTATTTGATTGTTATTTAAGTATTTGGATGTTTGGGATTTGATGCTATACGGCACTGATAGAAACCTAACGTTGAGGTTGGGTGAATTAAGCACACTGATCAGACATCGGCCTTAGACATTAGAAAAAAAACGTTGCCCCACATTAGGAATTACTTCTGTATCGTGGGTGGGTTCACAAACACACAACCAAGACACTCAGACTCGGAACACCTATCTATAGGCCATACAAATATTTATTCACGCAGCGCAGTCAGTCGCTGAACCACTGCACCAAACGTGCCACTAATATTAAACCTGCCAAACTTTTATCTAAAGTTTTACCTGACAGGTTTGCATGCGCAGTTATACCTCTCAGGTAAGCTTGTGTGGAAACCTGCACATTGGTGCAACATGCACGCTCCGATTTTGCCTGTACATTTGAGTTTGTGCCTAGCATGTATGGAGGCTACCTTTTTAGCTACGTGTATTCTCTAGTAACAGTGCACCCAATACACCTTCGTATTTATTGAAACTTCATGTACAACAGTGGTACATAGGCGGACTTAATGCAACAAGACATTCTCTTCCAGTCAACCTTTCATTTTCAAGATGGATACTTATCTAAAGCTAAATTCAGGATGGACATCACACAATGACCACGACTATGTACCACACAGGGTACGCTACGCAGCGAAGAATAATCAGTTTAAAAGATGACCTTTTAGTTAAATGCGTAGTGACTATCGTGTGACCCTTGTGCCTTGAGGGACACCTGTAATTTCTTAATAGCCTATTACTGACAAGAAAAGAGCTTGTGTTTTAGCAAATGACCGACACAACATGACCATTTGTTTTGTAAGTAATAAAACTGAACGTCGTGTCGTGTTCTTCTTTTACCGTTGAACAAACAAAAGTAGGTCTTAAATAGTATATTTTGAATTATGCACGAGATGTGAATCTAAATTGTAACTTTGTTAATTTTGGACTCTATGCAAGATTATTCTCGTATTTATTTATTTAACGTTCTATTTAAAGTCTCAGCTATAGTACAGGATACGGTTAAGAACGACCTTCACCGGTTTGTTTAATGGATGAAACCTATTTTATGATACATTTAGTATATTAAATAATATAACGCGGGTGGGTTGCCTGAGAAATTCCTGGCCAAACATTTTTTTTTTCTTTTTTGTAAAATGCACCGGTGTGTTTAACGAATAAATTTAATACTAACCGAAAGAGTGAAGCCTTTAGAATATAAAAATGTTGGGTTGCCTATTTGTATCCTGGCATAGCTATGGGTTGTCAGGTATAAACAGGTATGCATAAACAGGTGTGTTTTTTTTGTATACAACAAATTCTATTTCAAAATAAACGCTGTTTCATTACAAATACGATGTTATAGTGTTGTCTGGAAAAAAATCTGATATGGATAACGTTTGTGCATTTTTCTAAAAATAAAATAAATTTTCACGTTTTAATTAATAATAGTCTGGCCAGGAATTTCTTAGGCAACCCACCCGCATTATATTATTTAATACACTAAATTTATAATAAAATACGTTTCATCCATTAAACAGATCGGTGAAGGTCGTTCTTAATCGGATCTTAGACTACTACACAACAAGTATAGAAGAGAATTAGTGATTGACGGGTAGTTAAGTCAAGTTGAAAGGCGTTATGGACCGTTCACGACCTTGCCGCTTTGAACAGTAGCTCAGCGCAGGGTGGCCAGCGTAAGATCAGAAGTGTGAAAATGTTTGAAGCGTACCACTAAATGTCGCTTATATCAAAAACGCGCACGCTTACCGATGCCGCTCCGCTTGACGCGACGCGCTCATCTTATGCTAAGCACACTATATTAAATGTAGGTATACTTGAAAAATTGCAAAAAAGTTACTTGATTTTGAAAATTATTTTTTTGATTGAAAGGTTATGCTTCCAAGTTGGTCCCATTGAAATATTGTTATGATCTGATCATGAGCTTCGAAGATATGGCACAGAACTCCTCATAGGATCACAGCAGAACTGTCGTAACAAGTAAATTTGCATTGTTCATACGTGTAGTCGATGACTAGCTGAAAGGAAAGGGGGAGGGGATGTTTCGGACTGATCTGATGACGAAGCCAGAAGGTAAATTAATGTAATCTAACCGTGTTTGGGATTATTAGAATCGTTATGAGATCTATAAGCTCTCTGGCTATAAGGAATTTAAGTTTGGCTGAGAGGTACTTTTTAGTGGTGGTAGATACCATATATAAAAAGTATAAAATAAAAAACTTTTTACAAAAAATAATGCAACCGACTATAAACACTGAAAAGTACAAAATAAGTTTAATTTTGGAAGTCGGTGTTAAATAACGAAGAGGCAAGACTATTATAGAAACACCGACTTCCGAAATTAAAGTTATTTTGTACTTTTCAGTGTTTATTTAACATTGAAGTCGGTTGTATTTTTTTTTTGTAAAACGTTTATTTTTTAAATCTACTCATAAACTCTATTAAAAATGTAACTGTTCATTCGAAAAAAAATTCAATCATAAAGCGTTGTCCTTTATATAAATAACTAAAACTTAATTTCTGGAGGTGACGTATGTCAAAACGGCTTACGTGAGATTAGGTGTATCAAACGAAAATATTGTTTGCCAGTACAGTATAATATTCCTTTTGTTTTTGTAATCTTTTATAAGATTTATAAGTAAGATTTGTACTGACTAATTGAACTGAAATCAAGACGGGGAATGACTTCACGATGATAAAGTTTTCATGATCACGTTTCACGTACAAGTACGGCATCTTGCATTTTGGCTTTTATAGTAGGTACGTAATTAAGATTAACTGATATAGATACTCACGTTGAGGGAAGCCGGTGATATGACAATAATTAAAATACTAAAAATAAAAGAGCAAAAATCAAAATAACTTCTCCCGTTCTGGAGGGGCGGATTTTTTTGACTAAACCACCTGCATTCCTTCAGGGCCATAGTAACTCATTCAATCATTCGCTCAGCCCTAACAGGTATCCTCTCTATTACTGTCGCAACCCCACGTGTCGTGGCGCGCGTCATCCGTCAAAAAACAATCCCTAGCAGACATCGATCCCCTTTGGTTTTGGTGACATCTCTTTAAAACACATGAGGAACAAAACGCGCCTTCGAATTATGCTTGGTTCTCTTGGCAAACGGTCGGACGGTGAGCTACCCATTGTTCGTCGTTTGCAATACCGCAGCTAAGAATAAAAAAGTTTTTTCTATTTCAATTATGACGCTCAATAAATATTGTCTGGGTTTTAGGACTTGGTTTATTCGACTTGTTTACCAAAGAACCAAAACATTCGCCAACCATTTCACACCAGAGCACAACCACCAATATCAACCAAAGTATATTTTCTTAAAACACATCTTCTAAAAGCCGCTAACATTTATCAAATATTATTGGCTTTGTCCGCAAACATACCGTACGTGTTATCTTTGTAACGTCGTAACAAATTTGCGGTGTTAATGCGTTTGCCGTGTAAACTGTGCGCGACCAACATTAGCCGTGTCAGGCTGCTATAACATTTGAACGGGGAACCTAGCGATATATCAAATGTATTGACAATCAACTTGGAGAAATTGGCTATTGGTTTCAAGGAAGCTCTCTCATACATTCGTAGTTTTGTTTACTTAGTTTTTCAAACTAATTATTTCAATAAATAAACTGGAACCACAAAAATAACGGGACAGAAAAACTGCAATATTTCCCAAAATTATGTAATACATCGCTCATAATCAGTATCGATTTATAATACAAAGTACACAAGACTTTCTATATAATTAAATATTATACAAGTAGGATAAATATACTATAGTAATGTATATGAATCCATTACCATGGTACAAGAAGGCTAGAGTCAACTGAGTATTGCTAGAATAGTAGAATTTTTTATCTACGGTCCATAGAGTGCTCCAACGATTTCAAAAGACCGATATGAAATCAAAAGCTCAGGAAATGGAAGGCATTAGCGAGAATTACAACGTGAACTGTGACGCAATCCTGCGGCGATTTTGTAAAGCTGATAAAAAGTTCGTATAGACCATACAAAGCTTGTCTAGTTGATATCGGTGTCAGCAATAAGACCACCCTTGTACCCGTGGACTTGGTGTACAATAAAATATATTCTATTCTAAAACTCTACAGGCTAGCAAATTATCCTAAACTACTCAAACTACGTCGATTTGCCAGGTTACGTATTGCTAAGGACCAGTTTACACGGACAGATGAAGATTGGTTCAAGGTTATGATTGTCAATGAGTTTAAGTGCCTTTCGGTCGAGGATCAATAATGGTACATGTTAAAAAGTGCATTAGTGTATGGTTTAAACATTTTATTTACAGCATACCAGATATGCGGGTTTGTTGAGAAAACACTAAGTGTATCGTGAAATAATAAACTGAAAGGATCATGTAGCCCCGAACAAAATTTTGCTGGCATATGTTTTTAGCGTATTGTGATGTTAAATATACAAAAGTATACAGAATAAATTCCTAAACAATTTTGTCTTAGACATTACTATTAATAGAAGTCTTATATTAAAGATATTCCAGTTTAAAGTTGGTGAGATTACATATGTTATGTTAATAATACCCACGTACAACCTTATGAAATTGAAAAAAAAAAAAACAAACGACAAGATATCATGTTAAATGTTATGTTTTCTTTTTCTCTATGACTTTAGGTGGATGGCTGTTGAAATATCTATTGCTATGCTTTTTATGGAGATGTGATTCTCAATATTGTATTTATTGTTGTGACTACATCATATATTGTGTCATTTTAGCCACTAATTATATTCTAAGCACAGTTATTTTTATTTTTATGTTTATATCTAATGCGGAAATGTATTTCCTAAGTATTTTTTATCAATTATGTATTGAAATTAATAAAGCAAAGCATATTATGTTACTTGACCAAGATTTATATAAGTGGCAATATTATGAGATTAGTTTACCGAAAAGTCCATATAAAGAAAGAAAAAAAAAATAAAAAATAAGCCATGATTATTTACTATCGTAAAAAATCTAGTCAATCAGTTTCCAATTATGACGATTTTTTGCAGTCCATAAATTGGCCATAATCTTGATTTGATAAAACAAAGGCAAATATTTCGTTGGTATATATCATGGTAACTTATACAAGGAAGTACTTATATAAGTATACACTTAATAATTTCATCAACAATTCCCTCGCCGTTGTTGTTTGTGAAGCTACTGCTAGAAGTGTTATATTTTATTAAAATGAAATAGAATACGAAATGCGTTAAGTATTATGTAATACATTCATCGGTCTGTCTACAACATACTATTTCACGATTATATAAGAAATTATCATATATTTTATTAGCGACCCATAATTTCTGCAGCCGCGTGTATTACAAAAACAAAAGAAACATTTTCTGTCTGTTTGTTATCTTTTCAAATTATATGTTTTTAAAACAAAATAGTTATTATTGTTCTTTAATTTGTTTTCATCACTTCAATGTGATTTTGTTGCATCCAATCAGGTTTTATAGGTATGTATTTACTTACTTTTCAATATTGACTTTTAAATGTAAAAAAAAAACTGAAACAAACATAGCTTAACAATAAAAGAAAAATAAAAAAGTACGGAAAATTCTCTCTCATTCCAACTTGAATAAAACTAAATTACCTAAAATAAATTGGATTCTATAAACAACATAAATTGTCCCAAAGTTTACACAACATCTACAAATTACGAAAGAAACCGATAAAAGAAAAAAAGAGTCAAGACAAAATCAAATGAACGATTAGGCCCTTTAAAATTCAACTCAACCCCGACGAGCCCCGAAAAACTCTCAAACGATTGTGAAGCTGTTACAAATAATTCGAATGTAACCGAAGATTATTTTAAATCGACGTTAAGGAAAGTTGGCGTAATAAAAATCGCTTTATCCCGTTTAATACGTCGGCTAGAGGATTAATGACTGTCCAAGTTTCTCCTTAGAAATAAAAAAAGTACAGACAAACTTTGTCTCCTTAATAATTTATTGTGGGGTCCCTAAGCCTTGGCCTTTTTTTACTCCCTCCTTCTAATTGTTACATGAAATGGAACGACGCTCTTTTTATTTCTTTCCCTGTAGGTGACATTTAAGGTACTGTGGTTGAAAGATTAATGGGAAGACCTTTTGGTGTCAAGGTTTTCCGTTCTAATTGGTTGGTTTCTATGGATTAATCTAAACTTTGAAGTAGAAAAAATAAAACAGACTAGCTGGTAACGGGTATTTAACTTTGTTTTCCAACAATTAAAACCAGTCGGAAAAAAATGGAGTATCATACCGTGCAATTGAAGCAGTTTTAATTAGGATTGGCGGATGCCTCGCTTATTCTGTTGGAAATGACATGGTTGAATGTTTTAAAAATAAACTTGAAATTTGAGGATAAAGCTGAGGGTATGACAAAGTATTTAAAACATCGTATTAAATTGAAAATTAGTTTAATGTTGAATAGCCCATTTATCGAGGAAGGCTATATAGGTAACGAAGCAGTAATCAAAGCATAGCAGAGCATAATCAGCCTTTTTAATATTCATGCTGTTGGGAATCAGGCCTTCTCTCTAAAAGAGGGGATAATGCGCCACGCTGGCCTAGTGTGTGTTGATGGATGCCACATACAGGTCGCGCGATGAATCAAGATCGCTCGGCAAAAGTGGAAGGGGCATGCGCAGTATTCAATTCTACGGTCTATTTGGCGACGTACGGGCGGGTGTGCGCCGTCGGCGACACGTCATTGGTAGGTAGAGTCGCTCTTCAATTCCCGCGTTGCGTTCTCGCGTCTCATTGGATACTGTTGTACTTGGGTACTGTTGCGTACAGCTTGTGCTGTCGTAAAACGTAGTCGTAAAAAAAAAATGGTTAAAAATAAAGTTTTAAAACGGCTAGCCAGAAAAATGGTTTACGACGTGAATTATTACGTTAAAGAAAGAAACTAACGAATTTTTTTTTTTTAATTTTTTGTTTAATTTTGTGTTTTTTAATTTTTTGAATTTACCTACTTACAAGATAAATTACAAGCCTATACTAGTGTTATTATAAGTTATGTTACTAAGGTTCAAACATAAGAAATTAAAAATAAAATCCTAACGTACTAAGAATTTCTGTACACATGCGCCGATTGCCCCCACTACTTTCACCGAGCGATCTTGATTCACCGCGCGACCTGTATCTTCGAATTTTTAGTTCTTGGCCAAAGTTACTCATGACTTTTCCTTAGTTTCTAGTATTCCTTCATCATTTTGAGGACAGTGATGATCACGGATATCGCTAAAATTTCATTTTCTTTTTGTAATACACCAGGTTATAGACCAGTGTCGATAATTTTTAAAACCAAAAAAACAAATAGTAGGATGAGACCCATCACAAAAGGAGGAGAATATTATAAAAATGAAAGGAAAAATAATTTACGGGCGATCTGAGGTCGGGAAGGGGGTGGGGGTGACTTTTTAAGGGGAAAAAACGGTTTTTATTGATTTCCGGCAAAACTAAAACTCCTATGGAAAAAAGTCAAATGGCAAAGTTGTAGGTAATAAAAAGATCTAAAACTTTTGCATTAACACTTTTTTCACATAACCTCAAAATTTATGTGAAAAATTCAAAAAACCATGTTTTTGGTTTTTTATTTTTATCTCTTTCAAAAAACAATATTTTATCACGAAATTTGGTGAAAACTTACCTTTTTATGTCCCAAATACGCTGTAATTTATTTGATTAGAAATATTTATTTTTTCACCTTATTTTGAATAAATATCGAAAAATCACCCTAATTTTCAATCGAAAATTCACCCGTCAAAATATCTTTTTTTTTCAAAAAGTTTATATGGAGTCTGTTCGTTGAAATCTCTACTTTCCGATGATGAAAAAAAATATATATGTTACCATAGTAAATCTTCTCAGCAAATGAAAAAAATCGAAAAAAACTCGAATTCGAAATTTTTTTTCAATTATTATGTTGAATGTAGAGCTATTTATTAAAATTTACACTTTAATTACTCGAAAAACGTAAAATTACAAGTTACATAGATAACAAAAAAAAAATGCAAATCAAAATATAGTACTATAATTAACAAACAAATAAGTTGATAAAATTAATACTTACTAAGACGTCTACAATATTTGGAGAAAGGAGTCGAATGTTCTTTAAGTTATATGCGTAGATGCCTATTTATAACTATTTTTAGATAACTTATATATACCTGAGTGACCTACGAAAAATTTTAGCCCATCAAAAGGTATTTCATAGAGGAGTGGGGAGGGGCTAGGCGGTTCCGGGTCTTACTACATACATACCTAATATTTCGTAGCAGCTGTAACAATCGTTAGCCTAGCCAGTATTCGAAATACAGTATAGTACACAACATCGTTTAAAAAAATACACGTGCACGTTGAGTTTCTTGAAGATAATTGTGACAAGTTTACAAAAAAACTAAGAAGATTAAAAAAATAATAATCTCCTTTATTTTGCACAAACAAACTTAGTTACTCCCATAACATATATAAAATACATATCGTAAATATATTTTTACTAACTAACTTTTGGCCGATTTTCATATATATTTCATATATTTTAAATATATTTTAGAAACATTCAAAATATATCCTAAAAGACATAAAAAACATAGCTAAAAATAAAATAAAAAAATTGAATATATCTGAAATATATTTGAAATGTATAAAATATATATGAAAATCGGCCAAAAGTTAGTTAGTAAAAATATATTTACGATATGTATTTTATATATGTTATGGGAGTAACTAAGTTTGTTTGTGCAAAATAAAGGAGATTATTATTTTTTTAATCTTCTTAGTTTTTTTGTAAACTTGTCACAATTATCTTCAAGAAACTCAACGTGCACGTGTATTTTTTTAAACGATGTTGTGTACTATACTGTATTTCGAATACTGGCTAGGCTAACGATTGTTACAGCTGCTACGAAATATTAGGTATGTATGTAGTAAGACCCGGAACCGCCTAGCCCCTCCCCACTCCTCTATGAAATACCTTTTGATGGGCTAAAATTTTTCGTAGGTCACTCAGGTATGTATATATAAGTTATCTAAAAATAGTTATAAATAGGCATCTACGCATATAACTTAAAGAACATTCGACTCCTTTCTCCAAATATTGTAGACGTCTTATTAAGTATTAATTTTATCAACTTATTTGTTTGTTAATTATAGTACTATATTTTGATCTGCATTTTTTTTTGTTATCTATGTAACATGTAATTTTACGTTTTTCGAGTAATTAAAGTGTAAATTTTAATAAATAGCTCTACATTCAATATAATAATTGAAAAAAAATTCGAATTCGAGTTTTTTTCGATTTTTTGCATTTGCTGAGAAGATTTACTATGGTAACATATATATTTTTTTCAACATCGGAAAGTAGAGATTTCAACGAACAGACACCATATAAACTTTTTGAAAAAAAAAAGATATTTTGACGGGTGAATTTTCGATTGAAAATTAGGGTGATTTTTCGATATTTATTCAAAATAAGGTGAAAAAATAAATATTTCTAATCAAATAAATTACAGCGTATTTGGGACATAAAAAGGTAAGTTTTCACCAAATTTCGTGATAAAATATTGTTTTTTGAAAGAGATGAAAATAAAAAACCAAAAACATGGTTTTTTGAATTTTTCACATAAATTTTGAGGTTATGTAAAAAAAGTGTTAATGCAAAAGTTTTAGATCTTTTTATTACCTACAACTTTGCCATTTGACTTTTTTCCGTAGGAGTTTTAGTTTTGCTGGAAATCGACAAAAACCATTTTTTCCCCTTAAAAAGTCACCCCCACCCCCTTCCCGACCTCAGATCGCCCGTAAATTATTTTTCCTTTCATTTTTATAATATTCTCCTCCTTTTGTGATGGGTTTCATCCTACTATTATTATTTTTCACTTTTTATTATTTTTGAAGGCATCTACCCTGGTCTATTAGGCGTCTTACGTAACAAAAAGTATGCTTCATGCATTTACAACTAATTGTGTTAAACAACTTACGAACTCAAATCTCCATAATGTGATCAACGGTATTCCTAACATAATATAATAACAAAAAGTTTGAAACATCGTTGGCATTAGAGCAACACAAAGTTAAATAAAAACTAACACAGCGAGACGCACCCTGTATGTTGTTAGAGTTAAGGTGAATGTTCACGTCTCGCCTCTTTCATAATTACGAAATATTAAGGAAAATGTGTTATGTTGAAATAGGTAATTGGATTTATCTTAGGGTTGATATTTCAATAGTAAGACGGTTTTCAACTTTTGGAATAAAAGTATGCCAAAGCGTGTGTCTATTTATTTTCCGAAAAATATTTATTTGACTTTGAGTTTTTTTTTGTGTATAATGTGGCGATATACGTGTATTAATAAAACCATAATAGTGAAACTATGTGTAGTCTTCCGTAAGACTTACTGGTTCTACTCTGTAACTACTTATTTGATTTCAAACCGGACCTCTCAAATCGCTTTGTTTTAGAGGCCCATTCAGATTTCTTGTTTTGTGGTTTGTTCGGGAAACCTTCTTGGGGAAAAGGATTGGCAGAGTGTGCTTCACTAAACTCACTCCAGTGATCACTAAGAGCAATTATGAAAAAGGTTCTGTGACCTCTTAGAACACTATTCCGAAACCCCTACGCACAATGCCTAAAGCCAGACATGCCTACACATGCTAGTGCTCCTAAAATAAAAATTTCACTCAAATTATTTTGTGTGGACCAAACAGCAACTACCCTTTAAGCAGACTATTATAAACTAGTAGAAGTTTAGAGAAACAATGGCGAACGAAATTCGTTGGATCTAATATTAAACGTGGCGTGGAAAATATTCGACGATATTTATTACTGTCAGTTGAACGGAGTTCAATGTACTTTATTTGAGGTTGGCGTGGTGTTTAATGATGGTATTTGGCATCATTTGGGTTTCTTTTTAATAGCTTTAGATTTGAGAGCTTTTAATTTCGAACAAGAATGTATACACAACTGACGAGTATTTGTTTTAACTACATTGCTTAAAATTCTTATTACGATTACAATAAAAAAAAAAAAAAATTTTCAGCTAGCTATATCTCTCGCTCTGGCTAGAACGTGAAAGAATGTCAGACTTTTACTGACTAAAACCCACAGTGTTCCTTAAGTTACTCTTTGCGAGGGGCACGGTAACTCTCTCGGTCTTTCTAGGCATCGGCCCAAACAGGCCTCGACAATCTTGCTGACATCTCTTTGAAGTGCGAGTAAAGCAATGTGCTGTCGAGTCGAGGCTGGTCTGGATGAACTGTGGATAGTTCACTGTCCGGGCAATAGATCGCTGTCCGCAAATCCACGCCTGAGAGATTTTCGACGTCTCTAACTGTCGACGCCCAGGCTGACTCCGGCGAGGGCCGAGGCGGCTCGGTGATTCCACGAACCTTACGATTTCAGCCGCCTCCTTTGCTGACCTTATTGCTTCGTAGAAGAAGGTGACCGCCCTCAGTAGCTTATTTCATATTTGTTTGATATAAAGACGTTTTAACACTGTAAAGGTATTTTGAAAAATGTTGCTATAGATTAGTACAATAATTGTACATTTCAAAATAAATCCCAATCAACTAATCTCTACTAATACCAAACACTTATATTGGGTCATATGTGAAAATAGATGTAATAATTACACTGCGTAATGTGTGACACATTTTATTTTTTGAATTGACCAAATGACATCCGCCCTTGGGCGTAGCGGGTGATAGTGCCAGTCTCTTAGATACTGACTAAAAAACCCACCCCGTTCCTTCTTACCTTCCACGCCTTCTTTTCAGAAACAGACTCTGGCTCCAGTAGGCTTCGACCCTGCTGAGCCCCTACGATTGCTAACAACTCCTTGAGGCACGCAGGAACAGTACGCGCCGTCGAAGATTTGGGCTCGGCCCGGACGGTTACCGGACGGTAACGAAGGAAAAACCAGATTGTATTGTTTGATCAGATCTGCGATAGAACGTGTTATAGATCGATCCTCTTCAGCATTATAGAAATTGTATAACTTAAATCGGATTTATTTTACTTGCAATGAGTATTCGTAGGTCTGTTGTAAATTTTTCTTTATTGATCAAATAGACAGATCACCGTAAATAACAAATAAAAGAGTTCATTCCATGCTTGGTAAAACCACATGAACGAAAGAACAGAATAAACAACATACCAATGAAGCCGTAATAGATTGATTATACCAATATCCGTCATCCCGTCATTCGACATAATTTCACGCTGAATTTTTAGCTATGGCCTCCTATTTTACAACGCAGCATAGCGGGCACAGTGTAGCGAGAAAATTGGGCAACAACATAACAAATCGCCTAATATACAGAGTAACACGCAGCCGCCTGAACAATTCACCCTGGCGCCACGGAGAAGGTACTAATGGAGAGATAATATCCGAGAATGAAAATTTACTGACATAAATATCGAAAACTTCGTGATTCTATTTACAAACGGGGTTTAGTAAATATGTCATTTCGTGAGAGAAATAGAAATCTAATAATTACTCGTCGATGTGACAAAAAACGGTATGGTAATAATGCTAGGCGCCAGTGATAAAATACCACTTTCACATCACACAAAGTCTAATATTTGGAGATCAAACTGATTATTAACAACGTTCGGTATTTTTCCATTCTTACTAATCCGTGGCAAGCTCCAATGTACATTATTACACAGTACATTACTTCTCAAAATTGTAGTTTGATGTTGAATAATTGACTCGTGATTGGTATAAATGTTTCACCATATTGCTAAGCCGATTCACAGTATCTATAGTTTTATATTGGTAACAAATGGGCCTAATAATACGCTAGATCAAATTTGATACATTATTCACTATGTGCAATCATTATAGGTTTAGTCACTTGGATAATCATAGTTTTAGTTTATAGAACGCCAAAAGAAGCTACTGTTGTTTTTACGAGGTTTAGCATTTGTGATAAATATTATGTTACAGGCGCTTGTGGATTTTTTTTGGGGTGGGAAATCAATAGAGCGAGAGGGAGTGTCAGACTTTTTTTTACTTAAACCGACTCATTTTTTCAGTAGATTTGTGAGTTCCAAGGCGATAATTGTTTCAAACAATCTTGCCTCTTTAGGGGCTGGTGGAACCTACGTCTTTTACTTCGAAATAACGACCGCAGCTGAAATTGAGTATATAAAGTAATAATTAAACCATTGCTTATTCTCGTATCCGTATCATTATCACAATGTAACCTCTCAATTACTTTTTCAACTTTAAGGTTTCACCCAACCACGTAGACCTTCATACTCTTCAGACTCTTCATAAGCGAGAGACGTGATCCCAAAACAGAACAGTATACACGTTACAATATTCTTAGAAAATGATGCGTGAAAACATGGTTTAATGCACCGCAGCCGACATGATGGATCTAATAAAAGTTGGCCACCCTACGTGACTCCATTATGGCACAGTAAATAGTAACATCAGTAGCATAATTTAGATAAAAAAAAAACTTATTCCGTATGAAATACACATTATTGGTTTGAAAAACATAAAAGCCAGATAGATAATTTATATAAATAAATAATAATAAACAAATAGCATTAATATTTCAATTTCCTTTTAATGACCGTTTTTAGCGTCCATTTGCTTATAGTAAGGTCTTGTTCTGAAAGTTTAGTATCGAGACGGTTTTGAGTTCTCTACTCAAATGGTTGCGCTACTGTTTTATAATAAACGATACTGGGCGGGCAGGGTACAAACTTACAGTAACGATTGTAGCTATTCCTGTGAAACAGGGTCTGAAGATTTTTTGTTTTAGTAATAACGTTTGTGTACCTACTGGGCATTGGCATGTTTGACATAAATTCAACATTGTGTGATATAAATAAGAGTAGGTAGATATTGTATTTTTGTAACTGATAAAAAAAATGTAACTAACCTATTTTTTACAAAATTGACGTTAAGGGGCCGATTACCTTTTGAAAGCTTATTTTCAACTCGTATAAAGTACATTAAAAGTACATCATGAAATTCTGAAAAAAATATAATGCAATATTCATGAACTACAATTCTGTACAAATATTTTTTTCATTCACCTAAGCGATTACCCACACGAAATTTATACCTGTCGATAGAGAATATATTATAATGATTGTAAATATTGTGCAAATACTTTGTATAGTAACAGTACATTTTTTCTCAGATATTAGCATTTTTTCGACAATATATGACAAAATGTCAAATAACAGGTCGTCTGCCTAGGATGTGTGGACGTATGTCAGTTTTCTCGCCATAAGGCTCCCATATTTACGTAGATTAATCGTTCAAGGGTAATAATATAGGAAAAAAGGGGCAAAAACAATTTCAAGGTCATCGGCTTATAGGAGGTCCTCCTTTCCGGAAATTAGAGAAATAATTAAAAAGCCATTGTGTCTCACGTGTATCTGAGTTCACATCCGTCAAGTTGATTTTTTCAATTATTAGAAAATCAGTGTGTATTATGATAGTTGGTAAACAATCGACTTTTATATAACATAATGACATCAAAATAAACATTAAAAAAATAATACAGAAGACACGTATTGTGACGTGAAATTAGTAACAGATATATTGGTAAAAAATAAATTCATATAAAATAGATTAAAAATAACTGCACTCCTGCAATTTCAGTTACATATTTATTTTTATTTTACTGAAGGCTTGCAAACAAGGCTTGATATAAAGAGTGTAATATTAAGAAATAGCTAATTACAAGCCTTTATATATAGGTAAACGATAATCGCAAAATAAAAGAGTGCTTACATGTTAGATATAATTTAATTGGTTAAGAGAAAATAAGGTTAATAACTATCATTGAGAAATGTCCATGCATGCCGTCACCGTTACAGAACAAATTGGAAAGAAAACCAAACGGAAAGTAGTGGAAAAACATTCCGCGTAAAGTGTTATGTTACAAAAACTAGGTACTGTTAAGATAAAGGAGCTTAATTAAGTGGTTACCTTTTATTTGTGCATGACATACGGCGTAAGTTAGTTAGTTAGTCCTTGTCCAGACTCACAAGAGTTGACGTCAGCGAGTCAGGAAGTTGTGCGACTTGCAGCGTCTGACGTCGCCGGGTGCTGCTGTGGGGCTCACGGATTGTGGACTAGCCTGTGATTCAGTAGATATCATGCTATTATTTGAGTTTGGTCATTTGGCTAAAATTGTGATTATAGCCGTTTTAGTAGCAAATTGGGTTGACTATTAAACACATAAAATAAAAAAGCAACCTTAAATAAACTAAAAATAGTGTCAAAAAACTTCTTATCACAGTCAACTCGTAATATTTTAATAAGATGGGCGGCATTGTCACACTTTATGGCAATTCTTCGGAAGACGCAGCGTTGGAAGGCCGCCTACAAGGTGGACCGATGACCTGGTGAAGGTTGCGGGAAACCGATGGATGCGAGACGCACAGGAACGTTCGTTGTGGCGACGATTAGGGGAGGCTTATGTCCAACAGTGGAAATGATGATAATGATGATGGCAATACTTATCCTCTAGCTAAGATAAAACCAGCTCTTGAGTCACATAAAGTGACAACTATGCTTTTAAAAAGATTTTTAAATAATTTATGAGCTTTTGAACTCCAGAATGTAAGAGTTCAAATCCCAAATGGCTCAAAAATATAACTATGGACGAGATCGTAGCCACATAGGCAGCACCAGCACAGCATGACAAGCTAGAAAAATAGAATGGAGCAAGAATATCAACACAAACATAGCTAATAGAAATAGCATTTCGTACACTGTATATACCTAGTTTAATTCACACCTTGTTATATTGAGTTTTATTTGTCAAATTTTGAGGTCCCTTTTTCCTATTCTGTTTAATATCTGATAATCAGGTTCTCCACGTAAAAACTGGTCTTCAGTTGCATCTCGGCCAGACTTGTACTCAACCCTAAGGCAATTGAGAAAAGGCTTGAAAACTTACCCTTTCTAACAGGTTTTTACCGAAATTGCCTACGTGTAAGTACTTGTCCATTGAACTGAAAGCTCAAAGCTAAAAATCTTCAAAAGGTGAACCTACAGATGAGATAATTTGTCGCATACTTCAACGCGTGGTTATTAAATGAAAGACTGATTTATGTGAAGACTTAATCGATTAACGACACCTAAAGAATTAGAAAATTAAAATGTTGTACTCGTTGAATAGAACATGCTCAATGGGCGTTAAAGCGTGATCATTAGAACACTTTGTGCAACTTTATGAACAAATAGGTAAATGAAACATGCCACGGTTTTTTTAAAGGCTTGAAATCATCCAATGACTTCTCTTGCTTTAGGGTGTGGAGCGAGAGGGCGTGTCAGACTTCTACTGACTAAAAGCAGACCTATAGAAGGTGTAAGGGACAGCCCTCCACAAACTTTAAGGGTTTGCTCAGTAGACGAAACTGAACAACCTTACACAATTTTTTTTTTCAGGAAACGAAAAAAAAAAACAGCCTCATCATACAAAATGATAAACTTGATTAGACAATTTGTATGGCGAGGCCGATTTTTTTTCGTCTCCTGAAAAAAAAAAAATTGTGGAAGGTTGTTCAGTTTCGTCTACTTAGCAAGCCCTTAAAGTTTTTGGAGGGCTGTCCCTTACACCTTGTATTTTCTTTCCTTTGCGTTCCTGGATCTCTAGTTTCCTTTTCGGATTATTCTGATAGCAGTTGATATAATTTGTATGTACTTACTCAAAATGGTAAAGATGTAAATAAAAGGGTTGGGGAAAAGATAATAAACAGCTCTATCAATGTGTATAAACTTTTAAGTCAAAGAAATAACACCATAT
Source organism: Mythimna albipuncta (assembly GCA_929112965.1). NCBI lineage: Eukaryota > Metazoa > Arthropoda > Insecta > Lepidoptera > Noctuidae > Mythimna > Mythimna albipuncta. The sequence continues at coordinate 4,739,960 of OV815973.1, forward strand.
ATCTTTAAAATTACCTGAGCGCCTCGATCCTTGTACCTCGTAGTACTTGAGCAAAACTTTATTATGTCTTAACTAGCGCTCCAACTCTTATTACTTAGTTATGCCTAAAACTTGCGCCGTCTAAACTAGGGCTTGTCTTGTAACAATAAACAAATTTTAATTAAAACAATTTTGTGTGATGCTTTGTTACAAACGTGTAGACTAAAGGAATGTGGTGCTCTTTTTCTTTATGAAAGCGTTTTTTAGTTTTGAAATTTGGTAAGTTTCTAAAAACTACACAACAAGGTAACAGGGTTGTCTATTGCTGTTAACTCACAACCTTCTAAAAGGTTGTAAGTTAACAGCAATAGACAACCTTGTTTACGTGGGAAATCAAATAACTTCTCTCGCTCTGGGTGGAGCGAAAGGGAGAGACTGACTTTTATTGACTAAAACTCACGGCGTTCTGTCGGTTGTTTTTGCTTCCTTCAAACAATTTGACCTTATCAGAGCAATAGGTTACCTAGCATTAATTCCAATCTACTACTGGGCATAAGTTTCCCCAAGTGTCACCACAATAACCGAATCTGTTCGTCTCACATTCATCAGATTCCTGGAACCCTCACTTGGTCATCAGGTTCATGAACAATTTATTCTAACAGCAAGCAGCAAGTTCAGCCAACTGCCGCTTAAGTATGGCAATTCTTGGGTTATGTCAGTAACTTTGTTCCTTCTGTTGATATCTTTATTTCTGATACGATCGAACGATAGAATAATCAAGTTAACAGGAAGTCAGCGAAACATATTTGTCTACACTTTGTTGTATATCTACTGTACCCCACAGAAAACTTAAAACAATAAATGAAAAAAAAAAAAAATGGCTGAACAAAACTGTATGAGTCTGCACAGTCTTTCTCAAATACTCGAATGCGATTAGGGCGTCAAACATTTTCGACGTAAAAATATCATTAATCACAATCAAGAATAGCCTATGTTACTCACGAATTAATTGGTTCAGTAGTTCCAAGAATTATTTCATACAAACAAACTTAGGTACCTACAAACTTCACCTCTTTATAATATTAGTGTACGTACCTAGATTAATTGGCGCTCTTTATAGATTGACGGAGTATCATAATCTATTTAGGATTTTTTTAAAGCATTATTGTTTAAGTCAGAAAATTGAGAATCAGGTTTTGTAGTGCATCTTCTACTATTGTCCAGCAGTGGATTGCTATAGGCTCTGAATTGATTGATTTACTGTACACTGAGTAGATATTGAAGTATTTTTCTACTATAATATGTGTTTTTAAACGGCGCAATTGGCACAGTGGTTGAGCTATTAGTTTCAGTGCTGAGTGTCGTAGGTTCAATTTCCGTACGGAAAAATGTACGGCCTATAGATAGTTGTTTCGGGTCTGGATGTCTTGTGGGTGAGTTTGCATGTTTGTGAACGCATCCACAACACAGGACTACCCAAAGCCCACATAGGCAACGATTTTTATTTTAAACTAAAAAAATCTGTCAGTTACTTAAATACATAACACATTTGAGGTCTTTCATAGACGTCAAAAATAATGATAGTCTGCATCAAGAACTTTATTTCTACAATTATTTCCTCATTATCGCCCATTTTTCTCGCACGACCATAATTTACCCGCAATAAACACCCACTTCTCGCCTCATCTCCGAGTAACACTGTAAAAAAATATGATCTAGCACATAGAACATAATTAAAACAGTCGTAACGTCCATAATATCTTGTCCTACTTCCTTTATTGAATCGTTAAAGCAAATTTTCAGTAGCCATTAAATATTTTTTATTCGTTCATTGTCTAGTTTAATTAACACCATCGTTATTTTTCGTCGTAATTCAATTCTTAATTATACTTAGTTTGTTTTATTACGTTCTTTGAGTTTTTGGTTACCGACACAAATTGGAGTTATGATTTTTGTAATTGTCGTTTAAAGTAAAACTGAATTTATTAAGTAGCGAAACTCAGAAAATTAAATGAAAAGTCATTAGGAAGGAAGGAAGGAAGGAACATTTTGCATCTTTGAGAAGTGGTTAGAGCTGCCACGGCGTCTTCACTTTCTATCTGACGCAGGTCCTAACCGGGGATGTTATTTCGGAAGGTTCCTGTTTTAGATTCCGCAGAAAGAAACGTGTATCACTTTGAGGACAATGGTGAAGCTTATGGTTGAAGTTTATCTCGCTAGGGCGGAGCACCACTGTATCCTCGTAGGCGCGATCGACGACGGACGGCTTTGGTCTAGGCCATGGTAAGGAGCGAGAGTACGGGAAGCAGTTACCTCCTTTTGCGAAGCAGTAATACGAGCAAAGGATGTGGCGGAAAGCGTGAGAAAGAAGTTACCCCGAACCCAGGAGATACCCCGAGCATTGGGAGACACAGGGTGATTCCCAACCACCGCAGGTGCAGGCTTGCGGACGACGAGCTGCCCATTCATTGCTCGCCATCACAAATTGCAAGGTTTAGTCCAGTATAAGTCTGACATTTTTTCTATCACCACCTAAAACGATATTTTTCACGACACCCCACCCCAAAAAAAAAATTGATAGGCCAATTGAATAAAATACGTAGGACAAGCAATTATTCATTCGATTTAGCTCTTTTTATGGTGGTCATTCACATTATTTTCAACCATAGTTAAGGCATAAAGCCCGGGTCTATAGAGACGACTAATCCAAAAAGCAACAAGAGCATGAAGTTTAATAATGTAAGTAGCCCAACTAAGATTTACTGGCTTGACCTTTGCAGGTTTAAGAGCAACTGTTACAATATTTTCGGGTGGGATGTAGTTTTCATGCATAGTAACGAGCTACTACCAACCTACACTATACATTTTTAAGGAAAAAATAAAAGAATATGGGAATCGAACTATTTTCCCTAACGATTGCAAAGATCAAAAGAAACACGCTTCGTGAAACAGCAGAAATTCATCATTTTACGGACGAAGTAATCGGAATCAGATATCGAATAAGAAAATGGGGATTTTTATTGGTAAACCAAAAGAGATCGTGAAGCTATAAGGGGAAGATCGCAAAAATATTATGAGCACGGGCGTCCTAATTAAATAATTCATATATTATTATCAGTATCATTACAATTTATTGTATGTTAAGACAAGAAAAAACAATGATCATTTCGCAATAATCTGTTACTTTCCGCTCATCAACGGTCACGACATCCTAGTATGTGTACAGTAGGATATCAATTTCGGAAAAACATCACGAAAATCTTTCATTCCCTTGTATTAGGAAATGAAAAAATTGATAGAAATATTTCTTCTACACATAAAACCTTCCGCTCCGTGTCATACTAGCGGAAATCTAAAAACGATATCCGCGCGAAGCTGCCGGTAAAAACTAGTCCGACACAAGTCTGTACTTCATAATTTCCGGCTTTTATAAAGACGTGTGTTCACGTGAGTTGTTTTAAATTATTTTTAGAGAAGGTACAAAAAATTGCCTATTACTTATTAATACTTATACTTAGTTTTTTAATTATTAGGTACACAAACCTAAAGGGCTTATTAGAAAAGCCCTTGTTATTTTATAAGTAAAATCTCAATAAATAATATTCATAAACAGCAAAGTTATTAGCGTTGGTTTATGTCCCAAAATGTCACTTAGTTTATGGAAATATTGTACAGGTTATTGATTAATGAATGAATAAGTGACAATTATTTAGGAAAAACACTGCCCGCAGTATTTTCTACTAGCAATTGTTATGTTTGATTGATTCTAGATGAATTTACTTTTTCGTGGTCTATTTTAGGATTTCGGTTTTTTCTACTTTTGACTACAAAAATATGATCAGTGACGGGTACAGATAGAGCCCCATTTTTTTTGTGTACTAATTAAAAAGTAGGGATGTATATTAGAAGACATTTCCGCAAACTAAAAGTTTTTTTTTAATTACAATACAAAATCTCTTTACCAATCCTTTACCGGTTTGGACTGGCAATGTTTTTCAAGTTTCCGGTATTTTTCCTCTCTTCAACATAAATTATTAAAGTGAAGACGATGTTTTTCTGAAAACAGCATCATAATTGATTATTATAAAGTAGCAATTAATATTTCAAATATAGGTATAGAGTGGGGATGTGATGAGAATATATCTCGCTATCTCTTTTATACACACGTAACCTTAATAGTGATGACGTCACATTTCATTGTGTGCATCTTTATTCTTTTCCTAAACAGTTTCCCCTCCACTAGATTTGAAACACATTATTGATTGGAATGGAAAAAACTTTTTATTTGCGATTTAGGATAAAATTACTTTTTGGTACATATAATGGAGTCTAGTACTTAATTACCAGAGTTTCAGAACTGATGTAAACAAAGTTAATATAATAATTGTGTGTGTACCTAGTGAATAGGGAGCTCTATTAAGTTTATTTTCTTTACACCGCGTACCCGCGAGCCACAAGTGCAAGTTTATCGTTAATACTCCAGATTTTATAGCCGATAATAAATCTAGCGAACTGTTGAAGTTAATTAAATTTCATTAAACTTACCGACCGCTCCGGATTGGCTCATATAGAGTTATGACTTTAAAGATAAATTGTTAAATAAATTAGTACAGCTACTTGAAAGTTATTACCTGGTGTAAATACCTAATGGTGTCCTTTTTGTTTATTACACACGACGAAAAAGTATCACGGTTCATTTCATAGAGTATGATCCTGTTACCATCCACAGGGAATAATTCCAATTTCAGCCTTATTACAGGAGAGTTTTAACAGAAATACCCTAAGCTTTGTTTCATCCGAGAATCGAATCCAGGATTGAAATATCAGTAACAACCCAATTACAAAAAACTGGGCAAGTGCGAGTCGGACTCACGCTCTGAGGGTTCCGTACAAACATACCTATGAAAACTGGTCAATTCCCGAATTGAGTTACAAAGATTTTTTCGAATCATAATTGTTTTTTTTTTGTTACTTCACCATTAATTTACAGTTCTCAGATTTTTTCCTATATTTGTTTTATAAGATCTTGCTTCATGCCAAATTTTAGGATTCTAAGTCAATGGGGATACGAACGGGGACAATCCCTATGAATTTTGATTTCCTTGTGAATGCGTTTTTTACGACATTAAAGGCCGTATCTTTTTTTTGTTAACTCAGAAGTTTGATTTTTTCACAGCTTCAAAGGACCGCAGACTTGAGTATATGGTTTTAATTTCAACTCAATATATTTACGCGTTCCCGAGACAAAAAGTCTTGTGAGACAGATAGACGGATACGTGGGGTTCCGCTTTTTCCTTTGAGGTACGGAACCCTAAACATAAAAGTCAGTTTTTGGGTCATTTTTTTTTGCTTGTAAGCTTGTAAGGCTTATGATTATTTTATCAGTCGGAAGGCATAGCTACAAGGTAGATCATAGCCTCCAGACGTAATTGCGCTTATTAATTCATAGACGGATGTCCATGGCCAGGCTGCTTGTATATAATCCCTTAGTTGCTGGTGGCTTCTTATGACGCCCTGGGGGAGTGGCAAACTAGTCTAATCTGTAACCGGTAACCGCTTACAATTAGCATACATTAATATTAGCGCAGTCTTGGATGAAGGTATGCAAGGAAATTTCATTAAGTGCATTAGTAAAAATGATTTTGTAACAAATATTTATTGAAACCTTCATTAAAAGTGAAAGCAAACAATTTGGTTGGAATCTTTCCTATTGTTTTAAACAAAATTTCAACTTTAGTTTGGTTTTTTGTGGCAGTATCAATATCATATGATCACTCTGTAAACTCTACTGGGTGTAGTAATTATCCTCATAACATTTAATACATAAAAGAAAAAAAAAATAGTTACCACGATTTCGCATATCTTCAATGCAAACGCGGGTTCACTTAGACTACATGGCCAAAATAATTTTCATTTATCAACTTTGAAAATAGCGTTTTTACTATTAAAACTAGAGCCACATTAAACCTACATTGTAACAATAAATATAAAACAAGCTACGCAGGATACCAAAAAAGAAATACACCTCTAGGACAACATAACGAATTTAGGTAGGAATAAAACTAACGTCCCAACTTTCCGTACATAAGAAATTTAATGAAACAAAGGATTTTCTTTCGTCCGGTGAATTATTATCGAATAAAATACTGGCGACAGGGAAGAAAAGTTACACCCCGTAAAGGGGCCGAGGGACAGCGTCGCCGACGGGCGTCACACGAGATTTTATTACACGAAATACAAAGGAGAGTTGCCGTCACGACATCCTTGAGGCCATATACAAACAAAAAATTGCACTTCTAAGAAAAATGTGAGCGACATAAATCGTAAGAACGTACGTGCTTTTCGTTTTGAGGGAATACCGGTCAGCCTTACAATCTATTCGAAATTTAAAATTTATTCGTGGTGATAGTTGATGGACGTATAGCACAATCTCACTGGCAGCACGTTGCTGGCAGGATGTTGCTTGCAGGAGTTACCGTATCTCTAGCAAAAAAAAGGGCTGCTAATAGAATACTGTACGGTTTTAGTAAAAAATTGTACAGTCCCAGTTATTTGATGATTTTTCACGTAAAACAGGTATACACACACAGAATAAATGGACGAACATAGCTGAGTTTAAGTCAGTACGTCTGACATGCCCTCTTGTTTTATCCTAGAGTAAGAGAAAACATTAATTATTGACTTTTCACCTTTAAAAAAATGACGTTTTTTTATACTGAATGGGCTTGCGTTTGATCACAATCTCACCTGATGGTAAGCGATGATGTGGCCGACGATGGAACACGCTTGCCTAGAAGCAATCTATTTACTCTTGACTTAAAGACCCCTAGGAGGAGGAGTTGTACTTATTAATACACTAGCCTGCTGCTGTCAGCGTCTTTGCCCTCCTGAAAGTAGAAAATTGTAATTGTAAGGGAACACCCACGAATTAAAAGCTGTGACATGGTCTATCCGCTTGTCAATTTAAATCCAATTCGTTCAGCCGTTTGAGTGTGAAGAAGTTACAAACATACATTCTCACAAAACTTTTGCCTAATATCTGAAATAGATGTGTTTTTTTAGTATTTTATTTATTTATTTAATAAAAAAAGCTGAAAGCTAAATACATGTGTTTACAAGATGGGATAAGAAACGTCAAATTGCGGATTAGATTACTGTATTTATTATACCTATACATCTCAAGAAACTCGTTAAAGATGGCAGAAAATTCGATAAAAATACTAAAAATCAAAGATGCTTACAATCTTATAAATTAATCCCTGGAATCCCATTTAGATAAGTTCCTTTTTCACTCAACGGTTTTCTTCCTGTGCCAGTTAAAATGGAAATTACGAGTACATCCATTAAAGCAAGATTTATGGCACAATGATTACCTTTAAAAGGTACTTTACTATGCACTCTGAGAAGGCGTACGTCGAACCATTTCAATAGCACATTTATCTATGCCTGGGGGAAATCTGTTCCACATGTAATATGTCAAAGGAAGGATTTCATGCATTGTTTCTGAACATGGAGAAGATTATTAAATTCCAAACGCATTTATGTTTATGAGAAAAACAATGACCACTTTTATGGGAAAGCTCTTAAATAAAAATGTAAGTAGATAGAACATTATTTATGAAGAAACCACATCATAGGGTGATAAAATTAACGACCTTATCGTGCTTTTCATCAATACAGCAAATGTTACTTTAATTTATGAAAACTTGATTATAACAAAGTTTAGCATTTATAAATAGGTAGATAATTGTACTCGTTATTGTACACGATAATAAATTAGAATATGAATTTAAAATTAGTAACGTGTAACAATGGACAGTCAAATTGATTGATTTTTACACAGAGTGCAAAATGGGTCTCAAGTTTAACTACCGTAACAGTCTAAAGTGCACAACAGCCTAGCTTTTCCCGTAGAATCCCAAAGCTAAGCGGTATCAGGTCGGCAGCAGGTATTCAGGTGGGTGCCGGTGCCCGTTGCACTGACATAATCTCTTAATTGCCTCTTATGGGAACTAATGGTCTGTTCCTAGTCCACATGATGCAGTAGCGTCTCTAATCTTTAAACTGTGAATTTGGATCTGAGGAATGTGTTTTTGATTAAATATATTAGTTGAGGAATCGTTACAAGGTTATCACTTTTGAGAATAATGCAACTTGTTAGTTAGTTCTTATCTTATGTCTTACTGTTTAACATCAAAATTATTTTATATTAAGCACACCATAATGTACTCATACCTTGTATGTATGTATTTATGTACGATTTTATTGTTTCTTTCATTGCAGAGCGGCACTGTAACTAGGAATGCAGCACTTTATTTATTTTTTTACCAAAAAACGATTATTACCAAAAAAAATATGTTCCCGAAAGCATACATTTTCAAAATTACGTAAAACAAAGAAACTTTAGTTCTGAAGGTTAACAACTATACCAAGAATTTCCATAACTTTGAGATTCAGAAACTTCTATTAGGAAAAATACCCTTAGTTGTAAAAGTTTTCCCTCATACTTATTCAATATTATACGACGTAACGTCTCATAAATGAGAAAAAGGAAGAAAAACTATCAAGTCTTGTATTTACGTGTGAATAAGTGTCGAACTAGTTGGTACAAATGTAAGAGGCGCCGCGGGACTTTCAGTACTTAGAGCTGAAATCTAGTGAGCGTCCAAGCGAGTGCTAACACGACCGTGTGACTTGTGCGGACACACTTACGTAAACTTACTATAGCAGTCTGTCTAAAAAGTCATACGACTTGGGTAGTTCGAACAAAGTTAATAATAATCTTTCGCTTCATCAAATTTGTGTACCACAAGCGGAATACGCTAGACAATTGACGTCATTTATTATCCCTTTGAAATGTTAATAAAAATAAAGTACCTCTACTAAAATTATAAAAACTATAAAAATCCCCAAATCGTTTGACTTTTTAGACAGACTCTATGAACTTGATTTTGTTTGAGAAAAAAATGTATGTCTTTCGTTCATTCTAGACGTTGGAGATAAAAACGGGAAAACTGATTCTGAGTGCTTCATCATCGTTATCATTTCAGCCATATAAGCGTACACTGCTGGACATAGTCCTCCCCCAACTGTCACCTCTTTGACTAATCTAGTGCATTTTGCCGCAACCAGGTCATCGGGCCACATTGTGCGAGGCCTTCCAATGCTGCGTCTTCTGGTACGCGGTCGCGACTTCAGAACTTTTTGGTCTCATCGACCATCTGTTTGGCCACCAATTTGCCCTGCCTACTTTAGTTTGGCGATTCTTAGGGCCTATTCCTCTCTGCATCACATAAAAAGTCTGCGTATTTATTGTGACATCACTCACAGCTTTGAGTATCAGTCTGCTCGGAACATCTTTTGAAAAAGTCACTAGTATAATTCGTATCACGATGAGATCTAATTTTATCATGGTAGAGTTTAGCAATTTTAAATATACCATTTACTTATGTGTGAAAGCTTGAGTACCATAACAGCTTTAAACACACAATAGCTTAGCTTTCATTTTTTCCATTTCAAGAAAAAAGGTGCCTATTTTTAGACGAAAGCAATTTGTAGTTGAAACAAACGTTGCTATCACTAAAGTTATCAACAATAGCAAACCACGGTTGGCCTAATTTTGTCATCTTGAACTTGCAAGTAATTATTCCAGCATTAATTTGGTCAAGATCTAGCCAAATAACTTTAAAATTAAATTCCCAAACACCTGGTGCAAGCTAGCAGTGTTACACCCCGCTACCGTCTTATAATAAGAACAAATGGTTCATCTCATAGTTTGAATTCTATTAGCAAGTCTAGTCTATACAAACCTGACTCCAAGTAACGTCTTACGCAAATTTAATATCAAACTGTCTGTTGAATTAAGGAGTATTCATATTCAAATTATTTGAAGGCATTCCAGTTAGACGTAGGTGTCCGTTACGACGTCTTAAGATGGCTAAAAGCCGGGGAGAAATGTAGGCAGGTTCACCTGAGCGTTCCGTTTCAGGGAATTATTGAAAATGTCAAGATAGTCAATTCTTGAGGGAATGTCGTTAGAAGGTTTTTTTTAAAGGTGAGAAATTTTCTAATAAGAGCGGGAAAAGCCGCTCTTATCTATTAATATATTTATAACTTCTAACTGATAACTGAGATATCGCTTTCAGCGATAAGACCGCCATAATTGTACCCACAAACTGAAGTTTTTGTATAAGCTGTATTACTTTTTGGTGTACAATAAAGTCTATTCTATTCTATTCTATAACTTCTAAATGACATGAATTATATTTTAAGGCTGATTGACTGCTGCTTTTCTTTTTTTTCTCATTTTTTGACAAAAAATTAAAAAAATAATAATTCTATAACCGAACTTAATTGCAAAAAAAAAAAAACTAAGACAAATCGAAAGAGGGACATAGAGAAATATGCAAGGTTAACACTGCAATATATGCTACTAAACTTGGATCGACCTTTGCTATGAAAAATCAATTAGAAATTCGGGTTGGTATGTCAATAATTTTCAAAGTCGTAGGAATGCCTAAGTTATGGTATGACTTTCAGCTATGAAATTATTGTCTGGATTGAAATCTTTGAAGACATTCCAAACTTGCTATGTCTGTTGGAATACTTGTAATATTAGTTGAAGACGACATTAAATGACATCTAATTGTGAGCATCACAAGGGTATTGATATTGATACTGAGAAAGGTCCAGGGCGTTCATTGAATTTATTAAATTAATAAGGCTATCATTAGCTCAATCAATAGTCATGATTATTGTCAGTTCCCTTCATCTGGTTTAGTATCTACTATGGGGACACGCGGCTCCTCTCTGAGAGGTTTCCACTAATTGGATCGAGTGCGGTGGGGGATTGTCAAATGTCTTCGAATTTCGGTACTAAAATATTTTGGTTTCGCCACGAAGTTTTCCTTCATAGTTTTGAGAGCAGTGGTAATGAAATAAGTTGCACATAGTTAAACACCTGCCTGGTTTTTAGCTCAAGAATTGTGATTCCGTAAACCGTGGTTGTTACCACACTCCACAGCTGCATATCACAACTACTTCGCCTATATTTTCATCCGTCACATGTAAATTGGAAGAATCGAGTAACTACTTTTAATTTTCATTGAGAAAAATGTTTGAGTAGAAAGATGTCAATTTTTTTTTTAAGCTGAGAAAAAAACAAATATTTTTAAAAAATCTGAGAATTTCTCTCACTCCACGCAGAGCGAAAGAGAGTCTCAGATTTTTACTTACTTAAACTCTTAAATCTGTGTTTTTTCAGTATATCCATTGCGTTCCAGCTCCATGTGGTATCTACAGATATTTGGTTGAATAAATTGGGAATGGTGTACAGATATTAACAAAGGCGTATCAGATTTTTACTGACTAAAACCCACCTATGAACCTTCAGTTGCTTTCTGCGCTCCAGGACCGCAGTAACTCTATTAAAAAACCTCGGAGCCCTTCCAATTTTCATCTCATTCTTCTATTATTTTTCAAATCAAAAACTTATTATGTATGCAAGATTGGCTTGCCACTTAATCCCTTATGTGATGAGCTTCAAAAACCTTTAGCATCAGGTGAAAACACACGTATTAATAATAAAATAATATATCCAAGTCAAATCTTCTTATCTCGAATTGAAAATCATTGGTTGCGTTGAATCCAAGTCGATCCTATGCAAGGGGAAGCTGGGATCCGATTTTAACTAAATTGAGTTTTATAAGATGTCTACCTTTAGTCGGAATGGTACCTTAAGCCGCGTACAAACATCGCGAGGCGTGCGTCGCGAATGGTTCGTCTCGCATGCCTCGGGTAGTGTGGACGACTGTGCTCGCATTGAGCATTCGCGTCGTACGTTCTTTGCGAACGCCGCCTCAGTACGAGCCGTGCGCTCCGTGTGGACGAATAGATGTTTTTTGCGTTTTCTACTGACGAACACTGTGCGTGGTGGTTTGCGTGCTCAGCTTGAGCATGTGTCGTTCGGGACGCACGCATAAATTTAGTATTGTATGCCTCAGGTTGAGGCAACCATGCGCGGCGCACGCCTCACGATGTTTGTACCCGGCTTTATAATATTCGGTCTACATTCTATGACATCGGGTTTTGTTTTTTATTATACGAGTACATAATACCTACTGCGAATGTATTTGTGATCTTTTTTATGGTTCTGTACCTATGTTGACAAAAATAGAACCCTACAGGATCACTTTATTGTCCTTCTGTCAAAACCCTTTTTCTCAAGAACGTGTAGAGGTATGAAGCTGAAATTAATATCAAATACTTAGATCTCCTACCTTTTTTTTTTTTTTTTATGGTGGGAAAAATCATGCATTGACATCCCCCGCCCTTGGGCGGAGCGGGAGATAGTGTCAGACTCTTACTGACTAAAAGACCCACCCCGTTCCTTCTAGCCTTCATACCGGGGCTCGAGCGCCCTTTCGGATAACCCTGGCCCCAGTAGGCTTCGACCCGGCTGGGTCCCTGCTGTTGCTGACAACTCCTTGAGGCGCGCGGGAACAGTGCGCGCCGTCGACGACTTGGGCTTGGTCCGGACGGTTACCGGACGGCCGGACAGCGAGCTACCCATTGCTCACTGTCCGCAAGCCCGCGTCTACGTTGGCCGGAAATCGGGATCAGAATCCCGGCGACGGCGGCGGCGATAACGCCGTTGCCTGATGCGTTCGGCCTCCTCCTTTGCAAGCATTACTGCTTCGCAGAAGTCGGCGACCGCCTGCCACTCCTCCTCGCTCCGGACCATGGCCTCAACCAAGGCCCGGCGCGAGAGGTCTCCGCCACCGATCGCCCCCACGAGGGCACGGCGATGCTCCGCCCAAGCAGGGCACACCTCGACTGTGTGCTCCACCGTGTCCTCCGGGCGTTCCGCACAGTGGCGACACCCGGGCGTCACTTCCGCATGAATCCGGTGTAGGAAACTCCCGAACGAACCATGTCCGGTGAGGACCTGCGTCATGCGGAAGGTAAGGACGCCGTGAGGCCTTTCCAGCCACGCCTCAAAGAGGGGACTTACCGCCATGATTGTGGCGTGCCCAAGATCTCCTACCTTAAGAAACAGTGAAACAATTAAACTTCTAAGTCAACGCGATTTAAAGATAAGTCTGTTTATGCTCTGTTCTGGTATTCTTAACCAGTTCTGGTAATTGTTCAAATTCCTAGATTTGTTCAGGGAAATGATAAAATAGTGTTGTTATTTTAACATCCTCCGTGATTTGATCAAATTACGTAGGGAATTGACCAAATCTCTGTTTTTATCATATTCCCACAACATATACAACATTAATTTTAGTATGCGAAACCCGAAACACGTGTCCAGTATTTTTGTGTAAAGAATCTTTGTACAAAACATAACTGTATCATGAAAAATTACAAAGTTATGAGTTTGTTGTGTCAACAAAAATACATTGTTACCGAGCCATCCAGGCGACTGAAAGGTTGGTTTGCACTTGGACCCAGCTATTTGCTGGGGCCTAATGCCCACTTGAACCTGCCGTGACCTGTGTTTTACTAAACGCCCCAAGCTTGTGACATTTTTAAATGTTTTCAGAAAAAAAAATTGACATGGTGTAAAAACTATTGGAATCCATTCATTTACTGATTCTGAATAAACTATGTTCAGGTTTCGTATAAACTAAAAATAATGTTGTGTGCTCGTATTTTTGCTACAAATCCGATTTCCTTTGTTACAATGTGAAGGACAAGCATATTATGTTAAACTAACCTACTTGTACGACCAGATCACCTAGTAGTGACCAGCATATGCCTATCATTCAATCTGTACAAGATAATCCTGGCTTAATAAGCTAGCAAATAACGCAAATTACCTACAGGCCGGTATTGCTCGGCAATAACATTAATTGATTTCCATTGGGTGCACCTGATGCCTCTGCGCTTAATTACTCGGTGTATATTGTTAATAGATCTGCTATTATATGAATGGAATGTAACTTGCGTTTTGTTTCACACCTGATGAGATAAAAGACTTTAAAAGTCTTGATCAAACTGAAGTAAAATAGCTATTCCCTCATTTCAAAATTAACATTTCACATCAATAAGGCTTGTGGGTTAGGTGTAGGTAGCCAGCCTTTCGGTTTTCTATAGGATGCATTTTGGAGGGTGTGTTCCGCCACTACCTCTACCATCGGACAACCCGACGTACTGCAAGTTTTCAAACTTACGTTGTTACCGCCTCTACGGTTCGGACTAAGCGTTTTGCCTCGTCGTGTATACCATCATCATCATTATTATCATTTCAGCCGAAAAACGTCCACTTTTGGACGTAAGCCTCCCCACAATGGACGGTCTTGTGCGTCTCGCATCCATCGGTTTCCGGCAACCTTTACCAGGTCATCAGTCCATTTTGCAGGAAGCTTTCCAACGCTGCAGAACCTTTCGGCCCCACTGGCCATCTGTTGTACGTGCAATGTGCCCTACCCATTGCCACTTAAGTTTGGCGATTCTTCGTGCTATGTCGGCAACCTTGGTTTTACTGCGGATATAATCTTCATTCCTGATTCGAAAATGCAGGGAAAGTTTGAGTTTGATGAGTTTTCGTGGTACAAACGATAGCTTTATACCACGTACATCAAAAGCCTGGAACAATTCGTCTGTAATGGTCGTCCCCTCCCAATACAATTTCGTTGTCTTCAAGGCTAGAGTGAATAGGCTATTATTAAACTAGAGCGCTTTACCATCAACGATTGCATCAAGCGTGATCGTAGTCAAGCACTAGTTTATATAATTAAAAAAAACTCACAAGGGTACTAAAGAATTTACGAATTCTTGGTCAAAAAGCTGTCACTTTACCGATTCATTAAAAGGTTTATTTTAGTTCAAAAGCTTTCAAAAATTGTTTTCCAACTCAACCATGAAAACTTTTAAGTACCTTTGACATTTCAAGCCCACTGCATTTATAATTTAAAACAGTCGATAGCCCTCTCTTTATATTAAAAATTGAGCTAATTTTAGGTGTGCTAAGTTAAAACTTAAAAGGTCAACTATCAGTGGTTCATCAAACATTCAGTTTTATCTGACGTTAATGACTGTTTTGTGAGCACGTGTAGTTAAGTAAGCTTAATTAAGTGAGCCTGCGCCCTAACGGCTCATTGTTGTGGCTCCCATAGCATCCTCGAATAACTACTTAATGAGATATATGTATAGCCCTCATGCTGTACACACGGCGCGGTGAAACAGCTAATAAAAATGTACTAGCTTTTGTTACAGGAATCGCTTAATTGAGTTACGATATTAACAGACTTTAAAAATAATGAGGAATTGTGTACGGTTTCTTGATCAATTGGGGACTGAAAATGTTTTTTTAAATTTTATTACTAAATAACTGGAACTGGTCCCATAGAAATATTATTGTTTTCATCTGATGATGAACTTCGAAAATATGGAACAAAACTCCCCATAGGATCAGGATCGTAGCAGAACTGATGACTACTTTTAAACTGGTAAAGGAATATCGACTTCCATAATTACAGTTGTACTTATTAGAGTTTTTTTGTTGTTGTACGCTTACTTAATTAAAAAGAAAGAACAGCTACTTCCCGTAAGTGTCACCGCACATAAGCCACACGTCACAGCCACACGTCACAGCCACAAACGACCCCACGAGAAGCTAGAAGTGAGCACAAAGGAAGCTAAAGCGCGCGACGGCCACTTGTAGCCGGTGGGTGCTACCTTTTTTAACCCATGTGCGCTGAATCATAATGGACTCTGACGAAGAAGGTTTAAATGCCCGAGCGGCGTGTGTTGGCGTTTAGTGGCCAGTACGGGCCAAAAGAAGCGAGCAGCTGTGATTCGTAGCGTATGCATAAAACTATTGAAAATATCTAGCGGCGGCGTTTTGTGGTTGTGTTCGGTGGCCCTTGCGCGGTGACTCTTTAGCTTCACCAGTAACAGGCAGGTGTTATAGGATGTGAAAAACTCCTTAATTTGTTCCGGGCCTAAGTTATCTCTTTTAGATTATATTTATATTAAATCAAATTTTTAAAAATCATAGTCATAGTTGGTATTTATTATCAAACTCCTTCTAAATGGATTGACCAATTTTCATCGACTTTTTGTATATATATCCGTAGGGCTGGGAAAAGTTCGTAAGCCATTTTTTGTATTCTTCTAAGAAAGAGTTTTTTTCTGATAAATCTATGTAAGAGAGACTGACTGACTGATATATTAACGCTCGGGTGAAACTATTGGAACAAGGAGCGTGAAGTTTTGCACAATTTTTTTTATGAAGTAGGGGAGCACTAATAGGGAGGGATTTTTCAAAATTCACCCCCTTAAAGGATGAAACGGGGCTCCAAAGTTTGTAGGGCGAATCCGCTGGCAGAAACTTGTATTATGTAATAATATTCCACAACTTTCATGCAACGTCATCTAGTCCCAAACTAAGCAAAGCGTGTAGTGTGAGTAATAGAAAACTGATAAACATACTTAAATATTTCTAAATGCATAAATATTATAGAAAAGTTACACCCAGACACAAAACAAATAATCGTGCTCATCACACAAATATTTGTCCTAAGTGGGAATCGAACCCAGGACTACAGGCTTAGCAGTCAGGGCCACTGGCCACTAGACCAACGGGCCTATAAGAATAATGTTAGCCGAGTCAGCAAAGGCCCCCACTGCTTCTGCGTGTCTGTATGATCACGAACGTAGATATTGGTGTATTTTTCGTGCGTGCAGGATGAGTAATATACGGGTTGACAATTCACTTGATGTTTTATTTAATCACACAATAGTTCACAATTGCACTTGGTTATATCATACAATTTATTCGCGAAACTGTGACACTGGCCCATGTGAGGTGTACAGGACGACTGGCCCTCGCTGGCGTCGCCTGTACATTTCCTATGAATAGTGCTTAAATTGATTTGATGACGTACGGTCGCTACAACAATAAACTTGCTGAATCAATTTTCGTGTGGTTTTCGCCGATAGACTTAGTTAGTCATGTAAAATGATTTTCATATTATAGTAGAAAAAATATGAAAATGTCAAATAATTCAGGTATATCTCGTTAATACATTTTATTTTTCATTTACGGTCAATATCTTTTCAATTTATTGCAGTAGGTAAACATCATAAATACTTCCTTCAAAAAACTTCAAAATAAAAAATTGCTAATACATTCCCCCAAAATACCGCAACCTATGCAAAATTCTTTCCAAACTTTTATGTATGCAAACATGTGGCTAAACTCTTGGCCGAGGGGTGAATAAAATCTAATCGACGAAGCCAATATTACGTTTAGTTCCAAAATCTAATTGATTTCATTG
This sequence comes from Mythimna albipuncta, assembly GCA_929112965.1. Lineage (NCBI taxonomy): Eukaryota > Metazoa > Arthropoda > Insecta > Lepidoptera > Noctuidae > Mythimna > Mythimna albipuncta. Next base: position 4,757,227 of record OV815973.1, read on the forward strand.
CCGGTTCCCTCTGAAAATTTGCATGAGGGGAATAATATTATATTTGAGATCGAATTCTGATAGATTCTGGAATAACGATATCTAAATTAGGGTTGTGAATAAAATAAGGGAATAAGTATTTATTCTCGATTTCCAATGACCAAATCGGATATAATACAATTTTAAACAAAGTTTTATTTGGAAGCGAGATGTCACCGTTGTTGATCGCCTCCACAAAGACGAGGGCATCTAACTTAACTATCCTTTAAATAGGAATCTGACACATATTTTTATTTGGTTATTTAATTTTTAACCTTCAAATGACCATTCGTTAGTAAAATATCTTATTCTCTATTACAACTACATATAATTTTAATCAATCAATCTAATAGGGTAAATTACTAATAAGATTGTATTTAGTTTATAGATAATACTGTTAATTCTTAAAGGTACGTAAATTTAAAAGTCAACTGCTTTATTTCGATCTATATATTTAGTATTTTCGAATGCGCGCCCAACGATTTGATAATATTTATTTTATTGTAAAATCTACTTTCGGTCTGTAAATACCATTTCCAAGAAGGATCCTTCTTGTAAGTACACATACGGTCGAGCTATCTTGACCTCTCCAAACTTCACACAATTAGCAGAGTAATTCGTTTTTTTAAATCATAATAGTATACCGAATGCATATTGTGTATTTTTTCGCATAGTTCGGAACGCCTAACTTCAGAGTGACTAACATATTTTGACTGTACTGTACATTCATCCTTGCACAAAAGTTCATACTACGAGTAGAATGTACATACAAGTAAGTATGCAATTGTTCTACTCTGTAAGCGTACCTACATGTCAGTGTATAAAGTTTCAGAACCTCCAAGGCCGTGTGTACCTTACAGTACTTGTTTTACTGTTATTAAATTTTCGCGATAACGTTGTCGGCTCGCTGGCCTATTAAAGAAGAATTGTCGGCAGTCGGGTGAATTTATTTTCAGGTGTTTATAGACTAAGGATCCCTGAAGATTGCTTTTAATTAAATTTAAATGTAGGCCTATTGTTCCGTGGCTTGATAAGGCAGGTTTTTAGTTGAGTTTTGAGGGAAGACTCGGGTCGTAACTAATACATAAGTGTTTGTTCGTGTGTGTATTCTCTTTGTGCAAGCAGGTGAGTGTGTGCGTTTCGTGGTTTTCTGTTATGTAGTACTTGGTTAGTCAAGTGGTACTAACGGGGAGTTATGGTTGAAGGTGTAAAGTTAATTGCTGCTTTATTTATGTTGTTACTTTAGAAATATATTACCAAAATAAACATTAGGTATACGGTCAAATTAAATAAATTATCTGCCTTTATTTTATTTCTTTGAGGTGGAAAATCGTCATATTCTGACTTCTTCTGATCTAGGGTAGAGTGGGAGGACGTGTCAGATTTTTACTAACTAAAATCACAGCTATGTCTTGCAATTACTCTTTACGTTCTAAGGCGACGGTCACTCTCTCAAACGTTCCCGCAGCACTAGCAGACATATTATGTATGATAAACGGACAACGAGCTACCCATTACCTGTAGTCCTCAAGACCACGCCAGTAAATGTAGATAGATTTCACAGGAAAATGCACCATAATTTCCAAATAAACAAAAGACTACGTTATATTTAGTATACAGTTGAGAACTACGTACTTTCATAGAAAACAGTTACAGTAACGAGAGATCGCTAAATTAAGGATAATTGTGGCTTTATTCAGCTCTGTTTATTATTAAATCTAGCAACTCCGTCCTGGGAATTCAAGTGTTATACAAACTAGGGTGAGGAATAACTTCTAGATAAAATTTGGCTAGACACTGCGACAGGTGAACGCGATTCTAGATTCGACATGCACCCGAGGGAATTTGTGAGATTGTGATATTTATGGCGAATAAATAAAACGAAGTAAACACTTGGTTGGCTTACATCTACATAAGTAAATATGTGTCGGTAAGATTCAACCGTAAAATCATTACTTTAAAAACGTATAACAACTTTGGAAGCAAACGTAATTGGTTTAATATAGTACCTAAGTTATCCATATAAAATTGAAATATCAATAACTGAACTCAAAATTAACCACCAAATATATAATACAAAGTTATGTCCGCCTGTACACATAAACCACAATTGTCAAGTATAAATGGCATCCAATCAAATTAATGGCTCTCCAAGCGATGTTATTGCATTTCATTTAGCTAAAGCTGAAACGTAACATCTGAGCCTGTTATATTACCACTTAACATAAACAACAAAATGTTGTATAAATCTCAGTTGTTTTCATAAGTATTCAAGAATATGAAGGAGTTGTTTGAAAGCATTTTGAGTTTTCGACTTGATGGTTTTCGTTTGAGATTTCCAAGAGTTATTCATTTAATTGTTCCAGAATTTGTTCGGTTTTGTTTTAAAGAGGTATTTGTCGTGATAAGTACCAGTTTGTATTTATTGTAAAAAGAACAAACAGTGCTTGAAGTTAGAACTGTTTTTAAATATCTTTGCTTCATATTTAATACTTCTCTGCTGTATTTATATAAGAATGGCGGGCGGTTCATCAAAACCCACATGCTTAAGTTAGGTTAGTTAGGTTCCCGGTTTCTAGAGAGGGTAGAGTCAGTTTAAAAACAAAACTATTGCACATTACTTTAATATATCTGCTGTCACATAATATAGGTATACACAACAGGGTACCTGTTTATTTATTTATTTATTTTAAAAAAAGTTTACAGTGCAGAACCAAAACACTTATATTCTAAAATCATAAATACTGAAAACATTCTAACTAAGTACTTACTTACGTAACATTATTTAGAAAAATTTAAATATGAATACTATCTAATTTGGTATGGCTTATCATGGAAGATATCCAGATCTATGTGCTGAATGAACAAAGAGTTGAGTAGTGTTACATAGAGCATTTCAAATAGCTATCACAATGAGTGTGTAAATTGATTGAAATTATATGGAGCACACCAGTATAGTTTTAATGCATTCATTTTGAAATTCATAATTTTATTTTGTACTAGCTGTGCCCGCGAATTCGTTCGCGTGGACTACAGGATTCTGAATTTATTTTTTCTAAAATAAAAGTACCCTAAGTACTCCTTATTGTATCAGCTACCTGCCAAAACAAGTCCCGGTTCAGCCATTTAGAGATTAGCCGGAACAAACAGACAGACAGATAAAAATTGTTAAAAAAAAGTATTTTGGTTTATGCACCCGTATTTATATTCTGCATGTAGTAAAAAGCGGTTATTTTAATATTACAAACAGATACTCCAATTTTATTTAAATGTATAGATAGATATAGATGTATAGATCAGAAACATACAGTTAATTTTTATATCGAGGTAAAATGTTATTTTTCCATATGTTAAATGAATTCTTTACGGTTATTTTGATTTTGTGAAAAGTGATATGAAAGAAAAAAAAGTTAGGGCTATATTTCACCGAGACAGCATGGCGGCGCGACCAGTCAACGCTACCAACTAAATGTATACAGCTCTATAGAGAGTTACTCACCTGGTGTCCGTTTGGTTGCGCAACCAATCAGCAGGCTTACTCTTCAAATTAATTTCAATTTGAATCTAAACTCAATCCGATTGCAATGTCAATTTTGACGTTACGTGATTTGGTACTCTTGAAAACCATACTGTCAACATATACGATTTCACTTAGTTTTCAAAATGGTCACGCAATTTTGAACCAATTTGGCGCTAGCATTGAATTTAAGGGTACGAAACGTCACAATCTCAATGTCGGCTGATCGGAATTGAAGTCAAGAGTAAGCCTGCTGGTGGCGCGACCAGCTCCGACGTATGGCGCATCTGGTGTCTAGCTAAGCTACCAAATAGCTTAGGGCTATATTTCACCGCGACGCCATGGCCGCGCAACTGGTCGCGCTGCCATGGTGTCCCGGTGAAATATAGCTCTTAGCGATAGCATAACGAGTGACAGGATAGAATGGAAGAAAAAAAAACGTGTTGCGCCGACTACAAATGACATGGGACAAGGGCAGGAAGATGATGGTATAAACTCTTTACGGGTCGATATTTGTGGTTTACAAATGTGTAAATTAGCAAAAAGTACACATATCAAATATTTGGTTTGATTTCACATTTTACGTGTGCAAAGCCGTAGCTAATTAATAAATCGACGGTCCCTACGTAAAGACATGTCCAAAATATTATGTTTTTTATTCCATTATTTACTTTGTTTTAAGAAAGCAAATAATGAAATAAAAAACATGATGTTTTCGACATGTCTTTATACAGGGTTATTTGTAAAACACTAGCAACCTCTAAGGACTATTTTAAGAACATCATAAACAACAACTTTTGTTCTACGACTTTTAAAAATTTAACATATTTTAGTTCATCAGATTTTCATACAAAATAAAAATATTTAAATCGAACGTTCTACATATTACGAAGTCTATGCAAAGCAAGCGATAGTACTATAGCGGCGGGTAGCTGAACATGAACTTGACCTATAATACGGGTGACCGACACTCACTAGTCGGTCGGTGTGTGTTCTTTTAGCGAAATTCGGCAGTGCGGACGTAATTATCTTTACATGATGGTGTATCAATATTCTAATGTCGAGTACACGGAAATGGTGCTAGGTGTGATGACAATGTTTCGAAAGTCTGCTTACTATTACTACGAGAACAGTGTAAGTAGATGCGGCAAAATACAGAGTTAAAATGTGTTAGATGGAACAACGAAATCTGGAAGGTTGGTTTTTGGTAAATGAATTATGTTTTGTAATCGGATCAACGCTGGATGGATGAAATGGCGACAGGTCACGGGAACAACTTGTGACCCACGGATGCCCCTCAAGTTGAAGGGTAAAATCTACAAGTCCGTGATAAGGCCTGTCATACTGTGTGGATCAGAATGTTGGGCTGTGAAAAAGACGGATGAAAAAAGATTGCATGTAGCGGAGATGAGAATGTTAAGATGGATGTGTGGTGTGACGAGAATGGATAAAGTGAGAAATGAGTATATTAGGGGAAGTTTGAAAGTGGCGCCAGTGACTGAAAGGTTGAAAGGAAATCGTTTGTCTTGGTATGGTCATGTAAAGAGGAGAGATGGAAAGCATGTTGCTAAAAGAGTTATGAATTTACATGTGGATGGATGGAGAGGGAGAGGGAGGCCAAAGAAAAGATGGATGGATTGTGTGAGAAGTGATATAAAAGAAAAGGGAGTTAGTGATAGCGTGACGAGTGACAGGACAGAATGGAAGAAAAAAACGTGTTGCGCCGACCCCAAATAAAATGGGACAAGGGCAGGAAGAAGAAGAAGAATTATGTTTTGTAAAAAGTCATAGAACAAAAGTTGTTGATTATGATGTTATGAATACAGTCTTGCAAGGTTGTTAGTTTTTAAATAACCCCGTATACGTAGGGACCTTCGATTAATATTTGGTAACAGAATAGACTGAGATATTTTGTGTGATATTTGGTGAATAAGTTAGTTACTACATGCGGAATTTATATACCAAAAGGTTTATGTGGAAAACCAAATGGCTTACTAAAAAGTTTTATGTGGATGCGGTAAGTTTTATGACTAAGTCATGGAAATAAATCGTGTAAGGGTAGCAAGTACTCCTTAACTTGCAAACTTACAATGAATTTTCATTTTACATTTATAATTTTGAACCCAAAGGATCTATCAAAAACACTGCAGATAATCTACGTAACTAAGACTATTTTATATCAACCTCACATTTAAAGAATCTGATTTGTAACAAATCAAGTATATTTTTAGAAATAATCTTCAGTTATTAAATGAATTAGAATAACAGTTTTGAGGTATCCGGAACAGAGTATAAGGACCTGCAAACCATCGTTAAAAAGGGCGGATCTTTCGACCAGACTGATGTTTTGTCCGATCTGGGCAACTGCCCAAGATTATTTTTGGGTTGTTGTTTTTTTATTTATGTATTTGTATAGTTATTTATTTATTTGTAATAAGCATACCAACAGCACAATCACTTAAAGTACAAATCGTATGTTCAAGTCGTGCGTAGAACTGTAATTGTTCGATGCAGGATTTCGTACTTTAGTTCATATGTGGCGCCATAGATGTCGCTACATCACTCCCCTCGAGTTTATTGTAAATAGCTGAAGCGGCTAGCTGCGCCCCGTAGGCATGCAGAACTTGCACTTGAAGATAAGCGGCTTACTCTGTGATTATAATTACTAGGTCAACAATATTAACATATTAATGTTCAACCCACTTCGAACCCTGTTTAGTGTTTACCCCCGGGAGGGAAAATGCGGAACAACGCTGAATTCAACCCAAGGGTGTGTTCATATTGATGGACCTGCACTGAATTTTCTCGCAGATATCATAGTTGTCTATGCGCTATTATAAGTACCATCATCAGAGATCTACGCTTTGGAACGTGAAATTTAGCTTCACTTTTCTTTGACTAACCGACATTTGACTTTATTCAAAAGTGTCTGCAAATAGTCTATTTGAAATGATTTTGATTTTGAATTTGAATCATTGCAAGGTTTAAAAACATATTATTATATACCACCTTTTTTAGTGTCAGACTTTTACTGAGTAAAAACCCACTACTATTCCTTCTTTGCCATTGTTTCAGGGCCCCGGGGATCTCTTTCGCATCACCCAGTAGGCTTCGAGCCTGCTGGGGCCCATAAGTTGCTGACAACTCCTTGAGGCGTGCGGGAACACTACGCGCCGTCGACGACTTGGGCTTGGCCTGGACGGTTAAGAGACGGTCAGACCCATTGCTCATCGTCCATAAGCCCGCACCGACGGTGGTTGGAAATCTGGATCGGAATCCCGGCGGCTCGGGCGCGAGGGCCATTGCCTCGCGCGTGCAACTGGCTCCTTTGCTAGCTTTACTGCTTCGCAGAAGGAGGCGACCACCTACCATTCCTCCTCCCTCTGATGCATGGCCTGTACCAAGGCCCGGCGCGAGAGATCGCTACAGCTGAGTACCCCCTTTTTTTTTTTTTTTTTTTTTTTTTTTTTCGATGGGAAAAATCATCTTATGACAACCCCCGCTCTTGGGCGGAGCGGGAGATAGTGTCAGACTCTTACTGACTAAAAAACCCATCCCGTTCCTTCAAGCCTTCATACCGGGGCTCGAGCGCCCTTTCGGATAACCCTGGCCCCAGTAGGCTTCGACCCAGCTGGGTCCCTGCTGTTGCTGACAACTCCTTGAGGCGCGCGGGAACAGCGCGCGCCGTCGACGACTTGGGCTTGGTCCAGACTGTTACCGGACGGCCGGACAGCGAGCTACCCATTGCTCACTGTCCGCAAGCCCGCGCCTACGGTGGCTGGAAATCGGGATCGGAATCCCGGCGGCGGCGGCGAGAGCGCCGTTGCCTGATGCGGTCGGCTTCCTCCTTAGCGAGCATTACTGCTTCGCAGAAGTCGGCGACCGCCTGCCACTCCTCCTCGCTCCGGACCATGGCCTCGACCAAGGCCCGGCGCGAGAGGTCTCCGCCGCCGATCACCCCCACGAGGGCACGGCGATGCTCCGCCCAAGCAGGGCACACCGCGATTGTGTGCTCCACCGTGTCCTCCGGGCGTTCCGCACAGTGGCGGCACCCGGGCGTCACTTCCGCCTTGATTCGGAACAGGAACCTCCCGAACTTGCCATTTCCGGTGAGGATCTGTGTCATGCGGAAGGTAAGGACGCCGTGAGGTCTTTCCAGCCACGCCTCAAAGAGGGGACTTATCGCCATAATTGTGGCGTGCCCAGCACTGGGTTGCGATAGTCGCTGACGCCATTCCACCATGAGATCCCGCCGGAGCTCTGTCCGCCATGCCGCGACCTGTCGCGGCAGAGGACTTTCACCCCGGCGTTGCATCTCCTCGCGCATGTCGTGCATGTGTGCAAGGACTGTTGCCTCCAGATCCCACGGTGGTAGGCCAGCCAAAGGCTCGCCGCTTCGCGGGAAATCGTGCGGTATCCCCGCACCATCCGAATTGCCATGACCCTCTGGCAGGCGTTCAGTATGGCCGCCGGTTGCTTTTTCAGCGACGGCGCCCACACCGGCGCCCCGTAGAGGGCCATGGACCGAACGATCCCCGCGTAGAGCCTCCGAGCTGAGTACCCCCTCGAGGACACCGGTGCCCAGGCGGGGTACACCTCTACCGTGAGCTTCAGCGTTTCCTCCGGGGGGTCTACACAATGGTGACATCCGGGCGTTTCTTCCGCATGAATCCGGTGCAGAAATCTCCCGAACTGACAATGCCCGGTGAGGACCTGCGTCATGCGGAAGGTAAAGACGCCGTGTTGTCTTTTCAGCCACTCCTCAAAGAGGGTACTTACCGCCATATTATAACGTGCCCATACCCACGTCATAAAGCGCCTGAGTAGACAGATAGCTAATCACAATATTTCAAGTACCTAGTTATTATCTCTTTGTTTGTTTATGTTATTGAGTTTTTAGGGTTCCAGGGTTCCATTATAGGATAACTTTGTTATTCGTCTATTTACCTGTCAAGACATTATATTTCTAGAACGCATGGCAGTATCGAGTTGAAATGTTAGATTTGAGGCCGTGAAAAAATCAATCTTCTAAGTTAGCGAAAAAAGATACGGCCGTAAATGTATATATATATACAGAATTATATTTCAATATTCTCAAGGGAAGTAAAAATCTATACATACTTTCAGCTGAGTTAATAGTAAATTGGTTGTTACGCCACAAAAAAACAAAAAACTTTTTTCCACAGGGAAAAATCTTCGAGACTCCATTCAGGACTTAACTACTTACATAGATAAGTTTGTACGGAACCTGGCACAGTTTTTTATTGCATTAATTTTTAATTTATTTTCAATTTGTAATAATCAATTTTAGATTAATATCTCTTTAAAAATATCAAATGATAAAACATACAAAAAGAAACTAAAGCTACCTTATTTATTTATTTGCCGGCCGGTCTTATTTTTATTTTTTTTGTGGCCTAAAATCGGGATCGGGATACCAGCGGTTGGGGCGTGAGGGCCGTTCCCTCGCGCGTGCGGCCGCCTTCTTTACTAGTATTACTGCTTCTAAGAAGAAGGCGACCCCCTGTCACTCTTCCTCGCTTCGAATCATGGCCTGTAACAAGGCCCGGCGCGAGAGATCGTTGCCGATGATCGCCCCCACGTGGACACGGCGGTACTATACCCTTGCGGGGCACACCTCTACCGTATGCTCCACCGTATCCTCCGGGCGAAGTTAGATAACTTGGAGGAAGGAATAGACCTATGTTTTCTTTCCTCCAAGCAAATGACCTTATATGGATCTCCACTCAAACAAGTTAAGAGAGAGGTGGATCACCAATAAGGTAAGCTGGAGAATAAGAACAAGCCTTCTCCCGGAAGATTGAGTCTGTGGGGTCGCACACTTAAGGCGTATAGTTCCTTGAACCATCTGGCCGAAATTATGTGAACGCAACTCTCGCACTCGCCTAGGCGGCAGTACGCAAATCTGTGCATTTATTTGCGGCCAGCAGTGCTCGGAAAGCGCTTTAAACCCATTTTCTCTGCGAGATATTGATTGATTTATATATGCAATGTTCACTGTGAAGAATATTAAACCACCAATTTTTATATGTAAAAATGTTTCTAAAGTTCCAAGCCGTTTCGAAGGAGTAGGGAAAAGTTGCGAAAAGTTGCGAAATTGCTAAATATTTTTTTTTGACAAAAGTATTAATTGCACGAAAAAATAAAATGTTGATATTATTGTTCATGAATCTATAATAAACATATATTTTTTTCAAACCAATTGACCTAGCCGTTACGGAGGAGTAGGCCTCAGAAAATCACTATTTTATGGCACTTTTCGGGCGCTTGGCCCTTAATAGCTGGTCACAAAGGTGTACTGCGGGTTGTATTTCAGCCGGTCACATATTCAGGTAAGTTTCATAGGTATAAAATGAGACGATACAGATCAGTACTACCACAGCGCACTTGAGCGCCCTTCCACGACGTCAACGTAGAGATACGGCTAAGGGACGTTGAGATGCGGCAGAACGATGTCGACATACGACGGTGGGTTTCTAAATTAGTGGTAATATGTGCACCGTTTACTACTCAGGGTAGAATGGAAGAAAAAAAAGTGTTGCACCGACCCCAAATAAGATAGGACAAGGGCAGGAAGAAGAAGAAGAAGAGGAGATGTTCATCGTTTACTATGTGTTACGTAAACAGACTGTCTAAAATTGAATGCAGTAAAATGTGTAGGTTTTTTTGTACGTTTTTGTCTATAGAGACCTACGCTTTGAAACGAGCAACTGGCTTCATCAATTTTTTCACTTAACAAAACTAAAGCCCTCGTTTGGAATAACTGTTTAGTGAAAATGTATTACTTAGTCGATTAGTTTGCGGTAGGAAAGCCGTATGACCTAGTGTGAATTGTGAAACCTGAAACTGTAAGGTTAGAGTAGTGGCGACGTATATACTTGTAGTGCAACGACCGCCTTCAGCTCTTGTCAGTCTCTTAGTGGGGTGAACCCACAGAACATAGGAATCATACATTCCTCTGTTCTGTGGGTGAACCCAATCTGGTGGGATTCAATGCCGCTTAAACACAGCGTGTCTGTTTACCACCAAAAGGATCCCGTTCACCTTGGCTCCTACTTTTCAGTTGCATCACAGCTTACCACCAGGTGGGATGGCAATTAAAAAAAAATGAGAACAATAACAAGAATTTAATTTATCGAAGTTTCTTTTATCTTTTTTTTTTCTTTTGTTTTTTTTAGCACTTTGGTATTCTGTTAATACCACCGTTTGGACAAGGACACGGCGGTGCTTTACCTAAGCGGGTCACACCTCTACCGCATATTCCAACGTGTCTACCATGCGGTCTGCACAATTATGACACCCAGGCGTTTCTTCCGCACGAATCCAATGCAAGAACTTTCCAAATTTAGCATATCCGGTGAACTAGGTGTGCTACTTGATTTGTGGTATTTGTATCTCATCCCAAAGAACCGGTACCGAGAGTAAATAAACTTAATGTTTTAATTAAATAGCAGCCAAATCCACCGAACAACTCGAGTTTTATTAAGAAAAGGGTGACAAATTATTTTATATCACCTACAAAAATCCATATCAACGGATTAATCTCGGCTACACAGGACGTTATCTTATCCATGATTAATATTTAAATAGTTATGATAGTTATTTTGATTACAACCCAAGCTTAATAAATAGTAGATTTTGCGCCTATTAGCAAACATAGATGTTTGCAACTGGTATTAACAAACGATACGAGTATGTTACGAAAACTTTTTATAGTAACACTTTTAGTGTCGCATGCGTTTAGTGAATCTTGTGTTAGATATACATTTGAAGATGACTTTTATGAAATATTTAGTAATTTCGGAATCTGTGACACATACACCTTCTGGAAAGTCGGGACCTACGATAACATTGATGTGGAAGCTCCTAATGAGCACAGCAGATCGTTTATTACGCCTTCAGAAAGTTTAAGTTGTGTATCATCGTTCATGTTTCCAATGACCGGTAATGGTAAACTTGAAATGCTTGTTTATATGAAGGCAGGCGACCGATGGGAACAAATAACAGTAGTAGCGACCGAGTATGTGCCAAATGGTATTGACACTAATCGGGGAACCGCTGGAATCTATGCCGTTGCAGACGACTACGTGGACGGATGGAACACGATATTGATCAACGTGACCGGCCTGGGAACGGCAATGTGCTACGTAAGTTTTTCTTTTACGTTAAAAAACCATAAATGTAATCCTAAATCATCTATGAGTATAACCATTTTCATTGAATGAACCTAGGAAGGGAAAGGAAATAGAAAAAATAATTTAAAATTGACTTAGGGACCATTTTAAATTAATTGATTAATAACAGTGGCCATCGTTAGCATAAAGCCATACACTAAGTTATAACTAAAGAAATGTAGCCTAACCTCCCATAGCAGTGATACTTTAATTAATGTTAAATGCCTACCTTCGGTGCATTCAGGGGGAATGTTTTGAAGTAGGTGCATCCTGCTTGATGCCGGTTTACTGGCGTGGTGTCGCAGAAAGCATTTCATTCACGAAAAACAACGCTCAATATACTTTTACAATTTTAATAACCCTTCCTAGCTAGTAAAAGATGGTCGCTCAAAATTGTGAATTGATCTAATTGGCTTAGGTATACCACCTTTGCTTATATTATTATCCTTAATTCATCGACTCAGTCGCCACTATAGCTTTTTTTTATTGAAATAGATTTATTGGTTGAACTTATAAGCAAATGCAAATGAATTTTGTTCGGCAATGAAATTTGTCTGAAATTCTCATAACGAATACCTTCCGTATCCATTATTAATCTCTCGGACGAAGTAGTACATCAGTTAGGTATAAAGTTCTCCTTAAGATTCAATTAATAAGCCCACACACGAGGTAGCTGATGCAAGTCGTTGTGGAGTTCCCTCGACTGATTTCCGTGCCCGTTATTTCAGATTAACTTCTGACCTCCGTCATGTTGTAGTATCATAAGAATTATATATTTGGGGTAAAATTCAACAAAATCGGTTTACTGGTGAAAATTCAGTGGATGATTGTTGATCCAGTGAATCCTATTACTACCCTAGGGGTGGAATTTTAGGGGTTACTTTTGTGGTATGGAATTTTAGTGGAGACGGTGGTGCTACTTTAGACGGTGGTAGACTTTCACAGTTTGCTCCACCGAGTCCTCCGGACCATCTACACAATGGTGACAACTGGGCGTTTCTTCCGGCTGAATCCGAAACGAACACTTCCCGAATTTCCCGTGTCAGGCGGAAAGTGAAGACTTATAGTCGTCGTCGAAGAAGAGACTTACCAGCGCGATTGTGGCATGTCGAATACATTAATGCTTAAGTTTATATTGGTCGAATATCTCACTTGATAACTTCCAAAATTCGATCATTAGCGAATACGAATTTGATTATTTATCATTTAAATTGGACTCACATCGCAACACTTACTTTGACTATTCGTGGTGTACATGCCACTAGCCCTCATTTTACTTGACTTCAGTTTCTAAACTGATTTGAAATTGTCAAGCTTTTCTTTACTGTGAAAACATAGTAAATTTTGCGATACCTACTTTGATAAATCTTCTGATTCATAGTTCAGAAACCTAGTTGACTACGTTCATAACCAGCTTCAACTTCACTTTTTTGGTTTCAGATATCCATCATGGGCATGGCGTCTCCGAATTCTACTGTTTTAGTCGATTCATTTCGTTATATACCGCCAGGAATGGACGAAAGCGAATGTCAACTTTACGAAAATCTCCCAGAAGCCAAGAATCCTAGATTCAACAGTTTCAGAAGTTAATTAAACATTATGATAGCACTAATATCATTGTACCTACTTTTCTTAATACTATTAAATGTTGTTTTTTTGCGAATTCTAAAGTTGCAATGTTTTTTTTCTGTATCCTGTTTTATAGAAACATTCTCTTTCTATCGTGAAGGCAAGAACCAAGCAGTATTTTATGAGGGTCGTGATAAAGAGTAAAGTTACTACTCAAACTGTATGAAATAACATAAGTCTATTGATTTAATACGTTCCTATTTATTTGGACCAAACTCACATAAATACAATTGTAATTATTACCGTAAAATAAATATTATGCCACACACAGACTGCGTCTTTTTTTTCGAGTCAATAACCAAGTCAAGTTTTGAAATATTTTGAGTCCAGTGCGTAACTGTGTTAAGTGTGGTATTTATATGCAGCCTCAGCGGATGGTAGTACGAGCCTTCTTGCTGGCCTACCACCGTGGGATCTGGAGGCAACAGTCCTTGCACACATGCACGATATGCGTGTGGAGATGCAATGCCGGGGTGAAAGTCCGCTGCCGCGACAGGTCACGGCATGGCGGACAGAGCTCCGGTGGGATCTCATGGTGAAATGGCGTCAGCGACTGTTGCAAACCAGTGCTGGGTACGCCACAATTATGGCGGTAAGCCCCCTCTTTGAGGCGTAGCTGGAAAGACTTCATGGCGTCCTTACGTATGTCGCAGGTCCTCACCGGACATGGCACGTTCGGGTTCCTGCACCGAATTCGTGCGGAAGTGACGCCCGGGTGTCACCACTGTGCGGAATGCCCGGAGGACACGGTGGAGCACATAGACGAGGTGTGCCCTGCTTGGGCGGAGCCCTCGTGGGGGCGATCGGTGGCGGAGACCTCTCGCGCCGGGCCTTGATTGAGACCATGGTCCGGAGAGAGGAGGAGTAGCAGGCGGTCGCCGACTTCTGCGAAGCAGTAATGCTCGCAAAGGAGGTGGCCGACCGCATCAGGCAACGGCGCTCTCGCCGCCGCCGCCGGGATTCCGATCCCGATTTCCGGCCACCGTAGGCGCGGGCTTGCGGACAGTGAACAATGGGTAGCTCGCTGTCTGACCATCCAGTAACTGTCCGGATCGAGCTCAAGTCGTCGACGGTGCGCACTGTTTCCGCGCGCCTCAAGGAGTTATCAGAAACAGCAGAGGCGCAGCAGGGTCGAAGCTTACTGGGGCCAGGGTTATCCGAAACGGAACTCGAGCCCCGGTATGAAGGCTAGAAGGAACGGGGTGGGCTTTTTGCTAATAAGAGTCCGACACTATCTCCCGCTCCGCCCAGGAGCGGGTAATGTTCTTTTCACTCCCAGTTTTGTCTTGTAGGGTTGGTCTTAGTGGCCTGAGCCTTACCACGAACTCTTAACGCGATTCATTTTATCATCTCTGAACTTTTAACCCTACTACTCAAGTTGCGACGTACAAAGAAACTACTCATACGCTCGCGAGGCGCATCATTTTGACTAGATTTTATTCAAAACCTATAACTGTGTTAGATATTTTTTAACTGTTTATATAATTGTATATATTACCAAAAAGAGAAAAACACAATTTTAAATAATATTTATATATTTCTATTATAAAATCTTTAATCAAATAAATCTTAGAAACAAATTTTAGCAACTTAGACAATTAAACAGATTTTTCATTAAAAATTAAGAAAATGGAGCTTAAAGTATGCACTTCTCCTAAAAAATAGTTAATTATGAAGTAATTAACTAAAAAAAACTAACAAAGTAACAAAAAAATATTTTAGATGCATTTGATACATACATGAACTTGATGTTCGCCACAGATAGATTTTGCGCACGTCATTTTTGACATCCTCTTCTTTTTAGATATACAATAAGAGCAATATCTTCGTTATTTTTGGCGGTGGTGGACCCTCATTGTCTACAAAAGAGTCATCCGAAGGTTTTTTCAGGATAACTTCGATATTATCCCAGATATTGCGTTTCAACGTAAGTACTTCTAGTCTTTTTTGCATTCATTCAGTAGTCAACTGCGTGCTAAGTATTTTCATAAATTATATCCAACCCAGGGGTTTTTCAGATGTTGAAGTTTCAAAACATACCCAAAAAAAAGATAAAACGCACCGGTAGCAACTAATATTGCAAAAACCCACTAAAAAATAATTTAATGAATAGCACAAAACTTACATACAAGCTACTCATACGTCTTTGGAGCGCCAAGGGTAGTAATATCAAAAAAACTAGCACATTTACCGTAATGCAATCACCGTCCTGCGACACGTGCTGGCGATGCCTAAGATGCCCTTGAACGTGAATGCCCTATGTGCAAAAAATAAAAAGAGAGAGCAATATATGAAAAACGCGGGTGCCTCTGCGACGTAGAGTAGTAATTTAGGGTTAAAGGGATATTAGTTAAGAGGGATCTCTCTTTTGCTGGCACGCCTGACATTTCCACACGTCACGGTAAAGCCCCTGAGTAAACAGATAGCTAATCACACCATTTCAAAATTATCTCTTTGTTTGTTTGTGTTATTGTGTTTTTTGATGGTATCAATATGCTAATTATCAATTAATTTGTAGAATCGATCTCAGATTCATATCTCCTTTTAAATATCAAATGATAAAACATACCAAAATAAATTAACGCTGATTTAGACGTAATTACAATCATAGATCTAGTAATAACAGTAACATTGTAAATTATTAACCTCTTTTAAGGGTTTTTATATGTAAGTAATCATCCAATGACTTATTTTTCTCTCTAGGGTTGAACGGGAGGGAGTTGCAGACTTTTACTGGCTTAAACAGGTTTATACAGGTTTCCTTTTCGGAAATTTCTCGTGGCCCTAGCGGGTATTGGCCCTGCTGGGCTCATTACGATTTTGTTAACATCTCTATGAGACGCGCCCGTAGGTAGTACTATACGCCGTCGATGACTCTGGCTCAGTTCTTACCAGAAAGCCGTACGATGAGTTATCCATTGCTGATTGTCTGCCAGCCCGTGGCTGTGATGCCCAGAGATCGCCCTGCGACTCTTGACGGCCGGGACGTCCGTTCGCTCACAGCTGCGGCCATCTCTTTCGCTAGCATTACTTATCCACAGGAGCAGACTACCGTATCCAATTCCCCTGAACCAGGGCCTGGCGCGAAAGGTCGCCGCTGCCGATCGCTGCCACGAGGACACGCGTCAAGTGGAATGTGAGGAAGCCGTGGCGCATCTCCAATCACCCCTCAAAGTGGGGAACAGAATTGAATAATATAATAATATCAGTGGTAGTTTTTTTATCATGTAAGAAGTTATTTATGTTAATTAGGTTAAAATTCAAATATAATTCCTATATTTTCATTAACAATTCTGCAATTACATGAGGTAAGTGTTGTTAAATAAATTAATACTGAATAAGAAGTGTACAGGTTAGGAAAAAAATGATGATGATGAATAGTTAATAAAAATTGACAAATATTTATAATCATTGATTTATCGATAGTTCATCAACTATATATGGCGCGTTTTCGACCGGAGGCACCGGTTGACCTGAAATGATACTGAGACCGCGCGCACTCCGCCCTCTATCTCGAAAACGGTCCACCGTATAAATTTTTTTTTTTAACAAAATTTGTAGAAAATTTTGTATTCTACAATATTGATAATAAATACAAAAAGCACTAGTTTATCTCAATTAAAAAAAAAAAAAAAAAAAATAGCAAAAAACCCATAGGAAATGAGGTATTTACAAAAAAAGCGCAAAGAAACGATTTTTGTGGCCTTTGACCTTGAAATTTAATAGTTGCGCACACCCTACCATATGTAGGTTTTGAGACAACTTTTGAGTGTCAATATACAAGTATTTATAGACTTACAGCTGGGTATCTCGAATTCCGAGGTGAACTTACTATAATGACTGGACT
Source organism: Mythimna albipuncta (assembly GCA_929112965.1). NCBI lineage: Eukaryota > Metazoa > Arthropoda > Insecta > Lepidoptera > Noctuidae > Mythimna > Mythimna albipuncta. The sequence goes on from OV815973.1 coordinate 4,774,433, forward strand.
ACAACATTACATAGAAGTAAATTGAATACATAGTTGTAAACGGTATTAATTATGTAAGTCAAAATTTAATTAAGTCAAGATAAAATAATATGATTTACAGGCCTTCAAATCCATCAAGGAGATATACACAGACAGACGAACAGAGCCAGGTGACTTCCTTTCATACATTTCATAATTAAAAATTCATGTATTTATTTCTTCAAAGGTAATTATATCTTATCAGAATCTTTTTAAAATAATCAAGATTGGTGCTGTCATAATCGACTAAAAATGTGTGAGCAGCCTTATGATAGCACAAAAGGAGTATCAGTGAGTATCCGTCTGTCTGTACGGCTAAGTTAATCTCGAGAACCGCTGAATGGATTTGTTTGAAGTTTTTCAGTGTTAAAAAACTGATTTTCCTCGAATATGACAGAATCAAACAGCATCTGAAGGGACTTCAGAACAAGAAGGGTTGTTGCTGGAACTTTTGCTATATTTGTAGCGGCTCTACTGATTGACTTACAACTGTACATAGAATATCAGGATATCTTTATAAATAGGTATTTACCTTTTTTAACCGACTTCAAAAATAGGGGTGTTTTCGGAACCTTTTTGAACTTTTTATGTATGCTCCTTGATTACTGGAAGACGTTTGAAACGATGGGAATCTTTTTTTGTTAAAAGGGTACCTACCAGGAGGTCTCATGGTCACCACGTCAGCATCTGATGATGACGACAATTCTTCGTCGTCATCATGAGGTGTTGGGAAAACTTTACAAATCGTATAAGCACACTTGAAGCAATTCTTAAGTTTGAAAGTCTCTTATTGGTCCCGTAGAAATATTGTCATGATCTGATAATGTAGGTAGTTGAGAGATATGCAACGGAACTCCTCATACGGTCATATCGATGACTGACTGATGAAGATTGTTAGAAGGTACATCGAAATGATTAGCCGGAAGTTAAGCACTGGAACTCTGTAACGAATCAATGCATCGTAGCCGTATTTGGGCTTATTAGAATTTTCCTGAGAAATACCTTAAGGTAGACTCTCCAAATTGCACAACTTGTGTTAAAATGAGGACGTGCAACATTTGCTCATAGAGTGTGGAGAGGGAGTCGGTGATGAGGAAGTTTAACATTAATAGGATGAATATAGGAGTCATTCAGCGCGCTTTAGCTGATCCGTTATAGGAAATGGCAAAAATGTTTTACCTGCTACTGCCACAGCCTCAACACCGACCTCAGTAGCCAATATAAGAATGTATATTTACTAGGTTAATGTAAAAAATGATTTGGTTTAGTACAATGGTTTGATATATCCTGCAAGGAACAATAAAACCCTGAATAAAAAAATAAAAAAAAACTAGCTTGGAGGTACCATCGAATATGCGGACGATCGAATATCATGACGGAGCTAGCTGGAAGTGTGATGATGACATGAACTCTGTAATAAAACCCTAGGCTAACACACACACACGGCTGGGATACTAAAGTATTCTAGCCGTGTTAGGGCTTTTTGGAATTGCCGTTAGATGTAAGTTCTCCAGCTATAAGTAATCTACTTCTACGGGTACCTCTTACTATATACTTCTACTAGCTTTTGCCCGCGCGGCTTCGCTCCCGCTCTTCTCTACTCCACCCTACTATACCCTACTCTACCCTACCAAACTTCACATAAACAATCTACTAGATAGTCCGAACAAAGCCTAAACATTTGGTTTGGATAGGTGAGCCCGTTCTTGAGTTATAAAATTACAACGAAAAGTGGTATTGATTTTTATATGTATAGATACACTACAATAGGTTTAGCTGAAGTAAAACTAAAAAGTGTAAAGAAAAAAACATTTTACAAAAAATACAACCAACTTCAATAAAAATAAACACTGAAAAATGCAAAATAACTTTAGTTTCGAGTTATGTATCGGCGATCGGGAATTGCGTTAAAAAAATATTTATTTAATATTACAAAATTTAATTATTAAAAATACAGGATATTTCAATGGTGGCGGAAACGAGACTGAATATAATTCAAATAAAAACAATTGCGTCCGATTTCGAAGAAAATGCATGGTTGCAATTACGGCGTTCGTGGAGACTGCGTACTCAGCGTACACGTGACAGTTACGATGAGTTAACTCCTCCCTCCATAAGATGGAAGCAACTCTTGCTTCTGGCGGCGTCCGCGCTGCCTTTGGTGTCCTCTGGGATCTTCTTAGTTTTCCATTGATACAGCTTCCAGGATGCTGCTGCGGCCAGTAGGACATATAAGATGATTGTGGTCCAGCTCGGTGTAGCTGCTATAATTGGCCAATTATCTTCTTCTGGCACGGAGATGTCACCTGCTCTGTTGACAAGTTCGTGGATGCTGTCTAGTGAGATGTCTTCTAATTGGAGTTCGTATTGTATTGCTTGTTCTGAGACTTGATGCTGATCCGGTAGCGGTATGATCTCGTTGATGACGACCTTGTCAGTGTGCGACCGCAGTGTCTTGTTCATGACGTTCATCTGGCAGTCATCTGTTAGTGTGACGAGATGAATTCCAGATAGCTTCTTATAATCTGTCTTGGTGTTACATTGCATTTTGGTGACTTCGTCTTCTGTGAGTACAAGTAGCCAGTTGTTGTCTCCGATCTTCTGAACTTTTCCTCTTCTCAAATTCATCTTAGCGTGAGTGCAATTTGCTGGGCGATGCTGAATGAGTGATAGTATGCAGTCATCTGTGTCTTCGATTCTTCTGGTGTCGAGGAGCTTGCAAAGCTGGGTGCTGTCGGTCAGTGGCTGACAATCTTCTTCCAGGTAAGCGTACTCATCGTTACCAAGTGCTAGGTATTTGGATTTAGGAATGATAGTAAGGTTATTTTTATTTGGGATAGAATAAAGATGGATAAGGTCATAGGTTTTTGACGTGATTGAAGGGATTTCGAGAATGAAATTAACCGAGTGTTCTGTACTGTAAGCTTTGACTTTGATTGACTTCTCTATCCTGTATATGTTACTAATGCTAATACTAGCTACTGGTTTAAACATAAACATATTCACTAAGTTTCTTAACTCTTCTATTAAATTCTGAGGACTTATAATACTAGGATGCATGGTGCCCATCTGAGCAAAAGTCATAGCATCTTCTAATAACATTAACCTATCTAAGATTATCTGTAAACTAAAATCTATCTGTACGTAAATATCTAAAAAATGTAGATGGTTAGACAGATCGTTGGAATTATTGGTAATATTTTGTAATAAACTAGCCAAATGTTTCTGGTTATTATTTAATTTTGTTAACTGTTTACCGAATTCATCGATTGTATTGTGTGCTAATACTAGAGATTTCCTTTGTGAATCCTGAATGTTTCTAACTCTGTTTTTAATGTTCGAGATTTCCTCTTCAAATTTAACTGCATCTTCGTGATCGAGATTTCCCGTTATAGACTTAACGACACTACCTAATCCATCTATAAGACCGCGTCGCTTTCTAACTTGCGGCGTTAAAAACTTAATCTTCTTACCTATAATATTAAGGCTATATTCTATTTGATTTCTATATGTTTTATGTAACTCTCCAGATGCTGTACTCTCGGCGCTTTTTGTGCTTGCATATAAAGACATCAGTTGGATAGATGTGAAGTGCAGATTGCTAATGTTGTAAACGCAAGCAAGGCTAAAGTAGTTGTCCTGTTTGAGTAGTTGACCTTGTTTAAGGAGGAGGATACCATTGTCGTTACCTACTTGGGTAATGGTTACGGTTGCTGTTGTGTTGAGCACGACGGCTCCTGCGATGAAGATCCTGCAACAAGATGAGGCCTCCGTAGTAGCTTGAAGTGAACCCTAATAGACTTAGAATTTGGGTGATTACCTATTATCTCCGCCACCTTATTCGGGTGGAGGTGTATGATCTTGTATGGTCCTTTAAAGACTGGCTTCGTCTTATCACTGCGTGCTGACTTTGCTACCTGTTTGTAGACTGTTTCACCTACCTTAAATTTCATTTCTTCTGCTTCTTGGTTCCGTTTTGCAATCACCTGCTCCTTATTTTGGGACATATGTGCAGCGATGCACTCTTGAACTGCTTCTGCATTGGCGCGATGCTTAATAACATAGTCCTGGTAAAATTCTTTTGGATAATATAACTCTAGTGGGTTTCTGGATGCTGTGTGTCCAAATAATAACTCATGGGGTGTGTAATCCGTAGCTGAATGGATAGCGTTATTATAGGCTATCATAGAGTACTTCATAATTAGCTGTATAGGGTCGTCTTTGTTAGTCATTCTTTGTATCCTAATTATTTCGGCTAAGGTTGAGTGCAAACGTTCAATAGGGGAGTTAGAGTTTGGGTTATATGGTGTCGTAAAGTGAATGTGTATATTATGTAGGGCACATATTTCTTTAATAACATCGTTGTCAAATTTAGTATCTGAATCTGTAGTTATTTTATTAGGCAAACCTAACACTGAGAAAACGCTAAATAATGCTTCAGCTATATGGACACTGCTACATGCTGTTAATTGAACTGCCTGAGCATATTTAGAGAAGTTATCGATGACTGTAAGGAATGTTGCGCCTCCAGTTGAGTAAAGGTCCATAAATAAATGTTCCATCGGTTTACGAGGTGTATCGGTTATAGCTAAAGGTGGTTTAAGAGGGTTGCGTTCGTATTTTGATTTGAGACATGTGTCGCATTGATTAACGTATTTTTGAATAGTAAGGAGCATGTTAGGCCAATGTTAATTTCTGTGCAACTGCTTATAGGTCTCCTGAATACCACGGTGAACCGTTTTACCTTCATGATATTTCTTAATCAATTCTTGTTGTTCAGATTTGTTTTCTACTAAAGTTACGCGTGTTGTGCATTTAAGTAACTTAGGACCTCTGTCGTTGAATATAGTTGTGTAAACTCTAGAAAAGGCATGGTATAACTCTTCGTTATGGAAGTAGCAATGGAATATACGATCAGCGATTGTGTGTTCTTTAAGGAATCTGATTATCTCAGACTCTGTATTATTTACTGGGATAAAGACATCTTTTATAACTACTTTTGAGTTGGTCGATCTATTATCTACTCTATACGTAGATCCGGGTGTTGACCTAATGTGAAACTGTTTTAGTTGCCTATCAATAGCGTCCGTAAGAATGGGTATACCTTTGTTTTCGTTGTCAGGCTGTGTATGTCTTGTAGACACTAATTCTGGTTCAGCTGACACTATACTCATGCTATCTGTACCTGCGTGAGATTCGGGACCGCTTGGATTTTGTGATTGTATGTTTTCGTTCGGTACTACTGGGTCTATTTGATTTTCGGCTTCTCTACGTGCGTTTTCGAATATCCTGTTGATTATCTCATCGTCTTCGTTATCATCTAAATTAACTGCTAGAGAGTCGATACTACCATGGAAGATTTTAACACGTGATAAGGCGTCAGCATTAGTATTTTGGCGACCTTTCTTGTATACAACTTTATAATCGTATTCCGAAAGTTTTAAACGCCATCTAGTCAATTTAGAATTAGGGTCTTTTAATGACATTAACCAGGTGAGAGGCCTGTGGTCCGTGTAGATGATAAACTTTCTGCCGTAAAGATAGGGTCTGAAGTATTTGATTGCCCATACTATCGCGAGCAGCTCCTTTTCTATAGTCGAGTAACGCGATTCGGTATCTGAGAGTGTCCGAGATGCGAATGCTACTGGTTTGTCGGATCCTACTAGTCCTTGGGATAGTACCGCGCCTAATGCTACATCTGAAGCATCGGTGGTAAGGATGAAGGGCTCATCAAAATTTGGGTACTGTAGTATTGGGGAGTTAGTTAAAATTTGTTTGCATTTATTAAAGGCTTCTAAGAAGTCCGGGGAATGTACGACTTTACTATTTTTCTTAAGACAAAGGGTCATTGGTTTGGTAAGCTTAGCGAAATCTTTTATGAACTTTCTGTAATATCCGACTAAACCTAGGAAGGCTTTTATTTCCTTCTGAGACTTGGGTAAGGGAAAGTCGAGTACGGCTTTTATTTTATCTTTGTTAGGTTTTAAACCTTCATCTGTTAGTTCGTGTCCTAAAAAGTTAACCTGTTTTTGCAAGAACTGTGATTTGTCCAACTGAATCTTTAGATTATGTGTTTTGAATCGATCGAACACTTCTTTTAGCTTTTCTATGTGTTGCTGCAGTGACGTAGATATTATTATTACGTCATCTAAGTAGGTATAAACATTATCTATGCCTCTTAATATATGGTCCATTAGTCTTTGAAACGTACTTGGTGCATTTTTGAGTCCAAATGGCATCCTAAGGAACTCATAGTGCCCTCGTTCAGTGGTGAATGCAGTTTTTTCAATATCATTGGGATGCATTTCTACTTGGTGGTAACCGCTAGCAAGATCTAGGGTTGTAAAGTATTGCGCACGCCCTAGTCTATCTAATATATCATGTATGTTTGGTAAAGGGTATTTATCTTCAATAATACGGTCGTTGAGTCGCCTATAATCAATCACTAATCTCCATTTAATATTGCCTGAAGAATCGGGCTTTTTGGGCACAATATGGACGGGACATGACCAAGGGGATATGCTCTCTCGTACGATACCTTGCTGAAGGAGCTTGTCTACTTGCTTACGAATTTCTTCGCGTTGTTTAGGGGCCTGTCTGTAACTACGTACAAAGACCGGTGTATCATCGTTTAATCTAAGCTCGTGCTTAACTGCGTGGGTAAAAGTGAGTGGTATGTCCTCTGTATAGAACAGGTCCCTATACTGATAACATAAACGGGTTATTTCGCGTTTTTCTTCTTCGTTCATGTGATCTGTACGGATTTTCTGAAGGTTTTCTTTTAAAATATAATCGACGTTGGTTTGAATCTGTATGTTATTAATATCATGACTATCAATTTTATTGGCAACAGAAAATGTCTCTAAATTGATTGACGGGTTACACGGGATGCATTTCTTTTGATCACTATGATTAATTACCGATGTTCTAAACGAACCGTTTGTTACGTTAACTATAGCTGCTGGGGACATTAAACCATCTGACCAAATCAAATCGTCGTGAAGATATTGTCCATCTAAGTAGTTAGTTTTTACCTTGACAAACTTTTGGCATCTAGGTTCGATACTTATCTTTTGAGGTGGGGAACTAAAGTGAATTGGTATTTCTGCAGTAGATGTACGTAAAACATTATTATTTAAATCAATATTACTCTTTAACTTTTGCAGAAGGTCAATTCCGATAAGACCTTTATATTTAGGGTCAAAGTCGAATATTAGAAACTTATGCGTTATATCGCTATTAAACGCGGGAGGTAAGGGAAGATAGACTACTTTATCGTGGACTGATGAACTGTGAGCCGTATTAATTTGGAAAGGTTCAGTTTCTACACAATATTCAAATATGGTACCTGCAATAACGTCGGTTGCTATAGTTGAATGGCTGCCCCCTGTGTCTAATAGAAACTTACCGTTAAACTCTGGTAGTATTATGTAGTGTAGATACTTCTTAGTCTGGAAATTTATTGAAACTAGGTCTGGCTGTCTCTGTTGATGTCCGAGGTAAAATCCTGGTCACCACTTACCTCTGGTACTTCCAAAGTTATGTTCGGCTCGAGCACTACGCCATTATCGTCTGCAATATTGTTATAGAGTCCCACGTCAGCGGCCTCTGGTTGCCCTTGAGTGGCCATCTGTATCGGAATGTAAAACAACTGTTGTGCAAACTGTGGTTTTTCTGGCTTACCTGCCGTACGCATTGTGACGTCTGATGATACTGGTGTGGGAACCGATGGCTTTGGTATGTTAGGCTGATTCCTAAAGTTACTTGAACCATTTGGTCTAGAGTTACCTGATGCTGGTCTGGATTTCCAGGGTAATACAGACTGTACCCATTGTTGACGCTGTTCGGGGGTCATATTATTTGTTTGAGGAATAAAGTTCTGTGAAGGGACAATAAAGCCTGGTGCAAACGGGTTTACTGTATTACGAATGGGGTTATTGTTGACTGGTTTAGATAACTCCTTTGGCTTTGCTTGTGAAGTTGAAGGGTTATTATTATTGTAATTAGCTCTATTATATGAAAGCCTAGCCTCTTCTTGTCTAGCCGCTATGATAGCTTCTTCAAAGGTGTCTGGTTTGGCGATTCGAACGCCTAACGAAACGTGGAAGTCTAACTGGTTAATATACTGCTCAATAACCATCTTTTCATAGTATGATTTGTTACCATGCTCTCCTACAGAATATAGAGTATCTAATAGCTCACGGAGACGCCTGCCGAAGGTTTCAGCGTCTTCCGTCTTAGACTTACGCACTCGCGTTAGCTCCTGCATTACCTGTATTTCGTTTCGCGGTTCGCCAAGGCGCCTAATTAACGCGTTTTTGATTCCTAGCCATGAATTTAAGTGGCCTTCGTACGCTATTGCGTCTATGGCAGGACCACTGAGCCTACTCTTCATTAAACAGGTGAATGCTGGGTGCGCCCGATCTGCTTCTGAAGTTAACTGTAATAAATTTTCTACTTCCCTAATATAATAATTCAGTAATTTAGGATTGCCATCATATCTGGGCATTAAATCTGCAATTAGTTTATATGGTTTATAGTTAGCATCATAATCCCTGAGCGACATTGTTTTTCTGTAGCTTGCCTGTCTAGTGGCGCTTGACGTAAAACAATAGAGGTGTCGAATTAAACACTTGGAATTTACTCGTAAGATAGTTAACTCTACTTATTATAGTTTTATGGTTGCCTACTGCGATTTCAGCTTATAGACAGACACACAAACGTTAATGTAAAATACACAAATTAAAATAAGACAGGAAATAGAGCAAGGACACTTGGCAAACAAGAGCACTTACCAAAGCAGCCACTGCATCTCCCGTCGAGTCAGGCCTCCACCAACGCAGCTTCCTCCAATTCTCCGGAGAACTATCCTGATGACCGTAGAGGTGTCCAACCGCGCGATAGGTTCTTTGTAGATCGCGATGGAACGATTTGAGAACCGTCACTCAATAAGATGAAGAGTTTGATTCGATCTTAGAGCGTCGCGATCCTACCGACTGTCTTATGTATCGGCGATCGGGAATTGCGTTAAAAAAATATTTATTTAATATTACAAAATTTAATTATTAAAAATACAGGATATTTCAATGGTGGCGGAAACGAGACTGAATATAATTCAAATAAAAACAATTGCGTCCGATTTCGAAGAAAATGCATGGTTGCAATTACGGCGTTCGTGGAGACTGCGTACTCAGCGTACACGTGACAGTTACGATGAGTTAACTTTCGTGAAATGTTTTTAATTTTCAATATGGCTTCGTAAAGCATTTAGTAAATCAAGCAGTCAAGTTTAAAAAGTATTTAACTTATTCTAATAAGCTTAGTATAATCAGCCATATGCAATTCCCACTGTCGGGACCCAGGCCTCCTTTCTAGGAGAGGGAATGGGCCGTGATCCACCATGCGGGCCCAGTGCGGGTTGGTAGATGTCACAGGTTTTTGATATTTTGGTTCTAGGACATGCCGGTTTCCTCACGATGTGTCCTTTTTCGTTTGGAGAGTAGTGATTCGAACCCGCGCCCTACAACTCGTAAGTTGGAGCCGTTACCTACCACTGTTCCTGAAAATTTTAATGCTTTTCTAGTTATTGGCATCTCCATATTACTGAAATTAAAGATTCAACATCACTTGAAAAAATTCCGAAATAAACTCAATCTCCTTGTTTGTATATCGTAAAAAGGATTTCTATTAGCCACTGGTAGGGTTTCGTACCAAAAAGATAACCATAAGGTCTTCAATACTAAATTGAAGCTGTCCGCGGGCTGTATCTCTTGAACCATAGTAATATTCATTTTTATCCTGAGAAATAAACCTTAGGGGGCTGGTGGAGCCGATGCCTACAGGGGCGATGGGTTTGCTTCCGAAAAGTAAAGAAGGTGAGAGTAGGTGGTGGTGTGAAGTTTTGCATAGGAGTTGGTTTTAGTCAAAAAATCTAACACGTCCCGCCCCATAATACAGCGAGAGAATTCACTGAATGATTTGTTATCTAAAAAAAAAGAAAATAAAAAGAAATAAACCTTCGGTAAATAGTATTATTGTTAAAACAAAACTGTAACGAGTGAAGCAGGGCCAGGTCGCTAGCGAGAGATATGGACAGGTCTACCTCTATCTGTATGTATACCCATTTCTTTGTTATGATACACGCTAGTAAGATTAGATTATTAGAAATATATAAAACTAAAATGTTATGCTCATTGCCCGGTTTAATTGTAGTACTGCAGTCAAGTAGCGAAACAAAATGCTTTACAAATTACTCATAGTGTTTACTTTGGTGAGCAACGCTGTTTGCGACTCATGTGTGAGGTACACGTTTGAGGAAAATTACAATGATTGGTTGGAAAATCAATGGGGATCAACTTGTGACCAGTTCCCATTTTGGACTACTGGCAAATATAGTGATTTGGACTTGACTGGTCAGAATGAACGCAGTACCACATTTATTACACCTCTGGCTTCGCCGCAACTGAGTTGTGTGTCATCATTCATTTTTACTATGAACGTCGGTGGTACATTAGAAGTGAACACGTATATTGATGCAACGCATGGTGCTGATCAAATCATCATTTTGGCCATCTTGTTCGATGCGGACGGTGACACAGTGGCAGGGCAAGCTGGAAATTCGCCCTTGGATCCAAACTTTGTGGCAGGATGGAGCACTCTGAGGATGACTCTAACCGGTCCTGGAACCTATCAAGGCTATGTAAGTTTTAACATTGTTTTAATTATTCCATAATAGTTTGCTAACATCCCTTTGAGGTGCGCGTGAAAAACGATGTGCCCTCGAATCGGACTTGGTTCTTTCCGGACGAATAGCAAGCTGCATAGTGCTCGTCGTCAGTGCCTATGGTGGCCGGGAATCGCCCTGTCACTCCTGACGCCGGGGGCATCTCCTGCGGCGACGGCTGGGGCGTGAGGATGTTCTTTTCCTCACGGTTTTTTAGCATTACTGCTTTGCAGATGCAGGGGACCGTTTCTCTTCCCCTCTCGCTCCGACTCTGACTGTAGCCTAAACCAGAGCTGGGCTCGAGAGATTTTTACCACCAATTGTCCCCATGAGGACTGGGAGTTACGTTCAAACGAAGTAGATTTTCAGCGTATGTTTTCCCATGTCCTCCAGGCGATTTCGACGATAGCGATAACCGTAATTTTACATCAATTTGAACTTTTTTTTCGTAATAATCTTTTTTTTTATGCACCTGTCATGTTTTCTCTTCACCCCCCTAGGTAGACTGGTATAGAATGCCTAAGGCATTAAGTCCGCCTTTGTACTTTTATATTGCATGAAGTTTTAATAAATAAATAACGTTTCTTCCGGCTGAATCAGAAAGAAGAACAGCCCCCCCCTCCCCCCCTAGACCAGTTACAACCATTTCGTGTCGATTACCGTTCTCAAATCTGTGACGCTTCGATGTCAGCAATTGTAGAAAACGATAAGTTGGTAGCTATGTTGACGTGCCTAATTCGGCCGCTCGTTCTACAGTGTAGCGTTTATATAACAAAGGATGTAGCGTTGAACATTGTTGAAACGATAACAATTCATTCTATCATTTTGAACGATGTGAACTTGGCTCCGAATTTTCTACTCGTTTGTTCTGACCGTGGTTCTGATCACGTGAAACACGAACTTGAAACACTTTGTATGATTATTTTGACGTTTTAAGGCGAGGTGAAATGTAGGCATTGATTTAATGGTTGAAACGAATACTCTTTTAAAATGAATCCGTTTATATCGTTACCATCTTCGTTTAATTTGCGAGATAAAGATTAGATTCTTTAATTTGAATTTGACAAATTTAACTTTCCCTTATAGATCTGATTCATTTTGCCATTTAAATAGGTAAACCTTCATAATTCAGAAACCTTATTGGCTATGTTCGTAACCAGTTTCAACTTAACTTTCTTGGTTTCAGATATCCATCATGGGCATGGCGTCTCCGAATTCTACTGTTTTAGTCGATTCATTCCGTTATATACCGCCAGGAATGGACGAAAGCGAATGTCAACTTTACGAAAACCTCCCAGAAGTCAAGAACCCTAGATTCAACAGTTTCAGGGGTTAATTAAACATTATGAATGCACTAATATCATTGTACTTACCTACTTTTTATAATATTATAAATGTTGAAAATTTATGTGAATTATTGAATCGCTGTCTTTTTTTCTTATATCTTTCGTTGTAAAAATATTCTTTTCGTTAGTAAAAATAGGAACTGAGTAGTAATATATTCAGGTCAGGATAAAGAGTAAAATTACCTACAACCTACCTACCTTGCCTACCCAAAACTACCTACCCAGTTACCTACTCAAACTCTGCGGAAGTTAAACGTGTCCCAGAAGAATCAAACATAATACACAAACATTCCTATTAACTTTTTTTTTCTGTAAAACAATGAAAGAAAAGAAAATAAAACACTAGTTGCGAATGGTAATAGTTTCAGTGTATTTTTTTTTATAAATTAATGTAACTGAACAAATTCTCCGAACGCTCATCGAAATCAATTCCACGAATCCCAGGATGTCTATAATAAAGCCGTCGTTATTTAAATTAATTGCGTTAATTGCAAGTCGACTATTTATTAAACAAATTAATGAAATGACACATGAACACCAACTATAATTAACAAAATATACCTTTTTAGGGTTCCGTACCCAAAGAGATAAACGTTACCCTATTACTAAGTCTTCTCTCTATACATCTGTCAGTCCTTCTGTCACCTGGTTGCATATATGTATGAACCGTGCTAAATAGTTGATATTTTTACAGTTGATATATTTTTATACATATTTGTAGACTGAAAACAGAATAAAATAAATACTTATTCAAAGGAGCAACAACAAAAGTGTTCTTTTTTTGCCGTTTTTGGTATGGCATGCGAGGCCGATTCGTACTTGGAAGTTTTTTTTTTACTTCATTGTTTGACTGCAACATTTTCTCGATTAGATATTAAGGTGCATCATTTTGATAAAAAAGTCCTTCTAGCCTTCATACTGGGGAAGGTTATCCCTTTCGGATAACCTTGGCCCCAGTAGGCCCGGCTGGGTCCTTGCTGTTGCTGACAACTCTTTGAGGCGCGCGGGAACAGTGCGCGCCTTCGACGACTTAGGCTTGGTCCGGACAGTTACCGGACGGCCGAACAGTGAGCTCACTGTCCGCAAGCCCAGGATTAAAGGCCTCTTATCATTATTATAAACTCAATATCTTTGCTGAGTTTTTTTTCGATGTTTCTTCTCAGGCTAGTCAGCTAGGAAGCACCGGCTTCATCTATTTTAAATTGACAAAAAAAAAATCGTGTAAAAGTGTTTTATAAAACCTATTTGCAAAATAAATATCGTTTAAAACTACGCACATTCTATTTCTTGGCGATAAGAACTTCAATCAGCTCCTAACCTTAACAATACAGCATCAATTCTAATCAAAATCTTCAAAATTCAAAGCTAAATTATTCTAAACATATCCAAAACCCAGTACACTAAACTAAACCCCACAAAATTAAACTCTTACCCATAAATCTGAAAACCGATACATGTTCAGTAAAACTGTTGCATAACGCCCGATCTATGAGACACGTAGAAAACTTGCACCCAAGTATGGTAATAAAACAGGCTTGTCTCTAATATTGCCCATTACTTGGCGTCGCTTAATTTATGCCGTTGCTAAGTCATAAGGTAGGACAAGGCAGGGGACGGATGTTGAGTAACTGGATGCGGCATGTAATGACAGCTCAATTTATGTTGTCATCAATCATGTTTGGCTCGCAGACGAGCCTAGACGTACGTGGAAACGAAGGCTGTCTGAATTATACGTGAGTGGTTTATGTACATACTGGCATTCAGTTATGATGTATATAGGACTAAATGAACTGGATTCTCTCGGGTTTTAAGAGATTTGCAACGAGCACGAGACGTACAAGATATTGCTGTGACAATTGGTATCTAGTTTTGAAATTTTGTAGGTACTCAATCATATTCTGGAATGTATGGGGACGTGGTTTCTTCTTACATTGAAGTTACCTACGTTGTTCCGTCCCCTACTTACCATATTCTCGTATTTAGTCATACAAAAATAACAATAAATATATGTATTAACACTGAGGGTGCAGTTGCAGGAGTAGCACCGGAATGTAAATGTAAAGGCGTATAAAGTACGAGTACTTTTTTATAGTGGGGAAAATCATCCAATGACAACCCCCGCTCTGAACTGTTTTCTGCCCTTGTTATGAAAGAAGACTTTTGATCACTGAGCGTAGTGTTCCGTCGCTTTCGCGGACAAATACCACAGGACAGCACCAAGACGATTTAGTGCGAAGTGAAATATAACTAACATAGTTTTAAATTATAGTTACTATCAAAACTTTATTAGATAAAATTTACATAGGTATGTTCATAAAAAAAAACTTAAGCTATAGAATAGTGGTAATAAAATAATTATTATTACATAAAAAAAAATCCTGACCCCTTCTAGTTTCTCACCATCTTTGCTTCAAGACTTGCCAACGAGAAGGGAAACTTGACGATTTATTATCATACTGCTTTCTAAAAGTTTTATCTTAAACGCTAGGCGGCGTTAGCTAACGCATCTTGTGTTACACAGTTTAGTTGTAATCTCGCCACCCTCATGCTCTTGTGTTTTTCATTATATATGATACAGTTTCCGAAGTTTCCAGAAGAAATTTATTTAAGTGTTTCTGCTGAGATTTTTAACTCTTACATTAAAAATTTTTAGATATGAAGTAGATTTTAAAAGAGTGTTTTGATTTAGCCCCGAACGACTTCTTATAAAGTTATAATACAAAATCAGTTTCTGTATTACATAGTAAAGGTTTTCAAATAAAAGGCTTTAGTAATCAGAAATAAAAAATGCATAAAGATGCATTTGACCTAAAATATATAATTTTCTTCAAAAGAAGATGATATTCTTCTTTTGATGAAGCAAATACAATATTATTTTTAGTATTCTGACTTTAGTAATCAGACATAAAAAAAAGCATAAAAATGCTTTTAACTTAAAATAATTATATCTTTTTCTTCAAAAGATGTTTTTTTTTTTATCGATGGGAAAATCATGCATTGACATCCCCCGCCCTTGGGCGGAGTGGGAGATAGTGTCAGACTCTTACTGACTAAAAAACCCATCCCGTTCCTTCTAGCCTTCGTACCGGGGCTCGAGCGCCCTTTCGGATAACCCTGGCCCCAGTAGGCTTCGACCCGGCTGGGCCCCTGCTGTTGCTGACAGAGAGAGAGACGAGAGCGCCGTTGTCTGATGCGGTCGGCCACCTCCTTAGCGAGCATTACTGCTTCGCAGAAGTCGGCGACCGCCTGCCACTCTTCCTCGCTCCGGACTATGGCCTCGACCAGGGCCCGGCGCGAGAGGTCTCCGCCGCACATCCCACCACGAGGGCACGGCGATACTCCGCCCAAGCAGGGCACACCGCGATTGTGTGCTCCACCGTGTCTTCCGGGCGTTCCGCACAGTGGCGACACCCGGGCGTCACTTCCGCTTTGATTCGGAACAGGAACCTCCCGAACTTGCCATTTCCGGTGAGGACCTGTGTCATGCGGAAGGTAAGGACGCCGTGAGGTCTTTCCAGCCACGCCTCAAAGAGGGGACTTATCGCCATAATTCAAAAGATGATGACATTATTCTTCTTTTGATGAAGTAAATACAATATTATTTTTAGTACGTGCCAAACCTTAATATAGTTTGTTCAGAATCAATAACTGGATCGAAGCCAATATTTTTTACACCATGTTACATTTTTTTTTTCTAAAAATATTTAAAAATGGTCACAAGTTCGACACCACCTACACTAAATACAACACAGGTTACGGCAGGTCATAGCGGACACTAGACACTAGCGCCTACCTGGATGTGGGAGTAAAACCACCCCTCAATTGCGCGGGTGGCCCGGTGACCATGTATTTGTACGGCCAACCAAGCAACATTACAAGCTTATAACTTCGTGATTTTTAATCGTACAGTTATGAAATTTTGAACACAGTTTATTTATATAAAAATATTAAACATGTGTTTTGTGTTTCGCATACACTAAAAGTACATAATGTCGTATATCTCAGGTTAGGTTTCTTAACCTAACCTGAGATATACGACATTACTTTACTTAGATATGAGAATTTAATCAACATCTAATAAATTATGTTGCAGAGATAGACTTCACAACCTTGAACTCCGGCACTAAATAACAACTGACAAACAGACACCCAAGATATGAAGACGCTCTTCAAAACTTGGCAAACAAACACTTTAGCTACGTGTTATGTGTTCGCGCCCGAGGTGAACGTAAACGCAAACTTTGACGTGACAGTTTCGTTTACTGTGGCTGCCGCGTTACGCTCCTGCGTAATTACGTTGATAGTTAAAAAACATAAATATTTTTGAAATTATATTAGAAATGCTTCTTGCATGCATCTTCTATCTATAATACAATACTTACAGAAAAATGGTTGTCTTATGGTTACAGTTGGCGTAAAAACTACTGAACCGATCCTGTTCTTTTTCATACATAATCCTTAAAGGTGTAGTTTTAGGCTGTAAATGATCACGCTATTTGCTATGGGGGTTGAGCAATATTCCAAAATGTCGGTATTGAACGACGTTTACTGCGAGTTCGATCCCCAGCCCTTGTATTATTATTTATTTATTTATATATCATTTATTTATATATCACTTATTAGTTAGTAGGCGCGGGCTTGCGGACGGCGAGCTATGGGTATCTTGCTGTCCGACCGTCCGGTAACTGTCCGGACCGAGCCCAAGTCGTCGACGGCGCGCAGTGTTCCCGCGCGCCTCAAGGAGCTGTCACCAACAGCAGGGGTCCAGCCGGGTCGAAGCCTACTGGGGCCAGGGTTATCCGAAAGGGAAGCTCGGACCCGGTACAAAAGGCACGAAGGAACGGGGTGGGCTTTTAGTCAGTAAGAGACTATCTCCCGCTCCGCCCAAGAGCGGGGGTTGTCATTGGATGATTTTTCCCACCATAAAAAAAAATAATTACTGTTATTTTTGTTAATATTTTGTTGTCTTTTGTGTATAAATAATATAGCGTAGCGCAGTGGTCCCATGACTAGACCTGCACGTAGCACGATAGTAGTTGAAATCTCTGGTTCTTTATTTACATATGTAAGTTTGTATCGAACCTCAGTGCACAAGTCCGACTCGCAGTTGCCCAGTTTTTAGGGTTCCGTAGCCAAATGGCAAAAAACGGAACCCTTATAGATTCGTCATGTCTGTCTGTCTGTCTGTCTGTCTGTCCGTCCGTATGTCACAGCCACTTATTTCCGAAACTATAAGAGCTATACTGTTGAAACTTTGTAAGTAGATGTATTCTGTTAACCGCTTTAAGATTTTTAAACAAAAATAGAAAAATAGCAATAAATTTTGGGGGTCCCCATACTTAGAACTGAAACTCAAAAATTTTTTTTTCATCAAACCCATACGTGTGGGGTATCTATGGATAGGTCTTCAAAAATGATACTGAGGTTTCTAATATCATTTTTTTCTAAACTGAATAGTTTGCGCGAGAGACACTTCCAAAGTGGTAAAATGTGTGTCCCCCCCCCTCTAACTTCTAAGATAAGAGAATGATAAAACTAAAAAAAATATATGATGTACATTACTATAAAAACTACCAACGAAAATTGGTTTGAACGAAATCTAGTAAGTAGTTTTTTTTTAATGCGTCATAAATCGAAAAAAATACACTATTATTAAAACATCGATCAAAGTTACTACACATTACAAGAACTTTTATATTATGTTACTTGCTGCTACGGAACCCTTCATGGGCGAGTCCGACTCGCACTTGGCCGGTTTTTTACTTCTACCAAAACGACAACACATGGGTTTCTACCAAAAAGAAAGAAGAATATTAGTATAATCTTTCATTTTTAAGGTATTATCAAGCAGATTGCTATACAACAATGAAAATTAATAAATAATAAGTGACGTTGCATAATAGGAATTTATTTAAATTATATGAATAATGTTTACATTAATCTCTTCCTACGTCGTGAGCCGGCTCTTGCTATAATTCCATGTTTGACTAAAATATTATAATCTATGTCTTCACACCTTCCGTACCTGAAGATATTCAGAGTATCGTCAGCGCATTTCATACACTCCTCATTGCCATAGGTCAAGCCATTTGTGGCACACACTAGTTTAAACCGTATGGGACAGCCACAGCCAGATATCGTTTTGACCAGAGGAAGGAAAAACGCAAACCATAAAAGTAGAACGTTCATTTCTGTCGACAACACGTGCTTTAAACAACTAATGCACTTTAATTTTATTATTTCCTGAAGTTTATAATGGGGCAATATTTTTATTTTGTCAACTTGATGCTGCACAACAGTCTACTTTTATAACACCTTCACTTTCATGGAATAAAAATTCTGCATTTAAAATCTGTAAGATATTGATTAAAAATACATGTTTCTATAATGTTTTCTTAATACTTTAATCGCATATGATTAATTTTAAGCAGTCACAATAAGTAGGTAAAAATCACAATTCGTTACACAGTTGCTGTGCGTTGAATAAATTTGAATAGCAATAAGTAAGATGTAGGGCTATTAAACAGTGGCGTCTGTACGTCTTCTATTAGTACTCAGACAGGTAGGCAGGCAGGCTAGTCATAAAAATAATAAGTTGATTGGCGTTAATACGTGTTTTTTTCTATTAAATTCTGTGAAAGATGTAGCTCTAGCTTAAGATGTATTCAATGTGGTATTTATAAAGACATACTCGAGGCACAATATTTAAGAAATTTATATTTACGTCTACCTATATAATCTATCCAAAACTTAAAACATTACAATTATTTTCTTAACATGTAGGCTGGTTACCGTAAAAAATGTAATTAGTCCGTCTTTTAGATTATTCAAAAATAAGGGATATGTATTTTTTATTTTTTATTTAAACCAAATATGACAAAGATATAGCCTATTAAAGTTACGTGTAACGTCACGCCGCCCTTGCTGCATTTTTTCGCACGGGGTGACGTCACACGAAACTTTAATGGGCTATAATTATCTTTGTTAGTTTTTGTTTAATCGAAAAAATCATCAGATGGGATCGCAGTCAAGCACCTGTTTATCACAATTAAAAAAAAAGAAAAAATACGTGTCCAATATTTTTTAATAATCTAAAATACGCACTAAATAAAATGTAATTATTTTGACCCTGGACACTACCCTATTCTAGTGCTATTGTTTTTTGTACAACCCTTTAAAAGTATATTTGATAAATCAGAGCGCATACCTTTAAACCAGAACGGCAGACGCCGATCTTAAATATTGTTGATGTTCTTCAGAAAGACCAGGTGCGTAGGAAGTAGGTACTCGCAACGGTCGGACGTTATGTGCCTAGTGCGAGTTGTTATATCGTTAATGTATACGACACGTTTATGACGTTCGAGGCTCCGATTGGCCCGCTCCAAGCTTATAACTAATCAGAGAGTCAATCGCGATAAACATTTCGATAGCGTTAGCGTAAAAACAACTCGCACTAAGGTCTCAGCTCGCATGCTAACAGGGAACATTTTTCATGCGGTGTCCTTCGATATAGAAAGAAAGAAAGAAAAGAAAGGAAGAAAACTATTATATTTGGCATACACACTCGTAGATACACACAATGTAGTAACAACATGTAGACACTAATAAATTATTATAATAAAAAAAAGACAACTAGCAATGTCTGTCTCACGGCGGCGCCAAATAACATAACATATAACAGTAACTATATAGGTATATAACAGTACATTACCTACTGTATTTTGTTGTACGACTAGAAGGTTATTCTTTCCTTAGCGTGATTAGTACATTCTGATTATAAGTTAATTTTATGATTAATTATTTTGAACAACGAGAAAAATAAAATAAGTAAAACATTCGAAACCTTGATGCTAGTTTCTGGCTATAAAATAGCGATTTATAAAAGCACAGATTATCTTCTATTTTGCCTTTGATTTAGTTTTCTGTATCCGGTCAAACAGTTTGAAAACCCGCTTTGATCTTATCTTAACCATAGATACGAACTCTAAAAATAAACATCCAGATCCGTTGAAAAATGTTCGCATTACTTAACAACGGACAAACAAACTCACAAAGAATTCAAAAGATAAAGTTACTGCTTTGGTTATAAAAGAGAGCTAAAAATATAACGATGTCTTTGACTTAGTGTTGCCCTTTGACGCTTGTTACAAGTTTCTCCTTGTTAAGCTAACTGGAGGAAAAAGTTTTGTGACAACTAATACGGCTGAGGATGGGATTTGATATCCTTTGTGATGTTCTCTTGGGGTTGGGTTACGCAGGCTTGTTCCAACTTCTGTACTTAACGATATCAATGCAGCCTTTGGAGTTGACTTCCAATTTAACCAAATGCAAATCAATAAGAACCTAGCGAGTCTCAAATGGCTTGACTATTATCGCCTTTAGTCTTAGTTAGATTCTTTAACCGATCTTCTTCTTAATCGTGACTGAGAGGTCGTGATAGTCATGCAATAATTTCTGCAGGGGCCGATATAATTATTGATGTAGACTGCTAACGATTTGTTCAATAACGATAATAAAATAATAATAAATATTCATTCTCTTTCTCTCCATGGTCGTGAGCCTCAGCAAATTTTAGGTTGTTGGTAGCGACAGGTTCCACTGTAGAGTTACTGAAAATGGTATCATTACTTATTTACTTTTAATGTATTCCTGACTATTTTGTTTTGTTGACAGCCTCTTAGCAGAACTTCATAAATCCAAATTGGCAATGTTATTTCCCGCCAGTAAAACGCAGTTATTTAGAAACTAGCTTGATGCCGTCCAAGATTTTTGTAACTTATATCATGTTTAAAAGAGTGACTATAGAGTTTCTTGAACGTTCTTCTTCGTAGAGATCTACGCTTAAGAAATTAGTTTTTTTTTGACTGACCGACATTTTTACAATTCGAAAGTGCTTAAACTTTATTTCCAATAAAGAAAAAAATAAAGTTTCTGATTTCTGATTCCTAATTTGCCTTATGGAGTGCCGTCCAAATCTTTAATGCATTCCTTTTGATTATTCCATATATTATAGGCTAACTACTCTTTGGAACGTGCAATTTAGCTTCACTTTTCTTGGACTGACCGACATTTGACTATTCAAAAGTGCATGTAAATGGTCTATTTGAAATAAATGTTTTGATTTTGATTGATTTTGATTTTAAAGGATAATCGTTTTGTGCTGGTGCAGCAATCGATTGAGCAGGTAGGAATCTACTGTACATTATCAGTAATCTCTACCTTCTGTGACAACTGATACGTCTGTACTGAAATGCATTTGATATCCTTACCCTTTGTGATGCTTGCAAATTTTGCTTTGTAATAGATGTGAAGCTCGAAGTCGCGAGGAATTGCTCTAATTGTGTTTAATTGAAAATCACTGATTCCAGGTTGCCTGGAATATATCGCGGAATGCGATAAGGCCGCTCATTATATGTATTTTATATAGAAACTTAATTTTAGTATATGCAAAACTAAAATATAGCATGAATGTGGGTGAAGCCGTGGGAAAAGCTAGTTAATATTAAGTAGGTATCAATGTACACACCGAAATTGAATCATGCATACAATGAAATATAGAAATATTATTTTAAGAGACTTTGTTGTATTCTTCATTTATTCATTACTAAATACAATCAAATCTTACCTAGCAACGCTGAAATCGATGTAGACATAAGACACCTAATGGTGGTAAGAAATATCAGGTAAATAAATAAAATATTCAAAACCCACCTTGACAGCGAAGTGTCGAGTTTTCATAATCTGATTCCCTTTAATGTGACGAGAAATGTTAATAATATTTAACTTCCATCTCGTTATATTGGGAGGTTTAAATATTTTATGAATTGAGTTACTACGAAAACTTTACTTTCACGAAATCTCACGCGATTATTGGTTACTCATCGTCATCATCATCATGTCAGTCGAAAGACGTCCACTGTTGGACTTGGGCCTCCCCCAAGTGACGCCACAATAATTGTTTCTGTACGTCTCGCATCCATCGGATTCCTACGACCATCACCAGGTCATCGATTCACGTCGAGGGAGACCTTTCAACGCTACGTCTTCCATTACGCGGTCGCCTCTTTAGAGTTTTTCGGCCCGATTGACCGTCTGGTCTGCGGGCAATGTGCCTTACCTAGTGGCATTTAAGTTTGGCGATTCTTCGTACAATGTTGGTTACAGGATAAATAGGTTTTCCGTTTCTAAGCATACTGTAATGTTGATCGTCTTCATCAATCAAGGATCCAGGCTTCTATAACTTCTATCTCATTCCTTAATGATCTTTATCAAAATAGCTTCGTGACTACCTGCTATCTACTCAACCCTTAAATTGTAGGCAAATAAACAAATTGGTTTCTGCCGTATACAAGGGCCCGTTGATGAATAATCGTGGTGATCCAGAACGGATGTTGTAAATTGTTCCAGCGATGGCTGCTTTAGATAAATCAAGTTCCCAGTAATCTCGAGGTTGTGGTAATGAAGTCGGCGGGATTGATTAATTTCACAATCATTTATGCCTAAGTTCTAAACTAAGAAACCTTGGCATTATTATATCTAATGTATTGTATTTTTAATTTACTACTAGCTTTTGCGCGCAGCATCGTCTGCGTTCATAAAATATGGCATATGTTACTCAGGAATAAAGCAGCTTTTATCGGTGAAAAAAATTTAGCAATCGGACCAGTACTTCCAGAAATTACATCCTACAAAAAAAACTTCATCTCTTTATGATATTAGTCTAGATAAATAACATAATTCAAGAATTAAAAAATACTATAATAAAAAAAAAAATAACTAATAGGTTTATCACTAACACTTTGTTAGCTACAAAGAGTATAGTAAATATAGGGGAAGCCAGCGTCTTCGTTCGCGAGGATGATTTCATAAAAACTTATATACCCCTTAAATCGTATTTCGAGGGTAGTTTTGAAAAACATTTGTTGACAGTCTTTATTACTTATTTTGATTACAATTGGTGCCAAGTTTCAATTTTATCAACCCAAAGATTAAGGTGCTCCCATATAATCTTGAGTTAGTGAGTTAGTGAGATTTATCAGTACTTAAATAAATTAAAACTCATGAAAATCTACAATTAATGTTTAGAAGTATGCGGAAGAGGGTATAAAGTCTCGTAAAGCTCTGTTGAAAAGGGAAGATCCTTAGACCAGACAGGTGTTGTTTCTGGTAAGGGCAACTGCCCGATATTCGATTGCGGGCAGTTTTTTTGGGTTTAAACTTTAATCGCCCGGAAAAGTCCGAACAAACGCAGGATTTTTTACGTCTTAAATAATGAAAGGATATTTTTTTTTCCCAATCATTACTATCCCATTGCTGGGCAAAGGCCTCTCCCAAGTCCTTTCAGACATTTTTCCCCCGAAAGGATAATAGTAAAAGGATTTTTTACGTACGTATTTTTTAGTTCTGGTATTACGTCATAGATGTCATTACAGATGTATGATTAATTGTATTCAAGATATAATAATACTAAAATATAAAGCTGAAATGGGGTTCCAAAGTTTGCATCGAGAAAACGAGGGTGTCTCCAAGGATAGAGTGAATAGGCTCTTAATAAAATAGTGCGCCTCACCATTACAGATTGCATCACTGCTTACCATCAGGTGGGATCGCAGTTAAGCACTAGTTTATATCAATAAAAAAAAGAAACTTATTTCGTGCGGGCGACGCCACTGTCAGAAGCTAGTTTTTTTTTATAGTTTCACGTCTGCTGTTCTCATGGCCCCACTTTAAGGATGTGTGCGAATCGATTCTTTTGCTCGCTGATCCTGAAGTAAGGGATCAGCTGTATTTTGTTTAACATCCCGCCCTTGAGCCGGGATATACCTTTCCTTTTTGTTTGTATCTATGGGATTTATGTTAGGATAAACTACATAATATATGTTGGAAAATTAAGGGCGATTAACAGTATATTTATTTGTAAGTCATAATCATATATATTACGGTTTTTATTTTCTGTTTAATGTACTATGGCACTGAACAATTTTCAAATGACTTCTACCACTTTAGGTGGAACAGAAGGTATTGTCAGACTTTTACTGACTAAAACCCACAGTGTTCCTTCAGCTGCCTTATCTGCTAAGCCTACGACAACTCCTTCGACCAGTTTCAACTGGCCATCCTCAACTCCTCTTTGAGGTGTATGTAGAACACAAAGTGGCGTGGACTCAGGCTTGATCTTTACCAGGCTGCCGGATGGTGAGTTACCCATTGCTTACCGTCTTCTGGTGGCCGGAAATCGTACTGCGAAAAATCAGACTTTGAGTTCGATCATCAAGTCAGGCAATGCCCTATTGGGTTTTTCTTCTGTAGCTTTTCGGCAGGAGTTTGCAGTCTGGAATTATGCCCATATGTCTTCGTTACAACATACTTAAACGGCATTGAGTACAAGGTACACTTCGGTCTAATTCATCCGGAAACACAAGCATGATATTAAATACGTTATTATAATTATTTCGGTAATAAAAATAATCTTTCACTCAGTAACCATGTGCAATCAAAAACGCTTACAACCCAAAAAATAGCACAACATTCGGAAGTGTAGCACAAAAACATGATATATTCCCCCAAAAACCTCGCCATTAGTAAAATATAACAATTCAATCCCCAACACATAGGGGCATGCATCACACAATAACGCAAACATCTAACGGGTCGGTTGCCATCACTTATTGGCGTTAGGGGTATAATCCGGTAAAATATGCAAGGCGCCTCCGGGGGCGTTGTTAGTGTGAGATTTGCATAATGGCCAATCAGTCGACAGGCGACGATTTGCGCCGGGTTGATGGTATTCCCATAAAGTTTGCGTTATAGACGCCATCTTGTGAGTGTGACGTGTGGGTGGTGAGAATTAGGGAGAAATTATTGTTTGTTCTTACGTAGTCAATCGCAGTAATGTAATGAGACGATTCTGTGTTGTCATCAAAATAAATTAGGAAAACAATCGTTTACTCTTGAATCAGTATTCTTTTTAGGGTGCCGTACCTAAAGGGTAAAACGAGACCCAAGACTCCGCTGTCCGTCCGTCCGTCTGTCACCAGGGTGTATCTCATGACCGTGGCATTAATTAGACAGTTGAAATTTTCACAGATGATGTATTTTTGTTACCGGTATAACAACCAATACTAAAAAACATAATAAAATAAATATCTAAGGGGAATTCCATACAACAAACTATTTTCTGATAGTACTTTTTTTGTTAGATTTTTTGCTACGTACGATACGGAACCCTTCATCGAAAGTCCCACTCGCGCTTGGCCGGTTTTTCCTTCTTCTTTTCGTGTCGATGAACTCAAACTATTTTTTGTTCTGACCAGTATTCGGCAACCTGTACGGCTCTATTATTGGCCTCGTATAAATTGGGAAAAGTGCAGGTGTTTGTGCAGGATGGGCAGCATAGCAGGTGACGCATATCCTGTGCAGCGGCTCCACACTGGCACTGTGTCAAAGATGGATCGAAGAAGCCCATTTGGCCAGATGTTTTTTTTTAAATGGTATTATCAACCTTCTTAAGCACATAGCATATCAGCCGTATAATGTTCCAACTACAGGGACTCAGGTCTCCTTTCTAGTAGAGAGAATAGGCCATAATCAAGAGCGAATAGGTTATTTCTAGGCAAGTATGCTCCATCGTCGGCTACATTATCGCTAATCGTCAGGTGAGATAGTGGCCAAACGCAAGCCTATCAATAATAAAAAATATACTCTGAACTCCTATCAATAATTAAAAAAAAAAAACTACTACGTGGGCCTGGTGCGGATCGGTGGATGCAACATGTATTGGAATTTCTGGTTGTAAGACAATTACAGCTGGTTTCCTCACGATGTTTTTCTTCACCGTTTTTAGAGCGGTGGTAATAATATTACACAAAGTATATCGTGTGCTTGGATTTAAATCCACGACATACAAATTGTAAGTCAAGACACTAAATAAACTAAATCACAAGTTAAGCAATTCTGTAGTCAAATATGAGACAAAATAATTTATTTCAAATAGACCATTTGCAGGCACTTTTGAATAGTCAAATGTCGGTCAGTCCAAGAAAAGTGAAGCTAAATTGCATAGTTAATGATGAGTAGTTAATGATCTGAATGCACACAGTTTATTTTGAAACAAAAACCAATTTCCCAACCATAAAACCATTTCACCATTTCACATAACTTGAGTACAACTTAAATAAACATCAGACTCGAATCTCAAAACGTCGGCCGCTCCCAAGTTTGAGCTATGAATTGCAGATAGTAAACTCATTTCAATTTCCCAACTTCACGGCTTTTAACTCAGTGCACGGTGTTGCCAGCGTTTCGCCGGTAAGATCCCCCATCGATAAATCTAGCCACTTTTGCCTAACTTTGTTACTGAGGTGGGACAAATTCGTGGCAACTTGGCGACCGTCATTTTTCATTGTTACTTTACAACACATTGCGTCGCCGTACTTACTTTTTGTTTTGTCCAATTTTATTGTGGTGGTAACTTGCGCTTTCACCAAATTTATTGTTTAGAATTTCTGTAATCTTCCGTTTTATATTTATAGCTGATGAAATTGCTGATTGCTTAGCTTTTGAATCTCAGAAAGAAAGAAATGTTTCGTTAGCATAGAGCAGAATTACAGTGTATTTGTCCTGTTGGGTAAATCTAATTTCGAAAAAGAGGTCAACCGTCGAATCTGACTCGGCTGGGCAGCGTTCGGGAAGCTTCGCAGTATCTTCTCATCCAACGTACCACATTGTCTCAAGACGAAAGTCTGTGTGTTTGTGAGTATGACATATGGATCCGAAACATAGTCGCTCATAATAAGCCTCATCAGAAGGCTTAAAGTCATCGAAAGAGCAATGGAAATGGCTATGCTCTGAGTTTCCTTGTGTAATCGAGTCAGAAATGAAGAATTCCGCAGGAGAACCAAGGTTACCGACATAGCACGAAGAAAAGCTTAAATAAGGTAATGGGCAGGGCACATTGCTCGCAGAACTGATGGCCGTTAGTGCCGAAAGGTTCTGGAGTGGCGACCACGTACTAGAAAACGCTGCGTTGGAAGGTCTCCTACAAGGTGGACCGATGACCTGGTGAAGGTTATGTGAATCCGATGGATGTGGATTGTGGCGACGCTTGGGGGAGGCCTATGTCCAACAGTAGACATTTATTGGCTGAAATGATGATGATAATGATGAAGTCGTGCTTAAAATTCTAAAATTATGAAACTGCCTATTTTCATTAAGTTTTGAAAACAACACCCATTACAAGCCGTTAAACTAAGTTTGAGGCATAAAATCTGAATAGGTATTACCCTATTTTATCACTTTTATATGTTAGTTTAAGTAGGTGATATTACATTATCCTAGGAGAAGATCTCGGGTACATAATTTGTGGTGCAATAAAAGCGAACATTCTCAGGTTGATTGCACTATGATTAAACACGAAGATTAAGTACTAAACCGGGATTAACGTTATCGTTGAGCTCTTAGTTCAAACCGAACTTTGTTCTAATCGGTTGGAATTTACGTAGTTGCATTGGATTATGGTAATACGAACTTGGAATAAGACGCTTTCAATGGGTCGATAAATTAACATTGTTTTTCTTGCCAAAAATTTGATTTATTTATGACAGAGTTTATCATATTTGACTGATATAAAACTGAATTAGTTGTATTTGACCAAGTGTTTGTTGACATTAACCTTAAATGCTAAAATAAACCAATACACTGTTGTAATGTTATTGTACCCATCATCGGCCTCATTTAGTTTAAACCGACGAAAAAAAAAAACTGACGTGTTAAAGTTTTTTTTAAAACCTATTTGCAAAATAAATATAATTTGTCATTTATCATCATCATCATCATTATCGTCATTTCAGCCACAAGACGTCCACTGTTGGACATAGACCTTTCCAAGAGTCACTGTAACACAGTTGTTACAGTGACACGTTACGGTAGGTACGGATTCCCGCAACGCTCAATAGGCCATCGGTAAGTAGTAACTGGTCCTGTGCAGCTCGTATCTATCGGATTTCGACGATCCTCCAGACCTGGTAAGGGTTATCAGGAATATTTCTTAAAAGACGAATTAATTTGATAACAATTCCGATGTTTATTGTAAAACTACGATTAAAGTTCGGTGTAACCGGACGCTAAGTTTCCAGGTAACACAATGTTACAGACACATAGCACCATAAAAGAGAATAATTGGCTGGCTACCGTAATTATGTTTGTTTAATTAACTCTTACAATAATTACCTTGAAGTTAGTTCTTTGCTCGCCATTCTAGTTTTTCTAATATAAAAGACAGTATTTATAAAATGTATTCTGTGCATCCTGTAGACTGAACTGAAATCGTACTGGATAATGTTGTTTTGTTTTTAATTCCAGAGTTTAAGTTTTCCTGAATATGTATGAAATTATGTTTCAGTATTACTACCGAATAGTGCCATTTTGACAAAATATTAGCTCCATAAAGTCCGACGTATCGTACTATTCCCGCGCGCCTTAAGGATTTGTCAGCAACCTTAAAGCCCCAGCAGGGTCGAAGCCTTCTTTGAGGCGTGGCTGAAAAGACCTCACGGCGTCCTTACCTTCCGTATGACGCAGGTCCTCACCGAACATGGTTCGTTCGGAAGATTCCTGCACCAGATTCGTGCGAAAGTGACGCCCGGGCGTCGCCACTGTGCGGAATGCCCGGAGGACACGATGGAGCACACAGTCGAGGCGTGCCCTGCTTGGGCGGAGCATCGCCGTGCCCTCGTGGGGGCGATCGGCGGCGGAGATTTCTCGCGCCGGGCCATGGTTAAGGCCATAGTCCGGAGCGAGGATGAGTGGCAGGCGGTCGCCGACTTCTGTGAAGCAGTAATGACGCCCGCGTCAGGTAACGGCGTTCTCGCCGTCGCCGCCGCCGCCGGAATTCTGATCCCGATTTCCGGCCACCGTAGGTGCGGGCTTGCGGACAGTGAGTAATGGGTAGCTCGCTATCCGGTCGTCCGGTAACTGTTCGGACCAAGCCCAAGTCGTCGACGGAGCGCAATGTTCCCGCGCGCCTCAAGGAGTTGTCAGCAACAGCAGGAACCCAGCCGGGTCGAAGCCTACTGAGGCCAGGGTTATCCAAAAGGGAGCTCGAGCCCCGGTATGAAGGCTAGAAGAAACGGTGTGGGCTTTAAGTCAGTAAGAGTCTGACACTATCTCCCGCTCCGCCCAAGAGCGGGGGTTGTCATTGGATGATTTTTTCCACCATAAAAAAGGGGGTAGGTGTCCACTATAGTTTTATGTAGGTGGTTTTAAGTCTTCACCAATAACATTAAGCCTGGGCCATAAAAATAGCGGTAAAAAGTAATTAAAGCCAAAGGTTGGACGACAATAGCTCTTCGTTAATCCCTGTATATAAAGCTATAGAGGTATGGTGTATGCGTATGTAACGATATATATGACGCAATATAGCTACTAAAATTCGAAATTCTGAATCAAGATTTTTTTTTTAATGATAAATGATATTTTTTTTGCAAATAGGTTTTAAAAAACACTTTTATACGTCAATTTTATTTGGTCAGTTTAAACTAGAGCCCAGTGTTTCCTAGTTAGCTAGCTAGAATAAACACCGAAACAAACTCAGGGGTCAAAGTCTTTTAACCTTTCAAATAACGTCAATTAGAGACACAAGTAAGACAACAGCAGCGCGAATGCTCGCTTGGGGTTTTATGAATTAAAGTTCATACAGTAAATATGTAATGTTCAAATTCACATGAGAACCATGCAGATTTGTCTGAGATGGTCTTTTGAAGAAAGAACCATACAGATTTGAGTGGACCTGTCCAGTAAAAAAAAAACTTGTAGCTATAAAAAATTTTGAGCTATAAAACTGAAATTAAAAATGAAATATACGAATTGACAAGTATGAAAAATCGTTGCATAAAATCTAAAAATAATTAAAAATTATGTAGATACTAGAAATCACTCTGCTAAATCACTTTATTTTTAATGTACAATTTTAATCATGTTTCGATTAATAGGAATTAGGTACACAAGATTTCCATGCACCAACATTGTTCTGACTCGTACATACACATACAACTCGTACGACTTAACTGTGCACCCGTGCCAGTCGAAATAATATTTTTACGTTTTCATTCTTTAATAACGTACATTTATTGTAACAATGACCCTGTACGCACACTAAACGACACGAGACAGCAACAGCTCGGCGAGTAGACGCGACGACAAGCTGCGGCCCACAATTTCATAAATGTTGTTCAAAGCTTCGCACACTTGGCGTCAGAGTCGCGCAGTCGCGACAAGCTGGGAGTCTCTCGTCACAGAGGTTACTGTGGCGACCGCGTACCGGAAGACGCAGCGGTGGAAGGCCTCCTACAAGGTGGACCAATGACCTGGTGAAGGATGCGGCAAACCGATGGATGCGAGATGCACACGAACTTTAGTTGTGGCGACGCTTGGGGGAGGCCTATGTTCAACAGTGGACGTACATCGGCTGAAATGATGCACAGTTCAGTCGTACGGGTTATAGGGACGTTCAAAGTTCGGATATAACATAGAACTACATTTCAGTCACGTGGAACATTTTATTACTGGCAAGTAAAGCGGTTGGGTGGGACGGATTTTATGGGTAAGAAAGTTACTCATATATTTTGTAAAGCAGACAAAGACCGTACCGTACCGTGTTATTTATTTTTGGGGTGAGGGATCATCTCATGACGTCTTCCACTCTAAGTAGGAGTGAGAGGGTACAGCTGCCACCATGGATATTGAGCGCTGGCTTCAAGTTGCGCAGAAGTCAAAAATCGGGTCTCTTTATGTGGTGCAACGTGAGACGCGGGGGCGGCATCAGTGATTGGCTCGCTGCGCAGTGCGTCATAGACGACACTCGTGACTCGGTCACTACCTAACCTATAGCTGCTTGTGTCAGTTTTATTTAGCATACAAAAAATTGTTGGTCTGAAATAACAAACGGCTTTGGAACATACATACCTATAGGTACATAAATAGAATTACCCCACATCCTACATATGGCCTTATATCTACCCTATCGATTGATGTTTAATTATGATTGTTAGTTAGTTTTAAGAATGTGTCTTTTTTCGCGTGAATAAACTGGTTTTCTTTCTTTTCTTTTATCACGGTTATAAAGCCAATACGTTTACGATAGGTTTTTAACTTTCTATTGCTGTGCACTTGCTTTAAACTTTCTAACGTAAATAAATAATAAATACGTGTCACAAACAATGACACTTCCAAAAGAAACAAGTTCACGTCAAAGTTGTTCAACAACTGTAGCCACGCACACAAAGTCATCTTCGAGAACTGTCACGTTACATCTAAGGGTCGCCGTACACAGGCCACAGGTCACACCACAAAACGTCACCACCGACATATTTTCTAAAGTTTTCATACATTTTATATGGAGTCGCCTCACACGGGACCGCCACACGCTACAAATCGCCGCTGCTCGCTTCTTGTGGCCCTCACCGGCAATTAAACGCTGTCACAAAACGCGGCCGTACGCTATTCGCGCATTTAAACCTTCTTCGACAGGATCCATTATGACACTGCATGCATTGGTTAAAAAAAATAGCAGCCACCAACCACAAGTGGCTGTCACGCGCTTCAGCTTCATTTGTAGTCGCTTCTAGCTTCTCAAGACGACGTTTGCGACTGTGACATGTGGTCCGTATGCGGCGACTCTAAGGTCACTTCAAAATTCAAAGAATAAGTCCAGTAGTTCCCTCTCGCGTCGCAGTTCTCCTGGCCCCAGGCATTCCTCACAAAACTTTCCGTAGCCTCCGAGTAAATTCTTGTTTCTAGATATAATAACAATAATATTCCGTGTTCTAATAATGCTAAAATGTTTGTTTTATACGCTTGCTACAATCGTGTTGACTTGAGTTGTGTTCTTGAGTGTTTGTTTAGTGATCATGTTTATGGAGCAGGTACTAACTTCAGTCAGTGGTTTTGTCCACGAGAAAGTAGAAAATGAGTCTACTGAAATATACTTTTTGGAACAAATAATATATTCTATTAATGTGATAATAATAAATTAGTGTATTTTTTTTTACTGGGTATGTTTCCACTGAGTATGTTAACTTTAAAGTTAAGACTAATAGATATGGTTGTATCAGAGTAGATTGCACCAAAAAGACTATTTTTAAGGAGGAAAATGATCCAATGACTTCTCCCTTTCCAGGGCAGAGCGGAATATCGTGTATCAGATTTTTACTAACTAAATCCACTTTCTTTGCTGCCTGGCGTTCCAGGATTCCGGGTTTTCCTTTCGGAAGTCAATCCATGGCCCCAGCAGGCTTCAGCCCTGCTGGGCCACTACGACCAAAATGACTAGCACCTAAAACCTTCCAAAAGAACTAAATACCTGCTATTCAGTCCATCCTGCACCATCACAAGCAATTTGCAAGGTTTACACGAGACTAATAACAGAGTTGTAAATGTTGCCAAATACTCGTTACAAAAAAAAAAGTGCATCGACACGAAAATAAAAAGAAGTACTAAACTCAGGTTCTCTTAATTAAAATCTCATAAGTTAAAGTAAACGTTGTGTTATCTAACAGAATAGCTTGTAAAGTGAAAGAAAATGCCAAGAGAATCGTACATTAATAACAAACTTCAAATGTGCATAATGTCTAGAGAACGTCGAAATTAAATGCCGACGGAATGCTTACAACGAGCGAAGAATTTAACATGAGAACTCGTTTAATGTGTCTGCATTATATTTTATGAAATGTCTGTGTTACTTATAAATATAACTAAATGTTTCGTCTTTGTAACTTTAAATCACATAGAGGGGCAGTTTTTTACTCCTACATGAAGACTGGTGTAGTAAAATCATGAAGGAACAGTCACTTTCGTTTACGTTTTGACTCATATTTGTCTAATTTTAATTTTCAAAAAAACCAGCCAAGTGCGAGTCGGACTCGTCCATGGAGGGTTCCGTAGCAGCCAGTAACAAAATATAAAAGTTCTTGTAAATCGTTGTAACTTTGATCGTTGTTTTAATAATAGTGTATTTTTTAGATTTATGATGTATTAAAAAAAAAAATACTTACTAGATCTCGTTCAAACCAATTTTCGTTGGTAGTTTGCATGTTGCTAAAAAGTTATGAGTTTACATGTGGATGGATGGAGGAGTAGAGGGAAGCCAAAAAAAGATGGATGGATTGTGTGAGAAGCGATATGAAAGAAAAGGGAGTTAGTGATAGCGTGACGAGTAACAGGACAGAATGGAAGAAAAAAACGCTGCGCCGACCCCAAATAAAACGGGACTAGGGCAGGAAGAAGAAGAGTTTGCATGATAATGTACATCATATAGTTGTTTTAGTTTTATCATTTTCTTATTTTAGAAGTTTCAGGGACACACACACACATATTTTACCACTTTGGAAGTGTCTCTCGCGTAAACTATTCAATTTAGAAAAAAAATTACATTAGAAACCTCAATATCATTTTTGAAGAGCTATCCATTGATATCCCATGCATGCGTATGGGTTTGATGAAAAAAAAATTTTTGAGTTTCAGTTGTAAGTATGGGGACCCCCAAAATTTATTGCCTTTTTTCTATTTTTGTGTGAAAACCTCAATGCGGTTCACAGAATACGTTTACTTACTAAGTTTCAACAGTATAGCTCTTATAGTTTCGGAAAAAAAATGGCTGTGACACACGGACGGACAGACAGACAGACATGACGAATCTATAAGGGTTCCGTTTTTTGCCATTGGGCTAAGGAACCCTAAAAAGCAACTCGATGATCGCTTGGGCCTTGTCTATACAAGACCCAAACGAGTGTGTGTGTTTTTGTTCCTGGCAATAAAGATGGGCAATTGGTAACAAAAGCTATAAGTAAATAAAAGCTGATAAATTAAAAATAAACTCGTATGATGGTTATGAAAAACTTTTTCAATTAAGCGATTGTTTGTTTAGTCACTACAATCTTTTACGTTTCAAGTAGTTTTTACAAGCAAACCTTCCGAAGATTATCCGCTAATGTGTTGAGCACAGCCCAAGCTATCAGTAGTTAGGTCTCCAGAGACTGGAAAACTTCATTACAATGCATGTATCGAGAAACACAGCTTTTTCAGATATCTGTATTGCGACAATTAATTCATTAAACCCCAAGCGAACGCCGGCGTTCGCGCACCTATTGTCTTTCAATTGTGTCTGTAATTATCACGATTGAATGGTTAAAAAATATCACATAAAATATTCATAACGAGACCAAGAACAAAACTAAAATGTACCATTAAAAAGCCGTCACCAACTGCAGTACATCAGACATTTGAGCAATATTAAAAGTCACCTCGAACCAGGATCAAGTTCTACATTTATATAAAGGTTTCCACCTTTCCGACGGTGTCCAACTTCGCGTTATTTGAATTGTAAAACACGCTCATAGTCGATTTAAATTTGAAACGACTTGGATTGATGTGCTGTTGTGGGCTTTGCCAGTTAAATGACGGGTATTCAGCACTGAGAAGTGTTCAAAACATACGATTTTTTCTTTGATTTGTTTGTTTTTGTAACAAGTTGAATAAGGTTAAATTTCTATATTTGAAATTGTTTTTTCTTTTTTTTTTTCATTTATTTAAATGGTTCTCCTTTAATAGAATAGCATAAAGTTTATTAGCCAAATTAGTGACATAATTTCACACATACTTAAATGTATGTCTACAATGGCGATCGCTGACAGCTATCAACAAGATTAACCTTAAGGTGGGCTGATATGAACTAAATATAAAAATAAAACCGGCCAAGTGCGAGTCGGACTCGCCCATGAAGGGTTCCGTAGCAGCAAGTAACATAATATTAAAGTTCTTGTTATGTGTTGTAACTTTGATCGATGTTTTAATAATAGTGTATTTTTTTCGATTTATGACGCATTAAAAAAAAACTAAATACTAGATTTCGTTCAAACCAATTTTCGTTGGTAGTTTTTATAGTAATGTACATCATATTTTTTTTTTAGTTTTATCATTCTCTTATTTTAGAAGTTAGAGGGGGGGGGGGGACACACATTTTACCACTTTGGAAGTGTCTCTCGCGCAAACTATTCAGTTTAGAAAAAAATAATTTTGGAAACCTCAGTATCATTTTTAAAGACCTACGTACCTATGAGTTTGATGAAAAAAAATTTTTCGAGTTTCAGTTTTAAGTATGGGGACCCCCAAAATTTATTGCTTTTTTTATATTTTTATGTGATAATCTTAATGCGGTTCACAGAATACATCTACTTACAAAGTTTCAACAGTATAGCTCTTATAGTTTCGGAAAAACTACAACGGCTGTGACATACGGATGGACGGACAGACAGACAGACAGACAGACATGACGAATCTATAAGGGTTCCGTTTTTTGCCATTTGGCTACGGAACCCTAACAAATTTGTCTGTGGTGTACCTACTGCTATAAAATGATTATAATTAATCAATCAAAATTTTACAAGCGTTAGGAAATATGTAACCATTAGATATTGAGTGGCCTGTTGATCTAGTGGCTAGTGGCCCTGACTGCTAGGCCGGAGGTCGTGGGTTCGATTCCCAACCAGGAAAAATGTTTGTGTGATGAGCAGTGTCTGGGTGTAATTTATTTATATATGTATGTTTATCAGTTATCTAGTACTCACACCACAAGCTCTGCTTAGCGTGGTACTAGACGGCGTTGTGTGATAGTTGTGGAATATTATATTATTATATTTGTAATGTATAACGTAATAGGTATATACAGCATTAGTTTTAGTATATATTAAACCCGAAACACGTGTCTAGTATTTTTATGTAAAGAATATATTTAGAACATAACTGTATCATGAAAAATCACAAAGTTATAAGCTTGTTATGACAGCAAAAATACATAGTCATCGGGCCATCCAGATGACTGAGGAGTTGTTTTGCACCCAGCTGTTTGCTGTAGCCTAATACCAGTCGGTGGTGACCTTTTTTTAAATTTTTGGGAAAAAATATAACATGGTGGAAAAACTATTGGAATCCATTCAGTTACTGATTCTGAACAAACTATATTCAAGGTTCGCATTATCTGTAAGTATATGATTCAAAAGAGAATCCATAGAGTTTCTAGCATATTCTTCTCCATAAAGATCTACGCTTTGGAATGTTCAATTAGTATAATTTTTCTGACTGACTTCTTGACAATTCAAAGGGCCTGTAAATAATTTATTAGAAATAAATGCTCTTGGGTTTTGAAGTGTTCTTTGAAGCAAAGCTTTGGTCTACGTGGTAGCTGATATTACATTTTTCTGGCAAAGAAAAGGTCAGTGGGCGTAGGCGTAATAACATAAGCCTGGAAAACGACCACAAAAAACAAATTATATTTTAAAAACAAAAGAGATTGAGCATTAAGAAAACTTCATGGTGCAAACGAACTAGAGAAAAACAAACCCTTGTAGAAACTGGCGATAAGTCAATAACTACTTAGGAAACTGAAATGGCGCCCTTAATCTCTTCAAACTTTTGTTTGCCCGAATTCTCTAGGGCCTGACGTAATCTACATAAACATCCTAAATATAGGCTAACTATAGTTCGCTGAATGGGCGCTTTGAATTTTAAACTGACAGCTTAATTAACTCCCAACTGTTACCAGAACTGTGTTAATAACCAGCCAGTTCTGCCGCTGTGTGCTGCTGAAAGAAACATACAGTATTAGGTCAGCAATATGTTAGTACTAGCAGCTTGGGAACTCTGCTTCTAACAACTTGTTAAGGGATTTCGAACAAACTGTATAATTTACTTTCCTGTGCTTAGGAATCGGTTTAATGTAGACCATAGAGAAAGGTTTTCAGGAACTCGTGGCTAATTACTAATCACTGGAGTCCAATCACCAAGTATAAGCAACGTTAGGGGAGATCGATCTGTTAGGACCTAGGCATAAAAGGCAGTGGGCTGTAAAACTGGCATACTATCCAGAGGAATTATACGGAAATAAAAATTACAAGGCGCACATATGTCGTTAATTGGTATTGCTAGTAAAGTGTGGGAGTTTTCACGACCCCACGTGTAGCGGGGCGTCGTCGTCGCCCGCGCAGCAGCCCGACTAGTGACGAAGGTAGCCGACGGTGCCCGAACAGGTCAGTGAATGGTTGCCCATCAAAGCTTCTCCGTGCCTAGAAAAGCACTTTAAACCGTTAGTCCTGGTTGTTATTTGTAGATCTTCAGTAGTCGTCACAGATTTTTTTACAGATACCTATTCAAAAGCCAAAAAATCTGAACACCAGTCTTTGCAAGGTATATTATAATAACCGGGTTGTAGAGATCATTTAGGCAGTCACGCCATATAAAATACTGATTGATCCACCTGTATTCGGTTATACTGGAAGTCGACCCCACCATAGTCGAAAAAAGGCGAATGTTTAAAAGTAGACTTATGAAGAATTTGTCGTCTTTTCCACTTGGGCCAGGGTTATCCGAAAGGGAAGCTCAGCCCCGGTAAGAAAGGCAAGAAGGAACGGGGTGTGTTTTTTAGTCAGTAAGAGTCTGATACTATCTCCTGCTCCGCCCAAGGGCAGGGGATGTCATTTGGATGATTGACAATGCCTAAAAAAATAATAAGAGGAAAAGACAACTGGAGCAAAATTGTGTCACGATGGTATCCTAGAGAAGAGGCATCACATGGAACAGAGTGGCTCAAGAAAGACATGAGTGGAAAAGATTGGAGGAGGCCTTTGCCGATTGGCAAACAAATCTACAATCATAACCCTCCTTTGGCTTTGCCGTAGTCGGGCAAAAAATAAGAAAAAATCAAATAAAATACTAGTTTTACATTCTTTAAGTTTTCTATGCATTATGTAATATGAACAGCTATTATATATTTTTTTTTTTTTTTTTTTTTTTTTTTTTTTTTTTTTTTATATTATTATAATGATATCTGTCAACTGATCATAAAGTTACATTCCTAAATTAATTCAAACCATTTTTGAAGCGAAAAGAAGAAGGCTTTTTGTAGAAGGATTTTTAAACTATTAAAAAAAACTTGAGGACAAAAAGGCTTGCGGTTGAGATGCTCCAGTAATAATTATAATTGTTGATTTTTTTATCTAACACCTTTTTAATTAATATCGATAATTATTTTTAATTTACCACTACATCTTCAATATCTGCTTAGCTTCGGATTCCGGATCGTTGCGAAGAAACACCCTGATTTCGACATTGTGTAAGTTTGTAAGTTCGACATTTCTGGAGAGATGCTTGTTTTACTTTCTTTTTTTTAAGAATAACGTTGTTTAATCAGTTCCAAATACGCTACTAAATGTTGAACTAACCTTCCATAAAATTCTTTACTTCTTAGCGTGTCGATGGCAAAACAAATTAATTTCCATGCATTTTTTTTAAATGAGAAAAAATCATGCATTGACATCCCCTGCTCTTGGGCAGAGCAGGAGATAGTGTTAGACTCTTACTGACTAAAAGACCCACCGCGTTCCTTCTAGCCTTCATACCGGGGCTCGAGCTCATACCGGGGCTCGAGCTAAATTCCATGCCTGGCCCATTACTCTTCACTAAAATCAGCAAAACAAAAAAAAAATACTAAGTAGTTATCTAATTTCAATAAAAAAATGTACGTATTGAATAGTTTCAGTTTGATCACAAGTAGTAGTAAGTCTCGGACCACATTTACTACCGTCGAGTGTATTATTGTCATACAAGTATATTGACTTTTGTTCAATAAACGTAACTATGTGCTTTCAAAAAAATAAAGAAGTTAGCTAATGCACTGACAATTTTATTATACACCGTATTCACTTTCGTAACATTCCTTTTTACACAACCTGCTCGATAGTGCCCTTTTATATGTTATATAACCATCACAGGCAGGTCATTCGGTCCCTAGGGAGATAATGCAGTAGGGGCGTTCCCTAGGGAATAATGAGATTTGAATTTAGAATGTCAAAATCCGTCAAAAAAGTGAATTAAAATGTAGAGTCTGTCTAAAACTCAAACGACTTGGATGATTATTAGGGTAAAACGAAATATACATCATATTTCATTTTAACCTAATAATCATACGAGTCGAAAACTAGTTTAATAATCAGGGTTGATTATTATTATATCTTGATCATTATTAACTAATAGAAGAACCATAAAAAAGTATCAAATATAAGTTTTATTTTAAAAATCTCTCTGTCGTGTAAAAAGTAGAGTATCCAAAACGGGGATAAAGCTATCTTTGTCTTGGGCGGCTTGAATTCCTCACTTCACTCAGTTTTCTTTATTAACTCCTTCGCGATGCTCGGGAGTTAATTATATAAACCCCTCACTGACGTTCGGGATTAAAATTAGCAACCTTCGTTTCATTCGGAATTCAACATGCCGCCTGCGACTACACTATTTTATTCCCTAGTCACATAATTTACTATAATATTATCGTTGGTTCTAGACTATTCGTGCTAACATAACAGCCAGAAATGTAACACTGAACCATTAATTATAACATTTAGTGTTGAAGTGTAACCTAAGCCGTTGGAGGCTTCAAGACCTTACATGAGAACAGTTACTTACGTTAAGTCCATGCGGTTTGTTTGTATCGAGCTTACGTTCAAGTACTTTAAAATTAATGATTGTCTAAGTAAGTCGGAGTATATTGTATGAGTACATTCTCATATTCAAAATTTGATTACAACTATGTTTGAGTTACAAAGTGACTTCTCTTTAATGAGAATAATTAATTTAAATAATGTTTACCCTGGTAGTTTCGTGTTATTTCAAAATAGTTTTCTAATAATCCTTTAATTTAACATTAAGAAATTGTTACAACACTTACAAAATATTTTAAAACTCGGTATTTTATCTATTATTTTATGGATAACATCCAAGATGATTTCGAATGACAATAATCCTTACTAATATTATAAAAGCAAAAGTGACTTTGTTTGTTTATTTGTTTGCTTGTTTGTTACGTCTTCACGCCTAAATGACATAATCGATTTTGATGAATTTTGGTACAGAGATAGTTGGGACCCTGGAGACGGACATAGGCATAAAAAAGTGAGAAAAGGGGGAGAAAGAAGGAAGGTCTTTTACGTACGCGGAAGAAGCCGCGGGCAAAAGCTAGTGTGAGATATTTATTTATTTATTATTATTATTAAAGTTGAAGTGACTTACATTTTAGGGTTGCGAACCTCAGTCACTTTGTTGCCCGTCTGTCGGTCTGTGTCAAAACCTTTTTCACTGGAACGCGTACTGTGTTGTCCATCTGCCAATTTTTTTTTCTCAGGATCCTGTGGAAGAATTAAGCTAAATTATTATTTAATACTCAAGTCTGCTACCCCTTGGAGTAAAAAAAAAATAAACTAAATCAACATAAACTAAACATATGGCCGTTGAACTGAATATTTTGACACTCGCAAGGAAATCAAAACCTATATTAAACTTATTTAGGGTACTTCCATTAACTTAGAATTCTGAAAGGAGATATCCCAAACTGTAAGGACAAAAACCCAGAATTTACGAGAGCGAAATGTGTCCCTATTGGTTTATTACATTGTAATACTAGCTGTTGCCAGCAACTTCACCCGTGTGATTGTAGTTTTCTTCATACAAATTTTGGACTCCCCTAACTATTACACGAATACCCGACCACTGTTGGACATAGGCCAAGCGTCGCCACGACGAACGTTCCTATGCGTCTCGCATCCATCAGTTTCCCGCAACCTTCGCCACTTCATCGATCCACCTTGTAGGAAGCCTTGCAACGCTGCGTCTTCCGGTACGCGGTCGTCACTCCAGAACCTTTTGGCTCCAACGGCCATCTGTACTGCGAGCAATGTGCCCTGCCCATTGCCACTTACGTTTGGCAATTCTTCGTGATATGTTGGCAACTTTAGTTCTCCTGTGGATATCTTCATTTTTGATTTGGTCACGCAAGGAAACCCCATAGCCCTTTCCATTGCCCTTTGGGTGACTTTAAGCCTTTTGATGAGGCCTATTTCGGAGACCACGTTTCGGAGCCATATGTCATCACTGGCAACACGCACTGGTCATAGACTTTCATCTTGAGACACTTTGGTATGTTGGACGAGAAGATACCGCATAGCTTCCCGAACGCTGCCCAGCCGAGTTGGATTCGAAGGTTGACCTCTTTTTCAAAGTTAGAGCTACCCAACTGGACTGTCTGTCCGAGGTAGACGTAATGGTCCACAATACGAGTACCTACTGTCTGGCAAATCAATGGTCTTAGTCTAGTCCTTAGTCTCTCTAGTATACGACCATGTTTCCCTAACTCTACTTGACCACATCACAAACATGCTATTTATCACCTTTCGACACGGTGACGTTAATATTATTTCGTTTCCGACACGCAAATCGCACATAATTTTGATATCTGAACCATGCAGTGTAGCGTGAAGCTTTTATTTCTTAAAATAATTTTCTTTACTAACCTAATGGTTGGTCGTAATCTCTATGGAAGCATTTTTTACGAGAGGTATTAGTTTTATTAGTAATTTGTCGGCAATTTGATTTGGGTCATCAGATTGTTCCAGCAAATTATTTTGAATAAAGTTATTGATATGTCATCAATTTTTAAACAGCGGTATCAAAGGTAATTGACTTCCTCAATCAACCCTTTACCTCTTGGTTGCCTAAGATATTCCTAAAAGAAAAAAAGAGAAAGGTTCCAGAATGGCGACCACGCACTGGAAGACACAGCGTTGGAAGGCCTCTTAAAGTGTACCGATGACCTTGTGACAGTCGAGGGAATGCGGTGGATGCGAGACACATAGGGCTGTTCTTTGTGGCGACACTTGGGTAGGTCTATGTCCACCAGTGGACGTCCTTCGGCTGAAATATTTTTTCTGACTTTAGAAACTTTAATGTAAGAGGGATATTCAATTGATGCAGCTGTCTTTGCCAACTTTATGACACCTAATTACAGTAACGACATCATTGCTGGCTAAGTTTTTACCATGCTTAAGCTAAAGTCAGTTAAGTTCAAAATGATGTAAAAAATAATTCAATTACTGCTACCATTATGTATTTACCTTGTTATGATTTTTTCTTACATAATTGTCCTAGTTAATTATTGTCCCTTGTTAATTAATTACTAATACGGCACTTGTTTCCTATATTAACCTTTTGAATGTCTTAATGTTACACAGTTCGACATAAGCAATTGTCTTTCTATTGTGTCTCTAATTACGGCATTCAAAGAGTTAATAGGAGAATTGGTGACAATATGACCGTTAATAAATAAATTGTGTGCCGTTATCTGGCATTCAGTGGAGTTTTTGTTTTATGAGATGAGATAAAAATCAGTAGATTTCGAGATAATAAAATTACTGTTCTCTTGGTTTTGTAATTTGTAGGGTAAATAAGTGAGATTTTTGATTTTATTGGGGACAAAAAACAGTTACATAACAGAGAAAATACAACAAAAAAATCCTAAAAACTAGATGCACAAACGCGGAACCCAGAGATAATAGTACTCGTACCTATTATGGTTTAATGACAGCAAGTTTGGATTTTATAGCA
Organism: Mythimna albipuncta; assembly: GCA_929112965.1. Taxonomy (NCBI): domain Eukaryota; kingdom Metazoa; phylum Arthropoda; class Insecta; order Lepidoptera; family Noctuidae; genus Mythimna; species Mythimna albipuncta. The sequence continues at coordinate 4,816,994 of OV815973.1, forward strand.
ATCCAGTAGCCCAAGAGCGGTCCCGATGTCATTATATGATTTTTCCCACCATAAAAAAGTGGGTATGTATAATTATTCAAACATTTTAATGAAAACTTGCAAATCAAACATTTTAAGTTTCACTATTACAGTTGGGAAGGTATACCTTCCAATAAAATAACAATAGTTAAACTAATAACTTAAAACCAACTTAACTTAAGTTTTGGTAATTGTGAAACTTAAAATGTAAAACTTACATTTACTATCTAATCTTTTTACTTTATTATTTATTCCGAACTCAATAAAATGTAATCTATAATGAGTTCTTGAACAAAAATATTTAAAAAAATACAAAACCTACCAAGCTAGCTAGGTAGCTCAGTAACCAAGTAGCTACGTATATCTACCTGATTTCTTAGCAATCTTTTCAACCAATTTTTATGCCTTGATTTTTATAAATAATACATTTTCTTTTCTATTATGTGTCTAGATGTGACAAAGTTCTGTAGCCGTCAAAGCTAGTTTTTCAGCTTTGACAGAAAACATTAATAAAAATACATTTCGCGCCAGCCGTGATTCGTATCTCACGCCAGTTGCCATCGAATTTGCCTCGAGCCCTGTTTTACCTGATTGGCTTTTACAAGTTACGGGTATGTAGTGCTGTCAAAAAGTTTCTAGTTTTTTTTTTAGACTGTATGGTCATACGTAGGGATGCGTCATCTAAAACTTTACATTTTTACAATATAATATTCCACAACTATCACACAACGCCGTCTAGTCCCAAGCTAAGTAGAGGTTTTTTTATGAGTACTGGACAGCTGATAAACATACGTATATATTTCTAAATACATACATATTATAGATAAATTGCACCTAGACACAACAAATGATCATGCTCATCACATAAACATTTGTCCTGGGTGGGAATCGAACCCACGACCTACGACATAGCAGTCAGGGTCACTAACCAGTAGACCAACAGGTCAGTCAAGGTATATTATATATTTATACATTATAGGTATGTATATTATACAACATTATTTTTAGTTTATGTGAGACCTGAATAGAGTTTGTTTAAAATCACTGAGTTGATTCCAATAGTTTTTACACCATGTTGTATTTTTCTCAAAAATATTTAAAAAGGTAACAAGTTGGACACCACCGACATAAGTACAACACAGGTCACGGCAGGTCATAGCGGGCATTAGGCGTCAGCAAACAGCTGGGTGCAAGTGTAGAACAACCTATCACATAAACACATAAACTAAAAAACCCAGAAAAACAACAACAAACAAAAAAAAAAAAACTAAAAATAAATGAATATATAAATTCTATAAATAAAAATACTAGGCAAGATTATGACAAAAGACGTGTAATTTTGTATTATCTTAACCGTAATACAATTTTTGTAGTTAGTTCTCAGCTGAATTACCTTATTAAAGATATTTTAATGACAGCTATAACGAACGTAGGTATGATGTATTCAAGACGATGTATCTATTATAGGAAAGTATGTACGTTGCAGTAACTAACTGTCGTTGTTGCGTACCACGAGATAAAATAAATTCGAAATGATGTGCTGGGCACATGGAGCTCAATATGAACAAAACTTGCGACCCTCGAAATGGCGTACTGTCGGATATTTTGAACATCAAAGTTCTGTAATACACTCATGTTTATGATAACGCCATGTAAAACAAATACTGGATACATCAGTTTCTTTTTAATGAAGAAAAAAGTTTCTTATAAGGCGCATCAGTCAGACGGTGAAGCTGTGTAACATATCGCATGAGAAGACCTTCTGATAGACGGCATTATTATGTCTGCTCTATAAATTCTACATCCATGTAAAAATCGTTGACCTGAAATAACAACGTACCTTCGTTAATCTAACACACACGTCAACTCTAACTGGACTAAAAAACTTAAAAAAAAAAACTAGAACGGGCGCGTCGAACATTTCGAAAAAAGAAAACATGTTTACCCACAGTGTTGCGAGCGCAAAAAACAAAATAATTGAATCGGGAAGGGGTCGCTCCGACCCCGGCGTCGCGCGTTGATTGGCCGATATTCAAATTGAGAACTAACGAGATATCGTGCGGCGTGTGCGCCTGATGACGTTTTACGGTGCGGCTAATATATTTCCTATCGCCTTAGGGAAGGTGTTAGGGGTAATGGACCGAGGAATGGAGGGAGTGACTTAAAAATTGCACGACGATATTGGTTGGCGAGGCTGTAGGTAACTTTATGATATTTTTTATTTTTATTTTTATAATCTTCGACGCGAGAGCGACTGGCTGAAGGTTTTGTGACACAAACGTACATATTTCGGTTTAGGTTGAAGGCTAAAAAAAAATCAGTAGCTTGTGAAATTCTTTTAGGAAAATGCCTTACTAGTCTACTCATCTTTATAATAAGTTATGACTCAACTGAAAACCATTTCAGTATGTTTATTGTCCATAAAATCATAATACTAATGAGTATACAATAAAAAAAAACCCACACAATACAAGTGCACACGTGTGTATGAAACATGTGTTGTATGAAATAACATAATTTGTTATACAGGGCGCTCCTGTTGCTTCCATCGTTCACAGTCTACAAATTCAACATGATTTGCGTTTATCCTTGTTAGACTTGCGATCTGATAATCAACATATTGTAGATGTGATCGTGGGGAATCTTATTATTACGCTAATTCTGACAGAAGAAATAAAATGTTGGCTCGACTGTACATTATTAGTATATTTAGAAGAAGTAGGACAAGACAAGCAAGATAAATGGTCGATGGGGACGTAAGTTTTTGGAGTGGCAATTATGTACCGGAAGACGCGGCGTTGAAGGACCTCCCACGTGGTGGACCGATCAGATGGTGAGTGTCGCGGGAATCCGATGGATGCGAGACGTAACAGCACCGGTCATTATTTAGAATATTTATGTCCAAGCCGTTCTGAAGGAGTAGGGAAAAGTTGCGAAATTGCTAAATATTTTTTTTTTTTGACAAAAGTATTAATTGTACGAAAAAATCAAATGTTGATATTATTGTTCATGAATCTATAATAAACATATATTTTTTTCAAACCAATTGACTTGGCCGTTACGGAGGAGTAGGCCTCAGAAATCACTATTATATGGCACTTTTCGGGCGCTTGGCTATTAAGGTGATACTTGGGGCGAGGTCTACGTCCAACAGTGGTGTGGACGTCTTTCGGCTGAAATTATGTGTTGCTTGATACGCATATATTAAAAAAAAAACTGAAAATGTCTATTAAACTGTCTTTTTATTTGGTATTTAAGGACCGATTCGCACCAAAATAGCAGTGGCTGGCAGCGAAGCGGCGAGCTCTTCCAGAGTGAAATAATTTTAAACTTTATTTACATCCTTAAGAGACTAGTATCGCTTGAAAGGTTTACAAAGGGAGCGCGGCCGCCCGTGAGCAGTTAAGCTACCACGCGCGTGTTGTCAGCGGACTGGTTAGCGGCCGCCCGCGACCGTGAGCGGCTGCCAGCGGCCGAACGCTGCCGTCCTCTTCATGTCACCGCCGGCTACTGCCAGGCTTACACTCGGGGGATTTAGACGGATGCAGATCAAGATCAAATCTAAATTACGTTAGCTATCTGTGACCAGCTTGAAGCTGCATAATCAAAAATAGTAGAATAAGCGAGAGAGAGTAGTAGTATGAGTAAGTAGAGTGGTAGTTTGAATAAAGTATGTATTGCCATACATCACATTTTATCTTTTGATGTTGCATTACGGTGAAACTCATATAGCACTGCGAAAGTCTTCGAAAGGGTTACCGTGTGGCTACGGTAACCCTTTCGAAGACTTTCGCAATAAAGGAATACGAGAAGTTTTTAGTCAACATAAGTTTGACACTGGATCTCGCCCGAAGAATCACCAAACTTAAGTGGGCAGCACATAGCTTGCAGAACAAATTTTCGTTGGGTCTGAAAAGTTCCGGAGTGCCGATTGCACATCGAAAGACGCAGCGTTAGAAGGCCTTCACAAGGTGGACTAATGACCTTTTTTATGGTGGGAAAAATCATACAATGACAACCCCCGCTCTTGGGCGGAGCGGGAGATAGTTTCAGACTCTTAGTGACTAATAAATTGACTGAATTGATTGAATTAAAAAAAATTGACGTGTAAAAGTGTTTTTTAAAACCTATTTACAAAATAAATATCATTTATCATTTATCATTTAATAGCTCACCCCGTTCCTTCTAGTCTTTATACCCGGGCTTGAGTTCCCTTTCGGATAAACCTGGCCTCAGTGGGCGCGGACCAAAGTCCCGGTTAGCATCGCGGAAATGAGAGGCACTGGACTGTTCGTTTTGGCCACTCTCGGAATGATATTGATGACTGTCTCTCGCTGGAGCGAGACCACCTACTTGCTCTACCCAGTGACGGAGAGGTTAACTTATGAGTTTTTTTTTCAAAAAAAGGATTCCTTACAATATAACAGTAAGCACTTACCCGTATTTTAAACCAACCTTCACCACATAAAAGACCCATAATCAGCTCTTTACTTATTCTTGCATCACCATGAAAAAATTTCGGAAAATATAATATTAGTTTTTATATTTCCTATTAAACCCATGAATTTCATGACACCGTAAACCATGGGATCTCAAGAGGGTCGCTTATCAAAACATGGCGAAGGTATGTTTACGGTAACATAATGAATGTTACCGTAAACATACCTTCGCCACACAAAGGGCAAACAGAGGAATACGAGAAGTTTTTAGTCAACATAAGTTTTACACTGGATCTTGCCCGAAGAATCACCAAAGTGGGCAGCACATGGCTCGCTCAGCATTCATTATTATATGACATACTTGCTGGTGCCCGCGATTTCGCCCGTTTTTTTTAATTGTTGATAGGTTTGCGCTTGAACGCTATCTTACCTGATAGAAAGCTACGATGTGGTCGACGATGGAGCACGCTTGCTAGGTTGCCATTAGAAAACAGAAAAATTTCAAGAAGTTTTTTTTCGGATCCCTAATTCTGTTACTAAAATAAAAATAGCCTCAGTTACTCCTTATAACATCAGTTATCTACCATTAAAAGTCCCGTCAAAACTATCCAGCCGTTTTGGAAGTTAATCAGAACATATACAAGGTGTAAGGGACAGCCCTCCACAAACTTTAAGGGCTTGCTCAGTAGACGATACTGAACAACATTCCACAAAATTTATTTTCAGGAAACGAAAAAAAAAATTCCCCTCACCATACAAAATTATAAACTTGATTGGACAGTTTGTATGGAGAGGCCGATTTGTGAAGGGCTGTCCCTTACACCTTGTATATAGGTTCCTAAATATAATATCATAAGCACTTTGTAAAAAAAAATATTACCTTGATGTTACAAATTGACGCTCAAATTTTTATATATTTACCTATTTAAGTAGGTACACATAAATAAAATTGTAAGTTTGTTTTTGCATCGAGGGGAAAAAGGTTTTATGTTGTTGAAAGTTGAAGTCTACATAAGTAGGTACAAAGGATAAGTGCATAAGTACTTTAGTGGTCGTCGTCGTCATGGTCAAAATCATTTCAGTCAAAAGAGTCCACTGTTGAACATAGATCTCTTCTCTGCTGCTCATTATGTATGAACTGTTAGATATCTGTATTGGGTGAATAATTCATGAAGTATTGAAAAAAAAATATTTTTTATACAATAAGATTTCCTGAAAAAAATTTTTGTGGAATGTTGTTCAGTATCGTCTACTGAGCAAGTCCTTAAAGTTTGTGGAGGGCTGTCCCTTACACCTTGTATACAAAAGTAGCAATAGATATTTTTTGTTTTACTACACCATTTGTTAGGCACATGATTGGAGAAGGACATGACATCGATTGTACCTCTAAAATGTAAATAATCTGTGGGTCAAATAGCAGTGTGATATACAGATGAATAGACAAACAGGATAAAATTATAAGTATTTTGTGAATACCTATTACTCAAAACCTTAAAATTTTAATCAATTCCACAGAATATTCTGTGATTGCTGAAAAGTAAGTAGTGTAAATATTTCAAAGACGAGAAAGTATTTGAAGCTCAATTGAAGTTTTCTTGACAGTCCTTTTTAAAGAACAGAATACTAAATTGTCATCGGACATCTAAGTCCACGAGCATTACTCTAAGCACATAACTCGTCTTTTAGTTCTGATTACTGCGACTATTTCCAAAGGCTTCCTCAATAAAATCGGATAATAAATAATGTATAACATTGTTGGTTAGGGAATGACAGTGTCAGTTACTTTTCTGGTTAATTTAAAGTCCCCGGCTTTAATGGCGAACTTTATGTACCGGCTTTTATGTGGCAATAAAGTTTCTTTGAAACGAAGCAAGGCCGTTAATCTAGAGACCTAATAAAAGAAAAAAAAACCTTTACTGATGACGATGATAGCGGGACATTTTTGACAAAAAGAAATTCTTTGCCATTTTGCTTGGTCCTTGGTCATGAAGGACACCTTGTAACTGTTTACAACTTGAACTTAGTATGTAATAAGCGTGGCTAGAAAGACCTCACGGCGTTCTTGCCTTCCGCATGACGCAGGTCCTCACCGGACATAGCAAGTTCGAGAGGTTCTTGTACCGGATTCGTGCGGAAGTGACGCCCGGGTGTTGCGACTGTGCGGAACGCCCGGGGACACGGTGGACACAGTCAAGGTGTGCCCTGCTTAGGCGGAGCATCGCCGTGCCCTCATGGGGGCGATTGGCGGCGGAGACGTCTCGCACTGGGCCTTGGTTCAGGCCATGGTCCGGAGCGAGGAGGAGTGGCAGGCGGTCGCCTCCTTCTACGAAGCAGTAATGCTATGAAAGGAGGAGGCCGACCACATCAGGCAACGGCGCTCTCGCCACCTCCGGGATTCGCCGGGACAGCGAGTAATGGGTAGCTCGCTGTCCGATCGTCCGGTAACTGTCCAAGTCGTGGACGGCGCTCTGTTCCCGCGCGTCTCAAGAAGTTGTCAGCAACAGCAGGGGCCCAGCTGGGTCGAAGCCTACTGGGACCAGTAGTAGTGGGGGTAGCTCGAGCCCCGGTATGCAGGCACGGAGGAACGGAGTGGGTTTTTAGTTAGTAAGAGTCTGACACTATGTCCCGCTCCGCCCGAGAGCAGGGTATGTCATTAGATGATTTTCCTACTGTCAAAAAAAAAACTTTATAGTATTATATATTTTACCCACAATTAAACAACAAGAAGTAAAATAATAAACACACATCCTGGAAGTAGTTTGTTCCAAATCGGCTGCTGAATCGATTTCAGCTATATTTAAAATTGTGTTTTTTTTTTCCTAGAATAATTCTTAAGTAATTAATTAATACTTTAACTCAAGAGTGGATAGGTTATTTCTATATTTAAGCGCGCTCCATTGTTGACCGCAAAATCGCTTTCCATCAGGTGAGATAGCGTTCGAGCGAAAAAAAAGAATATCTTGATTATTCTAGCCTGAAAATACTTATTTTGATAAATTATATATTGATAAATTTTAATTACTTCACTAGAGTGTTGCTTGTGCGCTACCAGTGTAGAGTATTGATTCCCATATTAGCATATACAAATAGAATAACTAACTTGTTAAAAAAAAACACTACTTTAGTGCTTGAATTATAACTGTTACTTTATTTTTTCATTGTAGTGTACTTGTATAAGGGTGTGTATCATTTTTCTAGTTATAGGTACAAGTATTATGTTGTAGACCCAGACCTCCTTTGAAGTTTCGTCAAGGCAATTGTTTATTTTTTCACAGGCATTCTCATTTTTAAAATTCAATGTTGTTGTATAAAAAAAGATGCCTACTAACTGTCCCCGCACACGGGCTTCAAATAAACGGCACTTTAAACTTCATTTTGAGGCGGTCTTTTTTTGAGGCTCGTGTGTGGTGGTGCCGCCACAAAAAAACGCTTGAAGCGGCTTCGAGCTTCACCGGACACAAGAGGTGTCGCGCGCTTCAGCTGTTTTTTGCGGCCGCTTCTAGCTTTTTTTTGTAGCTGCTTTAAGCGTTTTTTTGTGGCGGCGTTTTTCTGAGGCCCGTGTGTGGGGACAGTAAATGTCTAAACTAAGAAATAACCTCAACAGAAAGGTAATCCGATAGACCAATTTCTGAGCATCTCGAGTCTCTTGGCCTCTACTGAGTGCCTATCGTCTCGAGTAACTTGTCAGGCAGTTCTGGTTAACACGTTCGGGTTACGGTTCAATCAATTTTGGACGAGAGATGAACTGTATCGGATTTATGTGGCGGAATATTAGGGACTGGAACATAATAGGGAACGATAATATGAGGGCTTGTGTTTCATTTATTTGTTTAAAGAGTTGGTCTTTAGATCTCAAGATCTTTCCCTCTCCTAGTGAGAATACCCAGCAGAGGGAATCACGAAAATAATTTTATTGAAATCGTAGCGACATCTATGTTGACACATAGGAACTAAAAGATAAAATCCTGCAAAACGGAATTAGAATTTTCCATGCTATTTTTTAACTGCTACATCATTTATACATCTCCCGTTAACAAAATAATCTCAAAACAAAATGATTTATGAACATAACAATTAAGGCGTACAGCGCTCACTGCAATAATTTTGCTGCCTTAAAAACTATTCTCTAAAATTTAACATAAACTCATTCAGATTATAATATATACAAAAGTACGAAATCAACACCCGTACAGTCGGTGTAACCTCCCTTTTTAAAAGAAGTTTGCGGGACTTTACACCCATATCCGCATACCTATAAAAAGGTGTAAGTGAGTTTGATTTCATTGAATAAAAATCCCATATTTTATTGGCGCCAATGCAGCGTAGCGCGCCAATGAAGCGAGGCGCGCTAAGTACTATAGCAGGATAGCCTGGCTTAACGCAAACCTGGTGGTGTTGCGGCAGCCGAGGAGTTGACCCCAAGGTCCTCGGCTGATTTTTTTTTAATTAATGTGTTCTAATCGCGTTTGGGATTATTGGAATCGTTATGAGATGCACTGTGGCTATAAGTAATAGTTTTCTATAATAGTTTCGTCTCTTCGTTATTTAACAACGACTTCCGAAATTAAATTTATTTTGAACTTTACAGTGTTTTTTATTACTGAAGTAGGTTATATTTTTTTTTGTAAAAAGTTTTTTTAAATAAATTATTGCTTGTCTGCGATCCCACCTGATGGTAAGCAGTGCTGCTATCATTGATGGTGAGGAGCACTAGTTTATTAAGAATCTATTCAGTTTAGCCTTGAAGAAACTTTTAATCGAACGGGAAGACCACTGCGACAGGTACAACCAAACATGCTAGTGACGCAAGCAATATTATCAAAATCTTTTTTTAATTTGAAAATAATTAATATCGACTCGAAAAAAAAAAACGCGTAAAAAATTAATGTCGTTTGTTTGTTATAATATAGTATTTATTTTACTAACGTATAATATGAACAAATACACCATTTGCCCTCTCAACAATTCACCAGAAAATATTCAAACTCAAAAACAATGATTAGTTAACTTTAATTCAGGTACACGGAAACAAAATCACTGCAAACTCAGCTATTTCCACATCAAAGTTAAAAGCATAACCAGAGTGTTTTATGACGTAATAAAGTGTACCTAAATAGAAACAGACTGTTAGCCCATCACTAACATGTCGGGCTACATTAACCCTGACAGCCTGTCTAGAATAAATAAGTAGCCTAGGTACGCTTCGGTAAACCTAGGTACCTCACATTTGAAATACAAATTAGAAAGTTAAACTTAGTTTTCTATGAGGTACTGTCATCTACACGTGCCAAACAAGTTTTGTTTTACTTTGGCTTAAAGTAATTTGTAAAGTTATGAGTAGGTTTGTAGACAGATTTGTAATAGCAGTTTAAAATACTCGTCCCTTTTTTATGTTGTTTGAAATAAATGGTGAAATGTGGATGTGGTGGATCAGCTACCACAGGCGGGGGGCTTGCAGACGACGAGCAATGGGTAGTTCACCGTCCGGCCGTCTGGTAACCGTTCGGAATCAAGCCCGAATCGTCAACGGCACATAGTATTCCACTTATACCTCAAAGAGATATCAGCAAAAATGCCTACTAGGGTCAGGGGTTTTTTTATGGTGCGTAAATCATCAATGACAACCTCCACTCTTGGGTGGAGCGGGAGATAGTGTCAGACTCTTACTGACTAAAAACCCACCACATTCTTTCAAGCCTTCATACCGGGGCTCGAGCTGTCTTTCGAAAATAACCCTGGCCGCGGTAGGCTTCGACCCAGCTGGGCTGACAACTCCTTGAGGCGCGCGGGAACAGTGCGCACCTTTGACGACTTGGGCTCGGTCCGGACAGTTACCGGACGGTCGGACAGCGAGCTACCCATTGCTCACTGTCCGCAAGCCCGCGCCTACGGTGGCCGGCGGAGGACCAGGGGTTGAATTCTGAAAAGACATCCCATGGTCTTCAAACGGAAAGGGTAATTGAAGAAAGGAGTAAGACGGTTTTAGTCAGTAAAAGTCTGTCACGCCCTACCGCTACACCCAACAGCGGGAGGTCATTAGATGACTTCCTCAAAAAAAAACTACCAATTATAATCTATGTCCATTTGTTTTAATGATTCATCATCAGCCTTTTTTATGTTCCCATTGCTGGGAATCACGCCTCCTTTTTCGGAGAGAGGATGGGCCGTAATGCACCACGCGGGTCCAGTGCGGGTTGGTGAATGTCACATGTCTTCGAATTTTTGGTTCTAGGATATGCCGGTTTCCTCACGATGTTTTCCTTCACCGTTTTGAGAGCAGTGGTAATGAAATAAATTACACAAAGTAATGCGCCTGGCAGGGTTTGAACCTGTGATCTAAAACTCGTAAGTCGAGGCCATTACCACTCGGCCATCCCTGCTCTCATCATCATCTGCTTTAATAATTAGTTGAACAGATAATCAAGAAATAATCCTATTGAAATGTGCGATAGATATGCAAAATTCACTCGTAAAACTGATCGGTAGTAAGTAGACGATCATCAAAAAGAAAACAGAAAGTGGAAGCAAACATACTCGTTTTTCACACATTACTTATCGAAGCCAAAGATATAAACGGATGTTGTCTCACGATTTACGGTCACCCATAAAAATGTCTTCAGATTGTGAAAGTAAGGAGGCATTCCTAGGAAATAGAGACGCTATGAGGTACCCAAAACAAAGAAAAGTAAAATATCCGAATATATTCATTGTTCAATTGTTCATTTATAACTAGCTTTTACCCACAGCTTCGCCCGCGTACATAAAATATAGCCTATGTCACTCATTAATAAAGCAATTTTCTGTTAGTGAAAAATTTTAGCAATCAGATCAGTACTTCCAGAGATTACCTCCTACAAACAAACATTACCTCTTTATTATATTAAGTGTAGATTGTGTGTATTTAGAAATTATAAATATGTTTATCAGTTGTCTAGTACTCATAACTCAAGCTCTGCTAACTGTCAAATGACTGTTATGATGAATGTACTGTCAAATGACTGCCAAATAACTATCAAATGAATGTCAAATGATTGTCAAATGACTGTTAATTGACTGTCAAATGACTGTCAAATGACTGTCAAATGACTGTCAAATGACTGTCAAATGACTTCCAAATGACTGTTAAATGACTGCCAAATGACTGTCATATGACTGTCATATGACTACTACTTGCAGTGATTGAAGCAAACGAACAGCGGAACAAGCGCTTCCAATTTGTCCACTAAATGAATATTGCCCAAGAGTGATATTAATAACTCTCGGCGGGCATTGGACTGATTCTTATTCATTCTACTAGCTGCTGCCCGCGACGTCGTCTGCGTGAAGCCTCTACAGCACTAAAAATACCTAAGGTGCCAGTGTCGCTATAGCATTATAAATAAACAACTTTTAAAATAGCATTATATTATAAGTTTTTTCGCAAACGAAGCTAGTGAAGAGAGTTATATGGAAATCCTGCTGAGTTCAGTCATAAGATGTGACTGAAGTAAATAGAGAAAATAATGCAGGAATACATTCCAGGACACAAAAGAGTAAAAATACGTATAAAGGTATCATACTTTACAAGACTTCCCTATAAACTACGTTGGTAGTTATACTGCCAGGAGCCAAAATGTAAAGAGAGTCAGGACTGGTGGCGCGGGAGCAAGCGACGCACAGTTGCCCGTGTGAGAAGCAATTGTCCTAAGGGTCGACACCCGCTGCCCTCAGTGTCTGCCCCTGCGACTTATTGATGGTCATCGCGAAGCAAACACACACGGGGAACTGTACGCGCTTGAACTGGAACGGGAAGTTATGGGGTATGAGGGGAATGCGTGGTATAAATACTGCCTCGCTGACGCCACAACCCGTAAGAATTTCCGCCTCAATGGTGTGTCTATGTGGAGCGAGATGACTTTAAGGCGGGTCCCGTCACAACTTCGAAGCATAATCGGGACACCGACCTTCAGCTTGATGTATGCGCCGGAAGTCTACTTACTGACAGGGAAATCAGAAATTCCACGGAATAACGTGTGGCATCATCTTGCTCGACAACAGTGTTTATCGAGGTGTAGACAACTTCATTCTTCACAATTTCCGAGAGAATGCATTCGTTAACTGCTGCAGCCTGATCATTTTTGGGCGTCAAAATGGCCCGCTCACACACCCAAGAATTCTGCTGGTGCGGTATACGACTGATGTCCCCGTACACACAGTGAATGAGTTTTTCTAAGCTGGATACCACTCTACCGAGAGACTCTGGAAGCACCACCTGTCCACCTCTCTCTACTGGTAGAGTGCCTTCGCCAAGACTTAGAAGGACATCAGAGAATTCTTAAGCATGTGCATTGCCGCCGAGTCGAGCTCTCATATTAATTCCGGCGGGATCTCATGGTGAAATGGCGTCAACGACTATCGCAACCCAGCGCTGGGCACGCCACAATCATGGCGGTAAGTCCCCTCTTTGAGGCGTGGCTGGAAAGACCTCACAGCGTCCTTACCTTCCGCATGACGCAGGTACTCACCGGACATGGTTCGTTCGGGAGATTCCTGCACTCGATTCATGCGGAAGTGACGCCCGGGTGTCGCCACTGTGCGGAACGCCCGGAGGACACGGTGGAACACACAGTCGAGGTGTGCCCTGCTTGGACGGATCATCGCCGTGCCCTCGTGGGGGCGATGGGCGGCGGAGACCTCTCGCGCCGGGCCTTGGTTGAGGCCATGGTCCGGTGCGAGGAGGAGTGGCAGTCGGTCGCCGACTTCTGCGAAGCAGTAATGCTCGCAAAGGAGGAGGCCGAACGCATCAGGCAACGGCGTTATCGCCGCCGCCGTCGCCGGGATTCTGATCCCGGTTTCCGGCCATCGTAGACGCGGGCTTGCGGACAGTGAGCAATAGGTAGCTCGCTGTCCGGCCGTCCGGTAACTGTCCGGACCAAGCTCAAGTCGTCGACGGCGCGCACTGTTCCCGCGCGCCTCAAGGAGTTGTCAGCAACAGCAGGGACCCAGCCGGGTCGAAGCCTACTGGGGCCAGGGTTATCCGAAAGGGCGCTCGAGCCCCGGTATGAAGGCTAGAAGGAACGGGGTGGGTCTTTTAGTCAGTAAGAGTCTGACACTATCTCCCGCTCCGCCAAAGGGCGGGGGATGTCAAAGCATGATTTTTCCCACCATAAAAAAAAAAGCTCTCATATTAATGGTCAAGCGCAGTGTACGAACTCGTGACCACAACGAAGATCATTTCGACGAAGCATTCACCTCGTCAGCCCTCGATCCCCGCGTCACCTCGGGAAGTGTTTGCCGGAAATCGCCACTGAACAGAACTGTGACACCATCCATCAAATGTTAGTTCCTGCGGATGTCCTGCAGGGTTCTGTCCACGACCTCAACTGCCTTCTTATTGGCCATCGTACACTCATCATCAGAGAGCAATCCTTGAGCACGTGTCCCTTATCGCTGTTACGTGACACACCACAAACAGGCGTTTTGGCGCTCTCTAAATCGATGGGAAATTTTAACATGGCATGTGCTATCTTTCCTTCCGGAAGCAGTGTGGCAGCGATTCCCGACGACGCTACAGCAATAGCAATTTTGCCTTAGCTCCTGACCTCTGCAAGTATGCCAGTGGTAACAAATGTTTTTCCAGTTCCACCAGGAGCATCCAAGAAAAACATTTTACCCTGGTTTTGCCCAACGCTTTCAAGGACGGTGTCATAAATTTGTTTTTGCTCTCCAGAGAACAAAGTGACATGGTGATTTCGTATGGTGGTTATTTCGCCCGGATCGTAATTTATCTCAGCGTTATACTCCCGATTTCCACGGTCTTGATGTGATGGGATGGATGATTGGGGAGCTGGTAACCCATATTCGATCAGTGGATTGCCGCCGATAGAAATGACCACATCTTGAAGTGAACTGAGACAGGTGTTCAGCACGCGTTCATCAGTTACTTCGACTTCGTCTCTAGTAGCACGCCTCAAAGCTCGTAGAAAATCTTCAGACAGATGATGGCGATACTTCTCCCACAAAGCTACCGGGTTCACGACTTCACAAAACACCAAGATGACGGCAAGCAGATGACGCATGTGACTGGGACTGTCACTGACGCTTGCCTCCGCGAGGGTGTCATCCTAATTAGGCAAAAGGCTGCGCGGTAAGTGGGATACTCCACGCCATCAAATGTCCTCAGAAAGGCGAAAGACGTTGGGCCTGAGACAGTGTGATGATGATGTAACGCAAAAATAGCATTCGCCACTATTCGGGTGCACGGTATAAACCCTATCCAATGCGGTGTCCTTGAAAATTCCCGGAAACCTTTCACAGTACCTCCTCGTCGATGTCGGTTGAATACACCCCTTTGCTTGTCGTACGTGTAATATGAAGGCACCTCGTCATACGTAAGGGATTTCGCAAACAGAGCGACTTCACAGAGTCTGAGAAATGCCACCATGTAATACCTAACACCGCATTTTTTTTTTAATTATCTTCCTCAACTCTGCTCAAGGTTTTTTGGAGTTTTGTTGGAATTTGAATTTGTCAAAACGAACTATAATATGAAGAAAATGCACATTACCATCTATGAATTTTAAGAATAACTAACTACTAACCTCGCTAACTTGATCAAATTTAAATGAATAATTTCCAAAAACTGTTAACATATAATTTGATTTGATTTTTATGAAATCTCATAGATGGCGCTGTTTTAAAATTGTGTTTATACTACTAATATTCATTAAATTATGTTTCTCTGCCCAAGTTACTTTAATGGCGTAGTTTTTATAGTGTAAAGCTAGATAATAGCATGACTTACTCATAAACAACATTTAAATATGCGTCCTTATATTACACGCTGTCACAGAATGCGTAAGAAAAATAAAGACTCACAGCTCCTCCCCCGTAGGTGATAGCGTGATAATATGTAGCCTATATGTTGACCCGACCTCTTAGTAATATTCATGCAAAATTTGAAGTAAATCCATGCAGTACTTTTTGAGTTTATCCCGGACATACATACAGACAAACAGACAAACAGACAAACAGACAAACAGACAAAAATTCTAAAAACTATATTTTTGGCTTCGGTATCGATTGTAGATCACGCCCCAAGTATTCTTTTAAAAAAATATTCAATGTACAGTTTTGACTTTCCTACGATTTTATTATATGTATAGATGTTGTAAATCATGAAATGATTGACCCAATGATGAAGTATCAGCAACTGTCAAATAACAAATTACTGTTCAATAAAAAGTAACCGTCAAATGACAAAAGACAGTATTGCTGTAATTTTTTGATATACTTGCCATATAAGTTATTAAAGAAAAAAATTTGTCTACGTCCTATTGTCAGACCTATTGTGACGAGTGACAGGACAAAATGGAAGAAACAAACGTGTTGCGCCGACCCCAAATAAAATGGGACAAGGGCAGGAAGAAGAAGAAGTCCTATTGTCAAACCTACTGAATATACAAACAAAACTTCATTAGAATCGGTCAAGCCGTTTCAGAGGGGTTTGTAACACGAGAATTTTGTATCTAATATATAGATAGATTGTAAAAAAGTACTGTATGTATACACATACAATACTTTAATACATACGTACTTTAAGTATTTGATGTTATGTACATTTAATCCCTGCAATATTATTGAAAAACAATTATCGATCTTTTTAAAACTTCAATTTCTATACAAGTTTCACAATCCATCCACTCGAGTGCTTCAATCGCCACTTGCAGCGATTGAAGCAAACAAACAGCGGAACAGGCGCTTCCAATTCGTCCACTAATTGAATATTGCCCAAGGGTGATATAACTCTCGACGGTGTACGAATCTGCGACGACTATATCCGTACCGGGACCCAGTTGTTTTGCTTATACAATAATATATGGACGTCAGGGGATAAAAAATGGCGCAAAAAGAGTTTCGGTTAGTGTTCGCAACGTTCGGCCGCGGTCACAGGGTTTATGTTACCAAAGCGAGAATCCGGTGGTGCGTGTTGACCTCTGGGAATAAAAGACTATATTTAAATATATGTAGGTATGTAAAGTTTTTTGTAGGTAGTTTTGGCATGTAGGTCGCCTTACCTAGTGTTTTGTTAACTATTTATTTGGCTGCCCAATTTTTTGTTTTCACTTTTTTTTCTTTTTTTTTCTTTTCTTTTTATTTTTAGTTCTCAATTTTATAAATATTTGTACGCCGATACTTATGGCATAAACATGACTGGACTCAAACAATAAATATCTTGCTTTCTTTTGTATGTATTATACATTTCTTTCGTCGTATCTTATCTTATCTTATCTTATCTTATCTTATCTTATCTTATCTTATCTTATCTTATCTTATCTTATCTTATCTTATCTTATCTTATCTTATCTTATCTTATCTTATCTTATCTTATCTTATCTTATCTTATCTTATCTTATCTAGCATGAGCCGTTTCTATGTCTGAAATAGGTTTCGTATCCGAAGTGTACCAACATGGGCCGACGTTATATTATTAAGTCTCCACTGTCTGTTTGTCCGTTTACCTGTCTGTCCCTCTCTCAGCGAGCTCTATCTCACAACCGTAAGAAGTAGAGTTGAAATTTTTAAAATAAGAATTTGTTGCTCCTACCATTATAACAGATAATAAAATTAAAATAAACTTAAAATTGAAAGGGGATTTCCATACAAGATAACTTTCTCTTTTTTGAAATTGGTCAAAAAGTTATTTTATCGTCATTCTTGTTATTTTAATTCTGTAGTACGCAACACTTCGTGTCGAGTCCAACTCACAATTAGCTAGTTTTTAATGCGTCTCAATCAAAATTTTTATTTCACCAAAGTTTATATTCGTCATACTTTACGGTTTCATAGTGAGAACTGCTTATTTTTATTTCTTATTAACAGATAAAAGTTACTAACTATATTTTCTAATGTAGTTTATTATTATTATAAACTTAAGCTATACTTAAAATTAATTTAAATGCTTAATGTCAGATAATTTACAATTGTGTTACCACCTGATCAGTTGATTGTTTTATAAGACTAAATATTGACGCTCATAAATTTATTGTATGCACCTCATAACATGTTTTTCTATGTAACAATATTTACTGGAGCTAATTTTCGTTTTGACCTAATAGTTCAACAAAAAAGAATATAAGAATACATAGTTTTATGTGAAGTAAAATAGATTAATTAGATGCTTTCGGCATGAATAACAATAACAGAAATATTAGTTACCTACGATTGTATATTTTTGCAAACATGAAGCGGACGAAGTCGCGGGCAATAGCTAGTGATGTTACAAAACAGAAAATAGGTATAGCTTGTGTGACAAACATGTAGGTACCACCATTTCATTCACCAAAATACGTCAAACGTTTTCAGAAAAAGCATGCACAAAATAGCCCATAACATAAATCAGACGACAAAAGAAACCCCATAATGTTCGTTACTCAGAATTTTATTGCGTCTAAATGACGTATAGCGAAATACCAACGTTCGGTTAGCGTATATACGCTTTAGTTTTATCGCCGCATTTAAGGGTTAAGTGCGAAAAGGAATGTACATACGTCGCGGGGACGTGGAAATACTTTCGTGGGTTATAAGTACTTACATGACGGTTATGAGGCGTGGGTCGTTGGCGGTTCGTCTGTTCCGTCGTTTATATTGTTAGATTAAACAATAAATCACCTTTGCGTCTGTTGGACGTGTGGATCGACGAAATTACGAAGGTTCTGTTTTTAGGGTAAAAACAGTACCCTATTACTAAGACTCCACTCTGTTCGTCTGCCATCAGGCTGTATCTCATAAACCATGATAAATGATATTTATTTTGTAAATAGGTTTAAAAAACCACTTTTACACGTCAAATTTTTTCGTCAGTTTATGCTAAATGAGGCCGGTGTTTCCTATCTGACTACCCTGAGAAGAAACACCGAAACAAACTCAGGGGTTAAAGTCTCTTTTAAAGTCCATACAGTAAATATGTAATGGTCAAATCACATGAGAACCATGCAGATCTGTCTGAGATGGTCTTTTGAAGAAAGAATCATACAGATTTGAGTGGACCTGTCCAATCAGTGTAAGCATTTGTCAGTATTCGAAAAGCTCAACTTAGGACTACTAAGGAGCTCCACGACTTGACGAACAATACCTTGACCATTATAGTTAGACAGTCGAAATTTACACATTATAATGTATTTCTGTTGCCGCTATAATAACAAATACAGAATGAAGTAAACTACTTATGAGAGCTCACATACAAAAAACCGTTTTTTTTTGCTGTTTTGCTACGGGTAGTACGTAACCTTCGTGCGCGAGTCCGACTCGCACTTTTTTTCTTCATGGTAGAAAAAATCATCCAATGACAGCCCTCGCTCTTGGGCGAAGCGGAAGATAGTTTTTTTTAATATTAATGATAGGCTTGACCACCATCTCACCTGATGGTAAGCGATGATGTGGTCGACAATAAAGTATGCTGTTATAGTGTCAGACTCTTACTGACTGAAAACCACCCCGTTCTCGACCCCGGGGCTCGAGTTGTGTTTCGAAACTAACCCTGGCCCCGATAGGCTTCGACCCATCTGGGCCCTTACTGTTGCTGATAACTCCTTGAGGCGCGCGAGAATAGTGCGCGCCGTCGACGACTTGGGCTTGGTCCGGACAGTTACTCCCACTCTAGGGTGGAGAAGGAGGGTGTGATAGACTTGTACAAATGATAAATGATAATGTGTCCCTTTCATAAGCGAAGCCATGACGCCAGTAGGATTCGACAACAGTTCTGTACGTACTGGTTTTGTTGTTAACTTTGTTTTACGTAGAATATCATCAAATAACTTTTCCGACTCTGCATGAAGCGAGAGACTTTACTGATTAAAACCCAGTGTCACTTTAATTGCACTTTGTAAGAGTCACAGTACCTGATTTGATTGTAAACTAAATATAAATATTATAAGTAGATGAATGTTCTTAAATCACTTCACCGTCTTTAAATAAATGATTTTATAAATATCAATATTTTCTAGGTTTGGTCGTGTTTAATAAGCTTTAAAGGCGTTTAATTTTGATGAATACAGGCAATTATTATAAATACCTGAGTAGGTACTACTCAGAACAAGCCCAAGTCGTCGATGATGTGCACTGTTCCCGCGCGCCTCAAGGAGTTGTCAGTAACAGCAGGGGCCCAGCCGGGTCGAAGCCTACTGGGCCCAAGGTTATCCGAAAGGGAGCTCGAGCCCCGGTATGAAGACTACGAGGAACGGGGTGGGTGTTTTAGTCAGTAAGAGTCTGACACTATCCCCCGCTCCGCCCAAGAGCGGGGGTTGTCATTGGATGATTTTTTCCCACCATAAAAAAAGTACTACTTAGAAATATATGAAAGCAGAGTCGCTTTCATACTTTTCTGAGTATTTTTGTGAACCATAACTTCCTATTTTGGATAAAACACATTAAAACATTTCTATTTTTCGTACGTTTAGAATGTTCTATAAATCATAATCAAATAAAACGAAGCAAGGAATTAATAGGAAGATATAATCAAGCGTTACCAGTATATTATCATAGCAAGTGCCCACTTCCATGTGCCCTTACAACTAAATATCATACAAAATAACCATTACGACGAAGTGTCGTAGCCCCTCGTAGTACTTCGTAGCAGCTCGTAGCACCTCGTAGCAGCTCGTAGCGACCCGTAGAATAATGTTAATGTTTCGTAGACAATGGTTATTGTAACATGTTCACAATATTGAGGTTACATAATAAAATATGTGAAGGTACACATTATAAGGAATATGTTTGGATTATATGTTAGTACAATATTGATAATATTTTTTCTGAGGAAACGTATAGTGGAAAAGTCGAGTTAGATAAATAACTTACTTTTGCTACATAAAAATAAGAATACTATTACTTATTTCCGTGGCGACTCGATGTTCCAGATGTATACACATTATTTTTATTAAATGTGAAATCCGAAACACGTAGTATTTTGTGTAAAGAATCAGTGTACAACATTCTATAATTGTATCATGAAAAATCACAAAGTTATAAGCTTGATATAATACCTGGTTGTCCGCACGAATACTTGGTCACCGGGCCATCCGACTGACTGAGGGGTGGTTTTTCTCTCGCACTCAGATATGTGCTGGCTCCGAATGGCTGTCATGTCCTGCTGTGGCCTGTGTTTTTCTTAGTAACAGAGGTGTCCCACTTGTGAAAATTTTAAAATATTTTTGGGAAAAATATAATATAGTTTAAAAATTATTGGAATTGATGCAGTTACTGATTCTGAACAAACAATATTCAGGTTTTGTAAATATTAAACAAATGTTGTAAATTGCGGTGACCACATTTGCTTAAAAAAAAATAAGCATTAAATATTTCGAAGTACGAGAACTGACATTGTTATCAATAAGTCGGTTAAGTAGTGTGGGGTTCAGAGAGAAAAAGAAAGAAATTTATTTATTTTGGTGCACAAAGCATTATAGACAACAAAAACTTAAGATAAACAAAAAACAAATAAAAAAAAACTAACATTGTATGTCTTACGTATGCGCCAAAAAAAGTCCAAGTCAACGAAAATGGTTGGCTCCATCTATGTTTGTAAATTGAATGAAAGAATAAATATATATATAGGGTGACTGGCAATTAGTGTACGATACTTAAACACGTGATTGTGCTCATGATAACAAACAACTTTTACTATGGGAACAAACCTAAAATCGCGAAAAAAATATCAGCTGTTCAGTACATTAGGCAAACATAAATGTAATGAACAGCTGATTTTCCGACATCTTGAAAGTAGTTCAATCTAATTGGCATCAGAACTAAATGCATACTATATCAATATCGTTTCAGTTTTCAGTATCTATTATTAATTTATTTTCTACTAGCTGCTGCCCGCGACGTCGTCTGCGTGAAGCCTCTACAGCACTAAAAATACCTAAGGTGCCAGTGTCGCTATAGCATTATAAATAAACAACTTTTAAAATAGCATTATATTATAAGTTTTTTCGCAAACGAAGCTAGTGAAGAGAGTTATATGGAAATCCTGCTGAGTTCAGTCATAAGATGTGACTGAAGTAAATAGAGAAAATAATGCAGGAATACATTCCAGGACACAAAAGAGTAAAAATACGTATAAAGGTATCATACTTTACAAGACTTCCCTATAAACTACGTTGGTAGTTATACTGCCAGGAGCCAAAATGTAAAGAGAGTCAGGACTGGTGGCGCGGGAGCAAGCGACGCACAGTTGCCCGTGTGAGAAGCAATTGTCCTAAGGGTCGACACCCGCTGCCCTCAGTGTCTGCCCCTGCGACTTATTGATGGTCATCGCGAAGCAAACACACACGGGGAACTGTACGCGCTTGAACTGGAACGGGAAGTTATGGGGTATGAGGGGAATGCGTGGTATAAATACTGCCTCGCTGACGCCACAACCCGTAAGAATTTCCGCCTCAATGGTGTGTCTATGTGGAGCGAGATGACTTTAAGGCGGGTCCCGTCACAACTTCGAAGCATAATCGGGACACCGACCTTCAGCTTGATGTATGCGCCGGAAGTCTACTTACTGACAGGGAAATCAGAAATTCCACGGAATAACGTGTGGCATCATCTTGCTCGACAACAGTGTTTATCGAGGTGTAGACAACTTCATTCTTCACAATTTCCGAGAGAATGCATTCGTTAACTGCTGCAGCCTGATCATTTTTGGGCGTCAAAATGGCCCGCTCACACACCCAAGAATTCTGCTGGTGCGGTATACGACTGATGTCCCCGTACACACAGTGAATGAGTTTTTCTAAGCTGGATACCACTCTACCGAGAGACTCTGGAAGCACCACCTGTCCACCTCTCTCTACTGGTAGAGTGCCTTCGCCAAGACTTAGAAGGACATCAGAGAATTCTTAAGCATGTGCATTGCCGCCGAGTCGAGCTCTCATATTAATTCCGGCGGGATCTCATGGTGAAATGGCGTCAACGACTATCGCAACCCAGCGCTGGGCACGCCACAATCATGGCGGTAAGTCCCCTCTTTGAGGCGTGGCTGGAAAGACCTCACAGCGTCCTTACCTTCCGCATGACGCAGGTACTCACCGGACATGGTTCGTTCGGGAGATTCCTGCACTCGATTCATGCGGAAGTGACGCCCGGGTGTCGCCACTGTGCGGAACGCCCGGAGGACACGGTGGAACACACAGTCGAGGTGTGCCCTGCTTGGACGGATCATCGCCGTGCCCTCGTGGGGGCGATGGGCGGCGGAGACCTCTCGCGCCGGGCCTTGGTTGAGGCCATGGTCCGGTGCGAGGAGGAGTGGCAGTCGGTCGCCGACTTCTGCGAAGCAGTAATGCTCGCAAAGGAGGAGGCCGAACGCATCAGGCAACGGCGTTATCGCCGCCGCCGTCGCCGGGATTCTGATCCCGGTTTCCGGCCATCGTAGACGCGGGCTTGCGGACAGTGAGCAATAGGTAGCTCGCTGTCCGGCCGTCCGGTAACTGTCCGGACCAAGCTCAAGTCGTCGACGGCGCGCACTGTTCCCGCGCGCCTCAAGGAGTTGTCAGCAACAGCAGGGACCCAGCCGGGTCGAAGCCTACTGGGGCCAGGGTTATCCGAAAGGGCGCTCGAGCCCCGGTATGAAGGCTAGAAGGAACGGGGTGGGTCTTTTAGTCAGTAAGAGTCTGACACTATCTCCCGCTCCGCCAAAGGGCGGGGGATGTCAAAGCATGATTTTTCCCACCATAAAAAAAAAAGCTCTCATATTAATGGTCAAGCGCAGTGTACGAACTCGTGACCACAACGAAGATCATTTCGACGAAGCATTCACCTCGTCAGCCCTCGATCCCCGCGTCACCTCGGGAAGTGTTTGCCGGAAATCGCCACTGAACAGAACTGTGACACCATCCATCAAATGTTAGTTCCTGCGGATGTCCTGCAGGGTTCTGTCCACGACCTCAACTGCCTTCTTATTGGCCATCGTACACTCATCATCAGAGAGCAATCCTTGAGCACGTGTCCCTTATCGCTGTTACGTGACACACCACAAACAGGCGTTTTGGCGCTCTCTAAATCGATGGGAAATTTTAACATGGCATGTGCTATCTTTCCTTCCGGAAGCAGTGTGGCAGCGATTCCCGACGACGCTACAGCAATAGCAATTTTGCCTTAGCTCCTGACCTCTGCAAGTATGCCAGTGGTAACAAATGTTTTTCCAGTTCCACCAGGAGCATCCAAGAAAAACATTTTACCCTGGTTTTGCCCAACGCTTTCAAGGACGGTGTCATAAATTTGTTTTTGCTCTCCAGAGAACAAAGTGACATGGTGATTTCGTATGGTGGTTATTTCGCCCGGATCGTAATTTATCTCAGCGTTATACTCCCGATTTCCACGGTCTTGATGTGATGGGATGGATGATTGGGGAGCTGGTAACCCATATTCGATCAGTGGATTGCCGCCGATAGAAATGACCACATCTTGAAGTGAACTGAGACAGGTGTTCAGCACGCGTTCATCAGTTACTTCGACTTCGTCTCTAGTAGCACGCCTCAAAGCTCGTAGAAAATCTTCAGACAGATGATGGCGATACTTCTCCCACAAAGCTACCGGGTTCACGACTTCACAAAACACCAAGATGACGGCAAGCAGATGACGCATGTGACTGGGACTGTCACTGACGCTTGCCTCCGCGAGGGTGTCATCCTAATTAGGCAAAAGGCTGCGCGGTAAGTGGGATACTCCACGCCATCAAATGTCCTCAGAAAGGCGAAAGACGTTGGGCCTGAGACAGTGTGATGATGATGTAACGCAAAAATAGCATTCGCCACTATTCGGGTGCACGGTATAAACCCTATCCAATGCGGTGTCCTTGAAAATTCCCGGAAACCTTTCACAGTACCTCCTCGTCGATGTCGGTTGAATACACCCCTTTGCTTGTCGTACGTGTAATATGAAGGCACCTCGTCATACGTAAGGGATTTCGCAAACAGAGCGACTTCACAGAGTCTGAGAAATGCCACCATGTAATACCTAACACCGCATTTTTTTTTTAATTATCTTCCTCAACTCTGCTCAAGGTTTTTTGGAGTTTTGTTGGAATTTGAATTTGTCAAAACGAACTATAATATGAAGAAAATGCACATTACCATCTATGAATTTTAAGAATAACTAACTACTAACCTCGCTAACTTGATCAAATTTAAATGAATAATTTCCAAAAACTGTTAACATATAATTTGATTTGATTTTTATGAAATCTCATAGATGGCGCTGTTTTAAAATTGTGTTTATACTACTAATATTCATTAAATTATGTTTCTCTGCCCAAGTTACTTTAATGGCGTAGTTTTTATAGTGTAAAGCTAGATAATAGCATGACTTACTCATAAACAACATTTAAATATGCGTCCTTATATTACACGCTGTCACAGAATGCGTAAGAAAAATAAAGACTCACAGCTCCTCCCCCGTAGGTGATAGCGTGATAATATGTAGCCTATATGTTGACCCGACCTCTTAGTAATATTCATGCAAAATTTGAAGTAAATCCATGCAGTACTTTTTGAGTTTATCCCGGACATACATACAGACAAACAGACAAACAGACAAACAGACAAACAGACAAAAATTCTAAAAACTATATTTTTGGCTTCGGTATCGATTGTAGATCACGCCCCAAGTATTCTTTTAAAAAAATATTCAATGTACAGTTTTGACTTTCCTACGATTTTATTATATGTATAGATGCAGGATTAGTTCTTATGTGACGTCATAGATGTCGCTACAAGAACAAAAAACTAAAAGAAAACGAAAAAATCATTCAAGTATACTTTAAGTCACCTCCCTAAATAAGCTGTAAATGACAAATTCATTCACATGAACATTATCAACGTAATCTCAAACCTCGAAATTAAACTGCAACCCCACAATGGCTTACAAAATTTTATTCAAACACAATTCACGAAGTGGATATCTTTCGATAATGACTGCTATTCATACTAACAATACAGCCAGACCGGATCTATAAAATCTCTCCATTCAAGACGTAGGTGCTTTATTCAACGGGATTTCTTACGAACGAGGCTCTATAACAATTCATTATAAGCCCATTGAGCTATGTCTATTGTGAACTCAGCCCATTATAGTCTCATTTAGCTTAGACCGTATTATAGGGTTAACAATGGCACTTTGTCGGTTCAATTATATCACGGGGATGTTCAAGTAATTCGGGGTTGATGTGTTGATGGGCAACAGTATTTATGGGGTATAGAGCGCCCCAAAGGGCTGTTGATTTAATACTGATTGCACTGCATTTCTACTGTTGTTACGGTAGGTAATTTTTCAGATTTTTTCTTTGTAATTTTTTTTTATCCTACACTAAGAATTACTAGGGTATTATGGGTTGGTTCAAAAACATTTAAAAGCATGTACCTTGGATTGATTTTTTTCTTTCTTGTACATCTATACTTATTATACTAATATTATAAAAGTGAAAGTGTGTGTGTGTGTTTGTTACTTCTTCACACTCAAACAGCTAAATGAATTTTGATGAAATTTGACACTCGGGTAGATTATGTCCCAGAATATTGCTTAAAAAACTTTTCATCCCGGGAGTATGTTCTCTTGGGACAATTTTCTGGTGTTCGAGCTTGGAGAAGTCGCAAACCTAAACACACTCCCTCACAAACTTTGGCATGTGTAGCTTTTGCCCGCGGCTTCGCCCGCGTACATAAAATATAGCCTATCTCACTCAAGAAAAAAGCAGCATTCTATCAGTGAAAAAAATTTCGCAATCGGACCAGTGCTTCCAGAGATTACCTCCTACCAACAAAAAAAAACAAACTTTACCTCTTTATAATATTAGTTTAAGATGTAGATTAGTGCCATAGTTTAACTATCAAATTTAGAGTACAGTATTTAAAATGCATTTAAGATTTTTTTTTTAAGATTAAGATTTATCACAAACTTACGTTAATTACAATAACCCGGAACAGGTAGACAATAAAAGCGCTCTACAGCTAATTATTACTTTATCCGTGATCCAGTACTGCATTTCGATTCCTGAGTATAATGCTATGTGATATTGTCTTCAGATGGAATGCGATAGCGTATAGTAATTGTGTGGTGCGGTATTGGCAACGAAGGTACAAGCTAACTATTGTGTCGACAACATGTAATACAATAAACATATCTTCAAGCAGCATGTTCACAATCGACTACTGAACGGGTTTCAACTATTTTATAAATATGTAATGTTTTTTAACAAGAATAATCTATACATATAGTTAATCTGTAGAAGTTTTATGCTACGTTTACATGTAGACCCAGCCTCGACCAATCGCCATTGTGTTAACGGGGTTTCCTCGTTAGTTGGGTCGAAGCCTATCGGGGCCAGCATTATTTTCGAATGACAGCTCGAGCCCCAGTAAAAAGGCTTGAAGGAACGGGGTGGGTTTTTAGTCAGTAAGAGTCTGACACTATCTCCCGCTACGCCTTGAATGAGGAGATTATAGTTATAGATCCGGTCTGGCTATTGTTAACAAGTAAACCATCAGGTGTGATCGCAGTCAAGCGCTAGTTTATATCAAGTAAAAAAAATGTACGGAATCGATGTAGATAGCTTATATGTATTAAAATTGTATGGAACTTAATTATATTACTTAGGTTTTGTTTCATCGCAAACGGCTGACTAAATCGCAAGATATACTACATTAATTAACTGTTAGGAGGCACTAGAAGGTAGTCGCTGGGTTAGCTATTTTTAAAATAAAAAATAATTACTATTGTGATAAATTCTTGATGAATCTTGATTGCGTGTGAGGCAAAACTAGTCGTCTCGCACTCCGTGTTGTGCGCGTGCGATATTAATAAAATGCTTCCAGTTACACTAAAGGGCATCGATGCACTTTTTGATAGCCTTTTTGTTTGTCTTCAATTAGGCTAAATAATTTCTTAAAATAACATTAGGCAATGTTGTTGTTGTACATTTCAATAATATCTCCAGTTATTAGAGTGAGCAACTAGCTTTTATAAGGTAATGAAACACTTAAGAAATCTTTTCATTTTATGGAATCACAAATTAAGTTATTAGAAATAAAGCATAGAAAATAAAACCATTCCTTTACTTACTGTTAAAACTGATTTATGATTAAATTAATTCTCTCATAATAAACAGATGATCACAAAGCATTCATTCGAAAATAATATTTGCAATTGTGATTTTATACGGAGTCCTGGAATAAATAATTAAATACATAAGTCAATATTTCATTCTATTTTTATACCCCTCTTAAATACAGAGGTTGTAATTATAACAGTTCAAAACATAAGGAAAATGCCAACTCATGTTGTCCTATTTTTAGCATGGAGTAACTGGGTTTCATAAAATATAAATGGAATGAGTGGGTAGTAAATTGGGCTGGAATATTACTGTGTTTTATTTATGGTATTTATTATTGTAAGTAGAATTGAATGGGTAGTAGGTATCTGATTTAATTTATAAATAGATTCATTAGGGAAATTGTTCTGAATAGGTTTGCTAGCTCGAATATCCGCAGATTTTTCAGTAGAGTTATGGTGGCTATTGAATAGGCAATTGAAGGAGCACGGGTAGGTTTTAGTCGGTAAAAGTCTGATATTCCTTCTTTCTCAATTCAGAGTGGGAGTAGTTACCTATATGATGATTTCCTACTTCGAAAAAAGGTAAAATCTTGAGACAAAGTGAAATTTTACCATCACTTGATATTGTCGAAAATCTAAAATAAATATATAGGTACATAAAATATGTCATTTTTATAGAAAATATCATCGCATATTATTATGTTAAGATATGTTGGCCTTTATACAGCTCTATAGCAACAGCCGCAATAAAATTAATCACCAAACTGGGGCGCGTACAAAAGCACATCTCTGTTCTAACTTTTTGCGTTATAGACGGACGGTGTAAGCCCAGCATTGTTTCTAATACAAACTCCACACGAGCAAGCGCACCGACGATATTCCCAAAATTCAGCTGATCCCGCGAAAACAATTGAAAAGGAATACAGCGCAGAGAACTGCGAACTGGCTACAACTAAACGTGTTTATTCGTTCCCCACTGCCAGACACTACCTCCACTTTCTACTAGTTTCCTGAACAACTTCATACCGCGTACTTTAAGTTGGCAAGTTCGTAAAACAAATAAGGCATTTGAATTTCTCTGCCCACTTCCAATTGAATACCCCGACTTGGAGTTTTGAACTCACCAGCGCTTTAAAAGTCATGTTTTAAAAAGACTGCTAAAGTAAACTAAGAGAAACTTTGTTCTACTGTGAACGTAATAGATGTATCTATTAGATTTTTAGTGCGTTGCTCAATGGGCCGGATCTTGCGGTTCTATGAAGCAAATACCTACATGTATTTTGTGAGTAGTTTATAAATACAGGAGCGTTGTGTATTTAAGTTTTCTTTGTTAATTGTATTTGGTTTTCCAAAGTTCGCACTAACACATGCAGAATATAATGTTTTATTTACATACTGTCATAATCTGAGTGTTATTGGAATCGTCACTAAAAAAATATATATGCATATTGATATTATTTTCGTTTGAAAGAGTTAATTTACTTGTACGGGTTATTTGTAACGGTTCTTGAGTTGCTGGGGTCTACTAAACCACACGTGGTGCACCATGTGAAACCGGAGGTTTATAACAGTATGAGTGACGGCATAGTGAATAAGGTATGCACTCCAAAAACTAAATAACATCATTTGGGGCTTTATGAATTTTAAGACATGGTTTATTATGTTCCTGTAAATCGTTTTCCTGTAAAAAATTTAAATAATTTAACTAAGTTCAATAAAACGTAACGTCCGATTTTGGGATATATAACTTCCTAGAATACATAACCTAAGAAAATATTCTCACGGTAATTCTCGAAGTCGCGTGCAAAGTGTTAACGTGCTTCTATACACTAAAAATCAAACATACCAAAAATGTTGAGTTTGGCGACATCTAGCGAGAAAATGATCAAATTCAGAACCTTTGTCTGCGAGAAAGTAGAAAAACCGGGATAATCCTGAAGAAAACTCTTTAGGGTCGTCTTTCGAATCGTGTAAATAACCCGAAGGTTCGCGTCAAAAATATTATACGTCATCCAGAAAGTCGGTAAATATGGATAATCCTAGTTAGATCTACTTCTTGTATGATGAAAAATAGGCTAGTAGAATCACCATATGGATTCTATCAAACGTTGCATTTCGGAGAGTGTGCCTCGGAATTGCATAATCTAATTGCCCGTCCCATCATCGGACTACCAGACGTACGGCTATGCGCCACCGGTACATGGTGGATATCCCACCTACACGCACAAAACGTTTTGGGAACACATTCATTGTGCGTGCGGCTAGGAGTGGATTTTTTTGCCGGAGTCTGTGTTTCCTGATAGCTACAACCCGGGAATCTTTAAGTCGAGAGTCAATAGGTTTCTTCTAGATAAGCGCGTTCCATCGTCGACCGCATCGTCGCTTTCCATCAGGTGAGATAGCGGTCAAGCGCGAACCTATCAACAATAAAAAAAAAGACAGACAGACAAACAAAAATTGTAAAAAACATTATTTTGGTGTATGTACCGTATACAAATTCATATGCATGTAGTAAAAAGCAGTTATTTGAATATTACAAACAGACACTCCAATTTTATTTTACAGTATACATATAAAGGTTACATAGTGAGTTCGATTCCCATCCAAGACAAATGTTTATGTGAAGAGCATAATCATTTGTTTTGTGTCTGGGTGTAATTTATCTATAATATGTATTATAAGTATGTTTATCAGTTGTCTAGTACACATGAAACAAGCTCTCCTTAGCTTGGGATAGGACGGCGTTGTGGAATATTATATTATATTATATTATATTATATTATATTATATTATATTATATTATATTATATTATATTATATTATATTATATTATATTATATTATATTATATTATATTATATTATATTATATTATATTATATTATATTATATTATAATACAGACGGTTACATAACGTAAATAATAAAAACATCAAATATCAAAATGGGCCTTTTATTTTTTGACACCTTTGACAGCAGACCAAGTCTATGTTCTATTATTCGGACGAGCTCAATTCCTACTTAAAAGTCTGACTTCACTACGAGAAGACAAAAACAGCACTCTGCATACGAGTGCTAGTTAGGTTAGTTTATATATAAGTTGTAATTCCATTAATTGCTAGTATAAAACATTCCCAAGTACCCATCCAATGTTTATTGTATTGTAAATAATTTGGGACACTAGTTGTAAACACAGCGGGGCCGTCGTTCTCAGCATAATAGCTATCTTTGTGGGTTCGGGGTCGTTTTCCTCAACTTGTGTGTCAAATAAGTTACTAATAACTCATCGTTTTCCTTTATGTTGGTGCAAGGAATATGAAGTCTTGGAGGACAGCGTTAATCTTATAAAACGATGATGGACTGATATAAAATAGTGGATTAAGAATTAGGTATCTATTGGGTGAATTCGATTTTTTAAATTATTATTGTTAGGCTCGTATCGTTCCAACTTTAGTATAGGTAGGTATGTTAGGCTCGCGTTTGACCACTATCTTTTTTTTTATTGTTGATAGGTTCGCGCTTGACCGCTATCTCACCTGATGGTAAGGAATGATGTGCCCGACGATGAATCACGCTTGCCTAGAAGTAACCTATTCACTATTGACTTAAAGATTTTTAATAAAGTTGTAGCTATCAGGAAACACAGACTACACACAGGGAATAGCAGGGTTTTTTTTAAACCAACAAGCGCGAGAAGGAGAGTTATATAACGTTCGACTGTATGTATAATTTTTTGGCATGCCCTTGAAAGGTTGCATTGTGAGAGTGACACTGTAAGGTAGTTAAGTACCTACATGAAAATTGTTAAAAAAATGGTGGATTTTTAGCTTCAAATTAGGTTATATAAACCTGGAGGAGACGACTTCAAAATGTTACTCACTAAAGTGAAAAAAAAAAAAAAAATTGTTGATAGTGACGAAAAACTCGATAAAAAAAAACCCTAAAACTGATACGCTGATGGCATTAAATCTATGATTGAACTGAAATAAAATCCAGTTTGACACTACTGACAACTTTTTTTGTTTTGATTAGACATATATTATCTCTTTTCAGAGTGGCTATGGCCAATTGGGTAACAGCTCTCCTAGCCAAGTTAAAAACATTTTGTGTTGAATTCCGTTCTCCAATCGGTGACACCTTGGTGTCAGCAATTGTAGAAAACGATAAGTTGGTAGCTATGTTGACGCGCCTGAGTCAGCCCCTCGTTCTACAATGTAACGTTTGTATAACAAAAGATGTAGCGTTGAACTTTGTAGAAGCGATAACAATTCTTTTTTGATTTTTCGTTGGTTCTGATCACGTAACTTAACGTTGAAATGATGTCATTCCCTTAAAGATTAGTTTTCGATTAGCGTTAACGATTGCAGATTACAACTTGGCTAGGAGTGCGGGTCCGAGTAATTGGCTGGTTTCGAACTCAGTCAAGTACTTCACTATGTGTAAATTCCTATTACCACTACTTCAAAAAAGGGTGAAGGAAAACTTTGTTATAATATATTTAATTAGTGGGTATGATCTTGTTTATGCTTTTCATCCTTAATGTTGTCTCGCACTCAGGGGTATTATATAATAAGTAATTTATTATTAAGTAAATGTGTATTTTTTAGCAAAATCACAAACACTTTTTCTCGTTTTTCCAGGAAAAACGAAGATATACACCACTGATTTTTAGTTAGTACAAATACTTTAAGGGCTTATTAGTAATGGTCTTCTTATTATTTAAGTAAAGTCTCAATAAATAATATTCATAAACAGCAAAGTTACGAGCGTTTGTTTATATCCCAAAATGTTAATTGTGGAAATATTGTCTAGATTGATCGATTATGAATGAATGAATGGCGATAAAAATGGAAATACACAGCCTGTAGTATTTTCTAATAGCAATGACTAGGAATGATGCAATTAAGAATTAACTAAATACGACAAATCGGAGTCAATTTTGGAATTCCTTTTTTTTAAATACATAAATATAATCAGTAACGGGTACGAAGACAGCCATGTTTTATTTTTTAATTACTGCTTTTGCCCGCGGCTTCGCCCGTGTACATAAAATATAGCCTATGTCACTCAGGAATAAAGCAGCTTTCTGTCGGTGAAAAAATTTTAGCAATCGGACCGGTACTTTCAGAGATTACCTCCTACAAACAAAAAATCGTAAAAACAAAAAAAGCTACCTCTTTATATTATACGAGTATTAGTGTAGAGACTAAAATTGTCAGCCGAATAAATTTTGTACAGTATGACAATTAAGCATTTCAAGGTAATTCAAGTTATACAATCGTATGTACAATCAGAGGGGTAGAGAGTAGTTCTTACCATAGAAAAGTGATTATCCAGTCACCCTACTGACTGGATAAGAAAAGTCGCTGTATTCTCACGAAGGCTCTTCTAATGCACTTCTTAAGCCCGTACACGCGTTAGCAGAACTCAAGTGTCATCCGTAAGAAGCCTTCTTAAATACAACGTGTTACGTAAGTGCAAGATGTAAGGGGCTCATTGGAATATTGCGTTTTAAGCACAATACAATATTTTTATCAGTCTAGATGGTATCGGAATATACTATCTAAAAAATTAGTAGCATTTAATGACATAATCAGCCTTTTAATGTTCCCACTGATGGGACTCTGGCCTCCTCTCTAAGAGAGGGAATAGGCCGTAAATGAGAATGGGCACATTGGGACCACCCTCCAATAGCAATGAGATATATATCGTTGGATAGGTCTTTTCAAATGGAACAACAATTGTTATGACAACTTTGTTGTAACAACTGTCCATTCAGAGTTATAGGACTTATAAGTTCAGATTTAAAGATAGAAATATTAAAATATTTTGAGGGAAAAATAATAACACCGTTAATAGTTCATTAATTATTGTTTTTTTTTTTAATATTCAATAAAAAAAACGGCGGTCAGGGCTCTAGAGAAAGGAAAATCATGACTATACGAGCCGTGTCCAGCAATACTACTTTCTGAATCAAGCCCTTGATCCAATCGTCAAACGAGAGCCTCCTAAATCATTGGTCGAGGCTCTTAGGTATTAGGCCATTGGCTGAAACAACTATCGGTACAATGATCGCTGAATCCACTTCCCACATGTCGAGACAATCTCGCGAGCCAAGTCAATAAGTATATACTTGAACTTGATTTGTTTATCTTTCTTGGCTTTCACAAGGTTCTCGTCATGCGGTATATTATTGACGTTTTAGGGCCGTTCGCCGCCACAAAAACTGACGCGCAAATCATTCGAGATATAATGACTGACGAAGAAAACCCTTTACATTTTTTACTTCAAGAAAATGATGCATTTATCTTGGGCCGTGGCTTTAGGGATGGGTTGGAGTATATAGAAGCTTGCGGTTATGAATACTATGTGCCACCAACTAAAGATCATCGAGAGACACAGCTTACTACAGAACAGGCAAATGAAGCATGAGTTGTGACAATGTGCCGATGGGTAGTGGAAGTCGTAAACGGTCGATTTAAACGCGATTTTAGGCTGTTGTGGCAAAAATATTTCAATAGAGCGCTACCTCACATGTTTGGAGATTTCAAAATTGCTGCAGCTATTATAAACCACTTCCACGTACCCATAAGACGCAAAGTTGACACACCAAATCTGCTGTTTAGTTATTTAGAAAGAAAACACCTGAATAACCGGAGGGCAGATTTTCTACGGCTGGAAGCTAATCATATAGAAAACTTCCCAAGGATCACTGAAGACCAAATAATTGTACTAGCCTTGGGTACATATCAGTTAAAACTGGCGCGAAGCTATTGCAGCGAGCATCTTCAAAATGGTTTATATGTTATAGAAACATATATAGAGAAAATCGGTTAGATGATCTGCCTGATTACGGTATTCAGGGAAATGTGTGGCTTTTGCGTGGACGCATTCAATCACGTCATGTGAGACAAAGAACGTATTATTGTTATATTTTAATAAATAATTATCAAAATGAAGACAACAGCATTGTACAACATTATTGTAAATGCTTATCGGGACGGCGAACAATAGGCACATTTGCACACATTATATCAATAATAATTATGGTATTTAGGGTATGCAGTTCAGGAAGGATTTAGTGCACCAGCAATGTTCTTGAATGATGTGATTATAGATAACCCATAGAACAAGTCGATGTGTGTAAATGAATCACGTAATAATAAATAATTAACGGTTGACATCTGTCGGGAATGTAACCGTCCGGGAGAATCAATCCGTCGCATTATCTCTCGTTGTTCTCGTCCAGCTAACGAAGAGTACTTACATAGGCACAACCTTGTAGCCAGGATTATCCATCAGCAACTTGCTGTGAAATCCTCTCTTGTAGAATCGGAAGTGCCTTACTATAGGTATGAGCCCGACCCAGTTCTTGATAATGGTCATATCACTTTGTACTCGGATCGGCCCATCGTCACTGGCAGGACTATTGTGGTCAATAAGCCTGATATAGTGGTGGTGGACCGAAGCGAGAGGCGTGCAATGATTGTTGACATATCCGTTCCGCATGATGAGAACTTTGTGAAAGCAGAGAAAGATAAACAAATCAAGATTAAGTATATACTTATTGACTTGGCTCGCGAGGTTGTCGATATGTGGGAAGTGGATTCAGCGATCATTGTACCGATAGTTGTTTCAGCTTATGGTCTAATAGCCAAGATCCTCGACCAACACCTTAGGAGGCTCTCGTTAGGCGATTGGATCAAGGGCTTGATTTGAAGGAGGTTCCTTTCTCTAGAGCTCTGACCGGTGACCGGTAGCTTGGACCCTGTTCCCGATACGGGTGGGCTACAATTTTTTTATATTTTTAAACGTGTTTTTTTATTGAATATTAAAAAAAAAACAAATAATAATTAATGAATTATTAACGGTGTTATAATTTTTCCCTCAAAAATATTTTAATATTTCTATCTTTAAATCTGAACTTGTAAGTCCTATAACTCTGAATGGACAGTTGTTACAACAAAGTTGTCGTAACAATTGTTGTTCCAATTGAAAAGACCTATCCAACGATATATATCTCATTACTATTGGAGGGTGGTCCCAGGTTTCATACATTTTTGCCCATTCTCATTTAAGTAATTGTTGCACTGGTAAAAGTTTTATACCGATTGTATTTTTGTTTTAAGTGGTTGTGTAAACAATTGTTGGTAGACCAAATAAATAAATAAATAATCCACCACGCTCAGTGCGGGTTGTTGAATGTCACATATCTTCGAATTTTTGAGGACATGCCGGTTTCCTCACGATGTTTACTTTTACCGTTTAAAGATCAATGGTGATGGAATAAAATATACAAAGAAATGCGCTTGGCTGCGTTTGAACCTGTGACCTACAACTCGAGAGAGGTAAGCCACAACCTACTACTATCTCACTATGACGACGAGTAATGGGTTGCTCACCGTTCAGCCGTCCCGTACGGAGCAAACCCAATAAGCCGACGGTGCCTAGTGTTTCAAACGCGCCTCAAAGAAGTGTCAAGAAAAGCGTAGGGGTTTCCCATAATTCCCATTTTTTTGAAAGAGATACGTGGTCCTGGAACGCAAGGGGCAACTGAGAGACACAGTTTGGGTTTTAATCAGTAAAAATCTGACACGCTCTCTCACTCTAGCGGGAGAAGACATTTGATGATTTCCCATTGCAAAAAACACCGTACCACATGCAGTCAAAACTTCTGCGAAGCAGTAATGCTAAGAAGTTAGGCGGCTTTGCATTACTGCATGTATGCCGCCGCACACCACCGGGACGTCGACACCGATTTCGGCGACGAGCAATGAGTGTTTTTTAGTCAGTAAAAGTCTGACATTCCCTCTCGCTTCACCCTAAAGCGGGAGAGTCATTTGACTTCTCCCTCCTCAAAAAAGACCTACCAAACACATTCAAAACACAAAATCAACACTTGTGTTTTAACATTATTTCAGGACTTACGTTTACCAACTCTGTTTCACGATGTAAACCAGAATTGCGAACACGTCACGCCCAAAACCGGAGCTTAAAGTTAGTCTTATAATTGTTTCCGAGGTATCCTTACAACATTGTTATTCAAAGTGTGTCGCTCGCAAATCGCGGGCTTCTTAATTGCGAGCGTAATTTAATATTTTTCCAAAGGGCCATTATATGCCGTCAGCGCCATCTGTTGGGACAGTGATGACGTAATAAGTACTCTTTAGGTCGCTGCACACGGACCACACGCGGCAACCACAAACGATGAAGCTCGCCACAGCCACTAGAAGATTTTTTTTATGGTGGGAAAAAATCATGCATTGACATCCCCCGCTCTTGGGCGGAGCGGAAGATAGTGTCAGACTCTTACTGACTAAAAGACCAACCCCATTCCTTCTAGCCTTCATACCGGGGCTCGAGCGCCTTTTCGGATAACCCTGGCCCCAGTAGGATTCGACCCGGCTGGGTCCCTGCTGTTGCTGACAACTTCTTGAGGCGCGCGGGAACAGTGCGCGCCGTCGACGACTTGGGCATGGTCCGGACAGTTACCGAGCCACTAGAGGCTAGTGGCTGCTATTTTTTTTTTAACCCATACGCCCAATAATATTACAATGGCGTATGACGGCGTATTGAATCGGCGTTTAGGGGCCACTGCGGGCCACAAGAAGCAAGAAGCCCGTGTGCGGTGATTCTTATATGATGAAACTATTTACTTCACAGTGCGTGAAGTAAAATAGAGGGCAAGTGAACACTTGTACTTTAGAGCCAGACGGCTTATGGATAGCGTTTGAATAGAATACGAAGCTAGTTATATTACGGCCTCTTGAATTCGAATACCTATTGTATTTTCTGTATTAGAGGCATTTTTATGAGGTTAGTTATTCCAACATTTTGTATATGCTTAACAATATAATAAGATCTTCATGTAAAGTATTCTTTTGTTATTAGCTGGTTCAGGCTACGGCACGGAGCGTTAGGTAATTGGAAGTAGTCGCCTGTGTCTGCCAACTAGTAATGCGAGCAAAGGAGGTGGCACAAACCATGAGGGAGAAGATATTTTTCGTCTCAGCCGTCGTTGCTGAAGACGCCAACCAATGTAGGCGCAGACTTGCGGATGGCGAGTAATAGGTCCCGAGTTGACGACGAGCTTTATTTCACACGTGTCTCAAAAATACGTCGGTAAAACTGACAGGGACTCGGACGGCGCTTAGCGTTTCACGTGCGCCTCAAGGAGATAGAGGCAAACCGTAGGGTCCAGAAGAATTGAAGCCTTCTGCTGGGGCCATGGGTTCGCTTCTGGAAGAAAAACCTGGCCCTGGAATGCAACTGGAACTGGGTAGAAGTTAGTAAAGTCTGACACGCGATTTAGTTCTACGCTATATTAATGTGTAAGCGTATTGATTCATCGATTATACCGCATACATCGAAGGATTGGAACCATTCGCCTGCTGCGGTCTTCCCGTCCAATTATAATTTAGGTGTCTTTAAGGCTTCAGTGAATAGGCTTTGAATAAAATAGTGTGCCTCACCATCAACGATTACATCACAGCTTACCATCACGTGGGATAGCAGTCAAGCACTGGTTTATATCAATTAAAAAAAATCCAATTATCAAAACCAAAGTTCGCGAGTTAATTTGTAAAAAGTTGGCAGTTAATCCTTACACCGTTAATGTTCTCCTATTGTCGATTTGAACCAATTGTTTGACCAGTACCTACCCCTAGCCAAGTTGCTAATCTGCAATCGTTAACGCTAGTAGAAAGCTTCAAATTTACGGGAATGACGTCATCTTAACGCTCAGTCACGTGGTCAGAACAAAAGAATTGGCGGCGTGGCCAACTCGAAGCGTTCGACGCAAGCGAAACGGTGTAACTTGGCTAGGGGGGCAGTTTATTTATTTATTCTATGGTTTATTAGTATATCTATTCTATGGTCTATTAATATATTTATTCTTGTATTCGCCTCTTTCTCACTCTTTTAGTGCACCTACCACTACTTTTTTCTGCATCACCCAAAGGTTGACTGTAGAAGATGCTTAAGGGGCCGGCGACCTAGATAAATATTATCTATAACCGAATATCATCATAATATGTTGGAAATACGCTCCAACTGCAAATTAGCGTGGTACTACGTTTGTATGGAAATTCATCCGTCGCCGGCACCTTAAGGCATTAAGTCCGCTTAAAATTAATGCTTTATGGACATTTTAAGATCGGTCTAGGCATGAAACATAAATAGCAAACAAACAGAGTCACAATATCAGTACCTATGGTTTCCTTTCTTTCAAAATCCAATATCATTAACACTATACGTTTCTCAACCGATGGGTTGCGAACGATTCAAAGGCTCATAGAACTTGTTACCCGTCGTAAAGGAGATCAGTTATGACGTCACACATAGTTGAACACAATAACCTATCGTACTGGCGCACTTTACCTGCCTCCATGTCAAATATTGGGGAACTTAGCCTTGGCATCGACAGAATGATCGAGTGTTACATACACGTGATTGTTTTGTGTGTGGATATCAGCGTATGTCTATAGGGTATGTGTGTTGTTTTGTCTATCAGTTGTGTACTACACATCATGTAGCAATGTAACCGCATTTCCTGAAAGTAATATTCCAATGCCTGTTAGAAAATTGTAGTGTTTTTGATTAAAGGTATTTTATTTTATTTTAACGTAATAGTGACGTGTAATTGAAATTTAATTTTATACAATTATTTTATTGTTATTTTGATTTTTAATACAATTCTTTTAATTTTTGACTGTCTGACTTTATAATTATAAAATTAATTTAATTTGATGATAGTCGTCGGATCTATGCAAAATAATGATAATGCAATTTAAATGACAAAATAATATAATACAATTTAAATTAATTTAATTTGGTTATTGATCTTTCAATGTTATGTAATTTTATAATACGTATGATTTTGTAACTGAAATGAGTCTTTGGTACTTGAAATAAATAAATAAATAAAAAAAATGTTTAGAATCGGTTGCTATAGGTTTAAATAGGTATTTTTTACAAGCTATTGTGTTTAGTTTCACCTGTCCCGATGTTTGTCTGTAAACAAATCTTGCAAATTGAATTTGATCCACATCCTGGTAACTGGTGGTGGGAAAAAATCATCCAATGACAACCCCCGCTCTTGGGCGGAGCGGGAGATAGTGTCAGACTCTTACTGACTAAAAGACCCACCCCGTTCCTTCTAGCCTTCATACCGAAGCTCGAGCGCCCTTTCGGATAATCCTGGCCCCAGTAGGCTTCGACCCGGCTGGGTCATTGCTGTTGCTGACAACTCCTTGAGGCGCGCGGGAACAGTACGCGCCGTCGACGACTTGGGCTTGGTCCGGACAGTTACCGGACGGCCGGACAGAAACCACTGTTGAGTTGAAATCTTGCTTGCATGTGTAAATCAGATCATAATGCAAAATTATTATGAGAACGAGCTGATCTGATGATGGAACCGGAAGGTGGCTATAGGAACTTGTTGGTTAAACGACACAATCCCATCGAGTTTAGGCTCGTATGATACGTTTTGATGAGAATTAATTATATAAGTATTACAACGTGCTATAAAAGCTTGCTATGAACAAAATATTTTCATTAAAAACTTGTTTACCCTAAATTTTTCTAGATTACCTACTTTGATAAATCTTGATTGCGTCACTGGAGTGTTTGTGTCTATGTAGCTTAAGATTCTACCGTCTGGTGACCGTCCTGACCAAATCGTCGTCGGTAGTGTTCAGCAAAACCATAGGGTCTAGCAGGGTCGAAGCCTACTAGGGCCATGGATCGACTTCTGAAAAGGTTACCCGTGATTCTAGAAACTGAAGGGTAATGAAGAAACATTGGTGTGGTTTTAGTCAGTAAAAGTTTGACAAGCTCCGCTCCGCGCTTCTCCAGCGCGGAGCGGAGGTTTCTCCAGGTCATTAAATTATTTCTCACCTTAAAAAAAGATTGTTAAAAACAGTTAACTGCTAGCTTGAAAGCGGTAGTAATAAGAGCGGGTTTTCGAGTTAATGTATTTAAAAAATGAATTACACTTTGACAGCTATATTATTTTTTAAACTATAAATTTTGAACAAATTTACATTACTGACTTTTTTTTTAAATTGTTATAAATTAGTGTTTGACTGCGATCCCACCTGATAGTAAGCAGTGATGCAATCGTTGATGGTGAGGCGCACTAGTTATAACCTAATCACTCTTGCCTTGAAGACACCTAAATTATAATCGGACGGAAAGCTTAAACATATTCTAGCAAGCAAACAGTTGGTTCGCAATATCTCAACATATTTCTATTCATATCGTATTTGTATAAGTTTCACATCCCACACTGGTATCACAAAGCCTTGCACTTCGAACCACCGAGAAGTTGCAAGTTGAAGCAAGACTTGCTGACTCTTGTTACAACTTGCAACAGTAATGTTTTGGTGTAGATCTTGCACAAGTGTTGAAGTTTTATGTAACTACGTGTCTTTGACACTAAGTCACTGATTATAGTATAGAGTTTTGCTTATAGGAGACCTTGTTTATCTAATAATAACTTATTTATCAGAATGTATGCGGGGAAGGTGTGCGTTCATGTGAATAACAATAGATACGATCGAACTCATGACTAATCGTGCCGAAGGGCGATAATGCGACACATTGGGCTAGGTCCCAAACCAAAATTACATAAGTATACATATTCCTGGAACGTACTGTTACATTGGGTGAAACTTGAGTTGATTTAGTTTACTATACCACTTTAGAGTTTAATAGTTCTTGTAGGTTCTCTCAAATACCGCAACAGTGCTATACTATGTGATTGTGCAACATTGTTGTCTTATGTCACCACTTCGCCGCCTGCAATTCAAAGCAACATTTGACTTAGCTACAGTTTATTAGCGGTACAGTAATAATCTTAAAGAACATCACAATTCTGCTACATTTTAATGATGCTAACATGAGATTTTGATCTTGTTTGCAAAGAATTTAAAACCAATCAGATTTGAATTTCGAACAAAGAATCTTAAACATTTAATTAATCCCAGAGATTAGTTTAATCAATTACCTAGTTAAAGTACGCACGTCGATGCTAACCAATTAGTTATTCAAGACAATTGACGCTACACACAATACGTTTGGGGAGAGTGGACTAAGAAAGGGCGCCAACTTTCGCGCATGCGTCCAGCAAAAACAGACCGAAAGACCTCCAGTCACGCGGAGCCAGTCTTCGCGGAGACGTCGTACAGAACGGACGTCGCTCGAACTAATAAAAAATACATTTCGCGAGTGTTGAGACTTATAATGATTCGGTTGGTGGTTCGGGGTTTAGTTAGGTAGTAGCGTGCGATGCGCGGCTTGCGCGATGTTAGCTTACGTGGTCGTGGTACTGACAGTGTTGGACGTCTGTGTGCCTCTGTACCATCATCAGTTCGCAGTATTTGTCCCCGGTGGGCCAGAGAGGGCCCACGAACTGGCGCATAGACATGGCTTCATTAATCACGGGGAGGTAAGTGTGGATGGGATGCTGCGGACAAGTGATCTATCTTGCGTTGTTTTTCTTTCATTTCTGCGAAGACCAAGAAAAAGCTTATTGTACGGACGTTATTAATGAACTGTTTGGAGTAGGGATTATGCCTTCATTTCTTACGAGTAGCGGTCTTATAGTTTGGTTTTAATTGGGGAAAATAATGTTAGAAGTAATTAATTACTTCTGGAATTTTGTTCGAATTATTTTGAAGACTGAAAAGCTCAAAGTTTCTAGACCGCTTTTTGCTATGCTTTGGAATACCTTATCAATTATTAAGTTACCTTCGTTCGTGTTCATAAACGGTTCAAGCAGCATTTCAAGTAGTTCTAGGAAATACTAGTCGCGGTAGTACCGTTTAGATTCAAAGTCTAGATAAAATGAAATAGCTTTAGCGCATTGCCTGGAACGCTAGCATACAGGGATAAGGAAATCTTCTCAATGTTCTGGTTTTGAGTAGTGTGATATTATATCTCACAATTTCATATGATAGGTATAAATGTTTATAGAGTTAGACTTTTTTAAGTTTCTTATACAAGGTGACTTAAGGTAGAAGCTATGTAATAGGTTTAAAATTTTGTAAAAGCTCATAAAATTGTTAATTCTGTAACAGTGAAATATTTATGAAGTTTGGAGTGTGGCATGGTATAACAAATCTATGAGAAAAAGTTGTTCATAAATAATGAATATGTTCACTGAATGATAACAAGAATTTTGGTGAAGCAATAATGAAACTCGCAAATATTCATATAAACCAAACTTGTTTAGTTAGCTTGGCAAATATAATTTAGGTGTCTTCAAGGTTTGAAAGAATAGGCTCTTAATACACTAGTGCGTTTCACCATAAATGATTGCATTACTGCTTACCATCAGATGGGATCGCAGTCAAGCACTAGATCAGTAAAAAAAGAAGGAATGTGTTTTGTGGGAAATGTTCTACTTCCTCGACAACGTTCGTACAGTAGGTAATAATAAATATTTACACAATTTACCTGTACAGAAAAGTTTTAATGGAAATATGTTTTGTTTTTCTGTGACTAAATATTAAAGTCACGGTAAAAGTCTGTAATACGTTTTTGATAAAATGATTTATTAATATTGGCAATGACGGAATCTGGTTGATATTGCGTACATCGAAGGATTCGGTCTTCCCGTCCGATTATAATTTCACGTAAATTATAATCGGATGGGAAGACCGAATCCATTTTCAAGGTTAGAGTGAAAAGGCTCTTAATAAACTAGAGCGATATTCCATCACTGATTGCATCACTGCTTACCAACAATTAGGATCTCAGTCAAGCACTGGTTTATATAATTTAAAAAAGAAACTAGAGTAAAACTTCTAGAAAGAAAAGAAAAGATTCTACGTATCTACATTATAATATAGTAACGAGATATAGTTTGCTTTTTTGTTTGTAGTAGGTAATCTCTGCAAATACTGGTCCGATAACTATGAAGCTTTAACTTTTTGATCTTTTTTGCTTTTTTGATGGTTTGCTGTAAGAAAACCAAGTTGTGGGTTAAGCTCGCCTATGTACTTACATCAAATGTCCCGTATTTTTTTGTTTGTAATTTTTTTTTTGTGTAGAATGAAGAATAAAACTTTTTTCATCGATAGAAAGCTGCTTTATTCCTGAGTGACATAGGCTATTTTATGTACGTGGGCAAAACGGCAGTCAAAAGCTAGTATACGATAATGACAAAAAAGATCTACACCACTAATTTTTAATTAGTACAAATACTTTAAGGGTTTATTAGAAAAGGTCTTGTTATTATTTAAGTAAAGTCTCAATAAATAATATTCATAACCAGCAAAGTTATTAGCGTTTGTGTTTATCCCAAAATGTCTCTCAATTTATGGAAATATTGTGCAGGCTATTGATTATGAATGAACAAATGACGATTAAAATGAAAAAACACTGCCCGCACTTTCTACTAGCAATTGTTATGTATGATTGAATCTATGATGAATTTACCTTTTCGTGGTCAATTTTAGAATTTCGGTTTTTTCTACTTTTGAATACAAAAATATGATCAGTATACAACGGGTACAGATACAGCCCCATTATTTTGTGTACTAATTAAAAAGTAGGTATATATTACAGTTATAAATTTATTATTTAGAAGCATAACTAAACAATTCATAAGACAACTCAATGTTTTATTGAAATCATTCTGACATTGAATTACAGA
Source organism: Mythimna albipuncta (assembly GCA_929112965.1). Taxonomy (NCBI): domain Eukaryota; kingdom Metazoa; phylum Arthropoda; class Insecta; order Lepidoptera; family Noctuidae; genus Mythimna; species Mythimna albipuncta. The sequence goes on from OV815973.1 coordinate 4,861,181, forward strand.
AAGATAACGTTGTAGAAAACCTTACTAACAGAATAAATGTAAAAGTTTTGTTACATTTAAACTTTCAAGGCAACTGAGCGTCCCTTCGAAGGGAACTTTATAAATGCGTTGGATAAAAATAGTGAGATTTGGGCGACACGTGGTTAGTTACAGGATTATTCGCTGAAACAGAGCGTAAAGGGTTTACTACGGTTTTGAAATATATTTGCTTTAAGTTGCCAATTTATATCTGTCGCTTAAAGTGCCTCAGAATTGTTATAATCACACTATCACGCCTTATAATATTCCCAATAATGTGAATTAGCCCTTTTGATATTATCTATAAATTGACTGATCTGTTGGTCTAGTGGTTAGTGGCCCTGACTGCTATGCCGGAGGTCGTGGGTTCGATCTTTTTATTATGTGATGAGCACGATCATTTGTTCTGTCTGGGTGTAATTTATCTATAATATGTATTTATTTAGAAATATAAAAGTATGTTTATCAGTTGTCTAGTACCCATAACACAAGCTCTGCTTAGCTTGGGACTAGACGGCGTTGTGTGATAGTAGTGGAATATTTTATTATTATAAATACGAAAGATTGTGAATGTTGGTGTGAATGCTTGTTATTATTTCACGCTGAGACTACTAAAGAGATATGACGAGGATGAAATTTTACACACGATTAGATTAAGCTCTGATTTAGCACATATGATTTTCTCTTTTTACTCCTAAATCATATTCCCTTGGGACAATTTCTAACTTTAAAGCGGGCTAAGCTGCTGGTTGTAACTAGTATTATAAAAGTGAATGTTTGTAAATGTGTGTAGGTATGTTCGTTATAAATTCACGCTCAAACGACTGAACGGATTTCAATGAAACTTAGAACGTGATAAACCATGTCCTAAAATAGTATATATCGCTTACCATCAAGTGAGACGGTGGAAAAACGCGAGCCTATCAATAATAAAAAAAATGATGTTTTTTTCCCTGGGAATATGTTCCTTTGCGATAATTTTCTACTGTCACGTGGACGAAGCCGCTTGTAGCAGCTAGTGATAAAAGCAAATAAATGAAATAAAGACAGGACGTGAATTGCGAAAATATTAAAACATAGCCCAATTGTTCTTTGGCCATCAATAGTATTATGACTAGGTATGTCATTGTCTTCAATAGAACAAGAAATAAAAATTACTTACCCTTTGTTATTGCAAAGTCAATGAACCCAGTAAAAATTTATAGTATTTGTTATGGACACATCCAAAACTTAAACTAGAAATGCGGCTGTAACACGCCTGATTTGTACGAAGAACGACGTCACGTGGCTTGTATCAAGTGTAGCTCTACAAGTCTAGTTTCCATATAAAATGTATGGATACCGACGCGCTTAGACCGGCGTGTGTGGCGCACGTGTGAGCAGTGTAGTATATGTAGTATAATATGGTTTATAATATGTCATTGTTTTTATAAACAATAGCGGTAAACTTGTATATTATTATGATTATAAAAATACTATTTTATGTTTATACTGCATATCTTTTGTTATAAAATCATATAGTTACTGAAAAAAATGTGAATCTGTATTATTATTATCTTTTTATTCATTTAAATATAGAACTCAATTATATTTTTAAATAATTCAATAGAAAATAATATTGAACTTTATTATAAAGAACAATCATTTGTATTTTTGGTTGTAATAAATACAATTAAAAATAACTGGGCGGATTAGTAAAATCTCAGATAGCTTTAAATCAGGCAAAGTCCCTGGTAGAAGCTAGAGTTAGCCCATTATGTCCATTGCTGGGCCGAGGCCTCCCTCGCCTTTTTCCACATACGTCTGTCCTCGAAGCTAGTTATAAATAAATAAACAAATGTGAAAAAAATGTCACCCTACATCCTACAGCAGTGGGTGATAAAATAAAAATAGTAATAATATCCAGGCTGTCAACTATAATAATAAAGGGAACATATCCTCTGATAATATCTAATTATTATACCAAAACAGTAAATAATTCAGATATGCGTAGATAGAGTGATCGAAGAGTAAATAATGATGTAATCACAGCTATATTGCCACGTCACGATTAGACTGGCAAAATTATACCGCGCCGCGGGAACTTGGCAAGTTCTGTTTGGGCGGCAAAATTGTTCCAGATGTTTGAATTTAGAATCGTATCTGAATAAAGAAACGTACTTACTTTTAATTGTTGTATAAGTACTGTTTTAGTGATATTTCTTGCCAAGTTCATTTTTTTATTTAACACTAATTGAAACCGTGCACTAGTTTCCGACGTTTTATAATTGCCCATGTAAGGCTATGCGACATAAAACATATTGATTTTTTATAATTTATTTTTTAAACAAAAAAAAATCCTAATGGTGTTAGTCTAAACGAAAATACTGAAAAAGAAAACTTTAGGTGCGAGTACCAAAAAACAGTCTGTGGATATGTTTGTAAAAGTTGAATGCAAAAGGCCTGAAGCAAAGGCAACTAAATCAACTACGGTTTTTTTTTTTCAATTTATTTATCACTTATACAAAAAATTAGGATTATTTAGGTAGTATATATAAATAGAAAAAAGGTAGGTGCGTTTCAGTTCAGTAAAAGTCTGACTGAGAGAGTCAGACTTTTAGTGAACTGAAATAACTAAACTCTGGCACCACCCCGAGCAAGAACAATTACTTGATGAATTCAAAAAAATGTTACCAAAACCACGTTTATGACAAAGTCATTAACCAATCATGTCATGACCATCGTTGCACATTGACACATTTTAGTAATTTCTCATAATTTAAAAATACTCATAATATATAATAACTTAAAAATTTTCACAAATTATTTTATAAAAGTTTTATAATTCGAATAAACCACATTTGAATGATTATGAAGTCATTCTATCAGAAAAAAGATGTTAACTGCACATTCCAAAGCGTCTCTATGGAGAAGAATGTGCTACAAACTCCATAGACACTCTTTTAAATCATGTTATATTTTACAAATATCTCGGATACATATTTTTTGATGTTTTTATTATTACAATCATTATGTGAGAACAATGTAAATAAATAAAGTAAAAAAAAACATCTATTATAAAGAAATTAACATACCACTGGCAGCTAAGTGGTGACCACTCTGAACTGACAACGTTCGTTCAGGTATATGACGCGTTTATCAGCACCACTTAACTCAACCATTTTGAAGAGAACCGAATGATTCAACACACGCGCCACCATCAATGACATGAGTGAGCCTGTCAAATTCTCTACTGGTGCTCATTTATGTCAAACGAGTCATATAGTAACCAAAAAACATTTTATTTTTTATCTTATACATATAAACTAGTGCTTCACTGCGATCCCACCTGATGGTAAGCAGTGATGCAATCGTTGACTGTGAGGCGCACTAGTTTATTAAGAGCCTATTCACTCTAGCCTTGAAGATATACATTTCTATTATACTTTTGATTTCCGTCAAGTCAATATTGCGAAGGATTGAGCATTGATGCCCATTTGCTAGCCTTTTCGTTCCATCATCGGACCACTAGACGTACGACGGCGACGTTGCGGCGTTTTGGAAATACAGTCATTATGCGTCCAGCTAAGGAATGGAATACCCGTCCGCAATCAATGTTTCCTGATAGCTAGGAGTCTTTAAGTCAAGAATGAATAGGTTACTTCTAAGTAAGCGTGCTCTATCGTCAGCCATATAATCGCTTACCAAAAGGTGAGATAGTGGTCAAACGCGAACGTATAAAAAATAAAAATAATAAATCAATAAAAGATTTCAGTTGAGCGTGCATCACGTAAAATGTACGAAATCCATATAGGTTAATAATAAAAAAAAAAGGTAAATAAATAAAAAAAAGGTAGATAAATTTTATACAATAAAATTGTGTGTAATTTTATGAATTACTTAGGCTTTGTTTCATCGCAATCAGTTGACTATACCGAAACACTTCATTCATTGGCTGTTAAGCTGTACGAAGTTAGCCGGGTGAGCTGGTCAAAATTAAAAAAAAAAAAAACTTCTAAGAACAGCTACGTTAAGCTTTACAAGAAAAGTAGGTAAGTTTCAGGCACATCCTATCATTCTTGGTTTAAACAAATTTTCTTCTACCTTACCTTATTACCTCCTGTTTCAGTTTTAAAGAAAACATGAAGAAACTTTTACATAAAGTAAACCCTCCCTTGAGTTACAAATGGCGATGTTTTGAGCAACGGAGGTTCGTCGCTTATTACCAGCTATGGAAAATTATGTGAACCCAGCAATTTAGCGCTAAATATTCTAGGCTAATTTTATTTAAACTTTGTTCTGGAGTTTTCGTGCGATTTTGTTAGTAAACCGTCTGTAAATGAAAGGCATAACTCTGATGCTTTTGACTATGAAATGGAATATTTTAGTTACGAACTCACGTAAAGGCTGTACACTGAATTCCTTTGCTACTGGAACTGTTTAAAGGGGCGGATATTCTCGTCTTTAATGTCGAATTTATTTTTTAAGTTTCGAATCAAGTTTTAGAATTAGACACTTGTTGATTCTACAACGTTATTTTTAGTTTATGCAAAACTTGAATAAAGTTTTTTCAGAATCAGTAACTGGATTCCAATAGTTTTTACATCATGTTATATTTTTTCTCAAAAATATTTAAAAAGGTCACAAGTTGGATACCACCGACACTAAGTACAACACAGGTCAAAGCGGACTTTAGGCACCATCAAACGGCTGGGTGCAAGTGCAAAACAACCCCTCAGTTGCCTGGATGGTCCGGTGACTATGTATTTTTGCTGACATAACAAGCTTATAACTTTGTGACTTTTCATGATACAGTTAAGAAATTTTGTACATAGATTCTCTACATAAAATTATTAGACATGTGTTTCAGATTTCGCATATACTGAAACTAGTATTGTATATTGAAAATATGTAATTATTAATGTGTATTATTATTAAATTTTCCTGACAGTAAAATACACATAGATAGGTACATTATTTTATTGACAGTAAAATACATATCGATAAGTAGATAACTAATTGCTTTTTTCGAATAAATATTGTTATTTCGGATCGGGATTGATGTCTTTTTGTGATTTCTACGATATAATATTTCTACCTATTTTCGTAAAACATGTGGGCAGATAAGGAAAATGGGTGCTTCCGTAAACCGATGCTCCTAATGAATGGGATATTAATAACATGTCAATGGTAAGGGCGTTACCTAAACCCGTGTGTATAAGTGACATGTGTAGGGCGCAGTAATTATATAGGTACAATGTAGATAGATTTATATTCAGACAAGTATTATATACTGTAATTGTAGGTTACTTGTATGTTATGCTTATGTGGAAAAACCTCAACTTGCTTTTTAAGTACGTTGAGTACCTAACACTGCTAGCTCGCTGTCCAACCGTTCGTAGTTAACCAGACCGAGCCCAGTCGTTAACAGTGTATACAGTAAAATGAGGTGAATAGAGACTTAGGGGTGAATAGAGACAAAACTTTAAAGTGTATTTTCTCCATATCTGAAATTTTTTTGCAGCATTTAACTATATCAATTTTTTTATGAATTGTTATTCTAAAAAATCGATGCTTTGTTAGAGGCCGATATTATAGTATCAAAGTGAAAAACCAAACCAAAGTTTTGTCTCTATTCACCCCTAAGTCTTTATTCACCCCGTTTTACTGTAGTTATGTGCTCCTCAAAGAAATGTCAGCAAACCGTAGGGGCCCAGCAGTGCCGATGCCCGCTAGCTTGGACCGCGGGTAATTTCTGAAGGGGAAACCCGTAGTCCTAACACAAAAGGCAACTAAAGGACACAGGTGTGGTTTTAGTTAGTAAAAGTCTGACACGCCCTCCTACTTCGACTAAGGGCGGGAGGTGTCATTGGATGATTTCCACACTTAAAAAAAGGGGGACTTTAAGACTTCAAGGAGATTTCAGCAAAGCCTTAGGGGTTACGCAGAGTCAAAGCCTGCTGGGGCAATGGGTTGTGTGAAAGGGAATCTTAGGGTCCTCGAAAGTAGAGAAGAAACATAGATTTTAGTCGATAAAAGTCTGGCATGCCATACCGCTTCGCCCTAAAGCGGTAGAAGACATTGGACAATTTCCTAACAAAACAAAAAGGGTCTTTATGTCAACAGTGAGTAGATTACTTCTGGGCAATCGTGCTCCACTATTGACCACATCATCGTTTACCATTAGATGGAACAGTGGTCAAGAGCGAGCCTATCAGTATAATCAACATAAAATAACCTAATTAATTAAAAAGGATATTTTCCGTTACGAAATTTATTAAAATTGCAGTTATTAAAATTTTTGAAGTAAGTACACAAATACAGTAACAAAAATACACAAATTCAATTTGAGGATATTATTCTTCTTAGGTACTGGCACCAAACATCAGAAGTATAATTCGCAGGGGACACCATAATCCGTTCTAATTTCAAATGCCATACTAAGCTGCGATTCAAAAAAAAGAAAATGACGGTAAAATCTTAAAGACAAATGACGACATTGGTCCAAAAGGGAGAGAGCGAGAGATGATCTCTTCGTGACGTAATCAATTGTTACGGCGGCCTCAAGATAGAGGATTAATGAGAGGATAAATCCTACGATTTATTTTTGGGGTCACCATATTTTTTGTTAAAGAAATGGTTCGCGGCGGTATTTTTAAGTCGCCGGAAATTAATATTTCCGAGAGTCCCAGCTTAATATAATATATTTTTTTAAAGAAATTATATTTCTCCGAAAGTATTTGCGTGTTACGTTTTTGTCTCTCATGGGTAAGCGACGTGAATTTAAAATCAGGTTTTTGGAGATAATCCGGGAATTTAATAATGACTTTTATGAACCTTTTTAATATACTAGATGCTGCCTCCGGCTTCACTCGCGTAGAGAATTATCCCAAGGAACAATATTTTTCCGGAATAAAAAGTATCCTATGAATTATTCCAGTTCATGAACTACCCATGTGCTAAATTTCATCAGAATCTGTTAAGTCGTTTGAGCATGAAGAAGTAACAAACACACTCACCAACTTTCACATTTATATTATTACTAGCTTTTGCCCGCAACTTCGCCCGCGTACATAAAATATAGCCTATGTCACTCAAAAATAAAGCAGCTTTTTGCCGGTGAAAAAATTTTAGCAATCGGACCAGTACTTTCAGAGATTACCTTTTACAAACAAAAAAACAAACTTTAACTCTTTATTATATTAGTGTAGACTAGTGTAGATGATAATGAGATTTATTAATTACTCAGTTAAGGTCAAGCTGATTTTTATATTTTTTTTTTATAAATTCGCTAGTTAATCAATTATTTTGTGTCACGCAACTAAGTTGAATATAAAATAGAAATTCATGACAAAAAGTTAATTTTTCAAATGTCACTCTGGCTAAATAAATGCTTTTCGGTATGAAGGTTATAGTAAAAAATATGGGCACATGCTATTTTCGTATTTATAATAATAATATAATTTATTTTGACCGACATGGATTTTTTTTTTACACACACAACATATAAAAACAATGCACACACAACATAAGAAAGCAATACACATACAACATTTAAAAACAGTTGGTATATACACATAATACTGCCCCATTTCTTGTCCAGGCAATTACTGTCCATTCCAGGTTGCCTGGAAGAGATCGCGGAATGCGATAAGGCCGTCCATTATATGTATGTGTTTTAGTTTTCTTTTGTATGTGTAATGGTGTACAATAAAGTACTTATATATAAAAAAAAAAAAATACACAGCTCACACATACAAGCACCACACACAAGTACAAGAACATGCATTATACAGTACTGATTCAGGTACCTGCTATCAAACCTTTCCTAGCTTTGGACTCGGTGGAAAGGTGTGCGAAGTGGCTGATTGTTGATCCAGATTTGGTTAATTCCAATCTTCAAAGCCTTGAGCACAGACGTAGGGTAGCCAGCCTTTCGGTGTTTTACAGGTTGCATTTTGCATGACTTGATTCCGCCATCTCATTTCTACCATCGGACAAACCGATGTACTGCGGGTATCCACCCTTACGTTGTTGAAACTTCTACGGTCTGGACTAAGCGTTTCGCCTCGTCATTTATACCGCGTACATCGAAGGACTGGAACAATTTGCCTTCTGCGGTTTTCCCGTCCGATTATAATTTATGTGTCTTCAAGGCTAAAGTGAATAGGCTCTTAATAAACTAGTGCGCCTCACCATCAACGATTTCATCACTGCTTACCATCAAGCGGGATCGCAGTCAACTACTAGTATATAACATTAAAAAAAAAAAATACTGAGCTAAATTAGGTCACAGATGAAAGTTTTCAATCATTTCTTTATTAAATCAATACTTAAAGAATAAAATTTATAAAAGTGTTCTTTACTAACTTTATAAGTTCTTCCAGCGACTTCACCCGCGTCAAAGTCGGGTGGTATCCTACGGGACCATACTACGAAGATAGAAAAATACTTTGTTTTCATCCAGGACATGATCTTGACGTGTCACGTGCGACAAGTTTCAACCAAATCTGTTCAGCCGTTAAGTGCTGAATTAATAACAAAAATCTAGACTTTCAGATGTAGTAACTGCTACTAGCGTGTTCGCTTTCATAAAAGCAGATTTATATTATTTGTTTCAAAGGACTGGCCTGTTGGTCTAGTGGTTAGTGGCCCTGACTGCTATGCCGGAGGTCGTGGGTTCGATTCCCACCCAGTACAAATGTTTGTGTGATGGACGAGCATGATCATTTATTCTGTGTCTGGGTGTAATTTATCTATAATAATATTATGTATTTAGAATTATATAAGTATGTATGTATATCAGTTGTCTAGTACTCATAACACAAGCTCTGCTTAGCTTGAGACTAGACGGCGTTGTGTGATATTGGTGGAATATTATTATTTTTATATAAAGTGGGCATGGTCTACCCATGAGCCAAATTTCACTTAACTTCACTTTTATGTTTGTAGGAGGTAATCTCTGGAAGTACTGGTCCGATTGCTAAAATGTTTTCACTGGCAGAAAGCTGCTTTATTCCTGAGTGACATAGACTATATTTTATGTTCGCGGGCGGAGCTGCGGGCAAAAACTAGTTTTAAATAAACGAGCTCTTCACTTTCATTATCTTTATATGCAATAAAACAAAGTCTCTTACTATGTCTGTCTGCCTCTATGTTCGCGATAAACTCAAAAATATTCATGCGGTTTTTGATCTCGCCTGTTTTATTTGGCTCTATCATAAAGTAATCAATTTTTGAGATCTGGCTATGACACAGACGCTTTTAAAGGAAAAGCCTGATAGCTAAGCGCCAACTGATGGTGTGAATTTTCCTGTAGACATTCACTGATTTCACTGCTCCCATAATTACTTTACTAGCTTTTGCCCGCGACTTCACCCGCATACTTAAAATATTACCTGTGTCACCCAGGAATAAAGCAGTTATCTAACGGTGAAATAATGTTTACAATCAAACTAGTACTTTCAGAGAAAAAAAAATCGCAATCGGACCAGTACCTCTAGCCAAGTTGCTAATCTGTAATGGTTAACGCTAGTAGAATGCTTCAAATGTACGGGAATGACGTCACTTCAGCGCTTCGTCACGTGGTCGGAACAAAAGAATTGGGGGCGTGGCCAACTCGAAGTCTTCGACTCAAGCGAAACGGCTTAAAACTTGGCTAGGGGGGTAGTATTTTTAGAGATTACCTCCTGCAAACGTAAAAACAAACTTTACCTCTTCATTATATTAGTGTAGATAAGTAGAATTGCTTATAAATAACACGATCTGACTCAACATACCTATATATGTTCTCTAACAAAAGGGTTCCGCAGGATGTCTATAATTTGACTACATAATAATGTTATGTGTTCATAGAATACTCTTTATATGTAGTATCTCTTTGTGGCCCTTCTCTCGTCGGTTGTTTATATTAAGAAAGATCTATTCACATGGCAATTACAATGGTGTTAGGTCATGGAGGATATGAACTATCTAACAATTAGGTATAACTACAACATTTAACATAATGAACGTAGGTACATTCAACAGGTTTTTTCAGGTTCATTTGACTGGCCTGTTGGTCTAGTGGTTAGTGACCCTGACTGCTATGCCGGAGGTCGTGGGTTCGATTCCCACCCAGGACAAATGTTTGTGTGATGAGCATAATCATTTGTTCTGTGTCTGGGTGTAATTTATCTATAATATGTATGTATTTAGAAATATATAAGTATGTTTATCAGTTGTCTGGTACCCATAACACAAGCTCTGCTTAGCTTGGGACTAGACGGCGTTGTGTGATAGTTGTGGAAATATTATTATTTATTATTATTATTCTGAAAGTATTATGTTCAGATATGATGAATGAAAAGATTTCAATTATTATTAAAGTAGGTATATTTAGCCTAAAAATTATAACTTTTTTTTTTCAAAATAATGGCAAGAGCAAGTCAAACTCGCGTACTGACGTTTCTGTACAAACTTAAAAAAAAATCAATTCTCAAATTGAGTTACGATTTTTTTTCCGAATCGCAAAAATAGGTTTTATTTTTTCGACGTCAATACAAATTTAAAAATTTCCTATTTTTTCCTGTATTTCTGCTATAGCCCCAACTGGAAGATCCCTATGAGTTTTTTTTTGCGACATAAACGGCCGTGTTATTTTTTTCAGAAGTTTAATTTTTTCAGCTTCAAGTGGCTGCGGAAGTATATGGTTTTAATTTCAATGCGAAACCTCCACGTGGTAGAATCCGGTGCAGGAACCTTTTGATTTTTATTGACTAAACACCACCTGTATTCTTCAGTTGCCTTTTGCGTCCAGGGCCACGCTAACGCTTTCAAAAGTTCCCAGAGATCGATATCACAGATAGAATTTCATTTTATCTAGAACTGCAGTAGATCATCTCTTTTGTAAAGATCTCATCTTGTAAATTCAGACAAAGTAAGCTTGATATGAAATGATGGCTCACTGTAAGCTCATTTTACTTTATTCATAGGTTTCTTCGTAATAATTTTATTTTAACGAACTCAATGATCTTTTTGACTGACTTTGAAAGTATATACGACATTGTAAATGTGATATTGTTCATTATTATATAAGTTAAAATACAATGCCTTTATGTTCAATTTTAAAGTAAAAAAACAAACTGAATATTTCAAAGATTGACAACCTCACCTCACCCAGCTTCACACAGCTGGGGTGAGTTCGTAAAGTAGGCGCCAGATTAACGTGGAATTACGGCCATTGACTACATTTGTTGACATTCTTAAATTCAAAAAAAGAAATAAAGACACACACGACAGTCTAGATTCGATATGTATCGTGATCCTTTACATAATCTCGTAATGAAAAGCAATCCAGTTTGTTTTTTGGGTACCTACGCAGACATATTAGGAAAAGGTCAATGTACTTTATCCCACGGTTATTTCGCGCCTTCTATCGTATATTATACGAAGTATATTCAAATACTTCAGTCCTAATCAATTCGAATCTTCATCTTTCGTGTTATCTGCCTTGACTGTTAAAGCGTATAGTCCATTGAACTTCTTCCAGAGTTGAATTTTGATTGATATATAATTATGCTTTTCACATTCTGAAGAACTCTTAACCGGCAATTTTTATGTGTAATATCAGATTATGTGACTAGGGGATAAAGCAGTGTCTTTAAGTCGCGGGCGGCATGTTGAATGCCGAATGAAACGAAGGTTGCTGATTTTAATCCCGAACATTAGTGAGCGATTTATTTAAATAACTCCCGAGCATTGCGAGGGTTGCATTCTCTACTTTATACACCATCTGTGAGATAATTAAAAGATAATTTGGTCGACCAAATCATATATTAGAGAAATATAACTATTATATTTACAAGTTTATCAAACAAACAAAATTCGCTACTCCAAGATTCTATAGTATAAATTTTCTCTAACACTCCCGTCAGTAAGCACGTTTCATTCTATTTTCTTTTTTTTTTGTTAGTGGCCAGTTTGAATTTCGAGTCAACTTGTTTGATGCACGTATATTTTAATTCACAATGTTGACGATTTTTGATGTTCCAAATTCAAATCTCATTATTCCCTAGGGATCGGCCATACTACATTATCTCCCTAGAGATAGAATGATTTGCTTTAAGTGAGGTTTGTATGACGTTTAAAACGATATTATCAAGCAGGTGGTGTCAAAAAATATTTATAAAAATCAAAGCTGTTTGAAAGGAGCAGAGAAAACAAGCGAAAAAATATAGTTTTTTTTTTGCCACAGTATTAGTAATAAATAATAATAATATAATATTCCACAACTACCACACAACACCAATTTGTCCAGAGTAAGGATCAAATCACTAAACTAACAGGCCAGTCGAATTATTGACCAAGCCGCCACTGTTTTATGGCACTGCTCGGGAGCTAGGGCCTTAAATTACAATTATAATTTTAGATTTGGTTTTCAGAAAGCGTAGTCTGGTCTACAAATAGCTTTAGTAACAAGAAATTTGATTATACTATCAAAATATCAGTTTAAGTAGCGCTTGCATTCCACGCACGGAGACTGAGTTCACTGTAGACTCTGGGAATTTTTAGATTCCTATTACGACTCATTTTTAATTATGATTATTTTTATTCTACAATATGGACTGGTTTACATTGTCCTTACAAAATATCCACTAATACTGTACTAATAATATGGAAATTTAGATATTTTAAGAACAACAATTTTTTTTAAGAGAAATTGTGGAGTTTCGAGAAACGACCAATTTGGAATCGTGCACTAACTTCAGACATTTTATAAGTGCTCATATAGGCCTATGTGAAGTAAAAACATTTGAATTTAGAATTTTTGAGTTTCATTACGCTCACCTTTTTTTCCAATAACATTATGCCCATCAGTCCAACAACAAAACAGACGGCGATTCATTATTTTCCTATAAATCATGCATAAAACAACTTCGACTTTAGGTGGCTACTGAGAATTCCTAAAAAGACACAAATAATCAAGAAACACAAAAATACGTATTAAGACGTGGAGATTGCACACAATACATCATGTTAAACATTCGCGTCTTCAATCATTGTATCTATCAATCTGGATTTTGTTTTTGTACTTTATCTATGACTAGCTTTAGCCCGAGGCTTTGCCCGCATAAAAAAAATAGAGCCTATGTCACTCAGGAATAAAGCAGCTTTCTATCGCTGAAAAAATGTTCGCACCTGGACCAGTACTTTCAGAGATTACCACCTACAAACAAAAAAAAAACAAAAACATACTTTACTTCTTTATAATATTAGTGTAGATAAACCATTTTGAGTCGTAGTAGTATTTGTTTCAACCTAGCCACATCTTTCCAGAAGTAGACAAGACATTATTTAGTAGTAAGGGAATTCTGAGATCCAAAGGTTCGAAGAAAAAAAGAAGAAAGAAAAATATTTAATTTGGCACACATTGAATACACAGTGTAGAAAAAACATGTTGAAACATAAGATAAGGGAAAAACTTACATTTTGTTTCTCATAGTTGCGTCAAAAAGGCCCAGTACCCCTAGCCAAGTTTCTAATCTGCAATAGTTAACGCTTGTAGAAAGCTTTAAATGTACGGGAATGACGTCGTCTCAACTCTCAGTCACGTGGTCAGAATAAAAGAATTGGCGGCAAGGTCCACTCGAAGCTTTCGACGCAAGCGAAACGGTTGTAACTTGGCTAGGGGGCTGTTCAGCAAAAATGCTAGACAAGTACCACGTAGTTGTCTGCATTGTACAATGTTGTACAAAGACCTCTCCAAAGTGTCAAATTCAAATTCAAAGCATTTATTTCAAATAGACCATTTACAGGCACTTTTGAATAGTCAAATGTCGGTCAGTCCAAGAAAAGTGAAGCTAAATTGCACGTTCCAAAGAGTAGGTCTCTATGGAGAAGAACGTGCAAGAAACTCCATGGACACTCTTTTAAATCATATATGTGTTACATATAATGCTTGGTTACATATTACTTGTTGCTTCTATCATGTGAGCACAATGTCGATAGTGAAATAAAAATGTAAAATAATTAAAAGATAGAAACTGAATTAAGCCACTGGCAGCTAAGAGATGACCAGTCCCATCTGACGGCACCCGTTCACGAGCATGACGCGTGCATCAGCCCCACTCAGCTAAACCATTTTGAAGGGAACTGAACGACCCAATAACACGTGCCACCAACAGCGAGACACTTGAGTGAGCATGACAAACTCTCAACTGCCATGCTCGTAATGTCAAAAAAAAAAAAAAAGTTGTAACCTAATAAAAATGCTCCATGGTGCTTCACATTCACAAACTTGGAAAAAGTGCTTCTACATTATACAATGCAATTGTGTCTTTCAAACTAAAAAATAATAATATTAGTTTCCAACTAATCAACTAATTAGTACGCCCTAGTGGTAGTGGAGCTGGACCAGCATTGAGCCAAGCATTTTTATCTTGAATATAATCCTCCAACTCATAATATGCTTGTCTGCATAGTGTGCGTTTAATACAAGATTTAAATTTCGTTTCATTGAGTTCTAATATGTGGGGAGGTATTTTATTATAACATTTCAAACAGTACCCCATGAAAGAAGAGGCCACTTTAGCCAGTCTTTTTTTTTTTTTTTTTTTTTTTTCGATGGGAAAAATCATGCATTGACATCCCCCGCCCTTGGGCGGAGCGGGAGATAGTGTCAGACTCTTACTGACTAAAAAACCCATCCCGTTCCTTCTAGCCTTCGTACCGGGGCTCGAGCGCCCTTTCGGATAACCCTGGCCCCAGTAGGCTTCGACCCGGCTGGGCCCCTGCTGTTGCTGACAACTCCTTGAGGCGCGCGGGAACAGTGCGCGCCGTCGACGACTTGGGCTTGGTCCGGACGGTTACCGGACGGCCGGACAGCGAGCTACCCATTGCTCACTGTCCGCAAGCCCGCGCCTACGGTGGCTGGAAATCGGGATCGGAATCCCGGCGGCGGCGAGAGCGCCGTTGCCTGATGCGGTCGGCCTCCTCCTTAGCGAGCATTACTGCTTCGCAGAAGTCGGCGACCGCCTGCCACTCCTCCTCGCTCCGGACCATGGCCTCGACCAAGGCCCGGCGCGAGAGGTCTCCGCCGCCGATCACCCCCACGAGGGCACGGCGATGCTCCACCCAAGCAGGGCACACCGCGATTGTGTGCTCCACCGTGTCCTCCGGGTGTTCCGCACAGTGGCGACACCCGGGCGTCACTTCCGCTTTAATTCGGAACAGGAACCTCCCGAACTTGCCATTTCCGGTGAGGACCTGTGTCATGCGGAAGGTAAGGACGCCGTGAGGTCTTTCCAGCCACGCCTCAAAGAGGGGACTTATCGCCATAATTGTGGCGTGCCCATGACGGGGTTGCGATAGTCGCTGACGCCATTCCACCATGAGATCCCGCCGGAGCTCTGTCCGCCATGCCGCGACCTGTTGCGGCAGAGGACTTTCACCCCGGCGTTGCATCTCCACGCGCATGTCGTGCATGTGTGCAAGGACTGTTGCCTCCAGATCCCACGGTGGTAGGCCAGCCAGAAGGCTCGCCGCTTCGCGGGAAATCGTGCGGTATCCCCGCACCATCCGAATTGCCATGACCCTCTGGCAGGCGTTCAGTATGGCCGCCGGTTGCTTTTTCAGCGACGGCGCCCACACCGGCGCCCCGTAGAGGGCCATGGACCGAACGATCCCCGCGTAGAGCCTCCGGCAGGAGGCGTCTGGACCCCCAAGGTTGGGCAGGAGCCGCTTGAGCGCAGCCCCAGTCCGGTTGAGTTTGGGAGCCAGACGTCGGAAATGCTCCACGAAATTCCACCGGCTGTCGAGGACGAGTCCCAGGTACTTCATCGTCGACCCGACACCGATGTGAACTCCTCCTACCATTAGTTGGGAACTCAATGGCGGCGCGTTCCGAGACCGGCGACCGTGGAAACACATGGCCTCGGATTTGTGAAGCGCCACCTCGAGTCCCAACTCCTGGATCCTACCAACGACTATCGCAACCCCGCGTGTCGCTAAAGCGACCGCCGCCCGGTATGACTCTCCCTGCGCTAGAACCAGCGTGTCGTCTGCGTAGCATACCACGCTGACCCCGTCAGGGAGGTCGCCCCGCAACACGTAATCGTAACCAATGTTCCACAAGGGTGGCCCTAGTACCGACCCCTGCGGAACACCGCACGACATCTCCCGACGTTTCCAGTCTCCCTGGTGACCGGGGTAGACAATATACCTGTCCGACAGGTAGGCTTCGACTACTCGACAGAGGTATTCGGGCACCCGGTGATACCGGAGTGCCCTCCGGATCGTACTCCAGGGCAGGGAATTGAAAGCGTTGGCAATGTCCAAGGACACTGCCACGACACACCTACCCCGGGACACCGCATCCCCCGTCGTGAGGGCTCGCACGCGCATGATGGCGTCCACCGTCGAGCGCATTCTGCGAAATCCGAACTGTCCGTCCGAAAGGTCCGGCCCCACCCGTGAAAGGCGCGCGACGAGGCGGCTCGCAATCACTCTTTCAAAGAGCTTGCCCACCTCGTCGAGCAGCACAATGGGCCGGTACGCGGACGGAGAGTCCGCAGGGCGCCCTGGCTTCGCGATGAGGACCAGTTTCCCCGTCTTCCAGCGAAGTGGGAACTGGCCCCTCTCCAAGCATGCGCTGAAGAGCCCTCTCAGTCGAGGCCCGAGAGCCTCCATGGCCAGGACCCAGGCTTTCCCAGGCAAGCCATCGGGTCCTGGGGCGGCGTTCTTGGCACTCAGCCTTTGCACCGCCACTCTCATCTCTACCTCGGTCACCTCTGGAGCATTATCGTCGTCGTCGCTATTGCGGTCCGCGTCAGACACCACTGGCGGAGGCGGAGCCATGGGCGCGGGGGAGTGTTCCCCTCGCACAGGGAACAGAGCGCTTACCACACCCTCCACGAGTTGGGGCCGGAGACTCTGAGTCAGCGGGGGAGCCCAGGGGCGCAGTTTCTCTCGTACCAATTTGTACGGGCGCCCCCACGGGTCCGCATTCAGAGACCCCAGCCACTCGTTGCGGGCCTCAAGTTTGGCCCGCTTAATCTCCGCTCGGAGGGTGTGTTTTGCCTCTCTGTAACCTTCGTACAGCTCCGCCTCTCTGGCCTCCGCATCCGGCGGGCGGATGCGGCGCCTGCAGTATCTGGTGTACCGGCGTCGCGCGTGATTGCACGTGTTGCGCAGTGCAGCGATTTCCGGCGACCACCAGTACACCTGGCGCTTAGCACGTCCTGGACGGACTCGGGGCATTGCCGCATCGCAAATTTGCGACATGGCCTCCCGGAACCACTCCGCCTCGACGTCGATGTCGACAGGCCTGTCCGGTGCTTGCACCCAGGCCTGTACCGTCGCGGCTTCCAGGAGGAGCTCCCGGTCCATCTGCTTAAGCGCCCACCGCGGACCGCAAGGGCTCTGTCGGACTGGCGCGGCCGAGGTTTCGGCGGAGACGTCCAACCGGATGTACCGGTGGTCGGAGTACGTCTCCACCTCCTCCATAACGCGCCAGTCGACGACACGCGGCGACAGAACGGGGCTGGCGAACGAAAGGTCCACCACTGATTCACCCCGCCTCCGCACCAACGTGGGGACAGAACCCCGGTTCAGGACGACCAGGCCCAGCTCCAAGGCCCAGTCCTCCACCATCCGACCCCGTGTGTTCGTGCGCCGGGAACCCCAAGCCGTATTCCAGGCGTTGAAGTCCCCGCAAACGACCACGGGGAGGGTACCAAACCCAGCGACGACGGCACTTAGCTCCATAAGGGAGACATGGAGTTCGTCGAGAGATCTGGTCGGGGACAAGTAGACGCCTACCACTGCAATGTCCCCGACCCGTGCTGCCACGCAACCCCGTCCCCTCGCAACAGCCTCGAGGGGCGGGGTACCGGCGGCGGCCGACGAAATTAGCGTCACCGAGCCGTCTAGGTCCTGAGCCCAGCGGGGATGGACGTAGTACGGCTCGGAGACGACGGCGACATTTATCGACCACTGCGCCACGCTCTGGAGCAACAGATCCTGAGCGGGGGCGCAGTGGTTGATGTTCGCCTGGAGGAGACGTAATGGTGTCGTTATTGACATTCCATTACAGTCTCCTCCTGAGCCCCCTGTGAGGGCACCACCGCGGCGGAAGCGGCGGCGACAGCGGCGGCAGCCAAGGTGGTGGCTGCGGCGGTGAGGACGTCAGGGTGGATGGGCCTGACCTTGCCCTTGGCCTTGGCGGGGGGGTCGCAGGACCTACCCCCAGCCCGGTGGTCGGCCGGCTTACCTGCAGCCGCACATGCGTAGCAGTGCGGCTTTGCACGGCATTCTGCGGCCTTATGCCCGGGCTGTCCGCACTGGTGGCAGCGGTCACTGCGGTCCTCTGCGGCGCAATAGGCCCCCACGTGGTGCCCCACGTGACAGCGGTAGCACCGCAGAGGTCTGGGCTCCAGCATCTTTACCTGGGCCGAAACCCAGCCCACCAACAACCTTCGGCCCTCGGCCGTTATGGCCTTGGCCGACTTTAGCCAGTCTGAAACCTGGTTGAACTAATTGATCCCTATTTCTTGTAACATAATTATGTCTATCGCCTCTTTTGCTAAAAAGATGAAGATTTTTTCTAACATACATTATGTTTTCATAGATATATTGACAAGGTACTGTCATTATGTTAATATCTTTAAACAGTTCCCTTAAAGAATCGCACCGGCGGAGATTGTAAATCGCTCTGATGGCTCTTTTCTGTAATATAAAGATTGACTCGATGTCAGCAGCCCGTCCCCATAGTAAGATACCGTACGACATGACACTATGAAAATAACTAAAATAGACTAGTCTAGCGGTATCAACATCCGTAAATTGGCGGATTTTTCTAACAGCATATGCAGCTGAGCTAAGCCGACCTGCAAGTGAAGTTAAGTGAGGACCCCATTGTAGCCTTGAATCAAGCGTAATCCCCAGGAAAATCGTTTTATCAACAAATTCTAGTTTTTCATTATTCAATACAATGTCACAATCACTACTTTTGACATTCGGTAAGGAAAATCTTATGCATTTAGTTTTTTTCCCATTTAGAACCAGATTATTAGCAGTGAACCAGTTTTGAACCTGCAATAGGGCGCTATTTTCGTTGTCAAGATTGTTAGTTTTTCTATTTATCTTAAAAATCAAAGAAGTGTCGTCAGCAAACAACACCATATTAAGTTTATTTTGCAACAAATTGGGTAAATCATTAATATAAACTAAAAACAAAAAAGGACCTAAAATTGAACCTTGGGGCACCCCCATTTCAACATTCAATCCAGACGAATTGACACCGTTTATTTGCACTAATTGCTGTCTATTATTCAAATAAGATTTTAATAAGCTTAACGCTGCATTGCCTAGTCCGTAATGCTTGAGTTTCCGAAGCAATGTTTCATGAACTACACAATCAAACGCCTTAGATAGGTCGCAGAAGATGCCTATAGCATCTTGTGCCTCTTCCCACGCATTAAAAATGTGTTTTAGTAAGGAAACACCCGCGTCAGTTGTACAACGTCCTTTGGTGAAGCCATACTGTCGCCACAATAACCGGTCCTGTGCCTATAGCATTCATCGGATTCTCGCGACCACTAGGTCATTGGCCATCCTTGTTGGAGGCTTTCCACCACAGCGTCTTCCGTTACGCGGTCGCCATTCCAAAATCTTCTGACTCTATCGACCATATGTTCTGCAAGCTTATGTTTAGCGATTCTTCGAGCTTTGTTGTTAATATTGTTACACCTGCGGATAGCTTCATTTTTAAACTGTGAAATAAGTATTCCTAAATCAATCAATAAACTGAGATTGATAGAGCAGTGGTAGCTCAGCGGTAACGGTCCCGTGTTACGAGTTGTAGGTCGCGGTTTCAAAGCTAGCCAGGCGTATTACTATATGTAATTTATTTCATGTCTACTGCTCTCGAAACGGTGAAGGAAAAACTCGTGAGGACACCAAAATTCGAAGACTTTTTTTTTTTCGATGGAAAAAGTCATCTTATGACAACCCCCGCTCTTGGGCGGAGCGGGAGATAGTGTCAGACTCTTACTGACTAAAAAACTTCTAGCCTTCATACCAGGGCTCGAGTGCCCTTTCGGATAACCCTGGCCCCAGTAGGCTTCGACCTGGCTGGGCCCCTGCTGTTGCTGACAACTCCTTGAGGCGCGCGGGAACAGCGCGCGCCGTCGACGACTTGGGCTTGGTTCGGACGGTTACCGGACGGCCGGACAGCGAGCTATCCATTGCTCACTGTCCGCAAACCCGCGCCTACGGTGGCTGGAAATCGGGATCGGAATCCTGGCGGCGGCGACGAGAGCGCCGTTGCCTGATGCGGTCGGCCTCCTCCTTAGCGACCATTACTGCTTCGCAGAAGTCGACGACCGCCTGCCATTCCTCCTCGCTCCGGACCATGGCCTCGACCAGGGCCCGGCGCGAGAGGTCTTCGCCGCCGATCACCCCCACGAGGGCACGGCGATGCTCCGCCCAAGCAGGGCACAACGCGATTGTGTGCTCCACCGTGTCCTCCGGGCGTTCCGCACAGTGGCGACACCCGGGCGTCACTTCCGCTTCAATTCGAAGACATGTGACATCCATCAACCTGCATTCGACCCGTGTAGTGGAGCCTTTTCCCGCTTTTAGAGAGCAGGCCTGAGTCTCAGCCTTGGGAACATTATAGGGCTTGCATGCTTATGAGGTTGATTGAAGCAAAGAAACTGCCTACCCAGTTAAGAACGCAAGTATAATCCCATTCATATCTAGCGTAATGAGGCACTTTCCAAACTGCTGGTGACGCTAAACGTTGCCTTCGAGACCTAGATTTTTATTATCCTGTGTTTTTCCTCCTACAACGTAATATAATAACAATGTTTTCGACTTTAGTATGTTTGTTGTAAAAAGTAATGTAGCGTCGTAACCTTTTTTTTCTAATCTTCATGAAATTCTTATTTATAAACCGAATTTCTGATGTGATTTTTAGAGTAGGTACGTGCTTCAGGTTTTTTGCTATTTCATTATTTCCCCAGGGAGCGGTTCGATGAGAGGTGATTAAACTAAATTAGAGGTTTAGTCAAATAATTTACCCAAAGATTAGATGAGACGCTTGGTGAAGCGACGGTGCCCTCACGGTTACAAGTAGTACCTATCTGTTTGAGTTTGCCTGAGGATCAAGGTGAAAATCGTTCAATAAGGATTTACACTGCCAGTTGGCACCACTTAGTTGACAGGTCTTCTGCTTTTGAAACGTATACATGACGTTGATGCCAATTTAACTTATGTCATTAAATTTGGAGGTGGACTATATCCAAGAGTGGACGTCCCTTGGCGAAATGATAATGATAAATGTCATTAACATAAGCGTTTTGACCGGTGACAAGACCTGACGACTTAGTGCCGCCACCTGGTGAGCGTCATTTTAGAACATCCTCCTTGATAATGACGACAGAAAAAAACCTTATAGTCCCTTAAATTACGAACAAATTTCTAATAGTTGACGACATAATTGCCGCAGTGGTTGAGAGATCCGCTGCTGCGCTGCGTATCGCAGGTTCAATTCAAATATTTGTGGCCTACAGAGACAGATTTTTGTTCCGGTTTAGATACAGCAAATCAAATTTGCTGTATTTTTATTTTTTAGGCAAACATGGCTTTGCTATCGGTAAAAAAAGACGAGAGTCACCAGTATATAAAAATCTGAATATATTTAGATTGATTAGAATCAGTATCTGAATGGATCCCAATAGTTTTTACACCATGCTATTTTTTTTAATATTTTGGAAGCTTACAAGTTGGGCACTACTGACACCAAGTAAATAAGGCGTCAGCAAACAGCTGGGTGCAAATGCAAAACCTTCCCTCAGTCACTTGAAAGGTCTGGTGACTATGTATTTTTGCTGACATAACAAGCTTATAACTTTGTGATTTTTCAGGATACGGTTATGAAATTTTGTACATAGATTCTTTACATAAAAATACTAGCCAAGTATCTCAGGTTTTGCATATACTATAACTAATGATGTATATCTCCAGAGAATCATGTTGATACCACGAACTCTCACTCAAAATCCCATCCTGTCAAGCGTTGGGCTATTCCCATCAAATAGTTGAACCTCTTACTTATATAAGCATGAACGATTTCTTATAGGATTGGTACCCCTAGCGATAGATCAAACGGTGAGGGAAAAGAGATTTGAGTCAACAGATGTTTGTTCCCAAAGGGAGTTATACCTTTTAACATAACTGCTGTGATCTCTTAACTGTAGTTATACCGGTACATACATATTATATGTGGCTTAGAGGCACGCCCCTGGACTCAAAAGCAAGCCCGCTGTTATAGAAAAAAAGTAATAAAAAATTCCTCGTGCGAGATGTATAATATACTAGCTTCTACAAGCGGCTTTGCCTGTTTGAGAGTAGGTTTTTCCATTCCAAACTTTGGACCCACGTTTCATACCATTAGGGGGTGTATTTCGGAAAATTCACTCTTAGTGCTCACCTACTATTTTTTGAATGATCTAACTTTTTTTTATATAATTGATAGGCTCGCGTTTGACCACAATCTCACCTGATGGTAAGCAATGATGTGGCCGACGATGGAGCACGCTTGCCTAGAAGCAATCTATTCACTCTTGACTTAAAGACCCCTAGGTTATAGCTATCAGGAAACACAGACTCCGGCAGGGAATTCCATTCCTTAGCTGTACGCATAATGAATGTACTCCCAAAACGCTTTGTACGTATAGGTGGAATGTCCACCATGTACCGGTGGCGCAACGCCGTACGTCTTGTGGTCCGATGATGGAAAGGACTTGGCGGAATTAAATTGTGTAACTCTAGTGCACACTAACTTATTTATTTGTGGTTCTTATATTGTATTAATTTCCTTCTTGTTTTAATTATATTGCATGTATTACTACTTTGTACGCCCTAGAGGCAAAAATAGCGCCCTCAATGTATTAAATAAGAACTTATAATATGGCCAACCCATGTTTTACATTGAATAAACGAATCTGAATCTACGTCATAAACAGAAACCTAGTGCGAAATTTCACTCTTATTATTAGTAGCTGTGCGTTAATAAGTCACTCTGTTTCTTCTTTCATATATAGACTAGTATATAGATAGTACCGTTTTTTATATATAATTTAAATATTTATCTCGATTCAACATGTATCTCATCACCTTAGTTGTCAACGTTAATAAAGCCAATGTAATATAAAATACGTATGCATATTAAAAATGTTGTATTGAAATAAGTACCTTTTTTGCGATATTCTTTTCAAGGATATGGTGGAATTTTTTTTATTAATTTTTTTTTTCTGATTTTTTTAGATAAAAATACATCTAAAATGAGTAATATACTAACTACCTGCTCCAGGTTCGCTCTGATGCTAAAAATCTCTGGAATTATCGGCTTTTCTCTACTAAAAATGCATGTATTATATTATACCTATCTGCATAAAAATCCGTTTAGTAGTTTAGTTGTTCTTTTTATTATTTCTTTCATACAGATGGACGCAGGGAGCGACTTAGTTTTACACAAGTATGCAAGATTAAAAAAGAGACGAATAAAAAAAAGAAAACCTGATTCTCTGACTCATCAGCGCTCTGCTTAAATCATTGGATTAAGAAAAATGAATGTTTTTCACAAGTTTTTAAGCATAGACAGGGAAAAAGAACGTGCGAACTTTGAGCGAGCGAAGCCGCGGACATAAGTTTGTCATAAATATGAGTACAAAGGAACTGCTTATTTCTACTGAAATATTAGTATTTATTCAAATTATTCTGTATGCTCACGCTGAAAATCTTAACAGCTCCTTTGTTTTCTCCTACAAAGTAAAATAAAAAAAATAAAACCTTAAGTTCTGCAGACGCTATAGGTATCTTCACTAATTCTCTTAACCTACTTTACGAAACTTAATCCGTAATTTTCTAAAGTCGACTTTGCTACGAGATCCGAGAGTTGAATATCGAGTGCAAGAGACAATTATATTTTTACTACTTGAAAGTGTGGAAAGTACTATATTCCTATCTCTTGTTTTCTCTAAGGTATTGCTGAAGTTTGCAGAAAGCTTTGTTTAAGACAATGTACGTAACTCGGTTTTAGCTTGTAAAACAACATTTTAGTCCAGTCATCCGGGCGTAGTACCTGAGTCTCAAATGTAGGTTATGCTTACAAGTTTTGACTGAAAATAAATAAGAGTCTCTTACGCGATATGTTGCGGTCCAAATGGAACAAACAAATTTTTTTTTATCAATATAAACTAGTGCTTGACTGCGATCCCACCTGATGGTAAGTAGCGATGCAATCTTTGATGGTGAGGCGCACTAGTTTATTAAGAGCCTATTCACTGTAGCCTTGAGGACACCCAAATTATAATCGGACGGGAAGACCGCAGCTGGCAAACTGTTCTAGTCCTTCGACGTACGCGGAATAAACGACGAGGCGAAACGCTTAGTCCGGACCATAGAGGTTTCAACAACGTAAGGGTGAATATTCGCCGTACGTCTATTACGCATTTTTACATAATTACGGTGGTCTTCTTACCAGAAGACGTAGCTTTGGGAGGCCTCTTCCAAGGTGGATGGATGACCTGGTGAGGATCGTGGGAATCCGATGGATGCGAGACGCATATAACCGGACATTATGGCGCCACTCGGGGGAGAACTATGTTAAACAGTGGATGTCCTTCGGCTAAAGTGATGATGATGTGACTATCCGCACGTTGGTGCGGTGCGATGAAAAGCGAAGCATAGTGGTCGCGATTAGTTAGTTTGATATTTTTCCGCAAACTCGAGCAGAGCAGTGACTTGCTTTATATAAATAGTGACTTCTCGAGCACTAAGGACCAAGCTTCTGCGTCGCGTTCAATTCGCATGTACCTGCGAATGTTATCGGTAAACGGAAAAACAGCTACAGCCATCACTTTTAATAAACCGATTAATCCTGACAAATGCTGCGATTAATAAGCTGGAGTTAGCTGCTTATTCAGCTGTCATTAGTACCTTAAGCATATTTTATGGCATCTAAGAACGAGAAAAGGGGCTTGAGAGAAAGTGTCGTTGCATAGATTTTATAGCAATAAGATTCCTGGCAGATTCTTTGAAGGATTTTATATGAGTAAAGTTCAGTTGCTATTTTAATTTATTTCTAAAATTGGTGTAGTTTTGTATCTTCAGTATCTACGCAGCTAGATAAAGAATGGAATTAAAGAAAAAAACCGGCCAAGTGCGAGTCGGACTCGCCCATGAATGGTTCCGTAGCAGCAAGTAACATAAAATAAAAGTTCTTGTAGTTCGTTTTTTTTTTAGATGTATGACGTATTAAAAAAAAAACTGCTTACTAGATGTCGTTCAAACCAATTTTCGTTGTTAGTTTCCATGGTAATGTACATCATATATTTTTTTAGTTTTATCATTCTCTTATTTTAGAAATTAGAGGGACGACGACGACACATTTTACCACTTTGGAAGTGCCTCTCGCGAAAACTACTCAGTTTAGAAAAAAATTATATTAGAAACCTCAACATCATTTTTGAAGACCTATCCATAGATACCCCACACGTATGTTTTATAAAAAAACAAATGAGTTTCAGTTCTAAGTATGGGGACCCCCAAAAATTATTGCTTTTTTTCTTCTTTTGTGTAAACATCTTAATGCGGTTTACAGAATACATCTGCTCACTAAGTTTCAACAGTATAGCTCTTATAGTTTCGGAAAAAAGTGGCTGTGACATACGGACGGACCGACAGACTGACAGACAGACAGACAAACGGACAGACAGACAGACATGACGAATCTATAAGGGCTCCGTTTTTTGCCATTTGGCTACGGAACCCTAAAAAGCACCATTTCGCCACGAAGAAGATGAGAATGTTATAGTAACGCCAAGCCCAAGTCGTCGACGGCGCATATTGTTCCTTTTGAGGTACCGAAACCCTAATAAATGTTATTTGTAACTCCTTGCAAAGTAAACTTATACAAAAATAACAGAATCTTTTTCACCATCTTGATCCAACATATAGTCGATAATGTTATTCTATCCAGCATCTGCAGCTTCTTAAAACACAATCTTGATTATGTAGTTCCTTAGTGAAGTTTATTCCGCAGGTAGCTCGGATGCACCTGTTCACGTAGACTTGTAGAGCCATCGATAGGAATCTATAAGCTGAACTACTTTTCGAGCTGACTTCGGAAACTTGAATTTGATTTTAATCTCTTACGTTATTCAGTAGATGGTGTTGAAGGTGGATTTCATTCCTTGGTTAGCGATAATTAGATATATATCCGTTAAATTTTGATCGTTTTAATCTCGTGTAGGGTTGATCCGGTACATGAAACATTATCGATTTGTAAATATAAAATTAAAAAATAGAGTACCTTCTTTTCAAAACTCGTATTAATTTACGCATGTACGAAATTAATTTCTTTAAGAAAACGTCAGCTGAGCGAGTTCAATGACCTGTGGGTAATTAGTACACAACGAGGACTATTACCTACAGGTCATTGAACTCGCTCAGCTGACGTTTAAAAAAAGGTACTTTATTTTTTTACCCTCCACGGGATTAAAACGATCAAAATTTAATGGGGTATATATTGTGTGTATGTAATTATCGATAACCAACCAACCAATCTATTTTTAGTATGTGCCAAATCTGAATATATAGTTTGTTTAGAATCAGTAACTGAATCGATTCGATTTTTGCACCATGCTATATTTTTCCGAAAAATATTAAAAAAAAAAAAAACTTTGTGGCATTGAGAAATTTATGTTGAACGTTTTCAAGACTGTCCATGTATTTTGTCTTATACGGGGGGTTCCATACCATCACAGTATACTCCAACTATGGCCTTACTAAAGATTTGTATGGTATGGACAGGGCTTGTTATTCCATTCATCGGTGTTTGAGTTATTTATTTCCAAAGCTTCATCGTCTACGAGTACCCGCCATACGCGAATCTGGGAACACCACTCTGGCGCAGACGTACAAGGATACCAGACCACGGCTAGACTAGGAAGTTACTACTAAACTGGATTGGACAAAGAAAAAAAGCGCTTATTTGAAAGAAAGAAAGAAAGCAAACGCTTATTTGAAACTCGCACATAATAAATAACAGAATAGAACAAAAATGTTAACTAGTCACATTAATTAACAAACTAGCTGTGCCCGCGACTTCGTTCGCGTGGACTACAGGATTTTGAATTGATTTTTTCTAAAATAAAAGTAGCCTCAGTTACTCTTTATTACATCAGCTACCTACCAAAAAAGTTCGGTCAAAATCGGTCCAGCCATTTCAGAGATTAGCCGGAACAAACAAACAGACAGACAGACAAAAATTGTAAAAAATATTATTTTGGTGTATGTACCGTATATATTCATATGCATATAGTAAAAAACAGTTATTTCAATATTACAAACAGACACTCAATTTATTTATATTTATAGATGTATAGATTACAACATTAAAAAAAAAGATCTGTGCGAGGCCAAAAGGCTCCTATCATAGCAAATAAAAAAAAGTAAAGAACACGATTCCATGTTATACTTTTGATGCCAATATTTTATCGAAAAAACCATTTCCTTGCTTCAACTTTTCAATTTTCCTAAACGAACAAATTAAAGACGCAAATACACCTCAACTCTAGACGACTGTGTACGTAAAAATACCCCAGCTTTCCAATTTAAATTCTACTATTCACTTCACATAGACTAACTCCCCCGAGCCCTGCTTTCTTAGACCCCACAAAAGAATTTAATTATGTAGGTGAAGCGAGGTAAAGTCTAACATCGCAAATAAAACCAGAAATTCGGTACATATTTATTAGGTAGGTACGCTACCGTGGTTTATCTCTAAAACAGCAAGAGTTGAATACTAATGCCTTTTCCTCCAAATGTAATCATTTTTTGTAAGTTAACGACGAATCCTAAATTAGGTTTGACTTTGTTAAGATTAAAATTTAATTAAAATAAGAAATTTGTCTTAGAAGCGATTCTGAAATGGCTTATTTTTTGGAACAAATCAGGGTTTCTTCAAGATTAAAAAAACTACTTAGGATAACAATATCATTTAGCTAAATCTTAGCTAAGTTTTCCTAAAAGATTATCTACACAAATATAATTAAACAGAAGAGATTTTTTATTGTTTGTTTATATACGCGGCGACGCTTGGGGGAGGCCTATGTCCAACAGTGGACGTCTTTCGGCTGATATGATGATGATGATGATGATACGCTAACCGGATTTAAAAAATAAAAAAACTTTCTGTATTAGATAGCCAGATTCATAACAAATAGTATAGACTATATTATTATAACATCACACTACAAACCATTGAAATAGAGTAGAAACTCGGATGAAATCGTAGGGGATTGCTAGCCTTAGGGCGCTTTCAATTTATGCGTTTTTTGAGATTCGGTTAGTCGTACTGCGTACGGACGATCGCATTTTTCATACAAAGCGCGCGATGCGGCAGCCGTGCGGCAAACGGTCAACAATAGGACGCAACTTCACAAGTACCACACACAATTTAGGCATTTGTTGTCCGACTGCTAACGTACTGCAACTAGCCGGCTGTGGCACGGTAAACGTGCGGTAACCGGCCGGTTACAGTACGCATAAATTGAAAGCGCCCTTATATACATACCGCTAAAGCATAATGTGTTATTTCTATTTAGTTCAGAATATTTTCTTAAGTATTCACGATTATGACAAAAATAAAACTATTGTGTAACCCTAAAGTCTCTGTATACCTGTATATCACTGACACTCTATATCTAATCAGCCGTCATAAACCCAAATGGGTACGATATTACCTTACACACCGACCCATTTGTGGAGATTCAAAGAGATAAACTTACAGGACCGAATAACACAACCCTTTGCGTAATGAAGTCTTATGACACTCCCCTTCCACTCGCGATCCCGTGGGGAGCACCACGCATCCCTCACCATTAGTCATAAAAATAAACACATTAATTTTGAGGTGGGTTCATATTTGAGACCCAAAAAAGGTTCATTGGTATTCGACGGCGGAAAGCGCAGTGCTTGAGCGATTAACTGCTGTGCTGCATGTTGCGGGTTTGTTTCCGATCAGTGCAAATATTTTAATGGCCTATAAATAGCTTTTCCGATCCGGGTGCCTTGTGTATACCATCAGTTTACATTTTGTAAACGCACACACGATACATACGAAATTCCCAGTGTGGGACAACGTATTAAGAGCGCCCCTCCCGACCAGTCTATCGTCAACCTGAGTGTGATTTAAAAGCTTGTTAGTTCAGCCAACACAATCCAGCGCAATGTTTGATAGAGAGGCAATGAAAAAAAAGAGACATAAGACCTCAACGTTCTGTTGGCATTCGGTAATTCCATCATTCGCTTAAACGCTTTAGAAAACATATACAAAGAAATACGTGTTTTTTTTTTAGTTTAATGATTTTAATTTGATGAATTTTGCATATTAAATATGCAAAGTTTCTATTGTTTTATTTTCTTTATTTTTTTAATTTATGAGTAGGTACTATTTCACGCAAAATAGCAGATTTTCAGAGGTCTTTACTGGATTAGTCTTACAACTATTTATGATTTGATTTTAATAGAAACCTAGATAAAATCTACGGGACATCTGTGTTCCCAAAATATTTAGAAAAAGATGTGCAATAAGGTTATAATCACATAAGAGTGGTTGTATGAAAATGTATTTCGGGTAGGACGCTCTTAAGAAGTTCCACATAATCTGTTGTGTTAGTAGGCAGTATGATGATTTTAAACAATAACGTGTATTTAAGGGTTAAAACAAGAAATAACAACCCTGTGCATTTACAAGTCTTAAGTGTAGTTTAACCTCAAAGTAAAACATGAGCGTGTTAGTTACGTGTCAAGGCGTTACGATAGGGTTAACATGACTTCTATAGTATTTTACGGTTAATTTTAGTCGAAGATATTGATCTGTATTGTTTATTTTATTTTTACGAAGCAGTAAACAAAAGCTTAGCCTGTTATTACGGAACTATTAGGAATATTTTGGCATGTAACGAAACTCTAATAGGGGGAAAAAGGCGTTGTAATTGGTGGTCGCTTAATAACCTTGACGAACAACTAAAATTATTGGGTTTCTACAAAAGTTCGGTGACCGAATTGGGGATTTGGTGCAATGGTTTGGCGGTCCGGCGTTAAGCTGTGCGTATTGTGGGTTAGACCTTTGATGAAACCTATTATTTTATTAGCATATAATAGCATAGGTTGATCAGCTTTCTAATTTTCCCACTGCTGGGACTTTGGCGTCCTCTCTAAGAGAGGGAATGTACCGTTATCCACCACGCGGGCCCAGTGCGTGTTGGTGAATGTCACATATCTTCGAATTTTTTCTTCTTTCGTTCTAGGA
Source organism: Mythimna albipuncta (assembly GCA_929112965.1). NCBI lineage: Eukaryota > Metazoa > Arthropoda > Insecta > Lepidoptera > Noctuidae > Mythimna > Mythimna albipuncta. The sequence continues at coordinate 4,891,542 of OV815973.1, forward strand.
CATGGTGGCTCTCTTTTCCTTCATCGTTTTGAGAGCGATGGTCATGAAATAAATTACACAAATGAGGCTGGGTTTGAACCCCGACCTGAACTTATAATTCAGGGCTGTTACCGCTCCGCCATCACTGCTCTCATCGTGTTTATTTTATTATGTTGTATAGGTATAGTAAATATTACTTTGAAATTTACTCTTACTGCATCAATATCAATAGGAAGATTTCTAATAAATAGCTCTTCTTCATCGTTTTAATGAGTTGATAGTAAAAAACTGTTTTTATAATTAAGAATTGTAACAAAACTTTTTAGATTTTTAACCCCGGAAAAGAGGGGTGTTATAAGTTTGACGTTTCTGTGTGTCTGTTCGTGGCATCGTAGCTTCTAAGCGAGTGGACCGATTTTGATGCGGTGTTTAAATTAATATTTTCTGTTTTCAAGCATATGGCACCCCAGGGCTGCAGCTGAAAATCAGCGTCAGGGGATGACTTCGTGTTACCACTTGGCATTATGCTGAGCTGAGGTCCTTTCTTGCATTACACAATGTACTATTTGTGTAAAGGTGTTTCCTAATTTTGTAATGCCACTAGACGAAGTTTTTTTTCTTTAAATTTTTGGGGCTCAATCGGTGGCAATGTTAATTATAGTTTCCGTGGCACACATGGGCACTTGAAGCACTCTAACGCGTGGCTCAAGTCCTGTACCCCTAGCCAAGTTGCTAATCTGCAACAGTTAACACTAGTAGAAAGCTTCAAATGTACGGGAATGACGTCATCTCAACGCTCAGTCGAGTGGTCAGAACAAAAGATTCGGCGACGCGGTCAACTCGAAGCGTTCGACGCAAGCGAAACGGTTGTACCTTGGCTAGGGGGGCTGAATAGTAGTAGTACCAGAAACAATAGACAACAAAATAGTACTTCTAACTCCAACGTTTAGCACTCTCTAGAGAGTTTCTTCTCGAAGTAGTAATTACATTTTTCTCTCTCGATTCACGTAACATACAAACTTAACTACTTACAAAACTTACTCTATTCCAAAAAAGTTAAATAAGATTGTGTATAATTAATCAGAACACTCAGGAATGGCCACAAAACATGTACTTACGCCACCAAGATTACATCCATACAGAATGGCCGAAATCACGGACTGTCGGGCAGAAAAGTTTTTCTCCATCGCTCCAAACTTAGTGAGTGTCGAAGTACTTTCAGTTACAAAAGTTTTTGCTACAGACTTTATCCGGACTACTGCTGACGTAAAGCTATAAAAGGAATTATTATTAGGAGGTATTAGGACTCGAGGGCCACCTGTTTTTCTTCAGAAGTAAGGGTTAAGTAGAAGATCTAAAACTTTGTACCTTAGTGCTAGTAATTAATCGGCATTTGAAATCTTGACGGTATCGTTGGCGCTGTGGTTGAGCGATTGGCTGTTGCGCTGCACGTTCAGGGTCCGATTCCTGCACAGAATAAACATTTATATGTATGGCCTGCAGCTAGTTGTTCTGAATGTCTTGTACAGGATGTTAGTTTACGTGATTGTGAATGCACCTACGTTATAGGAGTGATAACTAGGTGTGATTTACGCTACAACACGAGTTTAAAATATATTGTATCATTTCCAACACATTAACAATAATAATAATATTCCACAACTATCACACAAGGCGTCTATTCTCAAGCTAAGCAGAGCTTGTGTTATGAGTACTAGACAACTGATAAATTTACTTATATATTTCTAAATACATACATAGTATAGATAAATTACACCCAGACAGAGAACAAATTTTGTCCTCGTATTTAGAAATATAAGTAAGTTTATCAGTTGTCTAGTACTCATAACACAAGCTCATCGTGCTCATCACACAAATATTTGTCCTGGGTGGGAATCGAACCCACGACCTCCGGCATAGAAGTCAGGGCTACTAACCACTAGACCAACAGGCCAGTCATTAGTCAATTTCATAACTTGGATGTGTTTTATCTAAATTATATTATACTATTATATGGGAATCAGTAAGGCAATAATTGTAAAAAACTGTTCAAGAGTATTGAAGGTCATCAAAAGATACTTTCTAAATCTTATTCCAAAGAAGTATCTTTTGACCTATGTATTGCCTACCTACATTTCTGCTATGGGCGTTTATAATATCGTTCGTATTATATCACGCATGCGGATTCGCTCCGCATCCGTGACCTCCGCAAATGTCCTTTTCATATAAGTACTTTTTGTAACGCGGGGAATAAGCACGCGGGATGCGTGGGGCAGTCTCGCATGCGTGATGTAATCCGCATGATATAATATTCCGCACAACTATCACACAACGCCGTCTAGTCCCAAGCTAAGCAGAGCTTGTGTTATGGGTACTAGACAACTGATAAATATACATATATATTTCTAAATACATACATATATATTTCTAAATACATACATATTTTATATAAATTACACCCAGACACAGAACAAATGATCATGCTCATCACACAAACATTTGTCCTGGGTGGGAATTGAACCCACGACCTCCGGCATAGCAGTCAGGGTCACTAACCACTAGACCAACAGGCCAGTCATAAAAAACACCCTTATGCGAACAGCGTAAACTCGACACCGTATAAACAACTATCGAGCTGTTCATATCGCTAACGAGTCTGTACGACTCATGGCATAAGTTTAATTGTAAACTATTCGAATCACGTTTATTCGATATCGACTACGGTAAGATGGTGTAGTTTTTCGATAGTAACTCATGGTTAGTGTACAGTAGTAGGAGTATATTTTGGCACCGAGTTGTCGCTTCTGACATACTGGTGTTGTGCTGACATGTTAATAGTCTAAGATCCGATTAAGAACGACCTTCACCGGTCTGTTTAATGGATGAAACGTATTTTATTATAAATTTAGTGTATGAAATAATATAACGCGGGTGGGTTGCCTAAGAAATTCCTGGCCAGACTATTATTAATAAAAAATTGAAAACTTATTATATTTTTAGAAAAATGCACAACCGTTATCCATACCAGATTTTTTTGCAGACAACACTATAACATCGTATTCGTAATGAAACAGCGTTTATTTTGGTATAGAATTTGTTGTATACAAAAAAAAACACACCTGTTTATGCATACCTGTTTATACCTGACAACTCATAGCTATGCCAGGAAACAAATAAGCAACCCAACATTTTTATGTTCTAAAGGCTTAACTCTTTCGGTTAGTACTAAATTTACGTTTAACACACTGGTGCAAATTACAAAAAAAAAAAAAAAATTGTTTGGCCAGGAATTTCTCAGGCAACCCACCCGCGTTATTTTATTTAATATACTAAATTTATCATAATATAGGTTTCATCCATTAAACAAACCGGTGAAGGTCGTTCTTAACCGTATCCTGTACTATAATACTTTAACATGATTGTAATAATGATATTGATTAAGTGTTCCCGCACACGGGCTACAAAATTTTTTTTACAACATTTGTTTTAGTATACAGCGTTATTTGTAAAACCTCAACAGGACTATATTACTAATATCTTAAACAACAACTTCTGTTCTATGACTTTTTACAAAAAATAATACATTTACCAAAAAAAAAACTTTCAAGATTTCGTTCTTATAACACATTTTTACTCTGTATTTTGCTATACTTACTCGTATCTACGTCTGCATGACGTGACGCAAGATCAAAGCACCCCCGCAGCCCGATCTCCACTACCCTCCGCTATTGTACTATCGCTTGCTACGCATAGACTTCATAATATTTAGAACGTTCAATTTAAATATTTTTTTTTTGTATGAAAAACTGATGAACTAAATTATAATAGATTAAAAGTCATGGAACAAAAATTGTTGATTGTGATGTTACTAACTGTGAGGTTGCCAGCGTTTTGCAAATAACCCCGTATACTAAAACTAATGTTGTATATAGATAGATAAAAACTAAAACGTCTCAATAATATCCGCTTCTTGATTTTAAATCAATGCGATTCTATCTTCCTCCCCCACTAAGCTGATTCAAGCGGTGTTATTTATCCGGAACCCAAGAACGTGTTTCCTGCGTTACTCCGAGTATTACCATGCTTATCGACTGTCAATCATCAGAGGAGCCTGACCAGCGGTGTTTACGTCGCATGTGTTGTTTGCGTCTAACGTAGGATTTCCGCCCCGAGTGTAGGATTACATAATACGCCGATTTTAGGCCAGTGTTTTCCCGGATTAAATGGGAAAGGTAAACGTTTTGAAGGTCTATTTTTAATGCCGTTTTAGGAAAGGTTATGGATAATGTAGTATCGTTAAGTGCTTTTATTTCTGGGGTCATTTTTTGGTTTTTTTTTGGTTAGAGGTACATATATAGGTTGCTTTTTTATTTTTGGTGGCAAATTTTAAATGATTCGTCTCGTTTTGAGTGGAGCAAGAGGAAGTTTCGGACTTTTACTAATTAAACCCACTTTTTAGGGTTCCTTACCTCAAAAGGAAAAAACGGAACCCTTATAGGATCACTTTGTTGTCCGTCCGTCTGTTTTTCCGTCTGTCTGTCTGTCTGTTTGTCTGTCTGTCAAGACCCGTTATTTCGAGAACTCGTGGAGGTATCGGATTGAAATTATAAACCATATACTCAGGTCTGCAGTATCTTCAAGCTGTGCAAAAATTAAAGTTCTAAGTTAACGAATAAAAAAGATATGGCCGTTTATGTCGCAAAAAAACGTACATAACGTATACTCTTAGAGTTCGAAATTCTACTACTTCCCGTTGACCCAGAAACCTGAAATTTGGTACAAAGCAAGGTCTTATAGCACAAGTGTAGGAAAAAATTTAAAAACAGTAAATTTGTTGTTACCAACGTCACAAAAAAAAATTGCAATTTGGAAAAATTTTCGAGACTCCATTCGGGAATTGTAGTTTGCACGAAACTCTCAGTGCGCGAGACCGCCTAGCAGTTGCCCAGTTTTTATTATTGATAGGCTCGCGTTTGACCACCATCTCACTAAACGATGATGTGGTCGCGACAGAGTACGCTTGCTTAAAAGTAACTTATTCACTCTTGATTTAAAGATCCCACTTGTGTTCTTTTAATATCCATTGCATTTCAGGGCCGCGTTAACTGTTTCAAACAGTCCCGTAGCCGTGAGATAATCCTGCTACATTTTTTTACGTGGGACACCATCAAATGACTTCACCCACTCTGGGTGGAGCAGTAGGGTATGTCAGACTTTTTTTTACTAACTAAAATCTAGTGTTTCTTTAGTTGCACTTTTTGTGAGGACTACGGTAACTCCTTCGAACAATCCGCAGCTAAGCAGGCGTCGGCCCTAACTGGTCTTATCGACCCCGCCTCCAAGGATTGTCTTTACCAAACAGTCAGACGGCGAACTACTTATTGCTCGCCGTAATCTCGCAGCACTAGAGGCATTAAATAACTGGTGTGCATTTATAAATATAAAATCCTATTTTTATTTTGAAAACATATGTATGTAATTGTATGTGATTCACACTTGCAAATGCAACAACAATCCACCAAAAACTTTATTCCTGGCCCTAGTTTTACATATTCGTTGGCAGCAAAATTATTACAGTTCAAGGCTAACAGAACCACAACATCAAAAAAATATCGACAGCAATAACATCACTAAAAACCACGATTTATCAATCAACATCCAATCTCATGTGCCGCCGTCAAAAATAGAGAAACAAGGAAAAAAAGAGTTTATCACATAGTAAAGGAAAAGCAAACAAAAGAAAAATAAATTATCCTCGTGACTCGGGGACCGGAGGACGGGAGAAAGGGGACCGGGGACCGGGGATCATGTTGGTATCACAATCCATCAATTAACTGCCTATCAAACGTCTATATGGGAGACGGTGTCCCTTTTTTATGTATTGGTTAAAGGAAATTCGTGAAATTGTACCTTTGGAAATGGCCAAAATCATTATTGAAAGTGATTCGATTCGAATGATAAAAAAAAGTATTTACGATACAAATTAATCACCATTTAGAAATACCAAATTCATTGAAAATAACATACGTAACCCTATATTTAATTAAATGAAATACTTAACACAAAATACCTTATTGTTAGTACCAAGCAAAAGAAAGAAAGAAAGAAACAGATTCTTTATTAAACGAAATACTTACATTCAATAGGCTGAAAACAAAATTACATTCAGCATTTCTATTTGGCACCCAGCAAACTATCAAAAAGTAATCACAAAATATCATGCTCAAAAACATGGCTGCCGAAGTTGCGACAAAATCAAGTCAGTATTAAACGAGGTCCTTATAAAAATTCGTCATAACACCGGAGAGTACTTCCCAAATTCATTACTGGGCACGCTCATTTGCTCTAAATGCGAAAAGAATGCAAATCGCTAAAAGAAAAATAGCCGACCTCGAAAGCTTGGAAGTTTTCCGCATCGAACTGTAGTTACAATGGGCGGTCAACAGATGGCGTTAGGAGTTGCGAGGTTACTTTCTCACTCGAGTATTGTTTGTTTTCGGTTCGTGTTTTAATTTTATTTTTATTGGGATCTTGGCCTTGTATCCATTCCGTGGAAGTGTTTGGTGTTGAGCTTAGCTGTAATGAGTTTTATTTGTGCTTAGTATTGTAATATCGCTAGGCCCATTTAAACGATTTGTCAGAGAATCCGAACTGTTTGCTCGAATCGTGTTTTTTTTTAATTGTTGATAGGTTTGTGCTTGACCGCTATCTCATCTGATGGAAAGCGACGATGTGGTCGACGATAGAGCGCGCTTATCTAGAAGTAACCTATGCACTCTTGACTTAAAGATTCCCGGGTTGTAGTTATCAGGAAACATAGACTCCAGCAGAGATTCTACTCCTTAGCTGTACGCATAATGAAACTCCTAAACGCTTTTTTCTGTAGTGGGAAATCATCAGACTTTTTTTGACTAAAACATACACATGTAATTTTTCAGTTGCCCTTCGTGTTTCAGGGTCACGGTAATATCGGCCTTACGGCTTAACAACATAGGAATACAACACGCCGTTAACTCGAGTTTAGTCCGTACCGGACGGCCGGACGGCCAGCAACCCATAGCTCGTCGTCCACAAACCCACGCCTATAACGGTGGCCGGGAATCAAACCACGTGTCCTTTTCCTCCAATCAAGTCATCTAGGAAGCATTATTGTATTCTGTTTGACCTTTATTTACAAGTTTTATATTTTAACTTTTAGACATTTCCAAAATAACATAAATATACTGGTTATTTTTGGTAAAATTTTGAAAAAGAATACATTTCATCCTTAATTTATTATTAGTTTGTCTTTTAAAAGATTGTGTTACAATTAATAGCAACATAAAAATCTAAAGTAGTATAATAATAAATGAGAAGCTTATTTCTAGATCAATTTCTTTGGGGAGCGGTCTTAAATAGCCTATCTGGATCTAGAGGATTAAGGTTTTAGGACAAATCAAAATTTAAACCCACCTACTGGATTATATGAAATTGGGACAAAATTATTTTCGAGTTCAATGAATAAGTAATGAATGACTTAAGTAGTAGGATCCCGACCGTTGACGTAGGTTCTAGATGAGACGTTAATTAATTTCTAGGGTTCCGCACTTAAAGGGTAAAAACGAGACTTCATTGTCCGTCTGACTGTCACCAGGCTGTATCTCATGAACTGTGAAAGTTAGGCATTTGAAATTTTCACAGATGATGTGTTTCTGTTGTCTCTATAACAGCATATAATTCTAAGAATAAAAAAGAAACTGCATAGATAACGGTACAGAACCCTACATGCAGGAGTCCGACTTGCACTTGGCCGGTTTTTATTATTTAGTTTTATTTTTATTATACTTTCAAGTCCTTCACTCTGTAAGTGACGTTGTTAACTTTTTTTCATTGTTAATTTAAAGAAAAATATTTGCAGTCAAGCAGTGCTTGTCCAGTGTTCGTAGATCGTGGTATATACCCTTATATAATATATACTAGCTTTTGCTATTAAAGCCGCGCGGTTTCGCTCCCACTCTTTCCTACTATACCCTACTCTATCCTACCCTACTTTACCTTACTCTACCCTACTTACCCTACTTTACCTCACTCTACACTACTCTACCTTACTTTACCCTACTATACCCTTCTCTACCCTACCCTATCCTAGTCTACTTTACCCTACTAATCTACTCTACCCTACTCTACCATACTTCATTTGTTACAAAAATATTTTTGTGCAAACTTCACATAAACCATCTACTAAATAGTCCGAACAAAGCCTAAACATTTGGTTTGGATAGGTGAGCTCGTTCTTGAGTTATAAAATAACAACTAAAAGTGGCATAGATTTTTATATATAGATATATAACCCCGCCAAATGTATCCTCTAAACGGTAAAGTAAAATATCAAGAGGATACCGGCGTGTCTTTAGTCAAAAATTCGAAGACATGTGAGTGAGATCCACCAATCTGCGTGGCGGTTTAAAGCCTTTACCCTCTCCTAGAGAAAAGGCCTGAGTCCCAACAGTGAGAATACTATAAGGCTAATTTTCTATGCTATCATTGTATATTTGCAGTTACAAATAAACATTACTGCAAAAGGCTTAAAATATCAAAAGAAGCAAATAGAACATAAAGCTGCGCCCACATTACACGCGTGATTCGAACACATAACAGCCCATTCACGCTAAACACGTCCCATTACAGTTTCGGTACAGATAACGCTGAAAATCAATTAAACAACAAAAGCTAACACGCTGGGTACGGAAGGGTACAGTTTCCATTGAAAATTTCTAAAATAGATATTAATTAAAGCTTCAAATGAATGAAAAATATTCATTGAATGCGCGAGTGTGATGACAATAGAGCATTGAAGTGAGAGGGAACAAAAGCTGGGGATAATTGGAATCTCGCTCGAACGCACTTCTCTTAGTCTTTGTCGAGCTACCACTTCATTGCGGCGCTTAGGAATGTTATAGTTTAAACTGTTCATTGGTCTAAACCAACTTTGACTGGATTCAGTTCTAACGTGTTTTATATTTAAAACTAGCTTCTGCCCGCGGCTTTGCCCGCGTGAAAGCCGGATTCTCCCTACAAATTTTGGACTCCCGTTTCCCCCTTTAGGGGCTCAATTTCGGTAAATCCGTTCTTAGCGAATGTCTAGATCTGTAAAGAACCTACCAGCCAAATTTTAAGATTGTAGGTGTTAGTTTCTAAATTTCGTGTTTAATTAGTGAGAGGTATTTCGATTTTATACAAATTTAGATTAATATAAGACAGAAAAATTAGATTATAATATAATATATAATATAATATAATATATCATTTATTTCTCTCAAAAAGGTACATCTTAACACAAGTAATATTTAGACATTTTGCCTAAGACTAAAACCTTTGTGAGAGCTGGAGTCTGAACTAGGTTCGAGACCTGTGTGACAGATCTCCAGGCTCACACCCTTTTAAACATAATCGCATTTTGCGGCACATAAACATGAATCTTATGTTTGTAAAATTTTGAGCTAGAGAGATTTGTAGAATGACATTCTAAATGTAAAGGAAAAGTAATTTTTAATTAAAATGTGAGTGTAGTGTATAGGTGTAATGTATTTGTGTGCGGTGTATAATGTATGTGTATGATAGTGTGTAAATGATTATGATTAAAATTACTTTATGATTTAGATAATATATTCTGTGTCTTCATAGTCCAAATCAAGAAGCCAGTTCGTTACTGTTGTTTTACATTTATATTTAGTCATTTCGTACATATGTAAAATTTTATTTACTCGGTTGTAAATATAGGAACCAAGGAAATTATAAAAACGTTGAGCTAGCCTCGAATGAGCAGGGATGGATGAACAAACAGTATGCTTTCTTCTCAGAGATTTAAACTTATCCGGGTTAAAGGAATTGCGAGTGTGGACTGTTAAGATTAAGTTTAAAATGAATAATTTCCGAATGGAGAGCACCATGCAGGTTTTGTAAAGTTCCGTGGTAGGAAATTGATAAGGAAGACACCAACCAACTTTAAGGATTGCTCTTTGGGCACGTTCCAGCCTAATGATATGTGTTTTCGCTGATCCACCCCACACAACTATACAGTACTGGGCAACTGACTGACCGAGGGCTAGATAGACTTGTCTGAGCACAATTTCGTCAGCCACATGGCGAAGGTTTTTAAAAATAAATATCAATTTACGAAGTCGGGATGAAAGTAAATCTATGTGTTTGGAAAATGATAAAGAGTCATCTATGAGGACACCCAAATATTTTATATTATCTGTACGACTTAGATGAGGGCAGCTGCATGGTGATTGTGCTGCATTACAAGAGTGTGCAATCAAAGAAAAATGGGATGACGAAAGTTTGCCAACTTTGGACAGGGAAAAAGTAAGATACTTTGATTTTTCAACATTTAAAGTGAGCAGATTTTGTGCCAACCAGCTAGTTACAATGTCAACTCCCAGTTGTGCATGTTTGAATGTCGACTCCCAGGAGTCACCATGAAATATTAAGGCAGTATCATCAGCGTAAGTAAAAATGGATCCATTAGTAAGCTTTTGACGACAGAGGTCATTAATATAAATGAGAAATAAGGTCGGTCCAATGATACTACCTTGTGGTACACCGTAGGTTATTGGGAGTTCGTCACTTATCCATTCGCCTATTTTGACACATTGACGTCTTCCTGTAAGGTAGCTCTTAAAAAGTAGGAGCTGAACGCCTCTGATACCGATGTTCTCAAGCTTAATTATGAGTTTAGGAATCGAGATGGTATCAAAGGCTTTTGCCAGATCTAGGAAGACGCCTAAAACACACTGTTTGTTGTCCAAATGACTAACGATGTCATTAGTGAGATCCAGTACCGCATTACTGGTGGAAATTCCTGAACGAAAACCATATTGGCAAGGGGACAAAAGACTATAGTGCTCAAGGTATTTAACGAGCCTGTTATTCATTAGCCTCTCAAGCAGTTTGGATAGTGTAGGAAGAATTGATATGGGTCGGTAATTGCAAGGTTTGTCTCTATCCCCGTTTTTGTGCAAGGGATGAACGATTGCCAGCTTGAATGCATCAGGAAAGACTCCTGTACTAAGGGCCAGGTTATATAAATATGTCATATGAGGGATAAGTATGTGTTTAAATCTTTTAAGAAATGTCCCCGACACGTTATCGGCACCCACTGCACAGTCGGACCTAAGCATGTTAATTAAATGTTCCAACTCAGAATCGTCTGTTTGTAAGAGGACAAAAGTTTTATGGTCATCGGTATTTTCAGGTCGTAAGGATGTAGTTGGAACAGCTATGTTTTCAGCTAATGAGCGTCCAAAGTCCAAGATTAGTTATTACTAGACGTTGGATTATATACACTATCAAATTACCAAAATGTGTATGCAATTAGGCGCTAAAAAGGGCGAAACATGCACAATAAAAAAATGGTAAAGGACCTGTAAGTAGTTTGTACGCAACGCCGACATCTACTTACGGGTCATTGAACTCGCCCAGCTGACGTTTTCTTAAAGAAATTAATTTCGTACATGCGTAAATTAATACGAGTTTTGAAAAAAGGTACTTTATTTTGTTAATATTATCTTTACAATTTGGTAGTGTTTCATGTACTGGATCGACCCGGGGTTAAAACGATTAAAATTTAGCGGCGTTAAATAATTCAATGATTAATAAATAAATGCCAGATAAGACGAAAAATTTACCGTACGGTATCTACATCACGAAGGGGTCTCCGTATGCATATAAAAACAAATTGTACCTACTAATCCTCCCAAATCGCTCACATTCACGAGAATATCTTTATCTTATCAAAAAGAAATAACACTTGTTGCTTCCCCCAAGTCTGACTTCGTCACGTGAGAGATATAAATGCTGGATGCAAGTGGCTCCTTATCGAGCGCTCCCACAGGCACAATAACTGGTCACAATTTATGCACCATTGCAATCTTAAAACTCCGCAGTTTATGGGCGTGTGAACTCAGATAGCACTTAGTGGAATCGCCTGGAGTTTTGTCTACTAAAATCTAGATGGTATTATTCCTTTGTGGCGTACTTGTGCTAAATCAGTCGTTTGGTTACCTACTTTGTGCTACTTTGTGCCTTCGTGCTTAAGAAATATTCTTTTAAGTTTTCATTTATTGTTTACCAGTTTTTCCCGCAGCTTCGCTCGCGTACATAAAATATAGCCTATGTAACTCAGGAATAAAGCAGCTTTCTATCGGAGAAAAAATTTTTGCGGTTGGACCAGTACTTTCAGAGATTACCTCCCACGAACAAAAAAAAAACGTACGTCTTTACAATATCAAATATAAATCGCCCAGCCCGTGATACTAGTCCAATACAACAGCTCATACACATGTTTCTCTAAAAATTTTGGAAACACAGATATCTTGTGGTTATTTATTATTTCACAAATTTAATTTTTTATTAAAAAATAAATTTGTGTAAAACTACTCTAATTCCTTTTAAAATTTGCTATTTTTCAGAAGCTTAGAACCTTCATAATGTAATTATAAATTACAAAAATAAAGAAAACATATTTATGGAAACCTTGAACATTTAATCGATATTCTGGATGAAGTAAATTTTTGAACAAGTTTTGAGAAATATTCGTGTGAGTGACGGAAGTTACTGAATGCCAACCGAGCCTTCAGGCCTAAAGTTTTGTTATCGCTGTGCCCCTTTATCAAATATTGCGTTGGATGAAACAACAAGCCATTCTCACGTTGACGATATCGACCCGCAGGCCGCAGGATCCCGTATTTTTTAAGTAATAAATAAACTAAAAATAAATAAAATTACTGGACAGGTTTAAAAAAATCTTTTACCAGTTTAATATTACATTATCACTGATTTTACCCCCTTGTTCATGAGGAAGTCATCATCATTATCATCATCATCACCATCTGTTTTTTTAATGTTCCCACACTGGGACTCAGTCGTTCTCTTTAGGAGAGAGAATGGGCCGTAAACCACCAGGCGAGCCCAGTGTGGGTTGGTGAATGTCACATGTCTTCAAATTTTTGGTTCTAGGACATGCCAGTTTCTTCACAATGTTTTTCTATATCGTTTTGAGAGCAGTGGTACTGGAATAAATTACACAAAGTAAGCACCTAGCAGGGTTTGAATCCGCGACCTACAACTTGTAAGTCGGAGCCATTGCCACTCGGCCACCGTTGCTCTCATGAGGAAGGATTAAGTGTATATACATGCATATTGTAGAAAAGAAAAGCCGAGAATCACAGATATAACTAACACCCAAGCAGAGCTGAGGCGGGTCGATTGTATATTTAAATTTCACATTTATCATTGTACACTCAAACGGCAGAACAGATTCGGAAAATTTGGCACACGGTTAGCCTAAGTCCTGGAATTAAATTAACTATGGTCATAGAATACTTTTTATCGATTTAATTTCTTAGTTTTTTGCGGGCGAAGCCACCCCCTGAAGGTAGTAAAACGCTAAAAATAAATAAATAAGTCATTCCTCGTGAAACCGTAAAGTGAGTCAGCAAACTGGCACACTTATTCAACTCGTTACGACTCCTCTGGGATTACAATAAGCCCGGTATATGACGGTTAATAGGCCACACAGATTAGTGGCAATTACCAATCATTAGCGTAATTAACTTAAATTTAATCGTGCATAGACACACCTTCCGTCATTACTGTATTTATAAATAGCTGGCGAACTTCGTATCGCCTAACGGTCAATGAATGTGTTATATCTTTCGATCTAGTCAAACGATTGCGATGAAACAAAGCCTAAATAATGTATCAAGTTACACACAATTTTAATGTAAAAAGTAAAAAAAAAAAACTCAAAACTTCTACAGATTTATTATGTGTAGATTAATGAATTCCTGTTTCCCTCGTCATCACAATAAAACGGCTGGATTAATTTCACTATTTCTTTTTTTTTTAATTTGTTATTGTCAGGAAAAGGTCCTTATGAAGGCAAAAATTGGGCAAGTGCGAGTCGGACTAGCGCCTTGAGGGTTCCGTACAAACTTACCTGTGTATATACATAGTTAAATTCCCGAATGAAGCCTCGATGATTTTCCGAATCGCAAAAAAGAAATTGTGACGTAACAACAAAACTGTTTTCTGATTTATTCTTATACCTGTGCTACAAAACCTTGCTTATGCCAAATTTCAAGATTCTGGGTCAATAGGAAGTACCTATGAGTTTTGATTCCCTTGAAAGTGTCGAAATATACGTTTTTTGCGATATAAACGGCCGTATCTTTTTTCGTTAACTTAGACGTTTGATTTTTTCACAGCTTTACGGGACAACAGACTTGAATATAATTATGGTTTTAATTTCAATTCGATTCCACCACGCATTGCCAAAGACAGGCAGAGAGATGGACAGACAGACAGACGGACGGACGGACAACAAAGTGATCCTATAATGGTTCCGTTTATTCATTTTGAGATACGGAACCCTAAAAAAAAACAACATGTAGGTACGAAAAGATAATTTCGGTTAGAGTATATAAAGTTTGTGCCAGTAGACCGTCCGGAGTCAGACCCGTCGTCAAACGACAACTGGTTTTATAACTTCATGTTCATTGACCCGCGACGACAACTGTTACTACCCTCGTTTATCTAGCTAATGTCTTATTTATTCACCGCCTTAAATTATTTCAATTCACTACAAACGCTAACAAGAGCGTACCTGTGATAATTAATAAATTATTTGTTTAATCTTGTACAAAAGACTTACATAACATACATATATAGTCAGCCTTTTAATGTTCCCACTGCTGGGACTCAGGCCTCCTTTCTAGGAGAGGGAATGGGCCGTAATCCATTACGCGGGCCCAGTGCGGTTTGATAGATGCCACATGTCTTCGAATTTTTGGTTCTAGGACATGCCGGTTTCCTCACGATGTTTTCCTTCAAGTTTTGAGAGCAGTGGTGATGAAATAAATTACACAAAGTAAGTCGCCTGGCAGGGTTTGAACCCGCAACCTAAAGTACTATCTACAAAAGACTTTAGTTGTATACCCAACAAAATAACGGGAAATGTGAAACAAAACAAAGGTATTTTAAATTAATTAGAACCGTGTGTAACAATGGGAACCAACTCAGTATGGATAAACAGCCACAAAGCGCTTGACCTTATTTGGTGAACGTTTAAAATGGGCCGCATTTTCACCGGACCGTAATGATAAAACATTAAAACGTTATATTCGTAGATCATGTAAGTGGATTTAATAACTTTGATTATAAAATTTTATTATAAATGATGTACCTAAAATCGGTATCAAAGATTTTCAGATGTGTCATTTAATTTGCATAAAAGAAGACGAAGCTACAACTATTACTAAAGTACGTCTTTTTAGGGTTCCGTAGCCAAATGGTAAAAACGGAACCCTTATAGATTCGTCATGTCTGTCTGTCTGTCTGTCGGTCTGTCTGTCTGTCGGTCTGTCTGTCTGTCTGTCTGTCGGTCTGTCTGTCTGTCTGTCTGTCTGTCCGTCCATATGTCACAGCCACTTTTTTCCGAAACTATAAGAGCTATACTGTTGAAACTTTGTAAGTAGATGTATTCTGTGAACCGCTTTAAGGTTTCTAATATCATTTTTTTCTAACTTGAATAGTTTATGCAAGAGACACTTCCAAAGTGGTAAAATGTGTGTCGTCGTCCCCCCTGTAACTTCTAAAATAAGAGAATGATAAAACTAAAAAAAAATATATGATGTACGTTACTATAAAAATTACCAAAGAAAATTGGTTTGAACAAGATCTAGTAAGTAGTTTTTTTTTTAATACGTCATAAATCTAAAAAAATATACTATCATTAAAACATCGATCAAAGTTACAACGAACTTCAAGAACTTTTATATTATGTTACTTGCTGCTACGGAACCCTCCATGGGCGAGTCCGACTCGCACTTGGCCGGTTTTTTACTACTGTGATCTAAAATGAATGCTCTAAACCTTAGTTTGATCATGAAATGTTTTCAGTTCTTTTAATTTATTGTGATGTGATATTTATTACTTTTTATTTGAGCCTACATCTGTGCCTATAATTATGATGATGGACCCTGAATTCTTAGACCTTCGTAAGGCGTACGAGGGGCCGAAACCAATTCGCAAAAGTCCCGTAGACAGTTTCATGGAACGTGATACTAACTTACTATTCCTGTATACGATATGTAAGTGCACCTAAAAACTAACCCTGATTGGTGGAAAATTATTGTGACATATGGAAAAGAAAGATATTATTTGTGCTGTGTCTATGTTCTATTACAAATATCTATTAGGTATATTACTAGGTATGCCCTAGCACACAGTGAAGTCTTTTTCGACCCAAAGGTTAATTGGTAGAGAACGTATTTTAGCATAAAGTCCGCCTGTGTACCGCTTTTATACGAATTAAATAATTTAAACAATAATATCTATGGAAACTAACAAACCATCACCAGACATCATACGTATAGTTATAGGGAAATCCCTATATGTATACAAAAAGAAACCTTTGAAGCAATTTCTACTTAACCTACTTGGAACGAAATGGAACAGGCTCCCAGAAAGTGTTGTAAAAGGTAGTAAAAAGTACGTTGGACAGGTTGGACTGTTTTAAAAATCGGTTGGACAGACTAAAAATCTCTAAACTATAAAATACACACACTAGCTAATAGCTGCTAGTGAGTCTTACCAAATAATAATAATAATAATAATGACAGACCGGAGCCCAAATTCAGTATTAGAATAAGCATAATCGACCTTATAACGTTCCCACTGTTAGGACTCTAGCCTCCTCTCTAGGAGAGGGAATGGGCCGTAATCCACCACGCGGGCCCAATGCATGTTGGTTGATGTCACATGTCTTCGAATTTTTGGTTCTAGGACATGCCGATTTTCTCTCGATGTTTTTCTTCATTGTTTTAAGAGCAGTGGTGATGAAATAAATTACACAAAGTAAAAACGCGATAGTAACTAGCTAGGCTCGAACCCGCGACCTACAACTCGTAAGTGAGAGCCGTTACCACTCGGCCACTACTGAACAATTCATTGTTAACTTTGCCAAAAAAAAGATTGTTACAGCCACAAAAATACAGCAATATCATTTACAACATGCCTCCCTAAGGGCAACGAACCAACGATCAGCTAAACTGCAGGGGTGTGTACTGTATCAATGACGCTATTGTGGGCAGAACGGCCTATTGTTGGGCAAAACGACACTCGATCCGATCCTAGCATAACTATTGGCTGTCAGTTTTTATAGTCGATAAAAAATGTTTGAGTATGAACCTTTTGAGCCCGGGCGTTGACTTCAATGCTTTAATAATATGTGGCATGACATCTTGGAAATGGTTTTTGTAATGTGAAAAGGATTTTATGATACTACTAGCTGCTGCCCGCGACGTCGTCTGCGTGAAGGCTCTACAGTACCAAAAATACCTAAGATGTCAGTGTCGCTATAGAAGTAAACAACTTTTAAAATAGCATTAATATATAAGTTTTTTTTTGCAAGCGAAGCAAGTGAAGAGAGTTATATGGGAATCCTGCTGAGTTCAGTCATAAGATGTGACTGAATGAAATAGAGAAAATAATGCAGGAATACATTCCAGGACACAAAAGAGTAAAACTACGTACAAAGGTATCATCATACCTTACAACACTTCCCTATAAACTACGTTGGTAGTTGTGCTGCCAGGAGCCAAAATGTAAAGAGAGTCAGGACTGGTGACGCGGGAGCAAGCGACGTACAGTTGCCCGTGTGAGAAGCAACTCGTCCTGAGATCGACACCCACTGCCTTCAGTGTCTGCGAAGCAAACACTCACGGGGAACTATACGCGCTTGAACTGGAACGGGAAGTTGTAAGGTATGAATGGAATGCGTGGTATAAATACTGCCTCGCCTACGCCACAACCCGTAAGAATTTCCGCCTCAATGGTGTGCCTGTGGAGAGAGATGACTTTAAGGCGGGTCCCGTTACACAATTTCGGAGGAGAAAGGTTCCGAAGAAGCATAATCGGGACACCGACCTTCAACTTGATGGTATGCGCTGGAAGTCCACTTGCTGACAGGGAGTTCAGAATTCCACGGGATAATGTGTGGCGTCATCGTGCTCGACAACAGTGTTTATCGAGGTGTAGACCACTTCATTCCCCTAAATTTCCGAGAGAATGCATTCGTTATTTGCTGCAGCCTGCTCATTTTTGGGCGTCGGCGATGTCCCTCACACACCCAAGGAGCTGGTGCGGTATATGACTGATGTCCCCGTACACACAGCGAATGAGTTCTTCTAAGCTGGATACCACTCTACCGAGAGACTCTGGAAGCACCACCTGTCAGAGTGCCTTCGCCAAGACTTAGAAGGACATCGGTGAATTCTTGCAATGCACGTGTATTGCCGCCGAGCCGAGCTCTCATATTAATGGTCAAGCGGAGCTAAGAAGATCGAAGGAAGATCGTTTCAACGAAGTATTCACCTCGTCAGCCCTCGATACTCGCGTCACCATGGGAAGTGTTTGCCGGAAATCGCCACTGAACAGAATTGTGACACCACCCATCAAATGTTCGTTCCTGCAGATGTTCTGCAGGGTTCTGTCCACGGCTTCAACTGCCTTCCACTGGCCATCGTACACTCATCCCATACGATCAGAGAGCAATCCTTGAGCACGTGTCTCTTATCGCTGTCCCTTATGGCATGTGCTGTCTTGCCACCTGGAAGCAGTATGGCAGCGATTCTCGACGACGCTACAGCAATAGCAATTTTGCCTTGCCTCCTGACCTCTGCAAATATGTCACAAATGTTTTTCCTGTTCTACCAGGAGCATCCAAGAAAAACATGTTACCCTGGTTTTACCCAACGCTTTCAAGGACGGTGTCATAAATTTGTTTTTGCTCTGAAGATAACAAAGTGACATGGTCATTTTGTATGGTGGTCATTTCACCCGGATCGTAATTTATCCCAGCGTTATACTCCCGATTTCCACGGCCTTGATGCAGAGATGATTGGGGAGCTGGTAACCCATATTCGATCAGCGGTTTGCCGCCGATAGAAATGACCACATCTTGAAGTGAACTGAGACAGGTGTTCAGCACGCGTTCATCAGTTACTTCGTCTTCGTCTCCAGTAGCACGCCTCAAAGCTCGTAGAAAATCTTCAGACAGATGATGGCGATACTTCTCCCATAAAGCTACCGGGTTCGCGACTCCACAAAACACCAACCGATCCCAATTTTTGTCACCGTCGAGAAGGTGACGTGCTATGCAGGCTGCGCGGTAAGTGGGATACTCCACGCCATCAAATGTCCTCTGGAAGGCGAAAGGCTTCGGGCCTCGGACAGTGGGAAGTAATAACCGCAGAAAATAGCATTCGCCATTATTCGGATGCGCGGTAGGTATCCAATGCGGTGTCCTTGAAATTTCCCGGAAAACCTTCCACAGCACCTCCTCGTCGACGTCGGTTAAATACAACCCTTTGCTTGTCGTACGTGTAATATGAAGGCTCCTCGTCATACGTAAGGGATCTCGCAAACTGGTTGAATTCACAGAGCTGGAAAAATAGCACCATGTTAACACCGCATTTTTTTTAATTAGCTTCCTCAACTCTGCTCAAGATTTTTAGGGTTTTGTTGGAACTTGAATTTGTCAAAACGAAATATACGTTACAACTTTTATCATCTATGAATTTCAAGAATAACTAACTACTAACCTCGCCAACATGATCAAATTTAAATTATTAATTTCCAAAAAGTGTTAACATGTAACTTGATTTGATTTTTATGAAATCTCATAGATGGCGCTACTTCAAAATTGTCTTTGTACTACTAACATTCATTAAACTATGTTTCTCTGCCCAAGTTACTGAAATGGCGTAGAATTTATAGCGTAAAGCTAGATAATAGCAAGGCTTACTCAAAAACAACATTTAAATATGCATCGTTATATTACACTTTGTCACAGAATGCGTAAGAAAAATAATGATTCACAGCTCCTCCCTCGTAGATGATAGCGTGATAATATGTAGCCTATATGTTGACCCGACCTCTTAGTAATATTCATGCAAAATTTGAAGTAAATCCATGCAGTACTTTTTGAGTTTAGCCCGGACATACATACAGACAAACAGACAAAAATTCTAAAAACTATATTTTTGGCTTCGATATGAATTGTGGATCACGTCCCAAGTATTCTTTTAAAAAAATATTCAATGTACAGTTTTGACTTTCGTACGATTTTATTTTATGTATAGATTTTTAATAGTTCTGGGTTTATTTAGTCCTTAACGATATACCTACTTATAAAACTAGGTTTTGCCTGTGACGACCTGTTTGTTCGATTGAATGTCGGTTATTTACACTAATAAAGAGGTGTTTTTAGGAGGTAATCTCTGAAAGTACTAGTCCGATTGCAATAAATTTAGCACCGATAGAAAGCTCCTTTATTCCTGATTCACATAGGCTATATATTATGTACGTGGGCGGAGCTGCGGGGAAAAGCTAGTTGCTCAATAAAAAGTAGGTGTATTATATCCTGTGTCCTTTCTTAGGGTTCAAGCTCACAAAACCTTGGAAGCGTCACAGACGGACAGAATTACTTTCACATTTATGGATTCTCTATTGAATGGCAATAAGCCGTTATTAAATAAATACGACGTTTATATACGTTTACGACGTTTACTAGCCAGCTTTTTAGCATGTTTGGACGCTTCTTTTCTTGTCTTAATATAATCGTAATAAATATTTAATTGACATAGCAAGAAGATTTGCCAAACTTCAATGGCAATGATCACGGAACAAATGGTCGATGGGGACAAAAGGTTCTGAGGTGGCGAATCGTACTGGAAGACGCAGAGTTGGAAGGCCTCCAATAAAATGGACCGATGACCTGGTCAGGGTTGCGGAATCTGATACAAACGATACGTGACGCACAGGACCGGTCGATGTGGCGACGCTTGGGGGAGGCCTATGTCCAACAGTGGACGTCTTTCGGCTGATATGATGATGATGATGATAATTGATAAAAATCACCCATTGTGGTATTGCTTGTCCCGGTTTATTCCTCATACGTATTCTCAGATACGATAAAGTCTCAATGATCGGTGGTACAGGTAATAAAATAGTGCAGGTAATCCTACAAGGTGTACCGATGATCTGGTAAGGGTTGGAGACAGGATCAATCATTGTGGCGACATTTGGGGGGGGGGGGGGTATATCCAACCGTGAACGTCTTTCAGCTGAAGTTATGACGAAATATTTGATGCTGTTAAATTATTTTACTTCGAGTTTTGCTTACCAGCAGTCGTTTTTTCTAATTGATTGTTTTTTTTTACCTTCTTTTGTATTTAATAGAAATGAACACATTGCTTTTGCTAGAAAAAGATAGCAATATTAATGTAATAAATAGCTTATAGAGAAAAATAATTGTTTCTCTCTAGTCTATTAATGAGTTATGGGATTGTAGTCGTCTACAAATACCATTAGTAATTCATGTTTGATTAATTATTCAACTATCGATAATCATGGTACAGCGGATGGTGACTAGTGCATTAGTAATAGACATAAATTATTATGTGTTTATTCATTACTATTATAGGAGCATGTTATTTACAATTTTAATTATTGTTATATAAAAAACTTAGATCATTATCTCTATATACTAGCTGCTGTCAGCGGCTTTGCTCGAGTGATGGTAAAAATCTATTCTAAGGAAATATATATTCCTGCAATAAAAAGTATTCTAGGTGCTATTCTAGGACATAAATAATCACTCACATACACACACACTTACAAACTTTCGACCTTATAACATTAGCGTGATTTTTTTAATATTGATAGACACGCGTTTGACCACTGTCTCACCTGATGGTAAATGCAAAAGGTGTCCCTGGTGGTAAAATGTGTGTGGGACACAAAATAGGTTAATGAAAACATATTCACAGCATTTATATTTTCGAAATGTGCGTATTTAATAAAACTAAGTATCCCCGCTTACGGGCCACAAAAAAGAGCTAGGAGCGGCCACAAAAAAAAGCTAAAAGCGGCCACAAAAAAAGAAAAAGCACGCGACAGCTTGTGAAGCGGCTTTTTAACGCAAAAAAATTATAAATTATTAATACAAAGAAACTTGATTTTTTTGCGTTGTATATTTTGTGTATCAGCTCTCATATGACTACTAACGGAACGTGATAAAGCATATGGTGCCCAGTATATTCATAAAACCCAACGATCCCTCATGTATCAAAATCTAAGGAGCAGTTAAAGAACTATGTAGAAACTGTTGAAAATACACACATACAGATACTGTTAAAAACCTAGTTGTCGCGTATAAACATAGAATGATAAAATACATGTTTGTATTTGTTAAAAGTGCTACGACAACTAATAGCTACGGTCTACGCGCTACGGCGTAGCCGCGTAACCTCGTGGCGCTACGACAGGGCTTAGGCTTGAGCCGACAATTTACTAAAATCTTCCTTCGATGGCGTGAACTATCACTTGGTCGTAAAACAAAGGACTACCTCTACCTCAGTCGTTTGTATGTGGAGTAGACATGTTTTATAGACAACACTCAATTTGCTTAGCCTTTTCCTAACTGTATTAGGATCGGCTTCCAGTCAAACTAGATGCAGTTCTGCCTAGTCAGTTCCATCATCAGACCACTAGACGTACGGCGATGTGCCACCGTTACTTGGTAGACATCCCACCTATACGCACAAAGTGTTTTGGGCACACATTTATTGTGCGTACAGCCAAGGAGTGGAATTCCCTGCCGGAGTCTGTGTTTCCTGATAGCTACAAATTAGGCTATTTAAGTCAAAAGTGAATAGATTACTTCTAGGCAAGCGTGCTCCATCGTCGACCACATCATCTCTTATCATTAGGTGAGATGGTGGTCAACGACGAGCCTATCAATATAATAAAAAAGAGATAAAAGTTAGATATCAGTATCTTAAAAACATGGAGTGACTGCATATATGTCTAGGAAAATAGGAGGCGCAGTGGTAGCCCTGACTTACGAATTGTAGGTGGCGGGTTCAAAGCCAGCTTGATTCATCAGTTTGTGTAAATTATTTCATCACCACTGTTCTCAAAATGGCAAAATAAAAACATTGTGAGAATTACCCTGAGTAAAATGAGATAGGCATGTTACCGATGATGGCAGATTTCACTTTTTTTTATTGAAAATCTTTATAACTTCAAGAAATTTAGATTTCATTCTTTCACAGTTATATTCGAATTCTTGGTGTATATATAATCATAATATTGATGTAGACGGAACTCGGTCGGAAGCTCGGCAAATATTCGGAACGCATACAAAATGAGAAATCTTGCTGACGTCAGTAAAACAAGCTAGTATTTACAATTTTCTGGTTGCATGTAACGGTTTTAATGAACAGCCTTAAGGCAAGGTTGCACTAATTTTGAACTTTTTTGAACTTTTGGGAAACCATGAATATAAAAGAGAGCACCATGAAAAAATATTTTATTAACATAAACCAGAAGATGGACGACGCTGCCCAGGTCGACTTGGAAAGAGGTGGCGAGACGACCGATGCTGGACTATTTCGAGGTGGCTCAAGAAAAGAATACCTGAAAGAAGTTGGGGGAGGCCTTTGCCCAGCAGTGGGGCAGTATAGGCTACTAAAAAAAAACATAAACCATATGACCAACCAACAAGATATACCTGTTTTAATTTTTACCCAGCGGTTGATCAGCGTTTGGAAATTTCATGGCTTAATAAAAAAATTCAAGAATCTGACCCTAACTTACGATTTCAAACGTGTTCCATATATCTACGAGATTCCGACACAGAAATATTTGAAAATTCTAAAGCTTGTGTTTAAAAGGATTTGGCAAAAACAAAATCGTTAAATAATTTTTAATTTTTTTTTATATAAAAATAAAATCACTATTACGGGGTCGCGAAATACAGGCCAGTACCTATAAAATTGTCTGTGACTGCAACCGGCTCTTAAAGTATATAATCTTTTGAATATTTAGCCGGCATTAAATACACAAGTACTCATACTGCTGCATAGGTGGCAGTACGAGTAACTGCGCAATTGATTCCGGCCAGTTGTGCCTGAATAGAGCACCGCTGACTTTTGAATACATTTTCTTCTGAAATATTGATTGATTTACTTATAATATATACATTCTGAAGAACACTTAACTAGCAATTTTTTGTGTAGTAAATATCATGTTGTTAATGTTTTTTTTGGCAAATGATTCTAGTCTTACTAAAAAAATATATGTTGATAATGTTGTAAATGAATCTGTAATAAACATATATATATTTTTAGACCTAGCTATTACCTAGGAGTAGGCTTCAGAAATTACTGTTTCATAGAACTGCTCGAGATTTAGAGCCTTAATAAAATCAACACCCACTCTTTACCCTCGTTCTGAGATTTTTTTGACAGGCTATCTGTACTCTTTTACATATTCCGTCTCACCTCAGCATATGCCCTTCGTCCTTCGTCCGTCCTTAAGGATAAATTTGACACGTGTATCATTAGCCTAATCCCACCTGCTTTGTAGCGCTCATTTTGCGCTACTCTCTGTATAATTAGGTTCTCGTTAATTTGAAAGTAAATCTGAATTATGTAAATCTAACGTATATTTTTTTTTACAGATTGGCAACCTGAAGCACTACTTCTTATTATCACATCCACACGTCAGTAAAAGATCGCCTAATGCCAGCATCGACCATATTAATAGGCTCAAAAATGACCCACAGGTAAGCAGAAATATTAATTTCTTTATTTTCATCACATACCAGGGGTGCAATTCTCTAAGAAAGCGCAACGCTGGCACAGCGACGAGTCGTCAGCGCAGTACATTGAATTAACAACCCAATGCCCCTTTACATTGGATATAATAGAATAGCACCCCTGACTTGAAATGATCAAATCTTACAATTATTATTAAGATCAGCTTATTATGAAATACGAATGAAACAACTGTATTGAACTAGCTCCTGCAAACGGCTGCGGCTTCGGCTGCTTGTATATTGAAAATTACATCATAACATCATTAAACAATACATAAGTCATTTCATTTATTCACTTACTAATAGCACAGGTTTTACTAAAACGATTAGAATCTAATTAAAAAAATAATCTAAACTAAAAAGAGCCCTAGACAAAGGAGAAGGCCGAACGCATCAGGCAACGGCGTTCTCGCCGATGTGATCCCGATTTCCGGCCACCGTAGGCGCGGGCTTGCAGACAGTGAGCAATGGGTAGCACTGTCCGGCCGTCCGGTAACTGTCCGGACCAAGCCCAAGTCGTCGACGGCGCGCTGTTTCCGCGCGCCTCAAGGAGTTGTCAGCAACAGCAGGGACCCAGCCGAGTCGAAGCCTACTGGGGCCAGGGTTATCCGAAAGGGCGCTTGAGCCCCGGTATGAAAGCGAGAAGGAGCGGGGTGGGTCTTTTAGTCAGTAAGAGTCTGACACTATCTCCCACTCCGCCCAAGAGCGGGGGATGTCATTGGATGATTTTTTCCCACCATTAAAAAAAAAGCCCTAAACAGAATTAGATCATTAATATTTAGGTACACAATTTTCTTAGGGCAAAGTGAACGTTTATTATTATTATCTGTAAGGCCTGAAACTGTAATTAAAAAAGTTAATTAATTCTAGGTTTCGTAGAACAGCAAAAAAACTAGTCACGTTAAATTATTTTAGTATGTTAGTAATTATTGAGTTTGACAAATTACATTTTAATTACGTCACTGTCTAGACAATAATTGTCTGCCATTTGTTTAAATTAGATGTTATCAAGTATAGGGGTGTGGAAAAGTAAGAAATAATTGAGATGTGAGAGCTATATGAGAATTAAACTCTATCATTACAAGATCAAATGCTTTAAATCAAATTACGTGTCTGTGGAGAGCCAAGATTTGAGATAGGAAATCATCCAATGATTTCTTCCTTTCTAGGGTGGAGCGAGAAACCATGTCAAATTCGTACTGACTTACACCTGTGTCTTTTAGTTGCCTTTTGTATTCTAGTTTCGCGGGGGTTTTTTTTTTGTTACCTTAGCGTTAGTTTAATCTGCTTTGTTTAATATATTTCATCTTCACTGCTCTCAAAACGGGGAAGGAAAATGTCGTGAGAAAACCGGCAAGAATTCGAAAATTATTGTGATATCCACCTACACTAGTCCCGCCTTTTATTTTTTTATTTAAACTTCATGTACAGTAGTGGTACATAGGCGGACTTAATGCAACAAGGCATTCTCTCCCAGTCAACCTTTGGGTTAAAAAAGAGATCACTGTGGTAAGTTTGCACAATAAACAAATAACAAATTATGAAAACGGAAAAAACATAAGCTATTTATATATAATATATAATAAAATACATAAATATGCTAAAATAATAAACTAATAAATATCAAATCTTAAAGAGAACTTAATAACAATTCTGACGAAGAACAAACTAAGGTTGAGAGGACTTCAAGTAGTAGTTTCGAATTTTACGTTTGAAGGAAAATTTACTTTCGGCTTTTAAATGGCCCATTCCCTCTTCCAGAGATAAGATCTGAGTCCCAGCAGTGGGAACATTATAAGGCTGATCAAGGACACAAAGAAACACATACATAAACACATAGCATAACATTACAGCATCTATATACATATGCTTGTGTCATTTAACAAAACTGTTTCCAAGACTAACCAACTCGCATAGTAACCAATTGATCTTCAACCTATAACTCCCATACCATCCGTTTGTTTGCGGACCCAATCAATACACGTTAATTTGATTGACATCGGTCCGCCATCAAATTATTCATTGGGATTATCCTTAAAGTTATCGGCTTCAATATCATGACTTGCTCCGTTCTGAATAATTGATTCTGTGCTGTATTGACGTAAGGATTCTGTCTCAAGGGATTGGCCAGTTAGTTAATCTTCCAATTTGAATGGGATTTAGCCATCCATGAAGTTTTCCTGTCGACTGCTTGTCGAGAATGGAGGTCCGGTGGAAAGATCAATATGCCTGAGTGATTCTGATGGTTATAGGCACTTATGAGTTTAATTTATCAGAAACTTAAATGTATTTGGGACAGTGTAAATCACGAAATGTACTCATTTGAAAGAAAGAAAGAAAAAGAATTTACTTGTACCAAGAAAATTATTATATTATTTTAGCTCAAATGCTAATAAGCAAAGGCAAAAATACAATTATTAAATAACACGAATCAAAAATAAAAGAAGCAAATAATACTGTTGTTGTGTTGTCCACGGCAGCGTCACATCCTGTCGCAGGTATGAGACCTGTAAAATATAAAGTAGCACATTACTTACACTATTTTTTACTTTAAAGTAATACATTTATAGACGTTTGGTTCTGCCCTGGCTGGAGGCTTTGATTAGAGATCAAGGCCTCCACAGGCAAGTCCGGTTAAGGAGCCGACAACCTCCGAGGTTGACCAGCGAGAGGCAACACACAAAAAAAAACCGTTTGGTTCTCAACATACCCACTGTTTCTGGCCTACTTGCCTGTGACGGGCGCGCGATGTTTGGATGGCGTATTTGACATGCCTTAAAAATTCTTTGTAAGTTAAAGGTTCTTTGTAAATTATGCTTTTCAGACTTCAAACACTAGCTTACAAATTAATAATACGTTTATTTCGACTATTAAAGGACCACAGCACACACAGTAAAATAACAACAAAAACATTTACAATTACAATTACCAAGACCACATACACAAATTAATTAAACACGTATTATTTACAGAATCCAATTGCTCAGCAAATGAACCATACAGAAATGGTCGAAATACCTTTACGCAAATTCGAAAATACTAACAGAGAATCAAAGCATTTACAATTTTTATTGTAGCTTGCATTTCAATCGTTTTCGTTTCGCTAGAAACTCAAATTGTTTTAATAATATTCCACAACTATCACACAACGCCGTCTAGTCCCAAACTAAGCAGAGCTTGTGTTATGAGTACTAGAAAACTGATAAACATACTTATATATTTCTAAATACATACATATATAGATAAATCACACCCAGACACAGAACAAATGATCATGCTCATCACACAAACATTTGTTCTGGGTAGGAGTCGAACCCACGACCTCCGGCATAGCAGTCAGGGTCACTAGCCACTAGACCAACAGGCCAGTCGAAGTCGTTTTATAGTTTAACAAGCAATAAAGGTATTATGCAATGTACTGCTACTTTACACCGAGTGAGTATTTGACCTCCAAAACCCAATTACTTGGGAACGCCAATATCCTAAGTTCAGACATAATAGATATTATCATTGTTAGCAAGTTTAGTAGTTCTAGACTAGTTGCTGTTAATATGCCGTTGTTTATGACCAGAACGTGACGACTCGCATTTTGTAGCATTACTAACGATCCTGCGTTAATGGGTTTAAATACATATACAGGGTTAGTTGTATGACAAACTCTCAGAACTACCGTCATAAATAGGTAATAACTTTTGTTCTACGACTTAAAAAAATATCATAATTTTAGTTCAACAGATTTTCATACAAAAATAATATTTAAATTGAACGTTCTAAATATTACCAAGTCTATGTGAAGCAAGCGATAGCACAATAGCGGAGGGAACGGGATCTGACGGCGGGGGTGCTTGATGCACTTGCTCCCGTCATATCATACGTTGAGTTGAAATCTGTTAGATAGAACACCGAAATCTTGAAGGTTTGTTTTTGGTAAATGAATTATGTTTGGTTAAAAGTTAAAAGAACATTAAACAAACGTTGTTGTTTATAATATTAGTAATACAGTCCTGCAAGGTTGTTAGTGTTTTACTAAAAACCCTGTATATGTTGTAGTTTTTAAGTTTAAATCTTAGGGCGAGTTGCACCATTTAACTATAACGATAACAAAGCCGTTAACAGTTGTCAAATCGTCGAATTGATCAATAGGCGGCCATTTCACGGCTGGTTTTGGTTTGGTTATCGTTACAGTTAAATGGTGCAACCCACCTTAGTTTTTAATAGAAATTAATGAACACATTGTTTTTGTTAGAAAGAGATAGCAGTATTAATGTGATAAATAAACTCACCCTTAGCAGCAGAAACAGTCTTAAAGGGGTTGACCAGACGGTCGCAAACTAGCGTTCCAATCAAGGTGACCTCGCTAGTTTCAATCCATCTATACAGCAGTTGTAATCCATAATCTTCAACGGCTTTGGTTGGGAGGCGCGTTTTCAAAAAACACCTAACGTGGCGCGTGGTTTACATCTATGTAGCCACAATACAAACGAAACACATAGACTAAGGTGACTTTGATTGGAACGCTGGTTTGCTACCGTTTGATCACCCCTTAAGGGTGCTTTTCCACGAGAGATGTGCTATGCAGAATGTAATGCTAAGCTATGTAGTGGTGCGAGTAAGATCTGCTATGAAGATGCGCCGCCGCAAAAATAGCTGCGCGAGGAAGATGCGTCGCTCGAGCTATGCGATGTATCGATAGTATGAAAGCGACACATAGCTCACACACCACTGGCGACCATCCACAGTATGCACCCATAGCACGCTTCTATAGCACGCATCCATAGCAAACATCCATAGCATGCATCTTTCCATATAAAAAACATATCTTAGTTGAATCCGTTTTCACCAGTGCTAAGCTATGTGCACCAATAATATAGAATATGATTGGTGGATATTAAACGCATCCATAGCAACATAGCATGGTACATCTTTGGTGGAAAAGCTGCCTAACTGTTGCCAACCCTTGGTCGGCAGATCTTAGCGAGGCCCTTTTTTTGCAATATCTGTGAATCAAAGAAACACAATATTTATAAAAACGGTATTATATACATTTTAGAGTTGACACTCACACTGTTGACACCTCTACGGTCAGAATTAAGCGTTCCGCCTCGTTTATACCGCATACATCGAAGAACTGGAACTATTTAAGTATTTACTTGCTGCGGTCTTCCTATCCAATTATAATTGTGTGTCTTCAAGGCAAGAGCGAATAGGCTCTCATCAAAATATTGCGCTTTACCAACAAAAATTGCATCACTGCTTACCATGAAGTGGGATCGCAGTCAAGCACTAATTTTAAATCAACTAAAAAATCTAATGTTCTAGGAGAATTATAAAAATAAATAATCATAAATACAACAACGATGAAAAACCAGGTACTAAAGGCCTTAAAAGATGTTTAAACGGATTTATATAAGTGTACTATTTTTCAATAATTTAATCTAGTAAACGGTCTACTACATATTTTCTTTTGAAGGCTAACAAGAGCTGAAAACCAATCTCGTGTTATCGAATTTGAGAAATTAAATAGGTACTTATTTTAATACTAATATAAACTTTACTGAAGGTAAAGATAAAATGAAAGTTTCGAATATCGGCTTATTTTTCTAATCGAGTTGTTGCGTGAGGCTTCTATAAGAGCAAGGCCCCGGGCGGTTGCCCTGCTCGGCGCCCCCTAAGACCGCCACTGCGTAATAGTGACCCACTCCAACTTTGTACGGGTGCAAATAATATTTGTATTGCAAACTAGCTATTGTCCGCGACTTCGTCCGCGTCGAGTTCGTAAAACAGCACTAGCACTACTAAATAATTACTTATTAGTTAGTTACTATTAATAATTCCGTGCTTACAATTCATACCGAAAGCAACTAAATCATTTATTTTAATTTTATTTCCAAAAATAAGATAAAATATTGATTCACGGCTAATGTCATTCAATTCCGACATTTTGGAATCTAGGTCACCCCCCATAGCGAATAGCTTGATAATTTATATCCTAACAGCAGATCTGGCTTGTAAAGATTAAGTATACAAAATTTGAACATGACTAATTCAGTAGTTTTTACGCCAATGACTATCGGTCAACAATTTTATTGTTTTATTGTATTTAAAGATTAATTTATTATTACCTTGATCGTTTATTCCTTTTTTGATTAATGAAAACCGCTTCAAAATCCGTTACCTGTTTAAGGAGGTATTAGCGGATAAACAGACAGACTTAATTTAGGGTTCCTGTAACAAAGTCGACAAAAACAGAACCCTTATAGAATCGCTTTGTTGTCCGTCTGTCTATCTATCGATCAGTGTGCCCATCTGTCCGTCTGCCCATATGTCAAGAATATTTTTTAGGTGCATATTTGGACATTTTTTTTTATTATTGATAGGCTCGCGTTTGACCACTATCTCACCTGATAGTAAGTGATGATGTGGACGACGACATTCACTCGAAAATTGAAATTTATACAGTACTTCTCGTTGACTTAAAATTCTGATATTGGGCAAGAAGTAAGGTCTTATAGCACAAGTATAAAAAAGACTTTTGTAGTTACGTCACAGAAATAACTTTTTTTCGGAAAATTCTTCGATAACTATTCACATAGTTAAGTTTGTACAGAATCCTATCTGTGCGTGAGTCCGACTCACACTTACCCGGTTTAATATTACCTAAGTAAAGAAAAAAACTACAATATTTTGAGACATTATTTTGTATCCGTAGATTTTTGAAAATCTGCCCAATACAACAGTAAATTTCTTTAAAACCTGAGATGGGATAAAAACTCGAATATGCGATAATTCATGAGTATTTTGGAAATGATCTGAAAAATTTTAGAATGCCTCTACATACCAGGATGTTAGACTTTCTGAAGATATACTATGGGCAGAGAACGCAAAGAGCAATTGAAGGATACGCTCTCTCATTCCACCGTAGACCAAGAGAAGTTTTGGATGATTAACCACCTCAAAAAAAGTACCTGGATGTACGTCGAGTAAATAACAACCTAATGAGTTGAGGATAGAAGAATTGGACAGTCTGTAAAGCATAAAATAATTGAATAAGATTAGGCAATGAGAGACCGAGATATATTATTTATTTTACAATACGAATCACGACATAAACTAAGCCCGTAATCTCTAAACATAACACTTCATTGATATTATTGATTTAACTTCCAACCAATAGCGATGGAGCAAGCTTACCTTTTGCACCAAAGAACCGTCAAATTGAAATCTTGATATTAGTATTGGTAAGAGTTCAATGTAATGATAAACCAAGCCACCGATTTTTCTATTAATAATTTTTGGTCAAAATGTTTTTTTTCCGATGCGTTTTTTTTGTGAATATTTTTGGCTTGGGTACTAACCTTTAAGTCATGCCTTCGTTTTTTAGTACATTAATAATAATAATAAAATTTATTTCAGAATTCATTCCATAGATTGTTAGTAACAATGTCTTAGCCTAGTGTTAGAAAAGCATTAATAAAATAATAATAATAATAATGAAAATATATTAGGCGCTTGCTCTCGCGTGTAGGCCTATCAAGTGCGCCATCAGTACAGAGTCCCATCTGGCTGCGCAAGCAGTCGGGATGGCGCTGGGGCCGCCGCGCACCCACATTTGGCAGCAAATGAAACAAGTCAACATTCTCGGCAAACTTGACTGAAGAAGTCATCACTACAATAAAATTCTCAGGTCCATTTTACCGACATCGTGCCTGTTTCAATGTTTAGTTGCACAGACACTTGAGATACAAAACACTGAAATTTACTAGAAGAAATGACGCCAAAAACTCACATGATTTTAAGTTCAGTCACTAACAAAGGTAAAATAGACAAAGTCTGAAATAAATGATTTTCTTTTTCAACAATCTGTAATGCTTTTCACAAACCGAAAGTGTTTTGGAAACTCATTCATTATGCGTACAGCTAAAGAATGGAATTCCCTGTCGGAATCTGTGTTTCATAATAGCTACAACCTAGGGGTCTTTAAATCAAGAGTTTAGCGAGAATAGGCTACTTATTTATTTAACTATTTATGTACACACATAGAAATACAAGAAAAGAGGAAGGAAACAGAAAAATAGTACTAAGGTGATGCTTATTTCTAATGAAATCTCTTCCAGCATACCTGCGACAGGAAAGTTGAAGAAAAAAGAGAAGTGCACACAAAATACATAGTTAACAATGAAATAGTATAAAAAAAAAAATAAAGATATACATACTACTATAATTATAAACATACACATAATAAAATAAATATCACACAAATACATACTAAATATTACCCAAAATAAAATAATACATATTAGTATAAGCAATTATGACGAAATAGAAAGATAGCTCTTACACTCTTCTTTTAAAAACTGCAAGAGTTGGGCAGCAGCTTCTAGGCAAGCTTGCTCCATTATCGGCACATCATTGCCCACCATCAGGTGAAAACCATGGTTATATAAAAAACAATACATTTTTAGAAAAACCTACCCATTATTTACGCCATTCTAAATCTTTTAAAATTCTGAGCACTTTTACCCACCCTCTTTAAGTTTATCAAAGATGATTATAGACAGTTAATTTGACAGGTGAGATGGGTGATGCAACAGAGGGAGCTTCGGAGGTCCAAGAGGGACCATCAGTGGAAGCCGCGGCATGTGATGCGGCAGTCCAGTGCGCCAGCCTTTCCTGACCCCCTGTTTAAAGAGCAGTGGTATCTGGTAAGAAATTAATGACTTATAAATATTTTGCTTGGTGCCGACTGATAAATATATTTTTGCTTTACGCTTTTGCTGCGTCTATAATACGTTTATTTATAACATACAACAATAGATTAAGTATATACGAAACTTGGATATAATAATAATTGGTTCAGAATCAGTAATTGATACCAATAATTTTTACTCCATGTTATATTTTTTCTCAAAAATATTTAAAAAAGGTCACAAGTTGGATATCACCGACACTACAATTCAGATCACGGCAGGTCATAGAGGGCATCAGGTACAAGAGCACAACTGGGTGCGGAAGCAAATAATTTCTCAGTCGCCCAGATGGCACGGTGACTATGTATTTGTGCGGAGAGCCATGTCACATAACTAGCTTATGACTTTGTGATTTTTCATATTACGGTTATGAAATTTTGTACTTAGATTCTTTACATAAAAATATGAGACAGGTGTTCCGGGTTTCGCGAATACTAAAACTAGGTAATGTTGTATAGATGTTCTCAATTTATTTATTAAAACTTCATGCAACACATAGGTACAAAGGCGGACTTAATGCCTTGCAACCTTTCGCTTGCCAGTCTTGCCTCAAGAGAATCCTTCCCAACTCGTACCTATCGTGAACCTGAGCGTGGTCTAAAAGCTTGTTGGTTTATCCTACGTAATTCAACTCAATGTTTGATAAAAAGGCAATGCGAAAAATGAGCCAATTTTTTGGGTAGAAGTCCAACTCCTTTTAGGCTTACCGCGGCTCCTGCTGTTCGGGATCCAGGAAGCGATTCATCATTATCAACATCAGCCGATAGGTGTCCACTGTTGGAAGTAGGCCTCCCCCAAGTGTCGCCACAATGAACGATCCTGCGTGTCCCGCATCCATCGGATTCTCACAACCTTTAAAGGTCATAAGTCCACCTTGTATGAAGTGATTACCACCCAATTTCTTCAATCAACATACAAAGTAAGAATATTAGGTCTTTCCCTCAATTCTAAGGGTGAGTTGCACCATTTAACTATAACGATAACAAAGCCGTTAACAGCTGTTAAATCGTCGAATTGACCAATAGGCGGCCGTTTCACGGCTGGTTATGGTTTCGTTATCGTTATAGTTAAATGGTAAAACTCACCCTTAGTTAAGATTCCTTAATTTTGAATAAAAAAAAGTAAGTTAAAAGCGTAAAATCATAAAACGACAAAGATTTTAAATCGTTTCGGTACTCCAGATAAAGTACTGCCCATTCACCTTTTATGAGCGTCCGGCATGCCCTTTATAACAATTAAAAGACACATTAAAAAGCAAAATTTTCTTTTACTCTCATTGTTAAAATGCAAATAATGAAAAAAATAACTTGACTCTCGTTTTTAGACTCGGTTTATAATGTGGAAAGTGGAGTTTAAGCGAATATTTTTTATTCTAAACGTTATTATCGTTAGGCCTAGGTTTACTTTTATGTCATTTTCAAGTGACTAGTACTTAGCCATTATCGTATTTTGAGGGTAGTTTTAAATTATTTTAACGACCGTCTTTATTATTAATTTTGATTAGAATTTTAGCCAAGTTTCAGGTTTAATAACCTAAGAAATAACTATTCTCCATGCAATCTTTAAAATCCCTAAATTGTTCTATTGAGGGTAGTTTAGAACACCATTAATGAAAATCTTTATAATTTAGTTAAGTTACTAGGTAGTTAGGTTACTGTGAAACTTTCAAATGTATTAGCATAAGGAATTAAATTTCACAGTTTTTTCGGTACAAACTAAATTCCTCTTTTAACCTTGAATGGGTCACCCCCTTTTAAGGAAATATTTTAAAAAAAAAAACCTCTTCTTAGTGCTCGCCTACACCATAAAAAGATGCCTTGTGCAAAACTTTGTTTTCTTAGACGCGACTTTTGCAAGGTCTTATATTTAATACTCTCTTTAAGTTTAAAACGACAAAATTAAATTAATCACAATAAAATAACTTATTTATGAAACTAATGAATATTGTATACCTTCAGTCTGAAAATACGTGATAATAGTTACAATTCCAGTAATAATATTGCGAATAAAAATAATGTACTACTTAAAATTCAGCCCAAGTAGAAAATATTACAGAATATTTCAGTGGCAGATGTTAAGCATAATTTAATAGTACGAGTGTACCAAGTCGACGAACTTTAGCAGAACAAAGCGAGACTGTATCATTTTTGTACTTTGTACTAAAATTTATCCGGCAAAGAATTATAGTGAAGGAATCACTTATTCACTAGTTCAGTCCCAGATCGGGGTATAAAGCGAATACCTACCTCCTTTTTCGAGGTACGTAACCTAATATCTTATTGCTATACTAGGTGGCGCCCGCGACTTTTACTGCGTTAGATCCGTAAAACAGCACAATTTGAACATTTTTTTTTAACAATCCTCGTTTGGCCAGCTTTCTTTTGACCTTTTATTATCATAGAAATCCTACCTAAAGACAAATGAGAATTGACATGTCATCAAATGTTAACGTTTTAACAATCTGGCTAGTTTCAGCTGGCCATATCATGAAATGATCATTTTTAAGGTCTGGCCACAACATACATCTCTCGCGCCGGGCCTTGGTCGAGGCCATGGTCCGGAGCGAGGAGGAGTGGCAGGCGGTCGCCGACTTCTGCGAAGCAGTAATGCTCGCTAAGGAGGAGGCCGACCGCATCAGGCAACGGCGCTCTCGCCGCCGCCGCCGGGATTCCGATCCCGATTTCCAGCCACCGTAGGCGCGGGCTTGCGGACAGTGAGCAATGGGTAGCTCGCTCCGGCCGTCCGGTAACAGTCCGGACCAAGCCCAAGTCGTCGACGGCGCGTGCTGTTCCCGCGCGCCTCAAGGAGTTGTCAGCAACAGCAGGGGCCCAGCCGGGTCGAAGCCTACTGGGGCCAGGGTTATCCGAAAGGGCGCTCGAGCCCCGGTATGAAGGCTTGAAGGAACGGGATGGGTTTTTTAGTCAGTAAGAGTCTGACACTATCTCCCGCTCCGCCCAAGAGCGGGGGTTGTCATAAGATGATTTTTCCCATCGAAAAAAAAAAAAAGCCACAACATACATATATTTAGACGTTTAAAAAATAAAGCCAATTATCAATATTTTCTGCTTTATTTGTGTACAAAATTCTTCAATCCCCCTACTCTGATGTAATAAACTATTATATAATAGGCTAGTTGCCGTAAAAAATGTAATTAGTCCGTCTTTTATTTGTAAATTAAACCAAAAATGTCAAAGATATAGCCCATTAAAGTTATGTGTAACGTCACGCCGAATTTTTTTCGCACGGGGTGACGCCACGCGTAACTTTAATGGGCAATATCTTTGTTAATTTTTGTTTAATCTAAAAAAGAAAAAAATGCGTGTCCAATATTTTTTTATAATCGTATATAAATACGGTCTAAATAAAATGTAATTATTTTGGCCCTGGAAACTATCCTATTACAATGTGAGAAAGAGATAGTGCTCTACGTTCTTTATAGTTCCATCTCTCTCTAATATCAGAACTATTATGATTTTAAGATGGCATAGTATTCCCTAAAGGTTGACTAAAGTGAGAATGAATGTCGTTGAATAAAATATAAGAAGATATGAAACATTTTCGACGGTGTGATGAATTTGTTCCACTTTATTTAGTTGTAAGTCGTCTATATCACGTTTGAGAGATACGATTTGTGAGCGGACATCCAAAGCGAACTTAGTATTTTATGACTTCGTGTAATATTACAGAAATCCTGTTTTAGGATAGCTACAATATGAAAGGAACATATTCTCAGAATCCAAGTTCTAAATATCTACCAGGAATGTTTTACTATAACGCGATGTCTCTGCTTAGTTTGGGACAAACTAAGCAGAGCTTGTACTATGAGTACTAGACAACTGTTATACGTATATTTCTTAGAACATAACATATTAAGGTAATGTTATGTATTTTATATATGGGCCTTAGTTGCTTGACAATAAAGAAATAATAATTATTATTATAGATAAACTACACTCAGACACAGAAAATATTATAAGCGTGCTCATTACACAAACATTTGCTTTAAGTGGGAATCGAACCCACGATCTCCGGCATGGTAGTCAGGGTCACTGACCACTAGACTAACAGGCCAGTCCATTAATAAATATTTCTTGCTGAAAAATTACTTACATTTCTTTTTCATAGGTGTATTTTTTATCTGCTCGTATGTATCGTATTTTTTTTTTCAATATTTTTATTACTATTTGCTGGACATACACCGCAGATTATACCCAATTTTAGTTTAAGTTCTTATCCATCCTAAGATTGTTTGGTAATATCGCTGTCAGCGATAACACCGCCTTTGTACTCAATTACACATGGATTTCAGTTTCTGTGAAATTGTTACTATTTTGGTGTACAATAAAGATTATTATTCTCTACTTATGGTTAAAAAGCGTTTTAATCACTTTTTTATATTTTCACGAGTAGTGAATTATCAAATAACTTTAACTTACATGTAATGGTGAGCAACATTACTGCGTACATATAGCAGGTAGGCCGCTAGCCTGCCA
This sequence comes from Mythimna albipuncta, assembly GCA_929112965.1. NCBI lineage: Eukaryota > Metazoa > Arthropoda > Insecta > Lepidoptera > Noctuidae > Mythimna > Mythimna albipuncta. Next base: position 4,929,470 of record OV815973.1, read on the forward strand.
CGCACGTATCTATTACTTGCACGCGACAAAGTGTACACTGAGTGTGGGAACCAAGGTACAAGCGATAGCGGGGAGCAGGAAATTAAACCAAATTTTCAATCTCTAGGCTTTGCGATCTTAACCTTTAAATCGTTAGAATTACAGACACAATAGATTGACAATGGGTGCGCGAACGCCGGCGTTCGCTTGGGGTTTAATAAATTATTTACAAACAGCTCTTTATTGTTTTGATAAACAAAAAAAAAGAGACAATTCTAATAAATTTTGAGGTTTGAGATATCTTTATTTCCCGTAAGAATTTACAATTCACTTACATGAGAACTTAAAAATTAACTTACAAACATTAATGGTAGCGTACAGTTATAGTTTCGACTTAATTACAATGTAAAGAGAAGTAAACAAAAAGTGTAGGGTAGTCGGAAAATACTTGCATAGTTTAATCGTAAATATACACGGAGTACGAACAACTGGAAGCGGCATTAAACTAAGGTGCGCTTTTCCTAATAAAAGAAATTCGGCCTCTCCATACAAACTGTCCAATCAAGTTTATCATTTTGTATGGTGAGGCGGATTTTTTTTTCGTTTCCTGAAAAAAAAAATTGTGGAAGGTTGTTCAGTTTCGTCTACTGAGCAAGCCCTTAAAGTTTGTGGAGGGCTGTCCCTTACACCTTGTATAAGTCACGACACTTAAAACTAAACGATTATCTGTCGTCACGACAAAGCAGGAACGCGGCCTGACCATATTTCCCGCTCACCGCCGCGCGTCCATTCCATGTCAACACGAACACTTACATTAAGTATTCAATGCGCACAGCGTAATATCCGTCCACTTGAGTGTATTTCTAGGTTATTTTTAGATCTTAACCTTATTTTTTGTTTCAGAACGGAGGTGCAGCAGACGGGTTAGACATGAACGTCGGCTACGCTTGGAGGAAAGGATATACAGGGAAAGGAGTCGTTATAACCATCCTCGATGACGGGATTCAACCAAACCATCCTGACTTATCGCAGAATTATGTAAATATGTTTTTTATTGTTTTCTGAATAAATACATAAAGAACTGTCAAAACAAAACACGATTTAGAAATAACCATGTATTACGTAACTGAAGTCTGTGTATTGAACGAGTTATTCAATATTGTAGGACCCTGCAGCATCAACAGACATAAATGGAAACGACACAGACCCGACACCGCAAGACAATGGTGACAATAAACACGGCACCCGGTGTGCGGGCGAGGTAGCCGCGGTCGCCTACAATAGGTACTGTGGGGTCGGCATCGCGTACAACGCCAGCATCGGCGGCGTCCGCATGCTCGACGGCGTAGTCAACGATGCAGTGGAAGCACAAGCACTGAGCTTCAACACACACCACATAGATATCTACAGCGCATCGTGGGGGCCCGAGGACGACGGAAAAACTGTTGACGGCCCAGGGCCCTTGGCTAGAAGGTATTGTCTAATTGCATGCGATTTAGAAAAATGGTGACGGGCGAGCTCATTAAAAAGTTCTTTGTTTCAGGGCGTTTATAAACGGTGTGACGAACGGAAGAGGGGGGAAAGGATCTATTTTTATATGGGCGTCAGGAAACGGTGGCAGGCATACGGACTCCTGCAATTGTGATGGATATGCGAATAGCATATTCACTATCTCTGTTTCTAGCGCAACGCAGGGGGGTTATAAACCATGGTATTTAGAAGAATGCTCATCAACAATAGCTTCTACTTACAGTTCAGGGACGCCAGGCCGAGACAAAAGTGTAGCTACAGTAGATATGGATGTGCAATTAAGGCCTGACCACATTTGCACCGTAGACCACACGGGCACGTCAGCATCGGCACCATTAGCCGCAGGTATATGTGCATTAGCTTTAGAAGCGAATGCATTACTAACGTGGCGGGATATGCAACACCTCGTCGTAATGACGTCCCGATCACAGCCCCTAGAAAAGGAAGAAGGATGGATCGTAAATGGCGTAAAAAGAAAAGTAAGTCACAAGTTTGGCTACGGACTAATGGATGCCGCTCAGATGGTAACATTAGCCGAACAATGGACGAGCGTACCCCCTCAGCACATTTGTAAGTCACAAGAAATAAACGAGGACAAGTCTATTGAAACATCTTTCGGTTATACGATATCAGTGCACATGGATGTGAATGGGTGCAGCGGGACGATGAACGAGGTCAGATTTTTGGAACACGTTCAATGTAAAATTTCACTGAGCTTTTTCCCTAGAGGAAATTTACGGATATTGCTTACGTCGCCGATGGGGACAACCTCCACCCTTTTATTCGAGAGGACGCATGACGCAACCAGTTCTAACTTCGACGATTGGCCGTTTTTAAGTGTCCATTTTTGGGGAGAAAGTGCCGAAGGGCGTTGGACCCTTCAGATATTAAACGCCGGTAATATCCACGTCACTCAACCGGGCATATTGAAAAAGTGGCAGTTAATATTTTACGGCACGGCAACGAGTCCGATACGGTTACGAAATAAAAGCTATTTTAATTCCAACAATGTTTACCAGGTAGAGAAAGCTTATCATATCAACGATGTGTACGACGCCTCAGAGTACTCACAATTCCTCAACGAAATCGAACTTGGCGTGCCTGATAGACGTAATTACCCTAAAAATATTCCATCCGCACAGCGGAAAAATGTTTTGGCAGATGCCAACGATAAACAAGTGCAAAGACTATGCGATCCGGAATGTGATTCACAGGGTTGTTATGGGAAGGGGCCAACTCAGTGTGTAGCTTGCAAGCATTATCGTTTAGATAATACATGTGTGTCGCGGTGTCCTCCGAGGAGTTTTGTGAACCAAGGTGGAGTTTGCTGGCCATGCCACGAGTCGTGCGAGACATGTGCGGGAGCTGGTCAGGACTCGTGCCTCACCTGCGCGCCAGCACATCTGTTAGTGGTTGATCTAGCTGTTTGCTTGCAACAGTGTCCAGACGGATACTATGAAGACCCCGATGCGAACGCATGCTTCCCATGTGCAGAGCACTGTGACACTTGTTCCGAAAAAGCAGATATGTGTTCCTCGTGCGCCCACAATTATGTCCTCTACAATGGTTCTTGTTTAGCGGCCTGCCCTCCGGGAACACATCAAAAAGATGATTTCGGATGCGTGCCGTGTCACGAAACGTGCGAATCTTGCCACGGCCCTAGCGTAAATGCCTGTGTTTCGTGTCGCATTGGTGATTACGCATTCAAGAATCGCTGCGTACCAAAATGCCCCCCAGGATATTACGCTGACGCCCAAAGAAGAGAATGTTTGCCGTAAGTGTTATTGTTATGATAATTTATCTTTACATTCCATTTCGTGATGAAACAGAGGTCGTCAATCTTACGAGCGCGCGGAATTTCAAACGCTTCGCTTGAAACTCTTCATTGTTCAAGAGCTTAATCGTCGCCTTTAAATTTAATGTATTTTAAAGAAGAAAATCTAAACTACTGTTTTGTTATTTAAGGTGTCCAATTGGCTGTTCAATTTGCACGTGTGCCGTTTGTTCTGTTTGCCAAGAGAAATGGATTCTAACTAAGAGCGGAACTTGTCTCCCCGATGGCAATGACAAATGCGACACGAGTAAGTAATGTCTTTAAACAATAGCTTTTTCACTCTTGTTCCTCGTGACTTAAAGTGACTTTTTGCAGGTGAGTACCACGAGGCGGGAAGGTGTAAAAATTGCCATTCAACCTGCGAGAAATGTAGCGGATCGAACGAGTGGGACTGTTTGTCTTGTTCGAGTCCCTTGTTGTTACAAGGATCGAGGTAATGGCCCTTTATCCATCTAGACCTTTCCTGTACGGTTTCAAGTATTCAGTTAACATGAAATATTTATTTTAGGTGCGTGGCTGAGTGTGGGCAGGGTTTTTATCAGACGGCAGGCCGATGTTCGCTGTGTCCGCACACTTGTAAGAGTTGTGTGTCAAGATTGAACTGTACTTTGTGTGCTGGTGCCTTACGCCTGCAGTCGGGGACGTGTAGAGCGACCTGCGCTCCTGGATACTACCCTGATGAAGGGACCTGTTCGAAGTGCTACCTGTCTTGTGAGACGTGCACAGGACCTAGAAGAGATCAGTGTGCATCTTGTCCTCCAGACTGGAGGTTAGCGGCAGGAGAGTGTCGGCCTGAATGTCCTCAGAACTTCTTCCCGTGGCAGGACAGCTGTCGTCGCTGTCACCACTACTGTCAGGACTGTCACGGCGCTGGTCCGCAGCGCTGTACGTCTTGTCCGCCACACTTCTCCTTAGAAAACGGTTTATGCGTGGAGTGCCTTAGTTCCCAATATTACGAGCCTAGAACGAGGACTTGCCGTCCATGCCACGACTCCTGCAGGTCCTGCTCAGGACCGGGTCCGACTAGTTGTGTCACGTGTGCTCATCCACTTCGATTAGATAGGTGAGTTATTTAAAATTACTTAATTAAATTAAAAACAAGCATCCCTTTATGAGTGAATGGTTGACCTCGATTGAGTGAAGCACTACAACAAAATGACGTTTGATTGTTTTACTAATGGAAATGGGTAACAATTAAATTAATTTCAAGTTGTAATTACTTTACGAAATTAAATTGTTTCTGTATTTTTTGTGTATATTCAACAGAGTAGATTTCTGATTTTGGTGTACGGGATGTATTTCTGTTTTACCAATATCGATCAGTACAAAATGTAGGTATCAGCACGTGAAATAAAAAAAAAAACGTTTAAGCTGTCGTGTAAATAAAAAAAAATACAGTACCCATTACAAAAAATGAAATAAAGTATTTTTTTCTTACTAATAAACTTAAAACAAAAGAAAATTAAGTTAGCTCTAATCTACATACATACCGATAACCATATCCAATATCAATTTAATACTCTAAAACTATTAAAACTAACTAATAACTATTTCTGCATTAAAACTAAATCAAATCTTTATGATTGCTTAAGTATAGTTTTGACGAGCAACCTGTGTTGGTCGTCATTGGGTCAACATAGCAAGTTTGCAGCCAGGATCTCTGGCGCAAATACAACGGTTATATAAACATATTTTTCGTTTGCAGAGTGAACCACAAATGTTTGCCATGCTGCACGGAGAGTATGGTCTCGCTTTTCGTAAATAGCAATCAGACGGATTGCTGCCATTGTGATAAGGATATAGGTAAGCTGTATCTTTATTACTAGCTTCTGCCAACGGCATCACCCGCGTGAAAGTCGGTTTCTTTATTTATATCTTCGGAAAATCCGTTCTTAGCCGATGTCTGCACCCTATGAGGAACCTACCTGCCAAATTTTAAGTTTGTAAGTGTGAGTGGTAGTTTTCGAAACTCACACCCAAAAATAAACATATCTGTCTATTTTTCTCACATTTTGGGACGAAGCTGAATAGAACTTGTTTCCATTTTCTTAGCTTCCCGTCCGGTAGTCTTTGAGATTGAGCGTACTTAATGTGATTTTTGAGAATAAACAACCTTATTTTTAACCTGAAACACATGTTTAGTATTGTTATGTAAAGAATCTATGTACAAAATTTCCAAAATGTATAATGAAAAATCACAAATTTAAAAGCCAGTTATGGTACCTGGTTGGCGACATAAATACATGGTCACCGGGCCACCGGGCGACTGTTTTGCTTCCGCACTCAGCTGTGCGCCGGCCCTAATGCCCGCTTTGACCTGCCGTGACCTGTTTTGTACTTACTGTTGGTGGTGTCCAACTTGTGACCTTTTTTAAATATTACAAGTGCAAAACAATCTCTCAGTTGCATTGATGGTCCGGTGACTGTATTTTTGCTGACATAACAAGCAGTAACTTTGTGATTTTTCATGATACAGTTATGAAATTTTGTACATAGACTCTTTACATAAAAATACTAGACACATATTTCGGGTTTCGCAAATACTAAAAGTAAGCTTGTATTAAACTTCATGTATGTAATTATTAGTTTCATTAAAATTTTCTGGTTTCTGAGCAAACATTGTAGAAACATCTAAACATCTCAATCTGCAAACTTTAGGGTATAGGCATCCAAAAGTAAATGGAACCAAGTTTTGTGATTTATAAATCTCTAAAGAGCACTTTATCTTATTTACGAGCTTCTATGTTCTAATTTTCGTTTTAGACATTATTCTGTAAGTTTCAGTACCTAGTCGAAACTTTCTTTTTAATGAACGAATTGGCAGGTGTCAATTAAATAGCAGTTGATACATTAGGAGAAGAGCAGTAGGGGGGAGTGGTAGGTTACGGGATCAATTCCAAATTCGAACATTATGTAATTTATTTCAGAAACATAGCTAGTGAATTTTATCCGGGTGACGAGGTCGATTCACATGGGGGCCGACCACTTTAGCGATTTCATTTTTTATTCTCATTGCGTGTCTAAAAGGAGTGAGATAAAGTCTGTCTAAAAAGTCAAACGAAAATAAAAAATCTGTTATATATCTGTTACGTACAATACTTTTTATATGATTCTATAAGTAAACAATGATCATCTCTTTGCAGCTTTGCTTGTTCAACCAGTGGTTTTTTTTTTCATTTTTTTTTTCACGATTATTTGATTAGATTACCCAAGTCGTTGACCGTTTAGATTCTAGAAGCCAGTTTTCAAATAAAAGTGTATGGAAAAAATATTAAATTACTTGAGGATTTTGTTCGTTGTCATGCCAACTGAATTGAGTGGAGTGAAATGAGTGTCCGTCAAAAATGAATTTGAATATGGTTAATATACCATCTCATAGGGCTCTTCAACTACGTTCTTGAATTTTAGTGACTTTTAATTAAAAGATTCTTTTTGAAGTAGGAAATCATCCATTGCCTTTTCCACTCCAGGGTAGACCGAGAGGGTGTGTTACACTTTTATTGACTAAAACCCACCTATGTTCTTCAGCTGCCCTCCATACTACCCACTAATATCGACTATTTCATGAATTCCAAACCACATTTTTCACTACAACCATTTTTACTTACGTGTTTACCGCCGTTCAAAGAAATTAGATCAGTAGTTGACCTTACATTCAGTCAATGCCCTCAACTCATACTGGTTCAAATGTATAGGATTTTCCTCAACAAATACCTTTTGTCCGTACGAGGCTTTCTAAGCTTTTTATGAGAAAGAAAAAGGTTACGAAATGTGGCCACATTTATTTAGTGAAACTAGTTTTGCCAGTTGTAATGTCATGAAAATGTAATTCAGTTTTCGTTATGCTATGTATTTGTAAAAAGGCCGTCATTTGGTGCAGTGGCTGAGCGATTGGCTGTTGAACTGCGTGTTGCGGATACGATTTCAAAATGGAACAAATATTTGTATAGCCTACAGAGTTGTTCATACGTACGTACATGTTTGTGAACACACCCAAGCGACAATTACTGTAAAAAGTCCAAAATATATTAGACTGTCTTGTGCTCAATTCCAAACATTTGACTTGTAGAATCTCCCTAAAACCCGCCTGCATTCCAGGGTCATTGTAAATCTGTCAAACAATGCTACATTGACTTGTAGGTCATCTTGAAACTTTTACATTACTGTCATCAAATTCTTTTTTTTCCGGATTTTAAAAAAAGTATATATATTTAAGTATGCTTAACCTAACTATACACACTAATACTACTCCCTACTAAAATATGGCGTCATAAAACTCCTCCGCATCGCTGTCGACTGAAAGTGTGCCCAAGAGGCTGGCGGCATTGCCACGTTGAATAGCAATGCTTAATCTCTGACCGAGGTAAAAACCAGACCTTGGGTCACGCGAAGTATCAACTAAGCGTCTTGACAGTTCTTTAAAAAGTGTATGAGCACTCGGACCCCACGGTCCAAGAGTTTCAACCCCAAACGGCTCAAATATATAACTGCCGCAAGGTGCCGCCGCTTGAGGTTCTCCGCAGCCGCAGCGGCAGCACCAGCACAGCACGATGAACTAGGAAATGAAACTTTTAATAAAGATATGCTTTTTTCCAGGAGGCTGTCTAAACGGTTCATCAGCCGGCAAGCGACGGATAGCCGACAACATTCGCTCACACATCACAGAATCATTCTTCGTAGAAGACTCTAAGGACACCTCAAACATTCTAGAACGAAACTCAGTGGCTATTTGGAGTATGGGTGCCGTATTTCTAGCTGTAGTCGTCATAGTGATCGCTGTTAAGGTAATTTAGCTATTTTTAGAGTTTCTTTTTATGTAGATAACTGTCTACATCATTAGTGAACCTATACAAAAGAGATACGTGAATAAAGTCTCTTCCATAGCAGACTGAAGTACTTCTTACAAAAAATCTGTGATAATATCAAGAGATTTTTCTATTTTTGTTTTTCTGTAAAAAATAGTCTAGATTTCTAAATGAAAATAGAAATGGTATTTGCGTATAGTCGTTGGTCGATTCTCGGCCACCATAGGCGCGGATTTGCTGACGACAAGCAATTGTAAGCTCGCCGTCCCGGCGTCCGGCAAAGATCAAAGAGGTGTCATCAGCAAAATTTAGGCTTACTCAGATCCGGGGCCATGGTTAGCCCGGGGCCAGGGTTAGTTTCGAAAGACAGCTCGAGCCCCGGTATGAAGGCTTGAAAGAATGGGGGTAGGCTTTTAGTCAGTAAGAGTCTGACACTATTTCTCGCTCCGCCCAAGAGCGGGGTTTTTCATTGATGATTTTCCCACCATAAAAAAAGGCTTACTCAGATCGATGCCTTCGAGGGCTTCGAGAATGTTCGTAAGAGTTACCGTGGCCCTGGACCGCTAAAGGCAACTAAAGAAACGCAGGTGATTTTAGTCAGTAAAAATCTGACACACCCTCTCACTACAAGCAGAGTGTGAGACGTTACTTGATGATTTTCAACCTTAACACCAAAATGGGGAGTAAATGATATAGCGAGGGGAGAATTGAAGAAGAAAATAACGATTTCAGGAAACATGGGAAATCGATCGTGGAAGAAATATAGATAAATAAACAACATTCAATTAAGTATTATTTTCCTTCACAGTTAAAATCAAGAAAATATAAAAACCGGACGATATACCCGAAGACGGAGTACTCCCAACTGACCACAATTGACGAAGACTTGATAGCTATGACGTCATCAACGACTTTGAAAGCCCTTGATAGTATACAAATACAAACTAAAAGTGAACTCGAAGAACCAACATAGCAATATGAACCTTCGAGTTGATGTAATTAGAGTATATTTTACACTGCAGACTGATATGTAGAAGTTTCAATATACGATTCATGTAAATAGTTGGAGTAAATACTATTACCTAACTATCGTGTGATTATATTATCGTTTGAAATCAAATTATACGAGTTTTTTTTTTGTGATAAAACCAAATTTATTTTTAGTACTAAGCTACTTTGCTGACTAGATCAAGTATTTCTATAAGAAAATATTTATGTTGTGTTTTTGTAATGGTATAACCTTATCTTGTCTAACGATATTTATTTATTTGTTATTAATTAAAAAATATATAATTGAAAAAAAAAATACATGTGGTTCTACAATTATTGCAAGTTGACATGGCAACTTTAAAAAAAAGTCAGTTCGTTATTTAAAAAAATAAAACAAAATGTATTTTTTTTTTCAATTTTCGACCATGTTATTACATTCCGTGCATAAATACCAACTTATGCATTTCTATGCAAATTAATGGAATTTATCTGGAATATGGTATTTTGAATTCGTTTATCATAATCATGTTTGTCAGATTTCCACACTAATTAGGGTGAAGCATTATTGTTGATTCATTTTATTTTCTTAGGATGCTACTGCAAGAAATTCATATTTTCAATAAAAAAAAAATATATATATATATTAATGCAATAAATTAATATCTTAATGTGCATGAGATTATTTCAGTACTTTCAGTCTTATTCGAAGTAGGGCGATTCAAATTTTTACACTTTTATAATTATAACTTTTAAACAACTATTAGTGCTTCACTCTTTTTTATTTTTAGCGAATTTTAAATAATAGAAAAAAAAAATCAGGTATAAAATTCTTAATGCTTTAGATGTTTCTGCACTGTGTGTAAGCAAAATTCCATAAGGCTGACATTACTTTCTATTGGAATGCGCATTTAACATAGATTTGTGAGAGAGAAATAAAGGAGAGACGGGAAAGATAAGTGGTTTGGGTTGAAAGAACATTCAATTAGATCAGAAAGAAGCGACGGTGGAACGAATTCGCCTTACTGGTTTGATTCTTGCAATTGGGGCAAATATTTGACTTATTTTATTACCGAGATTGATTTTTATTGGTGAGTTTGTTTGCACTTAAGTGTAATTTGTCTTAAATAAGGTACCTATTTACCTACACTAAAAGATGTTTCAGTTTTATACAACCTTATTTTTAGTACCTATATGGGAAGCCTGAAACATCTGTCTAGTATTTTTATGTAAAGAATCTATGTACTAAATTCCAAAACTGTATTATGAAAAATCACAAAGTTATAAGTCAGTGATGGTAACTGGTAGGCAACATAAATACATGGTCACTGGGCCACCCGTTAATCGTTTTGCTTCCTGCCCCTCCTATCCAAGTTGCTAATCTGCAATCGTTAACGCTTGTAGAAAGCTTCAAATGTACAAGATTGAGGTCATCTCAACGCTCAGTCACGTGGTCAGAACAAAAGAATTGGCGGCGCGGCCAACTCGAAGCGTTCGACGCAAGCGAAATGGTTGTAACTTGACTACAGTGATCTGTTTTGTACTTGGTGATGGACAACTTCTCACATTTTTTAAATATGTTTGGGAAAATATAACATGCTGTAAAAAAGATTGGAATCGATTGAGTTACTGATTCTGAAAAAATTATATTCAGGTATCGTATATACTAAAAATAATGCTGTATGTTCTAGAATTCACCATTAGCTTACACACCTAAAGATTCTTTATTTGAACATAATATTATGTGAGGCCATAAAACACGAGCCAATTTTTATTATAGGTACTCTTTGTTCAAGCAAAAACTCAATTCTTTTTTTGTGTACCTCATTTTTTTGACCACGTTTTCATCAATGTCACATTGTTTCTAACCGAATGAATTCTGTATCGATAAATGTGAATACACGTGAATGGACACCGCGAGTAATTTTGTCACATCACACCGTTGAATTCTGAATAAACGACTGAGCGTACGAGGCGAAATGAATACTGGGTGGAAGGGATATTAATGGACATACAAACGGTGACCATGATACATGATTTTAGAACCTTTATATAAATTCTGGACTCTTCTTCTTCTTCTTGACACAAACTCTATTTCGATCACAAAGGCAACCTTACAACCTTTTCTGCTAACTCTACTTTGCATCCTGTATACGCCGCTAACGACAGAGCAGTCTAAGCTAAATGTTGGTTCGACCAGAATCGAGTCAGATTGACACTAAAGAAGAAGAAGAAGATCTTAGAGATTCTGGCAAATCACTCTTAACCTTTTGAATGTCTAAGTTACACAGTTCGACATAAGCAATTGTCTTTCTATTGTGTCTCTAATTACGGCATTCGATAAGTTAAAACATGATGGACATGGTATTAAAATTAAAAGAAAAAAAATACTGCACACCAATGAAGATAAGGAAAATTAAACAAAAATGTCTAAAATCTAATACAAAAGCTTTTGACCGGATTCTGATCCAATGGGACCCAGCATGACAGTGCTTTTAATGGTTCGAAACATTTGTTTTTTAAATATTTTTTGGTAACTTTTTTAGCTTGCTTAGTTTTATTTATTGGTGTCTTTAAATCATTTATTTAAACAGTTTTGTATTAAATTCTCATTTCAGAATATATGGTAAGCGTTTGTTCGTTTATGTCCCCTCCACCCTGTATAGGGAATCTAGAATAGGGATTTATTTTATATAGAAAGAATCATTCAATGAAAAGTAATGACGGTCTAAAAACGGACCAGTATATTTTCATGGGACCCAATACACCGCTTGATGTTATGCATTGTTTTCATAGTAACGTTAACATATCTAACGTTTTATTTATTTAATGTTATTATTTCAAATTAATGTACTGTGTAAATACGGTTCAATTATTACTGTAATAGTATTCGATCATGTAAATATGTAAATATTAACAGTTGTAAATATATTGATGGTTTTTATGACGGATAATATGGTTGTTTGTTTTATTTTTAAATCCTAACCATTGATTAACAAAAAACCAAGGGTTTTTTAATTAAATGATCCTAATATAATGTTGTATTATCCATGATCATTTTTAGGGTTTTTTTTTTTAATCTTTATTAAGGAGCTTTGTCACAATTTTGACCATGTCGCTCCATCATAGCCAAATTTTGTGTTTTGATTTATTTTATATGATTGTAATAAATTAGGAGAAATATGTTTAGCACTTTAAATTTGTTAGATATCGGTATTTGCAACAACATTTTAGCTAAGCCTACGTCAGACGAGGCAAGAGTTTTATACAACATTTATTTTTAGGGTTACGTGCCTGAAAGGTAAAAATGAGACCCTATAACTAAGGCCCTCCGCCAACGCAGAATTTTATAGCGATACTGGAGCTAGTTTCGTAAGTGCGGGACAGCATCGCTACTAAGGGCTATATTTCACTAGGACACCATGGTTGCACGACCGGTTACACCGCCATGGTGTCCCGGTGAAATATAGCTAAGCTACCAAACTAGACATACCATACATATACAAGAGTCGCTACACGTCCGAGCTGGTCGCGCCGTCAAATTGGTTGCGCAACCAAACGGACACCAAGTAAGTAACTCTCAATAAAGTTGTATACATTTTGTTGATAGCAGCGACTTCGCGCTTCCATGGTGTCCTAGTGAAATATTAACCCTAACGCGCGTTAGTAGCATTTGCAAGCGCTACAAAAAAGATGGCAACGCGCTACTAATCGCGACTGTATCGATGCGAACGCGCTACAGCATTGCTACAAAAAGTCGCCGTGGGCGAGGAGCTAAAGACTCCTCTGTCGGTACCACTGACACCAGGTTATAAATACCGAATATTCTCTCTGTCTGTCAGGCTGTAGAGTGTATTTCATGAACTGTGATAGCTAGACAGTAGAGATGATGTATTTCTATTGCCGCTATAATCAAAAATATTCAACACAATATAAAATAAATTGTGTAAAAAAATGTTGTGCAGGTACGGAACAATTCGTGCGTGAGTTCGACTCGCAGTTGGCCGATTTTTTTTATATAGCCTGTACTTTTTCAAAGCTGGGCAAGGGCCTCGCTCAACTTCTTTCAGGTGTTTTTTTATCGAATTAGCCCTAGCGGTAGGCATCTAGGTCATCTCGTCACCTCTTCTATTAAATTGAACTCGGCGGCGTCGTCCATCCTCAGGCACTTACTTCGTGGAGATTTGCCCAGCGGTCAGTGTGCAGACGACTGATGTGATAATGATATAGATACTACTTTATTAAAGACAAATATAAAATTCTACATATTATATTAATATTATAAAGCTGAAGAGTTTGTTACTACTGCTTTGAATTAAAAAATATATTTTAGGGTTTGATCACCACTGCTCTCAAAACGGTGAAGGAAAACATCGTCATGTCCTTGTGACATTCACTAAAGCGCACTGGACCCGCGTGGTGAACGGCCTTTTTCCTCTCCTAGAGAGGACGTCTGAGCTCCAGCAGTGGGAACATTAAAAGGCTGATTATGCTTTATGTTTTAGGGTTTGATAGCCAGTTTATTGCTAGATAACATAGCAATATCACCAATAAAAATGGCACTGTAAGAAGCAGGTGAAACCGTAGGGAACAGCTAGTTTCAACATAAATAGCCTACAAAAGTTGAGTAATTTTTTTCACTGAGAAGAAGAAAAACTGTCTTGCAAGAAAAGTTTTAAATTAGCGTAAAGCGAATGGAACTCGCTCCAATTTGCTAACTTTCTGCATTCTCTATTTTTCCTACGACGACGTTAGCTAGTTGGCAGCAGCAAGCAAATTCGATTAACAGGTGAATCTACTAACAATACGAAATTTGCTTTAAAAAATAAACAACCTCAGATAAAAGAGAAAGACACGCATGTCTTGAAAACAGGAAAAATATGCCAGTATATTTGGAGTAACTGATGTCAGGAGAATTAGATACAGACAGATACTATTAGGGTGAGTTGCACCATTTAACTATAACGATAACCAAACCATAACCAGCCGTGAAACGGCCGCCTATTGGTCAATTCGACGATTTGACAACTGTTAACGGCTTTGTTATCGTTATATTTAAATGGTGCAACTCACCCTTAGTCGTTAACACGCTGATACTCGGCACTCACTTTTGTTTTATTTTCATATGGAGGCTTCGTATGAAAATAAGACCTCGTAAGAAAACTATCATTATGACGTTAAGGGGCTTATTAGACCCCGTAACGTTAAAGAAAGTAAACGATTTTTTTGGCTAAGTGCGGTACGAGGTCAAAATGACCCCGTATTAAAGTATATACACCACTGCATTCTGTCTTAATAAGGCATCACAGGTAATTCTAACCGCACTAAACTAAACCAAATTGAAGTTACGTCTAGCGCACGGCAGAGAAGACTGTTTTTCTTGCCCGCACCGCAATTAAGACACATGCGAGGCGTATTAGACCTCGTTTCACACTGAACGTGTTAATACATGTACATAATAAAGTCATCATCATCTCCTTTTTCCCAACAATCTTGGGGTCATCGTCTATTCTAACCGCATGCGACCGAATACATGTGTTTAACATGGTACAGATACCGGCACGGATCTTGAGCGCTGGCTTCAAGTTGCGCAGAAGTCAAATATTCGGTCTCTTTAGTGGTATGAAGTGAGACGCGGTGGCGGAGAGTGTTAGTGATTGGCTCGCCGCGCCAACGTGTCATACACGTCACTCGTGATCCGTTCCCTGCGCTTGCTGCATGTATCTAACAACGACGATGGTTGGCTCGCCATGTATGGAATGTGCAAAGCGATCCCCACTAAGCGTTCAAGATTCGTGGCGGGGATAATACAACTGCGTATCAGACCTTCACAACTCACTTCCTTCATCTGGTAGATGTTAAAACAACATGTTTTGAACATTTAAAAGTTTTGACGTTACTCCTTGGAATATACTGATAGTCATGCTTTCTGGCATTTGGTTACTTATAAAGACTGTCAAAGATCTACGAATGACAACCTGAACCAAAGTCTTTACAAGGCACGGGTGTCAGTGATGTCACCTGCGTCATATCTATTGGAATCTTGCAACCTTTACCAGCTTCTACCTCGTGGGAGGACTTCCACAAGGATGAGGGTGGGAACAAGGAACTTAATTGGCCAGAAACTATTTCATCACTGTCTCTTTGCTGAAATTAGGAAGACGCGTTCTGGAGTACGCTAGTGACGGCGACGCGAATTTTACGTAAATATTTTGTACGAAAAATTCACGTCTTTTGAGCGAAGCTGCGGACAAAAAAGTCTCTCAGTTATCGCGTCGCCACATACGCAAATTTTTATACAATCCCGTATGACTTTATGTGAGAAACAAATAAGTAGCGAAGATAAAAAATGCTCAAGCGCATTTTGGTTGAGCGACGCACAGTGTTTTATTTCTACACCTATGTATAACTGCCACCTAGTGTCCCCATTTTGATATTCTAAAAGGAATACCATGTTTCTGAAACTTGATAGGTAACTGAAGGACATAGGTAGGTTGCACTGTTCCCGCGCGCTTCAAGGAGTTGTCAGCAACAGCAGCCCAGCTGGATCGAAGCATAATGGGGCCAGGGTTGGTTTCGGGAGATAGCTCAGCCCCGGTATGAAGGCACGAAGGAACGGGGTGGGTTTTGAGTCAGTAAGAGTCTGACACTATCCCGCTCCGCCCAAGAGCGGGAGTTGTCATTAGATGATTTTTCCACCATAAAAAAAACATAGGTAGGTTTTACTTAATGAATGTCTATTACTTTTTGCATCGTCGACCGCATCGTCGCTTTCCATCAGGTGAGATGGCGGTCAAGCGCGAACCAATCATCAATAATAAAAAAAAAAATAGAGAAACCAATTGGATGATTTACCACCTCAAAGAAAAAAAGCCTCTCTGCCTTTTTCCCTTGCCTAGAATGTCGATTGGTAGTTTTTTTATTGATTTTAACATGATCGGGGATACCTTGATTAATAAAACAGCATAAATTTATTTTATTTTTACTTTGTAATAAATATACTTATATCTCCATCTAACCCCTGCATAATTAAAACCATGAAAGTTTATTCATAATCCAAACATCGAGAGTAAAAGCAATGTAATAAAAAATTCATCATCACAACGTTATACCAATTAAATATTTAATGATTTAATTTATACAAAAATATTGCTCTTTAGAAATCACGTTTAGCAAAAATCAAAGAGCTATTTATTAATTCAATAGAGGCAAAAAACTTCAAATACATTTTTGTATTTATTTATTACTAGCTTTTGCCCGCGGCTTCGCTCCCGCTCTTCCCTACTTCAGCCTACTATACCCTACTCTACCCTACTATACCCTACACTACCCTACCCTACTCTACCCTACTCTACCCTACCCTACTCTACTCTACCCTACTCTATCCTACTCTACCCTACTCTACCCAACCACACTCTACTCTACTCTACCCTACTCTACCCTACTCTACTCTACCCTACTCTACCCTACTCTACCCTACTCTACCCTACTCTACCCTACTCTACCCAACCACACTCTACTCTACTCTACCCTACTCTACCCTACTCTACCCTACTCTACTCTACTCTACTCTACTCTACCCTACTATACCCTACCCTACTCTACTCTACTCTACCCTAAAAAAAAAAGTATCCTATGTCCGTCTCCTGGTTTTAAGCTACCTCCCCACCAATTTTCAGCCAAATCGGTTCAGCCGTTCTTGAGTTATAAGTGGTGTAACTAACACGACTTTCTTTTATATATATAGATTTAGTTTAACGTTTACTATATTTATTTTACCTTTTAGCTTACGGATTTGATTGTTCGTTATATCGATTGAATGAGAGGGGATATAAAATCTTGAGTTCTTTTTGTTCGCTGCCTTTTATGTTGATACTGAAATAACGTCTATTGTTAACGAATAAACTTATATATAATAGTGAAAGTGCACATTTATGTTTTGAGATATTTGACATTCTGTGTGAATTAGTTCTCACACACAGGCGCGGTGCGACAATGCGACAATCATTTTTGAAAGGCATTGTTCAATGGGCATGTACTCGTAGGTAATATACCAAAAAAAATGTCTTTAAAATAGGCTGTCGTATTGTTATGTATTACATTGTGAGCAGTTATTGTTACGACACGCGTAATTTATTACTCAAAATACAATATTAAAGAGAAATAAAGATTATATTATTGTTATTTATTTAGCATAAATAATAGTATTATTAGCCGTTTTAATGTTCCCACTGCTGTGATTCAGGCCTTCTCTCTAGGAGAGGGTTATTTATTTATTTGTCCCACAATCCTCGGGTTGTGAATCTTTGGAAGAGACTGATACCAACTTGCGGAGTCTTTTTTGAGACGTGGTATCTACCGACGAAGTTGGGTGGGTAACTATTGGGACACATGGAATGCAAAAAAATAAATAAAAACACGCCTGGCTGGGTTTGAACTCACGACCTAGAACTCGTAAGTCGGGGCCATTATCACTCGGCCAGTACTGTCCATTACCAGTTGACGACCACTGTACTCCATCAAACAAAACAGCAAAATATTATTATTATAAAGCGCTACTATGTGAATAAGGAGTTCTGTAGATTCCAAACTCCTCCAAACTGATCGGTATGGAATAATGGGATTTCATATTAGGTAGGTATACAGTTTAGGGCACCTAAGTGTGGAAGTCTAAGCCGCCCTAGATCCGACTGTAGCTTGCCTATTTAGTAAGCTCTTGACCCCAAGCCATTTCCTGGCTTCATACTGCAGCTCGATTTTAAACTGTATCGATTTTTTTCAGGTCGACTGCCTGTATTATATCATGTTTCTATGGAAACATGAGTCTAACTGCAATAGATCATAGACGTAAGACAGATAAATATTGTAATATAATTTTAGTCACATATTTATTAATAAGACTACTTTTAGTCCAGAAACATACTGAATACACTGACTACTTCTACTGTATATACGGACTGGTAGAGAATGCCTAAGGCATTAAGTCTGCCTATGTACTTTTATGTTGCGTGAAGTCTTAATAAATAAATAAATAAAATATACTGGTTAGTTGCACTTAATTCTACGAGTATGTTAGTATATAACCTAGACAGCCAATAGATAACCTAGATAGCTGTGTTGTCTATGGTCATATGGTTCAACACACTTATGCCCAATCCACCCATGGCCTGACGGAGAAACTGGTTTTTGTATTTTTTGTAATTAATTGTGCGTCTATTTAGGCAGGATAGATATATGAAAGAACACATGTGTGTTCTTTCTTTATTTCTTTCCTTATAGGTCTTAAGTATTTACGAGTAAATACTTTATTTTTAGATATCCGCAAGAGAACCAAGGTTGCCGATATAGCACGAAGAATCACCAAACTTAAGTGGCAATGGGCAGGGCACATTGTTCGCAGAACAGATGGCCGTTGGGGTCGAAAGGTTTTGGAGTGGCAACCGCATACCTGGAGACGTAGCGTTGGAAGATCTTCTACAAGGTGGATCGATGACCTCCACCGATGATCCATCAGATTTCCGCAACCTTTAGTTGTGGAAATCTGATGGATGAGGGACGCACAGGATCGTTCAGTGTGGTGACAATTGGGGAGTGGACGTCTATCGACTGAAATGATGATGATTTCATTTTTTTAGTCGATGAACTCAAATTATATTTTCTCAGACCAGTGTTTCGCTACTTCTACAGTACTATGATTAGACCCATAATACTCGTAATATGTATTACAATATAGTCCTATAATTTCAGCACCCAATGATACAATTAAATACCACTATTTTGCATGTAAAGAATGCCGCTCTAGCCACCAAAACAAAACCTAGTAACTAGGTATCACGGTGACTAGATTGTGAGAGTTTATGGTATCAGATTATTATCAGTACCGACTATCGACTGCTTAGTGTACTTTTCGAGGAATAATATGGGTTTCAGTATCCATACTATGCGATTTTATCTTAGTATTTAATTAACTACTTAAACATACCTATTATTTTCTATTTCAAGACGACCTGGATGACTTACTTAATAATTTGAATGAGAAAGCGAGAAACCGTGAACATGGGAAGCAGTGGAGGGAGGTCTTTGCCCAGCAGTGGGACAATATGGGCTAACTATGATAATAATAATTATAATTTTCTATGATTTTCTAGTTTTTAGTGCTGAAGCTAAAGGCTAGAAAATGTACTTATGAACTTTTATTTCATCGTCTTGAATCAGACATAGACGGAAGCTGACGCAGAAAACGGCTATAAAAGTACCAATTCAATCATTTCAATTTAGTTGCCGTATTTACAAAAATACGGCAACTAAATTGAGGTCTTGAAACGACTTCTAGAATGTATTCAGGCATTACCTATTAATTTATATACACTAATTTAACAAAGAGATAATATAAATCTCTGGAAGTACTCGTCCGATTGCTAAAATTCACTGATAGAAAGCTGCTTTATTATTGAGTGACATAGGCTATATTTTATGCACGCAGGCGAAGCTGCTAGCAAAAGCTAGTCGGCTTTATCTTTGCGGATTTTAAAAATAACATCATTAGTGGCGCGACAATAAAAACGGATTACCTCTATTCCTAACGATGAGATGTAACTGTGGGAGACACTACCGGAGTGGGTGTGCAGCTGAAAAGTTTTGGGAAAAGATACTTTCCCTGTGCATACAGCTGAAGATGGCAATTTCCTGCCGGAGTTTGTGTTTCATGATAGCGATAACTTCGAGGTTTAAAAGTCAAAAGTAAATTGGTTACTTCGCGAAAAGCGTGCTCCGTCGTCAACCATAGCTGAGATATTGTTCTATCATTTGATCAATTTTATATCTACTTAACAACTAGGTAAACGGCAAGCAGAATTCAAATGTTTTAAAGATACGTAACAACCTTATCTTTTTAGTATCTATGTATGTTTTTGCACTTCAAGAATCAACTTGGTACTTTGTATTTTATAAAAGACTAGCTTCTAGCAGTGGCTTTGCTCGCGTAAAAGTAGAAAATATAGGTACAAACAGTACAGTGATAAAGTAAGATTCTGCTGGTGATAGAATTTTTAAAATCGGTACAGTAGTTTTTGAGATAATTCATTCCAAACAAAGATACAAATCTTTTCTGATTATTATATTAATGGGAGCTGACTTGGCAAAGATTATTAGTCGTATAAATTATTTCTGGAGAGAGCCACCCTTATCACCTTGAGGTATTGAAAATAGCCTAGAACCTATTCTCTCAGTTACAAAATATTCACAGAAATATCAAACATTAAGGCCGTGTTCCTACTATGTCGTAATGGATAATTTACCGTCGAAAGACGTATTACGAATTTTTCGTCTTTAGCTGTTCACATTAGAAAAACTGTTTGTCGCGGCCACGAAAAATTGTTGCAACAACGACTCATGTTTTACCGTCACGATGTAGTCTTGTCTTTTTATCGTATTACGACTATCATGGTAGCCGTTCCCATTATCACGACAATATGTTGTCACCGCAGAAAAAGTCGCAGACGATAGACTGATAATCGTGTCGACCTTTAAGTGAACTTCTCCATTTAAATATATATAAACTAAAACACACTATAATCTGACGTCACGACAAAGTGTGAATGCGACCTAAGAAACGAGATTTTTATACTTTAGATAGATACAGACTACCTCAACTTCAAACATAATATCATTTACTAAGAACTCTCCATCCTTTACACCATTGTGTCCCAAAAGCTACTAACTCCCGAGATAAACTGTTTCGCATCCGAAATACATCTTCTGGAAGGGAACAAATGCTTTTAGAAAATAAGCCTTTATTTCCATAGTGAGCACACAATGTGTTAAACGACTGCTGCGATGTGAATGGCCACGGAGATCTAGAATTAGATTTGAAGCTAGCCTTTTGTAGGAGCCATAAGTAATGTTTATACGTTTGCGAGATCATTTGATAGAATGAGAAGATTTTTGGATAAGTGGATGATAGAACGTGCCAGTCTACCGTAGATGTAATGAAGGTATCTATTATGAGTATGTGTTTAGTGTGGTTAAGAGCACAACTGGACAACGCAACGTATAAGCTGAGCTTATACTAGGGGAGGTCGCTTGGGCGGTCCTCCACCGTGTTTTCGTGAAAGCAATCGACGGCGACCACCTCTTGCGCCCGGCTCTGGTTTAGACAATGGTCTGGAGTGAGACAGAATGCGAAGTAATCACCTCCTTCTGCAAAGCAGTAATACTAGCTAAGGAGTGGGCTGCAACTGTATGTGAACAAACACCCTCACACCTCATCCACCGCCACAGCGAATGCCCTGAGCTTTGGGAGTCACAGAACTATCTTCAACCAACATATGCTCAGGCTTGCAGACGACGAGTTTGCCGCTCACCGTCCGGCTATCTGGTAAGGATTTAATCCAAGTCGTTAATAGCTCGTAGTGTTGCATTCGCGCCTAAAAGAGACATCAGCAAAATCGTTGGAGCCCAGTAGGGCCGATGCCTGCAAGGACCACAGATATTTTAGAAAGAGTAGTCCTGGAACACAAAGGCCAACTGAAGTGTCTAGGCAAGTTTTAGTCAATAAAAATCTGACGTGCTCCCTCGCTCCTCTCGGGACTCACACGGAAAAAATTCATTTGATATCCCACCAAAAAAAGTTACTTGATTTATTTTGACGAAATATCTTGCATTGTTTGTCCAAATTCTATAAAAAACAATCCCCCTCACTTTTGATTGACCACCCAAACAACAGATACACACAAGTACTTACAGCTACAACGAAATACCTTCAAACTGAGGGTCGACCTTTGATTTTCTTTCATGTTTTGTACATTATTACTTCGCAAACCGTCCGATGTCCTCCTATAGAACAAGGCGAATCGGAAGGGAGAAACAAATGAAACTCACAAAGATTTATTCTAAGCGACCGCTAAATTAACCCCCAGAAAATGTTATTTGTTCTTTTCTAGGGTTCAAAACGGCACTCTTACAGTATCACTTTATTGACCGTCTTTTTCTCAGGAACGTGTGAAGGTATGAATCAAATACTCAGATCTGACACCTCCTGTAGCAGTAAAAGAATAAAACTATTATTTATTTAACACTTTATGCACATAGGTACAGAAGCGAACTTAATGCCATACGCATTCTCTTCCAGTCAACCTTTGGGTGTGTAGTGGTAGGTGCAATAAAAGAGTGAGAAAAAGGCAAATACAAGAATTGATATACTAATAGACCATAGAATAGATATACTAATAAACCATAGAATAAATATATACAACTATACAATATATACTCAAATTAATACACTACATACATGCACTAAAATAGTCAAATAATTGGTCCAAATCGACAATAGAAAAACATTAACGCTGTGATGAAACTACTGCTAACTTTTTACGAATCAACTCGCGAACTTTAATTTTGAATGTAAATCTGCTTGTTGCCATCCTGATCTCCTCTATTAAGTCAACACAGTCTAAAAATACACACACCCAAACACACTCGCTAGAAAATCAAACCCTATAGGGTCCTTCTTCTCCTGCCTGCCCTTATCCCATATTACTTGGGGTCCGTCCAATACGGTTTTCTCTTCCATTGGACGAAATGGATTGTCACCCTTCAAACTATCATTAACTCCCTTTTCTTTTATATCACTTCTTACACAATCCATCCATTCTTTTTTGGCCTTCCTCTCCCTCTTCATTCATCTAAATGTATACTTAAAACTCTTTTAGTAACGCCTCATCCCTCCTCTTCACATGACAATACCAAGACAACCGATTTCCTTTCAACTTTTCTGTCACTGGCGCCACTTTCAAACTTACTTACGTTACTCAACTAAACCCGATGAACCCTATTAGGTACTTCCTGTTAAACTAGAATCTTGAAATTTGACCTAAAGCGAAAAAAAGAGTATGAATTTGAAAACGTCTTTGTAGTTACATCACAAAGAAAACTTTTTCGCGATTCGAAAAATCATCGAGCTTCAAATAGTTATATAGATAAGTTTGTATGGAACCATGAGTGCCCGAGTCCGGCTCGCACTTGCCCTATTTTTTTTTTATAATTTAACACTCGGACTTTGTTTTTTTTTTTTGAACAAAAGGCCAGCTATAAATAAGAATAGAATTTGCTACTTCTGTGGGTACATAAAGCCGCAAAAGAATTTTGATAAGAACAAAGAAAGTAGCATTGTAATTTTTATTTTGAATCGGTTTAAGGCTAAATGAAAATAGGGTCTTTGTTTATGAAGTTATTATTTGGTATAAAAAAGGCGTATATTGGATATTATCCTATGTTTATTTTATGCTAAACAACAAAATAATCCCTATCAGAATAGGCCCAATCAGAATACCACTACGTTATTTACTTTTTTAGGGTTCCGTACCCAAAGGGCGAGCAATGGGTAGCTCACCGTCCGGAAATGGTCCGGACCAAACCTGAGTCGTCCACGCGTGCCTCAAAGAGATGTCATCAATACTGTAAGGGTCTGTCAGGGTCGAAGCCCCCTGGAGTCATGGGTTGTCCGGAAGGGAACCCCGAGGTCCTGAAACGCAACGCAAGGAACATAGGAGAGGATTTTAGTAAGTAAAAGTTTGTGTTAGAAGTGATTGGACGAATTTCAAACTAAGTGAATGTGGTGCTGGAGAAGGATGCTCTGTATCCCCTGGACAGCATTTTGGACCAACATATCCATTTTGCAAGAACTCAAAATCTCCTCACGGCTAACGTCCATGTGCCTTCGCAAGATTCTGCAATATTTCACTCGCATTGCAAGGAAAGACGGTGGCAACCTCGAAAGGTTAATTGTGACCGGAAAAGTGGATGGGAAAAGGTCTGGCGTTCGCAGCTCAATATGTTGGTCGGACCAGATACGCACCGCTCTCGACTCTACGATATACAGTGCCCTTCACATTACCAGAGACTGAAACCGACGGAGAAATATCATAAAAGTTAAAACGATGAAGCAGGGACGTCACGACCCTCAGCATTGAGGAATACGACGCAAGGAGGAGGTATCAAAAAATATTACACATGTTCCCCATAAGATATCAATCAGAGTTTACCTTGAACTTAAAGCAGTTTTTCACGCAGTTTCGCGATCAGCAAAGTTCACGTTTCTCTCCGCACGGCAGGCAGGTGAAGCAATAAATATCTGTGCGCAACTCTTAAATAATTCATGCAAACACCTGAAGGTCAAACCGTTTCGTTGAACTGTTACAACTTCACGAGAACTGATTGATATTTGTGTTGCTATGTGGAGAGAAGGAAGGTTTTATTTAAGAAATATCAATTGCTAAATTATATAATTAATTAATTTAATGAAAGTTAAGTGTAATATTGACACAGTTACGCATCTAATTAAACGTATCCAATAACGAATTTTTAGTTTAACAATTTAGAAAAAAAAATAACTGGTAGGGATTCTTACACTTTCAAAAAATCCCCACGGAGATGATATTATTTAGCTAGTACGGATTTCTGGAAAAAGTAACAATCAACAAAGAGGATTTTTCGGTGGAGATTTCTGGAATAAACGAAAAAAAGGACCGAGAGGTTCTAGACCGACCGCGTGCCAGAAGACGCAGCGTTGATAGGCCTACTTCAAGGTGGACTGACGACCTGGTGAGGGTCGTGGGAATGGATGGATGAGAGATGCACATGACCGGTCGTTGTGGCGTTACTTGGAGGAGGCCTATGTCCAGCAGTGGACGTCTTTCAAGTGAAGTGGCGATAATGATGATAATGCGGTCTTCGAATACTAACCT
Source organism: Mythimna albipuncta (assembly GCA_929112965.1). Classification (NCBI taxonomy): domain Eukaryota; kingdom Metazoa; phylum Arthropoda; class Insecta; order Lepidoptera; family Noctuidae; genus Mythimna; species Mythimna albipuncta. The sequence continues at coordinate 4,954,348 of OV815973.1, forward strand.
TAGAGTACTGCCACGGGTATTTTTGAAAGAGATAACGTGGTCATAGAACTCAAAAGCAATTAAAGGACCTTGGGTTGGGTTTTGTTCAGTAAAAGTCAAATTTTCCTTCTCGCTGTTATATGCAAGTAGTCATTGTATGATTTCCCATCTCAAAAAAAAAACCAGAACACTGAATAATCGTGCTAGCAATGAATAGAGGCTAAACTGATATGAAAGTGTAATGTTAGGATGTTCGTCAATCAATTACGCCTAAACGACAGAACTGATTTTGATGAAACTAGTCAAACAAGGACCACCTGGACTGCGTTACGTCATAGGATGCTTTTAATTACGGCCTCCTACAAGGTAGACCGATGACCTGGTAAGGGTTACGGGAATCCGATGGATACTACACGCATAGGACCGTTAATTGTGGCGACACTTGGAGGAGGTCTATGTCCAACAGTGGATATCTTTCGGCTGAAATAATGATGATGATGAATTACTGTATACCGTGGGATAATATTCTACTTTCTTACAGGCGATGCTGCAGGCAAAAGGTGATTGATATTCTTATTCACACAATATACGCTGATCGCATATATGTATAATCAACTGGAAATATTAATCATCCCACTGCTGGGACTGAGGCCTCTTCTCTAGAATAATGGCCCGTAATCCGGTACATGCACCCAGTGCGAATCTGATATCTTCCTTTGTACTAGGACATCCTAGATTTACACACAATGTCTTCTTATAGAGACACGATGTTTATTTTTACGTTTTATTTGTATAATTTTATTATATTTGTCTTAGACCAAGATGGCGGCTAGTCGCCGAGTCGGTACAGCGATGTTTGTCTCGATTTATGCGTCATCAAGTCAACCGTCGCATCGCGCGATGCACTATGTTTACCACGATATATTTTGTTGAAATATTGCGGGTATAGTGAGAAAATTGGTTTGTAACTACCATGGCACATTTTATATAATAGTTACGTACCTATTATAACAGTATTATCACACAAAGTGTCAATATTTATTTTAAGTATGGGTTATACTTATATAGGTTATATTTATTTAAGTTTATTTTGTTTACCATCATCCGTGCGTCACTGCGGGGTGCCAGCTGAAAATCAGCGCTGGGTGGTTGACGCCCAGCAATTGCTGAGTTGTTGACCCTTTCGGTTCAGGCACAGTCATTGCATTTGTATTGTATGTCTGTACTCTTTTTTATTATTATTTTATGTTGTGGTATATTGTATTGCTTGCGCCGAATAAATACTATTCTATTCTATTCTATACTAGGACATCCTAGATTTACACACGATGTCTTCTTTCACAGTTTTGAGAGAAATTCGTAACCGTTTCGATAATAATCTTATACCCACTTAATATTCTGTAGATGAAGCCATAAGTAAAACCTAGTGAAATCTAGCAAAAGAAAAGATTGCCAATATCCTCACATTTTCATCAAAGAAAACAATAAAAATAAATCAAAGAGGGACACTCGACCTCGCGATAACATTCAGAAATTTACTTACAGATATTGAATTACGTGGAAAAATCCCCTGTAAAGCTAATTAGGTCCGTTAAATTATACCTCTGGAGTACTTATGAAGTAACACTGTTATAACAAATTGGTTTACAAGGATTTGTCTTTTTATTATGATCATTAGAAAGTTTCCATTCAGACGATCAGTAGTCATTAAGATGTAGCGTTGGTAGGCCTCCTACAAGGTGGACCGATGACCTGGCAAGGGTTGCGGGAGTCCGATGGATGCGAGACGCACAGGACCGCTTTATGTGGCGACACTTGGGGGAGGCCTACGTCCAACAGTGGACGTCTTTCGGCTGAAATGATGATGATGATGTTAGAAATTTGATTCGGACGTCTGGTAACCGTACGGATAAAGCCCGAGTCGTTGACGGCGCGTAATGTTCCACGCGCGCCTCAAAGAGCTAAGACTAGCAGGGTCGAAGCCTACTGGAGCCATGGGTTAACTTCCAGAAGGAAAACCCGGGGCCCTGGAAAAGCAAGGTAAAGAAGAAAGACAGGAGTGGGATTTGGTCAGTAAAAGTGCGCGCCCTCCTACTACACTCTCGAGTCATTGGATACGCAACCTAAAAAAGTGTAGACCGCAAAATTATAATTTTCTTAAGTTTTTTGCATTCAAGAGTGACCGCCTGCCAATCCTCCTCGCTCCGGACCTGTACCAAAGCCCATCGTGGGAAATCATTGCTGTCAATCGTCCCTACGAGGAAATGGCGGTACTCTTTCCAAGCGGGGCACACCTCTACCGTATGCTCCATCGTGTCCTCCGGCCGGAGCAAAAAGTGGTGATAAACGGGCAATTCTTCCACACGAATTCGGTGCAGGAACCTCCCGAACTTACCACACCCTATTTTTTTTTTTTTTTATGCTGGAAAAATCATGCATTGACATCCCCCGCCCTTGGGCGGAGCGAGAGATAGTGTCAGACTCTTACCGACTAAAAGACCCACCCCGTTCCTTCCAGCCGTCATACCGGGGCTCGACCGCCCTTTCGGATAACCCTGGCCCCAGTAGGCTTCGACCCGGCTGGGTCCCTGCTGTTGCTGACCACTCCTTGAGGCGCGCGGGAACAGTGCGCGCTGTCGACTACTTGGGCTTGGTCCGGACAGTTACCGGACGGCCGGACAGCGAGCTACCCATTGCTCACTGTCCGCATGCCCGCGTCTACGTTGGCCGGAAATCGGGATCAGAATCCCGGCGACGGCGGCGGCGATAACGCCGTTGCCTAATGCGTTCGGCCTCCTCCTTTGCGAGCATTACTGCTTTGCAGAAGTCGGCGACCGCCTGCCACTCCTCCTCGCTCCGAGCCATGGCCTCAACCAAGGCCCGGCGCGAGAGATCTCCGCCGCCGATCGCCCCCACGAGGGCACGGCGGTGCTCCGCCCAAGCAGGCACGCCTCGACTGTGTGCTCCACCGTGTCCTCCGGGCGTTCCGCACAGTGGCGACACTTCCGCATGAATCGAGTGCAGGAATCTCCCGAACGAACCATGTCCGGTGAGTACCTGCGTCATGCGGAAGGTAAGGACGCCGTGAGATCTTTCCAGCCACGCCTCAAAGAGGGGACTTACCGCCATGATTGTGGCATGCCCAACTTACCACACCCTGTGAGGACCTGCGACCAACTCAAAGAGAGGGCTTACTACCATAATTATGGTGTATTCGAGGGTTACCCTTACTTTAAGGACAGTAATGAGATTATAGATCAGTTACTTAAAAAGGGTGGTTGTGTGGCCGTGGGTTATTTACAAAGAAGCTCTTTGGATCTTTAAAATTATATTACACGGTCGTCCACTCATCCTTATCCTTTGTAATTTATCTCTCTCTTTCTTTGAAGTCTTGTTTATAAGGGGAACGTATCATTCAGCTTTTGTTTTGAACGGTCTTTATAAACGTTTTTTTTGTTTGTTTTTCGTTTTGTTAGTCTGTTTTTCCTCCTGGGCAAAGACCTTCCTCCACTCATTCCTTATTTTGTGGGCACTTGTTTTTTTCTTCCACTTTTTGCCAAATCTATCTAGTTCATCCCGTAATCTCTTACGTAGTCTGCCTAGTCCCCGTAAACATCCCGCTTACTTGTCTAAAATTCTACCTAACGCAAAGTAAGTACGTGACCCAGTACCTACTTATTTCCTTCATCAAAAAAAGGGCGGGAAAACACTTACAATGTTACTTAGCGCCTTTATCTCTCAAACCTCAAGTTTCTCTATAAAAATTTAAAAGCATCTTTTAGACGAGAAAATAAAAGGAAATATTTCCAACGGACGGTGGGCGTCCCGATTCTTGAATTATTGATTTGCTTTGTTTGAAAAACGTGTAAAGACCGACACAAGTTGACCCCTCTGGCTGTATCACGACCCCCCCTTAAACAATCAATTGTTAAACATTACGAGGAGGGTGGGAGGTCTCGTTAAGTGTTTCTTAGCAACGGTCAATTGTATAAAGGTTTGAAGGATCAAAGGTTGACCAGATGATTACTAAGATTCCTGAGGTTTTCTTTGTGAAATTCTGTGTAAGTATGCCATAGCTGTAGTTTCGGGGTTGAAATTAAGTGTTTGGCAATAGTTGGTGAAGAGGGTTACTTGTCTAGTGAATGATTGACATTTTCTGATAATATAATCGACCAATACCAGTCTTCAGTCAGGAATATTGTTTAATGAAATCCTTAAGGTATTACAAATTGATACTAGCAGCAAATAAATAGGTTACATCACGGAAAAATAAATGAGGAAGGGGAGAAATATTAAAAATGGTGGAAACAAACATTGGGCAAATAATTTGTCTTGATGACAAATACCGGGCGAGGGCGTCCAATAAATACGGATTCCTAAGCATTGTTTCCAGATTCTTGTCATTAATCATTTTTATGTGTGTAATTAATATAAAGATCCTGGCGACAATAGGATTTCGAGTTATTATCTTTTTGAGAAGAACTCCCCGGTGGGTAATGGAAAATCTGATATTGGATTACTGTCTCTATCACATTGAGATACGGTTGATTTTGTTGTGTTGGCTGTTTGATTTGATCGGATTTCTTATGTGGTTGCAGATATTGTAATTTTAATTAATAATGTTAAATAAAGTCATAAGTAACTTCTCTTTGATTATGTAATACTTTTATGTTTGTGTTGTGGAGACCTTTCGAGTATTTAGTTTTATTACGTAAACTTACGCCTTTTTTACAAAGTCTGGTGGCGACTTTTGAGCTTTGAAGTTATGAGACTTGCTTTGCGTTTGCTTAACTTGGACTTGTGTTTTGAGATATCGTGGCCTGAGTCTAGCAGTCCACGTCTTTCAGTTAGAATATTGTCATATTTGTCGATGATGGTCATATTGACTTTTATTTGCAAAAGAAAAAATATTGATTTATCTAAAATAGTAGATAAAATTTTGTTTTAAGAAACTTTGCCCCACACTTTTTTATTGTAGTGCGTTCACATACATGTAAACTCACGTACGCGAAACACCTAGACCTGAAACGGGATACATGGAATTAAAATCGCGACTCGCAGGGTAGCAGCCAATCATTCAACCACTGTGCTAACCGAGCCGACGAAGATTAAATTAATTCCTTACAAATTCCTATTACAATTATATTTCTAATTGGACTGCGTTATGTAAGAACGAATTAAGCGACAAAATTGAAAAAAAAGAGTTTTGAATGCAGATCGATTCCAGGCATTATTAACTATGTATTCAGCTATTTTGTGTTCAAAAATCAATCCTAATGCCTTATAATAAGGGGTGAATTGAGCGACATGTCAAAATTTGTTAGAAGTTTTGCACACATTAGTTACGTAATAAAGAATTATGCGCCTAAGTTACTGTTACAAAATACACAAACAGGATTTTAAAATGCATAAACGAATTAAATCCACAAATGTTGTAGATAATCCGTTTCAATTTATTTATCAAAACGCAATATCGAACTAACCGCCTAAAATGGCAGCTAATTCGTTGTTATTTTGAGGTATTTGACTATAAAAAAATATTCAAAATATGTATCTCGTAATCAGTAACGGCATGCAAGATCATCTTAGTGAAATGGTATATTTTTTGTTTAATTTGAGAAGATTGCATTAAAATATTTAAATTTAATCATCAACTACACTTTATTTCACCCAAAATAAACCGTATTAAAGAATCAAAGACAATAATGTCATAGTTCGTTATTGACACATTTAATTAAGAATAAGAATAAAAATGTTTATTGTTCATTGTTACAATATGTGAAAAATACCTTAAAACTATTACATAATCATTAATATTATCTGTAACTAATTAGAGATTTTACATATATTTAGATGGTGGTCCCCAAACTAGGTAGAACCTGTATCTTGGGGACCTGAGTTGAGATAACTTTATAATAACATTGTAGCGGGCGGACATGTAGAAATTAATCTGAATATAGCATACATTAACGAATTAAGCGGAAAAATGGCTATATCTTTTAAAGTATATTCTGCACTGTAATATATTCTGAATTAATCTAAACTTTATACACAGCTTAATTTACAGTAAAAAAATCATACGCGTAACATAAATAATGAGATCACAGCGACAATTTTAACTTTAAAATCTTTGAAGCTCATTTTCTCAAATTCTCTTTAGTGTCGCTTAATCTGTTCTTACATAACGCTGTCCAATTGAAATAAGGTACACAAGAAGAGGGATTAGAGTGAAAACCAATTAGCACCGTGGTATTACAAACCATAGTAACAGACCAATAGATATAAGCAGAAACGGTATCTATGTTCAGTATATGTGTGTAGATAAATGATTAGATCTACTTAGGTATAAACGGTAAAATTAAATTTAAAAACTCCGACTCCGCCTTCGGTTCCGATATAATGACCTCCGTTACATCCCTGGTATGTATTAAGAACGCATGCCTATCTGCTAGCTTGCTTAGACGGCCAATTTTCAGATATCAGGTAATCAAGTCAGGCGGGCCTAGGATCTTACTCTATTTTACAAACTATCGTGTGATAGTTATGGCGATAGTTTGTAAAAGAAGTGACACATACACAAACTCTTATACTGACACACTCTTCACACTCAGACGCACACAAGTTTTAATTTTATAATTTTTGTTTTATATCTTTTTCTCTTTTCTTTCATTACCGTAAAATGGGGTAAATATAGACGATACTTCAAAAAGTACTTTCTCGATATTTAAATATTTTTTGCAGTATTTAATTATATCAATTTATTAATGGATTGTTATTATAAAAATCGATGCTTTGTTAGAGGCCGATATTATGTTATTAAAGTGAAAAACTAAAACAAAGTTTTGTCTCTATTCACTCCTTTTGACCCGGTACCTAGTTAATAAGTAACCAAATTGTCATGTATGTAAGACAGTAGACTCCTACAGGCAGTATACTAGTTTTAGAAGACCGGAGCCTCCCAGCACAGGTATTTTATATACTTAAAAGGATACCCCTGTTTAAGATGCATTGTAGAAGTTGTAAACTTACTGAATATAATATGTATTTATTTATATATCCTTTATTGTATACTAAGATAATAAATTATACGTTTGAGCCTTATATTTAGAACATACAATTAGTGGCCTTATCGCATTGCGCGATCTCTTCCAAGGAACCTGGTATGGAAAGAGATTGACTGGACATAAAATGGGGTTGCACATGGTGCATTACAAAACAAGCTAAACAATAATTGGTGAAGAAAAAAAAAGTTAACACTATTACATACTTAAATACTCGTGTTATTATTAAAATATTATACTATAATAGAAATACCATTCTCATCAAGGGTTAACGTCAGACGACTTAAGGCCTTAAAAGGCAAAGGACAATGCTTCGAGTTTCCTTGTGTGATTGAATCAGGAGTAAAGATATCCGCAGAAGAAAAGCTAACTTAAGCTGGGAATATTTTTTTCAGAACAGATCTTTGATCGGGCTAAAAGGTTGACGGCCGCGTACTAGAAGACGCTGTGTTGAAAGGCCATTCACAAGATGGACCGATGACCTGGTGAGGATTTTTTTTTTTTTCGATTGGAAAAATCATCTTATGACAACCCCCGCTCTTGGGCGGAGCGGGAGATAGTGTCAGACTCTTACTGACTAAAAAACCCATCCCGTTCCTTCTAGCCTTCGTACCGGGGCTCGAGCGCCCTTTCGGATAACCCTGGCCCCAGGATCGCGGGAGTCTGATAGATATAAAATCACAGGACCCTGTTGATATAATGATACTTGGGGGAGGCCTATGTCTGAAAGCAGATGACTTTCGGCTGAAATAATGATGCCAGAAATACTTACTAACTTAAGTACAACTGGCATCACGGATCTTGAACGCTCGGCGTCAGAGTGGGGATCGCTTTGCGCATTCCATACATTAGTTGTTAGATTCACTGACACTCCCCGCCCCCGCGTCGCACTTCGCACCATTAAAGAGACCGAATATTTGACTTCTGCGTAAGTGTTCAAGATCCGTGATGGGAACAGTATTACAGTTTTTTTTTTTAACAAACCGTATTCCTAGAATTTACGGAAATGGTTCGAAAATATAGCCAGTCCAGTTTTCAAATTCAGTAGGTAGCATGCATTAAAGCAGATAGTTAATTAGTTAGATTATAATTAAAATAATGTGCGGTTGTGGTGATATTTGTTAAAATAATGGTTTTACTAAAACAATATTCTATCCATGAATTAATTATTTTGACAAATGTAGTCTTTTTAATATCAACGCATTAAATTATCTATTATAGATTTAAATTTCAACTATTCCCGAATTCGCGCCGAAGTTTTTTCATGGGAATATGTGGGCACGTCAGAATCACGGCAGTCTCTTTGAAGTGTGGCTGGAGAAGCAGCTCAGCATCCTCACTTTTCGCCTGACGCAGGTCCTCACAGAGTATGGCCAGTTTGAAAGTTTCTGGTTTCGTATTCAGGTGGAAGAAACGCTCAGGTGTTACCATAATGTGGAATGCCTGGAGGACGGTGGAGTATACAGTGAATGTCTGACTGTACATTTGACTGGCCTGTTGGTCTAGTGGTTAGTGACCCTGACTGTTATGCCGGAGGTCGTGGGTTCGATTCCCACCCAGGACAAATGTTTGTGTGATGAGCATAATCATTTGTTCTGTGTCTGGGTGTAATTTATCTATAATATGTATGTATTTAGAAATATATAAGTATGTTTATCAGTTGTCTAGTACCCATAACACAAGCTCTGCTTAGCTTGGGACTAGACGACGTTGTGTGATAGTTGTGGCATATTATTTAAAAAAAAAAGTTACAAAACATACTCAGATATAACATAACATCACCTTTTTTTTAAAAAAAAAAATGTCTGCTCCGCTTTGGTGGGGTATTGGCGTGTATTCGAGGAGGCGAACTGTCGTGTTCAGCTCAAGCCATGGTCTAAAGCCAGAGTGTTGCGAAGGAGTAATACGAGTGAAGAAGATGGTCACAATCGTGAGGAAAAAGACATCTTCATGCCCCAACCGCCACCGATAGAGACGGTCTGAGTGTCGGTAGTTCCACAATTCCTGTCCACCGCAAGCGTGTGCTTGTATTGGTCATCAGGTTAGGACCAAGCCAGAGTTGACAACGGTGCCTTGTATATACGCGCGCCTTATATAGATAGAGGAGTAGATCTGATGCCTTCTAGGGCTGCGAGGACGTTTGAAAGCGCAACTGTAGCCCTAGAGCGCAAGAGGTGACTTCGCACGGGTGCAATGCCTTTAGGGTACGTGGCGCGTGCGCTTTAATGTGCGTGCAATCCTATTTTTCTTTTTTAATTATTATTGTTAGGCTCGCGTTTGACCTGGGCCCCAAGTCTGCTATTATAATAGTGTCAGAATGGTCTATCATTAATTTCAGTTTCAATTATGAGCAAGTTTGGTAATCTACTGCAACGCAGCTCAGCTCGTCGGTAGGCTCGTATAGGGATTCTTCTATGAAATCAAACAATTCGGGCGGCGCACTCTTATATTTTTTTACTTATTTAAACGAATTCATGCTTTCCTTACAAAAATTACTTCAACACTGAAAAAACAATACATATTCTTTTTTCTACCAACTTTCAAACCTATTCTAGAACATCATAATCCTTCGAATTATATTTTACAAGCCAGTTTGTTGGTTACATAAAAAAAGCAACTTATGCGATCTCCTTTCGATATCACACTACTAATATAATGGCGTCATTATGACTTTCGAATGATCAAACACTGATACTCCATTTAAAGAAGTGGGATAGAATGGTAATCATTAGTACATATTTACAAACAAAACATTGACCGATCAATGATCGATCATTATTAATTAGAAAATTAGGAAGTTTTAGCAAAATGACAATGGGATTGTGTTGGAATGTCGAATTTATAATTATAGCAGATTTGGGACCCAGTTTCTCACCAGATGGTAATCGATGATGTGGTCGACAATGGAGCACGCTTGCCTAGAAATGACGGGTTCACTCTTGACTTAAATACCGCCAAGTTGTAGCTACCAGGAAACACAGACTCCGGCAGGGAATTCCAGTCCTTGGTTGTAAGCACAATAAATGTGTCATGAAAACGCTTGGTGCGCATAGGTAAGATGTTTAATACATTAACGAATTGTTTTAACTATTTATTAATTTAAATGAGAGCTAATAGAGTTTCTTGTGTGTTCTTCTCCATAGAGATCTATCTACGCTTTGGAACATGCAAATGGCTTTGTCTTTTTATGACTAACCGACCTTGACAATTCAAAAGTGCGTGTATATGGATTAATTGAAAAAAATGCTTTGAGTTTGAGTAGCGAAGGCCTTTTTACAACATATATCTTAATATTTCTAATAAACCCATTACTTTATCAAAAAATATGAAAATTGCACAGATTGTAAAATTCAATTTTTTTTATTTCACTTAAGCTTACATGGGCACTTATAAAACGTCAGAAGCTAGTGTATACTTTGATAAGCCTAAATATAACCAGAATTGATTTTAAAGGGCGTAGAAGCTCTGTACCGAAAATGTCTGAATAAAATAAAGCATTATTTGGCATTAGCGAAAAGGTTTCAAAATAAAGTAATGGGTGCCGAAAAGGACCTTTTTAGGAACGTGATTTTAAAAACGTCAATCACCTTCAGTAACAAAATGTAAAAGAGTATATTTCACAAGGTGCTTGGACATTTTTATAATGTTTTACTAAAAGGTACATGTCAGCTTAACCCTTCTGAGATTATATGTTTTGTGTTTATCATATTGACTGCCGACTACGGATAATAGGCTAGTTGCCATAAAAATGTAATTAGTCCGTCTTTTAGATTATGCAAAAATAAGGGACACGTATTTTTTTATTTGTAAATTAAACCAAAACTGACAAAGATATAGCCTATTAAAGTTACGTGTGACGTCACGCCGTGCTGCATTTTTTCGCACAGGGTGACGTCACACGTTACTTTAATGGGCTATATCTTTGTTATTTTTTGTATAATCGAAAAAAGAAAAAATACGTGTCCAATATTTTTTTATAATTTATAAAACACGGACTGAATAAAATGTAATTATTTTCACCCTGGAAACTACCCTATTATGGTTTCTATGTAAGAAGCCGGTTACGGATATATACGTAGGTCTTCTATAAGAGGTGAGGAAGTTTAAATGTGCGGTGTAGTATCAAAGAATTACCTACGCATTAATCTACGTAAGCATGCATAAATATGTATAGGTATACCAAATATCAGCTAAATCGGTTAGGAGAAAATGTTTCAAAACCCATTTGCAAGATTTGCCCTAATCAGACATACTTACATACAAACATTGGAAGTACCCTTCGCGAATTGGGTATAATTATTACGTAAATAAGCATTTATTTATTAAATTTTGATTACACCTTTGTTTTTTGAGGTCACCTTAGGAAAAACGAAGACACTTAAACAAAACGTATAGAAACCGAAAATGTCAGCCAAACATATTTCGTACACACGTGTGTACAGAATGCCGCTTAAGCGTTTTTCAAGGTCATCCAAGTTGTACAATTAGCGCAAGCTTGCCTACCCCAACTTCTTTCAAATATTTTTTTCTCGATCCACCTTTTTTTATGGTGGGAAAAATCATGCATTGACATCCCCCGCCCTTGGGCGGAGCGGGAGATAGTGTCAGACTCTTACTGACTAAAAGACCCACCCCGTTCCTTCTAGCCTTCATACCGGGGCTCGAGCGCCCTTTCGGATAACCCTGGCCCCAGTAGGCTTCGACCCGACTGGGTCCCTGCTGTTGCTGACAACTCCTTGAGACGCGCGGGAACAGTGCGCGCCGTCGACGACTTGGGCTTGGTCCGGACAGTTACCGGACGGCCGGACAGCGAGCTACCCATTGCTCACTGTCCGCAAGCCCACGTCTACGTTGGCCGGAAATCGGGATCAGAATCCCGGCGACGGCATCCTCAGGTACCCACTTTGTCAAGACTCTTGCACTAAATGAATATTATTAAAGTTTTTTCATTGTAATTCACAAAACCGATGTACAATCACGCATCCAAAAAGTAAATTATGACATAATAGGCATATCTGATTGACATCTACTAGATGTGAATCTAACATGCATACTTAAAATATGCCACTTAGGTACTGTTAATAAAAACTTACAAACTGATAAATAATTTGAGGGCAGAAAAAAATATGTATATAAATAAAATTAAAAATATCATCATCATCTCATCATCTTCCTGCCCTAGTCCCGTTTTATTTGGGGTCGGCGCAACACGTTTTTTTCTTCCATTCTATTCATTCTATTTATTCTATTTTAAATAAAATTAAAAATATAACAGAGTTTAATTTTTATTAATGAAATAAAAGTATATTTTATACCAATGGCAAGTGATATATTAGCACTGTTAGACAGCAAATAATTATAAAGAATAACTTAGGCGTGGTCTTAAGAAAAAATATGGTGATTTGATATAATATTTCCATGCAAAACGCCATTTTTTCCTCTTTTGAAAATCATTATTTAAGAAAAGGGTGCTAAAAACCAAAAACTTTTTGAAATTTTGACCAAAAGGGATTGTGCGATTTTACGAATCCGACGCGAACAAAGTTGTGGATACCAGCTAGTAGTTAGTGTTCAAAATATTATGTATTAGCTTTTACCAGCGGCTTCGTCCGTGTACATAAAATATAGCCTATGTCACTCAGGTATAAAGCAGCTTTGTGTCGGTAAACAAATTGTAGCAATCGGACCAGTACTTCGAGAGATTACCTCCTACAAACAAACTTTACCTCTATATTATATTAGTGTAGATTAGTTAGTGTAAATAATATCCGTTCAATTGTTTACCGTCCAGTATATTCATATAATACTTACATTTATGTTTGCAACGCCTGCCAAACTTGCGGTGAACCTACAATACCATACAGTGAACAGGTGGCGCCAAGGATGGGTTTACAAAAGGCTATAAAGGTATATTTTTTATTTGCAGAAATGCATGCAAAAACTGGACAATGCTATTCACTTACATATTTTTATTTTATAAGTACACGTTTGGAAGTCAATCAGCATCAAAACTGCCATGTTTCGACAGTAATTTTCATATTTCAGGAGTCATAAGTCTTAAGTCAAGCGTGAATTAAATAGATACGCACGCTTACCTAAAAGCAAGCGTGCAACATAGTTGGCCATAGCTTACTATCAGGTGAGATAGTGATCAAACGCTATTAGTCTAAGATCCGATTAAGAACGACCTTCACCGGTCTGTTTAATGGATGAAACGTATTTTATGACAAATTTAGCATATTAAATAATATAACGGGTAGGTTGCCTAAAAAATTTCTGACCAAACCAACATTACCATTAATTAACCATTAATTATTATTTTTTATTCATTTTTTATTACCTAAGGCATTAAGTCTGCCTTTGTAATAAATACCTAAAACAAAATTACTTTTCATTTCGAACTAGTGTTTCCTAGGGTTGAAATATTGTAATCATCATGAGTTTTCTTCAAAATCAAGATCACAATATTTTTTTTAAATAAGTAAACTTTTTATACATTTAATTAGCTACACAAATCTCATTCGCTTTTACATCCTCAGTAACTATGTATAATAATCCAAGATTTTGACGATTTTATTGCCCCTGACACAGAAATTTACATTTTTAAATTATTTATCATCACACTTAACTATATACAAGAAGAGTTGAGATCGATAGTCACTGTAATTCTCGAAGACCAGTGAGTTGGAAAATTGAGAAGTGGATTAGGCAAATCACTTTTCATTCCGTCCTATGGCCGCTGAAGTTTGCCCTTTTAAATTTTATTATCTCGAAGGCACGCCGTCTGTTCATACCGGTACACTGAAAGCGGGAAGCGGGACATTAAATTTGAATAATTAATTTTAATTTTTTCTCCCTTTTTGAATGACTGAGAAAAAGTGAGTTTGCTTTTTTTGAGTGATGTTGATGTCGAAATTATTGGATACTAGTTTTTGCCGGTGGCTTTACTCGAAAATTATTCCAAGCTAACGTTATGGTTAGGATCGCGGGAATTGGATGGATGCGTGACGCACAGGACCGGTCGTTGTGGTGACACTTGGGGGAGGCCTATGTCCAGCAGTGGATGTTTTTCGGCTGATATGATGATGATGATGAACATTATACTCTTGAGATAAATAGCATCCAATTCTATCCAGATCCATTCAGACGTTTGAGACACACGCTACAATATAAAACTTTGTGCATAAGTAAAAGACGCTGTACAAGGACTGACTTAAAATCCCTTAGGGCTAAGGCATTTTCTACGAGTCAATTTTAGGGCAGTGCACGGACAGATCTTGACATATGCAATCTAAATGTAAGATAAATAGAAAAAAAGTACTGTCAAAATAGATACATATACATACGTAACTATAGCCTCTACATAAGGGAACTAAATGGTCCCAAAAATGAACCACAACGCTGTCAAATTATCGGACCACATGTCCCGCGTCACGTATACGTTGTAAAATGTTAGGAGACAAGTTGCGGGACACAAGGCAACGTTGCAGCCTCACTTAGATTGAACGTTGCGCGTCGTGTTGAGGGAAAAAATGACACTCAACACAACGCGCAATACTGTCAAATACACTACGTGCCGTCGACGACTTGGGCTTGGTCCGGACGGTTACCGGACAGTCGGGCGGTGAGCTCCCCTATTGTACCTGATACTTTGAATTAACAATGTTTTTGACAAAAAAAAATCTAAAAATCAACGCAAAGATTCAAAGAACGATACGAATATTTAACTAAAATCAAAGCATCACTCGGACGCCTGTTGCGCTGCCACACCCGATTTCAAGTGAAAATGATTTCCATCTCGATCGAATGGCCTCCGTAACTTAAGGGGCTAAAAACAGTTTATTCGTCGCCAATTTCACAATTTCTATTTCAATGTTTGTTGTTGCAAATTGCTCGTCATTGTTAACGATTTCCTACGAATTCAATTGGCCTCCTTATAATTGTTCCGCGCCAATGCCATTTTGATTAAGGTATTCTGTCCTTGATTGTAGATCACAGGTTCAAACCCAGCCAGGTGCATTACTTTGTGTAATTTATTTCATCACCACTGCTCTCAAAACGGTGAAGGATAACATCTTGAGGAAACCAACATGTCCTATAACTAAAAAATTGAAGACTAAATTACGGCCCATTCCCTTTCCTAGAGAGGATGCCAAAGTCCCAGCAGTGGAAATATTAAAAAAAGGCTGATTATGCTATTAATTTATTCAGTCATCACCATCTATTCGAAGAAATGTGACATCCACCACTGGGCCCGCGTGGTGGATTACGGCCCTTTCCCTCTCCTAGATTGCGCGAGTCCCAGCATTGGGAACATTATAAGGCCAAATATAGTATGCTATGCTACTCAGTCCAGTATTGGATATGAAAAGAATTTCTTAGCGGAAAGACTTAAATTATTAGAACGTGAGAGAGCTTGCGAAATAGCAACTTTTAATACGTTTATTTTACGTTTCTATGGTCGCTAATTAAATTTTCCCGGCACAGCATATCTTCTCGTTTCACACATTTATGTTTGTACTTTTATACAGTTTCACATGAATGGTTTTCTTTTTCTAGTAGTTGGCGGACTCAGTTATACAACAGTAATTTTAGTATATAATGCAAATCCTGAAACTCAAACTTTTCTTTTCATGAAGGAAAAAAGTTTTAACGTTCTAAAAAAAAAATTAATAACGACTAAAAAAAGAGATTGTGATTGGCTTATGTACTTTAGGCTGCTGGTAACCATTTAGGTAAATATGTTCCATTTCTTTAGAATTAGAATAAACTTTATTACCACTGCTCTCAAAACGGTGAAGGAAAACATCGCCATGTCCCAGAACCAAAAATTCGAAGACGTGTGACATTCACCAACCCGCACTGGGCCCGCGTTTTGGATTACGGCCCATTCCCTCTCCTAGAAAGGAGGCCTGAGCCCAGCTGAGGGAACATTAAAAAGGCTGATTATGAAACTTTTTTGTACATCAAAATAGTAACAAAACTTGTGCACAAACTTGAATCCATGGCATCGCTGACAGCAATATCTACCAGACAACCTCAGGATGGATTGTAAGAAACTGACTTAAAATGAAATAATTCTATCAGTTGTCAGTTTGATATCTTTTTAAAACCCATAAACCTATGAATAATTCTCAAAATTAAAATAAAAGAGTGGACAAGATAAAAAGTCGAACATGTACCCCCTTAATTAATTCGATGACCCCTGGTTGTGAATGGACAAATGTAAAATGTTTGTACGCACAAAATAACTGCTGATGACATTTAAATCGAAGCCTTTGACGTGCCGCTCTCCCCACAGGGGTGAATACATTTATGTACCTATGATTCATTTTATTTGCACGCATGTACACTTGTATGTTTTTGAATGCAGATGCTATTAAAATTTTCGGATTTTCGGTCAGAATTCTCTGTACTTATTTTTGCTATATTGAGGTAAGGCAATTGTAAATTATTCCCAAAAATTTGGTCTTCAGTCACACTAATACTATACGTAAATTTGTGTATGCGCGTACGTGCGTGATCGTGTGTGTGCGTGATCGTGCGTGTGCGTGATCGTGCGTGTGCGTGATCGTGCGTGTGCGTGCGTGATCGTGCGAGATCGTGCGTGAGCGTACGTGTATATGTTTGTAACTCGTTTACGCTCAAACGACAAAATGGGGCTCACGGATAGACTATGTTCTCGAAAAAAAAAAAAAATAGGAAACTAATTATCCCAAGGACACCTTTGAGATCATTTTCTTCTTAAAAGCAGGCGAAGCCGCAACGAGCAGGTTGTTATGATATAACTTTGTCATTTGAGACACGTAGTTAATAACGGGAAGGTTTCCAAATATCTTCGTACACATATCTACCACATATAATAAAAACAAAAAAAATAATTAACTCTAGTTCGTCATAAAAAGTTAAATCGATATGTGACATGACACTTTTACCATTCTAAATATATACGTAGATATTATAAAACTTCCTCTCAATTATGCTAATATACACTCATATTACTTTCAAAACCACCTAGCGACATCCTCGAGACAAAACTCGTTACATCTTACCCCTTACTTGGAACAAGAGCAACATTATGACATCATATTAAACTCCAACCCTCCGAGGGTCGAAAAGTAACCGATCCCACAAAAACAAGCTAGAACAGCGCAACTAAAAGTGTCGTATACAACATAAATACAAAAACGTCACTACTCTACCCTATCTGCTACAACAGAGGGAGATCCCATGCAAATTAGGTGGCCACCTATTTATTTTCAAATAACATCGTTCCGAGTATAACAGTTTGACGTGGGTCGGATATATCATACGGCTGTTCCATATTTCCACACTTTTTTTTTGTTGAGCTGACAGTGGTGGACGCTATGCGGCGACCCCCATATATTACTCCAACACATATCGTTTTGTAATGAAGTGCCCGAAAATGACAAAGTTATATCATAACAATTATGATATAACTTTGTCATTTGAGACACGTAGTTAATAATGGGAAGGTTTTCAAATATCTTCGTACACATATCTACCACATATAATAAAAACAAAAAAAAAAAACTTAATTCTAGTTAGTCATATAAAGTTAAATCGATATGTGACATGACACTTTTACCATTCTAAATATATACGTAGATATTATAAAACTTCCTCTCAATTATGCTAATATACACTCATATTACTTTCAAAACCACCTAGCGACATCCTCGAGACAAAACTCGTTACATCTTACCCCTTACTTGGAACAAGAGCAACATTATGACATCATATTAAACTCCAACCCTCCGAGGGTCGAAAAGTAACCGATCCCACAAAAACAAGCTAGAACAGCGCAACTAAAAGTGTCGTATACAACATAAATACAAAAACGTCACTACTCTACCCTATCTGCTACAACAGAGGGAGATCCCATGCAAATTAGGTGGCCACCTATTTATTTTCAAATAACATCGTTCCGAGTATAACAGTTTGACGTGGGTCGGATATATCATACGGCTGTTCCATATTTCCACACTTTTTTTTTGTTGAGCTGACAGTGGTGGACGCTATGCGGCGACCCCCATATATTACTCCAACACATATCGTTTTGTAATGAAGTGCCCGAAATTGGCAAGGGATGATTTATAATGATATACTTAGACGCCCTCGGGTGTGGACCTGGCAGGCACTCTGCGTTAAACCCCGAAATTCGCAATTCATATAGGCACGGAAAATGAAGCTCTAATATTGGTTAGTTTAAGCTTTTTTTGATCTCCTATATCGTACAGACACGAAAAGCTGCAAAGAAGAAAATGTCTATGAATTTATTTATTTACTAGTTTTTGCCCGCGGCTTCGTTCACGCACATAAAATATAGTCTATGTCACTCAGGAATAAAGCAGCTTTGTTTTGGAGACAAAATTTTAGCAATCGGACCAGTACTTTCAAAGTTTACCTCCTACAAACAAAAAAACAAATTTTACTTCTTTATAATATATGTAGTTAGATTTAAACTTCGTGTATAGTAGTGGTACATAGATGGACTTAATGCCACAAGGCATTCTCTTTTTTATGGTGGGAAAAAATCATCTAATGACAACCCCCACTCTTGGGGATAGTGTCAGACTCTTACTGACTAAAAGACCCACTCCGTTCCTTCTAGCCTTCGTACCGGGGCTCGAGCGCCCTTTCGGATAACCCTGGCCCCAGTAGGCTTCGACCCGGCTGGGTCCCTGCTGTTGCTGACAACTCCTTGAGGCGCGCGGGAAGAGTGCGCGCCGTCGACGACTTGGGCTTGGTCCGGACAGTTACCAGACGGCCGGACAGCGAGCTACCCATTGCTCACTGTCCGCAAGCCCGCGCCTACGGTGGTCGGAAATCGGGATCAGAATCAAGGCATTCTCTGCCAGTCAACCTTTGGGTTACAAAAGACAACACTGTGGTAAGTGTGCACAATAAATAAATAACAGGTATTAGAAAAATAATGTAGTATAGTTTATGTAAATGACATCTACGCTAATATACTCGTAATAAAGAAGTAAAGTTTTTTATTTATTTATTTATTTACACACAAACACTTGAAATCGAAAAGAACAAATAAGGATAAAAGAGTACAAAAGAACTGCTTATTTCTAACGAAATTTCTTCCAGCAGACCTGCGACAGGACGGTTAGATAAGATATGTAGACACCATGAGTAAAAATTTAAAAAAAAATAAACAAAATATATAAATAAATAGACTAAAATATTATTTAAATTAAATCTCATAATTCATATACATATATATATATAATAGTAAATAAATGAATGAATGATGTTTTTTTGTTTATAGGAGGATTTGTTTGTTTATATTTTTCACCTATAGAAAGCTGCTTTATTCCTGAGTGACATAGGCTATATTTCATGAACGCGGGCGGAGCCGTTGGCAAAAGCTTCTAATAAATATATAAAAAATATGACGAAGACCGAACTTAGGTTGAGAGGACTTCAAGTAGAAGATTATCTATTTTTAATTACAAACTCTTGGTTGCTTTTAATCTATTCGCTACCGTACTCATACTGAAGTTAGTATCTACATAGTTGTAAACCCCGTAGAGTGCAGGGAAGACCCTTAGAACTAAGGATGTGTTCTACATTCCTGATACTTCTTGTTAAGAAGGTGCTGGCCTATCTCTACGCTGTTAAGTGTTTATTAAATATATTTAACACTTGTGAGATGAGACTCCAACGGTTATGGGCACCATATGTGATATTCGTGAGTGCTTGAACTTATGTTTTCGAGTTTAAAGTGCATTTTATACTGGTTATAGTCAAGAGATGTACGTCATTTCAGAAGAAATGCCCAAAAGTTTAAACTTTATATACTCACAAAGTTTTATTGAAAATTGTTTTGTAGAATTTAAAATATTCTGTGCTTAATGACTGTTTTTCTAAAGTAAAAGCAACTCTGCTGAATACAGAAAATAAATTATTCAGATCTGTTTTTAAGAAATCAATTCGTACTTTAATGATTGCACTTTCTTTATGTAAATAAAAAAGAAAATCTTCTTCATCTAAAAGTATTCAGAACAAAAATAGAAAAAAAAACTTTTAGCGTCCCCGCACACGGGCCTCAAAAAAACGTCGCACAAAATAAAACACTAGGAAGCGGCCACAAAAAAAAAACTACGTCTCTTGTGTCCAGAGAAGCTTGAAGCCTCTTCAAGCGTTTTTTTGTGGCGGCACCACCGCACACGAGCCACAAGAATATGAGACAAGAAATATGTAACCAAGATCTATGTAACTCATAATATATTTTAAAAAGAGTGTCCATTGAGTTTCTTGCACGTTTTTCTGCATAGAGACCTACGTATTGGAACGTGCAATTTAGCTTCACTTTTCTTGGACTGACCGACATTTGACTATTCAAAAGTGCCTGCAAATGGTCTATTTGAAATAAATGATTTTGATTGATTTTGATTTGATTTTGATTTTGACAAAAAAGGCCGTCTCAAAAAGAAGCTTGAAGCGGCGTTTTTTTGTGGCCGGTGTGCGGGGACTGTTACTGAGATTTACGAGTAAATAACAATCTTTTGTTTAGTCTTCGATTTAGTCCATTATCATTGAGTCATAATAAAAATAATAAATAAATGAAGCGAACAGACGAGAATAATAAAAGGGAATCATCAAATATAGACGGTTGTCGACTCGCTTCGTCTGCCAATGGTACATTAATAGTTTGTGAGAGCTATAACAATAAATAGTGTTATTAAGATAAAAAAAAAATGGCGAACGACAAACCAAATCGCCAGTATATTACGGAAAGAGCGGCTTGTTGTGTCGTGTTTTGCTACAATAAGCGTGGGCAGGGCTCGTAAACATTTGGTATAGACGCAATAAAGATATTAGTGGCGGCACTTGCCCCAGTGCGAACGGGCATGTATGCTCGAACATTTTTTATGTACGTAATGAAAGAAACATTTTTATTCAAATAAAATTCCGACGAAGGAACGAAACGGAAAGCCTTTAAATATAGAAATTGCGTTCGAAAATGTGCTTGCTTTATTTTTACCACGGGAAATAAATTATGGAATGGGCCAAGGGTTATGTGCGTCTGCCATTAAGCTGAGTACATTCGCATGCGAGAGTCACGGTGCTTTTTTTTTCTATGCGCATATATATTTGTATTAATACAAAAATGGCGAGGGAAGTTATCACTACCATCATCCCCATCATTTCAGCCGAAAGACTAAAAGGATGCTGATGATGCGATGGGACCAATACTGGACATAGGCCTGCCCAAGTGTCGCCACATCAACCGATCCTTCTCGTATTTATTAAATTCTCACAACTCTCACAAGGTCATCAGTCCACCTTGCGAGAGGACTTCCAACATTTTGCCTATTGATTGCAATGACTGTGCCTTACCTACTACCACCTAACTTTGGCCATGCTTTGGGTTAACCTTAGTCCTCCTTCGGAGATCTTCATTCTCGATTCTACTACGCAAGGAAACTCCGAGCCGTTTTTTTTTCATTGCTCTTTGGGTGACTCCCATTGTGAGCGACCACGTTTCAGAGCCATATGTTGTTATTGACTACACGCTTTGGTCTTAGACTTTTATCTTGAGACACAGTGGTATACAGGACGAGAAAATACCGCACAGCTTCCTAAACACTGTCCAGCTTCAAACTTCAAAGTTCCATAACCTCTTTCAATTTCTTTCTCTTTCCTTCTTTCTAGTACCGAGACGTCTTTCTTAAAGTTAAATTTCCCTAACTGGACCACCTGTCTCAGGCCACTTAAGTTTGGTGATTCTTCGTGCTATGTCGGTAACCTTGGTACATAAGTTATCACTAACTGCTTGTTAATTATAATATATAATATATTCCACAACTATCACACAACACCGTCTAGTTTCAAGCTAAGCAGCACTTGTGTTACGAGTATGTAATAGAACATACTCATAACACAAGTTCTGCTTAACAACTGTTAAACCATACTTACCTATATATTTCTAAATACTTACCTAAATATTATAGATAAATTACAGCTAGACAAAGAAATGATCATGCTCATAACACAAACATTTGTCCTGGGAGGGACTCTGTACCACGACCTCCGGCAAAGCAGTTAGGGCCACTAACAATAGACCAACAGGCCAGTCAGGCAGTAATCATAAAATAAGTAACACAGCACTATACTAATTGGCAGCAAGTTCGACGCCTAATAAGAACAAGATTATTTTCAGTCATCATATTTTAAGTTACGGAACTTTAGAAGCTGCCTTTTGAGTGAGTGAAATGAATAATCCGTTCCATTTCAACCCGCACTTTTGGGAAACAATAGACTCCATCAAGTATAATGACGGTTTTAAACAAAACAGGCCATTTCTCAGTGAGGATCCATCTCCCCTCGAGGAATTGTGTGCTGATTTATCTAACGTTTCATGTCGAATTAATAACTTTAAGAGTGACTTAGAATAATCTTTTATGATTTGACGAGAGAGATACTATTGTTCGAAGCGGATCGAGTTACGAACTGTATGTAAGATTTTCCTGCAATTAAATGCTTTGTTACGAATTACTTTTGATCAGAAGTGAGAGGTTTTGTTCAGGAATTCTGTGTTGTTTTAATGGTATTGAGTATTGTATTGTATGTCAATGTGTTATAGAGTTTCAAGACTTAAAGGCAAAGGGTTAAAAGTTTTGATAAGACATTCTGTAACATTAGGAAATTCTTGGAAAATTCTGATTATTATTTACAAGACGAACGACACGTGTTTTTTTGCTGTCATAAAGAACTTTGTTATAACAATATATTATACAAATTATTTTTAATTTGCTTAAGTTAATGTGACTTTTATCTAGGTGCAATTTATTTGATTTATATTCTGGATTAGTTTTTGCCAACAGTTTAGTTCACATGAAAGTAGAAAATCATTCCAAGGCAAACATACTCTTGGGATAAAAAATCCTATGTGTTATTTCAAGACATGGTCTATCCGTGTACCAAATTTTATCATAATACGTTCAACAGTCCGAATGTGAAGAGGTAAAAAAGCGGCCAAGTGTGAGTCGGACACGCCCTTGAAGGGTTCCGTAGCAGCAAGTTACATAATATAAAAGTTCTAATAGTTCGTTGTAACTTTGATCGATGTTTTATTAATAGAGTATTTTTTATTTATTTATGAAGTAGTAAAAAAAACTACTTAATAGATCTAGTTCAAACCAATTTTCTGTGGAGGTTTGCATGGTAACGTACATCATATATTTTTTTAGTTTTTTATTACATTTTACCACTGTGGAAATGGAGACATTGCGCAAACTTTTCGGCTTAAAAAAAAATACTTTGGGAACCTCCATATCATTTTTGAAGACCTATCCATAGATATCCCACACGTATGGGTATGACGAAAAAAAAAAAATTGATTTTCATTTCTAAAGTACGGGGAAACCGCAAAATGTATTGTTTTTTTTTCTATTTTTGCGTAAAAATCTTAATGCAGTTCACAGAATACATCTACATACCAATTTTCAACAATATAGTTCTTATAGTTTTAGAAAAAGTAGCTGTGACATACGGACGGACTGACAGACATGACGAACCGAAACAGAAAATAAGGGTTCCGTTTTTTGCCATTCGGCTACGGAACCCACCTTAAAAACATATACAGCAACTCAAAACTCGACTTAATAATATTAGTGTAGTTAACGTAATCTAAAACATGTAGAAGCCCCTTTTCTCTTAGAATAGATGAAAATAATTTACTAGTTTCGCGTACAGTGCACGTGGAAACAATATTATAACAATAATTAAACTTCGGTCAATATCGGTTAATGAATATTTGTTTTACCAGAATAAATTAATCAGTTTTACGGTTTTACCAACCTAATTAATATCACTTCATGATTAATTTTACATTGTGCGGAAAATTTTGAATGCACTGCAAAATATAATTTCATTGTGGCCCTTCATGTGAGACGGTTAAAGCCTGTCCGATCCAAAAGGGAGGCAATTTATAATAAACTTGGTAAAACTTATCAATCACATCTTTCTGCCATGGTTTTACCATGACTCGGCACAGAAGGACTGGACAATGCAAGGACGTTAGATTTTTGAGGTCGACCCTCTGACTTCTGACGGAGATTAATGGACCAGACGGCTTCAAAGACCCTACCATACAAAACGATACATAAACCCCCCAATTTTCTCCAACAATCCATTGCCTTTTTCCAAAAATAAAACTAAAGGGATGTCGAAGAAAAACCGCAATGGATGCAATAAAAGGTGATTTATCAGCTTTGATATTTTCATCCGGTCTCTGAGACCCCGGGGGAATCTCGCGTGTTATGCAGGAAATTTGTGGTTTATTGATTGAAAATCGCTGTTACCTATGCGATTGAAAAAGAAAGGTTCACCGTTCGATGGTTACGGGGCTCTCGAGTGGAAACACTTGATTTTTCACGCATTCCATCCTATTGAAGCGAAAGGAATCGACGATTGTGATGATAAAAGATTATTTTATTATTTCTGTGCCGCAAATTTTGCGAAATCGGTAACTTGTGTTGAAAAATTTCGTTCGTTTTCTTGATTTCTTTATCGATAAAGTCTAGTTTGAGAATAGTGCTTACGCAGCGTAAATGAGATGAAATTGTTTTGTTTCTTTTTTTTGTAATCATGATGATGACTCTTTTATTCAGCTGACTGCCAGGGACCTAAACCTGCTCAGCTAACAATGTCTTTGATGAGTAAATTGATCACTAGATTTAAAATCAATCGTAATAATACCTGAATTGTTCACAGAACAGACGGTCAATGGGACAGGAAGGTTAAAAGAAGTGGCGATCAAGTACCAAAAGACGTAGTGCTTAAAGGCTTTCCAAAAGGTGGACCGATGACGTGGTATCGTAAGTTTTTTTTAGGTGGGAGATTAATTAATTAATTAATTTATTTATTTGATTAATTACAACGGTTAAACAACCAATTACAGTAACTAAACAAAGAGTAAACGTATAAACATTTAAACAACACGTACATCAATTCCTCTCACAGTACTTCTGACATGCCAATAAAGATGAGATCTTCTAATGACATCGCCCTTTGGTGGAGCGAGACGCCGGCTCAGACTTACTGACTAAAACCCACTCCTATTTCTTCTTTGCCTTCGTTTCAGTAGACTGCGACCCTGCTGGGTGCGTTAGCAAACATGTCAACATACACAAAATACCCAAACGCGGAACGATTATCTGTAGGCCAAACAAGTATTTGATCCGAGAGGAAATTAAATACGCAACATGAAGAACCTCTATGCCAATTGTACTGTCTTTGATTTGTCATCATCATATCACTCGAAAGACGTCCACTGTTGGACATAGGCTTCCCCCAAATGTCGCAATTATGCGAGGCGTATAGCACGCATCCATCGGATTCCCGCGACCCTCACTAGGTCTTATGTCCACCCTGGGAGGCCTTCCAACGCAGCCTCTTCCGGTACGTGATCGCCACCAAGAACTTTCGTCCGACCATCTCAGTTCAAACTATGTGCTGTGTACTACTGTGATTAGCTGAAAATCCCCAACATCAGAAAAAGTATATCGAAAATAGTCTTATTTAGGGCCTAAATTAGCTAATAAACTTTTAACATTTAATCAACTTAATTACCGAAAATATCAAGCTTACATTTCTTAAGCTTCCGTTACTAAGGAGACATAATCCCAAGAATTATGAGCCATAACTTTATTTAATATAAAACGTATATTCACTTATCTCAAAACATCTTAGCTATATTAAAACCTTAATACTTTCGAACCTTCATAAAAAAGGAATTATTTTTTTATTACACCTCATTGCGTGTTAATACTGGCATAAAAGGTTGTCAGATTTATTTCCTTTGCCAAAAAATTCTTAATTTAAAAAAGCGACCGCTTAACTTTTCATTGCTATTCAGTTCACTTGCAGCTGTAAGTAAATTTATCAGAAGCAGTGAGGGTTCTCGACGTTGGTATAAAAGATGAAACCCTTTACTGGAGTTGGGAACAATGGCGGCTATAACAATGGTACACAACAGGCTCTTCGTTGTACTACGGACATCTTGTGATACAAGAATCTTCAGCAACTAAGAATATCAGTCTTTAATGCGATGGCTCTATTAGAGGCTTAATTTAGTGCATTTTAGTTAGCATAATATGACCGGCGGAATATTATTATATTATAATATTATTATTATTATATGCATGGGTACAGCTACATATTTTAATTACCAATCACGTAATCTTATAGTGACTTTTATGACGCAACATTGGAACTAAAATTCGGAATCCTGTAGATGTTTTTCGGTGTTAGAAGTCTCCACGCAATTAAGTCACATACAGTAGTTCAAAATCATATATCTAGCAATCAAATAGCCTGGACCAGACTTAACATCCATCTGGTCGGAGCATCAGCGTTTCATCTCATTTTCTAAACCACGTACATCGAAAACCTGGAATAATTTGCCTGCAGTGGTCTTCTCGTCCGATTATAATATTTAGGTGTGTGTGGCTCTAAATAAACTAGTGCGCATCACTATCAACGATTGCATCACTGCTAACCATTAGGTAGGATTGTATTCAAGCTCTAGTTAAAATGTGGTTTGCGAAACCGCTCCATTTTAAGAGTGTTATAAGTCATGGCATGATTTCACACCATAAAAAAAAGTTGGGATGATGTCAGGTAGATAATGCTGTTAGAATAACACAAAGAAAACTTATACGCATTATAACGATCAAAATATCCCATAATTTGATACTAAGTACCTAATTACTACTAACTGCATATTCAAAGGACCAATTACACAATTAACTACCTCATTAACAAGAATCATACCAATTAAAATGATTTTGTAAAATTAAAACCAACCAATGAATTTCGAACAAAGTAACTTATTAAAAAAATCATCGGTTAAATTTTATGCCATTGAAATCGTATTGAAACAATAACCACTACTTATTGTGTATCAGTTTAAATGAATTGCATTAAAATCGGTGACAAGCGATTTTCGAACGAATTGCTGGAGTTATTAATAATGTTTACTGTTGAGTTTTGTTTATCAAATTAATTTTTGAGCGTTTTGTTGATTTTTATTGTGATTGTGGTGAGTGGTTGCATCATTGAGGTTTCTGGATTATCTCTTTCGTAGTCTTTTATGTTTGGTTTTTAGGGTTCAAAAGGAAAAAAAACGTAACCTTTATAGAATTACTTTGTTGTCCGTCTGTCTGTTTGTCTGTCTGTCAAAACTCTTTATCTCTGGAAAACGTGGAAATATTGAGCTAAAATTAAAACCTTATGCTCAGGTCTGCGGTCCTTGAAGCGAAAACAATCAAACTTCTAAGTTAATGAAAACAAAAGTACGGCTGTTTATTACAACAAAAAACGTATATTGCGACACTGAAGGAAATCAAAATTCATAGGGTACTTCCCGCTGACTTAAAATCCTGAAATTTGGCATGAACCAAGGTCTCATACCACAAGTATGGGAAAAATTGTAAAAACTGCAAATTTGTAGTTATGTCGATCATTGTATTGTGATTCGAAAAAATCTTCGTAACTGGATTCGGGAATTGAACTGTTTTATGGATAACTTTGTATGGAATTCTAAATGCGCGAATCCGACTCGCACTAGCCTATTTTTTAGGGTTCCGTAGTCAACTAGGAACCCTTATAGTTTCGCCATGTCTGTCTGTCCGTCTGTCCGTCCTCGCTTAATCTCTGTGACCGTTAGCACTAGAAAGCTGAAATATGGTACCAATATGTATATCAATCACGCCGACAAAGTGGTAAAATAAAAATTGGAAAAAAATGTTTTATTAGGATAGCCCCCCTATATGTAAAGTGGGGAGAGATTTTTTTTTAATTTCAACCCTAACGTGTGATATATTGTTGGATAGGTATTTAAAAATAAATAGGCGTTAACTAAAATCATTTTTTGATAATGTCAATAATTTCGGAAAAAATCGCTCCAAAAGTAAAAAAACAATGTGTCCCCCCCCCCCTCTAACTTTTGAACCGTAAGTTTAGAAAATATGAAAAAAATCTGAAAGGTAGAACTTTATAAGGACTTTCTAGGAAAATCATTTTGAACTTGATGGAAAGAACAGTTTTTGTACAAAAAAGACAAAAAGATTATACAAAATAATTTCTGGACTAAGTTTGTAGTATAATCGTATATGCAAGCTACGGAACCTTACATTGGGCGTGGCCCGACACGCTCTTGGCCGGTTTTTTTTCTGAGCAAACCCTATTCCTAGAATTTACGGAAATAGTTCGAAAATATAGCCAGTCCAGTTTTCAAATTCAGTAGGTAGTATGCATTAAAGCAGATAGTCAATTAGTTAGATTATAATTAAAATAATGTGCGGTTGTGGTGATATTTGTTAAAATAATGGTTTTACTATAAACAATATTCACTTATTGTGACGGACGGGAAACTACGGAACCCTACACTGAGCGTGGCCCGACACGCTCTTGGCCGGTTTTTTATTATCTGCATTTGTAACTAATTTGGATAGTTTGGAGACTAGAAGTCTTGTAATGCAAGTGTTCCTAGATAGGCTCCAGTCTCCACATCATACACGTACGTAAATATAGCTACAAAGCTTATATTTGTATTACCTACAGATAAGTATTTCAGGTCTGGGTGTCTTGTCATTGTGACCGCACTCACGAGACACGAGTAATTCCTAGAGTGGGGTAGGGTTTAAAAAAATTATAATAACCTCATATAGACAATATGGATCATGCACAGTTCAAAGGACTAAGTACAAGGATAAAATTATTTCTATTCTATTCTATTCTATACAAATTGCCTCTGGTTCTGAGCTCAGCGTTTTCTTTGATGCTAATCATAAAAATACCTTGAAGGCATCCCCTAACATTTTTCGTACATTTTATTTTACCTTTTCGTAATATTTATATAAATAAAACATTAAATAACTTGACGAAGCCATTAGCCTAATACAAGAAAATGCCCTACAGCCACAATGAAATCCATTAACAGCACTCAAAATTCATAAATAATAATCGAGCAAAACTATACAGACAAACTCCCCAGAAAGCGCAAACCCTAACCAAAGTTTCAACAATCAACACAATCACAAAATATCGTGATTCAAAACCATTCGATTGCACCATTTTAAGAATAACGACTAAACTCAGTTTACGCTTTGGCTCGAGTAAAAGCAGCCATTGCATATTGTTGCGAGTTTTATTCTCTTTGACTAAGTTCCGATTGTACACCGCAATGCGCCGAGACCGCCTTAAAAGTATTAAGAGCAATCACAATAAACCAGGACTTAACTTCGCACAAACTTTCGACTGTGTAACCGATCCTTTTAGGAAATTTAACATACTGAACGAAATAGCGAAGTTTTTTCATAATGCCAGTATGTGGAGCTTTTAATAACGTTGGAAGTTTTTTAATTAGATTTGAAAAGCTTGATGTATTTACATAGTTGAGCCGAGATCATCAAGTGTCATGTGAGTAAAGTTAGGAAGGTATTCATGATATTAAGTTCTAAAGGTCACGGTAGAGACTGTTGCATGATAAGCATAGTCAGCCTTATAATTTTCCCACTGCTAAGAGGGAATGGGTCCGATGTAACATAATCTTCAAATTGGTTCAAGGGTTAAATATTAATTTAATTGATTTAATGTCAATTTCTTTTTATCTTGATTGACTGATGGCAAAAGACTGGTGGCATTGCCACGCTGTATGGCAATGCTTATCTTTTGTCTGAGGTAAGGGCCAGCCCTTGATATGATTTCATTTTTATGTTGGTTTGATCTAGATTTCATTTTAATTTTAATATACTACTAATAACTAATTTTAAACGTATTGATCACACTTTTTGTTGTAATGTATGTACTGAATTTCAATTTCACATTTTCTTTACAATTATGGCTAAAATATTATTATGCATTTATATCCTTCATTTACTATAAAATTGTATTGTATAATTTTTTAACGTAACTTTAATAATGAACCTAAACTTATTTCGCATAGTATCGAATAACTAAGTTTCTGCCAAAAGACTACTATAAGTCCACCAATCCTACCCGATAAAATCCTATAAAACGTCTTACATTGGCGTGCCTGAATATTTTTGGTGCGTGCTAACACTAAAATATGAAACCTGAGTCAGTAACTGAATCCATTCCAATAAGTTTATACCATGTTATTTGTATTTTTAAATGTTGGACACCACCGACACTAAGAACAACACAGGCAGGGACTTAAAAACACCTTCATAAAGGTTACAGAATTATAAGTGTTACATGTTGAATGTGTAACAGAATAAAAAATGTAACACTTATATATGTGTTTTCAATGTGTTAACCCAAAACACTTAAAAAGTGTAACCGTAACATATCTGTAACAGATATAAAAGTGTTAACAGTGTTAATAAGTGTAACAGGTAAACGCAGCGTTGCCAAAGTTACAATTTACTTATTTATGGTACTGTGCAATTATTTAAGTTACACATATTAACACATATAACAGGTTACAGTTTGATTCGGTAGCACTTCTTAACACATATAAAAGGTTACAGTTTTATTCGGTAACATTATTGTATCTGTTACATTTAAAAGTGTTTTTCTGTTATAACTGTTTTAAAAAACAGGGTTAAAACACATTATTACGGTTACAGTTTGAGTCCTTGAACACAGGTCACGGCAGGTTATAGCAGACATTAGGCGCCATACGCCAGTGCACATGGCGCCTAATGTCTCCTAGGATGCGAGAGCAAAACAACACTGCTGTTGCTGGATAGACGGTGACCATGTATTTGTACGGACAACTGGTTAACATGATAAGCTTCTAACTTTATGATTTTTCATTATACAGTAATAAAATTTTGTACAAATTACTAGACACGTGTTTCAGATTTCACGTATACTAAAACTAATGTTACCCAAATTATCTAAGATCATAAAGGTTTCAGTTCATAATTAGACATAAATCTATACATATAATAAAATCGTAGGAAAGTCAAAACTGTACATTGAATATTTTTTTAAAAGAATATTTGGGGCGTGATGTACAATCGATATCAAACCCAAAAATATAGTTTTTAGAATTTTTGTCTGTTTGTCTGTATGTATGTCCGGGATAAACTCAAAAAGTACTGCATGGATTTACTTCAAATTTTGCATGAATATTACTAAGAGGTCGGGTCAACATATAGGCTACATATTATCACGCTATCACCTACGGGGGAGGAGCTGTGAATTTTTATTTTTCTTCCGCATTCTGTGCCGAGGTGTAATCTAACGAAGCATATTT
Source organism: Mythimna albipuncta (assembly GCA_929112965.1). NCBI lineage: Eukaryota > Metazoa > Arthropoda > Insecta > Lepidoptera > Noctuidae > Mythimna > Mythimna albipuncta. Next base: position 4,985,662 of record OV815973.1, read on the forward strand.
AAATGTTGTTTGTGAGTAAGCCATGCTATTATCTAACTTTACACTATAAAAACTACGCCATTTAAGTAACTAGGGCAGAGAAACATAATAATTTAATGAATATTAGTAGTATAAAGACAATTTTAAAACAGCGCCATCTATGAGATTTCATAAAAATCAAATCAAGTTACATGTTAACACTTTTTGGAAATTATAATTTGATCATATTAGCGAGGTTGGTAGTTAGTTATTCTTAAAATTCATAGATGATAATGTGTATTTTCTTCATAAAAGTTGTATAGTATAATTCGTTTTGACAAATTCAAGTTCCAACAAAACCATCATATTGAGCAGAGTTGAGGAAGACAATTTAAAAAATTGTGGTGTATTACATGGTGACATTTTTCAGGCTCTGTGAAGTAGATCAGTTTGCGAGATCCCTTACGTATGAGGTGCCTTCATAATACCCGTACGACAAGCAAAGGGGTGTATTTTAACCGACGTCAACGAGGAGGAGCTGTGGAAGGTTTTTTGGGAATTTTCAAGGACACCGCATTGGGTAGGGATTATACCGTGCATCCGAATGATGGCGAATGCTATTTTCTGCGGTTGTTACTTCACACTGTCCGAGGCCCAACGTCTTTCACCTTAATCTGAGTACATTTGATGGCGTGGAGTATCCCACTTACCGCGCAGCCTGCGTAGCACGTCACCTTCTCGACGGTGACCAAAATTGGAAAGACACCCTCAGGCGAGCGTCAGTGACAGTCCCAGCCACATACGTCATTTGTTTGCTGTCATCTTGGTGATTTGTGGAGTCACGAACCCGATCGCTTTGTGGGAGAAGTATCGCCATCATCCGTCTGAAGATTTTCTACGAGCTTTGAGACCTGCTACTAGAGACGAAGTCGAAGTAACTGATGAACGCGTGCTGAACACCTGTCTCAGTTCATTTCTATCAGCGGTAATCCACTGATCGAATATGGGTTACCAGCTTCACAATCATCACCGCATCAAGACCGTGGAAATCGGGAGTATAACGCTGAGACAAATTACGATTCAGGCAAAATGAACACCATACGAAATGACCATGTCGCTTTGTTCTCTTCAGAGCAAAAACAAATTTATGACACCGTCCTTGAAAGCGTTGGGCAAAACCAGGGCAAAATGTTTTTCTTGGATGCTCTTGGTGGAACAGGAAAAACATTTGTTACCGCTGGCATACTTGCAGAGTCAGGAGGCAAGGCAAAATTGCTATTGCTATAGCGTCGTTGGAAATCGCTGCCACACTGCTTCCGGGTAGCAAGACAGCACTTGCCATGTTTAAAATTCCCATCGATTTAGATAGCGCCAAAAGACCTGTTTGTGGTGTGTCACGTGACAGCGATAAGGGACACGTGCTCAAGGATTGCTCTCTGATCGTATGGGATGAGTGTACGATGGCCAATAGGAAGGCAGTTGAGGCCGTGGACAAAACCCCGCGTGACATCACACAGACGCAGGGACGAACATTTGATGGGTGGTCACAGTTTTGTTCAGTGGCGATTTCCGGCAAACACTTTCCGTGGTGACGCGAGGATCGAGGGCTGACGAGGTGATACTTCGGTGAAACGATCTTCGTTGTGGTCACGAGTTCGTACGCTGCGCTTGACCATTAATATGAGAGCTTGGCTCGGCGGCAATGCACGTGCTCAAGAATTCTCCGATGTCCTTCTAAGTCTTGGCGAAGGCATTCTAACAGAAGAGAGAGGTGGACAGGTGGTGCTTCCAGAGTCTCTCTCTCAGAGGGGACATCAGTCGTATAACGCACCAGTAGAATTCTTAGGTGTGTGAGCAGGCCATTATGACAACCAAAAATGATCAGGCTGCAGCAATTAACTTACTTATCTCGGAAATTGAGGGGAATGAAGTGGTCTATACCTCGATAAACACTGTTGTCGAGCAAGATGATGCCACACTTTATCCAGTGCAATTTCTGAACTCCCCGTCAGCAAGTGGACTTCCAGCGCATACCATCAAGCTGAAGGTCAGTGTCCCGATTATGCTTCTTCGGAACCTGAGATAGATTCCGAAGAAACATAATCGGGACTCTGAAGTTGTGTATCGGGACTTGCCTTAAAGTTATCTCGCTCCACAGGCACGCTATTGAGGCGGAAATTTTTACGGGTTGTGGTGTCAGCGAGGCATTATTTATACCACACATTCCCCTCATACCTCATAACTCCCCGTTCCAGTTCAAGCGCGTACAGTTGCCCATGGGTGTTTGCTTCGAAATTACCATCAATAAGTCGCAGGGGCAGACACTGAGGGCAGCGGGTGTCGACCTCAGGACCAGCTGCTTCTCACACTGGCAACTGTACGTCGCTTGCTCCCGCGTCACCAGTCCTGACTCTCTTTCCATTTTGGCTCCTGGCAGCATAACTACTAACGTAGTTTATAGGGAAGTGTTGTAAGGTATGATACATTTGTACGTATTTTTACTTTTTTGTGTCCTGGAATGTCTTCTTGGAATGTATTCCTGCATTATTTTCTCTATTTCCTTCAGTCACATCTTATGACTGAACTCAGCAGGATTCCCATATAACTCTCTTCACTTGCAAAAAAAAACTTATATTTTAATGCTATTTTAAAAGTTGTTTACTTATAACCCTATAGCGACACTGGCATCTTAGGTATTTTTGGTGCTGTAGAGCGTTCACGCAGACGACGTCGCGGGCACCAGCTAGACACGTGTTTCAGATTTCACGTATACTAAAACTAATGTTACCCAAATTATCCAAGATCATAAAGGTTTCAGTTCATAATTAGACATAAATAATTAATATTCTTGTTCATGCCCCAACACGTGTACATTTGAGCCAGGTACTTTAGTAAAACAATAACTAGTGCCATTGTTTCAGTTAGATATCTTTAGAGATGATTAATGTTGTAAGGTGAATGTGTTAATATTATCTTGTCTTTACGCTAATCTCATAGAGCGACGGAATTAAGTGATAAGCAAATGATGACTTGCTGAAATGATATTTGTTAAGGCGGTTTTGCCTCTTGGCTTCGCTTATGTATTACGAGTATATGTTTTGGATTAGAGAATCGAGCCTATTTCTCGTTATCAATTCTTGGCTTGACTTTTATTACAAAATAATCAAAATAATTTGACAGAAGTCAATCTACACACAAAGCGCGCTCGAGCAACGCACACATAGACACCGCTCACGGACACGATATCTCGGAGCGCCTCGGCCCGCTCGTCGAACACTTCCGGCTCAAACGCTTATTAGTGTGCGTCCACCGAGCGTAGTATAAAAAGTGAAGTCCGTACATGAAATTGTCTTCTGTTCCTATATATTTTGTGCGTTTATACTTGTAGTCTCAATATTTTCCTGTTTCATACTTTTATTAAACACTAATTTATTATTTAGGTAAGTACCACACATTAATTTAAGATAAACCAGCCATTTGTAAAACTGATACATGCATTTATAATTGTATAAACTATACAACACAAGTTGAACTTGCGTCGTATAGTTTACATCACTGTCTACTTATAAACTAAACAGGTCGGCTCAAATATGCAAAAAAAATTAAATGCGTGTCTTAGTATTGCAAATGGGGCACGTTACCGACTAAGACACTGCACATGCACAATGTGTATGCCCCAATTGGTAACCATAAGCCCATATATTTATTTACCTCACACCTAAGAAAAACGATTTACATTCGTACACTCAAGTTAAGGTTCAATTGAAAACTGACCGCCTGGCAAGTCAATGTTTCCGCCCTTTTCTTTGTGGTTTGCAGGACTTTACACCACTTCTAAATTAAGGCAACACTGTGCCTCGGAAAAGGTGTTACGTAGTTAATCCTGCGCTCTCTCCGGTCCTGTTGTGTTACCATCTCACAAGGTTATTTGTATGAGTGAAGAGTATTTAAGCAGACGTTTTCATTTTAAAATTTAAACTGTAGATTTTTACGCTATACGACTATTATGCTTCTTTGACCCAATTATTTGGTTTTAGTCATAATATAGCTGGTTGCAAAAAAGCGAAAAATTATCAAACAAATAAATTGTTTATACCAGTTTAAACGTAGACATGACATTAGATATTAGTTTTGTAAGATAAAAAGGAGGGATGAAAAACCCTGTGTCAGGGAAATACTTACATTTTCCGTAACGAACTTATCTGAAGATACTCATTACACAGGAGCGTGTATGATAATGAGTTATTAATGATGTTTGTAGAAGACGAACACAATCTCTCGATACCGACCTACTTCTCTGAGTGTTTAGCAGTAGCAAATGTGTTTTTATACACTTAAGTGATATGGATTTTGTGTCTAGTCGAGGTGCAGAAAGGAGGAGGGTTCTTCCTCCTTGCGTCTTTTATTCTCAATGTTGAGAGTTGTGACCTCGACGAATAACTTTTTTGTGGACTATGATAATATATAGGGTGACTGGTAATTAGTGATTGTACTCATGATTATCAACAACTTTCCCAAAGATACTTATTATATTTCCCAATTAAACTAAAGACAGTTCTTTGGGAACATGTAGTACACTGATTATGTGCCTACTCGTATATGGTTTCTGCTACATGTAATTGCACAATAGTTGCATCATTATTGTACCCAAATTTGGTTGTCTAGATTAATACATAATGTTTAGAGTAGTCGCTCTCCGAGCTTGGACTGTATCAACTGTGTACCATTCTAAAATATCGGATCACCCTTCCTGAGTTTCAATTCTTCACAACGCACCAAACACGTAAAGAAACTTTGGTAAAATTACATACATCGACGGGTTTGCTCTATCACTATTGTAGGTAAGGTACATGAGACAACGGCGTTACGCGGCTATAGCTGAGCGGTCGAAGGTGCGCGCGCGAGAATTTCAAACAGCTTTTTTGTTATTGTGATAAAACGAATGAGTATATAGAAAAAAATCTTTTGGAAAGTAGTTTGTTATCATGAGTACAGTCGCGTGTATAAGTATCAGTCACTAATTACGAGTCAGTTAATAATATTTTGCTTCAGCGATGTGGATGGCAAATAATAAGAGGTATTTTTGATCCTTCTCATGCTCAAAAAAAAAAATTTTTTTGCTCCCGACAATTTCAAATTCATTTGTATAGTTACCGTGTTTTGTGTAAGATCATTAACATTAATCGAGCTTTGTTCTGGTTTAGATGGTCAGCTTCCAGCTGAACTAAATGCAGCTTTTTTTTAGGTGGCAAATCATCCGCTGACTTCTCCTATTTTAAGGAGAAGGGTAAAGGCGTGACAGTCTTTTACTGACTAAAATCTGCTACTATGTTACGTTCCAGAACTCTGGCTTTTCTTGTCATCGCCAGTAGGCCTGCTAGGGTTGCGGGTATCAGTACTGCCTACCAGGGTTACAGGATTGTTTAAAAAAGACACTGCGGTCCTGGACGTAAAAGGCAACTGAAGTAACAAGTGTGGGTTTTAGTCAGTAAAAGTTTTGACACTCCCTTTCGCTTAAATCAGAGCAGAAGTTATTTAAGAATTTCTAACTCAACAAAATTACATTAAATAATTTTAAACACTAATAAACTAATACATACTCGTTTATAGAAAATTAATATTATAAACTACATACGAAGGGACGGCGCGCGTCGTGTTTCGCTGTGAGGTCGGTATCTTTCCACGAAATCGTCGACACACGACACCCTCTGGCCAAAACTCTTCTTTGAGGTCTTCAAATATTATATTACAGTCATGTAATTGATGTAATGACTGTCTATCTGATCTCCAAAAGGTTTTCGGTGTTGGAAATCACCCAATGACTTTTCTGGCGCTAGGGTGGAGCAAGAGAGCGTGTTAGATTTTTAGTAACTAACATAAACTTGAGTCCTTCAGCAATTCCGTTTCAGGGCAGTGGTATCTCTTCAAAAGTTAGCCGTGGTCCTAGCTGGCAGCTTGTTTACTGGACTCCTAGGGTTTAGATGACATCTCTTTGAGGAACGTGGAACTCTGTACACCTTCGATGTCTCTTTACTGGACGCCCAGACACAACAGATTCCAAGACTGGTGGATCTTGAATTTTCTACCCATAGCTAACGACTATCAATGTTCTATATTCGTAGAATCCGATAAATCCGTATGTTAAATTCGTCGTAATTAAGACAAAGCTATCAGAATCGTGGACAGTTGCTGGTTCTATTTTTCTTGTACTCACTACAAAAGATATACAAAGTTCTTAGTAAAGTAAAAACTTGCTCTTTTCTCACTGTACCTTTTTGTTGATTAAGTTCGTTGCGTTGCAAGTTGCAAGACAGTTTAGTGTTCCCTGAGACACGTTGAGTGTCAGTCTCTGTTATATTTAATAAAGTAAACTCAAAAAAAATACTCGAAAAAGACTCGATAAGGAAGTATGCATTAGAGATGTAACGAATATTCGCATTCGCGCGAATGTTCGCTCATTTTTACATTCGCAACAAAAATTCGTGAATATTATTCACCATCGCGAATATATTCGCGAATATTGATTGCAAATATTGATCGCGAATATTCGTAAAAATTTAACATTGTTTACATCATTTGTATTATCATTTTATTTCCGTTCAATTAATACCTTTTTGTTTGTCAAAAAAAATTGCCAAATATTCGCATGTTTCTTGTGAATTCTGCGAATATTCGTTACATCACTAGTATGCATATTAAGCGCATAAAAAAACCTCAATCAGTTACAGTAGCTAATTCAGTCTGGTACAGGATGCCTCCCATAGGCGTTACGAGACAATGCAATGCGTTGCCACTGTTTCAAAGTTAAAGGAGGAGTTCTTAATCCTAAAAAAAATATATATGAAAATATTTTGTTGTTCTGTAAAAGCCTTCTTCCGAGGTAAACCGTAGTACATGTACATGTACGTGCTTACATGAAAACATGAAAGCTTAACCAATATTTTCATTACGGCATCGGCTAAAGATAAAACCTTTTTTTTGTACCGAGAGCGTGGGTTGTCATTAGATAATTTTCTAACGACAACCCACGCTTTTGGGCGGGGTGGGAGATAGTGTCAGACTCTTATTGACTAAAAAGCCACCCCGTTCCTTCGTGCCTTCATACCGGGGCTCGAGCTACACTTTCGAAACTAACCCTGGCCCCGGTGGGCTTTGACCTAGCTGGGCCCCTGCTGTTGCTGACAACTCCTTGAAGAGCGCGAGAACAGTGCGCGCCGTCGACGACTTGGGCTTGGTCTGGACAGTTACTAGACGGTCGGACAGCGAGCTACCCATTGCTCGCGTCCGGAAACCTGCGCTAACGGTGGCCGGAAATCGGGATCGGAATCCCGGCGGCGGCGAGAGCGCCGTTGCCTGATGCGATCAGCCTCCTCCTTTGCTAGCATTACTGACCAATAAAACCTGACAACACAATGGCCTGTTAAAGAAAGCCCTGCAGATAATACGGATGCAATGTATGTTAATTTAAAAAACATATACTTCAACTATTTGTAAAAATAAAAGTAAAAATTCTGATGACCATGATTAAATTTAAAAATAATTCATCATCATTTCAGCCGAAAGACATATTCTCCTTCCTATAACGAGGTCTTCGAGCTACTTGGTGGGAAACCTTCCAACGCTGCGTCTTCCAGTAGGTACGTGACGCCATTCCAGAATCTTTCATCCCCATCGACCATCTGTTCTACAAACATCGTGCCCACCACTAGCTGCCACTTAGATTTGGCGATTATTCGGGCAACGTCGGTAACCTTAGTTATTCTGCGGATATCTACATTTTCGATACCATCACACAAATTACTTCATAATTGTATGTAAGCTTAAAAAACCTGCGAACCAAAGTAACACAAAACTGGTGCCCTGAAACAGTGCAACATAGTCGCGGTAGACCACGAAGGAGATGGCCCGACGAACTAAACAAATTGCGCCAGAACTCACCGGAGGAAGCCCGGGTGCGAGAATGATGGAAGAGATCTTTGCTCGGGAGTAGGACAGTACAGGCTGAAAAAACAAATTGACAATACTGTGTAATAAAAATTTGATTTAACATAAATGGTTAGTACCAAAGAACTACTACTTACTTTACTAGGCAGTTGTACTGATGAGTTACTATTTTCTTAACGCAAATAGCTACAATATCTCTTACCTAACATTTTTGAAAATCGAATTGAAGCATCAAAGTTCCCCTTAAGTTCTTGAAAGAATAGGCAACAAGATCGATCATTCCGACGTCAATATTTCCTTTGCACAGTCAAAATATCAAGGCACTTTGTTTTCAATTTTTCCTTGTTATTACAATAAAGTCTACAGTATTCAGAATATGGTTGGCAGTAAAATGAAAACAGCAACGTCCTGGCACAAAGCCAGCTATGTAATGTGGATAAAGTGATTCTATCCCAAACACTAAGGAACTTTAACTATACTGCAAAGGTGACATTAGCTAGGTTCCTCCCACAGAGAGGTGCAGAAAAAATGGTGAAAATTGTCAAAAGTTAGATTAAATAAGTTTTCGAGTCGACGGTAATGTGAAATGGTTTCATTTGGTATTCTTGTCCCTGTTACGAGTATTTCGGTTATGAAATTATAGTTTTGCAAGGGTTGCTTAGGCAAATAATTTTGAACAAAACTGTAATGTTATTCTATTGTTGGGAGTTGGTTTTATTCAGTCTGTTGAATTCTTAACAAGCCGAGTTCTTGAGAATTGGCTTATTGAATATTCCATGAAGAAGTGCTTAGTTGTGGTGCAATTCGAAAGAGACTCAGGTTGAGATTTTTAACGATTAGCTTTTAGTAATGTTATTCTTAGTTATTTATTGTACACTATAAGAAAGTTAGAATGAACGTGTGGATTACAGAATTTATATACATAGACCTGAGCTCAATTCAAAGTTAAATTTTCTTCCAGCAATCCTCAACGGTATGCTGGAAGAAAACTAAGTGATAGAGAAAGATCACAGTAAAGTTTGTAAAATTACAAAAATACAAATACAGAGAATAAAATAATAGGAACATAAACACACCTAATATTTTGTAAATAACATAAACTAGTGCTTGACTGCGATCCCACCTGATGGTAAATAAAGATGCAATCATCGATGGTGAATAGCACTAGTTTATTAAGAGCCTATTCACTCTAGCCTAAATCACAATCGTTCGTGAAAACCGCTACTGACAAATCGTTCCAATCCTTCGAAGCACCCGGTATAAACGGCGAGGCAAAACGCTTAAACCGGACCGAGGGTAGGTAACATAGCAAGTCGCCCCATATAATAGTAATAGATACTATATTTTTTATTGTAAGTACATCAAAAATAAAATTAAAATAGACACTTCAAATTAACTTTTTTAAGACGGATGGATTGTGCGAGAAGTAGTTAATGAAAGAAAAGGGAGTTAGTGATAGCGTAACGAGTGACAGGACAGAATGGAAGATATAAATGTGTTGCGCCGACCCCAAATAAAACAAGGGCAGAAATATGACAATAATGATGACTTCAAATTAACTTATTGTGGTGGTCAGTATTATTCAGTTAGATTGGAAGCCGAGTTCAATACAGTTGGAAAGAGTCTAAGCAGATTAATTGAGTTTCCAGTAATTTCAATAGACCCTCTCTTTCACAAGGTTCAAAGCGGGAATGTGGGTAAGTGTAATATAAATTTTAGTAAACCCTCATTTACACGAACTAATCAGCAGAATATTGTCTCATCATATTGCCACCTACAATGCGTTGTGGTCTCTTTGACAGATCATATGAAATATTTATGGTACAGCATAAAAGGACATATAAAATCTAAAGCACTATCATTAAAAGTGTAACCATTGCACTTGATTGTATTTGAATGTAAATATTTTTCAACGTGATGGGTGAATATTTTTGACAGAATTGTCGAAACACGCATGCTTTTACCTAAACAAGAACTTATCTTCGTATATCGCGTGATTAAATATTTGCGATTTAGTACTTTAATTTTGAGAAAATAGAGTTGAATATACTATAAGCAAAAAACATATTTGGTTTTTTAAAGTAGGAAATGCCCATGATTTGACCTCCTCTAAGGAAGGCGGGAAGGCGTGTCAGACTTTTACTATCATCTATGTTTCTTCAGGTTTTTTTTTGGTGGGGTAAATCATTCAATGACAACCCCCGCTCTTGGGTGGAGCGGGAGATAGTATCAGACTCTTACTGACTAAAAAACCCACTCCTTCAAGCTTTCATACCGGAGCTCGAGTTCCCTTTCGCATAACCCTAGCCCCAGTAGACTTCGACCCGGCTGGGCCCCTGCTGTTGCTGACAACTCCTTAAGGCGCGCGGGAATATTGCGCGCCGTCGACGCCTTGGGCTTGGTCCGGACAACTACCGGACGGGCGGACAGCGAGCTACCCATTGCTGACTGTCCGCAAGCCCGCGCCTACGGTGGCCGGAAATCGGGATCGGAATCCCGGCGACGGTGGTGAGAGCGCTGGCCTCCTCCTTTGCGAGCATTACTGCTTCACAGAAGTCGGCGACCGCCTGCCACTCCTCCTCGCTCCGGACCATGACCATGTTCCTTCAAGTGCTTTTGCGTTCTAACACCACGAGTATCCCTTTCATACTTTCCCCGTTGCGGTAGCAGGTATCGGTTAGAGGCTCTCGCATTCTTCTAGGAGACGGAGCATTTTCAGGCCTCACACAAGATAGACCCATGACCTGGTGATGGTTGCCGAAGTACACTTGATGCAAGAACTACAAGATCAGCCTATGTGGCAACTCTTATAAAAGTCTTATGTTCAATAAAAATAAATGCTGAAAACTTATGATGCTAATGAGGTTTCCTAAGCCACAATATTAACAATTGGCTTGGACGAGAGAAAGAAAGTTTTAATATATAAATATTTTATTCTTTTATTATATTTTATTCTTTTATATCTTTTATATAATACTTACTAAATATAAATACAAATTTATGTTAAATCTAGCCTGTTCCTTGCTGTCTTTACCCAGCGACGCCTTAAGTTAAGGTCACCACAGAGGGTGCCTTTAGCATGTAGCCTCCAAGTAGTTTTTTTGTAGGACCTGGCTTGGAGGTTTTAATTTACTAAAGCCGCCACAGACAGGTACGGTTAAGCAGATGACAACCTCATAAGTGGGCCTTTTTAGGTCTTTTCTCGCTCTAGGATCTATCCTTTCTAACCTCTTCCGACTAGAGTCGGAGAGATGTCAGACTTTTATTGACTAAAACTACACCTATGTTCCTTCTTTATTAAGTTTTTTCTTTGCCTTGCGTTCTAGAACCCCGGGTTTCCATTTCGGAAGCCAACCCATGGTCCCAATGGACTTCGGCAAGTTGAATTGCGAGAGACCACTAACAAAAATAAAATAAAACCCACCGCATTCGACAAAAACTACTGATTAACGAAATTACTTACACTCCACTAGATATACGAATGAAAAAGCGAAAAACAAAAAAAAAAGTAACCGGCGCCATTTTTTCCAATTCTACTCGGTAAACCGGCGGTCAGTCGCAGTACTCAGGGGAAATCTGATTCTGTTGATTCAATAGAATTTTTTTATACCCCTTTTCACATACTTCGGTAAGTTTAAATAACAATATAAATACTACAGTCGTAAAAACAGCACCATGTGTAGAAAAACTCGGACTGTGAAGCGGAAAATGGGTTCTGTATATATTTTTTCCGTTACAGATCATGGGATTAAAGAATAACACGATATATCGGTGCCTTTCGTTTTAATCATAATATAATTTATCTGACGGAAATGTCCAGGTGGCTTGCAGAGATGGGGGTTTAGGCATGATTCATTTGGTTGGAAATTTATTCTTTGAGACAATTATTCTATATCTGTTACTTGTGTAGTTCTATTCTGTTAGGTAAAACCAAGTACATAAAGACATTTATCCTTTGTTTCTTTTTCATTCTTTCTTTCGTAGGAAATCATCAAATCACATCTCCCACTCTTACCAGAGGGAGTAAAATGAGTTCTAGAGAAATGGCAACGCTTTTAAACGCGGTTCTGGAAGGTATCGGCGCTAGCAGACGCCGCCTATTTTGCTGACAGTTAGAAAGAAAGAAAAATAATTTATTTGTACGCATGGATACACACACTGTAAAAACAAAATTTTAAACAAAAATAATAAAGGAAAAACCTCAAACACAATGTGTGTTTCACGGCTGGTTCAGCAAAAATGCCAGGCAACTACATGGTAGTCAGTGGTAGTTGCCTGACGCTGGTTTTCAACTGAATCTTACTGAGAGTGAACGGCAGTTATTTATTTATTATTAGTTATTTATTTATTTGTATTATGAGTAAGGTAAATAATATACGAGTATATAAATGTCAATGTGTGATATATGATAAATAATGAACATGTGTTAGCGTAAGTTCTTTGAAATTTGAAACGAGGAACTGCCTTTTGACTGCTGAAGATGCCCTTGGCGTCGACTATCGTAAACGTTGACTTACGGTAGCCGGGACTATGAGGATTACCCCTTTTTTCCGTCTACTTCGCTTGCTTTATTGTTTCACCGATAGCCTCCATGCGGGGCAGACCTACACCGTCTACTCCGCCAATTCCTCTGGGTAATTCGCACATTAGTAACACTCGAATACTTCTTTCTGCTGGATTTTAATCAGGAAACTTCAGAAATAATCGTGTTCCATGAGAACCTGCGTCAGGCAAGAAATAAGGACACTTCTCAAAGAGGTGACTAACCGCCCCAATCGTGGCGTCCTCAATTGAGAATTATCCAGGATCGTAATTAAAAACTGCTGATAAAGTTTGTTTACACACTAATTATATCATCAGTCTATTGGAATATACTTAAAATACTTAAGATTTTTATAATGGATTAAATATGTTCCCTTGGCTTAGTTTTAGATTTTCGAACTTTCACTTGGTTGAAATCGCTGTTACAAGTTTGTAACAGTAGTTTCATCTTTCATACATTTGGTTTCTAATAAATGAAAGATACTACTCTTCCAACCAGAGGTCAGAATTAGGTAGAGTTTTTCATGTACTTGCATCGAAATGTTGATACTAATATAGATTTTCCAGGTGGCCAACGATATTACAAATAAATAAAAATAAAAACTTCAGAGATAAATAAGACGAATAAAACAAAGATAAAATTAATGTACAATTTTTATTAGTATTTTTTATTGAAAAAGATCTCTCTGTCACCTCAGAGAGTTCTTTTTCAATAAAAAATACTAAAAATTTAACAATTTAAACGCTTCTCGTCATTAATGCAGGAAGAATTTTTTTTGTTATATTTCTGATAGAGTCATAAAAAAAATTCAGCTCTCTAAAATTAATCTCGGGATTTGAGGCATATCCACTATATTCTATCGCTATATGAAATCAGTGTAAGTACGAGAACAACTCTACCTAATTCCGACCTCGACTTATAACAGTACCAATTTTTTTTTTTTTTTCTAGCCGTTGCTGTCCCACTGCTGGGCAAAGGCCTCCCCCAAGTCTTTCCAAACTTTCTTTCTCCTGCGCCGTCTCAAACCAGTCCTTGCGGTACGCGTCCAGATCATCCCGCCACCTCTTTCTAGGCCGACCTCGACGGCGCTTTACTTCAGTAACAGTAACAATTAACCTATGTAAACCTACAAAACATAGTTATTTATTCAACTAATACAGAGAACCCTAAAATAGAACGCATAAAATATGTATGCAACGAGAATTATGTTTGGTCGGTTAATATTGGCTCTATTCACATAAACTCAATATTTACACGATCCTTGGAAATAGAAGAAAATAATCACGTAAATACACAGTTGCACAGTTATCGGGAAAAGCCCGGAGGCTAGCGAGCGGACATGAGGTCGAACCGGGTCACTCCTGTAACTGACGTTGTTTGAGTCAAGCTGTGCTACGTCACATCAAGCTCTGCAACGTCAACGTCAAATTGTGTCCATCACTACCATGCTACGTTTAGTTATGGGGTTAACAGGAATGTTAGTAACTTTGTTTGTTATTTCTGGTTTTATAAAGATTTTTGCAGAGATACAGAAGGCGTTCTTCTTTTGGTTCTAATTCCCTGGACTGCTTTCCGTACAAGCGTCACAATCTTACGAGATCTGAACACTAAGACTGTCAACTAAATGTATGTGCAGAGTACTAGAGTATTTTGGCCACATAGCCAGGAAGAATGACCACCAACCATAAACAGCTCATCGTAACTGGCACGGTTGATGGTAAACGACCAAGAGGCTAAAAAGGTGGGCGGATCAGGTTCGTTCCACGCTGGACACTCAATTGCACGTCGCATATCATGACCAAGTACCATCACAGACAGCGAGACACCATCACTATGAAGCTAATCCAGCGCGAGTTTCAGGACCCTCAATAATAAGGAATACGACTCGAGTAAGAGGAGGAGGTGGACTAAGTCCACTGATGGCTTTGGTTTAGAGCGAGACAGAATTGCCGTAGCCTTCTTCTGCGAAGCAGTTGTGCTAGTGAAGGAGACGGCCGCAAGCGTGGTGGAACAAACTTATTCAAGCCTAACCCGCCGCGGCCCCAACCCCGACTACCAGCTACAGTAGGCGCAAGTTTGCGGATGACGAGCAATAAGTAGCTCACCGTCCAGCCTTCCAGTAACCGTCCGGACCAGGCCCAAGTAGTTGAAAGCTCTAAGTATGCAACGCGGATCTCAAAGAGACTGAAACTGATGGATACCGGTGTGGTTTTAATCAGTAAAAATTTGACACTTCCCCGCCTGCTCCACTAAAGAGCGCAAAAAATAATTGGATGATTTCACACCTCAAAAATAAAAAATGTATATGTATTAGTATTGTATTTATATAAATTGCACGTCAAGGCCTAGCCTGAAAAGGTTTTCTGTAAAAAATCGTTTTAACGATAAGACCGTCAGTCATTATGTTTTACCTCATTAATTTTAAAGCTCCTACTGTATTTTTTTATGGTACGCAATAAAGAGTACATCTATATGCCTATAAATACAATAAAGAGTACACATATACATGTAAAGATTTTGGCTCCCTCAATAAGCTAATATGATAAAATGATAATACTTCATAAATATATCTGTTGCTATTATAAAATGAAATTGTATGAAATTTACTTGGAATGGTTTTCATCGACAAATTGTTCCCGAAAATATATAAGGTTATTTGGAAGAAGTGAAAACCTAACAAAAGATTTTCACTTCTTTAATTTTTTTTTATTTTTATATAATTTAAATTTATTTTGTTTAATCTTTAAAAAACTTATATATAATATAAGTCTTCTGTACGTGTGTTTGTCACCTAATTCCTCCTAAATGGCTAGACCGATTTGGATGAAATTTTGTGTGGGTTCCTGAATGATTTGAAAATAAAATTTTTGTCTGACGCCAAGCCAGCTCTCAGACTAAACAACGTCTGCCGGGACCGCTAGTATATATTCATATGTACATATTGATCGAGAGTGTACGCACAAACTAGATAGGTACAGAAGTAAATCTCATGTATGTACTTACTTCACTTTTTATACTTACACTCTACGTTCATACAGGATAAAGGCCCTATTACACTGCGCTGAATATCGCGTGCGATATTCCGACTCGTACTATTTTTCATTCATAGAAAGACAGTCTAACCCTTATTACACTACGCGATACGTCGAACCATAGACTAGACTGTCTTTCTATGAATGAAAAATAGTACGATCGCACGCGGTATTCAGCGCAGTGTAATAGGTCCTTAAGCGCGTAGCACCAAACTGTACGAGTGCGACCGGGCGATTGAGCCGAGATATCGTGTCCGTGAGCGGTGTCTATGTGTGCGTTGCTCAAGCGTTCTTTGTATGTAGATTGACTTCAGTACCTATCTTTTTTGTGGTGTATGTTTAAATATGATATAACACAAGGTTATTATATTATTTGATAGTTTTGAAACTTCACTTACAGGAAGGTTTTTAATAAAATCATTCACACGCCAATTTTATCGTGAATTTAAACTTGATGAGGCCTAATTAACATGAGTAGACCAATCATAAGATAGATTCAATACTTAGTTCATCTAAAACATAATCATAAAAGTCATGCCAAATGTAAGCATGGGGCCAGGGTTATCCGAAAGGGCGCTCGAGCCCCGGTATGAAGGCAAGAAGGAACGGGGTGGGTCTTTTAGTCAGTAAGAGTCTGACACTATCTCCCGCTCCGCCCAAGGGCGGGGGATGACAATAAATGATTTTTGACCACCAGAAAAAAAAATTACAAATGTAAGCAGGTATATTTGAACAAAACGTAGGATATTTAATACCTAGTAGATTTGCTGAATGGTTGCGAGATTCATCTAATTACATCTCATGGGTGTCGTAAGTCGCGACTAAGGGATCATGTAGGTGAAAGGGCTGCACTTAATTACTTGTATTATCTTTCTTTATATATTTCCTTTTGGGAGCCGGAAATATATTTCGACGGAGTGGGAGGAGCTATTTAAAGATTTTCGAGTTCGAAAAAAGAACTTTAAACTATTAACTTTGAACTATAACGCACTTTTTCTTCAGGATAGAATCTCCGGTGTTTAAGAAGCCTCAAAAATATAAACTAAGAAATTCTAGTAGCATACGACCTGGATGGCTTCCTTAAGAATTGGAATGAGAAAGCGAGGAACCGTGAGCATTGAAAAGAGTGGAGGGAGGCCTTTGCCCAGCAGTGGGACAATATAAGGCTAGCTATAATATTAATTAAGCATTGTAGTTGGAGAAAGATTCTCCAACCACAAACTATTTTTGCTCCACTTACAACAGAGCTAGCACAAATCTATTTTAATTACACCACACACTTGTGTTATTGTGTAATTAAAACTAAAGGACACTTCACACATGGACGAACTTAAGGGGGAGATACTGACTACATAATTAATTAAAAAATATTACTGAAAGTTTTATCATATTTTATTTAAATTAATTACAATAAAATATACTGTAAAATTCATAACACTAAGATACTAAGTTTTTCTTTGTTATGTTTTGTATGACCAATAAAGTATATAATAAATAATAATAAATAATACCATATTCTAAATTTAAATACCGGGCAAGTGCGAGTCGGACTCGTGCACTGAGGGTTCTATACAATCTTACCTATAAAAACAATTTAATTCCCAAATTGATTTATAAAGATTTTACCGAAAGGTAAAAGATTTTTTTCTTGTGACGTTAATCTAAATTTACAGTTATCAGTTTTTTTCTTATACTTATGCTATGAGACCTTGTAATTTCAGGATTTTAGGTCAACTGGAAGTACCCTATGATTTGATTTCCTTGAGACTGTCGAAATACACGTTTTGGCGATATATAAACGACTGTATCTTTTCTGACGCACATGATCGTTCGTTGTGGCGACGCTTGGGGGAGGCCTATGTCCAGCAGTGGACGTCTGTCGGCTGAAATGATGATGATGATGATCTTTTTAGGGTTCCGTAGCCAAATGGCAAAAAACGGAACCCTTATAGATTCGTCATGTCTGTCTGTCTGTCTGTCCGTCCGTCCGTATTTCACAGCCACTTTTGTCCGAAACTATAAGAGCTATACTGTTGAAACTTTGTAAGTAGATGTATTCTGTGAACCGCATTAAGATTATCACATAAAAATAGAAAAAAAGCAATAAATTTTGGGGGTCCCCATACTTAAAACTGAAACTCGAAATTTTTTTTTTCATCAAACCCATACGTGTGGGATATCTATGGATAGGTCTTTAAAAATGATTTTGGGTTTTCTAACATAAGTTTTTTCTAAACTGAATAGTTTGCGCGAGAGATACTTCCAAAGTGGTAAAATGTGTGTCCCCCCTCCCTCTAACTTCTAAAATAAGAGAATGATAAAACTAAAAAAAATATATGACGTACATTACTATAAAAACTACCAACGAAAATTGGTTTGAACGAAATCTAGTAAGTAGTTTTTTTTTAATGCGTCATAAATCGAAAAAAAAAACACTATTATTAAAACATCGATCAAAGTTACAAACCATTATCTTTCGTGTTTTAATCAAAGACTACGATTTGACAATACGAATGTTGCATGTTTTTTCCATTTCATAAATAGTGAGGTACCGCAACCGATACTAACCAAAAAACCGAAAAAGTTTCGTAAAAATAATTTCGTTTTTTATGCAACTAATTATGATCAGCTTTTGTATTTCCTGAAAGTAATTTGGTAGACGTAAATACTCATAAAATAAATTATAATTTAAGGTTAAGAATTGAAAGACTAGCCAAAGCTGCGTTATTTTATTTTTTCGTCTCGATTTGGTTATGACGAAAATATATAACTATTCAAGCTAATATTTTTGCTGAAATATTATTATAACTTAACGAATAGGTACTATTAATAATGACTTCGGTTTGAAAACTAATAATAAATAATTGTAAAAACATACCGTCGTAATCGTGTACTAATTTCGTGCGGGTCGCTTAAAAATTGTAGCAATAAAAACGAATTATGTGTCGGTTTCTTACAGTGTAGACTTTTGTATTTAGAGCTTAACGACCAATGAGGATAACTTTTTTAATTCTAAAAATGTGGGTATAAGTTTATTCATGCAGTCCAGTTGACTATGATCAGATAGGTTGCAGTAAATAAAACTTTTGGTGGGTTAAAGCCATTGCCTTAATTCTCGTTAGTCATACAGAACATTTATAGGGTCATCAGGACCGTCACTTTCATTAGGCTTGAATACATTGGCAAGATGGGCTGCAAATACTTCAGCTATCGAGTCCACAGCCAAGGTAGCTGCTAGATAACTCGGCGTTCTTGCAAAGGTCCGGCAGTTTTTAAGAGCTCACGAAGCGGTTTTTAACCACGCCTGCCGTGGTAGAGGAAACAGCTGTTTTATTTTTAACCTGTCAATCGTGATAATGACAGACACAATTGAAAGACAATAGGTGCGCGAACGCCGGCGTTCGCTTGGGGTTTAATGAATTAAAGTCACCTGAGTTTTGAGTGGATTTTTAGCCGTCGCAGTTGTAATTATCGCTTGCAAGCTTGGTGGGTTGGGCACGCCACAATTATGGCGGTAAGTCCCCTCTTTGAGGCGTGGCTGGAAAGAACTCACGGCGTTCTCGCCTTCCACATGACTCAGGTTCTCACCGGACACGGTAAGTTCAGGAGATACCTGCACCGAACTCGTGCGGAAGTGACGCCCGGGCGTCGCCTCTGTGTAGACCACCCGGAGGACACGATGGAACATACGATAGAGGTGTGCCTGGCTTGGACAGAGCATCACCGTGTCTATGTGGGGGCGATCGGTGGCGGCAATCTCTTGTGCTGGGTCTTGGTACAGGCCATGGTCTGGAGCGAGGAGGAGTGGCAGGCGGACGCCTCCTTCTGCGAAGCAGTAATGCTAGCAAAGGAGGAGGCCGACCGTACTAAGCAACGGCAGTCATATCCCAGCCGCTGCCGGGATTCCGATCTGAAGATTTGATCCGGACTGAGCCCAAGACGTCGACGGCGCAAACTGTTTCTGAGCGCCTCAAGGAGTTATCACCAGAAAAAGCTTGGTGGGTGAAAATCGAAAGACGGGCATTTAATTATCAGTCGAGCTCTGAACCGCCATGGACACACACCAGAAACGAGCTGTTGCGTTATTACTTATTTCACAGAAGAATTAAAAACAGCTTTACAACAGCTTTAAAAACGGCTTTTATGGCTCTGGATGCATCGGATTTCCCTGCCCGCTGAAGGCAACTGTGGGCGCTAACCGGCCTCAAAGCGTGCGGGCGCTACCCACCGAGGCTGCGGGTGACCGAAGCTTACGCGATTCTACTAGTTCCTTGCCATTGCAGTGGGAGCCGCAAACAACTGCGCACACCACTAATTCTTAACATATATATCTCTAGCATTCTACAGAAGTGAAAACCGCTTCGTGAGTTCTTAGCCTAAGTAAAAGGCGGAGTGTAAAAAAATACGGTAATATTTTTGATTATTTTAGTTTTCAATTCATATTAGACTTTATATAAACACACACATACAGTATCTTAGTCCTATTTTCCATAAAGGTTCTAATGATAAAAAACCGGTATGAAAAATCGAATTTGGAGACATCACTTTTACTAAAAATCTGGCAACATATTTTCAGAAATTGACATTTGCACATGTCAAATCATAGTCTTTGATTAAAAAATGAACGGTACAAGAACTTTAATATTATGTTACTTGCTGCTACGGAACCCTTCATGGGCGAGTCCGCCTCGCACTTGGCCGGTTTTTTTTTTAATTAGCTTAGAAGTGTCGTTTTTGTACAGCTTCAAGGGACCGCAAACCTAAGTAATTAGTTTTAATTTCAACTCGATATTTCCACGCGTTCCTGAGATAAAGAGTCTTAACAGCCAGACAGACGGACGGACAACAAAGCGAATTCCCCAAAAAAATAAATCTTTCTTTTGGCAACTAAATGGCTGATCTTTTTTACCAAATTGTGTCATCAATTTTATTGATAGTACTCTCTTTCAATAACTGCCTTTGACATGTAATTACAAGTAGCGTCATCGATTATTAAATAAATGGCGTGTATTTAACGTCAATAGCAAAAATACAGGGCTGTACTATTAGTACTATGTTATTTAGCCTGAATCCCAGCAGTGGGAGCATTACAAAAGGCTGTTGATGATGATTAGGTAATTATGATATATTATGTAGGTACCTAACTGCAATAAATATTTTGTATTATTTGAAATGATGCTTTGTGTCTAGTAGTATTTTTTTTTTATAAGACATTGTATTTTATTTGTATGATAATAATAATAATAATAACCCCATCGCCGTATCTCTACATTGACGTCGTGGTGGGGCTTGCGCGCTCCAATGAACCCTAAGTCTGTGTCGGTAGCGCTTGCTTAGCCGTAACATGCCTAGGGTGAGGGGCCAGACCAAAAGAGATACAATCCGCAGGGCAGTTTTGTGGCGAATTGTTGGGCATTAGCGATCCCACGGACCCTATCTTCCGGGAGATTTCTTGTTCTTCATCTCCGGCTTGCCTTTATTGGCCGGTCGTAGTGAACACTGACGAGGAACAGAGCTCCCACCTCTCTCTTACCTTTACTGGTTGGCTTGAGTGGAGACAAGAGCAAATGCGCTCGGGAGAAGGATGTATAATCCAGTAAGGTGCTGGTAGGGATCTTGACCGTACTTCCGGGATTGTCCTGATAGTCGTGGTATACCTCTCCACTCCTCAAGCACATCAGGATATGTTGCCCTCTTGTTGCTACGTCACTTTGTGCTAGCGACCATTTTGGGGGCCCATTTGTTGAGTGTGCAAGTCACCCCTTGCCTTTTTATCGATGGAAATTAAAAACATTGTTTAGGCAGGGGCCAGTCTTAACATAGTTTCTGGTAACCAGTCCACTTAAGACTCCCAAAAAACCATAGCCTTATATTAGTTTTTCACATGTTGCAATAGTTTCCTTTCAACCGGGGGTTGTCCTTGGGTGCACTAGCATAGCGCATACAGGGATAATCGCCGGTTGGTACCACGTCCCATTAGAAGCAGCTAAAAGGGCCTCTGCGAGTTGGTTTCGGCTCCTCATATGCCTTCCAAAGGTCCAGGACCTCATAGTCCTGAGATAAATAAATGTATAAAAATAATAATAATTTATTTATCGAAACACAGTTTACAAATTTAACATCAAGTTGACAAAGAAGGGTATTAACAATGGCCTTATAAATTTAGCAACGGTCCCCAAACTACGCATAGCCTGTATCTTGGTGACCTAAACGTTACACCTAGTTCACAATTTGTCTTGACCTGCTAGCAATACATGACACGTTTAGATATTGATGTACAAAAAATGAAAATTAATAAGATGTATTGCAATTTATTATAAAATACTCCTTTTACTTTAATTTACTTACTGTCTTTAATTCACGAGTACTTTGCAAGCCGTAAGGCTGAAAGTATCAAGATAACCTATACAAATAATACATTTCTATATACCTACATTGATCGGATTCCTGCGACCCTCATAAGTTCCACCTTGTAGGAGGCCTACCAACACATAACCCCTGCTGTTGCTGACAACTCTTTGAGGCGCGCGGGAAAAGTGCTCGCCGACTTGGGCCCGGCCCGAACAGTTACCGGACGGTCGGACAGCGAGCTACCCAATGCTCGCCGTCCGCAAGCTTACCTGGTGAGAAATCGCGGGAATCTGATGAATGCGAGACGCATAGGAACGCCTATGTTCTATAGTGTACGTCTTTTGGCTTAGTTTGAACTCGAAACCAACAACTTTTAGTACTCAGGACCGTTACCACTAGGTAACCACTGTCCCCCATAATTTAAATCAAGTGTAATTCGACAGAATCAGTCCCATTACACTGTCTTTAGAACACAAGTGCGACAAAACACAACCATCACCTTAATATAAATTATAAAGGGGAGGTCTTAACAGTAAGAATTCTCCAATTAATTATATTAAGGCGGAGTCGCACTGGAGCTGAATAATGGCGTAAATCTGCGTGTTATCCCCTTGGGCTGCTGACGGAGTAAAACCTACTGTTTGCCGCGTTTAGATTGTCTAGTGCGGACATACGGGCGAGTAGAGTGGCGAGCTGTTACGGTGCAGATGGTTGTTGGCTTCGCAGAATTTTTTTTATGGGAAGTGATGTCCAAATGATTGCTTATTGTAGTTTTTCTGATTTTAAAATAGCTTTATAGTCAAGTGCGCGATCAAATCTTGACATATTACAAAAGCTGCGTAGTAGTAACAGACAATTTTTAAGGATTAGCTTTTGTTAGCGGCTTTGTCCGCATACATAAAATATAGCCTATGTCACTCAGAAATAAATCAGCTTTCTATCAGTGAAAAACTTTTCGCAATCGGACCGGTACTTTCAGACGAGTATATAGTGTACATGTAGACTAAGGTGATGACGAATTCATTGACGAAGAATACGTAACAATTCCTGAAGAATTGAGTTGTTGAATCAATTTTTGTTCTTATTTTTTATATAAAAAAAAATCTTTATCCAAAATCTTAAGTGTTTTTTTTAATCCGTTAGATACTGGAAACCTTTCAAATCTGGTAGAAGGGGAAATTGTAATGTAACTGTTCTACTATTAGAGGGATATTTATATTTGAAATGCCAATTATTTCTACATTTTATAACAATGTTGATGCTGATTTCAAAAAAATTTTTCTTTTTAGTTTTATTTATTGTTTTGTATAAAAAGTGATACAAAAATAAACACATAATAACTACTACTAATCCTCAATCAACAAACTAAAATCTTACCCAAAGTCTTGAGCGGTACCGGTTGCATTTCGGGGAGTGTGCGTCGGAATTGTATGTATAACCTGACTCCGTCTAGCCTGTTCCATCATCGCACCACCTCGGTACATAGTTGAACTCGTACTATAATTACTAGCACTAAACGTTTTGGGAACACGTTCAATGTTCGCACAGCTAAGGAGTGAAATTCCCTGCCGTAGTCTATCCTGAGGGCCAAAACCTGGGAATCTTTAAGTCAAGAGTGACAAATTGGCAAATCGTTGAAAATTATAATTTTTTACTTGCCATTTTGACAGTCCGTGTGTATCAAAAACAAGGTTTCGAATCTATTTAATTCGCGTTATAATGAGAAGCGGAGCTGAAAATTATCTAAACAAACAGATAAGTTTCGCTGTAAGTTTAAATTATTAGAGCATAACTTAACACGTTTTGGGGTGTATCTGTCTGAAATGTTTTGCATGTGCGGCTTCATACCAGACCAATATTAAATAGACTATAGGACTTAAATATAAAAAAAAAAAACTGGGCAAGTGCAAGTTAAGGAGGCTCAAGAAAAGAATACTTGGAAGAAGTTCGGGGAGGCCTTTGCCCAGCAGTAGGACAGTGGCTACTAAAGTGCTCAGCCTCGTGCCCTGAGGATTCCATACAAACTTACCTACGTAAAGAGTTCAAATCCTGATTGGAATCTCGAAGTTATTCACAAATCGCAAAAAAAAAATTATGACGTAAAAATAAAATTTTCTTTTTTCCGATTTATTCCTATACTTGTGAAGAAAGATCTTGCTTTGTGCGAATTTTGGTTCCCTTTAGCGTAAAAATATACGTTTTTTGCGTCATTTTTTTGCGAAACGGCCATACCTTTGTTTTTCGTTAACTTAGAAGTTTATTTTTTTTTCCAAATCGAAACGTGAATGCATAATACGGCATTCCTGAAATAAGGAACTTAACACACAGACCTACGGACGAATGGACAACAAAATGATCCTAAAATGGTATTCCATTTTTTTCTTTTGTGGTACGGAAAGAAAAAAGAAAGATAATCATTTTATTTGTCTGAAGAGATACTTAAGACTAACATAATAAACTTAAAACATTTTTATTTTACAATTTTTCTACATGAAAAAAAAAATAACAATAATAATAATAAACATTTATGTGCCACGTCCGAGCAAAACGGCCGTACGCTCAGCATAATTTTGTGTCCACAAGCAAAAATGTGACGAACCCACAGCGCTGGTTTTCAGCGTAGGCTGGTAACAATATCGACTAAAAGAAGTCGGCAAAGGTGTGGTGTGCCAATAGATTGCACAGAACCCTAAATAAATAGTTTTTTGGGGGAAGAATTACTTTGATTTACTGTATTATTTATCACGTAAATATCACTGAATAAAAAAATGTAGATCCTCAACTATTTAAATGCATTTAAAAATAGTCGAAAACAAGAACTTTTTTTGCGACTCTATACCATAATTTAAAAAAACAAAGCAGACACGGAATCCTAAAAAATATTGCAGATCTAGTCTAAACTAAGGGTGAGTTGCACCATTTAATTATAACGATAACCAAACCATTACCAGCCGTAAAACGGCCGCCTATTGGTCAATTCGACGATTTGACAACTGTTAACCAATAGGAGGCCGTTTCACGGCTGGTTATGGTTTGGTTATCGTTATAGTTAAATGGTGCAACTCACCCTAATAACTTTGTTTTTTTTTTGTTTCTTTGTTTTTTTTTTTTTGTAGGAGGATAATCTCTGAAACTAATGGTCCAATTAATAAAGTTTTTTACCAATGGAAAGCTACTTTATTTCTGATTGTCCTATGCTATATTTTATGTACGAGTTCGAAGCGTGCCATTTATTAAGAAGCAATAGTTAATTACGTGACAAAGTAATTACGCTGTGACATGCAACACATTTCATATGCAGGCTGAAATGGCTATCTACATTTCAGAGACCAATCAAAAATGTATAAAGAACCACATTGGTCACAAAATTAAAATGGAACTGTCTCTGTACCATAATGATTCCATATTTCTGGCAAATGAGGTGTCAGTCTCGTCAGCTCAATTAAAATTTAAATGACAAATTATGAAACCAAGCGTTTCATTGGTACTCGCTTAATTATAATTGTTAGTAAAGCCTTGTTATTTCATGTATTTTTCAAGTAGTCTTTTCATTTTTTTTTTTCGTATGAAACCTTCACAGTAATTAGTCCGAGGAGTGTAGAATTCTAGTTCCCAGTGATTACCATCAGCACATATAAGGAAATCCGTTACCTCTTAAAAGACCACTACAGAACCCCCTCCTCTGCAACGCTGTTAAGGCACATCCCTGAGGAGACTGCACAAGGATATCCTCTGAACTTTGCTATGCACGGCAGCATGTGATCACAGAGGCCACTATTTTCCCTGGAATCAATTGTTTGGTGAGCAGAATCCCCACTCTGAGCACCCGTGGTACCAAACTCTCAACATTTCAGTCGATAGACGTCCACGTTTAGACATAGGCCTCCCCCAATTGTCGCCATAATGAACAATCTTGTGCGTCCCGCATCCATCGGATTCCCGCAACCTTCACCAGGTCATAGGTCCATCTTGTAGGAGGCCATCCAACGCTGCGTCACTCCAGAACCTTTCGGCCCCAACGGTCATCAGTTCTGCGACCAATGTGCCCTGCCCGCTGCCACTTAAGTTTGCTCTCGTTACATAATTTCAGGAATAACTGAAATCACTCGGCTCTTCTTAATTTATTACAAATTAGATCAATCGCTTTGGGGAAATTATTGAATCAATCGAACGTACATATCTACCAAATATCCCTTTGACATACAGAAGTAGCCTATTAAGTTTCAAGCCTCTACATATTAGTACATTCCAAGTTATTGCTTAATCGAAATATTCTGACCCGCATCTATATATATATAATTATATAAATAAAAATGAATCCCTATTTTCTTGGTCACGCCATTACGCGTGAACAGCTGAACCGATTTAGCTAATTCTTTTTTTGTTGTGTCCGTTATTGTGAGGAGAAGGTCTTATGGAAAAAAAAAATGAAAATTAGGGTAGTGTAGGGTAGAGTAGGGTATGATAGGATGGAGTAGGGAAGAGGGGTTGCGAACATTTATACAGATTTATTTGTAAACACTAACAACCTTGTAGGACTGTATTATTATCATCATAAACAACTTTTGTTCTATGACTTTTTACAAAACGTAATAAATTTACCAAAAACAAACCTTCATGATTTTGTTGTTCCATCTAACACATTTTAACTCTGTATTTTGCTATACCTACGTACCTACGTCTGTGTGATGTGACGCAGGCGCATCAAACACCCCTGCGCCCAATTCTGCTCCCCTTCCATTATCGCTTGCTTCATTGTATATTAAAATTAAAACAAATTATAATAAAAGTGAATAATATTCAGTCCAAATTAATAATTTCAGTTGTCAAAGTTAAATTAAATTACATCATAAATTCGTCAAAAGAATAAAAAGATTATTTACTCGATAAATCATTTTTTCAAACGAGCTTTGAAGCTCTTTATAGTCGGGGCACCAGAAATAGCTCCAAGTAGTTGGTTATAAACTGTCGGGCCCATAACATGAGTCGTCTTGGAGGATTTGGCGAGCGTTCTCGAGACCGTCGATTATTGACCCCTACTTCTGGTGTAGTATGAATGACAGCTACCGTTGGGTAAAGATCGAGGTTCAACCTCATGTAGAGGGCGACCTGATATAATTATAAGTATATCAGGTAACGTATTATGTTAGGTACATGTTAAATAGAGCCTTGTTTTACTACTTATTTAGCGCTAATCGTGGTTTAACACTCTGCAACAAACCTTTAATGTTAGAGAATTTTAATGACAAACGGTAACAATAAAATTCATATGATTTTTTTTATAGGCACCTATAGATTTACGATGAACCCATAAAATCAAATGGTTTCATATAAATCAAAGTTAGTAGAAATGCAATCAAAGGTTTTATTGCTAACCTATGAGGAATATAAAAAAAAAAACTGCTCCTGGTACTAAATGGCTCTGAATGTAGAAATTGCCACATTCTAAAAATAAACAGTGTGAGCAGTGGTGGCTAAGTGGTTACCACTTCTGGTCCACACGATCCTGACTTACGAGTTGTAGGTCGCGGGTTCAAACCCAGCCAGGCGCATTACTTTGTGTAATTTATTTCATCACCACTGCTAATAATACGGTGAAGCAAAACATCGCGAGGAAACCGGCATGTGCTAGAACTAAAAGTTTGAAGACGTATGACATCCAGCAACCTGCACTGGGCCCACGTGGTAGATTACGGCCCATTCCCCCTCCTAGAGAAGAGGCCTCAGTCCCAACAGTGGGAACATTATAAGGCCGAGTATGCTATGACTATACTATGCAACAATAAACATCCAAAGAATCGCCAAAACTAGCAGTGGGCAGGGCACATTGCTTGCAGAACAGATGGTCGATGGGGAAGAAAGGTTCTAGAATGGCGATCACGTACCGGAAGACGCAGTGTTGGAAGACCTTCCACATGGTTGACCTGATGAGGGTCACGGAAATCCGAAAGATTCGAGACGCACAGAACCGGTCATTATGGCGACACTGGGGGGAGGCCTATGTCCAACAATCAACGTCTTTAGACTGAAAAATAAACATATTATAATGCTGTTTACACTTCTTCATTTTCATTCCCCAAATTCTCACCTCCAAATAAAACTTGACATAAATTATCTTAAAAACATAAAGATAAAAATGTCATATAACTTAATAATTGTTGCTCTCCTCATAACTCTTGCTCGGATTACGTGAATTTAGGGTTGAAATTTGTTTAGTAAACAGCGGAGTAAAGTGCCTCAAGTTATAGGTTTAAGAGAAGCAGGGAAACTTATGCCTCCTTTTGAAATAACAAAGAAGTACCTTGGGTTTGATAATGTATTTCAGTAATATTTAACCCGTTGTATGGCCGGAACGAGGATCCACGCGGGACACAATAACTTTTTTGAGTCTCTAATTACGGCATACGAAAGGTTAAACCTGAATCTAGCATAGATACACACAGAGGGGGAATGGGTGGTGGACACTTCTGTTAATTAGTAATGCTAGCGAAGGAAACGACTGCACGCACAAGGGCGTTTTTAATATCGTGCGGATTTCTTCACGTGTGCAGGTTTGCTCAGCACACAGAAAATTTCAAAATTCAAAAAAACACATCCCAAATTACAATAAATACTTGTATGAAATGGACATTTTGGTGGTAACGTGTGCGGAGCAATACCACATGCGTAATCAAAACTGAACGATATTAAAAACACTCATAGAATGAACATCTTCAGCATGATCCCGACTATCAACCATCGCAGGCGTGGGCTAACAGACGACAAGCTCGCCATCTGGTAACCGACCGGATCGAGCCCGAGTAGCTTACGGTGTACAGTATTCCACGAACGCCTCAAAAAGATGTCAACAAAACCGTAGGCACCATGCAGGGTCGAAGCCTACTGGTTCCTTGGGTTGACTTCGGAAAAGAAAACCCGTGGTCCTGGAATGCAAAGGGTAATTGACTCACATATTCAAGCCCAACATGGGCTACTGACAATCGATAACGCTAAAAGAAAGTTTTATTAAGGCAAATAAGGAGATAGTATAAAACTTTAGCAAGGTGTACATATTTAGAAAAGTCACCGCGACCCTGGAATGACAACAAAAGGACAAACCTCCAGTTGATCCTTAACAAACTGAACACTGGGGTTTTTGAAGTGAAAACTTCTTTAGCGGTGTTGAGCACTTTTTCTGTAATGGGTATAAAATGGCTTTTTCTGTAATGGGTCTTAAACTCGCGTCAGGACACGTGACCTGATCGAAAAAGCGTAAGACGGATGGAGAGTAGACAGCTATCCCCTCTCTACGGCGCGGCGAAAATGTATGCCTGGGCCTACTGTTTCAAATATATAGATATATATCTATATACGTATATATATATATGTATATATATTTATGTATATATATTATATATATATATATATATATTTCAACGTTAATAATCAAGTTTTCACTTCTGCCGGCACTCCCGGAGTGCAACCCGTCTTTTTTTTTGTCAGTAAGAGTCTGACGTTTCACTTTGAGTAGGAGATGTTTTTTTATGATTTTTACCTTATAAAAGACTAGAAAATTCCATTCTATAGCTAAATCAATACAACGAAGGCGTTTTCAAAACTTTTTGTGTGTATTACAGACTATCAGTTGAGCTTTTGCTTTTGTCATGATTTACGTGTTGATGTTAGGTGTCTTCGAAGCTAGAGTGAGTAGGCTCTTAATAATTTTTAATGCTATTTCCCATCAACCATTACATCACTGCTTACCATCAGGTGGGATCGCAGTCGAGTACTAGTCTATTTATGTCATATATAAAAAAATAAAAATAAAATTGAGAGCAGATATCAACAAGTTACGTTAAGATAATCACAATGGAATCTTATGGGCACGGCTACCAAATGCACGCCTGAATTTTTTCTACCATTGAATTGACCATAACCAAATTAATTTAAACTAAACCCTAACTAAAAGGATTATAGTTCTAAATCCAATAAATCACCAATCCATTTGAATAGGACATCAATTTGATCCATTACCCGGCCGCCTTTAAATTACGATAGATACTCCTCAATTTATGGTACAGTTAACTTTCACCAAAGTTAGTAACTATTTCCATCAGCTTCATTGGCTTGAGGACATCAAACTGTTTATCCCCATGGACTGGACGGGCTCAATATAACTTGCTGAATATATTATCTACTAGATAAAGGTAAATAACTTTGCTTAACGATGCTTAAAAAAGGGTTTGGATCACACTTTATATTCTTTCAATATCTTGTTAATAAAGATTTTGTTTACTGCAAAGGAATGGAGCGGAGAGAAAAAGTAAACTTCAAGTGATTCTCAGCCTTTAATAATATTTCAGCGAATTTTTAACACAGACGTATTTTTCATCTCTCTTATACTTATAATAAATCTGTAGAAGAGAAAATTCTGTACATTGAAAATATCAAAAAAATAAATGGCAAAAAAATAAATGTGTTACTAGACCGACATCATCCAAAAATGTGATTAAAAATGTTTGTCTGTCTGTCTGTTTGTTCAGGCATCACGCAAAAACTACCGGTTCGATTACGATGAAACTTGGTACCTACAATTATTCTTTAATATCCTGGGCACCACACTGGGTACTTTATATCCTGGAAAAATATATACAATAAAAAACAAACTTAATTTTGCGGTTCGATCCCTAGCCCCGATTACTGTACCAACTGCATATAATAAGTTTGTCGTAGCTTACGTCACCCGCAGCGGAGTTCGCTAAGGGGAGTTCACTAACCCCCCACAGAAAGGGGAACCGTGTTACCCCGAATTTAACGCGAGCGAAGCTGCGGGCAAAAGCTAGTTCGGAATAAGATAATACATTCAATCAAACTATTTTTATTCTCCATTCAACTGATTTTGACTTCTATTCCGTTGGTATAAGGATGGTATTAAAAGCAAAAAAGTGGTTACAATACAAACTATTTACTGCAGACAATATTTATCATGCCATATCGCAATAAAAGTCAAAATCGGTTGAACGGATAGAAATAAAAGGTTTGTTAAAATGTCGAATGTTATTTCGAATGAACAGATAAATTTATAACCGTGGCAGTTAATATGAATGAATTACGGCAAATTCATAAAAATATTTTGTTTAATAAAAGTAATATCTATTAAAAGATTTAAAAAACTGGCCAAGTGCGAGCCGGACTTGCACACTGAGGGTTTCGTACAAACTACGAGTACAATTCCCGAATGGGATCTCGAAGATTTTTCGGCATTGGAAAAAGTTTTTTGTTGTTGTAACGTTGATAACAACATATTTACTATTCACAGATTTATTCCTATACCTTTGCTATAAGACCTTGCTTCATGCCAAATTACAGGATTCTAGGTCAACGGTAAGCATACGAATTTTGATTTTCTTTGGGAGTGTCGAAATACACGTTTTTTGCGACATGACAGACTACATCTTTATTTTCGTTAACTCAGAAGTTTGATTTTTTCACAGCTGAAGCTGAAAAAAATAATACACCATAATATTCAGGTCTGCATATTATGGTGTTTTTTCAACTCGATACCTTTACGCCTTACCGAGATAAAGGATTTTGACAGACAGACAGACAACAAAATGATCTTAAAACGGAACCCTTATGTTCCGTTTTCTTCCTTTTGAGGTACGAAACCCTAAAAAATACACAAAATATACACTAAATAGTCAAAATTAGAAAGACGTAATCCAGTTGAATAAGCCGCTTACATCTTAAGCCATACATAAAGATAACCAGAGCCTAAAGTCCTACTCTCTCTCTCAAAATATTTTACGAACAATTTAATCAAGATTTCAGTGAGATATTGCTATCTTGTTTATAACTAAAATTAA
This sequence comes from Mythimna albipuncta, assembly GCA_929112965.1. Taxonomy (NCBI): domain Eukaryota; kingdom Metazoa; phylum Arthropoda; class Insecta; order Lepidoptera; family Noctuidae; genus Mythimna; species Mythimna albipuncta. The sequence goes on from OV815973.1 coordinate 5,017,335, forward strand.
CCAAAAAATATAATAGACAGACTCATATTTTTTATCCAAGTTATTTCACTTTTAAAAGTTTTAGGGTTACCGAACTTTCTTTTGCTTAAATTTTTTGTTTCTATTTATTTTAAAACTAAAGTAGAAAATAATTATATTTGTTCACGATTTGAACTTTTTAAAATAAAATAGTGTAACTTCTGCTCTAGTTGTGCCGCTGTAAAATTGTTTCATTTTTTCAGGATGAAAGAAACTCAATAATAATAATATAACATCTTAGGAGGCTTTCGTTGGGCAACTGGATCAAGGGCTTGATTCAGAGAGCGGTACTCTTGGACACGGCTCGTATAGTCAGGAGGTTCCTTTCTCTGGAACCCTGACCGCCAGTAGCTTGGACCTTATTCCTGATACCAGTGGGACACTATTTTTTATGTTTTTAAATGTTTTTTTTTTTTTAATTATTATTTTTAAGAAATATTTAAAATTGTATATAATATGTTAAAATGTAAAATAAAGATATAATATTCCACAACTATCACACAGCGCCGCCTAGTGGTATTATGGGTACTAGACAACTGATAAACATACTTATATATTTCTAAATACATAATTATTATAGATAAATTACACCTAGACACAGAACAAATGATAGTGCTCATCACACAAACTATTGTCCTGGGTGGGAATCGAACCCTACTAGGTCACTAATCACTAGACCAACAGGCCTGTAAATGTCTTTTTTCTGCACCCGGCGTCCAATACACGGTAGGTAGTTTTTGCTGCCACAGTCAACGTTTTGATTGGCGTTTGCATAGTACTGACTGACGATAATCATCATTGATGATTGATGGAATTGATTGACGCCTACATGGTCGTGTATTGGATGTCTTACCTCCTCTTTGTAAATATATGAGAAATTTAATGATGATATAGCGCATGATTTGTTTTGTTTACAATTTTATTTTATTTTATTATTTACTAGCGACCCGCCCCGGCTTCGCACGGGTGCAATGCTCTTGCCGCACCGGGCGGCCGGCCGGTACCGCCGCAAACGCTACGTCCCGCAATTTTTAAATCTGTAATATCTTCGAAAATATTCACTTAAATCATACGGTGTAAAGGGCCATATAGATCTATATTAAATGAACAATGTATTCAAGGTATTTAATTGGTTAAGGATTAATGCTGTATTGGTTAAAATCGCTTCGAAAATTAGCCATTATTTGTCGTAAAAAGTAAATGACAAAAAAAAGTTATTGTGGGTTATCCATAAGAGATAGACATATACCATCATGGACTTTTCTATAGACCTTTTCAATGTGTACAATACTTAGTACATTATTTTGATAAAACTCGTAGGGTTCAGCCTGCGTTTGCAATGTAAGCGGAAAAAATGTAATTATTTACGACATCACATTAGAAACCTCAAAAATAACAGTACTTCTCCACTATTTAATGGATGTTATTATACATATAAACCTTCCTCTTGAATCACTCTATCTATTAAAAAAAACCGCATCAAAATCCGTTGCGGAGTTTCAAAGATTTAAGCATACAAAGGGACATAGGGAAAGAGAATGCGACTTTGTTTTATACTATGTAGTGATTTCACTATACTAGGTACACACAAAAATAACACAAAAAGATAATACATAATTGACATTAGTACAATAAAGGCGTGATAGTTTTTTTTTTGTTCCTGAGCTGGGAAATTATCAAAGAAATCCTGTCACTGTAGGTTGAGCGTGAGGGGGTGTCAGACTTTAACTGACTAAAATCCATGTTGACTCAGTTGTCTTTTGCGTTTTAAGGTTGTTTTAATAACTCTTTTAAACAAATCCACAGCCCTAGCAGGCATCGGCCCTTTTTTTATGGTAGGACAAATCATGCATTGACATCCGCGGGGGATGTCAATGCATGATTTGGGCGGAGTGGGAGACAGTGTCAGATTGTTACTGACTAAAAGACCCACCCCGTTCCTTCTAGCCTTCATACCGGGGCTCGAGCGCCCTTTCGGATAACCCTGGCCCCAGTAGGCTTCGACCCGGCTGGGTCCCTGCTGTTGCTGACAACTCCTTGAGGCGCGCGGGAACAGTGCGCGGCGTCGACGACTTGGCTTGGTCCGGACAGTTACAGGATGGCCGGACAGTGAGCTACCCATTTCTCACTGTCCGCAAGCCCAGGCATCGGCCCTGATGGGTCTCGTTTGGTAATAAGCGTAACAAACATACTCACCTTTGCATTTCTTATACAACTAGCTGTTGCCGTGGCTTCGTCCACGTACATAAATATACCCCACTTTTCGGCGGAGCGGGAGGTAGTGTCAGATTTTACTGACTAAAAACCCACTCCTGTCTCTTAGTTGCCTTTCGTATCGGGGCCGAATCTTCCTTTCAAGAACACAGATTCCGGCAGATAATTCCACTCCTTAGTATTTATTACATACAATGAATGTATAATAGTAAAATGAGAATAGGTTTTCTCGCGCTGGACTTTGGTACAGGCTATGGTCTGGAGCAACGAAGAATGGTAGGTGGACGCCTCCTTCTAAGACGCAGTAATGCTAATGGCAGGCGGACGCCTCCTTCTACGACGCAGTAATGCTAGTGAAAGATGAGGACACGTGTGTGGGAACGTATGTCCTAACGTCCCAGTTGCTAGGACCCCGACCTCGACTTCCAGCCACATTAGTTATGGGCTTGCAGACGATGAGCAATGGTAGCTCGCCGTCCTGCCGTCCGGTAAATGTCCGGATCGAGGCCAAGTTGTCGACTCCTGGCTCCTCAAAGAGATGTCAGTAAAACCGTAGGGGCCCAGCAGAGCTGCAGCCTACTGGGGACATGGGTTGACTTCCAAAAGGGAAACCCTGGGTTCTGGTACGGAAGGCAAAGAAGGAATACAAGTGTGGTGTGGTGGTGTGGTGTATGGGGTGTGGGGTGTGTGGTGTGGTGTAGTGTGGTGGTGTGGTGTGGTGTGGTGTGTGGGGTGTGTGGTGTGGTGTGGTGTGGTGGTGTGGTGTGGTGTGGTGTGGTGTGGTGGTGTGGTGTGGTGTGGTGTGTGGGGTGTGTGTTGTGGTGTGGTGTGGTGGTGTGGTGTGGTGGTGTGGTGTGGTGTGGTTTGGTGTGGTGTGGTGTGGTGTGGTGTGGTGTGGTGGTGTGGTGTGGTGTCGTTTTTTCTTTCTATTTTTTAGTCAGTAAAAAAAAAATCTAGTCTGTAAAAGTTAGCTTTTAGTTGTGTCTAAGTGGCAAAAACTATATAAGATATAATGGTGCGTGTCTAGGAGTTGGTTTTAAAAACTTTTGAAGGTTTTAAACAAGGAGGTTGTTTTAAGTAAACATGTCTGAGTGAAATCACACTAATATTATAAAGGCGAATAGTGAGGTGCGTATGTTTGTTACATTTTAACTATCGAACGGCTAAACGGATTTGGTCGAAACTTTGCACGCGGGTAGACCACGTTCTGGAATTGCATAGGATACTTTTTATTTCGGAAGTTTGTTTCCTTGAAATATTGTTTGTAATATAACGCGAGCTAAATCGCTGGAAGTAGCTAATCTAAGCCTACACTAATATAATAAAGAGGTAAAATTTGTTTTTTGTTTTTGTTTTGTAGGAGGTACATACCTAATCTTTGATAGCAGGTACTGGTCCGATAGCTGAAATTTTTTAACCGATAGAAAGCTGCTTTATTCCTGCGTGACATAGGCTATATTTTATGTACGCGGGCGATGCCACGGGCAAAAGCTAGTATAAAATAAAATCGTTAAAAAAACGATTTATAAATAATAATAATAAATCTTGTCATTCATAAATAATTTATTATTATTATCTTTACGCAAGTAGGTAGGTTCTAGCTTTATATTCATGGTTTAATAAAAATGCTCTGAAAAAAAATTCTTTTTACGACTATTTGGACCAGATTTCAAAGCAAATAATTTGTGGAACCAACGAAATTATTCTCATTGTTGGGAAAATATTGTACCCGTATAACATTAACATCAATAAAGAAGACATCTAAGTAAAGAGTTGAATAAAAATTGATAGCACGCTACGCACGATAGTATTGGTACTAAATAACGTCTAGAGTCATTCAAATTACGACTTTAGCTAGGAATTTTTAGGGTCGGTTGTTCAATGAAGGTGAACTCCCAAATATACTTATGTACGTAAATAAAATGTGTCAGAACGAGCCGCGTGTTCGCTAGTAAGGTTTAATAACGTCGCTTTAATCTCACGGACTTCAATATACTGGATAGTATACTCGTACACTCTCATACTGGGTGATTTAGTGCACCGCGGCCTGTTTTTTGAGATGAGAATTAGGGATCCTCCGCAAAGATTTGTCGGGAGTCGATTAATTTCGTCTTAGCTGTTATGAAGTTTTTAATTACGATTCCCGATATAATAAAGAAAAGATGGATGGACTGTGTGAGAAGCGATATGAAAGAAAAGGGAGTTAGTGATAGCGTGACGAGTGACAGGATAGAATGGAAGAAAAAAACGTGTTGCGCCGACCCCAAATAAAACGGGACAAGGGCAGATGATGATGATGATGATGATGATGATGAATGTTTTATGTTTGTGTGTATGTTTGTTACTACTTCATCTTCAGACGGTTCATCGGATTTGGATGAAGTATAGCACACGGACCGAGCATGTCCTGCAGCAGCATTTATATAGGGCGACTGGTAATTAGTGTACGATACTTGAACACGTGATTGTGCTCATGATAACAAACAACTTTTACTATGGGAACAAACCTGACATCGCGAAAAAAATCAGCTGTTCAGTACATTTATGTTTGCCTAATGTACTGAACAGCTAATATTTTTTTCGCGATTTTGGCTTTGCCCCCTTAATAAAAATTGTTTGTTATCATGAACACTATCACGTGTTTAAGTATCGTACACTAATTGCCAGTCACCCTATATAATACTTTTTATTTCGAGAGTACATTTTCGTGGGATAAGTTTCGACTTTCACGTAGACCAAGCCACTGGCAGAAACTAGTATATTGACTAACAGTAACTTGCTTACTATTTGATTTATTATAAATATTTTGTTAAACTGCATTGTTACTTTTTCTTACTCTTTTAGTCAAACAGGTAATTTTTGTTACTTTGCCTTCTCGTTAGGTTTGAAAACTAAAAATATAATAAACTAGCAAACTAGCTAAAAATGTAGCCAAAGATGTAGCCGTTACTCAGAAATAAAGCAGTTTTCTATCGGTGGAAAAATTTTAGCAATCGGATCAGTACTTTCAGAGACAACCTCCTATAAACAAAAGAACAAACTTTACCTCTGTATAAAATTAGTGTGGATTATTTCACACGATCAAGTGTCACGTCTTGATAAGACAGACAAATACAAGGCAAGACACAAACACTCAAGGCGAAGACAAACAGAGGTATTCTCATTGTGGTGACAGAGGTACTTACGTGTAGGTAGTATGTGGTCAACGTGATGACATCTTGAAATGAGGCTTTACTAATCAAGTACGTACCGGAGCGTGAACTTCATAGTACTCTCAAGCTGTCCAGCAGGAAATTACCATGTAACATAACGTTACATTCTATCCTTCCTCATGTAAAAAAAGAGGTTTTAGTCTTTCTTTAGTGTCTCATCAGTTTTAAAAGCTACTATTAGAGACAGATACCAAATTGCAAAACCAACGTTTTCAAAATAAATTTATACCGCAAGCAAGTAGTAGCAAGTATAACTTAAAAATGCTGTATGCAAAGCTTTTTTTTTTCGATGGGAATAATCATCCTAAGTTAAGCCCCGATCTTGGGTGGAGCGGGAGATAGTGTCAGACTCTTACTGTAGTAGGTTTCGACCCGGCTGGGCCTCTGCTGTTGCTGACAACTTCTTGAGGCGCGCGGGAACAGTGCGCGCCGTCGACGACTTGGGGTTGGTCCGAATAGTTATCGGACGGCCGGATAGCGAGCTAGTAAATGCAACGCTGAGTAGTCTCATTTACAGTCTACACTAATATCTCTGAAAGTACTGATCCGATTGCAAAAATATTTTTCACCAATAGAAGGCTGCTTTATTCTTGAGTGACATTAGGACATAGGCTATATTTTTATGTACGCGGGCGAGGCCACGGAGAAAAGCTAGTATCTAATATACATACAAAAATCTCGTGTTACAGTGTTATTGTTATCGCATTCCTCTGAAAGGCCTCGACATATTTTTATGATTTTTTTTTAAGCTATTGCATAGCTTCTATCGCGGGCCTTGAGCGTGGAGACCGAATCCAGAAATTCCGTAACGAAAATAACCTAACACCCCCCACTCATTTGTTTTTTGAGCGTGGTGACCGATAAGAAAACAAATGAGTGAACAATCAATCAAAATTCAATTCAATGTATGAAAGTGTAACTTCAATTAATATCAAAGAAAAAAAAAGAAAGGAAAAAAAATACTGCATAATTAAAATAAATAAATACTTATAATTGCATAAGTTGATATAAATGCTATGCAATAGCTTTACCGCGGCAGTCCCCGAGTGCCACACGTCTTTTTTTTAATATTTGATGGGTTTGAGAATAGGTCGAGGTAATTATACCCCTAGGCAATAAGTCTACTATCGACGCCGAAGCCGCTGGCAAAACTAACTGCGTATTGTTATAAAATTTCTCTCGTCTATAACAAAAGATTTGGAAACAGGGGTCCCATAATGCCCAATAAAGGTTTACAACGACACTTTTTCTCATAAATTTTTCAACCCCTAATATACATGTAGAATAATTTCAATTAAAAATTCGTAGATTATAAAAAGACAGCTATGAACCGGGCCTTTTTATTGGTCTCTATCGTTAACTATACAATAGGCCTAGTTCCTATCTTTTAGCTTCTGCTGCAAACCCAGTCCATTCATTAAGCAGATTGGTTTCATTGATAGATCAACTCAAACCGCAGAATACAAAACCAATTAATTATCCCATCAAATGAACTAACCATAAAAGGGACTAATCCCGGACGTAACGTTGTGTTCGTGCGAGCCAAAAATATCAATTTGCTGTCGTTACACTAAATTGAATATCAGGATCCCCCGGGGGATCATTGAGAGACTCTAGGGGGAACGCGTCTCAGTGAATTATAAAATGTACTTATATAATATACACCACTATTTTTTAATTAGTACAAATACTTAAAGGGCTTATTAGAAAAGCCCTTGTTATTTTATAAGTAAAATCTCAATAAATAATATTCATAAACAACAAAGTTATTAGCGTTTCATGGCGGTAAGTCCCCTCTTTGAGGCGTGGCTGGAAAGGCCTCACGGCGTCCTTACCTTCCGCATGACGCAGGTCCTCACCGGACATGGTTCGTTCGGGAGTTTCCTGCACCGGATTCATGCGGAAGTGACTCCCGGGTGTCGCCACTGTGCGGAACGCCCGGAGGACACGGTGGAGCACACAGTCGAGGTGTGTCCTGCTTGGGCGGAGCATCGCCGTGCCCTCGTGGGGGCGATCGGCGGCGGAGACCTCTCGCGCCGGGCCTTGGTTGAGGCCATGGTCCGGAGCGAGGAGGAGTGGCAGGCGGTCGCCGACTTCTGCGAAGCAGTAATGCTTGCTAAGGAGGAGGCCGAACGCATCAGGCAACGGCGTTATCGCCGCCGCCGTCGCCGGGATTCTGATCCCGATTTCCGGCCAACGTAGACGCGGGCTTGCGGACAGTGAGCAATGGGTAGCTCGCTGTCCGGCCGTCCGGTAACTGTCCGGACCAAGCCCAAGTCGTCGACGGCGCGCACTGTTCCCGCGCGCCTCAAGGAGTTGTCAGCAACAGCAGGGACCCCAGCCGGGTCGAAGCCTACTGGGGCCAGGGTTATCCGACAGGGCGCTCGAGCCCCGGTATGAAGGCTAGAAGGAACGGGGTGGGTCTTTTAGTCAGTAAGAGTCTGACACTATCTCCCGCTCCGCCCAAGGGCGGGGGATGTCAATGCATGATTTTTCCCACCATAAAAAAAAAAAGTTATTAGCGTTGGTTTATGTCCCAAAATGTCACTCAATTTATGGAAATATTGTGCAGGCTATTGATTAATGAAAAACACTGCCCGCAGTATTTTCTACTAGCAATTGTTATGTTTAATTGATTTTATGATGAATTTACCTTTTCGTGGTCAATTTTAGGATTTCGTTTTTTTTCTACTTTTGACTACAAAAATATGATTAGTGACGGGTACAGATAGAGCCCCATTTTTTTTGTACTAATTAAAAAGTAGGGGTGTATAATTATATCATCATCATCATCAGCCTTTTTAATGTTCCCACTGCTGGGACTCAGCCCTCCTCTATAAAATCAAAATAAACAATTTTTCTTTCTTTCTTTCTCTAGGAGAGGGAATGGACCATAATCCACCACGCGGACCCATTGCGGGTTGGTGAATGTCACGTCTTCGAAGTTTTGGTTATATGACATGCCGGTTTCCTCACGATGTTTTTCTTCACCGTTTTGAGAGCAGTGGTGATGAAATAAATTACACAAAGTAATGTACCTGGCATAGTTTGAACCCCCGACCTACCACTAATTAATAATATGTACTTGATGCTAACTCTGAGGTAATAATCTCCCGCTCCGCCCAAAAGCGGGGGTTGTCATTGGATGATGTTACCCACCATAAAAAAGGGAGTTAAAAGATAAAAAAGGTACTGAGTTTAGAACAAAGATGGAGGGCGTGTATGGTACAAGGTTTGGAACCAGTGTTCCAAGCTGTCATGTCCTATGATAGGTAGCCACTAAATTTGATCTGCTTTGAACATGTTTGTACGATAAATTAGCCAAATAGTCGCATTAAAGGTTCATTTTACAGATCAACGCGAGTCTGGATGTGACAAGCTGGAATAGAAACTGACGGGTTCAAATCAAATGGGGTGCTTGTATTTTGGCTTTAACTGCTATGCTGTTGCTTCTCTATGTAGCTTTTGTGATTATGTTACTTTGCCATGAACATGCCTGATATGATGCGAAGGAACGGTAGATATAAGAGAAATAAAGTAGTCAGATAGAAAGGATCATGGCAATTTGAGGGTTATTTCGGATATTGCTTACATGATATCTTTGAGGAGTGATGAGAAAGGCTCCACGGCGTCCTCACTTTCCACTTGATGAAGGTCCTCGTCGGACACGGTCGGTTTGGGAGGTTCCCGTTTCAGATTTAGGTGGAAGAAATACCCGGATGTCACCATTGCGCCAATCGCTCGGAGGACACCATGGAACATTATTGGTGAAAGTCTTCCTGGCCACCTTGCGGATGACGACGAAAGCTAACCATTAGTAGCTCGCCGTCTGAACATCCATATAATGAGTGGTGTCCATGTGCCTCAAAGAGACGTTAGTATAAGTAAAGGGGCCCTATAGGACTGAAAAAACGTTCGAAAAAGTGGTCATAGCCCTAGAATGCAAAGAGCAACTGAAGGACTCAAATGAGTTTTTTTATTTATTCATTTTACTTTAACAAAAACGGCTATCAGCCAATTACATTAGTCAAAAACTATGTATGAAACAAAAAAAATCACACACTCATCTCACAGAACTCCAGACATACTGACATGATTGTCTTCAACAACACATCACATCGAAGGTGTGTGTCCAAAAGAGTTTAATACAGTAATATATAAGATTAGTTTTATTTATTTATTTAGTTTTTATTATTAGTTTATTTTTTAGTCAGTAAGAGTCTAATACTCGCTCCACCCTAGAGAGGCTTGACTGTGACTTCTTGTCATTAAAAATTGATGATTTGAGAAACAGATGAACCTGCGTACACATATCGTACAGGCTAAATTCATAACCTTACTTTTGACCTTACTGTAGTCGAGTAAAAATGACTGTACCTACATGAAATTTTAATCTCGGCACTTTTTATGACGTCGGAGTGGCAGACTAAGCTATCTTTTTTACTTTTTTGTTGAACTCATTCTTCATTTTCAACATGTTTTTGTTCTTATAAAGAACTATCAAAAAAATATTTTGGTGCTATTGTAAAGTTTATTGTGTATTTTTTTGGGAAAAGAAAGCATATCACATTTTTGGAATATTATTAACACCTTTGTTTTTATATTTTGTTCTTCTGTCATTTATTATTTAGACTGAAGGACGCGACATCGATGAATAACTTAGTTGTGGACAATATTTTTTTATATGACGTCGCAGACTGTAATCTCTGGCAGGGAGAGGATTTGCTGCCTCTGGTTCATTTTCAATCTACTTATAATTAGAAATCATAATTATGTAACTACTTATAAATTTCTAAACCAATAAATTTTAAACTTAAAAGGTACATACAGGGTACAAAACGCTGGCATCATTGCCACGTTGGATAGTAATGCTGATTCATTGACCGAAGAAAAGCCTGTGCGTTGCGGAGTCTGTGTTCCCTAATAGCTACAACCCGGGAATCTTTAAGTCGAGAGTGAATAGGTTTCTTCTAGGTAAGCGCGTTCCATCGTCGACCGCATCATCGCTTTCAAATTATGTGAGACAGCGATCAAGCGCGAACCTATGAACAATAAAAAAAAAGCCCAGCCCAGCTTCGCAGATACATCATAACACTGATATTACAACTGCAAATCATCAAACTCCAGTGGCAGTGAGCAAGGCACTTCGCTCGCAGAACAGATGGTCGATGGAGCCGAAAGGTTGTAAAGATCACGGACTGGAAGACCTCGCGATCGGTTTGGCTTGAGGTCTTTCAAGACCTGAAGGCAAACCGATGACCTGGTAAGACCTAGACTGATCGTTGTGGCTACACTTGAGGGAGGTATATATCCAACAGTAGATATCTTTCTAAAAAAATTATAAAAGTAACTATCAGTTTATTACGCTTTCAATTTGCATCAGCTTTTAGAACTGAAAACTAAAAGAATAAAAAAAAAACTCAGACGCTTGCCACACGCGCCAATCTGGACGCTTAGGTCTCCATATATTTCATATGGCAACTAGACTTGTAGAGCTACACTTGATACACGCCACGCGACGTCGTGCTACGCACAAATCAGTCCGCCATAGCCAAGTTACTTCCGTTTCTCTTGCGTCGAACGCCTCGATATGGCCACGCTTTCGATACTTTTGTTCTGACCACGTGACTGAGCTTTGAGATGACGTCATTCCCGTACATTGTACTTGCGTTAGTGATTGCAGATTATCAAGTTGGCTAGGGATACAGGCGTGTTACATGTGTGCATGCGTAGTTCCAGCTTTAACATATCCTAGAACAGGTATCATTATTATTAACAAAACGACTTTAATACAAAGTCGGGAATTACTTCAATTAACTTGATAGAGCAGTTAAGTCATTAAGTTCCTGCCCTGAATTGGATTGTACATAATTATTAAAGTGCTCTGACGTCATCTCTTTAAAATATATTATTTCAGAATGAAACCATTTTATTTAAAAACTTAAGCTCTTAATGCGATCTAATTGACGACCTAAATAACTGTGTTGAGACAGGCCTGTTGGATGGTCATTTGAGCTCAACCTCGACGTGTTTACTAGTAGTCATTCCAGGGTTCTATTAACCACCTTCCAGTTTTAGCATCAGGTACTCGTCATCATGAAAAATATTTAGAACTGGTTTTTTTTTTGGTGGGGAAAATCATCCAATGACAATCCCCGCTCTTGGGCGTAGCAAGAAATACTGTCAGACTCTTACTGACTAAAAAACCCACCCTGTTCTTTCAAGCCTTCATACCAGTAGGTTTCGACCCGGCTTGGTCCCTGCTGTTGCTGACAACTCCTAGAGGCGCGCGGGAACAGTGCGCGCCGTCGTCTACTTGGGCTTAGTCCGGACAGTTACCGGACAGCGAGCTACCCATTGCTCACTGTCCGAAAGCCCATATTTAGAACTGGTTAAGACTAGTCTAATGAGCTCAAACTCGATGTGTTAACTAGAAAGCATTCTAGGGTTCCATCAAAAGGGCCTCTAATGGTCAGAGGCTCTGACTGCTATGTCGAAAGTCACAAAAAAGTGTGATGAACACCATAGTTTGTTCTGTAATTTCCTAAACCTCACTATACCACAACACGTGTGTTTAGACAAACTAACAGAAATTATATATAAAATTGACTCGTGAATTGATGATCAACCGATTCACCTAAAAAAATATTTAAAAAAAATTGCGTTTGAACCTTGCAATACAACTTACCTACTAAAAATATAGTCTTAAAAACTATCTGGTCTAGTCTTAAACAACAGATATGCACATGGATACAGCAAGCCCCTACGATTTGAGGCAACTAAGGTGTAAGTTGGTCACATTTCGATAAATGTGACCAACTTACACCTCAGTTGCCTAGGAACGTAATACCCCTACACTAACTACAATCTATAGAAGTAAAGGGTTAATTTTAACCAATAATTTCTCGCAATTTCATGGGCCGTTTAGTAATTGGCATAAAATTTGCCGAAACATCAGCTCAATACACTACGTGCCAAAATTCATAATCTCATGGGCACATTTTCAAATTAATCTTCTGAATTACACTGTAGTGCCGAAAAAGAGCTGTTCTATACCACCACTCGCCAATTATATTTGGCAAATAGCGTTAAATTGGCCATTTGCGGTACAATACCTTCCGTTTCGTATTTAAATGAGTTTTTTCGAAGCTGTTTATTCTGATAAGAGTTTTAATGAGCTTTGAACCAATAAAATTAACGGGATATCAATTACGTGACTGTGTATTTTTGAGTGAAATTGAATAAGTGTTAAAAATTGTTGTTTCAATAATAATTAAGGTGATTCATTGCATCATTTTCCATAGAAAAGTGGATCCTGATGCATATTTATAATAATTAAATTAAATATTCCAAGATTCATCTAATGCCTTCTCCCGATCTAGGTTCGGAACTCTACAGGCGGAGTGAGAAGGTATGTTACACTTTTACTTACTAAAACCACTCCTATAGTAAAATAATACTCCACGAGTGTACACAGCGCCATATAGTCTCAAGCTAAGTAGACTTGTGTTATGAGTACTAGACAACTGATAAACATACTTATAATCATATTTCTTAAAAGATTCTTTTTTTTTACTAGCCATTACTGTCGCACGGCTGGCCAAAAGCCTCCCCCAAGGCCTTCGAAACTTTCTTCTCCTGTGCCTGTCCTCACGGTACGCGTCCAAATCATACAGCCACCTCTTTCTAGGCCGGCCTTTCCTTCAGTAGGAACTCACTGTGCGACATTTGCCCAGTCCTATTTGAGCATGGCAGCCTTTTTGCCCACGCCTATTATACCCGTTAAGGAGCGCAAATACATTTTTTTTTAATGATTCATATAAACTAGTGCCTGCGATCCCACCTGATAGTAAGCAATGATGCAATAGTTGATGGTGAAGCGCACTAGTTTATTAAGAGCCTATTCACTCTTGCCTTGAAGAGTACAAACCACTATACTAACCACTAGACCATTAGGCCAGTCTGACACACCTGCATTACCCTAGAGCAGGAGCAGTCATTAGATGATTTCCTGCCTCAAAAAAAAAATCTTTGGTGCACTTTTTCGACACCTTCACGGAGCGAGAAGGAGTGGCTGTCGGTCACTGACTTCTGCGAAGCAGTAATACTCGCAAAGGAGGAGGCCGACCGCATCAGGCAACGGCGCTCTTGCTGCCGTCGAGATTCCGATCCCGATTTACAGCCACCGTAGGCGCGGGCTTGCGGACAGTGAGCAATGGGTAGCTCGCTGTCCGGCCGTCCGGTAACTGTCCGGACCAAGCCCAAGTCGTCGTCTTCACGCACTGTTCCCGCGCGCCTCAAGGAGTTGTCAGCAACAGCAGGCGCCTAGATGGGTCGAAAGCCTACCGTGGCCAGGTTAGTTTCGAAAGACAACTCGAGCCCCGGTTTGAAGCCGAGGCTTGAAGGAACGGGGTGGGTTTTTAGTCAGTAAGAGTCTGACACTACCATCCGCCAAAAAAAAAAACCTTAAAAGTGTAACGTTATGGACAGCCCCTAAAGTGATGTGGTGCAGCAAATAGGTAGGTATTTCATTGTATCGGCGAATTTGGCAGTCGGGAACCGCATTTGTTCGATTAGAATACCACTTTAATCACGATTCGCAATCTAACTGTGTAATACAGTCGCAACTACAATGGCACTTTAATATATTCGATTTACAATGCGTTTCTAATAAAACGTCGAACATACTAATGAAGTAATTATTATTACCATTAAATAGTATGTTGTGACAGTAGTTCTTTTCTCTAAATGTACTTATAACTTGTAAATACTTTTTGGCCTTTCCGGCAAATAAAATGTTTTTCTTTCTTTCTTTGTATGGTTAACTGTGAATTTTCCGGCCACTGTAGAAACGGGCTTGTGGACGGCGAGCAATAGGTAGCTCACCGTCCGACCATCCAGTAACCGTCCGGGCAGAGTTCAAGACGTCGACAGCGCGTATTGTTCCACGCACAGCTCAAGGAGTTGTCAGGAAACTGTAGGGGCCCCAGCAGGGTCAAAGCCTACAGGGGCCAAAGATTTTTTTCTGACAGGAAGATTCGGCCTCGGTACGAAAAACAACGAAGGAACAGGAGTGGGTTTTTAGTCAGTAAAAGTCTGACACTATCTCCCGCTCCGCCCAAGACTGAGGGATGTCTACAAAAAGGTATGTTGCACTCTTGAATGTGAATTCGATTCTAATTATATTTTTTTAGGGTGGTGGCCCATCCCACCTACCTAGAAAATATAATTAGAATGGGGTAGGAAGGAAGTCTCTTATTCTGAGTGGAGTTGTAGCGATATCTATGACTTCAAGGAAGAACTAAAATTCAAAATCCTACATCGCGGTATTAGAAATCTCCGCGTGATTAGGACATTGTACAACGTTCAGTCGTCCGGAACAGACACAACTTCTGTCAGGTCGGATGATTCTCCTTTTTCAACAGAGATTTGTGGGATTTTACTCCCTGTTCCACCTACTTCTAAAAAATGACCAACTTTTACTAATTAAAACCCACCTGAGTTCCTTTAGTTGCACTTTGCGTTAAACGGCCGCGTTTTCCTTTGGATAGTACCTACTGTGGCCATAAGTATCTTTAATTGTATTTTAAGGATAATTTAACATCCTGAAATACAATGTTGTTCAATAGTACCCTACTTCCTGCTTTGAATCCCGGAAAAGATCTCGCTACTTTTGGGAAATACCATGTGACCAGAAACGAAAGAAAATGTTAGTGAAAATCTGTATTAAATATATTTAAGTTACACCAACACGTAAATGTCTATTTTTGTCAATGCTATAATTAAATACGGAAGTAAATGCTTAAACACGCAATCTAAGGGCCAGCTAACACCGAACGCGAGGCGACTAGACGCTTTACTTTAGTAGGATAGCAGTACAAAGCCGAACTATATAAATTAAACTTTTTTTTTATATACAACCTAAAATATATACCTACTTTACATTTTCGTAAGAGAATATTAACGAACGTAAAAAAAAAACACAAGATCTTACTGCTCTATATCTCTATACCACGCTGCTACAAGATACATCTCGCAAAGTTGGAATGGATTTCATAAAACAAGGCATAGATACTAGGCCTTGTCGTCTAACTACTGTAGTTTTGACATTGATAGCGATAATAATGACCAAATTCAGCCCTTAAGAGGCTGCTTTTTGTACTTGCCTGTCGTCAATATGGATCATGGTTTAAAAGCTTGTTACTTCATCTAACGCAATCCAACGCGATGTTTGACGTAAGGGCAACGCGAAATAAGAGAGATAACGCCTGAAAACTCTGTTAGCTTTCGGTAATTCCATGATTTACTCGGAAATTTCACAAAACTTGCTACGTGTTTTTTTTTAAACCTTAAAAATTTTGGAAAAACTTTTCGTCATTTAGAATTTCGACTAAATTTGCAAGGCTCTTATTGTGATATTTTTTTTAAATTTTAGAATATATGATTAAATTATGAAGTATCAAAGTTCAAGCAAAACAGCAGACTTTTAGAGGTCTTTACTGGATTAATTTTACAAAAAATCATAAATTGATTCCAATGAAAGCCTAGATAATATCCACAAGATACTGTGTTTCCAAAATTTCTAATGAGAAATGTGTAATAACGTCATAATCGCGTAAGAGTGAATGTATCAAAAACAGATTTTTTTTTATGGTGGGAAAAAATCATCCAATGACAACCCCCGCTCTTAGGCGCAGCGGGAGATAGAAAAAGACCCACCCCTTTCCTTCTAGCCTTCATAAAGAGGCTCGGGCTCCCTTTCGGATAACCCTGGCCCCAGGAAAATGTACGTCGAATTGCATCCCCTTAAGATGTTAGTATTCTTTTTTCTAAGTGTGAATCATCTCCCGCCCTTGGGCGTAGTGTCTGACTTTTACTGACTGAAACCCACTTCTCTTCTTTATTTGGCTTCGTTACAGGGCCCCGGAGTTCACTTTCACACAATCTTTGGAAGATATTATTGTTGTAAGGGGACAAATTGTAATTTTAATTTTGTGCAAAAATCTTCTAAACTTGAATAAATTATAAGGTTTTATGATTCCAAATTTTTCTTATTATTGAAGGAGTTTTTTTAAAGTTAGCAATATTTGTTTCAATGCATCGAATTACTCGTATAAATTGATACGGTTGGAGGCTAGAGAATTAGCCTCTTCAAGAACCGGTATAGCGTCGAGTCGCGTCTTGTGTGAGCAGATCCTAAGCATTAATGTAGTATTAACATTGATTGTAACAACAAACTTATTAGAAATACATTATATATAATAACATATACACACATATATACATTATATATGTAACATGAAAATTACATCAGTTTCCACAGAATCAGTCGCGTGATTTAATCACTAGCCTAGTCACTGTGAAAGTAGTACGTGCTTTTTACCAGTGAGGCAATTTTGAGTAAGAACAGATTCAAGAGGCAAAGAACTGGCCATTATGGCAACAGTTGGGGGTGGCCTATGTCCAGCAGAAATATAATAATAATAATCTACAACTGTCACACAACGCTATCTAGTAACAAGCTAAGCATAGCTTGTGTTATTAGTACTAGACTAACTGATAAACATACTTATATATTTTTCTAAATACAAACAGAACAAATGATCATGCTCATCACAAACATTTGTCCTGGGTGGGAATCGAACCCACGACGAACGAATGTTGGGGTTTTTTCTTTATAATAGAGCATAGGGAATAGAAAAATCACAAAATAAACTTTAGGACAAAGACAATTTTTTTTTCTGTAGAATTGTGTAATAGATCTTAATCATCATTAGTCCACACCACGTGAGGTTTCGACAGTTTTTGTTCTTCAGAGAATTTGGCAGTTGGGACTCAAGGTGGCAATGCACGAGTCCAAGGTCATGTGTTTTAATGATCCTTGGTTTGCGTCATCATCGGGATCCCAAATGATGGTAGGTTAGGAGTTAAGTTGACGATGAAGTACCTGGAACTCGTCCTCAACTGCCGGTGGAACTTCGTGAAGCATTTTCGACATATGACTCCCAGACGAGCGAATCAGGGTTGCCTTCAAGCGGCTCCTGATTAGTCTAGGGGTCGAAAAGCATCATGCCAGCTGTGCTTTCTACTATATGCGGAGACTGTGCTTAGAGCTGGAGAAGTTATTTGATGATTTTACACCTTAAAAACAAAAAATAAAGAAGTATTTTTTAGAATTTTAATATTAGAAGAGTAGGTTTACCCCCCTACTAACTCGACCAAGTTTATCTCAATAAATTATTCAATTTCATCTGTTACATTCTTACCAACGATGGTTCGGTCATGTCATGAGACGCCCCGAAAACCATGTCGTGAAACAAGCCCTAGCACTGCCAGAAAATAGGAAATGAAGAGGACGCCCACAAGCCACCTGGTGGTCCACAGTGGCCAAGAACTTAGAGCATGCCCAAGCAAGTATTTCGACAACCCAGGACAGACAATCCTGGCGCCGCAGAACGAGGAGAGCCGACCCCAAATAATGGGAGATGACTAGGACAAAGAAGAAGATCTTTTTCATTCTTAATAACTAATCCTATTTTGTCATATAGTACTAACCTCTGTCATGTATTAACAATGAAAGTCACGCTTGATTATTCAGACACTTCTAACAGAGAACAAAAAAAAAACGTCATCATAAAACACAAGTTTTTTTTAAATTATACATACATTTTAGAGTACAAAAAAAAGTGCTGAATTAATAATCGCTCCACGCAGTTACGGTACGACTGAAATACTCGTAATACAAGTACAAACAGCAAAGATACCTGCGCACCGTTATTTTAAATACTTATTTTACCTTTTTATTTAATTATGGAGCCCTGTTGCCGAATTTTAAATGTGTAAGCCAGATGACCGAAAAGCGTCGCACCTTAATGTAGGCTTAATGGGTATTTTATTTTTGTAAAATTTTAATCGTAAATCGGCTCACACTGAAACCATGGGAATGTAAACTGTGAAATAATTTTTAACAACAAAATGCGTAAACGAGAGGGGAATGTTTCATTAAAAATTAATTAAAAAGGAATTGACGACTTCACCGTGATGTAGCCGTTGCAAAATGTGCCTTAATTAAGCCCAACCTCTACTTTTAAATCGGCTTTATAATTTCTGATACACCTGTACGGGGAAAAAATGGGTTAATTTTCATTACGCTCATCTTCTGCTATAGTAGGTCAGCAGATGGTGATCGTCGATGAGTACTGGCAACTCGCCCCTTAGATTTTTAGTTTATTAATTGTATTTGCAGAAGCTAGCTTCAATCCGGGGCTTTGCCCACTTATAAAAAAAAAGTTGTGTCTCCATATAAAAACATCATAAAAGGACCACTGTGCAAAATTTCAGTGTTCTAGATTCAAAAGTTTGGCCTGGGGATTGATAAGATAATGAGTGAGTTATTACTTTGACTTTGTACAAAGAATATTTAGGGAAGGAATCCAAAATTCTCCCCTTCAATGGATGAAACAGGGGTTCCAAATTTGTGTGAAGAAACCTTTTGTTTTAGTCGGGAAAATCATCCTCGCCATGACATTCCCCGCTCTTGGATAGAGCGGCAGATAATGTCAGACTTTTACTGACCAAAACCCCCACACCTGTTCCTTCTTTGCCTTCTTTCCAGGGTCCTGGGGTTCACTTTCACACAACCCATAAATAGAGAAACTTACGGTACCCTTTCGGTTCGGGCACGCTCAACACAACTGTATTGTATTTTTGTACTCTTTTTAGGGTTCCGTAGTCAACTAGGAACCCTTATAGTTTCGCCATGTCTGTCTGTCCGTCTGTCTGTCTGTCTGTCTGTCCATCCTCGCTTAATCTCTGTGACCGTTAGCACTAGAAAGCTGAAATTTGGTACCAATATGTATATCAATCACGCCAACAAAGTGGTAAAATAAAAAATGGAAAAAAATGTTTTATTAGGGTAGCCCCCCCTATATGTAAAGTGGGAAGTGATTTTTTTTTAATTTCAACCCTAACGTGTGATATATCGTTGGATAGGTATTTAAAAATGAATACGGGTTTACTAAAATCATTTTTTGATAATGTCAATAATTTCGGAAATAGTCGCTCCAAAAGTAAAAAACAATGCGCCCCCCCCCCCCTCTAACTTTTGAACCATAAGTTTAGAAAATATGAAAAAAATCTGAAAAGTAGAACTTTATAAGGACTTTCTAGGAAAATTATTTTGAACTTGATGGAAAGAACAGTTTTTGTACAAAAAGACAAAAAGGTTCTACAAAATAATTTCTGGACTAAGTTTGTTGTATAGTCGTATAGGCAAGCATTTTTTTAAACTCATAAGTGGGTACACTTATTGTGATGGATGGAAAACTACGGAACCCTACACTGAGCGTGGCCCGACACGCTCTTGGCCGGTTTTTTTAATTTGCGTTGTTGCTTAATGTTTTGCCTGTGTCAAATAAATGCTAATTTATTCTACGTTCACACAAGCAAAGCCGCTGGTAGAAGCTAGTATCCCATATCGTGATTATTGAAGCCTGAAATAGGAAAGGTAAAGCGTCTTCCAAGAGTTCGGGTGTTAAATTGTTAAGGTAGGACGTACGTCTCAATTTTGATTGAGTCAGGTCTATTCGAGGCCCCTCTAATAGGTTAAGCTCATTGATTGATTGGTTGAATAATCTATCGACTGAGGCGAGTGACAATCTACCCAGTACTAAAGTTTGCTGTGTATTGAACCCTAACCATTGCCTTTCTGGGAAGCTGTTCTAAACTTGTACGTTTGAAACTTTGTGGGTTAAATAGCATAGGTGCTTATTATTTACGCTATAGTAATTAAATGGCATATGCCTAGCCCCGTATGTATGTATGAGCAGGTTCGAAGATACATTGCTGTGAGGAGAAGGGTTCGTGGATCATTTTTTTTTTATGTTACCCTTTACAAGGATTCATTCATGTATCGTGGGTGCGTTCATAAACATAAATGATGAATAATGTTTATTTTGAAAATAAGTTTTAAAAAACACTTTTACAATTTTTTTTCGTCAGTTTTAAACTAGATGAGGCCAGTGTTTCCTAGCTGACTACCCTGAGAAGAAACATCGAAACAAAGTCAGGGATCAAAGCCTCTTTTAAAGTCCATACAGTAAATATGTAATGGCCAAATCACATGAGAACCATGCAGATTTGTCCGAGATGATCTTTTGAAGAAAAAACCATACAGATTTGAGTGGACTTGTCCAGTCATTGAAAGGATTTGTCAGTATTCGCAAAGCTCAACTCAGGACTACTAAGAAGCTGCACAAGAAACCCAGAGCTGAAGTAGTAGACAATTGATATATTTGTTGCATGCGAAAATCAAACCCACTAACCAGGCCGTCATGGATAAAATCGTTGGTCTAGTGTTTGTAAGTGTTACTGCTAATTATGAGTTTAGGTCCCAAATTAAGTGAGTTTATTATTATTAATTAATTAATTATTAATTATTATTTTTTTATGTATCAAATTGACATTTTTTTAAACTGATTTCTTAGAACTGTGATATCTTTGGATTGACTTGAAATTATCAGTTTTTCGTTTTTAGAAATTAGTTATTTATTGGATATTTTTTTTATTTTTAGAGTTCCGTACTTCAAAAGGAAAAAACGGAACCCTAAAAGGGTCACTTCGTTGTCCGTCCGTCTGTCTGTCTGTCTGTCTGTCTGCCTGTCTGTCAAGACCCTTTATCTCGAGAACGCGTGAAAGTATCGAGTTGAAAATAAAACTCAAGTCTACGGTCTCTTTAAGCTGTGAAAAAATCAAACTTCTAAGTAAACAAATAAAAATGTCGCAAAAAAAAAACATATATATAAATGCTCTCAAAGATTGAAATTTGGTACTTCCCGTTGATCTTGAAATTTGGTATAAAGCAAGGTCTTATAGCACAGGTACACTCCTAGGAAAAAAACTAAAATCAGTTTTGATGTAAATTTAAGTTTAGTACAAAAAAAAATATTGCCATTCGGAAAAATCATCGAGACTCCATTCGGGAATTGTAGTTTGCACGGAACCCTTAGTGCGCGAGTCCGACTCGCACTTGTCCACTTTTTTGTAATTCGCAGTATTCGTTACCACGAAAGCTCTTGTTAAAAAAAAACACACAAATTTTATGGGTAAGGGCAGGACCTAATATAATGCATTCGATTTCAAGGTCCATTAAAGTGTTATTTGGGATCTCTATTTGGAATTTCTCAACAGTATCTCAGAGTTTGAAAGAAGAGGAAGAGGAGTTTGGAAGAAGCAATGTGTGTGTAAACACACATTGCTTCTTCCAAACTCCTCACTCACTCCTATGCCTCGATATGTAAAAATGTTAGTCATACTCCTGGTCTTACTCACGCCGTGCCAGATTGCATTACCCATCGAAATATACGAGAATGAAATTGTATTTTCATATGAATAACATAATTCCTGAAAATTTATTTTATGATTATTATTGAGATAGGATAGCGCGGTTGAAATTCGTTAACTGGTAAGTTTTCATAAAAATATATTTTATAAGTAAAACAAATACAGTAAACAAAATAGGTCAATTAAAATGAAGCAAATAATTTGACATTTAATGCCTTTAAATGTTTTCAATAAAGTCTCGAATTTGGGTGCAATGGTGCGTCTACTTCGTCCCACAAAATGTTGGTTAAACATTCTGCTATATTTGAGAGGCAAATAATGATGTTACATTTTAAAAAATATTCAAAAATCAGATTACCATTTCAGACTTTATAATTCGATACTAGAGATTTTTTATATCGTTCATTAAAAAAGTAGTGTTTTTTGATACATACCAGCAAGCCTCATTAAGAAAAAAAAAATTCGGCAAACTTCAACTTTATATACTCGGAATAAAGATGATTTTTGTTAAGCGGAATGCAGTACAGGATTATTGAAAATATCGTTTTACTAACAAACTAGGAGATCGTGAAATTATTAGACACGACAGACACCGACAGTCTATTAATTAAATCGGGGCGGAATTCCGTTGTAATTAATGAAAGCCCATTTGAGTTCTGTTTCAACGATGCTTCCGAAGAAGCGTGATCGAATGCTATGAAAGGTCAGAAGGCGAAACTCTGACCAATGATGTCAATATAATCAAACTGGTATTATAAAGTCGTAAGTTTGCTTTTTTATTGTTGAAAGGTTCGCGCTTGACCGCTATCTCACCTGATGGAAATTGACGGTGCGGTCGACGATAGAGCGCGCTTATCTAGAAGTAATATTGACTCTTGACTTGAAGATTCTCGGGTCAGAAAACACAGATTCTGGCAAGGAATTCTACTCCTTAGGGCGTTATCACACTAGCGGTTTGCGAGCGGCTGCGGGGCGGAGCGCCCGTGCAGCGAATGCGTCGCCGACACGCTGCGGCTGCAAAGTGAAGACGTCACGAATACGTGGAAATTCGCAACGTTTTCAATGCGTGTTTGTAGGAGTTACCGACGTATCTCACTCAGTAACAAAATGGATAACGATGAGTAGACACTGCTTTTGGCTTTGTTACTTCGAAGATGCCGGAGACCCGCATCTTGCTACTGGATCTCGTTGCGTGTGTGTAGCAAATTCGCTGCGCATGCGTGGCGTGTTCGTTGCGTGCCCGTAACGTATTCATTGCGCGCCCGCTCCGCTTTGAGGATGCTTGTATGATAAAGCCCTTGGCTGTACGAGCGACTGAACGGATTTCGATGAAACTTGGTACATAGGTAGACCGTGTCCTGGAATAGCACAAAAGATACTTTTTATACTGGGAGTTTATTCCCTTCATATAATGTTCTATTACTATGCAGGCCACTAAAAATACTACGGCAAAGCCGTAGCAGCAGTACGGCTGCTCGGGCACGTCCGGTAATCGGTGACCGATTTTTTGTAGGAGAAAAATAAAACACACTGATAGCAATAGTGCAATGCACACATCCTACAAAAAGTCGGTCAGGAAACAGAACACTATTACAAATATACAAAAAGTCTGACGTAGGTGGACACCGTAAGTATGAACAAAAAAAGTTATAGAATGCTGGTCTTTATGCCCCAAAAGTTCTCTGTAATATCAAATCCGATTAAGGGGTGTTGCATACTAACCCCTGTACATACAGTGTAATCGCGGCTTCCGTTTGTGGCCAAAATTCGTGTGAGCTGCATTAGACGGATCGCGGGGTGTGGCCGCGTAGCACACCGAACGGGATGTGTGGCATAGTACATTTTGATAGAAGTACAGAAAGTTTGTCATTGCGATCAATGCAGAATGGTATTATGGAGCCGAGGGCTGCAGTGACTTTCCACGTGTATCAAACGACTTATTTCAATACAATTACGAAGAAATTAATAAACGAGGATCGACCGGCGCAGCGGCGATTCGTGAGGGTCGACGCGCGCCCAGCCTGATACGATAAATGTAATAATATTGTGGCGGGGAGAGCATGCGCACTTTTCTGCACTAGTGCGGAAAACAGTTTACTGCATGCCTTAAAGCGGTGGAATAAGAGCGGCTTTTCGAGTAAGTGTATTGAAAAACTATTTGGAGTTTTATCACATCGTGCTGTAACACAGTGTAACTGCAAATCAGGTCTTAATTATTCCAATACCGTAGTGAGTAGAGTAGAGGCACAATAGGAAGACAATGAGAATGTGAATGCCGGCGTTCGCTTGGGGTTTAATTTTATTATATTTTATTTTAAAAACTGACACACCAACGATTCATTCACCGAGTAACATTACAAATAGAAGAACATTACAAATACATATTATGGTGGATTTGTCACTTACAGGCGTGCAGAGCACTTATACAATAAAATAATAAAAACAAAAATATTTAAAAATTGTATTGAAATAAATTAAAATAAATTAAATTGAAACTACGTCGAAATGTCAGTGAGATAAATTATAAAAACAGATTAAATTGAGATCAATTATATTCTAGACATTAAAAAAAAATATAAGAATATTATACAATTACAAAAACAAAATAACAATTAGATCATGTCAGAATACATTAATTACAATTGGAAGAAATGGGATTAAAGATAGTAAAACATTAAATACATGAAATGGAATCACTGTTTCTTAATTCTTAATTATTTATTGTACACACAAAAACTTAACTTTAATACATTTATAATTGACAATTCATGTACAAAGGCGAGCTTAACTCAACAATGAGTTTTCTCCCAGCAAACCTTTGAGTGACAGAGAGAGAGATCACATTCGAGGGTAGGATCACAGTGTACAACATAAACCTACATAAATACGACTAATATATATATATATATATATATACATAAACATATTTTATCACTGTGTGAAAACAATAGAAATACATATTTAATACTTATAAGGATTTGGATGAAACTTGGTTGGCGCAGTGATTGAGCTATTGCCTTTTGCGCCGTGTGTCACGGGTACAAATTTCGCTCGAAATAAACATCTAAATGGACGACAGATAGTTGTTAAGAGTTTGGATATCTTGTGATTATTAGTTTACAAGTTTGTAAATGCACCTACAATATTACTAGTCTGGAGTAGACATTATTATATACCAAATTTCAGCTAAATCGGTTTACGTCAAATGTTTCAAAATAAATTCGCAAGATTTACCCTAAAAAAAACGCACATACATACATAGCAAGTTAAATAAAACCTTGTAAAAAATGAACATAGACAAAGTATTATCGCCTAGATTGATCGTCAGAAAAAAAAAACAGCAGGTTACGATAGGTACATCCTCAAACAAAAATGGCCGTAAAACATTTTGAAATAAAACATCCATTTAGAAGGTATAATTAATCCAACTCAATCACCCTTGTGATCGGGAGCAAAGGCCGTTTTGTTACAGGCTTAGAGACCGGATCAATGCGCCGTTTGTAAGGACATATCAATTATGCGCTTAAAATACTTCGGCCTAAGCTTATTCGCTTTTGAAACCTTTTCCTGGTAAGACTAGGAGATAAGGGTTCGTTATTGTCTTTGGGTGGTAAAGGTTTTTTTTTATGGTTTGGTGCTCTAATTATATCAGAAAGGAAAGGCAGTTTTGGTAGAAGGAAATCCAGGTTTCCTTTTTTTTGTGGGAAAAAATCATCCAGTGACAACCCCCGCTCTTGGGCGGAGCGGGAGATAGTTTCAGACTCTTACTGACTAAAAGACCCACCCCGTTCCTTCTAGACTTCATACCGGGGTTTTTTTTTTTCGATGGGTAAAATCATCCAATGACAACCCCCGATCTTGGGCGGAGCGGGAGATAGTGTCATACTCTTACTGACTAAATAACCCATCCCGTTCCTTCAAGCCTTCATACCGGGGCTCGAGCGCTCTTTCGGATAACCGTTGCCCCAGTAGGCTTCGACCCGGCTGGGTCCCTGCTGTTGCTGACAACTCCTTAAGTCACGCGGGAACAGTGCGCGCGTTGTCGACGACTTGGGCTCGGTCCGGACAGTTACTGAAAAATCCAGGTTTCCTCAATTATGGTTTTAGAATAGAATGTGATAAATTTTATTGTACACCAAAATTGTTTTATGACTTTTATATACAAACTTAAATTTATGTGTACAACCGGTCTTATCGCTGACAGCGATATTTACCAGACAACCTTTAGATGGACTGTACGAACTTAAAAGATATGTAAAAAGATTATACAAAATAAATAGATCTAAAATTATACACCCCTACTTTTTAATTAGCACCCGTTACTGATCATATTTTTGTATTCAAAGGTAGAAAAAACCGAAATCCTAAAATTGACCACGAAAAGATAAATTCATCATAGATTCAATCATACATAACAATTGCTAGTAGAAAATACTGCGGGCAGTGGTTTTTTCATTTTAATCGTCATTTACTCATTCATAATCAATAGCCTGCACAATATTTCCATAAATTGAGATTCATTTTGGGATAAACACAAACGCTAATATCTTTGCTGTTTATGAATATTATTTATTGAGACTTTACTCAAATAATAACAAGTGCTTTTCTAATAAGCCCTTGAAGTATTTGTACTAATTAAAAATTAGTGGTGTATAGCTGTATAAAAACTAAAAATAATTTGTACAAGTATTTTATGAAATTTCATAGAAGGAAGTGAAAGAGTTGTAGGTCGCAGATTCAAACTCAAACAGAGGCATTACTTTATGTAATTTATTTCATCACCGCTGTTTTCTAAAACGGTGAAGGAAAACATCGTGAGGTGGTGAGATTTTTGGTTCTGAGACATGCTGGGTTTCCATGTCCTAGAACCAGAAATTCGAAGATATGTGACTTTCACGAATTCGGACAGGGCTTACGTGGTAAATTACTATCCAGTTAAGCTCCCAGACAGGAGACAGGAGTGTCAGCAGTGGGACTCATATAAAGCTGATTATGCTGTATGCTATAACAGTTTAGTACAACTAGATTCCCCCGACCTCCACCGATAGACCGACCGACCCCGAGACCTTCCGACTCCTTAATCCGAGTGTACTTCAGATAATAAGTATTATTAGCTAAAATGATGTTACTATTTTGGAGTCAAATTTTATTTTACTTAAAATATTTGAAGCTGTGCGATTGATTATTGGCACAGAAAGTTATTAAGCTTATTACTTTAAAATTGCTTTAAAGCAACCGATTCTTAGAAACAAAGTTGAAGGTGTCCTAAATACTCAGCAATAATAAAAGCGAGGTGACGTTTATAGTCTTGGGAATTAAGTAACATTGATTAAATCTATTTTCGGTTTGGTCTCTGAATTTCGAAGCTGTTATTGAATTAGTTTTAATTATAATCAAATAAATGAAATGATTTAGGTCAGAATTCAAAAAGTTAAACAATAGGCTTGTTGCCGTAAAAAATGTAATTAGTCCGTCTTTTAGATTATTCAAAAATAAGGCATACGTATTTTTTTATTAGTAAATTAGACCAAAAATGACAAAGATATAATAAGCCCATTAAAAATGTTTTTTCGCAAGGGGTGACGTCGCACGTAACTTTAATGGGCTATATATTTATTATTTTTTGTTTATAATCCAAAAAGAGGAGAAAATACGTGTTCAATAGTTTTTTTTTTTATCTAAAATACGGACTAAATAAAATGTAATTATTTTGACCCTGGAAACTACCCTATTCGATCATTTTAAAAATCGTTTGTTAGATATTGTATTATCCATTTACGGAGACGTCAAAGTGATCATGACAAGGACACGCCCCATTGTTTAAAAAAAAATAAAACAAAAACAACATTTTGCGACATACAACATGTCGGTTCAAAGCCGAATTGTGGGCAAGTTTTATTGGTTTTATTCCAACTACCATCCAACTTTCCTGTTTCACATATCTATTGTACCCACCAACTATTGGCTGAGTTGAATTCTGTACAGTAAATAGCTTGTTTTACTGGGAAACATCGAATTTCCTTCAGTGTTTTATTGGATTCCCCGTTATAACAAGTTTGTAAAGAAAATTTCTCGGTTTTGGGTACCGTTATTGTGTGGCGAAGTCTTTTTAAAGGGTAGATGCGAAATTGTTTTTGTTTGCACAGAAAACATGGAGTCGGAACAATAGATGGAATGTTTTCTATAAAATTGAACGAAGTTATTCTGTAATAACATAGTGTGCTTTTGAAATAACCTCGGTACAAGTACGAACGCCAGAACAATTCAATTGTTGTACAGCTAGATCAAAAAACGTCTAAATATGTTCCTTAAAACACAATTCGTGTTACTACTGTGGTTTAAGAAACTTTATTCGCTCAAAAAGAATAACATATTTTTATTCTATGACAAAAACAAAAATAAATTAAGGATCAAGTTAAGCGGTGAATGAAAAAAACGAAAATAAAATTACTGTCAACCTAACACTGAGTAACATTTAAAATATGATGTTTTAATAGCCTTTTAAAAGTTATAAGAGATTGGAAGAGACTATTCAGAAGTGACTGAAAAATTACAGACACGATAAAATATGTATTTTCTTCATACTAGAAAACAGGTTGATGTTATCAACGTTCGATTGTTCTGTTTATTAAAAATATACCTTCTTGCTTCGGTCGGAAGTAGATCGTTAACTCGCCAAAAGGATTCTGCTGATCACCATCGGTACATAGAATGGGCCCCGTTATCTCTTAAAATAACACCACCACCACCACCTTCATTAAAAGGTGGAGGATGTCATTTGGATGAGCTCTGTAAGTCAAGAGTGTATAGGTTACTTATAAGCACGCGTGCTGCATTGTTGGCCACATCATTGCTTACCATCAGGTGAGATAGTAGTAAAACGCGAGCCTATATGTACGTACGTGTATGCCGAGTACTCGGTACGTGTAAACACAACGCCGAGTGCTCGGCCGAGCTCTTATCTCTGCAACTAACATACATCACTGTCTAGGCTGAGCAACATTTTACTGTCTCGCCCCTTTACTCGGTACGTGTGATCAAGGAATAAACGGGAGACCCGTTTACTGTCTTCTGGGATAAGCTTTCAAATGTTTGTGTGATGAGCACGATTATTTGTTCTGTGTCTGAGTGTAATTTATCAAAAATATGTATGTAACTAGAAATATATAAATATATTTATCAGTCGTCTAGTGCTCACAGCTCTGTTTAGTTTGGGACCTAGTTGGTGTTGTGTGAAAGTTGCGCGTAGTGATACAGGACATTTTGTCCCCTTGCCTATCAGAGGTTTAACGCTTACACCATTTGCACGGAAATATCATCATCAGCCTTTAGTTTCCACTGCTGGGTTTAAGGCCTCCTCTTTTGTAGATGGAATGGGCCGTAATTCACCACGCGGGCCCAGTGCGGGTTGGTGAATGTCACATGTCCTTGAATTTTTGGTTCTAGGACATGCCGGTTTCCTCACGATGTTTTCTTTCACCGTTTTGAGAGCAATGGTGATGAAATAAATTACACACATACTAATTGCACTTGGCTGGGTTCGAACCCGCAACCTTCAACTAGTAAGTCGGGGCCATTACCACTCAGTCACCACTGCTCTCACGAAAATATAGGCTCTATTTTAATCGACTCGTCGAAATATAGCAAATAATATCGGTTATTTGTTTCCGATTCTACTTTGATCTCGGTATAAAGGGTACGGGGTTGTTTGTCCGGCCGCCTCAGACCCGCACGACTTGTAAGAACCACTCAACGTGAAATGATATGCTGTTTGTAGAAGGGCCGCCAACCTGTTGCACTAGTGCACTTTTGTTTTGTTGAAATAGGAGAAAATTTGTTTTTTTTTTTGTGTCTTTATTTCTAGTTTTAAACAACATGTAACTAGAATAATGTACATCCTCAATAAGAAAATTAAGTTGCAATCTTAATTTTAGTAGTTTTAGCGTTATCGCCGCCGCCGTCGCCAGGATTCTGATCCCGATTTCCGGCCGACGTAGACGCTAGCTTGCGGACAGTGAGCAATGGGTAGCTCATTGTCCGGCCGTCCGGTAACTGTCCGGACCAAGCCCAAGTTGTCGACGGCGCGCACTTTTCCCGCGCGCCTCAAGGAGTTGTCAGTAACTGCAGGGACCCAGCTGGTTCGAAGCCTACTAGGGCCAGGGTTGTCCAAAAGGGCGCTCGAGCCCCGGTATGAAGGCTAGAAGGAACGGGGTGGGTCTTTTAGTCAGTAAGAGTCTGACACTATCTCCCGCTCCGCCCAAGGGCGGGGGATGTCAATGCATGATTTTTTCCCACCATAAAAAAAGACATAGATCACCAGACCATCGGTCTAACTTTTTTTTATGGTGGGAAAAATCATCCAATGACAACTCCCGCTTTTGGGCGGAGTGGATGATAGTTTCAAACTCAAACTGACTAAACGCCACCCCGTTCCTTCGTTGCCTTCGTACCGGGGCTTGAGCTATCTTTCGAATTAACCCTGGCCCCATTTCTTCCGTAAAGTAGACCGATGACCGCAGTGTCTTCTGATACGCAATCGCCACTCTAGAACCTTCCGGCCCCATCGACCATCTGTTCTGCGACCAATATACACTGCTCACTGCCACTTAAGTTTGGCGATTCTTTGGGCTATGTCTGTAACCTTGGTTCTTTTTTTTATATAATGGATAGGCTCGCATTTGACCACAATCTCACCTGATGGTAAGCGATGATGTGGCCGACGATGGAGCACGCTTGCCTAGAAGCAATCTATTCACTCTTGACTTAAAGACCCCTAGGTTATAGCTATCAGGAAACACAGACTCCGGCAGGGAACTCCATTCCTTAGCTGTACGCATAATGAATGTACTCCCAAAACGGTTTGTACGTATAGGTGGGATGTCCACCATGTACCGGTGGCGCAACGCCATACGTCTCCTGCGAATATCTTCATTTCTGATAAGATCACGCAAGGAACATCATCAACATCATTTCAGCTGAAAGACTTCTACTGCTAGACACACATCTCCGCCAAGTGTCTCCACAAAAACTAGTCCTGTGCGTTTCGCATCCATTGGATCCCGTGACCCTCCCCAGGTCATCGGTCTACCTAACGGGAGGTCTTCCAACGCTGCGTTTTCTGATACGCAATAGTCACTCAAGAACCTTTCGGGTCCAATGATCATCTTTTCTTTTTTTATCCTTACTGTTCACTGCACTTTAAGTTTGGCGATTTTTCGGGCTTATTAAGCCCGTAAAATAAGTAACCTTGATAACAAAATTAGCTATTTTAAAATAGCTGAAATCGATTCATTTGATGATTCTGAACTTGTTACTTTCAGAATGTGAGTTTATTATATTATAATATTTTTATAGCTTCGCTCTTGACCACACATACATGTTGAATAGTCGTTGTCTTGAAGTACCTATTGTCTTTGAAATTTGGTTTGACTTTTACATACAGACAACAATTTCAGTTTCAAATCTATTATAAGAACTCATTATCTCCCTAGTCTTTTCCCAGCCAGCACAGGGTCTTCAAGCATAACTAAATGCGGCTGATCTTCAAATATTTATATTACACTAAATGTTGCCCGCAGTTTTGCCTGCGTGCATAAAATATAGCCTTTGCCACTCAGGAACAAAGCAGCTTTCTACCGGTGAAAAAATTTTAGCAATCGGACTAGTATTTTCTGAAATTAACTCCTACAAATAAAAAAAACATACAAATTCAATTTTCCTCTTTATAATGTTAGTGTAGATAGAGCAACTACCTATCAGACCTTCATACAACCCAGTTATCGTAGTCGGCCTTATAATGTTCCCACTGTTGGGACTCAGACCTCCTCTCTGGGAGAGGGAATGGACCGTAATCTACTATGCGGGCCCAGTGCTGTTTGGTGGATATCACATGTCTTTAAATTTTAGGTTCTAGTACATGCCGGTTTCCTCTCGAAGTTTTCCTTTACCGTTTTCAGATGGTGATGAAATAAATTACACAAAGTAATGCGCCTGACTAGGTTTGAACCCGCGCCCTACGCTGGCAAGTCGGGGCCGTTACCACACAGCCATCACTACGACTCACAACTCAGTTAATAAAATTAAAATGTTTTTATCGAATATGCTTGAAAATATGCAAATCAGCTTTTTTCACAATTTCGTTAATTGTGAAAAAAGCTATCAAATATCTGCCTTTAATCAACTCAATATGAAATACCGGAAAATGTTCGTGAAAATCGACCAATTAGCTACTTTTGGGACTCCAACGCCTTTCTGTAATCTCCTGTAAAGGTATTTTCCAATTACCTTTTGATACTTTATCCCGGAAGCCTCCAGGAAATCAGTATTATTCAGCAATAAATTGACTTCGTAAAAAAAAAAAAAAACGGGTTTATTAAGTTTTTTGTAACACATAACTTGTTTTGAATATATCCGAAGTTCTAATTTTATTTTTTTCATTATATAATTGGTACAATAAAAAAACTGGCCAAGAGCGTGTCGGGCCACGCTCAGTGTAGGATTTCGTAGTTTCCCTTCCGTCACAATAAGTGTACCCACTTATGAGTTTAAAAAAAAGCTTGCATATACGATTATACTACAAACTTAGTCCAGAAATTATTTTGTAGAACCCTTTTGTCTTTTTTGTACAAAAACTGTTCTTTCTATCAAGTTCAAAATAATTTTCCTGGAAAGTCCTTATAAAGTTCTACTTTTCAGATTTTTTTCATATTTTCTAAACTTATGGTTCAAAAGTTAGAGGGGGGGGGACACATTGTTTTTAACTTTTGGAGCGATTATTTCCGAAATTATTGACATTATCAAAAAATGATTTTAGTAAACCCCTATTCATTTTTAAATACCTATCCAACGATATATTACAAGTTAGGGTTGAAATTAAAAAAAAATGTTTTCCCACTTTACATATAGGGGGGCTACCCTAATAAAACATTTTTTTCCAATTATTATTTTACCACTTTTTCGGCGTGATTGATATACATATTGGTACCAAATTTCAGCTTTCTAGTGCTAACAGTCACAGAGATTAAGCGAGGACGGACAGACAGACAGACAGACAGACGGACAGACAGACATGGCGAAACTATAAGGGTTCCTAGTTGACTACGGAACCCTAAAAAAGGAATAAGTGTATTCTGAGTTTATGTTTATGAACGAATCCAAAGTAGTAACATCCAGTGCGGGGCAACTTAAAATAAAAAAATACAGGTAATTTAGAATACCTACCTACTCGGATATTCGAACTGTGTAGTCCGTTTCATTTTCGACCTATACCCGAAAAAACAAAAAGTATTTCTGTGGACGAAATGGACCGGCCGGACAACATGGTGAAGTATATAGTGGAAGTGTGGTAGCGAAAGAGGCAGCCACACTCATGAGAACGGACTTCCTTATGCCCCAGGTACCGGGATCCTGACCCCTATTTCCAGCTACGCGTGCCTCAAAGAGATGTCAGAAAAACCGAAAGGAACATAAGGATGGGCGTAAAAGTCTGACATGACCTTCCGTTCCACCCTAAAGCGGGACAAGTCATTGCATGAATTCCCAAATAAAAAAATAAATAAATGGTGCTCTACTTTTATGAATAAGCTGAACTTACTGATGTACCATCTCGAATATTTCTGTCTGATTACTTAAAAAAACTATCGGTAAAAAAATTATCGGTGCGACGCCAAACCTAATCCAAAAATAAACTTAGCAGTGGTCAGGCTGAAGTGTCTTTGATGGTACATAAAATCTATGCCTCCATACCTATTTATTTCACCAAACCGTAGGTATAGCAAAGCTATTTTCACAGCGTCATTTAGAATGAAAAATGAAATCTTTTCCCTTTGTTCTGACAATATCACAGACCTCAATATTGATGATTTATTGTTTACTGAGAGAAATATAAAACAAGTCTTCACAATAACTGGGACCTGAAGAGCTGAGATCAATGATTAATGGTCCAAGATGTCTGCTAGACAACAGATTGTCAGCCTTGTTTAAGTTCCAAGCAATTTGTCTTATAGGAAAATGGTCAGAATTTATACAAAATAGCAAAGCATAGTCGGCCTTATAATGTTCTCACTGCTAGGACTCAGGCCTCCTCTCTCGGATAGAGAATGGGCCGTAATCCACCACGCGGGCCCAGTGCGAGCGAGGATGTAACATGTCTTCTAGGACATGCCGGTTTCCTCACAATGTTTTCCTTCACCGTTTTGAAAGCAGTGGTGATGAAATTACACAAATTAAAGTCGGCGCCGTTACCACTCGACCATCACTGTCAACATAAAAAGTAGAAATTAAACTGGTCCCGAAATAAGAGGACAATATCTGAGCTTAATTTTAGTCCTAACCGTTTTTCATATTTTTACAGTATAATCAATTCTTCTAACCTCATAAGGAAAAAAAGAAAAAAGAAATTCAAATTTGGAATTTTATCCACGTCTCACCAAATATTTTTTAAACTTTATTATTATTACAGGCACTTCCATTCCTTTCCTGCCAGGCCTTTGTGTCGGTTATTAAATGACCTTCTTTCAACGCAAACTCTTCGCAATCCTCGGCCAATTTCGTCCATTGTTCCCAAACCTCCCCATCCCTTCTAACGATGACACGATTAAAATTGTTTAAATGTTCCAAATTCTTTTTGGCCTACATGTATCGGTTACACGTTACCCCGACCTTCCCTCGCACTTTATTTGTCGGATATTGATAGGATTTCAGAAAGATATTTTTATTATTCGTGTAATACACAAGTGGTTATATTTTGTAATTAAAGTATTTTTTTATAACATTTGAATCTTATAGATGTTTTCCATTGTTTTTTTTTCTATTTACAAAGGACCTTATAGTTATACAAATAATCGAATCTAATTATGTATTTTGGCTAGGAGGGCTGGCGTGTTACACATGTGTGGTCTAATGTAGTTCTAGTTTTAACCTTTGCGCGTTTGCCTGTACTTTATTAAGATAGTACAACATCTGGTCATCTAGTTAAATAAATGTTGAGCTTTTGATGGCTTTTTTTATTGTGGGAAAAAATCATCCAATGACAACCCCCGCTCTTGGGCGGAGCGGGAGGTAGTGTCAGACTCTTACTGACTAAAAGTTCCTTCTAGCCTTCATACCGGGGCTCGAGCGCCCTTTCGGATAACCCTGGCCCCAGTATGCTTCGACCCGGCTGGGTCCCTGCTGTTGCTGACAACTCCTTGAGGCGCGCGGGAACACTGCGCGCTGTCGACGACTTGGGCTTGGTCCGGCAGCTACCGGGCGGCCGGACAGCGAGCTACTCATTGCTCTCTGTCTGCAAGTCTGCGCCTACGGTGGTCGGAAATCGGGATCAGAATCCCGGCGGCGGCGGCGACGGCGATAACGCCGTTGCCTGCTGTGACTTTTGATGGCTGGCCAAACAAATAAATCTCAAAACATAATTTACAAGTACTTATTAAGTTTCGTTATGGACTTTTTTCTAGTTACACAGTGGCAAGTACCTTAAGAATTTCCTCGTTTCAAAAGTACCCTTAAAACTTATCAAAAGAACCAATTTGTGACTAAAAGGAAACGAATGGGAATAAAGGAAGAATATATAACGTGATTATTTTCAATAACTTACGTAGAGTAAATAAGAGAATCTCAACAAGGAGTCCAATTCAAAAGTTTTAACAATGCCTCCTTCTTGGGACTTACTCAATTTCAGATTATAACTACCTCGATACGTTACGAGTGGGTATTCTTGTTACGTTATTTTATTTTACTTCTGAAATTATTTTTTTCGGAAATGTCATAGATTTGACAATGAATATAGCACTTACATGGACCTATTAATGTAAAATATAGCTCCTACGCCCTACATTATGTAGGCTTGAAAACCATTATTACCTAACCACAATATGGCACACTAAATAATCATATTTATTACTAACCTAATAGATCTCGGTTGTCTATTTACAATTATTTTTTTCCACAACTATGACACAACGCCGTCTAGTCCCAAGCTAAGCAGAGCCTGTGTTATGGGTACTAGATAACTGATAAACATACTTAATATTTCTAAATACTTACATATATAGGTAAATTACAGCCAGGCACAGAACAAATGATCATGCTCATCACACAAACATTTGTCTTGGGTGGGAATCGAACCCACGACCTCAGGTATAGCAGTCACTAACCACTAGACCAACAGGCCAGTCAGATAACTGATTACATACTTCATACATCCTAATATACTTCCAAATACATACATACTATACCAACGCTTGCTAGTTTTGTGGATCGTATTTATTTTATGTAGAGAAGTACCCCTTAGGCTAGGGTTACATTACTGTGTCGGGGTGTGTCATAGCGTAGGATACACCAATCAAACGAATCTGTTAAAGCCTACGTGATATCACAACAAGTTTTGCTGCCAATCAACGACGTCAGAAGGCGCCACGACACGACACAACACAGTAAGGCCCGGCGCCTATTATCGGCATCAGCAATATAAAAGATCTTTCGGCATCCCTACATGCAAGCGCACACTGTCGGAAATGTATGTAGGGATGCCGAAGGGTGCCGAAGGGTGCCGAAGGATCCTTTTCCTAGCTTTGATTATCACACTGCCACGCATCACGCTGCACGTTGCGTGTCAAAGCACCTACGCGAGTACTTGCGGGCGTGCAGATCTGCATCATCGTGCGGGTTGTTTACGCACTTACGCGCGTAGGTGCGTTTTGAAAATTCACACAAGTACTCACTCATTTCATAAAAAACCGCGCACGGTACTATGAGACTCAGTGTGCCATACCTTGCGTGTCGCCCCGCACTCACGCGCGTAAGTGCAAGATACATTTTCGGTGTGTTGAACTGTACGTGTTTTCTATACAAACGGAGATGCGTACAAGCAAGGATAAGACGCATTCACGCGCTACGCAACGTAGTGCGTGGCGTGACGTGATAATCGCCTAATGTAACCTTAGCTTTAAGTATCGGGCTATCACGACACACCACTATATCTACTAACAGAAATCATAAACTATTTTCCATGTCATAATTTAAAATACTCCAACATAAGTTTAAAAGCCCCGACGAGTGTGACGTATCGCCATCGCTACATTCATTAATAAATTCCAAACGGGACAAGTCCATTAATTAAAACACTACGGCCCAGTAAAATCTGTAATGAAATATTGTCTATAAACTGTACAGGGTGAAGAACAATTTTCTACAAATTAATTTGAATTTATACCCGTATTAAGATTACTATTAATCCTGCCTAATCTAAGTTTAAAGATTAAAACGAACGGTTTTAATTTGGGACGGTAAACTTAGTTAGGAGTCTCTATAGGTTAATGTTCTTCTGTAAAAGGGTTTTATGGGTATTGAAATAAGACTACTTTATACAGATAAGAAGTAGTTTTTCAGCAATAATTTGATATATATATTACATAATACTCCGTCCAGACAATAGGGTAGTTTCCAGGGTCAAAATAATTACATTTTATTTAGTCCATATTTTAGATTATAAAAAAATTTTGGACATGTTATTTTTTCTTTTTTCGATTAAACAAAAAATAACAAAAGATATTAGCCCATTAAAGTTACGTGTGACGTCACCCCGTGCGAAAAAATGCAGCACGGCGTGACGTTACACGTAACTTTAATGGGCTATATCTTTGTCATTTTTGGTTTAATTTACAAATAAAAAAATACGTGACCCTTATTTTTGAATAATCTAAAAGATGGACTAATTATATTTTTACGGCAACTAACCTATTGTTGTCCTGGCAAAAAGCTTGCTTTATATCAACAAAAGAAAATTGAAAATCGAATTACAGTGCCACCTACCAGGTTCAATCGTATTTTCAAAATATCTGGACACCCACTTAAATATACACACAAAATTTCATCCAAATCGGTCAAGCCGTTTAGAACAACTAAGGTGACAAATACATGGACAGTAAAATGTTAAACATAAAGATTATAAAACGAATTCCCTCACCATCTCTGTCTGTCTGTTTGCAATGAACTCAAAAAAGACTAAAAGAAGAAGGAGATAGAATAAGAAAGTTTATATGCATATTTCTAATACGATTGCCCATGCAAAGCAATGCCTCAGGACGTGATTTTTAAGATTTTGAAATTTTCTGCATACGGGGCAATCCCTCATGCGTGATCAAAACCGCACGATATTTAAAACACCCTAAAACAGCGGTTTTATCAGATCTGCACACTCATAGGGTTTACGTCAGCGGTCAGACACAATGTTACCGTGACATCATCCAGACCTTGTGACGATGTGTCTAAAAAACTGATCAAGTGCGAGTCGTACTCGTGTACAAAAGGTTCCATAATTATAAAGCAAAAATAAATGTTCTTTTTCTTATTCTTTATAGTCTCGCGTTTGACCACTATCTCACCACGATGGAGAACGTTTGCCTATTCATTCATTCATTCACTCTTAGTTAGTATGCTGCGGAACATAGCATGTTGGCAAACTTTAAATTTGGACCTTTAGATGTAATTCAAAGACCAAGCTTGTGCACCATAGGTCAGGATGGAGAAAATACACATGTCCATTAGCTTACGTTCAAGTGTGTGTAAAAAAAACTGGGCAAGTGCGAGTCCGACTCGCGCATTGAAGGTTCAGTACATAAGTACTTACCTATGAAAACCGTTCAATATCCGAATTGAGTTACAGATTTTTCTGAATTATTTTATTTTTTTTGTGACGTAACGATCAATTTACAGTTGTCAGATTTTTTCCTATACTTGTGCTACAAGACCTTGCTTAATGCCAAATTTCAAGATTCTAGGTCAACGGGAAGTACCCTATGAATTTTGCGATATAAACGGCTGTATCTTTTGTTTCCGATAATTTACAAATTTGATTTTTTCAAAGCTTCAAGGTATTGCAGACAGTTCGCAGTATATGGTTTTAATTTCAACTCCAAATCTCTACGCGTTCCCAAGATAAATAGTCTTGACAGACAGACAGAGAGATAGACCGACGGACGAACAAACGGACGGATGGACAAACCACAAAGTAATCCTGTAAGGGTTCCGTTTTTTCCTTTTGATGTACGGAACCCTAAAAATAATGTATAGGTATTGTCAAAGATCTACTAATGACAGCGGCTTCTAACGACTTTTGATAGCCGAATAGACTAGACGCATTTATAAATAGCATAGTCAACCTTGTAATGTTCTTATGGTTGGGACTGAGATCATCTCTCTAAGAAAAGAATGGTATGTAATCCACACCGTGGACATAGTGCGGATTGGTGGCCGTCACATCTTTGAGTTTTTGGTCCTAGGTAATGCCGGTTTCCTCACGATGTTTCCCTTGACCGTTTCGAGAACAGTGATCATGAAATAAATTACACAAAGTAATGCATCTGGCTGTGTTTGAACTCACGACCTACAACTGGCCACCACTGTAGAAACAGATGTTGCAATTTTTTCTTAGCCATTGCTGTCCCACGGCTGGGAATCCCCCAAGTCTTTTCAGACATTCATCTCCCGCGGCGCGCGGCGTCTCGAACTAGTTCCCGTGATACGCCTCCAGATCGTCTCACCACCTCTTTCTGGGGCAAAAACTTTCCTTCTTATATATATGGTATTCTTCCTATTGGATTAATTCTAGGTTTCTTTTGACACCCTATGGATTCAAAACCCTAATAAAAAGAGTTCATATTATATCAGCAGAATTTTGTTTGAGGATTCCTGCATAAAGTCGTGTTTTTGGCACCGACAGACCTAGAAGCTAGCAGATAAAAAAAAAAACAAAAACGAACAAAAATTATCAGTCCGCTGTGGAACGGATTCAGGCGCCAAAACTTTTGTTGACACTTATTTTGATGTCGACTTCTGTGTTTTGTTGGTTTGTTTAAAAAATATATGTAATGCGAATTTCGTAGTTTTCGAATTCTGAAATAATGTACTGATTTGGGTCGTTAGTTTGCTGTATCCTGTATGATCATTGGCTGTATCCGAACATAATTATTTCTTTATGGGTAGTCTGGGTACAGGCTTACACCTATTAGCTCAGAGGGTAAACACATTGTCTCATTACATAACCAGTAGTAGCCAGAGGCGTAACGTGGAATAATTTAGCCATGGGTGAAGGTACATCAGTGAGGCCACTTTCATTAATTTGTAAATAGACAGCGACTGTTGCAACCCAGTATTCGACCACATCATCGCTTATTATCAGGTGCAATAGTGGTCAAACGTGACCCCTATAAAATGTTATCTACACTTTAAAACGTTTTAAAGATATAAATCTTGTTTTTTTTTTTGGTTTGTAGGAGGTAATCTCTGGAAGTACTAGTCCGATTGCTAAATTTTTTACAACGATAGAAAGCTGCTTTATTCCTGAGTAACTGATATTTTACATACGCGAGTGAAGCTGTAGGCAAAAGCTAGTGAATTATAAAAAGAACCCTCGTTTTAAAGAGCCCTTGTGCGAAATCCCTTTGGGTGGGATGCCGTAGGCGAGGGCCCACTTCACCCACACCTACGCTACACTACTGGCAGTAGTTAAAGTCAACACATACGTCTTTGCCAAACGATGACATGCAACTGTCAACTGTCTCTGCCCGTGACTTCAAGATAAGCATAAAAACACTAAGGTAGTTTTTAGTATCCTGTGGATTTTATCATGCATGTTGGTTTGCTCTGCATGCAGAAAAAAATGCGTACTACGTATGTATTCCATGCGTCACAATAAATGCTTGTATGAAATAGACATTTACGGGGTTTACGTGTGCAATCTCGTATGCGTGATCAAAACCGCACGGTATTAAAAACTCCCTAACGGTACTAAAGGCTAAAATACTTGAGATACATAAAAAAAAGAATGTAGGAACGGATCGTCCGAAAAACTTTGTTACGTTAGTTCCACTAATGTACACACAAAAGATTTTGAGAACACATTCAATGTGCTTACAACCAAGTCAGCCAGGCCTAGCCAAGTTACTACCGTTTCGTTTCAATTCTCCTTCGTTAATCACCTCGAGTCACACCTCCGATTCATTTGTTCTGACGTCATCTCAACGCTTAGTCTCGTAGTCAGAATAAAGGAAAAAGAGGCGTGGTCAACTCGACGAAAGGGAATCGAAAAGAAACGGTCGTAAATTGACTAGGCCTGCAGATAAGGAGTGGAATTTCTAGGTTTCTATGTTTTTTGACAGCTACAACCTGGGGTTCTTTAACTCAAAAATGAATAGGTAATCGTCGCCTATATTGCTGCTTTCCATTAGGTGAGATAGTGGTCAAGCTTGAGTCTATAAAATATTTTTTATTTATTTTCCATTTATTCATAAACATTCATATAAATTATATTTTTAAATATTTCAATATAAAAAAAAAACATTTAAAAATATAAAAAATAGTTGCCCACTGGTATCGGGAACAGGGTCCAAGCTACCGGCGGTCAGGGCTCCAGAGAAAGAAACCTCCTAACAATACGAGCCGTGTCCAGGAGTACCGCTTTCTGAATCAAGCCCTAGATCCAGCTACCTAACGCGAGCCTCCTCAGGTGATGGTCGAGGCTCTTGGCTATTAAGCCATTACCCGACACGACTATCGGTACAATGATCGCAGAGTCTACATCCCACATGTCGACAACCTTATTTATTATATCTTATATTACAGCTTAAACAAACTAAAAATAAAGACAAACATAGACGACAGTAAGACAAAGTCCTCACGTATAGTGTCAGAATAAAAATTGAGAAGTGACCATAGCACCCTTTACACAGTGATTGATGTAGCTTATTAAAATGTTACAGTTACATAAACAAAGTCAATTTCAAGGGTCAAACGAGTGGTAGCCACGAGTACAAACCTTTCAGAAAAATGAGTAACAGTAAAAATAATAAAAACATTGCAGAAAATTAGGGAAACAATAAAAGCCTACTTAAAAAACCTGAGGTTTATGCATCTTTTAAAAAAAAATATAGTTTAAAAAAACTAAAAAAACACGCTTTCATAGCATTTCAAACTAAAAAGTGTAAAATTATTTTTAATATCGGTAGAAAATAATAATAATGATTTTACACTTTTTAGTTTTTAGTTTGTACGTACGTTTTGACGTATTATTATTATAAACAGGCTGCTGCCAGTGACTTAACCTGCGTGAACGCAGAAAATTATCCTCAAACTCTCGTGATAAAATGTATCCTATGTGTTATGTGCTACGGTGCATGTGCCAAATTCATCCAAATCCATTTAGCCGTTCGAACATCAAGAAGTAACTAATATAATATGTACTCACAAACCTTCACCTTTATAATATTAGATTCATTATACAGTAGTACGCAAATTGGTGGCAGTATTCATCTAATATACCTAGTTGCCTAGTTGTAAACTACTAATTGTTTCGGAGAGAAGGTCTGTGTGGTAATGGAATAAACCCGAAACTATAATAGTCTAGCTGTCTTAGGACCTTCATAACATTCAAAAGCGGATTAAGAGAATCTGCGATGCAGTTCCACAGTCGCGACCAAATTGATAAGACTATCGTTAGATTACACGAACGAATTACAGTAAATACTTGAATGAAATGGACATGTACGGGACAATTCCGCATGCCCGATTTAAACCGCACGATATTAAAAACACGTAGTGTGTTTCATGCGGTTTCCCCATTGAATAACTTTTTCATGATGAGCCTTTCAGTAGGGTTAGACGAACTGAGAGGGTTGTATTAATCCCTCTCAGTTCATCTAACCCTACTGATCAGGAAAAATCATCAGGGTTTAATTATTATGGTTTTGTATATATTTTTTTAATAATCGTAAGATTATTAAAAAAATATTCAAATATTAGACCGATGGCCTGGTCAGGGGTCGTGGGAATCCGATGGATGCGTGACGCACAGGACTGGCTGTTGTGGCGACGCTTGGGGGAGGCCTATGTCAAACATTGGACGTCTTTCGGCTGATATGATGATGATGAAATATAAAGTGAGATGATCATATACTATGACTTTACTGAGTTATAATCAGCAATATCAACAATAAAGCCCTTTTAGTTCAACTAAATGTGTATTTAATATCGTGCGGATTTCATTAAGCATGTGAGTTTGCTTCGCATGCAGAAAATTTTAAAATGTAAAAAAAAAACGCGTCCTGCGTGCATATTCCACGAAATACAATAAGTACTTGTATGAAATGGACATGTGCGGAACAATCCCGCATGCTCGATTTAAACCGCGCGATTTCCCCATTGAATAACTTTTTCATGATGAGCCTTTCAGTAGGGTTAGAAGAACTGAGAGGGTTGCATTAATGGGATTAATTATTATGATTTTGTAAATAATCCAACACCTCCCAACGAATAATGGTCGTAAGGCAAAATTAGTATTTTTTCAGGAGGAGCGTTTTCGTAATTGTTAATTATGTAAGTAATTTGTAAAAACCTTTTTCACCAATTTGTATTATATAATCAAAAATTGGTTTTAACTTCGTACCGCCTGACAGTCATTGAATGTACCTATCTTCGTTATTGTGTTTAGTTATTGTATGTATCTTTCGATTGCAATGAAACAAAGCTTAAGAAATATACCAAGTAACATACAATTATAATGTGTGAAAATGATCTACATCAATTTTGGATATTTTACGAGATGCGCGGACAACTAGAAACTTTTACAGATTTATTATTATGTTTAGATATATATCACGACTTTGTGCATTGCAGGTTTTTAAATAAGCGTTGCGGTGGCAAACCTTTAACATGCAAAAACCCTAAAAAATAAATAGATTCCGCGGCCTACCCTGGCGTCACCTTTACCCCGATATCCGACAAGGGTCCTTGAAACACAAACCATACCTATAACAAAAGTTATAACA
Organism: Mythimna albipuncta; assembly: GCA_929112965.1. Taxonomy (NCBI): domain Eukaryota; kingdom Metazoa; phylum Arthropoda; class Insecta; order Lepidoptera; family Noctuidae; genus Mythimna; species Mythimna albipuncta. Next base: position 5,060,938 of record OV815973.1, read on the forward strand.
ACTTTATCACAAAATAGATAGATACAGAAGACAATCTCATGTATGTACTTCACTTATTATACCGACCGACGTTCGGTGGACGCACACTAATGAACGTTTGAGCCTGAACTGTTCGACGATAGGGCCGAGGCGCTCCGAGATATCGTATCCGTGAGCAGTGTCTATGTGTGCGTTGCTCGAGCGCGCTTTGTATGTAGATTGACTTCTGTACCTATCTATTTTGTGACTTTATATTGTATTCGAGTATGTATGACTTTGAAGTTTGAACACAGTCCATATAACTAATATAATAAGTTTCTCCAATGTTGTGTTCCGATTGCTTTGACAAAATGAATTAATTTTACTTGTGAAATCACACGTTAATATTCGAATGAATGGATTTTAGCACTTTCCAGCTGACTAGACTACCTGTGTTTAAGACCCAAGCGCCCGAGCAGTACCATAAAACGGTGATTTTCTGAAGCCTACTCCTCGGTAACTGCCAGGTCAATAGGTTTGAAAAAAAAATATGTGTTTACTAGCTTTTACCCGCGCGGCTGTGTCCCGCTCTTCCCTACTCCACCCTACTATACCCTACTCTACCCAACCCTATCCTACTCTACCCTACTCTACCCTACTCTACACCTACTCTACTGTACACTATTTAACCCTACTCTACCCTACCAAACTTCACATAAACAATTTACTATATAGTCCAAACAAGGCCTAAACATTTGGTTTGGATAGGTGAGCTCGTTCTTGAGTTATAAAAAATTACAACGAAAAGTAGCATTGATTTTTATATATACATATAGATTATAATAAATTCACGACAATTTTATCAACTGTGACAACAACAACTTCGTACAATATTAAAAATACCGTTAACCCCATTTTTTTTTTTTTTTTCGATGGGAAAAATCATGCATTGACATCCCCCGCCCTTGGGCGGAGCGGGAGATAGTATCAGACTCTTACTGACTAAAAAACCCATCCCGTTCCTTCTAGCCTTCGTACCGGGGCTCGAGCGCCCTTTCGGATAACCCTGGCCCCAGTAGGCTTCAACCCGGCTGGGCCCCTGCTGTTGCTGACAACTCCTTGAGGCGCGCGGGAACAGTGCGCGCCGTCGACGACTTGGGACCGTTAAGCCCTCGAGCGCCGATTGTACATACGTCGAAAATTTTGGTTTCTCATACCTGGGCCGAGCTACCTTTCGGAGCTAACCCTGGCCCCAGTAGGCTTCGACACAGCTAAGCCACTGCTGTTGGTGATAACTCCTTAAGGCGCGCGGGAACAGTGTGCTCCGTTAACGACTTGGGCTCGGTCCGGATAGTTATCGGACGGTCGGACAGCGAGCTGCCCATTGCTCGCTGTCCGCAAGCCCGCGCCTACGGTGGTCGGAAATCGGGATCGGAATCTCGGCGGCGGCTGGGGCGCTGCGAACGCCATTGCCTGATTCGGTCGGCCTACTACTTTGCTAACATTATTGCTTCGCAGATGGAGGTGACCGCCTGCCACTCCTCCTCGCTCCGAACCATGGCCTGTACCAAGGCCCGGTGCGAGAGATCGCCGCTGCCGATCGCCCCCACGAGGACACGGCGATGCTCTGCCCAAGCGGGGCACCCTTCCACTGTGTGCTCCACCATGTCCTCCGGGCGTTCTGCACAGTAGCGGCACCCGAGCGTCACTTCCACACTAATCCGGTAAAGGAAGTTCAGGAACCTCCCGAACTTACAATGTCCGGTGAGAACCTGCGTCATGTGGAAGGTGAGGACGCCGTGAGGCTTTTCCAGCCACGCCTCAAAGAGGGGACTTACCGCCATTATTGTGTCGCGCCCAGGTTTTGACCTGCAACCTTTAGCTAACCAAGATAATTTAATGTGTAATTGAAAAGTAAAGCAGCTAACAGTTTGATCACATTACACATTGGGACAACTTAATAGAGCTCTGTCAAAAGAAATTTGATTATTTGAAACTAAAACATCAAAGGCCAACAGAATCTGTTTCATAAAAATATAACGAGATTTCACGGTGTTGTAAGGCTGAACTTTGAAAATTTGAGGTTTGTGAAACAGGTCGTATCTTCTATCATGTTTAGCTGGCAGTCATAAAGTTTCAGTTAGTTACTCCCCAAAAGCACTTTGTTCTTAATTAAATCGTTAGCCCTTTTTTATTAACTTTTTTAATTCATTTTTTTTTTACTACTGAGCTTTTTTACAGTTATTCAGAATTAGAATCAGAATGTTTATTTGGGAAACATAGGTATTTACATAAAGGTCTTAGATTATAATATGGGCGCTATGTTTTGCCGTGAAGGCGTACAAATATTGAAAGAAACAAATTCATACAAAAATAAATAAATATCATAACGGAATACGCATGCATTTTTTTTTAACAATATTTTAATATTTTTAACGTGACATTTTTTTGTTTTTAAATATTTTCATCAACAACGAAGCTATAAAGCTTCAAAACACGAAAAAAAAAGTCCGAAGTTATCTTTGACGTCAAATTTCGTCACGCCCAAATAGCCGCCATAGAAAACGACGTTTTGTTAACAGACACATATTTTATTTATTTGAAATTGTTAGATCTCGTTTACTTCTTAAACAGTTTTAATATTATTGTATATTTATCGATTTTTTTTTAAGAGATCGTCATCATTGTAAGTATTTATGTTTAATCTAGTAAAATAACAAATATTTTTTCAAGTAAATTCCCTGTTACGCCTCAAACTAAGCTCAGACTAGAATAAACTGAAACAAGCAATTCGCTAAAATAAGTACCTTAGTCAGATTTCATTCTTTATATTCAAAGAAGATATTTCCATTGTGATAAGTAAGCCTGGTTCGAAATGAAGGAATAAATCATTTTTCCACATCTTTTGAATCTCGCTAACATGATAGTGTCGGAAAGACGTCGTCCGCTGTGTGCTTCATATCCATTTCATTTTCGGTTCCTTTATTATTAAAAATCCATCCATATTTTGTTCCGAACGAAAAAATGTATATTCGAGGATATATTTTGTACTAGTATTTTAAAACTGTGCGAAAAACTTCAGGGAGATTCATTTTCACAATTTTTCGGTTTCCCTACCCGAAGGGCAAAAATACCCTATTGCTGCGACTCCGCAGTCTGTCTGTTTGTCACAAGGCTGTATCTCATGAACTGTGACAGCTAGACTATTTAAATTTTCAAAGATGATTTATTTCTGTTGCTGCTATAACAACAAATACTAAAAACAGCAACTATACTCGTAAAAACAAATACTAAAAACAGCAACCATACTCGTAAAAACAAATACTAAAAACAACAACTATAAAAACAAATACTAAAAACAGCAACCATACTCGTAAAAACAAATACTAAAAACAGCAACTATAAGAACAAATACAAAAAACAGCAACTATACTCGTAAAAATAAATACTAAAAACAGCAACTATAAAAACAAATACTAAAAACAGCAACTATAAAAACAAATACTAAAAACAGCAACTATAAAAACAAATACTAAAAACACCAACTATAAAAACAAATACTAAAAACAGCAACTTTAAAAACATATATTTTTAAGTGGCGCTTCCACTTAAATATTTTCCCGAGTTTAACTTGCACTTTTCCAGTTTTTTGTGTACGGTAGGCTAAAGGTATATCTTGAATAAATATTGTTTTAAGAGACCTAGATCTTTGACAATCGTTATGTATAGCTAGAGGCCAGAAAATCTGACATCTGACTTACCAAGAGGTATCGTGTAACCTAATTCAGACAGATGTTCCATGTAAAATACTGGTATTTATCTACATCTGGTAAGACTGGAAGTAGACATCAAGCTAATAGGGAAAAGGCTATAGAGATCATGACTAGTGAAACGAAGATGAATGTGCCTTATAATCTCAATTACTGAAAAGTAAGTAGGTAGAGGATAGAATTTCGATTTGTTTAGTATACAGCAGCAAAATGTTCGTAAAATGAGCGATCCGAGCACTTATACCCTTCAGCCGTTGGATGTGACGTCAGTACTGGTCACTGGCTGGTTTGTCTGATAACTTTGGCTCCAAGCTGTCGTATGACGTTGGCTTTACTTAGTGTAGGCGAGACACATGGCTAGGCGTTATACTAGCAACTCACCTTGGCTTTTCATGTGTGCAAATTATACACAAGGGTCGTCTATGAACCGTGACTATGGTCCCATCTTTCACCTTTAAATAAATATATATATTTTTTGTCCTACTTTGGAATTGGAAGCACAAGAAAAATGGCATTTAAGTAGATAGAAACTTTATTTATTTTATTCGTGGTCCCAAAATACTACTCAAAAAAATATATATTATTTTTAAAGGTGGAGGTTGATTGACGATTCACACACCAAAATCTTCCTTGTTTTTCTTTCTATTAGTGAATATTGAATCAAAAATTGTTTATTTTTTACCTTGGCTCGTGCTCGATCACTGTCTCACCTGATGGAAAGCATCGATGTGGTCGACGATGGAGCATCCTCCTACTTGTTCTATCTTTGGCGATGTGGCTGGCATCGCAGACTGTGGTGGTTGAGCATGCACCATTTAGATGGAGCATGCTTGCCTACAAGTAACCTATTCACTCCAGACTTATATATTTCCAAGTTTTAGCTATCAGGAAAAACAGATTCCGGCAGATAATCCTACTTTTTAGCTTTATACACAATTATTTTTTGTATGATAAACAGACGGACAGATTTGAAAATATCTCTTATAATATAACAACAAGCTGCTAAAAAATAATCTCAAAGAACAACACTCTCGGGATACAAATATTATGTAATTCTTACATCACTGTCACAGACATAGCCTGCCCATGTGTTTTATGTCTCATCCGAATTCGTTGAGCTATTAGACGTGGTAGGGTAACAAACATAGAGACAGACTTACTTTTTTATTTGCAATATTATAACAAAGCATGGGCGATTTAGTCCTTACATACGTAAGGACTCAGGAAATCCGAAAAGGAACCCCGAGATCCTGGAACGCTAACCAAACAAGCTTTTAATAAAAAAACATTTTTTCATAGCAAGCTTTTATAGCTCGGTGTACCTATATAATTAATACTCGTCAAGACGAATCATACGAGCCCAAACTCGATGGGGTTGTGTCGTTTAACTACCAAGTTCCAATAGCCACCTTCCGGTTTCATCATCAGATCAGCTCCTTCTCACAATAATTTTGCATTGTCATCTGATTTACACATGTATGTAAAATTTCAGCTCAAACAGTAACCTCAGTGGGTCAAATTTAATTTACAAGATTTGATGACAGACAAACATCGGGACAGGTGAAACTAAATAAAAGCTTGTGAAAAGGAACATAGGTGTGATTTTAGTCAGTAAAAGTATGACACGCCCTCTAGCTAAACCCTCATCATCATCATCTTCATCATTTCATGGATATAGGCCTCCCCTAAGTGTTGCCACTATGAACGATTCTGTGCGCCCTGCATTCATCGGATTGCCGCAACCTTCACCAGGTCATCGGTCTACCTCGTAGGAGGCCTTCCAACGTTACACCCTAGAGCGGGAGAAACCATTTGAATATTGAATTGAATATCGTTTATTTAATACAAAAAAACATTAATTAACATTAATTGTTTTTGTATTTTTATAAAAATACAAAAACAATTTTAACGCATACATTGCAATTGTTGCCTAAACTAGGTTGGACCTGTATTTCAGGGTAAAAAGTACAAATAACCTTAAGTAATAAATTAACAATAATTAAATTCACTATACTAAATAACATACATTATTATTATTGCCCTGTGCAATAAGACCGCCTATTGTACACTTATTTTTGTTAATTATTATTCTTTAATAAGTTAAGGTGTGCAATAAAGATATATAATAATAATAATAATAAGGAGGTTCCTTTCTCTGGAGCCCTGACCGCCGGTAGCTTGGACCCTATTCCCGATACCGGTGGGACACTATTTTTTATATTTTTAAATGTTTTTTTTTATATATTTTTTGTTTGAGGAATATTTAAAAATGTAATTAATATGTTAAAATAGATAATAAAGGAATAATAATAATAATACATTTAATTTAACTAAGAGCAAAACATCTTTTATTTACAAACTATATGGAGATGTCTCTCCGTAAGAGATGCTGAGTAAGTATTGCACAATAATCTTTTTACAGCTATAATAATTTAATTTGTACAAACCTAATTTTCTATTTAATCTATTGTACAGAAATGGGCCTTTTTACAAAGAGATATTTTGAAAAAGTATTGGAATTGCAAACAATATCATTCCTTCTCTTACTAGTAACTTCAGGGTGGTAGAAAAGCATAATGTGTTGTTTTAATACCAGACGCATAATGAAAAGCTGGCGAACAGTCAGTACGTTGCAGGACTTATGCAAATCATTTATCATTGTATTCTTATCATTGTATGATTTGATCCTTAAAATAATCTACGTAAGGACTAAATCACGCAAGCCGTTAAACTAAGTAGGTGCCGAAAGTCGAGTCACTCAAAGCACTATCTGTCCATTCCAGTCGCGATTTCTCAACAAAAACACCTAGAACACTTCAGAAAATGGCTTTTGTAAAAACATTTATTTTCTAGTCTATCACCTGCCAGTACCTTCAAATGTTTTTCTTCAAGTTTGCAATACCGTGAACATAAAATATATATTTCTTTCATCTTTCATCTTACATCACCAAAAGTACACAAAGATAGTTTGCTAGATGTAAAATTTTATTTTGTACTCCATCCAATTTGATTGTTGTTCGCACCTGTACCTCCATTTCATACGACAACTATTCACTGTGACGCTTCTTCGATTTATTATACGGAAATCGTGTCAGATATTTTACAAAGCCAGATTTCTCGGAAACCCTATCAACGTTTTCAAAGTATCGAGGAATGATATTGTAAAAAATTATTTTTATTTCTATAAATATGTTACAAAAAATATTTATTTCTACATAAAACTTAGAGAGATCGGCGTTTCCTTTTCAATTAGCCTGAGGAAAAATATCATAACAGATATTTATTACAGTATGTTTCCAATTCTGACTAAACCTTGATCAAATAATAACTAATATTATAAATGTGAAAGTGTGGATGTTTGGATGTTTGTTACTTAATCACGCAAAAACGGCTGAACGGATTTGGATGAAATTTGGCATGCATATAGCCATTGACATGGAAAAGAACATAGGCTACCTTTTATCCCGATTCCTTAAGTACCTAATGCCACGCGGGCGAAGACGCAAGCAAAAGCATAATTAAGAGAGCTATACAGATTAATGATATTGAGCTAAGTAATTGAGAAAAGAATCACCTGGATCTGTATATCAGGTGCAGTTTTTTGTATATCAGGTCTCCCGCGAAACGGCGAGCCTTCTGGCTGGCCTACCACCGTGGGATCTGGAGGCAACAGTCCTTGCACACATGCACGATATGCGCGTGGAGATGCAACGCCGGGGTGAAAGTCCGCTGCCGCGACAGGTCACGGCATGGCGGACAGAGCTCCGGCGGGATCTCATGGTGAAATGGCGTCAACGACTATCGCTACCCAGTGCTGGGCACGCCACAATCATGGCGGTAAGTCCCCTCTTTGAGGCGTGGCTGGAAAGGCCTCACGGCGTCCTTACCTTCCGCATGACGCAGGTCCTCACCGGACATGGTTCGTTCGGGAGTTTCCTACACCGGATTCATGCGGAAGTGACGCCCGGGTGTCGCCACTGTGCGGAACGCCCGGAGGACACGGTGGAGCACACAGTCGAGGTGTGCCCTGCTTGGGCGGAGCATCGCCGTGCCCTCGTGGGGGCGATCGGCGGCGGAGACCTCTCGCGCCGGGCCTTGGTTGAGGCCATGGTCCGGAGCGAGGAGGAGTGGCAGGCGGTCGCCGACTTCTGCGAAGCAGTAATGCTCGCAAAGGAGGAGGCCGAACGCATCAGGCAACGGCGTTATCGCCGCCGCCGTCGCCGGGATTCTGATCCCGATTTCCGGCCAACGTAGACGCGGGCTTGCGGACAGTGAGCAATGGGTAGCTCGCTGTCCGGCCGTCCGGTAACTGTCCGGACCAAGCCCAAGTCGTCGACGGCGCGCACTGTTCCCACGCGCCTCAAGGAGTTGTCAGCAACAGCAGGGACCCAGCCGGGTCGAAGCCTACTGGGGCCAGGGTTATCCGAAAGGGCGCTCGAGCCCCCGGTATGAAGGCTAGAAGGAACGGGGTGGGTCTTTTAGTCAGTAAGAGTCTGACACTATCTCCCGTTCCGCCCAAGGGCGGGGGATGTCAATGCATGATTTTTCCCACCATAAAAAAAAAAAAAGCTGCAGTTTTTTAGGATTCCCTCCTACCTTATAGGGTCACTTTGTTGTCTGTCTGAACCTGTCTGTCTGTCAAGACTCCTTATCTCGGAAACGTGTGGAGGTATCGTGTTGAAATTAAAACCATATACTCTATGTCTGCGGTCCCTTGAAGCTGTGAAAATAATTACAAATTCTGAGTTAACGAAAAACAAAGATACAGCAAGTAAAAAATAATAATAATTTAAATTAAAATAAGCCACATCACATCTATCAACTGTCCTTATAGGATAATATTATTAGTAGGACATGACGTGAAGGTATAAACTTACGCACGTGGTGCTTACACATACACCGCTATATTTTAATCGTTTTAATCCCGTGGAGGGTCGATCCGGTACATGAAACGCTATCGATTTGTAAAGATAAAATCAAAAAATAAAGTACCTTTTTTTCAAAACTCGTATTAATTTACGCATGTACGAAATTAATTTCTTTAAGAAAACGACAGCTGAGCGAGTTCAATGACCTGTAGATAGTTTGTATACGACGCCAACTACTAACTACAGGTAAAAAGGTACTTTATTTTTCAATTTTATCTTTGAAAAATCGATGGTGTTTCATGTACCGGATCGACCCTTCACGGGATTAAAACGATTAACATTTAACGGTGTATAAGCATCACTAAGCTCAGCCATAGCCGCTTGCGTCGTCTAAAATATGTCAAATTTTCAAGCAATGTACAAAAGCCCTAGTCTTTTCACTCCTACATTCAAGATACTTCATAGCATTGAATGTAAAATTTTATTTCGTATCCCAGATTCGTCTAGCAAAATTCGATAGCTGTTCTCACCTGTACCCGCGTTACTGATAACAAACAAGGAACTATTCACATGCTGAGATATAGGGATACCCGTTTAAGTTCCAAATATATAGGGTTACTCGTTTAAGTTTGTGAAAGAGGGTCGCTGGTATCTCCTCGAGCCGTTACAGGGGTGGGTGCTACAAAAGGAGCCGAGCTATGTAAAAGTCAATCAATGACCACTTATCTGCGCACCCCTTCATCAGTAAGATAGGTCGGTAGTACTTTTTTTTTAGCCAGGATATCATCAAATGTATTTTCCTGCTTTAAAGTAGAGTGAGAGATCGTGTCACATTTCCTTGACATTTAATTTGTTTTAATTTTTAATTCTTAATCAATGAAATTTAATTTAGTAATTTAACTTTTTTGTTTTACAGATAAAGTGGACCAAAAGTTGTCTTTAAATTATTAAATTATTATTATTATTTGACTAAAGCCCACCTGAGTATTTCAGGTACCTTCAGCATTCTAGGGCCGCGAAAAAGCGTGTCAGACTTTTACTGACTAAAACTCGCCTATATCTTTCAGTTGCTCTTTGCGTTCCACAGACACGGTAGTTTTTTTCAAACGTTCTCGTAGTCTTAGGCGTAAGTATATATTTTTGAAGTGGTAAATCTTTAAGTGACTTCTCTCGCTATATGGTCAAGCGAAAAAGAGTGTCAGACTTTTACTGACTACAATCCTCTTGTGTCCTTCAGTTGTCTCTTGCTTTCTAAGGTCACGTCTCTCTTTCAAACGTCCCCAAGCAGGCATCGGCCCTACTGAGACCCTTTGGTTTTGTCGACATTTCTTTGAAGCATGTGTTGAAATCTCTGTGCCACGGAATCGGACTTGGTTTTTACCTGACGGCGAGCTACTGATTGCTCATGGTCCTCTTTCAAACAATACCACAGTCCAGTCTGTGATAGCCTTAAGTTTTCACAAATAAAATTTCAACAAGAAAAATATCAGTACTATAAGATGTCACACGGTTCGATTCTGAATAAGTTATACCCCTTATACCCCACTCTCCCACTTTATTCACAAGTGTGTTATATTATTCAGTTCGTTTTATGTTCCGTCACGTTGGGTGGTCGTGTTATTATTTATACTGTTATTCTATTCTTTAAAACAATAACAGTTACGCTGGTCAATGTCCTTTTTTTTATAGGCTTGCGTTTGACCACTATCTCACCTGATGGTAAGCGTCGATATGGCCGACGATGGAGCACGCTTAATTAGAAGTAACCTCTTAGTTAGAAATTCACTTATGACTTAAAGACCCCTAGGTTGTAGCTATCAGAAATCACAGACTCCGGCAGAGAATTCCACTTCTTAGCTGTACTAGCAGACACTTCCGCCTGACCACCGCTAAGTTCATTTTTGCTTGCACTCGATACGAATACTTCAAACGGTTTAGTTTGGTGTCGTGCAGCAGGATTAATATTTCAAATACCGTCAATCAGAGACACAATAGTAAGACAATAGCAGCGCGAACGCCGACGATGGGTCAGAAATGATCGTGATGGCACGCATAATGAATGTTTTCCAAAACGCTTTGTAGGAATGTATGGGATTGAAATCAAGCAATGAATAGAATAGAATAGAATAGCATTTATTCGGCGCAAGCAACACAATATACCACAACATAAAATAATAAATTAAAAAATGATACAGATATACAATGCAGTTGCAGTGACTGTGTCTGAACCGGAAGGGTCACCAACTCAGCAATTGCTGGGCATCAAACACCCAGCGCTGGTTTTCAGCTGGCACCCCGCAGTGACGCACGGATGATGGTGCAATGCTAGATGAGGATCGTCAGTGAATGGATATATTTCAACTTTTTTGTTTGTTTAGGACATTTCTGCCTCTCAATGCCTCGGAAAGTACGTAACGCCATTGGTTCCGGTTGTCATTTGCAGATCTTTGGCAGTCGTTACAGATCAGAGTCGTTTTAGGCGCTAGAAAATTTGACCATACATAGATATATAGATAGACTAGCGGACCCGACAGACGTTGTCCTGTCTACAATGATAACAAAACTTTTTTTTAATTTGATCGCAGCGCTAAGCGCTGTCCCGACAGGGACAGACTAAAATTAAAATTCGAATATTATTTAAAATTTGACACTGCGATGGTAGCGCCGTCTGTCGGATCCAATGTAAAACATTCCAAAATCATCAACTACTAATAAATTAAAAATTAATTAAAAAAACATTGTCCAGCGGACAAAATTGTGAATCTAAACCATTCCCAGATCCCCTTGAACACACACAAAAAATTTCATCAAAATCGGTCCAGTCGTTTGGGAGAAGTTCAGTGACATACACACTCACAGAAGAATTATATATATAAAGATAGATTGATTCTTTATTGTACACCAAAAATAAAAATTACATGAGAAACTTAAAATTTATAGGGTGTCACAAAGGGCGGTCTTATCGCTAAAAGCGATCTTTTACAAACAACCTTTGGATAGATTTGACAGAGAAGGAGAAAAAAATACTCAGGTAGTTGATGGTGTACTATCTACCATCAGTTTACTAAAGAAATATCATGTTGCCCAGTATAATTACTGGACAATAGTTGTAAAAGTTTATTATGCAGTTGTTCCATGTAGAACACGGGCTGGGCACGCCATAATTATGGCGATGAGTCCCCACTTTGAGGCGTGGCTAAAAAGACCTTACGGCAGCCTCGCCTTCCGCATGACGCAGTTCTCACCGGATATGGTCAGTTCGGGAGGTTCACGCACCGGATTCATGTGGAAGTGACCGAAGAAGTTGACGGCGCGTATTGTTCCTCGCACGCCTCAAGGAGTTGTCAGCAAACTGTACTACTGGGGACAAGGGTCGGCTTCTAAAAGGAAGATTCTGCCCCAGTACGAAAGGCTACGATGGAACAGGAGTGGGGGTTTAGTCAGTAAAAGTCTGACACTATCTCCCGGTCTGCCCAAGGGCGCGGGCATGTCATTGGATGATTTTCCAACCTGCAAAAAAATGTAGGACATGGTTATTCAGCCACATCTGATTAGACTGGATGCCAATCCCAATCAAGTTGGAAAATGGCTAGGAAGATGATGATGATATCAAAGATAAATAAAAATATATCTACCCATTAAAAGAAGGAAATCTCAACAATACTACCTATATTTTAGTCAAAGATAGAATACAAAGTCTTTTTTTTTATGGTGGGAAAATCATCTAATTACAACTCCCGCTCTTGGGCGAAGCAGGAGATAGTGTCGGACGCTTATTGACTAAAAACCCACCCCGGTCCTTTGAGCTTTCATACCGGGGCTGAGCTACTCTTTCACAACCCTCTTTTTCAACCCTGGCCACAGAAGGCTGCGATCCAGTTGGGCCCCTGCTGTTGCTGACAACTCCTTGAGGCGCGCGGGAACAGTGCGCGCCGTCGACGACTTGGGCGCGGTCCGGACAGTTACCGGACGGTCGGACAGCGAGCTACCCATTGCACGCTCGAGAATACAAAGTCTCACTCTCAGCAGTCACTTAATTTTAGACTACGTTTTTAATATCGTGCCGTTTTGTACACGCATGTGGGAATGCCCCGCACACGTAACGCAAATGTCCATTTCATTCAAATATTTATTGGGACGCGGTTTTTGCACTTCGATTTTTTTTTTCTCTTAATCACGCTTGCGTGATGAAATTCGCACGATATTAAAAACACCCTTAGTATGTTACCGTTGGTATACTCTACGATTGCATGAGCTCACGTTTTGAAAACTATAAAAATAATCTTTATTTTACCAAACGGTTCTCAATTTGATCTATTTTATCTAAAAAAAGTTGAGGAAAGATTCTCAATATATTCTTCAAAAACAAATAATCTAGGGGACCTGCCACAGCAGATAGCAAGCCTGATGGGTCAAGTAAAGAGAAATGAACATAAAATTGAATCTCAGCAGTTTCGCGTGGACTCCGCAAACATTAGCTAAGGCCTGATCCAATAAGATTGTATGCTCTGAAGGGACTTGACGAGGCCATAGAGAACTCCTAGAAGTGTTATTATTGTGACTAACTTAGTTTTATTATTAGGTGCTTCCTAAATTAGGCTTTTACGACCGGCTTTGTGTTCATATGAATAACATTCTAACTGTTCTACTGCCCTCAATTTCATGATTGCCATTTGGATTAATCCGGAATATTTGTCAAGGTTCTTTGTCTCATTTTTGTCGTTTTTTCAGGGTTCCGTACTTCAGTTGAAAAAAAAACGGAAACCATGCAGGATCACTTTGCTGTCCGTCTGTCAATAGGTATTTTTTAAGAACGTGTGAAGGAATGAAACTAAAATTAATATCAGTAAATTAAGTTTACTTCCTTTTAGAGCAGCGAAAAAATCAAATTTCGATTAACTTCGAAGTTTGAATTTTTCGCTGTTCGTAATCTACGAAGAAGATCGTATGTGCTTGCTATCACGCTTATTATGGGGTCAGTTATCGACGGTTTCAAGAACGCTTTCCAAATCCTCCAAGTCGACTCATGTTATGGGCCCGACAGTTTATAATCTTACACCTGCAGTTATTTCTGATAGCTATTTCTTATGCCCCGACTATGGACAGCTTCAAAGTTCATTTGAAAAAATGGCTTATTGAGCATGCTTTTTATTCTTTTGACGAATTTATGATTTAATGTAGGTAATTTAAATTTGACGTAAATATTAATTTGTACTGAAAATTGTTGTGACTTTGTGATTTGACTTCTATTGATTTGTTTTCTGTTTTTTTTTTATTTGTTTGACATTTTATATTATTTGACACTAATCATTTGTTAAGTAAGAATATAATGTAATTTGAAAATTCTGTACATAACTAGTAAGAATCCCTTACCAATTAACAATTGTGACTACTGACTATTTATATTTCCGCTCGTAAGGGATTCAAAATCTATAGGGGATTTTTTGTTGACTAAGAATTATGAAATTTGACAAGAAGCAATGTCTTATAGCACAAGTAAAGGGAAAAATCTGAAAACCGTAAATGTTTATTTACATTACAAAATAATTTCTTTTTGTGATTGGTACGTTGTTCGTACGGTTGGTTGAATTGGTACGGAACCCTCGGTATGCGAGTCCGATTCGTACTTGACCGGTTTATGTTTTCCATATAAAATCGTCGATACATTTTTCTTTTTTAAACATTTTGCTAGAGTGTTTTCTGTAATATTTCAGAGTAATGCAGAAATTCCACCGTTGGCTCTTCCATGTAATCATACATCTACCCCGACAACTTGTTTGGTTAAAACTAACTCATACAAAATTACCCTTACGGGCTTTGTAATCTTCTCAGATAGCGGTTAATATGAATACCAAACCTGGTTTAAAGTCAGGTTTGTCAAACACTTGGCCAACTCTTGGTGTGTTTGTTTTGCGCGTACTCCAACTGTTGGCGCAAAGTTTGCGAATTGAATCTTGATGAAGTTACGCTGAGTTTTGTGACCCCAATCTGTGTGTTGAACTGTTGGGGCATTGTTTTATGCCTGTGTGTCTTGCTATTGTTGGTATTGATATTTGCGAATGTATTGATATTACTGTAGTTGGTGAATATTGTTAACCTATTCTTTCTTTTGTTTTATTATACATAGGCTCGCGTTAAACCACTATTTCCGATGATGGCAACCGATGATGAAACACGCTTGTCTAGAAGTAATACGTATTATGAATGTGTTCCCAAAACGCTTTGTACGTATAGGTGGGATGTCTATCATGTACTGGTGACGCAACGCACTACGTCTAGTGGTCTGATGATGGATTTCTGTTAGTTATTTTCTTTCTTTTTAAAACTATAATGTTCGATTTTTATATTCATTGAATGATTTAATTACTCTGCTTAAGCAAATTTTTTACTCAACTTTTTAGAACTTTGCCCAAAAACCTAGTGTAGGTCTTAATCAACTCCTGTATCGTGGGTGCATTCACCAAATTTAAAGTTTCAAAGGTTCACAAATCTCAGTTCACATGTTATACTAGACGCCTAGACCCGGAACAAAGTTACCACTGCGTGAAATCGATCCCAAGACACGCAGAGCAGTAAGAAATCGATAGATCACTGAGCCAACCGTGTTATCAATACAATATTTCTGGGACAGCCTTAGCTAGATAGATCGATAATCAAATTAAAAAAAAAAATCTAAAATAAGTTTAATTTCTGAAGTCGGCTTTTTTCCTGCTTCAGTTTTGCTTTTTTGTTATTATGAAATGACTACCGAAATTCAAGTTTTCATTTTTTATTTTACACTTTCTAAATGTTTTTGCCTGTATTCCAAATGGGTTCAAATACAACGGAGCTCTGAGGTTTAGTAAACCAAGAACTTTAAAAAAAAATCACAGAATTGGGAATGGACTCGTCTTTTGAAGTTAGTTCAAAAGGTGGCTGGGATAAAATAGATGAGGAAGCAAAGGATTTCAATCAAACCAATATAAATGATCAAAACCACGCACAGAGTTTTACCACAACTCAATACCCCTAAAATCCTTAAAAAAACAAAACTAAAGCAAGCAACAAGAGATCGCGTGCATCAGTGTTTGTAACTCAAGACGCGGTCGTAACAAAGACATCAGAGAGGCCATTGAGGACATAAATCCATCAGACACCATGAATGCGACGTATCACGTCCGAACCGACGCGCATCGCGACTTGTGTCGACTTTACGACAAGCCTTGGTTCGTAAAATTGTGAGGTACAAGTTGAAAAGAAAAGCGGACATTGTGTAAATCCTGCTGCTTTGAATAACATTCAGGTTTTCAAAATTGTGGCAAAAATGATTTTATAGCAATAGCCTCTTTTTTATAATGTGAATATTGTGAGAATACTGTAGACTCCATGAATTCTTAGATTACTTCTTATTACAACTCACTTATTTTACTATGATTTTTTTTGTGCTTTTTGCGGATATGTATATAATGTGCTTATTGACCGATCTACAATGTTCTTACATAAAATTTATTATTACTGTAATATGGAAATTTTGCAAGGACAACCACTTTTTTTATATAAATATAAAAATTTATTAGTGTCTACATGTTGTTACTACATTGTGTGTTTCTACGAGTGTGTATGCGAAATAAAATAGTTTTCTTTCTTTCTTCTTTCAAATAAAATTAGAAAACGTGAGATCTTTTCATTTGCACCAACAGCTATAATTCCGTCAACGAGACTTAGCGACGTACCTCGGTTGGCCCGTATGTTCGTATGAATCTCGAAATATCTTAGTTACGACCCCGTTGGCTCAGCCATTGTGTGAAGGTGAAGACGCAGACATGGCCCAGCTTTGGTAATGTGTGTGAAATATAATTATGATAAATGAGCCACGCTAGTTGTTTGCTGGAAAGTGAAATATGAGTGAAAAGTGAAAATTATGTGCTGGATTTCTGAGGCTTGGTAATTTTATTGTGTGTGCAGCCGTTTTGAAGTTATTATACGGGTCTGACAATCTACTAAAATCTGCTTTATACAACATTAGTTTTAATATATACGAAACCCGAAGCATATATCTAGTATCTGTATGTAAAGAATCTATGTACAAAATTTCATAACTATATCATAAAAAATCACAAAGCTAAAAGGTGGTTGTTCGCACAAGTACATGGTCAACGGGTTATTCGGGCGAATGGAAGGTTGTTTTGCTCCCACACCCAACTGTGCGTTGGCACCTAATACCCGCTATAACCTGCCGTGACCTGTGTTTTACTTAGTGTCGATAGTGTCCAACTTGTGACCTTTTTAAATGTTGTTGGGAAAAAAATATGACATGGTTTAAAAACTATTGGAATCCATTCAGTTACTGACTCTGAACAAACTATATTCAGATTTTGCATATTATTATACTAAAAATGAATCTAACATAATATAATAAAGAGTAAAAGTTTGTTTTTATGTTTTTTGATTGTATGCGGTAATCTCTGAAAGTACTGGTCCGATTGCTAAAATTTTTTCACCGATAGAAAGCTGCTTTATTCCAGAGTGACTTAGGCTATATTTTATGTACGTGGACGAAGTCCCGGGTAAATGCTAGTGTAGTATATAGAACCGACAGAAAAAATATGCTGTCGAGGCCAATCCAGAACGAACTGGTGAGATGATTTAGATGCGTAACACGAGGTCTGGTTCAATACGGCGTGAGAGTTGAATATCCTTTGCTCAGGCTCAGCAGTGGGACAATAATAACTAGGAAATTAAAGTAAGTATACCTATCTCTGGAAAGTTTCCACAAGTAACTTCCATTATTTTTTAAGCTATTGCATAGCTTTTATCGCGGGCCTTGAGCGCGGAGACCGAATCCAGAAATTCCGTAACGAAAATAACCTAACACGGGGGGTATTAGGTTATTTTCGTTACAGAATATTCATTTATACTACTATTTGTTTTCTTATCGGTCACCACGCTCAAAAAGTGTAACTAAAATTAATATCAAAGAAAAAAAAAACAAAGGAAAAAAAAATATTTATAAATAAATAAATAATTATAATTGCATAAGTTGATAAAAAATGCTATGTAATAGCTTTACCGCGGCAGTCCCCGAGTGCCACACGTCTTTTTTTTTTTAATGATATAAATCAGTGCTTGACTGCGATCCCACCTGATGGTAAGCAGTAAAGCAATCGTTGATGGCGAGGCACACTAGTTTAATTTACTTGGCTGTGGGCATCAACTAATATAATAAAGAGGTAAAGTTTATTTGAGTGACATGTACGTGGAAGAAACCACAGGCAAAAGCTAGTCTACTATATAGCTTCGTCTTCCAACCCTTATTCAAATATCATTGAACCGGAAAATAAATATGCTCGCTAGCAAATAAAATGAAAACAGTAACTACATTACGGGGGATAGTACAAACATTTCCTGGCAAATTAACAGGGGATTGATCAGATTTCCGAAGCAAACGGGGCGCAAAATCCATTGGAATGCCAATCAGAGGGGGCCACTCTCTTTGCTCCCAACCCACTGTAATTTGCTGTTTCGATGCACGCAATAATATCTATATGTGTCTACTAGTTCTGGTAATTACGAAACCTCTAAGACTGGTTAATCACCAAGTGAAAGACGGATTGGGACATGTAGTGAGTGGTCTGAGTTGTAATCTATTCTCATCCACTCTCTCGGCATCACTGTTCCCCCATATAAACAAATTATCATTATTTTTTTAAATTTACATAAATACGTACATAGTATAAAAAGTCTTGTCACAGTGTTTGGTATTCTCTCTAGAAACTCTTCCAAAACGGCATTACCGATTTTTATGTAACTTTTTGTGTGTGTATATTTCTCCTTCTTATTCGTACAGTCTTGACAGAGTGGCCGTGGTCTGTCTCCGTCGAATACCGCACCACCGCCTCTCTCCGTGATACGACGCCATGCAGCTCTGTGTTTATTTGGTAGGTCTGAAAATAGATCGTAGGTTATTTTTACCCCTATTTTTTTCTTTGATTACAATAAGATTAAAATAGTTTTTATAATTCTTTAGGTTATAAAGATGATTTGTTTCTTGGGACGCTTACAAGAGAACGTTACTCCTTTACTGTTATTGTTGCATAGCGCATTTATTGAGGAAGGTTATAAGCTATAACATCACGCAACAATAAATAGGAACGGAGCAGTAACTCAAAACGCAACCGCAGGGAACAGCTCCTGTTCTCGTAAGCTTCTAAAATTACTTGTCGATGTTTAGATTCCACATATGTATTAAATATATACCTCTGTTTTGGCTATGTATATTCACGTCCGGTGCTAGTTCAGGCTACGGACTAGAGTGAGAAGAAATGGGAAGCAAATGCCTCCTTTTACGAAGTAGTAATTTATGTGGCTATCTTCAAGGAAACCCTTTCCTGCAAGGAGACACCCTAGGCGTCGAGAGTTGTAGGGCGATTTCTGGTCACCGTAGATGAGGGCTTTTGAATATCGAGCAATGGATAGCACCATCTGGCCTTCCAGACCATAAAGACCATGCCGGAGTCGACGGCGCGCAGTGCACGCTTCAAATAAATTATTTTATCAGCAGAACCTAAGGGGAGAATACGTCCATATTTGAAAGAGTGACCGTGCAACTGAAAAACGCAGGTGTATTTCTGTCTGTAAAAGTATAACACGCCCTCTCTCTCCATACTAGAGCGAGAGAATTCCTTTTATGATTTCCCACCTCAAAACTGGTAAAACTTCTAATGTTTATGATGAATTTCAGGTTTGAAATGATACATTTGTACTTTATTTCGGCGAGATGTTACGTCAGACACAGGTTATCCTAAAAGTTGTTTATTTTGTAAGCACTCCGACCAGCACATTTATAACAAGTTCCAAGGAACTTTAAATTAATATGACTAGGTGTTGTATTTCACTAACAAACTCGAGACACCTACTTGACACATAGCAGTTTCAACTTAAAGCCTAATGAAAAAGCACATAATTTTTGTTTACAGCATCAACATTAACTACAGGCAAGCAATAAACTTGTGCTCTCACAAGGCACGTTTGCATCGTCAAATTGTACTTACATAGTTAATTGTACAACATTTCCTTCGCACACAAAAACTTCACCACAACATGAAACTAGGAATAGTACCCTTCGGGGAGACACCAACGTTTTACAACTTCGGCCGACATAAAGTATACACTAGCCTACCCGAGGTGGCAGTAGGGGACTCGCTAAGCGGTTTTTGATGTCGCTCGCCCGCAGAGGCGTCGTAAACGCGTGTGTTCGGGCCTCAGAATGTCGCGGACCAAAATGTTTTTGTGTCCTCATTCGAGCCCAAAGTTGATGTTTACTCCGAAACAAATGAAGGTGCAACGATCCTCTAAGTGGAATGGAACGGATATACAGCGCGGACAAGTTACAGTTCTCATGACAAGTTTAGAAGGAGAATTTGTATGCAAAGTGTCCTATTTCCAACTTAAATGGAAAACTAAATTATATTTCTGATGTTCCGCAGTTGGGGACAGACTTCGCAAGTTCTCGGAGTAAGATTAATACGTCCATGGATAACCTACATAATTCAGGGAAATTTTGTTAGCAAATTAATGTTGGGATTGCTATTTAATTTGGTTAAAACATTTTAATTTACAAAGTTTTCGGTATTTCTCATATTATGATTGTATTTACTTTTCAGAATTACTTACGTTTTTTACTCAATTCAATCAATGTTTGTGCTGATAAATAAATCGCAACAATTTTAATATTTATCGAATTTAAATGCAGTCTTTCTGATTGTTAAATTGAGCGGATTCAATATTGAATTTTGGGAATGATATTATTTTATCAATGTTGTAATATTTCCATCGAAATAATCTGCTGAATCGACTTCCGAAATATAGTAATCAATTAAAGTATTATGCGTGGAACGAATCTTGAGCGCAATTCATAATTTCATCAATTTGCGTATCGTACACATCGTCGAGCCAATCACTGTAACTATACCTAAAGATGTACTCCCAGCTCCCGCGTCTCACTTCATAGCACTAAAGAGACCCAACACTTCACTTCTCATTCAAGTCTGAGCAATTTCAAGTTCAAGTCAGCGCTCAAGATCCGTGCCGGTATCTATACACCGTTAAACTGAGAGTGAGTCCAATGATCTGTAGATAGTAGCCGGCGTTGCTTACAAACTACCTGCACGTCATTGGACTCGCTCAGCTGACGTTTTCTTAAAGAAATTAATTTCGTATTAATTTACTCATAATTAATACGAGTTTTGAAAAAAGGTACTTTATTTTTTAATTTTATCTTTATAAATCGATAGTGTTTCATGTACTGGATCGACCCGCCACGGGATTAAAACGATTTAAATTTAGCGGTGTATAAAAGCGATACTTCTATTATTGAAGAATATTTACATTTAGAGACATCTTATATTCCAGAAAATAGTCCTATGTAGTTTAATCGAAATCCATTCAGGAGTTTTTGTGTGAAAGAGTAAATACCTACATCCATACATCCATTCATACAACTTTTGCGTTTGTAATATTAATAGGATTCCGATGAATCAAATTTAAAAACTCCGATTTCGAATTCGGCTCCGATATTACCACTTCCGCTACATCCCTATTTACAATAGAGAAAAGTAATTGAGTAGAAAACCATAGTTTTATATCGCAGATAGTTGAGTCAGTTCTGTTGATTTTGGATCCACGTTTTGATATTGATATTAGTATTATTCCAGTTTTAATGAGTAACATGAAAATATTTCGTCATTAATTGTGGTGGTTAAAATCTGGTTAGATTTACAAATACCGGCACGGATCTTGAGCGCTGACTTGAACTTGAAATCGCGCAGACTTGAATGAGAAGTGAAGTGTTGGGTCTCTTTAGTGGTATGAAGTGAGACGCCAGCTGGGAGTACATCTTTTTAGTTACAGTGATTGACTCGACGATGTGTACGATGCGCGAATTGATCCTCACTCTTTCGCCGAGCGCTCAAGATTCGTGTCGATAGTAGTACTTAACTCGAAATTAATATCTTTATAGTGAAGCAAATATTATCTGTTAAATGTGTTATGTGTTAAATGGAAAAAAACCTGTTCAATAGCACTTTATCTCTTTTTATGTCGAAATCATCATTATTTCAGTCGAAAGACGTCCACTGTTGGACATATCCTCCCCCAAGCGTCGCCACAACGACCGGTCCTGTGCGTCTCGCATCTATTAGATTCCCGCGACCCTCTCTAGGTCAAGGTCCACCTTGTGGGAGTCCTTCTCCTAGTTAACCTTCTAGAACTTATCGTCCCATCTCGCTAAAACTCTAAACGGCTGGACGGATTTGGCTAATTTTGATTTTGAAATAACTGGGATAATCCAAGGAGGGTTTAAAAGGTGAGAGAATATGGAAAAATTCACGAAAAAAAATCCTAATACTCTATTAAAAATGTAATTTTAAAATTAATTATGCTGATTCTGGTAAAGCCAGTAGATTTTTTTTTATGGTGGGAAAAAATCATCCAATCACCCCGCTCTTGGGCGGAGCGGGAGATAGTGTCAGACTCTTACTGACTAAAAGACCCACCCCGTTCCTTCTAGCCTTCATACCGGAGCTCGTTTGGCGTCATCTTATGACTGTTTAGCTAAAAGGTCAACAATCATTGGCTATCAGACGGTATGGAGTCCGCCGGGGCAGCTAGCTAGTTTCCAAATAAAAAAGTAAAATTCTAAATAAACACATTACTATTCCTAATGACACAAACATTACAATTTTGTTTACCGATATTTATAGCAAAGAATGTAAACATACGTTTTTCATTCTCCAGATTAAACATGTCGTTTGAATATTGAAAGTAAATGTTTACTGTATACTTTTTTAGGCATCCCGTGTACGAATATTTACGAGTACGAGACGAAGCAGCCAAGCGGAGGCGTCGATTAAGAGTGTTCGTCTGTATCACGTCGTCAAACATAATCAAGGTATAGCCTCTGATATATTAGGGGACAAAATGTCCCTAAACCTGACGTTGCAACGTTGCCCAGTGTCCCGCAACTTGCAGTGCATTATGTTGGAAAATTTGATAGAGTTGCGTAATATGTTAGTTGGGACATTTGGTCTTTAGTGTAGTTTCTTAGGTTTAATGCATCCACCGATGGATCGGCCGTAATCGAAGATAAGCCGTAATATAAAAAAATCCTGCCTTGATTCAAATCCATAATGTGCACGATCAGTACGATAAAATTAGTTTTGGAAGGCATATTGACTAACTAACTAAATACTACTATGTACACTAGTTATAAATAAATTAGCACTGCCCGCGCCATCGTTCGCGTTTGGGAATGATTTCATAAAAACTTTTATCCAGAGCAATCCGATGGATGCGTAACGCACAGGTCCAATAGTTTTGCCGACACTTGGGGGAGGCCTATGATCAACAGTGGACGTCTTTAGGCCGATGATAATGATAATTGAATTCAGATTTTTTTTTTTTTTGATGACGTATAGGCTAGACTATTCAAGAAATATTTTATGCTCTTCAATTTATATGCAAAGTAATAAATTTTCTTAATGTTTTTAATGTGTTCAATTTATTTTAAATTATAGGTTCTAATGTTAATGTAATTTGGCTTGTTCGATTTTTTTTTGGCTTAATCTGATTATATTGTGAATTTTTGATAAATGTAAGATTTTAGTTTTTAAGGCAGCAAAATTATTATTGTTAGCACTATTATTTAAGTATTAATATTGTCATGTGTAATATTCATTTTGTTTTGCAATTATTCTGTGGATGTGAAATTTATGTGATGTAGCTTTTTTAAAGGTAGGAAATAATCTAATGACTTCTTGCGCTCCGGATGGAGCGGGAGAGTGTGTCAGACTTTTACTGATTAAAACCATCCTGTGTCCATCAGTTGCTTTGCTTTCTAGGACTACGGGTTTCCTTTTCAGAAAATTCCAGCGTCTACCGTGGCCGGTAGCCGGGGGGGAGTCGAGAGGTTCGGAATCTCGGCAGCTGGAGCGTGAGGACGAATGTTCCCACACGCGTGCTGTTTCCTCCTTCTCTAGCATTACTGCTTCGCAGAAGAAGGTCGCCTACCATTCCTTCTCGCTCCGGACCATAGTCAGATCCAGGACCCAACGCTAGAGGTTATATGATAGAAAAGAATAGAATAAACTTTATTGTACACCAAAACAGTAACAAAACTTGTGAAATAACTTACATCTACGGGTACAATGGCGGTCTTATCGCTAATAGCGATATTTACCAGACAACCTTACGATGGATGGCAAGAACTTAAAATAAAAACAGGGCAAGTACAAAAAAGAATACAAAATGCAAAATAGTTTATTGACACAATCATATTTACTAGTATTTGGAACCTCCTTTCAAGCAAAACAGTGCCTGCATTAGGAGGCTCCGCGCTTCCATATCTTAGCCGTACCTACGTAAACTATAGGTGGATTACAAAAATTGTGTGTAAAAAACACTCGAAAAAATAAATAATAAACTAGGAAAATAAATAAACTTGTTCTTAATTAGTTTCATTACGAATATCATAAAAAATCTAATTGTGGTGTGGTGTGGTGTGGTGTGAGTGCGAGTCTGTCTCGCGCACTGAGGGTTCCGTGCAAACTACAATTCCCGAATGGAGTCTCGAAGATTTTTCCGAAATGCATTTTTTTGTTTTTATTTATTCCTATACCTGTGCTATAAGACCTTGCTTTGTGCCTTTCAGGATTCTGGGTCAACAAAATACCTAACAAATTCTTATTTGTGCGTTCAGTTCACGAAAATAATAGACCAAAACGACAGTCTTTGTGTACGAATATTTACGAGCGCAAAGTAAGAAGTCGATTAAGCTTATTCGTCTAGTCGCATGGCATCGTCAAACACGATATGCTAATACCGACTTTTTGCAGAAGCATTACAGCAGAAGTAATTTAAATAGGTTTTTTACGCACCAACTGATGAATACTGAAGCGCGTAATAAATTTGATCAGACTGTAAATTGAATTTTTTAGTTCGGTCATATTGTGTTTACAATAGATTAACGAAGTTGATGGCTTGGAAAAGTCAATAGAGAAAGACGTTACAATTTTCAAGATGGGGTTACATGTATGCATCTTAAAAATAATAATTTGCACTAATATTATAAACATGTTAAGTTTGTTTTTTTTTTATGTAGGAGGTAATCTTTGAAAGTAGGTACTGGTCTAATAGCTAAATAGATAGTTTATATTATTATTTATTTTTTATTAGTATACTTTTTCATCTTTTATTTTTTTATTTATATGTCCACTGCACGTTCGAGCGTATGGCACCCGTAGGATGCAGCTGAAAATCAGCGTTAGGTGATAATATCTATATATATCGGCAATGTACCGGCCAGGCATAGGCGAAGTAGATCCTCGCCTGCAGCCTCATATAGTCAAAAGGGCCTCGCAAAAGCTAGGGCTCTTTAAGAACGAGGGTTTTTTTTTATAATTAATAAGCTCACGTTTGACCAGCATTTCACCTGATGGTGAACGACAATGTGGTCGAACACTGGGTTGCGATGGTCGCTGAAAAAAAAGGCCGCGCTGATGTGACGTCACATGCCCCGCCTAGACCATACTACCCCTCTGGCCCCGACTATGTCATTCGTGACTAGAGATGTACCCTTACCGCCAATATTGCCCGAAGTTGAAATTGTGCTGGCAATATTGCCAACAATATACTTACTTCGGGCAATATTGGCACTAATATTCTCACTTCTCGGCAATATTGCCAGCAATGGCACATCACTATTCGTGACACAGTCGGAGAACCAAGAGCACTTTCAGCCCAGCTACTAAAAAAATCATCAAAACACGTATACTTACGTTTCTTCAACGAATCTTTTTACCGGTTTCTAGTAACAAACTGGTTCCCTGAAGCGTATTAGTGATTTATGCTAGCATTTTACAAGGATCGTTACGGCTAATAAATCTTGGTTAACTTGTTGCGAATTAGGTTTCTCTTATAAACGCATGTTACGCGCGATTCTTTTTTCTTTCGCGCGTAATTTATACTCTGTGGCATGGGATTTGGGATCGTGTAATAGAGTAATATTTAGAGCAAAGTGACGTAGTAAGTGGATTATGTTTACGTTTATTTTAGGTTATGGATGTACTCGTAATGTTGCAACTTCGATACTTCTTATCGATGTTTTCAGTTATGAGTATGAGCTTATGTAGCAGCCAATTATTTGAAAATCTAATATACAGATAAATTTGTTTTAAGCTAAATTTGAAGATTAAAAGGATCTAGTCATAAGAAACTTCAGGTAGATAAAAAAAACTGGGTAAGTGCAAGTCGGACTCGGCTTGAAGGGACCGCAGACTTGAGTATAATATTGTTTTAACTTTAATTCGATAGTTACGTGCATTCCAGAGATAAAAAAGGATCTTGACATAAAGGCAGACTGACGGACAACAGCGTGATTCTGTAAGGGTACGGTTTTTACCTATTCAGGTACAGAACCATACAAAAAGAATTAAAATAGGAGTAGGTCCTTAAAATGCCGAAACAAGTTAACAAATCCCGTACACGTCGGCCCAAAATTACCGGCACACCGTACAAATAAGCATCGTAAAAACTTCCACCCTTCATACCAAGTAATATCGTGTCAATGCTAAAGTAGCTTCGTCACGATAGTTGCAGGAGTTTGATAAGCCCGTTTACGGCGACAGCCAGCAGTTCTCGTGTTGTTTTATTTACATTTGATGGGACAAATAAATCGAAATCGCTTCCGGGATGAGGGAATTATGTGTGTTTATGTTACTGTGTAAATACGTCTTTTTGTTTGCTGTGTGGCCCTACTTCTACATTTGTATGCCTTTGTCTTTTCTGCAGAAACTAATTGATCTCTTCTACTTTTCAAATCGATGGTAAATTACTTTATTGTTTGGGTCCAGTAGGTGATGGGTGGTGGTAGAAAAATAACAAAAGCCACAAAGTCCAGACTCGTTAAAACATTATTATTTGCCATATTTTTATACAAAAAGATTGATTGCTTTGGAAATTTGGTGCAGGAGAAAAATGCTCGGGGTCTCTTGGACTTGGAGTTTTAAACAAACGCTTCCATTCTCGAAGAACTGGGTGTCAATGAACGCTTGTGTACGCTGGTGCGCAGTCGAATTTTTGAATTCTTTGACCATGTTTGTCAACGTGGAGGTGACAGACGAACGCCTTGTTATACATGGAAAGGCGGATGCAAAAAGGTCGCGTGGCAGATTACCGATGCGATGGACTGACTATACAAACAAGGGCTGTTGGCGGCCCATTGACGGCTTCCGGAAAGCTACCCTTGTGATAACCACGACTATTTAGGCAGTGAAACGACCAAGAAGAGAAGAGTAGGTCGCTACGTCAACTGCAGTATCGGAGGCATTAATAAAAATCCTCCAAAGTGGAGGTGTGTGTGGAGGATTTAGGAGGACACTTGGGACACTCTACGGTGTGGCTCATGGTCTCAACAGTTCCCTGCACTCATATTGAATTTATGACTCGTTTATAAAACCCCATTTCACCAAGTTGGGTTGGCAGCGGTCTACCTGGGTGTGCAATCGATTTAATACTTTCTACATAGACCACACAGAGTTGGAAGACCTCCCTCAAGGACCTATAACCTGGTGATGGTCGCGGAAATCCGATGGATAGGAGACGCACAGCACCGCTCATTATGGCGACACTTTGAAGAGGCCTATATCCAGTATTGGACGTTTTTATTTGAAATTATGATGATGATGGTAGCAGAAGACGTTTCTGTGGTTTTAAGAATACGGACGGTGGTAGGTGAAGTTCTTCCCAAAGCATTATTCTTTCTTTATGTTGTACTAATTGTTAGTACTACCCACATGGTTTGAGCTTAACGGCTTGCCAAGAAATTGGGTTGCGTAACGCGTAATACAAGTTTGCTTAAGAAACTATCAAGAATTCATAAACTAAATCTATTAAGTCTACCTTCGAAAAATATTTAACTCATGACTAAAATATATTTTATTAAATATAAACAGTTTTAAACTTGCTGTCTAAACTGACAGCAGATTAAATTTTGAATCTTTGTATGTACTTGAGGCTATTTAAATAGACTATCTAACGTTAAAATATAGTGTTAAGCCTAGCTAAAAAGAATTTTTAGGATAAACATTTATTATAATTTTAGACCATATTGATATATTTAGGTAATCTAGTCTCCCATTATTCAGTCTACCCCGAGGTATCAGATTGACGGTTCTTTTCATCAGTTTAGACTTAAATATTAATATATGACTAACATCACTTTTGTATCGGATTTAATTTTATTAATACATTGTGAAAAATGTATTCTTCAGTCGATTTTGCAGTATAATTTAGATACGTGTCAAGTTAAATCGTATTGAAAATCTTGCACTTTGAGCATAATTTTTATTGAAAGCCAAATGAGTAGATACAAAAGGAAAATCGGTCAAAGTGCGAGTCGGTCTTCGCGCGCAAAGGGTTTCGTGCCATTCATTTTTTTTTTGCACACTTTATTTTATTCTTTCTTTAAGGATTCTGTGTCTGTCTGTCTGTCTGTCTGTAGGTTTTACGTGTGTCCCCAGGCTGTATCTCATGAACTGTGATACTTAGACAGTTGAAATTTTCACTGGTGATTTATTTCTGATGCAGCTATAACAACAAATCCTAAAAAAATATTTAAGGGGACTTCCATATAACAAATGTGTTTTTTTTGCCGTACAGATCTCTACATGCGCGAGTTCGACGCGCACTTAGTCAGTTATTTAGTACTTATTTGTTGTTAAATTGGCAACAGAAATACATCGTCTGAGACAATGTCATCTGTCTAAATATCACGGTTCATGACACACAGCCTGATGACAGACAGACGAACAGTAGTATCTTAGTAAGTGGGTTCCATTTTTATAATTTGGGTACGGAACCCTAAAAATCATTTGTAAAGGTTTTTGACCGCAGACGTGTAGGTACATAGTTTTATAAATAAAGGTTACTCAAAGGCATTAAATAATAATAAAAAAATAAAATAAATTGGTCCATTCAGTTGCTAGTGTCTCTACCAACTGTATAAAGAACACACAAATATTTATTTTCCAGCTACCATCCATATTTAACACGGAACATCATTACCGCGGGCGCTATTGCGTCATCAAACTCAATTATCCAGTACAC
Source organism: Mythimna albipuncta (assembly GCA_929112965.1). Lineage (NCBI taxonomy): Eukaryota > Metazoa > Arthropoda > Insecta > Lepidoptera > Noctuidae > Mythimna > Mythimna albipuncta. The sequence goes on from OV815973.1 coordinate 5,089,673, forward strand.
AGTAAAGCCCAAAAACAACAAAATAGGAGCGTGACGTCACCAAAACAAATGCCTGCCATACATTATAACCCCGCCTACATAGCTGGGTCATCTAAGTGTTTTTGTCTCGACTTCATAGTGTTAATTTCCCTGGAGCAGTCAATTCTGCTGAGCCATCAATCTACGTCAGTGTCGCAGTAACTAAAGCTTTTTAGACGTGCGTGTATCTGTGTATATTATATGGATTTTATGTAGTTTCCCCTGTGGACGAAAAATGTTAGAAGTATTTTAGATTTGCTTACTTATAGTGAATAATTAATGGAAATCCAGTAAAAAGTAGAAAACATAAGTAAATGTTGCTTTTCTTTAGTGTGTTAGACATTTACTGACTTCAAGTATTCTTTCAGTTGCTTTTACGGATCAGCAGGCTTACTCTCCAAATTAATTTAAATTTCAATCTAAAGTCAATCCGATTGCAATGTCAGTTTTGACGTTACCTACGTGATTTGGTACTCTTGAAAACAATATTGTCACTTAGTTCTCAAAATGGTCACGCAATTTTGAACCAATTTGGCGCTAGCATTGAATTTTTTTAAAATTATAGTTATGTATCTGGAGCTGGGGGGCCGTCTGCTTGGTGTGGCATTTTGGGCGGCGGGGGTTGTATGTGTGTTGAAGGTTGGGAGAACCCTGATCTTTGATGCGTTTATGACTCGTTGTTGCTTGGGTATCGCTTCGGGCTGATGGCCTCTCAGCCATTAAATTTAGACGGGATTTACTGTAATAGCTTAAGTGCTCTGGAGTGACGCCACTTGCACGTGGAGTTGCCCAGCAGCAAACAATGTAGAACTATTAAACAAGAGCACGGACGTCATGTCTGTGGTTTAAATGTAGGCAGGAGTGTGGTTTTAGTCAGTAGGAGTCTGACACTGCCCAGATTGGCTCGTTTCTGAGGCAGCCTAGCCGTCCACGAGGATTTCCCACTCCTGCCGAAAAAAAAAAAAAGCATTGAATTTAAGGGTACGAAACGTCACAATCTCAATGTCAACCGATCGGAATTGAACTCAAGAGTAAGCCTGCAGATCCGAGCCACGGTATCTCTTTAGAATAATCCGTCAAGGTATTGGTGTCTTCAAGGCAAGAGTGAATAGGCTCTTAATAAACTGGTGCGCCTCACCATCAACGATTGCATCATTGCTTACCATCAGGTGGGATCGCAGTCAAGCACCAGTTTAAATCAATTTAAACAAAATCCCGCAGCAAGCCAGCGAACTTATGAAATGGCCGTTTTTTAAAACAGGTTGCTTTGAATTGTTCTATTTTAAGATTGTCTTGGAATTATACGTTCAAATTAATTTTATATTAAAAGTACGTTATTCTTTTTTAGAAATTAGTTGTCTATTGTTTTTTTTTTTTTTTGTGTTTCGTATTTTCTGTAATGTAATCGAGGAACTCTTTGGTCACACTTATATTGTGTATATTAAAATAGAACTTGCAAAGTATGCCTTTCTATTTAATATGTAAAATAATTTTAATAATTAGATTAAGGTACAGACAAAACGCAAATAATTTTCTTTGTAGTTTTTTTTTTGTGGTAAAATATTTTTAGTATTTTCTTTTTCTATAGATCAACAAACTTCTGAAATCAATTATAACCTATGTCTTACAAGAATACCATAGCTTTCTTCTGGTGAAAGAACTTCTACAATCGATTCAGTAGTTTCCAAGACTACTTCCTACAAACATACTCACACTAATAATGACAATATGAAGGTTTTGTTTGTGTGATTATGAATGAAGTTATCTTGACGAAAATCTAACGGTGTCTCCGGTATAATGCAGGACGGGACAGCTGACGTGTGTCGGGCCTGCCACCGTCCGGGTGATTCCATCAGACATATTATCTCTGGTTATTCTCGTCTGACTAGGGGCGTGTATTTGCATAGGCATAACCAAGTGGCCAGGTTTATTTACCAGCAACTTGCTTTGAAATACAAACTTGTGAATACTGTGGCACTGCATCAAGTATATGTCCGATCCACTTCTCGAAAATGAACACACGTTGTACTATGATCAGTCTATTACTGGCAGAACTATTATTACCAGTAAGCCAGATTTAGTGGCAATAGATTGACATGACGAATACATAGTGAAAGCTGAGAAAATCACGGCATTGAAATATGAACATGAGTCTGATAAAATGGGTGAGTCTGTTCTCCTCCTGGATTCCGAACAGCAGGAGCCGGTGACACGGTAGGCCCAGAAAGAGATGGCGTGACGATTTGGATTTCTACCTTTAGGATTGGCCAGAAGTAGCTAAAGACAGAAAAGATTGGAATACCGGAAGGGGGAGGCCTTTGCCCTGCAGTGGGACACAACGGGCTCATAATAATAAATAATAATGTTCTCTTTTATACGGCTCGCATTTTTTCTATCTCTGAAGACTATGATAAACTAATTCGATTATATACCAATCGATTATGAGGGCGCCTAGAGCGTCATACTCAAGGCCAGACTTCCGTGTAACGCTTACTGCTGATTCAAAATTCCAGTGTGTTGACCTACTAACCATAATTTTTCTTATTATTTTAGCATATTTGTCCAATGTAAACATAACTCTTTAGAATTAACGCAACCTCGACTTTAACCCAATAACTAATTCTGCTAACGCAAAATCATATGTGTGTAACTAGAGAATAAAGTGCAAGAAACAGTTTTAGAATATAAAATAACATAATTATTGTGACCTATTGTAACATATTGTGTTTAAGTAAACTAAGTATATAACATTATAAATAATTTAATCATATTTTTCACTACTTATAGACTTTTTAAATATTGTTATCAATAGTATTGTCCTAAAAAACTATAATGTAAGAGCTTCCACCGCCTGTGATACAGGTTTATCCTAGTACAGGCACATAACATAGCATTTACCTTTGTAATTACTCTTAAGATTCTATGTAACCATTTTACCAAATGTTATTCTGAATAAACATATTATTATTATTCCATTCATTTATTATATTTACATATTTATCATATTTTTAAATATTTCTTCAAAAAATTATATTAAAAAAAAACATTTAAAAATATAAAAAATAGTAGCCCACCGGCATCGGGAACAGGGTCCAAGCTGCCGGCGGTCAGGGCTCCTGAGAGAGGAACCTCCGGACAATACGCGCCGTGTCTAGGAGTACTGCCTTCTGGATCAAGCCCTTGATCCAACTGCCTAACGAGAGCCTCCGCAGATGTTGGTCGAGGCTCTTGGCAATTAAGCCATTGGCCGTCACGACTATCGGCACAATGATTGCTCTATCCACTTCCCACATGTCGACAACCTCGCGAGCCAAGTCAAGATATTTAGTTTGTTTATCTTTCTCAGCTTTCACGAGGTTCTCGTCATGAGGGACCGCTATATCAACAATCATTGTGCGACGCTCTAGTCGATCTATCACCACTATGTCAGGCTTATTGGCAACAATAGTCCTGTCAGTGATGATAGATCGGTCCCAATACAATGTGACGCTGCCATTCTCGAGAACTGGGTCGGGCACATACCTATAGTACGGTACTTCTGATTCAACAAGATTGTATTTAAGAGCAAGTTGCTGATGGATTATCCTGGCTACAAGGTTATGTCTGTGCAAATAGTCTCCATTAGCTAAATGAGAACACCCAGAAATAATGTGTCGGATTGATTCTCCAGGCCGGTGGCATGCCCGACAGATGTCAACCGTACCGTCCTTCACAATATATTTCCGGTAGTTGTTCGTCATCATAACTTCGTCCATAATTGCAAAGACAAAACCTTCGGTTTCTCCAAAGAGATCACCAAAGCGTAGCCAGGATACGGACGCTAAAAGATCTACATCGGGCCCATGTAAGGCCCGGTAAAAGCGCCCGTGAAGCTCCTTGCCCTTCCATACTTCCTTGCGTTCATTAGTATCCATTACTATAGGTTTGCGCCAGTTCTCGTTGGCCAAGGAGAGCGGGGTGAGGCCTTTGTCCACCGCCACCACATCTCGGTGCATCCCCACGTCGGTTTCCAGGAAGTATTCCCTGAGACTGCATACCTCACGGTTGTGCAGGATCTTGGCATTTAAAAAGCCACGACCACCACACTTCCGCGGGATATACAGCCTCATCACCGATGATCGTGGGTGATGCATCCGATTTGTGGTAAGCAGAGTGCGGACTCTCCTATCCAGGGCGTCGAGTTCCGTCTGAGTCCATTTGAGTATACCGAAAGAGTACATCAAAACCGGCATGACCCAACCGTTGAAGGCGCGCACCTTGTTCCCGCCCGATAAAAGACTTTTCAGTACTTTATTCAGGCGGCCAAAGAAGCGCTCCTTCAACGATTGTTTCACGTCAGCAGCATTGATTCCCAACGCTTCCGACATACCCAAATACTTGTAAGTTTCGGTTGAGGTGAGGGATCTGAGGTGTATGGAACCTGAGAGTTGGGTTCCCACAGATTCCATAATCTCTCCTCGCTTTACATGCATGACTGCACATTTGTCCAAACCAAATTCCATTCTGATGGCACTACTGAAGGTTTCAGTTACCTTCAGTAGCTCCATCAGTTGCAAGTTGTTGGAAGCAAAAAGTTTCAGATCATCCATATAAAGAAGGTGAGATATGACCTGACCCTCTCTTCTCAACCGGTAGCCTAAACCCGAACCCTCCAGCAGTGTGCTGAGAGGGTTCAAAGCTAGGCAAAACCACAGTGGACTCAGACTGTCACCCTGGAATATGCCACGCTCGATCCTTAACGGTTCGCTGTTCTCCGAAACCCGTCGACACCCTGGATAGTGAAGGACCGTCCTCCACTGCCCCATACACGACATCAGAAAGGTGCGCAGAGTTACATCAATTTTATATAGCTCCAGCACCCTCATGAGCCATGTATGCGGCACTGAATCATAGGCCTTCTTGTAATCTATCCAACATGTCGACAGATCTCTTCGAGAACGACGAACCTGTTGGCTAATGGCAACATCAATGAGGAGCAGCTCCTTAGTACCACGGGACCCATTCCTACATCCATTCTGAGAGGCAGACATGATGGAATTTGTCTCAATATGACTATTAATTTTAGCTCTCAGGATGGATGTAAGAACTTTATAGACCGTCGGCAAACACGTAATCGGTCTATAATTTTTGGGTTCCGCAGTACTACCCGATTTATGGAGCAGGTGGGTTATTCCTGTCGTCAGGAACTGGGGTAGCGACCCTGACTCTAAGGCAGATTGGAATTGGGACGCCAAGCGAGCGTGCGAACTTTTAAACCATTTAAGCCAAAAGTTGTGCAGCCCGTCCGGCCCTGGAGATTTCCAATTTGGTAACGGACGGACTGCCCGAGCTACATCTTGGGGGCTGATGGTAATTGCCCCCATTTCTGGTATAAGTTCGCACTCTCGCTCAACCTCCCGAGTCCAATCACCCTCAGTGTGACTGACAGGCACCGACCAAATGCTGCGCCAAAATGAATACATGGCATCATCATCCGGTAGGTGCGTATCAATCACACTTTGGTCCGGTCGCTCCCAAGCCCTGTAAACCCACCTTTCGTTGCTTTGGAACGCGCGATTCTGGGTGTACCGCTCCACTCGCCGCTTGTACCGTCGTATACGGTTTGCCCATGCATAGACTTTCTGCCTCAGGAAGTCGATACGCTCTGTGATACGGGGTAGATAATCTCGAGGACTAACATCTGTCCCCGAGAACGCCCGCTTCACAAAGCGCATCACTCTAGGGCGAGTGTTGCCCTCCCTGAAGCAGATAAGTTTGCCGATGAGCGCTCTAGCCTCACCGATACGACGCTCGATTCTGCACTGCCAGGCTGGTTTAGCTGGTCGTGTAGCTCTGTCACTATTTGGAATTTTGACGTGAGCTACACGACACGCCGCTGCAGCCGCACAGTACAAGATCGAGTGGGTATCGGCAAGGTCTTCGCTGCTATCAAAACAATTTGATAGCTGCGAATCTAGAGCACACACCAACGCCCTATTTTTTCTATGCATAGGCAAACGAGGTAGACGAGGTCTAAGCTCTGGTGGTATAGAACGATACTCCCGGAATGCATCCTCCAAAGCGCTCCTCAAACGTGCATTGCACTGGGTACTCACGGATATAGCCCCGTCATCATCATCCTCACCATTGTGGTCGGGTCGCGGTGAAACACTGGGTTGCAGTTGCACCGCGGCCGGTGGTGGAACAGGTGAGACACGGCCATTCCGTGATTCTAGGCGCAGTCTATCAAGTACGGCGTCATCCAACATACGGTTACGCTGGATGACCCGCACCTGATCCGATAATCTTTGAGCCGAAACGTTGACAGCTGGTTCAAGCACCTGAAACAGAGAGAGCATCCGACCACGGTACGCAGTCAGGTTAGTTCCCCCCTCTGTAGCCCCAAAGTATGAGCGCATGACATTTTCATTAATGGATTGTGTCCATCGCATGCGCTGCACACTTCCGCCGGCAGCGGGGACCCCGCCAGAGGCCGGAGGGCCTCGAAGTCCCAAGCAGGCCGGAGGTCGGCCTCTTCCCCGCCGACGCGCAGGTGGTGGTGTCGTCGGCGGCGAGAAGTATTCGTCGCTCGAGCTCGACGCAACTGCAGCTACCGGAATCACTGGACTTACGGCTGGCGCTGGTCCCGGCGGCTGCGAGGCGGAGCTGAACGACGAATCCGAAGATGTTGGGTGTGTTTGTAGTTGTCGTGCCCGGCTTCTCGTCAACATTTCATTATAGTTTCATCGCCACGTCTTCTTGTATGAAACTTTGTTCGATGGTATATTTACTTTTGTTGGTATACGGTGATGTGTTGTGGTTTTTTATTTTTTTTCGGACTGTTTTTCGGTGGTTTGGCATTTTATTTGTTATATTATTGAATTAAATTATTGGAAAAAATTCGGCGAGAAAAAATTTTCTGACATTCACTTTGACAGCCGGGCCACAGATTATTATTATTATTATTATTATTATTATTATTAATTTTTGCGCACAATAGTAGTCGATATTATTACATCCCTAATGACTAGGAAAGGTCCTAGTCATTTGCTTCTCTTTTTCAACTTTCATAAGGTGAAAATTGAAAAAGAGAAGCAAATTCTTGCTAGCTTGACTTAATATATGAGGTGGACGACATGTGGAATGAGGATTCGGCTGTCATTGTGCCTATTGTCGTGACTGCCAACGGCCTGATGACCAAAGGCTTCGACAAACATCTGTCGAAGCTATCGTTGCGCCAATGGAACAAGTACCTGACACAGAAAGTAGAGGAAGAGGAAGCACCTCTCGATACGGCTTCCATTGTAATCTGTCTCAGGAGGGTCTGTGTCAGGAGTCCTAATCATCAACTATTTGTTCTACCAGTAATGTGCCCTGCCCGTTGCTAATTAAGTTTGGCGATTCTTCGGGAAAATTGTTTGTACAATAAAGAATAAGTAAATTAAATAAGCAAGTATTGCAATAGACTTAATAACACTAAATTATACTCTTAACCTATTTCCATTGTTCCCTCTCACCAAATTGTTTAGACATTCCGCAGTCAGAGTTGTTCTTAGGGCCGACAAATCAAATCAATGTTTTAATTTGACGACTCTAACGGGCCAATCTGAATAATTCGATTACGCCGCTCTTTCGTCCATAACTCAGTTAAGGACGGTAGGATTTATTTAAAAAAAATCAAATATTCATCGTTCCTAAGTCGGACTGGAGTTGAAATTTTAAATTTTATTTGAGTTTTAAAGTTTACTTGTGGGTAATTTAAAAATAAATTGAAAGCTATTTGTTTGTTCATATTTTTTTTGGAAAAGAGTATCTGGTAGAATTAAATGTGATTGAGAGATTTCACAATAAATTTAATTCCTTTATGTACGTTGTTGCATTTGATGTCTGAACTATTAAAAAAATGAGAAAGAAAAATATGAACATCAACAGCATCGTTCTTATTTTATTATGTTTGCAATAACAAGCAATATCACTGATCACTGGCTCTATTGTGGCTTTATGCTAAACCTAGAATTCCAGATTAACATACTTATATTTTTTAACGATCAAAATAAGAGGTCTACTCTTAGCAGAGAGGGTTAAAAAGTCACCTTGTCCAAGGTGACGTTTTTATTTATTTTTTCTTGTCTTGCACGAGGTGACTTGCCAATTAGTCAGTAAAATTAATATTATTATGATAAATTATTTCATTATATCAATTAACGATTAAGGAATCACTTCATACTGAATAATAAAGTTTTATAGTTGCGTGTGTATGCTTGTTATTTTTTCGCGCTGGAACGGCTGAACGGAATTCGATGAAACTTGGTACTGGGCTAGACCATGATGTCCTAAAACGGTACATAGAAAACTTTTTATCTAAAGAGTATGTTCCCTTAGGATAATATTCAAAGCAGGCGATGCCGTGGGCAATAGTATAAGAAAATAATATGGTTTAAAAGAAGACATTATAGAATCTTTGGAAGTTTTACAAAATATCTTTTAAATTAATGCCAATTCTAAACAATGATTCCACAGCATCAGAATGCCCCGAGCTGTGTGTCCAAGTGGAAGTAGCTGAGACAGAATAACACCTCGAGCGCCGATTGTACATACCTACGTCTGTACAATTTGGATGTCCTTGAAAAATGCTTAATTTTCGTGTTTTCCCCAAGTTTGTACGAAAGTTATTTGGTCGAAAATTTTAGTTTCTTTATATATTCTTCTATATAAATTATGTTATTTGTTTTTCCTAGAAAAATCCGAAAAAAAAAAATATTTTATTTTATTTTTTGGTGATTTACGTAAACAGTGCAATTTTCCGGGTCAATGAACCCGTGGCGCTCGATGGGATAATACAAATCTCTTTATTTGACGAAGGCGTTGTTATGTTGAATAAAACACTATATACTAATAATATGTTTTCAGCTTTACAATAGGACTGAAATTTTCTGCGTCAATCTACCCCATATATAGGTAGTGAGAAAAAGATGTAAATATAATATTGTTAGAGGTTTGGTCACATTAAGAGTATGTACGAAAGCAGACTAACAAAATGTAATATAAGTTTGTGTATTATTGACAGTTTTCCGTTACAAAATAGTATAGTAGAAAGATATAGTCGGTACTAAAGTAGAACAACCAGCACAAATCTCCTCAAACACACGAAAACCCCTTAAACAAATCAAACTGACTCCACCCGTCAGTTCCAAACTTAAAAACGCAAAAAACTGTTAAATGCGGGTACATTTTAAAAGGCCTGGATGACGTCAAAGTGGTTATAGATAAGCACAGACTGCGCAATCTATCTTCCTCGTCGAGACGTGTGTGATACGGGCACCCACATGATATAATCGAAAATCGCTTACCGCGATCCATCTACATATTCCTTCTGACATGACTAAAATTGGCTTGAAGCTTTGTTGGGCTTTCATCAAGCATGAGCTGACTTTTGTAGCAAGATTCTACAAAGTAGCTTATTGTTTTCAAAGTTCTATGGTAGTTTAGCGAACACACTTTTGAAACTTGAAACCATGGATCTAGATCTATCTTATTCCGTTTCGTATGAGTTACATTTATTTTCACCTTCTTTGGTTGAATGCCTAAGGCATAAAGTCCGAGCTCACGTGTATATTAGAGACAAATTATGTTTATTTTGCATTATTTGGTTACAAATAATAATTTTAGGCGTCAACTTATACTAGATTTTTTTTTCGTTGGGGAAAATCATCCAATGACAACCACCGCTCTTGGGTGGAGCGGGAGATAGTGTAGGCTTCGACCCGGCTGGGTCTCTGCTGTTGCTGACAACTCCTTGAGGCGCGCGGGAACAGTGGCCGGAAATCGGGATCGAAATCGCGGCGGCGGTGGCGAGAATGCCGTTGCCTGATGCGGTCGGCATCCTCCTTTGCGATCATTACTGCTTCGCAGAAGTCGGCGACCGCCTGCCACCCCTCCCCGCTCCAGACCATGGCCTCAACCAAGGCCCGGCGCGAGACATTATTATACTAGATGAGGCCAGTGTTTGCGAATCGATCTCCCTGAGAGGAAACACCAAAACTGACTCACGAGGGGAAAATCTCGTTTAAAATCCATAAAGTAGTGAACATGTAACTTTCAAATCAAATGAGCCTACCACACGCAGAAATTAAAGCAGTTTTATCTGAGCAGGCCTCATTGTACCAAAACACCGTATAAAACAAACCAACCTGCTCAGGTAAAACTTTACTAAAGCTTATGCGTATGGTAGTCAAATCAATCAAATCAAATCAAAAATATTTTTATTTCACATGGGCACTTATAAAACGGCAGAAGCTAGTGCACGGTTCCAAATTGGTCGTTTCAAAACAAAGTAAGTCGTAATAGGAAGTAGTCTAAGAGTTCGTGGAGTATACAGAGTTCTCACATTCACAATACAAAAAGAGGCTATATAAAAAAAAAAATCAGGAATAATATAATAATTACAAATATCAATAAAGTATTAACAAAATAAATTACTAACAAATTTATGTCAGTTGAAATATAAATAAAAATAAAAATATTGCAAAAGCAATGTGTCAGAGAGAAAAAAAAAATGTATAATTATTAAAAGTAGTCCTTAAGGAGTTCTAATTTTTGACGAATAATAATATAGTAAGGATATTTGGGTAGGCCGCATGTATAGGGTGCCTGCATGATAAGTGTACGATACTTAAACACGTGATTGTGCTCATGATAACAAACAATTTTTACTATAGAAGCAAAGTTGAAATCGCGAAAAAAAAATATCACCTGTCAGTACATTAGGCAATAAATGTACTGAACAGCTGATTTTTTTTTTTCGCGATTTTCCCATAGTAAACGTTGTTGGTTTTCATGAGCTCAATCACATGTTTAAGTATCGTACATTAATTACCAGTCACCCTATATAATATTTTAACTGCCCGACAGTCAATAACTTTACCCGTAGTTCGTAAACCTGCAGTGATTGTGTTTCAAATGAAAGTTTAGATTTTATACAATTTATTTGACCAGAAGATACACAGTGTTTTAATTAATAAATCAGTTCCTGGAATCAAGTAAAAAATATTTGATTCAGTACCCCTAAAAATGTGAAACACGTATTTTTATAATCAAGTACAATATTTACCCAGCACCCAGTGAAGTGTATATTGAAAAATATAAAAAATTACACTAGGTACAACATGTATGCGAAAAAACATTTCAATCAAAGATATTTGCATATCGCCGGCTGAATAGCGGATACCAATTAGCTGGGTTCCAATTAATCCAATGCATGAATCTGACGAACTGACAGATGTTAGTAAAAAGTCCAATTGGATTTTAGTGCGAGATTTAGGAACGGGCGCAGGCGAATTGTCATATGTCAAGTTGTCCACGATTCGCGAGTGCTCGAGTTTTTCGAGATAGCGGTAAAAAGAATGGCACAAAAATAAACGTTTGACAAAGGTTGGCGGTCTAGGACATTGTTAATGGAGAGACAATCAGGTTGATGGGTCTGATTGAAGGCTTTAACAGTCACCAAAACAATGGCGCAAAAAGACTGCTCAGAAGTAGAAACTGGTCAAAGACAGTACTCCTTCCGAACTATGACTTGTTTCACGTGAGAAATCAAAAAAATATTTCTCATGCTCTGATTGGAGCGGAAGGCAGTGACAAACTTTTACTGACTACGACCCACAGTGTTCCTTCCAATAATCGCAGCCATGGAAATCAGCCAAATGGCGTCATCAGCCCTAACTGACTCTTACAATTTTGCTGACACCGCTTGGAAGTGCGCTTGGAACACGACGCGATGTCGTCCCAGGCTTGGATCTTACCGGAGGATCATACGTTGATCTACCTATGGCTCGTCATCAGTAAACCCGCGCCTAGGGCTTGAGGCTGGTTTCCACCTCATGGTACACACGTACTATCAGTACTATGGCTAGGCTATGCAATTTTGACAATGATTAATTAGGGTTCTGCACCCAAAAGGAAAAAAAAAACTGGGCAAGTGCGAGTCGGACTCGCGCAATGAGGATTCCGTGCAGACTACAATTCCCGAATGGAGTCTCGAAGATCTTTCCGAATTGCATTTTGTTTTTGTGGCGTAAATAACAATAAATTTACTGTTTTCAGATTTTTTCCTATATTTGTGCTATAAGATCTTGCTTTGTACCAAATTTCAGGATTCTGGGTCAACGGGAAGTACCCTATGAATTTCGATCTTTGAGAGTATCAAAATATACGTTTTTTTGCTACATAAACGGCCGTATCTTTTTTATTCGATAACGCAGAAGTTTGATTTTTTCACAGCTTAAAAGGACTGCAGACTTGAGTATACGTATATAGTTTTAATTTCAACTTGATAACTCTACGCTTTCTTGATATAAAGGGTCTTGACAGATAGACGGACGAACAACAAAGTGATCCTATAAGGGTTCTGTTTCTTTTCCTTTTGAAGTATGGAACCCTAACAATGCCAGCAATGCCTTAATGTTACTGACCACGGAGAATCCTGGGTTTCTGAAGTACTTAGCCCTATATCCAGCGACCACAGAGCAGCTTAGAAGCAGATGTGCTGCTGTTAAATCACTACTCTATAGCACAAATACAGAGAAGGTGGAAATATTTTGAGCTTCTCATCTTCAACATAACTTCCATTTTAGATAAGCTTAAATCCTAATACCAAAACCTAGCTCCAATCGGATCTGTATCGGGTTCTACCCGGAGATCAAAAATGCATGTTCGTATGCAGATAGGCTCCCCAAAAACCTGTACATGGTATCTATGCGTTTCTGTAAAGGATTCAAAATAGAAATCTGTGAATAAAGCGGATAGATAGTGTGGTTCACCTTTTGAATAATGCTAGAGTGGAAATACTATGCACTTTAGGTATAACACAGGCTTTTGGGAGTTTTGTACGAAAAATCTCGTGTTATATTTTGGTCCAAAAAATATCAGCACACGAAGGATTTTTGGCCGTTTTTGCTGAACCCGAATGTTTCACAGAAGGACTCCTTATCGACATACGTCGCCTTGTATTACGGAAAAACATCATCTTTTTACCATCGCACCACCAGACGTCGAGTATAAATATATTATATTCGGTCTTCCCATCCGATTATAGTTCTGTACCCCTAGCCAAGTTGCTAATCTGCAACAGTTAACGCTTGTAGAAAGCTTCAAATGTACGGGAATGACATCGTCTTAACGCTCAGTCACGTGGTCACAACAAAAGAATTGGCGGCAAGGTCAACTCGAAGCGCTCGGCGCAAGCGAAACGGTTGTAACATGGTTAGGGGGGCAGGTGACTTCAAGGCTAGAGTAAATACGTTCTTAATAAACTAGTGCGCCTCATCATATAAGATTGCATTACCACTTACCATCAGCCATGGCGCAGTCAAGCACTAGTTTATATTATTTTTATAAAAACACAATTAAAGGTCGAAATCAGAAGTACTACAGTAAGGTTTGACTACCATGAAAACCGGTATGAAGGCTTGAAGGAACGGGATGAGTTTTTTATTCAGTAAGACTCTGACACTATCTCCCGCTCCACCCAAGAGCGGAGGTTGTCATAAGATGATTTTTCTATAACGTTTTTTTTTTTTAATGATAAGCAGCAATCGACATTATAATAACATTTCTATTAAAAAAAAGAAAACAGTTTTATCCATCTGAAACTGGCTACAAAAATTAATTGTGACAGAAAAAATCAGGTTCCACCATCAAAGATATGATATACGGATACATTGCTGTCCGCCAGTGTCATGAAGTAATTGGATTTTTCACTTCAATGTACGCACAGCGTATATATATACGTTACTCTACTTTATTATATCTGACGTCAGTGTGTGCTTAATAGTGTTTTAAAATTAAATTCTGGTGTTTTTTAATGTATTCCACAGAGTTTGAATGATGTATGGATATGAAATGTAAAAAATAGGCCGGTCAAGTGCAAATTGGACTCGCGCACGATTTTATTTTTTTAATTCTGTTGTTAGTATCTGTATAACGGCAAAAGAAATACATCATCTGTGAAAATGTTAACGGTCTATCTATCACAGTTCATGAGATATAGTCCAATGAAAGATGAACAGTGGCGTCTTAGTCTTAAGTCCCGTTTTTACACTTTGGGTGCGGAATCCTAAAAAGTCACCGCTAGCTCAGCTCTTTGTGTCTAAACACACTATGCCGAACGTACGCGGCCGAAGTTCCGCGGCTGATTTTACGTTCCAACGTATTCGGCTGATATGACACACCATAAGTGCCGAACTTACGCGGCAGAAATTCAGTTGCGCAATTTTGTGTGTATATTCAGTGTTTCGGGCGCGGGCGGGGGCATGCCTGCCTCCCGCTGCTCCCCACTCCCGATCTCCGTCGGCAATCGAACCGAACTTCGGTCGCGTATAATGTGTGTTCTACAGAATACGTTGCCGCCGAATTTCCGCTGAACTTACGCCCAACTGAAGTTCGGCTGTACGCTATAACGCAACGTAATTTCGGCATAATGTGTCGCCAATAATTCAAATAGCATTGCAGGCGTAATCATGCCGAACTTCCGTCGCGTATCCTCGGCATAGTGTGTTTAGACACTTTAACTTAATTTAACGTTCTGTACTGGCTGATGAAAATCTTTACTAGTACGACTTTTCCAGGCTGATAAGATCTTTTTGAAGTGACAAGAAATTAAAGCAAGTGTTACATTTATTTTACCAATTTTTGTACGAGTTCAAATCTGTTTTGGACTAGTTTATTATTATTATTATGAGCCCGTTGAGTTTCACTTCAGGGCAAAGGCCTCCCTTTCGTTATTCCACTCTTTTCTGTCTTTAGCCACTTCTGGCCAATCCATAAGGTAGGAGTTCAAATCGTCACACCATCTCCTTCTGGGCCTACCGCGTCATCGGCTCCTGCTGTTCGGAATCCAGTCAGTAGTTGCTTTCGCCCAACTTTATTGCGGCATGCAGATGCAGATTAAAAAAAAAAGATGCAGATTCAAAATTCAAGTTTTTTTTTTTTCACAAGGCCTTACATTACACTTACTTATAAAACGTCAGAAGCTAGTGCACTAGATGTGAACTAAAAAACTTAAATGAAAATTTTTCTTCATTTCTATTTATACTTAGAGTAAAAAACTAATGAAACTGTACAACAGATAACACACGGTTAAATTCGTATAAATACTTAACAACCCGATCGTTAAAATGAAATGACCACACAGAATTGCGTATGCTGTATTCATTAGTACAGATTATTTAGGACAATGTTTGCCTAAAGCCTATTTATTGTGCAACATAAATAAAATTGTCGACAGAAAAATAGAACCTATTGTGATTTTTGTGACCGAATGTGGACCGAATCGTTGTGGTGTTTAACCCTAGAGCATTGATATAAAGGGGTTAAAATATTGCAAGTCCTAAGCTTATGGCCCATCGCACACGGCGACTTTTTGTAACTATGCTATCGCGCGTTCCGTAAACATGCTACAGCATCGCTACTAACAAGCATTAGTCGCATTTGAAACTCGCTACAAAAGCGAAGCCAACGCGCTACAACATCCCGACTTCTTCTTCTTCTTTTTGCATCGCGACAAAAGCACGACAGTGTCGCGATTGCATCGCAACTGAGAATCGTTGTAAAGGCAAACAGCTAGCGATTGCATCGCGACTGTATCGATGCGAACGCTCGACACTTGCTATTGCATCGCTACAAAAACTCACCGTGGGCGAAGAGCGTATTTTTCTTTTTATTGAAAGAAAGAAAGAAAGAAAATGTATTTGTCAAACATGCGTTTACATAAACTGACATAACAGACATGCAAGGTGTTAAATTAATAGTGTTTTATGAGCGTCCATGTTAAACAAAAAACAAACTAGTGTTTGACAGCGATCTCACCTGATGGTAAGCAGTGATGCATTTTCTGATGGTGAGGCTCACTAGTTTATACGCATATTCACTCTTGCCTTGAAGACACTCAAATTACAATCGGACGGGAAGACCGCAGCAGGCAGATTGTTCCAGTCCTTCGACATACGCGGTATAAACGACTTAATACGTCATGTTGCACTAGGATGATGTCGATCTTTCAGTGTGTCGCACAAGCTTGCTTTCGAACTATGGTAAGTCGCAGTATAGTTTTATCGCACAAGCTTTAATCACGTATCCATTAACACGTAGTACACTTATCTTTAAAACCCCCTAAATTATTACTTGTGTTGAATGGCCCATAAGTGACCGACATTGTCAGGCCTATTGGTCTAGTAGTTAGTGACCCTGACTGCTATGCCGGAGGTCGTGGGTTCGATTCCCACCCAGGACAAATGTTTGTGTGATGAGCACAATCATTTGTTCTGTGTCTGGGTGTAATTTATCAATAATATGTATGTATGGAGAAATATATAAGTATGTTTATCAGTTGTTTAGTACCCATAACACAAGCTCTGCTTAGCTTGGGAATAGAAGGCGTTGTGTGACAGTTGTGGAATATTATTATTATTATTACTGCTGTGAGCGGTAGCTCAGCGCGGGGCGGCAAGCGAACATACAAGCATAAGAACAAAACGTTTTGGGAACACATTCATTGTGCGTGCGGCTAGCGAGTGGAATTCCTTGCCGGAGTCTGTGTTTCCTGATAGCTACAACCCGAGAATCTTTAAGTCGAGAGTGAATAGGTTTCTTTTAGGTAAGCGCGTTCCATCGTCGAGCGCATCGTCGCTTTCCATCAGGTGAGATAGCGGTCAAGCGCGAACCTATCAACGATAAAAAAAGTATGAAAATGTTTGAAGCATGCCACGAGACGCCGCTCATAGCGCCATGCACCAGTTTATAGATGAAAAAATGAGAAATTAGAGACAAAGAAAAACAAATAGTGTGTCCAGGACAACTAGATCCAGATCACTACAAAGACAAAACACACCAAAAATATAAAAACGTACACTATTCACACTATTTACACAGGTGGCATCTGTATGAAGCAAAACTCATCGAGAAGACATCGTTAGGGTAATCCAACAAGTATGTCTATGTCTTGAAATAGCACATAAAATACTTTTAACTCAGAAGTATGTCTCCTAGGAACAATTTTCTATTTTCACGTAGGCGAAGCGAATACTAATTATAATTAATAACTCGTAAGGCCCCTATTTTCGAATAATCGATTCTCATTATTTCGATAACGAACATTCCTGGTACTTATTCAACAATGCTAGTATTCAAAAAGCGATTCAAATAAATCGACAAAATTATAAGTAACGTAGCAAGCGCCCCGTCCCGCGAGCCATAGGATCCGTTCGATTATTATTTATGCAAAATCTACGTGGCGAACAATAATTTATGATTTTCGAACGCGACATGAATAATAATATAACGAAATACCCCTAATTGTTATGTTATTGGTAATTTGAACGATAAACTGATGAAATTCGCGGTTCATCGGGTGGGAAATTTAGATTAGCTTAACGTACATATGTTTAATGTCAGTTGGGGATGTATAATTAAACATTAGGTTTAATGAATTGTACCATCTATACTTATTTATCTATAATATGTGTGTATTTAGAAGTATATAAGTATGTTTATCAGTTTTCTAGTACCCATAACACAAGCTTTGCTTAGCTTGGGACTAGACGGCGTTGTGTTCTGATAGTTGTGGAATATTATATTATATTACGAGTATCTAAGACGAATATATTATGCTCGTATTACTATCTACACTCATATTATAAAGAGGGAAATTTGTATTTTTGTATGTGTGTTTGTAATAAATAAACTCAAAAACTACTGCGCCGATTTCAAAAATTCTTTCACCATTGGAAAGCTACATTCACCCTGAGTAACATAGGCTATATTTATTGTCCGTGCGAAGCCGGGACGGGCCGCTAGTAATATTATAAAGAGGTAAAGTTTGTTTTTTTGTTTCCTTCTTTGTAGGAGGAAGTATTGGTCCGATTGCTAAATTTTATTTACCGATATTTCTGTCAGTGAATAAAGTGCTGCTTTATTCCTGAGTGATATAGGTAATATTATATTTTATGTAGATGGGAGAAGCCGTGGGCAAAAGCTACTAAAGTATATAATAAATACAAATTTCGGTTATCGTCATGGTTCATTAGAGAAACGATAGACGTTTTAGTCAGTAATAGTTTGGCAGGCACTTCTGATCTAGTGGGAGAAGAGAAATACTCCTAGAACTAGCGCCGTGAACAGAATGAGATTGTAACTGCACATAATTATATTATCAATTAGCTTTTGCCCGCGGCTTTGCTCGCTTTAACACGGTTCCCCTTTCTGTGGGGGGTTAGTGAACTCCCCTTAGTGAACTCCACTGCGGGTGACGTAGCCTACGACAAACTTATTATTTGCGGTTGGTACAGTAATCGGGTCTAGGGATAAAACCGCAAAATTAAGTTTGTTTTTTATAGTAGGTAGATATATACTTTTCCGAGATAAAAAGTACCCAGTGTGGTGCCCAGGGTATTAAAGAATAATTATACCAAGTTTCATCGTAATCGAACCGGTAGTTTTTGCGTGATGCCTGACCAAACAGACAGACAGACAAAAATTTTTGTCTAGTCTAATAACACCCCCAGCCATTTCTTTTTTTGATATTTTCAATGTACAGAATTTTCACGTCTACAGTTTTATTATAAGTATAGATATAGATTTAATAACATGGGGATCTCTTTGAAAACTCTTAGCAAAATATCTTATGTTTTGCAAGTTAACCCGGGTTAAAGACTAGATCAGTAAACAAATATAAATACGCATATTTTAATAACTAAATATTAAATATCTAACCACAAAATCTCCTCTCTTTCTAAGAGTCAATTTATTTTACCTTGGACATCCCACAATCTTGCAGACCGTCTGCTCAGTACATTATCGAGCTTGCAAATCTTTCTTTCATTCAGCATTAAATTAAATGAGCATCAAACGCTAACCAGCTTAACCTCAATCTCCAATTCCTTTGTGAACTCAAGAGGAAAGCCATTCATAGGTAACTCAGAGTTTTCTAAGATTTTAAACAGAGATAGTCGAATAAAAAATACATCCCAATTACGGGAGTGCGCCCGATAAAGGAGCAAAAAACACGTCCGCTCCCGAGCGCTCATTATGCTAAACCCAGATATGACTTGACTGATGTTAGCCCGCGCCGCAATTTGTCGACTACCCTCCACTTAACGCGACTTAGGATTAAGCAAATTGCTTAATATTGTAGCACTTGTGAGCCACGTTTTCGTTCCGTTTAGTGAGTGAATTTCATTTGTTAGTACTTTCTTTATCAAGGTCCATCTTGGTTTTTTAAGGTTCCGTATGTCAAAAGGAAAACGGAACCCTTATAAAATCACTTTAATGTTCGTCTGTCTGTCAAGACCCTTTATCTTGAGAACGCGTGGAGGTGTCGAGTTGAAGTTAAAACCATATACTTACGTCTGCGGTCCCTTGAAGCTGTGAAATCAAACTTCTAAATTAACAACAAAAAAAAAAAGACACGGCCGTTTATATTGCAAAAAAAAGGTTTATTTTGACATTCTCAAAGAATTCAAAACTCAAAAGGTAGAACAATTAAATTTGGTATAAAGCAAGGTCTAAAGCACAGGTAGAGAAATAAATCTAATAAAAACCGTTAATATTTAGTAAGTCACAAAAAAAAAATCTTTTTTTGTGTGCGATTCGAAAAAATCTTCGAGACTCTAAGTTTGTAAGGAACCCTCAGTGCTCGAGTTTAACTCGCAGTTGCCCTGTTTTTAGTTTTAACTTCTGACCACTGGACAAAAGTCTCCACAAAGTGGGTATCTGAGGAAGGACGACGCCGCCCGTCGAGATCGACCTGGGAAGAGGTGGCGAGAACACCTAGACGCTTACGTCAAGGGTTGAGTCTTTGTCCAGTAGAGGGAAAGTGTTGGGTAAATAACCACACTGGATCCGTCGACCAATGTCTTGTGGGAGGACCTTCTTTCTTTCACTCTCACTCTCCCTCTCTCTTATATAGAATAGAATAGAATAGAATAGAATAGAATAGACTTTACTTTATATTTTGACGTAATGGCGTTAGACTCAGGGGACCGCTGCGGTCCTCCCACAAACGGACATTTTTATAGGGAGCTGGAGTGGGTCCGCGCCACAGACCAGGAGATACAAAAATAAAAAAATGCGACTGTTTTAGTTTTGAACCCGCGATTTACAACTCGTAAGTCGGGACCGTTAGCACTGGGTCACCACCACTGCTCTTATAGCAACCTTAATATTTTCTTAAGACAAACACAATTCTTCATCAACAACTCGATTTACACTAGAATTATGTAAAAGTGCTCTTGGTAAGTTCATTGACTGCGTCTGACCGCGGTGCATGACTTGTGTGCTTAGCATGAAAAATTCACTTTATCTTAAGAACTAAATCTTATACGCAATTTCATGTTTCATATTTATCCTTTGTTATATTTTAACGAGTTCATTATTTTTGTAAAATAATACCTCATTATTTCTGCTTAGTTTTTGAACAATAATTTGAATTAGTGACAAGTAAAAGCAGTAAACATCTTTGTTCATCGTGTTTTTTATTATTGTGATAAACAGGATTATATTTTGTTCCCAAGGGCTGATTCCTTGGTATCGGCCCTGCTGGGGTTTTGCTAGTCACCTGTTGGTCGACGATGGAGCACGCTTGCCTAGAAATAACCTATTCACTCTTGACTTAAAGACCCCTAAGTTGTAGCTATCAGGAAACGCAGACTGCGACAGAGAATTCCATTCCTTGGCTGAACGCACAATAAATGTGTTCCCAAAACGCTTTGTGCGTGTGGGTGGAATGTCTACCATGTACCGGTGGAGCAATGCCATACGTCTTGTGATCCAAGATGGAACTGACTTGACGTTTGATTGTGCGATCCTAGTGCACACTCCCCCAAATGTAAACGATAGAAAACCGACAGGCTAGCAACTCGTATATAACCGTTGTGTTGTGTCTTTACCGAATAAAAGTTTTCTATTCTATTCTATTCTAACTCGGCGACAATGCTCAAGACTTTGGAGCTTCACCTCTTCAAGTGCATCATAACCGATGATTCTCTCGCCTCTCAGTCAACTTCAGCGCATCAAGCTGGTATTTGGTAGACCCATCCCAAAGATGAGAACAGCACTCCCTACACGATCGAACTTAGGCTTGATATAGATTGAGCAGCTGTTCCGACGTGAAGCACCGTCTCACCTTTGCTATCCATCCTTGTTGACGCTATATACTAAGTTCTGCCAACGGCTTCACTCACGTGAAAGCAGGTTTCTCCATATAAACTTCAGACCTCCATTTCGTACCGAGCTAAATTTAAAAAAAAATATTTAGGGCTCGCCTAAGTCATAATATATGCCTTGTGCAAAATTTCACGCTCCTAAGTTTCTGCTGCGGGTAGATATGTTCGTCAGCCAGTTACTCCTATTATATCATTTTTTTTTTCAATTTAAACTAAGCTTGACTGCGATCCCATGTGATGGTAAGCAGTGAGTCTATGCAATCGTTGATGATGAATCTTACTATTAAGAGCCTATTCACTAGATGATAATAATAATATGAAATACTAAAAGTAGCTTTAAGAGTAATTGACTAACATTAACTTATCACATTTTAGTGCTCTCTAAATTATTTTCTATTAAATTTATGTTCGTTACGGGATTCTGATTTCATTTAGTGAATTAATAGCTTAATGAAAGGGCGGGATGCAGTAATAAAATTATAAAGCTTTTACTAAATGAGATTTCAGTCCAGCTTGCTTTAATAATTTTGTTATCAAGCTCTGTAAATTACTGCTCTATTATTTGTAAAATACACACCTATCCACGTCATAACGGCTATGTTTTTTTGATGCAGGCAAATCCTAAATCATCCAATGACTCTTCCCGTTCTAGGGTGGAGCAAGAGAGTGTGTCAGACTTTAACTAACTTAAACCCACCTATGTCTTATACTTGACATGACACGCAACGCTGTCAAATAGTCCAATACATCTCCTGCGTCATGTAAATGTTTTGAAAAATGCAACTCAACGTTTCTCAGTATCTTCCAAGGCTGCAACTTGCTCCTTCGCGTGACATACTGTTTGACTAGCTTTTGCCCGCGGCTTTGCCCGCGGTCACAATAATAGCCGTCACTCAGGAATGAACCAGCTTTCTATTGGTGAAAAATTTTGGCAATCGGACCAGTACTTTCAGCGATTACCTCCTACAAACAAAAAACAAAATTTACCTCTTTAAATTATTAGATTAAATAATTTGACAGCGTTGCGCGTTATGTAGTGGGAGTTTTGTGTTTGATATCGCGAGGCGTGCGTTGTGAAAGGTTCGTCTCGCTTGCCTCGGCCTGTGTGAATCGATGCAAACGCGCGCCGCCTCAATGCGAGCCTTGCGCTTCCGTACACGGAGCCATATTCCTATAATGTAACGTTTTGTTCACCAGCGTCTTTACTTCTTTTTTAATATTGAATGAATCACTATACAAGGTGTAAAGGACAGCCCTCCACAAACTTCAAGGGCTTGCTCAGTAGACGAAATTGAACAACCTACCATAAAAAAAAATTCAGGAAACGAAAAAAAAAATCCGTCTCACCATACAAAATTATTAACTTGACTGGACAGTTTCTATGGAGAGGCTGAATTTTTATTTCGTTTCCTGAAAAAATTTTTTATGGTTGGTTGTTCAATTTCGTCTACTGAGCAAGCCCTTAAAGTTTGTGGAGGGCTGTCCCTTACACCTTTTATATGCTGTAGCGGCAATTTGGACGTCTCGCCTTGTCGGAGCCATACTTCTACTGACGAACTTCATGCGTGGTTGTTTGCATGCTGAGCTTGAGCATGTGTCGTTCGGGACGCATGCATAAATGTACCGTCTTAAGCCTTAGGTTGAGGCATGCGTGACAAACCATTCACGACGCACGCCTCGCAATGTCTTTTCGCGGCTTTAGGTTTCAAATAAAGTACCTACTCAATGTTTAACACAGTTTTGTAGTAAATTAAGTTGATGTACGAGGTCCGGGGCACCTCCAAACTGAAGGGTAAATACCCTAATCAGAGGAATATAAATGGCATCAAGGCTTAACTTTCCAAAACATAGTTTACTAAATCAATTTGCTCGAGAAAATACCAATATTTTATCGAGCAAACTAGTCTAACCTGAACTGACTAATAGACTGTATAATGGTATGAACTAAAATTTTATTCGAAGTTTCATCTCATAATTTAGTATTTGTAGAAATTAGTCCTGAGTTGAGCGTTGCGAATACTGCTAAAGCTTGCACTGACTGGACAGGTCCACTCGAATTGGTATGGTTCTTTTTTTAAAATACCATTTGAAACTAATCTGCATGGTTCTCATGTTATTTGACCATTACACATTTACTGTATGGACTTTAAAAGAGACTTTGACCCTTGAGTTCGTTTCGGTGTTTCTTCTCAGTGTAGTCAGCTAAGCAACACCGGCCTCATCTAGTTTAAACTGACCCAAAAAAAATTGACGTGTGAAAGTGTTTTTTAAATCCTATTTGCAAAATAAATATTAGTTATCATTTATCATTAAACGTGTTGATGATCATTAATTACGAATATGTCGCGTTGGGAGAGCTAGGTTTCCTAAGGTTTCACTGGACAGCGTATGTTTCTGAAACACCATTAATTTTGGTAAGTCTGGGAAGTAAATAGTTTAAATAAAGTAGTGAGACTTTGTCGGGAGCAAAGTGACGATACGGTCTACTTGTCTATTGGGTAAAATATCATTGTTTTAGTATGTTTGTGTTGCCAGTGACGTTATGGTTAAAGATATTTTTTTTTCTCATAATACTTATCTATTTTGCAACAGTAAGGACTGCATCATCAAATGGTTACTCTCTTTTCTAATTATCTTATTTTAATATGTTGATTAATTCTTATAAAGAATAATTACTAACTAAGAAAGAGTGTATATATTCAAAACAAAAAAAAAATTGAATATATACACTCTTTCTCGTAGTTAGTAATTATTTAAAAAAAATTTAAAAGAGTAACCATGTTTTTTTTTTAATTAATTTATTTATTTATTTTTTTCGATGGGAAAAATCATCTAATCTAATCATCATGGTTACTCTTTTAAAAAAATGGTTGTTTTTACAATATTTCCATATTACAGTATTAATAGATATTATGTAAGAACAGTGTAGACCAGTCTATATTGTGTTCAAAAGCATAATAAATTTAATCATATTAAAAAAGTGAGTCATAACAGAAAGTAAACTAAGAATTGGAATTCCTTAAAGGTTAAGCTTAATGCTATATGAGGAACTAATTAATTTATTAATAAAGATCTTATTGCATTGCATACAAAATGTACCAAAAATCACACCTATTAATGAATTTTGAATTAAATATATTTTAATATGACAAAGGTACCCGAATGATGCAGCTATCTGAACATAATATACCATAATTGACGTGAGGATTTCTAAAAAGTTTACTCTATAACGATCAGAACTCTTAGTACTAGTTTATGTTCCTTATTTTGTATATGTATATTTATAAACAAAATCCAAAGTCCAAAACTACTGAACGAATTTTCATGCTGTTTTCCTCAACACATAGAATGACTCATGAGGAAGGTTTAAATTTACAATGTATGCATATTATAGTGGAAAAAAGCTGAGATTTTCAAAGATTCGTAACATCTGTGCGAAGCTAGTGCAGTTTGTTAGTTACAAAATAAAGAAAACAGCATAAAAAAAAACTGCTCTTATCAAGCTCAGTTGTTGAAAAACTCCATTTTCCTTCCTTTAAGTCCGAAGACGTAACAACTAACACATGTCAGAACTTAGAAAAGTGTTTCCTTGATACGAGAATGGAAAAGTTAAAAATATATTAAGTAGAAAAAGTTTCTTTTAATCACACAACTTTCTTAAACCATGACACCTATAAATGTAGTGGTAACAAAGCATTTTTTTATTTTTGCCATAATAATTATTGTTTAGTTCCTCCTTGCGTCGTATTCCTCAATGCTGAGGGTCGTGACCTTCCTGCTTCATCACTTTAACCTTTATGATATTCCTCCATCTGTTTCTGTCACTGGCGGTGTGAAGGGCATTGTACATCGTAGAGTCAAGAGCGGTGCGGATCTGGTCGGACCAACGTATTGGGCTGCGCCCGCGAGGCCTTTTTCCCATCCACTTTACCGGTCATAATGAGCCTTTCGAGGTTGTCACCGTCTTTTCTTGCAATGTGACCGAAGTATTGCAGAACCTTGCGAAGACACTCGGACGACAGCCGTGAGGCGATTTTAAGTTCTTGCAAGATGGATACGATGGATTGTTTTGTTACACATTGGCTTTTGACCGCGGCTTTTCCCGTGCACAAAAAATAAAGCCAATTAGGAATAAAGTAGCTTTCTATCGATGACAAAATTTTAGCAATCGGACCAGTACTTTCAGAGATTACCTCCTACAAACAAAAAAACAAACTTTACCTCTTTATAATATTAGTGTAGATGTAGAAAAATCACTGTTGAGCGAGCAATGAGTAGTTCGCCATCCGCTCTTCCGATGGGTGCTATTCTCTAAGAAAACAGCCTTGAGCACATTGTAGTGTAGAGTACATTGAATTAACAACCCAATGCCCCTTTACATTGGATTGTTAATTCAATGTACTGCGCTCACGACTCGTCGCTGTGCCAGCGCTGAGCTCAAGGCTGTTTTCTTAGAGAATAGCACCCAAGGAATGAGCTCGAGTCGTCGACGGTGCGTAGTGTAAGGAGGTACTGCAGTGGCCCTGCGGCGTTAATGCCTGCTAGGACCATGAAAGCCATGGTTCTGAAAAGGATACTCATGGCCCTAGAACCCAAAAGGCAACTGAAGGAACATAGTCAGACACAACCCTCTCGCACCATCCTAGACTTTGTTGAATACAATACTAATATCAAATTATCAAAAATATTCCGATCAACGGCCGTGCGTAAGAAAAGCCAAGTTAGATTAATAGATTAATATAATTTTCATCATCATCATGAGGGCTTGCGGATGGCGAGCAATGAGTAGCTCGCTGTCCGACCGTCCGGTACAATTGCCGAAACGAATCTTGAGCGCTCGGCGTCAGAGTGGGGATCGCTTTGCGCATTGCATACATTGGCGAGCCAATCGTCTTTGATAGATGCATGCAGCATTGCAGGAAACGAATCAGGAGTGACATCTATGACGCGATGGCGTGGCGAGCCAATCACTGACACTCCCTGCCCCCGCATCTCAATTCGCACCACTAAAGAGACCGAATATTTGACTTCTGCGCAACTTGAAGCCAGCGATCAAGATCCGTGACGGCAATTGTAACTGTCCGGACCGAACGCAAGTCGTTGACGGCGCGCACTGTTCCCGCGCGTCTCAAGGAGTTGTCAGCAGCAGCAGGTTCCCAACTGGGTCGAAACCTACTCGGGACCAGGGTTATCCGAAAGGGAAGCTCGGTCACGGTACGAAACGCAAGAAGGGACACGAGTGGGTTTTTAGTCAGTAAAAGTCTGACACTATCTCTCGCTCCGCCCATGAGCTGATGTCAATAGATGACTTTCCAACCGCGAAAAAAAAAATAGCAGTAGTAGCAGTATGCTCTTACGCCTCTATAATAAATCAATGTGATTATCAAGTACCTACTAAATTTTTGTTTAGACAAACAGCGTACCGTCCAAAACTTAAACAAGCTAATACTATAACTAAACCCAATATTTATTTATAACAATTTTCTTAACGGTTGTTTACAAGACAGTACTTCGACTCAAGAGCCCGCTGTCCCGACCATTACATAATAATAATATGGAACAACTAGTACCTAGTAGCAACAGAATGGGCCGTAAGTGCCACTCCACACGGTCGCGGCGTGTGCGGGAATACCAATATTCTAAAAGCATGCTCACACATTCCATACATGTTTTGTATGATGCGTTTTATTCAAAAGGCTTTTTTCGTGAAATTCAGGGCAAAGCTCGCTGGCGAAAATTGAAGGATATTATGAGTTTACGGCGAAAATATTTTACTTAATTCATGTGAGAGTTTGGATTTTCGTGTGAAATAAGTTTGCTTTCTTTATGTTTTTAGATTTCTGTGCGATGTTGAGTTGAGACCATCGACATAAATTCTAGTGATAGACAAGCGCTTTCATGGAATCTATTTATGAAAATACTGAAAAATTATAGCAAGACCGCTGCAGCGCTACATTAGCATTATGTCGTCTAACAGAACTATTAAAACATGCAGCGCTTAGATGGCTTTTAGAGGATACTTTTATTCGCGACCAAAATGTCATAAGCGCCATGAATTTCGTGGCACTTACGTGTTTCGTTCAACATATTGTCATGTCCAAAGTGTAGCTACACTTGTACAGTTTACATTACACCTGAGTCGACTGAAGTGAGTGTTCGCCACGCCTAATCTAGTGCGTAGTACATAATATATAATTACCGATTGTAATATCATCATCATCATCATCACCAGCCTTTTTAAGTTCCCACTGTTGGGACTCAGACCTCCTCTCTAGGAGAGGGAATGGGCCGTAATGCACCACGCAGCCCCAGTGTGGATTGGTGAATGTCACATGTCTTCGAATTCTTGGTTCTAGGACATGCCGGTTTCCTCACGATGTTTTCCTTCACCGTTTTGAGAGCAGTGGTGATGAAATAAATTACACAAAGTAATGCGCCTGGCTGGGTTCGAACCCACGACCTACAACTCGTAAGTCGGGGCCATTACTACTCGGCCACCACTGCTCCCTATTTGTGATTGAAATATATATAGTACATACTAGCTGCTGCCCGCGACGTCGTCTGCGTGAAGGCTCGACAGAACCAAAAATACCTAAGATGCCAGTGTCGCTATAGGATTATAAGTAAACAACTTTTAAAATAGCATTAAAAGTTATATGGGAATCCTGCTGAGTTCAGTCATAAGATGTGACTGAAGGAAATAGAGAAAATAATGCAGGAATACATTCCAGGACACAAAAGAGTAAAAATACGTACAAAGGTATCATACCTTACAACACGGGAAGTGTTGTAAGGTATGACTACCCTTAGTAGTTATGCTGCCAGGAGCTAAAATGGAAAGAGAGTCAGGACTGGTGACGCGGCAGCAAGCGACGTACAGTTGCCAGTGTGAGAAGCACTTGTCCTGAGGTCGACACCCGCTGCCCTCAGTGTCTACCCCTGCGACTTATTGATGGTCATTTGGAAGCAAAAAGCCATGGGGAACTGTACGCGCCTGAACTGGAACGGGGAGTTATGAGGTATGAGGGGAATGTCTGGTATAAATAATGCCTTGCCGACACCACAACCCGTAAAAATTTCCGCCTCAATAGTGTGCCTGTGGAGCGAGATAACTTTAAGGCGGGTCCCGTTACACAACTTCGGAGTCCCGATTATGCTTCTTCGGAACCTATCTCAGATTCCAAAGAAGCATAATCGAGACACCGACCTTCAGCTTGATGGTAAGCGCTGGAAGTCCACTTGCTGACGGGGAGTTCAGAAATTGCACGGGATAATGTGTGGCGTCATCTTGCTCGACAACAGTGTTTATCGAGGTGTAGACCACTTCATTCCCCTCAATTTCCGAGAGAATGCATTCGTTAATTGCTGCAGCCTCATAATTTTTGGGCGTCAAAATGGCCTGCTCACACACCTAAGAATTCTGCTGGTGCGGTATACGACTGATATCCCCGTACACACAGCGAATGAGTTCTTCTAAGCTGGATACCACTCTACCGAGAGACTCTGGAAGCACCACCCGTCCACCTCTCTCTTCTGTTAGAGTGCTTGAGCACGTGCATTTCCGCCGAGCCGAGCTCTCATATTAATGGTCAAGCGCAGCGTACGAACTCGTGACCACAACGAAGCATTTACCTCGTCAGCCCTCGATCCCCGCGTCACCTCGGAAAGTGTTTGCCGGAAATCGCCACTGAACAAAACTGTGACACCACCCATCAAATGTTCGTCCCTGCGGATGTCACGCGGGGTTTTGTCCACGGCCTCAACTGCCTTCCTATTGGCCATCGTACACTCATCCCATACGATCAGAAAGCAATCCTTAAGCACGTGTCCCTTATCACTGTTACGTGACACACCACAAACAGGTCTTTCAGCGCTATCTAAATTGATGGGAATTTTAAACATGGCATGCATGTTTAAACAAATAAATTTTTACTTACTTACTTACTTACTTGCTGTCTTGCCACCCGGAAGCAGTGTGGCAGCGATTTCCGACGACGCGCAGCAATAGCAATTTTACCCTGCTTCCTGACCTCTGCAAGTATGCCAGTGGTAACAAATGTATTTCCTGTTCCACCAAGAGCATCCAAGAAAAACATTTTACCCTGGTTTTGCCCAACGCTTTCAAGGACGGTGTCATAAATTTGTTTTTGCTCTGAAGAGAACAAAGCGACATGGTCATTTCGTATGGTGTTCATTTTGCCTGAATCGTAATTTGTCTCAGCGTTATACTCCCGATTTCTACGGTCTTGATCCGGTGATGATTGTGGAGCTGGTAACCCATATTCGATCAGTAGATTGCCGCCGATAGAAATGACCACATCTTGAAGTGAACTGAGACAGGTGTTCAGCACGCGTTCATCAGTTACTTCGACTTCGTTTCTAGTAGCACGCCTCAAAGCTCGTAGAAAATCTTCAGACAGATGATGGCGATACTTCTCCCACAAAGCTACCGGGTTTGCGACTCCACAAAACGCATGTGGCTGGGACTGTCATTGACGCTTGCCTCCGCGAGGGTGTCATCCCAATTAGGCCAAAGGCTGCGCGGTAAGTGGGATACTCCACGCCATCAAATGTCCTCAGAAAGGCAAAAGACGTTGGGCCTGGGACAGTGTGATGTAACAACCGCAGAAAATAGCATTCGCCACTATTCGGGTGCACGGTATAAACCCTATCCAATGCGGTGTCCTTGAAAATTCCCGGAAAACCTTTCACAGCACCTCCTCGTCGATGTCGGTTGAATACACCCCTTTGCTTGTCTTACGTGTAATATGAAGGCACCTCGTCATACGTAAGGGATTTCGCAAACTGGTCGACTTCACAGAGTCTGAGAAATGCCACCATGTAATACCTAACACCGCATTTTTTTTAAATTGTCTTCCTCAACTCTGCTCAAGATTTTTAGGGTTTTGTTGGAACTTGAATTTGTCAAAACGAACTACAATATGAAGAAAATGCACATTACCATCTATGAATTTTAAGAATAACTAACTACTAACCTCGCCAATATGATAAAATTTAAATGAATAATTTCCAAAAACTGTTAACAAATAACTTGAATTGATTTTTATGAAATCTCATAGATGGCGCTGCTTTAAAATTGTCTTTATACTACTAACATTCATTAAACTATATTTCTCTGCCCAAGTTACTTAAATGGCGTAGTTTTTATAGTGTAAAGCTAGATAATAGCATGGCTTACTCAAAAACAATATTTAAATATGCGTCTTTATATTACACGCTGTCAGAGAATGCGTAAGAAAAATAACGATTCACAGCTCCTCCCCCGTAGGTGATAGCGTGATAATATGTAGCCTATATGTTGACCCGACCTCTTAGTAATATTCATGCAAAATTTGAAGTAAATCCATGCAGTACTTTTTGAGTTTATCCCGGACATACATACAGACAAACAGACAAACAGACAAAAATTCTAAAAACTATATTTTTGGCTTCGGTATCGATTGTAGATCACGCCCCAAGTATTCTTTTTAAAAAATATTCAATGTACAGTTTTGACTTTCCTACGATTTTATTATATGTATAGATATTACAATCGGTAATTACGTGAACATGAGCTATGATGCCAACAGAGTTTACAAGCGCTATCTTTCTTTTTTCGCATTGCCTCTTCACCAAACAATAATTGTCATATTAAAAGTAAAATTAGAATTTTACATCTACGTAGTTACTTAGTAACTTAACTCTTCGTTGGAAAACGCTTAGGCGAATATTTTAAGTAATAAAAACAATCTTATCTGTCGCTGCTGTTTTCTCAATAAACAATACTTGTGTATATTTACAAGTGATACAGATATCCGGTACAAACTAAAGGAAATTCGCTCTAAATATTTATTGAGCCAGTAAACGATCAAAGACGGATGTAAGTATGAGTACCCAATGTTATTGTTTCTTATTATTAGTCGAGTTCCCTTTCGGATAACCCTGGCCCCAGAAGGCTTCGACCCAGCTGTGTCCCTACTGTTGCTGACAACTCCTTGAGGCGCGCGGGAACAGTGCGCGCCGTCGACGACTTGAGCTTGGTCCGGATAGTTACCGGACGGCCGGACAGCGAGCTACCCATTGCTCACTGTCCGCAAGCCCGCGCCTACGGCGGCTGAAAATCGGGATCAGAATCCCGGTGGCGATGGCGGCGGTGAGAACACCGTTGCCTGACGCGTTCGGCCTCCTCCTTTGCGAGCATTATGTTTCGCAGAAGTCGGCGACCGCCTGCCACTCCACCTCGCTCCGGATGAGTTTACATGTCTGTGAACGCACATGCGATACCGGAGCGATTCTAATGTGGGGCAACGGTTTTTTTATTTTATTTAATTAGTGTAAATATTTTTATTTTTGTATGAAAATCTGATGAACAAAAATATGATAAACTTTTAAAAGTTGTTGATGATGTTCTTAACTAGCACCTAAGAGGTTGCTAGTGTTTTGCAAATAACCCTGTATATGACTGACTAATTTAAATTGTGTGTAAAATAAAAAATAAGAACAAACGTTAACATTTGTAATATTCAATTTAGGGATATAATTGTTTACTCCAAAGTCTACAAAAAGAAAACATTTTTATACTCTGATTAAAAACTATATGAGTTTGTTTAAAAAACGAAAAAGAATAATTATACACTGAAGCAATTTAATTAAAATTTTATTTTTAAATAAGTTGAAGGTTCATTTTTTATTTAGATTAAAGCAATTTCACGTTTTAATTTTACTTGAGCTAACTGAAATGTTTTTTGTATGTTTTGTCTATATAATTAATTATGGTGGTGTAATTTTTAATTAATTTAAAACAAAAAATAAATAAATGAAAAGGCTTCGCTTGCACCACACACGACTTAAAAAATGACAATGTGTGGAAAAAACATAAAACGTCAGAAGCTAGTGCACGATTCTAATTGATCGTTTTCTATTTGAAGACGGATCGAAAAGGACTATAACATAACTCTTAAAAAAAAAAGATTTTTTTCTACAATATTTCCATATTACATAAACGTGTCTGTGTACGGATAGTGTAGACTAGTCAATATTGCATCCTAATGCACAATAAAAATAATTGTAATAAAAAGTGGGTGAGATTAAAAACTAATCCATGAATTCACAGAGTCTACAGAGTACCTACTCACATTTATATTATAAGAAAGGCTATTCCAAAAACGAAAAAAAATATACAAACCAGTCATTAAATGAGATGATAACAGAAATAAATCTACACTAATATTATTAAGAGATAAAGTTTGTACATTTGTTTATAGGAGGTTATGTCTGTAAGTACTGGTCCGATAGCAAAAAAAATTTCACCGATAGAAAGTTGCTTTATTCCCAAGTGAGTTTATATATCCGGGCGAAGCCGCGGGCAAAAGCTAATCATTAATGAAGTTAAGGTGGTTTAACAAACCTTAATACTGTTTATTGTAACTACAAATCCTCCTTTTGTATACAAACATGGCCGTTAACAGTAACAAAAACTATTCCCATATATCACTAGCGCGGAACTTATTATCTAGTGACGTCATCGGAACAATGTCGCCGGGGGGCCCCATTATAACTCCCATATCGAATGTGCCTATCCATTCCACTATTACACTGTTTTAGTTGGATTCTGTACGTTAAAAACTTTGTAATGGCCCATTCTGTATCAAATAGATATCGTGGCTATTCGTTAGTTTGCACATTAAAATTAACAGAACCATCATTCAGAAGATGTCCACAGTCAAAAAATGTTTTTATTTCACATAGGCCTACATACATGGGCACTTATAATACGTCAAAAGCGAGTACACGATTTCAATTTGTCGTTTCCTATGGAAAAGAAACTCCTTTTTGTAAATATTGAATTTACAATACTAATAGGTATGTGATCAAATGAGATGACAGTAGATCAGTCAATATTGTACCCAAAAGCACAATACAAATAATAATAATAAATTTGTTGAGTGTGCAAGTCACCCCTTGCCTTTTTATCGATGGATTTCACGGTGGAGCACACAATCGCGATGTACCCTGCTTGGGTGGAGCATCGCCGTGCCCTCGTGGGGGTGATCGGCGGCGGAGACCTCTCGCGCCGGACCTTGGTCGAGGTCATGGTCCGGAGCGAGGAGGAGTGGCAGGCGGTCGCCGACTTCTGCGAAGCAGTAATGCTCGCAAAGGAGGAGGCCGACCGCATCAGGCAACGGCGCTCTCGCCGCCGCCGCCGGGATTCCGATCCCGATTTCCAGCCACCGTAGGCGCGGGCTTGCGGACAGTGAGCAATGGGTAGCTCGCTGTCCGACCGTCCGGTAACTGTCCGGACCAAGCCCAAGTCGTCGACGGCGCGCGCTGTTTCCGCGCGCCTCAAGAAGTTGTCAGCAACATCATGGACCCAGCTGGGTCGAAGCCTACTGGGGCCAGGGTTAGTTTCGAAAGACAGCTCAAGCCCCGGTATGAAGGCTAGAAGGAACGGGGTGGGTCATTGGATGATTTTTCCCACCAAAATAAAAAAAAGGCTTTTTTTTTTCTTTGGCTCCTCATAGTGGTTGTGAGCTCAGATCTGCTGCTCTTTTATGCGCCCTCATGTGATTTGCATATCCAACCTTGGCCGAAAAACTCCGAGCACAGATCGGACATGTCAGGACACCATTAATGACATGATAAATTATAGCTGTTGGTGGTCTAGCTTTGAGTTCATCATGCTTCCGCTTCAATTCCAGACGACATGTAAAATTAGTCCGATAGGGACCAGTTTTGGTTTGACGCATGTCAAATTCCGTGCTCAAACAGTTTTCAGCATAAGTGACGGGGCTGATGCCTGCCAGAGCTACAAGATTATTTGAAAGGGTCTCTGTATCCCTTTAATATAATGAGCAAATGAAAAAATGGGGATGGTTTATGATCAATCGAATAAATATTCGAGAAATATATCGAAAAAAAAAAAAAACAAGTTTGACTGCGGATCTGGCGAGAGCTGTTAGAGTCTGCAGCAGTCCTCACCAGATCGAGAGAGTCAAACTTTCGGAAGAAGAAAGAAACAACTTTCAACTATTTCCATTTATTGTTTTCTCTCTTTAACATTAAGCTACACTTTTCACTGATACTATTTTTAACTTTTATCATTGCGCAAGAAAGTCAATACCGATATTATTTTCATCTATAAACGTGATAAAATGTCAAGGTTCTCAAAAACAAAACTCTTTTCTCCTACAAAAACAAAAGACAAGCTTACAGATATAATTAAACTTCCACATAAATCCTATTATAGACCCAAAATGTATTTTATTTAGGAAAAGATTCTCCATTTCAGTGTTGAGCGTAGGATTGAAGCAAAAAAAGTAGATATTTATTATTTTAAGATTCCGAGAACTCTCGAAATATAACGGTTCTTGAATCACACTGATATTATAAAAGTGAAAATTTATTTATATTTATACAGGGAGGGTTATTGGTAAAACACTGGTAATCTCTCAGAATATATGTTAACAACATCATAAAAAAACAACTTTTGCTCTATGACTTTTAAAAATGTATCATTTAGTTAATCAGATTATCATATAAAAATTAAAATATTTAAATTGAATGTTCTAAATTTTAAGAAGTCTATGCGAAGCAAGCGATAGTACAATAGCGGACAGGAGCGGGGATCGGCTTGCGTCGTGTCATACAAATATAGGTAGGTATAGCAAAATACAGAGTTGAAATGTGTTAGAGAACAACGAAATCATGAAGATTTGTTTTGGCAGATGAATTATGTTTTGTAAAAAGTCATAGAACAAAAGTTGTTGTTTATTATGTTAGTACCTATGTAGTACAGTCATGGTTGTCAGTGTTTTACAAATTACCCTGTACATATATGTGTGCGTTTGTATAATTTGTTACTTTTTCTTTTTCAAACGTCTGAACGAATTTGAATGCAATTTATTTCTAAGACAGGTCATATCCAGCCCCCCTAGCCAAGTTACAACCGTTTCGCTTGCGCCGAACGCTTCAATTTGACCTTGCCGCCAATTCTTTTGTTCTGACCACGTGACTGAGCGTTATGACGACATCTTTCCCGTACATTTGAAGCTTTTTACAAGCGTTAACAATTGCAGATTAGTAACTTGGCTAAGAGTATTGGTATAGGTTACAAAATATTTTTTAGACCGGGGGAACATTTTGTTTGAACTTTTGTGATATTTATTAAACTATTTTTTTTTTTTTTAATAGCCTATACTGTCCCTCTGCTGGGCAAAGACCTCCCCCAACTTTTTCTATACATACTATGTATATGTATATAATTATGATAGTATATCTTTAATTTTTTTATTATATTATTTTGTTTGTGATTATTTTGCTCTTACACACGGGGTCTAAATTTCAATTTCTTCTTCTCTTTAACTTTATGTATGTCCATGAATAGTTAGTAAATAAATAAACATTTCCTTAGGATGATTGTCTATGTACTTTCGCTGGCGAAGCTTTAGGCGAAAGCTAGAAATTTCATAAAGCTTTGGTAAGTTTTGCTTTTGTTGAATTACTAAAACAAAGGGCTATTCAACTCCAGGTTCCTATTTGTTATTTCGGTTGTTGGGCTTCAATCTACTTACACTACGTAAATTATTTAAATTCCAGAGAATTTTACGGTTCAGCTAACTACACGTGCGGTGTAGGTTGCCATAGATTTATGTATACACCGTTAAATTTTAATCGTTTTAATCCCGTGGAGGGTCGATCCGGTACATGAAACACTATCGATTTGTAAAGATAATTAAAATAAAGTACCTTTTTTTCAAAACTCGTATTAATTTACGCAAGTACGAAATTATTTTCTTTAAGAAAACGTCAGCTGAGCGAGTTTAATGACCTGTACGTAATAGTTGGCGTTGCGTACACACAGGAAAACACAGGAAAATTATGATGTGATTTTGAACATTTTTATTTTATTCAGCTGTTATCCGTCGACTCGTATCCGTTGGCTGTGTTGTCCGTGTACAGACACGGTGTTTGTGTTGTAAGTAAAAAAAAAAGTTTATTTCAGACTATAAATTATCTTACGCCCTACTACAGACATAGACATTCCGTGTTCGAAAGTCCTTCTAAATTCATTCCACATCAACATAGAGACGTAATTGAAACATCCAAAATGGACCCACATTTAGGAAACTCATAATTATTTAAAATATTTATTTCGAAGCTTCGCCAAAAAAAATCTGACACGTCCACGCCCCGTAATCCTGTTTCGAGCTTGGCATTATTCGTTTTATTATATAATTCTGTAGATAACAAGAGTCGGTCTCTTCAGGGAGTTCGATGTCAGGCCTCATGATGTTTTCCATTAGACCGGTGACGTGTTTCTGTAGTGCGTCTCCGTGTATCCCGGAGGTACTGTGGCGTGATTTGAGAGAGGGCAGCGTGTCTCGTGTGCCTAGATCTTATCGATCGTCTTGTGATAATGTTCTAGAAAATGTAAACGATTAGCTTAATAATGATGATGATTCGGATGCAGTCATGTGTGTTGGAAATATTTAAGTGCACAAGTGTGCACGAGAGCACGAGAGGACAAGACCAGTGGTGGCCGAGTGGTTACGGCTCCGACTTACAAGTACAGTGGGGCCGCGGGTTCAAACCCTGCCAGGCGCAATACTTTGTGTAATTTATTTCATCACCATTGCTCTTAAAACGGTGAAGGAAAACATCGTGAGGAAACCGGCATGTTCTAGAACCAAAAATTCAAAGACATGTGACATGTGCCCGCGTGGTGGATTACGGCCCATTCCCTCTCCCAGAGAGGAGGTATGTGTCCCAACAGTGGGAAAATTATAAGGCTGACTATGCTTTGCACAAGTGTGCAAACACAGATGCACTCTCTTTTCCTTGCCCTCCTTGATCCAATGGAAGGGAAACCGCTACGACTGTAGAAGAACTGGATGCAGTGTCTGATAGAACGATAAACTATGTATCCTCTAGCCCACTATACTTATCTGCCTCGCCACCGAAAATGGATTGCCACCGGGACAGACCCACCATGTAAGAAGCCCCTCTCTACTAGGTTTAGCCCACGAGTCAATGTGGTTACTGGAGTGTAGCCGCTGCGTGCAAAACAGTTACTTGGAGCCACTAGTGGAAATTTGTCAGATGTCAACGATTTAGACTGGGCATTCCGCCACCTGTTAAGGCCGACTGGCTGGAAACCAACGCAGACATCCTACTGCACCCCGCCCCCACCTCACTATCCCAGTATAACATAATAACCCTTAAACCGCTTGCTTCGGATTGGTCCGATGAGTGTCTTCATGTCCTATTCGCCGGGATCGTGTGTTCGTCTCGTTTAGCTCTTTAATTCTCATGGGTGACAAAAAAGTTATCGATATTGAGTATTTGGTCGTGTATGTGCGACTCTGGTAGATTAATACGAGAGTGTTTGTTGGATACCTATATGTATTCAACGTAGGCAGTTTAAAGGTTAAAAATTCTTTAAGAAGACTCCTCCTCCTTGCGTCGTATTCCTCAATAGTGAAGGTCGTGACCTCACTGCGTCATCACTCTAACCTTTATGATATCCCTTCATCTGTTCCTGTCTCTGGCGGTGTGAAGGACATTGTACATCGTAGAGTCAAGAGCGGTGCGGATCTGGTCGGACCAGCGTATTTGGCTGCGCCCGCGAGGCCTTTTCCCGTCCACTTTACCGGTCACAATTAGCCTTTCGAGGTTGCCACAGTCTTTCTTTGCAATGTGACCGAAGTATTGCAGAACCTTGCGAAGATACTCGGACGACAGTCGTGAGGCGATTTTGAGTTCTTGCAAAATAGATACGTTGGTCCGAAATGCTGTCCAAGGGATACGGAGCATCCTTCTCCAACACCACATCTCAAAGGCGTCGATGCGTTTGCGGTCTGCAGCCTTTAGCGATCAAGTCTCAGCGCCATACGAAAAGATCGAGAAGACTGATGTCCGTACAGTTTGGTTTTGGTCTTCACGGTAATGTTCCGATCCCTCCAGACTTTGTTAAGTTGAGGCATGGTTTTAAGAAGAC
This sequence comes from Mythimna albipuncta, assembly GCA_929112965.1. Taxonomy (NCBI): domain Eukaryota; kingdom Metazoa; phylum Arthropoda; class Insecta; order Lepidoptera; family Noctuidae; genus Mythimna; species Mythimna albipuncta. Next base: position 5,127,881 of record OV815973.1, read on the forward strand.
TACAAGACCTTAAGCCCGATCACTCTTTGACTGCATACAAAAGAATACAATGCTGGCCAAATATGAAGCATTTTAGCAATTTACTATTTATTGGCTGTGCGCATTTTTTTAATTTTTCAAGCGATACTAGTATTTTATGTAAGTAGATAAAGTTTAAAATTATTTCACACTATAAGTGCAAGCCATGTATCTGCTCGTCATTTCATCGTGTCAGTATGATGATGGTGAGATTATGCTATTTTAAAGATTTTAAACTTTCTGATGTATGAGTAAAAAACATGAAAAAACTTGATACGTTGATTTACTGGTAGAATTAGGTAAGTCCAGTAATTTAAGGTGTGAAATAAAGTAATAAATTTACTATATAAAAATAAGTCGGGTTTTACTTCCTGACGCTATAACTCCAGAACGCACGAACCGATTTCCACGGTTTTGCATTCGTTGGAAAGGTCTCGGGCTCCGTGAAGTTTATTAGAGTAGGGTAGAGTAGGGTAGGGTAGAGTAGGGTAGAGTAGAGTAGGGTAGAGTAGGGTAGAGTAGGGTAGAGTAGGGTAGAGTAGGGTAGAGTAGAGTAGAGTAGGGTAGGGTAGAGTAGGGTATAGTAGGCTGAAGTAGGGAAAAGCGGGAGCGAAGCCGCGCGGGCAAAAGCTAGTAAATAATAAATATGATAAAACCGTTCATGTAATTCTAGTATCTAAGTTCACTGTATTACCAAGCACGTTCATTAGCCGCTGATTTTGTCAAACGCCTCAGTACTTAGCTTACGTCTGCACCAAATCCCACAACATAATGAACTTGGCTTTAACAAATTGTATTATTTTTCTTTTATAATGGAACTCTGGGTAGGCTGCACGTGTAACCTCACTTTAAGATTTCTTTATGAGTACTGATAACCATATTTTGTTACGATTATAATGATTGATGTTAGTAGAATTTTCTCAGAAAAAAAGAATCAAAGCAATAATTAATCAAATAAAATATATCATTTACAGGCACTTTTAAATTGTGAAGAAGTCAGTCAAAAGAATGATACTAATTGCACATTCCAAAGCTTAGATTTATATGGAGAAGAATGTGCAAGAAACTCCATGAATACTCTTTTATATCATGTTATATATTACAAAATCTTAGACTTTACATATTTTTAGTCGTCTCGATTACATATATACAAAGTGAATAAAGATAAAAAAAAAAACGATTCTTCAAAATGTAGAAATTAAAATAACCCACTAGCAGCTAAGAGTCATAATGACGAATCAAATGGTCAAAAATTCCGAAAATACCAATCCGGAGTGTTTGTACCGGAGAGAGAGTATGTGCATTGAATTTCATTTATTTGAAAATCTTAAAACTGGTAACACAAGTATTTAACCCACGTCAATTTCAACGTCCCATAAAATGACAGTGACGAGAGTTTACAGATTAAATAACATTCTGTGATAATTTTATTTAAGGTATTATAAAATAAGTAATTTACATACATTTAATTTATTTCAAGTTATATTTATTCCATTAAAGTCATTTTAATTCCATATAATTCAATTGTATTTCCATTTCATTCAATTCACTTTCAATTTGACAGGCCTGTCGGTGTAGTAGTTAGTGACCTTGACTGCTATTCCGGAGGTCGTGGGTTCGATTCCCACCCAGGATAAACGTTTGTGTGATGAGCACAATCATTTGTTCTGTGTCTGGGTGTAATTTATCTATAATATGTATGTATTTAGAAATATATAAGTATGTTTATCAGTTGTCTAGTACCCATAACACAAACTCTGCTTAGCTTGGGACTAGACTGCGCTGTCTAAAAACATTTTTTTTTTAATATTGGTAGCTTTTTTTAAACAACTTATTAGATAAATATGTCTAGCTCCAAAAAGTGAGTGCTGCTCAATAAGGCGACAAAGAAGTGCGCGTTTACCAGTGTTAGTGAGTACCTATGTGTGGAACAGTCAAGACAAGCACACTTCTTGTTGAATAACAGTTTTAGGCACTTAAAAACATAATTGATTAGTAAGCTTAATACAGTCGAATTAATGATTACGAATAAGCTAAGTAGTAGTATCTTGGACTCCAAACTCAGAACTCAAATTTATATGTATATACTTATTCTCTATATAACTGCAAAAACTACGCGTTTTGTAGGCTTTTACACAATCCATTTGTATCGTCTAAACATTGAGAAATAAGAATTTATAAATTAGTTTTCAATGCGGTTAATTAATATAATAAAAAGTTTTCTAATAACGTTATCCTCCTCAGTATATTTGTGTGTACATAAATTGTAAAATAAATAAAAAGAAGAGGGCCGAAAATAGATCACTGAGAAACTCCATACTTAACAGTATCAGGTTCACACTTATAGCCCTTAACTACATTTTTTTGGATCCTATTAAAAATATTCATGAAGCAAAACATCTAAGCAAATTACCAAAAATACCTTTAGGGCTTTTTTTCTAAAAGCGTAATGATCCATCCCATCAAAAGCTTTCTGAAAACTTGTACATGTACATAGCGTTTACTTAAACTCTTCGATCCAATTTTTTATGTTCGTATATTATTTTAGTAGGTTTGTCGTGGTTGCACGATGTTTTATAGAACCGTAAAGTTCAGTTAGATGTGAATCTATAGTATTTACTTATAGCTTTGACCAGTTAATTAATTCTTTCTCCATTTTTCAGTTTGAAAAGCTTAACAAACGCTACTCCTTAGTAACTCACTAACGTTTTATAAGACCTGTTGACAGGGTTTCAGGCTAAATTTGTCAAAAATCAACTTCAACTGTCATTCTGTGTATAATGATAAACCCGTTGACTATCATCAATAACTTTATTAACATAAAAAATAGCTTCTGACTGTGGTTTTGTTCGCGTGACAGTATAAAATTATTAAAACATAAGTATATATATCTGAGACAAAAAACCAGCTATTCTATATCCTATTCCTTTCATAAAACATAACAAACAAACAAATTCAATATATGTATACATACATTATAAACTTTCGACTTTGTAATATTCGCGTGAAGTATGATTACAAAAGAAAACTGAAATATCTGAACAAAAATATACCTAACACATTTACAAGTCTCAAAAAAAGCATCGTTAACTTACGCTTAGGGTGCATTACGGCTTAATGTTGTGTACCAAATTATTTAAAAGTAATCTGCTAACTGACACAGATCATCAGGGAGGGGAACCCTTCTGTAACGATTATCATAATGATTATATGTATAGTGCTACTTGAATGTTTGCGTACGTAAATGGTACCTTTATCATTTAACGGGCTTACAGACGGCGAACAACGGGTAGCCCGCTGTCTGACCGTATGGTAACTGTCCGGACCGAGCCCAAGTCGTTGACGGCGCAAACTGTTCCCGCGCGCCTCAAGGAGTAGTCAGCAACAGCAGGGGCCAGCTGGATTTCGGTCCAGCTGGGCCCCTGCTGTTCGCTGTGCCTGCTATTCTTCGGCCTACCGGGCCAGGGTCTAGGGAAAGGCAAGAAGGAACGGGGTGGGTTTTTTAGTCAGTAAGAGTCTGACACTATCTCCCGCTCCGCTCAAGAGCGGGGGTTGTCATTGATGATTTTTCCATAAAAAAAATAACCTAAAATCTGGTAGAAATGTCTTAAAATGGACCCTTGGTATAATAATAGACCAGGATAAGTATCATTTCCAAAGAAGTTACTTCTGAGCCTCCTAATAGCCACCAAAAGAACCCTTTGTTCCAAGTTTAAATAACGCAGTTAATACTTTAGAATAAGGAATAAGATTCCACATAATCTCTTGAATAAAAAATCCCTATCCACAAAACCGGAACTTTCTTTCATAAAAGAGATAACCACCAAATTTTCACTATTACAAAAAGTTCTTTAATAATATTACGCCTACGAACAACCATTCAAAGTAAAAAGTATTATCGGTATTAATACTATTCCCGCCTTTATCCAGTTTTCTTTGGTCGTCAACGCAACGAAACTATTTTAAAGTTAGATTGAGTTAGAAAATGTTGTCTCCCAAATATTTTGTATAGTTTTTGTGTTACTTGTCCCCCGCATACTCGTATTATATGGCCCATATAAAGTTAAGGCAAGTTTGGATAGGCTCAAACTTCGATTTTATGTATAAGGTCATTCTTGTTTTATGTAAAACCATTATTTGGAGGATACAATGTCTACGTCAAATATTATGTGTCTTTTTTATGCTTCTATTTCTCGGAGATAGGGCCGATCATAAGGTCTATGATGATTTAAGATAAATCAAAGGGTTATAAAACGTTTTGAGGGTCATGAATGGATAAACGAGTGTCTTTTACGCCACGGGTTGTATAAAAAATCACCATGTGGTAAAAGAGGTGTGTAAAACATGAATCTATGAAATGGGGAGAGTTTGGATTTAGTATTTGATCATACTTAATATAGGTACTTATTATCACAATATCATAATCAGCCTTATAATATCCCCATTGTTCACCGTAATACAGTTTATACTAGTACGGGGAACAGGGTGAATCAGTTCCGTGTAAGCTAACAATTAGCTAGTGAAACTGTTTGTGATTTTAAATGATTTTGTTGAGTGTGTTGTTGGCTATGTAAGTACGCAAATAAATGTCTTTTTTTTTGTTCAGGTCTCGTATACAGGGTTATTTGTAAAACACTAACAATCTCTTAGGACTATATTACTAACATCATAAACAACAACTTTTATTCTATGACTTTTAAAAATTTATAATATTTTAGTTCATCAATTTTCATACAAAAATAAAAATATTTAAATTGAACGTTCTATATATTACGAAGTCTATGCGAAGCAAGCGATAGTAAAATAGCGGAAGGGAGTGGAAATCGTGTGGTGGGGATGCTTGAAATTGTGGTGGTATAGCAAGATACAGAATTGAAATGTGGTAAATAGAACAACGAAATCTTGAAGGTTTGTTTTTGGTTAATTAATTACGTTTTGTAAAAAGTCATAGAACAAAAGTTGTTATTTATGATGTCAGTAATACAATTCGGCAAGGTTTTTAGTGTTTTACAAATAACCGTGTTTAGGAGAGTGAAACCGCCATCCGTTTAGAGGTATGTGAGACTGCATGATGCAAGTAACCTCTGTTTAAAGAGGAGGACCGACGAGTGTTATGTCTAGTACAGGTAACTGATATATAGAACTTTTTTTAAATAACTTATTCCCGACCAAAGTGCTGGTTAAGCGATTTTACTTTTCCATTATCCGCGCCATATATGTCGCTATATCGTAATCAACCATGCAGGTCTAGTGTAAACTAGTACATGTCACATGTCTTAGACCATTGTTCTAGGACATGCCAGTTTCTACACGATGTTTTTAACTAGTAGTAAGATTAATAAACGTAAAACAACTTACTACTGCTTGTGTGGCGCCTTGTTTATAAATAGCTTAGAGTTAAATGACGATGATACTGAAGTTGCGAATGATTATATTATTATCTTTTCTGTTGAAAGGATATTTGGAACATTAAAAAACAAGAAAACATAATAATAATAATAATAATAATAATAATAATAATATTCCACAACTATCACACAGCGCGGTCTAGTCCCAAGCTAAGCAGAGCTTGTGTTATGGGTACTAGACAACTGATAAACATACTTAAATATTTCTAAATACATACATATTATAGATAAATTACACCCAGACACAGAACAAATGATCGTGCTCATCACACAAACATTTGTCCTGGGTGGGAATCGAACCCACGACCTCCGGCATAGCAGTCAGGGTCACTAACCACTAGACCAACAGGCCTGTCAAATAACATATTAAAGAATAGAATAGAATAGACTTTATTGTACACCAAAAAATAATACAGCTTATACAAAAACTTCTTACTACTACTACTACTTCTTTTCTTTTTAAAGTTGTGAGAAATGAACTATTTTGTTCAATTAAGTAAAAGGCCTTTTTTAAAGAGGTGGTGTTCACTTGTCAGTCGAAGAGAGAGCATGGTGTTGGAATATATTACACCATCACCTTGGCCATACTGGCTCCTCAGAGTAGAAGAAAACACAAATTAGAACGCCAATTATGCCAACCGTTTTGCTCTGTCGTCATTTGAAAACCAAACAACTCTTTGGGTGAGTTATATGGGCCCAACTTGGAAGCATAATACTACAAACAAAAAAAAAAAATTGAAAATCGGACCAAAATTGCCTGAGAAATTGGTGACTCCTTTTTCCTTTTTGAAGTCAGTTAAAAATTGGTGTAGTTTTGAATTCACCTTCACAAAGGTTACAGAATTTTAAGTGTTACATGTTGAATGTGTAACAGAATAAAAAATGTAACACTTATATATGAGTTTTCAATGTGTTAACCCAAAACACTTAAAAAATTAACTGTAACATATCTGTAACAGATATAAAAATGTTAACAGTATTAATAAGTGTAACAGGTAAACGCAGCCTTGCCAAAGTTACAATTTACTTATTTATGGTACTGTGCAATTATTTCAGTTATACATATTAACACTTATTAACACATATAACTGGTTACAGTTTGATTCGGTAGCACTTCTTAACACATATAAAAGGTTACAGTTTCATTCGGTAACATTATTGTATTTGTTACATTTAAAAGTGTTTTTCTGTTATAACTGTTTTAAAAAACCGGATTAAAACACATTATTACGGTTGCAGTTTGAGTCCTTGGATGTAACTACGTAACTGGATAATATGTAGAATCATTGTAACAGGCGGGATCTCGGTAAAATTTATCTGAGAATTTTATTGTAGTGTTAACTGCTTTAGTCTATCTAAAAAGTCAACCGACTTGGGAATTTTGTATAATATTTAATCATTTGAAAAATAAATTTAAGATTCTTTTTATGAGGTTTTTCTGATATTAAACAATGATCTCTATCTCTTAATCAACCTTGATTATTGAACCAGTGTTGACTACATCAGATTTCATTAAATCCTAATAATTACCCAAGTCATTTGACTTTTTAGACAGACAACTATTTATGCGATGACATGACTTACGGGACTTGGTATCCAAGCCAAAAACTTTAACTAAAATTACAACTTTCTATAGAAAACTTCACGTATTCCAAATACAAAATTCAAATATTAACCAACAAGTTAACCAAAAAGTATGTCAGATGTTTATGCAAAGATGTCTTTGGTGTAAATAAAGATAGGAGTGAATGCCACGTCGTAAATGTCGTTGGCACGATTCCGAATGCGAGATAGTAAGCTAAAATGTTAAGGAGCGACAAAAGGTGGCTTGAAGTCGAAGAAATATTATAGTAAATTTACTTTATCTTGAGCATTATGACATTTGTGAAATTCTATCAGCACTAATATATTTAAGCAAGAAATTAAAACTATTATCTGAAGACCGGCTCCGTTTTTTTTTCTTTTTTTTTACTTGCCTTTTAGCCTCACTCTGGTGGTTTCTTTTTTTTGTGTTTTTCTTATACTTTTATTAGTTCATTTTGTTTTTTTTTTGTTTTTTTTTAAGTTGGGAAGTCGTTTAATGACTTCTTCTGCTCTAGGAGGGAGGGAGGCAGGGCGTGACTGACTTTACTGACTACAACCGTTATATTCTGGCGCCCTATGCAGTCTAGAACCACGGGTTTCTTTCCCAGAAATTCCCGAGGCCGTGATTGGCCTGGACCGTTTCGGTTTTACTAACATCTTTTCAAGGCGCGCGTGGAACACTACATGCCATCAGCACCTCAGGCTTGGTTACTGAACGGCTCGACGGTGAGCTACCCATTGCTCCTCGTCTGCAAGCCTACACCTACATTGGTCAAAGATCGCCAAGTTTTTGTATTTAGTTGTTTGTTCGCACAAGTATTTTTTTTTGTTTTTATAATCCACAACTATCACAGAACGCCGTCTATTCCCAAGTTAAGCAGAGCTTGTGTTATGAGTACCAGAAAACTGTTAAACATACTTATATATTTCTAAATATTACACCCTGATACAGGACAAATGATCATGCCCATCACATAAACATTTGTCCTAGGTGGGAATCGGACCGACGACCTCCGGAATAGCAGTCAACCACTAGACCAACAGGCCAGTCTTTTTGTACCATGTAGCGTTTTGGTAGCGTGTTTTATATCTTTCGACAATCGTTGTTACTGATAGAATGTTACATTGTCTAAAGCAAGAGGTGACCTGAAGACGTAGCGCTGCGCTATAATGGTGACTTTTAAAACTTGAAAGACGTAAAATTCTTCATTGTGATTGCATTTTTAAAGATATTGCACTCTATAATAATGTTATGAAGAGATGTAATAGTTTGATTGCTTGAAAAAAAGTAATTCAATATGACGATACTTTGTTAAAAAAGGTAAGACCTAAATATAAAGTTGGTTTGCGTAAAGTATATGAAAAAGGGGTATCAAAAAATAAGTATTGTTGAGGAGCGAAAAGTATCATAATACTTTTTGAATATGCGTCTATGAAGCTAGAGCAGTGGTGGCCGAGTGCAAGTGGTATTAGCCCCGACTTACGATTTGTAGGTCGCGGGTTCAAACCCAGCCATTACTTTGTGTAATTTATTTCATTCAAAAAATTCAAAGACATCTGACATCTACCAACCCGCACTGAGCCCGCTTGGTGGTTTACAGCCCAGTCTTTCTTCTAAAGAGGAGCCCTGAGTCCCAGCAGTGGGAACATTATACAGCCGACTATGCTATGCATCAAGTTTTGAAATCAAATATGGAACCCCCATAACATCGCGTACTATTTGAACCACTCCAAAGTCCTTTCAGTCTCCAGAGCAGGTCCATAAATTCATCAAGATTGTCCATCAAAATCTGAGCACATATGTCTCTGAAGTAACGGAAGTCCGTCAGGCTTCACACTGATATTGTTAGTAGTATAGAGGCTCGATCAATCATCAATCTATCAAACTTCAAAGCTGTGTGTGGACGTCTTTTGATTGGCGAACGATTCACAAATTGGATTTATTTCGCCGGATTTTGTAGTGACGATAAGATTTTTTTTTTAAATTTTATTGGTATCTATCCACGTATACATAAACACACTAGTGACATTTTTTCACTGATAGAAAGCTGCTTCATTCTTGAGTGCCATGGGCTTTAGTTTACTTTACTTTTTAATATTTTTAGAAAAATAATATTATTTACCTGTTTGAAAAATAGCTAAAATCTATTCAGAACCCAATTCTTAATACACTAGTGTCGTGATGTGCGTTTATATTTCATTTGTTACACGTTGTATTATATATATATATATATACACATATATATATATAAATAAGCATTTAAAAAAAAAAGATTGATACTTCACTCTTAGCAACATATAGAGCAGGTGGCAAAGTTTATTTTTTGGTTTGTAGGGGGTTATCTCTGGAAGTAGTACAGCCACCTAGCCAAGTTACAACCGTTTCGCTTACGTCGAACGCTTCGACCACCTGACTGAGCGTTGATATGACGTCATTCCCTTACATTTGAAGCCTTTTATTGTAATAACAAGCTTTTATTTAGTTTCACCTGTCCCGATGTTTGTCTGCTACCAAATCTTGTAAATTAAATTTGACCCACTTCCCGGTTACCGATTGAGCTGAAATTTTGTATGCATGTGTAAATCAGATTAAAATACAAAATTACTGTGACAAGGAGCTGATCTGATGATGGAACCGGAAGGTGGCTATAGGAACTTGGTAGTTAAACGACACAACCCCATCGAGTCTTAACTCGATTGGGCCCAAGCTCGTATGATTCGTCTTGACGAGTATTAATTATATACGTATACCTAGCTATAAAGGCTTGCTACGAAAAAATGGTTTTCATTAAAAGCTTGTTAGCGTTAAAGATTGCAGATTAGCAACTTGACTAGGGGTATAGGACCGATTGCTAAATTTTTTTTTTGGGCAATGGAAATCTGATTTATTCCTCAATGGCATAGGCTATATTATATTAGCCGGGTAAAAGCTACTATTTAATATTGATTAAGAGGTTAAAAGGTTGAAAGTGGACATTTATGTAACTACAAATCACCATCCAAAACCTTCAATTTCTTTAAATATTGCGGCGTGGGCAGACGCAAATGAAAAACTTTTCGTTAATTAACTTATTCATATTGTACGTAGACCCTTTAAATACATATTTTCCTATATAAAATTATATTAATATTTTTTCTTTATTATTCGGTTGACATTAGAATAGATTCGAAATATGTTTGATAGACGTCTATCAAACATATTTCAAATCTATTACAATTTAATACCATAAACCTGTAAAAGGTGCAAAAGGTCTAATGTATGTACCTTCATTGTCGTCACACTATTCAGATTCGATAAAAAAAATTAATAGCATCTTACAAAATTGCATAAAAAAGCAACTTTCCTTTCAGACAAGCTAGATTAAACCATCTTTGCGAACTAACAATTTTCTCGAAGTTACAGTTTTAAGACCACAAATATTTAGCGCGCGTTGGTTCGATCGCTCCCTGGGTACAGTCGGTTTTATGCATTATGCAAAGTTTCAATTGTCTTAGACGGTACAGTGGCGCTCATGTTTAAAATTCATTCTGTACGCTACCAAGCCAGGCTGATACGCTGAGGGGCCAGTCTTTATCTTTTCTCATGTATTCTTTGGTTTAAAGTTGATTTTGGGATTTTCAGTCATTATTTTTGTGATACAGTCGCATCCACTCAGGATGGATGAAATGGCGATAGGTCACTGGAACAACTTGTGACCCACGGATGCCCCTCAAGTTGAAGGGCAAAATATACAAGTCCGTGATAAGACCTGTCAAACTGTATGGATCATTACGTTGGGCTGTGTAAAAGACGGATGAAAAAGAAAATTGCATGTAGAGGAGATGAGGATGTTGAGATGGATGTGTGGTGTGATGAGGTTGGATAAAGGTGAGAATTGAGTATATTAGAGGAAGTTTGAAAGTGGCGTCAGTGACAGAAAAGTTGAAAGGGAATCGTTTGTCTTGGTATGGTCATGTAAAGTAGTAAGTATGGTATAGTTTGTACAAAATTTATTTGGCCGAAAATTTTGATTTCTAGATTTTTGTTTTTCCTAGAAAATTCCAGAAAAAGTTTTTTTTTATTGTTTTTATTTTTTGGTGATTTACGTAAAAAAGGAAATTTTGCAGGTCATTAACCCCCTGACGCTCGAGAGAGAACCTCGTGGTCCTGGGACGCAAAGAGCAACTGAAGGAACATAGGTGTGATTTTATTCAGGAAAATCTAAAACGCCTTCCCAACCCGCCCTAGATCGGAAAAGTCGATAGACGATCTCTCATCTCAAAAAAAAAACACTACTAACTTACTACTTTGGTAGTAAACAGCCAACATTACATGTTCATGTTCAGATTGATCAGACGCTCCCCAAGATTTTAATTAAGCTGCAACTGGACGATAGTTCTGATATGAACTAACTAGAAAAAATATTTTATTAGTAGATTGTTATAAACTTACAGTTTTTGAACTTAAATGTTTTAGTCATCAATACTATTCACCCAAAAGACGTCCACAGTTGGATATGAGTCTTCCTTGAAGTATCGCCATAACGGCCTGTCCTGTACGTCTCGAATCCGTCCGATTCCCGCGACCCTCTCCAGAAGGTTTTTCAACGCTGCATCTTCCGGAACGTGGTCGCCACTCCAAAACATTTCGACCCCATCGAAAAAACTGTTAAAAAAAAAATGACGTATGGCTCTCGGGGACTGCCGCGGTAAAGCTATTGCATAGCATTTTTTATCAACTTATGCAATTATAATTATTTATTTATTTTATTTATGCAATATTTTTTTTCATTTGTTTTTTTTTTCTTTGATCTTAATTGAAGTTACACTTTTTGAGCGTGGTGACCGATAAGAAAACAAATGAGAACGAAAATAACCTAACACCCCCCGTGTTAGGTTATTTTCGTTACGGAATTTCTGGATTCGGTCTCCACGCTCAAGGCCCGCGATAGAAGCTATGCAATAGCTTAAAAAACGAAAAACAGAAAGTTATATTATTATAACCTAATTTTTAAACAAAACAGCTGCAATTTTCCAAAGTGCCACAGCAGCGTGTCTAACGAAAATAAATATTCAAAAAAGTAATAAAAAAACGCAGCGCGCTTCGAAGCCGGCGAGTTCAAAAGCTATTTGTTTCATGGCTTTAACCGAACTTTTGAGGGTTTCGCAAATAAACCGGGCAATGCGCACCCTCGCCACTGTAAGCAAACTTGGATTATTAAATGGGAAGATAGAAGAGTAGAACGTTTAAAAGATATTGTTTTATTTTAATAGTGGCTTCTGTTTGGCGTGGATATAAATGTGGTTAAAGCTGTTAAAACGTTTTTTAAAGAGAAATGGAAGAAAAGATTTACTTAAAAGATTGTGAATTTTGTTTAAGCTTCCCGCTTAGTTTGTACAACTAGTATGTACAAAATATTGCACAGTCTGAAGCTGAGAAGGCTAATCATATTTTTTTTTATTATTATGGAGTCAGTGATTAAATGATGGTTGACAGGATAAAAGAAAAACAACGTGTACTCACACCGGGACAACTTTTAGTGTTATACAAAGCACAGGTTTCTCCGTGTATGGAGTACTACATATGGACTCCATGCTTGGGCGGAGCATCGCCGTGCCCTCGTAGTGGCGATCGGCGGCCGAGACCTCTCGCGCCGGGCCTTGGTTGAGGCCATGGTCCGGAGCGAGGAGGAGTAGCAGGCGGTCGCCGACTTATGCGAAGCAGTAATGCTCGCAAAGGAGGAGGCCGACCGCATCAGGCAACGGCGCTCTCGCCGCCGCTGCCGGGATTCCGATCCCGGTTTCCAGCCACCGTAGGCGCGGGCTTGCGGACAGTGAGCAATGGGTAGCTCACTGTCCGGCCGTCCGGTAACTGTCCGCACCGAGCCCAAGTCGTCGACAGCGCGCACTGTTCACGCGCGCCTTAAGGAGTTGTCAGCAACCGCAGGGGCCCAGCCGAGTCGAAGTCTACTGGGGCCAGGGTTATCCGAAAGGGCGCTCGAGCCCCGGTATGAAGGCTTGAAGGAACGGGGTGGGTTTTTTAGTCAGTAAGAGTCTGACACTATCTCCCGCTTTGCCTAAAAGCGGGTGTTGTCATTGGATGACTTTTCCTACCAAAAAAAAAACCCGTGCGTCATATTTTGTCCAAATTCATTCAACCGTTTGAGCACAAAAAAGTAACAAACATACACTATTACTTACACACAAACTATTACTTTAAAATCATTAGTGTAAATTCTGAATACTGAAAATCGATTGCATTTATTTAAAAAAAATCGCTTTCAAATAAACTCTCAACCCGATTGAGTTATAAATGTATAATATCAAAAAATATCAATTAACTAATGAGTAATAAATATCACTCCAGTTTGCAATTGCAATTAAAACGAGTAGATAATTTATGAAGTGCGGTAAAAAGAAATAATTAATTGAATGGTGTAATTTTCGACAAACTCTGACAAGTTACTAGTAGCAAAATGATATTTCAACGAACATTTTATAAAACTTTTTAATTAGTTTATAAACTGTTTTCTCGTTTTTCACAAGGGACACTGTTAATGTTAATTACAGTTATTTGGCAAAAGTATGAGTACCTTTGACTGTACGAAAAAAAATTATGATTTTCAAAATCAATAATAAATAAATTAAAAATTGTAAGCAGTGGTGGGCGAGTGGTAACAGCTCCAACTTGCTGAGTTATAGGCCGTGGCTTCAAACCCAGCCAAGCGCATAACTTTGTGTAATTTATTTCATCACCACTCTTCTCAAAACGGTGAAGAAAAACATCATGAGGAAACCGGCATGTCCTAGAACCAAAAATTCGAAGACATGTGACATTCACGAACCCACATTGGCCCCGCGTGGTGGTTTATAGCCCATTCCCTCCTCCTAGAGAGGAGGTCTGAATCCCATTCGGACTATCGCCAATTTGAGATTAACCAATATAATATAAGCGTGTGAGCACAAACACAGGCCCACTGTCTGTTTCTTCACTCTCACATACCGATGGAACGGCTATCTCACACAACTGAGACAGATCAGGCGCGGAACAAACAGCCAAACACCAACTGCCAAACTCCGGGATACTACTAACAAATTAGCAATGGAAAAACTCAATAACACATTTGCCATACTTTAAAACCGAACCAGTACCCCAAAGTCAAGTTTCTAATCTGCAATAGTTAACGCCTGTAGAAAGCTTCAAATTTACGGGAATGACGTCGTCTCAACGCTCAGTCTCGTGGTCAGAACAAAAGAATTGGCGCCAAGGTCAACTCGAAGCGTTCGACGCAAGCGAAACGGTTGTAACTTAGCTAGGGGGGCAGGACCCAGGAAATCAAGCTCAGCAGGTACGTAAAGGTCATTTTGGACAGATTGACTTATTACCCAACAAACATATTAGCGTTAAGACAAGCTTTATTAGACATGTATTTCGGTTCTACTTAGATATTTAAGAGGTAGCGTATTTCTTATAAGAGAGTTATAGAGTGTAATAACACCTTTATACCCTCGATTTTGGCACAAAATTTTGCAGGCTAAGCCTGTATAAATCCCTATATAGTGGTTCTACAAAGCCTTTAGTTGAAGTGTGTAAGAGGTGTTACAAGAACGTCAATTTTAGTTTAAAACTTTATAGCGCCTTTAGAATGGAGTTAAGTTGAAACCTAGAGTTATATAACATATCTATAGTGGTGTTAGTTAGAACTAAGACCGGTACGTTGATACCTTATAAGTCATTTGAAAAGTTTTCTGTGTCAAAATCAGATTGTAAAAGCTTTAAAGTAAAAAGAATTCTATTAATTGTCTAAATGAGTGCTTCGTTTATCTGCCGACAGTGCCGACATTGCAATATTCTCATCACAAAATGGAAGTATTGTGGATTTAAAGTATTTTTGAAGTGTTAAGTTAATTATTAGTGCGCTTGCCAGTTTACTGTGATAGTGTATCGTGTTTCTCATCTCAATTTTAACGCGCCCTCAAAAAATTATGAATTAGAGGAATAAAAGGATAACATTTGAAAATGCAAATAACCTAAAATAGTTTTAAACGTAATTTTCAAGTGTTGCTCGGTTTTATTAGTGATTATATACATAAAATTAAGTAAAATAATTAGAAAAATGTAAATATATCGTTATTAGAAGTGATTTTGTACCAATAAATTTTTAGGTTATGTTTACAGAAAGTAATCAAAATGGCGTTTTTTTCTTAAAGTTACAGTCTTCCCTTAAATCAATTATGACACTTGATGAACTACAACGCCGGTGGTAAAGAGTATTATACGGTCTTGGGTTGATATAAGAGAGGAATTATACACTTATCGAAGACATTTACCTGCTGTGGAGACTAAAATACTGATTTTAGCTTTATTTATACATGTTTGGATTAGGGTTCCTTACAAAGTAATGAAACCCCTAATCTTCAAGTCACCCCAGGCGCAAAGTAACCTGCTGGTACCTAGGTACTTAAACTTAAATCACAGATACCGTTTTAACTTAAATTGTTAGCTTCAAGTTTTTTTTCTGCACTATGCTTTGGCTATAGTGTTATTTTCTTTTACAAAAATAAACATAGCAAAAATAACTCAATATAAAATTTTAATTATTAATTTTAGTTATTTTTTGTTTTCACGAATGGCGCCTTCTAAACTTCAGCCAGCCGGTAATACTGGTGACAGACGGATAGACGGACAGAAGGACAGACAGACAGACGGACAGACAGAAGAGGCTTAGTAATAGGGTCCCGTTTTTACCTTTTAGGTACGGAACCCTAAAAATGAACACAAGGTATACCTTTTATAAAGGCTCTCGCTGGAGAATCGCATACAAAACATTTGATTTTCACACACAAATTCTTATTATTTATGCAGATTCCATTATCAAGTAACGTTTTTGTTTCTGCGACAAAGTCCCTTAAATATTCATCCAAATTTTTTGATTTGCCCGTACCATAGTAAATTCCAATTATAAATAGATCATTATAGCCTTCAACCACTTTAGCTAAAATTGGCCAAAACTCTTTCTTGGCGCTCTTAAATATTGGCAATCCATCGAAGTTAAAAATTAAGTGAATAATACTGGGCAATTTGGTCCAACTATTTAGAATTTTGGTTAACTGTTCTATAATGCCATGATGCCAATATTCTCCTCCTTCTATATTTTTAATATTAACTTCTTGAGGCGTCTCCAAAATTGTACGTGGATCCATGGGTAGTGAAATTGTGCTGCCAAAAGTTTCATTAAAAATCAATAGCAGTTCTTTTAATGCACGTTGGGGAATATTATTTCTTATAGACCAATCTTTTAATTTATCCCTTAATTCAATATTTTTTGTCAATAAATCAGATGAATCGACACTTTCGTCCGAGCTAGTGTTTGGCATAAAATAGAAAAAATCTTTATTAAAGTCAAATTCGTCAAAATTTTGTGCGGAACCCTGTTGCTCAATATAACTTACTTCCTCTTGGCTAGTAGATGTTGAAGCGTTTACCTCCTTAGCAGGTATTTCATTTTTAGAAAAAGCACATTTATTTGGTTTTGAACCTGCATCCGTATCAGCAAAATCTAGCCTAGAATCACAATTAGGTACTTAAATTGGAAACATCGACATCTTGTTGAATCGACTTCATAAACTTTTGGTACTCTTGCTTAATTTTATATCTCACTGCACCTTTTCGTTTTTGTGCTCTCCAGGAATGAATTCGTTTCATTTTAAAGAAAATGCACAGCTTACAGTTCATACATTTAGGTTAGTTAGGTTATGCATAAACTCTTTAAGCGTAGGTACGAAACATTTAATGGTGTTTTTACAGAGTTACAAGTAATTCATCTTACACCAAAACCTTTTATATAAGGATCGTACAAAACCACTGTAACTATTTAACCTATGATTGCCTTTAGTATAACAGGCGTAAACTGTATATAAGGGTTATACAACGCATGTAGAGTTTGGTGTTACTACACTCTTAATTATCTCCCTTGCAGAACCGCTAACGTTACTGAAGTTGAAATAAAGTCTTATGATCTAAAAGCAACTCCGTTATAGCAGATTTGTAGCAATAAGAGTTAAAGAGAGTTAATGAAGATCTTTCAACAGGTTTTAACGTTGTAAGCAGAAACAAGCTTTAACGTCTTAAGTATATACGCAGCCACTGATACTACACTAACTACTAAGGAAATTGTGATTCGTTATTTACAGTTGTAATGCAACTTGAAGAGCTGAACTTATTTAATAAGTGTACTGAACCACCTTTAGTGATAACTGAATCCATTATAAATCAATAGTAGTACCTTAAACATTAAAATAGCCTGCAACCAACGCATAATTGTTTGTTGGGTAATCATCTTCGTTCTTGTGCCGTATTCCTTAACGAGGATTGTGATCTTCATCACTTTAACTTTTATGATATTCCTTAATCTGTTCCTGTCTCTAGCGGTGTGAAGGGCATTGTACATCGTAGAGTCGAGAGCGGTGCGGATCTGATCGTACCAACGTATTGGGCTGCGCCCGCGAGGCCTTTTCCCATCCACTTAACCGGTCACAATGAGCCTTTCGAGGTTGCCACCGTCTTTCCTTGAAATATGACCGAAGTATTGCGGAACCTGATGCTACACTCTTTCTTACTCAGTTTTTTACGCTATTTCTTCTTCGTTTTTTTGCAAATGATTTGGTATTATAGGTACCATTATTCATGAAAAGGGTTGAAATTTGTAAGGATATGCTTGTAAACAATATAAGTTACTTTTATTTATTTTTATTATAATTTAAATAGAACGGCCGAAGTCAATTACACTATTTAAACACAGACAATACAAAAAAGATCAAACAATAAAATATAAAACATTAAAATTAAAACAGACAAGTCACATGTCGCGCACGGCTTTAAGGGTAGATACTTATAGTAGACAGAGTCTTGCATTCATCTCATAGAATTTCATACATTCTGACTGTATCGTCTTCTATTCTTCCCCAAACATATAAAAATCTGTGTTCTTGTCAAGGAGAGCATTTGCATGACTTGATTCCGCCATCGCAATTCTACCATCGGACAACCCAACGTACGGCGAATATTCACCCTTACGTTGTTGAAACCTCGACGGTCCGGACTAAGCGTTTTGCCTCCTCGTTTATACCGCGTACGTCGAAGGACTGGAACAGTTTGCCTGCTGCGGTCTTCCCGGCAGATTATAATTTGGGTGTCTTTAAAGCTAGAGTGAATAGGCTCTTAATAAACTAGTGCGCCTCACTATCAAAGATTGCATCGCCACTTACCATCAGGTGGGATCGCAGTCAAGCACTAGTTTATATCAATTAAAAAAAAAGCGCTTTGTCTGCGGTATGGGCAATTTGGAGTGTGCAACTGTACGACACGTCGGAACTGCCAGAAGCCGATGCTTCCTGCCACGGTTGTAGTTGTTTGGCACATACAAGTTACAGATAAGGTTTAGTAGGTCAGGAGTATCTATAATTTCTATATCCCTGGAGTATTTTGAATGCTACAATCATCTGGTCGCGTGACCATCTAGCTTCTAAAGAATTGAAACTCAGCTGAAATTTCGTGGGATATAAAAAAGGGTGTCAGCCATAAAGACGTTTGTAGAGATTCCTGAGGAATGCTGCTTAGAATGCACCTTTTATTTGTTGCATATTTAAAGCACATTCTAAGTACATAAATCTCGGACATTACTGACATCCCGGGACTCGAAAAGCATGTACATCCGTAGGTCTAGTCATTCGTAGATCTTTCACAGTCGTTACAGGTACCAGATACCAGTAAGTTTGACCATCAGTCTATCTAAGGAGTATCGTGTTGCCCAGTAACTGGGTGGTAAAGGTCTGATAGGGTTATTTGTAAAACACTAACAACCTTGCAACACTTTATTATTAACACCATAAAAAACAACTTTTGTTCTATGACTTTTTACAAAACATAATTCATTTTCCAAAAACACACCTTCAAGATTTCGTTGTTCTATCTAACACATTTCAACTCTGTATTTTGCTATCCTACGTCTGTGTGACACATGCATAGACTTCGTGATATTTAGAACGTTCAATTATTTTTGAAGTGAAAACTTCTTTAGCGGCGTTGAGCACTTTTTCTCTAATGGGTATAAAATCTTAAACTCGCGTCAGGACACGTGACCTGATCGAAAAAGCGTAAGACGGATGGAGAGAAGACAGCTATCCCCTCTCTACGGCGCGGCGAAAATGTATGCCTGGGCCTACTGTTTCAAATATATAGATATATATAAATATATAGATATATATAAATATATATATATATATATTTCAACGTATATAGATATATTATATATATATATATATATCAACGTTAATAATCAAGTTTTCACTTCTGCCGGCACTCCCGGAGTGCAACCCGTCTTTTTTTTTTTTTTGAATGAAAGTCTGATGAACTAAAATTTGATACATTTTAAAAGTCATAGAACAAAAGTTGTTGTTTATGATATTAGCTAATAACGTATATTAGTAACATAGTCCTGAGTGACGTCCACTGCTGGACTTAGGGCTCCCGATCCTGTGCGTCTTGCATCCACCACATTCCCGCGAATCTCACCAGATCCTTCCAGCCCTTCCAACGCTGCATTTTCCTGTACGCGGTCTCCGCTCTAGAACATTTCGGGTGTGGCCCGGAGTGAGATTAAATGGGAAGTGATTGCCTTCTTCTGCGAAGCAGTAATGCGAGCGAAGAAGGCACACACACACACAGTCATAGAAAACAAAAATCCTCACGCTCCAGCCGCCGCCCCAGGCGTCGGGAGTTGCTGGATGATTTCTAGCTACTGTAGACGCTGGCTCGCAGACAAAGAGCAGTGGTTAGCTCCCCGTTCGGCCGACCAGCACGGTTCATAACTAAGTCAACAGCGTCCTAGTTTTCAACATCTGACTCTCCTGCGACAAACATAAAATGTATTTTTGATCTATTTTACTTTGTCTTTTTTTTTTTATGGTGGGTAAAAATCATGCATTGACATCCCCCGCTCTTGGGACAATTTTACTTTGTCTAAGAAATAACAATTCTATTTTATAAACGAAGTAAAATATATTGCCGTAGTGGTTGTGTATCGTAACTGTATTTAATCCTTTCTATTTAGGCCAATGCTTCGTCTGGTGGCAAGCCACAGCCACACTATTAAAGGCAGTAATATACTCTTGGTATATATACAGATACGTGATGAGCATCACTAATGTATGGCGATGTACAAAACACTAAAATGTTTCAAACGTTCCGCATTTGAATAGATTTGTGGTGGAGGCAGCTTAGTATGAATGAGAAGCTTAATAGAAGCTGTTTTACTATATTTTCTAAATGATTTGGATTTCTTATGACTTTTGATGATTTGTACCTCAAAAAGAAAAAACGAACCCTAACAGGATCACTTTTTTTATGATGGATATTTTATTATTATTATTTAGAAGATAAGGGGCTATGCATCATGATGATGATGGATATGCTCGCGTTTGACCACAATCTCACCTGATGGTAAGCGATGATGTGGCTGACGATGGAAGACGCTGTCCGTCTGTCTGTCTATCTGTCTGACTGCCAAGATCCTTTATCTGAGGTACTGAGTTGGTCTGCAGGCCTTTGGACCTGTGTGAAAAAATCAAACTTCTGAGTTATCGAAAAAAAAAGGTAAATCACAAAAAACGTGTATTTCGACACACCCACTGGAATCAAAATTCATAGGGTACTTGCCGTTGACATAGAATCCTGAAATTTGGCATGAAGCAAGGTCTTAAAGCACAAGTCTAAGAAAAAAATCTGAAAACTGTAAATTTGTAGTTGTGACATAAAAAAAAAACTACTTTTTTGCGATTCGGAAAAATCTTTGTAACTCAATTCGGAAATTGAACTGTTTTCATAGGTAATTTTGTACGGCCTGGTATTTTTTTGACATTAAGCGGACTTGGATTCGAATATTGGCCGTAGGATCTACTGAGCGCTATAGGATAATCCAATCTTGTTTGAGCACTTTAGAATGGTCTTGATGAGTAATAATACCGCGCAATAAAAGTTATCTCAAATAAATGATTTTCATTTAAAAAAATAATAATTTGTTACATCAGACTAGGTTATGCTAAAAGTTCCAATTCACTCTTGCGTTGAAGACAAGTAAATTATAATTGGACGGAAAGACTGTAGTAAATTGACATTTAATATACCTATGTAATGACATATAATAGTAATATACATACATACATTAATTTGAATAATGACATAATATAATAATAATAACGATAATGTTTTTTTTTTTTAATATTTTTTTTATTTAAGGAATATTTAAAAATGTAATTAATATGTTAAAATAGATAATAAAGGAATAACGATAAAAATAAATAACGTGAGTAATTAATTATTAGTGTTCTCGGCTCTCTTAAGACCCTCGCCACAGCTCGGGTCGAAATTAAATACCGCCTCGACAGTAATCACTAACATTACATAATTTATTAGCCTTCGTCCACTTTCCTAGCTTTATTGTGCCCGACAGGGTCCATAATAATCTTACTATTTTTATACCATCTATGTACATATGGAATGCAATAAAGTATAGAGTATTGAATTGTTCCAGTCCATCGATATACATGGTATAAACGACGAGGCGTAAGGCGTGAAACTGTTGTAATTTTTTGTTATGAAAAAAATGTTTATTAAAAACTTGTTTACTACGTTCTAACTTGTTAGAATCCTAAACATATCTATACTCGTATGTATATCCAAAAACGAACATGTCAAAACCTATTTCTATGTTCGCTAAGTAAGCCTCTCGTCCCGCTTCGTTGCGATCCATTACTCCCCGCACTTTGTATTCGACAATACGACACATTTAGAGGTGTTGATAACATGCTACATTTGATGCGTACCAGTAATGGAAGTCTTTTTGGAAGTACGTGTCGAAACGCGGCGTTTTAAGTTACAGTTTACGTTTAAAATTTACATTAGAGTTTTATGACGTGTTCGTTTATTTTCTTGTGTAAGGTGAGAGGACTTAAACAACGGAATTGTCGAACCTTTAGAAGGCAAGTTATCTAACTCAGATACAACATTATTTTTAATTAATGCGAAACCTGAATGTAGTTTGTTCAGAATCAGTAACTGAATGGATTCTAAAAGTTTTACACCATGTTATATTTTTACCCAAAAATATTTTAAAAGTCACAAGTTAAGGATAGCAACAACATTGGACACGGGTAGCGGGTGTCAGACGCCAGCTAGCAGCTGGCTGCAGGTGTAATGGTATCTACACACCGAAGCCGCCACCCGCCGGCAATCCGCGCGCTCCTATGCCCAGTGAAAGTAAAACACAGGTCACGGCAGGTCATAACCGGTATAAGACAGACCCAGCAAATAGCTGAGTACAATTTCAAAACAACCCCTCAGTCACCTGGATGGCTCGGTAACTATGTATTTTTGCTGACATAATAAGCCTGTAACTTTGTATTTTTTCATGATACACATATGAAATTTTGAACATAGATTCTTTACATAAAAATACTTTACTAAAACTAATGTTGTATGTATGTGTGGATAGGGGTGATCTTGGCTTTTGTCCTGCTTTGGACAATATAGGCTTGTTACTTTACACCGTTAGTATTGTTTTTATATTCGACCAGCTTCTACCGTTCTAGTACCTACACTAAAGAGAACTAAGCCTTTCCTTTCTTTACGGAAGTCAACACAAAGCCCTAGTAAGCCTCGATCCTGCTGGGCCCCTACGGTTTTCTGGATATCTTTTATCTCTTTGAGGCGCGCGAACTGTACGGTTGGACGGCGGGTTACCAATTGCTCGTCGTTCGACGCCTACGGAAAGTTGATGTCGCAGTCCCGGCGGCTGAAACATGAAGACTTTTGCTTCCTCATAGCATTCTACTGGTGGAAGAATGTTAAAAATCTCGGTTTGGACAGTTACTTAACGGCCGGATGGCGATCTACCCATTGCTTACCGTCTGATGCCTAGGACGTCCGTTCTCTCACAGCATTTCGGGCTTGCTGACGGCGGGCAATGGGTAGCTCGCTGTCCGACCGTCCGGTAAATGTCCGGAACGAGCCCAAGTCGTCGACGGCGCGCACTGTTCTCGCGCGCCTCAAGGAACTGGGTCGAAGCTTACTGGGACCAGGGTTAGTTTCGAAAGATAGCTCAGCCCCAGTACGAAAGGCAACGAGGAACAGGAGTGGGTTTACTAAAAACCATCTCCTGGTGGGTTTTTAGTCAATAAAAGTCTAATACTATCTCCCGCTCTACCCAAGAGCGGGAGATGTCATTAGATGATTTTCCCACTTTTTTTTTTTTTCGATGGGAAAAATCATCTTATGACAACCCCCGCTCTTGGGTGGAGCGGGAGATAGGGTCAGACTCTTACTGACTAAAAAACCCATCCCGTTCCTTCAAGCCTTCATACCGGGGCTCGAGCACCCTTTCGAATAACCCTGGCCCCAGTAGGCTTCGACCCGGCTGGGCCCCTGCTGTTGCTGACAACTCCTTGAGGCGCGCGGGAACAGCGCGCGCCGTCGACGACTTGAGCTTGGTCCGGACGAAAAAAAAAACAGCATTTTATTGGTGAAAAAGTGTTAAAAATCGGTAACCAGTACTTTTTGAATGGTGATGATGTAGTAACACTACAAGTCTAAGTTTGCAACATAAATTAGTATTAACACTTAACCAAACCACGAAACTAAATTAATCCTTTTAAATGTCAGTTAACATATTGTTTGACTCTCTTTAAATACGAATGATAAAACTTCAAACACCGTATAACTTCCGCAAAAGCCATTACGTACCATTGATCATACGAACTTTCCAGACCCGATAAGCTGTCAAAACATCATTTAAAACATTTTCCCCGAAGTTATATCGTTATTTTATTACTACTAAACTAAAATATCAGCTCTATACACCGTGTTTTTTTTTTCGTTGAGAATACACTATAAAACCGCCTTAGGGACCATTTCACCCATCGAAGTAAAAGCCACTTTCACAAATGGTTACGCCTATTTTGACCCTTAAACCGTTGTAATAGGACCTGTAACTGGCGTATGAAAGTCAAAACTGATACAGTTGAGGGCAAGGTAGTAAATCAACAGAGTGACGTTTTATGAAAAATGACTGGTCCTTATTTCGTACGCACACAGATATTATGCTAAATTGATTTTTACTTTGTTGAAGTTTTTGGATTGATTTTTCAAATGACTTTTTAGAGTTCCGTACCCAACAGGTAAAAACGGGGCCCTATTACTAAGACTTCGCTGTCTGTCCGTCTGTCTGTCACCAGGTTGTATCTCATGAACCGCGATAGCTAGACAATTGAAATTTTCACAAATTATGTATTTCTATTGCCGCTATAATAACAAATACTGAAAACGAAATAAAATAAATATTTAAGAGGGCTATACAACAAACGCGATTTGTTTGCCTCTAAGCACGGTACAGAACATTTCGTGCGCGAGTCCAACTCGCACTTGGCCAGTTTTTAATCATTAACTTGCCCTTCCAGATGGCTTAAAATAGTGTATTTTAGGATATTTCACTTTGAATCCGAGATCGATTTCGAGTTGCTAACCTGTCGATTTTCTATCGTTTACATTTCGGGGAGTGTGCATCGGAATTGCACAATTAAATTCTGCCAAGCTCGTTCCATGGGTGCGAGCGTTCCGCCTCTGGGTACATGGTAGACATCTCACACATATGATAGGTGCGTTTAAATCGTTCTATGACAACATTTATTTTGCGTATAGCCAAGGAGTGAAATTACCTGCCAGTGTCTATGATTTCCGATAGTTTGGAGTTAAGGCCTAGCCAAGTCTTTTTTTAAAAAAAGAGTAAGTTAAGCGATAATATGATGGAGCATGCTTGTATAGAAAAGCATGCTCCATCACATTAAAGCTAACTATCAGGTGAGATAGTGGTCAAACGCGAGTCTATCAAAAATTAAAAATATATTTATTATAAATAAAACCTCATAGCATATTAATTTTCTCACTGTTGGGACTCAGGTCTTCTCTTTGGAAGAGAGAATGAGCCACCACGGAGGTCCAGTGCGAGTTGGTGAATGATAAAGGATTATTTAATTTGCCAATAGGTTTTTAAAAACACTATTGATAATTTTCCTCAATTTAAACTACGAGTAGATGAAGCTGATAATATTTTTGTTTCATCGTTTAGAGGCCACCGATGTAATAAATTACACAAAGTAATGCGATTATCTTTGAACCAATGACCTACAACTCGTAAGTAGGGACCGTTACTATATTATCCATCAGAATTCCTTAGACCACACTTCATCATAAACGCAAAAATTTGTATACTTCATCAAACTTTGTCAAAAATATTTTTAACAAATATTTATAAAGTAAACAACCAAGCTAAATTTATTTTAATCCAATTGTACTCTTAGAAACACTATTTATTTTCACGAGTAATTAAAAAAAATTCTTAACTAACTAAGAACAAGGTGGACCGAAGACCTGGTGAAGGTTGCGGGAATCCGATGGATGCGGGACGCGCAGGATCGTTCATTGTGGCGACACTTGGAGGAGGCCTATGTCCCACAGTGGACGTCTATCGGCTGAAATGATGATGAACTAATATAAGACCAATATGAAACACTTAAAAGATATCTATATTTTTCAATATTCGTCGTCTGAAGAGCTCAGTTTCAGCCTTATTTCGATTCTGTCTCGAGTGGTACGCCGGTTAGTAATCCTCATAAAAACTACAAGTACTCTGGAAAGCTGTAAAGCCGTTTAAAAAAAGGTGAAACCAACTGTTGTATTCATGAGCTGCTTTATATTTCCATTTCGTTTAGTTTCTTTATAGGCAAGTGGATCTGAATCGAAAGTCTACCTTGTTATATGTGGCTATCGATAAAACTGTTGACCAATCTTTTTTAATAGAGGTCTTATTTAATAAAATCGAATCGGTAAAATAAATAATTATTGGCATAATATAAATGGTGTAAGAGACAGCCCTTCACAAACTTTAAGGGCTGGCTCACTAGACGAAACTGATCAACCTACCATAATTTTTTTTTTAAGGAAACGAAAAAAAAATTCAGCCTCTCCATACAAACAGGTCCAATTAAGTTAATAATTTTGTATGGTGAGGATATTTTTTTCGTTTCCTGAAAAAAAAAAAAATTACACCAAACCAAACCAAAAAAACCAAAGTACACCTTGTATTTTTTCTCAATTTCATAAATCATCTATTTTAGGGTCCTATACCTCAGTTGGCAAAACCTTTACTTTGTTATCCATACGTCTGTCAATCAATACTCTTTATCTCACGAACGCGTACAAGTATCAAACTGAAATTAACACAAAAACTCAAATCTGCTCTCCCTTGGAGCAGCGAAAAAATCAATCTTCTAAGTCAGGCATATATATATATACATATATATATATATATATTATTGGGTCATATCTTGTATAGGTGTGGCCAGTCATGGCAAATAAAAAAAAAATGTATTAGGTTAAGTTGTCTATGGGTCTATGCCACCCGAAATAAAGTTGTTATTATTATTATTATCTAATATTTTGGCACATATTTTGAAACTTGCAAAGAAGTTAAAACCTTAGACTTACTTAAAGGTTTTTTTATAGTGTACCGTTGAATTAGAATCCTGTTTGGCAAGAGGCAAGGTCTCATAACACAAGTTAGTAATGGAACAAGTCTGAAAACTTAATAGTTAAGTCACACAATAATTACTTTTTGCGATTGGGAATAATCATCGCGACTCGATTTGGGAATTAAACTATTTACATTAGTCAATTTATGGGGAACCCTAGGTGCGCGATTCC
Source organism: Mythimna albipuncta (assembly GCA_929112965.1). NCBI lineage: Eukaryota > Metazoa > Arthropoda > Insecta > Lepidoptera > Noctuidae > Mythimna > Mythimna albipuncta. The sequence continues at coordinate 5,154,683 of OV815973.1, forward strand.
GACTCCCACTTGACCGTTTTTCTCTATGTAGAAGGAGAAACTGCCTGACTGACACATGAACACACAGCCGATAGTACAAGGACTAGGAACGTGAATTTTTGCACATTGGTTCCTTTTATAATGTAGATGAACACTGAAAAAAGATTTTTCAAAACACTTGCTCAAAAAGTGACTCTTAATGCACTGCACTTAGGTATAAAATGGCTCTTGTTACCAAACTGTGACATTTTGATTACCATTACGCACTAGTGCTATAATGTAGTTCTAACCTTATTGTTCAACCTCTCCCCCGCCATAATTTTAATACATCATCGTATCAGGCTGGGCGCAGGTCGTCCCCCACGAGTCGCCAGTCAACCCTCGTTTATTCATTTCAGTGAGTGTATTGAAAGGTAAATTAAAAATACAAAATATGGGCCGCATATGAAAATAGATTTTTACCGCCACAAAAGTTTACTAGTTTTACAGTTATTTTCTTCTCAAGTGTATTGAAAAACGTCGTATGATACACGCGAGTAATTAATGATTACCGTTCTCGGCTCTCTTAAGACTCTCGCCACGGCTCGGGTCTAAATACCGGCTCGGCGGTAATCACTAACATTACACATTTATATCATAATGTTACTATTCCAAAATTCTAACCAACGTTTGTATGGAGACACCTACTTTCACCCGTGGCGAAGCCACTGGCAGAAGTTACAAGCATAATCAGCCTTTTTAATGTTCCCACTGCTGGGACTCAAGCCTCCTCTCTAGGAGAAGGAATGGGCCGTAATCCACTACGCGGGCCCAGTACGGGTTGGTGAATGTCACATGTCTCCGAGTTTTTGGTTCTAGGACACGGTTTCCTCACGATATTTCCCTTCACCGTTGTGAGAGCAGAGGTGATGAAATAAATTACACAAAGAAATGCACCTGGCTGGGTTTGAAGCCGCGACCTACAACTCGTAAGTCGGGGCCGTTACCACTCGGCCACCACTGCTCTTTAGCAGAAATTAGTTTATTAATATTGTAATGACCAACTTGAACTTTACATTAGTGACTTGACTCTCTGTTCTAACTTCACTGCACTAACTTTTCCGCATGTATGTAAATTTTAGCTTCACAGAAATAGTCAGACAACTCGATATTCTGTTGAATAGCAATTTTTGCGGTAATAACAATCGGGAAACATAAGTGGGACGTGGCCCGACCCTTTACATTATCTTTATTGATATCGGTCACATTCCGAAGCTATGAAGATATTGTAAAAGTGATATAGGATGTTTCGGTATGATGTGCGACTGCGATATTTCATTGCCTTGATAATGTTATTATGTTGTATTAATGATATGGTTGTATATGTCGTGTTTTTATTGTTTGCTGGTATTATTGATACAACATAAATTCTCATACATACAAATACATAATAAATAGGTGGTTTAGGTTTTTATTCTGTGTACTTCAAATTTCCCACTTTCACATGTCGAAGCCGCTGGTAATAGCTAGAACATGATAGCAGATGAATAATCTGTACCGTAATTGCATGAGAATCAGATTCCAAATAAAAAACCATGGTCAATCTCAGTAAGTGTGAACGTGGTCGCCCTAAGCCGACCTGGCGACAAAAAGTCACCGCAGAAGCGAAGAACATAGGGAAAACTTGGAGCAAAATGAAGCGCGAAGCTTAAGACCGATCGGGATGGCAGTGCACTGTGGACGTTCACTGCCCCATCTAGGCGACTCAGGAACTTAAGGCGTATAGTCCCTTGAACCATCTGACCGAAATTATGTGAACGTAACTCTCGCACTCGCCTAGGCGGCAGTACGCAAATTTGTGCATTTATTTGCGGCCAGCAGCGCCGGAAAGCGGTTTAAATCCATTTTCTCTACGAGATATTGATTGATTTACATATGCAATGTTCACTTTGAAGGATATTTAACCACTAATTTTTATGTGTAAAAATGTTTCTAAAGGTCTAAGCCGTTTCGAAGGAGTAGGGAAAAGTTGCGAAATTGCTAATTATTTTTTTTTGACCAAAGTATTAATTGCACGAAAAAATCAAATGTTGATATTATTGTTCATGAATCTTTAATAAACATATATTTTTTTCAAACCAATTGACCTAGCCGTTACGGAAGAGTAGGCCTCAGAAAATCACTGTTTTAAGGCACTTTTCGGGCGCTTGGCCCTAATATAAGTTATGGTCAGTCTGGCATTGATTGATTTGATAAAAAAACTGAAAAGGCTTGGACATTGAGCCTATGTTATTATGTAATATAGGTCAATTTGAACGTCCATATACTCTGCTGCTAGTTAATATGTCTAATGTATTTTTATCTGTATGCCGTTTCACCTTTATTTTAAGTTGCTATGATGATCACGAAATAACTCCTCCTGCTCTAGGTGGAGTTAGAGAGAGTGTTAAACTTTTACTAACTTGAACCCATCTTTGTTCTTTCAGATTGCCTTTTGATTTCCAAGGTTACAGTAGTTCTTTCGAAAACCCCACAGAGTGACAAGTATCGGCCCTAGTGAGTACCCTTAATTCTGCTAAAAGTCTTTTGAGGCTTTTGTTTTGGTGGGAAAATCATCTAATGACATCCCCCGCTCTTAGGCGGAGCGGGAGATAGTGTCAGACTCTTACTAACTAAAACTGTCCTTTCCTTCGTGCCTTCTTACCGGGGCTGAGCAGTAGCTCAAAGTTGAAGCCGAAGCCTTCGACCAGGCTTCGACCCAGCTGGGCCGCTGCTGTTGCTGATAACTCCTTGAGGCGCGCGGGAAGTTTTTTTAAGGCTAAGGTATACGTTATTGACCTAAGCTTGAACATGCCTCATCACCTATCTTTTAATCTGTTCGCACGCCTGTCTTTAACTCAATTAAACAACAATATCTCCCCCTTAATTACATCCGTATTCCGCATCAGCATTCAATTCAGATCCGCCACTTCAATTACACATCTCTCTCGAGTGTCTATACAGGAAAGTTTGCAATCTTATGAGTATTATGCTAAGTAAATTTGCGTTGTACGTCGCTCAATGTTTTTCCCCATTTTCTCGTGTGATACGTAAATGCGATGTTTTAGCGCAGCCAAAAGATAACCGAGTTACCCCCGAACAGTTACCGTCGAGATGAATTTACAAGGAACGGATAAACAAGCCGGGTATCCGATACTTTGAGAGTTTCTCATTATAATTTATTCTTTGAAAATCTGGAAGACGTGTTTCTAGCAAAAAATATGAGGAAAATGTTTATGAAAAAATTGCTTTTAAAATTTAAAGGCTTTAAGTTTAATATTTCCAGTGGTGCGTCATTTATTTTTGCGTACACGAGTACCATTTTTTTGATGGCGTACTTGCTTATGAAGGATAGAATTATGCAGAAAAACATTTAAAAGTTATTCATGCCGACGCAATACAATTTATATTTCAGTTTATAAATTGCAAGTCTTGAAGAACTCTTAATGCTAACGTCCAAATTTTAAATCCACTTAGCTTTTACTTAAAACTTTGTCAGCCATGAAACTCTTGATCGCTGTACATTAATACAGATGGTATCTTGGGTAAAGACTAAATACTTATACATCAACTTAAAACCTAGCCAACTTTTTTAATCATTAAGGCGTGCTCGAACGCTACCGACCTTTAAAACAATGGTGAAGAAGCATTACCTTTCATTATTAATATTCCTTTATTCTCCGCTCTTAATTTTATATCCGATATTTATTATTATACTAGCTGATTCGACGAACTTTGTAACGCTTAACAGTCAATGAATGTAATATATCTGCCCATATAATCGACCGATTGCGATGAAACATAGCCTAAGTATAGTTCCATCACGGATCTTGAACGCTCGGCGTCAGAGTGGGGATTGCTTTGCGCATTCCATACATTGGCGAGCCAATCGTCTTCGTTGTTAGATACATGCAGCAACGCATTGAACGAATAACGCGATGGCGCGGCCAGCCAATCATTGACACTCCCCGCGATTCCGCCGGGATTCTGATCCCAATTTCCGGCCATCGTAGGCGCGAGCTTGCGGACGGCGAGCAATGGATAGTTCGCTGTCCGACCGTCCGGACCGAACCCAAGAAGACGACGGCGCGTATTGTTACACGCGCGGCTCAAGGAATTGTCAGCAAACCGTTGGGGGGAGGGGAGGTGAGAAAATCATCTAATGACATCCCCCGCTCCTGGAGACATTGTTAGATTTTTAATGACTAAGAACCCACTCATGATCCTTCATTGCCTTTTGTAGTGGAGCCGAATCTTTCTTTCAGCAGCAGATCATTGGCCCCAGTAGGGTTCGAACTTGCTGGGCTCCTACAGTTTGCTGACAACTCTTTGAGGCGCGCGTGGAACGATACGCGCCGTCGACGTCTTGGGCTCGGTCTGCACGATTACCGAATAACAGCTGTGATTATGGCGTACTCATTATAATACGGTGACATAAAATGAAGATAATTTGTAATTTGTCTTCTAAAACGTTTAAAGAGCATGTGCACAATATGTTTATGTTGAAAAAACCAACAAAAGATTTCATTTAAAACCGGAAAAAATGGCTGGCTTTGTGAACTTTGAACAAAACTAACGCTAAATAATCTTTGTGTTTTATATTGTGTTGTCTCTGTGTGTTCACAATAGAATTCTTTGTTTAGTTTGCCACAATATGTTTGATAATTTGTACAGTTTTGATAATGGTATTTTTATTTATTTATTTAAACTTCATGTACAGTAGTGGTACATAGGCGGACTTAATGCAACAAGGCATTCTCTACCAGTCAACCTTTGGGTTAAAAAAGAGATCACTGTGGTAGGGTGATTTTTGTTATAATAATAAATGTTTTTTTTATTTTTTTAATTGAGATAAACTAGTGCTTGACTGTGATCTCACCTGATGGTAAGTAGCAATGCAATCTTTGATGGTGAGGCGCACTAGTTTATTAAGAGCATATTCAAATTAAAATTCCTTGAAGACACCCAAATTATAATCGGACGGGAAGACCGCAGCAGGCAAACTGTTCCAGTCCTTCGACGTACGCGGTATAAACGACGAGGCGAAATGCTTAGTCCAGACCGTAGAGGTTTCAACAACGTAAGGGTGAATATTCGCCGTACGTCGGGTTGTCCGATGGTAGAATTGCGATGGCGGAATCAAGTCAAGCAATTTCTGCGCACATTCTCCAAAATGCATCCTGTAAAACTATTATTTATTTATTCAGATAACAATGATACAAAATGATTAGTAACAATTGGAACTTAAAAAGCCTATGTCACTCAGGAATAAAGCAGCTTTCTATTGGTAAAAAAAGAGTACTTTCAGAGATTACCTCCTGAAAAACAAAAAAAAAACAAAAGACAAACTTTAGGTATAACTTACTTACAACTTACACTTACTTCTCTAATAATATTATATTAGTATAAGATGTTTTTTGTACAAAATACATCCACAACATACATTTTAGTATATTGGTCAACGGAATCTTTTAAGAGCTAGCTATTTTATTTGCTACAATAGACTATAAAAAATATCTTCCTAGCTATTCCAATGCAACATAAGAGAGCAAATTTTATACATTTCATTCTTGATTTTTGACACCTATTTTACCTGTAACATAACATAATACAAGTAAGCTTCATCTTAGTCCCACCAGGACCCAGGCCTCTATCAGAACTCAGGCCTTTTTTCAGAGAGGAATTGGGTCATGGTCTGCCCCGCGGGCCTTATGCGATATGATAGATATAATGTATTTTCATTATTTTTTTTGTTCTAGAAAGGCAGTAATCACCAGCTACAGCACGACCTACTAGCACTGCTACTCTTTTTTTTTATGGTGGGAAAAAATCATGCATTGACGTCCCCCGCTCTTGGGCGCAGCGGAAGATAGTGTCAGACTCTTACTGACTAAAAGACCAACCCCGTTCCTTCTAGCCTTCATACCGGGGCTCGAGCGCGGGAACAGTGCGCGCCGTCGACGACTTGGGCTCGGTCCGGACAGTTACCGGACGGCCGGACAGCGAGCTACCCATTTCTCACTGTCCACAAGCTCGCGCCTACGGTGGCCGGAAATCAGGATCAGAATCCCGGCGGCGGCGATTATAACGCCGTTGCCTGATGCAGTACTGCTACTCTAGATACGTTCTAGGTAAATATCAAATAGAGATTTTCTCACTCAAAGTGGAATAAAGCTTTCGACGCACGATGTAAGACCGCTGTTCGATACTAGTTAGTTGCTCGTGAAGCTCCCACTTTTCCAGACTCCAAATAAAAGCCAAGATTATTATTTCTCCCGTTAAAAATTACAATGTTTTCGCTAAAAACCAAGTCCAGTTGCTTTTATTCGTCTCTCGCAAGCGGCTAATTGTCCATTTGCGGGCATTCGGGCGTGCTTTGCGAAAAACAGAGAAATTCCCAGTCGCCATTTTAATTCAATTCTTTTCGAACAAAGCTGCTGTTGCATTTTTCGCTGTTCACTCCACGTTTTGTTGTTGAAAAGTGCAAACGTCTATGAAACGAAAATGGGACAAAAAGCGTCTTAATTTCCTATCCTTTTAGCCCGTCAGATGGCTCGCAGATAACTCCATAAGCATTGTGAAAATTTAAAAGAAAAAATTGAGGGAAATGAACCCTTCCCTAAATGCTGAATCTTTTAAAGAAATATTACGGCCTTGAAGTGAGGTAAGGGCTTCTCAAGTGCCAAAAGAAATGTTTGCGAGAAATTAGAATTTTAACAAGAATTTTTGCTGGCAAGGAATTTCTAAAAGGTTTAGATTATCTTGGTAAATATATTTGTTTACCGAAATGTATCGCCTAAGTACAATTCCAAAGGCTTACAGCAAAGTTTTGTTCAAAGATAAGCTTCTTACTTTAGATATAAATGTAACTGGGACACAATTTACTCGAGTAATACAGAATCTCAAAATTCCATAATCAAAATCAACGGTTACTTCCTTTAATTAAAGGCAGAGTAACAATATCACACGGATACTGACATAAACTCCTGTCAAACTTCGGACAGAACTTGTTGAGATTCTTTCGCCAAGTCCATCGAAACTTACAATCTGGCCGTTTAGAATTCAACCCGAGTCCAATACCATTCCGTTATTAATTAAAGATGGTACAAAGTTCAGGGATTCCTCACACAATTCGGCCCACCCCGGTTTGTGCTCGGCAGGAATGTAATTGGAATTGTTCCGGTCGGAAGGTTATGTGGCCAATTTAAGATTGGGACAAGGACAGCTTTTGGACAGTTGGCCAACTGTTTGAGTAAGTTCAAACATGTTAGAGTCGAAAAATTAAATTGTTTCGGGTTTTCGCTATTCGGGTTTGTTTTGTAATGGACTGAATTGTTTGTCTTTGTGTTGACGAAGATAAATTGTATTTAAGTTTTTGAGTTGTAGTTTTGAGCGATTCCTTTGATAGAGACGTCAAGAAAAGTTTTTAATGCAAGTAGCGTTAACATATTTATGTCTATTTGCTATTCGTTAGTCTCTCTAAAACTCAAAAACGACTTGACGAGAGGGAGAGCAGTGGTGTCCGAGTGGTAACGGCCTCGGCATACGAGTTTATAGGTCGCGGGTTCAAAACCAGCAGGCGCATTACTTTGTGTAATTTATTTCATCACCAGTGCTCTCAGAAACGGTGAAGGAAAACATGGCCGGCATGTCCTAGAACCAAAAAAATCGAAGACATGTTACATCCACCAACTCGCACTGGGCCTGCGTGGTGGATTACGGCCCATTCCCTCTCCTAGAAAGTACGCCTGAGCCCTGACAGTGGGAGGGAACATTATAAGGCCGAATATACTACGCTAACCTCACTAAAACTCAAGAATGACTTGACCGATTTGAATATTTTTTTGTGTTGTTTGATCTAATAGAGAGGTCGATTATAAGATAAAACAATATACTCGCTGGCTAATATGTCTAGAACCAAAAAAATCGAAGACATGTTACATCCACCAACTCGCACTGGGCCCGCGTGGTGGATCACGGCCCATTCCCTCTCCTATAAAGGAGGCTTGAGCCCCGACAGTGGGAACATTATTAGGCCGAATATACTATGCTAACCTCACTAAAACTCAAGAATGACTCGACCGCATTGAATATTTTTTTATTTGTTGTTTTTGTTCGATCTAAAGAGGTCGATTATAAGATAAAACAATATACTCGTAGTTAAAACTTAATAAAACTAATTAAGTACTTGTTGAAGTACTAATTTCACGGTGGCAGAGACGCTGGTCTTGCTTCACTGTTATAAGAGCAGTGGTGATGAAATTAATAGCACAAATCAAAGCGCCTGTCTTGGATTGAACCCACGACTAACCTACAACTCTTATACTGGAGCCGTTACCACTAGACAAGCACTGCTTATGCTTAGATAGGAACCAATTAACTCAAAGTATTTACAGGGCACGTGACGCACAGGACCGGTCGTTGTGGCGACGCTTGGGGGAGGCCTATGTCCAAAAGTGGACGTCTTCTGGCTGATATGATGATGATTTATAGAGCGTAGGAATGCAAAAACTTCAGATGGTCAAAACATTGCTCAATGATCATTCCTGTAACTCACACATCTATCGTACTCTTACGTCGTACCTACTACCTACACCAATTGATCGGTCCATCTTGTGGACTCAATAAAGCATTCTCCGCCTAATTGAGCTGCAAACTACTATTTACACTTAATAGTACATAACATTAAGATTTGTAGTCACTGAAACTAAGTTAATTAATTTGTGATCTCGGATACGACCGCTAATACATATTAGTTCCTCATTAGGTCAATTTGGTTAGTTGCCTAGCAACGGGCTAGGTTATAAATCTAGACTTGTGGTTAATGGCGATGTATTATGTTGTGATCGGAAGTGAGCCATGCTTTTTTTGAGTTGGAAAATCATCTTAAATCTTCTCTTGCTCTATGGTGGGTTGGGACTTATGCGACTTTGGATAGTTTCTGACTTTTGACCAAATCAAAAGCAAATTGCACAATCTAATTCCGCCAAGTCCGTTCCATCGTCAGACCACACGACGTACAGCGTTGCGCCACCGGTACATGGTAGATCCATACGCACAAAGCGTTTTGGGAACACATTTATTGTGCGTATAGCCAAGGAGTGGAATACCCTGCCGGAATCTGTGTTTCCTGATAGCTACAACTTAGAAGTCTTTAAGTCAAGAGTGAATAGGTTTCTTCTAGGCAAGCGTGCTTCATCGTCGACCACATCATCGCTTACCATCAAGTGAGATGGTGGTCAAACGCCAGCCTATCAATAATAAAAAAAGCATTTATTTCAAATAGACCATTTCAGTCACTGTTGAATAGTCCAATGACGGTCAGTCCAAAAAAAGTGAAGCTAAAAGCGTTTTAAACCATAGGTTTCTATAAAGAAGAACGTGCAAGAAACTCCAAGGATACTCTTTTAAATCATATTATGAGTTACTTCTATTATGTGAGCACAATGTAGATAAGTAATAATAAAAGATAGAAATTAAATTAAGCCACTGGCATCTAAGAGATGACTAGTCCCAACTGACGGCAACTGTACACGAGCGTGACGCGGCATCAGCCCTACTCAGCTCAACCAAGTGACTATTTTAAATATTTTTGGGAAAAAATATAACGTGGTGAAAAAACTATTGGAGTCGATTCAGTTAGTGATTCTAAACAGTGACGTCACACGTAACTTTAATGGGCTATATCTTTGTCATTTTTGGTTTAATATACAAATAAAAAAATATGTGTCTCTTATTTTTGAATAATCTAAAATACGGACTAATTTCATTTTTTACGGCAACTAGCCTACACATAAATACAACAAAGCATAATTATTTATCACACTCATAGACCATTTCCTGGAATATAAATATATTTTTGGTTTTAGAAGTATATTTTCTTGGTATAAAATTCTAAGTTTACGTAGGCAGGGCCAAGTACTTTTATAAATACGTATCTTTTTACTCTTATTTGTATCTATGCTTAAATTCGCAGTCTGAATAGAGAAACCACATTTTCGAAATAGCCCACTGAACCCTATAATGGCATTTCTTAAAAACATGTGAACTCATGAATAAATTGAGGAGGAATATGGAGCAAACGCCGAGAAAGAGGTGAGTAAATAAATAATTCCCCCAATGCCACTGGCATAAGCTATTTATTTGGGAAATTGAATGAAGTGGGTGTGCCCCCAGAAATAATTTATCAACAAAATGTGTTACATTACATTGGTTTGGTAAAAAAATCGCGTCGTTTGTTCCCGCCGCGCTGTTTTCTTATTTCTAAATTGTGTTGACTGCGGTCTTATTTGGCACGTTCCTACTGCAAATGATACCATAGCTTAAATATATATGGAATTCACCCATATTAGTACTGCAGGGCTATGAAGAAACGTTAAAGTTCACTTTAAAATATTGTAATGTCATTTTTTTTATGGTATAAACTAACTAGCTGGGCCCCAAGTCTGCTATTACAATAGTGTCAGAATAGTCTATTATTGATTTCATAATTGTTGATTTTGAGTAAGTTTGGTAATCTATTAATATAATGGCGTCATTATGACTTTCCAATGATCAACCACTGACACTCCATTGAAAAGAGTGGGATAGAATGGTAATCTCGTACATATTTACAAATGAATATCTTACGTATGCGGTAATCTGCAAAAATTTGGACAGTCCTTTTGATCAATGACCTACCATTATAGAACGTCATTGTGCAGTCATTGCTTTTTATAAGCTCGATATTGTTATTTTACCACAACACTATTACGAGACCATTGACCGATCAATGATCGATCATTATGAATTAGCAGATTAGGCACTTTTAGCAAAATGACAATGGGTTCGTGTTGGAATGACGAATTTACAAAAATAACAGACTTGGGTAATGGTAATCAGTGATTCAATGCAATCGTCGATGGTGGTTATTATATAAAGCCTTTTTATGTTTTTAATTTAATTTTAATTAATTCACTTCAACTTTGAAGAAGCCTAAGGGCGTATTCAGATGACACGCGCCGATCACGCACAGCACCTGCGCACGCGTTGTGCCCGCCTTAACCCCGCACACGCGTTGCGTCCGCCCCGCGTACGCCTCGCGCCCACTTATACTACTAGTGGCTGGACTCTTTCGTTCACTAGGCATTTAACCCTAGCACGGGCGCAAAACGTACGCGGGGAGGGTGCAGAGCGCGGGCAGGGCGAGCGCAGGGTTGGCGCGAAGCGGGCGCGGGGCGTGCGCTTGGCGTGCGCGTGTAGACCTCGTTAAATGCAATTTGAGATCTATTGATGATGATTATAAGACTCAAATTCTTATTTAACAAATTTGGCGTGCGCTGAGCGTGCGCGTGTCGTGTGAACGCGCCCTAAATTATAACCGGACGGGAAGACTACGGCAAGCAAATTGTTCCCCTCTTTCGATTTACGCAGTATGACGACGAGGTGAAACGCTTAGGATGTGTTAACGTGGGAGAATGGGAGTCAGAATTAGTGGCTTCAAATACTTCCGTCATCTACCTTAACCACTATGATGGATTTCGCAACGTTTACACTTGTCTACATAAATAGTGATAATTAGTTGATATTTCTTCTTTTTCTGGTTAGATCTTATCCCATTTGTTTGTGGTCGGCTCTCCATGTCTTCATTTTCCATTGAGCATGATTTTGGGCTATGTCCGTGTTGTGAGTTAGTTATTATTGTTAGTTATAATTAAATCAGTTACTTATAAGAAAGTCTAATTATATATATAAGAAAATTAAAATAAGAATTCGTATTATATGGAATAGTTATGATTATACGCCTAATTGAGTGATCAGATATTATTATCGAATCCCAAAAAAATGTCTAGAATATTACGTTGTCGGTAGAATAAAGGTCAAAATTCGAAGTTTTACTATATAAAATCAGCTAGCAAAAATGCTTTATATTCAAATATCCACGATGACACGCCACATTTCATTCACAACCAATTACATACATTTATAAAAATAAAAAACAAAAACATTTTAAACAGAAATACAAAGAATGTACAATTTCACAAGAACTACAAACAAAATACCAATAAAAACTTGAATTAAATACAAACAGCATTCCGTAGACGTCTAGTTGCGCTGACATTCATCCTAGCTGTCACTTGTTTGTTCATCCGGCTCAACTACTATTCATTTAGTGTCTCCCGTACACGGGCCACAAAAAAAAGCTGTTACTAGCTTCTTTTTGTGGCGGCCTTTTTTTGTGGCCCGTGTGCGGCGGTGCTGCCACAAAAAAGCTAGAAGCCGCTTCTATCTTATTTTTGTGGCGGCGCTTTTTTGTGGAGGCCTTTTTTGGGCGGTGTTTTTTATATTAATAATAATGGTATGTATGTCACCGTATGCCAGTCGCAAATTTAATCTTTTTTCGAGAGACTCTATTATAATACTGCACGCATGGGTTGAAAAATGCAGTAGCCTCCGGCCACAAGCTGCCGCGCGCTTCAGCTTTTTTTTATAGTGGCTTTTTTTTGTAGCCCGTGTGCGAGGATACTTAGTTTTTGCCCCGTTTGTTGCACGACAGTGTAGTGTCAACGGAACAGTGTGAAATGCACAAATCTTGGAGTGAAATATATTGCTTTCAAGGAGGAACGAATGGGATCCAACTATCGGATGTTTTTGTACACGTCAAGGAAAACATACGCCGTGTTTTCCTTACATGTGGTCCGAGGGAATAAAAAAGTACACCGTATATGTTTTTTACTGAAAATACTTTTTCTGAGCAGCTAGTATCTTATCTATGTACGTTATCGCTGTCCACAGCTGATTCTCGGAACTGATTGTATCAATACCGTTGAAACTCAGAATCAATATTACAGCTAACAATAATTATATTAATCACAATACACAAGCATTATAGCTAACAACTAAACTTAATTAATCTACACTAATATTAAGGGGTGAAATTTGTTTTTGTGTTCTTTTTTTGTTTGTAGGAGATAGTTTCTGAAAATACTGGTCCGATTGCGAAAATTTTTTCACCGATAAAAAGCCGCTTTTATTTTTAAATGACATAGGCTCTTTTTATGTATACAGGCAAAAGCTAGTTAAAGCACAATCAGCCTTAAAGTTATGTTAAGCTATGTTTATTGGCTTGTTTTAAGATTGCGTCTTTTTTCGCGTAAATACACTGTTTTTCTTTCTTTCTCTCTTTTTTTCTTCCTTATAATGTTTCCACTACTGGGATTCTATAGGAGAGGAAATAGACAGTAATTTACTACGTGGGCCTAGTGCAGATTAATAGTTATCACGTTTTTGATTATTTGGTACTATTGCATGCCGGTTTCCTAACGATGTAATCTTTCACCATTTTGAGAGTTGGATTCGACCCGCGACCTACAAACTCGAAAGTCGGAGCCGTTACCGTTAAGCTACCACTGCTCACGATTTACTTATTATTAATTGGTTTGGATTATTCATTAATCTTTCAGATACCGTCAATTTGAGACACAATAGTAAGACAATAGATTCGCGAACGCCGGCGTTCGCTTGGGTTTAATGAAGGTAGTTAAACCTTTAGGGTGAGTTGCATCATTTAACTATAACGATAACAAAACCGTTAACAGTTGTCAAATCGTCGGATTGACTAATAGGCGGCTGTTTCACGGCTGGTTATGGTTTGGTTATCGTTATAGTTAAATGGTGCAACTCACCCTTAGTAGAGTAACGTTACATAACTTTGGAAGTCCTCGAATCAGGTGGATCGACAATTTGGTGAGGGTCGCAGGAATCTGATAGATGCGAGACGCAGAAGACTACATTTTAGTTACACTTAAGAGAGACATATGTTCAGCTTCACAGCTGTTGTAATGATGTTCACACATCATCCGGCTGAAATGATGATGATAAGTTATACATTAATTACTTCTAAACAAGCTAGGATCCATGCATAGCATAGTCGGCATTAAAATGTTTCCTCTATTTGGAATCTGGCCCTGTTCTCCAGGAGAGGGAATGCTCCGTAATCCACCACGCGGGCACAGTGTGGGTTGGTGGATGTCATGTCTTCAAATTTTTTATTCTAAGACATATCGGGTTTCTTCACGATATTTTCTTTCACCGTTTTGAGAGCAGTGGTGATGAAGTAAATTACACAAAGTAATGCGTCTGGCTGGGTTTGAATCCGCGACCTACAACTCGCGAGTCGAGGCCACTTGGCCACCACTTCTCATATCTATGGGTTTGTTTTTTATTATTGATAAGCTTGCGTTTGACCACTATCATACCTGATGGTAAGCGATGATGTGGCCAATTATGATAAATGATAAATGTGTTTGAGTAAAATATTGGCATTTTATGTGCAGATAGGCCGAGAGCAGATTTTTTAGGTTCTATTCTCAGGGATTTCAGTTTCATAAATTGTGTTTTTTGGGTTGGAAATTGTTCAATCACTTTTCCCACTCTCGGGTTCTTACCCAAGAGTGTGAAAATCTGATATGCCCGAGAGGACGTTTTACTGACTAAAACCCACTCCTGTTCCTTTTTTACCTTCTTTCCAGGTAATATTTAGATTTTACTCAGCATTTTAAATTACAGTTTCTTACGAAGCCATTACGCCTATTCGAATCTCACCCAGACATTGTAATCAGGCCAGATCGATAGTAATCGGAAAAAGTTTCGCCCCGGCATTTTTCATTACGATCAAAGAAAACCAATTGCTATAACAAGAATGGCAAAAAATATCCGATTATAAGAATGGTATGTCAGCGTTACTTGAATTTTATCTTACTTTACCGATTTTTTTAACGTAACTTAATTTTTAGAGTTCCGTCCCTCAAAACGAAAAATACGGAACCCTTATAGAATCACTTTGTTGTCCGTCCGTCTGTCTGTCAAGACCTTTTATCTCGGGAAGGCGTGGAGCATATTCTTAAGTCTACTGTCCCTTAAAGCTGTGAATAACTCAAACTTCTAAGTAAACGAAAAAAAAAAGATACGTACATTTTAATCTTCTCAAGGGTACTTTCCTTCTCAAATTCATAGGGTACGTACTTTCCGTTGACCTAGAATTTGGAAATTTGGCATGAAACAAGGTCTTATAGCACAAGTATAGAAAAAGATCTGAATACTGTAAAGAAGATTCGTCGCAAAAAAAAACCTTTTTTTGATTCGCAAAAATCTTCGTAACTCAGTTCGGGAAATGGACTATTTTCATTGGTAAGTTTGTACGGACCCCTCAGTGCACGAGTCCGACTCGAACTTGCCCGGTATTTTTTAAATATATTTGCTACTTACTGCCTTAAAAGCAACTATTTTTTTATTACTATTAAACTGATGTACCTGTAACATAGTAAATTCAAATCGTGAAAGTTCAAAATAGACTACAAATTTTTCATTCTCGATCTTTCATCATATCATACTGTCTTTAGCTATATACAATATATATAGTTTAAGTATTTTCGAAATCCGGAACAAGTGTTTAGTATTTTATGTGAAGAATCTATGAACAAAATTTTATAACTGTATCATGAAAAATCACAAAGTTATAAGAATTGAAAGTTATAAGCTTGGTATATGAGCAAAAATACATAATCACCAGACCATCGAGGCGACTGAGGGGTAGTTTTGCACTTGCGCTCAGCTGTTTATACTGGCGTCTAATACCCGCTATGATTTACCGTGATCTGGGTTGTACCACAAAACAGATAGGAACAAAAAACAATCTCATATATGCACTTTACTTTTTACACCTACGCTCGGTGGACGCACACTAATGAGCGTTTGAGTCGGAATTGTTCGACGAGTGATCCGAGACGCGATCGAGACATCTTGTCTGTGAGCGGTGTCTTTGTGTGCGTTGTTCGAGCACAATTTGTATGTAGATTGACTTCTGTCCCTATATTATTTTGTGGTTGTACTTTGTAGTATTTTTTGGTGAAAAAATATAACATGATATAAAAACTATTGTAATTCATTCAGTTACTGATTCTGAACAAATTATATTATTCAGGTTTCGCATAAACTAACTGATGTATATCTACGTAAGCATGATGTAAAAGAGACCCATGTCCAGCTGTGGACATATTTCAGCTGAAATTATGAATTAATAAATAGTTACCAAGAAACTGAAGGTAGGACTGATCTTAATCAAAATGTTGAGACATTACACACAATTTAGCTTAACACAGTAAATTTGGTTGGTCGATGGATAATTGTTTCAATTCTGAGTATTTTTTTAGGTAAACAAGATTTATTTCAGCTTTGTCATGGTCTCATGGACAATTACAATTTAAAAAAAATATTAGGGCAAGACATTTTATAGATATTAAGGATTATTTATTTATTTATTACAGCCTGGAGGACTTACAGCTTAACAAATTATTTGGTATTTATTTCAATGTAATTAAAGACGACAGAGCTTGTAGCTAATAATAATACTATGCGATTTAAATGATAGGATCAACATGGCGCCATAATGTGTAGGGTGAGCAAACCAAGTTATTTTCCAAATTAATTAAACGAATCATTTCTTTTTTTAATCGAATTATGACTTAAATAATATATTTAGCTAATTAAATAACAATTTAAATAAACAATAGTGTTTTTTTTTTCTCAAATTAAACAAAAAAACTCTTTGGAGTGTACATAGTAGGCATGTGAGCGCGGGAAGCGTCGTGGGCTGCACGACGTGGGACGCGCGCGGCCAACTCACGCCATAGCTCGTTCATACAAAAGCACGCGGGCATTGGCGTCTCAAACTAGTTCGAGCTAACCGCGTGCGTTATGATGGCGTGACTGCGAACAGGCACTACTAGCGCGATTCCGCACCGCACCCGTTGTCAGCAACGGTAGGGGCCCAGCAGAGCCGAAGCCAACTGGGGCCATGGGTGATGCGATAGAGATGTCCAGGGCCCTGAGGCAAAGAACAAACAGGAATGGGTTAGTCAGTAAAAGTCTGACACTATCTTCCATTCCGCCCAAGAGCGGGGAATCATTGAATGATTTTCACACCTAAAATAAAAACCCACCCCGCTGTCTACACCGCGCTGTCAGTCTGGCTAAGCATAAGAGCGATTGGAAAAACCTTATTGGCGATAAGATGCGAATTATAACAACAACAAATCCGACGCCTAAGCGATTTACTGAATTGTGTGATCTAATGTTATTAAAGCCTTACAAAGCAATACCCTCTTACCCTTATATCACAAAATGGTGCTCCTAAGTGCTGTAATTCTGACCTGACTGGTAAATAAATAATTCTATACTTAATCAGTCTCTCTCGCACGGAAATTGCTTTTAGGGACCTTTTTTATGCATTTGCTAATTACTTTGGAGACAACCTGTTAAGGTCGTGGGTGACTGAGATGTAATTTAAGTAAGGATACGTTCTCATTACGACTTCGGTAGTTTTTCGTAATTTAAATTAAGAATGTTCTTAAATTAATGTTTGTTTTGTTTTAAGGCATTTAGAGGTGTGTAGAACAGAGCATAGTCCCACATACATTATATTCGTTGAAAAGGGAGAATACTCCGACCAGACTGGTATTATGTCGGATCCGGGCAATTGCCCGATAGTTCGGGCTTTTGTATGTATTCTAATCGCGCCATAAATGTCGCTTCAGGCACATCAAATAATTTGGTTTCCACATAAATTCTAGATCAAACATTTAGATCCCATCCATATTTGGGGGCTTTAAGTCAAGTGTGAATAGGTTACTTCTAGGCCAGTGTGTTTTATTGTTCACCACATCATCGCTTACCATCAGGTGAGATGGTCGTCAAACGCGAGCCTATCAATAATAAAAAAAAAAAACAAATATGGTTGAATATTTTGACGATTCTACCACATAAAGACAAATACTTGACGTCATCATATAAATCCCACATTGCGGTGTCATTGTCCAAAAAACACTTATCGAGCAAACAACTGCCTGGACCAGTCTCAACTGCTATCTAATAAAAAGGTCCTCCTTTTTCATCAGATATATTAGTGGAACTTTACACTTTGTTCCGTATGCCTTTATAAGTGCTCATATTGGCACTAAAGTCCATCATTAGCTTAAAAGCTTGCTCCAATAACTTCATTATTCCTGCATTAGCCATCCATTCATAGTTCCAAACTTCGTTAGCCAATCAAACATCGCTATCTATTCTGTCAAAGTACCACAATCTGCCTATGACAGCTTAGTGGGTCCAGTGTGTACCGAGCCTTGCCCAGTCACATCATTGTCAGTCAATACCTTTACTTTAGGGTCAGTTCACACCGACACTCGACGCGATGCGACGCTACACGCAAATTTTAAAAGAGTGACTCAAAATATAACTTTGTTTATATATTAAAATACATTTCATTGTGAGAATTCAGAATACGTTGCATCATGGATATGGATATTTCTTTATGAGGTATATGACTTTATGTAAAATTAACGAACTATAAAAAAAAAACATATTTTAAAACCTTAACCGCTAAAAGAAGAGTTATATTTTTAAATTACACGCGAATGAAGGCGCAAGCAACAACTAGTTACACTAATATGAGAGTTTTGTTGTTTTTTTTTTTCAGAAAGTAACCATAATTATAGACCGTTTCAAAAATAAAAATTTAATTTGGAAAGTACTAACTTGAAATTCCACTAATACCAGTTTTGATACCGATTGATTGGACTTCTTACAGGAGAGGAGGAAGAATATAAAAATAAAATTAAAAAGAATATAGAATGTGAAAGATGTGGCAAATGTGATATTTTTCGCTGCACCACGAGACGTCTCGTTGCGCAGCGAGGCGGTTAGGCTGCCAACAAATTTAAGACACACCTCGCTACATTGCGATGCCGCGGCGATCGCGGCGGGTAGCGGCGCAGTGCAAAATTTCTGACCTCTTTCAGTATTATCGCGTCGCATCGCTTCGCGTCTCGTTGTGAAACTATCCTTAACAGTAATCAGGTAAGCCCAGCAAACCTCTAGGGATTGTTGATACTCTAATCAATCGCTCCTAATACTAAAATAAGCCTGCTATTGGCTGTTAGGAACTATTAATTATTAAACCCGTTTGCGTAGGCTTTATCTGGAATAGTGATTGAACAAGAGACTGAACAAGACACGTACGCTCGTCGAAGGTCATTGTACTTTGTTAAGTCAATGTTTTGTTATAAAAATTCTACAATAAATATATAATTATTAATCTCTTCTAATAATCATGTCTTCAAAAAACACTCCAATACAATTAGCACTCAAGTAATTGTCGCCACATATGTATGTATTACATGCCACAGCCATAAACGCCGCCACGAGAAGTTAGAAGCGGCCTCAAACGCCGCCACGAGAAGTTAGAAGTGGCCTCAAACGCCGCCACGAGAAGTTAGAAGCGGCCTCAAACGCCGCCACGAGAAGTTAGAAGCGGCCTGAAAAGCCGCCACGAGAAGTTAGAAGCGGCCTCAAACGCTGCCACGAGAAGTTAGAAGCGGCCTGAAAAGCCGCCACGAGAAGTTAGAAGCGGCCTCAAACGTCGCCACGAGAAGTTAGAAGCGGCCTTAAACGCCGCCACGAGAAGTTAGAAGCGGCCTCAAACGCCTCCACGAGAAGTTAGAAGCGGCCTCAAACGCCGCCACGAGAAGTTAGAAGCGGCCTGAAAAGCCGCCACGAGAAGTTAGAAGCGGCCTCAAACGCCGCCACGAAAAGTTAGAAGCGGCCTCAAACGCCGCCAAAAAAGTTAGAAGCGGCCTGAAAGGCCACCACGAGAAGTTAGAAGCGGCCTCAAACGCCGCCACGAGAAGTTAGAAGCGGCCTCAAATGCCGCCACGAGAAGTTAGAAGTAGCCTCAAACGCCGCCACGAGAAGTTAGAAGCGGCCTCAAACGCCGCCACGAGAAGTTAGAAGCGGCCTCAAACGCCGCCACAAAAAGTTAGAAGCGGCCTCAAACGCCGCCACGAGAAGTTAGAAGCGGCCTCAAACGCCGCCAGGAGGAGCTAAAAGCGGCCACAGACGCCATCACGAGAAGTTAGAAGCGGCCTGAAAAGCCGCCACGAGAAGTTAGAAGCGGCCTCAAACGCCGCCACGAGAAGTTAGAAGCGGCCTCAAACGCCGCCACGAGAAGTTAGAAGCGGCCTCAAACACCGCCACGAAAAGTTAGAAGCGGCCTCAAACGCCGCCACAAAAAGTTAGAAGCGGCCTCAAACGCCGCCACGAGAAGTTAGAAGCGGCCTCAAACGCCGCCAGGAGGAGCTAAAAGCGGCCACAGACGCCATCACGAGAAGTTAGAAGCGGCCTGAAAAGCCGCCACGAGAAGTTAGAAGTGGCCTCAAATGCCGCCACGAGAAGTTAGAAGCGGCCTCAAACGCCGCCACGAGAAGTTAGAAGCGGCCTCAAACGCCGCCACGAAAAGTTAGAAGCGGCCTCAAACGCCGCCACGAGAAGTTAGAAGCGGCCTCAAACGCCGCCAGGAGGAGCTAAAAGCGGCCACAGACGCCATCACGAGAAGCTAGAAGCGGCCACAAACGCCACCACGAGAAGCTAGAAGCGGCCACAAGCAACTTGTAGCCAGTGGCTGCTACTTTTTTTAAACCCACGTGTGCAGTAGTATAATGGACTCTGTCAAAGAAGGTTTAAATGCGCTAATGGCGTGTGACAGCGTTTTGTATCAGTGATTAGTGGCCAGTGCGGGCCACAAGAACCGAACAGCGACGTTTTGTAGTATGTGGCAGCTTTTGGCGTACCCTTATTGCAAAAAAACAGCCATCTGCATATTTATATTACTATGTCAAATCTTTAGATTACCTTTTGCCGAAGCCTCTTGGTAAACTTGCAAATTCATTGGTAGCTATAATTACTTAATTTGGGTAAAAATGCAGATAGTTGATTTTTGCAATAAAGGTACAACATAAAATGTATGGAATCTACAGGAAATATTTTGTTGGCGGCGTTTTGTGGTTGTGGCCGGTAGCCCGAGTGCAGCGACCCTAATGCCTTGATCTCACATACCGAATAAACGGGCGAGACAGTGCTCTCGGCCGAGTACTCGGTACGTGTGAACACAGCGCCGAGTGCTCGCCCGGGCGCTATCTTTACAACTCGCTTACATCACTGTCTCGGCCGAGCAACATTTTACTGTCTCGCCCTTTTACTCGGTACGTGTGATCGAGGCATTAATTCGAACAAAACAACGAACCAATGACGTCACCACACACTCAAGGCTGCCAACTTAATCGCACTAAATCTCACTTAGTAGCCATAATAATAGTAATCGTCCACATCTATCCCAATCACAATTAAATCCAATTTTGTCAAACATACTGTCGTTCATTACAAAACATAATTGAATAGAGATTTGACATGTCTTCTGTAAGCCGATCTCCCGAGTAGCTTTTGGGTCAAATAAGTAATTAAATTAAGGGCAGACCCGGGGGACTGACGAGTTTAATATTATGCATCCACAGTCCGCCTTAATCAGTGCTGCAGGGTCCAGTCTGGCTTTGTTTGAGGCCTTCTTATAATTAAAGAATTAAATATATCTACCTAGTATGAGGAGGACTGGTAAAAGCTTGTTATGTTAGTTTGGAAGTATGTGGAATAGAGAGTAAAATCTCACAAAGCTCCGTTGAAAAGGGAGGATCCTCCGACCGGAGGATGGAGGCCGACCGCATTAGGTAACGGCGCTCTCCCCGCCGGAGGGATTCCGATCCCGATTTCCAGCCACCGCAGACAAAGGCTTGCGGACAGCGAGCAATGGGTAGATCGCTGTCCGACCGTCCGATAGCTGTCCGGACCGAGCCCAAGTCGTCGACGGCACGCATGTGCCGTGTGCGGCACGGACAGTGCGGCGCGCACAGTGCGGCGCGCACTGTTCCCGCGCGCCTCGAGGAGTTGTCGCAACAGCAGGGGCCAACTGGGTCGAAGCCTACTGAGACCAGAGTTAGTTTCGAAAGAGGAGCTCAGCCCCGGTATGAAGGCACGAAGGAACGGGGAGGGATTTTAGTCAGTTAAAGTCTGACACGATCACCCGCTCTGCCCAAGATGCCCTGCGGGGGTTGTCATTAGATGATTTTCCCATCATAAAATAAACTGCCCGATAGTTGCTTTCGGGCTGTCGTATAACTAGTATTCAAATCGCGCGGAGAACTTTGATTGCAGGATTAGTTTTTATGTGGCGCCATAGATGTCGCTACATTAGCAAAAATACATAGTCTTCGGGCCATCCAAGCGACTGAGGGGTTGTTTTGCTATTGTGCCCAGCTGTTTGCTGGCCCCTAATGCCCGCTGTGTTACCGTGACCTGTGTTGTACTCAGTATCGGTGGTGTACAAGTTGTGACCTTTTTAAAAAAATTTGGGGAAAAAAATTTAAAAAAGGTCATTTGTACCCATATTGTTATTGCTATTTGCAGGTGCCTAGTGCCCGCTATGACCTGTCATGTTTTTAAATATTTCTGGGGAAAATATAACAAGTTGTAAAAACAATTAGTATCCATTCAGTTACTGATTCTGGACAAACTATAACTAACATATATTCAGGTTTCGCATAAACTAAAAAAAAAATGTTATACATTTAGACGAGTTTCTAATTGATATAAACTAATGCTTGGATGCGATCCCATCTGATGGTAAGCAGTGATGCAGTCGTTGATGGTGAAGTGCACTGGTTTATCTAACTAACTATTGACAACGGCTTCGCCTGCGTGATAGTAAGTTTTTTATCGTTTTATCCTTTAATTTGAAAAACTTTTTTTTTTTGTATACGACGTAAAAGGAACTTTTATGCAAAATTTCAGTGTTCTAGGTCCAAAAGGCTGTTCGATAAGGAGTCAGGACTTTGCCCAGATTATCATATTTATTTCCAATATGCTTACTCAAACATCCGCTCTTCTCCCGACTGCTTTTAGGCGTTAGGCATGTTTTCATTGTATTTCGCACGAGTGTGAATAAGTGCGCGACCCGCGACAATTTATTGTATTTATCGTATCAAACTGGGCGCCGCGTAGCCCCCTCGAGTCACCGGGTAGCACCCGTTAATTTATTTCTTCGTAAGTGTGAACTTGGAAAGTCACTGCAGCACTCAACTCCATAACGCCCTCGCCTGAGGTTCGGGAGAATTCTGCCTCGGTCGCAATGTAAGCTTGTAAGTTTAACGAGACCCTTAAAAATACTATATTGTACATGACAAAACAGATTGGCGCCACATAAAGCCATTTTAGTCGAAGACAATATTTTTTTTTTTTGATTTTTTTTACTTACAAAACAAATACATTATTACATCAACAAGCAAATCACGTAACAGTAACAAAATCAGCGGTTACATAAAATTATTTAACACAATCATCCCTCGGCATTGTTTTATTTTTCTGTTAGTCAGAATAGAAAAAAAAAACAAAGCCAAATATTAGCCACAATTCCTAGACGTTTACATCAGTACCCACCCTAGGGGCAGCCACGAATTTCAGCGTTCGTTACACAAAAGACAAGAAAAGGTACAATAAGGGTGACACAAAAATAACGCGGGCAGTACTAATTGTTCGGAGACCAAGGGACTGGACTTCAGTGGAGCGGCAAATTGTATTAGGCCCGCAATAAATTGCTACTAGCGACATATTATATGTGGCTGATGAAAACTTAACTATGGCTACTGTGGCTACTCAATTTTAGTGGCTTTTGAGAAGCTGTTTTTTTTATTTATTTATTTAATCTTCATGCAACACAATGTACATAGGCGGCCTTAGGTATTCTCTTGACTGACCTGTTGGTCTAGTGGTTAGTGGCCCTGACTGCTATGCCGGAAGGCGTGGGTTCGATTCCCATCCAGGACAAATGTTTGTGTGATTTGTCTTGATCATTTGTTCTGGTGGAGTGTGCACGAATTGCTGACGAACGAAAACTTTTAGAATTAGAAAATAGACTATGTTTAAGGGATGTAGGTATGTGCAATCTGATCTTATCTAAACCTACATCCAAACTTGCTGTTAAGTTGTATTACTTGATTCTTAAATTAATTAAGTTAAGCTCATAAAATCACCTATTAGTTCTTTTGTAAAACTACAAGGTTGGCATAATCGCTCCGCGATTAAAACCTTTTTTTTCCAAATAAAGATAAAAAAAAAAAAAAAAAAAAAATCATTTGTTCTGTGTCTGGGTGTATTTTATCTGTAATATATATGTATTTAGAAATATATAAGTATGTTTATCAGTTGCCTAGTACTCATAAAACAAGCTCTGCTTAGCTTGAGACTAGACGACGTTGTGTGATAGTTGTGGAATATTATATATTATACGAGTATTATTATTATATTCTCTGCCAGTCAACGACAATATTGTCAGAGACAATGGTAGACGCCTAAAAAGAAAATTGTTTTTAGAAAACAAGAGAAATTGGAAATCGGGTTAAGGATCCCGGCAACACGGACGTAAGAATGTCCGTCCTCTTATGCGTGCAGCCACGCGCTAGTTTTACTGCTTCGCAGAAGGGGGCTACCGCCTGTCATTCCTCCTTGCTCCAGCTTGTACCAGGACCCAGTGGGTTGGCTGTGTTCTTGAAAGAATGTCAAACATAAAGAAAACTTAGATATGTGTTTAAAATTACGTTTAATAATTTTCTAATTTCCCAAAATCTGCCAAAATATATAGAGTGACTGGCAATTAGTGTACGGTACTTAAACACGTGATTGTGCTCATGTTAACAAACGATTTTTATTATGGGAGCAAAGCCGAAATCGTGAAAAAAATATCAGCTGTTCAGTACATTAGGTAAACATAAATGTACTTTTTTTTTCGCGATTTCGTCTTTCCCTCATAGTAAAAATTGTTTGTTATCGTGAGCACAATCACGTTTTTAAGTACCGTACACTTCTTACCAGTCACCCTATAAAGAGGCGTATTAATTTATACCTTTGTAAGGGAGATCAAAATATTATTGTTAGACTGAAATAAATCAGAAAGTCTTCACAAACAACATTCAGTCAACTGTGAAAAGGTTAAAAGTGGGTGGGTGGATTAAAGTTTTATAATAAATATATTCAACTAGTTTCCGTCAGTGGCTTCGCTCGCGTGATAATAAGAAATTATCCCAATGGAACATACTCCCAAGATAAAAAGCCACCCTATGTTGACTGGCAGAGAATGCCTAAGGCATTAAGTCCGCCTATGTACTTTGTGTTGCATGACGATTAAATAAATGTATAATAAATAAATAAACAGTATTCTATGTGCTATTTCAGGATATAGTCTACCTGTGTGCCATATTTCATCTTCAGCAGTTCCAGCGTTAAAGAGTAACAAACACACACACTCACTAAATTTCGCTTTCACATATCTTCGAAATAAATAATAACATTTGTGCAAATCCAAAACTTTCATCATAATCATTTCAGCCGAAAGACGTCTACTGTAGGATTTAGGCCTCCTATAAGTGTCGCCATAACCACTGGTCCTGTAAGTCTCTAGGTGGCACTTCGTGGGAGGGATACTTTCCAACACTGCGTCTTCCGGTACGCGGTCGCCACTCTAGAACCTTTCGTCTCCATCGACATTCTGCAAACCTAACCAATTTACGACCGTTTCGTTTCTCTTCTGTCGATCGCCTCGGATCGGCAACGCTTCCGGTTCTTTTGACCCCATGACTGAGCGTTGCGATGACGTCATTCCATACATTTTAAGTTTTCTTCTAACGATTCATCATCATCATCATTTCAACCGATATACGTCCACTGCTGGACATAGGCCTCCTCCTAGTGTCGCCACAACGAACGTTCCTGCGCGTCTCGCATCTATCGGTTACTAACGATTGTAGATTATAAACTTGGCTAAGCCCTCTGTTCTGCGAGCAATGTGCCCTGTCCACAGTCTTTTTGACGATTCTTTGGGCTATGTCGGTAACCTATGTTCTCTTGTGGATATCACCTTACTTTATCCGTGTTCTATTTTTTTCTAAATCAGTTTAAACCATCGCGAAAGAGTAACAAATATATATATAAACAAAATTGCCTTTATACAGTACAGTGTGATGTTTTCAACTACATTAAAATAAAAAAAAACAATTCAATTATTTTCGTCCCGTACGAATACCAAAAATAACTTAGAATCAACTGCTTAAAATAACAGAAAGACAAAAAAAAAATAATGGAAAATATTCAGGCTTTAAACAATGTTTACTGTGTAGGACGTTTACCAAATGAATTTTCAATAGTTTTATTTTCCAAGTCCTATTGTTTTTGTTTGGAGACGAGCCAAATGGGCTCGCTGCTTCTTTGAGGATTGATGTCTTGATGGTGGGCACAAACTTGAGTGAATTATGTTTATTTACTTATGATTGCGGAAATGTTAAAGAGGAGTTAGTTTGTTGATCTTAAGGTTAGTCTAGGGTAACACGCTTGATGCTTACAAGCAAGATTGATATACACTAGGATGAAAATCTAATAAGATTCAGTTGAAAAGCAGCGTCAGACAACTACCTCTTAGTTGTCTGGTATTTCGCTAAACTGGACCTTTTTTGGCGCTAACATGTAACATACAATTATATTACTTTTTTTTCGTGTTTGTCTTAATTTTTTGTTTTCTGCAATGTTTTTTGCGCCAAAATAAATACTTTTCTTCTTCTTCTTTCTTCTTCAAAATAGAGAGTATTGGAAAGCCAACTAACGATTGTGATAAAGGTAGGGAACTTATGACTAGCTCCTGATGTTTTATAAGTACCAATGTAGGCTATGTGAACAAAAAAACAAGTAAGTTCCATACAAACTTACTTATTAAAAACAATTCAATTCTCGAATTGAGTTCCGAAGATTTTCCGAATTACAAAAGATACCTACTTTTTATTTTGAATTTCTAACAATATTACATAAGAATCTGAAATATTAACTAAGGATTTATACTAAAACTAACTTTGTTACAAAAGAAGTATTTTTTTGTGACGTAACTTACAGTTTTTAGATTTTTCCTATACTTGTGCTATGAGACTTTGCTTCATGTTAAATTTCAGGAATCTAGGTCAAAGGGAAGTATCCTACGAATTTTGATTTCCTTGAGAGTGTCTTATTTTACTTTTTTTTCATGTGACAGAAACGGCCGTATCTTTTATTTTTTCGTTTACTCAGAAATTTGATTTTTTCACAGCTTCAAGGAACCGCAGACGTAAGTACATTGTTTTAATTTCAACTACGTACCTCTACGTTTTCCTAAGATAAAGGGTCTGTCTGTCTATCTATAAGTGGTTCTCCGAGAGTTCGGTCTTTACCTATTGAGGTACGAAACCCTAAAAATATAAATTTGAACAGACATCACCACACGCTTTGGTGGTTAATATAATTTTATTCCGAATGATGGCAAAATTATAAGTATCCACCAATTAATTATACTGCCAAGAAAAAGAACACTACTAGAGAACGGGATTTTTTTTTTAAACCACCCAGAAGTAGGAGCCCCGCGCAGCGGGGCTCCGTCGAGCTGTCTTGGCAGGTAGTTAATAGGTTAACTACCTGCCAAGACAGCCTCAAAATTTTAACTACTGATATCTCCGTAACCATGGGGTTATTTTTTTTTTTTTTTTTTCGATGGGAAAAATCATCTTATGACAACCCCCGCTCTTGGGCGGAGCGGGAGATAGTGTCAGACTCTTACTGACTAAAAAACCCATCCCGTTCCTTCAAGCCTTCATACCGGGGCTCGAGCGCCCTTTCGGATAACCCTGGCCCCAGTAGGCTTCAACCCGGCTGGGCCCCTGCTGTTGCTGACAACTCCTTGAGGCGCGCGGGAACAGCGCGCGCCGTCGACGACTTGGGCTTGGTCCGGACTGTTACCGGACGGCCGGACAGCGAGCTACCCATTGCTCACTGTCCGCAAGCCCGCGCCTACGGTGGCTGGAAATCGGGATCGGAATCCCGGCGGCGGCGGCGGCGAGAGCGCCGTTGCCTGATGCGGTCGGCCTCCTCCTTAGCGAGCATTACTGCTTCGCAGAAGTCGGCGACCGCCTGCCATTCCTCCTCGCTCCGGACCATGGCCTCGACCAAGGCCCGGCGCGAAAGGTCTCCGCCGCCGATCACCCCCACGAGGGCACGGCGATGCTCCGTCCAAGCAGGGCACACCGCGATTGTGTGCTCCACCGTGTCCTCCGGGTGTTCCGCACAGTGGCGACACCCGGGCGTCACTTCCGCTTTAATTCGGAACAGGAACCTCCCGAACTTGCCATTTCCGGTGAGGACCTGTGTCATGCGGAAGGTAAGGACGCCGTGAGGTCTTTCCAGCCACGCCTCAAAGAGGGGACTTATCGCCATAATTGTGGCGTGCCCATGACGGGGTTGCGATAGTCGCTGACGCCATTCCACCATGAGATCCCGCCGGAGCTCTGTCCGCCATGCCGCGACCTGTCGCGGCAGAGGACTTTCACCCCGGCGTTGCATCTCCACGCGCATGTCGTGCATGTGTGCAAGGACTGTTGCCTCCAGATCCCACGGTGGTAGGCCAGCCAGAAGGCTCGCCGCTTCGCGGGAAATCGTGCGGTATCCCCGCACCATCCGAATTGCCATGACCCTCTGGCAGGTAACCATGGGGTTCTGCCGATGCTTTATTTGGATTCATTTTGCTTAAATAGGATAGCGAGATGTTAAAACTTTGGTCATAATTTTACATTAAAATGTAGGTTTAATTTTGGTGATCATTTACTATTTTTGTCTTTTATATGTTACTATATCTGGTGGTAAGTTAAACATAAGCCGATTCTGAAGTCTACATCAGAATAATCCCTTTATTCAACCTGAGGCCAACTATTCTATAATAATGCCAATGTGTAGGAGGTGCTTTAAAATAATGAACCCAGCCAAAACCTAACCTTGTAATCTTCAAAGAACGATCAAATAATGTTGTTTACCAAACTGGTTTGTACACCCACTGTTTTAATAATTATAATATTGAACAAATACTGGTAAAAGGTTTTATTTACCAAAGCGGTCTTTTATAGTTTAGTATTTATAATTTACGAGTATGACTGACCTGTTAGTCAGCTTGACTGCTATGCCGAAAATTGTAGGTTCGATTCCCATCCAGGACAAATGTTTGTGTTATGAGCACGATCATTTGTTCTCTGTCATGATGTTATTTATCTATAATATGAATGTATTTAGAAATATAAAATTAATATTTTTAGTTTAGTACTAGACAACTGATAAACATAATATGTTTATCAGTTGTCCCATAGTACAAGCTCTGCTTAGTTCGGAACAAGACGGCCTTACGTGAAATTTATGGTATTATTATAGTATTGTAGACATGAAGAAAAATAATGCATCACCGTATCACTATGTTGACATCATGCTTGAGCACTCCAATCAATACCAGTAGAGTTTGTCTTGTTTTTAATAAATAAAACTAATTAAAAACTTTATTCTTTTTATAATTTTACGATAAGTAAAGCCGTAATTTAAAATTGTAAATGACTATACAAGGTGTAAGGGACAGCCCTCCAAAAACTTTAAGGGCTTGCTCAGTAGACGAAACTGAACAACCTTAGATAATTTTTTTTTTTCAGGAAACGAAAAAAAAATCGACCTCGCCATACAAATTGTCCAATCAAGTTTATCAATTTGTAGAGTGCTTCTGATTTTGAAAAAAAAAAAATTGTGTAAGGTTGTTCAGTTTCGTCTACTGAGCAAGCCCTTAAAGTTTTTGAAGGGCTGTCCCTTACACCTTTAATATATATTTGCAACTATTTATAATCGGACTACGCACACACATATATCCATAAACAAATACGAATACAGTAAGTTGGGCGTTAAAGTATTCCTCCATATCGCACAACCAAACAAAGCCGTACTATTAACCTGAGGGTCTTGTAACTTTAATTTACCAATGCATAAAATAAAGTTTCAAAACTAAATAGTTGTCTTCAAACCAGCTGAGCAGAATAATCGTGGGACTTAAAATAAATTACATGCTTGTTTGGTTAAAAGGCTTTTTGGGACTAATAGGCGGCTGAAAAGCGAAAGTTTCTCAAAATTACCTAGTTTATATTCCTAGCACATTCATTTGTCTGTTGTTAAAAAACTACTAAAAGTACTGGGTATTAGATTAAAACTAGTTTATGATCATCATCTTAGTTTCGGATTAATCAGTAGTGCTAGCAAAGGAGGAGGCCCTCGTTGCGTCACGCGTGCGTGCGTGACGTGTGCGTGAGGCAACGGCCCTCATGCTCCAGCTGCCACCGGGATTCTATTCCCGATTTCCAGCCACCGTAGGCACGAGCTTGCGGACAGCAAGCAATGCGTTGCTCGCCGTCCGAACCGAGCCCAAGACGTCGATGGCGCGTATTGCTCTACGCGCGCCTCAAGGAGTTTTCAGCAAACCGTAGTGACCCATCAGGGTCGAAGCCTATTGGGGCTATGGGTTTGCTTCTGAAAGTAAAACCTGGTCCCAGTATGAAAGGCAACGAAAGTACTAAGAGTTTATTTTAGTCAGTAAAAGTCTGACAATCGCTCCCGCACCGCCCGAGGGCGAGATCATTGGTTGATTTCCCATCTAAAGAAAACGCTAATATGGTTATACTACTCTCTACTATTAAGCTTTATGTGTTAATAGACGTAACAGTCGTGAAGTCTTATTACCAGGTGTATAGACCTTGTACCGCAGAAATGGAAAGTATAAAAAAATCACTGCCGCAGCGAACGTGTTAACCCTTCCCGTACTGAATACTCTGCATAAGATTACACAGTTCGCTCGAAGATAGCCTAGTGGACTAATACCGTGCATCGCGGAGTTGGAATGTGTTTGCTCAGTATTTCAAGCAAAATGTTCTACATTCTAGAAAACAAGAGAATCATTATCATCATTATTGGAAAGGAAAGTCATCACGATCCTCAACTAGAACCTTAGTCATAACATAGCAAAGTCGGCCTTATAATGTTCTTACTATAGGGAGGGACTCAGGCCTCCTCTCTAGAAGACGGAATGGGCCGTAATACACAACACGGGTCCAGTGCGGGTTGGAGAGTGTCACATGCCTTAGAATTTTTTGGTTCTAAGACATGCCGGTTTCCTCACGATGTTTTCCTTCACCGTTTTGAGAGTAGTGGTGATGAAATAAATTACAAATTAAAGCCCCTGGCTGGGTTTGAACTCGTGACGTATAACTCGTAAGTCGAGGCCGTTACCACTCGGCCACTACTGCTCTCACCTAGAACCAAGTTAACTTAAATGGCAATGGGCAGGGCACATTGCACGTAGAACAAATGGTCCTTGGTGACGAAAGGTTCTGATGTGGCGACCGTATACCGGAAGATGCAGCGTTGAAAGGACTCCCACAAGATGGACCAATGACACTATAAATAAATTTCTTGGAATAACTTCTGAAGTGACTAGTTTTGAATATTGATCAAATATAATAAAACCAATCTTTCTGCTTATGTTACAATTTAAACATATTTTCAACTTTTAAACGTTCAATATATAAGGCTAGCCATTCTTTTTATTTGACCTTCGATATATGTTTATGTTACTTACAGCACTTTCCTCTTTGCCTTCAAATAAAAATAAAGTTGCATATATTATTCAATATTCCCATACACAATGTTTATTCAATCGTAGCAGCTCGTAGCAGTTTCGTAGCACGTAGCTACGTACGTAGCACTTCGCGTAGCCGCGTAGCAGCGTAGCCTTGTCGTCACGTCACAGCACCGTGCAGAGCAAGTAAATATATTGCATAATCAATATGCTTACTTTACTTGAAATGCAATAACCTCGATACGCCGAGGAAACCACATATATTTAACTTATGAACGTTACATACTGTTAGGTCATAAAATATAGTATTTAAGAAGTATTGTATTGACTAAGTGTTTCCGCACACGGGCCACAAAAAAGCCTTTTCTAGCTTTTTCGGCCACAAGCTGTCGCCCGCTTCAGCTTTTATTTGTGGCCGCTTCTAGCTTTTTTTTGTGGCGGCTTCTAGCTTTTATTGTGGCGGCTTTTTTTTGTAGCCCGTGCGAGGACACTTAGGCAGACCAACAGGCAGCAATCAGGCAGGTTCATAAGCTATGAACTAATGAGTTTACTTCTTTAAAGTACCTTTAAAGACTTAATAATCAATGTATAATATGAATTTATTTGTAATTTATTACTGAAATGTCAAATGACGTATTGTCAACGGATAATGCACTTATGAATGTATATCTTAATTTTTTTTTTTAAACTTAATAATGTATTTGTATGTATCAATCGTGTAATATAAATGTATTCGTAATTTATTACTTTGTTAAATCAAACTACTTACTTTGTTTGTTTGTCTTTGTTTAAGTTGATCAATGAATTATTCATTGCTTGCTCAATTGACTGTACCTCATAGTGGGGACTATGAGGTGGGAGGTTACCCACATTTAGCTTAGTGGCTATGAGGGGCATTCGTTGTGTAGCACTGGCTGAAGTAAGAAGTCTAATTTGTACTGTGTCATAGCAATAAAAGTGAAATTTGTGTTACATTACGCGTGTAAATACGTTCGATCTTCAAACGGAACTAAAACTTGCCCGTTTCGGTCTGTAATTGGTTGACCCATTCATATATAAAGACTTCTTCGAGCCTTAGAAAGTACGTTAATTTGTTGCTTCAGGGTGTCGTGAGAAGATCCTTGACAAGTGAGCTGTAGCTAAACACGAGGCGGCAAGCGGTACGAACGGCACTTACCAATGCTTCCCGCTTGCCAAGCGCTGGCAACTCCCGAACTGACCGGTGAGAACCTGCGTCTAGTCACGTTGCACCTCCACGCGCAAATTGTGCATGTCTGCAAGGATTGTTGCCTCCAGATCGCATAGTGGCTGGCAAGTAAGAAGGCTCGCCACTTCGCGAGAAACTGTGCAGTATCCCCGCACCATCCGTATGGCCATGGCCCTCTGGCATATGTTCAACTGGGCCGCCAGTCGCTTTTGCAGCGATAGCGCCTACACCGGCGCCCCATGAAGTGCCATAGACCAAAAGATGCCTACGTAGAGCCTCTGGCAGGAGGTTTCTAGGTTAGGCAGGAGTTGCTTAAGGGCAGCGCCAGTCCGATTCATTTATTGGAAGTGCTACTCGAATTTCGACCGGTACTAATATAAACTCGTCCTACCGCTAATTGTGAATGCCGCGGCGGCGCATTCCGAGGGCCGTGAATGCACATGGTCTCGGACTTGTGCAGCGCTACCTCGAGACCTTATTGGTGGATCCTCTCAACGACTGTCGTAACCCCGAGTGTTACTAGTTCAACCGCGGCCTGGTATAACTCTCCCTGTGTCCGCTGACTCCATCAGGGAGGTCGCTGCGCTGGTTTATTCAGGGCAAGCGTGCTCCATCGTTGACCACATTATCGCATTCTATCAGGTGAGACAGAGGCGAAGAGCGAGCCAGCCAACTATAAAAAAATAATATTAAGCTGTTTCAGATTGATTTTGTTTTGCACCCAAATATCATCATATGGCTCAGCAGGGTCGAAACCTACTGGGGCTATGGGTTCGTTTCTGAAAGGGAAACCTGGTCCTGAAACGTGCGTCACTGCGGGGTGCCAGCTGAAAATCAGCGCTGGGTGTTTGACGCCCAGCAATTGCTGAGTTGGTGACCCTTTGGATTCAGGCACAGTCACTGCAACTGTATTGTATATCTGTACTCTTTTTTTAAATTATTATTTTAAGTTGTGATATATTGTGTTGCTTGCGCCGAATAAATGCTATTCTATTCTATTCCATTCCATTCCATTCCATTCCATTCTATTCTATTCTATTCTATTCTATTCTATTCTATTCTATTCTATTCTATTCTATTCTATTCTATTCTATTCTATTC
This sequence comes from Mythimna albipuncta, assembly GCA_929112965.1. Lineage (NCBI taxonomy): Eukaryota > Metazoa > Arthropoda > Insecta > Lepidoptera > Noctuidae > Mythimna > Mythimna albipuncta. The sequence goes on from OV815973.1 coordinate 5,188,405, forward strand.
TATTCTATTCTATTCTATTCTATTCTATTCTATTCTATTCTATTCTATTCTATTCTATTCTATTCTATTCTATTCTATTCTATTCTTTTAAATGCAAGGCAACGAAGGAACATAGAAAATAAAAATAAAATAGGAGTGGGTTTTAGTCAGTAAAAGTTTGACACGCCTTCTCGCTCTACCCAAGGGCGAGAGATGTTTTTGGATAATTTCCACCAAAAAAAAAGTTACTTCTAGCATTCTGGCTAGAGCGAGAAGAGGTGCCAGTTGCCCTTTAAGTTCGAGGACCGCTTTAACTATTTCTAACAATCACATAACCGGCATTTAGTGGAACTGAAGGCTTCAACATTGATTGGTAAAGGCTATGCAGATTGATAGCAATAAGCCTGTATTCCCCGAAAGGGATATAACAGTATTACCTGTATATATTTGGTGCGGCCACAATAGGTACAGTTGTTCGGTTAAAGTCCGTTATTACAGGAGATGAGTTTATTCCCGTAACGCACAAGTTCTAACTCCAGAGAACTACTATGAAATTCTACATGAAAATCAAATAACACTTAGAGGTACTCGGAACAGGATGTTAAGTTCACATACCTGAGGTAGGTGTTGAAAAGGAATGATGCTTCGACCAGACGATTTTTTTTTTCGGTAGGTAATACTCATACAACTGGCATCCCCGGCGCTTGGGCGGAGCGGGAGACAGACTTTGACTGGCTTAAAAACCCACCCCGTTCCTTCCTTGACTTTCATACCAGGCCCGAGCCTTCGGTTGAGGCGCGCGGGAACAGTAAGTGCCGTCGACGACGTGGGCTCGGTCCGGATGGCTACCAGACGGTGAGCTACCCATTGCACGCCGTCTGCAAGCCCGCGCCTACGGTGACCAGAAATTGGGATCGGAATCCCGGCGGCTGCTGTGGCGTGAGCACCGTTGCCTCAGGTGGTCGACCTCCTCCTTCTTATTGTAAAATTATGTTTTTATCGAGCGGACAACTCTGTTACGAACTATGATCACGGTGCAGGCTTTTGAATTTCAGTTTTTTTGTGGCAACATAGATTTTGATACACATTTTAAAAATTTAAAAATAATGGTTTTCCATAATCACAAGTACCTACTCGTATATAGTTATGTATGTTAGTCTATAAGGTATTTATGATATGGGTGCTGTTTACCTGAAATAAGATAATAATTATTATTATTTCTTTTATTCTTTTTATACACCATTTTTAAATATTTTTCTTAAACAAAACCATACAAAAAAAAACCCTAAAAAATAATAGCCCACTGGCATGGTTATTCATAATTACATGCGTTTCATCTCTCCTCTTTACTTGATCATATCAAAATAAACGATTAGCTTCCAACTTTTCAGTCACTAATTACGAAAAAAAAAAAACTTAAATTCTTCTCAATTTTCTTCAATTTTCCTTTTGCAGGTATATGGTAAATAGTTTAATAAATAAATAAAAAATACTTCAGGAAAGAGTTCTAGTAGACCGTTAAATATTTTCATTTTAGAAAGAAATATCAGAACCAACCCTCTTTTAGCTCACAGTTACTTACTTAACAAAAAGCACCGTCTCTAATTACACAAAAGCACAGTTTCCACAAAAATTCCAGACCAACGACAATTTATTATAAGGAAACAAAAATCTCAAGGCGACCATCCGCAGTGTTGGTTTACTAAAATTAAGTAGAACCTAAGTAACCAGCAAAAACTGGTTTAATCCGCTCCTAACCAAACAATACCGGAATGGAGGGGAATAGCCGTTTGTGGAATTATAAAGCGAATACACAGCTTGGAAACGAATAGACCCAGAAGATACCAATAAATGTTGCTTTAATAAAAGTTTGGTTCTTTTAGTGCGACGTAACGAGGAAATGTAAACGTTGGTCTGTTCTGGTTATTTTTGTTTTCATGCTCTTTTATTTTTTTTGTGTTTCAATTTTCGAATACTGTTTTTTTTTTTCAATTTCATTTTTTCTTTTACCTTAACCCGGTTTAAGCATTTAGTCTTAGACTGTATTTAGTTTTTGGTATACGAATATAGTTGCTTTATTTTCTGTTTGAATGCGTATGTAATATATTTTTGCCAGTACTCGGCAGCCGGCTTTGTCGAAACGCATTTGTTCTGACAAAGCCAACTCGATAAGTCAATTTTCTCAGCAAGCTTCGCTGAGGTGGTCGTGCTTGTTTCATTGATTCCACATAATATATTGTCCAGTTAAGTAGTCATCTTAGATATATCACTACATAACTTTACATCACAATATTTACACAAAATTAATGTGAAAATAACTAAATCAGCTACTGAATTTCACTCCAAAAATTCCACCCAAAAATATATTTTTCATCAATGATAGACTTGCGTTTGACCACCATCTCACCTGATGGTAAGCGATGATGATATATTTTATATTGGAGTTGCGTTATTGGTCGTATGATTCAGAATCCAAAATCAAAAATAAAGTTTTCCTGAATCCTTAAAATATTTGCTAATTTAAGCCTGTACATAACATAGATTATTGTTTGAAACCCGAGGGTCAACTTGGAGAAGGTATTGAAGATCAAACACTGGACTGATAGTATAATCGCGTGTAATGAAACTTATACCGAAACTGAATCACGAATGTAATACTGCTCTCAAAATTCCTAGACCTAAAATAGGCTAGTTGCCGAAAAAAAAATAATTAGTCCGACTTTTAGATTATTAAAAAATAAGGGACACGTATTTTTTTATTTGTAAATTAAACCAAAAAATGACAAAGATATAGCCCATTAAAGTTACGTGTAACGTCACGCCGTGCTACAATTTTCGCACGGGGTGACGTCACACGTAACTTTAATGGGCTATAACTTTGTTATTTTCTGTTTTATCGAAAAAAGAAAAAATACGTGTCCAATATTTTTTTATAATCTATAATACGGACTAAATAAAATGTAATTATTTTGACCCTGGAAACTACTTTATTACCGGCATGGATCTTGAGCGCTGGCTTCAAGTTGCGCAGAAGTCAAATGTTCGGTCTCTTTAGTGGTGTGAAGAGAGACGTGGGGGCGGGGAGTGTCAGTGATTGGCTCGCCGCGCCATCGTGTCATAGACGTTACTCGTGATTCGTTTTCTGCGCTTGCTGCATGTATCTAACAATGACGACGATTGGCTCGCCAATGTATAGGAATGCGCAAAGCGATCCCCACTCTGACGCTGAGCGCTCCGGTAATTGTACCCTATATTTAGAGCAGTAACGAAACCATAGCGACATCTAATTCGACGCCAACGCCATCTATCGAGTGTGTCAATTCTAATTGCCCATTAGTAGTCGCTATTCCTTTCCCTTTTATTTAACCTGAACATTATATTGTTTGAGTAACTTTTTCAGTGGGGATTCTCCTGCAAGCAGATACCCTCTCTGAAACAACAGAAACGTTATAATAACAAAACAATATTATTACATAACAAGAAACCCATGAAAGACATTCCAATTAATCAAAAACTACACACATTAAGTTCCCACAATGATCGCTATCGCCACGTTGAAATTATTTATTGAAGGAATGGAAAATTACTTATTGAAATACTCGTAACAGTGGTAGTGATGATACGGTTTTAATTATTAGGCTGAAAATAGAATGGATGCAAAACAATTTTAATTAAAGATTAGACCTCCATTTGTAACTATAATAGAAGACATATTAACTGTGAGAATTAGAGAGCCCGTTTATAATTATACGGACATCCCACACGTACACATAGTAGCGACATAAATATTTAATACGTAACATGTAACTGAAATAATTGTAATACATAACATGATTGAAAAGAGTGACCATAAAGTTTCTTGCTCATTCTTCTCCATAGAAATTTACACTTTCGAATGTGCATTTAACATATTTTTTTCTGACTGACTGATAATTGTACTTTTTAAAAGTGTCTTTAAATAGTTTATCTACTCTAACATAGTAAAGAGGTAAAGTTTACGGCAAATGTTTTGACAAAATTTTATTTAATATTTTAAAGATGCAATAATTTTGACAAATAACAATTGATATACAGTATACCTAATTAATTTATTTTCTCTAGTGGTAATTAATTTCATGTTGCCTTTGTTATTTTGTGTACTGTGAAGGTTTCCTTTTATTGATGTGTAACTATAAATTTCAAAGATTGTACACACCATGGGTATGTTACAGTGATACTTGTTATGACAATAATTTTAAGAGCTGTATTTCCACCTGTGACAAACAATAAATAAATCTGAAATCTGAAATCTTTATTTGTAGGAGGTCATTTCTAAAAGTACTGCCCCCCTAGCCAAGTTATAATGGAATTCCGTTCTCTAATCGGTAACGCCTCGGTGATAGAGTCTGTCTAATAAGTTAAACGACTTGGGTAATTGTAGGAGTAAAATGAAATCTGATGTAGTCAACACGGGTTCAATAATCAAGGTTGATTAAGAGATAGAGATCTTTGTTTTCTAACAGAAGAGACTTATAAAAAGTATCGAATATATGTACGTATTTTTAAAATGATTAAATATTATACAAAATACCCAAGTCGGTTGACTTATTAGACAGACTATAGAATCGTAGAAAACGATAAGTTGGTAGCCATGTTGACGCGCCTGAGTCGGCCGCTTGTTCTACAATGTAGCGTTTGTATAACAAAGGATGTAGATGTATGTTGTCTATTCGTTTGTTCTGACCACGCGACTTTACGTTGAGATGACGTCATTCCCATACGTTTCATCACTTTTCGACAGTAATAACGATTGCAGAATTACAACTTGCCTAAGCATGCTGGTTCGATTGCTAAAATTTTGTCGCCGGTAGAAAGCTGCTTTATTTCAAAGCGACATAGGCTATATTATATGCATGTGGGCGAAGCTGCGGGCAAAAGTTAGTTTGAAATGAAACGCTCTGAATCTTTTAATCATAAAACATTCTGGAAATACACTCACTATGCCTAGGTCAGAGAGGTGAGTAGAGGAGACAAAAGAGTGGAATTTTCTACCAAAGTCTGTGTTTCCTGATAGCTACAACCTCCCGGTTAATATAAATAAAGAGTAAACAGGTTCAGGAGTATCCTTGCGTGATCACATCAGAAATGAAAATATCGGCATCGGGAATCAAAATTGCCAACAGAGCCCGAAGAATCATCAAACTTTAGTGGTAGTGGGCAGTGAACATCGCTAGACTTCATAATACGAGTATTTAGAACGTTCAATTTAAATATTTTCATTTTTGTAAGAAAGTCAGCTGATGAATTAAAATATGATAAGTTTTTAAAAGTCATAGAACAAAAGTTGTTTGTGATGTTAGTAACATAGTCCTGAGCGGTTGCCAGTGTTTTTGAAATTATACACTTGAATTCAACTGTGATTCACATGATTCCCACTCAAATCAAAATCAAAACTGAACCCAATTTCAATTACCAAAACTACGCATTTAACAGATAGTTCCCATATTTCACTCCAAGTGACGCTCAGTCAAAAAGCTGAACCTAATACGCGATTAACCCTTCACAGCTCGCGTGGGTCGCAATGATTTCACATAAATGGTGGAGGGTTAGGCGGGATAGTGGTCTGACGTTAATCATAACGTTATTGTTGAAGACATACTAATAAAATATGGGTAAACTTTAATTTCTAATTTTAACACACAGAACAATCTTGTATTCTTTTTTATCACAAATATGTATTATGTACTACTTCATACACATTTATTTAATTACAAGAAAATAAACATAATAAACTTAAATATTAAAATATATATACATATTTAAGTATGCTTAACCTAACTATACACACTAAAGGCTACTCTCTACTAAAATATGGCGTCATAAAACTCCTCCGCATCGCTGTCAACTGGAAGTGTGCCCAAGAAGCTGGCGGCATTGCCACGTTGAATGGCAATGCTTAATCTCTGACCGAGGTAAAAACCAGCCCTTGGGTATTTTAACACATATTTTAGATATTTTTCGCGATGATTGGTTTTAGAAATTATCCCAAAGGGCAATAATAAGGACTAAGCTCGGGGTTTCCTTGCGTGATCGAATCAAAAATGAAGATATTCGCAGGAAAAATAAGGTTGCTGACATAGCACGAAGAATTGCTAAACTTAAGTGGCAATGGGAAGGGCACATTGCTCGCAGAACAGATGGCCGTTGGGACCGAAAAGTTCTAGAGTGGCGACCACGTACCGAAATACACAGCGTTGAAAGGCCTTCTACAAGGTGAACCGATGACCTGGTAAAGATTGCGAAGACGATGAATGCGAGACGCACTGCCAGAGACCAGGATCGTTCATTGTGGCGACACTTGGGGAGGCCTATGTCCAACAGTGAACGTATATCGGCTGATATGATAATGACAGGGAAATCATCCAATGACTTCTTTCATTCTTAAACGAAGCAGGAGGGCTTATCAGGGTTCTACTGACCTAAAACCATACCCTGCCCCATCTAAATGGAAGGCAAATCCTGTGATGTTCTTATTTTGCATAGCGTTTCAGGACCATGAGTTTTCCTTTTGGAGTTCAACCCATAGCACCAATAGGTTTCAACCATGCTGAACCTGCTGGCAGGTGAGGACGCCGTAAGGTCTTTCCAGCCACGCCTCAAAGAGGGGCCCTTACCGCCATAGTTGTGGCGTGACCAGGGGGTCAGCTGGGTTGAAGTCGAAGCCTACTGGGGCCAGAGTTAGCTCCAAAAGGTAGCTCAGCCCCGGTATGAAATGCAAGAAGGAACGGTATGTGTGTTTTAGTCAGTAAGAGTCTGACACTATCTCCCGCTCCGCCCAAGGGTGGGGGATGTCATTTGGATGATTTTTACCCACGAAAAAAAAACCTTCTGCCGCCCCAACGGATTTTACGGACATCTCCTTGAGGCGCGCGTGGAACAACGCTCCTGGTCTACGGTCAAATAGCGAGCTACCCATTGCTCATCGTCCGCAAATTCTAGCCTACTGTACAATTGTAATATGTTTCTTATGTATTATCTTTTTCTATTATTTTTGTGTGTACATAAATAGTTAAATAAATAAATAATAAATAAATAAATTGGCGAAACGGATCTTGAGCGCTCGGCATCAGAATGGGGATCGCTTTCCGCATTCCATACATTGGAGAGCCAGTCGTCTTCGTCGTTAGATACATGCAGCAACGCAGGGAACGAATCAGGAGTGACGTCTATGACGCGATAGCGCAGCGAGCCAATCACTGACACTCCCCGCCCCCCGTCTCACTTCGCACCACTAAAGAGACCGAATATTTGACTTCTGCGCAACTTGAAGCTAGCGCTCAAGATTCGTGAAGGCAATTGTAAGTGTGGGGTAACGTTTAAAAAAAGTGCATTTAGAATTCTTCTTAACAAGTCCCACATGAATCCTTCAAAGTTTATTACATCAGGTTCACAGCTGAACTGCTAACACGATCAAAAGTTTAAATCCGATGTCGTTAATCTGCTGTGGTAAAAACACTTTTAACGCAAACATGTTTATGGGGGAAACACAAGTGGAATTGGCACAAACACCTTTAGATGAACAGTGGGAAATGCAATGGAAGAACCGTATGATAGCCAGTAGTGAAAGGTTACTTAAGTTTTATGATTGATTTGTCATAAGTGGCTGAAGAGTATTTCAGTGTCTGGATATGTTTGTATGGCTTTCCAAACAAAACCTAAATTTTGCGTCAACTTCAACTAAACTAAAACAAATGTCATGTTATTTGCTTTGTACCTATCTAAACTAATAATAATATTTTTTTTTATTTATGAATTACATTAACAGATTATCGACGGGTACCAAACTAAGCAAAATCGTGGTGACCCAATAGTTATGCAGAGTTAGTCAGATGATCTAGCCTGCGCTACGTACAAAAAAATAAAGAGAGAAGAAAATAGAGGTAAAGTTTGTTTTTTTGTTTGTAGGAAGTAATCTCTGGAAGTACTGGTCCGATTGGTAAAAATTTTTCACCGATAGAAAGCTGCTTTATTCCTGAGTGACATAGCTATATTTTGTGTACGCGAACGAAGTCGCGGCCAAAAGCTAGTTTTTTTATACAATTATTGATAGATTTGCATTTGACCTCTATCTCACCTGTTCTCAGCTTATCTTACAGGCAAGCGTGCCAAATTTCAGGATTCTAGGTCAACCGGAAGTACTTTATAGGTTTTGATTTCTTTACGAGCGTCAAAATATGGTCAATTAATGGCCGTATCTTCAGACTATGTTGACTTAGCTTTTTAACATCACTGCTACAAAGAATAGCAAATCTGAATAGGTATAATTTGGTACTAGTTGACATGGCGAACTTCGTTCTGCCTTACAGTCATCGAATGTAGTATAGGGTTCGATATAGCCAACCGTTTGTAATGAAACAAAGCAAGTTACACACAATTTTAATGTATAAAAGTTTTCAACATCGATTTCGTACATTTTAAATGTTGAACGCACAACTAAAAACAACTATAGATTTATTATATTTAGATAAAGATTCAAGTTAATTTAATACTTCCACGCATTCCAGATTAACAAAGTCTTAACAGACGGACAACACTGTAATTCTATAAAGGCTCTATATTTGCCGAGTGAGGGACCATGAAAAAAAAAATATTCATGCAGAGTAATTACTAAACTTCTATTTGAATCCCTACCCACCTTCCACTGGAAGATCAACAGACTCAATTACTCTCCCACAAAGAAAGAGCCACAAGGTAATTTAGAAGGTACCCACACACGAGTACCTGTGTTTCAGTCTGAATCTCAGACAGGGCGAGTTCGTGTTGTCTCCAGCAATTAGTGTAAACACCGTCGACCTACAACCGTGAGGGCACTTCACTCCGGCCCGCTCTACCGCGGTGAGGGTCTTGGTGATGACAGGTAGCAATAGCGGTGGCGGAAAATAGTTAGCTCTGATATTTCTTGGCGGTTTTCTCTATGAATTTTCCCAATTTTAGTGTGTATATATAGTTAGGTCAAGTATAAATATTTTTTTTTTATATTTAAGTTTATTATGTATATATTTTGTCGCTTTAAGTTGTAAATAACTAAAATAAAAACCCGTTAAGCAGTTAGTATCATTTTAATAGCACACTAATATTAAATAGGCGAGAGTTTGTATGCATGTGTATGTTCATGATTATGCTTCACGATGAACGGCTGAACGGATTTCAATGAACCTTGTATTTTTATCCCAAGAGTATTACTATACATATTTCCAATAATAATTTTCTTGTATAAAACGGGTGAAGCCGAGCAGTAATAATAACAAATGTAAATAAATAATAATAACGTTTATTTGAATAAAATCCATAGCATAGGCATAAAAGAAATTGATTCATTAAACCCCAAGCGAACCCCGGCGTTTGCTCTGTCATTGTCTTCCTATTGTGTCTTTAATTGTGGTATTTGAGAGGGTATATTGTCAGCACATAAAAATATAACATTACCTAAAATAAAAAAAAAATTCAAAAGAAATTACAATTATTGTTATAAACTAATCAATAATCATATTACAAAATAAATCAAATTAAATCATTTTCACGCTGTCAAAAGATGCAAAGTGTTTATTTTTTCTAACCTAAGAAGTGAACTACCTACTAAACTTTGTGTTTACAGTCTAGGGATCTTTAAGGCAAAAGTAAAGAGGAAATTTCTAGGTCACGCGTTTCCCTTTGAGAAGTCGACCTATGGCTTCAGTAGGCTTCAACCCTTCTGGGCCCTACGAGCCAGTTCAGCGCGAAGGAGTTACAAACATACACCGACTTCCACTTATTTCGACTCTATAATATTATTGTAATAACCACTCGATTCATGTGTAATGTAGATAACATTTTAATTTTGATCGATATCAATGGGTTACCGCTTTTCATGTGCAAACTTTCAGCCCAAGAAGTTGGAAGCCATAAATTCACTCTACTACTACTTCAAAAACTTTCACACTTGTAATATAACAAAGTTCAGTTCGGACGGAATAACGAGTTCTATTATGTTTTTGTATTCAATCTTTCTTCTCAAGTGTATATAGTTTGTTAAAAAGGTTTTTTTTTTCGCTGGGTAAAAATCATCCAGATGAGATTTTTACTGACTAAAAAACCCACCCCGTTCCTTTGTTGCCCTTCATACCGGAGCCGAGCCTTCCTTTCAGAAGCAGACCCTTGGCCCCAGTACCTAGGCTTCGACCCTGCTGGGCCCCTACGGTGGCTGACCACTCCTTGAGGCACGTGGGAATTTTTCAAAAGGTTTCAAAATATTTACCTACTTTGAATTCGTCCAGTAAGAAGGAGAAAGTATAGTGTGTCGTCGATAATCGTCGACTACTAGGTAATATTATTTATCATAATCAGTTTTGAAAAACATTGGTTCAATGTGATATAACTCTAAATATATCAATATCCAAGACAATTTAAAAATAAAATGTGAAAATCCTAACTAATTTTATAAAAGTGAAAGTGTGGATGTTTGGATGTTTGTTACTTAATCACGCAAAAACGGATTTGGATGAAATTTGGCATGCATATAGCCTTTGACGTGGAAAAGAACATACGCTACCTTTTATTTCGATTCCTTAAGTACTTAATGCCACCCACTTGGGCGACCCAACGGGCAAAAGCTAGTATAATATAATCGTACTTATACCACAATCCACGAAAAAATATGTGTGAAGCAATTGCCTGTAAGGGTTACAAGTTTAAGTATTTCAATATTTAAGATTTTTTACCGATAGATATAAGAAAAACAGTGATATGTGTCACTGTGTACAAAATTATCTCCGAAACTCATAGTTCGCTATAGTCAAATCGCTATAATTAGTACTATGGCCTCTCTCTAAGCTCTCGTCAGTAAATGCTGGGAACTTGCACCGCACGCTTGTTTGCTCCACAAATATGTCTACAAAAATAAGGGGTAGGTTTAAAAAAAATCGTATCACGCGTAGATTTCTTGAAAGAGTACGGAGGAATGCAAATATTTGCGTAACAATATTTACCGATTGCAAGATTTAGTCGTAAATAGGTTCAAAGCGACATTGCGACACTAATGCGACTTTTTTATAGATACTGCTTACCCAGCTGTCGTATTCTGGGCTACGTAAGAACGGAACACAGGTGGGTTTTAGTCAATAAAAGTCGTTTTATGTATAATTTTTGAAATTTTGGAAACTTTCGTTGTAATATGTATAATTTTTAAAACTTGTTATGGGCCTAGATGCCTGAAATTAATTAATTGAATCGAATTAAATTATTTTCTAATATTTTTGTTTTAACAAACTACGTAACAAGCTTAAATATTTCTTTTTAAACATATTTTTATTACTATAAAAGCTTTCTGTTATACATATATCGCTGTCAGCGATAACCGCCGTTGTACCCACAGATTTAAGTTTGTGTACACATTATGTTACTAGTTTAGGGACAATGAAGTTTTTTTCCATTCTGTGTAAGTCAGTAATCCAATCTCACCAGATGATAAGCGATGATGTGGTCGACGATGCAGCATGCTTACCACCTTGCTTGCATAAAAGTAACTTTTTTTTTTAAATAAAATGTCACGCACAACTTGAGACAAAAAAAAATTAAATCATTTATAATAAAGGAAGCCGGTCTTAATGTTGGTTTTAATTCTATAAACAGATAAAAGATAATATCTAAGAAAGGCTGCGATAAAAAGTAAAGGAAATTATGAAAGACAAGCTTATGAAGAGTTGTCAGGTGACAGCAGCAGGCTTAGAGCTTGTCCTCACCTGAATAAAGGTTGAATAAAGATGGTGTGCGTTATTGTGGCGGGGCTAACTTTGATATTGTACGAGATTTTTAAAGAGGTTTTTGGATGACGTGATTTAAATGATTGTGTTTGTGCTTTACTAAGAAGGTACTGTAATTCTAGGTACCAAGTAACTCGACATTACGGTATCTAGTAGTAGCCGAGGTACACTACGAGGCCTCAGCGTCAAAGTCAAAGTTATAATTTTGATCCAGCACGTCTAACTAATAGAAATGCAGTGACCCATAATTCTATAGTTAATAAGCTTTGACCAAAGTTATACTCCATGGCGAAAGTAAACCAACTTCACTGTGAATTATATGACCCTCACAAAAATAAAGCATGTGTTCCACATGATTGCGCTGAATTTAATAAGATATATTGTTGATACACCAGAAAAAAATGACTAATCTTCAGGCATTACGCCACGCGTTTGGAAGAGACACGTGCGTATCGAAAAATATTAGATATTATTTATTGTCATTAATATTTTACCATTTTTTTATTTTTATCCTTTTTTTTTAATAAAAGTCGAAACAGAGCAAAACACATTATTGTTTCAACTGAAAAAAAAGTTCAAAATTGTGTTTTGAAAAGTATGAAACAGTTTGTGAACGGGTTTCTAGTTTTTGATCTTAATTTTTTATAAATTATTTTAGTTTTACTTTGTAACTCAAAATATTTTTATAAAACTTACTACCTTTTATTATATCCACAATGGCCCCTTTCCAAATATTTTTTATTACCTTATTATTCATGACTTTATTGTCATCTAGTGTGCGCCATATTGATTTACTATGACGTCGCATAAACGTTTTTCGAGGTGAAAAATTATCAAACGTCTTAATTTTTTCGGACTAGGGAAGAGCAATAGAACTTGTCAGACGTTTACAGACTAAAACGCACATTTTTAGGTGGGAAATCTCACTCGCGTTTCTCCTTTGCCTTCGATCCAGAGCCTTTTCTTTTCCACTACCTATGACCCCAGTAGGCTTTGACTCTACTGGGCCCCTACAGTTTTGCTGATATCTAATTGAGGCACGCGTGAAACACATCGCACCGTCGATGACTTGGGCTTGGTCGAGACGATTATCGGACAATCGGACTGCAAGCTACCAATTGTTTGCCGTCCGCGACAAAAAACTACCTGTATTCCTTTATTTTGTGTTCTATAATACCTCTTACTCTTTCAAACGTTTCCATACAAACGACCAAAAAGCATCATTAGAAGCTTATATATAATTTATCAAATTATCTACACATATATTATAAAGAGGTAAAGTTTTTTTTATGTTCGTAGGAGAAAATCTCTGAAAGCACTGGTCCGATTGCTTAAATTTTTTAACCGATAGAAATCTGCTTCGTTCTTGAGTGCCCTAAGCTATATTGTATGCGGGCAAAGCCGCAGGCGACAGCTAGTATTAAATATTTTAGAAGTTATGAGGAAACAGATGAACATATTTATGAGTACATAAATGTACCCGGTAATAAACCAAAATATCAATTACTTCCTATCCCTGCTAGCTTCACACACACCGCCAACCTCCACGATATCGGGTGACGCTCCGCCTGCATTATGCTCGTTAAACAACATAATAAATAGTCGCTAATTCTGCAGATAAAACTTGCATTAAAAATACAGACGCTCTACACTTAATCTATTTAATTCACACTAGTATTATAAAAGCGAAACTAAGTCTGTCTGTTCGTAAATTTTTATCTTTTCAAGTCTTAATGGTTGAACAGAATCGTATGATTTTTTTCTTAAAAACAGGACCGAATCTAGCGTGGGCTGTAGGAACGTTTGAAAGAGTAAAAGTCTAACACAGCCTCTCGATCTACCCTGGAGCGGGATTGGATAACAGTAAATTAATTCCACTCCTTATCTGCATGCACAATGAATGTATTCCCAAAACGTTTTGTGCGTATGGGGAGATGTCTACGATGTACCGATGGCGCATCGCCGTATTTTTTTTAATTGATATAATCTAGTGCTTGATTATCGCTTGTATTTTCGATTAACACATATGCTACATTCTACACACTAAGGAGGTAAAGATTTTTTTTTGTAGTAGGTAATGAGAAAATCTCTCAAAGTACTGGTCTGATTGCTAAAATTTTTTTCACCGATTGAAAGCTGCTTCATTATCATAAGTAACATAAGCATATATTTTATGAACGTGGACGAAGCTGCGAGAAAAAACTAGTAAGCTATAATTTATAAAGATTTTTTTTATTAGTACTTCTAGTACTAATTTGACGACGGGGCGGAGCCACGGGAAACAGTTAGTTACACTAATATTACAAAGACGAAAATTTTTGTGTATGTATGTATGTTTGTTACTTCTTCACGCTCGAACGGCTGAACGGATTCTGTTAACATTTGGCACACGGGTAGGCCATGTTTTGGATAGGACATAAAGTAATTTTTATCTCAGGAGTATGATCCTTTGGGATCCGGGCCTTGGTACAGGCCGTAGTCGGAGGAATGGCAGGCGGTCGCCTGCTTCTACGAAGCAGTAATGTTAGCAAATAAGGTGGCCGACCGCATCAGGCAACGGCACTCTCAGCGCTACCCGGCTACCGTAGGCGCGGGCTTGCGGACGGCGAGCAATGGGTCACTGTCCCACCGTCCAGTTACTGTCCGAACGGAGCCCAAGTCGTCAACGGCGCGCACTGTTCCCGCGCGCCTCAAGGAAATGTCAGCAACAGCAGGAGCCCAGCTGGGTCGAAACTTGCTGGGGCCGGCAGCTCCAGTATGAAAGGCAAGAAGGAACGGGGTGGGTTTTTTAGTCAGTAAGAGTCTGACACTATCTCCCGCTACGCCCAAGGGCGGGGGATATCATTTGGATGATTTTTATCTACCAAAAAAAAAGGGATAATTTTCTACTTTCACGCGGCCGGAGCCGCTGGCAGCAGCTAGTTCAATATAAAATACAAAGAATAATAATCTAGATAAAACTCCGTCTGGTAAAACTGTTCGTTTTATTAATGCTTTATTTCGAGACGTCTTTGTTAAAGTTTTATGACGCCGTCTGTTCGCGCTACGACACGATGGTACAATTTAATATTCGACTGGTAAATTGTTCTTCAGAGAAAACTATTAAAATAATGGTCGACTGATTGACATGTGCACTAGTGAAGTTTTGCTATGAAACTGAGTTGAACACGAAACGATCGATCGATCTTTTGTCGATTTACATCGAAATAAACTTGATTTACATTTCGAAAATTGATGCTTAAGGCGTATAGTCCCTTGAACCATCTGGCCGAAATTATGTGAACGCAACTCTCGCACTCGCCTAGGCGGCAGTACGCAAATCTGTGCATTTATTTGCGGCCAGCAGTGCCCGGAAAGCGCTTTAAATCCATTTTCTCTGCGAGATATTGATTGATTTACATATGCAATGTTCACTTTGAAGAATATTTAACCACCAATTTTTATGTGTAAAAATGTTTCTAAAGGTCCAA
This sequence comes from Mythimna albipuncta, assembly GCA_929112965.1. Classification (NCBI taxonomy): domain Eukaryota; kingdom Metazoa; phylum Arthropoda; class Insecta; order Lepidoptera; family Noctuidae; genus Mythimna; species Mythimna albipuncta. Next base: position 5,203,631 of record OV815973.1, read on the forward strand.
GCCGTGTCGAAGGAGTAGTGAAAAGTTGCGAAAAGTTGCGAAATTGCTAAATATTTTTTTTTTGATAAAAGTATTAATTGCACGAAAAAATCAAATGTTGATATTATTGTTCATGAAACTATAATAAACATATATTTTTTTCAAACCAATTGACCTAGCCGTTACGGAGGAGTAGGCCTCAGAAAATCACTGTTTTATGGCACTTTTCGGGCGCTTGGCCCTTAACAATATGATTTAGAATATCAAGTTCCTTTTAAAACATTTTAATAGATACTGAATCTTAAATATTTTTAACTTTTGATATTTTTTTATACACAGAAGTGGTCAGAGTCTGAACAAATATATTATATTTATATATATATATAGGGTTACTGGTAATTAGTAACTGATACTTATAAAAGTAGTAGTACTCATGATTACAAACAACTTACCCAAAGTTTTAATTACCTAACTGAGTTTAGATATTACTTTTTTTGTTTTATTAAACAACAACATTGGGATTCATTCATGTTAAGGTATTTACACACAAGCACAAACCATTGCGGGTTTAACAGCGGTATGTCAGAAGCGACAAACTCGGAGCCAAAACATAATTTTAGGCAAACAGTACTTATACATACATAGTCATTAAAATACTTTCTACGTCGCACTTCAGACAGCTGTTTTGTTATCGTGGTAAAACTAATGAGTATAAAAAAGGGTTTTTGAGAAAGTTGTTTATAATCAAGAGTACAATCACGTGTTTAAGTATCGGTCACTAATTACCAGTCACCCTATATATTATTATTTAGTCAAAGTTAATCAATGGAGTATATAAAATTTCACGTCTTAACAAATTACCGCCCATAATTCTTCTATATATATAATAGCGAAATTTATATAATTATATAGAAGATTCAATAAAAGGTTTTGGAATACAAAGTTTGTATGGAGAAATCGACTTTTCGACGTTCACGCGACTTTCTCGCAAGCGAAACCGCTGGCTGAAGCTAGTTTAATATACCAACGACCACTTCACCCAACACATTTAACTAATAAATCAAAACCTCGAACATTAACTTCTAAAACCCATTACTTATACACACTATTGTAACACTACACAAACTCTATCGCACCTCTATTTGGTTAGGCGGGGACCAACATTTGTAGTATTCTTCATACAATTCGAAGAACCCCAGGTGCGTTTGGGTACTTGCACAAATACTTGTAACAAAACCGGACCCAGGCTCACAAAGGAATGGCACTGTTTTCACTGCAAATAAGGGTACTTATGAACGTCCTAATAAGTTTTCGTTTCATGTGGTATTTGTTTAGGTTCTATAATACGATATTTTATTTGGGAAATAAGTAAGTAATAACTTGAGCTGCTCATGTTGATTAGAAGGGTCTGGTTAACGGTTAAAAGATTTGATTATTGTAGTTAAAATTACAAGCTTGCGTAACCAGTAGGTGAGTGAAGTGGCGGTGTTATGCGTCTAATTATAAGGGTTTTGTTTGGGTATAATGTTAGTCTTTGAATTTATCGTTTCCTGTATATACATAACTAATTTTTAATTGGTACAAATACTTGAAGAGCTTAGGAGATAATAACAAAAGTATTTACTTTTTTTATTATCTATAAGTAGTCTCAATAAATAATATTCATAAACAGGAAAGTTATTAATTAGCGTTTGTTTATATCTCAAAATGTCACTCAATTTATGGAAATATTGTACAGGCTATTGATTATGAATGAATGAATGAATGGTAAAATGGAAAAACACTGCGCGTATAGTATTTTATAATAGCAATGTTACGAATGATTGATTTAACTTTTCGAATATCGTAATTAGAGACACAATATAAATACAATGAGAGAGCGAACGCATTCGCTTGGGTTTAGAGAATTAATCCTCATTTTTTACATAACATTTTTTTTTATCTGTTATAAACTAGTACTTGACTGCGATCCCGCCTGATGGTAAGCAGTGAAGCAATCGTTGATGGTGAGGCGCACTAGTTTATTAAAAAAATATAAAGTATAGCAAGAAGAAAAAAAGAAAGAAAAGAAGAGAAGAAAAGAAATAGAGAGAGAGAGTGAGTGATAGAAGTGTAGTAGTTGGTGTAGTATAGTTTTAAAATATTTTTCATTTACAGTTTACCTCGAAATTTCCTTCGTACATTGAACACAAAAACTTCACAGAAGGCTATATCATCGCAAATGTTTCGGTAAGTATATGTTTCAGATATACTAGACTAGTTTCACAGCCAACTTCCTATATTCATGAGTTTCTCACGCGAAACGCGAACGGAGTCTAGCCAGCTATGACCGAAACATGAATTAATCATTAGTTAATTATTGTCATTAATACTAATTACCTAGGTCTCACCTTACTATTGCTAAATACCTAGCACAGCTTAGCACTGATGTTGACAGTTTTCGTCAGGTCTTCTAACCTTAGGCCTTTTTTTATGGTGGGAAAAAATCATCCAATGATGACCCCCGCTCTTGGGTGGAGCGGGAGATAATGTCTGACTCTTACTGTCTAAAAGACCCACCCCGTTCCTTCTAGCCTTCATAACGGGGCTCAAGCGCCCTTTTGGATAACCCTGGCTTCAGTAGGCTTCGACCCGGCTGGGTCCCTGCTGTTGCTGACAACTCCTTGAGGCGCGCGGGAACAGTGCGCGCCATCGACGACTTCTGCTTGGTCCGGACAGTTACCGGACGGCCGGACAGCGAGCTAGCCATTGCTCACTGTCCGCAAGCCCGCGCCTACGGTTGTAACCTCAGGCCTGGATAATGCTGTATACAATATTTTGGCAATGGCATTAGGTACTTTGCTTTAGAACTCAAAGATTTCTGAACCATAAACATAAGGTTTAGGGTCAAAAAGAAATAAAATAACTTCTGCTGGTAGCTTCGCCCAGTGAATTAAAAAATATCCCAAGAAAAAAAGTCAAAGTATCTTATGCTCAAATCCAGGTACAAAATGTTATCCAAATCGTTTCAACCGTTTCTGCGTCAATGAGTAACAAATGCTTGTTACATATTTATATTTACAAACTTTTGCTGTTTTAACATTAATGTGATACTGTAAAAATATCGCCTTTAATACTTGGATGAAATCTGCTTCAAGACTTTACTATTCATTCCACCTTCGGTAAGCCACGATTGGAGTGAGCCCTCTCATTGAGGAGTAACTAGAGAAGCGCCACGGCATATTCACCTTCCGCATGACGCAGGTCCTCATCGGGCATGGTAAGTTCGGGAGGTATATGTCCCAGATTCAGGCAGAAGAAAAGCCCAGGTATCACCATTGCGTAGAACGCCTGGAGGACTTGGCGGATGTCCTAGTGGAGGCGATCGGTCGCGGCGATCTCTTGTGAAAGTAATACCAAGTCTTGATCCTAGAGTGAAGGCCAAGTGAAAGAACATAGTGTGGTTTCAGTCAGTAAAAGACTGACACAACTACCCGCTTCACTCTCCAGCGGGAGTAAGTCATAAGATGATTTCATTCCTTAAAAAAAAAACTGGAACTACAAATATTTTTAGTTCGGTACATATGGGCCCATAACAGTGATGACAGTTTTTCTAGTCACGTTACTATTATAAATAAAAGTTTTACAAGCCTATAACACGCTTTTACTCAGGTTTCATTTTGATTTATGATATTATTTTTGTGTAGGTATAGCTAGAATTAAAGCAATAGTGAAAAATGCACGTTCCAGCTGTAAAATACTAAGCTTCAACTATCTGCAAAATACATCTACATTTTACATTCCCACTAATATTATAAAAGCGATAATTTTTCTTTGTAACTACTATTAGAGATAAACGTAATTTTAACACATTACATTAATTGCAACTCCAAACTATTCAAAAAGTCTAACACCGTGAAAAGGGCACGTAATTCTCTGTTCGACTGTCAAAAATGATACGCACTATCATTTTTGACAGTCGAACCAGAGAATTACGTGGTGATAATGCACGACGACATTAGGGATGTGCCCATTCATCGACTTTTTAGTCTGACAGTACCTAGTAATAATAAAAATAATTCTTTATTTTCAGGCAGCTAAGGCCTAAAATTGAAGGGGTTTGCTAGAGTCGATGCCTGCTAGGGCTGTGCGATTGTTTGAAAGAGTAATCGAAGAAGAATTCCACTCCTTAGCTGTACGCTGTACTCCTGCACTACATTGACCATAAAACGAAAAACTTCACCATTTTAAAAACCAGTAAATCCAAACCTAGTCACCTGTTAACCTTTGCCTGCATAATTCCTAGCGTTCTTACTCGGAAGTTTAAAATGGTATCGTAAAGTGACTCGTACGAGCCAGCCCGAGCCTTAAGGGGTCATGACACAGCCGAGAAATAAAAAGCGAGGGTAAAATTATAACTGGAACAAGCATTTTGCTTAAGTGGAACGAAACTCTGCATTATGAACTGATTCAAAGTATAGTGTACTAAATAGGAATAAAGCATTGTGCTTTTGTTGTGTCGAGTAATATATTATCTGTGGAAGAAGTACAAGTACTTTTGCTTTTAACAATGGGCGTATTGTAGTCGGATAGACGGTTGTGAGGTACGTGATAAACAGAGTAATGATGAGACATTCTATGCTTACATAGTAATGTTATCATCTTTATCTGCCAAAAGACGTTTACTGCTGGACATAAGCCTTGCGTGCGGAAACGTGCGCGATTTGCTTGACCACACTGGCAGCGCGGTGCCGGTAGCGACACGGGTGTAGGAGCCGCCCCCCTAGCCAAGTTACAACCGTTTCACTTGCGCCAAACGATCCAAGTTGGCAGCGCCGATAATTCTTTTGTTCTGATCACGTGACTGAGCGTTGTGGTGACGTCATTCCCGTACATTTGAAGCTTTCTAGTAGCGTTAACGATTGCCGATTAGCAACTTGGCTAGGAGTACAGGGTTTCCGCTAGCCGCCCATACACTCACTGTGGCCACTTTTATGAACGAGCTAAGGCATGAGTTGCCCGCGCACGTCTCGCGTAGAGGAGCCCGCGCCGACACTCAAATGAAGTTCTTATGTTTGACTTTGCCACGCCGCGTTCGCCCCGCACTTACATTTCCAGTGTGACCGAGCACTAAGTGTCACCACAACGACCGATCCTGTGTCTTTCGCATCCATCAGATTTCAGCGACTCTTACCAGATCATCGGTCTATCTTGTAGGAGGTCTTTCAACGCTTGCGGTACACGGTCCTCACTCCAGAACATTTTGGCACCATCGACTCGGCAAGCAATGTGCTCTAGCCATCGTGATTCTTCAGGCTACGTCAGTAATTTTGGTTCTGCTGTGATTATCTTCATTTCTTGTTTGATGATGCAAGTAACTTACGAATAGGTATAGCTTTATTATTTTTTCCTTTGGCTATCTTTCCCTTTGATGAGGGACTGGGCGTCATCAGAAGGCGGGCAGATTTCGGATTATCTGCATCATCAGTCCGAAAATAAAAAATTACACATAAAGTCCGCGTGTCCACGTTCGGCTATGCTATTTTCGTCGTCATCGTTACCTCTTCTAAATTCATTTCTATGTTCAAATCTAGCTAGAACTACTTTTCCGCTAGCCTGTATGCTGTTTGGCTTCACAACCTTCACAGAACTTTGAATGGGCTATATTACAAATTGACGTCACGAATTTTATTTTGGGATCTAAATTTTCCTCAACCCATATTGATATAAAAAAAAACAGAGCAAAACACCAATATTACGAGGCGCGTTTCAATGCAAAGTCCGGTTGGAAATATTCTAACAAATGTACGAACAGTAGCAATAGCCAAAATAAATGTAATCGTGTGGTCGGCACAATAATCATTTGAATACGAATGTACTGATTTTCTAGGGGAAAACGTTTACATTACCGACCAAGTTGTTGTGAACAGCGGAAAGAAACGAAATACTTTACATTTTGGGCTGTCTTTTCATTTCAAGGTGAGCTTTCGGCTGTCACGCCTAAATTGTAATGCGACAGTTGATGGTTTTTATTTTTATAACTTTAATTTTATCAACACGGATGTGATTTCTTGTTTGATGAAGTTTTTGATCGTCAATTTTATGTTCCAGATTGATGTTTATGTTTCAAATATATTCTCAAATGGGTTTTTCAACTAACGGATATTTTTTTTTTTTTAATTCAGTAGCAGTCCTTGGTAAGAAGATCAAAACAAAAAATATATAAAGAGGAAAATAAGTCAATGGGCAAAACATGACAGCCACTCAGTCATCAAAGTAATGAACACAAAACGTTTTTTCTCTAGAACATCTTTTTAACTCAAAGGTTGACTAGTAGAGAATGCGTAGTTGAATCCGTTAAGTTTCCACTGTTGGGACTTAGGCCTATTCTCTAGTACAGGAAATGGATCGTAATTCACCACACTGACCAAGTGCAGATTGGCGGATTTATTTATTTTATTGGGGACAAAAAACAGTTACATGCCAAAAAAAAATACCATTGAACATACTACTGTATAATTCCAGTTTTCTGTAGAAAATAGAAAAATCCTAGATTTAAGCTAGATGCACAAACATGTAACCCATGGATGTCACATTATGCCTTAAATTTTTGGTTTTAGGACATACCGGATTCCTCAAATGTTTTTCTTCTACATGTTTACAAAAAATTACAAAAAATATGACCAATTTAAAAAGTATCCTGGCGTCCTAGTTAAGTTACACAGTAACCTATATTAAGGTTCGCCAGCCCAAGATCCTATTTATACAGTTATTTAGAAATACAGAGAGACTGCCTAAGGTATTGAAATTTATAATTATAATGAACTAAGTTTACCATCTAATGGATAGTGTAAGTGCGGTTGTACGTATGTTTTATATGTTTAGTGTAAGTATGTATGATGTGTGCTCAGTATGAAGTGCGAGGGTGTGTGTCGTGCGTGTGTCTGTGTAAATAAAACACTGCTGTCTAGATTTTTGTATCTTACTGACATTACATTATTACGAGTAATTTTGAAACTAACCAAAAGTAAATAGCCTCACGCCATTTCCCTGTCCGCCAGTGTACAGTCACCTACCTCCCGATGCCGGTTGTATCGCTTTTCCACGCTTCGCCAATAATAACCGACTTTTACGAGTATCTCACCTATTTCCACTTTACGTTCGCTTTTTCTTTTGTTTACAAATGGCTGTGAGTTACAATGAGGGTGTCACAACATATAATTTTATAATTTTTATTCAGCTATGCTTATTGCTGCTCTTCGAGAGACGTTAACTTTACTGCCGAGTACTATCTGTAAGTGGTGTATCGTGTATGTCTTGACTTTACTTTGTGAGTACCTATTACACTCACGGAATAGGTCGTTGCGTATGTATTAACAACGTACAGGTCGACTTTTAAAGTTAGACAATACTTTTTTTTTTTTATGGTGGGAAAAATCATGCATTGACATACCCCGCCCTTGGGCGGAGCGGGAGATAGTGTCAGACTCTTACTAAAATTATTGTGATATTTAATTTAAATATAACTATTTCAGTGTAACAGGTAATAAATACACCTATGTATATAGGTAACCTTCATTCATTTTCACGGCATAACATGTATCTAATATATTATTAAAAGCGCGGGTCTCTAGTTGATGTTTTCCATATAATCGTACTCGGGGGGAATGGAAAATCAACTACATTTTACGCCTGGCAACATTTGAACCGGTGTACCTACTTCAGTTATTATGAATATTCCTGTTTAATGTGTTTTGTAACAATTAATGTTACTGACTTTTTACTTGAATGAAACCATGTAAAGAAAGCGGACGTATGACACGTTAAAGTGTGTTACTCAACCTATCTCTATAATCTCAGGCCATGGTCCGGAGCGAGGAGGAATGGCGAGCGGTCACCTACTTCTACGAAGCAGTACCTAATGCTAGCAAAGGAGGCGGTCGTACGAGCGAATGGCCCTTGCGCCCCAGCCGCTTGGATTCTGATCACGATTTTCGGCCACTGTTGGTGCGGGCTTGCGGACGGCGAACAATGGGTAGCTCGCCGTCCGGCAACCGTCCGGGCCGAGCCCAAGCCGTCGATGGCGCGTAGTGTTTCACGCGCGACTCATGGTTGTCACTAAAACCGTAGGTGCCTAGCACATTCGAAGCCTACTGGGGCCATGGACCCTGGAACGAAGGCAAAGAAGGAACTGGAGTGGGTTTAGGTCAGTAAAAGCCTGACACACTCTCGCTCCGGCCAAAGACGGAAGATGTGAGAAGATAATTAGATGATTTCCAACCTAAAATTTATTTACTGAATGCACAATACTTAATTCGCTAATCTAAGTCCCTGTAACTACAGTTGATATCGCGTGTACACTGATAACTATAAAATTACGTTTAATTGGACAAAACAATAGAAAATGCAACCGCCCCAAACCTCACCTTATCTTTCTTTAGTAAATTCTACAGTACAATAATTTAGCAATCCAGTTTCGCGACAGACATGCGACTTCACTAACAATGTAACCCAGTTTCTTTGTCCTCAATAACAAAGTTTTTGACTTATTACAGTAGCAACCTTCAAAATGTTCACCATTTTATATAATAACGAGTAATAACAAACGCCTATTTTCTTTCTAAATTCTACTTCCTAACCAGTCTAAGTACAAGCGAATTTGATTCTTGCTGACTAAGAGTTTTATTAGCCGTAAGAACGAATTTGGCAAGCACATAGATCAGTGAACTTTTCCTTCGCAATATGTTTTTCGTAAAGTAGTATAAAATTATACGTTGCATTTGAAGCGAGCCAGTGATGTAGTAATGTAGTATTTAGAGTCACAAATATTTGAGCTCATATTTTTTTCTTTTTAGGGTTCCGGGGTCCGTACCTCAAAAAGAAAAAACGGAACGATTATAGGATTAATTTTTTTCGTCCGTCCGTCTGTCTGTCTGTCTGCCTGTCAAGACCCTTTATCTCAAGAACACGTGGAGGTGTCGAGTTGAAATTAAAACCATATATAGGGAACCCATATACTCAGGTCTGCAGTCCCTTCAAGCTGTGAAAAAATTAAACTTTTAAGTTAACGAATAAAAAAGATAATGCCGTTTATGTCGCAATAAAACGTATATTTTGATACCTTCAAAGATCAAAATTCATGGGGTACTTTCCGTTGACCCAGAATCCTGAAATTTAGCACAAAGCAAGTTCTTATATAGCACTGATATAGGAAAAAATCTAAAAACAGTAAATTTGTTGTTACCTACGTCACAAAAAAAAATTGCAATTCTGAAAAATCTTCATGACTCCAATGGGAATTGTAGTTTGCATAGAACCCTCAATGCGCGAGTCCGACTCGCACTTGGCCAGTTTTTTTTTTATATATTTCTATCGTGTGTAGAATAAATTAAGTTTTTCAAAGATGTAGCGAGTAAAAATATTTTAGTATTTTTATTTAACACTCCTATTCATTTTTATTGCAATTTGCAGAGATCAAAGGCCTTTGCGCGAGAATGTATTGCGTAGTCTACAATTTCGAGTTCGAAATTTGAAAAATTTATTTGTAAAAAATGTTTCTATGAAATAAGGTATTTGCAATATCTCATTACAAAGCTGATTTAAGTATGTACTAAAATGATTTATATTAGAAAAAAAGCTGATTTAAGTATGTACTAATATGATTTATATTAGAAAATACTTAAATTAGATCAACGCAATTTTTCAGTATAGGTACTGAGAAATAGTAATATACGTATAAAAAAACTAGCTTTAGAGGCTTCACCCGCGCACATAAAATATAGCCGTTGTCAACTCAAGTATAAAGCAGTTTTCTATCGGTGAAAAATTTTAGCAATTGGACCAGTACTTTCAGAGCTTACCTCCTGCAAATAAAAAAAAAATAACTTTACTTATTTATAACACAAGTGTAGATATCGAAATGCATACTCGTAGCCGCTTATTATTTATTGTAAGACTTCTGAAAGTCCTTTAAAGCTTTGTGAAAAAAAAACACTCTTTAATCCTCAACCATAATGTTAGTCTCCGGACCGAGTCCAAGTCGTCGCGCACTGTTCCCGCGCGCCTCAAGGAGTTGTCAGCAACTGCAGGGACCCAGCCGGGTCGAAGCCTACTGGAGCCTGGGTTTGCCCTGAAACGTACCTCGGCCCCGGTATGAAGGGCAAGAAGAGACGGGGTGGGTTTTTTTATAGTCACTAAGAATCTGACACTATCTTCCGCTCCGACCAAGGGCGGGGCACGTCATTTAGATGATTTTTACCCACCAAAAAAAAACATAATGTTAGTCTATACATGCTTCTTACCTCTATGGCATGTGGGCCGGCCAGTATTCATGAGAAACACAGGTAGCCCCAGTTTTTAAAGTTAAGTAGTTTTCATTTTGGCAACATTCCAGTGGCGTAATAACCGCATTACAAATAAGTGTCTCTCTGGATCGCGTCGCATACATTGTAATTCTAGAGAATTCGGTTTTGGCAACGAGAATGAATAATGTCCCGAAGATCTATGCCGCTAATGTGGCCCGTTTTGTGCAACGTTGCTATAGGTTGCTATAAGTAACTAGATTTTGTTTTGGTGATAAAGAATTTGCTCTTTTTAGAAGAAAGAAAGAAGAAGAAAAAAAGACGTGTGGCACTCGGGGACTGCCGCGGTAAAGCTATTGCAAAGAATTTTTATCAACTTATGCAATTATAATTATTTATTTATTTTATGCAGTATTTCTTTTTCCTGTTTTATTTTCTTTGATATGTATTAATTGAAGTTACACTTTCACACATTGAATTGAATTTTGATTGATTGTTCACTCATTTGTGTTCTTATCGGTCACCACGCTCAAAAAACAAATGAGTGGGGGGTGTTTGGTTATTTTCTTTACGGAATTTCTGGATTCGGTCTCCAAGCTCAAGGCCCGCGACAGAAGCTATGCAATAGCTTAAAAAAATGTTTATTCCGCCTAAATAGACGCACAAATAATTACAATATCAATAATAAAATTTTTAGGGTTACATGATGTCGGAAAAACAAATCTCATAAAAATTACATTGTTGTCCGTCTGTCAATACTCATTTAAAATGTATTTAAGTATCGCAGCATATGCTGAGATAGGCGTCTTTTTGGCCGTGCACTGATTTTAAAGTTATTTTTTTTCATACTAAATTCTACGGTATTCTTATTTTGATGTATCCTAATTCTACTGTATTTAAATTCTACTGCTTTTCTTTCATTCTTTCATCTTTTTCTCAGGATTGCGTGGAAATATGATGCTGTAATTAATATATTCTCTTTATACTCAGGTTTACTAATCGAAGCAGTAGAGAAAAAATCAAATTTCCAATTCACCGGAATCCAAACATAATGTCGATTCAGCTCCGTTTAAGCGCAAATTTTGAAACTCTCTTTGAAAAACACTCGTTAGGAAATCGAAACCTAAAGGGTACTTTCAATCTGAAATTTGGCTAGAAGCAAGATCTCATACTACAAGTATAGGAAAAAGTCTGATAACTATAAATTTGTAGCTACGTCACAAAAAAAAAATACTTTCCGGAATGATCTTTGAAACTTGACTCGGAAATTGAACTACTTACATAGGTAAGTTTGTATCAAACACTCGGTGCGCGTCGTGTCCAACTCACACTTGACCTGTTTTTCAAACTAAACGGCTATAACTATGAGCTAGTATTAAAAAACAGGAACAAAAACGACAATCTTTTGTTTTATTAGTATTGAAGAGTCGACCGTTAGGTCTGTAAAGCATTTGAACGTAGAATTCTCCTTTCTTTTTATGACAATGCCTTTGACAACGGTTCTTACAACTGAAATATCGCCGACATTCTACAAGGCTGTCTTTTGAGTCCGGTGGAAAATTCCCACTACTTTCAAGCAAAAAAATCGCTCGTCGATAATTCGTCCATCTATCTACCCCTAACTAGAAGCATTCTAAATGAAACGCGATGTAAATAGCTTCTTACTTTCAAGACAGATTGCTAGTCCATTTAAAGCAGCTGACGAAAGCACCCTTCTTCTTCATTAAAGCGCTTTACTGGCCTACTGCCAGTCTGGGGCTGCTTAACGGGCGCTCATTAGCACCAATTCCTTAATCCATTAATAGTAGGTTGGTATATATCATGGACAGCCAGAAAAGTTGTACACTTTGGCGTTCTGTCACTGTTTTTGACAGAGGTCATTGCTGGTTTACAGAGAAACGGTAATTGTTTTCCGTAAATATTTTATTTTCTGAATCTATCTGTTGTTTTAATACTGTGCAAATTACATGAACCCTTATTTTTCGCCATGTAGCTACTTAATGAACATATATGTCTGACATACACATTTCTAGACCTGCAACAAGGTAGACCAATGACCTGGTCAGGGTCGCGGGAATCACGGGCTTGCGGACAGTGAGCAATGGGTAGCTCGCTGTCTGGCCGTCCGGTAACTGTCCGGACCAAGCCAAAATCGTCGACGGCGCGCAGACGCAACAGCAGGGACCCATCTGGGTCGAAGCCTACTGGGGCCAGGGTTAGTTTCGAAAGACAGCTCGAGCCCCGGTGAGGGCTAGAAGGAACGGGGCGGTCTTTTAGTCAGTAAGAGTCTGACACTATCTCCCGCTCCGCCCAAGAGCGGTTGGTTGTCATTGAATGATTTTTTCTCACCAAAAAAAAGGGTCACGGGAATCCGATGGATGCGCTTGGGGGAGGCCTATGTCCAACAGTGGACGTGTTTCGGCTGATATGATTACACATTTCGTAAGCAAACAAACGATTATATCGTGAATATCGAATGTAGTTACGTATCGATTCTTGGCGTATGTGAAGCGTAATTGTAGGTGTCGTATACTAACACGCTTGAACCAGGAATAGCTGTAGGAGTTATGTAGTTATGGCGGGGTGCGCTGTAATTACAGCTCGTTCGTATGGGTGCTAATTACTTTCTGTTATGACTTACTTACGAAGTTCCTTGTCGTTTTCTGTGTTGATGGCAAATTTTTGAAGTTCTTAAGTCTTGTTGTATATAAAGTAACATACAGTAATAACTATTGTGAAAGATCAATTACCTATATTATACTGGGTAAATTTTAGAGACGGTACCCTTACCGACCCGTATCAAAAATTAACCACATCTAGTAATAAAAGAAATATCAGTTATTTCTGGAAATTTTAGCTGTTTTACAGTTTTGGATGTTTTTTTTTCTCCTGACATTGGGTTTCCGAGGCTAATAAGAATATGAACTATATGGCTATTTTAGCGGTATTATCTACACTAATATACAAATAATAATTTATGTAATAATATATTTTTTTTTATCTTTTTTTGTTTTTTTTTATGTTTATTTGTTTGTAGGAACACTGGTCCGGTTGCTAAATTTTTTTCATCGATAGAAAAATGCTTTATTCCTGAGTGACATAAGCTATATTTTATGTACGCGGTCGAAGTCGCGGACAAAAGCTACCTAGTTATTTATATTTAATTTTATTTGTTTAGAATAGTGATTAAATCAGTGGTTTAATTCACGATCTCTTAGACGTATCGAATATTGGCATTATGTAAATAGATAAAAAAAAAACCTGTGGAGGCTGCTATTAACTTACAAATTACTAACTATTCTCCATAATTCAATAAATCAGAGTCGTCCAAGTATTTTTAGCTCTCAATAAAAACGCCAAAGTTGGTCATTTAAAAATTACTATCGAAGTATCATGATTACCTTAGGCGCGGGCTTGCGGACGGCGAGCACGCCTTCCGACCGTCCGGTCACCACGCAGTCCGACCGGATAACCATTTGGATCGGATCTAAGTCGTCGACGGCGCGTACTGTTCCACGCGCGCCTCAAGCAGAAGCCCAGCTGGGTCGAAACGTACTGGGGCCAGGGCTAGCTCCGAAAGTTAGCTCAGCTCCGGTATGAAAGGCAAGAAGGAACGTGTCAGCAAACCGTAGGGGTCCAGCAGAGTCGTAGCCTACTGGGGCCAGAGGTAGACTTCTAAAAGGAAAACTCAGCCCTGTTATAAAAGGTAACGCCGCCCAAGAGTGGGAGATTTCATTAGAAGATAATCACACCAAAAAAAACATGTTTAAATATTGGCCAAATGGGAGTCAAACTCGCGCAAGAAATATTCGATGTTATAATTTAATTTAGTTGTACTTTTATTTATGCACAAAAAAACTGTACAGAGGCGGATAACGAATACATTTTTTATCAATCTATCTAGAAAGGTAATGTTTTTAACAAGGTTTTTAAAAGAACCTAGCGACTGGGCTTGCCTAACTGATATCGGCAAAGCGTTCCATAATTGCGACGCCTGGACCCTTAACTTCACAAAAGTCACCTTCTCGCATAGTACCTATACCAAGCGAGTAGGTAGATACTTGTAAATATCAGAATTTCTTATACAAAAATAATGGATTCGTGACAAAACAAGTCTATGTCCCTGCGGGTATTTCAGGTGACATTAACCTAAATCTGTCGACCTTGAGGACCGCCGGTCAAACAATAGGTCACCCTCTCTCCCGTGGGTGTCATAAAAGTTGACATTAACGTTTTACTGGGCCTCCAACATGTGACATGTGTAGTCTGTCGATTTAATGTGATAAATTATATTCTGTCCTGTTAAAAAAAAAGTCGGACTACACGACAAGGCATTACCATATTTAGTTTCAGCTTGACAATTTCGTCCAAATTGAATGAAAGTGAACGATTGTCGAAAAGTTTTAAATGTAAGGGATTGACTCAGTGACATTTCGGTAGTACTTAGGAGAGCCATACATTTTTGACGTTTTGATAATAATCGATACCACTGCCAGAATATCAATCCGCTTACAGCAATTTTAAATACTTACAATTTTGATTTATTATTTATTTATTTATTATAACCTTTATTGTACACCACATAAACACAAAATACAAGACAAATATTAATATTTAAAAACAAATAAACATTATTATTTTTAATACATTTAAATTATTCACAAATTAATTCCTAAAGGATTTTGTAATGTATGATTTTGTATCTCAAGTGTCTACGCAGCCGAACAATATATTCAATCATTGAAACCTTTTCTGTTTTTTATAATATTTATCAAATAATTTTAAAATGTATATTTAGATTTATTAATTAATTTATACTATTTTACCAGCAATTTCTTTAATTTTTATTGCTCTTCCTTCTTTAAGTTTATTGTATTTATTAAATGAATTAAATAATCCCTTAATTACTTTAAAATCTATGGGGCATCAATGATGGCGCGATTTCGATAAAATGGAGCTGAGAATGATTGTAGTATTTGGCTGTCTGCCTTATAATGTTCCCACTGTTGGGACTCCAGCTTCCTCTCTAAGAGCGGGAATTGGCCTTAATCCACCATACGGGCCCAGTAGGGGTTGGTGGATATCACATGTCTTCAAGTTTTTGGTTCTAGGACATGCTGGTTTCCTCACGATGTTTTCATTTACCGTTTTAAGAGCAGTGGTGATGAAATAAATTTCACTTAGTAATGCGCCTGGATGGGTTTGAAACCGCGACCTACAACTCGTAAGTCGGGGCCGTTACCACTTACCTCATTAGCATGCTATGCTATTGAGACTGCCCGGTATATTTGCTGCCAATTATTGCAAAAACATTAGAATTTATCCTCCGCGTTCTAATGGAACTTAAAATAACATAAAGAGACTGAAAACTTGATATTTTCTAAACTTGACACTACTTAAATGCACAAACCGCACGAAGCCAAAAAAAAACCACTCAAACCAAATTGTTTACGTACCTAGTTAACAAAAAAAAAAATACGTTACACCAAGTAACATTTTTTTTTGTTAACAGGCTTTCGTACAGGCACAAAACAAACCATACTATAAAATGTAAGTCATTCAGTAAAAAGGTCAAAGTAATAGTGCCCATAATTCTACAAGCGCCTATCAAATATGGCGCCAGAAGGTACATGACGCAAATGTGACGTCACAAAGGTAACTAAATGAACGAACATGTCAGGGCAATCCATCAAAGGATTTTAGAGAATCACGGATTAATTTATGAAAAATTGGATTGAGCCATGAAAAAGTTATAGGCAGGGTCGGTGAAGCCATGAAATGAGAGGGTTTCATTACTTTTCGTAGAATAAGTTATTTTTTTAAGAATTTCGTTTTAAAATATTTCCCGTGTCGGCCTACTCTTGGACAAAACTGTAACATCTATTTATAAAATAATATCTATCCCATAGATTTATTTATTTATTAAGTTTTTATTGTAAAAGTTAAAATGTGCACAGAACAAACACTTATAAAAACGAGTAACAAAGGCCCTCGCGCCCCAGCCGCCGGGATTCCGACCTTGATTTCCAGCCACACCGTAGGCACAGGCTTGCGGACGGCGGGCAATGGGTAGCTCGCCGTCCAACCGTCTGGTAACGTCGACGACTTGAGCTCGGTCCGTCCGGTTGTCGCCGACGGGGCATAGTGTTTCACGCGCGCCTCAATGAGATTTCAGCAAATCGTAAGGACCCAGCAGGGTCGAAGCCTACTGGGGCCATGGGTTAAGTGCAAATGAACCTCGGGTCCCCGGAACGCAAGGTAAAGAAGGATTAAACGAGTGGGTTTTAGTGAATAAAAATCTGTCACCCTCTCCCGCTCCGCCCATGAGCGAGGTATATAATTGGATGATTTTCGCACCCACAAAAATACTGTACAAGGAGCAACTGCGTAAGATGTAATAACTTCCTAATAAGAGCCCACTCAAATTCTCATAAAAGTAAATTCCAATCGGCGGAATCGTAAAAATATCACATTTCTCTAAATACGCTAATTTCATGGCTCCATTTTCAAAATAGGATAATCTGATCAAGTTACAGGCATCCCAGGAAAGAAGGCTTTTTTCATTACTGTTACCACTTGATTACTGAGCATAAAATATACCCTCAATTCTGTGTGTACCTCAAATTTAATATAGCAAAAGGACTGTAAAAATAAATCCATTTTTAAGTAACTCGTACAATAGAGAGACCGTATTTTGTCTTCTAGCACAATTCTTTTTAATAATAATAGACCCTAGAATGTTCCCACAGCTGGGACTTCAGTCACCTCAGTAGGAGAAGGTATAGGAGACCGTGGGGTTCTTTGGACCGGGACCGCGCTCGTGGTCTCTATTTATCCACCTATGTATAACAATAAAAAAAAAAAATTAGCAGTATTTATACACCTACTGTTCCTTACCTAATACCTAACTGTTCTTTGATAACTTGTTCCTTTTAGTATACACCACAATTTTTTAATTAGTACACATACTTAAAGGGCTTACTAGAAAAGCCCTTGTTATTTTATAAGTAAAATCTCAATAAATAATATTCATAAACAGCAAAGTTATTAGCGTGGGTTTATGTCCCTATTTATTAATTAATGAATAACTGACAATAATTATTAAGGAGAAACACTGCCCGCAGTATTTTCTACTAGAAATTGTTATGTATGATTGATTATTATGTGATGAATTTACCTCTTCGTGGTCAATTTTAGGATTTCGATTTTTTCTACTTTTACCCCTATTTTTTGGGTACTAATTAAAAAGTGGGGGTGTATAATATTACCCAAAAAAAATGTACATAGGTGGAATTTGGGACCGCGGTCCCGGTCCACATAGCCCCACGACCCGGAATAGGCCGTAATCAACCACAATAAGAGACCAGTGCTGTTTAGTGGATGTCAGATGTCTTCGAATTTATGGTTCTATAGATCATATCATTTTATAAAGATGGTTTTTATAATTTTTTTATGGTGTTTATTTTCGTTTAGAAATAAATTAAATAAAGAAATGCGCCTGAGTAAGTTTGAACCCACGACAAACAACTCTTTAAGTCGGAGCCATTATCACTAGGCCACTGCTGCTCTCAATTGCAATTAGCTCAGTAGATTACTTCAAAGGTAAATATTTTTGTATTATTTTGATCACGGCTAATTATCTACACTAATATTATAAATAGATAAAGTTTGTTTTTTTTTTGGTGGGGGCAATCTCTGAAAGTAATGGTCCGATTGCGAAATTTTTTTCATCGATAGAAAATTGCTTTATTCCCGAATGACCGGCTATATTTTGACTGGCCTGTTGGTCTAGTGGTTTGTGACCCTGACTGCTATGCTGGAGGTCGTGGGATCGATTCTTACCCAGGACAAATGTTTGTGTGATGAGCATAATCATTTGTTCTGTGTCTGGGTGTAATTTATCTATAATATGTATGTATTTAGAAATATATAAGTATGTTTATCAGTTGTCTAGTACCCATAACATAAGCTCTGCTTGGCTTGAGACTAGACAACATTGTGTGATAGTTGTGGAATATTATATTATATTATTAATAATTATAATACATATGTGAAAACAATAAAGAAGCAGTCTACATGAATAACCCAATACTAATGCCGACTATATTTTTTACCTCTACGCGTTTATTTCGATTACGAATTCTAAGTTTAGATTTCTTAAGATTTAGAATGTTAAAAACTAACCAAATTATCCTACCCCGGCACACATTTTCACTGTTTTTCATACAACCACTCTTACGCGATTATGACGTTATTACACATTTTAGAAACACAGATTGTGCATATTATCTAAGCTTCTATAGAAATCAAAATATAAACTAGTGTAAATTAATCTAATTTACATGTTACGTGGCCTTGGGCCCTCCATAATGTACTCATATATTAAAAATATAAAAAAGTACATCTATAGAACTTTTGCACATTTAATCACGATTCTTAGTGACGACAATTTTTCTCAAAAACTTCAGATATTATAACATAAATGTCTTTGTGTTTTAACTAGATTTCTTTATCCGAGTAATTATTAACAAAAGCGGGATTTTTTTTTTTAAAAATTTTTGTTTAAAATATCTTTAAAAGTCCTTCAAAAAACAAGACATTTTAAATCCTCTGAACCAGCGTCCTAATTTAATACGCTTAAACTAAATCTTGATCACAACTCCCAACAGGGCAGTGCACACTGTTGCCATTTCGTATTTAATTTTATCCCAAGGCACCGGACAGTGGGTCCCCGCCTAATTAATTTACCTACTGAGTCACGGTAGGAACACTCAACTGATGAGAATCTGCAGGGTTGCTACTGCGCTCAATTACGTAGTTGAATATATATTTCTTCTTTTTATGAAAAAATGCTTTTAAAAATTGTATTCCATCAGGTGAGATCGCAGTCAAGCACTAGTTTATCAGTATTAGTATAATATTCTCTTAATTTTCTACATTGGCGAGGGCGAAGCTACTAACAGAAGTTAATAATAAAATATGAATGAATTTATTCAGGCACAATTTAGGAACAGTACTCGTAAATGAACACCATGTTAATTTTCTGGTACATCGAGTTATTAAAAGAGTTTGTTACTCAGGTATGAGTGAAGAAGACGGCACTCGAAAAACGAATTTCTATTAATAGTGTTAACACACAGACTTCAACTTTGTCCAACGGATTTGTTTGGTCATGTACCAAGTTCTAGACTAGTATTAACTCACACCCGAACTTGGTACGATGATTTCTGTACCAAGTTCGATCGTAAACAATATTATATAGTATTAACTCACGTACATACTGGGTAGGTACGGTGGACCAAATCCATCGCACCAAATTCGGGCGTGCGTTAACACTTTATAACTCTTCATCAAAAATATTTCAACACCTAACATAGAAACAAAATTGCTAAATCAAAACCGTTTCGGTGAGATAATTGAAATACATATTTAAACTTTTAAAATGTTTTCCAATTTAACTCGATAAAAATTTATTTATTTGATACAAATAACGCAAAACAATTTTGTATGCAATGTGTACACATTTAAAAGTTTATTCATTAAAACTTATTTATTGCAAACTGAAAATAGATTCAACAAAGTAAATTGGAAAACATGTATCGATTAGTAAATACTGGTTTACGCTGAATGAAGATGCGGGTTTAAACCATTTATAAATTGAATATTTGAGAATAGATCTTGTGGTGGACTCGGCTAAAGTTTTAATATTTAGTATGTTACTTATTTTCTATATACGTTGATTTATTTATATATCATAGCATAGAGAGCATAAAATAACAGTCAGATGTAAGTATAATTTTCTGCGAAGCAGTAATGCTCGCCAAGGAGGAGACCGACCGCATCAGGCAATGGCGTTCTCGTGTTAAGCTTCTTCAGATTTAAAATTTAGAGATTTAAAGAAAAATTTAGTATGTTTTCTTGATTAATTAAATCCATACCTGTGTCTTTCAGTGAGGATATTTTCCATCATGCGTGCGGCTGGCTCCTTCGCTAGCTGCTCTACTTACATCTCTTTAAGGTCATGTGCGACTCATTTTGAACATTTTTAAATCTCTGGAAATCCAAATATATAAGAGTACAGCATGAGAAATTATTTTTATTAAAACTGATTATAAAAATATGACCAACCATTGGGTAAAATCAAAACATGATATAAATTAGTTGGCTCGATAAAAAAAATGAAATCGCGAATCTGATCGTAGCTTACAATTTCAAACTTGTATGTCTAAGAGATTACGTCACGGAAATATTAAAAGTTATAAAAAGTAATAGGTAAAACTTGTTTTTTTTTTAATTATTTTTTTTAAATAAAGCCACTGTTACGGAGTCGCATAGTCTATATAAACGCGCTCGGAGTTCAGGAGTTCATACAAAATACTCAGTGACTATAACCGGCTCTTTAGTTGCGCGTGGATACTAAGCTACACGTAATCGACTACTTGGGCTCGGTTCTTACAGGCCAGCTAGACCGCGACCTACCCATTACTCATCATCCGCAAGCCTGCACCTGCCATACGGGTTTCGGATTTTTTTTTATCCTATCTTACCGATGACGTGGCACTTCTAAGCAAAAAATCCCACTTCTATTTTGTTAGGTGCTTTGTCTTACCAATTTACCTCATCCAAGGGGTATTGTCATCTCTCTTTGTAAATAAACAATGACCTAATATCACATTTTTTGTGCCATCTCTTAAAATAAGACAGTTTCTTTTTTAGTTTTGCACATCCCATCCTCAGTTACATCCAGTCCAACAGCGTATTACATATTCTGACAAAATAAAGAAATGCACACGTCATCCCCTTTAAAAATAAATATAAACTATCCTGCATCCCCAAGTACATCATCCTACATTTTTAAACTCCACCGAGACTTTACGTGACCCAACCATATCTACCGAATGTATTAAAATTTCACCAAATATTTTGATAAGACGGAAAGAAGGGTTTTTTCCTGAACATTTATCCCCAAGACGTTAAGACTGACCCACAAACCAAGTTGTAACTTAACTATGAGGAGGGTAATAACTTATGTAGGGTGAGTGAGCGGCAGGGTATTGTGTGGCCTCAGTTTTGGTGTAAGTTATAGGATAGTAGCTTTTTCCACGGCAGTTAGTGCTACCCTGCAGAAACTACCGTAGGGGCCCAGCAGGGTCGGAGCCTACAGGGGCTAAGGGTCTGCTTCTGAAAGGAGGACTCGGTCCTGGTACGAAAAGCAAGCAAGGAACAGAAGTGGGTTTTTAGTCAGTAAAAGTTTTACACAGCCTCCCGCTACGCCTAAGAGCAGGAGATGTCATTAGATGATTTTTTCACCTAAAAAATTAACTAGAAACTATAAATCTTTCAGTGGTAAAAAGTACGAATAACCCTGCAGAATACTTGACGACAATGTAGCATTTAGTCAGTGAAATATTTTTTGTCCACAAACCCAGTCACTCTTGACCTATGCTGTGTGGGTGCTGTTTAATCAGCTGTGCATGAAGCTGGTATCTTATCTGGTTCAGGTTTAAACGTCGTTCAATCGTTAAAGGATTCTCGTAGCATTTTACATTGTTTCCCCTATGGAATCACCCCGCTACCTCCCATGGCTTGAACCATCGATTGCCCGCATCGCTTGTAACAGAAAAACTATTACAAAATAATTTCACCATTACCAAGTTAGAAGGCAGTACCAATTTTTAATTCTGTCTGTAGCGACATCTATGGTGCTATATAGGAACAAATAAACAAAACCAATTGTATTGTAAACAGTTTATATGCTCTTATACGGTATTAGAATTTAAGTGGCGATTTATCTTAAGTCCATGACCAGTGCGTGTTGCCAACGGTTACATATGGCTCCTAAACGTGATCGTTTACAATGGGCCTCATCAGAAGACTTAAAGTCACCCAAAGGGCAATGGAAAGGGCTATGCTTGGAGTTTTCTTTCATGAACACATCACAAATGAAGATATCCGCAGGAGAACCAAGTTAACGACATAGCTCAAAGAATCACCAAACATAAATCGCAATGGACAGAGCATTGCACGCAGAACAGATGGTCGATATGGACGAAAGGTTCTGGAACGGCGACCATGTACAGGAAGACGCAGCGTTGGTAAGGCCTCCTACAAAGTGGACCGATGACCTGGTGAGGGTCGCAAGTATCCGATGGATGCGAGACGTAAAGGACCAGTCATTTGCGACACTTAGGGAGGCTTATGTCCAAGGGTTGATGTCTTTGTTGATGATGATGATGAATTTATCTTTGAAGCTATGATTTATCAATCCGCTCCCGCTACCTCCCATGCCTTGCTCCGTCGATCACTGCGTCCCCACAGACAGCTTCGTGAGGCAGGCTACAACTGCACAGCGGTTAATTAAATTCTATCCACTGCCCGCCCACTGTATAAAACCATGCCGAATACACAACCTTAATAATATTAACGTAATTTGTAATAACTTGCCGTTTCTCTCAGTTTATGACTGGCTTTTAGTTTTAGTTCTGTTTTTAATAGCGGACTTTTGTTTTTAATAAGAAATGGTGTTAGTTGGTGCTTTGTTAGTTCGTAGACCTTTTTAAGCTATTGCATAGCTTCTATCGCGGGCCTTTAGCGTAGTAAGTATTCAGTAATCTGTGCCTTTAGCGTGGAGACCGAATCCAGAAAGTCCGTAACGAAAATAACCTAACACCCCCCCCCCCACTCATTTGTTTTTTGAGCGTGGTGACCGATAAGAAAACAAATGAGGGAACAATGAATCAAAATTCAATTCAATGTGTGAAAGTGTAACTTTAGTTAATATCAAAGAAAAAAAAATACTGCATAAATAAATAGTTATAATTGCATAAGTTGATAAAAATGCTATGCAATAGCTTTACCGCGGCAGTCCCCGAGTGCCACACGTCTTTTTGTCTTTTTTTATTATAGATAGGCTCGCGTGTGGCCACAATCTCACCTGATGATAAGCGATGATGTGGCCGACGATGAAGCACGCTTGCCTAGGAGCAATCTATTCACTCTTGACTTAAATACGCCTAGGTTATAGCTATCAGGAAACACAGACTCCGGCAGGGAATTCCATTCCTTAGCTGTACGCATAATGAATGTACTCCCAAAACGCTTTGTACGTATAGGTGGGATGTCCACCATGTACCGATGGCGCAACGCCGTACGTCTTGTGGTCTGATGATGGAACGGACTTGGCGGAATTAAATTGTGTAACTCTAGTGCACACTCCCCGAAGTGTAAACGATAGAAAACCGACAGGCTAGCAACTCGGCGTCGATGCACAAGACTTTGGAGTTTTGACTTCATTTTTGTTTAGAATGGAGCTTTGAATCCCATTTAATTTAAAATATTTAACATATCTAAGTCTTCACGGGCACTTATAAAACGTCAGAAGGGAAGGAAGGAAAACCTATGAAAAAGAACCTACAAATAAACTTCACATTTACTTTTTCATAAAATTGATTGAATTTAAAATATTTCCCAATTACAATTATATTATAACCATGCACTAGTTTTTGACGTTTTGTAATTGTCCATATAGGCCTATGTAAAATAAAATAAATATAAAACATTATCATTTATTTGAAAAAAAGGGGAATTATATAAAGTTGTTAAAAATGGACGGTCCAATCATTACATCTTAAGGCGTATAGTTCCTTGAACCATCTGACCGAAATTATGTGAACGCAACTCTCGAACTCGCCTAGGCGGCAGTACGCAAATCTGTGCATTTATTTGCGGCCAGCAGCGCCCGGAAAGCGCTTTAAATCCATTTTCTCTGCAAGATATTGATAGATTTACATATGCAATGTTCACTTTGAATAATATTTAACCACCAATTTTTATGGGTAAAAATGATTCTAAAGGTCCAAGCCGTTTCGAAGGAGTAGGGAAAAGTTGCGAAAAGTTGCGAAATTGCTAAATATTTTTTTTTTTTTGGCAAAAGTATTAATTGCACGAAAAAATCAAATGTTGATATTATTGTTCATGAATTTATAATAAACATATATTTTTTTCAAACCAATTGACCTAGCCGTTACGGAGGAGTAGGCCTCAGAAAATGACTGTTTTATGGCACTTTTCGGGCGCTTGGCCCTTAAGGTATCACATATAATATAACAATACAAGCTCTATTATTATAATATTTATCACACAAATACTAGCAAAACTTGTTTACATTTATATAATGGTTTTTTTTTCATTGACACAGCAATAAAACGTAATAAGAGATTGATTTTTTTTTAATGAAATGAAATAAATAAATAGATCGAAATTAATTAAAAATAATTCTATGATTCTGCAGACTCTACAGTGTTGTCACATTCACATTTAAAAAAAAAACAAAACCCATAAAAAAATTGAGTTCAAGATTATCAAAATTTGTTTATTTTTTCTTGTATATGTACTTATTTTATATTTCTTACGAAACCGAAATCGAGTATATCAAATCAAATGTTACGTAAACAAATAAGGACCTAACTGTCACTGAAATAGTCCTTGATTTGATTTACATAGAAAAACAAGTTAGATCACGTGGCTTTAACTGGGGTTATGAGTGCCCTTGGTCACGTGGACTCAACCATTACGATGAGGGAAAGTCGGTTAGGTTAAAGTGGATTATGAAAAACAGATGCAATGTTATGAATAGGCGCATGTCTATGGTGGTTAGGTTTCAAGACGATATACTATATAGATATTTTTTACGGTGTGTAAAAATTATCTAGATGACATCCCCCCGCCTTGAGCAGAGAGGAAATTAGTGTCAGACTCTTACTGACTAAAAAACTCACCCCATTCCTTCGTTGCCTTTCATACCAGGGCCGAGCCTCCCTTTCAGAAATTGACCCTTGGCCCTAGTAGGTTTCAACCCCGCTGGGCCCCTAAGACGATAAATATAGATGATACTTTTTAATATGGTGAGATATCATCAAATTACTGTTTCGGTCTCTCGCTCCTCCCAGAGAAGGGCGAGAGGGGTGGCAGACTTTTACAGACTAAAATCCACCCGTGTTTCTTCAGTTGCTCTTCGCATTCCACAGTAACTCTTTGGAACACTCCCGCTCAGACAACGATATAGATGACACCTGGAAATGACTTAATGTAGCGTTTTCAAAAATAATTTTAATTATTTCATCTTTGTTTTCAGCGCATCAATGGACATCCCAGTATATAAATACAAACGAGTATATTTTTCAAAATGAAACATTAAAATAAAAAGAAAGAAAGAAAAACATATTGCACACGGGAAATGACGAAATCTTAGGACTGGCTTAGACATTATCAACATTCTGGAAAATATGCGATAAGACCGCATTACGGCCGAAAACTCAGCATAATACAGTGACCACACCGTAAGTCCACAGCGCTGGACCGGCCGGTGACACTATCGACACAAAGATGTCAATTGGACAGATTTTAGTAAAATTGAATACCTTCACAGAAACCATAAATAAATTAATGATTGTTTCTAATTGGTAACATCATTATTAATATACATTGAAAAATGCTAACAAAAACAATGCAGACGTTGAAATACCCGGCTACACGGAAGATTTCATATTAAACATACTATCAAAACTATTTATCACACTATTCCAATATAGAAACCGGTATTCTAGGTATTTATTTAAAATCAAAACTGAGCCAATGCAGGTAAAATTTTAGCACACCTACTATAATATTAAATTTTTCGAGGTCAACGTCTGACAGTTTCCGACAGTGCCAATTTTGTAGCCAAAGCATAGACCGAAATTATAGCAATGCAAAATTCTTACCAAAATTCTATGTTAGATTAATTTTATAGACGAAAATTAGACCCATAATATGTAATAATGTATGTTATGGGTTGCTCTGTAATGAGGTAGAATATTTGGGGCCATAAAACCTAAAAGTTAGCCATAAAAGGAAATTAGCTAAAACGTTAGGCTGACTAGGGTAGCAATATATTAGTCATAACCATAAAAATTTGAGCTAGGTTTATTTTTAAGGTATAATTATGGGCCATCAAGGTTTATCTTGGGCTTAGCTCGCCATCCGTCTGTTCAGTAAGGACCATACTTGAATCTACGGCGCATAATATTCCACGTGCACGACAAAGAAATGCCAGCAAAACTGAAGCGGCCAGTGTAGGTTCCATGTCTGATAAAGAAGCGAGAATATTCGAAAAAGTTACCATGCCCCTGAAACAGCATGAGCACAGGAGGTTTTTAGCAGTGCTATAACTAGCCTTTTATACACCCATTGTAAACTTCAATAACCACACATCAATACCAACCATGATTTATCTCTTATGGGTCCTGAGCACAGAATCGGCCCTCGTGATAGGATGCGTCTGCGACCGTATCTGATACACTATGTATTGCATGTGATATGATAGTTTTGCCATCACCTATGGTCCCTCGGCTTCGACACTGCTGGGTTTCTATGGTTGCTGACATCTCCATAGGATGCCTGGTCACTGCTAGCACTGTCCTTGTTATGGTGCTGAGTTTTAATTAGTAAAAGTCTGAGGGTTGGCGCCTATTATCGCATTGGCAAGAAAATGGTCTTTTAGCATCTCAACTGGCATGCCAAGGCATAGTTTCCGACAGAGTGCGCTTGCATGCAGAGATACCGACAGATCCGTTCAGGCATGTCAAAAGATCCTTGGAGCGTTGGACTGGAATCCGCAAAGAAAAAGCAAACGTAACCGTCCCTGCCAAAGCCTGGTGTCGCACCGGGTTGGCAGAAGTGGCGAGCAACGGAATGACATGGAGCGAGGTGAAGAGTGAAGCTCAAGACCGTTCGCGATGGAAAATTACTATAGAAGCCCTCTGCTCCATCTAGGGGACATAGGACATTAAGTCAAGTCAAATTAAAGGATCCTTTTCTTTGCCAATGCTGGTAATGAGTGCTGGACATTACACACCCACTCGTACTACCTAGAGCGTGAATATTATTTAAATGTGTTCTACTTCCAAAAAAACGCGTTTATTAAGGGTATTACTTAATTTGCTGTAATGCAATCAAAAAACTTCTGCAGTATTTACACTTGTGCAAAATTCTACAGATTGTAATTTAGCAAATTGCAGTGTTATTTCAAAAAGCCACCGATTAGTGACCTGTGTATGTACCGTTTTCAGAGTTCAAATTACCCAGTTCTGGTTAAAATATCAATAACAAACCGAATATTAATTATTCGATTCATGACATTCAGTAATTGAAGCGCGTTCGCTGTCATGTCAAAAACCTTACAATTCAAATCCAACGGTACGTATTGCTGGTATGTCTAACGCTAACAAAAGCTTGCTTAATTGGATCCGACTACGTTGAGTGTCGAAATCAAATCAACATGTGTACCTACGTGAAGCGAGGTGTTATGTAATAGACGAGAAAAACTAGATGTTATCTTAGTGCATATAAAGTTTAATTTTGATTACGGAAAAAAACGCGTGTTTGGTTTCAGTCGTCTTGGATTCGAAATCAATTTCTTTTCATAAATTATCGGTTCTTGGCTTCGTCAATTTGATTGTAATTAGGGCAGTGGATTTTACATGTAGTGCGAGCAATGTGTTACGTGCCTATTATATTATTTAAAGTGATTGGAAATGGATTGGATTGGAAACGCATTTTCCCTTGAGGACGGTGAGGGTTAACACAGCCTTAATATAGCTTCTGCCAGTAGGTATACGAATATGTCAAAGTGTTATAATTGTATTGTTAAATTTTTTACTTCCTTCTCATACTTACATTGTACTTGTATTATGTATTATTTTGTGTATACTTTTTAACCAATTTCGAAAAGGAGGGGGTTCTATGTTCGGCTGAATGTATGTTTTTTTTATGTATGTTCACCGATATCTTGGTCAATTGTGGACCGATTTTTAAACTTCTTTTTTTATTGTAAGGTTATGCTTTCAAGTTGGTCCCATTTAAATATTGTTATGATCTGATCATGAATTTCGAAGATATAGCACAGAACTCCTTATAAGATCACAGCAGAACTGTTGTAACAAGTAAAATTGCTTTTTTTATATGTGTAGTCGATAACTGGCTGAAGGAAAAAGGGGAGTGGATGTATCGGAATGATCTGGTGATGAAGCCAGAAGGTAAATTAATGTAATGTAACTGTGTTTGGGATTATTAAAATCGTTATAAGATGCTCTCTGGCTATAAGGTATTTAGTTTGGCTGAGAGGTACTTTTTTAGTGGTGGTAACCATAACTAAAAAGTGTAAAATAAAAAACTTTTCACAAAAAAAAACTACAACCGACTTTAGTTTTAAATAAACACTGAAAAGTACAAAACTTTAATTTCGGAAGTCGGTGTTAAATAACGAAGAGACAAAACTATTATACAAACACCGACTTCCGAAATTTTGTACTTTTCAGTGTTTATTTAAAATTGAAGTCGGTTGTATTTTTTTTTGTCAAAAGTTTTTTTTTTATTTTGTACGGTACATATATGTGTAAGTTTGTTACTCCTTCATACTTATTCAAACAAATGAAGGGATTTGGAAGATTGTAGACACATGATGTATTTGAAACCTGTCAGTAGCCATCTGGCGGTTGACTGCGTGGATGTATGCCATTGTGTTGGAGCCGTAAAATGCGCCAGTAAACAGTACAGAACAAATTTAGCACACATGGATACTTTGTCCTGGTATTGTAAGATAATGGATATTATCCAAATATTCTCATACTCCATATATACATACATATAATAAGTGTCATATGCACTATTGGGAATATGTTCCTTTGGTATAATTTTCAAATTCACGCAGGCAAAACTGCTGGCAGAAGCTAGTAATCCATAACTCCCTTATTATTGACATTTTTTTACGCAGAGATCCTGTACTTTCTAGATTCTGAACGAGGTACAGGACAATAATTTTTTTTTTGTTAAAGTTTAAATAAAATTTGGTCCTAGAACGCAATGAGCAACTGAAGGACACTGATGACTTTTAGTATGATAGCGCTTTCGCTTCTCATGGAAGAAATCATACAATTACCCACAACAGAAAAAAAAAAACTGGGCAAGTGCGAGTCAGACTCGCGCACTGAGGGTTCCTTGCAAACGAAGATTTTTCCGAATTGCAAATTTTGCTTTGTACACTCACTTACAAAAGTCGATAGGAATTCTTAAAACGTATTCGTTTGACGTTTAGTTTGACTTACGACCTTTTATTTTCAAGTTTCGCCAACAAATGATTGAAATTCACAATTTCATCAACTTAGCATAAGTCAAGATGGCCCAGTGGTATAGGCACACAGATTGAAGCGCAAATCAGTGTGCCGCAAGTTCAAATCCCACGCAATTATTGACTTTTTGTAAGTTCTTACCCGATTGGAAGTTATGTATTTGCATTACATATATTAAATTATTCTTTAACTTGTTCACACATTTCTTAGAGTTAGAAAGGTAGATCACAAAAAAACTAAATAAAGAATTAGATTTCTGCGAGGTAGACATGAGTTTTAACTTGACCGAAATGAACTGTCGTTTGGTTGTAGTTGTTGGTTAGTGACGTGTGGTTGACAGTATTGTAATATTCGCAAAATGCAGGCTAATATTAGTATTGAAGTGAGGGCGACTATCATTGGGCTGCATAAAAGTGGTTTTAATAAAACACAAATATCTGAAGAAACCGGACTGAATGTGAGTATAATAGCTATTAATGAATTGTAACTTTATTACAAATTAATCTTCTAATTAAAACGTATGCCATTTATGAATCCATTCATCGTATCTATAAGAGGTTTAGAAGATAAATACGTAAATCGTTGGGTTTATTGGATTGGTTATTGGATTAATAAATGCAGTTTTATTTTAAAATTATATTCAATAATTATGATTATTAACATTTTATATAATGAAAATGAAGTGAAGTAGGTATAGCTGCCTAATATATATTTTTTTTTTATTTTAGAAAAATACTGTAAATCTTTGGCTAAAAAGATATGAGGAAGAAGGTAGCCTTGCTAGTCGAAAGAGAAGTGGGAGACCGAAGCTTATTAGCGAGGCGCAGCGACGACATATGGTGGACGTATACGAAACGAATGGTTTCGCACCAACGAGACATTTTGCGGAATTATATGACACCTCGATGGATACTGTTCGCCGTGCACGCTGAAGGCGTGCATCACAGAAAACCTGCTAAAAAGCCGTACTTGACAGAGAGGCACAAACAAGAACGATTACGTTTCGCACTAAATGTTTAATGTTAACTAAACTAAAGGGCCTACCATTTTATTTTAACATATCTGTGATTATTCGTTAACAAACACTGTATTATATTGTGTTTACTTTCGTTTAAAACAGCTATATCTTTTAATTTGTGCCATCGCCTCATCTTAAGAATGCAGTGAACTCGCTATCAATTTTGTTGACAATAATCATGAGTCTATTTTGTTTTTTATTCTTCTACCCGCACTGTTATAACATAATATTATAGTTCATTTTATTTTGCTCATCTAATTGACGATTATCTTGTGAGAACTAAAGTTCTTTTAACAGAAATTGAGGTTTAGTTTCAATCTTCTTTTCGTCAAGAAAATGAACAATTAAGCTATGACCTCAATACATTAATTGTGACGTTACACAAAAATAAAATGTTTACAAAGTCTAAATCATAAATCACTTTTCAATAAATAACTAGATATAAACAATTACCTATATTTTATTTTATTAAAATTTGAATATCCGTTCATTGTTACGTTATTCATAATATGAATGGTCTAAGTGGGTATACTTCCAACAAACAATCTTACGCGTAACATAGATAACGGTTACAAGATAACTTTTTGCTATTCGACGTCACAATTCTCATAAATGTTTAATTTGTAAATATAAAGCATAAACGTTTTTATTAAACACGTCTTTTTATTTCCACCTTACAACATCGAAAAGATGTAACAACTAAATAATTGCAAATTACGAATGTGATTCTTCTTGTGGTTAATAGATCACATTCGTAATTTGCAACTATTTAGTGCAAAAAATGCAATAGTATTTTTCATAGAAATTTTAAAAAATGACTATATCAATATAGATTGGGAATTTTCAAAGTAAGAAATAACTGCAACGGACTGACCATGATTTGAACTCGGGTTACGTGATTTGCGAATCCAACACTTAGTTCACACGGCTACCAGCACATGACGTATTTGCGCGAATTTTATCAATGCTATGGTAAGAACAGAAAAATAATAATGTTTTGCTCAGTGCGACGACAGTTCCTTAGTGTGTGTTATCTGTGGAATGTGGATACTCATACATGCGCACACATACGCATCGCGCTCGCTCGGTTCATAGCAATGTAATCTTTAACGTTCCTATGGACTTTTGTCTTCTTACTGTACCAAATTTCAGGATTCTGGGTCAACGGGAAGTATCCTATGAATTTTGATCTTTGAGAGTATCAAAATATACGTTTTTTTGCGACATAAACGGCCGTATCTTTTTTTATAGCTAACTAAGAAGTTTGATTTTTTTCAGAGCGTGAAGGGACTGCAGACGCAAATGGTTTCAATTTCAACTCGATATCTTCACGCGTTCTCGAGATAAAGGATCTTGACAGACAGACAGACAGACTGACGGACGGACGACTAAGTGATCCTATAGGTAAGGGATCCGTTTTTTTCTTTTTGAGGTACGAAACCCTAAAAACGCTTCTAGGTCATAGTATGTTAACAAAAGTACCAACCTACTGTTACTAACAAAAATATTTATACAAAATCTAAATTAAATTATTTGTCCATAATTTAAGCATTATCGTCTTTTAAACAGTTTGTATACATAATACCAAATCCAAAAACAATCAAATCATAAACTCGAAACAAACTTCAAAGTATCACAAAGCCACCCAAAGTACAAATTGTTGTGAAGTAAGTGCTATTTTAAGTCAACTAATTAGAAATTGATGTTTTTGGTAAGTAGGTGCTTACTTTAAGTTTCAGAATACCGCTTTTGGGTACCTAAACAAGGAGGAGGTACTCGTACTTTCAGCAAAATTTTGACACGTAAGCTCGTATATTTATAGGTATTTTTTGTTGTGGGAAATAATCAAATTAAGTACCTTTCCCACTCTAGTTTAGATAGGATATCATTGCACGACACTGAAAGTTATCATGATGTCATGTTGAAGAAAGCCAATTCAATCTAAATAAAACCTTTCAGAATAAATAATCTGAAGATAAAAAAAACTAGGTACACGAGGTAACTAGGTTCATCAGAAGGGTTAAAGTCACCCAAAGAGCGATGGAAAGGGCTATGCTCGGGGTTTCCTTGCGTGATCGAATAAAAAATGAAGAGATCCGCAGGAAAACTAAGGTTGCCGACATAGCACAAAGAATTGCCAAACTTAAGTGGCAATGGGCAGGGCACATTGCTCGCAGAACAGATGGCCGTTGGGGCCGAAAGGTTTTGGAGTGGCGACCGCGTACCGGAAGACGCAGTGTTGGAAGGCCTCCTACAAGGTGGACCGATGACCTGGTGAGGGTGGCAGGAAACCGATGTGTGCGGGACGCACAGGAACGTTCGATGTGGCGACGCTTGGGGGAGGCCTATGTCCAACAGTGGACGTGTATCGGCTGAAATGATGATGATGAGGTACACGAAATTACCGATTTAAAGTTAATGCTAGCTAGAAGCAAGACAAATTAAATCGGGCAAAAAAGGATGATCATAAGTACATAGTTTTTATCTGGAATTTTTATTTACTAGGTTTATTTGTCTTTTATTATGTTTCGCTTTTATAGTACAGGAACTTCCGCCTATTTCTTGTTGCATTTCTTAATGGTTGACTGGTAGGAAATGGCAGTAATATTAACAATATACTCGTATTTATTTCTCATTATCATTAATATCATTCATACCTGTGTACTTTTGTGCATAAGAACTATTAAAAAGTGCATCATCATCTTTTGCCAGTGCCTCATGGCTTGTCATCTGCCAGCTCTTCATCATCTGCGAGTGCCAAAGCAGGTGCAAACAGAAGCCAACACCCCTCCTGCTCCGCGCACGACCGATGTCATTGGATGATTTCACAATTAAAATAAAAATAAAATGTATATAATAATAATAACGCGTCCGTGAACAGTAAGCCTAAATAGTACAAAAGTATATATTTAAAATGTTCTTTAAATATAAGCATCGCCTTTAACAATGCGACCGTAGTAGGATTTTCATAATAAAAATGTAAAGTCACGTAGATACACTTGAAAAACTAATTTATCAACATTTTATTGTCAGTTTTAAAAACATATTTTGTTAAGTTCATTATGATAAAAAGAAAAAATAGTAAAGTATGTATGTGTCACTGAATTTTAACATTGGAAGGTCATATTTTATGGCTTCAGCAGACAATGGTGTACCATGTAGTGCCGTAACTAGTGTTTCGTGCACCCGGTGCTAATTTTCAAAACTTCGCCCCTAGAAAAAGTCCGAGTTAAGTAATGTTTAACCCACCTGATGACGTTCTCACCGGGCATGAGTGTTACTTGTCTTTGGATTGTGCGGGAGCAAACGCTTGTGTGTAATCTTTGTGCGAATCGTCCAGAGCTTACGGTAAAGCATAAGGTGGAATTTTAACCTACTCGGGTTTAAGGCGATCGATGATAATGAGCGACCAGTCTAGTTTAAGAGCGAGAGGCAAAGGGAAACAGTAACCCCTTTCTAATGAAATTAGTGATACAAAACTTGGCTTAGGTTCGCTCATTTCTGCGCCCCATTAGGATCTGCGCCCTGTGCCTGAGCACCGCTGGCACCGCCATAGTTACGGCACTGGTGCCATGTTGGCACATGTTCAATGACTTTTAAGTCTTTGGTGAATCAATGGACAATAAAAATGTTCTTGTGTACCATTATTAATGTAGTAGCAGTATGCTTTAATTTTTTTAGGGTTCCGTACTCGAAGGCTGCCAACGGGATCTTATTACTAAGCCTCTGCTTTACATCGGTCTGTCTGTCTGGCCGTCTGTCAGTGGGCTATATCTCATAAACTGTAAGAGGTAGAGAAATAAAATTGCCACAGAATTTGTACTAGTATTTCTAGTGCCTTTACAACTATAATATATTATTTTTTTAAATTGCGATCCCACCTGATGGTAAGTAGCGATGCAAACTTTAATGGTGAGGCGCATTAGTTTATTAAGAGCCTATTCACTCTAGCCTTGAAGACACCCAAATTATAATCGGACGGAAAGACCGCAGCAGGCTGACTGTTCCAGTCCTTCGACGTACGCGGCATAAACAACGAGGCGAAACGCTTAGTCCGGACCGTATTTATTAATTTAAAGGGTTGTTCATACAAGAAACACCATTTTGTCGGCTTTTTTGCTCGATTTTAATAATGTAGTATGAAATCCTTCAAGTTATATCAACCAGCGAGCGACTGCCAATCAGACCTCAACGATTCAATTACTGGGCAACACAACAATCCTTAGACAGACTGATGTTCAGACTTTCTGGCGTCTGACTACCTGTAAAGATCTTTAAAATTCTACTATTGAAAATCGGGACCACCGACCTGACTGACTACCTTCAAAAGCACGTAAAAGACATACTTTCCAAGGCAGTCAATCAGGCAAGGGTATCAGTAATGTGCTAGTATTTTTAACTTATTTTAAATATTTTTTTTTAATTTGACTCAGATGGTATAGTCACGTAATGAGAAGATCTGAAGAACATAATATGACTAAGCAAGTCCTACTTAAGAATACTGGTCCAAAAAAGCGTGGTAGATCCCCTCTAACTTGGTTGTCTGTTTTTGGAAATGACCTAAAGAAAGCCGAAGAGAATGACTCGACGACCCAGAACTGAAATGTCTGGCGAAAAATGACGAAGAGAGCCGACTCCAGATGAAATGGGATAAGGCTAGGCAAAGACAATTTTTTTAAATTTGACATATATATGAGTTAAAGCTTAAATGATTTTAAAGTACGGCACTTGCTAAACTCTCTTAGAATAAACACAGTTTGTTTTTATTAAAACTCAGTTTTATTAAAGTAAAAAACCCCGTGTTTATTTACTATTGTCCAGTTATATATTGGTTATGAAAATACCCGTGGTTTTATATAACAAAGGAAAATATTGCCGTGGATTTTTATAAAAACGTCTGCTTTTTTGACAGCGAGCATTACTTTATATTCAGTTAAATAAATATTTGGGTTTTTGTAAAATACTGGCCACATTGCATGAGAATTTCGTGAATTTTGGGGGGAAAGCCTCGGCAACTCAGAATTGAAAACGTATGTTATTTCTACGATATTTTAATGGCTTCAATGGCTTTTCAATTTTCAATTTTATTGGCTTAAATATTGCAGTGATTGAAATGCTGTGACTTTATGTTTTTTTTTTGCATTATTTATGGATTGGCGTTTAAAAAAAAATTATTGCGGTTTCGTCAAGTCTACTGTTATTTTGTTGCCATTTTGTCAGGAGACCTACAGTAAAAA
This sequence comes from Mythimna albipuncta, assembly GCA_929112965.1. Classification (NCBI taxonomy): domain Eukaryota; kingdom Metazoa; phylum Arthropoda; class Insecta; order Lepidoptera; family Noctuidae; genus Mythimna; species Mythimna albipuncta. The sequence continues at coordinate 5,239,311 of OV815973.1, forward strand.
CTTCGTTAATTCATAAAAAATCATAAAAAATTATTTGCTACTGTTTCGCGTTCCAACCGCTAAACAGATTTAGATGAAATTTGTCACATATGTAGACTATGTCTTAGAATTATAGGTTATACGATGCTTTTTATCCCCTGAACATGTTGCTTTGCGATAATTTACGCTTGCAAAGATGCTGATAGAAGTATCACTAAATATTAATTTTAACTAGTTTTACTTAACTACTACAGATTAGAGCCTCCTTTTAAACAAAATGGATGATCTCATTAATATTATAAAGGCGAAAGTGTTTTTTTTTTAAATAATATTGTTTATTTATTTGATTTATACACAAAAAGGCGACTTAATACCTTAAGGAATTTTTTACCAGTCAACTTTAGGGTGATAGAGATAAAATAATGTTTTGTGCAATATTAAGTTTATTTACATAAACTATAAATACGGTATATAATATCAATCTATTTGTACTCAAACTAGAAAGGGCAGGAAAATATGATATATAAATTTAGTGATGAAATAAATAATAAGAAAACAGTTTAGCGCTGTGTGGTGATAACTGCCACGAATATACTCGCGAACCTTCACTTTGAAGGTCAATCGATTGGTTACCATCCTCATTTCCTGGGGGAGTGCATTCCAAAGAGAAAGAACAAGAGCTTCAACATGGAAAGAATAATAAATGAAGGCACCGTAATGAGTGGGACTATGAAGTAGACGGCTATGTGATGTTTCTATAATAGTTTTGTCTCTTCATTATCGACTTCTGAAATTAAAGTTATTTTTAGAGTTTTTTACATTGAATATTTTTTTAGTAAAGTTTTAACTAATTTACACAAGTCCATCAAACTAGAATGAATACAAGCCGAATGATTTATAAATAAATAAAGCAAGTTTAAGTATTTTTTGTTTATCTTTTCATTTATTCATATTGCTTTTTCCACAAGCCAATATTTTGATACTTTTTCCACAAGCCACTATTTTAAATATCTTGTTCATTTTATACCTCGAAATAAATCCCAAATGCAATTAAAACCATGGTCCACCCAGCCTTGACACGCAGACGGCAGGAAAGCAAATTACCTTCATTTATATAATTAAACAACTAATGTTTATTATCGTTTAGTACTGCTGACACTACTCAAATTAAATCACGAACGCTATTACTTAAATAGTTCTGAATGACATTATTTTTAGAGTCGATTAAAAAGACAGGCAGAAGCTTTAGTGCCTAATGAAGCTTTAGACTTTGCACTAATTTTACACTCTAAAGTGTTTTTCTATAGTTTCCATTTTAGGCGTGACAAGGTAAAGAAGTAGCATCGTGCTACTTCACTGAAAGGGGCGGGAGGAACTATAGGCCAATGAAAGGTTTTCTCAAATAATATCTCCCGCTTTGCCATAACCGGAAAATTATAGACATATTCATTCTCCCTATATTGACGTACGGAGCACAAACCAGCAGGCTTACTCTTTAAATTTTTTTTTTTTTTTTTTTTTTTTTTTTTTTTTTAACCTACTTAACTTCATTTTATTTATTTAGTTACAAGAAAATATATACATAATAAACTTAAATATTAAAAAACAACTTAAATAATTAAAAATAATATATACACTAAATGCCTAGCTAAATATGACGTCATAAAATTCCTCCGCATCGCTGTCGACTGGAAGTGTGCCCAAAAGGCTGGCGGCATTGCCACGTTGTATGGCAATGCTTATTCTCTGACCGAGGTAGAAGCCAGCCCTTGGGTCACGCGAAGCGTCAATCAAGCGTGTCGCCAATTCTTTAAAAAGCATATGAGCACTCGGACCCCACGGCCCGAGAGTTTCAACCCCAAACGGCTCAAAAATATAACAGCCGTCGCGGCAGCACCAGCACAGCACGATGAGCTAGGAAGATGGGATGGCGCAAGAGTATCGACACAGGTAGCGTCCCACACTAAAGGCCTACCCATCTTCCAAGGAAATAAAGACATACCGTCTGGTCTCTTACCATCGTCGCGTGCCAGCCCATGAGGTTCCAAAACAGCCGGAACGCCGACGGTGACAAGGGCTCGTCGGATGATGTCGTTAATGTTCGCGTGCCGCGCTATGCGTCCAGCACTTCGACTGCATGACAGGCCGTGGTGACCGAGGCTGTTGACAACCTCGCCACAGTGGCAGCGATGAGGAGAACAACAAGGAGCACCTAGACGTAGGGCAACAGCTAAGCGGAAAGTAGTATCGTCGAACAAGGTGCCAATATTCGACGATGGCAGTGCGTGAAGCCAAAGACCTGACTCCCAATTTCCCACAGCCAGCAGGCGCGCACGCTCCGCAGCAGTAGCAGATGTTACGATTAGGTTTTCCTGAACTACTTTGCAGAGCGGCTCGTCCCACCGTCTCTGGGAAGCCGGGTTGTTAGGTGGATTTGTATTCGGGCAAGCGATTCTCCAGGCATCCAAAGCCTCGGCGAAACACGGCACTTCTAAAGGAATCAGTGTAGAAGTTAGGATGTTCCTGATTAATTTATCAGTTCCGTGGACCGAAGATATGTATGTAACTAATACTGGTAATTTTGCGGACCCCGAGGCCTCCCATACGGATGGGAAGAGTAACTTGAGCCCAAGCTCGATCGTCCAAGGTCATATTTAAAATTAAAGTTAGGGTGTGCCGGATAATTTGGTCCATTTTTTCCAAAAGGTGAGGGTGCTTCCATAAGTGGGAAGCACGAAGGTAATATATTAATTTAGGACCGAAACAACAATAACGGATTAGGGTAATGGCCGAATGCATATTAATTTCAAGCAATCTTTCCGAAACATCATTGAAATTTTTAACTTTTTCCTCCACAAAACTGGGAAAGGAATCCTCAGAAATTGGAGACCCAAGGAGGCGAAGAGAACTTTTGTCGATAATTTTGATTGCAGGAGCTATTGCATTGAATTTTGAATAAGTCAGACTTTGGTCAATACTTTCAGATAGGAATAACTCACACTTAGAAAAGTTGAGTTCTAGTCCAATAGAAGAAAGTTGGTTTTTTAAGAATTGTAGATCATTGAAAACGGTGTCTACATCGCCTCCTAAGGTCCCATCATCAAGGTACCACACATTGAATTTGGAATTTAGTTTTCGAATTATTGGGTGTATAGCTAAGCTAAAGATCACTGTCCCGAGGGGGTCACCTTGTTGACAGCCAACAGCGGATTCCAAAACTTTGTCACGAAATAGTAATTTCGATGGTTGTCTATAACATTGCCAGAGAAAACTAAAAATTTGAGGTATTTCTTTTTTAGCTTCTGACAACAAGGTATCCTTATTAACAGAATTAAATGCATTTTTTATGTCAACCTTAAGGATAGCCTCTCCTTTTCCTGAATTTAGATAGGTCGACAACGCGTGTACGGCAGCCTCACAGCCCCCTTTGGAGCCGTAGCCAAGCTGCAGGGGCTGAAATTTTTTCGAAACCACCTCACCATAGAATTTGCAACAAATCTTGGCTGCCATACGACGGTAGGTGGTACCCACGGCAATGGGACGAACTCCGCCATCTTTCTTGCGCAGGGCACATAAGTTAGCCCCGTATAAGACGTCGATGACGGTTTCGCTCACATTGCCAGAGAGCATTAGGTTAATCAGGGCCGTAAGCTCCCTCAAGAGCAACTCACCAGCTTCCCCGGCGCCTGAACTGATAAGGTCCTTAAGGTGCTGAGGACTGAGGCCATCGAGGCCGCCAGCAGAACCACTCCGGAAAGAGCAAACGGCTGTGACCACCTCTCGACCTGTAATGGTGAGGGTGTGAATGTCCGGAACAGGGGGGTCGGGAAATGAAAGGCCATCCGCTGGGGCAGGGTGTTTTCTCTCCAGATCTGCGAGAGTATCTGAAGAACACGCTGCCACCACGTCACTACTAAATAGGATCCTGGCTGCTCCGCTAATGTCACCTTCCCCTAGCTTTGTTTCTACTAGATGAGATATACCTTTTGAAGATATAATTCTCTGAAACGGTAATTTTGAATCTAAATCACAGGCCGAAACATTACAGTTTTCTTTGATTTGTGCAGTTAAAGTCTTTTTTGTTGCCAAATTTTTTTGAACGTGTAAAACTCTGTAGGGGAAGGTGAGCAGATGTTCCCAAGCACTTTGCGAGTTCTCCCGTACGGCTAGGCGAATGCAACCTGCTAGGTGTTGGGCCACAAGAGCTCTAGCGCCGCGGGGAACTCGCTTTAGAACTGGGCAAGAATTTTTGAATTTTGAAAGAATTTTCCAAAGCGGGTCTAATGATGAAGTAGTAGCTGAGGGAGATGGTGTAACTACAGGGTCTGCATTGAGTGCATTTTGGGGCTTATGTGTCTTCCCAATATGCACGCTCAGACCCCGCTTACCTTTAAAAAATCGTGCCTCAGTACACAGAGGGCACCTCTCCAGGATGTTCAAAGGTTGACTTGCACTGTTTTCCACCACTACACTGTTGTCACTAGGCATTGAATAGAAGTAAATTTACGCTTAACCACTAACTTACACAGCTAAATAAAGGGAAAAACACTAAAAATAAACACTAAAAAAATTGTTCAAATGCCAAAAAGAAAAATGTCAAAACATGACAATTGAAGTGGCAGTCGCGTAGGCGGCCTGGGGCGCCGCAACACCGATGATGGCACTTCTGTGGGCGGCGCCCGGACATCCTTTCCCGGGTGATCTGGCGTCGTGTCCGCAGCGTCACCTTCACCTTGTAAATCTTTCCTCTTTATAATATTAGTTAGGATTACACCTTCTTTATTTATTGTTCTTTCTATTAGAGAAAACCGTATAAAATCCGATGTGTGTAAGCGGATAAATAGACAGACGCAGAAAGCGACTTTGTATTATATCAAAACTCTCGTCACTTCTTTAAGAACCTTTCGTATCGGCTAATTAGAGATACAATTCTGGCTGAAAAATAGTGTCAGACTCTTACTCACTCTTTAAATTAATTTCAATTTCAATCTAAAGTCAATCCGATTGCAATGTCAATTTTGACGCTACGTGATTTGGTACGCTTGAAAACAATATTGTCAACATATACGATTTCACTTAGTTCTCAAAATGGTCACACAATTTTGAACCAATTTGGCGCTAGCATTGAATTCAAGGGTACGAAACGTCACAATCTCAATGTTGACCAATCGGAATTGAACTCAAGATTAAGCCTGCTGGTCTTTGGTACTTCAGTAGAAGTCCAGGCTCAAGGTATATCAGCGTGTCATGAAGCGCAATATCCCTGGGGCTAGAATTTCCGACCGCGTAAGAAACAAAACAAAGATGTTACTTAAAAAGCTGCTACTCTAAAGTGGCACTGGGCCAGACATGTCGGCCGCACATCTGAATGTCAGTCAGATGTACCGTGGGCTATAGAAGCCACTTACTAGGCCCCATTAAACGCAAGGCCACATCTGGATGCCTACTGGGGCCAGGGTTATTCGAAACGGAGCTCGAGCCCCGGTATGAAGGCTAGAAGGAACGGGGTGGGTTTTTTAGTCAGTAAGAGTCTTACACTATCTCCCGCTCCGCCCAAGAGCGGGGGTTGTCCTCGGATGATTTTCCCCACCGAAAAAAAGGCCACATCGTGATCTTTAAGCGTAAGAAACAATTAAAAATTGTCGCTAATAGAATAATTAATATGGTTCACAATGTTCAAGATAACAAATATAGAACTCCTCCGGAACGGAGTAACCGATTTTATGATTCATTTGCGTATATTTTTTTTAAGTAGGCTATTATTACCCTACTACTATCTCATACTCCCATATTTTTCTTTAATAGTTTTATATGACAGAACATTTTCCGGGTCACCTAGTTATTATATGTTTGTAAGTATTGTTGTCAATATACATTGTATGCTTGTAAGCTTATATTTGTTCGTCTATATGCTGAAGTCTGTCAGTCTGACGGCGCGCACTGTTCCCGCACACCTCAAGGAGTTGTCAGCAACAGCAGGGACCCAGCCGGGTCGAAGCCTACTGGGGCCAGGGTTATCTGAAAGGGCGCTCGAACCCCGGTATGAAGGCTAGAAGGAACGGGGTGGGTCTTTTAGTCAGTAAGAGTCTGACACTATCTCCCGCTCCACCCAAGGGCGGGGGATCTCAATGCATGATTTTTCCCACAATAAAAAAAAAAGTCTGTCAGTCTGAATGTTATGAGAAACACTGGTAGTAGTACAAGTACTTGCTTGAAATGAAACTTATGTCCTTTTATCAAATGCCTGCCTAAGGCCACTCGCCTAGTATGACTTTTTGCATAGATGCTGTAGCGCTTTCGCATCGATACAGTCGCGATGCTGTAGCGCGTTGGCATTTTTTCTATCGCGCTTGTAAATGCAACTAACGCGCGTTAGTAGAGATTTTGTCGTGCGCCTACGAAACGCGTCATCAAAAAGCAAGCGAGCATCGCTACGAAAAGTCATTGTGTGCGAGAGGCCTAGGGTTTAGGTAACTAAACCTTGAAAAAACACTCCTCCTTTTTGCGTCGTTCCTCAATGCTGAGGGTCGTGACCTCCCTGCTTCATCACTTTACATACTTTTCCTCCATCTGTTTCTGTCTCTGGCGGTGTGAAGGCAGGTGTACATCCCTAAAAAAACCTAGTACATGATAAATATTAGAAATAAATAAACTATCTCAAACCTCTCTAAATAATATTTGTTACAAGCACATTAAATCTAACATCCACATCCACTGGCCGCATTGCATTCACGTTTCAATTATAACTTGATTTACACAGTTGAGATAACATGGCTCAGTTTGTCATTAGTATGATTGCTATTACCATTGGTCGGCAAATTAAGTCGATTGAACGTGTCATGTGATCGATGTGGTGTTTGATAAAGCATTTCGCTTTTGTTTATTATTGCACATAAGCGTCCCTGCACACGGGCCTCAAAAAACCGCGCCACAAAAAAACGCTAGAAGCGGCCACAAAAAAAGTTAGAAGCGGCGACACCTTGTGTCACCGCACCACACGAACCACAAAAAAAGGCCGCCTCCAAAAATACCTCCGCCTGTGTGCGGGGACAGTAACATAACAATATGCACTTCTATTTTTAGACAGGAGACAGGAAACAGGAGACAGGAGACAGGAGACAGAAGACAGGAGACAAGAAACAGGAAACTGGAGACAGGAGACCGGAGACAGGAGACAGAAGATAGGACACAGGAGACGGGAGACGGGAGATGGGAGACAGGAGACAGGAAACAGAAAACTAGAGACAGGAGACCGGAGACAGAAGATAGGAGACAGGAGACGGGAGACGGGAGATGGGAGACAGGAGACAAGGAGACAGGAGACAGGACACAGGAGACAGAAGACAGGCGACGGGAGACATAGAGCGGTATAGATGCAGTGAGCCAAATTCGTGACGTTAATTTGTACTTGGTATTGTGTTTTTATGTTATGACAAGCAAGCTGACGTTCTATCAAGGACCGTGACGTCTTAGTCCCACGCACCGGGCTCACCACAATCACAGTTATGAAAGGGGACCCTCTTTCAGGAGCGCCTGCAGAGGCGTCACTGCGTCATCACATGACGCAGGTTTTTATAGAACGTGGTAAGTTGGAGGACGTTCCTACGCACGTTGGTTATTTTTGCAGTTTTAACTAAATGGGGCCGATTTTACTTGTATAGGCCCTTTGAATTGTCACTAAGTTAAAGATGATGTCTAATCGTGTGAAACTTTATGAAAAAAAAACAACATATTTTTTAGTTTATGCGAAACCTGAATATTTATAGTTGGTTCAGAATCAGTAACTGAAAGGATTGTGAAATATAAAAAAAAAAATATTTAAAAAGCTTACAACACAGGTCACGGCAGGTCATAACGGGTATCAGGAGCCAGCAAACTGCTGTGTGCAAGTGCAAAACCGCCCCTCAGTCGCCTGGATGGCTCGGTGACTATGTATTTTTGCTGATATAACCAGCGTATAACTTCGTGATTCTTCATGATACAGTTATGAAATTTTGTAGTTAGATTTTTTACATAAAAATACTAGACACTTATTTCGGGTTTTGCATATACTAAAACTAATGTTCTAGAATTTTCTGAAACAAATCACTTCAAATATTATGAAAGAGGTTGTTTTTCAACGTTGAGAGACTCGAGTTACCTAGTGAGTGTTTTTCAAAACTAAGAAGTCACATAACGTAAGTTTCAACAGCTCTGCTTGTCATTTTATTAAGTGTTTTTATTCTTTTATTTTGATGGGTAACGTCTTTCAACTGTAGTGGTCTACTCTTGAAGTCTGGTAAACAGTCGATATTAAATGTTGGTTCTAATATTATTGAAACTCGAAAATATTTTTAACAAGCTGCTGTAACCGGCTACGCGCGTGTGACAGTAGAAAATCCCTAGGAAAAATATTTCCAAGAAAAAAGTGTCGTATGTACTGTTCCAGGACAGGTCTACCTGTGTGCCAAGTATCGTCGTAAGTACCGCAGCCCTTGCATATCTCCGTAGGGCCCCAGTAAGTTCGAAGTCTACTGGGACCATGGGTGATACGAAAGAGAACCCCGGGGTTCTGGATTGAAGGCAAAGAAGGAACAGGATTGGGTTTTATTCACTAAAAGTCTGACACACTTTCTCGCCCCACTCAAGGGCGGAAGATGTCAATAGATGCTTTCTCACCTAAAAAAGCGCTGGTGTATCTATTCACGTTTGCACTTTCTAAAAAATTTGGCAGATTAGCATTTAAAGTACCACACAGTACCAACTACATTTTAAAAGCAAAAAGGCAATTTGCAAGACTCTTCAGAAAGTCTGACTAGAAAGTCTGTGTCTTTGTATTGCGACAAAAAAAAACCGAATGAAAGAATACCATACATTTCAAGGTCCTTTAATCGCACCCAAAACACCATGCTTAGATAAGAATTGGCTTACAAAAACATCAAACGAGCTTCAGGAAAATTAAAAAAAAAGAACTCTTAAAACATTTTTAAACATTCGTTACGGACAGTTCAAAAAGTTTTCCTGTCGAAAATTAAAAAGAAAGTTATTTCATCCACACACTGGCCGCAAAAAGAAAGATTCCGTTTGTGGCTCGCCTAAAAAACTAAAACCTTTGAGCACCTGTTGAGTTTGCTTTTTACTTTTAGTGTGTGGCGTGCCTAAGCCTGACTTGTGCAGGTTTCTTTGTACACTACCTTTTAAAAATATAGTTTTATGTCGACGTAGCTTCAGTTGCACCTTTTTCAAGAGCACAAGAAGCTTAGTTTAAATTACTGACCCCAGTTTGAAAATAGGTATGTTTGACGTGAATTGTCAGATTTTTACCCAACAACTGCAAAACAAAAAGAAGAGTAATTCTTATTATAAACTAGCTTCTGTTAGCAGTTTCAGCCGCGTGAAAGTCGAAAATTAACATAAAGGAGTCTGGATATAAAAAGTATCTTTTATCCCCACTGATAGAAGTAGTAACAAACATACACACACACATACATAAAAACTTCTACTTTCTCTAGAAGAAAAAATGAGACGTAATCAAAAAAAAGTGCAGAACATCTGGACCTGGACATAAACTACAGTGATCAATCTGGAAATCTCTAAACCGATTGCGGGCTCAGTATGGCTGCTGCAGAAGCAATCTGGCCTAGAATATATATACTTGACCTATCGCAAATACAGTGCCACTATGGCGCTCCTTTACAGGTTATGCATCACTTTTTCTGCTCGGCATATACTACTGCCTACACCTTTCAATCGGCCATCTACAGAGTCATCCAGTAGGCTACATATTGGTCACACCCTGTTACTACTTACAATAGGCATCAGCGATACACGACCGAAAATTGTCAGCAATAGTTTAGTGTAAGATAGTCTGTATTTTTTGGCTTGTAGTGAGAAATGAATATTAAGTACTCGTACTTTAAAACGTGTTGCGCCGACCCCAAGCAATATGGGATAAGGGCAGAAAAAAGAAGAAGAAGAAGAAGAAGACTTTACAAACCGCTACGAAATAAAAAGAATCAGGGTCAAAATAATTACGTTTTATTTAGTCCGTATTTTAGATTACAAAAAAATATTGGACACGTATTTTTTATTTTTTCTATTTAACAAAAAATAACAAAGATATAGCCCATTAAAATTACATGTGACGTCACCCCGTGCGATAAAATGTAGCACGGCGCGTGACATTACACGTAACTTTAATAGGCTATTTTTTGTTATTTTTGGTTTAATTTACAAATAAAAAAATACGTATCCCTAATATTTGAATAATCTAAAAGACGGACTAATTACATTTTTTACGGTCACTAGCCTATTGCGGGTTGGTGGATGTTACTTGTTCTAGGACATGTCATTTCTTTCATCATGGTGATGAAATAAATTAAAATTCAAATGACCTACTTATTCGTAAGTCATGGTTGCCACTGGGCTGATACTGCTCTAAACTATAGAATAACTACCGCTTAACTAAAATTATGGAATTGGATACTTTGTCGTATTTATTTTCGTACATTAATTTGTTATATACTAAACAAAACATAAAAATAAACAGATATCCTTTCTGAAAACAACACCAAAATTGGGTCTAAACCATATTAAAGAACCTAGCACAATCTTCAACCTTCCAACCCAATACTACATTCTTTTAAAATTCTTGCCTCTCAAGCGAGCCCTTTTTACAGGTACCTAAGCCACTTCTCAACCCCACTTACTCACGATAACAGATACACGTGTACTTGATACTGGTCTATTGTTTAACGTAAACTTAGACGTCTGGTGGCCACTTAGACCGGGTCCAACACATTAAGAGAGCTCGTAAAGTCGTTAAGAGATGTTTATTGGTTGGACGTGCCTGTCTTTGTCCTAGTTTTGCGAATAATGTACTCGCGATACGTGAGTGTATAGTGAGTTATGTTGTGGACTTCTGGTATGTTTTGTGTGAGAAATAAATGACGATTTGCTGTCAGTAGACTGTGCAGCTGGCTCAAAAAATGTATAGCAATGACGTCATTGTCACTAACTTCTGCGTAGCTTCATAGACGCGACACGACGGCTCGACGCTGCTGCTTTGTTGACAGAGTGTCAGTGCTCGGTCACACTGGCAGCGTGATGCAGGAAGCGGCGCGTGAGCGAGAACGCGCGCGTCTTGCTTGGCCACACTGAAAGCGCGATACGGGGAGCAGCGTGAAGTCAGGGACAGGGTTTCGGCTCGTCACGTGTATGCACAAGCTGTGGCGAGAGATGCCCGCGCCGCTTCCCGCGCCCTCGTGGTTAATATGGACATCCAAATGAAGTTCTTATGTTTGAGACTGCTACGCCGCACCCGACCCGCACCCGTTCTTCCAGTCTGGCTGAGCATATAGTTTTGTTTGAAAGTTTCACGCAGGTTTATTCCAAGCGTATAATGATAAGAAGTCGGTTAAAAAACACGTCTATGAAGGTACACGTCCGTGGACATTAGGCTTAGGCGTTTGGCGGAAACGCAAAATGAAAAGATATTTGTCTAAGCCTGCTTTAAATAATATAATATAAACAGCCTCCTAGATGCTATGGAATTGTTTGAAAGAGTTACCGGTACCCTGGACCATCTAGCAAAGGATAAGGAAAGAATATAGATCAACTTCTTCACTCACGAGCAACTAAATCGATTCCACCAATAAGTGCTCTTTCACAGCTGTTTTTTTTTACATACTGATCTCTTAACGAATGTACTCATTAACGAACAGCTTTCAAACAGTATACGGTTATGTAGGGGTCTAACAGGTTCGAATCCTATGGGGCCATGGGTTCACTTCTGAAAGGAAAACCCAGCCCTGGAATGAAAGGTAACGAAGGAACTAGGAGTGGGTTTTGTCAGTAAAAGGGAATGGACCGTAATTCACCTCGCGAACCCAGTGCGGGTTGGTGAATGTCACCTGATTCTGACATGAAAGGGCGTGAGACGTCATTCGATGATTTCAGGATTCTTTGTCGAAAACCCTCATACAGAGACACAGACCCACTACAGTGTAGTCTTTTTTAACCCAAAGGTTGACTGGTAGAGAATGCATTGTTGCATCAACTCCGCTTAGATACCACTACATGAAGTTTAATTCATTAAACCCCAAGCGAACGCCGGCGTTCGCGCACCCATTGTCTTTCTATTGTGTCCGTAATTTCTACGATTGAGAGTATACTATTTACTTTTACTGGATTTTAGTCTGTAAAATTCTGGCACTACCTTTCGCTTTGCCTGGAATATTTGACAAAGGTTGAAAGGACATTAAGTAGTAGTTCCGAATTTTACGTTTGAAGTAAAAAATAATTTATTTTCAACTTTTTTAATGTCAAGGATTTCAGACTTTATAGCAGAGACGGTGTAAGGCAGTTATCACACCGCCACGCACCATGTAGCGTAGTGCGTGAAAACGCTCCTACGCACGTACTTCCAGGAGTGCAGATCTGTATCATCGTGCGGGTTTTTTACGCACTCACGCGCGTAGGTTGTAAATTCACGCAGGCATGCACTCATTTCATACAAAATCACGCACGGCACTACGAGACTCAGTGTGGCATACCCATACATCCGCATGTGCGTGATCTGCATGAACGCGCGTGGATGCAGTTTCATTGTGTCGGACAGTGCGTGTTTTCTATACAAACGGAAATACTTACAAGCAACGTTAAGAGACGCATTCACACACTACGCTGCGGGGTGCATGGCAATGTGATAACCGCCGAAGTCAGATGAGTGAGAAGGAATACAAAGAAGTAAATTAGATGCTCCTAAGTTGCAAAGGAGGAGGCCGAACGCATCAGGCAACGGCGTTATCGCAGCCGCCGCCGCCGCCGTCATTCTGATCCCGATTTCCGGCCACTGTAGGCGCGGGCTAGCGGACAGTGAGCAATGGGTAGCTCGCTGTCCGGGCGTCCGGTAGTTACCGGACGCCGGGCTTGGTCCGGACAGTTGTCCGGACCAAGCCCAAGTCGTCGACGGGGCGCACTGTTCCCGCGCGCCTCAATGAGTTGTCAGCAACAGCAGGGACCCAGCCGGGTCGAAGCCTACTGGGGCCAGGGTTATCCGAAAGGGCGCTCGAGCCCCGGTATGAAGGCTAGAAGGAACGGGGTGGGTCTTTTAGTCAGTAAAAGTCTGACACTATCTCCCGCTCCGCCCAAGAGCGGGGGAAGTCAATGCATGATTTTTCCCAACATAAAAAAAAGATGCTCCTAAGTTGTGACTATAAGAACTACCCAGCACTTTAAAACGTTATGTATTTAAATTTATTTTACTGTACAACAAGATAATAAATGATACATTAAAATTTGAGTCTTACCTATATTTAAAAATATACAATTGGCCTTGTCGCATTCCGCGACCTCTTCCAGGCAACGTGGTATGAAAAGAGATTGTCTGGACATAAAATGGCGTTGCACTTGATGAAAAAAAAAAAGTATACTTAACACTACAATACGTACTTAAATACTTACATACTAAATCTATACGAATATAATAAAGAGGTAAAGTTTTTTTTTTTTTGTTTGTAGTAGGTAATCTCTGGAAGTCTAGTCCGATTATATTACTAAAATTTTTTCACCGACAGAAAGTTGCTTTATTCCTGAGTGACATAGGCTATATTTTATGTACGCGGACGAAGTCGCGGGGAAAAGCTAGTAATTAATATATAGGCAAGAAAACAAGTGACAACTGCAATTAATACAGCTAAAAGCGAAACAAAATTCCTTCACAAGAATTTATAATATTTTAAATAATAAGGAGCACAAGGATCGTTCATTATATAGTGAAGAGCGTGCACAGGGATCTGAGTGATCCCCTGTGATGGATAGGCAATCAAATTAAGTTGAAAACGGAAGAAAGAAATATGATCGTACTAACTGCTGTCAGCGGCTCCATGGGTTGCAAAACTGAACCCCGGGGGCCTGCAACGAAAGCAAAGAAGGTACATAGGAGTGCGTTTTAGTCAGTAAAAGTCTGACATGCCTACTCACCTAAATAAAATAAAAAACAAAAAAAAACTATCACCGGCTTCACCCATGTACATTTTTTTGCTCATGTAATAAGTTACTTCATAACCTGTTCAGTCGTTTGAGCGTAGCAGTAACAAACATAAACACACACATTCACAAACTTTATCGTTTATAATATTAGTGTGATTTGCGAATAGCAAAAATGTAACTAAACACACGATCAAATTTTAAGCACTAGCAATATTTGTATTCTATAAAGCTTTATTGAGATGTGCATTCACCAATAACTTATTTTGACAAACGCATTGTGACTCTAAAACTAATAACATTATATCCAGTGGCGTAGATAAGCATGGGCGAAGTGGCCCTCGCCTAAGACCTTGCACACACAGGGGCCTCGCATGAGCGAGAGCTCTTTTTATGTACCTATGATCCACACTAAAAATGATTTGATTTGATTTGATCTTTAATAACGAGAGCTTTGTTTTATAATGTACTAGCGGCCTGTCCCGGCTTCGCACGGGCAAGAAGCCTATGTTACTCAGGATGAATGTAGCTTTCCAATGGTGAAAGATGGCCACAGTAGTTTTGGAGTTTATAATGAATAAACTCCAAAACTACTGTGGCCACAAACATAAACACAAAAATACAAATTTCTCTCTTTATAATATTAGTGTACATAGGCTCGCCTTTGACCACTCTTTCAATAGTTGTCAAATGTGTGATGGTAAGCCACAATGTGGTTGAACCATAGAGCAACACAGGGCCACCGGCGAACCGGGGTACGGTTTGCCGGTGGCCTCTCTTGCTCTATGGGTTAAACATTGGTTTGCGACAGTCGCTGTCTTAAATGGTTTTCAAATTTATGAAAGAAACAGGCGTCGCCTCCCCGATGCGCCTTCATCCATGTTGGTAAGCAACGATGTGGTCGAACACTGGGTTGCGGCAGTAAATGTCTTAAATTGTTTTCGAATTTATGAAAGAAAAAGTCACCCTGATACGCCTTCGCCCATGTTTAAATTATTCCACACTACGCCTCTGATTCTATGAATCTTCATCGAGATGTCCATATTCAACAACTTATTCCGCCAAACGCATATACATCGCGACTCTAAAACGATCAACATCAACACAAAATGATATTTCCAACTTTCCAGTATTCCCGGAACATAATCATGATACTAGTACATTTGACAGAAATTACAAAACAAACATCTGTTAAGTGGACGGGAAATTTGATCAATCATAGGTACTATGTTGATATTGAAATAGGGTAATGCGTATCCCTGATGAGCCTGACGTCATTGCTGACAATCATCAATCAATGTCCCCAATTAATTACCTATCTAATGTGGAACGATCGGTTTTGTTTTGATAGATGTGCCGATAGCTTTGAGTAAAGCTTTGGATGGGAGGGAATAAAGCCAGTTTTGTGACAGTGTTTTGTTTTTGTAAGAAGAAAAGAAAGCGTTTTGTTTGACAGCAGTTCTATTGAAAACATAAAAAGATTTTGAATAGAAAAGACAATTCTATCAGCGTTATAATATTTAATGAAGAAATTTTTGTCTCCAACTTGTGTTGACTGTGGTGTGGGTGATGATGTTTTCCACATCAGTGTCAGTAATGCGTATGTAAGTAAATACAAAAAACACTGTTTTTGGACTCTAAAACGTACGATAGGTATTGGTATTTGTAATACAATCCTCACTTCTCCAAAATCCGATAAAACTAAACAATTGTTTGAGTTAGCCTTAAGGTAGTTTGTACGTTTTTGTGTTTTCTGTACTGGGCGATGTGGTCGCTAAGCGACAAAGCCATTTAATCAAACAAAAAAAAAACAGCGTTATGCCTTGATCACACGTACCGAGTAAACGGAAGAGATAGTGCTCTCGGCCTAATACTCGGTACATATAAACAAAGCAGCGAGTGCTCGGCCGAGCGCTTATTTCTACAACTCGCTTACATCACTGTCTCGACCGAACAACATTATACTCATAGTCATATGGTATTTGACGTCAGTCGTCAATATAGAATATGCATAAAACAAATATACATTATTTTTAGTATATGCGAAACTTGAATATAGTTGGTTCAGAATCCAGTAAATGAATTGATTCCAATCATTTTTACACCATATTATATTTCAGACACCACCGACACTAAGTACAGCACAGTTCACGGCAGCTCATAGCAAGCATTAGGCGCCAGCACATAGCTGGGTGCGAGAGTAAAACAACCCGTCAGTCATGTGGATGGTCCGGTGACCATGTATTTGTGTTGACAATCAGTTACCATAACAAGCTTTTAACTTTGTGATTTATCATGATGTTGTTATGAAATTGTTTACATAGATTCTTTACATAAAAATACTAGACTTTTGAGTTACGCATATTATATACTAAAACTAATGTTATATACAAAAATTTAAATCTGTTTTTTTAAACCCTGACAGAAAAGAGGGGTGTTTATTTAAGGTTATTTGACCTTGTAACTGAGAGGAGGACGTTTTATTTTTATTCATTACATTTACTTTGTTTACCATCAGAATTCGGATGTAACACATTCCAATGGTTTTACTTTTTTTATGTATTTGGCAGTCATTGTATCGAGTTAGACTTCCTTGCAAGTTTCGTTAGGTAGTGAATACACACAAAAAAGCTCTTAGCTCCATTTTACAGAGATTGCGCTAGTTGAAATCATTCCACATATTTGTCCAATTGCGTAAAAATTTCAAACGCAAAACCACGCCAATTTACATCACGATGATATCCACAAGGAATCGATGTAGGAATATTTAGAACAGCTGCTAAACTTCACCTTTTGACAAGCCTATTGGTCTAGTAATCAGTAACCCTGACTGCTATAATCCCAGTCAGGGCAAATGTTACTTTGATGACCATTTTGTGTCCGAGTGTTTTTTACCTATAATATACATCACAAATTTTTAATTAGTACACAAACTTAAAGGCTTATTAGAAAATCCCTTGTTATTTTATAAGTAAAATCTCAATAAATAATATTTATAAACAGCAAAGTTATTAGCGTTGGTTTATGTCCCAAAATATCACTCAATTTATGGAAATATTGTGCAGGCTATTGATTAATGAATGAATAAGTGACAATTATTACGGAAAAACACTGCCCGCAGTATTTTCTACTAGCAATTGTTATGTATCATTGATTCTATGATGAATTTACCTTTTCGTGGTCAATTGTAGGATTTCGGTTTTTTCTACTTTTGACTACAAAAATATGATCAGTAACAGGTACAGGTAGAGCTCCATTTTTTTGTGTACTAATTAAAAAGTAGGGGTGTATAAGTATGTTTATCAGTTGTACCCATGACACAAGCTCTGCTTAGTTTTGTTGTTGTTGAATATTATATGTGTGGAGTATATTTTACTTATACAAGAACCCCCTCGCTACTCTTTTTAAATTCGCAGAATAAAAATGGAATTCGAAATTCAACTATGGCTGTGCTGAAAGACAGTTTGAAGATATGCGATTTCCTGAAACCAGAATTCTCTTATCTGAATATATTCTTTAAAAGACGCAGTGGACGAATGAAATGCAATATCACCTAAATTTAGGATATATGTAATGTCTTCGAGGATATTTTTAATAGGAAAATGTAAAACTATGTTCTGAAAGTGTCACCGTTTGGTTCGATTTTCATAAAATGGTCGTAAAATACAATAATAAAATACCATTATTATATTTCAGCCGAAAGATTGCCACTGTTAGGGCTGGGCCACACGATGCGTTTCGGCGCCGCAACACAAATATTTCGACGACTCGGCGGGCACGCGAGTGACGCCAACCCGCCCCCCGGCGCCGCAACGCATCGTATGGCTCTGCCCTTAGACATAGGCCTACTCTCAAGTGTCACCACATAGAACGGTCATGTAGTGCCTCGCATCAGAACGTTTCGATCCCAACAGCTATCCGTTCTGCAAGCAATGTGCTATATGTATTTCCAATTAATTATAAAACTAATCTAGCTATATAGGTTTCAAAGGCAGCATAATACACATGCATACATGTTACGTGAAAATGTTTACCCTGTTCAAAACGTTGGCAAATTATACGTGAAAAGCGTGGCAGTAAAAACAGAAAGGGGTTCTCTATCGAATTAACTTTGACGTAAATGAAACTCAATCAAACGCGGATCCCCTTTGAATGGGTAGTTCATCCTCGATATAAAAAATAACGTAAATAAAAAACATGAAAATTATTCAAAATATTTGTAGGTCGACTCTAAAAGAGTTTTTATAGAGAATACAAGGTAATAGATACAGCATAAAAATAAAACAAATGCCAATCAGTTCTTGCAATAACTGTTTTGCAAGAACTGAAAGCAATTTTGATTTTCAGAGTTGGCAGTAGTAAATATCATCACAGGCATTAATTTGACTGGTCTGTTGGTCTAGTGGTTAGTGGCCTGGACTGCTATGCCGGAGGTCGAGAACTCGATTCCCACCCAGGACAAATGTTTGTGTGATGAGCACGATAAATTGTTCTGCATCTGGGTGTAATTTATCTTATGTATGTATTTAGAAATTGTTGTCTAATAGTCATAACACAAGCTCCGCTTAGCTTGGGACTAGACGGTGTTGGGTGATAGTTGTGAAGTAAAGACAGCACGGTTGGCGTAGCGGTTGCGTGGTTGGCTGCTACTCTGCGGGTCACGGGTTCGATCTCCGCACGGAAAAAAAAAATTATAGCACTTTAGTAACAATACCGAGTGTTCCGGTGGGTGGATTGTGTATGTAAATTTACACGATGTGAGCATACCCACTAGAGTAATTCCTAAAGTGAAGGAAAGTAAATAAGAGTGAGAAGAGAGGAAGCCTCAGTCCTAGCAGTGGGAACATTGCAAGGCTTTTTTTATGGTGGGAAAAATCATCCAATGGCAACCCCCGCTCTTGGGCGGAGCGGGAGATAGTGTCAGACTCTTACTGACTAAAAGACCCACCCAGTTCCTTTTAGCCTTCATATCGGGGCTCGAGTTCCCTTTCGGATAACCCTAGTAGGCTTCGACCCGGCTGGGTCCCTACTGTTGCTGACTACTCCTTGAGGCACGCGGGAACAGTGCACACCGTCGACGACTTAGGCTTGGTCCGGACAGTTACCGGACGGCCGGACAGCGAGCTACTTATTGCTCACTGTCCGCAAGCCCGCGCCTACGGTGAGTGGGAACATTGCAAGGTTGATTATATGTATGTTTATTTACGAATAAAAAAAAAACATAAATGACATCAAACCAAAACATAATTTTTCAATGAACAAAAGAACAGTTTAGAACTTAAAAATACAGCGTGTTGTTATAAAGACTGAACGAAAATTGTGTATAAACCGTATTATGGCTAAAAGCATTCACTTGTTCAACACTGATTGGCTGGCGTTGAGCGACGTTCCACTATCCAGGATAGGTTCGATTTCAAACGGCTGACACTTCTATAAAATCTCCTTGGATTTTACTCGTGATGTCTGACGTTTTTCTAGTATTCCTTTTTAAAAGAAATATGTATTGTGAAGCTAGAATGGTTTTTATATTTCAGCGTTTATTTTTGTTCAGGATTATGATGGAAACTATCGGCTTGGGGACAAAAGCTAGTAATTTTGAAGCATTAACTGCTTGTCCAATTTTTTGCAAAATATAAAATGTGTAGGTATTTGACTCATTCGTCCGAAACACTACACAGCGCTCTAAAATGCAAATCGTCGATGTGATACAAAAAGCTGCCCAACTTAAATGGAAAGGTATGTCTAACGAGCTGTGGGTCCATAAAACACAAGATTGGTGGCCGGACATAACATCGCGGAGTCAGACTTAGAAGACGATTGGTACAACTGGTCTGGATCCTTAAAAAATTGGAAAGAGAAAGCGAGGAACTGCGACCATTGGAAACAATGGAGGGAGGCGTTTTCTCAAGAGCAGGACAGTATGGGTTAGCTGGGCATTAAATCCACTTTTGTTGCATAAAGATTAAATAAATAAATATATTTGATTATTTTTTTCAACTTCTCCCGCTCTTGGATGGAGCAGGGAGCGTGTCAGTTCCCGTTTGCATTCTAGAGTATGGATATCATTTTCATACTTTTCCCCATGGCCCTAGCAGGCTTCGGTCCTACGGTTTGCTGACATCTCTCTGATGCGCGTGGAACACTACGCGCCGAGGTTCGGTCCTTACAGGACGAGTGGACAGCGAGCTACCCATTGCTCGCTGTCCGCAAGTCCGATTTGATTTATGACTTTGTTTAATAACCCAAAAACAGTCAGAAATCATGCATCTCTATTTTCGTAACCTCACTAACTACTGAATGAATTAAACAAAAGAGCAACAGCTCAAGTAAAGCACCTGACAAACAAATATTAATATCACTCCTTCTGGAAGTTCCCCGAGCATCTGTCGCCTGCGGATGGTTTCATGCATAATGCAAACGGCTGATTGTGCCACATAGGACCCTAGAGTTCTTTGCGAAAACATTCATCCTGTATTTGTTCGGTCGCATCGCGGCGCGTTTATTTTCTTGTGCGCATGTTACATAATGCCACTATTGTCTATTATATTGACGTTTTATTTTTTCTAGGGTATATTTTGAAATGCCATAAAGAGTAAATAATAAAGGGTGTAAGGGACAGCCCTCCACAAACTTTAAGGGCTTGCTCAGTAGACGAAACTGAACTACCATCCACAAGACTTTTTTTCAGGAATGAAAAAAGAAATCCGCCTCACCATACAAAATTATAAACTTGATTGGACAGTTTGTAGGGAGAGGCCGATTTTTTTTTTCGTTTCCTGAAAAAAAGTCTTGTGGAAGGTTGTTCAGTTTCATCTACTGAGCAAGCCCTTAAAGTTTGTGGAGGGCTGTCCCTAACACCTTGTATATGTATTCCACGTTTAACTAATAATTGAACACGCCACAGTTATGGCGGTAAGTCCCCGCTTTGAGGAGTGGCTGTAAAGCTAATATAGTGTCCTCACCCTCCGTATGACGCAGGTCCTCACCGGGCACGGTAAGTTCGGGAGGTTCCTGCACCGGATTCGTGTGGAAGAAACGCCCAGGTGTTACAGTTCCCTCACGATGTTTTCCTTCACCGTCTTGCGAGCAGTGGTGATTAAATAGATTACACAAAGTAATGCTCATGGCTGAGTTTGAACCCGCGACCTACAACTTGTAAGCCAGGGCCGTTATCACTGGGCCACTAAAGGTAAGTAAACTATGCTATTGAAATCGATTATTCCTAACATTTTTAAGTCGGAACTTACAAATGATACTGATAATCGAAGACAAGTAAAAATATTTGAAACAGTCAAAAGAATTTTATTTAGAAAAAATAAAAATTAACACTAAGAAATAGCTTAAAAATCAAGTATGTACTTACTTAATACAAACGTGCAACTCATACCGCTGTGAAAATCAGACACACTCTCGCCCACCCTAGGGCAGAAGAAGTCACTAGTTGATTTCCCACATTGTTATTCAAACAATATTACATACAACGTAGAATGTTAGTTTGAGCTTAAACAACATAAAGTAAACAATCAATTATTATGATTTATTTGTGTAACCTCTAATAATAAATTTAATTTGTAGTTAATTTGTAAAAATTAAAAATCCCGCATAGCGCAAGTAGAGTTCTCTGCGTATAAAATAGCCCAAAATCATCTATCGAAGATCTATTTAGAAGTCGGTTAAAAAACACGTTACATCGTCTTTACATCTCAAACCATTTATTTGGACTATGGACTTTAAAAGAAACTTTGACCCCTGAGTTTGTTTTGGTGTTTCTTCTCAGGGTAGTCAGCTGGGAAACACCGGTCTCATCTAGTTTACACTGATTAAAAACAAAGTTGGCGTGTAAAAGTATTTTTTTACAACCTATTTGCAAAATAAAAATCATTTATCATTTACCAAAACAACCAAACTAAAAAAAAGATAGAGAATACCGTTGATCAGTCAAAAAACTGAAAACTTTAAATAACCCTAACTAAAGCGACTCAATTAAAGAAAAATCCGTGCAGCACCACCGAAAACACGCCACATGAATACCAAATAAGTCTATCTCTCATTTTGTTGTTACAAATTGTTCCCACAGCTGGACTAAATCACGGGATAACGCAAAAACTGCGACCAACGATACGTGACTAATCCACTGACATGGAAAAGCTTTTACTAAACAACTATTGGTTGTGCATAAGTGTATCGGATGTGTTTTACGTCCCCACTGGGGGGTTAATAAACCCTGTGGTGTATTTTTCATATTTCTAGATTATGTTCGGGTCACGGTCAAACTAAAGTTACGGGTTTTTTAGTACTTTAAGTTGTACATTTTGGATTTTTTGAAATTGACGGCGAAATGCCGACTTGTTTATCAAATTCATTACGCAAAACTAATTTGTAAGCGAGTTGACGAACAAGTCGAAATGCCAATAACTGCTAAAGCCTTGATCACGCGTACCGAGTCAAAGGGCGAGACAGTAAAATGTTGCTCGGCCGAGACAGTGATGTAAGCCACTTGTAGAGATAAGCACTCGGCCGAGAACTCGGCGCTTTATTTACACGTACCAAGTATTCAGCCGAGAGCACTGCCTCGCCAATTTACTTTGTTCTTGTGATCAAGGCATAACTGTCAAAGTCAAAAGTTTCTTCTCCCAAAAGCTAGGAATTAATACCATAAATTGCACGTACAATTACCAAACTTAAGTGGCAAAGGCAGGGCGCATTGCTCGCAGAGCGGATGGTCGTTGTGGCTGAAAGTTTCTGGAATGACGACCACGTACTGGAAGACGTAGCGTTGGAAGGCCTCCTACAAGGTGGATCGATGATCTGGTAAAGGTTGCGGCGGGAATCCGATGGATGCGAGACACACAGAACCGTTCATTGTAGAGGCACTTGAGGGAGGCCTATATCCAACGGTGGATGTCTTTCGGCTGAATTAATTCATTAAACCCCAAGCGAACGCCGGCGTTCGCGCACCTATTGTCTTTCAATTGTGTCTGTAATTATCACAATTGAAAGGTTAATGATGATGACTATAAATTGACACATTGGTTTAGTTAGGAGGTGTATTTGCATTTTTATTTGATGCAGTTGCAACTAAACATCTGCTTCGGAGTTTACACTAAAACATGCAGAAACACACATTCAAATTATAAGCGCTAAAAAGTTCAGTTAAAAGGTATTGGCACTTCACTGTCAAAATGACTTCTTGAAGAGAGAGAGACTTAGACTTTTACGGAATAAAACCCAAAATCTTTCTTTAGTAGCCCTATTACGAAGGCCAAGGTAAGGTTTGAGTACCAAAGTCAAAGTATTTAAAATTATTACAAGGACGCCAGTCAAAACACGAATAAACCGATACCAAGCATGTTTCATCGTCAGCCACATCATCGCTTACCATCAGGTGAGATTGTGGTCAAACGCGAACTTAACCACTATGTAAAAAAAAAACCTCCACAGCATAAAGTACTTAGTTTGTAACATATTTTTGAGTAAACTTGTACTGTTCTCATATTCTTCTTTTTCCTGTATGTTGAAGGGACCTGGACCCTTAAAAAAGTTAACCGTTGTTGGATTGATGTTTTTGAGAGGTGGTGTTGGAGAAAATTGCTCGGAATTCATTGGTGAGAGCATTGGACCGACGACTTCATAATAACCGTAGTCAATTCACCCATGAGACTCACAACCATATGCCAGAGAAGAATCATTGATTTCTTTGGCCACATTGCCAGAAAGTGAGGTGATAACCTAGAAAAATTACAACTAAGTGGAAAAGTCCCAGGGGTAGGACTTCGATACAAAGGTCAGACCAAAACTGTGCTATACTGGAGACTACAGTCTGCTGCGCCATCCACATCGCCGAAGATGGGACAACATGGTAAAATACAGTCCACAGAAAAGTTATTAGTCAAGGTCACGACCCTCAGCATTGAGGATAAACGACGCAATGAGGAGAAGTACCTTTTGTAAAAATGTAAAATTAAAATTCTACATCAAGCAACTGATAACTTAAACTCACTATTGATTGTATAATGTAAATACATCGGTTAAAAGGATTTTCACTAATTACTTACATAATTAACAATGACAAAAACGCTTCTCAAAAAAAATACATTATGCTTGCATGCTTTTGTCTTACTTCCTTATGCTAAGAAGACATCGAATCGATTCCCTGCTCACCCCCATAATTGCAAAAAAGCGTAAGTATAACATTCGTCTTGCTAAGAATACGTCGTATTTGATCATGATAGGTTAATCTTGGTTCGCCTCGGGCCGTCGATCGTACGGCTTGGCGTTTTATATCTGTTTCATCATTCTTCCCGCATTTTTATACACAAGTATAAAGAGCGCCGATTGGTCGATTGCTTTTCTCAAAAGTAAATGGAATTTATAGTAAATGGATGGGGAGAAAAAACGTGAGGAAACCGGCATGTCCTAGAACCAAAACTTCGAAGACATGTGACATTCACAAACCCGTACTGGGCCCGCGTGGTGGATTATGGCCCATTCCCTCTCCCAGAGAGGAGGCCTACGTCCCAGCAATGGAAACATCAAAAAGCTGATGATGATGGGTGGGGAGAGCGCATTTAGTTTGTGTAACCATCTTTTTTTTTTCATAGTCTTGATTCAAAACATCTGACGATCGTATTTGACTTAAAGTGTATTTTTCTCGTCTTGCTCATCTATATTCTGTCAGTACAGTATAAATAAAAACTTGAGAACGCTTCGACTGATTTCATCCTTTTTTATTGTATGTTGAAAAATCTGCAATATGATTGCGCTTGTGCGAACCTGGGATGGGTTACTCCTTTTTTTATAAAACATAACTGTGCAATTCAACTTTAGTTTTCTTATTTACTTTTGTGTTTGTCACGCGTGTCATAATCTTAGTAATAATAAATTGCAAAACTTGGCATGGTCATGCGCAGAAAAGAAAAAACGTATGTTACTAAAAGAGTTAAGTTACATCCATGTGTATAGATGTAACAGGAAAGGAAAGAGGATGGATTATGTGAGGAGTAATATAAAAGAAAGGAAAGTTATTTATGGCGTGACGGGTGATCATGATGAAAAAAACGCGTTGCGTCAACTGAAGAGGGCAGGAAGATAATGATAATTATAGAAAAGTCTCAGTAGTAAGCAGTAATTATAATTTTATGATATTAGAAGAAAGCCGGTAAAGGCCGCCTGCCATTAACCTAGTATAAGACCACTAGGTTAATCGAGAAAGACATAGAACGATTCAAAATAGTGCCATGGAGCTTCTTGCACGTTCTTCTCCATGAAAATCAAAGCTTTGGAACGTGCAATTTAGCTTCACTTTTCTTGGACTGACCGACATTTGACTATTCAAAAGTGCCTGCAACTGGTCTATTTGAAATGAATGATTTTGATTATGAAAGACCTCAAGAAAGTCCAATAGGCAAAACCGTCAACCTAGAACAGAATGACCTGGCGCAGAATGGTGAGGAGACTCCAGATAATGAGAGAGCAGAGAAATACAAAGAAGAAGAATTTCAAGATATTAAAATGGAATTCTGAAAATATAAGCCATATATACATGCCATGTGGATTCTGAAAATATATACATATATATGTACATATATGTGGAACAAATTACACTAAACTTAAGACCTTTTCATGTACCACCATCATTATCATTTCTGCCGAAAAACGTTCACTGTTGGACATAGACCTCCCCCAAGCTTTACCATCACGACCAGCCTGGTGCGTCTTGCATCCATCGGATTCCCTCGACCTTCACCAGGTGATCAGTCCACTTTGTGGGAGGTCTTCCAAAGCTGCGTCTTCCAGTAGGCACGTGGTCGTCACTCCAGAATATTTCGGCCACATCAACAATCTGTTATGCGAGCAGTGTGCACTTTTTTTACGGTGGGAAAAATCATCTAATGACAGCCCCCGCTCTTGGGTGGAATGGAAGATAGTGTTAGACTCTTACTGACTAAAAGCCCACCTCGTTCCTTCTAGCCTTCATACCGAGGCTCGAGTTTCCTTTCGGATAACTCTGGCCCCAGTAGGCTTCGACCCGGCTGGGCCCCTGCTGTTGCTGACAACTCGTTGAGGCGCGCGGGAACAGTGCGCGCCGTCGACGACTTGGACTTGGTCCGGACTGTTACCGGACGGTCGGAAAGCGAGCTACCCATTGCTCACTGTCCGCAAGCCCGTACCTACGGTGGCCGGAAATCGGGATTAGAATCCCGGCGGCGGCGAGAGCGCCGTTCGGCCTCCTCCTTTGCGAGCATTACTGCTTCGCAGAAGTCGGCGACCGCCTGCCACTCCTCCTCGCTCCGGATCATGGCCTCAACCAGGGCCTGGCGATGGCGGTAACCTTGTAAATATCATATTTTACGCACATAAATTTTCTGTTCTATTCATATATGTACCCATTTCAGTTTGGTACAATAAATCTGAATAAAAATATGATGTACTGGAAAACTTTTTCATTGTTATTGCGATGCGTTCACATTCATCAAACGTCATACTTTTGACGCTATTAACTTTTCTGAAGAAAACAACAAAGTGAGCTACATTTGGGTTATTTGATTTGTTTTTATAGAAGGGTTTCTACGAAATATTGTAATGTAGAGTCTGTCTAATAAGTTAAACGACTTAGGTAATTATTAGGATTTAATGAAATCTGATGTAGTCAACACGGGTTCAATAATCAAGGTTGATTAAGAGATAGAGATCATTGTTTACTAACAGAAGAACCTTATGAAAAGTATCGAATATAAGTATTTTTTAAATGATTAAATATTATACTAAATTCCCAAGTCGGTTGACTTATTAGACAGAATTCAATATATTCAAATGTTTAATTAGCAATAAAACTATGTGTTAAAGTTGTCAAAAAATAAAAGGGGCCATTTTGACATTTGTATTTTGACTACCTTTGTTTTATTTTTATTGTTGACTAGCTTTTACTCGCGGCTTTGCCCGCTTACATAAAATATAGCCCATGTCACTCAGGAATAAAGCAGCATTATGTTATCAGTGAAAACATTTTAGCAATCGGACCAGTACTTTTAGAGATTACCTCCTACAAACAAAAAAAAAAAGTAGTTTTGCGCTTGACCGTTATCTCACCTAATGGAAAGCGACAACATTGGTCGACAATGGAGCGCGCTTACCTAGAAGTAACCTATTCACTCTTGACTTAAAGATTCCCGGGTTGTAGCCATCAGGAAACAGATTCCGGCAGGGAATTCCACTCTTTAGGTTTACACACAATGAATGTGTTCCCAAAACTTTTACGTTTCCTTTCTTCAAATTCACGTTGCCCGCTTATAACCTCAACGGCAAATTCCACGATAGCGATTATGACCAAATCTTCTGTTTTGTGTAATACCTTGATTGAGAACAAAGAAGGAGAAAAGTAACATACACGTAAATCGAACCTTAAAACTAATTAACATATTAGAAGACATTGCACCGTTGATCTGCTCAGTAAAAATGAGTAGGCGTTTGGTGATGATACGAAAATACGTTCGAACAATTGTCCTAAACACAAACACATACAACAACAACAACATAACAATGACACATACACAGAACACACTCAACAACACAACAACAATATAACACAACACAATACACATGTTTTTTCATTAACAATTATTATTACTCACGTATTGTCAGTGCGATTACAAAACACACACACAAACACCCAGACCCAGAACTACTATTCATAGGCTATACAAATATTAGTGTCGTATGGGGATTGAACTTATGACACGCAGTGCAGCAGCCAGTGATGGCTACAACCCGAGAATCTTTAAGTTAGGAGTGAATAGGTTACTTCTAGGTAAGCGCGCTCCATCGTCGACCGCAATGTCGCTTTCCATCAGGAGAGATAGCGATCAAGCGTAAACCTTTTAGCAATAAAAAATAAAACAAAAAAAAAGATATAAGCTCATTTACGGTCGTAAGTATATATAAACATAAAGTATCATCACTAAACAGTCGTTTAAGTAGTATAAAAGGCTATAATTAATAATATTTTGTAGTTTTACTGTATTATATATATGTATATATATTTTTTTTTCTTTTGCCCGTTCGGCTTCGCTCCCGCTCTTCTCTACTCCACCCTACTATACCCTACTCTACCCTACTCTACCCTACCCTATCCTACTCTACACTACTCTATCCTACTCTACCCTACCCTACTCTACACTACTCTACCCTACCAAACTTCACATATACCACCTACTAAATAGTCCGAACAAAGCCTAAACATTTGGTTTGGATAGGTGAGCCCGTTCTTGAGTTATAAAATTGCAACAAAATGTGGCATTGACTTATATATATAGATAGAGATAACGCACCGTTACCTATTTGCCATCTGAATAGTTGTTCATCATCATTTCAGTGGATAGAAGTTCACTGTTAGATTTGGTGGAGGCCTAGGCCTCCTCCGCGAAATTTGTACGATATTAAAAACACCCTTAGTGCGATAAATACGCTTACATCTTAGTAAATAAGTAGGACTATCTATTACAACACAATCTCAACCACAGAAAAAATCTAAATAATAGTTTTCTTCATAATGGTAGTTATTTCGAAAGCAATTTCAAGAACCACTCACAGGTCGATCGATACTCATTGATAATTCGTATTTCATCAATCACTACTACGTATCGATCGAGCTTCCTTCGAACAAAGACTATCTTCACTAAGTTACTTGTTCGCCGTTCTATAAGCTCGGTGGTACTAAAATTGTTTTATATTTGAGCCGAGTTGAAATATGGGAAATTGATTGACTGGTTTTATGAACTATACAGGTTAGTGGGGCTCGTGGCAAATATATGAATTATCAGAGTTAAGCAACGCTTGCTGAGGTCGTTCTAAAGATAGATATCCATTATATCTATATATATCATAAATGCTGCCAGTCTTCTGGGTTTAGTATAAATAGTTTAGTTAATGTTTAAGTTGTTCTATGTACGTATGTAGATAAAATTAAAATTTATAAATAGAATTATCCTGGTAAAAAAAATGTATATAATAAATCTATAGAAGTTTTTAGAGTACAAGCGCGCATCACGTAAAATGTACGAAATCGGTGTAGATAACTTAGGTATATCAAAATTGTGTGTAACTTGTTATATTACTTAGGCTTTGTTTCATCGCAATCGGTTGACTATATCGAAAGTTATACTACACTAGCTGACCTGGCGAACTTCGTACCGTCGAATAGTTATGTTGTGATAAGTTTTAGCTAAGCTGTCAACTCTACCCTATTCTACCCTATTCTACTCTACCCTACTCTACCCTACCTTATTTTACCCTACTCTACCCTATTCTACCCTACACTACTCTAATTATCATTTTTTTTTCATATTAACCTTCTCCTGACATTAACAAACACAACAAAAAAAGAATTAGCGAAATCGGTCCAGCCGTTCACGCGTGATGTCTTGACCAAGGAAATAGGGATTAATTTGTATATATAGATTTATTGACTGTTAGGTGGTACGAAGTTTGAAGGATCAGCTAGTTTATACTAATAATATAATCACCGTAACTCTAGGTCCAATAAACCCTAAGTCTGTATAAATAGAATTTAATTTGCGTGCCTACAGTAATGGACCAGACTAAGAGAACTGCAATACTCAGATCAGTTTTGTGGCAAATTGACAGATGGTCGTCGAAGCTTTTGGCTATAAGGCCATTGGCGGTCACCACAATCGGCACAATGATAGCCGGGTCCACATTCCACATGTCGACAGCCTCGTGTGCTAAGTCGAGATATCTTATTTGTTTCTCTTTCTCAGCTTTCACAAGATTCTCGTCATGCGGGATGGTGACATCGACTATCATTGCGCGGCGCGCTAATCGGTCTATCACCACAATGTTCGGCTTATTGGCTACAATAGACCGGTCAGTAATGATAGACCGATCCCAGTACATCGTGACATGGTCATTTTCAAGAACTGGGTCGGACACATACCTGTAGTACGGTACTTCAGAATCTACTAGGTTTTATTTGAGAGCAAGTTGCTGGTGAAGGATCCTGGCTACTTGGTTATGCCTGTGCATTATTATTATTGATAGGCTCACGCTTGACCACTATCGACCCTGATAGAAAGTGACAATGTGGTCCACGATGGAGCAAGCTTTCTTGGAAGTCCCCTATTCACTCTTATTTAAAGATCTCCAGATTGTAGCGATTAGGGAACACAGATTCCAGCATGAAATTTTACTCTTTAGCTATACGCACAATAAATACCTATCTTCCCAAAACTTTTTGTACGTATGGATGACATCTTCTTCCAGGCCTACTGCATCACCGTCTGCTGTTGTTCGGGATCCAGTCAGTGGTTGCCGTCGCCCAATTTAATTATGGCATGCAGCAGATGTGGCCTGCCCAGTTCCATTTTAGTAACCTGTGACACTGTCAATCAATTACTATTCATGACAACTGTAAAATATCACAAGTGGCTTGACGAATTTAAGATTTCACATACTCTTCATACTTCTACACACTATTGTCTACATTTCTTTTTATCTCTCCTTTGGCAGGTCTGCTGAAAGAAATTTCTTTAAGAAATAAGCAGCACTTTTGTACATTTTTTTGTAATTTCAATCTTCTCTTGTATGTTTGTGTGAACAAAAATTATAAAATAAAATAAATAAATAAAATATTACATTGAAGTAGTGGCACATGCATGGTGTGAGTAAAATTTTAATTCGTTTTCAACTTAAAACTGTATAGGCAGGGCATGGCAGCCCTGACGGATTTGTTTGGACTTGTAATTTTCATTATCGTCATCAGCCTTTTTAATGTTCAGACTCAGGCCTCCACTCTAGGAGAGGGAATGGGCCGTAATTCACCACACGGTCCCAATGCGGGATGGTGAATGTCACATATCTTCAATAAAAAAATAATAATAGTATTTTCGCCATTACGACTATAACCTACCTATCGTGATAAGTTTTTTTTTTTTGTTTTCTAATTAAATAAAATTTCATCAGCAAAAAAATTTCAATATACACAAGGACCAAGCTTCAAACAATCAATAAGCAAGACAAAAAAAAAAACGAATTTTGTTAACATAATATTTATTTTTATCTGTAGCAACAAATTGTGCTATTAATATTCAAGAAGTAATAAAACCTCTCCGAAATCATCTGGGATATCAGCGAAATATCGTACGATATTTTTATTTATATTATTCCGAAAAATCCCGGATGCCGGGTAAATCCTAAGATTTACCGTCGAACCTCGTGATTTACTGTTAGCTAAAACGGTAAACATTATTTAGTTACTAGGTACGCAGAATAATGTGATATTGAGATAGATTTTCATTTGCCCCGTTAGGCTCTAGTTTGTTTACTCTTGCGAAATTTAATATAATGGATATGTCTTTATCATTTTCCTTGTATTTTTTGCCGAAGTATGTTTGTACACCCACTAGTATGATAACATTACTAAACCCAAAACTATGTACTTTTACTACATAACAGTATTTTTAGAATTTGCGAAACCTAATAGAGTTTTTTCAGGATAAGTAATTAAATCAATTGCGATAATTTTTACACCATATTACCAAAAATATTTAAGAAAGGTCACAAGTTAGACACCATCGACACTAAGTACAACACAGGTTACGGCAAGTCATAGCAGGTATTAGGCGCCGGCGAACAACTGGGTGCGGAAGCAAAACCCCCGGTATGAAGGCTAGAAGGAACAGGGTGGGTCGTTTAGTCAGTAAGAGTCTGACACTATCTCCCGCTCCGCCCAAGAGCGGGTTGTCATTGTCGTCATCAGCCTTTTTAATGTTCCCACTGCTTGGACTCAGTTCTCCTATCTAGGAGAGGTAATGGGCCGTAATCCCCCACGCAGGCCCAGTGCGGGTTGGTGAATGTCACATGTCTTCGATTTTTTGGTTTTAGGACATGCCGGTTTCCTCACTATGTTTTCCTTCACTTTTTTGAGAGCAGTGGTGATGAAATAAATTACACAAAGTAATGTGCCTGGCAGGGTTTGAACTTGCGACCCACAACTCGTAAGTTGGAGCCATTACCACTCGGCCACCACTGCTCTTCTTTCCTAGTCTGCCTACTCCTCTATTCTACCTTTACCAGTATTAGGGTGAGTTGCACCATTTAACTATAACGATAACTAAACCATAACCAACCGTGAAACGGCTGCCTATTGGTCAATTCGACGATTTGACAACTGTTAACAGCTTTTTTATCGTTATAGTTAAATGGTGCAACTCATCCTAAGTCAGAATGGAGCCTAAACCCCCAAAATAATATAAACTCCAATTTCACGACCTCCTTTCCGCACTCAAACTTCCATAATAAAACAAAATTATTAGTAAACGTCCAAACTACACATAGTAACTGTTCGGGACACACCACCTTTGTTTGCATTCGACCAGACGAATGGGCCCATCTATCAAAGTAGGTGAGCAGAATACCGGCCCTGTCATTAATAACCGTAGCAAGTAATGGAGCGAAAACTTTCTACGCACGTTTTTCATTAAATTCTCAGTGGGAAAAGCGAATTTATAAAATCAATGGGGGCCAGCAATAGAAATTAAGCCGTGAAATATTACCGCGGTGGCAGATTTGTTGTGATACCGTTTGCTCTGAATTTAGTGTTCGAACACTTTTTGAATGTTTATTGCTTTCGATTTGGGAGATGCTCTTTTATTTTTGAATGTTATGAACACGTTTCGGTTTTTGTTTACGATGAGATTTTTCATATAAACTGTTTCATCATACTTTTAATATTTTTTGCAGTCAACGCGGCTTTGAAACGGCCAGTTGCCATTGAAAGAACACAGGTGTCCCAGTAAAAATCTGTCAATATCTCTCGTTTCACCCAGAGCGGGAGAAGTTATTTGATGGATTCCCTCCCCAAAAAAAAAAGAAAAGGTTGTCATTAACAATTTTTCATTCAAAATCAAGAATAACTTGCAAAAGATGCAAAATCTGTTTGACCGTTCACAAATCTCATCATCACCATCTTCTTTTCAGCTGAAGTATGTCCACTGCTGGAGATAAACCTCCCTCAAGTGTAACCACAATGACCGGTCCTGTGCGTTTCACATCCATCCATCTTCCATCTATTGAAACATCTTTAGACATAGTCACATATTCACGCCCCAGCTGCCGCCGAAGGAAGCTTTGGGAGTCGTAGGCCGATTTCTGGCCATCGTAATCTCAAGCTTGTGGACGACGAGCAATGGCACTGCACCGTCTGACCATTCGGTAAGGACCACGCCCGTCATAAGCGCGTTGTTTTTTTACACACTCCTATATTAGATGTCAACAAAACTGACGGGCCTACTAGGACTGTGGAATTGTTCTGAAGAGTTACACTGGTAGGGTTATTGTTTGTTTTAGTCAGTAAAAGTCTGACTCATCCTCTCGCTCCACTCAGATAGGGAGTTGTTATTTGATGATGTCCTATGTTAAAAATCTGGGCAACTGCGAGTCGGACTCGCGCTCTGAGGGTTCAGTACAGACTTACTTATGTAAATAGTTATTCCCGAATGGTGAAGTTTCGTACACTATATGCTATGCTATAAGACCTTCCTTCATGCCAAATTTCAGAATTCTAGGTCGAGAATAACTACCCTATGAATTTTTAATCCCTTGAGAGTATATCATCTAATATTATAACGTCAACCACTCTTTCTAAAAGAGTAACCATGGAGTTTCTTGCTGGTTCTTCCCCGTAAGAAAACGACCAATGAGGGTGTACAGGAAAATTCACACCACCAGTTGGCGCCACTTAGCCGTCATGTCCTTTCCTTTGAAAACGTACCTAAATGACGTTGACGTCTAACTAATGTCATTAACATAAGCGTTTTGACAGGTGCCTGGACCTGACGCCTTAGTGCTGCCACCTGGTGAACGTTATTTTAGAACACCCTCATTTGGAACCGTGCTATAGCTTCTGACATTTTATAAGTGCCCATGTAGACCGACGTGACATAAAATATTTTGACTGACTGCTAAAATATTCGTTTTTTGCGATATAACGGTCGGGTAGGTTAAGTTAGTAATACAAAATTAGCAAGTACCTACATTCCTTGTTACAAAATTATATTAGCTAGTGTATTTTAAACAACCTCGTGTCTCAAAGACTAACAAATCTTCCTCAACTCATCGCAAAAACAACAAAATTATTCACCAACTATTCTCGACAGAGATAAACATACGGTTCCGGTTCCCGATAACCGAACTAGTGCAACCCGGTTT
Source organism: Mythimna albipuncta (assembly GCA_929112965.1). NCBI lineage: Eukaryota > Metazoa > Arthropoda > Insecta > Lepidoptera > Noctuidae > Mythimna > Mythimna albipuncta. The sequence goes on from OV815973.1 coordinate 5,273,481, forward strand.
GTGTTGAAGTGTCGAACATTGCTCAGATAACTGACTACTTGATATCTCTGCTATCCTAGTACTCGTAACTTTCAAAACACAAGCACACTTGGAGTTTACTGGAGTAGGTGTTGTATTTAGCAGAAATGCGATACTAGAACGAAGGGAAATTATATCTTTTTTTTTGAGATGAAAAGTCATCAAATAATTTTTTCAATAAATTTACTCGAAAATCCGCTCTTATCTCAATAGACTGTTTTCCGCACTAGTGCAGAAAAGTATGCGTAGTCTCCCCGCCAAAAAGTATTACTTTTATCGTGTCAAGCTGGGCCTCAAGTCTGCTATTACAATAGTGTCACAATGGTCTATCATTGGTGTCATAATTGTCGATTTTGACAAGTTTGGTAATCTACTAATATAATGGCGTCATTATGACTTTCCAATGGTCAACCACTGACACTCCACTGAAAGAAGTGACATAGAATGGTAATCTCGTACATATTGACAAATGAATATTTGAAGTTTGCGGCAATCTGCTAAACCTTTGACAGTTTATTTGATCAGTGTTTTACCATTAGAACGTTATTGTGCAGTTATTGGTTTTAATATGCTCGAAATTATCATTCTACCACAATTCTATTACAAGACCATTGACCGATCAATGATCGATCATTATGAATTCGCAGATTACAAACTTTTAGCAAAATGACAATTGGATCGTGTTGGAATGACGAATTTATGAAAATAGCAGACTTGGGGCCCAGGGCGCGCGGCCATCCAATAGTCGCCGGTCAACCCCCGTTTATTCATTTCTTCGTAAGTTTATGGAAAAAAGTTGTTTGATACATTTTCTATTTTGTAACTGCAGCCAATTTGTCATAAACAAATTTTCTGCTTTTGTATGAAAATATATTATTTCCACTCTGGTTTAGAAAGAGAAGGAGTATCAAACTTGTAAGAAAAGTATTTTGGCTGTAAAGACGCTCTTAGTGACAATACTGAGGTAGGTACCGAAGTAGATCAGAGGTATTTAATAAAAATAAAAAAATGGGCAAGTGCGAGTCGGACTCGCGCTCAGAGGGTTCCGTACAAACTCCTATGAAAATAATTCAATTCCCAAATGGAGTCACGAAGATTTTTTCGCGTCACAAAAAATAGTTATTTGTTATACAAGAGTGCAAAATTGCTTTTTAAACGCATGCTCAATTTTGATGATCGAGCAAGCGAAGGATTCGAAACTTGAATCACAAGTGCAGCGAGTGATTTTTAAATTAGAATCCTGAGCGTTAGCGAGAGAAATTTTTACAGACAAAGAACTTTTCGTTGATACTGAAATAGTTGTTTATATGGAAAATATATATTTTAGTACTTACCTACCTCAAGTAATATAGTCCAAATAAATTAGATTGGCAACATCTAAGTCCTATTTTTACAGACAAAAATCTGTCTATTGATACCGAAATTTATAGACATCTAAATAACATTTGCTTCTCGAAATATTGGAATATTAAATTAGATACTATTATCATACCTATAAAAAGACACAAATACGTTATCGTTTAACTTGAAACTAAATATAACTAGTTATTTCTTTAGGATTGTCATAATATTGACACGAGCGTCGACCTTTCTCGGGACTTGTTTTAAAACCAATGCTAGTGATAATGAAGATCCAGTAAAATCTGCTTTTAAGTTAATTGTGGCAAACAAACATGTGTGACTTGCTTTTCTGAAACCGGGTACTGGCCGGTTTCTACAGCTGTTTATGCCAAATATTAAAAACATCACGTGAAACAGGCAAAACTATTGTGAAACAATTTGTTACTAATAATACACGTATGATAATCAATTAAACAGAATTGCACAACTTCTAATAACATTTTTAAGAAAGATGTTTTAAGAAAAAACACTTTAAAAAATTCTGTGTTTCGGAGTCTGTGTTGATAGCTACAACCCGGGAATCTTTTAGTCAATTGTGAATAAGTTTCTTCTAGGTAAGCGCGTTCCATCGTCGACCGCATCGTCGCTTTCCATCACGTGAGATAGCGGTCAAGCACGAACTTATCAACAATAAAAAATCAAAATTGAAATTATAAATAATAATAAATGCAAATACCTATTTATAAATATAACATAGGTTTACAAAATATGGTTTACTAGTGCCAATTGGTTATTTCTAGGAGAAGAATCGGAAAACTCCTTGTTCGAAGGAGTTACCGCAGCCCTCACAAAAAAAGGGCTACTGATGGAACAGTGTGGATTTTAGTCAGTTAAAGTCTGACACTTCCTCCCGCTCCGTCCGGAGGAGAAGAAGTTATTTGATGTTTTTTTCAAGTAATCAAAGGTTAGTTTCTCTTTTTATAATAGTAATGGATTATTTATTATTATAATAGTAGTAATAGTAATGGAAAGCTTATTATAATAGATTTAATAGAAAGATTATTATAATAGTAATAGTAATGGAAAGCTAGTATATTGTAATCTTGTAAGATTACAATATACTAGATTTTGCCAGCGGCTTCGCCCACGTTCATAAATTATAGCCTTTGTAACTCAAGAGTAAAGCAGCTTTCTATCAGTGAAAAATTTTAGGAATCGGGCTAGTATTTCCAGAGATTACCTCCTACAAACATAAAAACAAAAAAAAAAAAACTTTATTTCTTTATTATACTAGTGCAGATAACTTAATAGAAATTATTTTAGTACTTTTTAAGTACTAATTTAAATAAAGATTTTTTTCATATTACAATATGAGTAGGTATAAGAAGACGTTGTAGACCAGTTAATAGGTAAACTGTTATGTAAGTACATAAAAAAAACTTAGATCAGAATAAAAAAAAGAATCTATTAGTCTACGGAGTCTACAGTGTTCTCATTTCATTCTTAGAGAAGACAAAAAAGAAGCTATATAAAAAATAAAATCAAATCTATTAACAAATGACAACAACAAGTCTAAATAAAGAAAAACCGGCCAAGTACGAGTCGGACTCGCCCATGAAGGGTTCCGTAGCAGCAAGTAACATAACATAAAAGTTCTTGAAGTTCGTTGTAACTTGTATCAATGTTTTAATAATAGTGTATTTTTTTAGATAAATGACGTATTAAAAAAAAAACTACTTACTAGATCTCGTTCAAACCAATTTTCGTTGGTGGTTTGCATGGCAATCTACATCATATATTTTTTTCTAGTTTTATCATTCTCTTATTTTAGAAGTTAGAGGCGCAAACTATACAATTTAGAAAAAAAATATATTAGAAACCTCAATATCATTTTTGAAGACCTATCCATAGATATCCCACACGTATGGGTTTGAAAAAAAAATTTTTTTTGGGTTTCAGTTCTAAGTATGGGGACCCCCAAAATTTATAGCTTTGGTTCTATTTTTGTGTAAAAATCTTAATGCGGTTCACAGAATACATCTACTTACTAAGTTTCAATTGTAGTGTTTCAAGTGTAGCTCTTATAATTTCGGAAAAAAGAGGCTGTGACAGACGGACGGACAGACAGACAGACAGACATGACGAATCTATAAGGGTTCCGTTTTTTGCCATTTGGCTACGGAACCCTAAAAAGAAAGAAAACATGTTTATTTATTAACTGAAACAGAAAAATAAATAAAAGCACACCTCGCAAAATAGGAACAAAAGGTAATGGATGTCATGTCCACAAATGTCTCTATTAAAGTTAGACATCATTAAATAATAATAAAAAAAAAGAATTAGAACAAAGACAGATGATACAGTTGATGAGCTACTAAGAAAACCACATACCGGAGAAGTAATTAATAAACAAGCCCGTTTACAACGTAGTCTTTAATTTTATAACAATGCCTTTTTGATAATATTACTTTTGATATGGGTTTTGTACTTTCCCTCACCAAGTTCACTAACTGATTTTAACATTTTGTTATAGAAATGTACGCTTTTGATAAGGAATTACTTTTTTAAAAGTCAGTTACAAAGAGTTTAAAATTCAAGCATATTTATTTATTATAATTATGCTTTATTGTACGTGCAATAAAAAAAAAGAAAGAAAAATCGAAAACACATAAAACAGTCGGCGTTATCGCATTCCGCGATCTCTTGTATGCAACCTGGAATGGACAGTACTTAATTGTCAGAAATGAAAATGGTATATTCACTTTTAATTCCACGAAACCACAATTACATTAACACGATCCAAAAACTCTTCATCATTTCTTTAACAAAATAATAGTAAATACTTTAATCAAATTGCTCTTTAATTCAGTCTAGACTCAAACGAGACATTTCAACAAAACCCATTTGACTTAAGCAACCGCTAAATGGACATATGCCATTTGTCGCCGAATTTGAATTTAGAATTCACAGTTATATGAGCTGTGTCAGTGGCCAGTACCAAATATACATTTATGGTTAGAGCCATAGAGAATGGACGAAGCGTCCCCTTTGCAAGCATAAAGTGAATAAGGGCAGAAAAGTGTAAAAGAAATGAAACGATCTTGTGACCTTTATTTGTACTTTTCTAGAATTCTGATTGGACTATGCCACAATCTGCACAGGGATATAAAGAATGTAAAATAGGCATTGGCCACACTGAGACCTTATTTCTTTCTATGTAGTGGTAAAGTTTGTAAAGAGTATTGTCTAGGTAGTAAAATATAGGTCTGAGACGTAGTCGCTCACAAGGGGCCTCATCAGAAGGCTTAAAGTTAACCAAAGGGCTATGAAAAGTTCTATGCTCGGAGTTGCCTTGCATGATCGCATCAAGAATGAAGATGACTGCAGAAGAACCAAGGTTACCGACGTAGCCCGAAGAATCGCCAAATTTAAGTGGCATATTGCTCGCAGAACAGGATCGTCGGGGCCGAGCTTCTGGAGCGGTGACCGCGTACTGGAAAACGCAGCGTGGTGAGGGTCGCGGGATTATGATGAATGCCAGATGCACAGGACCCTATGTAGTAGTGACACTTAATAAACTACACTTAATAATACACTTAATAAAAACGTCCATTGCTAAAAATAGGCCTCCTCGGCCTATTTTTAGCAATGGACGTTTTTCTTCTGAAATGATGATGAAGTATTGTCATATTATTCTCCCTCCATGTTTATGGTAATAGCCAATCGTAGTTGGGTCATTCTTCTTTTTTACCGACAATCGCTTGTCCTCTTGTAAAATAATGTAGATATCGTATTTATGATTGATATTTTTAAGTTTCCCGATTCTCTTTTGTTTTTAGTTTAAAAGTACAATACATACTATTATTTGAGGTCTTTTAATTGACTATTGGATATATTTACCTTTTTAATTTATGTGACAGAGTGGACTAAATACACCTCCGTCAGGTATTTTGCACTGATCAATTGTCGATAAAGAAAAATAATGTCCCAGTTACTCACCAATGAATAATTTTGGCTACTTGCTGTTAGTATTAGATAAGTTATTGACAGTATTATCAACACGAGTAACGTGACCTTTTTCGGATAAGGCTAATGTTTCTGATATGTGGTAATTTACATTTAAATATATCTCTTTTCGTTCAGTCCATCCTAAGACTGTCTGTAAGAGATTGCCCTGTCCGATAAGACACTTAGTTTTTGTAAATGTTTATCCTGTCTATATAACTGTACAAAACAACATAAAATAAACTAGCTTTTGCTCGCGGCTTCGCCCGCATGCATAAATTATAGCCTCAAGAATAAAGCAGATTTCAATCAGTGAAATTTTTTTTAACAATCGGACCAGTACTTTCAGAGATTACCTCTTGCGAACAATAATACTACCTCTTTATAATATTATTGTAGATATTAATTTAGTTTCGTGGGAGTATTATAGGTACTCACTCAAAAATGTCTTGCTTCAAAATGGTTGGAGCTGAATGATGTTAGCGCTAAGTCATATTCGTGAATGGACGCCGTCAGTTGGGACTGATTATCTCTCAACTGCCATTGTATTTTTGGTTTGTTTCTGAATGTATATTTTTTTTTCTAATCCGAGCGATTTTAACGTTCAAGATTTTTTAAATCATCTTCACATATCAAGATACCTATAATTTCTACACTCCATGGACTTTCTTGTACTTAGAAACGTGCAAATGCGTTGATTTTTTCTTTTGTCAGAACAATCTCGATAATTTAAGAGAGCCTGTTACAAACGGTTAAATTAATATTAAATTGTTTGAATTTAAGTTCAATCTGTTCATATCCCTTTCATGACAAATAAACATGTTTATTAATGCTTTAAACATATTTAAAATTGATATTATGACTACTTTGTTACGTCATTATCAGTGTTCAACATTTAATTTGTGTATAACTTTTAATATTATTAATTTGTGCTATTAAAATGCCCACATATAATAGAAACTTTATTATCACACTTAAATAGGTCATAAATACAACGATATCGTCTATTTTACATTGAGCTACATAGATTTCATTTTATTTTATTAAAACCTAAGCGAATACCGAAGACCGTAATTAGAAGCACAATAGAAAGACAATGGGGGAGCGAACATTCGCATTCGGTTGGGGTTTAATGAACTAATATAGAAACACAACATTTTCAATGGAAAATTAAATACAGTTTTCATTAAGTTTATTTCCGTTTTCGAAAGTTTGTCATTTTTAAACTTTAGCGAGTAAGTACTCACCACTATCACTATTTTTCTACTAACATACTCTTCAAAAAATCGCTAAGTTATATCGGAGAACACCAACAAAAAGGGAAACGCAGAAATGTCTTCACAAGGAACCTTGGCACACTTCTTAAACTTTTAATTAGATGTCAGTCACGAAGTTAGAAACTTGAAATTATTTATGTTGCACACCGTTAATGCAGACCCCAACTTCTTAAAGGCATTTTCACACATACTCCCCACACGTTCAGCAATTTATTATTAATGTTGGGGTCTTCTTACGATGTTTTCCTTCCCTTTAGGGCGCTTATCCACCAATGACTTGCGAGCTATACGACTGCTATAAAAACCTACCAATGGGGTTACTTGTTAACCCCTGTCCCTTGCTCGAGCCAACTCGCGCCTTTGAGCCTGTAGTTCAAAATCCCCAAAATAACAAAATCCTTTGCTCGATCTAGGCTTACTGGCCTCCTCAGTGACACTCTATGCCAAGGTCCGTACCCTATAGAGGTGTCCTTAGCGTATAGTCCCTTTGTATTAAGTGTAGTTAAGTAAGCCCTGTCTGAAGGTTTTAATTTTTATTAAGCCTGGTCCGATTAAGTAGTCGACAACCTCATAGGTTGACCTGCGAGAGGCCAGTGACAAAAAAAAAACACTTGAGCGCAGAGCTAACGCGTTCTCGCTACTCTCGACCACTCAGGCAGGGCGCAAACGTGTGTCTTGTATCAGATACAAGCTACCGATGAATATTTGATTTCTATAGAACCAGTATGAAATCATCCACTCCCTTAATTTAAAAAGTGATCGGTGTCGGTAACTGAAAACTAAAAGTGTCTATATTTTTGCAGCGTCTAACGTTTGACAGCTTCGCGACACATCTTCGCACCGCGCTAACTCTTCGCACATCTTTGGTAGAAACACGCATTTTCTCAGCGTCGCTACCTCGCACATTTGTAGTGGAAAATCACCCTGAAGGGTAGGTAATAAATTTAAATGGAGTGCATATAACACGATGGCGCAATGGAAAGACGTGCACGACCTTTTTTAAGTGAATTGGTGTCGTTTGTTTATTGCTTGGCTATGAATAAGTTATGCCAGTGACTTAAAGTAGAAAATTAACCTAAGGAAATATGTTTCCTAAGATTAATTTGTGTTTTTTTTTTTTAACCTGAATTAAGTTTTCAGGTTAAAAAGTTTCTTATATCCCCCGCCCTTGGGCGGAGCGGGAGATAGTGTCAGACTCTTACTGACTAAAAGACCCACCCTGTTCCTTCTAGCCTTCATACCGGGGCTCGAGCGCCCTTTCGGATGACCCTGGCCCCAGTAGGGTTCGACCCGGCTGGGTCCCTGCTATTGCTGACAACTCCTTGAGGCGCGCAGGAACAGTACGCGCCATCGACGACTTGGGCTTGGTCCGGACAGTTACCAGACGGCCGAACAGTGAGCTACCCATTGCTCACCGAGTAGACTATGTCCTGGAATTGCATCAAATAAATCTGATCAGTTATTGGAGGGTCATTATAAATAACAAACATACACACACATAAATACTACATACATTCGTAATTCCGAAATTCCGACTTCGACTACCAGCCACGGTTAACGCGGGCTTGCGGACGTCGAGCAACGGGTAGCTCGTTGTCTGGCCGTTCGGTACGTAACCGATCCAAGTCCAGTTGTCAACAGCGCGTGGTCATCCACACGCTCCTCAAAGAGATGTCAGCAAACTGCAGGGGCCCAGCAGGGCCGATACCCAATAGCACTTGGGCCGCGGCAAATTTCTGAAAATGAAACCTGTTGTCCAGTAACGGAAAGGGCAACTGAAGGACACAGGTGTGGTTTCAGTCAGTTAAAGTCTGACACGCCCGCTTTTCTAAAGGGTGGAAATCATCGAGGTCGTGGGATGATTTCCACCTTTTCAATATAATAACTGTTCTGCATAATTTACAGACTATCCTCATTCCCCACCTATGAAATTGCCGTTTTTAAAACAGGTTCCTTTAAGTATTACTGTATACATTGTCTTTCGTTCCGGGGCCGAGTCTTCTTTTCAGAAGCAATCCCTTGATCCCTGTAGGCTTCGACCCTGCTGGGCGCGCGTGGAACAATAAGCACCATTGACGTCTTGGGAGCAGGAGGACTTATATACGTATATTTGACTGACCTGTTGGTCTAGTGGTTAGTGACCCTGACTGCTAAGCTGGAGGTCGTGGGTTCGATTCCCACCCAGGACAAATGTTTGTGTGATGAGCATGATCATTGGTTCTGTGTCTGGGTGTCAATTATCTATAATATGCACCTATGTATTTATAAATATATAAGTATGTTTATCAGTTGTCTAGTACTCATAACACAAGCTCTGCTTAGCTTGGGACTAGACGGTGCGGCGTTGTGAGATAGTTGTGGAATATTATTTGTGGAATTAAAAAAAGATTTGGCAGTACGAGACACACAACACTTTAATCTATGATAGCAGAGCAGAGGTGGCCGAGTGGTAATGACTCCGACTTACGAGTTGCGGGTCGCGGGTTCGAACCCTGTCAGGCGCAAAACTTTGTGTAATTTATTTCATTACCACTACTCTCAAAACGGTGAAGGAAAACATCGTGAGGAAACCGGCATGTCCTAGAACCAAAAATTCGAAGACATGTGACAGTCATCAACCCGCACTGGGCCCGCGTGGTGGATTACGACCCATTCCCTCTCCTAGAGAGACGGCCTGAGTCCTAGCAGATGATACACCTATGATAAACCAGAAGTAAGAATAGTAGCTCCAATAAAATGGTGTTATCATCTTACAATACCAAAAAAATCCTATTCTGTTTTCAAACGAAACAGAGTTATTTCTCTCCAAATATAACAGTAAATTAAAGTGTATTTGCGAGGCAATATTTCACACAAAACAATTGCCAAGGTAATATTTAGCTTGCAAATATAACGTCGGTTCGCTACTTAAAATTAATATTAGTATACGGACAGTCGACAACAGAGTTCTCATAATAATTATTGTGGAGCACAAACCAGCGGTTGGTGTTCGCGATTTATGTTCAAATGCCGACTGTTCTGTTTATAAGATTGTCTTTTGTTTCTCAATATACATCGCTAAAATTCGGAACTACTACTTAAAGTCCTCTCAAACTTTGTTTGGTCTTTGTCATAATTGTTTTATTATTTCGAATCCTCAAAATTAAAAGGTTTTGAAATTTGCCAAAGTATATTTTTATATTCTTTATTGTACATAATTTTACAATTAATTAAAAAATTAAACCATTAATTTTTAATTAGTACAAATATTTAAAGGGCTTTTTAGAAAAAGTCGTGTTATTATTTAAGTAAAGTTTCAATAAATAATATTCATAAACAGCTAAGTTATTAGGGTTTGTTTATATCCTAAAATGTCACTCAATTTATGGAAATATTCTAATAATACAAAAAGTAAAAAAGTAAAGGATACAGATAGAGGCCTAATTTTTTTGTACTAATTGAAAAATAGTGGTTTATAACATATTCCATTATCAATCGAGTTTCCGGCCACTCTAGGCGCGGGCTTGCGGACAGTGAGCAATGGGTAGCTCGCTGTCCAGCCGTCCGGTAACTGTCCGGACCGAGCTCAAGACGTCGACGGCGCGCACTGTTCCCGCCAGGGTTATCCGAAAGGGAACTCGAGCCCCGGTATGAAGGCTTTAAGGAACAGGGTGGGTTTTTAAGTCACTAAAAGTCTGACACTATCTCCCGCTCCGCCCAAGAGCGGGGGTTGTCATTGGATGATGACTGGCAGAGAATGCCTTAAGGCATTAAGTCAGCCTTTGTACTCTTTAGTGCATGAAGTTTAAAATAAATAAATAAATAAATGTGCCCTTGGGGTAAGTTTCTACAATTATGCAGACAAAACCGTTACCAAAAGATAGTTAATCATAATAAAACACTTAGAATAAAGTATTTTAACACTCAACGTTAGTGATGTCGAAACTAATAAAAAGCTCTTAATTAAATTAGTTGCTGAAATTAAAAAAAAAAAGTTCAACCTTTACAATAAAGGTTAACGAATCTAATTTAGAAAATACTAAAAAAGGTTTCAAAGTAAAACCTTTTAGACTATATTGGGTAATTGTAATCTACTCAGATTTTTACGAATGCTCAACGTTAGACGCAACCCCTTTCCAATCCAATTCTGATGCTAAACCTCAAGTCCTATAAAATTTACATAAAAAATATAAGGGTGAAGCTCCTTCCACTTATGTTGATGGTTCTGTACTATTAATGTTTATATTTTCTACTAACTTTTGCCCCAGCTTCGCCTGCGTACATGAAATATAATGTGCTATGTCATTTAGGAATAAAGTAGTTTTCAATCGGTGAAAAAAATTTAGCAATCGAACCAATACTTTCAGAGGTTATCTCCTACAACCAAAAAAAAAACAAACTTCACCTCTTTATAATATTAAATATACAAGGTGCAGTTTTAAAACTGCACAATATTTTAGGAGGTTGTAATAAAACTCATAAATAATCATGTGAAAAAACGATACCTCGTCAATAATCAGTAATACTTGTTATTTTATTTTTTAATTATACTAAACTAATTCGATTGATCGATGGCCGCGGGGGCGTGGCTAGGGTGTCGCGTGCGGGATGATGATTGGATGATACATTATTTATGAAACTATCGTTGCGAGTTAGTGTGTGTAAAAACGCCCTTTATTGTTCCGTGTTTGTGTGTGTGAAAGAAAGCGCGGTTATAAGGCAGGTATCAGACTGGCTGCTTTTAAAGAAACGTAGTTCACACATGCCGATTTCCATAAATAAGAAAAAAAATAATTAAATAATTACCTACTCATTTTATTATTGATTCGGGTCGAGAATCACTAACATAATTACCTCCTGAAATATTTTGCAGCTTCAAAACGACACCTTGTATAGTGTAGATTTAAAAAAAAATGTTGCGTAATCTATTCATCAGCTTCTTTCAACCGAAAAACTTCCACTGTTAGACATACGCCTCTTCCAAGTGTCGACGACCAGTCCTTGGCATCTCGCATCCATCGGATTCTCGCGACTCTCACCAGATTATCGCTACATCGTACGAAACAGAATATGAACCTTTCGGCGGAAATGACCAGAGCGGGAGAATAGTGTCAGACTACTTTACGTCACTGACTAAAAAACCCACCCCGTCCCTTCAAGCCTTCCTACCGGGGCTCGAGCTTCCTTTCGGATAACCCTGGCTCCAGTAGGCTTCGACCCGGCTGGGCCACCCAGCTGGGCCTCTGCTGTTGCTGACAATTTCTTGAGGCGCGCGGGGACAGTGCGCGCCATTAGCGACTTGGGCTTGGTCCGGACAGTTACCGGACGGCTGGACAGCGAGTTACACATTGCTCGCCGTCCGCAAGCAAGCCTACGGTGGCCGGAAATCGGGATCGGAATCCCGGTGGCGACAAGAGCGCCATTGCCTGATGCGGTCGGCCTCCTTCTTTGCTAGCATTAATAATTTGCGGAGGCGACCACCTGCCACTCCTCCTCACTCCGGACCATGGCCTGTACCAAGGCCTGGCGCGAGTGATCGCCGCGTCCTCTCTAAAAAGACCACCCTGGAACTTCCTCTGTACAATGCTTGTTAGGGCACATCCTTGGTACCACCAGTACGTACATGAAAACATCCCACCCAAAAGCACAAAACGCTTTGGGAATACTTACATTATACCTACAGCAGGAGTGGAATTCCCTGCCGGAGTCTGTGTTTCCTGATAGCCACAACCAGTTAACTAGCTGGGTAACTAGTGTGTATATTTGCATGTTTGTTACTTCTCCATGTTCGAACGGTCGAACGGATTTTTTTAATTGGTACACGGGTGAATAGCACATAGGATACATTAAATACGTTTTATCCTGGGTGTAAGTTTTACTCAGGCAAAGAAGTAGCTAAAACTTCTATAACATTATATTTAGTATATGCAAAACCTAAATATAGTTTGATGATTTGAATCAGTAATCGATTCCAATATTTTTTACAGTATGTTATTTTTTTTTTTCAAAATATTTAAAAAGGGTCTCAAGTTGGATACCACTGACACTAAGTACAAAACAGATCACGGCAGGTCATAGCAGTGGTCAAAACCAGTAATTTCATAGATATGTATTATTTCAATATTACAAATGTTTTACGATTATAAATGAAATAATGTAAAAAAATCTCAACTTTAATTTTATTGTAAAAATTCTTGAATTCCCGGGAATTGCCGGGCAAAGATCGCACGTCATTACGCGTCCCGGGACTTTAAAATTGTCGAGACTTTACGAACACGCTTCAAACAAAGGAATGTTCAAATTCAAACTTCGAACCACGAAAAGCAAATCACGAACGCCGGTCTACAACTAGCAACAAATAACAGCTTGGCTAATAAACATACCACTTCAGAGCACTTGGTTGATTAGACCCAGGGAAATCATGCGAATTAGCAATAATGTCGGCCCAGCATCCGTCTTACATACACTGATTTAATCAAGGAAATAGGTCAGGGATGAAACCGAGCGTGTTTGTAATTATGCTGAGGCTAAGTAGTGCGGTTTAAGATTGTGAAAAGCATCTTTAATTAGTCTTAGCGATTTTGCTTTTAGAGAATTAAGTGTGGGATGGGCGAGCCTTAAGCCGTGCACAGACATCGCGAGGCGTGCGACGCGAATGGTTCGTCATGCATGCCTCAAACTAGACTACATTTATGCATGTGTCCCGAATGATACACGCCCAAGCTGAGCACGCAAACCACCACACATGGCGTTTGTTAGTAAAAAAATAGATCCGACAAGGCGAGACATGCAGATTACAGCTGCAGCTGATTGTTTTATAGTGATTTGATTACTCTATAAGAATACATCATACGAAGAAGATAACACCTATAATTCCGTCCACATGGAGCGCACGGCTCGCACTGAGGCAGCGTTTGCAACGATCGGATGATGCGAATGCTCACTGTGAGCACCACGGAATAAAGAAAAGTAGTTACGGTATCACTGAGATCTTGAGACGCGCGTCGTCAATTTGGGCTCGGTCCTGACGATTACCGGACGGTCGCACGGCGAGCTACCCATTGCTCGTCGTCCGCAAGCCACGCCTACGGCAGCTAGTGCCTACTAAGGCTTGCGGGATTGTTTAAAGAGTTATCGTGGGTTCCATGATATCTTAGAAGAAAAAGTTTAGATTTTATGTCAATGATGAACATGTGGATTGATGGGGTGATAAAGACTGTAAAACTTTATATGTTCTTCGCGACAATGCGTTTTTAACCGACTTCGAAAAGGAGGAGGTTCTATGTTCGGCTGAATGTGTGTATGTTTTTTTTTATGTATGTTCACCGATATCTCCGTCAATTGTAGACCGATTTTGAAAATTCTTTTTTTGATTGAAAAGTTATGCTTCCAAGTTCCCATTGAAATATTGTTATGATCTGATCATGAACTTCGAAGATATGGCACAGAACTCCTCATAGAATCACAGCAGAATTGTCGTAACAAGTAAAATTGCTTAAATTATACGTGTAGTCGATGACTGGCTGAAGGAAAAGGAAGAGGGGATGTATCGGACTGATTTGATGATGAAGCCAGAAGATAATAATAATAATAATAATTTATTTTCTCCACAATATTATTCTTAATCGCTAGCCTTATTTCTACGGTAACATAAGAGGGCATTATATTGTGGGAGACTGGTGCCTAAACTAGGCTTGGGGCCTGTATTTCAGGTCACCAGGACTCCTCCATTTAAATTTAACAAATTAATTAAGAATGAACTCGTACAAAAGGTATGCAATTAGAACAAAGTTAACATTTTGAAAAAGCTTATTTTGTTGAGCTGTAATTTTTAGTTACTTATGGTTAGTATCTATATGGTTAGGTTAGTTAGGGTGAGAGTTGAGTTGAGTGTGTACTGAATGAGCGTAGTTAAAAAAGTATGTGCAGTGGTTGTGTATGTGTGTGTGTGTGTCTGTGAGGTTATTATGTATTTCTATATTCATTTTGTTTCTATTTGTGGCGTATGTGCATTTAGGGTTTAAGTTGATATTGTTAGTAACTTTTCAGTGTCATCGTAATTGAGTTCTTGAAGCCAACTATGTATATATTTTCATTTTGCATTTTATTTTATTAAGTTCATAAATAGATATGATCTTATTTATTTTATTGTAGAGATGCCGACCGAAGTGATAAAAGAAACGTTTTGAGAAAGATGTTGAAGACGAAGTATGATGGTTGACAACAGGATTAAACCTTCTCTTGCCTTGAGAGAGTAGGGGATTGTAGGTTAGTAGTATATGTTGTTGTTTAAATTAATGTAAGTAATCTAACCGTGTTTGGGATTATTAAAATCGTTATGATATGCTCTCTGGCTATAAGGTATTTATTTTTGGCTGAGAATTACTTTTTAGTGGTGGTACCATGCAAAACAGTGTAAAATATAAAACTTTTTACAAAAAAAAAAACAATCGACTCCAATGTTAAAAAAAACACTGAAAAGTACAAAATAACTTTAATTTCGGAAGTCGGTGTATAATGAAGAGACAAAACTTATAGAAATACCGACTTCCGAAATTAAAGTTCATCATCATTTCAGCCGATACACGTCCACTGTTGGACATAGACCTCCCCCAAGCGTCGCCACATCGAACGTTCCTGTGCGTCCCGCATCCATCGGTTTCCTGCCACCCTCACCAGGTCATCGGTCCACCTTGTAGGAGGCCTTCCAACACTGCATCTTCCGGTACGCGGTCGCCACTCCAAAACCTTTCGGCCCCAACAGCCATCTGTTCTGCGAGCAATGTGCCCTGCCCATTGCCACTGAAATTAAAGTTATTTTGTACTTTTTTGTGTTTTTTTAACATTGGAGAAGATTGTATTTTTTTTTTTTTTGTAAAAAAGTTTACTAACGCAGCCAACAGAAGTACATCATCTGTGCAAATTAAAACTGCCCAGCTAACATGGTTTAATAGATACAGCCTTGTGACAGACGGATATACGGACGGACAGCGGAGTTTTAGTAATGGGGTCCTGTTTTACCCATTGGATACGGAACCCTAAAAACGTGTTGTTAAGTAGTTGCCGCATTATCACATTGCCTCTAAATATTGGAATCTTTCGGCACAAAATAGATAGGTACAGAAATCAACTTACAAATCGCTCTCGAGCAACGCACACATAGACACCGCTCACGGACACGATATCTCGGTTGCGTTTCGGATCATTCGTCGAACAGTTCAGGCTCAAACGCTCATAGTATGCGTCCACCGAATGTAGGTACAAAAAGTGAAGTAGGTACAGTACAATTCACGAATAATGGCAGCCATGAAGTTAGCTTTGCGAACGTTCGCGCATACTCTACTCTTCTCGCGCACGCACGTCGCCATTTGGTTCCTAAAACACGTTACTGCGCAGCCATCTGCGCAAACTTCACGGCCGCCATCATTCGTAAATTGTACTGTACATACAAGAGATTGTCTTCTGTACCTTTCTATTTTGTGCTTTCGGTATGCTTCACATTCAGTCGTCCAAGATAACTTGACTTTCGTCCACATACAACGAAGAGAGATTTTATAGGATGAATTTTGGAGAGTGTGTGCTGTAATTGCATGACTTGATTCCGCAATCTCCTTTCTACCATCGGACAACCCGACGTACGACCAGTATCCACCATTACATTGTTGAAAATTCTACGGTTCGGACTAAGCGTTCCGCCTCGTCGTTTATACAGCGTACATCGAAGGAACACTGGAACATTTTGCCTGCTGCTGTCTTCCCGTCCTATTATATTTTAGGTAGCTTCAGGGCTTTTTTTTATGGTGGGAAAAATCATGCATTGACATCCCCCGCCCTTGGGCGGAGTGGGAGATAGTGTCAGACTCTTACTGACTAAAAGACCCACCCCGTTCCTTCTAGCCTTCATACCGGGGCTCGAGCGCCCTTTCGGATAACCCTGGCCCCAGTAGGCTTCGACCCGGCTGGGTCCCTGCTGTTACTGACAACTACTTGAGGCGCGCGGGAACAGTGCGCGCCGTCGACAACTTGGGCTTGGTCTGGACAGTTACCGGACGGCCGGACAGTGAGCTACCCATTGTTCACTGTCCGCAAGCCCGCGTCTACGTTGGCCGGAAATCGGGATCAGAATCCCGGCGGCGGCGGCGATAACGCTGATGCCTGATGCGTTCGGCCTCCTCCTTCGCGAGCATTACTGCTTCGCAGAAGGCGTGCGACCGCCTGCCACTCCTCCTCGCTCCGGACCATGGCCTCAACCAAGGCCCGGCGCGAGGACACGGCGATGCTCCGCCCAAGCAGGGCACACCTCGATTGTGTGCTCCACCGTGTCCTACGGGCGTTCCACACAGTGACGACACCCGGGCGTCACTTCCGCATGAATCGAGTGCAGGAAACTCCCGAACGAACCATGTCCGGTGAGTACCTGCGTCATGCGGAAGGTAAGGACCCCGTGAGGTCTTTCCAGCCACGCCTCAAAGAGGGGACTTACCGCCATGATTGTGGCTTGCCCAGGTAGTTTCAGGGCTAGAGTGCTCTTAATAAACTAAAGCGCCTCACCATCAACGATTGCATCACTGCAAAATGAACCGAATCGGTCCAGCCGTTCTCGAGTTTTAGCGAGACTAACGAACAGTTATTCATTTATAAATATTTACATGTAACCATGCAAGGAACCATCGCATGCAATACATAAAAATAATGAACAAACATTCACAACACACATAAATAAAGCGAAAACGGTTCGTTAACTGAAATTCTTCAAAATGTATGTTTCAGAGAATCAGTTCCTACAACAGGAAACAATTTAAATTAATTGACACGATACAAAATTCTGAGAACACTACCGTCAAACAGAAATCCACGAATACTATAATGATACCTATACATCTATATATATACATATAAGTAAAATTGGAGTGTGTTTGTAATATTGAAATGACCGACTTTTTACTACATGCATATGAATATCTATACATATAATAAAATCGTAGGACAGTCAAAACTGTACATTGAATATTTTTTTTAAAAGAATACTTGGGGCGTGATCTACAATCGATACCGAAGCCAAAAATATAGTTTTTAGAATTTTTGTCTGTTTGTCTGTTTGTCTGTATGTATGTCCGGGATAAACTCAAAAAGTACTGCATGGATTTACTTCAAATTTTGCATGAATATTACTAAGAGGTCGGGTCAACATATAGGCTACATATTATCACGCTATCACCTACGGGGGAGGAGCTGTGAATCTTTATTTTTTTTATGCATTCTGTGACAGCGTGTAATATAAGGACGCAAATTTAAATGTTGTTTTTGAGTAAGTCATGCTATTATCTAGCTTTACACTATAAAAACTACGCCATTAAAGTAACTTGGGCAGAGAAACATAGTTTAATGAATGTTAGTAGTATAAACACAATTTTAAAGCAGCGCCATCTATTAGATTTCATCATAATCAAATCAAGTTATATGTTAACAGTTTTTGGAAATTAATCATTTAAATTTGATCATGTTGGCGAGGTTAGTAGTTAGTTATTCTTAAAATTCATAGATGGTAATGTGCATTTTCTTCATATTATAGTTCGTTTTGACAAATTCAAGTTCCAACAAAACCCTCAAAATCTTTGCAGAGTTGAGGAAGACAATTAAAAAAAAATGTGGTGTTAGGTATTACATGGTGGCATTTCTCAGACTCTGTGGAGTCGACCAGTTTGCGAAATACCTTACGTATGACGTGGTGCCTTTATATTACACGTACGACAAGCAAAGGGGTGTATTCAACCGACATCGACGAGGAGGTGCTGTGAAAGGTTTTCCGGGAATTTTTCAAGGACACCGCATTGGGTAGGGTTTATACCGTGCACCCGAATAGTGGCGAATGCTATTTTCTGTGGTTTTTACATCACACTGTCCCAGGCCCAACGTCTTTCGCCTTTCTGAGGACATTTGATGGCGTGGAGTATCCCACTTACCGCGCAGCCTTTTGCCTAATTGGGATGACACCCTCGTGGAGGCAAGCGTCAGTGACAGTCCCACATGCGTCATCTGCTTGCCGTCATCTTGGTGTTTTGTGGAGTCGCGAACCCGATAGCTTTGTGGGAGAAGTATCGCCATCATCTGTCTGAAGATTTTCCACGAACTTTGAGGCGTGCTACTAGAGACGAACTCGAAGTAACTGATGAACGCGTGCTGAACACCTGTCTCAGTTCACTTCAAGATGTGGTCATTTCTATCAGCGGCAATCCACTGATCGAATATGGGTTACCAGCTCTCCAATTATCACCACATCAAGACCGTGGAAATCGGGAGTATAACGCTACAAATTAAGATCTGGGCGAAATAACCACCATACGAAACTACCATGTCGCTTTGTTCTCTTGAGAGCAAAACCAAATTTATGACACCGTCCTTGAAAGCGTTGGGCAAAACCAGGGTAAAATGTTTTTCTTGGATGCTCCTGGTGGAACAGGAATAACATTTGTTACCACTGGCATACTTGCAAAGGTCAGGAGGCAGGGCAAAATTGCTATTGCTGTAGCGTCGTCGGGAATCGCTGCCACACTGCTTCCGGAAGGCAAGATAGCACGTGCCATGTTAAAAATTCCTATCGATTTAGAGAGCGCCAAAACGCCTGTTTTTGGTGTGTCACGTAACAGCGATAAGGCACACGTGCTCAAGGATTGCTCTCTGATGATGAGTGTACGATGGCCAATAGGAAGGCAGTTGAGGTCGTGGACAGAACCCTGCAGGACATCTGCAGGAACTAACATTTGATGGATGGTGTCACAGTTCTGTTCAGTGGCGATTTCCGGCAAATACTTCCCGAGGTGACGCGGGGATCGAGGGCTGACGAGATGAATGCTTCGTCGAAACGATCTTCGTTGTGGTCACGAGTTCGTACACTGCGCTTGACTATTAATATGAGAGCTCGGCTCGGCGGCAATGCACGTGCTCAAGAATTCTCCGATGTCCTTCTAAGTCTTGGCGAAGGCACTCTACCAGAAGAGAGAGGTGGACAGGTGGTCCTTCCAGAGTCTCTCGGTAGAGTGGTATCCAGCTTAAAAAAACTCATTCACTGTGTGTACGGGGACATCAGTCGTATACCGCACCAGCAGAATTCTTGGGTGTGTGAGCGGGCCATTTTGACGCCCAAAAATGATCAGGCTGCAGCAATTAACGAATGCATTCTCTCGGAAATTGAGAAGAATGAAGTGGTCTACACCTCGATAAACACTGTTGTCGAGCAAGATGATGCCACACGTTATTCCGTGGAATTTCTGAACTTTCTGTCAGCAAGTGGACTTTCCGCGCATACCATCAAGCTGAAAGTCGGTGTCCCGATTATGCTTCGAAGTTGTGACGGGACCCGCCTTAAAGTCATCTCGCTCCACACAGACACACCATTGAGGTGGAAATTCTTACGGGTTGTGGCGTCAGCGAGGCAGTATTTATACCACGCATTCCCCTCATACCCCATAACTTCCCGTTCCAGTTCAAGTGCGTACAGTTCCCCGTGTGTGTTTGCTTCGCGATGACCATCAATAATTCGCAGGGGCAGACACTGAGGGCAGCGGGTGTCGACCTCAGTACGAGTTGCTGCTCACACGGGCAACTGTACGTCGCTTGCTCCCGCGTCGCCGGTCCTGACTCTCTTTACATTTTGGCTCCTGGCAATATAACTACCAACGTAGTTTATAGGGAAGTCTTGTAAGGTATGATACCTTTATACGTATTTTTACTCTTTTGTGTCCTGGAATGTATTCCTGCACTATTTTCTCTATTTCCTTCAGTCTCATCTTATGACTGAACTCAGCAGGATTCCCATATTACTCTCTTCACTAGCTTTGTTTGCGAAAAAAACTTATATTATAATGCTATTTTAAATTGTTTATTTATAATGCTATAGCGACACTGGTACCTTAAGTATTTTTAGTGCTGTAGAGGCTTCACGCAGACGACGTCGCGAGCAGCAGCTAGTACACCGTTAAATTTTAATCGTTTTAATCCCGTGGAGGGTCAATCCGGTACATGAAACACTATCGATTTGTAAAGATAAAATTAAAAAATAAAGTACCTCTTTTTCAAAACTCGTATTAATTCACGCATGTACGAAATTAGTATCTTTAAGAAAACGTCAGCTGGACGAGTTCAATGAACTGTAGTTAATAGTCGGCGTTGCGTACAAAGTACCTACAGGTCATTGAACTCGCTCAGCTGACTTTACATTACGTACATGCGTAAATTAATACGAGTTTTGAAAAAGAGGTACTTTTTTTTCCGGATTACAAAAAAAAATATTTGTGATGTAACAAACCTTAAAAAAATAAGTACCTACTTAGTGTTAAATGAATGAATTAGATCCTTCCAAAATGAATCGATCGCAAGCACAGAATAATTAGTTTATACAAGTAGTGGTGTAATTTTACGAGTTTTGTACTGACAAAGTCCTTTTTCCCGGACTTCCCAGTAATAATAATAAAAGGAGATATTCTTTTATGGTTTCAGCATTCTAGATAATGGTCCAACAAACTTGCCCGCCAGTGTACTGTACTAGTTTGAATTAATACAGTACTAGTGAGCTTTTCGGGCGATTGTATTACACTGGATGTGCATCTAATGATCCATGCAATTGTGGGCCAATTATTGAGTCAACTGTGTGGCAACACTGAGTGCAGTGAACCTTATCAGGTGTTGGACTGGCGATCGCGGTTTATTTGCTATATACAATATCAACTGAGGAAATAATTGGTTTTAAAATATTCTAATATCTGAACTTATTTTTTGAATTCGGTTACGATAAGTGGTTCAAAATAGTTTTGTTAACAAAACACACAGTTAGGAATCATTTTTTTTTGATGATATAATCCAGTACTTGAATGCTTACCATTCATCTGGTTTTGTTTCGTCATTTTTGATACCGACTTAAGAAATTAAAGCTTTTTTTAGTCTGTCCCACTCCTAGAAAAAGGCCTCCCTCGCGGGCTTGCGTTTCCTCTTACCTGTTCTGTTGGTATCTGTCTAGTTCGTCACGCCATCACCTTCGTGGTCTACCGCACTGTTTTAGAGCACCAACGTTGTGCTATTTTGGCCCGCAGCCTCGAAATTAAAGTTATTTCGCATTTTTATTTTATTAGTTTTTGAAGTCCGATGAAAAAAGATTGCACGTAGCGGAGATGAGAATGTTAAGATGGATATGTGGTGTGACGAGAATGAATAAAGTGAGAAATGAGTATATTAGGGGAAGTTAGAAAGTGGCACCAGTGACTGAAAAGCAGAAAGGGAATCGTTTGTCTTGGTATGGTCATGTGAAACGGAGGGACGAGACGCATGTTGCTAAAATAGTTATGAGTTTACATATGGATGGATGGTGGGGAAGAGGGAGGACAAAGAAAAGATGGATGGATTGTGTGCGAAGTGATATGAAAGAAAAGGGAGTTAGTGATAGCGTGACGAGTGACAGGACAGAATGGAAGAAAAAACGTGTTGCGCCGACCCCAAATGAAACGGGACACGGGCAGGAAGATGATGAGTTTTTGAAGTCGGAAAAAGAAAATATTCAATTTTCTTTTTTACCGTTTTTCACTTTGGTTGAATTGCGGTATTCCACGCTAAAATTCAAAAAGCAAATCTGATAACATAGGTACTTTCTTTGGGGTGGAAAATCATTAAATGACTTTTCCCGCTTTGGGGTGAACTACCTACTGACTAAAACCTCTCACAAGCTCATATCCATAACCAAACTTCTTCTTCTTCGTCTTCTTGAAATAGAATATTTACACCGATTTTCATTCACTATAACCCAATTACCGTCTCTAATCGAAAACAGTCCATGATAATATTTTTCATACTAGATATTAATTATATTTTGCAAAGAATCTTTTTACGAAACTGCGTCCAATTTGTCTCACGAGTAGCAAATTGATGGATCAAAGGTTAAATTTGATCCAGTTAAAGATTTTGTCATCAATCTAAAAAAGGTTAAATCAATTTTTTTTTCATTTTTTTTTTTATTTGCTCCTTCATTCTGATAATGTTCTGATTTAAAATCAGCTTAGATTTTTAAAAGTATTTCGAAAGAAATGCATTCTTTGTTTGATTATAACTGTAAATTCAATTATTTTTTGCTTTTTATTGAAATAAACTAGATCTTGACTGCGAATTTACCTTATGGTAACCAGTTAGGTATGCAATTGTTGATGGTGAGTCGCATTAGTTTAGTACATTTCCATTTAGTAGCGTTTTCCACATTTTTTTTTATACATTTAATATTACAGAAAACTAATTGCTTCACTATTAATCTGATGGACGTGACGAAATGAGTACATATAGCATTTACTCTTCTGAATCAAATTATAGGTACTTAAAAAAATACAAACTATCCAATACAATTAAAATTCAATAGCCAAAACGATACAGAAATAGATTAATAATATAATTATTAAACAATAATATTTTTTTAATATAAATATTGCAATTTAATTAATTCAATTGTAATTAATTCGAATTATACTCGAAATTTCCTTCCTGATTTTTTTCTTAACTTGAATATGCACTGATGCACAATCAAGCAAAAAATATTGTATTTTTACGTGTTCAAGACTGACCCCAAAATAACTTGAGATAAAAAATACAAATACCGAATAATGGGATGAAAAATAATTAAAAACACAATTGTACCTCTTAAACTAAAAAAGCATATCGAAAAGTACCCAGCAAAAATTGGCTTCAATTCGAAATGGAAGGAATTTAAAATTGAAAGTATTGAACTAGGCAACGTTATAGGTACATATCTACACATCATAATTAATACTACAAAGACGGATGATCTTCAAAACCAGGAGAAAAATAAAGAATCAATAAGTAAAAGAACTAAAAACAGATGACATATATTATTTGACTTAGCTATTCTTTTCCACTGCTGAACAAAGATCACCCAAAATCCCTCCATAGGTATTTTTGAACAACCTCGAACCAGGCCTTGTGGTGGGCGACTAGGTCGTCTTTCCACCTTTTCCCAGGCGGACCTCGTGTACCTTTCGTACAAGGTGAATTGAGTTCATGTTTGGTTATTGTTATCACAAGATTTGGATTAAAATGTGAATGGGTTAGGAACTTCTTGTAACATATTATTAAAGGTTACGTTCACTGTTTTGTTGTTACAGGATATTTATGTTAAAATAAGATCTTAAGATGTTATGTTGTTCTTGTGATTTAGGCTAGTTCTCTGTTAGATCTATCACTGTTATTAGAACTTTGTTTATATTGAGATTTCAACTACCACTTACCAAGGACTTAAGGTCAAGAAACCCTTCAGAGATCAACTGCAGAAAGTTATTATTAAAAAACGTTCAATTTATAAGGACATTCTGCAATAAAGTCCTTGGGAGGCGGTATGTTCAAGTTTAAAACCATATTTAGGTAGCTATATTAGTGTTAAGATAGTTTATACAGATTTGCCTAGATGGCGTATATTTAATTAGTTCATATTTTATGTGATAGATGGCGTTGCGTAAATACGTCACATTTTTATAATTCGCTGTTAAGATTTTCAGTGCTTTCATGACCCTCCGCGGTACGATTCGAATAGGTCAGTTTCAAAATAACTCACGGTGGTTACGAGTACTACTAAGGTAGTCAGTGCGCGTAATCAGATCAAACATTGGTCCGTGATTCTATGCAAATAAATTTTATTCTATTCTATAATTCTAGAACAATTAAAAATATGGTCTAATGTAAATGCAGTGATTCCTTTTTCCTTCTCCTTACTTCACCAGTTTAATTGTACAATTTAATATGACAGCCGAATAAAACGAAAATATAAATCGAATTAAAATACATGCATTCTCTGTTAATATTATACGAATGTTAAATCCTCTTACAGACGCTTTTTTTTTTTAAAAAAAAGCTTTCCATTCCAATTCGATTTTCAATTCAGAAAAGCAACTGGCCTGATTCGAAAACATTCCACGAAAGTTCTTTATTTAAATGTGACTATTCTTTTTTTATTTTAATTGCTGGTTGTAAACATGAGGTAATGAACCGAAACAGAAAAAATATTTCGTTTCGCAGGTACAAAGCAACCGTAACGTTTTTTCCCTTGTATTTACATTGACGTAACCGTATTTACCCGAAGTCTTTTTCGGCTTTTCAAACATTGATTTCATTGAATAGCAAAAAGTTCGAACAAGATTCGAGAGCTGCTGGTATTTTATTGCTATTTTATGAAGAAAACTTATGTTTTCGACAATCGATAGATTTTTGTAGGTAAAATACAATTATCTTACTAAAAGCGTATATGGAACTAATTGATCAAGTTGGTAACAAGACTTTTCAGATATTTTTGGTCATTTAAATTATAAATAACCAAAAATATCAGATCAGATAGTTACATTAGTTGTACTTAGACGGCACGATTAGCACAGTGATTGGCTGCTGTACTGCGTGTCGTGGGTTCGACTCCCGCACAAAATAAAATGTTTGTGTGGCCTATAGTTATTCCGGGTCTGGGTGTCTTGTACAAATGAATTTAAAAAATTGTGAACGCATCCACGCTACAAAAGTCATTCTCAGAGCGGAGCAAAGTTTTTTTAAATAGAAAGACAAACGATTTGTTTTTAATATTCTCTCTGGACGGAGAATTCTCATAGAGAATAGGTTTGCACCGTGATAATGGTAGCAATATAAGCTGATTATTATTATCAATGAATTCTGTGTATCAAATAATTACGTATGACAAGTCGCGATTCGAGGTGCCATGGCGTCCGCGTCTTCATAAACAAGCACGCTCGCTCTTAAGACGCGTCTTCCTTTTGAATTTATTTAGGTACAACCTAACTGAATATTTTTTAAATGTTTTCCTATTTATCTTGATACCTGAACCGTATTGTAATTTTGACTGTTTCACTGGTTGTGTGGACATTTTAAATTTCAGTATCAATTTAGATTTTATATAAGATACAACCAACGAACATTGCCGGCCATAACACACTGTCAGCTTAACTCCTACGAACAAACGTGAGTCTGCACTATAAATAGAGGCACTGCGAAGCCACACAATTTAGGGTAATCGTTTGAATAATAAATACAGTGCACACCACTCGGGAGCCGTATCAAGGGTTCCGCAGAACACACAAATCATATTATGCAGCACAGTTGGAACGAATGGGCGAAATATGCGAGAATTAAGTTGTCTTGCCGGAACTGACTGGGCCAAACGGTTTTTGATATAGAATGAGTACCAGCGTAGGTACCTAGGATGAGTACCTACCGTTTATAACTAATATGATTGGTTTTTTTGGGGGGGAGGGGAGCTAATCTCCACTTATATAATAAAGAGGTAAAGTTTGTATTTTTTTGTTAAATTATATTTTTGGAGAAGAAAGTTTGGAAGGACTTGGGGGAGGCCTTTGCCCAGCAGTGGGACAGCAAGGGCTAGAAAAAAAAAAAAAGATTTTTTTGTTGTAGGAGGTAATCTCTGGAAGTATTGGTCCGATTGCGATAATATTTTCACCGTTAGAAAGCTAGTTTATTTCTGGGTGACATTGGACACACAATTATTTATATTCTATGTATGCGGGCAAAGCCACGGGCAAAAGCTAGTCATTATAAAATTGCTTTTCCTGTTCCTTTCCCGGGTTGAGCGAAATGAGTTGTCAGATTTTTACTGATGAAAACCAACCACTCCACTGAAGGCCATCCTTCAGGTGCCTATGCCTTCAAGAGTCTCGGTAACTCTTTCCATAGTGAAGAATAAGGTGCCTATGATAGAGTCGAGTTCTCGGTATTTTTTTTTTTATTATTATCTATTGATAGGCTCGCGTTTGACCACCATCTCATCTAATGGTAAGCGATGATGTGGTCGATGATGGAGCACGCTTGCCTAGAAATCTAATGTAGGTAGATAGTTATCATCTTTGAACGCCGGCGTTCGCGCACCTATTGTCTTTCAATTGTGTCTGTGATTTCCAAGATTGAAAGGTTAAATAAATAAATAAGGTAGTTCCTAATTAAATAGCTTACTATTATTAACCCGTTGTATGTCCGGAACGCGGATCCACGCGAGACACAATAACTTTTTAATTGTGTCTCTAATTACGGCATACGAAAGGTTAATACTTAAAAAAACTAATGACTAGTTATAACATATTTTCATAAACTTCTTTTTAACTAGAAAAAGAAAAACGCGTCCAGCGTTATTGTCGAATTTCGCGCGAAAATATAAAGTTTAAACGCATTTTTGTGGCACTTACCTATTAATTGAATTTCGTGTTTTTTCAGTATTTTACTAACCCTTTATGATTGAATTGAGACACTGTTCAAAAATTGATAGAATATCGAGTAAAGTGGGGTAATTTTAACTTTGGCAAAAGTTTATTTACCAACATGAGAAATTGGATTTACTGTGTTTCTATTGATTAATACAATCAAGATCGAAAACTTTACGTCGAACAGGCAGTCCAGTTGAAAGGCCTCCTACAAGATGGACCTTGTAGGAGACAAAAAAGGTTGCGGGAATGATGGATGCAACACGCACGGGACCAACCATTGTGTCGATACTTGGGGTAGATCTATGTCCAACAGTGGACGTCTTTCAGCTGAAATGATGATGTTGATGATTAGTTATAGTTCGGGTCAAAATTATACCTCAGGATCAAAGTGGTTACTTTAGGGTACCCTATTCTACATTGAAGAGAACGACGTAGGCTCCTCAGCACTACCCCTTGAAAGAAAACTCATAGCCATTAGAACATTTGATTTTAAATTCGAAGTACCTTCAAAAGTGTCTGGAGTCTTGATCCAAGCACCTGCGACAAAGTTTCCAACACCACCCGAACTTTTAAGACATGGGAATCCTTTCACTCTGTCCCCACTCACCTACTCAATAATATAACAATTAATGGGTGGAACTCTTCAACTTGTGTAGAAGAGTGCAAACCTAAGTTGTAACTTATAAATAGTTGGGAAAAGATTTCTAAGTTACAAGTTGCTAAGTTTGTAAGATGCTCTCTCTAAAGTTGGGAGTTGAGCGAGTCTTAGGGTCCTCCCCCACGGCAACTTTTTGCATCACTACTAAAGGTTTCTTCACACGTACCACAACTACACTACTTCGCAACGACAAAATGCTGTCAAGCAGTTATTACGTGTGAATAGTGTCGCTGCAGCTTTTTGTAGTTGCGTTGTGGTACCGACAAAATGTCGATATGGTTGCGTTGTCGTCAGTAGTTGCAATGCGGTTACGTGGTGTGCAGACACGGTTACGCACTGTCGTTGCGTCGACGCAACGTTGTGTTTGCGATGTGGTCGGCCACTAGTTCGCAGTGTCGCTGATGAAAGAAAGAAAGAAAGAAAGAAAATACGTTCATTTGGCACACAGGTACAAACAATGAGATAACAATTATTATAGTATATAAACTTAAACTTAAATATATCTACATGGTATGTCTCACGGCTGCGCCAAATGGGTCCAGTTCAGCATGATGCCAGGCCACTAAGTAGCAGTTGCCTGACGCTGGTTTTCAACTGAACCTTGCTATGAGTGAGTGAGATTATTATTGTTGGTGGCGTTGTTTATTAGTCAGTGTCAGTTATTTATTGGCGGTTGCGTTGTGGTGGCGACGTGGTCGGTATCACACACACAGTCGATAACGACTGCAAAATGTGGTGCGTGTGAATAGTCCTATTCATTTTCAATACGAAATATACGCCCGGCCACGTAGTGTGGTTGTGGACTTGGTATGGTTGATACGAGTGAAGAAAGAAGAAAGAAAGAAAACTATTTTATTTGGCATACACACTCGTAGATACACACAATGTAGTAACAACATGTAGACACTAATAAATTATTATATATAAAAAAGAGACAACTAACTATGTGTGTCTCACGGCGGCGCCAAATAGGTCCAGTTCAGCAATAATGAAGAAGCCCTAAAGCTCGTTAGTCGCTTTTGCAACGCGCTACAGAAGCGAAACCAACGCGCTACAGCATCGCGACTGTAGCGACGCAAACGCGCAACCATGACGAATGACAGCAGGAAGAAAACGGCAGGAGTGATATAAAAACCTCATTTTTCTTAATGAATTAGTAAATAAAGAGTGGAATTCCCTGCCGGAGTCTGTGTTTCCTGATAGCTACAACCTAGGGGTCTTTAAGTCGAGAGTGAAAAGGTTACTTCTAAGCAAGCGTGCTCCATCGTCGGCCACATCATCACTTACCATCAGGTGAGATAGTGGTCAAACGCGAGCCTATCGATAATAAAAAAAAAAACAATCCGTTTGCATCGCAACAGAAGCGCGACAAAATCGCGTTAGCTGAGACTTTTGATGTGGGCGAGGGCAAACAGCTAGCGATTGCATCGCGACTGTATCGAAGCGAACGCGCGACAGCATCACTACTGTATAGCTACAAAAAGTCGTTGTGGGCGAGGGGCCTTAGAAAATAAGTTAGGTTGTAAGTTGTCGATGACTGGTTCTGTACATGGTTTTAGATTGTCTGGTAGTTTTTTGTGTACCATTTTGTGGTTTGATGTACTTTTTATTATGACTTATAGCATAGCTCTTTGAGTTAGTTTCGGTGTTTCATTTCAGGCTAGATAAATTGATATATTCTTTATTGTACACCAAAAATGAAAATTACTTATAGATCTTAAAATTAAAAGGTGTCACAATGTGTTCAATGTGAAACTAAGGTTGCCGTCATAGCACGAAGAATTGCCAAACTTAAGTGGCAATTGGCTGAAAGGTTCTGGAGTGGCGACCGCGTACCGGAAGACGCAGCGTTGGAAGACCTCCTACAAGGTGGACCGATGACCTGGTGAAGGTAGCGGGAAACCGATGGATGCAGGACTCACAGGAACGTTCGATGTGGCGACGCTTGGGGGAGGCCTAAGTCCAACAGTAGACGTGTATTGGCTGAAATGATGATGATGATGATGACAATGTGGTATTATCGCTAAAAGCGATTTTTACAGACAACCTTTGGATGAATTAGATTGATATTTGCAAAATATGTACCTATCATTTATAGCACCATCAACCTTGTATTGTTACCACTACTGAGACTCAGTTCTCCTCTCTGGGTGAGGAAATGGACCGTATATGTATATCCAACATGCGGGCCCAGTACGGATTGTCAAGTGTCTTCGAATTTTTGGTTCTAGAACATGCTGGTTTCCTCACGATGTTTTCATTTACTGTTTGGAAATTATGACTAAGGCAGCAAAACTGTAGGGGCCCCGCAGGGTTTTTTGAAAGAGTTACCTTTGTTCTGGAACGCAATGGGCAACTGAAGGACATGGACAGGGATGGTTAGTGGTTAAAAGTTGGTCATTCCGTCTCACATCACCCTAGAACGGATTTTTTTTTTTTTTACTTGATATAAACTGGTGCTTGACTGCGATCCCACCTGATGGTAAGTAGCGATGCAATCTTTTATGGTGAGGTGCACTAGTTTATTAAGAGCCTATTCACTCTAGCCTTGAAGACACCCAAATTAGAATTGAATAGGTTGACTGGGAGAGAATGCCTTGTTGCATTAAGTCCACCTATGTACCACTACTGTACATGAAGTTTAAATAAATAAATAATAAATAAATTAAAATGCCTTTAACGAGTTTCATGTGACAAAATAAAAATGTGTTCATAATAAAAATAATAACTAAGCAAATAAATAATATTGGCCGCTAATAAAACGGAAACAAACAATAAAAAAGTGGCATGGCGCTAAACTAATTACATCAAAGCATTTATTTTCTAAGAACAGTTTAATTACGAGCGTAAACTGTTATTATGTTAATATTCTTTCAAGAAAGTTATTGTGATTGAAGGAACTTTTTGCTTTTTTATAATTACTTAATTTTTCTTCAGTGACACTAATTATTATTTTCTGTCGTTTTGAGAATTCGGTTTAGTAATAATATATAATATAATATTCCACAACTATCACACAACGCCGTCTAGTCCCAAGCTAAGCAGACCTTGTGTTATGAGTACTAAACAACTGATAAACATACTTATATATTTCTAAATACATACATAATATAGATAAATTACACTCAGACACAGAACAAATGATCATGCTCATCACACAAACATTTGTCCTGGGTAGGTAGTAATAAGGTTTTATTGTTTAGTTTAATTTAGTTTAATTAACTTGGAATTCTGTGCATAAATTGTTGAATTTTCTTGTTCATCTTTTATTAAGTATGTAACTCCAGGGTGTGGAACCCTGAGCATTAGAATAAAAGTATAAAAATGTTTGAAGCACGCCACGAAACACCGCTCATAGTGCTGCGCGCCTACTTCTCACTCGCCACGCCACTCGCCGCTAAAACCGAAGTTGTGAACAGGACGTGACCATCACAAAAACATACAAAAAGATCTGTAAGAAGAAAAGAAATTATAACTACACCAGAACGGGTAATTACAAAAACAGCTGTATGCAAAACGTCACTGACATCAAATCATGAGAACTACGTAAGAAGCATGTCCGATTCCCCGCTCGCCGCGCCACTCGCCGCTAACAAAAACATACAAAAAGATCTGTAAGACTTACCTACCAATCACCATGACCATCATTTCATTCGCAAGTCCACAGCTGGGCTAAGTCCTCCTCCAGGCACTGCCACATTCACCAATCCTGTGTATCGTATCCGTCGGATTCCCACAACCCTTACCAAGTCATCGGTCCACTTTATGTAAGGTTTTCCAACGCTGCATCCTGTTCCACCAACGCCTCAAGGAGTTGTCAGCAAACCGTAGGAGCGCAGCGGTGTCGAAAACTATTTGGGCCAAGGATATGTTTTTGAAAAGAAGATTCGGCCCCGGTACGAAAGGCAACGAAGGAACAGGAGTGGGTTTTCAGTCAGTAAAAGTCTGACACTATCTCCCGCTCCGCCCAAGAGCGAGGGATATCACTGGATCATTTTTCTACTTAAAAAAAAAAAAACCTGTCAGCTCCACCAACCATCTGTTCTGCCAGCACTTTCCAAACTATGAGGAAAAAAATCCTCAAAACTTAGTATTTTAATTTAAATATATTACAAAACTTATGGTATAAATTACTGTGTTTCCTAGAGCAATTCTTTAGTCCGGCATCGGTGACCGTCGGTAAATTTATGCGGGACAGTTTACAGTTATATGCACATAAAACTGTGAGGTTTACTATCTACTAAACGCTAGTGTATTTCATTATTTTTGGTAACATGTGTATGTGGGGGTTATTTTACTTTGTGACTTAGTACATAAGTACCATATTGCCATTAACCCATTGAATGAGATACCCATTTTTTTTTAAATAGTACCCATGGAGTGTCTTGCCGTTTCTTCTCCATAGGTTACGACCAATTTGGAACCGTGCACTAGCTTCTGACGTTTTATAAGTGCCCAAGTAGGCCTATGTGAAATAAAAACATTTGAATTTTTGTTTTTTTTTTTTAATGCCGGAATTATTAGCTACAGTACCAAAGTCAGTTGCCTTCAAACAATTAAATATACGAATGTATCCGTATATGGTGTCAGCGATAAAATTCGGGCCCGGTTGCCAGTACGGATAAATCCATATACCTTCATATAAATACGTAGATTCCGCATCCTTAATTCGTACCCGCCCCACACACGTACGTACGTGTTTTTAGGCACCTGCCATGTATACTCTTCACACACCTTGGTTGACTGGTAGAGAATGCCTAAGGCATTAAGTCCGCCTTTGTACATTGATGTTGCATGAACTTTTAATTTGAGGACGTTCGTTCCCTCGCGAGTACGGCCTCCTATTTCGCTAGCATTACTGCTTCGCAGAAGGAGGCGACCGCCTGCCATTCCTTCTCGGACCAGATCGAAGCCTGAACCAGATCGCGGTTTGCTTTCGGTATAGAAACACTTTTTATTACGAAAGCAAGTTTCCTTAAGAGGCTGCTTTTCCACTCGATTATCGTCAACATCGAGCATGATTTTAAAGCTTGTTACTTCATCTAACGCAATCCAACGCGATGTTTGCCGAAAAGAGAAATAATGCCTGAAAACTCTGTTAACATTCGGTAATTTCTTGATTGTTTTTTTTTTATTAAAAGTTTTTGAAAAAATATCGTTTATTAGAATCTTGATAAAATTAGCAAGGCTATTGTTATATTTTTTTTACTTTTTAAATTTTTGAGTAAATTATGAATTGTCAAAGTTTATGCAAAATAACAGATTTTCCGAGGTCTTTACTGGATTAGTTTTAAACCAATTTATAAATCTATTTCAATAGAAGCCTAGATAATATCCACAAGATACTGGGTTTCCAAAATATCGAATGAAAATTTAGTGATAACGTCATAATCGCGTGGGATCGGTTGTATGAAAAATAGTGAAAATGTATGCCGAGTTGCATCCCTCTAAGACAATTTTCTACTTTATGC
Source organism: Mythimna albipuncta (assembly GCA_929112965.1). Classification (NCBI taxonomy): domain Eukaryota; kingdom Metazoa; phylum Arthropoda; class Insecta; order Lepidoptera; family Noctuidae; genus Mythimna; species Mythimna albipuncta. Next base: position 5,306,488 of record OV815973.1, read on the forward strand.
AGACGGAACAACTAATATGAATTAATATTATATTATACATGCGATAACAATTTTACGACAACTCTGAAACATGTATGGTATTGATGAGTGCTAGAGAAATATCACACATTGTAAACCAATTTGATGTAGGTATTTTCATAGTAAGTTGAACATTGTATAGACCTTCTAACAAAGAAGAAGAGTTAGTCAACACAGCCCGAACCCGTTCTTGGAAGTCACTAAACACATTACTAGGTTCCTACAGTTTATTTATGATTCCAAAAAAGACCTAGGTAATCCATTCTGTCAATGGCGCAATTTACTTCGAACTACATCCTGAAAAGTAAGTGGACAAGTTTGGTGTACCATGGTTGTCTCACGCCATGAGAATGCTATCCAAAATACCCTAATATATTTATTTTTACACCATCTGATCGATAATGTTGTTTTACACGTCATACAAACCTCACTTAAAGCAAGTCATTATATGCCTAGGGAGATAATGCAGTATGGCCGATCCGGAATAATGAGATTTGAATTTGGAGCATCAAGAATCGTCAACATTGTGAATCAAAATGTAGGCGCATCGAACAAGTTGACTTGAAATTCAAACCAAAGAGTACCTATGTAATCACTATGATTCAAACTGGCCACTAACAAAAAACAGAAAATAGAATAAAACGTGCGCACTGACGACACGGGAGCATTATAGAAAATTGAAACTATAGAATCTTGGAGTAGTGAATTTTGTTTGTTTGATGAACTTGTAAATATAATACTTATATTTCTCTAATATATGATTTGGTCGACCAAATTGTCTTTTGATTTTCTGACTTACTACTTACACAGATGGTGTAAAAAGTAGAGTATGCAATACGGGGATAAAGCTGTCTTGGTCTTGGGCGGCTTTAATTCCTCACTTCACTCAGGTTTCTTTATTAACTCCCTCGCAATGCTCGGGAGTTAATTTTATAAATCCCTAAAATCAACACCCTTCGTTTCGTTCGGAATTCAACATGCCGCCCGCGACTTAAAGACACTGCTTTATCCCCTAGTCACATAAACTACTATAGTTTATCACGTTTTGTTTACCAACATGCTTATATCAGTTAATTACGTAGACTGCAGGCGGAGGCTCGAAAAAAAACCAAAGTACTTTAAGCTAATTTATTATAGAACAAAGAAATTACAATTAATTTTAGTGAAACCTATTCGATGCTAGAATATGGAATGACAAAAACTTATTAAAAATAACTTATTGCTAATATGCCGTTTTGCTGCGTCGGCGGCTCGTGGCTGGCCCAGGTGTCGACGATGCAGTTTCATGTTTCCGACGTCAATCGAATGAATTGCTAGGTCGACAATATCCATTAGGGATTCGTATATAACAGGTTCTTAAGAATTCTGTTACCAACAATTTTTGGGTTTAGTTGCCAATAAACGAAAAATATTATTATTGAAAATATTTTCGTGATTTCATTGTTTTCGTCTCTGCGCTACCGGTATACAGTGGACATCACACCCATACCCATCAAACGTTTTAGGAACACATTCTTTGTGCGTACTGATAAAATATAGAATTACCTGAGTCTGTTTCCAGATTCATAATAATTTACACAGTACATTTTACATATAATAACCATAAGTAAATCTTGAATAAATAATTTTGCTAGTACCCAACAAATAACTATGTGTACCTATACAACTTAGAGGTCTCTAAGTAAAGAGTGAATAGTTTACTTTTAAGCAGACAGGTTTTATTATCGACCACATCATCACTTACCATTAAATGAGGTATCAGTTAAACGAGAACACATCGATAAAAAAAAATTGAAATTCTAGACTATCAACCTCACTACGAGCTTTCTCCATAAATAAATGCACACACATGAAGTTTTAATTGACGTCTCCCATTCCTAACACTCACCCGCCACCTCGTCTCTCAAGTAAGCACCTACTCGATTTTTTCCGTCTAAGTAAATTCTTGAAATTTTAAAAATGTCACCGCAAGCTGTCTAGACTGCCAGCGATCTCATTGTAAATAACTGATAGTGAATTGAAATTTATGGCTGAAAACATGCAAATATTCTAAAATATTCAATGAAAAACCTTTTTAGAATATTTAAAGTCTATCAGGGTTCTACAAATAATAGTGAGTGCTGACGCACAAACCTTTGACCCGCAGAAAATAGAAAACTTTTTAAACTAAACCCTTGTTACTTGACAATTGAAAGAGCATTTGAAAAGAAAAATATTGTGAACAAACAGTATGTAATTAGGAAATATAATTATGCAGCTTATCCCTTTAGAGTCGCGACAGGCCCTGTTACAGGTCTTGTTCCGGAGTAAGGAGGAATAGCATGCGAAGGAGGCGGTCGCACGCACGAAGAAAAGGTCTTTATGCCCCAGTCGCCGGGACCCCGACCCCAATTTCCAGCCAACGTAGGCGTGGGCTTGCAGACGGCGAGCAATGGGTAGAAGAAGTTAAAACATGAATCAATAGATACATTGACAATAGTTACGATCAGTGTTATTGTTATGTATTCAGAGCGTAATAAAAGCGAGGGCCTAGCTGGATGGATAAGGCGATTAATTGTAATTTCTCTCAAAATATTTGAGATACATTGGATCTACTTAGTAAATTCGTGAGATACATTGAACAAACAAAGCAATACGACTTAAGCCCAGCAACTCTTAGAATTACTGTATGTTAGTTCTACACGTAGTACATTTTTAATTTTAATTTGTTGAATAAAAATGGTATTTATATGTAGTGATAAAATAAAAATAAAACCGTGAATTTGGAATAGAATAGAATAAACTTTATTGTACACCAAATATACTTATACATAAACTTAAATCTATGGGTACAATGGCAGTCTATCGCTAACATCGACATCTACCAGACAACCTTAGGATGGATTGAAACGACTAAAATAAGACAGGGATAGTCTGCGATGTACTCGCTAACAATTGAATCAAACACTAGATAAGCATAATAAATATTACTTATCTATAACAATTCATAACAAGCCTTCCTCTAATAGCTTTATAATTCAATGGTTTTACGGAAAAGATAATATAAATAGTGTTACTTACGCCCAAAGCTATTTTTATAGAAAAGTGTGATACGTCAAACGAGACTTCTTAGATTTGTTATGATAATATATATTTTTTTTAATACACTCACTCTTAAAAACCGCTCTTATCCTACCACTTGGTGGGATAAGAGCGGGTTTTTGAGTACAGGCATGCAATAGGCAATAGCCTATAGCCTTGTGCGGGAAATATCCCGCACAAGTGCAAAAATGCGCGCGTGCTCTCCCACGCCATAATTTTATTACATTTTTGTATCAGGTTGGGCGCGCGTCATCCCTTGCGAGTCACCGGTCAACCCCCTTTATTCATTTCAGTGAGTGTATTGAAAAAAGTCGTTTGAAACACGTGCAATTTTTTTCACTGCAGCACACATCTCCATAACACACACGCTTACGGCTCGTGCGGATTCCGCCTCGGTTGCAATGACAAACTTTCTGCACTTTTATCAAAATGTACTATTTCGGTCTATCTCGAGTGGCCCCTGCTAGATCAACACGTAGAAGTCAGTCACCCACATAAAATAATGCATTTTATAACAAGTTTGAAAATGGCGCCAGTGACTGAAAGGTTGAAAGGAAATCGTTTGTCTTGGTATGGTCATGTAAAGAGGAGAGATGAAAAGCATGTTGCTAAAAGAGTTATGAGTTTACATGTGGATGGATGAAGAGGGAGAGGGAGGCCAAAAAAAAGATGGATGGATTGTGTGAGAAGTGATATGAAAGAAAAGGGAGTTAGTGATAGCGTGACGAGTGACAGGACAAAATGGAAGAAACAAACGTGTTGCGCCGACCCCAAATAAAATGGGACAAGGGCAGGAAGAAGAAGATAACACCGTTCTTTTAAACGCACACTCCACATAGAAGAGTATCTTACACGCTAAACATCCGATTCCCATTGTTTGTAAAATACAAAAATATGATATAAAATAAAAGTATAAAATCAAAGTTCGTTGATCCTTTGATCGGATATCGGCGATGAGTGTTCAAATAAAATCGGAGTGTAAGTAGGAACGTCGCATCGGTAGCCTGGGGCCTGGACCAGGGTGCACGTACGGGACTGGAGCGGAAGCGGGAGCGGTGGCGGGCGCGGTTATGTGGCTATAGTGCAACACGACTTTATATATTACTAACTTTTTCCCGTAGCTTCGCCGCCATACTTTAAATATAGCCTATCCCTCAGGAATAAAGCAACTTTCTATCGGTGAAAATTTTCGCAATCGGACCATCCTTCAGAGATTAGCTTCTACAAACAAAAAAAAAACTTTACCTCTTTATAATAGTAGTGTAGCAGTGTAGATTATTATTGTTAAATCTAGCGTATACGGTCTCATTGCTGGGCAAACGCCTCCCTCCATTCCTTTCATTGTTCCCAGCTTTGAGCCACTTCTTGCCAATTCCTAAGGAAGAAATCTAAGACGTCATCTCATTGGTCTGTCGCAACGCCATCTCCTTTTTGGTATGTCGCAACCATGTCGTGCGATTTTAGGACATCAACTTTGTCGAGTTTATAATAATAATAAGTATAATACATTTTTATTATAACAAATATAATAAATGTAATGTGTCTAAAAACACAAAACAGTAAGGTAAAAATGAAATCCGATAAAATATAAAAAATAAATAAAACCATCTTGAATCGGTGTGGGGGAAATGGTGTGTAATTGACTATATTATTTCTCTGTGACTGTGATACGATCTGTTCTTTCTATGTGTGAGTGAATATATTGTGTGTGCAAATTTTATTTAAGTATGTGTTGAATTACCTCAGTGTGCACCGGTATAGTCCTGACTAGCAAATAGTTGTCTTAGGTACATGATTTTTTTAGAAGAGAGGAAATTTTCAGTTTGCAATTCATATTTATTTATTTTATTTATTAGGGAAAACAAACAATAACACATAGGGAATTACATAAAAAAGACTTAACAATTATTTTACACATGTGATATCAACAACGTTCTCCACATATAAACATGAGACATTTGGTTTGACAAAAATGCTGTTATTTTTTATTTTTATTTTTTTAAAGGAATGCGAAAAGTTACTATAAATTACAATTGTGGTTCACAAAAAATAGAGCCGGCTTAATTATGTTGATTTTGAACATTATTTTAAATTTCCTTTTAGGCTCAGAAAATACATCTATATCACTGAAATTTTTATTAAAATTGCTCGTAAGGTGATGTAGAGGGGCACGCAAGCCAGCATTTGTTCGACTTATACTAGTGGCAAATACAGGCCGTGCGCGCACCTCGCGTCCCTGGCATGTTCTGGGCACCACAACGCACAACTTGTTACTAATATTTAAACAATCATACCAGTTATTGCATAAGTCATACAGAAATGTAGTTTCAAGAAAAGTACGCTTTGTATTTAAAGAGAGCAGATTAAATTTTTTAAGCAATTCACTATAAGAGAGTTAACAACTTTTAAAACAACGATAATGCACAGACTTCAAAATTTTTTTTTGTACACTTTCTATAGACTCAATATATTTGCACGGGTACTGCATATTCTAGTTGAGACCTTATTAAAGTCTTATAGAGGTATAAATAAGTACTAGGGTGCTTAAATTCTGTGGCTAATCTCAGCACAAAGCCATACATACGATAAGCACTATTGACAATTTTATTAACAAAAATAAGAACAAACATAACATATTTGTAAATATATTAGATGCTCAGCCGAAACAACTGGGGCTAGGAGCTTGAAATTTCGTAAGTAATTATGTAGGTGAGCACTAAGAGAGGATTATTCAAAATTAACCCCCTTACTTGTAGAAACAGGTATTTCATATTTAATGGTCTCATAAACAGAGTAATTCATTATGAAGCGAGTAGTAGAGATTAAACTGAAGTAAAAACAATTGACGATTTTGTTACTAGCAATGATGCTCCGTCTCGCCATGTTAGGTGCCCTCCATAATCACTTAAGAATGGATGTAAGCTGTTTCATATGTTTAATACTATTAGGAATTTCTCAGTAGCAGCCCGGAGTTTGGAAATTAGTAGTATAACGCCCCCTTACCACGTAAAACGTGTAGTCATGTTGACCTCGGAAAGTACGTAAAGCCAATCATGTGATACTTCCGTCCCTAGGAAACTATCAAAATATTAGAGTAAAAGAACAAAGAGTGCATCTGTACCTTGTGCGCTATAATAGAGATGTATTGGTGTCATGAGTAATTTAGTGATTTTTGTTTTTAACGGAATATCACACAGTTCACAGTGGTTCCAAGCAAGTACATTCATGAGACGCTAGCGAGTTCTTACGAGCGTGAGGAGGTTAAATATATTCATAGTATAGGAGGCGCCAGATAACCATGGAATGAAGTACATTGACCTTTTCCTAATATATCTGCGTAGGTACCCGAAACACAAATAATAAACTGATTTTATTACTAGACCATGTAAAGGATCACGATACATGTCGATTCAAGACAGCTTTATGTCTTTATTACCGTTTTTTTAAATTAGGAATGTCAACAAATGTAGGAGAGTCAATGACCGTTATTCCACCGTTATTTGGCGCCTATCTTTTTTTTTAATAGCCTATACTGTTCCACTGCTGGGTAAAGGCCTCCTATAAGACGCCTATCTTAGCAACATAATACACTAGCCTTTTCCCGCGGCTTCACCCGTGTGAAAAAATTAGCCTATGTCCGTCTCCAGGGTTCCAACTATCTATGTACCAATAATCATCAAAATCAGTTTTGCCATTTAGGCGTGAAGACTTAGGAAACAAACAAACAAACTCACTTTCGCTTTGATAATATTAGTAAGGATTAGTAAGGATTATGCTTCTGAAATTATGCTATTGTGTTAAAAAAATATGACCTTATTACAAATATCACCAATATTTCTCCCCTTACTATATCCTCTGCAAACTTGACTAATCTCCGTTGAGCTTGACTACCGTACCTAAGAACAGTACCCCTAGCCAAGTGTCTAATCTGCAATAGTTAACGCTTGTAGAAAGCTTCAAATGTACGGGAATGATTTCGTCTCGACGCTCAGTCACGTGGTCAGAACACAAGAATTGGCGGCAAGATCAACTCGAAGAGTTCGGCGCAAGCGAAGCTGTTGTAACTTCGCTAGGAGGGTAGGTTAGAAGGATTCAGCCTTCGTACCCGCCTCAGCTTCCGCGCTTGCTCCTCACCCTGGCCATGGCCTGAGGCTGCACCCTTGTCTCAGGCACGTAGGGTTGTATTGAGATAAACAAAGTGCATTAGATCGACTATGCGATGAATATGGAGCTATGTTGCAGGGCACATTTGAAGATGTTTATTTATTTAGTCATGTTTCTACTTTCTACACAGTGAGATAAAGTACTAGAAAATATTATAAATACAATTTTAAGTGTACAGCTGGCTAACCAGCACATCGGTGAAATGAGAAGTGAAAAAAATATTGTAATCAAAAGTTGTATCCTGAGCATAGCATATTTTTTTTTATCAAGTCAAATAACAATATCTTCACTAATATACATAATTACATACTATAATTATAATATAATAAAGAAGTAAAGTTTGTTTTTATGTTTTTTTGTTTGTAGGAGGTAATCTCTGGAAATACTGGTCCGATTGCTAAATTTTTTGCACCGATAGAAAGCTATTTCATTCCTGAGTGACATAGGCTTTATTTTATGTACGCGAACGAAGTCGCGGGCAAAAGCTAGCAATCCATAAATACAAAAGAATTAACATTACACAGTTAAATGAAACGTCAAATGTCAATAAATAACCCGCCCCTGATCGTTTCCGGTGCAAAAGTGCCCTTAACACACGCCGTGGCAAGTGTGTATGAAAAAGAAAAAAAATAGGAGTGGTCAAGAAGACTTTTAGAAGACTTTTTTGACCCTTTAGTGTAAGAACACTAAAGGGTCAAATAACTACCAACCTGTATAATGTAAATACCAATAACGCAACACGTCACTTCTGGGTATAGTATTTTCACAACGACCGATTTGGTGAATCTCGCCTCCATTAGGTGGTCTGAAAAGTATCCGACCTTAAAGTGAAGATAGCAGCACTCGTCAATAAAAGCTAGTGATTGTGGTTGTGCATATTTTGATAGTTACTCACCAAAGTTTCAGCCATTTTGAACTTATTTGACAGTCCCTAAAGTGAATCGATGTGAGATGCAGAAAAAGAAAATTCGTTTTCATCTAAACAACGCGCCTTCTCACACCTCAGCGATTGCCACAGCGAAAATCTACAAATTATGGTTTGATTTGCTTGATCATACACCTTTTGTGTGCGTGTACTTCCCAGATCTAGCCCCAAGCAACTTCTTTTTCTTCTCTCATCTAATAATTGCGCTTGGAGGATAGAGATTTCCGTCAAATGCGAAGGAAAACTTCGTGGATATTTATTTAGCAGAAAAAAACGCCAACTAATATTTGAACGGGTTAGAGAAATGGGGGCACCGCAGGGAAAAGTGTGTAGAGTTACAAGAAGACAATGTAAAAAAGATAAATAAATTATAAGAAAAAATGTCTTGTATCTTAGTTAAGTCGGAAAATTATTAGACCACGTGTGTTCCAGCAACACTCACAAATGACTTTTTAACTGAAGGACAAAATATAAAATATAATTTGTCCTTTAGTAATATTATCTAGGATTATATATTAGGGGGATATAGGGCATAGGCACTTATAAAACGTAGTTAAATAGTATATAGGCTAGTTTTAGAAGCATGCTAATGGATTCTACTCTATCCTCAATAAACCTTGGCAATATTTCGTTTGCTCTTCTTTCGCACATTCTCTACAACATGTATCTGCATAAGATCGAAGAAATGCTAATCCGCACTCGTGAGGCAATGAACTGCAGTGGGAAATATTATGCCTGAATGAGTTCCACCCGCTTTGATGTTATGTGGATTATGTAGATACGGCCTTTGCACTAAAGAGATGGAGCTAAATTCTATGAAATATGTTATGAGAGAATCCATTACGTTTTCTGGCTACTTGCCGAGATGCAAGTTAGTAAAAAGGTTATGTTACTGTAGGGTTTTTTTTAAGAGGCGGCCGGACGCGTGACGGACCAGATATCCTCATGTCCCAGCCACCGAGATTACGACCCCAACTTCCAGCCACCGTAAGTGAGAGTTTGAGGACGACGTGCAATAGAGAGCTCGCTGTCCCGCCGTCCGGTAACCTTCCAGATCAGGCCCAAAACGTCAACAGCGTGTAGTGTTCCATGGACCTCAAGGAGATGTTAACAAAATCATAGGGGCCTAGTAGGGCCGAAACCTACTGCGGCCGTGAATTCGCTTCTGTCCTGGAACGCAAAGCAGAGAAGTAACATAGGAGTGCGTTTTAGTCACTAAAAATCTGACACGCCCTTGCGCTCCGCCCAGCGAATCATTAGATGATTTTCCGCCTAAAAAACCTTGTATAAAACCTTTCAATCATAAGATTGTAGCTTAATGACTATACTCGTAAAAAAAAAACACCGAATTTTACAGTAGACAAAGCGTGTTATACTGTGACAGATTTTTATTGGAAGAAAAAAATTACCTTGATTACTTTATATGACTAGATTTTATTAATATGTTTGTAACATAGCATAGCAAGGCATAGCATAGTCGGCATTATAATGTTCCCACTGTTGGGACTCAGACCTCCTTTCTAGAAGAGAAAATGAGCCGTAATCCACCACGCGGGCCCAGTGCGGGTTAGTGGATGTCACATGTCTTCGAATTTTTGGTTCTAGGACATGACGGTTGCCTGACGATGTTTTTCTTCACCGTTTTGAGAGCAGTGGTGATGAAATACAATTACACAAAGTAATTGGCCTGGCTGGGTTTGAACCCGCTAGGCGCACATTTTTATGACATTTATTAGTAATTCATTTTTTTAAGACATTTTTATTTTTGTTTCACTTAATTTTAATCTTATTTAATTTCTTTATTGTACTCAGAATCTCCAATATATTTTGTACTTTTATACGCCTTCTGGTTAAATATGGCTGATGCTAATCTATGTCACCAAGTTTTGTACCCATATTTGCAAATTAAAAAAACATCTTATTATTATCACCTTTCTAAAACCAAATTACAAAATTAATTAGTTAAAAATACATAAATCAAACTTATTCAACTTTATTTTTGTCTCAACAGAATACCATCATCCAGTAATAAAATAAATAAATTGCCATAGTCGTTATAACCTCATTTAATTGAAAAACGATCTTGAGGTTTCCGGCTACGAAACGATCGTTTTGAGTTTCTTAAACTTCCTACTGTACAATTATGTATAAACTTTGTCGTTCTTATGGTAAACTTCTTTGTGCAGGCCTTTGCTGCTTGACTTCACGTGAACAACTTATTCAGAAATTAATATTAGCTGGGCTTTCACGAATGTATTTTGGATTTATTAACCAAATTCAAAAATCGACGCTGAGTTACTAGCCTGTTGGTTTACTACCGGTTACATATCGGAAAGTGTGCGTAGGAAACACATAACTTTTATTATACTATATACCTAATGTAAACTAGTGCTTATATGCGATCCCACTTGATGGTAAGTGTCTACATCCACAGTGATGCAATCGTTGATGTGCTTTTTTTGGTTGGTGAACCTAAGGATAGGAATTCAGTGCTGGAGCAGAGAGTGAGAAGCAACAAGTAATATGTAACCAAGCATTATATGTAACACATAATATGATTTAAAAGAGTGTCCATGGAGTTTCTTGCACGTTCTTCTCCATAGAGACCTACTCTTTGGAAAGTGCAATTTAGCTTCACTTTTCTTGGACTGACCGACATTTGACTATTCAAAAGTGCCTGTAAATGGTCTATTTGAAATAAATGCTTTGATTTTGATTTTGGAGCCTCTGTTGGAGTAATTCCTAGTGTGGGTCAAAGTTTACAAAAAAATAAAACTAGGCAAGTGAGAGTAGGACTCATGCACTGATCGTTCCGTACAAACTTACCTATGTAAATAAGTAGTTCAGTGCCCGAATGACGTCTCCAAGTTTTTTCCAATATTTTTTTTTACCAATATAAATTTACTGTGTCCAGATTTATTCCTATACCTGTGCTATAGCCCTTGATCTATGCCCAATTTCAGGATTCGGTGTCAACAGGAAGTAGCTTCAAAATTTTGATTCCCATAAGAGTGTCAAAATATAAGTTTTTTGCAACATAAACGGCCGTATCTCTTTTTTTTCGTCATCTTAGAAAAGTGATTTCTTTCACAGCTTCAAGGGACCGCCGACTTAAGCTTACGGTTTAATTTCGGTTCGATACCTCTACGCGTTCCTGAGATAAAGGACCTTGAAAGACAGACAACAAAATGATCCTGTAAAGGTACTGTTTTTTTCTTTTCGAGATACGGAATCCAAAAAATATTAAAGGATAATTAAATTCGTAGCAAAAACCCCATCTCTCATTACAAAACTCTCAATACCAGTGGACAATAAAAACAGTTTATCTGAGTAAAGTGTAATTAGTACATAGTTTAATTACTCCGGACGGCACGACCGGTGATTCGGTGGAAATCTTGGCCGGCTCCCTGCAATTAATGCAGGCTTTAACTGTGGCCGGTGGCACGATCCAATTACTAGGAGTTTGGCTTAAATAATGAGATGCAGTCTAGCCTGAATTATGTCAATCAATTGGAGACTATGGTACAATTAAAGCCTTAGGAATATATCTGAAGGAAGTGCAATTAAGTCTAAATAAAAAGACTCATTTTATTTTTTTAATAGTCTAAGTGCAAGTGACCAAAGAAAAGATGGATGGATTGTATGAAGATTGATATGATAGAAAAGGAAGTTAGTGATAGCATGACGAGTGACAGGGCAGAATGGAAGAAAAAACGGATTCCGCTGACCCCAAATAAGATGGGACAAGGGCAGGAAGATGACGACGATGAAGTGCATAAAAGTAAAGAGGTGGATTTAATTCATAAAACCCCAAGCGAACGCTGCTATTGTCTTACTATTGTGTCTCTAATTGACGGTATTTGAAAGGTTAATGTCTTACAGTGCGTTTCATTTAAGAGGTTCCTTTGCCGTAATGTTGGCAATACGGAAAAACAGTGTTGCTATATTTTTAGCAATGAAATTACTTAATATTAGGCAGATACTGATATTTCGTTACTTATAACAATTGCCCTATAATTTTTTTATTATTATTTCTTTTGGAAAATGTAAAAACTATTTTTGAATAAAACATACAACTTTGGGCTCCATTTCGATTGTCCTGCAAATCTTTCAAATACCGAAACTGCTACGCCGCAATATCGTACCTCTCTATCCAACAATTTCCTTTTAGACTTTTTTTTTTTAATAAAATCCCATTTCATTTATTCTCCATAAAGTGGTGCGACTAATGTTAAAATAAATTTAGTTTCACATTTCGTGCAAAAATTTTGGTAGAGAAAGCAACTCTTTTCATTTTTCCCTTCTTTCTTACTGTAGACAGACAGGGGAGCCAACATTACGGCAAAGGAACCTCTTAATTGAAACGCACTATAGGTATTTTCTACTCGTCAACTTTTGGGTGAGGCAGACAAATAAAAGGGTACTTAAGTGCAAAAAAGATAAACTGAATACAAATAAACTTTTAGTCAATTCAATTATTTACACTCAATAATGCGGAACTGATACAAATATAAAATACTAGCTTCTGCCTTCGGCTTCGCCCTCGTGAAAGTCGGTTTGTTTCTCCATACAAACTTTGGAACCCCGTTTCATATGAATTTCGAGAAATCCTCCCTTAGCGGATGTCTACAATCTATAAGGAACCAAATTGTAAGTTTGTAGGGTTATAGTTTCTGAGATTTCGTGATTAATCAGTGAATGGTATTTCGCTTTCATACAGGGTTATTCGCAAAACACTGGCAACCTCTCAGGACTGTGTTAGTAAAATCATAAACAACAACTTTTGTTCTATGACTTTTAAAAATTTATCATATTTTAGTTCAATAGACTTTCATATAAAAATAAAAATATTTAAATTGAACGTTCTAAATATTACGAAGTCTATGCGAAGCAAGCAATAGTACAATAGCGGAGGGGAGCAGGATCGGGCGGAAAAACTTCAAAGGGTTTGGTTTGGCACCGCGTCGCAGGATTCAAGCGATTTTTTTTTAAGTGATCAGGCAGAAATGACCGCGATGGTACCTGTGTGCCAAATAAAAGTGTTTTCTTTCTTTTCTTTCAGTTTGAACCATCGCTTCATCTTATAAATTGCATCTGAACAAAAACTGTAGCTTCGTGCTATTTGTGCTGGTTCATTGTGCAGGCACGTATACAGATTGCATTCAAAAATGGAATCTGATTGTTTCTGGCCCCTCTTTTCTATTCGGCTAGTATTTCCCTACGGAGTCAAGTGTGACGTCACACGTGACCCATGGAAAAGATCGGATGAGTTTGTTGTCTGTGTTGAAGACTGAAAAAAGTAACATTGTACTTTTCAGTTTTATAGTAATTTGTTCGTATTTGTAACGAACGGTCTATTTCATGGACCATATTTCAGTTCTGCGGACCACCAAAGCCGCAAAAGTGTACGCGATTAGGACGACGTTTTCAAACAATTTTTTTTTTTAAAGAACGTTAATTTTGTATTTAAACATTTATATTTAAGTTGTCTTGAAGCCGATTGTTTATTGTTTTTGTTGTTTTTTTTTTTATTATTTTTATCTGTAGTGTCTAGATATCTACTTCGTTCTTTACGGACTATTTTTTTTTAAAGATTTAACCCATATTTTCTCACTGCTGGGCAAAGGTCTCCCGTAACTTCCTCCAGGTATTCTCTTCTTGAGCCACCTCGAACCAGCCATTGTGGTAGGCATCTAGGTCATCTCAACACCTCTTTCCAGGTCCACTATTCATTTATCAAAAAATTTTAACCTACCCCTCAAGCACCAGGATTTAATGACCTGGAAAATTGGCGTGAAAATCACCAAAACAATTTTTTTTTATAGATAAAACAAATAATATAAAATATAATAATATATATAGAAACCAAAATTTTTGACTAAATTAATTTTGTATAAACAAGCGTACTAAAAGGAAAATTAATTATTGCCATTCAAGTTGTACAAACGTATGTACAATAGACGCATCAATGATCCCATAACATTCCATATACCTTACACTCACAACTACACCCTAGAATGTGATAGTAGATTCGCACCGATGCAGTGCCGGCGTCATGATGTGCCACATACTGGCTGCCAACGAGATAACGTTTCGTCATAACACATTGTAGGGAAACGGCTGTGACAAGCGCTCGCTACAGTGGCAGCAGATATTTTAACTTACATTTTGAATTCACACAGATATTTATTTTTATTTACAAACACATAGACATTTTTTTTCTTGAGAATAAATAAAAACTGGAGATTTCGTCAGTTTTCTGATCAATTTATTGTTTTTAGGGTTCCGTAGTCAACTAGGAACCCTTATAGTTTCGCCATGTCTGTCTGTCCGTCTGTCTGTCTGTCCATCTGTCCGTCCTCGCTTAATCTTTTTATTTGGTACCAATAAGTATATCAATCACGCCAACAAAGTGGTAAAATAAAAATTGAAAAACATGTTTTATTAGGGTAGCTACTATATATTATGTAAAGTAGGAAGTGATTTTTTTTTTAATTTCAACCCTAACGTGTGATATATTGTTGGATAGGTATTTAAAAATGAATGAGGTTTATTGAGATAATTTTTTTGATAATGTCAATAATTTCGGAAATAATCGCTCCAAAAGTAAAAAACAATGTGTCCCTCTAACTTTTGAACCATAAGTTTAGAAAATATGAAAAGAATCTGTGAATCGTGGCCCGACACGCTCTTGGCCGGTTTTTTGACATAGGGTATGATCATTTTCATCAAATAACTTTTCTCGCAGAGCAGAGCAGAGGTGGCCGAGTGCTAACGGCCCCGACTTACGAGTTGTAGGTCACGGGTTGAAACCCAGCCAGGCGCATAACTTTGTGTTATTTATTTCATCACCATTACTCTCAAAACGGTGAAGGAAAACATCGTGAGGAAACCGGATTGTCCTGGAACCAAAAATTTGAAGAAATGTGACATTCACCAACCCGCACTGGGCCCGAGCGGTGGATTATGGCCCTCTCCTAAAGAGGAGGCCTGAGTGGAGAGAGTTTCCAGCAGTGGGAACATTAAAAAAGGCTGATGGAAAGGCTCTCACGGAATAAGTATTTGTATGACTTATAGTTATTCCGAGTCTGGGTGATATATATACGAGTCTTTTTTTTTTTAAAGTACAATGCACAACGCGGCAGCATACGTAAAACCGTTCATTTTCCGTAAGTTACAAACAAAACAACTAAATAAAAATAACTGGGTCGGGCCGTATTTACATAGGCGATTTAATTTCGTGCATAGGTGAGTTCACACAAGCGCGGTACCGTTATAGATTTAGATAGTTTTTATATTGGAGTTTGAAACACACAATTGACTCGCAAATGAGACTTTCAACCCTGGTGATGAGGTGATGAGAACCCATGTGAAAGTCGATATCGGGATTATTTTATGGCTGACACACATTTGAAAACATTTAGATCGAGAGCCTGACATTCATTCCTACCAAAATGGCCGCCGATATACCTGCCGTTTTAGAACCTAGTGGCTTAGTACGCGACAATGGGAAGAGATCAGATGGTATGACGTTGGTGCCGTAGAAGGCAAGTAGCCAGTAGGGTAGACAACCTGCTGTACCTATCTACGCCTCCCCTGCACTGTTCACCCTCTGTTCTGTTAACCCTGTATAGTATAGTCAGCCTTATAATGTTCCCACCGTTCTCTAGGAGAGGGAATGGGCCGTAATCCACCACGTGGGCCCAGTGCGGGTTGGTGGATGGCACATGTTATCGCATTATTGGTTCTAGGATATGCCGCTTTCCTCACGATGTTTTCCTTCACCGTTTTGATAGCAGTGGTTATGAAATAAGTTACACATAGTAATGTGCCTGGCTGGGTTTGGAGTCGCGACATTCATCTCCTAAGTCGAGGCCATTACCGGTCGGCCACCACTGCTCTTAGGTAGGAGCAAGAGGGCGTGTCAAATCTCCCTGGGCCCTTCAGCTGCCCTTTGCGTACCAAGACCTCCTTCCTATCCTTTTCAGAAATACTAAAGGAGTAAGTAGGTCAGGAAAAAAATTCTAAGACTAACAAGTAATTAAATGAGAACTTTTTCTAGTAAATCAATATTTGTTTTTCAGTCTAGACTATGTGTACTAAAAATTTTCAAATATTTTAGTAACAAAAAAATAAAACCTGGGACCGTACGTCTACTACTTTTCAACACAAAACTTTTTTATTTTATTGATAGTCTAAATACTCATCACTGAAAAAAAACACTGTCTATACTTAGGTACTTAAGAATAGGGTTCTTAAGTACCTAAGTATAGACAGTGTTTTTTTTACTTATATAATTACTAAGTATTTTTTACAAAAACCTAACTGTATACATTTTAATATACTCTCAGACGTCGAAGTATTCTTCCACATCGCTGTCATCTGGAAATATGCAAGACTGACAGCATTGCTCCTTTTTCTTATTATTATTGATAGGCTTGCGTTTGACCATCATCTCACCTGATGGTAAGCGACAATGGAGCACGCCTGCCTAGAAGTAACCTATTCACTCTTGACTTAAAGACCCCTAAGTTGTAGCTATCAGGAAACACAGACTCCGGTAGGGAATTCCACTCCTTGACTGTACGGACAAAAAATGTGTTCCTTTGTGCGTATGGGTGGAATGTCTACCATGTACCGGTGGCGCAACGCTGTACGTCGTGTGGTGGTGGTGGTGTGGAACGCTAAACTTTAGATTGCAAAGCTAATTTTTTGCTGCTGATCTCGCAGAATGTCCACCAGTCGATTTTAAACGTGTATTCTGGGTTGATTAGAAATTACCTATATGAGAATTCGAACAGGAAATCAGAAACCGAATTTGATCATACTAAATTGACAAGAGGTCAGTTGACCACAAATTGAACTGAATTATGCTTATAAAATCCGGTGTTTAGGTTCTGGACCGATAATAATTATTTATTTTGTGGTACCCCAACCAAATTGGATTTAATCCGACCCACAATAACCATAAAACCAAATCGATACAATTATAATAATAATGAATAGTGTTGATCTAATTAGCTCACAATAACACATTCAAAATAATGCGTGTTAGTACCGAAATAGAAACTATTTATGTTTAAACTTTATAGTGCGCGATGTAGTTTCACCAAAAAAACTTAACAAAATTTTAAATATGGGTGCCATTGCTATAAGAACAAAAAAATATTAATGTAGAAAATGTAAAGACGAAAGTTTGAGTATATGTATATTTGTTACTTTTTATTTATTTATTTATTAATACTTATTGCACAAAAAACTGTACAAAGGCGGACTTACTTTACTTTTTCACATTCAAACGCTTGAACGGATTACCATGAAACTTGGTTAACGGGTAGACTATGTTCTGGAATTGCATATAGGATACTTTTTATCCCAGGTGTGTGTTTTCTTGCGCGCATCACGCGGGCGAAGCTGTTATCAAAAGCTAGTTAAAGAAATGGTAGAAATGAGCAGCGCAGGGCTGCTACATGTCAGATGAGCTGTGGGCTAAAAAACTTTCTGATAGGGATCCATCACCTAAATGCTAGGTAAAATCGCGACGGATCAAGACGAACATTTTAGTTTTTGAGGTGAAAAATTACCAAACGGCTTTCCATCTTTAGGGTGGAGCAAAAAGGCATGTAAGCCCATAAGGAAGTGTAACTAAAATCCGCCAATGTTCTTCAATTTTCCTCTGTTATCCAGAACCACGGTAACTCTTTCAAACGTTCTCCTTAGGTCAAAATGAAGTGAGAAACTTGACAACTGCCGAAAGAACTGGCACTTTTTAAGGCTCGTTTGTACCAACGAGCCTTAAAAAGAAGGTCTTTGCAATTTGTACAGCTATGGGATAGCATAGCATTATCTATTAATCAGACTTTTAATGTTTCCACTGCTGGGACTCAGGTCTCCTCTCCAGAAGAGCTAATGGACCGTAATCCATCACGAGGGCCCAGTGCGAATTAGTGAATGTCACATGTCTTTGCTTCTAGGACATGCTGGATTCATCAAGGTGTTTTTTTTTTTTTCAAATTACACAAAATAATACACCTGGCTGGGTTTGACCCACCATTGGATTCGTAATTCAAAACCATTACCATAGGGCCACCTTTCTAGGAAGCATAGAGATACTACCTATATTAATAATAATAAATTATTTATTTTGTAGGAATGTCTCGCCGTGACGTCACACGAGGTAGTGAAACGAACAGGAAAGCTTGTGAAAGTCCGTATATTTCTTAGAATACAGAGTTGGTACAGCACAGAAGAAGAGTTTAGATGAAGAATATGAGAAGGAGTTGAAAGTATAAACAGAAATTATAGACGCAGTCCAGCATGGCCAAGTCCGCTTGGACGAAGGCGGCGGAAGCTATCTTCTAATCCAAAAAATTAACTATGCGCATAACTGAACTAGTGAGGTCCTGCAAGACTATTCCAAGTAGGACATTTTCCGTAGAGGCAACACTAGCTAAGTCACTCCAAAAACTTAAAACTATAGGGACGTCATTAACTCACAAAGAATCTTAACACCGCAATTCAGAAATATGATGTCACGCTACAGCGCCATCTAGTGTCGAGTAGCAAAAGTAGCGTTGTGGGTAGTTGTAAAAAAGTTTTGTTACATCTTCGTAATTTTGGTTCTAAGACTGGTTTCCTCATGTTTTCCTTCGCCGTATTGAGAGTAGTGGTGATTAAATAAATTACACAAAGTAATGCGCCTGGCTGGGTTTGAAACCGCGATTTACAACTCGTAAGTCGAAGCCACTGGCCACCACTGCTCTCTATGGGATATTAAAGGCAAACTAATTACTGTTTGTAAGTTTATTATTGACTCTCAAAGTGGAGTGATAGATTCCATCCGAGGTCAAGATCATCAGGAAAAACTGAACATCATCATCATTATTTCAGCCGAAAGACGTCCACTGTTAGACATAAATCTGCCCCAAGTGTCGCCAAAACGCAAAACCTGAACATACCAGAAGGTGTTAAAACCCAACATTAACCTACCAGTTTTAATCACCTTCTGAATTCTGAAACATTCTCAAAATACACGTTCTTCTAAGTACCTTAGATAAAAGGAGTACCTAAGTAATTCTCGTATTTCATAAACAAAACAGCGCACACTGTGGATGCCACGTGATTGCTCGGAGCGACCCGGTCGGGTGTCGCCTAGCGTGGCGCGCTTTTATCAAAAGTTTCGAGTTACACCCCCAAAGGCCACGGTCGTATACGAAGGATTATATTTTACACTTTAATGCTGAGGTGGCAAATGGAGTGGGAAGTGATTAGATTGTTAGCGGGGAACAAATAGCCAATTAAATAGAAATTGAATTGTGACGTTATGTATAGAGGTTGTGTTTGTGTGCACACAGCACAGCAAAAAAAAAACGCCGACAACATTTTTATATTATATTTCACAATTATCACACAACGCCGTCTAGTCCCAAGCTAAGCAGAGCTTGTGTTATGGGTACTAGACAACTGATAAACATACTTATATATTTCTAAAAATATACATATTATAGATAAATTACATTCAGACACAGAACAAATGATTATGCTCATCACACAAACATTTGTCCTGGGTGGGAATCGAACTCCGGCATAGCAGTCAGGGTCACTAACCGCTAGACCAACAGACCAATAAAAAAAAAACAATTTATAGGAACTGTTTTAACTTTAAAATTATAAACATGAGAGATGTCTCCTCTTTCTTGTAACTTTTCTTTTCGTCTCCTTCTTTTTTACTTACATCATCGCCTTCCATCAGGTGAGATAGCGGTCAAGCGCAAACCTATCAACAATAAAAAAAAAATGTTGTTTTTTGATATTTTATTTTTTGTTGCAGCAGCCATTGAAATATACATTCGGTGAAAATTTCTTAACTCAGGTAGATTTGAATGATTTACGAGATATAGCTTGCTGACAGACGAATAGACATTCAGACGGACGGAAGGACAGCAAAGGCTTAATAATAAGGTTCTCATCATCATCATCATTTCAGCCGAAAGACGTCCACTGTTGGACGTAGGCCTCCCCTAAGTGCCACAATGAACGGTTCTATGCGTCTCGCGTTCATCGGATTCCTGCAACCCTTACTAAGCCATCGGTCTAACGCTACGTCTGTACGTAGTCGCTATTCCAGAACCTTTCGGCCCCAACAGCCATCTGTACTGCGACCAATGTGCCCTGCCCATTGCCAAGTTTAGCAATTCTTCATGCTATGTCGGCAAACTTGATTCTCCTGCGGATATCCTTATTCCTTATTCGATCACGCAAAGAAACTCTGAGCTTAGCCCTTTCCATCGCTCTTTGGGTGACTTTAAGTCTTCTGATGAGGTCCATTTTAAGCGACCACGTTTCGGAGCCATGTCATCGCTGGCAACACACGCTGGTCATAGATTTTCGTCTTGAGACACCAACGCCAAAAATGCTAAAAAGACAAAAAGCTACATGTTAAAACAAAACAACAGCGCGCTCACACAACAACCTAATCTTTTAACCATGACAAATTATAAGTAACTTGGCTAATAAAACGCATGCTTAGCATCCGAGTTTGGAACTAATCCGGAGTTGCGCACTTATTCCGGCATTAGCCGTATTTAGGTCACGGTATTAGGAACATTAAACATTCACTTAATGGCCACCTTTTTGTCTGACTTGATTACATCGCGTTAGTTGGAACTTATATTGTTGTTTGTTACTTTTCGGTTATTTTGTGATGTTGTCGTGATGAACCGAAGTTAGACGAGCTCGTTTCTTGACTTTTAGGGAAGGGTTTGCTGGTTGAGCTTGCAAATATTCTACGACTTTTTTTTTTAGTTTCGAAACTATCAAATAACCTTTTCTGCTCTTGTCAAGAGCATGTGTCAGACTTTTAGGGCTAAATTTCACTTCACGCCGCCGTGGTGTCCCGGTGAAATATAGCCTTAAACTACCAATCTAGATACCATACAGACACCAGAGTCGCCACACGTCCGAGCTGATCGCGCCACCAAATTGGTTGCGCAACCAAACGGACACCAGGTGACATTTTGTTGTTAGCGGTGACTGGTCGCGCCTTCATGGTGTCTCGAATGAAATATATATCTTAATGTCTAAAACCTACATGTGTTTTTTCAATCGTCTCTTGCGTTCTACATACTGTTAATAATTATGATTTTACAATAACGCTACAAGGGTATAACTATTTAATCACGGTAACATTATAAAAGCAAAAGTTTGCAACTAAAAGTTTACTCGCTCAAACGTCTGACCAGATTTGGATACAATTAAGAACACGGTACGCTGCCAAACACAGAGCTGCATGGCGTCGTATCACGAGAGAGGCGGTGTGACCGAGACATGACCACGACCACTTTGTCAAGAGTGTATGACTTAGAAGAAGACACAACACGGTACAAAAGATCACGTGGACCTTCTCCATCACGGTGGACGGACCTCGTCAAATCTGTGAAACACTGCAGTATTGATTACATCTCCCAAGCCACCAAACACAGAGCTGCTTGGGGTCGCATCGATAGAATATGACGACGATGCATAGAACGGTGGCGCAAGACCTGACCGAGACGTGACAACGACCACTCTGTCATTGAGGAAAACTATAGGTTATAATAACATCCCGCTACCACCAATAGCAGTGGAACAGTAACCGAATATTTATTTACCTTACGCATAATACTAATAAGTAAATAACTGCCGTTCACTCTCAGTAAAGTTTAGTTGAAAACCAGCGTCAAGCAACTACTACTGGCTAAGATGTAGTTGTCTAGCATTTTTGCTGAACTGGACCTATTTGGCGCAGCCGTGAGACATTATATTGTGTCTGTGTTTTTTATCTTAAGTTTCCTAAAATTTTGTTTTTACAGTGCGTTTCCATGCAGGCTAAATAAAATATTTTTAAGAAGCAGGCTAAACCGCGAATGACAGCTAGTTCGCTATACATATTTCTAAAACACAACAAAGCTAGTCGCAGACATTCGTATACCTGGTAAAACAGATTAAAAAAGGTCCTAACAAAAAATATCTTTTAAATAAAAAACTGGGTTACTACACTGAGCACTAATAGATTCAGTGAAGTGAACGTGATTCCAACGTTACATTCACGAACGAATGAATCCCCATTCATCGTTCATTTCGTTCATTAAATCAGTTTCATATCAAGCGGTTTTGCTTTATCAGTGTAGTGAAAAGCTCTGGATTCAAGGTAAAATATGGCTTGTTTTAAATATGGCTGGATTGGTTATGGCGATGTGAAATTGATTATTGCCGGTAAGTTATAACTGCAAGTATATACTTCTGTATATAAATTAACGTATTTTCCCTTTTATCCGTGTTTAGTTTAATTTTATAGTCCCTAAGGTGTAAGGTTGATTGATAGTTATCGCTGTCAGTAATAAGACGAGACGTCATTAGTACCCATGGATTTATTCTGTAAAATTGTTACTATTTTGGTTTGCCATTCAAACTCATTCATTTCAATTTTCAACTTAGCTGGACTTAGTTGAAAATAAATTAAATAGATCCCTATCAATTCCTTTTTAAGTGGGAAAATAATCCAATGACATCTGTCATTGTGTTAGACTTTTACTGGCGAATTGACTGATGAATACCCAGTCATGTTCCTTCGTTGCCTTTCAGGACCGAGTTTTCCTTTCAGAAACAAGCCCTTGGCCCCAGTAGGCTTCGACCCTGCTGGGCCCCTACAGTTTGTTGACATATCCTTACCACTGAAGAGTAACAGCGTTCTCCTTTTCCTTTTTCATACAGGTTCTCCTGCTCTGGGAAGATCAAGAAGTGTCTGACTTTTACTGACTAAAACCCCACCATGATCCTCCACTGCCCGTGTTCCAAAGCCGCGGTAATTCTTATGAACAACCCCGCAACCTCCATCGGAGTTTTTTGCGTGATCTAATCAGGAATGAAGATATCCACAGGAGAACTAAAGTTTCTGACAGCCCAAAGCATTGCTAAACTTAAGTGGTAGTGGACAGAGCACATAGCTTGCAGAACAGATGGTCGATGGGACTGAAGGGTTTTGGAGGGTGACCACTGGCGCTCGAAGTAGACGCAGCGCTGATAGGCCTTCCACAAGGTGGACTGATGACCTGTTGAAGATCGAGGGAATCCGATGGATGCGGGATGCACAGGGTCGATCATTGTAGCGACGCTTAAGAGAGGCTTAGGTCCAGCAGTAGACTTCTTTCGGTCGAAATGATGAAGATGAATCTTGCAACCCAGGCACGGACAGCTTTTGGGAGGCCATAATCACGGCGGTAAGTCTCTTCTTTAAGGAGTGGCTGGGGAAGCGCCACAACGTCCTCAGCTTCCGCATGACAAAGGTCCTTACCGGGCATGGTAAGTTCGGGAGGTTCCTATTTCAGATTTAGGTGGCAAAAACCCTATTACAGTAGTCAGACCGCCCAAAGGATAACTGCGGTGGAAAGTTCTCTCTTTGAGGAGTAGTTACAGACATACCACAGTGTCCTCCCTTTTCGGCTGATGCAGGTCCTCACCGTACATGATCGTTTCAGATTTGGAGGAAATGAACGCCCCGGTGTTATTATTGTGCATATCGCCTGGAGAACCCAATGGAGCATGTTTTTTTATACTGTAATAGTCGTCAAAAGACTTAAAATTGTTAAAAAAATAGTCTTTATTCAAAACATCAAACGCAGAACTCAGAAATTAAATAGAAGTGTATTTAATTTCCTCCTTTCAGAAGCAAAGCTTACAAATCAACCTATTCGCTAAAACTATCACGATGCTCGACGCTACAAAATCTTATTCTGTCATTTCCAATTCTCCTAAACTTGGCTTGTCTATGAAACAGGGATGAAATTAAATCAGCGACACTGGGCGCGTCACGAGCTCAGAATTTCAATATTTTATCCGATAAAAAACTAAGAAGAAAGTCCCAGTATCGAACTCCCGTCTTCTCAGTGTTTAATTAATAGTTTTGTTACACTTTTCGACCTTTTGAGATTCAGATCTGAGCGTTTTTGTAACGGAAAGGTATTACTTTATCTATTAAAGAAGACAAAGTATTGTTTGCTTTGTTGGAATATGCTATATTTTAAGTTTTCACAAATTTCAAAACTTGTGAAAAGCGCTTTCAATGTCTATTCAGTAATTTTTGAATTTGTCGCGAACAGACAGACAGAGAGACAAACAGACGTGGTAGGAGACTTTGTTTTAAAATAATATGTAAAGACTGTGTTGACTAGTCTTCTCTCATACAAATTAATAAATATATTCGATACTTTTTATAGGGTTCTTCTAGTAGTAAATAATGATCAAACCTCTTAATCAACCTTGATTATTGAACCAGCGTTGACTTCATCAGATTTCATTTTACTCTAATAAATTAAACAAGTCGGTTGGCTTATTACACAGACTCTAGATCTCTGAATTGTATTGAATTTTCGAATTGCATTGGATTTTTCAATTGAATTAAATGCTTTATTCGAATTATTTTTTTTGAACCTTTTATCTCATGACTCGGACGTGAGCACAACCAATCTGTCAAGAGTGCACGACAAAGAAAAGATAAGAGCCCATGTGAAATAAAATATTTTCAATTGAATTTAATTGAAAAATTACTTAATAATAAACGCTTCTCAAAGCAGCATTTCCCCATCAAACATGTTTAACAAGTCCAGCTACAAAATAAAAACATTCCAACAGCACTGTGAAAAAATCCCACGAAAATCCAGGTTCCAACTGCAAAATTCGACCCCAACTAATCATTCGTTCGGTTTCCATGCAACCATTATTTACTTCCAACTAATAAACTCTATGAATATCCGAGCATAATATTCGTATTTCATCAAGAGGTCTCGATGCTCGCATATGAAAGGATCCCAAGATATCTCTACTAAGATGCAGCTCATTACTATGGAAATATATACCGAGGTCTGCATGAATTCTGCTGGAGCAGCAAATAATGTTATACTTAATATGGAACCTAACGACTCAGTAATGTGACTGGTGTATCATTTTGATGAGTGAGCTAGTTGAGTTAAATCTAGATCTAGTTTCAGTGGCTTAGTGTTGTGGGAGTAAATTAGGGGGCACGGCAGTGCCCCCACCAAGGCGTGCAAAAAAGTGGCACGGCCATACCATCCTTTTATCGAAACAGTTCGAACTCACGACCTACCACTAGTAAGTCGGGTCCATTACCACTCGGCCACCACTGCTCTGTGATTATTACTTTTTTTAATTTATTTCATCACCATTGCTCTCAAAACGGGGAAGGAAAACATCGTGAGGAAACCGGACCCAAAAATTCGAAGGTATGACATCCACCAATCCGCACTGATTCCGCGTGGTGGATTACAGCCCATTTCGTCTCCTAGAGAGGTCTGAGTCCCAGCAGTGGGAACATTAAATTGGCTGACGTATTATATAAATTAGATTGTTTAGTCCAATTGCCAAGTCAATCAAGGTCAACAAGGTCCCTTAAGTACGTACGGACTGAATAAATTAACCAACTTGGTACTACAAGGATCTCACAACTTTTTACGGAAGAAGAACTGAGTTGTGAGCCTTGGTTTTTTTTTACAAGTTATGTTTTTGTTGTTTCTTGTGGTTTTGTTATGTTTTTTTTTTTTTTGTTTTGTTTATGGCATTTAGTTATTGTTGGTTGTAAAGTAACGAGTGAATGTTGATTTTCTATAACGATATCGTTTGTTAAGTAATCCTTTTATTATCATCATCTTCATCGTTTAAGCCAAAAGATGTTCACTGCAGGATATAGGTATCCGCTAAATGTCGCCACAATGACCGGTATTATGCGTGTCGCATTCAATAGATTCCCGCATCGCGACCCTCACCTGATTATCGGTCTACTTTGTAGGAGGGCTTCCAACGCTGCATCTTCTGTAACGTAGTCGCTACACTAGAACCTTTCAGTCCCATTAACTTTCTGTTCTGCTAGTAATTTGCCCTGCCGAATGCCGAGAATTCTCCAAAATTAAACAGTTTGGCGAATTCTCGGGTTATGCCCGTAACCTTGGTGGTCCTGCCAATATCTTTATAAGTCTTTGACTTTTTTATTTTACGTGGACAAAACCGCTCCCAAAAACCAGTATGTGTGCTGTTTATGCATTTGGATGTATATTTGTTACACTTTTAAGCAAAGACCACTTAACGATTTAATGAAACTTTACTGAGGCTATATTACGTCGGAATATCACCATAGGCTG
This sequence comes from Mythimna albipuncta, assembly GCA_929112965.1. Taxonomy (NCBI): domain Eukaryota; kingdom Metazoa; phylum Arthropoda; class Insecta; order Lepidoptera; family Noctuidae; genus Mythimna; species Mythimna albipuncta. The sequence continues at coordinate 5,332,864 of OV815973.1, forward strand.
TATTAATTTATAATAAAAAGAGATCGATGCTCGCCCTAGTAGGTTCAACGTTCGCTAAAGCAACGTGAACTTTTGAAAGACTTTCAGATTCAGGTTAATTTATTGTTTGTCACAGATGGAAATTCAGCTCTTAAAATTATCATACTCATAGAATGATCTTTAAATTTACACTTACACGTCAAAAAGAAAAAAAAACAGCATAATACACAAAATAACCCAGGCAATTAACACAAAATAGATAGGTACAGAAGACAATCTCATGTGTGTACTTTATTTTTATACCTACCCTCGGTGGACGCACACTAATGAGCGTTTGAGCCGGAACTGTTCGACGAGTTATCCGAGACGCGACCGAGGCATCGTGTCCGTGAGCGGTGTCCATGTGTGCGTTGCTCGAGCGCTTTGTATGTAGATTGACTTCTGTACCTATCTATTTTGTGCAATTAATCAGAATACCGGCGTTCGCTCTCTCATTGTCTTTGTATTGTATCTCTAATTAAAAGATTAATGACCATTACAGAAAATAAATTAATCATACATATCAATTAGCATTTGTCATAATTATTGCATCATTAAAATATTTAAATATAGAGATATCGTGGTCTTCTAACACAAACAAACCTATGTGGGTATTAGTCAGTAAAAGTCTGACAAGCCCTCTAGCTCAAAAAAATAATAGGTGCGACTACTGCCAGACTAGTTTTTTTTTTTTAGCGGTGTGAAAATCGTCTAATGGCATCCCCCGCTCTTAGGCGGAGTGGGAGATAGTGTCAGACTTTTTTTTTTTTCTAGCCGTTGCTGTTCCACTGCTGGGCAAAGGCCTCCCCCAAGTCTTTCCAAACTTTCTTCTCCTGCGCCGTCTCAAACCAGTCCTTGCGGTACGCGTCCAGGTCATCCCGCCACCTCTTTCTAGGCCGACCTCGACGGCGCTTTACTTCAGTAGCGACCCACTGTGTGGCGACGCTCGCCCAGCGGTCCCTATGAATGCGGCTGACATGAACCGCCCAGTCCCAATTGAGCCTGGCAGTCTTTTTGTCAGACTTTTACTGACTAAAAACCTACTCCTGTTCCTTCGTTGCTTTTCGTACCGGGGCTTAAGCTGTCTTTCGAATTAACCCTGGCCTCAGTAGGCTTCGACCCAGCTGGGCCCCTTGTGTTGCTGACAGCTCGTTGAGGCGCGCGGGAACAGTGCGCGCTGTCGACGACTTGGGCTCGGTCCAGACAGTTAGCGGACGGGCGGACAGCGAGCTACCCATTGCTCGCCATAAGCATTATAAACGAGTGTAGAACTATGAAGTTTTGTTTGCCAAACAATAAACTAAACAATTATTTAAAGATAATGAGACGAGAAACAATACTTGCCTTAAAGTTCTAAAGTTTCAAACTCCAAAACTGTACCCCTAATATTTTATCAAACAACGAACTTAATCAAAATGGAATTATTTCATTCAAAATGGAACCAGACCAACTGGATGTTATCTCAGTTCTCAACGTCAATCAGAGAGAGCCAAGCCGCAATTGTATTGAAATTCCTTTTTAATAAAATTCAAATTAACTGATAAGCAAAGCCGTTGGATCTAGACAAGCTAACTTAACCATCTAAATTTGGAAAAAATACGATCGTCTAAGAAAGAGGATTTCGTATTCTGTAAGATTATTTTTTCTCGGGCGGAGCGGTAGATAGTGTCAGACTCTTACTGACTAAAAACCAACGCCGTACCTTCAAGCCTTCGTACCGGGGTTCGAGCTGTCTTTCGAAACTAACCCTGGTTCCGGTAGGCTTCGACCTATGGGCCCCTGCTGTTGCTGACAAATCCTGGAGGCGCGCGGGAACAGTGCGCGCCGTCGCCGACTTGGGCTTTGTCCAGACAGATACCGGACGGTCAGACAGCGAGCTACCCGTTGCTTACGGTCCGCAAGCCCGCGTATTCTGTAAGATCATTCTATCTATTCAGTATATTTTTAGTTTTAAGTCAAATTCAATTTATGTGTTTCTTTTTTTGTAGTTTTATTTACGGTTCCTCAAATGACAATTTTCATTTTAATGTACATGGTTTGTTGTAAAAAAAAACCAGTAGTGAGTTAAGCTCGCCTATGTACATCAAATGTCCCATTATTAGGGTTCTGTAGCCAAATGGCAAAAAAGGAACCCTTATAGATTCGTCATGTCTGTTTGTCTGTCTGTCTGTCTGTATATCTGTCTGTCTGTCCGTCCGTATGTCACAGCCACTTTTGCCCGAAACTACAAGAGCTACTGTTGAAACTTAGTAAGTAGATGTAGAATACATCTACTTACTAAGTTTCAAGATGTAAAATACATCTACTTCCGTACCATCTACCGCGAACCGCATTAAGAATTTCACACAAAAATAGAAAAAAAAAACAACAAATTTTAGGGCTCCCCCATACTTAGAACTGAAACCTAAAACTTTTTTTTCATCAAACTCAAACGTGGTGGGGTATCTATAAAAAGGTCTTCAAATATGATGTTGAGATTTCTAATATCATTTTTTTTCTAAACTGAATAGTTTGCGCGAGAGACTTCCAAACTGGTAAAACGTATGTTTCCCCCTCTAACTTCTAAAATAAGAGAATGATAAAACTAAAAAAAAATATATGATGTACATTACCATGCAACCCGCCAACGAAAACTGGTTTGAACGAGATCTAGTAAATAGTTTTTTTTAAGACGGCATACATCTAAAAAAATACACTAATATTAAAACATCAATTAAAGTTACAACGAACTACTAGAACTTTTATAATATGTTACTTGCTGCTACGGAACCCTTCATGGGCAAGTGCGACTCGCACTTGGCTGGTTTTTTTGTTGTTTGTTAAATCTTTTGTGTACAATAAAGAATAAGAATCATTTTTAAAGAATAAGAAACATTTTAAAATCATCCAATGACATCTCCGCGCCCTTGGGCGAAGCGGGAGATAGAGTCAGACTTTTACTGACTAAAAACCCTTCGTTGTCTTTCGTACTGGGGTCGAATCTGTACCTATACTAGACGAATCTTCGTAAATTCGATAAGAGAGATTGATTTAAGTACGTTAGCTTAACGTATGTCGTAACTTATTTAGTCAACTGTGGTTTTAGGAGAATCGGTTGGTAGTGTGGTTTGTACCTTTTACCTTCAATTCATTTTTAGTTTTAGTTTTTTCAAGGATTAAAAAAAAACGCCTTGTGGATTTTTTCAGGTGGGAAATCATCCAATGTCCTCTTGGTTTGCTGACATCTCTTCGAAGCGCGTGAAATACTATATAATAATATAATATTCCACAACTATCACACAGCCATCTAAATTCACGCTAAGCAGAGCTTGTGTTATGAGTACTCGACAGCTGATAAACATACTATACATATATTTCTAAATACATACCTATTAACAGAACAAATGATCATGCTCATCGCACAAACATTTGTCCTGGGTGGGAATCGACCCCACAGCCTCCGGCATAGCAGTCAGGGCCACTAACCACTAGACCAATAGGCCAGTCAAAATACTGCGCCCAAGCGGAGCACACCTCCTTCGCGTTCCTTTGCTTTTAAATATTTACTTTGTTTTACATTTTATTTTTATTTACACACCCGCGTATGAATGATACTCACCTCACCGCCTCCACAGAAGATACCCCAGGCGTCACAAACCGCAAAGCAATCCCCACCACCATAGGCATGGACTTATGGACGATGAGCAATGGATAGCTCGCTGTCCGGCCCTCCAGTAAAGACCGAACCGAGTCAATGACGGCGCATAGTTATCCACGCGCGTTCATAGCGGTACCCGCAAAGGTTACGGGGACTTTCTTAAAGGGATACCATGGTCCAAGGACTCAAAAAAAGGTCACAGGCAGGTTCATGATCGACTTATACCCCCAAAAAAGACCAGATGTTAAGCGATGATGTGGTTACAGAATGCACGTTTGTCTTGGAGTGAATTTTTCATTCTTGAATATATAAGTCACAACTGAAACATGAAATTCCAGTCTACTTTCACGTATTTAAAACGTAAATTATGTAAGTACTTTTCTCAAAGTTATATTTCATGCAAACCCATTTTAAACTTTAGTAGTTATTTCCATTTCTCATAACATAGGTAATTAAATTTTATTTCTTTGTAGTAATTTAAAGCAATAGTACTTACTAACGTGTTAAATATATAAAAATAGCTTTCTTACTCCCATATAAGTTTTATGGGTTTCTAAGAACTATTGATCACTTCAAGCCTCGTTTGATAAGTTTAGTTACTAGACTGTTCCAGTAGAGTTTTTCAATGCAGTGCACACATCGAATTTCTGCTTGGAGCCTTCGTTTCAAAATAAGAATTGAAAAATAATTATTTTTGAATTATTTATTTTTCCTGCTAATATTATAAACGCGAAAGTGTATATGGATGTTTGTTACTCTTTCACGCAAAAACAGCCAAATAGATTTTGATGAAACTCGGTACACGGGTAGACTACGTCCTGGAATATCATATAGCATACTTTTTATCTCGGGAGTATGTTCCCTTGGGTTAATTCTCAACTATGACACGGGCAAAGACGCTGGCAGTAACTAGTCTAGTATAAAATAAACAAAGCAGTGATGCTATCGTTAATGATGAGGCGCATTAGTTTATTAAGTGCCTATTAACTCTAGCCTTGAGGACTCTTAAATTATAAACGGACAGGAAGACCGCACCAGGCAAATAGTTACACCTGCTGAAGATCGTGGAAAACCACTGGATGCTAGACGCTGGTACAGATCGTTGTGACAACACTTGAAAGAAGCTTTTGTTCTGTATATATAGAATGTCGAAGAAGTGTCGAAATGTTCACTTGAGTCGACGAAAGAATCGCCAAACTAAAGTGACTTTAGGCAGGGCACATTGCTCGTAGAACGGGTGGTCGATGGGGCCGAAAGGTTCTAGAGTGAAAATGCAGCGTTGGAAGGCCTGCCATAACTCGGTGGACCGACGACAGCCTGGTGAGAGTCACGGGAATACAATGAATGCGAGACGCACAGAATCGGTCGTTGTGGTGACGCTTGGGGGAGGCCTATGTCCAACAGGGGACGTCTTTCGGCTGAAATGATGAAGACGATGATGATTCACACATCAGTTTCGTGTTTAAATAACTAGTTGCAAAATTAAATGCAGCATAATTTCCATGACAAACAGTTACAAAGAAAGTTGAAAAAACTTGATGACTGTAAACCTATTTTTGTTCTGTTCGTGCCTCGGACAGTTTTAATAATGTTTAGTGCTAATTGTATCTAAATAACTGTCGTGCAAGCAGGCCGTAATCTCTCAGACTCGCGTCTTCTTGGCCTATTGCCAGTGCGCGTCCATTAGTACAAGGAAAAACATTTACTAGCTTTTATCTATCTTTTAGTCTTACACCAGCTTATAACAAAATAATAGCAAATATTATCATCAATCAATGAATCTATTATTACTTACGAGTTGTAGATCGCGGGTTCAAAGCCAGCCAGGCGCATTACTTTGTGTAATTTATTTCAACACCACTGCTCTTAAAATGGTGAAGGAAAACTTCGTGTGGAAACCGGCGTGTCCTAGAACCAAAAATTCGCAGACATGTGACTTTCATCAAACCGCACTGGGCCCGCGTGTTGGTTTACGGCCCATTCCCTCCTAGAGGAGAAGATGCCTGAGTCGCAGCAGTAGGAACATTAAAAGGCTATGATTAAGGATTATGCTATGCTAATGAACCTATTGTTCTCTCAAAATTCTTCACTTTTCTACGCCCGTGTCTTAAGAAATTTTTGAAGAGGGTTCTCTTTAATCTCTGATCTGAAGAAACGCTGTATCCTAGTATTTTGACTGACCCTTTAGTCTAGTGGTTAGTGACCCTGGCTGCTATGCTGGAGCACTATCTCACCTGATGGTAAGCGATGATGTGGCCGACGATGGAACACGCTTGCCTAGAAGTAACTTATTCACTCTTGACTTAAAAAACTTAAAGAAGATGTAGCTATCAGGAAACACAGGCCCAGCAGAGAATTCCACTCCTTAACTGTACGCATAATGAATATGTTCCCAAAACGCTTTATACGTAAGGGAGGCATGATGAAAATTCACGATTTCTCCATCAGTACTCGACTGGTTCAATAGCGATCCACCAGTATTTGGCCGCGTAAAGATAACTCCGAATTAATTTCAATTCGCACCAGAAACAGGTAGATGTTGAAAAAAATATTTCACTGGCAGCAATAAAAATAAGTAGCTACAGGCCTCCACTAAATGTACCTTTTAGAATTAAAGTGCTCCCCTGTTCTTTTATTTTATTTAGGTTTAGGTACTCGAAATGCGTTACGTTTGCAGAATAATAACGACCTATAAAACCAATCCTGTTTCAACGTTGGACGTACTTACTTACTTAGTTATGTCTCTGTAGGCCCTTAAATACTTGCACTTACGGTATGAGCTGATTGGTATTGTACTGTTTATTTGCTCATGATGGAACCTTTGGGCAGTTACATATATTTGCCTCACCAGAAATGGCAGGTGGTTTTGCTCCTGCTTAACATTAATGAAGCGGGGACGCGTCTGGCGTTGGGAGTAGTAGGACAATTTCTGACCACCGTAGGCGATCACAGGCTTCTGGAGAGAGTACCAAGGGTTACTCGTCGTCCGGCCGTCAAGTAAAGACTAAGCCCGGGTCGACAGCCGTGTTGTATTCCACCTCATAGAGATGTTAATAAAATTGAAAAGGCCAGTTAGAGTCGCCGCCTGCCAGGGCTGCGGACTATTCAAAAGAGTTACCGTAGCCCTTGCAAAAAAAAAATAGCTCTGAGGTTTTTAGTCAGTAAAAATCTGACCGTTCCTCCTGCTCCACCTACAGCGAGAGAAGTGATTTGATGATTTCTCACAACTCGCTGCGGGAGCAAAACAACCCCTCAGTCGCCCGGATGGCCTGGTGACCATGTATCTGTGCAAACAACCAGGTAACACAACAAGCTTATAACTTCGTGATTTTTCATGATACAGTTATGAAATGTTGTACAAAGATTTTTGACACGTGTTTCGGGTTTCGCATATACTAAAACTCATCATCATCATCATATCAGCTGAAAGACATCTACAGTTGGACATAGGCCTCCCCAAGCTTCGCCACAACGACCGGTCCTGTGCTACACGCATCCATCGGATTCCCGCGACCCTAACCAAGTCATCGGTCCACCTTGTTGGAGGCCTTTCAATGCTGCGTTTTCCGGTACGTGGTCGCCACTCCAGAGCCTTTCGTCCCCATCAACCTCTGCTTTGTGCGTGCAACGTGCCCTGCCCATTGCCACTTAAGTTTGGCGATTCTTCGAGCTATGTCGGAAACAGAAAAATTATACTAAAACTAAAGTGGTATATATATTACTAGCTGACCTGGCCACGCGTTGCTGTGGCTAAACATAGCAGCGCCATCTATTGATTACTTACTCAACCCAGTCGAAAGGTATCGACATCTGTTAGAATCATTTGGAGTTAACAGATAATTGTGACTGTCAAATAATAACAGACAAATAATTAGCAATAAATTAAAATTGTGACTATAATTTTAGATTTAAACTATCCTATCTCTCAAGTTGGATCGAACTGCACATGGTGTGCGAATTTTATTATAATCGGTTAAGTGGTTTAGGAGTCCATTGAGGACAAACATTGTGACACGAGATTTATATATATTAAGACTAGGCTGTAAACGAACCTTCAAGCGGTTACAAGTAAGACCTTTGCGTGTTCCATCGAAGGAGTATCAGTCGTTCAATAATTCATTGTTCCATGAAACAATCGCGACCTTTACCACGATTCGCCGTTCCGACAGGCAGTCGTTGCTTCAGTAAAGTTTTCAAAGTATTTGTTGTTGGATTTTAACTGCAGTACCTAAAGAGTTTATAGAAATGAACTTTACTAACTACTTTAAAATTAATGCTATTTAGATAACTTGTCTTCAAGTCGTTGACGGTGCGCATTGTTCCCGTGCGCCTCAAGGAGTTCAGCAACAGCAGGGACCCAGACGGGTCGAAGCCTACTGGGGCCAGGGTTATCCGAAAGGGAGCTCGAGCCCCGGTATGAAGGTTAGAAGGAACGGGGTGGGTCTTTTAGCCAGTAAGAGTCTGACACTATCTCCCGCTCCGCCCAAGAGCGGGGGTTGGATGGTTTTTTCCAACCATAAAAAAAGTGTCTTCAAGGCTAAAATGAATAGGCTCTTAATAAACTAGTGCGCCTCCAACGATCGCATCACTGCTTACCATCAGATGGGTTCGCAGTCAAGCACTAGTGTATATCAACCTGGGATAGTAGTGCGTATAATTATAACAAAACTTAAAGCAATGCTAACCCAATGGTTTTTTTTTTAAGTTGAGGTGTAAAATCATCCATAAAGTAACGTGAGTAATCCAGGCAGGCAATATCTTTAAAAAATAAATATATCTGTAAATGATTCGTTTGTATACACTGTGTCTACATCTCTCTTCCAACTCTCCTGTCGCAGGTCTGCTGGAAGAAATTTCATTTGAAATAAGCAGCACCTTTGTACTCTTTTTTCTGTATTTGTCTATTTCATTTTTAAGTGTTTGTGTGTGTACATAAATGAATAAATAAATAAATCTTTTATACAATTTTTTTTCATCACCACTGTTCTGAAAACTGTGATAAAAAGCGCCATCTGGGCCCGCTAGGTAGAACATGGACCACTCTCTCTCACAAAGCAGATATTTGGACCCATCAGTGATATAATTATAGGCTGGTGGTGTTATCTATCAACTGTATATCGTATTTGGATGCACAGTTAACATCAAAAATCATCCGATCTCCCAATACAAATTGCACAGCCAACTAACTTAGATAAATACCTAAACTAACTGTTCAAACGAACAGACAATGCGAAAAATGTCGTTTAAAACAACAAAGTTCTAACGTAAACACACAGTCACGCACAACGAGATAAATAAAAAAGTTTCGTAACAAAATTGTCGAAGCGCCCTGATTGGCTAAAAATTGTCAGTGTTGCCGTTGCTTCATGGAATAACAAAATTTTGTATTGCCTGGCAGTTTTGTATGGCCTAGGGTGGGTCATGTCACGGTTAGGCCGACTAATTCGGTTACGCAACAGGCGTTAAAAAATTTGAATGAATTTAAGTCATGGCGAATTTGAATCGAAGAAATTAAAATGTTTTTCATTCAATCAGTCAATCTTTATTTGTGAACTTGAAATAAATAGGTATTCCAAAAAAAGACACATAAAAAAATAGGGTCTACCTTTTATAGCAGAACTTTTTACGTCATAAAATTGTTTTGCATAACAACGGATAGCATAAACTTCATTTCGCAGAAAATCATTTCGCATACACTCAGTTGTCATACATTCAAAACTCATAATTTTGTTAGTCAGAATCATCTTTAGGCATAATGTTTATATCCATAATAATTAAAAAGCAGAACCATCATATCGCAGAAAATTCACAGTCAGAATCGTCTTTTGGCATACATTTTATATCGATAGTCATTAAAAGGCAGAACTGATTTTTGTAAGAAGCATTCAAACATGCAAACAAGAATACACCATGATATTACTACTAATATCAAAACGCTAACCTAAATGCTAATTACAAAAATATTGTCGGCTTAGATGCATGTAGCATGCAAACAGGCATACAACATGCAAGCAGGCATGCAACATGCAGCATGCATGCAGCATGCATGTAGCATGCAAGCAGGCATGCAACATGCAGCATGCATGCAGCATGCAAGCAGGCATGCAACATGCAGCAGGCATGCAACATGCAGCAAGCATTGTTTCTGTCACGGCTCCGGCGCTGCGGGGTTTGGGCGGCGCCTCGCGAGCTTATCGTCACAGATGGTTTTAACGCTCACCACCGCAGCTTCGGCTTGCTGGCCGGCGAAGCCGGCCAGCCTCAGCCGCGGTGGCGGGCCTTCAAACCACCTGCTCCTCAGCTCGCGGGCCGCCCTACCCCTCCGCGCCTACGTGGGTTTAAATTACACTCTAGGGGTAGGGCAGACAAGACTGCGTAAAGTCGGCTTCGCAGCGATTCGTTTCTGAATCTAAATAAATGTTATGCTAAACAAAATTATGCATAACATTAATTATGGCAAAGGTAATTATGCGAAACAAAATTCTGCCAAGATAAAAGTATGCCATTGTAAATTCGGACACGTAAATATTCTGCCAAACAAAAGTTATGCTAAATAATTTTTATGCCTTAAAAATATTCGATTAAATAAGATTATGCCATGTGAGTTATGCCAAATAAAAATCGGAGTATCAAGATTCTGCCAAATAGAAGGAACCCATATGCACCCATACCAAATAATCGTATCTCTAAATAAATGTTATGCTAAACAAAATTATGCATAATATTAATTATGGCAAAGGTAATTATGCGAAACAAAATTCTGCCAAGATAAAAGTATGCCATTGTAAATTCGGACACGTAAATATTCTGCCAAACAAAAGTTATGCTAAATAATTTTTATGCCTTAAAAATATTCGATTAAATAAGATTATGCCATGTGAGTTATGCCAAATAAAAATCGGAGTATCAAGATTCTGCCAAATAGAAGGAACCCAAAAAAATATATTTTTCAAATCATAAAATAAAAAATTAGTATCCCACCGGTATCGGGAAAAGGGTTCAAACTACCGGCCACGGTTTTTTTTTTGACTTATTTGATCACGCGACATGCGCAAAAGAATTTTTGGAGGGATGCGGAACAGAGAGTAAAGTCCCACATGCCTCCATTGAAAAGGGAGGATCCTCCGACCAGACAGGTGTTATGGTCTGGTGGGCGACTGCCCGATAGATGATTTCGGACTGTCGTATATGTTCAAATCGCGTGGGGAACTTTTGATTGCGCGATGCAGGATTTCGTACTTTCTTCGTAGTTCTTATGTGGCGCCATAGATGTCGCTACAAATTCAATGAATCAAATTATGATGGGTCGGACTCGCGCACTTAGGGTTTGTACGCACCTCTCAGTGCGCGAGTCTGACTCGTTTATTCATATTATGTCAAGGAAACCTAGTAAAAGTTATTCACAGAAATTCATAATACATTTCCTAAATCCATATAGAAATACATTACCATGTAGTGTATTGCCGTACAAACTATATTTCACTATCAATGTCATACATTCTAATCAAACGAGGCACGAACAAACATAACTCGAGTAACAACCCTCCTACAAGATCAGCATGTCATCCTAACACCGATTGATGAAAGATAAATTCGTAAAAAAAAAACACATAAGGCCTATATCAAAGTAAATCGGGACCAGTGAGACGCACACTGGTATCGAGCTATCGGCTTCAAAGATACATCAGATCAGATACACTGTATCCAGTGTATAGAGAAATGCAGTAGGACAAGTGCAACTGATAAGATTTTTAATTTTAGTTTATTTGATAGGCCTGTTGGTCTAGTGATCTGTGGCCCTGACTGCTATGCTGGCCCGGATCATAGGACCAGGACCAGAACCCAGGACAAAAGTTTGTGTTATGACCCCGATCATACGGTCCGTGTCTGGGTGTAATTTATTCATAATATGTATAGAAAGAAAGAAGAAAGAAAGAAAAGTATTTATTTTGACGCACAAAACATTGTAGACAACAGAAACACAAAACAAAACAAAAAAAATGGTTGCCTGTAAAGTCGGTTTTACGGGCGAAGATTTTACGTGACAACGTCTTTTTCTCGGTAGAATATTTATTGATATGAATATAATTAAATTGCACAATAGGAACTCTCTAGTGCTGCGCGCGCGGCAGACCGATCATAGTTGAGTGGGAGAGACACGCAAGGCATTCGGCGGGCCTCTCTCTCGTTCGGTGACTCATCGTAACGTTACCGAGCGTTACACTTTTTCATAAGTGACTCCCAGCCGCAACCTAATTTAAGACGTTGTCACGTCAAAAGTAACATTGTATGTCACACGTTTGCACCAAAAAAGGTCCAGTTCAGCGAAATGCCAGACAACTACGAGGAAGTTGTCTGACGCTGGTTTTCAACTGAACCTTAGTATATAAGTATATCTATAAGTTATCCAGTACTCATACCACAAGCTCTGCTTAGTTTGAGACTAGATGACGTTGCGTTATGTGAAATTTGTTACCTATTATTTATTTCAGATTGAAGTTCAAACAGCTCAGTGGCTTTTTTAATCATTCCTATTGGTTACCTATTATGATGTAAAATTGGAGCAGTTTTGTATCTCAACTGGGCCCTAACAGGATAACTGAAATTTTTGAAGGCGTGATAAAATGAAACTAAGAATTTTATTGCAGTATTGACTACCTCGACGAAGTTTGCCAAGAAGGCTATTTCGATACATTCACTGCCAAACTGCAAAAACTTTAGAATGCGTTGCTTTTTTTTAAGGCAACCTTCGCCGAGGTAGTCAATCCTTTCAGCTGTCCAGGAGTGATTGATGAACAAAGACTCGGACTTTTCAATTGAAAATATTTGTTGGTTTTGTTCTATAAAATCCAACATCTCATTTCTTTCATTAAGACCGCCACTGTGCACATAGGTTTAAGTTTCTGTGAAATCGTTACTATTTTGGTGTACAATAAAGTTTATTCTATTTTATTCTTTTACCACTTTAAAACATCCGTCTCCAAACTTATTTATATAATAAATATGTGATTAAGTTTATTTTAATAATAATTTAATAGGTCACGATCAACCGCGGCAAATATGGTGTTACCATCTAAAAATGTTCGCGGGGGAAACTTGGCCAGAGATAACTCTAGACAGAGAAGGAAGGAGAAAGGGGAGACCTTTGCCCAGCAATGGGACAGCCCAGCAATGGGACACAATAAGCTATGTAAAAAAAAAAACTGGGTACTTACTTTCTGACATTTTGTTTGAAAGAAAAATTTTGTTTAACTTAAATATACAATAACTAATTTTATATGCTCTTCTGGCTGGTTTTAAAAAAATAACCACGAAGGGGATGGCGGTGTCTGTGTTCGCTCGGTTCGTTCGCTCACTAGACCCCATCATTCCCTTTTAACCTAACATTCGATTTGGAGGGCCCCAAGTCTCTTAATTATTGTAAAAATTCCATTTATATTGGGAGTAGGTACAATAAATATTTTTAGTAAAATGCACAGTTAAAAATGGCCAAAAAAAAAAAAACAAATAGAATGAAAACTTACTGCAATAGTGCGCAAACAAATAACTCATCGTTTATGCGACGAAGTTATTCACTTCTTAGAGTTAAGTTTTACAATTTATGCGACAAAAAATAAACTGCAACTTTTTATAGTCTTTGAGCTTCAAAACTGGAATCTTTTACTAAGACACCTATATCTTTTGTCATTACAATTCCATGAGGAACTTTTCACATCGTCCAGAAAGGCTTAGTGTCTTTTTGAACGCCAAACAAAGAAAAAAAAACCGGCCAAGTGCGAGTCGGACTCGCCCATGAAGGGTTCCGTAGCAGCAAGTAACATAATATAAAAGTTCTTGTTATGTGTTGTAACTTTGATCGATGTTTTAATAATAGTGTATTTTTTTCGGTTTATGACCCATTAAAAAAAAAACTACTCACTGGATTACGTTCAAACCAATTTTCGTTGGTAGTTTTTATAGTAATGTATATCATATATTTTTTTTAGTTTTATTATTCTCTTATCTTAGAAGTTAGAGGGGGGGGGACACACATTTTACCACTTTGGAAGTGTCTCTCGCGCAAACTATTCAGTTTAGAAAAAAATGATATTAGAAACCTCAGTATCATTTTTGAAGACCTATCCATAGATACCAAACATGCATGGGTATGACGAAAAAAAAATTTTTGAGTTTCAGTTCTATGTATGGGGACCCCCAAAATTTATTGCTTTTTTTCTATTTTTGTGTGAAAATCTTAATGCGGTTCACAGAATACATCTACTTACAAAGTTTCAACAGTATAGCTCTTATAGTTTCGGAAAAAAGTGGCTGTGACATACGGACGGACAGACAGACAGACAGACAGACAGACAGACAGACAGACAGACAGACAGACATGACGAATCTATAAGGGTTCCGTTTTTTGCCATTTGGCTACGGAACCCTAAAAACAAAATTCTTTTGAAATAAGCAGCACTTTTGTGCTCTTCCGTCTTTTTTTTTCTTTTCACTTTTAAATTTGTATGTTTTGATAAATTAATCAATTACACTAATATTATAAAGGCGAAAATTTGTGAGTGTGTGTATGTTTGTTCCGTCTTTACGCTGAACGGTTTTGGGTGACACTTGACGCACGAATATATGTAATAATAGCGACCATATGCTGTAAAAAATACACAGAACAATTTAAAAAAAAGTTCGGAAGCCTCCCAGAGGTGAATTGATGAACTGGTGAGGGTTGCGGAAATTCGTTTGATGTGAGATGCACAAACCCGGGTATTGTGGTGGTATTTGGGAGAGATGTACAGCCCTGGACATTTATTTACTTCTTAAAACTTCGTGCCACATAACGTACAAAAACGGACTTTATCAGGCTCTACCAGGCAACCAAATGTGAAAATTGTGACGTATAATATGCATGTGACGTATAGTGCGTAGGCTAGGTGGCGGGGTTAGTCGGCCCTCAGTTGTGAGCTAGTCGCCGAACGAGTTGGACCTGTCGACCCCTAGCTCCGGACATCATAATAAATACAATGTAGGTATAGTGTGTGTTCTGAAACTTCATAGAGATTTTTTTTTGGTGATGAAAATCATCCTGAGATAGTGTCAGACTCTTACTGATTAAAAAACCCACTCCGTTCCTTCAAGCCTTCATACCGGGGCTCGAGTTCCCTTTCAGATAACCCTGGCCCCCGTAGGCTTCGACCCGGCTGGGCCCCTGCTGTTACTGACAACTCCTTGAGGCACGCGGGAACATTGCGTGCCGTCGACGACTTGGGCTTGGTCCGGACAGTTACCGGACGGCCGGACAGCGAGCTTCCCGTTGCTCACTGTCCGCAAGCCCGCGCCTACGGTGGCCGGAAATCGGGATCGGAATCCCGGCGGTGGCGGCGAGAGCGCCGTTGCCTGATGCGGTCGGCCTCCTCCTTTGCGAGCATTACAGCTTCGCAGAAGTCGGCGACTGCCTGCCATTCCTCCTAAACTTCATAGAGATGTAACAAGGCAGGTTCACAACATTACGAACTAAACTAAACTTCTGCAGCCACTACCCACTATTCCATCACAAGCGGGCTCTTCTCAAAGATATATCTACTTGATACAGCAGTTCTACATCCCGGTTCATTGAACTTCACTTAGACGGCTGAGGCTAATCTTTCAGTAATCACGTTCATACGATACCCTCACGCCACATTCATCTTGTTTTACGTATTTTTCATCCTAATCCCCTATTTATTTATATGATACCGAACGAAAATCTTGTTAAAATGAGCGCGTTTGCTAAAGAAGATGTATTTTCGAGTTCCGTTTTTTGATGTATGAGAAAAGTTTTTTGTATATTCGTGTAAGTAAATAAGTGACTGTTTTTGTCAGTAAACTATGGGGTGGATTACCTAGCTGATTGCACTAAAAATCGTTAAATTAGTTTATGTAACACATCACAGTATAAATAAGTTTTATTTTTAAGTTATAACTAGCTCACCCAGCGAACTTTATACAGCATAATATTCAATGAATGTACTTAGTATATTTTTCGATATAGTCAACCGATTGCGATAAAACAAAGCATAAGTAAGTACCTATCAATGTTTAAAAGTTATTTCTATCGATTTCGTACATTTCACGTGATACACACACAACAAAATACTTCTACAGATTTATTACACAAGTATGTATATATAAATATATAAGTTAAAGAAAAGGGAGGTAATGATACTCGTAGTTTGACGGGTAACAGGACAGAATAGAAGAAAAAAAACGTGTTGCGCCGACCTCAAGTAATAAGGGCTGGAAGAAGAAGAATAAGAAGAAGAATGTTTTACTAATGTACACATTTATTTAATTACAATAAAATATATACATAATAAACTTAAATGTTAAAAAATATATATTTATTTTAGTATGCTCCTTACTAAAATATGGCGTCATAAAACTCCTCCGCATCGCTGTCGACTGGAAGTCGAGAGTGAAAGACGACGAGCCCAAGAGACTGGCGGCATTGCCACGTTGAATGGCAATGCTTAATCTCTGACCGAGGTAAAAACCAGCCCTTGGGTTTTAAAGTTAAAATATATTATATCATAAAAATATAAATATATTTTTATTTTTAAAGTATTTTTCTTTTTTGTCCTGAAAATCTATCACAAACTACAATCGACCAGAAAGTGGAAGTATTAAATTATTAACACAAGAAAATTACACTGGAGAAAGAAAAATAAAGTAATTTATTAAAGGAACAATGACGCTATAGGGAAACCCTTAAATACCAAATAAAGTTCCCAAAAATCGTTCAATATTTACATACCTATATTAATTTTCATTATCGTTTCATTGTTCACGTAATAATTTATGTTCTTTACAGGACGCTACGAAGAGGTATTTTTAGGGTTCCGTAGTCAACTAGGTACCCTTATAGTTTCGCCATGTCTGTCTGTCCGTCTGTCTGTCTGTCCGTCCTCGCTTAATCTCTGTGACCGTTAGCACTAGAAAGCTGAAATTTGGTAGCAATATGTATATCAATCACGCCGATAAAGTAGTGAAATAAAAATTGGAAAAAAATGTTTTATTAGGGTAGCCCCCCTATATGTAAAGTGGGAAGTGATTTTTTTTTAATTTCAACCCTAACGTGTGATATATATTGTTGGATAGGTATTTAAAAATGAATAGGGGTTTACTAAAATCATTTTTTGATACTGTCAATAATTTCGGAAATAATCGCTACAAAAGTAAAAACCATAAGTTTAGAAAATATGAAATTTTGAACTTGATGGAAAGAACAGTTTTTGAACAAAAAAGACAAAAGGGTTCTACAAAATAATTTCTGGACTAAGTTTGTAGTATAATCGTATATGCAAGCATTTTTTTAAACTCATAAGGGGTACACTTATTGTGACGGACGGGAAACTACGGAACCCTACACTGAGCGTGGCCCGACACGCTCTTGGCCGGTTTTTTTAAGGTAGAAAATCACCTATTGACTTCTCCCGCCTGTTCCTTCTTTACTTTTGGGGTTCAGTTTCCCGCCACCCTAGCCCCAGTAGGCTTCGACCCCGCTGGATCAATACGGTTTGCTGATATCTCCTTGAGGTGCACGTGGAACACCACGTGCTATCGACGACTCGGGCTCCGGTCCGTACGGTTATCAGACAGTTGGTCTGCGAGCTACCCATAACTCGCCCAACGCAAGCCTGCGCCTACGGTGGCTGAAAACCAGGATGGCGCGAGGGCCGTACCCTTGCGCGTGTGACCGCCTCCTTTTGCTAACATTACTAGTACTGTTTCGCAGAAGTAGGCGACCGCCTGCCACTCCTCCTCGCTCCGGACTATGGCCTGTACCAAGACCACCGTAGCCACCGTATGCTCCAGTGTGTCCCCCGGGCGGTCCACTCAATGGTTATGACTCAGGCGTTTCTTCGAACCTCCAAAACTTACTATGTCCGGTGACGAATTCCATCATGTGGAAGATGAGGACAGCATGACCCTCTCTGCTTATTCTGCTTCAGGCTGCTCCTCAAAGACGGGACCGCCAATCTTTATCCCATTTTTTTACAATGGAGGCCATCATAACACTTCTACCACTCTGGGTCGAACGAGAGAGTCAGACTTTTACTGACAAGAACTCACCGGTGTTTCTTCAGTTGCGCTTTGTTTTCCAGGGCTACAGTAGCTCTTTTGAACAACCTTACAACCCTAGCAGGTCAGGGCCAAGGGAACCTTTTCGTACAATACATGGTGTCCGGACGTACAGAATAACACCATCCCATTTCTTCCCGTGGGTGTCATAAGAGGCGACTAAGGGACATTTTGAGACCGTGCGCACTGTGATCTCAGGTGCTTAACCTGAGATCACAGCGTGGTGGCGGGTATACCACCAGCAACAGCATTCCCTAGGAGAGTTAGTGTCAGGCAGGCGGCCGACTGTAAAATATTTGCCAAATCCCTAGCAACATGTTTGGAACACCTGCTGTGGAATTGTCGAAAGAGTATACAGACGTAAAACGGTATTTTTACTCAACTACCGGAACGCTCTTTCATAATTTTCCTCAAAAGAAGTATTAACAAGCAATATTTATTAACAGGATCGTAACAATTAAATACATTAATTAAAAGTTATAAAACTCTTTACTAAAAAAGTGTCGAAGAAAAACACGCAGTGACAAGGAAAAGGTTCAATTTTTAACTAAATTAATTCATGGAGTTCGACAACTTGCTGTTTTCAGCTTTTTAATAACTTTTTTTTTTAATTAGTTGGTGCTCAAAGAGTTCTTTTTATGGAGTAGGACGGGGAGTCCGTTTAAATGGTTCTTGTATTCATTAAACGCCTTTCAAAGTGTTGTTGACCTTTCATTTTGGTTTTTTAGCCTTTTGTAGAATAAGTTAGTCGCTTTTTTAATATGTCCGGCCAGGCATATTCAGCGGTTGTTATTACACTTTCATTTTTAATGAAAGCCATTTTCGAAGGGCGGCCCCTTTCTCTTTCTCTCGAAAATGCCCTGCCTGTTAGAGTTGTAGGATTTTTCGAAAAAGTTACTGCGACCCTTTTTTTATGGTAGGAAAAATCATCCAATGACAGCCCCCGCTCTTGGGCGGAGCGGGAGATAGTGTCTGACTCTTACTGACTAAAAGCGCATCCTGTCCCTTCTAGCCTTCATACCGGGGCTCGAGCTCCCTTTCGGATAACCCTGGCCCTAATAAGCTTCGAACCGGTTACACCACTGCTGTTGCTGACAACTCCTTGAGGTGCGCGGGAACAGTGCGCGCCGTCAACCACTTCGGCTTGGTCCGGACAGTTGCCGGACGGCCGGACAGCGAGCTAAATTACTGCGACCCTGCAACGCAAAGGGAACCTGAAGGAACACAAGTTGGTTTTAGTCAGTAAAAGTCTGACACACGATCTCTCGCTCCACCCAGAGTGGGGGAAGTCATTGATTTGTAATCATCCCTTAAAAAAAAATCTAAAATTTACACCTACATAAATACGACAGAACTTGCAGCCAGCATAATCCAATATAGAAGACTCAGTAAGCACTAGTATTTTTCTTACTTGCGCGATAAATTAGCGGTTCAAAGCATTAGGCTAACTTATTGCATTTTTATCCAAGCTTTCGCTACCTCACTTTAAGAGCGAACTTACAAAGAACTGAAGTTGGCACTCCAAACTGAAATTAATGAATTATTTATTGTAAGTAAGTATTGTATTTATTCAGGACAGCTTTTATTGTTCTTGGTTTTTAGGGTTCCGTGCCTCAAAAGGAAAAAACGGAACCCTTATAGGATTTTTTTTTTGGTGGGGAAAATCATCCAATGACAACCCCCGCTCTTGGGTGGAGCGGGAGATAGTGTCAGAGTCTTACTGACTAAAAAACCCACCCCGCTGAAGGAACGGGGTGAGTTTCATACTGGGGCTCGAGTTACCTTTCGGATGACCCTTGCCCCCAAAGGCTTCGACCCGGCTGGGCCTCTGCTGTTGCTGACAACTCCTTGAGGCGCGCAGGAATAGTACGCGCCGTCGAAGACTTGGGCTTGATCGGACGGTCGGACAGCGACCTACCCATTGCTCACTGTCCGCAAGCCCGCGAACCCTTATAGAATCACTTTGTTGTCCGTCTGTTTGTCTGTTAAGACCCTTTATCACGAGAACGCGTGAAGGTATCGAGTTGAAATTAAAACCATATACTCAAGTCTGCGGTCCCTTGAAGCTGTGAAAAAATCAAACTTCTGAGATAGCAAAAAAAAAGATACAGCCGTTTATGTCGCAAAAAGCGTGGACACTCTCAAGGGAATCAAAATTCGTGGGGTTCCTGTTAATCTAGAATCCTGAAAGGCATGCATCAAAGTCTCATAGCACAAATATAAGAAAAAAACTGAAAATTGTAAGTTTTTAGTTAGTACGTCATTGGAAAAATCTTCATAACTCCATTCGGGAATTGGACTGTTTTCATAAGTAAGTTTGTACGGAACCCTCAGTGCGTGAGTCCGACTCGCACATGCCCAGTTTCTTATTCTTCTTAGCTTACACATCTTGTTTTTCCTAATAAATCTCAATCAAATCAATAAATCAGTCCCGATATTCCCACAGCTGGGACTCATAGATACATCCTTCATTTTACTTTACCTCATCAATATCCGTACTGTCAGAAACTCGTTCCTTCCTGTATATTCCTTCAAGGGCACGCTTCATTTTGTTACAAACAGAGGCTAGGGCCTAGGGCCGCGATCCTTTTGACGATCTGCCCCCCTAGCCAAGTTACAACCGTATCGTGTCGAATTCCGTTCTCCAATCGGTAACGCTTCGGTGTCAGCAATTGTAGAAAACGATAAGTGGGTAGCCATGTAGACGAGCCTGATACGGCCGCTCGTTCTACTATGTAGCGTTTGTTTATCAAATGATATAGCGTTAAACGTTGTAGAAATTCATTCTATCATTTTGAACGATGTGACCTTGGCTACGAATTTTCTATTCGTTTGTTCCAACCACGTGAATTAACGTTGAGATGACTAGCGTTAACGATTGCAGATTATCAACTTAGCTAGGGGTGCTGAACTGAACGATGAAAGGGATGAAGCTATTTAGATTGTATAGCCCCATCCCTATTTCTCATTTGCTCGCCTGGCATTCTAACACGTCATTGTTAGACCTCTGAGCCCAAAATGGATCGGTGTACTTCATCATTATCATCAGCCTTCTTAATGTTTCCATTGCTAGGACTCAGGCCTCCTTTTTAGGAGAGGGAATTGGCCATAATCCAACACGCAGGCCAAGTGCGGGTTGTTGAATGTCACATGTCTTCGAATTTTTGGTTCTTGGACATACCGGTTTCCTCACATTTTTTCCTTCACCGTTTTGAGAGCAGTGGTGATGAAATGAATTACACAAAGTAATGCTGGGTTGGGTTCGAACCTACGACCTACAACTCGTAAGTCGGGGCCATTACCACTCGGCCACCACTGCTCGGTGTACTTCACACGTCTACAAATTTTTCGATATACTCATAAGACATTTTACTTCCATTTGGAACGACGCCAGCAAAACCTCAACATACATAATATATACTGTAACATTCTTTCCTAATGTCCTGAAAAAAAAAAACAACAAGGAACTGTATTTTCTACCGATATTCCGTAACGGCAACCAATAATTATGGCGACGCACGTCTTAATGACCAGGTTAAAGTGTTCGTGAACACATTTTAACACTATTATTAAGTGTTATTTGGACTAGTTATCAAGAACGCCAGGCGGAGCCGAGGGTGATCGCTAGCTCATAAAGGGGCAGTGTGGTTCTTGTGTATTATTTTTGTTTTCCGCAGTTAATAACACGTCCATGATAAGTGTTCTGAAAGAATTGAGGGTATTCTGAAAGCATACGATATTTTTTTCTCTTTTATAGTTGAAGTTTTCAGTTTTCGTTGTTTATAAGGTTTTCTTGGAATCTGAGTCTCTGCAAAATATATTTTATGGAACAAACTGTCTGGTAAGTATGATTTAATATTAAAACAATGAATAAACCAAATAATAGCGAGCTCTAGACAAAGTGACGAGCGAAGCGAGCACTAAGACTAGAAAATGGGAGCTCACCAAAGCGACGATTACTACGAGTAATAACCTCTGAGTTTACTTTAACGTTTATTCTCAGGATAGTTAGCTAGGAATCACCGACATAATCTATTTCAAATTAATGAAAAAATACATGAGCTAGCTCATTGGCGTAAAAAGTAGCGTTAGCTAGTAATGTATGTGCTCGCTTCGCTCGCTCACCTCTAAAATAGCCATGCTGATCTCGATCTTCTTGTAAAGGAGTCATTATACTCGCTTCTCACGTTACATGAATGTGATGTGTTCAATCTATACTTAATATTATAAAAAGGAAAATATTGTTTTTTGTTTGTAGCCGTTTTTGTAGGGCCGAAAGGTTCTGGGTGGCGACCGCGTACCGTAAGACCTTTAAAGGCCTCCTACAAGGCGGACCGATGGCTTGATGAAGGTTGCGGAAATCCTAATGGATGCGGGACGCACAGGATCGCTCATTGTGGCGACACTTTGGCGGAGGCCTATGTCCAACAGAAGTGGTTCAATCGTATGTATACCTTGGTTCCACTGTCACGAACACTGGAGGATGTGAGGTTGAGATTCGAAGGAGATGTGCTATCACACGTTCTGCTTTTGACAGGTTGAAAGGGATCTGGTGCAACCGTAACATCACTAAAGCTACCAAAGTCCGCCTCATGAGAAGCTTAGTCTTCCCAATATTTCTTTATGGCGCAAAAACGTGGACGGTTCGCCTCAAAGACCGACGCAAAATCGATGCACTCGAAATGTGGTGCTGGCGGCGACTGCTGCGGATAGTACTTAGGATAAGCGTTTCGATTCTGGAGGAACTAAACTTCAAACAGAGGTTATCGTCGACTGTGCAAGTACGAAACCTCAAATATTTTGGTCACACTGTTCGCAACGAACACTCCATGGAGCGTCTCGTTGTCCAGGAACAAGTGGATGGGGAAGCGGTCACGCGGGCGCTCACCCACGCGTTAGACAGACCTCATTAAAGCTGCAACATAAACCTCCTTAGTTCAGAGTTCTCCAAACGCCGTAAACCGGGACAAATGGAGACGCATCGCGAGAGCCTCACTCGCCAAATGAAAATGCAATATCATCAACCACGATCACTCTGTCAAGAGTGAACGACTAAAGAGATGTCCAACAGCGGACGTCTATTGGCAGAAATGGTGAAGATGATGATGGGCGAAGCCGCGGGCAAAACCTAGTACCTAGCCTATAATCGCAATCGACGTCACTGTGTCTAGACTCTAGGCAGAGTTATTTTACAATAACAAATTGGAGAGACTCAACAATCGTTAGCGAAGGTATCTAACAGAAAGCCCTCTTAATTAATTGGCTTTTACTTCATCAATTCTAAACTCAGCAAGATTTTAATTATCGAAAGACTACTCATAGATTCCTGTTATTTATAGAACTTATTAATAAAATCGAAAATTAGTTAGTCAATAATTGCCGGAAGATAATATGATTAACTAGGAAAAAGAACTTTATTATAATTATGATTTTTTTAAATTAATACGAACGTTGGTAAAATTTATAAAAATACGTCGTCAGGTGTCTTATATTTCCTTTGATCTTTTTTCCTTTTCTTTGAAGAATTTTTCAAAGGAACTAGAATAATCTTGTTAGATAAAAATGTATTAGCGTTTGCAGCTGCTTTTTTAAGCTTCACTGGCAAACTTGTGTTTCTAGGGTTTTTTTTTATTGGTGGGAAAAATCATCTAATGGCAACCCCCGCTTTTGGGTGGAGCGGGAGATAGTGTCAAACTCTTACTGACTAAAAGCCCACCCCGTTCCTTCTAGCCTTCATACCGGGGTTCGAGTTCCCTTTCGGATAACCGTGGATAACAGTAGGCTTCGACCCGGCTGGGTCCCTACTGTTGCTGACAACTCCTTGAGGCACGTGGGAACAGTGCGCGCCGTCGACGACTTGGGCTTGGTCCGGACAGCTACCGGACGTCCGGACAGCGAGCTACCTTTTGCTCACTGTCCGCAAGCCCGCGCCTAAGGTGGCCGGAAATCGGGATCGGAATCCCGGCAGCGGCGGCGAGAACGCTGTTGCCTGATGCGGTCGGTCTCCTTTGCGAGCATTATTGCTTCGCAGAAGTCGGCGACCACCTGCCACTCCTCCTCGCTCCATGGTCTCAACCAAGGCCCGGCGCAGATAGGTCTCCGCCGCCGATCGCCCCCACGAGGGTACGGCGATGCTCCGCCCAAGCAGGGCTCACCTCGACTGTGTGCTCCGGGCATTCCGCACAATGGCGACACCCGGGCGTCTCTTCCACACAAATCCGGTGCAGGAACCTCCCGAACGTGCCATGTCCGGTGAGAACCTGCGTCATACGGAAGGTAAGGACGCCGTGAGGGGACTTACCGGTGTTTCTAGGGCTACGTTTTTAATTGGTTATTTATTTACATCTAGCTCATACTGTCTTACTGCTGGGCAAAGGCCGGCCTCCAATGTTTCCGGTTTTGAGCTACTTCTTTCCAATTCTCAAGGAAGACATCCAAGTCGTCCCGTCATCTCCTTCTTGGTCTGCCGCGACTCCGTCGTACGATTTCAGGGCACCAATTTTGCGTTTTACTGGCCCACCGCTCAACTGGCATGCAACAGACATGTCATTTTAATTGGTTGTGGAAAGAAAACTATTTATTACCGACTAGCTTCTGCCACTGGTTTCGCCCGCCTGAAAATAGGTAGGGGGTCAGAGTCTACTTTACGCCATGTATAGTCTGTCTAAAAAGTCAAACGACTTATTCGAAACTTTTCGGTTTTTTTCAACAACAACCTTCATTATTGAACCAGTGTTGACTACATCAGATTTATTTTACCTTAATAATTACCCAAGTTGATTGACTTTTTAGATAGACTCTAGTTTCATAGATGAAGCTACGCGTCCATCATACTCGAAGTCAGAAACAAAAATGTTCTAAAATATATCGATCAGTGGCAGCACTGACATTTGAAGAGCGTTCCAAAATCAAACAGAAATGTTTGAATTTGAAACGCTGTTATGTAACCGCATGAAGATTATTTAGCAACATTATTTTTTTTATTGAAGTGAAACCTGAAATCAGTAACTGAATCGATTCCAATTATTTTTACACTATGTTATATTTTTCCACAAAAATATTTTAAAAATCACAAGTTGGACATCACCGGCACTAAATACAACACAGATCACGGCAGGTTATAGCGGGTATTAAGCAGCTGGGTGCAAGTGCAAAACAACCCCTCAGTCGCCTGGATGACCCAGTGACCTTGTATTTTTGCTGTCATAACAATTTTATAACTTTGTGATTTTTCATGATACAGTTACGAAATTCTTTACATAAAAATACAATTGCCAAAACGGATCTTGAGCGCTGGCTTCAAGTTGCGCAGTAGTCAAATATTCGGTCTCTATAGTGGTTCGAAGTGAGACGCGGGGACGGGGAGTGTCAGTGATTGGCTCGCCGCGCCATAGTGTCATAGGTGTTACTCGTGATTCTTTCCCTACTTTGCTGCATGTATCTAACAATGACGACGATTGGCTCGCCAATGTATGGATTGCGCAAAGCGATCCCCACTCTAACGCCGAGCGCTTAATATTCGTGCCGGTAGTTGTACTAGACACATATACTAAAACAGACTAATGTATAACCGCATGCATCCCAATAAAGACTCACTGAAATATATCGACCAATAGCAGTTTACCAATTTCACCATTTACAAAATAAATACCCCGGCATGTTTTCGATTCTGGTAGCGGTTCCCTACAGTGATATATATGAACCGTTTCTTGCAACGTGAACGGATGACATTAAAAACCGCTTAGTGGTGCGCACAACGAAATACCAACAATTTTGGTCGCCACTTAAAAATATAGAACGCATCCGTAGGTAGCTTTACAGAGCAATTTACTAAAGAATCGTTTGTTGCCTGTAATTTTCTCTTTTTGTTTTTATTTTTAACTCACTTTTGTCTGTGGCTTCACCTGCGCAAAAATAGAAGACCGATGGAGATACAAAAAGACGCAGCGTAGACCTCCCACCAGGTGGACCGATCACCAGGTGAGGGTCTCGGGAATATCATGGATGCGAGTCGGAAAGGATCGGTCGTTAAGGCAATGTTGGAAATCCTAGTAGTAAATGAAAATCAAAATCAAAGCATTTATTTCAAATAGACCATTTACAGGCACTTTTGAATAGTCAAATGTCGGTCAATCCAAGAAAAGTGAAGCTAAATTGCACGTTCCAATGAGTAGGTCTCTATGGAGAAGAACGTGCAAGAAGTAGCCCAAGTCAAGAAGGTAAGAGTGAAGAGAGGTTACTTCTAGGCAAGCGTGCTCCATCGTTGACTACATCATCGCTTACCATCAGGTGAGATGGTGGTCAAACGCGAGCCTATCAATAATAATAATAAAAAAAATGGACGTTTTTCGGCTGAAATTTTGATGCTGATCATAAAGGAAAAAGTATAGAAGTATAAAAGCAACAAGAAATATGTAACCAAGATTTTTGTAACTTATAACATGATTTAAAAGAGTGTCCATGGAATTTCTTGCACGTTCTTCCCCAAAGAGATCTTCGCTTTGGATCGTGCAATTATTTAGCTTTACTTTTGTGTCTGACAGATATTTTGACAAATCAAAAGTGAAAAACTAAAAACACTTATCTACTTAAAACTATATATAAGCACCTACACAATAACTCACCTAAAATATGGTGTCTAAAAATTTCTCTGCATCACTGTGGACTAGAAATGGTAAATGGTTTATTTGAAATGAATGCTTCTGTTATAGTCAGTAAAAGTCTAATACTTCTCTCGCACCAACCAGAACAGGAGGAGTCTTTTGATTATTTTCCAATGAAATACAGAGTACATCTAACAAAACCAATGCATTCAAACTGACTGGCCTGTTGGTCTAGTGGTTAGTGACCCTGACTGCTATGCCGGAGGTCGTGGGTTCGATTCCCACCCAGGACAAATGTTTGTGTGATGAGCATGATCATTTTTTCTGTGCCTGGATGTAACTTATCTATAATATGTATGTATTTGGAAATATAGAACCAAGTTTATTAGTTGTCTAGTACTCATAACACGAGCTCTGCTTAGCTTTAGACTAGACGACGTTGTGTGTAATAATGAAAATATAGGTATATATATATATATATATATATATTGATAAGGTGGAAAATATCTAAGATGGGTTCAAACGTATATCTCTCCTTTCGCTCCAACTAGAGCAGGAAGAGTCTTTAGATAATTTCCCAAGGAATAACAGAGTACAGTTAACAAAGCTAATGCATTCAAATTCCGACAGTCACAAAGCTTAGTTCTTTTTTACAAATAAAAAATCCGAAACATACATGTCCGCTTTCCACTGCTCTTTCACTTTTTAATTTCACCCCCGTTTAATATATTTTACGTATAATAAAATAGGGCAATAACCGTACGTCATTTTCTCCCCTTTTTTACACGCTCGAAGAAAATGCACGCGATTTTACTTGTTTACTGTTGCTAAAGACTAGTTTACACTGTGCGAGTTAGATGGATGGCGAGTGAGCCATAATTTACAAATGAGGTCATACTATAGAGAAATGTGACTGAAAAATTGTTAGATGCACGCACTCGGAAGTTTAATTTAGACTATTTTTGACGTTTCATTACCAAAAATGGTTTTAAATAGTGAGGAATTATTTATTTTAATTCCTTACTATTTAAAACAATTAACGAATATTATATGTTTTTAACCGACTTCTCAAAAAGGAGGAGGTTCTCAATTCGGATGTTTGTATTTTTTTTTTATGTTTGTTCGCACATAAATTCGTCGCTTGCCCACCTATTTTAAAAATTCTTTTTTTGTTGGAAAGGGTATACTTCCCAAATGGTCTCATAGTCACCAAGTCGGAAAAAAGTGGCTGTGACATACGGACGGACAGACAGACAGACAGACATGACGAATCTATAAGGGTTCCGTTTTTTGCCATTTGGCTACGGAACCCTAAAAATGACATTTGATAAAGTGAAACTGGTAAAAAAGACCAGAAATGGCCAACGGAAGTTCATACTCACGCAGATATCACAATGAACATAGTTATGCGAATACGATAATACATTTAAATGAATCGTTCTCAATAGATTTGTTGAAAATGGTATCATCGAAGTGACCTGATGATGATGATGGAGCCGAAGGGTTTGAGTTAATTGGAATTGTTAAATAAGGAACAAACAATATCGGGAAACACCGACTTCCGAAATTAAAATTATTTTGATGGTTTTAGTGTTTTTTTTTTTTAGTGATGACGGTTTTTTTTTGGATTTTTTTTTTTAGTTTTAACCTAACCTAACCTTAGAATCTATATAATTTGGGTACCTTCAAGGCTCTTAATAAACTAGTGCGCCTCACAATCAACGATCGCATCACTGCTTATTATCAGATACGAACGCAGTCAAGCACTAGTTTATCTACACTAATGTAATAAAGAGTTAAAGTTTTTTTTTTGTTTAATTTCTGGAAGTACGGGACCGATTGCTAAAATTTCTATTATTCCAAATTTTAGCAATCGGAACACGATTGCTAAAATTTCTTCACCCACAGAAAGCTGCTTTATTCCTGAGTGACACAAGCTATGTTTTATGTATGCGGGCGAAGCCGCGAGCAAGAGCTAGTATCAGATAAAAATAGACCTGAATTATAGATATGCCTTTTGAAACCTTTGTTGGTATAATAAATACTACGAGTATAATAAATACTGCTACAGTCTGAACGCAGCTTTATGGAAAATTATAGGAGACTGCTAACATCTGTGAGTTGCCTTTTTTCTTGTATAGCAATAATGTCATGCAACAGCTAGTGTAAATGAAGATAAAAATCGGTTCCATACTGGTGCAACTGACTGTCCTGCCACTTTGTGACTCGTTTGCACCGTATATTTTCAATGACACTACTGGTATCGTTTATTTTTGTTTTTTGGAATCCACATCGCTGACGATAGCGATGACTATAGTATCAACTTTGAAGAAAAAACTGGACCTTATTTACTACATATATACACACATAATTTTCCTCTCCTTTTTATTCGAAAATCTACGCAACCTATTAATAGTGCTGCCCCTATTTTAACTCTTATTTTTGCCAGCCCATAACAGTAACTCAGCGTCCTAAAATATTACAAGCACCCGTCTACACTTCACTAGTTGTAATTTTGGCACCCTGTCCTGGCTCTAGACAACCATAAATCTCGAAGTTGGCAATGTATTTTTAGATTCGACACCAAAACCATATCGATATTAAAATCGAGTCCGCAAATGGTTTTATGAAATTAAAATTTTACGGTTTCCGTAACTGAAATCTATTTGTGGAGAAAGTTTTAATGTTTTCTAATTGATATATTGGGTGATTTACATAGATTAGCTCCAAACATTTATTCATGCTACTGCCTAAAATCTACATTAATATTATAAAGTTCTTTTTTTACGTTTTTTTGTTTGTAGGAGGAAATCTTTGGAAATACTGGTCCAATCACTGATAGAAAGCTGCTTTATTCCTGAGTGACATAGGCTATATTTTATGTACACGGGCGAAGCCGCGGGTACAAGCTAGTATATCTTAAAGATAGACTGTTTTTTTCTGAATTATTAACTTACTATGTATGTATGGATCCTTCCATGTGATCCTTGCATGTGGTGCTATCTTACCGATATTAGAAGGTAGCCAGCCTGACCTTCAGCCACTGGGTCAGGATAACACGAGCTATGACTACTTGATACGGAGTCGGGCTATGAAACTAACGTGTAGGGACACCAAAAAAAATTGCAATTCTTTTAATTGGCTGCTAAGTCTCTCTTTGAGGGCTCAGGTCCAGGTTACTAGACATGGTAAGTTCGGAAGGTTCCTGCTTCGGATTGAAGCGGAAGAAACTTCCGGGTGTCAGTACTGTATGTATCGCCTGAAAAAACACATTGCAGCATGTCGTGGAAGTGTGCCCAGCTTGCCCTAGCCACTGAGTCCCCAACTCCGAAAATTAGCCACGGTAGACGCGGGCTTGCGGATGTCAAGCAATGGGTACTGAGCCCCAGTCATCCAAGTGCTTCTCAAAGAGATGTCAGCAAACCGTAGGAGCTTAACAGTGCCAATGCCCGCTAGTACCGCAGGGATTTTGAAAAGAAATCGCGTAGTCCTAGAAAGCAAAGGGCACGCCCTCTCGCTTCACTCAGACCAGAAAAAGTCAATGGATGATCACCCAACTTAAAAATAAAACGCTTCCGCACACTCCCTTTCCTCGCTAACTTCACGGCCCAAACAGTGTTCACCCAACGCAGTCGAACGCTCCCATGACAGAGGTCCCAAAATTACTACGCACTTAGTGTAAGTTACACTAAATCGAGTTTAGGGTCCAACTTAGGGGCCGCTGTAGCCCGGTTATGGAACTGTGCCAAGTTGATAAATAATGATGCTTTATTACAAGACTCCTAAAATTTACCCAGAAATGTCATTAAATGAACTCCCAACTTTAAAAAAAAACGATTCCGCTCACTTCCTTTCCTCGCTAACTTCACGGCCCAACCAGTGTGGTATTCACCCAACGCAGTCGAACGCTCCCATGACAGAGGTCCCAAAATTACTACGCACTTAGCGTAAGTTACACTAAATCGAGTTTAGGGCCCAACTTAGGGGCCGCTGTAGCCCGGTTATGGAACTGTGCCAAGTTGATAAATAATGATGCTTTATTACAAGACTCCTAAAATTTACCCAGAAATGTCATTAAATGAACTCCCAACTTTAAAAAAAAACGATTCCGCTCACTTCCTTTCCTCGCTAACTTCACGGCCCAACCAGTGTGGTATTCACCCAACGCAGTCGAACGCTCCCATGACAGAGGTCCCAAAATTACTACGCACTTAGCGTAAGTTACACTAAATCGAGTTTAGGGCCCAACTTAGGGGCCGCTGTAGCCCGGTTATGGAACTGTGCCAAGTTGATAAATAAAGATGCTTTATAGCAAGGCTCCTAAAATTATTCAGGGTTATTGAAACCTCTATTGTTGTGACTGTAAAACTTAGTTGTTTGTTCGAGTTTTGAGAGGGAAGTCTTATTAATTAGTAAAAGCTCTGTATTTGTGTAAATTAGATTAAGTCACCCTAATATTATTTTAACGCAAAAATTTGTGAGCATTCTTCATGATCAAACGGTTGAATGGATCTGAATAAAATTTGGTACCTCGTGTACCAATGTAGATCATATCGTGGAATATTTCCATAGTTATATAGTGTAGTAACGTTATATAGTAGTTATATAGTAACTATACTTTGAGAGCAGTGGTAGCCGAGTGGTAACGGCCGACGTACGAGTTGCCAATCACGGGTTCAAACCCAGCCAGGCGCATTACTTTGTGTGATTTATTTCATCACCACTGCTCTCAAAAAGGTGAAGGAAAACATCGAGGAAACCGGCATGTCCTAGAACCAAAAATTCGAAGACATGCGACATCCACCAACCCGCACTGTGTCCGCGTGTTGGATTACGGCCCATTCCCTCTCCTAAAGAGAAGACATTGTAAGGCCGACTATGCTATGCTATGTATACTTTTTATCTCGAGAGTATGTCTCCTTAGGATATTTTACTACGTTCACGGTGACGCGCCACTAGTGCAGTGTGGACATACCAAAAGTTTTGGGAACATAATATTCATCATGCGTTCAGCTAAGGCGTGCAGTAGCTTCTGATGTTTTTTAAATGCCCTTGTAGGCTTATGTGAAATAAAAACTTTTGAATTTAGAATTATAAGGCGTGGAATTCCTCGCCGTAATCTGTGTTTCCTGATAGCTGCAACCTGGGGATATTTAAGTTAAGTGAATAGGTTCCTTTTAGGCAAGCGCGCTCCATCGTAGACCACATCGTCTCTTTTCATCAGACGAAATAGTGGTTAAGCGTGAGCCTATAGTCACTACATAGTCTAAAACAAAGTCACCACAGTCTATCTGTCCATATGCATGCTTAAATTTTTTAAACTACGCAACGGATTTTGAAGCGTTTTTTTTTTAATATATAGTATGATTCAAGAGGAAGGTTTATTATGTATAATACATGCATAATGTAGTAGAGAAACACTGAAAATTTTGAAAAAAAAGACGTAAATATATTTTTTTTTTTCGTTTACATTGCAAACTCTGATTGAACCCTACGAAATAGATCAAAATAATGTACAGTATTGTACACCTTAAAAAGGTCTACAAAAAATTCTGCGATGGTATAATCTATCTTTTAAGTACCTACCACTACCACAATAACCATTTTTTATCCTTTACTTTTTGCGAGAAGTAATGGCTTATAAATTTACGAAGCGATTTTGAGCAATACAACATTATTTTTTATCCACTTAAGCACATTAAATACATTGTGCATTTGATCTATCAATATGGCCTGTAATTTAAATGATTTTTTTTTTGCGAAAATACTACAATGTAAAATGCAGGGACATAGCGGTTGCGGTGGTATCAGCATTGTACCCGTCCGAAGCTGGGGCGGGTCGCTAGTTTATACATCTATACATCCATAGGTACATATAAGTAAAATTGGAGTGTCTGTTTGTAATATTGAAATAACTGCTTTTTACTACATGCATATGAATATATATACGGTACATACACCAAAATAACATTTTTTTTAATTTTTGTCTATCTATCTGTCTGTTTGTCCGGGCTAATCTCTGAAGTAGCTGGGCTGATTTTGACGGGACTTTTTTTGACAGGTAGCTGATGTAATAAGAAGTAACATAGGCTACTTTTATTTTAGAAAAAAAATAAGTTTATGCGAACGAAGTCGCGGGCACAGCTAGTCAACAGTAAAAAACGCGGATGAAGCCACTAACATAAGCTAGTTTAAAATACGTTGGAGAAGAACGCAAAAAAAGAGAATTAGCAAAGTTTTAAACAAACTTCAGTAATAACTCAAAAGATCAAAGAAGTTTAATAAAAAACCTTCGCCACCAATTTCTACAATACGATCACCATTCGACAAAATGAAAGTCAAAAAACAATCCGACACAAATAATTCCTTTGGGAAAGTTGCTACAATATTTTATTATAAATTGTTTATTTTTCACCGAGAGTAACAGCGTAAACAAAAAATATTGCCAAAGGTTCAGCGAGAAATTAAAAAGTTTTAATTGAATATTAGCCAGCTGAGCGGCTATGGAAAGTTACTTTCTTCATTGGAGCTGTTCGCTCAGTGTTAAAACTTGCCCAGATTGAAGTTATACCGAAAATATACGAGTCTGTAAAAAAGTAATTAAATCTGAAGGATCACAAGTTCTGGCAAAGGGAAGTGGTTTGCTGTGTGAGTTGTGCAGTTCTCAAAATATATAAATACTAAGGCTGCGATCAGACGGACTGCATCGCAGCAACCGTAACTAAATATTATATAAAATGTGCCATGGTAGTTACAAACCAACTTTCTCACTATACCCACAATATTTCAACAAAATATATCGCGGGAAACATAGTGCATCGCGCGATGCGACGGTTGACTTGATGACGCATAAATCGAGACAGACAACGCTGCACCGGCTCGTCGACTAGCCGCTATCCTGTTCTAAAACAAATATAATACAAATATTACATAAAATAATTTTGGCTTATATTATAATAATTAATATTATGGAAAGTTTGAACCTGGTTCGTCCTCGTTCTTAGGGTACCTACCATTTTGCCAGGACTTTGCTCTATTTGTCCTGTTATAAGAGATGTGGTTTAACACTCCGTATAAAAGGAAAGCGCGCCAGAATGAATAATGTCACTGTAATGTAATGCAGCGAGTTCATGCTCAGCTAGATTTCAATTCGGCTGAAATAAATTACGCTGCATTATATACGCATTTCGCGTTCGTCAGAGTGACTTTAAAATGTGGACTATGTGGAGCCCACATATCAACAGGCGCATCGTCGATACGCCATTTTGAAAATTTTGATCAATCAATCACTGAAAAGATTTTATCTTTGAAAACCTTTTTTCTTTCTTTTTTCCGACATTCGACCTAAAATTTTTGGAAATCTGGCATAAATAAACTAATTATTCAATATCATCTCTGACGTCACTATTACTATCTAATAAAAGGACCTTATCATGAAAATGGTAAACCACAATGCACATATCAAGTTCCCTTATCAGCTAAATGCACTTCCTATAAATACGAGTCGTCAAACTGTATGTATACATTCCACAAAAACCCGTGTGGTGTGCTTATCATTTCAAGGGAACATCCAAATATTACGACAGGTCAGTTATTTTTATTATATTTTACCTAACAATTAGGTAAACAAAAATTAACAAAAAAAAACTACTTCACTACAAAAAAAAAGACTAAATTGCCTAAAATAACGTAATAGTGGAGTCGGTTTTTTTTTATAAAACAGTTTTTTATTTTACATTATTTAGTTGTGATATACTTAGCCAGAGTACCTATTTGATAATATTCTAACTAACCCAAACTCTGCTAGGATACATTGTTTTATTAAGAAGTTCCCGTGTCTACCTTCCACCTTCCGGCTCCATCATCAGATCAGTTTGATAGTACCTTATAGCCAAAGTGCATCTCTTAACAATTGTAATAAGCCCAAACACGGCTAGGATAAGTACCTACATTGATTAATTACGGAGTTCCGGTGCATACCTTTCGGCTCCATCATCATCATCAGATAACTTCGATGATAACATTTGCTTTTGCTGATTTTTTATTATTTGTATTGTCATAGTTGCTTAACTGTCTTCATTGTGATATCTATGTAAGTGTGAAGTTCCGTCGGCCATTTCTGGTCTTTTTCACCAGTTCCACATCATCAAATGATACTTTTTGACTGTAAATGCTTGAATTACCGATGAAAATACCAAAATTACCATATAGTTGCTTATAATATTTGAGGAGTTCGATTCCTCATGGATTCCATCATCAGAACTGGATTTTGAAAAATGGGACCAATCTGTAATCATATATCCTTTTAGGGGAACAAAAAAATTTTCAAATCAGTCCATAAACGATGGCGTTCTGAGGTAACTAACATATTTTTTTTTAAATACAATCGAATTTATAACCTCCTCCTTTTTAGGGTTTCGTAACCAAATGGCAAAAAACGGAACCCTTATAGATTCGTCATGTCTGTCTGTCTGTCTGTCCGTCCGTATGTCACAGCCACTTTTTTCCGAAACTATAAAAGCTATATTGATGAAACTTAATGAGCAGATGTATCTGTAAACGGCATAAAGACACAAAAATAGAAAATAAACAATAAAGTTTGGGGTCCATACATAGAACTGAAACTCATTTTTTTTTTTTCAGCAAACCCATACGTGTGGGGTATCTATGAATAGGTCTTCAAAAATGATATTGGGATTTTGTATATAATTTTTTCTAAACTGAATAGTTTGGGCGAGAGACACTTCCAAAGTGGTAAAATGTGTCTGTAACTTCTAAAATAAGAGAATGATATAACTAAAAAAATATATATGATGTACATTACCATGCAAACCGCCAACAAAAATTGGTTTGAACGAGATGTAGTAAGTAGTTTTTAATACGACATAAATCTAAATAAAATACACTATAATTTAAAAAAGTTACAATGAACTACAAGAACTTCTATAATAAGTTACTTGCTGCTACGGAACCCTTCACGGGCAAGTCTGACTCGGACTTGGTCGATTTTATCTGCAGTATTTTTTTTTAATTTTTGTCTGCATCTCGGTGTCTGTTTGTTCCGGTCAATCGGCTGAACTAATTTTGATGAAATTTTCAATGGTGGATAGCTGATGTTATAAAGAGTAACCTGCAATATTTATTTTAAAAAATATACAAGGTGTAAGGGACAGCCTTCCACAAACTTAAGGGCTTGCTCAGTAGACGAAACTGAACAACCTACCATAAAAGTTTTTTTCAGGTAACGGAAAAAAAAATCCGCCTCACCATACAAAATTATAGAGAGAGAGAGAGAGAGAGAGAGGCTGATTTTTTTTTTCGTTTCCTGAATTTTTTTTATGTTGGGTTGTTCACTTTCGTCTACTGAGCAAGCCCTTAAAGTTTATGGAGGGCTGTCCCTTACACCATTTATGTTTAATAAAATAGTGACCAAATGACATTATCATGAGTTTGACCCGGACGAATTCGCGAGCACCAATTAGTTAAAAAGTTAAAGTAAACTTAAAAAGTTTGTTCCTTTTTTCTGTATTTGTAAAACAATTCTTTTTTGTCTTTTTTTATCCTCATAGTGTTTTTCGATACGGACTGAAAAAATTACATGAGATAATAAAATATAAAGCGGCCCGTCCAGCCTTCGCACAGGCAATAAATATAGCCTATGTTATTCATTTCATGGTGAATGTAGCTTTCTAATGTTGAATGAATTTTTGAAATCAGCACAGTAGTTTTTGAGTTTATTCATTACAAATATACACACACATAAAAAAAATACAAATTTTCCCTCTCTATAATATTAGTGTAGATATAATTACTCTCGTGAGGGGGGAACACGGCAGTGCCGACATAAGCGAGCAAAAAAGTGGCACGGCTGTACCATCTTTTTCTCGAAACAGTTCAGGCCATTTTCGACCCCCTATAATATGACATGAAATTACACTTATTAAACAGGTGAAAGTTTGTGAGCGTGAACACAAAACCCAGTGTACATGTTTGTTACTTCTTTACTCTCAAACGATTGAACGGATAGACCATGTCCTGGAATAGCACAATATGATACTTTTTTACCCGGAAGTATGTTTTCTCAAAGTATTTTGTGGGCGAAGCTCCCTAGCAGCAATTAGTTGGGTGTAAAACTCTGGTGTTGGTACTCCTCTAATTTATATACACCGCTAAATTTTAATCGTTTTAATCCCGTGGAGGGTCGGAGTAAGAGTAGTCGGCGTCGCGTACAAACTATCTACAGGTCATTGAACTCGCTCAGCTGACGTTTTCTTAAAGAAATTAATTTCGTACATACTTAAATTAATACGAGTTTTACAAAAAGTTTTACAAATCGATAGTGTTGTACCCGATCGACCCTCCACGGGATTAAAACGATTATAAAAGCGAAATACCACTCACTTAATCACGAAATCTCAGAAACTATAACACCTACAAACTTAATTTGGCTAGTAGGTTCTTTATAGGGTTATGAAACTCCACCCCTAAGGGGGTAAATCGGGGGTTGGAAGTTTGTATGAAAATCCTATTTTCACGCGAGCGTAGCCGCTGGCCGAAGCTTGTATACCATAAAACAACAGGATAATCACACCAAAACCGATAACCTTTGGTGTAATGACACCAAAAGGTGACAAAAGGTCAAATTAGTAGGTACATGACAATTATATCTCTGAACTGCAGCGTATATAAATAATCACGGCCATATTAACTGGTGTCATAAATATCTTGTCTAGATAACTTTAACTTTGACATTGTACATGGCTATTTAAAACATTATTGACCAAATTATATCCTTAATTGAATCATGCATTTGATTTAAAAAAAAGGATTTCTTTTAATTAATTAATACTTTGGAATTGAGCCTCGGCCTGGGCACGCAACAATCATGGCGTTAAGTTCACTCTTTGAGAAGTGATAGGGACGATGCTTTGCCATCTTCACCAGCCGCATAATTTTCATACGATATGGTAAGTTCGGTAGATTCCTGCGCTGATTAACCTTTCGAATGTCTTAAGTTACACTGTCCGACATAAGGTAATTGTCTTTCTATTGTGTTTCTAATTACGACATTCAAAGAGTTAAGGAGGAAGAAACAAACCGGTACCACAATTGTAGCGAGCGCCCGGAAGATACAGTAGAACGACAGCCCATTCCCTCTCCTAGAGAAGAGGCCTGAGTCCAAACAGTGGGAACATTATAAGGCCGACTATGCTAAGCTATGCTATACGATAGAAGCGTGGCGGTGGCTTGGTGCACCACCGTGTCGTAGTAGAGGCAATCAGCTACATTGACCTGTCGTGCTGGGCCCTAGTTCAGGCCATGGTCGTGATCGAGAGGAATGGGATACGGTCGCCTCCTACTGTGAAGTAGTAATGATAACGAAGGAGATAGCCGCATGCCAGAGAAAACGGACGTTCTCACGCCCCAGCCGCCGCGACAGGAGACACCCCGGGCATCGGGAGTCACAAAAATATACATGTTTTCCTTAATGAGACATTCGATACGCCTTGGCAAGACTCGTGGTAGATATCCTGAGTTCTATAACTATTCATAATAACTGTCAAAGGTCTACAAATGACAGTCAGGCTACAAATGCACACAGTTTAACCTATTTTTTGAGGCACAGACACGAATAATATATTAAGATGGTCATCAGCACGCCGACGTTGGCAAGCTTTGGGAGATCGACTAATAAGGCTGTCGTTGTTCTAGCCACAAACTTTTTTATAGGCTCTCGCTTCACCACTATTTCACCTGTAGAAAAGCAACGATGTGGTCGACGATGGATCATACTTGCCTAGAAGTAACTTATTCACTCTTGACTTAAAGATCCCTAGGTTGTAGCTATCAGGAAACATAGACTCCGGCAGGAAATTCCAGTCCTTAGCTGAACGCACAATAAATATTGTGTTCTTATAATATTTTGGGTGTATGGGTGGGATATTCACCATGTACATCAGGTGCATCACCGTAAGTCTGGTAGTCCAATAATGGAAGCTCCTTCAATTGATCATCTACACTACTATAAAAGAGGTAAAGTTTGTTTTTTTGTTTGTAGGAGGTAATCTCTAAAAGTACTGGTCCGATTGCTAAAACTTTTTCACCGACGGAAAGCTGCTTTATTTCTGAGTGACATGGCTATATTTTATGTACGCGGGCAAAGCCCCATAAGCTAGTGTTCAATATTAGGCTTAATTAGGGGCCCAACAGGGCCGAAGCTTACTGGGGCTATGGGTTGTGTGGAAGAGGACCCTGAAGTCCTGAAACAAAGGCAAAGATAGCATAGGAGTGGCTTTTAGTCAAAAAATCTGACTGTTGATGTTTCCTTGATAATCATTATTACAAGAACTACTTCTGAGTATATTGAGAAATTATCAAATAACTTCTCCCGCCCTGGGTGACGTGAGAGAAAGTGTCAGACATTTATCAGCTAAAACCCACCAATATTCTTTCAGCTGACCTTAGTGTTAACCTTGACCTTAACGGCCCATGCCCTCTCCTAGAGAGGAGGCCTGAGTCCAAGCACTTGGGAATATTAAAAAAGGCTGGTGATAATGGTGACCTTAGCGTTCCCAGACTGCAGTAACTCTTTTCAACAATCGCAACCATGGCGTTAGCGTTTGAATCCTTGCGTTTCTCCATCTGGAACACCTATTTTTTTTGTTATGATTGATAGGTTACCATTTCATCACAAATATTCTTAGGGTGTTTTTAATACCGTACATAATATCATCACACATGCGGGTTTGCTCCGCATGCAGAAAATTTCAAAATGCAAAAAAACACGTGCGTATATCACGCGTTACAAAAAATACTTGTATGAAATGGACATTTGCTGCCACCACAAATGCAATGGTATTTGTTTTTTGCGCCTCACCATCAATGATTGCATCACTGCTTACCATCAGGTGGGATCGCAGTCAAGCACGTCTTTATCAATTTAAAAAAAAACGGGAGTTACGCGTGCGGAGCAATCCCGCATGCGATAAAACCGAACAATATTGAAAACACCGTTATGCTCTTTAAAAGAACATCATAATTACGTATTTTTGATTAACGCAGGTCACCGTCAACTTGTAAGGAATTGATATGCAAGAGATATAGCATAATATCCCTTAATTTTAAGATAGCACCAGAACATTGAATTGTGCCATAATGTCAGATTATGTTAATCATAACATACGTACGTAGTAATATCGATTCATTCGATTCAGAACTTAGATTAAGAATTATATATGTCAGCTGATTCACCGATATTAGCAAACACCCTAGTGAATTAACGACTTCAGGAAAAACAATTTAAAAAAAAAAAACTGGGCAAGTGCGAGTCGGACTCGCACTCGGTTTCGTACCGTACATAGAATACCTATACCTGTGCAATAAGACCGCCTATTGTACACTTATTTTTGTTAAATATTATTCTTTAATAAGTTAAGGTGTGCAATAAAGATATATAATAATAATAATAATATAATAATCTTTAGAGTCTGGGTCGCTACCTCAGTTTCTAACAACTGGCGTTACCCATCTGCTCCATAAAACAGGTAGTACTGCGGAACCCAAGAATTATAGACCGATAACATGCTTGTCTACGGTCTATAAACTTCTTACATCCATTCTGAGAACTAAAATTAACAACCACATTGAAAATAACTCAATTATGTCTGCCTCTCAGAATGGATGTAGGAACGGGTCACGTGGTACTAAGGAGCTACTCCTCATTGACATGGCCATAAGTCAACAGGTTCGTCGATCCCGCAAGGATTTGTCGACATGCTGGATAGATTATAAAAAGGCCTATGATTCTGTTCCACATACATGGCTCATGAGGGTGTTGGAGTTGTATAAAATAGATGCAACTCTACGCACCTTCCTTGAGTCATGTATGGGGGAATGGAACACAGTCCTTCGCTATCCAGGGTGTCGATCGATCCGGGGGGACGATGAGCCTATATGGATTAAACGGGGAATATTCCAGGGCGACAGTCTGAGTCCACTTTGGTTCTGTTTAGCCCTGAATCCTCTAAGCACATTGCTGGAGGATTCAGGCTTAGGCTATCGGTTAAGAAGAGGAGGTCAGGTTCTATCTCACCTTCTTTACATGGATGATCTGAAACTCATTGCCCCCAACAAGTTGCAACTGATGGAACTACTGAAGGTAACGGAAACTTTCAGTAGTGCCATCAGGATGGAATTTGGTGTGGATAAATATGCAGTCATGCATGTAAAGCGAGGGGAGATTATGGAGTCTGAGAGGATTCAACTCTCGGATTCCATACACCTTAGATCACTCTCCTCGACCGAAACCTACAAGTATTTGGGTATGTCGGAAGCGTTGGGCATTAACGTTACTGACATGAAGCAATCGTTGAAGGAGCGCTTCTTTGGCCGCCTGAAGAAGGTATTAAACAGCCTTCTGTCAGGTGGTAATAAGGTGCGCGCCTTCAACGGTTGGGTCATGCCGGTCTTAATGTACTCTTTCGGCATACTCAAATGGACTCAGACCGAGCTAGACGCTCTGGATAGGCGGGTCCGTTCACTGCTGATCGCAAATCGGATGCATCACCCACGATCGTCGGTTATGAGACTGTACATCCCGCGGAAGTGTGGAGGTCGAGGTTTTCTAAACGCGAAGACCCTACACAACCGCGAGGTGTGCAGCCTCAGAGAATACTTTCAAAAAACCGATGTGGGTGTGCACCGAGATGTGGTCGCAGTGGACAAAGGACTCACCCCGTTGTCCATAGCTAAAGAGAACTGGCGCAAACCTGTGGTACTTACAACTGATGACCGTAGGGAAGTATGGAAAAACAAGGAGCTACACGGGCGCTTTTATCGGGCTCTTCATGAGTCTGATGTCGATTTTGGAGCGTCCGTCGCCTGGCTACGTTTCAGCAACCTCTTCGGGGAAACTGAAGGTTTTGTCTGTGCAATTATGGACGAAGTCATCTTGACGAATAACTACCGGAGGTATATAATGAAGGATGGGACGGTGGACGTGTGTCGGGCATGCCATCGACCTAGAGAGTCCATTAGACATATTATCTCTGGTTGTTCTCGTCTAGCTAACGGCGAGTACTTGCACAGACACAACCAAGTGGCCAGGATTATTCACCAGCAACTTGCTTTGAAATACAAACTTATGGAATCAGATGTACCGTATTACAGGTATGTGCCCGACCCAGTTCTCGAAAATGACCATGTCACGATGTACTGGGATCGGTCTATCATTACTGATCGGACTATTATAGCCAATAAGCCGGATATAGTAGTGATAGACCGATTAGCGTGCCGCGCAATGTTAGTCGATGTCACCATCCCACATGACGAGAATCTCGTGAAAGCTGAGAAAGAGAAAAAAATCAAATATCTCGACTTAGCACACGAGGTTGTCGACTTGTGGAATGTGGACTCGGCTGTCATTGTGCCGATTGTCGTGAGCGTCAATGGCCTTATAGCCAAAAGCTTCGACGACCATCTGTCGAAGCTGGCGTTGCGCGGATGGATCAAGGGCCTGATACAGAAGGCAGTACTCCTCGATACGGCTCGTATTGTGAGGAGGTTCCTGTCTCTGGAGCCCTAACCACCGGTAGCTTGGACCCTGCTCCCGACACCGGCGGACAACTATTTTTTTATATTTTTAAATGTTTTTTTTTTTATTTTATTTTTTTAAGAAATGTTTAAAAATGTAAAATAATATGTTCAAATGAAAAATAAAGGAGATACTAATATAAAAAAAAAAACGGCAAAAAAAATACGTTACTTGTATGCCCCACTTAAATATTTAGTGTTTCTTGTTAAATATTCTATTTTTAATATTTGTTGTTATAGCAGTAACAGAAATACATCTTGGAAAATTGTAATGATCTACCTATTACGGTTTATGAGATACAGACATGACAGACATGCAGTCAGACAGATAAACGAACGAACAGCGGTGTCTTAATAATTTTTAACCCTAAAAATGGCGGACTTACTCAGTATAAAAGAAATTGTTTATAATTAATGATTACATAAACTTAGTTATTGTTTACAGTACCATGGCTAGAATTCTCGACGGTAAAACTTTAGCTGCAACAATAAAAGGTGAACTAAAAGACAAAATTGAAAACTGGGTTAAACTTGGTAATAGAACGCCGTCTCTTCGATGCATATTAGTAGAAAATGATCGAGCTAGCGAGACTTACGTTAACAATACTAAAATAGCAGCAAGCAACATAGGAATAAATGCAGAAGTTATCAAATTTGACAGTACAATAACTGAGGCACAGCTTATACAAGAGATCAAAGCCCTCAATGATGATAGTACAGTTGATGCTATCCTAATTCAGTTACCAGTACCTGAGACAATGAATGAAAGAAATGTGTGCAATGCAGTCGCTCCAGAGAAAGACGTTGATGGGTTCCATATTGTGAATGTTGGACAACTATGTGTAGACATGCCATCGTTCGTACCTGCCACTGCTTTAGCTGTTATAGAAATATTGAAAAGGTAAGTAACGTTTATAGTATATAATAAAAGTGTAGGATACCTTAATGTCATTATTTTATTCTAGAAACTCTAGGATTTGAAACCTTTGGAAGGCGTACAAAGGGCGAAACCAAATTGCAGAGACTTAGAAAAAACGAACGAAAGTATAATCATTATGTATGTACTCACTGTGTAAATGCACCCAAGGCAAACTCCAGTTGGTGCAAAACTTTTGCAAAAAAATGGAGACATAATATGATATAGATATTATGGCTAGTAAGTCCAGTGGAATGATTAGTACTATAGAAGTCCTGTAGTATGTTTTCTAAATGTCATAAAAGAAGTACTTTAGGCCATTATTGAGATAACTGTTAATATTTATTGACATCACAATGATAAGTAAAAAATTTGTGCATGTAAACCTCATTACATTCATTCATTTACTTCCTATGTTTTTAGATTCGAGATCGAAACTTTCGGACGCAACGCAGTGGTTGTCAACCGATCGAAGAATATCGGACTGCCAATTGCTTTGATATTGCATAGTGACAAGCGACATGAGAACGGTCTGGGAATGGACGCTACTGTAACTATCTGCCATCGGTACACTCCACCAGAACAATTAAAAGTTTTCTGTCAGAACGCTGATATCATAATCACAGC
This sequence comes from Mythimna albipuncta, assembly GCA_929112965.1. Lineage (NCBI taxonomy): Eukaryota > Metazoa > Arthropoda > Insecta > Lepidoptera > Noctuidae > Mythimna > Mythimna albipuncta. Next base: position 5,376,365 of record OV815973.1, read on the forward strand.
TACAGGTAACTTTTATAAGTAGACTCAGATTAAATAGATACCTTAACGGTAATATAGTAATGGAAAAGAAAAGTGAGCTCAGAATGAGAGACGTAATCTTTTCCAGCATTAAATAAAACTATCTGTATTCACCCGTTATGGAATCAAATTACCTCGTCATTATAATTCAGAGGACCAAATATTTTGTTTGGAGCGTGAATATAATAAATTAGTTACGAAGTCAACATTTGTAAATATATATTATTTATTAATATTTGTCATTTTCAACTTAAAAAAAAAACAATGTTTATCCCTTATCGAGTAAAAACCATTACTTTTCTGAAATCCTATTTTTAAGTAGACAAATAAGTATAATTAGTAAAATTACTATTTTACATGTCTTAGGTATTCCAAAACTGATCAAAGCGAATATGATCAAGCCTGGTGCCACTGTCATTGATATTGGCCTGACTAGAGTTACTGATGAAAACGGAAAGTCTAAATGGGTTGGAGATGTCGATTATGAAGGTAAGTGTTCATTTTCATGCATTTGCTTAAAACATTTTATGCACCCAAATTATATTTGTTATTTTTTTCCATCTCGTCATCATCATCATCTTCAACTTATCCCATGTAAGGTTCGGCGGAGTATGTCTTCTTCTTTCAATTGTATCTAATGCCATCATTTCAATACTCGCATTCTTTATGACCAGCTATAATCTTACTTTACTATACATTTATCTATCGTATCTTTGGTTTTCCTTTCCCCTCTAATCATTATATATATTCAAAACTATCCGGCTTTGTTTACAGAAATGGAAGTTTTAGTACACACTCAATTGCTTTAAATGTCCTAGAATTGAACATAAGATTTTTCTTTCCCAGGAGTATATTCGCTTGAAATAATTTGGGATGATTTTCTGGCAGAATCTAGTTACATAATAATATCAGATTTTATTATTTGTCCAACAGAGGTCATCCAAGTTGCTGGTGCCGTGACTCCAGTACCCGGTGGCGTGGGTCCCATGACTATTGCTATGCTCTTGCACAATACATTCCAGGCTGCTAAACAGCTACGAGAGAAGGCTGAACCTAAGGAGTTTGAAGATTTCTTTTAATTTGTGTTAAATTTAAGATTTTTTTATGAAATATTATCTTAGCACAGCTATTGTTTGACTTTCATTTAGCTTTGCACCATTTTCACATTTATCTAGTGTCAAGTTTAGAAAGTATTTAGCTTTTATACAGAATTGTTTGTGTTATATGAATCCCAACAATTTCATTCTATTTATTTATTTTTTCATATACGTTATGATATCCACAAAAATTGTTAGTCTTTGGTTGATTTTTGTTCAAATTAATAACTCAACTTTAATCAGCATCCAGTAATAATATTGTAGAAGTTGGCTATTTCTGTTGTATCTCGTCGTCAATCGATAAATTATTGCCTGTCTCAAAATTGAAACATTTTATTTACTGTATTGTTTAGTTATTTAGTAGGTAATCAAATTAAATTATAATTTATTAAAATACAAATTTTGTAATTATATAAGTGCAATATTTACGAGTATTTTATTACCAATTGATGTATGTAATTTTAATATTATAAAAGTTACTTAAATGCATTCTCTTTTTTCATTGCGATACAAGTTTTTCTTTTTAGACAGCGAACTAACCTTAACAATTACTTCACATTTACTATAGTCAATAAGTTTTGATTATCAAAACCAATATTTTGCCAAAGTCAAAAGTCAAAGTACTTTATCAGCCAGAAACATGGTAATGAGGATTTTATATGAATACAGCACATAAGTTTTACGTTTCATCATTGATTGTTAGGTAGGTATCAATATATACTACTTAACCAACAGACAATTATTTTGATTGAGTTTGTTATTTTCGTCTGCCTATCACAGCACTGACCATTTAAAACTAATTGAGTTCGACCACCACGCGTCTAAATTTTGCATGATGATGTTTATATTGTCTTCACTTATCAATAAACTGTTGATTGTGCCTTGCGTTTATTCTAAGTGCCGATAATATTAAGAGTCTCATTGCTGATGTTTATCATTATATAGGTTTTAACAATTCCTTGAGACTTTAAGAGTACTCAACTTAATAATCCAATTAATTATTGGTTTCAAAATCGACCCACTTGTGCAACATAATAGTATCTGATACATTGATTTCAAACCATCAAGTGATTGTTCCATTTGACTGTGCTATTCTAATAACAAAAAATTGATTATTATAATTATCAATATTCTTTCATATTTTGATTTACCTACATGATAACAGCTGTGTGCAGTTTGTAAAAATAGTGGATACGAAAGTTTTGGAAACAATCAACTTTAAAAAGACACTACGTTTTATTACAGAGGACTTTATAATTTTTACGGAAAGGTTTTTATTTCATCATCTTCTTACCTTTATCACATTTTTCTATTCTCGACTATTTTCAAATATCTTTATGACTCTTGTTGAATCTCTTAGTAAAACAATAGTTTTTATTTTTATTGCTCTTTTGCTAAATCTATAGGTATACAATGTTTTTGCAAGCTTTACTAATGTGAACAAATATACCTAATAATTTTAAGTTATTTTTACTTAACTTTCAACTTTTTTTTAATTAATCTTCAACAGGTTTAGCTTAAGAATTTATCCTCTTGAAATCCTTCTTCGTCTTTATTGTGTTTCTTTGAATAAGATTTAAAATTAGAATCTGGAGGTTAATTTTAAGAGATACCTATTAGTTTTTTATAATCTTACAGATTCAAACTATAAGGTTCTATGTTCAATAAAATAATTATTTGCAACCGTAACAAATATGAATTTACTAAGTTATAATCATTAAAATCATTAATACAAGGTCTCTCAGATCGTCTAACCCTATTGAATGGGTTCCCTACTTGACTGCGAAACTTGATGATTCGATTTTTATTATATCGAACTATGTGTGTCGATAATTCAGTTGTATGATGTTTTATTCCATGGATGCTGTAACGTTTGTTCGAAAACTCCTTAACCCCTAGCCAAGTTGCTAATCTGCAATAGTTAACGCTTATAGAAAGCTTCAAATCTACGGGAATGACATCGCCTCAACGGTCAGTCACGTGGTCAGAACAAAAGAATTGGCGGCAAGGTCAACTCGAAGCGTTCGACGCAAGCGAAACGTTTGTAACTTGGCTAGGGGGGCTGTTGTGAACAACCCTACAGCGATCGCTTATCAAGTTTCGCAGTCAATTAGGGAACCCTGTTGAATGGCTATTTCATGAAAAAGTTATTAAATAGGGTGAGCTATCACGACGTACGACGAGTATCCACCCATACGCTGTTGAAACCTCTACGGCCGGACTAAGCGTTTCGCCTCGTCGTTTATACCACGTACATCGAAGTGTTGAACAGTTTGTCTGCTGCGGTCTTTCCGTCCGATTGTGATTTGGGTATCTTCAAGGCTAGAATGAATAGGGTCTTAATATACTAGTGCGCCTAACCATCAGAGATTGTATCACCGCTTACCATCAGGTGGGATCACAGTCATGCACTAGTTTATATCAATTAAAAAGCTATATTTATTTACAATATTTAGATACGACTAGAAAAGTAGAAAGGTTTTCACGACCTTCAAATAATGCAAGGTCATTAATGTGGGCCAAAATGTCAGATTAAGATAAGATATCTAATAATAGATTAGTTTATCAGAACTCTGCTCTAATAATGATGTCAGCTGATATAACAAACAAGTGTAGATAACAGATATTATTGATTTGTTTGATTAACATTATAACTATGCAATGCCTGCACATTGCATTGTCTGTATTTATTTTTACCTAGAGATTTTGTGACTCTAATGATGGTCATATTGTATGCCTACAAATCAAATCAAATCAAATCAAAGCATTTATTTCAAATAGACCATTTACAGGCACTTTTGAATAGTCAAATGTCGGTCAGTCCAAGAAAAGTGAAGCTAAATTGCACGTTCCAAAGAGTAGGTCTCTATGGAGAAGAACGTGCAAGAAACTCCATGGACACTCTTTTAAATCATATTATGTGTTACATATATAATAATGCTTGGTTACATATTACTTGTTGCTTCTATCATGTGAGCACAATGTCGATAATGAAATAAAAATGTAAAATAATTAAAAAATAGAAACTGAACTACTTACCTATTACCTACATATAAATTTTAGATCATGATCTATTCCACTTTTTTGCAAGAAATCTTTCGATTTGGTCTTCGTCATTATTATATCTGTATTCTGCCGAACAATTGGGGATCTTAGCAAAGGTGAGACGGTACTTCACGCCGGAACTGTCAAGCGCAAGTTCGATCGTGTTTATAATAGGTACTGTTCTTATCTTTGGGATAGGTCTGCCAAACACCAGCTTGATACGCTGGTGGTCAATTAAGAGGCGAGCCAAGAGAACCATCGGCAATGATGCACATGTCGAGTCGAAGTTTCAAAGCCTTGGGCATCGCCACCGAGTTGCTAGCCTGTCGGTTTTCTATCGTTTACATTTCGAGGAGTGTGCACTAGAATTGCTCAATTTAATTCCGCCGAGTCCGTTCTATCATCTCACAACTAGACATACCTACGGCGTTGCGCCACCGGTACAGTACATGGTAGAAATCCCACCCATACGCACAAAGCTATTTATGAACACATTTATTGTGCGGACAGCCAGGGAGTGGAATTCCGTGCCGGAGTCTGTGTTTCCTGATAACTACAACTTAGGGGTCTAAGTCAAGAGTGAATAGGTTACTTCTAGGCGAGCGTGCTCCATCGTCGACCACATAATCACTTACCATCAGGTGAGATCGTGGTCAAGCGCGAAGCTATCAGCAATAGAAAAATAATAATACCATATTCGAGGTTATTCTTCCATGTTCAGATAAATTTATTTCAATTTTTTTAAGATAAGATGCAAGAAGATTTTTTTTACTGACAGCGGCCATTTCCTTGTCATCTTAGGTATATGATCTGGTGTCACGTTTTTGGTCGAGCCTCGCTGTTTGATAACAAGTAACTTACGTAACATTACGAAATATCGACTGATCAGTTCCGTTATTTTTAAACACAGTTAGGTAAAATGTCACGATGTTTAATACGCGTGTTACAGACATCGATAACAAAATGCGGCGTGTAGTAACAGACGCGATAACATAAGGCCTTCGCCACACAGAAGTACGACGACGTAGTGGAATTTCTTAGAAATTCAAAAGAGCCTAATCTCGAAAAAAAAAAATGATCTAAGGCCCTGTCCGCACAGCGATATTTCACCGCGTGGAAAATATTCGCGCCGATTTATTTCCGCACCGCACCGCGTCAAATCTGCAAGAAATCACTGATTTTTTTATCGTGCGTTTTTAATCACCTGTGCGAAAACTTCCTTATGATTCAATGTGTTACAGAATAACGAAAAAAAAAACCGCGCGGTGAAATACCGCTGTGCGGACAGGCCCTAAAATATATAATATGTAAATAAGTAACTATACAACATGACCAACTTCTTCCTGCCCTTGTCACGTTTCATTTGGGGTCGGTGCAACACGTTTTTTTTTTCATCCATTCTGTCCTGCCACTCGTCACGCTATCACTAACTCCCTTTTCTTTCGTATCACTCCTCACACAATCCATTCATATATTCTTTGGCCTCTCTCTCCCTCTCCTTCCATCCACAAACTAATAACTTTTCTTGCAACATAGGATGGAATATAATAAAAGTGCTAGCTGACGTCTCACCAAAGATTCATACGGTATAGTAAGAAGAAAAAGAGTCGTAAGAGTATGTCATGCCCATGGCCCGTGTGCACTTAATATGACCGAGTCCGTCCATAGTAATCTTCCTTCGCAAACGGTCTTGAGTTCCACATTTCACCTCATTCATCATTTCAATAACGATAGGTACCAGAAAAATCGCGAATATTCTTTTTTTTTAGGAAAACACATTTTTTGGTGTAAACAATAACTATAAAATAAAAACACTTAACTAATTTAAAGTAGATATTATTATACACCTAATTAAAACTAACTAACAAAATAAAAATAAAAGCCCTAAAGAATTAAAAACAAGTGTCGAAAAATTCCTCCGCATCGCAGTCGACTGGTAATGTACCCAAAAGACTGGCGGCATTGCCACGCTGAATAGAAGCAAGCCTTTTTTGGGTGGAAAATTATCAAATAACTTCTCCAACTCTGGATGGAGCGAGTGGTATTAGATGGAGCGAGTTATTGCTGACAAAAAAATCTTAAGAAGTGTTCTTTCAGTTAGTTGACCGTTGCAATCGAGAGCCTCGGTGACTCTCTTGAACAATCTCACAGCCGTAACATAGACACTTCATAGTATAAATCCAGTGGTCCTGGTAGCCATCGTCATAAAAAACGAAAGCAAGCTGAATATTTTTAAGTAATACCAAACTAAACTAACACAACCTACTCGCAAGTGTTATAAGCGCAGCTTCCTCATAAAATTAATGGCTTTTGTGAATACAAATAAAGAATTGATTTGTCTAAGACTCAACCATATTCGTTTCTTGTTCCGTAGCAATACATGCACAGCCTAAACACACTTGAAACAAGATGTTTTTATTGCGTATAACTAATGACAGTAATTTAATTATCAGCACCGTCGAGACATTGACATACAGCGTTATCTTATGACCCCTGCGTCACGAAACACACCCACGCACGTCATTTTACAATGAAATACGTCTGCGAAATTTTGTTAAAATACATTGTTATTGTACTAAGTTATGGTTTCTGGTTATTGTCAGCGTGAATCAAGTCACTACAGGGTTAAGGTGTAATGACTTTCGGCTGTTTTGGTCGAGCTATTGTGCACAATTATACTGAGCATCATCAGTAATGTAATTAATAGACCTGCACCCCTAGCCAAGTTGATAATCTGCAACCGTTAAAGCTAGTCAAAAAGTAATCAAATATATCGAATTGACATCATCTCAATGTTAAGTCACGTGGTCGGAACAAACGAATAGAAAATTCGTAGCCAAGTTCACATCGTTCAAAATGATAGAATGAATTTCTATAACGTATATCGCTAGGTACATCCTTTGACACCGAAGCGTTACCGATTGGAGAACGGAATTCGACACGATACGGTTGTAACTTGGCTAGGGGAGCTGGCTTTATTATAGAAAATGATATTTTATATTATCGATACTAGAATTTGAAGACGTAAGATTCTACTGCACATAAATCAATAGATAACTATAATTTAGAAGGCTTGATTTGTCCTGCTTTATTTTGGGTATCCAAGTAGAACCCTGTAAGTTCGAGTTTAATATTTAAAACTGAAAGATGAACCTTCATAATTTAATTGAGTTATCATTGGAACATCTGGGTTATTTATGTGGGTAAAAATACAATAAGACATCATAATGTAATAACAAGAAACGTAAGAAATCACGAGAAAGCTGAGAAAGATAACCAAATTAAGTGGCTTGACTTGGCTGACGAGATCGACTAGTAGGATGTAAACTCAATCATTGTACCGATAATAATTAAGCGTGCCAACGCCTTACCAACCACGAACCTCGACCAACAGATGGACTTAAAACGCTGTCGTTAGGCGGCTGGATCAACAAATTGGCTCAGAAAGCAGTACTTCTGGACACCGTTTTAATTGTTGTGAGGTTTCTCTCTCGGTAGCTCGGACAGTCGGACCCTGTACCTTATATCGGAGGATTTTTAATATCTTTTTTTAAGTGTGTGTGTTTTTTTTTTAAGAAATAATTAAAAATGCATAAATAAACAAGACAAGCAAAAACAAAATGACTGGGTATTTATACCAAACCATTATCTCATTCTGTACCACAGTATAAAACCATATCTGAATATGACGTATGTAAGTACGAACAAATATCTCAATCATTTGGGTTTTAGTAGCTTATTAAATAATTTATAATGTTATTGCTTTCGAAAACAAATATCGTCACGTAGATTTTTCCTAAATAGCTTTATACAAAGATATCTCACGAATTCATATGAGAGTATATTTAACCATTAATAAAGATTACGCATACAGAGTAGGCCCTAGGATTGACCCCTGTCGCACGATGTCGTGACTAGCACGCTCATAGAGGCTGACCCGTTGACGTGGACTTACTTTATTCTTTGCCTTTTTGGTAACGTCACGACCAACATTAATAATATATTTTGATACAATAGTTTTAGAAAAATAATGTAAGTTTTATCGACGTTGTTTTTGTCAAAAGCTCTAAAAAAATCGAATGTTTAATTTTGAAATGCTGTAGATTTAAAATAAAATAGTGTAATCACAGTAGGTACACTATGATTACAATATTTTATTTTAAACCAGAAGTATTTCAAAATTGATCAAGACTGCTATCATTCACAAAACAATCAATCCAATGAAAACAATTAAAATTACTGATGTCTATTCTATGATTAATGAACTGTGAGTAAATGATACAAGTTATATTATTATAGTATATTATTTTCTTAGTCAAAGTGACGAAATTAATTATTTCTAGTGATCATTAGTTTCACTATTTTATGGTGAATAACTTCATGGTACGAATAAATCCATACATAATACTGTGTGAAAAAATTAGAGGTTATATACGGGAGGGTAAAAAGAAACCCCGACTGATCTATCTCTTCCTCTTTTTCAGCCGTAGGTTTATTAGTTATAATTGTTTTACCTCACTAAAGCGAGTTAGACTTGAATGTGTGTAGGTTCACGATTTTTTTTTCTTTTATTCGGAAGTAAAGTTCAGAGCACTCAATATCCTGCACGTGATTGAGATTCTACAAACACGTCCAACACGCGACTGCGTACTGCGTACCAGAAGACGCAGCATTAGTAGCCCTCCCTCAGGGTGGTTAAATGACCTGGTGAGGGTTTCGGGAATCCGGTGGATGCGAGACGCACAGGACAGGTCGTTATCGTGACCATTGAGGGTGTATTACGTCTAGCAAAGGACATCTTTCAGATGAAAAATAATGATGATGACACCCCAAGACCATCTTCGTGAAATAGAATATTTATTTACAGACATATATGACTAAATATTCTGTCTTTATAAACAAGCAAGCTTTTACTTAGTTTCACCTGTTCCGATGTTTGTCTGTAATCAAATCTTGAAAATTAAATTTGATCCATTTCCCAGTTACCGATTGATGCGTATGTAAATCAGATGACAATAAAAAATATTATGACATGGAGCTGATATGATGATGGAATCGGAAGGGGGCCATAGGAACTCGGATAATTTTTTGGAATAGTCTTGATGAGTATTAGTTATAAAGGTACCTATTATACCGCACTTTTTATTACCCTTTCTTTGTCCCGGACAATTACTGCCGCGGCAAGAAGCACAGAATGTTTGCTGTGCCTCAGTGTCGCACTGTTGCCCGTGCTCAGTCTCCAATACCTTGCACTTTGGCTGCACTAAATGATCTCTTGGATTCTTATCCAACAAACGATCTGTTTGCGGATGAATGGAAGTTGATTTTATTGGCATGTCAGAAGTACTGTGAGAGGAATTGATGTACCTACGTTTTGTTTAAATGTTTATACTTTTACTCTTTGTTTAGTTACTGTAATTAGTTGTTTAACCGTAGTAATTAATTAAATGAATAAATAAAATTTATACCGCGGTATATACTTGCTATGAAAAAAATGTTTTTCTTTGAAAACTTGTTTCTAAATACTTCGCCCCATCTAAATTCATTGCTCTGCGGTTAAGAAAAAGATAACATTCAAATCTTCTTTACCTACGTTTCAAATATCAATAGGATGTTTTATATACTTACTTCGCTTACTACGATAACCTTATTATTAAATAAGATTGTTTAAATATTCCATTTATGACAATGAAGCGGCACTTAACTATTATCTGCTTTTTTTTTGTCAAATGGAATATTTTTAAATTACTTACCTACCGTTAATAATTTAAAACTGTAACCGATATCACCGAAATCAAACGCGTGACGTCAGAAGTCACACCCATCAATGTGTCGGAATATCCCCATTTTTTTCTAAATGGAAGTCTTCATTGAAAGGTCAGCAGGAGTGTGTTACTATTGACCTGCATGAATTAACTTGGAGCTGTCTGACAGAATTGGTGCTATGAGTATCTGACCATGTAGGAAATTCTGCTCCTAAAGTCTTATTTACAAAGCATGGGTAGGATGACAGCATGACGAAAATATGCATCTTTAAGATGACAGAAAGGATAAGTGGCTACATTGTATGAATCCGACAGCACAGCCACCATCTCTCAACACCTGCACCATCCTCTATCAATTTATTGTAGTGTAAGACCCTAAAATAACCGTAACGTAGTTTAATAGGCAGAGCACATTACTCGCAGAACAGATGGCCCATTGGGCTGAAAGGTTCTGGAGTGGCGACCGCGTACCGTAAAACGCAGCGTTGGAAGGCCTCCTAGAATGTGGACCGATTCCTGGTGAAGGTTAAGGGAATCATAACAGTGGACTTCTATCGGCTGAAATGTTAAATATCTCATAAGTGGTATAAAAAGTAGAGAGTATGCAACACGAGGATAAAGCTGTCTTTGTCTTGGGTGGCTTGAATTCCTCACTTCACTCAGGTTTCTTTATTAACTCCCTCGCAATGCTCGAGAGTTAGTAATATAAATCCCTCACTAAAAATCAGCACCCTTCGTTTCGTTCGGAATTCAACATGCCGCCGACTTAAAGACACTGCTTTATCCGCTAGTCACATAATCTACTATAAATGCTGGTGTGTGTGTCCTTGTGGTATCTTAAGTTATGACAGAAGCACTTTTTTTTTGTGCAAATCATAGATACCCGGAATTTTTACTGCGTAGATATTTTACACTTTGTTTTTTATTTTTTTGTTTCTTCTAACATTGCTTTGATCTTAATAGTTATCTAGATTTCCTAAATAGCTATGGATATAGGTACCTACCTACTTATCAAAGATATTGAACAACCGTCGATACTCCCTAAATTATAGGTATCACCTATCGAATTTTACACAAAATGATGAGGTAAATAGGCACCTACGTAGGTCGGTTAGGTAATAGGTTCCCATTTTTTTTGGTGAGAAAAACTTTCAAAAGGCACCTGTACTTTCAGGAAAAAAGCCTAAATTGGGGATTTGTGCCTCAATAAAACCACATCGGTGATCATTCTTTAACATTCGTCAAGAGCCCAAACAGTTATCGGTCAGTCCGATAGCGATAAAACACTTGACCACTACAGACTACAAAAATCTTGTTTAGATACCTATAGCAGCTGTAAAAATGTGGAGGCTTTATCCGTTATGCTGCCCGCCCTGCACAACCACCTACCTATAGTTAATAGGATTTAGGTACAAGAGGCCAATAACAGAGCTTCACATACAGAGGTTGCCAAAATCTGGTCGATAAAAATTGAATTTGAGATTATCAACACGAAAAAAAGAAGACGCAAATAGACCGGTAACCGGTAATTACCTACCTATAAATCGAAAATTCACTACTTGACTAGACTAGGTAGGTCTACGTCGCTAGTCCCCGTCGCCATAGGGCTCTCTACATCTATTAATTCTGATTAATAGTTCGGAGTTCTTAATTACATTTTATGGCCTAGCCACAATAAATTCCCCACATAATAAATTGAAAATGACACGTGATAGGAAAATATTTTCTTACGTTTTCACGTCTTCTATTACATAACAACAATTAAACGAATGATGTATGCAAAACGTCACCGTGTCGACGTCATAGCAATAACATAACGAAACCAAACTGACGTCAAGTGTCAAAACCTTCTGCTTTGATTTTGGTGCGTTCTAAAACTTTAATAGAATATATTCTACCCCAAGAAGAAAATAGATTTTAAACATCCAAAAACAAATATTTAAGTTTATATAACTAAAAAAATGTGTAAAATCCTCATTTGTAGTCTTTACGGTCTTTTAAAATTAGTTTTCATTTTTAAAATTCTGAATTTTGAAGTGGGTTCGTTTCGAAAGTATGTAATTTTTGACACTTCCCACGTGTATCGCACATGATAGGTAGCAACAACACACTACCTATTCAATTTTTATTTAGTTTCGTTTCTTATGAAAGAAATCAATATAAAAAGAACAAGATTCAATGACTTAGTTCATTGATTAGAAAATTTCTTAACGTCAGCACAGTTTCGTGTACCGACGTGGCCAAATATTACCAAGGTAATCGAAGTGAATAAGAAAAATACTTCCCGGTAAGTAAGCCTTACGTAGTTTTTGTTACAGTTTCTTTGCATTAAAATGATCGTTCCACAAATTATAAATTGATCTGTCTTTCAATTGAAGTGACGTGGAGTCGTACCTTTATAGAAGAAATAAATTTACGTACAGGAACCAATGTTTGATCTTCCTTGACTAAACATGAGGAAGTTTATAGCCATTCTTCGGGTTTATAGTTTATTAAACACGCTTCCAACTTAGAACATGTGATACTTCTTGTATACCATTATAAGTGTCACTATCAATGAAAATTGTCCAATAAAACTTCAAGGTAACCTATTTCTTAATATTCGTTGTACAAATTTAGCCAAAACACAGATAAATTACTAGCCTAAAGTTGCTTAAATCCAGTTTAATTGACATGAATATAATACGGAGTGGTTCGAAGCAGTTTTCACCTGACCTGATGTTACGATATTAATTGAACTCTGTAACTTATAGTGTTCTCATTTTAAAACTATAATTATCTGGTTTAATTTGGCTTGATGTGTATACTTGGAATATGTGCGTTATCTGTGTAGTAAATTGTTCGGTCATGCTGACCTAATGACCTGTGTACGTTGACAGTAAGCGATGAGGCAAATCCTCCGCATCCGAGTGTTCAGTTCGCTACTGACATCCAAAATGAGAAGTCACACGTACCTTGATACTCTGGGCTCAGCCAGGTAAAATATATTAGAGATTTGTGGTGTGGCTTACAAACTGATTGTTGTTTTTTTTCTGTTTTTTTTTTATTGCTAATTTCTTTTTACCTTGCACTAGTTTTGTTTTACCTTTTGTATTTTAATTTTCAATTTATAAGTAACAAGATTTAATTTGAGTGTTTTTTTGTTATTTAAACTTATTTACAATCAATTATAATGTGCTGTTATTTTACAATTCAACAAACATTTAATTTGCCTACCAATGAACTTTGAGAAGTAGTTAATTTATTGTTACTGTTATTTGTTAGTGGCATTTCATCTATTGGCTTTTTGAACGGAGAGATCACTAAATAATCTATAAATACTTTTCGTTGCTTTAGTATAGACCAATCAATCAGTTTCATGTAGCTAAATACTCTATTTATTAGTCTTCATATAATTTTGAATGTTTCCAAACTTATGCTTTTTACTAAAAAAATATATTTATATTAACCTCAAACAATATTTATTTTATGATAGCTCATTGTTTTAAAGTGTGCTAAATTGATAATAGAAAAGTGTAGTATGATTGACTTGTATATTATCATACACAATCACGGACAAAGAAATTTATTTCTTTGAGTTATGTAATTTTATTTTCTTTCAACAGCATAATGGCTCGAATCCTCGACGGCAAAGCACTGGCAGGGACAGTGAAAGATGAATTAAAAGAACAAATTGCAATTTGGGTAAACCAGGGTCACCGAGCACCTTCTATTCGGTGCATCTTAGTAGGAGAAGACCCAGCCAGCCATACTTATGTCAACAACAAGATCATTGCAGCAAGATATGTGGGTATTAATGCGGAAGTCATCAAACATGAAAGCACGATATCGGAAGACCAGCTCATTCAGGAGATTGAAGCGCTTAACGCAGATAGTACCGTTGATGGCATTCTAGTTCAGTTGCCAATACCGGAGACCATGAGTGAGAGGAAAGTGTGTAACGCAGTTGCTCCGGAGAAGGATGTTGACGGATTCCATATTGTAAATATTGGACAGCTGTGTGTTGATATGCCTACCTTAGTGCCTGCTACTGCTTTAGCTGTTATTGAAATGCTGAAAAGGTGAGTTTGTTTTTCATTAATTGCTACTTATTCATGTGTTTTAGTGTGTGTTCTTAAAAGCAATATGGTAGTTTTTTTGGGAATTGAGTATAATCATAAACAAGCACAATTGAAAATATATATACATTATTTTTCCATAAAAAATGATTTTGGTTACTGATCATTTTAAATAATTAAAAATAATGCCAAAGATCAAGCATCAGAACACTAGAAGTGACAATTTGCTAAATTTTTAGGTTCAACATTGAAACTTTCGGGCGCAACGCAGTAGTCGTCGGCCGATCGAAGAATGTAGGACTACCAATTGCTATGATGTTACATAGTGATCAGAAACACGACAATGGACTTGGGATGGATGCCACTGTAACTATTTGCCATCGCTACACTCCTAAGGAACAATTAGATATCTTCTGCCAGAATGCTGATATTATTATTACTGCTACAGGTAACATTTGTTTTTATTATAGTTTAAATTCACCTTGAATAGCATAGCATAGTCGGCCTTAATATGATCCCTCTCTTGGGACTTAGACCTCCTGGGATTGCACCACGCAGGCCCAGTGCGGATTGGTGGATGTCACATGTCTTCGAATTTTTGGTTCTATGACATGCCGGTTTCCCCACGATGTTTTCCTGTACTGTTTCAACCTTGAATATTTTGAGAATATTGATATTTTCCTGTTTTTCTTTTGTATTTTTAGTTTTTTTTTTTCGTTTTTAATAAATTTATTTTTTGTTTTCGATTGTCTTAGGTGTGCCAAAACTTATAAAAGCAAACATGATCAAACCTGGTGCCACCATCATTGATGTCGGCATCACCAAAGTTACTGATGAAAATGGAAAGTCCAGATTAGTTGGAGACGTTGATTATGATGGTAAGTGGTTTTATTTAATTGTTAGTTTTCATTTATTACTAGATTTTTCTCTGACTTGAATATGAATTTTCATATTTAGTTCAATAGGTACTTCCAGAAGTTATGTGTCTTTTACAAAGAATAATTATATTTCTTTATAATATCAGCTATCTAGATTTCTAGCACATAGAAATCATTAAACCCCAAGCGAACGCTGGCGTTCACTCTCTCATTGTCTTTGTCTCTAGTTACGATATTCGAAAGGTTAAATCCTCGGTTTATCTCTACTACAATATGCACTTATTAAACACCATACTTATAAATCACTCTGTCTATTAGTAAAACCTTAATGAAAATTCGTTCAGTACTTTTTGAGTTTAAAGCGGACAGAAAGACAAACACAGTTGGGGCTTCATGTCTTATTACATTCAAAAGATAGTTATTTGATTTAAATATAAACGTTCACTGTTCGCTTTCTTATTCACGCGTTTAGATTTTGTTTTTAATCTTTGTTTTTTTTTTAAGTTTTCTGACATTTCTTTTTTTTATGACAGAGGTCGTCAAAGTGGCCGGTGCTGTGACCCCGGTTCCCGGTGGTGTGGGTCCGATGACCGTTGCTATGTTGATGCACAACACATTCCAGGCTGCTAAGCGTCTACGAGAGAAGTCCCTTTTACAGTAAACTTTTATTTTTATTTTGTAACAAAATCATAAATGGTATTTTATAGTTTGTCTAAAAAGTCACGACGACTTGGGTATTTTGTATTTTCGATACTATTTATAAGGTTCTTCTATAAGTATACAATCATCAAGATCTCTTAATCAACCTTGATTATTGAACTAGTGTTGACTACATCAGATTTCATTTTGTCCTAATAATTACCCAAGTCGTTTGACTTTTTAGCTCTCCACAAAATCAGGAAATACTTAGAATTACTTTTTTGTGACTACAAGTAAGAGAAGTTTCGACTTTGTTGTAACTGTTTTAAGGTTCAAATTTCAATCAATATTCATAATCATGAATAAGTAATGTCCCTAACTCTAATAACAGAACTTCTACTTAGCCGTTTCAATTCTAGTTTTTTGCCTATGAGGCTTGTCTACATTTCTTACTCTTTTATCGTATTTCTTATTCGTATTATTATTAACTTTAAAACAGTAAACATGACATTTGCTAAGCACAAAAAGAAAAAAAAATTACATCCATTTTTGAATTTCGAATTCCCGACGTTTATGTCAAAAACATGACATTGGCTAAAATGCGCGGTCGCGCGGTCGTGCAAAGCCAAAACGAAGAAAATAAAACAAAGACGTCCATTTTTGAATTTCGAATTCCTAACGTAAAAGAATCTCTAAATCGAATTACTTCAAATTATTATCTCAAAATTGAAAATAAATTCCAGAGTGCCTTTAAGTGTACCTTCAGGTACCTAGTTATAATATAGAATAATTATTTATTTTTAAGGATCTTTGAGTATTATAAACATAATTTGTATTATAGGGGTTTGGTATCTAATGTAAGTTATGTCTTTGGATTTTCAATGTAAACATTGGAAATCTACTTTTCTATACTTTGATAGTATAGATTTATTTTTTATACATTCCTTAGAAAAGGGAGTGGCTGTGAATGACTTGTAGTGTTTTTTTTTTTAATGTTCCTAAGGCCCCTCGCCCACGGTGACTTTCTGTAGCGATGCTGTAGCGCGTTTGTATCGATACAGCCGCGATGCTGAAGTGCGTTAGTAGCGCGTGCAAAGCGACTAAGGCGACCATTACACGGTCATGCAAGCGTCAATCATGAATGATGATTTTCGTCAAACAGTACTTGAAACCGTCATTCAACGCATTAGACGGTAGGTTTTTCGTCAATCAAGGCTTTGACTGTTGCAAAACTGACAGCAAAACTTACCGTGTAATGTTCGCCTAACATTCGTTTATAGCGATGCTATCGCGCGCATCACATACATCGCTATAAAAAGTCGTCGTGGGCGAGGTGCCTAAGATTTCTATTAATCCGTCGAAATGATGTGCAATATTGAACTTTATTGACACTGAATTCATGTAAGTAATATTGTTTTAAGATTATAGTCTTCCAACAATTTATGATTAACATAATTAACCAATTTAAAACAACGCTAATGCCAATGCAATAAGGTTCAATATTCCATACCAGGCTCAAACAAGAAACCAAAATCATATTTATGCACATAAACATTGCTAAAATCTGATTCGTATATTGTAGTTTAATTTATTTCATGTTAGATCAGTAAAAATAAAAGACGTACATGTTAATGTATTTAAGATTTTTTGTTAATTGCGTATTAACTTCTTATTTTTAAATGCAACTATTAAATATACACTATATTATTCTTACTTATTGTTTCATTTATTAATCAACGTACGTCGAAGAACTGGAACAATTTGCTTTGCGTGGCTTCAAGGCTAGAGTGAATAGGCTCTTAATAAACTAGTGCACCTCACCATCAGAGATTGCATCACTGCTTACCATCAGGTGGGATGGCAGTCAAGCATTAGGTTATATCAATAAAAAAAAAAATCTGCAGCAAAAGTAATCTTATTAACTAAAAAAAATATTTATTAGTTAAATCACAGCTGAACATAGCGATCTCATACAACACATCTCTAAAATAAGCAATCTTTTACACTGTCCCTATTCGTTATTCTAAAATCAACTTAATTTACACGTCTTTAAAGTAGACTTTAGTTTGAATAGACAATACATCAATTGATTTTGATTAGTCCATTGTGTCCCTTCACAGGTAATTTATAGTGTACTTTACGACTAATTTTTCAATTATACCAATATCCTTCTATGGCAACAACTAAGTCGGCCACTTAATAACACTTAATCTTTCCCTTTGTCTTTTAAATGCCAATAATTATACCTACACCTATTCGAGTAAAATTAAGAGCCTCATACTCACCTCTATGAAACTAATATCACTCAATTTCCGCCATGTCACAGTTGAAGTTGTCGTTCTGCGTATCGGAAGACGCAGCGTTCAAAGACCTCCTACAAGGTGAACCGATGACCTGGTGAATGATTAAAAAGAGAACACCATGGTATTTTTCATGGTGTCTCTTTTATGTTTGTGGATTTCCAGAAGTTTAAAAAAGTTTAAAATGAGTAGAACCTGCCCTTAAGAGCTTCTGTTGGGGCCTTGTCTTCAATAGTCATCAACATTATCATCATTTCAGCCGATATACGTCCACAGTTGGACATAGGCCTCCCTAAGTGTCGCCACAACGAACGGTCCTGTGCGTCTCGCATCCATCGGATTCCCGCAACCATTACCAGGTCATCGTTCCTAATCGTCGTCATCATGTCATCAGGTCATCGGAGCTATATAGGGTTACAGTTCTATTCCTCTTCCTTATTCACACGTGACACTTTAACACGCCACGGTGAGGCCCCGTCGTAAATAATCAATTAGCAAGATTAACTGACTCCGAAGAACAGACAGAGGCGTAGCGTGGATTAATTTGGACATGGGTGAAGGCGCATCAGCGAGGCATTTTTCTTTCATAAATTGGAAAGCAATTTAAGGCGATCATCACACTGCCATGCACCACGCAGCGTAGCGCGTGAATGCGTGTTTTAACATTGCTTGTAAGTATCTCCGTTTGTATAGAAAACACGCACGGTCCAATATATTGACAATGCATCCACGCGCGTTCATGCAGATCACGCGCCTACAAGCGGAGAAACATGCGCCTACGTGCGAGGCAAGACGCAAGGTTTTGGATGAAATGAGTCGGAGCCTGCGTGAATCTACAAAAAGCAACTACGTGCGTGAGTGCTTAAAAAACCCGCACGATGATGCAGATCACAGCACATTGTCGCTTAACACCAAGTGAAGTAGTAGTAATTCTCTTCTGTTTGTTTATTTATTAAGTTGTACTTGCCATGTTATGTTTCTGCACCACCCTAAGGTCGACTGGCAGATAATGCCTAAGGCATTAAGACCGCCTTTGTACAGTTTTATGTGCATAAAGCTTTAATAAATAAATAGTGGTCAAAGGTGAGCCTGTAACATTATAAAACAAAACCCTCGTTGTTAAAGAGCCCTATCACACGCAAGGGCCCTGTGGGTGCGAGGACCATGCCTACCTACGCTACTGACCACAGAGTAAGAGGTACGTGTATTTCTCACGATTTCGTGGCGTCTCTTATGAAACCACACCTTTATTCGTTGGTACGTGGTGCTGGCAATATTAGACCAAGATATAAGGTTGGGTCTGATTAAATTTTGATTAGATGCTAAATTGTTTTTAATGTAGCTAAACGAACGTTTGATAGAGTGAAGGTAGAACTACACTGCGCACACGTGTGACACACGTCGATCTGGGCGCGTCGGTCCCCGTACATTTTATATAAAAACTTGTCTTGTAGATCCATGCCATGCGACGTCGTTCTACGTAGGTACAAGTCAGGCTTATAACACGTGTGCATGGGTCTAATTTTCTAGCTTATAGTGGTTCGAGAACGCAAAGGTTAATTAAAGGTACACAGGTGGGTTTCCACCCTAAAGTGAAATATCTAAAAAGTGACCAGCCACTTGACGTAATCCCACCTTAAAAAAAAAAAAAAACAATAACAATAAATAAAAAAATCCTTGAAGTTGTAGTAAACTGCAGCCACGTGTTTGTTTTTTTTTTGTCGTCATAAAGTATCGTTCGAAGGTAGACCGATGACCTAGCGAGGGTCGTGGGAACCCGATGGATGCGAGACGAATAGGACCGGTCGTCGACACTTGGGGGAGGTCTAAGTCCTACAGTGGACGTCTATCGGCTGAGATGTCGATGATAATAACGAGGTATCGATTTACATCATGTCTACGGAGTTTCTGACCCTGTACTTATATTGTTACAGTTATGAAACAACAACTGAAAATCGAACCCGAACTTTAGATATTTTCAGATGGAACTCTAAAAATAAATGACGTCTCGATAATTCCTGCCCCTAACCAAGTGACATTCGTTTCGTCTCGATTATTTTTCGTCGATCGCCTCGAGCTGGCCACGCCTCCGATACCTTTTTTCTGCCCACGTGACTGAGCATTCAGATGACGTCACTTGGTGGTCGTAACTTGGCTAGGCCGGCTGATCGACATAAGAAAATATGGGCGGGGCTGACAGCTTTAGAACTGATTAAAATAAAAATGTAGATTAATCTTTAGACGTCAATAACGATTGTCAAATTTCGAACAGGGGCGGTAGACAGTGTAACGCGACATAGTAAGCCATGACGTGTTGCAATGTCAGACGTGTGAGTAAGAGAGATGAATCTTTAACTGACCCTGCACACGGGACTCAAAAAAACGCTAGAAGCGCCCACAAAAAAAAGCTAGAAGCGACCGCAAAGAACAGCTGAAGCGCGCAACACCTCTTGTGTCCGGTGAAACTTGAAGCCGCTTCAAGCGCTTTTTTGTGGCGGCACCGCCGCACGCAACCCACAAAAAATGTCGCCTCAAAATGAAGCTTGAAGCTGCGTTTTTTTTGCAGCCCGTGTGCGGGGACAGTTAGGTGTAGGTACCTACCTAATAGCTCCATCCGTCGTCAAATGGATCGAGTTTAGAGCTCACGGTATGGCCTCTGTTTGGGATTGACCACGTGACATTTCGACAAAGCATGCACACAATTTTGCTGTGGCTGCTAGTCACTTTGTCTTGGACGTCTTAAGTATCTAGATACCACATTGTTACTTGACTAGTACCTTCTTGTCTGAGACGTCTTAATCACAAAATAGATAGGTACAAAAGTCAATCTACATACAAAGCGAGCAACGCACATATAGACACCGCTCACGGACACGATATCTCTGCTCAACCGCCCGGTCGCACTCGTACAGCTCGACGCAACGCGCTGACCCTAGCGCGATCGCCTAACGTATCTAGACCTATAAAAAGTGTAGTACCTACATAAATGAAATTGACTTCTGTACCTATATATTCTGTGTCTTCAATATCTATATACTACATAATAAATAGACTAAGTAGTACCTTCTTGCATCAGCAGTTTCTCACGAGTTCCCATGTCAATCAAACACCCAAAGATCAAGAACCTAATAACATGTTAATTAACGGAATTTCTTGTAACCAGGCACTTAATTAAAATCTCTTATCACCTCTTATCATCGAGTCACATGTGGGAAATATTACAGAGTTCAACGGTTCAAGATTGTGGATTGCGTGTCGTCGTAGTAGAGTAGTAGTTACGTCGTATACCCGACGCCGAGCGAGATTATTATTAATGACCGTGGTTAGAGGTAATCGATTTCCTATTGTTACCCCTTGGTAGGTGCGCGCCTAATATTATAGTTAATACGTGACTCACGCATGCCTATACGATGCAGTAGGTAACTATGGTTAGTAATAAACATGTCAGGTGGTTGGTACCTACTATACCCTATTCGCGTTAAGAATAGAAATTTAAAGAAACCTTTTTTACTGTCTGTTCGACGGATTTTAACTTCAATTTTGTAAGCAAGAATGGTATTAAAAGCAAAAAAGTGGTTACTATACGAACTATTTCCTGCAGCCGCCATTTGTCATACCACTAAAGTAATAAAAGTCTAAATTGTATGAACGAACAGTAATAAAAGGTTTTCAAAATTTTTTAATGTTATTTTGAACAGAGTATAAGATTTAATATTAATTTAATATAATTTAATTTATTATTGGTACGCTCGCATTTGACCACTATCTCATCTGATAGCCGACGATGGAGCACGCTTGCCTAGAAACAGTCCACTCTTTACTTAAAGACCCCTAAATTGTAGCTATCAGGAAACACAGACTTCAGAACGTAAATAGAATAGAATAGAACGTAGATAGACGTAAATAAACCGCTGGCCAGTCCCGCCAGGGCCGATGCTTGCAAAGGCAGCGAGATTTTTCCAAAGAGTTAATAATAACAACAATATGCTGCCAATTAGCCTGATATAGTGATGATAGATCGACAATGATTGTTAACACAGCCGAGATTCCTCTGCACGCGCTTGAGCATACGGTGGAGGTGTGTCCTGTTTGGATGGAGTTCTGCCACGTCCTTGTGGAGGCGATCGGCGGTAGCAACCTCTCAGAGGAAATGGATATTATTAGTTAGTTATCGCAATCCTGGAACATAAAGGGTAATTGAAAAAACATTTGTAGGTTTTAGAGCCTGATCACATTACCACAGCGCGGTGAAACGACACAGTACCTAACCGAAGCACGTTGCCGTGTCGTGCATTTAAGGTAAACCAGACATACGTGCCCCGCCCCAGTCGGTAAAATGCCCCACTTGCAAAACTTGTAAAACTAAGATAATTATAGTTACCGGCACGGATCTTGAGCGCTCGGCGTCAGAGTGGGGATCGCTTTGCGCATTCTATACATTAGCGAGCCAATCGTCGTCGTTGTTAGATAATTATATGCAACGAGCGCAGGAAACGAATAAGGAGTGACGTCTATGACGCGATGGCGGGGCGAGCCAATCACTGACATTCCCCGCCCCCGCGTCTCACGTTGCACCACTAAAGAGACCGAATATTTGATTTCTGCGCAACTTAAAGCTAGCGTTCAAGATCCGTGCCGATAACTGTACTTATTTGAAATTTGGTGTTAATTTGCGCCGTTCTGCTCCCTTGCCGAGATACAACCGTTTCGTGTCGAATTATGTTCTCCAATCGGTGACCTCTCGATGCTGACACAGAGGCGTCACCGATTGTAGAAAACGATAAGTTGGGAGCCATGTTGACGCGCCTAAATCGGCCGCTCGTTCTACAATGTCTTCAGAAAAACGACATTATAACAAAGGAGCATTGAACATTGCAGAAACGATAACAATTCATTCTATCATTTTTTTTTTTAACGATGTGAACTTAGCTACGAATTTTCTATTCGTTTGTTCTGTCAACGTGACTTAACGTTGAGATGAGGTCATTCCCATACATTTGATTTAGTTTCTGACTAGCGTTAACGATTGCAGATTATCAACTTGGCTAGGGGTGTTAGTTTTTATGCCTACTTACCTACGTATGACGGCTCTAATCTCGGGTTTTAGTAACGGAAGTTTTTATGCATCATTTACTATCAAATGTCTAAATTCCTAAAGCATATCGGATTTAACGAAATCATCGTGAAGTCAAGCCGTGATTCCACCACAGTTAAATCATCATTTCAGCTGAAACACGTCTACTGTTGGACATAGAATTCGCCCAAGTGACTCAAAAACGACCGATCATTGCCTCTAACATCCATCGGATCAAAATCCTCATCAGGTCATCGGCCCACCTAATGGAAGGCCTAACAAAGCTGCGTCTTCCAGCGGTTACCACTGCAGAAACTTTCGGCCCCATCGACTATCTTGAGCCCTTTGTTTGATCATAATATTGGAGTCGCATGCCGAACCCCACAGTTCAATGCCATAAGTCTAGATTGGCTTCAGCATAGTTTTATAGAAGAGAATCTTGTTATCGATTCCCAGTTTTGAGTTTCTACCCAACAACCAGTAGAGACCCGTATATATTAAGTTGACCTGATCTCTCTTGGTTTGGATGTGTTTTTTCCAGGTGAGTCTGCGGTCCAGGTGTAATCCCAAGTAGGTAGGTACTTGAGTGTATTTTGATGTGGAAGTTGGGTACCGTTAAGAGTAAGTGGAGGACAGTCCTCTTTGCGAAGTCTAAAAGTAATGTGCACTGCCTTCAACACATTGGCAGCGATTCTCCATTTACTCAACCATTTTGACTTGGACTGGATTTTAATAGGAATAAATCTTACATCTAAACGCGTACAAATCTTTTAATATCTACCTATGTATCTCCTACATCTGTGCGGAACCCGCAGCATCCGGTGCGAACCTACTCGACCGCATTTCTTGATACTCTCGGTATAATAAAGTGGGATAAGACTTCCCCAAATTAATTACAAAGCTAATTGAAAAAGTTGTCGCCACGTGTACCTAAGTAATCAACTAAACGTTTCCGTAGACGTGACAGGGCAGGGAAATCATTATACTTTTACTTGGTACTTGCTTCTTCTTTGTACTTTTTTTACATAAAATATGATGATTTTTGTGACTCTATTATTCGTCGCTTAACATTATCAATAGTTGATGTTGATACTTACCTGTGTTGTACCTAATTAGGTACCTTTATATGACAGGTAGGTACCAGATAAATTTGCCATATAGTTCATTAATCCGTTTACAGTTATGACATTCTTAATTTAGAAAATGGAAATAAAAACATAAAGCTGTCTTGAATCGACATCTATCGCAATCATTTACATTTTCTAGCAATGAAAAAAATTATTGTTTGTTTTTCGGGGAAGTTGTGCAACCAATTTGAAGGGTAGGTGCCGATATGAATAATTTACGTATAGGAAGCATCTATCAATTAATGTGAATTTAACAAAAACAGACTTTCAGAGATACTATAGAGTCGATCGATTCTTATTCCAAAAGTTCGGAACTTCCATTGGTTTTGCAGCTTGGATTCTAATTTCGGTTCCTACATGTATAAATTTTAATTGGCAATTTTTTTTAGATACAAACAACCTCTCTCCCTACGTGTTTCTATCGATAATTCCTTCACTTACCTCACCGGTTTTGTTTCGTATTAGAATTTTATCAATTCGGGAAGTCTAGAAAGACCTAGTTTCCAAAATTGAAGACCCAAGATAAGCCACTTGGCGCAGGAAAGTGTGAGTGAAATCTGTTTATTCCGAGAGTACATATGCACTCTTGGGACCTCTGATAAAAGTTTTTTTTTTGTATTTGCTGCCCCACTCCTGGGCAAAGGCGTGGGGCAGGTTAGGCTTTCTTTGTTCTTCCAGTTCCAGTTCTGGCTAAATCGATCTAGTTCATCTTGTCATCTCCTTTGTAGTCTACCGCGACCTCGTGTCTCTATGTCGGGGCACCAATTTACGTGCTACTTCGGACAATAGTTTGTCCAACATGCAGTCATGTGCTGCTCGTTAGGCAGCCTTTTGAGTCTTTGATAATAATCTGCGCAGCATAATGATTGTAATTATTAATTTTATTTATTCACGACGATCCATTAATTTAACACCTAGTGCGCTCCATTGCTCATTGGCAGACGAGTACCTATCTACATACGATGCGTTTTATCTTTTGGATGTTAGCCAAAGAACAAGTCTGTGCACCGTAGGTCAAGATAGAATAGGTATGACGAAAGCTAGACAATAAAAAATGAGAACTAATTCCAGGTATTTCCCAAAGACTTTGAAGCAACAATCATCACCCAATCACTCCAGGACCCCGAGCCAAATAGTTTTCCCGGCCGGTCCATTTTTATTGCTACATACGGTCCTTATGAGGACAGTTTTTGGCAGAAAACGATAGTCCCACATATGTAACGATGATGAAAAGTTATATTCCAATAACAATTTGCCTTACGCTTTCAGTGATAACCTCAGAACATTGTTACGCGCCTTATCTCTTTACTACTGGCACTACACAGTCCCCCGCAAGGGGTCAAATTGATAAGTGTGACCTCATTCTCGTGACAGCTACGTTAACGAACGTGTGTTTTCGTGTTATTTCGTCATTTTTGTTAATAACAAAAAAATCTAAAAAACGTTAAAAAACAAAAGAACTGGAGGCGTATTTGTTGACTTGGCTCTTTGTGCAGGTTTTTTTTAGTGCTAGGTAGGTAGAAAGTTGATGATGCTTTGATTAACCTTAATCAAAGCCCATGAGTCTGGTAACCTGTTTTGCTAAAAGGTATTAATGTCAGCGGGCAATGTGTAGTTTGAGGTCTGATCAAGAACAGTCCCGAGACGGCAGTGCTTTGTGTTGGCTTCTCAAGAAAACATGCTTTGTTTTTGAAGTAACATTTTTCAGATGGAAAATCTTCATATGGCTTCCGCCACACTAGGGTGGAGCGAGAGGCTGTTTCAGACGTTTACTTACTAAAAGCTACCTTGCAGCTCTAGCGGGCATCGGTTCAGTTGAGCCTCTACAGTTTTACTGACATCTCTTTGAGGAGCGCGTAGCACACAACGCGCCGTCAACGACTTAGGCTCGATCCTTGTCCTTTGACTGGCTTGTTGGTCTAGCGGTTAGTGACCCTGACTGCTATGCCGGAGGTCGTGGGTTCGATTCCCACCCAGGACAAATGTTTGTGTGATGAGCATAATCATTTGTTCTGTGTCTGGGTGTAATTTATGTATAATATGTATGTATTTAGAAATATATAAGTATGTTTATCAGTTGTCTAGTACCCATAACACAAGCTCTGCTTAGCTTGAGACTAGACGGCGTTGTGTGATAGTTGTGGAATATTATTATTATTATTATATACGGGTTATAACGGGTTATACGGGCATCACTCGTCGTCCACAAGCCCGCGCCACAGTATAACAATATTCCCTACCCGCGCCTACAGTGGTCGGGGATCGCCCTGCATATCCCGACGACTGGGGAGTTTCCTGTGGCGGCGGCATAGTATTTTTCATAAATCTGCAAACAATATGTAGGTACTTAGTATTATTAGAAACATGTGGAAAAAAATATTGTAGGTTAATTTTTAAAACCCACTAATTGTCATGGCTTTTCTTCATTGCCACAACGCGTCATGCGCGTTTTCATAGCCATAACACGAATTTCGCCATGCAGCTATTTTTCCGCTCACTGAGCGTTTTCGATCTTTGAGCGTAACATATACATTAAATGCCTAGCTAATTTTAAATTTTTCGTTATTTATTCGTTAAATTGACCTTTAAAGATAGACAAAAACTGTGTTTATTTTGACATCCTGAGAAAGATGGAAAACCAGGGTCAGCGGAGCAACCTTTACCATGTTTAATTTTTGAAACGTTCATACAAACACGGAAGTGGAGTTGTGGGCTTTATGTAGGAAAGATTAAAAAATATAGAGAAAGTACAATGGGGAATTCTTTCCGCTTGTTCTAGGTAGAACGAGTGAAAAAAGTCGGTACCTACTCTTCCAAACTGGTATACTAACTTATTTTAGTCTGATCTCTATTTGGTATTTTAGTAAATACTCGTACCTATTTCTTAAAATGTGAATCTACGATTTAAATACCTATCAGTATTTTGCGTAATAATATAATTTAATTAAAAAAACTTACAGATATACTTTAGTATTTAAATATTTATTATGTATTCAAACAGATACAATTTTAACAGACGCAATTAGAACCATTGACGTAGAAACAGTTCGACAAAAAAAAAGATATTATTTATTATTACCTATTTGAATAAAACAATAAGTGTGATGTACTCGTTAATGATAAGAATAACTTGATATTTTCGTGTCCGTATTGCGTTAGACTATTTGCGTCATAATTTTTTCTTGAAAACAAATATTTTGTTTTTATTATCTGACTTCGGGATGAACGATAAATACGAGGAACGATTACCTATGAGTCAACAGAAGCAAGTTGGAACTTGTAAAGGTAGTTATAGAGAAAAAATAACCTCTGTCACATTTGTTTGGCCCGATTTTAACCACTGTCCCACTTAATGACTGGCCTATTGTTCTAGTGGTTAGTGGTCCTGACTGCTATGGCAAACGCTGCGTCTTCCGGTACGTGGTCGCCACTAAAGAACCTCACCGACATAGCTTGAAGAATCGCCAAACTTAAATGGCAATGGGCAGGGCACATTGCTCGCAAAACAGATGGTCAAATCGATGGGGATGGAAGGTTCTGGATGAATACTTATAGTGTTATAATGGTGGGAACTTGCGGACGACGGGTAATAGATAGTTGGCCATCTAGCCGTTCAATAAGAATGATCCACGCGCGCCCCAAAGTGACTGATGTCAACAAAACCGTAATGCAAAGCCCAGTAGGGTCGATGCCCGCTAAAACCAAGAGATTTTTTTTAAAGACTGTGGTCCTGGAATGCAAAAGGTAACTTAAGAACACAGGTGGGTTTTCAGTCAGTAAAAGTCTCACACGCCCTCTCGCTCTACCCTAGCGCGGTAAAAGTCATTTGATAAATCAGCAAAAGAAAGGAGAAGAAACTAGAACTGTATCAATTAGTGCTAAATGTACTAGGGAGTGAAAAAGTAATAATTAAAGACGCCGTGAAACAGCAGAGAACAGTTACTATAATAAATATATTATTTATATATATGCCGCAGCCATGTGGTTAAATTAGCCATCTAATTGGACGCCTAGGGCGTTCGTTAAACGCCGGCATTCAAAGGAGATGGGCGAATGTTCATACAAAGTTGGGCTTCACCGTACAGCAACGATTATTGCATTATATCATTTCAATATTATTACTATTTAAAATAAAAAACTATATATAGAATAGCAATATGGGAGAAAAAAAAAATTGGGTATTATTAGTTTGCACAAAACAATCCTTTCTGCTTCTTTATAAGTTATTCTTACAAGCTGTCAGTGCTCTTATGGTCTATTTAAAGAAATATTTAGACTTTATTGTAGACAAAAGCACACGAAAACAAAAAACAAAATAGAATATCCACTATCGCAAGTTCAAAGCCAAGGAAAGCGATGGTTTTTGTTTGACGTTTGATGTCACATTGACACGAGTTTTACGTTGTTGCCTGTATAATAAAAAAGTATAATGACTGTCTAATCGATTCGTTGATCAATTCGTTTTATGACGTTCTTAGAAATGATGATTAAGTCCTCATTTTAAAAGTTTTTGAAACCTAATCTATAGAAGAAAGATTGATTCATTTTCATTTTTTTTTTCTATTTTTATAATAATTCATTTTATCGATTATTATCGATTAGTGATCCTTATTTCATTTGGCAACATTGTTAAAAAGTGAAAGTAACGAAAGTCAGTATCATTTTGATTAAATAATATTTTATTTATCCCATATTAAAATGGCTTGGTAATAAATTATTGAAAATAAAATAAAAAATAATAAAAATTATTGATAAACAATTCATTTGTGTAACGTTCAAGCCCAGTTTCGCTCGTTTCCTTTAGTTCCGCTATTTATTGATTTAATAATATTTTATTATTACTTGGTGGGCACTATTACTAAAAAATGATGATTAAGTCCTCATTTTAAAAGTTTTTGAAACCTAATCTATAGAAGAAAGATTGATTCATTTTCATTTTTTTTTTTTCTATTTTTATAATAATTCGTTTTATCGATTATTATCGATTAGTGATTAATGCGAGGCTGCCGTACACGCCTTGTCGACCTACCTAAATTCTAACCTAGGAGGGGTCATCCTGAAGGTTGACATAAAAAATGCCTTCAATTCGGTTAATAGAGATACCTTGCTGACAGAATCTAAAAAAGAATTACCCCAAATTTTTAGTTTTCTTTGGCAATGTTACAACCATCAAAATTACTATATCGAGACAATCTTTTGGAATCCGCTGTTGGCTGTCAACAAGGTGATCCCCTCGGGCCAGTGATCTTCAGTTTAGCCATTCATCCCATTATTCGACAGTTAAATTCCAAATTCAACGTTTGGTATCTCGACGACGGGACCCTTGGAGGCGATGCAGACACAGTTTTAGATGATCTACACTTCTTAAAAAATCAACTTCACTCTATAGGACTTGATCTGAACCTTTCAAAATGTGAACTATTCTTATCTGACACCACCGACAGACAACAGACTCTTTCCAAATTTAACGCAATAGCCCCGGAAATCAAAATTATAGACAAAAGTTCTCTTCGTCTCCTGGGGTCTCCTATTTTTGAGGATTCCTTTCCCAACTTTGTCGAGGAAAAAATTCAAAATTTTAATGATGTTTCGGAAAGATTACTACAAATTAATATGCATTCGGCCATCACTATAATTCGTTTCTGCTGTTTCGGCCCTAAATTAATTTATTTCCTTCGCGCTTCTCATTTTTGGAAACACCCTCATCTTTTGGATAAAATGGACCAAATTATCCGACGAACCCTTACATCAATTTTAAACGTGGCCATGGACGACCGAGCTTGGGCTCAGGCTACTCTCCCTATCCGTATGGGTGGCCTCGGCGTCCGCAAAATTTCTAGTATTAGTTTACCAGCCTTTATATCCTCGGTTCACGGCACTGAGAAATTAATCAGGAATATCCTTTCTCCCTCACTGATTGATTTCAATGTGCCGTGCTTCATCGAGGCTATAAATGCCTGGAGACTCGCTTGCCCGAATTCTAATCCACCCGACGTACCATCATCCCAAAGACGGTGGGATGAGCCGCTCTGCAAAGTAGTGCAGGAAAACCTGATTGAAACGTTTACTGCCCCTGCGGAGCGAGCGCGCCTGCTGGCTGTGGGAGAGTGGGAGTCGGGTCTCTGGCTTCACGCACTACCGTCGTCGAACATCGGCACCTTGCTCGACGATAATACTTTCCGCCTCGCTGTTGCCTTACGTCTAGGCGCTCCCTGCTGTTCTCCTCATCGCTGTCACTGCGGCGAAGTTGTCAACAGCCTCGGACACCACGGTCTGTCATGCAGCCGAAGTGCGGGTCGCATAGCGCGAAACGCGAATATCAACGACATAATCAGACGCGCTCTTGTCACCGCCGGCGTTCCAGCCGTATTGGAACCCCATGGCCTGGCACGCGACGATGGCAAGAGACCGGATGGCATGTCGTTATTTCCTTGGAAGATGGGAAGGCCTTTAGTATGGGACGCTACTTGTGTCGATACTCTTGCGCCTTCACATCTTCCTAGCTCGTCGTGTCGTGCTGGTGCTGCCGCTGCGGCTGCGGAGAACCTCAAGCGGCGGAAATATAACAACCTAGTTGGAAGTTATATTTTCGAACCGT
Source organism: Mythimna albipuncta (assembly GCA_929112965.1). NCBI lineage: Eukaryota > Metazoa > Arthropoda > Insecta > Lepidoptera > Noctuidae > Mythimna > Mythimna albipuncta. The sequence continues at coordinate 5,406,964 of OV815973.1, forward strand.
TTGGGGTTGAAACTCTTGGATCGTGGGGTCCGAGTGCTCACAGTTTGTTTAAAGATCTGTCGAAGCGTCTAGTTGACACTTCACGTGACCCAAAGGCTGGCTTTTACCTTGGACAGAGGATAAGCATTGCCATACAACGTGGCAATGCCGCCAGTCTTTTGGGCACATTACCAGTCGACAGCGATGTGGAAGAGTTTTTTGACGCCATATTTTAGTTAGTGTATTTTAGCGTAGGGTTTTATTATTTATTTATTTTGTAATTTATTGTAATTATAGTTATTAAGTTGTTTATAAGTGTAAATAAAGTTATTTAGTATAAAAAAAAAAAAACTAAAAAATAGTTTTATATAATTTATAAACTCATGATCCCCCTACTAAACTAAATGACTATACTACGTTCAGCTATTTGGTTAAACGTTGCGGTCAACGACTTGACTAGTTGTTCTTCAGCCATTTCATCGGATGCTGCCGGCGTTTAACGAACGCCCTATTCGTTCAATTGAATAGCTAATTTAACTAAATGGCTGCGACATATATATAAGGAGAAACTGACTGACTAAAATATCAATGTACAGCTGAAATTACTGGGACTAGGAGCACATAATTTTACATAGGGTTTCCTTTTATAACGTAGGCGAGATTTTCCAAAATTCACCCCTTAAGGGGATGCATCTCGACATACATATTCACTGTTTTTCATTCAACCGCTCACACGCGATTATGACGTCATTACACATTTTTCATTAGATACTTTGGAAATACAGCATCTTGTGGATATTATCTAGGCTTCTATGAAAATCAATTTATAAATTTGTGTAGAACTAATCCAGTTAAGACCTCTGAAAATCTGCTATTTTTCATGAACTTGTGACACTTTATAATTTACTCAAAAATAAAAGAAGTCAAAAAAGTACAACATACAAGCCTAACAAATTCTATTAAGATTCTAAATAATGACAACGTTTTTCAAAAACTTTTAAGGGTTAAAAAAAACTCGTATTTCCTGGAACAAGTTTTGTAAAATTTTCGAGTAAATCACGGAATTACTGAATGCCAACAGATTATTCTGGTATTAACACTCTTTTTTCACGTTGCCTTTGTCAAACATCACGTTGGATTGAGTTAGATAAAGCAACAGGCTTTTAAACCATGCTCGATGTTTACAATAGCCGAGTGGAAAAGCAGCCTATTAAGGGATGTTAGGGGGTTCACAGCTTGTATGGAGATGCTTACATTCACTTGAGTAAAGCCGCTGGTAGAAGCTAGTCTATCTACAAACTGACATCAATGAAATCAAGAAGCTTGTAAAGTACGATTCCCGCATTCCATTCTCAGTGCCAATTCATCCCACAGGCAAAGCGCAATGAAAATATTGATGCCCGTTGGAACGTGGGGCGCGCGGCTCGTGTGGCGTGGCTGTGGAGTGTGCACGGCAATGTGGCACGGTGTAACATTTACAACGTGCTGGCTTATTGCGTCCGTAATGCTTGTTAGGTATCGGCTCTTCTGTTGGTCTGTGGTATAAGCTGGGAGCGATTAGCGAATGTTGCACTCGCAGAACAGCCCCCCTAGCCAAGATACAACCAGTTTGTGTCGAATTCCGTTCTCTAATCGGTAACGCCTCGGTGACAGTAATTGTAGAAAACGCCATGTTGACGCGCCTGAGTCGGCCGCTCGTTCTACAATGTAGCGTTTGTATAACAAAGGATGTAGCGTTAAACATTGTAGAAACGATTATGAACGATGTGAACTTAGCTACGAATTGTCTATTCGTTTGTTCTGACCACGCGACTTTACGTTAAGGTGACTTCATTCCCATACGTTTCATCACTTTTCGACAGCGTTAACGATTGCAGAATAACAACTTGGCTAAGCGTGCAGATAAACGATGGGATTGAAAGGTCGGAACAAACGAATAGAAAATTCGTAGCCAAGTTCACATCGTTCAAAATGATAGAACGAATTTCTACAACGTTAACCGCTACATCCTTTGATAAACAAAGGCTACATTGTAGAACGAGCGGCCAACGCAGGTGCATCAACATGGCTACCCACTTATCGTTTTCTACGATTGCTGACACCGAAGCGTTACCGATTGGAGAACGGAATTCGACACGATACGGTTGTAAATTGGCTAGGGGGCTGGTGTGGCAATCGCGTACTAGAAAACGCAGCGTAAGTACAACCGGATGCGGCTGAATACTCTTTTTTTACATGGAGTTACTGCCAACCAGACCTTCAAATTATGGTCGTCCGGGAACCGTCGGGACTAAGCAAAAGTCGTCGACGGCATTTAGTATTCCACGCGTACCTCAAGGAGATGTCAGCAAATCGTAGGGGCCCAGCAGGGTCGAAGCCAATCCCGAGACCCTGGAACAAAGTTAAAGAACCCCTTCTGCTCCGCCCCGAGCGGGAGAAGTCATTAGATGATTTCCCATTATAAAAAAGAGCCTTAGCATTAAGGGATACAACGTTTTTTGGAGGTCCGTCACACATTTCCGAGATAAAGGGCCTTGACAAACAGACAGACACGAACATCTTAGGGAGTAATATCAATTGAACATTAATTCCCGCTGCCTCTCATACCGTACAACCGTCTCATAGCACAACCCGAGGCAGCAATACTACACAATACCGGTCTGCATCGACGTTCCTGCATTCGCTGGCTTCTGCAATTGTCGCCTCGCGAACTAGACGATCGATCGACTCTTTAATATATGGATAAATTGCGTTCCTTAAGCTTAGTCTAGCACTGTAGTATTAAACCTGAAAGTTCACGATACAAATGAGGCTCTGACGTAATATGGAGTGTTTGTGTGGAGGGAATGTAGGAGGGTTTGCAAAGTTCTGTAGTGGAAAACTTTGTAAAATGTATGGGGTTGGTGTAGCGAAGGAATTTTCTATTGCAGTTGTTGTTTTCGTTATAAATGGAAAAGTGAGCATATCAAGAACAAAAGTGAATTGAAAAATAGAATTAGTGTTAGTTTTCATAGGTATTATATATTGTGTGTGTGGTAGTGTGGTGTGTAGTGTGTGTGTGTGAGTGTGACACTAGTTATCATCATCATCATTATCAGCCTTTTTTAATGTTCCCACTGCTGGGACTCAGACCTCGTCTCTAGGAGAGGGAAGTAGCCGTAGTGCACCACGCGGGCTCAGTGTGGTTTGGTGAATGTAACATGTCTTTGAATTTTTGGTTCTAGGACGGATGTTTTCCTTCACAGTATTAAGAGCAGTGGTGATGAAATAAATTATACAAAGTAATGTGCCAGGCTGGGTTCAAACCACGACCGACCACTCGTAAGTCGGGCCATTGCCATTCATCCCTAGTAATCTGTAGAAATGTATATTTTTTCTAATATCGTTGACGGCGAATTCTCAGTAGATGAAAAGGTCTGTAATTAAAAGAGTTTATATAGGCTTATCGTCGTGTCGGTCAAACTATCGGAAACGTCCATAGGTGAAAGATTCTGCCGGGGAAACGTAAATATATGAATCGTCCTATCGATGAACAGTCCAATGACGATTCGGTCTTAGGAGAACGGTTGCGGAATCACATAATGCTTTTAAAATAACTCCACTACATTGTGGACATAAACCTATACGCACTAAACGTTTCTCAACACATTCATAGTTCGTAAATGCAGCTAAGACGGAATTTTCTGCCGGAGTCTGTGTTTGCTGATATTGACAACCCGGGGGTCTTGAAGTCAAGAGGGCTTGGTTACTTCTAGACAAACTTGCTTCTTATCGGCCACATCATCATTTACTACCAGGCGATAAAGTAGTAAATCTACACTAAAATAACAAAGAGGTAAAGTTTGTTTCTAGGAGGTAATCTCTGGAAGTACTGGTCCGATTGCAAAAATTTTTTCACCGATAGGAAGCTGCTTTATTCCTGAGTGACATAAGCTATATTTTATGTACGCGTGAGAAGTCGCTGGCAAAAGCTAGTATTAGATAAAACAGCTTATGAAACCCCGTAGTACCCGCGTAGCTTTCGGTGAAAGTTTTTCATGGTCAGATTTTTCAGTGCATTTTGGAGAGTGTACGCAGGAATTATATGACTTGATTCCATCATCGCCCTTCTACCATCAGGCAATCCAACGTACTGCGAGTGTCCACCCTTACATTGTTGACACCTCTACGGTAAGTCCCAAGCGTTTCGCGTACATCGAAGAACTGAAACAATTTGCCTGCGGCCGTCTTACCGTCCGAATATAATTTAGGTTTTTTCAAGGCTAGAGTGAATAAGCTTTTAATAAACTAGTGTGCTTCACCATCAGCGATTGCATCACTGTTTACCATCAGGTCGGATCGCAGTCAAGCACTACAATTCCTATTCTTCCTGCCTTTATCTCAAATATTAAGTACATAGTCACGCTAAAAAAAGCAGTCAACATTTTTAATTCTTTATAAAAAGCTTAGAAAATTATTATCTGCAAGGTTCCTCTATGATATTCATAAGATTCCTCTTTCATTGAGGACAATGTAAAGCTTGGAGTACCAAGCTTCGTATTTTCCACGTTCACTGAACGAAAAATAGTTTCAGACGATTCTGATACAGTCCTGTGTCCGGGCGGAAGGAAATCATAATCCTAAGCATTTTGCAAACGCGGCGACTTGCCAGCGGACGAACCATGCAGTAGGTCCCTTAAGCAAGCGATATCACTAAGGAAAACTTTCCTTATTTTTTAGAGTTCCTTACCCAAAGGGTAAAAACGGAACTCTGTTACTAAGACTTTGCTGTCTGTCCGTCTGTCCTTCTGTTTGTCACCAGGCAATATCTCAAGAACCACGATAGCTAGACAGTTGAACTTTCACAAATTGTGTATTATAGTCTGTCTAATAAGTTAACCGACTTGGGAATTTTGTATAATATTTAATTATTTAAAAAATACTTATATTCGATACTTTTTATAAGGTTCTTGTATTAGTAAATAATGATCAAGATCTCTTAATAAAGCTTGATTATTGAACCAGCGTTGACTACATCAATGATTTTACCCTAATAATTAACCAAGTCGGTTGACTTATTAGACAGACTCTAGGTACTGTCGCCGCTACAACAACAAGAACTAAAAACAAAATAAATATTTTTTTAAGGGGGGCTATACAAAAAACGCAATTTTATTGCCGAATTTTCTTAAAGACGGTGCGAAACTTTCGTGCGCGAGTCCAACTCGCACTTGACCTTTTTTATCTCTTTGACTCGTTAGAGCTGGATTCCTTGAATTCTTTCTTACTAGTTCGAGTATCTACTAATTAAGCAGTAGTGAATGCAAATCTTTATTAAGGAAATTCAAGCATTCATTAGTTATGGCGAGTGTGCTCTCGGATTTTATTAAAATAGGTTGTTCAGATTGGATATCATTAATTGAGATGCACAGAATATGTTAATAATATATATTCCACAACTTTCACGCAACGTCGTCTAGTCCCAAGCTAAGCAGAGCTTGTGTTATGTTATGACAACTGATAAACATACGTATCATAGACTAGCTTTTGCCCGCGGCTTCGCCTACGTATATAAAATATACGCTGTCACTTAGGAATAACGCAACTTTCTATCGGTGAAAAAAATTTAGCAATCGGACCATTACTTTCAGAGATTATCTCCCTCCCTTGATTACACCAAAATTATAATTGGACGAAAATAACACTAATGTATTTTATCATTATCATCTTCGATGCTGTCCTGTCACCCGTCATGCTATCATTAACTTCCTTTTCTTTCTTTTTTTTTTAATTGATATAGCTTGACTGCGATCCCACTAGATGATAAGCAGTGATATTATCGTTGATGGTGAAACGCACCTATTTTTGAAGGGTCTATTCACTCTAGATTTGATTACATCTAAATTATTTACACCGTTAAGTTTGATCGTTTTAATCCCGTGGAGGGTCGATCCGGTACATGAAACACTATCAATTTGTAAAGATAAAATTAAAAAATAAATTACCTTTTTTCAAAACTCGTATTGATTTACGCATGTACAAAATTAATTTATTTAAGAAAACGTCAGCTGAGCGAGTCCAATGACCTGTAGTAGTAGTCGGGATTAAAACGATTAAAATTTAGTGGCGTATAGACGAAAAAACCGCAGCAGGCAAAGTGTTGCAGTCTTTCATTTTCATATTACTTCTCACATATTCCATCCATCATTTCTGTGGCCTCCCTGTCCCCCCACTTAAGCATTTAAGGTTCCTTTTTACCAGACTGCTGGAGCAGTCTTCAGTTAGATCCTTATCAACAATTTCTGGAGAATCTAAGAATCAGGCCCGGGTCGACGTCGCATTGTAGCGCAACGGTCGCTGGATACAGGGCGAAGTACTTTAAGAACGTACCTGAGTTCTCTAAGTACTTTTACCCTTTATCCAGCGACCACTGGACAGTGTAAAAGCAGATGAGTTGCTATCTCGTCCTCCTCCATGCAGGCTCTACAGAGTGGGCTGTCTGGAAGTCCTGTGATAAAGAGTTGTTTACTTAAAGTCCTGTGGCCGGTTGTAATGGTCGTACTACAACTGGGGTTCATATGGCCTGTTTCGTGAAGCGGCTATCAATGGAGGGCATTGCTGCTCAAGAAATTGAATTGCATGAGCTACTCTAGCACTTTTTCTCTCTTTGCCTAGCCTTTTCCTATTTCACTTGGGGTCGGATCTCCTCGTAATTTTTCACCAGACAATTTGGTTCTGGGTCGTCGAGTCATTCATTTAGGCTTTCTATAGGTCATTGCTAATTACAGACATCCAAATTGGACCCGGGTTAAAAGTATTTTTAGTTTATGTGATAAACCATCTATTTCGGAAAATAATCGCCTACTTTAGGGCCGTAAGATAAATCTCTGCATTTTACTAACGCCGTCAGGGTTCGGTAGACGTTTGAATTTTAACAAATCCTGAAATTTGACGCTCCCGATGGATTGATCAAACTTCTCACTATTCAAATAGCATCTAAAGGTAGCCATACACGCTAGGGTATACCTGACCATACCAGGTTTGCCTGTACAGTTATACCTTTCAGGTAAGCTTGTGTGGAAACCTGCACAATTGTGCAACATACACGCCCCGGTTTACCTGTAGAACTCAACTATACAGGCAAATCTATCAGGTATACACGCTAGCATACACCTGACAGGTTTGCCTGTACCATAAGTACATGACTAGACTAAAATGGTTTGGTGCCAGTGATCGACTGAAACACGATTTACGCATTACGAAGCGATCAGATGCAATTCACGCGAATACAACGCGACGCGGTGACGTTGTCCTACGTAGGTACACACAAAGTCGCCACTTCAGCCACCACCATTTTATAAAACCAGTTACCGCACCGTAAGGACTGTATGTCACCGAGACACCATGGCGGCGCGAACAGTCGCCGCTACCAACAAAACGTATACAGCTCTATAGAGAGTTACTCAACTGGTGTCCGTTTGGTCGCGCAACCATCTTGGCGGCGCGACCAGTTCGGACTTGTGGCGACTCTGGTGTCTGTATGGTGTCTAGTTTGGTAGCCTAGAGCTATATTTCACCGGAACACCATGCCGGCGCGACTAATTCCACCGTCGCGTGTCATTATCAAGTTTACTTGGTACATATAAGCACTACATTGAAAGAATTTTCAGCAGCGATTTTCTAGGCAACGATGCAGCAGACAAACTCGCCAGTAAGAGTTCGAAGAGAGTGCAAGCATATAGTCATAGGACTTACAGACAGTCCACTCTGCAGAGCCTGCATGGAGGAGGACGAGATAGCAGCTCAGCTGCTTCTATACTGTCCACTGGTCGCTGGATATAAGGCAAAGTACTTAGAGAACTCAAGTACATTCTCTAAGTTCGTTGTCCTGTATCCAGCTACTATTGCGCTACAACGCACCTTCGAAAAATGGCATTAAATAGATAGGTACAGAAGACAATCTCATGTATGTACTTCAATTTCTATACCTACGCTCGGTGGACGCACACTAATGAGCGTTTGAGCCGGAATTGTTCGACAAGTATCCGAGACGCGACCGAGACATCGTGTCTGTGAGCGGTGTCTTTGTGTGCGTTGCTCGAGCGCGCTTTGTATGTAGATTGACTTCTGTACCTATATATTTTGTGACCGAGGCCTGATCTTTATCGACAAATTCTGGAGCAGTTGTGTGCATTAGTGGAGAAAGGGAAGAGAAAGAAAAGATGGATGGAAGATGTGAGAAGTGATTTGAAAGGAAAGAGAGCTAGTATGACCGGTGATGGAACAGAATGGAAGAAAAAAAATATTGCGCTGACAGCAAATTACACGGTACAACGGCAGAAGATGATGATAAAATACATTAATGGGGTGAGGAAATTATTTTAGAATCTCATATTTGATGTCTTCAAAACGAACTGTGGCTTACATCAAGAAGCTTTCACATTTCCAGGTTTATATCTCCGTTGGTTTAGTACTTAAGTGGTTTCAGTTGTAATAATTTCGCTGAAGACTTTTATGACTTAGGTACGTTAGCATTCGCTGTTTAGAAACTTTCTTAGATTTGGGTTAAAAGTTAGGCTTTGAACATTCTCGTTTATGAGGATTCGTATTATTAAATTGAAAGAAAACCATTAAAACAGCTTTTTTTTAAGTTAGTTATTACAGTGCCGTAGTGGTATTCGATGTTAAAAGGCCATTCTAGGTTAAAAGGGAATCTTTAGGTCATTTCATGATAAAAATGTTGGCCAGTCGGCAAGATGATATTGTGAGAAAACTTAGCTTAACTTATTTAAATATGAGTCACAACTTAATAAGTTCTTACTTATATGTAAGTCCGTATGCCTCACAATTTTGTAGGTACTTGCATGTACACCTTAAAACTATGTTACAACTAGGTACGGTCAAAGATCAAAATGGCATTCGCACTCTATCAAGACTAAAGTGTCTAAAAATGATGTTTTTGAGGCAGTAAGTGAATCTGGATTTAATGAATATCATATAATCAACCTATTCCCTCTCCTAGAGAGGAGGCCTGAGTCCCAACAGTGGGAACATTAAAAGACCGACTATGCTATGCTATGCTATACAAGGTGCAGTTTTAAAACTGCACAATATTTTAGGAGGTTGTAATAAAACTCATAAATAATCATGTGAAAAAACGATACCTGGTCAATAATCAGTAATACTTGTTATTTTATTTTTTAATTATACTAAACTAATTCGATTGATCGATGGCCGCGGGGGCGTGGCTAGGGTGTGGCGTGCGGGATGATGATTGGATGATACATTATTTATGAAACTATCGTTGCGAGTTAGTGTGTGTGAAAACGCCCTTTATTGTTCCGTGTTTGTGTGTGTGAAAGAAAGCGCGGTTATAAGGCAGGTATCAGACTGGCTGCTTTTTAAGAAACGTCGTTCACACATGCCGATTTCCATAAATAAGAAAAAAAAAAAAAATAATTACCTACTCATTTTATTATTGATTCGGGTCGAGAATCACTAACATAATTACCTCCTGAAATATTTTGCAGCTTCAAAACGACACCTTGTATAATCTAAGGTACCTAAGAATGACTCTTTTATTAAGAAACTTTGAACACTTTCGTTTTTGTAGACTACGACTGACTGTACTTTTATTTGATTTTATTTATTGAGATTTTGATTTTAATTTTAGATGTAATTTATTTATTATGATTATAGTGTTTTTCATTATTTTGATTTTAATTTATTTTTTCCTATATTTAAATGTGATCGTAACTTTATTCTTACTAGCTGACCCGGCGAACTTCGTACCTAGTCAGTTACGAAGTCACCTAGTCAGTGCAAACGATTGCAATGAAACAAAGCCTAGAGAATATATTGAGTTACACACAATTTTATTGTTTAAAAGTTTTCAACATTGATTTTGTACATTTTACGTGATGCGCGCACAACTAAAAACTTTTATTTATTATGATGTTTACACTTTATTTTGTTATCTTATCTGGATTTTATATTCCTACTGGCTATGGAAACTGTTTGATAATAAATATTTATAACTATTTACTTAGGAACCTACACCTCATAATCCTACTAATAAACGCAAAAGTTTGTATGTGTGGATGTTTGTTACTCTTTCACGCAAAAACGACTGAAAAGATTTCGATGAAACTTAGTACACAGATAGATTACACAAACTAGATAGGTACAGAAGTTAATCTACATACAAAGCGCGCTCGAGCAACGCACACAAAGACACCGCTCACGGACATGATATCTTGGAGCGCTTCGGCCTTGTGCGAGCGTGAATGTAGCCGCTTGAGACACGCGTCTGTGAACTTTTTTGTGAAATAATAGAGCAAAAAAAAAGTTATAACTATTGAGTGGATGTTTTTTTAAATTCAACATTAATTGCTGAATTATCGTTTTTTAAGCTACTACTACTATCGTTTTTAGTTTTAAGACGTAATTAGGTATCTACGTATTTGTTTCTACGCAACGCAGAAGTTTGTGTTTACGCAACGCAGAACATTTAAGTAGGTAGATAAGTACATGACTTTGTAGATATCTATGGCCGCGCCCGACCGCGCTCGAAGAGAGCGACGCCGACCCTAGCGCGATTGCTGAGCGTATACACACCATAAACACCGTAGGCGCGGGCTAACGGACAGTGAGCAATGGGTAGCTCACAGTCCGACCGTCCGGTAACTGTCCGGACCAAGCCCAAGTCGTCGACGGCGCACACTGTTCCCGCGTGCCTCAAGGAGTTGCCAGCAACCGCAGGGGCCCAGATGGGTCGAAGCCTACCGGGGCCAGGGTTATCCGAAAGGGCGCTCGCGCCCTGGTATGAACGCTTGAAGGAACGGGATGGGTTTTTTAGTCAGTAAGAGTCTGACACTATCTCCCGCTTCGCCCAAGAGCGGGGGTTGTCATAGGATGATTTTTCCCTAGAACCAAAAATTCGAAGGTATGACATCCTCAAGGAGTTGTCAACAACAGCGAGCCCAGCTGGGCCGAAGCCTACTGGGACCAGTGTTAGCTCCAAAAGGTAGCTCAGACCCGGTATGAAAGGCACGAAGGAACGTGGTAGGTTTTTTAGTCATTAAGAGTCTGACACTATTTCCCGCTCAGCCCAAGAGCGGGGGTTGTCATTGGATGATTTTCCCCACCAAAAAAAAAGCATAGGTATGAAAAGTGAAGTACATACAAAAGATTGGATACTTTTTATCCTAGGATTATGATTGCTTGGGATAATTTTCTTGCGAAGTCGCTGGCAGCAGCTAGTACCTAATGAAAATAATATGAAGCATCTATAAGGACCATAATTGTATCAAACATCTACCCACGTATATTCTATACATCCCACAATAGGGTTTTCCGCATACTTAGTCACTAATAAGTTTATTGTCGCTAGTGGAGTGTACATAATGCGTGGAAGGGGTGCATATTAAATGAGTAAGTTTCTGCCTCCGTGTTGAACATTCAAGGGGTTAGAAACATGTCAGTACAAGAAAGTTTTAAGGTAGACCACACTCATATTTTTCTGAGAAATAACAAGGAAAGTAAAGTTTACAACGTTAGCGCTGGCGATAGAACTTTAAATTAAAACACTCGTAGTACTTTTTTTATGGTGAAAAAAATCATCCAATGACAACCCCCGCTCTTGGGCGGAGCGGGAGATAGTGTCAGACTCTTACTGACTAAAAGACCCACCCCGTTCCTTCTAGCCTTCATACCGGGGCTCGAGCGCCTTTCGGATAACCCTGGCCCCAGTAAGCTTCGACCCGGCTGGGTCCCTGTGGTCCGGACAGTTACCAGACGGCCGGACAACCCATTGCTCACTGTCCACAAGCCCGCGCCTACGGTGGCCGGAAATCGGGATCAGAATCCCGGTGGCGAGAACGCCGTTGCCTGATGCGGTCGGCCTCCTCCTTGGCGAGCATTACTGCTTCGCAGAAGTCGGCGACCGCCTGCCAGTCCTCCTTGCTCCGGATCATGACCTCAACCAAGGCCTGGCGCGAGAGGTCTCCGCCGCCGATCGTCCCCACGAGAGCACGGCGATGCACCGCCCAAGCAGGGCACACCTCGATTGTGTGCTCCACCGTGTCCTCCGGGCAAACATTCGTAATACTACTAGTACACTAGTACTATAAAAATAGGATACTATAAATAGGATTTTTTTGGTGGTCTAATAATAAAACTAATATTCCAATGGTAGTCCATAGGAATATTATCTAGTTTTATTATTAGACTACCAAAAACGTCCTCAAATCGAAATCTAAAAAAATATTTTTTCAAACAAACATCGTAAAGAAAATAGATCACATTCATAAATATCGGTACACTTACCTGTATCATGCCGTGTCTGGTGACATAATCACCACCCGGTATAGGCATAATAATTTTATTATTCTTAAGCGTCCCCACACACGGAACTCAGAAAAACGTCGCCACAAAAAAACGCTAGAAGCGGCCACAAAAAAACGCTAGAAGCGGTTGCAAAAAACAGCTGAAGCGCGCGAGACCACTTATGTCCGGAGAAGCTTGAAGCCGATTAAAGCACACGAGCCACAAAAAAGGCCGCTTCAAAAAGAAGCTTGCAGCGGCGTTTTTTTGTGGCTGTGTGCGGGGACAGTAAAATAAAGTCTATTGTTACTTTGAATCAAATAGTTCCAGGGTCGTGGTAACTCTTTCGAACAATCCTGTTACCCAATATTGGTGTTTTACGAGGACTTTATTTACTTAGGTATTCTTATGTTCTTTCTTACTTTTTTTATTAATTTCGTTCTTTCTTTCTTTTTCATTTTGTTTTTTATTTCTTTCTTTATTAAAAAATATAAGTTTACAGTACAGAACCAAACACACTTATACTCTAAAATGCCAAAGACTGAAAACAAACCTACTTAAAACTTATGTGACATTATTTACAAAATACTTTGAAAATTGCTGCAGTACTACCCGTACTTACCACCAATCTGACCACCGCATCTCCGCAGAAGCTAGGCTGGTTTATAGTAATTATCTAGCACAGAGTTACAAAAAAAAGCACTCTATCTCCAAACATAAAAGCACCCGAAGGCGGTTGAGGGTTGAGCCTCACACACGAGTAATTAGACAAAACACACCCTTTCCTCATTCTAACGAATCCGACAATAAGATTACGTAGATTGCCGAGCATACTAATTGAGTATCCTCACATTAAGTTCATTAAGACGACTGAGGGGACATATTGAGGAGTTATGCCCTCTTCGTTTGCCACCAGCCCTTGTGACTACTTGGCGTTGGTTAATGAGAAGTTTGTGTGTGATTAGATTAATTTGACGAAATGCTGCCTTTTTATCTTGGGTGTGCAATACACGACCTAGCAACAGTCAATTAAATTTTATTTTACTTTCACAGTTTCGTCTGCGTGCATAAAATGTCACTTAGGAATGCAGCTTTCTATCGGTGGAAAAAATTCCGCAATGGGGCCATTACTTACGGTGATTACTTACTTCCTAAAAAAAAACTTTACCTCTTTATAATGTTATCTATAATATAAAATTGCTACTTTAATAAGGTCAAATATTTTATTTCATATAACCTTAGTTCGCTGCATATAGTATAATGTTCAGTTCATTTCAGTGTATGGAATAAATACACTTCTTTCTAGGAAAGTATTGAAAGTTCTTCAATTTTGACAGAACCAATTATTCGTTGGTACAGGGAAACTGACTTTCAGACGTTTCAGGGGAGTGAATCTTCAGCAGCACTACTTGAATATGATACGTTTTATTACATACGGAGATGTCGATTTATGTACGAAAAGCTTGGAAACCAAAGACGAAGGATACAAGAGCTTGCGAAGCAAGTTCAAAACATTTTGATGTTACGTGAGTCGATACTCTTGCGCCATCTTATCTTTCTAGCTCGTTATGCTGTGCCGGTGCTGCCACAGAGTCTGCAGAGAACCTCAAGCAGCAGAAATAAAATAACCTTGTTGGTAGTGATATTTTCGATCCGTTTTGGGGTTAAAACTCTCGGATCGTGGGGTCCGAGTGCTCACAAATTATTTAAAAAACTTTCAAAACGCCTTGTTGACATTTCGTGGATAAGCATTGTCGCTCAGCGTGGCAATGCCGCCAATCTTTTGGATACATTACCAGTCGACAGCGACGCGGAGGAGTTTTTCGACGCCGTAATTGCATTTTTAGTTATTTAGGGCTTTTATTTTTATTTTGTAAGGTAATTTTAATTAGGTTAACTTAATTTAGGCATATTAATGTTTTAATTGTAGATATGTATAAGAAAATTTATTATAAAAGAAATGTGAAATTTTGTTTATTTTATTGAAAATCATGGAGGTGTATACCTCCTTTTACTACCCCCCGCGCCCCCTCCGGAATCCCTGGACCTATGCAATAATAAAATTCAATTTAATGGGATTATAAGCAAGCCTAGACAATTTTGTCCGAACACCGCACACTTCTAAATTCAAATTAGTTTTGCCGACTACACCAAGGGTCCGAGTACTAATGAAATGGACGTCTAAATGAACTAAGTGCGGCCCTAGGGTTTAGCCCCACGTCGTAATAATTATATTATGTGAAATGGTAATACTACAACAACACAACCAACCGGCCACTCTTCATTTATATGGATCTGGCTAAATGAGAGCGCCTTTTAAAAACAAATAGCTACTAAACACGTTACTGAAAATACCTATTTGATAAATATGTAGAGTAATGACATGACATACATGATATGATAGTAATATACCTACATAAATAATTAATATACACAATTAATAATAATGACGATAAAAAATAAATAAAAATATTTGACAAAATTCACGCATTCTTATACACAAACATAAAATAATAACACACATACATCACATAATTTAGATACTTTAATGACGACACAGAATAAGCATAAAATACATTATATATTTTACTCATACTTATACAAAGATATAGTGTTATAATAATATACATACATAATAATAAACTACAAATTAGATCTACAATAATTATCTATTGAACTCCGTGAATTGCTAATTAGCCCTCTTCCTCTCTCCTACATTTTGCTGAGCCCGACAGGGTCCATATTGTTCTATGAAAATTTTCAAAACCATCTATGTATACATATGGATTGCAATAAAGTAATGAGTATTGAGTAATGGTGGCTTAGTGACAACGGCTCCGACTGCCGTTTTTTTTTAAGTTGGGAATATCATCTAATGACATCCCCTACTCTTGGGCGAAGCAGGAGATAGTGTCAGACTCTTACTGACCGAAAACCCACCCCATTCCTTCGTGCCCTCCTACCGGGGATGAGCTATCTTTCGAAACTAACCCAGGCCACAGTAGGTATCAACCCTGTTGGGCCCCTTCTGTTGCTGACAACTCCTTGAGGTGCGCGGGAACAGTGCGCGCCGTTAACGACTTGGACTCGGTGTGGATAGTTACCGGACGGTCAGACAGTGAGCTACATATTGCTCGTCGTCCGCAAGCCCGCGCCTACGGTGGTCAAAAAAAAATATTTTGATCGTGATGACATACTCATGACGATAAAAAAGTGCTCGGTGGTCTAGTTTCTTCCACCTAATATATTAAGTGGAAGAGAATGAACACAAAAAATGTTTACGTATGCCTAGGGAGTGGATGATTTCATACTGGTTCTATAGAAATCAAATATTCATCGGTAGCTTGTATCTGACACAAACGTTTTCGTCCTGCCTATAAGGTTGATTATACTTAGATAAAAGGCAGAATAAATGACATGGCCGTATTCCCTGATGATTAGAAGACCTGACGAGATGTGTCACTGCCAGGGAGAGCAAGGTGAGGAGCCACCATATCGGACTTGCACGACCCAGTAACTGGGTATCCAGTATATCTACTGCCATGACTGCCACCCCAGCCGAGTTACGACCGTTTCGTTTATACGTCATCTCAACGCTCAGTCACGTGGTCAGAACAAAGGAACCGGAGGCGTGGTCTACTCGAGGTGTTTGAGGTAAGAGAATCGAAACGAAACGGTCGTAAAGTGACTTGGGGACTGATTTTCCGCTTCAATAAAAAGAAATAAACAACAGCACTTATTTCTAGATTCCGCCTCGTCGTTTATACTGAATACATCGAAAGACTGGAACAATTTGCCTGCTGCGATCTTCCCGTCCGATTATAATTTAGATGTCTTCCAGGCTAGATTGAATAGGCCCTTTATAAACTAGTCCACTTCAAAATCAACGATTGCATCATTGCTTGCCATCAGGTGGGATCGCAGTCAGGCACTAGTTTATATTTATAGTATTGATTGTTTTTAGTATTTCTTGATATAGTGGCAACAGAAATACATAATTTGTGAAAATTTCAACTGTCTAACGGTCCTTGAGATACAGCCTGGTGACAGACAGACGGACAGACAGCGTTGTCCTAGTAATAGGTTCCCTTTGGTTACGGAACGCTAAAAAAAGAACAAAAGTACAGTTGATATAAATACAGTTGAAATCTAATCAATCTATCTTGTGTTTACAGTCGACATCAGATATTTATGAACTACGGGCGCACACATTAATTTGTGTCGTTGTTGCAATTGCTACTGACGCGATAAAATCGTTCTGTTTTCATACCACGTCGATTAAAACTAACATTTAGAATCGAATTGATATTTATCTGTTTTTAATTCCATATGTTTGGTTCATATAACTCACTACCTATATCTCTATTTTTCCGGTGGGGAAATCATTTAATGACATTCTTCACTACATCTTGGGCGGAACGGGAGATAGTATCAGAATTTTACTGACTAAAAACCCACTCCTATTCCTTCGTTGTCTTTCGTACCGGGGCTGAGATATCTTTCGAAACTAACCCTGACCCTATTAGGCTTCGACCCAGTTGGGCCACTGCGGTTGCTGACAACTCCTTGAGGCGCACGGGAACAGTGCGCGCCGTCGACGACTTGGGCTCGGTCCGGATAGTTACCGGACGGTCGGACAACGAGCTACCCATTGCTCGCCGTCCGGAAGCCCGCGCCTACGGTGGCCGGAAATTGGGATCGGAATCCCGGCGGCGGCTGCGGAGTTGTGAACGTCACCGTTGCCTGATACGGTCGGCCTCCTCTTTTACTAGCATAACTGCTTCGCAGAAGAAGGCAACCGCCTGCCACTCCTCCTCGCTTCGGACCATGGCCTGTAGCATGACCCGGCGCGAGAGGCCCTCACGAGGGCACAGCGATGCTCTACCCTAGCGGTCACTATACCGGTTAAATTCCCCGTAGGATTACATCAGAAGTGTATTACACATCTGGGAGTAGGGCGCAGGTCTCATACACTCTCAACCGGATTTTCAATGTCTACATAGACATAGAACAAACGGTTGAGAGTATTGTGAAGAAACTTCCTCCACTTCTAATGACTCAGTAGCCACTTAAAACCCTCAATAGCAAAATCAGCCTTATAACATTACCACGAGTGAAACCCAGGCCTCCTTCTTGATGTTTTCCTTCACCGTTTTGAGGGCAATGGTGATGAAATAATTGCTTTTGGCACAATGTGGTGTTCCTCATTCGGTCGGCTCTTTTGACACCCACATTGCCTCAAAAGACTGGAATTATGGACGTAGGAAAAAAGGATGCCAGGTTAAAATAGGATTGGCCGAGTCATATCAGCCGCATTCACATTGACCGTTGGCCAAGAATCTCCACAAAGTGGTTACCTGAAGACGGACGACGCCGCCAAGGACGTCCTGTGAGGAGGTAGTGGTACGACCTAGACACCTACCGCAAGGTCTGGTTTGAGGTGGGTCAAGAGAAAAATACCTGGAAGAAGTTGGAGGATACCTTTGCTCAGCAATGGGAAAGTATAGGCTAAATACTCGTAAATCTCCGATAGCACTGGGTCACAACTGCTCCTCAAAACCATCGCTCTTCCTTACCTTCTTCTCTTCCCGTTACCATCGTCGGCCTTTTTAATCACTTGGAGTCATTAATTTAACTGATAAGCATCGTCATCGCACGGCTAAGCTATTGCATATCCTTGCGGACATTTGTCATCCAGGTTATTAGCGATTTACCTCTCCCTCTCTTCTGAGGCACTTTTTCACGGTAATGGTCATCGGGTTTTCTCACACCATCGATAATGACATTCTTCTTCTTCTCAGTCGTACACTCCTGGTGGAGTTGTCGTGGTCATGGATTGTCTGGTAGTTTAGCTGCGGCTTTTGTGAGACTTCTCCATCTCTCTCTATTCGTGGCCTTGCGCATTCTCCATCTCTATATATGGCATAAACAAGCTATATCATTCAATCTGAATGAAAGTTCAGCAAGATATTAATCATGTTTACTTAATCATCAATAATAATCAATCAATTTGGTTTATCTGATGATCAAGTCAATACTTAGCACTACTTAGAAATTATGCAGTTGCCAAATAGAGTCACTAGTTTTCAACGCCATCATGTCGGCCAAGAAAATTATTTTAAATTGAATCAATATCATCTTTGTCGTTCTCAGAAGCGATGTCGTGTCAAACGATATTAAATAGACATGAAAGGTCGATGCGTTATAAAATAAGGACACTTTTAAAGCAAATGGTAAATAAAAATTTAACGGAAAACGGTTTTAATTTTTCCAATACACTATGTTGGGCAATTAAGGTGCCAATTAAGCTGTTTGTGACTTATACTATAATTTTTTGCCAATATACTTCCCCTACTAGACATAGGTAGCGAACTCCCAGAGTCCTAACCAGGTCATCTGTCCACGTTATGGCAGGATACATAGGGCCCAGCTGGGTCGAAGCCTGCTGGGGCCAGGTTTAGCTCCGAAAGGTAGCTCAGCCCCGGTACGAAAGGCAATGAAGAAACAGGATTGGGTTTTTAGTCAGTAAAAGTCTGACACTATCTCCCGCTCCGCCCAGATGTCATTAGATGATTTTCCCACCGAAAAAATAAACGCCGGAATGTAATTCTCATTTCGAAACCTTTTGGCCCCATTGACCCAGTAGGTCGATGGGGCTAGATGGTTAAGCACAAAAGTTAAGCAATTTTAAGGGTAATCTCAGTTACCTACCTTGGATTTCCAGTAGATCACTCTTTTACTCGCCAAATTCATTAATATCTTAATTAGGAAATGGAAACAATTAAACTGTGTGACTGAGAAAAGACAAAAATAACTTTTTGCAAGCAGTTCACTTCACCTTCCACTACTGTCAGAGATGTTCCTTACTTTACTTTTTCTTCTGAAACTCTTTTAAACGTCTTCCTTTAGGCGGACGAAGAGGTCAGACAAATTTATACTCTCTAATACAATATGGTGTTGATATATCAACCTCTGCCCAGAAGGAGCTACATAAAAAAGCCTCTTACTTTACATCGCAAAACGAAGCCTGGTAAGGAGTTTTTTAAAAGAAAAGAAGACCTTCTCCTTACTAAAAAAAAGCACAATTCACCAAAGAAAAATTCCTCCACCAACCAAAAATAAATAACACGATAAAATAACCACAAAAAACGAGATATAATGTATTGTATTCCGGTTTCGCACAAATCTCTCGATCCGAACGCTATATATCAGACAGCAAGTACAGTCAGCGGCATATTTATAGACAGCGAGTGGTCGCAATAATCTGTGCGAAGCTACCCGATGTGTTGCGATCGCAACGGGCACGATATTAACGACTGGCGATAACGTGTGATTCGCCTGGCTGCAGTTACGTGCGCCACAATATATCGAGTAGGAATCAAAATGATCTGCTGCAAAAATGATGGTCTTGAAAAATGAAGCTGTTTTATTTTTGTAGGTTATTGAATTTGATGTGTTATTTTGGGCAGTAAGGCGTTTATCACACAGCCAGGCAATACGCAGCGTAGCGCGTGAATGCGTGTTTTAACATTGCTTGTAAGTATCTCCGTTTGTATAGAAAACACGCACAGTCCAACACACCGAAAATGCATCCACGCGCGTTCATGCAGATCACGCGCCTAAGCGGAGAAACATGGGTGACAGGCAAGGTATGGCACACTGAGTCTCGTAGTGCCGTGCGTAATTTTGTATGAAATGAGTCCGAGCCTGCGTGAATCTATAAAACGCAAATATGCGCGTGAGTGCGTAAAAAACTCGCACGATGATGAAGATCTGCACACCCGCAAGTACGGACCTACGCCTACGTGCGTTGACACGCAACATAGAACATAATGCATGGCAGTGTAGGGCTTTCAAATACCGGATTTTTTCAATACCGGTATTAGAATAGTTCAATACCGTGATCACGTGATCACGGTATTGAACTCAAGTTTTTTGTTTTATATTTTAAACTAGTGCTTTACTGTAATCCCTTCTAATAGGAACTTTAATTAGGACATTAATAAAACCATTTAAATACGTATTTTTCTTTTTGATTTAGTGTTTATTCTCTCTTAACCGTTCTAATAAGGTTCTAGTTAGCATGGCACTGCCATACCTATTGTTTACCGGCGCATAGAAAATAAGTCAGCTTAAAACCATCAATCTGACACTATTAATTTCAAAAACGGAATTAAAGACATAAAACTTTCCTGAATCGACATGTATCGTACTCTCGTAGTAATGAAAGCAATTCTCCCACTGCGCCCAAGGGCGGAAGATGTCATCTGGATGATTTTTACCCACTGAAAAAAAAAACCTAATTATTTACACCGCAAAAAAAAAGTAAACACATTATTTTTATTTTTGAACTCAATGCTCTTATGTAGAAATGCACAATTGACTCGTACATTTTATTAATGGCTACCCGGTCACAATAATAGGTCGTGATAAGAACTTAACTCGTGCTATATGAATGATGCACTCTTCTATAATCTTTATACCTATCTTTATCATCACCGGGTTGGTATATTTTAAGGGTTCCGTAAGCACCTCAAAAGGAAAAAACGGAGCCCTTAGTCCGTCTGTCAAAACGTCTGTCGAAAACTATTTTGTAATTAATTCATTAAACCCCAAGCGAACGCCGGCGTTCGCGCACCTATTGTCTTTCAATTGTGTCTGTCATTATCATGATTGAAAGGTTAAACTACAAAAAAAAAACTTTTTGCGATTCGGAACTGGAACTGTTTTCATAGGTAAGTTTGTACGCAATTATGCGAGGGCGCGAGTCCAACTCGCACTTGCCCGGTTTTTTTTTTTGTAAGAATTTATCAAATATCTTCTTCCGCTCCCGATGAAGAGAGAGAGCGTGTCAGAGTTTAACTGACTAAACCAAACTTATTCCCCTTTGTGTACAGAAACACTGTATCCCTTTTAGGAATTCCCATAGCCCTAGAACTGGCTAGTTAATCAAGTAATCGCAAGCACTACTGCTATTATCGAGATTTTGGGTATAAGAGGAGCTTCCAGGAGTCCAGGAACCCAGGAGTATCTAACCTTATAACGCAACCTGACCTGTCGGGCAGCTTTATTAGGTTAGTCCATCAGCAATTTCTCAGTAGCAGGTCGGAGCCGGAATTTGCACTCGGTTGATGGTGTTGGGTTTGACCGTCCATAGTATAAAGCTATAGGATAAAATTTGGTATAATGTGGTTATAACATAGGTAGAGGTACATCGGTGCCTTACTCTTTGGAGAATATACACACACATATGTTATTTGAAACGTGTAATAGGGTTATACACGGTTTAGTGCCCTACTAAAACTAGTTTTAACGGTCGAAACCGAAACTGAATTTGGCCTTTAGTCTTTTTGGCCCAAATTGAAACCAAATACTCAATACTTCTAGGTCTTGGCCGGATTTGGGTCTTTATTTTGGCCCAACAGAAACCTAGCTATATTTCTATAATAAGATCATGTTTTCGTCGGGGGAAAAATAGTGAATCATATCGAGCCAGTCTCCTCCAGTTTTTTTTAGATAGTATATGTAATTTAAAGCGAAATATTATTGTTTAATATTTTCAAATATCAACATATAATAGTTGCCAAGTCTAATAAAAAAACACAAAAGGCGAAGGGTCAGCCAGTCGGTGTTTTACAGGATGCATTTTGGAGAGTGTGCACAACCCGACGAACGGCGAATATCCACCCTTACGTTTTTGAAACTGCTATGGTTCAGACTAAGCATTTTTACAGCGCACATCGAGGGACTAGAACAACTTCAGAGGTAGGATCGCAGTCAAGTACTAGTTTATAAAAATTAAAAAAAAGACAATGGCATAAAATCATAAAAAGTTTTGTCATCACATTAAAAAAACTTAACATTTATGTAATAGGTATATATTATTCATTTCGTCAGATCTTTTTCATACATAACGTGTTAGAACGTATTTCAAAATGATTGTTAAAATGACATAAAAAAAAGAAAGAAAAATTATTGACATCTTGTAAAAACGCGAGGATAAGTCCGTCTATTAGCCATACGGACTTACCCTTGCATTTATTGTCACATTAATATATCTATCGTAGCTCATTTTATATCAGCGAATAAAAATATTTATTTTGACTCCTCGATATATCGAACGACAACATATAACAGGACGACGTACTTCCAAGCTCTTTCCACTCATACTAAAATTTTCATACCATATCATAAAATCTTTGAGACGGTCTTTCCTCTTCTCAAAGATAATTCTCTAGAATAAAAGCCGGCAGAATGGTAAAGAACCTTTTAAAGAACGTAGTAATATGTCCCTTGCTACGTCTTAAATTGTTACATTTTAATTTTACTTCAATGAATAAGAATGAACCTTTCTTGACTCTGAACTTTGTCTCCTGACGCGGCGTCTTACGTAAAATTCAACGAGACGACGAACTCGAAGCGATTCGGCGCAAATGGTACATGACCAACGCACACGTGGACGAGAGCGACGCCAGAGTTGTGTGTAGTGGCGCGTCGCGTGGCGTGGGTCTTATGTAGCTTTACAAGTCTAGTTGCCATATAAAATGTATGGAGACCGATGCTCCGAGATCAGCGTCCGTAGCCCGTGTAGGCTGAGAGTATTTCCACTTAAACAATTGACGGCGAGCTACCCGTTGCTCATAGTCTGCAAGCCAACACATGAAAGAAAAGAAGAGAATTTAAAGAGAAATTGTTGTTAATGCCTACGTTGCACGGTAGCACCCAAAACAACACAATGGAGACACACGTACATTTCCTCTGCCTCAATCAAGTACAGGAAACTCTTGCGGTGTGGTGACTTGTTCTATTTAAACGGCTTCTAAAGCAACGACTACGCACGCACGTAGGACAAAGCTGCCGCATCGCGTTCAATTCGCTTAAACCATTTTGGATTTTTTTTTCACGGTCGGTGGGAATGATCTAATGACATCCCCTGCTCTTGAGCGGAGCGGGAAATAGTGTCAGACTGTTACTGACTAAAAACCCACTCCTGTTCCTTCGCTGCTTTTCGTACCGGGGCTGAGCTATCTTTCGAAGTAATCCTGGCCCCAGTAGGAACCGCATTGGATCACTTTGCAACTGCAATCGCGTTGAAATTGCTCACGTTACGGTACCCGTATAATGTCTTAGTAACTGATGTTGTGATCCAAATCTTGGCTGGTTTACTGGTTTACCCATAGGTTCGTTCACCCTCAGGACCAAGTGCACAGATGTTATCAGGCCTCATGAAATACCCTTTAACCGGGCACAGTTCCAACTCGAAGATTTAAATGAGTGCATTTTCTTTCAGATATTGTATCTTAGGAGCAGGTAGGTCCTTGCCTGCCAACAATACCAACTAAGATTGTTATCAATAACCCTTTATATGCATTATGGAGACTGTTCATTTGGGTGTTTTCAATATCGTGCGGATTTCATCACGCATGCGGGATCGCTGCAAATGTCCTTTTCATACAAGTTCTTATTGTAATGCATGGAATATGCACGCAGGACGCGTTTTTTTGCATATTGAATTTTTTCGCATGTGGAGCAATTTCGCACGATATTAAAAACACCTTTATACCTTACCATACTATGACTGCGCTAGGAACGTAACAGACAAAAATATGTATAGAAAGTATGTGACTATGCTAATTCCGTCACCGATCGACACCGGCGAGTGCCATGCAAGGAGCACCGGTATAATATATACATATATATGTATGTAATATGGTATATATATCTGTAATATGCATATATATATATATACCGGTGCTCCTATATTTAAATACCATAACGGAGCATGCAGATGGCGAAACGGTGAGCATACGGGTTATAACGGGTACGATGACATTTATGCGCTGGTATGACACATTATTGATACATTTATTGGGTTAATATTCCGTGTCGAGTTCGTTTCCGATCTTGTTACGTTCCTAGTACGGTCATATGGTGTTGTAGCGACATCTGTGTCTAATCTAACTAAACATGCGACGCGTTATTTTAACAAAATTTTACGTGCGGTTAGAACAGATGCAGCATTCCGAAATCAACTAGCGGGCAGTTTCCCGGACCTGATACAACATTCATCTTGTCGCAGGAACCTTCCTCTTCAATGGAAGTTTGCAGGACTTAACACTGTGTTCCACACATCTGAATCTGAATCTGAAAATGTATTAGCAGATTTCTTTACGCAGTCTTACTATCCATGTGAACGATGCCTTTCTATAAAATCGTTTCGGATAAATCGTTCGATGAAGACAGAATTATAATTTGTTTAGACCCAAAGGACCATCAAAACAAAACAAAAACCAGGCAGAAACAACATATTTTTCTCCCTCAGTAGAAAAACAAATCAAATATGTACAGGCCTTGTCATCAAAAGTAAAAAAAAACTTCACTCAAAATTGACAATCGTTGCAGAACTTTACGAATTACTCTCGAGGATGAAAATTGCCTTCTAATAGAAATGTCAGTTGGCAAATCTAGGGAACCCCTCGTCAGGGAAAATGTCACTCTTGAAACTTCAGGATTAGAAATGTAGATTATATTTTATTTAGGAAGTTATATATGCAAGATATTTCGTTATTTGTATATGTTATTTCCTTACTGTCCGTGATTTTGTTAGTAATGAATCTATTCTCCCGTGTATGGTCCCTTTTCAGGGTCGGAATTCAAATGAAAAGCGAAGGGTTTGCGTTATTGTGATTTAATATTTCAGTTCGGGATTGGATTTGAAGATATGAATGTTTTGTTGCTGTTTTAGACCTACTCCATTAATTGCCTTATAAATGAATGTTAAACGCCTTCAATGAACATGTTTTTTAACCTTTCGTATGCTAATTAGAGACACAATTAAAAAACCATTGTGTCATGCAGAGATCTGCAATACTAGGGGTTAATAAAGTTCAGGCAGCTCTAGATATAGGGGTTGTAAGAAGTAAAGAAACCGTTTTGCCTAGCAATGGTACGCAAATAAGGTGAGTATAGAATTGAAATTAAGATGAGTTTCAAAGTGGCTGCTAGGGTGAATGCCTGCAACAATTCCACAGGACTGTTCAAAAGATCATCGCAGCCCTAGCATGCAGAGAGAATAGGACGCGGTCGCCTATTTTTGCGAAGCAGTATTATTAGCGGAAGGCGTGAAGGAACAGACTCACGCCCCAGCCGCTGCAGTAGGAGGTGCCCCAGACATTAGAAGTTGCAGGGTGATCTCAAACTAATGTAGGTGTGAGTTTGAAGACGACGAGCAGTCCGTAGCTCGACTTCCAGCCGTACGATAAGCACCAAGCCCGAATCGTCGATGGCGCGTATTCTTCCACGAGCACCTTAAAGAGATGTCAGTAAAACTGTAGGGGCCCAGCTGGGGCGATACCCGATAGGAACATGGGGAACTTCTAAAAGGAAACTTCGAAACCGCAACCTTAGAACGCAAAGAGCAACTGAAGGACCCAAGTGTCGTTTTATTAACGTCGTTAACAAGTTCTTACAAAAAAAAACAAAAATACAATACAAAATATATGGTATTTTACTTTTGTAAGAATTTACTGAAATATTGTACTGTTCCACAAATAACTACTTACGTTAACTACTTTATAACGATTTAAAGATCTGTCGAAACGTCTAGTTAACACTTCGCGTGACCCAAGGGCTGGCTTTTACCTCGGACAGAAGATAAGCATTGCCATACAGCGTGGCAATGCCGCCAGCCTTTTGGGCGCATTACCAGTCGACAGCGATGTGGAAGAGTTTCTTGACGCCATATTTTAGTTTGATTTTAGTTAGCTGTAACTAGCGGAGGGTCTTATTATTATTATTATTTCCATTTATTCATTAATATTACATATAAATTATATTTTTAAATATTTCAAAATAAAAAAAAACATTTAAAAATATAAAAAATAGTTGCCCACCGGTATCGGGAACAGGGTCCAAGCTACCGGCGGTCAGGGCTCCAGAGAAAGGAACCTCCTGACTATACGAGCCGTGTCCAGCAATGCTGCTTTCTGAATCAAGCCCTTGATCCAGCCGCCTAACGAGAGCCTCCTAAGATGTTGGTCGAGGCTCTTGGCTATTAAGCCATTGGCTGAAACAACTATCGGTACAATGACCGCTGAATCCACTTCCCACATGTCGACAACCTCGCGGGCCAAGTCGATATACTTAATTTGTTTATCTTTCTCGGCTTTCACGAGGTTCTCGTCATGCGGAACGGATATGTCAACAATCATTGCACGCCTCTCGCTTCGGTCCACCACCACTATATCAGGCTTATTGGCCACAATAGTCCTGTCAGTGATGATGGGCCGATCCCAGTACAAAGTGATATGACCATTATCAAGAACTGGGTCGGGCTCATACCTATAGTATGGCACTTCCGATTCCACAAGAGAGTATTTCAGAGCAAGTTGCTGATGGATAATCCTGGCTACAAGGTTGTGCCTATGCAAGTACTCTCCGTTAGCTAGACGAGAACAACCAGAGATAATGTGACGGATTGATTCTCCCGGACGGTGACATGCCCGACAGATGTCAACCGTGCCGTCCTTCACAATAAATCTCCGGTAGTTATTCGTCATGATAACTTCGTCCATAATTGCACAGACAAAACCTTCGGTTTCCCCAAAGAGGTCACCGAAACGCAGCCAGGCTACGGACGCCAATTGGTCTACATCGGGTCCGTGAAGGGCCCGAAAAAAGCGTCCGTGAAGCTCCTTGCTCTGCCATACTTCCCTGCGATCGTTAGTGGCAAGCACTATCGGTTTGCGCCAGTTCTCGTTAGCTAGGGAGAGCGGGGTGAGTCCCTTGTCCACTGCCACTACATCTCGATGCATACCCACGTCGGCAGCTAGGAAATATTCCCTGAGACTGCATACCTCGCGGTTGTGTAGGGTCTTAGCATTTAAGAAGCCACGACCCCCACACTTCCGCGGGATATACAGCCTCATCACCGACGATCGTGGGTGATGCATTCGGTATGCAGTCAGCAGTGTTTATTATTATTATTATTATTATTTAAATTTAATTATAGTTTTTAGTTGTGTATGCAATAAGTTAAATTGATTTAAATAAATAAAGAAAATGTTCATTACTACTTTATAACTACGTCAACAGCAAGATACGGCAAGAGCATACTATAATGGACGAATAAAAATTTCCATACCTACCTAATAACCATTAGGTAAAAAAGTAAAATACTTCGCGAATTCGAATGTGGAACTAGCTCTACGTTGTATCCCTTTTTTGTCGTTGCATTTTAGAATTGTTTTCGAACGTCAATTTTCCGTGTGTATCCGGGATTTGGCCTGCGCAAGCAAGGATCAAATGCAGCGGAATCCGCTCCTGTTGGATTCCCGGGATTTTTCCGGGACCCGGAGTGTTGCTATTATCAACCACTACTCTCAAAACAGGTTCGCCTTTCAATTTTAGAGGGATATTCGGTTCAGTTTGCGCACAGGTAATAATATAATTTTCAACACACTTTCTCAGTAAGCGACTATAATTTATTTATTTTATTTTATTACTGTTCGGAAAACTTACAGCTACTAGTTACACCGCACCGTAATATTACCGCTTATTTGCACAGTATTTAAGTATGTAATGTCACCAAACTGTGACATTTAGATAAAAATTAAGACTATTTAAGTGTTTAATATAATCGCCATACCCGCCATTTTTTTGATGCACGCACAAGAAAAAAGATTTTATTTTTACTGTTGTAGTAATAGTAAGTGAAGTTTTTCTTCACAAGTGTATTGAAAAATGTCGTATGATACATGTGAGCGTTGATGATTGCCGACCTCAGCTCTCTTAAGACCTTCGCCATCGGCTCGGGTCTAAATACCGCCTCAACCGTAATCACCAATATTACACACTTGTATCATAATGTACTATTATGAGAAGATGCACTCTTTTCCCGCGCGATAAATTCAGTATTTTTTTTAAATTTAATTTTAAAAATTTTAGATAATTTTTCCACCGAAAAAAAAAATTCCCTCTTTTTTTTTTAGTGAAAACTCATCAAAGGAATTCTTATGCTGTGAGTGGAGCTAGAGAGACTAAACTCACCTGTTTTCCTTCAGCTGTATTATGCATTCCCGAGCCATAGTAACTATTTCGAACAATCGGCAAACCTAGCATGAATCGGCCCTAGTGGACCGCGTCAGTGTTGCTGACAGCCCTTTGAAGCGAGTTTGGAATACAACACGCTTTCGACTAGAATATGGTCCTTATTGAAAGGCGTGCAAAGATGTACCCTATACTATATATCGATATCGACGAATTTAGTTTTTTTTTTTTACGGCCTTGTCAAACTTCTTTCATCATACCTTGAAACCTCAAATATTGTTAATTTAAAATTGTTAGTTTTTTAGTTAGATATTCTTTTTCTCTGTAACACATATGTTTAAGGGGCATGCGGTGCTAACCTGTAAAAAATTGTTACACTAACCTTAGTTTATGGTAGATATAAGTTCTTTAGAAATGTATGGTGTAAACAATTGTTGGTTGGCCAATAAAGGAAAATAAAAAATAAATAAAATACCTATATAAAGTAGGTGTTTTTGCACCAAATCTGGTTAAAAAAGTGAACCTTGACCGTTTTTTTTTTATTGGTTTGTAAATGATCAGTTAACTTCTACCGCTCTAGGTAGACTGCAAGGGAATGTCAGACTTTTACGTAATAGAACCCATTGCTGCTCCTTCAGTTGCTCTTGTTAGTACTGTTTCAAGGCTGTGGTAGCTCTTTCGACCAATCTGCAGCTTATGAACCTTAACCTAAAAGTCGAATATTAAGCAAATCTCGTATGACATTGATCTCTTCCGAAACGGCTTCACGATTTTTATGATCTTTTTTGTGTTAGGTGGTCTGAGAATAGGTAAAAGGCTAGCTGTATCCCTAGGTGATAAGTCTACTATCACGCTAGCGAAGTTACTAGCAGTGGCTAGTTGTGCGGGCTTGCGGGCAGCGAGCAATGGGTAGCTCGCTGTCCGACCGTCCGGTGACCGTCCGAACCAAGCTCAAGCCGTCGACGGCGCGTAGTGTTCCATGCGCGCCTCAATGATATGTCAGAAAACCGTAGGAGCCCTGCAGGTTCGATGCCTACTAGGGACTTGAGTTCGCTTCTGAAATGAAACCCAACCCTGGTATGGAAAGCAAAGGAGGAACATGAGTAGGTTTTTATTCAGTAAAAGTCTTACACTGTCTCCCGCTCCGCCCAAAACTGGGAGATGTCATTGCATGATTTTCCCACCTAAAAAAAAGCTGTAGCTAGTTAATTTAGCAGCCACTTTACAGAAAAATACTAACAAAAAGGCAATCAAAACTTTAATTCTAGAATGCACTCCCACATTTTACGACAACAAACACAATCCAAGTTCTATTTACATTAAATTCAGAACTGCACTAAAGTTCTAAGTCCATAAACTCAGTATGAAATGCGTTGCGACCCGTCCATAATGGAATATAAGGACAAAGTGACATAAAAACAGTACTTTATGCCCAGACTATGCTGGTTACGTTAAAATACATTTAGTTAAACTTTTGGAAATGTAATTTTGGGAAATAAACGGTTTGGTTAGTGAAAGGTAAAGTTGGAGTATTAGAGAAAAATATAATCAGCCTTTTTTTTATGGTGGAAAAATATCATGCATTGACATCCCCCGCTCTTGGGCGGAGCGGGAGATAGTGTCAGACTCTTACTGACTAAAAGACCCACCCTGTTCCTTCTAGCCTTCATACCGGGGCTCGAGCGCCCTTTCGGATAACCCTGGCCCCAGTAGGCTTCAACCCGGCTGGGTCCCTGCTGTTGCTGACAACTCCTTGAGGCGCGCGGGAACAGTGCGCGCCGTCGATGACTTGTGCTTGGTCCGGACAGTTACCGGACAGCCGTACAGTGAGCTACCCATTGCTCACTGTCCGCAAGCCCGCGCCTACGGTGGCCGGAAATCGGGATCAGAATCCCGGCGGCGGCGGCGGCGGCGAAATATAATCAGCCTTATGTTCCCACTGCTGAGATTCTGGCCTCCGCTCTAAGAGAAATAATGGGCCGTAATTCACCATGCAGGCCCAGCGCAGGTTGATGAAGGTCGCATGTGTTTGAATTTCTGGTGATGGCCCGATTTATGGGTTAAACAGCGTCGGTTCAAACCCGGGCAAGCGCTTTATTTTTTTAAATTTATTTCATCAATTTTGATGAAATAAAAGGAGAGAAAAAATATTTATCTGAGACTCGCACGGAGTAAAGAGTTCTCTGTTCTATTAAATTTTACTTTTACAGCTGATTACTAATTCCATTCATATATCAAATATTGTTAATTTAAAATTGTTAGTTTTTTAGATAGATATTCTTTTTTTTTCTCTGTAACACATACATATGTTTAAGGGGCATGCGGTGCTAACCTGTACAAAAAAGGTTACACTAACCTTAGTCTATGGTAGATATAAGTTGTTTAAAAATGTATGGTGTAAACAATTGATGGTTGGCCAATAAAGGAAAATAAATAAAAATAAAAAATAAACATACATACATATATACATAAATACATTTGCACCCTTATTTTTCTTAATAATCCATTTTTTTGTTGTTTTTTTTTTGTGCACCTGCAATTTTTTTCTCTTCACCACTCTAGGTTGACTGGTAGAGAACGCCTAAGGCACTAAGTCCGCCTTTGTACCTGTGCGTTGCATACAGTTTTAATAAATAAATAAATAAAATAAAAAAGTCTTAACTATACTGTATCGATTAACTTAAAATAAAAATACATCAATATTTTACCATGACATTTTATGTTCCACTGCAGCACGATGTTCTCCCTTCCATTCTTCCACTCTTCTCAGTCCTCAGCTACTTCTAGCCAATCCTTTAAATAGGAGTCCAACTCTTCACTCCGTCTCCTTCTGGGCCTACTGTCGCCGACTCCTGCAGTTCTGGGTCAGTGGTTGCCTTCGCCCAATTTCGTTGGGACATGCGGAAGATATGGCTTACCCAGTTCCATTTTAGTTTGGCTTTGAAGTTGACTAACAAATATTTAACAATAACGACATTAAAAAGAAAATCAAAGAGACGTGTGCATGGCCAAAAAAGCTCGTAACATTTGTTGAAATATTAAACAAAAATTATATTCTAATATTGATATAGATAATCATAATCAAAGCATTTATTTCAAATAGACCATTTACAGGCACTTTTGAATAGTCAAATGTCGGTCAGTCCAAGAAAAGTGAAGCTAAATTGCATATATACAAAGTTCTAAGCAAAAAACAAGGTACTCATAACTCACCTACTCACAAATCCCAATCAATTTCAAAACAGATCCTAAATTGTCTAGTCCGCTATCTCTAGCCCAATTATAACACTATTTGAGCTAAACTGAGCCTTAATAGCAAACCTTTCTGTTTATTGGAGTTAAGGTTTCCCTTGAGGGCTAGATATATTAGTCTGGTGGACCACGGGACCTATTATACAAATGTATCTAGATTATATTCGACTTAATTGCCAGCTAGCAAAAAGGAATTATGTTTTTCATTCTTGTACAGTTTAGTGTGTTAAAACTATTATTGGTTACTGTAGGCTTATACATATAAGCCGTGGCCAGATCTCAAAATTTATCAGAAAGAAAGAAAGAAAGAAAGAACGAAAGAAAGAACGAAAGAAAACTATTTTATTTGGCATACACACTCATAGATACACACAATGTAGACACTAATGATTATTTAAAAAAATAGACAACTGACAATGTGTCTCACTTCCAGCCACCGTAGGCGCGGGCTTGCGGACAGTGAGCAATGGGTAGCTCGCTGTTCCCACGCACCTCAATGAGTTATCAGCAACAGCAGGGGCCCAGCCGGGTCGAAGCCTACTGGGGCCAGGGTTATCCGAAAGGGCGCTCGAACCCCGGTATGAGGTGATGGTCAGTAAGAGTCTGACACTATCTCCCGCTCCGCCCAAGAGCGGAGGTTGTCATAAGATGATTTTTCCCAACGAAAAAAAAAACATCAATGCGTCTCACGGCGGCGCCAAATAGGTTCAGTTCAACAAAAATGCCAGACAACTACGTGGTAGTTGCCTGACGCTGGTTTTCAACTGAACCTTATTTCGAGGGTACAGTTGAAAATTGGTATATTTAATCACTTCATTGCCAACTAAAACTAGCTAGATCGTTTAAACGTTAATATTTGATGATATGTCAATCCTCGTTTGGCATTGATGTGAGATTTCTATGATAAGAAAGTAGACCAAACGAGAATTGGAACATCATCAAACTTTAACACGATCTGGCCAGCTTAGAAGATCAGTAGCGAATCACGTAACCAGAAACGTAACGATATCGTAGCGATTCAGTCGTTTAGACCATTACCGTATTCACATCCATCAATCGAGTTTGAACGACACCGATTTTAAAGCCGTTTGGTCGAAGAGTCGATTAAAAAAAAAATCTGTATTACATTATCCTGATAGAATACTTATTAATATAACCAGAAATTTTTTTTTTTTTTTTTATCTGTTATAAACTAGTACTTGACTGCGATCCCGCCTGATGGTAAGCAGTGATGCAATCGTTGATGGTGAGGCGCACTAGTTTATTAAGAGCCTATTCACTCTAGCCTTGAAGACACCCAAATTATAATCGGACGGGAAGACCGCAGCAGGCAGACTGTTCCAGTCCTTCGAAGTACGCGGTATAAATGACGAGGCGAAACGCTTAGTCCGGACCGTAGATGTTTCAACAACGTAAGGGTGGATACTCGCCGTACTCGTCGATTAGTCGTCGATATATCGTTTAGTTTTGAGCCAGTTGAGTTTTCGTTCTATCCAATCCCGATTAAGGAATGCGTGAATACCGCTTTTGGATAGGACTTCGATCGAACGACTATAAAACTTCAACGATACTGATTGGCCTGTTGATCTAGTGGTTAGTGGCCCTGACTGCTATGCCAGAGGTTGTTGGTTCGATTCCCACCCAGGACAAATGTTTATGTGATGAGCATGATCATTTGTTCTGTGTCTGGGTGTAATTTATCTATAATATGTATGTATTTAGAAATATATAAGTATGTTTATCAGTTGTCTAGTACCCATAACACAAGCTCTGCTTAGCTTGGGACTAGACGGCGTTGTGTGGTAGTTGTGGAATATTATTATTATATTTGGCTTGTTTGATTTTACGTGGATCAGGCTTCTAGCCAGTTTGACTTGGCCATATTATGAAGTGATGAATTTCTAAGATGAATGATAATGATGAGATCTGGTCACGACATATATACTTATGTACCTAGTCTTATTAGGAGCAGACATACGAGTTATAGTTCGCGAGTTCAAACCCAGCCAGGCGCAATACTTTATGTAAATTATTTCAACTCCACTGCTCTCAAAATGGTGAAGGAAAATGTCGTGAGGAAACCCGCATAACCTACAACCAAAAACTCGAAGACATGAGACATCCAATTCGCACTAAGCCCACATGGAACGGCCCTTTCCTTCTCCTAGAGAGGAGACCTTAGTCCCAGCAGTGGGAACATTAAAAAGGCTTATGATGATGATGAAGCCCATTGTGGCACCCTATTAATTTTAAGTTTCTTATGTAACTGCTTTATTTTTGGTGTACAATAAAGAATTTATCTATCTACCTATCTATGAAGATGATTCATGTACACAAACGAACACTTAAAAAAAAATAGATTTGTGAATGTCACATGTCTTCGAATTTTTCTAGGACATGCCGGTTTCCTCACGATGTTTTCCTTCACCGTTTTGGAGAACAGTGATGATTAAATAAATTACACTAAGTAATGCGCCTGTCTGGGTTCGAATCCGCGGCCTACAGCTGGTAAGTCGGGCCATTACCACTCAGCCACCACTGCTCTACATGAATAAAATAAATAAATAATATATAATAATAAGTCGAATTACATAAATGCTTCTATATAAACAGCTCGCTCATTCACGTCACGCAAAGTGTCGATTAGCGGGGAGAAAAATCCTTGAACATTAAGTTTTATTTATAGAATGGCAACAGCAGTCATTGACTTCAGAATAGTACATTGTTACACTAGGGGTGAAAGTAACTTATTTCGTCCCGAGAAGGAGTTGGCGGGCGAGCGCAGCGAGGTCGCTAATTCGAGGGACTAAATGGTTTACTTTCACCCCGAGGTAAACACTGTACTTTTCATCACGAATACGAGGAAAGTAAAAATAAAATAAAAAGTTTGAAAAACCTTAGTCGTCGTACCTATGATTTTAAGTAGGTATCTTTCTTCTGATTTAGGCGGTAAAAGGTATTCCACTACTGCTTTAGCCTTTTTTCTTATGAAATTAGGCGTTAAATCACTTTTTTTAATCTGATAAACATAACGGAAACGTAAACAAAACTCGAAAAAAAACAACGTCTGATTGCTACTTTCCCGCCATTTTGTTTTTTTTCTGCGGCCGGCCAGCTATTCAGCCTCATAAAAAGTTAAACAAATAAATCACTTAAAATATATCATTATTTAATAAACACTTATCCTTAAGTTATTTCAATTTTATATCGCGCTGTGATTGACTGGCTGTATGGAAAATTGGAACATGGTTCAATAGAAATGTGAAGATTGAACTAGTTTTTTTTTAAATAATTTGACAGCTGTCAGTTGAAAAGTAAAACGCCCTAGGGATGAAAAGTATCACTTTCAGCCCGCTCCTCAGGCAACTTCAGACCTACTTTCAGAGTATGAGTAATGAAATAGTACATTGTTACACTAGGGGTGAAAGTAACTCATTTCGTCCCGAGAAGGAGTTGGCGGGCGAGCGAAGCGAGGTCGCTAATTCGAGGGGTTAAATGGGTTACTTTCACCCCGAGGTAAACACTGTGCTTTTCATTACGAATACGAGGAAACTAAAAATAAAATAAAAACTTTGTAAAACCTGAGTCGTCGTACCTATGATTTTAAGTAGGTATCTTTCTTCTGATTTAGGCGGTAAAAGGTATTCCACTACTGCTTTAGCCTCTTCTCTTATGAAATTAGGCGTTAAATCATTATTTTAATCCGATAAACATAACGTGTTAATACAAATCTCTGTTGTACGAAAACGTAAACAAAACTCGAAAAAACCAACGACTGATTGCCATTTTCCCGCCATTTTGTTTTTTTTTTTTCTGCGGCCGTCCTGCTATTCAGCCTCATTAATGAAAAATTAGATATTAATTGTAATCTTTTAAAAATAAAGTATTTTAAAGAAATAGTTGAACAAATAAATCAATAATATTATTTAATTAATATTTGTCTTTAAGTATTTCAATTTTATATCGCGCTGTGATTGACTGGCTGTATGGAAAATTGGAACATGGTTCAGTAGAAATGTGAAGATAGAACTAGTTTTTTTTTTATAATTTGACAGCTGTCAGTTGTAAAGTAAAACTCCCTAGGGATGAAAAGTATCACTTTCAGCCCGCTCCTCAGGCAACTTCAGACCTACTTTCAGAGTATGAGTAATGAAAAAGAGTTTTTCATGTCAGTAGCT
Source organism: Mythimna albipuncta (assembly GCA_929112965.1). Lineage (NCBI taxonomy): Eukaryota > Metazoa > Arthropoda > Insecta > Lepidoptera > Noctuidae > Mythimna > Mythimna albipuncta. The sequence continues at coordinate 5,442,723 of OV815973.1, forward strand.
GTCTTCATGGGAATCCAAAGAGTTAACATTGTAATGTTTTGTTTTATTATTTAAAAAAAAATGTTGAAAATCTCGATATATCCTAGATTTTTTTATGTACACACACACATGTACATTTCTGAAATTATGGGGATGCAACTCGAAATACATTATCTCTGTTTTTCATACAGCCACTCTTACGCTATTATGACGTTATTACACATTATTCATTAGATATTTTGAAAACTCAGTATTTTGTGGAGTGATGTCTAGGCTTTTATTGAAATCAATTTATAATTTTTTTGGAAAACTAATCCAGTAAAGACTTTTGCCACTTAAGTTTGGCGTTTCTTCATGCAATGTCGGCAACCTTGATTCTCCTGCGGATATTTTTATTTCTGACTCAATCACGCAAGAAAACTTCGACCATAGCCCTAATTTGGTTTATTTTCGGAATTTCCATTTTGGTTTATATAACTTAAAACATATTCCTGGTTAGTTGCACACTAAACTGTTCTTTTTTTAAATTCGAAACTTCGTTGTGTTCTATTTCCGAAATTCCAAATTCGAACATTCATTTTGTTTTTTTACTCGCAATTCCGAAGTTACTTAATAAATCATAGTTGGAACATGGCGTGAAGGTCCAACAGTTCACAGTGAGTTCCATTAGTGAACCAGTGCAATGAGAGGTCGCATTGTAATGGACTTCTCATGTCTTTGTAAGGTTCTCGATTTAATTCCAGAAAGTGCTACTCGTAATTAACTATAAGAAAAAGCTTTTTTTTTGTGACAAAGGACACGGTCATAAATCGATTGAGTACTTACCAATTTTTTTTTTTTTTTGGTAGACAAAGAGAATACAATTTTACAAATATTTTAACCTCGTTAAATAATTTGCAATATTATTATAACTTAATTTTATAAGTGACCATTTTAGTAGATAAGTTTTTTTTTTTTAGTTATGCCCCTACCGCCATCTTTAAATATGTTAACGTCAATCTAATCTATACGTATAATAAATCTGTAGAAGTTTTTAGTTGTGCGCGCATCAAGTAAAATGTACAAAATCATATTAACTAACTTTTATACATTAAAATTATGTGTAACTTCACAATCGGTTGACTAAATCGTAAGATATAGGTACTACATTCATTGACTGTTAGGCGGTACGAAGTTCGCCGGGTTACCTAGTACGAAATAATTTTAGCAGTAAACTCGTAATTATGAAAGTAGTATGAGCACAATAAAATATTGAATAAAAAAGCAAAATTGAGTCTTAAACAGACAGTCACTGATACTACATGTGACACACTCCTTATACGAAGCCCACTGGATCATCGTTGACCCAGAATCTTGAAATTTGACAAAAAGCGAGACCTTATAGCACAGGTGTAGGAATAAATCTGAAAATTGTAAAAACTGTTACTGTAGCGAGCTACCCATTGCTCACCGTCCGCAAGTCCGCGCTTACGGTGGCCGGAAATCGGGATCGGAATCCCGGCGGCGGAACCCTCAGGGGCGAGTTTGACTCGCACTCGCCAAATATATATATTTTTTTTTCAAAATTATGGTTTTTGATATTCTAAATTCAAATTTTACTATCTCCCTAGGAGGGACAGACAAAGAATTCACGATATACTCGAGCAGATAGTGTAAAAAGGCCAATCTCCTAAAAAATTCTTATTTAGTACTTAAAACTGCATTTTTACAACCTATTAATTTAGCTTGAAAGCATACGTTATTAAGTAATAACAATTTGCTGCCTAATCTCCACGATCATCGCCGGAACGGTTCTCATTAGCCAGCAGGGATGTCTGATGCTGCAGCACATTTCTCATCGTAATGTGGGATACCCTGCTGAGTGGAGTTTAGTAAGTATTTTATTAAATTTAATTTCGAAAACTAATTGCTACGACGGGAACGTTCGAATGAGTGACCATGGGGTTATGTAGCCAAGTTGCTAATCTGCAATCGTTAACGCTAGCAAAAACTTCAAATGAACGGGACTCACGTCATCTACTTGGTCAGAACAAAAGAATTGGCGACGCGGCCTATTTGAAGCGTTCAACGTAAGCGAAATGGTTGTAACTTGGCTACGGGTGCATGACAATAGAACGTAAAGAGCAACTGACTGGTCACTGAGTGGGTTAATCAATAAAAATCTGACACGTCCTCTCGTCCTAGAGCGGGAGAAGTCATTGGATGATTTTTTACCTTAGAAAAATTATGTATGCGTGCGCGTATGTTTGTTACTCCTTCACACTGAAACGGCTTGATAAATTTGAATTCGGTAGGCTATTACCTGGAATAGCACACATACGATACAAATACTGGCACAGATATTGAGCGCTGGCTTCAAGTTGCGCAGAAGTCAAATATCGGGACTCTTTGGTGGTGCGACGTGAGACACGGGGGCGGGGAGCGTCAGTGATTGGATTGCCGTGCATCGCGTCATAGACGCCACTCGTTAATTGCGCTTGCAGCACGTACCTCCCGACGACGACGATTGGCTAGCCAATGGATGGAATGCGCAAAGCTATCCCCACGCTGACGCCGAGCGCTCAAGATCAATTTCAGTATTTGTACTTTATATACAACTAACAGAAACCACTATCTCATAATAAAAAGTAACGTAAAAACAATGTTTGTGTGTGCAATCAAATATTTTGTTCAGTATATTTCGTAATTTTTCCTGAGCTTGCTGTGAGACCTTACTTTTTGCCCATTATGATTCTAGGTCAACAGAAAGTACCCCATAGGTACAAGACCCTACGCAACGCAAGAATTATCATGTTGTAAACTGGGCTCTTCAAGCAAACATTACCTATGTTAGGGCCATCGCCCACGGCGACTTTTTGTAGGTATGCAGTCGTGATGCTGGAGCGCGTTCGCATCGATACAGTCGCGATGGCGTAGCGCGTTAGCATCTTTTCTATAGCACTTGCAAATGCGACTAACGCGCGTTAGTAGCGATGTTGTCGCGCGTTCGCTTTGATACAGTCGCGATGCTTTAGTGCGTTTGCAACTTTTCTATAGCACTTGCAAATGCAACTAACGCGCGTTAGTAGCGAAGCGATCGCGCGTTCGCTTCAGTACAGTCGCGATGCTGTAGCGTGTTAGCATCTTTTCTGTAGCACTTGTAAATGCAACTAACGCGCGTTAGTAGCGATGCTGTCGCGCGTTCGCATCACTGTATCGATGCTGTAGCGCGTTAGTGCCTTTTCTGTAGCACTTGTAAATGAAACTAACGCGCGTTAGTAGCGATGCTGTCGCGCGTTCGCTTCAGTACAGTCGCGATGCTGTAGCGTGTTAGCATCTTTTCTATAGCACTTGCAAATGCAACTAACGCGCGTTAGTAGCGATGCTGTCGCGCGTTCGCATCACTGTATCGATGCTGTAGCGCGTTAGTGCCTTTTCTGTAGCACTTGTAAATGAAACTAACGCGCGTTAGTAGCGATGCTGTCGCGCGTTCGCTTCAGTACAGTCGCGATGCTGTAGCGTGTTAGCATCTTTTCTATAGCACTTGCAAATGCAACTAACGCGCGTTAGTAGCGATGCTGTCACGCGTTCGTATCGATACAGTCGCGATACTGTAGCCCGTTAGCACCTTTTCTATACCACTTGTAAATGCAACTAACGCGCGTTAGCAGCGAAGCTGTCGCGCGTTTGCATCGATACAGTCGCGATGCTGTAGCGCGTTAGCGCCTTTTCTATAGCACTTGTAAATGCAACTAACGCGCATTATTAGCGATGCGACGAGCTACAAAAAGTCACCGTGGGCGATGGCCCTTAGACCTATGTACACTTCACACTCATAAAACCTTAGGTACTGAACTAAGCAAAGCTCCGACCGTTATAGAGTACAAAACTAGGTCCCAACCGAAGTACACAATAAGTACGCGAAGTGCTAATATTTCACACGTGGGCACAATACGCAGTAAACACTATAAACAGATCCCAGTTTCCCTGAACTGGTATAAATAATAACAGCTGAATCGTATATCTCAGCAGGGCGCCCGTACTTCGGCGGTACATTAGGACCCCTGCCTAGATATACATTGTCTTTGTTGTTCGTGGTCACGACTTATTTATTTACTTAGTTTTACTCTGACTAAGGTCACCTTGTACCTGTTTGGGTACGGTAAAATAACTTTATCCTTAACAGCCCGAAAAATTTATAAGCATCTCCATCGGCGGTGGCTGGGGATCCACATAATGCTTAAAAGTGTGTAAATTGTGGCTCTCTTTCCACTTATAAGAGCTGGGATATCCCTTATACAGCTTAGACAGAAAATTTGAATGGGGGGCGTCGTTTGTCTTGGTTCGATTATATGAAGAGGAGGGATGAAATGCATGTCACTAAAAGAGTTATGAGAATATGCTAGTCCTTGTTGCGATGCCCTGGTTTTATAAATAATAGTTTTCTTTTTTTTTATTAATTTGACATGATATCTTTGCCACCCTTGGTTAACTGGTAGAGAATACCTAAGACATTAAGGCCCAAGCGCCCGAAAAGTGCCATAAAACAGTGACTTTCTGAAGCCTACTCCTCGGTAACGGCCAGGTTTGAAAAAAATATATGTTTATAATAGATTCATGAACAACATTCCCAACATTTGATTTTTTCGTGCTATTAATACTTTTGTCTAAAAAGAATTTCGCAACTTTTCGCAACTTTTCCCTACTCCTTCAAAGCGGCTTGGATCTTTAGAAACATTTTTACACATAAAAATTAGTGGTTAAATATTCTTCAAAGTGAACATTAAAAATGGATTTAAAGGTCAGCCGCGCGCTTTCCGGGCGTTGTTGGCCGCAAATAAATGCAAAGATTTGCGTAGTGCCGCTTAGGCGGGTGCGAGAGGTGCATCCACACAATTTTGGCAAGATAGTTCAAGGGACTATAAGCCTTAAGTCCGCCTTTGTACCCTTTTGTTGCATGAAATTTTAATAAATACTCTATCATCATATTTTAATAAAAATTAAGTGTGTGTTTGTAATAAAAAAAATATCTTTTTTTACAGTATATTCTATACCTATTACAAAAGGAAACGGCTGAATGGATTTTGACGAAAATTTCACTGCAAAATAGGTAGCTGATGTTATAAAATGTCACTTAGGCTACTTTACTTCTAGAAAAAGAATTAGGGTATCGCTCAAAAAAAAAACTTTAAACTGTGATTAAATGGCATTCTACGAGTTGGACGAAGTAGTGGGTCACCAGCAAGTCACTAGCGAGTAACAAATAAATTAGAGCCACAAAAATTTTACACCACAGAAATATGCATATTAAAGTGCCTTTCCTTATGCTACACAGAAGAGAAGGAGAGGTAGACCACAACTTACCTGGATGAGCCACATTTGATGAGGATGACAAATGGCCACTAGGACATAAAATCTTAGCCTTACAGATGACGATGCTTATCAGCAAAATGAATACCTCCGCATGATTAAGAAAGCCGACCCCGCGTAACGGGTAGACGCAATTGCAAAGAAGAAAGATGTTATGTTACGTTTACATGTGGGCCCAGCTTCGACCAATCGCTTTTGTGTAGCCATTGTATAAACGGGAAAACCCCGTTAATACAATGGCGATTGGCCGAGGCTGGACCCACATGTAAACGTAGCATTATAGACACAGCTTCGCAACCCATAGTCACACAAAAATCAGTTACTGTAGCCGAAATCAGCAAGAGAATGTAAATCTACGAGTGTGTTGTTTTCCTACACAAATACTCGTAAATCTAAATCTCAAGTCTCCGAAATTCAAATCAAACAAAATTGGAATAGCGTACGAATAGTTATTTGCTCCACTTTAAAAGCTTTCCTTTGTTACGTCGCGTTCTAATTAGAGCAGAAAATTGATTTATGCCTCCAATTGTTTTATTTATTTGACTTTCAACTGCCAGTAATAGAGTTTTTGGAGTAGTCCTTTGGATAATAAAGATTATGGCATTTTAATTTTAGAGATGGGCCTTTTTTTGGTGAAATATCATCCAATTACTTCTCCTGGGAAGGTGTGTCAGACTTTTACTGACTAAACCCACTACTGTTCCTTTTTTGCCTTCGTTCCAGGGCCCGGGGGTCATGGAAATCGATGGATGGATATAAATGAATTTTTATTTTAACTTAGGTAGATACCTAAATGTTTTTCATTGATTAATTAGTAGTTATTGTTGGATTTAGGCGATTATCACACTGCCACTAATCACGCTGCATGTTGCGTGTCAACGCACCTACACGCGTACTTGCGGGAGTAGAGATGTGCTTCATCGTGCAGGTTTTAACGCACTCAAGCGCGTAGTTGCGTTTTGTAAATTCACGCAGGCTTTGACTCATTTCATACAAAATCACACACGGCATAACGAGACTCAGTGTGCCATACCTTGCGTGTCGCCCCGCACTCACGCGCGTGTGTGCATGTTTCTCCGCATGATTTGCATGAACGGGCGCAGATACATTTTCGGTGTGTCGGAGTGTGCGTGTTTTCTATACAAACGGAGATACTTATAAGCAACGTTAAAACACGCATTCACACGCTACGCTGCATAGTTCGTGGCAGTGTGATAATTGCCTTATCTGAAGACTCTGCCACTTTACCTCCTTTGCGGAATGTAGATACATTATTATCTCACTACATTGATTAATAGAACGAATTATACTTAATGGTGGTGAGTAATAACATTTGTGTATAATGTGTAATATCTCTTCACCAATACGCTACTTAATCGTATTAATTCCGGTAGTATCATATAATTTGGGCTAGGCCTTTAATGATTACCCTCAGATTGATAGACAGATAGATAAAGCGTATTTATTTTACACCAATAATGAAATTACAATTGGAGCTTCAAATTATTAGGATGTCACAATTTAGTTATTTCTCCACACTACTGTCTTCATCTCTTCTAATCTTTCCTTTTTACAGGTCCGCTGGAAGAAATATTTTTGTGAAATACGCAGTACCTTTGTACAAAGTTTTATAATATGTTGTCTCCTTTTCTTTTTTTTTTGTGTGTACATAAATTATAAAATAGACAAATAAAAAATAAATGGGCCTTCTTATCGCCAAAAGCGATTTTTTACATACATCCTTTGAGTAGATTTGACAGTGAAGGAGAAAAAAGATACGCAGGTAGTTTGTGGTGTGGTGTGGCTATTTTCAAACATAACTAATAAAATACATGATAATGCAAAAAATATTAAAAAAAAAAACAATTTGCAGCTTGCTTCAGCTTCAGGTCACGTTGGTTTTTATTATGGATAGGCTCGCGTTTGACCTCGCGGTCGACGATGGAGCACGCTTGCCCAGAAGCCAGTCTTGACTTGACTATTGTTTGAGAGAATTCGATGATCCTTGAGTCTGCATTATTTCGGTGACACACGTTTACTCACGGAGCACATGCGCAACTGTTTTCTCCACCTCTACGCATGTTTTGTATAAGAGGTTATTCGTGGTTGTGTGTAAACTCAGATACACAAGATACCAACACCCGGAACACCTATTTGTAGGACTTACAAATATTTGGTCCAGGCGGGAATTAAATCTGCTAGACGAAAGTTTCTTTTAAAAATCTAGTTAAAAACCATTTCCTTTCTCTCTAATACTATACTGATTCTACGTATTTTAATTTCTTCCACCAACCCTACTTTACTCTTTTTTTCTACCCTTTTTAGGGTTCCGTAGCCAAATGGCAAAAAACGGAACCCTTATAGATTCGTCATGTCTGTCTGTCTGTCTGTCTGTCTGTCCGTCCGTATGTCACAGCCACTTTTTTCCGAAACTATAAGAGCTATACTGTTGAAACTTTGTAAGTAGATGTATTCTGTGAACCGCATTAAGATTTTCACACAAAAATAGAAAAAAAGCAATAAATTTTGGGGGTCCCCATACATAGAACTGAAACTCAAAAATTTTTTTTTCATCATACCCATGCGTGTGGGGTATCTATGAATAGGTCTTCAAAAATGATACTGAGGTATCTAATATCATTTTTTTCTTAAACTGAATAGTTTGCGCGAGAGACACTTCCAAAGTGGTAAAATGTGTGTCCCCCCCCCTCTAACTTCTAAGATAAGAGAATGATAAAACTAAAAAAAATATATGATGTACATTACTATAAAAACTACCAACGAAAATTGGTTTGAACGAAATCTAGTAAGTAGTTTTTTTTTAATGCGTCATAAATCGAAAAAAATACACTATTATTAAAACATCGATCAAAGTTACAACACATAACAAGAACTTTTATATTATGTTACTTGCTGCTACGGAACCCTTCATGGGCGAGTCCGACTCGCACTTGGCCGGTTTTACTAATTAAATTGTGTAACTTATTATAATATGTATGTATATAAATGTATTTATAATTGATTATTGTGTTTTATATAGTTAGCAGTACACCACAGACTACCCCGTGTATTATTTTTAGCTCTTATCCATCCTAAGGTTGTCTGGAAGATATCGCTTTCAGCGATAAAACCGCCATAATTGTACCCACAAACTGAAGTTTTTGTATAAGCTGTATTACTTTTTGGTGTACAATAAAGTCTATTCTATTCTATTCTATTCTAATTACTCAACCGCTGCCCCAACTGTGCCATCAAAATATTGAACAGTGTCTGGTGATGGTCCCTAGCACCAGGAGCCTTTGTTTATTCGCAGAACTGTCTTGGTTGACGTTTCATTTCGCCTGCCTCAATTACCTGTCCTTCCAATTTCTAAGATGTCTTCAAGATGGGAACAATGAAAGGAATGGAGGCCTTGGTCCAGCAGCTGAAAAGAATAGGCTAGACACAACAGTTTACTGAAAAATATGAAACGAATGAGAATGAAATATTTTATTGTCACCCAAACATCAAAAATCTAATTTAACCGGAATTACATCTTCTGTTTCGTGCACCACAAAATTTCACATATATACAAAGTTCCTAACACAATATTCATTTTCAAATACGTATTCAGCTTGGAATTCTAACAATAAGTATCACTTATTCTCGAAATGGGGCATAAAAATGGCTGCAAAGTGTACCGCTTTTGCGATTATGTGGTGCTCTAGCAAGCTATGTCAGCTCTTGTAGTGAAAGCCGGCCAAATTGCGTACATAATTATAGCAATTAAGCTGAGGTATAACCGTTAATGAAACTGAAAACGAGTTAAGTTTTAAATACCGCCATGACTGCAAGCTGTTTCTCAATTTCGGTAAAATTGCCACATTTTTATGGTTGTGTCGCCATTTTGTTGTGAAGTGTCAAATATTTTGTTGGTCCTATTGCGAGTTTTGCTAGTCTTTCTTTGTATTTTATAGGTTAAACCATTTACAGAATCCTTAGGTTAAGAACTCACGAAGCTGTTTTCATACGCATCAGCTGTGGTAAAGTAAACTATTCTAGTAGTAATCTAGTCACATTTGTTGAAAAAATTGCAGTTTCACTTAACTCTAACCAGCAGGTTTTTTATTTATTCAATCAGTTTGCCACCGTATATGTGGATTTTAGCAAAGCTTTTGACAAAGTAGCCCATGGGGTGCTCATTCAAAAGCTTGCTGCGTACGGTTTTGCTGGATCTCTTCTTAAATAGCTTCACTCCTACTTAACGGGTAGATCTTTTCTTGTCATCGCCAATGGGTACAAATCCGAAACCCTGATTATAACCTCTAGGGTTCCGCGGGGTTCTCACCTTGGTCCTGTTATTAAACGCCATTTTTATTTGCCGATGATTTCTAAATAGTTCGCGTCATAGATTCTCAAGCCGATTTCATATTACTAAAAGATGACTGGAACCGGCTTATAAACTGATGCTAAGGTAATAGTATGCATCTAAACGTAAAGAAGTGCTCTCCAATAACGTTTACACGGAAGCCGATTTTCATTAACTTTAACAATTAGCAACCGTAGATAGGCCGATAAATAAATAAATAATTAGTTATTTATTTACTAGCGTAGTACCTATGTGAAGCTACTAAGCTTATATACCATTAAAATACATGTACACTTACGATTAATATAATAATGAAATATCTGGTTCGGTCGTACCAATTTCAATAATAAAATGCTAACTGAATTATTACAGTTATCGCAAAAAAAGGGTACCTAACTAAAGTAGCGTAAGGTCTATAGCCTCACACTCCCTTGAAACACAATAGAAAGACAATTACCTTATGTCGGACAGTGTAACATAAGACATTCGAAAGGTTAAAAAGGCATATCAGGGGGTAGGGTTGTGGGTAAAAGTTGTTTCAATTTTTTGTCTATAAATTTTACACATTTACAGACGTTCAAATGTGTTTTACTCAGTAACGCTGCTTTCATTACAAAATACTACACCTTCAACAAAATACAAAGTCTTAAAACATCGCAAAGAAAAACGAATAAAGAACGAAAGAAATTAAAAGTAGCGTCTGTAACATCAGATAACGTTTCGTACGCTCAAAAGTATCGCACGTGATCGCACATAATCGCACGACAATATCGTACGAAGTTAAATTTGCTTCGTATTGATAAGGTTTCACGTCACAGGGGTATTAGAAACTTTTATACGACGATCAATCATTTGGTGTTTCAAATTGTTTTACTGTATGTAGGTATACTAGAGGAAGAATTCGGATTTGCTTGCTTTTTTAAGATAACTTGTTGCCAAACAGTAGGTAACTGGGTTGTGGAAATCTAATAGGATTACCTATTAGACTTTCATGCTCCATGTAAAATGCAATATTTAGTTTCACTTTTTTGATTGACCGAAATTTTGACAATTCCTGTAAAGTGTCTGTAAATGGTCTGGTAATTTCTGAAAACACGGATATTCAGCCGCAATCACCTAGACTGCAAGCCGACACCAAACTGAGGAAAAAGCCAGGGAAATGAAAAAGCATGTGAGCTAATTAATAAGTAAATAGATTAATAGCTAGATAGATATACTGTACACCATAAATAAAAAATTACAACAGGAATATATTGAAATGTATAATGGGTTAGAAATTTTGACACATGCGTAGACGATGTCTTGGAGTGGCACATAAGATACTTTTTTATTCTAGGAATAGATTCCCTTCTAAAAGTTTCACATGAACAAAAGTTAGTATCCAACAAAGCTAAAAAAAAGTCTCGTATTTGTTCCGCACAACTCATTTGAAACACAATATTTCCCTCGTAGATTCCTCAAGCAATATTCATTCAAATAAAACAAACTTTAGGTCCTTCACGTTTATTATACTGGTACAATTCCTCGTCGCCAAACATAGTTAAGGCGCTGAAATCGGCAAAAACATAAAATGTTTATCTCGCAAACTTTTATTCGTCAACTTTTCTTATTGCTGATATCAAAAAACAGACAGAAATGAGGACTAACAAGAAATAAACAAAGCTTTGACGTTATTTACAGAGAAATAAAACTGATATAAAAATGAATAGAACCTTATTGGTGTTGTGCAGTGTGATATTCTTCTCCTTTAACATTGGAACTTGTGATACTTCAATAGTTTATGACATTGTCAAAATATTAGCTGGTTAGCAGCGTTGTGACCACAAGGTAACGGTCAAGTTAGAACTTCATTGAGCACACGTGGGTCATGTACTCCGATCTGGGCGCGTCGGTCTCCATACATTTTATATGGCAACAAGACTTGTAGAGCTACATTAGATCCACACCACGCAACGCCACGTGACGTGACTCTACGTACAAATCAGGCGTAGCCCACCTGTGCGTCAGTCTAATGTAGTTCCAGCTTTAACTGTTCAGCAGCGCCATTACCACAAGGTTTCATAGTTTTGTGTTGTTAGTTCGAGGTTCGAACTCTGTAGGCCCATACTTTGTGCAATTTTATTCTATCACAACTGCTCACAACAATGATAAAGGAACTGGAAGAACTACCGGAACCTGTGTGATGGTTTTCAACCCTCACATCGTTTAGAGGAAGCCTTTGTCAAAAAGCGATATAGGCTGATTGCTAGCGGTACAGGGTCCGTAGCCAAAGGTCTAGTGAAGGAACACAGGTAGGTTTTAGCCAGTTATTGGCTGATAATCCTCGCTCCAAAAGAGTGAAGTTCGCCCAGTAACATAAATAAATTGGATTTGGAAGATTTTCTAAAATTCTTCCCCTAAGAGGATTAAATAGGATACAGTCATTGGTAAAAGCAAGTTCTTCATATTATTTTAAAGAGGTAATAAATATTTCATTTAGCATTCAAAAACACTTGTAAGTCCTTTTCAGTCTCGTTTCCAGCGTTATTACAAAATAAAAGATTCATTTGATCTTCTAAAGTGTCCGTGATTTATCTTTGACTAGTTTCCAAGAGACGCTAGCTAGGCCGTTATTCATTCGTTTACGAATCAAATATATAAAACTACAATGTTCACAAGACATCCGTACAAAATAACACGCTTTATGTATAGAGATGTTCCGAAGAATCAAACGATTTCGAGCTTTTCCGGAACGAGAAACTTTGAATGAGATTGTATTGGCCGCATCCCAAGTTGGGAACTGTCGGTGAGGTCCATTTTGCGCCCGAAATAGACCTCGGAGTTGATGTAATGGTTTGAGCTGATATGGAGTGTTCTTGACCGGTTTTTGACGGAGATTGGTTTAAGATTGTGATAAAATATTTTGTTACGAGTTCAGAAAACTCCCTCCGTATGATATGAAAAAGTTCCCATGGTGTTTCTTGTACGGTCTTCTACAATAAGATCTGCGCTTTGGAACTTGCAATTTAGTTTTACTTTTTTTTTGTTAAGTGACCGACATATTGAGAATTCACAAGTGCCTGTAACTGGTCTAATTGAAATAAACCTTTCTGATTTCTGAAAAGTTATTTTTATTTGATGTAGGTAGTTATTTATCACACTTTTTTTTAAGTGGGAAGTCAGCCAATAACTTTATTTATTTATTAAAATATAATGCAACACAAAGGTACAAAGGCGGACTTAATGACTTGGGCGATCTGTACCAGTGAACCAAGGGTGGGTGGTGAATGGAAGGTAATTTCTCCTACACTGGGTGGAGTGAGGTGGACAGTCAAATTTTAACTGACTAAAATCCACCTGTAATCCTTCAGTTGTCCCTTGTGTTCAAGTGCCAGGTTAAGTCTTTCGCAAAATCCCGTACCTCTTTTCAGACTACTCTATACTCAGAAAACAATTGTAACCTTATTGTTGCAGTGTCGATTGCAAATAAATAGTTTTTTTTTTTTCATGCACTCCGTCTAACTTCTTGAGCGTGAAGGAGTAACGGATAAACACACACACATACAAACTCTTATCTTTATGATATTAATTTTCTATACGAGTTATTTGTAAAACACTGGCAACCTCTTAGGACTAGGTTAATAACATCATAAACAATAACTTTTTTCTACTCTTAAAAATGTATCATACATTGGGTTAAACAGATTTTCATACAAAAATAAAAATATTTAAATTGTACGTTCTAAATATTACGAAGTCTATGTGAAGCAAACGATAGTACAATAGCGGAGGAGAACGGGGATCGTGCGCGGGAGGCGTAGGTGGTTACATTAAAATACAGAGTTGAGATGTGTTAGATAGAATAACGAAATCTTGTAAGTTGGTTTTTGATAAATGTATTATATTTTGTAAAAAGTCAAAAAAGTCGCAGTTTGTGATGTTTGTAATACATTTCTGCAAGGTTGTTTGTGTTTTACAAATAACCCTATATAAATATATTGTAACAATTTCAATAGTTTAATCTTTACATATAGTCTGTAGAAGTTTTTAGTTGTGCGCGCATCACGTGAAATTTATGAAATCGATGTAATAAATATGCATTTTAAAATGGTATGTAACTTGCTGTATTACTTAGGCTTTGTTTCATCGCAATCGATTGAAAATATTGAAAGAATATACTACATCAATTGATCATTAGGCGGTAGGTACAAAGTTTGCCGGGTCAGCGAGTAATATATAATTTGTTTGTTGTAGAATATTATTATCCTTTTTATTCATCAATAAAACTTATTCAATAATAAAAAAATAATAGTATCCCACCGGTATTGGGAACAGGTTCCAAGCTACCGACGCGGTCAGGGCTCCAGAGAAAGGAACTTCCTAACAATACGAACCATGTCCAGGAGTTCTGCTTACTGAATAAGGCCCTTGATCCAGCCTCCTAAGGTGTTGGTCGAGGCTCGATACGTCTATGGTGCAATATTATTATTATTATCTCCTTTAATTTTCTTATAAATCATTTATTGGTTTGCAAATATGGGTGATGGATGCATAGGTGTTTTCTTATAATTTCTTAAATACATATATATTTTTTCTTATATATATACATATTTTTGATATTTTTTAATATTTCCTATAACAAATAAATAAAAAAAAAACATTTAAAAATATAAAATCAGTAGTCCACCGATGTCGGGAGCAAGGTCCAAGATAGCGGTGGTTAGGGCTCCAGAGACAGGAACTTCCTCACAATGCGAGCCGTATCCAGAAGTACTGCCTTTTGTATCTAGCCCTTAATCCAACCGCGCAATGACAGCTTCGCGACAAATCTTCCTTGTTCCCGCTGTCAACAGTACTCTTGAAAAGTTAGTAGTATAGTAAAGTCAGCCTTATAATATTCCCACTGCTGGGACTCAGGTCTCCTCTCTAGAAGAGGGAATGGGTAATCAACCACGCGGGCCCAGTGCGGGTTGGTGGATGTCACATGTCTTCGAATATTTGGTTCTAGAACATGCCGGTTTCCTCACTATGTTTTCTTTCACCGCAGTGGTGATGAAATAAATTACCCAAAGTGATACACACCTGGCTGGGTTTGAACCCGCAACCTATAACTCGTAAACCGGCGCCGTTACCACTCGGCCACGACCACTCTCTGCTGTCTATTTATTACTTAGTCGACAAATCTTCCTTGTTCCCGCTGTCGATAGGACTCTTGTACCCCTAGCCAAGTTGCTAATTTGCAATAGTTAACGCTTGTAGGAAGCTTCAAATGTACGGGAATGATTTCGTCTTAACGCTCAGTCACGTGGTCAGAACAAAAGAATTGGCGGCAAGGTCAACTCGAAGCGTTCGGCGCAAGCGAAACGGTTGTGACTTGGCTAGGCGGGCTGATAAGTTTGTAGTTTCTATCTAGAAAAATCGAGTTCGCAGCCAAAAGCCTCTATATAAATTGAAATTCGATTAGCAATAAAATTTTTCATTACGTCAAAAATATATGAGTAGTTACGTAAAGGTGCATTTCGATAATGGTTATGATTTTGGTCAAAGTTCAGGGGCCTTTACCATTTTTTTTTAGTGGGATATCATTCAATTATGTCTCCCGCCCAAGAGCTGGGCGAAAGACTACTGCGATACTACGGTAAATTTAGTTCTCCAACGGATATCTTCATTTCTGATGTGATCACGCAAGGAAACTCCGAGCATAGCCCTTTCCATTGCCTTTGGGTGACTTTAAGCTTTCTGATGAAGCCCTTTTCATTTCAACACCGGAATGCTGTAGAGTAATTCCTCTTCTTCTTCTTCTTTCTGCCCTTGTCCCGTTTTATTTGGGGTCGGCGCAATACGTAATTCGTAATTTAAAAAACCAAAAGCACTTCTTGCCCAACCCAGGACTCCAACCCACGCTCAGTAGTCTTGCGACCTTCAACAAGGCAGTTAAAACAGCACAATAGACTACCGTCGAATGCCTCCATTTCCTACAACACAATCACCATGTATTTATCTATGGTAGCGAGGTAGTCTATAAAATAATTTGCGTCGGGACTTGACGCCTCCTTACTGGGAGTCACTGCAGTCGATCCTTCAGTAACGAAGTCGGAAATTTATTCATAGCTTCCTCGGCTCTTGTAAATACGACGCGGGAACACAATCGGGATTTCGTTTTGATTTTATAACTAATCTACGGGTACGACGTGTCATAGCGAAATGAGTTTTCGATTACGTACCTAGATCTGCGAGGGCGTTTTCAAATGGTAATTGCGGGTTCGAAATTAGGAAACCAAGTTGGCTTTTTAGTGGTTTTATTTACTTTCTTAGCTAGAGGTGTAGCGTGAAAGAATTCAGTCGTGGGCGAAAGCGCATTAGCAAGGCCTTTTTAGGGTTCCGTAGCCAAATGGCAAAAAACGGAACCCTTATAGATTCGTCATGTCTGTCTGTCTGTCTGTCTGTCTGTCTGTCTGTCTGTCTGTCTGTCTGTCTGTCTGTCTGTCTGTCTGTCTGTCTGTCTGTCCGTCCGTATGTCACAGCAACTTTTTTCCGAAACTATAAGAGCTATACTGTTGAAACTTTGTAAATAGATGTATTCTGTGAACCGCATTAAGATTTTTATACAAAAATAGAAAAAAAGCAATAAATTTTGGGGGTCCCCATACTTAGAACTGAAACTCAAAAAATTTTTTTTCGTCGAATCCATGCGTGTGGGGTATCTATGGATAGGTCTTCAAAAATGATACTGAGGTTTCTAATATCATTTTTTTCTAAACTGAATAGTTTGCGCGAGAGACACTTCCAAAGTGGTAAAATGTGTGTCCCCCCCCCCTCTAACTTCTAAAATAAGAGAATGATAAATCTAAAAAAAATATATGATGTACATTACTATAAAAACTACCAACGAAAATTGGTTTGAACGAAATCTAGTTTTTTTTAAGGCGTCATAAATCGAAAAAAATACACTATTATTAAAACATCGATCAAAGTTACAACACATTACAAGAACTTTTATATTATGTTACTTGCTGCTACGGAACCCTTCATGGGCGAGTCCGACTCGCACTTGGCCGGTTTTCTTTTATAAATTCTAAAACGAGGTAGCGACTGTCGTAATCCTGTGTTCAAGCACATCGTCGCTTACCATCAGCTTAAATAGTGGTCAACCTATCTACATCTACTCTAATATTATAAAAACAGGAAAATTTCTATTTTTGTGTGTGTGTGTGTGTGTATCTTTGTAATGAATAAACTACAGTGCCGATTTCAAAAATTCTTTCACCATTAGAAAGCTACATTCATCTTGAGTAACATAGGCTATATTTATTGCCCGTGCAAAGCCGGGACGGGCCGCTAGTCGATTATAAAAAAAACTTCATTCTTAAGCTCCTCGCACCCTAAGAGCCTTTGCTTGCGCGAAACCCCTTAGAGTGCGAGACTGTGGACTTACGTATTTGTACTTTGCCCACGCCTATCTACGCTACTCTTCTTAGCTGTTGTTCAGCCTCGAATTGGCGCTTACCTTTGTAACTTTGTCACAAGGGTAAGTAGCTCAAGTTTTAGTATCTACCTAACCTTTTCCCATCTGTTTTTATATCAGTTTCCAGTCAAACCAGTTGCAGTTGAAGATCTGTACTTTGCATGGACCGTCTTCCTATCAGACCTGCACAACTCAGTAGTTGACTAACACGATACCTTTTGGCAAAACTGGTGTTAGACTTCCAGACTTTTGGCTATCCGTAAGATTGCCAGAAGCCTGCAAATCGATCTTGATCGCCTATCAAAAATCTACTAATGACAGCCGGAATCAATGGCTAAACTTTTTTGTTTGGACTAGTTAACAATCAGTAGTTCACGGATCACAGTTCGAGAACCACTAAAATAGATGAATAAAACAAATCTGAATGAAAATTACATCCTTTACCATCGTGAGAGAAATAGAAAAGACAACAGCTATTCATTTCCTGGCACTTCAAAGTTATAAGTACGATGGCTGTTGCCTATAATTAGATTCAACTCATTTCCTAATAGGAGCTTTATAGAAATTGATTTCTAGATGAGACAGGCACGCAAGTAGAATGACTTGTTACTTTAACTTCAAGTAATTTAAAGTACCTAATATATGAATAAGTTCATATAAATCGCTATATGTTTTCATCATGCAGGGATTTGCTCCAGCTCCATCCAGAAAATCTGGCAGAGGTATGGAGCATTCACCAACTCTAGAGTAGAACGAGAAGCCATGTCAGACTTTTACTGACTAAAACCAACCTGTGTCCTTCAGTTGGCATTTATGTTTTAGAGCCATGGTCACTTCCAAATGTTGCATTGGCATTGGCATTGGCCCTACAGGGACCCTTTCCTTTGACGCGCGTAGAATTACACGCCGACGACTCGAGCACAAAATAGATAGATACAGAAGTCAATCTACATACAAAGCGCGCTCGAGCAACGCACACATAGACACCGCTCACGGACACGATATCTAGATTGCGTCTCGGACCACTCGTCGAACAGTTCCGGCTCAAACGCTCATTAGTGTGCGTCCACCGAGCGTAGGTATAAAAAGTGAAGTACATACATGAGATTGTCTTTTGTACCTATTTATTTTGTGACTCGGGCCTTTTTTTTTTTTTTTATGGTGGGAAAAAATCATGCACTGACATCCCCCGCTCTTGGGCGGAGCGGGAGATAGTGTCAGACTCTTACTGACTAAAAGACCCACCCCGTTCCTTCTAGCCTTCATACCGGGGCTTGAGCGCCCTTTCGGATAACCCTGGCCCCAGTAGGCTTCGACCCGGCTGGGTCCCTGCTGTTGCTGACAACTCCTTGAGGCGCGCGGGAACAGTGCGTGCCGTCGACGACTTGGGCTTGGTCCGGAAAGTTACCGGACGGCCGGACAGTGAGCTACCCATTGCTCACTGTCCGCAAGCCCGCGCCTACGGTGGCCGGAAATCGGGATCAGAATCCCGGTTGCGGCGGCGGCGGCGATAACGCCGTTGCCTGATGCGTTCGGCCTCCTCCTTTGCGAGCATTACTGCTTCGCAGAAGTCGGCGACCGCCGACAGTAAAAGCAAAATGACATGGAAAATAATAAAGAACTCTAAATTAAATCTACCTAATGACTCAATAAATACTATTCAAATTGACCATAAAACCATTAACAAACCTCAATTAATTGCTGACCATTTCAATGATTATTTTATAGAAAAAATTATGCCAATACCTGAGGCAGGTAAAAGATCTAGTGCGTATATCTCAAATAAACAAAAATCTATGTTCATGGCTCCATGTCAACCGGTACAAATATTTAATATCATAAAGTGTTTAAAAAACACAAATAGCGCAGGGTATGACGAAATTTCTACCAAAGTTGTAAAACATGTTGCTGACTTAATTTCTAAACATTTGAGTCATATTCTTAATCTATGCATAAGCCACGGTGTTTTTCCCGATCGTCTTAAAGTCTCCATAGTGAAACCTATTTTTAAAAAAGGTAATAAGCAACTAATGCAAAACTATAGACCTATTGCACTTTTGTCGATTTTTTCTAAAATATATGAGAAATATATCAACTATACGCATATCTAGAAAAACAAAAGATTTTTTGTACTGAACAAAAAGGTTTCCGGAAGAATATGACTATAAACATGGCGATATATGACTTTTTAAATAAAATTATGACTAACATTGATAATAAGACACCTGTCTGTGCTGTGTACTGTGATATGACACAAGCCTTTGACTACGTTGACCACAATATATTAAGAAATAAACTTGACGCCTACGGTATAAGAGGTAACATTCTTGACTTGTTAAGTACTTACCTATCAGAAAGAAAACAATTTACTGCTATTACAAACTTGAATTTTAAAACTAAGGAAGAAGTAACATACCTCTCTAAAGAACGCACGGTATATTTCGGTGTGCCACAGGGCAGTGTATTAGGCCCTTTACTGTTCTTAATTTACATTAATGACCTGCCCAAAGCTATAGACTTCCCGATATCACTTTTTGCTGATGATAGTACGGTCACAATAACATGTAATAACCCTGAATCATATGAACTTGAGGTCAACAATGCGGTGAATTCAATTATTTCTTGGCTTAATAATAACAATTTAAGAATTAATCTTGCCAAAACACAAGTAATGCATTTTGGCCATAAAAAACCTAGATTGGAAATGAATGTACAATATCAAAATAGCAAAATTCATGATGTAGATAGTGCAAAATTTCTAGGCTTAGTAATTGACAGACAACTTAATTGGAAGGATCACGTTGAAGCGCTTTGTAAGAAAATTAGTAGTTCATCCTTTGCCTTGTATAAACTTGCCCCTACTGTTTCCATAGATGCACTACTTACAGCGTATCATGGCCTTGTAGCATCTGTATTAAGATACGGTATAATTTTCTGGGGCAACTCAACAAATAGAGAAACTGCTTTTAAAGCGCAGAAGCGTTCTATCAGAGCCATGTTCAAACTTCAAGTTACAGACAGCTGTGAACCATTTTTCAAAAAATATAAAATTCTGACACTACCGTCTTTGTATATTTATGAGACTGCTTTATTTGTCAAATTAAACTCACACCTGTTTCCTAACTTATCAGATACTGTGAAACGTAATAGGCGAAAAGATATGTTACGCGGACGTAAAGCTAAAACAGCACTAATGAGAAAAAGTATATTCTGCATAGCCCCACAAGTGTTTAACAAAATTCCAAAATCGATTAAAGACTTAAATTTAAATTTGTTTAAAAAGGAACTTAAAGACTTGTTGTGTAAAAAGTGTTATTATAATTTAAACGACTATTTGAATGATACTTTGACATAATAATTAAATTGTAATTTTATAAATTTTGACATCTCTCTCTAATAATTTCATACAATTTGACAACTCTCTCAAATAATTTTATAGATTTTGACATTCTCTCTCTAATAATAATTTGACATTGAATATTAATTTGAATTTAATCCACACAAAAAATTTTTAGATGACATGCCATATATTGTTTACTAACTCAATGCTAACATAATATTTTTTATTTTTTCTTAAACATATTTATGATTGTGATTATGTACCTACCTACCAAATATTTGCACGCCACACGTGGCAGAATGTGATGAGACTATTAATTTATTTCAAGACCACAATTATGTACCATATTCTGACTAAATAAATGATTTGATTTGATTTGATTTGACCGCCTGCCACTCCTCCTCGCTCCGGACCATGGCCTCAACCAAGGCCCGGCGCGAGAGGTCTTCGCCGCCGATCGCCCCCACGAGGGCACGGCGATGCTCCGCCCAAGCAGGGCACACCTCGACTGTATGCTCCACCGTGTCCTCCGGGCGTTCCGCACAGTGGCGACACCCGGGCGTCACTTCAGCATGAATTCGGTGCAGGAAACTCCCGAACGAATCATGTCCGGTGAGGATCTGCGTCATGCGAAAGGTAAGGATGCCGTGAGGTCTTTCCAGCCACGCCTCAAAGAGGGGACTTACCGCCATGATTGTGGCGTGCCCAGCACTGGGTTGCGATAGTCGTTGACGCCATTTCACCATGAGATCCCGCCGGAGCTCTGTCCGCCATGCCGCAACCTGTCGCGGCAGTGGACTTTCACCCCGGCGTTGCATCTCCACGCGCATATCGTGCATGTGTGCAAGGACTGTTGCCTCCAGATCCCACGGTGGTAGGCCAGCCAGAAGGCTCGCCGCTTCGCGGGAGACCGTGCAGTATCCCCGCACCATCCTTATTGCCATGACCCTCTGGCAGGCGTTCAGTATGGCCGCCGGTTGCTTTTTCAGCGACGGCGCCCACACCGGCGCCCCGTAGAGGGCCATGGACCGAACGATCCCCGCGTAGAGCCTCCGGCAGGAGGCGTCTGGACCCCCAAGGTTGGCCAGCAGTCCGGTTGAGTTTGGGAGCCAGACGTCGGAAATGCTCCACGAAATTCCACCGGCTGTCGAGGACGAGTCCCAGGTACTTCATCGTTGACCCGACACCGATGTGAACTCCTCCTACCGTTAGTTGGGAACTCAATGGCGGCGCGTTCCGAGGACGGCGACCGTGGAAACACATAGCCTCGGATTTGTGAAGCGCCACCTCGAGTCCCAACTCCTGGATCCTATCAACGACCATCGCAACCCCGCGTGTCGCTAGAGCGACCGCCGCCTGGTACGACTCTCCCTGCGCTAGAACCAGCGTGTCGTCTGCGTAGCAAACCACGCTGACCCCGTCAGGGAAGTCGCCGCGCAGCACGTAGTCGTACCCGATGTTCCACAAGGGTGGCCCTAGTACCGACCCCTGCGGAACACCGCACGACATCTCTCGACGTTTCCAGTCTTCCTGGTGACCGGGGTAGACTATAAATCTATCCGACAGATAGGCCTCGACCACACGACAGAGGTATTCGGGCACCCGGTGGTACCGGAGTGCCCTCCGGATCGTACTCCAGGGCAGGGAGTTGAAGGCGTTGGCAATGTCCAAGGACACTGCCACGACACACCTGCCCCGGGACACCGCAGCCCCCGTCGTGAGGGCTCGCACGCGCATGATGGCGTCCACCGTAGAGCGTATCCTGCGAAAGCCGAACTGTCCGTCCGAAAGGTCCGGCCCCACCCGTGTTAGGTGCCCGACGAGGCGGTTTGCAATGACTCTCTCAAAGAGCTTGCCCACCTCGTCGAGCAGCACAATGGGCCGGTACGCGGACGGAGAGTCCGCAGGGCGCCCTGGCTTCGCTATGAGGACCAGTTTCCCCGTCTTCCAGCAAAGTGGGAACTGGCCCCTCTCCATGCATGCGCTGAAGAGCCCTCTCAGTCGAGGCCCGAGAGCCTCCATGGCCAGGACCCAGGCCTTCCCAGGCAAGCCGTCGGGTCCTGGGGCGGTGTTCTTGGCACTCAGCCTTCGCACCGCCACTCTCATCTCTACCTCGGTCACCTCTGGAGCATCGTCGTCGTCGTCGCTATTGCGGTCCGCGTCAGACACCACTGGTGAGGGCGGAGCCATGGGCGGGGGGGAGTGTTGCCCCCGCGCAGGGAACAAAGCGTTCACCGCACCCTCCACGATCTGGGGCCGGAGACTCTGAGTCAGCGGGGGAGCCCAGGGGCGGAGCTTTTCCCGTACTGTTTTGTACGGGCGCCCCCACGGGTCCGCGTTCAGAGACCCCAGCCACACGTTGCGGGCCTCCAGTTTGGCCCACTTGATCTCCGCTCGGAGGGTGCGTTTTGCCGCTCTGTATCCCTCATACAGCTCCGCCTCTCTGGCCTCCGCATCCGCCGGGCGGATGCGGCGCCTGCAGTGTCTAGCGTACCGGCGTCGCGCGTGACTGCATGCGTTGCGCAGTGCAGCGATCTCCGGCGACCACCAGCACACCTGGCGCTTAGCTCGCCCTGGATGGACTCGGGGCATTGCCGCGTCGCAGATTTGCGACATGGCCTCCCGGAACCACTCCGCCTCGACGTCGATGTCGACAGGCCTGCCCGGTGCTTGCACCCAGGCCTGTACCGTCGCGGCTTCCAGGAGGAGCTCCCGGTCCATCTGCTTAAGCGCCCACCGCGGACCGCAAGGGCTCTGTCGGACCGGCGCGGCCGAGGTTTCGGCGGAGACGTCAAACCGGATGTACCGGTGATCGGAGTACGTCTCCACCTCCTCCATAACGCGCCAGTCGACGACACGCGGCGACAGAGCAGGGCTGGCGAACGAGATGTCCACCACTGATTCTCCCCGCATCCGCACCAACGTGGGGACAGAACCCCGGTTCAGGACGACCAGGCCTAGCTCCAAAGCCCAGTCCTCCACCATCTGACCCCGTGGATTCGTGTACCGGGAACCCCAAGCCGTGTTCCAGGCGTTGAAGTCCCCGCAAATGACCACGGGGAGGGTACCAAACCCAGCGACGACGACAGTTAGCTCCATAAGGGAGACTTGGAGTTCGTCGAGAGATCTGTTCGGGGACAGGTAGACGCCTACCACTGCAATGTCCCCGAACCGTGCTGCCACGCAGCCCCGTCCCCTCGCAACAGCCTCGAGGGGCGGGGTACCAGCGGCGGCCGACGAGATTAACGTCACCGAGCCGTCTAGGTCCTGAACCCAGTCTCCACGGGGATGGACGTAGTACGGCTCGGAGACGACGGCGACATTTATAGACCACTGCGCCATGCTCTGGAGCAACAGATCCTGAGCGGGGGCGCAGTGGTTGATATTCGCCTGGAGGAGACGGAATGGGGCCATTATTGGCAGTCCGTCGTCTCCTCCCGAGCCCTTCTAGGGGGCACTGCCACGGCGGGTGCGGCGGCGACTGCGGCGGGTGCGGCGGTGAGAGCGGCGGGTGCGGCGGCGGGGATGGGCCTACGGGCTTTGCCCTTGGCCTTGGCGGGGGGGTCGCAGAACCTGCCCCCAGCCCGGTGATTGGCCGGCTTGCCTGCCGCCGCACATGCGTAGCAGTGCGGCGGAGCACGGCATTCTGCGGCCTTGTGACCGGGCTGGCCACACTGGTGGCAGCGGTCGCTGCGGTCCTCCTCTGCGGCGCAGTGGGCGCCAACGTGGTGCCCCACTTGGCACCGGAAGCACCGCAGAGGTCTGGGCTCCAGCAGTTTAACCTGCGCGGAGACCCAGCCCACCAGGAGCCGTCAGCCCTCCCCTGTGATGGTCTTGGCCGCCGACACGGGACAGCTAACCGTAACGGCTCGCATGCCCGTGCTGTCAGCGCGGATGGCGCCCGCCCGGACCTGTTCGGTCGTGCACCCGCCCGCCCTGACAATGGCGGCCACCACCTCGTCCACCTTGACGGAGTCGTCCAGGCCCATAATGCGCATGTCTATGCACTTGGTGGGCCTGGACACTCGGGCCTCCTCCGCATTGAGGGACGCTCTAATTCTTGCGGCTAGGGCATCCGCTGCAGGGCCGCTGGCCGCACCGGGGACCTCAAGGATTCGGGCCCCCGTGACCGTACGCTTCATGCGGAAGCCCCCAGCAGCTCCGAGCTCGCCAAGGTGGGGCAACACCGCCTGCTTCGCTTTCGCCATGACGTCGTCGTACGTCACGCCCTTCTTTTCCGCCTCAGGCTGCAGCGTAATTACTACAGCCTCGGAATTCGGGGCGCGAAGTCTCGCCGCCATGGCTCGCTTCCTCCTTTCCTTCCGCCTTGCGCGCTTTTTGGCCGCTCTGGCCGCCTTGCCCGCCTTCTTCGCGGCGCCAACAACCGTCCATGCGCCGCCGGGTTCCTCAGGTGGAGGAGGCGGTGGGCGGAGCCTGGTTGCCGCCGCGGCAGGTGGTCCCGCCGGTTTAGCGGCAGGCACCGCCACACCCTTTTGCCGCCGTTGCTGCTTGGCCTTCGGGGGTGGTCTCGCGGGCTCCGATGCCACGGCCCCGCGACCTGCTTGCCCCAATTGACCCGCCTTGGGCACAGAAGCCGCAGCCGCGGCGGCAGCGTAAGACTCCGCCCCTCGCTGCCGGCCAGAGGCCGCTAGCGGAGGGCGCAGCACGATGCCCTCCAGCAGGGACAGCTGCTGCTGAATGCGCAGCTGGAACTGCTGTTGCTGCTGTTGCAGCTGCTGCTGGAAAGCAGCCAGTTCCTGCCGCACCAGCGTCAGCAACTGATTCTCCGGCTCGGACTGGGCCTGGGGCCGGCTTTGCCCCTGCCCTTGCTTGCGCGCCCCCTCCGACGGCTCCTGACAGCCATCGCCATTTGGCACCCTTCCGAGCTCAGCCCGGACTTCAGCCCGGAGCTCGGCCCGAAGCTCCGCCTGGAGCTCGCTCCGGATTCTGGCCACCCTCTTCTCGAGAGAGGCGTCAAAAGCCTCCCGGAGGGACGCCGCGTGACGTTGGGCCGTCCTCTCCTTTGACGTCCTCTCTCTTTTGCGGCTCATATCCCGCAACAAGGTGACTGCCAGCCTCTGGAGGGACTCCATATCGGAGTCCGCCTCAGCACGCCTCTCGTTGCCAGATGGCTCCGAGAGGTCCCTTCCTGAGCTGGCCGCCCCGGGGTGACGCCCCTCCGTGGCAAGCCTGGCGGCTCGCTGAGCGGAGTCCTGGGCCGTTAGACCCCTCCCCCTTCCGCGGGACCGGCCCGCGCCACGGCTGCTGGTGGGGATTTTGCTCTGAGGAGAGGACTCCTCAGAGGACGACCCGTCCTCCCTCCTGGCAGACGCAGGGCGTTTCAGGGGGACACTTGAGTTCCTCCCGGGATCGACCACCGCTTCCTTCGCCTCCGAGCGCCCTTCTTCCCTCCTGACGAACTCGCAGCGTTTCTGGGAGGAACTTGTGTTTCTCCCAGAATCAACCGCCATCTCTTCCACCTCCGAGCCCTCCGAGCCCCCTCTGGATGCCGCGTCGGACTCCGACCGCGCACCATTCTCCGGTTTTTTTAAATATTTTAATTTAACTTTTTCCATTTTGTTCCCACGAGTATTATACTTCGGGTACTTGCTCAAAACACGTGGTTCGCACTAGAGACTAATTTAGCTACCCATTAGTCAAGCTAACAACCTCCCTCACGGTGCGCCGCCGCTTGGAGGTTTGGGGTAATTTTTTATAGAGATTGTCTTCCTCGCGGCCCGGGCGGTTAAGCCAAGACCCTCGTCCCCCATCAAAAGTCAGAAACATGACCTTGGACAATCTCTGGGGCTACGAGACTAACGGTGGCAGAAGGAGGAGCAAGCCTTCCTCCTGCCTGCCCGGCGGCAGTGTGAGTGCACGCCGAACCCGCTCTTACTTCGCCACTGTGCCCTCTGCTATAGCAGAGGGACACGCGTTGAAGCGTTCCGACAGACAGAACATTCGCAGACGACCATCGAGGCCCCTTAGGCAGCAATACCCAAGGGGGTCACTGGCCGCCTCCCAGGGTGCACCGTCCCGCAGACTGGCCTTCGCTCCGGACGTATCCGCAAGGGAACTACAGCCTGCGGGCACTCGTGGAGGTTTTCTGTCGTGGCACCCCTTGTGACTCGGGCCTGGTATTTATTGGACAGTCGGACGACGAGCAATGGATAGCTCGATCTGCATCTGACGACTCACGACACCCGAACCAATTATTTATGCCATTTTAATTTACTCTTTAAGAAGACGCGGACTTGCGAGGCAATTTTGACTGCGAACTAACTGGCCGGCGTAAATCGACCTGTGCAAAAAACTCCACAACTTTTAGAACCGGAAAACTGAAATGAATAAAGGTAATAGTCATTTTGTTCTCTTTTTTTAAGCTAAATGTCTGTAATTATTCAAAAAGATGAATGCTGTTTAAGATAATTCGGGTCACGTAAGAATTTATCAGTTTGACAAATTGCCGGTGAACGGAGCGGTGCTCAAGTATCTTAATAATAGTATCTTATATTTGGAGGTCAGAAGGAAATGGGGGATGACCTTTTCATACTTGTAATTAGAAAATTAAATTCGTTTTTTTTGAGGTTTTAGGGTTTTACTCGTACCAAAGAAGTTGGTGTAGATTTTTTAAAATTTTCAAGAATTTTTATTTGTGCGGAGCGAGAGAGCATGTTGGGAATGGTACTCTTCATTACTGACTAAAACCCACCCTGTTCCTTCTTTGCCTTTGTTCGTTTTTTTGAGGTTTTAGTGTTTTACCAAAGAAGTTGGTGTAGAATTTTTAAAGTTTCAAGATTTTTTATTTGTGCGGAGCGGGACAGTTTTTCTGACTTATACTGACTAAAAACCACTCCTGTTTCTTCTTTGCCTTCGTTCTAAGGCCCGGGGTCTCTTTCGCACAACCCATGGCCCAGTACGCTTCAACCTGCTGGACCCGTACAGTTTTGCTGACATCTCGTTGAGGCGCCCGTAGAACACTACGCACCATCCACGACTCGAGGTCGGTTCAGACGGTCGGACGGTGAGCTACCCATTGCTCGCCGTCTGCAAGCCCACGCCGACAGTGGCTGGAAATCGAAATTTTCAAGAACTATGGCTTTAAATTCATTTTCATTTGGTCGATGGAGTTGCTTGTCAGTAAAAATTACGATTTCCCTATTCATCTTTTCATCCCTTACTAAAATTCTTCGAGATGAATTTTCAAAAATCTTACCTTAGCACTTGTATTTGTGATATTTTGAAGTGTGTCTATGAAGTTTCTTGCACGTTCTTCTCCATAGAGATCTACGCTTTGGAACGTGCAATTTAACTTCACTTTTTTCCTCTCCCAACCAATTTTCATTCCCTTCTCTCCCACTTCTCTCCCAAATTAGTTAGCATTTTAGCAACTTTTTTAAACGAAAATTATTTAAAATTCTAATTCCTTACTATTTTTCTACCACAAATGTAAATCTCGACGGTGGACCTTTCCAAGTCGCCGTCTTAACACGACACTGGCAGAATAGTCGCTATTGGCTCAATTGCCATAAAAAAAAACTTCACTTTTCTGACTGACCGACATTTTGACAATTCAAAAGTGCCTGTAACTTGTCTGTTTGAAATAAACGTTTCTGATTCTGATTCTGAATACATGATTATTTCTAGAGCAAGTGTGTTGTTAGCTTATGCGGTGTGAATTTAGGATTTTAATTAAACAGAAAGCGTGATTGTTTGAGGGCTTAAAATAAGGCCCTCGACACAAAAACACATCTCTTAGCAAAATTAAATGAAGTTCAACAGCCAAAAAAAAATACAAATGAAAGAAAGTAAATTTATTTGGCACAATACAAAGCACGCGCACAATAGTTAGATAAACACGAAATAAAAAAACCAAGCAAGTGCGAGTCGGACTCGCGCACAGAAGGTTCCGTACAAACTTACCTATGAAAAACAATTTAGTTCCCGAATTTCAAAGATTTTTACGAATCGCAAAAAAGTTTTTTTTTTTTGAGACGCAACTACAAGCAGCTTTTAATTTTTTTTCCTATGCTTGCGCTATGAGACCTTGCTTCATGCCAAATTTCAAGATTCAAGGTCAACGGGAAGTACCATATGAATTTTGATTCCATTGAGAGTAGCGAAAGTTAAATGTCCAAACACGACCTGTGCAATAAAGAGTATTGGAATACACGATAATTAATAGTCTTTTTTATTATATAAGTTGCAAATACTTCTGTAATACGGACACTGTATGTCAAAATGTGGTGCTGGAGACGGATGCTAGGAGTATCATGGACAGAGTTTCGTAAAAATGATTCCATATTAAAAGAACTCGGCGTCAGACAGCGCTTATCATCCGCAGTGCAGTCGCGCATTCTGACCTTCTTCGGCCATGTATCACGTCGTAGTAATGACTCCTTAGAGTGTCTTGTAGTGCAGGGCAAAATTGAGGGCACCAGGCCACGTGGTAGATCACTAATGAAATGGACAGACCAGATCAAGGCCGCAACAAAGTGCTCGGTTTATGAATGTACCCAGAAAGCTGCAGTCCGCGATGAATGGCGCCGCATTACAAGGATGATCACTTATCATGATTCACAGTGATGATCACGACCACTCTGGCAAGAGTGTACCGACTCAGAAGAAGAATGTCAAAATGTACATTTTATAGTATTTTACCCAACTAATAACATCTGCCAGCCGCCAATTTCATGTCGAGTCTAGTCCGCTATAAAAATAAGATCTTATATGAGTTTACTAATGTTAGAGAAAATACAATACATAATTTTCCGATGCTCTTGGCTCCAGGGCGAAAAATGTTTGGAGGTCGAGCAATGTCTTTTACGTTTTTTGCAACATTAACGGCCGTATCTTGTTTTTTCTCATTAACTCAGAAGTTTGATTTTTCCGAGCTTCAGGGGACCACTGACCTGAATATGTGGTTCTAATTTCAACTCGTAACCTCCACGCATTCACCGGTCTTGACAGACAAACAGATAGACAGAATGACAACAAAGTGATCCTTAAAGGGTTCTGTTTTTCCAGTTGAGATACGGAACCTAAAAAGAAGCAAAAATACAATCGTATGCCTCACGGCGTCTCCAATATAGGTCCAGTTCAACGTAGATACCAGACATTGCTAATGTCTGTCACTGGTGTTTAACAGAACTTGTGGTGGTGACGTAACGGACGTATTAATTGTTTAGTAGAATATACGGAGTGTATGGGACAGCTCTCCGCAAACTTTAAGGGCTTGGAAACTGAACAACCTTCCACAAGATTGTTAAGCAGGAAACGAAAAAAAATAGACAAAATTTTGAATTTGGTTCAGTTTCGTCTACGGAGCAAGCCCAGTAAAGTTTGCAGATCTGTCACTTATACCACAAAATATATAGGTATAGAAGACAATCTACATACAAAGCGCGCTCGAGCAACGCACACAAAGACACCGCTCACAGACACGATGTCTCAGTCACGTCTCGGATCACTCGTCGAACAATTCCGGCTCAAACGTTTATTAGTGTGCGTCCACCGAGCGTAGGTAGAAAAAATGAAGTACATACATGAGATTTTCTTCTGTACCTATCTATTTTGTGTTATACCCTGTATAGCGGTAATGCGAATCGGAAGACGCAGCGTTGCAAGGCTTTTCACAAGGTAGAATGATGACCTGGTGAGGGTTTGGGACGGGAGAAGACGAACAGGGCCGGTCGTTATGGCGACGTTGGGAAGGTATAACGCCGCGCACACCGACATGCTGCTGCTCAACCTCATGCGCATGAACGGCTTGACGCCCAAACACTCGCGCCATAGTAAGTCATGTGCTGATCGTATTTATACATAGACGGTGGACGTCTTTCGGCTGAATTAATGATACGTACTTAAACAATGTTATCCATTAAAATAAAGTTTTAACTAGTTTATATTTAGTAAAATGTGTTAAGTGTGACACTCATCTCTCCGAATAAAAATGTTATTGCCTAAAAAAAAAAACCACAACGTTTCTAAGATACCAGTACATAAATTACAGATTCTTTTAAAGGTAGGCAGCCATTTCTTTCGAGCCTTTCAGGAGACGCTGCAAAGAATACATATGATTTTATTCAGGGCCTTTTGATATTAAAATGTTGGTAGCTTATAAATATTTAATGCAATCTCGTTTTAAGTACCGTGTGTGATGTTACTCATTGCGGAACTCAAGAGTGTTTTGACCGACTGCGTAGGAGGAAGGTGAGTTATGAATTTTGTATCGTGGGCTCTTGTTTTTTTATGTGTGTTGTGGGTTAGGGCGGTTAAAATTACATCACAAGGAGACCTGTCGGGAGTTTTATGAGTTTGTGTTGAGTGTCAGGCTTTTTGTAAAACATTAAGCTGTTTTCATTTGGCTTGTGTTGTGGGTGGTGCAATATAGCTATATAACAGTAAAAAAAAACACAGAAAACAAAAAAAAACTAAAGTATGATTAAAAAAAAAGTATAATTTTGAAATTTGAACTTAGAATTCCATGTCAATCAAAAGTTATCACTGTTAAAAAAAACTTTAAGGTTGAGTTGCACCATTTAACTATAACGATAACCATACTTTAACCAGCCGTGAAACGGCCGCCTATTGGTCAATTTGACGATTTGACAACTGTTAACGGCTTTGTTATCGTTATAGTAAAATGGTGCAACTCACCCTAATTTTATTGGGACCTACACTCCTCCCAACTTCCTACTTTCTTAGGTATAACGATGGCACGTATTTACAATACCAATCGTTTACTGCAGTTGGCATTAATCATAACATCAATGCAATCAAAGTCAAAATCGGTTGAACGAACATTAAAAAAGTTTGTCTAATCTTATCGGGAATGAAGTATACTTAGTATTTTAAATAACGATATTTATTAAAACTAAGTTAAATCTTACTGTATTAGGTTTGAAGTTACCGATTCCAGCTAGCCTAAGTTTTTGTAAAATCGTGTTCATCACCTTCTTGCTAAGGAAATCAGCAGAATTTAACTTTTTATTCAGAAAAAGAAGATCTAATTTTCTTTATCCATTTACCATTTTTCTACCTACAAAGAAATACCCTTTCATCGCTACAAAATCTCTATTTTCACCGCAGGCAACAATACTAGGTTTCAAAATTTATACGAATTAGATGTTCTATAGTCTAGAGTACAGTATACATGCTCCGTTCTCCGGATCCGGCCGAGTTATCTTACAGTATTTATTCTGGTCTGCCTGAGTGCAGCGATTGGGCCGCGTGACTGGACTGCTAATGTTCGGATTGAGTTGCTATCGTCTGCGGTTAAGCTAGCATCCATTGGAGGATTGAGTGATACCTTTAGGGCTATCTAAATTTAACCGGGTTTGTTCAATAGTTTTTTTTTTTTTTCAATCAATCAATCTTCATTTGTTGTAATAGTTTGCTATTAAATCCTGCCCTGTTTAATAAGAAAATAAAATAAATTCCTCTAGATTTATAAGGTTTAATACTGGTGCCTGAATGATCCGGCTCGAAGAACCGTATTAAGCTTTTGATTTTTTAATGTGAATGCTGTTAACCTAGAATTTGAATTAGAAGTCTGACTGATTCAAGGCTTCACGAAGTATAAGTATACTTATCTATCATCCACGAAAATAATACTAGAGAAGATAGCATAAATGAATATGGCCAATAACATGCCACCACATAATTATTGCTGAATGTCTTATGACAGATTGCATTAAGAAGGACTAAAAAAAAATCTTTTTAGTCTAAACATTACAGATCTCAAAAAAATACAGGCCACTTTGTGAGTAAATCCTCTCAATGGATGCGCACCTATAGAAGACAACACAAGCCAGTACCCGTGAAATAGCTTGTATACTGCAATCGTATCGCTCCCATTCTTAGATACACGCCAGCACCGAGCTTACTGCTGAAAGATAATAATACAAATACCTTGTAATAACGTACTGTATTGCTATTACTGCCGTTCGGAAAACTTACTGTAATAGGACTTAGAAAATAGGTATTGGAGGAAAAATTTGTTGGAGGAAAAATTTCGTATTGTTTGCAGACGCTAACGATTTGTCCCAAAGAAGCTGTATAATATCACAGTCACTGTTAAATGGTCTTGAAACTCTTTAATGCTTTTTTTTGGGTTTCGTACCTTAGTGTGTAAAATTGGAACTCTTAAGGCGAAAGCTGCGTTAAAGATAAACCACACGTTGCGATGCGGCGCCGCACCGCAAGAATTTCGACGAATCCACCCCGCTCGTACGGCCCGCCGATTCGACAAAATATTTGCGGTGCGACACCGCACCGCATCGTGTGATTTAGCCCTTAAGGGCCAAGCGCCCGAAAAATGCCATAAAACAGTGATTTTCTGCGGCCTACTCCTCCGTAACGGCAAGGTCAATTTGTTTGAAAAAAAAAATGTTTATTATAGATTCATGAACAATAATATCAACATTTGATTTTTTCGTACAATTAATACTTTTGTCAAAAAAAAATATTTTGCTATTTCGCAACTTTTCGCAACTTTTCCCTACTCCTTCGAAACGGCTTAGACATACGGAAACATTTTTACACATAAAAATTGGTGGTTAAATATTCTTCAAAGTGAACATTGCATATGTAAATCAATCAATATCTCGCAGAGAAAATGGATTTAAAGCGCTTTCCGGGCGCTGCTGGCCGCAAATAAATGCACAGATTTGCGTACTGCCGCATAGGCGAGCGCGAGAGTGGCGTTCACATAATTTCGGCCAGATGGTTCAAGGAACTATACGCCTTAAGCGGACGACCGCGTGGGCGGCCACACGGATACCCGTCACGTGTGTCGTGTGCGGTAGTCCTCGTTGCAACCTGCGTAGTGCCCGCGACGGGTGTCCGCGCGGCGAGCCGCGACGGAGTACTTTTGTTTGGGACCGCGCGGACGCATGCTTAACGTAGCGTCGACCCTTATAGAATTAATTTGTTGTCCGTCTGTCAGTCAATCTATCTGTCCACCTGCCAGTCTGTTCCTTTGTCCATCTGTAAATACCGTTTTTCTCGGAAACGCATAGAGATATCAAGCTGATATCAAAAACAAAAAACTCAAACTTCTAAGTCAATGCAATCTAAAGATAAGACAGTTAATATCTTTATTAAAATTTAAATTCAAATAAAACATCAAATCAATCAAAAATAATTTTTAAATAGCATTAACTACATGTCCAAGATTAAAAAAAAAACCATCATACGTACTAATTTTTTCAATTTTTTCACAAAACAGATTTTGAATCTCACCTCTAAAAGCCTTAGCTAGGGGAAAGTTTGGAAGAATGACCGTGACCCTAAAACGCTAAGGTTAAACAAACAAAATAACCTATGTGGGTTTTAGTCAGTACAAGTCTGATATCGCCCTCTCGCTCTACACTTGAAAAAAAATCTTCTAAAAGTCTGATCAAGACCGCATCTAATTACTAAAGCTGTTATTCCAATATGCGACATCTAGGTATATGACATAAGAACTAATCCTGCATCGCGCAGTTAGTTCTCCGTGCGATTTGAACATACAGAACAGCCCGTCAGACCCTCAACAACGAACATCAGCGCAGCCTTCGTGCAGCCACTAAAAACTTCGTGACGTCATCATCACTTTCTCAAACTTTCGAGCAGTGAGCCATACAGCGACGGCGTTCCCATGCCATCGACGGCGTTCCCCAAGCCGTCGACGGCGTGTATTGTTCCCACGCGTCTCAAGGTCAGCAACCGTAGGGGCCCAGCAGGGTCGAAGCCTACTGGGACCAAGGGTCTGCTTCTGAAAGGAAGGCTCGGCCCCGGTATGAAAGGCAGCAAAGGAATGGGGTAGGTTTTTTTTTAGTCAGTAAGAGTCTGACACTATCTCCCGCTCCGCCCAAGGGTGGGGGATGTCATCTGGATCATTTTTACCCACCGAAACAAAAAATACCCACGGCTATAAAGGGTATCCTGTCCACCAGCATGCCTAAGCTATTTTAAATGGTTGACCAAAATTAATCGTAAATTTAAATTGACGTGTATTTTGAATGCTCTCAGTGACCATTCATACGTCAAGTGGATACGATAGGGAATAAAATTGATCCCATTAGCAGTGAGTTAATTGATGTGCAGATATAATATCCTAAATGCAATCAAACCAGTCAAAATGATATTGAATCGCTGGGCATCGTTGGTTGATGGTTAGTTTTGTTTATAAACAATTTTTTTTAAATACCTATTTATTTGACATTTACACTTATTTAAGTATCACACGAACATTATAAAAGTGAAAGTTTATGAGTGTGTGTAGAAGAAGTAAAATATTCGGTCTCTTTAGTAGTGCGAAGTGAGACGCGGGGGCGGAGAGTGTCAGTGATTGGCTCGCAGCGCCATCGCATATTGTCTACACATCTCCTTGCCAGACACCCAACATTTCTTCGCTTACACAAACTTACCCCAAGTTTTTTTTTTAAGATCAATCCATGCCTTTTTCCGCTCAATGGTGGTGGGTTGATCGAGAGGGCGTGTCAGACTTTTACTGACTAAAACCAAATCTGTGTCTTTTAGTCACTCTTTGTGTTTTAGAACCACAGCGCCGACCCCTTAACTCCACCGGAGAGTGAATGGGCTGCAAGATTGTCCGAGAATTGCAGGATTATTCGAAAGTGTCACCGCGGCTCTGAATCATAAAGAGCAACTGAAGGGATACGGCTGAATTTCAGTCAGTAAAAGCCTGACACTCTACCCCTGGACAAAAAAGACGAGATTCTCTTTCTTTGAATAGCATTGAACGCGTTCAGCCTCTCCTCCACGAACATGCCAGCGGCACGACACTTTCGTTTCAACCCGATGAAGTAGCTGCAGATGTTGTTGAATCACAAATAAATTTGTGCTAAATAACCACTCCAAAAACAAATGCAATTTACCAAGTTCCTGATCACCAAACAAAAGGTTCCTGATTGTAATGCCCGCGATAATAACCGGCCGGACGCGGAAACGCGTCAGATATTCCAACCGGACCGGTTTTAATACGGGCCACAATCGAAAACAATGGTAATGTGCGTACATTGTTTTGCGACATATGTACCATTTATTTATTAAAAGGGGCCATTTTTAAAACGGTTTTTATTACGGCCGCTTTAACATGAGATGGTGTTTTGTTTTACAGCCGCGAGTTAGGGTTTGATTTTTGTTTCGTTTTGAATTTTAGATGGGTAATGAATTTATTGAATGGAGGTGTTCTCGTCGACGGCGCGCACTGTTCCCGCGCGCCTCAAGGAGCTATCAGCAACAGCAGGGGCCTAGCCGGGTCGAAGCCTACTGGGGCCAGGGTTATCTGAAAGGGAAGCTCGGTCCCGATACGAAAGGAACGAAGGAACGGGGTGGGCTTTTAGTCAGTAAGAGTCTGATACTATCTCCCGCGAGCCGCCCAAGAGCGGGGGTTGTCATTGGATGATTTTTCCCACCATAAAAAGGGTGTTCTAAACGCCAAAAAACTGGCAAGAAGTGGTGAGCAGTGGCGACCCAATGATAACATGCCCAATTGTATCATGGCTTTGAATTACGAGTTGTAGCTCGCACGTTCAAACCCAGCCAGGCGCATTTTTTTGTGCAATTTATTTCTTAAACACAGCTCTCAAAACGGTGAAGGAAAACATGAGGAGGACCGGTAAGTCCAAGAAACAAAAATATTAAAACGCTAGCTTTTGCCCGCGGCTTCGCTCGCGTTAAATTCGGGGTAACACGGTTCCCCTTTCTGTGGGGGGTTACTGAACTCCCCTTAGTGAACTCCACTGCGGGTGACGTAACCTTCGACAAACTTATTATTTGCGGTTGGTACAGTAATTAGGGATTGAACCGCAAAATTAAGATTATCAGATTATCAGACAGACAATTTTCTTTTTCACTCACATTTTTGGGTTCGGTGTCGGTCTAGTAACACCCCAGCCTTTTTTTTTGATATTTTTAATGTACAGAATGGGACTCTTACTGACTATAAAACGGGATGGGTTTTTTAGTCAGTAAGAGTCTGACACTATCTCCCGCTCCGCCCAAGAGCGGGGGTTGTCATAAGATGATTTTTCCCATCGAAAAAAAAAAATGCCAAATCAAAACCCTTTGAAGTTTTCGTTTCAAGTTCAAGCAAAAATGAATTTAGCGGTTGTCAAGCGGAAGTGTCTATCTTTGTACATTTTGCAACATAAAAGCCCATTTTTTTCAGTCGGTAATAAACGTTAAAAAATAACAGGTCTCATTTTTAAGTAGGTATTTTAATATACAGATACTAGAAAAAAATACGTGTGTAATTTCTGTAACATAAAGTCAGATTGGTTACAAACTGTCGTTAACCGCGGTTTATGCTTGTTTGTTTCATATTTATTAGGCGAAACTGACGTGTTATTAAAAAAGTTGCTCCTAATTTCTTTTTTATTACTCGTCTCTATGTACATTTTTTGGCCATATACATTTTTGTTTGGTAGTAAAAAATAAAACGTATTTTTTGTAATGTTGGCTGTACCTAAAACATTTTCAAATTGCCCAACGAATATAGAGTATAATAAAGATAAAATTATTATAAATTTAATGAAAAGTCTAACTTAAAATGTATGCAGAACTAATTGACTGCAAAGCTTTCTAATAACCAAATTCTCAGCGCAGGCTACTGCAGAAAAACCCAAAGTAAAATGTTTAAAATATGCAAAATGATTAAGAATTGAAAGGATTAAAAACGGATTTCGGACTTGGCGCGCTAACGATAATTACTACCAAATGTTCTTTTAAAAATCTCCATTGCAGGAATCATTCCGTTTTAGGCGTTCATTAGTTAACGTTAGGCATTTAGTGCCTAGTGCAAGTTTTTCCTCTTTCTTTTTTTTTTAATTCTTCGTACGAAAACTTAAAAAAAAACAGTGAAAGGTTTTAATCGCGGCAGCCCGCAGCAAACTTTATCACCGAATTACATGGCATTCGGGCAGCCATATTCTTTTTTTAAATTTTCCATTTTGCTTTATGGTTTATTTTTTGTCATTTCTTTCTTGTCTCTGTTTTTGTATGTGGCCGGCTTTATGAGTAATAGGATTGTGGAAAATTAAAACTATATGGAACGGGAATGGAGTCTCTTTTGATATGTTTTTTTGCGAATTTTGGATTAATTTAAATGGAGTTGATACGTTTTCACTATAATTTTATTTTAATGCCTTATATGTATCAGCCCGTAAAATTAAAAACGAATATTTTAATTAAATTTCTCGTGATCATTCTTTTTTAAAAATGGAGCTATGAGTTTTTCATGGAACTTATAAATTACCTACTTGTTTTGAAACTATTATCAAACTGTAAACATCTATTAAGTAGTTGAAAATAAAGTTGTTTCTCAGACTTCATTCTAAAGCAAAATCTTGATTTTAATTTTATGAGTAATTTTATGAGTTACTCATAAAATAAAAACAAGATTTTGTTTAAATTATTATTTTAATTCAAACTGAAAGTGTCTAATTGATAAGAATTGGTTTAGATTAATATAAAACGTCCTAAAGACGCATTATTCATATTTACTATATGTATATTTATACTAGCTTTTGCCCGCAGCTATGCGCGTACATAAAACGTAGCCTATGTCACTCAAGAATAAAGCAGGATTTTAGCGGTGATAAAATTATAGCAAGCAAGCGCTTTAAAAAATAAACTTTACCTCTCTATAATTATTAGTGTAGATTTATTATTATATTGGCATATGTGAAACAAAATATTTTGAATTGAACTGAATATACCTATTTGAAAATCAACCGGATACTGCTGATTTTTTTGTTCGTTAAGTTGTTTATACTCATGAGTTACACTCAACCCAATTTTTTTTTATGATTAAAAAAAGTAACGATGACATAAGTATTACAGACATCTTGTATATTCTAACCCACAGATACCAATTACAAGTCACGTTTCCCTCTAATCATAGCCCTTATAGCCACCGTCGTAAAGGTCATTATTACGGAATACGATACCTTTATTCTAAGCTACTAATGTAAAAGATGTGAAAGTTTGTGTTTGGATTTAAGTTACTCTTTACTCTTTTGTATTATATTTATATGCATAGTTAGGTTTTAGCATAAATAGTTTATTTAGTATTTAAGTTTTTTTATATACATAATTATTAAAATAATTTATGTATATAATAAAAAATTATAAAAAAGTAAAAAAAAAAGTTACTCTTTTGATTGACCTTTTGCCCTAGTGGTTAGTGACTGCTATGCCGGAGGTCATGGGATCGATTCCCACCCAGGGCAAATGTTTGTGGTATGTGTATGATCATATGTTCTGTGTCTAAGTGTAATTTATCTATAGTTTGTATGTATTTAGAAATATATAAGTATGGTTATCACTTGTATGTGTGTGCACTTAGTTGTGGAATATTCTTTAGGAAGTCAACCCATGACCTCAGTACGCAATGGCTCTGCTGGACCCCTACGGTCTTGCTGGCATCTCTTTCAACAACTGAAATTGAGGCACGCGTCATCGACGTCTCGTGCTCGATCCGGACGATTGCCAGACGGCCAGACAACGAGCTACCCATTGCTCGTCAAAAATCGTCGAAAGTGGGATTAGGATCCCGACGGCTGGGGCGTGAGGATATCCTTTTCCTCACGCGTGTGGCCTCCACCTTCGCTAGCATTACTGTAGAATACAAAAGAAAGACTTCCATCACGATTATAAGTTCCCATTGAAAAAATTCTGACCATCACGCGGGAAAAGACGCTGCGAAATCTAGTCAGACAACAATTTGTAACGTTACCATAACATTTCAAGTAATTAAAACGCCAATATGTCGTGTAATGAAACGCCCGTAATTAGGTATTTGTTTTTATTGGCAATTTCCAGTTATCGGCCATTGATTTATTGTGAATATGGTGTCTCTGGTATCTTGTTTTGTAATTGATAACGAACCTCAATAATGATGTAGTGTGTTTTATTTGTGGTTTGATTTCTGATAGAGTTATATGATTTCGTGACATAGATGTATCGTGTTACCGTCCGGCAACTGTCCGGACTGTCAAGTCGACCAGTTAAGTCAAGTTGTCATCAACCGCAGGAGCCCAGCAGGGTCGAAGCCTACTGAGGCCATGGGTGATGCGAAAGAGATCCCCGGAGCCCTGGAATAATGGCGCTTCGCCTCGTCATATATACCGCGTACCTACAGCGAAGGACTAGCACAAACTGCCTGCTACGGTCTTCCCGTCCGATTATAATTTGGGTGTCTTCAAGGCTAGAGTGAATAGGCTCTTATTAAACTAGTGCTCCTCACCATCAACGATTGCATCACTGCTTACCATCAGTTGGGATCGCAGTCAAGCACTAGTTTATATAAGATAAAAAATGAAACAGGAGTGGGTTTTTAGTCAGTAAAAGTCTGACACTATCTCCCGCTTCGCCCAAGAGTGGGGGATGTCATTGGGCGATTTCAGTCCATCTTCAAGATATCGGCGGTGGAGACCACTCGCGCCGGGGCTTGATTGAGGCCATGGTCCGGAGCGAGGAGAAGTGGCAGGCGGTCGCCGACTTCTGCGAAGCAGTAATGCTCGCAACGGAGGAGACCGACTGCATCAGGCAACAGCGTTCTCGCCGCCGCCGCTGGAATTCTGATCCCGATTTCCGGCCACCAAGGGCGCGGGCTTGCGCAATGAGCAATGGGTAGCTCGCTGTTCAGCCGTCCGGTAACTGTCCGAACTGAGCCCAAGTCGTCGACGGCGCACTCTGTTCCCGCGTGTCTCAAGGAGTTGTCAGCAAGAGGCAACGAAGGAACGGGGTGGGTTTTTAGTCAGTCAGAGTCTGACACTATCTGCCGCTCTGCCCAAAGGCGGGGGATGTCATCTGCATGATTTTTACCCACGAAAAAAAAACTTGGCATGTGTATTTTTATTTTATTATTATGATTTTATCTTAATTTCCTAATTGGGGTGTATAAGGGTATGCATTACTCAAGTTACATGTTGTACGTCTGTAAAAGGAGCGTTCGTTGGGCGGCATGGTGCGAAATAAATCTCTTGGTACGACTCATCCGAGCGTGGCGACAGAATCGGCAGCGAACACTCC
Source organism: Mythimna albipuncta (assembly GCA_929112965.1). Lineage (NCBI taxonomy): Eukaryota > Metazoa > Arthropoda > Insecta > Lepidoptera > Noctuidae > Mythimna > Mythimna albipuncta. The sequence goes on from OV815973.1 coordinate 5,483,229, forward strand.
GACCGGCTTTATTATTTAAATCCTCAATTCAACAACTTATGGCCTTTATTGCTGGACAGTTAAGTTATTGTTTTCAAGTTTATTTTTTTCCGGGTGGTTAAAATCATCCAGATGACATCCTCCGCCTTTTTACATAGTAATGATAGAAAAAAATAATAATATACATAGATAGTAGAAAATCATCCCAAGAGATTATACCTACATCATCATCATGTTCCAGCCCTTCAAAAAAACCGACGAAAAAAAAAGTTGCGATGACTCCAAATATAATGGGATGTTACTTGAGGTCGGCGCAACATGTTTTTTTCTTCACCTTATCACTAACTTTTCTTTCATATCACTTTCTACTCTCGAAATAAAATTAAAAGTAGACTATGTGCTGTTTCAGCACATAGTCTACCCAAAAGGCTTGAAGGAACGGGGTGGGTTTTTAGTCAGTAAGACTTTAACACTATCTCCCGCTTCGCCCAAGAGCGGGGGTTGTCATAAGATGATTTTCCCACCATAAAAAAATATGTACCAAATTTCATTGGGAGCGTGAAGTAGTAGTAGGAGAACAGTGGTGACCGAGTGGTAATGGCCCCGACTTACGAGTTGTAGGTTGCAGGTTCAAACCCAACCAAGCGCATTGATTGTGTAATTTATTTCATCACTACTGCTCTCAAAACGGTGACGGAAAACATCGTGAGGAAACCGGCATGTCGTAGAACCAAATTAAAATTCGAAGACATTTGACATTCACCAAGCCGCACTGGGCCCGCGGGTTGTATTACGGCCCATTCCACCTCCTAGAGAGGAGGCCTGAGCCCCAGCAGTGGGAACATTAAAAAGGCTGATTATGTGAAGCAGTAACAAACACACACAAACACTCACCAACTTTCACCTTGATAATGTGATGTGAAGCAATGAACTTATTTTTACTGCACTCTCCGGCTATTCAAAACAGTTTAAGAATAATGTTACTGTCCTTTTACCTCTCTGTGGAGTTTAAACCTCCAGTGAGCGGTAAGCGGTCACCCCTGGTCACAGTTGATAAGTGGTTGTATTCCCGCGCCTTTTCACCCCCACATCTATTTGCCCCACACCTATTTGCCCCACACCTATTTACCCCCATTCTTTTGTCATTCCCCCCACGTTTCACTACAGACTTGCATGATTGTTGTGACGTATTATTACGGTATGTTGTTAGTTGTTGTGTTTTAAAAATAATTGTAGGAAATCGAATCAAGGGACTTCAGTGATTTTAGCACGAATATTGACTTACTCTCTTTCTTCTTTGACTTTTGGTGGATTACGGCCCATTCCCTCTCCTAGAGAGGAGGCTTGAGTCCCAACAGTGGGAACATTAAAAAGGCTGATGATGATGATGATTGACTTTTTTTTTCTTTCTTTATTAATCATTACATTTTTTTTACATTAGTTGTTGCGCCGACCCCAAATAAAATGGGACAAGGGCAGGAAGAAGAAGAAGAAGAAGAAGAAGTTACAACAAAAACACTTGTCTGAAACCTTTCAAAGGTTTATGTGACAAAGTGGAGGTAGCAAGCTCGCTCGCAGCATGTTACATTAAAATTTATATAATTTAGCTTAATGCTATAATTTTTGAGATGTGATGTTACCAGTAATATAAAGCTTTATCAAAGTAAGTTTACATTTTTTATAAGTACTAGTGACAATATTTGATTGCACATGTTTTGGAATTTTATTTAAATTATCGGGTTATATTATATACCCAGGTTCTTATACCACAAACATTTACAGTTGTAGGTACTTTATATGTTGGCAGGTAATCAAGATCACGTAACTCTAATCTCTCTCGCTAATCAAGATCAAAAAAATGTAATAAATAATTTAATAATTGTAATGGTATAATTATAATTATAGGTACTACTAATACCATTGTATTTAATGCGTTTTATGGCCTGTTCACGACTGGTTTAGCGGTGAGCGGCGCGGGAAGCGGGGCGACGTCAGTAAGCGGCCGCGCGGCGCTATGAGCGGCGTCTCGTGGCGTGCTTCATGCATGTTCATACTTTACCGCTTACCGCCCCGCGTTTAGTTACCGCTCACAGCGATGAAGGGGCCGGTAGGTCGATTTTTCTGGTTCAATTATTACCCAAAATAATAACCTCACTTGTTTTTACCACGTACATCGAAAGACTGGAAAAAATTATCGTCATTAACACGCTTATATTAGCTTCACCTGTATGTTTGTAACCAACGCCTTTGAGCTCGATTTTGACCTATTTTGGGCGATCAGATTTTCTTCAATCTTTTTTTGTGTAATTTCTAAAGATTCTTATGTAATTGTATAAAAACTGTATATGTCTCAATGAATAAATAAATAAATATGCCTGCTGCGATTTTCTCGCCGATTATAATTTAGGTGTCTGTAAGGCTAAAGTGAATAGGCTCTTAATAAACTAGTGCGCTTCACCATCAACGATTACTTCACTGTTTATCATCCGGTGGGATCGCAGTCAAGCACTAGTTATATCAATTTAAAAGAACTGGCCAAGTGCGAGTCGTACCCGCTCATTGAGGGTTCCGTAGCTGCAAGTAATATAATATAAAAGTTCTTGTAGTTCGTTGTAACTTTGATCGATGTTTTAATAATATTGTAATTTTTTAGATTTATGACGTATTAAAAATAACTATTTACTAGATCTCGTTCAAACCAATTTTCGTTGGTAGTTTGCATTGTAATGTACATCATATATTTTTTTTAGTTTTATCATTCTCTTATTTTAGAAGTTACAGGGGGGGGGGGACACATTTTACCACTTTGGAAGTCTCTCTCGCGTAAATTATTCAAGTTAGAAAAAAATGATATTAAAAACCTCTATATCATTTTTGAAGACCTATCTACAGATACCCCGCGCGTATGGGTTTAACGAAAAAAAATTTTTGAGTTTCGGTTCTAAGTATGGGGACCCCCAAAATTTATTGCTTTTTTTCTATTTTTGTGTGAAAATCTGCGGTTCACAGAATACATCTACTTACTAAGTTTCAACAGTATCTAATAGCTCTTATAGTTTTGGAAAAAAGTGGCTGTGACATACGGACAGACAGACAGACATGACGAATCTATAAGGGTTCCGTTTTTTGCCATTTGGCAACTTATGTATAAAGAACTAACTTCTGCCAGCGGTTTTTCCCGCGTGTAAGTAGAAAAAATATAGCTCAGTCACCCAGTAATAAAGTAGCATTGTACTGGTGAACGAACTTTTAAAATTAGTTCAGCTGTTTTTGAAATCATTGATTTGATTTTTCAATGAATATAACATATTTTGAGTTTATCAATTAATTGGAAAACCTTTACAAAAACTCGGCAAGTCAAACAATATAGACGAGCTTAAGTTGTTCTGTATGGCCGCTATGAAATAATGCTTGTCGAAAAGCGCGCTAACTGTATAATGGAAATAATCACTACATAGTATAAAACAAAGTCGCTTTCTCTGTCCCTATGTCCCTTTGTATGCTTAAATCTTTGAAACTACGTAACGGATTTTGATGCGGTTTTTTTTTAATAGATAGAGTGATTCAAGAGGAAGGTTTATATGTATAATAACATCCATTAAATAGTGGAGAAGTACTGTTATTTTTGAGGTTTCTAATGTGATGTCGTAAATAATTACATTTTTTCCGCTTACATTGCAAACGCAGGCTGAACCCTATGAGTTTTATCAAAATAATGTACTAAGTATTGTACACATTGAAAAGATCTACAGAAAAGTCCGTGATGGTATATGTCTATCTCTTATGGATAACCCACAATAACTTTGTTTTGTCATTTACTTTTTACGACAAATAATGGCTAATTTTCGAAGCGATTTTAACGAATACAGCATTAATCCTTAACCAATTAAATACCTTGAATACATTGTTCATTTAATATAGATCTATATGGCCCTTTACACCGTATGATTTAAGTGAATATTTTCGAAGATATTACAGATTTAAAAATTGCGGGACGTAGCGTTTGCGGCGGTACCGGCCGGCCGCCCGGTGCGGCAAGAGCATTGCACCCGTGCGAAGCCGGGGCGGGTCGCTAGTGGAAAATAAATCGTTTTTAATAAAATTCATCATCATCCTTTCAGCCTCCCACAGATGTCCGACCGATCCAAAAAAAAAAAAAAATTAATAAAACATATCATAATTCTATGAAATAACGAAAATTTAATTCGACCAACAATTTTCTAGAATCGATTTTAAACTTAAAACTTTTGTCGATAAAATCAAATATCAAATATCACGATACACCAACGTTAAATGATCCTGCGAATGTAATTTATATCAAGCTTACTATTTTTTACCACAACTAGGTATTATTATTTAAATTGATGCGATTGAAATTCAAAATAAAAGCTGAATCATTGCTAAATTGATTCGGGCTTTATAGCCAAAAAAACAGCCTATTAGTTATGTTTTTTTTAATATAGATGCGAGAAACACCGAAGCGCTAGATACTTAGGACAGCCCCGTGTCAAGCAATGATCACCTTTCGGCCGAAATGATTTTGAAGCGGCCCTTAACGCTTTAGATCCACGGGTAAGAGGGTCAGACGATGAGCTACCCATTACTCGTCGTCCGCAAGCCCGTGTGTGTGGGTGGACTGGGATCGCATTGCGACTTACGAAAACCAGAGTAGCTCCTGTCGTGGTGGATACAAAGATGTCCGATCCACATTTACGGTAGTCTCGTCCGCTAGCAGTAAGTACAGCTTCGTAAAAAGTCTCATCTCACCTGATTTCCAAAATGGCAATACAATTTTTCATACCAAAAGCCATAAATAAGTTCCACTTAGTTCAACTCACCACTAATCGAACTCCAATTTAACTGCCGATTTACGACAGCATGGGACAGAAAACTAACCGATTTATCGTGAGTGTACCGAAACTCTTCTAACTTTAATATTTCACTTTGACTTAAGTTCGTAAGTCACCTAGCATATTTACTAGAATTTCTGCGGGATATAAGTATATTTTTCAATACACTTGCTCAGAAAGTGACTCTTAGGTACATAATAGCCCTTGTTACCAAATTGTGACATTTTGATTAACATTACGCACTAGTGCTATAATGTGGTTAAAACCTTATTGTTCAACCTCTCCCCCGCCATAATTATATTCCATGTATCGTATCGGATGGGCGCAGGTCGTCCCCCACGAGTCACCGGTCAACCCCCGTTTATTCATTTCAGTGAGTGTATTGAAAGATAAATTTGGGCGTGCATATAAAAACAATTTTTTTTCCGCCACAAAAGTTAACTAATTTTATACTTATTTACTTCACAAGTGTATTGAAAAACGTCGTATGATACACGTGAGCAATTAATGATTACCGTTCTAGCCTCTCTTAAGACCCTCGCCACGGCTCGGGTCTATATACCACCTCGTCGGTAATCACTAACATTTTGTTAACAGTCATATGAAGAAGAGGGGTGGAAAGCATGTTACTGATAGAGGTCCGAGCATAAATTTCGATGTTTGTAGAAGGAGGGAGAGGCCAAAGAAACGATGGATAGATTTTATGAGGAGTGACATGGAAGAAAAGGGAGTTAGTGATAGCGAGACGTGTGACAGCACCCCAAGGGTAATATGGGGCAAAGGCAGAAAGTAGAAGAAGACTTAGACACCATTTTGTAAGGTTTCAATTAATGCTAATTAGGGCCTATCCATAACTTACGTCACTCGTATCATACGGGGAAGAAAAGGTGTCGACAAAGTGTAATATTGTGTGACAAGGATAGAATTTACTTTACAATGTACACCAAAATAGCAACAAAACTTTTACACAAACTTTAATCATGGGTACAATGGCAGTCTTATCGCTAACAGCGATATGTACCTTAGGATGGACTGGTAGTGACTCCTGTCACTAATGAAGCACATTAAGCATTGAATGCTATTTACAGTAATAATTGGATTTCAGATTTATGTACTGTATTTTATATTAACTGTCTAAATTGTCTTAGCCTGTAGTCTGTCACTGTACTTATTAAAATAAAATAAAAAATAAAAATAAAAGACGAGTAGTCTGCGGGGTATAAAATGTTAACATTAAAAACCATATACTGAGCTATACAGTCTTAGGGGTGGATGAAGCCATAAGTTTCATGTCACATTTCAAAATCTACAAACGCAACATTTTGACTTTCTATTAAAATATGCTTCAAGTTTAGTTTTGGCTATGATTTTGTATCGTCATCTGGAAAAAAAAAAGGACGTCCACTGTTAGACGTAGGCCTCCCCCAAGTGTAGCCACAACGACTGGTCCTGTGCGTCTCATATCTGTTGCATTCTCGCTACCCTCACCAGAACATCGGTCCACCTTGTTGGAGACCTTCTAACGCTGCGTCTTCCGGTACCTATGCGATCGTGACTCCAAAAACTTTCGGCTCCACGAACTCTTCCTGATTAAATAACATACATATTAAATCAAATCGTCGATTGGAAAAACAACAAACTCATGGTCGCAGTAACAAATAAATCAGACCTACTAATTACTTACAGTTGAACTGTTCGCAACTAAACGAGACCGACATTTAAAAACGAATGCTTGTTTATGTTTGGAAGCCGGTGAAAGCCCGGCTATAAATAGACTTCGCTATCAATTTGTAAAGGAAGTTTCAGAAATGATTTTATATTTTGCCGTAAGAATTTTTAATAAAAATATACTTTTCAATAGTTAGAATCGACTTCTAAGAAGCGAAGGAAAGAAATTACTATATTTAATCATGGCTACATTTTGTTACTTACTTATCTAATAAATGCTAACTTAAGAAGTCCAACCCAAAATAAATTTACATACAGCCGCTCTGACGTAATAATCACGTTATTACACATTATCTATCTCTGGATATTCTGGAAAACCAGATATCTTGTGGATATATTCTGGGTTTCTATTCTGGGTTGTAATCAAAACACAAATTTGTGTAAAATTAATTCGGCAAATGCCTCTGAATATCAGCTATTTTGCGTGAACTTTGGCCTTTATAATTTACTCATAAATTAAAGATATCTATGGAAACCTTGCACATTTGATAGAAATTCTGAATTACGAAAATTTCTTCTAAAAGTGGGAAAAAAGTGGATGGTTCCTCAATAGATAATTAACGTGACATTCATCACACTAATATTAGACAGGCCATCGGACAGTATAGGCTACTTTCTGATGACCTACAATTCTTTGGTTTCGATTACCTAGCGAGTGTTAAAATATGCGCTATATATTTATACATATAAATTACGTTAACTTAGAAGTTTGATTTTTGTTCAGCGCGGCGTTAACATAAGGTAAGAGACCTGCCCCCCTAGCCAAGTTACAAACGTTTCGCTTGCGTGGAACGCAACTCGAAGTTGACCTTGCCGCCAATTCTTTTATTCTAACCACGTGACTGAGCGTCGAGGCGACGTCATTCCCGTACATTTGAAGCTTTCTACAAGCGTTAACTATTGCAGATTAGCAACTTGGCTAGGGGTACTGGGTATTAAATATGAATTAAAACTTCATACCTCCATGCGTCCCCTAGAAAAAGTTTCTTGACAGACGTACAGATGGCCAAAAAACATTCTATACAGTACCCCTAGCCAAGATGCTAATCAGCAATCAGTAACACTAGTAGAAAGCTTCAAATGTACGGGAATAACGTCATGTCAACGCTCAGTCACGTGGTCAGAACAAAAGAATTGACTGCGCGGTCAACTCGAAGCGTTCGGCGCAAGTGAAACGGTTGTAACTTGGCTAGGAAGGCAGGTTCTGTTTTTTGCAAATTTTGATACGGAACCCTTAAAAAAAATGATAAGAACAGCACGAACAACAACACAATAGCAGTAGCAATTCCCACAAAACTATATTTATTATGACCATGCAGCAGAACGCTCATTTATCCTTGGTATCCGAGTACTTTTCAACCAGCCCGTGATTTATATGCTCATGTTTTGAAATATCTCTAACCTACCCTGTTCTTATCTTTCTACACCTTTGCTTTTGAACTCGTCGGGAAACATGGTGGAAATGAAAACTGGAATTATGACGTCAATGAATGGGCGAATGTTATGTTTCTTTTTTGTTCCATTCTGGAGGGTTGGAGAAAAAAGTTTCAAGTTTTTCTTAATTAATCATTACTTTTTTTTTATGCACCTTCCATGTTTTCTTTTTACCACCCTTGGTTGAGAGGTAGAGAATGTCTAATTCAATCTACCTGTGTACCTTAGTGTTGCATGAAGTTTTAATAAAAAAATAAAGAAAAATTCGATGTGACAGTTCAAGCGATTAATCAAATTAGTAAATTCAAATGTAATAGAATACAAAAAAAAAGCAAAAAAAGAAATGCTATTACTAGCTGTTGCCACTGCGCCCCCTTGAAAGTAGAAAACTGTTCCAGAGGAACATACTCCCGCAGCAATAAGTAGGTATTCTGTGCTATGGACATGGTCTACCCGAGTACCAAATTTCATCCATATTCGTTAAGCCGTTCGTGCGTAAAGAATTAACAAACATACAAATACACCCTCAAGCTTCAGACGCACTACAAGTTCAGATTTAGAAATAACAATCTATTAGATGTAGACTAATATTATAATAAAGTTTGTTTTTTTTTTGTTTGTAGGAGGTAATCTCTGAAATTACTGATCCAATTGCGAAAAATAATTTCACCGATAGAAAGATGATTTATTCTTGAGGGGCGTAGGCTATATTTTAAGTATGCGGCCGAAGCCGCGGGCAAAAGCTAGTTAAAGATAAAAAGACAAATATGAGTTGCACAAAAAAATTTAATAAAATTAAAATAAAATTCCGCCGGAACATAGTAAAGCTTCACTGTGCTGCATTTTTTAAATTAACTACATATTGTGACGAAATAAAAGTAAGTATTTTAAAACTCTTATCATAGAACCAGATTGAAAGTTTTGACTGGCCTGTTGGTCCAGTCGCCCTGACTGCTGTGCCGGAGGTCGACGGTTCGATTCCCACCCAGGACAAATATTTATGTAATGAGCACGATCAACTGTTCTGTGTCCAAGTGTAATTTATACATAATACAGATAATTATATTATTTTAATAATTAGAAATGTATAAGTATATTTATCAGTTGTCTAGTACTCATTACACAAGCTCTGCTTAGCTCGGGACTAGACGGCGATGTGAAAAATTTGTGGAAAGAAAGTTTCGAGGTGTCAAAGGACACCCGGATGGAACGAAGTTCCGTTCTGACTTGCTTTCTATAAAAGAGAGAGAGAGACAGACAGAGAAACATGCGCACGCCGCACGGCTTACAATAGCTTACTATAGCAAAAAGTGTCGTTACAACTTTTCGTGATAATTTTTTCCGTCTAGCCCCCTTTCACAACGCGCGATAAGGAACTTCGTCCCAAAAGTATCTTCGCCTGGAATACAACAAATTGCATTATATTTTTGAGGTAAATGTTTATGAAAGCAATGAAGATAAAAGGTTCCTATTAAAAAACCAAATCCGTCACGCCGTATGAAAGATTGCAAGTAAACAAACCTGGGCAGATATAGATGTAGGAATCATGTCATTAGCGGAAGCGATTTAAGCAAGCGTTCCAATTTTAATGAACGATGAATAAATTTGCCACTATAGTTTGAGGAAGGATTGAAGTAAATAGATAGATACATCGATAGATTACAGTAGGAGCTTAATAGGGTGTCACAATGGATGGTCTTATCTCTAAAAGGGAGTTGGTATAGGTACTTACGACTATATAAAGCTACTATTGGATTATGGAGATGTACAATTAGTGTTACTTAAATGATTGATAGGCTGCCGGATTGTTCAAAAGAGTTACCGAGGCTCCAGAACGCAAAGAAAGAACGTACCCAAACAAATGCAAGTGAGTTTTAGTCGGTAAAAGTTCTGCTTCACCTAGAGCGGGAGCAGTTATTTGATGGTTTCCTACTTTTAAAAAAACTGTCGTGATAATTTAATTTTAATTCTCCTTAGAATCTAGTCCACCTTGATTTAGGTATCAGTACAAATTATCAAATTTGCAAGTTCTGAAAAATTGGAAAATGATAGTCGTAAAAAATGCAAAGAATAATCGTCGAACCTCAACCGCGAATCGTCGGTAACTTGGGCCAACTTTACGCCTTCGGAGAAGAGAAACTGTTCAATTCAGAGAACACATGTGCTTGTCAAACTGAATATGATGGATGATCATGCGTCCCCCCTCTCTCCCCTATAATTCCCCCGGCCTACTCTTCCTGGCTAAGAAAATTGACTACGTGTTATGTGGCTAAAAAAATCTTTTCTTTTTCGAAATTGAACTTCCGAAGAGTCTTCAACTAAAGGCTCAGCCACACTTTCTATAGTATCGGCAGTGCGTTTTTGATGCGTTGCTTTATTTTAAAAATCTTACAATATAACGAGTACAAAGAAATAAATAAACACTTACATATATTTGGGAAAGAAAATACATTGACAATTTTATTTATATAACCTAGTACGTGACTGCGATCCCACCTGATGGTAAACAGTGATACAATCGTTGATGGCGAGGCACACAAGTTTATTATGAGCTTATCATTTCACTACATAGTATAAAACAAAGTCGCTTTCTCTGTCCCTATGTCCCTTTGTATGCTTAAATCTTTGAAACTACGCAACGGATTTTGATGCGGTTTTTTTTAATAGATAGAGTGATTCAAGAGGAAGGTTTATATGTATAATAACATCCAGTAAATAGTGGAGAAGTACTGTTTTTTTTGGGGTTTCTAATGTGATGTCGTAAATAATTACATTTTTTCCGCTTACATTGCAAACGCAGGCTGAACCCTACGAGTTTTATCAAAATAATGTACTAAGTATTGTACACATTGAAAAGGTCTACAGAAAAGTCCGTGATGGTATATGTCTATCTCTTATGGATAACCGACAATAACTTTTTTTTGTCATTTACTTTTTACGACAAATAATGGCTTATTTTCGAAGCGATTTTAACCAATACAGCATTAATCCTTAACCAATTAAATACCTTGAATACATTGTTCATTTAATATAAATCTATATGGCCCTTCACACCGTATGATTTAAGTGAATATTTTCGAAGATATTACAGATTTAAAAATTGCGGGACGTAGCGTTTGCGGCGGTACCGGCCGGCCGCCCGATACGGCAAGAGCGTGCCTCTTCATGGTATAGGGAAACGGGGATTGTTTTACTCCAAATTTAACGCGTGAAGGCCACGGGCAGTAATGAATAAATCAAAACTACTGAATCGATTTTAATCACATAGGCTATATATTTTATACCCGTGCGAAGCCGGAGCGGGCCGCTATGTTTTTATATACAACGTTCACAGTTTTTCTGTAGTGTATTTAGTATCAGCATTGCACCCGTGCGAAGCCGGGGCGGGTCGCTAGTTCATAATAAAATAAAATTTCATAAAACTACACACATTCGTGCTTAAATATTTTTAAATCCAATTGGACATGAAAAAATAAAGTACCTTTAATATAAAGTTAATCCAAAGATACAATGTAACTCATTAAAAAATCGTTATCCATATTTTTATCCATAGTTTTTACTTCTATGCAGGTGAAGCCAATAGCAAAAGCTAGTTTATAATAAACAAATAATAAGCCAAAATTAAACCATATCGACGCCGTCAAAATGCCACATGCAAATAAATCTGGGCGGTTCACAATAAAACGTAAAGGCTAGCATTAATATTAATAATTGTGCCGCCATCACACGCGTCGCCAATAATGTTTCACAAACGTAACGCGTCAAATCAACCTCAGAGAGTTAACTTGAGAATTTCATGACTATACGAAAATTTTATAAGACGAGTACACACTACCGAAGTTACGACTCTTACGTTTTGAAGTTGAGGGGAGTTACAAAACTACAATAAGGATATGAATCATTTGAATTTTTACTTTTATATTGAAGCAAAAGATATTGAAAGTTTGAATATATATTTTCTAGTACTCATTACACAAGCACTACTTAGCTTGGAACTAGACGGAGTGATATTTGTGGAATATTATTAATGTTAATATTTATTAAAGGCTCGTTTTTGACCGCTATCTTACTTAATGGTAAGCAATGATATGCTTTGAAATAACTTATTCACTCTTGACTTAAACATTAATTAAGGATCTTTAAGTCAAGAGTCAGCTGTAGCTATCAGTAAATCGAGAATTCGCGTACTTACACTAAACGTGTTTCAGAAACGTCAACGAAATAAATGTTTCAATTCTCCTGTATCTTTTCAAAGGCAGGCCTGTTACACAATTTTTCTTTTGTATTTTTACTTTGTTTCTCAATTTCTTCTTCTTTTCGCGTCAATGTTCTTTAACTATTTTTTTTCTGACTAATTTTCGGGAAACTTTACAGCCATATTATTGGCCTCGTAAAGATCCTTAAAAGTACAGGTGGTTAAGCAGGATGAACAGCATAGCAGGTGACGCATGTCCTGTGCAGGGACTCCACACTGGCACTGCGTTGGAGGTGAGTTGAGGAAGCCCCACTTGGTCAGATTGTTTTTACAATGCCCAACCAGGGTCCGCAGTTGTTAAGAAATGTGTCAACCGTAATAGTAACTGTATTAGTTATCTTAAACCTTATAAGCTATATTTAAAATTGAATTAGAAAAAATATCAAATCGAATGCATTAAAGTCATGTAAACAGACAAAATTCCCTAAAGATCTCCAAAATCACGAGTACTTTCGTTGTAAATAAACCTTCGATATTCATAAATCAAAATATACATTCTTTATTAAATATTACTACACGTGACAGATACACTGTTAACAGAATAAATACCAAAATTCGTAAACCAGAAACAAGATTAATAAATTGTGACAAGTGTCATGGCACCCCACATTTATAAGCTACACTAACTATTGTAATGCAAACAGCATTCATGTGAAATGACACGAGAACCAACCACGAATTTCAACAACGGAAAAACATCTATTTGTGACAGGTATGTCACACTCTGTGACAAAGCTGTCACGATAATAAAACGCGTGCGATGTAACCTGTCACGAATTTGGAACTCAAGTGAACATTACCCATGTATGTAACTGGCCTTACAACAAACTCGCTCTTAATAAAAGTTGTTGTGTTCATAATTCGACTAATGTATGGAACGTGAAATGACGGTTTTCAGCAGTGAAAATGCATTAATTTAACAGAAATGCGGCAATAAAGCCTAGCGGGTTATTACAGCTTTTGAAGGAAATACAACAAATGTTCATTGGAAAATTTTCATCTCACGTGTTTAGCTTTGTGCTCGGATGTTATTAATTCTAAATTGTCGTACATAATACTATGTGTACGAGTATGCTATATTAGTGTTTTCGAATAGAATAGAAAGGTTTATCTTTGAGTGTAAGGTGCATGCAGATCTTATGAGCCGACTCCATTTGCCGGTGTAGAAATATGTAGTCTGTTCTAATTAGCAAATTCACGTAATTATAGTTTATGCAATATGTATTTTTGATTATTTTTTATGAATCATTAAGAATAAGACGTCAAGGCAATATTTTAACATTATATAAAATAATATAATGTCAAAATACGTAAAATGTCAATATCCATTAGTACTAACTGCTGCCGGCGGCTTCGCCCGCGTTAAAGTAAAAAATATCCTAAGGGAACACACTCCCAGGATAAAAAGTCTCCTATGTATTATACCGGGACATAGTCTACCCGTGTGCCAAATTACATTCAAATCCTTTTAAACGTGAAGAAGTTATTACTACACACACACTTATAATCTTTCACCTTTAAAATATTAATTGTGTAAAATTTACATTAAAAATATTTACATTGATATTAACAATTAATATTGACATTGATATTATCAATGTAAATGTTATTAATAAGACGATACAATGAAAAATTAGACTTTTACAGACGTGAAAATATATTTAAAAAAGATTCAGATTTTTTCTCGAGTATTTTTCTTAGAAAATACTTATTACCTACTTGCTACGGCGTAGCAAGCAACGTCTACGGCGCTACGAAAATTGCTACGACAATCGACCTTCTTATCACCGACTGAGGTTCACATCAGGTACAAATTCTACCAAAAAAATTGGTAAGTACGCAATACATTCTTCTCACGTCCCACCGATTTTCAAGTGTCTCTCGTCTCAGAATTCTTATTTCATTCGAATTTAAGTTGTTACATATGTTTTTGGGGCTGAAGAAATTTCTTCACTCCTATGTGGGGTATGTGTAAAATTACTTACTTGCTTAACATAGTTGTTGCTTTCATTCAGATCACGTAGGGGTACGAAGGGGGAAGGGAGGGGTAATTCATGACGTCATACGCAGGTGTAGCGTGCAACGTGTTATATTTCATAGCTTGCTTTTTGTTTTCGTTTTCAAGTGGGAGTGGTAATAAGTTGTGAATTAAAATGTATCAAGCTATGTCCTTGGAGATAAGTTCAGGATTAATTGTTGTCTGTTTTATTTAGTGGAATATTTTGTTTTATAAAACCGTTAAATGTTCTCTTATTTTTTGGCGTTATTATCATAATATTCCACAACTATCACACAACGCCGTCTAGTCTCAAGCTAAGCAGAGCTTGTGTTATGAGTACTAGACAACTGATAAACTTACTTATATATTTCTAAATACATACATATTATAGATAAATTAGACCCAGACACAGATCGTGCTCATCACACAAACATTTGTCCTGGGTGGGAATCGAACCCACAACCTCCGGCATAGCAGTCAGGGCCACTAACCACTAGACCAACAGGCCGGTCAGAATTATGATCTGTCAGCGAGCTCAGAGTGTCACGAAGATAAAGAACCTTACAGTAAGAGCCATCACCACAATTACCGATGTCTGTTCCAGACCGTATCTCAGTTGCCTAACGAAAACCTCCACAGAAGTTGGACGAAACTCATAAATATTAAACCATTAGATATTAGCGTTAGTATCAGAATTTATTCTTTATTGATATGCTTGTTACTATTGAGGTCATTAATTTTTTTTATTCCTTGACGTTCAATTTTATTTTAATGTTTTGTTTGTTGACATTAAATTTATTGACTTTTTTTTTTTTGTTTTATTCAATGAGATACAATTAATTGATAGTTTTAACTTTTATTCAATTAAATTTTATTTAAGACAGTTATAATTTTATTTATTTTGTGTAATTGTAAAAAAACAAAATTTTTATTATAATAATATAGAACGCCTAAATTAACGTAGAAATAAGTGATATTTGAATTATTTGTTATTATTATTCCCTCATAAAAATAGTTTTACATAGTTGTCAGTTTATATTGTTCCAAAATAGCTGGTTTAATTATAATTAAAATAAACTCTATTACACAACACACATGCCTAAAATGCCTGATCAAATCAAGAGCATAATACGTTCCAATTTGGAACTATTAAATTGAATTCATATTCATTCATTTTGCTCAAATTAACAGCGCCAAGCAATTTGTAATGTACTCTTTTTCTACTATAATATTCATACGTGCGGTGTGTTTTAATGTTAATGGAATAGGACGAGCGTAGACGAGCAACAAAAATTGGGCCACCAATAATTGCATTTTGCATATATTTTCTATGTTTATTTTTTCAAAATACGAGCCACAATGGAAGTGTATGTAAAAACTGGCCAACTGCCTAACGTATTCATGTTGAAAAAAAAGAGGGGTGTTGTATCAAAAGTTTGCTTGTTAACCTCATAAATATATTTTTACTTTTAATTAAATTTAATTTTAATGCAATGCAGTATAATTTGTATTATCTCTACGGGAATAATTTTCTGAACTAAAATAACTATTAATATAATTAATAACGTTATGGTTGGTACCTTTGATTGTAACTGTATTTATTGTATGACCATATGCAACTTAAATAATAAAATGCTCATTAAAAACTGGTCGCGTAAGCCTAAACGTACAATCGATTTTAAAACACAAGTAACAATTTAGTCAAATTGGAAGGTTTCAACAACTTTATCCATTAGGTAATCCGCGGATATACATTTAAATCTATTTATCCGCAAGCCCAATCTGCGTTTAAACTTTGGTGATAACGTTTCCATTAATTGTTAACAAAAGAACAATCACAAGCTAAAAAAATATTTGATAATGGTTTTTTTTTTTTTTGTTTATTTTGTAGACGAATAATAAATTCAAATAAGGAATTATATCATAACAAATCTAAGAAGTAATCTATTTTATTTTAAAATTTATAATTAATTAAATTTTACAATTTATAGTTAATTAATTTTTACAATTTTAATTAATATTCTAGATACAATTTTTAATCAGCAAATTAAAATGTACTTCGTGTAGAACTGTCAAATGGTACTTCTTTGATTTGTCAGGCTTTAGAATTTTTGAATTGTTTGATCTCCAGTTCTCAGAATAATCCTTGACATTAAATATATACCAGTTTAAAGACCTGTTGACAAGGTACAGATCTGTTAAGCCCGGGATAAAAGAGCTTACTTTCTAATGCCAAAAATAGTATGTATGCTAATAAGAAAACTAATATGCCAGTATTCTGGATTCGTTCGTACGTTCGAAGCTATTAAGAGCAAAAGAATAAGAAGTCTAATAAAACACTTACTTCAGATTCTACTAAGAATGAATACACTTATAACATGCTTTAATAAATATAAATTATGATCAAGGGTAATAATTACTCTTATAAAATACACTTATAATAAATTTATTAAGTGAAATGTTTTCTAAGGATTTCTCATATACGTCTATAAGAGTTGCTTATAAGTGTCAATCTTCTTTTAGCTCAAAACGTCTTATAACGTGCCTTTATAAGATACACAATCTTAGCCAGAGCACATATAAAATTTTATAAGGTCATAACTATTATCCACTATCAAATAATGCAATTCCAAACCACTACTAATTGTACTTTTTTTTTGATATTTTAGTTTTACAATATTTTTAAGCACTGTAATTGTATCATTATTGTAATAGGAAACCTTGTTACTGTTGCCTAATGTTCATATTTTTTCAAATGTATTTTTTGAATAAATTATTATTATTATTCTCTTTATTCAATTTTTTTTTACATATAAAATTACATTTTTAAATATTTTTTAACGAAATTATACAAAAAAAAAAAAAAACATGTATCATTATTGTAATAGGAAACCTTGTTACTGTTGCCTAATGTTCATATTTTTTCAAATGTATTTTTTGAATAAATTATTATTATTATTATTATTATATTATTATAAAGAATTATTCTTAACGCTTTTTTGCTAGTTGGGAGGAGTAAGTTTTTAGTCAGTAAAAGTCTGACACGCCCTCCCGCTCCACCCAAGAATGGGGCATGTCATTAGGCGATGGTTCCAACCCAAAAAAAAATGTGGATATTAATAGGTAAAACTTTTGGAATCATTGAAACAGGCGCGATTACGGTAAATTAAAGCTGAGAATTTAATTGTAGTAATGGTTACCTCAGTGGAGCTTTTCAAGAAGGCTGACTTGATCTACTTACTCCCAAAAACAACGAAACATTGAAAAGTATATAGGGTTATTTTTAAAATACTAACAACCTTACAGGACTGAAGAACAAAAGTTGTTGTTTATGATCTTAGTAAAATTTATTTATTTAAAGCTTTATGCACAAAAAAATGTACAAAGGCGGACTTAATGCCTTAGGCATTATCTGCCAGTCGACCTTAGGGTGGTGCAAAAACATAACATGGAAGGTGCAACTTAATAAACAGACAAAACAGAAGAGAAACAAATACAATAATACATACATAACATAACATAGTCTTGAGAAGGTGCCAGTATTTTACAAATAACCCTGTAGGTATATGTTTTACAAATAACCCTGTCGGTATATGTTTTACAAATAACCCTGTCGGTATATGTTATACAAATAACTCTATCGGTATATGTTTTACAAATAACCCTGTTGGTATATGTTTTACAAATAACCCTGTCGGTATATGTTTTACAAATAACCCTGTCGGTATATGTTTTACAAATAACCCTGTTGGTATATGTTTTACAAATAACCCTGTCGGTATATGTTTTACAAATAACCCTGTAGGTATATGTTTTACAAATAACCCTGTAGGTATATGTTTTACAAATAACCCTGTCGGTATATGTTTTACAAATAACCCTGTAGGTATATGTTTTACAAATAACCCTGTCGGTATATGTTTTACAAATAACCCTGTCGGTATATGTTTTACAAATAACCCTGTCGGTATATGTTTTACAAATAACCCTGTCGGTATATGTTTTACAAATAACCCTGTCGGTATATGTTTTACAAATAACCCTGTCGGTATATGTTTTACAAATAACCCCGTCGGTATATGTATGTTTTACAAATAACCCTGTCGGTATATGTTTTACAAATAACCCTGTCGGTATATGTTTTACAAATAACCCTGTCGGTATATGTTTTACAAATAACCCTGTCGGTATATGTTTTACGAATAACCCTGCCGGTATATGTTTTACAAATAACCCCGTCGGTATATGTTTTACAAATAACCCTGTCGGTATATGTTATACAAATAACTCTATCGGTATATGTTTTACAAATAACCCTGTTGGTATATGTTTTACAAATAACCCTGTCGGTATATGTTTTACAAATAACCCTGTCGGTATATGTTTTACAAATAACCCTGTTGGTATATGTTTTACAAATAACCCTGTCGGTATATGTTTTACAAATAACCCTGTAGGTATATGTTTTACAAATAACCCTGTAGGTATATGTTTTACAAATAACCCTGTCGGTATATGTTTTACAAATAACCCTGTAGGTATATGTTTTACAAATAACCCTGTCGGTATATGTTTTACAAATAACCCTGTCGGTATATGTTTTACAAATAACCCTGTCGGTATATGTTTTACAAATAACCCTGTCGGTATATGTTTTACAAATAACCCTGTCGGTATATGTTTTACAAATAACCCTGTCGGTATATGTTTTACAAATAACCCCGTCGGTATATGTATGTTTTACAAATAACCCTGTCGGTATATGTTTTACAAATAACCCTGTCGGTATATGTTTTACAAATAACCCTGTCGGTATATGTTTTACAAATAACCCTGTCGGTATATGTTTTACGAATAACCCTGCCGGTATATGTTTTACAAATAACCCCGTCGGTATATGTTTTACAAATAACCCTGTCGGTATATGTTTTACAAATTACCCTGTAGGTATATGTTTTTCAATACACTTACTCGAAAACTAGTTCACTTCCTATCTTCAGAGCATTTGCAACTACCAATTTTCACAACTACATATTTACTACAAGCTCATAAACGCAGTACTACGAAAATACCCGTCTACCTCCACCTTATAACCAAGTAAAGTTATAATATTAAAGAAGAAGTGTTGCTTAATAACATGAGGTGATTTATTAAGAGGAACGCATCGCGGGTGCTGGTAATCGCTCCGAGACTTCCCCCCGGCGAAGTTTCTATGAAATTGTATCGGGTACCTGGATGCAAAGATGTGTAGTAACTGGATGTGAATATTTAATAATTCAATATAATATAATATATAGGGTGACTGGCAATTAGTGTACGATACTTAAACACGTGATTGTGCTCATGATAACAAACAATTTTTATTATGGGTTGCTCCCAAAAAAAATATCAGCTGTTCAGTACATTAGGCAAACATAAATGTACTGAACAGCTGTTTTTTTTTTTCGCGATTTCAGGTTTGTTGCCATAGTAAAAGTTGTTGGTTATCATGAGCACAATCACGTGTTTAAGTATCGTACACATTAGTACCTATATTATATTATAATATATAAGGTGACTGGTTAATACCAGTCACCTTAATATAATATAGATATAATATAGTGAAAAAGCTAGTGTTTAATAATTTTATTATTATTTTATTTTCGACAAAGTGGTAAAAAAAAAATTATATTATACGTGACCGCTCGCAATGGACCTCATCAGAAGGCTTAAAATCACCCAAAGGGCAATGGAAAGGGCTATGCTTTTGCGAATCAGAAATGAAGATATCCGCAAGAGAATGAAGAATCGCCAAACTTAAGTAGCAATGGGCAGGGCACATTACTCACAGAACAGATGGCCATTGGGGACAAAAGGTTCTGGAGTAGCAACCGTGTGCCGAAAGACGTAGCCTTGGAGGGTTTCTTACAAGATGGACCGAAATCACATTTTTCTAAGGTAAGGTAAAGGTTGCGTGAATCCGACGGATGCGAGACGCAGAGGACCCTTCGTTGTGGTGACACTTGGGGGAGGCCTATGTCCAACCGTGGACGTCTATCGGCTAAAATGATGATGATAAAAAAATCTGCAGAAGCTTACGAAAAACAACTTCATCAGCATGCGAACATCTATCCAGTTTCTCGACCACACGAATATAATGACGACTAAAAATAAGAAAACCACTCGAGTTAGTATTTAGTGATAGTGAGTAGTGTTATGCAGCGTAAATGCTAACTAATAAATACAAGAACGAAATGTTCGACTTAACCTCTCGCGTGCCGTAATTAGAGACACAATTAAAAAGTCATTTTGTCTCGCGTGGATCCACGTTTAGACACACAACGGGTTAATGCCGTAAAATAAATTATATCTACACTAATAGTAGTTATAGAGGTGACCTGAGTCCTAGCAATGGGAATATTAAAAAAACATGACACTAATATTATGAAGAAGTAAAGTTTTTTTTTATAATATTATTGTTTTTTTTTTTTTGTTTGTAGGACGTAATCTATGAAAGTACTGGTCCAAATGCTAAAACTTTTTCACCGATAGGAGCTGTTTTATTCCTGAGTGACATAGACTATATTTTATGTACGTGAGTGAAGCCGCGGGCAAAAGCTAGTACAAAAAAAACCAATGTACTTACAAAAAAAAATGTATAGGTATGTACCTACCTACTTATGTTTGAACTCAGTAGGTATACCTTCATTTTTAATAAATTCAAATTATTATTTTTTAAATATTTTTATTTGTAATGTTAAAAATGGTGCTTAATGAATAAAACATTATTTTCTTTTAAATATGTCATTTTTTTTTTTATATATATATAGCACACCGGTATCGGGAACAGGGTCCAAGCTACCGGCGGTCAGGGCTCCAGAGAAATGAACCTCCTGACTATACGAGCCGTGTCCAGCAATACTGCTTTCTGAATCAAGCCCTTGAACCAGTCGCCTAACGAGAGCCTCCTAAGGTGTTGGCCGAGGCTCTTGGCTATTAAACCATTGGCTTAAACAACTATCGGTACAATGATCGCTGAATCCACTTCCCACATGTCGACAACCTCGCGAGCCAAGTCAATATACTTAATTTGTTTACATTATTATTATTAAGTACAGTTAGGTGGAGCAGTGGTGGCCGAGTCATAACGGCCCCGACTTACGAGTTGTAGGTCGCGGGTTCAAACCCAGTTAGGCGCATTACTTTGTGTCACACATTTCATCACCACTGCTCTCAAAACGGTGAAGGAAAACATCGTGAGGAAACCGGCAAGTCCTAAAACCAAAAATTCGAAGACGTGACATTCACCAACCCGCACTGGGCCCGCGTGGTGTATTACGGCCCGTTCCCTCTCCTAGAGAGGAGACCTGAGTCCCAGCAGTGGAAACATTAAAAGACTGATTATGCTTATGCTATGTTATAGTTAGGTAAACATATGAAGCTTCAATAGCTTCCATAGATGCCGTACATATATATATATATGTACGGCATCTATGGAAGCTATTGTATATATAATAACATACTGAAACTTGCTGTAGACTTTGGACAACTATCTTAAGTACCGCAACTTCAACTATTGTTCTTGACCTATCGGCTATTGGAAGCTGTATAACGT
Organism: Mythimna albipuncta; assembly: GCA_929112965.1. Lineage (NCBI taxonomy): Eukaryota > Metazoa > Arthropoda > Insecta > Lepidoptera > Noctuidae > Mythimna > Mythimna albipuncta. Next base: position 5,505,068 of record OV815973.1, read on the forward strand.
TTAGTGCAGTGAAACCTGAATAGTTTGAGCTCAAACAGGCTTAAGGTGCTTTTCGACAAGAGTTCTATGCTACGTTGCTATAGATAGGTTTAAAGAATCTTTATTTCTCATAAGAACATATTATAATCGTTCACTTACATGAGATTTGAAATTTAAGTTAAACAATTGTCGTCTAATGGCGAAGCAAGCATAGATGCGTTTGATGTCCACTATTGGTTCATACAATAATATTAAAAATATTTTTTTTATCAATTTTACAATACTGGCCTATTTCCTAGTAAAAGTGTTACCTGCGGCCGTATTATGACATCTTAAAACCATCATGTTTTCTGTGTGAGAAAAGGATAGTGCTATTCGTCCTGTATAACTCCGTCTCTTTTTCACACCGAAAACATGATGGTTTAAAGAGGTTATAATACGGCCCCTGGTCACCGGCTCAGTTGTTAGTATTTTTTCCCTCACTAGTGGGGAAAACAATCAATTGTGTACTTAAAAGCGGTAGGAATAAAAGCGAGTTTTCGAGTAAGTGTATTAAAAAAAAACATTTATTCATATTGAAAACATCCATCTGTTTATTAAGTCAACAAAAAAATAATAAATTTATCCTCTTCATAATTTACTAGTTTCACCCACAGCTTCGCCCGAGTACATAATAGCCTATGACACTCAGAAATAAAGCAGCTTCTTACCGGAGAAATAATTTTAGCAATCGGTCCAGTACTTTTAGAGATTTCCTCCTACAAACAAAAAACAAACTTTACCTCTTTATAATATTACTAGCTTCTGCCAGCGGCTCCACCCGCTTACATTAAATATATCCTATGTTACTGAGGAATAATACTGCTCTCTATCGGTTAAAAAAAATTAGCATTCTGACCAGTACTTTTAGAGATTACCTCCTACAAACAAACAAAAAAAAACGAAACAATAAACTTTACCTGTTTATAATATTAGTATAGATATCAGTAGAATTGTTCCGAGGCACGTCTAGTTAAGTAGCAGTTCATAATACAGGAACACATATTGTAAAATCCTGCAACACATCGCTTTTGAACACTGCAACAACCTGAGATACCTCACAACCCACAGGATATTTATAATGAGCTTACTTGACTTTTCGCATTAACTATCTAATTAGCATAGAAATATTATAATAACAGTTTGAAATCTGCTTGATTCAGGAATCTTTATTAAGAGCGTCCTTTTCAAGGTACATTTTACCGACTGTTCTATTGGTCTAGTGGTTAGTGGCCCTGACTGCTATACCGGAGGTCGTGGGTTCGATTCCCACCCAGGTCAAAATGTTTGTGTGATGAGTATGATCATTTGTTCTGCGTCTGGATGTAATTTATCTATATTAAGTATGTATTTAGAAATATTTAAGTATGTTTATCAGTTGTCTAGTACCCATAACACAAGCTCTACTTAGCTTGAGCCTAGACGGCGTTGTGTGATAGTTGTGAAATGTTATTATATTATATTATATTATATTATATTATATTATATTATATTATATTATATTATATTATATTATATTATATTATATTATATTATATTATATTATATTATATTATATTATATTATATTATATTATATTATATTATATTATATTATATTATATTATATTATATTATATTATATTATATTATATTATATTATATTATATTATATTATATTATATTATATTCATACACTCTCACGTCATCATCATCATCAATATTTCAGGCGAATTACGTCCACTGTTAGATATTGCAACCCTTACCAGGTCATCGGTCCACCTTGTAGGAGGCCTTCCAACGCTACGTCTTATGGTACGTGGTCGCCATTCCAGAACCTTTCAGCCCCAACGAGGGTCTCTACTTTTATCTGATTATGGTGTTATTACACATCTTTATTTACATAGTTTGGATACACAGCTATCTTGTGGATATTATCTAGGCTTCTATAGAAATCAGAACAAAAATTTGTGTAATACTATTCTAGTAAAGACCTCTGAAAATCTGCTATTATGTGTGAACTTGGGCTCTCTTATGTACTTATATATTAAAAATGTATAAAAAATGACCTTGAATAAAAGCCTTGCATATTTAATGGAGATTTTGAATGATCACAATTTTTCTAAAAAATACACAACAACAAATTTTGTGAAATATTCGAGCAAATCATGGAATTACCGAATGCCAACAGAGTTTCCTGGCGTTATCTCTCTTTTTTGCATTGCCACTTCATCAAACATCACGTTGTATTGCGTTAGATGAAGCAACAAGCTTTTAAACCATGCTCGATGTTGATGATAGGTGAGTCGAAATGGACCCTCTTAAGTCTAAAAGTTACTCATTTTCAGTTTTGCTAACGAACGAATTATTCTCTTGATCGTTTAGAAATGTTATTGCTAGTAATTTAAAAGTCTTTTATTACTAAATTAATGAGTGCCATGAGGATTCTGAAGTTGAAATGGGAACGCCCGATAAAAAGATGGCCGTAGAAGTCGAAATGTAGATATAGCGTTGGCAGACTTCCCACAAGGTTAGACAGTACGGTTGGTGCTATGGTTTGGCGCTAGGTTGCTGCGCTGGGTGTCGCGAGTTCGATTCCTGCAGGGAACACTTATTTGTATGACCTACAGATAGGTGTTCCGGGTGTGGTTGTATGTGAGTTTTCATGTTTGTGAACGTACCCATGATTCAGGAGTAATTTCTTGGTTGGGGAAAATTTTATTTAAAAAAAAAGAGATAAGAGAGAAGAAGAGTGTTAGTCTAATGGCCTTGAGTCAGCTAAATTGACAAGCTAACTAGACCTAGCTCTGCAGTACACATCTTTCAATTAAAATAATTATGTGTTTCTAAGTGGGGAATGACTTCTCCCGCTCTGGGATGAAGCTAAATGGCGTACCAGAGTCTTACTGACAAAAACCATACCTGTATCCTTCAGTTGCTCTCTGCGTTATAAGACCACAGGTTTCCTTTCCAGGCATCAGCCCTACTGGGACCCTAGGGTTTTGCTGTCATCTCTTTGAGGCGCGCGTGGAACACAACATACTGTCGACTTCTCAGGTTTAGTCCTTAGAGAACGGACTGACGGCGACCTACCCATTACTCGTCGTCCGTAAACCCACGCCTACAGTGTCAAAGGGTCTCCGGTCTTACATTCCGTACGCATGCAGCCGTCTCCTCCGCTGACATTACTACTTCGCAGAAGGAGGCGACCGGACAAGGTTTCTATAAAATACTAGCTTTTGCCCGCAGCTTCGTCCGCGTACATAAAATATATCCTCCTATATCACACAGGAATAAAACAGCTATCTTACGGTGAAAAATTTTTAGCAATCGTCAAGTTCTTCAAGAGATTACCTCTCACAAACAAAAAAAGACGTGTGTCACTCGGGGACTGCCGCGGTAAAGCTATAGCATATCATTTTTATTAACTTATGCAATTATAATTATTTATTACTTTTATTTATGCAGTATTTTTTTTTCCTTTGCTTTTTTTTTCTTTAATATTAATTGAAGTTACTTTCACACATTGAATTGAATTTTGATTGATTGTTCACTCATTTGTTTTCTTATCGGTCACCACGCTCAAAAAACCAGTGAGTGGGGGGGTGTTACGTTATTTTCGTTACGGAATTTCTGGATTCGGTCTCCACGCTCAAGGCCTGCGATAGAAGCTATGCAATAGCTTAAAAAAAAGTAACTTTACCTCTTTATAAGATTAGTGTAGATACGAGTATATTGTTTTATTGAATCTTCATTGTTAAATTCGCTTAAAAATATCTCAAAGCAAAGCAAAGAAACATCGCATTACGTAACTACACAAAATAACACATATATACGTACTTTTTACATATGTACATAAACGGAGTATATCAATAGATAAACGTAATGTTGTTCGAGTACGTCATTATTGCTATTTCTCGCGGCTCTCACATATTCGTATTGCTTTAAATATATATACATTTTAGGCAATCCAATCTTGAAGCGTATGTGTCTATAAGGCTGTGCTGTGGATAAAGGAGAAATAGCGGAAACAAATGTATACTTTCATGCACCTGCCATAATGTCTCTCCACCACCCTAGATTAATTGACTGAATGCTTAAAGCTTATAGTCCCTTGCCTTGAACCATCTGGCCGAAATTAAACACAACTGATTTACCGGGGCCAGGGTTATCCGAAAGGGCGCTCGAGCCCCGGTATGAAGGCTTGAAGGAACGGGGTGGGTTTTTTAGTCAGTAAGAGTCTAACTAGAGCGGGGGTTGTCATAAGATGATTTTTCCCATCGAAAAAAAAAAGTCTAGGCGACAGTACGACTATCTTTGCATTTGTTTGCGGCCAGCTGCGCCCTGACAGAGCCCCACTGACTTTCAAATCCATTTTCTTTGCGAAATATTGATTGATTAATTTATGCTATGTTCATTTTGTAGAATATTTAACTACCAATTTTTATGTGTAAAAACATTTCTAAAGATCCGAACCGTTTCGAAGGAGTAGGGAAAAGTTGCAAATGTGAATTGTTGTATGTAGTATATTTTTTTGATAACAGTATTAATCACTCGAAAAACTTAAATGTTGATAATATTGTTCATGAATTTATAATAAACATATATTTTTTGCAAACCTTAACGGTCAGGTTTGCAAAAACCGAGGAGTAGGCTCCAGAAAGTCACTGTTTTAAGGCACTTTCCGGGCGCTTGGGCCTTAAGAGCCGGGCCACACGATGCGTTGCGGCACCGCATCGCAAATATTTCGATGAATTGGCGAGCACATGAGTGACGGCACCCCGCTCCTACGGCCCGCCGATTGGTCGAAATATTTGCGATGCGGCGCCACAACGCATCGTGTGGCCTGGCCCGGAATTAAGTACATATTTACCTAACATAGGCCTACCGTGCACTAGCCAGCGTTAGAAGTTCCAATTAATCGTTTCCTATCGAAAAGAATCGACAAGAAACTCCATGTTACTATTTTTAAGAACATTATTTGTTTTGATGAGACGTAATATATACTAAGTCAACCTTCTCGGAAACTTCACTGAGGTAGCCCCAACACTACAATAAAATGTTCAGCTCCATTTTAACCGAGATCGCGCCTGTTTCAATGATTCCACATATTGTCCAGTTGCGCAAAAACTTCAGATACAAATCTACACAATTTTACCTCAAATTACATCGCAAAATTCACTCGACATCTAGACATTATAATTAAAACAGCCACTGAATTTCACTTTAATTTAATTTTAATTTAGTTTTTTCGCATTTAAGGGTGAGTTGCACCATTTAACTATAACTATAACGATAACAAACCGTTAACAGTTGTCAAATCGTCGAATTGACCAATAGGCGGCCGTTTCACGGCTGGTTATGGTTTTGTTATCGTTATAGTTAAATGATGCAACTCACCCTTAGTCTGTTTTATTTTGTTTTTATCGTATAGCATTATATATTTTTGATGATGAACTAACGTAGAGATAATAATTTATTACTAACAGATATTATAGATCAAATGTCTTATTAATTAATCATTGTGTTATTTAAGAAATCCTCCCAAAAAACTTCAAGCGATTCATTTCCTACTTTTTCGCTAACCGCTCGCAGTGACAACTCGGCTTTTAGAAAAACAAAAAAGTTTTATATAAAAAGGTTAAACCTATTCGAATTTCAAAAGTACTCGTGATAGTCCTCCTTTCACTCGTTATATCCTTTTAGAAAAGACTAGGATTTAGACTGGATTTATTTTATAAATTCGAGCCGCAAAATTAGGTGGGACATTATTTTTTCTTTATAGTAGGTAAACTGAGTCGATGAATGGATAGAAGATTATGTTATGTGGCTCTTTAAAAGCACTATTATTTTTGTATTTTTTTTTTTTAGAGAGTCTTCGTCACGCTATCAAATACTCCAATGTCACGGGTTTATTTTGAGGTAGGAAATCATCCAATGACATCTGTTATCTCTCATTCTTGGGCGGAGCGAGAGGGCGTGTCAGACTTTTACAGTCTAAAACCCACTCGTAGTCCTTTCTTGGCTTCGTTCCAAGACCCCAGTGTTCTCTTTCGCACAACCTGTGGCCCCAGTATGCTTCGACCCTGCTGGGCCCCTACGGTACCGGTATCTTCACAAACATGTAAGTAAACTCTTATATACAGGGTTATTTGAAAAACACTAACAACCTTGTAGAATAAAAATAACTAGTCCGCCATCGTTAGGAGTCCGCCATATTGGATTTAGATTACGTCACTTACTGTTCCCGTACACTGGCCACAAAAAAACGCTGCTTTAAGCTTCTTTTTGAGGCGGCCTTTTTTTGTGGCTCGTGTGCGGCGGTGCCGCCACAAAAAAACGCTTGAAGCGGCTTCAAGCTTCTCCGGAAACAAGGTGTCGCTCGCTTCAGCTGTTTTTTGCGGCCACTGCTAGCTTTTTTGTGGCCGCTTCCAGCGTTTTTTTGAGGCCCGTGTGCGGGGACGCTTATGTAAGCAATCTTTTTGTTATGAAATATTTAAAATGTATAGAATGTGTATCTATATATAAAAATTCTTCTCAATATCTGTCATCAAAATAAACGACATTGGTGTCACATCTAGTTTTTATTTCCACAAATCAAGTTCAATCAGTAAAGAAATAAAATTTCCCGCTTCACCCCTACTTATACTCCAATAAGTGTTGTACCTTTGATACTTCGTAAGTATTGCAGTTAGTTTGCTATCGACTTGCGTTCAAGTGACGACAGTTTAATTAATTGACGATCCTAGCTTTTGCCCGTGGGTTCACCTGCGTAAATAAAATATAGCCTATTGAATAGCAGCTATCTGTTGGTAAAAATTTATGCAATCCGACTAGAATTTCCAGAGGTTACCCCCTACAAAACCAAAAAAAAAGTTTACATCCTTATAATATTAAGGGTGTAGATTAATGTAGATAAAGGGGATAACAATAATCATTTATTTCTCAATATTAAAATATTTGATTTTGATATTGAGAAATAAATAGTGGTCTTCTATAAAGTGGTCTTAAAACACTCCAATCAGTCTAGTGCCTTTGATACTTCGTAAGTAGCGCAGTTAGTTTGCTATCGACTTGCGGTCAAATGATGACTGTTTAATTAATTGACGATACTCTTTGATTTTAGACACTCAGTATCATATATATATATATATAAATCTATATATATATATATGTATATATAGATATATAGTATCATATGGAAGTGTAATACTTCTTAGTAATCTTTGGTTTATTTAGAAAATAATTTTAGGTACAGGTAGATTACGTTTTGAGCCTATTCACTCTAGCCTTGAAGAAACCTAAACTATCGGACGGGAAGACCGATATAATAATATTACTGAATTAAAAAAAAAATCAAATTCATTTATTTTGAACACAGTCACTGCAACTGTATTGTATATCTGTACCATTTTTTAATTTATTGTTTTATGTTGTGGTATATTGTATTGCTTGCACCGAATAAATGCTATTCTATTCTATTCTTCTATTCTATTTCAAATAGACCATTTGCAGGCACTTTTGAATAGTCAAAAGTCAGTTCCAAAGAGTAGGTCTCTATGGAGAAGAACTTTTTTCTTTACTTTTTTTAAACGTTCCTTGACACTAAATATGACTCCTGTTTCGTGAGTGCATTTACGAACATGTGCACTAACTCATGTGAGTTTCAAAAGACACACACCCGGAACAATAACAGGTATTTTTTCGCGCGGGTAACCAACTCGCGACATGCAGCGCAATAGCTATTCGCTCAACCACTGCGACAACCGTCATGTCAATATTTGTATTGTTAATGCTACGTTTACATGTGGACCCACCCCTGGCCAAATGCTATTGTGTTAACGGGGTTTCCCCGTTTATACAATGGCTACACAAAAGCAATTAACCGAGGCTGGGCCCACACGTAAACGTAGCATAATATTCACAGCCATTTTTTATGAAAAAATAAACAACAAATATCTAAAGTATTACTTTATTTCTCAACCATAATCCTAAGATTACCATTTCACAAGAAATTCGCGAAAATATCTTGATTTAAATATTCGTTTACTCAAATAACGTATCTAAATAAATTCCTTGAGAATATGTTCGAATCGAAAATTCGCGAAATAGGTGAGATTCGCAAATGATGTAGACACGTGTTCATTATGTTTTCAGTAAATAAATTCGCATCAATACGGTTTGGGTTTGTTTTCTGAGACGAAGATGAATTTGCTTTAAGTAGTTCGGGGAATCGAACGACTTTCTCAGTATTGTTTTTATTTAAATGAATTAGAGAGAGAAAAGATCTGCCCCCCTAGCCAAGTTACAACCGTTACGCTTTTCGAGTTGGCCACGCTCCCAATTCTTTTGTTCTGACCACATGACTGAGGGTTAAGATGAAGTCATTCGTGTACATTTGAAGTTTTCTACTAGCGTTAACAATTGCAGATCATTAACATGGCTAGTGGTACTGTGGCTTTATGTAGATACGTGTCTTTAGAACCATACCCTAATTTGCCCTGTTTTTTAAGGGCAAATCTGTGCTCCTTCAGTTGCTTTATATTACGTCCCAAGGCCATGGTAATTTCAAACATCCTACAGGCCTAGCAGTTATCGGCTTAGCTGTACGAAGATCTCTTTGAGGCTCGCGTGGAACACAACGCGACGTCAACTCAGGATTGGTCCTTACTGGATGGCCAAACGGCAAGTCCATTGCTCATCATCTCCGAACCCGAGCCTACAGTGGCTGACAATCGCTCCAGGCCCGACGTCTAGGACGTCTTCTACGTTGGCGACTGGAGCGTGAAGAAGTCTTCTTCCTCACAGTTTTTTTCATCTTCTTCGGTCGCATTACTTCGTCGCAGAAGAAGATAGTTGTTTTCGACTGTTAAGTTTGTTTTTAAGTGGTTATATGGTATTAATACCATAGCCATACCATACCACACCATCCCATCCCATACCATCCCATCCCATACCATACCATCCCATACCATACCATACCATACCATACCATATACCATACCAAAGTGGTTATTTTGGTGTACAATAAAGTTTATTCTACTCTATTTTATTCTATTCTATTCTATTTTATTCTAATACTTTTTAAATTTCTATAATGTCGTTTCGAACAAATAGATAAATAAAATAGTAGCATTCACATGTTTTGTTCGAATCCAAAAGGACTGGCAACTCGTCCCTAAATGGACCAAGGTTTAGGACTGTAACACACAAGCGACACTTCATCGATTAAACCGTAATCGGCTTGCTGTGTGCTCTGGGCATTATTGAATCGCCTTCCTAATGTATTAGATGTTTGATGCAGAAAATGAAAGAGATTAGAATTTTGAAGTAACATTAAAATGTGACAATCGAGCTTCAGTTGCTGAGAGTTCTAGACGTGCTTCTAAAATACCCTTTTTCAAAAAAAACATCTTTTACTTATGTACCTACCTATGTACGAAACGGTCATAACGTGGCTAGGCCTGCTGGATTTTAAACACAACTTTTAAACACGGCTTATTTAACTGACAACTTTTAAACACGGCTTATTTAACTGACAATTACATCACAAAGAACGGTCCGGACGGGATTAAAATTAATGTTATCAGTATAGGTACATGCGGATGCTGGCAGGTTTGTAAATTAAGGGGAAATAGGTCACTCATCATATTCATTTACCGTTTTAATAAAATTTAGGGTTCCGTACATCAAAAGGAAAAAACGGAACCCTTATAGGATCACTTTGTTGTTCGTCTACCTGTCTGTCAAAACCCAATCTCAATAACGCGTGGAGGTATTGAGTTGAAATTAAAACCATATACTCAGGTTTGCAGTCACTTAAAGTTGTGAAAAAATCAAATTTCTAAGTTAACGAAAAAAAAGATACGGCTGTTTACTCAAAAACCTATATTTCGACACTTTCGAGGAAATCAAAATTCATAAGTTATTTCCCGTTGAGCCAGTATCCTGAAATTTTGCATAAAGCAGGGTCTTATAGCACAGGAATAAATCTGAAAACTGTAAGTTACATAACATTATTTTTTTTACGATCCGGAAAAATCTTCGAGGCTCTATTCGGGAATTGAACTTTTTACATAGGTAAGATTGTACGGAACGCTCACGACTCAAGTCTGACTTGCACTTGCCCATTTTTTAAAATATTCTATTTGATTACTGCAAAGTCATGACAGACATCTAATTTCATTTATCACAATTTTTATTTCTAAATTCAAAAAAAACTTTATACATAAATTAATAGGTACTCGTATATTCAAACTTAAAATAATAAATTAGTATTTTGAATTTAGTTTAGAACACACCGCCTTAACCTTTCGCTTGGGGTTTAACGAATTTGGGTTTAAAAACTTGCTGTGGAAAAAAATCGCCACCTCGTATGAATAAATATTTATCTAAACACATCCAATAACCCAATATATTCAGATTTTACGAATATACTCGTATCAGGAAATATATTCACACTTTTCCAATATATTCGTCCAAAAATGTGGTCAGCGTGCACTAATGCTAAGTGGATCACAGCTTACAGGGTTGCTCGCTGAAAAATAAATTGCAGCATAGATGAATGAGAGCGGCGGGAATTGCATGATAAATATTTGAAGCGAACGCCATTGTGGCTGGCAACCCCGGTCCTGCCAGTATTTGTGTCTTGTGAGAAATGCTAGGTACCCTGGAGAATAACTATTTTGAGTGAGATATACCTGCGGCCTGCCAAGAAATTTGCTTGCAAATATTATGGGTAAGTAAATATGTTTTACTGTAGTGTAAGCCACTTGGACTTGGTTTACTAGTCCGTTCTGGCAATCCGTAGTGTAAATAGTTATTATTGGGAATTAACCGCTTTCGTTTTTTTTTTGAAATATTATCTGAAGACGTGGTGTGCTTGCGGAAGACCGTCCGGTATCCGTCCGGTAACCGTCCGGCCCGAGACCAAGACGTCGCCGGCGCGCCTCAAGGAGATGTCAGTAAACCGTAGGGGCCCAACAGGGTCGAAGCCTACTGGGGCCTTTGTGAAAGGAAGATTCGGCCTCAGTACGACAGGCAACGAAGGAACAGGAGCAGGTTTTTAGTCAGTATAAGTCTGACACTATCTCCCGCTCCGCCCAAGAACGGAGGATGTCATTGGATGATGTTCTCAACCAAAAAAAATCTGAGGACGTGGTCAAAGCACAATGAAATGTGTAGCATTATATTATAGGGCCATACTTGTGATCCTGGAACACAAAAAGCAAAGAAGGAACATAAGGTTTAGTCAGTACAAGTCTAGTTTGTCGTCTACATCTCTTTCAACATCAAATGAGGATTCTTATCATTATCCTTTCATGTGTATCAAAACCGTAACATAATTCTTTATTTTTCTAGTAAGTTATAAAATTTCCACCTTTCAGATGCCTGCGAAAAGAGAGATTAGAAGAAATGTAGATAATAGCGTGTAGAAACAAGAAAAGAAGAATTCTAAAGTATGAATACTTATGACTATTGTACGTTTGATCTTTTTTTACCGACTACAAGAGGAGGTTCTATGTTCAGCTGAATTTAATTTTTTTTTTATTATTTATAGACTCGCGTTTGACCACCATCTCACCTGATGGTAAGCGATGATGTGGTCGACGACGGAGCACGCTTGCCTAGAAGTAACCTATTCACTTTTGACTTGAAGACCCCTAGGTTGTAGCTATCAGGAAACACAGACTCCGGCAGGGAATTCCACTTCTTAGCTGTACGTATAATGAATGTGTTTCCAAAACGCTTTTTTTATATGTTCACTGATTTCTCAGTTAATTGTGGACCGATTTGGAGTTTTTTTTTTTTTTTGAAATTTTATACTTCCGAGGTGTTCTCATATAAATATTGTTATGATTTGATGAGGAACTTCGAAGATATGGATCGGAACTTCTTATAGGATCATCGCAGAACTGTTGTTACAAGTAAAATGCCTTTGTTTATACGTGTAGAATATGACTGGCTGAAAAAAGGGGGAGAAAATTAGAAGGAAAGGAAAGAAAGTTAGAAAGTAGACACCGAAACTCTGTAATAAAACAATGTAACCTGGCCATGTTTGGGATTATTACAATTGTCATGAGATGCACTTTGGCTATAGGGTACCATCGAGCTAATCTAATGATTATTAGCTAAGAGTTACTGTTTATTGTGCTGCCACAACTAAAAAGTGTAAAAGAAAATCTTTTAACAAAAAAAATACCACAGACTTCAATGATCGCAACAGCTCGGCTACGTTTTAAAGAGCGTGAGAAAACAGATTACCGCTTCGAAAATCACATCCATTTACCATATCTGCTGGTACAACATTTCCAAAATTCCACCTAAAGACTCTATTTAATTACAGCAGAAGCAACATAATACAGGTGACGCAAACGCGCCGGTTTACGTAATCTAGAGGAGAGAGGAGCCGTAATCCAGAGGAATTTAAAGCAAATTAGCGCGGACGGAGGCACTCTTCAAGACGCTCTTATCTTAAGACAGGCGACACCCTCCAGAAATTGGTCCTCTGAGGTACTAAGTACTTGTTGTTCTGTGATTAATGAGGGCTCTTTTTATATTATGTTTACCTTTTTTATTAGTTTAGGCTTAGACTGGTGTTTAATTTTTCGAAAATAACTAAAAAAGGATAGTCGATTGCTTTTTTGATGGTGAACTCTCTTACGTAATTTAAGTAGAGTCAAATTTCATTATTGATAAATTCATATAGATTAATTGCAAGATATGCTTGCTTTATTTTGTTATGATTATGACTTCGTAAAATTGTAAATACCGTTAGATAGTAATCTATGTCACAAGATTGTAAACTGGCGAAAGATTGTGAACCGTAACATGTTGCTTACAATTTAACGCACTATTTGTCGGATTGTGACGGCGCGCAGTGTTTGACGCGTGCCTCAAAGAGATGTCAGAGAACCCGTAGAGGTCCAGCCCCCCTAGCCAAGTTACAACCGTTTCGCTTATGCTGAACGCTTCGAGTTGGCCGCGCCACCAATTCTTTTGTTCTGACCACGTGACTGAACGTTGAGATGACGTCATCCCCGTACATTTGAAGCTTTCTACTAACGTTACCGATTGCAGATTATCACGTCCCAGAGTCACGGTACCTCTTTTTAAACATTCCACAGCCCTAGCAGATATCGGCCTGGCTGCACTCAATCTCTTTGTGGCGCGCGTGGAACACGACTCGATTCAACTCAGGATTGGTCCTTAACGGATGGCCGGACGGCGACCTACCCATTGCTCGTCGTCCCCGAACCTCGGCCACCCACCGGGTGGCCGAAAATCGCCCCAGTCCCACCGCTCAGAATGTCTCCTACGTTGACCACTGGAGCATGAAGATGTCTTCTTCCACACAGTTCCTTTCATCAGATTAGCAACTTGGCTAGGGGCCCAGAAGGGCCTATACAGGCTAGAGCCACAGGGAATTTCAGAAAAGGAAACCCGTGGTCCTAGAATGCAAAGGGTAACTTAAAGTCCGACACTCCCTCCCGTTCCACCCTATAGCGAGACAAGAAATTGGATGAAATTCCGCCTGAAATGAGTAGTGGTGGCCAAGTGGTAATCGCCCCGACTTACGAGTTGTAGGTCGCGAGTTCACACCCAGCCAGACGCCTTACTTTGTGTAATTCATTTCATCACCACTGCTCTCAAAACCAAAAATTCGAAGACAAGTGACATCCACCAACCTGCACTGGGCCCGCGTGTTGGATTACGGCGCAATCTGTCTACCCTAGAGAGGAGGCCTGAGTCCTAACATTGGGAACATTATAAGGCCGACTATGCTATGCCATGCCGCCTCAAAAAAAAGTACTACTAAAGTAAGTGAAAACGCTTTAAACTACACAAAAAATAATGTTTAAAGTTCTCAATAAATACGGGTAAGTAGTTCAATCCCTCAAATCTAGATACATTGAACTTCGGTTCAACCAACACCGATAGCATAGATTTGAAACTGTATCCTCTTGAGGGAACTGAATGTGAAATTATTTTTCTCGAAGGGACTGAGAACATGCGTGCTTGTCAAACTAAACATGATGGATGTTACCACTAAATGTACCTATCTATAGCGGGATAAGTGACCTACATAAATATTTATAACAACATTGTGATTTTAGATTTATTTCTGCTAGGCAAGTAATATTATATACAAGGTGCCGCCCATAGCTTCGGTCGCGTGCGATTAGTATAGGTACCGGAAAAAAAAATCGGCCTCGCCATACAAATTGTCCAATCAAGTTTATCATTTTGTATGGTGAGGCCAATTTTTTTTATTTCGTTTCCTGAAAAAAAAAAATTGTTGAAGGTTGTTCAGTTTCGTCTACTGAGCAAGCCCTTAAAGTATGTGGAGGGCTGTCCCTTACACCTTTTATAATAAAAATATTTAAAAAATACATCTATAGAATCCAACATTTAATAGATTTAATAAATTCTGATTGATGACAATTTTTCTGAAAACCTTTTAAGGGTTTAAAAAAAAAGCATTTCCTGGAACAAGCTTTGTAAAATATTCGAGTAAATCACGGGACTACCGGATGCCAACAGATTTTTCAGGCGTTTTCTCTCTTTTTTTGCACTGTCTCTCTATCAAACAACGCGTCGGATTGCTTTAGATGAAGTAACAAGCTTTTATACCAAGCTCAATGTTGACTATATGCGAGCGGAAAAGGACCTTCTTAAAGACTTTTAAGCACTTACGAGTACTTTGTCATCATCATCATCACCAGCCTTTTTAATGTTCTCACTGCAGGGACTCCATGGGCCGTAATTCACCACGTGGGCCCAGTGTGGGTTGATGAATGTCACATGTCTGCGAATTTTTGGTTCTAGGACATGCCGATTTCCTCACGATGTTTTCTTTCACCGTTTTGAGAGCAGTGGTGATGAGACAAATTACACAAAGTAAGGCGTCTGGTTGGGTTCGAACGCGCGACCTAAAATTTGTAAGCCGGAGCCAATACCACTCAGCCACCGCTCTCGAGTACTTTGTAAATGTATCTATTTGTAGGACTTGTAAAGCATTTCCAAATAAAATCACTCAGTGGGTGTTATTAACCTTTTCAAAACTTCTTTAGGTTTACGCAGGAGTACAACCCACGCTTCACCACAAAAAAAAACAATGAGAATATTCAATTCATATCCCTATACTTTGATAACTGAGTGACCTTTAAATTCTCGCAACAAATTAAAAAATACTCGACCTGATTACGAGTTCAAAGGAGTAGTCTTATTGTTACGTACGTATTTAAGTTTTCCTCAAATATTTTGGGAATTCCGAGCAGGATTTTCAATAATTCTTGCACCAAAAATCTAATGCGAACATTAAAAAATTCCACAATAATGGTTCGATTCAAAGTATAAAAAATATAGTTTAAAAAACTAAAAAAACACGCTTTCATAGCATATCAAACTAAAAAGTGTGAAATAATTTTCAATATAGGTAGAAAATAATAATAATGAACGAAACATATTAATAGATATAATTGTGAAAAAAGCGTAGGGCGCTTTGTGCCATATTTTTCGTAAATCGAGCACCAAACTATATTTTAAACTATAATTTTATTTTTCACTAAAAAAATACGGATTATTGTATTGTCATCAGTCTTTGATGGGTGTGCAAAGTTTGAAGAAAATCTGATCGCCCAAAGTAGATCAAAATCGTGCTCAAAGGCGTTGGTTACAAACATACCGGTGGAGCTAATAATGAGCGTGTTAAAAATAAGGAGAAATCCAGCCAGTAACTTCGTCCACATTGAAGTAGAAAATCACTAAAGCAGCAGTCGTCACATGTTAGTGAAAGAATTCCCAGAATCGGCTCAGAAACAGAGATTAGAGTCTGTTTACAAAGTCAACCGACTTGGGTAATCTAATGAAATAATCAAATTCTTGAAATCTGATGTCATCTGTGCTCAACGCTGGTTTAACAATCAAGGTTGCAAAGAGATGATTATTGTTTACTTATAAAATATTTTAAAAAGTATTGTATGTTATAAGTAATAATAACAGATTTTTTAATTTCTTTAAAAATGTCCTAGTCGTTTGACCTTTTTAAACAGACTATAACCCTCAACATACCAAACAAATACTTTTGATAAATAGTTGGTTATCAAGTCTTTGAAGATTCGTCCGTTAATAAAATTTACTTTGATTTGTAGTATGTACGGTACTCAACCTCGCACATGGCCAGTATTTTTGGTTTCCGTTTCATTTGCCAAACTGTTTAAGTGTTTACCTTGGCATACAAATAAACAACTCCGTTAAATTCTTCATAAACAATTAGATTTGGTACACGTGTATAGTTTTATTGCTCAGCTTTTTGTTGACCTACAAATCCTAATAAGTTTCAGAGGAGGAGTAAAGTTCGTTTCACAACAAGAAGCGAAACGACACCGCGCGCTTCTTTTTTCATGGCATTGCAATATAGAACTTTATTACAAGCTTTCATTTAGTTTCACCTATCCCGATGTTTACTTGTCTGTAATCAAATCTTGCAAAATAAATTTGATCCACTTCTCAGTTACCAATTGAGCTGTTTTGCATGCATGTAGGTATAGGTAAATCAGATGACAATACAAAATTATTATGATATAGAGTTGATCTGATGATGGAGCCGGAAGGTGGCCATTGGGAGTCTAATAATAAACATAACATAACATTTTAGTAAATTATTGTAATTATCAGATAATTGTAAAATTGCAGACAGCTTTTTTCTTTGGACCAGTTTATTTTCTTTGAACGTGTTACATTGAGCATGTTGTACGCTAAGTAGCTTCGGTAAAAATCTCTTTTGACATTTTACTCAGGTGAAAAAGACAATGTTACACGCTGAGTGGAAAAATCTCTTTGGTTGCTTAATCAAAACACGTTTTTTTCTGCGAAAAATAATTATTATTTTACTATGCAGTCATTTGAAATCAGAAATCTTTTTCATTTGGTAATGTGATCCCATGGCATAATCGATAGCAAACGAAACAGAATCAGAATGTTTATTTGTGAAACACAGGTTTTCAGATAAAAATCTTAGATATATTATATGAGCGCTATTTTTTGCTTTGAAAGTGTATAGATATAGAAAACCAATTCATTGAAAAATAAATAAAAAGGAACTAACAGAAAAAAAACTTTAATAAGGGTTTTTAAGCTATCGGGATTTTTTTTATGCTGGAAAAATCATCAATGACCGCTCTTGGGCGGAGCGGGAGAGAGTGTCAGACTCTTACTGACTAAAAACCCACCCCGTTCCTTCAAGCCTTCATACCGGGGCTCAGCTATCTTTCAAAACTAACCCTAGCCCCGTTAGGCTGCGACCCAGCTGGGCCCCTGCTGTTGCTGACAACTCCTTGAGACACGCGGGAACAGTACGTGCCGTCGACGACTTGGGCTCGGTCCGGGCAGTTACCGGACGGTCGGACAGCGAGCTACCCATTGATAACTGTCCGCAAGCCCGCGCCTACGGTGGCCGGTAATCGGGATCGGGATCCCGGCGGCGGCGAGAGCGCCGTTGCCTGATGCGGTTGGCCTCCTCCATGATACAGAGATCGTTTTTTGAAATCGGTGACAAAAAATATAGATATTACATTTAATTATTAAATGTTATGTTTAAAAAAATATAAGTAGTTACTTTGAAATGTCTTCCTGACAATGAAATTCAAAATATTTTACAGTCAGGAAAAATCTAGAAATTTATTTTACAAAAAATACTAATGTAGATCTCAGTCTTTTATACTTCTATATAAAACAAACCCGCCTTTTCTATTTCATAACAATGTCAGCTAAATTAGTCTTTGTTCATAAAAAGTCCTTTGTACCAAACTTTTATTGTAAATAAATGTTTTTGTGAGTATTTTCTCTTTACAGCTATTCTTGGCAATGGGCGCTACTAGCCCAGATACTCACTCGCGAGTGAAATAGCTCTTTATGTAATGACCTTTAAGAGTGAACAACAGAGAAATCTAATTAATTGTTTTTTGAATAAGTTGATGTGAACAATGAAGTTGTTTTCGTAATTAGTGGGTCGGAAGCTCTGATGAACGGTAAACAATTTATTTTAAATAAATTTACTTGAAAAATCGCTCTTATCACACCGCTTTTAGGCACGCAATTGACTATTTTTCGCACTAGTGCAGAAAAATACACGTATATCCACGCAAATTTATCAAAAAGCCTCATTTGATACACTTGAAAATAAATAAACTAGTGCGCTTTACCATCAACGATTGCATCGCTGTTTACCATCAGATAGGATTGCAGTCAAGCACTAGTTTATATGGTATAAAAAAAATAGAAATGACAAACGGTGGGTGCAATAGTTAATATTGTAAACACTTTTTTGGTTTTATTTTCGGCAAAAATATTTTTTTTGCAAAAGTTTTTTTGCCAAAAAATAAATGTTTAAAAACGTGATATTTTTTCCTTGTTTTCCCGACTCCTTTCAAACGGCTTGAATCTTTAGAAATATGTTTACACAAAAAAATTGCTGGTTAAGTGTCCTTCAAAATGTACACAGTGTAACTAAAACAATCATTATTTCGCTAAGAAAATGGTTTAAGAGGTCAGTAGGGCTCTATGCGGTCCTTTATGGTTTCCCAATGTTAGGGAAAACCCTTATTTAACAGTAATATATTGCTGATATAGATTTCTGTATAAAATGCATAATCATCATTTTAAAGCTGGCATTTCGTCCCACTATCGTGGTACAACAGTCCGAGCGCACCCGTAAAGCCGGTAACATCTCAGTCGTTATGTCTGCCAGTTTACCAAGTTCAAGTTAAAACCGAATTGTGTCAAGGTTAAGCCCTAGATAAAACTATTACTTCCGTGTAACCAAAAAAGTGTTTCTTTTTTAAACCGTTTCTCGGGTTCCCGTATAACAGGACGCAGGCGGCAGTACGAGTATGTATCCATGGCTTAGTGAATACCTCGTAACCGTAAAATACATAACTTTTCAGGAGGTGCAAAAAACCAAATTAGAGCTTTAATATTATGCCATTTTAATGTGCTTATACATGTTTCATCCAAATATTTAAAACTATTGGTTTGTTTTAAACACTTGTTTCTCTTGTTTTTAATTTTTTTCCGCTTGTTTCGCCGCGCCGTCGCGAGGTGATCACACCAAACTGACTTGAGCAAGATATGCATGCAACATCGTAGATGGCGCTAAAAGTATCGAATCAAAATTTTGCGTGATACAAGATTGTGTGTTACGAGTTTTTCATTTCAGAAATGTAATAAAATAAAATTACCTAAAATTGCATATCAGAAGTTTTCACTCTAAGCCATTCAATGTAAATAATTCCCGTCAGATGTGCAAGAGGAGTATACGCATTAAATTAAGGCGTATAGTCCCTTGACCGAAATTATGTGAACGCAACTCTCGCACTCGCCCAGGCGGCAGTACGCAAATCTGAGCAGTTATTTGCGGTCAACAGCGCCCGGAAAGCGCGCGGCTAACCTTTAAATCCATTTTCTCTGCGAAATATTGATTGATTTACATATAATGCTATGTTCACTTTGAAGACGTTTCGAAGGAGTAGGGAAAAGTTACGAAAAGTGAAATTGCTAAGTATTTTTTTTTTAGAGAAAAGTATTAACAGCACGAAAAAATCAAATCAAAAATATTTTATTTCACAAAGGCCTACATGGGCACTTATAAAACGTCAGAAACTAGTGCACGGTTACAAATTGGTCGTTTCGAGAAGAACCGGCAAGAAACTTCATGGTTACTCTTGAAATGTTGATAATGTTGTTCGTTAATCTATAATAAACATATTTTTTTTTCAAACCTATTAACCTGGCCGTTTCCGAAGAGTAGGCTTCAGAAAGTCACTGTTTTATGGCACTTTTCGGGCGCTTTGGCCTAACTTAAAAATTACAACCAACACACGAAATGCTACTGCATGAATACTTGTAGCACTTCGTAGCGCTACGCACAGAACTAAGTATCTGCTACGCCGTAGCTAGACAAATACCGTAGCGCTCCGAGCTTACGATCAAAGCAGTCGTTATACAAACGACCTCTGATTTGCCTCGCATCACAGACTAATGTTACCTACCTTTATATGGTAATATAAAACATAATTAGTACTAGTCTACGTCTCAGACTCAAGACTCACAATAGTAAGCGTTTCGTATTGTTTTCATTGAAAGAGTAAATATTGGCTTAATTATACATTTTCTCTATAATTAATATACGCTGCTCACTTCACAGGCGCTCTTTAATAAAACCCATTGTGCTGTATAATTAGAAGGTACATTCATTATTCTAATTACCTGTCAACCGCGCCACAGTATCGGTGCAGTGAATCAAGTTCGCGGGTTGAATGAATTAAGTACTTAATACTAATATTTCTGTAAACATGGATGGATGGATGTTTACTGAAATATTTGTACTGTTGTCATTGAAAAGACACTGCTGAGATAACACAGAAACATGGAAAATATAATTCAGGAGATCACAAAATCTCCATCTCATCATCATCTAAACTTCTGTGGATCCCGATCCCGATTTCCAGCCATCGTAGGCGCGGGCTTACGGACGGAGAGCAATGGGTAGCTGGCCGTCCGACCGTCCGATAACCGCCCGAACTGAGCCCAAGTCGTCAACGGCGCGTGGTGTTCCGCGCACGCCTCTAGATGCCAGCAACCGTAGGGGCACAGAAGATCGAAGCCTGCTGGGGCTATGGGTAATGTGAAAAAGAACCTGGACCCAGGAACGAAGGCAAAGAATTAGAAAGAGTGTGTTTTAATCAGTAAAAGTTCGACACGATGTCAATCTGTCAATCTCCCGCCCTTGGGAAGGGCGGGAGATTGACATTGGAGGATTTCCTACCTTAAAAAAGAAAAACATCATCTAAGCATCTGGGAGAATGTTCGAAAGAGTTACCGTGGCTTTGGAACGCAAAAAGTAACAGAAAAAAGAACAGGTGGGGCTCAGTCAGTAATCAGCCATCACTTTTGTATCAAACAACTCGATGTGCAGTGAGTGTCCACCCTTACATTGTTGACAGGTGTCAACAATGTCCAACATCCAATATCCACCCTGGATACTCGCCGTACGGTCCGGACTAAGCGTTGCACCTAGTCGTTTATATCGCGTACATTTTTTTTTTTTTTTTTTTTATGGTGGGAAAAATCATGCATTGACATCCCCCGCCCTTGGGCGGAGCGGGAGATAGTGTCAGACTCTTACTGACTAAAAGACCCACCCCGTTCCTTCTAGCCTTCATACCGGGGCTCGAGCGCCCTTTCGGATAACCCTGGCCCCAGTAGGCTTCGACCCGGCTGGGTCCCTGCTGTTGCTGACAACTCCTTGAGGCGCGCGGGAACAGTGCGCGCCGTCGACGACTTGGGCTTGGTCCGGACAGTTACCGGACGGCCGGACAGCGAGCTACCCATTGCTCACTGTCCGCAAGCCCGCGTCTACGTTGGCCGGAAATCGGGATCAGAATCCCGGCGACGGCGGCGGCGATAACGCCGTTGCCTGATGCGTTCGGCCTCCTCCTTTGCGAGCATTACTGCTTCGCAGAAGTCGGCGACCGCCTGCCACTCCTCCTCGCTCCGGACCATGGCCTCAACCAAGGCCCGGCGCGAGAGGTCTCCGCCGCCGATCGCCCCCACGAGGGCACGGCGATGCTCCGCCCAAGCAGGGCACACCTCGACTGTGTGCTCCACCGTGTCCTCCGGGCGTTCCGCACAGTGGCGACACCCGGGCGTCACTTCCGCATGAATCCGGTGCAGGAAACTCCCGAACGAACCATGTCCGGTGAGGACCTGCGTCATGCGGAAGGTAAGGACGCCGTGAGGCCTTTCCAGCCACGCCTCAAAGAGGGGACTTACCGTATCGCGTACATCGGTGTCATAAAGGTTTATCAAATTCAAATTCAAATTCAAATTCAAAGCATTTATTTCAAATAGACCATTTACAGGCACTTTTGAATAGTCAAATGTCGGTCAGTCCAAGAAAAGTGAAGCTAAATTGCACGTTCCAAAGAGTAGGTCTCTATGGAGGAGAACGTGCAAGAAACTCCATGGACACTCTTTTAAATCATATTATGTGTTACATATAATGCTTGGTTACATATTACTTGTTGCTTCTATAATGTGAGCACAATGTCGATAGTGAAATAAAAATGTAAAATAATTAAAAGATAGAAACTGAATTAAGCCACTGGCAGCTAAGAGATGACCAGTCCCATCTGACGGCACCCATTCACGAGCATGACGCGTGCATCAGCCCCACTCAGCTCAACCATTTTGAAGGGAACTGAACGACCCAATAACACGTGCCACCAACAGCGAGACATTTGAGTGAGCATGACAAACTCTCAACTGCCATGCTCGTAATGTCAAAAAAAAAAAAGTTGTAACCTAATAAAAATGCTCCATGGTGCTTCACATTCACAAACTTGGAAAAAGTGCTTCTACATTATACAATGCAATTGTGTCTTTCAAATTAAAAAATAATAATATTAGTTTCCAACTAATCAACTAATTAGTACGCCCTAGTGGTAGTGGAGCTGGACCAGCATTGAGCCAAGCATTTTTATCTTGAATATAATCCTCCAACTTATAATATGCTTGTCTGCATAGTGTGCGTTTAATACAAGATTTAAATTTCGTTTCATTGAGTTCTAATATGTGGGGAGGTATTTTATTATAACATTTCAAACAGTACCCCATGAAAGAAGAGGCCACTTTAGCCAGTCTGAAACCTGGTTGAACTAATTGATCCCTATTTCTTGTAACATAATTATGTCTATCGCCTCTTTTGCTAAAAAGATGAAGATTTTTTCTAACATACATTATGTTTTCATAGATATATTGACAAGGTACTGTCATTATGTTAATATCTTTAAACAGTTCCCTTAAAGAATCGCACCGGCGGAGATTGTAAATCGCTCTGATGGCTCTTTTCTGTAATATAAAGATTGACTCGATGTCAGCAGCCCGTCCCCATAGTAAGATACCGTACGACATGACACTATGAAAATAACTAAAATAGACTAGTCTAGCGGTATCAACATCCGTAAATTGGCGGATTTTTCTAACAGCATATGCAGCTGAGCTAAGCCGACCTGCAAGAGAAGTTAAGTGAGGACCCCATTGTAGCCTTGAATCAAGCGTAATCCCCAGGAAAATCGTTTTATCAACAAATTCTAGTTTTTCATTATTCAATACAATGTCACAATCACTACTTTTGACATTCGGTAAGGAAAATCTTATGCATTTAGTTTTTTTCCCATTTAGAACCAGATTATTAGCAGTGAACCAGTTTTGAACCTGCAATAGGGCGCTATTTTCGTTGTCAAGATTGTTAGTTTTTCTATTTATCTTAAAAATCAAAGAAGTGTCGTCAGCAAACAACACCATATTAAGTTTATTTTGCAACAAATTGGGTAAATCATTAATATAAACTAAAAACAAAAAAGGGCCTAAAATTGAACCTTGGGGCACCCCCATTTCAACATTCAATCCAGACGAATTGACACCGTTTATTTGCACTAATTGCTGTCTATTATTCAAATAAGATTTTAATAAGCTTAACGCTGCATTGCCTAGTCCGTAATGCTTGAGTTTCCGAAGCAATGTTTCATGAACTACACAATCAAACGCCTTAGATAGGTCGCAGAAGATGCCTATAGCATCTTGTGCCTCTTCCCACGCATTAAAAATGTGTTTTAGTAAGGAAACACCCGCGTCAGTTGTACAACGTCCTTTGGTGAAGCCATACTGTTTATCATGTAGGATGTTATTGGAGTTAAAATGACTAAGCATTTGATTTAACATTACCTTTTCAAATATCTTGCTAAGAACCGGCAAAACGGACACCGGCCTATAATTATTAGTGTCTTTACTATTCCCGGATTTAAAGAGCGGTATCACTTTACTATATTTCATTAGATCTGGAAAGACTCCTTGATCTATACACAAATTAAATATTAAAGCCAAGTACGGCGCTATAGTCTCAATAATTGAGGTACAAACTTTTATAGACATACCCCACAGATCTTCTGTCAATTTAATCTTGATTTCTTTAAAAGCTTTTATTACTGTTATGGGGTTTATATGTTTAAAGTTAAATTCAGTTGAACAGGCTGCAACGTTCGCCTGTAATAAATCAAAAGCATGCGATGGCGACGAATTTAGGGCTTCAGTAGTTTTAATTGGTATACTGGTAAAGAAATTTACAAATTCTTCTGCAACTAGTTTGTTATCGCTAATGAGACCATGATGAGTCTCCAATGTGTAATCATTATTATTTCTTTTGTTTCTGTTGGTTTCATTATTTATAATATTCCAAACTGTTTTTATTTTATTATCTGCTGTTTTAACTTTGTTGCTAATGTATAAGGCCTTAGCTGCCTTACAAGTATTTTTAAACATTTTAGAATAAGTAGCAACATATTTATTAAAAGTTTCAGTGTTAATAATAGGCTTAAGGCCATACAACTCGAAAAGTCTTTCCCTACTTATTCTGATTCCTTTAGTTGCCCAGTCACTAAATCTAAACTTAGGGCAGATAGTTTTAGTTTTTTTCTCAAACGTCTGATTAAACTCCTTTTGAACTACTGAAAAAAAATTTTTATACAAAATATTACCATTGTTTTCTGCAAGGTTCCAATCACCCAACCTGCTAGTTATAGTGCTATTAAATTTATTTAATTTACCGGATGTTATTGGTCTGAATTGTATTTGCACTTGTTGTATTGGTAAGTTGGATTCAAATGTTACCATTAGGCCGCTATGATCAGAAGGCAGATAATTTACAATGGCTTTTTCTAAATACTTGCAGCAACAAAAAACATTATCGATACATGTAGCAGTAGTTGTCGTTGTTCGAGTTGGTTCAATAAACACATTTGATAAATTAAATGATTTGAAAAGATTTAATAATCTACTGCTATCTGAATTATTTTCCAAAATATTAACATTAAAGTCTCCACAGATAATTACTGGTTTATTACCAGTTGAAAGTTTAGCCATAACATCTTCCATGACTGACTCAAAAATAGAGTAGTTTTGATAATTAGGGGGCCTGTAAACGCACACTATGATATGCCTATCCAGCTCAACACACGACACTTCAATGCTATGTTCAACGGACAGTGCAACTATATCTTTACGAGTTTTAAATTTAATACTATTTTTAATAAGGATTAGTGAACCCCCACGTAACATTGACTTGCGGTTAAAACAACTGCCCACATTATAATTATCATAATTAATTAGCATTTCAGAATCCTTTAACCAATGCTCAGTAAAACAAATGATGTCAAACTTAGTTTTTTCCAAAAATAATTCGATTTCTAATTGTTTCGAAGAAAAACCCTGAATGTTTTGAAGAAACAAATTAAAGGATTTTTGCGTAGTTTGAATGCTAGACGATACTGTATTAAGTTGACATAAACTACTAACAGTACCAACTGTTGTCTTATTAACTAGTTTAAATCATTAGTACTACTACTAATGGTTGGACTAACTACCGGGTACGTCGACATACTATTTATGTCTGAGTAAATATTAAATTCTAATAGCTTCGCTATTTGACGTCTTAAAACAATAGGTAGGTATACAGTATACCTGGTCGAAAAAAGTTTATCAACAACATTGTTGATGTCAAAATATAAAAACTTATTACTATGGTGCGTAACTAAAAAATGCATATGCATATTTAGCATATGTATGTACTTATTTTGTCTGTTTGATAAGTGCTCAAAGTAAGGAAAAGCACACAAAATAATCTTTTTACAATTTATCTTCAACAGTTCAGTGATATTATTGGTGATATCATCTTTCTTCACATTTAAGCTATTACCCACAAATACAGTTAGAATAGTGTTGGGATCATATACTTGCTCATTTACTAATGACATAATGTGATGGTAGGAAGCTTGAGGTGTGCAATAATTTTGAGAAGGAAAAGGGAGTTTTTTACTAATTAATTGCCCTAATCCTCTTCCTATGCTATCTGAAAATATAATTGATTGATAATCCCTACTGCTATGAGAGGAAAAATTACAATTATCTGAATCTACCCCTTGAGTTAATTCATGCTGAATGTGGGGTACCTGGTTGGGAATACAGTCTTGAGCACTGATGGGCTGGGATGAGTTCTCTGTAACCACAAGTTCGAGGCCAGCTGGTTTAGATTCTGTCTGGCAAGTGCATTTATGGTTTCTTAGAGTAAGAGAGTCTACTTTGTCCACCAGCTCATTTGTAGCCAGAATATGTTCCTTTATTTGGTTCTTTGAGCATACATATTTGTTATATATTGACTTAAGGGAGTTATCAAGCGTCTGTATTTCAGACTGCAAGCGCTGAGTGTCAATTTGATAAATATTTATACTGTCTTCCAACTTAATCTGATAATTATTTAATTGATTAATTAAGTTAACACGTTCTTTCCGCAGTTGAATATTTTTGGAACAGTGTTTTTGTTGCTTCTTGTGGTTTTTACACTTTTTAATTATTTTATTGAGTTTAGCATATTTTTTAATTTTATTCTGACTAAGTTTGTAAGTATTACTGTCTTTTAGTATGGAATCTTCTGTAAGATCAATTGTTACTAAGGCATGAGGGTTATATTTTGAATTTTTTTTTTTTTTTTTATCTTCTCCGAATGTCACTTTGAAAGGGTTAAAATATCGGTTTAGTTATTTCACAGATCATTGTTACCTTCTAAAATGAAATATTATTACCTTTGTCTGAAATAAACGTTAAATAATAATAGCAATCATTGTACCGATAGTTGTGACATCCAATGTTAAAGAGCCTCAATCAACATCTGAGGAAGCTCTCGTTGGGCAGTTGGATCAAATATTGGAAATATTGATCCAAGAAGCGGTACTCTTGGAGACGGTAGATATAGGTAGGAGATTCCTTTCTCAGAAACCCTGACCACCAGTAGCTTGGATCATATGCCCGATACGTTTCGTAATGGTTTCCCACCAACCGGGAGTTGTACATACGTAGCGGTTACATGGTTAGTCATCGCTGGTACCACGCTGTATTGAAAGCATTTAAGAAGCCTCTGCGAGTTGGTTTTGAGTTCTCGTACGCCTTCTAAAGATCCAAGGTCAATGGCACTACATCACTCTCCAAAGGTCAAGGAGATCGTGGAATATGTAGGAGTCAAAACGAACTGGACTTTGAGTGTCGTATTAATTTCCGTATGTACGAAATTAAATTCTCTAAGAAAACGTCAGCTGAGCGGGTCCAATGACTTGTAGTTTGTACGCAACGCCGACTACTACCTAAAGGTCATTGGACTCGCTCAGCTGACGTTTTCTTAAAGAAATTAATTTCGTACATGTGTAAATTAATACGAGTTTTGAAAAAAACGTACTTTATTTTTTAATTTATCTTTACAAATCGATAGTGTTTCATGTACCGAATCGACCGTCTACGGGATTAATACGATTAAAATTTAACGGTGTACATTATTATAAGGATCTGAGATAATAATATTCTTCACCAAAAAAATCTGCATTGATTCGCTGTTTACCTGGTACTGTGTCCTTACTTACTCGTCTAATATCGGGCGGGAAATTGAACATGTTTCAACGATATCGCTTCAGTAAATCTTCGAGATTTTAATGAATTTTGCGAACAACTTAATGTCTGGCATAAACAGAAAATTGTTAATTTAATGTCACTCAGAGGTCGGTTAATTAGAAAAATGTCTTATGTTCTTGCTACTTTGTCGTGCTTACAGATTTGGTAGATGTTTCTTGACATGCTTTACTTATATAAATTGTGCACAGATACATTATGATAATAAAATTAAACGGTGTTTTAACTCGCAAAGTGTTAGCTGCTAAGTTTATTTGGAGCATTAATTATATCGCAAGTAAACTAGTACTCTGTGTAGATATAAATAGCTCTTAATAAACTAGTGCGCCTCACCATCAACGATTGCATCACTGCTTACAATCAGGTGGGATCGCAGTCAAGCACTAGTTTATATCAATAAAAAAAAATTAATAGGCTCGGAAACTTCATAATCATCATCACCATCATTTCAGTCGAAAGACGTCAACTGCTGGACGTAGGCCTTCTCTAAAAGTCGCCTCAATGACTGGTTCTGCGCGTTTCGCATCATCGCTCCAACCCCCCTAGCCAAGTTACAACCGTTTCGCTTGCGTCGAACGCTTCGAGTTGGCCGCGTCGCCAATTCATATGTTCTGACCACGTGACTGAGCGTTGAGAGAAGTCATTCCCGTACAATGAAGCTTTCTACAAGCGTTAACGATTGCAGATTAGCAACTTGGCTAGGGGGGCTTGTCACCACTTAAGTTTGACGATTCTTCAGTCTTTAACTGTTACTTAGATTCTCCTGCGGATATCTTCATTCCTGATTCGATTAAACACACAATTTCTTGTGAAAAATCAATCCAAAAACCAACCAATCAATAACATTTTTCCAACATAGGAATCAAAAGCAGAACCTCCAAAAACCATTAATATTTTTGTACACCAGAAAAATTACTCAGCTATAATAAAATCTCACATAATCTAAATATATCACCAACAATATTCTAGACCACTACATAACTTCAAAGTCTGCATTCCAAGCCTTAAACACATCGTAAAGGAAAACATAATCATAAATATATCCCCCTCCCTCCTCCCCCTACCACACACACCCCCCTATGGTCTACGATTACTAGGGATAGCCACAATAATTAAGACAACGCCGACCTTGGTGTTGCAAGTCACTTTAATTGGAGTTGAATTTCATACTTTTTGATAAGGCAGTGTTTCTCAAAGTGTGTGTAAAAAACATAAGTTTTCGTTGAAAAGCATTTTTTATAACAAACCTTTAGCAGTATAAGGTCATTTCAAACTAGGTTATTTAGTTCCGCTCAATAGTTTTTAGGGTCACTATAAACTTCACCGGACCAGTTCCATCACATGGTACCATAAGCCGCGACGGTACAGGCCTGGGTGCAAGCACCGGACAGGCCTGTCGATATCGACGTCGAGGCGGAGTGGTTCCGGGAGGCCATGTCGCAAATTTGCGATGCGGCAATGCCCCGAGTCCGTCCAGGACGCGCTAAGCGCCAGGTGTACTGGTGGTCGCCGGAAATCGCTGCACTGCGCAACACGTGCAATCACGCGCGACGCCGGTACGCCAGATACAGGCGCCGCATCCGCCCGCCGGATGCGGAGGCCAGAGAGGCGGAGCTGTACGAAGGTTACAGAGAGGCAAAACACACCCTCCGAGCGGAGATTAAGCGGGCCAAACTCGAGGCCCGCGACGTGTGGCTGGGGTCTCTGAACGCAGACCCGTGGGGGCGCCCGTACAAATTGGTACGGGAGAAACTGCGCCCCTGGGCTCCCCCGCTGACTCAGAGTCTCCGGCCCCAACTCGTGGAGGGTGTGGTAAGCGCTCTGTTCCCTGCGCGAGGGGAACACTCCCCCCCGCCCATGGCTCCGCCTCCGCCAGCGGTGTCTGACGCGGACCGCAATAGCGACGACGACGATAATGCTCCAGAGGTGACCGAGGTAGAGATGAGAGTGGCGGTGCAAAGGCTGAGTGCCAAGAACGCCGCCCCAGGACCCGATGGCTTGCCTGGGAAAGCCTGGGTCCTGACCATGGAGGCTCTCGGGCCTCGACTGAGAGGGCTCTTCAGCGCATGCTTGGAGAGGGGCCAGTTCCCACTTCGCTGGAAGACGGGGAAACTGGTCCTCATCGCGAAGCCAGGGCGCCCTGCGGACTCTCCGTCCGCGTACCGGCCCATTGTGCTGCTCGACGAGGTGGGCAAGCTCTTTGAAAGAGTGATTGCGAGCCGCCTCGTCGCGCGCCTTTCACGGGTGGGGCCGGACCTTTCGGACGGACAGTTCGGCTTTCGCAGGATGCGCTCGACGGTGGACGCCATCATGCGCGTGCGAGCCCTCACGACGGGGGATGCGGTGTCCCAGGGTAGGTGTGTCGTGGCAGTGTCTTTGGACATTGCCAACGCTTTCAATTCCCTGCCTTGGAGTACGATCCGGAGGGCACTCCGGTACCACCGGGTGCCCGAATACCTCTGTCGAGTAGTCGAGGCCTACCTGTCGGACAGGTACATTGTCTACCCCGGACACCAGGGAGACTGGAAACGTCGGGAGATGTCGTGCGGTGTTCCGCAGGGGTCGGTACTAGGGCCACCCTTGTGGAACATCGGGTACGATTACGTGCTGCGGGGCGACCTCCCTGACGGGGTCAGCGTGGTTTGCTACGCAGACGACACGCTGGTTCTAGCGCAGGGAGAGTCGTACCAGGCGGCGGTCGCTCTAGCGACACGCGGGGTTGCGATAGTCGTTGATAGGATCCAGGAGTTGGGACTCGAGGTGGCGCTGCACAAGTCCGAGGCGATGTGCTTTCACGGTCGCCGCTCTCGGAACGCGCCGCCAATGAGTTCCCAACTAACGGTCGGAGGAGTTCACATCGGTGTCGGGTCGACGATGAAGTACCTGGGACTCGTCCTCGACAGCCGGTGGAATTTCGTGGAGCATTTCCGACGTCTGGCTCCCAAACTGAACCGGACTGGGGCTGCGCTCAAGCGGCTCCTGCCCAACCTTGGGGGTCCAGATGCCTCCTGCCGGAGGCTCTACGCGGGGATCGTTCGGTCCATGGCCCTCTACGGGGCGCCGGTGTGGGCGCCGTTGCTGAAAAAGCAACCGGCGGCCATACTAAACGCCTGCCAGAGAGTCATGGCAATTCGGATGGTGCGGGGATACCGCACGATTTCCCGCGAAGCGGCGAGCCTTCTGGCTGGCCTACCACCGTGGGATTTGGAGGCAACAGTCCTTGCACACATGCACGACATGCGCGTGGAGATGCAACGCCGGGGTGAAAGTCCTCTGCCGCGACAGGTCGCGGCATGGCGGACAGAGCTCCGGCGGGATCTCATGGTGGAATGGCGTCAGCGACTATCGCAACCCAGTGCTGGGCACGCCACAATTATGGCGATAAGTCCCCTCTTTGAGGCGTGGCTGGAAAGACCTCACGGCGTCCTTACCTTCCGCATGACACAGGTCCTCACCGGAAATGGCAAGTTCGGGAGGTTCCTGTTCCGAATTAAAGCGGAAGTGACGCCCGGGTGTCGCCACTGTGCGGAACACCCGGAGGACACGGTGGAGCACACAATCGCGGTGTGCCCTGCTTGGGTGGAGCATCGCCGTGCCCTCGTGGGGGTGATCGGCGGCGGAGACCTCTCGCGCCGGGCCTCGGTCGAAGCCATGGTCCGGAGCGAGGAGGAGTGGCAGGCGGTCGCCGACTTCTGCGAAGCAGTAATGCTCGCTAAGGAGGAGGCCGACCGCATCAGGCAACGGCGCTCTCGCCGCCGCCGGGATTCCGATCCCGATTTCCAGCCACCGTAGGCGCGGGCTTGCGGACAGTGTGCAATGGGTAGCTCGCTGTCCGGCCGTCCGGTAACTGTCCGGACCAAGCCCAAGTCGTCGACGGCGCGCGCTGTTCCCGCGCGCCTCAAGGAGTTGTCAGCAACAGCAGGGACCCAGCCGGGTCGAAGCCTACTGGGGCCAGGGTTATCCGAAAGGGCGCTCGAGCCCCGGTATGAAGGCTTGAAGGAACGGGATGGGTTTTTTAGTCAGTAAGAGTCTGACACTATCTCCCGCTCTGCCCAAAAGCGGGGGTTGTCATAAGATGATTTTTCCCATCGAAAAAAAAAAAAAAAAAAAATCACGTGGTACCATATTATCGTCTAAGTTCTGTGGGAACGCTCCGGTAAAACCCCAATCGACCCTATATACCTATTCCTAGTGCCGACACTGTAATATTGAGGTAAAAATTAAATACCAACCAATCATTTATTTAAAAGAGTAACCATGGAGTTTCTTTCCGGTTTTTCTCTGATGACAATTTGGAACCGTGCACTAGCTTCTGACGATGTCTAAGTGTCCATGTGAAAAGAAAATATTTTGATTCTTTTTTTTTAATCCAAAAAGCTTGTGATAAAAATTGTTCCATAATATATTGAAGGTAGTGTAATAAGTTTGAGAACCAGTGAGATAACCCTATTCGTTCGTCCTCTAATTAGTACGGGACGAATTTATCTTGTTTACAATTATTTTAGCGATTTTAAGTATGATTTATTGCAAATGATGGAATTAAAGCGTTTGTAAAGTTTTGGTCGAATTACACGTGTCTACTAACGACACGTGTTTTTACGAATCTTGACCTGGTAGTTCCCCTTTCAAGTAATACAAATAGACAGGTTTTTTTTTATCTGTTATAAATTAGTACTTGACTGCGATCCCGCCTGATGGTAAGCAGTGATGCAATCGAATCGATGGTGAAGCGCACTAGTTTATTATGAGCCTATTCACTCTAGCCTCTTTACTCACGTCTCGTCGTTCTGTCAAACCGAAGAAATTTTGGCAAAATTGAAGAACTTAGAGATAAGTAAAATTGAAGAACTGGATTCTGATTTTTTTCGTAACTTAATTAATGTTTAAAAATTTCTTTCCTCGATTTGACAGTAAATCGTGACGTCACAACATGGCGGGCGGACCTATTCTCATCTGGAATGCATTGTATTTGTTTACGGGTCACCTACGAGTCGAGGGACTGGAACAAAATAGCCTGCTGCGGTCTTCCCGTCCGATTATAATTTGGGTGTCTTCAAGACTACAGTGAATAGGCTCTTAATAAACTATAGTGCGCCTAACCATCAACGATTGCATCACTACTACCATCAGGTGGGATCGCAGTCAAGCACTAGTTTATATCAATTAAAAAAAATAAGAATGTTACAAAATAATACAATTATAGAAATAATAATTAGTACACCTAACCTATCCTTTAATGCACTTTTCACACTCAATTATAGGCAACCACGGCTTATGCATAACCGAGAGTACATGGCTCCAACTGTTTCAACAGAGGCTAGAAATCGAGTTTGGGGTCCCTGCGGTTGGGGCGTAAGAAAGGCGCGAGCGTCCCTCCTTCGCTAGCATTTTTGCTTCGCTGAAGCAGGCGACCGCTTGCCACTCTCCTCTCTTTCCTCCGGACCATGTCCTGTACCAGGGCCCAGCGCAAGAGATCTTTGCCGCCGATCGCCCCCACGAGGACAAGACAGGGTGCTCCGCCCAAGTGATGCACCGCCGAGTACAGCACCGTGAGTCTGGAACCAAGGTAACTCTTTCAAAAACTCCTTAATCCCAAAAAAAAATATTTATTTGCGTACTCACATAGCCAACAGCACACTCAACAAAAACATTTAAAATCACAAACAGTTTCACTAGCTAAGTCTAATTGTTAGCTTACACAGAACTAATTCACAGTGTTCCCTGTACTAGTATAAACTGTATTACGGTGAAACAGTATTCATCAGCCGCGGTATAAATTAATCCATACATTAGACTAGTGGCATTTCGGTAATTTAATGTAACAAATCAAAGTAAGGCGTTACTAAGGTTTAATACAGAGGCGCGGTTTGACGTTTAAAGCTGGGAAAACTATATTTTCTAATCTAGTTATAATTGATCCAATATCTCATTATTAAGTTTTCGCTATAAATTTAGGTAATTAATTTAGATATTAATAAGGTGTTTAATTGAAATTTACGCCATCCTCTTCTTCTGATCAGTAAATATTTAATTCTCTATTAACGGTCTAGAAAAAGGAAGACACGAGAAAATACGGACTAAAGATTTTTTTAAAAAGGAATTCTCACAAATTATACAATAAAGTCTTCCACTACGTCTGATGGTATGTTCCTGATAAACTGTAGAAACCGGCCAAGTGCGAGTTGGACTCGCACACGAGGGGTTCCGTACTGTCCGTAGCCTTGCCAAAAGCCTTGAGCACAGGCGTAGGGTAGCCAGCCTTTCGGTGTTATACAGGATGCATTTTGGAGAGTGTGCGCAGGAATTACATCAGACAACCCGACGTACGGCGAATATTCGCCCTAACGTTGTTGAAACCTCTACGGTCTGGACTAAGCGTTTCGTCTCGCCGTTTATACCGCGTACGTCGAAGGACTGGAACAGTTTGCCTGCTGCGGTCTTCCCGTCCGATTATAATTTGGGTAACTTCAAGGCTAGAGTGAATAGGCTCTTAATAAACTAGTGCGCCTCACCATCAAAGATTGCATCGCTACTTACCGGTGGGATCGCAGTCAAGCACTAGTTTATATCGATATATAAAAAAAAAGCAAAAAACGGCAAAAACTCACCAAAGCGGCAATCGTGCCGATGCCGCTTCGTCGAGAGAGTTTCATAGTTTTGGAGTAGTAATAGCGCCTTAGTCATTGTTTAAGTCATGTATTTTATTTCAAAGAGGCGGATTGACAGACTAGGACATATTTATCTTTGCAGTTACATCAGTTATTATGCGCTTAAGCAGCGACGAATAACCGTCCGGTCCGAGCCCAAGTCGTCGACGGCGCGTGGCGTTGCATGCGCGTCTCAAAGAGATGTCAGCAAACCGTGGTGGCCCAACGGGGTCGAAGCCTACTGGGATCATGGGTTAAGTAAAAAAGAACATCCAAAACCCAGGAACGCAACGCAAAGAAGGAATAAAAAAGTAGGTTTTAGTCAATAAAAGTCTGACACGCCCTCTCGCTCCACCAAAGGGCGGGAGAAGTCATTAGATAATTTCCCACATATAAAAGTAAGTTAAAGTTTTACGTCAAATGAAAATATTCTAGGATATACGACAAAATACGCTGCAGTTGATCGCCATTACACTACATACAGCTAAGTTAAACCGCAGTACAGCAAAGGGTCACGCGGGAACGCTAACTCTGTGCTAACTTAACGAACGATTCTTTTCGTTGCACTGAAATCTCTGGCGAATACTGACTTGTGTGTTTATTGTATAATGCACTTGTGAATTACTGTTTATTTCTGCAAAGAGTTTTAATCCTACAATGACAATACTGGAGGACTTATAATGAAGGATGTGGTGGCCAAATAGTGACGGTGGCAGTCTTGCAAGCCTTGCCAAGTTACGACCGTTTCGTCGGACGCCTTGTGTTGGGCACGCCTCCTATTCCTTTGTTCTGATGTCATCTCATCGCCCAGTCAATGCTTTTTTGTGGCCCGTGTGCGGGGACAGTAATTGGAAACTATAGATAACTAGCTTTTGCCCGCGACTTCGTTCGCGTGGAATAGTGACTTCCGGAAATTTCAGTACTGAATTGATGCCGACTCTTGACCAATAGATGGCGTTGTATGTCCGAAATAAATTTTATTTTTTATTTTATTTTTTGTTTTATTTTTTGCAATAAAAACTATCCTATGTCCTTTCTCATGTTCCAAACTATGTCTGTACCAAATTTCACACAAATCGGTTCAGTAGTTTAGGCGTGAAGCAAAGACAGACAGACAGACAGACAGAGTTACTTTCGCATTTATAATATTAGTTTGGACTAGTTTGGATAAATAGCAGCCACAAATTCTGCAAAGTTATTTTAAAAAGAACTTATAATTTTGATTTAGTCATTCAAAACCTGAAAAAAGATCTGTAAGAAATTGCCCTGTGCGATAAACCACTATTACCCAATTTTGATACTTTTTACCCATCTCTATCTAAGACAATTGCAATATCCTTTCAGTTGACAACATAAGACAGGCTACCGTTTTACTTAAAGCTCTAAAAACCACCACAGAGTAATGAAATGCAGCAGAGGGTCAGTAATCCAACAGAGCGCCATCCGGACTTCTTGCCTAAGCCTTGTGATTCACAAAGGAATAAATATGTAGATGTGTGTGCATTATAATGATACAGGGATTTGAAAGGGCTTTGGAGTGTAGTTTTTACAGTATAAAATGGTACATCGAACATTTAATCAAATTATTTTGTAGCTTTTACTAACCTAAAAACAATTATTACACCTGTACTTCTGAAGGTACAGGAGTTTAATACTACAACCATTTGCTGGTTATATTCTAAAGAAGACGTTTGTTTTATAGCTTATAATTTTGGGAAATATAAAACTAGGCTTTTGCCAGCGACTTTGCCCGCATGAAAGTAGTAAATAGCCTTTAACCCTCAGGAATAGAGCACTTGAGTAGAACTGTGTAAGAATTTGGAGAATCTTTTCAGTAGTTAGAGATTACCCCCTTTTTTAGGTGGGAAAATCATCCAAGGATGAGCGGAACGGGAGGGCGTGTAAAACTTTTACTGACTAAAAACCCAGTCTTGTTCCTTCTTTGTCATATTTCCAGGGCCTCGGCGATCTCTGTCGCTTCACCCATGGCCCCAGTGGGCTTAGACCATGCTGGGTCTCTACGGTTGCTGACATCTCTTTGAGACGCGTGGAACACTATGCGCCGTCGACGAATTGGGTTCGGTCCGGACGGTTAGCGGACGGTCGGACGGTGCTCGCCGTCCGTAATGCCGGCAACTGGGGTGCAAGGCCATTGCCTCGCGTGTGCGGTCGCCTCCTTTGCTAGCATTACTGCTTCGCAAAAGGAGACGACCGCCAGAGATTAACTACTACATACTACATCTATATAATTTAATGTTAAGTATTTAATACTAGCATCATCAATTTACCAGGAATATTTGGCATTTTACAATCCTATTTTCACAACTAAATCTGACTAACAATTGCTACCAAGTATACAAACTTAATTACGTCACAGCCTGAAATTTGAGATCGACCTAGTATTCTGTGATGTGGATCTCAGGTATGTACAAGATCTGCGCTGCAGCAACTGGGCACCGTATACCATCAAACATCGTTTATATTCTACTAAGAAATTACAGCGCCAACAGTAAGTGCAAAGACTTGGTAAGAGAGAACAGAAGATTCAATCCACACAATAATTTTTTAAATCATTTCTACAGCTGCCCTGACAGACGTTGTTCTGAGTGAGTTAGCTATAAGCTGTCAAAAGCGCGGACTGTCAACGTACAACGATTAATAGTCTAGTCGTCGTAGTTGTCTGAAATGTTTCTTATTTTCTGCGCCAATTTCTTCATGTTTAGGGTTCCATATCTCAAAAAAAAAGGAACCCTTACACTTTGTTTTCCGTCTGTCTGTCTGTCTATCAAGACCCTTTATCTCAGAAATGTGTTATAATTAAAACCATGTACTCAGGTCTGCGGTTGCGTGTCCTTGAAGCTGTGAAAAAATCAAACTTTTGAGTTAACGAAAAAAAAGGTACGGCTGTTTATGTCGCAAAAAACTTATAGTTCGGCTCTCTCAAGTAACTTAAAATTCATAGGGTACTTTAGGTCTCATAATAGCACATATACAAGGTGTAAGGGACAGCCCGCCACAAACTTTAAGGGCTTGCTCAATAGGTGAAACTGAACAACCTAGCTCAAACATTTTTTTCAGGAAACGAAAACAAAAATCCGCCTCACCATAGAAAATTATAAACTTGATTGAACAGTTTGTATGGAGAGGCCGAATTTTTTTTTCGTTTCCTGAAAAAAATTTTTGTGTTAGGTTGTTCAGTTTTGTCTACTGAGAAAGCCCTTAAAGTTTGTGGAGGGCTGTCCCTTAAACCTTGTATAGGAAAAAAATTGAAAACTGTGATACAGGAGTAATTCATAGTCTGGGGTCATGTTTACAAAAACAGCAATTTTATGGTGACGGTGCCAATATAAAAAAAAAACTCGTGGCAAAATCGGTAGATTTTCGATCCAGGTCAGAGAGAAATTGACAATGACTTCTGAAAAAAATAACGTTATTTGCAAAAGTTTTTTTACTAGTAACTTTTATCACCTCAAAAGTCAAAGCGCAAGGAATTGATCTACTGTGTCTTCTTGTTCTATGGCGTTAACAAGAACTAATAATCTGCGAGCATCTTGATATTATGACGTCAGCGCCCAGGTGCACACCGGGAGACCGCAGTGTTATCGCATAACGGCGTTCCGTCGACAAACAGTCCGGCCCTGCTTCGAAAGCTCCTATTCCATAGTCTGTTTTGTAATACAAAGCTTTGTTGCACTGATTGTGTTTACGGCTTTATTTTTTGTAGGTTTAGCAATGAATTTTTAATAACCAACTTACTTATTTCTTCTTCTTCCTGCCCTTATCCCATATTACTTGGGGTCGGCACAACACTTTTTTTTTTTCCATTCAGTCCTGTCACCCGTCACATTATCACTAACTCCTTTTTCTTCCATATTACTCCTCACACAATCCATCACATGATTACTTCTGTCTAAAGAATAAATATACACGTTTGAGATATTTGCAATACAATGGCTGCTATACCATCATTTTATTCTCCTCCTGCTAGCGATTGCCAAGCGAACGCGGCGTTCGCGCGAAAGCCGGCGTTCGCGCGTGATTTAGCGCCATTAGGTCGAACACTAATAGTATTAAAAGTCTTTCAAGATTATTAAAATTTTGAGCATTTTATTTATTGGTTATGTATCTAAGAATGTAAATAAGAAATTCTTCATAAAGTAGTCTGTAAATTTCGAAAATAAATCAACCTTTCCATTTTTCCCGTATGTATACCTATTTAAATGCTTGGGGTCTCAGGGGCAAGAATTTTGGACAACTAGGTGGGATGTTCAGTTTGAATGTCGATATCAACTGTTTAATAGAAATAAATCTAGTACATAAGTTTCTAAAGTAAAATACCTACCAAGGCTAACCTAATCAGTAGGACTACATAAAGTTCCATTTGTTTCCATCAAAATAACATCGGCACGGACTCCCGTCAGCCCGACATTTGGAGATTAATATTTAATACAGTTATCGGTGTCATAGTACTTTGTACCTCTCAGGACTGAGGCAAGAGACTACTCGCGAACTGTATTGGTACTACAGCTGCTGAGGTCAATGACTCTAGTTAGGTATTTCGGACGTTAACCTGTTTTAGTATTTATTAGAAAATACAATACTTTGGTTCCCTAAGCGTAGTGTTTCTAGGTAAATTCAGTTTAAAATAAAAGTGTCAATAATTATTGTAGTAACAACGGTATTTTTATTAAAATTTCAGTTTCTGTATCATCATGAAGTATTTTACGTATTCAGAACGGTAAAGGAAAATATCGTGAGGAAAGCGACATATGGATTACCTCACGATGTTTTCCTAGAACCGAAAATTCAAACATCGAGAGGAGGCCTAGCAGTGGGAATATTATAAAGATGATTGTTATCTACGGTTTCAAGCAATTGTTTTAAATTCTTACACGTCAAAAAATAATAAAACATTCCAAATCTCAAATGATTCGACTAAAGTACAAGTTTTTTTTTTATGTTTCACACCAGAAATTGCTCATGTATCGTCGGTGCTTTGTGGTCTAAATTCCAGAACAAGTATCAGTAGGCCTTATAAATATTTTGTGCCGTACTGAAATCGATCCTGCGACACGCAGCACAGCAGCTAATCGCACAACCACTGCACCAACCATACTGTAACCAATTTTGTAGGTTTTTAAGGAGCAGATATACGATTTTTAATGATTTTGAATCGAACATCACGTCTAAACGGCTAGTCCGTATGTTTTGAAAAAATATAATGTTAAAATAGACTATTTGCCTAATAATTTGATATACGAATATTTACATTTTTTCATAGAACTTGGTGTGATTTATTTTCAAAGTTATGCGTAACACAGACAAAAAGCGAAGATCAGACAAAAACCATTGCGTGAATTTTTATGAAACTTTCGCAAACTAAAAGATAATTTATTTACCAATCTTTTGATATACGGTTCTTATTCATATTGAGTTTAATAAATATAATAATATTCCACAACTATCACACAACGCCGTCTAGTCCCAAGTTAAGCAGAGCTTGCGTTATGAGTACTAGACAACGGATATACATACTTAAAATAGATAAATTACACCCAAATGAAAGACATATTACTATTCGAATAATCTTGACCAAGAAGGAGATGGCGGGACGACTTGGATGTCTTCCTTGGGAATTGGAAAGAGGTGGCTCAACACTGGGAACATTGGAAGGAGTGGAGGGAGGCCTTTGCCCAGCAGTGGGACAGTATGGGCTAGATAAATCTTGATGTGCGGGGAGTGACGTTAGCTCTTCTTTTACTCGCCTCAAGGTCGCTGGCTTTTAGTATATCTATCCTTATAATATAATACAGGATCATAAACCTAGCTTACATGGAATCAATCCTTTACACCACCTACGTACTGAGCGATCCATACATATTGACAATTACCATAACCCTTGTTATTTCAATTTATACCATTTCTTTTGGTATTCGAACTCAATAATATCACCCGTTTTAACATACATTTGATCAACAGTCTCATTAGCATATAGATAGGGTCCCGAAAAATTTCCTATCCAAATTGTACCTTCTCTCCGTCCCTTCAGGCTCTTGCCAAAGATAAATTAAGGCCTTTTTTTGTTGGCCCTGTGACCACTGGGGCGTATTCGAGACATTCATTTGGTTCTGTATACATTACGCAAAGGTATTGAAGAGTCTAAGTATCTCAGGTTAATTATTTCGTCTGAAACTTGATTAGCCTTTGTAATAGGGTTCCAGTTTTTGTTCTGCGGTTCGGGTACGTTCGTACTTTTTGTTAATTAAACTTTGTTATACAACGTTTTAAAATGTTTCGAATGGTCAAGTTTTAAACGGTATTTGTGTTACGTTTAATTTTTTTAAATTTATACATTGTCTTGTTTTACTTGTACTTGTTTTTTGTGTGTAATATTGTAGTTGAGTTGTCTTTTAAAGAATGTTTCGTGTTGTTTTATAGTTTTTTTTTTGGAATTCTGTTTAATTACTTCAGTTTTTATGAAATATGTTGAGACATGCGTAGAACACTACGTACCTATGCGCTGTCGAGCCGGCCCTGCCCCCCTAGCCAAATTGCTAATCTGCAATAGTTAACGCTAGTAGAAAGCATCAAATGTACGGGAATGACGTCATCTCAACGCTCAGTCACGTTGTCAGGACAAAAGATTCGGCGATTCGGCCAACTCGAAGCGTTCGGCGCAAGCGAAACGGTTGTAACTTGGCTAAGGGGGCAGGTCCTTATAATAACAATACTCCACAACTTTCACACAACGCCGTCTAGTCTCTAACTAAGTAAAGCTTGTGCTAGTACTAAGCAACTATAAACATAATTTATTTCTAAATACATACGTACACATTAAAGCTAAATTAAAAATGGTCGTGCTCATCACACAAATATTTGTCTTGGGTGTGAATCGAACCCACTGTTAAAGAGTCACTTCAATTTTGCACCATTAGTTTAAGTTAGCAATAAGTAGATAAATAAATATTAGCTATAAGTTTTTTATCAGGAGTTAACTACTAACTACCTCTATGATTTTTGAATCTCATGACTGGCAAAATTAAAACTGATACACTGCAAGCTACGATCCCGTATTTTTAATTTCTAAAATTCCTGAGAATATCCTACAATTTTATACACCCACGACCTCTGGCTTAGCAGTCAGGGCCACTAGCCACTAGATCAACAGTCCAATCAGTATCAGTTTTTACCGGAGTCCTGATGGCGTGGACCAGCAAACGTGTCTAAGGTGCCGGGAATCGCCCCGTCACTCCCGATACCCAGAGCGACACCTGCAGCAGCGGTTTCATTTCTTTTCTTAACGAATATTGTCACTTTAACTTTCACACACGCATTAGTACTGTTTTGTGATCCCATCCTGTTTGAATAAACAAAACGTTTACCAAATGAATAGAATCGCAATACGTGATCGTATTCATTAGGTAAACGATTTATTTAAGTCTCTATTAAAATCCCCATCCACTAGAGCTCTTATTGACAAAGGCCCGCCGAGGTTCGATTCAAAATACTCGTGAAAATTAATTCCCTAAATATTTCATTTCCACGAAAATCATTATACTGAATTCCGCATGAAAGCACAAACAAATAGTGGAATATTTCCCACAATTATTAATGATATAAGGCCATAACAAAAACGCCACGAGATCAAACTAAACAATACGAGTACTCTCTGTTTGATTTGTACCGTTTCGAATTAATATGAAAATTAACTAACTCCACTGGAATTGGATCCGTGAATCAATAACGGGCAAATTTATTCAATTAATAACCCCAAAATACTGGAATAAAGTGGATAAATGTCACATAAATTAGTTTGTGGAGTGGCTGTCGATGATATAATGTGTTCACGGCGGCATTTTAGGGTTAGGTGTTATTATATAACAGGAGGCTTTGTTATGAAATGGTATTATACTCCTGATATATGTAAGTGCGAAGGTATGTTTAAAATATTGACCTCAATTGCTGGGATAGATCAAAAGGGAACGTGAGCAGCGATAGCTATGTAACTAACTGTATAGGTGCTCTAAGTTTTTTTTTTATATTATTGATAGGTTCGCGCTTGACCACTATCTCACCTGATGGAAAGCGACGATGCGGTCGACAATGGAACTCGTTAACCTAAAAGAAACCTATTCACTCTCGACTTAAATTTGCA
This sequence comes from Mythimna albipuncta, assembly GCA_929112965.1. Classification (NCBI taxonomy): domain Eukaryota; kingdom Metazoa; phylum Arthropoda; class Insecta; order Lepidoptera; family Noctuidae; genus Mythimna; species Mythimna albipuncta. The sequence goes on from OV815973.1 coordinate 5,547,436, forward strand.
ATTTATTGACAGAAATTATAAAATCTATTTATCTATAATTGGATATTTTCCTGTGTTGATATTTGGACTACATTTCATATTAAACAAGAATTGTTTAAATGATATTTATTTTTCTGAAAACAGTATCAAAATTGGTTATGAAATGAAATTGCCCACGCTATACTTTTTTTTTAAGTTGAAATTCATCATAATTATGCTCTGGGTGAATCGAGAGGGTGCGACAGAATTTTTACTAAATAAAATCCACCTGTGTTCTTCAGTTACTTTTTGCATTTCAGGGCAGCGGTAACTCTTTCAAATGTTGCGCGGCATATAAGTATAGAGTTCCCAATGTATCAAAATATATAGACTTACTTCCGTACACAGGACATCGCCTTTGCCAAATTCTATTAGTAACACCTTCAAACCAATCGCCTGATCAATCAATCAGCTCAACCTTTCTCAGTTAACTGTCACACATGACGGATCCGGGTCAATTTAATTGCGTATCTTACAGACTCGATAAACACAAAAGTTTCCGGGTAACATCTCAAAGCCAAAACCTTTTATACAACGAAAGCAACTACTTATTACTTCACAAAGACATCACACAAGAACCAAATGATTGTCCCAGAAAAAATAATAATAAATCGAACGAAGAATCCGTCAGAACGAATCCGTAAACTGTAGGACGATATCGCAAAACTTCTGTAAAAGAAATATTCTTTCCGGGAATACATACATTATTTATATTCGGTGTGATATTGTGCTATATCTTTTGTTTACGGAGACTGCCACTATCCTGGGGATAGGCACGTCAATGTACTGGCATAAATTGAATTATCGAGCCTACCGAGCGATGGTTGACGTCCTCGTGTCCAGAGGACCAAGTTATTGAATATATTGAATTTATTTACATAAGCGAAAAAAAAAGGTTTTCGAACAAAAAGTGCGGGTTATCATATATCATGTCAACACGAGTTAGGTTCGTTCGCGTGTCATTCGATTTTTTCGTGACGATACGTATGGAAGAGTGTCGACGTTAATATGTATTTATGGAATGTTGGCTTAATCAAAATTGGGATTTCTAAATGAAGTGTAAACAAGTTTGAATCTACGAGTAGTTTACATTACCTACTGGTTGATTCATTAGTAGCGTTATAAACATTAAGCTTTATTGACAGATTGGCTTGACTGAATTGAAACATAATTATATAACATTAGTTTTAGTATATGTGTATTTTTATGTAAAGAATCTATGAACAAAATTTCATAACTGTATCATGAAAAATCACAGTTACAAGCTTGTTATGTCAGCAAAAATACATAGTCACCGGGACATCCAGAGGACTGAGAGGTTGTTTTGCAGATACAACCAGCTGTTTGCGGGCGTCGAATGGCCGCTATGATCTGCTGTGGCCTGTATTGTACTTAACGTAGTTGGTGTCCAACTTATAAGCTCTATAAATATTTTTGGTAAAAATATATAGTGTAAAAATAATTATTAAAATCGATTACTGATTCTGAACAAACTATATTCAGGTTTCGCATTAACTAAAAAGAATTGTTTTATAATCAATTATCGATAACGACAAAAGGTAAACACAGGGTTCGATCACCGAAGTTTCACTGTAAACGTATAATTAACCTGAATATAATTTGTTATATTCAGGTTTCGCAAAAACTAAAAATTATATTGTTATAAAATCGTATAATATAGTTGATATAATCCTGAACCTTATTTCAAAAACTCAAAATTAGCGGCGTCATTTCCTTTTTCATAAAAATGAAGACGAGCGAGCATATTTTCAAGCATCAATCAAATGAATTCTGAAAACAAAAAGATTGATGAGCATAATCAAATTACATTTTTAACACGGAAGCAGCAACATAATTATTGTGTTTGTGAACAGTATAATAACAACAAAAAAAAATGTAATGAACACGGCACGTTGACAAATGACAAGTTCAGTGTGTTCAAAGATGGCGCCGATAGTCAACAGCTGATAGCCACACGTCAAACAACAATTTATAACTACCCGCCATATCTTTTGCGATCCACCCCTAATATTCGATATTTTATGCTTCTATTAAGGGGTTCGGGCCATTTTATTAGGATGTGGCTCTTTATCTTTATAAAGGGTAATTTATGATCGGTGGAAAGGTATTGCTGAACTTAATTGTTTTAAAATTAGCGAGTTTTCGCTTAACTTTGTAGCAATATGGAGGTTTGTCTTTTAAATAAAATGTAGGTGTATTTTTATGACTTCAATTACCTACGAAATAAGATTAACTACCTTTGGTACCCTTACAGGGCTCTAAGCTGCGGGATTATTCAAAGAAGAATGTAACTAGGTAAAAAACAAAACAAAAAAGACAACAATAAATACTATTGTGATTTTACAAGCTGTTTTATTTTACAAATGGTTTTATGTAAGAATGGAAAACCTAGAACAATAAAAATAGCATTTTACTGATATACAACCATCACTTCAATCATGCAATCAGAATAAGACAAACATCCTGTTCGTAGGACTTAGTAATGCCACGGCTCGGGTAGCACGTCAATAGTGCGAAGTTCCATACCCGCGGGTAAAGACCGAACTTCACAAGTTGTATCAGTTTACATCCGGCTCTTTGGCTTTGCCATGTCCGTGTTAAGCACCCTCTTTTGTTAAATCAGGGTAATTAAACCGTGAATCGTTTTACGGGTTTTCAATTAACCATAGAATAAGAAAATTCCTTCGGCACGTTGAACATTACGCGCTGTCGACGACTTGGGTTCGGACCAGTCGAGTGCAGGACGGCCGGACAGCGAGCTACCCATTGCTTATCGTCCGCAAGCCCGTGCGTGGCAGGTAGTCGGGGTAGGGGTCGCGGTGGCTGGCGCGTGAGGGTGTCCGTTCCCATTCCTTCTCGCTCCGAACCATGGCCTGAACCAGAGTCCGACGCAACCTTAGCACACACTCTTGATATGCAAGTGCTCAAGTTTGTGATTCAATCAATCTGCCTGGTCTTCTAAATTTGCTGAAGTCAGGTTTAAGGTTAACCTAACCTTATGATGCCGCTGAACACGGTGGAGTATACGGTGGAGGGGCTTTGTTTAGGTGGAGCATCTCATCCCATCCCATTCCCTCTCTCTCCGTTCCATGTCGTGCCCGACACGATAGGTTGCCTCCGCCGATAGCTTCCATAGCACAGCGGTGCTCTACCTAAGCGGGGCACACCTCCACCTTATGACTAAAAGTCTGTACTTTTCCAAACACATAAGTTCCTTCAGTTACCGTTCCAGGAAGTCTTCAAACAATCCGTCAACCCCTCATCCATAAAATCGATGTCAACACCTAAACCTTTCCATTAATATCGCTATAGGCTAAATGAATTACTTGGGTACCTCACCTATGTAAGTAAATTATAGTTTATGGTACCTCTGACCCCATTACTTGAACGTGTGTAATAATATGTCGTGCTCTATGACTATTACGTACTTGACTATTACTTTGAATCAAGCCGATTGAACGAAGCGACGGAAAAATAGGTTAAGGGTTAACTACAAGGTGCTTAGTTAGTAATGCTATCAACAAGAAAGGTTATTATTTTTCTACTATTGCTAATGAATGTGTAGGGAACAGAAAATAGTCACCATTACTCTCTTTATTATTTTTCTTGACTGTAAACCTATAGAATATAAACGCTTCTTCAAATTAGTCGGTTGTCAAAGCTCTTGTAAACTAATTTCATAGGTTATTGTGATCACAGAGGTGAGAAAATCATTTTCAGACTTTATCTGACTAAACCCACTACTGTTCCTTATCTTTAACACCAGGGCCGGGTTTTCCCCGTAGGCCCCAGTAGGCTTTGACCCTGCTGAGACATTTCCATCAACAAATGGTTTGGCACTTGTTTTATTTGTTATATCCTTTCAATATACTGAAACAGTCTGGTATCGGCGATTTCGTCCACATCAGACTCGTAAAACGTAATTCTAAGATTACTTTTTTTGCACGGAATTTTCTAAAAAAAATTAAACCGTTTCGGAGATAAACCGGAACAAACCGACAAACCGACAGTATTTTTTTATTGCATTTATGTCATAGGTAGGCAAGTATCGAAAATAATTTCATATCTATACATTTATTCCAAAAAAGATATTTCGATTTTACAAACAGAAAATTTAATTTTATGTTTAGTTAGTTACATGAAAAAATTTGTAAGTAAACATCGGCCAATACGCACTATCAAAATGCCAAAATATGCATGCAAATATACGGTCATATTTGTATAAACTTTTAGTAAACGAAAAAAGGGAATATGTACGGAATATGCAAACCAAAATTATATAGTTAAAAAACCATAACAATAAAAAGAGTGTTTTATATAATGTAATAAATGTCTAATATAATGTAAATAATGTTTAATTTAATGAAATGTATGCCAAATATAATTTCAACTAATGCTAAAATTTAATATAATGAATGTATAATGTAATTAATGTTTATTGAAATGAATGCCAATTATAATTTAAATAATGTTTAATTTAATGCAATTAATGTTTAATGAAATGAATGCCAAATATAATTTAATTAATGTTTTAATTTAATGTAATTAATGAATAGCGTAATTAATGTTTAATGAAATTAGATATATTTATATTGTATAATATTTGTTAGTCTATAATGTCTTTTGCTGTGCCCAACAGAGTCCACAATTGTGTTCATTAAATTTTCACTTACCACCTAAGCATGTACATTGTGGAATGCAATAAAAAAATGAGTATTGAGTATATTTAGAGTGTCTAATAAGTTAAACGACATGGGTAATTATTAGGATTTATTGAAATCTGATGTAGTCAACACGGGTTCAATAATCAAGGTTGATTAAGAGATAGAGATCATTGTTTACTAACAAAAGAACCTTATGAAAAGTATCGAATATAAGATTATTTTTTTTTTATATAAAATTCCCAAGTCGGTTGAATTGTTAGACAGACTATGCCACCGAAAAATTCACAATGTTCTTGTATATGTATAACACACTAATATTATATTAAAAAATCCATAGGGAGCATTTTCTTGAAATAGGTTTCTACTTTTACGCAGACTAAGCCGCTGCCAGAAGCCAGTTTTTTTTTGTGTCGTTTCTAGTTACATATGTGTGCATGTTTGTTACTTATTCACGCTCGAACAGCTGGGTAGATTGCGATGAAACTTGGTGCATTTATAGGTAGAACATATCCTAGAATAGCGCTTAGGATACTTTTGTCTTTGGAGTATGTTCCTTCACCTTTAGGATAATGACTGCTATGTATCACGCGGGCGATATATATTAGCGAAAAATACTAAAATATGCAATAACGTAAGATACCGCTATATAATTTGATGTCTAGTCATTAGCAAAATTCATGTTAAAACTGACATTGCAAGCTGATATGGTTCGTTCTCTCTAGAGGGGCCATCACTGCAGAAGTTCATTAAACTCCTCACAACTTTAGCACCAACAGCGATAACAACATTATAAATTGCTACTTACAACTAGGAAACAGTAACTAAACTATCATAATTATTATTTCGCGCTTGGCAAGCCTTGGTGTATAGTACAAAACTACGCAACGCATGAGTGCGACATAGAGTAAGGCTTGAACTACATTAAACCGACACACACGTGTAACACGCCTGATTTGTACTTAGAACGACGTCACGTGGCGTGTATCAACTATTCAAGTGCAGTCCTACAAGTCTAGTTTCTAAAATATGTATGGAGACCAAAGCATTCAGATCGGCATGTATAGCACACGTATAACACGCGTTATTTGTACGTGGAACGACGTCGCGTGGCGTGGGTCAAGTGTATCTCTAAGTCTAGTTTCTATATAAAATGTATGGAGACCGAAGTGTTCAGATCGGCATGTATAGCACACGTATAACACGCGTTATTTGTACGTCAAACGACATCACAGGGCGTAGATCAAGTGTAGTTCTACAAGTCTAGTTTCCATATAAAATGTATGGAGACCGAAGTGTTCAGATCGACGTGTATAGTACACGTATAACACGCGTTATTTGTACGTAGAACGACGTCGCGTGGCGTGGATCAAGTGTACCTCTAAGTCTAGTTTCTATATAAAATGTATAGAGACCGAAGTGTTCAGATCGGCATGTATAGCACACGTATAACATGCGTTATTTGTACGTCGAACGACATCACAGGGCGTGGATCAAGTGTATTTCTACAAGTCTAGTTTCCATATAAAATGTATGGAGACCGAAGTGTTCAGATCGACGTGTATAGTACACGTATAACACGCGTTATTTGTACGTAGAACGACGTCGCGTGGCGTGGATCAAGTGTACCTCTAAGTCTAGTTTCTATATAAAATGTATAGAGACCGAAGTGTTCAGATCGGCATGTATAGCACATGTATAACACGCGTTATTTGTACGTCGAACGACATCACAGGGCGTGGATCAAGTGTAGTTCTACAAGTCTAGTTTCCATATAAAATGTATGGGACCGACGCGCCCAGATCGGCGTGTGTGTCACACATGTGCGCAGTGTAGTTCTACCTTAATAATATAACGAACAAGCAGTGCACTAACTCGCGTACATAACTCACGGCTCGCAGTTAGTTTTAATCAGTCGTTAGCCGGCTACTCCCCTTGGGATCGTTAACAAATGGCCCGACGCCACTCCGCGACGCAATCCAGATGCGTTTAATAGCTTTTTAACCCAATTACGAACGCAACTTCATGGAACATTTTGAGACATTGAAATGTTTATTATTATATACTACGCACTTATAAAACTTTAAGTTCTGGGGAGAGGCAACGGTGCTGAAGTTCAGGTATTGGAACAAAATTGATAATTTCTGCAGAATTTAAACCAGTACCCCTCGCCAAGTTGCAAATGTACCTTAACCTTTTGAATGTCTTATGTTACACAGTTCGACATAAGCAATTGTCTTTCTATTGTGTCTCTAATTACGGCATTCAAAGAGTTAATTAACGCTAGTAGAAAGCTTCATCTCAACACTCAGTTACGTGGTCAACTCGAAGCGTTCGACACAAACGAAACGGTTTTAACTTGGTTAGGGAGGCAGATATTTATTTTATTACATTTAATTCATTAAACACCAAACGAATGCGTTTGCCTCTCATTCTCTTTCTATTGTGTCTCTAATTACGTTATTTAAAAGGTTAAAACACCTTTTTTAATGTAGAGACTATACATAACCTTTTGAATGTCTTATGTTACACAGTTCGACATAAGCAGTTGTCTTTCTATTGTGTCTCTAATTACGGTATTCAAAGAGTTAATAAGCAAAAAGAGCTACCTACTGTAGATAATTTGCAGATTTCTGTTCGAAGTTTAACTTGCTTTGCAGCAAATGACCAAAAGGACCTGGCTGTTAAGGCTGAGGAATTATAAGAAAGAGTTACCGCCACCCTTGAAAGCAAAGGGTAACTCTCGAAACACGGGTGGGTAGTCAGTAAGTCTGAAATTCTCTCTCACCCCATGGGTGGAGCGAAAATATTCTCCCGGTCTGGGGAGTCTTAGGTCCTCGTTATTCTTCGGCAATTTCTACTAATCAACCTTTGGGTGACGCAGTGAAAAATAGTGGTAAGTGCAATAAAATAGATATAAAAAGGTGGATACAATATTAACTAAAAACCATAGATAGAATACAACACATACCTAGATACCTACATATAATAGCATAATCAGCTCTATTAATGTTCCCACTGCTGGGACTTAGACCTCCTGTCAAGTAGAGGGAATGGACTGTAATCCACGACGCGGGCCCAGTGCGCGTTGGTGAATGTCACATACCTACTCACATGTCTTAGCACTGACAAGCTCTGCTTAGCTTGGGACTAGACGGCGCTGTGTGATAGTTGTGGAATATTATTATTATTAAAATTTTGGCGTTGCTGACAACTCCTTGAGGCACGCGGGAACAGTGCGCGCCGTCGACGACTTGGGCTTGGTCCGGACAGTTACCGGACGGCCGGACAGCGAGCTAGATAAATTACACCCGGACACAGAACAAATGATCATGCTCATCACACAAACATTTGTCCTGGATGGGAATCGAAACCACGACCTCCAGCATAGCAGTCAGGGCCACTAACCACTAGACCAACAGGCCTACCAATAAAGCAGACATTCCTACCAGGGCCGGAAACCAGTAGATCTTTTCAGACGCAGGATATATTAGTATACGGGCTCCCAATAAAAAGTGATACATAATATTTGCGATCCAAATCCTATTATAAGCAGGTACGTATTGGCATCTGGTTTGTAGGGATCGGCTTGTAGTCTAAATGTTAATGCGTGGACGGAGGACAATACTATGCAAATATCATCCCCCTATATTGGCCCAGTAATGTATGCGAGGGGATGACACGGTCCGCCCACCGCCCAAACTAATACTTGTGATACCTGTGTACGAATATTTTCTGCTATTATGTATTGAAATGTGAGAATTTTCGGGTGTTTCTGTTTTTTTAAGGCGTGTTGTAGGTTGGTTGGTTCTTGGGTGCGATGGGAAACGTGGCTTGAATTTATTAATAATAATAATAATCCACAACTTTCACACAACGCCATCTAGTTACAAACTAGATAACTGACCAACATATTTATATATTTCTAATAAGTTACACTCAGACACAACAAATTATTGTACTCATCACACAAACATTTGTCCTGCGTGGGAATCGATGAGCTCCGGCGTAGCATTCAGGGCCACTAACAACTGGACCAACAGGTCACTCAAATTCGTATAGAACAGGGGTGACCAACTCCAATCGACGCACGATCTTACTAATATCTACCTATCAATTACAAAGTGAATCTATACATATTATTTTAAATAAAATTCAACTTTCTGTAATGTCAAAATGTTTTTTTTTACTAACTGCTATTATTCAATTAGTACCTACAATAAAAATGCAATATTTTTTTATCTTTATCAGCAGGCCCGATTTTAATGCGACACGTTCACTAATAGATAGCTGATATTATAAAAATTCATTATGCTGTTCAAATTGTCTGACCCAGGTGAAGTTTGATGCTGTCCGGCCGTCCAGTAACTGTCCGGACCAAGCCCAAGTCGTCGACGGCACGCACTGTTCCCGCGCGCCTCACGGAGTTGTCAGCAACAGTAGGAACCCAACCGGGTCGAAGCCTACTGGGGCCAGGGTTATCCGAAAGGGAACTCGAGCCCCGGTATGAAGGCTAGAAGGAACAGGGTGGATCGTTTAGTCAGTAAGAGTCTGACACTATCTCCCGCTCCGCCCTAGAGCGGGGATTGTCATTGGATGATTTTCCCACCATAATAAAAAAGGTGAAGTTTGAAGTTGCTGTCCCCAGCTAGTTTATCAATAAGAATAAAAGAGCGAGCGACCTCAAAATAACGCTTTGATAAGGTTCAATATGATAAACTTCCATCATCCAAAACTTGGTCGAATTATACTGAAAAATCGGGCGATCAAAGATGAAAGAACGAAGCTAGCACATAATTTGAGCGACCTGCCTTGAATACATTCGATTTTCTTTTGACAAACAAAAAGTTAGTGGGCGACAAGGCAATTGTTTAAGAAAGTTATCGTGTGTATCATACATAGTTAAAAGTACACATAGCTAAAAATCGGTCCGACACATGGTCATTAAGGTAGTTCAAAATAAAAAGTAAACTAGTACACGTACTTACAGTTTTAATCGATCGGCTGGCCACCCCTGGCCAAAGAATTTTTTGTCTTCAAATGTTTTGAGGATTCAAATAAAAAACAGGCATCGTTGACACAGACTTCCTTTTTATTACAAATATTAATTGCACATAAGAACATTTCATACAAAAATATATTCTTAATTAAAAAGATTCCCACTAAAACAAACTAAAAAATATAGGTAGCAACCCGCAGTAGCAGGTCGGACAAAATTAAAATCAATATTACACAAAAATACAATTATCATAAAATTTTGATTTTAATTCATTATGCAATTAAAGTGGAAACGCAAAAAAATATCCATGAAATCAGATGTCAAGAGTTTTTCCTAAATATAATACAGAAATTAAATCATTTATTTTTTATAAAAAATCGTTTTCTAATAAATTATTCTGAGTACATTTTAATTGACGAAACTCCAAGCCAAAGCAAATTGTGACATTCACTCATATTTAAAATACCATACGAATTTATTGACAATATTTTCTTTATTAACAATTCAACAATCTAGCTAACATTATATACAGTTGTGACGGTAAATGGTAACATTACATCTTTGACTTTATTTAATTTCTCTATGACCGCCGTATCCCGAGCGACGGGGTTACTATTGTGTATGAACCTACAGTACTTATATCACATTATTTATAATATAGCTTTCAAATATAAAACATGTAAAATTTCGAGACTTTTTACAATTGAGAATGAAATTTGTGACCATTTTATTATTTAAATATAAAAATCTAACTTCTAAAAATATATCTAAGGTCGCGGCAGAAATAAATGAATGATATTTTTAACTAATTACAATATTAAAACTAAGAAGCTTTACTACTTATAAAATAACGTTAAAATTATGACAAGTTAAGGTATATTTTAGGTCTACGTATAAAATTGCCTAATAGAATCAACAACTATATTTTCGTCTTGATAAGGTTGAAAATTAAAAATTGTACAATTTTTAAAACGCTATGGTAACTTTGGGCCTATCAACTAATTACAATTAGAATACATTTAAATTACAGCAAGGGGTCGTAACGCCATATAAGAGAGCTCACCAGATCTTAAACCAGATTCATATTACATTATAGTATATTTGTGGCATGTCTTATGGCTTATATTTCAATGACTCTTGGTGGAATCATGTCTGCTGATGTTACAGATCTAAATATAGTAACTATCAATTTGATCAATGAAACCATTGTTTGTATGGATTGTTTTGAACAACAGCTAGATATGACTATAGTTCATCTTAAAACAATGCAGTAACAATAAGTAGAAACTCTAAGTACTCAAATAAGGTATAACTACCTATAGAAAGCTTTCTATGGATAGTCACGCCAAAATAGTACTTGAAAACAATGCAAACTTCATAGCTAACAATACAATAATTCATCAAGACGCTCCAAATTTTTAATATTTGAAAATGGAACAAACAATAGACGATTGATGACGTCATCGGCACTCAGTTGTTAGTGCGACAGAGACAGAGCATACCACATGTGTAATGCAAATTACCTCAGCGGCTAACATCAAAGGCAGGTTTGATTAAGTCGAGAGAGCTAAGTCAAGATGTACCAGCAAACATGGAACCACTAATAAGGACTTGTGTTCCTAAACATAGCTACGAAACTTAGTGCGAGCTATCATAGTCTTAATCGATTAACATTATTATCGATTAAATGATAATAATCGATAAAATTATCCTGGACGTTTTGTATATTCGAGTTGGAAAGTTTGAAAAGTTGCACGGAATGTTACAATATATCTATGTTTAACTATTGAATGGTTGATATGGAATCGATTCTTTTGCAAACTTCCGAGTTATCGAGAGGTCACTATTGAGAGTTATATCGTCCAAGTATCACATTGTAACAGTGTGGCGTCGAAACCATCGCTATACGAACTCTTTGTTCAACTTACAATTTTATTTCTAGCTATATTACATACATACATAGTTATTATAATTACGAGACTTTAGTACTTACTATACTGGTGATGCGAATTTTATCGATACATAACATAGACATTGACAAGGTTCTTAGTAGACTTCATAGTATAACTACCGATTTGTGTTAGATTTTTCTTTAGAGAAAAAGAACACTTTATCATAATTATTGTTACGTCATTATAAAAAGCTACGTATTAGAGATTCGATCTACTCTAGAACATTGCTTGTCGATATTATGATCGAGTTTTAGACAAAATGTGGAGTGCCACCGATAACAGTGTCCTCCATTCTTACCAAACATTATGCAAAGGCGGTAACTGCAAACTAAAGTCGTAAAACTTTTATCGATATTCGATAGATGTTTTGTGAAGCACGGACGTTTTATCGATCGATAGATAATTGTCGAGAAATAAATAATTAACGGAAGTAACTATATCGTATTGACTTTAAGCGATAAAAAGTCCGCGCTTTGCATCCTTGAGCTCAGCAAAGCTTTAGATAAGTATCTTATAACAACATCCAAATTAATTGTAATGGTCCACCTTCAAGACTGAATAAAGAAATTAACAGTAGTCCAACTTTGATTGATACTGTAACACAGGGTGAATAGAAACAAAACTTTGGTTTGGTTTTTTACTTTGACACCGTATAACAAAGCATCAACTTTTTAGACTAACAATTCATTAATAAATTGATATGGTTAAATGCTGCAAAAAATATTCAAATATCGAGAAAATACCCTTTGAAATTTTGTTTATATTCACCTTTGAGTTTCTATTCACTCCAATTTACCCGGTATTCCAAACTGTAACAATCTAGCGAAGTTGACTTACTGCTTATAACTTTACCTTATTGAACAACTAAAATTTTCAATAACTAGGAAGTTGTGACCGTCCATTACTTGACTTATCTACCGCTGGGGCGGGATCACTGACTTACTTCTAGGATCACAGCGCGCGCTATGTGGAATGTTCGAGGAGTGGCTCTTGTTCGCAGTGCGGTCGCTCTATCTCGCTCTCTCCCGCGGGCAGGTTGATGCGCGAGGTGAGAAAGGAGACGTCACCGTCGTCGGTGCACGCCAGCGGCGAGTAGACCACGCCGCGCGTGCGTGTGCGTTTCTGTTTCTGCTCGCGCGGACTGTGCGCCTGTGGACAGAAAGGAGATTTAAAAGCTACCGCGAAAGTTACCTACTGTCGTTGTTGACCTACTGAATCGGGCTTTTCCATTGGTCGGCAAACATAATATCGACCATTTTAAAGAAGAATAGTAGGTATACGATATTTTGCGTTTTGCAGGAATTGTTTTTTTTTTCGGTAACTAAAAAAGTTATTATTCATACAACTACTGAACAGACTCAGAACTCTGAGTTTTTAACAAATTAAAAAAAGTTGCATGACTTTGGTACCATAGAGGTAGAAGTAAATAGGTTTAATGATGTTTTGAATTCATAAACTTATTGCACGTGATGTTCTAAATTCAATTTACTTTATCTCTCTAGAGAATAAAAACGGCTTTTGCCTTCAGATATCGAAGAGCAAAAATACTCTTTCCGAGATGGGGGGATGAAAAAACATTAATAGCCTGTTCTTAAACTTCCAAACGAAAAACTAATATAAATATGAATGTAACTGAAATATATTCAAGAACTTTCTTATTGTCTCTAGATCAAAATAAACACGAAATGGACATATCCTTAGTTTATTATTCCTACAAAAATAAAAGGCGTATTTATGTGACATGAAACGTCTTCATTTGGTATGCTGCTTACGAGAATGTCGAAAGCCACATTGATGAGGTTATCCGCCATAAACTATGAATGTTTATGTATGTACAAACCGTAATATGGTTTATTAGCACTGTGTGATGAGAAATGTGTACTTTATTTAGCATATCGAGTGGATATTATGGTCGATAGTAACCTTTCCAGTTATGAAGACTGTTTATAAAAATAAAGGAGTAGTTTTATCTCTTTGCATGAACTGAATAACGGTCTATTTAATACTAGCTTTTGTCCACGGCGTCGCCCGCGTACGTACATAAAATATAGCCTATGTCACTCCGGGATAAAGCAGCTTTCTATCGGGGAAAAAAAAATTGCCAATCGGACCGGTACTTCTAGAGATTACCCCCTACATACAAACTTACAAATTTTACCTCTTTATAATATTAGTATAGATGTCACTCAGAAATAAAGCAGCTATCAGTGAAAAATTGTTAGCAATCGGACCAGTAGGTCCCTACTTCCAGAGATTCCGTCTACAAACAAAAAAACAAACTTACTTCTTTATTATATTAGTTTACATAGTCTTGATTATTAAACAGTTTTTCAGTTTGTCTTTAAACTTTTTCTGTTTTTGTTTACTTTTCATTATTTAATTTTTTTTTCATTTAAGTCCACTTCGCTTTACATGGACTATGAACCAAAGAACGAATAATTTGTTAATATACTGCCTCCCAAGATACAGGTTGTTGTCTAGTTTGGGAGACAGTAGGCTAAGTACTTTTGTTAAATGAACTGTCCCTGTTCTAGTTACTAAGACTTGATTTATAGTTGTGTTCCAAATAAAATTATTATCATTATTATTTGGTGACAAGCTTTATCCTCTTGAAGGCTATCTCCTTATTCCAAAACGTCAAGGTAAAAAAAGTCAAGGTTTTGAACTAGTGATTATGTTTCGGTTGACATTTCGAGCGTTTTCTTTTAGATGCAAGGTTTGATTTTCAAACAAATCGCTTGACCGCAAGAATACATTAACCCTAGATTACTACTCTACGTCGCAGAGGCGCCCGCGTTTTTGATATATTGCTCTCTCTTTTTATTTTTCGCACATATGGCATTCACGTTCAGGGGCATCTCAGGCATCGCCAGCACGTGTCGCAGGACGGTGGTTGCATTACGATAAGTGTGCTAGTTTTTTTGATATTACTACCCTTGGCGCTCCAAAGACGTATGAGTAGCTTGTATGTAAGTTTTGTGCTATTAATTAAATTATTTTTAGTGGGTTTTTGCATTATTAGTGTGTTTTATCTTTTTTTTTGGGTATATTTTGAAGCTTCAACATCTGAAAAACCCCTGGGTTGAATATAATTTATGAAAATACTTAGCACGCAGTTGACTACTGAATGAATGCAAAAAAGACTAGAAGTACCTACGTTGAAACGCAATATCCGGAATAATATCGAAGTTATCCTGAAAAAACCTTCGGATAACTCTTTTGTAGAAAATGGGGGTCCACCACCGCCAAAAATAAAGAAGATATTGCTCTTATTGTTCATCTAAAAAGAAGAGGATGTCCAAAATGACGTGCGCAAAATCTATCTGTGGCGAACATCAAATTCATGTATATATCAAATGCATCTAAAATATTTTTTTTGTTACTTTGTTAGATTTTTTAGTTAATTACTTCATAATTAACTATTTTTTAGGAGAAGTGCATACTTTAAGTTCTTTTTTCTTAATTTTTAATGAGAAATCTGTTTAATGGTCTAAATTGCTAAAATTTGTTTCTAAGATTTATTTGATTAAAGATTTTATAATAGAAATATATAAATATTATTTAAAATTGTGTTTTTCTCTTTTAAGTAATATATACAATTATATAAACAGTCAAAAAATATCAATCACACTTATAGGTTTTGAATAAAATCTAGTCAAAATGATGCGCCTCGCGAGCGTATGAGTAGTTTCTTTGTACGTCGCAACTTGAGTAGTAATTTAGGGTTAAGGCGTCCCCAATATCAGGCGTGTGTGTTCCTCGGGCGCGTGAGCGTCGCGCGTTGCTACGTATGACGTGTGTGCAGCGTGTGCGACGCACGCTCGCTGCACACACGTCACACGGCACTCGCCACACACGCCACAGTGCAGCAACACGCGACGATCATGCAGCGCGCTCGCAGCGCCTGCGCTTCACATACGCCCGAGGAACGCGCATGCCTAATGCAGGGTCAGTACAAATGTTGTGATATTTTCATAAAATAAACAGTAGTTTTTTAATTATTAACATGGATTTATATATTTAACACGAATTGATTTAATGATACCGATTAAATCAAGGTTATTTCTTTAGAGATAATTATAGAGAATAGATAATCATCTATTCTCTTCTATTATTAAGTCAATTCGTGCCAAATTTCATATTCTTCTGGGTAAGCGAAATACGCATTAACTAAAAAGGAAAGTTAAACAAAACAGTTCAAATTCGTCCTGTCACACCAACCTGTAACACCATGAGCACAACGATGAACAGGCCGACGGCCGCCGCGCACACGGCGAGCGTGACGACGACGGCGCTGGGCGCGGCGCGCGCGCTCGGCGCCGTGTGTAGCGCGCCCCACTCCGCGATGCGCCGCTTGCCGGCTACGGACGAGTTTATGCACTCGCCTAGTGGAAAAGGTTAAAATTAAAATGTGTTTTAAAGTTGAAAACCTGCTCTTATTCCTATTTATTTTCGGTACGCAATTTGTTTTTCGCACTAGTGCTTAAAAATGCCTGCTCGCCCTCGCCACAATTTTATTACGTTTATGGTATCAGACTGAGCGCGTGACGACCCCACGAGTAGCGTGTCAACCACCGTTTATTTATGTCTTCGTAAATGTATTTAAAAACGTCGTTTGATACACATGGATCACTGCTACAGCCCTCAGCTCCATAACACCCCCCTCTCCTTCAAACCAACCAATACCACCTCGATGGAAATTTTAAACTTTCTCCACTTGTATTTTATTTTTTGACTGAAGTAAGCGTACTATTTTATTTTTTGACATTGTATTATCAAGGTTAGATTCCGGCAAAAACTGGAAGCGGAGCCGAATATTCGGTAACGGTTTCGGCTCCGAATCTCGTTTCGGGCGATCATACATAATAATATAACGAAGATAACTCGTAATCAACTTACCAGTATCGGGGTTACAGTGGCAGCAGTCTGTCGCCGGCGTGGAGTTGGTAGCTCCGCGCTCAGAACAACATGGCACACATTGGTTGTTTAGTCTGTAACAGATTTGACGCTGTTAGAATGAGAAAATTATATTCTTAACTAGTTTTTGCGTAGATTTTCCCAAGGAAACATATTTCCGGACCCAATCCAGGACATGGTCTACCTCACAGAACAAATGAAAGAAGTTAGAATGGCCTTGTGGGCGGGGCAAGCCCGCCTCAAAATATGATCATGATCATACTTGACAGAACCACAAACTTGCGATCTAAGGGTCTAAACAGACGGACCGCATTTCAACTGCAATCCAACTGCAAATTGTAGTTTAAGTGCAGTTTGAAAGCAGTTGACACGACTGCAATAAAACTGCAAACCAAACGTGCGGTCCGATTGCAGTCGTGTGAACTGCACACCGACTGCATCCGAACTGCACCATGCGTAGGAGGGCGAAGCGTGCGGGCGGGTGGATTTCTAACCTCTTTTATCTTTTCTGTGGGCTACCTGGGGGCCAAGTTTTATACTTGGCCCACTAAATACGTTCAGTTATAAAGACGTGAAACAAACAGACAACCGAGTTACTTTCGCTTTAATCTATACAACATTATTTTTAGGGTTCCGTAACTCAAAAGGAAAAAACGGATAAAATAAAATCCTTATAGGATCACTTTGTTGTCCGTCTGTCTATTTGTCTGTCAAGACCCTTTATCTCGAGAACGCGTGGAGGTATCGAGTTGAAATTAAAACCATATACTCATGTCTGCGGTCCGTTTAAGCTGTGAAAAAATCAAACCTCTAAGTTAACGAATAAAAAAGTAACGGCCGTTTATGTCGCAAAAAAAGAATTATAACTGTATTCTTTATATAAAAATACTGGACATATGTTCCGGATTTCGCATATACTAAAATTAATGTCGTATAATGTCAGTATGGATGGATTGTTGATTTCAGTGGTCGTTTCTTGCAATAAAAAATGTAGCCCGTATTTTAGGGCAAAAAGATACAAAATGTAAAGAACATTTTAACAAAGCTCCGAACGCCTATAAAACATTATTTGACCAAGAAGAACATTAAGGCATGTACACACGTATTTACACCGTAAAAATTTTCTGTTTATAGCGAGACACGCAACGGTATTATTAAAAATCTTGTTCCTATAAGAAAAGTGAAGGTAAATAAAAATAATCCTTAACAGTAGATACTTCTAGAGATGATACAATTCAAAATTCGTATTCTGAAAGTTCGGAACTTCCAATTAATTATGCTCCTCTAATTCCGATATTAGTTCCGATAATTTTAATCAGAACTTACATCGGAGGTACATTGCGTATCCATACATATTGTCCACTTCTCAAAATGTCAACCGGTCGCATAATATCTACTTCTCACAAAGTAAATTTATTAAGATTTCAACTTCTCATAATGTCAATTTCTCAAAATGTTGAAAATGTTGAAACGAAACTACGTGGAGTTGTCATTAAGCGAAATTGTCATTTTGAGAAGTTGTCATTGAGAGAAGTTGTCATTGTGAGAAATCGTCATTTTGAAAAATTTATAAGTATTAGAAGAAATTGACATTTTGAGAAGTGGACGTTATGAGATGATACGGATTAGACTTGCCCGCAAGAACTTCCCTTCCCTATGCCTTCTGTCGATGTATACATTTATTTCGTACTTGGAATATCGTGAATTTGCTCTTCATCTACACTTATACGAGTTAATTAGTTTTAGTAGGTAATTAGGTAATAGTCACGCTCATAATTTGACGCTTCTGCCTCCAGTACTGATAGCGGTTCTGATATAAACCACTTTCATCACATCTCTACTTCAATCAACATCTACTTAAACTACTTAGAGTTCACGAGCAATCCATCCTTTCAAATGATATTCCACACCTATGACTATCATACTATGACATCTAAGATCTAAACCACTTAATACCTACTCTGCCATCCAGACAATACAAAGGAATAGGTAATATGTATCTGATTCACGTCAAATAGGCGTTATAGGTAGAAATTCCTAGCCTCCTCTAGATATTCGATTATCTTGTTGACGATAATCAAACTGTAGGATACGATACGGTTCGATTTGAATCTGGCTACGTGTTACAGATGACTGAACGGAATTCGATACTACATATCTCTCGATTTTGACAGTTGGAAGTATTTTATGCCAGCATAAACTGAGCCGAGTACAAATATGACACAATGAATTTGAGAACGATGTATATCGTCACCCTGCCTGCTAACTGTCCTAACTAGCAATTTCTATTTTTCCAAGGCGACCGTTTTTCAGTCGGGTGTTAAAAACATCTTTCTGTCGTTGCGTTAGCTGTAGCATTATTTAATGAATTAATGAGTTTTTTATATACTGATCTTGGCTTATCCTTTAAGTTAGTAGTGGCCCTAAAGGGTACGAAAGTAGTGAGGATATTTTTTCCCTTCTTCTGCATTTACGCAAAACAAAGTATATGATTATCTTCTAAACGGTAAACGACACAGATACGACGATTAGGGAGAACTTATTTGAAATAATGTTATGTACACGTAGGTAACATCAGTGCAGATTAGGGCTTTCAAATACCGGACTTTTTCAATACCGGTATCAATACCGGTATTAGAATATTCAATACCGGGATCACGTGATCACGGTATTGAACTCATTTTTTTTTTACTAGTTCTGTCACTAGTGCTAGTGACTGTAACCCCGTCTCATAGGAACTTTAATTAGGAAATTAATAAAACCATTTAAATACGTATTTTTGTTTTCGAATCAGTGTTTATTCTCTCTTAACCGTTCTAATAAGGTTTTTGTAAGCATGGCGCTGCCGTACTGATTGTTTACCGGCGATTAGCAAATAAGGTTTATTAAAACCATAAATCTGCGTAAGGTTTAGGTTTATTTGACGCTGTAACTTTTTTACGACATTTCTAATAAGGTTAAAACGCAGTTCTCAGGTTCAAGTAAGCATGGCGCTGCCGTACCTATAGTTTACTGCCTGATACATTCGATGTGTACCTATACTGCCCTTAGAGGTCAGCAAGCGTCAAGACTCGTGTCTTACTTATTATTATATGAATATTTCACATGTACTTGTTGTACCAAACTACGAATAAGTACTAATTAGGCAAAATTACTAATATTTGAAGTTAAAAAAGAAAGCCACATCCAAAGCGGTCAAATATTCAATTTGTACTTTTTAATTGTAGATCTAACGGATAACGTGATTCATTAAAGTAAAAATGATATTAAACAAAGAGGAAAATGACACAATTCCAGATGCTTCAATTTGTTGTTAATTCGTAATTCGTCATTAGTTCACAAAAAAAAATACGATCGCGTGATTCGTTGAGAATTGAGACAAACCCCATAAAATACAAGTATTAATATCATGTACCATGTTGCTCGTCAAGATTACACACTTATAAAAAATACACAATGACCAAGTTCACATGCACATGTTACCCGGGCGCCTTTGCGATACTGACTAACAAAACAATAACGTCGTATAGGGCCTATTACACTACGCGTTTTCAGACCATTTTAGTCTATGGTTCGACGTATCGCGATTGGCGCTTAATATAAGTGTGAGAATAATATTACATCGTAATTTATATTATATAATACAACTTCTTGCTACTTATTACAACAAAACACAATAATATATATTAAAGATTATAATACCGTAATCACGGTATTGGCTCGCCAATACCGTGATTGAAAAATGACCAAAATACATCCGTGATCACGGTATTACGGGATCCCGTAATACCGGTATTGAAAGCCCTAGTGCAGATACGCCAGTTTGTGAGATACGACAGTTGGCGGGGAGGGCGACGATATGACTATCATCCATCATGATTCTATCGTAAGAGAGGGACAGAGCTATACAGGAGGAATAAGTCTATCCCTTTTTTTAAACGGAGTCATAGTAGGCCTGCTGTCATCCTACTTTAAACTTAGTTAATATCCACAAGCTATCTGTGTTCCCAAAATATCTAGAAAAAGATGTGTAAAAGTCATAATCACGTAAGAGCGGTAGTAAGCGATATTGAGCAAAGGAAAAGTAACCCACAAAAATAGTCCCTTACACTATGACAACGCTTTATAAAGGTAAGCTTCCACTAGCTTAAGCATAACCCGTCGCAAGTGTTTCTGGTCGACGCGTATACGTGTGTCAATGTCCTTCAATCACTGAGGACTCTCATGGCGCGCCACCTTTACGCCGGGTCTTCAAGACGCGGGACCTAAGTGGTGGAGTGAGGTAGAATGTTTCACTTCAGTAGAAAGAGGAATGCGAGTTGAGGAATTTACTTTTTTTTGCTTTAATAAAACATTTGAATGTTTTATTTTTAGAATTTGAGCACTGTGAAACAGGATCACTTTGTTGTTCGTCGGTCTGTCTGTCTGTCAAGACCCTTTATCTCGAGAACGCGTGGAGGTATCGAGTTGAAAGTCTGCGGTCCCTTCAAGCTGTGAAAAAATCAAACTTCTAAGTTATCGAATAAAAAAGATACCGCTTATGCCGTTTATGTCGCAAAAAAACGTATATTTTGATACTCTCAAAGATCGAAATTCATAGGGTACTTCCCGTTGACCCAGAATCCTAAAATTTGGCAGAAAGCAAGATCTTATAGTACAGGTATAGGGAAAAATCTGAAAACAGTACATTTTTTGTTAACACAAAAAAAAATCAGTTCGGAAAAATCTTCGAAACTCCATTCGGGAATTGTAGTTTGCATGGAACCCTCAGTGCGTGATTTCAAATCGCACTTGTCAAATTTCTTTATTATTTATCTCTTGGTAAACAGAAATATATATTTTTTATTGTTTGCCTTAAAAATACAGAAAAGAAATAGCTTAAAATGAATAGGGTGTAACGATTCAAAAAAAAAACAAAAAGCTATTTATTACCGACACCAATTTAATGGATTTGACAAAGAAGAAGAAAAGACAACTTTAACAATAAATTACTCAAAAAATAAAACTTTTAATAACAGGGGAACCTATTTTGAAATACGTTTGAATAGGATTTATACAAGAAACTATCAAGTACTGCACTTGAATTTTGGTATTTATTTATTCATAAAATAAAGAAAACTGACCACAGTTTTGGAACGATTTAGTGAAGAAAGAAAGAAAAACGTTTATATTGTAACCTCACACATACATACATTTAAATCTAAAAACAGTAGAGTTAGGATACATTAAGAATTTAGTATGAAAAAAAAAGATAACTTTAAAATCTGTGTAAGATCAAACAGGCGCCTAACTCAGCATATGCTAGTCACATTTAAACCATTTAAAACAAGATAATCAATTGTATATCATGTTGTGCATTCGGCCATTTTGCGTGGACAAGGCGCATATTTTTTTTACAAAAACTAAACTTAATTTGTAAATTAGCCTAAGATTGCGTTTGTTTCCGCCAAATAAAATATTTTTTCTTTCTTTGACAAAATTTCAAATATTTACGCTCACATAGGTAACCGCAGGTCCTACTCTTTTAACACGAGCGCAAAAGTGCCGAGCTTTGAGTGCACGTGCACTCAACATTTCCCGGCTCCTGTTCCATGGGCGCTTTACAAAACTGTTTCACTCGGTATTTCATACATGACCGTACTGAAGTAACCTCTAAACGTATGACCCACCTGTCGATCCAACTTGAAGCGTAATGGTGCGCTAGTGATGTCCCTTGGACACACATCTTTGGTTAGAAAATAAGTTTGTGCAAGATTGAAAGTATTTTTTTAAAGTGTTTATTTTTTGCTTGTGCGAGTATAACACTAGATATATAAAAACTAATTTAAAAAAATACAGTTAGGTTTAATGTTGATTTTTCAGAGCGAACTTAACCCGAACTTTTTATCTATACCAACGTCTCAACTTTAACATTCGCGTACCTGGGGCTCTTACAATGACATATCAAAATGTCAAACGTGCGAGCAAGAAAGACGGATACACTCTATATCTACGTTCAGTTAAGATCGTCAAATGGATCGCATTAGGAGCTCATGACTAGGTTATGGGCTCTTAATGCGATCCATATCAGATCCCCATTGAAACTTAAAATGTCCAAAAAATTAAATAAATTGTTCGTCCTAATCCAGTCTTGTAAGCTAACTCTACTCACCTGTAATCTCAGGGTCCTACTAAACTCTCCAGAGCAAGTTCTGCACGTTTCGGCGCAAGCTAGGTATATTCCACTGCTGTTTTCATAGTACTACTCCTCTAACCAGCCTATGTATAGCTCTCTTTGTATAGTAACCTATTGAAGAAGCTACTAACCTGTCTAGTCTTAGAGGTCTCGAACACGTGGTACAGCTGAACTGTCCAGGTCCGGAGCAAGTCCTGCAAGTTTCGTCGCAAGCACGGCACGTTCCAGTGCTGGCGTCGTAGTACTGAGAGCCAAGACACTCCATACAAAGCCCGCCGTCCAGCATGAAGCGGGGCGGGCAGGACTTGCAGTGGAGTGGCCCGGAGCCGTCGCACTCGCGGCAGTAGTGGTGACAGTGGCGGCAGCCGCCCATGGTTTGGTAAAAACCTGCAGGAAAAAGTAGATTGTTAATATGATGAAAAGTAAAAAGACTTATGTACTTTCAGTGTCCTGATAAGCATTAGTTAATACAATCAAAATAAGAAATACAAATGGTGGCACTGCCCCTTCTACCACGCGTGATGCGTCACAGTCTTCACTTAACGTACGTTCTTTGATTTTTCAGTTAACCAGAGGTGTAATTAAATTTTGGATGGATATGATTGGTATGCAGCTGCAACACCAAATCGTATCCCCCGATTTTATTATCTTTAGTTTTCTTGAATTGCCTCTCTATAGAAGCAATTTTAATATCTTTATTTTATATCTACCTAATTAGTTATTAAGGTATCGGTGAGTTAGTAAAATAATAATATTCAGTAAATGTGCTTTGTTAGTACAATTGTTAACAAAAAGTTCTCACTGCTTGGACTCAGGCCTCCTCTCTAAGAGGTAATAGGCTGTAGTCCAACAATCGGGCCCAGTAAAGACACAATTCGAATTCCTGGGTTTAGGATAAGCCGGTTTCCTCATTATGTTTTTCTTCACCGTTTTGAGAGCAGTGGTGATGAAATAAATTTATGGGCCTGGTTGGTGTGAACCCGCTACATATAACTCGTAAGTCGGAGCCGTTACCACTCGGCCACCACTGCTCTAAACGCTTGCCTATCCATTAAATAAAAGGCTACCCTGTCAATTTTCACACACACGTCTCTCTTCTGCCATTACGGATGCATCCCAATATGACAGGTTTACAAAATAACATCTTTCTCAACCCCATAAGGAACTACCACCGTGCCATTTATAAATGAAAATTCTTGAATCCCCTTGACACTTGAGTGCGTGCGCAGTGTGAATTCTAAAGAGACTCTTTGGTAGCTACTTGAGGCCGCAGGATGCTTACAGTGATAAATCTCTTTCAGTTAAACTAAACGACTACTTCTCGGTGATAAAATGACAATAAATTACGATTCGATTTGAGAAAGTTTAAGGTTAGTTTAAAGCTAACAGTTTATTTTAAACTTTGTAAAGTGTTTGCTGAGCGCGAGATTGATTTTTAAGAATTTTGAAATTTCTTTATTTACAGATAAATACAACAGCATCAAAAAAATAAAGAATGTGTATTTTCTGTAGACTATTATGTTTATATAAATACTAGCTTTTGCCAGTGGTGTCGCCCGCGTTAGAATAGAAATATGTATATACCTATATAGCCTATTTTACTCAATGATAATAATGTAGCATTCTACTGCTGAAAATCGGTCCGGTATTTATTTATTATTTATTTATTTATTAAAAGTTACAACAAACTTACAAACTTACAAACAACACACAGGTAAAAGGGCGGACTTAATGCCTTAGGCATTCTCTACCAGTCAACCTAGGGTGGTGAAGAAAAAACATGGCAAGTGCACAAAAAAATGGATTATTAAGAAAAATAAGGGTACGAATGTATATATAAATAAAATAGAAATACATATATATTTAATATAATATTTACCTACACATATATATATATATATAAATATATAAAGTATCTAGTTCTTGAAGCCAACTAAAATACAAATATTTTCTCTTTATAATATTAAGTACCTAGTATAGATTCAAGAATACGTAAAATAATGTAATTAAATCTTCGGTACTTTTTTATTTACTAAGCGTGAGCACTCTTAATTTGATTAGGCAAAGAAGATTTTTTCTACTAAATATGTATTCTCAGCAGCAGACCGACATATAGACTGACAATGGTCATATTATAAATAATAATAATAAGTTTATTTTCAGATTTTATATATCCATGATGTGTTAGTGTGTTTTTAAGTGGGAAATCATCTATTACCTTCTCCCGCTCCGGGTCAAACCACGTGTCAAAAATATATATATATATCTGAAGTCGAATAAAATGTTGGTTTTGATGATTTTAACGCAATACTTAAAAAGGTTTGCCTCTGTTGGGTTACCTACTCTTTACCACGACTATCGTAGATTTCCGAAAACAAAAAGGTTATCGAAGCGCATACCGTTACTACATTAACTATACATAAGCAAATCAGGTCCGGTGCACACAAAGCTTCATATTATTTCATTACAAGTTGGACACCCTTGCGCACCCTTTGTTCCGTCCAGGGGCGTAGCTACTGCCGTATCGGCCGTATCAGTGATACGGGGCCCCCAAGTTACAGGGGCCTCGACATGTGTAAAAATTCGTATTCATGTTATCCACAAACTTTAATTCTCTTATTGATGAGTGGAGCGTAGTAAATGAATAATTGATAAATGATAAGATATTCCATTTTTATAGCTCTGTTCGTTCTAGCATTCTCTACATAAGATTACAACAAAAACTTAATCCCCATTCTATTCTAGAATACTCCAATAAATTAGGTCATCGGTCTCAGTCTTACATGCAATAGACGAAATCTATCCAGTTAGTCTGGTCATACCTTTCGAGGCCTATCGTGACTCTGTCTCTTTCTGCGTGCTAGTAGGGCCTACGTTGTAAAAAAAAAGACGTGTGGCACTCGGGGACTGCCGCGGTAAAGCTATTGCATAGCATTTTTATCAACTTATGCAATTATAATTATTTATTTATTTTATTTATGCAGTATTTTTTTCCTTTGTTTTTTTTTTCTTTGATATTAATTGAAGTTACTTTCACACATTGAATTGAATTTTGATTCACTCATTTGTTTTCTTATCGGTCACCACGCTCATAAAACAAATGAGTGGGGGTGTTAGGTTATTTTCGTTAAGGAATTTCTGGATTCGGTCTCCACGCTCAAGGCCCGCGATAGAAGCTATGCAATAGCTTAAAAACTCGTAAACTTTTGATATGGGGCCCCTTTGGGACTAGGTACGCCCCTAGTTCCGTTCAACACAACAACATTATAATCCGCTTTGTTACCCCTCGGCAACATCTCCATTAATTCATTAAACCCCAAGCGAACGCCGGCGTTCGCGCACCTATTGTCTTTCAATTGTGTCTGCTATTATCAAGATTGAAAGGTTAATCTCATCTATTTAATCAATATGGGTATAAACAAACATATTTTGTTATTTTCCCTTCCGCGTCCCTCACACGTTTCATTAGCACGAATCTGGTTGATTGTTACCTTCGTATCATCGTTGTTCGTGGCCAGCGGATGTATTTATAAAGCAGGTAAATAAATCATAATTAACTTAGTATTGAGCCTTTTCAGATATAATATCGTAAGGAAAAAAATGCGTTTTTTGCGGGAATGAGTTTTATCTTCTCTTTTCTTCTTTATGCGAACGAGATTTGTTGTTATATAGGTTGTGAACCTTGTAAACATCTTTAAATCGTAAGAGGAAAACAAGAGACGGATGCAGTGACGGTCATATTTTTTTTATGTCAAATTTTGCCTACATACTGCTAATGATGGCACCTGCCATTTGCCGCGCCGTCGCGATGACTCCAGACTGACTCGAGCGAGACATTCATCCAACATCGTTGATTGCGTTACAAGTATCTAATCAAATCTTTGCGTGATATAAATTGTGTGTTGAGCTTTTTGTTTGCTTAATTACTTGTGAGTCATTCAGTCAGCCAGAGAATTAATGGTGTTATTAAAATGTTATATCAATATATAACATTTTAATAACACCATTAATTCTGGTGTGATTTGATGAAGATTAGACTCGTTGGGATTGCTCGTTCCAAACAGTAAGTCACGATCAGGACCGAGAGAGAGGCTATGTATGTGTAATAATAAAAATTCTACGATATCTTTACATACCTTGCGGGCACTCTGGGTGACACTCTCCCGCGGCCAGCCTCCAGCCCTCCGGGCACGAAGCGCACTGGTCCCGCCGCGGTCCGATACACGTGCGACAAGATAGGTAGCACTTCGAACACGTGCCACGGTCCGCGTAATACCTGTGAGAGAATCAGTACTTTAATATTTTATGAAAGTATAAAGGAAAGAGCGAAAATGGGATTGATAAAAAGGGTATTTACAATTTTGTATAAGCGCCTGACGACAAGCGTTACATACAAACATAGAATCCGTGCACGCACCACTCACAACGACCCTCCTTCAACATATAAAGAAACTAGTACTTTGCTAGCGACTTTGTTTGTAAGAAAGATTTAATTAAAACTGTAACAGCCCGTAAATCATATTTTGAAAAACTAATAATGGCAGTCTGTGCTAAATTTCAATTTTATCAACCCAAGACATTTTCACCCCCTAACGGATAGAATTTCCAAAAACCCCTTTTTTTTTGGTGGGAAAAAATCATGCATTGCGGGAGATAGTGTCAGACTTTTACTGACTAAAAGACCCACCCCGTTCCTTCTAGCCTTCATACCGGGGCTTGAGCGCCCTTTCGGATAACCCTGGCCCCAGTAATAACCCTGGCCCCAGTCATAACCCTGGCCCCAGTCATAACCCTGGCCCCAGTAATAACCCTGGCCCCAGTAATAACCCTGGCCCCAGTATTCCAAAAACCCCTGCTTAGTGCTCGCCTACATCATAAAAGGAAGCCTTCTGCAAAATTGCATGTTCCTCATCAGTTCAGGCTATCCTACAAGTGCTAGTAACCTTATCACACTGATACAGAACGTGCAGTTGAGCCGCGACATGCATGCAGAAAAGCCGTGCATGCAGCGCGCACAACACAAAGAGTACCAACTTACCCATCAGCACAAGCCGTCCTGCAAGCGCCTGACTGTAGTCTCAGCGCACTGACGCAAGACGTGCAGTTGAGTCGCGACACGCATTCAGAACAGCCGTGCATGCAGCGCGCACAACGACCAGCTTCCGCGTAGTAACCTTTACTACATTCTGAGACACATCTGTTGGGAATAAAGAAGACTTAGAAATGTGTCGAAAATAACACAATTTTTGCCAATTAAAAAAAAACTTTTCAAAGCTCATGATAGATATGACACAAAGTTGTTTATGCTGTAAAAAAATTGCCTGTATTGTGGTACTAGTAGGCAAAATTCCTCCGAAAAATTCTTTTCCTATGCTTCCTCAATCCCCAAACTAGCGACAAGCGTCCAGGTAACCCAAAATTATAACAAGACTAATATGACAGAAGAGAAAATAGGTGGTAGGTACTCAAAATGAAATCAAAACAAAACGAGAGGGTTGTAAAATTTGTATGCTACCAAAAAATACAAGGATCCAAAAATACCACAAGGTAACATAATTACAAACGTTGACCTTACTCATTAGCTAAAAATAAACACGAACCCGGGTCACGTCCACGTGCATGCGAACCGCGGTTCGTTAAACCTTTCGCGTGAAAATTAAATAGAATATAAAGGGCTTTAAAATGGTATTAAACTGGATAGAGAAGTTTCGCTTTCATGATTTGTCGGGACAATTTTCCATTAGGCTTATTTGAAGAGAAATCACACAAAGGACAGAGTTAATCAACAAATTGTACAACTCACCTGTGATCCTGAAGTAAGTTAGGATTCTGACAAGTAAGGCAATCTCCATCATTCTCCCCGTAACATGAGTCGCAAGCTTCATTACATCCCTTACATTTCTGGTCTTGTGCAAATTCGCCAGAACTGCATTTCTCAGTTCCCACAGGCATACATTTTCCCTTTTTATTCAGTTCCCAGTTCGGTTCACACGAGAGGCAAAACGCGCTCGTGCATGTTGAACAACCGACGGGACACCTAAAAAGAAAACAAAACATCATAACGACGTCACATCAAAGTTTATATTAAAAATAACAAGTAAATATATGATACGAACCTCATACATTCTTTCCTCTTTTTATCCGCGTAATAAGCCGGAGGACATGACGTAACACATTTACCGTCTAATGCATAAGTCGACGGGTGACACGTCACGCATTGCGCTTCCCCGGGCCCTTCACAAGTGTCGCAGGATTCGTGACACTTTGCGCACATATAATCTTCAGTTTCGTAGTGAGAAGGCGGGCACGACGCCAAACATGTACCGTCATGTAGAACTAGATGGTGTTCACAAGACGTGCAACCGTCAGCTCGTTCGGAACAAGTGGCGCAGTGTGCAGCACACGGCCGGCAGACGGAAGATTCACTGTCTTCCCAATAGCCATCAGGGCATTGTTGAAGGCAAACCGCAAGGTCGGCCA
The DNA here is from genome assembly GCA_929112965.1 of Mythimna albipuncta. NCBI lineage: Eukaryota > Metazoa > Arthropoda > Insecta > Lepidoptera > Noctuidae > Mythimna > Mythimna albipuncta. Next base: position 5,576,659 of record OV815973.1, read on the forward strand.
CTAGTAGATGAGCGGGAGCACACGTCAAGCACGAGTCCTGACCCGGTCCAACACAGGTCTCACAAGACTCATGGCACGGCCAACATACTCCGCCTTGATTCGCGAAACTTCTTGGAGGGCACCGAGAAACACACGAGTCATCCAGTCTATAGTGCTTACACGCAATGCATTGAATAGGTCCTTTTCCATAGCATCCTTGAGAATCGCATTCGGGATCACAGTCATGCATGACGCGCTTGTCGTTACTATCAGCGAGGACATTCTCCCCATGCGGAGAAGGGACGTTATGTCCATCGAGCCGAGCTACCGCTTTCTCCGGGTTGGACCCGGCGGCGAATAGATTTGGAAAGTTTTGATAGTTGGCAAACGCGTCAGTGTTGTAAAAAGAATCCCCGATAGTGTCATAGCCGTCTGCGGCGGTGGGGAATGCAAAAGGCGGCGCTACAGGCGATGGCCTCTTTGATCTTAATCGTACCGGATCTACTGATGTTCCATAAAATATAAGCTGCCACTTTTTAAGAATACCAGCTTGGTTGACGTGTCTATTGCCAGCATTCACTATTTGTAGTGTCCATCTACCTTCCGCGTGTTCACCCCAGAAGTGAACACTTAAGAACGGCCAGTCATCGAAGTTAGAACTTACTACATCACGTGGCCTTTCAAATAACAATGTCGACACAGTGCCCATTGGGGATGTTAAAAGTATACGTAGATTACCTCTAGGGAAGAACCTTAACGATATTTTACATTGAACATGTTCAAGATAACGCACTTCGTTTACAGTGGCACTGCAACCATTTACGTCCATATGCGTTGCTAATGTGTATCCAAATGTTGATTCTATTTGCTTGTCTTCATTAATTTCTTGCGATTTGCAAATATGTTGTGGCGGGACGGAAACCCATTGTTCTGCTAAGCTGACCATTTCAGATGCGTCCATCAGGCCGTATCCGAATTTGTGGCTTACTTTCCTTTTGACTCCGTTTATGATCCAGCCTCCCTCTTTCTCAAGAGGTTGTGGTCGTGATGTCATTACAACTAAGTATTGCATATCTCTCCATGTCAGTTCTGCGTTTGCTTCCAGAGCTAGCGCACATATACCGGCAGCGAGGGGAGCAGACGCCGAGGTTCCTGTGTGTTCTACTGTACAAATATGATCAGCCCGCAATCTACCGTCCATGTCAACAGTGGCGACACTCTTGTCATGTCCTGGGGTGCCCGAACTGTATGTAGTAGCTAAAGTAGACGAGCATTCTTCAAGGTACCAAGGTTTGTAACCACCTTGCGTAGCACTAGAAATCGACAACGTAAATATACTGTTCGTGTAGCCATCACAGTTACAAGAGTCTGTATGTCTTCCTCCGTTTCCAGAAGCCCAAACGAAGATGGATCCTTTACCGCGTCGACCGCTTGTGACTCCGTAGATAAATGCCCTGAAAAACAATCGCAGGGATTAATTTAAATTATTCAAAGTTTCTAACCCGTTAGATTGTTAATCAACTTACCTTCTAGCAAGAGGACCTGGTCCATCAACAGTTTTACCGTCATCCTCTGGTCCCCAGGAAGCACTGTAGATATCGATGTGGTCGGGGTTAAGACCCAGGGCTCTAGCTTCGACAGCATCATTGACGACTCCGTCCAACATCCTCACGCCACCTATACTGGCATTGTAGGCGATGCCGACGCCGCAGTACTGGTTATAGGCGACTCCGGCAACCTCGCCGGCACAACGTGTGCCGTGCTTATTGTCCCCATTGTCTTGAGGCATGGGATCGTCATCGTTCCCGTTGATGTCTGTCGATGCGTTGGGATCCTACAAAAAAAAAAAAATATAATTACGATCAACATTAAGATCAATAACACAATAACGTTAAAACGAAACAGAAATTCCATTTCAAAAACCTCGTTTCCTTGTTGAATTGGACTGATGAATTACAAAATTCAAGACACCTTTGGGAAAATTAATTAATTTTGATGTTGATACATTTACACTGTTTGTAATTTGGCGCGTTTTGATAATTATTTAACTTCATAAATTTCAACCCCCTCCAAGTCATACTTGCAATTTTCGCTAATGGAATGAATACCTTTTATTTTATTAATTTAAGAGTATCTTACTACCATAGCATTGAAATAGTTCATTTTACAAAAGTTGTTGACTTTGGATCATCTCGGAATAATTTAGGAGTACGCCAAACATTCCTTTTTTGTAACATGATTAAAAAAATCTTCAGATACAATCTATACTATAATATTATAAAGCGGAAGAGTTTGTTTGTTTGTTTGTTTGTTTGAACGCGCTAATCTCTGGAACTACTGGTCCGATTTAAATGATTCTTTCAGTGTTGGGTAGTCCATTTATCGAGGAAGGCTATAGGTTATGTTTGTTTTTTTTCAAAATTAGGGATCCGTAATAAAATTGCTATTTTGTAACACAAGGTGTAAAATCGAAAACCTATTATTGCGTGCGCTGCAAAAACTATTGACAATAGAACAAAATGATGTATTACGGGTTTGTAGATCCCATTAAGACCTACAAAAAAGTCCGTGAGAACATATATCTAGCTATCATGGTTTAATCACAATAACCGATTTTGTGTTCAAAATAATTATTAAATCGTCTGAAGAAAAAAAACTAAGTTAAATATGTATCGTAATATTAATCTTTATCGAAATTAAGCATTATGTTATCAAGAGTATTTATGTAGAAGTAAAATACTTTTTGTTTCATCTCAATCGGATATTTCGTTTAAAAGTTATCACGTGTGTAAGATGTTAAGAGTTGGTACCTATTAATGAGTTATGGGCCATAGAGTTTTTTATCAACATAAAATCCTGTAATAATCTTTTTCGAAATATATTTGGTGATGATTGTAAGTATAAGATCTTTTAAGAGTATAATAAATACATTTATGAACGCGGTAATCTTGGGAAATACTGATCTGATATGAAAACTGTTTAAATATTCAATAGTCCATTTATTGAGGGAGGCAATTATAGGCAATATTTTATCTCGGTATTTCCACGGAAACGAGAAAAACGCGGGTGAAACTGCGCGGCACAGCTAGTTGTATATAAAACCCAACTCATCGAGAACAAACCAACCATTAAATAATCTCTTCGAGATCAATGAAGGTTTAGTCCAAATAGCTAGGCAGATTCAACTTATAGGTTTTTTGCAAAACATGAACATTACCCAACTCAGTACCGAATAGTAAGTTAGTTTGCGGACAGGTTATCTCTAGTGCTAGACCTTAACAGCTTTTAGTCCAACCGTCCTACTGATATTGTTATCAGGTATATTAACGGCTCTCTACGGAACAAGTAACTGTTGTGTAACTTATCGATATGTTACTGATACGGCTCCGAAATAGTGTTGCTTTTGAATTTTCAGACCTGGGGTATTGATGTAAAATTTGAAGCTGTAATAATTTATTATTGAAAGCCATTGCTAACTGCATTTTTTCCAATTACTCACTACTCAATTCAACTGCATTTACATCAATATCAATGTGGATTCCGATTTTCATTTATACTTTTTTTTATACACGTTACAAATGTTAACAATAAATGCATTAAATCCCAGACAAAAGCTCAAAAAAAAAACAAAAAAAGCCTATGTGCACTTGTATTATTAAAAATACTCGTACACTACCGTCCAAACTTTTAGAAGCAGCCATGTAAAATCAATTAAATAAAGATATAGCCGTTTACACTTGTGTAATCATCGATAAAAATAAATATTTTATTTTAAACAAATTAAAAGTTTATCATACAATAAGAAAATTAGATAAAATTTTAGCTTCATCGAAATGTCGACCTTTTTCTTTTATTATCTTCTCGCTTATTTCAGGCATTCTATTAATTAAATTCTAAAAATAATCTTATCTAACTTGTTCCATTCGCTCTTCATTAGTTAAAATAAATAAAATGTCATTTTGTTGAACAAAAAAAATGTGCAGCCAAACTTTTGGACGGTAGTGTATAATCGTACACAGTTAGATTTCAGAGCCGAAAACAAAATTTTGCTGAACATTTCTGGGAAACCGTATTAACTCGACACAACAAACAATCGTGGAATATAGTAGGCAGATATGAGCAATTTTCAGAACTAATATCAGCTTTCTGCGTAGTAGTTTATTGGACTTCACTAACAAAAAGAATAATCGGAAACCACTAGGAGTGGAGAGATTAAAAACGTAGCCATTTTTTTTAACTATTTCTCGTCCTATATTTCTGTGTGTATGAGCCTTTTAGCGTTGCCTTGTTGAGTCCATTTATTGAAAGGTTTCGTTAAAAGCTCTTTAATAGCTTTAAACCGAGTCTCGTGTCGCCAAAGTGGATTAAATATACTTTATGAACACTGACTTTTTTGTAAAATAAAGACAGACCACGAAATGAGATCAACATGTTATGCATAAGTATTATAAGTATAATCAACATTTTTTTTTTTTTATTATTGATAGGCTCGCGATAGTATTTATCCTGATGCTAAAACTTATAATGTTTCTACTGCTAAGGCTCAGGCCTCCTCTCTCGGAGATGGAATGGGCCATAAATCCAGCACGCCGGCCCAGTGCGGGTTGGTAAACGTCACTCGCCTTTAATTTTTGGTTCTACGCCATGTCTCACGATGTTTACCTTCACCGTTTTGAGAGCAGTGGTAATGATTTTAAATTACAAGTAAAGCGCTTGAGTTTGAACGCGTGATCTATCTCTCGTAAGTCAGAACCGTTACTGGGCCACCTCTTCCCGTACATTATATAGTAGTATCAGTAGCACGGTCGCGTTCCATAATTCTAAAGCACTTCAAAAGCAGTCACCTTAAGGTAGAACTACACTGCTTACACGTGTGCCACACACGCCGATCTGGGCGTGTCGGTCTCCATACATTTTATAAGGAAGTATGCTTGAAGTATGGATGTAGACTTGTAGAGCTACACTTGATACGCCACGCGACGTCATTCTACATACAAATCAGGCGTGTTACACGTGTGGTCTAATGTAGTTGTAGCTTTATTGCCAGGACTATACTTCTTAAAATCTCAAAGCAAAGAAAAAGTGTTACTTACGTAGTTCTGCGCCAAATCTGGATGGTTAGTCTGGATACCATCATCCAGGATGGATACCACAATACCTTTGCCAGTGTAACCTTTCTGCCAGGCAGGAGCCACGTTCATATCCAGCCCGTCCTTGGCTCCACCGTTCTAAAAAAAAAATTCGAGCATGAAAATCGTCGCACGTTTTCACAGCGGAAGCTAGAAGACGACCACGCTTCCGAAGTAAACTTAAAATGTTTATTTCTGTTTCACCAGTTTTCAAAGATACTAAGTAGCTTACAGAACAGTATTTGTGGGGTACACAGATATTTCCTGTAACTAGACTGTGATTTTGTACAACAACATTTTTGTGGTTATAGGGTAATTGTGGACTATTTTGTGGGTTGTGGGGCCCTTTGGACCGCGGTCCCAACTGCCCCCCACAGTTTTTTTTTTTAATAGAATTTTGGGACCATAAATAAGTACAGTATTTTTGGTCACAAAATTCTAATAAATTCAGTATTTTTGATTTACACGTTTTACAGTACTTAAATGTCTTTTCCATGTGGTCCCAAAATACTACTAAAAAAAAATTATAGGAGGAAGTAGGGGCCGTAGTCTTAGTTCAAAGCAGTCCACGACCCCATTTTATATGGTAGTTACATACAATTTTTATTACCTCTCAATCGTGGAAATTACAGACACAATAGAAAGACAATAGGTGCGCGAACGCCGGCGTTCGCTTGGGATTTAATGAATTAAATTAGAGTATCCAATCTTATTAAGCTCTTACCGTTTTATTTTCAGATGTTTTGTTTTGTTTATCCACTAGGAAAAATAATGAAACCTTTTAACAAAGAATTAACAGCAAAACACCTACTTATTGGGAATCATTATATGATACTATTATACTTACGTTGAACTAAATTAAATTGCTAGTAAAAAAACAAAAATCTTTCAGTATTATTGAGTAAATTATGTTAAAATAAGATTATTTTATCTTTAAAATTTATAAATTAACTTGCTTGCAGAACAGATAGATCAAAATTCTTTACTTTTTTCTACTGAGTGTCAGACTGACTGAAACTCACATGTTCATTCAGTTGCCCTTTTTTGCGAGGGCTACGGTAACTCCTTCGAACAATCCGCAGCACTGGCAGGCATCGTCCTTAAGTGACCCCGTTAATTTTGCTGACGTCTCTTGAAAGTGCGTGTGAAACGCCACGCGCCATCACCTCGGGTTAGGTCTTTACCGCACGCGTAGCCGCCAGAAAGCTCGCGCCTACGCGCCGGAACTGCCGACGCCAGAAATGTCTCTGGTGGTCTATACATACCCTACTCTATCTTAGAAACTACATCATCATCATCAGCCTTTCCAATGTTCCCACTGCTGGGACTCAGGCCTCTTCTCTAGGAGAGGAAATGGGCCGTAATCCACCACGCGGGCCCCGTGCGGGTTGTGGATGACACATGTTTTCGAATTTTAGTAGAGACTTGACCTTATGTAAAATGATATAAAAATATTCAAAAAGATACGTACCAAGTACCATTGCTCTTTGAACAGTGGGTCGGGGAAGAAGGGCGAAGACTGTAGCGCCCTATAGTGCGGCCGGTGCGGTTGTAACCGCCGCGAGAGCTGCGAGAACGCCGCGCGGTCGTAGGGAGAGTAGTCGCGCTTTACACGCCGCTTTTCACGCTGCTGTTCGAACCATCGGACCTGGGGGAACAGAATAGAATAAACTTTATTGTACACCAAACTTATTATTAACCCTGAGTTTGTTTCGGTATTTCTTCTCAGGTTAGGAAACACCGGCATCATCTAGTTTAAATTGACGAAAAAAAAAAATGTTGACGTTTTTTAAAACCTGCAAAATAAACATCATTTATCATTATGAGCCCATTGTGGGCAAAAGCCACTAAAAAGTAACTAAGTAAAGTATTATTATTATTATAGCTAGCCCATATTTTCCCACTGCTCACCAAATGCCTCCCTTAATTTTTTCAACGATCACGGCACAAAATAGATAGGTACAGAAGACAATCTCATGTATGTACTTCACTTTTTATACATACGCTCGGTGGACGCGCACTAATGAGCGTTTGAGCCGGAATTGTTCGACGAGTGATCCGAGACGCGACCGAGACATCGTGTCTGTGAGCGGTATCTATGTGTGCGATGCTCGAGCGCGCTGTGTATGTAGATTGACTTCTGTACCTATATATTTTGTGATCACAGTTCCACGCTTGCTCATTCCAATTATTAAAGAAGCCATCCAGTTCATCCCGCATCTCCTTCGTGGTCTGTCTACAGCAAAAAAGTAACACCACTTATAAATAAATTTAAATCTATGAGTACTGTTATAATAAAAATCTGCACTTCTATACTATGCTCGACTTTTTTTCTGGTCTATGTGACATTTCGAACATACACTCTACTATGTGATCATAGGAAACAGTTTTGTACCTTTTCAAGCCATAAGTAAAATAAACAGTAATATTTCTTATTTAAATAATATCATTTAAATAACATCAATGGCCGTTTTATCGCTGGCGGCAATATCTAGCAAAAAAACTAAATTAAAGGCTTTATAATACAGAAGTACTCGGCGTAAACGCCAGAGGAGCGCGCAATATTAATTTAAATGAAAAACTTGACCTTAAGCAGTTAACTTTGAAATTGATAGAATCTTTTAGCGAAGCATTTATTCTATAAAAAACGCTGTCCAAATTATTTGTAATACGAAGTTACAAATTAGACTTAGAACGCAAAGGAAATGAAGAGAATATAAATATTTGTTCATATCAATTCAAACATTTGTTAGGCATAAGGCCTACTGTCCATGGACGCGTAGCGTTGTAGCGTTATAGACGCGTATTCGAAGCGACAACTTTATTCCTGTCGTGTCTTTGCCGCTTCGACGACAGAGTTTCATAGTTTTGTATGTAAGCTGTGAGCTGGTGTACATATTGTATGATGACGAATACGCGTCTAATTTATGCGCCCGTGGACATTAAACTTTAGGACCCTCGTTCACGGCGACTTTTTGTAAGCGCGACAACATCGCTACTAACGCGCGTTAGTCGCATTTGCTAGCGCTATAGAAAAAATGCTAACGAGCTACAGTATCGCGACTGTATCGATGCGAACGCGCTACAGCATCGCTACTGAGTCGCCGTGAGCGAGAGCCTTAGTCAAATACCGCTACCAAAGATCCTTCGAGCCAAGAATCAAAAAGCTTTTTTAAAGCAACAAGCTTATTCGCACTTTTAAAACCAAACTGTAACAAAGCACCAACAACAAGAAACACTACACGAGCTAGTTTACAAACACATTAAATACTTTTCTCGGGAAATAATGAGAGATTAGAAGGAAGCTGAAACAATCTCTTTCACGGCTGTTAAGACGTGTTAGATTGGATACAAAACATTTAGCGAGCCATAAGACGTAATTACAACGCTCTTAACTCTGGATGGTAGCCAAGCAAAAAGACAAAGGTCCGACAAACATATTCTGGATCTAGTTTTAGACTTTCATTGCGAATTAATTGTGAGAGACGAGAAACTGTTTGCCAACACTGGACTAATAAATGGATGACCTAAGGATAAAGGAAAATTTGTGAGCTCATTAAAAGTACGATTAGAAAAATATCCAATTTCTTTTTTACCCTAAACTTGTAGATAAAATTTTTTAGGAAAACAAATTTTCATTTTACGTAATTAGGTATATTTTATTTAAGTATTTGGATGGATAGAGGGAGGTCAAAGAAAATATAGATGGGCTGTGCGAAGAGTGATATGAAAGAAAAGAGAGTTAGTGATAGCGTGACAGGACAGAATGTAAGAAAAAATGTGTTGCTTTGACTGCAAATAAAACAGGACAAGGGCAGGGAGATGGTGATATTTTTTTATTTAATTAACTCAATCAATAGTAAAACTACAGTAGGTCCAGTCAACCTAGACAGAATAAACACGCTACAATGTTAGTAATTGCCACCAGCAGAGTTGTTTTCATAAATTAGTTCGTATCGAATAAATAAGTAAAAGAAAAATAAGATAGTGTATAAATACGAATATAAAGAAATAGGCCAACCTATTCTTAGCAAAGGACAACGCTAATTTAATTAGTCTATAATTAGAAAAGGCATAAGTAAAGAAAGGAGATAGAAAAGTAATTAGATCTGGAATGTTATTAGATTTTTTTATTAGCACTAACGCCAACCTGCGGTTTTGCGTCCTAACTAATTAATGAATGAGAAACAGAATAATTGGTCGTGTACGATGCTGTAGTAAAAGAGACTGATCATCGGCTTGGATGAAGAAAATACGTCCGGAAACATTGTAGAGAAAAATAGTATCTAACATTGTACAATGTACAGGACAGAATGGGAGAGTAGAACGGTTGCGCCGACCCCAAATACCATAGGACAATGGCAGGAAGATGATGATTGTGCAATGTCGGAAAAAAAACATATTTTTTTCAAAGTATCGAAATTGATACTGCAACTATTTATTTGAAACCCTATATAAGTAATAGAACAATTACTGTTTGTTTGATAAAAGATCGAAAAAAAAATTGAATGTACTATCTTTAAATAGATACTAAGAATGACATTACAAAAATATGTGCTGTATTCACAAACATGTAAAATCACATACACAAGACACCCAAACTCGGAACTATCTGTAAGCCAATACAAATATTTGTTCCGTGCGGGAATCGAAACCGCGGCATACAGTTCAGCAAACAATCGCTCAATCGTACCAATCGCGCCGATATCTTATTATCATACTGCCACCTGTCTAAATCTTAATCCCCGCGGGCACAATGCATAAAAGATGAAAAAGAAAGAAAAGCCAGAGAAAAACCTCTTTAAAAATGTTAACTGTCCAACAAAATAAAGACTATCCCAATCTAACATTTAGAAGGTGCAATTTCACAGTTGTTGGAACGCAACGGACAAGGGAGGGTGGGGCGACTAGCGCCAGCACACTGTATTAGCATGAGAAAGCCCCGGGCGCCGGGTTTCATTGCTTTTTCACAAGTGCCGAGGTCGAGACGAAACGACACAATTCGTCTGACGCGAAACTTAACAGCAAAAAAGTCGAACAAAATGTACCTTTTTAAAAATATTCTCTGCTGTTGTAAATTGTGTTGTCTTAGCTGCGGTACTCTAATTTCATTAGCAACAGTGGTGAGAGCAAACGTTGTGGAGCGGCCATAAGCCACGTAATAGTTGGAGGAAAATGGAATTACTTACGCAAGGCAAAAATTCAAATTCCAAGGAAATTTCATGTATTTTTCTGTGGAATTTCTTAAAATGCAGCTTGTAAACTTTTTGTGGTTCGCCTTTTATCTCGGCAACAACTTGTTTAAGATTATAAGATATGAATAAGAGAACGTATTTAATTAAATCAGGCTATAAGTAAAAGTATGTTAAAGTCACATTCACACTCGTACAATAAAACATTACGACAGTCATAAACAAACCCTTCATAAAAAGGTATCTAACAGCCATAATGACAATTTTAATATTCACATCCTTATTAAAAGCCCTTGTTTATTACTTCAAGCAAAATACAAAGATAAAACGTTTGCACACAATTGAAATGGTACAAAAAGCATTACGTGGTCTGTGGCTGGCTCTGGGGGAGAGTGGGTCGGAATGTCACACGTATTTTATTGGCGCGGTCGCCGCAGCATATGAACGACTCAAGAGCAAACGTCCACTGTTTGTCACAGCACCGCAGCTGCAGTAATTTAATAGAAAAATCCCCGCTCTCCTCTTTTATAATATGACTGTTTTGCATTAAAACAAAACAGGTATTATGTGTTGAATAAGACACACAGCGTTGAGATGAAGAAAGCTGATGTAAATTCGCCCTAAATTATGAGTCTATGGTTAAAACTTACCGAATTCTCCATGGTTTTATACCTGTCTCGCTCTTTCACCAGCGTGCGTCCTTTTCTTGCAAAGAAGGATGCTTGACACTAAGCTGTCAATGTCATAGAGTCTTCAACTCACCAGCAAGAGGCTTGCTGCAACGCTGTGTGTCTTATTCAACACATAATACCTGTTTTGTTTTAATGCAAAACAGTCATATTATGTGCTTTTCTAAGACACACAGCGTTGAGATGAAGACCTGTTTGGTATCTGCTGGTGATAAACACAAACGCTATGATGAATTAATTATAACAGTGTTCTAGGATATAAATCTGTTTCGGTATAACTCACTGTAGTTATCTACAAATAACTTCTCCAAGAATCAACTAGTTACACATTAGATATATATATATCTTTAATAATCCTTATCAAGGAACAGGTTATTTTAATATTAATAAATAAGTTTTTCAAAAAGTTATACAAATTTTATCTAATCATTATTAGAAAAGTGTAACTGCAATAAAATAACATCTGAGTTATTATTGTCAATTTTGTTTACTCCAATGACAATAAAATTTCTGAAATGTTTTAAAACTTCCAAATTGCTCTGTCAAGTATTGCCTGAACAGGTCTACCTCCAACTAACTTCTGGAGACAACTACTGACCTAATACTACCAGGTGGATCAACCATACTATGTATCCATCATGCAATATAGATACATAGATCTCTTTATTAAATACCATAAATACAATTACAGTAGGACATTAAAATTAATAGTGTGGCACACTGCCCCCCCCCCCCCCCCACAAATCACTGGCTATAAACCTAGTTTGGGGACCAGGAGACAATACTTCATGCAAACTATATTGTATCTTATTATTGAACCTTGTGTACAATTATTGAAATAAAGTTAATATTATTACAATGGTTGGTCTCATTTTGATGCAGGTTTTAATTTCCCTGATAGAGAAATAAATAACAGTCACAGTCTGGACTGTTGTGACAGTGACAATGTTGTGACAGTCCTGTCTGCTTCCTCTATTATCAGGTTTATCTATAAAGTTATGAATACTTTTATGTATTAGGGCAGACACAATGGGCTGAATGTTTCCGCAACAACCAACCTGACTATTTGTGTGCCTCTGAATTTGGTTTTGAACCAAACTTTAGCCAAAGAATAATCTCATCTCCAGTAGAAATAAGATTATCAGGGTCATTTTCCAATGATGTGAGATCATGGATTCTACAGCCTGAAGGCTGGCAGTAGTATTAAAGTTGTTCGCCTAGCTATTTCAAATAGAGATCCTGAGTCTCCTGTGTCAGGTATTGCACTGCACTTAAATGGTATTGCACTGTGTTATATTGGTAGTTTTTGTAGTGCTGGCTTAGCAAATGAAATGGCCTTTCCTGAGGAATGAAAAATGTATTTTGAAGTGTCTTCTTATTTCAAAACACAACTAATAATGTTGCACAATAAGTTGAGACAGCTGATTATGAAGAGAATAATTCTATAAGCTAGCTTGTCTACAATCTGAAAACTAGCAACACCCTCAGGTGCTTTAGGATTAATCCTATTGATGTTAAACCAAGATCACCATCTTTTAATTGGGTCCTTTTTTATATTTTTTAATAAGTTTCATTCCTCTAAAGACCAGTTAGAGACCAGGTCGCCCCCCCCCATTTTCCAGGGAAGGAGGGTCAACTTGTCCATCTGTGCAGGGCAGTTGCCTGTATTCCGATCTATGAAGACCTTCCGCAGGTTCTTTGAGTATCGGAAGTAGTTCTGCTATGGCTCTCACTCACAAGTCGGTAGCCAAAAGCATTTGGTATATTTTGGCCTTATAAGGACGTACATTCCTTTTGCAATTGTTTAAATGAGTTAGTACTCATAGTATTAAGCTAGGTGGTGGAATGCCAAGCCCAGCTGATAGTCCCATTTTCGGCTGAAAGCGTCGCAGAAATTTGCGTAACAGTTTTAGGTATTAAGCTGGGTGGTGGAGTGCCAAGCCCAGCTGATAGTCCCATTTTCATAACAGCTCTTGGGATGTAATGTTACGTACTTTGGTACGACAGCCTTTTCTCTTAACGCAGAACAGGTCTACGTCTGGGACACCCCACATTCAGAATATAGCCTCCGTGGCTTGGGGTAGAAGATGCCACTCTGGTACTTTGCGGCCCCTTGATAGGCGATCCGCAATCTGTTTAGCCTCCTCGGGAGGTAAGTGGCTGAGAAAGCTGAACGTAATTGCTCTGCAAGTTTTAGGATGCCAGTTGTTAGCCTTAGTAGTAGAAAGGAAGAAAATGGGTCCCCCTTTCGTTTCTGAGGTCTAATTCAAAAATGTATAGCTCTATCAATTAATGTCTTATGATTTTGACAATGTCAAAGGTATGAGATGGAAATGGTCAATACTTTGTCAAGAATATTGTTAATATCTATTAATAAATTTTTGTAGCGATGGTATCCAATGGTTATCATGCTTAAGTATAACTAGATTACCACATCTGACAACACAAAACAATAGACTCTACAACACAGAATTATAAAATGAATATTAATAACCTCTCAGGTTAAGAATCTCATGCTTAATCTCACCCAGACAATGGCAAAATCCTCGTTGCAAAGGTTGCATACCATAGAGTCCTGCTTTTGGATTGAACGAGTATGTGTGCACCTCCAGTCATCCGTTGACTGTTTATGGTTCCAAATCAGTATACATTTCTTTTAAATTTGAATGTCAAGCTCACTTACAAAGAGCTTACACAATGAAGTTGGTGAGGAGCCACTTTACTTCAACGCAACCTACTCTTTTACCACACACATTCTGACTTGCAGTCTTTGAATTTTTTGTATGTTAAAGACTGGGGTAATGTACATTTTTTCTTTGTTCCAAAATATTGTTACATAAACCAGTTATCAATTGTAGAGTTGGGGCTTATAAATCTTTAGACTTGTTAAAGTGACTCAACTCACATTAACTTTAAGACTTTCAAAACCAGGGCAATGCAAGATTGTAATGCTTTTCTGATAGGCTAATGCTGTTTAATTGGGCTCCGTGCCCTGAGTCTGCCGCATCCGTGGTCAAGAAGAAAGTCATACTTTTCTTGACTATTGGTATTGAACTATTACCTTTTTATTAAAATTTCATTAATACGGTATACAAAGGCGGACTTAATGCCCTAGGCATTCTCTACCGGATCTATGGCTTTTAATCACCATTTTAGTTCTGTTCTAGCTGAACAGGCAGAGGTAAAACTTGCAAATTTTAGCAAACCAAATAAACTTTGAGTTTCTCGCAGAGAACAGTTTCTGGTACTCAAAATTTTTGAAATGATTAATTTTATTTTTAATATCTTTCGAGGAAGTTTTACTCAATTTTGCTGAGTTTTCCATACTAGGCCCAGATATATTATTCTACCTCTTTTGAGGGTTTCAGACCAGACTTTTGAAAATTTATGTGCCAAGTCTAGGTTCTCAATGTTTCCACAACCTGAGAAACCAATACTGTTACGATCCTGTTTGACCAGGAAAAAATTTCTCTGACAAACAATTATGTGGAAACCTTGTGCTCATTGGATTTCTGCAATCCAGATTGTTACCTACTGTAGCAAACATTTTTAGAGCCCATGGTAGGAAAATGGCAAGGCTTATGATTTCCGCAATCCAGTTTATTACTGTAGCCCACATTTTTGGGGCCCATGATAAGAAAATGGCAAGGCTTATGATTTCCGCAATCCAGTTTATTACTGTAGCCAACATTTTTGGGGCCCATGATAGGAAAATGGCAAGGCTTATGATTTCCGCAATCCAGTTTATTACTGTAGCCAACATTTTTGGAGCCCATGATAGGCCAAATAGCAATGCTGTTAACTGCAGCAACTTGTTTATGTAAATCACACAAGGAACATCCTGTGTGTTTCTGCAATTGATATGTATAATTAATTGGAAATGTTTCACTGAAACATACAATTTGAGATCTCTGAAGTCTGAGGTTGATGATCAGACATAGTTTACTAATTGTGATCATTGCTCTGAGTTTTGCAATGTTTTATGTTTTGAACAGGAGATAACTTAAAAGCCAAAACTCAGATCCATCTAAAGCTGTGATGGAATGCAAAACCTCTCAGCTAAAAAGATATTCTTTACTTAGCAGAACCTTTTGTAATGCTCTTCCAAGGAGTATCATATTACTAAAAGTAAACAAGATTTTGTAAACAAACGTTGTTTATCAGTATTTGGCATACTTAATTGTTTCTGTAATGAATGCCTTGGATTTCTTAAAAAATAATAATTAGTGGACGATACGACTCCACAGTCGGATCGTTTTCTTGTTGTTCAAGAGTTCAGGATTGCTCTCTAACCGACTACGAATGGTTGGTAGTAGAGCCAAGTTAGTTAAATAACTAGATATAAATCCCACTTGTTGAATATTAAGTGTCTCAACACGCAGGTGCGAACATGTCTAAACTTGACTGTACTTACCTGTGAAACTTTTCGTCTTTTGTTGGGTAGAGGTGAAGCTATCCCCTTCTCATCCCCCGAGGATGAAGATGATAATGATGATGAATCATTAGGTTTAACTCTGTTCGAATGCTAATTTTCATCCAAAGATTAACATTTGAACTTTGTTCACCTCCGACACGCATCTGCACAATTTTGTGCAGATTCATCATGAAAACACAAAACACTTACAAGGGACACTTTCACGACTTAAATAAACGCTGTGTGCTTATCTAATACAATAAATTATTGTATTTTAACACTTTGGAAAATTTTGCGATTTTCTCGCGGCAAAATTTACAAACGCTATGACATTGACAGCTTAGTGTCAAGCATCCTTCTTTGCAAGAAAAGGACGCACGCTGGTGAAAGAGCGAGACAGGTATAAAACCATGGAGAATTCGGTAAGTTTTAACCATAGACTCATAATTTAGGGCAAATTTACATCAGCTTTCTTCATCTCAACGCTGTGTGTCTTAGAAAAGCACATAATGCATGATTATGGAACAGGAACAACGGGATAACGTTCCCGTGGTCTTAACTGCAACGTTTTATGTGTGCATAAAAATTTTAAATGCTGTCTTTGGGAGAAGCAAATATTTGCTGACGAAAAAAACAAGCAGTTACTTTGACAATCTCATTCCAGCCATCCGTACTCACAGTGGATTGAGCTCTAAATCTAATAACAAAAGTTTGTATATTTCTTCTTTCTACATTAAGTAAAGTTTTTATCTTCATATCAACACGTTACCGTAACACGATGTGTCTACATGGGCACAGAAACTTCTACTGGAGAGGTAAACAATATTTTTGTTCGGCTGACGTTGATAAAAATCAGTTTTTGCTTCATCCAAACATTCGTGGCTCGCATATTGTTTTTTTTGCGCGTACATTCAGCTGAACAAACAGCAGATGTCGCGAAAACCAAACATAGTTATCCTCAGACTTGGGACGGGCAAAAAGTCGACGCGAGAGCCGAACATACCGAACGAGGTTTAATAAAGCTCCTTTGTAGTAACACACCGTAACGTAATAGGGTCCTAAACTAATAGACCAAAGGGGTCTATTACGACGCCGCAAGTCTACGGCATGGCCGGGTTTAAACAGATTTACGCTAAAAGAAACGCACTTCATCTGCGCGGTTGACCCTTGTCTTTTGTTACGCGACCCAATTTGCGCTTCGGTGAACGTATTTGTTTTGAGTCTAATTAAAATTCTTTCTTGTAGTTCATTATGATGTAGACAGGTTTTATGAAAGGCTTTTTTGTTGTATAATGTAAGCGGAAGGCCGGTGCGACGTGTATGCCCAGAGGACTCGTATTTCGAGAACGGTTATTGTGTAATTCATTATAACGTTGTAATATTAACACTGATTACTTATTTTGTAGGTTACACGAGTATTTAATTAATTATTATTTTATCTCTAAAGTGATGCGCAATCAGCAAAAAAAAAAACTTTGTAAGCAAAAACTTGGGGTCATTGTGATAAATGACGAACGCTTTATGTAACCGCATCACGCCAGCAAATCATAATACAAATCTCTGTCATTTACATCTAAACGCGGTTACCCTTATAAATAAAAGGCCCGGGAAATAAAATAAGCTCTGTATAAAGAGGCAGAGTCTAAACAGTGCCTTGAATAAATAGGGTTTTCTTTAATTAACCACAAACCTTTTTAAAAGACGACATTAATATACAGACTGACGGAAATGGGTGGTAATATTTTAGATACTGCTCAAGGAAGTAATAGAAAATGCCCAAGAAAAAATTGGACTTTTCTTACAAAGCTGATCTAAATGATGATGTTAGGTTTCTGCACCACCACTGGTAGTAAATGCCTAAGGCATTAAGTCCGGCTTTGTACAGTTTTTTTTTAATTGGTATAAATTAGTGCTTGACTGCAATCCCACCTGATGGTAAGCAGTGATGCACATGCAGTGATGTTTAAGTGCATAAAGTTTAATAAATAAATAAAATTAGTCCAATTTTTTTTTAGCTATCTACTTCTCTTCCTTGTCGAAGTAAGTTGTTAATTTTTATGGGCAGAAACTGTATTACTCATATCTTACACCTGTAGTAACAGACGGCCTTGGCTTCCGAGTTCTATGAAATTAACAAACTATATTGATAAGGGGACGTTACGTAGGTTATCTATGTTGGCTTTGGTCTCATCAACATGAGAAAGGCCGGTCGCTGGGGCCGGCACGCCCCGGAGTTTTATTAGTCCACGGTCCACTCCGCCCCAAGTCGACCCCAACTCCGCTTGTTACGGCCACAAAGACACAAAACCGTCACGGTACGTTGCTGGAGGAAACTTTAGTTCACAATAAATCTGACCAGTGATACAAATAACGGTGGCTAATATTTGCTCCATGTAAATGGCACAGCTGGTCACGTATTCGGCACATGCCGAGTTAATATTGAAGTAAATGCTTTGTTGCTATGTAATACAGACTTTTGGGCCTATTGATTTGTGTTTGCGGACCATACGGACCACAAATAGTTGATCAAAGAAAGAAAATTGGTATTTTTTCCGTGTACGACAGTTTGGGTCGGAACATTCGTGTACTATTGTATTATTTTATCTTTCTTTTCTTGCAATTCGTTGTGTTATCCAAAAAATTAGGAACTAGCAGTTCGTTTATTAAGTCTAGAAAGTGATATATAAAACTGAAGCATAACAAGCATTGATAAAACTGAAACATAAGGAAATAAAAAAACATAATAAAATAAAACGGCGCAGCAGAAAAAAGTTTGGAAGGACTTAGGAGAGGCTTTTGCCCAGCAGAGGGACAGCCATGGCTAGTTAAAAAAAAAATGAAATCTAAATCTTCTTGAACCGTCTGTATATGGCATCTTGAGGCAAACTGCTGATTTACGCATCATGTCCGTAAAGAGGCGCTGTCAGTCTGGCCATCACTATACCGCCAGTGGTTTATTTATTTATTTTATTCATTTACATTCTTCTCACATACTAGGAATGTAACCGATCACTATAATCATGCTCGTATATTATTTGTTATATTTATCATGATTTAAAAGAGTGTCCCAGGAGCTTTTCTTGCTTTGGAATGTGCAATTAGCATCATTTTTTTCTGAATTATTTCTTGATAGTTTAAAAGTATTATAAATGGTTTATTTAAAACTAGCTTCTGCCAGCGGCATCGCCTTCGTGAAAGAACGTTTCTCTATGTAAACATTGGACCTCCATTTCATCCCCTAAGAGGATGAATTTTGGAAAATCCTTTCTTAGTTCTAGCCTACGATATAAAAGGAAACCTTGTGCAAAGTTTTACGCTCCTAGTCCCAGTGGTTTCGCCTGTGCGTTGATTTACCATTTATTTTATTTATTTAGTACAGCAAAATAGCCATTAACACAAAATTATGTTAAAACCTTTCACTCTGTCTTCTCACAGAACCGCAAACTTTCTAATAATATCGTCTTCCATTCATCAGCAAATAAATCCAATCCAGGGTTGGTCTCCACAAGCGCGTTGAGCATCGTTAGCATACGCGGTATAGGGGAAGTGGATGGAGCTGCAGTACGATAGAATAGAACACATAGTTTATGTTTTCTAGAGCCATTGTAATTATTTGGAACAAATAATTGACACAACTCCGCATGTAAATCGGACGCCGCAGTGTAACCATTAATTATTTTGTAAGCTGTTGTAATTTTGTCAACTGTTGTAATATCATGATAAATCAGACAGTCAGTTTCTCTTTTTATACATAAAGCTAAATGCTTTAATTCTGTTTTTGACTGATACTGACAGACGTACCAACATCGTGTGGATAGTAGGTTTCAGACTGAATAAAACAAGCTCTTTTCTACCAACGCAAGCTATTCTCGACTGTTACGACAAATACTACCCTCGCATTTCCGCTGATAAGCTCAAAATAAATAAAACATAACAACACAAATGAAAATAACATCGTTTAGGAGAAAATTTGTTCCGTACGCGTATTGCTAAAAATGAAAATGACATGTGGGTACAATTTTGAACAGATTCACGGGCAAAACATACAGAAGCTTATAACAATATAAGCCATCCGAGGGAATGATGTCATTTCCCCCAGAAAAAAGGTTAAAAGGGCCATTCCCGAAGAGAAATCTCGTTATTATTGCAGCTCGTTCGGAGGAAGCTAAATATGATACTGAAAATGATGTCCCACGTGTGTTGGTGTAACGTTTATGTTAATACTTTATATTCTCATCAAATGGCTCATAGAACTCTTTACACGTCGCATTTCCCCTTGAAGCGTGGAGCGCTGTCGAGACAATGTGAGCAGCGCTTAAAGCTCAACTTTAGCTGTAAGAACGGTAAATGCTCGCGATACATGCATAGAAATAGTTGAGATTTGCCTTCTTATTAAGATCACAGATGGCTGGATTCGCTCTTACGTTTGTATTGGAGAACGTGAATTCTTATAGAACCTATAACTTAGAACTCGTTGTGACGACGCTTGGGGGAGGCCATATCCGACAAAGGATGTCTTTCGGCTGAAATGATAATGAACTTATAACTGCATATCTTTTCCTATTTTTTGCGTGCACTATTAGAAACTAACATGTTTTGAATGTTGTCATTATGAAGCATTTGGCATACGATAAAATTGAAAGACATCAGGGTCTAAATAGAAGGGATAGTGTGACGTTAAATGTCCATTTCAGAAAAAGTATACATCATTAGATCCTGGAAGATTATACAAAACTGGTTGTCGACAAAACAAAAATTGATAGCCTTGTGCTTGAAGACGGTCTAATCTGATGGTAAGCGATGATTTGGTCGACGATGGAGCACGCTTGTCTAGAAGTAACCTATTCACTCTTGACGTGACTTTAAAGTCTTCCAAGTTGTAGCTACTAAGAAAAACATAATCCAGCAAGGAACGCACAATGAATGTGCTCCCAAAACATTTTGTGCGTTCGGGAAGGATGTCGGTCACGTAACAGTGATGCATCGCCGTACTGGTGTACAAGTAGTACGATGGAATTTTTCAAGGTGGGATATCATCTAATCACTTCTCTCGCTCTAGAGCAAAGCGCGAGGGCGTGTCAGAATTTTACTGACTAAAACCCACTACTATACCTAATCCTTCTTTGCTTTGCGTTCTAGGACACAGGGTTTCCCTTTCCGAAGCCAACCCTGCACTACCCTAGGTTAACTGGAAGAGAATGCCTAAGGAATTAAGTCCGCCCTTGTATCTTTTATTGCATGAAGATTAAATAAATAAACCTTTGGCTCCAGAAGGCTGCGATCCTGCTGGCCCAAGTGGTCGGATGATGAGATTTACTACAAAGAAGGACTGTATTGAAGCCGTATACTGTACCTTATACAATCATCACATAAAGAAAAACTACATAAACTTGTATGTAGTCAATTAGAAGAAGAACTCGGCTACGAATAAAACAAAAAAAAAGACCCAAAAGAAAATCGTAGCCTCCCCTTAAAACTTCGAATAAAAATGGCTACAATGTCTTTACTTCTGCACAAGGCGTTCCGCGCCCCGCTGTACCAACAAGGCATTGCATTAGTATTCCAACCGTGTACCCTTAAGGATAACCCCAGTTACGGTGCAAAGTCGCAGCGAGCGATATGTAAAAATATCACATATGTACCTATGTGGGAGAAGAAAGTACGTGTCTATCGTCCCAGAGACTGTTTTCACTTTTGTGCGAGTTCAATAGCCTTTGTTTTGATGTCGTTACTGTGAGTGCCTGTCTACATTTATCAAGGGTAGCTACAACCTTACAGGAGCTCATATAAAAAAGCCCGAAAGGTATTGATTCTGTTCCTAATACCTCCGTACCCGGGACTAGCGGAGTTCACCGCCTTATTTCGACTAATACTTTCGTATCCCCGCGTCTAATACTATCTTTATAAAAAGAAAATAGACCTCCTTTTGTTTCGCTTTATTAGGTAGTGTTATGAGGAAAAGTAACTTTCCGGTCGGAAGGTCATCTTTTCCTATCAATGTAAGGTTCAGTGCACACAACCTGGTCATATTTATTAAGGTATTTTTGCCACCCCGATACTCTGCAAGATCTAAGAATACGATTGCGATACTATGGAACCTGTACATGTTCATTCAAAACTTAATGAAACTTATTTACAAAAAAAATAACCATGTTTAATTTAAACACTGATCACCAAGGTACCTTATTCAAATTTTTTCTACAGAGAATTTGAATTTGGAATCCACTAATCAGCGTATTATTTAAATTTAACGTATTATTAACGAGTTTTAAAATTAATATGGGTGAATAAGTTTTTCTCTTGTTCATTATACAGAAAGTACGCATTACACGAAAAAGGCGTTGGTGTAGTCAAAAAACGAAATGTTGAAAATTAATGCTAAGAATAATATGAAAAGTTGATGAATGAAAGAACAGAGTAGGTATAATTTTAAAAAGTGTAAAGTTCTTGACATTTGTTCTAAAGCTGACGTTGCAACAAGAGCGATCATTTTTCTAAGCTGTGTCGTATTTTCTGTAGAACATAGACTAATTCCATACAGCTGAAAAATGCTCAGCTCAGTCGCAGAGCGAGTACGAAACGAAAAGACGCTCAACAATATTTCGTTCAAGACATTCTTGAATACAGCTTGCATATTCTCGGAGCAGTGACGGTGAAGTATTTACAAAAGTATAATAGTAATAAATGTCACATACCTAGATGACGTCGAGAGGAAATTTCACGAATCTCGTGGCACTAACTTACTGGCAATGAGCACTGTGTTTCTAGTAGAAAAACAGAGAAATAGTGTAGTGTGCTCGCGACTAACGTAGATGGCTGATATTTCGCCCTCTTTGCTTTGTCACGCACCACGGGACTACATCAAAGAAAAAAAGCCTATAATCCGAATGGGACTAAGTAATAAGTTTTTGATGCGTTATCTCCGCAATCCGCTAGTTTATCTGTAACACTGAAGATCTTTTGGGTCAATAGGTACATTTGCTTGTACAAAGTTTTGCTGAGAAAAACTAAAAGTTGCAGATTGTGATATAAGATATAAATTGACGTTTACTGGTGATATTTCTCAGATATTTGGACCTACTTCAAAAGAGAAAATAGTAGACTAATTAAGAGAAAGAAAGAAAAAAGAGCATTATCTTTCTATTTCGTCATAATTGCATATAAAAACCGGCCAAGTGCGAGTCGGACTCGCCCATGAAGGGTTCCGTAGCAGCAAGTAACATAATATAAAAGTTCTTGTAATGTGTTGTAACTTTGATCGATGTTTTAATAATAGTGTATTTTTTTCGATTTATGACGCATTAAAAAAAAACTACTTACTAGATTTCGTTCAAACCAATTTTCGTTGGTAGTTTTTATAGTAACGTACATCATATATTTTTAATAGTTTTATCATTCTCTTATTTTAGAAGTTAGAGGGGGGGGGACACACATTTTACCACTTTGGAAGTGTCTCTCACGCAAACTGTTCAATTTAGAAAAAAATGATATTAGAAACTTTAGTATCATTTTTGAAGACCTATCCATAGATACCCCACACGCATGGGTCTGATGAAAAAAAAATTTTTGAGTTTCAGTTCTATGTATGGGGACCCCCAAAATTTATTGCTTTTTTTCTATTTTTGTGTGAAAATCTTAATGCGGTTCACAGAATACATCTACTTACAAAGTTTCAACAGTATAGCTCTTATAGTTTCGGAAAAAAGTGGCTGTGACATACGGACGGACAGACAGACAGACAGACAGACAGACAGACAGACAGACATGACGAATCTATAAGGGTTCCGTTTTTTGCCATTTGGCTACGGAACCCTAAAAATGTATTTACTTTTATTATAGTTATTATTTAGTTATATATTTGTGTGATATTTATTTTACTATGTGTGTTTAGAATTATAACAATACCTTTTGCCCGCGCGGCTTCGCTCCCTTTCTTCCCTACTCCACTTTACTATACCCTACTATACCCTACTCTACCCTACCCTATCCTACCCTACTCTACACTACTCTACCCTACTCTACCCTATTCTACCCTACTCTACCCTACCAAACTTCACATAAACCATCTACTAAATAGTCCAAACAAAGCTAATAAACATTTGGTTGGGATAGGTGAGCCCGTTCTTGAGGTATAAAATTACAACGAAAAGTGGCATTTATTTTTATATATATAGATGTGTATGTTTTTTGCCTGTTATATATTTTTGGTAACTATTTATTTTGTGTGTACTCATTTTCCTTTTATAAAGTAAAACGCACACGGTTTTCTTCAACTTTCCTTTCGCAGGTATGCTGGAAGGGATTTCATTAGAAATAAACATCACCTTTATGCTACT
Organism: Mythimna albipuncta; assembly: GCA_929112965.1. NCBI lineage: Eukaryota > Metazoa > Arthropoda > Insecta > Lepidoptera > Noctuidae > Mythimna > Mythimna albipuncta. The sequence goes on from OV815973.1 coordinate 5,600,398, forward strand.
CTTCTGTTTCCTTCTTCTTTTCTTATTTTTTCATGAGCGTACATAAATAGTTAAATAAATAAATAAATACCCTTGAAATCCTAATAGGGAAACAAATCCAGAATGCGAAATAGATTACGTAAGCGCCGGAAAGCTACCAAAAACAGTTCAAAATTAAATGTAGTATCCATTTAACTGAATGTAAAATTCAAGTAGTTCTGATGAAAGCTAACTTTGTAATGCAGACAGTCAGATACAAAACGATCGTGAGCATGGCAAAAACACGAGGAATAAATATATTTAATTCCGCTTCAAGAATTAATTAGCGAAGAGATACTAAAAGAAAATACGAAACGTAATTTTGGGTATCTTTAACACAAAGGTTGTTTTGATTAATATTAAAAGGTACCAAGCATAAACAAAGAGATTGTAGATAAATACACGGATATTGTTTTGAGTATTATGTAATTTTATGTTCATGATAAACCAGCTCGTAACGGTTCGGTTGAACACGTCGACAGCTGAATAAAATTACGTAGTTTTTACAGTAACATGACATGGGAGTACGAACACCTAAACCCTTGTTCTATTCATGTATAAAAAGTAAAAAAACCCGAGAACACAGTTTACTCTGACAAAGCAAATAATAAAAACGTTACGACCGTACTGACGACTCTGTGACTTTTCCTTCACATTGTCACCCAGAAATAGTATTACAAATCGTTTTTATAATGTGTATTTTTTTGACCTACTTATAGCTAGCTTCCTAGCATTTCCTAACTACTTAGCCTTACTCAGGCGCTTTTTCTTTTTAGTAGTATATAGTGTCAGACTCTTACTGATTAAAAAACCCACCTCGTCCCTTCAAGCCTTCATACCGGGGCTCGAGTTCCCTTTCGGATAACCCTGGCCCCAGTAGGCTTCGACCCGGCCGCCTCTCAGGCCCCAGTGAACCGAATTCGATACACCTTGGTACCAGCTAACTTCACCCTTTATCATCATCATTTCAGCCGACATACGTCCACTGTTGGACATAGGCATCCCCCAAGTATCGCCACAATGAACGAACCTGTGCGTCTCTTCGCCTTTCACCCTTGTGTTTACGTAATTAGGTTTAAGATAGCTGTCAGTATGAGGTGTACCGCATTCGGTACACTGGTGCCTGTATGTACGTTAGGGTCGGCTTCAACTTCTAGAAGGCGGCGAGCCTCCTTGCAGAGTAGCCACAGTAAGCGTAACGCACGAGTGGCGCATGGAGGTGCAACATGGTGAACATCCCACCCATATTTATGTCCAAAACGGAACTCATTTATTGTCTGTATAGTTTTTTATTAGGTCGGAAAATCATTCAATGACATCCCCCGCTCTTAGGCGGAGCGGGAGGGCGTGTCAGACTTTTACTAACCTAAAACCCACACCTGTTACTTCTTTGCCTTCGTTCCAGGGCCGAGTTTTCTTTCAGAAACAAAACCTTGGCCCCAGTAAGCTTCGACTATTTGGGCCCCTAAGGTTTGCTGATATCTTGAGACGCGCGTGGAACAGTACGCGCCGTCGACGACTTGGGTGTGTGTACAGTTAGGAGTGGAACTCTCTAACAGAGAGTCTGTGTTTCCTGATAGCTACACCTGAGTGTCATTAAGTCTAGAGTCACTAGGTTATTGGCAAGCGTACTCCATCGTCGGCCACACACATTGTTGCTTTCCATTAGGTAAGATAATACAAAAAACAAACATTAAATCTGCTTAACTTTGAGAGAAGTCGGCTGTCAAGCAGTTAGGCAGATTTAATGTTGTTTTTTACATAATAAAATTAAAGTGCTTCTAAGAAAAAATCTTATAAGTAGGTACACAAAAACATTTAATTGCTTGCCATCTTTCACAATACTTATACACACACAGTCTAGAATAATTATAATAATATGTGTTCTGCACAACCCATTGGACTGAATTGGATTAATGAAGTTGTGTTTATGAAGCCGGAATGGTTTTGTTCTTGTTAGTGAATGCGTTCCAATAGTTGTTCAATAGTTGATCCATTTTTTTTTTTTTCTATAGAAATAAGTTCAAACTGCTATGCAGGGAATTCCTAACCTAAGTAATTTTATAATGTACCTATGTATAGATGTGATGTTTAATTACCTTGCTCTAGGTAATTAAAAATCACGTCTATACATAAGTACATTATAAAACTACTTTTGAAATGTCTGTTTGTAATGAAACTATTTTTTTTTCCGGTAAGACAAGATGCAATATTTTTAAGCTATAAGCATAGCTTCTATCGCGGGCTTTGAGTGTGGAGACCGAATCCAGAAATTCCGTAACGAAAATAACCTAACACCCCCCCCCACTCATTTGTTTTTTGAGCGTGGTGACCGATATGAAAACAAATGAGTGAAAGCAACTGTCGGCGTTTTGGATGGGTGGGGTTAAGCAGCTGTTAGCGAGGTCTGGTTTTTGATGGAAGAGGTTAAGCAGCTGTTGACGAGGTCTGGTTTTGGATGGAAGAGGTTAAGCAGCTGTTGGCGAGGTCTGGTATTGGATGGGTAGAGATAAGCAGGTGTTGGCAAGGTCTCATTTTGGATGGGTGGGGTTAAGCAGCTGTTGGCGAGGTCTAGTTTTGGATGGGTGGGGTTAAGCAGCTGTTGGCGAGGTCTGGTTTTGGATGGGTGGGGTTAAGCAGCTGTTGGCGAGGTCTATTGCATAAGTTGATAAAAAATGCTATGCAATAGCTTTACCGCGGCAGTCCCCGAGTGCCACACGACTTTTTTTATTTTTTTCCGTCTGTCTATCGCTCTGTCTTCTAGTTCCGGCTAATCTCTGAAACGGCTAAAGCAATTTTGAAGTGACTTTCATTGGTAGATAGCTGACAAAATAAGGGGACTTTTAGTTTTAGACAAAGAATTAGAATACCGCGCAAACATAACTTTTTGAAATTGTAACAAAATGTGCTGTTTTACGAGTATGACACAGACGAAGTCGCGGGCGCCGGTTAGTCAAACATAAAAAGTGAGCCTATTTTAGAAATGCAAGTAGGTATCAAACGTTTTGCAGGCTCATTTTCACATTTCTCTCCGAAAATATCCGACCTCCGAGATACACGAATTAAATAACACATTCTGTTTTATTCACAGATCTCAAGAACAAACTCGCGAGTCTGTCACCGAGATTGCTCAATAAAGAAAAAACCGGATTAACACGTAAAAGGAAATGAATACTTAACATGCGGTGTGAACGGAGCTTTAATTGAAGCATTTTAGAGCAGGAAGACTGTGCTGGAGAATATTCTATGAGGTGTGGAAAGATTTATGAGGTCAATGCCAATGATAAAGGTGAGATTGTGCATTCTCTACATAGTGGAAACTGACTGCGTAGGCACATACGTTCATATACAGATAGTCTTTACCTTTCACAACTACTTATGAGAAAATTTTCTAAAGACTTTTGCATTCTAAAATCAAATTTACATTCTATGTTGATCAAAATATGATTTGCAACCGTAGTACGAATTTATTCACGGATTTATAATCATTTAAATCATCAATACGACCCTTTTAGCTAACTCTATTGAATGAGTATTTCAAGAAAAATTCATTCAAATCACCTGCGAAATGCAAAAAATGCAAAGAACGTTGACACTTCTTTCCATAAACTTCACTTCACAGAGAATGCTAATGTCAGTTCCAGAAAATCAAGCAATATATATATTTTTTTATATAGATAATAAATTATTCTCCTGAATAATTCTCCAATTAAAATTAGCTGTTTTCTAGTGATTGCATACTAAGGTAAGCGCCAAATAAAGTTGGAATAACGGTCATCCCTACAGCATTCTTAATTTAAAAAATTTAAATAAAGCTGACTTGAATGGACATATATCGTGATTCTTGACATTTTCTAGTAATGAAAAACTGTTCATTGTTTTCCGAGTATCTAAGCAGAAATATTAGGAAAAGGTCAATGTACTTTATTTTAAGTTTATCTGGTCACTTGTATAGCTATTTGTGATTGCTTACCTGTGGTTCGTCATTTAATTTTTTATGGTGCTCGTGGCTTGGTTCCGCAGATCTTTTGCGGACCTCGTGATGTGAAAGTAAGTAGTAGTGCTTCAGTGAACCAATCTGTAACAAAGACATAACATGATTAGAAACGACAAGAAATATGCAACTCATAATATTATTTAAAAGAATTTCCATGGAGTTTCTTTTGTGGGTCTTTCGTCTCCATGGACGTTCTTCTCCACAGAGATCTACGTTTTGGAAATCGCAATTAAGCTTCATTTTTTTTTTCTTTACTGACCGATATATTGACAATTTAAAAGTGCCTGTAATTTTTCTATTTGAAAAAAGCGTTTCTGAATTCTGATTAGATTATAAGAGGCACAAAAAAAAAATATTTACAAGAATAGAAGTTGAACGGAATAGTATATTAGGGGGTAGAAGGGTATTCCATAATAATATTCGAAATGGCGAATGTATTCTATTTCCGCTAGCCCTTCAGTATTTAAATGGCTATTTTCCACACGACATCAGGAGAACCCCGCCCTAAACGACACTTACACCAAGGCTATTGGAGTTTCCTAACTGGCTAGCCCAGCTATCCGCGGCTTATCGGCGACTTTATTTTCTTCACAACAATCAGAGGCCGTTCAAAATGTTCTCGATTACGTACTTTAAAAACATTAGCTACAGTAATTTATTCCTATTGCTTTCCGTATGGAATTAGTACGATGGCGTGAACTATTTTTTTAGTATATATTTCGTTGGGCTAATAAATCGGGAGCACGCGATCTGCTCCGCCCTGCCCCCATTCAACTGTTAAATTATAGAAATTGTAGTTTTGCTAGCTTTTGTTACGGATTTTATTTAGGCATATTTTTATTAACAGCAGTGGTGGCCGAGTGGTAACCGCCTCGACTTACGAGTTGTAAGTCGCGGGTTCAAACCCAGCCAGACGCATTTATCATCACCATAATTTCAGCCGATAGACATTCACTGTTGGACATAGGCCTCCCCCAAGTGTCGCCACAATTGACGATCCTGTGCGTCCCGCATCCATCGGATTCCCGCAACCTTCACCAGGCCATCGGCACACTTTGTAGGAGGCTTTCCAACGCAGACGCATTACTTTGTGTAATATTGTATTATGAAATAATCATCATCACTGCTCTCAAAACGATGACGAAAAACATTGTGAGTAAACCGACATGTCCTGGAACCAAAAATTCGAAGACGTGTTACACCAGCCCGCACTGGGCCCGCGTGGTGGATTACGGCTCATTCCCTCTCGTAGAGAGGAGGCCTGAGTCCCAGCAGAGGGAACATTATAAAGCTGACTGTGCTATGCTATATTTTTATTCCTGCTATAAAATATTTCAAATAAATTATTCGCACCAGGCTGGGGGTTTTATTTCGTTTTCATGCTTTCAATTCATTGTTGCTCTATCATGAACGTCAGATTTATTTTCGTTAGTCTTATTTTATGCCTGAAATAAATATGATTAGGTTTTGATCTAAAGATAGAGAAGTCGTAAAGTTAAAAAATATAAATAAATAGACTTGATCGTAAAGTTCAGTATCTAATCAATTTAGCTAGCTTATGGCAGCGGCTTCGCCCGCATACATAGAATATAGCCTATGTCACTCAGGGATAAAGCAGCTTTCTATTGGTGTAAAAAATTTAGCAATCGGACCAGTACCCCTAGCCAAGTTGCTAATCTGCAATAGTTAACGCTTGTAGAAAGCTTCAAATGTACGGGAATGACGTCGCCTCAACGCTCTGTCACGTGGCCAGAACAAAAGAATTGACGGCAAGGTCAACTCGAAGCGTTCGACGCAAGCGAAACGTTTGTAATTTGGCTAGGCGAGCAGAACTTCCAGAGATTACCTCTTAGAAACAAAAAAACATAAAAATACAAACTTTACCTCTTTATCATACTCGTATTAGTGTAGATATAGTTAGACTCGATCGTAAAGTTTAGTATCCAACCAATTTCAAGACTGTAATACTAAGTTATTCTGCATATTATTTAGATTGGGGTAGCATCTATCTCTAAGCAGTACCTGGCCGAAATAGAAGTGGGATTAAATTATTTGGCAGCTCACGTTCCGATGGTTTACGAGGTCGACGGTGGCGCCGCGCCGCGTCTAACGCTCCCCCTATTAACTACCATCGGGAGTTAACATTGTCACCTTTATGAAACTTTGGTAAGACCGTCTAGTATTCTGTCATTTTGATTTTGTGAGCTTGATTTGGTGCTGGTATGTTTTGTTTTTTGAGGTGGGGAAATCATTTAAGTACTACCTCTCCCGCTCTGGGGGGAGTGAGAGGGAGTATAAGACTTTTACTGACTATAACCTACCTGTTTTATGTCGATTGCCTTTTGCGTTTCAGGGCCACGGTAACTCTTTCGAACAGCCATAATTATTAAAATATTATACAATAATAACCAGTAATAATATTAAATGTATATATTTATATATTTTTATGAAATACTTATTTTAAAATGTAAATTATATAAGTTAAAAAGATAAATAATAATAATATAAAATAATAATATTATATTTTTTTATAATATAGGTTTAGTTAAACGAAATTATTTCGTTGAGGAGTGATTACTTTTTCGAAGCAGTTTTTGTTTGGAATTCCACAGCTATTTTTCTGGTTCCGAAACTAAATACCTATTCCGTTCAGAGACCAATATTTATTATATTTAACACAATGAGGATGCCTCCTTCTGACAATTCTCCTTTATACATAAAAATAAAAACCAAAGTGGCAACACAGGCATAACAATAATTACTCATGACACATTTGTCCGGCCTTACCGCACTCGCGGGATTTACCGTTTATTACGGCATTAAACTGCTTACATTATATGCGACGGGATTTTTAATCCGGCCGGCATTAACCATAAGTACCATTCGCAACAACATTCTTAATGGCAATAACCATAAGCCTTTGCTAACACTAATAAAAACTGTAGTCGCTTTCACACCAAGACGATAGTTGTGCAGGGTGTGGGTGATTACTTAGTTACATATTGTGAAGAAATTGGCTTTATTTTTTCGATTTAAACACAAAGATATCAAATGTGTACAAAACACTATTTTTAGTACATGCGAAACGTGAATATAGTTTCTGAATCCATTCCAATAATTTTTACACCATGTTATATTTTGTCCTAAAAATATTTAAATAAGGGTCACAAGTTGGAGAAGCTATATAGAGATAGATAGAGATAGCTATATTTAGTTTACTCACTAGTAACTCCTTAATTGTGAAACTTGGATAAGGTACGATGGAACTGGTATAACATTTTGTTAAAAGTTCCTTATAATTTATTTAAAAAAAAAAAAGTTGGACACCATCGACACTAAGTACAATACAGGTCATGGCAGGTTATAGCGCGCTTTAGGCGCCAGCGCACAGCTAGGTGCGGGAGCAAAACAATTCCTCAGTCACCCACAATGCCCGGTGACCATATATTTGTGCGGCCCATAATAATTTTGTGATTTTTCATGATACAATGATGAAATTTTGTACATAGATAATTTACTTACATAAAAAAACCAGAGACGTGTTTCGGGTTTTACATATACTAAAAATAATGTTCTATATCAGTCATCACCATCATCATGTCATACCAAGACGATAGTCATGCAGGGTGTGGCTGCTAAGTTACATGTTGTGAAGAAATTAGCTTTATTTTCTTGATTAAACTATAAAGATTGACAAAGAAAGAACACGCAAGTTAAAGCCGGACACTCTGCCTCGCTTCAACCAGGGTGGTAGAAGTGATTTGATGATTATCAATCTACATCAATATCATATCAGCCAAAAGACGTCCACTGTTGGACATAGGCCTCCCCCAAGAGAAAGGAAATGGAATGAGAGCAGCATTCTCTGTGCATTGCAACCACCACACTGCCATCGCCAACCCGAATGATGATTTTCCACCTCAAAAAAAAAACTCTTATAATGTTCCAACTGCTTGAACTCAGGCCTCCACTTTAGGAGAGGTAATAAGGCCATACTCCACCTCGCGGGCCCAGTGCGGGTTGATAGAATTATAAATACATTCACTAATAAGAAGTGTTAGGAGCAGAAATTATTCTGTTCTGAATTAAAAATCTCATAATTATTTAAACAAACAGTAGGTACAGTAGTGTAAAGCTTGGACAACATAAGACACACTGTTAAACTAATACTCGGCAACATAAACCGAGATCGCTGCTAGTAATCGTATCGTGTATGTCCGGTATTCCGAGCAGTAGTACCAGCATTCTCCATACTTCCCTACATTTACGTCCGACATTTTTCGCGTGAGGAAACAGTGTTGAATAACCTTTATTAGCTCATAACTATGACTATAAAGTCGTACTTTAGATGCGTGCCATGTATTGCACGGCCTTTTTATTTTCCTTTTGAATTTTTACAAGGGGTTTTGCAAGTAATGTAGGCACCATTTTGTTTGTAGCCATTTATTATTTTTAATTACAGGAGAGCGTGGTTTATAAAGACCACGATATCCGTTGAAATGTAAGTGAAATATTTAGCATAAACATCACAAGGTACAAAACGTGTTTTCATAAAATTAACGAATGAGGAAAAAAAAACGAATAAATTATTTTCTTAGAAACACAAGACTTGAGACATTCCTTTATTTAAACATCAACATTAATTCGTTTAACTTTCGACTTTTCCGCTTAACGTTATACGATTCCAAAAATCCAAAAGAAATACAATATAAGGATACAAATATTACCGATGCCGGGAATTTAATATCATAAGATTGAAGGAACACCTATGCAAAATTAGCTCTATCTCTTTGCAAGAGAAAAATTCCCTGAAATGTATTTCCGCCGCCCGACTGAACCGACAAGGAAAACGTGTGGAAAATAAACGGTATTGATGATACGAAATATGAGGGCATAAATTCTTATTGAACTGGATATACCGGCAGGATTCCGATATTTTCTTCAAATGCGCGAAACACGGTTCCGGTTACCTTTTTACATTCCATTGCGTTTTTAGTTCGCATCCCGGTGACGGTAGTTGTAGAAATAAGGTAGTGAAGCGTGAAAAGTGCTTGGTACATTTTGTGTTGCATGGTTCCGCGGTGAGGCGGTGGGTGTGTGGTAGTGCCGTAGTCGGGTGGAGTGCGCCCGCCACGTGTTGCCAGCAAGTACGCGTTCAATTCACTTTGATGTATCACCGGCAATGAAACCAATCGTCGTATTGCCGTGACACTTTTATTTTCTATTAAGTGGCTGCGATACTCAAAGGAACTGGAGTAGGTATAGAGAACAGTATCAATAGAGTATCCTTCTCACATTGAAGTACCTTAGAAAAGAGGACCGTAACCAGTGTCCGTAGTCATAATCTTCCTGACCTAGTCCCATCTTATTTGGGGTCGGCACAACACGTTTTTCCATTCTCCTCTGTCACTCGTCATCGTCATGCTATCACTAACTTCTTTTTCTTCCAGATCACTCTTCACACAATCAATCTATCTTTTATTTGGTAGTTAAAAACAATTAAGTACCATTTCTAAATAAAAACCCAAGACTTGAGACATTCCTTTATTTAAACATCAACATTAATTCGTTTAACTTTCGACTTTTCCGCTTAACGTTATACGATTCCAAAAATCCAAAAGAAATACAATATAAGGAGACAAATATTACCGATGCCGATGACCTTGGTCAAGCTGTCAGATTTTTTATCTATAATTAAATTGTCTGCTTTTTCCAACCTGCAACTACCAATCCGTGAAATAAGCAGCAACATAACGACGGCTAAAGGCCAATAACTCCAAACTGTTAAATTCAAAAATTTCCTGTTCCAAAAACATTAGGAGTTAGGACTGTACTGCTCTTATAATAAATTGACACGTTGGTTTAGTTAGGAAGTGTTTTAATTTGATATAGTTGCAACTAAACTTCTACTTCGGAGATTTCACTAAAAAATGCGGAAACACACGTTTAAATTCTAAGCGTTAAAAAGTAATTTACTCGTAAAATGTCAGTTAGAAGATGCACTTCGCTTTCGATAAACTTTCAAAACTTAACATATAACAAAGCCCATAGCCTATGAGTTCCCATCAGTGGAACTCAGGCCTCCCCTCTAGGAGAGAGAATGGGCCGTAATCCACCTCGTGGGCCCAGTGCAGATTGAATTGAATTTTTGATTCTAGGATATGTCGGTTTCCTCACGATGTTTTCCTTCATCTTTTTGAGAGCAGTGGTGATGAAATAAATTATACAAAATAATGCACTTGGCTGAGTTTGAACTGGCAACCTACATCTCGTATGTCAGGACCGTTACCACTAAGCCACCACAGCTCCTTTCAAAACTTAGAGACCGCAAATTCCTTGAAACTTAACAAATAATATAAAAAATAGAACAAATACAGTACATTTTCATATTAAAATAAATAGCCTTCTCTAGTCAACAATAGAAAGAAAATATGTAAGTGATTCAGCTGCTTACAATTCCGCGCAAGTCGATACGGTTCATGTAATGGCGTCGGAGGCTGCGATCTAGCAAACTGTCACTTCTTGCACACTAGTGCAATTTTTCAGTCCTACACTGTGTTTAGAATACAGTCGAGCGATATGGTGGAAATGTATTAAAATGGAGCTACTTTCGTAGTATATAAAACTGTTGCAAGAGCTTCAAAGATTTGAGAAATGATTTGGAAAGATATACATACATACGTTTAGAAGAAAACAGGTTAAAGGTTACTTCTAGGCAAGCGTCTCGACCATAACATCACTTACCATCAGGTGAGATAGGGGTCAAGCGCGAGGCTATCAATAATAATAATAAAAAACTAAGAAATAAATTCAGTACAGACATAACACATGAGCAAAAACCAAAATTTTAATTTGTATATAATCTCTTTTGTAGAAGATAATGTTAGATTTTTTAGTAATATGCACTTCATCCGTTCTCTTCACACTACCATACCAAGACAACCGATTTCCTTTCAACTTTTCACGTCACTGGCGCGACTGTCACTAATATATTTCTCGCTCCACCCAGAGCAGTAAACGTTATTCGATGATTTTTTAAACCTTAAAAAGAACCTCTCTTCACCCGTCATTTCCGACTGTTATTTCTGTCAGCACCAAAGTGATATTATACGACATTACATCATCTCAGGAAACGAAGCTGTAACGAGCACGTCCACTTATAGATTGCTCTGGAGACAAAATTTTATGGTAACCACACCAAGATAACACAATTTTACGATTCATATTCAAACGTTTATTACTTGAAGGGAGATTCGAGCGATATTTAATATGGAACGTAACAACCATTGTTGATATACTTTATGTACTAATAAAGTTTATGTTGGAATTGTTAGCCAACTTAAACCAATATAATGTGAGCAGTAAAACTACGTACAATGGCTTCATGAATAAAATCGTTCTTCGAACAAAACTTTGTATGAACGGACTCGTTAAAAGTCCAGGCAAAATAATTTGAAGTGTTCATAAATAATCAACGAAAAGGACCTTGCCTTTCAATCAATTAAATTAACTTTCTGCAGGATACTTTTTAAAACATGGCTAGCCAAAATTTAGAGGCAATGAAAATAAAAATGCTAAAATGTGTTCCGAGCTCAAACTGCCAGAAAGCCCGAATCGAATCGCCTGCGTACATCGTAAAATATTGAATACGCTTAGGTCTCCGAGTGGAGCTTATCCAATCGTATTAAAACCTACTAAATATAACATAGTTCTTGGTCTAGTTTACCTGTAAAATTCAAGATCATATATTCGTGCCGGAGCCACGCGCCGCCGAGCCACCGCAGCCCGCTCTATTTTTCACATCACCCACAATTTATGTGGCTCGTTTGAAAACGCCGCAGCGAATGCATGATGCAAAATTAACTTATTATCTGCTTAAAGCTGCTGTTGCGTTGTCATCTGTTCTGTGCTTAAGCGCCACTAAAGTTTGATTACAGTTAAGCCTTCCACATTGAGATTATTCGGGGTATATGCAAGATGGAATATAGCCAGAAAGTAGTTGCAGTGCCGTTACGCGACTGTTCTGTAAAAATATGCTTTATCAAGAGAATGGGTTTGCGGCTCTTATGTAGCCAGTGATATACATTTTGTGCCGTTTCCAGGAGAACATTAAACTTGAAAATATACTGCTGAATTAAAAAAGGGAGTTAATTTACAAAGCATTTACTAATAAGTCTTTGTAGCATTTGTAGCGTAGTTTACGATTGAACATAAAACTATTTTGTTCTCTTTAGCCAGTTCCATTAATAAACTCTAGTTTTAAATGTTAGATTTTGTGTTTCAGTAATGACTGTGACATCTGGTGTCCCTAAGGGATTCTAAATGAGGTTAAAAGCTAATTAAAATCCCGGAGACCTAATAAATGTGATCGGTACAGTGGAACGATATCTGAAGTGGTCGTTTCATGGCTCGAGTACCCTCTCGTTTGAACTTGTAATCAAAATTAGAAATTAATATCGACTGTATTGAGCTGAAATATTGGACCTTTGAAATTTTGAAAGCACTTGTTACAAGAGCCAGTGTATTTATCGTAAATCATTCGCTAATAAATGGACCGTTCGAACGTTTGAGTAGCTTAGGCCTCGAGATTTTCGAGGAAATTGTTTAGTGTTTCGATTATATGGACAATGTCTTGGTGCTTAGGAATTATGCTGTCAGAATTTTGATTTATGAAGCCTCTGTTAGCAACAACAGAACACTTACTTTCACTGAAGTTTCAGTCAATATGAAATTTTCATTTCGCAATAAAGAAACAGTGAATTCAGATAAATTCTGCATCATATTTTGAATCTGAGAAAAGAACATGCAATATTTTCATTGTGCGTACAGTTAAGCAGTGGAATTCCCTGCTGGAGTCTGTGTTTCCTGATAGCTACGACCTATGCACCTTTAAGTCAAGAGTGAATTGGTTACTTCTAGCCAAGCATGCTCCATTGTCGATCACATCGTCGTTTTCCATCAGATGAGATAGTGGCCAAGTGCAAGCCTATCAACAGTAAAAAAACTAGGCAAGTGCGAGTCGGACTCGCGCACTGAGAGTTCCGTGCAAACTACAATTCCCGAATGGAGACTCGAAGATTTTTTCGAATTGCAATTTTATTTTGTAACGTAGGTAAGAACTTATTGATTGTTTTCAGATTTTTTCCTGTACCTGCGCTATAAGACCTTGCTTTGTGCTAAACAGGATTCTGGGTCAACGGGAAGTACCCTATGAATTTCGATTTTTGAGAGTATCAAAATATACGTATTTTTGCGACACAAACGGCCATATCTTTTTTATTGGTTACCTTGGACGTTTGATTTTTTCACAGCTTGAAAAGACCGCAGACTTGAGTATATGTTTTCAATTTTATCTCGTTACCTCAACGCGTTTTCGTGATAAAGGGTCTTGACAGACAGACAGACAGACAGACAGACAGACGGACGGACAACAAAGTGATCCTATAGGGGTTTCGTTTTTCCTTTTGAGGTACGGAACCCTAAAAAACGAAACATATTCCTTCGAGTGTCGCTTATAAAATGTCGTCAACGTAAACGTATTTTGTAGGTTCTCAATCCTCGTTTGGTCATATCACTGAAAAAAAATTTTTGTTCTATGACTTTTAATAATTTGCCATAATTTAGTTCATCAGATTTTCATACAAAAATAGAAATATTTATTAAATTTAATGTTATAAATATTGCGAAGTCTTTGCGAAGTAAGCGATAGTACAATAGCGGAGGGGAGCGGGGTCGTGCGCGGGAAACGTAGGTGGGTATAGCCAAATACTGATTTGAAATATTTTTTTTATTTTTGATATATAACGGCACGTGGCCATCATCGTTCGAATCTGGGTTCATTGTTCCTGCCGAGCTGTCGTGGGTAGGCGGGCGAGGAGAATAAAACCACGTGTTGGAGATAGTTAATAATGCACAACTATTATTTTCACAAAATATAGGCGAAATCACAGTCAACAGGTTATAATTAATTAGAATATGGCGACGCTCCACCGAACACGTCTTGCTTCTACGCGATGCTAACGGATTATTATCCGTCCGCCGGCAGTTCCAAAAGAGCCCGCAGTTGCGTCAGAGTGTAGAAACGTCAACCCGTGCTTGTCAGATGTCAGCTGTCATTCTTGACGTTTCTTGACACTCTTAAGTCTCGCGGCGCCGTCATATGTAAGAAGTTTTTGCTTATGATGTTAGTAATATAGTCCTGAGAGGTTGCCAGTGATTTACAAATAACCCTGTATGAGGAGTGCCTACAGGTCAAAATTCAAAATCGCAAATTACAACTTTTCGTCTTGGAGTTTGCCAGAGAACTATGGACCGCAGCATTCTGGGAGTAAAAAGAATAGACCGAATACGAAACGACACGTTGCGCTCCATAATGGGTATCATAGACGTGGGCAAAAAGGCTGCCGGGCTCAAATGGGACTGGGCGGGTCATGTCAGCCGCATGCATAGGGATCGCTGGGCGAGCGTCGCCACACAGTAGGTGCCTGTTGAAGGAAAGCGCCGTCGAGGTCGACCTAGAAAAAGGTGTCGGGATGATCTGGACGCGTACCGCGAGGACTGGTTTGAGAAGGCGCAGGAGAAGAAAGTTTGGAAGGAATTGGGGGAGGCCTTTGCCTAGCAGTGGGACAGTAACGGCTAGAGAAAAAAACAAAACAACTTTTACCAGTCATTTTAACTTCTTATAAATATGTCAAAGATATGAACTGTAGATAGTTGGCAATGTAAGCAAGCTACCACTCCATCAGCCACAAGTCAAGAGGCGGGGCTATTCTTAAAACTTTTAATTAATTGTCTAAGTTCGCGACTGAAGTCGGGGGCATTCGCATTACATTCCAAGAATTCCAAGTCACTGAGCATAACTAAAATTGTTCGCTAGCAAAACAACGCGTTGGAACTTTATACAGCTTTGATGTTTGATTTAAAGAAATTATATTTCAATTAAAATTGAATATCTGATTTCGTTTTGTTGTCGGATTAAAATGTTTCGAGGTAGCAATTTGTATGTATATATGTATAACAGCGGAATTGTTTCAGGTTGAAAGGTCACATTTTATTTTTATATTCAGGGTAGTACTCGTACTTTAATGAAAACTGTGGGACCGGAGGAGCTGGTTCTAGAATAATAATAGCCACATGATTCAATCTCTTAGAGGTTAAGCAAAGCTTGCCCAGGTCAATCCACGGATGGTTTTTTTTTTCGGTGGGTAAAAAAAAATCATCTAAATGACATCCTCCGCCCAAAGGCGTAGCGGGAGATAGTGTCAGACTCGTACTGACTAAAAAACCCATCCCGTTTCTTCTTGCCTTTCATACCGGGGCCGAGCCTTCCTTTCGGAAATAGACTCTAGCCCCAGTAGGTTGCGACTCAGCTGGGCCCCTTTTTTTTTATGGTGGGAAAAAATCAACGGTTACAGGCAACTCCTTGAGGCGCGCGGGACTAGTGCGCGCAATTGATCCATGAATGGATGATCTATTTAACATAGGTATCTACTATACTGATATTATTCCGTATCTCAGCAAACACGTTAAGCCACACACACACACACACACACATTGACACCAGACTTGCAAAGGAGTATCGTGTTATCCAATTACTGGGCTGTTGAGGTCAGATAGACAGTCGTATCATGTACAATATTGGTACTGTAAAACGGGGTGAATAAAAATAAAACTTTGGTTTGGTTTTTTAATTTGACACCATGTCTTTCTCACTCGGCTTCCAACAAAGCATCGACTTTTTAGAAGAACAATTCATTAATAGACTGATATAGTTAAATGCTGCAAAAAATATTCAAATATCATTAAAATACCTTTTGAAATTTTGTTTCTATTCACCCCTGAGTGTCTATTCACCCCATTTGAATGTGTTCAGCTGCATCAAGTTAAATTGGAACCCAACATATCTACATAGTTGGGGACAGGCCGGGGAGAGAGACTTTGATGAAAACCATATTTGGTAAAGATGTGTCACAAAACTTCGCATATTAAAGCAGTTCTAATTTAAACTCTTAACAAACTTCCACGACAATACCACCATAAATTCTTCCCTTGCCCTCCCCTTTCATAAAAATATCCACCTCCATTTTAGAAAATTATTTCCATTAAGAAAAAAAAGTACACCATAATTTAAATAAATGGATGCACCGGGCCCCCTTAATGGCGGTATCACTGACTAGGGACAAATAATAGCCACGATAGAAAAACATTGTCATTCCAAAAGCAGAAGCTGGTATCTTAGTGCCTAGTGCGAGGTTATACGTTAACGCGATCGACACGTTTATGACGTTCTTAGCTTCGATTGGCCCGCTCCAAGCTTTTAACCAATCAGAGAGCATCCGCCGTAAACGTTTCGAACCAGTGCCGGATTTAAGCATAGGTAACATAGGCAGTTGCCTATGGGTCGCAAACAGAAGACCAAAAAAAAAAATGAAATCGATAAAGGCTCAAAAAATACTGAAGGCTCAAAAAATATACTTTTGTTATCTACAAATGACGAAAAACTTATTATTTTCTTTGAACGGGAAAATTAAACATTTAAAAATCTGCTTGTTCACGCAGCACGAAGTATGAACACAAATGGCGTTTTTCGCGCATTCTACCGTGAGGCGCTAGACCAATAGCAACAGCGGAAAATGGCGTGTCACACGTCGCGAGCATATTTTTTACCATGAAAAAAGCAGGACTTTTCCCATTGAGAAAGCGAGTGAGATGCGTTTATCTGACAACAGTTAACCACATACGATTAGAGGGCCTCCGCCATATGATCTGCCTGTGGGCCGCCGAAGCCTAAATCCGGCGCTGTTTCGAACGCGTTAGCGTAAAAACAACTCGCACTCGAGAGTACCTAGTAAACGAATATTCCCTTAAGATCTCGACACTCGATATCTAAACATACACCTCTGATGCCTTACAGGGAACACATTTACCCTTCTTAACGTCTAATCCCCTACACGTCGTAGTTAAGGGACAGCCAGCGGAAATTATTACTCGTTCGCGTTACAAATTATCCCTCCCTATGTGGACTCCGGGGTAACTCGGTTACACGAACTCGCGACCGTTAATTTACAGCGCGCCCAACAAATTAATATCTCTGATTTGGACCCTTGTCAGCGGGGGCCAACGACGAAGACCCTACCCGTGTTTGGGGGATGCCGCAAGGTGCGAGCGCCATGGGTCACGCCACACTGTGGCCTAAGATCGTGAAGCGGGATGGGAACAAGTTGTGAGGAATTACGCTTTAACGGATTTCAAGCGTAAATCCTTACAACTGTGCGATTTATAAACAGAAGAAGTAGCTACCCTGGGAAACCAATCATACTATCAATCTTGTTAACTGGTTATTCTTCTCAATAAAATTATGACGCAATCTGAAGGACAGCGTCAAAAACTTTCTCCCTTTTTTAAAGCCTCAGATTCATTAAGGGACAAAATGTCCCCCTATTTGACGCGCAACGCTCACAAATTGTCCAGCAACATGTTCTGCGTCACGTAAGTAAAGCGTTGTAAAATGTTGAGAAGCAAGTTGCAGGACACTCGGAAACGTTGCAGCGTCACGTAGATTGAGCATTGTGCATGTTGGGGGACAATTTGTCCCCTAATGTATCTGAGGTTTTTAATTTAAGATGAAGGGGGTCTTAACTAATGCAACTGTCTGTAGGTAGCTTTCTTTAAATTCGTGACGTGAAAGTAATGTAATTCAACAAATTATTAACACAGGATTTTTTTTTCGGTGGGAAAATCATCCACAGGGCACCGTTATACGGCGCGTTGTGTTCAACGCGCGCCTGCACCTGTCAATCATGATGGAACACAAAGGGCAACTGAAGGAACAAGGGTGGGCTTTAGTTAGTGAAAATCTCTCTTGCTCCACCCAGAGCGAGAAATTTTATTTCTCACAGTAGGCTATTTGACTGATTTTTGGAATTGATTTCATATTTTTAAGTATTGTTTATAGAGTCCAGAAAAATTGTTTTATATAAATTCTTGTAAATATGAACATATTAAATTGTATTATACAAAGATGCCGCCAAAACGCCATATTTACAGACTTGTGACGTTCAAATAGATTCAGCCAATAGCGATCGTTTTCGAAAACATAGCGCTAGGTCAAATGAAATAAAGTTTATTTCGTATATATATATTTTTATAAATAGTCTATTATTAATTTTTTCGATATATTGCTACAAATCGCTTTTAAAACCTAGAATCTAAGCGGATGGCAATAAATATGAACTTATTTTTCGTACTGGCAAATAGCCTATTTTCACACAAAAAATAAAATATAAAGTTATCACTATTTTGATAAATATGAACAAAACAACGAGCGAGGGAATTACTAAAAACAGATAGCTACCAATTAAGGTGACTGTTATCTCTATCAGCGCAAAAAATAACTAAAATTAATCAATAATAATCTTTATCAATTCCAAATTCCCATTTAACGGTAGATACAGACTTTGCGAGGCATGCGCCGCGAACAGCACAGCTAATGCCTCTACTTAAAGTGTGCGTGTTGAAAACAAAATCTGTACCAACATATACTCGGGTCGAGCCATGGCGTGCAAAGCAAATGCTTTATTTATCTGTTTTCATGTTTGTGGCGAGGCATGTTCTTGGCTGTGCGCCGTGCGTGGCACATGCCTCGCAGAGTCTGTATCCGCCTTAATGCCGTTCTTATCAAACCCGCTGACGCCTATACCGTATCCCCTATACATTTGGCGCGTCGCATTCGTAAAGTACGAGTGACGACATATTAATCTCTACTGGAATGTTCCAGCTTTAATATTTAGCTGGTGATGTATGGCACGCTTGCTACAAGACAAATATCAACGAATCGCAAGTAATAACACTGCCATTACACCGAGAGAACTTTTCACTAAGTATGGATATAAATATAGAGCGACATGGTCAACTAAGATTCGAGAGTTAAAAGTAAGAAAAATAAAGGAGTATGAGAGAGAGTAGAGGAATTTCCCGATAACATGGCGCATTCATAAGCTACAGTTTCAAAATCAAGTCATTTATTACTGCGGGATTATTAGAAAGAGTTACAATGATATTGGAACGCAAAGAGCAATACTGAAAAAACAATAATAACAGTAATTAGAAAAGTTTGACTCTCCCTCTTGTTCCACCCAGAGCGGTAGGATACATTTGAAGACTTCACACCAAAAAAACAGAACTACATTAACGACAGCGAAGCCGCTGACCGAAGTGTTTATTATATAGCTGTCTATTTAATCTTCCACTACGCTTAAATTTGTAATATTCGCAAGTATTTTCTGTCATTTACCTATCTCTTCGCTTTAAAAGCCTTGTTTAGAGTTTTACCGCCAAATGACAATAAAGCAAACAAATCTATTGTACACTCGTGACAATCTGTCTAGCTAGTCTTATTCATACTCAACAGAAAATATTTGCAAGGAATCTTGCATTTCAACTCGTCTCGCAGTACCTTAGCTCATTTTGTTCATGTTTTCTCACTTATCGTTGAATTTATAGCGCCAGTGTTGAACTAACGAACAAGATGACGTCAAGCTGTCTCGAAACAGTTGGCGTAGTATACAAATACCTTTATATCGACATGTTTGTGTGACGCAATCAGTATTAGAAAATATAGTCGACAATTTACAGAAGACTAACGTTTAAAGAAAAACATGTTTCTTCTTGTTTATACTATATTGTATATCAAGATCTACATAATGACAACTTTTAACTAAAAATGCCGGCAATTATCGGTATTGCGATCTAAAACAAAAAAAAAACAAATAATTTTATTTGACATGGGCCTACTACTTAAACATTTATAAAACGTCAGAAGCTAGTAGGTAAATGGTTCCAAATTGGTCGTTTCCATAAAAATCCATGGTTTTTTTTTTAACTTTAAACTATTGCTTTGACTGCGATCCCACCTGGTGGTAAGTAGCGATGCAATCTTTGACGGTGAGGCGCACTAGTTTATTAAGAGCCTATTCACTCTAGCAGCAGTAATGAATTTTACTAAAAATATTTTTGATTTCAGATTTGAAAACATAGTGAAATATAAAAATGATGAGGTGTGCAAAAAGTGTATATCAGCCAAAACTACAAAAAAGATTACCTACTAACCGATTACGGTTGCAAATAATGTTGGTATGAGTCAGCACTATTTGCATAGCGAGATTGCTTTGATCAACATTTTAACGAAGCAGCTGCCAATAGTGAATACGACCGAATTCTCTGAATAGTACTCCAATTCCCATTACATGTCATGTGGCTAATCGCTCAATTCGACGACTCCAGTGTAAGCATCGGTGGTTCAGTGGTAGAATGCTCGCCTGCCACGCGGGCGGCCCGGGTTCGATTCCCGGCCGATGCAGTTACTTTTTGCTTTTTTTTCCATATCATAAAAATATCTTTTGCTTTTTTTCTAATGTATCATCAAAAATACCTGCTTTTTCATAGCAAAAATTATAATTTCGTGCAAAACTATTACGTTAAAAAATTGCAAACATTTTACGAAAACCGTAAGATAAGCTAACAAAATTAGAAATCAATTTCAAAAATTACACGAACAGTATAGTTTCGTACATTCAGCATAGAAATCCGAGTAAATGCATAACAATTTCCGTTAAAAGTATGCTCATACAAGAAACGGCGATAAACCCCGACTGTATTTGGTCCGATATCGCAAATAGTACAAAATACACAACATATTCAAACACGTAGGTACTTCAGTCCGAGAGATAGTAACTATAACTGTGGAATGTATGGAGCGAGACTGAATTTGTGGTACTTTCAGTTTGGAATCGCTATTGGTGAACACACTTTGTTTAGAACTTTGTATAGCCATTAACCAAGTTTTGAGAAAGTTAAAGTCGTCAACTAGTTATTTATTGGATTTATTCCATTTCAATACCAAGAACCAATACCATTGGTATTTGTTTCAACGCAAAAACCCGTCCAAAGATATAAGGTAGTCAGTAAAACTGGTTTGTGTGTAATCATTATTGAAAAAAAAAATTAGTTCAATCCGAAAAAAAAAAATACGTAAAAGTAAAAGAAAACCAATTTATTTTGTTAACATTTGACTGAACTGACAGTGCCATATTCAAATTTTTGGTATTCTTTCGGAATGGAAAATAAAGATTTCACACAAATACAAGTGGTATTAGTTTATGGTATCAGAACGGAATAAATCATTATTGAATCCTATAGCTTAAATTTTCACAAAGCAACTACAGATGTTGGAAAGCCATGATATTTTAGGGTCCAAATATCAATTTGCTATACAATTTACAATCGAGAAAACCTTCACAACCGGACCACTACAACACCAGTTGTCTTCACACCCACTTCAGAAAACATTTCCACATAAAACGGCATTATCATCCGTATTCGTATTCCAACGGCGCATTCACTTACTGGCTCAGGTGAGTGACGTAACGGGCGTTGGCGAGTAAAATAAAGAGCATGTAACACCACCTCCATATGTATGCAATTCGCTCGTTTGCATCGGTGCTAGGAGACGCGACTGCAATACTCGTATGATCGCAATACTTGATGCAGACAGTGGAGTAACAAGTTTACATCATGTGTGCGGTAATTAAACGAATCATAGTGATAAAATAGACAGAGGAAAATGTCGTACAGCCACAGTAAAAAACTTGGGAAATTTTACCAAAAGTTTCGAGTCAAAACAAGCCGCAAAATTCCTTCACTATTGAGAGTTTTAGTGATGAGACATCTAGGCTTTTTAGCAAGTCAATCAATATTTGAAGTCAAATAGGCCCAGTAACTCAACAGAATTTATGAAACAATAAAATTAATATCAAATACCAAGAATATGTCCTTATGTAAACATCATACAATCCAGATGCAACATCTTCTAGTCTTGCGTCAAATTAGAACAAATATTAATATCCATAAATACAAATTCGACAGTTGATTAGATGTCCAATTACTACCGTTATAGTATCAGCTGTCATATTACAGTCAGCTATACCACATAATTGTGTCAAGGGTTAGACTAATTTATGTGAGAATTTCCTAACACTCATGGTATACACGCTTCTATATCGAATCAACTACAGAACTATGAAAGAAAAATCATAAAACATCTTTACTTTTATATATATCCAAATATAGTAATTTGTAGATTCTGAAGATGCTCTAAGATAACGATGAAGGGAAAATCTGAGAGAAGAAACATTCAAACAGGGATCAAAGCTTTGTTATCAGCAACAGAAGTAAAAACTAAAGCCAAAATTCTTCCAGAAGTCATTTAACATCTATCATTCAAAGCCATAGGAGAGCCTCAAATTTCTGCTCAACAAAACTCAATCAAAATCGAGTTTTGTTCGCAGAGCCGTGGTACCCGCACTCGTTCCGATGAATACATTTCAAATGTGCCTGTATGACGCATCGCCCGATATCGGAAACCGCTCCGCGTATCCGACAACGTTTTATTTCCGATATCTGAACTCGTTCAATGCTCACTTCGATGTGATAGACGTGATACCTTACGTTTTCATTAGATCGCGCCGCGCTAAACAACTTTAAAAGCTATCCGAAAATAAACACTTTTAGTTAAGGATTTTCAAAATGGCACGGAACTATTCCGAAATCGAGTGGCTTTTCCTGCAAAGTGTTTTTATAATGGAAGATTCTTAAATTTCATCTTCTAAAAGGATCTGTCTTTTCTATTACGCCACTTTATGCACATGATTTATCTCCTTAAAAATTGCTTACATTTTTCAACAAGAATTTCACTACAAGGACGTCAACTACACAGCAGCTAGTCATATCGCATACTAGATCGTTTGTAAGCTACGTAGCACTGGAACATCTTTATTGAGAAAGTACATGTTAAAGGTTGCAATAAAAAAGGAAAATGCCTTTTTAAGAGACCATCGGAAGCATGAAATAAGAACGTAGGTAAGTAATATTTGGGGTATCGCAATATTGGCATGGGATTGAAGTAAAGCAAGGTGGCTGATCCCGAGATGCGTAGAAAAAGCCAGCTGTCAATAAATAAAACGTATATCTGAAATCCAACGTTTATTCCATTCAGCAATGTTGGCGACACGAGTGGTATTGACAAGCGATTCTTTAATATAAACATTGCCTGGCAGCCAATGACGAATTTATATTGAAAATATCGCGTATTAAAAACGCATTTCAGATGTTGATTGATATATTCAACGTACGCTTTATAATTCGATCTCTGTGACATTTTGCAAAATGAAAACATAGCGATAATCAAGTAAGATGAATAAATAATAAATGCTTTTCCTGTAAATTCGCGACTGACGGCTGCAATCCAATTTGCAAAGACACTAATTAGCAAAAAGGAAAATTAAAAATTAAATCGCCATTCAAAATAACGATGCACTTAAAGTCGCCGGCCGTCGGGAGCCATTTGAACAGATGATTGAGCCAATCAAGCTACGGAGAGAGGTGACAAAAATAGGTCGTTTGGCCCCGGCCCGTGTGAATGCAGTAAGGCCTAGGCTGCACAACGTCATTTACTTTACAGTAGCAAAGAGGCCGAGAGTGAGACGAATTCAAAGGCGCCCCTCGCGAGAAGAGCCCTCCGCATTAGCCAGCGTTGCGATGAATAACTGAAGCCATGAGGAATAAGAACGGTGAAAAGACTAGCGACTTTTGTTACTAGATTCTTTGCGAAGTTGTTTTTGAATCAGCTCACTTCTAGGTTAAATGAAACTTATGTTTAGTTAAAGTGAAATCGGATCGAATGGTTAAATGCAAATCTGTTTAAAACGGATCTTGTTTTAAACTGAGATTATGTTTAGGAGGTCTTTTTTTTATTATTGATAGGTTCGCGTTTGAGCATTCTCTCACTTGATGGTAAGCGACGATGGAGCACGCTTGTTTTCCTATCTGTGTTTAGTGGAACTAAATGTGTGATGCTTTGAAAGCGAGAGAATGTCTCATTAATCTGGTCTAGTTTTTTCTTTACTATTTGTAAATTAGTTTTCCCCGGTTACTAAATGTATCAAAGACACTCATTTGCGCCCAGTGGCTTACGACACAAAATAGATAGGTTCGAAAACCTTGGCCAGATGAATGAGACATTCTCTCGGTTTCAAAAAATCACCCAAATGTGGGCGTCATGTCACTTGGCAATTAACAAAGTTGCAGCAAAAATCGAGTTAATAAAGATTTAGGTGACGAATCCACACTAGGTTTTAGGATCCTAAAAATCCACTTTCCACCTCAAAAACCAGGTGGGACATGCAACTGGGAAATTTTGTGATATTGTAAAATCGGTCCGTGGCGCGGGCGTTACGAAATCCGATAGTATTGGCTACAAACAGAAATAAAAGAGCGAGCTTCTCTCGTTTTATACGTAAAATCGTTAAAGCCGCTTTTTTGTCCGACAGTAACGTTAGTACCAAGTTTTTTTTTTTTTTGCTAAACTCGAGAGCTGAAGGTGAAACGTTACTGTATTTTGTAACTGCCAGCGTACATTTAAATATTCACTTTACTTTTCAGGAATAACGTTTACATTACAGTTACAGATTTATGGTTTTGACAAAAAATCAGCAAAGTTCACAAAGGGTTTCATTTGTTGTTTTTTGTATTTTTATTTTACGTGAAGGTATTGAGTTTATGTTTTACAACTGAGCTGAAAATTTTGCCTCTTTGAATTACTATAAATTATCTCAAATTCCTGAGCCCCACACTTAAGTCTGAAGTACATGAAAGAGAAACACTGAAATAATAATGAATTCCGATATGCTCGTAAAATCCTAGTCATTAGTATTCAGAGCCCTCGTAAATACGTTGTTTTACATAATTAGCTATTTATTCACAGCTAAATAAATATGTTTCTAAACATCAATTTACTCAGTATGAACATACTACAGTAAATTGATGTAACGTGTGTTTATCTAATCTACGTAAATTAACTCAAGGTAAACATTAAATTCAACTAACATATATAAGCATCGATGGTTCAGTGGTAGAATGCTCGCCTGCCACGCGGGCGGCCCGGGTTCGATTCCCGGTCGATGCATCTCTTTTAGATTTTTCGAAAGTTTTTTTTATCATTATTTTAATATTTACTAGTTAAATCATTTTAAAAATGATAGAAATCTATACTTAAATATAAAATATATTATAAGAGGTAAAGTTTGTTTTTTTTGTTTGTAGGAGGTTATCTCAGAAAGTACTGGTCCGATTGCTAAATTTTCTTTACTAATAGAAAGCTGCTTTATTCCTGAGTGGCATAGGCTATATTTTATGTACGCGGATGAAGCCGCAGGCAAAAACTAGTGTAAAATATTTTATGAACATAAATTTTTCAATAGAGATGTGAAAAATATAGAACTAAGTCGACTAGAGGTGAATTCTTTCAAGATGTGGATCGTCTTCACTTCCACCTCTAATCCACTAATCCTCACCTGGCGCGACATTAACAGGGCTGCCACCTCTCTTGCCAGTAAATAATACATTTTTATTATTGAACATTTATTTTGTTTGAGTCTCCTCTAATAGTATTTATTTTTGGTCAGAAATCCTTGACCAAACACGTCCTTGTCACGTTTGTCATTTTTTACGAACATTCGATTCGACGTTGCGCCGAATATTTCCGTCCGGATTTTTGACATCGTACATGCAATATATTTTTTATTCCAATGCTTGGCCACGAGAATTTCTCGCTTGCACTCGCCCTCAGATCTCGCTTAACCGCAACAAAGAGGGACGCGGGGGCGCAAAGTGCATTCCACACCGCTCACCCTTTATATCCACTATAATTTCGATTGTCCCTCGACAAAGAGGTAAAAGGTATATATACTATAATTATATTATACACCTGTATGTATGAAGTTTAAAATAATATTTCCCAAAAACGACTTGTGGCTTTCTATGTTGGTAGTTTGGCAAAGGATTCTGAAAACATGGCTCTATTTTGGAGTTTGCTTTTTACATTTCCCAGAAACTAAGTAAACTGATTTTCCACTAGCCCCAGAAGTTCTGAAAATTTTGAGCGTACTGCGGTACCATCTATCACGTGCGAATCTCATCTATGTGAATGTGGCATTCTTTTTTCGCATGTTGTGTTGTGGTCAAAAGACTTTCTCGCCGTCGCTTGACGTTGTGTTCGCAGCTAACCACAGCGCTGTAAAGTGACGCACATTCTGAAGTGCAGTTTGCAGAACATGCTCTTTATTTCCTATTAGCCGTAAAGGAAAAGCACTGGATGGTACATTGATAGCTGAATAGGGCAATCGCTGTTCGCTTTAAAAACGTTGGTTTGATTAGGTTGCATAAAAATTCTCTTCACGAAATGTAAAGAGCATCTGACTAAAACATTGCGTCGCCAACCCTAAAGACTATTGGTACAGTGAGACTTTAGGGCTTTGCCCAGATAATCTGCAGGCTTAATGTTGGAGGGCATTAGCGAACATTCCGGTGCGGCCGCGACAATATCGCCACAAATTGCAACAGCCGCGCTGTGTGCACTACTTGTGTTAATGGTCTGCCACTTTTGTTAATACGCTTTTTAAGGCCGCTTTAAAAATGGTGCGGGGCAACAAGCTCTGGGCGGTGAACCGCAGAAGCTACTTAGATGTGTTCCCACTTTAGAACGGAATTTTGGGTACGCACTGAGATTTTTTTGAACAGAAATTAATGAACTTGTCTTGTTGGAAAAGAAAAGGCAGTAAACTTTTGCAGTCAAACCGAATCAGGGTGAGCTATAATGAAATTAGTCGCAAAATTAAATGAGTCTGAAATAAAATCAGTTTGCAGGATAATTTCTATCGCTAATTCTCTGCACATCATTTCAGTACAAAATATTTTCATCAAGTTAATTAATTTCAACTCGAATTTTAGCCCTCATTTTGTTATTTACCGCAGTAAAACAAAAAGGGATGTTTGTATGACAAATATTATTTAAATTTTATGCGAAAATAGGATTTCGGACAGTGAACTTTTTCGTCGGTTCGTATAAATTCACGAAATACTTTTCTGGACGTGGGAGCTCGAGTTCAGACGCATGTAATTATGTGACACACAACGACGAAACTGTAAATTGAAGTTCCAACAAGTTAATTACACATTTTTGCGTGTTTTGGCAAAATAGGAACGTGCTGCTGGGAATCGGATGAAAATTTGTATATTGCAGTTTGCAGTGTAACTGCTAGTTCCAATTTGAAATTACAAACTATGCACGCAGTTTCGGTTAGATTGACGGAGTTTTGGAAATGTACGAATTTTATAAAACCTCTATACATGAATTTTACGTTAGGGTGGATTTTTTCAGTACGAAGGTGGCCTTACACGCTAGTGTATACCTCTCAGGTTTGACTGTACAGTTGAGATAAACAAGTAAACCGGAGCGCATATGTTGCACAACAGTGCAGGATTCCCCACAAGCTTACCTGACAAGTACAACTGTGCAGGCAAATTTGTCAGGCCTACCCTAGCGTGTATGGCTATCTTTAGAATCGTCAAAATTCAGACGCATACTTACAGAGAACGAAAAGCGAAACCAAGTTAAAAACATTTACGTAATATAACAAAGGTAAGAGAAAGCAAACAGCGGAGAGCAGACACCGAAATAAGATTAACTTGAATCCGATTTCTAAAATAAAGTGCAATAATTAAATTAATGAACGTAGAGCAAACAGCGAGCTCAGGCGCTGAGTGATATTGTGTTTGCTCGTCGCTCGGCTGCCAGTACAAATACCATATTCATTTATTTACCGTATGCAAGTACTGACTGTAACTAGTACTGAGTACTAATTCCAGCCAGTACTTACTGGAATGAAAGCTATAACGATCCCGCAAAGTGGCAACGCTAATATCCTAAAACGGGTACAGTAACAATACGGGAACTAACTAAACTTGGACAATATAAAATGATGCAAACATTGCGGTGAAATAAATAACTGTTATTGCGATACGGAGAGGGTTAATAAAATTTTTGCTCGGAATAGAAACGACAGAATTTGCTGTTCGCTAATAAGATGATGCTGAATTTTTTGGTATTCGTTCTTTGTTTAGTTAATAAGACTGCTGCGGCGTACCGACATTTCATATTCTAGATAAAAGTATTGTGGCATTCAGTTGGTTATGAACCGTATGGCAATGTTGTGAAATTTCAATAGGTTGGTAGTTTAAAGACAACCTGACTCGATACGTATTAAAGTGATTAAGATAAAGTTTAAATTACTTTGAAGTTGTAATGGATGTAATGCTCTGGTTCAAAATGCTATCTTGATTCTATTATGTTCAAATCATAGATTATTTATTTAATTATGTTAAAAACACGTTGTTGTATTATACAATGTGTTTTTAACATAACTCTAGGGTATGAATGAGATCATATCAAAGAATCAACTGCCATATGAATTATTTATGTTTTAAATGATAATGATAAGTAAATGTAATAAGTACTTTAAATTTCATCAATAACTGAAAACGTCACAAAAGTAAAGATTTGTCATACGGGTGTCAATTTTTGACTTAAATTATTTATGACTATCTTCGAAACCGTGCATTTTGGAAGGACCTTTAGCAGATATTATTTTTTACAAAATAACACTTCTCTAACATGCTTTATACCTAATGATGTATGGCTCATCATCCGACGCTTCAAGTTTATCGTCCATTTAATGATTTCACTTCTGGCAAAAAACATTAGATAAGTACGATTTAACATAGGTCGTTTTTTTTTATTCTTTTTTTTAAGGGGTTTTTATCCACACGGATACGTCAACGTGTGTCTATGTTGTAATATTTATTTATATATATTAGTAATAAGCATATCAACAGCACAATCACTTACAGTACAAATAAAACTTACACTGATTTAAAGAATACTGGTCTTATTCACCAACTCCATTTGGGCCAGTACCCCCCCCATTTTCTTCAGAAAAAAAACTTATACCATCCGACATTAAAAGCAACACACCAAGGCAACAAAACCGACAAAAGCTTCAATTTGAAGCCACTAAGTAAACAGAAACAACAATTTACCTATCACGTTTCCCAGGTTTTCATTCTCATATAAACCGCTTATATAATTTTCAATAAAATGGCTCATTTGCATACACAGGGAAGCACGCGTCATTCGCAGAAGCGAGGCGAGGCGACGCGAGGCTATGTCCCCAATTGGCCAGCTGCCAATACCTCAATACATGGCCGTCAGAATTCAATCAAAACGCCCCCTGACATGGCGGCTATTTACATTTTTATTAGTGGTTTTTCTGAAGTCTGGTAGTTCAATCTTACGTGGCGTATCTCGAACGAAAATTAACTCAAGATTTTGCTAAACATTGTCAAACTGCGTGAATAATTGTGATTAGTTGAATGAATTATCAAAAGCCGAATAGATTACTAGACTTCAAAGAAAATTTTGAAAGTACCGTTTCAAAAATGAGGGGTGATTTTTTTTTATATAAAATCTTTCAGGATCATAAACACGGGTGCTTTGCTCAAAGTAGGTAAGCGCTGAAAAAGCTCCGGGCACTGTTAAATAAAATATAGCCAAGCTTATCATAACTGAGACCGTAGACACAGTGTGTAACTTGCCTTACCGAAAAAATCCGCTGGGGTTACCATTCGTAAATTATTTATTTGGACAAAAAGCTGACGTAGTAACGACCTATGTAATGTATCCGTTTGTTTTTCTCATATGTTTGTATTCAATGAGCATTAGTGTAGTGGAATACTGAGATTAAATGTTATGGTCGGACGATGTCTGATATATAACGTGAATAAATTATTATATGTGTTTGGTGATCTTCTAACCTTAGGTCTCCTCTAAAAATCGAACAGCGTAAATTTACAGGTATTTTTCCAAAGAAATAAAGGTAGAAAAATACCATGAATAATTCAATAGTCGCAAATATAACAACCTTTTATTCACCACGACTGTTTATTTTCAGCAACATAAAGAGATCGCTTTTGTAAACAAGAACACGAAATACCATTGAATTGAATTGGTAATAGAAGCACCGTTTCCATAGAATTGTTAGGTACACAATAAAAAATATAATAACACCATATTTCATCAATCAAACATTTCCCACGAAGCATACAATAGAAGTGCTCAAACGTGAACGCACATCACTACGGCGTTAACATGCGCAAATATTTCCAAGTCCCGACACGTGTTAATAATAAAAACATCATCCCCGAGTTTCGGGGGCCGGGGAGAAAAAAAATACATAAACGTGATAAGTTCCCAACATCGCATACTATTCGGCATTCCCTCACAATATACATAGAATGAGTACAATAAATATAACACCGGGGGAGAATAGCAGGTGTGTCGAAGAACCGGTCCGCGGCCTAAGAAAAGCGTGAAAAACTCATTCGTAAACAACAAAAGGAGAACCGACGTTATAACTCAGACGGAGGGGGGCGTCAGGTGCGGACTTGAGATAAAGTACTGACGTTATGCTCTATCCCGTGATTTAGATATGACCTTCTGAACGCAATCTGCATTAGTAACAACCCCGGGGGGTCGCCCTCGCCACCTACCGTGTTTTATTGGAACTTAACACCTGCGTGATATGAAAAAGGATGAATGTGTACTGAATTGTTTCGCAGCTCCCGCCTCGACACCACCATATTTAATGCTGCTATTGTTGTAAATATAACAATAAATTCGTAGAGCAATATTTCCAACTGTAACGTTCTAAGTCAGTTTATCATTTTCGTCGAGTAAACCAAATTGTGTACTGCTCCTTTGAAATGTTAGCTAGAATCTATGGCGAAAACGCCGGTGTTGCCAGGTGGCAAAATGTGCATCCCTAAGGTGTCGTGTGGCAAGTTACTTCGACAATAACAGTCTCGATAGCCTGCAGCCATTAATCCGGTGTTCTCAATGCTGGCTCACTTGCAGAACGTTTCATATTCGTAACACAATAATTACATTTGTTGATGAAAAAAAGGGAGTAATAAAACATTATTTTTAGTATAAGCAAAACCTGAAACACATGTCTAGTATTTTCATGTAAATAACTGTATCCTGAAAAAGCACAAAGTTATAAGCTGATTATGACAGCAAAAATACATAGTCAGCGCATCCAGGCGACTGACGGGTTGTTTTGAACTTGCACCCAGCTGTTTGCTAGAGCTTAATGCTCGTAATGACCACCCGTGACCTGTGTTGTACTTAGTGTTGGTGGTAACCAAATTGTGACGAATTTTTGGGAAAAAATATAACATGGTGTAAAAATTATTGGAATCCATTCAGTTACTGATTCTAAATAAACTATATTCAGCATATATGTATGTACTAAAAATTTTTGTTGTATTTATCTATATCTTTACGCAACACAAAGGCGGACTTAATGACTTAAAAACATTCTCTATCTATCAACCTAGGGTATAGAGAAAATATGACAGGTGCATAAAAAAAAAAAATATTATGTCGAAAACAAGGTTACAAAAGTACACAGGTATATATAGTACGTATACTATGTATATTCTCTCTCGCGTATTTTAAGTATTTCCAAGCTAGCGCTATATTTCATGGGGTTGGTGGTCGTAAATCATTATAAAAGTGTCGTGACACCTCTCACGTACTTACTTATCTAGCAGCGAGCATTCAGCAATAAGGTAAACTTTTAAAAGCGATTTGCTCGGCCTCTGTGAGATTACGTTCGAATCGGCGCCGCCCGCACCGACTGTGTGTCGCGTTGTGTCGTACTGTGTCGTACTGAACTAAGTTTTAATGGTGGCTGGCACTTGTCGGCTCACAAAGTTACGTGGTTTTCAAGCACAGGGATGCGGGCGCAGCTCACCGTAGCTTGGACACTGACTAGTGTTGCCAAGTCCGTTTGGAAAAAAATCGGGACAGAACAAATCGGGATTTAGGGTTTTACATCGGGATTTTTTTTTTAATAAAGATTTTTTTTTAGTTGGGATATCATCCAATGACTTCTTCCGCTTTGGGGTGGAACGAGGGCGCGTCAAATTTTTACTGAGTAAAACCCAGACATCTTCAGTCGCTCTTTAAGTTTCAGGGTTTTTGATTTATTGGGATATTTAGCGTCCCGATCAGGTACAAATCGGGACGCTTCCCCAGACCCCTAAAAATCGGGACATCTCGCGCAAATCGGGTCCCCTGGCAACACTAGCACTGACCGCCCTCACACTTTTATTACTCAAAATTGCGTTATTAAAGACTTGTAGGTACGCTTGGTGGGGTAGTATATATTTAATGTCTTTGCTTGGTGGCAAGTTTTATTACAATGTTGTATTGATATTTTCGGATTGGTTTTGATGGTTCCTTTTCTGTCTTATAGATGAAAGTAGTTCTGCTTCGTAATGCAAAAAATATATTAGGGATCTTAAAAACGCCACTGACGCCGCTATAAACGTGGCCACCTACTGGACCCTTTTTTTCTTCTTAGAGGGAAAAGCAAACTATCGATTCGAAAAGACCTACATCATCATTTCAGCCGAAAGACGTCCACTGCTGGACATAGGCCTCCCCCAAGTGTCGCCATAATGACCGGTCCTGTGCGTCTCGCATCCATCGAATTCCCGCCAGGTCATCGGTCCACTAGAAGTATCTACTAAAATGGCAATTGACTGACAGCATAAGCGTCTCGTGGGTTCGATTTCAGCATGGAACAAATATTTGTATGGCTTACAGATACCTAGTTCCGGGTCTGAGTGTTTTGTGTGAGTTCACATGTTTGTAAATGCACTCACGATACAGCATTAATTCCTTGCGTGGGGGCATCAATTAAAAAACATTTCCTGGAACTCCCCACAAACGCCAATCATCCAAAAGACCACATTCTTCCACTTCGTTACACACATATCAAAGCTCAGACTATGCTGGCCAGTAATTACCCGCTAATTAAGCCGCAATAACACAAACAGACCACTACAATCAGCTGCGGACGAACCGAACACCGTGGCAGTCAATGAGGCCGGTACACCCAGACCGAACGGGAGATTATCTTAATGGCGACGACGCTGAACACAAATTATGTATGCGTGAGGCACAATCGGGCCAAATGAGAGGCCAATCAGCTGCCATCCGTGCTCATGTAAACGGCACATTGACAGACGTGACGGCAAACCGAATCGATAATTTGCACACATGACCAGACCACACTGATGATCACAAGTTCACAACGTGTGGTTGTTTGGCTGTGTGCATAGGGGACCTCGGTGTGTTCACCTTGCAATGATCTGAATAGGTAATATGAGATTATATCGGCATAAAGAATGTGTACCAGCATAGTGAGCCTTGACTCCAGTGCTAAGCGGGAACTGTGTTATCGTAACCAGTGTTTTCTCCCATTCCATATGCAATGAAATTAAAATTGATTTGAATAAAACATTTACTATTTGAACTCATTATAAATTTATAACAGGTATATGAAGGTCACACAAGGTATGATTTCCTAAAAGAGGATCGTGAGATTGCAAATAGAAAATGCCATTTTGAAAGTACGTGGACCCGAGTATAAAGTACCACATACCTACATTGAAAAGGGAGGATTCTCCGACCAGACTGGGTCTGATTTGGGCAACTGCCTGATAGATGATTTCGGGCTGTTCTGTATGTTCAAATCGCGCGACGAACTCTAATTGCGCGATGCAGAATTTCAAGTTTTAGTTCCTATGTAGCGCAATAGATGTCGTTACACTATAAACGCAATAGATTATATTGTTATGTCGTGTACATAAATAATCAGTTTTAATCTTCACGCTAAAACTGAGACAGCTACGCCATTTTTGTGCGCTTCAATATTTATTTATGATAACTCTTATCATTCTGGATTCCCCAGTGAACTTCATTAATCAGAATAATTTTCCATGATAAAATTATTATACAAAATATCAACAGCCCATTCGTTATCATTGTTATCATTAACTTGAGAGCACTCATATACATTTTAATTAAGAACATTAAACATACCGAATTTCGTTGTTTCAAGAGAGGTAGGTGGGAACGATTTTCAGAAAATGAATACGAAAATAACTTTAACATAACAAATGATTCGGCCGTTTCAATCATTTAATGTAAATGTATTTAATAATGTTTCACGAACAATTTATATTTATGAGGTGCCTCGGATACGTATAAAAATACCCGTCATACACAGAATTAAAAGACAAAGAAAATGTGTAAACCTTTTCGGTTATGAAAGGAGATCTTGAAACGGGAAATTCTACAGAATACCAAAGAAAACCAGGAGAGAAAGACCATACAGCAGTTTACGTAAGTATGACCCAAATATGGAACACACATGTAGATGTGTGTTCCATATTTGGGTCAAAAAAAAGGCGACCAGAGTCAATCTAATTATGTCAACAACTCCAACAAGAATTCCCTGTACAGAGACATTAAAACAACAAGCAAACAT
Organism: Mythimna albipuncta; assembly: GCA_929112965.1. Taxonomy (NCBI): domain Eukaryota; kingdom Metazoa; phylum Arthropoda; class Insecta; order Lepidoptera; family Noctuidae; genus Mythimna; species Mythimna albipuncta. Next base: position 5,634,766 of record OV815973.1, read on the forward strand.
ACGGCGAAACAACACAGTATACTTATTTCCTTCAGCATAAAATTTATATTACTATACTACATACACAGCACAAGAAAAACAAGCGTGTTGTTTAGAACTGTTTATGTTAACTTGCGTCCCGTGCGGCCGTCAATATGTCGGCAGTAACAACAAGCGAGCCTCTATGAGAAAACATTGGAAGAACACCAATATTTTGTTTAGCTTAAAAAGTTTTAATAGTAGCCATGGAAATATCATTACTCCCCGTTTGCTCTGTGAATGTTGCAGGGAGTAGAAAGCGCTATAATAATACGCCATTGTCGTGTAATGGGGAATCTATACTATATATTAATAATATTATAAAGCGGAAGAGTTTGTTTGTTTGTTTGAACGCGCTAATCTCTGGAACTACTGGTCCGATTTGAATGATTCTTTCAGTGTTGGGTAGTCCATTTATCGAGGAAGGCTATAGGCTATGTTTTTTTTTACAAAATTAGGGATCCGTAATAAAATTGCTATTTTGTAACACAAGGTGTAAAATCGAAAAACTATTTTTGCGTGCGCTGCAAAAACTAATGACAATAGAACAAAATGATGTACTACGGGTTTGTAGATCCCATTAAGACCTACAAAAAAGTCCGCGAGAACATATATCTAGCTATCATGGTTTAATCACAATAACCGATTTTGTGTTCAAAATAATTATTAAATCGTCTGAAGAAAAAAAACTACGTTAAATATGTATCGTAATATTAATCCTTATCGAAATTAAGCATTATGTTATCAAGAGTATTTATGTAGAAGTAAAATACTTTTTGTTTCATCTCAATCGGATATTTCGTTTAAAAGTTATCACGTGTGTAAGATGTTAAGAGTTGGTACCTATTAATGAGTTTTGGGCCGTAGTTTTTTATCAACTTAAAAGCCTGTAATAATCTTTTTCGAAATATATTTGGTGATGATTGTAAGTATAAGATCTTTGAAGAGTATAATAAATACATTTATGAACGCGGTAATCTTGGGAAATACTGATCTGATATGAAAACTGTTTAAATATTCAATAGTCCATTTATTGAGGGAGGCAATTATAGGCAATATTTTATCTCGGTATTTCCACGGAAACGAGAAAAACGCGGGTGAAACCGCGGGGCACAGCTAGTATATTTATAAACTTTTAATAAGTGCAACAAAAAGTTGCGTGTAACGGAATATTTTCCTTTTCGGAAATGTTTTGTTACTTAGAAACTAGGAACCGAAGGTTTGCTGATACTAAGACTCCTCCTTCTTTTCGATTTGATGGTAAACTCGTTAAGGCCCAAGCGCCCGAATAGTGCTATAAAACAGTGACTTTCTGAAGCCTACTCCTCGGTAACGGCCAGGTTAATAGGTTTGAAAAAAAAAATGTTTATTATAGATTCATAAACAACATTATCAACATTTGAAAAAAATATTTCGCAATTTCGCAACTTCTCCCTACTCCTCCGAAACGGCTTGGATCATTAGAAACATTTTTATACTTAAAAATTGGTAGTTAAATATTCTATGGTGAACATTGCATAAGTAAATCGCAAATAATATTTCTCAAAGAAAATGGATTTAAAGGTCAGCCGCGCGCTTTCCGGGCGCTGTTGGCCGCAAATAAATGCACAGATTTGCGTACTGCCGCCTTGGCGGGTGCGAGAGGTGCGTCCACATAATTTTGGCCAGATGGTTCAAGGGGCTATAAGCCTTAAACTGTTTGGGCCCAGTAGGTGGCTACTACAATAGGAGCATCAGTGATACTAAAGATTAAATCGAAGCTTATGACGAAGCTGGGAGTAAAACCCGCAGCTTCGCCCGCGTAGGTACATTAAATATTGCCTAGGTATGTCATTCATTTCTATAGTAGAAAAAAAAAAATTGCTATGGGACCAATACTTTCAAGATTACCTCCTACAAAGAAATAAAACAAACTTTACCTCTTTATAATGCAGATGCGGGTTACCATGACGTTCAAAGTAAGATTGTTTTAATCTTATTTCAGTTATAAAGAAGTACATATTATATGAGAGGTAGTAGTAAAAGGCACTTTGTAAATATTGAAAACGACGGAACAGCATATTGAGCTTAAAACAATCGGATTCTCATTAGGAATTAACCTGTAGTCATCATTATATTATATTAAAGGTTTGCCACGTTTCGCTGGAAATTGCCAACTCGTAATGGAAATAATTCAGTTACTCCGTCTCAATCCGATTAATCAATAACGTTAAGGTATTCCTATGAAACCCTCCGCAAGCTTACGTACGTTAACGGGATCGAAACGTGTATAGCGTTTAGCACTCTGACTGGTTAAGGGTCACCGGCCATGACCACAAAACGCCGCCATGCATATTTCCTGTAGGTTTCATACGTTTTATATGGATTCGCTGTAAACGGTTGACGCCGCCGACCGCCACACGCTACAGAACGCTGTCACACGCCACTCGCGCATTTTAACTAGGGTTGTAACGGAGGCGGATGCGGAGGTTAACGGAGGTGGAGGCGAAGCTGAAATTAGATGTGGAAAAACATTGTAATTTATAGTTTATACAATAAACTATAGTTACTATAGCTATAACTATAGTTCGGTTTATAGTTTATTGTAAATATAAGCTATAAATTATTACTTTTTCCACATCCAATTTCACCTCCACCTCCACCTCCGCCTCCGTTACAACCCTAATTTTAACCTTCTTCGTCAGAGTCCATTATGATACTGCGCGTATGGGTTTAAAAAGTAGCAGCCACCGACCACAAGTCCGCTTGTGGTTCAGCTTCCTTTGTGGCCGCTTCTAGCTTCTCGTGGTACCGTTTGTGGCTGTGGCTTCTGGCTCATGTGCGGTCACACAAAGAGCTTAGAACGGGCAAATCGGACTGCAGAACACGTCAACGTAAAACAAGGTAGCACTAGGCACACTGTTCAGGTTTATATAAAAGGGAACATTTAGTTCACGTGTCAAACAAGCTTCACGTATGAGCGATGTTAATATCTTCGATCTTCAAATAAAGTACGTGCAAGTTCTAAGATATCTGCAGAGATCCAGTCATCCAGATTGCTACGTGGTACGTGCTAGCAATCTGTCACTACTTGCACCATACAGACTTTGAACACGATACCTTTTACGTGCACGTGACTTCAAACGCTTCGAGTATGTGTCCTACATGCTTCAACTTTCCTAGGAAACCATTAAACGATAGGAGTTTGACACGAAGCGCCACTTCCGGTCCATGTCTCGGGAAAATTCCGTTACAACATTAGTACCTATATACGAAACCCGAAATACATTTCTACAATTTTTATATAAAGAATCTATGTACAAAATTTCATAACTGTATCATGAATAATCAGAAAGTTATGTTTCTTATGTTAGCAAAAATACATAGTCACCGAGTCATCCAGGCGACTGTGTGGTTGTTTTGTACTTGTACCCAGCTGTTGTTGCTTGTAATAGTGCCGGTAGTGTCCAATATTGGAACTTTAAATATTTTTTGGGAAAAAATATAACATAGTGTAACTATTGGAATTCATTCAGTTATGCCATTATCACACGTACCGAGTGAACGGGCGAGATAGTGCTCCCGGCCGACTACTCGATACGTGTAAACAAAGCGCCGAGTGCTCGGCCGAGCGCTTATCTCTACAACTCGCTTACATCACTGTCTCGACCGAGCAACATTTTACTGTCTCGCCCTTTTACTCAGTACGTGTGATCAAGGCATTACTGATTCGGAACCAACTATATTCAGGTTTCGCATATACAAAAAGCATGTTGTATAAAGCCATGGACATACTTGGACAGTAACTAAAGAAAAATGAATAATTCAGAGTGAACAAGCAGACTGCAACGATAGAATTCTCGATTCATTACCGACGCGTCGGCTCATTCAAATTGCTATGAAGTGTAGTAATTATTCAAGAGCGGAGTGGGGCTAATAATGTAAGTTTTAATGAAAGAAAGTACAGGTCCATTACGAATGGAATATTCATTTCCGACTGGCAGCCCTGCCCTGTGCGAATAATAATGATATCCAGTTATTGTTATAGCTTCTATGTAAGCTGAATTAATTCTACGAGCACAATTTGCTACATGGGTCGGCGCTGTGACGTTTAAGTTATAATACTTAATGAGCGCCGGCCATTTTGTCGGAAACAATGTATATAGATAGTAACAGACTTTGTCTATATTAAATGCAGTAGATTATTCGCTTACATTATGACTTGGCAGTATACCTTGGTTATTAGGGTAACGACACACTATCGGTTTTGCTCAGTTGATATAATCTATTGATTGACAAAGGCTTTTCTTTCAATCTATCATTGTCTTGCCTTGATTGAGTATCAATTATCGTGATGAATGTTTAATATAGCGTGCACGTGTCTTGATGTCAGATGAGGTTTTCATTAACCATTTCACATTTGATTTTCTTGCATTATACACCGCTATTTTTTAATTAGTACACATACTTATAGGGCTTATTAGAAAAGCCCTTGTTATTTTATAAGTATAATCTCAATAAATAATATTCATAAGCAGCAAAGTTATTAGCGTTGGTTTATGTCCCAAAATGTCACTCAATTTATGGAAATATTGTGCAGGCTATTGATTAATGAATGAATAAGTGACAATTATTAAGAAAAAACATTGCCCGCAGTATTTTCTACTAGCAATTGTTATGTTTTTTTTTTTTTATTAATTATTTTTCATTTTTTTATTCAATTTACCTTTTCGTAGTCAATTTTAGGATTTTTCTACTTTTGACTACAAAAATATGATCAGTGACGGGTACAGATAAAGCCCCATTTTTTTTTGTGTACTAATTAAAAAGTAGGGGCTTATCTCGCTAGACCAGATCTTCTAATAAAATTAATCATGATCTGGCAAACTGGGCACATCGTTTAAACGTTAACGTTTGACGACATGTCAATTCTCGTTTGGCCATATAATTGACGTAGGAGTTCAATGATAATAAAAGGTCTAATGCAAGTCGGCCATATTATCCTCCAAACTTTAACGTTTAAAACGATCAGTTTTACTTAGCCATATCATAAAGTGATCAATTTCTAAGATCTGGCCACGAATAACAAACAGCTGGTTCTTCAAAACAGAAAGAAGCTAAACTATGAGATACATAAGCGTCCAGGGATCTGCCAATATACGAGCTGCAGATAAGTCCTCAAAAGTAAATAATACAAAGAACAAGCTAAGTTAAATCGGTCCAGGTGCATTCCGTATTTGGCCGAGCGCTTCGGGCAAATCCTTCGGCTTTATGCCCGGGTTTAGTTGCGAGGGACAGTGGCGGCCCCATATGGGGACTGGCCGCGTTAGTGTCGTACACTGGAGCGACGGTAAGTGGACACAAGCGGGGCGTTACTGTTGTCTTATTGACATTCCATTTTTGAAACGGGCACGTTCCGATTGTGTGGCCTGGCCTAATTGAACTTTAAGGTTGGTTCAAGAACGCTTTGCTGGTTTGGTTGTGATTTTTCGGTTTTCTTTGACGGATTCTCCATCGACAGAAAGGTTTTTGTGTTAAAATGATCTTTAGAGCGGTTTATTTTTATTTTTTGTTCGGCTTGCATTTGAACACTATATCTCAAGTGATGCTTGATTGCATCCTGCAAAACTGCTTACCATCAGGTGGGATCGCAGTCAAGCAAAAGTTTATATCAATTAAAAATATATGCTGTGCTGTGGCCATAAAATACACTAACCTAGAAGTATCTAACATATTCACTCGCTCATTAGTTACATATAATGACAGTGTTGTAGTTTATTCACACTATCCATTCTGACAGTACCTATCTGTATTTATTTTACATTTAGGTGCCTACCTATAAGAAATTTTACTTTACCAAGTGATAAATCTAGTCAGCAGTTAGGTACCAGTTTATGTAAATACAAATGGAAGAAAAAAAATAAGTCTTTACTAGCATAAATCACAACGTTTTAACGTGTTATTTGCATATTTAGCTCGATTCAAAGACCTAAGTCTAATGCTCTTTTAACAGCGTGATAAAAACTAGATTTGAATGGAAACCATCAAAACAACCTTGGATTCTTTTATTTTTGCGCAATTTACTTGATTGTTCATTTTATTTTATGTTTAGTAAGCTATTAGAATATCAGTAATTACAGTGTATTCATGTTTCCACGATTGTATTCATTAATTTGAATGTTAGTTAAATACTATTGTATGATATAACAACTTAAATAAATTACAGGAAAATTTAGCACAAAAAACCTCTACATATCATGGTGTTTTCAATAGATTACGATAAAGGTTTTAGTTGTACATTCCAACGACCAAAGAGCAACTAAGTAAACAGATATTAATGCTAAATTACAAAAGAAAGCGGACCGCTATTTCGCCGTCGCCTCACATGACGAGGTGGCCGAGAGGTTAAGGCGTTGGACTGCTAATCCAATGTGCTCTGCACGCGTGGGTTCGAATCCCATCCTCGTCGTAATTTTTTAAACATAAAATATTTATTTAGACAATACCCACTGTCCGTCAGTTCCCCCAGGTTATCCGAGCGTGACCTTAATTAAGTCCCTGAAAATGGTTTTCGTAATTAATAAATAAAGCTTCACAACAACCTAGAATCACGGTAAAAACGCCTAATAAATTTTTCATTAGGCAAGTTAATGATTCTGACATTCGCGTCGGGCGACCGTAAAAAAATCTGAGCCAGGATTTTGAAAATTCACCTCACAAGTGAAAAACAAAATTTTCTAATAAGAATTCAAGACTGGCTCTTGCGTGAATTGACTGAACATCCCCGCACATAATCCGCTTTGTTCCAAATTAGATAAATTACACCACAAAAAGATTCACACAAAGGAGGCCCGCCAAATGGGATGGCAATAAACATTGCGAATGTCAAATTCAGCCGGAATGCTAAATCGACACGTCTTAGACAGCATCCCTCTGTGCGAGATAATACGAATACTTTACTGTACTTTTAACGTTCCGATGTATAAATACTTACATAATCTCTTTTGTATTTATACCTTATATTTTTGTTTGATATTTCTTTGTCAAAAATTACAGTAGTAATTACAACAATAATGACTAGAAGTTTTCGCTGAAAGTGGCTGAATCCAATCGATCTCGCTTTGGATGAATGTCTAATCCATAGATTTAGGTTCGAAAGTATCCGCCAAGCCTTTCAGCCAGCATACATGTCGTTACCGAAAAGATATTTATTTTACCTACTTTACTATTCTAAAAAAAATACTATTTAAAAAAAAAATCCTACCAAAATGAATTCTGAAGCATTTTCCTAAAGGTCCAATCCATAGATCGGCCATGTCAACCGCTGCTTAACCTTATAAATCAACCTGTGCGGCGGCTATTCAGCTATTATTCTAATCACGAGTTCCTTAGCCCTTCTCCTCCTGTGGTACGTGGCACGAAAGTAAGGATATATAAATAGCAAAATGGCAGACTAACAAGCTTTGTGTCAATAAGGTCGTACTTATACACCGTTAAATTTCGATCGTTTTAATCCCGTGGAGGGCTGAGCGAGTTCAATGACCTTATAGATAATTAGTACGCAACGCCGACTACTACCTACAGGTCATTGAACTCGCTCAGCTAACGTTTTCTTAAAGAAATTAATTTCGTACATGCGTAAATTAATGCGAGTTTTAAAAAGGTACTTTATTTTTTAATTTTATCTTTGCAAATTGATAGTATTTCATGTACAGGATCGACCCTCCACGGGATTAAAACGATCAAAATTTAACAGGTTATATATGAATTGAAAGTAATAAATGTTTATTATGTATCTACGACAATTCAAACAATTTTACTTACTTCCTTACATACCTATCCTTGCTCACTTATAAAACACAGCCACCACCGACCGCGTCAGTCTGTCTGTTGATATACTCAAAAAGTACTGATTTGTTTTTATGCGGTTTTCTACAATAAACAGTAGTAGTGTGGTAATACATGAGGAAGGTATAGCAAAAAAAGGCGAGAGCTTCGAAGATATGTAACGCCTGAGTGGGAGCTGGGACAGGTCGCTAGTATGTTACATATATTGATATTACTACTATGAGATCGATAATGTGTAGGATAAAAAAGAGTGGGATAAAAGTTCACAACTAACATAAATCATCATCACATCAGCGGAAAGACGTCTACTGTTGCGTCTTGCATCCATCGGATTCCCGCGACTCTCACCAAGGCATCGGTTCACCTCGTAGGAGGCCACTCGGCACTCCAGAACCTAAATAGCATAACCAGCCTTTTCAATGTTCCTACTGCTAGATTTTTTTTTTTGTGGGGAAATTCATCCAATGACAACCCCCTCTTGGACGGAGCGGGAGATAGTGTCAGACTCTTACTGACTAAAACAACTACCCTGTTCCTTCAAGCCTTCATACCGGGGCTCGAGTTCCGTTTCGGATAACCCTGGCCCCAGTAGGCTTCGACCCGGCTGGGTCCCTGCTGTTGCTGACAACTCCTTGAGGCGCGCGGGAACAGTGCGCGCCGTCGACGACTTGGGCTTGGTCCGGACAGTTACCGGACGGTCAGACAGCGAGTTACCCATGACTCACTGTCCGCAACCCCGCGCCTACGGTGGCTGGAAATCGGGATCGGAATCCCGGCAGCGGCGAAAGTGCCGTTGCCTGATGCGGTCGGCCTTTGCGAGCATTACTGCTTCGTAGAAGTCGGCGACCGCCTGCCACTCCTCCTCGTTTTGGACCATGGCCTCAACCAAGGCCCGGCGATCGCCCCCACGAGGACAAGGCGATGCTCCGCCTAACCACTGCTGGGACTAAGGCCTCCTCTCTAGGATAGGGAATGGGCCGTAATCCACCACGAGGGCCCAGTGCGGGTTGGTGAATATTCACACTAGTATATTCCACTTCTGAATATTCACTTCAATGTCTTCGAATTTTTGGTTCTCGGACATTTAGGTTTCCTAGCGATGTTTACCTTCATCGTTTTAAGAGCAGTGGTGATGAAATAAATTACACAACGTTATGTGCCTGACTGGGTTTGTACCCGCGACCTACACTCGTATGTCGGAGCCGTTACCACTCGGCCACCAGAACCTAAATACTAAATCTTGTTGCAAAAATTTTAATAGTTATAGTCTTCACTGAAAACGGTTTTCTGTGTAGGTAAATAGGAGCACGCTATATCTCCGACTTTCAATAAATATAAGGTGCGCTGGAATTTTCTCTTTCAGTAAAAGCCAATCAATTAAACATGATGAACTCGAAGAAATAATTTAAATACCAGTTGTGAATTCAAAATGGTTTTAATATGATTATTGTTATTTGACTGATGTCAACATGGTCGGTGCAATATTCGAAGACATTAGGGTGTATACGACAACGGGGGCCCCCGTTTCCGTACTAATTTTTCTGGTCTGGTCTCTTTAACTGTGTTCAACGACCTTTCCTTAAGGCGTATAGTCCCATGAACCATCTGGCCGAAATTATGTGAACGCAACTCTCGCATTCGCCTAGGCGGCAGTACGCAAATCTGTGCATTTATTTGCGGCCAGCAGCGCCCGGAAAGCGCTTTAAATCCATTTTCTCTGCGAGATATTGATCGATTTACATATGCAATGTTCACTTTGAAGAATATTTAACCACCAATTTTTATGTGTAAAAATGTTTCTAAAGGTCCAAGCCGTTTCGAAGGAGTAGGGAAAAGTTGCGAAAAGTTGCGAAATTGCTAAATATTTTTTTTTGACAAAAGTATTAATTACACGAAAAAATCAAATGTTGATATTATTGTTCATGAATCTATAATAAACATATATTTTTTTCAAACCAATTGACCTAGCCGTTACGGAGGAGTAGGCTTCAGAAAATCACTATATTATGGCACTTTTCGGGCGCTTGGCCCTTAAATACAGTTTTAAGATTTTATCACACGCACGGAAGTAAAATCTGAATTAAAACCATTCTCAATACCATGAAAGTGCAATAACAATATCGATGATGGCATACCACAGTGTCTCAAGACTCTATGACCAGTGCGTGTTGCCAGTGATGATGACATATGGCTCCGAAACGTGGTCGCTCACAATAGGCCTCATCAGAAGGCTTAAAGTCACCCAAAGAACAATGGAAAGAATGCCCGGGGTTTCCTTGCGTGATCGAATAAAAAATGAAGATATCCGCAGGAGAATTAAGGTTACCGACATAGCACGGAGAATTGAACGCACGCAAAGCCTCCTACTACAAGGTGGACCGATGACCTGGTGAAAGTTGCGGGAAACCGATGGATGCGAGATGCACAGAAACGTTCGTTGTGGCGACGCTTGGGGAAGGCCTATTTCCAACAGTGGACGTATATCAGCTGAAATGATGATGATAATGATATCGATAGTACGGTGTTGTGCAGTCAAATGTTGTTCGAAGAAAAAACGAACATATTTTCAAAAAAAAAAAGCTTCTAAAAGCTGTGCAATTCGACATTACCAACACCTCACACTACACCAGCGCCTCTAGCGGCGAATACGAACGCGCTAACCCTCATTAGCTTAAACCCCGAACCCGTCAACAGAAAACAAAGAAAAAGGCGACAAGAATAAAAGAGCGAGATTTAATAACATGTCGTGTCACCCGTCAGTGTCGGGGCCCGAGAGCGGCGCGGGCCTCGTGTGACGCGAGGCGACGTACCGAACCGCACTTCTAGTAGCCACACAGGCACGGATTGGCGACGTCTAGGAAATGGCTTTGTTTCCTCCGCCGAGCCACAGGCGCGCGCCCATCCGCCGGGAAATAAAATAAATGAATATCACATTATAAGAACCAAGGGAAGGGGGGGTGAAAATAAAAATAACGCTCTTAGATGTTACAGACGCCAAACTCTATAAAAGCCTTGTCTCGTAAAATTAAATTGAGGTAAATTTCGTTCGTATCTACGTTCCCGTGACGTAATGAGTTGTGTTGTTTAAGACTGAGTTCACATTGTTAACTGATGCTCTTTATGTTTAACAGGTTTACCTAAGTGGATTTTAAAATTGTTTGAATCTTTAAAGACGAGAACGTAAATTAGGCAGAAGGCAATGTTTCGTTCTAAATGTTCCTCGTGCTTGGCTTCCTCGAAATAGTTTCCGAACTACATAGCGTGTTGCGGATACTGACCTACAAACGTAAAACCGCAACTTTGTCTATTTGTTCACAATATTCTAGTTGTACAATCACTATTTTATTGCTCTTTTTGTTTAAAATAAAGTGCCTTCTCTGGAATGCAGAGCGCCTTACGTAAAACGCATAGCAGAGAGTTGCTTGTCGTTGTAAGTGCAATTTATACTAGAGTCGCATAAATATAAGAGAATATTGTCGTACCAGAACAGACGACATCGTATCCCGACCGTTTTTAATTCATTAAACCCCAAGCGAACGCCTCTCATTGCCTTTCTATTGTGTCTCTAACTACGATATTCAAGGTCAAAGGGCAATCATGCAAAATTCGTAACGGGGCAAAATCACACGCTCCTACAGGATGTTCCGTCTGGTAGGTTCTCTATTCTTGACATTTGAAATATGTCTTATACACCTACCTATTTGATAACATGTCCAATTGACAAAATAAGCAGTTGCTACATGAATAAGTAATTAATGATGACATGAATGGATCGGTAACGAATCAATTTGCACGTATTTAATGCAAAGTACACAAAGAAAAAAACACCAACTCTCTTATTTCCCGAGCGGCTTGTTAAATACGCTACCTTATATAATCCCAAAAGTACACTTCAGGCCAAACATATCAATACAGGATGGGTTGTGTGAATATTCATTGGATGGTAGGGGTGCCACTTTTTGCAGCGATAAACTACGCTTCTCAGAAAAACCGATAACTTACGGTTCAAAAGTGTTGCATACGTGATGGTTTTAGGAACATTGGTATAAGAAATGTTATGTCGAAACCAGATGAGGATTTAGTCATAAAACAGCAGCCTCCTGTTTTTTGGTAACACTGATTACCAAACAGAATGCTAAAAACGTTTCTTTTTCTTTGTAAAGATCGTGTGCAAAGAAATAAACATGTTTATTTCATAAATAAACGAACTACGCAAGATTGCTATTTCGTAATTTATTATTTGACTATAAATTCGAAACCTAAACAAAACATCAGATTGAAACATTGCAAAATTATGCAAATATTTGGTCTGCATTTTATCAAATAAGTATTTTTAAACTACACTTACTGCGTCTACCTAGATTCAACGGCTTTCTAAAAATTAAATTGACCAAATCTTCACTTGTCATTCAAGTTTGTGACGGCACAGCAAGTGTTAAATTGAAACTTGAACCAGACAAGTTGAAAGGACGTCTTGGCACTCATCAGCATTTTGACAGCACCATCTGACGAATTTGTAGAACTCCGGAAGAAAGAGGGCAGACAAGAATGACGTTGGAGACAATTTGAAGTTGTGCGCTTGAAAAAAAAAACAGAAAAATATAACGACACAGCCCTATGACGGATGCACATTCGACCAATCCGTCGTGCGTGCAATGTAAACAGCAAACACGCCAGTAAAAATACAGACTGTATTCTACAGTGAAAATAACGAATACCCCGGTACGAATCGCGGATGAGTGCAGCCTCTCAATACATTGATTACGATTTCCGTGTTGGGAAACCGTGCAGTTTACCGTTATGAAGTTGGGAAAAAAGAAATATCCTACATTTGAGGGTAACATTTCCTTATTTTTACGATGCAGCCGTCTGCTTTTTTCATCTTTTTGTAACTGAAATTTAAAATTTTCTGTGCATACTGTATGGAATTATGGATGCATGAATTTATTAATCAACAACTGTTGTTTTGCATACCGAAGCAGAACAAAAGTTTGCGTTTTAGTAAATACGAATTCTAATGAAAATTAATAATTGAGTCGAAGCTTCGGCGAGCAACAGTTTTATTTAAAACACAGACAAAATTACAGTGCAATTAATGTATGAATATTTAAATATTTGCGGGTTTTTAATTTCATTATCAGTACAGTAATTAAAGTATAAAGATCAGTGGTCAATGGTGGATATTTACAGAAGTCCGTGTCAAATGGGTTTTGCCACGAAAACTTATTATAGACACGCGACTTTTGTTGATGGTGAACGATGTGAACTATAAATACAATGAGATTGATATGATGGGATCATTTACTAGTCTTTTGTTGATTAGTATGTACGACTAACGTAAATAATATATGCTCTCCGCTGACGCTGTCATTAGATCCTTACTTAAACATATAACAGGGTACCAGGCGCATAACGGAAGGTGGGGCATGATCTACAAAGACACACTGCTCAAACACTAAAGATCAGAACCATTTGAAAACCCAAGTTTTTTTAGGTTGGAATGACTTCTCCTGCCCTAGAGTGGAGCTAGAGGTTGGCACGGGTTCCCTTTCAGATATTACCCATGCCGTTAACAGCGGACATCGACCCTGCTGGGCCCTTACGGTTTTGCTGACATCATCCGAGAACGTTACCATTAGTTTTTACTGTTATTATTATAAGTAATTAAGCAAAAGATAACTGTATTTTATATCGCAGCGAGCATCCACATTTAACTGCAGATATTAAAGCAACATAAAAACTAAAATAGCTGTTCAAAAACTGTTGTATCATCCAAATAAATATTTATCAATCAATCAATGAATCCGTTTGCAGCATAACGGTTCATTACTAGTGATCATTGGAATTTTACTTTAGAAAATCTATGTAATCATGACTTGTGTTTCGATAAGTAGGCCACTGTAACGGCCCGATCGAGTGAGCGGGGGCTAAGCATGAGCACGCCACTTGACGCCGCTCATAGCGCCGCGCGCCAGCTTACCGATGATGCCGCCCCGGACGCCGCGCCGCAAGTCGGGAACAAGCCGTAAGGGTCAACTCACACCGAAAGAGCGGCGAAGGGCAGGGAAGCGGAGCGCAGTTTCAGTGTCATATGAATTTTAACTTTATTTTCATTGCTATAATACTTATTATCGCATGAGAAACTCGAACGAGTCGCGCGGATGCCCGCGGGGCCGCGGGAATTCCGGCGAATTCTATAAACGGTAAACGGGTCGCGATAATAAGTATTATAGAAATGAAAATAAAGTTAAAATTCATATGACACTGAAACTGCGCTGCCCTTCGCCGCTCTTTCGGTGTGAGTTGACCCTAAGACGTTGGAAGACCAGCCACAAGGTGAACCGTTAATCTGATGAGGGCCGCGGGAATCCAATGGATGCAAAAGGCACAGGACCGTTAGTTATAGCGACACTTGGGGGAGGCTTATAATCAACAGTGGGCGTCTTTCGACTGAAATAATAATGATGATAAAGTAATTAAGTATTAGTAGTTATTAAACTAGCCTCTTCATAAACGCACTCGGGATGGTAAGCACCTTGTCTGTCAGGATCGCGGGGTTTCTTTGATCGAGAAAAGTTATTTAATGATTTCCCACCTCAAATTAAAAAATCATGGTATACCCTTTAATCGAATCAGGCATGAGGATATCTGAAGAATCGCTCTCCATCAAGTGATATAGCGGTCAAGCGCGAACCTATCAACAATAAAAAAAAATCGCCAAACTTAAATATCAATGGGCAGTGCACATTGAAGGGACATAGGGTTTTTTTTAACAGTAAAACTGTGACACTCTCTAATTCTCCACCCTAGAAAGGGCCAAGTCATTTAATACTATGCCTTTCCTCAAAGAGAAGTTGTAAGCCCTTTAATTTAAACGTTAACAATAAAGTTCATTGCTTCCTAACGTTAGAACAATTCGTTTGCTGAACAACAAAAACAACACAATGGTTACTATTGAATTGTTAAAATGAAAGAGATTGACATTTTGTGACTGCGCTACAAAAAGATTACACATAAGACAATGGCTAAGAATAATTGGAAAGGTTACTGACATTGTTTTGTTTCCTTATTCTTGTCTTTATTTTATGTATGTGTGCGTAGGAACTGTAATTACATTAAAAAAAAATACTGATGGCAAACAAAATCTATATCTATACATATAAAAAAAGATTGGAGTGTCTGTTTGTAATATTGAAATAACTGCTTTTTACTACATCTATATGAATATATACGGTACAAAAACCAAAATAACATTTTTTACAATTTTTGTCTGTCTGTCCGGGCCAATCTCTGAAATAGCTAGACCGATTTTGACGGTACTTTTTTGGCAGGTAACTAGATGTAATAAGGAGTAACATAGGCTACTTTTATTTTAGAAAAAATAAATTCAAAATCCTGTAGTCCACGCGAACGAAGTCGGCGGGCACAGCTAGTGTATAAATAAAAGGATAAACTGACTGACTGGCATATCTACGCACAGCGGAAACCAGGTAAACTGGAACTATGAACGTAAAATTTGGCATAAGGTTTCTTTCTATGACGTAGGCAAGCACTAAGAGAGAATTGTCCAAAATTCACCCCCTGAAGGGAATGAAACGGTAGTCCAAAGTTTATATGGAGAAACCTACTTTCACACGGGCGAAGCCGCTGGCAAAAGCTAGGCTAAATATAAAAATATCGTATCACAGTGTTTGCTAGAAACGGTGGTCCAAAGTTTATATGGAGAAACCTACTTTCACACGGGTGAAGCCGCTGGCAAAACTAGGCTCAGTATAAAAATATCGTATCACAGTGTTTGCTATCGAACTCCATCGAATCTGCTTGACCGATTTTTAGCTTATAGTCGGTCTAAAAACAGGACATCCTCCTAACCCTACCCAACATCCATATTTTTCTTTGACAATTTAAATGGCATAAGTAAAAACATATTTCGAGTCCGCTAGTACCTACCTATTTATGTACTTAAATGAGGTTTAGAGAATATTTATTAACATTATTTTACGTTTTCAGGATTTTTAACGAAATAAACTTTTTTTGTGTATATTATATTTGGTAGGCCTAAAAATAGGTCGTAGGCTATTTTTTACCCTCCTAACCCTACCCTCCATATTTTTCCTTGATGATTTAAACGGCATAACAATATTTGCCGAGTCCGCTGGTACCTATTTAAGTATATGAAATTTAGAGAAAATGAATTTACATTATTTCATGTTTTCAGGGTTTTTAACGAAGTAAACTTTTTTGTGTATTATATTTTGTAGGCCTAAAAATAGGTCGCAGCCTATTTTTTACCCTCCTAACCCCACCCTCCATATTTTTCTTTGATAATTTAAATGGCATAACAATATTTTGCCGAGTCCTAAATCTGTTTAGGTATCTACATGAGATTTTAGAGAAAATGTATTTCATTATTTAATGGAGTTAGTAGGAATATATTTTAAAGGTTTTTAACGAAGTAATCCCAGATACCTATTACATTCAACGTCAGACACAGTAGGTACCTAATTTGTATTCGGCACACGCTATATGAAGGAAATTTGCAAAAACCTGTAAATGTCACCTCATTTCATCTACTTTGAACTGAATAATAAATTGAATTTGTTTAAATAATAATAATTTAAGAAACAGCCTCGTTAACTTAGTGAACGCATGCGGGTCCGTCTGAAGTGGGAAGAATTTTATTGGAGATATGTTCCTGATTGTTCACCCAACAATAAAGTTTATTCTATTCTATGCCATTTTAAAAGACGTTAGTGGCCCATCACACGGGCCACAAAAAATGTCGCCACGAAAAAGCGCGGCCATTAAAAAGCCAGTAGCCTCTTCTAGCTTCTTTTTGTGGCGGCACCGCCGCACACGAGCCACAAAGAAGCCTTTCTTTGTGGCTCGTCACAAAAAGAAACTAGAAGCGGCTTTTTCTTGTGGCCCGTGTGCACAGTTAGAGCGGGAAAATTTATTTGATGATGTACCACCCTCAAAAACAACGGCATTATGCTATGCAGTATCTAATTTAAAATGTATGGAGCGATTTCCACGCGACAGTACCTACACCAGAACTACACAATACGGTTTTCAATGAAACAGCTTATCGCGATTCTATTGTCACTGCTATAGGACACTGATTACATCAATGTTCAGTTTTATCACCGTCGTTCCTGGTAAAGAATGGCCCATTCTCCTCCATCTCGCGTGTGTCGTAAAAGACAACTAAAGTGCCATAAGTATTTGTAATGTCAACACGAGTGAAGAAATGTTGCTTCTTATTATATCCTAAATATTGTCTGTTCTAGATCTAAATAAAAGTGGTTAAAATACAGAACTATCACAAACCTTTTAAAAAAAAATTTTCAATAGTAGTAGCATAGCATAGTCGGCCTTTTTTATAATGGATAGGCTCGCGTTTGACCACAATCTCACCTGATGGTAAGCGATGATGTGGCCGACGATGGAACACGCTTGCCTAGAAGCAATCTATTCACACTTGACTTTAAGACCTAGGGGTCTTAAAGTCAAGTATAAGCTATCAGGAAACACAGACTCCATTCCTTAAAATGTTTCCACTGTTGGGACTCAGGCCTCCACTCTAGGAGAGGGAATGGGCCGAAATTCCCCACGCGGGTCCAGTGCGAGTTGGTGGATGTCACATGTGCTCATGTTTCATATAATGTTTTTTGGTTCTAAGCCATGCCGGTTTCCTTACGGTGTTTTCCTTCATCGTTTTTAAGAGCAGTGGTGATGAAAAAAATTACACAAACAACTCGGTAAGTTAGGGCCGTTACCATTCGGCCACCTCTGCTCAAGCAGTAGTCTATGTTAGTAGTAGGATCGCTCTTGGCTATTATCTCACCAGATGGTACAGTTGCCATCACGGATCTTAACGCTCGGCGTCAGAGTGGGGATCACTTTGCGCATTCCATACATTGTCGAGCCAATCGTCTTCGTTGTTAGATACATGCAGCAACGCAGTGAACGAATGAGGAGTGACGTCTATGACGCGGCCAGCCAATCACTGACACTTCCCGCCCCCGCGTCGCGCTTCGCAACACTAAAGAGACGAAATATTTGACTTCTGCGCAAGTGTTCAAGATCCGTGATGGCAACTGTATATATGTATACGGTGAGACTTTACACTCAGTTCAGCATACCTCGTGGTGGCTTGTGCGAGGTGGACCCTCATCCACGGCCTTGTATCCAAAGCGGCCTCGCGCAAGCGAGGGCTATAAGAACGAGGATTTTTTTATAAGTAATTGAAAGGCTCACGCTTGACTACTATTTCACCTAATGGTAAACGACGATGTGACAGAAGACTGGGTTGCGACAGTCGCTGTCTCGTTTTCGAATTTATGAAAGACTAGCTGTGCCCGCGACTTCGTTCGCGTGGACTACAGGATTTTAGAATTTATTTTTACTAAAATAAAAGTAGCCTAAGTTACTTCTCGTATCCGTGTATACCTAAATAGCTTTAATTTAAAATATAATCTAGACTTTGCTTTTTTTTTGTTTGTAGGATATAATTTCTGAAAATACTGGTCCGATTTCTAAAACATTTTCACCGATAGAAAGCTGCTTTATTCCTGCGTGACATGGACTATATTTTATATACGCGAGCGAAGCTGCGGGCAAAAGCTAGTACCTAATAAATTTTAAATACCGACAGACTTGTATAGAGAGCCTGCAATAGCGTGTTTTAATTGTTTATAGACTTCCACATATAAATATATTACCGTCCATACTGTGCCTGTGTAAACAGTGTGAATAGTGTACGTTTTTATATTTTGGTGTGTTTTGTCTTTATAGTGTTCTGGATCTTGGTGTACTGGACACACTTTTTGTTTTTCATTCCCCCCTACTTATACCTAAGTAGCTGGCAGAAGCTAGTAGTTTGTAAGGGTTGTGGGATAAATATATACACTCTTTATAATCTATATATATAAAAGAAAGTCGTGTTAGTTACACTATTTATAACTCAAGAACGGCTGAACCGATTTAGTTGAAAATTGATTGGGAGGTAGCTTAGAACTAGGAGACGGACATAGCATACTTTTAAGTAAGTTAAGTAGGGTAGAGTAGGGTAGAGTAGGGTAGAGTAGAGTAGAGTAGGGTAGAGTAGGGTAGAGTAGAGTAGGGTAGAGTAGGGTAGAGTAGAGTAGGGTAGAGTAGAGTAGGGTAGAGTAGGGTAGAGTAGAGTAGACTAGGGTAGACTAGGGTAGAGTAGGGTAGGGTAGAGTAGAGTAGAGTAGGGTAGGGTAGAGTAGGGTATAGTAGGCTGAAGTAGGGAATAGCGGGAGCGAAGCCGCGCGGGCAAAAGCTAGTTTTAATTATAAAGAGGAAAAATTTGTATTTTTGTGTGTATGTTTGTGATGAATAAACTCAAAAACTACTGCATCGATTTCAAAAATTCTTTCACCATAGGAAAGCTACATTCACCCTGAGTAACATAGGCTATATTTATCCACCCGTGCAAAGCCAGGACGGGCCGCTAGTAGATAGATATAAAGGCAGAGGATATATGACAACAAATGGTCCCCAAATCGTCTTGATTAAGGTACCCCACATCCCTCACTTATTTCATACCCACTAATCACAAAGCCAAGTTCCACAAGAAGTTGAACGCACGTTTCATCAGAGCAGTTATCTCGACAAAGAAGGTCAAAGGAAAATTAGGTCAAATTCATTCCCGTTAAACCTGAAGGAATTCCTTACAAGCCTGATGCACGTATTTAACCTCCCGTTTGTTTACGGATTTAAAACCGTAAGGCTTAGCTCACACTAGCTGAGTAGATAAACCCTTGAGTGAAAACTTCAAAACTGATTTATTTAAACTAGTTTATAATGTTTCAGCATTACCTTCCGTAAATTATGCATTACGTTAGCTTAACTAGAGTTTTAAGAGTGTTTTCAGTCGTTTAGTAGTGCGTGATTAAATTTTTATTACTCTATATATTAATCAGTCTCGATTTTATTACACAGTTTATTTCGTTTTTATTATGTACTTAATTCAAATCTAATTTGTAGTTTTGAGTCGTGACAATAAATTACTTTATTTTATGGCTAATTTAAGTCTGGCGGAGTATCAAATAAAATGAAAAGATTGAACCAGAGTGGTGGGGGGCCTATATTTATAATCTGAAACGGAAGAAATTGTTTGACTGTTTGGTTGGACGCGCTAATCTCAGGAAATACTGGTTCGAATTGGAAAATCTGTAACTGTTAGACCACTGAAAGACGCGGGACAAACGGCGCGGGACAACTAGCATTAATATATAGTGAACTATTTAGTACTTATTTTCTTACAGGTCTATAAGTTAAAACACGCAATATTTATTTTCAATATATAAAATAACTAGATATTTCAGTAGAACAAATTAAGCCTAATTTAATTAGGCTTAATTTGTTGCATTTTAATCCTACTAGGACGTCCTGTAAGGAATACGTCGAGTTACCTGTAACCCTGTATTTGTTTATGATACCACTTTGCGGTATTTAATTTTACATATAAAAACTGATCAGAAGTCTAAGCTCAACCCTAAAATCGCGCGTCTATAGTACTTCAGATGCACTGGCTTTGTCTCCATCAATCAATATAAATAAGCGGGCCACCAATCCAGGAAAAATGGCTCCGTGATCGCAATAAGTCTTCGTTCCAACCAGAGCTTATACCATGCGGTAATAAATGGGCCTTTTTTCGCCAGGGGATGTCGAGGGACGGTCGTCTTGGAACAGAAGGGCCGCCTGATTCAATTAGTCACTAGTTTTGTCCGTAACCAATGGCCTGCTAAACTTGTTAGTCGTTTGAAGGTGCGTGTTTCGTGTGTCAACCGCCTACGGTGTTTGAGGATTTAATTTGATTGAATATATATTTTTTTTATTTGTCAAAATAAAAGGACCGTTTTCACATTTGTATTTTAAGTACCGGCTACAAGTCACTTTCTGGTCCTGTGTAGTGTAGCTACTACTTAAATACTTACTCTACTATTAAACCGGACCCCTAATAATTAACACGCTTATAGCTTCACCTGTATGTTTGTAACCAACGCCTCGATTTTGACCAACTTTGGGCGATCAGATTTTCTTCAAACTTTGCACACCCATCAAAGACTGATGACAATATAATAATCCGTTTTTTTTAGTGAAAAATAAAAATACAATTTAAAAAAAAACACGCTTTTATAGCATAACAAACTAAAAAGTGTAAAATAATTTTCTTCATTTTATAGGTAGAAAATAATAATAATGAACGAAAAATATTAATATCATTGTGGAAAAAGCGTGGGGCGCTCGATTTACGAAAAATATGGCATAAAGCGCCCCACGTTTTTTATTTCTTTCAGTTTCGTTCCAAGTTACATTGTAGGCTCTTTCTCAAATATCAAAACGGGCATTTTATTTTTTAACGAGTTTAAGTTGATATTATTTTTTTTATATAAATTGAATGTTAATTCTGGAAAGCTTTAAAAGGAGAACTGAATTATATTTAAGTGGTTGAGCAATTGCACCAAATTGTAACAAATACTTGTGTGACCTACAGCTAATTCATTCGGTCTGGGTACCTCTTGTATGCGATAATTCGCAAACCTAACCTAACAAATTTGTGAACCTACCCACGTTACAGTAGTAATTCTCAGAGTAAAAGAAATCCTAACCATTTCTTTTTTTTTTTACAACGTCTAGTCTCAAGCTAAGCAGAGTTTGTGTTCTGAGTACTAGACAACTGATGAACCGACTTACATATTTTTCACACCTAGACACAGAACATATGATCATACACATCACCCAAACATTTGTCCTGCGTAAGAATCGAATCCACGATCTCTGGCATAGCAATTAGGGCCACTAGTCACTAGTTTTATATTCTTATAATCTGGCAAAGTCCACCTGTGTTCCTTCAGTTGCCCTAAATGCGTTCCAGGGCCGTGGTAACTCTTGCGAATCATTCCGCAGCATTAAATAACACGTACACTTACAAAGTTTTAAGAAACAGTAAGCGGCAAAGCGAAACTTTTTCCTGTTCAACTTTGTTACTGAACCTATTAACGTCAGACTGCACAAAGCGAATTACTGTTTATATTTTTCTAGTCATTACTGGCCATTATGGCGCCTTCAAATTAGCCGTAAAGTGACGCGCGACTGCTGCGCGGGTGGCGCAGCTATCGCGCGGTTTTTATTTGGACTGGCCTGTTGGTCTAGTGGTTAGTAGCCCTGACTGCTATGCCGGAGGTCGTGGGTTCGATTCCCACCCAAAATGCTTGTGTGATGAGCACGATCATTTGTTCTGTGTCTGGGTGTAATTTATCTATAATATGTATGTATTTAGAAATATATAAGTAAGTTTATCAGTCGTCTAGTACTCATAACACAAGCTCTGCTTAGCTTGAGACTAGACGGCGTTGTGTGATAGTTGTAGAATATTATTATTATTATTTATATGGAATAAAAATGCCTTACCTGTGTCATATGGTGCAGAAACGTGGTCGCTCGCAATGGGCCTCATCAGCACCCTTAAAGTCAACCAAAGGGCAATGGAAAAGGCTATGCTCGGAGTTTCCTTGCGTGATCGAATCAGAAATAAAGATATCCGCAGGAGAACCAAGGTTGCTGACATAGTACGAAGAAACGCCAAACTTAAGTGGCAATGGGCTGGGCACATTGCTCGCAGAACAGATGGCCGTTGGGGCCGAAAGGTTCTGGTGTGGCGACCACGTACCGGAAGACGCAGCGTTAGAAGGCTTCCTACAAGGTAGACCTATGATCTGCTGAAGATTGCGAGAATCCAATGGATGCGGGATGCACAGGATCGTTCATTGTGGTGACACATGGGGGAGGCCTATGTCCAATATTGGACGTCTATCGGCTGAAATGATGATGATGATTATGAAAAATGTCATCACATGCCATCGCGCGTCACGGTGCGGGTAATTTGAAGGCGCCCTTACTGTCCCAGTGCTGGGCAGACCTGCCCCACGTCCTTCAAGATATCTTTTAAAAAATGTACCATGAGGGTTCGAGACGGCTCGAGAGAAGAGTTTTTAAATAAATTAAATATTTTTTCCTGGAGATACCTGAAACTGCTTTGATGACCTAATGATCGCAACTACTGCTGAGCCTGAAAGTCAAGCAAGAATTTATTGAGTTTTCCATCTGTTGGGCCTATGCAGGCGAAGCCGCTGGAAAAAAACTAGTATTAAATAACTGACGAAACATGCGTGCAATATAACTGTGTTTAGATAGTCTGATATATTATGACTAAATAATCAGATATTATTTGTGACTAGCTGTGCCCGCGACTTCGTTCGCGTGGCCTACAAGATTTTGAATTTATTTTTTCTAAAATAAAAGTAGCTTATGTTACTCCTTATAACATCAGTTTTCTGCCAAAAAAAGTCCCGTCTAAATTGGTCCAGCCATTTCAGAGATTAGCCCGGACAAACAGACAGACAGACAGACAGACCAAAACTGTAAAAAAAAATATTTTGGTGTATGTACCTACCGTATACATATTCATATGCATGTAGCAAAAAGCACTTATTTCAATATTACAAACAGACACTCCAATTTTATTTATATGTATAGATGTATAGATAAATCCTGGAGCTAAATTATACCTACTAGCTATCAGTAATAAGGAACCAAAAACATATGAATGCCTCTCTCCCAAGATCAGATCCCTATACTCAAGAATGAAAGACCTACAAGTGTGCCAATTCCCGCGTAAATTGTAAGGATCAAATTGAGGGTTCCTCTCAATTCTTCACTCACAAAGGGTTGGGCGCCTTTGATTTAGGTAAAACTTGTACGGCGGTGCTCCTCAATATTGTCCGCACTTGATGCTAATACCTACTTATGTTGCGAGGAACGTAATACTTGGGTAATGTGTAGATAGGTTTATTAATTTTATGTGTTTATTACTAATATCCTGAACTTTCGGAAGACGTATGAGGGACCGAAGCCTAAGGCACTATTCATGGAACGTGTAGTCCGGTCAATTTAGACATCCGAGGTTACAACAATTCGCACCCTGCTGAAAATTGATTTGATTGTTCAAAACACCATCATAAATTAAATCTAAAAAATCCTCATCGATCCGGCGGCAACTGGAAAAAAATTCTCGGGGCACAAAAACGAGTATTTCGTGATTTTCAGCAAAACGGTAAATTTTATCATAAAATTAACTCAGACGAAAATTGTAAACAGATAATTTATCTACAAAAATGTCTACATACTTTTTTTTCAAAGAGCCACCGTTTTTCGTCGTAATAAGCGCACGTTTCCACGCCACGTTTACGATAGTGTATTTAGAGCGGTTTTAGGGTTCCGTACCTGAAAAGAAAAAAACGGAATTGTTAAAGAATCACTTTAGTTATCCTTCAATTCGTTCTCGAGACAAAGGGTTTTTTTTTTTTTTTTTTTCTTTAGGGTCTTTATCTCGAGAACGCGTGGAGGTATCGCCTAAGCCAAAAAGCGGTAACTATTGATTTTGAAACTGAGTAAAATATGATTTTGTAAGGGACTTTTGTCGTCATCTTTGTGACGTAGGAATAAAATCTTCTGCCTGCAGCTTCAATGGCCTTGTATGTTGATAAAACGTATCTCATATCCTTTTCCATGTCCTAGACATAGACTGTGTCCAAAGTTAAATTCCATTGAGATTCGTTTAGCGGCATTAGCATGAATATCATGATAAACAAACAGAATTACCGCTTTTTGGCTTAGAAGGGCAGTATTACGCTCGCGGGGACCAGCGAACGTTATCCTGCAGTGTGAACGTGTGAAACTACCCTTAGGTTTACAAGCTTAAATTTATATTCCCTAGGTCAACATCATCTGAACTCAATGTCGCTCAAAACTGGGAACAAAATTCAAAATAATCTCATTACAATCAACACCAACTGTTTATCAGAAGCATTGTTTTGCTCCATTGAATCGAAACTTTTAACAAATTAATTTTGTTTCGCCCTCTAACAAAGTACGCTTTACTAGACTGATAAACACTGAAAGTTCTGAAATAACTGAGCTAGATAGTATGATTATATTACGTTAGTAACAATGGACTTTAATCAAACTCTCATAATGGTCTGATGGCCTG
Organism: Mythimna albipuncta; assembly: GCA_929112965.1. NCBI lineage: Eukaryota > Metazoa > Arthropoda > Insecta > Lepidoptera > Noctuidae > Mythimna > Mythimna albipuncta. The sequence goes on from OV815973.1 coordinate 5,659,694, forward strand.
GTACCTATCGCTTTTAGATTTGAGTGCTATCCGCCACCACCCGTGTTAAATAGGTACACGTTTGAGCTCAGTTCGTCTGCGACGCTTCCCAAATGTTCGTCCATTAACACTAGATTAATTTATGCTACGGGAATAGCCTACACGAATTTATCGTTCAATATTCAGATCCCTTTGTGAGAACTTTGGTTAGGACCTTTCATCTCCACGACCTCTCTGTATCAGAATATCTCATTAAAAGTATTCCGAAATTCAACAAAATAACTCCCATATAAGTTAGTTTCAAACAATTGTAATATATAATTTTTAACGAAGGGCTCGTATTGTCGTTTGGGTGGTCGAATATTAACCGTATTCGTGGCGATATACCGGCGCTGGCTGTCCCACAGGAAAGGTCGAGGCTTCCTTCCGTCCCACCCCGGGACCGCCTTTATTACGACTTTATTACGTACAATGAAAATCATATTTACTGAGATAGAAGAAGTCATAATAAACACATGCGCGTGAAGTATGGCGGGCACGCTTCTCCTTTATATGAAATTTTTGGGACACCCCTCTCGCTCTTCCCCAGGAGCATTCGACGTACGTCTGCGCTTATTATGAACACAAAGAATCTCAAAACTGTATGTCGAGTCGCGTCGCGCCGCGTCGTGCCTCGTCTATGTGCGACGCGTTGACACGTTCTTGCATTATGTAATTCAGCTGAGAGCTGGGCGCATTTTTCATAGCGAGATTTCAAGTGAACGCTCCGCACACCTGTCACAGTTCCCTTTTCTGAAAGGAATATTACATTATGTCTTTCAAAGGAGCGTCGGCGACGCGATGGCGCGGCGCGGCATCGGCGCGGCTGCGAGCCGTCGCAAACGATGCTGTCGCGTTCCACAGTCGCGCTGTCAAAGCGTCGATTGTAATGACATGCCGATGCTTGGGTAATGTGACGGTAAAATGCAGATAATATCACATAATAGCACATTGTGTGTGCATAGCCTGAACCGTGACACGTTGCGTCAATTATGTGGTTTTTTAAATAATTACAAATTGCACAAACTCAAAAACTACATTTTGTTTCTCTTTGTTATGCATGAAATCGTTTTATCCTTTTGTTGTGAACCGACAAAACAAAATGACACCGATTAACAAACAGAGAGAAAGCTGCAATTAACATGACAATAATTATTTCGTGTTTAATGTTTAAAAATGTTTTTGTTGGAAGCATAATAATAGTAATTGTTAGGCAATGCGCTAACAAAATTAGGTGCATATCTCGGCTCAGATCGTTGAAAAGCGAGACCAAATGCTGCAGCTTTCCGAGAGCACTTACAATCCAAATATCTTCAGTGCAGCCATTGTCGAGTAATAGTGGCGCGTTATAATGTAATTATCGCGGCAGCCGCCGAGGCCAAGAGTCTCTAAACGTAACTACAAATTAAGCCACAACGGCGGCCGTTATACGCACCATACCATTATAATGAATCCCGCAAAAACTGTTTCACTTTATTAAAAAAAAAAAACAAAAGAGTGTCCTTCTCTTAGAATTACTCCTGTATCATCGGTGCGTTCACAATCATCCAATCTCACATGCACAAGACACACAGACCTAGATTATCTATCAGAAGGACATACAAAAATTTGTTCCGTGCGAGAATCGAAATCACGACACGCAGCACAATAGCTAATCGCTTAATCATTGCGCCAACCGTGCCATAACAATGAAACTGAAAATAAAAATCAATAGGTAGGTACCAATTTTATTCATGCGGGTTTTTGCTGGGAAAATAATATTGGAGTTGCGATAAAGTTAGGAAACTACTATCAAACGGTGTTAGCAAGTGTTTATCTACATATATATACTTATAAAAGGAGAAACTGACTGACTGACTGACATATCAATACACAGCCGAAACTACTGGGAGTAGGAACGTGAAATTTAGCCCTAGGTTCTCAGAACTTCTTGAGTTCTAGTTGAGGTCGAATTCTCGGGAGAGTGACTAAACCCACACTGTTGCTACAGGTGCCCTTTTATGAATAGTTTCCAGTAACACCTTCAAATAATCCGTAGCCCAGCCACTCTGAGAACTAGCTCAGAATTCAAGTGGGAATGTTCAAAAGAGTGCCCAAGAGCACGCTAAGGGCAAACGAAGGACTCAGGTGGGTTTTAATCAGTAAAAGTGTGACACACCCTCTCGTTCCTACATAGAACGAGAGTTGTCATTGGGTGACTTCAAAAAAGGGTTCTCTGATCTCCAGTGTTTGGGCGGCGCGGCGTCTCTCCACATATCGGGGCATGGGGCGCCTTCAGAAATTTGAGGAGTACCCTCCTCACAAAAAAAAATCAGTTTCACAGCACTTCGACTAACGATACAAGTATAAACCAAGGCAGGCACCTACCATAATACCCTGTCATTGTTCCGTTATCAAATCAAGTAAAAACTTTGACCCAAATAAAACGTAAAAGCATTTGTACAAGTAGTTTATTTGCGGCGTTCCCGTCGATCGTGCTAGTTCACCACTATATAAATAACTTGAACAACACATTAGCTCAAGTTTTGAACGCAATTAGCGAGGATAATTAATAACTTCATAGCTTTACACTTTAGTGCGCGAGTAATAAACCAGTCATGTTGTTGCGATAATGTGAATAAGTTACTTAATAGTTTTTGTTCGACCTTGTATACTGCACGCTGCTAAAAAGTACACATTTTAGACGTTATTTTGAAGCAAAATTCTCAATTTTACCCTTAGTTAATTTTTTTTTTTCAATAATATTAAATTAGGGGTTTCGACAGACTTTGTCCTTTCTATCCGAAAGCTGAGATTTTGCCAGAAAAGAAAAAGAACCCTATTACAGCACCACCTACCGGGTCTCGCTGATCTAAGAATCATCTCGATAACGTCAGCTTTCAAATACCAAAAAACCGCATCAAATCAAATCGGTCCATTCGCTTAGGAGCTACGAAGCCACGGACAGACACACACACACCTCAAACTTATAACATCCCTCTTTTTCGTCGGTAGTTAAAAAGACCAGCCGATTTCTAACACCTTCTACTTATATTTTTATCAGCTTTGAAGTTTTCTTCAACTAAATCTTACCTTTTTCTAGACCGTATACCAAAAGAAATACTATTAAATCAGGCTTTCAGACCAAGTTTTCGGAAAACGTAGGTCCCATACAAAGAAAAGCAGATCTAAATCAATTGAAACCTTTTCTCAGAGTTTCAATATGATAAAATGTGATTGACAAAAGTAAGTGCGTGACCGTAAAGCCAGTTTTCTGGGTAATCATATCAAGATTACTATGGTTGGATAATAAAATAACCATTTATTTGGTGACTGAATAAATGGTCACTTGTTGAAGGAGATCATTGTTTAAGAGGCTGCTTTTCCGCTCGCCTATCGTCAACATCGAGCATGGTTTAAAGCTTAAAGCAAAATCATCATCATCATCATTTCAGCCAATACACGTCCACTGTTGGACATAGGCCTCTCCCAAGCGTCGCCACATCGAACGTTCCTGTGCGTCCCGCATCCATCGGTTTCCCGTTATCTTCACCAGATCATCGGTCCACCTTGTAGGAGGCCTGCCAAAGCTGCGTCTTCCGGTACGAGGTCGCCACACCAGAACCTTTCGGCCCCAACGGCCAGCTGTTCTGCGAGCAATGTGCCCTGCCCATTGCCACTTAAGTTTGGCAATTCTTTGTGCTATGTCGGCAACTTTAGTTTTCCTGCGGATATCTTCGTTTAAAGCAAAATATCTAATGAAAAATGTGTAGTAACGTCATAATCGCGTAAGAGCGGTTGTATGAAAAATGGAGAAAATGTAAGTCGAGTTGCATCCCCTTATAGGGATATCATCGATTCATATTGTGGCGATTTTTATTGTTTTTTTTTTACGCCTCTTGGAGTTTCTTGCGCATTCTTCTCCAAAGAGATCTACGCTTTGGAATTTGCAATTAGCATATTTATTTTTTCTGACAGACTGACTTCTGGACCTTTCAAAATTGCCTTTATATGGTTTATTTGAAATAAAATGCTTTGAATCTTTGCAACTTTTTGGAAAATGATGGCACTTTATGATTAGCAGATTAAAAATAATGAATAGGCATATACTTGTAGTGACGCTTGTTTTGCTACTTATTGTTGTTTTCTGTATTTATTTTTTTTACAATTTGGGGAACCTTATTTTTAATATTTCCTGGGTTTGTCAGTAAATAAGTCACATCACATCGCAAATTAAAAAAATGGAAACTTTAAAACAAAACCATTTGGGATTATATGTATTCATTTATTAATTATCGAGGATAACATAACAATTAATTAACATCTGTCCTTTTTATATTTATCGGATGATTTTATTTGGGACAGTAATAATATGTAAATTATCGGTTACCCTTTTCGAATTTATAAAATTCTTCACATTTCATGTGAAAATTAATTTTACATTGATGAATAGCTTCCACGGTGTCTCCCAAGCGATTTCATTCGTCTACCTGGGCAATTTTTAAAAACTTGTAGCACTGCGGTTGATTGTGTTTGTCGGGACATTTTATAGCTTGTCGGGACGTCGGGACACCACTGTTGATAACGGTGACATGTCACGACGTATCGGGACGAATGGCAAACCTATACTAACATGACTTTATTTTATAATAAAGTATGGGTAGGTACGTAACATAATCTACTTACAGAAAAATAGGTAAATATAATAATTTGAGCAACATTAGGTTACCTATGACCACCGTTTGATGACGCACAAAGCTATTTGCTAACCACCACCAACCACACAAAAAGTCCCCATCTACTTTTATATTTTTTTATAGATACATTTTTCTTAAACTAATTTAATTTTACGAGATAAGTGCTTATAAATAACAAAATATGTGGATTATATGTTACATACATTTTATTTATTTTACGGCACTTTTCGAATGCTCTAGAAATGGTAAGTAATTAAAAATAACATTGGTCACGGCTTAGATACTAATTTACGACTATATCTTGGATCTAGATTCATACAATACGAAATTTCGCATGATGTTACTGGAGAATCTTCCTCGATCCGATAAACACTTAGCTTAGCCAACATATTTATTTTGAAATAAAAAGGCGAAGTTTCTAAAATAGTAGATAATTACCGAAGAAAACGACACTGATAATTAAGTATAATAAGAAATTACAATAAATAATTAATTAAAACCGTCGTCAATGTACTCGTAATTAAAGTTGTCGGTAAAGCAGGTCAATACTGCCTGATATCGATCGTTGCATTACCGACCCCATATTCGTCTTAAAACTATGCCTTACCGTCGTGGTAGAAATCGACACAACAATAATTCCATTTACTACATAAATAATATTGTTTAATAAATAAACGCTAAATGAACTGGCGGTATACAAATAACAACAGTATTTTGAGATAAGTGCCAGAGGCCATGGTCCGGAGCGAGGAGGAGTGGCAGGCGGTCGCCGACTTTTGCGAAGCAGTAATGCTCGCTAAGGAGGAGGCCGACCGCATCAGGCAACGGCGCTCCGCCGCCGGGATTCCGATCCCGATTTCCAGCCTTCGTAGGCGCGGGCTTGTGGACAGTGAGCAATTTTTAGTCAGTAAGAGTCTGACACTATCTCCCGCTCCGCCCAAGAGCGGGGGTTGTCAATTTGTTTAAAGCAATCATATCCACAAGTATACCTAATATCACGTAGATACTTAGAATTTGAAGTAAAACCCACGAAAATCCCAATCGCTAAAATTCCTAAACCACAACAACCTACTAAAATCAACCAATTGGTTCAGAGTCAAACAATTTGTAACGACCGATCTTATACCGACGAATAGAGCCACGCATCTGTCACGAACCAATAGAGTCGGAAGGGTCATCTTAATACAACCCTTAAGGAGAACATACGTTGGCTAAGCTAAGTGTTTATCGGATCGAGGAAGATTCTCCAGTAACATCATGCGAAACTTCGTATTGTATGAATCTAGATCCAAGATGGTGTTTCTTTAAATGATATTTATTTTGCAAATAGGTTTTTCAAAACCCTTTTACACGTCAATTTTTTCGTCAGTTTAAACTAGATGAGACCGGTGTTTCCTAGCTGACTACCCTGAGAAGAAACACTGAAACAAATTCAGGCGTCAAAGTCTCTTTTAAAGAGCATACAGCAAACATGTAATGACCAAATCATATGAGGACTATACAGATTAATATTCTTTTTTTACTGTTTGAGATGGTCTTTTGTGGAAAGAACCACACAGTTTGACTTTGCACATATTACCTCATAAAATGGTTACAGTTAACCAGTATTTGCAGAAAACAACCACTCCCAACTAGCTTGGTAAAGGGTCTATCTATGCACAGTTTTGCTATGGAAGTACGGCTAGACCGTTTAAAAAAATCATAGCAGAACCTACGAAAAATCCTAACCGGCAAAATTCTACTGCAATCTACCTAACGAACCAAGTGGTTCAAGGTCAATCCATTCGGAACATCCGACCCTACGAATAGAGCTGTGCATCTGTCACGACCCAATATATAAGAGTCGGAAGGGTCCACTCAATACAGACCCTCGAGAACATACGTTCGCTAATCCAAGTGTTTATCGGTTCGAGGGAGCTTCTCTAGTAACATCATGCGATATTACGTATTGTATTAACCGTACTTTTCGGCTTTTTTTGTGAATAATAATAATATTGTTTCTGTTAATGATAAATCGTCCAGCGTCCTACTAGCAGGACTTTCAGTCCTTCCGGTAGGACGCACCTTTTTTAATGAATATTACGTGAACGGTCCAGCTGGCAGGATTTGTAAAAAAACAAGTAGATAGTCAGTCTCTTTCTGATTGTAGGAGTGTTTGTTTCATCGTTCTAGCATTAGTGTGAGCGAAATGGCTACGATATTTAGACGTGGAGATCGCGTGCGTTCGCTAGCATCGCACTACGATGCGTCGGGAACGAATAACGCCTGGAGTCGTCAACAATTTGGTGATGAATTTGCAACATCTTAATGTTATGGCCGACATTTTGTTATCAAAACCGTTTTGTACACCACAAAAAAACAACAGAAAACCAGCTGATATATATAGAAAGAAACACAATAACTTCTTCCCGCGTCCACGTAGACGAAACCGCGGTAAAGTATTGAATGGTATAATACTTTATAAAATAAAAAATGAATTCTACAATCGTAATTACAACATTGAGCACCTACCAAAAGTATATACAAACATATCAATACAGGAAAAGTTTTTAACCACTGCGTAAATTTTTTTTGGTGGCTCAGTGTAAGTAATAGAACACATTTCCATTTTTAGTTTATAACTTTTTTTTTCACATTTTTCCACCTTGTCCCATTTTGAAATAAGCATAACATGGACATAATTTAGTCGTAATACTATTAAATACTATGAATGAAAACGCGCTGGCCGCCGCGCCGCCCGTTGTACGAGACGGGGGTGCGGGGGGAAGGGGGCGGGGGTATGCGGCGCCGGCGGCGGCCTTTGATGTGCGAATCTGCAGTACGTCACTTGCGGAAGCGGGGTTCGGACGTTCGCTCATATTCATCCCTGCGCGCGTGTGTGCCGCGTACTCGTGTCGTCACGATGTCGAACTTTACTCACCGCGAATACTACGAAATGGTGCGAGTGTATCTACTTAGCCACGAAAATTTACGAGCAGCACGAAGAAGATATGAGAGGGAGAGCGTACCTCGTATGCGAGCCCAAGGGATCCGTAATCCTACGGTACCTAATGAAAGGACAATTCTTGCAGCAAATCAAAGGCTGCTTGATCACGGCCAGTTCAGAACCCCGAGCCATGCACTAGGGTCTGGCAGACCTCGACTGGCAAACAAAAAATAAATAACGCTTTCAATGAAGTGAAAAGTGATACTAGTGACCTAAACAAACTAAATGCAAACTTATTTTAAACGTGCACGTTTATGCCTGGAAAAAGGAGGAGGTCACTTCGAACAATACCTTAAATACTGTGATTAACGAAATGTAGAGGTAAGAAATTATAAACAATCTTAGTGTGTTAGGTTCTTTTTGATTGGACATTGTTGTAAATAGGTAGTTGATTCCAATTTTTTAAATACGCCAGAATGCAATTTTTTCAATTCAAATTTTATCATGAGTAATTATCATACATAAATGTTTTAATTTGAATGTAAAAATTATTACTTGATTTATTTTCTGCATTTTGATGGTCCTAAGCCCATGAAAGTATGAAGGAAAAATTGGAATTACCTAAACTTAAAAAGTAGCACGAAATTGCGGTCAGTAACCGCACCGCGTAGGTACTTACGTCGGCGCCGTCGCATCGAGCGATCGCACATAAGTACTTACCTACAACTCAGCTGATACAGCTTGCCGGTCGGGCGACCAGTCGACGCGTGAGTCGGTCAACCGGGCGCCAGACTGGCAAGCGACCATAAAATAAATTTCTATGTAAATAAGTCTCGTAAGCGATAACTTTATTTTTTACTATTAACACATATCAAAATAAAAAATACGTGTTTATTAACCTTTCAATCGTGATAATGACAGACACAATTGAAAGACAATAGGTGCGCGAACGCCGGCGTTCGCTTGGGGTTTAATGAATTAAAATATATTCAAGTTTATCATGACAAAATTTGCGCACTGGTTAAAAACTTTTCCTGTATATTATAAAAATAAATATATGTTACCTACCTAACCTTACTGTTATTTATAAACACAACAACATAACTTTTCGTTTATTTCAAATAAATAAATAATTAAAAGTGGGTAGTTCAAAATGTTTGTTTCCCCTGATTTAGTGATTCGTCTGATTCGTCCTGCCAGCAGTCGGCGTACTGCCAGAAGGACGAGCGTCAAATTTCATACAAATTAAAGTCCTGCCAGCAGGACTTTAAAAGTCCTTCCAGAAGAGCTTCTAGAAGGAAATTTTTTTGGACGATTTATCATTAACAAGATTGTTTGCGGAAAAAACTAATACGATTATTTTATTAAGTCCAGGAAAATACAGTGGAAATAAATTGTTAAGAGGAGAGCCAGAAAATGTGGCAGAAGATAGAGGAAGCCAATCAGGGGGTAATTAAAGCCATAAAAGATGACATCAAATGGAGGGTCGCGATGGTTAAAATCGTCTCTCAATTCATTGCAGCATTTTTTTTTAAATATCGCAGTATATGCAGAGATAGGAGTATTTTTGGCATGGCATAGGTATCTTTAATCTTTAATTCTTTATTGTACACAAAATATGTGGATATCAGAGTTCATGTACATAGGCGAGCTTAACTCAAAGTTGAGTTTTCTTCCTTCCAAACAATTCAGTGATAGAGAGAAATAGGTATTTTATTTCTTAACTTATATTATTGTTTTCTTTTATTTTAAGTTAAGTATTAATTAGATTTAGTAGTTTTGTTTTTATTTTATTGTTTTTTGTCCTGTGCGAGTCTCAAATAAATGTTTTCTGTCTTTCTTTCTAACCTATAAACTAAGTCTATAATAAAAACTGTCTCAACACACAATCTTCAAGACGAGCATTGTAGACACGTCTGAATCGGCAAGTAAACAACCAATCGAGTCACGAACGACAACGAATACGGACAAACTGTGAACACTATTGAATACTTATAAAACGAATGGGAAGAATGGGCCTCCTCGGAGAGCCATCGACGAGGAGAACGTGACGCGAAACGTAAAGTTAACTGAACGCGCGACGTTTAGCGGCGGTTTGGGTTATGGTGCGAGTTAGAAGGGGTTGTAGATGAATTACAATTTACCTAAGTACTTATGCTTACTACAGAAAAAAACCGGTCAAGTACAAGTCGGACCTTTTTATAAAAATGGCAAAAAAAATATGTCTATTGTTTAGCATTTGTTGTTATAGCAGCAACAGAAAAACATAATTTGTGAAAATTTTAACTGTATAACTATCATGGTTCATAAGAAACAACCTGGTGACAAACGGATAGACAACGGAATCTTAGTAATAGTATAATATATACCTTTTGGGAAGGGACCCTGAAAAAAAAAATGTGATTTTATGACATTACTATTCTTTGATGTTGTTACGATTTATACTATCGTCACGAGAGGTGTTATAGTCGCAACTTCGCAAGTGGGCTTAGTGAAAATAAATTTATTTATTTATTAAAACATCTTTTACAGTATTGGTACATACTGGTAGTGGTAGTGGTGATTAATACAAATACAAACTCATTAAAAAAAAGACCCGTTTTGACATTTGAGAAATACATTGAGACATACATTCTAGTAATTTAACTTGGAAGGAAACTGAAAGTAACAATTAAATAAATAATTAATTACATAGAGTTTAAAAAAAAAATAGTATCTATAAATTTTTTTGACGCGTAAAATAATGTGGTGGAACATATTGCGAGTGTTCTTTTTGCGTATTTAAGTATTCGTTTTGACAGATGTCAAAACTGGCCTTTTATTTTTTGACAACTTCAAATGCTGCCATTAAAAAATCCCTCCTTTTTATATTTAAACCACACACTAACGGCTTTACTGGAACTCCGTATCATCTAACCTTCAAAGGAATAAGTGCCTTATAATAACAATAAAAGAGAAAAAAATGTAAGTTTGTTTTTGCCTTTACCTTTTTCACGTTTTGGTGTTCGGCCATGTTGCCCCAGCAAACAACAAATCTACAGACTTACAAAAACATGAATATTAATGATAGATACGAGTTTTTATCAGAACATTGGTTAAAAAGGGTAATCGACCTGATATGTATATAATTTTATGCAAAAAAAAATGGTTGCCTGTAAAGTCGGTTTTACGGGCGAAGATTTTACGTGACAACGTCTCTAGTGCTGCGCGCGCGGCAGACCGATCATAGTTGAGTGGGAGAGAGACGCAAGGCATTCGGCGGGCCTCTCTCTCGTTCGGTGACTCATCGTAACGTTACCGAGCGTTACACTTTTTCATAAGTGACTCCCAGCCGCAACCTAATTTAAGACGTTGTCACGTCAAAAAACTCGTAACGTCACATCACGACTGCCATTAGGAAACTACATACTAATTTAAAATCTAAACATACTGCTGCCAAAGTTGCCCTAAGGAAACATATTTGCGAGATAAAAAGTATCATATGTTCTATTCCAGGACAAGGTCTATCCGTGTGCTAAATTTCATCTAAATCCGCTCATCCGTTCGAACGTGAAGCAAACATACAGATCTCCGCCTTTATATTATTAGTCTAATTAATAACTGCATGGAGTGTGAAGCAAATTCAATGACATACAATATTCCGATCATAAACGAAACACTTGTCTTACAATAATTTGATCAGAACCTCCTTAATCATTCCTTAACTTATGTCGTCTGCGCACACACGCTCCCAAGTATTCCAACTAAGTAACTAAATTACGTGTCGCTTAAGAATTACGTAGTGATGGATGACACATTACGGCACAGTGTCGTGGTGTGTTGTGAATGTAGTCGCACACACGTCGAGAGCTCTTGTGGGTCGATTTGGTGGAGCATGTCAAACACAGGCGGTTCAGGACATCTCGCGGGATAGAGCGAGTGTTTGGCGACACTTACTCGACAATGACAGCACACTCAAGTGTTTGTGCACGCCAGACCGCGTCGAGTTTGCACACACACTTGCCTCACTAAGATTTACTCGCATAACACTGCTCTTAATTCTTACTAAAGATGTGAGTTTGACTAAGGTAACGGTAAATTGTCTCAGACATGAAAAAACACTCACAACGGCGTGCAAACGAACTACGCTCAAATGAAAATATGATGGTTTCTGTCATTAGATACATGCACTGCACTTGGCGTACTAAACTGTCGTGCAATTCAATTTAACAACTCCGTCAGCATCGCAAAAAGATGGCCTCATCGTCACATTTCAGCGCGGGCGCTAATAAAAAAGCGACTAAGTGAAAACTATTATTTTCGCATCATGGACACTTTTTACGATCCAAATTAAAGTTTCTACTGAGTTTTTCCATCGCTAACGACTTGTTCGAGTTAAGAGAGACAAGAAACGCTTTTGTGTCTGGAGTAAATTAGATATCTAGCAACGAATCTTTTTGCTTGCCACGAAGGGAATTAGCTTCTCGACCCTGTTTTGGTCACGTTATAAATCCTCTGTTTTATACACAAGTGAAGGTACGACAAACGGGCGCTTTGTTCAACAAAAACAGTCCCTCACAACCGTTTTAGGGTAACACATGATAGGCTTATTAGAAAAGTTTTTGTATTTAACTTGGGTATTCGGATAAATATTTATTTAGATAGGCATAATTTGGTACCAATATTTAGCGAAAATATAACAACATCTATGTTACAATATAAAAACTAAAATTCAAAATCCCATATCGCGGTTTTTAGAGTTTTCCGCGCAATTAAAACCGAATCACTTATCGGTCAGTTTCCCAAATCAGCCAAAACATCCGTCTGGTCGAAAGATCCTCCCTTTTCTTCGGGGGCATGTGGGACTTTACCTCTAAAAATACTCTACTACACAATAAACAACTGTCAAAGCGCCATTGAATATAGCTCAGTAACTAATCAGTTATCCAGTTTACTGGCCGGAAAATTAATAATGCACGATACCGACAATCACAACCCCCTATGACGGCCTACAACGTTTTCCCCAGACATGTTCTGCGTATCTCTTCATATGTATGTGTTTCTCATATGAGTCGAACAGTCGATAATGCGACAGGAAATGTTTCAATGTGTTTCATGGAACAGTCGCCGGTTATTCCCAGCTGAGTCCGGACGGAGTAGGCACTCAACCTGCTCCGCGATACGTTTCCCGGTTTCGAATTCAATTCCATTCGTTCCGATCATCGGTTCGCATTGGAGATAAAAATCTAATTTGGGAAAACGTTGGCGTCAACAGTTTTTGGACAGCGCATGACATTTGAGATCGGCCGTCGCGATCGTAGCAATGTAACGCTCAAAGATTGAAACGAGTATGGACATTGAAATACGGAAAAGTTAGTCATAAAAAGTTACAGTGTGCTGTTCATGTTGCACGAGATATGAATGAATACTTTAAATCTCCGCGGAGTTCCATTTTATACGGAGAAGAAGTAAGACAAACACGGAGCGAGTAGTCTTTCGTGTATACTCTCAACTTCCAAGTTGTGGGATTCAAGTTCTGTGAATAACAGAAAGCCTTAAAATGACCTGAATAAGTACCAGACTGTCTAAATTTCAGCTCAAGCCCCGCAGTTTGGAGGCCGTTTGAGCAATAAATCATTAACAGATTGTCGGAATTGTGTTCGAGTCGAAATTAATTGATAGATATTACAGACGTAAATTGTGTCCTTCGAGACTTAAAGCAAACTTTTTGATAACCACTTCAATTTATAAGGCATGCTGCATCTTTGTAATTTTATCTCTGGTAGAAAAAAGTTGTACAATTGCCCACGGATCTTGAGCGCTGGCTTCAAGTTGCGCAGAAGTCAAATATTTGGTCTCTTTAGTGGTGCAAAATGAGACGCGGCGGCGGGGAGTGTCAGTGATTGGCTCGCCGCGCCATCACGTCATAGACGTCATTCATGATTCGCTCTCTGCGCTGATGCATGTATGTAACAACGACGACGATTGGCTCGCCAATGTATGGAATGCGCAAAGCGATTCCCACTCTGATGCCGAGCGCTCAAGATCCGTTTTGGCAATTGTAACTAATGACTTAAGTATAACCAATCATAATATAATCGTGCATTAGGGACACCGTTTATTAGCTTCCGACATAATATGACAACATGAGGAAAGAGGGAAAGCTGAGGAGGAAATGTCATTACTAATAACACCTTCACAATACAACATCGTTAACGAAAAGTACACCAACGTTTTAGCGCAAGAAAACATTAACTGAAATGGCAATGTACCTACCGAGTAACAAAGCTTTAAATGAAGAATTAACACAAGAATGCAATAGAAACAAATCGAAACCTTACTACACAACTGTATTTTTTTTTTTGAAGTGGGAAATCTAGTTTTTTTTTCCTATGGTAAAAATCATCCTATGACAACCCCCGCTCTTGGGCGGGGCGGGAGATAGTGTTATTGTTAGATTGTCTTACTGACTAAAAAACCCATCCAGTTCTTTCAAGCCTTCATGCCGAGGCTCGAGCGCCCTTTTGGATAACCCAGGCCCCAATCATCTCGCTCTGAGTGAAGCGAGAGTTGCAGTGGCCTAGATGCGGAAAGCAATAAACACACGGACGAGCAATAACACTGCTCAACTCTTTGCTCACTCTGCACATAGATCTGGATATGTTCCATGATAAGATATTTACATACCAAATTTGTAAACGTTATATATTCAATTTAAGTTTTTGTAGTTTATAAGTTTTTTTAGTTTTGCTTATTATTCTCTAACATTTTAGAATACAAGTGTACTGTACTGTAAACTTAAGATTTTTTTTTTTCCATATAGGCTGCTGCAAACACAACTTGGCGAAATGAGGTTTTATAGATCCGTCGAATACTCGATACTCATTTAATTTAATTGGGTGCCCCTTTTAGTACATAAGTCACACGCGGAAGTGCCCAGTCCTCATACACTTTGGGGGACTTAACGAGTACCACCGATGCTTCTGTGAACGTGGCCACTCACTGGGCCCAAACAATTTAAGTACCAGCAGTTTTCCACTGACTGAAAAAAAAAGAAGGTGGAACGAAAGGGCGTGTCAGACTTCTGTCATAGCAGCGAGCGGCGCGGCGAGCGGGGCGGCATCGGTACACGGGCGCGCGGCGCTATGAGCGGCGTCTCGTGGCATGCTTCAAACATTCGTCATACTTTTGATCTTACCGCTCGCCGCCTCGCGCTTAGCTACCGCTCACATCGGCTAGGTCAGATCAGGCCGTAAAGCTCATCTGAGTTTCTTCATTGGCCCTTTACGTTCTAGGGCCACTGTAACTCCTTTTAACGTTCGTGCAGCCCTAACAGGAGTGCAAATTACCTACATAAACTTCAGACGAAGATCCATCAGTATTTAAGGTGGGTTACGCTCGTACGATAATTTCCTCCGACACTTCACCAGACAATCTATTCCCTTTCATTAGCCCGTATTTCTGCAATTTATCCCGCAATACCTGGCTAATTTCATCAGGTCCTTTGTCACCGGCCAGATTTAGAGCCCACCTAAATATTACTTGTGCCTAATTGAAACCCTCACCATAGGATAGATATATACAGAAGACAATCTACATACAAAGCGCGTTCGAGCAACGCACACATAGACACCGCTCACGGACACGATATCTCGGCTCAATCGCCCGGTCGCACTCGTACAGTTCGGCGCAACGCGCTGATCCTAGCGTGATCGCCAAGCGTAGGTATAAAAAATGAAGTACATACATGAGATTGACTTCTGTCAGCAACAGCAGGGGCCCAGCCGGGTCGAAGCCTACTGGGGCCAGGGTTATCCGAAAGGGCGCTCGAGCCCCGGTACGAAGGCTAGAAGGAACGGGATGGGTTTTTTAGTCAGTAAGAGTCTGACACTATCTCCCGCTTCGCCCAAGAGCGGGGGTTGTCATAAGACGATTTTTCCCATCGAAAAAAAAAAAAAAAATTGACTTCTGTACCTATCTATTTTGTGTCCTCACCTTGTGTACCGAGCTGATAAATTAGAAGCAGAGGGTAAACTTAGACGAGAAAAAAACATAATTAACAGGATAGCGTTCCCAGCCCAACCATAAATAAAAGCACAACTCAATATTAGAATATTACGTAAAGAACCTGGCACTAGTTTATTAAACATCCTAATATACTGTTAATTACTAGAGTTATACAGTAATGTGGCTTAGATTTTAATTAAGTAGGCTGGTAATTAAAGTTTGGATACTATAATCTTATGATTTTAATAACAATATAATGAACTAATCAGTTCTTTTCTATTATTTTTGGGTCGGGATATAATCAAATATCTGCTTTCACTCCGGGTGGAACGATAGGGAGTGTCAGACTTCAACTGAATAAAACTCCCGTGTTCCTTCAGCTGCCCTTTGCGTCCAGACGCAGTGAATTTACAGTAGGTGCCCCCCATAGCCAAGTTATGACCGTTTCGTTTCGATTCTCTTTCGTCGTTTGCCTCGAGTCGGCCACGCCTGCGATTCCATTGGTCTGGACGTCATCTCACTCAAGGCACATAGCTAGAACAAAGGAATCGGAGGCGTGGCAGACTCGACACGATCGACGAAAAAGAAAAGGGTCGTAACTGTTGTAACTTGTTTTTAGCCTATACTAGCTGTGCCCGCGACTTCGTTCGCGTGGACTACAGGATTTTGAATTTATTTTTTCTAAAATAAAAGTAGCCTATGTTACTCCTTATTACATCAGCTACCTGCCAAAAAAATCCCTTCAAATCGGTCCAGCCATTTCAAAGATTAGCCCAGACAAACAGACAGACAAAAATTTGTAATAAATGTTATTTTGGTGTATGTACCGTATAAATATTCATATGTATGTAGTAAAAAGCAGTTATTTCTATATTACAAACAGACACTCCAATTTTATTTATGTGTTTAGATATATGAGGCGTATTAAATACACACCAAAGATTACCACGCGATGTCCGAAATTAAGAATTTAAAGTTGAATATTTGACAAACAAAAAAGCCTGAAACCTTTGTCATAGCATTGAAGAAGGGTCTGGCACGTTCACAGCTCCATATAATTACAAAACCGACCCACATAGACTTAATACGACCTTTAAGTTATCTACCAACAATTACGACATAATTTTATATGGCAACCGACATAATAATTAACAACATCGAACAATTATGTAGTCAAACAGCGCCCTAATGAAGCGCCAGTCGATCTATCTTCAGTAATTGAACAGAACGGTTGACATGTTGTAACACAGTATAAAAACTTGTTACAAGCAAAATGGCCAGGGTGCTGGACATTACATGAAACCTTAGGTCTAGAGTTAGGAGCCATTAATCACTGCAGAGAACTTAATTGGACGGCTGTGTGACAGAGAGACACGCAAAGAACTTGGGTGTAATAACGGCGATGTAAACGTAAGTATACAGAAATGTACAGATAGGAAAATTATGTTATGGTAAAATAATAATAATAAGAAATTACACTTTTCAATTTTCAGACATTTTATCACCAGATTGGAGATCTAATGGTGCGTCCAGACCTGGCGCGTGCATTTCATGTTCGTACGAAGCGCGCACGGCGCAGGAGCTTCTTACGAACGATCCGTGCACGATGTTTGCCGTTAGATTTCCAATCTGGTGATAAATGTTTAAAAATAGAAAAATACAATTTTTTATATTTTTTATAATTTATTAACTTTTCCCGCTTAAATTTGGAACGAGAGAGTATATCAGTTTTCCTGACAAAAACCCACATAAGTCCTTCAGTTACCCTTTGTGCTCTAGGGCAATAGTTACTCTTTTAAGCGTTCCCGCAGCAATAGCATGATTTAATACATGGGTGTACAATTGCCAAAATGGAACTTGAGCGCTCGGCGTCAGAGTGGGGATCGCTTTGCTCATTCCATGCACTGGCGAGCCAATCGTCTTCGTTGTTAGATACATGCAGCAACGCAGGGAACGAATTAGGAGTGACGTCTATGACGCGATGGCGCGGCAAGCCAATCACTGGCACACCCCGCCCCCGCGTCTCACTTCGCATCACTAAAGAGACCGAATACCAAATATTTGACTTCTGCGCAACCGCTCAAGATCCGTGATGGCAACTGTATATATTTTTGAAGTGAAAACTTCTTTAGCGGCGTTGAGCACTTTTTCTGTAATGGGTATAAAATCTTAAACTCGCGTCAGGACACGTGACCTGATCGAAAAAGCGTAAGACGGATGGAGAGTATTTAATGTAAAATAATTGTAATAGTTTTAAAGTGTTAAATTTTTAATGTAATATAAATTGTCATGTTTGTGTACGATAGCGCAATAAATGAATATTGTATTCTACCACATATGATAGTACTTTTATACTGATAAAGCAATTGGTGCAAAATTATTCCCTAACCATTCCAAAATATCAAACATGCTCAACGTTAATAATCAAGTTTTCACTTCTGCCGGCACTCCCGGAGTGCAATTTTTTTTTTTGTATACTACTTTGGCAATTTGTTAAGAAAACCCTTTTGTTCAATCTCTTGATGTTAGTTTGTTTTCAAGAGAAGGAACTTTTGCCCCTCTTTTTCGCAAGTCTCTGTCTTTATGCGAATCTGCTGCTCAGTTTGAGGATATCACGTCACTTCAACCGCATGATGTAGGCCGCCATCTCCCCTTAGTGCCGTTGCGAGGTCATTCACGTGGCTTGAAAGTCTGTTTTGGTATTTCATGCTGTAGAAACTTATTTTCTGCTTTATTGTCCTTATGTTGAGACCTTGCTACGAGTAGGTACCATCGTGATCATTTATGTTGGATATCTTGAAAAAAAATTCGCTTGAATCCTGCGAAGCGTCGCCAAACCAAACCCTTTGAAGTTTTCGTTTCAAGTGCAAGCAAAAATGAACTAAGCGGTGGTCATGCGGAAGTGTCTTTGTTGGTACTTACATGTATCTACTATATTGTCGCACCGTGAAACTTAAACAAAGTTCCAGAATCTGTTTATAGAATTTTCATGGCTTTACGTATAAATACAGGCCCCCGACCGAAAGTCAGTTTTGATTACAATCACGACAAGTACGAACAGCGATATCTAAGTGATAGTGATTTTACTTAACGACCTAACCGATTCTAGTACTCATTGACTGATTTTACCTTGTGATTGGACAAATTTATTATTGTTTGTGGTAAATAAAGTTCTCTGCTAGTAAACCGGTATTTAATTACTCACGTTCGCTACAATATGTATGTCAGAACAGGACGCCGGAAAGATTAGAAGTACATTAGTAGATTGTTTTAATGTGTAACGTAAATAATAGGACGATATTTTTGCAAAACTTATTGAATCTTCGCTAAAACAAGAACAAAGAAGTTTGTTCAATAGAGACTTTTGCAGAGCTCTTTTTACCTAGTTCAGATTTACTCGGAAACCGAGCACCACGTATCAGTTTTCTCGTTGAAAGTCCACCTCAAAAAATCATCCTGTATAAATAAAACAAGGGACATTTGGGCTGTATAACAAAAGCTTCGGACATCAATTGACCTGGATTTTACTATCATGTCGTAAATTGATAATCAAATACCAATTGACCTAAAAGTTCCATTTTAATTATAGTTAAATAGCAATTTGTGGTATTTAATTACCAAATCTACATATTTGGTAGTTTTTGCGGTGATATTATATTGAATGGTTAGTAATTTAAACCTAATAATTATATTTTTCTGTTAATAGTAAACATTGCTTTAAAAATCTGAGTATTGTTCAAACCTTTTCAAAAACACAACTCAAGCTTAACGATTTTCCGCCATTTTTCACTTCAGCGCTTTTTCGTTAAGTCGTGTACAACAGCCATCACTAATTGGTTAAATACTAATGAATTATTTGACATAACAACGTCGTTAAAATAATCGTTTCACAGTCCATTATTTTAATTGTTTCTTGCGATTTATAATCGTTTTGTAATATATGGTAATTACAAAATGAGTTTCGGTTTTAAATTTGACAATGTTTTTCTGAGATTTACTTATAGTGTAATCAATAATCTGAAGTAGCATTATTTTTGCTTGCGTTTTATTACGTGCTGCAGAGCGCAGCATACCAGGTATTAAAATAATACTGGGGCCAGGGTTATCCGAAAGGGCGCTCCGGTATGAAGGCTTGAAGGAACGGGATGGGTTTTTTAGTCAGTAAGAGTATGACACTATTTCCCGCTCCGCCCAAGAGCGGGGGTTGTCATAGGATGATTTTCCCATCGGAAAAAAAGGCAATAAAATAACGAATCGCGTTGGAAACACTATACTGCGCTCCAAAACCCAGATCATTGACGTGGCTCATAAGGCTGCCCAACTTAAGTGGGACTGGGCTAGACATGTCTGCTGAATGCCGATCGCGCGGTTGGCCAGTAAAACGCAGGGTTGGTGCTAAAGTCACACGACGTGGTCGTGGCAGACCAAAGAGATATCGGGACGACTTAGATTCCTTCGGAATTGGCAAGATGTGGCTCAACGGAAAAAATGGAAGGAATGGAGGGAAGCCTTAGCCCAACAGTGGGACAATAATATAGGCTAAATATAATAGTGTAATAATATTTTATTACGAGTAGGTTTATTACAAAATCCAAAAATAAAAATCATCGTTGTATTTAATTAGCAGTCAGGTTCACTCTAGAGACCACTACAATCACCAGAGCAGACTACGCCAAACATCTAATTAAAATTAAATACGTAACGAAGACAAAACTAATTATAATGAATGGTTTTTGCAACGCAGCGCACCGTTGCGTAAGAAACTTTATGTCACCTAAATCTTATTCGCTAAAGTAAAACCGAAAAAACTCAAAAAGAAACATAACTGCGTTCTAATTGGTTACGCTCGGAAACTTTGCCATAATGTGTCTTATATAATTGCATAGGAGTATTATGATACATGGTTACTTGCCCAGCATGACGTGTAAGGAACTACGCACATTACTTACCTCTTTTTGGACAGTTCTTTTAAAAGTTTTGTAACTTTCAGGCCATTGACCTGTATGGAGCCAAGCTGCCTTTAACGCAGTTCATGACTGGCGATTGACGGAAATGTAGGGTCTCCTAGCTCCTGGTAATCCGGCTCTTTACATTGATCTTGTCTAATGATAGTGAAGAAAGAGGTCTACAAGCCCAGAAGATCTCTGTTCACTCTTGAGACGGGTTAGTTGGAAACCCATCTGGTAAAGTTCCACACTTTTGCTGTAGGCATAATAAATAAAAATAAATAAACAAGGCAACAAGGTTGGAGAACATACCTGTCCATGGTTGACGAAGCCGTGCCTCCTGGCGATGTCATCGACGTGTTCGGGCCCGGCAGGCACATGCACGGCGAACTGGTCGTGGTAGACCGGCTCGGGCAGCGCGGCGCAGCCACACAGCGCCGCCAGCAGCGCCAGCGCGCGCCATGACGTCACCATGACAATGAGCACCACGAGCACAATCACAACCGCATCTGCGACCCACCCGCACAGTACCAACCAACCGTTTCAACTACTAACAACCCTTGACATAAGGAACACCCACACACTTTTTCTCAAACACAAACTCAAACTAAATATTTCCTCGTCTCTAATATTGACTCGATCGAACACTTTGTCATCCCACCTCGTACTACCTGCAACAAAAAAGGTTCAATTAGGATTTTACGTCGAAGGACTTAATTAAAAGGATCTCTGTAATTGTAACGTGTACCCAGGCTCGAACACAAAAGGTGCTTGAGAGATATTAAATTTTAATAAAGAGTAACTCCCGCGGCGGAGGCTCCGCTCTTCATTTAGCATTATTTTTTACGTTCGAACGAACTCCATAAACATAAAGGGGAATTTAGGGTGCGATAAACATATTTGGCAGCGCGGGCGGCACCGCGGCAAATCACGCACCAGATAAAACGCAATAAGCGGACGCACAAACGCGAACAAGTTAAAAAAAAATCCGTGGGAAATCCCGAGATAATCCAGATAAGCCACGCGGCCAAAGTATGAAAAGCCTGACCGTGAATATATCAAAAATATTTATGAAATTTTATTTGAAAATTTATCTGACGTCCGCTACGAGTGAAAGTAAAACCTTTGAACAAAATTCTTTGTGTCCCCCCTGCCAGCGCCGGTTTGGCTTTGTCAGCCTGTCTTTTTATTTTATAGCAGTCTTTGTCAATAAATTAAAAGGCGCTGAAAAGATAAAATCGAGAACCGGTTATTCGTTTAACAATCGTTAATGAACGCCTTATTTTGAGCAATTAGTGAATCCGTTACGGCAGCTCGTTATGGCGATAAGTGCGACCCGTAACGGAAACTGGCTTCTCTTGAAATACTGTTTATAAGACAGCGCCAACTTAGTAACAGATCTGTGAGGCAACAAGTAATCCCACTCAGAACTCCGCAAGCTTTTTTCTCACGTGTGTTTTCACAATTGCCCGAGGGTGCAATAAAAACAATTTAACTTGTTTGCCTCCTGACTTCGTAGCAAGCTAAAAACTGTCTCGTGAGACAATGCTTGCTTTTAAATGTGCACTAGAATTATTCAAAAGCAAAGATTTTACTGAAACTAGGTGTTTTAAAATAAAATATTTTAATTAGTTAATAGTTGCGAGCTTTTTAGTTAGAGTGTATATTTTTTTTAATCTCTAGAAAACTCGGTTTGATTAAAAATCGTTAACTAGCGCATGCTCACCAAAATCAAACTTTATTCGATACTCAATAAATATTAGCTCTTTGCAAAGTAATATTAAATTATTACATAAACTATTTCATGTGCAAAAACAACACAAACTATATTTAGAAGCAGCGCTAATCATACGCCGAACTGAACGCAAACGCAGCATGACACGTGAAATATTCAGCAGACTCAGCGCGTCACTCAATCATTCATCATAACATATCAATAAAGCGTAATTATTTTATTTTGATATCGTATAACAGTTATGAAACATGCAAGTTATTCGCGGGGCACAACTCCACTCACCGTTACACGTATCCTCGTTATTTATACATAACACACGCCCGCCATGTTTTAATGTAATGAAATTTGTTACCTTTGATGTGAAACGTTTCAATTTGGTAAAATTATTAATTGTATAACATTTTTAAACAACCTCAATTCAGTGTCGTTTCGTGTAACATGGGTTTAATATATAACGATTTTCAAGAATTTATTAAAGGTTCACACGGAAAATGTGAAAAATCCAGGATTGGTAACATGAAAGAAAGGGTGGGGTTGAAAGAATTTCTCTGCTGGATATATTGTGGTCCCGTATCTTATAAAATGCTCACTGAATACTTACTGTAAAATCAATTCAATCAAAGCAAACTTGTATTTCTTCATGCACCTTTTACTTGCAGGAAATACTAAATAATATGTGCAATATACTTTTAGCCTGGTATCGAAGAGCGTAGGGTTTCGCGGCAAAATAGTAAGTACTTAAGATAATATCGTGAAGTTTACGATGATATGCTCGAAAAGGATATTAGAATTCGCGACTTGTCTTAAACGATATCAGCATATCGTCGTCTTAAGAGTGGAAACCTACATAAATGCGAATGAGGAACCTTTATAGGAGGAAGAAAAAACTACGTCAAGTAAAATTTGATTGAACAGCTTATTTATTTTACTTTAGTGTGACATTTGGGTACGTTTTCAGATGCATTTAAGTTAGGTATATATTTTTATGCAAGTTATTATCGTAAAAACGTCAAATGCTACTTAAAGAGTTCTTACGACTTTATGAGATTCTCCTGAACTATCTTTGACGAAATTAGGACGTGCGTTCCGTGGTTTTCTTTCTAACATTGTAACAAAAATTACCAAAACTAGATTCCCCAGCTTTTCAGTTTAAGTCAACCATAAAAAGGATACCCTTTTTACCCCATAAACTAGTGCTTGACTGCGATCCCACCTGATGGTAAGTAGTGATGCAATCGTTGATGGTAAGGCGCACTAGTTTATTACCTTTAGTTAGACTGTGATGGTATCCTCTTCTCGACAGTTTCAGTCCTAAAAGTAAACAGACTCAGGTTAAACTGTTCAATGTTCATACCATTCCTATGAAGAATAAATAAAACTATGAAGCTCAGTGATCCTGCTGAATTCAAAAGCAAAGAAGAGGTTATTACGGGTTGCGGTCCACAAAATCTCAAATTCCACATCAACACATCACTGGGAGGGTGTTAAGTTGTATTTTTATCGCGTCACGCGTTCACCCTTCGGGGTAATATTTAAAAGGTCTCGGGGTCGTTCGAATTAATTTCGGCTATAGCCAGGATAATTTCATTAGCCTACGTAATCGGTACATTGCGGGTCGCGGAGAACCCATATATTTACGACTTAATATCGCATGGAAGTATTTATTCAGATAATATATTTGTTCTACTTTATTTTAAAGCTTGGTTTCACTACGGAACACTTTCTTGGAGTTTAGGTACATTTTGTGATGTGACCCCCAGTTGCCTATAACATTATCCTTTTCATCTCATTTTCGTGAAACTCATCTGGCCGTCTCATCTGCCATAATGACTAGTGCTATCAAGTCACGTTAACTGCGCCAGAAAGCTGTAGCAACATACTTTAGCAATGCCATAACACAGATATTTACATTAAAAGCAAATTGCTTGATACGAAATTGTTTAACGTAACTAATTTTAGTAAATGGGTTTATGCTTTCACGGTTTCTAACGTTAAATAATAAAAGTAGAATACGGAATTAAGTTTCACCATTTTCCTTAACCAGAAAAAGTCGTACCACTCGTTTTTCCTGATCCAATTTTTCCTAGTGTATTTCGGGAAACCCAGTTTCAAACGAAACGAAACAAAAATTAGCGACACAGGGAGAGATACATATCTCGTTCCCGATTTCAGTAGCGTTAACAGAAATCAGATAAGTCAAAGACATTACCATAATCAATTCAGTGCGAAGCGACTCCATGAGCAAGCAAAATACATCTCGCGACTTTATTAAGGTGACAAGTGAGGCGGCACATTCATAACAAGCCGTGCCGATGGATTCCTCGGGGCGCCTAAATCTTGCCGCCGAACACCTCAATAATTAGCCGGTTATTCGCAGCAGTCGAGCATCGCGCCATGAATAAAACATCGTTTGCGAAACACAAGTGCCATTATAACGTCCAATCTAACTTGATCCGCCGCCCCCTTTCTCGCGGACTAAATGAAGGGTACGCGGGGAAATATTGGCAGGTCAGCTCGATGTGGTCTTGATTTACGGGGCCTTCGAGTGCACGGGCCAAATCAAACAGGCACCGTGCAAATAAACGGTGACGTGGCTAACATCCAGTGCTATTACCGATAATGGGATTAATTACAATGCATTGCTCGTTTGTATAGCTAAGCCGGAGGCATGAGTTTTTAATGCAATGGTGGTTTAGTTAGATGCAGTGGCATTCGGTTCATGAGGGAACCGTACCGCATCTATTGGTAGACTATAAGGACCCTCGCCCACGGTGACTTTCTGTAGCGATGCAGTAGCGCGCTCGCATCGATACAGTCGCGATGCTGTAGCGTGTTGGTATTTTTTTTATAGCGTTAACAAATGCAACTAACACGCGTTAGTAGCGATGCTGTCGCGCGTTGCCAAAAAGTCGGCATGGGCACGGGGCTTAACATGCAACTTGGTAGACCTTACAGCTATTTAAAACGGAACAAGCAATGACTTTTTCTTCACTCAAAAGCTTTTATAATTCATAGGATCGCATTTGACCATTATCTTACCTGATGGTAAGCGATGATGTGGTCGATGATGGAGTATATACTTAAATAATATATTATTTTTTCCCCTTGATTGATATTGCTTGCAGTACACCGCAGACTACCCCCTTTTTTATTTTAAGTTCTTATATTCCATCCCAAGGTTGTCTGGAAGAAATCGCTTTCAGCGATAAGACCGCCATTGTACACAGATTTAAGTTTCTGTGAAATTGTTACTATTTTGGACTACAATAACGTTTATTCTATTCTATTCATGCTTTCCTAGAAGTAATCTATTCACTCTTGACTTAAAGACCCCTAAGGTTGTAGTTATCAGAAAATAGACTCTGTCAGGGAATTCCACTCCTTAGCTGTGCCGACACTAATGGAGTATGTTCCTAAAACGTTTTGTGTGTATGGGTGTGATGATCACTATGCCAGTAACTAGCACAAAGTATAGTAATCGAGCAGTGGTAGCCGAGAGCTAACGGTCCCGACTTACGAGTTGTAGGTCACGGGTTCAAACCTAGCCAGGCGCATTTTTTGTGTAATTTATTTCATCACCACTGCTCTTAAAACGGTGAAGGAAAACATCATGAGGAAACCGGCACCAAAAATTCGAAGACATGTGACATTCACCAACCCGCACTGGGCCCGCGTTGTGGATTACGGCCCATTCCCTCTCACACAGAGGAGGCCTGAGTCGGACATTACAAGGCCGACTATGCTATGCTGTGCATACTTCAGCTAGTCACAATAACAAGACCATTCTAAATAACCCGAGTCATAAGTTCCGCTTCGATTGTAGCAAATGTTTCGCTAAACCCAATAATAGTTCGCGTGCGCTAATTGTAAAGTTCTCATTTGAGCAGCTAGTAGTAAAAGCGCTGTATATTATAGATAAAGTTACGCTGCATCGGCTCTTTGCTCGGCGAATGCATCGCGCTCCCAACGAAATGCCCGCTCTTGTATATGTATGTGAAATATGCAAGTTAGTTCTCCGCTTCAAGTAACTTGCGATTCGAGTGAAATTGTAATCGGTCGGTGAAGTGGACTGTAACTACAGTATTAATGTTTAATAATTGTATATTTTCTTAAAATAGTAGGACATCTATTTCATACTTGTGATTTTTTTAAATTCATGAGATATTTTATGATACCTACGTATTGCGTCAAAGGCTCTGCGCCGAATTATAACACCTTATTTTTAGTATATGCGTAACTTGAAACACGTGTCTAGTATTTTTATGTAAAGAATCTATGTACAAATTTCAAAACTGTATTATGAAAAATCACAAAGTTATAAATTATTGTAATCGATTCAGTTACTGATTCTGAACAAACTATATAATATAATATAATATAATATAATATAATATAATATAATATAATATAATATAATATAATATAATATAATATAATATAATATAATATAATATAATATAATATAATATAATATAATATAATATAATATAATATAATATAATATAATATAATATAATATAATATAATATAATATAATATAATATAATATAATATAATATTCCACAACTATCATTCAACGCGGTCTAGTCCCAAGCTAAGCAGAGCTTGTGTTATGGGTACTAGACAACTGATAAACATACGATATATATATCTAAATAGATACATATTATAGATAAATTACACCCAGACACAGAACAAATGATCGTGCTCATCACACAAAGATTTGTCCTGTGTGGGAATCGAACCCACAACCTCCGGCATAGCAGTCAGGGTCACTAACCACTAGACCAACAGGCCTGTCAAAAGGCCTATATTCAGATTTAGCATGCATTAAAAATAATGTTGTATTGTCAATTCTT
This sequence comes from Mythimna albipuncta, assembly GCA_929112965.1. NCBI lineage: Eukaryota > Metazoa > Arthropoda > Insecta > Lepidoptera > Noctuidae > Mythimna > Mythimna albipuncta. The sequence continues at coordinate 5,686,840 of OV815973.1, forward strand.
GATGGTGTATGGCATCAAGTTAGATGTATAGCACCCTTTACAAGTACAGTACCTACACATTAATGTTTTTTTTTTATTTTTACATAGAAGACCTTAATTTTTTTTTAATGATATTATAGCTCTAGAACCAATTCTATAAAAAATTGTAGTCGTCTCGTTGTCGCACTGTCATTTCGAGCCTGTATCTGTGGGAGCCTTTAAGCCTGGTACAAATAATAATTCTAACCTGGCGATTCGATGTTGAGTCGACATTGAACCTAACCGGTACTACGAAAGCCTGCATAATTATTCACAACAAACATAATCAGCCTACATTAACTTTTATTCATTCACAAAAACTACCTACTTTTTGAATAACAAATGAAAAACCTAGTTCAGTTTAAACAATAGGAATTATCAAGTCGGCTTATTATGCCGAGGCACGCGGTCGCCGTAGCACATTGTGCTACGCCCGGCTACGAAGTGCTACGCTCAGTTAGCGCTACGGGACTTCAGTCTACGACATTCAGAAGCTCTACGAAACTTTGATTCCACTACAATAGAGGTAGACGGTTTGCTTTCAAATAATTTCTATGGGGAGTGGTGGTGATTTTTGTTTGAGATGTTTGGTGGAAATCTGGTGAACTTTATGAACAAAACTATTTCATGAAATGGAGTAAATTGTGCTTATTGAGATTATTAAACGACTATGCTATGCTCCTAATTGATTTGATATCTACACGTTTTCTGTTTTCTTCCATGCTTAGTTACCGCTTTCTAGAACACATAGGGCTCTGAAAAGAAGGCAAAGAAGGAACACGGGAGGATTTTAGTCAGTAAAAGTATGACACGCACTGTCGAACCGCCCAAGAGCGTTAGAAGTCATTGGATGATTTCCCACCTTAAAAAACCCGTAATTGCTTCAAAAAGGCACAATAAAAAACTGTATTAGAATTGAACAGAATAGAATAAACTTTATTGTACAACAAAAGTCTGCCAAGTGCGAGACGGACTCGCCCATGGTGGGTTCCGTAGCAGCAAGTAACATGGTATAAAAGTTCTTGTAGTTCGTTGTAAATTTGATCGACGTTTTAATAATAGTGTATTTTTTTTAGATTTATGACGTATTAAAAAAAAAACTACTTACTAGATCTCGTTTAAACCATTTTTCGTTGGTAGTTTACATGGTAATGTACATCATATATTTTTTTTTAGTCTTATCATTCTCTTATTTTAGAAGTTACAGGAGGGGGGGGGGGGGGCAAATAAATTTTACCACTTTGGTAGTGTCTCTCGCGTAAACTATTTATTCAATTTAGAAAGAAATGATTTTAGAAACCTCAATATCATTTTTGAAGACCTATCCATAGATACCCCCCCACAAGTATGCATTTGACGAAAAAAAAAAAATTGAGTTTCAGTTCTAAGTATGGGGACGCCCAAAATTTATTGCTTTTTTTCTATTTTTGTGCGAAAATCTGAATGCGGTTCACAGAATACATCTACTTACCAAGTTTCAACAGTATAGCTCTTTTTCGGAAAAAGTGGCTGCGACATACGGACGGACAGACAGACAGACAGACATGACTCTATAAGGGTTCCGTTTTTTGCCATTTGGCTGCGGAACCCTAAAAATACCATCAAAATATCTCCAGACTCAACTTATTTTGTGTCGTCGTCAACCCGGCCATATCAACCACAAACGTCCGTACCGCAGCAATAAAGAGGAGTATTAAAAATTACTAGTTCGGTCAACTATTAATGTGTGGTACGGCACTAGTTCGCTAGTGACGTAGATCGTGGACCACGTGACCCAATTGTGGGCAAACAGGATTCATCCGGACGCGAGCTTGCGGAGAAAATCATGTTTGTACGGAATTTGTAGACTTACACCGACTTTGATACGCCCATCAGATGCAAGGCGCGGTAATAGAATATAAACGGTGCCAAGATAGCGATTGTAATGTCGATAAACGGGAGCTCCATTGTCGATCACGTCATTGCTTTCCATTCGGCGAGATAGTGGTCAAACGCGAGCCAGTCAACAAATAAAAAAAGACAAGACTATTGATGTAATTGTAGTCAGTTAATGGGGTAACTAGCTAGTTACTAGCTTTTGCCCACGGCTTTGCCTGCCTATGTCACTCAGGAATAAAGCAGCTTTCTATTTATGAAAAAAAAATTACAATGGGACCAGCACTTTCAGAGAATTACTTCCTAAAAACAAAAAAAAAAACAAACTTAGTGTAGATGTACAATATTAGCGTAGATATAAATACTCGTAGATTTAGGGAATTCCAATCATTAGCTGTACGCATAATGAATGTGTTCCCAAAACGCTTTGAACGCAATAACTATGATTTTCAACCACTCAAAAATACCCCCTCTGATGTTTGGATCTACAGTGTGTTACATAAATAAATTATAATTGAATACGCCCATATTTTTCGAGCAATATGCAAAATAAAAAGGACGCATTCATGCAAGCCCCATTTCCAATTTAGACTGTACCATCACTTTATATCTATGGAGCCTGTATTTTTGTAAAAAACAATATGCATCTTTACAGACCTATCGAAAGTCGAAGACGCTCAAATAGACTGCACTTACTTTCACCAAAACAAAATTTCTCCATAAAAGCATATATGCAATGGCTCCAAAGCTATACAATAAATTACCAAATAAAATGTTATTAGCTAACAACGTAAATAGTTTTAAACGACAGCTTTTTAAATTCTTGAATGACAAGGCTTATTATTCTGTCGATGAATATCTTAATGACAAATTGACATGACAATTTTGTATAATTTAATTTTGACAACTACTTTCGGTGACTTTGTACCTATTATTAAAATATATTTTACGATTATAATTAAGTAAATTTTGATAATTTTAATTTTTTGCTGACATAGTATTACTTTTTATGATTTTGTATGACTTATTTAACTTGATTTAATTTTGACAATTGTAATATCGTTGACATTGTATAATCTTTTTGATGTTACATTTCAATATTTGTCAATTTTCGTTCGCTGACACTGTTTTTATTTTTTTATTTTTTATTAGATTTTGTACATTTTTACAGTTAATTTAATTTTGATCGTATCCATTGACATTTGATTATAAGTTGGACGAAACATTTTGTATAAGATCATTGTAAGTACCCCGCGTTCACAAAATTAAAAAATGAATTTTAATTTGTATCTTAGCTACGTTGGTACATGAAAAGAAGGATGTAAAATATTCTTGAAAGTAAAATATTCAGAAAAGACATTAGAACAGTATATTAACGTCACCACCGTAATTATGTTAATGAGAGAGTAATTAATATACGAGTAATGAATATAAAGAAGGTATTGTTGTTAGAAAATATTATTTCTTGTGTAAGATGAATAAGGGGTTAGGTTTGCATAATATACCTGGTAATTGGTGACTAGTCAAATAATTATTATCAAATGAAAAAGTCATGGCATGAACAAATAATGATGTAATAAATAATTATTACATTAATGAAAAACCGGACAAGCGAGTTGGAGCGCCCTAAGGGTTCCGTACGGACCGTAACAAAAAAAAGACGTTTGTTGTTTGGGAGCCCCACTTAAATGTATAATTAACTCTGTTTTTAGTAAAAAAAAAAAAAAACAAAAATAGATCATCTGTAAAAATTTCAACTGTATATCTATCACGGTTCATGAGATAGCAGTTCAGACGGACAGCAAAGTAATAGCAAAAAAGTCACGTTTTTTAAGCGGGACCCTAAAAACATACCTTACCTTGAAAGCTGTTTAATAGTGAAGTGAAGAATTTCAATTAATTATACCAAGTACCATCGTTCTTGAGAATAGTGAATATTAAATAAATGCAAAATAGAATGTTGCAATAAATTGTAATTACTTAAGGCCAGTATCACTAACTGAGTGGTTCGATGGCAAAGTCCGCAAACCACATAGGTACGAGAAACTATGTATGTATGTATGATAATATTTATGTGTGTTTGTTACTACTTCCCGCTCAAACTGCAGAATGGATTTAGCAAATGGGTACATCATGGCCCCGAAAAAGAACATAGGATACTTTTTCTGAGCCAGAGATTATGTTCCCTTGGGATAATGCTTTACCAACAAGACATTGTATTTGTGTTCGAACTGTATCGTAACCACCGATTACATGCCGTAAGCACAAACAGCACAGACACATATCGTTATTAATCGAATATCGATCATCCGCCGACCGAAGATCGGAGCTATATCACGAGAGATAGACCACAACCGAGTGGGTCGCCGGTCGAGGGCCCCCATTGTATCGGCTCGAAAGGCCCCCTTAACGCTCATGCAAGTGCTTGCAGGGCCCTTACATCGTTTCCCACGTATAATACATACCTGTAATCGAGGGATGCTTATGACATTTATGTGTTCGGGGTCTATCAGCTCAGCCTTTGGTATATCTAGGTAAGTATAGCTCTTTGTTTTGCGGTTAGACTTAAAAGTCTTTAAATAATACGATGTTACCACAAAATAATAAGCCTCTCCGGTTTAATTCATTAAACCCCAAGCGAACGCCGGCGTTCGCGCACCTATTGTCTTTCAATTGTGTCTGTCATTATCAAGATTGAAAGGTTAAAACCAGGCCAATACTCGTATTTTTTTGTTAATGAATTGGAATAAAAGAGAAAAGAAATTAATTGCCTGTTCTTGAGACTCTTGACAGGCCGTATAATTGAAGAACAAATTTTTAATCACGTTTCGTTTTAATAAAACTCTATTAAATTTGAGTAGGTATCCTAAAATTGAAACATTTATTTTTTGTGGCTCTCGAGATACACTGAAGTTTAATTAATGGCTTAGTTAAATTGTAAATTCTATTTTTTTGCTACAATGAACTTTGTTTGTTTGCGGTGACATTTGTCAGTCCTAAAGTCCTTGAGGTCAATTCAAATCATTTACTCCAATCTAACTTGTTTGAAGGTTTCATTTGTAAAAAGCATTAGTAGTATTAATAGTTTGTTAGATATTGTGATATCGAAAGACGACGCATTTCTACTTTTGCCCGTATTAACTAGTAAACTGGCAAGATAATGATACTTTTTGAAGATTTATGTTTTAATAAGTATTCGAATTAAGAAAAAAGAGATTTTTTTTTTTAATGTCTGTGAAGTCAGGTTTCAGTTTATTCTGTCAAGCTGCGAGACGGATAGATTTTAATAAATAATAACGTTTAATTAAATTTCTGGTCTGACAATACATCACTAATTTTTAATTAGTACAAATACTAAAAGGTCTTATTAGAAAAGGTAATATTTAAGCTGTCTCAAGAAATAATATTCGCAAACAGCTAAGTTATTAGCGTTCGTTGGTTTATATCGTAACGTGTCACTCAATTTATGACAGTATGACATGACGTTACAACAGGGCAATCGATTCTATTCTTATTTGTGCATTGTAGCTATTTTTCTGCAATTGTACCTATTTAGTTTTACAGACCGTCACCAAATATCAGCAGTTTCATAATCATGTAAATTATACAGGTAGACCTTTTTTTTCCAATATTGAAAACACTTACCAACGTTCACAAAAAACGAAATACGAAACAATATTCTATAAGCATGGACGCAAACAAGCCAGTTTAAAACGTAAACAAACGAACGCTATTACGTTCGTCAATAGATATTGCTCGCATTGTTTGCACAAGTTTGAATTTTTTTTTAAATGCTTCTATTTTGTTTCGCATTTGTCGAATAAAAAATCACAATTCAAGCTTCAATTTATTTGGTAAAGCTCCAATCTGATGTGTTGGTTTTGTGTGTGATTTACATTTTTTGTATATTAGTGTGATTTGTCCAAATATTTTTTAGCAATATGTATTTATGCAAAGTTTGTTTATAGGCCTTTTTAAACTGGATTTAGCTAGAATGCAAATTGATATAGGGTGTAATTAATATCAATACCCAAACAGATACCATTTTTTTAGGTGAGAAATCATCTAACGGCTTCTTCCGCTTTTATATATACTTTATATTGTTTGTATTATATATGTTATTAGTTATGTGTCGTATAACATAAATAGTACACCACGAACTACCTGCGTACCTTTCTTCCTTTTCTGACAAATCCATCCAAAGGTTGTCTGTAAAAAGACCGCCCATTGTCACACCCTATTAATTTTAAGAAATTTGACCGGTTAATAGTTTTCACTGTTAACATATACAACATATAAATAAAATTAATAATAAAATCCATACCTACACACAGAAAAATAAACATACTTAATGACAGGTTATTAATGATAGGAATTTTTATGTTTGTTTCGCTGTGAGACGCACAATAACATTATTGGTATTTTTTTAACTTATTTTTTCTACATACTTGTTTCTTTATTGAATGTGGCTGTATGCCAAATAAACATATTTCTTTTCCTTTCTTACTGAAACGGGTAAAAAAACTAAAAGCCGCACTGTTTGCGCTGCGAACAACTTATCGTTAAAATTGGTGGCATCTCTAACCTCAAGTTTTTCTATGACCTTTTTTACCTGTTACATGTGTTATGAAAGAATTTTAAACGTTTGTTAAGATGGTGTTTTAAGACTGAACAGAACACCGTAGAGAGAGAGATAAGACGAAGACGTATTGGAAGAAATTTGATAGTGTCACTCATACCCTGTATAAAAAACTGTATTTGTATTCCAGCATATTTAAAACTTGAACAAAGTATCTGTATCAGTAAAATAAAAAAATAAAGCAGAGATAAAAATAATAAAATAAAAAGAAAAATGCAAGCACTAAAGTTCTATTAAAAACTTTTCAACTTCAAACGTAAAAGAAACACTTAGCGAAATTGATATTGAAGAAAAAATCTCATCAAACAGAATACATAGTACTGAATAAATACTAGAACTAGTTGTTGTAGAAAAAACTTTAGATACACAAAAAAATATATATCGTGACCATTTTTTTAAACGACCAGTGTAAAAATACAACAGAGACGTGATCTCTTCGCAAATTGCTGCGATTACACCGTAATGTTCGAGCAGCGCCTTAATTTGTCTCGGGGAGACTCGATATAAGCGCCCCGCCTGACAAAATACCTGTCAGATAATGTTTGCACTGGAAAAAAAATACATTCCCTTTATAAATTACCATTTAAAAGACCAATATATCCATCGAGTGTTGCTGCTTCCTACGCTACGGCGTTAGTAGAACTAATCTAAGTAGAAATAACATCGAAGTGCAATAGTATTTATTTATATTGCAGGCCACAACAGCACGTATCTCAGTACTATAAACCATCTTCCGAGGTCTGATGGAATGTGAGATTAGCAAGTTTTTTTTTTTTTATTATTTTTGATAGGCTTGCGTTTGACCACCATCTCACCTAATGGTAAGCGATGATGTGGTAATGATGCAGTTTTATTTTGCAAAACGTTTAATTACTACTTTTATTTAGAAACGTACAACGTTACGAAAACGGCGCGCAATTCTGTCTCCCGGTTGTCAAAGATGCGAGATGGTGACGTAGGGTTGCGCTCAATCATCGACTTTTTAGTCTAACAGTAGTAAAAATACACACCGTCTAGTAAGTTATTCGTGTGTTGAAAAGAAACTTTTTAGTAAATCTCATCACCACAGAATTACAGTCGGACCCAAGTGCAGAACCATAACTTCAAAAAAAAAGCCTATCGTGTCTTGAAGTGGTAATTCGAAATATTCCCAGCGTGCCGCTCAGCAATCTTACCAGAGCCCCGGCGAGGCCACAATCTTGATGATATGTCGCTTTGACTGGCACCAAGAGCAAGCCGCTTTTCTGGTAAAATGTTCCATGTCCCATTTTTTTTTTATTTCGAAAATCATCCAATGACATCTACCGGGCTTGGACGGAGCCGAAAGGTGTGTAAGACTTTTACAGACAAAAACCCTTTCATTCCTTTTTTGCCTTCGTTCCAGGGCTTTCGCACAACGACATAAGAAAAACCAAGTGTGAATTTAATCATCTAAATTGTAAGAAATTGTTTACCAATTAGTTTTGTAGTGATTAAAGTTAATTAAATTTTACTGCCCCCGATATTCTTTTATTTATTTGTATTCTGATAGCAAAAGAGGCCTGTCGAGGACAAATTACCGTTTAAATGATTTTTTTTGTATCGCCAGTAATTTTAAAGTTATGCTAACAAATCTGAAATATCTCTATTCGTTTAAATTTGCGAAAATCTGTAGTTATTAACAGGGTTAAGAAATAAATACATAACATAAACGAAAGGGTCCGTAATCGGGTAACAATTTATACAACAGTCCACATAATCCTTAAAATTTATTAATTTTCAATGTAAAATTATCTTCCAAAAACGTATTGTATAAAAAACACACCCACAAAATAACATACTTTCCTTATGTACTTAATTTTCATTGAGGTTGAAATAATGGAATTAAATTTTCTCTTATATTCATAATTAGGGCATGTTCCTAGAGGGTAGAATAATAATGAATAACTGTAGCGGAGATAAGTTTGCAATAATCGCCCTTAGGTATACAGAGTGAAACATTATTATCGTACAAAGTGCAAACGGGGCTTACGACTGTATTGTTCAGTCCTTGGTCGCTAAATTGGTTATGAATGACTAATTAGACGGAAATCCTAGTTAATACTAGAATGGTCTGCACGATAATAGGTCCATTATGAATGAAAATTTGAAGGTGAATTCAAATTGTCTTTCGATTCCAGGTTCTTGGTTCCGAACAAACAATTACGGGACAAAGATGGCTGAATGGGGCGTCCAATTGAGGCAGATGAGAAAGATGTTTGTTCACGTTTGTCCATTAGGTGGGCACGGGAGTAATCACGGACCGAATGCGTCGTCTATTGAGTTATGCTGACTATGAATCAACATAGATGAACGAGTCATGGAACAAAGTAGGCCGTTCTGATTTAGGGCATCCATCTGTTCATTCTGAACATCGATGATGTAATGTAACAAGCTATGCGATAGGTTTCTTTCATTCTCTATTCATCGCCTTCAGGAGATGAATTTAAAAAAGTCCAGAGACCTAAGTCTTCTTTATATAAGGAAACTTCTTAGTTTACTTTGTATGTCAGTGTATATAAGAATTGTATTAAAAACATTGTTGTAAAGATAACTTTCTCCTAAGTTAATTAGCATAACATAATGTTCCCACTGTTGGGACTCAGGCTCCCTCTCTAGGAGAAGGAATGGGCCGTCAACCACCACGCGGGTCCAGTGCGGGTTAATTACTGAATAGAAAATTCACAAGAATGAAATCTTGCCTCACCATTCCAAAATCACGTCTATCATTGTCGAGACAAACCAATAGATAATTAGATCAAAGCCCTAGCCTAAAGCACTAGGCATTAGCATGACGCTGACGTGGTGACGTCGACGTTGAAATGTGGACGAGGACGTCTGTGTCTGCACTTACCGATCAATTCGAATTAGACGGCCCGACAGGATGCAGGTAACCGTGCCGCCTTTGAATACTGCCTTAGACCACTCTGCACATAGACTGTAATTGAGTCAGCTTGATTCTCGGTAGTCGGTACCTCAACGGGTTTTCTTGATAGAATGTAAAATTAGACGATGGCGATATTGGAAGATACAGTGGTTATAAAGAGGATTTTAGAGAACTAGCTTAAGCCAGCGGCTTCGCCCGCGTAAAAGTAGGATTCTCTATACAAACTTTGGAACGTTTCATTTCTTTAAGAGGCGAATTTGAAAAATCCTCTCTTAGTGCTCCCCTACGTTATAAAATGAAATCTTGTGCAAATTTCACGCTCCTAGTTCCAATAGTTTTGGCTGTGCGTTGATATATCAGTCTATCAGTTTTTTTTTTTTATTGATATAAACTAGTGCTTGACTGCGATCCCACCTGATAGTAAGCAGCGATGCAATCTTTGATGGTGAGGCGCACTAGTTTATTAAGAGCCTATTCACTCTAGCCTTGAAGACACCCAAATTATAATCGGACGGGAATACCGTAGCAGGCACATTCCAGTCCTTCGGCGTACGCGCTATAACGCTTAGTCCGGACCGTAGAGGTTTCAACAACGTAAGGGTGAATATTCACCGTAGGTACGTAGGGTAGTCCGATGGTAGAATTGCGATGGTGAAATCAAGTCATGCAATTCCTGCGCACACTCCAAAATGCATCTTGTAGAACACCGAAAGTTTCATTAAAGATTAGAACGTATATAACAACGTTATGACTAGATACCATTGAGCAAATCACACGCACTTACAATGCTCCTTTCATGCTAAAAGGTTTCCAAAATCATTAAAGCCATTTAATAAAGCCTCGAAGATGATGTTAGTAAAAAACCAGAATAATGGAGAAGAAATAAGGGGGATTTTCCGCAAATCCTATTTCTTTACTTCGGTTACGCGAAATGGGGAGAATTTCTCTAAAATTGGACAGTGTAAAACTTGTTACCTCTCACGTGAACTATACTGTAGCCATTTTTTTGCCGACTTCAAAAAAAAAAGAAGCAGGTTCTAAATGGTTTTTTGGTTGAATCTTGTTCAGCGATGTTTCACCAAATGTTTATTGATTCTGTTAATCTTAATCTGCAGTCTTTTTAACCTAAAGTTTGACTGAGAACTAGTAGAAAATAGAATAGATGTAGTACAGTAGAGAATGGTTTCTTGCATTAAGTCCACCTAGGTAAGTAGATACAACTACTGTACAAGAAGTTTAAATAAATATAAAAGTCATTACTTTAAGTTTTAGTTGTAGGATAACCAAACTGAAAAATAAAAAAAGCGACGAAATTAGTTTTTCGTTTTAGGTCGTTTCAATTTTTTGACTTGTTTTCAAGCCTGCTTCAACATTATACTTTGAATATAATTTTCTGAATACACTTTAAAGCTTTTAATTGCAAAATTTCAGAGAAATAATCCAGGTAGACAGGAAAATAAGAGTGCTACCGAATTCAAAATATATTTCGTGGTGCGAAGAGAATTCTTGTCGTAGCTATTCACGTCCGCTCATGTATCGGCTCACTTTGTGTAATGTATGCAAAGCGAGCTAATAAAACGCGAGTCGCCCCGGTGGCGCAGTAAATTCGAGAACAGTTGACATTTATCCAAAGTTACATCCGTTACAATAACAGTCGCAGTTACGATATCCGAGCGCGCTCCGGCGTCCATTTGTTCTAGTTCCGGAGGCAGTGCTGCTCGCTGCAGCCAGCTCACTCTAATGTAATGGAAAACTTTACACAAACACGTTCCGAAGCTCCCGCGGATTAGACGTACAGATCGCGTGCCTCACCATCGCTCCGCCGCACTCCGCCCGCGCCTCGCCGCCGCTCGCCTTAAAACATCATTAAAATTCACATAGCAACTACCGCCTGTATCTTAGTGGATACAAAAATATTTGCCGTCACAACGTAACCGAAGCGAGCGTTTAATCAAGTTTACCTGAACGCTGCAGAGCGCAGTTCATGCTTGTGCCAAATTATTTTAATTAAGCCTTCCACAACCGCTATTTATTAGCTATTCCCTCTAGGTAGCTGTTTGATGGAGGTGTGAACAAGCACTAGATACTTGAATACGCTCCGCTAATCAACGCTTTGGAGCTTTGCTTGCTTGGGATCCAGCAGCTCACAAGATCAGCGTCACACACATTATTCGTCTTAAACACGTTTCACTTTAGGTCAAAGGATTACAGAGCTTTGGGAAACCTGAACTAAAGTGTTTATCAATGAATATTTATATTGGTATGATATTGATAGTAATTTATTTTTCGGTCCATCGGGACAGACGGAAGTGCCCGTCGACGGATAAATCTGATATATTTCTGTCCATATAAGCGGCATAAAAATATGGCCCAATAAACGTGTAAACGGAGTGTCAGGTGAGAGATGGATAGCTTAATTCAAAGTCACGCTGTACCGTAAGGCCTTTTTTGTCACGAGGGATGGGGCTTTATACGTCTAAGTAACGGTTGGTGCTGGCCGGAGGAAATGAGAAAGTTATCGGTATCTAAATCCTCGCCCTAGGGACCGTTGAGCGTTTTCCTAATAGATATAAAATCCGGGGCTTCGTATAATTCAATTTCGGTGTGTGGAATGGTAGGTAATGGTGCGAGGCCGGTGTGCGATTTATGTGTGGTCACGTTGACGGTGTGAGATGCAATCTGACGAGCGTGGCGGGACGTGGCGGGACGTGTCGCGCGTCGTCGCCCGGCGAGCGTGCGAGTAACTGTCACCGTGACGTGTGCGGTCAGCTGCGGCCGCCACGTTTAGCTAATATTTACAATGCTTAGTGCCGAGAATCATTTTCAAGCGTGTCTAAACCACATTTCAGCTGACTGTAATTTTTACACAGTTAGCAAACGAGGCTTTAGAAAATGTTTTACTTTTTCACTCTTTGCCGGGAAACATTTAACAACATATTCATTAGAGAGGGTTTTTTGAACGATGTAACAGTGATGGTTTTCGCGTAAAATTACTTTCCTGACAAAGCTTTTAACTAGCATTTTATAGTAAACTAACCAGAACTAGCAACACTGAAACCAAAGAGAATGCTTAAGGATGTCAGCTATTGCTTGTTTATTTTTAAGCTCACTAATAAATTCTTATAAACAAAGGGAATTTATTAGTGAGCCTAGAATTTGATAATGATTAAAATCGCTAAAAGCAACTGATGAAGTTCGAGAATGGCGAGAAAATAAACTGAGGCATAAATATAGAGGCAATCAAGTGAAACGACCGTCGAAATCGCGGCCGTCGAAGTTCAACATAAATCGGGTCAAGACATAATGTGAAGCGATAAACCGTGCAGTTAACATCATAAATTATAACATCAGAGGTCGAACGGCCGTAGGTCATATCCTTAACATTAATGCTATCTGCAGTAATAAACTATCCGGGGTGTCCGCTTCCATTTGTCGTAATATTCACTGGACGAGCCGCACGTGACCGGGGCGAGCGCGATCCTGATTATATACAACTAAATTATACTAATACAATGGTTTGTTTGAAATTACTAGAGCTATCTGCTGAATGTTGGCCGTTTAGACTACCTTTAGAGAGCAAGGTGTACCCAATTTTAATGAATGATAAAAAAGTAATCGACAACAGTTTAAATAACTTAGGATGTTTTTAATATCGTGCGGATTTCATCACGCATGCGGGATTTCTCCGCACGCAAAACCCCCGCGAATGTCCATTTCAAACAGGTATTTATTGAAATTCCCGCGTTCTTTTTTTCTTTTTGAGTTTTTCTGCATGCGGAGCAAAACTCGCATGCGTGATGAAATCCGTACGATATTAAAAACACCATTAGTGCTGTGATTAGGCCACATCGCTCGCAGAATAGAAGATCGATGGGGTCGAAATGTTCTGGAGTGACGTTTCCGTACCTACTGTAGACGCAGCGTTAGAATAGGTCCCACAAAGTGAACCGAGAATCTTGTTAGAGTCGTGGTAATACGATGGATGCGAAAGGCACAGGCCCGGACATTGTGGCGACACTTGGGAGAGGCGTATGTCCAACAATGGACATCTTTAAGCTGAAACTATAAACTGTTTAAATAAGCCAGCCACTCGCATTAAGATTCTTCGTATTTTTTCTGATCTTTTGACCGTTATATTGTAAAGTTTGCAACAGGGTTTACTAGTCCGTGTTTTGGTTCAAATTATGCACGTCAATCGGTGGCAAATCTGAGCCACAGCATCACTAATCACAGCGGAATTGCGGATTTGTGGTAATATTACTCTCGCACGACCATTCTGTAATGCGGAAGTATGGCGGCCAATGTCCATTACCGGACAATCACAGCCTGATGATGATGCTCGATATTTTACTAACATAGTCACTAAACAATTCCAACTTAAATGCCAATTAATTAGCTTAGCAGCCTAACAGCTGTTATATACCTTTTAACTAATTCGTCTGAAAAAAAACTTTTGTTCAGCAAAAACGCTGGAAATTTACTTTCGTTCAAAATGAGTAAACTCGATTTTAAGTACCGCCTACGGCTGCGATTCGAACTTTTAGTTTCACAACTTCTGTGTCTAGATGAAACAAAAGCTCAAAAAATGATCGCGGAAAATGAAAAAAAACTGGGCAAGTGCGAGTCGGACTCACGCACTGAGGGTTTCGTGTAAACTATAATTTTTCCGAATTGTAAAAAAATTTTTTTCGTGACTTAGGTAACAAATTTCCTGTTTTCAGATTTTCCCTATACCTGTACTATAAGACCTTGTTTTGTGCCAAATTTCAGGATTCTGAGTCAACAAAGACCTGAGTATATATTTTTAATTTCAACTCCATACCTTCACGCGTTCTCGAGATAAAATGTCTTAACAGACAGACAGACAGACGGACGGACAACAAAGTAATCATATAAGAGTGCTAGTCGGAGTCGCGCACCCGGAACTCCGTTCAAATTTATAGGTAAGTAGTTCGACTCCCGAATCGAGTCTCTGAAGCTTTTCCATATCACAAAATGTAATTATTTTGTGGTGTAAATACAAACTGGTTTTCAGATTACTGTTACTGTGCTATAAGTACTCGCTTCCTGCCAAATTTCAGGATTCTATTTCAACGGGAAGTACCCCGTAGGTTTTGCTTTACTTGCGAGTTTCAAAATACACGCCTAAACGGAGTATAAACGGCGATATCTTTAAATTGCGTTGACATTATGATATAAATTTCAGCTTAATAACTCCACGCGCTGTTAAAAAAGGTCTTGACAGGCGGACAACAGAGTGATCCTATAAGGCAGCTGTTTTTGCCGCCTGAATTACGGAACCCTATAAAGAAATCAGGGTACAGTTTTTCGTTTGATGTATATTTACAAATAAAATGTTAATATCCCAAAACTAGTTAAGTGTTGACTTTTTGTCAAGACTTATGTACAAAAGATTTGATTTTACTTTGAGCTTTAGCCCTAAATCGGAAAATACACAACTATTCTAAAAGCCTAAATAAATAGGTACAGTACATCAGTAAATCTGCCGTCAGTCTTTTGATAGTTCTTGAAGTTTAGTTGACCGAAATAACAACAAGAAATTATGTTAGTTGGTGTAAGATTAAATTGAATATGTTTTCAGCGTGGTCTCTAAAAGGCGGGAATTTAATCACAACTCTTGCAAGGCTAATGACGCCAGCGCAAGAGTAAATATTATGTCGTGAAAGAAGTTTAATGCCACTGTTACGTGTTAGCTTTTTTTCTGTTTTGTCGGTACTTAGCCATCGCGGCGGACAGTCGGCATCGTATGTCACAAAGAGAAAAGTATTTCTCATTTGCTCTAGAGGAAAAACAACGAAAACACCGCACGTCCCGCCCTCAATCTCCTCTGGCTCGGAGACAAAGGAATATTATTTCAATTAAGACCCACTAAACTAACACAAAGTCCACAAGTACTTGTTCGTGATAGCAGCCATATTGTTTAATTGGTGTAACTTGAAAACAGAATTGATTTTCTTTTACGTTTCCTCGATAACGTTAATAAATGATTGAGGTTCGGTCGTACTGGTGTGGGTGCGATCGACGCATAAATAATAGGATATATACATTGTTACATATTCTATTCTATCTTAATCTCTATCATTGAAGGAATAAGTGTACGACCATTTGTCCTAAATTGTTGATTGTTTTTTAATTAATACAAAATTGTTGTACATACACAAATTTTTTAAATAATTAGAAAAGTTTAGATACATAACAACTTCAAGTAGCTTTAAACTGACGAGAAACAATTAGCAATTAGTTTAACACTAGGACTTATCACCTAATTTACTCTTGAGTGAACAGGTCTATTTAAAAGAACACGTGTAAATTATGTAAACATCATCATTTAGCCGAAAGACGTTCACTGTTGGTCATAGGCCTTTTTTTCGGTGGGCAAAATCATCCAATAACAACCCCCGCTCTTGGGCGGAGCGGGAGATAGTGTCAGACTTTTACTGACTAAAAAAACCCACCCCGTTCCTTCAAGCCTTCATACCGGGGCGTTCTCTTTCGGATAACCCTGGCCCCAGTAGTTTTCGACCCGGCTGGGCCCCTGCTGTTGCTGACAACTCCTTGAGGCGCGTGGGAACAGTGCGCGCCGTCGACGACTTGGGCTTGGTCCGGACAGTTACCTACCCATTGCTCACTATCCGCAAGCTCGCGCCTACGGTGTTGGACATAGGCCTGTCCAAAGTGTCGCCACAATTAACGGTCTTGTGCATCTCGCATTCAACGGATTCCCGCAACCAATTAGGTAATAGCTACTGTCAATGATTTATATTTTTTGTTGTCTATTAGGTACTGCTGAAAAATATTAGTTTAATTATGAACTCGTGACGTATTAACTTCTTCAACAGTATCATCGGAAAAATCTTGATGTTATATTTTTTTTTATTGAGGCAGGAAGTCATCAACTAACTCCTCCCGCTCTGGGTGATGCTGGGCCATTTGTTTCTGAAAGGAAAACCCGGCCCTGGAAAGGCAACGAAGGAACTAGGAGTGGGGTGTTAGTCGGTAAAAGTCTGACACGCCCTCCCGCCCCACTCAAGGGCGGGAAGTGTCATTAGATGATTTCCCAACTAAAAAAAAAAAAACCGGCCAAGTGCGAGTCGGACTCGCCCATGAAGGGTTCCGTAGCAGCAAGTAACATAATATAAAAGTTCTTGGAACTTTAATTGATGTTTTAATAATAGTGTATTTTTTTCGATTTATGACACATAAAAAAAAAACTACTTATTAGATTTCGTTCAAACCAATTTTCGTTGGTAGTTTTTATAGTAATGTACATCATATATTTTTTTTAGTTTTATCATTCCCTTATTTTAGAAGTTAGAGGGGGGGGGACACACATTTTACCACTTTGGAAGTGTCTCTCGCGCAAACTATTCAGTTTAGAAAAAAATGATATTAGAAACCTCAGTTCTTTTTGAAGACCTATCTATAGATACCCCACACGCATGAGTTTGATGAAAAAAAAAAATTTTGAGTTTCAGTTCTGTGTATGGGGACCCCCAAAATTTATTGCTTTTTTTCTATTTTTGTGTGAAAATCTTAATGCGGTTCACAGAATACATCTACTTACAAAGTTTCAATAGTATAGCTCTTATAGTTTCGGAAAAAGGTGGCTGTGACATACGGACGGACAGACAGACAGACAGACAGACAGACAGACAGACAGACAGACAGACAGACAGACCGACAGACAGACAGACAGACAGACAGACATGACGAATCTATAAGGGTTCCGTTTTTTGCCATTTGGCTACGGAACCCTAAAAACGAGCCATAATAGGCAATTCTTACCAAAAATCCTGCAGAATCTACGCTAAACTCACGTCACTCCGTAACCGGACCTTTACGTCGACCTCATTTCCGGCAATTAGGCGATTTTATGACTACTCACTAATTGGAACAAGCAACCTTGAGAAAGAGTGATTTAATTGATTGAACAATGAAATCACATTTATTTCATTTCCTTCCATTAAAATGTTAACATTTCAGTACGTACCGAAAATATTAATAACTAGATACAAAAACCACCCATCATTTTTTTTAGGTGGGAAAATCATCCAATGTCATCCCCTGCTCCTTGGCGATGCGAGAGGGCGTGTCAGACTTTTACTGACTAAAAACCAAGTCCTATTCTTTCGTTGCCTTTCATACCAGGGCCGAGTTTTCCTTTCAGAAACAAACCCGTAGTCCCAGTAGGTTTTGACCATTGATATAAATTTCTATAGTTTCAATCTCCTGGGCCCCTACGGTTTGCTGACATCTCCTATGAATTTGATCTAGATTACATAAAAAACAAAATTATGACTAAATCACTCATCAACGCTCAGCCCAAAAGTTATGGCCCTAGAACGCTGAAATTTTGCAGAGGTTGTCTTTATGATGTCTTTCAAAGTATAAAGAAGGGTTTTTCAAAATTCACGCCCTAGGGCGATGAAACGTGGGCCAAACCTACTATCTGGCGAGCAAAACTGCTAGCAGAAGCTGGTATCTAATAAACTGATCACGCACTACTGAGCAAAAGGCCTCTTTCCCGTCTCCAATAAACTATTAAATCTGATCACAAACTAATCGTCGCAGAACAAATCCAGTGAAGGCACGCGCGGCACTCTTTTATTTTCTATTTTTAAAATAAACCCTCGGCTGTATTCAAGTAAGCCGGTAACGTACGTACGTAACATTGTAATACTGACAGGCAGAACAAACACGAACACGCCATATTTCAATAAAGCTTTCGCACTGAGTGCTGAACTACAGTCGTTCAGTTTTGGATTGTCTTTGAAATAAGTGTAAGTGTAAAGTCCGTGTCTATGGGAGTTTGGAAATAAAATATAGATTGTCGTTGAGTTGCGTGCATTGAAATCGAAAACATGGTCGAAATACTAACAAAGGATGGGTTTTTATACACTGCCGGATTTTTTAAGCTATTGCATAGCTTCTATCGCGGGCCTTGAGCGTGGAGACCGAATCCAGAAATTCCGTAACGAAAATTACCTAACACCCCCCACTCATTTGTTTTCTTATCGGTCACCACGCTCAAAAAGTGTAACGTCAATTAATATCAAAGAAAAAAAAAACAAAGGAAAAAAATTGGTTGCCTGTAAAGTCGGTATACGGGCGAAAGTTTTACGTGACAACGACTTTGAGTGGTAAAATAATTTTAATGTGAATATTCATTCGTATAGTAGGAAGAAAGATGAAATAATAGTAACAATTTAAAACATTTATTTATACAAAGAATTATTTCACTTTTTATGTCTGTCTCTCTCGCTCTTAGGCGGGCTAACCATGCCCGAGTGGAAGGGACGCGTGCCTCTCACTCGCTCTCATTGTGAGTGCATAACGTGAGCGGAGCGTAACGCAGTTTCTTGAAGTGTCACCCGGCAAACCAATTTATAAGACGTTGTCACGTCAAAAAAATACTGCATAAATAAAATAAATAAATAATTATAATTGCATAAGTTGATAAAAATGCTATGCAATAGCTTTACCGCGGCAGTCCCCGAGTGCCACACGTCTTTTTTTTAAGAGTGACGTGACCCTGGAACGCAAAAGAACGGATCCTTCCGTCGAGTAATGTGCTCGCTGTCCGGCCGACCAGTAAGGATTAGGCCTGTGTCAAAGGCCCGTAGTGTTCCAAGCGCGCTTGAAAGAGACGTCAGTAAAACTGAAGGTGCAGCTGAAAGGGCTGCGCGAACGTTTGAAAGAGTACCCGTCGCTGTAGAACGCACACATTGAGTTTTAGTCAGTAGGTAGTTTGTATGTAACGCTGACTATTAACTACAGGTCATTGAACTCGTTCAGCTGACGTTTTCTTAAAGAAATTAATTTCGTACATGCGTTAATTAATTCGAGTTTTGAAAAAAAAAGTACTATATTTTTTTGATTTTATCTTTACATATCGCTAGTGTTTCATGTACCGGATCGGCCCTCCACGGGATTAAAACGAAATTTAACGGTGTATATAAAAGTGAAATACCATTCACTGATCAATCACGAAATCTCAGTAACTATAACACCTACAAACAAAATTTTGGCAGGGAGGTTCTTTATAGAGTGTGATTTTATGAAACTCCGCCCTTAATTGGATGAAACGGGTGTCCAAAATTTGTATGGAGAAACCAATTACACGCGGACGAAGCCGCTGGCAGAAGCTAGTATTCAAGAAATACTATGTTACACCCCATGCAAGTAGTTGCAACCGTCCACAAGTCACAGTTAAACTAGAGCCCCATAATTTCCTTAGCAACAATACACACGTCCTCGCTAGCGCAGTCCGTATCGGTTAGTCGTTGTCTGTAACTAAAACTAGCTGAATACCGAGTGAAAACTTAGTCGGATTGTGACACCAGCACAATATTACATATTATGCTAGGTTCCTTAAAATGTGGCAGGTAGGTTTTTTATAGGGTGTAGACATCCGCTAAGAACGGATTTTACGAAACTCCACCCCTAGGAGGATGAAATGGATGTCCAAAAGTATGGAGAAACCAATTTCAAGCGGACGAAGCCGCTGGCAGAAGCTAGTATTCAAGAAATACTATGTTACACCCAAATGCAAGTAGTTGCAGCCGTCCACAACTCACAGTTAAACTAGAGCCCCATAATTTCCTTAGCAACAATACCCACGTCCTCGCTAGCGCAGTCCGTATCGGTTAGTCGTTCTCTGTAACTAAAACTAGCTGAATACTGAGTGAAAACTTAGTCGGATTGTGACACCAGCCTAATATTACATATTATGCTAAGTTCCTTAAAATTTGGCAGGTAGGTTCCTTATAGATTGTAGATATCCGCTAAGAATGGATTTTACGAAACTCCACCCTATAGGAGGATGAAATTAATGTCCAAAAGTATGGAGAAACCAATTACACGCGGACGAAGCCGCTGGCAGAAGCTAGTATTAAAGAAATACTAGGTTACACCCAAATGCAAGTAGTTGCAACCGTCCACAAGTCACAGTTAAACTAGAGCCCCATAATTTCCTTAGCAACAATACACACGTCCTCGCTAGCGCAGTCCGTATCGGTTAGTCGTTGTCTGTAACTAAAACTAGCTGAATACCAAGTGAAAACTTAGTCGGATTGTGACACCAGCACAATATTACATATAATGCTAGGTTCCTTAGAATTTGGTAGGTAGGTTTCTTATAGATTGTAGATATCCGCTAAGAACGAATTTTACGAAAATCCACCCCTAGGAAGACGAAATGGATGTCCAAAATTTGTATGGAGAAACCAATTACACGCGGACGAAGCCGCTGGCAGAAGCTAGTATTCAAGAAATACTATGTTACACCCAAATACAAGTAGTTGCAACCGTCCACAAGTCACAGTTAAACTAGAGCCCCATAATTTCCTTAGCAACAATACCCACGTCCTCGCTAGCGCAGTCCGTATCGGTTAGTCGTTGTCTGTAACTAAAACTAGCTGAATACCAAGTGAAAACTTAGTCGGATTGTGACACCAGCACAATATTACATATTACGCTAAGTTCCGCCCGGCGCTACGGTAATCCCAAATGTAGCTTTTATGAACAGTAGAGTCGCAACGCGTCACTAATATTTTAAGATAAGTCCCTGGATATTAAAATATTCTCAACTTAGTTGAATCTCAGCGCTGGTGTGTGTAGGGAGTGAAATATTGTGCCTTAGCTACTCATTATCCCGTGCACGTTGTCATGTCGCCTCAGAAAAGAGATTACGGTGGCTGTGTGTGTCAGGAAGTGCACTTTATGTCGCTGTTCAAATGGTAATGATGATATACGAAGAGGCGAAGATTTAGCTGGACTATGAAAGTATTATTTTAAAATCGGCCGAATGTTAACAGATAGTCAAGTTGTGCAACGCACACAATAGTTTTTAGGGTTCCGTAGCTGAAGAGTGCCGGGACTCTATTACTAAGCTTCCGCTGTCTGTTTGCCAGTCAGCGGACTGTATCTAATAAACCGTTAGAGGTAGAGAGTTTTCACATATTGATGAGAGTACCATAAATGCTATCATCGAAAATAGGCAGCAGGACATTGTCTTCACATTAATACTGTAAAGGCGAAAATTTGTGCATATAGTGTGTATATTTCTATTGTAATTACAACAACAAAAATAAATTAAAAAATCAAAGGGAATCCCCCTTTTTCCATACAAGAAAAAATATTTCGTCGGAGGTGGTAGTATGGACGCTTCGTGTGCAAGTACGACTTATGGATGAATGTCATCAAATAAATTCTCTCACTCTAGGCGGAGAGAGGAGTGCCGGCAGACTTACTGACTAAAACCTACCTGTGTTCCCTCAGTTGCCTTTTGCGCTCCAGGGTCACAGTAACTCTTTCGAGCAATACCGCAGATGTGAGCACACTCTTAGGCCAGTAACCCGCTACAATTCACAAAATAAGTTTAAACTCTAAACTTTACTCTCTGTTCTATAATATAAGTGCGTGACTTCTATCTCGCTTTAGATCCGCTTGCGGTCAACTCTGTGTAAAATCGCAAGCTAATGAATTATAATTCTTATAAATACACGACCACAACTCGTGTCAAGGTAGTTTTTAGGGTTCCGTGCCCGAAGGGTAAAACGGGACCCTATTACTAAGACTCTGCTATTCATCTGTCTGTCTGTCTGTCCGTCTGTCATCAGGCTGAATCTCATGAACCATGATAGTTATCTGTAATTTATTATTGCATGCCTAATTGGCAGGACGTAATGGAAGTATTTTGTAAACTATTTATTCAACTAAATGATTAAAAATGATAATGTAAAATGAAATGTTAAAGTATATTAAGGAAATAATAAAGGCTATATTATTTATAATATTATGGAACTATAATTTAATATCTGTACATGACATAACATATGCCCACAATAAACACATTCTGATTCTAATGAAATTTTCACAAATGATGTATATTTTAGTTGCCGCTTTAACAACAATACTAAAAACAAAATAAAATAAATATTTAAGTGGCGCTCTCAAGCTTCCATACAACATACGTATTTTTTTTGGCGTTTTATGCTACAGTCGGTACGGAACCTTTCGTGCACGACTCCGACTCGCACTTGCCCAGTATTTTTTTTATTATAAATAGGAATTTGCAAATGTACGTGTTAAATATTAATCGAATTACGTTCACCTGGCGGGATTGCTTCACTGGGCCTTGGACAGCATTACTTATGAACGGCTTGTTGACTTGATCGTATAGCGTTTGACTACGTTATGAGGCAAACAGCTAAGTTGGATCACGGCTAATGGAATAATAGAGCGTTCATCAACCAATTACACGTACAGTTTTAGATTAAATCAAAACAGCGGAAGACAAGTGACTCGCCTCTAGCACGTGGACCGCTGAAATCAAGTCTTATAATGTTCCCACTGTTGGGACTCAAGTCTCCTCTTTAGGAGAGGCAATGGGCCGTAATCCACCACACGGGCCCAGTGCGGGTTGGCGATTGTAACATGTTTTCGAATTTTTGGTTCTAGGACGTGCCGGTTTCTTTACGATGATTTCCTTTAACATTTCGAGAGCAGTGGGGATGAAATAAATTACACAAAGTAATGCGCCTGGCTGGGTTTGAACCCGCGACCTACTCTTCGTAAGTCGAGGCCGTTACCGTTACCAGTCGGACACGACTGCTTTCAAATTAATAATGATATTATTAATAACTAGCTGACCCGGCAAACTTCGTACCGCCTAATAGTTACCTTTTATCTAAGCTGTCAACTCTACCCTACTCTACCCTACTCTACCCTACTCTACCCTACTCTACCCTACTCTACCCTACTCTACCCGACTCTACCCTACTCTACCCTACCCTATCCTACTCTACCCTACTCTACCCTACCCTACTCTACTCTACTCTACCCTACTCTATCCTACTCTACCCTACTCTACCCTACTCTACCCTACTCTACCCTACTCTACCCTACTCTACCCTACTCTACCCTACTCTACCCTACTCTACCCTACTCTACCCTACTCTACCCTACTCTACCCTACTCTACCCTACTCTACCCTACTCTACCCTACTCTACCCTACTCTACCCAACCACACTCTACTCTACTCTACCCTACTCTACCTACTCTACCCTACTCTACCCTACTCTACCCTACTCTACCCTACCCTACTCTACCCTACTCTACCCTACCCTACTCTACTCTACTCTACCCTACCCTACCCTACCCTACTCTACCCGACTATACCCTACTCTACCCTACCCTACTCTACCCTACTCTACCCTACCCTACTCTACTCTACCCTAAAAAAAAAAAAAATTAAAAAAAAAGTATCCTATGTCCGTCTCCTGGTTTTAAGCTACCTCCCCACCAATTTTCAGCCAAATCGGTTCAGCCGTTCTTGAGTTATAAGTGGTGTAACTAACACGACTTTCTTTTATATATATAGATAATTCTAATTTCAGTCAGACATACAAAATATTATTCTTTAAGCTATTGCATAGCTTCTATCGCGGGCCTTGAGCGTGGAGACCGAATCCAGAAATTCCGTAACGAAAATAACCTAACACCCCCCACTCATTTGTTTTTTGAGCGTGGTGACCGATAAGAAAACAAATGAGTGAACAATCAATCAAAATTCAATTCAATGTGTGAAAGTGTAACTTCAATTAATATCAAAGAAAAAAAAACAAAGGAAAAAAAATACTGCATAAATAAAATAAATAAATAATTATAATTGCATAAGTTGATAAAAATGCTATGCAATAGCTTTACCGCGGCAGTCCCCGAGTGCCACACGTCTTTTTTTTGTTTTAAGTGAGATAAAGGTTATCAAAATGCCTTCGTGTGCTTTTATGCGTTGTACAAGAGTTACATGTAGTTGTGCACAGAGGCCATGTTTTCTGATTGCAATATTAGCGCGTAACGCATCTTTCCTTTATTTCAATATCTACATTTAATTAAATTCTACCTGCGAAAAAGAAAACTCGTTTTTCTTTTTCGCTAACTACTTTCGTTTCATTAACTACTTTTGTTTATATTTCGCTATCCTTTATTGCAGACCCGGTAAAAAAACTGGCCAAGCGCGAGTCGGACTCACGCAATTAGAGTTCCGTACAACATTATTAAAATCGAGCAAAATAACGTTTCTTGTATAGGTTTTTTTTTTTTAATTTTATTATCAACACTAATATAATAAAGAAGTAAAGTTTGTATTTTTTTTTTGTTTGTAGGAGATAATCTCTGGAAGAACTGGCCCGATTGCAATAATTTTTCAACGAAAGAAAGCTGCTTTATTCCTGTGTTATAGGCTATATTTTATGTACGCGGGTGAAGCTGCGGGCAAAAGCTAGTTTGTTATACGGGTAATAGAAATACACATTCTACCTCTTACGGTTTAAGAGATATACAGTTCGCTGACAGACGGACGGACAGAAAGTAGAGCCTTAGTATTTCGTATTAGGGTCCCCGTTGACACCCTTAGAGTACGGAGCTTTAAAAAATGTCTTCCGTCTGTTTCTGAACTTTTGCTGGAGATAAATTTGTCGAATATTAGTCCATGTCAGCGCGACTTTAGCGTCGCCCTATTGTAAGCGACATCTCGTCGGTTGATTAAGAGAAGTTGGAGCATTCCACGCCTTGCAATATTAGCGGCTCGGCGCATCGCAGCCGACCTACACAACTTACTTTCGAACTGCGAAATTTGTATTCAAAACTATTTTACAAACGAGATCAAATTTAACAAAGGAATACTGTAAGCTTCCGAAATTTTACTAAAGAAACTGGTAATATTGTGAACATCTTTGTTGTTTCATTCTGGTCGTGGTTATTTTACTACTTAAAATATTTTCCTTTACACATGTGCCTTGAAAATTATGCAGTAGATGTACATCGCGATGACAGCATTTTCTTACCACATTACCAAGCTTCTACATTGGACGTCTTCCAATACGAGCCACTAAGCCATCTGCGTTCCCATCCGACGTGCCAGTTAAGCAACCATCATCACTAATTGACGTCAAGTCTCGAATCTCGAACGCTTCTGCGCCGTCGCGCCGCGTTCTCTTGCGAAACGCATCGCGTCCTTGCAAACAGATTCGATTAACATTTGCAACTTGTAACGTTCATACGAAATTAGTTTCCGGAGTCGAGCTTCGAATGAGAATTGCATTATGTGTATAAATAAAACGTTCGGTTAAACGGACTTGTTTCAAAACTTTAGTAAAACTAATGAAGAGTGACCAACTAAAATATGGGCTGACTAGCTAGATCTGCCAGCGGCTTCGTCCGCGTGAAAATAGGCTTCTTCATACAAACTTAAGACCCTCGTTTCTCCCCTTAGGGGGTGAATTTTGAAAAACCCTCTCTTAGTGCTTGCCTACGTCATTAAAGGAAGCCTTGTAGAAATTGTACGCTCCTAAGCCTTGTAGTTTTTTTTTAAATATATATTGGATAGGCTTGCGTTTGACCACAATCTCACCTGATGGTAAGCGATGATGTGGCCGACGATAGAGCACGCTTGCCTAGAAGCAATCTATTCACTCTTGACTTAAAGGCCCCTAAGTTATAGCTATCGGGAAACACAGACTCTGGCAGGGAATTCCATTCCTTAGCTGTACGCATAATGAATGTACTCCCAAAACGCTTTGTATATGTGGGATATCCATCATGTATCGGTGGCGCAACGCCGTACGTCTTTATTTGTTTCAGCTGTACGTTGATATGTCAGTCAGTCATTGTCTCCTTTTATCTATATAGATACATATTCGAAAAAAATTTGATCAGTTGTAAAACTTTCGTTAATTACCTACACCATAAAGTCTTTACATCATATTCAGGTACTCGTGCGTCCAAATTACAGTCATAAAGCCATAACTTTTCCGTTCGCATCCAGCATACGAGCATAATGAGCCTGATAAAATAGCTCTCAACTAACTCAAACAGGCGTGCACGCTGTATTCTCTTTCAATACTAATGAACCGAACACGATGCGCAACATGCACGTGTGTAATGTTCGCTCAGACGCAATGAAAACTTCAATAATTCGCGCATCAGCATGTACCTGCGAACGCGTTGCTGTAACGGGTTCCAATTAAGCTGTAAGCACTAATGAGCGTGTACGGAATTCCTGTTGAATTATTACCGCCCTGAGAGGACACGATTGACAAATTAATTGTGACGAACATTATGACAATGGACGGAAAGCTCGTGTTATGGAAGGCAAATATGTTAATTTGATTAATGAGAACAACTTGACAGGTCTCTTGTAAATGCTAGTATTTATATAATGAAAGAATATATATGTATGTGTATACAATTTCCCATAAAAAATATTGGAAGAATAAACAGTTATGTCAAGTATAATAGAATGAAGTTAAATCTGACACATTTCCAATTCTTCAATTGGCACCACCATTCAGCCATTGAGATTGCGCTAAAACAAATTTGAAAACCGCAAAATTCGTGCCAATAAGACCGTCAAAATGACTGGCTTCAATTCTGTAAGGAAAAGAAAGGCAATAGCGAACACACAAATCATAAATACAAGTCCGAGCTAACACAATAAGGAGAAACTGTAAGGTTGCCAGTACTTAGTAGCTGCTTAATCTACTAAACCACTGATATTACTCGCAACGAATTCCCTCGTCGCCGCCGCCGGCGCAACTCCGCCCCGGTATTAATTAAAAATAACCACAAACTTTCCGTTCCACACTAATGGAATGGATGCTGTCCACTGCCAACTTTTCCAACAAACAAAACTTCATATTGTTCAGCACAAAAGGAAATGTAAATGTACCCAACACGTAAGTTCGAATTCGGAACGGGCTCGCATTGTACAGGTTTTGACACTTGTTTGAAAATTGTTGCCGATTAAAAAAAGATAAACAGGGTTTTTATAATTAAAACCAGTGTATGGAACTTTATAAAACTTTTAAAAACTATTTGTTGCCTTCATTTTGGTTTAAAATTGTGTAAATTTAACTTGGCCGTCGCAAACAAACTTATGGTTGGAAAAACTAAAAATTCGTTATTCTATGTCTAGTCTTTTATGTTATATTTCGGACAAAGATGAGCTCTATTTTCTAGAACTTGTGTGTTATCAAGAGCTGTAAATAAATAAACTTTTATGTTAACCTTTGCTGCTTGGAAACCCAACCAGAATTTCGTAACAAAAATAAATCCTCAACGGAGAAATGTCAAAGTACTAACAAGTTTATCTTAAGTGACGAGCGTGTCACGATCCTTAATGAGAAAGCTATTAAGGAAGGTGGAAAACCGCAAACCACCGCTCATCAAACCTTCTTTATTACTCTTAACTATTCATAACTAAGTTCATTGAGCTTAATCAAACGCTGGTCATCCAACTTTGGCCGAGTTGCAACTGCTTTACAAAAAAAATACCAATATATCGAAACTTTTAAACAGATTATAAGTCCATTGCAACTTTTCCAGTTTCGGAATATTAATCTTACAATACATAGCAGCAATGTGCATGGTACAAAACGTTTGAAGTGGCATGTAAAAAGTGAGCTCTCTCGCCGCGGTATGGGTGTCGAGCGAAACCTCTAACTTTAAATCAAAATGTTGGCGTATATTCTCTAAGCAAACTTTTAATTGCGGCTCCCGGTTATACAGTTCATACTGTGCGAAAATTCGTGTTAGAGTTTAATGAATTTTCGCACTGGAAATTTCAGAACAACCGGAAACGTTTGTGTGCCCAATGCTTCTCATTGAGTGCTTAATACAAATAAACACTATAATACTGATGCCCGAACTCATTAGTTGATGAAACTCATCGGAGCTTGAAAATTTTGCCACACTCGCTTTTAGACGCATGGTCATTTAAAAGCTCATCGATATATATATATGCCTTGTTGCTGCACTACTGTACATGGAGTTTAAATAAATAAATATATATGCCTGTTTGCATTCAGTTCCGACGAATTCAGCCTTATTATTCTCATTAATAACTACGCTTAATATGAAAAAAGCTATGACAAACTGACCTAAAAAACACGTAAACTTTCAATAATAATACAATAAGGTATCCCTTTCATAAAATTGTGACCGGCCCGGAGAAATTTAGAGATAGCGACAAAAGGGTTATATTAGAAGGTTTATTTATTAGAAGCATAGGGAAAGTAAAGTTTAGCGAAAAGGGTACGAATACGTTTGAACCTAAAACGTTAGAAAGAACTAAGACAATGATAATATATACGACAGAAATGAAGCCAGGATGGCATACGATGCAAATCGACTCGCTAGACAAGCTGAAATTTTAAAATTGTGGAAATAAAGCGAGGTAAGTAGAACACCAGAATAGATACGGCTAGTGCGGGGAGCAGCAAGTTCGTTTTCCATTTGTACAATTTGAATACTTAGTTCAAATTCTTGGTCTTCAAGTAAACATTCTTTTTTAAATTGAATTGTTTTACTTGCACACGAATTGAGTTGTTTCCAAAGAGAATACGAGTTATTGCACTAGTGATCTACCTGCTTCTAGTATTGTATAAACAAGTAACTATGCATTTTTATTTAGGTGGGAAATCATCCAATGACATCTCCCGCCCTTGGGCGAGGCGGGAGGGTGTGTCAGACTTTTCCAGACTAAAACCCACTCCTAATTCCTTCGTTGCCTTTCATAACGATTCTGAACTAATTGTGCTCCATTGGTGTAATTGCTGCAAGGCGTCCTGATGTGAGGATAAAAAAATACCAGGGTCGGTTTTTCTTTTAGAATTGAACTTATGGCCCCAATAGGCTTCGACCCTGCTGGGCCCTAAGCAACTATGCATAAAGAGCAGAACATGCATCGACATATATCTGCATGTGTTCTATTAGGCCCAATCAGTAACATTCCTGATAAATTATTGACATCAGTTACGGACACAATCAAGTGTCATTGAGCGTACGACGCATATATATTATTCGTATGATTTAATACAACATGGTGGACGAAATCAGTAATTATGTCAACTACATGCGTAATGTGACACATTACGCATGCAGGCTGATAACAATGAAATGTCTGGAGATGACAACGTTATGCGGGCGGCTGAATGATAACAGAGTGGAAGCCAACGGTACCCACATCGTATGTTAATACGTAACTTTATCGATATCGATAATGTACAGTGTTCGGATAGTTGTAAAGCTAGTGATGACAAAGGAAGCTGCGTGCGTCACAGAACAAATAACAGATGAAGATAATATCTGTCTATGTTACATTTTACTTTGTGTTTAAGATTTAGAGCATAGGTATCTACGTCCTCGAGTTATTTTGGGTAGAGGACAGACGTTAATCAAGTATTGTATTTATATCCAAGATACAAAAATCTTGTCTCACAGTGTTTGTTATCGACTCCTCCAAAACGGCTTGACTGATTTTATGTTTTTTTTTGTTGTATATTTGACTAGCGGCGCATCCCGGCTTCACACGGGCAATAAATATAGCCTATGTTACACAGTGTGAATGTAGCTTTCTAATGGTGAAAGAATTTTTGAAATCGGCAAAGTATTTTTTGAGTTCATTCATTACATACACATAAATAATTTCCCTCTTTATAATATTAGTGTAGATAGTGTAGACTTGCCTGAGAATAGGTCGTAGGTTATTTTTACCCTCCTATACCTAAACAAAACACAAAGTATGTTGCCAGCCTTAAGGCTGGCATCCGTATGTCAAATTCGGTAGGAGGCTAAAGTTCACAATACTAATTTTTATAATACTTTTGTTCAGGTTCAGTATTTGTTACATGTTGTAATGGTTACATCATTCACAATTTACTTTTAGTAAGATTACACAGAGTCTACCCACGGCTTTCAAAAAGGTAACAGAAAATATTTCGTTAAAAATGGGGCACGTGTATAAATACAGGCAACAAAAGAATTCGTCGGGGTCCTAAATTAACCTCAATGGGCCTATTTATCTAGTCCTGTACCCGTGACAAATTCTCCCAGTTTCTTTCATTTCTGAACATTAATTGTATTTAAGCTTCCTAAAGACAATTTTCTGTTTAGTTAGTTAAATATAAATAATTCTAGCTCCCCCAATTAATTTTCAGCGTTTCGACAGAAAAAAAGTTGTTTAACTCTGATGTTTTTTTTTTTCTAGAATACATTTTAGGTGGCTTTACATTTGAATTATAAACGTTTGGTCAACATTTTTTGCGGATAATTTTATTTTGATTATCCAAAAAGAAGTAAATTATTGGATCTTCTAAATCAATTACTGTATTTATAGATATTTCCTAGCTTGTGGTTTTATTTACGATCGCAAATACAAGTTGTAACGGAAATCAGTGGTAACATTTTAGATATTGTTTTTTTCTCTTCAAGGATAAGAAAATAGGACTTTTTGTACAAAGAAACTTTTACTTTTTTATATTTACCTGTATCATGAAAATAAATGTTTTGATTTGAAGATGTAATCGAATCAATTTGAACTGCATGTATGTATTTTGATCCTACCGTTTTGAGCTCAACCGCTCAGGGAAGCTTCACGTATCACGTTGCCGAATCATCAAACCGATTATTTTGAGCAACTGACTGGCCATCGGATATCTGGGTTACATTTGAAATATTAAACGGTCATCGGGACGACATTCCGTATGTACCGGCGACTCAATCCGACCAATTACGATTGACACATGGCCGTAAAAGGAAACACCCCGCCTCTATTTGTGCTTCAAAGTGTCGGCGGAGGAGGCGAAGCTCGAAGAATGCTGGTCGGCTCGCTGAGAGCAATGCATTCCGCATCAATACAGGCGCTCTACTACAGTTAGTGACATATGAGTATTGCAATTTCCGAATGCGGGGTCGTTAGTTGGCACAGAGCGAGATAGCCGACTCGACGGACTGACTAGAGGAATGATTTACGGGCCATTTGCACATCCGATGCTCGCGATGTTAGAACTAACACTGGTTTGGTTCAATTAAAAACTGTCAATGGACGTTGACGCAGTTACGCTTTTGTTTCGCTTTTGCAACCATTGTACGCAACTGGTGTGAATTGTGCACTTCCTTTTGGTCGTAACAGGCTGTCAGTGCGCTTTGGCAAAAGGCAAACCGGACTCGATTCTCGTGGAAACGTTTGATACGGCTCTTGTACGTTGTGGGAGATGATTGACTTCCATGGAAATGTACTACAGCTAACAGCGGAAGTTTTAATTTGTAGCAGGTTGGTGTGTACGTATAGTTGGTTGTATATTATATCGATTTGGATTTACTTTGTAGAGTTCCGTAGTTATCTCAAATGTGAAAAGGGGATCTTGCAGGATCACTTTGATGTCCGTATGTTTGCTTGTCTGTCTGTTATGACTCTTTTTCTTAGCAACAAATGTATCTATTAAATAGTTAGGCACCAATCCGTTGGAGCTGTGAAAAGATCAAACTAAGTTATCGCAATCAAGAGATAGGCTGTCTATTCCGCATATTTGGCAAGGGAATTCAAACCATTGGGATACTTCTCGTGAGCCTAGAATCCTAAAAAACGTCAAAAAATCGTTTAATTTTTAGTTTAATACGTATAAAAAACATTATTGTTTTTGTAATTTTTGCAATTATAAACTCACATTGCAGTACGAGAATTGACTGTGACATGTGGGGGATCATTATTTCAACGGGGAAGTTAATTTATCAATCATCATCATTATTTCAGCCGACAGACGTCCACTGCTGGGCATAGGCCGACCTCAAATGTTGCCAGAACGACCGATCTTGTATGTCTCCGCGACCCTCACAATGACCTAGACCATGACTTATAAACTAAGATTGTTTAAATCTTGTTTAAGTGTGGGTAAGAGATGGCGCTAGACAACCTGTATAGCTCTGTCTCTTACCCACACTAGAATAAGAATAAAACGATCTTACTTTGAACGTCATGGTAACCCCGCAGGTCATTGCCCCACCTAATCTTTTTATCAAAAAAAAAAAAGAACAATTCAACAAGGCAAAAGTTGTACAAGAAGGGAAATCATTTCTACAATAATGTAAAGCTGTAACTAATAAATAAGGACAAGAAACATTGTAGTTGTATTAAGGTTAACAATTAGACATGGCGACAAGTCAATTACGTGTTGCCGACTGTCGCTCGTTTCGTTATCGTGTCGAAATGTCGACGCGATAACATCTCCGCGATTGTCGCCGGGGAAAAAGTCGCCTGAGAACTGTAATTGCATTGTTTGCAGCATTACACATTTAAACATGCGAAATTGCGGCGCTTTGTTCTTGATAATCCTATTAACATTAATTAAGTAGTTATAATATTAATATAATAAATTGGAGCTCGTTTTTTTTTAGGTAGAAATCATCGTATGACTACTCCCGCTCTAGGGCGGAACGAGAGCTTGTCGGAATTTAACTAAAACACGCCTTTTTTATGCAAGTGTGCTCGTCGCATCATCGCTTACCATCAATAAAAGATGGCGCTCCATATAAAAAGTACTTGCTGAATCCGATTAGACAGGATGTCCACCCCACTTAGGTAACAAAAGTAAAAAAGGCTAGGCAGAAATAGTATTATAATTATCCCACTCAATCTTCTCTTTCTATAAGAAATCAATCAGGCAACTGATGAGCTGATATAACAGTGCCTAAGATGAAACACATTAGGGACACAATAAGCTTCTAATTTTCTTCCAATATATTACAACATTGTGAGCAAAATCTTGTTATAGAAATACGATAATACGCATATTGTAAATGTATGTTGACAGTATCGTAATCTAAGTACAAATACCCCATAAAACAACGTCATTACGATAAACATGAAAGTAACTACATTCCAAACTTCATGAAAATGGGAAAAACGTAATTTGAGAACAAGGAATCTCGAAGCTGAGCTGTACGTCATTATTTACGACAATGTTCTAACAAAGTGTAATTCGCGAAAAAAGTTACGTATAATAGCAAAACACGAGTACGAAATGCGATAAGAAAACTCGGAACAGAATGAGCGTTGTTGTCCAACATTAATTACTGTGGCGCCCACAAAAGGAACTTGGCTTGTCAAAGAACAACTTGTACGAGCACTGGCCGCGGCAAGTTTCAACACCCGACACTCGGGAGGGTTTTTCTGTTCGCTCTCGCGACATCGGTAGTAATACCTGTGTTATCTGTTATAATCCCACTTGCAACTACCACAAATACTCATCAAGCGAGACTTTATTTAACGCTTTTGAGCAGTTCCAGCGGTCGCTATAGTTACCAGCTACCACTTCCCGAACAATGCTCAAGTTTCGACGAAAGTTGAGATTGAAAACGAGACGAAATTAAGGACAAATTAAGACTGTACCAGACGGAATTTCGTAATTAAACATTTAATTCATTTATTCGAAACGTAAGCCGCAAACTTTACATATAAATATCACTTTCTATTGTTTCCGCAATGTGAACGGTGAAACACGATTAATGAAAAGTATGTGTGTAAAGGTGAGCGTAAAGGTAATATTTACGACCGGAAAATACATGAGCTTCCGGGAGTAACGTTTGTGGAAACGTTATAATCCACTATCTTGTCCCGAACTACAAACACAACAAAACGCTGGCGACAAACGAGCGCGTTCATTAGCTGGATTTTGGTGCGACGATCTTTTGATTATAATTAAATTAATGTAGTACAACGGAAAGGAGAGGGACAGAGTGGCGAATATCTCTTTTAATCCAATAACAGCCCCCTCTAAGGAGTCGTTATCTGGCGAGACATTCCCCAAAATCAGCTTTTCATTAATTGCTAGACAGCTTTATCTCGCGCCTTACAAACTCTGTCACTGACCCTAATGTAACATTGACGTTGATCCGACGCTAGATTAATTTATTAGCTGTACCCGAATAGCGGCTCGACTGGAAGTTGACTTAGTTATTAATGTCATATTTTCCTCGACAGATGTCCGAAATGTGGCGAGGGTCGATCTACTATCGTTTATAACTGCGACCCCTATCGGATGAGCTAGAACTCAATTCTGTTGCTTTATTATCTTTGGAACGCTAGTAGGTACTTTTGTAGTTCCTAACGCTTGTAAACACTGTATCATATATGAATTCCTTCCTACCATTCGTAGCCAATTCACCAGTTTCCCAATAAAATTAACTCGATACGACATCCCAACAAAGATCGCCGAATAAAAAAATCAGCGCTAAACTGTTTACGGGGACGTGATCGAATGTAATCTCGAGCGGCGCGGTACCATTTCCGGCCAATTACGTGACTTAGGGAGTTCGGAGTACAGAATACTGCCCCCAATAGAGTACTGGCTGGTCCATACAACAATGAGGGTTAATTATTTCGTTATTGGGGAAAGGTAGCTCTTTGACATTTGTTAGTAACTGTGTGGGTGTGAGTGTGTTTTTGATAAGATTGAAAATCAAGGGATTGGATGTTGTTAGCATAAAAACTTATATAACGCACTAGTAGTCGCAAAAGTTTTTTATAAATTAATATCGAAAATAACGTACACGTATAAAATTGAAAACTCAATTTGTTTCGATGTTGAGATGCATTCATGATAGCACAAGTTTAAACCTTAGTGGTTTTTTGGTTGCTATTTAACCTAAATAATCTTGTAATCTTTGTATAAATGATAATAAATAAAAAAATAAAAAAAAAGTCTACAAAATCATAAAAATTTATATTTGCATGCATATGAATCGACTTTCTAAAAATGCTTTTGCGCATTTCTTGCATCACACACACTAGTTTCAGTCACAAAACTGAGATTCAAAACTCTCGCTCAAAACTATAATAATAACTGAGCTATCAAATGTGAAATAGCAAACACAATGTCACCGAGACGTACAATAAACTGTGTATTCAAAACAAGAGTAGCTATGAATCAGGCAGCTCAGAGCGCGCATGCACTGTTTATGAGTGCAGTTGATGTCTCTCCCAAGCATAAATCTTCACGGCTTGTGCCAAAAACAACGTGACCTCTATAATTCTCGGGGTTTAGGCTAGTTTCGGGGCTTGTCCAAACATATCGCGTAAAATAGAACGGGGAAGTTTGTGCAAACACGTTCCATGCGCTGATCACTCGCATCGACGTGGTACACAAACGTTAGTTACGAATCTACGACAAATATTGGCGATACAATGTATTTTTACTTAATTGGAGGAAAATTGAAGCCAATGTTGGTATTGTTACTTTATAATAATATCGTACACAACTTCTATTTGAAAGAGAGATAACATTTTATACTAACAATTAGATTTATAAATACGCCACGTAGTCCAATTTCATCAATGGAAAAAAACGCTGACCTAAATGAAAATTGAACAGGCAATTAAAATATACCTAAAACTATGTAAGCCTCAGCAAACAGTGGTAAAAACGGTAGGACAACATTTTCCCGAAGCAATTTGAGAACGTACAATTTCGGTGGCGTTTTCCATCAGCGTTCGCTAAAAGGGCTCGGGCCACCTGTAGAAGAATCGGAATACAGCCAGCTAGGAACGTGCCAGAACACAAAGCGTACCTTTTTACAGAAACTGAGACTGAAAATTCGTGAGTATTTCCTTGCGCGACAGCAAAGTCGCCGCAAAAATGCGAGGAACGGAACCACCCTCGGCAGAGCCCGGCCCTCCCTCACTCGTACCAAAATAATGCCGGCATTTATTATTCCTCCACTGTGTCTCACATGGAGACGTGTTACGAGAAAATGTTGACGTACAAATCCATTATTAGCTATCACAAAATACTGTGTATATGAAAATTTGATTGTTCTATTTCGTAGGGATTATTATTACTATTTTTACATGGTCTACCCGTATGCCGAATTTCTTTCAAATTTGTTAAGTCGTTCGAGCTTGACAAAGTAACAAACATACACAAAAACTTTTACCTTTATAATATTTCATTCAATACTAGCGGTCTCGACAGACGTTCTGGCCGAAGGCTGGCTTGTCGGTAGAAAAAAATTAAAAAAAAAAACGATTACAGTGCCACATCAAATTGTATTTTCAAACCGTCCAGGGCTCCACCCGAATCTACACACAAAGTTCAATCGAAATCGGTCAAGCCGATTAGGGGGAGTTAAGTGGTACACCCACGTACGATTAGTGTAAATAATAATTATTAATAGAACATACTGTTTATACATATAGAGTTTAAATACACACATTTAATTTATTGAGATACCCAAACACAAGCGTAGCATCACATTTTTAAGAAGCCACAAAATTATGACGATACAAAATATATTTACTTTTAAATAAATACGCAAGAGGGCCGAATAACTTCATTCAGTGGTTTCGGATTTCGTGAGCGGTACATGAGAAGAATGTTTGTTCCTTTCAGGTGCTAAGTTTTAATGAGAGAAGTTTAAGGTGAAACTAGCCGACAACTTTTAATTATGGCTTCTAACCGCCGAGGCATCACTGTTAAGGAACTTCTGAAGTTTGATAATGATGATGTGCGAGAAATGGAAACTCGCGCGGATACATTAACAGAACACAAAAATGTATTTAAAACTAACTACGTAACATAACTTACTCACAAACTTTCACAGGGAACTAAGAGAACGAATTTCGAAGACCTTTAGACAATAAGACATGCAATCATTAAATAGATACAATGAAAATTCAATAATGACCTCTTTGTCCTATTTATTTTATTTTTTATCCGCGAATTCGTCCGTGTGATTTTCGGCTATTAAAGTAGCGGAAGTAAAGTCAAAACCAGACCAAAAGTAACCTATGTTCTTTCTAGGGCTTCAAGTTTCCTCGGTAGCAATCAAAATCGGTTCTGCAGTTATACCGTGAAAGTGTTACAGATAGACAGAGTTACTTTCACATTTATTATATTAAGTCTTCTTCTCAGTCGTGCACTCTTGACAGAGTGGTCGTGGTCATGTCTCGGTCGAGACCTGCACCACCGCCTCTCTCACGATACGACGCCATGCAGCTCTGTGTTTGACGGCTAGGGAGTTTTCATTTACGCTGCAGTGTGTCACAGATATAATGAGGTCCGTCCACCGTATTGGAGAGCGTCCAAGAGATATTTTGCCCTCGACTTTCCCTTGCACTACCAAACCTTCCGTCGAGTTACGGGTGATATGCCCGAAGAACTTGACGATATCATAATATTAAGTATTGATTTGTAAAAACAATTGCTCATACTTCATCAACTTATCATATTAGTTCTATTCAGAAATCAAACTTGATAACGGATCTATGCTTTGGAAATATATAGCCAATTGAATTGGGTAGATCGCGATAGTCAAGATTAATGACTGTCAAAATGAAATGGATTTATCGATATCAAAACGTTTTTGTGGAATATGAGTGAACTAGCTTCTGCCAGCAAGTACGCCCGTTTCTCCATTCAAACTTTGAACACTCGTTTCATCCCTTTAAGGGGTGAATTTAAAAAAATCCTCTCTTAGTGCTCGTCTACGTAATAAAAGGAAGCCTTGTGCAAAATTTCATGTTCCTAGTCCCAGTAGTTTCAGTGGCTAGGAGTTGTCAGCAACAGCAGGGACCCAGCCGGGTCGAAGCCTACTGGGGCCAGGGTTATCGGAAAGGGAGCTCGAGCTCCGGTATGAAGGCTAGAAGGAACAGGGTGGGTCGTTTAGTCAGTAAGAGTCTGACACTATCTCCTACTCCACCCAAGAGCAGGGTTGTCATTAGATGATTTTTCCCACCACAAAAAAAGTCGTTTCGGCGGCTTTCGCTTCGGAGTCGATATGTCAGTCAATTTCTCCTTTTATACACATAGACAACCATAAAATGAAATATATATTTATATTTTTTCATTATACCTAGTCAACACGAATAAGATTTGATTATTATTTTAAAGGGCGCTCGAGCCCC
The DNA here is from genome assembly GCA_929112965.1 of Mythimna albipuncta. Classification (NCBI taxonomy): domain Eukaryota; kingdom Metazoa; phylum Arthropoda; class Insecta; order Lepidoptera; family Noctuidae; genus Mythimna; species Mythimna albipuncta. The sequence goes on from OV815973.1 coordinate 5,725,040, forward strand.
GGTATGAAGGCTAGAAGGAACGGGGTGAGTCGTTTAGTCAATAAGAGTCTGACACTATCTCCCGCTCCGCCCAAGAGCGGGGTTGCAATTGTATGGTTTTTCCCACCGTAACACTGGAATTCCTATTATGGGGCCAATAAGTATCTGAAGGCCATAAAATATTTGTTCGGAAAAATATTGTAATATTAACAGAAAAAATTTGATGCATGTCGCGGGTATCCAATCCGTATCAAGTAATGCGCCAACCGTACCGGCAAATTGTTCGTTAATTTTACAATAAGTCTTTAAGTCACAGCTATTTATCTTAGAAACTACTCGGTGTCTATGGCTGAAAATACGACAGAACAGTAACTTGCCAGCAGTAAGCAAACAAGCCAAATATTGACAACGGATCCCAGAGGGAAGTCGAATTTCCTCTCACACTTTTAGTTTCTGAATGCAAGCATAGAAAGCTTCCAACACGAAGGTAAAGACATAGTTTACACGTTATTTCGCTTTCAACGTCCAGATATTTCCACTATTTTTAGGTCAGCAGCCTTTTAGCTAATACCTCCATGCTTCATACAATATTTTTCCAGTATATTACAGCTGTTCTGGCAACTCAGTAGAAGGAAATTCATGAAATATTTTCTGACACCGCAGTAATTGTAATTTACGTAACTAAAAAGGTGAAATATAAAAAGAGGCGCAACCACATAAGTATTCGAATAAAAAAAGAACTATTTCATATATTCCAACAATGGAATATTCCGAATAAAGGAGAGTTTTTTAATATTGAAATCAGCATAAAGGATTGATATCAAATATACCCCTTCCCGAGGATAAACAATATGTGCTGTAGTATATATTTCAACGTATGATATTATACTAGTATCGTCTCTGGCAATGTTGGCAGACAATTTTTGGAATATAATATGGAAAAGTGTCGATACATATGCTAATATTGAAACGTATTGCTTTCTTTCTTTTAGCGTTATTGTTATCCTTTAAAAGCAAAGGATACACACAAATGATATGCGTACCAAGGTTATTTGTTCAAGCGATTTATTTTTATATTTTTCCTCCGATACCTATTGCAAGCACCAATGCGTAACCTTACATCTCACCTAGAATATTCCGGAGATTCGAAGCGGTCCAAATTCGTACTTAAATATTTAGATCAACTGTGAGCAACTTCGGGAACCCTCAGCAAAGGTACACAAGTTTGTTTATCTTTGGCATATATTTGACTTGTACCAAGTGCTACCAAGGTCCGTAAACTCATAAATAAAGCCATACTGAAATCTTGTACTACATTGTCGCACGTTGAATTTTAGTGAAGATACTACTACAATGTTTGTGGAGGAAAATAAAAGTGCTACATGTTCAGTAAAAGTGTTGAGGGATCCCATTCTCGAACCGACGTAGGCAAACCAACGTCACACTTGGATATTCGATTTAGGGAAATAGGAGAGTCGTGCTTACATGCGTCGGTAAATATACGATACAAGTGCGCGTAGAAAATGTACGGTATTTACCTACGAATACGTTTGGTAAGTAAAAAGTTGAAGTGTGCAGATTTAATGGGTAATCAGTGCGTGACATTGTTTAATTCTACTGCAATAGAAGGTGCAATGCAAACTCTCGACTATGAAGGATATACTTAAAAGAAACAAAGTTGGGAAATGAAATTGAAACAAGTTTGTACAGTTCATTTCGAGCGCTAGCAGACTAAATTTTTCTTAACTTATTTTGAGTTAAAAAAAACTGTTAAGTAATACATTGAAGATTGCACAAGATCGTTCATTGCAGCGACAATAAGGGGAGGCTTTGTCCAACAAAGGACGTCTATCGGCTGAAATAATGATGATGAACACATTGAAGATTATTATTTATTGGGCGTAATCTCGGACGACTTAAATTCAAAGAAAAACCTATTTACAAATTTCTAATCATCATCATAAGTTCAAAACATCTTCAGTAACCTATTTTATTTCAGACAAAGGGCCATCAAAATACTAAATACAAATGAAGCTCAGGAAAGTTTTAGTTCACCACAGTGAATTCACAAACATGCAACGGGGAACAGCGCACATTGCACTGGGGAACATTAAAACAAGTTCGGGGAATGTATAATAGTTATAAAACAAATGTAAGACCATGATTATTTAACTAGTCGGTACTCGCGACTTCGTACACACACAGACAGACAGAACTAAGTAGATAGATAGATAGATTGATTCTTTATTGTATATAAAAAATAAATATTACATGAGAAACTTAAAATGAATAGGGTGTCACAAAGGGCGGTCTTATCGCTAAAAGCGATTTTTTACAGACAATCTTTGGATGGTTTTTTTTTTGGTAGCTTGGTTAGTTGTTTAGCTAATTATATGACCTAATTTAATTAATTAAACCCCAAGCGAACGCGCGTTCGCGCACCTATTGTCTTTCTATTGTGTCTGCAATTTCCACGATTGAAAGGTTAAAATTGATCAATGGATGCGTGTGCTTCTACGCTAATAATAAAGTAGATGTCTTATCGGTTAGATGGTTTCAAAGCCTATAACGACCATAGGTAGAAAATGTTTTTCGACAGACTAAGCTAAGTAAAACAGTTGTTGTTAACTAACATCACCTAATTCAAAACTATCTATTGAGTACCTGGGTTGTGCTACTATATTAAAAATAAAGTTTTTTCTATTCTATCTCTAAGTGGTTTGAAAGTCTATACCGGCTATAGGTAGATTTTTTTTGTGTGTTTTATATTTAAACTAGCTGCTGATCGCGACTTCGTCCGCATCAGATTCGTAAAACAGCACAATGCCTGAGCAACCCTAATTCTTTTTCTAAAATAAAAGTTGCCCCAGTCCCGCCAAAATTGGTCCGCCAATTCGGAGATAAACCGAAAACAACAGTAAGACCAAAATCTAGAAGATTGCAATTTTGTTAGGATAGGTATTGAATATACTTTCACGTGCTTTTAGTACAAAAATATTATTTTGAAATTTCTAGCAGACATTTCAGTTTCAATTATTTGTATGAAAGGTTTCGATTTTAGATTTTTTTCTGTTATAGTATTTGGGACTATGTTAGAAGGGTACTCAGAAAAAGCCTAAGTCGAAGTATCAGAATGCTCGTAAACATTCACCCTTGAAAACAAGCTCCACGAAGCGAATAAATCTGATCTAATGAACCTTCAAAAGTCAATAGATACAGACGCCGAGGCATTCATAAATGTCTTACTAATTCATATAGCTCTGAATAAATAACAAGATTGTGTTGCTAATACAATATCGAATATCTACGATTCCTAGACACAATTCAGAGAATTATTTTGGAAGGTAATTGATACTAAGAAAATAATATTGCTATTAATTAATAAACTACTAAGCTGGGTAGGTAGGTTCGTTATTCTGAAACATGTCTAGACATGGTTAAATTTTTCTGGTGGCTACTTTAAGGCGTATAGTCCCTTGAATATCTGGTTGGAGTTAAATGCATAGTTATAGCGTGTGATTGTGAAGCATACATTTGTTGTCCATCAGTGTAACAAGCTTATGGATCTATTCAGTATATCTCAGGCTCAATCTGCACGGTTCTCATATGATTATATGTTTGCTGTATGGACTTTAAAAGAGACTTTGACCCCTGAGTTTGTTTCGGTGTTTCTTCTCAGGGTAGTCAGCTAGGAAACACCACTAGTTTAAATTGACGAAAAAATCGACGTGTAAAAGTGTTTTTATAAAACCTATTTGCAAAATACAGATCATTTATTGTTTTACTCGTACTGCCGCCTGCGCCCGGCATAGAGCCCCGCTGACCTTTAAATGTATTTTCTTAGCGAAATATAGATTGATTTACATATTCTCTGTACATTCTGAAGAACATTTAACAAATATTTTTTTTGTGTAAACACATTACTAAAGATCAAAGCCGTTTGAAAGAAGTATTATAATGGTATTTTTTTTTTTGCAAAATCATTAATCATACAAAAAAAATCATATTAAGTTGATAATGTTAGAATCAATAATATATAGTATTACTTATAGTATATAAAGTATGTGTATATTTATGTACGTAGGTATATTTGTTTATGTATTATTATTTTATTCTTAATATTTCCAATTTTAAAATTGTACACTGGACCCTACCCTCTATTGTCATCTATCTCTATCGCTCAATGGTTTGCTGGAAGAAAACTCAACTTTGAGTTAAGCTCGCCTATGTACATGAACTTTGCTATCCACTTATTTTTTGTGTTTATAGTGTACAATAAAGAATAAAGAATGTATATTTTTTTTTTATTTATTAACCTAACCGTTACCGAGGTGGCTTCAGAAAGTCACTGTTTTATGCTCGGGAGCTAGGGCCTTAATGAACGGTACATGCGGATTAGGCCTTAGAAGCCGATGTAAAAGCAATTAGTGCCGAAACCCGGTACCGTTATTGTTCCGTTAAATCGATAACGCTATCGATCCGACACCGTTTTGTCTGAAAACTTTTAATTGCAGTTTTTATATTTTGAAATCAATCAACGTGTTTTGTGCATGCGAATGACCGTGAGGCATCAATTTGACACGACGGTTAATTTTGCTACAATTATTTTTGGCTGTCAAAATTTTTGCGATAAGATCAATTTCTTCTAGTAGTAGCAGTGCATGTGTATGAGGAGGAAGTGACGATCGAACGAACATTTATAAATAAAATATTATAACTAGCCCGCATTATCCCGCTGCTTGGTAAAGGCCTCCCAAGTTCCTCAATTTCATTCTAATTTTTAAGGAAGAAATCCAGGTCGTCCCGCCGTCTCCTTCGAGGTATGCCACAATCCCGCGTCGCTGTGTCCGGGCACCAGTCTAGTCTTTTAGAGCCCACAGCTCGTTAGACATGCGGCAGATATGTCCTGCCTGCCCCATTTAAGTTGGGCAGCTTTTAGAAAATAAATCACATGATTTTTATCTGACATATTTATTTCATCCATGACCGCATCCTTCATGGCCGGCTCCATCGCCCGATACTCTGGCGTCACAATTGTCTATGATTCGTACAAACATGGATAGGTCAAAAAGAAAATGAGCTTATTTCGGCTTATTTATTACATTTGGCATGTTCCAATTACGACCAAAATCATATGGGTCTACGAGAAAAAGATAGTCGTACTTTAACGTGTGTAATATGTATCCCTTTGTATTAAATAAGAGGATCACATGTGGTGTATGTGGGATACAAATTGGAAAAATGGTCAGAAAGGATCCGTTTCATAAATCAGCTTTTAAACGGTTTATTATCAGAATATGTTGAACAAATACAGCAGGAAAATGTTGCTTCTTTAAATAACGTCCCCAATCTTTCAGTGTCTTAGTTCAAGCTAGTTCATATGTAAATTTCTGCACGTCGAAGAAACGTATCATAATCGGAACAAACAGAATTTTACAAAAGCACATCTCGTAGTCCACACAGAATGTATTTGACTTTCAATTCCGTCCAATCGTAACGTATCAGAGTGCAGCTTATTGGAAAACGAACGTAATTACGTCCGATCAAACACGGCGAACGAAATACAACATCATTTGCTTACGTCACACGCGCCCCGTCAATTCTCATTCGGGGCGTCACGGGCGAGCGAGCCGCGTAAACAATAGCTGTTCGCAATGTTCGCGTTAAGGCTTGTTCAGATATAAGTGCATATTTATAAGCGATATTCGTTCCGGTTCCGCTTCAAGGGTCGGCAGTTTGGCCAGATTGAATGTCTGTTGCGGAGCACCTGTACTTTTTAACCCCGATCAAAAAGACGGGTGTTATAAGTTTGACGTGTTTATACTTGAGTTTGTGTGTTTGATTAATGGTGCTTTAATCGAGAATGATTTTAGTTACTCTCTATGCAAATCTGTGTTATGTTAGATGAAGAAACACAAAAAGCTCCTGCGACTGAATTAGTCTAGCTAAAGCTTAAAGAAAGTTCAGAAGTCAAGTCCTTAATTCAGGCTTAGTTGATTCTATAGCCCAAGACATCAACGGCGCGTATTGTGCCTATCATCCACGCGCGCCTCAAAAATTAGTTAGCATACCGTAGGAGCCCAACAGGGTCGAAGCCTACTAGGGTATCTGCTTCTGAAAGGAAGAAGCGGCCCCCGGTACGAAAGGCAACGAAGGAACAGGACTGACACTATCTCCCACTCCGCCTCAGGGCGCAGAGATGTTTTTTGCACGTACGGAAAAAAACACCAGCTCCTCTAAGAAGTTCTTAAACAAGCCTACCTTCCCCTTTTACTCTCATCTATCATATCAAATTGAAGTATATAATTATTTGGTAACAAGTACAAGTCGGATGTGCCTTGTACGTTGTCACGCGATGTGGCGTGTCGTCCCAGTCGCACTAATGAACATGTAATTACTTCTACGCCGCTGATTGTGGGGATCAGGGCTGGCTATATAGGCCGTTTACTTACACTAATGCTCAAAATGGCAATAGCAACAACAAGTAAACGGAGATTAATCTTTCAGTACAATAGTACTGATTAACTAGAAAAAAAAAAACATGTAAATAGTTCTTGTCCAAGAAACTTTTAAATAAGTCTCGTAAACAATTTAAACATATCAGTACTAGACAAAGGTTTCTTATAGCTCCAGCCTGAAGGTCTTTAAGGCATATAGTCTTTAGGACATCTGCCAGAATTAAATGGACACAATAGTCGTACCCGCCTAGGCGGCATGCAGTACGAGTACCTATCTGTGCATTTAACTGCGGCCGCTGCGCTCGAATAGAGCTATAAATCCATTTTCTTTGCGAAATATTGATTGATTTACAAAATTATGCTATATCACTTTGAAGAATACTTAACCACCAATTTTTATGTGTCAAAAAGGTTTCTAATGATCCAAGCCGTTTCATAGGACGAGAGAAAAGTTGCGAAATTGCTAAATATTTTTAGACAAAAGTAGGTATTAATAGCACAAAAAATCAATAGTTGATATTGATAATGTTGTTCATGAATCTATAATAAATATACTTATTAATACTTGTTCTTTTTTATAAATGTCCTGTAATAAGCTAAGGTGAGCAATAAAGTATTTTTTTTTTCAATCCTTTTAGACCTGGTCTAGAAAGATTCTATTATTGTTAGAAATTTTCTGAGTAAATAAATTCGAGTTGGTTGTAATGTTATCCCGCGTTGTCGTAACAGCCCTAAGTGTGAACGTATGCCATACAATACACACCGTATATTAATTCACCAGCGTCATACAGATGCTCAAGTACTATATTAACGTTGACTAGTAATTAACATAACAAGTGTCGAGTAATTGGTTTCGATGTCGCCTCGTACAGCCTCGTACCAAAGAACAGATTGGAACCACTTGTCTCAATCCTAGGTGATTTATATCGTACATTGACTTATGTTCCTGATTTAAATAAGTAGAGAGCTGTTCAATAGACTATTATCATTCTTTTACGGCAACTCTTTAGTGATTTTAGCTGGTTTGGCGGGTTCAAACCAAGCGCATTACTTTGTGTAATTTATTTCATCACCACTGCTCTCAAAACAATGAAGGGAAACATTGTGAAGAAACCGGCATGTTCTAGAACCAAAAATTCCAAGACATGTGACATCCACCAATCCGCACTGGGCCCGCGTTGTGGATTACGGCCCATTCCCTCTCCTAGAGAGGATGCCTGAGTCCCAACAGTGGGAACATTATAAGGCTGACTATGCTATGCTATAATTCTTCAGTTAAAATCGATCACGAATTTACAGTATATCGATTTATGTTAAAAAGAAGAATCGTGTCGAGTTATATAATCACAACTTGATGGAAACGTGCCTGAATTAAGGACGTGAGGTGATGCGTAAACGAATCGTGACGTTTGTACCACATACACGCGCATATCCGTACGCTATACCAAATCGTACTTACTGCTTGCTATTATTCATACAAAGTAAAATTGAAACGCATTAGGTTAGCAAAGACATTAGCGGTCGATGTGCGGTTTCACAAAATTTTGGACACTGCTCATTTCATTTCGATTACATTCGTGTCCATAATTGGTCAATTTTATAGTCGAAACCCAAATGGTACGTGCTGTAGGAAACCGATCTTTACAAGCAGTTGCTCTTAGCAAACGCATGTAAGCACTCGTGTACGCTACCCCATGCAATAAGCTCAGAAGATCCTGCCTCGTACATGTACACCAATCGGTATGCTCCGAGAAGGTCCGATAAATCCCGGGGAAACCCGACGTCGTTCAATATGCACATGATAGTAATACAGCCTCAATACAACCGGCCGAGATTAGAGTCCATGCCAACCGACACAAGATCGGATTGCCTCGGAACGTACGAAGCGTCGAGATGAACGTGCGAAGTAAGCCACCGATACATGGGTTATTTCCATATAAATTCTGCTATATTGTATTTCATCGTAAACCCTCTTTTCCCTTTTGAAATAAACAGATATGAGAAAAAGAAATTGTACATTTTGAAATACTCACAGAAGTGTTGCTGTGATCTAAGACCGTGAGAGAAATCAGTTTGAAGATGATATAGAAACGGCCGGATGAAGCGCTGCATTGACAACCATACCGAGATCAAACGGGGTCCTTTGTCGTCATGGAATTTACAATTTCGAATTAGATTTAACGTATTTGCATTGAAATTCCATTCGTCCTTCATTCACGTCTAATTATTGCACGGTCAAACAGACTAGTCGCTAATTCCATTAATTTGGAGCCATCGTCAGTTCACTGGCTCTGAAATAAAGGGAATATCATACCGACAGTAGTACGTATTGGATTAATTCCGGAGCTCGTCAAATCCCCGTGTCACTTCGCATCAGATTACATAGATTGCTATTGGATGGTAGTGGGAGTGGCACAACTATTTGTTTTTCCGTTGAAACATTCGTGAGAGCAAATAACGTTCTTCATGCCAGGATTTTGGAAAAAAGCGGCCAAGTGCGAGTCGGACTCGCCCATGAAGGGTTCCGTAGCAGCAAGTAACATAAGGTAAATTGCGGTTTACGATTGACTCATAAAAAAAACTACTTACTAGATCTCGATCAAACCAATTTTCAGTGGAGGTTAACATGGTAATGTACATCATATATTTTTTTTAGTTTTATCATTTTCTTATTTTAGAAGTTACAGACACATTTTATCACTTTGGAAGTGTCTCTCGCCCAAACTTTTCAAAAATTATATTAGAAACCTTAATATCATTTTTGAAGACCTATCCATAGAAAGATCTCCCACACGTACGGGTGTGATGAAAACAAAAATTTGCGTTTCAGTTCTAAGTATGGGGAACCCCCATATTTTTTTTTTCTCTCTATTTTTGTGTGAAAATCTTAATGCGGTTCACCGAATACATCTACTCACCAAGTTTCAACCGTATAGTTCTTATTGCTTCGGAAAAGTGGCTGTGACAGACGGACGGACGGACAGACATGACGAATCTATATGGTACGGAACTCTAAAAAGTCGGCACTCGTACGAAATTACTATATGAGTTCGTAGAATTACTCTTTCCCTCATGGAAGCCCAAATTCTTTGTACCGGACCAGGGATTTTTATTTTTCATTATTTTACCCTTCGCTTCGTTCTGCAGTAATTAATGGGCACGTGTTGCGTTGGCTCCATTAAAGATGTATTGCCATGAATTTTAAAGCAGGTCCAATTACTGTGTGTAATTTCATATGAAACGTACGCCTCTTCAAAGTTAATGAATGTAATTCTTATTGTCCTTGCCACCTCCGCATATTGAGATCATTAATCTCGTCGTAGGTGCTCTTCGATTGTATCTCTTACGGACGAATACATAAATAATAGTGTACAATAATTAATCAACATAATGAATTTATATGTTGAGGTCAGTGTCAGTACTAACCACATAGTGCAGTTATTTAGTGGTCATTCCCACAGTAGTAGAATTCAAAATAGAATATTCAATTTTTTCATCTATAATTGTAATCGTATTTTATATGACTGTTCATATAATGGGAATTCTTATTAAATTATTTACGTAACGTGAAACAGTTTAAAATGTAGTGTAAACTTATTCATTATTAGCTGTCCGCCCAAAACTTCGTCCGCGTGTACTTCGGTTATCGCACTCTAAACGTGTTTTCCCGTAGGAATAGGATGTTTTTCCGAATTAAAAAGCAGCCTATGTTCTTTTCCATGTCAAAGGCTATATGCATGCCAAATTTCATCCAAATCCGATCAGCCGTTTTTGCGTGATTAACTCTTTGAATGCCGTAATTAGAGACACAATAAAAAGACAATTGCTTATATCGAACTGTGTAACTTAAGACATTCAAAAGGTTAAGACACAACCATCCAAACACCCAGATTTAGTAGATCGTGGCCAATTATCAGTCCAAAAGATTTTTGTTTTGTAATTTTTGCGGTTTTTCTCCTAACTTACAGCATTCGACATGGACCCACAACGACCCCGATACCGCTTTGAGGTTAACTAGTTAATAAATCAGTGCGGTGTGAAAAGCCGCGAGTGTATTTCTATATGTTTTCAATAGTTTAAATAAAGGTAGGGACGGTACGGTGAAGGGTCGGAACCAATAACAAGCAAGTCTTGCAGAATTTTAACTTAGCATTTATTTATTACTTATCCAGCTCTATGTGTGTCTAGTTTTCTCTGGCCAACCTGTCAGAAACGAGGCCAGGTCATCACGCCAGCGTTTTTAGCCCTGCTTCAGTGACGGTGCCGGTCAGGTACCCACTGTGTGATGATCATTCAAATAAATTACATATTTTCCTTTATTTCATAACTGAAAATATATTCTTCGTTTAAAAATATGAATGTGTTTTTTTTTTCAATAAGTGATTGTGCTGTCTCGTTGCAGGGCAAAGACCTCCCTTTTGCTACTTTGCCCGGTCTTGAACAATTTTGGGTCAGACATTTGAGAAGAATTACTGTTTAACTTCTTAGAACTCCACAAAGGTGATTCTTTACAGCACTTAGAAGAAGTAGTATGTAAAATAAATATTGAATTGACCACACATTGTAATAAACCGCAGTTTCACCACGCCAGTTTCACCATGAAATGACAAATAGCAACAATTTTATTATCAGAACATTAATTTTAGAAATTGTTAAAATTAAGCAACAATATGAATGGATTACTAACTTTCTATAAATCGTGAACGAATAGGTAGTAATATTTGATAATCGACTTGTACTTGACCGAATTTTTTTTCACAATTCGGTCATTTTTCTAACACCATCAAAATTGCAAAGTTACGCTCAAAGTAATAAAATCAAGGTAATAACAATAAAAACTAACGAGGCATACACACGTGTTCAAAGAATTTATATTGTAAGTTGGTCAATTAATTTATTGATTGCATATATTTTCTTTAATAAACGCCATAGAAATGTCAGTTTATGATATACCTAAACTATTTATAAAAGTAAGATAACCTACCTATTGTATTGTTATTTTTCCTATTGCAAGACAATCATGTTTCTTGTTAAAATAGGTACGCAGGTATTGTCTATAATTTTAAAAAAAAAGTATAAATTCTTAATAACTACGGACAAAAAATGCAGCCAGAGCCAAGTAACTGAATCAGTAGATCTTATAAACACAAAAACTGTTTGTTTACATTTTATATCTTCGTCATCGTAAGGAGAAAGATAACACTGTGGGGAAAACCTCGTGCTACCAATACATTTTAACATGAGTAATATTATCAAAGCGGCTGTGAGAAAACACACCTGTATTGCTTTAACTAACCGCGCTGGAAATAGTGTGATGTATGCTCAACACTTAAGAGTAAATTAAACAATCTCATGTTGTACTTTAAAACCTCTTAAGTATTATCAAAGTAAAAATAGAAACACAGTCTACTAATACCTTACCACTATCCAAATCATCATCTTACTGCCCTGGTACTTTTTCATTTGGGGTCGGCACAACGCGTTTTTTTCTTCTTCCATTCTGTCCTATCGCCCGTCACGCTATCACTAACTCCTTTTCTTTCATATCACTTCTCACACAATCCATCCATCTTTTCTTTGGCCTCCCCTCTCCCTTTCCATCCATCCACATGAATACTCATAATTCATTACGTGTTTCATCGCTCTTTACATGGCCATACCAAGACAAACGATTCCCTTTCAACTTTTCAGTCACAGACGCCACTTTCAATCTTCCTCTAATATACTCATTTCTCACTTAATCCATTCTCGTCACAGCACACATCTATCAACTCTCCAAATACTCACTAAAAAGATTTTAAATAGCAGTCTTCGAAATCTGAACTAGCAAAGTGCGATTTACTATTCCAGTAAGAAAATTATCACAGTGGCAGCAAAAACCGAGCGACTATAAATAATCCATGATTCGATGAGTACGACAGACGCTTTAGTCAGAGGAACAGGATACTTCATTTATCTAATACCAGCCCGGAGCCTCGTTCAAACGTCTGCATTCTCTCTATAAAAAGGTGGGTGACCTATAACTAATGGCAAAGCCAGGCTTTAAATAGAAGAAAATGTCTGGCGTTTCAAAGGATAATGGACTCTGAAACCTCCCTTTTCTTATAATGTAGCTCATATGATATGACTTGAATTTATGTACAAATAATATGAGAGAAACAAAGGAGAATTTTCTAATAAAGAGTTCAATTTGGGACACTGAAATTGAATTTCTGTTGAGTTTGCATGTGCACGTTTTCATTACAGAGTATAGTGAAACTAGCTTTCGTATTTCTTTAAGAATATTTAATAATACAGTTCTTTAGTTGGTGTTCTTTATATGCTATACACATTGTCAAACATCCTAATTAGACTATATAATATAATAAATGATTCGTACGAGTGAATGAATACATGTACTATTGAATTTTCTTCCGCACAGAAGCACAAGAAGAGATGAGAGGCCTTAGCTTTGCTCTGACAGTAATCTTGATAATACGTTTCCTTCAACAGTCAAAGAAAACAAAAGCATTTTTAAAAGACAGCAAACCAAAGGACGTAAACCTAAAAGCAAATCAGTCGCGTCTAAGCTTCAAAGGAGACAAAGCTCTGATAACAGGGGGGTATCTGAATAAACGGGAATACGGCCGTCTCACGGGTTGCATGTTATTACTGACGTACAATCCCGCGGCTACCACTCGTGATGTATGAACACTTGAATATGTATGGGCACGCAATTGCATCGCAGGAACCTACAGATTGACTTAAGTTTTGCTCGGCAACAGTGAATGGTTTATGGAAAACTGTGTTTGATTTATGCAATATCCTTGTTATTCTAACAAACACGTTTGTATTGTATGTAGTTGATAGAGTTTGTTCAAGACTAGATTCTGTATGGAGACAGTATTTCAGACGAACAGTATATGATGATGTTCAACATTGAAAAATATGATACCATTCCGTTTATAAATATATTGAATCAATATTGAGTCTTGCTGCTACAAATTCAATACGAAAGAGCTCTTATAACTGGCTAGTATTGAACTACTTAGAAATTGTTCTTTAAACAGATTAATATCAAACTATTATAAGCATCGCTGCGTCTAGTTATTACGTTGCAGTTTGAATAGGAAGCACCTAAAGCACACTGATAATAGCGAGTTGGAAACCTCCGTCGGAAAGTATCGACGTTGGTTATAATGATGAAGCACATTACAATAAACAATGAGACATGACCTCCATCGCCGCACGTTCTCGTTCAACAAGCTATTATAATTGCCCCCTGACGTGCCTGCAGCTGACACGAGCAGGATATACCAACGATAATAGCACTGAAAACAATAGTTGGCAATAATTCTGGCACGAGTTTTAATTGGAGGTAAATATAGGATAGTTTTTAATTGTAATGTGCCAGCAATTTGTGTTCGTGTGTTTACATTGGCTGTTTCATTATTTATTTCATTGTTTTTTTTTTTTTTTGCAATTGCATATTTTGTGTTAAAATGTGGCATTGGTTTTAGAGCAAAACACACAGGATAAAGGGTAAACTCAACCTTCACACTAAATCTAGGACAATTAAGGAAAAACAAAAATCTATCAGCCTAAGAAATAGAAAAAACTGATCAAACATATAATTATATTCCGCAAGAATACGATTTTTCTTTATTTTTTCTATGAGACCAACTCTGCAAGGTTCTTCTCCGGAAAGTCAGTGAAAGCTATTAATATATTTAGATTACTATTATTCTGGAAACTAAAATATACTAAAGAAAGTATTTTACAAACTCGTATAATAGCGCAGGGAATGGTTTCGCAGATTTGATATAGTGAAAAATGAATGAAGAAATTAGTATATTCTTTCAGAAAACCACTTTTCTACATTTAGTCCAAAACTAATGACGACCTTTATAAGATTCTTAGCTTCCTACAGGTCACTAGAATACAGTGCATGTGTTCAAAAGGTAATAAATTAAGATAATCATATCAAGAGGATTAACTACACGCCCTTTCCATCTATACCTTTTCCATGCGTGTTAATTATGGCTATAATCTCTTTCGACTCGTTAATCGCAACTATTTATTAAGTAACCCATGTTCGGGAGGGATCCTTCCCGTGTCTATACATGTGTGTGTAAAACAAACAGCCACAAATTAAAGGAGCACTGTTCAGTTAAGCTGACAAATCCTCTTGTCATGTCTCAAAAGGTACGGTAAGATGTCGGTCCCTATTATAATCCTTGACTCCTCGCTAGTAATTAGGACAAGAAAATCATGCTCTAAGGTACCAGGCGGACTAACTTACAATGTTAAACTAAAGGGATCAAAAGCTCTATCATTGTCTTAGTAAAAGAGGTCTGAGTAGAACATCTAGGAATAATTAACTATTTATTTATTTTTTTAAAAGAAAAGGCTCAAAACTGGGAACATTGAAGGAATGGAGTGAGGCCTTTGCCCAGCAGTGGGACAGTGTGGGCTAGATATAATAATAATAATTTTTATTTATTACTTTCTAAATAAATGTTTAGTCATTACGTTTGTACCTCTTTCATGGCATCTTTAACGTCGATTTTAATGAAATTGTTACTACTTTTAATTGTTATTTACGGCTACTAGTTTGTACAGTGTACTGTGCGATCAGTTAATCTTTTAATGATATTATAATCGTTTTGGTCACACCAACAAGTAATCGAAATTATAAAGTGTATTAAATAATTTGCATAAATGTCATTGTTAATGTTATTCCAAGCTAATTTTATGTTGTCATTAGTGTAACAAAAAAACATTTTATTTTTGTAAATTTGAAAGGCGAATTATTATTAGCCTAATAAAGTGTTTAGATGTAATTATATTATGTGAAGCAAGAATTTAATCGAAATCTAAAAATGTAATTTTATTATATCATAAGGTAAGTACCTACCTACGTTTTTATTAATTTTTAATGTTTAATATGTATTCGAGAATGAGATTGAAACCAGGAAATGTAATGCTATCGAATGAAGCTGAAATCGCAGCTTGTATAAAATATGAATAATAGAATATTTACGTACAATAATTAAATGCATTAGCATTAAATGCAGATCATATCGAGTTAACGATGGCCATAAAGTATTTTTCGCGTGCACGACCCGAATGCCAGGAGCAATGCGTACTACCTAACGGTAATAATGAATATTCAACAAGACTAATAATAAATGTAAATTACATCCGCAGTGACAGCGAAATATATCTAATTTCAAAGGTAATTTAAGATCCTACAGTAAATTAACTTGATGTTCACATTTGAATATGGAAATTTTAAGGGATAGTGCTGATGTGGCAAACGAAAATATCACCCAAGAAAGTTATTCATGGAAGTCCTTCAAAGATATTTTGTGGAAAAAAAAATCCTGGAAATACTAAATTACTGAACCGTAATTGGACTGTCAACAAGCCTCTTGATATTATTTAAACATCCCGCACCCTCATCAAAAGAAAGAAAGAAAGAAAGAAAGAAAAACAGTTTATTTACGCGTTAAAGACGCAAACTTAAAAATAGGTGAACAGAGCATACATCAAGATAGGGAAGATATGCGTCTCCTCCGCGCAAAACGGCCGAACGCTCAGCATAAAGCTGCGGTCTCACGCATAATGCGTTGAGCTCACAGCGCTGGTTTTCAGCGTGGGCCGGTTACTGTGTCGACATAAGGACGCTGGAACGGTGCAGTAAACTAAAAATAAGTATAGATAAGTTATAAATACAAATAAAAATAAATAGATAAGGTGACAAATACAATTTTATAAAGTGGCAACACCATGACGCGCCCATAGCTCAATTTGTGTGACTCGTTTTAGTAATCTGTGGTAACTTCATACCCTATGGCAAAGACACTTATACGTGATTGGATGATAAAACGCGACCGAGATGCTGTTGACGTCAAAAAAGGAAATGACCGCATGGTGACGACAACTAAATGGTTTTTGAAATTCATCATAGTTCAAATACTTGTTCTTTAATGCGATGTTTTATGTCTGCAATAATGTGTTTAGTACTTGTACCGAGATAAAAAACAAGAACCCTTGAGAAGCGGACACGGGGAAAGGTAAGGTGTATTAATTGATTCACTCCCATTCACAAAGCTTCGTGGAAAATTCCAGGAACAGTTGGCTAGAAACGGGACGAATGTATAAATATAAATTAGTACCTAAATCTGGAATTCGGTAAATAATGAATTGCCAAGTCAACAAATGAGAATAATTTTAAATAAAGAAAATAAATAAATTAGAAATTTGAATTTATATACATTAAATTATATGTGATTTATTGTAAAAACTATATGAAGATTATTGAAAAGTGTAATTAATATAATTAATATTATATTTTGTTTGTAGGTTCTTAGCCTGGCAAAAAATAAATAAAAATTAGTATTATGAAAAATATTGTGTCAACGTACACTGACAGCAGCGAAACACAAAGGACATGATACGAGGGATAAGCCATTGAATTCAAGCCATCACTTACATTTTAATTTTTTCAAGGAAAAGCAATAATGTATAACCGAAAAAAAAAACTGTGAGTTTCCCTTATCTAGGAAACCTTGTGTAATGATGGATGAACAAGATAACAGCTGTGACGCGCTCGTTTAACCAAGAATTTCGATTACACAGACGAGAAAATCCCTTTAATACTGCTAATGTCCGAATAAACTGTCGCAGTGGTGTGACAGTGGAAAAATTCATCCAGGCAGACCAGTAATCAGTCAAGTTTTAGCTCCGCATTACTGTAATGGGACGCCCAAAGCGAATGCCGCTTTGTCTCCGTGCACAGCGGTTTATATAAGGCCCCGGACACGCTGAATAGCTTACGAGGGTGCTAAGTAACGAACTACGAATTCGCCAACCAACCTAAGGGTTTTTAAGAGTGAATAGATTACTTTAAGTACGTGTGCTTCATCGTCAACCACATTATCGTTTACCATCACGTGAGACAGTGCTCAAGCGCGAACCTATCAATAATAACAACAAAACATATTAAATTATTGTTGTTTGTGTCTTGAATTGACCACAGTGAGCGTCAAACGTAACGGAGTGGCCTCGCAATAATGAATTTATCGTTTGCTAGATAAATCTATTATTATTTAACCCTGAAGAAACACGTATAAAGCCTCTACAGCCCGCTAACAACTCACGATATACCATCAAAGAAAGTTCATTTTTGCTTGGACTCGAAACGAAAACTTCAACGGGTCTGGTTTGGCGCCGCGTCTCAGGTCCAAGCGATTTTTTTTTCGAAGTGATCAGGTAGGAACAGCCGCGATAGTACTGAAGCAACCTTTTTTTTTTTTTTTTTTTTTTTATTGTTGATAGGTTCGCACTTGCACAAACCTAATCGCTCCCATACCCGCATTAGTCACCGCGTTCACTCTGCACAAAGCCTTAAGGAGGCCACAGAGTCAGCGTGAGTAACCCAAGTAATGCATGTTATGTGTGAAATTGTTTCTGCTGCCTCTAATCCAATTTGGTAACAGCGGGGTGTGTAAATTGAGGCGTGATTTGAGTGCAACACTTTCGTTAAATTGATGGCTACTTTTATTGTTGTACATATATATTGTGCTAGTACGGGTTTTGGCTTTTACGTTGATCAGCTAGTAAGATCGGTTTGGTCATAAAACTTTTTGACACGAATGGAATCAAAAGTATGTAGATACTTAAGTTTATCACCTAAATTCTAGTGGACATACTAAACCATAATAAAAAAACCTCACAATGTTTAATTCTAGCTTCCTAACGTAAATCGCTAACGTCGTGGCTTGTAACTAATGCCGCCGTCCAACACTTTTTGCCATCAGATAATTCAACGCTATTTCACGACGCACTTTTTCGTCTCACAGTGATCACTACACAAGGATTTACAGGGATTCCCTCGGAGTGCCAACAAACCTCTTAATGATTGTAGCCATTAGGACTAAAGCTTGAAAAAGTCCTCACAAGTAGTTACCCTAAAGCTAAAAATAATTAGAAGGGTATTGATTGGTTCATATTCTGAAAATCCACGAATATATTGAATAAAGAATAACGGGTTACTTTTCCGCTAGACGTAAGCTTATTCGACGGAGTAATTTTGAGAGTAATGCAATGTAATTGAACAGATTTACTCGTTGAGGAAAAAAAAGTATTGGAGAATGTATTTCGCTCTTCAAGTAACGAGGGATTTGTAGAGCAGCTTTGACATCAATAGGTTTGTTTGTAGAAGAAAACTTACTCTGGATAATGATTTCGCTTCTAAGAAACGTAAGGTCGTACTAACGACTGCGCTGCTTACCTGAAATAGAGAACAATCTGTTAGTGAAGGAAGACACGCTTGTTGTTACAATGCCTAGAAGGGTTTAAAGTAAACATCGACAAATGAGTTTGGTATCAAAGCAAAACAAAACCACTATACGTTACCACTTGATGATTTTTCAATCCATGTTTGGCGATATCATTGATGTAGGATTTCTACGATGATTAAAGGTCTTAAGAAAGTAGGCCAAAGAGGCTTATCATCAAACTTTAACGTATAAACGATCTGGCTAGTTGTAGTTGGTCATATCATGAAATTATTAATTTCTAAGAACTGGCCACGACATAATATTTTTCAATACGTGTGTGACCTAGATCTTCCTAAATGGTTTCAATGATTTGGACAGATTTCTGGGTGGTTTTAAAATACAATTGAACTCATCGGTGGTGCTACGATAGAGTTTAATTTTTTTTTCTGACGATAGCCAGACGGATTTTTTGTTCTGCCTTTTGGACCGCTAATTACCTAATAGCCCAGAAGTGGGACAGTAATGGCTATTAAAAAAAAATAAAAAAATTACCTAATATCAAACATACGACGGAAATTTTTGTTACTTCGATTTTTAAGCATATTTAGGACCCTTTTGTACTAAGTCTCGTCTCTTTACGGTAACTTCATCATACCCCAAGTTCGTATTACAATTTGGATCTCGTCAACGTCAATTTGGACACGCAAAGCAAAATACATTTGATTTTTGTGCTCAGACTTTCTTGGAAACCAAATATTTCGCATAAGTAAGTCGGGGGCCTTCTTTGAATACTATCACGCCAACATTAGTGAACGCTTACGACTACGTGACACAGCACCATTTCGTTTTCAGCATATTATAATCAGATATCGGTTGAGTCTTTTTGCTTAAATATACCAATAGTCAAGAAAAAAAATTAAGTAATTGACATATTGACGGTTAGAAAATGTAATATCTTAATTTGTTTTTTCTATTTACCCCTTGGGGAAGGCAATAGTCGTTCGACCATATCACCTAGTCTTTCGTCCAATTTTCTTGCGTGATATATTAATGTCTTTCGTATTTAATGTAAACTCTTAAGATGGGTCTAGAGGAGCCGAGCACGAGCGCATCAAGAGCCTTGCTCTTTGTTTAGTGTCGCTCGGTTCCTTTAAGATCGGTCCACACTACACGATTTTGAGCTTGGCTAATGCTCCGTCCGTGCTCGATTCCTCTAGCATAGACCCATCTTTATGTTAACTGACACTTGTAATTTTGAAATAATATTATGATCATAGATATATGTATTTCTAAAGATGGACAGTTTTACAGTAGCATTGTAAATCACAACTGGAGGTAAATCAACCAGCAAGTAAAGATGAGGAATGCTGAATTAAGCAAAACTTTTTTGTGTACCGACTAGTGGGGAAAGCCAACTGTCCGGACACGATAAAGAGTTTGAGTAAAATTTAATTTTTATCTCTTTATTCCTCTTTCTCGCTTGCACGCCTGACATATGAACACGTCATGGTAAACCTCCAGCTCCTCCAAAACGTTTGTCCGCAAAAATCTCCTAAAATCCAGATAAAAATGGAGAGAAGCAACAGTGTATCGGTGGCGTGTTATCAATGACAATAACCGCGGATAGATGGACACATGTCGACCCTCGTCTCAATAATATTCAAGATCTGCCACTCCCGGATACAGGCACGTGTATAATATTGATACACACGAACTAGGTCTTCGCTGACTGTTTACAGTAAAGGCAGTTGCCGTATAGTAATAACAAGCAAAGTTGCTAGAAGGCTAGTTGCTAGAAGGTATAGATACCGGCACGGATTTTGAGCGCTGGCTTCAAGTTGCGCAGAAGTGAAATATTCGGTCTCTAGTGGAGCGAAGTGAGACGCGGGGGCAGGGAGTGGCGGTGATTGACTCGCCGCGCTATCGCGTCATAGACGTCACTCGTGATTCGTTCTCTGCGCTTGCTGCATGTATCTAACAACGACGACGATTGGCTCGCCAATATATGGAATGCGCGAAGCGATTCCCACTATGACGTCGAGCGTTCAAGATTCGTGCCGGTACCTATACTGGGTGGTGGAAGTAATGATCTCTAAATACATATTCTGTATTAGCTTCTGCCAGCGGCTTCGCCCGAGTAAAAGTAAAACGTATAAAAAAGAGTGCAGAAGTAACAAACTATACACACACACACGCACATTCATACAAACTTGTAGTGTGATTTTCACGAGCCAGTTTCATTGAAAAGCAATTAAGACCTTCAAAAAGATGAAGTAAGGCTTTTCCCCACTAACTTGGCTTTAACAAGCGGCTGAATACCCTTGTTTTAGATGTAGCGACTGCCAGACCTCCACGACCCAGTTACCGACCAACACGAAACTCCTTGGATAGACTGATGGTCCGACTTTCTGGCGTCTGACTACCTTTTTTTTGGTGGGGAAAATCATCCTATGACGACCACCGCTCTTAGGCGGAGCGGGAGATAGTGTCAGACTCTTACTGACTAAAAAACCCACCCCGTTCCTTCAAGCTTTCATACCGGGGCTCGAGTTCCCTTTCGGATAACCCTGGCCCCAGTAGGCTTCGACCCGGCTGGGCCCCTGCTGACGACTGTCAAAGATTTACGAATGACAACCAGGACCAACTGCTTTACGTGCCTTTCCAGGTATGAGATGTCAGTAATGATAAGTAAGTAATCTTAGAAAAGTACATCCTAACTAATATTATAAATGTGAAAGTGTGGATGATTGTTACTTAATCAAGCAAAAACGGCTGAACGGATTTGGATGAAATTTGGCATGCATATAGCCTTTGACATACGGCGCGCGCTGTTCCCGCGCGCCTCAAGGAGTTGTCAGCAACAGCAGGGGCCCAGCCGGGTCGAAGCCTACTGGGGCCAGGGTTACCCGAAAGGGCGCTCGAGCCCCGGTATGAAGGCTTGAAGGAACGGGATGGGTTTTTTAGTCAGTGAGAGTCTGACACTATCTCCCGCTCCGCCCAAGAGCGGGGGTTGTCATAAGATGATTTTTACCAACAAAAAAAATAAATAAAAAAAAAACAGAGGCCACCTTTCATCCCGATTCCTTAAGTACTTAATGCCACGCGGGCGAAGCCGCAGGCAAAAGCTAGTACAATATAAAAAAAAAACATTATTACGAGCAAGTACCGATTTTGAGCCCGCAACATTCTGCCTAAGGGCGAGCGCGCACTACGATAAAAAATCGTTGCGAAAAAATATCGCAAATCTGTGAACCACAGAAATACACTACAATCCGCGCATTGCGAAAATAAAATCGATTAATTTTTTAATGAGTTTATTTCGCATTAAAAAAATCGCAACGATTTTTTATCGCGGTGCGCGCTTAGCCTAAGAGGATCCGCCACCTAAATCCAATACACGTAAATAAATCGAATCTTGTCCAATTAATCACGAGTGTGTATCTGCTTCGAGAGCAAGTGTTCTTTATCTAAATGGTATCTAATGAATTTTAAAAGCTTTGTAATATAATAGCTTCTTATCGGGAGCCCGGGCGGGCACTTCAAGTGTCTCCCGGATGGCCAGCATATTGTACACCTATTTCCGATCTTGTAGCCTACTTGAAGGTAATGAAAATGTACAGTATTAAGTTTTTGTATCTATTTATTTTTTTGATAGATTTTCTTAATAAACCATGAACAGAATAGATCTTTAAAAACTGGGCAAGTGCGAGTCGGACTCGAACACGGAGGGTCCGTTATCATCATCATTATTACCTTTTCTGCTGAGAGACTTCGTCCACTGTTGGACATAGGCCTCACCAATTGTCGCCGTAATGAACCGTCCTGTGCGTCGTGCCAAGGGTACTTACTGTACTATATTTTCTTTACAAAAGACAAAACAACTTTTCATGTACATTTATAATAACTTTTGAAGCGGGTTTTTTTTTTCTAGCGGCAATACAAATACACATTCTGTGAAAATTTCAAAACTCTACTTCTTACGGTTTATGAGATGCTGAGATGCCCGCTGACAGCGAAGGCTTAGTAATAGGGTCCCGTCGACACCTTTCGTGTACAGAACCCTAAAAAAGACTGTCTAGTGTGTATTCACAGAAGGTATGTTCCTATAGTTTCTACCCAAGAGCTCCAAAATAAACATTCTTGAAGCTAAATGGATGCGATAAATATCCACATGAAGTTGTCGCACTAAAGCGAAATAAGAAATGTTTTCTCGATTAATTAAAATTATCTTGACATAGAAATTACTGTTTTCCAGTGTTTATAATTGGGTAAAACCCACATACTTATGATGACACTTTACAAGAAATTACGAGAGATATTTGCTTTTACTTAACGCACTATTATCTAATTCAATGGCCATTCTATGTCCAAGTGCGTTAAGTAAGTTATGTAAATATTTACCTAATCATAACCCCAATACACGTGCAAGCAAAGATTAGGAGTAAGGCATTTATCACGCTATGCACGCATCACGCTGCATGTTGCGATACACGTGTACTTACGGGAGAACAGATCTGCGTCATCATGCGGTTTTTTACGCACTTACACGCGTAGTTGCGTTTTGTAAATTCACACAGGCTCTGACTCATTTCATACAAAAACATGCACGGCACTACAAGACTCAGTGTGTCATACCGCGTGTCCCCCCACACCCACACCTACGCGCGTGTGTGCATGTTTCTCACGCGCGTCAACGGCGCGTTTACAAAATGTGGTATGCATAGGCCCTAAGGTGGGAAATCATCCAATGACTTCTCCTGCTCTTGGGCGGTGCGAGAGGGCGTGTCAGACTTTTACTGACTAAAAACCCCTCCCATGTTCCTACTTCGCCTTTGTTCCAGGGCCCCGAGGTTCTCTTTCGCACTACTAATTTATCTATGGGTACTGGAAAGCTTTACGACCTCGTTATCAAAAACCTATGACCGTTTCTATTCAATTTCAAAAAAAACAGGACCATTAATGTAAAGCATGGGACACACGGATGTAATCCAGCGTCCAAACAAAGGTCACCTTGGTGGGAACTTGCGAATTATAAACGAAACCCACCATTGTGTTGATTGTTGGTTTACCAAATCGCTGTTTACACGGGTTGAAAAAGGCAAGGTCACTTCTGTTGAGACGCTCGATAGCATCCGTGAGGTCCATGCTTTATAATATTTATAAATAGGTAATCATGGAATAGTTGCTAATTGCATCTCTATGACAGAGAATATTAATTAATAGGTCAATAATGATATGACAATTAAATATGTAATTATGGAAGCTCATGGCTGAACATAAACCACTGACAGACCGCAACAAACGAGAGCTTTTGATGGAATATATCAACAGAATAGACTAGATGGAATATATCATTATTGACAGGCTCACGCTTGATCACTTTTTCACCGAATGGTAAGTGATGTTGTAATCGACGATGGAGCACGCTTGCCTATTTATCCTATTCATTCTTGACGTAAAGAGTCTCAGGTTGTTACTAGTCAGGAAACATATACCGGCAGGGAAATCCACTCCTCAGCTGCAAGCACAATGAATATGTTCCCAAAACGTTATGTACGCATGGGCGGGATGTGTCTATGTAACGGTGGCGTATCGCTGTACGTCTGATAGTCCAATGATGGAAAGGGTTTGGTGGAATTAAGTTATGCAAATCTGACGCACACTGCTCGAATGTAACTGTTAAAAAAGCGACAACTAGTAGGTTATTTTAAGAAATGGCTACCTGAAACCTAACCAACGTCCAACGTCGTGAAATGGCTATTTTTACGATATGGCTATGCCAGATAAGTAGATATACTCAAACAAAATACACAATACAACACAGCGAATGGCTAAGCCACCTTTTGGGCCCAACAGCCCATCTCATTTAATTAAATATATAATGAGCTTTTAAAATCGATTTAGAAACAAGATATAACAGTAACACCGTTTGATAAACGGCCATTAGAAAATTCCGTGATACGTCCTTCATTCAGCTAATTAACAGAAGAATATCTATAGCAACGAGGGAATTATTATTGTTTCTTAACATAATGTTGTTCCGAACTTTTCCTCGTTGCTAGCTATACGATGTAAAAATAATATCATACTTATGATTTTATTTATACCTTGTATTGCTAGAGCTACAGAAACGAAAAACCGATTACAATCAGCTATTCGACTAATTCATAAAATTTTCGCCACAGTACGTTAGGACTTTCCTGTCAACCATTGAGGATTAGCACTGCCATTCTGTAAAAATCTACACTAATATCACGAGTACAAAATATAAACTTTGTTTTTTTTGTTTGTTAGAGGTAATCTCTGAAAGTACTATACTAGTCCAATTGTTAAAGTTTTTCCACCGTTAGAAAGCTGCTTTATTCCTGAGTGACATAGGTTATATTTTATGTACGCGGGTGAGTCTGCGGGTTAGTTCTATTTTAAATTGAGGTGAAATAAGCAGTCGACCCTTAGCTTCAAGTGGATTGGCAGTTAACTACAAAATCGTTTCACCTAAAGGGCCCGGCCATATTACCACACAGTGCCGATGACGTGAAACGACGCGGCGGACGCCTAATAGCGGTACAGTTGCCATCACGGATCTTGAACGCTTCAGAGTGGGGATTGGCGAGCCAATAGTCTTCGTTGTTAGATACATGCAGCAACGCAGTGAACGAATGAGGAGTGACGTCTAAGACGCGCCATCGCGTCTTAGACGTCACGCCTAGCCAATCACTGACACTCCCCGCCCCCGCGTCGCACTTCGCACCACCAAAGAGACCGAAAATTTGACTTCTGCGCAAGTGTTCAAGATCCGCGATGGCAACTGTACGTTGCCGTGTCGAGCCGACATACGGTTCCGTACGGATGCACGCTTAGGTGCCGCATCGTGTAAGTACACGACGAGGTAACGTCGCAAAACTCTTTAAAGACTGCGAAATTTTTGACGACGCAGCGCCTAAACAACAACTCAGCACCGTATATCTTCAAGATGCGGCGACGTACTCCAGTCAGGCACCGTTTCATACTAACGGCACCATACCGTGGAATAAAGGTAAAACTGCAATGGGCACACGTGGGCCATCTACACCGATCTGGGTGCATCGGTCTCCATACATTTTATATGGCAACTAGACTTGTAGGTAGAGCTACATTATATGTATCTACGCGCGCGACGCGTATCTATGTACAAATCAGGCGTGGCTTACGTGTGCTTCGGTCTAATGTACATATTTACCGCTTAAGCCTACGGTCCTAAGTCTTTCCGTTGATTTTTTTTTGCAGAATAGACTGGCTCTCTCTGGCTCTAAACTCCAGAATTCCAACCGTTTTATAACAATAT
Organism: Mythimna albipuncta; assembly: GCA_929112965.1. Taxonomy (NCBI): domain Eukaryota; kingdom Metazoa; phylum Arthropoda; class Insecta; order Lepidoptera; family Noctuidae; genus Mythimna; species Mythimna albipuncta. Next base: position 5,751,067 of record OV815973.1, read on the forward strand.
AAATTACAATAAATAGTGCAATATTCAAATTCAAATACAAAATTCCTAATTACCGACTCGTTAACAGAAAATGAAAATTAATTATTATAATTAACCAATAGGACAGCAATGTTATGAACACTAACTAAAAGCCAATGTATTAAATTATGTATTAGATAATATAATTGTGATTACCTAAATAATTTCCATACAGAAATCGCATAATGTTATATACTAATTTTATAGTATTACAAAATGCGAGTTACCTATTGGTAATGATCATAATTATGATAATTGTGCAACACTTTCTCTCATTATAAGGGTCTTAACGTAAATCATCTGCATAATGTTACCATAATTAAGATACGTAATAATTTATTTGGATAGGTACTTTTTATCATACTTACAGACGTAATTATAAGTCACTAGCTTTTGCGCGCGGCTTCGCTCTCGTACACAAAATATGTCACTTAAGAATAAAGCAGCTTTCTATCGGTGAAAAAATTTTAGCAATCGGACGAGTATAGGAATAGACAAACAAAAAAAAACAAATTTTACCTCTTTATAATATTAGTGTAGATAATAATTTCATAACTTAAAAAATATTTCTATTAAAATCAAACCCAGAATCGAGATTCAAAGCAATCATAAAGGCTAAAAGGGTCCGTAAAGATGAACGTATCTCCACAATAGAAAAGTGACAGTGCAGAGAATGCACTTCAGAACTACTGAAGACTGGAAGCGAAGCACTCTTTGTATTGGGACTGGAATGGACGCGTCGTCGTGTGGGAAATAAAAAGAATATGTCTTCATTGCACAACAATAAGAACGGTTTATTGTAGATTTTTTTTTTATTTTTGCGAGAGAGACTTGACCTTAAACAGGCCTTGTAGTAGTAAACTTCGCTCTATTAATTATAGCCTTGTTCACGTTCACCGCTTATTTTGCATTAGCCATTGAAATTGTGCGCACACACGCGTAAACAAGCCTACACACACATTGAAAAGACTCCCTAGACCCTAATTAGTAACAAGACACAGTTAATAAACGCACATGTCCCGGATTGGGAGATCGGGCCTTTGGGCCGGTTGATCCTACATGGAGTAACCCGCCGTACTAATTGTACACGTCGTCGCACTGACCCCAACTGATGGCATACCCGTATGCAAATGAATAACTTGGGTACTATAGAGGTGTAATGTAGGAAAGGACGCATAATTAAAAGGTAACTTAATTGTGCGATGTTCTCGGCGGTTAGTTAACCAGTAATTTGTAACGTTATGAATTGCCTCTTTGTTAACCCAATTTGTATAACTGAGAAGTCTTTATTTATATAATTATTTCATTACGTTTCAACGGTTCTATCAGAAACCTTAAAAGGTTTTTTGGGTTCATTGAAATTTTAGTGTTATTTTTTGTTTTCTTGACGAAGGTAATCGATAAAATGGCTATTCGTAGTTGGTGTACAAAGATAATGTGTAATCAGTTTTGTCTTAGAATATCTTATTTAATATTTCGTATGTCATTCAAAACAACAGAATTTCATAACTTGGCGATTAGGTACTTATAAATGCCACACGAAGTTATTACGTCGCAAAAGTTATTACCTACGTTGTTACTATTTTTGTAAAATTGTACCTCGAAATATATTAAATTACATGTCGAAAGATTTTTCTCATATTTCTACGTAGTCTGGTTATTAAAGTTCGTTCAACTTCAACCTAAATAGCACGGCACGGAGGGGATTTAATCACGGTCGCGGGCATTGGTAGTGTTTCATAAAATTCAACGTTCGCCCCGTTTCGCTTATAACGCGGGATCCACTGAACCGATTCCGATCGGATTTTTAATATACTCGGATGCAGCTATTGCTTATAGACCATTACACTGAATGAGGCACGCGACGAATTGGTACGCCAGAGATAATAAATAGTTCAGTAATGTCGAGTGTTTCCAGAGCTCGCTTCAACTAACGATACGAAATAGAGTTGCCTCGAAACTAGGAAGCTTTAGCCATAAACTGGAGATTCTCCTAAATAAGGAAATTTCGAGATAATGCTTTAAGATCCAGTTACCCTCCCAGAAGCACGTTTTCTTGGAATATTATTAGAGAGAGGCGAGGTTAAGGAAATCTAACGCTGCGTCAAAATTTGCTATCTTGTTTACACAAAAACTGAGTTACTCAAGAACATACCTAATTAAATAATATCGTCAGAAAAAACAGACGAGAAAAACCAGTGAAAGGAAAAACATTAACAGAAATGTTAAGAACATAAAAAAGATATATTCGTTGGTTCCGTCATTCAGGGCGCGAATAGTCAGAATTATCTCCACAGTCGAATGGATGAATGGGTAGTCAAGTGGCAGGGACGCCCAAGGGCCATAAGCCAAGCATCTCTGAACATACTAATTGAAAACGTGACGAGTACAACGAATCTGATTCATGGACAGGGCTGGCGGGAAATGTTCACGAGCATTTTAATATTGAAATGTATCGAGGCTTTACATAACATTATAGGTAGGTACGTACGTGCCATGAATGTATTACTGGAGAGAAGATTAAATTATTTATAGAGATAGGAGAGGATTTACTTTAAATTTAGTCATTGACATTTCACCCGAAAGATGTCCACAGCTGGAAATAGGCCTCCTCCAAGCGTCGACAATAAATACTGGTCCTGTGCCTCTCACATCCATCGGATTCTTGCAACACTCACCAGGGTCAACTCTCTACCTTATAGGAGGCTTTCCAACGCTACCGGTATGTGGTCGCCACTCAGAGACCTTTCGGCCCTATCGTCCATCTCTTCTGCGAGCAATGTGCTCTGCCCACTGCCACTTGGCGGTTCTATGGGCCATGTCGGTAATCGGAATAAGTATCAGAAATAAAAATATTCAAAATATCCCTAAAAAGGTTACAATTGTACAAAAGGAGTTTGTATCTTCTAGAAAAAAAAATTCTAGAAATTCTTAATTCAAATATACATTTGCGTATTTCCTTTTTGGCTCAAGTTCAGCACAAACTTCTCAATTCCTCACATGTGCTTCGGCATCCGAAAGAAAGGATAGACGCCATCCTGAATACAAACTTACAGTCAACAAATGCATTTGAATTTCAAAATCTTCAGCTTAAAGCTCTACATATGCTTGGCACAAATGTTAAAACAGCTACGAGAAATACGCATTTGTATGAAACATCAAAATATATTTGAAAGTAACGTTTTCGCCCGCATGAAAGTAGAAAGCTATTCTAAAGGAAACAACTCTTGAGATAGTCATAGATGCTATTCCAGAATATGATCTCCCCGTGTGGTCGTGGTCAAAATTCGTTTAGTCCTTTGAGCGTAAAGGACTTACAAATATACAATCACACCCTAAAACGGCAAACGATTGTATGTATGTAAGCGTCATTTATGCAAACTTTCAACCTTTCTAATTGTTTAATAGAAAACTAGATACTCTGTAAGTACAGAAGTTTTAATAAGTTACTGATAGAAAATAAATGGCAGTAGAAACTTGTAACACGTAACAGCCCTAAGACGCAGCCAATATTCCTGATCTCAACGTAATACTACTGCTTGAGGAAGTCCTCAGCTGTAATGAAAAGGTTGCCATTTCCGTGACTAGATATTATTAATTCAAACAGTTTCAAATATCATCTATCACAATTATCTATCCAGTGACAGTGAAGAATTGAAGATACCTGAAATTCAATAAAGGCTTATTGTAGTCTCGCATGACTTGGTAAGCATTTAGAAATAGTAATAGTATTCAATTGTTCGAGAAATCGATTACGAAGTTAGTGAGTCTACCTACAACAGACGACCTATAATGGTTTGAGGCTATTAATTTCTCCTTAGCTCGCCTAATATTTGGTTAACTTGTTAAATAATAATACGACTTCAGTATCATAGAGATGAATTCCATATCACGATGATCAATCTGTTATTATAACAATAAATTATTCACGGCACGTGAAGGTATTAGAGTTGGTACTAAGGTTGAAGACAATCAATCAGATATGTTCAGTTTACTAACGAATGTCAAGGAACAAATAGAAGCAACATGTAATTTAAACAATGCCCCTCTTCAAACCATTACGAACAAACACCATTAAGGTAGATATTCAAAATCCACTTATTTAACACCTGACCCCAATGATTGTCGTTCTACATTCAGGCCCAAATGTATTAACATTAAGGCTGTAACTATGAAAGGTCGTAATGACTGAACATATTAGAACTTGTCTGAATTAAGTAGAACGTGTCTCCAAATGTCTGAGGTGATTACTTTAAAGACCGCCGTTAGCTGGCGGGATCACGAAATCCGTAGACATTAAGACCTAACTGACATGATCCGGCTTCCTTATTTGGTATAAGCAATGACCATTTCCTCTCCGGCGCATCGTAGACTGGAAGTAATTTCAACAGAAAACATTAAGACATTAAGGAGCGCAGTGACGATGTTTACTTGGTGCCTGGCTTCCTTTAATGACTTCCAGCACGAACATAAAACATCAAAGCCTGGTCTGATACAAAAGGACATCGCAAGTTTACTTAATGCGGCTTTGTATCAGTGAACAAAGATATTGCATTAGCGTTTGAATGATATAATTAAAACATAAATCACAGTGGAATTAAAAACAGGTCCGTGGGATTATAGGCTACATAACAAATAAATAGACTTTATTAACGAGCTGTTTGTAATATAATCTAGAAAATCTTGTGCGCGATCCATCACGGGCACGTCAACAGAAACAAAACGTCATACCGACACGTGTCGCAGTTTGCGCCGAACGAAACAAACACACGAAGAGCAAAAACGAACCGACGCGACGCGATTAAATATGATGGACGACCGATGGTAAATAACGAAACGACCTAACCGTTCCACTAACGATCCCGATACGAGCCATCGCATGTTTCATACGCTGAATTTTATTGAGGAGATAAGTGTTAAAAATTATATTCTGAAAAAACAAACGATGACAAACGCAATCCTCCTGAGGATAAAGTTTAACAAAACTTTGGAAAGGAAGTCGTTCGATCGTATCAATCACTTTATAATCGCTACGTAAAAGCAGCAATCGAAAGAAACAACGATCGAAGGGATCGAATAAACAAAAAAGCGTCGGAAATCAAGAGACTGTATCACAATAGCACAAAGGAAAAAGAGCGGACGTTGGAGCGAAAGAAAAACATGAAGGTGGAAACATCAACGAGAATATTTTTCTTCTCAACATTAAACTTCTTAATGAGGTTGGGAAAATAATTGCTGTAACACAAGGAAGGTACGTGGAATGGGTAGCATTAATTAAAAACAGCACCGCAGACGAGAGACTGCGGTCAGACGAAAATGTAACATAAATAATAACACAAGGCCAAAACAGAGTAGAATGTATAAAATGTAAAAGGGCCGGACGCTACTAAAACTTTTGGATCTCCCTTTCATAACTTTTTCGAGGAACCTTTTTTCGTACCATTATTTTATTATGCCTCATTTGACTAAAAGAAAGTCCGGACGAAGCGTCCATGTTATATGTCGGTCCCTTCATTTAAAATATGTATGTGCATACGCCACACCACACCCAAATAACCCTAAAGTTGAGTTTGTGTCTACAAAGTGGATTGATTCACACAAATTGAATTCTGCATGAGGCCATTTACATGAAACCCATTTTATATGTTGCCGATCGTTAGTGCGTCAAAGTGTTTCGGTCTGTTTTTGTCGCTGATACTCAATTTTATAAACGGTTACGCAAAAGCGGAACTGGCTGTAAGGTGAAGTCAAATTACTTAGATAATTCATAAACGGGAAGTTTTTCCTCACGGCTTTCAAGATCCTTTATCTCGATCACTTTTCCGAGGTGAACAACCGCGTCCCGTCTGTCTTGAGCTTTTTAGTTAAGATAAAAGTAAGAGGCGTCGCTGTGAGCGCCAGCGGTACGACTGTATCCATCAAGTTTAGTCGCACATTACCGTAACGAGCGCTGCGGGGCAGCCGCCTTTCTTGCTATCCCGGCTTTGGCACTGGATTCTGTTAGCTGTTAAACTGTTATTGTGTCCTTTTATAGGCAACAAATTCTTTCAGAATCGTCCAAGCTCATTGCACTATATCGTTGATCTATTGTAATTGAAGATCTGCGATCAAAGCAAAACACTTTAGTGATAATACTGGAATTCATAAGAATTCTGCATCCATTTTAATTTTCTCATACGTCTACGTTTTAAAGAACATTTTTAATATTTTTCAGACCAAACCTTTCATTAACTCTGAAATGTTTTTCTTTTTGCACAAAAACGTAATTAGTGGTTTCATATGCGTACCTACGTTCTTTTACGTTTCGTCCCTCTCTGTTGCTATGTTTGATTTCGTTCATATTAACTGATCTCCTTAAATGTCTGCAAAATACCTTATTTATATCTAGGAAAACATTTTTCTAGAAGCATTTCCTGAAAGTCGTTAGCGATGTAGAAAGATAAAAAAAAAAACTTGAATAAATGATCATTGCAGTACGTTCGGTCTACCACATTTAGACCTAATAGTTTTATTAAAAGTATACTAAGCTACGTTTTATTGCTACTATCATTAACTACTAATATAAACCTGCAACTGTGGTCTGTTTGTTTATATGAATTTCAGGTTAGTATTAACTAGTGTAGATAGGTATATTAGAGTAAATATTAATTACTTATAAGAAACACGTCTTAGTAAATACGATCTTTAATGTTTTGCGGTTACCGCTACCCATAAGGATTAAGAATTAATACAAGCCAAATTCTAAATTAGGAAAGCTTTTAACGATAACTTTAGTCTGTTATAGAGACATTGGGTAAAGAAGCAAGTCATCCGAAGTCTTCAAGACTTCATGCCCTAAGTAACCCGATGGCGGTCAATTTATAAAGCTTCTCAGACTGGATTCAAGTAATGGAGTGTGCCGGGGATCTGGATTAGTAATAGCCGCAAACTACTAGCTTCAAAGGTTTAGAACAATCATATAATGAAATCCAATGTAATGTGTTCGTTAATCCTAATTGTTTTCTCGACCAAACCTTTATTGTTTAATTAAAAATAAACAATAGTAGATAGGTATTTTACTTCTGAACATTTTCCTTGCTACTCAAATTTTACCTGGGAATCAAATAAAAATGTCCCTAACATTTAGGTTGTCATTACTTAAAAGCAATATCAATTAGACTTTAAAAGATCGAAAGTAAAGCCCTTTCACGACGACTGAGCCGTCTAGAAACTTTACCTCAGAAACGATTAGTTTTAAGTCTAAAAACTTGTCTTGCCAATAAAACGCCATTCGCAATTTGCAAATTAAATTTAATTTAAATAGATTTACGTTGATTTTGTAGTACTAGCTTCTGCCAGCGGATTCGCCCACACGAACGTATAACGTGATTCTACCAGTATGTTCCCCTATAATTGAATAATAATATTATGGGGATATCCCATAATACATACATGTATATAATATGTACTCTCGGAACCATCTTATGCTCTACCATTATGCAAAATTATCATTAAAATCGGTTTAAAACATACATACAAACTTTCGCTTTTTTTAAATAATTGTGAAAAATCAAAGTTACATCAATATTCAGTCTCTTACAATAAAAATACTATGATAAAATCGTCAATACCTAGAACATTTTCAAAGAAATCTTTTTCGATACAAAGAATAAAAGAACTTAGTAACTTCGTTTACAAAAGTTCGTCTCCACTGACGGTCAGAAAGAATATAAAAGGAAAAAAAGAAGAGCCCATATTTATTGGAGTTAACCCATGCATAATAAAGCCTATAAAGTCTATTACCACTTCCAGCACAGTAAATACTAAAGGGGACGAAAGTAAGTGAATCATTGGTGTGGTTTGAAAAATGCGGTCCCTAGGTTCGACAGATAAAATTGCTTTAGCCAGATCAAGTAAAACGAATGGGCGAATTGAAAAAAATTACGTGATTCACGACTTGGGTTGAAGTGTTGGGAATTGTAGCTGGAAATTGCTATTTTGGGGACTGTTTCAGTGGCCTCAGGCTGGGCCAAAGGCTGATAAATTATTGTCAGTCCATTGTTTCTTTTTATTTTTCGTCTAAATTAAAGGATGAAATGAATGTAGGTAATTAATTACCTTGTACTTAGTTAAGACTGTAGTATTATATGGCTTGACACAACATTTTGACTGCTAGGGACCTATCTAAACTGGGTACAGAATTGTTCGAAACAGTCTACGTGGCCCTGGAACAAAGGGTAAGTGAAGAAACTCGGGTTGATTTTAGTCAGTAAAAGTCTGACAGTTACTTTTGCTCCACCTAGAGCGAGTGATGTTATTTGATGATTACCCGCCAAAAAAAAAAGGTACGTATGAAAAAAAAATTATAGATGAACGAAACCGAAAGTTAAAACCTATCGACACTAATGATTTAATTAGTCATTGAATAAGTTCTTTTTCAGAACAATCAAGACATTTAAATATAGTTTTTTTTTTAACTTAAAATTGTCAAGTATGATAACTTATTTTACCATTGCACTAGTTGTTGCCCAAGAATTTCGTCCTCGTAAATGTCGATATAACTGTAGTAAGTAGTAGTAGTAAGAAGTCGAAGCCAGATAAAAAAGTAGCCTATGTCCTTCCTTAGGGGTCAAGCATACACCGTTCGTCCTTTAAAATCAGTTCAATACTTGCGTAACAGACAGATTTACTTTCAGATTTACAATATTAATATTGTATGTATAAAGTTTGAAACAGTTTTATTTTTTTTCCATTCATAATTAATTTTAATCTTACTGTTTCATATTCGAAATGAATACATCACTGTCAAATTGCGTAAGATAAATTTCAAATGCGATTCAAATTCTATCCAATTGGCGCATCCTTTCACTTTCAACATTCCAAAGAGGCGTCAAAAGAAATGACTAGAAGAGCCAAGCTTAATGAAAGGTAATTCGTACCGCGTACTCAGACTGTAATAACATCAATTTTAAACGTAATGACAGTTGGTGAAACTAGTTAAGAGCCCACACTAACTTTATGCAAATTTTAAACGAAACTTAATTTCGGTTTGTTTGAATTTTAGCATTGCCCATAATTGTACTACGACTTTAACCCCAGTTAGTACGTTCAGCAAATGAATATGAGTTTTTGTTTAATCTTACTGCTGCACGTATTTAATTACCGTTCAGTCTATTAGTACCATTTAAAGCTCCAATAGTACTATATAGACTCTTTTATCAGGACCTCTTCAGATGGTTAGAAACTTGATTTTACTTCATAAACCAAAACTAATTCGAGTTACAAAAAAATTGACAGATGTCATTTAAGACAGCTGTCAAGCCGAAAGGCGCGAGAGATTTTTTAAAAATAATTTATAAGAATAAACCGAACACTAAAACGCTAATAAGCCCTTTTCATTCTAACATCAAGTTAGACTACATACAACAAACAATGACATGTCTAATCTAGGCCTCACTCAACCATCTAAACAGATAATAATCCCGTTCAATACTGCATCACTAACAGGTCAAGTCAGCCGTTCAACAATGGCTCTACATTATGCGTTAACAGGCAGGTAGGACCTAAATTTGGTCTAGGAACCCGATTGTCATTGCTTACTACAAGGCAGGTCCATTACTGCCCCATGTGCATCATGAACTAATTAGGACATCGGCTAGTCTGGCACAATGTACTGAGCAAGGCTGCATTCACACCGTAACCCTCAACATGGATACATAGTTCTAAAATCGAACATTGCTAACCCAATATCATAGCGACGTTGTCAGAAGTTTGTCGCTTGTGTTCGTACTGCGTGAGCCGAGGTCTCGCGTTTGTTTTTTATCGCTTGCCAATTGAGAATTTGCACGCGATCGCAATAAAAGAAGTTGTTCGTTTAGTTCAGATAGTTCTGCCCGCGGCACACTTCGCTCGTTGCGGGATCGTATGGCAGATCGGTTTTAGAGCATGTGAAACAATGGCAAAATCGAGCTTAACTAAATGTTGTGTTGTAGTTTTCACATAGTTTTTTCATCTTCTGGAATTGCTGACTAAAACCACAAAATGTTCTGCAGTTAACTTTGAATGGGACGCTAGAGTGCTTGGGGATCTTTTCTTCCGGTGTACCTAGTCCCAAAGTAGCATATTCTCCACTCTAACATAGAGCGAGACAAGACAACTTTGTAATAATATAAAACTCCAACGTCGAACTAAAATTAAGATCTTAAGAAAACATGGGAGATAATATTACAGCTATAAAATTAAATTAGTCGGACGCTACGTGCCCAAGAAACTTCTTCGGCTTCTAGGGTTGAAAGGTGATATTCGTGCTCACTCGAAATTCGGCTCTGAATTCATTTTAAACGTGTGGAAGCGTTAAACCCAGATTTAATACCCATTCGTTTTATATGTCAGAGGATTGAATGGTGAAACCAAATTACTGCGCAATGTTCTACGAGCCAAAAATATGTTTAGACTGAAATATTTTATTCACATAATTTTCTAATAAAGACAAAGGTTTGACTCTTGGTATGGGTTGTATTTTTATTACAAGAGACGTTACCTACGTTTCTCATTTCTCGGTAGTTACCGTAATAAATTGGAGTGTGTAACAAGTTTTGGAACTTGTTCTCAGAGACAGCGACAGAGATCCAAGTAGCAGGTCAACGATTTTCGTGGAGCACGGAATCATCAATCAAGTTTAGTCTCGCGTTAACGTAATGACCGTCGGCCCAGGCGGATGTCGCCTTATTTTCCCTTTTTTTTCAGAGCTTCCTCCGAGGCAATTTCGTACACGATACTTTAGCACGGACTTTTCCGCCCTGATGGAAATCTATGAAGGATAACCACTCCCATAACTTTTTAAGAAATCTTACCATTTTCATTTCGACTAAGTTATCATCAATCTTCGTATACTCTGCTATGTTGAAACAGCTCGAAGAAATTTATTTTCCTAGAGGCATTTAACAGGTACCTCTTTGCTGAGCTTAAATAGATTAAGATAGATAAAGCTCGGGCAATGAAGGTAAGCTTCACAAACAGTTATTTAAGTCCTCACTAAGTCTCGGAACGAGTTCTAATTAAATAGGAATGCAATGGTTTAACGCAAACGCTGTGATCGTTTCTTTGGAAATAGTTTAAATAGCTCGAGGACATAAATCGTACTTACAAATACTCGTAGCTCAGGAGATATTTCTTAAGTGTTTTCTGAGTGGAAGTACCCGTTAAATCAATAAGTGGGTGACTCGTGAAAATCTTGAGCGCCCATATGAACACGCCCCAAGAAAGCAAGTCAAGAAGCTTCAACTAAATTCCTCAGTGGAATGCGGATTCCAGTGATGCTTGGCCCATGTAATAAGCGTAGTTATAACAGTCAATGTGCATGGTAGTTACGCTTAACTTTGAACTCTAAATTAGGGTATCTTCAAAGGCAAACAAATTGCTTGTTTGCTATGTGATGTTGATATTAGAATTTGGGCCTATTTCAGAGCACATTTCCAAACGAAGATGAAATTCTAATGTGCCTTTAATTGGTTTAGAACCGTCTACCGTAGTAATAGGAAAAAAAAACAATTATATTGCATTGTCTATTAATCAAAAGCAAATTGGTAAACTCAAAGAACAAAAAAAAGCAAAAAGCTGCCAATGCCAATCAGAACGGAATGAACAATATTCGCCATCTCAATACAAGAGAATATGAGCGTGTTACGCAGCACGCACCACTTGGCTCACTAGTTTGATCTATCCATTGAAGGATGGGTAATACAATTTGCTGGCAATTCGATTAGGGAGCGCGCTCCAGCCGCAACTGAGTGCGGGCTCACCGCGCACCGCTCGCACCGGGACCTCGCGCACGCTCAGGTGAGCTTTATCTCCTCGCCGGGCCACCGACCATTTTCACTCGCAACGAGGAAATTTCAACCGGAAATTCATTGCATAATTTACTACTATATTATAAATTAGATTTACTCGATCCCGGGGCGTATTTTAAACTGTTAGCCCAGCACTGTTTGTTAAAGACCAATTTGTGAATTTTAAGCAAAGCCGATGAAGAAAGACTGCTCATAATATTGTATTGCGAAGTGTACTTTCGAGATTTTATGAGCAATTTTATTGATAATAAATTTCCAAGTTATGACGGCTACGGTATGGCTCGCTATGATTAAATATGGCAAAATAATTATAGAAAGTAAGAACTTTGAAGCCCCTTTTAAATATATGGGAGATAGGATAATCTATAGATATTGAGGAACGAAATGAGATAGATTTGATATTTAGTTCCATAGAGATAGGTAGGGTAAATAATAGATAATATGTAATGCATAACGACATATAATTTTAGTACCTGTACTATTTAGCGTGAGCTGGAGCTTAAAATTTAGACTACGTCAACAGACAAACAGTATCAAACACAACCACAATTTGTAATTACCGTAGTCACGCGCTAGCAAACAAATAAGCGGCGCGGTCGCAATACATTACGCCGATAATTATGGATTAGCCCACTGAAACAACTCTCATGTATTTGGTCATATTAATGTCGGCGTTAAATCATGAATCAAAACTGTCGCGTATAGGATTATACTGCGCGATACTATCCGGAAAATGTTATGCAAGATAACAACGGAACCCGTCAAAACACCGCAAAACGTGACATATGCAGCATATTTCATTCAAATATATAATAAATAAATAAATAAAAATTACTTTTACGTAAATGACGCACGTTCAGCTGAAAACACAACGACGTAACGTTATCCAACGAACAAAAAACACCGAATCACGAAATAAAAAAAGCGAACCGCGAGCGTTGTCACACATAACGTATTATTTATTTGCAATCCACCATACGTCATGCTGCAGATACAGAAAAAGTGACACGCACACAAGAACGCAACAGTGGAAACTCGTTCTGCTGTCAGTGGTGACACATTTCTGAAAACCGGGACATGACCAGTCATGCAGTTATGCAATGTAGCCAACAAAGTCATGCACACCAGTTTAAAACTGCCATCGACTATACTCAATACTCCGTAGATATGAAAATCGTCAAGCGACAATATTTTGCAATATTTGAGTGTGGACATAGCCTTAAAAGGATTTATGTGAAGGCAACCAAGTACGGTGCTGTCATTGTTTAACTCACAAACGTCTGACAGAATAGAAAGCTCTTCGAAAACTAGTATACATGTACCTATATAATACAATTCGATACCTTTATACTAATAGTTCTTTTATACAAATTGAATTGTATCGCAGCCGCGTAGTCACAAATCCCTGTATTTACTGTACAACAACGATTTAAAAGCGACAAGTCTGTTTCTTTTGTGTCAACTCCAAGGCAGGTTTTCCTTTCAAAACGTCAAACTTCAAACGTTTGAAAGGAAACCATACGATGATACTTTATTTCCAGCCCGCATGTAATACTAGAAAATCACAAACGGAAAATCGGACTCCGTTTAACACTCCATCGAGTTTTCTCAACGAACGATTCGCAATCGTTCGTCGATCACGTAGCGGAGTAGATAGAACGCTGTGAACATCGGAGCGGAGCCCAAAACTTGGTTAGGCGACACACCACTGCTTATATCAAAGGCTGTGCTTTTATTGCACTAGTCGTGCGCAGCTGTTATTCCTCTAACACAGTGCGCTTGATTTAGTACAAGGACTAGCGCGCAACGTAATGTCCTCGCATTGTCGTTGCGCTAATTCAGATGGATTTATACCAGTGGAGCGTAGCCGAGCGCAGCCAACCGTTAGCGTTAATGTCTTGTGTTAATAAAAACGTACACAAACACACATTGGTTTGTCGAGCCTAAAATATTCATGCCGCTTAGATTTAATGGTCCGACGCTTGACAGATGGGCTGTAATCCGGAACATATTCGACAGTGAAAAATAAATTTTATTTTACATAATTTATTGACGCATACATTTACTAACGTAAGGTCGATGAAAATGTATGATATACGAGTAGCCCATGCATTTTTTAAATTGGGTTTTGATTTTATTCGGTTTGTTGCCACGGATTGATATTTGGGTTTGAACAACTGGACAAGCCATTTAGGTATCATCAATAAAAAGATAACGCATTGTGTCGAATTTCCACTAAATCGGTTTTAAAAAAGCAACACATTGTATAGAACGGCTAGCATAGGTATCCACGTTCGGTCCAATAAAGCGTTTGCATTATTCAAAAGGCCGGATGAATTTCGCAAGCTACGGGCCGAGTTTAATTTCACTCGTAATTCACCCGTGACCAAATCGAGATACCAATGGAAAAAACACAAAAAATCTCTAAAGGCCAGCTATGAATAACGGTGACAATTTATAAACTAATTATGTGCATATAAGCAACGGGCTGACAAATCAGTATTCATTTAAAATCTTCAGAGCAACTCCCATCTCTAACAGCGTAAATAAAATAGAGCCACTATTAAATTATCTACCCGTTCGCAACTGAATCTAAAGGCCCGCCAATCAAATTATCCCACACAATATCACCTTACACTAACGCACATGACACAGGAGCCGCACCTAACAGAGGTACAGGCAAGGCTTCGATTTTCAAAGGAGAGCGGTAACGAAAGACTGCTGTATCATATGATACGGTAGCTGTACGCCTATACCTACGTACAGTATTTGCGTAACTTGTGAATTCCGCTGCGACCGCTTGCCCAAGCCCAACCACTGAGCTGATTAACGCGCACGATCTCTTCGGGACATTCGCTTATTACGAAACTTGCACCCCAATTTATTCACCACTGTTATTGCTGACTGTTAGTGCCTTTGTTTATGAATACCTCGTTAACGTTTGTGATGTATATACACTAGTTTTGTTACGCTCTGTCTAATAACATCTTACGTGATAGCCGCTTTACTATTTCATTCAAAAGCAATATGTATAAAGAATGTAGACTCACTCGAAGCATCATAAATATCAATCCGCTTTGTAGCAGCAATAAATAAGTTAGTGTAAAATTGGCTGGAGATCCATCGTCCGTTTATTTCGCCTTTTCGAACAATTGTTTGATGTCAAGTTCCATAAAACCAAGAAAATACAACCTTAGATTAAAAATCCAAGAACGTTGTCCGTTGTTGCACAACACAAGCAACGAAAGAGAAATGCATCCGTTCTAATTGCATTTCTCGAAGAAAAATGGCGTACATTTCTTTGTCGAGGTGCCATTGAGAGCGCAAGATCGCGGGCGGGGTTGTTCCAATTGACATTGAGCGATTGAAGCCGCCCGCGCCGGCCGGGCTCGTCCGAGCGTGAATTATAGACTGGAGACTGGCATGTTTTAGACAGCTTCCCCTACACACACGCGACTACACACGACATCGGGGGAATATATTCCCGAACCGAACGCAAGCCGAGTGTGCGAATCCGTCCGCCAGTTCGTGGCAACGATCCCTCACAAAAATTGGGTCCTCTTTGAAATCTGGACAATCGATTCCCATTCGAATTTGCGTACACCTAGTAGGTAGATGATGTAGGTAATTTCAATTAAGTAGGTGTCCCATTTGTCAGACATTGAATAGGACATGTTTGAAACAGAATCCAGACGACCCATCTCAACACAATGAAGGCAAAATTCAAAAGGGGACGACCTCTCTAACAAGGTGTCAGCTACCTGACACTATTGTGTGATATCCTGCTTTGAAGGACGAATATTCCTGTCTCAATAAACGTGAGGCACAAGACGAGCGGCTCAAACGGTATCAACCTAAAGGGATCTATTTATTCGACATCAGTGCTGTAAATAGTTAGATTGTATTATATTATCCTTGGGAAATCTACCGTGATTCGTACGCGACCCGACGTGTGAGTAACAGACGACACAATTACACAATGAACATTAATATTAAATGTATGTGTTACGTAGCTGCTCTACTTTATTTATGTTCAATGTTACGAAGAAAAACCTTGATGTACTTGAACTAGTATCCACAAAAAAAAAAAAAACAAAAACAGGAGCTATATAATTAAGTTGTTGAGGCCGTCGACTATATTCTATAACTTTCTGTAATAAGAATAAATTATTGACCCCAATTTCTGATAAACATACATATCTGTAAGCCGCAATAACGGTTTCTACGACACAGCATAATTAAAATTGAGACATTCGAACTATTTGTATTTAAACTTCATGGAGATTGGAGCCATGGAGGCAAGTTACATCGTGACTCGTCTTAAATGCCAACAATGTATTGCAAAGTCCCCGCAAACAATAAAGACATCTCATAGTTCCCAACGCCTCTAAACTTTATAGACATTCTCTTACGCAAATCGCTCTAAAGGTTATGATGTATTGGAAACATTGAAGCTTGTGAAATAGAAAGATGAAATTCAAAGTTCAATGTATAAAACAATACATCAATTACTTAGACTTGGGTACTATAGTCTAAAAAGTCAACCGACTTGAGGATTTTGTATAATGTTTATAAAAATAGATATAGTCGATACTTTTTTTAAGGTTCGTCTATTAGTAAATAATGATCAATATCTCTTAATCAACCTTAATGATTGAACCAGCGTTTACTACATCAGATTTCATTTTAACCGAATAATTACCCAAGTCGGTTAACTTATTAGGTATACAGACTCTAAAAACGCAAAATTTTACAAACGGCTCGTTATTAGTGAACTTATTGTAATAACAATATTCTCAGAAGCAAAATATATTCATTGTCATGTCATAATAACAGCAGCTTACAAATCATTATTACCTATTTCCACAATAGGTCATGGAAATACTGGTAATTATTTTAATTGATTCGCTATTTCAAATACAACGAGTGGTCTATAATGATGACATTAAATGATCAGGCATGCTATGGTGGCAATTCATTTAAATTCTAATTACTATGAAATATGGAAAGTATGGAAACTTTTCTCACTTCTTACCTGAATTAAGCTTAACATAAAACACAAACTGTAAGTTCACTCTGATAAACTCTGGCCTATTAACACTCACTTAGATTATACAAGTTCAACACAGTTGTCAGTTGGGTCGACTTATCACAAAATCTGCAATTCATGTAAGCACCGCATACAGAGTTAACTAATTTCCTCGCTAAGTTTCGCAAGAGCCACATCACTCACCCTGCGGGTCGGGCGACGGTCGCCTTGCCCGGTTTACCCGACTTGGCCAACTTGCCCCGGTAATTGGCCACAAAACGAAACGTCAAAAACAAACAGAGGCGGTAAGCTAATAAGATAACACTAACAGCGGGCCTTTGTCGCAGTGAAAGTGAACGGTCGGCCAGTTCGGTTTGGTCCGACTCTCGATTTCGCACGCGTCGAGGTCTCGTGCCCAGCTATTAAGGCTGTGCGTGTTTCTTTAGTAATACGTATGGCGAAGTAAGAAACAAATAAAAAACCCTCACGTACAATCTCCGAACGCTTTATAACACTACATTAGTAAGGGAAACGGGTTAACGACGTGGTTAACTACAAAAACACGAGCACCATAACGACTTTTTAAAGTCTATACAATTATTCAAATTGTATTACTTTAGCAACTGGTTATATCGCTTTGATGAAGAGAAGAATGCAGGGCGACCGGCCTCTACTGAGATTCCTATACTTGCATATTATCTTGGGTTTTCTTATCTATCCTTCATCATTCAGATAAAAACAAGTCTTAAAACGTTACCGACGTCTTGGTGTAACCGGTTTCTAAATTTGTTGTTTTACCGTTCATACAAGTTATGGAAATCGATAAAGAACTAAATCACAGCCTGGTATCATCGATCTCATATAGGTAATCGTCTTTTTTATGAATCTGTAGTGTAATATAGTAATTAAGTAATTTTCCGTACTTACAGCAGTTGGCCATAACAACATTAATTAAGCCCAGTAATCATTCGGGATCAGCGCGTGAGGTTTTAATGGAATTAACACGAGCAGGAAATAAAGCCGACTGACGTCACAGCCCAGTCACAGGCCAGCACAGCTTAACTTACGGCCACGGCAACGCACTTCATGTAAATAATGTTTATGTCACGTACGTAATTATGCAAAACTTTACGTTAACACGTCCACGCAATGTCTCAATTCCTGCTTGTTACATTTTTGCAAACGCATCGATTTAAATGAAGTTGAAATGTAAGTATTTGCAAACAACGTTGTATGCAACGAATAGTCAATTTGTTGCCTATGTCGTGGCCAGATCAGAGATTGATCACTTCATGATATGGCCAAGTAAGACTGGCCAGATCGTTTTAAATGTTAACGTGGCCTACTTTCTTTAGACCTTTTTTTTATCATAGAAATGCTACATCAATGATATGGCCAAACGAGGTTTGACATATCATCAAATGTTAACGTTTAAAAACGATCTGGCCAGTTTTAATTGGCCATTTCATGAAGTTATCAATTCTAAGATCCAGCCACGACACATACACTACTAGACATTCCAAGGAGCCTACTGTTTGTATCAAACTTCCAAGATTTGCTCTCTTTTGTATCTGACTATGCAATCACAATCTCAGATGACCGTTTTTAGAAATCAGGTAAACTCATTGGTTAATAAAATCGACATTCAGTCGATTTCTCATTCAGCGAACTCTTTTTTTTTACTCTATATTCATAAAACAACTTTCCAAACAAATTAGAAACATGAAAAGGCCTTTCATAAAAATAAAGACTTTGAAGGCGCTCACTTTCATAATCAAATTAATATAAATTCTTTAACGTGTTCATCGGCATCGTTTCTTTTATAAGCGGTTCTCGCGAATTTGAGAGAGCTAATGGAATAGGGAAACAATAATAAAAAAGCAATTTGAGTGCACCCACCGCCACGGGCGGGTGTTCGGATCGCGCGAGACCTCTCAAGTCTCGATCTCGAACGTCAGAGGTAGAGCCGGCGACTTTTTCCAAAGCCAATTGACTTTCTATTTTATTGTGTTGGCGCTAACGCGACATTGATGGCGGCACTTATTGCACTTCGACTTTTTATTCGAGCCCGGTGCTCGACGGAATTGCCCGCAACTTCGCCCGACAAAATTGAACGCCGATCTGCGGTGACAACTTGGATGTCTAATACTTACCAGCTAAGAAAGAAGACAATTTGTTCGATGGCGTACCTACCTGTAAAAGAGAGAAAATATATTAATCAAACATATTCCTTATGGTTACCTGTATTACCTACATATTACGCAAATCATATAGAAAAACATCCGAACACGGAACAAATATTAGTAGCTCATACCAATATTTATACCGAGAAGCTGAATCCGCGGCCCAACGGTAAGCGGATACAGCCACTGCGACATCCGGGTCGGCAAAAGTAAAATAAAGGCCCAAAGCATTTAAATTTTCAAAAGCGGAAAACGTTAACAGCTGACATTTGCAAACGTAACAGCGATACCATTTACGACCGTAATTCTGTTTATTGCCAATCATTGTGACGGTCATATTGAAATGAGATTCAGCATTCAGCGAGTAGCACCCTACAGTCTACACGCGAACGATGGAGATTCAATCTAAACAAACAAATCAATACAAAACGGTCGTATTCTATATTCAAATGTCGAGTAAACTCCGGTCCGGTCCGGCGGAGATGACGCGACAGTTGATACGTTTAATCGAAAAACAAACAGACCATAAATATTGTCGTGGACGTGTATAGAGCTATTGTCAATTAACTTTGAATGGAGCTTCCAATGTTGGAAAGGTGATACGTTCGTATGTGTCTATTGAATAAAATTCCGTACTATTTCGGCTAGAGTACCTACTTGTAGACTGGGTTTTATTTAGCTAGCCTGTTAGCAGACTGAGAGATTCAACTATACAACATTAGTTTTATATGCAAAACCCGAATTACGTGTCTAGTATTTTTATGAAAAGAATCGATGTACATTTCCTGTCTCATGAAAATTCATAAAGTTATAAACTTGTTAGGATAAACAGTCTTTTAATGTTTCCACTGCTGGAACTCAGGCCTCCTCTCTCTAGGAGAGGGAATGGGCCGTAATCCACCACGCGGGCCCAGTGCGGGTTGGTCTTCGAATTTTTGATTCTAGGATATGCCGGTTTCATCATGATGTTTTCTTCACCGTTCTGAGAGCTTAATGAGCTTGTTATATCTACAAAAATACATGGTCACCGAGCCATCCAGGCGATTAAGGGATTGTTTTGCACTTGCACCCTGCAGTTTGCTGGCGCCTAATACTCACCATGACGTACTATTAAGACATGCCGTGACCTGTGTCGTACTTAGTGTCAGTGGTGGTTTTAAATCTTTCTGGGAAAAAATATAACACCGGTGAAAAATAATGTTTAGTTACTGATTCTGAACAAACTTTATTCAGATTTCGCATAAACTAAAAATAATGTTGATTTACAACAAATGCTTTGTTTGTGAAGCAACATTGACTTAATTATGAAATGTTTCACTTAGAACAAAACTGGAGGTTTAGATACTCTCCATTAAAATTTCTTTACATTTAATACATTTAAACACTGCTTGTAACATTTTGGAAAGTTACCAGTTGTTTTCAGTAAAGCCCATTAATATTCACTGAAATGTGTAACTTTCTCGTCGCTTGAGGATAATAGGCCGGCAACATTCGCAGTTTCACTAGCAGGCCAAGGCTGTTACAGAATGGCGATATGCATTTAAGTTAATTAACGATATGGTAGACAACTAAAACCTTGAGTTCAGGATTACGGTTATTAGCTGTGCTGGTGGCGAAACCTAATAAAATATTAAGAATGTTCTTAGTTTATTCTTTTATGTCACTAATTAAAACTTAAATTGCGAGGCTCGTTACAAATATCAATCGCATTTTTTTTTAAGTTAGTTGAGTTATTAGTAAAACCGTAGTTAGAGACACAATACAAAGACTTTGAGAGAGCGGACGGCGTTCGTTTGGGGTTTAATAAATTAACATCAGTACCCCTAACCAAGTTGCTAATCTGCAATAGTTAATGCTTGTTCGTGTTCGTGTAACGTGAAAGCATCAAATGTACGGGAATGACGTCGCCTCAACGCTCTGTCACGTGGTCAGAACAAAAGAATTGGCGGCAAGGTCAACTCGAAGCGTTCGACGCAAGCGAAACGGACGTAACTTGGCTAGGGGGGCTGCTCTCGCTCGGTGTGGAGTGGAGTTTGGTTTGGAGTTTTCTGACTAAAACCTACATATGTATTACGTATTCCCCCCTACACCTATAACTACGTATTACGCCCACCAATAATATTTTAATCAACATACAACTTGACTCTGACATAACAGTAAAATGCAAAAACACTTAGCAGCATTTAATTTTTCTGCCTTGACCATCAAGAACTTCTTAAGGTGTATAGTCCCTTGTACCATCTGGCCGAAATTATGTGAACGCAACTCTCGCACTCGCCTAGGCGGTAGTACGCAAATCTTTGCATTTATTTGCGGCCAGCAGCGCCCGGAAAGCGCTTTAAATCAATTTTCTCTGCGAGATATTGATTGATTTACATATGCAATGTTCACTTTGAAGAATATTTAACCACCAATTTTTATATGTAAAAATGTTTCTAAAGGTCCAAGCCGTTTCGAAGGAGTAGGGAAAAGTTGCGAAAAGTTGCGAAATTGCTAAATATTTTTTTTTAAGTATTAATTGCACGAAAAAATCAAATGTTGATATTATTGTTCATGAATCTATAATAAACATATATTTTTTTTAAACCAATTGACCTAGCCATTACGGAGGAGTAGGCCTCAGAAAATCACTGTTTTATGGCACTTTTCGGGCGCTTGGCCCTTAAGTAATAAAATAGCAAAATTGCATTCCTCTTCCCTACAAAATAACATTCAAAACTGTTACATCTTCACTCAATAACGAACTCACCAAACTGCACAGTCTTAAATTAGGAAGCACTAAGTGAGATGAGATAGTGAGAAAGTTCCAAGCGACAGATTACCGTATTCAAAGTAAATATAACTAACATTAGTCACAACTTGTCATTAAGTTGCCGCGAAATTAAGTTACGTCAGACAGGGGGATTCAATGTCAAAGTTTGTAACATTGTAATTAATGCTATTAAATAAATTGTCAGTTAGGAACTTAACTAACGACACAGGTGACGATAATGTGTTAGTTAAAAGCAAGTCAAAACAATCAACATAACTATACTATAAGTCTTTAATTAACGCTCCTTAATAGTTAATTCAAGTTTCTTTAAGAGTCTTACGAAGAAATACATAAACCAGGGTGGACCGGCGATTCGTGGGGGTCGATGCGCGACCAACCTGATACGATAAATGTATCTAATAAAATTCTGGCGGAGAGCACGCGCACTTTCTGCACTAGTGAGGAAAATAGTTTATTGCGTGCCTATAAGACACCTCTTTTTTTTTGAATACGTGGATTGAAAATAATTTTCTGTAACCTGGCAATCTTAATGGGCCATTCTTAACGGTAATGCTTGTAAAAGAACGAACACAAGTTCGTTAATTTCTTTAAATTATGCATTAATAAAGTAAGTATCCAGTTCGTTAACAAAAACCATTCGCATGTAAAAAATATATCTATGTACATACGAGTATCTGTTCAATAAAAACGTTTACAATCACGAATGTAAATTTTAGAGGAACACAAATAAGGTATCGGTAGGTGTTTGTTTATTCATCAATCCATTTATGCATCATCAATGATATTTATTCATTGCTTTCATGGGATGGTTGTGAGTACTGAGTAGTATAAAAGGGGCAGATTGGCTTGCATCGGAATGCAAAGACCGCACCGCGTTGCGACCTCATTCGAGCTACTCAGTACACAGCAGAGAACTCACAATGCAGTAAATTCAAATCATAGTTGAGTCGATGGCACAATATGCCATTGTGATGCGCGTATCGCGGGCGCGGGATGTTAGCAGAAACCGCAACCGCGATCATTATGTACGTCGCGCTGAAGCCGCACACAAACTTGGTGCGCACGTGCACTTAGCACGGCTCTTATTACAGATATTATGCGCGCCCGACGCAGATGCTGCGGACGAAAACGGTTTTATGACGTCATTGACCACGCATGGCTGCAGCCGGACGCTTTCTGCATGAAGTATTCTAATCTTAGCAACCATTTTTGAAGTTAAAGATCGTCAGTGTTTCCAGTTGATATTTGTGGATAGAAAAATGCCTGACTCAAAACAAAAACCGTGAATGTAAAATTCCATAAACTGCAAATAATCCGCCTTACTGTTTTTAACTTTTAACATCAATGAAATGCGAACCATTTTCCAGCAGTTACAAAAAAGTTTAAACAAAATTCAACAGATACACCAAACTGTAAGCTTGAATCACTTTCGAGATTTTCTTTTGGAATTATTGCATTTTCAAAGCTTACAACGCTCGGATCAGTGCAAAAAATACTAATAAAGAGGAACCTGTAGGAAAAAACGTTTTTAAAACTCAATGTACATAATTTAATTGGCAAAAGTCATGTAGGTAAGATATAAACAGCGTGCGAACATTTCGTCGCTTGTGGATCTTAGTAGGAAACCCTCCGGATCGTATATCAACAGTAGTTCATGAACATCAAATTGGATTAAAGCCGCAATCTAACTAGTCAGAACTCAGATCGCAAGTTACTTCGGTCGGGGGCCGTGCCTTCGAATCAAGCTACAGTTTCGTCACACAAATTCCGGGAACCAATCGCCGTATTGCCCTGAGAGGTTCGCCGTATTGCCCTGAAAGGTCTCTAAACGTTACACGTGGAACTTCCGAACGGATTGTAAGTTATCTGTTTATATGCGTTTTGTTTATGAAAGAAAGTTAGTATATCTTCAATCAATAGCAGTTCATTTTGAAATTCTGTAATGAGACTTTTTTGCAGAACACATTGTACATTATATCTCTTTCGCTTCGGTTCACTGCTTAAACCAAAAAAGTCTGTAAGTTTTCTACGAAATATATATTGTGTGAACAGCATAAAAGATTTCTTAAAGAATCCTCCTATGAAACCCACATTTGTCTAGAAGTATTTGTCTACACAAAGCAAGCTGTCTGTACGTCAAAAAGTTTTTAAATTGACCCGGTGATTCCGCAGGAAATCCCGTTTGGAAGTTTATCTCTTTGCTGATAGATTCGGGTATACGCCATTGCAGCCGCTTTGCACACACCTTGATATTTATACGTTCGGAAAGTAAATCGTGTACGAGAAAAGTTTCTCATCTAGTTCCTGTGTTCACAACGAAGATTGCAGAAGAATATGATTTTTGTCGACATTCTTATTGGCTAAATTGAATAGCGATAGAACAAGTATTCTTCTTGTATCGAAACAGCATTTTTCATCAGGAAAATTGAACATTTCGTGGATGACGTGTAGAAAAGATAGGGGTACAAACGACCTTTCAGTGGTTGTGTTGCTTCCAACACGTTGGTACAGCATCCGGGCGAGAGTCCAGGCTTTTGTGCCAATACATGAGTCAAATTCTTACTACCAACGTTTCGTCGAACACTGATTTATTTGTCTGCCGTTGCAGGTAACGGCATTTGTACTTTGTTCGGAATAACAAGATTATTTTTTGTTTTAACTGTTCTCGTTCATTCAGTTTCATCATTTCTGAAACGAGTAGATATATATTTATCTACGCAATGACTACAAAAATATTCTTAGAATGTTTTGTAAGTATTGGGACACTATAGGTACTTTGACAATGACTAAAATCATTTAGGTTTTTGTAAATAACTTTTTTCACCTTGTCCACAGTTTTGAAAAAAAGCACTCAATGAGATTAAAATAAATCCAATTAAAAAAAATGCAATAAAAGAAATTCTGTGTAAAAATAGGTACCTACTCATATTTCTTTTATAACTATTTATGTAGACCAGTACTTTTAGCGGTTTCAACAGCTAAAACCTAACACATAATAAGGCGATAAAAAAAATATAAATATTAGGTATGCACGAAGCAGGAACTGAACGGGTATCAAGCATTGATCTATGTATTTTCGAAACTTTCAAAACACGTTTAATTATATAACAGTTCTAGCTTGTTTCAGATTAAATCAAAGTACTAAACTACTAGCCATTCTAAGTCCTACATAACTAGCGACTGTAGCCATTGCGGATACAAGACATTCACGCGTTTCGAAATTCTGATACTAAATATCAAATGAACTAAAATGTATAGAGGGGGAGTTCGGTTTGTGCAACCGTTTATTTTGTAAGTAAATATTGAGCTGTCAAAACTGTAATTGCTATCTACAGTATCCACACATGTTATGTAAATTGAGATTCCAATCTTAGTTCAAAAAGAATGGGACCGTTGTTTGAAATCACGTGTAATTATGCGGACAATGAGCAATGGGTAGCTCGCTGTCCGGCCGTCCGGTAACTGTCCGGACCAAGCTCAAGTCGTCGACGGCGCGCGCTGTTCCCGCACGCCTCAAGAAGTTGTCAGCAACAGCAGGGGTCCAGCTGGTTCGAAGCCTACTGGGGCCAGAGTAATCCGAAAGGGCGCTCGAGCCCCGGTATGAAGGCTTGAAGGAACGGGATGGGTTTTTTAGTCAGTAAGAGTCTGACACTATCTCCCGCTCCGCCCAAGAGCGGGGGTTGTCATTGGATGATTTTTCCCATTGAAAAAAAAAAAGTGTAACTATCACTAGATTTTTTTTTATATATAATACCTCACGGCCGCGTTACACGTCTATCTCATCAGATGGTAAGCGATGATGTGGTCGACGATGGAGCACGCTTGCCTAGAAGTAACCTATTCACTCTTGATTTTAAGGGCCCGAAAAGTGCCATAAAACAGTGATTTTCTGAGGCCTACTCCTCCGTAATGGCTAGGTCAATTGGTTTGAAAAAAAATATATGTTTATTATAGATTTATGAACAATAATATCAACATTTGATTTTTTCGTGCAATTAATACTTTTGTCAAAAAAAAAATATTTAGCAATTTCGCAACTTTTCGCAACTTTTCCCTACTCCTTCGAAACGGCTTGGACCTTTAGAAACATTTTTACACATAAAAATTGGTGGTTAAATATTCTTCAAAGTGAACATTGCATATGTAAATCAATCAATATCTCGCAGAGAAAATTGATTTAAAGCGCTTTCCGGGCGCTGCTGGCCGCAAATAAATGCACAGATTTGCGTACTGCCGCCTAGGCGAGTGCGAGAGTTGCATTCACATAATTTCGGCCAGATGGTACAAGGGACTATACGCCTTAAGACCCCTAGGTTAGCTATATCAGGCCTAGCTATATCAGGAAACACATGCAATAAATACGCACAATAAATGTGTTCTCAAAACCCTTTGTATGTATGGGTGGAATTTCGTGTCATAATCGACCATTTATTTATTGCAACACATTTTGAAGTTTTCTGAAGAAGTTATGAGCGAATACACATAGTTATTTTAGTACGCCTTGTTACGTTTAATCCCAAGGGAACTTTTCAGTACAAATTAAACTTACAAAGTAATAAAACTGTGTGACCAACAAGCCCACTCCGCTTAATCGATTCGCATTAAAACACTCAAATTAAGTGACATAATTTGATTGATTGATAACAATAAAATTAAATTAAATACAACAAATTAACGATCCAATAAATTAGTAAAGTAAATCGGCCTGCTTCCAATAGTCACGCGACTAAAACTTTTTATTTGAACAGAGATTATGAACAGCCCCAGAGGCTTATGCTAGTACAATAAACACACGCAAAGCGGAAACTCCCGAGTACTGGAGGGCACAACGGTAATCTAAGTGATTTTCCTATCGATTGGTCGGAAGGTACACTCGTTAAGTAAAACGGATGTAGGTCGAGCAAACAACTTAACGCGTGATTATTTAAGCCTAGATGTGTCCAATCGCATTTAAGCCTAGAAGTGTCCAATAAACTTTACCCGCGATTATTTAAGTCTAGATGTGTCCAATAACATTTAAGCTCAGATGTGTCCAATCACATTTAAAGCCTTAATGTTTCCAATCACATTTAGCCTTAACAATTCTTGTAAGGAATAGTTTTATTGTGCTATTTGGTACCCAATTATGGTAATGTCTGAATAACATATTTACGATACCACGACAAGATTGCAATATTAAAGTTGATGCGTCTATTCTATTGACGAGCGATCGTGATGAACGCAACCCAAATCGACGACATGTGATTGACAATGAACCGCCTTTATATGATCTGAGCACGCAACGATATCTCATTGGTTATATGAACTTACTATAACGGACATATCAACTGAACGTGCCAAGAATTTTATCGCTGTCGTAGCCTATTTAGGAGATGGCTAGAGGACTTTTTGATAGTTGTGTTAACAGTATTTTTACCACAATTCAGTATTTAAATAAAAAATAAAATCAACCGAAAAAGAAAGTTAGGCAATTCAACCAATGTAGTTGATGTTTCCTTTACCAACTTAGACGTAGCTTCAAGACAGAACTAACATAACTCCACATTGATCTTAATTAAAGCTTGTCTCAACTATTCTGAACATGACACTATGATTACATTAGATATCAGTACAATAAGCATAATGGCAGCTCGCAGATATAGCGAGTTTAACATTTGAATGGGATTATTAGTGACGCGGAGTAAATAAGAAATGAAGAGCACGCAAGACATTTGCTTTAACACTACACAGATGGCAATCGGAAATTGCAAGGTCCGTCTCACCACCAACTATGATAAATATGCCGTTCCTAACACTTCCTAGTTCACATCTGTTAAGCGTTGACCGTTCACGACTTCACCCTACCCAAATCTGTTAAATGTCAGTCCGTAGTGACCACTATGGTTACTCCTGTAGCAATACTTGTCAAGGGTTTCGGCACAATAGATCCGAACACAGAGTTCTGTCTGAATTCAGAACAATGCTAATTGGAATAGACCACGACACTTGATTAGGACACGGATCGGATGCAATGCGATACTGCACTTAAGCACCCAAGCTGACTGCGCGACGCGATAAAGATGCGACAGACAGTTTTCATAGAAATCCTTCTACAGAAAACATATCTGTATAACAATTATTTTGGGCATCACAATATCAGCAATGATCGGTATTCGTTAGAGGAACGGATTTGCGCAATCCATTCACTAACTACTCCGTAATTAGTGATGAGATCGTTTAATGATCACACAGACGGCACCACTCAATCACTCGTAATTGGGAGTTGGCACAACGCCTTTTACGATCAAATTGTTCACAGGCCGAGCGTTCACTATCTATCGATTTGCCGCCTAATCGCGGTTTGATATGACGTCACTGACGCACAGCATTAACACATCCAGCATAAAAGCTTATTGATTGGTCGCAACTAATTCCACTCAAACATGTAGTGCGACGATTGGACGGGCTATCTATTCAGGTCTCATAATAGGTATTTGCGGAGTAAATGCTTTGAGTATTGCGTCTCTTTTTCGACTTTACCCTTTTCTAATAAGCATTTTCGTGGTTAAGACTGTATCATCTCACTCTTTCCGTTTTTATTTTTTTCTTTGTTAAAATCCGCGTTAGCCGCATTATCTATTGGTCACGAACGTGATAATGACATTTATTACAACAAAAGTTAATAAACACGTATAAGTATTCGCAATTTAATATCTCTTTTCCATAATCATTACAACTTCTTTATGGATACTTCAATTTTACTGTCATTGCAAATCGTACTATTAAAACATTACGATAGTTGTTTATAGGCTTCGTTATCAAGTTATAATTGCAATAATAAGTACCTTTTCATGAATGTAATTACGAAATTATATTAATGAATGATTTTGCTATTCACGTATTCAATTTAGTATTGGATATTTTGCAAGAACAGCCTTAGAGTGTAACATTACCAACACAATGAATTTATTTGGAAAATGAACAGACTTTACATTATAAATACAATTTGGCATATAAAACGAGACAAATGTACAGCTAAAGCCATTTTCCACATAAATTACGTTACATATAAAACAACGCGAGGTGCGCTTATGATTTAGTAAATAAAATAAAAATAATTGCAGAGCCAAAGAAATAAGGTAAATCTAAAAAATACGCTTTAATCGGTTGTTACATATAAAACAGGGAATACAAAATCCTAATAGGTATCACTAATTCTCAAAGCTTTCACTAGATTAGTTGAAAAAGTAACAAAACCTACATTTCATTGTTATCGAAAACCGAACGCAAAACGACAAATAGGAACAAATCGTTTGGAACATTTAACAATTGTTTGGGCTGGGCACTAGCATGAAAGGCACAACACGATATTAAATTGTTTCAAGCATTCTCGAATAAAAACCTACCAACCAAAAATACGTGAGCATTTGATAGCATAATAGTTCCAATTTTAGATAATAGACCGAATATTCACGATTTTTAAACTATCCTATCCGTTGCATAGAAGAAATTCGATAACACGAACGAAACCAATCTGAATACATTTCATCGTTGAGTGAATGATAAAAGGGGTTGAGACCGAACGGTTTCTTACAATGGCACCCACTGTGTAATTGCCGAGGTACAGTGCATTGTCATAATACAATCGACGTCTATTGCCACAGATATTTCTTCGAAGAAGGTCTAGTTATTAATCTCTTACAGCCGAGCGGACATCTCTTGTGTCCGAGCTGTCTATTGCGATTATCCGATTGATACTTCCACTATTTCATTTGTTGCAGCTCTATTTATTAAATGGCCAGTTGTGAAACTGCAATCTATTGTAGGATCGCGAACGAATGAAGTTTGAAAAGCTTTTAATTTGAACTATTTATAGGTTTTTCCAATCTGTGTTTTCGTAAAGCCTGTTTGTATTAAAGCTGTTTTTCCGTGTCCGGTTACTTCAATTAAGTTATGACGTGTTTGCATTACCATTTCGTAATTAATGGCTTTAGAAAACGAATGCCGCAGTCATTTCTGCAATCAGGAGACACGTTATGTTTGTGTTTATTAAAACATTCTCAACAGGCACCATGAATTTGAAGGAGAAAGTGCGGAGTTAAAAATGCCGTCATGTGCGTTACCATTGCTTAACTGCAGTTTGATGGAAATAAGGAGAATAAGCGGCAACATAATATCTCAACATTGCAACCGGACCTGGGTTGCAATGTTACGTAGTAAAATAAAAATATCAAATCACAGCGCAACGCCTGAGTAGTGGTAAACCTACGGGAAGTATAACACTCATATTTCAACTCGTGCTCTTATATATAATAATAATAAAGTAATTACGTCACTTGATTTCAGTACTTAATAACAACATTATATTTGCTTAAACAAATAAATTTCAATCTGATGAAACGGCACGGCACCGTATACAAATGCTTGTACACGTACAAGATACACCCATGTTTGTGTGATAACACGACTAGCAAATTAATACTCACAGCGTACTCCTAAAACGGTTAACCCAATTGGCACCAAAATTAACAGGCTTCACAGAGATTACCAAATGTGAAATTAATAGAATATTCATAGGAAGTCAGAGTGTTTTAAAGACATCACGTCTTCGTGAAATCAATTGAATAGGGCTGTAACGAAATTATGTGTGCTAGTATCATGTGTATTGAAGACAGGTGAGAAACTGAAAGCCGAAGTTGATTTATCTATCACACACACAAGCCGGTTCATGGAAATCATATTTGAATTTATGATGAACTCGCTATATATTCTGTTGATTCAACTCATCCCTTGAATAAGAAAGATTCTAGGTACTTCAAAACAAAAGATGATGCAGACAATGAATCAAAAAGCAAACTCAGTTAAAGTTCAAACAACACAAAGTAAATAAAACAAACGAGCGCGCGAAAATGACGTACAATGCAAAATTAGCAAATTCAGTTATGAAGAAGTCTCTACGTCTTGCATACGAAAGTGCATCCATTGTAATGCAACACGGCACAATAAAGTTACTTGTGAAGTGAATAACGCAGAAGCTGAGAACTGTCATTGACACCCTAAACAAGTTCCGCCCTAACTTGCAACACTACTCGGCTACACACTTGCCGAGTTATTCAAGCGAGGAACAACTTAAATGAGACAATAAGTAACTAACTAATTGTTAGTGACTTCAAGTACGTAGGTAGCTTTAGGGAAAACTAGTTCGTGCCCGATGGGAATTTGGTGACAGACGGTGACAAATTTCCGCTATAACGTGGAACTCACTTAGAAAATCTTTAGTTTTATTCAATTTAGAATATGTGTTACGAAAGCGAATGGATTTTAGAAGTTCTCTCAACAAATCTTATTACTTACACTCGTCCCTTGGCATTCAAATACGAACAGGGATAATTTAATGGCATCACATTTGGAAATATACCCAAGATTGCTTGGGAACGAATAACAAAAGACCATCACACTATCAATGTCACAGTAATGGCTGAATACGGCGTTGCTAAAAGGTTCGACTAATATTACAAAATACGTATAATATGGCACGTTTTTCCGCCAATTCGTTGCTCGATGTTCTTAGAAAGCTTTCTGGTTTGAAGGTTAAAAATAGGGGATGACTGGACAAGCGGACAATGGGCGCCTTCCGAGCATTCTCGGAGTCTTGCAGACGTGACGGTGACAAACGACGCCTCAGCGCTTGAGACACTTGGACAGGTGATCCGACGCGAACTGTCCATTCATTGTCCTCCCAGATATTTGGGATCGCGGAAACTTGGGTGGACAAACTCAACTAATGCTTTATTTATTCCACTATTAACATTATATGCAAAAAATCAGTTTCGATAAGTACGTTCCTTGATATTGCTGAATATATTTTTATGTCTTAACTGAGTTTCGTACACTTACTTAAATAATTATAGCAATAAATCAACTCTGTTATTACTTCCAAACTGAAGACAAGGAAATCCTCTGCAATCCGTAAATTATCATTAATAATAATAAATTACCATGATTGATGGAACACTTCGCCTATAGGGAGGTAAAAGACTTCGCGAAGCCTAGAGCTTAGGAACAACTTGAGCGCCATCGAATTTGTTGTCGACATTATATTACACGATTTATGTTTCCCTGAACTTGTCGCAGAATCGTTCAGTTCTACTACAGAGCAATCTCGAGCAGATTCGCGGACGATAGCAGTTTCGCCAGTGTTTACATAACAGCCACACGCGAGGAGAAAGCGAATCAGACTCGACTCGTGATCAGATTTTCTATAATGTCAAGTCAATAAGCACCTCACATTCAGGGTTAAGCAACAGAGAAATTTTATCATTCTTTTGAGTATTGTGGAAACAGCACGAATAGCTAAGATTTGCTGTTCATTTATTCGTATCATTCAATTCTTTAAATATTTAAATGCAAGTTGAACAGTAATCATGGCCGAAACTTGTTTTAAAATCGCGGACGGCACTGGCAAGGTAACATTATTAGACGGCTTGTCCGTTTTTTGCTCAACTGCAATTTTTTGTCCTTTTTCGCTTTGCTTGCCGTCAGTTCCGCAGTCCTAAATGGCTACTGGTAATTGTACATACAATTTATTACAAACAGTATACGTGTATGCAAGTGTTCTACGTATATGTTTTTTACCATTCTACATTGATCAACGAATCTAGTTGTAGGCCGCCTAAAATTCTATAACATCGTGCTCAAACAATTTATGTTTCAAGTTTAACAAGCTTAGCCATGTTTTTAAGCTCCAAATTAAATTTCTAGTCAGGCTTTTACGTCCATTACTTGAAAATCTCTTGGCAATTCTGTGCACATTCGTATTCCTCGCACCTCAGACAAGTCGAAATATTTCTTATCACTGGCAACTTGCGAAACTCGTGCGGCAGTGTGCGTGAAGTATTCGAGGAGGAGAACTTCACCACATTACTCGATAATTAATAAAGTTAAGACACATAATGTCGGTGTGGAGTTGTGGGACAAATATTGGTAAAACTGTTGGCCGCAGTCGGTAGCCACGTTTGACTTCCGACAGAGTTAAACGAGCTAATGGCTCGCCCTACAGATTGCTGATTAAACATTGGCCATTACAAATTGTTCGACTCGAATGTGTTTGTACGCAAACTATGTGTGGGGAGCAGTTTGTCTTTCAGCGAATAGATATTAACTGCAAAGGTGAACGGAGTCCAATTAAATTACTCAAGTTCGTATATTATGGAACAACTAGCTTGTGCTAGCGGCTTCGCCCACGTGAAAGTAGAATCACTTCACAAAAGATCATACTTCCGTGAGCAAAAGTTTCCTTTGTAGGTATAATACTATTCCAGGACATAGTCTATCCGTGTATCTTTTCATCATCATCTCAATTCGGTCAGACATTTCAGCGTGAAGGAATAACAACCATACAAACTTTCGCCTTTACAATATTAGTATGACACAGACCCGATAAATAAAAATAGAAAATGGCTTCATTATTTTTAATAATCAGAGTATCTCTGAGTGGAACCGCAATTAATTTGTTATTGGGGGAGTACTTGGTATAAACTTGGGTGTTTAGCATACCGAAATAGATTCTCTTATCGCAACTTCCAATTAAAGATTCCATCCGAAAACGCCTGCGAATCTTTGTTAACAATCGCAATTCTCAACACAGAATAATGTTAAATAATGATTTTCGACTTCTCTAACAACTTGATTATACATTACACGCTTGCAAAACACTTTCAATATTACCGACCTTTAAGGTGCGAGCCCACCGCGGCGCACGGAAAGGTTACACACGTGTATTAGCTTCGCATTTTAAGAAAATGAATGTGCTTGTGTCCACTGCAACCCACGGAGAGGCTACGCATGAATTGACGTCATTGATACATGCGTGATTACTCGAATAGGCGGTTACATAGCTCAACGCTGTCGACGTGGGTCAACGTTTCCACTGGAGTACACGAATATGACCCACGACTATGAACAGCTCGCTTATCGCAGTTTTCAGTCATACACTTAGTGGAACGGACGCGTTTCATGTTTCTCGTACATATCGTATCGATGTTCTCTTAGAATACCATAATGGCATAGAATCGCTACTCCACCCGTCCCACCTCTCGCAGTAAAGCTCGTGTCCGTGGATTGCAGTTGCACATGCGTCGGCTCTCCGTGCGCCGTAGCACGCTATATTAGTCCTTGGTCTTCGTGTTCCTGCTCAAGTGGAAACGTAGACCCACGTTGTCAAACAAACTAACACACGCAGATAAAATGCGCCGCGTGCCCGTGCACTGCACGCGCGGCGGTAGGCGCGCGCCTTTATGCACAGACCTGTGACCTTAATCACCGAAACATCGCGGCTGCCAAGTACCTAAATACGGGATCAAAATGTCAACTGCAATTTACAACCATCTATGTAACACAAGGTAACTTCTAAGTTGTGTTAATGTTAAGCTAACCTTCGCTCGCGGTTCCACTCAGCTTTGAACAGGCAGATAATGTTTTCCAATTTCCGGACCTCGAGAGTCTAGACAAAAATCAATGAAGTTTCATTTCAAACTAGCGCATAAAAGCTTAGTTAGAAAATGTACCAAATTTTCTAAGCTTTTATGCGTTTTTTTGTCGAACGCCCCAATCTCTTTTTCGATTTTTTTTTATATTTTTTTATTGAATATCTATCTATATCTACATTAATGTTATAAAGAGGGAAAATTTGTATTTTTGTGTGTATGTTTGTAATGAATAAATAAAAATAGTTTTTTTATTTATATGCCGATTTAAAAAATTCTTTCACCATTGAAAAGCTACATTCACCCTGAGTAACAAAGGTTATATTTATTGCCAGCGCGAAGCCGGTACGGGCCGCTAGTATTATATAAAGGCGAAATACCTTATGCCTAAAGCAATGAGTCCGCCTATGTACTTTGTGTTGTATGAAGATTAAATAAATAAATAAATACCACTATCACTGATTACCACTGATTAATCACGAAATCTCGAAAAATTTTACACCTGCAAACTTAATATTTGGCAGGTAGGTTCCTTACAGGGTTTAGACATCCATTAAGAATGGATTTTACGAAACTCTACCCCTAAGAGTGTAAAACAGAGGATTGGAAGTTTGTACGGAGAAACTTACTATTACGCAGGTGAAAGAACTGGTAGAAGCTAGCAGGCAATACATATAACATCA
Organism: Mythimna albipuncta; assembly: GCA_929112965.1. Taxonomy (NCBI): domain Eukaryota; kingdom Metazoa; phylum Arthropoda; class Insecta; order Lepidoptera; family Noctuidae; genus Mythimna; species Mythimna albipuncta. The sequence goes on from OV815973.1 coordinate 5,786,045, forward strand.
CACTACGACGCACGGGAGCGTTACAGCAACTAAAGACGGGTGAAACCGCGTAGGACAGCTAGTGTAATATAAATTGTAGTTAAATTATTTTGTTACAAAACCAGCATGAAAACCTATTACATTCAAAACGACACCTTCGCTTTGTCCTCCCCCTGCATCAATACACCTCGCGTATCATCAGCTCATCTTGAAAACAATCAACAGATTATCATGACAAGCAGCACTGGCCACCGACCAATCGACCTTGACTGGTTGCGTGGTGGTCGCGCTCCAGTTACCGGCAGCGGGCACGCGAGCGTCGCCGTCGTCACGTGTGTTATGAACGCATGAACACACGTGACAACTGCTCGTAAACTTACCAACAGTTAGGGTCACCGCATACGGGCTACCGAGGTTACCGGGCGCCACAATAAACCTCGCCACCGGCATGTGTCCTGTAGTTTTCATACATAGGTGAAATCGAAAGGTGCCAGTTGCGCGGTCTTGCGCGACTTGCGTAAGCGAGTTGACGATCAATTCAATTTTATGTAGACTTTCGTATATGTGCGCCATCGTCGGCCAAAACATCGCTTACTATCAGGTGAAATGGTGGTCAATCGCGAGCCTACCAATAATAAAAAAAAAAAACATGGTTGACATCGGTGGTTACCACAAGCTACAAAACGTCGCTGGTCGCTTTTTAAGTCGCCGCCACACACTACTCGAGCAATTATGATACTGCGTGCATGCCTGCATGGGTTAAAAAAAAGTAGTAGGTACCGGCCAAGTGGCTATCGCTCGCTTTAGCTACCTTTCTAACTTCTCGTGGCAATGTTCGTGGCTGTCGTATGTCCCGTGTACGTCGACCCTTACATTTCTGATGATACCTTACATTCGTCTGTGAAGGTACGTTGGCTCTTATGCAATCTGTTTAGTAAAGCCGATTACACAATTCTAATAGCCAGTAATGTAACATAGGAGTTCTTTGATGCTCTTACAATTCGGGCCTTAAAAACAAAGTGGATAATGAAGTATGCTATTGAGTGATTTGTCCCGCTCTGGGTGAAGCAAGAGGTAGTGTCTTTTGCTAACTAAAACCTACCCATGTTCCTCCAGTTACCCTTTGCGTTTTAGGGCCGCGGGAACTGTTCCGAACAATCTCGCAACAGTGGCAGACATCGGCCCTCGCGGGATCCGTCAGTTAAACTGACACTTCTATGAAGCTAGAACTATATTAGACTGAGGCACACGTGTAACACGCCTGATTTATATGTATAACGACGTTGTGTGGCGTGAATCTAGTGAAGCTCTACAAGTCTAGTTTCCATATTAAATGTATGGAGGCCGACGCGTCCAGATCGGCGAGTGTGACACACTTGTGACCAGTGTAGTTCCTTGAAGCGCTCGTGAGATACGGCGCGGCTTCGACCTGGCTTGGCGTGTAACTCGCCGTCCACAAGCCCGCTGCTGCGGTGGCCGGGAGTGACAATTATGCCTTGATCACACGTACCGAGTAAAATGGCGAAACAGTAAAATGTTGCTCGGCCGAGGCAGTGATGTAAGCGAGTTGTAGAGACTCGGCCGAGCACTCGGTGCTTTGTTAATACGTACCGAGTATTCGGCCGAGAGCACTGTCTTGCCCGTTTACTCGGTACGTGTGATCAAGGCATAAGTCACCTGTTATTCTGAGCGGACTGTTTATACGGGAACCCTACAGTTTTAAACCGCAACAGAAGGAGTCAGGTACGGATAAAAGAATCAAATATGGAAGGGAAATATCTACATATTAATCATTGTAACCGCATGCCCACGTCACTGAAAGTGTACATTCCAATAATGTTCTATCGCTTAATCACGGTCGTTTTCATTAACTGGAAGCATGCTTGAAAGTTAAATGTGTTTCTTTAATGAATTTGGCTTGGTGCCAGACTCTGTTTTAACTTTACTATTTTAATCCTGCCTCATTATCTATGCATTCTCTCTCATTTTTGTAGTATGGTTCAGAATTCCTACAAAGTATTTATTTAACTTGGCTGACCTGTTCGTTTAGTGGTTAGTGGCCCTGACTGCTATTCTGACTCAAATCGATTTCCAAATAGGACAAAGGATTGTGTGATAAGCACGATCATTTGTTCTGTGTCTGGTTGTATTTTTATCTATAATATGTATCATGTATTGAGAAGTATACCTATATCTAAGTATGTTTATCAGTTGTCTAGTACTCATAATACAAGCTCTGCTTAGCTTGAGACTAGACGTGATAGTTGTGCCACATCTATACGCATACAAAAGTATAGAGGACTTGAAGGCCTAGGTATACGTACTACTTTTATGTTATTGAAACGTATATATTACAGTGTGACGAATACGTGTTACAACATTTTACGACTAGATTTAAACACATTTCCATATATTGCTTATGATAATACCTTGTCAACAAGCTTCTACATACACGCAAAAATATATTTCCCAGAATTTTCTTGCAAAAAATTACAATAAAATTTCAACAAACGCGAATTCTTTAAACAATGGTAATAAAAAAGTGTGCCAAAGTCCTATCGTACAATCAAAGGCTTCTGTTTTACAAATAACACTTGTACCCTGCTAATTATTATTCAATGGGTGTCAAGAACACAAAGGCAGCCTTGAAATCTTCGATTTCAACAGTCACCGGGCGATTGCCGAGCCGGCCAGACAAACCTTTTCATTCTTTAGTCATAGATTTAGCGTTTCAGTTAACAGGCGCCATTCGGTCTCTCCCTCCACTCAATTATTTATTACCAGATTATAATTGCTTTAATTAATTAAGAATTTGTTTTTTAAGAAATTGGTTAAGCTTAATTTAGAACAATCTAGGTTAACAACATCAACATCATCATTTCAGCCGAAACACTTCCACTGCTGGACAATCCTCCCTCAAGTGTTGCCACAACGACCAGGTCTGTACGTCTCTCATCCATCGGATTCCTGCGACCCTCACCAGATCGGTCCACCATGTGGGAGGCCTACCAACGCTGCGTTTTTCGGAACATGGTCGACACTCCTGAACCATTCGGCCCCATCGATCATTTGTTCTGCGAGCAATGTGCCCTGAACAATGCCAGAAACAATAAAACAAATCAAATACATACGAATAATATTAGAATGGCTGTAGTCGTTTCAACAATAGGTAAATACATAATCTATACTATAATATTATAAAGCTGAAGAGTTTGTTTGTTTGTTTGTTTGTTTGTTTGAACGCGCTAATCTCTGGAACTACTGATCCGATTTGAATGATTCTTTCAGTGTTGGGTAGTCCATTTATCGAGGAAGGCTATAGGCTATGTTTTATTTTTTTCAAAATTAGGGATCCGTAATAAAATTACTATTTTGTAACACAAGGTGTAAAATCGAAAACCTATTTTAGCGTGCGCTGCAAAAACTATTGACAATAGAACAAAATGATGTACTACGGGTTTGTAGATCCCATTAAGACCTACAAAAAAGTCCGCGAGAACATATATCTAGCTATCATGGTTTAATCACAATAACCGATTTTGTGTTCAAAATAATTATTAAATCGTCTGAAGAAAAAAAAACTACGTTAAATATTATCGTAATATTAATCTTTATCGAAATTAAGCATTATGTTATCAAGAGTATTTATGTAGAAGTAAAATACTTTTTGTTTCATCCCAATCGGATATTTCGTTTAAAAGTTATCACGTGTGTAAGATGTTAAGAGTCGGTACCTATTAATGAGTTATGGGCCATAGAGTTTTTATCAACATAAAATCCTGTAATAATCTTTTTCGAAATATATTTGTTGATGCCTGGAAGAGCTACTGGTCCATGAAGGAATTATTTAAGTGTTCTTTGCCCATGTCACTGAAACGTAAGCTGATGGACATGTGTATTCTCCCCATTCTGACCTATGGTGCACAGACTTGGTCTTTGACTAACATCCAAAAGTCCAAACTCAAGGTTTGCCAGCGTGCAATGGAGCGTAGCATACTAGGTGTTAAACTAACAGATCATGTTCGAAACACAACACTACGCTCCAAAACGCAAATCGTTGATGTGGCTCAAAAGGCTGCCCAACTTAAATGGGACTGGGCAGGACATGTCTGTCGCATGTCTAACGAGCTGTGGGCGCGTAAAACGCTGGATTGGTGTCCGGACACAGCAATGCGGGGCCGAGGCAGACCACGAAGGAGATGGCGGGATGACCTGGATGGCTTCCTTAAGAACTGGAATGAGAAAGCGAGGAACCGTGATCGTTGGAAGGAGTGGAGGGAGGCCTTTGCCCAGCAGTGGGACAGTGTGGGCTAAGTAATAATAATAATTTGTTGATGATTGTAAGTATAAGATCTTTGAAGAGTATAATAAATACATTTATGAACGCGGTAATTTTGGGAAATACTGATCTGATATGAAAACTGTTTAAATATTCAATAGTCCATTTATTGAGGGAGGCAATTATAGGCAATATTTTATCTCGGTATTTCCACGGAAACGAGAAAAACGCGGGTGAAACCGCGGGGCACAGCTAGTTTTGTTATAATTAGACAGCAAGTTTAGATTTCATTTATGAGAGAAAGTATCGTTATAAATTCGTCAGAAGACTTGCAGCGCCGCTTATCAAAATCATAGTTACATAAATTAAGCAAGTAATAATAAAACAAGCAAGGAAGCAGCACGGCAAGTCTGAAACGTAGCGACTAGTGACTGAAAATACACAACATGACAAAGGGAACGCCGTCACTGACCAAACTGACTACACCTGTAGTGCAACCAGCCTGTGTGACACAACAGGACATGACTAACTACTGACAACAATAAAATTATTCACACTTCTTATGCACATTACGCGACACCACAAAGACGTATTTGTTGCTGAATATTACGTAAACTAGAGAAAATCTGATAAAAATACCCAACGGAACCGAGTTTATCGAAAGTGAAATGAGTCATGACTTCATGCTTATAAGCGTATAAATAAACCGTTGCATCATTGAACATGTTTATTCATTTTGCCGTGCATAATGAATCGATAAAGTTAACAGCGTCATAGAACGTCGACCGGAGATCAGTACGATGTATAAAAAACTTACTAGAAATATCGGCAACGGTTTTCCAAAGAATTGTTTATTAGCTTTTTAACATCAAAGGAATATTAATGTTGCCCACTTAAAATAAACGAAACATAAAATAACAAGATCACTTTTGACACATCACAAATTATACCCAAGGACTGAGGCATACTGAATTATAGACGTCATCACATTCAACAACGAACGCAATAAAATTCTCTAAGAATACGCAATAAAACAACGTCTAGAGACGACGGGTCACCTATGGTGACCCTACGGAAGTAAACGAAACGTGCCGTGTAGAGTGCAGCTCTATTGGCGATATTAATTTACTAACACGGCGGGCCAACAATGCACTGGCTACTGGCAACATTCCAACGATCACCGCCTTTAGTCCAGGCGGATCCCAAATTCCACCGGAATTTATTCCGACGTTTGATAAGAAACAAGGTCTTCCACATGCCATTTAACTTTGATCCGGAGGGGATATCAGAATGTCAATAACGGCGTTTGGCGATTACAGAAAGGACAGGACGAGACAAAAATGCTTTGATTTTTCTACCTGTGATATACGATAAGTATGCGATGCTTATAAGCGATCCAAAAGAGGCTTTTGATTTCGTCAGATATTATATTTTGAGATTCAGCTTTGAAACATTTTTAAGGAAATAAGCAAAAATATAGGTTCAAAGAAGTTAGGACTTCAGTCGGTACAAATTAAAAATTCTCCATCCGTGAACTTTAAAGAGAAATGGCGAAAGTAACCAAAGCTTTCGCAAAGGCAACTTCAGCCGTTTACTAAACCCCGACTAGACATCGAATTAACTTTCTTTCGATTGGTTCGGAATAGACAACTAGGAAGTTACGCTAGATACAGGTTCACTTAGCCAACATTTCTAAGGAGTTGGAGATAACTATTCGAGTAAACGACAACAATTGGCGAACGTTTCATAATCTCTGCTGGAAGGTGCAACGAAGCCATGCAGCGCAACCAATTTGCAATTTATATTTAGTTGGACGTTTGCATCGTCTGGAAGTTGAGACACTTCGAGTAAAATCTTGTGTACATTGTTTTTGTCAGCATTATTAATGTTCGGTTGGCTTGAGGACGTGTGCCTGTGCAAGCTGGCACACGAGCATGTCATCACGAGACGTGTTACGCAACCTGCAATGAGCCGTGACCTTTGTTGCAATGTGCTACATACGATAACTGCTACTTAGTCATGCTGTGTTTCAATATTGGTTTATTAATGACTAGTCAGATTACACTCTTTAAAGCCAGCAAGTTTAATATTCTGCAGTCAAGTCTTAAACTTGTCTTGAATTTTATTTTAGTATTGATGAGCAATTAGGGGATTGAATGCTACCCTGTGACTCGCGGAGTTGATTTCAGCACGAAACAAATATTTATATGGCCTATAGAGATATTTGTTTTGGGTCTGGATGTCTTGTTTATGCGAGTTTACACGATTGTGTACGGTCAAGCATAGGTAATATAAAGCATCACCGAGCCCCATTTATAATGCTAAGATTTTAAAAACGTATCGGCGTAAACTTTGTCCAGTCCAAAGTTTCCCATTGGAGAATCACAAAGTTCTAGATCTTCATTCGATATAGATACCAAGTGTCAAAAGTTGAAAGTTTTACAGCATGATCGGCGACAACGAGAGTCGCGCTAAGTGCCAATATCAATTTAACGTGTGGGAGACGTCATCAGGAAACGTTGGCCAAGTGCCAAGACCCAGGGGAGACAAGTAAGGGTAGCCAGGAAAACAAGACCAGCTTGCTATATCCAACGGACAAATAATTCTTCGAGTTATCTAAAGCGATTGCCCAATGATTTAGAAAGTAGACATGTTTTTAAACAAAAATGAAACAAGAAAGTGCCAATAAATAACGAACGAAATCCTTGTTCGGCCGTCGTGTTGCCGAGTGCATTTTAACTAGGTTATTACATTACATAACTGTCATTACACCAACCGGTTTACGAAGAACGCGCCTTGGATACTGATTTTACCGTAGTTTTCTCATATAAATAGTTTTACGAATTTATTGGAGACTGCACTAGATCTCTATGACTAAATATGGAGTCCGCCACAAAGTGGCTCTTATACAGCACGGGAGTGAGTATTTTCTGGCGTAAGAGATCTTTCCTCATTTCAGAACTTTTATAGCAAACTAGCTGACCCCGCAAACTTCGTACCGCTTAATAGTTACCTTTTATCTAAGCTGTCAACTCTACCTACTCTACCCTACTCTACCCTACTCTACCCTACTCTACCCTACTCTACCCTACTCTACCCTACTCTACCCTACTCTACCCTACTCTACCCTACTCTACCCTACTCTACCCTACTCTACCCTACTCTACCCTACTCTACCCTACTCTACCCTACTCTACCCTACTCTACCCTACTCTACCCTACCCTACCCTACTCTACCCTACTCTACCCTACTCTACCCTACCCTACTCTACCCTTCTGTACCCTACCCTACTCTACTCTACTCTACCCTACTCTACCCTACTATACCCTACTCTACCCTACCCTACTCTACCCTACTCTACCCTACTCTACCCTACTCTACCCTACTCTACCCTACCCTACTCTACTCTAATCTACCCTAAAAAAAAAAAAAAAAAAAAAAAAAAAAAGTATCCTATGTCCGTCTCCTGGTTTTAAGCTACCTCCCCACCAATTTTCAGCCAAATCGGTTCAGCCGTTCTTGAGTTATAAGTGGTGTAACTAACACGACTTTCTTTTATATATATAGATGCAGCTTTACACCATATAACTTGTTTATAAGTGTGTAGAGGTAAATAGTTAACTTGTAACAGCAATTCTTACGTATCCATCGGAAAATAACAATAAAAATATTTTTTGGGCAAAGCTAATCGTATTATATCGATATTACTATTACTATTTAATCTTCAGTACAGTTTCCCGCTCTGGGTCAAGCAAGAGGAAACGTCAGATTTTTACTGTCTAAAACCACTTAATAAGTAATGGGAAAAACACACCAGCGTTCCTAGCCCACGGTAACTCATTCAAAATTCCCACAACCCCTACAGTTGATCCCTACTATGCAGAAAACAAGATTTTTAATTTGGTTCGAGTTGAGCAGCGTTCAACAGGGGACTGCGATGTGCTGGGTTGATTGAGACTAACAGGTATCACTGTTTCAATCAATCAATCAATTGAACATGATGAAAACGTATGTACACGTTCATATTCACGAGGTAGGGATACCTATCCAATTGAACACTCGAGCCGCGTTTCGATCAACATAGGTATTTTTGCATAATAAATTATAAACTGTTTGCTCGTGGTTTTGTTAAGTTAGAACTACACTAGACACACACGTGGACCACGCCTGATTGTGCGTAAAACGAGGTCGCGTGGCGTGGTTCAAGTGTAGCTCTACAAGTCTAGTCTCCATTTAAATGTATGGAGACCGACTCGCCCAGTCGGCGTGAGTAACACACGTGTGAGCAATATAGTCCATAGACCGTTATTGTTATAACTATTAACTGTTTAATTGATTTTATGCTGGCCCTTGTTTTGCACTTGTGGCTTAGAGGCAAAGTCCTATCGTTTATTTCTAAAGTCGTGTTGCACGTGTAAGCCATTAATGTGTGGAAGCTTATTTACTTTGGTATACTTTTTTATGCTTGATTCCAGCTTTTTCGCCCCAGCTTAACCACTAGGAGATGATAAGGAGCAAGCGTTTTGGAAAACTGTTTTAGTGTCATTAACGTGAAAGAAGTGCTGTCGTTTTTAGCCTAGTTTCAAAAAATGATTTAATTTTGATAATACTATCAGTTTTATAAAGCTGAGTAGTACAAATACATCTAAATCATCATGTTATCAAATTGACATTTTCAAATCATAATTATCTTTTTTAAAATTCAAAGTACATTTAATTTTCGACAAACGAGAAGTAATTATGTTGTAGCTCGCATTCCGTCTGAGCACTAACGCGATTATATTGGTCTTAATTAAAACATGTGGAAGGTTCCGACCTCGGCGACGGCGAAGTACTGCCGTTGAAAGAGAAATTCGCACATGTGCGAACTTTAATTCCTTGGATTTCTAACCGAGGAACAGCTTACTCGGGCGGAAATAGGGCTTCAGGGAAGATGATTATAGTTTAAGGTGGCGAATTAAAAGATCCCAATCAAGATTCTGCCTTTGCAGGTGTTACTAAGCCAATGGCAATTTTCTGCTTACTTCTGTGACCGTCAGTGAAAGTTTTCTCATCAATTACATAAACTGTTTAAGGTAAGTAGATAGTTAATGAACCAACTAACTTTCCTCCTAATTAGTAGGTACGATTGAAATGCATTATAACAAGCAGTTTTTCAGGATTCCGTGCCCGAAAGGTGCCAACGGGACCCTATAACTAAGCCTTCGCTGTCCGTCCGTCTGTTTGTCTGTCGGTTCATCTATCAGCGAGCGAAATAAACCGTAAGAGGTAGAGAGATGAAACTTTTACAGAGTGTGTACCTATTTCTATTACCGCTACAACAAAAAATAATACAACGCATAAGAACGTTAGTGGTGGCGACTATGTTTAGCAGCTGAAATGATAATGATGAAAAATTTAAGGGAACTCCCATACAAGAAACATTATGTCGGCGTTTTTTTGCTCGAATATAATTTTGTAATTCGGACCCCTTCGTTTGCGACACCGAATCGCACATGGCAGATTTGTTTGTCATTTTAGTGATGAAATTAGTGTCCTTGCTTCCTGGGACACAGCATCGCCCGTAGCGGTACCTAACCCCTTGATTAATGAACGTTTAATTATCCCCGCTATATTTCGTGATTAAACTGTCCACTTTATAAACGATATCGTCGAAACGTAGATAATATTTTACGGAAGAACGACGGTAAGTAGCTGAATTTTACACTTGGACCCATTAACCAGATGATCGAGTACTGCCATTATTGGCGTTGGAAGAAAATTACTTCCGACTCGCCACACGTAAATCTGCAGTCACGCAAACATTCAATATTAAGCTAAACATAAAGGTAGAACCACACTGCTCACACGTGTGCCACACACACTGATCTGGATGAGTCGGTCTCCATACATTTTATATGGAAACTAGACTTGTAGAGCTACACTTCATCCACGCCACGTGACGTCGTTTTAATGTTTAAGTAAAATTCACGTTACACGTGTGCGTCGGTCTAATGTAGTTCTAGCTTGAACCTGCTATTGTTAAAACATAAGGTTAGATAATTAACCTTCTGTTAAAAATATTCAAGCTTTGTTTTTCAAGCGTTGAATATGCATTTTGTATTTAAACACCAATTTCTACCAGCGACTTCGCCCGCGTGATATTAGGAAATTGGACATGGATTACTCAAGTATTTTTCTTCCGATCCTATCAGCCTTTTCACCATGAAGGAATAACAAATATATAACACACACACATACGAACTTTTACCTTACCTGTACTGATGAGTTACACAAGTGAACCGGAGCGTGTATGTTGGACAACTGTGCAGGCTTCCATACAAGCTTACCTGACAGGTATAACTATGCAGGTAAACCTGTCAGGTATACCTGACACACGTCGTAGATTCACACGTCGTATACACGCTTGAGTATACTCAAGCGTGTATACGACGTGTGAATCCAAAACACTGTATCTCAGAAATAGCTATTTTGCGAAAATGGCACTTAAAACTTGTCTAATGAGCACTATTAAAGCAAAACACTGTAACTCGAGTTACAGTGTATTAAATTATTACGTCAGCTTAGTGTGATTATTAAATAATCTGAATGGTAACTTAAGCTTATAATTTTTAGTTCAAAAGCCTGAAATTCATGATGAAACCGTAATATTTTATAATTATTCAACAAATCAAATAACATGCCAGGTATAGGAACCAGAAATGTTATTTAATTGAGGAAGAAATATAAGATTTTCTACACCAAGATTTCGTAAAAACCTAATTGCCAGATGGCTTAACTGACGTCAGATTATCTGGAATCGAGAAAAACATTATACGTTTTTTATGTTTTCCGTTGAAATCTCGCGTTTCCATCGAAGAGCTGACTAAAGCTGTCGATGTTAGAGGATTCTTTTTACTGGTCCTCGAGATGTATGACGAGACACATAATATGCATATGAGGGACGTGCCTATGCCTACAATTTGGGGCTTTAAACAATAAGGGGCGACCAGGACACCCTACAAACTGGATACGACGGAAATATCTGACCTATTAAAGAAATAAAATGATTGACATGAATTTTCATTCATAACATATTCATTTTCAGGCACAGTCTTCGTACTCTATATCAGATTTTCCAGAAAATATTAGATTAATCTGAGCTTCGTATAAACCGGTTTGGTCTAGGCATAACCCGAACTGGTTATTTTAGGAAATCAGGTCTTCCCACATACTTTAACAGGTAGATTAAGTATCTATTTTAACACATATTTTTATTAATAGTGGGTAAACCAACAATTAAGTTTCCTGTTTTTAAATCATTATGGTTTTCGCATTACGTTGAAAAATACATGATAAGTTTCCTTTTATGTAAAGTGGGTTTTATAATATTCTTTAGCGCTGAATGTTTTTGAAAGTACGGGTACTTCAATGGACTACGTTAATTAGGTATGAAGAATGGATCACCAATATGATTAATATTATTTTGGTTTTATTTTTTTACCACATTTTATTATCATTCTAATTCAAAATTCAAATAATTTTATTAGTAGTACATATTTATAAAGGCGAAAATTTGTAAATAAGTGTTTGTTATTCCTTTACGCTTAAACGACAGAACGGATTTTGATGACACTTGGCACACGATTAGACTATTTCCTGGAATAGCTTGGCATAAGTAATTTTCATTCCGGGAGTATGTCCTTTGGCAGGATTTTCCACTTTCTCAAGGGCGTAACTGCTGCCAGTAGCTGGTATTATTTATATATTACAATAAAAACGCAAGTTTGTATGTAGTGGCATTTTAGCAAAAACCTATTTATGTCTAAATAGTCAACAAAAGTACAACAATCGAACACGGCCCAATCAACACCAGACAAACATTACTTCAAAACACTAAAACCATAATTTAGCAATAAAACCTAAACACCTCGTAAAATACTTCTAATCGTATGCAATAAAACTCTCGTCAATTAACTTGGCCGTGTAAAATATTAATTACTAGTAGTATGAGGTATTCTCTAGAGGACAGAGCCCATTTCGAGGCGCAATATCTGGTCCCCCAGGCGGCCCGGGCGGGCGGACCGTCCTCAATTGTTTAATCGGCGAAGTTCCCCGATACAGGCCCGGCGACGCGGAAAGTTCAGCTACAGATGATAGGGCATGCTCGTTTCGCTTAATGTTCTATCTACGTTCCTCCAGTGCACTCCCTGTGTAATTACTGCACATTAAAGACTCAATGCCGGTACATTACATGTATAGAACAGTTACTTCTCACGGATTTGTTCGATTGTAGGTGCGCCACCCATGCAGGTCATATCCGCGTGCCATAAAATGTACAGTTACATGACTTGTCGTGAAACGCTCTACTGTTATAGGTTAAATCGATTAGATGCATCTTCGATTAATTTTTGTTTTTGCCTTGAACTCTTCGCAGAATTGCAGACGGAGCTTCAGACACCAAAACGTGCCGCAATGACGTCAAGATTTTATCCAGAAGCCAAAAAATTTAGTGATTAGTTGTTAATTTAGGCAGACGCGATTTTAAGCCATTCCACAGCTTCGTGTTCTTCTAGTTATTTTTAGATCAGGAAAACTGTAATGATGAATTGAATCGTTTGGAAACATCTCTTTATAACGTCCAGAGATTTTGGCCGAGCTCCAACTAAATTAAACAAAGGAAAGTTTTTTTTCGATAAGACACAACTACACGTATACATAATACCATTGTATTAGCACATTGGTTAACCCAAAATGATCTAACAATAGGAATCCTTTCGCGTTAACCATGTCTGAAGCGAGACTAAGTTCTGTTTTTTAAAACATAACCGAATCGCGTAAACTGAGTCAAACTATAGGAAACGCAAACAAATCGAACATTATAGACGAACAATAGAATAAATAACAATAGGGTGTCTAGATCTAAGATGCTTGTTAGCAACCGGTGCACCATGTCCTGCTGCGACGCACGTCACTGTAAACAAAGGGCACGTCTAAACAACATGGCGCGTAATCGACACTAGTTACAATTGCACCATCTAGCAAACACTATCAAAATATACGATTATAGACTCTGTTCTTCATAAGTTAAGGGTTAAGAGGACCGTTAAGCAGCTGTGGTCGGCACGGCTCGGTGAACGGAGCGCGGCGCTGCGCCGGCTGCAAGCTTCCGACGGCGACGGCCGTCATGCTGGCGAAGACGTTGATATCGGCGACACGTTGTTGGAGGAAACGAGCTGCTTATCTTTAGCACCCGGTGACTAGAGTATTATGGACACGATAGAAACAACGTATATGCCGTGCAATTTAAATAACTTAAAAGAAGTTAAAAGGATATATCTCATCAAAAATCTGGAGATATACTATCAAAGTTCGGTGCTACACCAAACATTACCATCATAGTCGTATTTCCGAAGCACCCAGTGGATTCAAATTGACGTGTAAAAGTGCCAATTGTGGGCCATTTCCGTAACGAATCCAATTTCAGTTGATTGCTCTTCCAAATTGATGAATCGTAAAGAACAAAAACAATTTCGTAAAATATCAAATCAAGGAAAATACGACTGTGTATTGTGAAAATGTGTAAGAGCAGACCTTAGTAGACAGGTTCCTTGAGAAGCAATCGTCTTTAAAGAGAATTAACGTCATAAAACAGGCTGCAATAAACGTTTGATCTTAGGGCGGAGATAAAACGGAGACAAACCAAAGCATATAGACTGAAATATTTTCTCTGAAGGATCACAATGTTCGTCTGGGATTTAATTGCTTAGTAAATCGACTTTGCCTTGCTTCTGTTATTGTCTACATTTCAATAGAGCGCGAACCGTTGCATTTCGGGCTTGAAGCTGTATATGTCAACAACATACATGGCTTATCTGATGCGGTGTCAAACGCACGTTTCCGGTACTTCCGCAATTGACATTACCTACGGATTTATGTAAACTAACCTCCAGCATACCTTATTATACGCTCAAATTGTGTCTTATTATTCATGTTGGTAACAAGGATTATTATTATAATAATGACTGACATGTAATACAATTTCCTTAATAAAAAAATATGTCATAACAATGTGTGTTCATGTTATTATGTAAGTAATCACAAGGATACATACATACAAATATGTATGTATAACCATAATTATCAAGCTATATATATTACGGCGGCGCGGCGGGTTAAGGAAATACCTATTGTGTAATTTTAGAAGAATATGTTATTGGATTAAGTTTTTTTTATATTTTTTTTTTTTATCAGATTTAGTAACCCAGGTTTTCGGAGCATGTTTATTATAAGAATAGCTAAGGAGTAAAATTCCCTGCAGAAATCTATGTTTTCTGATAGCTGCAACCTAACTCTAGGTCAAAAGTGAATAGGTTATTTCTAGGCAAGCGTGCTCCATCGTCGACTACATCATAGCTTACCATCAGGTGAGATAGTGGTCAAAGCAAGCGTATCAATAATAAATAAAAAAAAAACCTATCAATTTTTTGTCATCTACACAAATATTATAAAGAGGTAAAGTTTTTTTTTTTTTTTAATGGAAGTTGGAGGTAATCTCTAAGTACTAATCCGATTGCTACAATTTTTTCACCGATAGAAAGCTGCTTTATTTCTGAGACATTTTAAAAGGACGCGGGCGAAGCCGCGATCAAAGCTACTGTAATATATAAGTGAGTAATTCAGTTAATACTGAATAGTTCAGGGAAATAATTTCCCTCAAAAAGATAAGCATGTTAACATGATCTATCAAGAATTAACAATCCTAACTAATATTATAAATGTGAAAGTGTGGATGTTTGGATGTTTGTTACTTAATTGAACGGATTTGGATGAAATTTGGCATGCATATAGCCTTTGACATAGAAAAGAACATAGGCTACCTTTTATCCCGATTCCTTAAGTACCTAATGCCACGCGGGCGTAGCCGCGGGCAAAAGCTAGTTAACAATAAAGCACGACTCATCTACGCGTAGGTACAAGGTGCATCGTAGATCTATGCACTGTGACACAATGGCTGCTGTGAACCGTGAAGATTCTCACGGCTCATTTCTCATATAATATTAGTATACAAAATACACATAGTTCAACCTATCAACCTTATTTACATTGACAATACTGTCGAGCGGTGACCTCGCATAGGGAAAATGTATCGCGTTCTTTGATGGGAAATGCGACGTACCTGGAACAAAAGTAATACATCTATTAGACATGTTATTATTACAGAAACTACTAGTCTCATCAGAAGAATAAATAATCTTGAACTTAAACATTAACATAAAATAATTTTGCTATTTCAAGTCGTAGGTACTGAACTTCAGTACCTGAATATGGCGTTTTGTTATAGGTATAAAACTGTCTAAACAAGGCCCATTATTTAATAGTTCTGAACCTTAAACAAAAGACAGCGAACAATATACGTCGAAAAGGGTTAAAAGCGGCATTTGGGCCAAAATGGTGACGCTTACGGGAAAGCCAGTTTGCATTTTCCTCAGATTTTTCATAACTTGATAAGATAAAACACAACGTGCCTGCAATATTTTTTTTAATATTACACGGTACTAAATGTTGTGCCGTCAGGAAGTCAATCATAAAGATAAAGCGGTTCCACACAAACGGCCCAGCAAACAGCAATACTGGCCGAGTGGCCGCGCCGTCCGCGCTGTGCCCACGCTCACGTCATCAAGCCAATCCGGACAACTTTATCACCTCGTAAACCGACCGGTATACGTCACATGTTAATTACCGTATTTCAAGCTAAATGTACGAATTAATTTAATATTCATTGAGTCCCATATCCGGGGGCTATCAAATCCCAGCGCAGTTACCGATGCACGGTATCATTAAAGTGGCCGTCACAACCGCAGACACGTTTAAACTCTAACGTCGCTTAATTGTAATTGCTATGCAAACTCAGCGAAATGCTAAACAAATACTACCTACTACCACTACTACTAGTTTAAACTTTTAGTTTCCTCGTCACGACATTTAATTCACCAGCTATTTCTGGAATACCGCACAAATATCTTTGCGCAAACAAGCCCCCAAAATCCGTCACAAGATAATATTCAAATGTTATTGATATAGCAGGGTGACATCCCTATTTAAGTGGTATTTATGTAAATATGTCAAAGTAGACTAGACTCGCAGCGTCACGAGATTAACGATGTTCCCGCCTCGGGCGACGTGTAACCCTCAACATGATACTACAAATATATTAAATGTTCATTTTATACCAAGCATGGCTGCTTGCATACATGTGCACATAAGGAGCACAACTGGTTCATTCTCTTTAGAAAAATTTAAGGTAAACTTATTAAATTCGAAGAACTAATTTAATACGACGATGACAAAAACTGTCCTATTTTCCTTAAACATTTTTTGCAATACAGTTTCTTGAAATAAAATTAGAGTCCGTAACGTCCATTCTATTTCAGATTCCCCAAACGTTCTATTAAACACTGAAGTTTCCTTGTGGACCGGTCTAGTTCCGGTATTGGTTTCTACTATTTTTGGATTATCGCTCTCAGATTGCACTTAAGTTCACTCTGGACGAATATAGAGTTGAATATTTTGAACGAATGCGTTTAGAAAAGCTTTTATTTTACGTAAGGAGAAAGCTACGGGTCCGAGTGTGGCCATGTTCTCTCTAGATGACAGAACTGGACATTTTTAGTTTATTTTGTTTAGCGTTGGATGCATTATTAAGAGGCTACTTTTCCACTCACCTACCGTAAACATCGAGCATGGTTTAAAACCTTGTTGCTTCATCTAACGCAATCCAACGTGATGTTTGACGAAAAGACAATGTGAAAAAAGAGTGATAATTCCTAGTGTAGAGTGAAATTTGGATTAGTTTTACACAAATTTATAAATTGATTTCCATAGAAGCCTTGATAATATTCACAAGATACTGTGTTTCCAAAATATCTAATGAAAAATGTGTAATGACGTCATAATCGCGTAACAGCGGTTGTATGAAAAACAGTAAAAATGTATGTCGAGATGCACCCCCTTAAGTCAAGGAAATGGTAATCGTTAACCTTACGAATGTCTTAAGTTACACAGTTCGACATAAGCAATTGTCTTACTATTGTGTTTCTAATTACGACATTCGATGAGTTAAAATCGGACAATTCTTTCATCTTAACACGAAGCATTAAGCTAAAACTACATTAGACCACACGTGTAATACGCCTGATTTGTCTGTAGAACGACGTTGCGTGGCGTGGATCAAGTGCAGCTCTACAAGTCTAGTTTCCATATAAAATGTATGGAGACCGACGCGCCCAGATCGGAGTGTGTGGCACACGTGTGAGCAGTGTAGTTCCTTTTATGTTTTATGGTATTGGGAGCAAAAGAAAAGACACATTAATACATATACTGTCAGAGAATTCTATTGTAGTACGCGTCATCGTTACACAATGTGGGTTTGTCTGATCCGCAGCTTAATGTAGCTAGTCTGCTACTACTTAAGCTCTTAATAATCGCCTGACGTCACGTCTAAGACGTCCCGCGACTTAAACAAGAAATTATTATGAGGATGAGTCTGCAGTAACGAAGAACTATTACATCTGGAATGCAAATGGTTAAGCTTAATTAAAACAAATTACCTACTACCCACTCTACAATTACCGTTGTTGTGTTTAGGTCCTCTGGGAGGTTCCGATTAAACAAAGTACTTAGGTATTTGTGAAGTGGACTTTTTTGATGTAGTAAATCATCAAATGACTTCTCTCGCTTGAAAAAGGAGCGACAGGGCGTTTCAGAATTTCCTGTTTCTTCCTAAACCCAACTCTGTTACTTCATTTGCCCTTTGCATCTTAGGGCCATGGCGTTCCCGCAGGTGAAGTAAATAATTTTCATCTAGTCTTTTCTTTCAGGGTCTTTTGTTTCAAACGCTACGCTACGCTGTCTTAATATTTTTTAAGTTAGTTATGTTCGTTTCAGTTCTGTTATGTTACGCTAAGGAAGAAGGCTTTAGCACATATCATAATTTAGGCTCAACTGACACCAAAAATAGTCAGACTTGAGAACGGGCTGCGGGACAAGAAAGTAAAATACAGCGAGCTCTGTCGAAAGTGCCGCATCCTATCCACTTTATAGGGCATTTCATTTATTCCATTCACTTATTTCCTTCGAAGGGATCTCTGTTACGACCGAATGGGTTTCACAAATAAACCTAATTCTATCTGAACAATACGATGTTTCTTTTCAATTTAACAAATTAAACGGTTCGCCCGAAGAAGCCGGATAATCCGTGAAAGATGGCGTACCTACCGACAGAAAAGTGTGCACTTGACAGCCAAAACTTTGTGACTTCGTATTCCGATCATGGTTATTTTCACTTAATTTCGTATTCCGCAAATAATTACCCGGTACTTTGGATCCTATAGCCATTACGGACGTGATTATTTTTGCATAGTAAGTGCTGCAGTAACATTGTATAACAACCAAGTTATTTGAGCGTGACGTGATACAAAACCACGAAGGCTTTTATTCAACAAAATATGCAGGTGACAGTGAAAATATTAATTTATTTAAACATTCACGGGAATCGAACGATAATAACGTTTTTAATATATTCGGTGCTGCATTTAAACTGAAATATTTGTTAAGTCAACATTTTCCGGCGCATTACCGCGCAGTTTATGAAGTTCCGTGTGAAAGACCATGATTACAGCGCGCCCTCATTATCGACGCCATTTTATAATTATATTTTATTGAAATAATAGTTTTGCAGCAGATAAATGAAGTAAACACTGAAAGTAGGTCATTAACGCAATTAATGTTTTTTTATATATTTCAAACTAGCTCCTTCCAGCGGCTTCGCCCGCGTGAAATTCATATGTATGGTACATGCGTAGATCATGTCCTGGAGGGTAAGTACCTACCAGTTTAAATCAAATCCCTTCAGCCGGTTATGAGTAAAAGAGTAAAACATACACACATACAAACTTTCGCCTCAATAATAATAATATTAGTGTAATGAACTGTTCATGCAACTAAATGAAAGCCAATTAGAGAGAGCACCAATTAAAAAGAAAGCCGAAATGGCGCCAATCGATTGTAGAAATGAACTTAAGTATACAAGTATTAATAGCTTCACATTACTAAGTATATAATTTAAGAATACTTAACAGCTATGATTGATGACTGTCAATAAATCATAATTAATCAGCTGCAGCAACAAATTGTATTCTGAAGAGTGGTAATTAATTGCCACGCTAAGAAATGGCTGGTGACCGATGAATGATAAATTAATGAAATACAAATACTTCAAGTAAAAGGTTTAATCAGAAGAAGTCTAATACAGGCTCAAAATTTCTCAAGTGGGCCTTTTTTTATTTTTGTGCGATAAAAATCATCCAATGATATCCCCCGCACTTTGGCGGAGCGGGATATAGTGTCAGACTCTTACTGACTAAAAGACCCACCCCGTTCCTTCTAGCCTTCATATCGGGGCTCGAGCGCCCTTTCGGATAACCCTTGCCCCAGTAGGCTTCGACCCGGCTGGGTCCCTGCTGTTGCTGACAACTACTAATGGTCCCTGGCCTGGATGGTCAAATCTGAAACTATGACGAAATAATAGCGTAAAAATGGGCTCGTAGGGGCCCAGCAGGGTCGAAGCCTACTGAGGCCAGGGGACTGCTTTGGAAAGGAAGACTCAGCCCCGGTATGAAAGGCAACGAAGGAACGGGGTGTTTTTTTTAGTCAGTAAACGTCTGACACTATCTTCCGTTACGCACAAGGCCGGGGGATGTCATCTGGATGATTTTAACTCACCACCGAAAAAAATAGATTTCGGGCTCGAAAAATCAATATTCCTAATCAGATAGAAACCGTGTATTTAGAAAAGAAAAACACTATAATTCGGATATAGTTTTGGAAAGTAATGACAGGTAAGCAAACTAAAGTAAAGAAAGTTTTCAACAAAATGGTTTTATATTCTACTGTTAAGTACCTACCTACGTTAATCCACCCTGTAAATATAGGGATAGAGAGGTAGCTACAGGATAGGCTGCCCTAGATAAAATACATGCACTGATTGTACATGTATTTTTTTAGAAGTAACAAATTGATACGACAAAAATCATATCTATTTGTTACTTCTAAAAAAATATCGACAAAGATTACTTTGAATATCAAATTGTAGAGATTAAAAAATTAGCAGAAACAAAAGTCAACTCCTAAACAATAGTAAACTATAATTGTAAAGATACATAGCACATACACCAATTTTAGATTGTACATTTGCCAAACTTATTCGTGTAGCTTTAGTGATTTCTCGCCGAACCAAATAACAAGCGTATTTAACAATTACAATACGTTCCGACTTCAATTTACTTGCTTAATTAGTCACAGCCGTCGATATACAAACCGAGTAATAAATCATTTGCCAGTCAATTAACGGCAATTTGGGTTTTGTAACACGACGATAGATTTGTACGTTATACTGTTATAATTTACATACACATGTCTGTAACGCGTTCTTGTGAAGAAAACATTACTTCAATTAAGGAGACAACATATTTCTCACGAAATAATTAGCCAAAATTACAACTGTTATAACTTCGCTACTCAAATGTTATTCAGAACTTTATAATTACTCTATGTTTTATAAGACCCCGAAATGTCTAAGTACTCCCAGAATATAAACCATATTTCGCGAATAATGTACGAAGTTTGAGAAAATAAGCCAAGCTTCAAAAAGTCTAAAGGGTGTGCTTGGGGATTGAAAACATTAAGTTAATACCATACTTGTTCAAGTATCGCAACTTAAAAACAACATTTACTAATAAATCACTAACGTCAGATCAGCCAAACCTGCTTCGCTGCTGGTACCTGCCTTAACTCTAAGATAAGTAGGCCACATTTTTTTCCTTAACTAACCAAATTCAGTAAGTAGACATTTCTAGCTTAACAACTACTACTGCTTAGTAACAACCGACTCTGTTAAAAAACATCAACTTTCGTGTGATACAATCACTGTTACGATTTCCGTTTCCAAAATATATTGCGTCACATGTGAACACGATTCTTTCGCTTTTATATTCACCATGGCTTCCATCTGACCATATAATAGATTCTAACTAACGACTTACCGAGTAAAACATGAAAGTGTCATTCTATCATTTGTATGCAGCGGATAATGCGATGCCGTCATAAAGAGAGGACTCTTATTGCATTGTAATAGTTACCTCAGAATCGAGAAATTGTTTCATTGTTCAGTTTAGGCAGCAGACGGCACCGACGACGCCTCACCATTAACGA
The DNA here is from genome assembly GCA_929112965.1 of Mythimna albipuncta. Lineage (NCBI taxonomy): Eukaryota > Metazoa > Arthropoda > Insecta > Lepidoptera > Noctuidae > Mythimna > Mythimna albipuncta. The sequence continues at coordinate 5,807,554 of OV815973.1, forward strand.
ATTTACGTCTTGTATAAATTGTTTTACGACTTAGCCTACAAATTAACTTCCAGATTATAACATTTAAAACTTCCCTCCAAAATTAAAGAAAGTTTTCCGTCTTCGCAAACGATATAAAAAGTGCGATTAATAAAAAAAACAAAGATGGATTCCAGTTAGTCGTTAGCGTATCGAAAAACAAAAGAGAACAGCTGCCGAAACGAGAAACAGAAAGTTGCTTTGTTTAAATAATTACTGCATTTATCCACAAACGGTGATAACGAACACTACGACAGCGACTTACTTTTACAAATGAACCGAGTTCCTTTTCCGACGTGCAAACTACAGTGCTAAGTTGAAGCAGTCGTGTTTCTAAAAGAAAAGTTTTGAAATAATCACCGTGAGTCGTGAGAGCGAGAGAACTTCTGAATTAACAGAAACTGTTGCCAAAAATGTTGCTGCGACATCTGATTCGTAGTCTTTTCTCTTATGAGGTAAACAGTATTCCAGGTGGTTGTGACTTTCAGGATTTCAATACTAAATTATTATACTTGTAGCTCTCTTTGTTGTACTATTTTTGACTAATGAAAAACAAGTGCTATAGAATTAGAATGTGACTCATTCTTCCAAGAAAGAGTTTTCATGGAAAAATATGAATTTGTATATTGAAAACTGTTGTTCAAACTGTTAAGAGTTCAAATAACAGTTTTACTTCACACTTCAACAAATCAACAGCAAAGCAAAGCATAAATCCCAACACAAACCGGTCCCACGTCTTAAAGAGCAGACGAACGCATTCGGAAGCACTTACAACACGTAAAAGTCACACGGTTGCATAAGAGACGTTGGACGGACGACTACACGACCACCACGTGTGTTTCCTGACCACGGAAAAACAGTCGGGCGGTGGTCGTGACAGCTCGGAACGTGCCCCGCCTCTCAACAAGGTAACCCGTCGACATCGCAAACTGCCTAACTGACTGACTTTAATGAAGTTTGACTCCGCACTGCCGTTGTACCGTGGGCAAAAGAGATAAGTGTGCAGGTGCAACTTTACCCGCATTTTTTTGCAGTTCTCGTCAAGTATGTGATTTTTGTGACGCTCGTGTGTTTTTAATGAATTACACACTAGGTGCCGCTATTTACCAGCACTGCGAATTGACTTTACAAACTTTTATTCAACTTGTAATGTTTGTTCCTACGTTTGTTTAGGTTTTTTTTTTTTTTTCGATGGGAAAAATCATGCATTGACATCCCTTGGGCGGAGCGGGAGATAGTGTCAGACTCTTACTGACTAAAAAACCCATCCCGTTCCTTCTAGCCTTCGTACCGGGGCTCGAGCGCCCTTTCGGATAACCCTGGCCCCAGTAGACTTCGACCCGGCTGGGCCCCTGCTGTTGCTGACAACTCCTTGAGGCGCGCGGGAACAGTGCGCGTCGTCGACGACTTGGGCTTGGTCCGGACGGTTACCGGACGGCCGGACAGCGAGCTACCCATTGCTCACTGTCCGCAAGCCCGCGCCTACGGTGGCTGGAAATCGGGATCGGAATCCCGGCGGCGGCGGCGAGAGCGCCATTGTCTGATGCGGTCGGCCACCTCCTTAGCGAGCATTACTTCCTCGCTCCGGACCATGGCCTCGACCAGGGCCCGGCGCGAGAGGTCTCCGCCGCCGATCACCCCCACGAGGGCACGGCGATACTCCGCCCAAGCAGGGCACACCGCGATTGTGTGCTCCACCGTGTCCTCCGGGCACTTTTGTTTAGGTCAAATCTTTGAAATTAATTTTAAAACAGTTATACATATCCGATTGAGTTAACATTTTGCAGACATTTTCAATTGGGATGACAATACATGCCTAAGTGACGCGATCTAAATTCATGGCGGATTCCTAAAGATAACGGACTAGTTATTTATTTATGCGCCTCATGGAATGGCTACCAATTAAAAAGGCTTTGTTGAGAGGAACACGAAAACAAATACCTAATACGTCATAATAAATCCAATATGGCGAAACTTTTTTTTAAAAGATTGTTTTAGAAACGTTTTTATTTTTCATTACCTATTATCTTGTTTGTAAAGTGTACTCTCCAAAGCGACTTTGACGTGAATAAAGTTTCGTCCAGTCTTGTCTTACATTAAAAGCTTCAGCCATTTTTAATATCTTTACACGATCTCAACTTTGCATTTCAGGCTGAAGATAATGTTATGATAATTCATTCATTTTAGCTAGCAGACCGAAACAGGAAAATCGTTATTATAATTATGAATTTCCTTTAGATTTAATCTTCAAATACCCTTGAAGTTTATGAACTTGAGGCAGGTACTAAACAGGTAAATTAGAACAACCCGTTGCTGCCTCTCGATTTTCTAAAGAAAACCCGATTAGATAGCAAAAAAAAATTAAAAAATTAAACCATACAGATGGTGTTCACAAAGTAAGTTTTAAGCTAGAACCAAAATTGAAAGTCTTGTTACAATGATGCAGTTTTAATGAAGTAGTAAGAAGATATCACCTTGACAACTCTCTAAGTTAGCCCGTGAATATCTGCGGTGGAAGAGCTGTGTAGTTTCGCCAACCAGAGCGCAGTTCACACAACCGCACCATTATTATTGTACAATTTACAACCTGAACTGGTAAACAAAGCAAGGTGCCGCGTATTTACGGACGAAGTTTCAGAACGGATAGCACCCGCGGCCCACCACGAATACCTACACGATTTTTCAAGGTAAATATACACGAGTCTTTCCCATTTCACGCTAAAGGGCACACGACGTTTGTTGATTGTTTATCGAGAATTCCGCGCTAATAGAAAATAGCTAAGTTTGTTCCGGACCATTTCACATACGACGCGACACACCCCCGTCTCAAAGAACTTCTACCAAGTTGCCAAGGAAACACTGACAGGGATGTGCGTCTTTGTTTTGTTCTTTACCAATATGATAGGATAGGTTACTTGTTTATGAAACGTTTAAACTGTAACAAAGTAGATTGGATCACGTGCATACTTAGACATTTAAAATAAACACTCCGTGCATTAAGATACGTTTTTTGTAAAATCTCATAAATATGTAAGGAGTTAAGTTGCGGGCTCGCCGCTCGCCGCCCGCGCCCGCCTCACCGCGCGACGGGCGCTGGCTACTGTTTTTCTCTTACAATTTACAACCGTTAAACTGGCAAACAAAATGCCGGCAGCTTATTTACACGGCGCCACCAAAAGGAAGTTCGTAAGAACGGATGCTACGCTAGTATGCTAGTAAAGGAAACAGACATAAATCACCGAATTTACGACAACTTTCTGAATTGTTATTATTATTTAAAAAGAAAAACAGGTTTTGCAAACAAGCTGGTCGCGCCGGGAAGGAAAGGTTCTCTCCCTAATAGGCAATTTGGAAAATTAAGCTTTGTTTACGAAACAAACGCCCGGAACTTTTAACTCGAGAAACGTCGGCGTCGAAGCTATATTGGAATAACAAACGATAAGTAACAAATGTTGTCTTTGAGTCATATTGTGCCAATAAGCAAATTATGTACTTTAGCAGAACGCAAAAACCGCGAGAGGCCGGAATCCGAAGAGATCCCGTGTTTATGTTGACCTACCAACTTAGGAGTTGTGTAATCCGACAATTTGCCGTTCCTAACTCGCTAACACAACAAAACAAAGCGAACATATTCCCGGAGCTGAAAGGAAGTTCACTCGAAAAGGCGACTAGCTGTGGGGAAACCTTATATTGTTGAATTTATGATATGTTCCTGTGCTGCGTTCCAGTTTCTGGGGTCATTCGCGCTGCTATCTCGCGATATTTCGTTGAAAATAATAACAATACAGATGCGGCCGGATCACGACATAACGGGACCTATCTCGGTTGCAATTTCATATCTCCCACGTCCGCAAATAAGTTCCAATGGATATATAAACTGATTGGGATTATAGGCCAATAACTCTGGAGTTGTTCGCTATTTGGCCCGGAGCAGCAATGAGGACGGGACGGAATGTCCCAGATAAGTGTTTATGAGCCAATTAGTGGCAAACGAAATGAGGCCTATCGGGCTCAGCGTAAACCTGATAATGGTGAAGATACGATCACGCGCCGAGAGCGTACTAACTACGCACACACTATTAAAGAGACATTTCAAAAGCATCCAATCATCCAAGTTATTTATTAGTTTAACCTAGTTCTATTACACTCGTTTGTGATTAATGACCAAGTATCGTTTCGATATCGGTTCAAATTGACTTGAACGATGACCGCAATCGGTAATTTCATATAGGTCTAAGTAATAAGAACGATTAAATCGAAACTATACACTGTATACATTATTATAATGTTCGACTGCCTACGATCTACTTTCTATTTAATAAATGAAAGTGAAAACTATCCAATATGCGGTATATGCCAGTGTGTTAACCGTACGATTGCAAGCAAATGCAACGCAAGTGTTAGGATCGAAAGGTAGGGTTGCGAGATCATTTGAAAGAGTTTCCATGGCCCTGGACTGTAAAAGGCAACTGAAGGGACACATTTGGGTTTTAGGCGCCAAAGTCTGATACTTCCTCTCACTCCATCTCACTCATCAGAGCGGCAGAAGTCACTTGATGAAATAACTCAGTGTAAAATTACTTAAATATGTTATGAAAAAATCTTGCCAAAGAGAAGCTTGTTACAACACAGAGAAACAATATCAAACATAAAATTAAAGACCAAGATGTGAAGTAAATCGTAATATTGAGACGAAATTGTGTAAATGTCGCCTGACTAGATCGCGTGGCGTCCTCGAGCCGTGATTGCAAGTTGTTAACTAGGCAAGTTGTTAGATTACTCGTGATCCATTTACACTGCTCCACTATACTTGACGGATACAGTTACGACCCAGTTAAGTAATTGTAACTTAGACTACATCTATTTCGAATTCAGGGACTAAAGGCAACTTTGACATGAATGTGGAGCTACAGAATATTATTTAACGAGCTATAGTCTAGGGGGTTCTACTTTTGTGTAAAGGGTTATTATATAATATTTTCTAGGATGAGCGTTTGCACTTTTCCAGGTAGTCAATAAAAGCCTTCAGAAGATGCATAGGAAAAGAAGATAAGCGCGCACGCAAAAAAATTGGTGAAAGTCAGTAAGTTGATGCAGAAGCCTTGTCCTTTTCCTGATATTTTAGTTTACCAAATTCTTATACTAGGCTTGATCAGATGACAAATCAACAGACATCTCGTTTTAAACTACAGCTGACCTTGTTAATTCGATACACGAAGATGCACCACGTTCACCACAACATTCATAAAATTAATTTTCTACGCAATATCACCACGAAAACATCCGGCAAAGCGTGAGTCGGTCCTCATATGATTAATGTTTCCGTACCCGTCAAAGCTTATCTGAAATCTAGCAACCTTATAAAGGCCTTGCAATTTCAGGAGCTTTTTGGTTATGGGCATTTTTTACGCTGCTTCGGAAGTTTTTAGCAGAAATGAGTTCAAATGGGACTTTTTCTTCTTCATCATCGTGAGTTCATAGTTGGATAGAGCCAAAGAGGCCTTTGACGATTCTTTTTATTTTTAAGAGCTGGTCATCAAAGTCAGAGATAAAAACAAATATCCGTCGGAGATTCTACCAGCAAAGCCGAGTGGGATGGCTTTAGAGCGGGTACCAAGCTTTAAATACCTGGGCTAAATAATCACAATCAGAACTGACGGATGGCGCTCATATTGAGCAAGAGAGGAAGGCGCTGTCGGTAAGAGCAAATATGATTGACCGCATGATTGCTCGTAGTTCCAAGATTCCATCTTTATATAATATACAAGAGCCATGTTGAATTCACACTCGCCAAAATGGCACAACAGTCTCCACGTTTAATATCGCACTCAGGGCGCTGCTGTGGTTGCATCGCTTCTGCAGCGCGTCGAGAATTTTCGCAGCAGCTTTTATGCCATTATGTGTAAATGGGCGACCTCGTTGGCGAGTAGACTGCGGGACAGCGGCAACTGTCGCCTTGCCGTCGTTCGCGTTCCCAGCAAGGGCCAACATCAGACTTCCCTTTTATGCAACACTCTCTGAATCAGGCGTCGGGTAGTTGCATAATTTCTCAAATAATTTTGTCTAGTTGTTTTTTTACTATACATTTTTAACTTAATTTGATTTATTGACACTTTTAATTTTGTATCCATTTTAATTTATTGGAATTATTTTGTTTGAAAATTTAAATTACTGTAATTTTTTAATTATTAACCTTTTGAAGGTTATTAACCGACTTCTAATTTTTAACACATGATACATGTATCTCGCTGTACCCAGTCAATCAACTGTATTGTAATTTCAGTTATTTACTTAATGTGAATCGTAATAAAATTTAAATTTGATGGACCTGAAATGTAATAAATGAATTTATTTTATTCATTATAATTTTATTATGTTTAACCTATGGTTGTTCGTGTTCAGCGCCAAAACGCAATGTTGTGGTTAGTTGTGGTATAAATGTTACATACGTCGCACACTTAGTTGAATATGAATTCATCAAAGAGCTGTGTGGGTGGGTACCTAATTATGTTGTTTGAGATTGTGTTTTTCTTTTAGCTTTGCCGACAATTTGTGGTCAACATTTTTAGGGTTCCGTAGCCAAATGGCAAAAAACGGAACCCTTATAGATTCGTCATGTCTGTCTGTCTGTCTGTCTGTCCGTCCGTATGTCACAGCCACTTTTTTCCGAAACTATAAGAGCTATACTGTTGAAACTCTGTAAGTAGATGTATTCTGTGAACCGCTTTAAGATTTTCACACAAAAATAGAAAAAAAGCGATAAATTTTGGGGGTCCCCATACTTAGAACTGAAACTCAAAAATTTTTTTTTCGTCAAACCCATACGTGTGGGGTATCTATGGATAGGTCTTCAAAAATGATACTGAGGTTTCTAATATCATTTTTTTCTAAACTGAATAATTTGAGCGAGAGACACTTCCAAAGTGGTAAAATGTGTGTCCCCCCCCCCTCTAACTTCTAAAATAAGAGAATGATAAAACTAAAAAAAATATATGATGTACATTACTATAAAAACTACCAACGAAAATTGGTTTGAACGAAATCTAGTAGTAGTTTTTTTTTAATGCGTCATAAATCGAAAAAAATACACTATTATTAAAACATCGATCAAAGTTACAACACATTACAAGAACTTTTATATTATGTTACTTGCTGCTACGGAACCCTTCATGGGCGAGTCCGACTCGCACTTGGCCGGTTTTTTTTAAAGTTATACGTTTCAGGCGTAAGTTTGCAAAGATTTTGTTGAAAGTTTAAACCAGAATACTATATGACTTTACACCTTTAAGTTCCACTTAGCAGGTATCTCAGTACTGAATCTGCCACTTACAACAAAATCGATGTTCATAAAGCATCACATTACCAGTTAAGAAGTACTAATCGTAAAGTACATTTGAATAAAAGCCCACTATCATTACAAACAAGCTGAATAAAGGCTTAATTAATCTGAGTCGGGAGCGGTAAGCCGCGACCCGCGAGCACACTGTTGTGTATTCATTAGCATTAAGGACGGTTTCATGGCAACTTAGGTTAGTTGAATCAAAGCAGACATTCAAATTAGATTACACTTAAACTTCATTGCAAGCGTAAAGGACGCAGATAACTTTGACGAAGACCTCCGGATCTACTACGACTGCATTTTCAGCCGCAGCGGATACGAACTTAACTCTCTAATTCGAAGCAAATTGATATAAAAACAGCATAATGACGAACACTTCCACGCGAATGCTAAGCATCGGTTCGCGTGCTCGCCTTCTATATTCATGACTATGTCCATGGCTAAGAGTTAAAGATCAATGTTTTCGAAAAACGAATTCATAATCAAACGCTAGCCTTTCGTGCAACAACAAATGGCAAAGATTGTAACTTTTGTAGCTATCCTTTGTAACAAAACTATTTATTTACAGATAACTTCAGATAAGTTCCTCTCTACAGTCTTTTCATTGTCTTCATGAAATCTCGAATTCTCAAGTTCTCAAGAGTTAACTTTTCCGTACTATGTTCTAGCTTCAAAATACAAGTAAGGTTCATCTTGAAAATAATTTAATAAGCTATGCTTCTTTAGAATTTGATAACACAATGGGCAATTTTAAATACCAAACATGAGGAAATATGGTTGTCAAAAACTACCATTGTGATTTGTCAAGAGATTTTTTATCGTGATCTCACAGGAAGGTCGCATTTAGCATGCGACGAGCTTCGCGTCCAAATTGTAGATTTAGCATAGTTTAGCGTAGATTAGTCAGTTCCGTGAGATAATTGCTATGTACAGTATGTACATCGAAAATACAGACATAACATAGCTTCCGACTAATTGATGAACGATGTAGTACGCTGCTTAAATAAGTTAGGTACATTTTATTATTAAAGGAAGGAATAAAATTACACTTCACGGAATAAAAATCAAACGAACGGACGCATTAATCAGTGTTATATCGACTGACTTCGTGGATAACTGGATATGATTAGAAGCTATTTCGCAAAATCATCAAAAAGTTTTCCTATAGTTTTTTCCACGGCTTCTTATCACATGTCCGCAGATGATATTAATGTATCAAAAGTAGACTAAACTACAAAAATAGCGGTCACACAAATAACTTTTATTGGGCTATTTGCAACGAAGTTATGTCATCAGAAAACTCCATAAATCGGTGAGAGAAACGTAAACGGCCAGCGATTACCGGCCGGTAGACATCTAGCTAGACAATAAAACCAAAATATGACAGATGACAATTTATCACCATTACGATGTAATACTTACTCCAGCAGAGAATTTATGATCCGTTGAAGAGCTGAGGAGATTTGCGGAAGCAGATATTACTCAATGTCAAGGCTCTATTCTGATAATAACAAGTTCTTTGTCCACTGACATCAAAGATAGGATCTTTCAATGAAACGATTTGAACACTGAGCTCTTTGTAGAATTTTCCACAAAGTTTATTCAAACTAATATGAAGTAAGAGGTTCAAGATAATGTTGATTTAATTTATATATTTTGTAATATTTGTTTTATGGACTTAATGGTATTTACTTAAGTATCATGTTCAAATATAACTTGTAAGTGAGGTCAACTACTTAGAAAGGTTATCGTATTACTATTAGGACTTTTAATTGCGTCATTTAGTGAACGTACACACAGCATCGATTGGGGACTCCTCTCACATTAAAATACCAAAGTAAAGGGGTAACTAGTTAACGGCGCTGTCCGTACCTAGTTCATTTATTTTTTTAATACTTTATATATATAAAGATACAGAGGCGGACTTTAGGCATTTTTTACCAGTCAACTTTTGGGTGATGCAGAAAAGAATAATGGCAGGTGCAATAAGAGGAAAAAAATGTGGATAAGTATAAAAAAATTAAATAAATCGTAGATACAATTATATTATTATTATATTATATACCATAGGTATATTATACACAATTTAATTAACTAAATATAGTCGTGAATCTAATAGTGGTGAATTATTTACTATCTTAGTGGGGTTTACCCCCTTATTTTTCTATAGTGAAGACTCGAAAAGTTATCTGCAATAGATGGGTACTAAGGAAAATCCCAGCAGATAAGTCAAGAACAGGTTTCGGTGAATAACCTTTTATGTCAAACAATTTGATAATAACCACTAAATGAGTCGTCCAAAAACTTGCCTTGTATAAATAACAAGTTTTATGTTAGGTAACAGTTTTTACCAACTATAATTAAGTTTGATCTTATGGCCGGTTTCTAAATTCAGTATACATTTATTTAAAATTATTTAAAGAACGTCATCACCCTTTAAAAAAAAACCCATTCTGGGTGGTGTGATAGGGAGTCAGACTTTTACTGACTAAAACCCACCTGTGTCACTTCAGTAGCCCTTTAGTAGTGTGTAGTTCCAGGGTCGCGCGTTGATTCTTCCAAACAATTTCTTAACCCATGTCATGCTTTACTTTCACCTTAGAGTTTAACAGGTTTTCTGGTTAAAGTAGAATTAAAACTCAACCGCAAATAATGCAGAAATCGAAGGATAATCAATTTAAAAAAAAGGCTAAAACTCAACCGCAAAATTATTGGTGGAATTATAGATTTGACGCCAAAACTGCAAAGCTATAGAAAAAATAACCTACACGCTACTAATGCGCGTAGTGTATGAATGATGCGTTCGCATCGATACAGTCGCGATGCTGTACATCGCGACTGTATAGATGTGAATGCACTACAGCATCGCTACAAAAATTCGCGTTGGACGAGGGCCTTAGAATAGCTGATCAATAAAAAAACAGCAAACACATCTGGGGTGCTAATCTCTAACAAAACCGCCTTGAGCGCAGCGCTGGCCGTTGCGACGAAATCCAAACAAGTGCATTGGATTAACAACCTCATACCCCTTTACATTGGATTGTTAATTCAATGTACTGCGATCACGACTCGTTGCTGTGCCAGCGCTGCGCTCAAGGCTGTTTTCTTAGGGAATAGCATCCCAGTGACCGATGCATATTTCCCGAAATGCTATCAAGTTGATATCACTAACTCCCGCTTCTTAATCGTGCACTTTTGACAGAGTAATCGTGGTCAGTTCTAAGTCGAGTGTTGTGTCAAGTGTTGCCAGGTGTCCCGATTTGCGCGGGACATCCCGAATTTTAGGGGTCTTGGGACACGTCCCGATTTGCACCTGATCGGGACGCTAAATGTCCCGATAAATCAAAAGATATATTAAAAGTCATCATTATTACAATAAATTAACCTGTATCGTATTCTCATCACTATTTCAAGTACGTTCAAAATGACACACGGCGCTTCACTGAGGCCTAGTAAGGCCGATGCTTGCTAGGACTGCGGGAACGTTTGAAATAGCGACCGTGGCCCTGGAACGCACAGTGGGACAGAAGAAGCCTGGGTTTTAGTTAGCAAAAGTCTGATACAGTGCGAGAGAAGTCATTGGAAGATTTCCCACCAGACAAAAAACCCTAAATCCCGATTTGTTTTACCAACTGTCCCGATTTTTATCCAATCGGACCTGGCAACACTATGTGTCACCGCCTCTCACGCGATGCGACGCCATGCAGCTCTGTCTAACGGCTTTGGAGTTATCATTAAAGTTGCAGTGTGCCACAGATTTGATAAGGTCCGTCCACCTTGCTGGAGAGCGTCCACATGATCTTTTGCCCTCAACTTTCCCTTGCACCACCAATCGTACCATTGAATTCTCGTTACGGGTGATACTTACGCCCGAAGAACTTGAGGATTCGCATTTGCACAATCGACGATAATCTCTCTTTGATAATGAGTTCTTTCAGGACTCAGACTAACATGGTCTGAGTTTCAGGATCGAAATATTGATATCACTACCTAACACAAGGTCGCCAATCAATGTACCTACTCGTAAAACTGAAATACCTAGCTGACCGTAGAGAACCGACCGGTTTTTTAATCCTGATTATGTTGGCAATGTTAGTATACAAGATCCGGTTTATCTCAGGTGTCAAAAGTGTAGTCGTTAATCTATACTAATATTATAAAGCGGAAGAGTTTGTTTGTTTGTTTGTTTGAACGCGCTAATCTCTGGAACTACTGGTCCGATTTGAATGATTCTTTCAGTGTTGGGTAGTCCATTTATCGAGGAAGGCTATAGGCTATGTTTTTTTATTTCAAAATTAGGGATCCGTAATAAAATTGCTATTTTGTAACACAAGGTGTAAAATCGAAAACCTATTCTTGCGTGCGCTGCAAAAACTATTGACAATAGAACAAAATGATGTACTACGGGTTTGTAGATCACATTAAGACCTACAAAAAAGTCTGTGAGAACATATATCTAGCTATCATGGTTTAATCACAATAACCGATTTTGTGTTCAAAATACATATTAAATCGTTTGAAGAAAAAAAACTACGTTAAATATGTATCGTAATATTAATCTTTATCGAAATTAAGCATTATGTTATCAAGAGTATTTATGTAGAAGTAAAATACTTTTTGTTTCATCTCAATTGGATATTTCGTTTAAAAGTTATCACGTGTGTAAGATGTTATGAGTTGGTACCTATTAATGAGTTATGGGCCATAGAGTTTTTTATCAACATAAAATCCTGAAATAATCTTTTTCGAAATATATTTGATGATTGTAAGTTTAAGATCTTTGAAGAGTATAATAAATACATTTATGAACGCGGTAATCTTGGGAAATACTGATCTGATATGAAAACTGATTAAATATTCAATAGTCCATTTATTGAGGGAGGCAATTATAGGCAATATTTTATCTCGGTATTTCCACGGAAACGAGAAAAACGCGGGTGAAACCGCGGGGCACTGCTAGTCTTTAATAAAGAATCTAAAGTATTTGTTTAATATAGTCGTAGACCATTGACCTTCCACAAATTAATTCTAGTTTATCTTCGGTAGAGTGCGACTGCAGTTCTGACCCCTGATTACAGGTCTCTAAGTATCATCTTGCCACAACATACGATAGTATCTATGTTACACTATCCTATCGACTTAGATTTTATGATCAAACCGCGGTTTCACCCATGTCTTTGTTTACAGCTCCGCTCTTATTGCTCTTAGCATGAAATTATAACCTAAACCACATCGAGGTTATCCCACATTAAAAGAATTTATCAATTTGAACTAGTAGTTCCCGAGATTACCGCGTTCAACCAAACAAACAAACGCTTCGGCCGTAAGCTTGAACTAAATAAGACCGAGGCACACGTGTACCACGCCTGATTTGTATGTAGAACGACGTCGCGTGGCGTGGATCTAGTGTAGCTCTACAAGTCTAGTTTCCTTATAAAATGTATGGAGACCGACGCGCCCAGATTGGCGCACGCGGCACTCGGCTCAGTGTAGTTCTATCTTTATAGTATTAGTAAAGAAGTATAGAATGACTGATGTTATTTTAATTCACAATCACACTACTATGGTATTGACATTTGAGGTTTGAGACTTTCAGAAACCGCCAAGCACAATTGTGTAAGTTTCTCGTAAAGGTTATCTGATACTCAAGTTTAAAGTATCTCTTTCGTACTGGCTTCTAAGTGTTACCTACCTACTTTTAGTAGGTACCGACTTAGTTTCAGACTTTCAGATATTCTTGTCGATATTGACACGGATATAACGTCGAGGTCAAAAGTATAAGGACAAAATTGGCTATACTCACCAACAATAAAATAGGTACGTTTCTACTTTAAAAAATACAGGAATTATATGCCAACATATTAAATAGGTAGGTATATTCTAATTGTAAGAACTGTAAGTGAGTGGCTGACAATGCAAGGTCGACCATTCACTGCCTATTTATTTAATAAGCAGGTTTCATTTTTTATTTCCGCCTTTTAGTTCTGTACTAGGCAACCATTGACTTACATTCTAGTGACAGACAAGCACGTTCATAGAAACTATTTGTCAAAATACTGAAAAGTTAAAACAGATGTTCACTGCAGCGCTACATTGGCATTATGTCGTCTAACAGAACTATTAAAACATACAGCGATAAGATGGCTTTTAGAGGATACTTTTTTCGCGACCAGTCGCGCCATGAATTTTGTGGCCCGTTTCGTTCAACATAGTGTAATGTTCAAGGTGTACGGACTACATTACACCTGAGTTGATTGTAGTGAGTATTCGGCACGCTTAATCTAGTGCGTAAGGCAACAGAATCAGAGAAATTGTCATGTTCCATAACAAGTCTACGCAACCCCTAGATATGTCCTAATAGCAAACGCGTGAGAACCCACACTCAAAGAATTTTCCGAGCAGTCCCCCTAAAAAGATTACACTCAAAACGTCAAGCTTTACCACAAAGAGGACTGTGAGAAATGTTATTCACATCAGAATTGGACATTCGACAGCGTCAGGATGACGCCGGGCCGGTCCGTTTATCGACAAAGTTTGGCTATACAAGTGCACCCGTCCAGAAAGTTCGAGCTTCTTTTACGTAATGCGGCCCACATAACGCATTTTCGCGTCGATTCATTACGCCCCAGCCGACCGTAAAACTAGTGATGCAAGAGACTCAGTCGTTTAAGGCCTTTAAAAAGGACTCGACTTCATTTTAAGCGACTCTAGTCTGGAAAGAAGACTAGAGTTTCCAGTCTTTATTAATAAGACTTGAAACCCTGAAGTCTTTTAACTAAAGGACTAAAAGGCTTAAACGACTCGAGTCGTTTATAAGGCTTAAACGACTCGAGTCGTTTCTAAGAAGGCTTAAACGACTCGAGTCGTTTATAAAAGTACTCGCGCTTCATGATGTTTTACTGAATCGTGCTTCATATTCAATACAGCTCAAGCTGTTTAAAATCTGATTAGGTGGGTAATAAATAATGCCTAAATTAAAACAATGAAGTAAGTACATACATAATCACACCTTTCGATGTCAATAATACCAAAATACCTACTGTGGCGGACTAGCCCCTGTTAGGAGGCGGTGACGGTAGCAGGCAGTAAGTACCCTTTGGCTACCGAGCCCTCGGGACAGTTCAACCCGATTTTTGGCGTACGTTGCTCGTTGCGCTGGTCACGTACGCCACCACGCACCCCTGAATGCGTACGTTTTCGACTAAACTCGTTACAATGTCTACTTTCACATAAAATAATAATCTTTTGCATAACTCAACATATAAAAAAGTTTCTAGAACAAAAACTGCAAAAGATACATTTTCGGTCATGTTTTGAAACACAAATCTTTCGATTTCTCACCCAATATTATACCAATTGTCAATCTAATGGCTATATTATCATTTTTTAGTTAAGTTTTAACTAGGAATACAGTAATGGTGAGAATTGGACACAAAATAAAAAAGGTAAACATCAGTTTACAATTACGTAAGCGGGATCGCGAACACTACAAAATTCGATCATTTTCAAAACTATGCTATCTTGAATCTATGGTTCCTAATATACTATATCAGACTTAAAAACATTAATTAACCACATGGAACATCTATCAGGTACCAACAACATAGATAAAATCTCTTTCAAAATAGTTAACTAACAAATTTACATTTTCACTAAATAAGTTCGCACTTTCTTATTCATTCTTATTGGAATGTTATTAGTTATTCTATCTTGAACCTTACTAAATTAGCAAATCGTTAATTAGAGGCAAAACAGAGACTTAAACTAACATAATTTTGCCTATACTTTTTTTTTTTTTTCTTTATGGTGGGAAAAATCATGCATTGACATCCCCCGCCCTTGGGCGGAGCGGGAGATAGTGTCAGACTCTTACTGACTAAAAGACCCACCCCGTTCCTTCTAGCCTTCATACCGGGGCTCGAGCGCCCTTTCGGATAACCCTGGCCCCAGTAGGCTTCGACCCGTCTGGGTCCCTGCTGTTGCTGACAACTCCTTGAGGCACGTGGGAACAGTGCGCGCCGTCGACGACTTGGGCTTGATCCGGACAGTTACCAGACGGCCGGACAGCGAGCTACCCATTGCTCACTGTCCGCAAGTCCGCGTCTACGTTGGCCGGAAATCGGGATCAGAATCCCGGCGACGGCGGCGGCGAATACGCCGTTGCCTGATGCGTTCGGCCTCCTCCTTTGCAAGCATTACTGCTTCGCAGAAGTAGGCGACCGCCTGCCACTCCTCCTCGCTCCGGACCATGGCCTCAACCAAGGCCCGGCGCGAGAGGTCTCCGCCGCCGATCGCCCCCACGAGGGCACGGCGATGCTCCGCCCAAGCAGGGCACACCTCGACTGTGTGCTCCACCGTGTCCTCCGGGCGTTCCGCACAGTGGCGACACCCGGGCGTCACTTCCGCATGAATCCGGTGTAGGAAACTCCCGAACGAACCATGTCCGGTGAGGACCTGCGTCATGCGGAAGGTAAGGACGCCGTGAGGCCTTTCCAGCCACGCCTCAAAGAGGGGACTTACCGCCATTTGCCTATACTTTCGTAAACATAACATAAACAAAACAAAACTTAGAAATATGTTACACGAGGCTATCCTATAGTAAAACTCAGTCTATTATTTACACTAACCTAATAAGACATAAGTTCCTAAGCCTAATAAAATCAAAATAAACATATAAAAAGTGAAAAACATCCTATTCTAAGTTTAAAACGTACATAAAAACTACTTGCGTGCTAGGTGGCCCCGACCACTACTTTCGCCCTGGTGCTTGCAAGGGACCTCTGTCGCCGACACCTACCTATTTCTATTAGTAATTTTGTTTAACATCCTGAAAATCTTTCGTCGTTTTTTTTAACAACACAATATTAAACTAAGCAGTAAAAACAGTGAAATAAGTGAACTTGCGTTTTGTCATAAATTACTCATCATAAATAACACTTTGCACAGAATTTATTCGTATTCTGTAACCACTATAATTATTACAAACACAAATATTTTCTTGAAGATCGCGAAAATAGTAAGCTTCTAAATAGTTACGTTTCTTTAGTTTCATTAAAAGACTCCCGACTCCCGAGTCGTTTAAGGCGTGAGTCCTTTTAGTCCTTTAAGGCTTTTAGTTGTATTAACCTTTTTACGTTACGACTTAGCTTTTTTGTTATGAGGTTAAAGGACTGCGACTCAAATTAGTCTTTAGTTTAAGCCTTAAGACTTCAAGACTTGAGGGTTAAAAGACTAATTTAGTCCTGAGTCGTTTAAGTCGTCAAAAATAAGTCTAGTCTCGTTTTAAAAGACTTAAACGACTGAGTCTCTTGCATCACTACGTAAAACTGACCTCGTCCAAATTGTGACTGCGACCGTCTTCTACGAGTGGGACGCCTTAGTGTTATAAAAATAGTTTAACTTGTGTCTTAAGGTTTTTTATATTTTTTCTTGAATGGATACGCATCGCCCACTTAGTTCCGTAATGTCTTTATTTTTATCTCATTCATACCGTTAAGGATTTTCGGTTGTAAGTAGGAGGACGTTAACTGATACGTTTTTGCTAATGAAAGAAATAAATAATTACGTAGTTGATCATTTATTAAGATGTAAGTAATGAAAAACTAACATGTCGAGTCAGAGTAGGGAGAAAGAAGAACACTGCAAGATAACGTGCCTTTGTGTTCTTAATTAACAAGAAACCGGGTACCTACATTTGTCAAACAATACATAATTAGAAGTGGGTTTGTTTGTGTCTAGGCAATGGTGATGTTATAAAACATACGCCCCATAGATCATCAATAAGGATCCTGTAAACGACCAAATTTGTTTGTCAAACTTCGCGTTTCCATCAAATGCTAACTTAAACGATCAAACCAAGGATCAAACCAACACCATCTTAAATGAAATTTAAAAAGTCCCCACCGATCCTACACCTGAAAAAACGAATTTTCGCGATTTTCAGCCAAAAAAGTTTTATCATAAAATTAGCTCACACAAATATTGTAGATCATATTAGTATCTTCAAAAATGCCTAAATACTTTGTTCCTAAGACCCTCCGTTTTTGAGATATTACTTGATTTATAAAGTTGAATGAGGTTCCTAATCGTCATAATTATGTACATGTTTTAACGCTACATTTGAGGAAGGTAGTGTACTTTTTCCGTAGGTACCTCAAAAGGAAAAGACGGACAACAAAGTGATCCTGTAAAGATCACTTTGTTGTCTGTCCGTCTGTATATTGTATTTATGTATGTATGTCAGTTTATGACCTTTTATCGCGGGAACGCGAGGAGGTATCGAGTTGAAATCAAAACCTCAGGTCTGCGGTCCCTTGAAGCTAAGTTAGGTAACGAAAAAAAAGATACAGACAAACAGACAGGCTGCTTGAAAAACGTATCAAAGCTGAATACTATCAAATAATTTGACAAACACGTAGAATTTGACAGACAATTTGATCGTTTACAAGGCGCTTTAGTCATTACGCAAAAGCACGTTCTTTCATTATTGCTATATTTGCATAATATTTAGGTACATTAAAAATACACGGCTCTGACAAATGTCTGGGCATGTAGGCACAACATGTTGAATGGTCACTGATAACTCCACAGATAAAACTGTTATGAAAACATTATTTTTAGGCTTCAGTTGTTATTCTTTACGCGTGGGTCTCATCTCTACGACGTAATGAAGCTTTTTCTCTTAGTCTCTTGCAGACAGTAGCGATATAGCAACAATCCTTTCGAAATTGCCTATGGGGATAGTATTACAGGTACTACAACATCTCAATATAAGTACATAATTAGGTCTTTTTCTAGGGTTGATAAAAGTGTTGTCGCATTATCGCGTATGTCCGAGAGAGCCATTTTACATAAACCTATAACTTTAGGGTTCTGTACCCTAAGGGTAAAAACGTGATATTATTGCTATAATTCCGTTTTCCGTCTGTCTGTCGCCAGGTCTGTATCTCATGAACCGTGATAGCTATAACGTTGAAATTTTCACAGATCGTTTCCGCTATAGCAACAAATAATAAAAACAGAATAAAATAAGTTTTATCCTACACAGCAAACGTTTTTTGCCGTTGTTGTTATGAACGGTATGGAACCGTGCGTACGCGAGTCCAACTTGCTCTTGGCCGAATTTTCCGTTTTAAAGTTCCTTGTCCATTACCAGACCTCCTTTGCTGGCCGCAAAATGGATCTTCAAGGTAAGGACATAAAATTTTAAAGCCGTCGTGCGATTAAATGTCAGGTCAGCAGTCAGTCGTGCCGATCGTAGTTTGTAAATGTCAAAGCTTCATCACGTTCCACAGGGACTAGTGTGGGTCCTTAAATTCTCGTCCTATACTTAAAAAAGTAATAACCTTCGGTACCTTTCGGCAATATTCGTGCGTAGGTACAGCTCTGGGAAATGTGGGCAACGAATGTCTAATATATCCGTGACGTAGTTTGGACACCTAGCAATACTACGAATGTAATCTCTCTGACATTACAAGTTACAAGAAATCACAAAATTTTATATAATAACATAATTTGATAAGCAACTGATTCAAAATTCTATCAATACATAAGTACTTAAGTAAAATATTTTTAAAAGTCGTTATATGCCATCGTCATTGGCGAATTTATAAAAATAATTACAGTAGGTATAGTTTGGTATCCGATGTATGCGTGACGCACGGGACCGGTCGTTGTGGCGACCCTTGGGGGAGGCCTATGTCCAACAGTGGATGTCTTTCGACTGATATGATGATGATGAATAGTAAAATGTAACCTCTGTTAACATTTTTGATTATTAGCCCGTTTATGTGCTGGGTGAAGACCTCACTCTTACACACACATTTTTTATAGTTGCAAAGAAAAAAAATATATATTGAATTTCCAAGCCAAGTGGTTATGTATGGCATATTGGAATAATCCTAAGAGTAAGGTTCTAGAGATTCTTCACTCAGTGCAGACAGAATGTTAGACTATTTAACGTCCATTTATTTTAAAACCATAAAACAAGTCTTATCAGTGAGCAATAAAGGTCAAAATCGGGTGTCAGAAAGATCAATTAAGATGGTGCACTACATGTTTTGTTTTTGCACACATGCCTTGTGTTTTGATTAGCATGTGAGCTGTTGAATAGTTGCAGATAGTATGCTAGCATTGAACACATTGTTTCATTCATGTTGAAGTTCACAGCATCAATTAAATTAATTTCTCTCATTAGCTTACTTAGCAATGGTGATAGATAAGTTTGTAATAAACAGACAATTCATATTTTCTTTCTTAGTTCATTCGCTGATGAACTTTGAATATGGATTTTTTTTTTAAACATTTGTTACATTCTAAGTTTTACTACTTATGAAAAATTTCTAGCCAAAAACGTTTTTATTAGCACTCATTATTTGTTTTAATATTTTGTTTTTTTTTTTTTAGTATTGATCAATGTCAGAAACCACTCCGCAAAAATCACACTGTATTTTTTATGAATGTATCCTTACAAAATACCTATTTATAAAATGAATGCATAAACTGTATGTATGAGAAGTTTCTTTAAATATCATAAACAATTTTTAAACTATATTTATATTCTTTTGTTTTTCAGCAGACTTTGATTCAACAAAAAAAAAGAGATAAAAATTTGTTTATGATATGGCATTGGATTAATTTATTGAAATACTAAGAATCAGTCAGTGGAAATTATTTCTGTATAATTAACAAACACTTAATATTCTAAG
The DNA here is from genome assembly GCA_929112965.1 of Mythimna albipuncta. Taxonomy (NCBI): domain Eukaryota; kingdom Metazoa; phylum Arthropoda; class Insecta; order Lepidoptera; family Noctuidae; genus Mythimna; species Mythimna albipuncta. Next base: position 5,827,618 of record OV815973.1, read on the forward strand.
AAAACCAGGGTCAAGTGAAACAATGATAATTAGATGTGCTATATTGGCCTTTGACATTATTATCAGCTGCTAGCATTGCTACTCTATCCTCAATCAAGAGAGTAAAATAATATATTATTATGATTTATAGCTTGGTTAATAGCTATATTATTGTATTTGCACTACAAACATAAACAGGAAATAATTAAATGCTTTGTGGGTACTATAAAATTTAATAAATTACAAGTAATGTAAGCTAGTAAAAGTAGAAAATGAAGAGGTAGGTAAACTAAAAAATCTAATTGGAAATTGTATCAGTTCTCATTCATGATTTCACAAAATTATTTACATAGCATGTTATTTAATCATGGCCAAAAGTAGCCAGAATACCTCAATTTGTGGTCTGTGATTCTTATGAATAAAAGAAAAGAAATCATATTATGTATGATGTTGTAAGACCGGTATTCTGTGACTCTGGCGTTACTTCCTTGATATCAAGAGCAAACAACTTTCGCTGCGAGCGGCTGCGCGCGCGCCGCCTCCTTCTCCAGCTGGCGCACGCGCCTCCCTGCGAACCTCGCCAGTCTATCGGCTTCCCAAATGTATCAGCAGCTACCCAATTACACCTACTGCAACATTACGCAAGTCTAGCACTACCAGAACCCGGTCAATCACTCAAACCAGCCTACGCTCCGACATCACTGTACACGTAACACCTGAAACATTTCTCTGTTTACGAGTACCTTGCACATGAATAAAAGAGGAAATACTCACCGATATGTTTATCGCTCCAAATCCCAAACAATATAAAAACTGTCACTCACACGTTAGAACACAAAACACAGACTATTCACCTCTTGACATCTGACATTGTTCATAAAACGCAAAGAAATATCACATTTATATCTCACCATATACACGTAGGGATAAAGCGTTATCATAAAAACAATAAGATATAACAAAAGTTGTGCAAAACGATCGCAAAATAACGATACAAAACGTAAACAGCTCCTACTTTGACAGAATCATCCAATAAACTGACACTTCTTTTGCAGTTGCCAACTGCAAAACCACTTTCGCCTTCTACAAATGCGAAGTTACCAACATTCAGGCATTAAAATTATGCAAAAAATCTTTTTCTTTACATTATGTTACAAGGTTATGCAAAAAGTTTGCGTTTAGAAAGTATTTTACGGCTAGATTAAGAAGTTACCATTCTACTTGATTCAGGGAAAACTTCTCAACATACAGCTATTTTGAAATTACTATTAAAGTGAATCGTAAATAATTTGACAAAAAAATCTTACTAATTAAATTAATTTTAAATTTTGTATTGGAAACTTAGTTTGCTGGTACATATAAGATTTAATACATTATTTCTATTCTTATAGTCCAATTCTTGTTGGGAAAATATTATATAAAGTGAGTTTTTCTTGCTGTTAACTCTGTTCACATTCAATGAAGATAAAATGGCAGATGCTTGGCAACCCTGGTAAATCAGCTGTCATTTTCGTCGTCATCAGCAATCTGTCATTTCGGTTGACTGTTATCTCTATTTTTGTGCTAAAAATACGTATTTAGGAGTGTGAAAAACTTTCCTTCTTTCCGCAGTACATTACAAAATCTAAAGTGGCGTAATTAAGTTTAATACAATGTCTAAATTCGAGGATAATCCCTTTAGTGATCCGACCATAGACAACCCATTCGCAGTATGTAGCCCTTTGCTGATACGAAAAATATATTGTTTTCATTGTTTCGTTGCTATATTGTGGTTTTTTTCCAGGATCCTGCTGTTCAGCAAGTTGCCAGAAGTACTAATAATGCAACACGAGGTCTCGACGACTATAATCCCTTCGATGGTCAACAAAATGCAAATCAACCTACGGTAACATGTTCATATTAGTCATTAGTGTGATTTTTGTAGGTGTCGATACGACCAACGGTATCTTTGATAGATATCGGTGTATCGTAACGAACTAGGTTTAATTAATATCTTTTGTTTCGCCTTTGATGTTATCTTCGCTATTTACTGGTGTATGCGATTTTCAGCGTTCGTGTTAAAACTGACTATAATAAAAAAGCGTCATGTTTTATGCTATATTATTTAAAAAACACTACATCCCTGTAATTAAAATGGAGACAAATGAATTATTTGCTTTTAGGCTCAGCCTCCTCCCCAGCAGCCATCGCAGCCAGCAATCATGCAGGCTGTATCTCCCCCGGTAAGCGGGCAATACACACGACCTGCACAGCCTCCTGCGCAGGCAGCCCAACCACCACAGAACTTCACCACGGCTGACTTTCAGGTATATATCTGAAGCTATATAGGCATTGTGTCTGTAACTTGCCAACATAGATACTATTTATGATCAAAATTTGTATCAATATTAAAGAAAGAGTGGTCAAATACTCCAAAATTCCAAACAGTTTTATTCCATATTAATTTAATTTTGGTATACAGTATTGCTCTAAATTACAGATGTAAATTTTCTCCGATAATAGTTATTTAGCAGAGAAAAACAGTAATTCATGTTCATGATCATTTATTTGCATTCCACAACATAAATAAACGAAGGTAACAAAAGACTTTAAGCTAGAAAACAATAATACTTAAAAATAAACATTAGAAATATTTTATTGAATAGGTTAAGATTTTCTGCCATTTAATTTATGTGGTAAATAATCATTCATTTATTTATTATTTCATATCTTTGTGTAGGTATGTTCATTATAATTACTTATAAATGTTATTGCATTACTACACCACACAATATGTGTCGAAGTAAATACTGCTGTGATATTTCCTTGTGTTGTTTTCCTTTATATATTACTTGTCTACACCATTTTTACTCTCTTAAAATATCAATACCTAACTACTTATAATGCGTAGGACATCTTTGCATTTGCGTAATGTAGGTCTAATGGTGTTATTTACATAATTTTAAATAAACACTTCTAGGAAATTCAAGATACAAATAAAATAACAATAAGTTCTAATTAGAATAGTGTTATAAAATCATTGCATTACTTTCCTTTTGACATCAAGTCTGAAAAGTATTAGTCAAACTCAAAATCTAATGTGTATATCTCAATGAATAATTGCAAACTCTGTCAGAAAAATATGGTTATGTCGGAAACTAATGAAAGTACAGCTGCCACCACGGATATTGAACGCTCGGCGTCAGAGTGGGGATCGCTTTGCGCATTCCATACATTGGCGAGCCAATCGTCGTCGTTGTTAGATACATGCTGCAAGCGCAATGAACGAATCACGAGTGTGGTCTATGAAGCGATGCGCAGCAAGCCAATCACTGACATTCCCCGCCCCCGCGTCTCACGTCGCACCACCTAAAGAGACCCGATTTTTTACTTCTGCGCAACTTGAAGCCAACATTCAATATCCGTTGTGGCAGCTACACATGATTGATACAAAATTGAGAAATTATAATGTAATAAAGATTTATTACAAAAACATGGAGTCTACAATTTTCTGGTGACATAGGAATATAACTAGTGACCTGCCCCAGTTTCACACAGGTGCAAGTTACACACACACATACCTTCTTTGTCTATTGCTAGTTCTACTAGTGAAAACCAAACCAAAATCTATTTTGAGGCTTAGTACGAGTTAGTTTTTTATTTATTCATGTAGTAATGTAATAATAACATGAACTATCTAATTACCTAATGAAAATTAAAAGCCTTACTGCTATGAAAAGCTTTAAAGTGTCAGAATAAGGGCTTTGGCCCTAGGGAATAACTGACCCAAGCTTTTTAACCAATAGGAACACAGAACACTATGTTTCTATTGGTTACGAATTTAGGCCAAAGTTATACCCCAGAGCCAAAATAATATGACTTATTATCGTACATAAAATTGAGTTGTATTTTAGAATTTTGCCATTACTGTAGAAAACACTTGCACATGTATAAGTGTCAATGCATGTAGACTAATATGCACTTTGCTTTTTTCAAAACCCACTAAAGGAGTTGAAGGTAAACACTTGTTATACATTATGAATCATTTTAGTAATATTATCTGTAATCACCTTATCAATAATAATGCCATTTTATACACTAATTTCCTTTCATATTAGATAGGTACTAACGATATAATGTCCAAAAACAGTGCCGTAACTAGGGCAGTTCCTGGAGGGGCGCAAAGTTTTTTTATCTAGTCTTTTTTGTCTAGATTGTAGAGGCATAAATAGTTAAGTTTTCACCGGGTGCATAAAAAGCTAGTTACGGCACTGTCCAAAAATGTCCCCCTATAGTTTGTACAGCTTAAATATTCACTTGTCTTGATAGCTGTATCATAATTAAATATTGTATCAGTTATGTAGAACTGGCTCTGTAATTGTAGTTAAGATTTTTCTGGTGCTATAAATGTAATTCACTTTTGCATGTAATAATTATTTTCTGAACAATATCACAAATTACTCTTGTGTGTAAATATATACATACGGTTGTGTTACACCCGCAATTTTGTTTAACACGCAGATTCGACTAGACAACAGTTTTAAACAAAACAATAATCCGCTTATATCTCATTTAAAAATAGACACAGTTGTGCACATTTTAAAATTGCTCAATTGACTGTCAAGCAATAACAGTTCGCACTAAACGCGATTGAAACACCCACACGATCTAGTAAACTCTAAATTGCATGTGTAGGTGTAAGTTTCCGTTTTAAGTAGATTACGTTTAAACTCGGATCAGTTTGAACTGTTGTTTGAGTGTGAAATACTAAAATGATGAGTGTGAATGATCTGCAGAGAAGACAGGAGGAGTTAGAACGCAAGGCGGAAGAGTTGGCGCGAAGGGAAGCCGAGCTGCGCGCTGGCTCGGCCGGGCGGCGGAACAACTGGCCCCCTCTGCCTGCCTTCTGCCCCATACAGCCATGCTTCTATCAAGACATTAACGTTGATATTCCGCTGGAGTTCCAAAGGATTGTGCGTCACCTTTACCACTTGTGGATGTGTAAGTACTCGTGATCATGTTGTTTCACACCTGTGTCTTAATTAATATTAGCACCCATGTTATATATTTTACACAGTTGTAGCAATGGATGATATCAATGTGCCAGTAGGACTAGTAAAAGAAATTAGTATTACATTTTGATTGGATTATCAGATAAGCTGTCAGTTGCATCCACATCTATCCAGGTGTCTTAAAAGCTAGAATGAATAGGCCCCTAATAAACTAGGATGTGATCGCAGTCAGGCACTAAATTAGATTGTTTTTTTTTTAAAAAAAAAAGCTGGATATAATCCCCAACAAAATTGGAAAAATGATACTCAAATTGATTTATGTACTCCAACACCTGTCTTTTTTGTTTTCAGTCCACGCCCTGGTACTGTCCCTCAATATAATCGGCGCTATGTCGCTGATGTTCGCCGGCAACGGGTTCACGACTTTCGGCCTATCAATCCTATACTTCATACTGCTGACGCCCTTCAGCTTCGTCTGCTGGTACCGGCCTATCTACAAGGCTTTCAGAAGCGACTCTTCCTTCAACTTTATGGTGTTCTTCTTCATATTTTTGTTCCAAATCATCATAACTGTTGTGCAGTCTATTGGATTCAGCGGCGGAGGTTCCTGGTGAGTGTATTTTGTTACTACAAATTTTATTAAACCTATTTCATTATGATCACTGTAAAAAAGAGGGGAAGTGTAAGGCCCTTGTTACAACAAATTTTATTACACTGATTTCATTGTGATAGCTGCAAAAAACAGGGGAAGAGTCCAAACAATCTGATGGACGAATATCCAAAAGGACATGAAAGTATTGTGTCTACACGAACAAGACGTTCGAGATAGACATAAATGACGTCGAATGATTGACTAAATGAAGGTGAAGCAGAAGAAGGAGACTTATTTCTTTGTGAGATCAATATTCTTCACAAAGGGGTAGGATCAACTAAAGTTCTTCATTTTTTATTGTATTTAGAAATTATATGCAACAAAAATAACAGAAATGTTACTATCTGTTATCTGTAATCCTATTTAATTTTATCAATAAGATAAGGATTGAATAAACGACAAAGAAATTATTCCTATTAGGGCACTAATTAACCTTTTAACCGCCTATGTCGGATATGGCCGATAAACACTCGCGTTATTCCGCCAGGGTCACATATCCACGACCAAACACTTCATCTCATCAGCTCTTCTGTCACCTATGGGGTTTGAACAGCTAAACGATGGTGTACACAGTCGCAGACACACGACTCTTAGGGCTATATTTCGCTGAGACACAATGGTGGTGCGACCAGTTGCACCGCCATTGTCCCAGTGTAATATAGCCCCTGAGCTAACAAACTAGCCACCATATAGACACCAGAGTCGCCACACGTCCGAGCTAACCAGCTCGGACGTGTGGCGCAACCAATTTGGTGGAAAAAAAAAACCGGACACCTGGTGATTAACTCTCTGTAGAGCTGCATACATTTTGTTGGTAGCGGCGACTGGTCGCTCCCCCATGGTGTCTCGATAAAATAGAGCTCAAAGAATAGGAAACGAAAATGCTCAGCGGTTAAAGGGTTCATTAGTTTTCTAGAACAGTAAACAATCAATCATTTTGTCTTTACAGCGGCCTGATCACCAGCATTGGCGCGTTCAAGACGAACATTGCAGTGGGCATCATCACTTTGATGGTCACCATTGGGTTCATCATGTGCGTGGTCGTTGATGTCATGCTAATGGCCAAGGTGAGAACATTACTTTTATGAAACTGGTTTAGTTAATAAAATGGGTGCTCGAGGCTAATTTGGGTCACAGCTGTTACACATCCACTAATATTATATGAGTATGTAAATTAGAAAAAATATCTAATATATAAAATTCTCGTGTCACAGTTTTCGTTGCCATACTCCTCCGAAACGGCTTAACCGATTCTCATGAATTTTTTTGTACTTATCCGGTATCTATGAGAATCGGCCAACATCTATTTTTCATAAAAAAAAATAAAAAATTACTTAAAATTTATTTATATGGCAAAACAACGTTTGCCGGGTCAGCTAGTTTTCACTATAAAATTGTTGAACCCACTTTGATCAATTTTAACATAATCTTCCCGATCGAATTTCGTGGCTACTATGATCGAAATATTTAGTGCACAAGAGTATGTGCGCAAACACAGGTGCACTCTCTCTTCCTTTACACTCATAGTCCATTGGGACGGCAATAAGACACGACTGGAGAAAGATCATGTGCAGGACAAACGACTTTATGTGCTTTCCGAGGCACGGCGGTGTCACGCCACCAACTTTAGAACTACGGGCTGCACAAGAATAATTCTTAATAGAAAATTAGCATTAGCAGTTTTTGGTCGACTCGGAAATCAAACTCAGGACCCTCCGCCCAATAGTCGCGTTTACGACTACAAGGCCAGCGAAGCAGCTAGGAAGTTAAGATATATTAATTTTGACATAGAGATAGCTTGAAGCTGGAAAGAAAGTGCATACTTACAACAAATGAAATTAGGCCTCAAAATTCGTTAAACGTTTAACTCAAACGAAGTTTCGTCCAAGTGCTAGTTTTGCATAAATAAAATTAAAACTAAGTGTAATAAAATGTACACTATACGCTACTTGCACTGAACGCTTCACGGATGAGCTGAAATGTACAACGCTTTACGCATCGTAAATACGAGTACACCTCCGGCCATACATATCGGTCAACCATAAGTCGCCACTTTATTTTAACCGTTATATCGTTATGCTTGGTCTTGCTTGAGAATGTTGGGCTGTAAAAAAGGATGAAAAAAGATTCCATATGGCGGAGATGAGAATGTTAAGATGGATGTGTGGTGTGACGATAATGGATAAAGTGAGAAATGAGTATATTAAAGGAAGTTTGAAAGTTGCGTCAGTGACTGAAAAGGTGAAAGGAAATCTGTTGTCTTGGTATGGTCATGTGAAGAAGAGGGATAAAGCGCATTATTACTAAAAGAGCATGGAAATTTAGAAAAGATGGATGGATTGTGTGAGGAGTAATATGAAAGAAAAGGGAGAGTTTGTGATAGTTTGACGGGAGTTAGGACAGAATGGAAAAAAAATGTGCTGCGCCGACCCCAAGTAATATGGATAAGGGCAGTAAGAAGAATACGTCATGCTTGAGAGTCTGAGAGAGAGAAGTTTCTCGGGGCCAAATTCGAAACATTAAAGTCAGAAAATACGGCAATTCAATTCTGTTTATAACATTTGCATTTTATAAATATGCATTGGAATGTAGAATTCACAAAAGGTCAAAGTATGAATACTACTAGTAATTGACTACTAGCCTTGACAATAATAACATAATTATAGTGATAACTTGATAAATCAGCATAAAAACAAAGTCATCATATCTAGTCGAAGCTTTTAAATGGGTAACTAAATGATAAAGCAGTTTTAATTTTATAGAATAAAAGCTCTTAATTTACTAATGGACAATTAATGTTTATTAATTATAATTATCAGCATAATCCATATTATTGTACTGTACTGTAATGCCGACGCTTCGATAGAGTGCTATCTCATCTACCTTTTTCTATTTTTTACTGGTTCGCTTCTATTGGTCGTAGCGTGATGGTGATCTATTGAACACTAAAAAGAACTTTCCAAATCGAACCAGTAGTTCCATGATTCTTTTTTTTTTAATTATTATTGTTGACGTTTGACCACTATCTCACCTGATTCTCGTACTCTCGCGTTCCAAATTGCGATATTTTCGATATAAGCGCGCCAACAGTCGTTCCGAATTACCGTAAACCCGTACATCAGGCGATTTGTTGATGCGCTCACAGCGCTGATTTTTTATTAAATTGATATAAACTAGTGCTTGACTGCGATCCCACCTGATGGTAAGCAGTAAGCTAACCGACAAGCCGCCGACAGAAGCTGGTCTACTATAAATCCATAATACCTATTATTTCATAATAGGTCCACCGCATCTACCGATCAACGGGAGCGTCCATGGCGAAGGCTCAGGCCGAGTTCACGACGGAGATCCTGCGCAACCAGCACGTGCAGACCGCGGCCTCCAGCGCCGCCGCCGCCGCCGTCAACGCGCAGATCGCTAACGCTAACCGGTATTAGACAACAACAACGTACAGCATGTGAGTCCACATTATTTACTTCTCAATATACCTTTATTTTATGCACTTGTACCTAGAACTGCATTGAATCACACTTGGGCCACGTACACTGATCATTAGCCTGATTCACGTAAAATCAAACAAGCCAAATATCGTTGAAGTTTTATAGTCGTTCGATCGAAGTCCTATCCAAAAGCGGTATTCACGATCTATCGACTTATTTCCAGTTACACTAATAAGTATTCTACCAGGATAATGCAATACAGTTTTTTTTTTTAAATCGACGAATTTCAAACGACTTTAAAATCAGTGTCGTTCAAACTCGATTGATGGATGTGAATACGGAAATGGTCTACGACTAAATCGCTACGATATCGTTACGGTTGTCATTACGTGAATCGGGCTACTGAGCGCATCGGTCTCCATACATTTTATATGGCAACTAGACTGTTATTAAACTACATTAGATCGCCACGCGTCGCGACTCTACGTACAAAACAAGCGTGCCTCATGTGCGCGTCGGTCTAATGTCGTCCTCGCTTAAATATCGCAGGTATACACATGCTTGACAGCTGGCTGAAAATAAAACTTATACCCAGTAAGCAGTGGATGATACCTGGCTAAAATGAAGATATTAACATTTTTTTTAAGTTACTTATGCTGGTGTTTGACTGCAATCCCACCTGACGGTGAGCAGTGATGCAAGCCTGGATGGTGAAGCGCAAAAGAGTAATAGAGCCTATTCGAGAGTAAATAGGCTCTTAATCTTAGTCTTCAAGGCTAGTCTTGAAAACACCTAAATTATAATTGGATGGGAAAACTGCTGCTGGCAAATTGTTCCGGCCCTATTTAGTCTTTATAAGAATTTCTCTTTGTGCCCTGTTGCTGGAGGTTCTTGTGAAACTACGCAACGATTTATCAGACTTATCAGTGAATCAACTCGCATTATCTCAGTTTTCTGCTAGACAAAGAAATCACAAGTTGTGCTTCAATACCCATAGCGTTCCGTAACTAGCTTGACGCGAGGGTTCTTTCAACAGGAGGCTGTTCACATTTTATTTTTATGGTGGGAAAATGATCTAATGACAACCTTCACTCTTGGGCGGAGCGGGAGATAGTGTCAGACTCTTACTGACTAAAAACCCACCCCGTTCCTTCATACTGGGGTTCGAGCTACTCTTTCGAAACTGACCCTGGCCCCAATAGGCTTCGACCCAGCTAGGCTCCTGCTGAGGCTGTTCACATCACAATACTGAATGATAAAACTCATCTGCGATAGTAATAAGAACTTTACAGCTTCAGGATAACGTCATATCACGAAACGAAATCTATAAGTTAATAACTTTTCAAAACATTGTGAAATTCATTGTTCCAATGTGAAATATTGATAGCAAAATTTTATTGATAAGATGTTACAGATATCTGCGCTATTTAATTACTGATAAAAAGATATGAACTGTTTATTTACATTTTATTATTTTGTTTACAGGTGTGACCGTATGGAATAAATGAATAGTTCTGAGTGTGCATATCGGGAAAGTACGCAATAACTTCATTAATCAAGATATCCAAAAGGCTTACTGATATTAAAGGAATATGGTAACATTTTACTCGGACAGACGTTTCATCGCGAATTATTGTTATGTCGATCGCGTTTTTATCATATACATGTATTCTACCTCGAGTATGATCAAATAAATGATAGCTTGGGAATAGAAAATGTTCTCGTTACTTATCTAACGACTACTCGCATTATCAATTACTTAAAATAGACATTATATCAATGTGATTGTGTTGTAAGCTTGATTCGTTCAACATATTATTATTATCCTATACTATTATCATTTTAACGTGACTCTGGACATAGCCCTGCCTAATGCAGTACAGCTTCATGTTAAAGTGAATAGGTAGCTGTTGTAACAGCCAAAATGTCATATGGCTGTGTACGAAATGTTATTTAACAATTAATTGAAATTATTTAATGCAAGTATTGTTTCAATTAAAAAAAAAAATGTGTAGTGCAACACATAATAGTTTTCTAATTATCAACCATGGTTCCAAAACCGCAATAGTTTTTTTTTTTTTTTGTAGGAGAATAATTTCAATTTTTCCTTACAAAATTCAACCAAGTACTAGCCGAAAAATACAAAAAAAAAAAAACAGTTTTCTCATCATTTCTAATCTTCCAACTTTTCCCATCTCTGTTCTGTTGCACTGTACTTATTAAACAGCATTTGATTTTTTTATTATAATAATAATGACTATATACGATATTTATACATTTATTTAAGATATAATACGCCACGATTTAGTTCTTTTGCTAGCTGTAACGGTTATTTTTAATCGACATGAGCTTACAAACGCTTTAAGATCTACGTACCTACTAAAAATTGTGGAGTCTTCATATTATATAAATAAATAGTATTTTACCAGGGTTTTATTATGGCGCTGAATATTTCATTACTTATGAAGCGGTTTATATTTTTATAAAACAGGTTTTGATTCACGATTTTATTTGTTTTACGTAAATTTACAATTCTTCATTAGAGAAAAAATGCATGTATCTTAGTGTCGATGTATTAATAAATCTTTTCGCAATCAAAAGATTCTTCAAATTATTGATTGGTTGCAAATAAACTGTGTTGTTAATTCTTTTAATAGTGAATTTATTGTTTTATTAACATTCCAAAAATAATTGTAAATATCCTTTAATTATTAAAATTTGAAAGCTAAATGTATATTAAAATTTGAAAATCTGTTTAAAATTTTATGAATATTTAAAATTTCATGTAACATCACTAATAAATGTATGTATTTGGACCATTTACTTAATCGTTCGTGTTTCCAAGTGTGTGACTCCCTCTTGCCCTGCGTTGAGACTATCTATTAGATGCACAAGACTTCGATTTTAGTATTTATCGTTGTATAAATAAAATAGTATAAGTTGATAAACATTTAAGTATATTATTAACTAGTCAATGGACTAAACAGCTTTGGAAACGTGACTAAACAAATACATAGACCGCTTACGAAATTGTATCTAAACTAATACGCGAAGGCGCTCATTATAGGGGCGTAAACAAGACGTAGGTATGTTATGTATAATCTGGGCCTAGCATAATGTAAATTATTTACCAGACCGTCCTTACCCCAGATAAATGGTAAGCGAAGGCGTGTAGATTTATCTAAATGTTTAAACTGTTTTGTAACGATTAAGTCATGTTATAAACTTATGATTAATAATAAATATAGTTTCAGAAATCAATCTTTTATTTATTTGCGAATTAATTGACTTTACATTTGTTGAACTCTCCGTTACTCAATTGAGTCAAAGGAAAAACTGTTCTGTACATAACTCATTTTAATAAGAAAATTCACAATTGATCCTAATCTAGCTTCAACTGATTACCTACCCCTTAATATTAGCTATGTCTATTATTAAATGCACGCTACTCTTACATTGTTCTACTGTAAGAGCGGTGCGGCACTATAATATGTTTCTAGTGCAGAAGCACATATTACATGGTGTCAGGTTATAATGCGCTGTCGACCGCATTTAACAGGTTATCTACGTCAAATCGTCCACAGTTAACAATTGTAGGATAAGGCGGGGCAGGCTTCGTCTTGATAGACAGCGATCATCACACGAATATGCAATCATTAGATTCATATTTTGTTCAGAAAAAAACAAGGAAGGCGGCCGATGTTCGGGCGACGACGCTATCGAGTTAGCCGTACAAATGAACGCAAAGATCGAGTATACCACACGATCAAGGGCGGATTTAAGGGTAGGCACGGGACACGTACCCCCGCAGACGGTATTATTGTGTACTGTGGAGATTCCATCACAAGTACATACATAGAAGCAAATCAAATTATTATGAAGTTCTTAAAATATATAAAAAAAAACTTGTACAAATAAAATTGAATAATGATTTGTTGATTTTTTGCCCATTCAGCCATTGTGCCTAGTTCCCAGAAAAATCCCGGAAGGGGGGATCCCCTTGCACAACGATGATCGCTATCTATTAAGACGACGCCTCATGATTATCCACCTCATCAGTCTTCTGTGGACATAAGTCTCTCCCGCTCATCCATCTGGGTGAGCGGGCTGGTGGCGGACAAGGCGTCTCGTTACTGAGGAAGATACTAAGTTTGAGGTTGATTAGCGTGAGCGTGTGCGCCGAGCCGGGCAGGGTCCTGGCTGGGGTAGTGGAGCGCCAGCGGAGCAGGAGGCGGCGGCACGCCGGGCACCCCGGGCACGCCGCCCACGCCGCCACTCCACGCGGGCCAGCCGCCGCCGCCGTAGTGGTGCAGGTTGAAGAAGTCGTTGGGCCGGTTAGGTGGTGGTGGCATCTGGAAACAAGAACAACAAATTATGTACATGACTCCAAGACAGAGAGGTCTGGTTATTTATTTTCCCCGAAATGACAATCAAATTTTGGGGAAAATAACTGTCCTGAGGAAGAGGTTCTCTAGTAATCAAGTGGGAGAGGGTCAAAGTCAAAATTATTTACTGTTTGTCACAGGTGGTTAAGTTCTTACAATTGCTTTAGGGTCGCAGCAACATACCCGTAAGGTGTACAATATTTAAAGTAATTTTTAATCTATGATTAAAAAAAAAAAATTATTACAAAATTATTATTCATGTCTGTATCCATTATTATTCTTAAAATTTTATCCACATTGTCACACAAATACAATTTGCATTATTTAACTACTTTTTACTACATGCATATGAATTATATACGGTACATACACCAAAATATATTTTTTTATAATTTTTGTGTTTGTCCGGGCTAATCTCTGAAATGGCTGGACAGATTTTGACGGGACTTTTTTTGGCAGGTAGCTGATGTAATATGCAGTAATATAGGCTGCTTTTATTTTAGAAAAAATAAATTCAATATCCTGTAGTCCATGCGAACGAAGTCGCAGGCACAGCTAGTAGAAATTAAAAGCCTGAGCTTAAAAATATTGAGCTTAGAAATTGGGAGTTTGTTTTAAATTTTTATTTCCAGCCTCTTAATTTAGTTTACCACTTGATTAATCTAGAACTTTCTCATCAACAGAAACTGCAGTAGGTAAGAGCCAGTTTTTTTTTCATGGTGGCGAGTCACAATAGATCTGTTAGGTCGCAGTGACTACATCCCCTACACTATGGGTGATGCATAGCCCCTTATCTTCTAAATAATAATAAGAGCCAGTTTCAACTCTGTAGAAGCATTCTGACATAAGAACCTATACATTGATAACATCCAAACATGACCAGGTGTGCAAACATCTGATAAATAGACAAGCTTTTTCGGATTTTAATCCTATACTGATTCCAGGGTCGTGTATGCGACTGGGTACTCCATCACGTTTAGCTTTTCTATTCTCATGAGTGACAGAAGAGCCAACGAGAGGAGTATTTGGTTATGGAAGTGCGACTCCGGTGGAGTAAACACAAGAGTATTTGTCGGATACATCTGATGTAGGCATAATTGGGGTGTAGTGACACGAAATATGTAGAAAAAGTATATAACTATTAGTCTTTAACTTGTGCAAAGTATGAAAAGTAATGTGTGTAACATACCTGAGGTGGGAACGGATGCAAGTAAGCAGGTGGAGGAGGTAAGGTTCCAGGGAGGCCAGGTACTGGTTCCAACACAGGCGTCGTTTCGTTCTTCTCGTTAGCTCCTTGGCGACCTGGTAATAAAGAGAGATACAATTTAGCTGCAAACTAAGGTCTAAGGTAGGTAAGTTTTCGTCACCTGTCATTTTAAATAGTGTTTAGTGTTAAATAACAAACTCAAAGGGCTTAAAATAACTGAGGCTCCTTGACAACTTAAAAATACCTTTTTTTAAGATGAGAAATCATCCAATGACTTCTACCAGTCAGGGAGAATAATATTCCTCAACTTAAAAGTGCCTGTGAAATGGTTGTTCACATGAGAACCCAATGTGATCTACCTTTTAACATGAACTAAAGAAGCCAACTGTAATTTAAAGACCTCTTTTTTTCACAAATGTTTCTGATTGCTGCTTTAAAAATCACATTTCCAAAGTTACCTTGAGACTTGCCCCACTTGATTGTGAGCCTTTTGCCACCGATAACCAGTCTGTTAAATGTCTTCTCAGCAGCATGTTCTGAAGCACTCCTCGTTGTGTACTGAACAAAGGCACATTGTGCTCTAGGCACTAAAGTCAAAGATCTGAAAAAAAAAGAAACATTATATGAAAAAGATGCACAAGTCAGACTATGAAACTAAATTATGGTCTAGTCTGAATACTTCCTCTATACCTTGTCTATAAAAATAAATGTGTTGGTAAGCACAAAACTCAAGAATGACTGGACCTATTTAGATGTTTTTTTTTAATCTGTGTTAAAATCTGAGAAGCTTATCATCATCATCATATCAGCCGAAAGACGTCTACTTGTAGACGTAGGCCTCCCCCAAGCGTCGCTACAAGAGAAGCTTATATGAAGAGAAAATTGCATGAACAATTGCAATTGAATTGCATGGACATTTTTTTATTATACATTCAAACTATACAGCTGTCAATCCTCATTATAAAATATGTCAATTTATTTTTAGATTTGATACTGAACTGCTGCAGTCCAATAGCTTTTGACAGTTGTATTATCAGGTTAGCAAGTAATATAATACAATACCTTATTCAAAGTAAGGACAGAATCTAAAAATTAAAAAGATGTGCTGACTTGTTGCTTGACAAAACTCACCTTATTTCTCCATACTGGTAGAAATGACCTCTAAGTTCATCCTCACTAATGTTATCAGGAAGATTGCCAATGTACAATGTAGTGACAGTTTTGTCTTCAGGCGGAGGTAAGGCCGGCATCGCAGCCGCACGTCGCATCAACTTCTCAGCTACAGGATCATTCACACCATAATATCTGGAAAAAGAAAATTCTTTTAGCATTTTGTACAATTTTAATTAAAATGACAACAATATCATTTGGATATCCTTGAAATTATTTTTAACTTTTTATCACCAAATTAACTAAATAATCTTGGATATGGATATATACAATAACAACATCTAAAAATAAAAAAAATGCCAATAGTTTCCCTTACCTGTCTTTGATGTTTTGGTCAGCAAGAGGATCATCAGGGTCAGTTGGCTTCTCGTGGCGATAAGGACACTCCTCACCACGTCTACATTCACCTTTCACCCAGAACGAGCACACATGGGGTCTATTTCTTTTATAGTACGGAGCAGTTCTTGCTAAACGTAACAACAAATCAGAAGCACCTTTAGATTTTAAAGCTGAATTACTAGGTTGTGTGGCGTCAAACTTCGACATTTGACTATCTAAATTCTGGATATAATATTCTTTATTAACTTCATTACGAGGTAGATCATCTTGTATTTTGAGCGCTGCATCTCTAACTTGGATGGGTAACCCATATTCAAGATCCAAAAGGCACGTTTGACATACATTCTTCAGTTTAGAACAAGTTTGACATATTTCTGTTTTTTTGAAGCGCATCCTAGCACCAGGACACCAACGGAAGACAGTGAAGGGCCTTGCACAAATTTTACACTCCTTGCCATATTTCTCTTTCGTCTGAAAATTAAATTAAATTATTTATAAGAGAACTGAAGTCCCAGACAGAAGCAAGTCGTCATATAATAAGACTGATTACATACCATTCGAATGTAGGGGTTATCTCCTAGACATGTTTGACACAAAATTGGAAAGTCCTGTAGAAAATAAAACCAAATATTACAATAGATGAGTAACCAGTATAAATTTACTAAAAATCGCAATGCTTACCGAATCTTCCCAATTTTGACGATTGTACGTGTTTGTTGACTTTGAAACAGCCATTGCAACTCAGCAAGATTCAGATTTCCAAAAAATTTATTATTACCTAAAGATCCTATAGTAACGAATTAACATATCACACAATTATTACTTCATGGAGATAAAGTTAACAAAAATTGACTAAAAAATAATCAACAACGCCAACAGGAAATTGAATGGATCAACGTGACGCCATCTTTTTAACTTTTTTAAAAATTACCCACATATTCAGTTTGGCACCTGATCCTATGATTCATAACTGATATTCTTGACAGCATTCCTAAAACTCTTCAATGCAAATCCGGGAATAACAGAATTTCTTGCTGGAGTCTGTGTTTCCAATAAATACTCAATAAATACTCGTTTTTAATCGAGTATTTATTCATTTTGAGTATTTAATCGGATAAAATCCCAACACTAGTCGAGAGTGAATAGAATAGTTTTCTTTAGGTAAGCGCGTCTCAGCGACGAGGACGACTGCATCGTCGCTTTCCATCAGGTGAGTTAGCAGTCAAGCGCGAACCTCTCAACAATAAAATAAATAAAAAACTTTTTTTTTATGGCAAATAAAAAACTTTGTCTCTGCTTTAGTGTCTTTGTCTGTCACTGTCACATTGTGGTCACGTCTGTCAAATGTCAAAATGCTGTTGTCAAACTTGTCAATGAGCGTTTGTCTAAATGTCTACCTGTTTCGATCAATTGTTGACTGAAGCTGTTTAAAACTGAATAATTTATTGTGAGAAATACTTAAAACAGAGAAGTGAATTTGATACTGCAGAGAGTTTATAAACAATATAAGTTAATTTAAATTATGTCGATAACAACATTGGTACGTATCGCAGGTCAATAAAAAATATACATTATTGGATCGGCATAATGATGCTATTTTCACTATTTTCAGTATTACATGCAACTGAAGAGAGAAAATGCTCATGAGGATTCGATTTGGTGTTGCGGTTGGAGTAAAATAGACAATGAGAAACCTAAAGAACCTGAAGGCGAGGGTATTGAGTCTTCACAGTAAGCATAACCTTAACACAGCTGGAACATCTTGAATAATAAAAAAAACTTCTAGCTTTTTATTTTTACTTACTTCAGACAAGCTTAAAAACTAATTGTCTGGATAGATTGCATTAACATCACTTTGATTTGAATTGATAATAACATAACTATATGTATATCACAAGCATAAATACAGTTTTGAGTTTGTTAATAAGCAGTTGTTAAGCTATACCATACAAAGTAATGTAAAAAGACAAAACAACACTAGTTGTCATTCTGTCACTGCTAAAGAACGAGGTTGCTAGTTGCAACCAGGTTATACAATAACAAAAAAAAACTAAGTATGCTAATCATACTAAAGTGAACGCACTTGTCTGGCCATAGGCATAAACATCATCATCTTCCTGCCCTAGTCCTGTTTTATTTGGGGTCGGCGCAACACGTTTTTTTCTTCCATTCTGTCCTGTCATCAACTCCCTTTTCTTTCATATCGCTTCTCACACAATCCGTCCATCTTTTTTTTAGCCTCCCTCTTCCCCTCCATCCATCCATATGTAAACTAAACCGCCATAGGCATAAGCACAAGTCAATAATAGCTATGTATTGACAATGACTTGAAAGTGACACAAATGAAATATTTAATTTTCTCGCACTTCTGTTGCAGAGACTCCAACCATGAAGTCAGTTCGGAAAACTACTTGATCACTGGAGGGCTAGATGACTTGATCAAGGTGTGGAAGCTAGAGAATGGTAAATTGGAGGAAAAGCATCAGCTGGAGGGACATTCTTTGGGAGTCATCTCAGTGGCTGTCAGTCCTGACGGGAAGAGTAAGTAGAAAGTATTAAGAACTGATTCTTTATATTTTGTCATTAGTCCATTATTTACTAGCAACCTGCCCTAGCTTCACATGGGTGTTATGTCTTTGGAATTCTCAATTTTTTTTCTAACAATATACATGTGTTATATGACCAAACTATCCTCATGAATCACTCTGTCTATTATTGAATAGAACAAACATATCGATAATTTCAAAATTTTTCAGTATATCACGGTCAGATAGACAGTCAGATATGGTGAAGGACCATTTAGTATTCCAATCTTTTATTTGGTATTCTTTTCTTCATGTTTACATCACAATTTCTTTTCCATTATAAAGCTATAATGTTGTCTGAACATACTGTTTCTAAATCAATCAAAGCAAACAATTAAAAAGTTTCTATGGTTTCATGAACCTATACTATCACAAGATAAAAAAATGATGCTTTGTGTTATTCAAAGAGTTTTAGAATTGTTTTAGTACTTTCAAATGAAAGAAATTATTTGGTAAGAATGCAACCGTTAATTTTTCTCTTCTTGATGCATAATGTGTTTTACTCATTACAGCTCTAGCTAGCAGTTCTCAAGACTCCTCCCTGATACTCTGGGACTTGATAAATGGTGAGAAAATAAAGACAATGGAGACTGGTCCCACAGATGTGTGGACGTTAGACTTCTCTCCTGACGGCAAACATATTATCTCTGGAAGCAATGCCGGCAAGATTCTCATATTTGAAGTTGAAAGTGGGAAACAAGAGCAGACATTAGACACAAGAGGAAAATTTACATTGAGTGTTGCATATGTAAGTATTTCACAATTTATTATTTAAATAAATGTTTACTGTTATTTAAAAATGTTAAGATAAAAACCAGTCTAAAAACTACAGCATATCATAGCCAAAAAAGCATATGTTATTTTAATCTGTAATTATTGTATACTTATTTGGCAGTACATTTTTTTTAAGGTAAAATCATTAATGACAACCCCCGCTCTTGGGCGGAGCGGGAGATAGTGTCAGACTCTTACAGACCAAAAACCCACCCCATTATACCGGGGCTCGAGTTGTCTTTCGAAACTAACCCTGGCCTCAGTAGGCTTCGACCCATCTGGGCCCCTGCTGTTGCTAACAACTCCTTGGGGCGCGAGGTAGCTCGTTGTCCGACAGCGAGCTACCCATTGGTCACTGTCCACAAGCCCGCGCCTACGGTGGCTGGAAATCGAGATCGGAATCCCGGCGGCGGCGAGAGCGCCGTGGCCTGTTGCGGTCGGCCTTCTCCTTGCGAGCATTACTGCTTCGCAGAAGTCGGCGACCGCCTGCCACTCCTCCCCGCTCCGGACCAAGGCCTCAACCAAGGCCCGGCGAGAGAGATCTCCTCCGTTGATCGCCCCCACGAGGGCACAGCGATGCTCCGCTCAAGCAGGGCTCACCTCTATTGTGTGCTCCACTATGTCCTCCGGGCGTTCCACACTGTGGCGACACCCGGGCGTCACTTCCGCTTTAATCCGGTACAGGAACCTCCCGAACTTGCTATGTCCTGGCAGTACATATTGAAACTATAATTTAATTTTAAGTTTTAACATCTGTATACAACCTGTGTCTACACCTATGTCCACAATAATGACATTCTGATTCAGATTCTGATTCAAACCATTATATTCCCCATTCTGCCAATGTAATATTAACTTAAATATAGTTTAGTATGTACAAATAATAACTGGAGCACAAATAGCAAACATGAGTCTCCTCAAAGACTGCAAAGTTGAACCTGTGAAGGTGGAAATGAAAGAGTGAATCACCACCCAAACATCCTGGATAGGATGCTGAAGAGCAAAGAGCAAAACTCTACCTTCAGAAGGTTGAAAAGACGTACTAAGATCTAATTGCATGAGGATTGTTCGGGCGCCCTCGGCCACTTGGCATTCTTCGGCTGCTGTCGTGAGACATCCGAGATATCATTAGATAATGTGCCATCACGGAAATCTTCTATCTTCTTTTCAGAGTCCAGATGGCAAATATATAGCAAGTGGGGCTCTAGATGGCATCATCAACATTTTCGACGTGGCTCAAGGGAAGCTAGTCCACACGTTAGAAGGTCACGCTATGCCCATCAGAAGTCTATGCTTTTCACCAGATTCACAGCTGCTTCTTACTGCCTCAGATGATGGGCATATGAAACTTTATGATGTGTAAGTTTTTATGTTATTTTTTAAAAACAAAAAACCATTTTCTATGTTATTGTTTTTGTATGTGTTGCTTCTTTGCAAAGATTTTATATATCCTACAGTACATATAAAATCTTAGCTCCTTTGCAACTTTTCAAAGTCAAAGCCAAATATTTATTTGTTACATAGGTTTAAATGATAGTAGATGGTGTTAGTTAAAAAATAACGTTTCACTATGTGTTGCCTTACTGGACATACAAATATTGTTTCACATGGTACAATTGCCGGCACGGATCTTGAGCGCTGGCTTCAAGTTGCGCAGAAGTCAAATATTCGGTCTTTTTAGTGGTGTGTAGTGAGACGCGGGGGCGGGGAGTATCAGTGTTTGGCTCGCCGCGCCATCGCGTCATAGACGTCACTCATGATTCGTTCCCTGCCTTGCTGCATGTATCTAACAACGACGACGATTGGCTCGCCAATGTATGGAATGCGCAAAGCGATCCCCACTCTGACGCCGAGCGCTCAAGATCCGTGACGGTAATCGTACTTACAACAATTATTACTACACTATTACTCCCTCTCCTACTTTTCAAGAAAGGATAACAGCTATCTGACTAACCAAAATGACTTTTTTGAAATCCATTAAATTAGCAATTGACATTTACTAACTTCAAATAAAGCATGTTTATCATAATATCCTTCCAGTGGTATTTATGTGATATTTGTGTGACATTGCATAGAAAGTTATGTGATATCATGCATTGTTAGTTTACACTTTTAATGTTTGTAAATTTTTATTGATTTAATAAAACAAAACATGTCTCCAACATTTTTTTAATCTAACAGACCAATTTTTTAAGTTTACCATTTTTTTTGTATTCCAGAGTGCATGCAAACTTAGCTGGAACATTATCAGGCCACGCATCATGGGTTCTCTCAGTAGCATTCTCCCCTGATGGCAAACGATTCGCTTCTGGCAGTGCTGACAGAACAGTACGAGTCTGGGATTTAGACAGCATGCAATGCCAACACGTATTTAAGGAACATACTGATCAGGTAAATTAAAATCCAAATATAGCTGTAAATAAAAGAGGGTTTTTTGTGACAACTTATAAACTGCAGAGGCTGTTATCGTAATTCAGTTTTGCTTTATTTACATATTTTCCTTTTATTTTCCAGGTCTGGGGTGTGAAATTTAATGCAGAAAGCAATAAAATTATGTCTGTATCAGAAGATAAAAGTTTAAATATTTATGACTGCCCATTATAATATAAAATATTGTTTTTATTAATATACCATACCATTTTGTAAGGCTTTTGTTTCATTGCCCTTAAATTACTCCTAACTAGATCCTAATTCAGAGAAACAAAACTTACTAGAAATTATAAATAGCCTAGTATGATAATACAGGGTGTAAGCGATAGCCCTCCGCAAACTTTAAGGGCTTGCTCAGTAGACGAAACTGAAGAACCTTCTACAATTATTTTTTTCAAGAAACAAAAACAATAATCGGTCTCTTCATACAAACTGTTCAATCAAGTTTAAAATGTTGTATGGTGAGGCTGAATTTCTTTTCCTGAAAAAAAATCTTGTGGAAGGTTGTTCAGTTTCGTCAACTGA
Organism: Mythimna albipuncta; assembly: GCA_929112965.1. Taxonomy (NCBI): domain Eukaryota; kingdom Metazoa; phylum Arthropoda; class Insecta; order Lepidoptera; family Noctuidae; genus Mythimna; species Mythimna albipuncta. The sequence continues at coordinate 5,850,095 of OV815973.1, forward strand.
GCAAGCCCTTAAAGTTTGCGGAGGGCTGTCCTTACACCCTGTATATGTTCGATGATTTTTGGTATGTTGTGTCTAACTTAGAGATGATTTATCTCGTCTTCGATATAAGATAGGGTAAGATATAGTCTGTCTAATAAGTCAACCGATTTGGGAATTTTGTATAACATTTAATCATTTAAAAAATACATATATTCGGTACTTTTTAAAAGGTTCTTCAGTTAGTAAACAATGATCTCTATCTCTTAATAAACCTTGATTATTGAACCCGTGTTGACTACATCAGGTTCCTAATCCTAATAGCTACCCAAGTCGTTTAACTTATTAGACAGACTACCCTAATTTATAAATAGAAATAACTGCAGCTTTATTATTGCAAAAAGACCCAACTATAGACTAGAGCAATTCCTTCTGTAAATCCATCAAAAAATTATTTAGTTTCTGAACGAAACACATGTTGTCATTTTGACATTAATTGTACATAAAAATCTGCTATACTAATCTTTAGCATTTTATCGTTTGTCTTGCTCTTGCATGCATATATTTTCATATTTTTATCTCTTTTGTTCACCGAATGTTTACAAAAATCATAAAACGAAGAATTGACGTTCACCGCACAGTTTTACCGATTATAAATAAAAATAAATATTCTGTAAATAAAATAATAAATACTGATTAAATCCTGAAAAAATGCCGGCTAATACAATAGTAAGTACTCCTATCCTAGCTGAAATTTATTTCTCAGTAAATTCTCTGGGAAAATAAGATCCAAAAAGTAAAAATGTACTTTTTTCTTTCAGTTTTCCATATTGCTTAAAAAAGAAAATGCACACAATGATCCAATTTACTGCTGTGCGTGGGCCAAAATAAACACCTCAGGAGATTCTGCGTAAGATACCATAGCTAATTAATTAAATTATACCATGGTTGTATAGTTGTAAAGGCCGTACCATATTGTCAACATTTATCTAATACTCTTGTTTGTTACCCCGAAACGAATGTTTCGATGCTGGATAATTAGAAACTAAGAGTTGAATTAAATTGGAAAACTTTTTCTAACATGTTTTAGGAACAGCTCAAAGGATTTTATAGTGACCGGAGGTCTGGACTGCTTGGTTAAAGTATGGACCTTCGAGAACGACAGACTGCGACTGCTCCACTCTCTGGAGGCACACACTATGGCTGTGGTGTCTGTGGCTGTTAGCCCCGCTGCTCCAAGTATTTCCCTAATTTTCATGTAGCAAACATTTTAGATTATGATTTTTCCTATAAATATCATGCTTTATACTTGTTGCTTCCATTAGGTTTCTGAAAAATAAAGCTATACTATTTTCAATTTTGCTTATCAACTGTGGTAAATAGTGTTGCCAGGTGTCCCGATTTGCGCGGGAAGTCCCGATTTTGAGGGGTTTGGGGACACGTCCCGATTTGCGCTTGATCAGGACGCTAAATGTCCCGATTTATCAATTAATTAAAAGCCATTATAATTACATATTACAAAGTAACATACATATATCAGTAGCATTCGCTACGTTGTCACCCAAGTCAAGTGCGTTAAAATGACACACGGCATAAGAACATAGTTCCAGCTTAGAGCGAGAGAAGTCATTGAATGATTTTTCACCCCAAAATAAAGAAACTTTTTTTTTATTTGTCTTACCTTCCTTATAATCCCGATTTGTTTTACCATCAGTCCCGATTTTACTCCAATCGGACCTGGCAACACTAGTGGCAAATCAAATAAAAAGCATGCACCTTTCTTTTTTTTGTAAAATTCAGTTTCTTTTTTTTTATTTGTGTTAAATAACAAAGATTACTTATAAGTACAATATCTCCAGTACAAATAGAATAACAGAAAAAAAATAAAGAAAGAGACAATTAATTAAAATTGAAATTTTTTTAGTCATAGTAAGCTCATCACTAGACTCCACCCTTATATTCTGGGACCTATGCACTGGGAAGAAGCTAACAGAAATACCAACCGGAGTGACGGATGTGTGGAAAATAGCATTTTCACCGGATGGCAACCATATTGCCACTGGAGGTCACACAGGCAAGGTACATGTGTACCAAGTTCAGAATGGATCGATAACAAAGATTTTGGATACCAGAGGAAAGTTCATATTGAGCATTTCTTATGTAAGTTTTTTTTTTAGTTTAAATTACATTGGTATAAGTAATAATAAAATATATAAATATTAGCTGGTGCCTGCGACTTTATCCAGGTCAGATTCATAAAACCCCACATTGTAAGTAGTTTGTACGCAACGCCGCCATCTACTTACGGGTCATTAGACTCGCTCAGCTGACGTTTTCTTAAAGAAAATTAATTTCGTACATGCGTAAATTAATATGAGCTTAGAAAAAAAGGTACTTTATTTTTAATTTTATCTTTACAAATCGATAGTGTTTCATGAACCGGATCGACCCTTCACGGGATTAAAACGATTAAAATTTAACAGTATATAATAGAACTTAGGGCATCGCATTTTTTCGATTGTCAATCTTAATTCATGTTAAATTCAGATTCATAAAGGCGCCTCTTGTCTTATATATACGTCGGTCGTGTGGGCACGCCTTTATGGATCTCGTGCCTTGTGCCCCACGCGGCCGTGACCTCGACTTTTTACACGACCGATTGCAATATTATTGCAGAATCTCTGAATAAGAAGAAAGTAGTTTGACATTGTGTTAAAGACTGCAGCTGGTTTAGTGACATGTCTAGGTGGAGCCCCATAGTGCGTGGGGTCCTCAATTCATTTTTATATGCGATTCAAATTGAAAGTGCTCGGCTACACTGGCAGCGCAGTACGGGGAACTTGCACGTTTTGCTTGGCCACGCTCGCCGCCCGCGCACTCTCTGTGGCCACTTCTATGGACAAGCACCCCGCACCGCTTCCCGCGCCTGTCTGCCCCCTACGAACAAAATAAAGTTCTTATATTTGAGATTGTCGCGCCGCCCCCACCCCGCACCCGATCTTCCAGTCTGGCAGAACACTGAGGAATCGCGCTCTCGAGAGCCGCAACGCGTCATATTATCACGCGTCAATTTACGCCTGTGGTCGTCCGTACCCAAAGGGTAAAATAGGGACCCTGTTACTAAAACTTCGCTGTCTGTCCGTCTGTCTGTCACCAAGCTGTATCTCAAGAACCGCGATAGCTAGACAGTTGAAATTTTCACAAATCTCGTATTTCTTTTGTCGCTATAACAAAAAATACTAAAGACAAAATAAAATAAATATTTAAGGGGGCTCCCAGACAACAAACGCGATTTTCTGCCGTTTTTTTTTACAGACGGTACGGTACCCTGCATGCGCGAGTCCGACTCGCAGTTGCCCAGTTTTTTTTTAATACCTATTATAAACTAATGCTTGACTGTGATCCCACGTGATGGTATGCAACCATGCAATCGTTGATGGAGAAGCGCACTAGTTTATTAAGAGCCTATTCACTCTAGCCTTGAAGACACCTAGATTAAAATACGTAGTAGGCAAATTTCTCGTCATTTATTCAAAACTTTACTATCTACAGAGTCCCAACGGAAAATACATAGCGACGGGTTCAGAAGACGGCATCCTATGCATACTGGACGTGGCGCAAGGCAAAGTAGTGCACACCGTGGAGGCGCACGCAGGGCCCATCAGGAGCGTCGCCTTCTCGCCCTGCAGTCGCCGCCTGGCTACTGCCTCTAATGATGGCCTGGTCAAGACTTATGATGTGTGAGTTACCTTTTCTTGCTGGATGGAATAGGTACGCTGGAGTTTGAACATGTTATGTAATTTCGTAGTGCATTTAAATTTAAAGCCGCGTACAGACATCGAGAGGCGTGCGTCGCGAATGGTTTGTCACGCATGCCTCAACCTGAGGTATACGACGGTATGCCTCAAGCTGAGCTCGCAAACCACGCACGGTGTTTGTCAGTAGAAAACGCAAGCAACACCTGTCCGTCTACACGGAGCGCACGGATCGTACTGAGCCGGCGTTCGCAACGATCGTATGACTCGAATCCTCACTGTGAGCACACACGTCCACACAGCGAAGCTGCAGCAGCATGCGAGAAGAACCATTCGCGACGTACGCCTTGCGATATTCGGACGCGGCTTTAGAGTCTTCGATGGAGCACTTCAGTCATAATTATGTAGGTATTTATTTTCTAATCGTTTATGAGCAGTTTTGAATCTGCAAAATTCATGAGGCAATTAATCGGGAAAAGCGTTTCATGGAATGAGTGGGCGGAGCCTCGTACAGGCTGTCGCACTCACACACATAGTGATATGACGCGCGATAAATCACTACGGTTTATTAAGAGAGTTATTCTGAACATGATTAAAAAAAAAAACTAAAATAACAATGTAATTTATTGATTGTATTGACCGTATCGTAGTTTTAAATGATTATTTACAAGTTTTATAACAACCTCCTGAAATTTTGTGCAGAATCAAAACTGCACCTTAGGTGTAAGTTGGGTGTAAAAATAAATAATTTTACTTATATAAGAGTCCTTTTACATTTCGGCTTTACGCAAGTTTAGGTATTTTACGCACCGAGCGCTCGAGCGGACGGCTAACTGCGCCACCGATACTTTCATTCATACTTCTCGCTCGCACTTAATACGGCGACTAAACGATCTGGATTTTCCGTACTTAACTTAAGGTTTCTTAGGATGAAGGTTAGTAGGTGGAAATTGTTGACGTGTTATTTCAATTTTATAAAATGAATTTATATTAATTGATTTTTCTTATATTATTTTTTATGAACCATGTTTACATAATTTTTTTTAATTGTTATGCAGTAATCGATTATAATATCTACAGTCAATGGCATTAGTATTAATTGTATATATTATAGTAGTATGGTTGCTGCAACGTATTCTAATAAATAAATCAACCAAATGTAATAGAATAGAATAAACTTTATTGTTCACCAAAATACTCGTAGTAACAATTTCACAGAAAATTAAATATTATTAATATAATATATTTAATTAACAAATATATTAATTATAGAAAGAGAAGAATGAAGAGAGTATTTTTTTAATTATTCCCCGACAACGGAGGGAACTTACGATTTTGACAGGCTATGTATGTATGTATGTTTGTGAGTATGTTCATTTGTTCCTTATAGCTCCTAATCTACTTATCAGAACTCGACATATGAGGTATCGTTAGAACAGTCTTAATCGTTCGCTGAACATATGCTGTGTGACGTGTCACAAAACACGATATGGCGCCCTCTAGCGGACAAAAAGTAATGTGTTAAAAATAAAAATGGAGATAAATACGCCGTGTTTGGTATCATTTGAAAGGGCTTAAGTTGTGTATTTCCAATATGTTGCTCAAATTCAAAGTGACGCCCTCTAGCGGACAAAAGATAATGTGATAAATGTTAAGATAAATACACCGTGTTTAATATCATTTGAAAGGGCTTCACCGGTACTTTGCAAAAATTAAAAAAACAATGTGGCGCCCTCTCGTGGTCAAAAAGTTTTGTGTAAAAAAAAAGATAGTCTCCTAATGATGTCGTCCTTTCAGTGCGTGCCTGAAGGTTAGCAGCGTGGCTGCCCATTTCACTTCCTTCTCCTCTCCTCCATTCACTCTCAAATTATGAAAAGGAATGGAAAGAGTACAGTTAAACAGCGGCTGCCCTCTCTCATAAAGTGCACCTCTCAAATATACGAGGTCTGCACTTAAATCTCGTTGCAGTCCATCACCACCTGGAGACTGAAAAAACTAGCTCTACTATTCCTTACGGAGACGCAGATCAGAGGTCCGTCCGACGTGTCGTATCTTTCATACCCAGGGTTTACCTTGGAGCACAACTTCAAACCACTCGCGGGCGTATGTATGTATGCCCGGGACGACATCTGCTATCGGCGTCTCCGCAATCTTGAAGACTCCAGGTTCTCAACGCTTTGGGCTTTGGTCGCCACAGGCCTAGATAAAATAATCTACGCTTGTGTTTACCGTTCGCATAGTGGAGACGTCCGGGTTCACACAGCATCTGAGTGAGGCGGCAGATGCGGCTCAGCAGCAGCAGTAACCTTCCGCCCAACTGGTGTTACTGGGGGACTTTAATGCGCACCACCAAGAGTGGCTTTTCCCATACCAGTGCACAGATCATGCTGGTCGTGAGATGCGGAAGCTAGCGCTGGAATTGAATCTCACCCAGCTGGTCTAGGGGGAACGAGGGTACCTGATGTGGATTCGCACACAACCAATTGCTTGGACCTTCTAATGACCACACATCCAGACCGCTACTTAGTGTCGATATCTTCGCCTTTAGGCAGTTCTGACCACTATCTGGTTAAATCTGTGTCTATCTACTCCTCGCCCGATCCTAGTCCTAGAGGAACTCAGTGGGTTTGGCGATACGGGTCAGCAGATTGGGATGACAAGCGGTCTTTCTTCGCATGATATCCTTGGCAGCCCACTTGCTTTTCTTCGAAGGATGCATCGTCGTGTGCTGATGCCGTGACACATGTGTTACGACAGGGAATGGAGTACTACATCCCATACTCTGACGTAGCAATGTCGGACCAAGTTCGAACTTTGTTTGGCGCCGACACGAAAAAACATGCGGCATACCAAGCTTGGGCCGATGCTCGTATGCGCAAAGCCAGTGACGTGACTCTTAAGAAGAAGGCCTTTAACAGGGCTGCCAATTCGTGCAAAAAGATGTTGAGAAAGTCTCGGTTCGACCACATTAGCCGAATAGGGAACAAACTTGCTTCATACCCCGCTGGTAGTAAAGCGTTTTGGTCCCTGGAAAAGTCGGTTGAATCGAACTTCTGCCGTCCCTCACTTCCGCCACTACTGAGTCCCGACGGGACACTGGCCCACACCGCTGAGGAGAAAGCAAACCTAGTGCAGCCTGTGCCCAAGAAGGGCAGTAGAGCTGACCCGGCAAACTACCGACCCATCTCTGTTACGTCCATCCTCTGTAAGAGTATGGAACGGGTAATTAACAGGAAACTTCTACACACCTGGAAGCTAACGACATCCTCAGCGACCAGCAATACGGCTTTCATCAAAATCGGGCTACTGGGGACCTTCTAACGTATGCCATTCACATCTGGAGCGAGGTCATTGAGAAGCATGGGGAAGCGCTTGCCGTGTCCCTTGATATCTCGAAGGTCTTTGATAGGGTCTGGCACGAAAGCCTTATTGCTAAACTTCCTTCCTTCGGTCTACCCACTGGTCTGTGTGATTGGATCGCAGACTTCTTGAGATCGATTGGGATCGATCCATCCGAGTGGTAATTGATGGATGCTCGTCCGGTCAAATGGATATTAATGCCGGAGTTCCTCAAGGGTCGGTATTCTCGGCATCACTGTTTTTGCTATGACCTACTTAAACCCGAAACTTTTGGGTATGCAGACGACAGCACTGTTGCTGAGAGATATGTGTCTAACGCACGAGCTAGTGGGTCACAGATCCAGTCATTTCGAGAAGCTATGGTAGAACGCTTGAACTCATCCTTAGAGGCAGTCTCAGAATGGGGCGATGCCAATCTGGTCAAGTTTAATGTGACGAAAACCCAGGCGTGTCTTTTCTCCACTGAACGGAGCCAATTCCACCCGGCTCCATCTTTCCGTGGTGTAACCGTGCCAATTACCGACCACATTGAACTTCTTGGGGTAACGCTATCGTCTACCTTTAATTTCGGCTCCTACATCGAGGCAAAAGCCCAACTAGCTGCCAAAAAATTGGGGATCTTATCAAAGGTGAGACGGTATTTCACCCCGGAACAGCTGCTCAACCTCTATCAAGCGCAAGTTTGATCGTGTATGGAGTACTGCTCTCATCGTTGGGATAGGTCAGCCTAATACCAGCTGGATGCACTAGAGTCTATTGAAAAGCGTGCCAAGAAGATGGCAATGATGTTCTTGTGAAGTCAAAACTCCAAAGTCTTTAGCATCGACGCCGAGTTGCTAGCCTGTCTGTTTTCTATGGTTTACACTTCGGGGAGTGTGCACTAGAGTTACACAATTTAATTCCGCCAAGTCCTTTTCATCATCGGACCACAAGACGTACGGCGTTGCGCCACCGATACATGGTGGACACCCTATACGTACAAAGCAAGCCTATCCATTATAAAAAAGAAAGATATATACGTCGTGTTTGGTATCATTTCAAAGGTCTTCACGTAAATATGATTTAGCTCCAAAATCAGATATTTATCATATCATAAAGTAGGTATACCCGCACTGTTAACATCGCCACGCAGTTTTGCAGCTTCAGCTTCTTTTTCAACCGCTTGTGTCATTGTTATTTCTGCAGTTTTCTTCCACATTTTTGCTACTTTGTCATGGCATTTGCTGAATAACCGGAAAGGTAAGGTAGGCAAATCCATCGAAGCAGACAGTTCATTTAGATTTGAAAGTCCAATGCCAGTTATTATCGCCACCGAAACCGCACCTAAATTGACATTCATGTCAACATTATTTTTGGAAGTTTTTAAATTAAAAAACTTTTTACAATAAAAAAAAAAACACTAAAACCATCAAAAACATTTTAATTTCGGAATTCGGTGTTTCTCGATATTGTCTGTTTCTTATCTAACACCGACTTCCGAAATTAAAATGATTTTGATGATTTTAGTGTTTCTTTTTAGTGAAGTTGGTTATTTATTTTTGTAAAAAGTTTTTTTATTTCACACTTTTTAGTGGCAATACACTTACAGCCAGAGTACCTTTTTCTCGTGGCGATTCCAATTAACTCAAACCCTGCTTGGATACATTGTTTTATTATGAAGTTCCCGTGTCTACCTTCCGGCTCCATCATCATCATCAGATTAGTTCGATAGTACCTTATAGCCAAAGTCTCATGACAATTATAATAAGCCCAAACACGGGTAGGTAGGAACTCCGTAATTAATCAATGTATTGATTAATTACGGAGTTCCGGTGCCTATCTTCCGGCTCCATCATCATCATCAGGTCACTTCAATGATACTATTTTCAACATACCTATTCAAACCATTCATTTATTTATTTTATCGTAGTCGCATAATTTCGTTCCAAAAACATACTATCCTATTTTATGTACATTTTGACAGCACTATTTCAACATCTTCGAAACCATGAAAACGATACTCATGACGAAAAAGTTGATAATTTCTGACAGCCGCCATCTTAGATTTACATTTTGACAGCACTATCGGCTTCAACAACCTCAAAAACCATGAAAAAGACACCCATATCAAAAAAGTTGATAATTTATTGCAGCCACCATCTTGAATTTACATTTTGACAGTACAATCGTTTTCAACACCCTCGAAAACCACGAAAACGACACCCATGACGAAAAAGTTGATAATTTCTTGCAGCTGCCATCTTGAATTTATATTTTGAGAGTACTATCGGTTTCAACACCCTCGAAAACCATGAAAACGACACCCATAACGAAAAATTTAATATTTTTTGCAGCCGCCATCTTGGATTTATATTTTGACAGTACTATCGGCTTCAACACCCTCGAAAACCATGAAAACGACACCCATGACGAAAAATTTAATAATTTCTTGCAGTCGCTATCTTGGATTTATATTTTGACAGTACTATTGGTTTCAACATCCTCGAAAAACATGAAAAAGACACCAATATCGAAAAAGTAGATAATTTCTTGCAACCGCCATCTTGGATTTATATTTTGACAGTACTATCGGTTTCAACATCCTCGAAAAACATGAAAACGACACCCATATCGAAAAAGTAGATAATTTCTTGCAACCGCCATCTTGGATTCATATTTTGACAGTACTATCGGTTTCAACACCCTCGAAAACCATGAAAACGACACCCATATCAAAAAGTACATAATTTCTTGGAACCGCCATCATGGATTTATATTTTGACAGTACTATCGGTTTCAACATCCTCGAAAAACATGAAAAAGACACCAATATCGAAAAAGTAGATAATTTCTTGCAACCGCCATCTTGGATTTATATTTTGACAGTACTATCGGTTTCAACATCCTCGAAAAACATGAAAACGACACCCATATCGAAAAAGTAGATAATTTCTTGCAACCGCCATCTTGGATTTATATTTTGACAGTACTATCGGTTTCAACACCCTCGAAAACCATGAAAACGACACCCATATCAAAAAGTACATAATTTCTTGGAACCGCCATCTTGGATTCACATTATGACAGAACTATCGGCTTCAACACCCTCGAAAATCATGAAAAAGACACCCATATCGAAAAGTTGAAATTTATATATAAATCAACTTTTCTAGCCCCCCCTTTCACAATGCACGATAAGGAACTTCGTTCCAATCGCGACTATCTGGTATACTAATAATGTGTGAACTTTGCACATAATGAATACCGTTAGAAAATAAATACAAAGATCAAAAACGGCGTTCGTAGTTCACACGCACACAACAGCAATGCGGTAGCGTCTACGCGACAATCGGCGCACACAATGTTAGTATCGGAACGAAGGCGCGCGGGAAATAAACTGACATAGGTCCGACCTCGACAAGCGCTCGCGCGGTACTAGTCGCGGATGGCTGGCGCAGTGAAATATATAGTATTTTTATTTATTTAATTACAAAATAATAGTAGCGATTAAAAAAATAAAAATAATACTATAGTTTAAGCAAATGTTGTTGATTATTTTGGTATAAATTTTACGCCTAAATAATGTAGAACTTTGGAGATATTGGGGCTTGTTTCGAAGCCTTTTCGGTCGATAATTGAATTATGTAGATATTTATTTTTTTTAAACAAAAGGCATTTAACCAAAAACTACTCAATAATTTTTGAAGTTAAGGATATTTGACAGCTAATTAATATTAGTTTTGGTGGTAGATATTCAGTAGAATCTCCAAATTAGAGCTGCCAAATCACGTCTCCGTGAGTTTTTGCCTAAACATGCATCGGAAGAAAGTTTATTACTAAATAATTAAACAAGTTATCTAAAATCGGTTAAATAGTTAATATAGTAGAGAAAACAAACTATTTTTGACAATAATTGTTATTTCATTTAACGAACGTAAAACATACAATTTCAACATTCACTTGCAATTTCGCGTTTTTTTGTAAAAGGCCTCATAAGTAGTAGGTAAGTATGGATAGTGTCATCAAATGGCAACCCCCCTTTTCTAAAGTATTTTAATGTCAGAGGGGTGCCCAATTGATGCAGTTATCTGTACATGATGTATACTATAGAACATCGTTTCACTACGTCCTGTCTTGTTTTAGACTGTAGATATGATTGTGTTGGTACTGTGAGGTAAGTACCTACTATTAAATATGTATTTTCATATGATTTAGTTTTAACTCTGATCAAAATAAAATTAAGTCGTGATACCTTATGAGTTTCTCGCTTCTTACCAATCCCAAAAGGTAAAATCCTTAAATTCAGTTCTTTATCTTTAATCAAACATTGGCCCCACGTTGGGCCGCCAAGTCATTGGCGTCCAACGTGGGAGTTACTTTTGTAACAACACTAAACTCTCCACCATTCATCCATCTACACCAATTTAGACATTTGTTAGTAGTTTAAACTCGTTGGAATACCAGAATTCCGGAAGAGCGATACCCATAACAAATCCATCTTTTAGGCAGGGCGCAAACGTGGACACTTTTGTGTCAGATACAAGCTACCGATGAATAATTTATTTCTATAGAACCAGTATAAAATCACCCACAGCCGGTGCATATGTAAACATTTTTTATGACCATTTGCTTCTACTTAACACATACCTACTCGTGACGATCAAAAAGTGTTCGGTGTCTATAATGGGAACAAAAAGTGTATCTGTTTGCGCAGCGCCTAACAGTTCTGTCATTCACAAGTTGCATGAAAAATATAACACTAACTTCATCGGACGGCGAGCAATAATGACTAGTAGACGAGGAGCAATGAATAGAATAGAAATACTTGGGGGGCAATGGGTAGCTCGCTGTCCGACCGTCCTGTAACTGTCCGGACCGAGCGTAAGTCGTCGACGGCGCGCACTATTCCCGCGTGCTTCAAGGAGTTGTCAGCAACAGCAAGGGCCCAGCTGGGTCAAAGCCAGGGTCTAGTTCCGATAAGGAGGCTCGGGCCCGGTATGAAAGGCAAGAAGGAAAGCGGTGGGTTTTTTAGTCCGTAAGAGTCTGACACTGTCTCCCGCTCCGCCCAAGGGCGGGGGACGTCATTTGGATGATTTTTACCCAACAAAAAAAAAACACTAACTTCATAATTTCCTCTCGCAGTGCCAGCGCAGGTGTTCAACACTCCCTGAACCAGAAATGCTGGGCGGTCGGCGTGTGTTTCAGTACGGAAGGCTCGCGCGTAGCGACGGCAGCCGCCGACGGGTCCGTGCGCGTTGCCTCAACTGACGGGCTGACCGTACTCAACACTTTCCAAGAACATAGCGATGTGGTAAGTGACTAAAACTTTAATGTAACTTGCACGTAGGTATACATAATAAAATTTAATTTAAAAAAAAACGGCCATGTGCGAGTCGGAGTCGCGCACGAAGGGTTCCGTAACGGCCGTGGCAACAAAAAGACATTTGTTGTATGGAAGCCCCCTTAAATATTTATTTTATTCTGTTTTTTAGTATTTGTCGTTAACAGGCAACAGAACTACATCATATCCTGTGGAAATTTGAACAGACAGACACACTTAGTACTTTTTTATAATATATGTTTTTCATCCTATTACATCCCCCGCTCTTGAGCGTAGCAAGGAGTGTGAGACTTTTACTAACTAAAAACCCACTCCTTTTTCTTCTTTGTCTTTTTGTTTATGGTGGGAAAATCATCAATGACAACTCCCGCTCTTAGGAGATAGTGTCAGACTCTTACTGACTAAAAACCCACCAAGTTCCTTCAAGCCTTCATACCGGGGCTCAGTTGTCTTTCGAAACTAACCCTGGCCCCGGTAGGCTTCGACCCATCTGGGCCTCTGCTGTTGCTGACAACTCCTTGACGCGCGGGAACAGTGCGCGCCGTCGACGACTTGGGCGGGTTCCGGACAGTTGCCGGACAGTCGAACAGCGAGCTACCCATTGCTCACTGTCCGCAAGCCCGCGCCTACGGTGGCCGGAAATCGGGATCGGAATCCCGGTGGCGGTGAGAGCGCCGTTGTTCCTTCTTTGCCTTCTTTCCAGGGCTGAGTTTCCTTACCGAAACAAACCCTTTGCACAGGGTCCCAGAGAGTTTTACGCTTTGGGTACGAAACCCTAAAAATAATGTAGAGTCTGTCTAAAAAGTCAAACGACTTGGGAATTTTTGAAGGAATACCTATACATAAAAATAAAATTGGAGTGTCTGTTTGTAATATTGAAATAACCGCTTTTTACTACTACACCAAAATAACATTTTTTACAATTTTTGTCTGTTTGTCCGGACTAATCTTTGAAATGGCTGGACCGATTTTGACGGGACCTTTTTTGGCAGGTAGCAAGGCAGTAGATGTAATAAGGAGTAACTTGGGCTTGGCTTTTTTATAGAAAAAATACATTCAAAATCCTGTATTCCACGCGAACGAAGTCGCGGGCACAGCTATTTACTACATAAATTTATATTCGATACTTTCTATAACGTTCTTCTATTAGTAAACAATGATCAAGATCTCTTAATCAACCTTGATTATTGAACGAGTATTGCTTACATCTGATTTCCTTTACCACTCAAGTTGTTTGACTATGTAGACAGACTATAGCTACCTGATGTAATCTTTGGTCCACAGGTCTGGGGCGTAAGTTTTAACCACAACAATAAGAGGATACTCTCAGTGTCTAAAGACAGATGCATCAACATCTACGAGTGCCCGCCTCCGCCGCCGAAGACTGAAAACAAAAAGGAAGGGACCTTAGTCAAGTGAAACTGTGATGTGAGGCCATACAAGGCGCTAGATAAACTTGAAATAATGTACATTGACCTTTTCCTAATATCTCCATTATATCGAAGGTACTCGAAAAACTATTCATGAACTGTTTTTCACAAAAGATAAAGATCACGGTAGATGTCGATTCAAGATAGCTTTAAGTATGTCTTTTATTCTGTTTTTTAAATTTAGAATGTCAATAAATGTAGGAGGGTCAGTGACCGTATTCGTATGTTTATTTAGCGCCTACTTTAGTGTAGCCAGATGTAATAAATAATATTTACTTAATCGTTTTGCTGTGAATGTAAATGAAATTTTTATTAGATGATTTTGTAAGAACTGTCAAAAATACCTATCGCTAAAATAAAATTCATTTGTTTGTAGTTTTTTTTATTCATTCCGCATTAGGAGTTTCTTCTGTATCATAATAACGTATATAGGGTGACTGGTAATTAGTGTACGATACTTAATTCATTAAACCCTAAGCGAACGCGTTCGCGCACCTATTGTCTTTCTATTGTGTCTGTAATTTCCACGATTGAAAGGTTAAACACGTGACTGTGCTCATGATGGTCAACAACTTTTACTGTGGGAAAAAACCTGAAATCGCGAGCTGTTCAGTACATTTATGTTTGCCTAATGTACTGAACAGCTGATATTTTTTTCGCGATTTCAGCTTTGCTCCCATAATAAAAATAGTTTATTATCATGAGCACAATGACGTGTTTAAGTATCGTACACTAATTGCTAGTCACCCTACATAAAGTCACACACAAGACAACCAAGTGCCGGAAGATGAAGCGTTGGAAGGCCTCCCACAAGGTAGAACGATGAACTGGTCAGGGTCGCGGGAATCTGATGGACGCGGGACGCACAGGGCCGGTCGTTGTGGCGACGCTTGGTGAACGTCTTTCGGCTGAAATGATGATGATGACACAAGACAGACAGACCCGAAACAACTATCTGTATGTGTTACAAATATTTGTTCCGTAGGGGAATCAAACCCGCGACACGTAGCGCAACAGCCAATCGCTCAACCACTGCGCCAACCGTGAAGGCTAAAGTTATACCAGTTATACCATTTACTAGCTTTTGCCCGAGGCTTCGCCAGCGTTCATAAAATATAGCATAAGTCACTCAGGAATAAAGCAGCTTTCTATAGATCAAAAAACTAGCAATCGAACTAGAACTTTCAGAGATTTACTTCTTTGTAATATTAGTGTAGATGTAGGCAAGTAAATAAAACTTCCAAAACAAAGACCCACTTTTTACGAAAAACGAACCTAATAATCGCTCAAAATTTAAATAACATTCCAAATGTACAATGTATAAGTACGTAGGTATCTACAGAATAATATGTATCTAAATAGAGGTGAATAAGGCAACTAGGGTGCGCCCCTACGTCCTACGTTAAGAAGGGGAGTCTGGCTCGGCTTGATTAATTTTCGGCAGTAAGAGGATTGCCACCGCGCCGCCGTAATACAGCCGTCCTTTGCCTAGGATTTGCACTCTCGTAGAGATGTGCCGTTGCAGGCAATATGACCAGAAGTGGGAATGTTGCTGGCAATATTGCCACTAATATTTATACTTCGGGCAATATTGGCACCTATATTTATACGTCAGGCACGTGCAACCTCCATACCAGGTTGCCTGGAAGAGAATGCGATAAGGCCGCCAATTGTATGTTTTAATATAAGGCTCAAATGTGTAATTTATTATCTTGGTGTAGGTACAATAAAGGATCCATAAACAAATATTTCCACCAATAGTCATATTACGGGCAATAATGTCGGCAATTTGCCACCAAAATTCGTATTTCGAGCAACATTGCCACCAATATTCGCACATCTTGGCAATATTGCCGGCAACGGCACATCTCTACTCACAACTAAGTAAGACCAGTTAAAATGTACTCTTTTCGGGATTCTTAATATACTGGCTGTCTGGGATTTAGAGTCCAATTTTAAATACCGAATAAATGTTTTTTTTTTTAATGATGTAAACTAGTTCTTGGCCGCGAACCCACCTGATGGGCAGTGATGCAATCGTTGATGGTGAGGCGGCGCACTAGTTTATTAAGAACCTAATCACTCTAGCCTTGAAGACACCTAAATTATAATTGGACGGGAAGACCGCAGAAGGCAAAATTATTTTGTTTAGTTTTTGACATTCAAATTGATTAGAAAAAAAAAACTAGTGCGCTTCCACGATCCACCATCACAATTGTATCATTGCTTACCATCAGGTAGAATCGCAGTCAAGCACTGGTTTATATCATCTTTGTATAATTACTATGGTTAGGCTCACGTTAGACCACATCTCACCTGATAGGAAGCGATCATGTGGCACACTTGCCTAGAACTACCTAACTTATTTCCTCTAGACTTTTAGTTAGCAATTGTGTGTGAAATTACAAGTTAATTTTACAAAACTTCCTCTTGAGTAAAACGTTTTCTGTTGGACATGTACTAGAGCTGTGGTTTATACACCTTTAAATTTAACATGAAACATTATTGATTTGGAAAAAAAGTACGTTATTTTTTTAATTTTATCTTTACAAATCGAGTGTTTCATGTACCGGGCGACCCTCCAAGGGATTAAAACAATTTAAATTTAGCGGTGTAGATTATTCAAAATTATTCGGAAGGTTTATCGTGGTCGCTAAGAGCAACAGAAGGACAGGGTTGGGATTTAGTCAGTCAAAGTCTGATAATTATTAGGTAGATACCTTTCGCTCCACCTAGAACGGGACGAGTTATTTGATTCCAGCTTAAAAAAAAATATTGGTCATACACCTTCTATAATATCTTTTCTTTATTAATTGACTAGCTTTTGCCCGCGGCTTCGCCCGCGTGGCATAGGAAGGCGGCAAGGCTATATGCATACCAAATTTCATCCACATCCGTTCAGCCGTTTTTGTGTGATTAAGTAATAAACATCCACACTTGCACATTTATAATATTAGTTAGTATATAAAAGGTGTAGGTAAGGGACAGCCCTGCACAAACTTTAAGAGCTTGCTCAGTAGACGAAACTGAACAACCTTCCACAATTTTTTTTTTCAGGAAACGAAAAATAAAATCAGCCTCACCATACAAAATGATAAACTTGATTGGACAATTAGTATGGCGAGGCCGATTTTTTTTTCGTTTCCTGAAAAAAAATCTTGTGGAAGGTTGTTCAGTTTTGTCTACTGAGCAAGCCCTTAAAGTTTGTGGAGGGCTGTTCCTTACACCTTGTATAATCTAGTGCTTGACTGCGATCCCTCCTGATGGTAAGTAGTGATGCTATCTATATCAATCTATAGGTAGATATAGATTGATATAGATGTACCTAGGTTAAAATTATATATCTAAAGATACATCTGTGTACATACATATGTCTACGTATGTTTGTCACCTAAGTCCTCCTAAGCAGCTTGACCGATTTGGACGAAACTGTCATATTCCAGTGGGTTTCTGATGGTTTGATAACACTATAGATCCCGCTAGGAGGCGCTGCCATCGGGTTCTGAATTTTTTCCGTCGAGAAGCCAACGTTCGGGTGGAACAAACGTCTGTCCGGACCATTAGTAGGATTATATGTATAATCCTTTAGCAACTTGAATACTTACAGTATGTGTTGACTTCGTAGGTGAATTTACACAAATACCTTAAACAGTGGTATGAGTACCTACAGTGCCGTAAATAGAGCGGTGCCAGCGGTGTCCAGGCACAGGGCGCAGTTCCCGGAGGGGCGCAAAAATTATATATCTAGTACTTTTTGTTTGTATTGTAGTTTTTTATGGGTGCAGTTATCGAAACTCGCACCGGGCGTATAAAAGGCTGGTTACGGCACTGAGTAGATACCTATATATATGGACAGCGTCATCAACCGGTTACTCGATTTTTTTTATTTTTATTATTAATAGGCTCGCGTTTGACCACCATCTCACCTGATGGTAAGCGATGATGTGGTCGACGGTGGATGGATTACCGTTACTCAGCAGTCTACTATCACTACACTAATGATTCATGATGTTTGAAATGATGATGAAATGCAAACACTGCCGACATCAAAACCATAGCAGATATCCTAGGTACCTGAAATCATAGGCCACACATTTTCGGCCAAAAGTCATCCCATCTGAAGGTCAATAGCAAATTATGTCACAGACACAAAAGAGTATTGAAATTATACGGTTTTTATTAAAGTATCAACACATTATTGAGCTGTTGTCAAGCTAAATACATAAAGGGGAGGCATTTATCAAAAATATTTACATTGGTAGCAAGTCAATTGGTTTCGGCTTAATTTGCGGAGAATTATGCGGTGCGGCCCGCCGGGAAATCAACTTTACATTCAATTTGCCGCCGTGCACAGATAAAAACCAATCTCTTCATTTTTACCTGTCGCGGCGAGAAAATAAACCCTATTTGATGGTCATGATTTTTTTTTGTTTTTGAAGAAGTTTGAAACCTAAAAGTATTGCTTTTCGGCAATGGTCTGTAGATTGCAGCTTGCAGCGTTGTTAGATAATTAACTTATGTACCTACCTATGTCACATTCAAAGACCAAAATCACTCGGCAAAAAACTGGGTCACAACTAGTGTTGCCAGGCGTCCCGATTAGTGCGGGATGTCCCGATTTTTAGGGGTCTCGCGTCCCGATTTGCATCTGATCGTGACGCTAAATGTCCCGATAAATCAAAAACCCTGAAACTCAAAGAGCGACTGAAGAAGTCTGGGTTCGACACAGTAAAAATTTGACACGCTCTCTCGTTCCACCCCAGAGGGAAAGAAGTCACTGCATGATCTCCCATCTAAAAAAATCTGTATTAAAAAAAATATTTGTCCCGATCTAAAACCCTAAATCCCGATTTGTTTTACCATCTGTCCCGATTTTAATACAAACAGACCTGGCAACACTAGTCACAACTCTGAACGCGTTGGATATTTTTAATACAGATACATCAAAATATGACCTTAGCGCATTGTGGAAAAGAAGAAAAGCCATGAGGCAAACTGAGCCCTAGCTGATGCAACCACATCGTAAAATAAATGTTCGGACTAAGTAGGTACCTATTTATTATTTTCGTATTCTATTCTAATAAAGACATTGTATCTTTTTAGATCTCTCTGTATTATAATAATTACATTATGTCTGACATATCTCTATCTCTGGGCCCTAATGCACTACCTGGGGTTCTACTACACTGATTTTCTATCATTTATCTGGTATCTACATCTAATTTAAGTCTTCGCAATGAAAATGTAGAAAGCCCCAGCCCTGTTTAGGATCTGCACTAGCTAGGATAACTTTTGATATGTTTTTGTTAACAGTTACGATCGCCGAAAGCTAACAACATTTAGAGCTTTAGAAATTCCACAGTGATATTAATAGGCGGTTGACAAGGTATTGTACAGTGCACATGCGAGTCGGCGGTGGTCGGCAGCGGAGGTATCATGTCGTAATCACGGCCGCGCCGCCGGCTGCGCCATTCAATGAGATGAAAT
Organism: Mythimna albipuncta; assembly: GCA_929112965.1. Taxonomy (NCBI): domain Eukaryota; kingdom Metazoa; phylum Arthropoda; class Insecta; order Lepidoptera; family Noctuidae; genus Mythimna; species Mythimna albipuncta. Next base: position 5,869,423 of record OV815973.1, read on the forward strand.
CACTATGCGGCGACATGAATAATTCAGGTGCGGTCCGACTACCCCTCCCTCCCTACTCACCGCGCCATGCACCCCCACTATCGATATTGATATAAAGTTGACAGATGTATGTTCAAATGTAGGTATAGTCGATTCCTGTAATTTGACGATGTGTGCATGCAGTTTGAATCCGCAGTAGAAAGAGATAGATTTCTTGAATATGACGGCTGCAGATTCGACTTCAGGTTCCTTTGTAGCCTGAATTCACAGGGTTTAATAGATCGTTCGTACTGTTTCAGGTAGGGTAGCCGGTAGGGTGTCAGTAAAACGAAAACAGTTTGAATTGGATTCAATAATTTAATAGCACCTATTCATTTCAATAAATACAACAGCTTGCCTAACTAATCAATAACAGTATCTAGTGTTGGTAGGAGATGATGGGAGAGGAGTAAGTGACCTGCGCGGCGGGAGCGGCGTAGGCGAGCTTGGCGACGGGGGCGGTGTAGGAGATTGGAGCGCGAGCGTAGGATACGGGGGCAGGTGCGTAGGCTACTTTGGCAACAGGAGCGGCGTAGGCGAGCTTGGCTACGGGAGCGGCGTAGGCAACCTTGGCGGGTGCGGGGTACACGGGGGTGCCCTCGTAGCGCACGTTAGCGTTGAATCCGTTGACCTTGTCGGAGGTGTAGTCGACGATGCGGCGCACGCCATCGGGCTGCACGAGCGAGTACGAGCCCTGCACGGCGTCACCAGCGCGTGACTCCTGCTGTTGCTTCACATCGCCGCTTTGCCCATCGTGGACGGAGTATGAGAAGTCGTAGTGAGCGGGTGCTTCGGGCTCGGCGTACACCACTTTGGAGACTGGCAATAGGCCGGCGGAAGCCGCCGCAGCAAGGGACAGGATGATGACGAACTGGAATGAACATGAATATTATTAGAATTCATCGTGAAACGGAATACTTGCAGAATTAACAAGATGGATTAAAAACCAATCACCGATAAATAATTATTTAAATAACTCACTTTGGCAACCATTATTGCTGATTATTTGATATGTTGTTACTGATACGAGTGTCAGTAGTGGACTATGGTAATGTGTGACCTGCCAAAGTTTTTATACAGTCCAGTCGCCTGTTAGTCTCACTGGTGGCACACGGCGCGCTCGCGGCTATGACAATGATTGAGAGGTGAAGGTCGTCAACAGCATTGCTGAACCGAACTTCACACTATCACGAAGTGATTAGCACGTGTTTGTACATTTCTAATTAGATTAACGACTATTATTTATGTGACAAATATGAGAGTAGATACACTTGAAATGCTTAAGCCATATTTTTGAGTGCGTAGGTACCTACTGTATTTAATTTAATTAGTTGTCCTAGTTAAGTAATTGATTTGGTTTAGAAATTGCAAGGACTATGATAAAGCAATCACAAAGCACAGTGCCGGTGTCGTAGGTAGATTTATCTCACTGAGTTTTTGAGAGTATTGCATCAGATTTAGGTAGGTAGGTAGAAAATGCGATATAGTCCATATATTAAAATGGGCGAAATATTGACCTTAGCTTAGTTCAATTTGTGTTTTCGCAAAAAAGAAATTATTGTGAGTCAAGTTCACCTTTGTCATTATTATAGGGCTAGGCAAAGCTTCTCATGTCGCAATCTTCTTGCCGTGAATGTACGAGTATACGTCCGGCGATGTCATTTTATAGGTACATCCGAGAAGTTAACTGAAATATAAATGTTTATTAGCAGCCCTATTTTTTTTTATTAAAGTACTTGGTTGGTTATATATTGGCTTGCCAAAAAAACTATACTAAGTACCTATCTCTAACATTAGTAATTAGGGGAAGGTGGGGGAATTGCGGACGCTTTAGCGGAATCACAAATAAAACTCAAACTATTAATAATAATTATTATTTATTATATATTAACAGACTGATTATAATGTATATATACATTAACAGACTGATTATAATCAGTCTGTTTTTATTCATTACTAGCTGTGCCCGCGACTTCGTTCGCGTGGACTACAGGATTTTGAATTTATTTTTTCTAAAATAAAAGTAGCCGATGTTACTCCTTATTACATCAGCTACCTGCCAAAAAAAGTCCCGTCAAAATCGGTTCAGCCATTTCAGAGATTAGCCCGGACAAACAGACACACAGACAAAAATTGTAAAAAATGTTATTTTGGTGTATGTACCGTATAAATATTCATATATGTATGTAGTAAAAAGCAGTTATTACAAACAGACACTCCAATTTTATTTATATGTATAGATTATATTATTATTATTCTTTAGAAGATAAACGGCTATGCATCACCCGTAGTGTAGGGGATGTAGCCCCTGCGACCTAAATGATCTATTGTGAGTCGCCACCTTGTTAGAGTAACTCTTTTAGCCCGGTGGCTTCCAAGAAATTAAGAATACTCCAAGCTTTTAGAGTTTTAATCTCCTCCGGGCGAATAATGCGTCGGCCCAGATGGACACTGCGTTTGTAGATAAGGGGCCTGCATTCACACAAAAGGTACTTAGGCGTCTCCCTCTCCTGATTACAGTACCGGCAAACATCAGTGTCACTCACTTTCATGTAAAATTGGTGACTATTTAGTTTGCAGTGGCCGGTTAAGACTCAAGCGTCCGAAAAGTACCATAAGACAGTAACTTTCTCAAGCCTACTCCTCGGTAACGGCCAAGTTAATAGGTTTGAAAAAAAAAATATGTTTATCATAGATTCATGAACAACAATATCAACATTTGATTTTTTCGTGCTATTAATACTTTTGTCTAAAAAAAATATTTAGCAATTTCGCAACTTTTCGCAACTTTTCCCTACTCCTTCAAAACGGCTTTTTTTTTATTGTTGATAGGTTCGCACTTGACCGCTATCTCACCTGATGGAAAGCGACGATGCGGTCGACGATGGAACGCGCTTACCTAAAAGAAACCTATTCACTCTCGACTTAAAGATTCCCGGGTTGTAGCTATCAGGAAACACAGACTCCGGCAAGGAATTCCACTCCCTAGCCGCACGCACAATGAATGTGTTCCCAAAACGTTTTGTGCGTGTTGGTGGGATATCCACCATATACCGGTGGCGCATAGCCGTACGTCTGGTAGTCCGATGATGCTTGGAACTTTAGAAACATTTTTACACATAAAAATTGGTGGTTAAATATTTTTCAAAGTGAACATTGCAGACGTAAATCAATCAATATTTTGCAAAGAAAATGGATTTAAAGGTCAGCCACGCGCTTTCCGGGCGCTGTTGACCGCAAATAAATGCACAGATTTGCGTACTGCCGCCTAGGCGGGTGCGAGAGGTGCGTCCATATAATTTTGGCCAGATGGTTCAAGGGACTATAAGCCTTAAGACGCGGGCTATCGCACAGATGTTTGATGTACTTACGTTGTACGATCAACAGGCGATGATTGGCGATATGTATACAGGGTAATTACGCTGGAGAAACTTCAATGGGCAATCCAAAGCTTCCATCCTTTTAAGGCACCGGGTCCGGACGGTGTTTTTCCTGCACTACTACAGTGGGGTGGGACACCCCTGGCATCACGCCTATTGCCCTTATTGAGAGCGTGCCTGGCCTTTAGATACGTTCCCAAGGGTTGGAGGGAAGTAAAAGTAATATTCATTCCTAAGCCAGGTTAGAGTGACAATACTAACGCCAAATCCTATCGACCCATAAGTCTGACCTCATTCCTGCTAAAGACGGTGGAAAGGTTATGTGAAAGGGAACTTCGAGATGGAGCCTTAAAAGCAATACCATTAGCAACATGCATATAGTTCAGGTAAGTCGACAGAATCTGCTCTTCATCAGGTTGTGAGCCAGATAGAGGAAGCAATTCATCAGAAAGGTACCTGCCTGGGCACTTTTATAGACATCGAAGGAGCCTTCGACAGAACGAATTTCTCCAGCATAGGTACCGGCCTCTCCAAGCACGGGGTGGATCAGATACTTATAGAATGGATTACTAACGTGCTAAGTAAACGAGTAGTTCGCATTGAAGAAGAACAACAGTTGGCCTTGATAGCTAGAGGCTGCCCGCAGGGGGCTGTACTGTCACCACTACTGTGGAATCTGGTAATCAACGAACTGATCACTTTAGTCAATGCGAATCGTTACTACACAGTAGGGTATGTAGACGACCTAGCGATCCTCGTACCGGGGAAGGTAACTGGAACAATCTGCAACCTCATGCAACAAGCACTCCGCATTGTAGAACGCTGGTGCAGGGAATATGATTTGTCAGTGAACCCCTCTAAGACTGAATTAGTCATGTTCACGCAAAAAAGAGCACTAGGCCGCTTTAACCTGCCTAAATTGTTCAACACTGAACTCCAACTATCAAACGAGGTCAGATACCTGGGAGTTATCCTAGACAGTAAGTTGAACTGGAGCGCCCACCTGGAGAATAAGCTAAGCAAAGCGTGTATCACTTTCTGGCAATGCAGGAAAATGATCTGAGGTGGGGCCTATCCCCCAAAATCATACTCTGGCTATATAGTGCCGTAATTCGGCCTATGATTACCTATGGAGCCGTGGTGTGGTGGCCTCGCACCAAGCTAGCCACGGGAGTAAACAAACTTCAAGAAATGCAGAGGCTTGCCTGCATGGCAACAACGGGTTGCATGAGGACTACTCCGACTGCAGCGCTCGAGGCCATGGTGGGACTCCCTCCACTCCACCTGTTCATACAACAGGAAGCAACGATGGTGGCAGTTCGCCTCAAAACGCTGGATCTCTGGGGTAAGAGACAGACAAAACACACCGCCCTGTTCGAGGAACTCAATAATGAACTTCCCGTAACCAAAGCAATCAACGACCGGATACCTAAGCAATTTAACTTTAATAAAAAATACAAAATCCAACTGCATGAGGATGACCGTTGCGAAGGGCTGTGTCTTGCTGAGCTGCGGATCTTCACAGACGGTTCCAAAACTGGTAATCGCACGGGTGCGGGTGTCTTCTCAGAGGATCTCAACATCCACATAGCCACACCTTTGGGGGTTCATAACACGTTAGCCAACGTTAGCCGTCACGACCAGGGAAGTTACGGACCACTCAATACACATACTCTCAGACAGCATGGCTGTCCTGCATGCGCTGAATAGTCACACAGTCAATTCTGGGCTAATATATGAGTGCTACCAACGGCACAACCAGGTGGGTAAACACAACCAAGTAACCATTCAATGGATTAAAGAACACAGCGATCCCCGAGGCAACGATGCAGCGGATGAACTCGCCAGAAGGGGTTCGAGCATGACTACAATGGGTCCCGAACCTATTATGCCGCTTCCCTTCGGATAAACCACCACCATCACCACCAACTATGGAGAGAACATGGTGAGTGCAGGCAGGCCAAGGAGGCACTTCCCTCCATTGATGGCCGTTTTACGAAAAAGGCCCTACGATTGACCAAATTACAGTTACGCAAATAATATAATAATAATATTCCACAACTATCATACACCGCCGTCTAGTCCCAAGCTAAGCAGAGCTTCTGTTATGGGTACTAGACAACTGATAAACATACTTATATATTTCTATGTAGTGTAGTGTATGAGTAGTAATATTTTGATGTATATTGTAGATGTGTAAGTGTGTAACCAATAATATATAATCAATGTAGCATTCAATAAAGGACAGTATTATTTGAGCATCCGTGACTATCATTTCTCTCCGCTAATACCTTCGACCCTACATGGCGACCCTGCCAGCGCGCATCGCGGTGCGATCGCGTTACCGTCGGCGCCGTGCCATATAGGGACTGTAAAACTAAAACAATCGAAGTAATTCCGAGCTAAGATGGATTATTATAATTATTCAATAACGTTAACCACGTTCGCGGTTGCAACAAGTCGAATGCAGTGCGGTGCTTACGATATAATACCGAATATCGTGTCTATTAAAAATGGGAGGTACGCAAACTAAAGAAGAGACCGTTGTGGTGCAAAACGCAGCCGGAGGGACCAATAACACGCACCTAGAGGAGGTGAGATTTCACATTTCTACCATCACCATACTGATGAGTATTATAGCACTGGTTCTGGGACTCGGCGTGATATATTATCTTCTACGCATGTATCGGCGTTGTCATATCCGTTGGATAAATCAGGAGTTATACAGGAGTGCGTTATCAAGAAGATCTAGAGCGAGGCAGTCAGGACATTCCCCAGAGAAAGGACGGTCGAAGGGCGACATAGTATGACAACAACGGAAATAGGCGTTATACAAAATATTCAAAGTGAAAGTAGCAAAAAGTGATAGTGATAAAAGTTAAAGTGATAAATTCGGTAAATTCAGTGCGGAAATAAAATATAAACTGGTATGCTATAATACGGGAATCTTATATTTATGAAGCCACAGGCATCGTTAAATGGACTTTGAACTTTATTTGTTAAGTGCATAATCATAGCTAATAATATGTTATTTGTACTCGTAGTGTTTAAAAAACTAATGATGCTAAGTGATGGCAGATGTCTTGGAACTTTGCTATAAAGAATTAAAATGTATTAAAACATATTTAATTAAAATAGGTCCAAAACGTAGGCAAGGAAATGTTTTAGAGAAAAAGTTGTGTGAAGCAAAGGAAATTTATGACAAATATACTGATATAATAAGTATTATTACTGACGATATAAAGAAAGGAAAAATAGGAAAAAGTGAAAAGATATTAATAGATAAATTTTGTATCGATTTTGAGTCATTGTATAAACAAATTTTAGATTTATGTGCTATGTCAGATACGAGTAGCAGTGAGGATACAAAAATGGAATCTTTTAATCTAAAAGTAGCTCTTAGTTTATTACCTTTGATGACAAATGATAATGAATGTTCGCTTAAACAATTAATTGATAACATAGAGTACTACAGCTCGCTATTGGCTAGTAATGAGTGTGAAAAGAAGTTAGTACAGTTTGTTTTGAAGAGTAGGTTGTCTCAGCACGCTAAATTACAGTTGCAGACAGATTATGCGAGTGTAGACGATTTGTTAATTGATATGCGTAGAGTGTTATTACCTCAAAAGTCACCATTTGCAATTCAAAACAAAATAAATCAATTAAAACAAAATGATCTATCAGTTCAGGACTATGGTAACCAACTTTCGGAACTTTTTGTGGATCTGACGGTATCGCAAGCCGAAGGTAATTTAGATGCATATAAAATGATTAAACCTTTGAATGAAAAGCTGATTATCAAAAGATTTGCCGATGGCTTGCGAAACCGGCGTCTTTCAACAATTATTGCAGCAAGAAACTACGGATCGATGAAGGACGCTATACAAGGTGCGAAGGATGAAGAAACATCCATAACTGACTCTTATTCGGGGTCTGGCGAGATATTAGGTATGTATTCGTCTAGAGGACGACAACAACACAACCGTGGACAATATGTAAACAATAATTATAACCAAACATATTATAATAGGGGTCGTAACAATGATTTCAGTGCTCGACGAGGCTACTACAATTCTCGAGGGGGGCAGCAGACATATCAGCAGAGCCGCGGGGCAGCACAACGAGGCCGAGGATCTCCATGGCGCGGTAGAGGTAAGTCTTATTATAGAAACCGTAGTAACCAAGGGATAAGCCAACCCCCCGTAGATGCGAATAGACACGCGGTTAATGTTTTAACAAGACCCGAAAATCAAGTACTTGAAAATGAGTTTTTTCGTGAATAACAAAGTTATTTTCGCAACTGATACTAACTATTATATTAAATTATCTTGTAAAAACAAAACATATTCTTGGTTAGTTGATACCGGCGCTACAATTTCAGCCTTAAAATATGAATATGTTCTAGAACAAAACTTTCCAATCCAAAAAGAGGACATTGTCATAAATGGCATTGGTGGCAAAGTCCATGCAATAGGATCTGTTTGTTTAACATTATCTGCGGGTGGTCATCACCTGAAATGTAATAAGTTTTATGTTTTCGATACGTTCCCATGTCGGGCGAATGGCATCATCGGGCAAGACTTTATTAATAAACATAACTCTATATTAGATTTTAGTAACCATACCTTAACATTGCTGACTCAGAGTAATCTGAAAATAGTTTTACCTTTACTGATTCATAATAATGCAATTGAAATATTTCCAAGATGTGAATCCATTCATTATTTGAGGACTGATTTTACAGAAGAATGTGTAGTACATTCTAAAGAAATTAGTGATGGAATATTTTTGGCAGGTTGTATAGCAACACCAGTTAATGGACGAATACCGATAAAGATATTAAATACAACAGATAGGTCATGTACATTGACAGACATTAATCCGTATATAGAAAAAATATCACTATACAACGTTTGTAATTTTGATAAATCAGAGCGTGATGCAAGTAGAGTAAAACAATTATTTTCAGTACTGAACCTTAAACATCTTAATAAGGAGGAGCAAATATCTATTGAAAAATTATGCGCAAAGTACTCAGACATTTTTTATTTACCAGGAGATAGATTAACTACAACCAATATTTATAAACATTCTATTACGCTTAAACCAAATGTAACTTCTGTATTTACAAAACCGTATCGTTTACCACACTCACAGAAGGGAGAAATTAAGCAACAAATTGATAAAATGTTGAATGAGGGTATCATCGAACCTTGTCGTAGCGAGTGGTCAAGTCCAGTACTGCTAGTTCCTAAAAAGTCAGATGGTACTAGTCCGAAAAAGTGGCGGCTAGTTATTGACTACCGTAAACTCAATAATTGTATTGAAGACGACCGATTCCCACTTCCAAATATTACTGAAGTGCTTGATTCGCTATCTGGCTCAGTTTATTTTTCACATTTAGACATGTATCAAGGTTATTATAATATTGAACTGGAACAGGAAAGCAGAAAATACACAGCATTCTGTTCAGGTCAATACCAAATGACCCGTATGCCAATGGGTTTAAAGACAAGTCCAGGATCATTTTCCAGAATGATGACCATGGCTATGTCTGGCCTGACATATGAAAAATGTTTAGTTTACTTAGACGATTTGGTAGTTTTTGGCAGAAACTTAGATAGTCATAACAAAAATCTGCAAGACGTTTTTGAAAGGTTGAGAAAAATTAATTTAAAATTAAACCCACAGAAATGTAACTGTATAATGTATACATACATATTATAGATGCATTACATCCAGACACAGAACAAATGATTATGCTCATCACACAAACATTTGTCCTGGGTGGGAATCGAACCCACGACCTCCGGTATAGCAGTCAGGGTCACTAACCACTAGACCAACAGGCCAGTCATATTAACGGCCATTACAACTGGCCACGGGACCTTTAACAAGCACCTTTCTGTCTTAAGAGTTACAGACGGTCCGCTCTGCAGTGCCTGCGTGGAGGAGGATGAGACAGCAGCTCATCTGCTTCTAAGCTGCCCTGTGGTCGCTGGATACAGGGCAAAGTACTTCGGAAACCCAGGTAACCTTCGTGAAATGGTTAGCAACACCAAGGCGCTGCTGGCCTTTCTTGAGGAGCTGGGGTGGATCGAGTGACTCATTTTTCCCACCCGTACGCAAAATACGCGCTTTAGTCGTGGAGTTGCGGACAACAGCCCCTCGTACCTATACCTAATACCTATGCCTATAACAGAAAACTTACCAAAAAAATGAAATACACAACACGGGATACCCATCACTATTACAAAACTTTACACAGCAACGTTTAACTAAATATTGTTTTAAAAACTTGTAACAAATAGAAATACAACTTTAACCTTAAGTAAACATCGGCCATATTGTTTATTGATGTCAACCTGAGTGTTGCCCTTCATAATTTGAAAATTACTACGAATCTACTATATCTAAATGAAATCATCATTATATACACGAAGAATGTGTATAAAATTTCAAGAAGCATTATTTTGAAATCTTTTTATTTTGTTGCAGTTGATTTTATGTTGCACACCTATTAATTAGGGATGTTGCGGATGCCGATTTTTTCACATCCGCGGATACGAATGTGGATGCGGAGTTTTGAAGGCTCACATCCGCGAATGCGGATGCGGATGTATAAATATTTTACAATCAGCTTTATCATGGTCCTCTATATTTAGTTTAAAATAATTCCTTTGTGTTGACATTGTTAATTAACTTGTTAGATAATATAATGTACTAATAACGGGAACCACGCTGGAACAATACAGGCCGATTTCTATCTTGTCATGTTTCCCAAAGCTCTTCGAAAGTCTCGTTTGTCCCATTATTACCAAATACCTGGAAACCATGCTCTCTGATAATCAACATGGATTCCGAGTTGGACGTTCTACCGAAACTAACTTAGTTAGATATTTAACAGACATATCCGAAGCACTCGATAACGGGCTCGAAGTCGATGCAATATACACCGATTTTAGCAACGCATTCGACAAGGTGAGTCATTTACTTTTGTTGCATAAACTTAAGCATAGCGGCGTCCACGGGAACCTGTTGAGGTGGTTTGAATCCTATCTTAAAAATCGCTCTCAATTCGTTGCAATCAATGGCTATGTTTCTTATGAATTCTATGCACGCTCCGGTGTTCCACAAGGTTCCCACCTTGGCCCAGTTTTGTTTTTGTTATTCGTCAATGACATCACAAGTCATATTACGCATTGTCAACCGTTATTGTTTGCAGACGACTTAAAGATCTACAGAAAAATTACTGGACTTGCAGACACCGCTCTTGTTCAATCCGATTTAAAAAATATAGAAAACTGGTGTATAAATAACAATATGACCCTACACGCCCAGAAATGCTTCCATATTCCCTTCTTAAGAAAGAAATCTAATATTCCTACAACCTACTCATTATGTAACACTTTGTTGGCAAAAGTATGTGATTTAGGTGTTCTGGTCGATAATAAACTCAGTTATAAGCCGCACATCAACGATATCGTAAAAAAAACAGCGCAAATGCTAGGCTTTATAAAGCGAAACACAAGAGGCTTCCAACTGCCCAAGACAAGAATATTATTGTTCAACACTCGTACGTAATCGGTACGTAATCGTTTGGAATACGCTAGTGTCGCCTGGAACCCGCCCTACGCAGCTCATTCTCAAAGGGTTGAACAAATACAAAGAGCTTTCACCAAACATCTTGCATTTCTAGAGAAATTAGTCATCGCTGTCCCTATGAACAGCGGCTGGATTTTTTCAAAATAAAGACACTGCGTGACCATCGCCGTTAGCGTGATCTAATATTCCTTTATAAAGTAATTAATGGGTATGTAAAATGCAGTGATTTAGTAGAGCGTATTCAGTATTCAGTCCCTTCAAAACTTCCCAGACATCCCATCTCTAGATTACTCCACATTCCTTTCCGTAAAACCAACCTTGGCCTCAACGCTCCCTTGCTCCGTATATGCAATACCCATAACAGTTTTTACAAATCACCAGACACCAATTTACACGGTATCTCACTCAAAAAGCTTAGGAGAGCAGTCTCGGAGGTATGAGCCGTAAAAATCTTCCAATTTTTATTCTGTTATTATACGTCAATGCCATATACCTACCCTATCCTCTCTTTTTTTAAATGTTTCAATGTTTAATTTCATGTGGAGGGGTTTTATGACGTCATATTTAGCTAGGCATTTAGTGTATATATTATTTTTAATTATTTAAGTTATTGTTTAATTTGTTTATTATTTCCTAGCAATTAATTTTATTAAATAAAATCGAGAAACAGCCCTAAAAAAAATGTTTAATTTTCTATTTTAGACATATTTCTATTTTTATTTTTGATTTGATTGTATCTGTGTTTTTTTTCCCTCTTTGTATATTTTTTTTTGTAGTAATTTTTAATAATTAATGTTATATCTAGCATGGTGTAAGCTGTGCATACCTGTAATAGGCATGCATACTAGTGCCTTGTTTTTAATATTATTTTTACAAAATCATGCATGTAATGCTGTTGGTGTGCCAATAAAAAAAAAATAAAATAAAAAGAATTTTGTTAAAAAACGATAAACTTTACCTACAATAAAACGTATTACCACAATAAAAGTACCTAATGGAACTTACCTGGCGCTTTCCGCTTCCCTTATACAACTATTTACACACTACGATCACTGTATCACAACTAGGGCTTTCAAATACCGGATTTTTTCAATACCGGTATCAATACCGGTATTAGAATATTCAATACCGTGATCACGTGATCACGGTATTGAACTCAAGTTTTTTTTTTAACTAGTGCTTGACTGTAACCCCTTCTCATAGAAACTTTAATTAGGAAATTAATAAAACCATTTAAATACGTATTTTTATTTTCGAATCAGTGTTTATTCTCTCTTAACCGTTCTAATAAGGTTCTAGTAAGCATGGCGCTACCGTACTGATTGTTTACCGGCGATTAGCAAATAAGATAGATTAAAACCATAGATCTGCGTAAGGTTTAGGCTTACTTGACGCTGTACATTTTTTACGACATTTCTAATAAGGTTAAAACGCAGTTCTAAGGTTCAAGTAATCATGGCGCTGCCGTACCTATAGTTTACTAGCTGATACATTCGATGCGTACCTATACTGCCCTTAGAGGTCAACAAGCGTCAAGACTCGTGTTTTTTCTTATTATTATGAGAATATTTCACATGTACTTGTTGTACCAAACTACCGATTAAATGTAGAATTTCGAACACGAAAATAGTTAATAAGTACTAATTAGGCAAAATTAATAATATTTGAAGTTAGAAAAGAGGATAGAGGGTTTCGATGTGGCTTACATCAAAACCGCTCAAATATTCAATTTTTACTGTCTAATTGTAGATCTAACGGATAACGTGATTCGTTAAATGAAAAATTATATTAAACAAATTGGATAATGACACAATTTTAGATGCTTCAATTTGTTGTGAATTCGTGATTAGTTTTTACAAAAAAAAAAAAAAATGCGGTCGCGTGATCCGTTGAGAATTGAGACAAACCCCATAAAATACAAGTATTAATATTATGTACCATGTTGCTCGTTAAGATTACAAACTTATCAAAAATACACAATGACCAAGTTTACATGCACATGTTATCCGGGCACCTTTGCAATACTGACTAACAAAACAATAACGTCGTATAGGGCCTATCATACCGTGATTGAAAAAAGACCAAAATATATCCGTGATCACGGTATTGCGGGATCCCGTAATACCGGTATTGAAAGCCCTAATCACAACAACACTCATTCAAAATATCTATCTACCTAAGTACCTAATCCTAATTTATCTCACTGTCCTGCTCGGAACCATTTTTCCCTTTTGTGTGTCATTGCCACACGTGAACTTAATGTCGATGAGAATAAAGAACACTTTAGAGAGTGTAATATTCCTTCGTAGTCAATCTAGTCTAGTAGGATATATATTGTCTGTGCGATAAAAAAACCGTCGTGGCGTAAAGTGAAAACAACATTAAAGATTTTAAGCAACCCAACCCAGCAATCCGTCAAATGCCAAACGTCATTTAATGTTGACAGAGGGTTTGTTTATTATGTTATTTTATTGTGATTTTTAATTAAAATCTTCAGAAATGTGATTAAAATTTTCACTGAGCTGCAAGGGAATTAATATTTAATATATTACAGTTTTGCCAAACATAACAAATGGCAAATCACACCATTATTGATCAAAACAAAGTCACGAACTTGGGGAACATTGGTATGCTGTTTTTTTGGTACGTAACATTTTTATTTTAATGTTTTTAGACTTACTAGGTGAACTCCTATCCCTGTTATTTCCAAATATACTATATAAATTAAACGGAAATTCATTTAAACATGACGATATTTGTTTATTTGGTTTTGGTCAATATATTCGATGGCTAGTATAAAGAGTATTGATACTTTAAATTTATAATGCATTTCGACTAACTTAGAATTTTTCTTTTCAGGCATAAGTAAGGATACAGTAACTAAAATAAAAAAAAGGCAAGTGCGAGTCGGACTCACGCACTGAGGATTCTGTACAAAACCTATGAAATCAATTCCCGAATTGAGTTACGAAGATTTTTCCGAATCGCATTTTTTTTTGTGGCGGATCCACAAATTTACTATTTTCTGATTTTTCCCTGTACTTATTCTATGAGAACTTGATTTATGCCAAATTTCAGGAGGTCTTCTTTTCTAGGTCAACGTCACCCCTTTGAACTTTGATTCCCTTGAGTATCAAAATATATGTTTTTTTGCGACATAAACGGCCGTATCATTTTTTTTCGTTATTCAGAAGTCTGATTTTTTCACAACTTCAAAAGACCGCAGATTTGAGTGTATGGTTTTAATTTTAACTCGATACCTCCAAGCGTTCTCGAGTTAAAGGGTCTTAACAGATAAACAGACGAACAACCAAGTGATCCCAAGGATCTTATATACGAGATGGTCCCTTACAGGTTAAATAGATTTTTTACGAAGCAACATTACAAATTCTGAAGTGTACTTTATTTTCATAATCATTATGTTCATATTTTTCATTGATTAGCAAAAGAGAAAATGTACCGAGGAAGACAACGAGAAAGTGGTAGTGTGTCCCATTTTTATCTTTAAATTTAACTAGGGTAAACATAAACTTGCTGCTAGCTACCATATTCCAGTCAGTGTTAATAGACCGATCCCAGTCAAAGTGATAATGGTTTTATCACTTTGACTGGGATCGGTCGGATTTTCGTTGGAACTGGATAAGTGGTCGTTGGTGGAACCTACCTAGATAAGCAGTACAGCAGTTTCTTCACGCTATTTTCCTTTACCGGTTCGTGTTTGCATTTAAATGTTCACCATCATTACAATAAAAAATCCACTGTTCGACATTGGCCTCCCCCAGGTTTCGCCACAATTAACGTCATTACGCAAAAACTTATAAACGGATGAATGTAATGATAAATGTTGCAATAATATAGCTTATAACCTATATTTGTGAGCAAGTTCAATAAATAGGCTACTAATATTATAAATGCGAAAGTTTGTGAAGATGGATGGAGGTACTGGTATGTATGGATGTGTCGCGCAAAAATTACTAGACAGATGAACTTAATCATTAACATTGCAATAATATAGCACATAAGCTATAACTTTGCAGTTTCATTAGGTGAGCAAATGCAGCCTATAGGATAATTTTTATTATAGGGTGGAGCCGCTGGAAGAAGCTAGTCTAACATAGTTTCAAAATATCAAGAATAAACAGTTGCAGTATAATGACGAAAAACGATATTTATCTAGGTACAGCAGCGCCCTCAAATCCCACGATGGTTTACTTTCCGCACAGACTCTAAAATCTTTGGTTCACAGATAAGTTGGTGGGTCTGTACTTCCGTATGCACATGATCGATCAGAGACGAGGACAGAGACAAAAAAGTTGCTGCGCAACGAAGTTGCTGTGGGCTCCCACCTTTAAAGATAGGACTTTTAGATTAGATTGGCTGGTATATTAAAAAAAATTACAGGAATCGAAATATAGAGTTATAATTCTCTTTGGTCACCAAGTGGCAAAGCCAAGTGGTCACTGACCTCTACTATTTATTCTGTGGTAGATGCTGACTGAAGTCTTGGTCTATCTGTAGGTTTTATAAAATCTTTGGAAGCCGCACAATTTTTAAACGAATAATATTTGTGAATATCAAAATGGAACCGGGGAAAATATTTGTAGTAATGCTTTTTGGGGGTTGTTGCCTGCTTTCATTATTTTTAGTTTATGGCGTGTTAATAGCTTCCTATATGCAATATTCGAGGATTCGAAGCAGGTACAATGATTAAACCCCAACCGAACGCCTGCGTTTAAAATAATATAATCTGGAAATATCATTCTACAGGTGTGTAATTAACAAAGACATTAAATATATACTACCAATAGACAGGACATAGCGAACAAAAGTCCAAACCGATACTTGTTACTGTGTAGTAACAAGTCGCTCAGTCTAGTATGACACCCCCTAAACGTCAAGTCGTGTTTGTATCCGCTTTAGGCACTAAAAAAAAGTCATTTTCTGAGAAAATATGCAGAGTTGCGCATTACGCTATTGCAAATCTTGTTATGGTAAAATTATTGGACCTAACTTCGGTTTATTTTCGTAAATATTCTTGGTATTTACGCAGTAATTAATTAAAATTTAACAATTTCCATGAATAGTTCTAGAACATTTGCTGATTTTATGATAGCGCCATCTATTGCTGAAAAGTTTAACCTTACCTAGCACACACCAGTGGCGTAGCGTGGGTTTTCGCCGCTTGGGGTCGACCAGAAATACGCCGCCCTTTGTTGTTTATTGTGTTTAAGAACACAAGTATTAAGAACGACTGCAGGTATCCCGTCGGGGCCACTAGCTTTATTCTTACGTACGTCTTTCTGATGGATACGAATATCCAACATACTCGTCACGTACAGTAAGGCCCCAAAAGTCCATAGGAACGCTAAAGATTACATTGCTACGAACCGAGCGAGCGCGATACTTCCGTGCGTATGTGTGCGCATGTATGAGTATCCACATTCCACAGATAACACACACTAAGGAACTGTCGTCGCACTGAGCTTAAAAACATTATTATTTTTCTGTTCTTACCATAGCATTGATAAAATTCGCGCAAATACGTCATGTGCTGGTAGCCGTGTGAACTAAGTGTTGGATTCGCAAATCACGTAACCCGAGTTCAAATCATGGTCGGTCCGTTGCAGTTACTTCTTACTTTGAAAATTCCCAATCTATATTGATATAGTTGTTTTTTTATATTTCTATGAAAAATACTATTGCATTTTTTGCACTAAATAGTTGCAAATTACGAATGTGATCTATTAACCACAAGAAGAATCACATTCGTAATTTGCAATTATTTAGTTATTACATCTTTTCGATGTTATGAGGTGGAAATAAAAAGACGTGTTTAATAAAAATGTTTATTCTTTATATTTACAAATTAAACATTTATGAGAATTGTGACGTCGAATTGTTACCTAGACAAAAAGTTATCTTGTAACCGTTATCTATGTTACGCGTAAGATTGTTTGTTGGAAGTATACCCACTTAGAGCCATATTTCACCGGGACACCCTGGTAGCGCCACTGGTTGCGCTACCATGGTGTCCCAGTGAAATATAGCAAGACACCAAACAAGACACCAAACAGACACCAGCGCAAAGATTTTAGGTATCCTATGGATAATCTAGATTGCCTACGCAGCAAACACACTTTATAGTGTTTTTTATTCTCATTGCCATTAAGTTCATATTGACAAGCAAACGGAGAAAAATGTACTGAAAAAGACAACGAGAAAGGGTCGGTGTGTCCCTTTCTTACCCCCATTTGAACTAGGGTAACCATGATTTTACTAAATTAATTGTTATTATTTTTGACACTGCAGCATGTGATATTAATTGATGGTGTATTTTTTTTTATATCGACAGCAAAGTACCAATATCTCCAAACTGTCTATGAATCCTGAAAACAAAAAAAAAACACTTTGAATTTTACTAAGGCGATTATCACATTGCCACGTTCCACGCAGCGTAGCGCGTAAATGCGTGTACCTATTAACATTGCTTGTAAGTATCTCCATTTGTATAGCAAATAAGCACAGTCCAACATACCAAAAATGCATTCACGCGCGTTCATGCAGATCACACGCCTACATGAGGAGAAACATGCACACACGCGCGTGGGTGCGGGGCGGCACGTAAGGTATGGCACACTGAGTCTCGTAGTGTCATATAATTTGAATGAAATGAGTCAGAGCCTGCGTCAATTTACAAAATGCTCCTACGCGCGTGAGTACGTAAAAAGACCCACACGATGATGCAGATCTGCATTTCCGCAAGTACGCGCGTTGGTGCGTTGACACGCAACATGCAGCATAATGCGCGGCATTGGGATAATCGCCTGAAACACGCGGAAAACCCTTTTTAAATTCATAGTGGTAAATGATGATATTCTTGAAAAAATATTTTTAGGAGGTATTGATACTTCGCGGTCGACCAATATAATATACTAGCATTTGCTCGCGGCTTCGCTCGCGCACATAAAATATAGCCTATGTCACTTAGGAATAAAGCAGCTTTCTATCGGTGAAAAACTTTTTGCGATCGGACCAGTACTTCCAGAGATTACCTAATATGGCTTGTTCGTCAACTCACTTAAGCAATTCGCGAGAGTCCGCGCGAGTTGGGACCTTCCGATTTCACCTACTTTTTCTGTCGTCATCTCGCATAAACGTATAAAATACAGTCAAATAATTGTTATTAATTGTAATTGTTATTACTATAAATAATTAGCTATTGCCCGCGGATTTTTTCACGCAGGCTGTACCGGTTATCTACTTAGATTTCGGGATATTATGTTAAAGGTGAGGAATGAGTCGAGTAGGATGTGGCCAATGCAAATGGTACACGATACCCAAGTTATTTTAAAAACATTTTACGTTACTTTTAACTTTCTCATGTTACCTGCACCTGTATGGTCCTCACCTCACCAAGGCAAGTTCGGTCGGTTCCTGCATCGGATTCAGACGGAAGTAACGCTCGGGTATCACTATTGTGTGGACCACCCGGAGAACACGGTGGAGCACCCGAAGACATGGTAGAGTTGTGCCTCGCTCGGGCAGAGCACCGCTGTTTCCTCGAGGAGGCAATTTTTGGCAACAACCTTTCACGCAGGGCCCTAGTTCAGACTATGGTCCGGAGCGAGGAGGAATGGCAGGTCGCCTCTTTCTGCGAAGCAGTAATGTTAGCGAAGAAGGAGGCCAAAGGACCATCGGCCGCCGAAATTCCGACCCCGACGACGGACCACGGTAGACGCGGGCTTGCGGACGCCGAGCAATGGGTAGTCCGCTATCCGACCGTCCGGTAAGTTACCGAACTGAGCTCAGTCGTCAACAGCGCGTGATCGATATGCTCCTCAAACAGATGACATCAAATCGTAGGAGTCCAGAAGGGCCGATGCCCGCAAGCTAGAACCCCCGCGTATTCCTGAAAAGGAAATCCGTAGTCCTAGAATGCAAAGGGCAACTGAAGGTCACAGGTTAATCATGAAATGGAACGCATCTTAGAAAGATTTTGTTCATCGTGTGGGCGCTCTTGACTTTTTTGACACATACATGACGTATCGATACTGCATATTCACTCACTTACGTGTATTTCTAAGTCTCATTAACTAATATTTGTACGTCAACTTTGGTTGCTTATTGCTGATAATGTTGTGATTTGTTGGTAATTAATAGGTAAATATGCAATATTATATTATTGTAATGTTGATTAATATCTGTCTCATTACCGATAAGTGTTTTATTTTAAAGTCAAGTCGAACACAATTTCTAATACATTTTTAGTGGGTAGGTGGCTACCTATGTTATAAATTTTTTTTTAGTTGACTGTACATAAATACGTCAGATTTTCAAGTCTGAGCGAGTTGACGACAGAAAAAGTAGGTGAAATCGGAAGTTGCCAGCTCGCTTGGACTCGCGCGTATCGTTTAAGGCCCAAACGCCCGAAAAGTGCCATAAAACAGTGATTTTCTGAAGTCGACTCCTCGCTAAAGGCGTTTGAAAAAAGTTTGCTTGTAGGTCCGGCTGGTATTTTTTATTTATAGTTTTTTTTATTGAGATAATAAAAACAATGAAAATTAAAAGCAAAATTATTTATACATTTTTGAAAAAAAATATCTATTTTTTTTTTCAATTTGACGTAGTCAATTTGTCGAATATTACCAGAATTTTGTGATAGATTCCATTCATCATGATATGCTCTCTATGCAAATTCTGGCATCCTGTTGCAGTTTTGTGTTGTTGAGAGCTGCAATTTAATCAGCTAGTGTTTATATAACAATAATAATAAATAATTTATTAGTTTGGTGGTGATCACTTGCTAAGCGATCTCCTGCTTGATGAGCTCCTACATGTTTTCAATAGCGTTCATGTCTGGTGTATTGGTGGACTAGGGTAAAACATTAATGTTTTTTAGCCAAGTATGCAGTGACACCCTTGGTTTTGTATCACAATGCAGATTATGCTAATTCGGGTATAAAAATGGACTCTTCGTCAATAAGGAACCATTTCATTATTTTCGAGATGCGGCAGCAGTCCAGTTTCTAGTACTTGCTTGTACTGGTCATGCCTCATGGTCCCTTTCACGATATGTAGACCTTGGCTTGAGATTAAAGACCACATCATAATACTAATTGGGAATTAAGCTGTCTTCTGTTCTCTTAACACCAGTTTTTATTCTCCAGAGCGTCGTCGGAAAGGAGCATTTTTTGAACGGACAAAAGAGCTTTTGTCAACCAAAACCTGAAACGTCGATTCATCGGAGAAACATGTCTGAAAAATTATATTATTTCATCAGATAATGGCAGTAGTTGTACGTTGTACTGTACTATTTAAAGTCTTATTTTTAGCCGACTTCAGTCTGAAACAGTCATATTTTGATGTTGTTTGGCCCTGTGCAATAGTCTCTTCTTATTGACCTCGGTGAGGCGTGGTTTTTTGGTAGGCCGATGATCTATCAACTTCTCTTTTGCTTACTCTCGAAGAATTGTCTTATTTTAAACTTCTAGGCTCTCGTATTTTGTAATCGTGGTAAGGTCTTACCTGTCTAATATACATATTAGTTTTTGATTAGTTGTCTAAAATATAATGTATTAATAACATCTTGAACTTCTTTAGAACACAATGGCTCGTAGTACGAACTAATCTATGGACACACTAGTAGAAAGGGATAGAGAGTGTTCTTGAGTCGCCACACCCAAGAATATTTTATACTATATCTGGATTGATTATATCAACCTCAAAAATGTACTGAAGAGTACGATACTAGAACGCTCTTTTTTAAAGTCTTTTTTATTTTGTTTTGTAGACTATTCTATAATGAGGGATGTCGTTAGATAGGTCTTTTAAAAATACTGCGAGTGTGTGAAAACTTAGGGATCAATTTAGGAATCCTACTGTGAATTATAAATATAGTTTTTACCTAATGCTAGTTTTCAGTTAAACCTTATTGAGTTAACAGATGAAAACTAGTTTATTTATTTATTTCCACACTGACAAGGTGTAATTTGTTAAGCTTAAAATAAAGAAAAAACAGGTTAAATAAAGTAACACTTATAGGTATTTCACCTAATAAGTTTCAGTACATTTGCTATTACTATCTTTGTCATGGACGGCTTAATATTCTCACTTTACTCAGATTTCTATAAACACACTTGTTTTTCCAATTGACAATGGACTTGGCAGAATAGTCAAAATCGGCTCAACTTGAATAAAGAATACACAAAAAAACACTAAAACGATCAAAAAAAATTTTAATTTCGGAAGTCGATGTTTCTGGTTTATTTTGTTATTTAACTGACTGAACCGTAAAACAAACATAAGTAACTAATTGTTGTTATAGATAGTTTTTGTTAAAAAACTAACTGTTAGTTTGGTTTGATTCTACAGTTTTGTACCAACTTTATGGTTATATATATTTTTGTTAATTTTTTTGTATATTTAATTGGCTATTAAATTGGGACATATTCCCTATGCTATGGCTATTATATTGGTCTTGTTCATCAGTTCAACTTCATCAAATGATACTTTTTGACTGTAGTAGAATGTAGATGAGTATATTATAGACTATGAATATGAATATAGAGACTTCTTGATAAAAACACCAAAATCCCTATAGATATACACACATATATAATCAGCCTTTTTAATGTTCCCACTGCTGGAACTCAGGCCTCCTCTCTAGGAGAGGGAAACGAGCGAAACGGCCCGTGCTTCTCAGAACGCGGACGCGTTCAGCGCGGACTGAGGCTTGGAAGTGGTGGGTTCAATGAAAAATGTATGAAGATTTTTTAGAGTGGTTTTATTTCGGTCACAAAACATAAATTTATTTATGTAAGTTCAAAATAATTAGCTATAGGTGTAGAAGACTATATAAACTGTGGTATTTTATGATTTTTAAGCTAAAAATGTGCACTGGATTTAGCTTACGCGACCTATTCAAACCCTTGTTTTGTAATTTTCTTGATTAGTGCGTCCGTAAAATTGTATTTAACTATATGGAAATCTTATACAAAACCATAATAATTTTTTTATGCCATCCTAGAGATGAATATGTATATTGTCTTTTATTACATGCCGTGTCATCCTCATAGATATGATTCGTGGTGCATTATAATGGTACCCGAAAAACCGAGATAGTTGTCTAAAAGGGTCAAAACGTCCTTAATAACATCTTGAACTTCTTTAGAACAGAATGTCTCGTAGTACGAACTAGTCTATACACACTAGTAGAAAGGGATAAAGATTCTTGTATGGTACTTCTTTATTACATCTTTGAGGTTGTCGTAATCAATCCAGATTGTATTGTACAAGATTCTTGGTTCACTGTCACTGACGTTTGACAGTTGGTTAATTATGGTTTTCAAAGGTTAGATTTCCATCTTATCACATACTCTTTGGTGGGGGGCGTGACTGGCGGCCGGACTGGTGTCCGCACTGGTTGCGCCACCAAATTGGTTGCGCTACCAGTGGTGTCCCGGTGAGTAACGCTCTATAGAGCTCTATACATTTTGCTGGTGGCGCAACCAGTTGCGCTACCAGTGGTGTCCCGGTGAAATATGGCCCTTAGACCATTCATAATATGAATAACGTAACAATGGACGGATTTTAATAAAATAAAATATAGGTAATTGTTTATATCCAGTTATTTATTGAAAAGTGATATATGATTTAGACTTTGTAAACATTTTATTTTTGTGTAACGTCACAATTAATGTATTGAGGTCATAGCTTAATTGTTCATTTTCTTGACGAAAAGAAGATTGAAACTAAACCTCAATTTCTGTTAAAAGAACTTTAGTTCTCACAAGATAATCGTCAATTAGATGAGCAAAATAAAATGAACTATAATATTATGTTATAAAAGTGCGGGTAGAAGAATAAAAAACGAAATAGACTCATGATTATTGTCAACAAAATTGATAGCGAGTTCACTGCATTCTTAAGATGAGGCGATGGCACAAATTAAAAGATATAGCTGTTTTAAACGAAAGTAAACACAATATAATACAGTGTTTGTTAACGAATAATCACAGATATGTCAAAATAAAATGGTAGGCCCTTTAGTTTAGTTAACATTAAACATTTAGTGCGAAACGTAATTGTTCTTGTTTGTGCCTCTCTGTCAAGTACGGCTTTTTAGCAGGTTTTCTGTAGTGCACGCCTTCAGCGTGAAGTGCACGGCGAACAGTATCCATCGAGGTGTCATATAATTCCGCAAAATGTCTCGTTGGTGCGAAACCATTCGTTTCGTATACGTCCACCATATGTCGTCGCTGCGCCTCGCTAATAAGCTTCGGTCTCCCACTTCTCTTTCGACTAGCAAGGCTACCTTCTTCCTCATATCTTTTTAGCCAAAGATTTACAGTATTTTTCTAAAATAAAAAAAATATATATTAGGCAGCTATACCTACTTCACTTCATTTTCATTACATAAAATGTTAATAATCATAATTATTGAATATAATTTTAAAATAAAACTGCATTTATTAATCCAATAACCAATCCAATAAACCCAACGATTTACGTATTTCTCTTTTAAACCTCATAAAGATACGATGAATGGATTCATAAATGGCATACGTTTTAATTAGAAGATTAATTTGTAATAAAGTTACAATTCATTAATAGCTATTATACTTACATTCAGTCCGGTTTCTTCAGATATTTGTGTTTTATTAAGACCAGTTTTATGCAGCCCAATGATAGTCGCCCTCACTTCAATACTAATATTAGCCTGCATTTTGCGAATATTACAATACTGTCAACCACACGTCACTAACCAACAACTACAACCAAACGACAGTTCATTTCGGTCAAGTTAAAACTCATGTCTACCTCGCAGAAATCTAATTCTTTATTTAGTTTTTTTGTGATCTACCTTTCTAACTCTAAGAAATGTGTGAACAAGTTAAAGAATAATTTAATATATGTAATGCAAATACATAACTTCCAATCGGGTAAGAACTTACAAAAAGTCAATAATTGCGTGGGATTTGAACTAGCGTCACACTGATTTGCGATTCAATCTGTGTGCCTATACCACTGGGCCATCTTGACTTACGCTAAGCTGATGAAATTGTGGATTTCAATCATTTGTTAGCGAAACTTGAAAATAAAAGGTCGTAAGTCAAACTAAACGACAAACGAATACGTTTTAAGAATTCTTATCGACTTTTGCAAATGATAGTACGATTTATTTAATGTTTTTTTTTTAATTAATAAATCGTTTGTACCATTGAACGCAATAACTTATGTGAACATTTTTCGTACTCAAAAGAGGTTGAAAAAAAAAGGTTTTAACTACATTATAGCACTAGTGCGTAATGGTAATCAAAATGTCACAGTTTGGTAATAAGTGCCTTTTAAATAGGGTGACTGGTAATATTAGTGACCGATACTTAAGGGCCAAGCGCCCGAAAAGTGCCATAAAACAGTGATTTTCTGAGTCCTACTCCTCCGTAACGGCTTGGTCAATTGGTTTGAAAAAAATATATGTTTATTATAGATTTATGAATCAATAATATTTGACAAAAAAAAAAAAAATTTAGCAATAGCGCAAATTTTCGCAACTTTTCCCTACTCCTTCAAAACGGCTTGGACCTTTAGAAACATTTTTACACATAAAAATTGGTGGTTAAATATTCTTCAAAGTGAACATTTCATATGTAAACCAATCAATATCTCTCAGAGAAAATGGATTTAAAGCGCTTTCCGGGCGCTGCTGGCCGCAAATAAATGCACAGATTTGCGTACTGCCGCCTAGCCGAGTGCGAGAGTTGCATTCACATAATTTCGGCCAGATGGTTCAAGGGACTATACACCTTAAACACGTGATTGTACTCATGATTACAAACAACTTATCCAAAGAAACTTTTTTTTTATCCTCAATTTTTTTTTTGGTCATGGAAAATGTTTTTTATACGTTCTATGTAAGTCTTAAGTTTGCGCCTTTTCTTCTTCTTTCTTTTCATTCGTTGTGTTACAATAACCAAACAGCTGTATAAAATTCGCGCACGCGCGCCTGCGACCGATCAACTGTTAGCTGCATTTTGTTATTGTGATAAAACATGAAACGAATAAGTAAAAAGAAAAGTTTCTTTGGGAAAGTGGTTTTAATCATGAGTATACAACGTGTTTCAGTATCGGTCACTATACCGTTACCCTATACTGTTACCGATTACCAGATACACTATAGTTTACATGTGTCCTTCACTAGCCTTTTCACGCAGCATTTTATCCGTGTCCACTTCCACAGGACTCGTGTATTTTTTCAGGATAAAAAGGTCATTATCATTTCAGGCGCAGAACGTCCACTGCTGGACATAGGCCTCCTCAGAGTGTCACCAAAACGCTCGGTCCTGCGCGTCTCACATCCTCCCTGAGGTGTAGTTGACCTATAGTATAAAGTGTATAACCCTATCCTTATGAATGTATCTTCTACGAGTACTAATGTATTAACGCACTTATACTCTTTTAGTCACTAATTAAAGGTAGTCGCTTGACAACAGTTGTTTCAATACACTACATCCCCACATGGTGACCGTTGCTATTTCTTGGGCGCGTGACGCGTTTTCTGTCTCGGCGTAGAGTTACGGCTCCAAAACAAAGTAAATAAATTGAACTAAGTTTGTAATAAATTGGCCTGGAAATATTTGTGATAATGGAACTATCCTCATTAAAATAAATCAGTATCTACATTTGATAAATTAATTCACCGTCCGGAAATTCAGTGAAAATGTGTCGTTCCAACGTAGAAAAGGAGACAGTCTTCGTGAACCAGAATTCTGCGGGTTCCAATAATGCACACATTTCGATGTTTCAGTATTATCTTCATAGTAATTTGCGTTTTACTGGGTCTTGGCATTATATATTTTGCATGGAAGCAGTACAGGAATTGCCACCATTCCTGGATCAGGGACCAGATGCGACGATCTTCTTCGACTTCGATCGACGATCGAAGGAAATCTTCCCAACTAACATTTTGGTGTTACGAATTAGTGCTACGTGAGCTGTTCAAAAGATTTTTTATAGCCTAAGGTCTAATATGGGCACTATTATTTGGTGATATAGCGCGTTTTAACTGTCTTATAACCCTGATTTGGGCCCACGATTTTAGAGCTTAAAGCGACTTAATTGTTATAGAGTAGAGATAAATGAGTGACAATAAAGAGCTAGTAGCTAAAGAGAATAGTGCTATTGAAGCAGTGCTTACTGCTTTAAGTGTGTTGTAAGCTATACGCAGGTTACACCTGCAAGCTAAGGTAGTAATCTTAATCTATGTATATAAAAGGAGAAACTGACTGACTGACATATCAGCGCATAGCCGAAACTATCGGGAGTAGGAACGTGACATTTTGCACAAGGCTTCCTTTTATGACGTAGGGGAGCACTAAGAAAGGATTTTCCGAAATTCAGCCTCTAAGGGGGTAAAAAGGGAGCATTCCTTAAGTGTGAAATTTATTTTTTTGAGGGCCAATCAACTCAAAACTTTGTACAAATATTAACCTAAATTAGTTTTAAAGTTTGACATATTTATTTTTTCAGTATTATCCCCAGTGCCAGATTTAGGGAGTGTTAAAGTTTGTATGGGAATAAATAATATAATAACTAATATACTTGAAACTTGGCACGAATACATATTTAAATAAATAATAAAGATTCCTATTATTGGTTTTTCAAAACTACCCACAAATTACGGTTTAGGTCGTGTTCAAGATTTTTTGAATTCTTACTGCACGGCCTAATATACTCGCAACTCGATATTAGAAATTAAAAAACAAGCCCTCCCACTCAAAAAAAGAGTATCTACATCTAAATGATGTACTCTTTTTTGAACTTTCTCAAAAATAGTTCAACATTAATTTATGTTTTGGTGAAATGGATTCCTCCATGTTTGTATGAAATATCTTATTCTTTTTTTAATGTGCGAATAGATTTTCGATATACGTACCCGTGTGATAACCTAATTCTATAATAGCGTATCAAATATATTGCATATACGTACAACGACATCTATTGGCACAAATTGGTACAAACGATAACATATAATTAATTGCAAAACAAGTTGGTGAGGTTCTTCAATGGAAAATATGCTAATTTAATGTTTGCTAGGCTATGATTGTTTAGATGGGTAGAACTAAAAGACGTCAAAAGTAGGCAAGATGTTGGCACTCATCAGTTGAGTCAGATAGTGGTATTACCATCCTCTTTCACCGGTGGGCCGAGATACATGCGCGAGCGCACTCAATACGCCATTCACTTATGTATGTCATCTTGGCCGCCCAGACTTATTTGTCGCCTTCACGTGCAACCCTCGGTGGGAAGAAATTAAAGAAAAAATCTTTCCTGGTCAAAAATCTCACGATCACCACGATATCATCACACAAATATTTCACATCAAAGTAAAAAACAATGATGTACTTGAAAACTAAAGGAAAAGTATTCCGTGAAGTTCCGTGATACATGTACCATCGCGGTTATTTCTGCCTGATCACTTATAAAAATTTTTGCTTGAATCCTGCGGCGCGGCCCCAAACCAAACCGTTTAGTAAGTTTTCGTTTCGAGCGCAAGCAAAAATAAACTTAGCGGTGGTCAGGTGGAAGAGTCTTTGTTGGTACACATTAGAATACCAACATTCAACAGACGTCGGCACATTCATATTCTGTTGTGGCTAAAAGACCTTCTTATTGCACCGATAAATGGGCTAAACAAATCCATATGTCATAAGCGTAGCTGATGTTGTTCACACAAACACCGTCGACGTGACAGCCAATATTAATGCTACTGAGCTCACCTATCAGTTTCTTTATGTATAAGTTGAAAAGACGAGGAGAGCTCAAACCCCCTTGCCTCACCCCACAATCCAGCCCATACATATCAGAATAAGCGCCAGCCCACTTAACTTTATTCCTTTGAGTACTGTACCAATATTCAAACAGTGATATAACATCAGCCGGGACGTAGTGTCATGAGTGAGCTTATGCCAAAGCAGGTCATAATTGACCAGGTCGAACGCCTTCCATAAATCCAAGAAGCATGCTATAACAGGGCTCTTTCTTTCCGTATAATATTGGACAGTCTGAATTAAAAAAAATACACTAAAACGATTAAAATAACTTTCATTTCCGAAGTCGGTGTTAAATAAGAAACAAACAATACTTACTGAGAAATCGGTTTTTTTTTTTGTAAAAAGTTTTTTATTTATTAGAGGGTGGAGCTGCTGGAAGAAGCTAGTCTAACATAGTTTCAAAATATAAAGATGTACAGTCTTACTGTAAGAACATCACAATTTTGTTCACATTACAAAAACGATATTTAAATCTACAATAGGGCCCTCAAATCGCACGACTATTTACTTTCTACACAGACTCTAGCTTACAAAAAAGTCGCGTCGATGCTACTTCCGTTTGCACATAATCGATCGGAGACGAGGACAGAGACAAAAAAGTTGCTGGGCAACGAAGTTGCTGGTGGGCTCCCTCCCTTAAAGATAGACTCTGACCAACGAAATATGGCAAAATAAAAAGGAGGCCGTATTAAAAAAAATTGAAGCTGTTCACCCTAGCTGTACGCCACTTAAACGGAGTTGATACGTTTGATTATTCATGAAAATAATAAGTATACGATATATAAAGGGTGTAAGGCACAGCCCTCTACAAACTTTAAGGGCTTGCTCAGTAGACGAAACTGAACAACCTACCACAATTTTTTTTTTCAGGAAACGAAATAACAATCTCTTTATAATTTTTTATAATTTTGTGTGGTGAGGCGGATTTTTTTTTCGTTTCCTGAAAAAAAGTCTTGTGGAAGGTAGTTCAGTTACGTCTACTGAGCAAGCCCTTGAAGTTTGTGGAGGGCTGTCCCTTACACCTTGTATATGATGCATGTTTCTATAACAATCAAACATGTGCTGCTTATTTAGCCGCGATATTCAATGCAGCCTAGACTCAAACATGTCCGTTCACTGCCAAAAGCAGCCTGATCACCTTGGCTCCTGCTTTTTAGAATGTATCCTTAGAGTGTATCGACCGCCTTTAGCTCTTGGGAGTTGAAATTTCCTTAAACTTTGGGCAGTTCATTGAGAACAAAGCTACGGTAGCTGCTAGGAAACTCGACATTCATGCAAAGGTTAGATGGCACTTAGTGGCGGATTAGCCATGTAGCAAGAGTAGCAAATGTTACAGACCCCCCCATTTTGGGGCCCCGCGCATTCAGTTATCCCGCATTAAAAACACGAACAAAAAAACCTAGTATAAATATTGGTACTGCGTGAAACCTAAATACAGCTGATTCCTTTGGGTGTGATGAGATAGTCACTTTACTTCAGACTTTCCTACAAACAAACTACAGAATAGAACATCTCTTAGAATTTATCCCATCATCATACATTTTACGCAAGTGATCTTAAAATCCACGGAGTTATTGGTGAATAAAAGCTTTGTTCAAGCTTATTTTAGAAAGGGTAGCTTTAGCCAGCAGCTTCTAAAAGCGCTACCTAAAATCACTTAATTTTAATATGTGTAGGTTAAGTTCAATCTTAATAACCCTACTAAAAATAAGCTTAAACAAGGTTTTTAGCGAATTACATATTTTTTGTGCCTATGTGAATATTACATTGCCTGTGCGTAGTGACATTTGGCTCTGAAACGTAGTCGTTCACAATGCGCCTCATCAGATAGTTTTAAGTAACACAAAGAGTAATGGAGAGGAAGATAAGCTTAAGTGGCAGTAAGCTGGGTACATTGCTCGTAGAACAGATGATCGATGGGGCCGAAAGGTTCTGGAATGGCGACCAGATACCTGAAGACGTAACGTTGAAAGGCCTCGCAACAAGGGTACCGATAACCTTTTAATTAGTAAGGTTCACGTGTATTCGATGGAGGCGTGTTAAACAGGACCGGCCGTTGTGGTGACATAGGAAAAACCTTGGTCTAGCAATGGAAGCCTTTCAGCTGATGATGACTATCGATGTTGATATGTTGATGAGATAAATCTCTCAGAAAGATTACTCCAATTAAAAATTGGCTAAATCTGACCTCTTCAAAATGTTGCATCCTATTTGTAAATCTTAACTATACAGCTTTTCTGTATAAATTCACAAAGGCTTCGCCATCATCATCGAAAAGACTCCTTAATTCTGTATTACTTGTCAGAAGAAAACCTAAAACGTCCTAAGCAAAATTCTAATCATTCGGGGTATGTAAAAAACGATCATCATCTAGGTTTTCCAAAAGTACTAAATATTAATTAGTATCTTACAACTAAATTAATTGATTAGGCCCTTTGTTTGAATTAGCAATAGACTCCGCGTCGGTTTAATCCGGCACTGACGGCGCTTCACACCAGGGGTGTTATTCTCTAAGAAAGCGCAGCGCTGGCACAGCGACGAGTCGTCAGCGCAGTACATTGAATTAACAACCTAATGCCCCTTAACATTGAATTGTTAATTCAATGTATTGCGCTCACGACTCGTCGCTGTGCCAGCGCTGCGCTTTCTTAGAGAATAGCACCCCTTGACAACATCGAATGTTATACAAAGCACAGGTCCAATCATTTGTAGAGCCCGTGGGTCTTTCAATAAACAACTTCCTGGAATATTAAAATTTGAATAAAACAAATTGTGTGTTATCGATTTTTTACCCGACTGCAAGAAGGGGGTTATGTTTTTCGCGCGTATCTTGTATGTTTGTATGTATGTAATATTCTTTATTACCTCATATCTTCCAAACCACTAAACAGATTTTTATAATTATTATTATATTAATATATATTTTATTCTGCAATATGGACATCAAATTAAAGGGCTTTTCATGAGAATTTCAAAATGGTATGTCATGACCATATTAAAAAAAGTACAACACGAAATCTATGCTATTTATTTTGTACTAAGGCGAATGCCTAGATCGGTTTTTTTTTTATTTTATAGTGATTTTACGTCTAAAATATAGTGAATAAATAGTGATATTATAATTGTTACTAAACAAAATTAAAATAAAAAATTAATTTAAAAAAATAAAAAAAAACCGGGCAAGTGCGAGTCGGACTCGCCCATGAAGGGTTCCATAGCAGCAACTAACATAATAAAAAGTTCTTGTAATGTGTTGTAACTTTGATCGATGTTTTAATAATAGTGTATTTTTTTCGGTTTATGACGCATTAAAAAAAAACTACTTACTGGTTTTCGTTCAAACCAATTTTCGTTGGTAGATTTTATAGTAATGTACATCATATATTTTTTTTAGTTTTATCATTCTCTTATCTTAGAAGTTAGAGGGGACACACACACACATTTTACCACTTCGGAAGTGTCTCTCGCGCAAACTATTCAGTTTAGAAAAAAATTATATTAGAAACCTCAGTATCATTTCTGAAGACCTATCCATAGATACCCCACACGCATGGGTTTGATGAAAAAAAAATTTTTGAGTTTCAGTTCTATGTATGGGGACCCCCAAAATTTATTGCTTTTTTTCTATTTTTGTCTCACATTTTTCTTGTTACACATAGGCAAACGAGGTATACGTGGCCTAAGTTCGGGAGGTATGTTGCGATATTCCCGAATCGCACACTCCAAAGCACTCCTCAGTTCACTATTGCACTGGTTACTTACGTTAGTGACCGTGTCAGAACTCACCTCGTCTGTGTGGAAAGATATGTGGCTGGACGATGGTACCACAGCTGGTACCACAGGCTGCGACGGAGGGGTAATGACACGGTCACTCATTTCCGTAGCGGGATGTCGTGTAGCTCACGTCAAATTCCCAAACAGTGACGTAGCTACACGACCAAAACCAGCTGTGCCGGCCTGACAGTGCAGGATCGAGCGTCGTATCGGTGGAGCTAGAGCACTCATCGGCAAACTAATCTGCTTCAGGGAGGGCAACACTCGCCCAAGAGTGATGCGCTTTGTGAGACGGGCATTTTCGGGGACTGACTTCTGCCCCCGAGACTATGTGTCTCGAGTCACAGAACGCATCGACTTCCTGAAGCAGAAGGTGTATGCATGGGCAAACCGTATCCGCAGGTATAAGCGGCGGGTTGAGCGATACACCCAGAATCGCACATTCCGGAGTAATGAAAGGTGGGTTTATAGGGCTTGGGAGCGACTGGACCAATGTGTGACTGACGCGTGCCTCCCGGATGATAACGCCATGAGTTCATTCTGGCGTAATATCTGGTCGGTGCCTGTCAGTCACACCGAGGGTGACTGGACTCGGGAGGTCGAGCGAGTGTGCGATCCAATACCACAAATGGGGGCAATCGACATCAGCCCCCAAGATATAGGTCGTGCAGTCCGTCCGTTGCCTAACTGGAAATCTCGAGGGCCAGACGGGCTGCACTATTTCTGGATTAAGTGGTTTACAAGATCGCGTGCTCGCTTGGCATATCAGTTTCAGTCTGCCTTAGAGTCAGAGTCGCTGCCCCAGTTCCTAACAACAGGAATAACCCACCGGCTCTATGAATCAGGTAGTACTGCGGAGCCTAAAAATTATAGACCAATCACGTGTTTGTCGACGGTCTATAAAGTTCTTACATCCATACTGAGAAGTAAAATTAATAGTCATATTGATGAAAATTCGATCATGTCGCCTTCTCAGAAGCAAGCCTGGGACGACATACAGGTGATATCTGCGCAGGCATTCAAAATTAAGATCTTTCGGACGCTAAGAACTTTGACGGTTTCATAAACGGCAGTGGTGGGCGTCCAGAATCTTAAGGAGAGAAGAACCTTTAGAACCGTTCTCTGCGCCCTCTCGACCTCAATCATGTGAGTTTTACCGGTGCCACCCTATGCGCAAATAGCGTAACCCAAGATACAGTGGCATAGGGCTTTGTATGTTTGCATTAGAAGTTTGTAGCTTGCAACATGTCTAAGGGTTTTAAACATGTGGATGAGCTTGCGTGCTCTTTTAGCTGTGGCAGAGATATGAGGCGTCCATTTGAGATTCTCGTCAACAATTACTCCTAGATATTTGACGCAATCCACTATTAGTTCTGGACATACACAAGAGGTAAGGTGTGCACTATTCCTATTGCAGGGGAAGGTATGAATAGTAACTTTAGAGTCTTTGG
Organism: Mythimna albipuncta; assembly: GCA_929112965.1. Classification (NCBI taxonomy): domain Eukaryota; kingdom Metazoa; phylum Arthropoda; class Insecta; order Lepidoptera; family Noctuidae; genus Mythimna; species Mythimna albipuncta. Next base: position 5,902,483 of record OV815973.1, read on the forward strand.
GGCTACCTGCTCTTGTTTTACTGAAACAAAGGTACTTCGTTTTCGTGGTGTTTAGTGATAGCAGACTATCTTCAAGCCAAGCTGTTACTCGAGAAAGCCCAGCTTCACAGGCAGATTGTATGTTAGTCCACGATTTGTCATGAAACAGAAGGACTGTGTCATCAGCAACATCAAGACGTCGGCTTTCTCAATTGTAGTATCATAAAGTTTATTAATGTACACCAGAAATAGTGTGGGGGCAATTGTACTTCCCTGGGGAACGCCGCATGTACTTAAAAGTAGCGTCATCGCTCTAACGCATTGGCTTCTTCCCGATAGGTAACTCGTAAGCCATTCTAGATGTACTCCATGGATTCCGACATTATGCAATGTGTTTGGAATAGAAACAGTGTCAAAAGTCTTCTGAAGATCAAGAAAAAGCCCGGCACATTTTTCTCCGTTGTCAATGTATCTAGTGATATTTTCAGTGAGTTTCGGAATAGCGTCATTGGTGGATCGATTGGCCCTAACACCGAATTGATTAGCTGACAAAATGTTTTTGGACTCGAGGTACTTAATTAACCTTTTGTTAGCAAGTTTTTCCAAGATTTTGGATAATTAACTAAGTAGAGAGGGGTCGGTAATTGCTTACAAGGTTTTTATCACCAGCTTTAAAAATGGGGATAACGACAGCTTTCTTGAATGTAGCTGGAAATGTACCGTTGGAGAAGCTGGTAATGCAGAGATGTGTTATTGGTGCAGCTAATTTAAGTTAGAATTTTTTAAGGACGTTAGCAGAGATATTATCTAAGCCTGGAGCACTGTTGCTCTTGAGGCCTGGATTACTTCGCTTACGTCAGTGGGAGAGAATGCCATCGAATGCAGAAAACCTTTCGTCCTTCCTAAGTTTAGCCAGGATTATATTCGTCAAGTCTTTTCCTACTGAGGTGAAGTAAGTATTGACTTCGTTTAGAGAGTCTGAGGCGTTGGATTTAGTCTGAAGTAGGTCAGTGGATTGTTTGGTGCGCTGTTTAATGTGAAACATATCTTTAATTATGCTCCAAGTCTTTTTTAGATTGTTCTCATTCTAAATTAATTCTGTTTCGTAGTGAGAGTGCTTTACCATGTCTGTTAACTGTTTACAGGTAGGTATTTCTATATTTGATATACTGGTGTCGGAGATTAACGTCATGTGGTGAATTTTTAAGTTTGTGATGCATTTTATCCCGTTTCCTTAAACAGTTCACTATACTAGCTGTAATCCAGGGTTTGAGGGGTTTCTTTTTTTTTAGATATTTTCGAGGTTGATGTGTTTTTTGTGATTATTTTTTGCAGTGTATTAGCGTGAAACTCTGAGAGATTGTCGACATTGTGTGATTCAAAATAGCTGTCCCAAACGATGCTATCAATATCAGTCCCTATTTGTTCATAGTTGACATTAACTTTGTATTGCTCAGTCCTTTTTTAGGTAATTCGATATCTTCTAAGTACAGCAGAATGGGACTATGATCTGTAAGAGGTTCAAATATGTAGGTTTTAACCTGCTTGTGTTTTTACCATGAAATGGTCAATACAGTTACCTAGTCTGGTAGGCTTATCGATCCCTTGTCTAAGGTCGTGGGAAGCTAGCATAGTGATATATTCCGCAGCGTGGCCAGTAATCTTTTCTGGAAGGATATTGATATTTATATCACCAGTGTGTACGTAAGTAAGTAGTTCATTCATAGAATTGATGTAGTTGGATGGATTGGTATAACAAGGTGGTCTGTATGAGGCAATGAGCGTAAATTTGTCTATTTTTATTACGAGACAGTTGCCATCCATTACTTCAGGCTCTTGAACTTGAACATTTATAAAACAATTCCTGACGTATACTATGACTCCATCATTTTGGGTAAGACTGCGTGTGGTTTGAAACATAGCATAGTTATCAATGTGTCCAATAGTCGAATCACTATCAATCCAACATTCCGTTAAAACAATGCAGCCAACATTAATGTCAATGTTATTCAGAAAAAGCATAAGGGCGTGTAAATTTTTCTTAATAATAAGAAATTCACTGCGAGCACTGTCAAATTATTAGAAAGTGTGGAATTAAAAAGCAGTTTACATGTAGAAGAGTCAGTCATAATTAGGGCTTTCAAATACCGGATTTTTTCAATACCGGTATCAATACCGGTATTAGCATAATTCAATACCGTGATCACGTGATCACGGTATTGAACTCATGTTTTTTTTTTGTTTTTAATTTGTTAGTTGCACTTGTTTACAACAATTCTAATAAAGTTCAAACGCAGTTCTAATAAGGTTCAAGTAAGCATGGCGCTGCTGTATCTATTATTTACTGGCTGATACATTCGATAAGTACCTATACTGCCCTTAGAAGTTAGTAAGTGTCAATACTCGTGTCTCTCTTATTATTATAAGAATATTTCCCATGTACTTGTTGTATTTTTATTACTCATCTTCATTGTGCTCACGTAATAGAAGCAACAAGAAATATGTAACGAAGATTCAAGTAACTCAATATGATTCAAAAGAGTGTCCATGGAGTTTCTTGCACGTTCTTCTCCATAGAGATCTACGCATTGGAACGTGCAATTTAGCGTCACTTGTTTGACTGACCGACATTTTCACAATTCAAAAGTGCCTGTAATTCGTATATATGAAATAAACGTTTCTGATATCTGATTTCTATACCAAACTGCCAATTAAATGTATAATTTTGAACTGTTTCTTCGTACACGAAAGTAGATAATAAGTAATAATTAGGCAAAATTAATAATAATTGAAGTTAGAAAACAAAGCCACACCCAAACCGCTCAAATTTTTAAATTTTTACTATTTAATTGTAGACCTAATGGATAACGTGATTCGTTAAAGTAAAAGTGACATTAATCAAAGAGGAAAATGCCACAATTTTAGATGCTTCAATCTGTTGTGAATTCGTGACACGTCATCAGATACGACAAAAAAATATACGATCGTGTGATCCATTGAGAATTGAGACAAACCCCAGTAAATACAAGTATTAATACCATGTTGCTCGTTAAGATCACAAACTTATCAAAAATACACAATGACCAAGTTCACATGCACATGTTACCCGGGCGCCTTTGCGATACAAAACAATAACGTCGTATAGGGCCTATTACACTAAGCGTTATTCAGACGGTTTTAGTCTATGGTTCGACGTATCTAGTCTATGGGTAACAAGGGTCAGACTGTCTTACTCGGAAAGAAAACAAAGATGAGTCTGTATATCGTGTGCTGAATAACGCATAGTGTAATAGGCCCTTTAGGCTCGCTCGACTCAGAAACAGGTCTAAGCATAGTGCGGACGGGTGAGCTGGAGATAAGAGTTGCTGCTAAATATAAGTGTGAGAATAATATTACATTGTAATTTATATTATATCATACAATTTCCTGCTACTTAGTACAACAAAACTCAATGAAAGAAAATAAAAGATTGTAATACCGTAATCACGGTATTGGCTCGTCAATACCGTGATTGAAAAAAGACCAAAATATATCCGTGATCACGGTATTACGGGATCCCGTAATACCGGTATTGAAAGCCCTAGTCATAATAGAACATTCGATTTCACCACATGACTCTATTTCGTTACACACGTTTATACTACCGAAATTGAATTTTGAAGATAGTAACACGGGGTCTAAAGTCAACCTCGGAAGCATAATGAACCAGATTTTTAGAAAGACACGCAACCAGTTGGTTATCATTACGGAACGTTTTTTAATGATAGCCCTTGGTCAAAATTAGCTGGACGGTAGCTTGAGGTTGTGTTGGAGCAGGGGATGGTATAGTGTAAATTATGTAGTGAATTGTGTAGTAAATTGTGTATGTGTATGATATACATAGTTACAAAGTGATTAACACGTAAACAAAGAAAAAGTTGATTACACTCAGTTACAGAAACGACAAAATATAACCAATTAAGTGACACTTATAACCTATATTTTTGCTAAGTTTCATCACGTGAGCAAGTTCAATAAATAGGCTACTAATATTATAAATGCGAAAGTTTGTGAAGATGGATGGAGGTAGCCGTATGTATAGATGTTTCGCGCAAAAACTACTAGACAGATAAACTTAATCATAAACATTGCAATAATATAGCACATACCTATGAGCTATAACTTTGCAGTTTTAGGTGAGCAAATTCAGCCAATAGGATATTTTTTATTATAGGGTGAAGCCGCTGGAAGAAGCTAGTCTAACATAGTTTCAAAATATCAAGATTTAACAGTAGCACTATAATGACGTCACAATGTTGCTTACATAACAAAAACGATATTTATCTACAGCAGCGCCCTCAAATCTCACGATGGTTTACTTTCCGCAAAGACTCTACAGGAATCGAAATATAGCGTAATAATACTCTGTGGTAGATGTTGACTGAAGTTTATCCTTAAGTTTTATAAAATCTTTGGAAGCCGCACTATTTTTGAAAATATTATTATAATATTTGTAAAAATCAAAATGGAACTATATCAGATAATTATAATGATGATTTTGGGGGTTGGGTACCTGCTTATAGTATTAGGAGTTAGTGGCGTTGTTTGGATTCAATATGAATTGGCAATGTTGCAGCGGGCCAAATTTGGAACTACAACCGGAATATGGGATGCCTATAATAATATATAATAATAATAATAATATAAAGTGGGCACATTATATTAACAATAATCTGATCTGGAAATATCATACTACAGGTGTGTAATTAAAGTATGCGATTTATTTTATGACAGTAACACGTAGGTATTACACGTAGTATTTTTTTTTGTCTTTGAATCAAGACCATTCTTAACTCTTTAAGTCGTGGGTCCAGCGGACCCGCCAATTTTTAAATGAAAATAGAAGTAACCCATATTAGGCTGCCCGCCCACGTCCGATAATCGGTGATGGATTTTTTGTAGAAGAAAAATAGAACACACTGTTAGCAATAGTGCAACGCACACGTTCTACATAAAGTTGGTCAAATTTAGGCTGCCCGCCCACGTCAGACTTTTTGTAGGACAGATAATCGGGCCGATTTTATATATTCGTAACGTTGTTCTGTATTTCTGACCAACTTTTTATAGAACGTGTGCGTTACACTATTGCTATCAGTGTATTCAATTTTTCTTCTATAAAAAATTGGTCACCGATATTGGACGTGGGCGGGCAGCCTAAATGGCCAAGCAAAGTTAATGGCTTTTCGTTCACTTTACCTAGGCAAGAATATTGCAGGTAAAATGTATTAAAAAGAAAACAGATTTGATGCCGCATATAGTACCTACTCACATTTAAGCAGACTGTAAAGTCTAAAACGTTTAATTTTTTTTTTTTTGAAAGGTATGCAAGTCTTTTTAATTTTTTCGTCCAGTGGGATCCGAGTTCATTTTCGCTCTTAAGGAATCGCGGAATTGCACTAGTATGTGTCAACCGGGAAAGTATTGTAAATTATTTATAAAAAATGTCATTCTATTGTTTTTTTTTAGTATGTGCAATACATAGATAGAAATATGGGCTATTTTTTTTACTTAAAATGTTACCTTGTTACCTAAAATAAGTAAAAATAGCTAAACACGTATAAATATAATCAAATTTTAAGTGCAGGAGAAAAAGCACCGATTATATTTTGTAAAATTCTTGTACAAATAATGACTATTGCCACCACAGAACATAGGAATCATACAATTGCCACTCGTGTACAATAGGCTAGTTGCCGTAAAAATTTAATTAGTCCTTCTTTTCGATTATTCAAAAATAAGGGACACATATTTTTTTTATTTGTAAATTAAACCTAAAATTTCAAAGATATAGCCCATTAAAGTTACGTGTAACGTCACGCGCCGTGCTGCATTTTCGCACGGGGTGACGTTACACGTACTTTAATGGGTTTTAGATTGGTTATTTCTGTTTAATAAAAAAAAAATCCTTTCCAATATTTTTTTTATAAGCTAAAAGACGGACTAAATAAAATGTAATTATTTTGACCCTGGAAACTACCCTATTGTACTAGGAATAAAATTGGTTAACTTCTTCTTCTTCTTCCTGCCCTAGTCCCGTTTTATTTGGGGTCGGCGCAACACGTTTTTTTTCTTCCATTCTGTCCTGTTACTCGTCACGCTATCACTAGCTCCCTTTTCTTTCATATCGCTTCTCACACAATCCATCCATCTTTTTTTTTAACTCTATCAGTTAATTTAAAATTGAGCAAAGTAACGATAATTAGGCCAAATTATAATAGAAGATGGTATTTGTTAAATTAAAGTGATATAAAAACATGACTATGATTCCAAAGGAGCGGTCAATAAAACCGGCCAAGAGCGTGTCGGACCACGCTCAGTGTAGGGTTCCGTAGTTTCCCGTCCGTCACAATAAGTGTTCCTACCTATGAGTTTAAAAAAGGTTATTTATTACGTTGACATACTAAGTACGGAACTCTAATAAATACGTAACCCTAAAAATGGGCCCACAAAGGACGGTAATAACTAAAACAGCAGTGTGCAAGTAGTAGAAATTTCAGCGATTGTGCACTCGTAAAATTACGAATATATTTAAGAAGCAACGATTTTCACCACCTTTTTGTCTTTTCTGTACAAAAATTGTTCTTTCCATCAAGTTCAAAATGATTTTCCTAGAAAGTCCTTATAAAGTTCTACTTTTCAGATTTTTTTCATATTTTCTAAACTTATGGTTCAAAAATTAGAGGGGGGGGGGACACATTGTTTTTTTCTTTTGTAGCGATTATTTCCGAAATTATTGACATTATCAAAAAATGATTTTAGTAAACCCTTATTCATTTTTCAATACCTAAGTAAGTAAGTTGAAATTTAAAAAAAATCACTTCCCACTTTACTTATAGGGTGGCTACCCTAATAAAACACTTTTTTCCAATTTTTATTTTACCACTTTGTCGGTGTGATTGACATACATATTAGTACCAAATTTCAGCTTTTTAGTGCTAACGGTCACAGATATTAAGCGAGGACGGACGGACGGACGGACGGACAGACAGACAGACAGACAGACGGACAGACAGACATGGCGAAACTATAAGGGTTCCTAGTTTACTACGGAACCCCTAAAAATGGGCTAATATTCCGAAGAAATTTGAATACCAATGTCATAAACCTTGTTAGAAAAGTTATTTAATGAACTACTCGATCATGACTACATAAGATTTTTCAGGTTCCCGTTTCTGTAAAAAACTGAAAAATGTTTTAGGAATAACAAAACGCATATTGATTTCATTTATTAGCTTCTTTGCAGTATAGCTAATCAAAATGTGACTTAAATTGCCGTTTCTACTAAATACTTTGAGTTTTTATTATAACTTTAGCTGCAGTTTTATGCAATTAAGACAAAAAATACTTTTTACAGTGACAGTAAGATAAATCCTCTGTGTCCTTTTCTCACCTCCTATCAGAAAAAAAAATATAAACAGATGGTAGTTTTTAACTTGTTCAAGTAATCGTCAAATAGTCCATGTTCATGTATATTGATAGGTGTGCAACATAAAATAAACTGCACCAAAAAAAAAAAAACCGGCCAAGAGCGTGTCGGGTCACGCTCAGTATAGGGTTCCGTAGTTTCCCGTCCGTTACAACAAGTGTACCCACTTATGAGTTTAAAAAAATGCTTGCATAAACGATTATACTACAAACTTAGTCCAGAAATAATTTTTTACAACCTTTTTGTCTTTTTGTACACAACTGTTCTTTCCATCAAGTTCAAAATAATTTTCCTGGAAAGTCCTTATAAAGTTCTACTTTTCGGATTTTTTCCATATTTTCCAAACTTATGGTTCAAAAATTTGAGGGGGGGGGGGGGGACACACATTGTTTTTTTCTTTTGTAGCGATTATTTCCGTTGACATTATCAAAAAATTATTTTAGTAAACCCTTATTCATTTTTAAATACCTATCCAACAATATATCACACGTTAGGGTTGAAATTAAAAAAAAAATATCACTCCCCACTTTACATATACCCTAATAAAAATTTTTTTCCAATTTTTATTTTACTACTTTGTCGGCGCGATTGATATACATATTGGTACCAAATTTCAAATTTCTAGTGCTAACGGTCACAGAGATTAAGCGAGGACGGACAGACAGACAGACAGACATGGCGAAACTATAAGGGTTCCTAGTTGACTACGGAACCCTAAAAAGTATTTCAAAATAATGCTTCTTGAAATTTTATACTCATTCTTCTTGTATTTAATAATGATTTCATTTAGATATAGTAGCTATTCGTAGTAATTTTCAAATTATGACGGGCAACACTCAGGATTGACATCAATAAACTATATGCTCGATGTTTACATAGGGCTATAGTTGTATTTCTATTTGTTACAAGTTTTTAACACAATATTTAGTAAAGTTTATAGTGTGCAACATGGTTAAACGTTGCTGTGTAAAGTTTTGTAATAGTGATGGGTATCCTGGTTGTGGGATTTCATTTTTTAGGTAAGTTTTCTGTTTTGTTTACAAATTATTTATGTAGGGTGACAACAAACATCGTTTTGAATTTCATGCGGGAATTAAAATATATTAATTATCTGTAAAAAATCATAGAGAAGGGGCATCATAAACGACTGAGAAGACGGACCCCTGATGCATATAAAATTTTGTTGTCTTCTGTTCAAGTTTTATATTATTAAAAGCAAAGCTTTTATGTGGTAATTAGAGACACAATAGTAAGACAATAGGTGCGCGAACATCTCGAATCGAATATCTAAGGTGGCACAATATTATTTTTTTAATAAATCAAGTACCAATTTTACTAATCTTATCTTCCCCGTAGATCGGGCACCTTCGGCCGCTCGGCAATCTTCGGCTGCTCTCGTGATACAACGGAAAGCGACAGGTGTCTTCGGACCACTTCAGTATGTAGTTATCTCTGACCACTTCGTTACCGATCTCTGAAAACGTCGTCGTGTCACGTGGTGTATAGCTAGTGTATGGACACACTAGTAAAACGAGATGAGAGGACTCTTTCTAACTTTCCTTTTCGGGGACACTTTTGATGTTGTCGTAGTCAATCTAGTACTAGGATATAATAAAAACCATTTCACGAAAGAAGTCCCGCGGACAATTGTGGAACTAAAGGAGATAATTTTTTTTGGGCCCACTATTAAACGGTAACGTATATTAATCATATTTCACATGGAAAAAGTGATCATCTTATTATAATTAATAAACCAATAATTATAAACCAATAATTATATATAAATCTAACCGGAATAATGAAATAATAGTAAAAAAGTGTTACGGCAAAAAATGCTTGATTAGGAGCGTTTTTAGGTTCACTTTAACGTGAAAATAAAATGTTACTACAGTGCGCAACGGTAGTGACATTGGCTTTAAATACGTTTAAAGATTTATAGCCAGTTTCTTCATCTAAAGTAACAGCCAAAGTAACGTCATAAAGTAAAAGTAACGGTCAAATTCGTTTCTTCACAATTTTAACTGTTGGTTTAACTGTTACTTTTGCCTTTAACTTTTACTAGTCATTAGGGGGCTGCTAAAGCTAAAGTCACTGTCATTTTGATAAAGTTGTAGATTATTTAGGTTTCACTAATATGTTATCACGAACTTCGTCCAGTTGGTTGAGGCCATGGTCCGGAGCGAGGAGGAGTGGCAGGCGATCGCCGACTTCTGCGAAGCAGTAATGCTCGCAAAGGAGGAGGCCGAACGCATCAGGCAACGGCGTTATCGCCGCCGCCGTCGCGCGTCGCCGAGGTTCTGATCCCGATTTCCGGCCAACGTAGACGCGGGCTTGCGGACAGTGAGCAATGGGTAGCTCGCTGTCCGGCCGTCCGGTAACTGTCCGGACCAAGCCCAAGTCGTCGACGGCGCGCACTGTTCCCGCGCGCCTCAAGGAGTTGTCAGCAACAGCAGGGACCCAGCCGGGTCAAAAGCCTACTAGGGCCAGGGTTATCCGAAAGGGCGCTCGAGCCCCGGTATGAAGGCTAGAAGGAACGGGGTGGGTCTTATAATCAGTAAGAGTCTGACACTATCTCCCGCTCCGCCCAAGGGCGGGGGATGTCAATGCATGATTTATCGCACCATAAATAAAAACTTCGTCCAGTGAAAGTTCAAGTTCATCAGACGATGAACTTGTCGTTAGTTATTTAACGCGTAGACGTAAAAAGTTTAATGCTCGCAAAGATTGATCGCATTTCGTATGGGACGACGCTGATTTTCTGTTCCGATACAGAATTTCAAAGGAAACAGTTACATACTTCAGCCTGTTGTTACAAGATAAACTGACGCCAACCACAGAAAAGTAAGTTTATTTTCAGTTTGTATTTAATACGACTACGTTAAATTAACTAATGTACAGTACGGCCGTTCTATCTTGGCGAGTGTGAAGTTAGGCTCTGCGACCTTTAGCGCTTGTGTACCTAAACGTATAAAAATAACGGTTAAAAAAAATGCAAACAACAGTTGTTAATAGCAATAACAACAACTAATAGCATTTATTTTTTTAAATCATTTACTTATGTTATTATTTATCAATTCAATTCTAAAAACATTCGTTCATTGGCGTTCGTATCCTCCTCCTTGCGTCGTATTCCTGAATGCTGAGGGTCGTGACCTCCCTGCTTAATCACTTTAGCCTTTATGATGTTCTTCCATCTGTTTCTGTCTCTGGCGGTGTGAAGGGCATTGTACATCGTAGAGTCAAGAGCGGTGCGGATCTGGTCGGACCAACGTATAGGGCTGCGCCCGCGAGGCCTTTTCCCATCCACTTTACCGGTCACAATGAGCCTTTCGAGGTTGCCACCGTCCTTTCTTGCAATGTGACCGAAGTATTGCAGAACCTTGCGAAGACACTCGGACGATAGCCGTGAGGCGATTTTAAGTTCTTGTAAAATGGATACGTTGGTTCGAAATGCTGTCCAAGGGACACGGAGCATCCTTCTCCAGCACCACATCTCAAAGGCGTCGATGCGTTTGCGGTCTGCAGCTTTTAGCGACCAAGTCTCAGCGCCATACGAGAAGATCGAGAAGACTAGTGTCCGTACCAGTTTGGTTATGGTCTTTACGGAGATGTTGCGATCCCTCCAGACTTTACTAAGCTGAGATATAGCGCTCTTAGCCATGCCGATTCTCCTTCGAACTTACCCCTCGCACGACCCATCGTTACTAATATTGGAGCCCAGGTAAATAAAGTGGCGTTCGTATAAACAGACTCAAATGACATTCGACTTTTTGACACTACTTGACAGAAGATATTGCGATGTTGTCATGCGTAAAAAAAGCTCCCCACGTTTTTTTGGGGTAATTATGCCGTTTGTGTTATGGTAACTCTATTGACTTTTAGTTTAGCTGTTACTTGGATGAAGAAACTCATTTGCTATAATATCAGTAATAGTCAAGTAAAAGTTAATACTTTTACTGATAGTTTTAGTTGTTGATGAAAAAACTGGCTGTTAATAATTAACTGGTTCAGTGAGCTTGTTTTTAATGCTGCTATTAACGGTTAACACAAATATCATGTATAATAACGTACTTTAAAAATCACCGTGTAACGAAACGTTATTAACACTGAAAATGTGAAATGCAAGTTTTGTTATAGAAAATGTTAAATTAAAAAATGATGGTCAAAATGGGCGTAAGTCCAACAAAATTGAAATATAAATATGTTATCTCAAATGCTTGTACCTATTTACTACTCTATTTCATACTATGACCGCAAGTAGCAAAGTTGCAGGAGAACGCATTGGCGTTCTGTAACCAAATAAACAATGACTGCGATAACGCGCGTGACAATTCACGCACATTGTCGCAGTCGTTGTTTATTTGGTTATTTACCTGCATTCAAGGGCGGATCCAGCTTTGGCGCCAGGGGGTCACATAGTCGTGTTTTTTTTGGTGGATAAAAATCATCCAAATGATTTCCCCCGCCCTTGGGCGGAGCGGGAGATAGTGTCAGACTCTTACTGACTAAAAAATCCACCCCGGTCCTTCTTGTCTTTCGTACCGGAGCCAAGCTTCGCTTTCAGATAACCCCAGCACCAGTAGGCTTCAACCCGGATCGCAGTCAAGCACTAGTTTGTATCAATCAAAAAAAAAAAACAAGTTAAAGAAATTAAAATCAGTCACTGCTTTTTTTATGGTGGGAAAAAATCATGCATTGACATCCCCCACTCTTGAGCGGAGCGGGAGATAGTGTCAGACTCTTACTGACTAAAAGACCCACTCCATTCCTTCCCGCCTTCATGCGCCCTCGAGCGCCCTTTCGGATAACCCTGGCCCCAGTAGGCTTCGACCCGGCTGGGCCTCTGCTGTTGCTGACAACTCCTTGACACGCGCGGGAACAGAGCGTGCCGTCGACGACTTGGGCTCGGTCCGGACAGTTATCGGACGGTCGGACAGCGAGCTACCCATTACTCGCAATCTACAAGCCCGCACCTATGATGCCCGGATATGGGACTCCCGGCGGCGTTTGGGGCGCTGTAAGCGCCGTAGCCTGATGCGGTCGGTCTCCTTCTTTGCTAGTATTACTGTATCGCAGAAGGGGGCGACCGCCTGCCACTCCTCCTCGCTCTGGACCATGGCCTGTACCAAGGCCAGGCGCGAGAGGTCGCCGCCGCCGATCGCCCCCACGAGGACACGGCGATGCTCTGACCAAGCGGGGCACATCTCCACTGTGTGCTCCACCGTGTCCTCCAGGCGTTCCGCACAGTGGCGACACCCGGGCGTCACTTCCGCACGAATCCGGTGCAGGAACCTCCCGAACTTACCATGTCCGGTGAGAACCTGCATCATGCGGGAGGTGGGGACACCGTGAGGTCTTTCCAGCCACGTCTCAAAGAGGGGACTTACCGCCATGATTGTGGCGTGCCCAGCACTGGGTTGCTATAGTCGTTGACGCCATTTCACCATGAGATCCCGCCGGAGCTCTGTCCGCCATGCCGTGACCTGTCGCGGCAGCGGACTTTTAGATTCAGATTCAGATTCAGATTTATTTATTGTTTGTCACAGGTGGAAATACAGCTCTTAAAATTATTGTCATAACAAGTATTGTCTGTGCGATAAAAGAACCGTCGTGGCGTAAAGTGAAAACAACATTAAAGATTTTAAGTAGCAACACAACCCAGCCATCCGTCAAATGCCAAACGTCATGTCAGGTTTGTTTATTGTGTTATTTTATTGTGATTTTTAATTGAAATCTTCAGAAATGTGATAAAAAATTTCACTGAGCTGTAAGGGAAATAATATTTAATATATTACAGTTTTGCCAAAGATAACAAATGGCAAATGACACCATTATTGAGCAAAACAAAGTCACGAACTTGGGAAACATTGGTATGCTGTGTTTTTGGTACGTAACACTTTTATTTTAATGTTTTTAGACTTCCTAGGTGAACTCCTGTCCCTGTTATCTCCAAATATATATAAATTAAACGGAAATTCATTAAAACATGACGATATTTGTTTATTTTATTTTTGTCAATATTTTCGATGGCTAGTATAAAGAGTATTGATACTTTAAATTTATAATGCATTTCGACTAACTTAAAATATTTCTTTTCAGGCTTGAGTGAGGATACAGTAACTAAAATAAAAAAGGGCAAGTGCGAGTCGGACTCGCGCACTGAAGAGTCTGTACAAATTTACCGAAATCAATTCCCGAATCGAGTTACAAATTTTTTTCCGAATTGCAAACAATTTTTTTTTTGTAGTGATTTGATCTACAAATTTACAGTTTTCTGATTTTTCCCTGTACTTGTTCTATGAGACCTTGTTTTATGCTAAATTTCAGGTTTCTAGGTCAACGAGATTCACCCTTTGAACTTTGATTCCCTTGAGTATCGAAATATATGTTTTTTGCGACATAAACGGCCGTATCTTTTTTTTTTCGTTAACACAGAAGTTTGATTTTTTCACAACTTCAAAAGACCGCAGACTTGTGTGTATGGTTTTAATTTTAACTCGATACCTCCAAGCGTTCTCGAGTTAAAGGGTCTTAACCGATAAACAGACGGACAACCAAGTGATCCCAAGGTTCTTATATGCGAGATGGTCCCTTACAGGCTAAATAGATTTTTTACGAAGCAACATTACAAATTCTGAAGTGTACTTTATTTTCATAGTTATTAAGTTCATATTTTTCATTGATTAGCTAAAGGGAAAAATGTACTAAGAAAGATAACGAGTAAGTGGTAGTGTGTCCCATTTTTACCTTTATATTTAACAAACATAAACTTGCTGCTAGCTACAATATTCCAGTCAGTGATAATAGACCAATCCCAGTCAAAGTGATGGAACCATTTTTGTTGGAACTTGGTAAGTGGTCGTTGGTGGAACCTACCTCGATAGGCAGTACAGCATTTCCTTCACGCTATTTTCCTTTACCGGTTCGTGTTTGCATTTAAATGTTCATCATCGTTGCAATCGAAAGATGTCCACTGTTCGACATAGGCTTCCCCCAGGTGTCGCCACAACGGCATTACGCAAAAACTTATAAACGGATGAATTTAATGATAAACGTTGCTATAATGTAGCTTATAACCTATATTTTTGCTAAGTTTCATCACGTGAGCAAGTTCAATAAATGGGCTACTAATATTATAAATGCGAAAGTTTGTGAAAGTAGATCTAGGTACTCGTATGTATGGATGTGTCGCGCAAAAACTACTAGACAAATGAACTTAATTATAATCATTTCAATAATATAGAACATAAGCTATAACTTTGCAGTTTCATTAGGTGAGCAAATTCAGAATAGGATAATTTTTATTATAGAGTGAAGCCGCTGGAAGAAGCTAGTCTAACATAGTTTAAAAATATCAAGATTTAACAGTCGCTCTATAATGACGTCACAATGTTGCTTACATAACGAAAACGATATTTATCTACAGCAGCGCCCTCAAATCCCACGATGGTTTACTTTCCGCACAGACTCTATCTGTAACATACCCATGGGGTGTACAATCTTTCACCCCGGCGTTGCATCTCCACGCGCATATCGTGCATGTATGCAAGGACTGTTGCCTCCAGATGCCACGGTGGTAGGCCAGCCAGAAGGCTCGCCGCTTCGCGGGAGACCGTGCAATATTCTCGCACCATACTTATTGCCATGACCCTCAGGCAGGCGTTCAGCATGGCCGCCGGTTGCGTTTTCAGCGACGGCACCCACACCGGCACCCCGTAGAGGGCCATGAACAGAACGAACCCCGCGTAAAGCCCCGGAGGCTTTACGCGGGGTTCTTTAGGTGGCGTCTGGACCCCCAAGGTTGGGTTGAGCGCAGCCCGGTTGAGTTTGGGAGCCAGTCGTCGGAAATTCCACCACGCTCCACGAAATTCCACCGGCTGTCGAGCACGAGTCCCAGGTACTTCATCGTCGACCCGACACCAATGTGAACTCCTCCTACCATTAGTTGGGAACTCAATAGCGGCGCATTCCGAGGGCGGCGACCCTGAAAACACATAGCCTCAGATTTGTGAAGCGCCACTTCGAGTTCCAACTCCTGGATCCTATCAACGACCATCGCAACCTTGCGTGTCGCTACAGTGATCGCCACCTGGTACGACTCTCCCTGAGCTAGAACCTGCGTGTCGTCTGCGTAACAAACCACGCTGACCCCGTCAGAGAAGTCGCGTAGCACGTAGTCGTACCCGATGTTCCACAAGGGTGGCCCTAGTACCGACCCCTCCGGAATACCGCACGAAATCTCTCGACGTTTCCAGTCTCCCTGGTGACCGGGGTAGACTATAAATCTCACCGACAGATAGGCCTCGACCACATCCCGCCGATGCTCAGTCCACCATACCGCGACCTGTCGCGGCAGCGGACTTTCGCCCCGGCGAAATTGTGCATGTGTGCAAGGACTGTCGCCTCCAGCAGGCCATGGTAGCAGGCCAGCAAGAAGGCTCGCCACTTCGTGGGAAACCGTCCGGTATCCCCGCACCAACCGTATTGCCATGACCCTCTGGCATGCGTTCAGCTGGGCCTTCGGTTGCTGACGCAGCGACAGCGCCCACACCAACGCCCCATAAAGTAAATAAATCATAAATCCCCAAAGTTGGGTAGGAGCCACTTGAGAGCAGCCCCGTCACATAGTCGTGGTCAAGTCACCCAAAGTTTTTATTTAATTTTTGTATAATATATACTTACAGGTAAAAAATACATAAGATCTATGTTGTGCCAAAAAAAAAACATTATGTTTAACAATTTTAATTGGTGGTCCACCTACGTCCTAGACCTAGCCCAGGGGGGGCTCATGACCCCCATGATCACCCCCCCTGGTTCCGCCCTTGCCTGCATTATCTTTTTTCGGTATCATAAATCTATACTATATTTAATATTATAATTTATAATCTATAGGTACTATAATATTATTACATAACTGTACATTAAATATTTTTTTAAAAAGAATACTTAGGGCGTGATCTACTGTCGATATCGAAGCCAAAATTATAATTTTTAGAATTTTTGTCTGTATGTATGTCCGGGCTAAACTCAAAAAGTAGGTACTAAGTATCCAAAAAAATAAGTATGTTAATTGTTTTTGAGTCGTTTTGTTTCATAGCAATCATGGAGGATGAGGATGAATCGATACAAATTGCATTTACGTTTAAAAAAAAATGCATAATTTACGTTTGGGTACACGCATAATAGACCAGTGTCGATAATTTTTAAAACAAAAAAAACGAATAGTAGGATGAAACCCATCACAAAAGGAGGAGAATATTATAAAAATGAAAGGAAAAATAATTTACGGGCGATCTGAGGTCGGGAAGGGGGTGGGGGTGACTTTTTAAGGGGAAAAAACGGTTTTTCTCGATTTCCGGCAAAACTAAAAGTCCTATGAAAAAAAGTCAAATGGCAAAGTTGTAGGTAATAAAAAGATCTAAAACTTTTGTATTAACACTTTTTTCACATAACCTCAAAATTTATGTGAAAAATTCCAAAAACCATGTTTTTGGTTTTTTATTTTTATCTCTTTCAAAAAACAATATTTTATCACGAAATTTGGTGAAAACTTACCTTTTTATGTCCCAAATACGCTGTAATTTATTTGATTAGAAATATTTATTTTTTCACCTTATTTTGAATAAATATCGAAAAATCACCCTAATTTTCAATCGAAAAATCACCCGTCAAAATATCTTTTTTTTTCAAAAAGTTTATATGGTGTCTGTTCGTTGAAATCTCTACTTTCCGATGGTGAAAAAAAAAATATATGTTACCATAGTAAATCTTCTCAGCAAATGCAAAAAACCGAAAAAAACTCGAATTCGAATTTTTTTTTCAATTATTATATTGAATGTAGAGCTATTTATTAAAATTTACACTTTAATTACTCGAAAAACGTAAAATTACATGTTACATAGATAACAAAAAAAATTGCAAATCAAAATATAGTACTATAATTAACAAACAAATAAGTTGATAAAATTAATATTTAATAAGACGTCTACAATATTTGGAGAAAGGAGTCGAATCTTCTTTAAGTTATATGCGTAGATGCCTATTTATAACTATTTTTAGATAACTTATATTTATCTGATTGACCTACGAAAAATTTTAGCCCATCAAAAGGTATTTCATAGAGGAGTGGGGAAGGGGCTAGGCGAGTCCGGGTCTTACTACATACATACCTAATATATTATTTCGTAGCAGCTGTAACAACCGTTAGCCTAGCCAGTATTCGAAATACAGTTTACTATACAACATCGTTTATAAAAATACACGTGCACGTTGAGTTTCTTGAAGATAATTATGACAAGTTTACAAAAAAACTAAGGAGATTAAAAAAATAATAATCTCCTTTATTTTTCACAAACAAACTTAGTTACTCCCATAAAATATATAAATATATAAAATACATATCGTAAATATATTTTTAATAACTAACTTATGGCCTATTTTCATATATATTTCATATATTTTAAATATATTTTAGATACATTCAAAATATATCCTAAAAGACATAAAAAAACATAGCTAAAAATAAAATAAAAAAATTGAATATATCTGAAATATATTTGAAATGTATAATATATATATATGAAAATCGGCCAAAAGTTAGTTAGTAAAAATATATTTACGATGTGTATTTTATATATCATAAGGGAGTAACTAAGTTTGTTTGTGCAAAATAAAGGAGATTATTATTTTTTTAATCTTCTTAGTTTTTTTGTAAACTTGTCACAATTATCTTCAAGAAACTCAACGTGCACGTGTATTTTTTTAAACGATGTTGTATACTATACTGTATTTCGAATACTGGCTAGGCTAACGGTTGTTACAGCTGCTACGAAATAATACATTAGGTATGTATGTAGTAAGACCCGGACTCGCCTAGCCCCTTCCCCACTCCTCTATGAAATACCTTTTGATGGGCTAAAATTTTTCGTAGGTCACTCAGATAAATATAAGTTATCTAAAAATAGTTATAAATAGGCATCTACGCATATAACTTAAAGAAGATTCGACTCCTTTCTCCAAATATTGTAGACGTCTTATTAAATATTAATTTTATCAACTTATTTGTTTGTTAATTATAGTACTATATTTTGATTTGCAATTTTTTTTGTTATCTATGTAACATGTAATTTTACGTTTTTCGAGTAATTAAAGTGTAAATTTTAATAAATAGCTCTACATTCAATATAATAATTGAAAAAAAAATTCGAATTCGAGTTTTTTTCGGTTTTTTGCATTTGCTGAGAAGATTTACTATGGTAACATATATATTTTTTTTCACCATCGGAAAGTAGAGATTTCAACGAACAGACACCATATAAACTTTTTGAAAAAAAAAGATATTTTGACGGGTGATTTTTCGATTGAAAATTAGGGTGATTTATCGATATTTATTCAAAATAAGGTGAAAAAATAAATATTTCTAATCAAATAAATTACAGCGTATTTGGGACATAAAAAGGTAAGTTTTCACCAAATTTCGTGATAAAATATTGTTTTTTGAAAGAGATAAAAATAAAAAACCAAAAACATGTTTTTTTGAATTTTTCACATAAATTTTGAGGTTATGTGAAAAAAGTGTTAATACAAAAGTTTTAGATCTTTTTATTACCTACAACTTTGCCATTTGACTTTTTTCCATAGGACTTTTAGTTTTGCCGGAAATCGAGAAAAACCGTTTTTTCCCCTTAAAAAGTCACCCCCACCCCCTTCCCGACCTCAGATCGCCCGTAAATTATTTTTCCTTTCATTTTTATAATATTCTCCTCCTTTTGTGATGGGTTTCATCCTACTATTATTATTTTTCACTTTTTATTATTTTTGAAGGCATCTACCCTGGTCTATAAGACAAAAAGTGTTCTTATCTGTAGTAACACGCCTGAAGGTCAGACTAAAAATATAAAATACTTGTAAATACCACAATTGTATTGCAGAAGTTAAAAAGTTAACTGGACACCACTTTTCGAGCCACCGCGCGTTTTGATGGTACACATGGTACACATTATGAATCGGCAATATTTTCAAGAGCGTACACCCCAAAGACATTAAAATATATACTACCAATAGACAGGACATAGCGAACAAAAGTCCAAACTGATACTTGGTACTTGGTAGTAACAAGTTGCTCAGTCTAGCATAACACCCCTAAACGTCAAGTCGTGTTTGTATCCGCTTTAGGCAATAAAAGAAAATCATTTTCTGAGAAAATATGCTGAGTTGCACATTACGCTATTGCAAATCTTGTTATGGTAAAATTATTGGACCTAACTTCGGTTTATTTTCGTAAATATTCTTGGTATTTACGCAGTAATTAATTAAAATTTAACAATTTCCATGAATAGTTCTAGTACATTTGCTGATTTTATGATAGCGCCATCTATTGCTGAAAAGTTTAACCTTACCTAGCACACACCAGTGGCGTAGCGTGGGTTTTTGCCGCTTGGGGTCGACCAGAAATACGCCGCCCTTTGTTGTTTATTATGTTTAAGAACACCAGTATTGGAGAACGACTGCAGGTATCCCGTCGGGGCCACTAGCTTTATTCTTACGTACGTCTTTCTGATGGATACGAATATCCGACATACTCGTCACGTACCCATCAGCAGAAACAGGGGGCGGTGCGTCACCGGAATTCAGACGCGAAGATTCCGCAATAAGAGGGGCAATTAAGTTTGCTTTCTCCTCAGCGGTGTGAGCCAGGGACCCGTCGAGTTTCAGCAGTGACGGAGGTGAGGGACGGCAAAAGTTTGATGCACTCGAATTTGCCAGGGACCAAAACGCTTTACTACCAAGAGGGCTGTTCCCTATTCGACCAATGTGGTCAAACTGAGACCTCCACAACACCTTAAGAGTCACGTCACTTGCCTTGCGCATACGAGTGTTGGCCCAAGGTCGGTATGCGCGTGTTTAATCGCGTCAGCGTAAACACACTCAGTGCCAAGTCATGGTTGAGCTTGGTCCGACATTGTTACGTCAGAGAATGAACTCGGATTAATAAAAAGCAATATACCTGTTGCAGCACGCAGGGTACACTTAACATCGACGTCAAAATTTGCTTGGCACATGCGTAACATTGCGCTCGCAATTTCGAATATCTAAGTTTTTTTTGGCGCTTTGTGCCGCCTCCTTTCGTATGTCGCCTAGGGCCATGGCCACCACCGCCCTCCCCTCCCCAAGTTACGCCACTGGCACATACTAAAGCTTCTACCACGAGCTCATAACGTGATCTATTTTACGACGTAACCGAACTGTTTGATCCTTTTTCGTTCTTACTACTGACATTTTAACATATCGTGGTAAAGCTCCTGGCCACCTACCGAGCAATAGTTAAATTTATACAAATTTTGACAAATTTAATTCGCGTGATTGCTATTCAAAGCTAGGTGGCGTCACTGAGAGATAGGATGACAGTTTTTCTAAGACATTTCTCCTGATAGCCGCTCTATTGTATCTCTTTAAATCTCTTTGGTACACCCAAACGTCCTAAGATTATTTTGACGTTTCTACGCTCTAAACTAAACTGTCATAACAAACTGTATGTGTCAGTCTTACGTTGCGTCGTTCTTACAACATATTACTGCATTGTTGTAGCCCAGTGTTCCTGAATAAGATCCATGTCCGAGATAGTTCGCTGTGCGAGTGTGGTCTTGCAGAGGGTACTTTAGACCATATCTTCTTCTCCTGCTCCCTAAACAATAAATCTTTCGACCTCTATAACAAAATTTCAAAATTTAAGATTCCTCTCCCAACCAATTTTCATTCCCTTCTCTCCCGCTTCTCTCCCAAATTAGTTAACATTTTGGCAACTTTTTTAAACGAAAATGATTTAAAATTCTAATTCCTTACTATTTATATTTTTCTACCACAAATGTAAATCTCGACGGTGGACCTTTCCAAGTCGCCGTCTTAACACGACACTGGCAGAATAGTCGCTATCGGCTCAATTGCCATAAAAAAAAAACATTACTGTTTAGTGTTTTCGAAACTGTATTTGATTTTTAAACTTGGCTCCATGCTATCCTTTATCGGACTTTCCTTTACGCTTTTAATATTTATATTCTGCTGTGCATATCTTGTTATTATTTAATTAAAGTCTCAAGTTTAATTACTACACTAGGTATATATACAAACTTAAAATTATAATATGTACAAACGAGTAAAAAAGGCTGAAAAACGGGGAAAACTCAGAGGGTATCAAAAAATCGATGTCAATGGGAAAAGTGCCCAGAACGCTGGCAGCATTGCCAAGCTGGATGGCAATGCTGATTCGTTGACTGAAGAAGAGTCCAGCCCTCTGGTCACGCGAAGACTCGACCAACTGTTTGCTGATATCCCGAACAACTCGATGAGCGCTCGGACCCCATGGTCCTAGTGTTTATTCGCTGTGCATATTGGATTTGTTTGTTGACGATTTGGATTCTGGCGCTCACGAAGTCAATGTGCCTGAACTGAACTATGCTCTCCAATCGAATATGAGGGTATATTGTAATAGTCTAAGATCCGATTAAGAACGACCTTCACCGGTCTGTTTAATGGATGAAAAGTATTTTATGATAAATTTAGTGTATTAAATAATATAACGCGGCTGAGTTGCCTAAGAAATTTCTGGCCAGACTATTATTAATTCAAAATTGAAAAGACAATGCCCGAATTTGTTTGTGGCGCCGTACCAACTTGCGTCAAGCCAAATTACTCTCAAGAGTAGTTATTATTTAACTTTTCACTATCTAACACTATTCCTAATCTATCCCAAACCTGGTCAAATATTTTGTTAATATTTGACCAGTTTTTTGAAATTTTCAAAAAACTAAACGCCTGATGATATTTTATAGCAATTTTTAACCGTCGTAATTATTGATATGCGTTTTAGGCCGAATTGTTGCGTAGGGGAAGATTGTTATTGATATATTACACGTGCGCGTTATGGTAGAATCCGGATTCCTTCGCTCCTATATTGTGGCGTTGCTTACGTTCAGGCTTTTGTCGCTCATGGGTTTACGCTATACCTAGGCCTTCACTGAAGGACACGACCTTAAGACTGTTAAAAGTCGTAATGGTTTAGTATTTTATTTACTTATTAGGTATCATGTTATAGTTATTATGACCTAAACAAACTTATAGTGCGGGAAGCCTGTTACCATGAACCCTAATGCAACAGGCGGAAAGGTGGGAAGGATGCCAATTGCCCTTTGCGTTCTAGGGCTTCTTCTTCAGAAATAACCCTCGGTTCCGGCTGGCAGGGATCGGCCCTTTGAGGAGCGAGTGAATCACTACGCGCTGTTGACGACAGGTTCGGTCCGGCTAGTTACCGGACTGTGGAATGGCGAACTACCCATTGCTCAACGTCCTCAAGCCCGCGTCTATTGTGGCCAGTAGTCGGGGTCGAAATGTCGGCGGCTGGAGCGTGAGGACGTTCCTTCCCTCAAGCGTGCGGTCTCCTCCTTCGCTAGCATTACTGCTTCGCAAAAGGAGACGACCGCCTGCCATTCCTCCCTGCTTCAGACCATAGCCCGAATCAGGGCACGGCGCGAAAGGTCGCTGCCGGCAATTACTTCCACGAGGGCAAGGCTGTGTTCCACTCAAGCAAAGCACACCTCCACCGTAAACTATGGCTGGGTAAGGCCAAAGCTATGAGCAACCATTTATAGGTGTAGTAGCAGTGAGAGGAGTCGATGGTCTCGTTGTAATGTAATAGCGTTGTTCGTAGCGTAGAATTAGACTTTATTACATAATTAACATAGTATTTATATCAATCTATTTACATTAGATATTAATACATTTGTGTGAAACAACTGATGTACCTAGTTGAATAATTTTAGCGACAAATAACTAATATTGACGTCAAATCGGCTTCACTGCGGTCACAGTCCCGCTGCTTTGGCATGATCACTTCCTTGCGTGAACATTGGTACTTAATAAGATAACAAAAATAAAGAATATGTAATGTTAAAGAAAGTCATTTATTTTTAAAGTATATTATTATCAATTTATCATCATCTTCCTTAGAGCAGGCCCACAACATTTTTTTCTTCAATTCTATTATGTCAACCGTCACGTTATCACGGATTCCGATTTCTTCCATTCCGTTGTAGATACTTCGTTTCGCCTGCAGATACATAGTATAAAAGTAAATGGAACTGCACGCGCGACCTGCGCGTCCCAAACATGCGTTGCGCTTTCCCACTTTAGAAACCTAGCCACATGTAACACATGAGTCATTATCTCAAATTGTTAACAGTTATTATAAACGTATTATTAATTATTAATGTAATTATTATTCAATAAAACTACCAGAACTACTCAAATGTAGTACAAAAACATCAAATATAAACTTCAATAAAACAAAATACCAAAATGTCATAACCGAATTGGCAGTGTCAAGTTTTAAGTTTCTTTTTAAATGGTGAAATAAAATAAAATAATTTAACAGAATTCATTTTTAAGTAGTTTTATTATTTTCTATTATATATTAATCTTATTCACCTACACAGCGGACGAAAAGAATAATAACTTATTATTATTACGTATCAACCTACATTGTGCTCACATATTAGAAGCGACAAGAAATATGTAACCACGGTCTATGTAACTCATAATATATTTTAAAACGAGTATCCATGGAGTTTCTTGCACGTTCTTCTCCATAGAGACCTACGTTTTGGAACGTGCAATTTAACTTCACTTTTCTTGGACTGACCGACATTTGACTATTCAAAAGTGCCTGCAAATGGTCTATTTGAAATAAATGATTTTGAATTTTTGAATTTTGGACAAAATCAATTAACCGAACCATGTTATTATTTCATCGCCAGAATAAAAGCATTCGATTTACATACTCTTTGGTCTGATTACGAAAATAACTGACAACTGTAATCGGAACGTAAAGATTTATGAAATATCGTTATTTTTTTCGGAAGTAGGAATTGTTAAAAATTTGACATCATTTTTATGATAATTTTTAACCAGGTTAAAAAAAGTGTTCAAAATTCAGTACAATGTACACATAAATAAGATATTATTTTTGGTATTAATATACTTGTGGCGCAATATGGTACGGCGGATGGGTATGATTCTTTACTTTTTTTTTTAGAAAAATGCACAACCGTTATTTATACCAGATTTTTTTGCATACAACACTATAACATTGTATACGTAATGACACTAATGACACAGCGTTTATTTAGATATAGAATTTGTTGTATATCAAAATAAACACACCTGTTTATTCATACCTGTATATACCTGGCAACCCATAGTTATGCCAGGAAACAAATAGGCAACCCAACATTTTTATGTTCTAAAGGCTTCACTCTTTCGGTTAGTTTTAAATTTATTCGTTAAACACAACGGAGAATATTTAAAAAAAAAAAAAATTGTTTGCCAGGAATTTCTCAGGCAACCCACCCGCGTTATATTATTTAATATACTAAATTTATCATAAAATACGTAACCGGTGAACCGTATCCTCTACTATAAGTACTTTAGCACCATAACTACAAAATACATTGGCTGATATACATAAACAGGTTGAATAACTACAGGAAAATGAATCTGGATTACCTAAACTACCTTAAATTCCACCAGTTGCTAATGAAGATTTAAGAAAGGATGAAAACATTCAATGTGTCTTATTTGAGTAGGTAATTATTGTAGAAATAAATATATTTAAGCAAATGTCTGTACTTATTTCTTTATATGACTAAATAAAAATTCAAGTGTTATGTTTTTGTTTTATTGCATGTCCAATTGTATATTTTTTGCTAATTCACCTGTATATCCAAAAAATATCTGTTAGACGACGAGCTCTTCTTCGATATTGCGGGTTGTTAATGTCGATGTTTGAAAGTGACTATGTATTACCAATATACTGGCTTCGATCCAGCTGGGTCCCTGCTGTTGCTAACAACTCCTTGAGGCGCGCGGGAACAGTGCACGCCGTCGACGACTTGGGCTTGGTCCGGACAGTTACCGGACGGCCGGACAGCGAGCTACCCATTGCTTACTGTCCGCAAGTCCGCGCCTACGGTGGTCGGAAATCAAGATCTGAATCCCGGTGGCGGTAGCGAGAACGCCGTTGCCTGAAGCGATCGGCCTCCTCCTTAGCGACCAGTACTGCTTCGCAGAAGTCGGCGACCGCCTGCCACTCCTCCTCGCTCCGGACCATGGCCCCAACCAAGGCCCGGCACGAGAGATCTCCGCCGCCGAGGGCACGGCTATGCTCCGCCCAAGCAGGGCACACCTCGATTGTGTGCTCAACCGGGTCCTCTGGGCGTTCCGCACAGTGACGACACCCGGGCATCTCTTCCGCTCGAATCCGGAACAGGTACCTCCCGAACGTGCCATGTCCGGTGTCCTCACCGACCTGCGTCATGCGGAAGGTAAGGACGCCGTGAGGTCTTTCCAGCCACGCCTCAAAAATGCCATGATTGTGGCGTGCCCATACCGATCAGTCTAAAAAAGTAATTAAAGTATATCTACCTTATAAAATCGTCTCCTATATAATAAGATATATTATTATAATGTGTATGAATTTTACTCTATACAAATGTACCTATGGTACGATAAACTTTATGGTCATCCTAAAAATATTCTCCTATACAAAATTGAAAATCAATTTTCTCTTAAATTATAGCATCTAGAAGAACGGACGATACGTTAAAATTTTGTTAAAAAATAGTAAGAAATTTTAATCTACTTTGCGTTAATCTATGACGTTTAGTCTAGTCAATAAAGCAGAAAATCTTGGGCCCTCAGTTCAGACGTTTCAGTAAAATTCAACTCTCATTTACTTTTAAATGATTACCTCTTGGTTCATTATTTCTTTTTTACTCATTCATATGGGTATCTAATTAGAATATAATAAAGTCGTACGTATGTATTTTGTCAAATAAATTCAGTTTTTGCAGATTCTTTATAAATGACATTACTGAATTGAGGGCCCTAAGTAAACCGCAATAAATCTGTAATGTGGTACCTATTCTACAGATTTGAGAATTTCTTAAAATATTGTAGAAATTCTTAACTAAATTCCTAAATAATTATTATTTACCCAGACATCGTACTTTCCGAGATTTAGATTATGCCTCTTTATCCAAGCGTCTGGATTGAGTTCCCACGTTATTAAATCATAACTTTTTTATTTTACGTTTAAGAAATTTATGATTGCTTTAAGTTTTACTAATTTTTAACTAAATTCCCTGTAAATCTTGTTTCGTTTCATAAGGATTAAAAAATGGGCCCTCAATCCAGATCACCTGCAGATCAACCTGCCTATAAACCGCAGCAGGTCACACATTATCATAGTCTACTACTGACACTCAAATCAGTAACAACATACCAAACAGTCAGCAATAATGTTTGCCAAAGTAAATTATTTAAATCATACACCGATAAATCAGTATTCGATGAATTTATAACTGCTTTTACCTTTTTTTCTTTTTTCTAAATTACATTAATTTTTATTCCAGTTCGCAATCATGCTGTCCCGGCCTGGTGCCCGTCTCCAAAGTAGTGTACGCTGAGCCCGATGCACCCGCTCACTACGAGTTCTCGTACTCCGTCAAAGATGGGCAGAATGGGTGTGCGTGTGGATTGAGTATTAATTTTTAAAAGTTCGTTATATTTATACAAAATCAAGAAAGGATTT
Organism: Mythimna albipuncta; assembly: GCA_929112965.1. Taxonomy (NCBI): domain Eukaryota; kingdom Metazoa; phylum Arthropoda; class Insecta; order Lepidoptera; family Noctuidae; genus Mythimna; species Mythimna albipuncta. The sequence continues at coordinate 5,929,569 of OV815973.1, forward strand.
AGGAAAAAAATGTGATAACTTCATGGTGAAGATAAAATAATTGTGAAGTCGATGGGTAAAAAGTAGTGGGCCATTAACTGGAACACTCAATTCGCTAACCTGCGACAATACCACACTCACGTATCTCGAAATATACTAAACGTATGTTTAACATTTGTATGTGGATGAAATTGTGTTAAGTTAGTGAAAACTAATAAAAAAAAAATCAATTGCTTTTAACGTTTAATTTGCATTTTATGAAGCTTTATTTAGAACACTCAATCCTCTTATGTTGTAGAACGAGTGTTCCCAAATTCTGCAATTTTGGCTTAATATTCTTACTCTGTTTTAAGTGTATAATAGTTTTTAGAATCAATTGTGAAACCAAAACCTGGTTATGTTTTATACATAATAGTTAAAGAGAAAATCGAAAAAAAAAACAATCTTTTCAATGTCCCGTATGAGTGTTCAATATTTTAGCGTTTATTTACTTAACCCGAACTTGTACAAAATGAAAGCTACATCAGAAATTCAGAAAATGTTATCACTAAAGTTTAAGACGTTTTATATTTTGGAGACTGTTTCATTTCAACAGTAATCGACATTATTATATTTCTAAGAGAAAATCGTGTACAGTGCGTTTCACATAGGAAGTCCCTTCGCCGTAATGTTGGCAATACGGAAAAACAGTGTTGCTATATTTTTAGCCATGAAATTACTTATATTAGGGAGATTTACTGATATTTCGTTACTTTTAACTTTAAAGTCAAAGTCAAAAATATTTTATTTCACATAGGTCTATATGGGCACTTATAAAACGTCAGAAGCTAGTGCACGGTTCCAAATTGGCCGCAAACTAATGCACGGTTCCAAATTGGTCGTTTCTAAAACTTAAAGAACTATATTTGTCGTACGGTATTTTATTATGGGCAAATGCCGCCGATATACAGACAATTTTCGTTTTACAGAAAAGGGCTATTCGTTCAATTTATAAATTAAGTCCCAGATACTCCCTCAGAGATAAATTTAAAGAAATTAATGTAATGACTGTGCCTTCACAGTATATTTACGAGAATATTTTGTATGCCCATAAAAATATAGACATGTTTAAAAAATACAGTGATATTCATAATTTTAATACAAGAAACAAACATAAATTTGTAGTTCCTGCAACCAGGCTCAAAAAAATAGGGGGCCCATTTAGATGCCAATGTATACACTTCTATAATACGCTTCCTAGTCATATTCAACAACTAAGCCTTAATAAGTTCAAATCATTTGTAAAACGTAAACTTTGTCAAAAGGCTTTTTACACTGTAAAGGACTATATTCAGGACGAGAAGGCTTGGGATTGACCTGCTCCAGTACCTACTATAACTGTTGATATTTTTGTTTGTATCTTCTTTTCGTATTTTTTTAAATTATTTTTAGTTTCAAATGTGCTTTTTCTTTTTATTTTATTTAATTTTTTACAATTTGACATTGCGATTATTTTTATTTTATTTTACAAATTGACGTGTATACATTTTAAGTACTTACAAGTATTTTTTTTTTCTTTGACATAAATATTTACTTTGCTAAATATTTTGTAAACTATTAATTTCCCTAGATTATTGTAAATGTGAGGACTATGTTGATTGCTTTTTCTTTGCTATTCAGTAATCTTAACGTTTGTCTGGCAATTTGAGTATTTTCTGTGGCCTACCCAAATGTCCTTTCTTTGGTATTGTTCGTCAAGTCGTGGAGCTCCTTAGTAGTCCTGAGCTTTTCGAATACTGACAAATGCTTACACTGATTGGACAGGTCCACTCAAATCTGTATGGTTCTTTCTTCAAAAGACCATCACAGACAAATCTGCATGGTTCTCATGTGATTTGATATTTACTGTATGGACTTTAAAAGAGACTTTGACCCCTGAGTTTGTTTCGGTGTTTCTTCTCAGGGTAGTCAGATAGGAAACACCGGCTTCATCTAGCATAAACTGACGAAAAAAAATTGACGTGTAAAAGTGTTTTTTAAAACCTATTTGCAAAATAAATATCATTTATCATGTCTTTTGCATTACAATTTTCTTTTTTTTTCTTTTGGAATTGAAAACTGTTTTTAAATAAAGTATACAACGCTGTCCTGCAATTCTTTCAAATACCGAAATGCCATGTCATAATATCGTACCTCTCAATTAACAAGTTCCTTTTGGAACTGTTTTTTTTTTAATAAAATCCCATTCCTCTCATAATTCTTCATAAAGTGGTGCAAATACCGAAATTTCGTTTCGCATTTTGTGCAACAATTTTGCTAGAGTAGGCAACTCTTTTCTGTTTTCCTTTCTTTTTTCTGTAGACAGCCAGGGGAGCCAAAATTACAGCTAAGGAACTTCACAAGTGAAACTCACTGAGGGTGATAATGTAAAGTTGTAACGTCAAACTTTCAGTTAGGGAAATGACAATAATATTTACATGAATCATAGAGCCTGCGATAAGTTTTCTGTTTTAAAAATAATTTGTTTTTTAATATATATAATTAGCTTCTGCCAGCGGCTTCGCCCACATGAAAGTAGGTTTACATACAAACATACAAACTAGGACCCCCTTTAAGGGATGAATTATGGGGAATCCCCTCTTAGTATTCACATACTTGCGTCATAAAAGGAAACCTATGTCTTCACGCAGTAGTTTCGGCAATGCTTTGATATGTCAGTCAGTCAGTTTCTCCTTTTATATACCTATATAGATTTGATTGGCATGCATATATTATTTTAATTAGGTTTAAGATATACATATGTCGATGACAACCACGTAAAAGATTTTTTTGATGATCAGCACTTGGTCAGTGACTTCATGCGCGAGAATGGTAAATGGATATGGTCAAAAAAATGGGAATCTTACCAAAGTACTTCACGCCGGAACAGCTGCTCAACCTTTATCAAGCGCAAGTTACATGGTGTATAGAGTACTGCTCTCATATTTGGGATGGGTCTACTAAATACCAGTTTGATGCAGTGGAGTTGATTGAGAACCAAGATTATCGGTAATAATGTACTTGTCGAGTTAAAATTCCAAAGTCTTCGACGCTGAGTTGCTGGCCTGTCGGTTTTCTATCGTTTATACTATATTTCGGGGAGTGCGTGTTGGAATTACATCATTTAATATTCCATCAAGTCCGTTCCATGATCAAGGAGTGAAATTCTGCCTGTTTCTCGTAACTTAAAGGGTCATGTAAGTCAAAAGTGAATAGTTTTCTTCTAGGCAAGCGTGCTCCATCGTCGGCCACATCATCACTTACTCAGTTGAGATAGTGGCCAAACGTGAGCTTGACAATAATAATAAAAAACAAGAAATAAGGCGATTTTAAAGATGCTCCATGTAATCTTTAAAACTCCCTAGATTTGAGAAGAAAATTGCTCATGTGTTTTTTCCCTGCATGCAAACTACAGAATAGAAGATCTCTAAGAATTTATGCCATCATCGTACTGATCTTAAAATCAACGGAGTTATTGGTGTATAAAAGCTTATAAAAGGTTGTTCAAGCTTATTTTTAGAAAGGGTATCTATAGCCAGCAGCTTCACGCGCGCGAAGCCGCTAGCTAAAACTACTTAATTTTAATATGTGTAGCCTCGGTTAAGCTTAATCCTTATAACCCTACTAAGAATAAGCTTAAACAAGGTTTTTAGGAAATTACATCTTATAAGTGGTTACGTGTAAATTACATTGCCTGTGCGTGGTGACATTTGGCTCTCAAACGTGGTCGTTCACAATGCTCCTCACCAGATAGTACAGAACAGATGATCGATGGGGCCAAAAGGTTCTGGTATGGCGATTGGATACCTGAAGACGCAGCGTTGAAAAGGCCTCGCAACAAGGGTACCGGAGGCGTGATAAACAGGACCGGCCGTTGTGGTGATACTTGAGAAAAACCTTTGTATAGCAATGGACGCCATTCAGCTGAAATGATGATGACGATCGATGTTGGCATGTTGATGAGATCAATCTCTCAGAAAGATTATTCCTAAAGATTGTCTAAATCTGACCTCTCCAAAGAAAAAGAAATATTGCATCCTATTAGTAAATCTCTGTACAGCTTTTCTGTATAAATTCACAAAGGCTTCGCCATCATAATCGATAAGACTCCCTATTTCTGTATTACTTTTCAGAAGAAAACTTAAAATGAATTTTCTAAACAAAATTCAAAAATTGTAATCATTCGGGGTATGCAAAAAACGATCATCATCTAGATTTTCCAAAAGTACTAAATTAATTAGTATCTTACAACTAAATTAATTAATTAGTATTAGAGGGCCCCTTGGTTGAATTTGCTACGGACCTCGGGCCGGTTCAATCCGGCACTGACGGCGCTACACACCAGAACAGCATCGAATGTTACACAAAGCACAGGTCCAATCATTTGTGGAGCCACATGTGGACGGTGGGTCTTTCAATAAGCACTTCCCTAGAATCTTTAGATATTAATAAAACAAATTGCATGTTATCGATTTTTTTAAATTCATTTGGATGCAATATAAATATCGTTCAAATGTCCACTGCAACTTTGCTGGATAGAGCGCGCATACGAAATTTACAATTTAAAAGATTTAACAGTCGCACTATAATGACGTCACAATGTTGCTTACATTACAAAAACGATATTTATCTACAGCAGCGCCCTCAAATCCCACGATGGTTTACTTTCTGCACAGACTCTAGCATGGAATTAAATTAAAATCAGATTTCATTCATTTCAATAATTTAATAGCTCCTATTCATTTCAATAAATACAACAGCTTGCTTAAGAGGCCGGCGACAGATGAATTTCCATACAAACGTAATACCACGCTCATTTGCAGTTGAAGCATATTTCCAGCATGTTATGATGATATTCTATTAAAGACAACATTTATCTAGGTTCCTAGGTTAGGTTCAACATTTATCTAGGTGCAGAGCGGCGACGTGAAGTCGCCGCTCTGCCCGTCTTTGGCGGAGTACGAGAAGTCATAGTGAGCCGGTGCTTCTGGCTCGTCGTACACCAATTTGGAAACGGGCACCAGGCCGGCGCAAGCCACTGCAGCGAGGGTCAGGACGATTACCAACTGGAATTAAAACGAATGTTTTTAGGAATAATTATAGAACGCAAAAAATGTAGATTACATCAGTTGTAAATTCATCGTTAACTGATTTATGATACAAATAACTCACTTTAGCAACCATTATTGCTGATTGTTTGGTATGCTGTTACTGATTTGAGTGTCAGTAAGTGGACTATGATAATGTGTGACCTGTTGCGGTTTTAACGCAGGTTGGTCTGTAGGTGACACACGCGCTCGCCGTATTGGGGACAATTTTTGAGATGTCAAGGTCGACAAACTGCATTGCTGAACTTCAAAATAGGTGTAGGTATTACAAACTGATTAGTACTAGATCAAAGCAATGCTCAAGTACTTATTAGATACTTAGTAGCAACGACTTGTCAGGACAAGCTTGACATAGTTCCAAGTAAGACGCACTTCCTGCACAAAAGCATTTTCTGTTCTGCTCCGCGTATATACAATAACATTCCAGGGTCTATAAGAGCAATTACTGAAATAAAATCATTTAAAAAGAAACTCCATGAACTGTTAGTAAATAAATGCTATTATTCTATGAAAGACTTCTTCGACGATAAATCACTTTTAAAATACAATCTGCCTGGGTCATGATGCGTTTTGTATACTTAGATACATGATGAAATTTTTTTTTACTGAAATTTGTAACTGCAACTAATATTTAGAAATGTAATAATATTGCAATGTATTCTAATTAATGTTGACATTCATGTAAATTCACTATTATGTACCTACATTTTATTGTACGCCCTAAGGGTAGGACATAGCTGTTCACTAAATATATAATTATCACCATCTGTATTACCTATGATCCACAATAAAGATGATTTGATTTGATTTGATTTGACTTATGAAATATGACACTAGATTTTGAAATGCCTAAATCTCGGGTTTCTAACGGGTATTGCATGGATTCTTTAAACAGTTGTGGGAAATAAGTGGTTTTGCCTTATAGGCATATTGCAAGGAAAACGAATCATCGACAGAGCTAATGTTAAAGCTAGAACTACATTACCCCGACGCACACGTGTAAGACGCCTGATTTGTACGTAGAACGACGTCGCGTGGCGTGGATCTAGTGTAGCTCTAACAGTCTATTTTCCATATAAAATGTATGGAGACCGACGCTCCCAGATCGGCGTGTGTAGCCCACGTGTGCGCAGTGTAGTTCTACCTTTATTGTTTTGTTAGCGATTACCGCTGTCATCACTGAGCTTTTTCTTTCCATCAGTTTGAGTTTTCAAGATGTTCTTCTTGAATCTGTTTATACAGAGTTCCTACAGAGTTTTTTTCCTTTGTACATTTTTATAATATTAAATTTCTCACGTCCTCACAAATGAGGTAATGGCATTAATCTTGAAGATCGAATTATGAAAACTTGCTTTTCCGATTACCTAACACGATCCTCTTATTCATATCGGGAAATTTTCAGGCATTTACGATTTCTTCTTCGAACTTTTTAAAGTTATGTGTGTATACACAATAGATACATACATTAACCTGTTATGGCTCCGTAGCCATAATAGGTAAAGTATTCAAATTACACTGCTACGACCATAGGTAGCAGTGCAATTTTAATACTTTTCAGTGATAAGTTAAACAGTTAAATTAATTTCTTTAAGAAAACGTCAGCTGAGCGAGTTCAATGACCTGTAGGTAGTTTTGTACGCAACGCTGACCGTTTCTCTGGAAGTCAAAGCAGCTAAGTGCGAGGCCAGGCGACGCGGCTGGATGCGCTGACGTAGAGATGCATTCGCTCATCGACTTTTTTAATCTAAGTATATAGATATAAATGTTACAGATATGATTTATATGCTCACGGGCAGTTTATATTTTATTGCAGGCAGACATGATTTATGTAAAAAAAGATAAGCATATCTTTTCGCGATAGTTGTAGTCGTTGCTACAATAGAATCAACTTAAGCCGAGAAGCGCTGTGTTATTATCGTTCTATATAACACAGTATATGCTAAGTTAGGTGCCTTTTTGGCCTCGCACTGATTTTAACTTTGTTTTTCTTTTTCATCGTGTATTTTTTAGTTTATATGATTGTGTGAGGCTCGAATAAACGTTTTTTCTTTCAGTTGTGAACAGCGACGCGACGCTTTTTGTTTTCAGTTGCTAAATAAAATGGATTTACTGATCGAGAGTGCAGATACACGTACCTAGTAGATAGTTTGAATGGGTTACCTAGAAGGAATATGAATATTCTGAAAAGATCTTTTATACGATTTCGTGATCATAAAATTTAAAAAATAATTGTGCAGATGTTCCAGGGAATATTAATTTGCCATTTATTTTCTTAAATATCTTAAAATGACAAAAATAATAAAAAAAAATTAGGTTCGACGGTAGACCTTTTTCCGAAGTGTGCTGATTTCTTATATTAATTGGGCCGTTGGTTCCAAGTAATGGTCACATCTTCAAGTGTAATGTGTGAGTCTCCAAACTTTGAAGAAGTAGGTAAAACCTGATATATAAATAAATAAAAATTATGGTGTTAAAAGAAATAGGCTGCATATTTAGTACCATTGACTATCAGATTTTCAGGTTGTGTATTCATTACAATTTCTCCATACGACCAAATGTTACAGAACATGATAATAAGGGTAAATAAACAAAATATTCAATTCATAATAATTTATTAGTGTCTAACTATTTCATTATGTAACATCTTGCCTGACTAGTTAACAATAGTATTTAGTGTTGGTAGGAAATGACGGGAGAGGAGTAAGTGACCTGCGAGACGGGAGCGGCGTAGGCCAGTTTGGCGATGGGAGCAGTGTAGGCGACCGGAGCGCGAGCGTAGGAGACGGGGGCAGGCGCGTAGGATACTTTAGCAACAGGAGCGGCGTAGGCGAGCTTGGCTACGGGAGCAGCGTAGGCGACCTTGGCGGGAGCTGGATACACGGGAGTGCCCTCGTAGCGCACGTTAGCGTTGAACCCGTTGATCTTATCGGCGGTGTATTCGACAATGCGGTTCACACCGTCGGGCTGCACGAGTGAGTACGAGCCCTGCACGGCGTCACCTGCGCGTGATTCCTGCTGCTGCTTTACATCGCCGGTCTGCCCGTCTTTGACGGAGTACGAGAACTCGTAGTGAGCGGGTGCCTCGGGCTCGGAGTACACTACTTTAGAGACGGGCACCAGGCCGGCGCAAGCCGCCGCAGCGAGGGACAGGACGATTACGAACTGGAATAAAAATGAACGTTTCAGAATAAATACAGTTGAAAAATTCAGAATCAATATCTGATCAAAATATGTCATCAAATATACTGAGAAATAATTATTTTAAATTACTGACTTTGGCAAACATTTTTGCAAGAATGTTGTTGCTGATTAGAGTATCAGGGAGAGACTGTAATAATGAACGATTTGTTACACTTTTTATATAGGGCGGCAATTCGTGTGCACGTATCGTAATTCGTAGGTGACATGGCCTTCAGGGTCGTACAGTGATTGAGAGTTGAAGGCCGACTACTGCATTAATTAATAAAATTTCGCGACTATACAATTTGCCTCTTATTAAAAAAAATCTTATTAATGCAGACTCCAACAACAATCGCTTTTCCCCTAATACCGCCCATTCTAATAAAACGAATTATTATTATTTCTTATATTTGTACCTACTTAACCCTTTTATGCACATGACAATAAAAGTATAAATTTTCCAAATTCGAAATTTCCTGTTTTCAGTCAAACAAAAATAGTTTTTTTCACAATTTTTACACATAGGTACCAAAATATATGGGCACCGATATATTTTGGCGGTCTTGACTGCGACATAATAGACAAACTTTCGTCATCTATTTGAAAACTAGTGTCTTGGAACATTACGCGTTTCGAACTTTCGACTCCGTTGATCATTGCTAATAAATATACATTCGTATAAGTTGTAACTTAACTATCACATCTTTAGTTCTTGGTTTTCTCACCAGACTTCAAGGAATTTGTAATTTACGATATTGATAACCAGATAGTAGGTAGGTACCTACATTAAACTTTCGTTTCGAGGAATAGTAAACGTCTCTATATGTTGCACGATGACATAGAAATTATATCTATGCATGATGACATAATTGCATCAGAAAAATACTTACCTATACGTTGTAATCCATGCTAATTCTGTTATACCTAGTCATAAGTATGGTCATAACTTCTGTTACAAATAAAAGAAATCATAACCTTATACAAAAAGAAGAAAAAAAGACGGGTACTATAAACGTAGTAAAAAAGGCTGCCAGGGTAAAATGGGATTGAGCGGGTCACATCAGTCGCATGCTCTCTGACCGTTGGGCAAGAGTTTCCACAAAGTGGGTACCTAAAGATGGAGCACGCCGCCGAGGTCGATCTGGGAAGAGGTGGCGAGACGACCTGGATGTCTACCGCGGGGACTGGTATGGCTCAAGAAAAGAATACCTGGAAAAAGTTGGGGGAAGCCTTTGCCCAGTAGTGGGACAGCAAGGTTTTTTTTTATTAAAAAAAAACTTCATACAAACTAACGTAATATTTTTAGAAAAAAATCGTACAAGTCAAAATGTCCACCTTTATCCTTTACACAGGCCTTTAAGCGTTGGGGTCACGCGTTTATCGCTTTAGGCACTTGACTGTAATTTTACGTGTGCATTACTAAAATGCCCTGCGGGGGTCTGTGTTTCCTGATAGCTAAAACAAGAGCTTGCCTAGAAGCTACTTATTCAAGGTTACTTCTAGGCAAGCGTGCTCCCTGGGGCCAGGGTTATCGGAAAGGGCGCTCGAGCCCCGGTATGAAGGCTAGAAGGAACGGGGTGGGTCTTTTAGTCAGTAAGAGTCTAACACTATCTCCCGCTCCGCCCAAGAGCGGGGGATGTCATTGCATGATTTTTTCCCACCATAAAAAAATAAAATAAAAAAAAGGCAAGCGTGTTCCATAGTCGGCCACATCATCGCTTACCATCGGGTGAGCGCGAACGCGAACGCGAGCCCTTCAAAAAAAAAAGTTGCCAACTGCTTATCGTAAATAATGTTTTGATGATTCCAAATTATTCTGAGTTTTAGTGTAGATCATGTCCTCTAAAACAGACAAATAAATAATTAGTAGTCCGGGGGGTTGAAGTCTGAGCTAGCCAAGGGTCAAGGTTGAAGTCCGGAACATAAGCTGCAGGCCAAGCCTGGGTAATGTGAGCCTTAGGACAGGGAGTTGAGTCTTGCTGAGTGCTTGCTTTGTATCATGAACTCGTGGAAGTATCGAGTTGAAATTAAAAGTATATACTCAGGTATGTGGCAAAACAAAGTTGGTCCTATAAGGGTTCTGTTTTTTGTTGGGGAACGGAATCGTAAAAAAAGATTTGAAGATGAAATAAAAATTTAAGGGGACTCCTATGCAAAACACGTGATTTTTTGCCGTTCTTTGCTACGGAATCCTTCGCGGGTGAGTCCGACTCGCACTTGCCCGTCTTTTTGCTGTAATTATCCTCGATTAAGACAATTTTCTCCTAAAGAGTATCCTTGTGTTTTCCATCAGCGTAACTAACAAGTAGTTAAATGTTTTGATCCTTCCACTTCTCTTCGATTTCGGTGTGCCCCGTATATTTGCCAGCAAGAAACACCAAGTTTTAGATCTTCTTTGATGATATGTGACAGCATTTTAGCGGGTTTCTTCATTTCAAGAGCTAAGTTTTTTTGTTTCACCCTCCATCCGCCCGCCGCCGGGATTCCGATCCCGATTTCCGGCCAACGTAGGCAGGCGCTAGCGGACAGTGAGCAATGGGTAAGAAGATCGCCGTCCAACTGTCCGGTAACCGTACGGACCCAGCCCAAGTAGTCGACGACGCGTAGTGTTCCACGAGCGCCTCAAGGAGTTGTCAGCAACCGTAGGGGTCCAGCAGGGTCGAAGCCTACTGGTGATAGGTGATGCGAAAGAGATCCCCTGAGCCCTGGAACAATGGTAAAGAAGACCTGTTCCTACTTAGGTTTTTAGCCAGTAAAATTCTGACGCCATCTCCCGCTCCGCCCAAGAGCAGGGGATGTCATTGCATAATTTTTCTTCCTTAAAATATTTTTTTTTTGTTACTCAAGGGATTTCGAAAAATTCTGGCCCTGACAGTATTCACTGTCCACAGTCCTTTATGATTATCATTAAAAAAAAATAGTGTATAATACGATAAACAAAATCGCTGATACCAAACTTTAGCAGCGTTTTAGAAATTGTTACAGGTTCTGTTCCTACTACACAAAATAATCACAGCAATGCTGTTGTCTTTAATACCCCACTGTATTTTATTAGATATAGAAGAAAAAAAAAAACTAAACAGAATCCGTCAAACTATAGACAGTATTTGAATAAATTAGCCTTAATTCAAATTTGAACTAGGAAAGAAAAAAGAATACTTTTGTAAACTGTAACTAGAACCGGTATTTAAAAACATTTGGAGTTCACGCTACTAGTGATATGAGCTTTGGATGCATCAAGGCAGAGAACTGTCGCAAGCGATTTTTAGGGCATTACTATGACATTCTATTTCTGATTCACATAAAATCAAACAAGCCAAATTTCGTTGAAGTTTTATAGTTGTTCTATCGAAGTCCTATCCAAAAGCGGTATTCACGATCTATCGACCTATTTCCAGTTACATTAATAAGTATTCTACCCGAATAATGTAATACAGATTTTTTTTTAAATTGACGAACATCAAACGACTTTAAAATCAGTGTCGTTCAAACTCGATTGATGGATGTGAATACGGAAATGGTCTAAACGACTAAACCGCTACGATATCGTTACGGTTTTCATTACGTGAATCGGGCTACAGGTTCCCTGTAATGCTGATGTACAGTGATCAGCTCTAGGATATCTCGAACACTATTCGGTGTGTATACCAGTCGTCTTATATCCTACCTTGTTAACTAACTATCTATGTATCAAAAAATTGTAATCCATTCATATTTCTCTTCTAGCTAATTTTTAGGTGTAACATTATTTTAAACGAAAGCTTTTCTACCTAACCTGGGTTAGAAGACTTTAAACTTTTTACAGCCGTCGATTTGCTGGTAGTAAGATTATATGAAGATAATAAAAGAAAGAAATTCAATTCATAATAATTTATTAGCACCTATTTATTTCATTATATAACAGCTTGCTTAATTAGTCAACAACAGTATCTAGTGGTAGTATGAGACAGCAGGAGAAGAGTAAGTGACTTGCGCGGCGGGAGCGGCGTAGGCGAGCTTGGTGATGGGGGCGCTGTAGGCGACTGGAGCGCGAGCGTAGGAGACGGGGGCAGGCGCGTAGGCTACTTTGGCAATGGGAGCAGCGTAGGCGACCTTGGCTACAGGAGCAGCGTAGGCGATCTTGGTTTGCACGGGGGTGCCCTCGTAGCGCACGTTAGCGTTGAATCCGTTGACCTTGTCAGAGGTGTATTCGACGATGCGGCGCACGCCATCGGGCTGCACAAGCGAGTACGAGCCCTGCACGGCGTCACCAGCGCGAGATTCCTGCTGCTGCTTTACATCACCGCTTTGGCCGTCGTGGACGGAGTATGAGAAGTCGTAGTGAGCGGGTGCTTCTGGCTCGGCGTACACCACTTTGGACACGGGCACCAGGCCGGCGTAAGCCGCCGCGGCAAGGGACAGAATGATGACGAACTGTAAAGAAAGAATATTGATTTATAATTATATTGGAAACACTTTTGAAATCACCAATGCACCGAGGTCTAGAATAAGATTATAAAAGTAAAAATATTAAAATTATTACAAGAAATTTGTAAAAGCCAGAGAGTAGAATAGTACTTTTTCCAACTAGAAATAGTCAGACGACCGTCTTAAATAAATTTAAGAGAACTCACTTTGGCAACCATTTTTGCAAATATGTTGTTACTGATTTGAGTGTCAGTAGGTGACTGTAATAACGTATGAACTGCTACAGTTTTTATACAGGATTGTCACCCGCCTATATGTCTAGTCGGCAATACACGGTTCGCCCGCGGCGTCGTTCATTAAAGCGCACAATAGTTATGAGTTGAAGGTTGACGCGTTGCAATGCTGAGCCGATTCACGATTTTACAGATTTACAACCTGTCGCTACATTCCTTTAAAAAGTCTTGATTAGTCTTGTATATATACTTACTAGCTGCTGCCCGCGACGTCGTCTGCGTGAAGCCTCTACAGCACTAAAAATACCTAAGGTGCCAGTGTCGCTATAGCATTATAAATAAACAACTTTTAAAATAGCATTATAATATAAGTTTTTTTCGCAAATGAAGCTAGTGAAGAGAGATAGGTGGGAATCCTGCTGAGTTCAGCCATAAGATGTGACTGAAGGAAATAGAGAAAATAATGCAGGAATACATTCCAGGACACAAAAGAGTAAAAATACGTATAAAGGTATACGTATTTTTACTCTTACCATCAACATCATACCTTACAACACTTCCCTATAAACTACATTGGTAGTTATACTGCCAGGAGCCAAAGTATAAAGAGAGTCAGGACTGGTGGCGCGGGAGCAAGCGACGTACAGTTGCCCGTGTGAGAAGCAACTCGTCCTGAGGTCGACACCCGCTGCCCTCAGTGTCTGCCCCTGCGACTTATTGATGGTTATCGCGAAGCAAACACATACGGGGAACTGTACGCGTTTGAACTGGAACAAGAAGTTATGGGGTATGAGGGGAATACGTGGTATAAATACTGCCTCGCTGACGCCACAACCAGTAAGAATTTCCGCCTCAATGGTGTGTCTGTGTGGAGCGAGATGACTTTAAGGCGGGTCCCGTCACAACTTCGAAGCATAATCGGGACACCGACCTTCAGCTTCATGGTATGCGCCGGAAGTCCACTTGCTGACAGGGAGTACAGAAATTCCACGGAATAACGTGTGACATCATCTTGCTCGACAACAGTGTTTATCGAAGTGTAGACTACTTCATTCTTCTCAATTTCCGAGAGAATGCATTCGTTAATTGCTGCAGCCTGATAATTTTTGGGCGTCAAAATGGCCCGCTCACACCACACCCAAGAATTCTGCTGGTGCGGTATACGACTGATGTCCCCGTACACACAGTGAATGAGTTTTTCTAAGCTGGATACCACTCTACCGAGAGACTCTGAGTAGAGTGCCTTCGCCAAGATTTAGAAGGACATCGGAGAATTCTTGAGCACGTGCATTGCCACCGAGCCGAGCTCTCATATAAATGGTCAAGCGCAGTGTACGAACTCGTGACCACAACGAAGATCGTTTCGACGAAGCATTCACCTCGTCAGCCCTCGATCCCCACGTCACCTCGGGAAGTGTTTGCCGGAAATCGCCACTGAACAGAACTGTGACACCATCCATCAAATGTTAGTTCCTGCGGATGTCCTGCAGGGTTCTGTCCACGACCTCAACTGTCTTCCTATTGGCCATCGTACACTCATCATCAGAGAGCAATCCTTGAGCACGTGTCCCTTATCGCTGTTACGTGACACACCACAAGAGGCGTTTTGGCGCTCTCTAAATCGATGGGAATTTTTAACATGGCATGTGCTGTCTTGCCTTCCGGAAGCAGCGTGGCAGCGATTCCCGACGACGCTACAGCAATAACAATTTTGCCTTGGCTCCTGACCTCTGCAAGTATGCCAGTGGTAACAAATGTTTTTCCTGTTCCACCAGGAGCATCCAAGAAAAATATTTTACCCTGGTTTTGCCCAACGTTTTCAAGGACGGTGTCATAAATTTGTTTTTGCTCTCAAGAGAACAAAGCGACATGGTAATTTCGTATGGTGGTTATTTCGCCCGGATCGTAATTTGTCTCAGCGTTATACTCCCGATTTCCACGGTCTTGATGTGGTGATGAGCGGTCTTGATTGGAGAGCTGGTAACCCATATTCGATCAGTGGATTGCCGCCGATAGAAATGACCACATCTTGAAGTGAACTGAGACAGGTGTTCAGCACGCGTTCATCAGTTACTTCGACTTCGTCTCTAGTAGCACGCCTCAAAGCTCATAGAAAATCTTCAGAAAGATGATGGCGATACTTCTCCCACAAAGCTATCGGGTTCGCGACTCCACAAAACACCAAGATGACGGCAAGCAGATGACGCATGTGGCTGGGACTGTCACTGACGCTTGCCTCCGCGAGGGTGTCATCCCAATTAGGCAAAAGGCTGCGCGGTAAGTGGGATACTCCACGCCATCAAATGTCCTCAGAAAGGCGAAAGACGTTGGGCCTGGGGCAGTGTGATGTAACAACCGCAGAAAATAGCATTCGCCACTATTCGGGTGCACAGTATAAACCCTATCCAATGCGGTGTCCTTAAAAATTCTCGGAAAACCTTTCACAGCACTTCCTCGTCGATGTCGGTTGAATACACCCCTTTGCTTGTCGTACGTGTAATATGAAGGCACCTCGTCATACGTAAGGGATTTCGCAAACTGGTCGACTTCACAGAGTCTGAGAAATGCCACCATGTAATACCTAACACCGCATTTTTTTTTAATTGTATTCCTCAACTCTGCTCAAGATTTTGAGGGTTTTGTTGGAACTTGAATTTGTCAAAACGAACTATAATATGAAGAAAATGCACATTACCATCTATGAATTTTAAGAATAACTAACTGCTAACCTCGCCAACATGACCAAATTTAAATGAATAATTTCCAAAAACTGTTAACATATAACTTGATTTGATTTTTATGAAATCTCATAGATGGCGCAGCTTTAAAATTGTGTTTATACTACTAACATTCATTAAACTATGTTTCTCTGCCCAAGTTACTTTAATGGCGTAGTTTTTATAGTGTAAAGCTAGATAATAGCATGGCTTACTCAAAAACAACATTTAAATATGCGTCCTTATATTACACGCTGTCACAGAGTGCGTTAGAAAAATAAAGATTCACAGCTCCTCCCCCGTAGGTGATAGCGTGATAATATGTAGCCTATATGTTGACCCGACCTCTTAGTAATATTCATGCAAAATTTCAAGTAAATCCATGCAGTACTTTTTGAGTTTATCCCGGACATACATACAGACAAACAGACAAACAGACAAAAATTCTAAAAACTATATTTTTGGCTTCGGTATCGATTGTAGATCACGCCCCAAGTATTCTTTTAAAAAAATATTCAATGTACAGTTTTGACTTTCCTACGATAAAATAGAGAGTTGCAACGCTATGTAGCTATGGATGTATCTGCTTTGCTGCACCACTACCTGTATCTTCCACGACTTATACGAGGCGAAAGGACTGTGAAAATGTGTGATTGCTTCCTCAAAAACTATGGCTAGAAGCTCGCGTGGTACGAGGATGTGTCGAGGAGGTGTCTTCAAGGCTAGAGTGAATAGGCTCTTAATAAACTAGTGCGCCTCACCACGATTGCATCACTGCTTACCATCAGGCGCGATCGCAGTCAAGTACTAGTTTATAACAGATAAAAAAAAAAAAAAGATTTTTGTTTTGCCATCTTTCGTTGGCCAGACTCTAGTTTGATTTCTGTTGGCGCAACTGTGTTTTAGAGGATAAAAGGAAAATTTCTTCTGTATGTAAAATTTCATTCCGTACACCAATATACTTGAAACTCAGCATAACTAATAACCATAAAAATAATAAAGGTTGTCATTATAAAGTTTTCAGAACTTCATCCAATAGTAGAACAAGGTTTTTTTTTCTATTTATCTATCGGAGTCTGGTTTCTACATTCAATCCTATGTGGACCATTATGCGTCAGCCATGGCGGCAACCTTTTAACAGGCTTATTCCTTCCAGCCCACCTCTTTTGAATTAGGGATCCTAGGGTTTGTATGCATGTAGGTATCAATAACGCCTGCGCAGTCAAAAAACACATGAGCAATTTTCTTCTCAAATCCAGGGAGTTTTAAAGATTACACGGAGCATCTTTAAAATCGCCTTATTTCTTGTTTTTTTTTTTTTATTATTGTCAAGCTCACGTTTGGCCACTATCTCAACTGAGTAAGTGATGATGTGGCCGACGATGGAGCACGCTTGCCTAGAAGAAAACTATTCACTTTTAACTTACATGACCCTTTAAGTTGTAGCTAACGAGAAACAGGCAGAATTTCACTCCTTGATGATGGAACGGAGTTGATGGAATATTAAATGATGCAATTCTAACACGCACTCCCCGAAATATAGTATAAACGATAGAAAACCGACAGGCCAGCAACTCAGCGTCGAAGATTTTGGAATTTTAACTCGACAAGTACATTATTACCGAAAATCTTGGTTCTCAATCGACTCCACTGCATCAAACTGGTATTTAGTAGACCCATCCCAAATATGAGAGCAGTACACCATACACCATGTAACTTGCGCTTGATAAAGGTTGAGCAGCTGTTCCGGCGTGAAGTACTTTGGTAAGATTTCCATTTTTTTGACCATATCCATTTACCATTCTCGCGAATGAAGTCACTGACCAAGTGCTGGTCATCAAAAAAATCTTTTACGTGGTTGTCAGCGACATATGTAAATCTTAAACCTAATTAAAATAATATATGCATGCCAATCAAATCTATATAGGCCGTATTATGCTTTAAATCATAGATAAAGCTATATAGGCTAAAGCTAAAGCTATATAGGCCGTATTATGCTTTAAATCATAGATAGTTTGAACACCTGCCTGTAAGAAGGTATTATATAGATAAATCATAATTTTAACACGTAAGACATTATAACTTCAAACTATTCAAAAGGTATACATAAAAACAAAAAAGGCGCGTAATTGTCTGTTTCTCTGGAAGTCAAAGAAGCTAAGTGCGAGGCGACGTGACGCGGCTGGATGCGCTGACGTAGGGATGCATTCACTCATCGACTTTTTTAATCTAAGTATATAGGTATAAATATTACAGATAAGATTTACATGCTCACGGGCAGTTTATATTTTATTGCAGGCAGACATGATTTATGTAAAAAAAGATAAGCATATCTTTCCGCGATAGTTGTAGTCATTGCTACAATAGGTTATACTTAAGCCGAGAAGCGCTGCGTTATTATCGTTCTATATAACGCAGTATATGCTAAGTTAGGTGCCTTTTTGGCCTCGCACTGATTTTAACTTTTTTTTTCTTTTTCATCGTGTATTTTTTAGTTTATATGATTGTTTGAGGCACGAATAAACGTTTTTTCTTTCAGATGTGAACAACAGCGAAGCGACGCTTTTTGCTTTCAGTTGCTAAATCAAATGGATTTACTGAACGAGTGCGCAGATACACGTACCTAGTAGATAGTTTGAACGTGTTACCTAGACGGAATATGAATATTCTGAAAAGATCTTTTATACGATTTCGTGATCATAATATTTAAAAAATAATTGTGCAGATGTTCCAGGGAATAATATTTTACCATTTATTTTCTTAAATATCTAAAAATGAAAAAAAATATAGGTTTTGCCAGCGGAGTCAGGTTCGACGGTAGACCTTTTTCCGAAGTGTGCTGGTCTCTTAACTGGGCCGTTGGTTCCAAGTAGTCGTCACATCTTCGAGTGTAATGTGTGACACTGACAATCGGATTTTCAAGTTGTGTCTTCGTTGCGATTTCTCCATACGACCGAATGTTACAGAACATGGTAATAAGGGTAAATAAACAAAATATTCAATTCATAATAATTTATTAGAGTCTAACTATTTCATTATGTAACATCTTGCCTGACTAGTTAACAACAGTATTTAGTGTTGGTAGGAAATGACGGGAGAGGAGTAAGTGACCTGCGAGACGGGAGCGGCGTAGGCCAGTTTGGCGATGGGAGCAGTGTAGGCGACCGGAGCGCGTGCGTAGGAGACGGGGGCAGGCGCGTAGGATACTTTAGCAACAGGAGCGGCGTAGGCGAGCTTGGCTACGGGAGCAGCATAGGCGACCTTGGCGGGAGCTGGGTACACGGGAGTGCCCTCGTAGCGCACGTTAGCGTTGAACCCATTGACCTTATCGGCGGTGTATTCGACAATGCGGTTCACACCGTCGGGCTGCACGAGTGAGTACGAGCCCTGCACGGCGTCACCTGCGCGTGATTCCTGCTGCTGCTTTACATCGCCGGTCTGCCCGTCTTTGACGGAGTACGAGAACTCGTAGTGAGCGGGTGCCTCGGGCTCGGAGTACACTACTTTAGAGACGGGCACCAGGCCGGCGCAAGCCGCCGCAGCGAGGGACAGGACGATTACGAACTGGAATAAATATGAACGTTTCAGAATAAATACAGTTGAAAAATTCAGAATCAATATCTGATCAAAATATGTCATCAAATATACTGAGAAATAATTATTTTAAATTACTGACTTTGGCAAACATTTTTGCAAGAATGTTGTTGCTGATTAGAGTATCAGGGAGAGACTGTAATAATGAACGATTTGTTACACTTTTTATATAGGGCGGCGATTCGTGTGCACGTATCGTAACTCGTAGGTGACATGGCCTTCAGGGTCGTACAGTGATTGAAAGTTGAAGGCCGACTACTGCATTAATTAATAAAATTTCGCGACTATACAATTTGCCTCTTATTAAGAAAATTCTTATTAATGCAGACTCCAACAACAATCGCTTTTCCCCTAATACCGCCCATTCTAATAAAACGAATTATTATTTCTTATATTTGTACCTACATAACCCTTTCATGCACATAACAATAAAAGTATAAATTTTCTAAATCCTGAAATTTCCTGTTTTCAGTCAAACAAAAATAGTTCTTTTCACAATTTTTACACATAGGTACCAAAATATATGGGCACCGATATATTTTGGCGGTCTTGACTGCGACATAATAGACAAACTTTCGTCATCTATTTGAAAACTAGTGTCTTGGAACATTACGCATTTCGAACTTTCGACTCCGTTGATCATTGCTAATAAATATACATTCGTATAAGTTGTAATTTAACCATCATTTTGTTCTTGGTTTTTTCACCAGACTTCAAGGATTTTGTAATTTACGATATTGATAACCAGATAGTAGGTACCTACATTTAACATTCGTTTTGAGGAATAGTAAACATTTCTATATGTTGCATGATGACATAGAAATTATATCTATGCACTAGCTGCTGCCCGCGACATCGTCTGCGTGAAGGCTCTACAGCACCAAAAATACCTAAGATTCTAGTGTCGCTATGATATTATAAGTAAACAACTTTTAAAATAGCACTAAAATATAAGTTTTTTTGCAAACGAAGCAAGTGAAGAGAGTTATATGGGAATTCTGCTGAGTTCAGTCATAAGATGAGACTGAAGGAAATAGAGAAAATAATGCAAGAATACATTCCAGGATACAAAAGAGTAAAAATACGTACAAAGGTATCATACCTTACAACACCCCTATAAACTACGTTGGTAGTTATGCTGCCAGGAGCCAAAATGTAAAGAGTCAGTACTAGTGACGCGGGAGCAAGCGACGTACAGTTGCCCGTGTGAGAAGCAACTCGTCCTGAGGTCGACACCCGCTGCCCTCAGTATCTGCCCCTGTGACTTATTGATGGTCATCGCGAAGCAAACCCTCACGGGGAACTGTACTCGCGTTGAACTGGAACGGGAAGTTGTGAGTTATGAGGGGAATGCATGGTATAAATACTGCCTCGCCGACGCCACAACCCGTAAGAATTTCCGCCTCAATGGTGTCTGTGGAGCGAGATGACTTTAAGGCGGGTCCCGTTACACAACTTCGGAGGAGATAGGTTCTGAAGAAGCATAATCGGGACACCGACCTTCAGCTTGATGTTATGCGCTGGAAGTCCATTTGCTGACAGGGAGTTCAGAAATTCCACGGGATAATGTGTGGCGTCATCTTGCTCGACAACAGTGTTTATCGAGGTGTAGACCACTCCATTCCCCTCAATTTCCGAGAGAATGCATTCGTTATTTGCTGCAGCCTGATCATTTTTGGGCGTCGGCGTTATCGCTCACACACCTAAGAAGCTGGTGCGGTATACGACTGATGTCCCCGTACACACAGCGAATGAGTTCTTCTAAGCTGGATACCACTCTACCCAGAGACTCTGGAAGTACCACCTGTCAGAGTGCCTTCGCCAAGACTTAGAAGGACATCGGAGAATTCTTGCAATGCACGTGCTTTGCCGCCGAGCCCAGCTCTCATATTAATGGCCAAGCGCAGCGTACGAACTCGTGACCACAAAGAAGATCATTTCAACGAAGCATTCACTTCGTCAGCCCTCGATCCTCGCGTCACCACCGGAAGTGTTTGCCGGAAATCGCCTCTGAACAGAACTGTGACACCACCCATCAAATGTTCGTTCCTGCGGATGTCCTGCAGGGTTCTGTCCATGGCCTCAACTGCGTTCCTATTGGCCATCGTACACTCATCCCATACAATCAGAGAGCAATCCTTGAGCACGTGTCCCTTATCGCTGTTACGTGAGACACCACAAACAGGTGTTTCGGCGCTCTATAAATCGATGGGAATTTTAAACATGGCATGTGCTGTCTTACCACCCGTTAGCAGTATTGCAGCGATTCCCGACGACGCTACAGCAATAGCAATTTTGCCTTGCCTCTTGACCTCTGCAAGTATGCCATTAGTAACAAATGTTTTTCCTGTTCTACCCGGAGCATCCAAGAAAAACATTTTACCCAGGTTTTGCCCAACGTTTTTAGGGACGGTGTCATAAATTTGTTTTTGCTCTGAAGAGAACAAAGCGACATGGTCATTTCGTATGGTGGTCATTTCGCCCGGATCGTTATTTGTCTCAGCGTTATACTCCCGATTTCCACGGCCTTGATGCGGTGATGATTGGGGAGCTGGTAACCCATATTCAATCAGCAAATTGCTACCCATAGAAATGACCACATCTTGAAGTGAACTGAGACAGGTGTTCAGCACGCGTTCATCTTACTTCGACTTCGTCTCCAGTAGCACGCCTCAAAGCTCGTAGAAAATCTTCAGACAGATGATGGCGATACTTCGTCCACAAAGCTACTGGGTTTGCGACTCCACAAAACACCAAGATGACAGCAAACAGATGACGCATGAGGCTGGGACTGTCACTGACGCTCGCCTCCACGAGAATCCCAATTTTGGTCACCGCCGAGAAGGTGACGTGCTACGCAGGCAGCGCGGTAAGTGGGATACTCCACGCTATCAAATGTCCTCAGAAAGGCGAAAGACGTTGGGCCTCGGACAGTGTGAAGTAACAACCGCAGAAAATAGCATTCGCCATTATTCGGATGCACGGTATAAACCCTACCCAATGCGGCGTCCTTGAAAATTCCCGGAAAACATTCCACAGCACCTTCTCGTCGATGTCGGTTAAATACACTCCTTTGCTTGTTGTACGTGTAATATGAAGGCACCTCGTCATACGTAAGGGAACTCGCAAACTGGTCGACTTCACAGAGCTGGAAAAATGTCATTATGTAATACTTAACAACGCATTTTTTTTAAATTGTATTCCTCAACTCTACTCAAGATTTTGAGGGTTTTGTTGGAACTTGAATTTGTCAAAACGAACTATATGATACAACTTTTATGAAGAAAATGCACATCACATCACATCGCCATCTATGAATTTTATGAATAACTAACTACTAACCTCGCCAACATAATCAAATTTAAATTATTAATTTCCAAAAAGTCTTAACATGTAACTTGATTTGATTTGTATGAAATCTCATAGATGGCGCTACTTCAAAAATTTCTCTATACTACTAACATTCATTAAACTATGTTTCTCTGCCCAAGTTACTTAAATGGCGTAGTTTTTATAGTGTAAAGCTAGATAATAGCATGACTTACTCAAAAACAACATTTAAATTTGCGTCCTTATATTACACGCTGTCACAGAATGCGTAAGAAAAATAAAGATTCACAGCTCCTCCCCCGTAGGTGATAGCGTGATAATATGTAGCCTATGTGTTGACCCGACCTCTTAGTAATATTCATGCAAAATTTGAAGTAAATACATGCAGTACTTTTTGAGTTTATCCCGGACATACATACAGACAAACAGACAAACAGACAAAAATTCTAAAAACTATATTTTTGGCTTCGGTATCGATTGTAGATCACGCCCCAAGTATTCTTTTTAAAAAATATTCAATGTACAGTTTTGACTTTCCTACGATTTTATTATATGTATAGATGATGACATAATTGCATCAGAAAAATACTTACCTATACGTTGTAATCCATGCTAATTCTGTTATACCTAGTCATAAGTATGGTCATAACTTCTGTTACAAATAAAAGAAATCATAACCTTATGCAAAAAGAAGAAAAAAAGACGGGTATTATAAACGTAGTAAAAAAGGCTGCCAGGGTAAAATGGGATTGAGCGGGTCACATCAGTCGCATGCTCTCTGACCGTTGGGCAAGAGTTTCCACAAAGTGGGTACCTAAAGATGGAGCACGCCGCCGAGGTCGATCTGGGAAGAGGTGGCGAGACGACCTGGATGTCTACCACGGGGACTGGTATGGCTCAAGAAAAGAATACCTGGAAAAAGTTGGGGGAAGCCTTTGCCCAGCAGTGGGACAGCAAGGTCTGTGTTTCCTGATAGCTAAAACAAGAGCTTGCCTAGAAGCTACTTATTCAAGGTTACTTCTAGGCAAGCGTGCTCCCTGGGGCCAGGGTTATCGGAAAGGGCGCTCGAGCCCCGGTATGAAGGCTAGAAGGAACGGGGTGGGTCTTTTAGTCAGTAAGAGTCTAACACTATCTCCCGCTCCGCCCAAGAGCGGGGGATGTCATTGCATGATTTTTTCCCGCCATAAAAAAAAAACAAATAAAAAAAAGGCAAGCGTGTTCCATAGTCGGCCACATCATCGCTTACCATCGGGTGAGCGCGAACGCGAAAGCGAGCCCTTCAAAAAAAAAAGTTGCCAACTGCTTATCGTAAATAATGTTTTGATGATTCCAAATTATTGTGAGTTTTAGTGTAGATCATGTCCTCTAAAACAGACAAATAAATAATTTGTAGGCCGGGGGGTTGAAGCCTGAGCTAGCCAAGGGTCAATCATCAGCTTTAATGAAGTCCGGAACATAAGCTGCAGGCCAAGCCTGGGTAATGTGAGCCTTATGACAAGGAGTTGTGTCTTGCTGAGTGCTTGCTTTGTATCGTGAACTCGTAGAATTATCGAGTTGAAATTAAAACTATGTACTCAGGTATGTGGCAAATAAAAGTTGATCCTATAAGGGTTCTGTTTTTTGTTGGGGAACGGAATCGTAAAAAAAGATTTGAAGATGAAATAAAAATTTAAGGGGACTCCTATGCAAAACACGTGATTTTTTGCCGTTCTTTACTACGGAATCCTTCGCGTGTGAGTCCGACTTGCACTTGCCCGTCGTTTTTGCTGTAATGTTCCTCGATTAAGACAATTTTCTCCTAAGGAGTATCCTTGTGCTTTCCATCAGCGTAACTAACGTAGTAAATGTTTTGATCCTTCCACTTCTCTTCGATTTCGGTGTGCCCCGTATATTTGCCAGCAAGAAGCACCAAGTTTTAGATCTTCTTTGATGTTACGTGACAGCATTTTAGCGGGTTTCTTCATTTCAAGAGCTAAGTTTTTTTGTTTCACCCTCCATCCGCCCGCCGCCGGGATTCCGATCCCGATTTCCGGCCAACGTAGGCAGGCGCGGACAGTGAGCAATGGGTAAGAAGATCGCCGTCCAACTGTCCGGTAACCGTACCGAGCCCAAGTAGTCGACGGCGCGTAGTGTTCCACGAGCGCCTCAAGGAGTTGTCAGCAACCGTAGGGGTCCAGCAGGGTCGAAGCCTACTGGGGCCATAGGTGATGCGAAAGAGATCCCCTGAGCCCTGGAACAATGGTAAAGAAGACCTGTTCCTACTTAGGTTTTTAGCCAGTAAAATTCTGACACCATCTCCCGCTCCGCCCAAGATCAGGGGATGGTCATTGCATAATTTTTCCTCCTAAAAATAAAGTTATTTTTTGTTTTCTCAAGGGATTTCGATGAATTCTAGCCCTGACAGTATTCACTGCCCGTAAAGTCCTTTATGATCGTCAATAAAAAAAATAGTGTATATGATACGATAAACAAAATCGCTGATACCAAACTTTAGCAGCGTTTTAGGAATTGTTACCGGTTCTGTTCCTACTACACAAAATAATCACAGCAATGCTGATGCTGTCTTTAATACCCCACTGTATTTTATTAGAAATAGAAGAAAAAAAAAACAAAACAGAATCCGTCAAACTAAAGACAGTATTTTTGTACAAATTAGCCTTGATTCAAATTTTAACTAGGAAAGAAAAAAAAATACTTTTGTAAACTGTAACTAGAACCGGTATTTAATTAACTTTGTATAAACATTTGAAGTTCACGCTACCAGTGATATGAGTTTAGGATGCATCAAGGCAGAGAACTGTCGCGATCGATTTTTAAGGCATTACTATGACATTCTATTGCCCGTAGGCAGACTAGTAGCCTGATTCACGTAAAATCAAACAAGCCAAATTTCGTTGAAGTTTTATAGTTGCTCCATCGAAGTTTTATCCAAAAGCGGTATTCACGATCTATCGACCTATTTCTAGTTACATTAATAAGTAGTCTACCAGGACAATTTAATACAGATTTTTTTTTAATCGACGACTTAAAACGACTTTAAAATCGTTGTCGTTCAAACTCGATTGATGGATGTGAATACGGAAATGGTCTAAACGACTAAACCGCTACGATATCTTTACGGTTTTCTTTCCATGAATCGGGCTACAGGTTTCCTGTTATGCTGATGTACAGTGATCAGCTCTAGGATATCTCGAACACTAATCGGTGTGTATACCAGTCGTCTTATATCCTACCTTGTTAGCTAACTATCTATGTATCAAAAAATTGTAATCCATTCATATTTCTCTTCTAGCTAATTTTTAGGTGTAACATTATTTTAAACGAAAGCTTTTCTACCTAACCTGGGTTAGAAGACTTTAAACTTTTTACATCCGTCGATTTGCTGGTAGTAAGATTATATGAAGATAATAAAAGAAAGAAATTCAATTCATAATAATTTATTAGCACCTATTTATTTCATTATATAACAGCTTGCTTAATTAGTCAACAACAGTATCTAGTGGTAGTATGAGACAGCAGGAGAAGAGTAAGTGACTTGCGCGGCGGGAGCGGCGTAGGCGAGCTTGGTGATGGGGGCGCTGTAGGCGACTGGAGCGCGAGCGTAGGAGACGGGGGCAGGCGCGTAGGCTACTTTGGCAATGGGAGCAGCGTAGGCGACCTTGGCTACAGGAGCAGCGTAGGCGATCTTGGCTTGCACGGGGGTGCCCTCGTAGCGCACGTTAGCGTTGAATCCGTTGACCTTGTCAGAGGTGTATTCGACGATGCGGCGCACGCCATCGGGCTGCACAAGCGAGTACGAGCCCTGCACGGCGTCACCAGCGCGAGATTCCTGCTGCTGCTTTACATCACCGCTTTGGCCGTCGTGGACGGAGTATGAGAAGTCGTAGTGAGCGGGTGCTTCTGGCTCGGCGTACACCACTTTGGACACGGGCACCAGGCCGGCGTAAGCCGCCGCGGCAAGGGACAGAATGATGACGAACTGTAAAGAAAGAATATTGATTTATAATTATATTGGAAACACTTTTGAAATCACAAACGCACTGAGGTCTAGAATAAGATTATAAATGTAAAATTATTACAAGAAATTTGTAAAAGCCAGAGAGTAGAATAGTACTTTTTCCAACTAGAAATAGACGGTCGTCTGTCTTAAATCAATTTAAGAGAACTCACTTTGGCAACCATTTTTGCAAATATGTTGTTACTGATTTGAGTGTCAGTAGGTGACTGTAATAACGTATGAACTGCTACAGTTTTTATACAGGATTGTCACCCGCCTATATGTCTAGTCGGCAATACACGGTTCGCCCGCGGCGTCGTTCATTAAAGCGCACAATAGTTATGAGTTGAAGGTTGACGCGTTGCAATGCTGAGCCGATTCACGATTTTACAGATTTACAACCTGTCGCTACATTCCTTTAAAAAGTCTTGATTAGTCTTGTATATATACTTATTGAAAGAGCGCTTATTATTTTATATTGTGTTATTTATCAATTTTAATTTTGCTAGTAGACTGTCTTTTTATCTCTTAGTACAGTTGATAGGTTGTTGCATCAGAATTTATGTATTGTGCCAATATGAAATGGGCAAGGTGTTCTCCTTGACTTAGTTCAAATCAATGTTTCCGCAAAAAAACCTGTAGCGAGTCAAGTTCATGACCTTCTTTGTTTATTCATTAACCTTGTTTTATAGATGTATATTTGTCTTCTCAACACATTTCAATTTCAATTTCATCATCATCATCATCATTTCAGCCGATACACGTCCACTGTTGGACATAGGCCTCCCTCAAGCGTCGCCACATCGAACGTTCCCGTGTGTGTGCGTCCCGCATCTATTGGTTTCCGGCTACCTTCACCAGGTCATCGGTCCACCTCGTAGGAGGCCTTCCAACGCTGCGTCTTCAGGTACGCGATCGCCACTTCAAAACCTTTCGGCCCCAACGGCCTGCGAGCAATGTGCCCTGCCCATTGCCACTTAAGTTTGGCAATTCTTTGTGCTATGTAGGCAACCTTAGTTTTCCTGCAGATATCTTCATTTTTTATTTGATCACGCAAGGAAACCCCGAGCATAGCCCTTTCCATTGCTCTTTGGGTGACTTTAAGCCTTCTGATGAGGTCCATTGTGTGCGACCACGTTTCGGAGCCATATATCATCACTGGCAACACGCACTGGTTAAAGACTTTCGTCTTGAGACACTGGTATGTTGGACGAGAAGATACCACGTAGCTTCCCGAACGCTGCCCAACCGAGTTTGATTCGACGGTTGACCTCTTTCTCGAAGTTAGACCTACCCAACTGGACTGTCTGTCCGAGGTAATCGTACACAAAATCGAGTGTAGAGTCTCCGACCTTGATAGGAGTGGGCGCTACATGGTTGTTAATCATGATTTTTGCTTTATCTATGTTCATTTCATTTATTTTAGGACCCACCCACTAGAAGCTCTACTGAGGTCATTGAGCATTGTGCTGAGCTCCTCCATAGTCTCCGCCATACATTTCAATTTCGAAATGCATTTTTTTAAAGACTTTCAATGTCAAACTCATGTTACTGCGAGAAAATTCTACGCTGCATGGAACACTGTTAACAACAGTAAATATTAGGGCCAATGAACTTAAATCATAAACTATGTTAGGCTCATCGATTGCGCAACAATATAGACCATATTGAATGTAGGTAAGTATATTTTTGCTGTAAATTTTGAGCCTTGAAAATGTTTAGTGTAACTGTTTCTTATAATTTTATAACTGATGTGGAGAAAATGAAAAGAAAAAAATTGTAAAAGAGAAGAGTGTTCGTAATCGTCTACGAAAATATTATGTTCGTTTAATAATTCATACAATTTTTGTTTTCAGCACTATAAATGCAGCGTAAAGCGCATCTCAGGCGCCTGTTATGATTAGTCCCAAACAGTTTGTTTTATTGGACTAAATACCTAGCTACATATATCTCTTGTGGTACTGGTTTTTGTAACGAATATGCCAAAAGTACCTAATGTATTTCATGTTTTGCTGCCAATCCTGCGTAATGCCTGCAGTTTTCAGGATCTATACGAGGCCAACAATAGAGCTGTACAGGTTGCCAAATATTGGTCAGAAGAAATATAATTTGAGAGCATCGACACGAAAAGAAGAACAAGAATAAGAATAGAATAGAATAGAATAGAATAGACTATATTGTACACCAAAAAGTAATACAGCTTATACAAAAACTTCAATTATATATTTTAAACAATCCAAGAAATACAGCATTATTTTTAGTATATTCGAAACCCGAATATAGTTTGTTCAGGATCAGTAACTGAATGGATTCCAATAGTTAGTTAAAACATGTATTATATTTTTACCAAAATTATTTAAAAAGGTCACAAGTTGGACCGACACTAAGCAAAACACAGGTCACGACAGGTCATAGCGGGTGTTACGCGCCATCAAACAGCTGGACGCAAGTGCAAAACCACCACTCAGTTGACTGTATTACTTCTTGTAATTCCTTTAGTCTGGTTTAAAATAACATTTATTAATTTATAATTTGAAACTTGTGCAACAGAGCGTCGTTACCTCTTTGATTTTTCACAAAAACACGCTCGTTTTTCTTCTTGTTTCAAGTATTGTTTGAAAAAAATCGGCCACATTATACTAAATATGTACCTATTTGAAGATAACTGGACAAGATGCTTAAGAATAAGTAGTAGGTACTCATGAGTTCCATACATATCGAAACATGTCGCACGCTTAATGATAAAGAGACCCAACTCACTGTTTCAATAACAAGGTTCAATTTTGAAATACCCTCTTTTTTGTCTTAGGTCCCTTTTTTGTTAAGCGTGCAAAGTATAGTAAGTAATCATATTAAGAGTCATGTGATAAATATTGAGATTTGTTGTTTTAGTTCCGCAGTTTTAAATCCATATTATGATTGCAGGTGGCGAAAATAAAAATTATAGAGCAGATATGAATCAGACTCCTGAGATGCATGTCATACAGTACATACGGGGTCGTACGTTCGGTATTTAAATTAAGGGCACCTTCTAGACCTGTTGGCTGCGAAGACGTCTATTGACTATTTCTATCTATCTATATATTAGACTGGACACTACACTGAAGATATCCTGGACGTCAGACTGTACGAGATTAGGATGGCTCTGAAGCAGTTGAAGAATAACAAGGCGTCGGGTGAGGACGGAATTACGGCTGAGCTCCTAAAGGCGGGTGGAAAACAGGTCTTAAAAACCCCGCAGAAGTTGTTCGATTCTGTCATACTCAAGGGAAAAACGCCACAGGCATGGAGCAAAATTGTAGTGGTACTCTTCTTTAAGAAGGGTGGTAAAACCCTGCTGAAAATTACAACAAGTTGAGTCTACAAGCTGTTTTTCAGGGTCATCACGAATCGTCTCGCGCGCAGATTTGACGACTTCCAACCTCCCGAACAAGCCGGATTCCGAAAATTTTCAGCACCGTAGACCACATACATACGCTACGGCAGGTCATAAAGAAAACCGAGGAGTATAACCTGCCTCTCTGCCTAGCGTTTATGGACTACGAGAAAGCTTTTGATTTGATCGAGACTTGGGCTGTGCTGCAATCTCTCCAAAGGTGCCAAATTGACTATCGGTACATCGAAGTGCTGAAGTGTTTCTACGAAAACGCCACCATGTCAGTCCGACTCTAGGACCAGACCTCGAAACCTATCCTCCTGCAGCGAGGTGCGAGGCAAGGAGACGTCATCTCTCCGAAACTGTTTACGGCCGCAATGGAGGATGTCTTCAAGGTTCTGGACTGGAGTGGACTAGGCATTAATGTCAATGGCGAGTACATCACTCACCTTCGGTTTGCCGACGATATAGTAGTCATGGCTGAGACTATGGAGGAGCTCGGCACAATGCTCAATGACCTCAATAGAGCTTCTCTAAGAGTGGGTCTTAAAATGAACATGGATAAAACCAAAATCATGATTAACAACCATGTAGCGCCCACTCTTAGAGCTCAATCATCGAAAACTTTAATCCATGTTAGGCACTGTATTAGTTATGTATTTCTGACATTTGTTCATTCACATGTGTTGCCTTATAACTATCGTCTTAGGTACGACGGGCTTAGGGTAGAGGTCGTTGGGAGCCTAGATATTATAAACTTCTTGCAGTCTGAAACCGTTGATGGTAATAATAAAAATGGAATTTCAATTCATAATAATTTATTAGCACCTATTTATTAATTATATAACAGCTTGCTTAAGTAGTCAACAACAACGTCTAGTGGTGGTAGGAGATGGCGGGAGAGGAGTAAGTGACTTGCGCGACAGGAGCGGCGTAGGCGAGCTTGGCGACGGGGGCAGCGTAGGCGAGTTTGGCGACGGGGGCGGCGTAGGAGACGGGAGCAGGCGCGTAGGCTACTTTGGCAACGGGAGCGGCGTAGGCGAGCTTGGCTACGGGGGCGGCGTAGGCGACCTTGGCGGGTGCAGGGTACACGGGGGTGCCCTCATAGTGCACGTTAGCGTTGAATCCGTTGACCTTATCGGCGGTGTATTCGACGATACGACGCACGCCATCGGGCTGTACGAGCGAGTACGAGCCCTGCACGGCGTCACCAGCGCGAGACTCCTGCTGCTGCTTCAAGTCACCGCTGTGGTCATCGTGAACGGAGTATGAGAACTCGTAGTGAGCAGGTGCTTCAGGCTCGGCGTACACCACTTTGGAGACGGGCACCAGGCCGGCGCAAGCCGCCGCGGCAAGGGACAGGATGATGGCGAACTGAAATTAAAATTGATATTGAGAAAAAGCAAATATATAATATCTTACTAGGATAGAGAATTAGGATAATTTACCAGATTACTACTTAATAATTATAAAAATAAGCCTACCTTGGCGACCATTTTGAATTGGAGTTGTTGATTGGAATATCAATACTGAACTGTGACAATGTGTGACCTGCGACACTTTTTATACTATGTTGTCGCCTACAGAATGTACATTTAGTGACACACTGCAGCCTGAGGCGCCGTGTGTAAGCTAATGTGATTGAGAGGTGAAGGTCGGTGCATTGCGTTGTTTAATCTTTATAAACAACTTGGTATTTAGTTAGATTAAAACAAGTGGTCGGACATATTTCATATATAAAAATGAAAAACAGTTCGTTTTCTAACTATATTGGTAATTTGGTATATTGTATCTTACTAAGGTGGGTGATACAATACTTGTAGTGGTAATGCATGCTCTTGTGTGCCTAACTTATTAACAAGCTCAAGGTTATGATAATAATATAGGTTAGTAGGTGAGTAGATGAAATAAAAATATTTTTAGAGTTCAATTAAAATTAACGAATCAAATATTTTGTTTTTAAAAATGTTGGTATCCATCACCTTAATAATGTAATGGCAGTACAGTTCGTCTTACCTACAATAGGAATCGCGCCAGACCCTGGTACAGGCCGTAGTCCGGAGCGACGAGGAATGGCAGGCGGTCGCCTCCTTCTGCAATGCAAAAATGCTAATGAAGGAGGTAGCTACACGCGTGAGGGTATGACCCTAAGACGGCGAGCAATGTCTGTCCGTCTGACCATCCGGACTAAGCTTGAGTCGTCGACGGCGCGTAATGTTCCACGTGCGCTACAAAGAAATTTTAACAAACCGTAGATTCCTGTAGGTCGAAGCCTACTGAGGCCATGGAAAAATCCCGAGGCTCTGGAACGAAGACAAAGAAGAAACAAGAGTGGGTTTTAGACAGTAAAAGTCTGATACGCCCTTTTGCTCGGCCCAAGAGATAAGTCATTTGGATGATTAATTTCCCAGTACACAAACTTGGTTGGTTATTTCAAACTTACAACATATTATTTGTATTCGAATCAGAGGTTCTTAATGTCGGGGTTTTTTTTTTAATTTTGTACTTATCTATCTTTTTCATCCTGGTCATGCAGCTTAGAATCGTTTTTTATACTTCATGACCAGACCCCTGATCTCCATCTATTTATATTTTAGTCTTTAAATGCAAAACTAATCATCCCTACGGAATTTCAGTCACTATACAAATCTTAACAGATATGATATGGTAAAAAGATGTAAACTATCCTTTTACCAAATTTCATTCAAATCGGTTCAACCGTTTAGGCATGAAAGGGTAACAAACATTCATACATTCCAAAGTTCACTTTATAATATGGTGTATTTACTTGTCAGAAAAACCTTGTTAATTAATATTTAATTCTTCAAAGTCAATTTTGGATTGTTTAGTAAGGAGAAAGAATGTATTAACACACCCAATAAACCACAGGTGTCAATCTGAATATTGAATCGTGTAGATCAGCCGCGTGCGCAACCTTCACCTCTAAACTGCTATACAACGCCCCAGGCTTGTCACCAAAGTCGCCACATTGAAGGCGATGTAATTAAACGGTATAAAAAGTGCACCGGATCACACATTGTCACAGTTAAGTACTGATATCCAAATCAGCAACACTGAAATAAAAATGGTCGCCAAAGTAAGTGAAATCATTTTAGTATCTTTCATTAGAGCATAGTGTATGATATCATTACACAATATGATACAATACAAATAGCTTTTATTTCTGATACTTTAATCGTTTTATACATTATTTAAACCGTTAAAAAATTTTAAAAAATTGTATAATTTCTTAATTGATATTTAATATAAATTATTCAAGGGAATTATACACATATTGAATTAGTTAATTATATTATTTTGATGCATAATTGCGTTAATTTTTTTTTTTTTAATTTTTTACCACCATTGACTTTAGTGTCAGCTTGCCTTATGACATAAACCGTCCCTAGGCTTTTCCATAATTATCTGAGTATTACTTTTCTTTACCAAAGTAAGAATTATCAAGTCAACAAAATGGAATTTGCTAAAATTGGACATTCCCCTTTATTGAACTTAGCCAATTTATTGCATCAAAATCCATTTATTTCTGACTATTCATCTCACTAACTAGTTCTTAAGTAAGTAGGTATATCGCTAACAATAGTCTTAATATTTCTAGAAAAGTACAAAATATATGAAACGTTTCATTTATCTAATAGCATAATGTTGAATTCCAGTTCGTCATTATTCTGTCCCTCGCTGCGGCGGCTTACGCCGGCCTGGTGCCCGTCTCCAAAGTGGTGTACGCCGAGCCCGAAGCACCCGCACACTACCAGTTCTCGTACTCCGTCCACGATGGGCAAAGCGGCGACGTGAAGCAGCAGCAGGAGTCCCGCGAAGGTGACGTTGTGCACGGCTCGTACTCGCTCGTGCAGCCCGATGGTGTGAACCGCATCGTCGATTACACCTCCGACAAGGTCAACGGATTCAACGCTAACGTGCGTTACGAGGGCACCCCCGTGTACTCTGCACCCGCCAAGGTCGCCTACGCCGCTCCCGTAGCCAAGCTCGCCTACGCTGCTCCCGTTGCCAAAGTAGCCTACGCGCCTGCCTCCGTCTCCTACGCCGCCCCCGTCGCCAAACTCGCCTACGCCGCCCCTGTTGCCAAGCTCGCCTACGCCGCTCCTGTCGCGCAAGTCACTTACTCCTCTCCCGCCATCTCCTACCACCACTAAATACCTACTATTGACTAGTTAAGCAAGCTGTTATATTTATTGATATGAATAGGTGCTATTAAATTATTATGAACTGAATGATCTGATTTAATTTTATTGCCCCTCACACCTATGTACTTTTGTTCTGTGAATTTTGAAGCCGTATAATCTTCTCTGATAGCTAGCATGCAGTTCTGATTAGGCATCAAAGATCAAAAAAGAACTGGCTTCAATTATATTCATAGCATATAAGTACGAGTATGTATATGATAATTCACATGTCACACATAAATACTTATGTAATTTCTAGTCGCATAAATGCAGCATTGCGATTAGAATATTTAATCAAACGGAGGCTGTAAATCCATTAACATAATTGCATGCCCGGTTAGATCTAATGTTACAAATTAAATTCGACTCATAATCAGTTTACAAAAATAATTGCAACAATATTTTTATACCATGCATTAAAATATTTGAAGCTAAACAAGTAGTCACTAATTTAAATTGGCCTGTCGCTTTCTACACTCGTTCGTGTTTGCAGAAGATCAAAGCTAGTTGTGGGGTCTTTAAAAACTGGTGGGTCCATTAGAGAAATTAAAAGTAGTTTGGTGACTGTTGACCAAGGCCTTGACCGAATTGTTTTGGGTGTGGTCCAATGATATGTGTAACGTTCTAAGTACTTACACGCTGATTGATCGGGCGTCAAGCGTATGGAATTGTTAAGTACCTACTTAGGAGCGTGACCATACCTGCTGGTACGATATTTGATAGATATATATCTGAGTGCAGTATTATGGTATAAGGGTCATGCTGTCACTTCTTATTGTCTATATAATTGTTAAGTGAACATGGACAAGGTCTTAATTAGGCTGTGTTATTGATCTACTGAAATATTAAGAGTATTTTTTTGAGGTATGAAATGATCAAATGACTTCTCCTTCTCTTGGGTGGAGCGACGGAGCACGTCAGACTTTTACTGACTTAAATCCATCTGTGTCCTTTAGAAGCCTTTTGCATTTCAGAACCACGGTATCTCTTTGAAAAATTCCCGTGGCCCTCTCGGGATCCGCCCTACTGGACCGGTTTTGCTGAAAATCTCGTTGAGGTGCGCGTGAAAACCGTCAAACCGACAAACCGGCGATGTCTTGGGATCGGTCCTTACTGGACGGCCAGACGACAAGCGTAATAAGTCGAACTACGTAAATAAATTAATTGTAAGTTTATTATTTTTATTTATTAATTTTGGAACGCTGATGTCTCCCCTCTTGGAGGTGAGCCCTAATGGGTACAACACAGTTTTAAACTAATGTTGTTTTAGTATTTAAGTTTTTTATGTACGTATGTATAT
Source organism: Mythimna albipuncta (assembly GCA_929112965.1). Taxonomy (NCBI): domain Eukaryota; kingdom Metazoa; phylum Arthropoda; class Insecta; order Lepidoptera; family Noctuidae; genus Mythimna; species Mythimna albipuncta. Next base: position 5,965,013 of record OV815973.1, read on the forward strand.
TAAAACTGTCTATCAATAAGAAAGTGAATATAATTATAATCTTTAGTACTTATAAAAACAAAAAAAAAATGTAGTTGTTAACTAACACTTATAAATCAAAAATCAAAATCATTTATTTCAAATAGACCATTTGCAGGCACTTTTGAGTAGTCAAATGTCGGTCAGTCCAAGAAAAGTGAAGCTAAATTGCACGTTCCAAAGAGTAGGTCTCTATGTAGAAGAACGTGCAAGAAACTCCATGGACACTCTTTTAAATCATATTATGTGTTACATATAATCTTGTAAACAAGTTTATTGTTCCAATAAAATATAAATATTAAAAAAAAGCTTCCGATTGTTTGTTGTCGTGAAGCCCGCGCTTTGTAGGAATCGTCCCGTGACTCCTGACGCCCGGGGTATCTCCTGTGGTAGCAAATGGGGAATAGTCCGTTCCCTCACGGTTGCGGCTATCGTTTTCTTTAGCCTTACTACTCCGCAGAAAGAGGCGACTGCTTTCCATTGACTAGCGTGTTGGTCTAGTAGCTAGTAAAGTAGCCCCTGACTGCTATGCCGGTGGTTGTGAAATTTATAATATATAATTATTTAGAAATATATAAGTATGTTTATCAGTTGTCTAGTACTCATAACCAAAGCTCTGCTTAGGTTGAGATTAAGTGGCGTTGTGTGAAAGTTGTGAAATACTATTATATTATATTCATATATTGCACAATGCCGTCTAGTCCCAAGCTAAGCAGAGCTTGTGTTATGGGTACTAGACAACTGATAAACATACTTATATATTTCTAAATACATACATATTATACATAAATTACACACAGAACAAATGATCATGCTCATCGCATAAACATTTTTCCTGGGTGGGAATCGAACCCACGACCCCCGGCATAGCAGTCAGGGCCACTAACCACTAGACCAACAGGCCAGTCATATTATGGAATATTATTATAAATTATTATTCCTCTTCGCTTATAATATTATGATTGTGTATAGGCAAGTAAGTGTTGATTAAATACAAATAGGTATTCATTAGTTCAATGTTCTTGGGTTTAATTTGTGGGAAAGGTTAAACTGAAATAAATACTTCCAAAGGATAATAAAAGATTCTATTACAAGTACCATACCTACCTTTATACAGGGTCTCGAAACTTTACTGAAATGATGACTTCGATATCTAAACTTGATGAAACAAAGGGTCGAATCTCATATTTCGCGGTCATTGACCTCGAAATATGAATTTGTGACATCCCCTTAAGGGCCAAGCGCCCGAAAAGTGCCATAAAACAGTGATTTTCTGAGGCCTACTCCTCCGTAACGGCTAGGTCAACCGGTTTGAAAAAAATATATGTTTATTATAGATTCATGAACAATAATATCAACATTTGATTTTTTCGTGCAATGAATACTTTTGTCAAAAAAAATATTTAGCAATTTCGCAACTTTTCGCAACTTTTCGCAACTTTTCCCTACTCCTTCGAAACGGCTTGGACCTTTAGAAACATTTTTACACATAAAAATTGGTGGTTAAATATTCTTCAAAGTGAACATTGCATATGTATATCGATCAATATCTCGGAGAGAAAACGGATTTAAAGCGCTTTCCGGGCGCTGCTGGCCGCAAATAAATGCACAGATTTGCGTACTGCCGCCTAGGCGAGTGCGAGAGTTGCGATCACATAATTTCGGCCAGATGGTTCAAGAGACTATACGCCTTAAGATCTTTATCTGTCAGATAGTCAGACGCCAGAAAGTCTGACCATCAGTCTATCGAATGAGTATCGTGTTGCATGTACGTAGTACCTGAGTTATGGAGGTCTGATATACCGTCGTTCCATGTATCATAGTCGACCTTATAATGTTCCCACTGCTGGGACTAATGCCTCCTCTCTAGGAGAGGGAATGGGCCATAATCCACCATGCGGGCCCAGTGCGGCTTGGTGGATATCATATGTCTTCGAAGTTTTTGGTTCTTAGACATGCTGCGGTTTCCTCACGATGTTTTCCTTCACCGTTTTGAGAGCAGTGATGATGAAATAAATTGCCTGGTATATATATAGTAATGTGCCTGGCTGGGTTTGAACCCGCGACCTACAACTCTTAAGTCGGAGCCGTTACCTTTTGGCCACCATTCCTTACTGTTCCATGTAAAGCACAGGTATTCAGCAACATCCCGTTAGACGGGAAACTGGCCCGAAGCTAGTTGCGAAAAAGGCTAGGCACAATGATGACCTTAAGCTCGACATCTGTCTCAGCTGCTGTAAAGTTAAAATAGATTAAGCACGTAACTAGGCCAAATACAAAAACAAATACAGCCGACACCCAGTGCGAGTGCTGTGATCCTGACCAGACGATGGCCCACTTATGAGAGTGCCCAAAGTGTCCATACACTTGACTGTAGTGTTAAAATAGACTAAGCACGCAACTAGGCCAAATACAACCTGGCAAAGTGAGAGATTATAGACCCCTCCGCCACCCAGTGTGAATGCAGTGCTCCTGACCAGACGATGGCCCACTTATAAGAGTGCCCAAAGTGTCCTGACTGTAATGTTAAAATAGACCACGCAGGCAAGTAGGCCAAACACAACCTGGCAAAGTGTGGGATTATAGACCCCTCCGACCCCCAGTGCAAATGCAGTACTCCTGACCAGACGATAGCCCACTTATTAGAGTGACCAAAGTGTCCCTACACCTGTACTTTGGAGGACCTAAAAAACGCCACTGACACCCTTATAGACGTTGCAACCTACTGGGCCCTAATACTTTGAGGGAAAAGAATACATCGATGTGAGAAGAAGAAGCTATGAAGTTTAACTAGTTAATTTAATTTAACCGTGAACAATAACTTAGTGGTATAAAGCAGGAAACTTGTATGTAAATTATAATTAAGTTAAAAATCGTTCACCTCACGGTAAAACGAATCTGATAAAAAATGATAATAAACCTTACTCAATCGGCCGTCAAAGGACAGAAAATTATGTTTGGGCAATAAATTTAAGTACTTCCGTTTTTTAATCGTTTTTGTTAAGGACAAGTTATCTTACTAGCTGGAGCCTGTGACTTTGTCCGTGAAAAAGAACACAATGCCATGTGGTCACCATTTCATGAAACTTTTTTTAGCGCAAAACCTTTTTTTTTTTCTAAATAAAGAAAGTAAGATACGTTACGTCCTTATAGCACCGGTTATGTATCAAAGAAAGTTCCGTTAAAATCGGCCCAGCCGTTTTGTAGATTAGCCGGAACAAACAGACAATTAGACCGACAGGCAGACAAAAACATTATTGTGATATGTATCGAATATACTTTCATATTCGTTTCATATTTGTTCTTCTCCATAAAGACATTTTGACAATAATCCAGGGTCAAAAATAATTACATTTTATTTAGTCCGTATGTACCGTTTTTTTTTAAATAAATTGGACACGTATTTTTTCTTTTTTCGATTAAACAAAAAATAACAAAGATATAGCCCATTAAAGTTACTTGTGACGTCACCCCAGGCCCCGTGCGAAAAAATGCAGCACGGGCGGCGTGAGGTTAGGGTCTGTAGTCGTTTGGGCCCGCTCGGTTTGGGTCCGCGGGATCAATCGACAAAGTCCCATTTTGAAGGTGTCGATTGGACCCACCACCCAATTTTATTATAAGTACAGTCATGAAAGAAAGTCAAATCTTTTAGTTTTATTTTATGACTTAAAATATGTATATAGGTACCTAATATTATTTATATTACTGAGAATATATATTTTTGATTTATTCAATTACGTACTTACACTTACGTGCCACACTTATCTACAAACATTAAAACTATTTTTTTTACTGTCTAAATACCTAAATTAAGTGTACGAGCACTACTAATTTCAAGGCCAAGCATTTGGGCCTTTTACGGATTACCTGCTCGGGACATCCAATCATAGGCCTGCTTCTTTAATATCTTTAATAAACTTTTAAATCTAACTGGATTGCGTTTTATTATATTTTGACTTAACACTTTTGCACTTGACTGTATCCAGCAGTAGCTTTAAACAATGGATTTTTTTTATATTGTATATGGGCCCAATCGACCACCAAAAATACATAAAATAAATTGTGTGGTCGTTTGGGCCCGCAGGACCAACATTGAGCGGGCCCAAACGACTACAGACCCGACGTTACACGTAACTTTAATAGGCTATATCCTTGTCATTTTTGGTTTAATTTACAAATAAAAAAATTCGTTTCCCTTTTGTTTTAATAATCCAAAAAACGGACTTATTACATTATTTACGGCCTATTCAAAAGGGGCTGTAATTTTTTTCTGATTTCTGATAGTACCTACCTACGATATTAATTAAAGATCCTAATAATGTTATTTTTATATTACAAACAAACTCTTCAATTTTATTTATATGTAAGTAGATATGTTTATGTATGTAGATACATATATGTTTTCCGATTATAAATGGTTTCCGAATAAACCTGATGCCGCTACTGGTGTTTGATTCGATGTCAAGACTAACGATGATTCCTCTCAATTTTGTTTTGCTTTCAACACATCGAGGCAAAACAAGATCTTGTATCTTTTTAAACAACTTAAATAAAAAACGAGTTGGTACTTAATTTGGTTGTATTTTTTAAATATATTTTTTATGTTGGATGTCTCTGTACTCCGTAATTTTTTGACTGACTTGCAATATTTATTTTTTGGGGTTCTCTTTTATCAAAATCCAGTTTTAATTATTCAAACTTTTCTAATATTATAGCCAAATATAAAGCAATTTAGCATTCATCAACAAGTGAAGCATTTGTATTTAAGAAACTTCATTTGGTGAAATAAAGTTTCACGTTTACATCTGTTGATGTAGAAGACTCAATGATATTATTAACCCGGCGACTATGACGAAGCATATTTTGATAACTGGTTCTGATATAAATCGTACCATCGAGCGAACTGATCAGATTAATAAAACTGGAAGATTTAATAATCTGATTACCGCTGGAACCTGTGCGGAACTATTGGAACTCCCGAAATAAAGCAATATGTATATCCTAGCCGAAATTGGGCTTCTTGGAGTTGTCATGAGACTCCGGCTGTAAAATATTTACAGGTAACTAGGAGTCCTGTCAGACATTGCCAGAATAAAAATTTGGGTACCTGATTCCAACACCAGCTACCGGGTCCAACATTTTCAAACCATTCAGGGAGCTACTCAAATATACACACAAAATTTCATCCAAATCAAGAGGTAAAGAGTAAGGTGTCAAACAGACGTACAGAATTAATATATTTATAAAGATGGTGGACTACCACAGCCAAATGTGAAAAACTACACTGACTTCCAAATTATTAAAAAAAAACTTTATTGTAGAAGATTCTCCCAGAATTCAATGTTGCTAATTCAATCAAAGATCTTTCAAACATATAAAGCGCTGTTTTATGAGAAGTTTTCGTTGAGAGATGTTTAAACCAATCTTTTTTCTTTTTTAAGGAAGAAAACAAATCGCGTACTGATTTTACTTGCCGATCCGCTTTTTCGCAAAACCCCCTCATACTTTCCTAAAAACATGAATGTGACAGTCGAGACCCAGAAATCTAGAACAGCTCACACTCCAATAATGGGTCCCGATTGTCTCAGTTACTATAGACTTAATTTTTTATTTAATTGCATTGATAGTTATTCTTCATAGTTTCAGATTACAGTACTTGTTTTTTTCTTTTCAGTTTTATTTTTATTAGGTAGGTAGGTAGGTGGGTTTTTATTAGGTTCGTTTTTTACGCAGTCGGTTTTTTAATTTTTTAAATTATTAATTTTTTATTCCAGAATTTTGACGAGGGGGGGAGTAACACTATTTGGAAAACGGTTGTATTTTTTTGATTAATTTTTTTAAAACACTTTAGGAACGAAATAATATCATTATTGTACAACCATGATCAAGTTAATAAACCATGGAGTATTTTAAAACTTTAAATCCAAAAATAGCTGGCCGTTTTGTGCTAAAAATAGTTTTGGATGCCATTAGGTCTTTTTTTTACTTTTTACCATAGAATATGGCTTGTTAGCAAGTTTTTCATATAGACAAGCCAGTTTTTCTTTCGAGGTTGATTAATGAAATCAAACCTCTTTATTGTTGATGATCTAACTCTATCAAAGTTTATAGGAGTATTAATTGTTGTGTCAAAGATTTAAAAGCACGCCTTTTAATTTCTAAAGTGTAATCTGATTTTAATGTTTTTTTTTTAAATATTTTTTTAGTTTTATCACAAAAGTTTGTTTTATTACGTACTAGCTTTTGCCCGCGGCTTCGCCCGCGTGGCATTAGGTACTTAAAGAATCGGGATAAAAGGTAGCCTATGTTCTTTTCCATGTCAAAGGCTATATGCGTGCCAAATTTCATCCAAATCCGTTCAGCCGTTTTGGCGTGATTTAGTAATAAACATTCACACTTTTACATTTATAATGAGATTTAAGGGAGCTGTTGTCTCAAATACAGATTAATTATCTAGGTCAGGACACAGTTCCTCACTAGCTTTAAGTTAATGAGCAAATTTAGCAATGTCTACAATAATTTTAAGGTCTTGTATTATTTTTTGAAAACAATAAATTATCAGTTTAAAAAAAAACACGGTTGTAATGTTAAAATGTACTGTATGATCAAAATTCTAATAGGTAAACTTTAAATATAACATAACTAGTTATAATAAATACCTGTACGTTTACTTTAACTAGATATTAGAGAAACATTTGAGATTTTTCAGATACATATACACAGGTAAAATAATATTTGATTTAAATTATAATATAGATTACATATAAAGGAATTGAATTGTTACAAGGAATTAAAAGATTCTTTTTTTTACAAATGTCCAAATTAAGAAAGAAATCGCAATAGCATTGATAAATTGACAAGTCAATCGTTTTGCTCACGTTTGGCATGCCCGCGAGGGACAATAAAATATATTTTAGCCAATGTGCAACAAAGATCTTGTTACTCAAGTACGTATTACGTAAATAAACAGTTTAGCAATTGAGAAAAATTGGAGCGATGGCTTCTAAGTAATATCAATTGGTAATGACGCTGTTCAACCTGTTCCAGTGTAACTGTTAACTGTTGCGCTTACGTTTTAGAGATCCGTAAGAGAGATAATAAAGCGGTCGCTATAAGTGGGTTCCCTATTTGACAGCGAAAATTGATGATTTGATTTTTATTATATCGAACACGGTGTATCGATAATTCAAATGTACGATGTTTTATTCCATCGATGCTTTATTGGTGTGATGTACCATTTCTGCGAAAGTTAGTAGTTTAGTGTCTAGTACTTTTATGTAAACTATCTATATACAAAATTTCATAACTGTATTACGAAAAATCACAAAGTTAGAAGTATCTTACTTGGTAGTTCACACAAATACATGGTCACCGGACCATCCGGGCGACTGAGAGGTTATTTTACTCCTGCACTCAGCTGAACGCTGGCACCTAATGCCCACTATGACCTGTGTTTTACTTAGTGTGTAGGTGGTGTCCAATTTGTGACCTTTTTCTAAATGTTTTTGGCAAAAAATCTAACATGGTGCCAAAACGGATCTTGAGTGCTGGCTTCAAGTTGCGCAGAAATCAAATATTCGGTCTCTTTAGTGGTGCGAAGTGAGACGTGGGGGCAGGGAGTGTCAGTGATTGGCTCGCCGCGCCATCGTGTCATAGACGTCACTCGCCTGCGTTGCTGCATGTATCTAACAACGAAGACGATTTCCTCGCCAATGAATGGAATGCGCAAAGCGATCCCCACTCTGACGCCGAGCGCTCAAGATCTGTTTCGGCAATTGTTAAATTGTTGGGATTGATTCAGTTACCTACTGATTCTGAACAAACTATATTCAATTTCGTATAATAATGAATACTAAAAATAATGATATAGTACTTCTCACTCGTCAATACGTCAGAAAAACATCAATTATATTTTTTAATCAGTAATAAGTAGCAGTGACCCGAATTCTCTCCGATGACATCAGAGAGAATTGGCTTTAAAAAGTCTTTTTTTTTCCATTATACAAAACAGAATCCATGACGAATTCTTCCAAATTATTTTCGATCGTCATATTAAGTATAACTACTTTGTTCGGAAAAAAATCAGTAGTAAAAGAATTAATGTTAACGTAAATCAATGAATAGCATTTAAAAACCTCAAAAATGAATTGACATTTATGGCAAGGTCGCAAGGTCCGGTACTTCTGTTACTTAATATAGCCGCGTTAAATCTGTGAACCGGAATTGTTTCCATTCCACACTTAATGAATTGTCTTCAACGGGTTTTTAAACAAGGTTTTTAACCTTCATTCCGGAGTGATTCATTGTTGGAGATGTTTACAGAATCTGCAGCAATACTATTGCATTGTTCACCGTGAAAATATAGGTTAAGTGAGCAATCAATCTGCAGTTTTAGTGGAATGAAGGAAAGGTGGGCTACACCTTCTACGCCCAGATCGGCGCCGTGTGTCGTTCGAGCTTCATTATTTTCGGCAAACTTCTATGCGACAGTCAAAACTATAATAAAATTTTCAGCTCCATTTTACCGAGGTCGTACCACATATTTTCCTGTTGTAAAGACACTTGAGATACGAATCTACAACAATATCGCGTCCCTGGGCCACGGTGACCCCAAAGCCCTACTTTCCCAATGCAGAGTGTAGAACAAACCCTATTCCACTAAAGGTTACTTCTAGGCAAGCGTGGTCCATCGTCGGCCACAGCCTCGCTTACCATCAGGTGTGAGATGGTGGCCAAATGCATAGCTATCGTGATTCTTTTTACAACGTAGGCCCTACTTGCACAGATATATTGAGACGGACTCATGAGAAACCACGACAGAAATTACCAGACTAGCTGGATAGATTTCGTTCACGTAAGACCGAGACCGATGAGCTCTTTATTGGTGTATTCTGGAATAGATGATAGATTAAATTTTGTTGTGATTATATATGTGTAGAGAATTAAGAACGAACGGAGCGTAAGCTATAAAAATGGAACATCCTATCATTTAGCAGTTATTCATTAACTACGCGGTTTCGCGTCTTTACTTACTGCTCCGCTTCGTTTATGTGTGTAAGTGTGATGTCATATAGCCTTTAGCCTTCCAAGATGAATGAGCTATTATTCATATTCTATTTAAGTATATAAGTGTTAGACTTAAATAGAATTGTCAATTTGCGCTAATCTCAATTAGTGCGTTCAAACAAACAAACTCAACAGTTGTATAATATACTCATAAGATACGACTATAAACATAAAATAAAGTACACCTATAGATACCTCAATGATTCATTATCCCAAATATTGCTATTATACAAGTCACAACATACATTACATAAATATGCATTAATATTACTAACTAGAGTGCCGAAACCGTACCAATTGTAACAGCAAACTGTGTGATTAATATGCACTATTGTAAAGGTACCTACAGCAGCCGTTAGATAACATCGTAATAATATCGCTGTATTCGATGTGAATAATCCTAATTAGTTACATGATGACTGAGAGGCTATGGGTGGAAAGACTAATCTTGATACTTTACTATGGATTTCTGTAGCCTTCAAACATTTTATTTAGGTTTATTACATTTCGCCGTTTTTATCTTTTTTTAATGAGGACTTCTTCCGCTCTAGGGTGGAGCGAGAGGGCGTTCTATTTTTACTGCCTAAAATCCACATGTGTCCTTCAGCTGCCGTTTGTGTGTGTGTCTTTCAAACGTTTCCGCAGGACTTCACACGAGTATGTGTGTTTTTCTTATTCCTTAAAGCGTTGTTTTTTCTACCTACCTTTTTTTGTAAACACAAAAAAAGAATAAGTCACAAAAGTGCCTTTCTGAAGATAAATGCTTACATTACAGTATTTGATAGAACAGCAATTAAAGCATTCGGTGTGTTGTGTACACATTCATACAAATATATATTATCTACTTAGGTAACTGTTGAGGAAGTTAAAAAAGTTTAATTAAACTTATTTTTCTAAACGTTGTTATTACTTTGTTGCGTACTTAAATCACGCCTTCTTGATTTATTTTTGTGTTCATATGTCGTACTAGCGGCTTTGTCCGTGTGTAGGTCCGCTATTGCGGATGTGAAGTCGAAGCCAGATAAAAAGAAATAAGTCTAACATTTATGATTTAATTAGTATTGATTTAGCCAATAATATGTTACTATTATAATCATAGCAAGTATCAAAACCCATTGTGCGAAGTTATTAATTCAGTTGTAACAAGAGATGGAGAAAGATAAACGAATAGAATTTGGTTCGTGACTCCTGCTGCATTGTTGTTTCATTGATACTGATATGTTCTATTTTAACTGATTTAGATATAGAACTTAGTTGAATGTCCCTTGACCCACTCTTAACCGTGCGGCTGGTGATGTACGTATTACCAACCAAGTAAATGAGGTTACATCTTCCCGCAGAGGTGAAACTGTATTTACATGAAGAGCTTGTGATATTATTAAATCACTATTGAAAGATGTCAATGTCCATCTGCGAGGTGTTAAATCAACAAATTGTTACCTTGGGTAGTTCTGTCTACCCAAGGCAACAGGACGGTGGAGGTAAGGCAAGGGAAGTATCAGTTTTACCGACTAAAACTTACCCATGTTCCTACAATTCCCCTTTGCGTTCCAGGGCCGCTGTGACAATTGTGCACCCCCTGGCAGGGCTCGTAAGGTCCCATGGTCTAAAGATTAGTACGATTTCGGGCCATATACATACTACAACGAACTTTGTCATCTAGGGCGTTGGACATCATAAAATCTTTGTCAACACAAGTTCTGAGGCTCTTTTTCACCGCTCTCACTAGATCAGTCAGCGTGCTCCATCTCGACCACATCATGGCTTACCATCAGGTGAGATGGTGGTCAAACGCAAGCCTATCAATAATAATAATAAAAAAGTCACTCTTTTTTCGTAACACTCTGGATATGTAAGATTGTGTATATTTTTAACAATACTTAAAGGTAGGTGCTCAATCGATAACAATCAGAAGCCGAGACCAAAACCTACATCAATATTTAATAGCATGTAAACAACATAATTGAACTTGAAACGTGTTACATAATCGTCTATCTTGTCGCTGCCATCGATCCAGTTTTTGATTCCACCGCCGCCGCGGGCGTCAGGGCACAGGTACTTACACATGTTAATATGTATAATATATGTAAGCATTAAGCACGTACGAGTATGTGCATACGCAATACTTTAGTCTAGTATAAAAGCTCGGAGCTTCAGAACAGCAGCACATTCGTCTACAATAAACAAACCAGTCAACATGGTTGCCAGAGTAAGTTGTTGATCTTGTTTATTTGAAGATTGAGTAATTACATTATGTTAAGTTTTATTAAATTAGATTACTTAATTATCATAAAAATAAATAAAGTATTAGTTGAGGTTTAAAACACGTTAGTTTGGTTCAAGAATTACAGGCCTGACAGTTTTCAAAGCATTTAATTTTTGTTATGTTTTCTTACCATGATTTGTCTTTTCAGTTCCTCGCTCTCTCCGCCCTGGTGGCCGCCGCCACTGCTGTGGCCGTCCCCGTACTGCCGGTCACCAAGCTGGCGTACGCGCAGGCCGAGCCTGAGGCACCCGCTAACTACGACTTCTCGTACTCGGTGCACGACAGCCAGAGCGGTGACGTGAAGCAGCAACAGGAGGCCCGTTCCGGCGACAACGTGCAGGGATCTTACTCCCTCGTCCAGCCCGATGGCGTGAACAGAATCGTCGACTACACCGCTAGCGAGGAACACGGTTTCAACGCTGTCGTGAGGTACGAGGGTACCCCCGTCCAGCAAGCTCCCGCCAAACTCGCCTACGCCGCCCCCGTTGCCAAGGTCGCCTACGCCGCTCCCGTTGCCAAGGTCGCCTACGCACCAGCTCAAGTCTCATACGCCCCAGCTCAGGTCCAATACTCTCAAGCACCCGCCCAAATCTCTTACTCCCAGGCCCCAGCTCAACTCTCCTATTCCCAGGCCCCAGCTCAACTCTCCTATTCCCAGGCCCCAGTTCAGTACTCCTACTCCCACGCCCCCGCCCAAGTCACCTACCAACAAGCTCCACTGGCCTACGCCTCAGCGCCCGTCGCTAAGGTTGCGTACGCTGCCCCCGTGGCTAAGTTAGCGTATGCCGCTTCCCCCGTCGCCAAGGTAGCCTACGCTCAAAACCTTGGCCACGTCACTTTCTCCTCCCCCGCCGTCTCTTACCAGCACTAAGTCATAAGAACCATTGTTGTTAAATTTATTTATTTTGTTAAATACAAGATAGTCAATCTAATTTCGCAGCTTTTATTTTTTTACCGAGGGTCAGTGGGAAAGAATTGTTCAAGGAGGCGTCAAAGCGGCGTATCCGATATCAAAACGTTGTAAACGAAGTTAGAAGGAAGCGTGCGGGTAGCGTCGGGGAATCAATTGAATTATGTAGCATTATGATGCGAGTGGGTCCGGTTACGCGGCACGTCCGCGCCCCCGGCGGGACGCTCTGACGCATTGCTTCTGACACCTATTCATTCGGCTAGTTTGCTCTACGACCAGCAACGCACTTTGACGACTGTGAGCGTTCCCCTCCGTCGCCTGCCACACACGCATGCACGGGGGGCAGGGTGGGTCATATTCTGTGGAAATATTTAACGCCCGCTTGGCAAAAACAGTGGAACGTGTCGACGCCTACATTAATGATTGCAGGCAAATATAAATTGACAGAGTTGATGGTGAAAGTAGTTGTTAGAAGGCACCGGAGGGGCTTCAGACGTGTGATGTGAATATTATATTATGTTACTCTTGGGTGCTATTATAAAATGTTGTAAGGGGTTGTCTTATTTTGTCTAAACATTGCGGCGAAAATCGCGTGTCGGAAAATTTTCACCACAATTTCTCTTACGAAAGTTCGTCTATAAATCCATGCAGCTTGGTCATGTTGCTTTTTGTTATTTTTGAGGATATTTAAATTTATAGGGTATTTTTTTAAATGCTGCAATACCCCTCTTTGTAATGGGTAGGCAGCCTTACTCCTGTCAGTTCTGTTATAAAAAAATTAAATAGGTAATAAAAGGCAGAACAAACAAATCGACAAAAAATTGCAACAAAACAAAACACGAACCAAAAACATCATCAAAGCAAAGCACAAACATTATATTCCCATTTCAATGATAAAATCACACATTTTGTGGATAAAGAGAGGTAATAACGTATTCACAGTGCGAATATTTAATGTAGGACGAATAAATAATTTATAATCAGTGCGGACAAATGTTTTGGTGAAGTTTTACAAGCCGCCCACAAAGGGTTGGATCGCGTTAATCCCGCTATTATCGGATGATGAACTATTACCCCACCCTGCTCACCCCCTCAGCCCACCCCGCTGTCGCCCGCAGACTCCCCAGCTCTCACATAGTTTGTATTACGGTGATATTACACCGAATGTTCCTGATATTAAGCAATCTCTGGAGATTTGATGTACGATAATTATGGATGATGAAAGGGTTGCGTGTTTTGCTAAAAAATATTTTGATAATAAATTACAGGTTAGTGTTTGGTTCAGGTTTTATGTTATTTTTTCTTTGTTGTCCATGTGCTGTGTCCTATTTTACTATCTTTAGGTAAATATGGCAAACGTAACTCCCATACATAGACATATTTTGTTATAATATTTAATTAATTTGTCCTATAAAAGAAAAGAGCCTCGTTACTGTCAATACCATATCTTTACATTTTGATAGACTATAAATACAATCCTTGTTTATGAAGCTTAAGATATTAATCATTGGTACCGTATTATTTGTTTAAAGTTGTCGCATTAATCTCATAAGCCACAGAGTCGGTCGCTTTGAGCTACTTACAGTGAAATCAAAGAGCATTATTTACGGTATTTCAAATTATAGAACCGTTGTGTTTTGCTTTTAATCACTAACACTGAACAAGCTGATACAAACGATAATACTTACAAAGTGAAATAATTATTTTAGAACGACGGAAATATTAGAAAACTAACTTCTGCCTACCCGTTTTATCTCCTTCGGAAAACCCAGCGGTTGCCTGCCCTATAAGGAACCTACCTGCCAAAATTTAAGTTTGTAAGGGTGAGTTGCACCATTTAACTATACCGATAACAAAACCTTTAACAGTTGTCAAATCGTCGAATTCACCGATAGGCGGCCTTTTCACGGCTGGTTATGGTTTGGTCATCGTTATAGCACCCTAAAGGTGAGCTGCACCATTTAAGTATAACGATAACCAAACCATAACCAGCCGTGAAACGCCCGCCTATTGGTCAATTCGACGATTTGACAACTGATAACAGCTTTGTTATCGTTATAGTTAAATGGTGCAACTCACCCTAAGTGCCATAGTTTCAAAGATTTCGTGATTAATCAGTGAGTGGGATTTCGCTTTTATTTACAGGATTATTTGTCAAACACTGGCAACCTCTCAAGACTATGTTACTGACATCATGACCAACAACATTGGTTCTATGACTTTTAAAAATTTATCTTATATTTTAGTTCATCAGATTTTCATACAAAAATAAAAATATTTAAATTGAATGTTCTAAATAATACGAAGTCTATGCAAAGCAAGCAATAGTACAATAGCGGAGGGGAGCGGGCATCGGTTGGCGGGGGTGCTTGTTGCTCTTGTGTCGCGTCATACAGACGTAGGTAAGTATAGCAAAATACAAAGATGAAAATGTGTTAGATGGAACAACGAAATCTTGAAGGTTTGTTTTTGGTAAAAGTATTATGTTTTGTAAAAAGCATAGAACAAAAGTTGTTGTTGTGTTTATGATATTAGTAATACAATCCTGCAGGGTTGTTAATGTTTTACAAATAACCCTGTATATATAGATTACTAGTTTTCTTTATTCCGTGCTAGATTACTCCTGCTATTATACGGTGTATTTATAAACTTAGCCTGGTCTATGTTTTTACCCAAGTGGTGTTACGAATGGGAGTTTGAAAGCGTATCTAATAATCCACTGGTTAGCGTATCTACTGATCCACTGGCTATGTCAACCATGGGTCATAGGGTCGACTTCAAAAAGGGAAACCTGTGGTCCTAGAACGCAAAGGCAAAGAAAGTATATAGGTGTGG
The DNA here is from genome assembly GCA_929112965.1 of Mythimna albipuncta. Taxonomy (NCBI): domain Eukaryota; kingdom Metazoa; phylum Arthropoda; class Insecta; order Lepidoptera; family Noctuidae; genus Mythimna; species Mythimna albipuncta. The sequence goes on from OV815973.1 coordinate 5,980,108, forward strand.
TTTTAATCAGCGAAAGTCTGACACGCCCTCAAGTGGAGCTTAGCCCTAGAGCAAAATAAGTCATTGGATGATTTTCTACCTTGAAAAAAACTTCGTCCTCAAAAAACCTTTTTTTGGGTGGTGAATCATCTAATAACTCCTCTGTGTAGAGCGAGGTGTGTTAATTGCCCTTTGCGTTTCAGGGCCTTGGTAAGGTAAGGTAAGAGATATCAGCATTAGTGGCCCTGTCACTAATGCTGACATCTCTTTTTTGAACAATCTAGGCGTTGGCGCTAGCGGCCCCGTCACTAATGCTGACATCTCTTTTTTGAACAATCTAGGCGTTGGCGCTAGCGGCCCCGTCACTCATGCTGACATCTCTTTTTTGAACAATCTAGGCGTTGGCGCTAGCGGCCCCGTCACTAATGCTGACATCTCTTTTTTGAACAATCTAGGCGTTGGCGCTAGCGGCCCCGTCACTCATGCTGACATCTCTTTTTTGAACAATCTAGGCGTTGGCGCTAGCGGCCGGTACGAGCCTGATCTTTATGAGAAGGCAAGCTGGGCTTATCATCATAATTTAATAAAGCCCATGTTTCAACACTGGGTTTTCAGGAAAATACACACCAGCAGTTGGCCTTACTTAGCCGAGAAGTAGGAAAATTACCTTTGAAAACGTATAACATGACGTTGATATCAATTTGCAAAATAAAATCAAATGGAAAAAAATCAATAAAAAAGAAGCAAATCCATTTATAAAATCAATTTATTTTAACTAAATTTTATAATATGGTGCCATTTAATAGAATGTCGCCTGCAAAGTTAATATTGGTGGAATACATCTGATTATGGCTGGATAGCCGATTGCAGATAATTAAAGATTGGAAAAAAAAAAAAATTAACTAAAGTCATCAACATCAGAGTTTTGACAGTTGCTTAGACCTGTCGACTCAGTGTTGCCACCTGGTGGTCTTTTGTTTTACTAATATATTTTTTTTGTTTTAATTTCAATTATCCCTATCTTGGAAGCTTTACTTAAACGAAAAAAAGTCAAACAGGAATTAATATCAAATATTTATTTCTTTAAGCAGCAACTCATTAGCCACACAAAGATTATCCAGCAACACAAAGATGACAATTCAAGTACCCGTTATTCCGAACATAATTAATTGAGGCCTAACAAGCGTGAACCATCAGCAGACAACTATAACGGTGACGTCACTAATTCTGCACGCTCTTTGGCACAAATCGCGGACACGAGGCCGCACGTGCCGCGTACAATTGCGTGCATTTAGGGCATTGTGTACGATTGCTTCCGGATGACCCGAGTGTCAAGTTGCATCGTCGAAAAATGTTGATATTTTGTGTGGCTTCCAGTGTGCACTGATATGGTGAAGTACACTTTTAGAGAATAATGTAAAAAAAGTACACATGTCATGTGTAATTGAAGTACGAATTATTTTTTATTGGTTTTTGATTGACATGGACTTTTTTTGTGAAAATTAATCTGTAAGTTACCGAAAATAAGGCTTATAATGAAGTGGGTGAGAGCGAACGCCGGCGTTCGCTTGGGGTTTGACGGAATGGCGCGGTGACATTAGCGCGAACGCTTCGCGCGTTCGCGCGGGGATTAAGAGGTTAAAAGACTTTTTTTGTAGGTTGGAAAATTATCCAATGACATCTCAGCGCCCTTGGGCGGAGCGGGAGATAGTGTCAGACTTGTACTGACTAAAAACCCATTCCTATTCCTTCCTTGTCTTTCGTACCAGGGCCAAAACTTCTTTTCAGAAGCAGACCAGACCAGACCAGAGGTAACCGGCCTCGTCAATCGTGCTAACATATGATTGCGGAGTATGTGCCGCGCCAACCCGGGCTTGGTCCTTACCGCACGGCCAGACGGCGAACTACCCATTGCTCGCTGTCCGCAAGCCCGCACCTACCGTGCTCTAAAATCTCCGGTGAAGGCCAGCGTGACGCTTGCGTCGGCCACACGGTTCCGGACGGTTCTTTTGCTTGCATAACGGCTTCGCAGAAGGAAGTGACTGCATGCCATTCTCTCTAAGTCCATACCATAGACAGAAACAGGGTCATTCGCAAGAGGTTGACCCATATCAGGTGCGGGAATCGAAGCCAACATACAGAGCAGCAATTTAGAAATTCGCTTCATTTTTAGTGATTTTGCATAGATATTAAAGTTTTTTTTTTCAAACTTAAATTTCTACTGTATTTTATTTCTAATGTATCCTTACTCTACTGTATTTTAGTTTCACGGTATGTGTGAGGTACAAATAAATATTTTTCTTTCTTTACTACATTTTTTTTGTGTGTGTAACACTTAATTCGATAAACGACCATTTAATTTCTATCAGGATTCACCATAATGTGTCTTTAAAGTAGTAGGGTTTCTATTATGAAAAGAGAATTTAAAGTAGGTAGATTTTACTAGGACCAGAAATTCGACAACATTGCAGAAAGAACAGTACGAGTATTCTGATTTAAATTCTCAGAAATTCAATTGCTCACTATGGCAGCAAAATCCGATGGCAGTGCAACTGTACTTTGCAGTTGTACTCGTACTTAAATCGTACTGTCAAAACATTGTACAGTTCCAGCTTTACGCTCTGATATTCCTTTCCTTGTTATCGCCCGGAGCTACGGGTGGCGGGTGGGTGGCGACTGGTCGGCGAAGCAGGCAAGCTGGAGAAGAACCACTTCATCTTCTACGCTAATATAATAAAGAGGTAAAGTTTGTTTTTTTTTGTTTATAAGAGGTAATCTCTGAAAGTACTGGTCCAATTTTTTTCACCAGTGGAAAGCAGCTTTATTTCAAAGCGACATAGGCTATTTTTTATGTAGGTACGCGGGCGTAACCGCTGGCAAAAGCTAGTAATGCATAAAGGTAAAAGTACACAGCTCACACGTGTGTCACACACGTCGATCTGAGCGCATTGGTCTCCATACATTTTATATGGAAACTAGACTTGTAGAGCTACATATACACTTGATCCACGCCACGCGACGTCGTTCTACGTACAAATCAGGCGTGTTACAGCTGTGCGTCGGACTAATGTCCAATTTAATTCTAGCTTAAACGTACCGATGTCATTTTCAAGCTTTCATAAAAATATTTAAGTAGCTCGTGCCAGCGTGGTATCTTGCGTAAAAGAAGAAAATTGTATCATGGGAACATACTCCCAGGGTATCCCTGGATTAATAATATATTTTTTCTGACTGACTGACTTCTTAACGTTAAAAAACTACCTGGAAATGGTTTATTTGAAATAAAAATGGTCTACTTGTGTTCAAAGTTTCATCGAAATCCGTTAAAAAAAACTTATTTTTGTTTATTTTTTACTAACTGTCCGCCCGCGACTTCGTCCGCGTGTACTTCGGCTATCGCACTCTAAACGTGTTTTCCCGTAGGAATAAGATGTTTTTCCGGGATAAAAAGTAGCCTATGTTCTTTTCCATGTCCGTTCAGCCGTTTTTGCGTGATTAAGTAACAAACATCCAAACATCCACACTTTCACATTTATAATATTAGTTAGGATTATATTATGTTTGTCTCTGTCGGTAACAGCCAGTTTTGGAGATGTAATAGACAACCTAGACAACTGTGTCGTCTATGGTTTACCTAAAATATATCCGATAACTCGAAGTCAAAATGGGTCTTCTGTCTCATATTTTCTCGTAAGCACGGGTGGAAGTGGGTGGCAAGACTATGTCGGAAACAATTAGGGTGTGCGCACGCGCGGCAGCTTCCTGAACCCCGCCTAATTGGCGTATCTCTGCGCTCAATGTATCTGTTATAATTGACGGCGCTGCAACAATGAGATCAGATTGCCATCTGTTTACGTTACTTACTCCATTAATGTGGGAGCGATCGTTATGTGGTGGGAAACGTTATGTGACACTGTTACGTACCTATGTGTTTCTCAGCACAATACATAGCGGACTTATTCTGTTTCAGCTATGGGTTTTTATACCATGTCTGAATGATGTGTGATATTTTCTATGGAATACTTGAAGCTGTGTTAAAATCAAATTTCTGAGTTAAAAAACGTACATTTCGACACTCTCAAGTAAACCATAGAGCACTTCCTGTAGACCTAGAATACTGAAATCTGGCATGAAGCAGGGACTCCTAGCACAAGTATAAGAAAAAATCTGAAAACTGTACATTTGGATAGTTACGTCACAAACAAAAATTTTTTTTGTGATTCGGAAAAACCTGCATAATTCAATTCGGGAATTGAACTGTTTTCATAAGTAAGTTTGTACGGAAGGTTTGACCCTCAGTGCTCGAGTCCGACTCGCACCTGCTCGTTTTTTTTTTAATATATATTTTTTAATTCAGCAGTTTTGCTTCAGAAAAAAAAAATAGATTCCGACTGCAGCGCCATCTACCATCCAGGGACATAAAATTTCATACAAATCGGTCCAGTCGTTTAGAAGCAGTAAGGTGACAAACAGACGGTCGTTTGCAGTAGAATAAAAATAAAAATTACTAAAAAAATATTTTGCAACTTTAAACGTAGATATCGACTTGTTTTATTTTAAAGTTAAACTGCATGAACACAACCCCATTTCAAATGACACTGGCATGTTCGCAGCCCTTCATTAGCAAAACTAATGATTCGCTAAACACGCCTGTCCCCTACTCCGTATTCCCAGGGCACCTGCTTTGTTCGACCAAAATCTATTTATTCATATCGTATTGCTAATTTGAGGATTAGGTGGCGCGTTCCGTCGGTTATTGAATTATCCATTCCGTTTGCGGGGACTCGGCTCAGAGGTCCCGGGGGAGGGCGGTACGACTTGCGTACCTAGTCGGTTCATCTTTGATGTATTTTTAAGTTTTGAATGGTTGTTGTTTGTGGAATGGGCCGTTTCGACGAAACATAGTTTAGATATACAAGACGTACGTACGGCGTGGCGACACCGGTACATGGTCATCCGACCCATACGTACAAAGCATTTTGGGAACACATTCAATATGCCTACAGCTAAAGAGTGGAGTCTGTGTTTCCTGATAGCTATAACCTAGGGGTCTTTAAGTCAAGAGTGAATAGATTGCTTCTAGGCAAGCGTGTTACATCGTCGGCCACATCATCGCTTACCATCAAGTGAGATACTGGTCAAACGCGAACTTACCCATATTAAAAAAAAATCTTTACAGGGTTACTGGTAACTCCACGTATTCCTTGCAGGACGTCACGGTAGTACTAAAAAGCAACAAATTAAGTCACCAAATGTTTTTCAGAAGATAGTTTTTGAGTTAGTAAGATTTTGGATTTTTTATGTAAAATTCCAGATTTCATCATTTGAAAACTGTTCGAAAACTGCGGCGCGACTGTACTGAAATTTAAGTTATTAAATTATAATTGATGCCGTAGCAGGTCTTTCTTAATAATCAAAAGTCCAAAGTGACTAAAACTTTGGCAAATATCACTAATCAAACATAATTTTTTTTCAATATTTTCAGATCCATGCAAGTGTACTTTAATAATATAATATATAAATATTCCACAACTAGCACACAGCGCCGTCTAGTCCCAAGCTAAGCAGAGCTTGTGTTATGGGTACTAGACAACTGATAAACATACTTACATATTTCTAAATACATACATATTATAGATAAATTACACCCAGGCACACAACAAATGATCGTGCTCATCACACAAACATTTGTCCTGGGTGGGAATCGAACCCACGACCTCCGGCATAGCAGTTAGTGTCACTAACCACTACACCAACAGGCCTGTCAAAAATCATCCAATGACTTCTCCCGCTCTAAGGTGGACCGGGATGGCGTGTTATTCTTTTACTGACTAAAACACCCGTATGTTCTTTTTTTGCCTTGCGTCTCAAGGTTCCCTTTCGAACGACCCATGGCTCCATGTAAGCGGCTTCAACTTTAAAGTTTGGTACGGATCCCAAGGAAGGCCTTGGGGTTCAAGTTTACTCCGTACTAAAATTTCATCAAAATCACTTCAGTAATTCGAAATATTACCTTGAAAGCGTAACAGACAGAATTACTTTCACATATTTTATAATATTAAAGTATTGACTGAAACTGTTTTTTTTATGTCAAACCTTGAAAAATCATAAAAAAAAATAAGTTAAGTTTTCTTTCTCAAACTAAATATGATGAGGTTGTAATGCTACGATTTACTCATAAATAATATGACTCGCACCAATAAATTCCAGCGCTTATAATCCGAAACTTTCCCATAACTTTGGTAGGGGTTGTCGGAGGCACACAGTCGCACAGCAAAATGTCGGCGAACGTACCGTGAATACATTATTATGTTTAGTTTACGAGCAAATGTTTAGCGCGCGCTGCGGCCAATTAGCGCTGCGGTAAACATCCACTAACTTTGGTACGAGTTGTTTTAAATCGATATCCTTTGTAATGTTAAGGAAATTATGATAGTATATACATGGCTCCCACAATTTACAATAAAATTCCCAATTCCATTAAAATTATGAATATTAATTCATTTAAGAGGGAACTAAAAAAAATGCTACTTAGTAAGGCGTATTACGAGTATAATGTTCTAAGGTGTTAAAACTCCATTCGGGAATTAAACTATTTACATAAGTAAGGTGTATAAGGAACCTTCAGTGCGCGAGCTCGACTCGCACTTGCACAGATTTTTTAATATCTATCAACGTATTATTTTGTATGATTATTATTTGATTGATTAATTGATTATATATTGATGAGTCTTAATTGCCTCATAATAAGGAATTATTATTATCATAAGTTCCAGTAAGCAGTTAGACATCATTAGAAATCTAAAACAATGCCGCCACAACGTTCCACTGACTCAAAAGATGTTCTTCCAAGCGTAAAACATCTATAAAACCATCATTAATTCGCGAGCATTTATCACATAATTACGTTTAATGGCGTTGACAATGGATCAGTGGAGCGGAGCTGAGGAGCCACTCAATTATGTGGCATTCAGGATCGCTGCTGTTTGCACTGGTACTTGTGCGACGGCCGCTGATTGGCTGGCCGAGGGGCCCCGGCATGGCCACCCCTAGCGCTCAAGTCAACCTTTGTGGACATCACCATTATTTTTGCACACTAACAATATTTAGACTGTTGAGATTTTGTCGATGGGCTCTCGTGGATTTGTATTTTGTTGGGTGGTGGCGGTAAAATTAAAGTGGAATTGGAATATATTTATTTCTGGATTTTGATAAAGACATAGTAAAGAATACAATAACTAACACTGATTCAAGTAAGACTAGATCATGAGCAGCAATATCTTATCTTTGTAAAAAATATTAAAATTATCATACATACTTTCTAATGTACCATAATTGCAAAGACCCCCACCGCGTCTGTCTGTATGAACGAAGCAATAAACTCAAAAACCTACAGAACGGATTATCATGCAGTTTTTCTAATAGACAGAATAATTAATGAGGAACGTCAAAATGTATACTATTTTCATACTATAGAAACGAAAAGGAGATAATTTCAAAGATTTTCAGCACCTGTCAGAAGCTGGTAAGAATATTATAAATCTTAAGAATTTGTTTGTTTAAACGCAATAATTTCAGGAACTATTGATTCGAATTGAAAAATTATTTTAGTTTTCGATAACCCATTTATCAAGAAAGGTTTATAATGAATATAACATCTCGCTAGGACTCACAGAAATGGAGCAACAATCAAAGACGCGGGTGAAACTGGGCGGGACAGGAACTTAATTGTATGTCATAATACGTAATCCATAATTATAATATACTCTACTGGTTGTCCTGTCATAGTAACTTCCAAAATGCTTAAATGAATGCACCAGCTCATTCCACCCTATCCTACCAGCTCCTCGTGCTCACTCGACTGCAAGCCGAACGACGCCGCGACGGGTTCTTCTAACCGCTCGGCTCCCCTCGCACGCATTAATGTTATTATTTGGCAACATTTACTAAATAATTTGCTCGTTAAACGTCCGCCGATAGCGCCCCGTGCTCCCCTAACTACCGTATTGTGTCGGCGGACGATTCGCCCGCGCCTCCCCTGGGACTAACGACGGGATTCAACCAATACGACTGTAACATTAATTACTGTGCCGTCTTTTGTGGTATTATTTGTAGCAACATGCTCTTTTGTTAACGATATGAAATTAATAACGGCCTGTTATTGTGTAGGGATTACAAAACTATCTGTGACGCTTTCAATGAACTCTTATAGCTGCCTTAGCTTGGTCTTGATGAGGTTTCGCTAAGCTCTCGCTGCGTGACAGATCTGATAATCATCGGTTGTGTATTTGTGTGTAGTAGCAGACTTATAAGGGTTTGTAGACGTCTTATAAAAATAAAAACAGCATTATTTTGGCAGTACGATTATCTAGTTGATCAATTGTCTGCCGCGCTGCGAGTCGCGGTTTCGATTCCCGCACGGAACAAATATTTTTATGGCCTACAGATAATTGTTCCGGGTCTGGGTGTCTAGTGTATATTTGTGAACGCATCCAGGAGTAATTTGTAGTGTGGGGCAAAGAATAAAAAAAAAAGTCTGATAAAAGTTTCAAGTTGTATTTCATTTCAGTTATTTATAACTAAAAAAAACGAATAACATAATGCAAATATCAAAAATACAATTGCGAATATTGGCACAAAAAATACAAAACTATTAGAAGATACTGTAAAAGAATACAAATAAAAAAGTACATAAAAGTTAATACATATCGATTAAATGTCGTCTGTCCACGCGAAGAAGTGATACGTCGTTCCAGTATTGCAAGGATAGGCACCACTGTAGGCCTTTGAGTCCATTCCACCAGCGCCTGAACTGCGGCAGCAACCGCGGCCGACGTGCCCTTTCATTGTTTAAGGCTTCGCAAAGGTCGCAAAGTGGATGTAACCCTGGCAAACTCGATGGAGTATCAAAAGTGTAATAGTTGGTCCATCTGAAGTATTCACTGTACTTTTCTGGGTCCATCATCGCTTCGTGGATTTTGTATGCCAAATTGTATGGGTGTAATTTGCGAGCGTTTAAGTAAGAACCGGGTGGGAGGAATCTGGGGAAGAATATAATTGAACACAGTTTAGCCCATAGGGGAATATTATAATACTGTGCCTATAGATAGAGCAGCGATGGCCCAATGGTTACGGCTCCGGTTTACGAGTTGTACGACGTAGGTTCAAATTCAAACAGGCGCTTAACTTGTTGGTAGGTTCGACCAACCTGTACAGGGCCGATTACAGCCCATTCCCTCTCCTACAGAGGATGGCCTGAATTCCCGCAGCGGGAACATTATAAGGTCAATTAATTATGCTATGCGATATCTATAATATCTATGTAGCATATTATATAATATGCTAGACTATAGACAGAAACTCTATGGTACAGCTTGATTAGAGTTCTAAATTGGTCGTTGAGAAATTATTGAAACACCTACTGTATGTGTCTGGCAGCGGCAATATACAATTATACATATGTTTGAAGTATATTGTATGCACACACCTACCTACTCAAAGGTTTACCGCTAAACCTTTGAGTAGGTAGGTGTGTAGAAAGTTGTGCTTTCTTTTAAGTACCATTCAATTTTATTGGTTGAGATATGATTTAGTTATGAGCTTCGAAAACGTTTCGATTTGCGTAATTTCAAATGAATTATGCAGTATTTAGTAAACTTATATCGATCACAAAAGTGTAATCTGACTCTTTGTGTAACAACATTACCCGTGGGAGCTTGGATTCTAGACATATCTTACCTGGTATAATTAGCGCCACCATACACAATGGGCACCACGTAATTATCGTATCCGTGGAGCACCTTCTCTGTGATGTAATCTTCTGAGAAAGAGTTCTCGAACGCCATGTAGAAATAATAATCCTTCCTGAGCATCTCTGGACAGTTGTTGTTTGTGCATTTTACATTAGTACAGTGACCATACACGTCAATACGAATAGCGAAGTGATACAGGTGTTCCTGGAGTCTCGTCATGTAATCGTCTCTAGAGTTGTCGGCGTCGCAGTGGCTCACCAGCCAAGCCGCAGCTTTTGTCTTTCCGCGGAAGATGTTTCTCATCTCTGAAGGTACAGGTAACTTAGCGTCATACTCCTGCCACTGGACATGCTGCCTAGGAGCGACGTCGTGCCCCGTCGCGTTGTATACCATAAAGTAAGGCCAGTGCAAGTCTGAATCTAGTCTATAGGTAAACGTCCAGTTGAAGAAATCGTCATATGTAATTTCACAAGCAGGAAAGTAGAATGAAGACTCCAGTGAAGTGAAAATATATATCTGGGACGAAGATCGCTTCTGTGGTATCTCTGATATTTTACCTGGCGATAAAAGTGTTTCGGTAAAGAGTAAAGCGTCGAACTGCGAGTAGTCGCCGCCTAACAAGTTCCTATCTTCTGTTAATACACAGTTATTTACTCGACATTTTAAATTTGGCAATAACTGGTCTTTTTGGCTCACGTCTATAAGATGATGACGATTCCATACAAGTATGTATTTCTGCACTGGATCTATATTGTAACCAACTTTGTAACGGATCAACAGTATCTGTATAACTGCTAAGAAGTACAGAAATAATAATATGTTCGTTCCATATTTAATAGAGTTTCTAGTATTATAATAATACAATAATTTCTTTAGGATTGCCATTAATCATACTTTTCGCTTGTAATAAATAAGTTGAAATAAGTTGTGTCAATTTTCTGTCACTTCTCTATTGACACTTTACATTATTTTGTAAAAAAGCAAAGGAACATTCTCAACCTTCTCAACCACTTATTTTTAGAAGAAGTACCTATGTAAACAAGAAAAAAAGAAGCATCCACCAAAACCTAACAGAATCAGCTTTATAATATGGACTGCTAGGAGTCAGGCCTGCTCTCCTCGAGGAATAGGACGTAATCCATCATGTGGGCCGGCTGATAAAACCTTTCACCAAGCTACTTATATTGATACACATACACACAAACAAATATTACTTATAGTAATACTACAATAATGAACACAGAAATTAATAGTACATATTTAACAAATAAGGCCGGATACACGACGGCTGGCGAAAGATTACACTAATCGTCATTATGACTCGTGGGAGTATCTTGACCACTGAATGGCTCCATTGTCCCCCATAGGTGGCACCATCACTTAACTGACGTTAACAAAGCGCCCTAACGCCTCACTAATCCGAGATTAAGATCGTATCTGGAACAGGACATGATAAACACTTCACATATAAATACTATTCATGTTTCATGAACCGTTAGTTTTGAGTGCTAAAAAAATATTGACAAATGTCGTAGAGCAAGAATATTAGAAGTACAATGTTAAATTGGAGTTAAATTTTATTATTTTTAAAACATATGAACATAGATGGTAAAAGATTTGTTAGGTAGATTTCGGTTTATTTATATTTTTAGAAATCTTTTTAAAACACACTCAACAAATCATCCGGTCGTAATGAGATGAATGATGTATACTGTCATTGTAGATTGTAGAGATTAGGTATTGATATACGTACCTCTTTAACAGAGGCCTATGAGAAATCACCTACCACTGGGATGACAAAAGCTGGGTATAATGTTTATTACGTTTGCAGTGTTTATATCTAATAATCAATTCTTTTCAACAGTTCTAAGTTTGTATGTCAGCTTTACATGTGCTTATAAATGTCAAGTTATTTTCAGTGCCGTAACTAGGGCGGTGTCAGCGATGTGTAGGCACTGGGCGTAATCCCTGTAGGGGCGCAAAATTTTCATATCTAGGTAGTCCTTTTTATTTGTATTGTACTTTTTCTAGGCGTGTAGTTGCAGACCGGGCGTATAAAAGGTTAGTAGTAGTAATAGTGGCTAGTATAAACATTTGTTGGTAGACCAAATAAATCATTAATAAACATTGTACCAAATGAAACTTCTGCAGTCCACACTGCATTACAGTTCCGTCATCGTGTCCGAGTGTCGACAGTATTGTCCGTCGAATACAGTTATTGTTGGCAAAATAACTCCATTGTTAATGTGTAAAATGTTGGAGAGCAAAAACTTTGAGGACAATGGCTCTGTAATTGAATTAGATGGTCTTGAAGGCGTGTTGTTGTGTCCGTTCTCGGAAACTGCATGTGTGACTTATATAATGTGATATTTGGAGGTTTGCAGCTGGTTTCAATGGACATTAGAAACTTGTTACCATTTTGAGTTGATTTTGACAAGGTCGAAAGAGTCAAGGGGGTACCACAGACAGCTTTCTTTTAATATAGGTTCTAGTCAAATAAATGTCTATAGTCTGTCTTGGAAATTTTGAATAATATTGAATCGTTAAAAATACATATATCCGATACTTTTTATAAGGTTCTTCTATTAGTAAACAATGATCAAGATCTCTTAATCAACCTTGATTATTGAACCAGTGTTGACTACATCAGATTTCATGTTGCCCTAATAATTAGATACTCAAGTCGGTTGACTTTTTAGACAGAATCTAGGTAGGTACACTGATAACATAATCATATACGTCACGTTTCTGACTTACCCATTCTGCTCTTTACAGTATATAGATGTGTGCTAATGATATTTTAGATTTAGTTATTAGATTACATTAATTGTTGAGCTTTTAATTCATCTGTGAATGGTTTACGCAAATTCATTCCAAATCGAACCGATTTATAAAAAATAGAGTAGCTTTATTATATTCGTTAAATGTTTACATTAAATAAAACAAGGGAAACAGAACAAAACATCGCTATCAACAAAAACAGTTTTATGATCGGCAGGTTCATTACGATGCGATTTTGAATATGTAATAAAACGCTGAATCACAGCTGGAAAAAACTAACCAAACCACGGGTGAATTTTGTTGTGACTATAACAATGAAAAGTTTGTGTTTCTCGAGTATATGAAAAATTAGGCTGAACTTAGACTTCGCTGGAACTGGAAGGAAGACTCGTGAAAATGGAACGAGAGGAGGGAGGCCTTTGCCCAAGAGTGCGACAGAACAGGTCAGTATAAAAAAAATAACAAATTAATATTGATATTGAAAGTTTCTAACATTACTTACGAGTAGTTTAGATTTTTTGGAGACGTTTTAAAAGACATACTTAGTACAAAAGAAACTATCGGGTAGGTTCCTTCATAATTGATAGAGCCTGTATTTAAAATGTTCATCGACAATTATAGTCTTGGAAATCACAAAATCCAAAATCATCCTCACTACTGAAAACAACAAATTGAGATACAAAAGCCAACTAACAACAGAATCCCAAAAAAAAAAAAAAACAGAAGCAAGCATTACAATTCAAATCGTTTAAATATTTATGAAGTATTTAGTTATTGTCAAAACAGTGGCTTGTCACAATGGTGGCATTGTACTTACCAGTGGTCCCGTTTACAAATGTTCCCTTATAGCAACGTACCCTTGTTCCCGTGTGCTAATGTTGTCAATGGTGAGTGGAGTGCGCTCTGTTGACCACTCGAGAGCTTCCGCTTTTTGTACGACGAAGTGAGTTAATGTGAGTGTTCAATTTTGTGGATGTCGATGATAAAAATGGCATATGAGCTTGATGGCATTAACTTAATTATGGTGTACTACTTCTATACGTTCGATTTAAAAGATAGATGCTGCTGAAGTTTGAACATTAATGCTATGGACAAAACTTTGTACGGAATACACATCTGACTCTAGTCGTTCTGTTGGCAATCAATTCAACATACAGTCCCGAAATGTAAATTAGAAAATATTCATTAACAATGTCTGATCTAATTGTTGGAAAGCCTTCTACAAGGTGAACCGAAGAACTGGAGAGTGTCGCAGGAATCCGATTGATGTGAGGCGTATAGGACTGTTCGTCGGACTGATGGAGGCCTATGTCCAACAGTTCATGCCTTTCGGCTGAAATGCTGACGATAATCTAAATGACTATTGTGGCAACAAACGCTAAAGCGACGGGTTCGTAACCGGATATTTTGACAAGCCAGTCAAAATTAATCAATTACCTACAGCCATACGTTTCCTGTCTAACAAAAAGTTCCGTGCAGGAACGAATCATATTAATAGATTCCAGATTTCGCGAATCAGTTCTCGGTATAAACTTAAGTGTCGCCACAATGCGTGGTGGTCGGAAGGGCCGGGCGCACCATGTGCTAATCCACTTACCAGCGGTTAATCCTCGCTTAGTTACCGCCACACTATTGTTCGCCCGGGAAGTGCGCTCAACTGTACTTAATTCAATCACAACAGTTGCAATACATTAATTATGGATTGTTGCTCCTACCTTTCGGTTTGGAATAAGTGATTTAAATGCCACTATTTCTAATCAAACTAATAGACCTCATTAAATAAGTTTTCTTGAGAGAAAAAATAAATGAACAAATAAACAAAACAATCAACAATGAGCAGGAGGGTGTTTTGCTCGTTTCAGTCACTAAAACGTCTCCAGAAGTTCCTGCCTTTCTCTACTAAACTTACTCTTGCTCAGTCTCTCCTTCTACCTATTCTGGATTACGCTGATCAGACATCAAGAGGAATAGGTAGAAGGAGAGACTGAGCTTCCTGGATGCGACTGAGGAACTTCTTAATAAGCTTGAGCGTCTGCAGAATCTGTGTATCCGCTTCATTTCTGGCCTTCGAAAGTACGACCATGTGTCAGAATTTCCAGGGCGATTGAAGTGGTTACCTGTTCGGCAGCGTCGGGATTGTCACATTCTATCTTTTCTCTTCTCTATTCTTCATAATCCCAACTCCCCCTTGTATCTCCGGGAACGCTTTGAGTATCTTGTTCCAAGAGGAAAATCTTGTCGCTCATCATCCTCTCTTCTCCTTCGATTTCCTCCCCATTCCTCTAGTCGGTACAGTGGTTCTTTTACTGTTCGTGCTGTTCGCCTTTGGAATTCTCTTCCTCACTCTATAAGGGCTAGCCCTTCGTTGGACGTCTTCAGGGAAAGGATCAGGGAACATTTCCTGTCAACATGACTCCTGTATATGTATGTATATGTATATATATATGTATAGGTTTTATTTGTTGTATTTCTGTAGTATATTTATAAGTATTGTGTGCTATGTAAATTATTTTGGTTTTTGTTGTGCATTTTTTTATGTTAGGTATCCTCTTAGATAAAGTTTCTAGAAAAATTAAGGTTTGCTGTAAGAAAACCCAATTTTGGGTTAAGCTCGCCTGTGTACATCGGCTTTCTTACTGTAAATGGTGTGTGAATTTATGTACAATAAAGAATATTAGAATATTAGAAACACTTCCAGGAAACGATAACAAAGTGCAAAACAGTTTTAATTTCCGAACTCTGTATTTCTGGTTGTGTTTCTTCGTTATTCAACATTACAAAGTTTAAAGTTATTTTGCACATTTTGATGTTTTTTACTTTTTTACACTTTTTAATGTTAACTATCTGGGTTTGTAAATTTCCGGTATCCATCAATTTCACTTCATCTACTTTCTTAAAACAAATGCAAAATCGTTATGCCTGTATTATTTGAGACGTTCCCTTAACTCGTCATGGATCACATTCTCGTAACTGGTTAAAAACAATGGGACCAATGTGAAGTAAATCATATCAAAGGTACTTTACATTTGTGTCAAATTCGTATTTTTACTAATGAAATAAATATTAGTATTATGTCTTTATCATTTTAATTTCACACATTACACGGTTGTATCTTTTTTATTCGCTAACTTAGAAGTTTAATATGGTTGTATGGTTTTAATTTCAACTCGATACCTCCACGCGTTCTCGAGATAAAGGGTGTTGACAGACAGACAGACAGACGGACGGACGGACAACAAAGTGGTCCTATAAATAAGGGTTCCGTTTTTTCTTTTTGAGGTACAGAATCCTAAAAAAAAAATTTTAAAAATATAAGAAATAGTAGGTATTCCACCTGTATCGGAAACAGGGTCCAAGCTGCAGACGGTCAGGGCTCCAGAGAAAGGAACCGCCTAACTATACGGGCCGTGTCCAGAAGTCCCGCCCTTTGAATCAGACCCTTGATCCAGTTGCCTAACTAGAGCCTTCTAAGCTGTTGGTCCGGGCTCCTAGTTATTAAGCCGTTGGCTGATACGTTATTACTATTATTATTAAATATTAATAAAAAAAAAACAATTTTTCAAATCGATTCATAACTACAGAGTTCTGAGATAACAAACTAATAAAAAAATTCAACTAAATTGAAAACTTCCATCTTTTTTTTTAAACCTAATAGGTTAATAATGAAGATCGACTATTCATTAACTTGACTACAATTGTTTCTAAGAAACGTTTTCGATATCTAGAATACTTTGTTTGATTAGAAATCCTAGCTATGATTATTATAAAGTGTACAGGAGGAGTTAAGAATTATTATATTTTGTAAAGCAAAGCAAAACAATAAGTATGTACATATTTACAAACTTGTCCATATAATTATGTACTACCAATATACTCACAAGGATACTAACAAATTACTTTAATTATTCATAATTATGAAAGACTTATTTATTATTAAAACACACAAGAGCAGAGCAGAGAGCAGTAGAGATATAGAGCAGTGGAAGCTGAGTGGTAACGGCCTCGAGTTACGAGTCTGTTGTAGGTCGCAGGTCCAAACCCAGCTAGTCGCATTACTTTGTGTATTTATTTCATCACCACTGCTCTCATAATGATGAAGGAAAACATCGTGAAGAAACCGGCATATCCTATAACCAAAAATTCGAAGACATTATGTGACATTCACCAACGCACTAGGCCCGCCGCGTAGTGAATTACGGCCCATTCCCTCTCCTGAAGAGAGGAGGCCTGAGTCTCAGCAGTGGGAACATTAAAAGGCCAATTATGCTATGTTCTGTGTTATGCACATAGGTACAATTATTTTTACAGGTTCCACAAGTAAACAAGTGTAGTTAAATAATGGCCGCACTCAGATACGCCACTCACAAAGTGATCACGTACATATCAATGCAGACAAGAATATTGGTCAGTCTCAAGCAACGCCTTAGAGACCCAGCACAAGTTGTACCGAGGACTTAGTGTCACAAGAAGAGCAAGAAAAGATATCCAAGATGACTTGTAAAAGACTTGTTACCGAGTTCATTAGAAATAAAGTTGACAGGCGAATTGAAAATTGAAAAAACTATGATTAAATTGTAAATTCTTGGAAAAAATTCAATTGTATAGTACTTAAGTATATTTAAATGCAGCTGTATAAATTCCACAACTGAAAGGCTAGAAGCCCCATCAAATATGATTAGACTTTTGACTGTTGATTAAATCATTTATTGTAATATTAAACTAATTTATGTTCTCCGAACACCAAATAGCAAAAAAAGAGTAGAAAACAATTTTAATTTCGGAACTCCATGTTTATAGTTGTGTTTCTTAATTATTGAATACCGACTTGCACTTTTTAGGGTTCCGTACACAAAGGGTGAAAGAGGTCCCTAGTACTAAGACTCCGCTTTCCGTCTGTCTGTCACCAGTCTGTGTATTTCATGAACCGTGATAGTTACACCGTTGGAATTTTCAATGATGATATATTTCTGTCGCTGCTATAACAACAAATACTTTAAATTAGAATAAAATAAATATTTAAGGGGGGCAACAAATGAGTTCTTTTTATGCTACAGATGGTACGGAACCTTCCTTATGCGAACTCCACTAGCACATGTCCGATTTTTTGGTTTTGACTTCTGAATAAATTATATTGCAATATTAAACTATTGTAATGTTCTCCGAACTTCTTTGTGGGCGAAGCCTCGAACAGTTTAATATAAAGATTGCAAAGTTACGCTTCTCATGACTCAAATATCCTCTTCCTGCTTTCAAACTAAATTGTTGTCCTGAGACCTTTATCTTTGCATGTATCTTAAACACTGCCTAATATCTTTCGATCTGCACTTAGCAGATAAAGGGAGAGCCCAAAAATATTTATTGTGTTTACACAAATACGTAGGTGGTAATCCGAGTTACTATTACCTATTCACAAGTCATAAGGAAGGGGAACGGGCATTGTGTCGTTTAAAAAAAAAACTTTTAATAATATTATTGGGTTCTAATTTCGTTTGAGTGTTAATCGTGGTTATATAAAAGTGTCAACGGGCCTCAATGGAGGTGCCAATTTGTATAGAGTTACAGTAGGTACTTGAATGGAGCTTCGCGTTTTTGGTTACACAATTGGTGCAACAAAAAATATGAATAATATCTCGCCCTAATAAAATAAGTGATTATTCAAGTGTTGCGTCTCGATATTTATTATTTTTTACGTTTGTATCTCTGTGGAGGCTGTGTGTTGGTTCTTAGAAAATATTATTAGCTTAAGTGGGTTTTTTTGAAGAAGTTATTATGTTCAGTTTAACGTAATTCTGTTGATATAGTCTTTTATTGGAAGATATTGTGACAAAGTATTCTCCGTCTCAAGGTATTCCTTTTAAGCGAACCTTCAAAATTAACTTCGTAATTTCAGCTGGCGTGACGCGACTGTTTGTAGAAACAAACTTCATCAGTTTTAAAGTCACAAGTCTACACTTAACTATTTCCAATAAACTAGATTTCTATACATATTATAAATCTGTAGAAAAGTCTTAGGTAATTGTGCGCGCATCACGTAAAATTCAGGAAATCGATGTAGATAACTTTTAAAATACATTAAAATTGTGTATAGGTTTATATTACTTAGACTTGGTTTCATCGAAATTAGTTGACTATATCGAAAGATATATGAATTTAAAGTATATATGTACAAAGTTAGGTTTAGTATAAATCCTTAGTTAATATTTCAGATTCTTATATAATATTGTTAGAAATTTAAAATAAAAGGTACATTATAGACATTTAAAGTATTCAAGAAATAAAATGTCACACCACACGCAATTGACTGTTCGGCGGTACAAGTTCGCCGGAACAGTCAGACTACATTTATACATATTATAAAGAGAGAAAATTTGTATTTGTATGTTTGTAATGAATAAACTTAAAAATTCTTTCGCCATTGGAAAGCTACATTCACCCTGAGTAACATAGGTTATATTTATTGCCTAAGCGACGCCGCGACGGGCCGCTAGTCTCCAATATAATCAACCATCTTTATCACCAAATCAGTAGTGAAATAAACACACCACATGAAGTACCACGATACCCACAAAACAAAAGCCTACGTAAAGATTTACAGCAATACATACCCACCCATGTATACGTAGATATATCACTCGATATCTAGGCAGACGGGAGTCAAGCGACCCCCCCACCCCCTCCCCCTCCGGGGCTGGCTCGTAATTAGCCCCCTTCGTCCTCCACACTTCGGCACTCGGCAGCCCTCCTCCCAAAACACAGACACAACTGAAAACAACAAGCCATTTGTATGTAGTAACGTTTTTGTATTGTTTCTTCTCTTGTGTTGGTGGAACCAGACTTAAATGTATAGCCTTTTTCTAAGAAAAGAAAGCTGTCTTATTTGGTAATATAAAAAGGGACAGTAATTGCGTTCGTAGTCATGTTTTCAGATAAAAGTTTGAAGGAATTTATATTTTTAGACGCATCTTCATTTCTTCAATCTTGAAATGACGATAGTATATCATGCAAAAAATTAAAACCCACATTTTGGAAATAAAATACTTGTTTGCATAATTAAAGCAATTGTAGAAAATATCAAAAATTGCAAAAGTAGCTACGCCGTAGCCACCGTAGCGCTCGTAGCTCGCCTACGCGCGTAGCGAATTGGCGACATTATGCAAAATTGCGATTTTTCCTCAAAGTACATTTGATACATTTAAGCATCGATATATATCTAGAATATAAATCGATGTTTTTAAGTAGAAAAATGGTGTAAGATTTAATCAGATATAATATCTACGGGTGTTTGAAAAAATATTGATATCGTAAGATAGTTAATGAAACATGTCTGTAAACGGAACAGTCACAAAATCGCCGAGGTATTCTGCGAGGGGACGGGGATTATCTTCAAATAAGCGTATTAAATCGACTCGTGAGTCCGTGCTTTGTGATCCAAATATGTACGGCTTCGCCACAGACCACCGAACGTCTAAAAATATCTTCACCTACTGCATATATAGAACATTTTCTTACTTCGAAATTTTTTATCCTGTGGCTATAAGTATGGGTATCTATGAATGTGTACAAAAAGTCTCAAATACAATCCCTTTGGGACTAGTCTGAGGCAGGATAGGGCTTTATTTGCAGATTTAGACATGACTAAGGATTCGTGATATGTTTTATTTGGTGGAGCACGATAATTTAGGATTAGGGTAGCATTCAATAGGTTTGCGAGTTGCCATAATAAGAATTTCTATGAAAGAAAACGTACGAGTGTTATTTAATGGACGTCTTTTAGCTGTCGGTCTTGGAAGTCCAAGTGTCTTTACAATGTGGAACGCCCTGCCGGAGTCGGTTTTTCCAGATACCAGCAACCGAGATGTTTTAAGTCAAGAGTGAATAGGTTATTTCTAGGTAAGCGTGCTCTATCGTCGACTGCATCATCGCTTGTCATCAGGTGAGAGAGTAGTGAAACGTGAGCCTACCTACAATAAATAAAATTGTTTAATGTGTGTATCTATGTACGTACGGATCAGAATGTTTGGCTGTGAAAAAGATGGATGAAAAAAGATTGCAAGAAGCGGAGATGACAATTTTGAGAGTGGTGACGAGAATGGATAAAGTGAGATAATGAGTATATTAGAGGAAGTTTGGAAGTAGTGCCAGTCACTAAAAAGTTGAAAGGAAATCGTTTGCTTTGGTATGATCATTTGAAGAGGAGGAATAATAATAATATGTCGCCGATTTCAAGTAATATAGGATAAGGGCAAAAAGAAGAAGAAAAGTGAGTATGAATGTATATTTCATCATTATCATTATCCACCCACCGTAGGCGCGGGCTTGTGGACAGTAAGCAATGGGCAGCTCGCTGTGCGGCCGTCCGGTAACTTTCCGGACCAAGCCCAAGTCGTCGACGGCGCGCGCTGTTCCCGCGCGCCTCAAGGAGTTGTCAGCAACAGTAAGGGCCCAGCCGGGTCGAAGTCTACTGGGGCCAGGGTTATCCGAAAGGGCGCTCGAGCCCCGGTATGAAGGCTTGAAGGAACGGGATGGTTTTTTTAGTCAGTAAGAGTCTAACACTATCTCCCGCTCCGCCCAAGAGCGGGGGATGTCATAGGATGATTGTTCCCATCGGAAAAAAAAAATCATCCACAGCCCAAGTTCGCCCACAGCTGAGCATAGCTCTCTCTTGTCTTGTACCAATTCCCACATTCCTGGTTTAACTGGCACAAACTAGGTTCTACCCACGATGGGAACAACGGCGTCTGTCAATCTTGCTGCCAGATGACTAACATTTCTTTTTCCAGTTCTTGGACTGCCCTCGGTCACCAACATATTCCACCTATTATCACAGTGCCTTAACAGGTGTAAATCGGGAATCGGAATCGGGAAGGAAATCGGGATCAGGGTAGGCGCTGATATCTAAATATATGTATGCAAAACTGGCACTTTGCCAGCGACTTCGTTTGCGAGATTGTTTTCATAAAAACTTTAACACATGGTATAAGATTTTTCATACAAATGAACAAAAAGCCATTCAGAGGTTGACTTTTCAAAAACTTTTTCAAAGTGCTTGCCTACGTCATAAAATTAAATGCATTTGATGTTTCAGGTCTCAATAGTTTCAGCTGTGCTTTGATATGTAAGACAACCAGTTTCTCCTTTTATTTATTATTATTATTTATTATAATCTTTATTGTACACCAAATAAACAAAAATACAGGACAAACATTTCGCATATACATAGATATTAAACATAAACTTATATACCACTAATAAATTCCCTTTCGGCCTTTTTTATCCGACTGCAAGAAGGGTTATGTTTTTATTGTACTTTATAAACTGGAAGGAGCAAATAACCATTTTTTTAATATAATGTAAAGTGGAATACTATCTACTGCCTATAGTTATAGCATTAAATGATAAATTATATATATTTTACAAATCTATAAACATGAATTACTAAATAAAAAACTAAGGAAAGACTGGACCAATTTGTATGAACATTTCAAAAAGCATTTTCGTAAAAGTCTCAAGAAGGTTTTTATAAAGAGATATTAAAAAATTTTTCGCAAGAAACACATTTTTTATTATATTTAATGTTTCTAGCAGTCAATATTAGGGTTCGCTGTCAATTAGCTTTTGACAGAAAGACGTCTGTCAGGGCAACTATACTGTATTTGAAATAAGATTAAACATTTAAACAAACCTCTTTTACTGTTCTTACAACCGAATTTGACTTCTATTGCGTTGGTGGTAAGACAAATGGCAACTGCAGTAGACAATTGGTTTTATAACCACTTTTTTGCTTTTAATGCCATCCTTATGCCTACGAAATAGAATTTAAAATCGGTTGAACGGTTAGTAAAAAATATTTATTTCTAATCTTTTTTCAAATATTAATAGTAGGTTATAAATAGCACTTTTACTCGTCAAACATACCTACTGTACATTTGACACCTACTACAAAGTTGGTATAGTAATACTATCGCTGACATAATATCTAGAACTGGTAATTTTAAAAAGAAAGAATGCCAACAAAATCCTATATTCAGATTAACTTTACCATTATTTAAAGTTTTTAATTGAATTTATAATTCGATACAATTTAAATCCATCACCACAGACTTAAGTATCAATTTTAGTGTTGTTTTGTGTGGATTCAAGTGATCATTTATGTATTTAAAATCTTTTAAAACAAGTATGGGTTAATGAAAGATGAGCATTGTCGGTTATACAAGACAATTTTAATACATTGTAACCCTATTCGTTGTAAACTGTAACTTTTGTTGTTTCAAAAGGAATTCATTGCGAATTCATAATTCAAATATTTAAAAAAATAATGCCATACCGCAGCAGGCATTTAGTAAGGACCCTTCCTTACTAAATGCCTCCGTAGTACTGAGTTGCCTCCGTAATCACCATACGAATCGACGATTTTTTCACAAAAACTTTTTCATTGCTGTGGCTTTATATATACTATAAGATAGGTACAAGTACAGTCACCAGCATAAATGGTTGATTCTTTGAAACCGAAAGAATGTCTCATTCATCTGGCCTAGTTTTTTCTTTATAGTTTGATATTTTTATTTGCATATTAATTTTTCCCTACCACTAAATGTATCAAAGGCATTCATGTACGTCCAATGGCTTACGATACAAAATAGATAGGTACTGCAAAAACTAATCATAATGTTACATAGTTGGTATGTTGTTTAAAAGATCCAATTATCGACCCTGTAAAGTCCGTTTCATAGGAGAGAGGATGACTTAATAAAAAAGTACCTATGTCTATGTGTTCAATGTCAACTCATAACATTTTTGTTTGTGATTGTTAACATTTTTATTTTTCGTTAATTTATGTGCTTAGTTTTGTCATTTTACTGAGCTTTTTTATTTTATCTGCTTATTTTTCTGTGTGCATCAAATAAGTACCATATCTATCTATCTATCTACTTATGCTTTTGACTGTACATAGATGTCTCCTTACGTATACCAGTCACATCGATCGAGGCGACAAAAGCCAAGTAGGTACGTGGCTTGTTTCCCGGCAGATATAAACAAATTCAGTTCCAACGCGAAAGTCACCCGGCGGCGGCGGCCATTTACATAAAATTATATTCCCCCCTTGTCGCCTTATACCTCCTTTGTGAGGCCAAAATATTTTGTGAACAGTTTTGCACACAAAGTCTCTAATTCAATACCGAAGTTATTTTACATGGAAACTCCGTAAACATAACGGTCTCTTTGATTCTTGTTTTATGTATTTTTTCGGGGATATTTCTTTTTGTTTTTTATTTTTTCTGGGGGAGATGAGTAAAAATTTGGTCACGTTTTTCAAAGTTTCTGTGGAACAGGAAACGTAATATTTGTTTAGCTTGTATCTTTGTAAGTTTCGTCGAGGTAAAGCTAAAACTTTCTTACAAACATGGGTCTTATAGAATTTATAGCAGTCTGTGGCGACTGTTTGTAGCAAATTCTCACACTACGTGCTAGTTATATTTCAAAGGAAATAAAGTCTAGTATGAATTTATTTGATATTAACGCGATCGACACGTTTTTGATGTTCAGCGCTCCGATTGGCCCGCGTCAAGCTCTCAACCAATCAAAGAGCCAAACACGATAAACTTTTCAATCGCGTAAAATAAACTTACAGTCAGTAATCAGCCTGTCACCTACCTACACGCGTCAAGCTGTGAGATTGGTTAATTACCTAGTGTTAGAAAATTTTCAATTTATTTGTTTTGTCACATCATAAGGCTTCAGAAGCTGAGTGACATGACTAACAAAATTAAAGCACCCATGTCAGCCCAAATTCAAATATAATAAATATTTCGTCTACACAAAATAAACACAACTATGGACACGCCTTCAACGGGTACAGTCGAACAGACAATACAAACATAAAATAAACTACAGGGCGAGTGTGAAAAATAAATGACATTTACACAAGTACAGTCTGCTACAAAAGAGTTTCGGGAGCGGTGGGCGGGGCGTCACGCCTCCGTCTTGCGGCCCGTCGCGGCAATTAGAAACAACAATGGGAAACAGCCAGGTATGAATAAATCAATCTGCATAAAATTACTAAAATGTTACAATAAGGAAAATGTTTACTTTTTTGTTACGCAAACTGTCTAAAGTAGGCAGCTTTCAGTCAGAGTTCTTGTGCGAAGTTTTCGCAATTCATAAATAATATTTCTTATGAATTAAATACTTAGGCCACAGGATTTAATTCTTTCTAATATTTTAAAGCTTAAGTTTTTTCACAATTTCTTTTTAATATTTCCTTAAGTAAACAATCCTAAACCTTTGTCTTTGTGATATGTGATATATTTTATTTTTATTACGGATAGGCTTGTGTTTGGCCACTATCTCTCTTGATGGTAAGCGATGATGTGGTCGACGATGGAGCACGCTTGCCTAGAAGTAACCTATTCACTCTTGATTTAAAGGCCCCTTGGTTGCCCTTATTGGGAAACACCACTCCTTAGCTGTACGCACGATGAATGTAAAATTATGGGTTCATTAGGGTTCCGTACCCAAAGGGTCAAACAGGACCATATTAAGACTCCATTGTCCATCTGTCTGTCCGTCTGTCACCAGGCTGTATCTCATGAACCGTGATAGTTATACAATTTAAATTTTCACAGATGTATTTCTGTTGCCGAACACTTATGTTGCCGAACACAAAATAAAATAATAATTATTTAAAGAAGCTCCCATACAAAAAAACGTAATTTTTTGCTACGGACGGTACGGAACTCTTCGTGAGCGAGTCTGACTCGCACTTGGCCGGTTTTTTAATTGTTCATCCCTGTTTATTTAAAGTTAAACACTACATTTATTTATCGCGTCGTAATTACAAAGTGAAATTGATTGCACTTTACAGTACAATCGCGTTCACAATAATTAAAATGCGTGTTTGTTGTGTGCTGGATGGCCGCCAATTGTTTTCGCGGCAATCGCTTGTTTAAAACTGCCCCGGACGTGACGCGGATTTTAAATTAAATCTACCCTACATACACGCTCAAATGGAATGGGAAATCAAACAGAATACTGTTGTATTCTTTATATTTTCAACGGAAAAATACCTATTTTGTGTGTGAATATACAATTAATTATCAAAATGTAAACTTGACTATTTGAATGGCTATTACATATAATTTTTATTTGTTTTCAGTAAAATATATACATCTTAACTATAAAATATTATCTATAAATTAATAGGTATATAAAAACTTAAAATAATAATACGAACGGGTAAAAAAGGGGAACTCATAGGGCATCACAAAATTCATCCACATCTATATCAATGGGAAATGGCTATCACAACATACAATACCTACTTACGTCTACTATTGCGAATTGTAGGTGATTTGTCAATTAAAAAAAGATAGTTCTGAAAGAAAACCTCATGATTGTCGTTTTTATGCAGCTATTTTCTTTCAATAAAAGTCTGTTTCTTCATTCTGCAATAGGTATAGAAAAATACACTAAAACTAGTAAATGAATAGCTTTGCCAAAAAGATTATCGAACCTACGATACAATCTGATATATTGATAAGTATCGTTTTATCTTATTAAAAATGTAACATTGTAGTAACACTTCAAAAAAGATAAAAAATGTATGATATTCAATGCGTTTTTTTTTAATTTCTATTATAATGCCATATCTACAATGTATAAATTTAGTTCTTCTTTGTGCATTTTTTTTATTAATTGAAAATGATAAAATTAAAACAATACCGGATGGTATTGCTTTAATTTGCTGTAAGAAAATTATAAAGTATTTATTTACATCAGATAAAATTTACATATATATATAAAAAAAAAACTTAAACTATTTATACTTGCTGTAATGTATAAGAAAAAAGTAAAACAGATCATTAACACCTATCAAAATCGATTAGCAAATCGGCCGTCTACGGCAAAGCAACCGTATCCATTGTCTACGCTGAAACGAGTAAATATTTCCTGTAATTTACTTATTCCACAAAACACTGCTTTCTGTATAAAACACAAAAGCACAGGCCGTGGAGACAGTAAACAAAATGGCGTATTTAAATGGGCGGCAACTGCATTGTCGGAACGTTGCGTTACACCGATATCGCTCGCTGGCCCACTCGCACTCACCGACGCGCTAGCTCTTCGAGCCTCTTTATTTTCATTGCCTATTTACTGGTACAACAACGTCATAAGTACCCAACGCACCCATTTTAACTTCAACCTTACAGTAATAAAATAAGGTGGGTTTTCAGCTGAAAATCTAAGTGACAAAACGTCACCGGGTTCACATCGCAGCGACATGTGAAACTGTTGCACGATACTCTGTCCCTATCCAACGCGGAGGGGTGGAGTATTTTTATATCTGCATCTCTTTCTAGCTCGCCTCCTGAGAAGTAATGTGTTGTTGCGTGTTGTGATATCTCTGAAATAACAGGGAAGCACTCGCTACGAAGTTGTCATTTGTAACGGTTTTGCTGAGTACCGACAGCAAATGTGGCAAATCTTCAGCTGAAATATGTGAAAACATTTTTTAAGTTATTCAAGCTTAGTTTAACCGGAATTAGATATATTGCTTGCTCTACTTAACCAGAAAATGTAGTATTTGGAGGTATGTAAAAATAGTCAGATATTAATATGATTAATTAAAGTTCCTTTTAAGTAATTATAATCGAATCATTTCAACGTTACTCAGCATCTTGCTTGTTTTTCTGATTTAAATTTTATCCCAGGTTAGCAATCAGATCAGTCTTGTACCAAAATTTTTGGACGTGAACCAGATGAGCATGTCCATGTAAAGTTTAACTGATAGTTAAAAGTTGTTAAAGTTATTTAGCTAGATGGATACCTATTCTTCCAAATGACTTTGATAATATTTTTTGTCATGGCACATGATAATTATGTGTCTTACTTTTATATCATTCATCTTCCTTTTTAATTTGCTCTAATCACATTTATTTATTTTAACATGTCTTTTCGTTATTCAATGAATCAGTGGTATTTGCCGTCATTACAGTAGTCATTCTCTTTCTAAGCATATCATCTTTCACACAGTTCATCCATAGTTTCTCGTCGTCCCTCTTCTGTTGTATTCATATAAATAAAAACTGTCGTATGATTCATAAGGGAGTCAATACAACTGTAAGCGTTTTGTTGCAGCTAGTACTGGTAGCCTCAAGGCAGGGCGCGTGGAGTTGCAGAGCCACTGGAGTGGGGCGTCGCTAAACAAAAACACGTATACAAGTAGCGGCGGCGCGCTGATTGGCCGGCGCGGCGCGCCCCCCGCCCCCCGCCGCCGGGCCCGCGCCCGCACCCGCCGCCACCGGCACTGTGAGCCGCGCTCTGTGCCAGGCAACATGTGCAGCGGCGCCGAAGGAGGCCCCTGGCCGCTCGGGAAGGACGCGCCGACAGTGACCGCCGCGGCCCTCGACCACTACCGCCTGCAATTGTACAACTATGCCGTCGCCGAACGCCTCCGCCTGTACCCACCGTCTGTGGCGCCGTGCTATGCACCCTACGGGCCCCGGCTCGCGCTCTCCATGTCGCTGCTGCAGCAACGAGTCCTGCAGCCCGAAGAACCTAAACCACAACACAGCTACATCGGCCTCATCGCTATGGCGATCCTTAGCTCGCCAGAACGAAAACTAGTCCTGTCAGATATCTACCAACACATCCTGGATAACTATCCGTACTTCCGCTCCCGAGGACCTGGCTGGCGTAACTCGATACGACACAACTTGTCGCTGAACGACTGCTTTGTTAAAGCTGGAAGATCGGCCAATGGAAAAGGCCACTACTGGGCCATTCATCCGGCCAACATCGAAGACTTTCGCAAAGGAGACTTCAGACGGCGCAAAGCTCAAAGGAAAGTGAGAAAACATATGGGATTAGCTGTAGATGACGATGGTGAGGACTCGCCATCACCACCTCCACAGTCGCCGCCGCCGACGGCGCTTCCGCTGCCGTTCTGGGGCGGAGGCCGGCTACCCGGCGGAGCACAGGCGCGCAAGCGGCAGTTCGACGTAGCGTCGCTGCTGGCGCCGGACGAGGCGCCCGAGAAGCGGACGCGGCGGGACAGCAGCGGCGAGGAGGAGCCGGAGGAGGACATCGACGTGGTAGCCAGCGACGCGGACGAGCGTGAGGAGGCGGGCGGCGCGCTGGCGGCGCCCGCTGCGCACTACCCGCTGCTGGGTGGCTGGTGGCCGGCGCTGGAGCCCGCGCTGCTGCAGCAGCTGCGCCGCTCCGCGCTGGCGCCGCCGCCCGAGCCCGACCAGCAGCGCCCGCCCGACACCTAGACGTGTGCGTATTCTGCTAACGTTTGTGAATAACCAGTATTAAGTATCCCGTCGGTACGTTGTCGTTGCCTAGTGATATCCTCGTGTACATTTCCGTTTCCCTGTATCTCCTCTGCTGTGTGTAGGCGCGTTGAACTCTTTTCTTTCTAATCTTTCTATTCTTTCTTTTCTTTCCCTTTTTTCTTCTTTTATCTTGACTATAATGATACTCTAAGTGTAAATTATTGTAAAAATTGAATTTATAAGTATTAATTCTACTTAAACTGTATATGTAGAACAGTGATAGTTGGTATATTAAGCGATTTATGGATAAAGTCTGAGAACGACCAAGCTATGTAGATAGTCTCCTAGTTCTATTTGTACATACGTAAAGTGATGTTGTCTACTCTTCGTTGTTAATGACGTGTAAACATACTGTTGTTTATTTACTAGATGACATTAATCAAATAAAATAATACTAAATAACAATTCTATAAATCTCCGAATAAATAGAAATTATAATTTAACGATATGTTTTATTTCACAAATGATCCAAGCCGCTGCAGCTAGAATAATTCATTCAAATGTTTTACAATTCGTACCTACTTACCCACATGCAAAAGTGTTCTACTTGAATAATCAATGGCATAAAAGTTTATCAATATACCGACATAATATAATAATAAGTGTTGAAAACAAATGACGACAATCTATCAAAACAATAAAAACATTACTTATCATTATTTATTATTGGTTGATTAAATTACCCAAAACGTTTAGATTTTATTAAACCCTTATAGAATAATTAATAATTTACTTACGATGACACAATGGTTAAAACTACAATACTTACCTAGTGTTGCTTAGACAGGTGATAATAAATTGTTATAACAATGTTATCAATTATAATTATTCCCTTCTAAGAGTTTAGTAACGTTTTACACAATAGGTACAATGAAAGCTAAAGTAAATAAACCAATATATTTTATTTTGTTAAGCTTAGAATATCAAAAAGGTATCTTATGACAATCGTAGGTCTATGAGTATGTCCAGCTATCTATCTACCCACGGCTGGGCAAAGACCTCTATCTCTTTTTCCACACAAGTGTCTTCTGCCAATGCGGGGCCGTCTCTCTGGTAAGAGTCAAGTTCATTTCTCACCCTTCGTCTTGGTCTGCCGTGAGGTCAGGTCACTGTGCGGTGTCCCAACTGTAGAACGAAATAATGTTTTATTTAGAGGCAAGAGAAGGCGTTATATAATAGTTATACGAATATGATCAATTAGATTATTTAATACAGAGCGAGCGAGAACTCAACTTGTCTTAGATATGTCGTGGCCACATCTTAGTTGGCTAGATCATTTTAAACGTTAAAGTTTGATGATATTTCAATCCTCGTTTGGCCTACTTTTTCAGAGCTTTTATTATCATGGTTTGGCGAGGAGGATTGGCAAGGATTGACATATCATCAAATGTTAGCGTTTAATCGATCTGCGGCCGTATTATGACATCTTAAAACCATCATGTTTTCTGTGTGAGAAAAGGATAGTGCGATTCGTCCTGTATAGCTCCGTCTCTTTTTCACACCGAAAACATGATGGTTTTAAGAGGTCATAATACGGCCCCTGGTCGGTTTTAATTGGCCATATCATGAAAGCGATACATTCAGACACGACATACATATATAATATCTAAGTTGTTCAAAAGTTTAGATAGATGAAATGTATACATACTTTAGTCATAGCTTCTGACAGCGTCTTAACCCGTCTGAAAGTAGAAACTATCCTTAGGGAACATATTCCCATGATAATAAAAATCATTTATTTGATAAAAGTATCCTATGTCCGCATTTTCTACCCACGTACTTTTCATACAAACTTTTGCCTTTATAATTATTATAGTGTGATTACAAAGCAATAATAATAGCGCAGTTTTTCACAATATGGTTAATTCTATATGAACAATGGTGAACTTATCGGTGATACCGATGTCTACCACACAACTTCAGAATGGACTGACTGATTCTTTATTATTTTTTTTCATTTTTGAAAAGATTTTGCAAATTGTAGCTCAATATCAGATAGTATGGAAACGAAAATTTTATTTGCGGTCACGACATATATATGTGTATGTCGAGAACAGATCTTAGAAATGGATCACTTTATGATATGGCCAAGTAAAACAGGCCAGTAGCCTGATTCACTATCGACTTATTCCAGTTACACTAATAAGTATTCTACCCGGATAATGTAATACAGATTTTTTTTAAATCGACGAATATCAAAAGAATTTAAAATCAGTGTCGTTTAAACTCGATTGATGTGAATACGGAAATAGTCTAAACGACTAAATCGCTACGATTTCGTTACGGTTTTCGTTACGTGAATCGTTTCAAACGTATCAGTTTTTTGCTACTTCAATCTTCGTTTGGCCTACATTTTTAGACCTTTAATAATCATTGTAATCCTACATCAATGATATCGCCAAACGTGGGTTGACATATCATCAAATGTTAAAATTTAAACGATCTGGCCATCTTTAGTTGGCCATATTATGAAGTGTTCAAATCTAAGATCTGGCCAACATATACACTATCTATTAAGCTCATTAAAACCATAATTCTCTCACTTAGAGACAAGGTAAAACGTCAAGTTTTTTGTTTAAACTTGCTTATTTTAGCACCAAGTTAGAGAGTTATGTTAATGATTTTAATTAGTTTAATTATGTTATACAAGTCATTACTCTCTCTCAAAGAGGAGTCCCGAGTCCCAGGAGTTGGAACTTGAAAGGCTGACTAAGCTTATGTTTATACAGTCTGATACTGAATTGAAAAAAAAAATGATCCTACGCATTTTGAATTTCTTGGGCTTTTTTTTGGTTGTTAAAAATCAGCCAAAGACATCCTCCCTTGGGCGCACCAAGGGCGGGGGATGCCGTTTGGATGTTTTTTTTAGTTTTGCGGGCTACCACTCGCTATCATCGCGATATCTTCTGAAGTATATACCTCAATATGTATTTCCTAACAATAATTACAATACAACTCAAGTATACAATATAGATTCTGAGATCGCCTAATTTGTATATTGAAAATCCGATTGTTTACAATTTCTATAGACATTGTTTCCCACACCGACGTCCCATTGTTTAGCGGCTAAGTACCTAGTTAATAACATTTGAAGTTATCTCTCTACCAACACTATTTGGAATTAGGATGATTCACGGTTTTAACACTAATTTTCTCGTGTGAATTTGTATATTGAGGAAAAGAACTTAAAAATAACTAAACTCGTTAAAAATAAAGTCATTTTGACATTGAAAGACCCTAGACAATTTTTTGACTAGTCTGTTGGTCTAGTGGTTAGTGGCCCTGACTGCTATGCCGGAGATCGAGGGTTCGATTCCCAGCCAGAAAAAAAAAATTGTGATGAGCATGATCATTTGTTCTGTGTCTGGGTGTAATTTATCTATAATATGTATGTATTTAGAAATATATAAGTAGATATGTTTATCAGTTGTCTATTACCCATAACACAAGCTCTGCTTAGCTTGGAACTAGACGGCGTTGTGTGGTAGTTGTCGAATATTATATTATTATTATTTTAGGGTTACTTGAAACTTGCAATGAAACTTAGAGAAATAATAATTAGGGGCTCAGTGTAGTACTAGCTATTTTATTAGTAGCTACACTACATCGGACAAGCCGCTAGGTAGTCATAATACAAATGTTTAAACGAGTCTTTTATTTTTTGACAACAATCGATAAGTAAAATAACAAAATACACCTACATTTTTGTCCGGGTTGTCGCTACGGGAATTGACTGAAACTTACTGAAAACTTACAGAAATAGATTTAGCGATATCGTCAGGAAGGAACATTTACTGAGTGGATGTATTTGTGTATATGTACTGTTAAATAGACACCATTCATAAAAACAAATATTTTTTATTAGCTGCTCCGATTTTGATAATATTTAGTAATTTTATTATATTAAATTTATCAAAAATCGTCAAAATCGGATTTTGTACTTATTATAATAAGTTTAAACTTTTTTTTTTTTAAACCGAAATAGTTTTATTTTAGGTAAAGCGTAGCATTTGATAATAAAGTTTATAGGTAAACTTTAAGAAATGAGTTTATAGAAATCAAAAATAATTTGCAATAACTTGAGATCCAAATACAGGTTTGCGAATGATCTTTTTTTTCACTACCTGACTAAAAATTTCTAATTTGGTTGTACGAAATCAACTCGGCATTGGATGACACGTAGATACTTATATTATAGCCATATATAAACCATGGAATTCTAGATACCTAACTAGTTATGTAAAGCGCTTAAAAATAAATTCGAGAGATGATGATTATCTACATAAAATGAATTTAGAAATGAATGAATTTAGAATGAATTTAGAGTGTGTAAGATTCCTCTAAAAGCTAGATCAATTTAAAATAAATAAAACCATCATGTCATAATAAACAACTTTTCAATAATAATATTCAATAAATAATATTTACATATTTTTTTAATAATAAGATTTAGGCAATTTACCTACCGTTGGTAACCATTCGCACCGTACTTTATTTTCTTTTTATTTCTGCGAAATAGAACCTTGAATAGGTTGTGTTATCTATGTATCTAGTTTAATTAGTTTGGTAAATACAAATGAGTTCTAATTAAAGAACATTTGTGTTAAAGGAATACTTACAAAAACCATATATTTTTTGACAGGTGTGCCTAATACTTTGGTAATATTCACGAAATAAGGAAGTGCATGATTCAAAGATAACAAATACAGTTGTGTTAATGTGTCTAAAGGGTGATGCTCGGTGTCACATTCCGTAGCGATTCCACATGTTGATGTTATCGTGAACGTTTTGTTGGAATTGCCCATTTCTGCTTTCTCACGCTAAACTGATAGTACCAGGTAACACTAATTTTATTTAAGTATCAATTGTAATATTATTACTAGCTCACTCGAAAAATGATGTTCTGCTATAAAAATTATAAAAGAAAATTTTAGGGGTTGGGGTAGGAGGGTAAATAATATATTTATAATATAATAACCTACGACCTACTTGCACACCTACCAAAAATATAAAAAAAAAAATAAAACATAAAAACAGGTCGAGCCGTTTCGAAGAAGTTCAATAACAATCAATGTGAAATGAGATTTTAAGTGTTTTTAATATCGTGCGGTTTTGATTACAAATCTTCATACTCTATATTGTCCCACTGCTACGCATAGGCCTCTCTCCATGCCTTCCACAGTTCCCAGCTCTGAAATACTTCTTGACAATAGGGTAATGTCCAGGGTCAAAATAATTATATTTTATTTAACTTTAATGGGCTATATCGATGTCATTTTTGGTTTAATTTACAAATAAAAAAATACGTGTCCCTTATTTTTGATTAATTTAAAAGACGGACTAATTACATTTTTTATGGCCACATTCCTAAAATAGCTCCTATTTTAGACTATTTTAGAAGTTGTCCCACCAACTCCATCATGGTCTGCCGCAACCCCGTCATACCTTTAGAAAAAAAACTTTTCGCGTTTTCGACTAGCTAGTTTTTTACTGTATCATTTTATAATCACAAGTAAAACGGTTCTAGTCTATTCAATTATACGAATTATTCTAATCTTCGTTATCAATCTCTAGACAAAAGATTTTCACGGTTTTAGAATAGATGATGCTAATGACGAATCTAGCTTTATCAAGCCGCTTTAAGAATGTATGTATTACTAAGGATCGGGATCTGTACCCTTTATCAGGGGCCTAAGTCTGCAATTTTTATAAATTTGTCATTCCAACACGATCCAATTATCATTTTGCTAAGAGTTTGTTTTCTGCTAATTCAAAATGATCGATCATTGATCGGTCAATGGTCTTGTAATAGAATTGTGGTAGAATGACAATATCCGCATAGGTCAGATATTCATTTGTCATTATGTACGAGATTACCATTCTATGCCATTTCTTTCAGTGGAGTGTCAGTGGTTGACCATCGGAAAGTCATAATGACGCCAATATATTAGTAGATTACCAAGACTTGTCAAAATCAACAATTATGAAATCAATGATAGACCATTCTGACACTATTGTAATAGCAGACTTGAGGCCCAGGTCATGGGTGACTCTGGTAGACAGTGTACTTCTAAATCTGTTTGGCCATTGAGCCGTGACTAACAAGCATAGACTTTTACATTTACCAAAATAGACGGATACTAAGGCTACCGGAAGGTTTGAGTCACCGATACCATGTAACGCAAACGGACACGGGTAGGTTTCAGTCAGTCAGTCTGACACTTCCTCTCGCTCCACCCAAAACGGGAGAAGTTAATTAAAAGAATCTCACACATACAGTAGAATTCGATATAAAAAAAAGAAAACTTTAAATTCTGAACAAGGCCAAAAAGGCGCCTAACTCAGCATATTTTGCGAAATTTAAAAAGATAAATAAGGCAGCGCTGGTATTCTGATTTTACACCATCAAGACAAAGGGGCAAGTAGAAGATAGGATAGTGATTGTAATGATAAAAACATTAGTAAGAATTTATTTTCGGTACAAAAGTAATAAAAGCTGCGTCCATGACTTAATGCTCGTAGGGGCCCAGCAGGATCGAAGACTACTGGGGCCAAGAATTTGCTCCTGAAAGGAAGATTCGACCCCGGTATGAAAAGCAATGGAGGAACAGAGGTGGGTTTTTTGTCAGTAAAAGTCTGACACTATCTCCCGTTCCGCACAAAAGCGGGGGATGTCATTGGATGATGAAGTCGTCGACGGCGCGCACTGTTCCCGCGCGCCTCAAGGAGTTGTCAGCAACAGCAGGGACCCAGCCGGGTCGAAGCCTACTGGGGCCAGGGTTATCCGAAAGGGCGCTCGAGCCCCGGTACGAAGGCTAGAAGGAACGGGGTGGGTCTTTTAGTCAGTAAGAGTCTGACACTATCTCCCGCTCCGCCCAAGGGCGGGGGATG
This sequence comes from Mythimna albipuncta, assembly GCA_929112965.1. Taxonomy (NCBI): domain Eukaryota; kingdom Metazoa; phylum Arthropoda; class Insecta; order Lepidoptera; family Noctuidae; genus Mythimna; species Mythimna albipuncta. The sequence goes on from OV815973.1 coordinate 6,015,845, forward strand.
TCAATGCATGATTTTTCCCACCATAAAAAAAAAAAAAAAAAAAAAAATTGGATGATTTTCCTACTTAAAGAAAAAAAATTGACTAGATGCTAAAAATTTTAAGAAAAGTTTAAGAAACTCCTCTAAGATCCCACGGAACCGGGAAGAGGTATCTATGGCAAAATACTGTCTAATAGTTGGTTATTTCGGTATGAACTTTTAGATGATTAGTTATTATTTATTCAAAATAAATCTGTTCATCTTCTTATTTGATAAGCCGTTTTAATATTCACTGACAAACAATGCACAGCCTGAACCGCTAAATCTCGGAGGAAACACAAACATTCTAGATATTAGAACAAAAGGCGTTTGGAAAAAAAATCTCTTTTAAGTTTGTATGGAAGTTCGTCATTTTTAACGAGAGATAATGTTCCCTAAAAACTGAATTTAGACAAATTTCCAATGTCATACTTTATAAAAGTACAAGTGACACTATACTGTACTTTTATAAAGTACCAAGTGAGTGGATGAAATATCTAGCTATTTACGACTAGTGCGGTGGTTTCCCAGATAAAAAAAAAACAATTACCAAATACCTAAAAAATGCATATATAATAATAAAGGAGAAACTGACTGACAGACATATTCGAAAATGATGGGACGAAGACAGCTTCCTTATATGACGTAAGCGAGCTATGGGTTTTTGGGGAATTCAACCTATAAGGGGGTGAAAAGTGCCAGTTTCGTTCTTAAGGGGCTTTAAAAATTAATATGTAAGATTCTTAGTTTCAAGTTAAATAAACTCTCTTGGGTTAATAAACTTAGAACTTAGTTTAAAATGAAAGATAAAGACTATAATTATTAGTTTTTCAAAACTACCCTCGAAATACGACACCGAAAAATCTTCGGTGACTCTATTCCGGAATTAATATAATAATAATAATATTCCACAACTATCAAACAACGCCGTCTAGTCCCAAGCTAAGCAGAGCTTGTGTAATGGGTACTAGACAACTGATAAACATACTTATATATTTCTAAATACATACATGTTATAGATAAATTACACCCAGTCACCAATTTAACTATTTACATAGATAAGTTTGTACAGAACCTTCAGGGCACGAGTCCGACTAGCACTTGCCCAGAAGTTTATAAGTGCCTGGACAGTTAATCTAACAGCAAGGAAAGAGGATTTCGATCCTCAGAAAATGAAGAGATACTGGTATTTAAACTGATCTGAATGCTCCAACACAGGCTACCATCACAACTCGCTCGTTGTAAGTGGTACTTAGTTATTTAATTAAGCTACAGCAGTTCTGATTCGGTGTCAATCAAACTGGACAGTCGGCTGGCCGTAGCCTGTAATTTGGCTTCGATATCTTGACACCGCCGCCGCCGCTCATACAACGAATTTGCGAGTCTGCCGCTCTGTGGTTAGCCAAACAAACTATGTGCTATGCAAATGGGAATTGACTGTAGCTGTATCGAGTTATGTTGTTCTTTTGTAGCTAATTGTTGAGATATTATCTATAAGAAGTCATTGGAATATTAGTGTTTTAGTTTAGACTTAAAAATCCGTTTGCCGCCCATTGTATGAATGTGTTTTAGTTTTTTTTGTATGTAAAATACAATAAAGTTTATAAGAAATCCTAACTAATATTATAAATGTGAAAGTGTGTATGTTTGGATGTTTGTTACTTAATCACGCAAAAACGGCTAAACGGATTCGGATGAAATTTGGCATGCATATAGCCTATGACATGGAAAAGAACATAGGCTAGGGCTTCTATCCCGATTCCTTAAGTACCTAATGCCACGCGCGCGAAGCCGTTGCCACGCGCGCGAAGCCGTGGGTAAAAGCTAGTAAACAAATAAAGGTGAAAGTTTGTGTGTGTATGTTGGTTACTCTTTCACACTCAATCGACTGAGATTTGGATGAAATTTCACACATGTGTAGACCATATTCTAAAATAGGACATTTTATAGTTTAATTTCGGGTGTAGACCTGGAACAACACCACCGACGTAAAACACCGAGAACATAAGTTCTCTTAGGATAATTATCTGCTTTCAGGCGGGTGAAGCCGCTAGCAGCAGCTAGTGAAATAAAAATATCCTTCATGCTATTCCAAGACATGGTCTATCCGCATGCTACATTTCATCGAATTCTGTTCAGCCGTTTGAGCGTAAAAAAAGTAACAAACGTACACACACTTAGAAACTTTCGCCTTTAGAACATTAGCTTAATACTAATCATTCACATGTTCTGTATTTCTGTCTTCATGTTTAGTCTACTTCTTTTGATACTTAAAATTACTTTATATCTGTGTCTGTCTGTTTTATCTATAATCTAGATATTACGCAGCACGATCCATTGTGACTGGTTTCCTTAATTTCTCTTTTACATTTAATGTAAGTAATTTCTCTTACTCAACACAATCACGCCGCCAATCACTTTCCTGGTCACAATTAATTTAACATTCACATGTCAATTAATGTAGGTATGCATCTACACAAGCTTGATCTGACTTGCTGCACAAAGAATCGCCAAACTTAAGTGGCAGTGGGCAGGTTTCCAGGACTGATGGAAACGAATGGTTCTGGAGTTACGACATTGTACCGGATAACGCAGCGTTGCAAGGCTTCTCACAAAGTGGACCGATGACATGGAAGTTGCGGGACTTCGGTGGATGTGAGAGGAACCAGTCATTATAGCGAAACTTGGGGGAGGCCAATGTCCAAAAGTAGACGACTTTCGACTGAAATGAAGATGACGAGGATAACAGTAATGGTCCGACCTAATCGTTTGAAAGAGGTATACCTTGACGTAAAAGGGTAACTGAAGTACAAACTAACATTTCAATACTCAATACTTTATTGCAATCCATATATAGATGGTGGGGTGGTCCATAGATGGTTTTGAAAATATTCATAGATCAATATGGACCCTCTCGGGCACAGCAAAATGTAGGAGAGAGGAAGAGGGCTAATTAGCAATTCACGGAGTTCAATAGATAATTATTGTAGATCTAATTTGCTGCATTTAATTAGGTTTATTATTACGTATGTATAATTCAAGTATTCATTCATATATGTATAATATTATAATACTATATCTGTGTATAAGTATGAGTAAAATATATAATGTATTTTATGCTTATTCTGTGTCGTCATTAAATTATTGAAATGATGTGATGTATGTATATTATTATTTTATGTCTGTGTATTTGTGTCTGTGTGTGTTTCTCGACTATGCTGGTGTGGTCTTCCAGACTAAAGGCCCATCCGTAAATTACCCAGAGCGAGGAAGTCATTTCATGATTACCTTCATAAAAAAAAGGTAATGATTTACAAAATACGTTGCCCCAATCAATACCGAATTAATTGAGATCGGAAGAACAATGATTTACATGAGTCATGTAGAACATATTTAATAAACTACCAAATCAATAATTATACCCGACAATAGATGACTAAAGAAAAGATGAATGGATTTAAATGGAAAAATACCTAACCTGTTTCTGCCAGAGGTTCGTTGGCATAAAAGTATAATATTATCCCAAGGGAACATCCAGAATACAAATTATACCATAATTATTCCCATGTCTTATTCCAGTATATGGTCTACCTGTGTGCCAAATTTCATCCGAATCCATTCAACCGTTTCAGCGTGAAGGAATAACAAATATACACATATAGATCTACATACATTCACATACAAACTTTCGCCTTAATATTAGTATGATTGAGATAAAGGCAAATAGAGACTATGGTGTGTTAGAAGACATATTGTGCCAACAATTAAGATAGGATACTGACACACATGACGTGTTTCTATAAGGGCCACGCTACCACTATGCAGTGTCTCTAACGTGAAACGGTGAGGTGTGGCGCCGGCGCCTACTTGCGGCAAGTTACCGTTTTGTACAGATACGGTGTCGCGTCGTTGTACGACACCGTGTTGTTCAGGCGCTGCGTCTCTCTGCGTCATAAATTTCGCGATCAGTCTTCAACCAAAAGGTTTCGCGGCTTTGTCTTATCGTGTACTAACTTTTGCCTGCGACTTCTGCTTCGTGAATGTCGATTATTGCGGACACGTCGAAGTCAAAGGCATAAAGTAGCCTATGTCCCCTAGAAAGAACTTCTAGCTTACTCCGTTCCAAATTGCATACAAATTGTTTCTGTAGATTAACCGTGAAAGCGTAACAGACAGACAGAGTTACTTTCAAATTTTATGGTGTTAGTATAGATTTACACGTCCCGTCACCGTACTATGCATCCGCTCAACATAGCTCGGCATCCTCTGCACGACGCAGCAACGAGCCGTGCCGCAGTTAGGCGCCGCGCTGCTCCGGTAATGTGTCCAGGCCCTTGTATTCGAATTGTATTCTCAGACCAACCGAGCCATTCTAACTAAAGGTAACCACAGTCACTGTTTCCTAAAAAAACAAATTCTTATCACTTGTTATCAAGGTAACAAAAGCATTAGAGCCAAAACAGGTTGTAGATGTGCAAGGGAAGGGACCCATGCGTCAACTTCCTGAATAATTTCTATTAAACCTATTGTTGGCGTTAAGCTGGGATCAGCCACAGATAAAGTCATTGATAAATAATTTTATGACGATGTTTTCCTTTGCTTTGTTACTGTCAGTGTTAACATTGAATCCTTTAGTGTTAACACAATGTGAATTATGTTGAGGTTTTATTGTTTAGAAAGTTTTAGGGTTGCGTAATAATTGTAAATAGCTTTGGAGTTATTGGGCTGGCAAATCTTTTAGTTATGACATGACTCGACGAGTTAATTTTTTTAAATTTTTTTTTTTTCATAGTGCCTTTTTTGTGGATGAGTTGAGAGGGAGTGAGAGGTTAAAGAAAGATGAATGGATTGTGTAAAGAGTGAGATGAAAGAAAAGGAAGTTAGTGATAGCGTGACGAGTGACAAGGCAGAATGGAAGAAAAAAACGTGTTGCACCGACCCCAAATAAGATGGGACAAAGGCAGGAAGATAATGATGATGACACCATTTGGTTTTGACATCACGGAATAGATCCTTCGAATAGTTATTAGGTAGATAGATCACCGTAGGCGCGGGCTTGCGGACAGTGAGCAATGGGTAGCTAGCTGTCCGGCCGTCCGGTAACTGTCCGGACCAAGCCTAAGTCGTCGACAGTGAGCACTGTTCCCGCGCGCCTCAAGGAGTTGTCAGCAACAGCAGGGACCCAGCTGGGTCGAAGCCTACTGGGGCCAGAGTTAGTTTCGAAAGACAGCTCGAGCCCCGGTATGAAGACTAGAAGGAACGGGGTGGATCTTTTAGCGGGGGTTGTCATTGGATGATTTTTCCCACCATAAAAAAGGTAGATAGATGTAAAGTTGGTTATGTAGTATAATATTTCTGATTTTATTAATTTAAATCATAATGAAAGTACGCTTATCTCGGGGTCTACGAGAATACACTTTGGCGGTTAAAATAAAACCATATGTTAATTATTTACAGTATAATATTGATTTTAGTAACATTTTAAGTAACTGCAACATACCTGTAGACAATGGGCGCTATGCTATTTTGTCTGTAAACGTGGCCATTGGAAATGCAATGTCTATTTCATTAAGAAACTTCAGCAGATTAGCTCTTCATATTGCTATAGTTACTTCACATAACAGTAGTATAGCACAGTAGTAGGAGCATAGTAGTTGTACCTACATATATAGTAACATATCTATGTATGTATAATTCGCTGATCCAACGTAATCGAAGCATAATAATCTTATTTGCTTGCCCAATAAGCCTATGAAAGAAGGAGTTGAGTCCATAGTAATCGATTCAAGCTACTTTCTCGTGGAATATGATTGCGTCAATCCTTTTTTTTCTCATAATCTTTATTAAGGAGCTTTGTCACAAAATCAACCATGTCGCTCCATCACAGCCCAATTTTGTATTTTGATTTATTTTAAATTATTGTAATAAATTTTGTATAGAACTCTTGCCTCGTCTGACGTAGGCTTAGCCAGTATGCTGTTGCAAACACCGATTTCTAACATATTTAGAGCGCTAAACATATTTCTCCTGAGACATTCGCCCCGAATACTCCACAAGAATATAATCCTTCTTTAAAACTAGAACCTGTAAATTCTTCTTAATGTAGAGGAAGACTGTACAGGAAACTAATTACTTATAGTCAACAACTTCAAATAAACTGCATAGTTTGACAACGTTCTTCCACTAATCAAGTGTAATCGGGCAGCGTCGATACAAGTAATCCAATGAGCGAGAGAGGGGCCGTCGGAGCCGGTAAACGCATGTAAATGGGACGTAATGGGGCCCCGCGGGCGTCGGGAGCAGGGGCCCACGGCGGCGTGGCGTGCGGCCCCGGCGTCGGGTACACTAATGAACGAGCCATCGTGTGCTGGTGCCTTTATTGTTTTATATTTGTGCGATGTGATGCCTAAACATAGTGTGATATTTTGTGTTTGTGCATTTGACTGGCGCTAAGTGTACCCATTTGTTTTTTCTTTATTAGGTACCGACAGCTGCATCAATCCCTATCACATTAAAATACCTTAGAAAAGGAGGTAACCACGTAACCAGTTGATGATGATAAAGCAGTATAATTACTCATGGGATTTTCCAAAGCTAAAATACTCAAATATCTATGCTACTGCATGCTACTGTTCATCCCCTATATAGGGTGGCTGGTAATTAGTGTATGATACTTAAACTGTTTACTGTTACATCGTTGAAATACGTATAATACTTTGTAAAAATCCTGGAGGATTTTCCCCCATGGTTATGGATTTCTCACTAGTTTCCGTTCTTTCTTAACGAACACAAATGAAATGATGACATTCAAAGATCATTTTTTTGTGTAAATAAATTCTTCCGCCCTGGGTGAAGCGAGAGAGACTGACTAAGACCCTTTACTATACCTCCGATTGCTCTTTACGTTCTAGGGCCAGGACCATGACATACATATTTTGATAATATGTAAATGAAAAGACAGGTTTAATTCATTTTTTTATCTATGTCCAAAACAAACTCGCCCATGATAATATGTAAATGAAAAGACAGGTTTAATTCATTTTTTTATCTATGTCCAAAACAAACTCGCCCATTGTAGTAGGTTTACGTATAGATAGGTTATACGTTATTTAAAAGAGAAAAAACCTTTTCAAACACGAGCTGAAAGCTTCCATTAGGCAGCCATTGAGGTGAGAGAGGGTAGAGTGACCGGGATGTTCGGCTGGCGACAAAACGGGTCCACTCTCGCGAATTGCCCGCTCGAATCTAAACGCTCCCAATTCCGTCAAGAGTCGACAAAGGCCGACTTTTAGCGTCAACAATGAGCGAATGAAGCAAATTACCGCTTTTGGACACTTGAAAGCGTTTACCGAGCCGTGTCGGCGGGCACATTGTGCGCGGACGGTTTGCGACGCGAAACAAACGCTAACAATAAACAGTAAAAAGGAAAGTGTAGTATTTTGCGTGGCAGTGCGCCGGGATAAAGGGCGCGGGCCTAATAGGTGTTAATGCGTGTGATTCGCTGAGCAAGGTGAATGGGCGCCTCTCCTCCGGCCCGGGGCCCGGCGCCCCCCGCCATCTCACACTATTTTTATAACAAATCATCGACTCGTTGATTGACAACATTGTGTTTTGTGTTGCATTCTAATGAATGAACGCTTTATAAGTAACAATATCAATAAATTTGAAAGAAAGTTTTAACAAATGTTTCTTCGATTGAAATATTTTGTTGGTTTTTCATACAAATGACTCAATGGATGGTTCTTTTAATGACGATTACTACAAAAGCTATTAATTCGAGTTTATCTACGAGTAAACGCGACATATTCGATAACATTGGATAAGCCCTTAGACCTATAAGTATACACTACGCTGAGCTGTAGTTTATAATCCGCATGTAATTGAAGTGGGTAAGTCTTAAGTAATGATCCATTATGCAAGTTAAGAAGCCTTCCTAGTAACATCCTCAGGAGCATCAATTTCCTTACATAGTCCAAACCAAACAACACGACTTATGACACGAGCTCCGATATAGGGCGGTCAACATCTTGTACAAACACGCAGAGGGCGCCACTCGTCTGTCTGAAGTTTAAACACCAGCAAAACAAACAGTTGGAGTGGACCGCCCGCGGATTCGCACTCGTGGGCCGTTGGGAACGCAAGGGTTCAGGGAATCAGGGCATACGACACCGCGGCAGATGTATTTGCTGCACAAATATAATATGTTACTTTTGTAATTGGAAAGAAACGGTTGGAATAGTCACAGGAACCATGGCCTAGAGAGCTTAAGTTCGGTAACAAGTCGGTCGCGACTGAAGATAGTTTATAAATTAAGATAGAAATTAAAAAATCACATACTTAAATAAAACGAGCATAATTTTGAAAGCCAATTTCTCATGTATAAGTGCATCATCATGATCATTTCAGCTGAAAGATATCCACTGTTGGAGATGGACTCCCCCAAGTGTCGCCACAACGAACGGTCCTGTGCGTCTCGCATCCATCGGATTCTCGCAACCCTTACCAGGTCATCAGTCCACGTTGTTGGAGGCCACTCTTTCCTCGAGTATCGCCACTATGCGGAACGCCCAGAGGACATCGTGGAGCACACAGTCGAGGTGTGCCCTGCGGGCGGAGCATCGCCCTGCCCTCGTGGGGGCGATCGGCGGCGGAGGCCTCTCGCGCCGGGTATTGGTTAAGGCCATGGTCTGGAGCGAGGAGGAGTGGCAGGCGGTCGCCGACTTCTGCGAAGAAGTAATGCTCGGGAACTCGAGCCCCGATATGAAGACTTGAAGGAACGGGGTGGGTTTTTTAGTCAGTAAGAGTCTGACACTATCTCCCACTCCGCCCAAGAGCGGGGGTGGTCATTCATTGGTCACCACCAAAAAAAAGCCACTCGTTCGACCTTAGAGCTTGAAAAGTCTTAAAAAGGCTCAGAAGCTAGCTGTGTAAGTAAGTACTGTGATAATAACATACATCAGTTTAAGTTAAACTTTACCTAAGACCGTTAGCCGCTTGATCCTTCCTCAAGGAAGGCAACATACAGCAGTGGATTTGCTGTAGATAATGGTAGTCTAGAATCAAAGATAGAGGACACACGCCGTCAAATGCATGTCTTATTTCCGCATAACATGCACGACTGGACTCATGTACTTTCGAGTCCTTTCCTACAACCCATCATATAGCAGGATTGGTTGGTTGGATAAACGTAGGATTAGGATCGATGCCTGCCAGGATTGTGGATTGTTCGTAGGAGTTACCGTAGCCCTAGTAAAAAGAGCAACTGAAGATACACGTGAGGTTTTAGTCAGTAAAAGTCTGACACTGATTTCCGCTCCACCCAGAGCAGAAGTCTTTTAATGATTGTTCATGTAAAAACAAGCTACTGAATTTGTTTAGTGATTATGGTATTAAATGGATCTATTAGGTACTGTCCACGTACTGGAAGACGCAGCGTTGGAAGGCCTCCAAGGTTGACCGATGACCTGGTGTGGGTCGCGGGAATACGATGGATGCGAGACGCATTAGAACCGTCCAACAGTGGACGTCTTTCGGCAGAAATGTTGACGATGATTAGGGACTGAAAGGCTTTTTTTTTACTTGTGCTATGAGAAGCAAGGTCTTACTTCTAGCCCTAGCTATTTCCGTTTGACCTAGAATCCTGATATTTTATCAGGATTCTAGTTCAACAGAAAATACTCTAGAGATTTTAATTACTCTTGCGAGTGTTCAAATATGCACCTTAAATGGAGCGTTAACGGTCATAACTTTAGGTTGCGTTAACTTAAAATTTGTTTTTTTCATTGACATGTCAATCGAGCGGTGGGTCAGTAAAACAAAAAATATGTGCTCTGAAATCGCACGACGGGGTCGCGGCAGACCAAGGAAATGGTGGGGACGACTTGGATGTCTTCCTTGGGAATTGGAAAGAGGTGGCTCAAAACCGGGAACATTGGAAAGACTGGAGGGAGGCATTTGCCCAGCAGAGGGACAGTATGGGCTGGATATAATAATAACCTAGTTACCTAATTGATATTTTTTTTTTTTAATTGAGATAAACTAGTGCTTGGCTGCGATCCCACCTGATGGTAAGTAGCGATGCAATCTTTGATGGTGAGGCGCACTAGTTTGTTAAGAGCCTATTCACTCTAGCCTTGAAGACACCCAGATTATAATCGGACGGGAAGACCGCAGCAGGCAAACTGTTCCAGTTCTTCGACGTACGCGGTATAAACGACGAGGCGAAATGCTTAGTTCGGACCGTAGAGGTTTCAACAACGTAAGAGTGAATATTCGCCGTACGTCGAATTTTTAGCTAAAAAGCTACCTGAGAAAAAGGGTCTTGATAGACAGACAGCAAAGTGATTGGTAACAAGGGCTCCGTTTTACGAAACTCTAAAAAGATGAAAATCTCTTCGAAAAATAACCACCGATAAATTTTCCACTACGCAGTTACCAACATAAATAAATCTAACAAAATATTACCCCATAACTTGATTACCGTGCACAAAATATTCGACAATACCGAATGAAATACGTCACGCGTTTTCCGGCTCAACGGTTCCGGAACAAAATAACGAATCAAATACAAATCGCGTACGAGTCGCATAAAATGAAATGTTAGTGAATAAAATAGCGCGGTGCAGTGGCGTGTGTGTGCATTGAGAGCCGGTGGTGTGGACACATTTAATTGTGGCGGGTTCGAGGCGAGCGATGCGGTGCGCGACCGACGCGGCCGATGCGACGCGCCAGGATGTAGGCAACAGATGCTGATTATCATGAGGCGGCTGGGCCGTGCTGCTGCGGTTTGTTTTGGTTTTTCTTGGATAAGTTGGTTTTTATTTTAAGGTGGGATAATCATCTTTGTGACTGGCCTGTTGGCCTAGTGGTTAGTGATCCTGACTGCTATGCTGGAGGTCGTAGGTTTGATTCTCACCCAGGACAAATGTTTGTGTGATGAGCATGATTATTTGTTCTGTGTCTGGGTGTGATTTATGTATATTATGTATATATTTAGAAATATTTATATGAGTATGTTTATCAATTGTCTAGTACTCATAACACAAGCTCTACTTAGCTTGGGACTAAACAGCGTTGTATGGTAGTTGTGGAATATTATATATTATTATATCTAAAGCCACATCCGTGTTCTTCAGTTGCCCTTTTCGTTCTAAAGCCACACCATTTCAGAAAATGCCTGCGGTTAGGTAAGTTGATGCGATTAATTTAACGTTTACAGGTGTTAGAAAAAACATGATCTAAATAAGTTTTCGAGTTGTTAAATATCATGTTTCTCAATTTGTTTATTTCAACAACTGAAGCCTGCTTTAAAATACATGCCATGATATTGTAATATCGAAGAAGATTACAAGAGGAACTTAGGTACCTTGTTAGCGTGCAGGCTGGTTTTACAAATTCACTTTTGAGGACTAAAGCTTTAAAATGGGATTTGAATTTGAAAAGGAAATATTTTGTATGTTATTTTAGGTCGATTTTTTTTTTAATTTAACACATTCACTCATTGTCACATTCACACATTTTTTTTTAATTAAACTCGATTCAGCCCTCACAAGTGGTGGAAGGAACGGTGAAACGTGACTCCTGTTTCATATTATCTATGTAGTTTCTAGCTTTGCTATCCTTGGGTGCTATTCTCTAAGAAAGCGCAGCGCTGGCACAGCGACGAGTCGTGAGCGCAATTAACAATCCAACATTGAATTAACAATCCCAATGTAAAGGAGCATTAGGTTGTTAATTCAATGTTCTGCGCTGACGACTCGTCGCTGTGCCAGCGCTGCACTTTCTTAGAGAATAGCACCCCTTAAGTTAAAGTGCCACTGTCTGACATTTGGCTTGCTATCGTTTTATGATACCACGATAATCAGCCAAAAATCCTCTATCGATCTATCTGAGCAATATTTTTTTACTTTATGATAAGTTTAAGGACAGACGAATGAAACGACGGGTTGCTAGTAACGCACTGACGTTAATTAATTCGAACCATTTCACACGCACACATACTTACAGTAGACACAACGGATCTTGAGCGCTCGGCGTCAGAGTGGGGATCGCTTGGCGTATTCCATACATTGGCGAGCCAATCGTCGTCGTTGTTACATACATGCAGCAGCGCAGGGAGCGAATCATGAGTGACGTTTATGACGCGATGGCGCGGCGAGCCAATCACTGACACTCCCCGCCCCCGCGTCTCACCTCGCACCACTAAAGAGACCGAATATTTGACTTCTGCGCAACCGCTCAAGATCCGTTGTGCCTACTGTAACATTCCTCCCCTTAGCTTAGACATACAACCAAACAATTAAGCTACAGAAACCTAATGCAAAACATACATACCTACTAGTAGAATAATTTGTAGTTGATAACAGGCCGATTGCGTCTAGATCGTGGTGTGGCTGCCGGCTCACTTGCCTGCTGTTGCGGTGATACTTCTTCTGCATAACCAAATCTAGAAGAGTCAGGCGATTGCCTCCTCAAATTCCTCCTCCCCGCCCCTGGATTGGTGTAGTGAATGCGTATCTAGGGGTGAACCTGGAGAAGTGTCTGCTCTTGTCTGGTCCATACAATCTGCAGCCCTTGTTGTATCCTCACTCCCTTTGCTAATGTCCGTTTGCGACATTGCTTAATTGTATTATAGCTTAAAGACGACAGAGCAGTACATATCAGGGCATCCCTAATACCGCATGAAAAAAAAATTACAACAGTTCTAGAAGACCTTTTGCTTTAGTAACTTCTTCTTCTTCTTCCTGCCCTTATCCCATATTACTTGGGGTCGGCGCACCATTTTTTCTTCTTCCATTCTGTCCTGTCACCCGTCAAACTATCACTAACTCCCTTTTCTTTCATATCACTTCTCACATAATCCATCCATCTTTTTTTCGGCCTTCCTCTCCCTCTCCATCCGTCTACATGTATACTCTGAACTCTTTTAGTAATATGCGCTTCATCCCTCCTCTTCACATGACCATACCAAGACAACCGATTACCTTTCAACTTTTCAGTCACTGGCGCCACTTTCAAACTTCCTCTAATATACTCATTTCTCACTTTATCCATTCTCGTCACACCACACATCCATCTCAACATTCTCATCTCCGCTACATGAAATCTTTTTTCATCCTTCTTTTTTACAGCCCAACATGCTGATCCGTACAGTATGACAGGTCTTATGACGGACTTGTAAATTTTACCTAAAACTAAATTCTATGAAATAATTTTAATTCTATGTAACTAAATTTTATGAAATAATTTTAAATACAGACCAAAATAATTCAATATCAAAATGTTTATCGACAACAACAGACCACCGAGGCGTTAACAAAGCCTTACGATTAAAATATCCACAGAGGTCTCTATGACACCGATGTTATCAAGTTAAACATGAGCTTTTTATACGGCGATCATTGTCGAGTGGTCGCTCGGCACTGCGCGACGACTGTTTGTGTTACTATGAATACCAAATACTGGACTTAAGATATACAGAGGGTGTTCCTTATAAGTAATGTTGCAGTAAATTACAGTATAATATATTTTTTTTTGTGTGGCCTCTCGCAGGTCAACCTAGGAGGTTGTCGTCTGCTTAACCGGGCTTGCCTGTGGCGGCCTTGATTCTAATCAAAGCCTCCAGCCAGGGCTTACTTAACTACTTAAAAACTAAGCGACTACGCTAAGGGCACCCCCTGTGGGGTACGAGCCTCGGCTTAGGGCGTCGCTGGGGGAGGGCAGCAAAGGGACGGGCTGGATCGAGCAAAAATTCTATTATTATTATAGGGGAATTTTAGACTACTTGCTCAGCGTCGCGGGCTGGCTCGGGGAGGACAATGACGGGGTTGTCGCGGCGGACCTCGGCGGCGAGGACGGAAGGATCGCGGTCTGTAATGTTTTCTGACTGTACTGGTTTCCCTACGGCTCTCTTGGAGCAGGGTAGTGGGGTCATCGGGGGCGATTAGGGTATGTCTAGGGCGGCGAATCTTGGAGATGCGGGAGGGTTCGTATCGGGCTGCCGATGCGATAAGGGGGTTGCGGTGCTTCACAGCAGTATCGAAGAAACGCTTGCACAGGCGTTTCATGAACTGCTGGATGGTGGGGACTCTGAGATCTAGGTGTAGATTCTCATTTCGGATGTAATAGGGGGCTCTGAGGATTTTTCGGAGGGTGCGGTTTTGGAGAGTCTGCATCCGGTGGAGGTGACGGGCCTTGGCGAGTATAATAATTTAATTCTCATAAATCTTTATATAAATAATATGCTAGCTTTTGAACGCGACTTCATCCGCATACATAAAATATAGCCTATGACACTCAGGAATAAAGCAGCTTTCTATTGGTGAAAAAATTTTACCAATCGGACCAGTAATTCCCGAGATTACCTCCTACAAACAAAATAACATAAAAACAAACTTTCTCTTTATTATATTAGTGTAGATAAAAAGCGAAAATGACTGACTGATTATATCAAAGCACAGCCGAAACTAAAGGGAATATGAAATTTTGCCTAAAAGGCTGAAACGGGGATCCAAAGCGAGCGAAGCCACTGGCAGAAGCTAGTATTGATATAGTAAGTCTTTGGTACACTATCTATACTTTATATTAAAACAAAATAAAGCGGAAGAGCTTCTTATTTTTCTTCCTTTCTCTGGAACCACCAGTATTGGATAAAATTTATCTGTATGGGATAGCCAGATTCATGACAAATTATATTAGCAACTAGCTTCTGCCCGCGGCTTCGCCCGCGTACATAAAATAAATATAGCCCATGTCACTCAGGAATAAAGCAGTTTTCTATCGGTGACAAAATTTTAGCAATCGAGTCAGTACTTTCAGAGATTACTCCTACAAACAAAAAAAAAAAAAACTTTTCTTCTATATTATAGTAGTGTTGATTTTAATATCAAGCTACGACTGACGGACGCAAGTGAAGTAGTAACCAAAGATGTAGATAAAACCGCGGGAGATAGTTAGTTCTTAATAAATAAATAAATAAACTCCATAAGAAAAAAATATTCAAGACGATGGTTATTTTCGATTATTTTGTGTTTTTCTTGTAACAGGTAGGTATGTTCATAAAAAACAAATCAGACGAAAGTGGTAGATCATGCAATACTTAACTAATTTAATCATTTTGATCAACTAAATTATTCACCTTCTGAACGTTGCTAATGTAGTGTCGCAGCCAGTTATTGCAACTTAAAATAAGATAGATTTTGCAATTTGGACTCTTCCATAAATATATTTTTGATTGTTCGTGATCTTTACCAATGAGCAAGTACTTTTAATAAGAATTAAGTTTGTGTCTTTGATTGTACGTGTGTACTCATTGGAACTATATACTTGTAGTTTTTATCTATCGTAAAATAAAGCAAAATATCGTTTAACTATTATTAAATGTTCGATGATGAACATAAGCGACGCGCCTACGCGTGCATATAATTTTCAATGTTTAAAAAGGTGATATCTTAAAAACGTTGATTTGTTGGAAAAAAAACAGTATATTTTTTGTGGATAATTGCATGATATCCAACTTTTTTTTCTGACTAATTTGTATGACAGCTCTTGCATGCATAGTGCAAAAAAACGATAAATACGACCAATGATCTTGACTTACTTTTTTGCACACGCTGAGTCAGAGGGGACTTTTGACATTTTACTTAAATAGTGTCAAATACCCATACCTACTTGCACATTTTTAGCTCTTTAGGTATCTGTTATTAAACTGTCTATATTTATTATTATTATTTTATAATATTTTATTTTGACCAGAATATTTGAATTTGTGTATTTTCAAAAACATTTTGGATAGCTAGATTAAATACCTAAGCCTTAGGTACGCCTTAGGTCCTAAGGCGTATACCATATCTTTCCAAGTAGGTCCTCGTTGTATACCAAAATATTAAACCTAATGTTTATTTAGGCCATGAGATGGTTCAAAAGAGTTACAACGGTTCTGGAGCGCAAGAGGCAACAGAGCTGGATTTTAGTTTGACACTCTCTCTTGCTCCATTCAGAGCTAGAGAAGTTATTTGATGATTGAACCTTAAAAGCTAGAGTGAATAGACTCTTAATAAACTAATGCGCTTCACCATCAAAGATTGCATCGCTGCTTACCATCAGTTGGGATCGCAGTCAAGCACTAGTTCATATAATTAAAAAAAAAAGAAACTGTGGAACTTTCTCACTTAGATACTCATTCAATAATGCCATAGGTGTTATTCCAGTCCATAATTTGATAAAACCGCAAGTTAATTTCCGCAACCATCATACCTAACATTCAAAATATCCTACCCTGTGAATCCTATGCTGCTATAGTTACATCATAATAAAGAAAACACCTGAATTGATTACAATAAATTCTATATCGTATATTATTATTGTTGAAGTAGTGTCACGTTTCGGTCACCAAAACCGTGAAGTTTTGAAACGAAGCTGGTACAAAGCCCTTCGAGGAATGGCCCTGGAGTGTTTACACGGGATCCATCACAATGGAAGTAAACTCTTCTCAACAGATTATTTTTAAAGGCGACCCATCTAAAGTTTGTCCAGATGACTCTTTATAATTCGATCGTTTTGTAAGGTGTGACCTGCTGTGTGATTTTGGACTAATAAATTTTATGTTCGTGTTTATAAATATGCGGTGTAGATTAATTTTATTCTAGTAAGTGATCCATCAATATGATGGTATTCTAACTTTTAAGTATTAGGTTGATGCCTAATTCCAAGTTTTTTCCGCATACCAGTGTTACCAAATAAACGATAAACGCTCCTAAATATATCCTAAGGATTTGCAATTATTTACTTATCGGATGCTCAGTCCAATAATGATTGTCAATCAAAAACAACAAATAATTTAGCTGGCTATTTAAATAAAACATATTTTTAATTCACGGTGTCTGAACCTTCTAAATATTTAAATAAATTGTTTATTTAATTTGGCCGTAATTACACAGGGACATTGTCTAGGTACCGCATACCAGCATACATATAGTGGGACCGGGGTTTGTTTACTTTCCCAGCAATGTTATTGTTGGTGAATTCTCATAAATTCCAGGTAAATCCACCGTATCCACACGACGCGCAATAACAAACATGATTTCTAAATACGACGGACGCAAACACGGCAAACACATTATTTTGTTAGTATAAGATTTTTTCTTAATTGCTTTGTGAGACACGTTTTCCACTCGAATATTACGTAAACATAGTTCAAAAAACTCACCGTGGACATTATCGGTAGCTCATTAATGGACGAAAGTTTTGGTTAAATATTTGAGCGTTGGGGCACAATCGTAATTACCGAGTTGTGGTCGCAGGCAGCACAAAGACTGGTAGTTGATATAACAGAGCATTTATTTATGGACTGTGCGACGGGCTCATTAGATACACATCGGACAACATGTGTAAATAAATACGCGCGGAGACGACGCGGCCAAACATCTTCAGCGGTCGATGCTTCATGCTTGCACTCCGACGCGGACATTGATTGAATATATTCAATGATCTCGCACGAGCACGTATTGTGCACGACAAATGTATCGATTGTATTTGTTTAGTGCACTTATATTGGAATACTGTTAGGTATGCTGTATGCATTATTATATGTATGTCGTCTTTTATTAAGTGATAATTATACCAAGATAATAATAACCTAACTTAATGGTAACTAAAAAAACATAATTGACGGCTTTGTCCCATTCTGTGAGTTCTTCCAGATAACCTGGAATAAATAGAGATTGCCTAGACATATATTATTCGCATAAGACAAAAAGCTCTTTGAAAAAGAATGAAAAAAAAACAAATTGCGTTTTGAAAAGATCGAAATTTTTTACAAGTAAAATCAAAAAAGACAAAACTGTTTTACTTGTATTATCTGTTGGTCAGCCTTGGTCAGGTTGTGCCAATAATGTAAGTTCATTACGCGGCTCATAGTTTCGCAACGCCAAAATCCTCTTCATTTGCTAAAACCGAAGCGAATAACTTACACGCAAAACAGAATGTATATTTGCGCTAAACACGGAAAATATTCTTCTGTGTTTTCAGTATAATTTACACGTTCGAAGATATTTGTCTGTGATGTTTTCTATTCTCTATGCGCGTCGAGTGGGTAGCGCGAGAGCAGAGACAACAGAGCTGCAGAGGGAAGCTGTCTCTGGTTACATCTCGAGACGGCAAACATGCCGCCATACGCCGCGGATATGATATCTGGTACTTAGCTATTGTTTTCACAGCCCACGCCTATACGTATTGAAGGATATTGTGTAATATCAGAGAGATATGAGAATTAGTCATTTTCATTTCCATATGTTTATTGGGTTATCTAGCAGGTTTAGAGAATTAATGTCTAAGAAAAAAATCTTTGATTATACAGGTAATGTCTAAAAAATATGTAACTGCGTACAATGCGTACTACTACAGTGTTTCAAACTAAAATCAAATTTAGTCAAATTATTTTGTTGCAGAAATGTTCAAGAAAACGTCAGAGAAAATGTTGTCATAAATTTTCATACTTAGATACTTATTCGAAAATTATGAATCAACAAACATTTAAGAAAGGAAATTAAAATTACCCTAAGAAAATATTTTCCTGAAACTTCCAACAAAAGTTAAAAGTTTTAATGTTTTCCAGAAAACGTTTTAATTTAGCGCTTAACTAAAAGTAATCTCAATTCTGGCTTTTTAATGTTAATGATCGAAATTAAGGCTGCCATCAGACGGACTGCATCGCAGCAACCGCGCGCTTAAACTGCATGCAGTTTGATCTGACTTTGCGCAGGTGGCGCCACGCATCTCCCAGGAGCTAATTGTATGATTTGATCTTTAAGTGGCTCAAAATAAAGTTGACAATGTCAATGTACGTTTGCTCTTTGTAGTTAACTGCACACTGAGTGTATACGGTTAACGATGGACAGCGTGCGTCGACACTACACGACTATAGCCGACCGCGTAAAATTGAAGGCACGACTGCATGCAGTTGATATTGACCTCACTCGACTACAGCCGACCGCGTGCAGTTGATATCATGACTGCACGAAGTCTAACGTACAACTGCATGCAGTTAAATATATCGACCGCGCGCGGTCGCTGCGATGCAGTCCGTCTGATGGCAGCCTAAAGTCAAAGTCAAAACGTTTATTGCAAACCAAGTGTACAATGATTACATTGCCTATATAATTATTACTTTAGTGCTTATGACTTAGCAGCCTTTTTCAAACATTGCAATCATTTATGATACGCCTGCCCTTATCATTTTAATATAGCATGCATTAAAAATGAGGTACTTTCACTTAATTATTTTATATTAAATTATTACAATTCAATTTTTTTTTAAAAACATAAACCTATGTCAAAATTAGGTACCTACATGCCAATAGTAATTCATTTGATACAATTATTTAGCAATATTTGTCAAAATAAATGTCTTCCTTATCACGCAGTTTAATCACAAATTAAAAATGTATCAATAAATTTAAATCTAAAGATAATTTTCGTATTTCAATTATAAATCTTATTATTTATATAGGACAGATCGCTACTTGTGTATGTGAGGGAAAGTCATTATTTTAAGCTAGACTTAATATTCTTTTACTGAGTAGAAGCATATTTTTGTATTAAGTATAGTTTTAGCCTTTTTTGGAATATTTATTACCGATTTTTCAGTTTTAAACATGTTTGGCAACTTATTATAAATTATTATTGCCATATAATATGAGCTAGTACTTTACATTTTTATTCTTGAGGATGGAGACCATAATCTCTTTATATACTTGATATTTGCGTATATTGCCGGCAGAGTTAGAATCTGATATTGCATGAAGTATGGTTTACGACTCTCAGTATTATCTATTTGAGCCAGAATTCGTTTACATTTCTTTTGTACAATGAATAGTTAGTCTACATTAACACTATTTCCCCATCGCAAAACGCCATAACGCAGCCATGAGTATACATATGCGTAATAGGCAGCCATAGCTGTTTGTGTGTAAGTACTTTGTTTTATTTGAAACAGAGCGTATGTGAATCTGGAGAGTTTTGCTTTTATATGTTCTATGTGTGACTATGTGTGAATTAATGTGCATGTAGGTAAATATTTATGCCAAGTAGGCTAAACGTATTCACTTCTTGTATTTGTGGATTTTTAAATGTTGTTTTTAAAGTAGCCAGCGGCGAAAATGGTGATATGAACTGTCCCACGTCATGACTTGGCACCCGAGTGGATCATGGTCTACCCGGGTGCCAAATTTCATACATATCTGTTCAGCTGTCCGAGCGTGAAGACGTAACCAACATAGTACACACTACACACACTCTCAAACTTTTGCCTTTTATAATATTTGTGTGATTTGTAAGTAAACAAGTGGCGTCATGACTCCTCCATCACTGTTTGCGTTCACATTGCTACTTTGTTGAGCAGTGTGCTTGTCATACGCATCGCAAACTACTCGGCCACTCAAGTGCTGGCTTCTGTTCAAGTATGGAGGCTTTGGGACTCCGCCCTTGTAGTCGGTACCTACCGAAAAAATTACCTACTGACTACCTACTGACGGACATCGGAAAAATAAAGTGAATTAACAGTTTGCGGCTTTTTTAGCTTTTTTCCAAACTCATGTTGAGAGTTTCTTATCAGCAGGCCTAGTCAAGTTACCGTTTCTCTTTCTATAATCGGTAACGCCTCCTATTTGTTCTGACCACGTGACTTATTGTTGAGACGACATCATTCCCATACATCTGGATAGTTTTCTACTAGCGATTGTAGAATTATCAACTTGGCTAAGCCTGCAGTTCTTCTCTATAGAGATTTACGCTTTTAAACGTGGAAATAGGTTTTTTTTTTCCTAACTGTTTGACTGATTTGACAATTCTAAAGTGCCTGTCAATAGTTTAATTAAAATAAATGCTATGAGTTTGAATTAATTTTAAATATTATTATAATACTAGCTTTTGCCCGCGGCTTCGCTCCCGCTGTTCCCTACTTCAGCCTACTATACCCTACTCTACCCTACTATACCCTACTCTACCCTATCCTACTCTACCCTACTCTACCCTACCCTACTCTACTCTACTCTATCCTACTCTACCCTACTCTACCCTACTCTACCCTACTCTACCCTACTCTACCCTACTCTACCCTACTCTACCCTACTCTACCCTACTCTACCCTACTCTACCCTACTCTACCCTACTCTACCCTACTCTACCCTACTCTACCCTACTCTACCCTACTCTACCCTACTCTACCCTACTCTACCCAACCACACTCTACTCTACTCTACCCTACTCTACCCTACTCTACCCTACTCTACCCTACTCTACCCTACTCTACCCTACTCTACCCTACTCTACCCTACTCTACCCTACTCTACCCAACCACACTCTACTCTACTCTACCCTACTCTACCCTACTCTACCTACTCTACCCTACTCTACCCTACTCTACCCTACCCTACTCTACCCTACTCTACCCTACCCTACTCTACTCTACTCTACCCTACCCTACTCTACCCTACTCTACTCTACTCTACCCTAAAAAAAAAAAAATTAAAAAAAAGTATCCTATGTCCGTCTCCTGGTTTTAAGCTACCTCCCCACCAATTTTCAGCCAAATCGGTTCAGCCGTTCTTGAGTTATAAGTGGTGTAACTAACACGACTTTCTTTTATATATATAGATAAATCGAAGTAGTTAAATATGTGAACCAAAGATCTTCAAAAGTGATCCTTTGAGGATCTTTGGTTAACAATTACAAAAATACCGCACAACCCCAATTTTTATGAAACTATCTTTGCTTAGGGCCGAGTCACACCGGAATGGAAGCGACGCAGCGAGGACTTTCAGTGTGAAATAATTTTAAGCTTTACCTACATACTTGAGAGACCAGTATCGCTTGAAAAGCATGAAAAGGTCGCGAAGCCGCCCGCGGAGCAGCGAGCGACCGCACGCCTTGCGTCTCTTGTCAGTAGCTCTAGTTTGTGGTCCTAGCCAAGCCAGCCTCTGCCGACCGCTTCCATTGCGGTGTGTCTCAGCTCTTATGCCAAAAAGGTGTCAGCTTTTAGAGTGAGTTCTTCAGCTTCTCATAAAGCCTACGACCGATTCATGTATTTGATCTCATTGAAACATTCCTGGTGACAACGTAAAGTCTCAAGCGATTCGTCGTCTACTTGCGTGTTTGTTGCCTCCTTGACACATGCTGTTTGCTTTCACATTCTTTGACTTGAGAGCCTCGATCTCGAACATGACCCCACTGCCCACGATCGTGGATATTTGGATGTAAGTACGATTACTTCACAGAATGGGATGAGACACGAATAGACACTATTAATTTAAAGCATAAGTTCTGAAAGACTGCTTTACTTACTTTAATTAATGTTAGGGCTTATGTATTTAACACTAGCTCAGAAAAACTTTTCAAAGTAAGAATTAGTTTTCAACACCAACATTCTGATTACTTAAAGCCATAAATCGTATTACACAATAACTGAAGTGTGGAGGTCTGATGGCTCATGACAGATGCTTCATGTAAAAGCTGATATTGAGCCGCAACCGATTAGACTTTAAGTTTATTCGAACATAGAAGAAAAGGCTAAACCATAGATAGATGCTATTGTCCCTTACTGACTCATGCTTCTTCTTCTGTCGTGTCGATTTGACTCAAATTTTGCCCGACCAATATTTAGCCACCTGGACCGCTCTGTCGTTCGCATAGCATATGTCGTGGGAGGTGCAAGTGGGCAGGAAAGGAGGTGTCGCATATCCTGGGAAGGGGCTCCACACTGGCACTGTACCTGCAATAGATCAAGGATACCCTATTTGGCCAGATTATCTTTGCAGCAGCCAACCTGAGCCCACAGTCGGTTCAGAGATTTCTAGATTGACCACTGCACGCACTACTGACTAATAAGTTCGCCATATAATGGAAAAACTTCATAGGTACCAACTTATAACATAAAGCATTGCTATTGAAATCGACTGAACATTTTAAACAAAGATATTCTTAGACACATACAAACTACGCCTAGTTAATCTTTCCGTTAACGTTCCAATCCTTATGCTACTTCCTTGAAGATCGTCCATAAGCAACAGACAATTCACAAAAAACACAAGTTTACAGCTAATTAACACAACCCACCGTCTATTTCCATGCA
This sequence comes from Mythimna albipuncta, assembly GCA_929112965.1. Classification (NCBI taxonomy): domain Eukaryota; kingdom Metazoa; phylum Arthropoda; class Insecta; order Lepidoptera; family Noctuidae; genus Mythimna; species Mythimna albipuncta. The sequence goes on from OV815973.1 coordinate 6,038,988, forward strand.
GGTTGGCTCTGTGAGCAATTTCCAACACGTACAGGGTCCACGTCTGGCATACGTCGTATTAGGTTAGCCGACGGCGCTCAAAGTGGAGGGTATGGTAATACGGCGCCACTCGACGCCTCGGGGTGCCTCGCCGGTCCGTGTAACCTGCAAGACAATGGCAGAAGTAGCAGGGCTTTGTGAAACTTACGAGTTTTAGCTGTGGTCAAGAAGAACTGGATGATGAACGGTTAGGAATCGTTTGGGACTTCTATTTCCATTTTGCATCTATTGGCGAGCGAGGAGTTTTTTCCTTGATGCTAAGGTGTTAAAAATATGTTATTGTAAACAAATGAATGTAAGTTAAACACATGGTATCTGTATTAACGTAAGTCAAAATGTTTTAAGTGAATTAGTTAACATAATCTGCCTCACATACCATGAAACATGGGCTGCATGCTATGTACGCGGGTGAATTCGCGGGCAAAAGCTATTCAATCATAAACAAATAAGTTTCTGAATCGCCAAACAACTAAAGACGACTCGACCTTCTTCCAGTTCCTTAACATATCTTCAAAAGACTTCGCTACCGTAACTTTATTAAAGAACGAAGTTGTACTTCTGTGTTCCAGCAGGCAGGAGGTAGTGGTGGCGCTGTTTGTGTGGTAATGTTTGTTATGTACAGTGTCTACGAAGCTTTACATACCCCCCGCCCCCGCCCACACCGCGCGCTCGCGCGAATGTGTTCGTTCCTTTATTGGGGTGAATACATTTCACGGTTTGTTTTTAAACGTGCATAAACGTAGCTACCCAAGGAGGTAGTAACAACATCACGTTTGTGTAGATGTTGGTAGACGTTATTGGGTGTATTGCAGTGTGCTAAATATTCTGACGACATACATTACATAAATACATTCCAAAAGAAGAAAAACACTCAGCCACTCTAAGTGGGTCATCCAGCTGGTTAGGCTCATTGAATAGACTAGAAAAGCATTAAAGCAGGGAGGCATTAAAACCACGAACATTGAATAATATGCTGAAAACTGAAAATAAGTAAATGTACAAATCGGTTGATATGCTCGCGTTTGACCACTATCTCAACTGATGGTAAGCGATGATGTGGTCGACGATGGAGCACGCTTGCTTAGCAGTAACTTCACTTAGAAGTAACTTCACTTAAAGACTTAAAGACTCCCGAGTTGTAGCTATCAGGTTATGAATGTGTTCTCAAAACGTTTTGTACGTAAGGGTGAGATATGTCCACCATGTACCGAAGGCGCAACGATGACAGAACGGGCTTGATAGAATTAAATGTTAAAATCTTGATGTTTAAATGTAAAAATAAACCAAGTTCTCTGGCCAGTTTCTATTCTGTATTTTCCGTTGGGGCTGGTAAAAGCTAGAGAGCATGTAAAAATTAATGAATCTAATCAAGCTACTACACCTTAATTTGTATTCTGCCTTGACAGGTCAAGAAGTGTTTACAATAAAACATGTTTGGAAAATATTATGATGCCACTAAAGACTTAATTAAATAAACGCTGTTTGAATAAGAAATATTTCTATGTGGTTACGGAGGTAAATACATAATAGTTGTGCAATCGTAAATATTATGTACCGAAACGGACGTTGGGAAACTTGGCTATGCTTCGTATTAAACGCTTTTGCGGCTTTGTGGACAAATTGGACTGCGATAAAATCTTTATGAACTATACCCAAATCTCGTTCAAGATTGTTCCATCGCAGCATATTTTTTTAATTATATAAACTAGTGCTTGACTGCGATTCCACATGATGGTAAGCAGCGATGCAATCGGTGATGGTGAGGTGCTCTAGTTTATTGAGAGCCCATTCACTCTAGCCTTAAAGACATCTATAATAATCGGACGGTAAAATAGGAGCTTTTTTAGCCTCGCTTTTAGTTTTAATGTTGTTTTTATTTTTTAGTTTAAGGTACGTATTTATAGATTAAGAAGTTACTTTTTATTTTATTGTTGTTTGTCCTGTGCGAATCTCAAACAAATGTTCTTCTTGCTTTCAAATTGCTTATCAATCAGACCCAAACCCACTTCATTTAACCATGAAATTGTTATGAATCCGAACTAAAATAAGTTTACTTCTTAATCTAATAAAATAACAAACAATACATACAAATGCGTATAAATACAATTCATTGGGCATCAAAAAATCATCTACATCATTTCTTATTGAAAAATTGTACAAAACGCTGGCGGCAGCAATACCACGTTGAATAGTAATGCTGATTCGTTGTCCCTCTGGCCATTTGAAGAGTCGACTAATAGTTTACTTACTGACATCCCGAACCAGTCGATGACTACTCGTACACCATGATACTAGTGTTATGAATCATATATCTGTTATTTTATTTGTACGATTACTTTGTCACTAAACAAAGAAAACCGTTTAATACAGACATAATGGTTATTGTCTACGAACAGTCAGACATCTGTCTAGTCAGACAGCAAGGCGTTGATTGGCGGACCTTTGTGTCCACAGCCGTACATCTCAAATCACACTAATAACCATTGCTCAAGACCCTTGTCACCCGTCAATTACGTCTGAGGAATAGTTCTTAATAGACCGGTCGTTGTGTATTGTTAATTTGATTTGATTGAGTTCTTACAGAAAGCGATACCGCTTGCATTGTTTGTTCGACTTTACATAACGAGGCGGCAAACGTGGCTGGCTTTGTGGCCTGCCCATTGTGGGGGAGGATACAAACGTTTGAGATGTGAATTGAAAGGCGCCGCGAGATGACGAGGCGCGAGCCGGGCGTTGGTCCAAGTTATGAGAAGGGCGTTTGAGATGACGGATTTGATTTTTCTGTAACATGTATGAAGATAGGGTGCATATGCCAGATAATATAAAGGGCCACTGAAGGAACACCGGTGGGTTTTACTCAGTAAAAGTTTCTCTCTCTTGCTCCACCCAGACCAAAATAAGTTATTTATTGACTTAATGAACCGGCGAACTTCATACCGCCTAACTTCTAGAGATTTATTATATGTATAGATTTCTCATCATTAAAAAGAGCTATGGAACTTCTTTACTTAGATACTCGTATAATAATGCCACTTCCAAGTCGGTTACTCCCTCTCGCTTCCCCTAAAGTGGGAAGAGACATTTGACGATTTACCACCTCAAAAACAGGTAAGGTGGTATCCACACTGAGCTGAAAAAGCAGCAATTCCTTGTTCGATTTGCACTAGGCTTCAGGAAACGGCCTAAACTGGACCATTCAATAAACTATACCTTATATTTTTCAATTTAATACTAATCACTACACAATTAAGCTTTGAAAAAGGCATAGTAAACCTCTATTTTAGATAGATACTAGCTTTACCCGCGGCTTCACCCACATACATAAAATATAGCCTATGTCATTCAGGAATATAGCAGCTTTCTAACGTTGAAATAATTTTATCAATCGGACCGTTGCTTGCAGAGATTATCTCCAACAAACAAAAAAGCTTTCCCTTAAAAAAAACACTGCTAAAATTTTTGTAAGTATTATCTTTTAAATTCCGTTCTCTCACCTCTTACCGCTTGCACCACACACTAACATTGCGCTATACGGCTCCGCTCTTTGAACTGTCCAAATGATTGTTTTATATTTGTAAGCGTCGAACAGTGCCCCTATTCGACGGCCGCGCTGACGTAATGTAGCATTTCAATTAGTCTCGCTGGCGTTTTATTTCCAACAAAGCTTTTTGTCGACTAACGCCAAGCATTGATTCCTCAACGATTGTTAGAGGATGCACAACTATATTAATTTCTATTGACCCTGTTACCCTTTTCTTAATTTGTAAGGAACTTAACTATATTTTATTATTGATGATATTTTTATAAAAGGCTTTAAAACAGCTTTTATTATTAATGATTTTCAAATTAAGAAACAACTATTATTTCCATTCACTATTTTAAATATTAAGATTCTAAAAATAAAAAATACTAAAATAAAAAGACTCCAAATAAAATCGTAGCGCACAGTCTTTTGAAGGACAGTTTGTCTAGTAGCCGCGTAGCCATCGCGTAGCTAGGGCCTACGCCTGCGCTACGACAGTGTAATTATTACTTTAAACCGTTAGGCCTGTACAGTGTGTAGTAAGAGTTTATCATAAGAATAATTATTGTTGTATTTTATCCTAATATTAGAGTATCCTATTTAGATTACTTCATGAATATGAAAGGTATTCATGCTCCTAGATATCTATTTACGTGTTATAACGAAGGACTCGTCTGGCTCGACGTTTGCGTAGGCTTACTTTTCGTACCAATGGTGTATGGTATAAATATACACATATATCACATATAGCTATGTCTGTACTATATTTTTGATATAGCTAAGTATTCAAGGCAAGGCATGAATAACGGAAATGACTATTATTGAATTTTTTAGACATCAATCAAACCGATCTAGTATTTATCCGTATCTATCTAGTAGTCTATCCGATAGTGTCACTAATAACGATCACATTGTAGGAAACCAAGAATTGAACCCACTAACCTTTTTTTCTCAGAATCTATCTAGCGGGTAATTCGGGTGTCTTCAAGCAAGGCCAGAGTGAATAGGCTCTTAATAAACTTGTGCACTTCACCATCAATTATTGCATCACTGCTCACCATCAGGTGGGATCGAGAACAAGTTTATATCAGAAAAAAAAATACTCGAAAGGAGTTTTCATGTCAAAAATCTTTCGACAATTTTTCGCTTATCTTCATAATTTTAGATTTAGCCTTATAAGCTCTCTTACCAAATTCAATACTTAATACTCAGTTATTTATTTCATTCCACAATGTATTTAGATACGTAGGTGAAACATTTATTAGACACAATAGGCTAGTTGCCGAAAAAAATGCCATTAGTCCGTCTTTTAGATTATTCAAAAATAAGTAACACGTATTTTTTTATCTGTAAATTAAACCAAAAATGACAAAGATACAGGCCAGTAAAGTTACGTGTAACGTCACGCCGTGATACATTTTTTCGCACAGGATGACGTCACACGTAACTTTAATCTTTGTTATTTTTTGTTTAATCGAAAAAAGAAAAAAAACGTGTCCAATATTTTTTTATAATCTAAAATACAGACTAAATAAAATGTGATTATTTTGTCCCTGGAAACTACCCTATTGTGGATCCTGTTGGGCAAAGCAAAGGCTAAAAAAGGAATTAAAAACTAATTTATTCTAAGCAAAAATCACCCTGGGTCCTCGAAGCAGGAACTAAAGCTCAAATATTTATGAATGATTCGATACAAAGCCCTAATTTTGACCTACATCTACGTCCAATAGCCGCTAGTACAGATCATGATGTGAAAACGCCGGCGTTCGGCGTGCATTAGGGGGCCCTGTAATCAGCGGCGCTCGCCTCTAATCACGGCCGGCCGGTTTTAGGAGCAGCCTCGGCCATTGCCGGCTAATGTGCGGAAGCACACACTATGTCTGACATAATAACTAATTGTACTGAAGTGCACTGTTTGTTTTTGTAAAAGTTGGGTTGTCGGGTGTTAGAAGTCAGCGATTGTGCTAGTATGACTTTTTTTATGGTGGGAAAAAATCATCCAATCCAATCAATCCAACCCCCGCTCTTGGGCGGAGCGGGAGATAGTGTCAGACTCTTACTGACTAAAATACCCACCCTGTTCCTTCTAGCCTTCATACCGGGGCTCGAGCGCCCTTTCGGATAACCCTGGCCCCTGCTAGTATGACTTGGTTTTCGATGCCTTAGTTTTGTTTATAATCTCCAATTTCTATTAGCTACACGATTTGTGAGATACCCTTCTGTAATATGTTTCCTGATAGCTACAATCCAGGGGTATTTAAGTCAAGGGTGAAAAGGTTGCTTCTTGGTAAGCATGTTCCATCGTCGACCGTATCGTCGCTTACAATCAGGAGAGATGATAGACAAACGCGAGTCAATAAATCATAACTTGTAAATTGTTTTTGATTGATTCAATTCGTACAATCCATTTGTTAGATGTCACGGTTTGTAAAGTGTATCAACAGTATATAATGATCAACAAATATCATAGTCGATTAAATAAATTTCTACTAACTGCCAGTTTGTCCATTATTTCATACGTTTCTGAGATAATATGCATAAAACCAAAAAGATCTGTATATTTTGTAACTATCTCAAAATTGAGTTTTCTAGTCATCATTTTATAAACGAAATCTATCATTTGTCTATAAAAAAATAATATTGTATCAATATACAAACGTAGCACATCAAAGATAAGGTGTCGGCCCCGACGCTGACGCGTTAACCTGCGCTATGCCGGCGCGGGCGCATCCTCTGATGAAATAATTGACACTCCACACATCCACACAAAAACTTATAGTGATCCTTTTTGTTTCAAAGTGAAATATTTTTTTTTTTTATAAACAGGTAATTGATTTGTTTCCATAAAAAGAAAAAAACGTTCTCACCATTAGGTGTGTTTTAAGTGTTTTAAACTTTGCGTTGTGTGATTCATCATCTTCCGGTTTTTTGTATATTTTTAAGTAGTCATCTTTACCTACTTTTTTTTATGGTGGGAAAAATCATGCATTGACATCCCCCGCCCTTGGGTGGAGCGGGAGATAGTGTCAGACTCTTACTGACTAAAAGACCAACCCCGTTCCTTCTAGCCTTCATAGCGGGGCTCGAGCGTCCTTTCGGATAACCCCGGCCCCAGTATGCTTCGACCCGACTGGGTCCCTGGTGTTGCTGAATCTTTACCTACCTGGTAATTCTAAAGAGTTGCAGTCTACAGCTTCGTTTAGAGTAGAGCTTTTGATTACTTACATTTTATTTTGCAATTTGGCTAGCTAATAGATAGAAGTAACAAAATAAGACAACAAAATGTATCGAGCTCGTTATACGTTATCAGCAACAATGTTAAGAAAACTATACAGAAAAGAAGACATTCAATGAAGAATGTTCATTAGATAAGACGGTAGGTATAAACCGTACAAACCAATGCTTGACTGCTTGTTTTACCTGATAGTAAGCAATGATGCAATCGTTGATGGTGAACCGAACTAGTTTAGTAGCCTATTCACTCTTGCCTTGAAGACACCTAAATTACTCAGAGCGTTTGCTTACTTACATCATATTTTTGCAATTTGGCTAGCTGATCTACACTAATATTATAAAGAGGTAAAGTTTGTTTTTTTGTTTGTAGGAAGTAATATCTGGAAGTACTGGTCCGATTATTAAAATAGATAGCAAGATGCTTTATTCCTGAGTAACATAGGCTATATTTATTTGCTGACTAAAACTGTGGTTTTAGGTGGTTTTTATTAGGTGTGCCTAATATGCCTTCAGTTGCCTTTCGCGATCAAGGTCCATGAGTATACCTTTTATCTTTTTCCCCACGGGGGAAAAACGGCCTAAAACTACTAGGGCCATGGCCCTAGTAGGCATTGGCCCTGCTGGGCCGCTGCGGTGTGCTGCCATCTCTTTGATGGGCGCGTGGAACAGGTAAACTACTCGTAGCTACAGCTAACCAAAGGTTACTTTGGTTAGCTGTAGCTACGAGTAGTTTAAAGAAAACAAAGTAACAGTTACAAAGCTACAGTGTAGCTCAACGCAGTGTTATCAAAGTAACAGTTTACTGAAAACAACTTTACTGAATACTGAATCATAATAAAAAATACAACACATTCGAGACAAAGTAATACCAATTTCGAACACATTACATAATTTTCAGAGCACAAGCGTGTGTTTTGACACATTTCCGTACGAAATTATATGTGCTTGCAGCGGCCAATTTCCTTTCACCACAAATGTAAGAATCACGTTAAAACTTGGCGTCCATATTGGCTCTATTATCTGTAGAAAGTGTGAAATTAAGTGGCATTTGGTAATTTAGTGCGGCAAGGTGTCAATTAGGCGATGTCGGCGACAGACGGCTTCACAACCGCCGACGTTTCCTAAAACATTTGTACACAAAAGTGGCGAATCATTGTTTCCATTTACGTCTAAATATTGTGAGGCAGCCAACATTCGGTGCTGGGACTTTCTTCGTTTAATATTCTATCGTTTTATGTATTGTGTATATAGATAATTTATGAAAGGACAGCATTCGTCTGTAAGCTTTACTGAAAATCTTCATCTGTATAGTTTTGAGTATTTTGTACTGAGATGTCAACAAAAGATCTTACTACGTCGTGATATTTACTATGTAGAAACCCCTAGAACCTAGAGGCTACATTTATCTTTCTGTCACTGTGTCTATAAAAACACATACAACAATTTCTTATTGGTGTTTTATTTATATGTGGTGTATATATCATTCCCATAGATTAATTTCTAATACCTAGTTCTACTATCAAGCTAAAACGTTTTTTTTTTTAGATATTTTTTTTAGCACTTTTGGCACAGAAGTGTATTTTCTTTTTAAAACGTTATTTTAATTTTAGGTACAATAATAGTATTTTTTATCACAAGTGAAAAGTATTTGATGTACTATGGCATGCAGTGTAAGATTTAACTTGTGTTGTGCCAGCGTCCTCTCCGATCATTTTGACGTAACATAACAGCAGGTAGTCATAACATAAGACAAACACAGTTCCTGTGATAATAAATGGTCAATTTACATATTTCAGCCAACTGAAAACTGACAAAGTGTACCTATTGTCGAACCTTAACTTCAGGTTGAATGACAGTTCATTTTCGGTGAGATTATTGCAGATAACACCGACTAGTTCACTATGTCAGGAAAATGTTTTCAACCCCATGAGCTCCGTAATGTTTGGCTGTTTACGCCACTCGGCGTCAACGCACGCACCGCGCGATACCGATCGCTCACCAATCCAACACCGATGTTGTTTCTAGTTTATCGATAAGAAACAACGAGAAACTCACTTAATTTTTCACACGAATGTTGTGTTTTGTTACACTTGTTTAGAATCGATAAAAGCTTCAAGAAATGTGTATGTTTTTATAAGTCTGAAAGAAATGTATGTTTTTTTAGAAAGATTGACCCAACTTATGCAATCAGTTTTCAAACTACCATTGCATCCCTACGATAAAGAAAATGACATGACAAGAACATTAAAAAAAAGTTAGAAAACCATCATAACAGTGTTTCCTGCTCATGCCATTTCAGGCACTCCCTTGGAACAAAATAATTAAAAAATCATATAAGAATGAACTAATTTCGGTAAAAAACCTACAACCCTCGGGAGTTTTTCGAGAATGTATTACAGACATTCTCGAAAAACTCCCGAGTCATGATTCCTTGCCTCGTACTATGATAAGTGACACTTAAGTAGAGTGCAAGCGAACTTTGACCGTTAAAACATTGGTCACACATGTGCCCAACATTAATGCACATGTAATTTGCAATTAACGTCGCCCGATACTGTATTATTAAGTTTTTTCGCCTTCTTCCTGAATATTTATAGGGTAATTTTACTAAAAGCAACAGATCAGGTACTTAGATTAGGGAAGAAAGAGCACTTTATTTTACATAATATTTCTTTTGAAATTAATTTTGAAACTGCTGCAAGTGAGCTTAAAATGTGCTTAGTTTTCGTAACTTTGTGACACAAACATACGTCAGGCCCTTCCGGCGGGTTTTAAATTAGAAGCCAGAATGTTCAGCTAGGTACCTAATTCATTATGAGTATTTTCTACCTTCCTATATAGCTAGTATAGAGCCTCTTTCATCAGTAAATAATAAAAGAGAAAAAACTAATTCGAGTTTTAAAAGAAGCACCTAATTTAAAATCAAGCAGCTAAACTTTTTAAAGCATTACCATTTCTGCAATTTTACGGAATAGATTAGTTTATAGGACTATAATCATAAAGATAACCTAGGTACATTTATAGATAGGTGAGTATGTAAAAGTGGTCAGTCATGTTGCCACATTTCTAGAGGTACAGTACATAATAAGATAATGTCGTATACTAGAAGGCGGTGTAGTTTTAAGTGGCATGTAAGGAAGAGTCGTCGGCGTCGGCGCAGGCGGCCGGCCCCTCTAATTACCGCTCAGATCCGACCTCGATAGCGCAAGCTTTTATCTCGAACACTCTTCCATTAAGCAAATATACAGCTTTGTAGCGCGATAATCATATACTACAGTATTTTCCAACTCTAAAACCAATTAAAAATATTTTGATAGACAAAAATAAATTCTAATTGCACGTTACGAACGACCGCCATCTTGTATTGGTCTTAACTTCTCAGGGACCGCTAATGGACGGTTTGTCAAACATTTTTGCTTCCGCGGCAAACTTGTTTTATCTCTGTTATATTATTTAATTTATTCACAAGACTCCATTGTTGTTTTAAAACAAAGGCGGAAACAAGCAATCTATTTGGAGCGTAATTTTGACATTAGCAGATAAGATTATCAAGTGGTGGTTGCAGAGCAATTATAGCATTAGGTGAAAAGGAAAAGAAAACGTACCCAAGGTATTATATCCGAGGTGCTCTATATGATGAAAACTCCGAGCTATGAAAAATACTACTTAGCACAGAAAACTGTGCAAATCGTAAAATGTATGAGACGGTTGGCCGAGTGACAGTGTGCGCAGAAGAGGAATGCGTGTGCAGGTCACGGGGTTTCAGGACCTTCTGTCAACTAAGGGCGGGAGGTCGAACATAGGCTTTTGCTCAGTAGTACCTATTAATCGATCCAATCTATCATTATACGACAAAATCGAGAGGTGCGGGGAGTAGTTTGTGCGGTTGACTCTAGTGTTTACTTTTCTCAAAAAACATGTGGCCGTAATGTACCTGATTTGTACACAAAGTGGCTTTTAATAAAAAAAGCCACTCTGTGGGTATTAAAAAAGTTTCGTAGCTAATTCATAACAGTCGCACGAATTGATCCAGAATTCTTAGGGATAAGCACCGCTTGAGGAAATCGGTCCGAGGATGAGTGAGTATATCGTCACCTTCACATAGAACCTTGAATTCGAACAGCTTTTGTCAGCTGTCAGTTCAGATCTTTGACAGTCCATTGGCAGGAAGAATCGTGTTTTCCAGTTACTGAGTTGTGGAGGTCAGAAAGGCAGCCGTTCCGTGTGAAATAGCCTACTGACATTAATCAACTGCATCCGATAAGACTGGAAGGCAAGGTAAAGAATTCATAAAATAATAACTATCTATTTTCACCCTCTTTATACTTAATTGTATACGGAAATTGATAATGAATACCTAGTAAGGTTTTACTTGCATGCTTGCATAATAATATTATGATGAATTTATATTTTAATTTAACAGTATATTTTTAGGGTACGGAATACCTCAAAAGGAAAAAACGGAACCCTTATAGGATCACTTTGTTGTCTGTCCGTCCGTTTGTCTGTCTGTCTGTTTGTTTGTCTATCTATCTGCCAAGACCCTTTATCTCGAGAACGCGTAGAGGTATCGAGTTGAAATTAAAACCACATGCTCAGGTTTGCGGTCCCTTCAAGCAGCGAAAAAATCAAATTTCTAAGTTAACGAATAATAATAAATTTACTGAGCCATTGTTAGAAATTGTACCTTAAATTAAATAATCTTAACGTATTATAGATCTGTAACTATTTGCGGGCTTCAGTTATGTAATATACGGTGGTCCCCAAACTAGGCGGCGCCTGTATCTTGGGAACCGGAGTTATATATAATAAAACAGATACACACGGGCGTTTATGTTGCAAATAAACGTATATTCTGATACTATCAAAGACCAAAATTCGTTAACCCAGAATCCTGAAATTTGGCACAAAGTAAGGTCTTATAGCACAGGTGTAGGAATAAATCTGAAAATAGTTCTGTTACCTACGCAAAAAAAAAAATTGCAATTCGGAAAAATCTTCGAGACTCCATTCGGGAATTGTAGTTTGCACGGAACCTTCAGTGCGCGAGTCCGACCCGGACTTGCCCAGGTTTTTTTTTTTTATTAGCTTGTACCTATGTCAATTGGCAAAACATAGCGCACTACTTATTTTTTTAAGATCTAGTACCTACCTAAGTATATAATTATCGCCCTACATTTACGAATAATTGATTCTGACTCAGATATAATTTTCCATACCTATCTATAGGTATAGTATGCCTAATTAAATTACCAGACGCAAATCAAGCGCGTAAATTGACTAGCAATATCTGCTCAATAATAATCCAAATCAACTAGAAATTAAGTGAAATATAGAGATGAAACACGTCAGGGCCATAATGGAGCGAATAAAGGCCCGCTTTGTCGGCTAATTTGCGAATTAGCGCCGTGCAATGAGTGCCCGGCCACTCAAGCGCAGTAATGTAATTAATTAACCTTTGTCGCAGTCGCGCGTACGAGCGGGGAACTCGCGCGTTACTCACACCCGCGTGACGCGGACAACATTTGACATTACAGCCTGTCAAGGATGCATACCCTTCAGTATTTTTTTTTTACTAGAAGGTGTTGTCGTAGGTAAGTATTTGTTGTAAAATTTTTGCTGCCTAATTCTTCCTACATAGACCAGTGTCGATAATTTTTAAAACAAAAAAAACTAATAGTAGGATGAAACCCATCACAAAAGGAGGAGAATATTATAAAAATGAAAGGAAAAATAATTTACGGGCGATCTGAGGTCGGGAAGGGGGTGGGGGTGACTTTTTAAGGGGAAAAAACGGTATTTCTCGATTTCCGGCAAAACTAAAAGTCCTATGGAAAAAAGTCAAATGGCAAAGTTGTAGGTAATAAAAAGATCTAAAACTTTTGTATTAACACTTTTTTCACATAACCTCAAAATTTATGTGAAAAATTCAAAAAACCATGTTTTTGGTTTTTTATTTTTATCTCTTTCAAAAAACAATATTTTATCACGAAATTTGGTGAAAACTTACCTTTTTATGTCCTAAATACGCTGTAATTTATTTGATTAGAAATATTTATTTTTTCACCTTATTTTGAATAAATATCAAAAAATCACCCTAATTTTCAATCGAAAATTCACCCGTCAAAATATCATTTTTTTTCAAAAAGTTTATATGGTGTCTTTTCGTTGAAATCTCTACTTTCCGATGGTGAAAAAAAATATATATGTTACCATAGTAAATCTTCTCAGCAAATGCAAAAAACCGAAAAAAACTCGAATTCGAAATTTTTTTCAATTATTATATTGAATGTAGAGCTATTTATTAAAATTTACACTTTATAATTACTCGAAAAACGTAATAAAAAAAAATATAAAGATATAAAATACATATCGTAAATATATTTTTAATAAATAACTTACTTATGGCCTATTTTCATATATATTTCATATATTTTAAATATATTTTAGATACATTCAAAATATATCCTAAAAGACATAAAAAACATAGCTAAAAATAAAATAAAAAAATTGAATATATCTGAAATATATTTGAAATGTATAATATATATATGAAAATCGACCAAAAGTTAGTTAGCAAAAATATATTTACGATGTGTATTTTATATATCTTATGGGAGTAACTAAGTTTGTTTGTGAAAAATAAAGGAGATTATTATATTTTTAATCTTCTTAGTACTTTGTAAACTTGTCATAATTATCTTCAAGAAACTCAACATGCACGTGTATTTTTATAAACGATGTTGTATACTATACTGTATTTCGAATACTGGCTAGGCTAACGGTTGTTACAGCTGCTACGAAATAATATATTAGGTATGTATGTAGTAAGACCCGGACCCGCCTAGCACCTTCCCCACTCCTCTATGAAATACCTTTTGATGGGCTAAAATTTTTCGTAGGTCACTCAGATAAATATAAGTTATCTAAAAATAGTTATAAATAGGCATCTACGCATATAACTTAAAGAAGATTCGACTCCTTTCTCCAAATATTGTAGACGTCTTAAGTATTAATTTTATCAACTTATTTGTTTGTTAATTGTAGTACTATATTTTGATTTGCAATTTTTTTTGTTATCTATGTAACATGTAATTTTACGTTTTTCGAGTAATTAAAGTGTAAATTTTAATAAATAGCTCTACATTCAATATAATAATTGAAAAAAAAATTCTAATTCGAGTTTTTTTCGGTTTTTTTGCATTTGCTGAGAAGATTTACTATGGTAACATATATATTTTTTTTCACCATCGGAAAGTAGAGATTTCAACGAACAGACACCATATAAACTTTTTGAAAAAAAAAGATATTTTGACGGGTGATTTTTCGATTGAAAATTAGGGTGATTTTTCGATATTTATTCAAAATAAGGTGAAAAAATAAATATTTCTAATCAAATAAATTACAGCGTATTTAGGACATAAAAAGGTAAGTTTTCACCAAATTTCGTGATAAAATATTGTTTTTTGAAAGAGATAAAAATAAAAAACCAAAAACATGGTTTTTTGAATTTTTCACATAAATTTTGAGGTTATGTGAAAAAAGTGTTAATACAAAAGTTTTAGATCTTTTTATTACCTACAACTTTGCCATTTGACTTTTTTCCATAGGACTTTTAGTTTTGCCGGAAATCGAGAAATACCGTTTTTTCCCCTTAAAAAGTCACCCCCACCCCCTTCCCGACCTCAGATCGCCCGTAAATTATTTTTCCTTTCATTTTTATAATATTCTCCTCCTTTTGTGATGGGTTTCAGCCTACTATTATTATTTTTCACTTTTTATTATTTTTGAAGGCATCTACCCTGGTCTAACACGGCTTGATCGATTTGAAAGTAATTTTGTGTAGGTGCCTGAATGGTTTTTTACAATTTGACCCGGTAGGAGGCGCTGCAATCGGGTTCTTCATTTTATTTCGGTCAACATTAAAGTTAGGACAGCTAGTCTATTGTAAAATAATGAAAATTCTGTTACCTACCTAAATACGCAATCAATCAAAGTAGGTCTAGCTAGATCATTTAAAAAGAAAAAACAAAAATTCTATCGCATACGGAATGTATCTATCGTACCTATACAAAACGATAGGTAGGTACTTACCTTTTTAAAAAAAAACATCGTCTATGTAAAGTTTAGTGTAAGTTTCATCCCTTCGCCACCTACATTTCCTAACACCACACTAAGGTAACGGTATTTGGACGCTCCTAATGGAGTAAGTGCTTTGGCAAATGGCCCGCGCCACGGAGCTTTTAATGCAATTTCGTCTCCCTTTGTAGCCGGGAATTGGCGCAATCAATCCATTTACACTTTGTTTCGCCAACAGTGGCACTACCCGCCGCTGCCGCATGTAAGACAGGGCTTTTAGCTTCAACTAAATTGCTTTCCTGGATTTTTGCACTATGCTACACTGTTGCCTACTTTTTGATATTATTTATCAAAGCGCTTTGGGAATACATTCATTGTGCGTAAAGCTATGGAGTGGAATTCCATCCCGGATTTTGTATTTCATAACTACAACCTAGGGGTTTTTAAGTCTAGAGTGCATAGGTTACTTCTAGGCAATCGTGCTCCATCGTCTGCCAAATCATAGTCAGTTTAGAATAGTCTTACGAGTAATATTCTATAGGTTCCAACTGCAAGTATCTACCTATCGCTATAGATTTGTCCCGTACCGAAGTACCTAGGTACTTATTATTATTTATTGAGAATTTATATACTTAAATATTAACTAGAATAAGTATTTATACTAAACCTAACTATGTAAGTACCATATTTATAAAAATTATAGATAGGCATTGAAGTACTCCTCCACATGGCTGTCCTCCGGAAATGTGCCCAGTAGGATAGCAGCACTGCCACGTTGAATGAAAGGCAATGCTAATTCTTTGGGCAAATAATGAACCAGCTCTCTGATTACAAGAAGTGTCGACGGTGAGAATGCCTATGGCATTAAGTCTGCATTTGTAACTTTTGTATGCAGATTAAATAAATAAATAAATTTCCTTCCAAAGGATATGCGTAGGTACTCGGACCCTATGTAATAAAAATAAGATAATAATAATAAGAAACGCCCCAGCGATTCAACCCCCAACGCCAACGGTTCAAAACTGTAATTATATCAGTAAGGTTACAGTATTTGCGTCGTTTGAGGGTCTCAGCAGCCGCAGCAGCAGCGCCTGCACGGCACGAAGAACCAGGACCATGGGATGGCACCAGGGTATCGATACAGGCTGCGCCCCACACCAGAGGACTACTAGTTTCTAATAAATACTTTACTTAGTGTTTACCTCTTTTGTCGATACGTGGAAGGTTTTCTAGCCCAAAAAATAATCTATCGTAAAAAGAAAAAAATAAAATTGACAATAGGTAAGTCGATTGTCAAAGTAAGCTTTATTGATATTGATCTATTTGTATGTAAAACGAGTGATTAATTAGTCAGTAAATATGAAAAGAATTCAGATGTGTAACAAATTTGATTCCACAAATAACTCTTTGAATTGTAAGCCGTTTTTTTTTTGCGTCATTTGCACCATTGCCTTTCACCTAAGTAGCTAGGTTACTTCATAAGGACAGGACTATCTATTTTTACCTGGATATCCTGCAGGCTTAGAGAATCTGCTTCGTTTTACGACAGTGTCGAAAACCCGAGAGCCCGGTCATACATTTAGTAATCGAAATTCTTAATAATATGTGTTATAATGGATGTGTTCATGGTTCAACACAAGTGAACAACAGATACCTACGTATAATAACGACTTGAGAGGGTGTTTATAGACACATACAAGAATATATTGCATATTCCTGGCACTGAAAAGCAACGCCAGATCTGGTTCTGCTAACTCAAGCATTAGTAGCAAAAAGTTATAAGGTAGGTAGGGTGATTGTGCTGGTTTACCGTCCAGTTCCTATATTCGTCCATTTAACTAAGCATATGCGTAAAACTTGAATACAAGCCTACCTTCCCGCGCAAGTTTGGACTTTTTGTGATCCGTAATGTCTAAGCAACAGTTCTAAGATGAAAATATGATTAGACAGAGAATTTTTTTAAAATAACGTCCGTAGCAACTTCGCTTACGTGCCTCGAAGAAGCCATTGCGTTAGAAAAAATATGGCGACGAAAAAAGTTCATGTTAGATACCTAATTAAGTTTCCGTCCACTCCTTTGTTAGTGCTTCACAATTATAAAAATATTTAAAAGACGTGGACGAAAACCAAAAATAGCTTAAAAAGTTGGTTTTAGTTTTCGTCCATAAACGAATACCTACTGGGGTTGATGAAAATTAAGAAATAGTTATTCTTTTGAAATCTTAAAGAAATAATTAAAGATAACGGCACACTGTCATAGCGACACATATTTCGGATAGTTTTTTTTTTTAATCTGTACTGTACCTAATATAAAAAAGCAAGTCTTTTTTTTTGTTTATACATGCTAATCTAAGGAACCACAAGCTAGTAGATATGTTGTTGATTAAATAAAAGTATATATAATTGGATGTTTACGCTACACTCCTTTTTCTACACTGTGGTCGAAAACTAGCTCACACTCGGACGAAAACCAATTTTATTGGACAAAAACTGGCGAAATCCCTACTTTTTCTAAAAATATTTTTTATATAAAAAAAGCCGTGAAAGTGATGTGTTGTCATGTGATGTTAATATGGGTACCTACTTCAGGATATTTATTTCGCATCACAAAGCTAGCAACTCTGATAATTGGACGAAAACCGGCGCAATACCCTATATCTAAGTCTGTTTCACACAGAGTTTCAACACAACGCTCCTTCGTCTTAACCCGACGGCCGGACAGTGAGATACCCATTGCTCGCAATACCTATCTACTATCGTTAATAGTACGAAATAATGATTAGGTGATGAACAGCAAATGTAGACTGTCCACCTAAAATATGCTTTTCTTATACTTTCAGATGTGAACCGCAAGCATACCCTTTCAAACACCGTAAGCCCCGAGATTCTTGTTGGTCAGATATGGCTACAAGATGAGGTCACACCTGTAGAGATTATTGAACTGAATACTTCCGCTGAGCTGGATCCTTCCGCAAACCAACGCCTCGATAACCGTTTAAACCATGCCTGGAGTTTCTCTAACAATGAGAAGCTTCAACAGCTAGAAGATAGTTATAGAATAAACAAGAAAGCAAGAGAAAGACGTCGCCTGAACCATGAAAACCAATGTCGTACTACAGACACTGCAACAAACACAAGCAATCACTTTGTAAACAATAATTTTTATTCTGATTTCCTTGAAAACCAGTATCTTGACGACAGAGAATTAATAAATCATCAAGTAAATTGTTTTACAATGATTAACAAAAATTTCACTAACTCCTGTTCTTCGTCAGAAGCAGACATCGAAATAATGAATTCCGATGATTTACCAATGGCTCCTAATGACTGGGAAGCAAGTAAACATTCTTACGAAGAGGAAATTATAACATATGACCCTGAATTAGACAAAGAAACAAGGACAATTTGGATTTATTCGTTTAAAAATAAACATTTACTAGCAGATGATTATGAATTGACGGACGCGGTCACAAGAGATATGTCCTTTTCTTCAACTTCAAGTTCTGCAGAGAGATATGAAGAAAAGGCTAAGGATAAAAGCACAAATATTCGTCGACTAGGTTCACCGATCCCTGCTACTTACATTCCAAGACTTAATTTAACGTTCGGTCCAAATTTGTCTACAGTCAGCGAAGTTTCTGAATCCAACAAGCAAACTTCACCTAATCTATCGCACAAATCACCTAATCTATCACACAAATCACCTAAAGCTAGGTTTCAAAAACATAAAAATAGTTGGGTCATGGCTGAAACGGAGAAATTAGACAGTTCGAAATCAGGTCGTAAACTTGAAAAGTCTACGAACGTCGTTAATTGGATGGCTTTATCACCTAGAGAAAAAAGACAAAGATCGCAACAACGGACTGATAAATGGGTGGGGGACCTCCTGAAGTTAGAGACACTCCCGACTGAAGAAAGTAACCAGCAGCATACAGAAGATAGCGCGGGGCAAGATAACAATCTAAGATTACAAGTAGACGTGGATGTACATTTTAATGTCAATGAGAAAACTCCAGAAAAAAAGTCTATAGGAACGCCAAACAGCGCTAATGTAAACATGAAAACAAATACTGACAAAGTATATTCAATTGATTTACTAAAACGTCCCCCATTTGACACACAAGGTGATGCGCTAGATAGAGGAGATCATAAGCAATTTGGACAAACCCAGCAAGTTCTATGCTTCAGCGGACCCTCACACATCTATGAAACCATGGAATTTCGTGATAACTTACACATGCGTATAGTTGGAAAATTGACCTTAATTGAAGAGCGTTCCGTAGAAATGGATCCCGAAGTTTGGGAACGCGAACAAAATATAGAGGTAGAAACAGCTACTTACGATTATTTAACAGACAAATTAAAGTTAGCTAAAAAAGATGCCGATCAAACGTGGTTGAAAAATAACGCGCCGTTCCTGGTTCCATCTTCGTGGCAAGATTATGCAGCAGTAGCAGAACCTCCGCTAAGAATAGAAATGTCGAATCCCAATGTCGCCGTCCCAGCAAACAGCATACCGTGGTACAAACGCTTCTTTAAAAGTATTAACTGTTTTAAGTAGAATCTATTTAAAATAAAACTACACGAATGCTTTCAATTGGCGAATTTATTAAATTCAATCACTATCAACTTCCAGTAATTGAAGTACTTACATAAAATAAACTGCTATTTAAAGGTACTTTGCAAAAGAGTTCACGACACAATAATAATTCAGCATTTTTCTGTACGTACACACAGAAGATCATACTATCACAATGTTTTACACACAAACAATCATCGTTTTAATAGCGCACAATATTCTGTCGTATATTTGAAGATGATTTTAAAATCAATTAATTTCCTGCTAATTTTTTTGGCAAAAGATCCTGGGTTTATATATATACTTATTGGTAACGTTGAACATTTTACGCAAACAACGTACCAAAACTCAAAACGTCACGCACTATTAAAACATGTCATAAAAAAATTCACAAACCATTAGGGTGTTACCACTCCCGCTCGGTTTACTCGTCGATTGATAAGATTTGATAAGAGGCAAGTGAAAGTCTTTGACGTGGAAACTTTTTACAACATTGTTCAATGAGAATTTTACTATTCAATCAATTAAAAATCAAGCGGATGCGGAATAAGGAATGTACAGTATCATATAAACTGGAACTGTAAATAGACAGAGACTTAACTAAACAAAAATCCCAGTTTTATAAACTAATCATAATGTGAAATGCATCGTCACTATGGCATTCACGTCGGTCTCCGTCGTAAGGTCGGCACATTATCACGCTTTTACGTTAAATACGTATTGTTAATAAATATACGGCCTATCACACGTTGCATGAAAAGTTCAGAATCTACACAGTATATTACATTAATTCTTCAACAAATGCATAAACTTTTTAATTTGTATGAGTATTTATTAATATATCTATAACGTAATATTTTTATCAACTATAGGAGGCAAGGACAGTGCTACATAATACGTAGTTACATCGAAACATTAGTCCAATCTATTTATTTATCTAGAACGAAAGAAACATACAGACGTTCTTCTATGAAATATATCGATGCAACTGTTTAGCAAAATGTGAAACACTATTAGAGCCAAAAGTATAGTGCTTCAGGTAATTGAGACGATTATGCGCCATATTACATTTATATATTTAAGAAGTGATGAAATACATTAGAAAAAACTGGCGTTAGTGATAAAGGTCGCAACGAGCACATACATTGCGGGATTATTTTTCATTTCGGATGACTGTCACACTTTTGAGTCATTATAAGCGGGACACGCCCTTTTAAAAATACCTATAATTATTTTATAAGAAAGTAATAGTAAACGTACAAAATCACTGAGACCTGCTCAATCATACACACAGGAATGCCGCCGTAATATGGACTTTAAAGTGTATTATTGTAAAATTTATATATCAATATTTAAATAATCGAGGGTAAATATATAATTACATGATTTAATTTTAAAATGCTCAAATGTTAAACTTTAAAACCACTGCGATCAAGTATCACTCTTATCTCCGAACTCGGTATAAGTATCTTACAGACAATAAATAAAACTCCGCGGTTTTGTAGATTTATTGACCTAGTTACAGCTACAATAAGGCCTATATTTTACGTGTCGATTAAATTTGACTTCAGGAAAGGAGTAACGTTGTAAACACTAAAGTTGCTCCAGGGAAATTCAAATTTTCTAGTGTTTTTTTTTTGTATTTTGCAGCTCAATCGGACAATAAGGCATAAAATGTATTTACGGTAATTACATGTTTATATTTACACATCTAAACGCATTAAAACCTTCATCATCACTCTCTCAGTTACAGATATTTTATTTCACAGGGTACCCTGCTGCTCATCAACCTTAAATTCGGCGAGATGCAATGTAGGGCTTCTGCTATCGCTCGAGTTTGCTAACGCGCTGTGCAAGCACATAAGTACTATGACCAGAAAGCCAATTTCCATCTAGCTTCAAAAAACGAGGTCCTCACTTCGTCGGGATCCTTTAGTTTTTTAAGTGCGTGATTACTCAAAGACTCCTGGACCAATTTGAAAAATACTTTTTTCTATTTGAAAGAGTGTATACTATTTAAGTTTACCATGACCATCCAGGTCCATGGTCATCAGATCAGTATCTGATAATGGGATCCTGGAGAAATCGAGGAAATAGGCACACTCGTAATCGTAATTCTATATGTATCTTACTATAAAAGTTGCAAACTATTTAAACTTAGCTGAGGTACCACAACTAATAAGTGTAAAGTTAAGAAGTCTGCGTTTCTGGTTTTGTTTCTTCGTTATTGAACAACATTACCGCAATTAAAACTATTTTGCACATTTTAGCATTTTTAGGGTTCTGTAAGTTAAAAGGAAAAAAACGGAACCCTTAAAGGATCACTTCAACTTTTAATTAATGGCCTCTGTGGAAGAGACACCACAATTTTGCCAATAACACGTGCGGACTGTTAATAAACCATCAAACGTTGGAGAGTGTTTAGCGTGAATTAATAGTAAAAAATTATATCTTTCTTTTTAATGAATTAATGAAAGTAGAAAATAAAAGAATTTCTTCGCAGATACAGACTGACAAGTGACAAGTCCTATGACCACAGATTATGATCAGTAATTTATATGATCACTTTGCTGTCCGTCTGTCTGTCTGTATTGTATTAAAGTCAGTTGTATTTGTAAAAAGTTTTTTAAACACGTTCAATATCTCGTCGCAATGTCACCTCCGCGATAATCCATCCGTTCGTTTATACCCTTCTGCGGCCGTATTATGACATCTTAAAACCATCATGTTTTATGTGTGAGAAAAGGATAGTGCTATTCGTCCTGTATAGCTCCGTCTCTTTTTCACACCGAAAACATGATGGTTTTAAGAGGTCATAATACGACCCCTGTTCGTCGTATTTGTTTTTATTGTGACGGAACTTTCAAGTCTACTTTTATGTTACTGGCGATTTCAAACGAATCGCGCGTCACGTTATTAGAAAAAAAAAGAATTATAATACGAAAAGTGGAACCCTAATTCAGTTTCAGCTCGCACGAAAGCCAAATAAAAACTAACGTGTAGATTGTCTAGTTTAAAATTGGGCTCCACAACACTCAATTGTCATTATCAGCAACACAACTGTCATAATATTGCCTATGTAAAGGCATTGGAAGGGGCGCGCAATTGTACATTAGACGATCTATACGACGGTGCATTCACGTTGAAAGCTGGTAGCTGATGCATTTTGCCGGCGCTTAAAAGTGGCGACTCGCATTGATTGTCGTTGTTGATTGGTGCAGTTTCAATACGCATTGTGTGACCGGTAAGAGCTCATACACACGAACGGCATGTTGCCAAAGGCAGACGACTGCCGTCGCCAAATGTCGTCGTCTGCTGATACCTCAGCCGTTGGGAACATGCCACTCGTGTGTTTAAGCTCGAGTCCATTCCCGTTAAGAATATTGACTTATCGTTATCACTCAGCTTAGCCACGTCCCTTAACCAATTAGATAATAGCAATTAAAAAGCCGTGTTCACATTAACCAGGTGATTTAAGCTATTTAGACAGTACGGATGCGTATTTTTTCAACTGTGCTTACATTTTAAAATAACTGCTTTATATTTGAACATACTGTGTACATAATAAGAAGTTTGCTTTAATATTAATGGTCTATTTTTTACGAATTGTCCTTTACTTTAAACAATGAGAATAGTGACACTTCAGTTACTATTTTCCTAACGAGAATGGATTATAGTGTCTACATCCTTTCAGCCTTCTACGTGAATGCTCGGCTTACAACTCACACCGAGACGCAGCCCGACGAAGTAGCCAGTTTGCGCTACGCATCGCGAAGTCGTAAGATATGTTCGAATTACGCTATACAAGGTGCAGGTGGAATCATCCCTGCGGAGTATGAATTTCCCCACTGAAATAAGATCCTCTCTCAGCAGTACATAACGCTCTATATTGCATCGCTGTTAATAAAAGTGTGCACAGCGTCGCGTCTCGTTATGAGCTGACCCTTACGTATGTAGTAATTCTTGTATTTTAACATTCTAAATCGAGCCTAAAGCTAAGTTCACATTTTTGGGTTGTGTTGTGGAACCTTCTGACGCAATTGTCTACAAACTCGTTGTGATATGACGTAAGCTTGAATAGAGTCGTTTGATTGGTGTATCCCGCACCACACGACACAGCAATGTGCCTGTAGCTTTGGGATACCGTAGTAATTAATTATCAAGTTCGTCCTTTGAGGCGTGGTGTGCGTGAGACGAGGTAGGCTCGTCACGAGAGCGCGATCTCCTGGCGGATGTAGAAGAGGATGTAGGGCTTGCAGGCCGCCACCGCCGCCGCGTCCGTGGCGCGCACCGTCTGGTCGTTGAAGTGGAACCACTGCGAGTCGTTGATCGCGAACGCCGTGTAGTGGCCCGACCCGGCACTGTGGGGAGATGGGGCTGTTAGTTCGTATTTCAACATGTTGCTTCTGAGGAGAAACTGATCCTCCAAATTCTATGTCTCCAGTATAACACACAGGTATAGAATGGAAAAACTATTGTCAATAGTGTTAAGCCGTGTACGCACGTACGAACAAATTTGTAGCAATACACAACAAGTTGGTTAGCACGTGTGTACCACTAACGAATATCGAACACTCTACTCGTCAAACATGTTTGCGGCGATCATATTATTATGTTCTGGACAGTGGTCTTCATGAATCAATACGAACACAAAAAAAACTGTTCGCTACTGCACAATCGACCACTTCCTACGACACCGCCATGGTTATTTAAGGGTGTTCGCGACTATTGTGCGCGAACTCGATTCGAACTATGTTCAAGTTTGATATTTGTATTCGTTATGTTTATGTTCATACATGCGTACACGGCTTCAGGTACCATCAGCTCCAGGAACAAGTATATCGCAACGAGTTCGCCTTGCTATCGCCTGGTGAGCTACACGAGAGGGAGATTCTTCAGCGAGTGTATCGTCACCATACACTATCGCCTATTACACTATTTCATATCCTGCAGGAGAGGCTACGAGCCTAAAATAGTACGCTCATAGTACAGTACTCACCCCGAGCCGTGATGCACGATGACGGCGGCGAGGTCGTACAGGTTGTTGTACCACGCTCATAGTACAGTACTCACCCCGAGCCGTGATGCACGATGACGGCGGCGAGGTCGTACAGGTTGTTGTACCACGCTCATAGTACAGTACTCACCCCGAGCCGTGATGCACGATGACGGCGGCGAGGTCGTACAGGTTGTTGTACCACGCTCATAGTACAGTACTCACCCCGAGCCGTGATGCACGATGACGGCGGCGAGGTCGTACAGGTTGTTGTACCACGCTCATAGTACAGTACTCACCCCGAGCCGTGATGCACGATGACGGCGGCGAGGTCGTACAGGTTGTTGTACCACGCTCATAGTACAGTACTCACCCCGAGCCGTGATGCACGATGACGGCGGCGAGGTCGTACAGGTTGTTGTACCACGCTCATAGTACAGTACTCACCCCGAGCCGTGATGCACGATGACGGCGGCGAGGTCGTACAGGTTGTTGTACCACGCTCATAGTACAGTACTCACCCCGAGCCGTGATGCACGATGACGGCGGCGAGGTCGTACAGGTTGTTGTACCACGCTCATAGTACAGTACTCACCCCGAGCCGTGATGCACGATGACGGCGGCGAGGTCGTACAGGTTGTTGTACCACGCTCATAGTACAGTACTCACCCCGAGCCGTGATGCACGATGACGGCGGCGAGGTCGTACAGGTTGTTGTACCACGCTCATAGTACAGTACTCACCCCGAGCCGTGATGCACGATGACGGCGGCGAGGTCGTACAGGTTGTTGTACCACGCTCATAGTACAGTACTCACCCCGAGCCGTGATGCACGATGACGGCGGCGAGGTCGTACAGGTTGTTGTACCACGCTCATAGTACAGTACTCACCCCGAGCCGTGATGCACGATGACGGCGGCGAGGTCGTACAGGTTGTTGTACCACGCTCATAGTACAGTACTCACCCCGAGCCGTGATGCACGATGACGGCGGCGAGGTCGTACAGGTTGTTGTACCACGCTCATAGTACAGTACTCACCCCGAGCCGTGATGCACGATGACGGCGGCGAGGTCGTACAGGTTGTTGTACCACGCTCATAGTACAGTACTCACCCCGAGCCGTGATGCACGATGACGGCGGCGAGGTCGTACAGGTTGTTGTACCACGCTCATAGTACAGTACTCACCCCGAGCCGTGATGCACGATGACGGCGGCGAGGTCGTACAGGTTGTTGTACCACGCTCATAGTACAGTACTCACCCCGAGCCGTGATGCACGATGACGGCGGCGAGGTCGTACAGGTTGTTGTACCACGCTCATAGTACAGTACTCACCCCGAGCCGTGATGCACGATGACGGCGGCGAGGTCGTACAGGTTGTTGTACCACGCTCATAGTACAGTACTCACCCCGAGCCGTGATGCACGATGACGGCGGCGAGGTCGTACAGGTTGTTGTACCACGCTCATAGTACAGTACTCACCCCGAGCCGTGATGCACGATGACGGCGGCGAGGTCGTACAGGTTGTTGTACCACGCTCATAGTACAGTACTCACCCCGAGCCGTGATGCACGATGACGGCGGCGAGGTCGTACAGGTTGTTGCCGAGCCCGGAGCGCCGCGTGTCGGGCACGTTGCTCAGCACGAAGCGCGACATGTCCAGCGAATGTAACGGGAACGATATGCTCGTGTCCACCTTGGTTCTAACAACAAAATATAAAAATGTTATGTGAGGATATCATAATGTGGTGTGAAAAGCAGGTTCCGTTTTTTAAATTGAGTGAGTAATAGTTCCTCTGTCATTATTAAACTGGCCCTTAGATTGTTTTATTATTATAATTCAAACTTTAAAAAATATTTTTTTAATTGCATTTTATCTGGCGATTGAAAAATCGGTCCTTATAATTTTTGAACACCTAAATGTTAAAAAAATAAATAAATATTGGATAGGTAGGTTTTCTGTTTACCTGAAATAGTTATGCCACCGGAATCTCTTGAGATGTAGACACAATACGTTGGGTAATCGGCGAATCCAGAACTGTTTGGTTGACTTCTGTTTGCTCTTACAACTGCTGCAGAAGTAACGTTCCGTGTCTGCTAACTCTTCCACCTGCACAGAAAACTTGAATGTTAGAAAAAAGATAACTCACACACACATGCTAAGATCTTCTCGTCATCAGTAATCTGTATATTCTTATTCACAAAATTACCTTTCAATTTTGCATAATCTGGACATATTTATGTTTGTGACTGTGTATAAACAGCAATAACAATGACTTCTTTGTGCAAACTCTTAGATAATTTTGCAATCTACCTAAATATTTGAATGAAGCCTTTCGTAGATATCATTTCAATCTTTTAAGCCACTTGCGTCGGATTGGTACGACGAGATGCGCAAGACTTGTAGCCAATCTTCAATCCCCAAAGATGACAGGAGAGCTGACGAGATGGCGTATTGTATCATGGATGAGCGACTCCGGCAGAATTAACGCGTGCGTGTTTGTCGGACGGGAGGCGAGTAAAACTTAAAAGGTTAAATATTCGAATATGCGTATCCTTACAAATAATTCGTAGAAGTATAATTAGGTACCTGGACAAAACTCGACAGACAATCGGCAAGGGCGACGGGAGCGTCGTGCCGGCCGGTCTCCGGTAGCTCGAGGGACAGGTCCAGGAACGGGTCGAACTTCTTGCTCTCCGTGCCACACGCTAGGCATCGAACCTACAAGAAAAAACAGTATAGGAACTATTATGATAGTTATCTTTATATATGAGGAGAAACTGACTGACTGACTGACATATCAACACTCAGCTGAAACTACTGGCACTAGGAACTTGAAATTTTGCATAAGGTTTCCTTTTATGACGTAGGTAGGCGAGCACTGAGAGAGGATTCTCCAAAATTCACTTCCTAAAGGGATGAAACAGGGGTCAGGGGGGGTAGGTTTCTCCATACAAACTATGGAGAAACCTACTTTCACGCCAGCGAAGTCGCTGGCAGAGGCTAGTTTAGTAAAATTTTCTATACAACGAGAAAAAAACCGGCCAAGTGCGATTAGGACTCGCGCACGACAAGTTTCGTAGCGTTAGTAGCAAGAAACGGCAATGAAAATACGTTTGTTGTATGAGAGCCCCACTTAAATATTTATTTTATTCTGTTTTTAAATACATCAACTGAGAAAATTTCTATTGTCTAGCTATTATGGTTCATGAGCTACAATCTGGTGAGAAACAGACTGACTGAATAACTCCACTGTTATAGGAATAGGGACCCTATTGCTATTATACCATATTGTAATACCCCCAAAATAGGGGGTATAACCCAGCTCACTGCAACACCAGGGACCCATCCGGGTCGAAGCCTACTGGGGCCAGGGTTATCCGAAAGGGCGCTCGAGCCCCGGTATGAAGGCTAGAAGGAAGGGGGTGGGTCTTTTAGTCAGTAAGAGTCTGACACTATCTCCCGCTCCGCCCAAAAAACTGATCTATAAACAAGATAT
This sequence comes from Mythimna albipuncta, assembly GCA_929112965.1. Lineage (NCBI taxonomy): Eukaryota > Metazoa > Arthropoda > Insecta > Lepidoptera > Noctuidae > Mythimna > Mythimna albipuncta. Next base: position 6,066,939 of record OV815973.1, read on the forward strand.
TTTAACAGTTTTTAAGATATTCGTCGTAAGCGTTGCGGTGATGTTACAAGCATAGATAGTAAAATGTCAGTACTTCACTTTGCAGCGTGCCGCCGAAAACCGCCGTGACGATAGACGCGGAGGGCGCGCGAGGCAGGAAGCTGGCGTCCGCGCGCTCCGCCGCCGGCACCAACTGTTGGAGCTCCGTGTGCAGTCTGGACGGACAAACAGTATCAGCAACATAGGCATATCGATACAGACAACCCTTCCTTCTTTACATTAGGAGGGGACGCCGCTAAGTTGCTTAGCTATGTAAATAAAACTAGTACACTGAAGTTAGTATATTTAAAGGACTTTATGGATTCTTGAATCAACAAAAGGCGTTCAATGATAGAGTTTTAAAAACCGTTCAACTCTTGTCTCTTGTTCTATTGACATGAGCACAGTCGTTGACGAGGAGACATCAATACGAGGACTTCATTCCACCATATTATTTCTAGCCTACTCTTAGTCTGTCCTGATGTTTAGAAATACTATTTTTATCTTTATTTATATTTAAATTAGTGAATGATGTTTTCTGTTTCACTAATGTAAAGTTTTTCCTTTTATGTTACACATAGAATTTGTGGATTGTTAGATTTTGTTTTAACAATATACTTGCATTAGGTAAATCTCTTTAAAAATAAAAAAAGTAAATATGGGCCAGTAAGTTGTGAACTCTCACCTGTCAAGCATGTAACGCAGGAACTCATGAGCATCCTGCTGCTGGTAACCCCTAAATCTCGGCACCACCTTCCAGATGACCAGGAACAGGCATTCCGGGGAGATCGCGCCCTTAGAACCACACCCGCTGTTTAAGTTTATTAACACCTGGAAATGAGACGTATTGTTTAGAATAGAATAGAATAAACTTTATTGTACACCAAAATAGTAACAATTTCACAGAAACTTAAACCTATGTGCACAATGGCGGTCTTATCCATGAAAGCGATGTCTTCCAGACAACCTTGGGATGGAATATAAGAACTTAAAAAAAAGGGGGCAGTCTGCGGTGTACTTCAAGCAATATAAATTAAGGGAAAAGTAGCATAAAAAATCAGACTCCAAATATGTATTTAAGGCGTATAGTCCCTTGAACCATCTGACCGAAATTATGTGAACGCAACTCTCGCACTCGCCTAGTACGCAAATCTGTGCATTTATTTGCGGCCAGAGCAGCGCCCGGAAAGCGCTTCAAATCCATTTTCTCTGCAAGATATTGATTGATTTACATATGCAATGTTCACTTTGAAGAATTTTAACCACCAATTTTTATGTGTAAAAATGTTTCTAGAGGTCCAAGCCGTTTCGAAGGAGTAGGGAAAAGTTGCGAAATTGCTAAATTTTTTTTTGACAATAGTATTAATTGCACGAAAAAATCAAATGTTGATATTATTGTTCATGAATCTATAATAAACATATATTTTTTTTCAAACCAATTGACCTAGCCGTTACGGAGTAGGCCTCAGAAAATCACTGTTTTATGGCACTTTTCGGGCGCTTGGCCCTTAACTCAAATTTGTATTTTAATAACGGCGGCAGTTTATCTGTCAAGAAAAATATTAAAATTCTAGTTGGAATATTATAAATGGAATATTATTTCGACACACACAAAAAATAAATCGGCAATGCGACGTCAGCTCGTCACTCATGCACACTCAATTCGTTAGTAATTTTATTTTGTGGAGGACACTCGTCATAATATACGAAAGCTTATTTAGCCATTTGTTTTACTATAATGAACGCCGCACACGTAAGACGTAATATGCCACTGATTGTCAACAGTATTTAAATGAACTTTGTTCTGTGATACATCTATTATTGCCTAAATGGTTCAAAGCTGAATTGATTAGATAGAATGTATAATAGAATGTCTGCTGTTGATTTGTTAAAACAAACCATATAGGTATTTAGTCCACTATGTCCTACCGCTAGGCAAGGCTTCCCTCTCCCTTTTTCCAAACACTACCACACCCGTCTTTGGCCATTGCAGCCTAGTCCCTCAGGTAACAGTCAAGTTCATCTCTCAATATAAATAATTAGCTTCTGCACGAGATTTTATACTCTCCAGGCTTCTCCAAACAAACTATGGATTCTCAATTCATGCTTTTAGGGTGCGAATTTAAAAAAATCCTGTCTGAGTGCTTGCCTACATCATAAAAGGAAGCTTTATGCAAAATTGCATGCACCCAGTCAGTCAGTTTCTCCTTTTATTTATATAGATACATTACTATACTAATATTACCTTTCTCAACTCCTCAGCCATGACAACATCGTGCATCTCCTGCCTCGTGTAACTCCGAGAGTGATACACTTTTCGTCCGTTTGTCTTCATTTCTAACGAAGGTAGTTGACTAAAGTAACAACTAAATTCTTGTATATTGTTAAGACTTTGTAGTACTGCATTCATAAAACAAGTATTGCCTAAATTTTTTAATCCTACAATTTTCTTCTCCCGTTGACTCTTTCCATTGCATGGTGATGATTTCTTTTCTTTAACTCTAGTACTTTGTGTAGAACTGTTCTCTGTGGAACTGCTGTCGTCAGAGTGAGTACGTTTGCGTGAACGAGGTCTTAAACTCCGCACTGGTTCCTCGGAATTCTGAAAAAATTTAAGATAATTACTGTAAAACTAATTTATATTTCAATTGTTACTTTTTTGTATTCAAGAAATAATATTCATATGCTAATTTAAAAACAATTTCATGCTTATTGTAAATGTAAACAATAATAATTCGAACAGGGAAAGAAGACATGAAAATGTTTTGCATGACTCACTAATATTTACAACACAAATATAAATACTTATATTGCAGTGACAGCAAGAAATTCGTATTTATTTATATTGTGTAACATTATTAGGTAAGACTCTAGGTTAAAATACAAAGTAAATGATTTATTATACAAGCAATCACATACTTTGAATTATCTATTTGTAACGTGTCTGGATCTGATAAGTGATAAGTACAAAAAGAAAACATTACCTACCTTAATACTTTTTGAAGGTTTATTTTCACTAGTATCCAAAGTAAGATTTGGTCCGTCACCAAAAGAGTCCGTAGATATGACTTCTGCTGGCCTTGAGTCATCCCCGCTTCCACTTGGAGATGCTGGCTTGTCAGATACTGAAGTACTGGAGCCCAGACTGTTGCCACCTTCACTGCCATCCTTGCTGTTATCTTCACTTGGTTCCAAGTTACCATTCCTTTCTACATCATGTTGCCTCCGAAGTTGCATAATACTTTGTCTAATTTTGTCTATTGGGTTGTATTCCAAGTCATTTGATACATAATCATCACATTTATAACTGAAAACAATCAATGAAATTATTTTTAATCATTTAAAACAAGGAAAGTCTGTATTAAAACAACTAAAAACATTTCATGCACAACAAAACCAAAACTCAAACTTTTGATCTAAAAACTTAAGTACATAAAACTATTTTTATCATACTAGTTTTAAAATTGTAAATAATGAAAATTGCTTTACCAGTAAACAGAATACACCTCACAGCTCATGCAGAGCTGATGGTCCAATGCCTCGGCATGAAGCTTTGCATGTCCATTGACATAGCGACCACAATTGATCACCCCGCATTGCAGGCACAACCAGTTTTGATCCTCTACAGCACATTCTAAAAAAAAAAAAAACAATAATATTTCTTTTTTAAATAATAGGTAATACCAGTAACCAGCCAGTTTAACTATAATTATTACTTATTTCCTTACACTGTTTTATTTAGTTCAGCATCATAATTTTCAATATGTACCAAGTTTTTTTTAATTTCTAGTTTGGTTTGAATTCAAACTGAACTAGGCAACTAATTGTGGTTCTTACCAAATTTAGCTTGCTTCCTTATTACAAACTCTAGGTACAAACTTTATTCAGTCTGCAAAACAAACTGATAGTACAGTGTTATTGTATCTGTTTATTTTGGTAACATCTATGTCGTACAGATATATAGATAGGAGTGTGCTAAAATACTTCGAACTTCGCTCATAGTCTGAGGCTGAAAGAAACCAAATAAACCTGCTACGTATGAGCAAATTAGACCATATTAAGATTATTTTTATGGGTCATTACATTACGCATGATATTTCTCAGAGTGGACTTCCTTAGAATTTACGGTATAGCGGAAGCGGTGACGGCAGCATTAACATAATCATATACGACGCCATGGTGGACGACTAGTTTCCAGTCCGAAATAGCCCAGCATGATGTGGATAACATTATTTTAACCATCGCGTCAGAAATGCGACATCGTCAGTCACGGTCACCCATACCGCGCCCCCCTCCCGTGCCCTTCGAACAGCTGATTATTAAAGTTCGTTGTATTGATTTTTCTAAGCTAACCTCCCGTTATGAGTACAATGCGGCAACTTTTCACAGATACTCATTATAGGAAACTGGCTACAGTATTTTACCTACAAGAAAATTAATCTATTTACCTGAACAATTGAAGTTCTTTGTGATCGTCGTGTCCTCAACGATGAAATTATCTACCTTGACGTTATCTAATAAATGTGTACATTCCATTCTTCATAATACGATAGAATCGAAATAGTAACACACCAATTTAATTCATAGAAAATTAAATAAAATTGATTTTTATAGCAGGTTGAGGCGCATCCTCAAGCTCAATTTACTCGTACCAAGCAAGCCCAAAACGAATGAACGAGAGTAACATATTTTATTTCCCTCATTTCATTGGTCAAATTCTAGAGAGAGAGCGAGAAGGCAAGCTCGTTTAAAAACAACAATTACGCTTCGTTCGGATACGCACCACAGAAATAAAAGAAATGGATTTTGACAGTTCAAAAAAAGTAGGATTTTTTTATCATTTAAATTAATAAAATAAACATTTGGAAAATGAAGAGAATGATCCGTATTTTATTTATACAGACTCTACAGAGTAGGTAGAAACAACTACATTAAAAAGTGTGATAAGATCGATAAATCCAGGCTGTTAAGTTTTTCTGCTGAAATGATTTTTTTGTAAACATCCTCTCGAAATAGTGCCAGCTAGGGCTTGCACTTTCTTATTTTTCTTGAATCATTCAACTGGATATCTTATGAGCGTGCACCAAGAATCTTTAAATCTACCAGACATGGAAGATGGACGTTTCAGTATGTTACAAAGTACTCTGTGGATACTTTAGTACTTATTCTCATCTATGCTGTGGATGGACGCAAGCTCTATGCATGGTAGCTGTTCCCAATGGAACCTACACATACATACATAACATACATATTTTTAAGTTATGAAACAAAATGTATTTTCAGTTGTCAATTGCATGGTGTGGTTGTCATTTCTCCTCATCCTCAAGCTCCTCAAATTCCTTGTCTCCAACTCCTCATTACTTACATTTGGTCCTTCGAGCCGGATGAGAAGAAATGACAACCGGTGTGGTTGTCATTTCAATTGATAAACAAATCAATGGTTAATGACCTGTCTGAAACAGTACCCATAGCCAAGTTGCTAATCTGCAATAGTTAAGAGGCCGGCAACAGATGAATACGAAAAAAAAAGAACAAAAAAAGAACGAAATACAATTCGCTTAAATTTCTTTTTGTTTTTTTAAAAAAGAAAGACGTAGGAACTTAGATAAATGTTGTCTATAATCGAATATCATCATAATATGCTGGAAATATGCTCCAACTGCAAATGAGCGTGGTATTACGTTTGTATGGAAATTTATTTGTCGCCGGCCTCTTAAGCTTCAAATGTACGGGAATGACGTCGCCTAAACGCTCAGTCAAGTGGTCAGAATAAGCGTTTTCGACGCAAGCGAAACAGGTTGTAACTTGGTTAGGGAGGCAGGCATTTTGAAGCCACAGAGTACTTTGTAACATACTGAAATAGAGAACAATCTTGGGGGGAAAAAAGGGAACCCGAAACTAGCGCCACCTGTAGTTTAAAGTTGAAGTTACACTTTTGCACGCACACAGCAGCAGCTGTACACGTATTATATGTGTACTGCTGCTGCTGTGTGCGTGGGTGCTGCCGTGTGCGTACATATATGCAGTTGTGTGCACTTTATAATATTCTTACTTTTATTTTGTAGGCTTGGTAGAATAAATGAAATACAATTTAATTATCTTTAATGTTTATTCATAAAGTTCTTAAATTTATGTTTATTACATAATTGGGTACTAATTAGACATCGTGTTTAGACATTTTATAATGGTTTTGTAGAGCGAAATCTTTGGTAAAAAAAACAATAAGCCCGACTTTGAGAATAATTACATCAATAAACTTTTCCAAAAGACGATTTTCTGAAAGAAACTGGTTTTGCAGAATGTTATAAATAAAAACATGAACAAATCCTACTTTTCTCAGCTTATTAAGGATTTATCACTAAATACTTTCATATGTAAACATTTAAGTTATTATTAACTAGCTTTTGCCCGCACCCACGTACATAATAATTATATAGCCTATATCACTTAGGAATACAGCAGCTTTCTATCGGTGAGAAAATTTTAGTACTTTCAGAGATTACCTCCTACAAACAAAAAAATAAACAAACTTTACCTCTTTATTATATTAGTACATATAGATTCACTTAATTCAGATGTATACATAAAAAAATAATTAAATCAAATAAAACATTACAATAATCAAAACTAAAGAACATCACTTGGCATTTAGAAAATTCAAAAACAAATGTACTAAAATTAAAAAAAAAAAAAACAAAATGAAAATACAAATAAAATAACACATTACAGAATCAATCACAAAATTAGACATACGAAATAATTACAATTTAAGTATGGTAATTAGAGTATAGTAGAATTTTGCAGAGTTAACCGGTTTGATTACTGTATAGAGTGAATGCTTCGAAAATTACAATTTTATTTCAGTTTCAGTATACAGATCAAAACTAAGCATGAATTGGATTAAACATTAAACATGAACACTCTTTCAATTAAGTTTTCTCAAAAAACAAACTCAAACACATTATTTCCTTATTTAATGTATGTATGCAAGGCCAAATTACGAAATTAATTGATGTGTCTTTTAAAAAGATTACAGTATATCAATTAACAGAGGGTAATCCCGTTGAGTATAGTGGCCATACATTCTAGTAGAGCAGCGACCAGCTAATTCCTTTTGTTGAAGTAAAAATTGCTTTTAGCGATAAGACCACCCATTGTTTATTTTCGGTGTACAATAAAGAGTTTTATCTATCTAATATTTGGTTAGGAATATTTTTTTGATGCCGTCGACCACACATACGAAATCTTTACAGTCAATTTGAAACACTACAATTTCATTACCATACTGCATTGTAGTTACAAGAAGTCAAGTTGAAAAAATAAAACGTAAGATAATTTGGATTTTGCAGGCTACCCTGAAGCACCTTTTTTAGATGTGGTCGGTGTGGTGGTACAAAATATCTTGTGTTGGATTTTAAAATGTGTCATTCTACCATTCTTTGATACAATTGGTTTCAAAGTAAAAAAATGTAAAAGTCTATGAAAAGTTAACAATTTTTAATGGATTATAAAGAAAAATGAGCGATACGCTAAATATTGTAGAAGTCAGTGAGTGGTCAAAATACGATATATGATGTATTAGGGAGTAAGAAAGGACATTATTTGTGTTATAAGAGTTCCAGTGCTTATTTATTTATTTATTTATTTAAAGCTTTATGCACAAAAACTGTACAAAGGCGGACTTAATGCCTTAGGCATTATCTGCCAGTCGACCTTAGGGTGGTGCAGAAACAAAACATGGCAGGTGCAACTTAATAAATAGACAAAACAGAAGAGAAACAAATATATACAATAGTAAATACATACTTAGATACATACATATACTTACGCTGCTTACTTTCCAGCAACACTGATCCTAGCTAAATAGTCATTCAGACTACATCGTATCTTATAATTTTTCTGATTATCATATCTTATAAGCGTTTTAACTACATGTTTGACTTCTAGAACATTTAGCATACCGTTAAAAAGGATAATAAAACTAAAGAACTTCTATATAAGCCATTAAAATATAGTCAGTGCTCATAGATTTTCTTTACTTTGAAAGAAGAGATAACTTATTATATTGAAACCAATTGCATCAAATGATTCATTCCAAAAACACAAACAAATTACATTATACATTCCTTAATACAACATATTTAAAAACCACAAATAATATTTACGGAAACTTTTTTTATAATGTGAATGTGAGAACACTGTAGACTCCATGAATTCTTAAATTACTTCTTATTAAGTGGTCTACACTGTTTTTTTTAATATTCAGTGGTCTACACTGTTCTTATAATTATAATATCTATTAATATTGTATTATGGAAATATTGTAACATCAACCGCTTTTTTTAAAAGAGTAACCATGGAGTTTCTTGCCGGTTCTTCTCCATAGGAATCAACCAATTTGGAATCGTACTCGTAAACTTCTGACGTTTTATAAGTGCCCTTGTAGGCCTACGTGATTTCTTTTTGAATTTTGAACTTACAAAGCAATATTTTAGAGAATATAAAAAATTAAAAGACATCTCTCTACAATACATCATACATCTCTCTTAGGCCGCGTTCCCACTGTGTCATAACGGTTATTTTATTGACGGACAACACTATCTTGTCTAGCTGTTCCTATCATAACAACTGTTTGTCATGGCCATGACAAATAGTCGCAACAAAACTTGTTTTCTCGTCACTGTTTAATTGTTTTGCTATCCGTTCCTACCGTCATGATAATCTGTTATCACAGAAAGAAAAGTCGTAGACGACAGTTAATCCTAATAATAATCGTTAAGTCCTATATGTGAATACCTCCATTTAAAAATATAAGCCACGACACTTAAAACTACACGATTATCTATCGTCACGACAAAGTGGTACTTTACACTTATCAAACAATAGCCTACAACTGCCAAAACTTCGTTATTATATAAAAACCGAAAATTTCTCGGCATATACTTCCAACACAGGTAGGAATGATGGCCTAATATGAAGCCTAATACGAATGTTCGTCGTGGCTTTGGTAGGTAAACGTATGGTTGTTTAGGCAGATGTTAGAACTGTCAAAACTGGCTACTGAGAAAACAACTTTTAATAGTTATTTAAGTAACATAATTATATTGAATCAGCTTTTATACTAACATAATAATAGTTACAATTTGTTAAAGTTTCAATTCATCAAACTTTAATAAATTGTAACTTATAGTATAAATTCAGAATTTTATAATTTTGCTTATAGTAGCACAGTTTTGACCTTTTTAACAACATGCCAGACAAAAATATAGGGTTATCTACAAATTTCTTTATGAGCAGACGTTGGCGGCGTAGCTGGATCAACTAGTGGCTTAGCATATTAATTTTTGTTATAACTTTCGTCGAAGAGTCAAATAGTTGTTCATAAATAACAGTACATCTGCGGTTTCTCTGCATTCTGTGGGTGGAATTCCTCTATCTGAAAAAAGAAAGAAAATATGTTATTTGTTTGCACGTGACAACTTCTCGTTAACTAGTCTGTACCTACTATACAATAAAGTGCAAAATAACTTCATTTTTGGAAGTCGGTGTTTCTATAATAGTTTTATCTCTTCGTTATTTAACACCAACTTCCGAAATTAAACTTATTTCTCAATTTTTAGGGTTCCGTAGTCAACTAGGAACCCTTGTAGTTTCGCCATGTCTGTCTGTCTGTCCGTCCTCGCTTAATCTCTGTGACCGTTAGCACTAGAAAGCTGAAATTTGGTACCAATATGTATATCAACCACGCCGACAAAGTGGTAAAATAAAAATTGGAACAAAATGAAGAAAAAAACGAAATGAATGGAGTTTTATTAGGGTAGCCCCCCTATATGTAAAGTGGGAAGTGTTATTTTTTTTTAATTTCAACCCTAACGTGTGATATATTGTTGTATAGGTATTTAAAAATAAATAGGGGTTTACTAAAATCATTTTTTGATAATGTCAATAATTTCGGAAATAATCGCTCCAAAAGTAAAAACAATGTCTCCCCCCCCTCTAACTTTTGAACCATAAGTTTAGAAAACATGAAAAAATCTGAAAAGTAGAACTTTCTAAGGACATTGAAAATCATTTTGAACTTGATGGAAAGAACAGTTTTTGTACAAAAAAGACAAAAAGGTTGTATAAAAAAAATTCTGGACTAAGTTTGTACATAGTATAATCGTAATATGCAAAACTTTTTTTAAAGTCATAAGTGGGTACACTTATTGCGACGGAAGGGAAACTACGGAACCCTACACTGAGCGTGGCTCGACACGCTCTTGGCCGGTTTTTGTTTACATAGATCATTAACTTTGCAAAAGGGTTTTAAAAAAACACTTTAACACGTATATTTTTTTACATCCTTTCAATCATGGAAATTACAGACACAATAGAAAGACAATAGGTGCGCGAACGCCGGCGTTCGCTTGGGGTTTAATGAATTAATCTAGATGAGGCCAGTGTATCCTATTCTAGAAGAAACACCGAAACAAACTCAGGGGTTAAAGGCTCTTCTAAAGTCCATACAGCAAACATGTAATGTCAAGTCATATAAGAACCATGCAGATTTCCGGTTGGAAAATCACCCAATGACATCCCCCGCTCTTGGGCGGAGCGGGAGATAGTGTCAGACTTTTACTGACTAAAATCCACTCCTGTTCCTTCATTGCCTTTCGTACCGGGGCTGAGCTATCTTTCGAAACTAACCCTGGCCCCAGTAGGCTTCGACCCAGTTGAGCCCCTTCGGTTGCCGACAATTCCTTGCGGCGCGCGGGAACAGAGAGCGCGAACCATACATATTAGTGTCTCGGATGGTCTTTTGAAGAAAGAACCACACAGATTTGAGTGGACCTGTCCAGTCAGTGCAAGCATTTGTCAGTATTTGTGTAGCTCAAACTTATGACTACTAAAGAGTTCATTGAGGTCAGTTGTATTTTTGCCACAAAAAGAGTTTTTATTTTACGCTTTTTATTTGTGGTTTACTCCTCAGTCAAACTTAAATACTTTCCACCTTTCAGCTCCATCATCAGATCATTGCGATGGTATGTGACAATTCTGATAATCCCAAACGCGCCTATGATGTATTGATTTATTACAGTTTCAATGCCTACCTCCCGGCTCTGCATATCAGTTATATGTATCCCTCTTCCCTCTTCTTTCAGTCAGTCATAGACTACACATACAAATAAAGCAATTTTACTTGTTATGATAGTTCTGCTTTGATCCTATGAGTTCTGTTCTATATCTTCAAAGTTCATAATCAGATCATAACAATATTTCTATGGGACCAATTCTAGGGTATATCTATTCTAAGGTATAAAAATATAAATATAATATAAAAGTAATTGGAGAACATACATAGAAAAAATACATACAGCCAAATATGCAAGTCCTCTCTTTTTGGCAGTCAAATTTGTAGTTGCAGACTTCTTTCTACACTGAAGAACCCTCCTAATAGATATTTTTCTGCCTGAAAAGTAGAAAATGGAAATTAAATAATAAAATGAAAAAAGCAAACACGACGCGAAAAAGCCAAAAGAAGTAAAAAATAAGTTAATAAATTATTCTTTCAGCTATTTTACTTCTTTAAAAAAACTTTTAAAGTGTCGCTGAGCCCGGGATCGCAATAGGAGAAGTGTAGCTTCTAGTTTCAAGTGGTGTGTTGTGTTTTTAGTTTTATTTTTAACCCCCGAACCCCGAGTATCCCTTTCGGAACTCAACTCACGGCCCTAGTAGGCTTCGGCCCTGCTGGGCCTCTGCGGTTTTGCTGACATCCCTTGAGGCGCGCGTGGAACGCGACGACCCAGTTAACGACGACTCGGGCTTAAGAGGCCGGCGACAGATGAATTTCCATACAAACGTAATACCACGCTCATTTGCAGTTGGCTTTTTCTGTATTAAAAATAACAATATTTCTACTATTCTCGACGTAGGAACCTAGATAAATGTTGTCAATAATCGAATATCACCATAATATGCTGGAAATATGCTCCAACTGCAAATGAGCGTGGTATTACGTTTGAATGGAAATTCATCTGTCGCCGGCCTCTTAATCCAGATGTTTACCAGATGGCTGGACGTAGCATTACTGCTTCGCGAAAGAAGGCGCCCGCCTGCCATTCCTCCACGCTTCGGACCATGGCCTGTACCATGCCTCGGTGAAAGAGGTCGTCGCTGTCGATTACCCCTGCGAAAACACGACGGTGCTCTGCCCAAGTGGGACAGACCTCATTCATCAGCCACATCCCAGTTCTATCTACCATCAGGTCTTCATCATCATAAGAAATGTATAGAACTGGTTAAGACGAATCTAACAAATCGAAGCTGTATGGCTTTACTAGTAACCATTCCAGGGTTTCACCTAGCTGCCACCTCCCAGTTCCACCATCAGGTCTACGTCGTCATGTGAAATGTATAGAACTCATTAAGACGAATCTAAATGAGAAAAAACTGGGTGGATTTACTAATAGGCAATCCAGAGTTACGTCTCTTACTTTCGAGCCCAGTCATCAAACTAGCTCAATGACACTAGCATAATCATGACTCATGAGTATTTCAAATACTCACGAGTCAGTTTCACATATATTTGAACGTAGACACCCATTATGTGTTTAAGATCTGTACCGCAGCTAACAAACGAGTTGATGATCTTGAACACCTGACCAGATCTTCATAAATTGTATCTAAGAACCATCTCGATAATGACAGCTTTCAAATAAAAAAAAAACCGCATCAAAATCGGATTTCGTTTAGAAGCTACGATGCCACAGACAGACACACCTTTTTATAACACCCCTCTTTTCCGTTGGGGGTTAAAAAATGATTTTATTTGAGTTTCACTAAATCACTTTAAACAAGATTTGTTTGAGAATGGACAAACAAATGGGTATTTATGTATGTGTGTGTTTGGATGGATGAATATGTATTTGAAGACAGACACAAACAGGCAAACAATAGCTGAATAATGTAACCACTGTAAATCTTATGTGTACAAATTCGTTAGAAGTTTTTTTTTTTAAATATACTAACAAAAATTATAAAAGGCTTACCTAAAGTTTTCTGAATATTCTTTTTGACTCCTCCTCAAGTTTGAGATATTTTCTGGCACATGCTACTGTTTCCGGAGCTGAAACATTAATAAATGATTATCACAAAATGTATATCATGCTAGGCGTGGGCTTACGAACGGCAAGCGACGGCTAGCTCGCCATACGGGCGTCCGGTAACCGTTCGGACAGAGCACAAGTCGGCGATGGCGCGTAGTTCCACGCGCACTTCAATTTGAGGCCAGCAAAACTGTGGGGGCCCAGTAGACCCGAAGTCTACTAAGGCCATGGCTCGACTTCTGAAAAACAGTGGTCCTAACCTAACACATAGGCAAGAACATACATGTCGTTTTAGTAAGTGAAAGTCTGACCTACCCTCCCATCCCGCTCTAGAGTGGAATAAGAAGACAGTCATTAATTCCTCTAAGTTCTTGGGCGGAGCAGAAGAAGTCTTTAGATGATTTCCTATCTTAAAAAAGACTTATAAATGACATAAGGTTTTAATAACTGTTCATAGTATAAAGGTTTGAGCTTCTTCATAAGTGCAAAAAAAAAGAAGTAAGAAGGCACTCTGTTTGTAACACTGCATCACCAGGGCAAGTTAAGCATGGTCTGGAATGTGTTGTTATACTGCTGTGTGTGTTATCTACTCGTACAGGTTGTTTTGATTAAACATCAACACAAAACAATAATGACTTATATTTAATCAAAATCTACTTACAAACATTTTCTTCTTCTTCAATTGTTTTCTATGCTAGGTTGGTAGAATCATACACAGTAACTGCTGAAGGGATTCAGGAGCTGAAATAAAATATGAAGAAACATGAGTAAAGTGTCTCATGGAAAATTAATTTTCAAATCAGTATGATTTTTATATTTATCCAAATACCTGAAGATGTTGATGGCATTGGCAGATTTGGAAGTCCTTGCAATGGTTTTCTAACTGTAACTAAATTGAGTGCTGAAAAAATTATAACAGTTCAACTACATATTATATTGAAAATTTTGCTTAGTTCAAATTATTATAACTTTTTAAATTAATTAATTACTCATAACTTTTTTTTATGAGATTTTGCTATGGATGAATGAATTATTTATCTAGACTACTACATCTACACTAATATTCTAAAAAGGTTAAGTTTGTTTTTTGTTTGTAGGAGGCAATCTGGTCCATGAGCTAAAATTTTTTCACCAAAATATAAATCTGCTTTATTCCTAAATGCCATAGGCTATATTTTATGTATATGAGCTATTATATATTATAACTAACTAACTAGTTATAAATAGTATTATTTTAAGTAACTACTGTTTTTATGTGAAGTTACTTACTATTGTAATACATGAAAAGTTTGGGTGGTTCGTTCAACTTAATTTCGAATTGAGTTTGCTTATGTCAACTTTCTAAAAATTTGTATCAATATATATATAAATTATTATATAATAATTTTATTCTAATATGACAATTGACCTGGTAAATTTGATATTGGGACTGCAAAATTGCTTAGTTTGTTACAATGACAGACGAATATGTGTGCATTTTCAACTTCCAAAATATCGCCTCCAATAGAACATAGCCAATGGCCAATACAGTCAGGTATTGAATCATTTTAAGGATTTGGGAATTTATGAACAACTGCATTCATGCCTGAAACTATAATGATGCAATCATTATGTAATATATAAATAATTAAAAACACAAAAATATTATATTTAAATTTTAATTTTAAATATAATTTTAATTATGTAAAATTAAGGTTTTTTATTAATAATAGTTAAATTTACTATGATATAATAATGTGATGTTAAACAGTAGTTGTCATGATAAAAAAATTAAGAATTAAGATGTGTGCCCACTGATAAACCTCAGGCTTAGTTAACTACCCAAAATTTCTTCAATTTAAGCAGTTCAAATCAATTTAATTAATTTGTTGATATTACCGCACTTGTTTTACATTGTTGGCAAGCCTTATCAAACTCACATAAACATGTAAGTACTTATTATGAAATGGAATATTTCCAAATGCTTAATTAATTAAATTAAAACCCAAGTGAACACCAGCATTCACTCTCTTATTGTCTTTCTATTGTGTCTCTAAGTATGGTATTCGAAAGGTTAATTTACACATATAACTAAATATTTAGCACTATAAATTTTCATACATCAATATTTGAATGCAATAAAGACAATATTTCACATTCTTATTCTGTAATATTGTTAAATAAAATTGATTGAAACAAAAAAGTGATAGCTATCTGCCACATTGTCAACTTTTTTGGGACATGGGGTTTTAATTACCCAAGGAGATTGATTGAATACTACTAAACTTCAAAATGGTAACTTCTCACAAGTACTTACTACTCTTTGAGAATACATAATAAGATAAGATTTCGAATAAATTCATTTATTAGAAAGAGAAACTAAAACTGAAAAGAATCTACAATATTGTACTTATATATTATTGTCTACATAACTAAAGTAAACATAATGTGGCTCTGCCAAAGTTACATACCTCCACTGTTCTTGCACCCAGGAACACAGCAGCGCTTATTCGATGGCATGACGCATTTTATGAGTCCTATTTAAAACTTATCATCACTAATTCAATAAAGAGTCGCGAGTTTTGTAAAATTACTTGCTGGTTGTAAATATGGTTTGGTTGCGAGGAACTTTCGCCCCTATGACGACCCACTGATCCTCGATTCAGCAACAATCGCAAAACATATCACTACACAGTACTTTATAATATAAGAAATATCATAAAATAAATAGAATATGTAACGCAAATTCACAATAATCATAAAATATGTCCGCCATTAAATGGCAGACATTTCTGTAAATAGGGCTGGCGATTTGTAATCGATTAATCGACGAATCTATTTTAATGGGTCAAGTAAATTGATTTTTTAAATCGATTTCGGAAACTTGAAATTGATTTTCGACATTTTTCTATCAGAATGCAAACATATTAATAAAAGGTTTAAAGTACCTATTTTTCTCAAGCTAATTTTTATATGAATGTTGTACACGGCTTCCGATTACACATTAGTCATTAATAAAATGTGTGTGTATATATCTTCAATCTATACCTATGTGTTCAAACTATTGTGTATCTGTATTTAGAATCACTTAAACCATGCTTTTTAGGACTCAATAGAGAATACAAAAATGATAACCATCAGATCGATTTTTAAGAAATAAATACTTTAAGGTTCGATTGAATTGACAAACAAATATTCAGACTTCAATTCGCATCGATTCACAAATCGATCGTCTCAAGGATGAATAACATCCCTATTCGCAAATTAGTTACAGGGTTGCCTGTGTATTGTTAATAAAACAACCAAGTGAATTCTACCACCAGGTCAATGTTTATTTGAAAAATATTGTTGAAATTAATTTAAATTTTCAAATAACACCTCTCATTATGATAATTGTAATGAAAATCCATCCAAGATAAACAATTTTTGAATTATTGTATCCATACTTTTGTATCATTGTGAAAGGAAAACATACTATTTTAGTAGCAATGGGTTGCGTAATGTTCTTATGTTGCGGTTCTTTGTGATTTTGTTTAGCGCCATCTATTTTAATCTTGGGGAATATGGCATCAAAGCTGCCATCTAGTGTTTTAAGTTGCAACAAATGGTATATAAACCGGCAAAATTAAAAAACACCGTTTATCCTATTTTGTAGAGGCATCATATATACTCCGTGATTTTGTATCATTTTACCCCTTGCTGTACCCACTTTTTTCTTAGAAGATTGTAGCACCTGTTTGAAGCTTTTGGCTAATTACTTGAAAAGTAGGTACCTAATTGGAGATTCCATTCACCTACTTATACCAATTAATAAAAATATTTGTTAGTGTCCAAGTGCACACATTAGCACTACCCAGCAGTTCAACCTAAACTGCTTTTCGCGAGACTTGTACCCAGTACCGATCTCAGGTTCGATTCTCGTACGGGCGACATAACTACGCTTTTACGGAGTGTGTGTTTCACGGGCGTAGGAATTATGCGAATCAGTGCAACACATCGCATTCCTACTACTGCTCTTTAGTTGTTCAAAGAATTCAAATTTTAGCTCATATTTGGATATCTTTTAGTTAAACTTTTACATTCAATCTACACATTTTGCATTTGTTGCACATACAACTGAGATATTCCTGAATTATCATACACTACTAAATGGGATTGTATTGTTACTTGTATATGTAATAAAAGAGATGTATAGATATTAAATTATTTATTATCCTTAATTACGTCTGCCACCATAGCCGCCTTGTGTGGCAGGCTGCGTCAATTGCAGACCGTTGATGTTATTGAAGTCGAGCATCTTCAACATGTCCTTGGTGTCGGGGTCAACTTCAATGATGTCGTGCTCCAGGGCAGACACCTCGGGCACGTAGTTGTCACGCCTCTCACGCTCCTCTTCTTGCAGCTTGATTGAGATTCCTCTGACCTGGGAGTGTCTGAGACGCCTCATCAAGTGGGTAGCGAACCTGTAATAACATTTTGTGTTAAGATAGTTTTGTTAGTCCGTAGAGCTCTGCATGCACTAATTAATATGCCTGATATGAGCTAATAATAATAATTGGGTTCTTGAAGTTAATTCAGTAATAAATTAGCAGTTTAATTTGGTCTAAATCATTCATACAATTGCCGAAACGGATCTTGAGCGCTCAGCGTCAGAGTGAGGCATCACTTTGTACATTCCATACATTGACGAGCCAATCGTCTTTGATGTTAGATGTAGACATGCAGCAACGCAGGGAACGAATCAGGAGTGACGTCTGTAACGCGATGGCATGGCGAGCCAATCACTGACACTCCCTGCCCTCGCGTCTCACTTTGCACCACTAAAGAGACTGAATATTTCCGTGACAGCAATTATATCAATAAATATTTCTAAACAATCATAAGGTTTGTTTAATATTTTCAATTTACTATGAAATATTTGGTATAAGCTGAGTTGTAATTTTGAACACTGGTGCTCACAACTTACAGATTCTTTTGTACCTTTATGGTTACTTTAAACTTTTCAAAACTATATAAACAGGACAATGCACTTGTAAATAACATGCTCAAATGTATGGTAAATTGTGGTCAGTAAATAATGGGAACATGGGGAAAGGTGTTAAGTTACTGTCTAATTCAATTTTCGACCTACTTTGTATTTTCAATAACTTAGGTTCATAAAACAAGAAATTGATTAATAAGTAGAAAAAAATCTTTGCTAAAAGTAGTCAAATTGAACGAATACATAAAAACTTGATGTCGAAATACTTGCTAAAAAGTATTTGTAAATAAATAACTCACCCAGCGATTTTGTTACGGAGGGGCTTGGTAGGAATGATAGCGATTTCCTCACATATTCTCTTATTTGTGTCGAAGTCAAGAGTCAGTCTAGTGTAGTATTTCTCAATGATAATCTTCGCCGCCTTCTTGACGGTTTTAGTCCTGACACGACCCTGGAATCGAAGAGGTTATTTAGTAAATAAGGTTCCCAAATAATCGATCACTATTAACAAAGGCGAACACAAAGCCGATACACTACATTTTCGCGGGATTACAAAGATTTTTCAAGATTAAAAGCAATTTAAATTATTTACCATGGCTGAAACACTGCAGCAATCTTCACTGACAGATACGAAAGAAAGGTACTTTGTCTGTGCTCTAAATGTCAAATTTTAGTTGTCTATGTTTCGAAGATTCAGGATGAGATTCTGGCTCATTTCATACCGTAATAACACATTCGTGCTCGTCATTCGCCTCGTTACTCGACTAAATATTCGAAAAAAAGTTCGCGTCGCGAGGCAAAACGGGAGCACGGTCAGTAGTGTATACACATCATGCATGCTCGCATTTGCCTCATCTCTGAGTGAATGCAAATATACAGCTGCCACCACGGATATTGAACGCTCGGCGTCAGAGTGGGGATCGCTTTGCGCATTCCATACATTGGCGAGTCAATCGTCGTCGTTGTTAGATAGGTACATGCTGCAAGCGCAATGAACGAATCACGAATGTCTATGACGCGATGCGCAGCGAGCCAATCACTGACGCTCCCCGCCCCCGCGTCTCACGTCGCACCACCTAAAGAGACCCGATTCTTGACTTCTGCGCAACTTAAAGCCAGCGTTCAGTATCCGTGGTGGCAGCTGTAATGAAAAAAGGCTTGATGCGAATGATGAGGTGAATATCGAGCACGAATGTGTAAATGCGGTATTAAAATTTCGTTGATTTTATCATTTTCATGGAATATTATTTCTTAAAAACCATTCCTAAGAAAGGTAATGAAAGTTAATATTTGGTTTTTTGTCTAATTTGTTGAAAAGACAAAAGACCAGAATCTCATCACCAAAAATGCTTATTTTTTTCTCTTTTGGTAACTCTAAACATTAACTGTCAATAAATGATTGTCTTTGGGTTACTCCATTTCGGAATTCATTGAAAGTGTGAACAATTTTGCCGCGTTCACAGTGATCCCACATGTTGAGTTAAAACAGATAGTAATAAACGAAGCCGGCAAATCTAGTCTAGTGCTACTCATACGTAAAATTAACGTTGAGTGAATACTTTAGTCATAAATTAATTTACTTTTGGTGTGAAATACCAACGACAAAATGTTTTGGGGTAAGTAAAATAGCCGGTTAGATTGCCACCACGTGTTGGTACCACACTGTTTAAACAATTGATCATATATTTTTAAGCCAATACTATCGTAAATGTGAAGAATTGCTTCAAAACATAATAGGCATGAGTCCATCTAAAGACCGACCGGTTTCTACGCCATTCTTTCCATTGTGTCTCCACTTTACCCGAAACTGGTCTCTGTCGATTAACTTAGCCTTATTCAAAAATTACCAAAAACATACGATGTCTTTTTCTGTACTTACTACCGACTGCCCCACAAAAAATTCTAGAATACTCTAGCACATGTGGCTGTGTGGAATGTTTTTGGTTACAACCAAAAAAAAATGATCTTTGTAGGATAGCTACAGTACCTATAGCTGTTAGCATTAAAAATTTTCTAAATATAAGCACCATATTGTGCAAGACCTATTGTCTAATTCATACAATGAAGGTGCAATGTTTTGTAATAATGATACTTTTAACAAAATTGTTACTTAAATAAATGAACCCAATTTGTGCAGGACTTATCATGGAACCAAACAAGCGGTACACCCAAGTGGTGGAGAAGCCGTTCCACATCTCACAGGCAGCTATGGACATCTCTACAGGAGACAATGATCCTTGCCAAGTTATGGTCGTAGTTGATGGCAAGAACTTCCTTGTGTGCACACTACAGAAGGGCAAGGTCATTCAGGTGCCTTTAGACCTCTACTTCAAGACCGGGGACTCTATCTCCTTCTTAACAAATGGTAAGTGCAAGTTATAACAACACTACCATTTTAAACACTTTGTGTTATAACAACAAACAGCGAATGTGATACATTAACTATTTGATGAACTGCAAGTCAGAGAGGAGTAAAGTGTAGATAAGTATATGATCTGTGTATTATAAATATATATTGACCCTTGAAAGGAAAGAAAATATTTTTTAGTTAAAAATAAAAATCGTTTAGTTACTATTACCATGATTTCCATCATGATAACAATATCAAAATCTGACTTTTATGTATTTTTTTTTAATTTTTACTTTAAAACTCCTGTAATGTTTACTCAATGTCGCTTAGTAATTTTACCTTTCAAATCAATATGCAAGTTTAATAATATATATTATTAGTGTTAACTGGCATAAGCAGATAAAAAAATTATTGCATTAGCTATAAGGCCTCTGTGACACAATAATGTAATTTAAAAAAAATATTCTGTGCTGAGTGAGTAGCTTTTCCGTCTAATGATATTTGTATCTATTGTTGCTCTAAATACAACGAAACTTGTGCAATAGGTAAATGCAATGTCCACTTAACTGGTTACCTGGACCCCGAGTATGAAGAAGATCTTGAAGAAGAGGAAGAGGCTGAAGATGATGAGGAAGAGGAAGAGGTCCCTGCTCTAGAGCCCGCCAAGAACAAGAGGAAACTGGACGCTGCCAATGATGCTTCAGCTAATAAGAAGGCTAAGGTGAGAAAAAGATTTAACCTTTCAATCGTGGAAATTACAGACACAATAGAATGACAATAGGTGCGCGAACGCCGGCGTTCGGTTGGGGTTTAATGAATTAAAGACAGATATTAGTATAACTGAGTCTTATCGTTTATCTTGTATTGTTAGTTGTAAGCCACCCAAACAAAATAAAATAAATTTTGGGCTGTTGTGTGCAACTCCATGAATGATTTTGCTGCATTTTGCTTATTTTGCATACGGCTGGGACATATGAGTCATCCACCCCAGCCAGCAGCACCTTGGAGTTACTGACTATTGATTCAAACACAGTAATAGTTTTGTACTGGCATGGATCGTGAGCACTGGTTTCCACTGAAATATCAGTTCTCTTTGGTGCTATGAAGTAAGAAATGGGGCAGGTACCTACTACAATGCTTGTGCAGTAAGTGGCTCGCCAATGTGTATGATGTGCATAGTGACACCCCCCTCCCCCCGTTTTCATCGAGTGCTCAAGATTCGTGCCGGTATCTGCATGTATTAGAATTTTAAAACGGCTTTAGTAGTATTGTTAGAGAGCAGTAAATTAACAATGAGCAGCAAAGCCATTTGATGTAACAAAGTTGTTATTAATAATTTGGTCCACACTGGCACGATTTGAAAACACTTACTATCCCCATGTGTTTAATTACTGCTCTGTCTCTGTGGGTCATACAGTGAAGTTATTTTTTTTATTATTACACTCTCATTAAATAAGACTATTTGTTCGAAATCTTTCTGTATAGTGTGCAGAACGATTTTTCCCATGGTAAGTCTTGAGATTAGCATGTAATAAAATTGTTTTACAATAATTTAATTTAGAATAGATCAATATTGAGGCTTTAAAATGGGTCATGCATAAAGCTAGAACTACATTAGACTGTTGCACACCTGGACCATGGATTTGTATGCAGAAAGACTTCGCGTGGCGTGAATCGAATGTAGCTCTACAACTCATTTAAAAAATTTATGAAGACCGAAATGTCCAAATCGGCTTGCCACACGTGTGTGCAATGTAGTTGTAACAATTCTCTCTATCTGGTTTTGAACTTTTTGATATACTTTTCTTAAAATAACACAGTAATATTTTTTGTTCACCAGGCTGAAAAGAAAGGCAAACAGGAGGCTGCTGCTGAGAGTGACTCAGATGAAGATGAAGACGAAGACCAGCTCCAGAAGTTCCTTGATGGAGAGGATATTGACACTGATGAGAATGACGATTCCTTCAAGCTGAATGCATCTGCTGAAGATGACAGGTATGCCAGTTTAATATTCTGTTTGTATTTACAACAAAATGTCATATTCACAAACAATTACATACTTGCTTATTTGCAGTCTAAAGAACGTAATCAAAATTGAGATGGAAAGAGTAAAGTGGTGAGCTATTACTTCTCATACATTTTTTTTTCTTTTATTTTTTGTAGATAAACTGTAGGAATGAATGTGTGAATGTTTAGTGGCACTAAGGGTGACGCTGCGTTAAGCGGGTGACCGCGCGGTCTCATACAAAAGTGCTCCGTCGTAGCTCACCGTGCGGGCACCTGTCGCGGGCAGCCGCGCACTGCACTCGTTTTGCATATTTAATACATTATGCTACGTTTACACGTGGGCCCAGCCTCGGCCATTCGCCATTGTGTTAACGGGGTTTCCCTGTTTGTACCATGGCTACACAATAGCAATTGGGCGAAGGTGGGCCCACATGTAAACGTAGCATTAAAGTTCTCCATCGACACGACTAGATACACAGACACACCATTAACCTTTCGAATACCGTAATTAGAATTACATTAGAACTAAATTAGCGTTCGCTTGTGGGGTTTAACCCGTTGTATGACCGGAACGCAGATCCACGCGGCGGAACACAATAACTTTTTAATTGTGTCTAATTACGGTTACGAAAGGTTAATGAATTAATGTTGAAATGGCGACACTGCCAATAATCCGGTTTCGCTACGGAGACCCAAGCACACAACAACGTCAAGCGATGGGTGCCCTGCGCGTTGGCCCTAAAATCCCAGATTTATTTTCAATGTTTATATTATTAGATCGTAAATTGCTTGCCTGATTCTGATTACCGCTAGTAAAAATTTCCAAAAAACTGCACGCTCTTGTAATTTCACATAACTGTCATATAAACAAACAATACAGCATGTATAAAAAGTACATAATATGCTCGCAAAGTTACACAGTGGAAAAGTTTATGGAAAAAAAATACAAATGAATTGAGAACTTCCTCCTTTTTTTGAAGTTGGATAATTATAAAAATATGCTATTATATTGGCAACACTCAAGTTAGAATTACATTTAATTTAGGAAACATTTTATTGGTTTTATTGCTGTGTGAGTTAATTTTTAGAACTTTTACATAGATGTAAAGAAATACCCCTACAAGTTCACTTCAAAACAAACAAAGTTGACCTTCAATGAGCTTAAAAAATGTCAAGTGTTACGCGTCGTTCGTTTAGGAACACAGTGAGACTGTTCCAAACCTAACCTAAACACAAAGATTTAATAATAAATTAAATAATTATACCATTTACCATGCCTTGGCCTAACCTACAAATATTCGTGCTTTGTACGTAGAACAACGTCGCGTGGCTTGAATCAAGTGTAGCTCTACAAGTTTAATTTCCATATAAAATGTATGGAGACCGACGCCCCCAGGGCTGCGTTCAAATTTGAGTTTAGAGTTAACTCTAATGTCGTTATAGGGTAATTACTCTACCCCGGCATTTTTGAACGTGAACGGAGTTCAACTTTCATTGTCAAGCATATTGCCGCTTACTCCAACTTACCCTGCTCAAAGTTAGAGTTAGTGGGGTAAACTCTAGGGTAGCTATACTCGAGTTATAAAAGAGCGACCTTGGGTTGCAACTCTACTCGACTCTGGTTATTTTTGAATGCACTACAGATGCATGTGCTTAGTGTAGTTATATCTTCATCAAGCTTGCTTTTAGCCATCCATCGAAATACCCTAACCCTTTACCTTCATCCTCACTCTAGTCGATGTTATAATATATGCAACCTCCCTTACTTGAATGATTTATCTCATTTCTAGCCGATCAATGTATTTTTCGTGTTATAACTTTTGTTTCTGGCATGGCTGACTAAGTAATACCTATACCCCATCGGATTTAGGAAGTTAACTAAAGGTAAACAATCTTTATATGTCTTTTTATTTAAAATAAAAATTATAAAACACAAACAAAGATTGTTTAAATTTAGTTAATTACCTAACATTGGTTTAGGTAAAAACCTAAATGTAATTTATATTTTTTAGAATTTTTTTTTGTTATGACATGTTAATATTGTTTACTACTTAAACCAATGGAGTATAAAATATTTGTTTATATTTACAGTGATGAGGACGACGATGATGATGAAGATGAAGAAGAAGAGGAAGACGATGATGATGATGAGGAGGAGGAAGAAGAACAGGCTTCTAAGAAGAAGAAGAAGGAAGTGGCTGCCGACGTGGACTCCACACTCGACAGCAGCAAGGAGGAGGCTGTAGACACGTCCAAGCTGTCCAAGTCGCAGAAGAGACGGTTGAAGAAGAAGCAGCAGCAGGCGGCTAAGCAAGCCAATGGTGCTCCAGCTCAGGTCAATGGAGTAGACAAGGCTAAGGTAATTTTTATATTGTAAAGCTTTTTGCCAGCGGCATCGCCTGTGTTAAAACACAAAATATGGCTTTATATTGTAAAGGAATTTTGAAAATTGGTCCCGTAGTTTTGAGTTAATTTTACAAACAAACAAAAAATCAAATCCTATAGGTATTAGTTTAGGTTCAGGAATTGCTCAAAAAAGAATCAAAAGTTACCCTTTGTAGGAACAATGGCTTGGTTAAATAAATAAATAAGAAAAAAATTACAAAGTACAATGCGTTCCAAATGAGAATAGGATTGCCCGCCATGTTGTGACGTCACGATTTACTGTCAAATCGTAGAAAGAAATTAAAAAAAAAATATTATGTACTGTGAACGAAAAAAGTTTAATCAGTATCCAGCTCTTCAATTTGAATAATCTCTAAGTTCTTCAATTTTACCAAAATTTCTTGAATTTGACAGTACGACAAGACGTCAAAACATAGGAATCGGTCCTATATACTACGCGTTCCAAATATATATATATTTGGAACGTGTAGTATATAAAATTAGAAAACCGGACTATTTCTAGTCCCATGGGTATTGTCATTGAACAAAATATTTCGCAACTGATTATTTAGTCCTGTAAAACAGCTTATTATTAGGAATATGTATATATATATTTTTTTCTTTAATCTCTCCATTGAACCTTTCCTACTTTTGTTTACATCAATGTGTTCATTATAGAAGGAAGAGCCCAAGGCGAAGGCAGAAAAGAAGAAACCAGAAGCGAAAAAAGAAGCTGACTCACCCTCAGAAAAGAAAGAGAAAAAGCAGATCAGTGGAGGAGTCTCCATTGAGGACTTGAAGGTCGGCAGTGGGCCCGTCGCTAAGGCCGGCAAAGTTGTAATGGTAAGTCGTCAATATAAACGACTTTAGCATATATTTATTAATAAGCTTTCACCTTTTATTAATGTAGGTAACATTAAAAAAACCGGCCAAGAGCATGTCGGGCCACGCTCAGTGTAGGGTTCCGTAGTTTCCCGTCCATCACAATAAGTGTACCCACTTATGAGGTTAAAAAAATGCTTGCATATACACTTATATAAACTTAGTCCAGAAATTATTTTGTAGAACCCTTTTGTCTTTTTTGTACAAAAACTGTTTTTTTCTTTTGGAGCGATTATTTCCGAAATTATTGACATTATCAAAAAATGATTTTAGTAAACCCCTATTCATTTTTAAATACCTATCCAACGATATATCACACGTTAGGGTTGAAATTTAAAAAAAAAATCACCTCCCACTTTACATATAGGGGGGCTACCCTAATAAAACATTTTTTTCCAATTCTTATTTTACCACTTTGTCGGCGTGATTGATATACATATTGAGATTCAGTTCTATGTATGGGGACCCCCAAAATTTATTGCTTTTTTTCTATTTTTGTGTAACAACTTAATGCGGTTCACAGAATACATACATCTACTTACAAAGTTTCAACAGTACAGCTCTTATAGTTTCGGAAAAAAGTGGCTGTGACATACGGACAGACGGACAGACAGACAGACATGACGAATCTAAAGGGTTCCGTTTTTTTGCCATTTGGCTACGGAACCCTAAAAACGATTAAATAATTATTTAATAAGTGTCCATCATTTTTCATGTTTGGCGATACTTGTGTGTGAACACAGACATTTAATAGCATTGACGCCGCGCCGTTAAAAAAAAACCGAATCGTGAGAAAAGACGATTCGTCATCAAACACGATTTGCTCTCGTGTGAATGAGTCCCTAAATATGTAGTTTTAATTATTTTGCCTGAAATTATATAATAAAAATTGGTTACTTTTTCAAGGTTTACTACGAAGGTCGCCTCAAGCAAAACAATAAGATGTTCGACAATTGCGTGAAGGGACCCGGATTCAAGTTCAGGCTAGGATCCAAGGAGGTCATCTCTGGGTGGGATGTAGGCATCGCTGGCATGAAGGTCGGAGGCAAGAGGAGGATCGTGTGCCCACCCACGATGGCGTAAGTTTAATTTTCATGATGTTTGGTAACTTTCTCATTTGCACATTCTACTGTGGAATTATTAGAGTGCGTCTACTGAAAGCGTAACCTGGAGTTTTTTTTTTAAATTAAATTGGCAACATTGTTTTGCCGAAAAAAATCACGTCAAACTCAAAGTCTATGGTTGCAATTGTCAGTTTTTGGAAACTGATATTTATTTTTCAAGATTAATTGCTTAATTGTGGGAAAAACAATAAACAGTAACGTGCCAAAACTGCTACACACTATGTTTAATAAGTTCAAACAAAAACAAGAAGAGAAAGAAGGTGTTTTCAATGAAAACCAACATTGTTTACATACGATTTCTGATTTTTAAGTTAGTATGACGTTTAATCTTGATCCTTGTCGACTAATATTATTAGATAGTTATATTAAGGATATAATGATAATTTTTTTTCTTAAATTTTTAGATAATCTGACATATTGCGAATTTCATAATGGACAAAAACATCGAACAAAAAGGCTTTTGGTGAATCGACTTAATCAAAAAACACATGCAACGCATTCTACCACTGACTAAGTGGTAGAATGCGTTCAAAAGCAGTTGAGATATAATGAAAGATTTGCCTCACTCTGTCTGGTAGTGCATGAAAGTCTGCAACTGAAGTTAAAATCGCGAAAATCCTAGTTCAAGTTTGAGAGAGATGCTGCTGCAGCAGCTGCTGATTTTTTTGTGTCTCACGAGTCGATCCGTATCATTTGAAACAATCACTGGAGTATAAAACTTGTTCCCATTTGACTAATCCCAAAAGATCTGAATTTTCTATATGCTAAAACGAATCGATTCCAACCCAACAATCTTGAAACACATTAATAGTGTTAGCGAGACGTGATGAAGTTGAAATCATGTTAACTATTTTATTTGACTATCACGGTGTTGTGCACTTGGTATTCTTGCCAGAACGCCAAATGGAAAATAAAGAATATTATTTAAATATTATATAGCGACATTTGAGAGATCAGATAAAATAAAATAATTTGGAATACTATCTAACATTATGTGTGTTATTGACATTTACCATACACCCACCAAATATTTAAGTCTACACACATGTTTTTGACTAGGATTTAAGTTCTTGTACAACTATTCTAAAATTGTCATAAATACAAAAAATACTCTAGTATCAAAACTTTTTTCTCCTACTATTTCAATAATACCACATTCAAAATTTTTGGTTGTAACCTCCTTTTCTCAGGTCACGCTTTCGTTAGACGGACTCTATCTCCTTAGTCATTCACTCTTGACAGAGTGGTCGTGGTTGACGATATTGCGTTTTCATTTGGCGAGTGAGGCTCCCGCGATGCGTCTCCATTTGTCCCGGTTTACGGCGTCTCGAGAACTCTGAACTAAGGAGGTTTGTGTTGCAGCTTTGATGAGGTCTGTCCAACGCGTAGGTGAGCGCCCGCGTGACCGCTTCCCCTCCACTTGTCCTTGGACAACAAGTCGCTCCATGGAGTATTCGTTGCGAACAACGTGACCAAAATATTTGAGGATTCGTACTTGCACAGTCGATGATAACCTCTGTTTGATTTTTAGCTCCTCCAGAATCGAAACGTTATAATAATTTAATTTGCGATTTTAATTATATTGGATAAAATATCTGAGAAAATTATTCTCCGATATGGCATTGTGACTTTAATTTGGATAGTTACAATGTTTAAAATTAAGTTTCATGCTTTACATTAGTTAACTCAGTGCTCAAAGAATCTTTTCTGTTCCAGGTATGGCGCGAAAGGCTCACCCCCAGTCATCCCACCAAACTCGACCCTAGTATTCGAAGTTGAATTGAAGAATGTAAAATAAATGTAACTTTGACAGAATGTGCCAGAATGTTTAGGATGTTGTTTTGCTTTAATTGAATGTTTATTGAAAGGTTGACATTGAATGGATG
The DNA here is from genome assembly GCA_929112965.1 of Mythimna albipuncta. Lineage (NCBI taxonomy): Eukaryota > Metazoa > Arthropoda > Insecta > Lepidoptera > Noctuidae > Mythimna > Mythimna albipuncta. Next base: position 6,095,639 of record OV815973.1, read on the forward strand.
TTGCAAAGCATGTTTGTTTAAAACTGTCCCAGTATGACCTATCTGCAATAAAATTATTTTTTAGGACATGTGAGCTCATAAAATTCAAGCTAAAGCAGGTATGTACATAAATTTTGGATCTGCTGCATTTATTTTTTTACCCTATCCAGTTTATGAATGCTTGCTGGGTTATTTTTTACTTATAATTGGTTTATTACAAATGTTTTTATTTTTTTGAAAATAAGATTAAATTCTACTATTTGGTAACTCTTCCTAGAAGCTCAATAAAATAATAGTACAATACATTTTGTTTTAAGTTCACTAATAATAATGTTGCAGATGTATCATATTTTGTGTTAAGCAGTGTAAGTTTACAGTTAAGTTAGTTTGTAAGGATTCAACTGATACATAACTGGACATAATAACTTGACACCACAACACTACAGGTGCTAGAAATTCTGTACACAAACTGTTTTTATGATGAAAATATCTGATTGTCCAATGCATTCAGCTCCTCACTGCATTCAGCACAAAACCCGCAGCTACAATATGTTAAAAGAGATTGTGTCGTCATTTACATGTAAAATCTACTAGAACTGTAACAATAGCTTAGTTAATGTAAAACATTGTTTATTCCTATTCTTAATACAATATTTTTTTAATTCCGACTATTACTTATAAGGATATTCTTTATTTTTAAATTCTTAATGCAACTCGTATAAGCTTGTAGATTTATTCTACACTCTAGTATGCAGCAAACATGAAGGAAGGTTTTCAGATCAATTGTTCCTTTTATTACTCCCAATTTGAATTATCTACTTTGGAAAATGCCGATTATAAAACAAACTACTAAAAGAAATCATCTCCTGCATGTATTCTACATACTACTGTTATGACTATGGAAAAGTCCATGTGTAAGGTAACCAGTTTCTTTAAAGTATTGAAATAAAAGCCAAAAATTCTGCAAGTGTTTTATTACTGATAATTTTTGTAACTCTTTAACATTATATAGACTATATTTCATAATACCTTCTACTGAACAAGCTGATCTAACAAAGTTAAAACTAAAACCTGATTGGAAGAAATCATGATAGTCTTAACAAGGCATTATACAGTATAATTTATATTACTCCTTTTCTTTTGACTCTATAGACTTCAAACAAAATTTCTGAATATTCAATTTTTTTTTATGCCATATCAGCCATACTGAATTTATTGTTATCAAAATATTGCATAAGTAAATCGAACCATAATAACAACTGAAACTTCATTTATCAAAATTGTTAAATGTGGAGTTTAACCTTTCAATCGTGGAAATTACAGATACAATAGGTGCGCGAACGCCGGCGTTCGCTTGGGGTTTAATGAATGAATTAATCACAATAGTGAAACATATTGCATATTGTATAACAATACACAACTTATAACCCTATTGACTATTCCATAATTAATGATTGGGAATGAAAAACCTGCAGTTTTCTGTTTATGTACTTTCATTGTCTTATAATACATTAACAAAATTACTTTTTACAGTCTTCTTTCAGAAAGGTTAAGTTTGAAGTTATTTGTAGCCTTATCAGAAACTAAAATTAACATATTTTAAACATTAAACAAAATGCACAAAGGAATTTACTAGTATCACAATTTATTTATACCATTAACCTGGATAAAAGTAAAAATTAAATTACATAATTAGGATGTAATAAATAATTCATATCTTTATTGAATATTTCACTAGTCTGCTTTAATCCTGTTTCGTTCGCAAGTCGTATTGAGGTCCTTTTGTTCAGTGTCCTTGATTTCACTTTTGTCATCCTTCTTCCTACTAAATGCGCACACTCCGCCCTCGCATTTAAACGGAAATTCTGTTTTCACGACGTTGCCATCAGCGTCTTTAACAGCCCATGGATTCCAAAAGCGAAGAACATACGGCTGGATAAACTTGTGCCAAAGAAACAACAATACAGGAATGACGAAGCAAGGAACACAAACCATGTTGATGGAATCAAATGAACGGGAACCACGAACTTGTTGGGTTTAATTTGTTTACTGGAGACTAATTCAGATTATAATCGATTGTCTTTTTCGTTTTTTTTTTTTATATTTAATTAAAATTTATATGGAACTACGGAAGTGTTGTGCTACTCAGCAACTGTGACGTTTGCTTGACAGCTTTTGTTTTGACATTTGACAAGATAACGTCAAATATTTAAAATGGCTGCCTGCCATGTTGCCATTAATTAGCTCATTGGCCACTAGCATTGAAGTATGGCATCATTATGTACATAGAAAATTAATTTGCTGGAAGTAGTATACAGGATATACTACTTCCATGCTATGGCAATTTAATACAATGACAATTTATTAATTTAATTTATCTCAAAGATTTTATAATTATCTATCACATCCTGTGCGATAAAGCTGTCGAATCGAATTCAGTTTAAATAATCGTACAATGCTATAACACCTACCTAATTGATTGAAAAATTGATTGTCGGATTAGTTCTAGTTATTCATCAATCTCACAAGGAGGTTACACTAAATGCCTCTATAAATAGTCCTTTTTGTTTGTATTGAACTTTTTTCTAGAGACGCAAAAAATTTAATACCATTCCGATTTGACCACGCATGCAGGGTTGCCTCTCATGCAGAACATTTCATCGCGTGCGTATTCGCACATTATAATAATACTTGTAGAGTCTGTCTAATAAGCATAGAGTAAAGTAATATATCGGGTACTAATAAGTTAAAAAACTTGGGTAATTACATAATAGGATTTAATAAATCTGATGTAGTCAACATTATTTCAATAATCAAGGTTGATTAAGAGATAGAGATCATTGTTTACTAACAGAAGAACCTTATGAAAAGTATCGAATATAAGTATTTTTAAATGATTAAATAATATGCAAAATTCCCAAGTCAGTTGACTTATTAGACAGACTATATAAAATGGACATTTATGGGGGTTACGCGTGCGGGGCAATCTCGCATGCGTGATCAAAACTACACGACATTAGAAACACCCATATACTGTCTTACCAATATATCTGTGAAATGGAGAAAATGGGAACTACGGCCGCCATGTTGAAATGTCATTCGATTGTCAGTATCTAATATATTCGGGTGCTCGTATTTGTGTTTTCTGTTGCGATATTTCTACATTTTCAGCGTTTAATATGCCGAAAACGATTAAAAGTGATGCGCGAAGCATCATTCTTAAGATCAAAGCCTTTTTTGAAGAAGAAGCTCTGGCGGAGGCTCCGATTATTCCATTTAATCAAGTATACAAACGAATTTCGGCAGCTACAGGTTAGTGTTGTCTACTTTCTTTTTGTAAATTACCCGATATTTTTTTCATTGATTACTTTTTAACGTAACTGTAGCTTAAAAAATATAAAGCTGAGTAATTCAACTACCTATAGTTCTCGTCATGTAAAAAGAACGCTGGAATGATATGAGGGGCTCTCCTGCATACGTACATTTGGCTTAGCGTAAATTCTCTCCACTCCACTGCCTTCCAGCGTTCTTCTTACGTGTCGCGATTTTTACGCAAGCCGCATAAAAATAGTTACTCATAGGTACTTACATTTAATATTTTAACTACAGTATGTAAATACTTAATTATTTTTTTCAATATTTCAGGTGTGAGTCAATGCTAATTTCAAAAATAGTTAAAGAAGGGCATGCAGCAGAAGAAGCTGGTACAAAAATTCGGACCCCAGGCAAGGAGAGGAAACGTCAAAGTGGGTTTATTCATGTTGATGATTTTGACATGGGAGTTATCCGGAGGGAAGTACATAAATTTTACTCTAATAAAAACGAGTTACCGACTGTTAAGAAGCTCCTAGAGGTCTTAAAAACAGAAATAAATTACACGGGACAAAGAGAAAGTCTACGAAAGCTGATCCACAAAATGGGTTTTCGTTTTAAAAAGTCGCAGTCTAATCATAAAATGCTCATAGAGCGCAATGAAGTATCAGCTTGGAGAGCAAAATACTTGCATGCTGCAGAAAAAAAATTATAAATCTCCACAGCCTCGGCCGCTATTTTATTTAGATGAAACCTTTAGACATTCATCGCATACATCAGGTAAATGCTGGCAAGGGTGTAGATGGAGTGTTAGAGCCTGTATCAAAAGGGCAAAGATATATTATTGTTCATGCGGGAGGGGATACCGGATTTGTCCAAAAGGCTCTTCTAGTTTTTAAGTCTAAAGCCGGGTCCACTGCGCCAATATTCTAACAAAACATGTTATTAAAAACATGTTAGAAAAATATGTTCGTAAAACCGCCAGTCTGCTGCACCAATTTGCTTGTGTTTTGTTTTATTTTAAAAATGAGTTCGGACGCAATTGTGGACTTAATTATTATACGAAGTGTTCGACCATATCGACGGCCTCGATCTTTTAACTTATACTAAGAGTTAAAAATTGTTGACAGATTCAGTTAAAAAATTTTTTTCGTTGCTTGGAAAGCGATTTTGAAGAGCTTTTGTCATTAATTTTGCTGGATATACAGAAGCAAGCACTACATATACGTACATAACGTCCCAAAGCACTGGTCTTTCTCAAATTAATTTTATAGACAGTAAAATCTTTCTTTATTCCAATCCATCACAAAACCGCGAACGTAGGTATGCATCCGGCGAGCGCTAACATAAAATGAATGACCTCACGCCCCCGCAGGCGAACGCGGGGGATGTTATCCATTCGAGACGGCAAACATGTTAGCGCGTTTCTTCTAACCAAATAGTTAGACCACGCCCCTAACAGGGGCGTGGTCTAACAACGAACAATGTTAGCATGTTAGCTAACACGAAAACACGGCGCAGCGGACCTGGCTTAACACAAAGTGGTGACTATTATGACGACATAAAAAGTGGGTTATTGAAAAACTTGTGCCTAATTTACAAGAGCCATCAATAATAGTAATGGATAATGCCCCCTATCACCGTATTTGTGTAAATAAAATACTAAATACTAATTCTTTAAAGAAATATATAGATACAATTATGGTTGACACAAAATAAAATTGACTACGGAGAGGAGTTGACGTAACCTCAGCTGACATTAGAAATAATTAAGAGAAATAAGCCTGAACCTGTGTATGAAACTGAAAAAATATTAGAAGAAAATGGACACAAATGCTTGTACTTACCTCCCTATCATTGTGATCTCAATCCCGTCGAATTAATATGGAGCTCGATGAAAAGAAAAGTTGCCGATGTAAATATTGACCACAAAAATTCTGAGATTTCCCGCCTAGTTCAAAAAGCTTTTGAAAGTATAACGGTTAGTGAGCGGGCTCAGTATTGCAATCAGGTTCGCAACTTACAAGCAGAATATTTGAAGCATGATGTGTATTTGGATAAACCATTCATTATAGAAGTGATAAGTGATTCGGAAACTGAAAGTGACAGTGATAATGATGACATGAATATAAGAAGCGTATGGCCTCACAGCCAGGATGAAGTTGGGCGTGCAAGTTCATCAAAAGATCATTATTGTTAAGCAAACTTTTGTTTTTTTTACCCCTCACGTCGTTAAGGGAGGCCCGTGCCCCAGCAGTGGGGACGTATATGAGTTGATGATGATGATGAAAATGTTTCATTCTATCTATTAACTAGGTCATGTCCTACAGGACATCTTGAGTGTCTAGATATTTGAGTTTTGTTAAAATAGAGAAGCTAGAGTCTGTGCGGAAAGTAAACCATCGTGGGATTTGAGGGCGCTGCTGTAGATAAATATCGTTTTTGTTATGTAAGCAACATTGTGACGTCATTATAGTGCGACTGTTAAATATTGATATTTTGAAACTATGTTAGACTAGCTTTTTCCAGCGGCTTCACCCTATAATAAAAATTATCCTATTGGCTGCATTTGCTCACCTAATGAAACTGCAAAGTTATAGCTTATGTGCTATATTATTGGAATGTTTATGATCTTCTAGTATCTGCCTAGTAGTTTTTGCGCGACACATCCATAAATACGAGTACCTCCATCCATCTTCACAAACTTTCGCATTTATAATTTTAGTAGCCTATTTATTGAACTTGCTCACGTGGTGAAACTTAGCAAAAATATAGATTATAAGCTATATTATTGCAAAGTTTATCATTAAATTCATCCGTTTATAAGTTTTTGCATAATGCCGTTTATTGTGGCGACACCTGGGGGAGGCGTATGTCGAACAGTGGACGTCTTTCGATTGTAATGATGATGAACATTTAAATGCAAACACGAACCGGTAAAGGAAAATAGCATGAAGAAACTGCTGTACTGCCTATCTAGGTAGGTTCCACCAACGACCACTTACCCAGTCCCAACGAAAATGGTTCTATCACTTTGACTGGGATCGGTCTATTATCACTGACTGGAATATTGTAGCTAGCAGCAAGTTTATGTTTACCCTAGTTAAACTTATAGGTAAAAATAGGACACACTACCACTTTCTCGTTCAATTTCAATCAATGAAAAATATGAACTTAATGACTATGAAAATAAAGTACACTTCAGAATTTGTAATGTTGCTTCGTAAAAAACTATTTAGCCTGTAAGGGACCATCTCGTATATAAGATCCTTGGGATCACTTGGTTGTTCGTCTGTTAAGACCCCTTAACTCGAGAACGCTTGGAGGTATCGAGTTAAAATTAAAACCATACACTCAAATCTGCGGTCTTTTGAAGTTGTGAAAAAATCAGACTTCTGAGTTAACGAAAAAAAAGATACGGCCGTTTATGTCGCAAAAAAACATATATTTCGATACTCAAGGGAATGAAAGTACAAAGGGGTGACGTTGACCTAGAATCCTGAAATTTGGCATAAATCAAGGTCTCATAGAACAAGTACAGGGAAAAATCTGAAAATTGTAAATTTGTAGATCAGCCACAAAAAAAAAAAATTGCAATTCGGAGAAATCTTCGTAACTCAATTCGAGAATTGATTTCATAGGTAAATTTGTACAGAATCTTCAGTGCGCGAGTCCGACTCGCACTTGCCCTTTTTTATTTTAGTTACTGTATCCTTACTCAAGCCTGAAAGTAAATATTCTAAGTTAGTCGAAACGCATTATAAATTTAAAGTATCAATACTCTTTATACTAGCCATCGAAAATATTGGCCAAAACAAAATAAACAAATATCGTCATGTTTAAATGAATTTCTGTTTAATTTATATATATTTGGAGATAACAGGGACAGAAGTTTACCTAGGAAGTCTAAAAACATTAAAACAAAAGTGTTACGTACCAAAAAAACAGCATACCAATGTTTCCCAAGTTCGTGACTTTGTTTTGATCAATAATGGTGTGATTTGCCATTTGTTATGTTTGGCAAAACTGTAATATATTAAATATTATTTCCCTTGCAGCTCAGTGAATTTTTTTATCACATTTCTGAAGATTTCAATTAAAAATCACAATAAAATAACATAATAAACAAACCCTCTGTCAATATTGTATGACGTTTGGCATTTGACGGATGGCTGGGTTGTGTTGCTACTTAAAATCTTTAATGTTGTTTTCACTTTACGCCACGACGGTTCTTTTATCGCACAGACAATAGTACTAAACTATGGGTTTTTTGTATCAAGCTTGTTACTGCTGAATCCATCTAAGTAGGTACTTATGCAAAGTTATTAAATTTCATTTGCCTACTTTGCTAAACATTTAGTTTGTAAGTGGGGTACCTACATTATATCAATTGAATGCCAGAGAAAAAGCTAATACATGTATCTACCTACATTAATTTTCCTATTTTTGAAGACTATTTAGTACTTATATTAGCATTATTTTATTATAAAACATTGTTAGGTATTGTTTAAAATAATAAAATTATGTTTATATGTTTACCTAGTTTCTTATCTGACATATCCAATCATGGGTAACTTCTATTAATTTGCAACACTAAAGCGACGGTGTCGCTACCACTCAGTTCACAGATAAGTTGGTGGGTCTGTACCACGGATATCAGTCTGTACCACAGAGTACTATAACTAGTCTGTACCGTCTGTACTCTCTCTACATAGTTATTGTACTCTGTGGTCTGTACATACTAGAAGCTCGCAGCGCTAGTTAGGTACAAAGAGTATATTACCACTACGTTCGTTAGGTAGGTACGGCACTGAGGGTAAACAACGGATACTTAATCCTTCGCTGTTTTATTATTAGGAAGGTAACCAGGAAGACACTTTCAAATAATTTAAAACGATCATGAATATTTTTATTTATAAAAAAAAAAAACAAATAATTCTTGTGTTCTTAATCTACTGAAAATTAATTAAATTTAAAAGTATTTATTACGTAGGGATAACAAGTAACACTTCTAATATAGACTTCACAATTATTTTCCTGTAATTAATTTTAACAATAGTTTCGACAAACATTGGAAACGTTGCTTGTGTATATAATAAACATGTATTAGATTTATATGTATAGTTATGTCTAATACCCTGTCACTCAACAATCGTAACAATCTAAACATAGAGGCACCTTTTTCTTTGTGCGATAACAAAATAAACACAATACAACATAACTCATAAACTCACAACCCCTTATTAAAATTATCTCATACTTAAAAAATATGTACTTTTATAAAATAAAATATTCAAGTTAAAACAGATACCCCTCTTATGATATTGAGATCTTTCTCACAGCACACGTAATTCGTATTCATATTATGTACTAGCTTCTTACTCTAATTTAAGGTCAACTTTCGAACAACCAAAGTAAATAGTCTTTATGAAATAAATAATGTTATGCTCACTAAATAATAAAATTGTTTCTGATCTAACTCTAACGTTTGCATTGCATGCATAGGTAAGTCTCTCATGGCACCAGGGAATATCACAACACCGCACTGAGTACTGAAGGCACGTCTCGGCTATAGGAGTCACTCACGGTAACGTGTAGTCTTCTTCTACTTCTTTGAGCGCTCGTCTCAACGAAGGCGGCAGCTCAGGTACTCTATATATTGAGTCTGAAATCGGCGGCAGCACTAAAGATCCAACAGACTTCTCATAATTAGTGTAGGACCAGTACAACTGCGACACACAAGTTATCTCGTCTTCGGTCATGGCTACTGATCTCAGTTGCTTTCTGAAGTCTACATAAATGGAATTTCCACATTTTGAGCAAATCTCTTCGAATATGTAGGACTTGGTCCGCTTCTTGGGGCCGTGCTTACAGTGCACGGGCTCGACGAACTTGTACTTCTTGGGCTTCATGAGGCGCGCGGGCCTCTCCTCGTCGCTGAGCACGACCACCAGGCGCTTGGAGGGGTCGGGCGCGCCCGTGCGCGGCATCAGCTCGCCGCCGCCGCTCATCAGCGCCGCGCACAGCTGCTCCGACGGGTTCACAAAGTCGTAGTAAATACACCGCGACTCTGAATTGCTCTTGCTGTTGTTCTCGATCTGAAGACTGTATCTCAGACTAATTTTCTTTGGCCGGTTGCTGTATTTCAGGTACACATGAATCGGTATGTCAATAGAAGCGCAGCCAGACTCTTGGATTTCGTATGGCGGCTCCTGAAGCACTGGAAAAATAAAGCTGATGTTATTGCTCCGTAAAAAACAGATATACAGTAAATATAACAGGGGCAAAGTCACCGAGATAAAACTATAGGTAGCGAGCTATCTGCGGGAGTGATAATGGTGATGAGAGTTTAAACATGTAATCATTAGTGTATGTGACGGCAGCAATCAAAGACGACTACATATCTACTAAGTTTATTGAAAAATATAGTTTTGATTGATTGAAGCGCTTTTAAACATGCTTCTTAATTCAGAATAATATTTCGACGGTGTAGTATAAAGTCATTATTTTAAAGGAGGCAAAAAAAGACGTTTAATTTCTACAGATTTTAATAGTTTAATCAAAAAGTTACATAAATAGTAATAGTAGGAAACGTAAAAATAATTAACTTTATACCATCGATTTTTCCGTCCGTTATTTCATTAACAAAAAGTAATGTTCCAAAAAAAGTAACCGCTTGCCTCTTTTAGGATACACGAAGGCAGCTGCAGGGTGGAGATGGAAGACGACTTTGTGCACGAAGCTGCTGATGTCGCGGCCGCTGACGCCCCGCACCCACACGCGCCAGTCCAGCGCGAGCGCGCGCCCAGACGCGGTGCGGCGCGGCTCGCACGCGTGCCCCACCTCTAGCCATATGCGCACGCACATCTGTCATAAAACATTATTGACACGTGATTACACATATCATAAACACAACATACAGAAACACAGAACATTCATGTCAATTGGTCGTGTTGGGTAATAAAGAATTTCTAATAAATTAATTCTCAAGCAATCGATAAAATTACAGCAGGTGACTGCAGGTGCACTATCGATTCGAAAAGAAGAAGATTTTTAGGCTTTTTCCGAACGGTCACTTTCTTTTAAAGTTTTTTCAATTGAATTGATAAATGATTAAATATTTAAACTGGCTTTCGGAAATGGGATATAAGTCTAACTGTATAAATGGCTACCCAGGAAGACTAGAAGCCGAGCTATGTAGTGGACATAGCTGGAGAAAGGCCAGGCTAAACGATGATGGCATGGATAGGCCCAAAGCTGAAGTTGCTGTCAGTTTTTTTATTCCTAAAAGGTCCTATGGTAGATGTTTCTTGAGCATCGTTTCGAGCTTTTTTGGCATGAGTCGGCATGATGGAGACTATTATTTTTATTAATTGCGATCTTAGGTGGTGGTCTAGGGAGAAACCGTTTCCCCTAATCATGGCGTACGGCTGTATCAAAAACACGCAAGGGCCCGCGAGACTGTGAGATTGTGATGGGCTGATTATGCTATTTTTGAGTAAAACCCACTCATGATTAATATAAAAATTTTGGTAGGTAAGTACTTAGGCTACAGTAGATTTTTAGGTATTTTCGATTACGTAGGTACCTACAACAGAAATCACATTATTTTCCTATCTATCGCACAATTGCAATGCTTCTTCATTATGCACGGATTAACATAATCGACTGAACCATCTCAAACATCTGACCACGTTTCAGGATAATTATCTATTTAATCATCAGTAGGTATCTTGTATGCACGTTTATTTGAAGTTTAGGTACAACTATAGTATGGTGTTTTTTTTTTGGCAGGAAATCATCCAATGTCTTGCGTTCTAGCGCGGAGTGGGAGAGCTTCTTAGATAGGTGCCATTGCACGGCATCCTCATTTTCCGTCTGACGCGCAGCTTCTTAACGGTTGCGGTTGTTTCTGGAGTACGTAATGAACTATTTACATTCCGAAAATCCTTTTATCACGAAGAGGGTAACTAATTGATGATACTGTCCGTACTAGGCACTAGGTTTAGGCAAGAAGCTCGCTCCTATGACAAGGGATATCTAATATTTAGGTACATTGATATGATAAAGCTGAAGGGGATTTTTTTTTTTTGGTTAAATGCGTTTATCTCAGGAACAACTGAACTCGAATAAAGATAGAAGATTATGTGACTAGGGGACAAAGCGTTGTCATGTTTTGACTGGCCTGTTGGTCTAGTGGTTAGTGACCTTGACTGCTATGCCAGAGGTCGTGGGTTCGATTCCCACCCAGGACAAATGTTTGTGTGATGAGCACGATCATTTGTTCTGTGTCTGGGTGTAATTTATCTATAATATGTATGTATTTAGAAATATATAAGTATGTTTATCAGTTGTCTAGTACCCATAACACAAGCTCTGCTTAGCTTGGGACTAGACGGCGTTGTGTGATAGTTGTGGAATATTATATTATATTATATATGTTAAATTCCGAACGAAACGCAGGTTGCTAAGTTTTTACCCCGAACGCTAGTGAGGGATTTTTATAATTAATTCCCGAGCATTGCGAGGAAAGTGTGGAGTGGAGATGGTGGCTCGGGACTCGGGTCGAAGTAAATCGCGCTCGAGGCAGAGCACCGGCAATGTGGACGAGTGAACATGGTATACACCACGTTCACCATGTACACTCATGCATACCTACTCAGTACGTAAAAAAATGGCTAAGTAGGTACATATATCTATCATGTTTTGTTATTAATAGATTTTAGTACGAGAAAGGACTAACAAGATACGCTCATCAAGCAATTATAACAATAAATATACGACACTTATTAGTTCGCCCTTGTCCTTTATAGATAAACGGTCAAGAAATAGACTCGGGCGTCATTATTATCTGGTACATTCACAATGAGTTTCTATTAACTCCATTAAGAACTACGTCTCGACTACTTGTCAACGTTGCCATTGTAATAAATTTAAATTTTATTGACTTTACATTGATTTTCAAAGTTGCAGTAGTTTTTATTGCTGTAAACACCAAAGTCACCGAACGATTGCAAGAATATAAGATTTAATTACTTTATTTATCCTCTGTTGAGACAATGCCCTGTCCTAGTGATCTTTTGGGTTCATTTTAGATAGTATCTATAGATACCATCTGGCTAATTTCTACTCTTAGATAGGTGCATGCATTTAGGTACAGATTGACATAATTAAACTAACCTACTTGCACATCTAAGAAAGTTTAGGACAAATGCGAATTTAGTGTAATTAGATACGGTTAGTCACTTTTATGTATGAACTAGCTTTTGCCCGCGCGGCTTCGCTCCCGCTCTTTCCTACTTCAGCCTACTATACCCTAATCTACCCTACTATACCCATCTCTACCCTACTCTACTCTACTCTACCCTACTCTACCCTACTCCACCCTACTCTACCCTACTCTACCATCTTATGTCCGTCTCCTGGCTTTCAAAGCTACCACCCTACCAATTTTCACCCAAATCTGTTCTGCCGTTCTTGAGTTATAAGTGGTGTAACTAACACGACTTTCTTTTATGTATATAGATGACTTCTAGATACAATTCCGAGGCAAATCGTTTGAAAAAAGAATTTAAATATGTTAGTGAATTAGTTGATGGGGTCTAGTATTAGCTGACAATATGTGCCGATATACGGTGAGCACCACACATGGTTCATGACCACTCATGCAGAGCATATCGCGGAAACATCAGCCGCACTCTGCGCTAGTATTCATTAGGTGTTTGGTCTTCCGTATTTCTTTGTATCCAAGAAACGACAAAAAAATACTACCAACAACATGCAGTATTTATTTATTGTATATATTATGTTTATGTATAGTGTGCTGTATATGTCTGTTTAGTACATTTTTGGTCTTAATTTAAATTCAATTTATATGTATTTTTTTTCTTTTGTTGTACATTTTCAAGGTTCCTCAAATGCAAAATTTTATTTTAAATCACATGGTTTGCTGTAAGAAAACCCAGTTGTGGGTTAAGCTCGCCTATGTACTTACATCAAATATCCTGTTATTTTTTTTGTTTGTAATTTTTTTTTGTGTACAATAAAGAATAAAGAAATGATCTCGTTTAGGCCAGACATACCGTATCTTCTGATTTTCTTTTGTGTAATTTTCCTCCATTGAGTGGGAAATCCTTGGCGTTTTATTGCTTGGTAACAATAGCATACTCAGTATATGTTTATTTCTAGTCTGCATTCCGATCTCTATTTCAGATCAGTAACAAAAAACACGTTATAGACATTTAATTTAGGACATAAGTACTAAAATAAACCGTAGGTATAATTGACCCAACTTAATTCAGCGCGTAATAGGACGGTCAAAAAGGGGAAAAAATATATACAAAACCAACGCGCCGTTCTATTGGCAAAGACAAAAAAACTAAAAACCAAGTATGGCGTGTGAATTGTGCCAAAAACAACGAAGATTACGTCAAGTTAGCAGTGAGGCGGCCTTGGCCATGAATAGAGACAGGTTCGCGGCGTCGACTGTAGCACGCTGTAACTAGGTAACGCTCATCTGAACAACACTTACTACTGCCGCTCCAGAATCATTCGCCCGTGAATCATAGTAAATAAATGAGCCAAATAAATGCCAAAAAGATCTACAGATAGTACACATTTTATCTATATCTACTAATATGTATAATAAAGAGGTAAAGTTTGTTTTTTTGTTTGTAGGAGGTAATCTCTGAAAGTACTGGTCCGATTGCTAAAATTTTTACACCGACAGAATGCTGCTTTATTCCTGAGTGACATAAGCTATATTTTATGTACCTACGCGGGCGAAGCCGCGGGCAAAAGCTAGTGTTTTATATTTTCTGGAAAATTTTTAACATTTTTAAAAGTCAAATTAGACTATTTGTGTCTCCGTTTTGGTTTTTAAAATATCCAGCAGACATAAGTGATACATTTTGGTATTGCCAAACCGCACAAGGCCAGTGGGAGATAACAATTTATAATAAAATTATACGACATTGATATACAAAACATTCCTATCACAAAAAATCTAAGAAGTACTTACCGTTTGACGTTTCAAACTTTTCCATAAAAATAGCTTTGTATAAGCGTAACTCACACTATTTCTGTTGTTTTTTCCATAAAACCTATAAACCTATTTTATTTTATCCCAACATATACAGATTTTAATCAATAAAATAAAATTAAAATGTACTACGTGTAGAATGGTGGTAAATTACGGCCCATTCCCTCTTCTAGAGCGGAGGCCTGAGTCCCAGCACTGGGAACATTATATGGCCGACTATGCTATACTTGTAGAATTGTCAAACGGTTCTTTTTAAATTTACCGGGGTTTAGAATGCTTGTGTCCCAATAGCGGAAACAGTGGTCAGTGTTTTGGAATAGAAATAATTTCTTGAAAGCTTAATAACCATGATCGAATGAATTTAATCATAAAGAAGTCATAACTCAAGCCACGATACTTGACCTGGTTGTCAAAAAGCAATTTGTTAATACAGCTCTGGGTTTTACAATGGCTAAATAGATCGCTCCAGCAATTTGTCAGTTGAATTTGTTACCTAATATTAACTGCCAAATTCTGGCTAGACTGGTTATGATACTTTGGAGACGTAGATTGTCTAATTTTGAAATACTGCCAAGTTTCCGTTTCAGATGTTGTAGGTATTGGAACAGCCTATGTGCTCTTTAGATTTTTTTTTTTTATCATTTTAAATTAGTATTTAAGTGTTTTCTGGAATGTTCCTGTTTTAAATAGGAACGTTATTTTTTAAGGGGTTCAAAAATAATTTACCTATATATTGAATTTTCGCTGAAATTTTTAAATTACTTAATTACTTTTATTAATTACTTTTTATGTTATTTTTCCTTTTTATTTTTCTAATGTAATCCAATCAAATAATGTAATGAAATGCAATAAAATAATGTAATCAAACTTATTATTATAATTGTAAATTTGTAATTAAATATTGCTATCAATTTATAATTTTTTATTCTATTAATTGTGTATTGAAATCAATTTGTTTATTTAATATTGTAATTTGTAATGTAATTAAATGATGTAATCAAGTTATTATTTTCAATGTAATGAAATAATATAATTAAACTATTATTATTGATGTACTTAATTAATGACTGCAATGTATTTACGTGAATCACATCGTCTTCAGTAAGAACAACAATGATTAATGTTAAACTTTGTTTTGGGGGCCTGGTGACCTGACACACAAGATTTTAAAAAAACTTAGTTCAGGCACCAGTCTTCCACAAATTAATTTCACCATTCTGATTGTACACTGTTTCATTTCTCTGGAATTTGTGGAAAGAAAATAAATAAATTATTATTATTATTATTATTAAATTATTACTTAATCGTTTAATTTATTTATTTTAAGGTTGATTATTAGTAAAATATGTACATTATTCAATGGTTTCAACTTTTTTTTTTTTGCGGGATTTTTCTTAAGATTTGATTTACCACGGTTTTTAAACGCAAAGGGCAATTGAAGGAACACGGTGGGTTTTAGTTATTAAAAGTTTAACAATCTCGCTTTACCTAAATCGTGAAAAGTTATTTCATGATTCCCGAACTCAAAAAGGCTTTAAACTGTATACATAAGGGTCGAAGCGTTTAACGTAGCTTCGGCCCTTAGGGCGCCCTTGAACCTGGATTATTACCTGCGCAGTGTTGCTAGGTCAGCTTCAACTGGGCGCGGGCCGCGGCTCCCCGCGACGGGTGGCCGCGCGGCGAGCCGCAACGGAGCACTTTTGTATTTGGCCGCGCGGGCGTCCGCTTATCGCAGTTTCGGCCCTAATAATACTAACACTACATTTACTTTTTATATGTTTGTATAAAATACGCCTTCATCCCTTTTGCTTGTGCTTTACGCCTCTCACACCTTATTGTACAGATCGATGGTCGACAGAAAAGAAGTAGGCACGGTCTGTATTATCATCTTACAATAAGATGCATTTTTGTTCCTCGAAAATCGTTTTTTTCTATAAATTTTTAGTATATAAAATTTAAAAATCTCATCTTTTTGCTGCCTAAAAACATGATTGCTTTTCCGTCGTGGTTTTGTAAATTTTTTGGATGTTTTATTAGGTGTCCAACAATCAAAGTAACAAATATTCGATTTATTCTGTTTTAATACCACTCAACTAATACCACTGGTATTTCTTTGAACTCTTGTTCATTTTATATTCCGAATTAATAATATTGTTTAAATTAATCTACACTAATATAATAAAAGGGTACTTAAAGTTTGTATTTTTTAAAGTGTTATTTTGAATGTAATCTCTGAAAGTACAGGAGCGAATGCAAAAATTTTAACACCGATAAAAAGCTGCTTTATTCCTGAGTGACATAGATATACTAGTAGTAGCTAGTACTAAAATTAATTCATAAATCTAAAGCACAGTCAGCAAAAATGCTTTGTACCTTTAATTGAAATAAAATTCAGTAAATCCTAAAAAAAGTATTTATTTAAGATATGCCTAGTTTAATTATAAAATATGGCTAACGTTAATCAACTTTGTTATAACTTTAGTTCTTCTTTATACTTATATAATATATTATAATTATCGTTTCTAAAGCAAATCAAGGTAAAACAATTTACTTGCAATTGCAAAATGATTGCATTGTAAGTGTATAACTTTTATATTTGATTGGATTCTAATAAAAAGACAATCAAGTACTTAATATTTTAAATATCAAAAAACTGTAGATAAAGAGAAGTAAATTGTAATAGAAAAGAAAAAAAAAATATACTTACTACCATAATAAATAAAAGTCACTGTCACTGTAATACCAATACGTCACTGTCACCGCACGGAAATGTACTGAGGAACTTAAGTCAATTTCTGTCCAAGTTAAAGCACAAAAATAATAATAATTATCATCAAAATAGAAACGAACCTTATTCCATTGACTTACGTATGTGCCACCAAAACAATAAAAAATATTTTAGGCTACCCAGCTACACTCGACTCTGATTGGTTGTTTCAAATTTAAGAACAATGGAGCAAACTCACCCTTTTTCGCAGGTAAAAAAAAAATTGCAAGATGATTAACATAAACTATTCTTACCTATAATTTTGTAAAATATTAGAATAAAGTGAATTTGGAAAGTTTTTACATTAAATTACGATCATACAAAAATATTAAAAAATCAAATAATAGTTTGATTAGGTTTGAATGAGCTGACTGTACCAAAGTCAAGGTATTGGTATTTGTTTGGATATTCAATTATTTAAAGACTGATATCCGTTCAGAATAGAAAATAAAGATGCGTTCAAATAAATACCAGTGGTACTGGTTTTTTGGAATTAAAAATGGAATAAATCAAAATATTCTTCTTTTAATATTCAAGATAAACCACATACCACCCCTTTAAATAGAAAAGTTCTGGATCTGTTGAATTTGATCATTTTGGAGGTTGTTACATCAAAAGTTGCATGAAAAATATATATGTATTGTTGAATTATTATTATTTTGTCGGTTTTCATTCAATCCACGCCGTTGGAACGATAACGGCTTTAGAATTCAATTATCGAAGATCATAATGCAGTGGCCATGGTCCTAAAAATGTCTAAAATGGCAATGCTTCTCTTTAAATAACAAATTGACACAACTACAAAAATTTGCCTTAAATCGAAATGGTAACAAAAACAATTATGTTTACCTACATTCAATTTGGGTCCCTATGTGTTTAAATTTATACTCATAAAAAACTACAGTTACTTATAACAGTGCTTATTATTTAGTATTTTTGTCGTTCATAATT
Organism: Mythimna albipuncta; assembly: GCA_929112965.1. Taxonomy (NCBI): domain Eukaryota; kingdom Metazoa; phylum Arthropoda; class Insecta; order Lepidoptera; family Noctuidae; genus Mythimna; species Mythimna albipuncta. Next base: position 6,113,689 of record OV815973.1, read on the forward strand.
TACATATTTATAGAAAATCCTAGAGCTTGTAGGATTCCTATGAGTAGACATAAAAATTATATGTTATTCTAAACAGTATCAATAAAAAAAAAAATAAGAAAAAAAACAATATCAAAATTGGTAGAAGGGCAAACGAGATAATTAAAAATTTTAATACTAACATAACTCTCTGGCCTCATGGCCTTTTTCTATGTCGGATGCGATGATAGGCTTTGAAGTCAAGGTCCATGTTGGACTTCTATTTTCTATTAGCAGCTTTGAAGATAACTTCGTTGTTAATGATAATAAATTTAATGCTCTATTTTACGAAATCTTTCAAATTGTTATTATACTAATAGGTATAAACGGACAAACTGACTGACTGTCATGCTAGCGCCATAACTATTGGGACTAGGAGCGTTAAATTTTGTACAAGGTTTCCTTTTATGGCGTAGCCGAGCACTAAGTGAGGATTTTTCAAAATTCATCCCCCAAGTGGATAAAGCGAGAATCCGAAATTTTTATGAAGAATACTATTTTCACGCAGGCAAAGCCCTTGGTTATAAAATAGGTATTATTATTTAATTTAGCAAATAAAAACGCAAAAGTGAGATTCGAACCGACAGTAGTTCCGTTTCCATTATCATTACAGCATAAAAAGTTTAATTAATTTTTATAGGCAGCAATATGTAGGTACCTACTTACCTTCCCTTAAATAATAAATGCGAATTAATTCCAATTATTGTTGTGTAATTATTCATAAACTTGGCGGTACATTTGTCACTTTATTTACGCTGTCAAAAAATCAAACAAACTACACAAGTATAGCAAAAAGAAAAATAATAAAATGTTTATGGCGACCGCAACTCAATCAAAAAAGGAGTTATATATTTTATGTTTGTGGTCGATGTGTAGGTATTTCGCAATGCCCTATATTGTTACGATTACGACTAAGTTCAATGTTCTTGCGATGAGTAATCAAAACATTTGATGAGATCAGCAAAAAGTTTTTTGATATTGAATTCATGCTGAGCTGCACATTTATGATTCTAATATTATACTGGTCAATAAAAGTAATCATATAAGAGTCTCGTTTAATTTATATATTACTAGTTTTTGCCCGCGCGGCTTCGCTTCCGCTCTTCCCTACTCCACCTTACTATACCCTACTCTGCCCTACCCTATCTTACTCTACGCTACTTTACACTACTCTATTCCGCTCTACACTACTCTACCCTACTATACCCTACCAAACTTCACATAAACTATCTACTAAATAGTCCGAAAAAAGCCTAAACATTTGGTTTGGTTAGATGAGCCCGTTCTTGAGTTTTAAAATAACAACAAAAAGTGGCATTGATTTTTATATATATAGACTAGCTTTTGCCTCCCGCTCTTCCCTACTCTACCCTATCCTAACCTACCCTATCCTACTCTACCCTACTATACCCTACCAAACTTCACATAAACTATCTATTAAATAGTCCGAACAAAGCCTAAACATTTGGTTTGGATAGGCGAGCCCGTTCTTGAGTTATAAAATTACAACGAAAAGTGGCATTGATTTTTATATATATAGATTATTTTCATTTTTCTTGTAGGCGCAATAAATGAAAGTCTCATTTAATTATTACACTAGTAAACATAAAGTCACTTTTCTTTTTAGTTCTTCTCCATAGAGACCTACTCTTTGGAACGTGCAATTTAGCTTCACTTTTCTTGGACTGACCGACATTTGACTATTCAAAAGTGCCTGTAAATGGTCTATTTGAAATAAATACTTTGATTTTGATTGATTTTGATTTTGACTAAAGCGTAAGGAATTTCTATCCAGAAAAATATTTTCCCATAATTAATGATGTCCAACTTATACATAAACCAAGTCGGTGAATTTTTCAAGTGGGCGTGGATGGCCAACTCCGAAATTATGAGAAATAACCAAAAGTATTTAAAGGCATCTTGACAGATAACGAAGGAGAAAGTATTAAAATTGCAATATTATAAAGTTGAAGAGTTTGTTCGTTTAGTTAATTAAATCTTAGGAACTACTGGTTCAAATTGAAAAAAATATTTTAATGTTGTATAGCCCACTTATTGAATAAGGCTGTAAGCTACATAACATTACGATACGACCAGCGGGAGCGGAGCAGTAATAGAGAGATGGGTAATGAGACATCTCGTTAAAGCAAAAACTAGCCGGCGGGCCAAGTGTCAACTTTTTTAAATGCCCATGGTTAGATTCGCCCGGATCAGTTTAGTAGAACGGGTCAGCTGTCTCCTGTTAAAAATTAAAGGGATATTTCGGCAAAATTGTATATTTATTTAATTTGTTTCTCTAGCTACTGAAACAGTGAGGGACAACTATTTTAAACTCTGAATATTTTAAATAAATCTTACAGTTCTTAGCGACGGTAACAGCTCACATGTACCCGCAGGTGACTGATAAGCTTATGTTTCATAGGATTCATAAATTCACACGTATATTGTTTTATTCATAGAATTACGTATGTCCTGATATCAAATACAGGGGGCATTTTTATAGTATACATTTGCAGTATCTATCAGTTATACGTACGTACTTACGTAGCATATCTAATCAGGTAAATGTATAGCAGGTAGGTACATTCTTGCTACATCCAAATGCAATTAAAATTGCTATCAATACCGTGATATCACCGGCTATTTTAAATCTTTAATATTATTCTAAGATAACTCATTGTTTTAAGTATGTTTAATTTTCTACGCATTTAATCATTTCTTATACGCAACAATTAAGTAGATAAATTAGTATAATTTTCCTATTTACGTAGGTAATTTTGTGAGAATTTTAAAGATAGGTCGACGAATAAATTACAGCAGAATAACAAATTTTATTAAACAGTGGTCTTTTAATTTTTTTGTTATAAATAATATTGTGTAGTTTGTGCTGCTAATAAAAAAGAGGCAAAACGTTACCCTTCCAAAAAAATAAAATAAAGTAAGAATGTTTTTTAGAATAACTTATTCACCTTTTATACAGTTTTCCTGGATAAAAAGTCTTTATTTCTCTATAAATACGTCGACAGTAAATAAGCAGCGGCCGTGCGGTATCAATCAAATTGTGACATAATCGCCAACATAATATTGAATATCAAACATTTTTTACCGTATTTGTCCTTCACGGCTTTACTTGAAGATAAGATTATATAGTGAACAATCTGCGTTTTATTCACGATTTTATTATTTTATAGCACTTGCAGTAAGGTAATACTTATCTATAACGTCTACCCGGTGAGTGGTAACAGCCACGTGGTTTGCAATATAGACTACTTTAAGTAAAATAATCCATAGTAGGTAACCCACAAAAGCATTTTGGTGATTGGATTGTCATTTAATCATCATATTGCTTGATAATATCGAAATACAAACATCAGCTGTACCTGATGTCTGTTATCTGTAGACAGCAACGTCAACAATACACATGTCATGAGTAACATACTGTAATGGTTCTCAACCTGTGGTCCGCGGACAATGGATCCTTCGAATGAAACAAAAAATAAAACATTAATTTGGACCAAACTTAAAAAAATCTTGTAAATTTCACAAAACCAAATTGTGTAACAGTTAATCGACGGGATTTGAGCTATTTGTAACAATTGGTTCAAATGCAATCTAGGTATAAAAGAAAAAAAAAATGGTAAGTATGTCTAGATTTTGTGCCCACTGCCTCATATAGAACCGCCTTCAATGTTCGTTTACACATTCCAATATTCTTTCCTAACCAATCGTAACTATTGAAAAGTGTAGGGATCAAATATTTAATAGAAAAATATGATCTGTTAGGATACTACATAACATATTATATGATGTGCGATAGGTTTAAAATTTTAAACTTTCCAACTGAAATAACATTGATGAGAACTGATTTGAAGTTTTATAGATATGCAGAAATATTGAGTTTTCTATGATAGATACTTTTAATTTTATGATTATTAAGTTTCTTTTTTAGATTTTCATAGTTTACATTTTTTATAGACTTCTGGTTCAACAATGACTCTAAAGTGTTCACACGCCCAAAACTGGTTGAAAACCACTGATATACCTTTATCAGACAAACCACTTGGCAATTAAAAACTATAACAACATATAAAAGTTTTAATTGTGTATATAATTCGATTTTTCTATTTACCTTTTAAAAACTTTGTTTGTTAGTAAGCTGAGCATTAAGACTTGGGATCGATGATCATGTCTAGTCATCCAATGTTAGTGGGTGTTGGATAGTAGTAGAATTTAATGACGCGAACTGCAGTGGCCAATCCTGAAACCTATCAACCAAGTGCAGGCCCAAGTGGGCTGCTGCACAAACAACCTGGCCAAATGGAGCTTTCTCGATATGAAGCCGGTGCATAGGACATGCGTCACCTACTATGCTGCCCATCCTGCATCCTTTACGACTTATATGAGGCCAGTCACAGAGTTATACAGGCTGCCAAACACTAGTCAGAAAACATTGAGTCCGTCGACACAAAAAGAAGAAGCATAAGCAAAAGAGATGTCGTAGGTCTTACAGCGAATAGGCTGCAGAAATGTTTGAAAGAGTTACTGTGGCCCTGGAACGCAAAAGGCAACTGAAGGAAGTTCCTTCAAGGAACACAGGTGGATTTAGTCAGTACAACTAAGTCTACGACACGACCACTTTACCTTCCACCCAGGACGGAGGAAATTATTTAATGATTTCCCATCCAAAAAAAAAACCGGCCAAGAGCGTTTTGGACCACACTCAGTGTAGGGTTCCGTAGTTTCCCGTCCGTTACAATAAGTGTACCCACTTATGAGTTTAAAAAAATGCTTGCATATACGATTATACTACAAACTTAGTCCAGAAATTATTTTGTAGAACCCTTTTGTCTTTTTTGTACAAAAACTGTTCTTTCCATCAAGTTCAAAATAATTTTCCTAGAAAGTCCTTATAAAGTTCTACTTTTCAGATTTTTTTCATATTTTCTAAATTTATGGTTGAAAAGTTAGAGGGGGGGGGGACATTGTTTTTACTTTTGGAGCGATTATTTCCGAAATTATTGACATTATCAAAAAACGATTTTAGTAAACCCCTATTCATTTTTAAATACTTATCCAACAATATATCACACGTTAGGGTTGAAATTAAAAAAAAAATCACTTCCCACTTTACGTATAGGGGGGCTACCCTAATAAAACATTTTTTTCGAATTTTTATTTTACCACTCTGTCGGCGTGATTGATGTACATATTGGTACCAATTTTCAGCTTTCTAGTGCTAACGGTCACAGAGATTAAGCGAGGACGGACAGACAGACATGGCGAAACTATAAGGGTTCCTAGTTGACTACGGAACCCTAAAAAGGTCTTAATGCGAATATAAAAAGGTCTCAAAGCGAATATACTCGTAAAAAATAGTCTATATGCAAATATATAAAAAATGGAAAACAAATAGCCATTATAACTCTTAGCAACTACATACATATAAGAAAACTTGAGCTCGTAGAATTCGACAGCGCACAGATATTTGAGATGTAATCGAACCGGATCCGTTTCAAACTGCCTCATTAATAAGCAGTTTCCTTCGCACAACACATCGCTGCTTGCTTTATATTTTCCTGTATAAAAGTATTCTAGGTCAGTGTGTGTTCGTTTGGAAAATTAGCTGATTTATAAATTTATTTATTAATAACTTACTTATTAAACCTTAACTTGAGCTGCGGGATCGTTTGTAAGAGTTACCACGGCCCTAGCACGCAAATTGTCTCTGGAACGCGATGGGCAAATGAACGAATTTATTTATTTATTAAGGAATACATGTAGCAGAGATGAGAATGTTGAGATGGATGTGTGGTGTGACGAGAATGGATAAAGTGAGAAATGAGTATATTAGAGGAAGTTTAAGTTTATAGCTACAACCCGGTAATCTTTAAGTCAAGAGTGAATAGGTTTCTTCTAGGTAAGCGCGTTCTATCGTCGACCGCATCGTCGCTTTCAATCAGGTGAGATAGCGGTCAAGCGCGAAGCTATCTACAGTAAAAAATAAAGTTTGAAAGTGGCGCCAGTGACTGAAAAGTTGAAAGGAAATCGGTTGTTTTTGTATGGTCATGTGAAGAGGAGGGATGAAGCGCATATTACTAAAAGAGTTCTGAGTAGACTACATGTCTGGAGAAGGATGGATGGAGAAGGAGAGAAAGGCCGAAAAAAAGATGGAGGGATTGTCTGAGGAGTGATATAAAAGAAAATAGAGTTAGTGATAGTTTGACGAGTGACAGAAGAATGGAATGGAAGAAAAAAAACCGGCCAAGTGCGAGTCGGACTCGCCCATGAAGGGTCCCATAGCAGCAAGTAGCATAATATAAAAGTTCTTGTAATGTGTTGTAACTTTGATCGATGTTTTAATAATAGTGTATTTTTTTCGGTTTATGACGCATTAAAAAAAAACTACTTACTGGATTTCGTTCAAACCAATTTTCGTTGGTAGTTTTTATAGTAATGTACATCATATATTTTTTTTAGTTTTATCATTCTCTTATCTTGGAAGTTAGAGGGGGGGGGACACACATTTTACCACTTTGGAAGTGTCTCTCGCGCAAACTATTCAGTTTAGAAAAAAATGATATTAGAAACCTCAGTATCATTTTTGAAGACCTATCCATAGATACCCCACACGTATGGGTTTGATGAAAAAAAATTTTTTGAGTTTCAGTTCTATGTATGGGAACCCAAAAATTTATTGCTTTTTTTCTATTTTTGTATGAAAATCTTAATGCGGTTCACAGAATACATCTACTTACAAAGTTTCAACAGTATAGCTCTTATAGTTTCGGAAAAAAGTGGCTGTGACATTGTGCGAGAATTATGGGTATTCTGAATGAAAATCAATGACTGGATGCTCAATGCAAATTAGTTTTTAATAATTTTCGGTGTGAACAATATATTTTACAAGAAACAAGTGAAGACAAGTGACAAATAGAAGTGTCATATTTTTTCATATAATTTAGGAAGCTTGCAAGAAGGTTTTATCTCCAACATTTCCCCGGGCGTTGAAACCAATGGTTTCAACCAGATTCTGAAGACACAGGCAAAGGGCAGATTCGGTTGAATGCCCGTCGAACGACTCCAGTAGACGTCCGAATGTCAGCTACACGGGCGATACCATCCGTTCCTGGATGAACAGCCACGATCCGTCCAAGTCTCCACTTCAACGGAGGAAGATCGTCTTCCTTGATCACCACCAAGGAGTTCAGCATCAAGCCATCCTTGCAGGAACGCCATTTGGAGCGTTGTTGCAATTCTGCAACATACTCCTTGCTCCATCTGCTCCAGAAATGCTGGCGAAGCTGCTCGATCCTCTGGTAACGAGACAGATAATTGGCAGAGCTATCCTGGTAATCAGGTTGCGGCAAGGAAGTAAGTGGCCGTCCCACAAGAAAATGTCCTGGCGTGAGCGGAGTATAATCTGCAGGATCTGAAGACAACGGCGTCAATGGACGAGAGTTCAAGATGGCTTCAATCTTGGTTAGTGTGGTGTACAGCTCTTCAAAAGTCAAGTTACAATTTCCCAACACTCTCTGAAGGTGATACTTTGCTGACTTGACACCCGCCTCCCAGAGTCCACCGAAATGTGGGGTGTAGGCGGGAATAAAATGGAACCTTATTCCGTCGTTTGCTGCACTTTCACCCAAGGACAAACTATTTAATTTTAAAAATTTGGAAAGGTCGTTGTATGCACCGACAAATGAGGTACCGTTATCGGAAAAAATATCAGCAGGTTTACCTCTCCGAGAAATAAACCGATACAAAGCCAGTAAATAACTATTGCTAGTTAAATCACCAACGAGCTCCAAATGAATGGCCTTGGTTGTGAAACAAATAAAAATAGCGACATACACCTTTACTAACCTACATCCACGGCCCTGGCGACTAGCACACATAATAGGGCCAGCGTAATCAACGCCTGTGCTTTCAAAGGGATAACCTGGACGAAGGCGTTCTCGTGGTAAGTTACCCATTAAGGGAGCTACAACCTTACCCTTCATACGGTGACACAAAACACACTTATGATAACAGGCTTTCGCCAACTTGCGACCTCCTATTGGCCAATAAGTTTCCCTAATGGAAGCTAATAATAATTGTGGGCCAGCATGCATCAGCCTTTTATGCTCAAAATTAAATAATAGTTTAGTGAAATCATGAGTGGACTGTAATAAAATAGGGTGTTTCTTACTATAAGCAAAATTAGAGTTATCGAGACGTCCTCCTACTCGCATTACATTATTATCGTCTAAATAAACATTAAACTTTAGAAGGGCGCTCTTTTTAGGTAAACTCTTTTTGTTCAAAAATAATTGGTATTCAGAAAATGACTGAATCTGACTCTTAATAATGACAAGAGTTAGTGCATCTTGTACCTCATCATGTGACAAGTATTTGGTTTTAGGGTAATGCTTTCTACATGACTTAATAAATCGTAATACGTAGGCAACAGATCGTACGAGCCGTGTGTAATTGGAATAACGCCTAAAATCAATTAAAACTTCAGGTTTCGAATCGTTTACAACATGTAATATGATTTTAGGTCGAGTCTCCGGTAACGATTGTAGTCCTGGGCTCGTAATTTGAGAAGGCCATTCAGACGAATCTAGTTTTAAAAAATCTGGTCCTTTCCACCACAGATCTGACTCCTGCAGATCACTAATATCCATGCCACGAGATATTAGGTCTGCTGGATTTTGATCTGTTGGGACGTGCCTCCAAGTACAGTTACCCGACTTATCCAAAACCTCAGCAACGCGGTTGCGCACAAAGGGCTGAAGTCTGGTAGGCATCATCTGTAACCATCCCAAGACAATGGTTGAATCAGTCCAACAATAAACCCGACTGATCTTCACTCGAAGTGAGCTCATCACCTTCTCGTGAAGACGAGAACCGACTACCGCACCACATAACTCCAGTCGCGGAATTGTCGTAGGCTTGATGGGAGCAACTCGACTCTTTGCCATTAACAAGCGAGCCATGTACTCACCCTTAGCATTAACACTGCGAATGTAGACGCAAGCACCGTACGCGGACTCAGACGCGTCTGTGAAAATATGGAGTTCTAACTCCGTAAATGAATTGCAGACTACAAATCGCGGAATGCGAACATGATTTAAAAGAGGTAAAGATTTAATAATAATCTCCCATTGTTTACAAATCTCATTAGGTAATGGTTGATCCCATGATAATTTATCTAACCACATTTTCTGTAGCAAGATCTTCATAGTAATAACAATAGGACCTAACAGACCTAAGGGATCAAAGATTCGCGCAATAACGGATAACAAGTCACGCTTTGTGTACCTAGTCGAAGATTTAGTCAGACCTATAGGAAACCCTATCTCATCAGTGCCGATATGCCAACAGAGACCAAGCAACTTTTCTGGCTCATTTTGTCCAATGTTCAAATCGTATGACGCAGGGACAGCATTCGACAATAATTGAGAATCATTTGACTTCCACTTTCTCAATGGCATACATGCCGACGCAAGCGCTTTGGTGACTTCAGTGCGAATGAACTTTACTTCATCTAAGTCATCCCCTCCGGTCAGCAAGTCGTCGACATAGAAGTCATGTTGGATGATTTCCGATATCTTAGGGTTCCTACAGTCGAGTCCTACTTGTTTAAGGCATCGTGTCGCAAGGAATGGCGCACTGGCCGTACCGTACGTGACGGTGTTTAATTGATAAACATTAATAGGATCACTAACATTATCACGCCAAACAATCTGTTGTAAATATCTGTCCGACGGGTGGACGACTATTTGTCTATACATCTTCTCCACATCCGCAGATAAAACATACTTGTGGACTCTAAAGCGAAGAAGTATAGACAATAGACCGTCCTGTACGGTTGGCCCAACCATCTGTAGGTCATTAGAGGACACTCCCGTCGAAGTAGAAGCACTAGCGTTGAAAACAACACGAAGTTTGGTCGTGGTACTCGACTCGCGTAATACTCCCATATGTGGAATAAAATAACCCAAACATAAATTAGGTTTATTAATTTTTGTCATATGACCAAGTAACTCGTATTCTGACAAAAAGTCATGATACATTCTACTAAAGTTCGTCTTAACCTTTAATTTACGCTCTAAAGAATGTAAACAATGTGTGGCTTTATTAAAAGAATTTCCTAAAATTGAAGGATCTTTCTTAAGGGGGATGCGAACACAAAAACGACCATCAGACAATCGTGTCGTATTTGTAACGAAATTGTCTTCACACAATTTCTCTTCAGGCATATAAGAATTGGAAGACTTCGCATTCACCTCCTCTAATTGCCAAAACTTTGTCAATTCTGACTTGAGGTTTTCCCAGTCACCATCGCTGTCGGCAACCATTTTAGACATATTGCACTTTACGTCATTCGTCAGCAGTGAGATAGTATTCTGAGTAATTGGACCGGAAACTATCCATCCTAGACTGGTTTCACATAATATTGGTTTCCCGGTACCTAACTTTAGTCTTTGAGATCCTAACAAATCCCAAAAAAGATCAGCGCCGATTAAAATATCAACATCGGCAGGGTTATAAAAAGTAGGATCAGCTAAAGTAATATTCGAGGGTAAGTCGAAATCAGAAATATTTATCTGACGACACGGAACACTACTCGTAATGAACGGAAGAACAAAACAATTTAGTTCGAATACAAAGCTATCATCTAATGGCGTACCCTTAACCCGACATATTTTACCTACGTGCGAAGTGACGTTATTGATTCCAAGGATTGATCTATCTACCTGGCTAGTTTTTAAGTTAAGTTTATTGCACAACCTATCTGTTATGAGTGAAGACGTGCTACCACTATCGAGCACCGCGCGAGCGAGATGCACACACCCATTGTGGTCTCTTAATTTGATCAAAGCGGTTGATAACAACACATCTCGTTGCGTATGACCACACGGAGATGCAATGTTTGCGGATAAAGCTACGTTATTCGTTTCAGTCGTAGCAGACAAGTTATTCATCGAATTACCACTAGGTGTATTCGATACAGTGCCATTAGAATGTACGTGAACTAATGTGTTGTGCCTACGTTTGCATAGTTTGCAGCCTGGTTTTTTACATTTGTTAGCATAGTGTCCGGAACGAAAACAGTTAAAACATACCTTATAACTAGGTAATGATTTGAGACGGTCATCGTTACTCAATGCGAGAAACTGTGGACAATTATTTAATGTGTGATCGTTGTTATTACATTTAGGACAAGGTTTAGAAGCTGAGTCAGTGCTAGAATTGATAGGAGATTGTGCTACCATTGACTTGATCTTAGGACCTGATTTACCTGGTGATTGCGAATAATGATTGCGGGGGAGTTCCAGGGTCTCGATGAGGTCGGCTCGATTGCGTAAGAATTGCATAAATGCGTTAAACGTGATTAAGCCATCCTTGTCTATCCTACCTTTGCACTCCTCCCACTCACGATAGGTTTTTTGATCAAGTTTTCGTGTGACAATGTAGATTAAAAGTGTATCCCAGTGTTTCACAGGCTCCCCTAATGACTCTAAAGCTCGCAAGTCTTTATTTAACTGATCGATCAAATTCTTAATGGCAACAGAAGATTCTTTTGTAATTGATTCAATAGTAAATAATGAACTTATATGATTCTGAACCAGTAATCTTTTGTTGTCAAACCGATCACATAACAATGACCATGCCACAGAGTAATTACTTGAAGAAAACTCAATGGATTTGATAACTATAGCAGCTGTTCCCTCAAGTGATGCTCGCAAGTAGTGAAACTTATTGATTGCGTCTATGTCATCATTACAATGAATTAGGCTAGTAAAGGTGTCGCGGAATTCAAGCCAATTACAATATAATCCGCTAAACTTTGGTAACTGAATCGTTGGCAATTTAACCGGCTGCTTTATGCTAACACGAGTACTTTTACAACTTTCCATCGATTTATTATCTTTATTGTAGTCAGTCAGAATATTCTGGGCTCTAGATAAGGTTTTATAATAAATAGACTCAAACTCGGAACGCTGAGAATATTGTAAGTTGATGTCGTCAACAATGCATTCTAGACGTAACTGTACCTCATCATACTGCTCATACAACGCCTCTATCTTGCCCATGCGCAACTGCAACTCGGACACATCACAGCTAGATAGCTCCTTGTCCTTGAATGAGTCCAGAAAATTGAGGAAACTAGTCAAGCGACCTTTGAAGCTGCCTCGCTTCTTAATTAAATCCTTTTCCTCAGACATTCTGGGAGACGAGTGTTGTCAACCTGGCATTGATACAGGAATATAAAAATTAAAACAACAATATAATTTCAATAATTATACGCCTAGCTGTAGTCTATGCCCTTTCTGACTGCTAACTATAATTTATAACAATGACTTGTACTAATATCTAACACTCAAATATTTTTATTATGTCAAGATACTTGTTAAAATTAATACCACTGTTAAGTAGTTATGTAATTAGTTACAGCTTAATATAATGTAAGTTTAATAATGTAGCAAAATAGCTAACTATACTGTTAAAAGTATGAGTTTAAACTTAACATTGCTGTTGAATAAAATACTAATCACAATGCAACAAAGTACCTAATGATTTTACTCAAACACAATATAATTGGTAATTTAATAAAATAGTACTGACCTTAGTATGACTACTTATATATACTACCTGAGTGTTGGGTGACGATATTAGCGTAATTATAACTGTACACCACTAACTAACTTGCTTGAAATCAATCCAGTTCTCCAGCAGTGAACTCATGAACCTCCATTCAGCGTGGAAGTCAGTCTCTATTCTTTTTCTTGAAAATAATCGCTGATCTTCTTAATTATATTTCATCCGGCTCGTTATGGACCATGTGCGAGAATTATGGGTATTCTGAATGAAAATCAATGACTGGATGCTCAATGCAAATTAGTTTTTAATAATTTTCGGTGTGAACAATATATTTTACAAGAAACAAGTGAAGACAAGTGACAAATAGAAGTGTCATATTTTTTCATATAATTTAGGAAGCTTGCAAGAAGGTTTTATCTCCAACAGACATACGGACGGACAGACAGACAGACAGACAGACAGACATGACGAATCTATAAGGGTTCCGTTTTTTGCCATTTGGCTACGGAACCCTAAAAACGTGTTGCGCCGACGCAAATAATATGGGATAAGGCCAGGAAGAAGAAGAAGAAGACTCAAAGCCTAACCCTCGCTTCACCTCAAAGTGGGAGAAGTCATTTGATAATTTCCCATCATATAAAAATATATATTTGTCTTGAACCAAATCCTTTACAGTAGTAGAGTTATTTAAAAAAAAATATTTTCTTTGTCAAGTAACTGTTAAGTTTAACAATGACTGTCTTATTTATTTTAATTATGCAAATATTGAAAACCTGTACCAAAATAGCGAATCTTCAGAGCTGAGACAACATTGCAACGTTTCTATGTTTACTAATGCTAATTCGACATACTCGGCTTCATTTTATTTTACTTAATATTATTCACAAGCTACTTCGACGAAATGACTTGTCTTCATTTGTTGCTGCTAGGTAATATATTTCTTACGATATTAAAGTGGAAAAACTACTTTTTAATCAAATTACATCAACTGAGTAATAATGAAATGGTTTTTATATCGTGTTTCAAGGTTATTGGTACCTAAAACTAATTTGAAAGTTGTAGATGTTTGAAATCATGTTGGCATGAACTATGTGAAAAATATAAAGATGGACATGATTGGATGCAGTAGCAGATCATCTTCATTTCCCTGAACTTGTCCCATGTTCCCTTTTTTGGGAGAAATGATCTAATAATTTCTTCCGCTCGGGATGAAGCGAAAGGGGGTGTCAGACTTTTACTGACTGAAACCTAACATGTGCTCCTTCAGTTACTCTTTGCGTTCCAGTGTCACTGTAACTCTTTCGGAAAAATCCCGCTATCCCATGTTATCTATTCAGGGTCGGTGGAACCCTTTCTCACCCTAGTGTTCTGTCAACTGTCACGCTTTCACTGACTCCCCATTTTAATCATTAGATATCCCACTTTTAGATTTTAGGCATTCATACAGAAACTACTATACAGTCGTATTACAGTCATCATCAACATCATCATTTCAGCTGATATACCTACTCAAGAAAACTGTTTTACAGTTGAACATAGACATTATTATAGTATACGGATTACAGGGTTATTCAGGAGCTCAGCACAATGCTCAATGACCTCAGTAGAGCTTCTTTAGGAGTGGGTCTTAAAATGAACATGGATAAAACCAAAATCATGATTAACAACCATGTAGCGCCCACTCCTATCTAGGTCGGAAACTCTACACTCGAAGTTGTGGACGATTACCTACGTCTAACTCGGACAGACAGTCCAGCTAGGTAGGTCTAACTTCGAGAAAGAGGTCAACCGTCCAACTCGGTTGGGCAGCGTTCGGGAAGCTACGCGGTATCATCTTGTCCAACATACCACAGTGTCTTAAGACGAAAGTCTATGAAAAGTGCGTGATGCCAGTGATGACATATGGCTCCGAAACGTGGTCGCTTACAATGGGCCTCATCAGAAGGCTTTAAGTCACCCAAAGAGCAATGGAAAGGGCTATGCTCGGGGTTTCCTTGCGTGATCTAATAAAATATGAAGATATCCGCAGGAGAACTAAGGTTGCCGACATAGCACGAAGAATTGCCAAAATTAAGTGGCAATGGGCAGGGCACATCGCTCGCAGAACAGATGGCCGTTGGGGCCGAAAGATTTTGGAGTGGCGCCCGCGTACCAGAAGACGCAGCGTTGGAAGGCCTCATACAAGGTGGACCGATGACCTGGTGAAGGTTGCGGGAAACCGATGGATGCGGGACGCAAAGAACGTTCGTTGTGGCGACGCTTGGGGGAGGCCTATGTCCAACAGTGGACGAGTATCGGCTGAAATGATGATGATGACAGGGTTATTTGTAAAACACTGGGAACCTCTCAGGACTATGTTACGAACATCATAAACAACAAGTTTTGCTCTATGACTTTTAAAAAATTATCATACACTAGCTGTGCCCGAGACTTCGTTCGCGAGGACTACAGGATTTTGAATTTATTTTTTTTCTAAAATAAAAGTAGACTAAGTTACTCGAATCCCTATTACATCAGCTACCTGCCAAAAAAGTTTCGTCAAAATCACCAAACAGACAGACAGACAAAAATTGAAAAAAATGTTTTTTGGTGTATGTACCGTAAATATATACATATGCATGTAGTAAAAAGCGGTTATTTAAATATTACAAACAGACACTCCAATTTCATTTATATGTATAGATGTATTGATATAGATTGGTTCATCAGATTTTCAGGTTACAGGATCCATAATTGTGACTTAACTTAAAGCAATTAATGTAACATCTCTAATGATATTATGGTATGCAAATAAATATATGAAGAGTATTTACCTCTTGTTGTCACCCTAAACATGCTATGTAAAAAAGACCTATCTATGGGAGCGGTTGAAATTCAGCTCAACATTTTTACACGAGCATTTAAATAAAAGCAATTGTAGTTTAAATGGCAATGTATATTTCTTTTGTGCCAGTAACGTTGAGATGCCAATCACTCGGAGTTCAAACACTTCATCCATCCAAACTGTAGGTCGAGAGTCGACCTTGGCAGGTTATTTTTACACATTTACATGTTTTTTTTTAATAGTTGCTATATATTTCGATCTTTTTCGTTATTTAATTCATGGGTCGTCTTAGTTATCATCTTTCAAGAGTGTTTATTTTTATTTTATTACTTTTAATGTACACGCTTAACTGTGTGTAAAGATTCCGTACCCTAAAAACTAATAGTAATAATAAAAATATAAACTAATAATATCTCCATGAAATATTATAACCATGATAGCTAGACAGTTGAAATTGTCACAGATTATGTATTTCTATTGCCGCTATGACAACAAATTCTAAAAACAAAATCAAATAAACATTTAATATACAATACAACAAATGTTCTAAGACATGTGATATTCATCAAAAATTCTAAGACATGTGACATTCAGTAACCCGCACTGGGCCCGCGTGGCCCATTCCCTCTCCTAGAGAGGAGGCCTGAATCGAGTGGGCAAACAAACAAATGTGACTTTTTGTTGCCGTTTTTTGCTACGGACCCGGACGGTACGGAACCTTTCGTGCGCCAGTTCGAGTCGCACTTAGCCATGTTTTTTAATGTATCCATCATTGAATTGTTTTTTGTATATCAATGGTATCCATGCACGTAGCTTCGATTCAATCATTTCATAATTCATTCAACAATAGATTTAAACTTAAGTGTACTCGATTTCCCGGAAAAGTGGTACCTACATACGAGTATGTACATTTGCAGTTATGTGCGAAAGATTTACGTTCATACCGTTCATGACTCATGGCTCCTCACTACCAAGGTTGTATCAAGACGGGGAAACACCCGTGTCAAAAGTCCTTATCTTTATCCTTCCTTACATACTAACACCAAAATATAATCTCCATTAATAGTCTCCATTAATTATAATCTGCATTATATCTGAGACACATTAAACATGTAATGGTCAAATCATTTGATTTGACTACTACTCTATGATTCTTGCGTTCTGTGGATTTGACGATTACATGTTTACTGTATGGTCTTTAAAACACTTTGACCCCTAAGTTTGTTTTGGTGTTTCTTTTCAGGGTAGTCAGCTAGGATACATCAAGGATACATCAGCCTCATCTAGTTTAAACTGATAAAAAATTGACGTGTAAAAGTGTTTTTATTTTATTTATCTTTATCATTTATTACAAAACAAAGCAACCCACCGCATCTGTCTGTCTTTTCGTGATAAACTCAAGGTTTGTAAAACACGTGCGAAGCTGAAGTGGATCGCTAATAAAATACTCACAATACTTACATGTAGTAAGTAGTAGGTTCCTACGACCAAGAATATAAGGTAAATTCCACATTCACCTAAATATTGTGCTTATTTAAACTTCAAGTACAGTAGTGGTGTAGTGGTGGTGGATTTAAGGCCAGGTTCTACTCGTTTTTAACTTTTTTTAAACCTTTTGAAATGCACAAACATAAAAGCGAAATCGACATAGATGCGGGCAGATTTAATACAAAATACTCAGTGACTACAACCAGCTCTTAATGTAACAATGCATTCTCTACCAGTTTACCTTTGTGTTAAAAGAGATAATAAATAACAAATATTTCAAATCGAATGAAGTAAATTTATCTCAGTTGATGTGCCCAAAATTCGAAAATTCCATATAAAAAAGTAAAAATTAAATTCAAACTGTAGCGAGTTTACATGGAAAAAAAATTAAATTCGTATATTTCCTCAGTGTGTTATGTCTTACGTACTCTAAGGGATGAAATAGACGTAAAACACCTTAAAATGGTATACTACGCTCTAATAGAGTCAAGGTTAAGATATAGTGTCCAGTTTTGGGGGAACAGTTTCAAATATAACTGCCAGAGAGCCTTCGTACTCCAGAAAAGAGCTATAAGAACTATTGTCCGAATATCACAAAGAGAGAGCTGTCGGCCACACTTTATAAATTTAAAAGTTATAACTGTGCCAAGCCTCTATATTTTAGTGTTATTGGTGAATTAAAAAAAATACCTACATAGCTATGAAACAAATGAGGAGAGACAGTTAAGGGAAAGTAGGCGTAGGAAAGATTTAAAAAATAAAATAATACCTCAATATTGTTCAACATAGTCCTCAATATCAAGCAGTGCGAATTTTTAACAGGTTGCCCTTGGACTTGAAGAGTATAATTTACACGAGCTCGTTTAAGTCAAAGCTCAAAGCTTTCCTTTTGGAGAAATGTCTTTATTCGGTGGACGATGACATATCAACAATTTAAAACATATATGATATTAATTAATGTGAGACTGAGTAGTGTTTCGGTAGTAATAATGTAAGTAATTGTATTGACATTAAATTTTATTTTATTTTGTTATTTTTTATTATTACTTAATTGTATTTATAATTGTAATTAATGTAGTTTTAAGTAATTTCAAACACAATACAAATTTTTCTTGAATAAATGAATTGAAAAATTGAAATTGAAATGTCTTGGGAATTTTCTACCAGTCGACCTTAGGGTGGTGAAGAGACATAACATGACAGGTGGAACAACTAGTATTACTTAACCACCTAAGGGATTGTTCAAAACTTACCATGGCCCTGGAACGCAAAGTGCTAGTGAAGGAACACAGGTGGGTTTGGGTGATTAAAGTCTGATACATTGAGTGTCGCTCCACCCAGAGCCGGAGGAATTACCTATTTGATGTTTTCTCATCTCAAAATAAAGGGATTGAATCACAAGGTAGGTAGTGCGATTTTCCTAGGTGGTGAATGGCCGTACCTACTGTAATACATAAAATATATAATACATATACCATCCATTAAGCAATAAAAATTACACGATCATTTCATGTATGCCCATTATAAAAGCAATGCTAAACATTATTGAAATGATATGGTACTTAAAATTATAATAATTGGGTAGTTGTTTGTAATTCATACCAAAGTCACAAAATAATAGGAACCACAGAAATGTAAAAAAACAGGACACATTCATTATATAAGTACAGCTAAGTATTTATGTCAAGAGTGAATAGGTTGCTTCTAGGCAAACGTGTTCCATCGTCGGCCACATCATCGTTTACCATCAGGTGAGATAGTGGTTAAACGCGAGCCTATCGTAATAAAAAAATAATAACTACCATTGCAATTTTCGTGGAAAATCATCAAAGACTCTTGTTTTGAGTGGAACGACTGTCAGATTTCAGTTGCCCTTAGCGTTCCAGCCACGTTAACTCTTTCGAACCATCCTGCAACCGAGCAATATTTGCCTGACGTATTATCTTGTGGGTTAAATCTATTCCAATTAGACACAGTCCATGGTTATACCTACAACATTATTTTTAGTATATGCAAAAACTGACTAATTTGACTGGCCTGTTGATGTAGTGGTTAGTGGCTCTGACTGCTATGACCTCCGGTCGTGGGTTCGATTCCTACCCAGGACAAATGTTTGTGTGATGAGCACGATCATTTGTTCTGTGTCTTGGTGTAATTTATTATAATATGTGTGTATTTAGAAATATATAAGTATGTTTATCAGTTGTCTAGTACCCATAACACAAGCTTTGCTTAGCTTGGGACTAGACGGCGCTGTGTGATAGTTGTGGAATATCATTATTATTATTAATTTGTTCAGAATCAGTAACTGAATCGATTCCAATAATTTTTACACCATATTATATTCTTACCCAAAAATATTTATAAAAGGTCAGAAGTTGGAAACCGTCGACACTAAGTACAACACATGTCACGGCAGATCATAGCGGGAATTAGGCGCCAGTACACAGCTTGGTGCGGGAGCAAAGTAACTCCACATTCGCCTGGATGGCCCGGTGACCATGTGTGGACAACCAGGTAACATGCCAAGCCTATCTATAACTTTGTAATTATTCATGATACAGTTATGAAATTTTGTACCTATGATTCTTTACTTAAAAAAACTAGACACGTGTTTAGGGTTTCATATACTAAAAGTAATGTAGTATAAGAGTTATTACCGTTTGAGTCAACTTATGTAGTACCTGAAGCTCCACGTGATAAACCACACTAGCAGTATATACCTACTCGTAACCACACGTATATGACTTGTTCTAATATGTGTATTGTTATGAATATTGGCGTTATCTTGTGTGGTGGATCTATTGAATGATTTTGTTATTGGTGCGTATTCTTTCTGGTGCCTTCTACCTACTCTGTGCTTTTTCCTTATAATGTAGAATGGAATCACTTTTGTGTTCACGTCATCTTTCAAACGTGTGTATATAATTTCCTTTTAATTTATCCTTATATAAATACAGTAAGCATACTGCTTTTTCCTTCACCAAATACCCCATGTGGGGTAATTCTTTTTTAATTGATATAACGGGTGATTTTTTAAGAGGTATAGGATTTGATTTTCAAAAAAAACACAAAAAATTTGAAAAATTTTATGAAATCTTTACTGGAATCGATAGAACGATCAATATAATTTAATGTTTGAAGATGATTTTATGCAAATGCTGGCCGCGGCTCCGGTTTAGATGGCCCATTCGCAAGGCCCAATTTCGGCACACTCTCTCCAACATATCAGCCGGTATATCACGAATAAATGCTTCAATATTGGCTCCCAGTGCGTCAATCGTTGCTGGTTTATCCCTGTAGACATGAGCCTTAACATGGCCCCACAAGAAATAGTCCAAAGGCGTTAGATCACACGATCTAGGCCAATTGACGGGCCCAAAACGTGAGATAAACTGTTCACCGAAGGCGGCTCTCAATTGGGCCATTGTTTCGCGTGCCGTGTAGCATGTGGCATCGTCTTGTTGAAACCACATGTCAGGCATGTCCAATTCTTCCATTTTGGGCAAAAAAAAATCACCAATCATCACACGGTAGCGCTCGCCATTCACAGTAACGTTTCGGCCATTGTCGTCTTTGAAAAAGTACGGCCCGATGATGCCACCGGACCATAATCCACACCAAACAGTACATTTTTCGGGATGCAGCGGTAGCTCTTGCAATGCTTCTGGCTGGTCTTCACTCCAGATGCGGCAATTATGCTTATTGACATATCCATTCAACCAGAAATGAGCTTCGTCGCTGAACACAATTTTTCGATAAAAAAGTGGATGAAATTGGGCCTTGCGAATGGGCCATCTAAACCGGAGCCGCGGCCAGCATTTGCATGAAATCATCTTCAAACATTAAATTATATTGATCGTTCTATCGATTCCAATAAAGATTTCATCAAATTTTTCATTTTTTTTGTGTTTTTTTTGAAAATCAAATCCTATACTTCTTAAAAAATCACCCGTTAGTTACTTAAACTAGTGCTCGATTGCTATTCCACCTGATGGTAAGTAGTGATGCAATCGTTGGTGAGGCGTATTAGTTTATTAAGTGCCTATTCACTGTAGCCCTGAAGACACCTAAATTATAATCGGACGAGAAGACCATAGCAGGCAAATTGTTCCAGTCCCTCAATTTTGTGGGGTTTCAACTTTTTATACTCGTATTTCTAAAATAGGCCGTGCGTAAGATGGCTACTCAAGGGGACAGGAGATTATCGCAAGTTCCATTGCAATATTAAGAAAAAATACTGTTTTATAATTTACACATACTTTTTACTTAATTCAGATCAGTGGGGTTCACACCACAGCTTTCATTGGGTAGGTCGGACATTGGTGTTGTGTTATCTCTCCCTTCTTAGAAATTTGGCCCGGCGGTCAGCATGGAATCTTTAAATTTCATTTAGTCATCGATATAATTTTTCCTTGTAAACAAGTTGTGGACTAATCACAAATATTAACAAAAGTACTTGTGTTAAGAACAGAATCGTCGGGTTATAAATGTTAGTAGAAATAACAATGTGCCTACGTCTTATGGTAGCCACTCTTCATCAAGCTGCTCAAAACGAATCACTTTAAAAATTGTTTTCATCCAAAATTTCTCCCCATTTACGGTTTATTTGACAAGCCAAATATAGATCTAGTAATCTAGTGGTTTGAGCAAGATGAAGCCACTATATCAAACGGCATGATGGTGAATAGCCATTATTGATAATCTGCTACTTGTTTATACATATTTAATAGCTTCTAACGCACGCTAGAACTTCGTCGTACCTACAAAGTTCGAGCGTGTGAGTGTGAACGACACAGAGTATGACATTGACAATGATCTATCATAATAAAAAAAAATATACATTAATTGTGCGTACATCTAAGAAGTGGAATTTCTTGCTGGTGTATGTGTTCCCAGATCGCTAAAAAAAATGTGTCAAATTGCAATATTCGCGACTAGAAATAGTAACGTTGACGAAATCAATAAATACTGGATAAACTTCCAGGAGATAAACATCAACTACATATCTAATGTAATGAATCAGTTGCTATCGAGTCGAATACAACCAAAAAACTTTTAAGTACACAGATCATTGCGCTGCCAACTATGTACTCGTAGAATGCTGTATGATTAGAATGGTGACGGATATTGTAATCTGATGACAGAAACTTCCGATGTCTCGAGACCCACGTACGTTGTCCTAAACAAGCATGTTCTGACGACATTTTATTTGAATACTTTTAATTTTTTAACTTCCCACTATATCTACATATTTCTTTCAAGTGGTCACTTTCATTTACGATTCTACATATAAAAATAATATTAAAAAATAAACTATTTCTTACGTACAATACTGTTTTTATAGGGTAGTATATAAGAGGAAGTTTGAAAGTGGCTCCAGTGACTGAAAAGTTGAAAGGAAATCGGTTGTCTTTGTATGGTCATGTCAAGCACATGTTACTAATAGAGTTCTGATTATACATGTAGATGGATGAAGATGGATGGATTGTGTGAGGAGTGATATGAAAGAAAAGGGAGTTAGTGATAGTTTGACGGGTGACAGGAATGGAAGAAAAAACATGTTGCGCCGACCCAATGCAAGTAATATGGGATAAGGGCAGGAAGAAGAAAAAGAAGAGATACAATACCAGCGTTTAGGTGTATACAGGGTGACTTTTTAAATTATTGAAAATCCATAAGGGCTTTAGCTAAAGAGACTCGTTAATCACTTTAAATTGCTTTGAAATCAATAGAAACATATGATAAAAAAAATGTTACAAATTGTAAGAAAATATTGCAAATAGGCAGTTACTAAGTGGACAGTCTTTTTTTTTATTATAAATAACGATTGCATAGGTGCTATTTTTCATACAATGTAAATACAAAATAATCGTTACTTGCATATCTTATTGTTAGTATATTGAAAAACATCTGTAATAATAAATTACTCGATAATAGGTACAAGGTGACTCAGATGGTCGAGCTTCATATTATTATTTTTTTCAAATCATTACTGCTGGCTTACCCCCGATAGATGTGCGAGTGTAATATGGTCTTAATCAGAGATTATAAATATATTAATGTACTTAATTATTTTTATTAAATCCGGATTTAGGATATAAGATGTACACACACATTTCCAGATAATATAACTGTCTTTTAATCTTCAACTGAAAAGTTTACTATGGGGTTGGTGATTCCCCAGATAGTTACTTGGATTAAATATTTTGTCATTTTTTCATTATCTCCATAAAACGTTGCTATTGGTCTTTTATGGTTTTCCTCGTAGAACGTAAGGTTACAGCAGATAGACTCAGTATTTGTTCAAAAAATTTCATTATTTTATGTCTGTCAGGGGGACTTTTTTACGGATAGCTCATGTTACATTGAGTGACTTAGTGAGTTACATTACATACATAATGTGGCAAGCCATCTAATAATTTCTCAGAGTACTACATTAGGTACTATCAGCAATGTCCAGAAATATGCAAATTTAAACCTAAATCCTTTCGACAGATGACCAACTCAGATTTCCGCCTCCTTTTGCTTCAACCAATAACAATGGAACAAACAAGGACGAAAAAGGTAAGTAACGGCAATTGTTTTACATAATATTTTGTTGTGCGATCATTTGGACATCTGGTCATTTGGGCTATTAGCCCAAAGAACATCTGAAAAATTTTCTTTATCTATTATAGTCGGTAAAAGAAAACAATAGGACCAGAAAAGAGAAAGCTATCACTAACACACAGGTATCTTTTACCTATTTCGGGCACCAGTCTCACACAAATGTTTATGTTATTGAAATTAAGTATTTTTGTTCACCATATTGTATTTGTGATGAAAAATTTAATTATTATTACTTTTTAACGTTTTGTCTGCTTGTGATGGATAAGGAACAAAGGCACTACTTTACTGTTCATGCAGCAGTTGATGTTGAAAGCGCAACTGGTGTTCGCAGCATGGGACAAACAGCCAGATGTTTCAAGATAATAGTTAGCAGCTTGTAATGGGCGTACTGTCAGTATCATATTTGATCTAATAACAACATTGGACAGCGACTGACAGCGACTAAAACCAGAAATAATTTTCTTAATGTGTACATGACTGGAATGGCCACAAGTGGCGAGGTCACGTGACGAGGAAGGTACGGCTATATTAAAAACCCGTTCGATTTCGGTGCTCGCCCGAGCAGCGGTTTTCTGGTTTTATGGATTGATTAACATTGAATTATTGTGACTTTTATTAGCATATACGCCCTTTCGTGCCTTGAAATCGTCTCTAAGTCTCTGATAAGTTAGAGATGGTAGACTAATGAAGTTTTATATAGGATGAGTCCTGTGAATAAGTATCGTGTGAATGACCTTCCTCGAATTTTGGATTGTATTGTGAACGTGCTGTATTTTAGCCTGCCCCAACCGTAACCTTCTTGAGAAAAACTACATCCGTTTTCTTGCAAGCATCTGGTAGTTATTAGTATCTGTTCGTATAATTGTAATAACCGTAACAATATAATTAACAGATACCTATTTTGTTGAGTTAAATACATTTTGCTTTGTGTTTTGGTGGGTATAAATATAATAATAATTAATCTTTTATTTACATTTCATATATATACCTATTCCAATTGAACTTTATATCATGTATTCTACTCATATCTGGAAAGATGATGTAAGAGGGGATATGTTAAAATAATTTAAAATAGCTACACATTTGTATTAGTCCGATGTCCCATAGCATAAGCACATAGCATGGCCGTTTCTACACTACGCGCAGAGAAATTAGGTCAAAACGTTCCATAAAGGTTATATTACATGTTTGCAGTATACCCACAATCACGCAGCACACGATTATCGCAGAAATAATATTTCTTAAATACACACTTATTGTGCATACAGTAACAGATTACAATAAATTATTGTACATCGTAGGTACCAACCAACGTATACCCGCCGATAAGCAAGATAAGAAAATACCAATACTACGATGCCCACGAACGTCTTCGAATACCTACTAAACACTAATGATTTTCTAATGATGTATAATGATAAGTGCGATTTAGTCAAAATGTATATTCTGTAGAACAAATAAAATAACGTAGGTATGTCGAAACAACAAGAGCCACAAATTAAATCATGTCTTGTTTTGGAGAGGAAAAACAAGTTCGAAAATTGTCCCACCATGCGTATGTATGTGTCTGAAGTGTGATTCACGATACATCAGCACCCTTGGCGCCTGTCGCCTGTCAACACTAGAGACCAGCGTCCCACCACCATCACTTGTGTCATACAAGGTGAATTTACAATTGTCATGGCAATCCGCGAATTCACGGTCAATAAACGCTTTGAACGATACTTCTAATTCCTTAGAAGATCTGCAATACATAGCACAAGCGATTATCAACTCTTCGGACACGCAACACAGTCTATAATGGTGCAATGAAAGGTCAATTTCGACTGTGGTACAGATGCAGCGTGCGTTGACTGTTCTGTGGGTCATCGTGCACTAACTGTTATCCGAACACTCACCGGCTTGTCATGGTGTAATAGGGGGCCTTCAGTCATTTTCTAAAATGTGATAAAACCGCCGTAGTCCGTGCGGCGGCGGCTGACATCTGCAACAAGAGGCCATCGAGGTCATATGATTGGAGCTCACTTAGGTAGGCGACGGTACACCACACGTTATAAAACACTAGGTCTCACTTGTGCTGTGTCGTACGTAAACAAAGATGCATGAAGGCAGATCTAGGTTCCCGGGCGGGAAGTCAAACTCGCAGCATGTCTGACAGGGAGGCACCGGTAAGGTTTGTTTATCACTGAATCAGAGAGCGCGCGCGGCGGCGGGCGAGCGGGGCGCCCCTCGCACACCCGGCGGCGCGCGGCGCGAGTGCGGTGACGCCGCTGTGTGACGTGAGCGCGCCTGCGCACACGGCTCGGCGCGCGCCTAAACATCTCCATATTTTCTTGACGTGTATCGAATAACGTTCCATTTCACAGAACGTTAAGTATTCAGCACATTATGTACACGTAGCGCATGCAATAAATTAATTACGAAACAGAAAACGCACGAGAGACTTACTCAGACTTTGTTTTAAATAGGCATTAGGTAATTTTTTTTTTTGCAACAAATAAAAAAAATTATCACATAAATATTTATTACGAAAAACAATAAAGGAAAATTAATAACCACCCTGTATCAACTACCTGTGACAACTTATTATGGGTCTTTTCCTTTGATCAGATTATGTAGATACCTTTATAGAGGCATCGAGAAGTAATTGTCTGATCAAAAAATTAATTAAGTAAGTACCTATACTTTTTTCTAAACAAAGTGATTGTGCCATTTTTCTACACTACATTGTTACATTTATGATCTGTCAGATATATCCCTAAATTGCGATGATTCAGATTTTCGAAATAAAAGTAAAGAGATTTTAAAAGATATATATGTCGACATACATATATGTCGTCATTACTTCCACGCCACGTGCCGATGCAGATCTGCTATTATTTACAATGTTTCAAATGTGACTATGAACGTCAATGTTAAATGTTATCTACTTAAAAAGTACAAGTTGTAAAAAAAAAAATATTTGCTATCAAATACGTTTTTTTTTTTTTAACTTTGTTTAGTTTTAGTTAAATCCAAATGAAAAAAAGAACGTTATTGCTTATTCTTAATTAACTAAATATAGGGTAGTACCTACATATTATTTAAGTCATAATTATTATTTTTTTAAAAACTGTTATTGTTGTTTTTTTTTTACTTTTAATTTAAGTTATTTAATATAATTTTAGCTTTTTAACAAATTTTTAATATTTGTTTACTAATTATGTGCCAAATAAACATGTTTCTTTCTTTCTTTTGTTTTCTTTCGTATTTTCATTGTTGATAACACTTCGTCTTCTTCTATCGCCACTACTCAGACACTTCACACAGTGATGCAGAAATGAGGAACTAAATACTTGTTAAATCTATTTCGTTCATGATACCTGAACCTTACCCGATACGATTTGATAGCTATGATCTCATAACGTGGCGCTAAGCCGATCCTATTCTCATTTGATAAAGTCTGTCTAAAAAGTCAAACGAAATGAAATTTAAAAAAAAAAATCTGTTTTATATATAACAAACAATACTTTTTATAAGATTCTATTAGTAAACAATGATAATCTCTTTGCAATCTTGATTGTTCAACCAGTTTTAACACACATCAGATTTCAAGAATTTGATATTTGATTAAATTACCCAAGTCTTTTGACTTTTTAGACGGACTCTACCACCGATTAGCACAGTGCAAACTGTCGCTCGTAACCACGGTGGTCAAACGCGACTCTATCAATAATTTAAAAAAAATTATGCACGAGATGTACACAGTCGAGATCTGCTCAACGAATATCAGCCAAGAGGATATCAGGCTGCTGCGAACCTGTTGTTGCTCATTGTGCTGTATAAACGTAAGCAGATTCCATCCTGTCGGCGTGACAGGTCTATGAAAAGCCTAAAGGACGTAGTCACGCTGTTCACCAACGAACCCCGATGATGCATAAATCTTTAATTTTTAAAGTAATTCATTAATTTGTTTTCCTAAAAGTGTTTAATTAATTTAAAAAAAATGAAATAAAAAAATTATTAAAAAAATCTTTACATTTTTTTATTTAAATTGTATAAAATCGTTATTATAAAGTTTAAATTAAATATGTAAAGAATTGTTTTTTAATTATCACTGTGGGGTCCAGAATCATGTACTGAATCTTTGCCTGACTGAATGTTGTTTGGTAATCGTTGTTAGCGATAAGACCGCCATTGTACCCATTGACGTAAGTTATTTAAAAGTTTTGTTACTGTTTTGGTGTACAATAAAGTTTATTCTAAGTATTTCATATACGGTTTCGTTAAGTACGCAAAAGAACAAATACCAATAGGAGTCGGCACAGCAAAGCTCCTGCAACTCCTAGCGTGAGTCTGCGTACCGCTCACTCCAGTGTATACGTCTCAACTGCATCACTCTATAATGTGAAAGACATCATGTAGTACGTGCATCAAAAGACGAAGTACACAGTGAGGGTACAGTAGCTGGAGTCGCACTGTAACGTCAATTTCAAAGCATTCATGGTGCCTATCCAGGACACTTTTCTGTCCTTAATTTTAATGAAGGCTTGTGACTAGCGAGTCAGCCAAAAGGTGAGATATATCGCCGTGGTGCCTCTCAAGCTGCTCTTCAAAGACGGAACTTGTCGCTGCGATTGTGAGGTGCTGTTATCCTTTTATAGAAAAGAAGATTTTTATAATCCGTAAGTTAAACACCTTTCTCTCTTATTTTTAAAGTCGATAGAAAAGATGCGGATGTCTTGCGCGAAAGTGTTGAATATAAAATGTCGTAGAAAAATAAGCATTGGAAAGTTCCCAATTGTTCTTATACTAATATAATAAAAATGAAAAGTTTATTTTTATGCCTTTTGTTTGGAGGAGGTAATCTCTGAAAGTAGTAGTCCTCACCGATAGAAAACTGCTTTATTCCTGAGTACTCGTATAGTAGCTATATTTCATATACGCAGTGAATGCCACGGGCAAGAGCTAGTTCTTTCATAAAAAAAAAATACAATGTGTTTTTCCGTTTAATGTGTTATCCGTTTTTTTATCTTATCGTTAGGGGATGTCATCTCCCCATGTACCTAAACCCCTGCGATTATGGTTTCAACTCCTAGTATAATATACTTGTTTTGTGAAACTATCTTACTTTCAGTAAATATCAAAATATTCGTAAAATTTTTCCGAAAGCAAAACTAAAGAAATACTAAAAATAATTTTAGGTTATCAGTTCCAATAAAATTCAAAAGTGCACAATAAATTATTACTTTGGAATAATTTCATATTCCAAGAATAACTCCTTATCGATCAATTAATTATCAAAGCTTAAAGTTTAGCTTAGTTCGCACAACATCAATCATATTTGTTTATAATCGGTTTTTAGCAATAAAACCTTAAGGCCGGTCTATACACTTAATTATATCGATAAAAATACTCCACATAAGAGTATCGCTTACTTATATACGATACAGGTATACGATACAGGTAGGCTTACGATATAGGTATGTTACAGTCAAAACTCATAACCAGTCAAAAACACTTTTGACTGCAAAAATTAGGCAAAAGTATTTTTGACAGCTGCCCTTATTTAGAAACATTTTTGACTGATTTTCGCAATCAAAAGTGTTTTTAACTAAGGACGTTAGTCAAAAGTACTTTAAACTGCATAATATTGGATAATAATGTTTGTGACCAAATTTTTTTTAGTTAAATGTGGCGCTGACTAAAAATGTTAGGCAAAACTTCTACTTCTAACTTCTTGGAGCGGGAATTTTTAATAAAATCATATATTTCTGTATGTGTTGCATAATTCATGCATCAACCATATTTTATGTGTTTAATAACTTTTTCAAGGACTAGCATCAATATTTCCAAATAACATATTTTCATTAGATTGAGATTTTGATTTAGATCACTAGTAAAAAGAGAATAACGCTCCTTAAGATTGATCCATGAATTTTGGAACAGGTACAAAAGCCAGTGATACGATAGCATGGCATAGGTTGTATTTCTATTGTTGTGCAACTGGGTAGAGAGAAGCGGGTTTTCCATTTAAATTATGAATATCGCGCTCTATTCCGCCCAGCTCCACATGCGTTGCTGTTCATTCTACATAAATGTTATGGCAAAGACAAAAAACCGAAAATAAAAAAGTCGACTCTCAAATTTCGGTTTTTTAACAGTGCCATAATATTTATACTTACAGGTTTATTTGTAAAACACTTGGTCTAACATCATAAACAACAACTTTTGTTCTATGACTTTTTATATTTTAATTTATTTACTAAAAACAAGCTTTCAATATTTCGTTGTTTTATCTAACACATTTCAACTCTGTGTTTTGCTACACCTACCTACGTCTGTATGATGCGACGCAAGCGCATCAAGCACCTCCGTTGGCCAATCCTCGCTTCCCTCCGCTATTGTACTATTTTTTGCTTCGCATAGACTTGGTAATATTTAGAACTTCTCAAAACAAACGTGTCGCAAACAAATGCGGAAAGTGAAACCTCTGCGAAACCTTTTTAAAGCGTACAACTACGCGTTATTAAGCACACGATATTCAGTCAGTCTTATTTTACAAGCTTTTGATTAGTTTTACCTGTCCCGATGTTTGTCTGTAATCAAATCTTGCAAATTAAAGACCTACTTCCTAGGCTCTACCGATTGAGCTGAAATTTTGCATGCATGTGGAAATCAGATGACAATGCAAAATTATTATGACATGGATCTGATCTGATGATGGAACCGGAAGGTGGCTATAGGAGCTTGGTAGTTAAACGACACAACCCCATCGAGCGTGGGCTCGTATGATTCGTCTTGACTTGATATAAGTTTTATTAAATACCGCGCCATAAAAGCTTTCTATGAAAACATATTTTCGTTAAAAACTTGTTTCATGATTCAGTTATAAAATTTTGTACAAAGATTCTTTACATAAAAAAAACTTTTTGCAAGAAAAGAGTTAAACCGACTTCAATGTAAAAAAAACACTGAAAATTACAAAATGACTTTAATTTCGGATGTTGGTGTTTTATCTCTTCGTTATTTCATTCCGAATAAGACATTCTGACCCTTATTACATTACGCAACATCGACTAGGACTGTCTGAATATCGAATCGTGTTATTGGCCCCTAACTACTTCTGAAAGAGGAGATTTATTTTTATGATTGTTGCGTAGGCAAAAATTGCACCCGTTACTCGATCGATACGATAATAGTGTCTATACCGGCCTTAAAATTTGTTTACTTACAATCTCGGACATATTGTCTAATCTATTGATTATTGCCGAAATTATCATATATAATACATGATTAGTACTATTTAAAAACGGCAAATTTGAAACGAGACGGTATTTCTATGACGAAAACCCCGATCCACTTAATTGTGGCTTAAAAAAAGTTCAAGCGGATGAAATGTACGTCGAGACTCCACAACTCCAAGCGATAAATTAAAAAATATTTTGTTTCAGTCCGTAGTCCATATTATGTTAGTAATCACAAATTTTTAAAAACTAAATACAATAAAATAAATGATACAATACGAGACAACAACACAACAACAGAGAGAGAGATCTGTGTATATGTACAGTTGCCATCACGGATCTTGAGCGGTTGCGCAAAAGTCAAATATTCGGTCTCTTTAGTGGTGCGAAGTGAGACGCGGGGGCGGGGAGTGTCAGTGATTGACTCGCCGCACCATCGCGTCATAGACGTCACTCCTAATTCGATCCCTGCGTTGCTGCTTGTATCTAACAACGAAGTCGATTGGCTTGCCAATGTATGGAATGCACAAAGCGATCCCCACTCTGACGCCGAGCGCTCAAGATCCGTTTTGGCAACTGAATCCCTGTGCCAAAGTGTCGCAACAGGGCTTATCACTAATGACCCTCAGAATGCTGTTGCCGCTACCATGGACGCTACCCGCTTTCTTATGATGGCTTTATAACCATCAATATGTGCGTCGGCAAATATTCCTGATGCACTGCAGCATCGTGGGATTTCAACAACATCCTGAACGCATTGACATTGTTACTGAATTATAAAACTATCCAAAACCGATTTGGTACATAAAGCAGAACTGCGCTGTTTGTTGTGAGAGTTTCCAGGCGTCCCGATTTGCGCGGGACATTCCGATTTTTAGGGGTCTTGGGACACGTCCCGATTTGCACCTGATCGGGACGATAAATCAAAAGATATGTTAAAGCCATCATTATTACAATAAATTAACCAGTATCGCATTCGCATCACTATGTCAAGTGCGTTCAAAATGACATACGGTGCTTCACTGATGGGGCCAAGTAGGGCCAATCCCTGCTAGGGCTGCGGGAACGTTTGAAATAGTGACTGTGGCCCTGGAACGCACAGTGGGACAGAAGAACCCTGGGTTTTTGGACGTATAAAATAGTCACTGCGGGCCGGGAACGACAAAAGCAACTAGAGAAACATGGGTGGGCTTTAATCAATAAAATTCTCACACTCCCTTTCGCCCCACCACACAATAGTGGAAACACAGATTATTCATTTTTTTTAAATTCAATAATAATCATTTGTAAAATCTTAATTTAACTGGCGCCTTTGCCATTTAGGATACTTAGGTTAATTTCCCTAAATTTGCAAAAACTGCATTATTACTGATAGGCTCACGTCATAGATTTATAAGAACATCGCTTACGTTTTATTATTGATAGGCTCTCGTTTGAAAATTAAGTATCTCACATTTTTTTTAGTAAAACGGCAATTTATTAGACTACATTTGGTAAATATTGATTGGATGATTATTTGTTGAAAAAAATTATAAATTATTAAGAAATTAGTTATCCTAATATGTAGTAGGCCAATGATATGGGCATTGACGCACTACAATATTGATAGCGCATCGCTGTTGGTATCTAGTATCTACGCACGCACACCCAAACACCCTAATGATGTAATCAAGCTTAGCAAGAATTTTATTTGAGAACTGGCTACTGCCAGCAGCTCCGCCTGCGTTTGATTAGAAAATTATCCAAAGGGAAAATTATCCAAACCTACCCCCGAGATAAAAAATATGCTATTTCACGCGATGGTATGGCGTTACTAAACCACATCTATGTCATTCAGTTGCCTTTTGCGTTTTATGATATACAGAGTACCTGCCTTAAAATATCAACTTGTTACAAAATTTTTCACAGCTAGCAATATGTTATCTAGGGTAGATGTTTCACTTACTATAATTTTAACAGTATATTTTGATCCTTGTACTTGAACAGTATTTTGCTACGACAGGTGATCTAACTTTGGTCGTTTGTGAACGTTAGAGCAAGTTTACTAAGAAGTATATTAATAATTATATAATCTACACTAATATAGATACCAGCACGAATCTTGAGCGCTCGGCGAAAGAGTGAGGATCAATTTGCGCATCGTACACATCGTCGAGCCAATCACTGTAACTACAAAGATTTACTCCCAGCTCCCGCGTCTCACTTCATACCACTA
This sequence comes from Mythimna albipuncta, assembly GCA_929112965.1. NCBI lineage: Eukaryota > Metazoa > Arthropoda > Insecta > Lepidoptera > Noctuidae > Mythimna > Mythimna albipuncta. The sequence continues at coordinate 6,146,663 of OV815973.1, forward strand.
AAGAGACCCAATACTTCACTTCTCACTGAAGTCTGCGCGACTTCAAGTTCAAGTCAGCGCTCATGATCCGTGCCGGTATCTTTATAATAAAGAGGAAAAGTTTGTCTTTTTATTTTGTTTGTAGGAGTTAAACTCAGGAAGTACTGATCCGATTACTAAAATTTTTTCACCAATAGAAAGCTGCTTTATTTCTGAGTGTTAAAGGCTATATTTTGTGTACCTAAGCGGGCGAATCTTTGCCCGCGCAAAAGCTAGTTTGAAGTATATTCACTCGTGACTTGAAAACCCCTTAGTTATAGTGTTGAATTGTGTTATCGGGAAAAACCGACTCCGACAGGGAATTCCACTCCTTAGCTGTACGCAAAATGAATGTGTTTCCAAAATAAAGGTGAGAATTATCTACGTCTCACTTTTCCTAGGATTCTTAATTTTTTGGTAGCCAGCCGAGTCTTTGTCTCGATGTATAGGCCAAAATTGAGAGTAGATGTTAGCGTGATACCAAGAAGATCCAGATAGTCGGTTATAGTTTCATATCGGAAAGTTGAAACAGGGTAGAATTGGCGCCTTTTAGCGAAAAAAGACTCGCTTATGTTTTAGCAGCTTTGAACTTTACCAAGCTTTGAACTTTACCAAATTGGCATAGCCTCATTCAGAGACCGCTTGCAATTACAAGTTCCAGCGCTCAACCATAGCTTCTCGGAGAGACTGGATCTGTGACCCACAAACTCTCGCGCTGAACACGTAGCTCTCAGCAACAGTGCTGTCATCTGCATACCCAGAGGTTAAGTTTAAGTGCGTAATTTAAGATGCTGAATAAAATGCCAATGAACGAAAACTGAATTGCCTGATTCTGCACTGGGCCACAACTGCTATGAGCCCCTATGACATGACACTATGAAAATAGATAGCTGATGAGTTAAATTTCGAATTAGTCGAACAAAATGTTGTATGCTGCAAAGGTGAGACTTTTCAATTATATCTTTATGTGGGCGCCAATGAAGTTTAACATCTAAAATGATACAATACATAGGGTACTTCCGCTACAGAACATTCAGTTTTAGCATTCTGTGTAAGTATTGTAGTGATCCGGAATACCACCAATTTCAGATATTATAATCATGTGTCTCTATAAACGGTTACAGTTAGTACCGTATATAAAGATTTCATCTTACGATCTGCAATGGTGTCCAACAAGGCTCACATATAGGCCTACTTAATCTAGTTTTATATTACGAACTTATTTCGATCGAAGAACGACTCGAGTGGCAGACGAACCGGTCATTGGGTAGTCACAGGCACAAATAGCAAGCCTAGCAACGAAGGTACTGCTGTCCCAAGCAGCAAAGTTTTAGAAAGTTCAACATTCATGTGACTTTTTTATTTAGTAATTTTAATTGAACCTCGTGCAATTGTCAATTTATTTTGTTTCCAAAAGAACAAAAATTGTTTCTAAAATTACTGCAAATCATCATGTTTTTAGGAAGAAGACACTGACTCCTGAAATACAGGAAATATCTAGTTCTGGAGTCACGGCTTCATTAGTTTGTGCCTAAAGATTTTGATGAAATAAAGATTATTGTTATTATGTTTTGGTACATCTCACTGTAGCAGAAAGTGAAATGACGACCTATTATGGACCGAAAGAATACGGTCGAAACCGGTCCATGTGGGGTGATTCTTGGGGAAATGTGAGTTTGCTGTATACCAATGATGACGTCAAATAAGCTTATGATTGAGCAATTATAATTTGTCACCGTGATCACTTCTTCTTGTGATGTGTAATTTGCCTAAAGCATTTCTTTGAAATAATCTAATCATTATCTTGATCGCATCACATAAGTACGTTAATTACACTGATTTGATACGATGAACTTGTTCTAAAGTATTTATCACAGATAGGTAAATTAAATTAAATCTTTATGATTGATTACCATAAAAATTCATATAAAACGATTTTTTTATATTGAATGACAAAATATTTTGTAATAGTAACCCAAAATATATTTTGTAAATTACTACAAAACGGATCAGTTCTACTGAAAAGACTGAAAAACTGCCGCGGCCGAATGAGCCAGGCAAGGAAATTAACTAGTTTTGCCATCGATATGCTAACAAGAAGCAGGACATACTATATGGCTCTAAATATGCTACTCTAGAGGTATTGTCGGGATGTTGATATGGCGATGCGTGATTGAAAGGGCTACGAGTTTGATGCTATTGCAGCATCAAACTCGTAGCCCTTTCAACCACGTATGATGCAAAGATTCAAGATGATGATGAATTTAGTACAAATATTTATGCAAGCAGGCAACCTATGTGAGAGAGTGCAATTTTTACATACATTTGAGATTGTACTCTCTTAGCTCCCTTGTCGACTTCGACTACTTTACTTCATTAATAAAAAGTCCTTTCGGTCTTACGACTCTACTCCATAGCGGCATCACCTTTGCCTCGAGCGTATATTCCACCTCGGCTGCAATTACACTCGGCGTAAGTACGCAGAGTGTAATAATTGCAGAGTGAATTTATTATTATTAAATTCATTAGAACTAAGATTACGGACATGCCCCGAAGAATTAACAAACGCAGAACAGATGGTCGACGGGGCCGAAAGGTTTTGGTATAGTGACCACGTACCAGGATACGCAGCATTAGAAGGATTCCCACAAGGTGGACCGATGAACTGGTGAGGATCGCTGGAATGCGATGGCTGCAAGACGGATAAGACCAGTCGCTAAAATGATGATGATGAAATTCATTAGTTACTCATAGTAAATATTAGGCTCGACTCCAATGACAAAGTTTGCTTACTTGTTGATCAGGGCTTTAGATACAGGATACAGATTCCATGCTTCATAGAGATCTTTTTTTTTCTTTGCATTAATTTCAAGCTCATTCATCACATATTCGAAATCTTTAGATAGATAAAAAGAAACATTGCGATTAAAGTAAAACCAGCCATTCATAATACATAGGTAATTAGGTACTAGTTACTTGGAATTTACTGACTGATGGATTTCGTCAATCTTGATATTAGAAATGGGATAGTGGTGATTCAATATTTTAACACAAATACAAACGTATATATGATAATGTATAAAAATAAATTAGTCGAAATTAAAACTTTTCCGGTATCACTGCCGTTCAAGATTTTGTCACTTCGAAAGGATACTTGATTTTATCAAAAAAAATATTTCATAACATTCCTAAAAATTACACACATGTCCGTAAATGTGATCGACAAAATAGTCACTAGGTAGCGATCTATAATTTTTTTTCGTAGATAACTAGGTACGCAGTAAGTAACAACACTTGTACCTGGCATCTTACATTTTATCTACACAGGTGGTCGGAAAAGTTTCCGACTTGGGAATTTTGTATAATATTTAATTAATACTTACATTCGATACTTTTCATAAGATTCTTCTGTTAGTAAACAATGATCTCTATCTCTTAATCAACCTTAAATATTGAACCCGTGTTGACTACATCAGATTTAATTAAATCCTAATAATTACCTAAGTCGTTGAACTTATTAGAAGGACTATTTCTTACATTTTATTTTTCTTTTTTTTTTACACTGTCAAAAAAAAAGAAACAAGTCATGTCATCTTGTAACTCTACACACTTCACCCAGCGATGCCTCCATCTCTCAAACCTATTTAAACTTTAGTTGGCTTGAGTGAGGCGCATTTCACGTGAAGCACAACGTGACAACTAAAAAAATTTCAACAGTCTATGTTGCTCGTTGGCCTCATTTGTTTCACAAATTGTAAAAAACAACAAAAAAATTCAATGTTACCGATTTTGGTAATATGTACTATTTTGGTAATAATACTTCGAATGCCGTTATCCAGTTTAAGGAAGTTGAAATTAAGTACTATATTTTATTCTTCATTTAATGAGGCGCCATCCCATCTTTCTAGCTCATTGTGCTGTGCTGATGCTGCCGCGGCGGCTGTGGAGAACCTTAAGTTTCGGAAATATAACAAAATCGTCAGCAGTGATATTTTTGAGCCGTTTGGGGTTGAAACTCTTGGGCCGTGAGGTCCGAGTGCTCATATATGCTTTTTAAAGAATTATCCAAACGCTTAGTTGACTCTTCGCGTGACCCACATTGTGGTCGGTAACTTTTCAGACCATATACGTAGCTCTACCGCTACTTACATTTTTAACCGAATTTTAAAAAAGAGAGGGAGGTTCTAAAGTCGTCTCATTTTTTTTTGTATCTTGGTCAGCGATATTTTCGCCAGATATAAACTGATATTAAAGATTCTTTTTTTGTTTCGAAGGTTTTTGAGGTGAAAATCTGACGAAAAGCAGTATTTAAAGTCAAGGGCATCACAATAAATACCAATTACATTGAAGGAGTTAGCAAGGGAGTTTAGAACAGGGGTCAGCAATGACTTGACCTACACAGACCATACTCTATAGTACTATTAAGTGGCGTACGGGTACTGTTGAGAACATACATAAACACAACAGGTAACATTACGCCCCTTCTTATCTCCAAGAACGTTTTAAGTTCCTTCGTGACACACATCTAGAGTTTTGAGATCATCGGGAGAATTTGAAACTTTTGATTCCGTCGCATTCTACCAAGTTTGTGACAAGTCGTTCACGGCTCAGAGGTTCTACTATGACCTCTTAACGTGATCTAGTTGACGACCTATACTGAACTGTTAAACAGAAGGAGCTATACAGATCAAGTGAATAACTCCATCTGTATCGCACGCTTAACGTGTCCTGGTAAGGCCCCAGGGGCGATTGTGAAGCGATGCCAATTAGGCACGCCTAGTCACTAACTTCCTTTAAAAATCTAGTTAAAGACCATATTGCTTCTACTAACAACTACTAACAAATAAACGATTCTCTTTAACAAATAAATGAAAAAAATCTAGAATTAAAAAACTATTATATATTTAAATTTGCAAAACCTTGGAGGAGGAATAGATAAAGCGGTATTTAGTCAATATAAATGGTTATTTTTTTATTTGTAAATAAGCGTAAAATTGTGTGCGCGAGATACATTATGTAGGTAGTTAAAGTCTAATTTATTTTTTTCTAAAAACCCAGCTTTATTCTTTGCTTTTTTTCCATTTCTTTTATGAAATTGTATAGGATAGGTACAAAATGTTTATATCCTCTGTAAACAAAATGAGTGAAGAAAAAATTTATGATTAACATAAACTCTGTTCAAAGTAGCATTAGACATTTATGAAAACCTTTTATTAGAGCTAGCGCAAGATAAGTTGGCGCGTGGCCGAAATTGGAAACTAATCGTTTGACGTTAATGTCATGTGTCAGGAGAATGTGTTGTGTTTTTTATCGTTTGTATAGTAAATAGTCGTCATTATTATACTAAAAGTGATTAAAAGTGCTAGCAAGGATATTATCTTGAAAGTCAAACGTGTTTGTGGAGAGAAATGAGAAAATGTTGGCCCTACGGTACCATTTTCCAAACCACCCATTGCCCCATTTGTCAAATAATTTTTCGGGTGACCATCACAATAAAATTTCCCCAAACATAAGCGGTATCTAGCAAGTCAACAAAGTTTTTTGAAAATGGACTGCTACTATGTGCTTAAATCTTAATCAAGGGACTATCATGAAGATATGAATTCTGCAAACTTGAACCATGAAAGAATAAGTGCCAAAACTTTAACTTCAAACTTTTATTAAGTTGGTGGTATGACAAATGGCGGCTGCATTAAATAGTTGGTAGCTATTGTAACCATCTTTTGCTTTAAATGCCATCATAAGGATGGCATTAAAGAAAAAAAGTGACCTAGGAAATAGAAGTTAAAATCGCTTGAACAGACAATAAAAAAAATTTCTCTAAATGATGATGTTAACGCGAATAGAATATAATTAGTTAGATTTTATTATTCTACACATTTTCCTATTTAATTATTAACTACATAATTGACTATTTTTAATTCGAGAATTGTGTTGAACTATGTAATACATAACTTTTGCCCAGGACTTTGTTCGTGTGAACAGAGACCAAAAGACCAGGGGTGCTATTCTCTAAGAAAACAGCCTTGAGCGCAGCGCTGGCCGCAGTGACGAGTCGAGAGCGCAGTACAATGAATTAACAATCCAATGTATAGGTTCAGTAGATTGTTAATCCAATGTACATATTTGGAATTCGTCGCTGCGGCAAGCGAATGATATTAGCGGCAATGATATTAATTTCGGGCTTCTTAGGAAACATACAGGAATTGAACGGTATCTAAATTCAGATACAAATCAGAACGGATCGCTGGAAGATAGTTATCCTGATCCATTTATTAATTAAATTAGGAAACGTGTCAAAAGTATATTAATAGTGACGTTATCGCTTCCTCCAACCTTTTTCCTATCAAAGACAAAAGTCCATTTCCTACTAATCTTAAGGCGGATCATTGCTTTAATAAAAAGTGCATTTTTCATTGAAATGTAACGTGTGTATAGTTTTTGTTATAATGGTTATTTTGTGTTTGGTAAAATAACTAATACTGGGATATATAGATATACTTCAATAGAAAGCTTTCATTGCCTGAAATGTTGACCAGTTTTATTTTCAGAAACACGGGTTATGTACTTCATTAATTATTCGATTCAGTAAAGAAATTGAAAACATAAAAAAAATATGAGTACTAATAACAACAATTATAAATATAGGACGACAGATACTGTGCTCTAAGAAAATAATAAAAACGTAAATTCGGTTAAATATTAATTTTGTATAGTTTTGTTTTAATAAAAAACATCAAACAAAACCATTAAAACACTCAAGTTCTTCGTGGGACTACACAATACTAGGAATAGTGGCTAGAATAAAAACCACTCCCTGCTCATTCGTGGCTGGCTCTGACCACTAAATACGGTCACGAATAAAATCGAGGAATCTAACTTTACTGTGTGTCCTTTAAAGAAGGCTAAATCAAACTATAGTATCTAAAATATAACATTACTTTATCGGACAAATCTCGGTTCATTATGTTAGACTAAAAAGTCGATGATTATGCGCATCCCTAATGGCGTCGCGCATGATCGTCCCCGCACTAGCATCTTTGACATTCGAATATGGAATTGCGCGCCCTTTTCACGTTGTTATACTTTTTGAATAGTTTGAAGTTGTAATTAAATGTATTTCATGTAATAACGTTTATCTCTATTAATTAGAAGTTAGGCAGTCCTAAGGTTAAGGGAAAAATACCTAATCGTTCAAAGGTAGCGGCAAAGCCGTCAGTTCAAAAGACTTGTAAGGCACTGATTGTGCGATGTTATCAATCTTTATTTTTGATAGAACTAATCAATGAATCAGTGATCGTTATCTAATCTTGTTAATCATTTCCACAAATATTAATTCATCATCGTATGAATGATTTATTAGTTAGGTGGATTTTGTTACTTTTTTTAGGTGACATTCAAAAGTTTTCAACGCATTCACTTTTATTGATAGAAGGGTCTCAAAATAATACCTAAGCGCGTGACTATTGCTGTTCTAAATTAATTTAAAAAGTACAGCCATCTACACATCAGCCAATGGTATAATTTGTTTAAACTTTTTATTTTTAAGACGGGAATAATCCAATGACTTCTCCTGCTTCAGGGCTGAGTGGGAGGGCGTGTGAGACTTTTACTGACTAAAACTAAACCTATGTTCCTCCAGTTGCCATTTCAGAAGTCAACCCATGACCCTGGTAGGCTTCGGCCTTGCTGGGCCCCATTGACTCTTTGCTAAGCCCTTACGGTTTTGCTGACATCACTTTGAGGGGCGCACGGAACACTACGCGCACTGACGACGACTCGGGCTCGGGAGTGGCACCTCGCCACGCACGGTGCCACGCCAATTTCACTCACCTAACTCGCCATCCGGTAACTAACGGGGCCGAGCCCGACTCGTTGACAGTGCGCGTTGTGTTCCATGCGCCCCTCAAAGTGATTTCAGCAAAACCGTAAGAGTTAAACCATGGGTTGACTTGTGAAACTCATGGTCCTAAACGCAAAGGGCAACTGGAGGAACATAAGTTAGGTTTTAGTCAGTAAAATTCTGACACGCCCTCCCGCTCAGCCCTGAAGCAGGAGAAGTCATTCCCCAAATAGGGGACTAACCTTACCCAATAGACATCTAAAAAGCAATATCATCGAACTAATTGATGATAACATCTAGACTTACCGACTAAGTACTGCGTAATTGTTCAATCGTCTGATTAATTTTAGGAACTGCTAAACACATGAAAACATGAATATTTTGACTTTCCTTGACATTAACGTGACAGATTTTACAAAGTGTATTTACCTTGACTAACTTTTTTCTGCATATTGTATATTTTTTTCTTTAGTATTGCAATACGCAGATATCTATTAGATTAGTCACTAAAAGGATAAAAAGCAGATCTTTATGGTACGGGTACGATTTTGAATTCCTGAGTTAGGGTGTTCTAAATATCGTGCGGATTTCATCAGGCATGCGGGATTGCCCGCACGCGGAACCCCCGCAAATGGTCATCACGGGACGCGTATTTTATTTTTTCATTTTGACATTTTTAGCATGCGGAACATGCGCATGCCTGATGAAATCCGCTCGATATCATAAACACCCTTAACTTTTGAGCGGAGCAAAGTAGACTAGAGTTTAACCCACGATTGCAGCGCAGGAGTTTAAACTAGAGTCCTGATTGTATTCTGAAGACCATACTCTCCTTTTCACCACTCCACGAGATAATTGAAACCAGACTTATATGTGGTGACAAATCTATCTACGTACCTATTTAATTCAATAATCTCCTATTATTCGCTATGCAGTTATGTTTTTTTACACCACAATAATTTAAATTATATGTCATACTTCCCTCACAAGTAAATCATTCTGCCCCTAGAGATCTAATGTAGACTTACCCTAGGGAATAATATATGGTTTGAATTTGCAACATAAAAGAAAAAATATAGTTAAAAAAAAAACAAAAAAAAACCGCTTTCATAGCATATCAAACTAAAAAGTGTTAAATAATTTTCAATATAGGTAGAAAATAATAATAATGATCGAAAAATATTAATATCATTGTGAAAAAAGCGTGGGGCGTTTGAGCCATACTTTTTATAAATCGAGTAATCAAAAAGTCAGTTTGGTTACAAGCTACTATATACCTAAGTGTAGTGCAATAATAGTCACTTTCTGAGCAAGTGTGTCGAAAAAATATTTTTTACACCACCTGCTCGATAATGTCGTTTTACACGTCATACAAACCTTACCTAAAGCAAGTCATTATATGCCTAGGGAGATAATGCAGTATGGCCGATCCCTAGGGAATAATGAGATTTGAATTTGGAGCATCAAGAATCGTCAATATTGTGAATTAAAATGTAGGCGCATCGAACAAGTTGACTCGAAATTTAAACCAAAGAGTATGTAATCACTATGATTCAAACTGGCCATTAACAAAAAAAAAAAAGAAAATAGAATAAAACGTGCGTACTGACGACAGGGGAGCTTTATAGAAAATTGAAACTATAGAATCTTGGAGTAGTGAATTTTGTTTGTTTGATGAACTTGTAAATATAATACTTATATTTCTCTGATATATGATTTACACAGATGGTGTAAAAAGTAGAGTATGCAACACGGGGATAAAGCTGTCTTCGTCTTGGGCGGATTAAATTCCTCACTTCACTCAGGTTTATTTATTTATTTATTTATTTAGCCTTTATGCAACAAAAAGTACATAGGCGGACTTAATGCCTTAGGCATTCTCTACCAGTCAACCTAGGGTGGTGAAGAGACAATATGGTAGGCGCACAAAAAGAAAATCAAAGGTTTCATTATTAACTCCCTCGCAATGCTCGGGAGTTAATTTTATAAATCCCTCACTGTCGTTCGGGATTAAAATCGGCAACCTTCGTTTCGTTCGGAATTCAACATGCCGCCCTCGACTTAAAGACACTGCTTTATCCCCTAGTCACATAAACTACTATTATTAGAACGAAATAAAAGAAATTAATAATATTATTATTGTAATAATAGTAAATCATTTCTTTTATGTTTTATTTATTTTTAATAAAAAAAATCTGATATTATGTTACCCCATCACTATTTTTTCGGTATGCTTGGCTACATTATTTCTCTATAAACCATCAAGCCACAGAGTTTCTTAGAGTCACTTTCTTCTATTCAGTATAGAAGAAATTGACTCTAAGAAACTCTGTATCAATCATTGAAATGATCTAAAATATTCAAAAACGCCAATTAAAATTGCACCATATTTATTTAAATTAATCGTAACGTGTCAATGTCAAACATGACCTTGCACGCGTTGCATTTGTTGATTCACAATAAACTGATTTCAAGTGATTCGGACTAATCTAAAATCAGTAAAACACTGATATGAAACTTGACTACCGAAGTAGGACTTACAATTTTTTGAATTTTTTTTTAGCACAATTATCATAGAAAGAAACACAATTGAAAGTAGCCTGAATGAACTGGCTATGTCCGGTGAGGACCTGCGTCAGGCCAAAAGTGACGACGCCGTGGCGCCTCTGTAATCAATTCACTATGAGGGGACTTACCGCCTCCATTGTGACGAGCCCTACCACCACGCAAATTAGAGGTCACGTTGTTAAAACAAGACCTGATAGCCAACAACACGTGCACCAAGTGCTACGCCTTATCAAAACGTTTATGAAAAGCCGTGATACACCTGTGAAGATACCTAACATGCAATTGTGACGTTACAGGAACCCAAAATAAATCACATATCATAATCGGCTTATGATTACGTGATTACTAGAAACGAATGCGGAGAGCTCGTAGCAACATGACTATCGCGTACGCATTGGCGTAGACAAGCCTACGAACTGTGCTACGAGGCTACGACGATTTGACATTCCCATTTCGGGTGCTGTGCTGACCTATCGATCGAAGTCATTGGTCGGCGGCTCATTTGGTAGATTTAATATTGATTTGGCATCGAATGATCCAGTGACCATATAATCGATTGGCATCAATCTGCGGTCGGTCGATTGGCGTGCTAACACCCTTACCAATACACACAGTCACACACCAGCCCCTTTGCTGTTTTTTTTCCCGATACATAACTTCTTTTGTGTGAGCTTAGTAGGGTAAACACCTGGACGTCCTTACGATAGCCGATAAAAGCGTGAATTTTTAAAAAGCAATAATGTCTGCTGTCATAACAATAAAACAACACATAAAGATATTTGTTTTGAATAAAGATTAGAATAGGACATTAACATTATTAGTCATGAATTTAAAGTCCACCTTAGAATAAATATTTGTGTGATTGGTTTTAGACTGTTTTACCTTGAAATCAGTATTTATAATCATTATCTCGGTATTTTCCGAATCAAATATTCGCGGAATTTTCCTGATTTCACAATGCAGTGGAACTACTGCGTACCTACTACTTGATAATGAATTTTCAATACACTTACTCGAAAACCCACTCTTATCCTATCGCTTTTAAGTACGCAATATACTGTTTTCCGCACTAGTGCAGTGCCATTCACGTGCTCTTTCCCACCACAATGTTATTGTATGTATCGTATGAGCTTGGGCGCGCGTCGTCCCCCACGAGTCGCCGCCCGCCGGTCAACCCTCGTTTATTCATTTCTTCTTAAGTGTACTGAAAAAAGTCGTTTGATATACGTGCACAAAGTCACTGCAACCCTCGGCATCGGTTCGTGCGAATTCCGCCTCGGTCGTAATGACAAACTTTCTGCACTTGACACTGCATCGGGTCGTTGGACTGTTATGATGTTACATTTTCTAATGACTTTGTAGTATTTAACTTTAGTTAATTAATACAGCCACTGAATTACACTCGAATAAATCAAGCCAAAAACCGCACGCATCTTAAAATGGCGGCCATAGATCACAAAAAAAAAACCGTTTTAATGTGAATGTACGACTTATTTACTATTTTTTTTTATTAAATATATTCGTTTGTACAAGTTAAAATGGTCAAAATTGCATGAAATAAGTAAATAAGACACTAATTTATACCATTGAATGCAATAACTCATGCGAAATTTTTCGTACTCAAAATTTGTTTTGTGAACAAAGAGGTTGAACAAAAAGGTTTTAACTACATTATAGCACGAGTATGTAATGGTAATCAAAATGTTAGTTTGGTAACAAGCGCCTATATATATCTAAGTGCAGTGCAATAAGAGTCACTTTCAGAGCAAGTGTATTAAAAAATACATTAATTTTAAAAATCCATTCTGCTAATACAAGTGTAATGTAATATTATGAATGCACGAGCAGTCTATGGACAATCAAAATACATGCTTTTGATGTTTGTGAGCTGCTAAGGTTCTTATTAAAATTGATAAAAAATAACTACTGTGCAAGTCTGTATAATTATTTAGATATTCAACACCTTAGATAAGGCAGTCCTCATCTTAGGGGACATAGGTTTTAAGAGCTTTCTTTTAGAGGTACATTTTCATACAGGCCACTCTTGCATGATTTTGATGTTATTACACGTCATTCTCTAGATATTTAAGATATTTTCAAGGCTGACAGAAAACTAATCTAGTAAAGACCTCTGAAAATCTTCTATTTTACATGAACTTATCCATAATTTACTCGTATATTAAAAATATAAAAAAGTACATCTATAGAAGCCTTGCAAATTTAATAAAGATTCTGAATGACGACAACTTTTCTGAAAACAATTTAGGGTTTAAAAAAACACGTATTGCCTTAAATAAATCTTGTGAAATATTCGATTAAATTACAGAATTACCGAATGCCAACAAAGTTTTCAGGCGTTATCTTTATTTTTTGCATTGCCTCTTCAACAAACATCGCATTGGATTGCGTTAGATGAAGCAACAAGATTTTAAACCATGCTCGATGTTGACGTTAGGCGAGTCGAAAAGGACCCTCTTAAGTCCAGTAGATTGAGTCTACGAGTATGTTAGTCATTATCGACCTTTTGTTCTAATAATATTGCGAGAAAAGTTTGTTTGGATTAATTTTGGATTTCACCTAATTTATCTTTACGCTATTTCTTATGATTAGTGACATAATACGTGAAGAAGATGAATGTCAAATTGTCTATTTAATGTTCCATAATCTTGAAGCCTCAGTTACCTATGTAAGTAAGAAAGAGGACATTAATATTGAAAAAGATTTCTCTATTGCACCTTACAATGCAACGTTCGAATTCAAGGGAACGTTATCATCATTATCTTTTTATTATTATCATCAGTATATGAATGATTCTTTTGTCATTTCCGATAATTACCTTTAAATTTTATATACTAGCTAATGCGAGTTGGCTTGCACACGAAGGGTTCGGTAGCACGAACCAGAAAACCGAACAAATTAAAGTTACTTACTGAATACATTAACTATGAAACCACCGAACATTATTTTGACGAAAACTCATACTAGGACTTGACGGTTAAAAAGTGCTTAGCAATACGATCAGCTCTTTTCCAACTAGTGATGTACTGCACGAACTTGTAACAATTCGCCATTTCACATAAATATTTAGTAAACTCAATTGGTGCACATAGTCGAGTGATTAGCTGTTGCTAAGTAAAATGGGGTGAATAGAGACTTAGGGGTGAATAGAGACAAAACTTTAAAGGGTATTTTCTCGATATTTGAATATTTTTTGCAGCTTTTAACTCTATCAATTTATTAATGAATTATTATTCTAAAAAATCGATGCTTTGTTAGAGGCCGATATTAAAGTATCAAAGTGAAAAACCAAACCAAAGTTTTGTCTCTATTCACCCCTAAGTCCCTATTCACCCCGTTTTACGGTAGTTAATTACAGGTTTTATTCCTGCATGGTACAAGTATTTGTATGGTATACATCTTTTTTTCAGATTTGGTTTTGTGTCGCGGCTAGATTTTCGAACTGATAGTCTATTTAATTATGGTATTTTGTTTATTTTTTTAAATTTATACACACTGTGTTTACATATCTTATCTAACTGTCCTGTCGCAGATCTGCTGAAAGTAATTTCGTTAGAGATAAGCAGGTCTTTTATCCTTATTTATTCTTTTCGATTTTAAGTGTTTGTGAGTACATAAAAAAAGAATTATCAATGTAGTCTTTTCACACTTATTAATAGATAACCACGCAAACACATTTTTCTTAAATAATGTAATATTTGCACAATGTAACGCAGCTTTTTTATACTTGGTGAACCTTTGTTTCCTAACAAAGTAACATATTTTGTATAAAAAAACAAATAATTATGTGTTAACAAAATCATTTCAATTTTGACACATTTCTTTTGCAAAATACTGCAATTATTTAAGTAAAACTTCTTTAAAAAAAATAAAACAATACCTTCTGATGTAAATAATTATCGCCCAATGACAATATCCCATGAAGCATGTATAAGAGATTCATTGACAACGGCAATAAATTCCATATAATTAGAAACGAACAGTACAAGTTTTAAAAATAAATCTATTACTCTAGCTGTCTTTTCTTATGAATAAAATTTTTAGTTAACAAAAATTATCTTTAGGTTTGTTCTTTGACTTGTCTAAAGGCTTTGAATAACCTAGTGTTCCATAATCTATTGCAGGAGAATTTAAGAAAATTTGGAATAAGGGGATATTGGCAATATCATCACTTACCATCGGGTAAGATAGTGGTCAAACGCGAGCCTATCAATAATAATAAAAAAATATATCAAATTATGACTATATATCAAATAAATAAAAATAAAAATCTCACGTCATACTCATCCACATAACTAATGATTTGAGTAAAACTAATTTTAGTATAACTATTGTATTGTATTTTTATGTAAAGAATGTGTATACAAAATTTTATACCTGTACCATGAAAAATCACATAGTTATAAGCTTGTTATGTTACCCAGTTGTCAGCACAAATACCTGATCACCGGGTCATCCAGGCGACTGAAGGGTTGTTTTGCACCCAACTGTACGCTGGCGTCTAATGTAAACTATGACCTGTTGGACCTGTGTTGTACTTAGTGTCGGTGGTGTCCAAAATGTGACCATTTTTTATCAAAAAAATATTTGAGTAAAAATATAACATGTTGTAAAAATTATTGGGATCGATTTTGTTCCTTATTCTGAACAAACTATATTCAGGTTTCGCTTATACTAAAAATAATGTAGTTATAGTTGTATCAGGATGTTATGAACGGAAACTATCGGATATCTGAATTAAATAAATATCCATAACCGTAATCGAAACCGATAATTTTTTCAGATAGTTTTGGATAAAAGCAAAATCTAAATGATAGGCGTAATATAATACGACAGGATTTTGTTTGTTTTGCGTAGCCACACAAATGATAATCTAAATTAGAAATAAATGTCAAATCTTGCTATATGTTTTTTACTTTTATAATTATAAAAAAACATATAATTAAAACATTATTCTTATATCCGTATCCAAATCCGAAATTTAATATCCATAACATCCCTAAATAAAAGCAACAAACATGATGTTCCACAAGGAAGTGTCCTCGGGCCAATCCTGCTCCTAGTAATCAAATAAATTCTATTACTAATATAACAAATCATAAATGTGCTGATGAATACTTTCAAAATTAATTTGATTGATGTTGGTTTTATTCAAAGTATACTGTCCGAACTCCTCTCTAACGCAGCTGTCGCTGTTTATAAATTAGTGTGTAAGGTTTTAGAGCCCTAATAGTTCGTAAGGTTCAAGGTAGCGTTACTTGTATTGGGTTACGATGAGGCTGGCATGGTCTTAGTATGACCAAAAGTCCGTAAATTTATGAACGATTTAAAAAAATTGACATATATTTATATTATTTGAGATGATATATGTATTAATATTACATCCGACAGAAATAATAACACACTTGATGACCATTTATAGGAAATAATTAACGTAATTGATGAACTAATTGAATAGATATACATATATAACGTGTCAATAAATCTAAATAAGTCCATCTAAATACTTATACAACCTTATTTTTAGCTTATTATGTCACCTGGTTGTCCGCATAAGTATGTACTTACATGGTTACCGGGTCAACCGCGTGACTGGGGAGTGGTCTTGCTGTTGCACCCGTTGTGTTGCTAATGCCCACTATGACCTGCCGTGACCTGTGTTGTATTTAGTGTCGGTGGTGTCCAACTTGTGACCTTTTTTAAATATTTTTGTGAAAAAATCTAACATGGTGTGTTGTATATATTTTTTAATTAGTAAAATAAAAGGTTTCTATCCATACTCGTTACTAATCATATTTGTCTAACCAAACGTAAAAAAACGAAATCTCAAAATTATAGTGAATTCATAATTGAATCTATCATTCATAACAATTGCTACTAGAAAATGCTACGCGCAGTATTTTTCTTTTTTTATCGCCATTCAGTCATTCATATCCATAGCCTGTACAACTTCCCATAAATTGAGTGACATTTTGGGATATAAAGAAACGCTCACAACTTTGCTGTTTATGAATATTATTTCTGAGATTTTACTTAAATAATAACAAGACCTTTTCGAATAAGCCCTATATGTATTTGAACTATTTAAAAAATAGTGGTGTGTGTATATATTTAATCCAATAATTCAAAATATAACTTATAACTAAATATACCTAATTTTTTATAAGTGACACAAACAAAATTTCTAGGTGGAACTATAAAGACCAAGATATTAATAGATATTACAAAGTAAAAATGATGATAATATCATATCGTGCGTAGAATCGTTGTTTGTTAGGATACACACATGGTCTTATAACGTGAGTGGTTTTAATGTTGTAGTGCTAGCCCTTGTGTCTATTATTATTAAAAATTATATCGCTGATAAATAAGACCGAATAAAATTACATTAAATTAAATTTAGAAATTATATAGTGTTCCAGAAAACTAGTCATTTATGTAAAGATTTCAAGCGCGTCAACAAATGATGTTACGAGTGTCAAAACTTTCAAGTCAGGAAGTGTTATTTACTAGTTGCCGTATGCAATGTGCAGGTTATATGCAAGGTCGATGGCTTTGAGCAGTCCTGTGGACAATGGGTCATGTTGTCGTTAGTGTAGTTGAGGAACTTGGCGCGCGCGTATCTCACCACGTCGTCGTGCGAGTCGTAGTCGCCCCAGCGTAGCTGGATGTCCAGCCAGTACTTCTATGTCGTTGTGTTGTCCATGGAGTCTTTGGTATCAGCGAGTAGCGAGGGCCGGTACACGTTTCACTTGTAGGCCGAGAACAGCAGAATGTCGGCGCATGACGAGTTCATCTCGCAGGACTTGCGCGGGTGAATCGTCTCCTTCTGCACTGTCTCGATTTTCAGTTTCGCGTTTAGCTCTTGATCGAATACCTGACACAGATCCATGATGATAGAGTACTCGTGGATCTTTTGCCACAAGTGAGCTCTGAAGATCTGCATGAGAGAGATCTTGAGTGTAGGGATGTTGCCGTACATGAATATTTCCGTCAGGTCCAATTGTACCTGGAAGCCAACGTATACATTGACTCTGTTGATGGTAGGATCGCTGAGCGTTAGTCAGCTTCTTGTACTTCATTGACTCTTCGAATCCTGACGCTTTCTCCCAGAACAGACCTTCCCAGGTGGGAAAGTACGTGCCCTTGACCACTTCAAAACTCCAAGCTTCAATCCAATGGAAATGCGAAAAAAACAATATTTCAAATTTATTTAAACTTGATATGGTCTTGTCAGACAAACCGGCCATGATAAAGATAACATTTTTTCTGTTGAAGTATGGAACCCTAAAAACAGTCGAGCTAATCGATATAAATCATTGTTTCATTTTAATCGAACTGATAATCTGATGAATAATTTTCAAAACAGGAGGAAACGTATAAATAATAGCAAGTTCTAGTATTTTCAATCAGTTTTTGTGCAACAGCCACGGAAAATACAGTCTCATAGGATCTATTAAATGAAAGGTAAGCTATGTGAAATCTATGCATTTGTTAATATATGCAACTACAAGTGTCAGCCCAGCTTAAACGTTTCTTAAGTGTAAATCAAACTGTTTCAAAGCTCCAAAACTTAATTAAGTGAAAGTTTATTAGACTGAACGAATAATTGTTCATTTTTTTTTTTCATTCGTTTGATACCTGAAGAGAAGTGAGTTAAACTAAAACTCGAAAACGGTTCAATAAAGATTTATTTTCAGAAAGGATTTCACTTGGATTCATTATCAAAAGAAATCATATTATAATTAGGTAGGAAAATAAAAAAATGCTCTCATAACATTATTAACCCAGTTATTTCATAATATATTATTTTTTTATTAGTTTATAACAAGACGATGCATCATTTTTCATTGATTTCTTTTGGTTTAATATAATATTAGTGATTTTATTTTGGACGTTCCATGTTGAATAGGTATTCAGATATTTTTTTAAACTGCGACTTACGTAAATAATATCTAAGTGTTCTTAATCACTAAAGCCTTTTGGTGATATTCTAAAAATAATAATTTAAAAAATAAAAAAACCCGACTGCGTAAAAAATTACTTTAAATAAAAACTGAAAAGAGAAACAAACAAGTTCAGTCCACAGTTCAGCAACAGCCGGGACCCACATTAGATAGAATGATTTTAGTCTAGATTATTTTTTTGAGCTAGTGCTCATTTCTCAATTCACGTTGAAACTTTATAAAATACTTAGTTACTGAAATTAAAATAGTGGTTACGGTCATACCACCTTAAATTTAGAATACTTTTTGTGTATATTTTTTTTATTGATACAGTATGTACTTACTTATATAATTGCTATCGTCATATTATGGTTATCAGTCCACTAAAGGTTGATAACTAAATACCGATAAAGTCTAGATGAAGATTATCCAATGATTGGTGAATAATACATAAAATTATTATTTTCAGACGCCGCAATATTACTGCTGTGTGCAGTAGCACTAGCACATGGTATCAACGAAGAATCAGGCGCACGCGCATGTAACTGTGACCCGTCTGAAGCGCAGCAGCTCTGCGAGTCGAACTACGATAACGATGAAATATTAATAGCACACGAAAATTGCAACCAGTTCTACAAATGTGCAAATGGAAAACCAGTAGCGTACTTTTGTCCAAATAATCTTCTATACGACCCATTCTCTCAAGTATGTCAGTGGCCGGAAACCGTTGAGTGTGGTGACAGGCCTATCTCAGAGGGCCCTGGCAAGGAAGAGGATAATGGTAGCGACGATGTTAGTGACGGCGACAATGACTGGACTTGTAATTGCAACCCTGGTGAAGCGCCATCCATTTGTGCAGCGGAAGGCTCAAACGGAATCCTTGTAGCACATCAAAATTGCAATCAATTCTACAAGTGCGTCAACGGCGGGCCAGTGACGTTCAATTGTGCACCTACTCTATTATATAATCCCTACAGGGAAGCGTGCGATTGGGCGTACAATGTTGAGTGTGGTGACAGAGTCTTTCCCGAGCCCAAAGAGGATGACAGCAGTAGTGAAGATGACACTACAGAAAACGACGGCACTTGCAATTGCAATCCTGAAGAAGCTCCAGCAATCTGCGCTGCTCCTAGTTCGGAAAGCGAACTAATAGCACATGAAAACTGCAATCAGTACTACATTTGCAACCATGGTTTACCAGTTGCGGTTTCTTGCTTCGGAGACTTGTTATTCAATCCCTACACGAAATCATGTGACTGGCCAAGAAATGTCGACTGCGGAGACAGGCTTGTTCCTGATACTGAATGTACAGGTTGTAATGACAATGCCAGTAATGACGCTAGCTGTGATGACGATGATGTAGTTCCACCTCCAGGAGATCCTGAGGTACCTCCGCCTGGCACTGGTAATGAACCCGAAGACAGTGATAGCTCTGATCTTCTCCCACCGGGTGATGATATTGTGGTATCTACCCGACCACCTGGCACATGCAACTGTAATCCCGATGAGGCATCTTCCATCTGTGCGGCTGAAGGTTCTGATGGCGTTCTTGTCGCTCATGAAAATTGCAACCAGTTCTACAAGTGTGACCACGGAAAACCGGTCGTTCTCAATTGCAACGGTAACTTGCTATACAATCCCTACACTGAACAATGTGATTGGCCGGAGAATGTTGGCTGTGGAGACAGAGTGATCCCGGACCCCGATGACATCATTTCTACCCCCGGTGTAACTAACCCAGGTGTGACAAACCCAGCCGATACCACCCCTGGCAACAACTGTGATCCAAGCGAAGCCCCTGGCATCTGCGCTGCAGATAATTCTGACGGAGTTTTGGTAGCACACGAAAATTGCAACCAGTTCTACAAGTGCTCCGAGGGTAAACCAGTAGCATTGCTATGTCCACCCAACCTTCTGTTCAACCCCACGAAAGATCAATGTGATTGGCCGGAGAATGTTGACTGTGGGGACAGAGTGATCCCAGATTCAGGCGACAGCGTTTCTACTCCTGGTGTGACCAACCCAGGTGTGACAAACCCAGGTGTGACAAACCCAGGTGTGACAAACCCAGGTGTGACAACCCCAGGTGTAACAAACCCAGGTGTGACAAATCCAGGTGTGACCAACCCAGGTGTGACCAACCCAGGTGTAACCAACCCAGGTGTGACGAATCCAGCAGACACCACCCCCGGAAATAATTGTGATCCTAGCGAAGCCCCGGCTATATGCGCAGCAGATGATTCTGAAGGCGTTTTGGTAGCACACGAGAATTGTAACCAGTTCTACAAATGTTCCGGAGGTAAACCAGTAGCACTAAAATGCCCGCTCAACCTTCTGTTCAACCCTGCAAAAGACCAATGTGATTGGCCGGAAAATGTTGACTGTGGAGACAGAGTCATCCCAGACCCTGAATCTTCTGACAGTGGCAGCTCTGAGATTCGCCCACCGGGCGATGATTTTGTGATACCTACCCGACCACCTGGCACATGCAACTGCAATCCTGAGGAGGCACCTTCAACCTGTGCGGCTGATGATTCTGATGGCGTCCTAGTCGCTCATGAAAATTGCAACCAGTTCTACAAGTGCGACCACGGAAAGCCTGTTGTTCTCAATTGCTACGGTGACTTACTATACAATCCCTACACTGAACAATGTGATTGGCCGGAGAATGTTGAGTGTGGAGACAGAATCATCCCAGACCCAGACAATATTGCTTCTACTCCTGGTGTGACTAACCCTGGAGTGACCAATCCAGGTGTGACTAACCCAGGAGTGACCAATACAGGTATAACAAATCCAGGCGTAACCAACCCAGGAGTGACCAATCCAGGTGTGACAAACCCAGACGATACTACTTCCGGAAATAACTGTGATCCTAGCGAAGCCCCAGCCATCTGCGCAGCTGATAATTCTGAAGGTGTTTTGGTAGCACACGAGAATTGTAACCAGTTCTACAAGTGTTCAGGAGGTAAACCGGTAGCATTAAAATGCCCGCTCAACCTTTTGTTCAACCCTGCGAATGACCAATGTGATTGGCCGGAGAATGTTGACTGTGGAAACAGAGTCATTCCAGACCCTGAATCATCTGGCAATGACAGCTCTGAGGTTCGCCCACCGGGTGATGATGTTGTGGTACCTACCCGACCACCTGGCACATGCAACTGTAATCCCGAGGAGGCACCTTCCATCTGTGTGGCTGGAGATTCTGATGGTGTCCTTGTTGCTCATGAAAATTGCAACCAATTTTACAAGTGCGACCATGGGAAGCCTGTCGTTCTCAATTGCTACGGTAACTTACTATACAATCCCTACACTGAACAATGTGATTGGCCGGAGAATGTTGACTGTGGAGACAGAATTATCCCAGACCCAGACAATATCGCTTCTACTCCTGGTGTGACTAACCCAGGAGTAACCAATCCAGGTGTGACTAACCCAGGAGTGACCAATCCAGGTGTGACTAACCCAGGAGTGACCAATCCAGGTGTGACAAATCCAGGCGTAACCAACCCAGGTGTGACCAACCCAGGTGTGACCACCCCAAGTGTGACAAACCCAGGCGTAACCAATCCAGGTGTGACAAACCCAGATGATACTACTCCCGGAAATAACTGTGATCCTAGCGAAGCCCCAACCATCTGCGCAGCTGATAATTCAGAAGGTGTTTTGGTAGCACACGAGAATTGTAACCAGTTCTACAAGTGTTCAGGAGGTAAACCAGTAGCATTAAAATGCCCTCTCAACCTTCTGTTCAACCCTGCTATAGACCAATGTGATTGGCCGGAGAATGTTGACTGTGGGGATAGAGTAATCCCAGACCCTGATGACAGCGATAATACCACCGGTGTGACCAACCCAGATGTGACAAACCCAGCAGACACCACCCCTGGCAATAATTGCGATCCTAACGAAGCCCCTGCCATCTGCGCAGCAGACGATTCAGACGGAATTTTGGTTGCACATGAGAATTGTAACCAGTTCTACAAGTGTTCTGAGGGTAAACCAGTAGCATTAACATGTCCACCAAATCTTCTGTTTAACCCTAATAAGGACCAATGTGACTGGCCATTCAAAGTAGACTGTGGAGACAGAGTGATCTCAGACCCTGAAGAGTCTGACAGTGATACCTCTGAGATTCGCCCACCAGGTGATGATATCCCCCCGCAACCACCCGTTGACAGTAACGAAGATTGTTCTGGAAACAGTGATGACAACGGTGCTTCATGCAACTGTGACCCTGATGAAGCTCCTTCTATTTGTGCAGGAGATAACACTGATGGTATTTTGATTGCTCATGAAAACTGTAATCAGTTCTACCAATGCGTTAATAATAGACCTGTTCCATTGAGGTGCCCAATAAATACATTGTACAACCCTGTTTCACAAATTTGTGACTGGCCATTCAATGTTGATTGCGGTGACAGAATAATTCCGGACCATGATGATAATGTAACTGAGAGTATAGAAGAAGACAGCGAGGAAGAAGAAGAAATTGTCGGGCCATGCAACTGTAACCCTGCAGAAGCTCCCGCAATCTGTGCAGCCACAGGTTCTAGTGGTGTACAAATTGCTCATGAAAATTGTAACCAATTCTACATTTGCGACCATTATAGACCTGTAGCTTTTACTTGCAATGGGTTCCTTTTGTACAACCCCCACACTCAAAGATGTGAATGGCCAGAAAATGTTGAATGTGGTGATAGAGTCATACCAGAACCTGGAAGTGAAAGTGATGAAAACGATAGCAATGAAGACATTGTCAGCAATCCAAATGACGATCCCAGTCAAGCTCCCACGATCTGCGCAGGCGATGATTCTGAGGGAGTATTAGTAGCTCATGAAAATTGCGACCAATATTACATTTGCTCTGGAGGTGTGCCTATATCGCTACCATGTAACGATGGACTTTTATACAATCCAAATAATCAACGCTGCGACTGGCCTAGTAATGTTGTTTGCGGTGACCGAATAATCCCTGATGATTGTGCATGCAATCCCAGAAACGCGCCAGCTCTGTGTGCCAAGCCAGGATCTCAAGGAAAATTGATTGCCCACGAGAATTGTAACCAGTTCTACATATGCTCCCACTCAGTTCCGGTGCCTCAAACCTGTCCCGCCAGCTTGCTCTATAACCCCGATACAGAGGTCTGCGACTGGCCGCAAAGCGTTAACTGTGGCAGTAGATTGTTATTATCTGCCTCTCTCAACAAACATTCACCGTCACGTCAATCTCTCAGAAACTAAATTATGTATGTAGTAAGTTTATACTAAAATTGTGTCATTAATCTTATAACAATATGCGATATCAGTATTTATAGTTTTTACACTAGATATTTAAAATTATTAATAGTATTGTGTTCTTGCCTTGTCTAAATTTTGGATGCGGATCAAAAATATATGATAAAATAATTTAATTTAATTGTTTTAATTTATTAACCTTTCGTAATTAAAGACACAATTAAAAAGTTATTGTGTCTCGCGTGGATCCACGTTCCGGACACACAAAGGGTTAAAGAACACACCCTTTAAAAAAATGCCTGTTCCGTTCTGTTTCCGACTTAATGAAGTCGGAACCTGAACGGAACACGTATAAGATGGTCTCAGCTTTTGCCGAAAATTTCCAAGAAAATTACACGATTTTTTCCTAACTGTGCCCCTATCATCATAATCAAGCTAGAGCACAAAATTTTTCAAGACTTATTGTATAGTGAGAAAAACTTTATTTCCGACCGACTTATATCTTTCGTATTCAGAACATAAAGAAAAATTTCTGAAACGCTTCAATTCTTATATAGAAAGGATACACCTGTGCTTGTACTATTATTTATTCTCATGAGGACACACCAACAAACACTCTTTCGTATTAATTGCTAAGTAAAGAACATACATACGTAGACAACTAAAAATTAACCGACTATTTAATAATCGACTCGTCATGAAAAAACCACATACAGAGCGACATCGTCTTAGATCTATCACAGTTGCTCATTATTGGAACTGCTAGTTATGCTGTCGACTGATTTGGAATAATGCTTGAAAGACTTTACAAAATATTATTGAAGAACTGTTGGATCTCTATTTATTCTATCTAATTCTGTATCAATTCTCTATTGTTCTGTTTTCATTCTCGTCGACAAGATTGTTTTCCAGACACCTAACCAGATCGATTAAACAATTATGGCTCACTTTTATTTAGATTCGGTAGTCGGTGTTTCTGGGTTTGTTTTGGAAACAAAACTTACTTATCAGTTTTTATTATATTTGTTTTTAAATGAATGAAATAAAAACAGATGCCCAGTAAGTTTCGACCTAGCTGGGCCCCTACGGTTTTGCTGTCACACTACGCACCGTCGCCGTCGTGGACTAGATCTTGGCCCGGACGGAGTCCTCGTAGAGGCGAAGGAGCCAGCCGCATGCGGTATGGGTAGCTCGCTGTCCGCAACGATTTTCCGCACGGTGGCTAGAAATCAGGGTCGGGATCCCGGTGACTGGGGCGTTAGGGCCATTCCCTCACGCGTCCGGCTGCCTCCTTTGCTAGCATTACTCCTTCGCAGGAGGAGGTGACCGTCTGCCTCTCTTACTCGCTTCGGACCATAGCCTATACCAGAGCCAGCGCGAAAAGTTGTTGCCGCCGAGCGCCCCCGTGAGGACACGGTGGTGCTCTGCCCAAGCGGGGCACGTATCTACCGTGTTCTCCACCGTGTCCGTGTCCGGGCGGTCCACACAACGGTAACACCCAGGCGTTTGGATCAGGTGCAGGAACCTCCTGAACTTACCATAATGTGAAGACGCCGTGACGCTTTTCCGGGCACTCCTCAAAAAGAGGACTTACCGCTATAATAATAGCGTGCCCAATCAGCCCATATCTTGGTAACCAATTTCGATGAAAACTGTTTTTAAAGAAAATGTTAGCCAATAAAAAAGAATGGTCACAATCCGACTAACAGTTTTGGAGAAATTGGACTTTTTTGGAGAGTGGACCAACGAACATAGAAGACAAACATACATGCATACAAAACAAATATAAATGAAAGGACATATAGGAACGAATGAAGTGTATGGTGGGGATATAGTAAACGATCGCATTTCATGCCGCGGCAGAAATGGGCAACAATAAGGGACATAATGAAACTAGTCAACGTTTTGAAAATGGGTCATTTTTGTTGTCGTATTATAAACTGCAAAAATAACAGCAGACAACTATGTCAGATCAGTATATGTGTTTTTCCTAAAGAGGCCTTTTTTTAGTGGGGAAATGAGGAAAATCATCCAATGACAACCCCCGCTCTTAGGCGGAGCAAGAGATAGTGTCAGACTCTTACTGACTAAAAAACCTACCCCATTCCTTCAAGCCTTCATACCGGGGCTCGAGTTCCCTTACGGATAACCCTGGCCCCCGTAGGCGTCGACCCGGTTGGGCCCCTGCTGTTGCTGACAACTCCTTGAGGCGCGCGAGAACACTTTTACGCTTCCCATTACTATGAACACTTCAATTTACAACTTGTTTATTTATCGAACTGAATACTTTATTAATAAATAAATAATAAAATAATGGGTGCTAATTGAACTGACTACCATTCAATAGCTTTATTATCTTCTAAAAATCTACGTTATTCTATGAATTATAACTAAGTCAGCCACCACCAATGCGCATCTATAAAAAAATCCATTTGCTACTCCTTGCTATAATACTACTTAGCATGGTATTTTTTAGCATTCTTGATTCTACGTTTGTAACATACAAAGGTTAGGTATATTCAAGCACTAAATTTCTAAATTCTTTTATAAGCTACAAATATTACAAGTACATAATTTTATAAACATACTAGCTTTTAACCGCGGCTTCGCCCGCGTGAAAAAATTAGCCTGTGTCCGTCTCCAGGGTCCCAACTATCTCTTTACCAAAATTCATCAAAATCGGTTTTGCCATTTAGGCGTGAAGACGAACAAACAAACTCATTCTCGCTTTTATAATATTACTAAGGATAGTTAAAATTCTGTGAAACATGAATAATTCATAATTCGGCTTAAATCATCAAAATATACCTAAAATTATGATTAAATGTACTGAATGATCATTTCAATATATTGAATTTTCTTTTTCCTTCATAAATTGCAACTGGAGATGTATGAAAGATAAAACAAATTTTTAGCCAGCCCTTTCCAAACTAAAAGAAAAAAATAGCAAAAACCATGAAGTCTTTTGATCCCTACATGAACTACGTTTAATACAAATACATTTAAGAAGGTAAAAAAATATTTAAAGAATTTACATAAGAAAAACATAAGCCTTCTTTGGGTTTTTGGGTATTGTGTTGGTAATTAGGTAAAAAAAATTAAAAGTATGGAACGTAGTGTAATTTGGAGCATCTGACATTGACCCTGTTGTTCCAAAATTAAAAAAAAAATCTGAATACAATGACACTATTTTGAATTTATATTACGACATTTTTTATCATCATTCTATTGTCTACTGGCAGGCACTTACGAACTTAATTATCGACCATTTTAGGAAGAATATTTTAACTCTTCGTATTTTTTTAACTGTTTGTAAAAGGGGTTTTCCCTAGCTTTGTCAGAAAATATTTATGTTAATAATATCATTCTAGATAAAATAATATGACTGACTGATATACAATTTGATAGTTACTATTAACATTTTTTTAAATAAATACCTTTTAATTATTGAAGAGAAACCCATTCCTGTAAAAAGGGCAAATTGCCACTTACGGTTTTCCTCTTGTCAAAGGTTAGACGTATTATAAAATAATAGTAATCTATTAATACCTACCCATTTAATCTGTAGATACTTGACTTTAGACTTAACCAAAGTAATTTTTAACTCAATAAACCTTTTTTTTTTTTTTATGGTGGGAAAAATCATGCATTGACATCCCTCGCCCTTGGGCGGAGCGGGAGATAGTGTCAGACTCTTACTGACTAAAAGACCCACCCCGTTCCTTCTAGCCTTCATACCGGGGCTCGAGCGCCCTTTCGGATAACCCTGGCCCCAGTAGGCTTCGACCCGGCTGGGGTCCCTGCTGTTGCTGACAACTCCTTGAGGCGCGCGGGAACAGTGCGCACCGTCGACGACTTGGGCTTGGTCCGGACAGTTACCGGACGGCCGGACAGCGAGCTACCCATTGCTCACTGTCCGCAAGCCCGCGTCTACGTTGGCCGGAAATCGGGATCAGAATCCCGGCGACGGCGGCGGCGATAACGCCGTTGCCTGATGCGTTCGGCCTCCTCCTTTGCGAGCATTACTGCTTCGCAGAAGTCGGCGACCGCCTGCCACTCCTCCTCGCTCCGGACCATGGCCTCAACCAAGGCCCGGCGCGAGAGGTCTCCGCCGCCGATCGCCCCCACGAGGGCACGGCGATGCTCCGCCCAAGCAGGGCACACCTCGACTGTGTGCTCCACCGTGTCCTCCGGGCGTTCCGCACAGTGGCGACACCCGGGCGTCACTTCCGCATGAATCCGGTGTAGGAAACTCCCGAACGAACCATGTCCGGTGAGGACCTGCGTCATGCGGAAGGTAAGGACGCCGTGAGGCCTTTCCAGCCACGCCTCAAAGAGGGGACTTACCGCCATGATTGTGGCGTGCCCAGCACTGGGTTGCGATAGTCGTTGAAACTCAATAAACCTGAACATGAACTTTATAGGAAGCAATATATTTTTTTATACTATCCACCAGTTTTTATTTGCGCCTGATTAATTTTAAAATCAATTGAATAATATACAATTTCACATTTAAAAGTTAAAATATGCTTAGGCGCATATTGGCAGGTAAATCCAGATCTGCAGTGTGGTGACAGATTCAAGCTCGTCCAAGACGAAGACACTTTTATCCCTAGGGAGAATGTTCTAATTTTCACACGTTTATAGATTTAAAAAAAATTGATTGTCTTAATTTTTTTTGTAGTATTTTTATTAACGACACTTTTTCATTGTCCATGGAATAAACACCTTGAACTGAAGTAATGTATTTCTTTACTATCACCACAAAATTGATAGGTAAAAAAGACAATCTCATATATGTACTTCACTTTTTATTTTTTTATACCTACGCTCGGTGGACGCACACTAATGAGCGTTTGAGCCGTATCTGTTCGACGAGTGGTCCGAGACGCGACCAAGATATCGTGTCCGTGAGCGGTGTCTATGTGTGCGTTGCTCGAGCGCGCTTTGTATGTAGATTGACTTCTGTACCTATCTATTTTGTGCTATCACTCTATAACATTTCCTGCTATTACTGTGACTGTGTATTTTGTGTTACGTCGACACCGATGGCGATCATACGCCGACATTTACCTAACATCGCGTTTTTTTTATCCCTGGAGTACGTTTACTACTTTTATGAGGGTGAAACTAGCAGAAGCCGGTGATAAATATGGACGAAAGTAGCAGATAAAATAAAAATAATAAATCATAATGCACCACAATTCCTACTGAAAGTTTAATGGCAATACTGTTTTAAGTGTTTATGCTCAAGTTTATTTATCAGGAACTCTTGAAAAATTACTCAGAAAAGTCAGCGCCTACCAAAATATTACAGTATTGACACTCACTAGGTACCTACACGAAAATATGGATAGTTGGCCTAAAGTAAGAAGTTTTTTTTAAATTGCGCCTTTTCTTTGAAAAATTTGCTCCGTTCTTTTTTGAATTAAACATTTTATTGATGTTTTTTTATGCATACGGCAGACGTGACTTTTTTTTCCGATGGGAAAAATCATCCAGTGACAACCCCCGCTCTTGGGCGGAGCGGGAGATAGTGTCAGACTCTTACTGACTAAAAAACCCATCCCGATCCTTCAAGCCGTCATACCGGGGCTCAAACGCCCTTTCGGATAACCCTGGCCCCAGTAGGCTTCGATCCGGCTGGGCCCCTGCTGTTGCTGACAACTCCTTGAAGCGCGCGGGAACAGTGCGCACCGTCGACGACGTGGGCTTGGTCCGGACAGTTACCGGACGGCCGGACAGCGAGCTACCCATTGCGCACTCTCCGCAAGCCCGCGCCTACGGTATACGGCGATAACGCCGTTGCCTGATGCGTTCGGCCTCCTTTGCGAGCATTACTGCTTCTCAGAAGTCGGCGACCGCCTGCCACTCCTCCTCGCTCCAGACCATGGCCTCAACCAAGGCCCGGCGCGAGAGGTCTCCGCCGCCGATCGCCCCCACGAGGGCACGCCGATGCTCCGCCCAAGCGGGGCACACCTCGACTGTGTGCTCCACCGTGTCCTCCGGGCATTCCGCACAATGGCGACACCCTGGCGTCACTTCCGCTTTAATTTGGAACAGGAACCTCCTTGTTCAGACCACGTGACTGAGCGTTGAGATGACGTCATTCCCGTAGATTTGAAGCTTTCTACTAGCGTTAACGATTGCAGATTAGCAACTTGGCTAGGGGTACAGTAGCTATTCCAGGTATTTTCGGCACGGCGCGATCGTTTTTGTATCTTTCATAAATCTCTGATTTTGGAATGTTTGATAATTGTTGTTGTTTAAAAGTGGTTTAATAGTACATTATGATACAAGTGTATAATGTTGGTGATTACAAGCCGTGCATTAACGGATATAGATCCAGAGCAGGAAGGATTTAAAATTATAAATATTGTCGGCAAACCGGAGGTTTATAAACCTTTTACATACTTTAATGGCGTTGGCCGTCCAATGACCTAAAGTTCTCCTCATCAATGCAATAATTTCGGTCACCGTGCCACATCTTTTTGTATTCTTTAGGATCAAAAATTCCTGTACATTTAATTTGATTTCTGCGGTGCTATTATGGCACCTAGATATTTTTGAAAGGTTTATTACTGTTCTAGTTTCTGGTTCACTACAGATTTAAATATTTTGGAGTGTTTAATGCTAGGTACTAAAGGCCTTTGAATAATCTACAAAGGCCAAGTAGATAGGTTTATTATATTGTGAGTATTTTTTTAAAACTTAGTTTAAGGTCTAATGAAAAAAAAATATTTTTCATGATGGCATATGCCACAGCTTGATACAGCATTGAGTACAGATAGAGTTTACCAGATGTAATTGGCCTGGCTTGGCCTGGCTTGCCCGCCTTAAACCCGCACACGCGCTGCGTCCGCCTCGCACACGCCTTGCGCCCACTTATACTACTAGTGGCTGAACTTCTTCGTTAAGGCGCGGTAAGCAGCAAATGCGTGTCATAACCAAGCGCGCGACAGTAGTGCATCGCGGTAAACAAATACGGTTGAAAATGGCTATGCGTTTGATTTTAGTTGAATCTCGTGTCTGCTAATATGAAGGATATTTCGCAGTTTTAAAATGTTTTAAAAAAAAATACAACGATGTATTAAAATATTTTTACATGTGTCTTTAGTTGGTTAAATTTCCATTTTGATAGTTACAAATAAAATAATAGTTATCACTCAAAATATTGAGTATTTCGAGACGAAAAATTGTTTTCGTGTACTTTCTTGCGATTTTTTTTTCAGAATCATGGATTATTTTTAGAAAATGTTTTTGCACAAGTCTTTTACTTATACATTAGACTATACACTGTATTTTTTTTGGGCTTGTACTATGTAGCAATATCGCTAACTTTGCAACGAAAAAGAGGACGTTTTTACGGTGCCCCTGTATGGGTAGCGCCTTAACTAGGCATTTAGCCATAGCGCGGGCGCAAAACGTACGCGGGGAGGGTGCAGAGCGTGGGCAGGGCGAGCGCAGGGTTGGCGCGAGGCGGGCGCGGGTCGTGCGCTTGGCGTGCGCGTGTAGACTTCGTTAAATGCAATTTGAGATCTATTGATGGATTATAAGACTCAAATTCTTATTTAATAAATTTCAATGCGAGCTGGACGCGGGTGGCGTGCGCTGAGCGTGCGCGTGTCGTGTGAACGCGCCCTTAAACTCCCGTGTAACCGGACGCGGCTACTTGTGTTTTACATGAAGCGACTGCATGCCAAGAGACCTCCACAACTCATTCCAGTTACTGGACAACACGGTACTCTTTGGATAGACTGATGATGGTGAGATTTTTTGGCGTCTGTCTGCCTGTAACGACTGTCTGCGAATGATAGCAATCTTCTTTGAGGGGTATCAGTAATGTCCTAAATAAAAATAAAACTTAGAAGAGTACATACGATTTGAAAAAAGACGACGAGCAATGGATAGCTCGTCGTCCGACCGTCCGGTAACCGGACTGCGGACCGAGCTCGAGTCGTTCACGGTGTATAATGTTCCACGTGCGCCTGAAAGAGATGATTCGGCCCTACTGTGCTCCTAGTACGGTTTTTCTGACTTTGAAGTGCGCATGGAACACTACGCGCCGTTGACGACTCGAGTGCAGTACGGACGGTTACAAGACGGCCAGACGGCGAGTTATTCATTGCTTGTCGTCCGCAAGCCCACACCTAAAGTGGATCTAATATGTTTAAGGTTATCAGATATGGATCATCACCAATAGGATCTGTGGGTTGATGCCCTTCCACCGCGTCGTTCTCGTTTCCACGAATATTACCTATAACTTATCTTTCTTTTCTGTCTATCGTATCTCATAGTTTCGTTACCTACTTTTAATTACAAAATTCTCTGATGGTCCTAAAATCAATATCGCAGAAACGAAACTTTGTATGGATTCTTCTGACGAATTGATGTAATTTAATTTATCTTTGACGATTGAATACTGATTTGGACTGAATATTTTTGACTTTTGTTAAGATTTATATTTTATTTTAATTTGTGAATTGGACTTCTATTAATTTGTTTGTTTATTTTGTATTTTCTTTTATATGTTTGACATTCTTTATCATTTGACATTGGACCAAATTATCCGGCATACTCTTACGTCAATTTTAAACGTGGAAATGGATGACCGAGCCTGGGCTCAAACTACCCTTCCCATCCGTATGGAGGATTTTCCAACGAGCCCTTGTCACCGTCGGCGTTCCGGCTGTTTTGGAACCTCATGGCCTGGCACGCGACGATGGTAAGAGATCGGACGGTATGTCTTTATTTCCATGGAAGTTGGGTAGACCTTTAGTGTGGGACGCTACCTGTGTCGACACTCGTGCGCCATCCCATCTTCCTAGTTCATCGTGCTGCCACTGCGGCTGCGGAGAATCTTAAGCGGCGGAAATATAACAACCTTGTCGGCAGTTATATTTTTGAGCCGTTTGGGGTTGAAACTCTTAGGCCGTGGGGCCCGAGTGCTCATACACTCTTTTTAAAGAACTGTCAAGACGCTTAGTTGACACTTCGCGTGACCCAAGGGCTGGTTTTTACCTCGATCAGAGATTAAGTATTGACGTGGCAATGCCGCCAGCCTCTTGGGCACACTTCCAGTCGACAGCGATGCGGAGGAGTTTTATGACGCCATATTTTAGTAGCCTTTAGTGTGTATAGTTAGGTTAAGCATACATAAATATTTATATATTTTTTAAATATTTAAGCTTATTATGTATATATTTTCTTGTATTTAGACCATAGAATGAGATATAGTGAGATTCAATCTATAAATGAACGAAAATTAATTGTCAAAAATACAAAAACTAATACATGGAGTCACTTGTTGATTATGTAGATATAATGTAAGAATCTGTATTTGACTTGTAAGAATCCCTTACCAATAAACTACTATGACTACTATGACTATGACTATGATTATGATCTTTGGCAATATCAATGACAATGGTTCCTTTTCTCACTCGCCTACCGTCAACATCGAGCATGATATAAAAGCTTCTTGCTTCATCAGGAAATAGGTGTTTTTTTTTTAAGTCCTTTAAATTTTTCCAGAAAAATTGTCGTCATTCAGAATCTCGACTAAATGTGCAAGGCTTCTATTGATGTACTTTTTTATATTTTTAGTATATGAGACGATCACTATGGACGTATAATAGCAGATTTTCAGAAGTCTTTCCTAGATAAGTTTTACACAAATTTATGTTTTGATTTCTATGGAAGCCTTGATAATATCCATAAGATATCTGTGTATCTAGAATATCTAGAGAAAGATGTGTAATAACATCAAAATATCGTAAGAGCGGTTGTATGAAAATGTACTTCAAAAAGGATGCTCTAAAAGAACGAAGAAAGGTGGGCAATTTGAAAATTCAATATGGTTCGGAAATAAATCCAAATAATAACAACAAAATGAAATGTGCTTAGTTTTTAATAGTAAAAAATACTGTTAGGTTTAAAATAAAAAGTATAAAACAGTTCCACTTTATCTAGATTCCGATTCGTTCTACAATAAATAGTTTAGTAATTATCGCATCTGTTGTCTGGAGCCCAAATGCTTGTTCAGAGTGGCCGGACATCCTGCATCCCACGGCCAGTCACACACCTATATGAAAATAACACAAAAATATTACTATAATGTTACATTATAATCATATTGTTTGTCGCTTGTTTTCCCTAACGAGGAAGGCACACAGCAAAAACACACATTTAGCCATTATCATCATTATCACCTTTCTGTCCTCGTCCCGTGTCATTTGAGGTCAAACTATCACTAACTCCCTTTAGTCTTGATTTACTATGCTATATCTTGTAGTATTAAAGAGCGAACCTATTGCTATCCAAATTCTCAAAACATGTAATTTTATTTATTTATTCCATTTTAATACCACTCATCTAATACCACTCGTATTTGTTTGAACGCAATTTTATTATCTACCTATTATGAACGGATACCACTCTTTAAATAGTCTAATTTAATGTACGAACCAATATCAGTGACTTGAATTTAGTATAGTCAGCTTAAGTCAAACCTAATAAAATGTTGGTTTCCTAATATTTTTATACGGTCGTATTATACAAAAACTTTTACTGAATAATCACTTTTTATTAGATATGTCTGATGAAGCTTTAATCAACTCTCAACATCTTGGGGGAAAGCAAGAAAGCTTGAGTTGCATAAAAATGGTGACTTGTTATTATTTAGAGCAAGTTTGCAGTACACAATTTATTATTAAACTAGACATTCGTTAAATAAATACGTTTTTTTAATCTTAACTGAATTTTATTTTAATTAAAGATTCTATACAGAACATTTTGGCTGATTGTACTTTAGATCCTTGAATTTCTTTCAGTATTGGTTGGAGCAATGGTATCCATTCGGAATAGACAATTATCACGGGATCAAACAAATACCAGTGGTATTAGATGAGTAGTATTAAAACGGAAAAAATCACTTTATTACCTACTTTATTTTACATTGAATCAAATTATGGACCTTTATAAACTCAAATATGGGGTAAAATTTTAAGAAAGAACAGTTTTTAGTATGCTAGCATAGTACTTAATAAATCAAAAATGTTAGCTAGTAAAATATATATGTAATATGATCGCTTTCGAACGATCTCATACTGATAATCTTTTGATATAATCAGTAATATTTTGAGTAATATTATGTTATTATGTAAATAAACGGTTTTAAGTTGTTATCAAAATTTAATAGGTAATATTAGTTGAGTAAAAAATATATTATATTTCACACCTATCACACAACGCCTTCTAGTCCCAAGTTCAGCAGAGCTTCTGTTATGAGTGCTAGACAACTGATAACATACTTATATATTTCTAAATACATACATATATCGATAAATTACACCCAGACACAGAACAAATAATTATGCTCATCACACAAAGATTTGTCCTGGGTGGGAATCGAACCCATCATAGCAGTCAGGATCACTAACCACTAGATCTGCAGGCCAATCAAAGTCTTTTATGTAGCAATTTTATTTTAGAAATTTTCATCAACTTTTTATATTTTTAAACACTTTTAAACAACCACAATTATCAAACATTTCAAAATCAAAGATTTATTGAAGATACAAAATGATCTTTTCAAGTTTTTCTACTTATTTACGCAATAAAATTTGCTACATATGAGTAGGTAGGTATACTAACTAGCTAATGCCAGAAACTTCGAACACACAAACTTGTTATTATAAATTGGCTAACGATATGTTAAAAAAAATAACAAGTCAATCTTTAGGGCTTAAAGCAACTTCGTTTGTTTCTCTATAATTATAGCTTATATTATTTTTCATTACTCATACTCTGAAAGTGGGTCTGGAGTTGCCTGAGGAGCGGGCTGAAAGTGATACTTTTCATCCCTAGGGAGTTTTACTTTACAACTGACAGCTGTCAAATTATTAAAAAAAAAACTAGTTCTATCTTCACGTTTCTATTGAACCACGTTCCAATTTTCCATACAGCCAGTCAATCACAGCGCGATATAAAATTGAAATAACTTAAAGATAAGTATTAAATAAATAATATTATATTTTTAAGTGATTTATTTATTAACTATTTCTTTAAAATGCTTTATTTTTAAAAGATTACAATTAATTTCTAATTTTTCACTAATGAGGCTGAATAGCTGGCCGGCCGCAGAAAAAAAAAACAAAATGGCGGGAAAGTGGCAATCAGTCGTTGGTTTTTTCGAGTTTCGTTTACATTTCCGTACAACAGAGATTTGTATTAACACGTTATGTTTATCAGATTAAAATAGTGGTTTAATGCCTAATTTCATAAGAGAAGAGGCTAAAGCAGTAGTGGAATACCTTTTACCACCTAAATCAGAAGAAAGATACCTACTTAAAATCATAGGTACGACGACTCAGGTTTTACAATTTTTTTATTTTATTTTTAGTTTCCTCGTATTCGTAATGAAAAGCACAGTGTTTACCTAGGGGTGAAAGTAACCCATTTAACCCCTTGAATTAGCGACCTCGCTTCGCTCGCCCGCCAACTCCTTCTCGGGACGAAATGAGTTACTTTCACCCCTAGTGTAACAATGTACTATTTTACACCACCTGCTTGATAATGTCGTTTTATACGTCATACAAACCTCACTTAAAGCCAGTCATTCTATCCCTAGGGAGATAATGCAGTATAGCCGATCCCTAGGGAATTATGAGATTTGAATTTGAAACGTCAAAAATCGTCAACATTGTGAATTAAAATGTATGCGCATCGAACAAGCTGACTCGAAATTCAAACTGGCCACTAAGAAAAAAAAAATAGAATAAAACGTGCTTAATGACGGGAGCGATATAGAACATTGAAACTATAAAATCTTGGAGCAGTGAATTTCGTTTGTTTGATGAAATTGTAAATATTACAATACTTATATTTCTCTAATATATGATTTCGTCGACCAAATTGTCTTTTAATTATCTCATAGATGGTATAAAAAGTAGAGTATGTAACACGGGGATAAAGCTGTCTTTGTCTTGTGCGACTTGAATTCCTCACTTCACTCAGGTTTCTTTATTAACTTCCTCGCAATGCTCGGGAGTTAATTATATAAATCTCTCACTAACATTCGGGATTAAAATCAGCAACCTTCGTTTCTTTCGGGATTCATCTTGCCGCCCGCGACTTAAAGACACTGCTTTATCCCCTAAGCACATAATGTACTTAGCTTTCACATTCGTCCACTTCATCGCTTAAAGTAAATATGAAAAAACTTTACACTCACCTGAAGAACTCTGTTGAAGTGTAATGCTGCAGGGCACACTCTCGCGACCAGCTGACCCCAAACACAGTAGTAGAACGCGTTGCAGTCAGTCTCGTGGGGCAGCAGCCAGTGAATTTCGGGGTTGGTGGGGCATCCATTTGGCAAGAACGTTTCCGGTATTTTTGTGGTGATGGGAGGGGGAGTTGTTGTTGTTGGTGCGGGTGTTGTGGTGGTTGTTGAAGTTGTTGTGGTTGGTGCAGGTGTTGTGGTGGTAGTGTTAGAAGTAGTGGTTGGTTGAGGTGTTGTAATGATATCGGGGCTAGTTCCGCGAATAGTTGTCGAAGTTGTCAGATAAGCAGTTGTTGTGGTAGGTACAGTATCAGGTTCAATATCGGCTTCAGTAGTGGGTTCAATATCGGATTCAGTAGTGGGTTTAATATCGGCTTCAGTAGTGGTTAAATCAGGTACGTAACGGTCCGTACAATCCACGTTGTGTCTCCAGTCGCACTGTTGAGTCTCCAAATTGAACCAAAGATCAGCAGGACATGTGTATTCAACGGGTTTGCCGAATGTACACATGTAGAATTTGTTACAATATTCGTGTCTGATCAATAGTTCGATGGTCCAATCTGTCTCCTGGTCCTTGGGGCACTCTTCAACAAGCATTGAATTTTGAGCGTGCACCACGGCCGCGAACACGGTGAACAATAATATTATAATGCCTGAAAATAATGACGGTGTTTTAATCTAAGTACCGAATCAAATTTACTAAATTACATAATTATTAATTTGAACACAATTTAACCTTAAAATTAACTCAATTACTAACCTTTCATTATGAGTTTCAGATCGGAATGATGACTCCAGGCCCGTTTCAAATAAGTTTTATACCTTAACTAAAGTAGGAAACCGTGTTCTTTTAATCTATGAGATGAGTACATGATCAATTAATGTATAATCAACGTTTAGCGGTTGCAAACTATCAATTGTAATTTATCACTTGCAATCTTTTTTTTTATGGTGGGAAAAAATCATCCAGTGACAACCCCCGCTCTTGGGCGGAGCGGGAGATAGTGTCAGACTTACTGACTTACTGAGATCCACCCCTTTCCTTCTAGCCTTCATACCGGGGCTCGAGCGCCCTTTCGGATGGCCCTAGTAGGCTTCAGACCTCGACTGTGTTTTCCACCGTGTCCTCCGGGCATTCCGCACAGTGGCGACACCCGGGCGTCACTTCCGCATGATTTCGGTGCAGGAAACTCCCGAACGAACCACGTCCGGTGAGGACCTGCGTCATGCGGAAGGTAAGGGCGCCGTGAGGTCTTTCCCCCGTGACCCCGGCGTTGCATCTCCACGCGCATATCGTGCATGTGTGCAAGGACTGTTGCCTCCAGATCCCACGGTGGTAGGCCAGTCAGAAGGCTCGCCGCTTTGCGGTAGACCATGCAGTATCCCCGCAGGTCTCACCGGACATGCTTCGTTCGGCGAACCATGTCCGGTGAGACCTGCGTCATGCGGAAGGTAAGGACGCCCTGAGGTCTTTCCAGCCAAGCCTCAAAGTGGGGAGTTACCGCCATGATTGTGGCGTGCCCAGCAGTGGGTTGCGATAGTAGTTGACGCCATTTCACCATGAGATCCCGCCGGAGCTCTGTCCGCCATTCCGTGACCTTTTTTTTTTATTGTGGGAAAAAATCATGCATTGACATCCCCCGCCCTTGGGCGGAGCGGAAATAGTGTCTATTTTATTTTATTTAATTGGGACAAAAAACAGTTATACAATACAGAATCAATTTACAGTAGTTTTATCACAGGAGTAAAAAAAAAGTATAACCCACACCATTATCCACGGAATAATACGTGAAGTAGGATAACGAACGCGTGTCAAATAAGAGTAAAAGTAATTTAAAGGAATATAAATACTCTTACAATATTATAAGAAAGAAAAAAAAAATACATATGATTCCACCTTAAGGGCGGTGAGCCAGCAGATGACAAGCCATTCTTCTAAATTTAGATTGCAGAAAGCACGAAAATATCTAAATCTATAAAATGTGAGTTATATGTTGCCACCAGTTGGCGGAGAGGCGCCCGTCCCCGAGCATTCGTCCTATAACGTGCAGTGTAGAACAATCGAGGTACGCGCACCTCCCGCCGGACAATAGTTCTAGGTTCTACATAACATAACTCGTTGGAGAGTTCAATACAGTTGAATTTATTGTCACATATACCATATAGCATCATAACCATGATTAATGAACGTCTAGAATCCAAGCTTAATATTTTGTAATGCTTCAACAAATCTGTATAAGGTATTTTTGTAGGGAAACACTTGTAGTGGATGGCATGAAGAAACCTCTTCTGTACCATTTTCATAGCACTCTTATTCTAATTGGGAACGGATTAGAGTTTTGTATAGGAAGAGAAATGTGGAAGGTTTCTTGAATTCCCTGCATGACCGCATGACAAAACCATACATCTGAAAGGCTTTATTAATTCTATTGTCGACATGGGTATCCAAATGTAATTTGCTGTCTAGTAATACGCCAAGGTCACGCGTGCACTCAGTTTTATTCAATTTTATGTCGTTAAGAGTATACTGGTAATCTATTTGTTTTTTGTTTTTAGTAAACATTTAGGAAGACTAAAATGAAGTTTATTAACAAGACAATACTGTGAAAGCCTGCATAAGTCCTCTTGCAGTAGCAAGCAATCTTGAACGGTCGTAAAGGCCTTATAGATTTTAATGTCATCGTCATACATTAAGAATTCAGAATTAATTATACAAGATTTTATGTCGTTTATAAATAATATAAAAAATAATGGGTCTAAGACAGATCCCTGAGGCACACCTGACTCGACAACTACATAATCAGATTCGAACCCATTGACTACAACTTTCTGTGTTCTACGAAAAATGTTAGATGCAAACCATCTAAGTAAATTGCCTCTAATGCCATTGAAGGCAATTTTATCGAGGAGTAATTTGTGGTCCACCTTGTCGAAAGCCTTCTGAAAGTCGGTGTACGCAGCATCAACTTGCATACACATGTCCATGTTTTCAAACAGAAATTGGGTAAAGATCATTAAATTTGTGGTAGTTGACCTGGATTTGACGAAGCCATGCTGTTCAGGTATAATAAGGTGACTCATCTGTGGAAATAAGTGGCTATGCACTAAACTCTCAAAAAGCTTAGACAAGGTGGACAAGATAGATATGGGTCGATAGTTTTGGACGTTACTTTTGTCTCCACTTTTGTGAATGGGAGTGATGAAAGCCCTCTTCCAAACACATGGTAAGACCATCCCTAAGACATTTATTAAATAAAATATGTAATGGAACACAGATGCTTTTTGACGTGTTCTTAAAGAAAGAAGGAGGCAGACCATTTGGTCCAGCACCTTTAGTCAAGTCTAGTGTGGAAAGAACTTTCAGTATGACACTCTTTTCGATATAAATATCCGGAATACATGCAGAATTGTCAAATGTCAGGGGTTGTCCACGTATCAGGGTCAAATGTTGAGGGCTTGTACACAGAGTTGAGAGTGCATGTTTGCTGGGAGTCCCGAACCTTTCTTACGGTTAGAAATGTATGATCTTGAAGAAGTGCTTGACATTAGAAGGAATGCTATCCTCTAGCGATTTTATATATTTACTATAACACTGTTCACAGATTAGTTTGAAATGTTTACGATGACTAGAGAACCTTTCATAGTCAGATAAGTTGCGTTGCTTTTTCCACTTTACCCATGCGCTTTCTTTATTTTTGAATATTTAAATTAGGGCAGCGTGCTGACCAAACAGGAAAACCAGTCGTTTTTTGACGTGAAAGTGGAACATGTAGACGGATAATGCCATATAAATAATCATAAAAAGTGTTTACGGCCTGTTCACTCGAAAGATTTAGTAACAACTCATCCCAGTTCGTCTTGTTTAATTCAGCATTTATTTCTTTGAAATTTGCTTTGAAGTAATTATATTTTATTGTGTTTTGTCGTTTCATGGGTGAGTATTGTACCTCCAATGAGGTTAGAACAGAGAATGGGGGATGGTGACCGTCAGGCTGGAGCAGGAAAAAGACGGACTGTATTTGGCATTCTGTATTGCTAATAAATATGTCTAGAATACGACCTAAGTTGTTTTTAATCGTGTTATATTGTAAAGCATTTGTAATGGCCATCAAATTAAATAAAGAGCGACACACACTGCCTTGGGGCAAACTAGATACATGACCATCATCACCTGACCATTCAATTCCGGGCAGATTATAGTCGCCGGCTACATAAAATGATTCGACGCGTGGCGTGGTGAGAATATTTTCTAATGCAGAAAAATGTAACAAGTACACATCGTCCAGTGTGCGAGGTGGTATGTAGGCA
Organism: Mythimna albipuncta; assembly: GCA_929112965.1. Taxonomy (NCBI): domain Eukaryota; kingdom Metazoa; phylum Arthropoda; class Insecta; order Lepidoptera; family Noctuidae; genus Mythimna; species Mythimna albipuncta. The sequence goes on from OV815973.1 coordinate 6,187,884, forward strand.
GCGCTAATAATATGATGAGTGTTGGAACGCGACGCGGGCACTTGGATCATAACATGCTCGATGCCAGTAGGAGAGGGACGCGTTAATATCCTCACTGGCCGCAGTCCACGCTGCACAGCTATGAGAACACCCCCACCCTTTTTTGTAGCGACGCGGTTGTGATCATCTCGAAAAACTAAGTAGCGGTCATCAATGAATTCCTTGTCCATTATATTAGGTGTTATAGTCTGTCTAATAAGTCAACCGACTTGGGAATTTTGTATAATATTTAATAATTTAAAAAATACTTATATTCGATACTTTTCATAAGGTTATTCTGCTAGTAAACAATGATCTCTAACTCTCAATCAACCTTGATTATTGAACCGGTGTTAACTACATCAGATTTCAATAAATCCTAATAATTACCCAAGTCGTTTAACTTATTAGACAGACTCTAGCCATGTCTCAGATAGAGTGCGTCTACTGAAAGCGTAACCTGGAGTTTTTTTTAAATTAAATTGGCAACATTGTTTTGCCGAAAAAAATCACGTCAAAGTCTATGGTTGCAATTGTCAGTTTTTGGAAACAGATATTTATTTTTCAAGAATTATTGCTTAATTATGGGAAAAACAATAAACAGTAACGTGCAAAAACTGCTACACACTATGGTTAATAAATTCAAACAAAAACAAGAAGAGAAAGAAGGTGTTTTCAATGAAAACCAACAATGTTTATATACGATTTCTGAATTTTTAAGTTAGTAAGACGTTATAATCTTGATCCTTGTCGACTTAATTATTAGATATATTTAGGATATAATGATATTTTTTTTCTTATATTTTTAGATAATCTGACATGTTGCGAATTTCATAATGGACAAAAACATCGAACAAAGAAGGCTTTTGCTGAATCGACTTAATCAAAAACACATGCTAGTGAGTGGTAGAATGCGTTCAAAAGCAGTTGAGATGTAATGAAAGATTTGCCTCACTCTGTCTGGTAGTGCATCAAAGTCTTCTTCAACTGAAGTTAAAATCGCGAAAGTGAAGGAAATAGTGACTGAAATCTTAGTTCAAGTTTGAGAGAGATAGCTGCTGAACTTTTTGTGTCTCGCGAGTCGATCCGTATCATTTGGAACAATCACTGGAGTATAAATATGTTCCCACTAGACTAATCCCAAAAGATCTGAATTTTCTCTATGCTAAAACGAATCGATTCCAACCCAACACTCTTGAAACACATTATTAGTGTTGGCGAGACGTGATGAAGTTGAAATCATGTTGACTATTTTATTTGACTATCGCGGTGTTGTGCACTCGGTATTGTTGCCAGAAGGCCAAATGGTAAATAAAGAATATTATTTCAATATTATCTAAAGACATTTAATCTAAAGAGATCAGATAAAATAAAATAATTCGGTATAATAACTAACATTTTGTGTGTTATTAACCTTTACCATACACCCACCAAATAATTAAGTCTACACACATGTTTTTGACTAGGATTTAAGTTCTTATAAACTATTATACAATTGTCATAAATACAAAAAATACTCTAGTATCAAAACTTTTTTCTCCTACTATTTCAATAATACCACATTCAAAATTTTTGGCTATAACCTCCTTTTCTCAGGTCACGCTTTCATTAGACGGACTCTAGTATAATCACGTCAAACGACATGGAAAGAATGTTGGTATAAAGTAAGTAGTGTCAGACTCTTACTGACTAAAAGACCCACCCCGTTCCTTCTAGCCTTCACACCGGGGCTCGAGCGCCCTTTCAGATAACCCTGACCCCAGTAGGCTGTTCTCTGCTGTTGCTGACAACTCCTTGAGACGCGCGGGAACAGTGCGCGCCGTCGACGACTTGGGCTTGATCCGGACAGTTACCGGACGGCCGGACAGTGAGCTACCCATTGCTCACTGTCCGCAAGCCCGCGCCTACGTTGGCCGGAAATCGGGATCAGAATCCCGGCGGCGGCGGCGGCGGCGGCAATAACGCCGTTGCCTGATGTGTTCGGCCTCCTCCTTTGCGAGCATTACGGCTTTGCAGAAGTCGGCGACCGCCTGCCACTCCTCCTCGCTCCGGACCATGGCCACAACCAAGGCCTGGCGCGAGAGGTCTCCGCCGCCGATCGCCCCCACGAGTGTGCTCCACCGTGTCCTCCGGGCGTTCCGCACAGTGGCGACACCCGAGCGTCACTTCCGCATGAATCCGGTGCTGGAAACTCCCGAACGAACCATGTCCGTTGAGGACCTGCATCATGCGGAAGGTAAGGACGCCGTAAGGCCTTACAGCCAAGCCTCAAAGAGGGGACTTACCGGCATGATTGTGGCGTGCCCAACACTGGGTTGCGATAGTCGTTGACGCCATTTCACCCCGCTGAAACCACGCTGACCCCGTCAGGGAAGTCGCCGCGCAGCACGTAGTCGTACCCGATGTTCCACAAGGGTGGCCCTAATACCGACCCCTGCGGAACACCGCACGACATCTCTCGAAGTTTCCAGTCTCCCTGGTGACCGGGGTAGACTATAAATCTTTCTGACAGATAGGCCTCGACCACTCGACAGAGGTATTCGGGCACCCGGTGGTACCCTGCGGATCGTACTCCAGGGCAGGGAATTGAACGCGTTGGCAATGCCCAAGGATACTGCCACGACACACCTGCCCCGGGACACCACATCCCCTGTCGTGAGGGCTCGCACGTGCATGATGGCGTCCACCGTAGAGCGCATCCTGCGAACTGTCCGTCCGAAAGGTCCAGCCCCATCCGTGTTAGGCACGGAGAGTCCGCAGAGCGCCTTAGCTTCGCTATGAGGACTAGTTTCCCCGTCTTCCAGCAAAGTGGGAACTGGCCCCTCTCCAGGCATGTGCTGAAGAGCCCTCTCAGTCGAGGCCCGAGAGTCTCCATGGCCAGGACGCCATGCCGTGACCTCTCGCGGCACCGGACTTTCACCCCGGCGTTGCATCTCCACGCGCATATCGTGCATGTGTGCAAGGACTGTTGCCTCCAGATCCCACGGTGGTAGGCCGGCCAGAAGGCTCGCCGCTTCGCGGGAGACCGCGCAGTATCTCCGCACCATCCTTATTGCCATGACCCTCTGGCAGGCGTTCAGCATGGCCGCCGGTTGCGTTTTCAGCGACGGCGCCCACACCGACGCCCCGTAGAGGGCCATGGACCGAACGATCCCCGCGTAAAGCCTCCGGCAGGAGGCATCTGGATCCCCAAGGTTGGACAGGAGCCGTTTGAGCGCAGCCCCAGCCCGGTTCACTTGCAATCTGATAAACTACAATACCTACTCAATGTTTTGACACAATATCATAATATTTGGTCCACTCGAGATTCACAATCCTAAATTCTTATTTTAGAATAAGACTGCCAGTCATTACGTTCACACGTCGCGTACAAAAAAAAAATGTCGTATTAAAATAAAAAATGTGGGCATCCAAGCAAAAAGAGAGACTCGGCAGGCATAGGTCGTCGATGCAGTCCAAGTCTTATAAAATACTGGATACAGTAAAAAGGGTCCAGTGACAGGTGACTGGCATTTATTTTTCAAACATTTACTTGTAAAGTCGGGTGATAAAATTGCAATTTTAATTTTATAAATGTTCTATTATGTACTATTTCAATAGTAACTATCATGCGATGTTTCCAAGTAGTAAATTTAAAAAAACCGGCCAAGTGCGAGTCGGACACGCCCATGAAGGGTTCCGTAGCAGCAAGTAACATAATATAAAAGTTCTTGTAATGTGTTGTAACTTTGATCGATGTTTTAATAATAGTGTATTTTTTTCGATTTATGATGCATTAAAAAAATAACTACTTACTAGATTTCGTTCAAACCAATTTTCGTTGGTAGTTTTTATAGTAATGTACATCATATATTTTTTTAATTTTATCATTCTCTTATTTTAGAAGTTAGAGGGGGGGGGGACACATTTTACCACTTTGTGTCTCTCGCGCAAACTATTCAGTTTAGAAAAAAATGATATTAGAAACCTCAGTATCATTTTTGAAGACCTATCCATAGATACCCCACACGCATGGGTTTGATGAAAAAAAAATTTTTGAGTTTCAGTTCTATGTATGGGGGACCCTCAAAATTTATTGCTTTTTTTCTATTTTTGTAATCTTAATAATCTTAATGCGGTTCACAGAATACATCTACTTACAAAGTTTCAAATGTATAGCTCTTATAGTTTCGGAAAAAAGTGCCTCTGACATACGGACGGACGGACAGACAGACAGACAGACAGACAGACAGACATGACGAATCTATAAGGGTTCCGTTATTTGCCATTTGGCTACGGAACCCTAAAAAAGGTACAAGTGGTGACATTTGGAATAACGTTTATCACGGTGTAGATTTACGCAGTTTTGTAAAGTTGATTGAAAAAATTGTCAATTTAAGTTTAATAAATGTTCAATTATCCTAATAGATAATTTAAAAAGTAACCATCTACTGCGGTGTTTCTCAGTAGTAAATTTTATAAGAGAAAAGGTACCAGTGGTTATATTTGGAATAAAAATTGGGAAAAAAAAATGGCAATTTACGTTTAGTAAATATTCAATTTATCCTAGAAGATAATTTAAAAGTATTTATCTACTATATTTCTAAGTATTCAAATTAATAAGAAAATAGGTACCAGTTATATTTAGAATAAAAATACGTTTATGACTCAGTACATTTACTTACGCAAAATAAGTTGTGTGAAAAATATACCTTACCTTTCTTTTTTGTCTATCGTATCTCATAGTTTCGTTACTTTTAATTACAAAATTTTCTGATGGTCCAACGCCTAAAATCAATATCACAGTAACGAAACTTTGTATGGATTATGATCTTGGCAATATCAATGACAATGGTTCCTTTTCTCACTCGCCTACCGTCAACATCGAGCATGATTTAAAAGCTTCTTGCTTCATCAGGAAATAGGTGTTTTTTTTTTTTTATTCTTTAAAGTTTTCCTGAAAAATTGTCGTCATTCAGAATCTCGACTAAATGTGCAAGGCTTCTATTGATGTACTTTTTTATATTTTTAGTATATGAGACGATCATTATGGACGTATAATAGCAGATTTTCAGAAGTCTTTCCTAGATAAGTTTTACACAAATTTATGTTTTGATTTCTATGGAAGCCTTAATAATATCCATAAGATATCTGTGCATCTAGAATATCTAGAGAAAGATGTTTAATAACATCAAAATATCGTAAGAGCGGTTGTATGAAAATGTACTTCAAAAAGGATGCTCTAAAAGAACGAAGAAAGGAGTGGCAATTTGAAAATTCAATATGGTTCGGAAATAAATCCAAATAATAACAACAAAATGAAATGTGCTTAGTTTTTAATAGTAAAAAATACTGTTAGGTTTAAAATAAAAAATATAAAACAGTTCCACTTTATCTAGATTCCAATTCGTTCTATAATAAATAGTTTAGTAATTATCGCATCTGTTGTCTGGAGCCCAAATGCTTGTTCAGAGTGGCCGGACATCCTGCATCCCACGGCCAGTCACACACCTATATGAAAATAACACAAAAAAATTATTATAATGTTACATTATAATCATATTGTTTGTCGCTTGTTTTCCCTAACGAGGCAGGTACACAGCAAAAACACACATTTAGCCATTATCATCATTATCACCTTTCTGTCCTCGTCCCGTGTCATTTGAGGTCGGTGTGACTCGTTTTTTTCGGTCTTGGTCTTGGTCTTGTCACCCGTCATACTATCACGAACTCCCTTTAGTCTTGATTTACTATGCTATAACTTGTAGTATTAAAGAGCGGACCTATTGCTATCCAAATTCTCAAAACATGTGATTTTATTGATTTCTTCAAAACATGTAACGCAATTTTATTACCTATTCTGAACGGATACCATATCTTTAAAAAGTCTAATTTAATGTACGAACCCATACCAGTGACTTGAATTTAATACAGTCAGCTTAAGTCAAACCTAATCAAATTTTGGTTTCCTAATATTTTTATACGATCGTAATATACAAAAACTTTCACTGACTAATCACTTTTTTTGACGTGACAACGTCTTAAATTAGGTTGCGGCTGGGAGTCACTTATGAAAAAGTGTAACGCTCGGTAACGTTACGATGAGTCACCGAACGAGAGAGAGGCCCGCCGAATGCCTTGCGTCTCTCTCCCACTCAACTATTTTCATTCAATTCCTTGTTCCTATTGTGCAATTTAATTATATTCATATCAATAAATATTCTACCGAGAAAAAGACGTTGTCACGTAAAATCTTCGCCCGTAAAACCGACTTTACAGGCAACCATTTTTTTTTAGATATGTCTGATGAAGCTTTAATCAACTCTCAACATCTTGGGGGAAAACAAGAAAGCTTGAGTTGCATAAAAATGGTGACTTGTTATTATTTAGAGCAAGTTTGCAGTACACAATTTATTATTAAACTAGACATTCGTTAAATAAATACATTTTTTTTAATCTTAACTGAATTTTATTTTAATTAAAGATTCTATACAAACATTTTGGCTGACTGTACTTTAGATCTCTCTCAGTCTTAAGTTACACTGTCCGACATAAGGCTATCGTCTTTCTATTGTATTTCTAATTACGACATTCAAAGAGTTAATAAATCAAAAATGTTAGCTAGTAAAATATATATGTAATATGATCGCTTTCGAACGATCTCATACTGATAATCTTTTGATATAATCAGTAATATTTTGAGTAATATTATGTTATTATGTAAATAAACGGTTTTAAGTTGTTATCAAAATTTAATAGGTAATATTAGTTGAGTAAAAAATATATTATATTTCACACCTATCATACAACGCCGTCTAGTCCCAAGTTAAGCAGAGCTTATGTTATGAGTGCTAGACAACTGATAACATACTTATATATTTCTAAATACATACATATATAGATAAATTACACCCAGACATAGAACAAATTATCATGCTCATCACACAAAGATTTGTCCTGGGTGGGAATCGAACCTATCTCCGGTATAGCAGTCAGGATCACTAACCACTAGATCTGCAGGCCAGTCAATAGTAGTTTATGTGACTAGAGGATAAAGCATGTCTTTAAGTAGCGGGCCGCATGTTGAATTCCGAACGAAATGAAGGTTGCTGATTTTAATCCCGAACGAAACCTGAGTGAAGTGAGGAATTCAAGCTGGCCAAGACAAAGACAGCTTTATCCCCGTGTTGTATACTCTACTTTTTACACCATCTGTGAGATAATTAAAAAACAATTTGGGCGATCAAATCATATAGTAGAGAAATATAAGTATTATATTAACAAGTTCTTTAATTTAAATTTTCTATAACGCTCCCGTCAGTAAGCACGTTTTATTCTATTTTCTTTTTTTGTTAGTGGCCTGTTTGAATCATAATGATTACATACTCTTTGGTTTGAATTTCAAGTCAACTTGTTCGATGCGCCTACATTTTAATTCACAATGTTGACGATTTTTGGTGTTCCAAATTCAAATCTCGTTATTCCCTAGGGATCGGCTATACTGCATTATCTCCCTAGGGATAGAATGACTTGCTTTAAGTGAGGTTTGTATGACGTATACAACGACATTATCAGATTAAAAAATAATATAAGCTATAATTATAGACAAACAAACGAAGTTGCTTTGAGCCCTAAAGATTGACTTGTTATTTCTTTTAACATTTCGTTAGAATATCCCTAGGGAGATAATGCAGTATGGCCGATCCCTAGGGAATTATGAGATTTGAGTTTGGAACGTCAAAAATCGTCAACATTGTGAATTAAAATGTACGCGCATCGAACAAGCTGACTCGAAATTCAAACTGGCCACTAAGGAAAAAAATAGAATAAAACGTGCTTAATGACGGGAGCGTTATAGAACATTGAAACTATAAAATCTTGGAGCAGTGAATTTTGTTTGTTTGATGAAATTGCAAATATCACAATACTTATATTTCTCTAATATATGATTTCGTCGACCAAATTGTCTTTTAATTATCTCATAGATGGTGTAAAAAGTAGAGTATGCAATACGGGGATAAAGCTGTCTTTGTCTTGGGCGGCTTGAATTTCTCACTTCACTCGGGTTTCTTTATTAACTTCCTCGCAATGCTCGGGAGTTAATTATATAAATCCCTCACTAACATTCGGGATTAAAATCAGCAAACTTCGTTTCTTTCGACACTGCTTTATCCCCTAGTCACATAATGTACTATTAGTTTATTTAGCTTTCACATTCGTCCACTTCATCGCTTAAAGTAAATATGAAAAAACTTTACACTCACCTGAAGAACTCTGTTGAAGTGTAATGTAGCAGGGCACACTCTCGCGACCAGCTGACCCCAAACACAGTAGTAGAACGCGTTGCAGTCAGTCTCGTGGGGCAGCAGCCAGTGAATTTCGGGGTTGGTAGGGCATCCATTTGGCAAGAACGTTTCCGGTATTTTTGTGGTGATGGGAGGGGGAGTTGTTGTTGTTGGTGCGGGTGTTGTGGTGGTTGTTGAAGTTGTTGTTGTTGGTGCAGGTGTTGTGGTAGTTGTTGTGGAAGTAGTGGTTGTTGGTGCAGGTGTTGTAGTGGTAGTTGAAGTTGTTGTCGTTGGTGCAGGTGTTGTGGTGGTTGTTGTGGGTTCAGGTGTTGTGGTGGTTGTTGTGGGTTCAGGTGTTGTGGTGGTTGTTGTGGGTTCAGGTGTTGTGGTGGTTGTTGTGGAAGTAGTGGTTGTAGGTGCAGGTGTTGTGGTGGTAGTGGTAGTAGTAGTGATTGGTTGACGTATTGTAGTGGTTTCGGGGGTAGTTCCGATAGTTGTCGAGGTTGTCAGATCAGCAGTTGTTGGGGCAGGTTCAGTTTCGGGTTCAGTAGTGGTTAAATCAGGTACGTAACGGTCCGTACAATCCACGTTTTCTCTCCAGTCGCACTGCTGAGTCTCCAAATTGAACCAAAGATCAGCAGGACATGTGTATTCAACGGGTTTGCCGAATGTACACTTGTAGAATTTGTTACAATATTCGTGTCTGATCAACAGTTCGATGGTCCAATCTATCTCCTGGTCCTTGGGGCACTCTTCAACAAGCATTGAATTTTGAGCGTGCACCACGGCCGCGAACACGGTGAACAATAATATTACAATGCCTGAAAATAACGACGGTGTTTTAATCTAAGTACCGAATCAAATCTTTTAAATTACATAATTATTACTTTGACCACAATTTAACCTTAAAATTAACTCAATTACTAACCTTTCATTATGAGTTTCAGATCGGAATGATGACTCCAGCACCGTTTCAAATAAGTTTTATACCTTAACTAAAGTAGGAAACCGTGTTCTTTTAATCTATGAGATGAGTAGATGATCAATTAATGTATTATCAACGTTTAGCGGTGGCAGACTATCAATTATAATTTATCACTTGCAATCTGATAAACTACAATACCTACTCAATGTTTTGACACAATATCGTAATATTTGGTACACTCAAGATTCACAATCCTAGATTCCTGTTTTAGAATAAGACTGTGCCAGTCATTACGTTCACACGTCGCTTACAAAAAATATATGTCGCATTAAAATAAAAAATGTGGGCATCCAAGCAAAAAGAGAGACTCGGCAGGCATAGGTCGTCGATGCAGTCCAAGTCTTATAAAATACTGGATACAGTAAAAAGGGTCCAGTTACTGGCATTTATTTTTCAAAACTTGTAAAGCTGGGTGAAAAAATTGCAATTTTAATTTTATAAATGTTCTATTATGTACTATTTCAATAGTAACTATCATACGATGTTTCCAAGTAGTAAATTTTATAAAAGGTACAAGTGGTTACATTTGGAATAACGTTTATTTACGCAGTTTTGTAAAGTTGATTGAAAAAATTGGCAATTTAAGTTTAATAAATGTTCAATTATCCTAGTAGATAATTTAAAAAGTAACTATCTACTGCGGTGTTTCTGAGTAGTAAATTTTATAAGAGAAAAGGTACTAGTGGTTATATTTGGAATAAAAATACGTTTATTACCGTGCGCAGTTTGGAAAATTTGGAAAAAAATGGCAATTAAAGTTTAATAAATGTTCAATTTAAAGGTAATTTAAAAGTATTTATCTACTATGTTTCTAAGTATTCAATTTAATAAGAAAATAGGTACCAGTTATATTTAGAATAAAAATACGTTTATGACTCATTACATTTACTTACGCAAAGTAAAGATGTGTGAAAATATGGTAATTTAAGTTTATTAAATTATCTACTACATACACAGTAGTAAATCTTATAAGAAAAATGGTACTACTGATTATATATGGAATATACCTAAATACTTTCATTTCCGTGTAAACAGATCTGGATTTAATCATTTTGAACATTTTATAATGATTGTGTTGAAACTATGTGTAAAGGATCAGTCGTGGACTTAAGAGTTGTAGGTCACGGGAACAAACCCAGCCAGGTTCATTACTTTGTGTAATTTTACTGCTCTAAAACCGGTGAAGGAAAACATCGTGAGAAAACCGGCATGTCCTAGAACCGAAAATTAGAAGACATGTGACATTCACCAACCCGCACTGGACCCGCGTGGTAAATTACGACTCATTTTCTTTCCTAAAGAAAAGGCCTGAGTAAGTATACTATGCTTATTCGTGTCCATAAACACCAACTGTGTATAGTAAAAGTTTTAAACCCAAGTATACGGCTTTCCATGCCGTTCAGGTATAACTTTCGATGAGAACACGACAATCGCAGCGGTAAGTCTCACGTTGAAAAGTGTCTACAGAGGAGCTACGGCGCAGGCCCTTACTGGACATGGGTGATAAAGGAGGAGCATCTGTTTCAGGTTTGGTGAGAGGAAAGGCCGAGTATCACCATTATGTGGATTAGACGAGTGGCGTAGATAGCCACAAATATACCTCGTATCATAAATAAATTAGCATTAATTTTATTTTTTTTTACAATAGAGTAAACCAGCCATACGTGCCCAAGTATTTAAAATTACATAAATTACAATGCTTAATTTACATCGCAGTCATACATAGAAACCAACCATCGCATCGGCTCAAATAAGCATCAAATTTTAAATGCGTGTCTTAGTTTTGCAATGAAGTGGGATACAATACCGACTGGGGTATGCATGGTTTACAATACAGACCCTACTACTACGAGTAGACACCCATACCTAAGACAGTGCAACGAGGTCTTGATAGACCACTAAGATGATGAAGAGAGAATAGGTTGCTTCTATTACTGATTAGAAAATATGCGGGCGTAGCGAAAGATGGAAGAAGTGGTTGTGTCATTATGTAAAACTGAACTGGAAAGTACTCTGACTACGATAGCACACGTTTTTATTGAAAACTAGCTGACCCAGCGAACTTCGTACCGCCTAACAGTCAATGACTGTATATCTGTCGATATAGTCAACCGGTTGCGATGAAACAAAGCCTATGTAATGGGATCCCTTTTTTTCGCATGTTCTTTGTCCTAATATGCTTCGGCATAACGATTTTGGCACAATTTGTTTTGGCATAATAATACTTCGGCATAATTTTTTTAGGCATACATTTTATGTTGGCATAATCATCTTAAAAACTATATTTTGGCATAAATTTGATGACTATTAGCATAATAATATTTAGGCATACAATTAATGTAAATAACAACTTTTAGTGCCCCATACATAATTCTGATCAAACCAATTTGCTATAGTTTCTGTAACAGTTAAATAATATTGTTGGTTAAAAATTTAATATGTGCAACAAAAGTTAGTGACAGAACCGAATTGCTGCAAAACCGACTCCACGTAGTCTTATTTGTTCTACCCCTAGAGTGTAATTTATTTATCACGTAGGCGCGTAAGGGCGAGGCGGCCCGCGGGCTGAGGCTGGCCAACAAGCCGAAGCTGCGGTGGTGAGCGAAAGCCGTCTGCGAAGATTAGCACGCGCGGGGCCGCCGGAGGCCCGCAGCGTCGGAGCCGTGACAGAAACCCTGCCTGCTGCATGTTGCATGCTCGCTTGAATGCTGCATGCTGCATGCTTGCTTGCATGCTGTATTTTTGCTTGTTTGCTGCATGCTTGCTTGCATGCTAGCTTGCATGCTGTATGCTTGCTTGCATGCTATATGCTTGCGTACTTCATGCTTCATGCAAAGTTATGCTTTAGAACTTTATGCTTAATAAATTTATGCTTTAGAATATTATGCTTAATCATTATTACGGTTAGAGAAATTATGCTTAAAAAAATTATGCGTAAGCTGTTATGCGTAATTATATTATGCGAAAATATAATTATGCCAAACAAAATTATGCTAAGTTATATTAGGTCTTAAAATTTTATGCAAACGGATAGGGAACCCTATGTAATATATCAAGTAACACAAAATTTTAATGTATAAAAGATATTTAGATCGATTTCGCACATTTAATGTGATGCGCGCTCAAATAAAAACTTCAACAGATATTTCTTGTTTAACTTTATTATTCGTACTCTGGATTAAGGTAGGTTATATTTTTAATCTAATCTTATTTACAAAATGATAGAACGTCCGGAATGAGCTATGAAATTGAAACATACAAATTATTCATTCACTGCAAGCCTCTTAGTAAGAAGAGAATTTCAGATTGTCGATAACATGTTACGTAACTTTGCACACATAGGAGGCGCTATAGCCGAACCCTCTGTAGTACTTTTGATACGGCTGATATGGCAATAGCCACACACCTAGCTAATATGTTTGTTATCAGAACATTTTGAAAACTTCGTTCAGAAACTTATCAAAAGAAAACGCTAGCATAACGAATAAATACCCTGGTCCGACAGAGGACCATTTGGCACGACATAACACATGGGAGAAGTAAGGGTAATAATAATAATATTAAGGAAACTGGGAATCGCCATAAACTTCCTATGGCGATTCCCGTAGAGGTCTATGTTAAGGAATTGGACTTTGGTGACCTAGGTGACCGTTGATGCACTGAAACAAGAAACCTATGTTTTACTCACTGTATCAATTGGTACCTGTCTCATATTCATATACCTTAGAAAAGAGGATAACCACATGATGACGCTGTCCGTGCAACTAGCGATCCGTAGTTTATATCAGCCTAAGTTAAAAGTCTTGAGCTTATGCCCTATAATGTCTTTGTGAAAAAAAATATTGAATATACCATTTTTCATGGAAACTTATGGTTTATTTAAATTATTTATTTAAACTTCATGTACAGTAGTGGTACATAGGCGGATTTAATGCAACAAGGCATTCTCTACCAGTCAACCTTAGCGTTAAAAAACACATCACTGTAGTAGGTTTGCTTAATAAACCAATAACTGATACTTGAAACGAAATAATATAAAATAAGTTATTTACTTTTCACAAATTTAAAGATATGAAAGTTTTCCCTCTAATAAAATCAATATTTTAGCGATTGAATTCGGTAGTTACGCGATCCGCAGGCGCTGATCTATTGAATACAAAAATTAAACTACTTCTTCAGATATCAAACAAGAATCAATCTGTGTTTTCTATTAACGTAGATTTAAATAAATAAGTATATTTTGAACCTGATAGCTTACTTACACTTAGCACTTAGGTATATCTACTATATTTATAACATGGCAAAGTATTGGATTTTTGTGATAGTGTTAACACATTAGTCATAGTAGATAGGGATTGCAGCCAATTTGATTTATGACTCTACTTAAAGATAGAAGTTTAAAAAAGTTTTATTTACCTATTTAATAATGTAGGTGGTCATTGACATAATAACCTGAAACTTAAGATCAATTTTATTTAGAGTAGTCTACATTCAAGCTAGGAAATTCTATGGGGGTATCGCGCCAAATAGGGTGCGTGGCGCCAGGATGTCGGGAGCCGTCGACGCCGTCGCGACGCCTCTACTGACGGAGGCTGGGCAGTAGTCGCGTCGCGCGCGACCCGCCCGCGCCTGTTCCATCCTCACTCACAATACACGCGCTAACATATTCCTGCCAAACCACGTCCACAAACTTTAAACAATAATGAAACTAACATCACTTATTCTAATCACTTTATTACACACAACCTATGGTGTTAAAACAAAGTCAAAAAACACGACAATCAATAAATCAGACGATGTCATTAAAAAATATTTAGAAAAACATGAGGAGGTCCTGTTGGAAGTTACTAAAAATAAAAGTGAAGTTAAACCTGTTACCATTACTAATGTTGTTGACACTAAGATCGTGCCCGTGGCGGCTAAGAAGGTTAAACCTCCTCCTAAAATGATACCACCAGACATGTAAGTACTCACCAGAACAAGACAAGAACAGTAGGTTTAGATGTTGCGTCCATTTATCTTCATCTTAGAATACACGTACGTGGTAACAAAACTAGTGAGCTTTTCTTTGATGCAGAAATCTTCATGGCTTCCCCCTCTCTGGGGTGGTCCAAGAGGGTGTGTCAGGTTTTACTGACAAAAACTTATCTGTGTCCTCATATGTTGTGCGAAAGTGAACCCTGGGGCCCTGGATCGAGGACAATGAAGGAACAGGAGTGGGTTTTAGTCAGTAAAAGACTGACTGTCTAACTGATGGGATTGGAAGATTTTAAACCTAAAAAAAATCTATGTCCTTCAGTTGCTCTATGCGTTCCAAGGCCACGGTAACTGTTTTAAACAATCATAAGGACATCAGCATTCAGCTCTACTGGGGCCCAGCTGTTACCAGTCTAAGCTTGTTTCTGCAATCGAATGTTTTCATACCTAATTCAATAAAAAGTACATAAAACTTGTTGTGGGACAAAATTTTCAAATAGATTATTATTTGAAAATTTTAAATACGTTTAATGTTTGATTCATCTTAATATTCATAGACAGGGTGGTACATATGTAGCCTAGCAATATGGTATCCTCATCCAAAATATTGTGTCTAAAAGTTTCAATTCTCAAAGATTAATGACATTCACGACGATTCATAACATAATGTACTCTACAAACAGAATACAAGAGTGGGCCAAACAGATCTCGGATAGTCTATTCGAAATCGATGAAATTGTGGTGCGAAGGAAAGTGCTGCTGAAAAGTTTCTCTGACATAAAGATAGAAGTGCGGAACGGAACAGCTATCGTGGATAAGATGGCGGGTGACCTGGAGGAGCTGCTGACGAGGCGAGCTCGTGCTGCCGAGGAGGTCATGCGGCGGGCGGAGGAACTCGCCACGTCGGACCAGAAACCAGACAACAGCTACACTTTTGACTACAGTGTCGTTAGTATTTACATTACCTACCGATAAAAAAATATCAACACCAATTATTTTTCGTTTTCACTTCCTTACTTTTTTATTATTAACCTTTTGAATGTCTTAAGTTACACAGTTCGACATAAGCATTTGTCTTTCTATTGTGTCTCTAATTACGGCATTCAAAGAGTTAATAAGCTCGCACTTGACCTCTCTCACCTGACGGTATAAGCGATAAGGTGATCGACGATAGAGCACGCGTACCGAAAAGTATCCTAGATTCACTCTGGGTCGTATCAGGAAACAGAGACTCCGACTGCTAGGGAATTCCACTCCTTAACTGTACGCACAATGAACGTGTTTCCAAAACGTTAAGTATGTATGGGTAAGATGCCCACCATGTATGGGTGGCGCATGGCCGTAGACCTGGTGGTCCGATGACGTGACGGGCCTGGCGAAATTAAGTTTTACAATTCCTACTGTTAATATTAGTTCTTCAACCTTTAAAGATAGCTTTGTAATTAAACTAATTTTGACAGGATTTAGACGAAGTAAAGAAGATGATAAACTTAAGGGAATTAGAAGACAACCAAGAACCTCTGAGCTGTAGAAGTTTACGTAAGATAAAGCTGAAGAAGAGCAAGCATTTCGACGCTGACGTGTCGCTAGACTATACCAGCGTCCACGTGGCTGCTGAGGTCTTTGACTGTGGTAAGCATCAAGAGACACCAACCGCTTACTTCGGGTATATCTGACAAACACTCTAGCGCTTATTTCGTCAGGGTCGCACATCTACTGCCAAATACTGCATCTCGTCAGCTCTTCTGTCATCTATGGAGATTGGAGAGCTAAACGAAATAGAGATAGTTTTAGTGTACCCAGTCAGAAACACATGAACCTGGCGAATTGAGCAAGCGGTTAACAGGGTTAAATACACTAACATAAGTTAAAATATTTCTTTTGCATTTAATAGTAGATATAAATGAAATGATGAAAACTAGGAAAAGATAAAATGGTCATAGAAGAATTCTTTAATGAAGACCATCGATCTTCAAAAAGGTGACTCTGATAGGTTGGATGTGAACGGTATGGAATCAAGTGTTGTAGCAGAATCTAAAAGAGGTCTATGCCCCGCAGTGAGCAGTTTTAAAGGGCTGTGTTACTGATTAAAGGTATTATACTAGCTTTCGTTTAAAAAAAGTTTTTCTGTCATTTATGAGGTTATTTTCTTTCAGCTCCTAATGTCAAGGAACATCTTTACTGGTCAGAGGGTTTACTGCCAACTTTCAAGAAAAACTACGCTCAAGATTCTACTCTGGATTTTCAATATTTTTGTAGTGCCCAAGGATTTCTTAGGCATTATCCTGGCAAGTATTTACTAGGAGGATATAATACTGTCACATGACAAAGATTCTTATAATATGAGTGTGAGTGAGGCTATAAACTGAGTTGCAATTAAAGATTATATTAGAGTAGCTGCTGGCAGCTGCTTCGTACACGTCCTGAAAAAAAAAAGTATTATTACTCATACTCGGAAAGTAAGTCTGAAGTTGTCTGAAGAAAGTTTCAATTGACAGCTGTCAAATTAATAAAAAAAAAAAAACTAGTTCTGTTTTCACATTTCTATTGAACTAGGTATGTCCCTATTTTCTATACAGACAGCCACTCAATTACAGCGCGATGTACAAATTAAATAACATAAAGATACGCATTAATTAAAGAATACATTTTATAAATGCCTTTTTTATAATTTATTTTCACCTCTTTAAAATAACATAGATTTGTGGATTTGTGAAAAATATCTACCATTTTCCACTATACCCTTATGATTTTTTTTCTGTGGCCGGCCCCACAGAAAAAAAAAAAACAAAATAGGCGGGAAAGTGTCAATCCGATATTCATTTGTTTTTCCGAGTTATAGAGTGTTGTATAAACTTAACTAAATCGCTGATATAAAATTTATATTATTTAGATAAATTCATCATATTCAGTTATGGATTTAACGCCCGATTCATAAGCGAAGAGGCTAATGCAGTAATGGAAAACCTTTTGACGCGGTTTTCATTAATAGCTACAAACTAGGAACATTTGCGTTTAAGTATAATTTACAACCGTGTGAAGCCGGGGTGGGTGGATGCTGTATAAACTACGAACCTTGCCTTGTTATCATGTACAACAAATTCAACAGACTCAACATTGCACATTTCATAAGTTAACTTACGGCCCGTTCACAACCTTGCCGCTGTGAGCGGTAGCTAAGCTCGGCGTTGGTAAGACCAAAAGTATGAAATTTTTTGAAGCTCGCCTCGAGACAGCGCTCATAGCGAAAGCGCTCCACTTATCGATGGCGCCCCGCTCGCCACGCCGCGCGCCTCTTAGACCGATGTCATGACCAAACCGTTACTCGTATTCCTGAATTTTTTTTCATGCGTTATTTTTTTCCAGCGGCACTATGGGAAAGTATGTTTAAACTGAAATTCTCAGAGGGTCTTTCTGACGTGTATGATTGTCGGCTTCGGCCTTGGTACGTAAGTTCTGGAGGGGCCCCGCGCGATGTCCTCATACTGCTCGACGCGTCAGGCTCCATGGGGAACTCTTCGAACCAGGTCATCGCTGAGACCTTTACTCTGGCGTTTCTCAGTGCCCTCACGGATGACGATAGAGTGAACGTACTCCGGTTCAACGTCATCATAGAATCTCCTATCATCTGTTTGAACGATAAACTGGTTTCTGTGAGTATAAACTTGATTTGATTTATTTTATTTACTATTTGCAAAACATCGTCAGGAAATAGGCTTATCTTAGAATTAAAAAGTCAAAGGTAGGTGGTATAAGGCTCGCGTGATGGATTCGTGGTGGCACATTCTCTTATTAGCATTTATCTATTCTCCCTTTCACAGAAGCCTCTGTCTAAGCAGTTAGCAAAATTTAAAGGTGATTAATGCTTGTGATTATCTTTAACCATCTTATAATTACTCAGTTTTTAAAAGTTGATACAAACTTCTTAAAATATAAAAGGCCAGTACCCCTAGCCAAGCTGCTAACCTGCAATCGTTAACGCTTGTAGAAAGCTTCAAATGTACGGGAATGACGTCGTCTTAACGCTCAGTCACGTGGTCAGAAAAAAGAATTGGCGGCAAGATCAACTCGAAGCGTTCGGCGCAAGCGAAACATTTGTAACTTGGCTAGGGGGGCAGTTTTGACATTTGAGAAAGACCCTAAATAGTAACTTGGAACGAAACTGAAGGATACAATAAAAATTAATTACATGAAGTGTTTTAAAAAATAATATGGATTCTTTTATTTTTTGCCAACTTTAGCTCTACCTACTTGTCTATTTTCTAAGAAAATTTCATTATTTTCGGTTGTAGGCCAACCACGTGAACACAGCAGCGATGATGGCGGCTATGTACAACTACAATATGACGAGTGAGACTTTAATGGAGGAAGTGTTGGAGTACGCCGTACGGCTGCTGCAGAAACAGAGCAATACGCCAGAACACCCACGAGCCTGCCAGCAAGCTATAGTACTGCTCACCGACAGCCTCTATGACAACTTTACGGATCTGATGCGACATCTCGATCCTGAAGGAAATATCAGGTGGCTTTCTTCGTCCTATCTTTTTTTTTAAGCTGGTTTAATCATTAAATAATTCTCCCGCTCTGGGTGTTTTTCCTAACCTATCTTGTCCCAGTCGGGCTGCCTCATCATCATCATTTCAGCCAAAAGACGTCCACTGTTGGACATAGGCCTCCCCCAAGTGTCACCACAATGAACGGTCCTGTGCGTCTGGCATCCATCGGATTCCCGCAACCCTTACCAGGTTATCGGTCCACCTTGTAGGAGGCCTTCCAACGCTACGTCTTCCGGTACATAGTAGCCATTCCAGAACCTTTCGGCCCCACCGGCCATCTTTCTTTCTTCGTTGTGCGAGCAATGTGCCCTGCCCATTGCCACTTAAGTTTGGCGATTCTGCGTGCTATGTCGGTAACCTTGGTTCTTCTGCGGATATTCTCCTTTTCCTGATTCGATCACGCAAAGAAATTCCAAGCATAGACCTTTCTATTGCCCTTTAGGTGTCTTTAAGCCTTTTGATGAGGCCCGTTGTAAGCGACCACGTTTCGGACCCATAAGTCATCACTGGCAATATACATACACAGGTCACTGGTAGACTTTCGTCTTGAGACACTGTGGTGTGTTAGACGAGAAGACACCGCGTAGGTTCTCAAGCTGCCTCACGTCCCAAGGGCCGCTCCCAGTCCCTTTATAATTATGAAAAGTCCATTAAGAATTTTGATGTACACCTGGATAGTAAAATATTCAATATTGTTTAATTTTCGTGACAGAGTGTACGAAGTACGCCCCTGTCACACTTTATCATACTAATCAGTAGTCGATAGAAAATAAATAATAATATTATTATACATAGTAATAGTTTGATATCTTTGACATTCTGTCGATATTGCAGATGGGTAAGGAAATTAGATCTATGATAGAAATTACATCATGCAATCAGTTGATACTAACAGTAAACACGAAGCTACCGATGTCGGTGTTTAGTGGCTAAAACAAAATGAGCTATCAATGTCAAGCATCACATTTTCAAATCGATAAAATTTTATGACTATTTATTTATTACTGTAACGTTATCACCTCTGTTGTCAGGCTCCAGAAGTAGGTAGTCAACGTAATATACTCTATTACCTCTAGTGCAAAGCTCTCTCGCACTATTATATACACGATAAACGTAGGGGCAGGCAAAAGAGTCCAAAAGTGCCATAATAATGTCCAAAATTGTGGCAAACAAGTAGGCGGGCCATCATATGATCACCACTGCTTATTAGTAGTAATAGTGACAGCAAAAAAGAAATGCTCCGCAGTGCCTCTCTTTGGATTAGAAAGCCACGTATGCATTACATAGTTCTCCTTCTCTGTCAAATCCATCCAAAGGTTGTCGGTAAAAAATCGGTTTTAGCGATAAGACCGCCCATGTGACATCCTATTAATTTTAAGTTCCTGATGTAACTTTTATTTATGGTGTACAATAAAGAATACATCTATCTATCTACTCCGGTTACCTTCAAAATTCATTTTTTCATTTTTTTTTACATCACTTAGGCCTACAAGGGCACTTATAAAACGTCAGAAGCTCACGGTTACAAGTTGGTCGTTCCCTATGGAGAAGAAACTCCATGGTTACTCTTCTCACGCCAGACACACTGGATAGCGCCTTACTGCTTGAAGTTATGCTTACGGGTGGTGTGAATGTAACCGGGATACGCCCAGTTTACCTTCACACTGGACATGCTGGATCCCGCCTACACTATTTGAAGTTGCACCGGCTTAAAGATAATATTCTATTCTGGTCACAAAAAAATTCGCTTGACTTGCCAGTGAAGTCACACGCAAAATATTGTGCGTTGACATTAATGTTCAACATAAATTTTAAAACACTCACTTGACTTTTCCCAAGGTATTAAAAAATGTTTTTTAAATGACCAGCCAAATAAGCTATTCTGGCTTTCAGGAGTCGCAGTGATTGGGCTAATGTGATGGGCTAGTCACGAGCTTTTTAACCAAGACTTTTACTGAGACGTTTGTAATTTTAGAGTATTCGTGTTGTGGCTTCACGACGTATTTGGTCTCCGGGATGACACACGCTCGTACGGCGAGGAGCTGAGCTGCGACCGCGACGGGTACTTCGCCGAGCTCATCACGCCCTACGACGTCACGCAGCAGGTCATGCGCATCCTGCAGATTATGGAACGTCCGCTCGTCTCGCAGAGGAACCAGCGACTAACTGTCTTCAGCGATGTTTATGCACATGTTGAGGTACGGATTAGCATTTTTTTAAGATCTCCACTGCCGTTTGCGAAGTTGTCAAACGTTGTGGCTTGTCTTGCTTCCTAGCACATATGTTGCAGTCGTCGGAGACTTACCCACCTCGTAAGCAGTGACGTAACTATAACATCTGAGCCTTATGGCGAATTCGTTGGACAGGGCCAAAGAAAAATCGTCACATTGTGATTTAACTTTAATAAATTTTGTAAAATAGATTGGTCACTTCTTCTGAACTCGCAGCCTTGCCACCCTATAATTCTACCACTGCTCGTAAATTGCCACTTAGTGTAAAGTAATATCTTTTTAATTGTAGGATCCCAGAAGAGGCGAGGTTTACTGGAGAAGTAAAGAGAACACGGAGCAGCTCAATAGATACACAGATCTGCGGCGAAACAAGAAGAAATTGCTCAATGAGTCGCAGCTCTACAAGGACTGGATGTATCAAGTTAATTATGTAATTGTACAAGTCTATTTATTACACCCTAAAATAATAGAGTAAAATATCATCCAAAACAAACGATGTTCAAATAATGAATACCTACGTAATTATTAAAAGTCATTTCTTGCAAAACTTCTAAAATTTCTAATAAGCATAACTATGATAATGATAATACGTTGTTTTAGAATAAATACGGACATTACTATGAGGGTGAGGAGTTGAACTACAGATTGCAAATAACCGTATCGGTACCAGTGTTTGACCATGTTACCAGCGAGGTAAGGGACCCATTAAGTTATTATATTAATACCACAACCAAAATAGCCAATGTATTCTATACGTTAAAACTGCATTACAACATATCTTTGTCTGATTTTCAGAATATCACAGTCAGACTCGACGAGGTAAGTTTTTATTGCATCAAATCTAAAAATAAAAAAGTAATTATATTTGGGTAAAAGCACTTAGTAAAAGTAACAAATAAAGCGTGTACATAGAGACAAACTTAACTGATAAGAATGCATAATCTAGTCTAATTCGTAATTGCAATCATATAAGTTATCTCTTATCAACATTCTCATAAATCACAATCATATTTGTTTACAGGAAAAACAAAGGAATTCAACTCGAACGGTAAGAAGGAAGTAATCAGGGGAATATTTGTAATATTTTTAATAATTAAATCTCCTGGTATCGTAATCCTTTAGATCTTATCTTAACAACTAATTGTCAGTGACTTGGTTTGCTCACGAACTTTTAAATTCAGGCATGAATGCCAATCTATGTTTATAACTTGTCAAAATGTAGGGAAATTATAGATGATAAATGAGACTGAGATTAGAAGGAATACGAACATTCCATAAAAATACGGGAATGAGCAGAACTCCCACCTCCAGAACTCATAGAAGTCGAGTTAAAAACTTCATTTCCCATTGCGTCCTTCCTCCCAAGAAACATATACAAAGGAAATGGCGAATGCGTATTTTTTTGAAAATGCGCCATTTTTCGGAACGCCAATTTAAGAGTGGCCAACATATTTTGATAATGTTGTTTATAATACTAGCTTTGGCCTGTGGATTCGCCCTCATACATAAAATATAACCTATGTCACTCAAGAATAAAGCAGCTTTCTATCGGTAAAAAAAATTCGCAATCGCACACCGTTACTTACAGAAATTACCTCCAACAAACCAAAAAACAAACTTTACCTCTATATAATATTAGTATAGGTATTTTTTCCATCAGGGGAGGTAAGGTCATAAGTTGTAATTTATCTATTGGTTACTTTTCCTAAAATCAAACATGCATTATTGACAAATAGATCGGCAAACTCATTAACGTTAGGTTACGTATGTATAATAGATTAACATAAATACGGAAGACAATAACATCGAGTGATTTGTTGTAACTGAATATAGACCATTGACCTAGAATACACTTTCCGCTAAGTTGATTGACCGTTATAATTTAAGTCTTTCCACAGTACCCAGTCAACCGACTACTAGGAGTTGCTGGTGTGGACATCCCCATCGACCATTTGAAACTGATCATGCCCTATCATCAGGTAAACACATAAAAATTATAAAGTCTATAACAGCAATATAACTACGTAAAAAGCAGTCATCTTAGAAGTGTTATGTAGCAGCCATGCACCTTATAAACGTTAGGCATGTAGTAAAATACTCGTAGGCAGCTCATAGGTTTGACGTAGCGACTAGCGACTCAGGCATTACCCGTAATAGTCCCCTTATTGGTGTTAGGTATGGAGTAAATCACACTTAGGCATCTCATAGGCTATACATAGCAAATCAAATCTCGTAAGCGTTACGTAGCCGCTATCTTCTAGACGTTAGGTACGCAGTAGAACTGCACGCTCAGCCAAGTTGTTATTCTGCAATCGTTAACGCTGTCGAAAAGTGATGAAACGTATGCGAATGACGTCATCTCAACGTAAAGTCGCGTGGTCAGAACAAACGAATAGACAATTCGTAGCCAAGTTCACATCGTTCAAAATCGTTTCTACAATATTTAACGCTACATTGTAGAACGAGCGGCCCACTCACTCACTCTGGCGCGTCAACATGGCTACCACCTTATCGTTTTCTACAATTGCTATCACCGAGGCGTTACCGATTAGAGAACGGAATTCGATTGTAACTTGGCTAAGGAGGCAGATCCCGTATGCATCTCATAGGCTTTACGTAGAGAATCTTGTTGGCATTCCGTAGCAGCGACTTTATTAGGCATTAGGCATGTTGTAGACCACTCGTATGAAACTCATAGACTTGACGTAGCATCTCTCGTAGACATTCCTTAGCAGCTTCTTTATAGGCGTTAGGTATGTTGTAGGTCACTCGTTGGCATCTAATAGGCATTACGTAGCAGCCACTATATAGACGTAAAGGCTTATAGTCCCTTGAATCATCTGGCCAAAATTATGTGGACGCACCTCTCGCACCCGCCTAGGCGGCAGTACGCAAATCTGTGCATTTATTTGCGGCCAACAGCGTCTAGAAAGCCCGCGGCTGACCTTTAAATCCATTTTCTTTGCGAAATATTGATTGATTTACATGTGCAATGTTCACTTTGAAGAATATTTAACCACCAATTTTTACGTGTAAAAATGTTTATAAAGATCCAAGCCGTTTCAAAGGAGTAGGGAAAAGTTGCGAAATTGCTAAATATTTTTTTTAGACAAAAGTATTAACAGCACGAAAAAATCAAATGTTGTTCAAGAATCTATAATAAACATATATTTTTTTCAAACTTATTAACCTGGCCGTTACCGAGGAGTGGATTTCAGAAAGTCACTGTTTTATGACACTTTTCGGGCGCTGGGGCCTTAAGTGTATTGTAGACCACTCGTAGGCATCTCATAAGCTTTACGAAGCAATTCTTGTTAGTACTACTTAGCTGCTAGCTTATATGTTTTGATTATGTAGAAAGGCAGTTGTAGACATCTCCTAGTCTTCTCGTAGATATCTCATAGTTTTACATAGCCAATCTCTAGGCGTTAGTACGTAGCAGAGAGTATATGTATTAGGGGGGGAGTGTGATAGCCCCTTGAATATAAAACTTTAATAAATAGCATGAAATTAAGCAAAGAAGATTGTATCTAAATGACGTCTGCTTATAAGTAATAAGTATTATGTAGTTCGTAGAAATCGATAAAAGACATAATTAATAAGTATTAATTAATTAACTGTCTTTATAATTATTCGTTCCGAGAATACTCATTATTTACAAATCTCTAGGGTTCACTCAGGATTAGAGATGTGCCGTTGTTGGCAATATGGCATGATTTGATTCCGCCATCTCATTTCTAGCATCGGACAAACCGACGTACGGCGGCTTTTATACCGCGTATATCGAAGGACTGAAACAATTTGCCTGCTGCGGTCTTCCCGTCCGATTATAATTTAGGCTCTTAATAAATTAGTGCGCCGCCTCACCATCAACGGTTGCATCACTGCTTACCATCAGGTGGGATCGTATTAGTTTATTTAAGATAAAAAATATATATATATGGGAATATTGCCACCAATATTCATACTTCGGGCAATATTCCCACTTCACGGCAATACCTGCCTACAACGGCACATCACTACTCAGAATGAACCTACTATAACTATCAATTTTCCTTTCAAGGTATGGGTTTTCACTCTTACTGTGTGCTATCCAAGCAATTGTCCTACTTTCCAAAGTAATGGATAGTGTAAATCAACAACTAACGCATTTATTGCAGGTACCAAAAAAGGTAAATATTAAGTATTTATAAATATATTTATCATTCAGATCAGATCGTAGTACTTATATTATATTATTACTTATATTTACCTGATCTATCGATATTATATCGATGGATCAGATAAATATAAGTAATATTTATCTCGTAATTTTACTACTATTACTAGGTATGCTTCTATCGTATGTACACATGGACATCACGTAAAAATACGTGATGTCCAAGCGTAATGTATATTTTCAAATTTAAGTCAAAACATAGAAATTACAAACATGTTTTGTGAGACCAGCGCCTGAATGACGGAATTCTGGTTGAAGTTTGACAAAATATAGAAATGAAATCATCGACACAACGGAAAAAGTGTATCAAGAAAAATTTTACTTCAGCACACATTTAGCGTCTTTAGGTTAGTTGGACTTTAGCAAGTTGTAGGTACTGAAACATAATTCTCTATATCAATATATTATGTTTCAGATTGGAGCAGGAGGATCCTTAATCTTAGTCGACCATCGCGGCAATATCGTCTTACATGAGAACATAAAACACACGGTTAGTTCCTCTCATCCAAATGATTAATACAATCTAGATTTAAACATACTTATGTTAAAACTGTGACTGTGCGTGTTCTACGCATGGATCGTGATTTACGCACTGAAAACTGTAATTATGTTTTTGATAAGACATAATAGATCGAATTTCTAACAATTTGAGACATTACAAAACATTTTATGTGACTTATAACATATTGTTTCTTCTTATCAGTTCGACGGTGACATTTTAAAACCCGGATATCGCACAGTTGATCTCCTGGATTTGGAACAGCCGGCAGAAAATCATAAACCGAGATACTACCCCAAAGAATGGCTGAAGGTAGCAACTTAGACTTGTGAACTGTTACTACTCTTTACTTGTCCACATTCACCTAAATTAATTTTTATTTCAGTTGCGCAAAATGATGATAATAGACAAAGACAAAGGTAACATCACGATGTACGGGAAAGGAATCTATAATGACGGAATGAGGGCCATTCTGGAAAAGCGCCAGTACTTTTGGAAGAGGGTGCTGGACCATTACACAGCAATTGTGGTACTTCCTCTAAACAACAGAGTACACGCGGTCCCTGAAGCTGCCTTCACGAGAGAAATAGCCGCTGAAGCGTGGAAATCACTGTCACGAACTGAATACGCCGTCAACCCTGATTGGTAATCGCCTTATCACACCTATTTAAAAATTCAATAAAGATCTCACAGATATGACGAATGTATGACGCGATTAGTCAAAATTCTTGGAATCTGTAAGTAATCCGTTAAAAGAATAACATTTATGCGGAAAATTATAACACATCGTGGAAACATGTTCATTCCCAGGGGCCAGCGTGGAACGCAAACAGTAACGTTGTTCCTTCAAACACAGGTGGAATTTAGTCAGTAAAAGCCCGACACATCCTCCCGCATCACCTAGAGAAAATATTTGAGGATTTCCCAGCTCAAAAAAAGGGCCAGAATAGAACAAACTTAATTTTATACGAAAATAGTAACATAACTTTGTACAAAAACATGAAATCTATAATTACTATAGCGAACCTTTGGATGAACTGAAAGTAATTACAATAAAAAGGGGTAGTCTGCGGAGCACCGCTAGTAAATTGATTATCCGTAGGTATTTTTTCCGGGTTGAAGTTAGTCCTTGTTTTTATCTACATATAAAACAGGTAAATCTTTTTTCCCCTCTCCCTCAAAATCAATTTAAAAAGATATTCTCTGTTCTTTGCCTTTACCCTTCACTTAGCAATGCTGCTAAGGCACGTTTCCGGATAACAGCAATGTGGATGGACTACCTACTTCGATGACTAATGAAAACTAATGAAAATTTTACAGTTCTTAGTTTGTTATATTTTTGTGGTAAACTAGCTACAGGGACTTAACCCGTGTGAAAGTAAAAAATGGTCCAAAGGGAACATACCGTACCGGCTTCAATCCTACTTGGCCACAGCAGGATTAAAGCCTACTGGGGCTACGGGTTGTGTGAGTAAGAATATAATAGGAGTGGGTTTTAGACAGTAAAAGTCTGAACGCTCTCCCGCTCCGCCCAAGAATGGGAGAAGTTATTGGATAATTTCCCACATAAAAAAGGGCCATACTCCCAGAACATGATCTGTCATGTCAAATGTGCCAAAATTCATCCAAATCCGTCCAGACGTTCGACCGTGAAGAATTAACAAACATACACACTCACCAACTTTTGTCTATAGGCTAATAGTATGATATATTGTTATTTAAACCTAGAATAAAATTAAAATCAACTTTTCCCGATGTCCCAGGTTATACTGCCGCCACATCGAGCCTCACTTCGAGTCGCGCGAGGCCGAGGTGCGGCACTTCATCAAGCGGCGCGGCGACGAGGCTGACTTCCCCATGCAGAAGCTCGAGTACCTCTTCAGCCCTATCCCGCCATCTTTGTTTGAGAAGACTTATCAGTGTATGTTGATTTTTATCACTAGATTCATATTTTATTACTTTAGCTATATTTTCTGTCGCGTCTTTGCATCATCACTATAAAAGTCTGATTTAACGGGGCAAATTTACACCACAAGGTTTTCCTGGACGCTGTAGGGTACGGAGGTTTTTTGTCAATTAACTTTTTTTTCTTTGACCAGTCCTTATACATCCTCTGTCATCTGGTTAAAAAAAAAGACGTGTGGCACTCGGGGACTGCCGCGGTAAAGTTATTGCATAGCATTTTTAACAACTTATGCAATTATAATTATTTATTTATTTTATTTATGCAGTATTTTTTTCCTTTGTTTTTTTTTTCTTTGATATTAATTTAAGTTACACTTTCACACATTGAATTGAATTTTGATTGATTGTTCACTCATTTGTTTTCTTATCGGTCACCACGCTCAAAAAACAAATGAATGGGGGTTGTTAGGTTATTTTCGTTACGGAATTTTTGGATTCGGTCTCCAAGCTTAAGGCCCGCGATAGAAGCTATGCAATAGCTAAAAAGCTTTTATTGTTAAACTCCCACTAACTAAAAACCTACAATTTCGGGTATCAGTAAATACCCACAATTGGACTGGTCTCCCGCTGTCTAAGCGCGGATTTTATTTATGCTATAGTAGGTAATATGGAAAGATGTATGATGAGACTGGTAATTAACCGGTGTATCGGTGGTCTAGTGTATTGGTAATGGTACAGTACAATAATTTTATATATACAATAATTGGTAGGTGGTATAGTACAATAATTTTATTTATTTTTAAACACATATTTTGGAGTACCTACTTTGGGATTCTATGCATAATAAAACTAGAGCAGGAAGAACATAGGAAAGGGTAGTATTAAGATAACAATTGAACAATAGATTAGAATTTCTAATAATGTCGCTTTATAGCGCAGTCGTAAGAAATGAGTTATTCTCCTGTGTTATTAACTACATAAACACTAATTACAATCAACATATAATTCACAATAAGTATGAATCGCAAAATGCTAACAATGTCTTATTGCATTGATAAAGATGGATGTGATTATTACTTTACTGTATAATAATAATCCTTAAAAAATCCGTCTTTATCAGCACAGTACAACTTTATTGAATCATAAAAATGTAAGTTCTAGCGATTATAAATAGCTACTAAACTCATACATAATCAACCGACCCGATCTGGGCCCGCGTGGTGGATTACGGCCCATTCCCTCTCCTACAGAGAAGGCCTGAGTTCCAGCAGTGGGAACATTAAAAGGCTTAAGTATATATTTATAATTATAATCAGCCTTATAATGTTTTCACTGCTGGGACTCAGGCCACCTCCCTAGGAGAAGAAATGGGCCCGAATCTACCACGCGAGCCCAGTCCGAGTTAGTGGGTGTCACATATAGCATGTTAATCATAAAGAGACTAACTCAGACAGAAGATATTTGAATCTGAAACCATATTTTTCAAAAATAAGGTTCAATTTTCAAATACCCTCTTTCTTTTTTATTAAGCGTACGTATATCTTCGATTTTATTGTTCAATGACATTTGAGAGCAATAGTGATGAAATAAATATCACAAAGTGTATCGCCTGCCTCTGTTTGAACTCACGATCTACAACTCATAATTAGGGGCTGATATTCCCAGCCTAGTAAAACCTCTTGATATTTTATTTCAAGAGAGCTCATTCCAGTATTACTGCCTATGTTAGTAGAACTCGCGTACATATCAACAATGTAATAACACTATTGATCCGTGGCATGTTAACGAGAACTGTAAGTTATCTCCTTATCAAGTTTTATCACTATCTGGTCAGTCTGATAAAACACTTTCCAACAAGTACCATGCATTCGGGTTCCTGTATTATGAAAAAAAAACATAGTACTTAATTGAATATTATGAAACTTTCTGAAAAATCTTTGCTTCAGTCTACCCGTACCGCCACAATTTTTTCTTGAGAAGATTATTTACAAATTAGAAAGTACATATTTTGATTCTCATATGGAGAATCTTCGAAGAACACTTTCTTCTTAAGCAATCCATCGAAATTATACATCTTGAAAACAGACCGACGAGCTTTGATTTTATCTTTTCTAATCAAATAATGCGTCAGGTGTTGCAGTATTCAAAGTCAAAGTCAAAGCATTTATTTTCTTCAAATCAAATCAAAGCATTTATTTCAAATAGACCATTTACAGGCACTTTTGAATAGTCAAATGTCGGTCAGTCCAAGAAAAGTGAAGCTAAATTCTAATAAACCATTTACATGCTCTTTTAAATTATCAAGAAGTCGGTCAGTCAGAAAAAAATAGGCTAATTGCACATTCCAAAGCTTATATCTCTTTAGAGAAGAATGTGTTTTATAAGTGCCCATGTAGGTCTATGTGAAATAAAATATTTTTGATTTGATTTGATTTGATTTGAATTTGATTTGATTTTGTGCAACAAATTCCATGGACACTCTTCTTAATTGGTGTAAATAAAATCGGATTGTAATTGTTGTACAGGTAACGAGGACCTCATGGCAAAGTTCTGCAAGGAAGCCATCGCCACGAACCAGTGGGCGCACGAGCATGAGGTGCTCGGCACCGACAGGGACTGCTCCAACTGCGGCCTGGGCTCGATCACTGCCTTCTTTGCCAGCGGTGACTATACTTCAAATCTTATTATGTCTTCATCTATAAAAAACTAGCTCTATGTTAAACTTATTCTTTAACCGTGAGGGCTCCAACTGTGACCTGGACTCCACCACCGCGTTCTTTGCCAGCGGTGACTAGGTATAGCTCAACTCTTCTTATGTCTTCAACTATCAGAAACTAGTTCTCCAAAAAATTGGTTCGTCTACAGGGGCTGCTCCAACTGTAGCGTGCGAAGCACCACTGCGTTATTGGCCAGCGGTGACTATAGCTCAACTCTTTTCATGTCTTCATCTATCAGAAACTAGTTCTCCGAATTTGTTTCGTTTACCGGGACTGCACTAACTGTAGGCTTGGGTCCACTACTGCATTATTTGCCAGCCGTGACTATTTCTCAAGTATAATTAGGTGTACCAGGAACTAGTTTTACGTAAAACTATTTCATCGTCTGGGACTGCTCTAACTGCGGCCTGTGATCCACCAAGTATTTAAATATTAATTATTAGCGATAATTCTTTCGAACAATCCTGTAGCATGTATAAATTCGCTGTGAAAGTAGAATCGGAATACCCAAAATTAAACTATAAAAAAATAAAATTTGTATTCACAACAGACATGGAGGTACAAAGATTTAAATATTTGCTCTGGACCAACAACAATAGTTCGATTAATAACAAACTGCAGTTGACCTGGTAACCTATCTGTTTGTCCAGACAAAAACTCCGCTCCGGCAACCGGAAAAATCTAGTTACAAGTCAATACACAGCAATGTTGCGCAAACCGTTGATGATGAAGTGCGAAAAATTATCACTTGATAAGACAATATGATATTTCCGCAAAAAATATAGATTAAAACTCAATTGGCCTCGTCCTTGCTTAATGTTTTTCAAGATACAGGATCATATCCCTTGAAACCCGATTACATGATAGCGTTATAGAAATATCTGGAATATCGGCGATTAAAAACAATTTTCAAGACAAAACTTTTAACGGCACGTGGAAATAAATCTAATAGAAAGACTGTGAAACATAACATTCATTAACCAATTTCTGCTGCATTGCAAATTACTGAAATAGGACGTACATTATGAGCGTTCATTCCAAATTACGCGCCCAAAACCCATGATTTTAAAACTCGTTTATATTCATGAATGATTTATTGTATGAACATGTGATTTACCAATAATATTAGGAAATTTTATCTATATAGTTAGACAGGATTTTATTTAAATATAAGATCATAGAAGCGTAATCATTGTTTACCTAAATATATACGAATGACAAAGTAAATTTAAAAAGAAAACGTGTTCCGTCAACCTCAAATAACTTTTGATAACGGCCGGAAAATGATGGTTGTTTGTGCGCTACCTGCAAAATGTAGGATAGTCTCTTAAAAACTATCCGCAGAGCAGCGATATGGCCAAAATGAGAGTCAGTTACGAGGGGCGGCTGATAAGTCCGTGGTCTAAGGTACTTATGGAAAAAAAATTAGTTTTATATTTTTTATTTTTCAATATAATCGCCCTCAAGTTAATACACTTTTCAGAACGTGGCTGTGATGCTTTTATACCATAAAAAAATATCTTAACATTTTCTCTTCGATATGGCTGTCCACAGCCGCCATCATCTCATTGTCGTCCGAAAATCTTCGTCTCCGTGGCTCCTTTTTCATTTAGAAAAAAGGAAAAAGTCATTGAGAACCAAGTCTAAACTATAAAGTGAGAGGTCAATTTGTGTAAAGCCCCTAGATTGTAAGGCATCCTTTGCAACTCTAGCTATGTGAACTGTCTTTTCTGTGCGTCTGCCTTTTTTTTTTTTGCTATGGGAAAAATCATGTTATGACAACCCCCGCTCTTGGGTGGAGCGGGAGATAGTGTCAGACTCTTACTGACTAAAAAACCCATCCCGTTCCTTCAAGCCTTCATACCGGGGCTCGAGCGCCCTTTCGGATAACCCTGGCCCCAGTAGGCTTCGACCCGGCTGGGCCCCTGCTGTTGCTGACATCTCCTTGAGGCGCGCGGCAACAGCGCGCGCCGTCGACGACTTGGGCTTGGTCCGGACAGTTACCGGACGGCCGGACAGCGAGCTACCCATTGCTCACTGTCCGCAAGCCTGCGCCTACGGTGGCTGGAAATCGGGATCGGAATCCCGGCGGCGGCGGCGAGAGCGCCGTTGCCTGATGCGGTCGGCCTCCTCCTTAGCGAGCATTACAGCTTCGCAGAAGTCGGCTACCACCTGCCACTCCTCCTCGCTCCTGACCATGGCCTCGACCAAGGTCCGGCTGTACGACTGCCTCACATGCCTGACTCAATAACTTTGTTTAGTGAAGGTTGTTTATTGCAAGAATTTCCAGTTTCCGTTGTCATGGTGTAGTTACTTGTTCCAAAAGTAATTTGTTTATCAACAAAATTATAAAAATACCTGCAATTTATATCAATAATAAGTTCTGCAATTAGTGGTATTAGTAGTGAGACATTGACTTATCGGTAAGTACCTTAGGCTGCGAACTTATCAGCTGCACTAGTAGGTTATAATAGAATAGTTAGAGTGCGTCTACTGAAAGCGTGACCTGGAGTTTTTTTTTTAAATTTAATTGGCAACATTGTTTTGCCGAAAAAAATCCCGTCAAAGTCTATGGTCGCAATTGTCAGTTTTGGAAACAGATATTTATTTTTCAAGAATAATTGCTTAATTATGGGAAAAACAATAAACAGTAACGTGCAAAAACTGCTACCCACTATGGTTAATAATTTCAAACAACAACAAGAAGAGAAAGAAGGTGTTTTCAGTGAAAACCAACAATGTTTACATACGATTTCAGAATTTTTAAGTTAGTATGACGTTATAATCTTGATCCTTGTCGACTAATATTATTAGATAGTTATATTTAGGATATAATGATAATTTATTTTTCTTATATTTTTAGATAATCTGACATATTGCGAATTTCATAATGGACAAAAATATCAAACAAAGAAGGTTTTTGGTGAATCGACTTAATCAAAAACACATGCTAGTGAGTGGTAGAATTCTTTTAAAAGCAGTTGAGATGTAATGAAAGATTTGCCTCACTTTGTCTATAGAGCATCAAAATCTTCAACTGAAGTTAAAATTGCGAAAGTGAAGAAAATAGTGACTGAAATCCTTGTTCAAGTTTGAGAGCTGTTGAACTTTTTGTGTCTCACGAGTCGATCCGTATCATTTGAGTATAAAACATGTTCCCACTTGACTAATCCCAAAAGATCTGAATTTTCTCTATGCTGAAACGAATCGATTCCAACCCAACAAGTCAGCCAGCGAGCTACCCATTGCTCACTGTCCGCAAGCCCGTGCTTACGGGGCCGGAAATCAGGATCAATTTGCCGGCGCCGGCGGCGGCGGCGATAAAGCCATTGCCTGATGCTTTCGGCCTCCTCCTTTGCGAGCATTACTGCTTCGCAGAAGTTGGCGACCGCCTGCCACTCCTCCTCGCTCCGGACCATGGCCTCAACCAATGCTCGGAGCGAGAGGTCTCCGCCGCTGATCGCCCCTACGAGGGCACGGCGATGATCCGCCCAAGCGGAGCACACCTCGACTGTGTGCTCCACCGCGCGTCACTTCCACATGAATCCGGTGTAGGAACCTCCCGAACGAACCATGGCCGGTGAGGACCTGCGTCATGCGGAAGGTAAGGACGTCGTGAGGTCTTTCCAGCCACGCCATATAGCGACATTTGAGAGATCAGATAAAATAAAATAACTTGGGATAATAAATAACGTTGTGTGTTATTGACCTTTACCATACACCCACCAAATAATTAAGTCTACACACATGTTTTTGCTTCGGATTAACTATTATACAATTGTCATAAATACAAAAAATACTCTAGTATCAAAACTTTTTTCTCCTAGTATTTCAATAATACCACATTCAAAATTTTTGGTTGTAACCTCCTTTTCTCAGGTCACGCTTTCATTAGACGGACTCTAGTTAACAATAGATTTTCGGTATATCTCTTAACATCAGGTTAACCGTGTTTTGCTAGTTAGTCAACCATATAAAACAGTCAAAAAAATGTATGTTGTCAGAGAGTGGGCTGACCCGCTGGCAGCAGTACCGCGCGATCAGCGCGGTGGCGGCCCCGCCGGCGGGCTCGTGGTGGCCGCGCGGGCCCGCCGAGCCGTGGTACCGGCGCGCCGCCGCCGCGCCCGGCACGCTCGTCGTGCACGTGCCGGTCGCACCCATCGGCAAGATGCGCATCAGCAAGACACGACCCCCTCCGGTAAGTACTTACTCTGCCAATGCTAGTAGCTCCTCGTGCTCTCTCAATAACGCACAGACGCGTTACAAGTTAGCTACTGACGTGCTAAGGCTATATGGTACCTTGGTCGGTCCTATGATATCCAGAAGCCATCAATATTCTATTACGAAAAAAGGAATTAGCTTTTCATTTTGTATCTCTCTAGGTACAATCATCGCTTGTTTTTTGAATGCATTCGTGTAGAAATCCTAAATACTGGTGTGCCGGCGCTAATCAGGATGAACTGGTATCCAACAAATCAGATCCTTGAAAACATTTGTTGAAGCTAGTTTTTACCGGTTCACACAAAAAAGATAAAACTTCTTATATGTTAGGGTCACCGCACCCGGGCCACCGGCCAGAACCGCAAAACGCCGCCACAGGCATATTTCCTTTAGGTTTCATATATTTCATACGGATTCGCACACGGTAGATGACGGTGGCTGCCATACGCTCCAATCGCCGCTGCTTGCTTCTTGTGGCTCGAATTAGCCACTGAACGCTATACAAAATAATTCGCGCATCCGCGACCTTCTTCGTCAGAGTCCGTTATGATACTGCTCGCGTGGGTTAAAACAGTAGCAGCCACCGGTCACAAGTGGCTTGTCGCCGCTTTTAGCATCTCGTGGTGGCATTTGTGACTGAGGTATGTGGCTCAAGTGCGGCAAAACTTAGCCTGCGCTAAGTGCTATAAAACTTAGCCAACCGTCGTCAGCTACAATGCACTCTTTGACACCGTATATCATATATCTTGTTTTAGCTGTGCCTGCTAGCCTACTTGGAATTGACGAAGGCTTTTTCTTATTCCATTCTAAATTTTTCCCGTCAGCCAGCATTCGCGTTACCCTAGTGCTTTTCCATGCGTAAACCGTATTACCTATGTCATACCATAGGTATGGAATAATACACACACAATCACACAGGCTAATATCGTAGATTCTATCATAGGCCCCTTGCCCACGGCAACTTTTTGAAGCGATGCTGTAGCGCGTTCGCATCGATTCAGTCGCGATGCTGTAACGCGTTGGAATTTTTCTATAGCGCTTGCAAATACGACTAACGCGCGTTTCGTAAGCGCGCGACAACATCGCTACAAAAAGTCGTCGTGGGCGAGGGGCCATACTGTCCATAAAATCAATCGAGACAGGCTGACTCTTAATCTATGTTATGTTGTAATCTAGATAAGATGATTTATAGATTGTAGTTACTATGCCTCACCGTTGATTTACAATAGATATTAAATAAACAATATTTGAGATTTTGGTGTTCTACACCACGTTAACCTACATCATTATCATCATCATCAGCTAGTAAAGTACCCAACAAAAGTTTAAGAACGCTGCCAACGTCGTGATTTCGAGGTCTAGTTTGGTCAATCTACTTGACTTTACATTCCTTAAGTCGCCTCAATTTTGTACTTGATGAAGTAAGAATTAAAATAGAATAGAATAAACTGTATTCTACACAAAAAACCTAGTTACACAACTTTTTTGTAGGTACAATGGCAGTATTATCGCTGTCTACCAAACAACCTTTGGATGGTATGCAAGAATTAAAAACAAAAGGAGTATTCTGTAATGAATTGCTATTAAATGATATACCTATTATTATTTTATTCTATGGGTAAATAAAATACAATACATATATTTGACATGATATTGTGGTAGTAAAAAAGAAAAGGTAGACTACGCCATAATGAATAAACAAAAGAGTGGCAAGTGGATTTTAACTATATTTTCGAATGAGATCTAATAGGAACTACAATCGTACAGTATAGGCTGTGAATAATTTGTAGTAGAATGCGATGGCACTAATTGACTCAAATCCTCAGATAATTTCAAGTGTCTAGTACCTATGTGTGTTAAATAACTTTAAAACGTACTTTGGGATAAAAGGAGGTCGAAGAATAAACAGAATACTGTAAAGTAAAGATAATATAGACATTCCGACGAAGACAACCACTTAAACTTAATACAAAGTTCTGGTCATATTTGCAGGTAGGTTCCTACCAAATATTAATTTAATGCAAAAGATTTATAACCTTTGGAGTCGTTTAAGCTTATCTAGCTGCACTTCAGTAAGATGCCAATACAAGTTATCAAAAAAATTACAGTCTCCAGAAATCCTGGAGACGCCACCAATTTTTGGCTAATTTCCTGCAACTGAGCAACGCTGTTTTGCAGAAAACTCCTCACATCATCACGTGAGACATGCATGAACACAGCAATGTATATTGAAATACCGGGTACCAAACTGCCTTAAACATATAATCGCTGACATCAATATACTGATGTATAAGGATTTTGTACGAACAATAATTACTCGTACATATAATATGACACATCCGATTCCACAAAATCGACAAAAATATACTTTCTTCCTTATTTAGAGTAAATGATTATGTATGTTAGCGACACGATTATACGCATTTTGTTTGAACGATTTAATCAACAGATGATCAAAAATGTATCAGATATTAGATTTGTAGATAAACATTTCATTAGCGATAAGTTATCAAAACATTATGAATATTTGGAAAAGCTGAGAATAGTCACGTGTATACGACTTATTTCCTTATTTTGTTACGTATAATATTCATGACATTCATATGAAAAATATCCAGGAAGAACTCACGACAAAGCTATTGATTTCAAAACAATCATCTGCTCTGAAAAAATAAAATATTGTTGTTAGGTTCGCGCTTGACCGCTATCATTCTCCCGCTCTGGGCAGAGCGGGAGAATGTTTTGGTAACTTGGGAAGTTTCCTCAAAAAAAACAGTACTTTCTGCCTACATGAAACAAAAGATTTAAGTCCATGTAGCTATATGTAGCCGTACACATTCAAATACATATATTTTTCTATGGCATCTCTTTCTTCTTTTGGTATTGTTTGGATTCGCTGTTTAAAAACGACTCTTTGTTTGTCAAGTCAACCGGCTATATATTGGTATTTGGTATTTATTGGAAAGAACGTAATATTTTAACCTTTATTACCTATTTCTCCAAAACTGATTATGGTGGTCAACCGCAAGCCTATCAATAATAAAAAATAAAAAAAGACGTGTGGCTCTCGGTGACTACCGCGGTAAAGCATAGCATATCAACTTATGCAATTATAATTATTTATTTATTTTATTTATGCAGTACTTTTTTTCCTTTGTTTTTTTTTTCTTTGATATTAATTGAAGTTACACTTTCACACATTGAATTGAATTTTGATTGATTGTTCACTCATTTGTTTTCTTATCGGTCACCACGCTCAAAAAACAAATGAGCGGGGGGTGTTAGGTTATTTTCGTTACGGAATTTCTGGATTCGGCCTCCACACGCTCAAGGCCCGCGAAAGAAGCTATGCAATAGCTTAAAACTCAAGGTGTTGTTTCGTCTTTTGCATTCAAATGTAAATGCAAGTAACAATATATACAAATATACATTATTATATTACTTATCTAGCCATCAAATAGGTGATTTAAAATAAATTATGGTACACTTATTTCTTGTATGGCATAACTTAATTAGAAGGCGTGACAATGTCCTTAAAGATGTGTATATACAATTACGCTTGACTTTAAATCCTATGAGAAAGATAAAGTAAATGTACTTTTTTTTTTTATCATCCCCCGCCCTTGGGCGGAGCGGGAGATAGTGTCAGACTCTTACTGACTAAAAGACCCACCCCGTTCCTTCTAGCCTTCATACCGGGGCTCGAGCGCCCTTTCGGATAACCCTGGCCCCAGTAGGCTTCGACCCGGCTGGGGTCCCTGCTGTTGCTGACAACTCCTTGAGGCGCGCGGGAACAGTGCGCGCCGTCGACGACTTGGGCTTGGTCCGGACAGTTACCAGACGGCCGGACAGCGAGCTACCCATTGCTCACTGTCCGCAAGCCCGCGTCTACGTTGGCCGGAAATCGGGATCAGAATCCCGGCGACGGCGGCGGCGATAACACCGTTGCCTGATGCGTTCGGCCTCCTCCTTTGCAAGCATCACTGCTTCGCAGAAGTCGGCGACCGCCTGCCACTCCTCCTCGCTCCGGACCATGGCCTCAACCAAGGCCCGGCGCGAGAGGTCTCCGCCGCCGATCGCCCCCACGAGGGCACGGCGATGCTCCGCCCAAGCAGGGCACACCTCGACTGTGTGCTCCACCGTGTCCTCCGGGCGTTCCGCACAGTGGCGACACCCGGGCGTCACTTCCGCATGAATCCGGTGTAGGAAACTCCCGAACGAACCATGTCCGGTGAGGACCTGCGTCATGCGGAAGGTAAGGACGCCGTGAGGCCTTTCCAGCCACGCCTCAAAGTAAATGTACTTTATTTACCAATTTTACAAGTGCTCGTAATTAGGGACCTCTAGCGTAAAAAAAAGTTTGAATTTTTTTTTTAGTCCAATTTTGCCAAGAGATATCCATTGCCAATATAGTTACGAAAAGGCTAAGCAGTTGATTATTTTTTAAATTATTGTACATAAATAACTTTATTAACTTTAAATCAATTTAACTTATTACATACACAACTAAAAACTATAATTACAGTAAATTACAATGTATAGAAATATAATACAAAATGACAAAGTACTCTCAGGCGTCAAAGTACTCCTCCACATCCCTGTCATCCGGATGATGTGAAGTGGTGGCTATAACTGAAATAAACAATTATTTACTTATTTCTCCAGTACACCATTCGGTCGGAGTGGCTGACGGCGGCGAAGACGCTCGGTTCCTCGGAGCACGGCATCATCGGCGTGGCTGGCTACCACTTCCATCCAAGACATCTGATCAACCTGCTGGTGTCCATATCCAACTATCCAGTAAGTAGTCACTTAATTTAACACGATCCGTGGAGATGCAACGCCGGGGTGAAAGTCCGCTGCCGCGACAGGTCACGGCATGGCGGACAGAGCTCCGGCGGGATCTCATAATGAAATGGCGTCATGGTTCGTTCGGGAAGATCCTGCACCGGATTCGTGCGGAAGTGACGCCCGGGTGTCGCCACTGTGCGGAATGCCCGGAAGACACGGTGGAGCACACAGTCGAGGTGTGCCCTGCTTGGGCGGAGCATCGCCGTGCCCTCGTGGGGGCGATCGGTGGCGGAGACCTCTCGCGCCGG
Organism: Mythimna albipuncta; assembly: GCA_929112965.1. Taxonomy (NCBI): domain Eukaryota; kingdom Metazoa; phylum Arthropoda; class Insecta; order Lepidoptera; family Noctuidae; genus Mythimna; species Mythimna albipuncta. The sequence continues at coordinate 6,227,575 of OV815973.1, forward strand.
GCCTTGGTTGAGGCCATGGTCCGGAGCGAGGAGAGGCAGTTTTTTGTTTTTATGCTATTTTGTTTGTAGAAGGTAATCTCTGAGAGTACTGGTCCGAAGGCTCTTTTTTCACTGATTGAATGGCTATAATTTATGTACGCGGACGAAGCCGCGGGCAAAAGCTTACTTATAATTTGAACCAGCAGCCTTGCACTGATTTTAGGATTATGATTCAAAAAACAAATATTAAGAAAGCATGTAATATAATTTCCGGTATTGTAAAAATTTAATAGTCATCTATTATAAATTAATGTACAACGATTTGATAATGATTTATTTGATTTATTGATAAATCAATCTAATTCTTTTAATCTTTCAAACTCACATCTACGTGACATCAATACAGTCACGTTTAATTATAAAAGGACATCTATAGTAAGTTCATCTCTCAATATCGCAATCCCATAAAACTTTTAAATGAACTTTAAAATATTCGTAGCTAGTGCTACGCCGCTACGACCCTGCTACGAAACTGCTACGAAGAGTGCTACGCTGTAAAAGTCGTAAAAGATGAATAAAATGCAATAAAACTTACAAATTAATACCAATTTTTTTTGTACTTTTATTAACTTTCTGTTGGTTATTATTAAGCACCATGACACTTTCAGAAAAGAAGCTTAAATTGGAATCTTTCTCCAAAAAAAGTGTATTTAATTTTCACGACAAATTTCAATTAAATAGCATAATCCTTTTCATCAACATCGACCATTAATCCCATTCTAGTGTCCAGAAGGTGAAGAGTGCCCTCGCTGCGATGGCGTTACCTGGTCATGCGTGCTGATAGACGAGAACGGTTGGATCGTCGCCAGAGAAGGTATGTACAGAGTTACTGGTAACTCAAAGTAATTCCCAGCAAGACGTGATAGTGTGACCCAACCTACCTACGTTAATGTCGTTTTTCGAGATACATTTTCGTTGTCTTACGTGGTTATAACGTAATTAATTACACATCTTTCGCCAGATATTTTGGTAACACTGATATCTTACGGATATTATCAAAATCTCTATTAAAATAAAAACATATTTTTATACGAGACTAATCCAGAAAAGGCCTCTAAAAATCTGCTACGAGTATTTTGCTACAACTTTGATCCTTCGTATTATACTCATAAGTTTAAAAATAATGAAAATATATCTATAGAAACCTTGCGCATTTTTTTATCTAGATTCTGATTACAATTTTTTTTCCAAAACCCTTTAAGGTTAAAAACAATACAGTTAAATATTAAAGCGAATGACCGAATTACAGAATGCCAAAAGAGCGTTCGGGGGTTATATTTTTTTTATTTCACGTTTTCTCTTTATCAAACATTGCTTTGGTTGAGCTTTTAAACTATACTCACGTTGACGACAGCAAACGAGTGGGGAAGAGCCCTATTACGCTCTCGGGTGCTCGAGGGGGTAAACTGCTTATTTAATAGTGTTTATTGCTCTTTGAAATTATGGTAGAATACTACGTATGTACTACGGAAATTATTTCAAAGAGATACATAAAAACCAGTATTGTCGCAGCGACAAGTCTGTTGCTGGGGTCTGCACTCGCCTACGAACTAGCCCATCGATACGTAAATAAAAAGATCTATAGTTTCAAAATTGTATTTATGTGACCGACAAAACCCGATTTTATTTATTTATTTATTTAAAATTATGTAAACAACACCATTACAGCTAACGCCAATGCTATTTTATTACCAGCTATACATCTATATTTAAAAGAAATAACCAAATAATAATATATTGACTATTAAATTAACAAAAACAACACAACAAACAACAGAGTTAATTTATATTATATTGCATATTTATACAATATCAAATTAATCAACTGAAAACGTTTATATTTTCTATGCACTTTAGTGCTGCTTCAGTGAACCTCGGCAGGCTGCAGTGAAATAGATCCACATCAGTAGCAAAAATGTTCAGCATCCTTATGGCTCGCGAATATGGGGCAAACAACATATAATATAGACGCTCATAGCGAAAACGTGCGCACTGCTAAAACCAAAGTCGTAACCGGGCCGTAAAGAAGGTTTGGCCGGTGACATATGTATTATTATAGTGTACAATAAGAACTATTCTATCCGTCTAAGGTCGCAACGTGACCGGGGAGCCTGATGAACCGTTGACGGAACACTTCGCGTCCGTGTTCCCCGCGGCGATGAAGGCGCTGCTCAACGCCAGCGTGTTCGAGATGAACTGGATCCACGACTACCAGGGAGTATGCTTCCCCCCGGAGATTGAGCCGCTGGGTTCAGCTGTTACTGTGAGTTATTAGTCCTGCGATCCTTTGTCTTTGTGATCAGGTTTCCGCACTTAGGCCTTTATAGACCATTGTACGTTTCATACGCCTGTATTTTTTTAGGAATCTTCTTCTTCCGTTGAAATTTTAAGACGGCGGTAGTCTGGCGGTTAGTGTTACTTACCAGACAGAAAAAACATGAAATACTTAATTATTTCTTAGAAAATCAGCCTGTAACGTTTTCACTCTTTTTTTAAGGTGGGAAATCATTAAATAACTCTTCCCGCTCTGGGTGGAGAGAGAGAAACGTTAACTGACTAAACCCACCCATGTACCTTTTTGCATTTCACAGCCGCGGTGATTCTTTTGAACTTACCCACAGCCCTGGCTAGCAACGTTCCTACTGCTGGAATACAAACCCCCTCTCTGAAAGAGGGAGTAGTGTACTACTGAGTACTGTAAGCATAATAATCATAATCAGCCTTTTAACATTCCCACTGCTGGGACTCAGGCTTCCTCTCTAGGAGAGGGAGTGGGCAGTAATGCACCACGCGGGCCCGGTGCGGGATGGTGAATGTAACATGACTTTAAATTTTTGATTCTAGGACGCGCCGGTTTCCCAACGATGTTATCTTTCGCCGTTTTGAGAGTAGTGGTGACGAAATAAATTATTTATAACTTTTCAGGCAGTACCGTCCATACTGTTATCGCTATGGCGATCTGTAAGCCTTATACTTCGAGTTACACAGGAGATGGTGACGCTCATCACCATTCTTAGCTCAGGTAAGTAGAGGATGTTTATCTTTAACAATAAATCAGGTGAAATAAAAACAAACAATGACCTGCTTAACTTTAAAAACCGGCTTTATCTGCCCTGAATGCTAATTACTCTACATTACCAACACCTGATGGTCGATATGTTAGAAGCATCGGCTATTGCTGTTGTTGCATTTAAAGTTTTATCTTTGACTCCTCGTCTGTTTTGTCCGTCCCTATTCCCAATTTTGGGGTCGGGTCTCCTTACAATTCTAGGCCAGAAGTATCTATCCTGGGTTGACGATTTTATCAACTGGGCTTTCTTGAGGTCTCTCTCGGTATTAAACCACCAGGTGAACCAGGTTAATAGCAGGCGGCCTCTACTTCTCTATTTAAGTTGTACCATTGACTATCATAACATATAATCAGCCTTATAATCATCCTACTGCTAGGTCTCAATTCAGGGAGAGGAGAATAAAATCCACCGCGCCGCCGCTCCGGCACCGTGCGGCTTTGTGTATATCACATATCATCGAATTTTCGGTTCTAGGACATGTCGGTTTCCTCACGATATTTTCCTTCACCGTTTTGAGAGCAGTGAATAATTTCTACCTGGCTGGGTTAAGCTCATAAACTACAACTACTAATACTGTACCACCTCTGCTCTATCCTACATATTTTTGTCTACCAGGATAATAATGGTAAAAAAAATCGAGGTTTTCTTTGAATGTTGGTATTATTTATAGTGTACATACACTATTTATAATACCAACATTCAAAGAAAACCGTTGTGATATTTTGCAGGTTGCATAACACAGGTGTCGGGTGACACAGAACAAGAGAAACAAAAACGCAAGAAGCGACTGTGGCGCGACTACGAACGGGAGAAGTACGAGTCGTTGTACGACGACCGCGTGCTCGTGAATCGGACGAGGTTCGCCGCGTGCGACAGATCGAGAGTGCTCTATGTGTTACAGGTACCTATTAAAAGCATATTATACGTTATACAGCATGAGACTGGATCTTATGAGCCTTTAATAGGAATGAATATAATTATTTTTAATATACCGCTTTTTCCGTACTAGTACGGCAAAGTGCGCGACCTTGCCTCCACCACAATTGATTGTATGTATCGTATCAGGCTGGGTGCTAGACGACCCCCTCGAGTCCCCGGTCATTCACATTTACTTATTTCTTCGTAAGTGTATTGCAAAACGTCGTTTGATATATACATACGTGGAAATTTGTCACTGCAGCTCTCGGCTCCATAACACCTCTCCTGCGGCTCGGGCGAATTTCACCGCAATAACAATGACAAACTTTCTCCATAATCAAACGACTGTTGAGTCTGGGGTCCTAGGTTTAATTCCCGGGTCGGATAAAACTTTCTATTGAGTTTTTTTTTTCTATTGAATCTGTAGCAGCCCATAGTTTGGAAATTGGTTTTGTGACACCCCCGTACGGCGGAAAGCATGTATCCTTTGGTTCTCTCTCTCTCCAGTCGTGTCGGATCGGTCTGTCTTATCAACCTATGAAAGTAAAAGATCAGACAGTGCTCCTGCGTACTAGGCTTCTCTGTTCAGCTTGGTCATCGTGATCGAAATTTGGTTGGGCGGATTTTATAGATCAGAATGGATGTAGAGGGAAAGCAGGGAATGAAAAAATCAGTTCCTAACAAAAGTTAATTACAGTTCAAGCCACTCAGTGAGTAGCTGCACGAATGCGCTGTACTGCGTTGATGTTCGGTATATGGAACAGGGTGTAAAGTCCCACATAACTACGTTAAAAAGGGAGGATCCTCTGACCAGACGAGTGTTGTGTCTGGTCCAGGCAACTACCCGATAGTTTATTTCGGACTATCGATCGTATGTTCTAGTCGCACGGAGAACTATGATATCACAACACAAAATTTTGATTTTTAGTTCCTATGTGATATCTTAGATCCTCATAGATCGCTATAGTACAGACACAGACGTTTAAAATCTATGAAACAGCTAAGTTTGGCACTACAAGTTGCTAGTTAGGGTACCTACCATAACATAAAATAGATTTGTACCTGTAGTAACCGGTACTAATCTACTTTACCCAGAAGTGCACTTATACTAGAAGTGAGTAAGTATGTTGTTAGAATTAGAGGTGTGACGATAATGAGTGCAAATTCTCGATAAAACATGTAATAAAAATTGGCTAAACTTGTATTTTTAAGTAATTAACTATAATAAAATAGGAAGTAGAAATATGCATTAATTAATCCATTATTCATGTTCCGATGGTATCAACTAACATGTAAATACTTGTTAGGCATATGTAAAAATTATGTAAAGATTAATGTAATTGATTTGATAAGAGTACTAAGTATTCAAATTACATGTAGGTATTTTGTTTTATCGTTTACTTGACCCCATAACTTATCTAAGTATAATAAAGTGCTTTGAAATCAAAACACTAGATTTGTAGAATGTCCATATCGCTATGCGAAAAAGATGCATGTTGGAGATGAGAATGTTACGATGGATGTGTGGTGTGACGAGAATGGATGCCGCGGCACAAAGGTGCACCGTGGTGAATGGTTGGTGTGTCTCGGAAAAATACCATTCGCAATTTATTCTTCGAGGGCATTCCCTTTTGATACAAGTTATCTATCGATAAACGATGGAAATAAAAAAGTTGCACACATTAAAATTTTGATTTTCAAAAACCAATTTTTGTTTTGTTAAATAATCTGTAAAAACTATTTTTTCATGTGTACCTTGAACACAAAAAGTTTGTAAGTAGCGCCAGTGTTTGAAAAGTTAACAAGGAATCGTTTATCTTTAGTCATGTTAATTGGAGAGATGAAACGCGTTAGTAAAAGAGTTATAATTTTAAAAATACATGTGGATAGATGCAGGAGAGGGATAGAGAAAAGATGAATGGATTGTGTGAGGAGTGTAATGAAAGAATAGGGAGTCAATAATAACATGACGGTTTTTTTTTTCGGTGGGTAAAATCATCCAGATGACATCCCCCGCCCTTGGGCGGAGCGGGAGATAGTGTCAGATTTTTATTTGAACAACTTGCGCGATTAATAATTTGTCTAAAAAAAATATTTTGCAATTTCCTAACTTTTCCCTACTCCTTCGAAACGGCTTGGATCTTTAGAAACATTGGAAAAAAACACGGAAAAATTGGTGATTAAATATTCTTCAAATTGTACATAGCATAGATGTAAATCAATCAATATTATAAGTTTTTTTTTTAATATAATGGATTTGACATAATATTTAAAGTTCAGCGGGGCTCTATCCGGGCGCAGATGGCCGAAGTTAAATGCACAGATACTCGTACTGCCACCTAGGCGGGTACGAGTATGTGTCTATTTAATTCCGACCAGGTGTTCAAGGGACTATAGTACATAAATCCTTTTTTATTCCAGGACACACCAAAAGCACAAGAAGCTCTGAACAGGCCTCCCAAACCGTGCACGTGGCCTCTAGTTGCGGCGCGAGTACCGAAGACCAACCTGCTGCTCGTGGCCGTGTACAACCCCTGCAAGAACAAGGGGAAGCCCGTCAACGATCCTTTGGTCAACGAGATGGTAAGATTGAAAGAAAGAAGAACCAGTTATTATCGTAGTCGTTGTTGTGTTGTTAGTTGTTCATTGTTTGTTAACGTAGTCTAGCAGGTACTATAACCAAGAAATAATCTTTGGTTGAATAGCCAGAGACAGCTGCAAACTTACTAGTTATTATTAGTGGGAAAAGATAAGAAGAATTTCTGAGCTTGGCCAGATAACAAAACGACGCTTAAAATTGATGGCTGGGTCTAGGTACCTTTTTTTGGTGGGATAATAATCCAATGATATCCCCCGCTCTTGAGCGGAGCGAGAGATAGTGTCAGGCTTTTACTGACTAAAAACCCGCTTCTGGTCCTTCCTTGCCTTCGTCTCAGGGCCCTTGGTTTCTTTTTCACACTGCCGTGGGGACCCGACTACCTATCTCATATATGTTGGCTGTACCTACCTAAACATAACGTCCAGCTAACCTAACGGCCACAATACACGTCCAGAGTTGCAGGAATGTTCAACAACAAATGAAGGAATAAAGGTGGGTTTTAGTCAATAAAAATTTGACATATTCACTCCGCCTTGGAGCGAAAGAAGTCAATTCAAAATATTCCCCTCAAAAAAATAAAAAAAGCGTCCGGTATGTCCTCAGGACTCGTTTATTTCTACCACTATCTTCAAGCCAAACGCACCTACACCTACAGCGGAAAAGGAAAACAATAGCGTCCCATACAGCCATATGAAGTAGCGGTTACGACTTAAGTCGACATTTATTGTGTCGTAACGGAATTTATTTGTAACATTGTTCCGTAGCGTAACGTCGCCGTGTCGACTTGTGAGTCGACACCGTTTCGAAAAGTGGGGAATAATCGTAACAGAATAACAGTAACTTTCAGTCACATTGTGACGTCGCCGTGTCGACACATCGCGACTGGTCGCGACTTTTATGCCCTCACTTGCATCGTACATTCAATCATTCATTTTTTCGTTGCGTTCATTCTATACTTGTCAATTTTTATTGTAATTCGTTCGTTTTTGTGAATGTCATCATAGACATAAATATTCGCCGCCATCAGAAAAAAATGAAAGTATTTATTTACGTATTTCTGTGATAAATGCATCATAGTCGATCGAAAATCCTCTGCGAAATTAAATGTATCGTGTAGTTTGATGTCACTATAATAAATTAACCGATGCGCCCTTCTGATTTAATAAAATACTTAAAATATTTTTTGTTAATGTGGTTGTTTTCAATTAAAAAATTACAAAGTATCGTATTTCCAAGCATTGCAGAAGATTTTATTGATACGGCCTATATAAATTTAACCAAAATATATTCTAGAATACTATAATAATAATATAAATTGTGTAAAATGATGTGGATAATTTTGTATCTACTTGAAAGATGAAACCCAACACAATGTTTCGTAACTGTGTTTACATGTTTCGGCAATATGTTAAGTTACGTTACAGTGTGACTGTTTTAACAAAATGGAGTTTTATTATTTTATGTTTGCAGTGGTTCTCAACATGCTGTAAAGTTAGTTTTATCAAAAAATTTAACTAGTGAGGAAGTAACTGCCGTGCCTGAAGGATGGGTCGTAGGAACATACCTATACTGGCCTCGTGCACTTAAAATAAACTTTCAAAAATCGTAGCTTATGACGTGGGAAATATGGTCCTACGAGTGTTTCTCAAATAATCCTGTATATTATAATATTTTTTCAATAAAACTTGCTTTGGTGCTTTGGTTGCTTATGACTCATAGTTAAAAAATAAGTAAATAAATCAGGTAGTAAGACTGATCCCTCTAATTAGAGCTCTGCTATAATTATAGAGCAATATTTGTGCTTCCAGCATTGAGTAAAATCTATGAAAAAAAACATGCTCGACCAGATGTTATCCCACTTTAATTAGAATAGGATTTTGCATAGTCATCAGTTTGGCTACACGAAAGGAATGTCAACGACGGATGCAGGACTGAAACTTATCAGTCACATTTTAGAATCCTGGAAGAAGTCCCAGGATGATATTAGCATATTCTGTGACCTCTCAAAAGCATTTTACTGTGTTGACTCTACTATACTCTGATCTGTAAATTACATCATTAAGGAATTCGTAGACGAGCTGCTGATCTTGTTTTTTTCAATTTATCCTACAGGTAGCAAAAAGTATCCATAAATGGGGTGACGTCGTCGGGGTCTTTAATAAGGATAGGCGTGCCTCAGGGTTCAATTCTTGGCCCTTTCCTTTTTCTAGTAGTTTATATTAATGACCTTCCTTACATGATGAATAATTTATCAGATATAATTCTATCTGATGACACTTCTCTTATTTCTCAAGTGGATAGAAAAGATACGGATGTCTTGCGTGTCAACGAAAGTCTGGCTGTTCTTTCGAAATGGTTCGCAGCTATTAATCTCTTACTAAATGCAAATAAAACTAAATGTATAAAGTTTTCATTACCGAATGAAGAAAAATAAGGCAGTTGACAGATGTCGCCACAGCTAGATTAGTTTACTATGCCTGTTTCCACAGTTTTATGTCTTATGGCATTTTATTGTGGGGATCTGCAGCTGACGTAGACTCAATTTTCATATTACAAAAGAGAGCAATCAGGGCTATTTATAAAATGGGTACTCGCAAGTCCCTCAGAAATAAATTCAAAGAAATCGATATATTGTCACTGCCTTCTCTTTATATCTTAGAAAGTGTTTTGTATGTCCGTAAAAACCTAGAACTTTTCAAAATTAGAAGCGATTTTCATAACATAAATACTCGTTGTAAACACGAAATTATATTACTCCAATGTAGATTAGTCAAGACTAATAAGTCATTTTTAGTAAATGGCTTACGCTTTTATAACAAGCTACCAAAAGCGGTGACTGAACTCAGCGAAGGAAAGTTCAAAACACATATTAAGCGTGTCTTAACCAAAAAAGCATATGACAAGGTTACAGACTATGTCGAAGACACGCTTGTTTGGCAATGACTGCCTCTGCATTTGTGGCCCCCTGGTAACTCATAATATTGTGAAAATGTATCTATTAACTGCTCCATCTTTTTTGTAACCTATTTTTTTTTTCTAACACATTGTTTTTGCAAAATTTTTATATTATCTGACTCCAACCACCTTAAACTCGTTAGGTAGTTATTTTGTTAACATCTCATTTATTGACAGTTGTAATTATTTAAAAAAATTCTAGCTTTTTTTATATAGCCTCTTTTTATAATGTAAATGGTAAAACACTGTCGACTCCACGAATTCTTAGATTACTTCATATTTGACTCACTTTTTTAAAACGATTATTTTTATTGTGCTTTTGAATACAATATAGACCGGTTTACACTGTTCTTAAATAATATCCATTAATACGGTAATATGAAAATATCGTAAGAACAACCACTTTTTTTAAAAGAGTAACCATGGAGTTTCTTGCCGGTTCTTCTCCATAGGAAACGACCAATTTGGAACCGCGCACTAGCTTTTGATGTTTTATAAGTGCCCATGTAGGCAGTGAAATAAAAAACTTTTGAATTTGAATTTTGAAAATATCAATAATTTTATTAAATACAATAGCACACTTTGAGAACCCCGGTTGTTTTCTGTTTGGTCAAATCCAACACTACAGTATCGTAACTGTTACTACACTTGTGTAACTCCAAAAAATACTGTAGTTTAGTTTCGACATTGTGTCGATAATTTAACTTTAATATTTACACAGGAATTCAAAGTAAACACAATGTGTCGTAAATAATTTAAGAAAAAAATTGTCGTAACTTGTTGACACAGATACAACACTTATTTACTGTAACATTTTTCAGTACAAAGTGTTGATATCGTTCCTACACGCTGTAACCAAAATCCGCATCGTTATTAAGTTTAGTAACAGTTACGACATTGTTACCTTGTCTTGCTAATCTGTGACTATTTGAGAATTTTGCGACCGAAAATGGTTGTATGGGGTACCGCCATCAAGACACGTAAAAATATTCTTCATTATCATTTATTCGTGTTTTAGAGGCACTCTAATGATAACGGCCATCAAACGTTTTACTTTTGATTGCATCTTAATCCTTTAGAGTACATATTAAAAGAATAAGTAGGTAAGGGTCTAAACAGACGGACTGCATTTCAACTGCAATCCAACTGCAAATTGCAGTTTAAGTGCAGTTTGAATGCAGTTGACACGACTGCAATAGAACTTCAAACACGACTGCAATAGATCTGCAAACCAAACGTGCGATCCGATTGCAGTCGTGTGAACTGCAAACCGACTGCATCCGAACTGCACTATGCGCGGGAGGGCGAAGGGTGCGAGCGGGTGGGTATGATTGGATTGCAGTTGAAATTCAGTCCGTCTGTTTAGACCCTAAATTATTCTTAGAATAACATAATAACAAGGTCAGTGGACAGGTATGGACAGATACTAAACTGCCTTGTTGAATCCCTATTCCCTGAGCACGGGGGCGCTGGGTTCGCTTTTCAGAGCAATGTAGGCAAATTCTTGTTTCCATTACGAATATTTCAGGAACATCTCGGAAGCGTCCGTTAGCGTTTCTTTTGATGGCAATAAGCCTGTCCTGTCTCTTATTGCTATGAGTGCACAGCTCTGCCTATCTGTACACTAAGGAATACAGGCACGTTTTTATTATAATAATATGCTCTCTTTGTATATACTTAGTGCAGGATTTAGCAAGTGCGGGGCCTGCCTATAGCAAAATCTACAAAGGGGCCCACTCTTTGTAAAATGAAAACGAATTAAAACTCTTTCAAATTATTTTTGCACAAACCGGAGAAATTTTATGTAGCGCTAGCCCTATAGGCATTGCTATTCTCTTTATGGATAATCCGGTAACGATTAGATCTCATATGGTAGTAGTCAGGGGTACCTAACCCAGCTCGCTATCCGGAACAAGCCCAAGTCGTCGACAGCGCGCTGTTCCCGCGCGCCTCAAGGAGGTGTCAGCAACAGCAGGGGCCCAGCCGGGTCGAAGCCTATTGGGGCCAGGCTCGAGCCCCGGTATGAAGGCTAGAAGGAACGGGGTGGGTCTTTTAGTCAGTAAAAGTCTAACACTATCTCCCGCATTTTTTTTTATTTTGATGATTTTTTCCTCACATGTCATTGGATGATTTTTTCCCACCATAAAAAGGGGGGTACCTAACCCATAACTTCTTTTTGTACAAGCGGGACCCTTGATACGCGGCGCTCGTAGCATTTGCTATTCTTAAGTACCTACTATGAGGCTAATCCGACGCAGACTATACTATCATATTTGCTTAACATTACGTGTCTACTTTTTCACATGCACTTTATGTTCCAGTACTTGGAAGTGGAGCCGGACGTGAAGGGCTACCGGCAGAGCTCGGCCAGCAAGCTGGCGTGCTGGCGCAACCGCGTCACGCTGCCCGCGCGCCCGCCGCACGTCAAGTGCTACCCACACAACCATAAACAGGTAGGTACGAAGTATAACTTGCGCCAGAGCTCGTGTGCCTTCAATTTTCCTACGACTTTTTCAATAGTATCCAATAGTAGTAGTTTTCAATAGTAGTCGTCCAGTTATTCTGAAATCTGCTTAATTTACTTGCTTATAAAGTTTAAATCGAAATAACATCAATAGACTACATGATTTGAATAGCCTGTGGAACTTTTCACAATGTTTAGGATGCTATTTCAATTAAAACTGTTCTGATACTATCTACTTTCATATCCCACAAAATACTTGCTTTGAATGCTGAAATTTAATTCTCTCGAAATAAAACGTAGTCGCTTTTTCCTCACGGTCTGTTCTTCGGGATGAATTTCATTGCCCTGAATTATCTCAGCAGAGAGCTAGGACACGTTATTAATCTACAATGGTTCACGCTAGTAGAAAATTACAATTGTATGGGAATGACGTCATCTCAACGCTCAGTCACATGGTCAGAACAAAGCAATCAGAAGCGTTGCAAACTCGAGGCGATCGACGAAAGAGAAACGAAACGGTCGTAACTTGACTAGGCCTTCTGGTCAGTTTGTTTTTATGAAGACAGTTTGTTAGCTGATCCTTCATCGCGTAATGTTCCAGTCGCTGTGCGCTTTCTACGCTCGGTGCTCTTCAGACGGGATTTTTACTCCACTCTAAATTAATATATTCTTTTATCGCAGGAGGCCGGTTACAGACAATGCGGACCCTGGTTGCCTGACTCTGAGGAAGAGGACACAGCGTCACACATCACTGCGTTAAACTCACTACTCTCCATTATAATCTTCATGTTCATAATTAAAAACTACATGTTGTTGTAAAGCTTCAAAGGTGTTAAATAAAACAAAATCTCACATTTCCATTAACTTGTTTATTTCAATAATATCTAAACAAAGATATTTGGTTCGGAAATGATTGTAATACTGCACTGCTATCCCTCAAACTTTTGCAAATTCCTAACGATACTATCCTTTGTTTTGATCGATACATTGTATAGATTCAAATGTTAAATAGCAAACAATAATGGAAAAAGAATGAATGGTATTTGAGAGAACCGGTCATTCGTTTTGTTTACTGAAGCGTTGCGCTTGCGCATAATAGCTCAACCGTGAAAATAATATGTATTTCAAAACACAATCATTCAAATCATCGATACAAACTCAACGCATCATTAGACAGGGAACATTTTCATAAGAGAGCAATAAGTTTAAAAAATACTACACTACATGTTTCTATCTATGATAACGTTAAAATGTGTGAATTCAACAGTCATCATCTCATACAAGTTTATTGCTTAGGTCGGCATTGAAATATATAATATCACTTGGTACTTGTGATTCGCCCACAAAGATTGAGGTATGAGCTAGGTTTTTGTACAGACTTTCTCGCCCTGCCTTGACTTTGCCCCTAGCTGCCTTAATGCCTGTTATTCAAGGTGGGCAAAAGGTGAGAAATATCTTAATTAAAATAATTTACAAAAAATTGATTCTTTGGATGTTGGTGATACTTTATTTCGTAAACTTAACTTAGTGTCATAATAATGAAGATATATCGTTGAAGTCATTTTCAAACATCCTAACTAAGGGTACACTGTTTATTGCGTTCTGATTTACTCCAACATAATGTCAACGACTCTTTGGATAGAATAATTTTTATTTTCACAGATAATAGTAGTTTATTTCGTAGTTAGCCGTCAAAATTATGAAGATAATTCGTTGAAATAAATAATTTTCGGATACTAACGGTACTTTATGAATTGCGTCCTACTTCACTCCAACATAATAAGTCAACAAAGTGAACGGTGAAGCTGCTGCAGTACCTATGTTCCGTTATTTTATCACTAAATATTTATACATGTGCTATTTATTACTTACAACCCTGAAAGTCAGACTATTAAATGTTCTATTATCTTTCATATCGAACTGCCTTTAGACTTTATTGACGAAAAACAAATGTAATACGGCGATGTTAGAAAAAGGGGGAAAATATTAATTACTTATTAATATTCTAAAGACTCCTTATTTTAATGAATAAATCTTACACCTCCTTATTAATGTTATTAGACAAAAATATATAGCTAGATATTTGTGTATTACATTTCTTTATATCATGAATAAACTTTAATATCTCAATGTTGTAAGTCAACGGTTCCTATTCGTTCTATTATTGAGCCTGAACAACTACGATGCGAATTCTATTACACTAAACTGATATCAATCACAATTTTATTTAACAATCTCTGGTTCGACTTACAATGTAATCATCAGGTGGACTGAAACTTCATAGATCTAATAAGAGCATTCCTTAAAAGTTACACTGCACCAAATATATTTTTTTCTAAAATCAACTCTAAATTGAAACAGATTAAAGACCATTTTTTAAGGATATATTTAAAATTTCGAGCCTCTTCTATTGACATGAACATTTGAGGCAGTTTCCAATTTCAAATAAACGCCATTTGTATCAATTTATAATAAAATATACTGCATTCGATCTGCACTGCCGTCATACATACTTTAGATACTTTTTTACCGAAACAAAAATGAAATTAAAATATAAAAAATACAACACCGAATGCAACAATCCATAAGTGATTAAAGTTTCGCCGACATTTTCTTATTTTTAATATCAAATGTTATCTGTATTGCACTGTAAGGCATGAGGATAATGTATTGAGTATTTACTGTACTACCTTACTCCACACAGCCTTCTGCTATTTTAGAAGAACAAATTATGGAAAAAGGAAGCACGGTGGGTGGACTCAATATTGCACGTTGATGTTTCAATCATACACAATTCAACCTTATGTCAGAGACACAAAAATCATTCTTCAATCGATATATAGATACTGTCAGAGCAGCAAAACATTTCTTTATTTTAATATCCTTCAAGATATGAGCGACTCATCCCTGTGTGAAGTAGATGGTAACCTTGCTTGTACGATAATTTTACACGACACTACTAACTCGACAATATTTCTGTCGTCAGTTCTTTTTTTGGCACTATGTAATCTATGAAAATATTCAAAACTTCAGCTTTGATTTATATTTGAACAGG
This sequence comes from Mythimna albipuncta, assembly GCA_929112965.1. Taxonomy (NCBI): domain Eukaryota; kingdom Metazoa; phylum Arthropoda; class Insecta; order Lepidoptera; family Noctuidae; genus Mythimna; species Mythimna albipuncta. The sequence continues at coordinate 6,242,676 of OV815973.1, forward strand.
AAATTCATTAATTTGTGACAACGCTATTAATAAAATACTGTCGTTATTTCATACGGTCTTATAACTATCATAGACTTATATGGTATCCTCATACAAGGTGGTTCATATTGTAGCATTTAAATAAACAACGAATAGCTTTAAGTATTCTGTCTTCGCCGTGGAGTTTGATTGCTCCATCGCCGACCCATAAATTCTAGTGCAGGATGAATATTTTGTAGGCCCATACTAGCCCTGTTTTCTTTTCATGTCTTGAAAGGCAATGACGCCACGACGAAGACAATTCACATAGAAATAAATTATCAAACACAAAATATACATAAAACGTAACAAATCTTTGGTATTTAATACATAGGCGAAGTTCATTATGCAACAAATAAATTCAACGTAAGAACACATCAAATGTGCAAAAAATAAAGTAAATCTAACACAGTGAGTGTATAATAAAATAAAAATCTTAATATCATTAACGGAATGTATATAAACTTAAGGTACTTTCGAAGGGCGTACAGAATCAGAGGAAAACTACCTTGCTTCATAAGCAAATTAGAACAAGAAGAATCTAAATTGTAACTAGCACTAACTATCGAATTAACTAGCCATCTTTAAAAAAATATTGGCATATTACTTTTTACTTCATCAAATAATGGAGTGACGAATTTAAAAAAAATCTAATAATACACTTTAAACTTACAATGTAAACTGAAGTATAAGTAAGGTCGCATACTATACATACTTCTAACAGTTGCGATCGATAATATTATAGTTTCTAACACTAGTTGCAAAATCAACTGCCCATCTTAAGAAAACTAAACTAAAGGGTTATTCGAGTTATTCTGTAACGTAAAGGGCACGGTGGGTTTTATTCGGTAAAAATCAGACACACGTTCTCTTCATCCAGAGCGAGAAAAAATATTTACTAATTCACCATCACATAAAAAACAGTTCGGTAATAGGATGCTTTCAAACTATAACCAACACATTCGCAGAAATAGCAATACGCAATGTTAGAAGTATCTAGGTATGCTTCAGACAAAAGTAGTGAACAAATGGAGTCATAACAAAATTCTTTGTTATCAACATCTGTACAGCAGGAGCTAATTCATGACGCCGTTAGAGACCGGTCAAACACAATCAGCACATTTCACTAATTATTCTAACATTGATTATAACAAACGCGAGCACTCCATTTGCTCACTATTCTATTACTTTAGACCCTTTTTACACGTTCTAGATGACTGGTGCTGCAGTTGTAAAATAGTAAGTGTAAAAACTATCATAGAACCAGTGTAAAAAAGAGTAACTATACAGGATGAATAGAACTAAGTCTCTTTCATATCGGAACAATGATAACTTGAACACGCCGCAGAACGACCCCAGGTACCAGATAATCAGAACGTATGAGGAGATAACTAGTCACGTGTATGTGCGTTGTTGAGCGAGCGCACGCTTGCGTCTACTCTTCTTCGGACTCGGAGTCGGAATCCGGGATCGTGTTGAACCAGTTCTCCCAGTTCGACGGCGGACCCATCACCGTTCGACTGTAATATACATACCTTTTATTAGCATTTTTTCATCGTGAATGAGTACATTACATTTTTTGTAGATCTTTATGCACACAAAAATACAAAGTTGAACTTAATACCTCAGGCATTTCTACCAGTCAAATTTTAGGAATCGTTTTCTGCAAATAATAGCTAGGGCGCGCGGCGCTACAGCGTCTGCGGGCCGCCCGAGTTTCACGCGGAGCCCTAGAGGAAGTCTGGGTTCCTTCAGATAGATACATTATAGACGGATACGTACGCCTGCTTGGTGACAGGTTGCGGCAGCGTGGCCGTGGCGGGCGGCGGCTGCGGCGCGGGAGGCGCGCGGCGCTGCAGCGTCTGCGTGCCGCCTGTGTCGCACGCGTCGCCTTCCCAGCCTTCCTCCAGCACCCATCTGTACATGCAATGTCCTTCTTAACACCACTGTGGCTTAAACCAAAATAAGTTTAATGACAGTAATATAGCCAGCATGCCAGGCAAGTTTTGCAAAGGAGATGTTTTCTAGATTAAAAATGCTCTGCATTCTCGAAGCCATTCAGGACATTTTCGACCTCATGTAACTGCGTTGTGTGTAAACCTAGAAACCTGAATGTCCCATGTTGAAGTCAAAGTAAGTTAAAGTTTCTATTGCACTCACTTACTCACTCACTCGTCAATCATCAAAACTAATGTAGGCGATTTTGGTCGTGAAAAAAGTATCCTCTAAAAGCCATCTTAGCGCTGCATGTTTTGATAGTTCTGTTAGACGACATAATGCCAATGTAGAGCAGCAGAGAACTTTTGTTTTAAGTTTCAGTATTTTGACAAATAGTTTCCATGAAAGGGCTTGTATAGACGAGCACTAGAATATAAGCCGATGCAAATAGCACTGTACAAATACTATAGTGAACATCAAGCCACTACCTATTCCACTCCACCTATGAATCTTGGACCGCGTCCTACGTGTAACGTCAGATGGCGTAATCCTTTGTGTTGAATCGTAAGCTCCCCCTTCGCAAACTGCTCTGTCACACAAAGGCACAGATTACTGAATAGTTACTACGTAACAGATACTTCACTCAGTAGAAAATTTCCAATACCTATTACGATAAATGCCTACTCCCTCGCGTCAACAACCACTGTATGCTAAAATGCGCCTAAATGCTCAAGCGTACAGCAGTGATTGCTTCGCACCGCGCGATTCCACAGTAATCACAGGGCTGCCTCTTCGATAAAATTAAATTGACATAACTTTTTATCTATGTTATTGAGAACTGTGAATATGTTCTGACTTTTATGTGGCAGTTAAAATTTTTATCATTTATAAAATATTTAACCAACTTAAAAAAAAGGAGGTGATCAGACATACAGGCCAAACTGAGAAGTTTGACTTGTATGGTTTGTAGGTGTGTACCTATGTTTGTGCGCGATAATCTCGCGTTTGGCTAAACCGATATCGATGCGGTTTTCAGAAAAGGATTTGTTACATTTAGGAGAACGTTTTAAAATAAGTATAATACTTCTTAGTTTGATGATGATCTTCGGAGATGTTCACTAGAATAGAAAAAAAAGCCTTAAAAAAAGAGAACCGACTTCAAATAAAGCACTAAGCCGTAAGAAATATTTTTTTTTTATGTTAGTGCTAACATCTGGTAAGTAATTACGAATAGAAAAAGCACCGACATCAAAGAAGAAATTATTTCTTACGGTTTAGTGTTTTGAAGTCGGTTCTCTTTTTTAAAGTTTATTTCATTATATTTGTAAGTTTGTTTTGTTTTATACATTGGTGCTGACTGTGGAAGAAACCTAGATAAAACATAATTATAGACATCAGTGTGTAGGTAAAATAAAAAAATCTTTAAAGTTACATGTGTTTTATTTTTATATAATTTTTTATAAATTTCTTACCTTTTCTAAATTCTCGATTATTAAATTTTAGTGTAGAAAAAAACCTGAATCTAATAAAAAGTTTTATGAGATATTGTTTTGGAAAACAAGGGCAGGGAGAATTAAAATGTATGTCGTTTAAAATTTCATAAAGAGTACTACCCGGTCTTTGTTTCATATTTTTTTCAAAATTTTTAATGAACATAGTCTCAAGTTCTTTTACATAATTATGAAAAGCATCTGTTGGTACTTTTAACTTTCCGTAAAAAGACGATGTTTTGTTGAATGCTTTAAAATGGATAAACAATCTATTCATAGATTCATTTAAATCGGGAATATTCTGTAATTCAGCAACAAAGTCAGGACAGGTATGCTTTTTGATACATTTAAAAAGTAAATAATCCGATATATATGTTAAGGCGTTTTCTGTTGCATGTAATACGCGTACGAACGAACAGCACTATTAAAATTGAACGGCGTGCACGCGCTTCGCTTGCGAAAACCGCACTGAATTTGAACCGCCGGCGGAGCGAGACCGCTCGGCTGGGCGGTAGGCACTTATAGCGCGCAAGTACATGGAGTGACGGAGGCCTGACAAAGGCACCACTTCAAACATTTAGCTTACGTTCTGCTCGTTTTCAGCATGTCCGCATGGACATTGTAGGCACTTTACCGCTTTCATCTGGTGGCAGGTACTGCCTCACCGCCATCGATCGCTTCACACTTTGGAATGAGGCATACCAGCTCCAAGACATCACGGCCGAGGCTTGCGCTACCGCCTTCGTATCTTGCTGAGTAGCCAACTGCCCCGAGTTCGTCGCTATTCAAAGCGATGACGGCGCTCGTAGGCGCAACACATCTCACCACCACGGCCTATCACCCCGAGGCAATGGCCTTGTTGAAAGGCTTCACCCTTAGCTAAAAGCAGCTATCACCTGCCACACCAGCACGCGTTAGACGGAGGTCTCGCCTCTGGTGCTCGCCTTTCCACGCGCTGCGGATGCCTACCGCAGCGCGTGGAAAGAAGTTCTCAAGACCACAGCAGGAGAGCTAGTCTACGGCGAGCCATTATGGTTGCCTGGACAGCTCTTCACGATCTCTCTACCAGTTCCAGTAGACTACGAAGATTTCAACAGCAGACTCCGCGATCACGTCAAAAAATTTACACCACAACCAACTAATTGTAACGCCGTTCGCACGTTCTACATACCAAAAGATCTCGCCACATGCACGCACGTGTTTCTACGATAGGGACCTGCACATAGACCTCTGCAAGCTGCGTATTTAGGCCCATTACAAGTCATACGGCGAGGACTGAAGTCTTGTCACATAGATATGTAGGAAAAGACAGCCACAGCCAGCCACACACTATCGATAAACCGGTTAAAACCAGCACACATGGCCAGAAATTATCCATCAACATAAAACACGAACCACACACCAACATGTACGTGGGTGCGGTGCGGTGATAAGGAACGCAAAGCGGACGCAATCAGTTGGTTTAATATTTTTACGCGATCTCTTGCGGTGTGGTGAGTTGTTATAAATAAACATAATTTTGTCCCTTCCGTAATAAATTTACGATTGCCTGAATCAGAACAATGTTTTTTTTTTTTGTAGGATAAATGTATTTAGTGTGCAAGTGAAACTTAAAAGAAACAACTAAGAGCATTGTACGCTATAAGTTTATTTTTACTGGATGCATTTTGAGTGCGTGACTTGATTCCTCCATCTCTTTTATTTCTACCATCGGTCAACCCGAGTATACAGCGAGTATCTACCCTTACGTTGTTGAAACCTCTACGGTCCGGACTAAGCGTTTCTTCTTGTTACGTCGTTTGTACCGTGTACATAGAAGGACTGGAACAATTTGCCTACTGTGGTCTTCCTGTCCGATTATAATTTTGGTGTCTTCAAGGCTACAGTGAAAAGGCCCTTAATTCATTAAACCCCAAGGGAACGCCGACGTTCGCGCATCTATTGTCTTACTATTGTCTCAAATTGACAGTATCTGAAAGGTTAATCAACTAATGTACCTCACCATCAACGATTGCATCACTGCTTACCGCCAGGTGGGATTGCAGTCAAGCAGTAGATTATATCAATAAAAAAAAGTTGCACTTAATAAATTACTATATAACTACTAGCTGTGCCCGCGAACTTCGTACCGCCTAATTTTTTTTTTTTATTATGAAAAGTAGATGGCCGATTCTCAGACTTACTCAATATGCTCACAAAATTTCATGAGAATCGGTCAAGCCGTTTCGGAGGAGTATGGCAACGAAAACTGTGACACGAGAATTTTATATATAAGATATAATACTCTGATATTGGACAATAGACAATCTTTTTAAAAAAAAAGAGTGATCTCTTACCTAGAGCTGCTGGCAGACTTGCAGTTCTCGCACTCGCTGCGATAGTCGTCGGCGTCCTCTGCGCCCGGCGCCGACCCCGAGTAACTACACACGCATGACGGCTGGAAACGTTCTTATGTTCAAACTACTGACGTATACTCAGCAAGGTACTACTGGACAGTATTTACACACGCATCACTTTATATGTTCAAACTATTCGTGGCACGTTATGCAAGATACTATTGGCCAGTAACTAGACACGCATAACGGCTGAAAACGTTCTTATGTTCAAACTACTGACGTATACTGAGCAAGGTACTACTAGACAGTATATACACACGCATCACTTTATATGTTCACTATTCGTGGCACGTTATTCAAGACATTACTGGCCAGTAACTAAACACGCATGACTGCGTTTTACTAATCTCCATTTTTTTTTTGTATTCGATCTGTGACCAATAACATGTTAAGAGATTTGATTAATGTTTTTTATGCAGGTATAATACCTTATCAACAGTAAGCGGCAGCGTGGCCTGCGGCGCAGGAGCGGGCGTGGCGTGCGCGGGATGCTGCGCGTGCGTGGCGTGCGTGGCATGCGCAGCGTGCGCGGCGTGCGCGGCGTGCGTGGCGTGCGTGGCGTGCGTGGCGTGCGTGGCGTGCGGCGGCACGGTGGGCGCGGGGCTGGGCTCGGCGCCCACGTTGTGCTCCTCGCTGTGCGTGCGGCCGCGCCAACCGCCGCCACCGCCAGACAGACGCGTGTGGTTGCTGGAAATTAACCAAATAATACAATAAACTGGTATCTTACAAATCATCATCATGTGCCTAACCTAGTCCCATGTTACTTGGAGTCAGCACATTACGTTTCCTGTCAACCAGAAGCCGTTGTCTTCCATATCACTCCTGACATTATCCATTCATCTTTTCCTAATTAATTACATGATTAGAATATTTCTCATCAAACCATTTGGCCGAACCAATCAGAACGCAGTACCCCGCTCCCCCGTACCTCGGCTAGTTGACAGAAATGTTTTGGTGCCCTAGTCCAAGCATCTAGGCGCTGTAAGGTTGCTTTTTTTTTGTAAAGTGTTTTTTTTTTTAAATTAATAACTTACGTATCAGCATCCAGAACTGGTTCAATATTCCTAGTGATATCGTTGGCAGACGCCAGGTTGAGGTTCCTGGGCATGCTTCGTCCAGTGTCGGCGTTGTGTCGGTTGTTCTCGCTCGGCTTGTGGAAGGAGCGGCGGATCTCGTTGTGCAGCGAGCGGTCGGCGCGGTTGAAGCCCGAGATGGGCGTGTCGAGAAGAGTCGCGTCTACTGCCGTTGATATGCGCGGGATTGTACGGTGCCTGGAATTACACATCAACAATATTACAAATTTAAGTGGGAATGGGCAGGGCATATTGCTCGCAGTACAGATGGTCGATGGGGTGAAAGGTTCTGGAGTGGCGACCGCGTATCGGACGACGCAGCGTTAGAAGGCCTCCTATAAGTTGGACCGATGACCTGGTAAGGGTAGCAGGAATGCCTAAGGCATTAAGTCCGCATGTGTACTTTGTGTTGTATGAAGATTAAATAAATAAATAAATCCGATTAATGCGACACACAGGACCGTTAATTGTGGCGTCACATGGGGGAGGCCTATGTCCAACAGTTCGGCTGGCTTGGAATGTGTAGATCGCGACACCGAACGTCATAAACGTGTAGAACACGTTAACGTTAAACAAACTCGCACTCAGGGTACTACGAGTGATCGCTAACAAACAAGACAAGATTACTAACAGTGAGGTGTGTACGTTGGCGGTGTTGGTGTAGAAGCCGGGCACGTTGTGCGGCCGCTCGTGGTCGGGCTCGCGCTGCAGCACCGACAGCAGCCCGCGGTTGCTGATGGCGCCCAGGGAACCCGTCAAACGGATGGCACTCGGGAACCCAACCACTGAAAAAATATAAACAAGATTTGTAATAACAAACAGATAGTTGTCGGCGCTGAGTACAAACTACCTACAGATCATTGGACTCACTCAGCTGACGTTTTCTTAAAGAAATTAATTTCGTAAATGTGTAAATTAATACGAGTTTTGAAAAAAGGGTACTTTATTTTTTAATTTTATCTTTACAAATCGATAGTATTTCATTTACTGGATCGACCCTCCACGGGATTAAAACGATTAAAATTTAACGGTGTATATATTTTTTTATTGGTAGATACTGGGACCGCGGTTTCGATCCAAAGAACCTTACGACCCCTTAGAACTATCACTTGAGACAGTACTATCACGTAAAAGTGATTTTCTTATTTTTGGCTAGAAGACTTCGTCCTTACTTGGAAAAAGTCTGGTTTAAGTCTTATTCAAATTATTATTAAAATCCGACCCCTACACCTTTTAAAGAATTTTGAATGTAAAAAGACATGGTGATGCAGCATTTCATCTTAAAATGTTGTTTGAATTTGAACAGGGTAAATGGTCAAAAATCAAAATCAAAATCAAAGCATTTATTATAAATAGACCATTTACAGGCACTTTTGAATAGTCAAATGTCGTTCAGTCCAAGAAAATTGAAGCTAAATTAGCTAAAGTACAGTCATATAACTGCATAGTGTCATTATTAAGCTCATGTCACCGAGTCACTATCGCCAGCACTAACAGGATGTTGATATTGATATATATAGCCCTCAAAATATTACTGATATTATAAATTAACTTTTACCCGCGGTTTTGCTCGCAACAGAACTTTTTATATACCTACATGAAAAATTTCTACGTATGACCATTTTGTGAAATTTGATGATGATGATCGCTTGAGTAAATCAATCAAATCAACATAAAAGTGTAGCAAACAAACGAACTGTCCACTCGCATTATAATATCATAATTTATTTATACAAAAGTTACTAACCAGGGATGTTAGGGAGCTCCGTAACCGTAATCGAAACTATCGGATATCCGATATAAAATAATATCCGTAACCGTAACCGAATCCAAAATAAAAGTTTCGGATAGTATCGGATAGTGGTGGAGCCTAATTGCGACACGTTATGACATGTTGTTTTGTTGAGCGGCCGACACACGCGCGCATTGTTTGTTTTCTTCTATTGTCTTCCTCGTCTTCTCATACTCGTAACGTAACTAACTAACTTGTGTTGTGAGCAATTAAACATTTACGAATAGGTCAACAAACAAATAAGTGAAACAAAAGTGTTGTGTTAGGTAGAAAACACTCAACATTTGCCTGACTGATTTTTGTTCCCACAAAATAAAACCATTTTATTAGCTATTTATATTTTACTTTTGAAATTTCTTAAAAATCTAATATCCGTAACCTAAATTATCCGAAACTAACGGATAATCCGAAATAATTTCATATCCGTATCCGTATCCGGTATAATAATCATTTCTATATCCATATCCAATCCGTATCCGAAATTTCATATCCATAACATCCCTGTTACTAACAATAAATGTAAGTATTTACCTACTAAACAATACATATCACTTATAACAACATTAGAACCTACTAGCTTTGGCCCGCGGCTTCACCCTCGTACATGAAATATAGCCTACGTCACTCAGGAATAAAGCAGCTTTCTATCGGTAAAAAAATTTTAGCAATCGGACCAGTACTTTTAGAGATCACCTCCTACTGACAAAAAAAACACACTTTACTTTTTAACTTAGAAGAGAAATGAATTCATTTATTAAATATATAAATATATTTAGTGTAGATTTGTAATATTAGTTAAGATATGTAAAACGCCCCGCGTTTGAATTAAAGTGCAAGTAAACTTCAACGTCTAACGCTTGGTGCCATTAGTGATTAGGTGAAATCCGCAAGATTTAGAATTGGTGAGCTCAGTATTGACATTTATTTATTTATTTAGAATTCATGCAACATAAAAGTACATAGGCGGACTTAATGCCTCAATGACATCAAAGAATATAATCCAAACTTCCAAACTAATATTATAAATGCGAAAGTAACTCTGTCTGTCTGTCTTTGCTTCACGCCTAAACTACTGAACCGATTTGTGTGAAATTTGGTACAGACATAGTTTGGAACTTGAGAAAGGACATAGGATAGTTTTTATTGCAAAAAATAAAATAAAAAATAAAATAAAAAATAAAATTTATTCCGGACATACAGCGCCATCTATTGGTCAAGAGTCGGCATCAATTCAGTAGGTACTGAAATTTCCGGAAGTCACTATTCCATGCGAACGAAGTCGCGGGCAAAAGCTAGTCTATAATATAAAAGTAAGTCGAGTTAGTTACACTATTTATAACTCAAGAACGGCTAAACTGATTTGGCTGAAAATTGGTGGGGAGGCAGCTTAGAACCAGGAGGCAGACATAGGATACATACTTTTATCCCCTTCCCGTGGAACGTGAACAAAAACGTTTTATATACGCAGGCGAAGCCGCGGGCAAAAGCTAGCACGATTATAAAAATGCCTACAGCTATGCCTTGTTATTTCAAATGCACTTGTTATTATTGTGGCTCACTAAGCATAAACAACGGGGAAACAATAGCATACTGACTATAATTACCACCTATTGTTATCGTTTACGATATCGGATTCACTATATGAAGCCGAACTTATTGAAAAACTGTTTTTTTAGGGTTCCGTAGTCAACTAGGAACCCTTATAGTTTCGCCATGTCTGTCTGTCAGTCTGTCTGTCTGCCCGTCCTCGCTTAATCTCTGTGACCGTTAGTACTAGAAAGCTGAAATTTGGTACCAATATGTATATCAATTACGCCGACAAAGTGGTAAAATAAAAATTGTAAAAAAATGTTTTATTAGGGTAGCCCCCCTATATGTAAAGTGGGAAGTGATTTTTTTTTAAATTTCAACCTTAACATGTGATATATTGTTGGATAGGTATTTAAAAATGAATGGGGGTTTACTAAAATCATTTTTTGATAATGTCAATAATTTCGGAAATAATCGCTCCAAAAGTAAAAAACAATGTGGTTCAAAAGTTATAGGGGGGGGGCCTCTAACTTTTGAACCATAAGTTTAGAAAATATGAAAAAAATCTGAAAAGTAGAACTTTATAAGGACTTTCTAGGAAAATTATTTTGAACTTGATGGAAAGAACAGTTTTTGTACAAAAAAGACAAAAGGGTTCTACAAAATAATTTCTGGACTAAGTTTGTAGTATAATCGTATATGCAAGCATTTTTTTAAACTTATAAGTGGGTACACTTATTGTGACGGATGGGAAACTACGGAACCCTACACTGAGCGTGGCCTGACACGCTCTTGGCCAGTTTTTATTTTTTTTAAGAAACGTTGTCCCACACTAGGAGTTACTCCTTTATGGTGCGTTAACAAACATGTAAACACACAAGACACCCAGACCTAGAACAAATATCTGTAGGCATAAAAATATTTGTTCCATGCGAGAATCGAACCTGTGACACGCAGTACAGCAGCCGATCGCTCAACCACCGCGCCAAACGTGCCATCAAAACTCGATATCCCATTTAGAAGAAAGTCAAAAAATAGATAAAAAGGAACTCTATGACAATAATGAATAGGTTACTTCTAGGCAAGCATGCTCCATCTTGACAGTGGTCAAACGCGAGCCTATCTACAATAATATTATATATATTATAAAGAGTAAAAGTTTTTTTTTTTTCTAATACTCTGAAAACACTGGTCCGATTGCTAAAAATTTTTCGTCGATAGAAAACTGCTTTATTCCTGAGTAAAATAGGCTATATTATGTACGTGTACGCAAAGTTACTCAGTAATAAAAAAAAAGTAAGAGAGGTTTTTTTTTAACTGGGAAAATCATCAAATGACATATCCCACCGTTGGGCGGAGCGGAACTTTTACTGAACAAAAATCCACTCCTGTTCCTTCTTTGCCATTGTTCCAGGGTTCCGGGGATCACTTTCGCATCACCCTGGGCTCCTGCGGTTGCTGACAAGTCCTAGAGGTGCGCGCGGAACACTAAGCGTACTAAGTTAGAGAGACTATACTCACTATTCGGTGCAAGAGGATGGTGAGGCATGGATGCCGGCTCTCGGTTGTCTTGCTGATGTGCTGGCTGCAGCAGCGGGGCGTTGTAGCAGTTCTGTGTGTTGGCGATCTGTGGGACATTCGCTGTTAAATACTTAAGTTTCCTGCGCGAGAATAACGTCTTTACTGTTCTTAAAGTCACTTTAAACTTTGAAATGATCTGATTTTTTTATTATTAAGCATTTCTTATTATTTTTATAATTTTATTAAATATAGTTTGATATTATTCAACAAAACGGACTTTCGTGACTTGTAATTTTCAATCTAGATCATAAATAGCTCATTGTTCATTCAAGGCCAAATTACTTCAAAGTTCATAGGTCCGTTTTCCCCTTTAGCTACTGGGGAAATTACGCATTGACATTTACATGTCTGTCGGGAAAGATAACACCTCCTACGCTTTTGTAGAAGGCTGATTACAGATCAGCGACTCGCTCGGTGTGAACGTACGACATGTACTTTGCGTTCCAAATGAGAATAGGATCGATTGCCAGCTTGTGACGTCACGATTTACTGTCAGATCGAAGAAATTTTGGCAAAATTGAAGAACTCAAAGATGAGTAAAATTGAAGAACTGGATTCTGATTAATTTTTTTTTTACAGTTCGCAAAAAAATTAAATTGTTCGTAAAATAACTAAACTTTACAAAAATATTTCATCGATTTGACAGTAAATCGTGACGTCACAACCCTGGCAATCGAACCTATTCACATTTGGAACGCATTTTTAAAAAGCCTAAATGCACTTATGGCAGTGTATTTTTTCATTATCACTTTCCGTTTTACTTGAATTCATTTTGTCCGATACCGGAACGAGTACATGCGCGGTTGATTGCGCGTGTAAGAAACCAGTCATATTTAGAACGTAGTAAAAGAATTCAATAATGTTTGAGTAATACTAATTATTTACAGGAATTGACCTCGCGAATAATGCAGTGGGAAATGCTGACAACGAGCCATCGTTTCCACAATGGCGGGTGATGGCCCGTGTGAGAAGAGTTGTTAGTAAAGAACCTAGGTAATGGACTAGTTAAACAAGCTCATACATAATATGTGACCTGTGTGACAGGGCGCGGGATGTTGACGTAGCCGTGGCCGCCGCACTGCGCGTCGTCCGGCCGCGCCATCGTCTCCACAGTGGCCGGGTAGGTGCGGTGGTACGATGGCTCGTTTGATATTCTGCAAACGGTATTATCGATAGAGCAAATGGGACAATATCTATATTCTACATTACTAATTTACTCAAAAAATTACTTTCCCAGAGGATCCTTAGATCCTTAGATGGTACTTAGATGTGAGCGTAAACAGGTACTCAGGATGTAGGAAACATACCTCATAGATTCAGGTCGACATTGTGCGATGGCTTCGTCATACGGCGGAGGAGCCTCCCCACGCGGTAGGTAGTTGCTAGGTGGCTTCCAGGCGGCCAGGGCAGTCTCGCAAGTACCTCCCATGTAGCCCATACTGCCGCTTATGTACCTGCACAGAAATAATTGTTGTTGGTTAAGAGACATGTACAGTACGGTCGAAATATTTTGATTTTGATCGCTGCGAACTTCGAACAATTGGCTGCGCAGTCATTCTTTCTAAGAATCTTATGGCGTATGCTTATTTTTTCAAGTATGTGCATTGTTTGAAACACCTAAATTCCTATTTGACTGTACATTTATTTATTTATTTAAACTTCATGTGCATTAGTAGTGGTACATAGGCGGACTTAATGCAACAAGGCATTCTCTACCAGTCAACCTTTGAACATGCAAAACATGCTTCGCCAATCGTGGATAAATTAAGATACAAAATATGATGCCGCCTCAAATGTAGGTAACTAATGGTGGGCAGGCTAAATCTTGACGTCGATATCGCCTAATGGAAAGGGATCTATCGTACGAGCTAACCCCGAAGACGCCCTGTTCACTATCTCTTTGAAGGCTGACAGGTATTAGGTAGGGAAATCAGATGCTCATAGGAACAAGTTTCACAATCTAGCTGCGCTCATATAAAATGTGTTTAAGAAGTATCTTTAATTCTTTATTGTACACTATAAAAACACAAAATAAGTGGATAACAAAGTTCATGTACATAGGCGAGCTTAACTCAACGTTGAGTTTTCTTCCAGCAAACCATTGAGCGATAGAGAGAGATGACAATAGAGGGTAGCGTCCAGAATACAATTTTCAAAATTAGAAATATTATGAATAAAATAATAAGAAGTACTTATTAAGAGACTAAATGGTTTGTATTCAGCAAGTATAGCCGTTTGTTATATGAATCACTGTGACAATACTAACCACTGGGCGGGTACTATCCTGAATTTTATAACATATTATAAGAGAATTGCGAATTCCTAAGCCAACAAAGAATCCATAATTATACATATATGTACACGGCGCGGTGGTATGCATTGTATGGAAATGTTCACCACAAACGCGTCATAAGCCGCGTAATACATTTGTGATTTTTACATTTTTTATAATCTATAAAAGTTTCTAAATGACTGATTACCCGTACCACCATATTAATAAGCGAGGCAACGTCAGGTGGTATAATACGGTTCAGCCATTGATATAAAAAAACCCTTTTAGGGTTTTTATAATTCAATGGGTTCAGCGAACCTAACCTATGGGGTACACAGATTTATTTTACATCAAAATTGTAACGCAACTCTTCACTATCCAGTGAGTGTGTAGTCTATTTAAATATCGCCCATGGAAGTTATTTTAAAGAGCCCTAAAAATAACTGACCTGCGACTACATTTTTATCTTACCACGCAAACACATTCACATTTCACACCTTGTCTGCTCGTAAGTGTACGAAATATAGTCGCTGTGCTCTCGTTACACGCATAGGTTGATTGAATCAAAGGAGTGAATGAATTATGAGTAATCAACGCAATTTACTGGTGCCGTATGTCAATGGAACGGTATCAGTATCACACAATAACTGTTGACTGACGAACCCGCGTGTAAGTGATTTGAACTCTGATACATTATTGTGTATATTTGTCTAATATCTCAGTTTATGTTACATTGTTACCATAACATGGAGTATAGAGCCCCAAGTAATAAAACTATTCCAGATTTTGGGCTTCTATTGCAAATTTCTTAATACAATAAAAAACCGAGATGATTGTACTAGCAACTACTATCTACATCAACAGGACGAACCTTTTTTTGATATGCGAAACTATCCCATGATTTCTTCCCTTCTAGGGTGGAGCTTAGTACGTTTCAGACTATCTAAAACCCACGTTATGGTCCTTCATTTGCCCTTTGCGTTCTAGGAGGCCCTAGAACGCAAAGGTAAATCTTTCAAAAGTTACCGCAGTACCGCGAGGAGCCTGCGCACCTACTGCCGGATAGCGATAAAATACACAAGTACGCAGCATTCATTCGTGCTGACAGCAAAAAGTTATTCTCACTACACCCAGCCATTTGCTACATGATTCACTACAATTAAATTTAACTGCATCACTTTGCATTCAGTCACTGATAACATCAACTACATATTAATTAGCGAGAAGGACGGCAAGCGATGTGTTACTCGACTGTAGAGTAATTTGCGACATCCGGTACAAGCGGCAATCAAAAGTAAGACATACCTAGAGACCTACCTAGAGTCACTTAGTGTGTACATCGATAGATGCGGTTTTATCCAGTTCAGTGCCGCGACATTATATCACTGTCATCGCTCATAAAAACTATTTCATCCTTTGAACATATAGATTTATATATCTCGTACAGTATTGTAGTCCTTTCAATCGTGGAAATTATAGACACGACAGAAAGACAACAGGTGCGCGAACGCCGGCGTCCGCTTGGGGTTTAATAAATTAAGCTATTGTATTTATGACACCAAAGCAACTAAAGGTCACCAGCGCGTGCGACATTCTGGAGATTCGCGTGCTTAGTAGAATCATGGGACTCGTTATTGGGTTGTCGATGGTGGAATTACACTTATTCGAGTAATCAATTGTTTAATTACACTTAATCGGAAACTCGACACGATGTTCACACAGGCAATCATGCCAATTGACATGTGACAACTATTTTTTTAAGGTTTCAAACCATAACCCACATTATCATCATAAGATTATTCGTTGTCCACGTCTTTACACACTACTGGGCCTCCAGGCCTCCCTTGATTTGTGCCAATCCCCATTATACCGTGCCTGGTTCAACCCTAATAACATTGGCATAAAGCCTTCAGCCAGGACTTACAAAAAAAACTAAGACGTGCTAAGGGCACCCCTGTGGGATACGAGCCCTGACTTGGGCGTCACTGGCGGAGGACATCAAGGACTGTTAGGAACAGGGCTGGAACGAGAATAGATTTTAGAACCAATTTAAAACTACACGCTCAGCAGCGCGTTTTTGCGGTTCGAGCGAGGAACGGCGTGGATATTGATGGTGTTGCGACGTGTCTCGGAGGCGAGGAAGGAAGGACAGCAACCTGGGTTTGCGAAGGGTGCTGGTTTACCTACGGCTCTCCTGGACCAGTGTAATAGCGTCATCGGGGGAGATGAGAGTACGCCCGGGATGGCGAATGTTAGATGCGGGAAGGTTTGTATCGATTAGGGGATTTATTGTGCGATTAGGGGTTGCAGAGTTTCACAGCAGTGTCAAAGAAATGTTTGGAAAGGAGTTTCATGAATAGTACCCCCAGTAGATTTCAACACATCCAGTAGGATGGCGGGGATTTTGAAATCAAGATGTAGATTCTCATTTTGGACATAATAGGGAGCTATGAAGGTGACGGGCTTTACGTAGTGCGAAAACAGTGTCATCGTCGACTACAGGATGTGGCTTATTATAATTTTATTCAGTTGCTGAAAATACATACCCAATGCTGGTCAAGCTCCTCTGATCATCAGCATGCGGGGGGCGGCGGCGCTTCTGCCTCCGGACGCGGTAGACCACGAGCGCCACCGTGAGCAACACGACGGCAGCCGCACCACCGGCCGCCATGCGCACGTTGGCCTCCGCCCCCTCTGCCGGCTTTACTACGTCATCGAGGCAGATGAACTCGCAGCAAGTGTTGCCGACGCGGAATGATCGACAGTCCTGAGTTATAAATTTTTGTAAAAAATTGCAACAGAAAAAAAAACTGTAATAAGTTTCATTAAACTGGTAAAGGCTTCTGGTTTAAATTCAAAATTATAAAGGGACAGAATGACTTGACCAGTTAATGAATTGACCAGTTAATGTAGGGCAAAATAATTGGGTAAGATAAGTACATACATACATAGTTTGCAATAATTTACCAACAGTGCCTGTGACATAATAGTTCATAAAAATTATAAAGGTACAGAATAAATTTTGCAATAATGATTTACAAACAATTTCTGTGCCATAATAGCATAAAGAAAACAAAAGCAGGAAGCACAGTAACCCTTTGAAAGTTAATTTGTAATTGCAAACTGTATTGTTACAGCCCATGGTTGATTTCCTAACACAGATATTATTGTTAAACAGTTTCTAATCAGAAAATAGAGAGTGATTGCATTGAAATCCTATATACCACTATGTTTTAAATTTTAATGTTATATTGAGCACTTGAACAGGTTTAAACAATAACTAATTCAATTTAAATAATATAATAATATCCTCAAATAAATCCTAAGACACAGATATTTAAATAATATTTATATTATTGCCACAGGAAAAGTTTTAACTTTTTGTTTTATTAAATGCACTCAATTTAGTTTGAACCTAAAGTAAACTAAGCCTGCCCTTCAGGTTTATAACAAGGGTAATCTCATGATCCAACTCCATGTAAAAATTAAACTTTCTGGAGATTGCTGTATTTTTTTTAACTTCTATGTAGTTTCACATTTAAAAACAGCTTTGTATCTGTGATAGTGAACTAAATGAGGCCTTAAATTATAACAATAGTTATAAATTATATTATTTGATATTTTATTTATGTACTAAACATAATTTTCACTTACACATAAAACAAAACATGAAAAATTTTACTGTGTGCTATTGAATACTCATAATATTAACACAATGTGACTTTAGCTCACCTGGGGAGGTGAACATAGTACCGCCTTGCAAACTTTAGGCAATCCATTGTCACAAACGCAAAGCGTACAGGTATCTGGGCCAGGCACGTAATGAAGGCCGTGGGAAATCAGCCGACCGCGTAGATCTGTGCATTGCTCCTGAGCCGCTATACCTGCAATTAACATCACACAATACATCCAGGCCACTGGCTCTACACACATAAATGCCATAGTTCACCACTCAAATTTAAATAAATAAAACAATTACAGTAAAACTGTAAAGTCGATAAACACAGCACAGCCTTGCTTAGCATTATGATTTCTTTATTAAATCAAATGCCATTTAAAAATGTACGGCTCATTTTTGTTGGAGAACTTTTGTCCTATTTTATAATCGATATTCACTCGTCGGACTAGCCGTATAAAATCTTTTTGATCATGCGTCTTGGCTGTTTTGGTTCAGCTTTGCGTTTGCGTATATCTGTCAAATCATTCAATGTCAGTGTCAAACTAATATTAAGACCCATGCACACAGAACATTTTTCTTTCTCACAAATGTTGATTGTTGAACAATCAAATGGAAACTTCTGCTCTCAATTTAAACTCGACTAAAACACACACTCAACATCGACGTTCATATTGTATTGAATTGGAACTTCCTGGCCAGCCCAAGGATCTTGTATGCCCTACACAAGTACACAGACAAGCAATGATGCCGATGTCAATAGACTATATCTTGTGTATCTAAACCTTTAGATGTAGTTATTTCTTTTTGTAGGTTAAATATTTTATAAGTATGGAAATAATAGGCTACCATGACGTTCAAAGTCCAGGTGATAAGAGACAGAACTGTAAAGGTGTGTAGCGTCATCTTTTACCCACCCTGAAATTGGAATAAAACAATCTTACTTTGAATGTCATGGTAGCCCACATAGTCTATTGCAATTATTAACTAAGGTATTCCAACACTAGTTAAAGTCTATGATTTATCTTGACATTCAACTTCAAATATGTTCTCGACCACCAAAATAACATAATTACGTTGTAGATAAAATAGTGGTCTGTGATTGGTGCTTACATCAAAGTTTTTATTTGACTCACCTTCGTGATTGGTTAATGTTTTAGTTAAAAGATTAATCGTAAAAGCAAACAGTGCTATACGGCACAATTCCTGGATTTTTTATATTTTATTTTACAGGGCAAAATATAATATTTTCGCTGAAAAGGATGGTCTGAGAAGTTCAGAATGGCTGGTTTTGGTGACTTTTCCGGCTACAATAGGCCCTATGGTTTGGATCCTAACAGGGAAACCAATGACTTGTACGACACTCGCTATCAGCAAATATATGGGTATCATACTCCTGTAACCGAGGAGTTTCAGGGGCCACCTTTGGTTATGGATGATGTTTCTGAAGATGGTATGTTATTGTTACACACACTGAGTTTAATATTAGTTCATTCAAATATCAGACATGAAGAATATGGACAACCATAATGTGATTAATTATCTGCCCATAATGTAGTAACTCATGCCCGAATGTTTACGTATAGAACTGGGAACATTAATAATTGCAGAAAATTATATTATAAGTTCCTCTCTTTTCTCAACCCATTTACAACCACTTCTCAGTATCTTATGTATATTTTAATAGAAAAAATACATGTCTACAAAATTATATATTGGTTAAATACTATTAATAAGAATGTTCTAAGCATTGATTGCATAAACAGCACTTTCATTGTTTCAGATAATAATGCTTATGTCACAACAGCTATAAGTGTTGCAAGTCTTATTACTGAGAACTTATTAAGTCACCCATTTATTGTGTTGAGAAGACAGTGCCAGGTTCGTGTATCAATATTTTATTTACCCACCAAGTTGAATGGTTGATATGGGCCAAAATATTTTTTTTCAATTTTGGTGGTTAAACCGTTACTCTTCAGCATTTAAGAAATTTAGAGACCTGATTTTCAGGAAAACTGAGGTAAAAGTTTCTTCTCTTTGCTTTCTTTTCATCGGTTTTCGTGAGAATTAGTGTCATGGGAATTTTCACGAAAACCGAAGAAAAAGTTTCACTACCAAATTTGAAATAGGTGTATACCCATATCCAAGTGACCTTAGAGACAATAGTATAGGGTCTATGCCAATAGTCAAGTTGAATTGTTAGACATCTTAAGTTGTCTATCAAATTAGACCATTTTAGAAGATTTCCACTATTTGAAGAAGCAGCTCCAAGCCATTAGCCTTGACCCAGATGTGAAACTATTGTTTATAACATTACTGATAGATGGAATAAGGACCCAACAGAACTTCAGTGCAATATCCCCAGAAATCAAAATTCCTCCTATTCATCCTCCAGTTTTTTTTTAATTTAGTTATTTGTTATTTAAACAACAAAATAAAATATTTTAACAATATTTCAGATAGATTTTCAAAAAATAATTTACACAAAACATTTGGTGTACTTTTATGTCCATTTAAATTGTGATCCAGAAAGACCTGTAAATCATGCTACCCCATAGTGCTACCCCTTTAGTTTGGACTCAACGTTTCAATATGATAATGCTGCAAGATTTGTGGGCACTTTTTGATTTTGATGCCCAATGAGATCTATTTTTATTTATGCATATTTGTACATGATTAGTATTTTGGCTAACCCTGCATGCAAGCATGAAGATTATTAATAAATTTATAGTGAACTGGCAGTCCCAACAGACATTATAAGAAAAAAAATTGAAAACCAATTGCTGTGCTAATCGCCAACTACAATTGTATTTTCAAACTATCTAAGAACCTAATAAAATACACACACAAATATTTTATCCAAATAAGTCAAGCCATTTAAGAGGAGCTAGGTGACAAACACATACAGAATAATTATAAATATATAAGGATACTTTTTAGATGTGTTTGTTACTAGTTTAAGGATATGATGAAGCTGGCATAGCCTGTAAATGGTTACAGTCCCCAGTAAATAATGAATTTAAAAAAATCTTAGACTTGCAGGATTTTTTTTAAATCTTGTTTGTGAACATGAAATTAATAAAAATACTAAAGAATCACAGCACAGAAATTGATACTCTTATTATATTCACAGGTCCACAATGGTCTGAAGAACTACCACATAGTACCTTACACCCTTCTGCCTGTAGTGGCCAGACTGCACCGGCGGCAAGATGTCACCACTCTGTGGAAAGGCATTGGCTCCACATGTATAGTGAAAGGACTAAACATGGCAGTAGAAGATGTAGTCTCCAAAGGCACTGGCTGGCCTAAGTGAGCATCATAAATTGGAATTTACAATTATTTTTTACCAACTCCTAAACATAAAATTTCAATGATTAAAGAGAAGAGAACCACGGGATCTTATATCGATATAAGATGCCATAATAAATAATTATATGGGCATATCAATGGATATTGCTCCATGTATGACCAAAAGACTACTTAAATTCTCATTTAATGTTGAATCAACAGATTACAGGGTCTAGATAAAAAAAAAGAAATCAATTTTTTGTGTAACCACTAATTACTCACTATTTTACAATTGTTTTTCAGGGAAATAGGAAAATGTGATTCTGTCTTACAGTTCCTACAACATGTAACATTAAAATGGTAATTATAATAATTTTAATCTATATATATAAAAGAAAGTCGTGTTAGTTACACCACTTATAACTCAAGAACGGCTGAACCGATTTGGCTGAAAATTGGTGGGGAGGTAGCTTAAAACCAGGAGACGGACATAGGATACTTTTTTTAAATTTTTTTTTTTTTAGGGTAGAGTAGAGTAGAGTAGGGTAGGGTAGAGTAGGGTACAGTAGGGTAGAGTAGGGTAGGGTAGAGTAGAGTAGAGTAGGGTAGGGTAGAGTAGGGTAGAGTAGGGTAGAGTAGGTAGAGTAGGGTAGAGTAGAGTAGAGTGTGGTTGGGTAGAGTAGGGTAGAGTAGGGTAGAGTAGGGTAGAGTAGGGTAGAGTAGGGTAGAGTAGGGTAGAGTAGGGTAGAGTAGGGTAGAGTAGGGTAGAGTAGGGTAGAGTAGGGTAGAGTAGGATAGAGTAGGGTAGAGTAGAGTAGGGTAGGGTAGAGTAGGGTAGAGTAGGATAGGGTAGAGTAGGGTATAGTAGGGTAGAGTAGGGTAGAGTAGGATAGGGTAGAGTAGGGTATAGTAGGGTAGAGTAGGGTAGAGTAGGATAGGGTATAGTAGGGTAGAGTAGGGTATAGTAAGCTGAAGTAGGGAAGAGCGGGAGCGAAGCCGCGGGCAAAAGCTAGTTTAATTATATAATTAACGCTACATTAGTACATTCCATGAAAAAAATGAACCATTATCTACCTTTTAAATTGTTTTCAGTATAAGCTTAGCAATCATCACTCCTTTCTACTCTGCAAGCTTAGTGGAGACAGTGCAGAGTGACATAGCAAGTGACAAGCCAGCACTGCTGGATGTGTTCCGGGAAGGGTTCATGCGGATCTTAGAGTGGGGCACACCTAGCAGAGGTCGAATGCTGCCAATATGGGCCATTGTCTTCCCAACTGTTAGCCTTGGCATTACTAAATATCTTGCTCAGTAAGTATTGCAAAAAATATATTAGGAATGTTGATAAACAGTTTAAAAATCATGGCAAATAAAGCATTTGATATTAAAATTCACTAATAAGTGGTATCTTTTTATAATTTTAAAGGCAATATTCAGCCCTATAAAACATAGTTGAAAACAGTAACTCTTCTCAAGATAACCATTTTACTAAGCATGTTTCTTTACTTTTCAGCATTACTTTGAAGAAGATCACTGAAAAGGTTCTCCGTTTCCAACAGAGACACAGGCATGAACTGAGTGATTCCTACAATGTGAATTACAGTAAAAACTCAACAAACCCACTGATACAAGACATCAGTTTAAAAGCTAATATAGTGTCTTTTATTGCTATGGAAATAATATTTTTCCCAGTTGAAACCATAATACATAGGCTTCATATACAGGTAATAAAATTTTAATTTATACTTCTTTTATTGATCTTAAATGTGTAAAAATGCAATAGCATGAAAATAAAGTGGTGTTTTAGTTTATAAATTTGTACATTATGTTGTTTCAGGGGACCAGAACAATAGTAGATAACTTAGACACAGGCACATCAGTTATACCAATACTGACTGGTTATGAAGGATTTATGGATTGCTATAACTCAACCATAGCTAAAGAGGGAGTATCTGGCTTGTACAAGGGTTTTGGAGCATTAGTGTTACAGTTGGCTGCTCATTTGGCTATAATCAAACTAACCACATTGGTTGTGTCTGAAATATCCAACCTATTAAAGCCCGCTAAATCTCCAACTTCTGATGACTCTGTTCACTCTCAAAAATATTTATTCAACTAGTCCATGGAATATCTATGAAATTCTAATGTAAGTGTAATTAATGAAAGTGTTGTCCTGCAAGGGTTTTTGAGATAATATTAAAGTAAACACAAAATGTGGGTTTTATTATACCAGCATAATTGTTTTTAAAACCCTAACTATTGTGTAAACATCCCTACAGTCGGGCTTCTTAGTTTTTATGATTTTTCCACTCATCAATAGAAGTTGAAATTAAAGTTTGGATCTTGTAGGGCATTGCTAATGTAGTAGATAATGTTATATATCATGGTTGACTACCATCAATTAATTTATTTGAAAAAATAAGAAAGCTGCACAATCAGTAAATAATTTTCTTTTTGTTACTTTTTATAAAGTTGAATTAGTAAATAAGTGAAATGTATAGCTTATTAGAGGTTTGTTAACAAAAATCAAATTGTTTTAAATAAAGATTTGATTAAAAGCACATTTATTTAATTTTTATTAAACAATCATGCCTTTTAAACTACAATAATACACTAATTAATCAAAAATTTATCCTGTGGTGTTGAATAAAATGTAATAATAATACCATCTTTAATTATCGCTTATTTAATAACTACTGCACTGATACTTAAGTTTTTAATTGTTACTTAGTGAGACAATACGAATCTTCCCTTGAGTAATCTGCGCATGATGACTCTGCGACCATTAGGTGTGGATATTCTAGTTTTCCAGCCATGACGATTCACTCTTCGAACTTCATTTGGCCGAGGGAAGTAACAACGCACTTTAGTTCTAACGGACGACAGCGAGAAACAATCTGGCTTCACTAAACTTGTAGCAGGTGACATCGTTGAAGCAACTTGAAGGGTTTGCCTTATAAGCCTGCAAACACAGTAACAAAAATATTTTTTAAACGAAGATACAGTGATTTATTGACTGTATAAATGAGATGATAGCGACTTACTTAAGTGGTTGAAATATTGCTGACATTATTCCAGACATGATAATCACAAAACGATAATATTTTCTGTTATATTTAGATATTATTCAGAGAAATCAGCTGCTTCTAAGTTTTAGGTTAGCTCCAGCTCTTCGGGAGTTCAGGATCAGACGCAGCGTCAAATATTGTTGACAATTATCATTGACAACTGACAATGACAATAAAACAATGTTACCAGTTAGATAATGTTATGTAGGTTTTTATTTTATTAATATGGATAGGCTCGCGTTTTTCGTTCGTTTTGTTTTGCTCGTATTTCAACAAGGATCTTGTAATACCCTACGGACTAACGTTTATTCGTTTTCATTATTCTAAACTCCAAAGATAGCGATTTGAGCTTGGAATAGTCTTTCTAAGGAAAGTATTCTTCAATTATGTAAATAAATACTGAACGTCGTCGACTTAAACAAAGTCACTTTGGTCATCCGAAAATTCTCTAGCTGCCCACTTGATTACATAAGCGAGCAATAGTCAAAAAACAACCAAATCTAGGTATACGTTAATGACCTTTGCTCAGTGCTAGAAAAAAAAAAGATAACTTTATGGTTTACGTGCTACTCTCTACTTGGAAGAAGAAAATAATATGGCGGACCAAAATAACAAGGGCGCTAAAAGATTATTTTGGATATATGTGATTTCCATCAAATCAGTGACTGGTTAAGACTTTGCATTGCACTTGTTATGTTTAAACTTTATTTTTTATTTAAAATATTGCATGAAAGTAAGTACACAATATAATAAATGTATTTTTAAGTTTGATGTTATTTTTCTAGCGTAGTACCGTGAATTTAGAAATCCATTACGAATGACTATTTATTGCAATTTCAGGTTCAGAATGTCAGCAATCAAAGTAAATTTCGAAATCGGACATATAGCATCTTTAAGATCGAAAAAGACTCCAGAAGGATTTACTCATGATTGGGAAGTGTTTGTGCGCGGTCAAGAAGGGGCTGATATAAGTCACTTTGTAGATAAAGTGGTTTTTCTTTTACATGAAACTTTTAAAAAGCCTAGAAGAGGTAAATATTATTTAGATAAATAAAAAATATGCTTACATTTAGAATCAAACAAGTTACATATGTAAATTATGTTATTTTGATCAGCCTCCCATAAACTATGTTGTTTATTTATTTAGTACTTTACTATGTTTTGACAATTGCTTTTTCTTTTTTTATTCAGTGTAATTTTTTTCTTGAAATCACTTAGAATTTTACCTATAAAATGTCAAAGATTTATCCTAAACATTATTATTTTATTTTTTGCAGTTGTAAAAGAACCACCTTTTTGCATCAATGAGTCTGGATATGCAGGCTTCATCTTCCCTATAGAAATATATTTGAAAAATAAAGATGAACCTAAGAAGATTAAGTTCTCTTATGATTTTACTCTACAACAGAGCGGCTTTCTCAAAGATCGCTACATTTTTCAAAATCCCAATGAAGAGTTTAGAAAAAAACTTTTGAAAGGAGGTGGCATACCTGTTAGCAATAATGCATTTTACACTAATCCTGATCAGGAAAGTAGAAGTAGAGATTCATTCACAGAGGAAAAACAGCAGCTGGTTAGTAAGCCAAAACTATCATCAGATAATATTAAGAAACACAAATCTAAAGAACACAAAGAAGAACTACCACATAAAACTAGTACTAATAGTTTTGAAAACTTGTTTGGACCTCCTTTGCAAAAACCACCTAAAGTGTCACCAGATCCCAAAAAAAATGAAAAAACTGCACCCCCTGTAAAATCAGACAAAAAGGAAAAGGAAAGATCTAGCTCTGACAAAAAGCAGAAACATGAACACAAAGAAATTAAATTAGATAAAGTCAAAGTGAAAGAAGAAAAAGATAAAATAAGACCAGATAAAGTAAAGAATCACAAGGAAGGAGAAAAACCAAAAGATAAAACCAGTAAAAGACCAAATGAAAGACCCCCATCACCAGATGCTGCGAAGAAGCGCTGCTTGAGTCCAATTAGGAGACCACCCAGTCCTCCACGATCCAGTAGTGCTTCTAGTATTAAAGAAGAATATAAACAGCCAAAACACAGCTCCGACAATTCAGAGCAAAAGAAACCTAAAATAGATGATAAGACACTTGATATTAAAGTAGAAAAAGATTTGAAAGAAAAGAAAAAAAAGGAAAAGAAAAGTCATGATAGAGACAAAGAGAGAAAAGAAAAGAAGGAACACAAAAAAGAAAGCCATAAATTAAAAGAGTCACCAAAGGAACCTCTTAAAGAAATACCTAAAGAGGTACCTAAAATAAGAGAAATTCCAAAAGAGAAAGAGTCTGCCAAAGATTCTCCAACAATTAAAGAAAAACCCATAAAGCCTGATAAGACACTTAATAAATTTTCACTTGAAAATCTCAGGAAAACCCCTCCTGCAGATAATGAAGATCGGCCAGAAGCACATAAATCAAAAGAAAAAAGTGATCCTGAAAGAAAACACAAACACAAGAAGAAAGATAAAAAACGAGACGAGTCTAGAGAGAAGCATAAAGAATCAAGTAAAGAAAAGAAACATAAACATGAGAAAATACGGGAAGCTCCTCCTGAAAAAATTGAAATAGTTGAACGCAGAGAAACTCCTGTACCAAAGGAACGCCCTCTGCCTGAACCAGCATCTCCTATATCTATAGATACAGCATCTCAATGTAGTTCTAAAAGTGGTCTGGCCAAATCATCTCATATTGGAAATGAAGATGTTAACAGTTGTCATTCAGATTCCGAAAGTTCTATCATAGCAGATGAAGAGGATACCAAAGTTAAAATTGAAAACCCATCACCGGAACCCATCAAACATGAGCCATCTCCTGAACCAGAACCAGAAATTGAACCTGAACCTGAGTTGGAACCAGAACCAGAGCCATTGGTGGAGCCCCCACCACCACATAAGGAGAAAAAACAAAAGCATAAAGATAAGTCTGCAAAACGGGAAGAAAAACGGCGCAAACGGAAAGCAGCTGAAGAAGAAAGAGAAAGTTTAGAAAGCATAGAACATAGGAAAGTAGCAAAGACTTCAGAAACAGCACCTCCTTTCAATGATACAGAACGTGGTGAGAGCAGTGGTTCAACTTCTGCAGAGACTAAGGTCCAAGATAATGGAGTTTCTAGTAGTCTTGGAGAGGATGCTGAACCTGGTGACCTCTCTCCTGATTACATGGTGCAGCTACGAGATTTACAGCAACGAATCATGAAAATTAAAAATAATGAAGATTTGGAGAGAGTGGTAAATCTCATAGCAGAGACTGGCCGTTATGAAGTAACCACACAGACATTCGATTTTGACCTTTGTTTGTTAGATCGCTCCACAGTACAACAGCTTATACAATTAGTGGGTTGTTAGTTAACAGTATGTAACTGTTTTTTTTTTTAATTGTAAATAACGCCTCAATAGATTTGCACTAAGGCATTTTGTACAGGTACTTGTTATGTCTTTTGTGAGAAAGATGGCAGCGGAGCAGGTTCAAACTGCTTTTATTTACGACGTTGCATTAAGTTAGAAATAATCTCATAAAGTTTTATCTATTGATATCTTCACATTACTCGACACTTGAGTTTTAAGTGCAATACTGTATAGATATATAAAGTTATAAGACTGTTGAAAGATTGTTAAAAATAATGTATATTTTGTACATTATTGTATTGATGCATTATTAATTAAGTAAGTTAATAAACTTAAAGTTTTTGATTAACCTCCAGTGGCCCAGGAAGGGATCAGAGAGGCTATGTTAATAATATTGTATAATAGTATAATGTCAAGTCTAATGTTTTAAATTTTATTTATAAGAATTTTATTTTGTGCACTTAACATTACTCTCTCATTCTGTTTACTGTTTAGGATAAAAATTGGCATTGCAATATTGCACAATGTTTTTATTTTAGGGTATCTTGTGTTTTAAACAGCAGAACTTACTATTTGATGCCAAATCTGATCATTTCAGAGCATTTTCAAAATTAATTAAAAGTATTTGTGTTCATTTTGGCTTGGTTTGATCTTGTACATTATATTTGTTACATAACTTATTTTTATTTATCGTAATTTAGGAATATTATAAAAAATAATAGAGTGTACACTAATATACATTGTTTCGTTCCTTATATTCATCAGCAAGTGGTGTAGTTTGTAAATAAACTTTTAAAATAATTTTTAATTGGATGTAAAAAAATGTGCTTAATTTAAACTTGGCCTGCATTTAATACCTCATTTTTAACTGGAGAATTATTTCTCCTAAGACAGCAGTTTACTAAAATTTATTTAAATATTCTTGTTATAAAGTTGAATTCATTTCAGAACTTATGCTGTTTATGAGAATATCGTGAGATGAGAAGTACCTCCAAATCAACAAATATGTTAATTTACCTTTTATTACACTGTTATGCAGATGGATGGGATTAAAAGGAAATACAAGTTTTTGCAATGATAATGCTTTTATTCCAATGAAATAATCATACTTTAGAACAAGATGTCTGAACATAAGTAAAAGTAATTTAAACTGAACAGTAACTATAGATTAATGAAATATACGAAAATAAACGAATGTCTATGAATAGGTAATGTCTGTATTCCCAAATATACATAGGTATACTGATGATGGATGGAGTAAAAATATTATGATTATTGAAAATGTGAAAAATGATATTATCTTAACTCTGTAGTAAACACCATATGTAATAGCAAAGAGAAATGATAGCCCGCCATGAGCCATTTCCTTTGGGTAGTTTATCGAGGACGACTTCCTTATGAAATAACATTGATTTTAGCCGTTTTAGCGTTCGAACGCGCATATTGCATCAATCTATCTTTCTCAATAGAGATGTTTCAATACTTTTTACCGAAACCGAAGAACATCTATGTTCATCCTTTCGCTGCAGTCGAGTCCTGAGTTCCATGACAAGATGTTCATCTCTTTTTTCCGTTTTTATGAATAGCTTGGCGCCACTTTGTGTAGAAGTCTCCAATGTATTCAATGGAAATGCCAGCAGCATGCGCAGCTCCCGTCACACTAAATTCTTTATACTGTTCTTCTTCAGTGCCAGGTTCATTTCCAACCAGCAGTATCAGTAAAGGCGTAGATTTTCCTTGTAAAGAACTGTCAGGATCACCATTTCCTCCTTGAATTTGTTTATCATCAGCTATAAAGTGGTTACAAAATTCCATAATTTGTATGAAGCTGTGAATATGTGGCGGAGCTTTGCGAGGATATTTCAGGAGTGGTAGAGGTTTCGATTGTCCCGGGCGTTGTGCTCGTAGGAACCGAGATCCGCTCCGTAACTGAACTTCAAGCCAACGAATGGCGTCACGAGCTGTACTTTCATCACGTTTAAGGTTATCCAACTCTTGGAGAACTGAAAGTCATAAATAAAGTACTTATAAAAAATAAACAGGATATTTTGTCTAAAACCACCAAGTGAGAGGTTCAGCACGTCTCCGTTTTGTACTTGGGACGGCATCGCCACTAAGGCCCGTATTAATAAACGATGCTCAACTCCGTCCTCAAGTGTGATATCATTTGATCCCCGATTATACGATGACAGAAGCTCAAGATCTTTGCTAATTAAAAAATACATGAGTACGGGATCTCAGTTACCAAAATCAGCTCCTCAATGCGCTGTACTCAAGCTTAGCTTACGTGAACGATTACATCACATTGGCCGAAGTTTAAAATAAAATGCCTTTTAATGGGAATATAAAATACCGAATCTTGAACAAATCTGATTTTTTATTTATTTACTTGGCAATCCAAAAGGATTTGAAGCATTTCTTGCATCAATTTTTGATAAACGATATCGCAAAGGCCATAAAATAGCATAATAGTACTCTCTATTTCGTCGTAATACCTAATTAATTCGACCCAAAATATTTACAAACTCCATGTTTCGCGCTACGATAATGACGACCTCAAGTCCCGGTCGGTCTACACTCATGATCTGGCAGCTAAGTACAGAGATTGTTGTAAATTTAAGTTTCGAGTTTGGTTTATTAATCAGACAACACTCTGCTGATGCCGTAAACCTAAGCTGAGCTTGAGCTTAAGCTTGTGAATCTCGTTTATTAATACGATCAAGACCTCAAGCTTGGTATTAAGTACGAGATCTTGGGCTGAGGAACGTTTATTAATACGGGCCTAAATCAATAGGTAATTTCAAAATAAACAAATATTGATTTGTTTTTAAATCTTACCAACAGTAGGAATAAGAAGAACAAAATTTCGAGCGCGAAGCAGTTGTTTGACGCGTCGCAGATGTTTGTGCAGGGCGTTTGTGTCGAGAGCCAGTAGCGCTGGCGCAGGTGACTGGCCACTGCGTTCCAGCTCCCGGACCTTTGACGCCAGCCAAAGGCGTCCAAGTCGTTGCAATAGCCCTCCATCACTTGATTCAACCTACATATCAAGAAAATAATAAAGTATTAAAAAAGGTCATCTTTAGATTTTTTTTAGAATTAAGTCATTGGGCACACATTTACTTACATGGGGTTTCTTAGAGTTATGCCACTCTTTGCTTCTCTTGTGATTGAGTTTTGTAGTCACTTTAGGAGGTGTTACTTTTTTTAAGTAAAATATTTTTAATGACCTGTTGAATCTAATTCGAGGTATTATTTTGGCAATATTATTTCCAAAATCGACAAAATTCAATATTCTTACAATATTTTCTTCATAGAATGACAATTTGTATCGATCTAACATTTGCCACTCAGCAGCATCTTTATCATATTTGCAGATGTTGGTTCCACGCAGATTAATGTCTTCAGGTAAAGGAATGGTTTTATATTCCAGTTTCAATTTTTTTGCTACACTACGAGCATATTCCAAAATATGGCACTCTCTGTTTTCATGTGGTTTTGGATTAAAATAGAATGTCAAAATATTTAGCAAATCTACAACACATTGAAAAAGTGACTCTCCACTGTCCCCACATGATAATATTAAATCTTTTTCATTAAGAGCCCAATCCTGAAGTAATTTGATACTTGATAGAAAATTATCACCAAGTAAAAAGTTCTGTAACCCCTGCACATCTAGAATGTTGTTGTTGTAACTGTTGTGTTGGAAATCACTTTCAATGCTGTTTTTTTTTGCTTCCAAGTCACCATTCAAAACAGTGTCTTTATTAATAACTTCATTGTTGCCTTCTTTTTTATTTTGACCATTATCCTTTACAGTTATTTCTTCATTATCAGAAACATCATAGCATGAGTCCTCACTGACAGAGCCATCTGTGTGTCCAGTAGAATCTGATAAATTTTCTTCCTCAGAACATGACTCTTCTGTGAGTTCTTGAGCCTCTATGTCACTACTTTCGGTATCTAAATCACTCATATCAGAACTGTCACTCGAGGCCAGGCGCCTGCGTCGTCGCCGTTTTGTTAATGCTTTTTTAGAATTATTCTTAGCATCACCATTAGTCATTGGTTCTTTGTTCTCTTCTAGTACAGTATCTTTTGATGTGCTATCAAGACTATCTTGAATGTCATTATTTATTTTTTCTGGCGATTCATCTAACACGGGAGATTTATTAGTTTCAACTGCTTCTAAAATTTGATTATTTCTCGGTATATGCTGAGCTGCATTTTTTGATTTATATTTATATGCTGGATTTTTAAGTCCAAATGATTGCAGTTGTTGTAACAATTTTTGCAGAAGTTGTGATAATAGTGCTAATGTAAAAGCTTTACACGCAAAAGCTTTTACTTCATCAGTTTCGGACACTTTTGTTATAGTAAACAAACAAATCAGTACAATTTTATGCACAAGATTCGCATTTAAACAAGATGGGTTAGAGCCTTCCTCATCAACTGCCTGTGTATATTCATTGAAATTTTTATCTACATCAGGCAAAGGAGATTTAACAAAATCCATTGCAACTTTCAACTCATGGGCAATAGTGCTGCATCTCTGAGGAATATTGGTATCATTCTTATTAAAATACCAAATCTCTATTAAAGAGAGAAAGTTGGTTATTGTATTTTGGATGTGTTCTGTTTGTGTCAGTGATTCAGGACTATTAAGTGAATCAAAAAATTGGGCATTTTTTTCAAATATCTTTGTCAAGTTTCCAGTTGCTCCTTCAAATGGCGTTGTACAACTTAAACAGTGAATATAGTAGCAAACTGAGTCTAAGTTATAGTTTTTGTCATTGTACAAATTGCCCAGTTGATTATAAGGCATCCCTAAAGACATATCAACATGTGCAGCTTGGAGATAATATCGAGCAGCTATAGATGGTTCGAAAGCATGAAATATTTCCACTTGATAGCGACTTAGGTCTCCCAGGTAAATCAGACATGAATGCAAAGCTGATCGACTAAACTGTATTTCCTCATCTGTAGGAGTCTCGTTATTATCAAGGTATTCACCATCTAAGTGCAATGATGTATAATCCAGCTCTTTTATTTGCACCTTCATATCTGATTCAATCCTTGAAATTAAGTGATGAAAATGCCCGATTCCACAAACAATATGAGTAAATAGATAGCTATCATTTTCACTGTCTGTTTCTCTTAATTTCTTTGCTGTAGAAACAGTTTCATAGTATACTTTCCTCCAGAGTAGTTCAAGTGATTTTTTACCATAATTGATGGGATCAAGAAATACAAGTTTCTCACAATTATCTCTTAGTTTTTGTCTTTGAACTTCAAGATGGGTAGAGAAGAGGTCAGTGATCGACCGACTTGCAGTTGTCAAATCACCTATGCGTCTTGCTACATCACTGACATACCTGAAAATGGTAAGAATTATACATATTTACAGTGTAGAATCTTAATATAAACACATCTAAATATAGTAGAAGAAGGATTTGTACACTGGAAATTGATAAGTATCCCGAAGTGACCTACATGAAGTCAATTAAGTAGACCATGTATAAATTTCTATTCCACTTGTTATTTTCCGATTGTTGAAATATATGTACAAAAACAATGTAGCTCTGAAAATGGTGTGTTAAAGTAGAATTCTCACCGATAGAGTTTTTTGGCACGTTCTGTGCGCTCGGCAGCTTTAGCCTCCAAAATTTCGTTAGATCCCTCCTTCATTTTCAAGTCATTTTATTAACTTGTGAAGCCGTAGATTCCAAAAATACTTCTTTTGCCTTTTTTGCGTTACCAGAACTCACAGAAATCATTTCGATAACACCATTTTTCACATTGATAAAGTATTTTTTTAGATATCTGCGCATTAATGACACTGTCAATCACAGGATGGGTCATGACATGAATGAAGACGTCATGAAGAATTGAAAATTGAAAGAAAAGAAATAAACATGGAATTACTAGATATTACGAAATAGAATTCTAGTCTACAATTTCACAACAATAGCTCTTCTCTATGATAATCCCTGTCCATCCAAAGCAAGCAAAGGTGTAGGGAAAAATTGCGATTTAAAGTGGCTGGCGACTGCGACTGAAGGCCGAATCATTGCCATCGTTGGTTAGTCGAGTCATAGCGATATCGCTTGCTCAGTCGCTACCAAAGAGAATAGGTCGCTACTTAATTGAATGTTTGTCTAACCGTTCTAATTTAAAGTTTTTTGTACCTGAATGCTTCAAAAATGGAGTAACATTTTTGAAGTGAAAACTTCTTTAGCGGCGTTAAGCACTTTTTCTGTAATGGGTATAAAATCTTAAACTCGCGTCAGGACACGTGACCTGAACGAAAAAGCGTAAACGGATGGAGAGTATTTAATGTAAAATAATTGTAATAGTTTTATAGTGTTAAATTTTTAATGTAATATAAATTGTCATGTTTGTGTACGATAGCGCAATAAATGAATATTGTATTCTACCACATAAATGATAGTACTTTTATACTGATAAAGCAATTGGTGCAAAATTATTCCCTAACCATTCCAAAATATCAAACATGCTCAACGTTAATAATCAAGTTTTCACTTCTGCCTGCACTCCCGGAGTGCAACCCGTCTTTTTTTTTAAATTGTATGATATAATTATAAATAAATTATGATAACATTAAACAATTTAAAAAAAGATTAATTAAGCAGTCTGATGCAACTGCATCAAATCTCAGGTTGACAGGTTTAACTAAAATAAATTAACTGCGTCAGATTCCATTATTAAATATGGTATGATCTATCGTAATGTCAGTCATCACAATGCAAACGTTTTTTAAAATCGCCGGCGATGTGCTCGATGTCAACGTAGTGTGTGACAAAAAAATGTTTAAATAAAATAAAGATAATTCGTAAATTGATTTCTAATAGTACTATTGTGACACAAAATTGGTGAACCAAAGCCTTCCCCTAAGCGTCACCACATCGAACGTTCCTGTGCGTCCCGCATCCATCGGTTTCCTGCTACCTTCACCAGGTCATCGGTCCAACTTGTAGAAGGCCTTCCAACACTGCGTCTTCCGGTACGCCTTCGCCACTCCAAAACCTTTCGGCCCCAACGGCCATCTGTTCTGCGAGCGATGTGCCCTGCCCATTGCCACTTAAGTTTGGCAATTCTTTGTGCTATGTCAGCAACCTTAGTTTTCCTGCGGATATCTTAATTTTTTATTCGATCACGCAAGGAAACCCCGAGCATAGCAGCCCTTTCCATTGCTCTTTGGGTGACTTTAAGTCTCAGTTCACCAGGTCATAAAATCTTATTTAAAAAAAAACGAAAAAGTTGTCTTTGGTGAAATGTAATGATGACGGGCGAAAAATCCAATCAAAATACAAAAGTGGAAAATTAAATAACTGGAAATAGCTAGCGGAATAATAATATATACATCGACATTGCGAATATAATCTAAATAAAGTGCGGTATAAACGTGGTGCTCCATTGCAGAACGAAACTATACGACAGCAAGTGAGTATTTCTAATAAAACGAAGAGTTTTTGTTTGCCATTCAATGCAACTCAAGAATAAATTATATTCTAGTTTCGGTTGTAACTATTAGGAATGTTTGTTAATTACCAACATATTATTTAGCATAAGGAAGATTACAACGTGGTTACACATAAGGTGCTTAGATATGGTGGTGTACTTCGTGTTGTTGATTATCTAGTAATACCATTTCATTATAAAGCTAATGAAATGACCCATAAACTATTTCATGTTTTTAGCCACCTCATTGTTTAGTGTAACCTCCCTTTTGCAAAGTTTGAACCTATTTGACAAACATTATCCATCAGTACAAATACTGAGACTATTACAATAAAAACAAATATCCAGTTAAATATTTTATAATTTCAGGGTCAACTACATTTTTAGTCATGGACAGTCAGCCTTGCATATTTCTGGGCATCAAAATTAAACCTGGCCCAATAGAGCGCCACAAAATTGAAAATTTTGCTTTAGATAACACAGTGGATAGTCTCAAATCTGAAGCAGAAAAGAAAACAAATGTTCCATCAGCATCCCTGGGTAAGATTTCTTGACTAAACTGTATAATTAATAATAAAAAAATTTTAGTTTACACTATGTATTCCAGAGTTTACATTTTCACAGTAGTGGTACATAGGCGGACTTAATGCAACAAGGCATTCTCTCCCAGTCAACTTCACTAATAGGGGACAAGGGACCTGTACCATATCCTCCAGGCACTTGAATCCTGAAACAGACATCAGAACATCTCGTAGAGGCAATGTCCAGGACTAGAGGACTTACAAACTGGAAGCCCTCTGGTACTTAATGCTGAGTGTCATTATGCTACTTTTTATCATTAAGTTCCTATAGTCTAAATGGGGGGAGCAGAGCCCGGAGAAAAAGTATTTTATTGTGCTGTATTGAACATTATTTTTGATAGAACATTTACTAAACATATTTACAGAACTGATACACCATGGCAAGATCTTGAAAGGTGATGCTACTCTCCAGGACAGTGGTGTCAAAAGTGGGGAGATGGTGCATGTTGTCAAGAAGAAGGTCCACACAGCACCCGCTCCTCCACCATCATACTCAGATGCTGAGCTGCAGCAACTTAATACCTCTCTGAGGACTCTTGGGTGCACCCCTAATGCTCCTGGGTGGACCAGGGCGATGCAGGTAGCCAGTATTACTCATGTGTTCAGTAATTACTCTATAATTTTTGATGTGCAACATGTATTGGTGTATGTTGGAAGTAAACAAGACTAGATTGTGATGGCAAATGGCATGATGCTGTCATGCCAGATAGCCCTGCTATGACTCCACCCTCGACTTGTGTGGTGCATATGCTTATACTCCTTAAAACTCTATTTTTTCTTTATTTTACTCCATAATTTCGTTCTAAATTTTTATTATGAATTCTAATTTTTCTATTAAATATTAACATAGATTGTCTCATGAAGACCAATGTCTCTTTGAGATTAGTCCCTAAAAAAGTAAAGAGAAATAATAGACCAATTTTTTTTTTATTTTAACCTTTTTTTTTGTCTTACTACTAGGTACAGGTAAATCTTTAAATAATGTAAAAGTGGACAGGACATTTATCTTGGTGATAGCCTTTATTTGAAAGACTTCGTTTTACACTCATAGCAAACTTTTCCAGTTCTGTCTATATTAAGTTTGCATATTCAATTTGTTCTATTGATCATGGTATTACTTTATTTGTAGTTGTTGAATGATGAGTCTGCGATGGCTGAGATTGTGGAACAAGCGCCCTGCATTGGAGAGGACTGCGTGGCTTTGTCCATTCTTCATGAGGTAGAGTTGCTTGCTGCGCTGGGAGCAAATATACACACCATGAGGCGAGGAGCGAATGCTCATCCTGAGCTGCCAGCTGCCCTGCGACATCTGACGCGGCTTGTGCGCTCACGCTCTAATACTACATCCTCTACTGAAAGTGGTATGTCTATTTTCACGAGACACAGTTTTTTTTTATTTTGCACATTGCTTTTAGGTTACATAACTCCAATAACCATATGAAAACTTGTTTCAGTTCCAACTTCAGGGTTCGCGTATTCACTAGAAGCTTTATCAGAAGACGAAGATGCCGATGAGGAAGAGAATGAAGATGGTGAGAGGAACCCCATCACTCATGAGCAGTTTGCTGCTGCCTTGCAGGTTAGCTCCAACTACTATACTTACCATATTTCGCCGCCCTTTACATACACAAAACCACATAAGTCATAAGTATGGTTTCACCGCTGTACGGACGATCCGTACGGGCGCCCGGAGCGGGAGCACATGTTAGGGGCTAGAACATTGTTTTAAGGTGGCACTTCACTTGGCGTAGCGTATTCGCCGCATTTGTCCAAATATTTGTACATAGTGTTTTAAGTTTCTTATGTAACTGCTTTATTTTTGGTGTACAATAAAGAATTTATCTATCTATCTATCTATAGTCCAAATAGCGCAAACACGACATCCATACTTGGCATGCCAACAGCAAATAAGGCCAAATTCTGGATCCCGTATACACGGATGCATTTGGTACAATTCTAAAAATCTCAATACAACATCATTAGTCAAAAATTTTGCTGAGCACAGATTAAGAATATGCAAGCAGTGAACACGTCTTTACACGTTGCTGTCGCTCACACAAATGAGCGAGCTATGTGTGGACGGTATATTTGACATATTTGCGTCTTTTGATGTGTGATAAAAAACCGACAAGCGGTCGGATCGGCGTTTTCGCTTATTTGTGCAAATATGTCAAGGGAAGACGAATAAATCCTCCACACGTGGTCTTTTTTGGCCGAACACAACCAATACGCAAATACGCAACGCCAAGTGAAGTGCCACTTTTACAGCTTCGCTCTTTTACCCACGCTGTAAAAGTGGGTCACGTGCGCACCAACTTGGTTTGCACGTGACCCGTTGGTAGAACCCATATAACGCCTCCCGCGTCCCGGGCCGGACCCGCCCTCATACTGCCGCGATCTCGTCGCAGTTCATTCATCGTTTCACAGCGACTCAGAACGCCCGTGCTCCGGGAGTACAATCGATGTGAGTCGATTTATTGACACGAGATTTCTTATGAACGCAGTACAATGTAAACCCTGTTAATGTGATTACCTAAATGTAAATTACAAATCAAAGATGCTTGGGCTCGGGCAAGGGACGATATTTGTGATGAGATGTTTAAGGTGTGAATAAAATAGAATTACCTCAAAGTAAGCGCCAGTCTTTCAATTGGAGATATAGCAGGACGAAACATGTCTTAATGTTTAATTCATCATAACTAAATAGTTATCGACATACGAAAATAATTTAAAAATTTGCGCGGGTCATCACTGAGTTTATGGTTTAAGTTGACAAATGCCCTTTCGAAACATCTCGCTTCCAAGATCGGATGTACCCATAGCTTTTATATCTGCCGTCGTCGTCTCTTACAAATGAAATATACACCAATAATTTTTTAACCACTGTCCCCCGCTAGCAACCGTATAGTGCTGAACCCACGTTTCAGAGCACTGCGGGCGTGACCCGTACGGCTCTTGAGGGCACGGATAGCCCGTACGGGTGTCTCCCGGATAGCGAGAAGCCAGATTTAGTCTTAAGACTTCAATATTTCCATTATCCAACCTGAAGTAAGTTAGAAGGTGGCACATAAAATTCTCAACCTGCCAACTTGGGTGTAGACGGCTAGGTGGGAAACTTGGAAAATAGGAATAAGTCAATTTTGCCGCCCCTCATTGCTTATGGTTTGCATCATCCCGTCGGGCTGAATTTCGGAACAGCTCGCCAACATCATAAAAGGAAACCTTGTACAAAATTTCACGCTTCTAGTCCCAGTGGTTTTGGCTAAGGGTTGATATGTCAGTCAGTCAGTTTCTCCCTTTAGGGTCAACTCACACCGAAAGAACGGCGAAGGACAGCGCAGTTTCAGTGTCATATGAATTTTAACTTTATTTTCATTTCTATAATACTTATTATCGCATGAGAAACACGAACGAGAGAATTCCCCGGAATTCCTGCGGCGCCGCGGGCATCCGCGCGACTCGTTCGAGTTTCTCATGCGATAATAAGTATTATGGTAATGTTAATAAAGTTCAAATTCATATGAAACTGAAACTGCGCTCCGCTTCGCTGCCCTTCGCCGCTCTTTCGGTGTGAGTTGACCCTTTTACAACATAATTTTTAGTATATACGAAACCTGAATATAGTTTGTTCAGAATCAGTAACTAAATGGATTCCAATAGTTTTTACACCATGTTATATTTTTTCCCAAATATATTTAAAAAGGTCACAAGTTGAACATCACCGACACTAAGTACAACCAGGTCATGGCAGATCATAGCGAGCATAACAAATAGTTGGGTGCAAGTGCGAAACAACCCCTCAGTCGTCTGGATGGCCCGCTGATTATGTGTTTTTGCCGACGTAACAAGCTTATAACTTTGTGTGTTTTTTCATGATACAGTTATGAAATTTGTACATAGATTCTTAACATAAAAATACTAGACAGTATTTTCAGGTTTTGCACATACTTACTAAAAATAAGGTTGTAGATGTAGACACCCATACGCGATATAAAAAAAAAACAATAGCATATTCGAATTCAGGTCTTAAAATTACTTAATACGTACATATCAATTTTGTGTTATCATTTGTTTTCAGTGAGCTTGTTTGTGGCGATGGCATTGAAATATCTAGGGTATCTACTATTTATAAATTCCATTTAGGTTATTATTCACACCTTATTATTTGTTATCTAAGTACATTATCTTCTACATACAGAGATAAAGTTTGTTTTTTGTTTGTAGGGGGTAATCTCTGAAAGTACTGGTCGGATTGCTAAAATTTTTTCACCTTTAGAAATCTGCTTTATTCCTGAGTGACATAGGCTCTAATATATGTTGACGGGCAAAGCCGCAGGCAAAAGATAGTCAAATAAAATATTTTGCAATTTGTGGCTTTTCTAGTACTATTATAGCTCGGTTGGCTCGGAAGAGTATTATAGAACTATCCATTATAAGAACCGCATCAATTAGCTGCAAAATTGAATATTAACTCATAATATAACTTAAACATTAAATTGCAATTACTAGTTAATAAAGAACCTTTTTTGTTACATAGGTACACTTACTGTTTCATCTGATTTTTTTTTTATCGTATTTGAATCTTTTATAATTCTTTTTTCTATAATATCACTATCGTATATTTATGGCCATTTTTGGAACGGCAGGGAGAGGGAGATCAATGATAGTGTGACTGCTGACAGGGTAGAATAAAAAAACGTGGTGTCGGACCCCAATTAATATGGGACAATAGCAGGAAGAAGATTATGATATTTATGACTTCAGTTATACGAAATCTAAGATTATATTTTTTTATTATGAGTTGTAATAATGTCGATAACATACCAGTGGCGTGCCTACCATATAAGCCAAAAAGCCTGGCTTGCCCTACCAAAACCTCACCTAATTCATAGAACACGACCAATCAATTAATTATCACAAAAATCTAAACTTTAAACTTCGCGCGCTTACGCGGTTACGCTAAGTTGCCACTGTGTTGTGTGAAATTCAAAAATCATTCATAAGACGATACCAGGGCGAAGCGAGGATGCCATTCTGAGCGAAATCTCTCCGATCTCACTCTAACACTTAACAAAAGAAAGAGATGAACACTAATGTGTTGTTGTCTTTTTCTGCCTCAAAGGCTTTTATGAGGCTTTATCTTCTATCTCAACTTTTGATATAAATACGTCAAATTTTGAGTGTGTGTGGGTGTAATTTGTTATTGTGTGCAAATCCTCGTCGAACATTTTGTTCTAAAAAAAAGCAGGGCTTTGGTAAATTTATGAATGACAGAAATTTTTACGCATATTATAATACGAGGCGCCCTCTATGACGCGTAAAGTTGTACGAACTAAAAAGTACTCAGTTCAAATTTGCTTTGATCGGTTATCGTGTTGTACGTAATTATTGTTTTGTTTTTTTTTTGTTTTCCGTCATTTAACAGTTTATGAATTCGGAAACTATACTTGTGGTTGTGTGTGGATATTATTATGTGTGGAATTGATATCAATGGCCAGGTAGGGTTTGAGTTTTAAAGATAAATATAATCTTGTAACTTTACTATTTTGAATATTTCTCAGAAAAGTTAATAACAATGCTTGGAATACATCAGGTATGACTCAAATAACTTTGCTAGTGCCATGAAAATTCTCAAAAGTACTTGAACGCTGTTATTTCCTTCTTTATACATGGCTTTGACTTTGACTTTGGTAAACCGCCAATAGAAAGTTGGTTCTCTTTCTCGACAGTTAAGTGATAAGTGTGTTTTAAAAAAGCGAACAACGAAAAGCTACCGCTGTTTCAATTGTGAGTATTTGCCAATAATATTACATATTATTATAACGAACAAGTGTTTGAAACACCAAGATTTAAAAAAATATGTATTAGTTACACATTCATAACTAGATGGCGTTGGCGTCAAAACAGTAACATTAGATCAGTACCTAGTACTCGGTTGTTTTATTTCACACTCAACTCAACCTTACATTAAATATTCATTATGTTCAAATTAATCGTTGTAATAGTATTGGCTGACCATCCCGGCCGGCCGGTACTCGACAACAAGAGCGGCTTTCCGAATTATCTTTGATTGCAATTGAAAATCAGCTGTTGGTAGAATAACGATCACAAACTTTTTACGTTGGTGTAAGTAATACAATCATTTTTAAATAAAGATAGACAATTTGAATTAGAATACGATTTTTTTTTCTATTCATGTACCTATTCAAACTTTACGATTATTGGTATGATGATAAAGTTGTTGTGGTGAAGCTTTTGTTATCATTATTTATTACTTACTATTAACATTATAATTGTTAATAGTAGTGGAGCAATTCAGAAAAATCAGCATTACTGCACTGATGACACGTGGTAGCACGAGTTTTTTTTTTTGATAGGTAAGTAGTAGTTAGGTCAAGATTCCTTGGCTTGCCCCATGTTAAGGCATCAGGCACGCCACTGTAACATACGTGACGTACAAAATACGTCTCGAACTTAGGTACACAATTTTAATGAAGTATTCGATATGTTATAATTATACCTACCAATTTTAAAAAGCAAAATCAACAGATGCTCTTAGGTATAGCCAAAAATTTAAATGGTCCACACAGTCATATAATCGTAGGATTTTCTACCAGTCAACCATTCAGTCAGTTAGTCCTTGTCGAACTATACCATATATCTTGTCGTTCAGGCAGCAACAGAAGCTGTGTCATCGTCAAGCGGTCGTGGCGCGGGGAGCAACGACAGCTTGCTGCGATTGTTGCAGTCGGCCGGCGAGTCCAGCCGCACCACGTCCTCGGCCACGGAGTCCGGCACACCCACTGGAGGTGCGTTTACACACTGCCACAAGTCACTAAAACCTAATTTACTATCACGCGTTCTTAACAAGAAAAGAAGGAAATCGAGTTAACTGGCGCCAGGAAAGTATGACGTATACCTACCATGTTAAAACGATAAATGAATTCTTCTGTCGTGACACTCTTGTCGATCCTACAGAAGACGATACAATTCTTCCTACAATCCTTCGTACACTCGTGCAGGGGATCACATACAGCAAACTTAACTTCACCACTTTCTTCTGTATGAGCATGATAAGGCACTCGATATAGCAGTTCTCGCGCCTGGAGACGTGTACAAAGAATTTGAATATACGACTTTATACTATCGACGAAAGACGTCGCTTAATTCATTAAACACCAAGCAAACGCCGGGTCGCTCTCTCATTGTCTTTCTATTGTGTCTTTAATTAGAGTCTAATTACGGTATTCGAAAGTTTAATGAAAAATTATTAGAAATAGGAAAAATATGTTTAAAAAACGGGCATCGCTCAGCATAATGGGACTCTTCTACGAGACAGAATCAGTGCTAAAAACAATTCAGTAACTGCGTTCATTGGATCACCAAGCAAAAAAAATTCAGGGACTTTAGAATACCCTGTGCGTGCGCGGTGCAGAAGCGAACATCGAACCAACGGAATAACTGAATCCAGATTATAAGGGGGGTTTAGGTCTCATCACCGCGCTTTTGAGATAACGCCAACAGTTGTCATGGTGAAGCTAGCTTTAACTGAATTATTTAGTTCCGCGTCATAGAACATAAACCTCATGGTTTCTTGTTGCGTCTCCTTTCTTCTCTTGTCGATCTGATTCAAATTTTGTCCGACCTATATTTAGCGAACTGGACAGTTCTGTGGTGCTGTGTGTGGAGCCCCTTCACAGGATATGCGTCATCTCCTTTCCTACCCAGAATGCACACCTGCACCTTCCACGACTGATACGAGACCACCAATAAATACTTATAAAATCAGCAGGTCCATCACGCTCCTTAATAACACCGGAAATGTTCAGTGAAGCCATATCAGAAGCTATGAATAGAGCTGGCAGCACCAGAAATACTGCTGGCACTCCTATGGAACAAAGCACAGCCGGTAAATATTATCAAATTGTTTTCCACACTTACATTAGAAGCTACACAAAGGACATCACCTACGGTCCATACATTTTTGGTCCAAATATAACAATTTAATTTGTTTTAATAGTCTATACAGTGCTACTGCTGGGCAAAGGCATCCCCCAACTTCTTCCAGTTAATCTTTTCTTGAGCCACCTCGGACCAGTCCTTATGGTAGGCATCTAGGTCTGCTACCCCAAGCCGCAAACTTCTATGTCAACACAATACAAAGATAATGCCGTTTAGGCGCATAGCATTTGATGCTGGCTAGAAAATCAAAATCTATAGAGTGCTTCTTATAAGATCTAGAATCCTGAAATTTCGCCTTATAGCATAAGTATAGAAAAAAAACTGGG
Source organism: Mythimna albipuncta (assembly GCA_929112965.1). Lineage (NCBI taxonomy): Eukaryota > Metazoa > Arthropoda > Insecta > Lepidoptera > Noctuidae > Mythimna > Mythimna albipuncta. Next base: position 6,286,504 of record OV815973.1, read on the forward strand.
ACTGTTTTGTTGTTACGTCACAAAAATGCTTTTTTGCGATTCGGAAAATCTTCGACAATCGATTCTGCAATTGAACTGTATATTTACATAGGTAAGTTTGTACAGAACCCTCAGTGCGCGAGTCCGACTCGCATTTCCCTGGTTTTTATTTTTATGAAAGTATTTTTTTAATATTCTTAGCATATACATTTGAATACAACTACTAAGTACTAGCACAGTGCACCAACGAAATTGTAAACTTTCAGCATCATCATCGCAAAGTCCAGTTGCCAGGGAGGGTAGCGAAGATTTCTCAACGCAGCTAAATCACATGCACGAAATGGGCTTATTGGATGACGCCCTCAACATACGTGCTCTACTTATTTGTTCAGGTGAGAATATTACATGAAGTAACTAAACAGTGTTTGCCTACCTTTTTTCGTTAGGAAATTTCTAAATGATTCCTCCCTCAAAAGACGTAGAGACTAAGACGCCTGTCTGTCTTTCCTCAGTTGCTTTTTGCTTTGCCGCGGTAACTTTTTCAAACGTTCCCACAGAGCTATCGGGCATCGACCCTGCTTTGCGCGCGTAATATGCTAAGCACCTTCGATTCAAGATCAGTCCTTACCGATTGGCCAGACGTCGAGTTACCTATTGCTCGTTGACCACCCCGACGCCCGGGGCGTCTCTTGTGGTGGCGGCTGATATCCTTCGCTCGCATTATTGCTTTCTCAGTAGGTAGACGTCTACTACAAAGCAGTGATGCGCGCGAAGCTTTCAATTCGTTCCAGAACCACGGCCTTTATCAGGGCCAGACTTTCAGATCACCGCCTCACCTCTACCCAAGGATACGGCGGTGCTCCGCCCAAGCAGGGCAGACTTGTACTGTGACCCCGGATGTCTACCCTGGGCTCTAGAAAATGTGGCGTTCTATCGGCATTAGCGAATGTCGAAATAAAAAAATGTGTGGCATTCATTGACCATATGACATTTCGTTAGCATGTGTCAATCCAAACATTTTTCACATTTCTTTGTACAGTATAGCATCAGTCAGTTGTAATGGCGGTCGATTCCGCGAGAGATAGTCACGAAGAACCGTGCTCCGTCAGAACATTGTGCTCAAATGAAGGAAACGACTTGCTCAACCCAGATTGGCACACACCACAACAGTGGTGGTGAGGCCTGTTCTGAATGGTGCCCAAAGTTTCCATTTGACGTCAGTGCTTAGTTGCTTACTGTGCACAGATGCTTTGTAAAGTACCTGTGTTGCATAGATCGAGAGCTAGCACCCGCTTGTTATTACTGCGTGGACTGCCTCGAGGTCATGGCGCAGCATACGCAGGAAAAGTGTTCACAAGGGTGGATATGCACCAATAAGTTTCGAGTCTCGACGAGTCGCTTGCGGTCTTGAGCGATCTGTCGCGCCTCATGACGATACCTTCGTGGAGGAATATTCGTTTCGGTAAAAACACTGCCCATTCCAGAGTCTGATTGAGCACATTTTTTTTTTAAACTGAATACGCTTTCGTTGTTCAGCGCGCAGATTTTTTCCTTTCAATTGTGAGTTTAGTATACAAAGAGCTACCGCCCAATTTTAATTTACTTCTTTGTTTAATGGAAGGATTATTTCTTACTCTTTTGTTTCAGGTGATGTGAATGCGGCTATAAACTTGGTTTTTAGTGGGGCGATCGGTGATGAATAGATATTTCTTTCTATACGAATCCATCACAATGAAGTGTTAGCTCGTCATTCTATATGAAAAGTGATATTTTTCTCAAGATTACTGTATTCATGTAACTAGTTATTTTGTGTAGTTTGTGTTTGCAAAGACTGAGAAAATCAAAAATTTTCTCTTGAAAAATATTCATCATCTTTGTTTGTATGAATGTGATCACTATAATAAATATTAAAACAACTTCTTTTTATAATTTATTTATTTTAATAACCTTCTAATTTTGAAAATACTGCATTAAATTATCACGGGTTGCGAAATCCATAAGGGAAAGTATAATAAAAGTATGATGTAGAATAACATGAACTGTGTGTTTATATAACATTAACCTAAATTTCTAGAATGTAGATTATAAAAGAAATGCAAGATAAAAAAGTTGCAAAGATTAAGTTATATAATGCGATTACTAACGTTGATAAAAAGATAGAAAGGAAGTCTACACACATGTAATAAATGTATATAAAAGAAAGAATGTTAAGATAGAGAATTGACTAAAATCCCAAAGTTTGGTATAAAGCACCAATAAAGTTATACATCTTTGTAACAAACTATGCAAGAGCACAGTATAATTTTAAATTACTGTTTGTATTTGTAGGTAAAGTGGCGCCACCTATGTCTGTCGCATACATATTATATTCAATAAACCGACTTTTCTTGTCATAAAATTGTTAAGAAGTGTTGAATAAATATAATTCCTATTATAAAGGGCTATTAAGAATGGATCACTTGCCAGTGATAAATTTGATACAAGTCTTAGGCCTGACCTGCCACTTTCTATTCTAAACAACTAATGGTAAGTGTTCAAATTTTCTAATTCTTTGCACAACATTAATATAAGTTATTATAGTCTAAACTGCTAATGTTTCATTTTAAAATTCAAATTTCTTCTAGATAGCTTCTTATGAGTGCTGTTGTCTGCCTTGGCGCGGCATTGTTCTCGCCTCTGCATGCGTCGAAAGTACCAACCAGCATTATTGGGACTGGTCTCACCAAATAGCTCATGTTCCAGTCTCTTCCTAGCTTCTGTCCTGAGGACAGCTCTCTTGTCATACCAATTTAGGTCTTCACTTTTTTTAGTCTTTCCACCAGCTTTATCATCCTTTGTAGGCTGTTTTTCATATGTCTTCTCGTTGTTATTTTGACTCTCATTTATATCTGAAAACTGATTAATATAGTTCTTCTTCTCAAAATCTCGACTAAAGATATTACGGTCTGGTTTTTTCAAAATGTACTCATTTTCTTGAGATGAAGTTATAGAGAATTCATCATAGTCTTTTAAGTAACCACCCTTCATTTCCCACTGTTCATACTTATTCCTCCTCTTCTGTTTCTTGTGTAATTTTTGTCTATCACGTTTTTTCTTGTCTTGTTTCATCTTTGGTCCAACATATCTATCATCTTTTTTGAATTCTTCTTCACTTACAATGTCAAATGTTGCATCATGCTCCTTTTTATTTTTTCTCTTAATCACATGATCCTTCTTGGCCACTAGAGTGTCTAAATTTGTATCTGTATCTCTCTTTTGAATGTTGTGAACAGATTTTAAAGAATCAGCATAAGTTATTTTCTGAACAGGTGGTGATTTATTCAGGGTGACATCATCATTATGATTTGACTCTAATTGGACCGGGTTTGCATCAGCTCCAGATTTTAATTTATTAAAATTGTTGTCTGGCTGATCCTTCACAGGATCATCTTGTAATACTTTTTGCTCTTCAATGATACTAGATAATGGTGTTTTCATTAATTTCAATGTTTGTTCTTCAGCTTTCATTCTTTTAGCAACTTCATCATCAAGCCAACTTTTATTTTGTTGATAAATATTCTTTAATTTCTCAATGTCAGTCAGAAATTCTTTTTCATAGTCTGGTTGTACCACATGACTGTTAACATTTTTATCAATGTTATTATTTTCATCATCTATGCACTTTGTGATCCTTTCTGTATTTTTGCTGTTGAGTGGCTCTTCATATACCTTTTTGCACCTGTGTTGTTTAAATGGCATTTTATCTGCATTTAGTTTTCTTTGTTGCATTTGTATGCTACTCACAAGTGTAAGTTCTTTTAATTTGTTCCGTAGATAAGCATTTTCTTCTTGCAATTTATATAAATTAGACAATATTTTGTTAATTGATGGTGTTGTCTGCATTGAGCACTCATTTCTAGCACCCCACATGTGACCAATAGCTACGCCTGCAGCTGTGATGACACTTCCCAACATAATAATGTTGAGTACTGTGCTGAGCCTTTTATTTCTTCTATGCACATAAGTTTTGTGCTTGCCAGTATTTTCTCCAAGAAAGTCATCCTCACTCCTTATGGATTCATGATGATCATTAATATTGGGAGGCATTGGATTAACCGAAATAAATTGAGGATTATTTAGTTCCGTTGGACGGCTCTCTATTAAAGGACATTTGTCATAGTTCATATCACAGGGAGATGGTGATTCAGGTTCACTGTCACTGATGACAGAGATCCCATCTGTGTCTTCATCTTTATCGATATGAGTCTCAGCCGTTATTCTGTTAACAAATTGAATTGCTATAATCATGCATTTCTTAGGCAAAATGCTGGGAAATGTATTAATAATCGCACTAAATAACCAATAACCATTTTGTTAACATATTGTTAGTAAATTGTACCAAGTATTCCAGACAGCTAATGGAACAAGAACCTATTTAATTTAATGGACTAACTGTATAAATGTTACGAAAGCCAATTTATGAGCAATTTGAAACATATTAAAAGTCATTAAGAAATCCCAAATACCACAAGCAGTAATTGTTGGCAATAGGTCAAGGTCAAGGATACCAAAAGATTTATATTATTGATTTAAAGCTCAAATGTATCAGTTTTAAGGTATAGAAGACCTTGTGGAACTTACTGCTCAAGTGTCGGATTATTCTCTGCAAACTCGGGAGCATCCTCTGCATTCACAGGACTATGTTCTAAAAGGGTCCAACTCTCTCCTGAATCTGAATCACTGTGGTCCACCGTAGACCCGTCCATTTAGATCTAGTAAATAATAAAACACTAATAAGAAGCTATAGTTAATCAACGTCGTGCGCTCCAAAGAAATAAAAAAATATGCCTATCACGAAGTACGTCTAAATTACCATTTGCGCATCAGAATGTTGGCATACCTTAGTGCAAAACTCCAAACAAAAATTTTGCGTATCAAATATGCTTGGAACGGTCCAGTTACACTGAAATTTAGCTTTTTCAAAACTATGAATTTTGTGACCTGTTTTATATTTTGTTTTTTTTATAAAAATATGTCAGCGTCACGAAAGCGACTATGTTTTGTTTTGATATCAACTGGTCTGAAGTTAGCACCAAAACACAAAATGACTTAAGTTTACATTGTTGCCATAAGAGAAAATTAAAGAAAAACACATAAAAAAAACAATACTTTTTTATTTAATTAATGTTTTTGGCTTGGGTACTACATCTTTTAAGCTACGTTTTCGTTTGATTATTATATTAGAATCCAGATGTACACATTCCAATGTTTTTGTACCTAGTATTTGGTAGTAAATGTATCAGGCCGACCTTCGCAGCAAGTTTCGCTGAAATAGTCAACATTGTAATAAAATTCTGTTCCATTTTATCAAGATCCTTCCTGTTTCAACAGCTAACTACCATCGATCGATATGCCGATCATCATCAATGATTAAATAGTATTTTACTGTATATAACGTCAAATTAATCACCACACCTCTGCACCGCCTTTCATTTACGAAATGGCCCAAGGAAAATGTTTTAATTACCGACTACACAACTTGAACAATTTACCAGATTTCATTGTAATTAGCATTTGTGAACTTTGATTGGACTGTTTAAAGCTTTACTACGCGTTCCAAATGAGAATAGGACCGATTCCTATGTTTTGAGGACCGATTCCTATGTTTTGACGTCTCGTCGAACTATCAAATCGAAGAAATTTTGGCAAAATTGAAGAACTTGGAGATGAGTCAAATTGAAGAACTGGATTCTGATGAAACTTGTTTCGTTCACAGTTCATAAATAAATTAAATTTTTCGTAAATCAATTAATGTTTCAAAATTTCTATCCTCGATTTGACAGTAAATCGTGACGTCACAACATGGCGGGCGATCCTATTCTCATTTGGAACGCATTGTATTCAGGAGTGTTAGATAATAAAACAGATTCTATATCTTTAAAGTTCTGAAGAAAATAAAACAACATCTAAGGTTGGAATGTAGGTTTAAATATTTTTTGTACTAGGATCATCAATAGCATACTGTTTATCACAGGTAAATGAAATCGTCATTGCATATCTGATGCCAGAAGATACTTTTTCCACATAGTGAAAGTTTTCACCACCACTGGTGAACATGCTTACACGGGCTTTTCTCGGTTCTACAGTCCTGTTAAACTTGTCATCAATAAATACGAATCTTCCACCTTTGAAGTCAATATTGTAATCACCGAGATACAATAGTGTTGTATAGTGAAATGATTTGTATGTCTCCTGCAACAAGTAGTTATGATATTAAATAATTGAGACAGCTTGTGGAACACTCTCCACATTGACCTTAATATTACTTTGTACATGTTTATTTTACAATAATGTGTCAGATTTTCTTATTTTAACAAATAAAAAATATTATAAACAAATAATTATACTTTTTTAGGGTTCCGTAGTCAACTAGGAACCCTTATAGTTTCGCCATGTCTGTCTGTCTGTCCGTCCTCGCTTAATCTCTGGGACCGTTAGCACTAGAAAGCTGAAATTTGGTACCAATATGTATATCAATCACGCCGACAAAGTGGTAAAATAAAAATTGGAAAAAAATGTTTTATTAGGGTAGCCCCCTATATGTAAAGTAGGAAGTGATTTTTTTTTTTAATTTCAACCCTAACGTGTGATATATCGTTGGATAGGTATTTAAAAATGAATAGGGGTTTACTAAAATCATTTTTTGATAATGTCAATAATTTCGGAAATAATCGCAAAAAAAAACAAAAAACAATGTGTCGCCCCCCCCTCTAACTTTGGAACCATAAGTTTAGAAAATATGAAAAAATTCTGAAAAGTAGAACTTTATAAAGACTTTCTAGGAAAATTATTATGAATTTGATGGAAAGAACAGTTTTTGTACAAAAAAAACAAAAAAGTTGTACAAAATAATTTCTGGACTAAGTTTGTAGTATAATCCTATATGCAAGCATTTTTTTAAACTCATTAGTGGGTACACTTATTTTGACGGACGGGAAACTACGGAACCCTACACTGAGCGTGGCCCGACACGCTCTTGGCCGGTTTTTTATTTTACAAATTATATCTAGAAATAAAGCTAATCGCTACTTACTTTATCAACATGAGGGTGCCAATATTCATCATGTACAGTGACTGCTCTCTTGGATGTGATTTCAGAGAAAAATGTTGGATGCGTTAGATATATTTTGTTTGGTTTCACTCCAAAATGATGTGCCACAGCATATTTAATTTTCTCTTTTACCACCTGTAACCAATAACTTTTTTATAAAAGACTTGTTCGCATACATTGTAGGTTTTTGTTATTTCTACATACAAATATGCTTACTCTATAAATGTTGAAATCAGCTTCAGTGAATATATTTTTAGCATCTTCATGTTTGTAGATATTGATAAAGTGTTGTCCCAAAGATAGTGCACCACTGTGTAAGTCAAGAATTGAAGCTCCACCTGATGATCCACCTAATTTCAGTCCTTTCTTAGCTATAGCCAATAGTTCTTCGGCTTCTCTAACTGATATCACTTTATCAGTAACAAATCTTTTACATTCTTTAGGGACACACCCTTCATATTTGTCTACTTCTTCTTTAAATGATTGAGAACACTCTACAACCAGGCCTTTACCAGGCAATAGTTCAGATTGTTTGGCAAATGTTTTTAAATTATCATTTTTAGTTGAAAAGTACACAACTATAAGGAGAGAAAATATCACGACCATGCGAGATATTATTCTTAGCGATATGTTGTTCTTTGATGTTCTGGAAACAAAAACTATGTTATAATTATAAGAAACTAACGACGAAACTCTATACTTTTCTACAAAAATGTGTTCAAGAATTTTAACTCACGGTTCTTTATTGTTATTTACAACAACATTATTTTCATTAGCTTTGACATTGTTTACAGAAGTATCCGTACTTTTGCCACGTCTCCTGACTTCTTGCATGCTTGTTGATGTTTAGCTTAGATCGAAATTGTTTTATGATAGTGTATTGTATTGTACATTTAATTTAACTATAATTATGCTAAATTTATTTTTTTTCTGAAATGCCGGATGTAAAATAAAAAATGACAACTTCCCACGTCAATCGTTTGCTAATGTCAATGTCAGGTAGTGATTTTTATTTTTTAATACTGACACTTTCTGCCGAGCTTTTTGCATTTGACGTTTTTTTTTATGCTACCATTTTAGGAATTCGGAAATCGGTATTAGAGTCTAACGACTTGGGTAATTATTAGGATTTATTAATGAAATCTAATGTAGTCAACACGGGTTCAATAATCGAGGTTGATTAAGAGGTAGAGATCATTGTTTACTAGCAGAAGAACCTTATAAAAAGTACCGAATATAAGTATTTTTTAAATAATTAAATATTATACAAAATTACCAAATCGGTTGTCTTATTAGACGGACTTAATAGAAGTGAACAGATTGGATCCCGAGTCGGGAATTCGATTCAGGATTCCCAACCGCTCTATTTCCTAAATTGCCTACGATTTAACAATTAGGACGGTGTAATCATGATTCTACGATTTAGAACGACTATCTGTCTTGAATTCTATTTTTTTAATCTTCATCTATACAGCTTTTTCGCTAATGCAAACATATATTGAACTGATCGAATTAATTGGAATTAGTTTCAAGATCCTTAACTTAAAGGCCCAGCGCACACCGCTGGAGGCGCGGTGGAGCGCATTTGAAGACAACGATTTAATATAAACCTTAATCATTTTGATATACGGTCTAAAAAAGAATAAATTCGCATGCGGCGCTCGGAGCGCCTTCAAGCTACTACAAGAGCATGCGAGCTAGACGGCATGTCAAGGTATTTAAGGTTTATATTAAATTGTTGTCTTCAAATGCGCTCCGCCACGTCTCCAGCGGTGTGCGCTGGACCAAAATAGTTCCAGATTGAACCGCTTTTTTTAAATCGTTTTACCCAACAGTTTCTATTTTTCCTTTTTTTTAGCCCATTGTTTCTAGAAATATGCATCGTTACGGCAAGGATAAGCCCAATCTTATGTCGTTTCGTTAAATACGACGCCATTGATTGAAAATTCGAAACGTGCATTTTTCATTCATAGACGTCGAACCATAGATTAGACTGTCGTTCTATGAATGAATAAAAAGATCGCACGCGATATATAGCGCAGTGTAGTAGGTCTTTGGAGGTATGCGGAACAGAGAGTAAAGTCCCACACACCTCCGTTGAATAGGGAGGATCCTCCGACCAGACAGGTGTTATAGTCTGGTGGGCTACTGTCCGATAGATGATTTCGAGCTGTCGTATATGTTCAAATCGCACGGAGAACTTTGATTGCGCCATGCAGGATTTCGTATTTTCTTCGTAGTTCTTATGTGGTGCTATAGATGTTCATCACTCCCCTCCGGAGATTGGAGATCGATGGTTCTTGATGCGCGCCAGGCCAGCGTAGGTTGGTTCCAGTGGGTCGGAACCGATGCCGCATAGTTCTCGGTGAATCGGAACTGTCTGCGGTGATGCCCCAGTGAGTCGGGGTGTTGGTATCCCAGTGAGTCGGGATGATGCCCCAGTGAGTCGGGGTGGTGCTGTCCCAGTGAGTCAGGACGATGCTGCAGGCTCCAGTGAGTCGGAGTAGTGCTGCTGGCTCCAGCGGTGCGGTGCTTGTGCGACGTAGGGCTTGACTGTTGGCTTCGACCAGGAGAGGTTCTTCATGGCTCTTCATGTGACTGGCCGAAGGTGCGGTGTGCCAAGCCAAGGTCACTGATGAGGCTGAAGGTGATGACCAGGTATGACCAGGTAGGCATGCTGGTGGTCAGGAGACCCTCTATAGCCGTGGGTGTTGGCTGTAGGGCTCGCTGCTCGAAAGCTTGAGGAAGTGATGATGACGTCACGAAATAGTAGCTGCACGAAGGCTGCGCTGACGTTCGTTGTCGAGGGTCACCAGTTTGGAGGGATGCGGAACAGAGAGTATAGTCCCAAAAACCTCCGTTGAAAAGGGGGGATCCTCCGACCAGACAGGTGTTATAGTCTAGTGGGCTACTGCCCGATAGATGATTTCGGGCTGTCGTATATGTTCAAATCGAACGGAGAACTTTGATTGCGCGATGCAGGGTTTCGTATTTTCTTCGTAGTTCTTATGTGGCGCCATAGATGTCGCTATAGGTCCTTAAGAATTCAATTAAGTGCGATGATCTTTAGCAAATAACTTTGCTTCACGAGTATGACTAATCCTTAATTGGTTTCTTATATATTGGATAGTGTAGGTAATAAAATTAATCTATAAGGAAAAAATTGGATGGTGTAATTATTTAATAAAAAAAAAGACGTGTGGCACTCGGGGACTGCCGCGGTAAAGCTATTGCATAGCATTATTATCAACTTATGCAATTATAATTATTTATTTATTTTATTTAAGCAGTATTTTTTTCCTTTTTTTTTCTTAGATATTAATTGAAGTTACACTTTTTGAGCGTGGTGACCGATAAGAAAACAAATGAGTGGGACCCCCCACTCATTTGTTTTCTTATCGGTACATTTGCTGTTGAGATGTGTACGTACCGGGTGATTTATTAATAAAAGTGGAAGTTAAATTGAAAAGAGTTGCTGTTTTATTTCAGGTTATTTTCGTTACGGAATTTCTGGATTCTGATTTGAGGTGTCCACGCTCAAGGCCCGCGCTAGGAGCTATGCAATAGCTTAGTAAATCTTTCAGCGAAGGCTATTATCTATTTAATGTTTTTGGAATTATGGTGGTAAATCATTTGGCAAATGTATAAAGTTAGCTTTTTTGGCAAACATCGCTGAGGTAGAATGTCTTGGCGAGATGTCTGGGCAATAGATTTAGTAATCAGGAAAAACCCTTTAATAATGAGCTTTTTAATGAGCTATGGAACAAGTAGCGTATTTGTGTTTAGGCCAAGTGGGTCATTGTCTGAGCCGGCAGATTGGAAAGGGTAGCAAAGGCTGATTAAGGCAGGTTGTTAGAATACAACACGACTGCGAACGGGAAGCGATGCGACGAGATATGATCAATCAATTGATACTAGATATTAGAGCATAGCACCACCGCAATGTATAAATATAAGGGTGTGGTGCGGCAACGAGTGAAGCGGAGCGGTCAGTCGTCGTGACTCGTGGGTAGTTGATTTGATATTTTCCTGTGAACACTTACGCAGCGACTTTATATAAATATGGTAGGTATAGCAGCAACTCCGCATGCATGAAGGACAAAGTTGTTGTGTTGCATCAACATGATCCGCATTGAATCATTTCACAACTGCAATCGCATTGAATCATCCACGTAGGACGATGCGTTTCGTTAGTACTTATATTCTCATGTTGCGTTTAAATACGCCCATAATCTAATGCTGGATATACACACATTAACAGAAGTTACTAGTCTCTGGAGATTTTAAAATCTGACTTCGTTATTTGTCAAAATCTACCCACAGATTTTTTAAATTGCTAGCGAGTGCCAACGAATAAAGTTGGTGCATGTGGAATTAGATTGTACACGATTAGTGTTTTGATTTTATCCGATTAAATACTCAAAATGAATAAATACTCAATAAATACTCGTTTTTATTGGATAAATACTCGATTAACAACGAGTATTTATTGAGTATTTATTCATTTTGAGTATTTATTCGGATAAAATCCCAACACTATGCAGGATAAAAAAATAAACATAAAAATAATATTCTCAGTCGGTTAGATTATGGTTAGATTCTACGTCTCAAAATTAATTTTTTAATTAAAATGGCAACATTGTTTGTTAAAAAATAACACGGCCGTTGTATGTTGACTGCGTTTGCAATTATCAATTTTATTTTGAGTATTTACTCCAAATTTTCTGTGTTTCTTTATATTTTGATGATATCATGTTCGATTATTAATTGTTGCTAACAGACAAGTTCCAGCTGCTGTTCGGAATAGTAAGATAACGCCATGTACTACGAAGAAGAGGAGAGATTTCTCAATCCGGATTTACTTCACGTTGTTCGTCGCGAACTGTGTATGTATTTATTTGCAACTAATACCTTCTTACCAATATGTGTTTTCCTCCGGCGTTTATAATTAGGAATTTGATATAATTCTTATGTGTCTTCGTTGGTGGTGGTGTCCGTGTAACGTTTGACAATTTTACGGATTGGAATTTTACCTTGGTAGATCCATCAAATATGTGTAGAACACCTGCTTAGTGTCCAGGTATCGAGATTTACCTTATTTATTGCCTTTGAGACAAACGGATACTTCTATGTACATGTGATCCAAAGGTGTTACATTTTGACAGCTGCATGCAGTATCAGAATTGCAACAAAAAAATTCTATCTTTCAGATGCCATTAATTCGAACCTTGAAGTCACACCCTTCGGCTTGAAGTATGTCCCTACACATACTGAAGATGGAATACCCATCAGAAAGTTATATGTGTCCAATTTACCCCCAAAGGTAAGAAATGATATCAACTGAACGATGAAAAGTGTGACAATGTAGGTATTTTTTCTTTCAATACATTTAATTTCATGTGACTGCTAATTTGAATCAATAAAGTTGTTGTCAAATTTTTATCCACCTCAAGTTTCCAATAATTATTAAAATATTTAGGAATAATAAGATGACAGCTATGCAAGACATTATTTTTAAGTCACATACTTACAAAAACAATACTTGACTCAAGTATATATAAAAATTCTTCTTTCTTATCATGTTATCATCAGCTCCTGATAAAAATTACTTACTCCAGCTAATTATATTTCAGACAACCAGATCTGAGCTGTTTGGGGTGTTTGCTCCATATGGCTTCATCAAAAGCTGTTGGCTGAGGATGGGGGACAAAGGTCCTAATAAAGCACCAACCCCTACATATGCCTTTGTCACCTACAGTAATCCTGCTGATGCACATAAGTAAGTTACTTTTTTGTTATTTTACATGATCAACACATATTTATTGCATTATATTGTAGTGGTGTTCACAATGTTTCTGTGTGTGTTACCTGTTTTTATAGCATCATACACTCTTGATTTAACCTCTCAATCGTGGAAATTACAGACACAATAGAAAGACAATAGGCGCGAACGCTGTCGTTCGCTTGGGGTTTAATGAATTAAGCACACAAAAAGTACATATCCGAACCTACATGCACATCCAGTACCAATCAGCCTGCATAGTACTGCATGTAGGTAAAAATTCGGTACCGCGTTCCCCGCCAATTCATCGGCGCAGCAAGTGGCGAGTTGATCGCGCTGGCTGTGTACGACATATGTAGGTACCTACTTAGCGTGCGCTTGTCTAGCGTCAAAGTGTAGTGTAATGTTACAGCCACACCACAAAATATATAGGTATAGAAGTCAATCTACATACAAAGCGCGCTCGTGTAATGCACTCAAAGACACTGCTCACAGATACGATGTCTCGGTCGCGTCTCGGATCACTTGTCGATCAATTCTGGCTCAAACGCTCATTAGTGTCCGTCCACCGAGCGTAGGAATAAAAAGTGAAGTACATACATGAGATTGTCTTCTGTACCTATCTATTTTGCGGTCACACTACCTTACCATCTACCGGGTTGTTACCGCACAAATTATAACATTTAATACTGTTTATATTACTGCTTGAAGTGGTATGGTTACACTAGAGTTTACCTTAGATATGTCAATAAATTAGGTGGTATAAATATCATTTATTCAAGATGGAGGTTGAAGCTGCAGCTGTGGGTAATGTATGTAGAAAAATTTTAAAAGTGAAGTTTTGTTCCAGTTCCTCATTTGTACTTACATTGCCATCCTCATCCATACTCTTCTCGATATATTCCTCACCTTATCAATATTAGTTTCTTCTACAAAAATCAAAACAGTAGTTTTCTGTGAAAACAAAAGAACAAAAGTATTAAGTAGTAACACAGCGGTAGCATTTTCTTCCATAGATAACATTGGAATAATTTTCATGTCGTCGATACGTGCGTCGTCATTGAGCTCATGTTGCACACTGGACAAACGGTAGTGTAGCCATAAAAGCATTAATTACTGGGGTAATCATCTTTGATGTGCGAAAAAAGACCGCCGCCGGAGCTATTGTCTACCGCCATTTGTCATAATGATGGGCATTGTAAAAGTATGGCCATAAATCGTGGTTACACTAGGTGTAACGTGTTACTGAAATTATGGCAATAATTATTGGCATATCATGGTAGTGTGGCCGTAACATAATGCAGTACGCATTGTCGCCACAATGGTCTCGTGCGTTGGCCACCATTGTGGTGACACTTGGGGAGGTCACCATACAGGCGACACTTGGGGAAGCCCACATAGGCCTACCCCAAGTGTCGCCACAATTGTCTCGTGCGTTGTCCACCATTGTGGTGACACTTGGGGGAAGCCCACATATATGCATTCCTAGTGTCGCCACTAGTGTTGGGTAAATAGCCGGATGCTTTGAGCTATCGATTATAATCCATAAGTGTCCATTAATATAGCCTAGCGATGGATGATAACCGCTATTAATGTATTGTTAAAAAAATGAATGGATTTTTTTTGTTTAGTGTAAAATCTGTGGGTGTGAATATAAATTGGGTGCGTGTACGCAGTGTGATTCAATGTATTGTAATTCTTTTTATTTAGTGATCTGTTTTTTTTGACCCCGAAAATACTTCGTTCCATTGCTTGCTTTTTTTTTCGCCCCCCACGAGGGCACGGCGATGCTCCGCCCAAGCACACCTCGACTGTGTGCTCCACCGTGTCCTCCGGGCGTTCCGCACAGTAGAGACACCCGGGCGTCACTTCCGCATGAATCGAGTGCAGGAAACTCCCGAACGAACCATGTCCGGTGAGTACCTGCTTCATGCGGAAGGTAAGGACGCCGTGAGGTTTTTCCAGCCACGCCTCAAAGAGGGGACTTACCGCCCAAGATTGTGGCGTGCCCTTCCATTGCTTGCTGGCAGACCCCGAGTGCGGACTTTTGGCGTTTTGTTAAAAACCATGTTTGCGCTCCGTAGGTGAGGGTGAGAAGGATGCACATGTCCACGAGTTTCCTTTTAAGGGAAATTGGGAGTGGTCCTTTGTTTACTAAATGTAAATATACCACAGTGTATTCGATACTTATTATTTCGAAATTTTCGACTATCTGTAGGTTTGTTCCGACTAATATCCGACTACGCCGATTTTGGCGGGACATTCACTGACGGATAGCAAATGTTAGAAGCAGTTACACAACAAGCTAATACTTTTATTTTCTAGCGGGAACGGGACTTCAAAATATGGAATAAAACTTCGACACTTTAACAAAATTTGACTTTCATTGAGATATAGGTTTTTTGAGATGGGAAATCATCGAATGACTTCTTCCGCTCTTGAGTGGAGCGGGAGGCCCTGTCAAAGATTTACTGAATCAAACCACACCTGTGTCCTTCAGTTGCCTTTTGCGTTCTAGGACCACAATTTACAGGATAGGTTTAGGTAACGGCCCTGCTGGACCCCTACGGTTTTAGTGACATCTCTTTGAGGAATGTGTAGTACACGACACGCTGTTGAAGATTTAGGTTCGGTCTGGACAAAAGCCGAACGGCCGCTAGCTACATATTGCATGTCGTCTGAAAGTCCACCTCTACGGTGGCTGGTAGTCAGTGTCGGGTTCTCAGCGGCTGGGGCGTGAGTATGACGATTCTCTCATGTAGGCGGCTGTCTCCATCACTAGCATTACTGCTTCACAAAGGAGGCGACCGCCATCTATTCCCCCTCACTGCGGACCGTGGTCTAGACCAGGGCCTGGTGTGAGAGGTCACCGCCGCCGATTGTCCTCACGAGGAACTGCGGTGCTCCGCCCATGTCTAACTCACCTCCACCGTGTAAGCTCCACCGTGCCCTTTGGGTGGTCAGCACAATGGCGATACCCCCGAGCGTTTCTTCGCCTGTATCCATGCAGGAGCTTTACAAACTTACCGTGTCCAGTGAGGACCTGCGTCATGCGGATTGTGAGGACGGCGTGACGCCTCTCAAACCACTCCTCAAAGAGGGTTACCGCTTTGATTATGGCATGTCCAAATCATGGATATTTGATGACACGTCATGGAGTAACTTAGGCTACTTTTCATTTTCCCGTGAGATCGGGTCTTAATTCTCGAGGGGGGGGGGGGATATCTCTTTGAAATGATAACCTTGTCTTACACGATTCTCCCAAAAAAGGGAAATAACGAAGTCGAGGGTAACCGCTAGTACAAAATAAATATTTCCTATTGTACTTTTTTTATACAGTCATGACATACCATTTTGAAATTCTCATGATAAGCCCTTTAATTTGATACTCATATTTTGCAGTATTAAAAAAAATTTTTTTTTCGCCCTTTTTTAATAGTATCTCACAGTCGATATGTTGTTTTTTTTTAACGTCGCCCTTCTTGCAGTCGGGTACACGTTTGAAATCGTAAGCTAGAGTCAGATTCGCGATTTTTTTTTTATCGAGCCGAATAATATATATCATGTTTTCACTTTTACCAAGCGCTGTGTAATATAGTCAATTTTAAAATTTTAATAAAATAATTTTTCATGGTGTTCTCTTTTATATTTGTGAATTTCCAGAGGTTTAAAAAGTTCAAAATGAGTAGAACCGGGCCTTAAGTTGGTAATGGCTCTACAGCCATTTTGCTCATAAAAATGTTTTAGGTTTATTGATAAAGAACTTCACTTACTACAGAAAATAATAAAAAGATTCCTATTAACATGCCAAGAAGTCAATCTGTCTGTGGGTTCTATCAAAATACTATAAATAGCATTTAAAAAAAAGCCCCATACAAAAAATATGATTTTTTTCGTGTTATTTTGGTACTCACCTGAATTATAAAAATGGAAATGTGTATTTGAAAGTATCAAGCTATTTATGCATAATAATATTAAAGTGCTGTAATACTAAAGTACCTATAACAACAATAATAAAAAATTGTCAAATGCATCCTTGACATGCTCACCATCTTCACCCAGTGCATCCTTGACATGCTCACCATCTTCACCCAGCAGGTGTCAAAAGAATTGTGAAGAAATTCAGATGAGATTTAATCTGTAAAAGTCTAACAGTCCCTTTCAAGAGTGAAATCCTCCTGCCCTGGGTCTCTTCCCAGGTTGTTGCTGAATCATTTGATGATTCTTCATGGAATAAAAAAAACCAGAACTCATCAACTCTTTAACATGTGCACATCGCATAATATTTCGAACTGACACTCGTGATAATAAAATTGCTGTCATGATTTTGATAATATACTAGAATCACAATCACAAAGGTGTTTACTTTCCAAGTCACGGAATATTAGTGTTCCCAATATTTTGCAGTTTCTATGACAGAATTAGCTAATCTTAAAAATGTATATTGCACAGAGCACTTCAAGCGCCCGTTCACGAGAAGACCCTGAGGGGTCGTAACCTGCGAATATCTCCGGCTGACAGCTGGCACCAGCCAGCCGAGGATGCGGATGGCAGGGGCCGCTGGAAGCCCCGCGGTGCCCTGCGACGCTCCGAGGGAAACACCGCCACTGCTGAACCTGGAGTCCCAGAACAAGGTACCAAAGTTAAATGAAAGTCTATGGAGATTTTCATACATAAGTAAATTTTATTAGCATAATATGCTAATCTTCAGTGATGTGTGACTCATGTTATTGATGAAAAATATAAAAAAATATTGTAAGGAACATTGTTTTCTTCAGAAACCAACAGCTGTGATTGGGTTTCGGACAATGGAGACTCTGCAGAAGCAACTACAAGTGCAACAGAAGTACCGATGGTGAGTAATTTTTTAATTAAAGTAATGTTTTCCTATTTTATTTTCTTATTTTGACTAATCTTTTATTTGTTCAAGACGGAAGACGTTGAAACACAGGAAGAAGAGAAAGATGCAGAAATGGAGTCTTGCTATACCATATTAGATGTTTTGAACAGGGATTGTTTAACACATATTCTGGCTTATGTTCCTATTCGAGACCTAATCAGATCGGAAAGAGTCAGTAAAACTTGGCAAAATATGGTCCGTGAATACCTTCAAGGTACACAATAATGATTTTAATATATTTCTGTATACAGTGTAATGATATCCAAAAGAGCAGTACTGCATGCTGGCGTAATTTTGCTGTCAATTCAAGAGCCTATTACCTTAGTAATTGTTAAACTGTAAGAAATAGTGTAGCTGAATATAATTATATATATTGTGATTGACCTGGTGTTCCCTGGCAGGCATCCGCATGTTCAAGACGTCGTGGTGGCAGCACGTGCCCGTGATGCTGACGACGGCCGTGCTGCGCCGCATCGTGCAGCGCGTGGGCGCGTCGCTGGCGCGCCTGCACATCGACCACCACTGGTCCGCGCTCAACGACCGCACCGCGCACATCGTCGGCAAGTTCTGCCCCAACCTCGAGGAGCTCAAGGTAACTGGAACCGTGCTAGGCGTCAGCGCGTGCCCGCGTCCTAGCCTACCAAGAGACTAGACTTGATCGACCCAAACTATTTCTGAACATTCTTCATGTTCAGACATAGTTTTATTCCTAAATATGAACTGTCTGAAGTTTAGACAGTTCATGTTTAGGAATAGTTCAATTAAATTGTTGATATGGTTAAAGTTTTTCAAAATAAACTCTCCCTGTGATAGGCAATACAGGAATGACAATTTCTTTCCTGCGTTGACACGTCTTTTACGTAGACGCTTAGTCTGGGGTTTAATTTAACAAAGTCCATTCCGATACATTTATTTATGGTCGTGGTGTTGCGGAAAACAGCCCGTTGTACTATTCTATACATTTATTTATTTCCTATATGTTACACTATCATCTTTTTAAAAGTTATTTCGTAACTTTCAGATTGTCGGCATGCACACACGAAATTGGAATCCATTAATTTATGGATGTAAACAACTGAAAACTTTGTCCTTTGTATCATGCAATAAGGTATTCTTTTGTTTAATTTTTTTATTTTATTACTTTGTTATAATATTTACCTAAATTAATGTTTATTATTTTTACATTGCAGCTGACCGATTCGAGTTTAGTACATCTAGTCAAAAGTGAATCGTGCATAGAAAGCCTTACCGTCGCGAACAACACGCATGTGACAGGGCTGTTTCTCACTGGATCGAATCCGCAAAAACTGAACTCACTCGCGTTCTACAATTGCTACAGCCTTCAAGGCACAGTACTTAGCACTGCTATAGACTCGTTACCGGGATTAACTACGCTTAAATTGGACGTCTGTCCACACACAATGTGGAAGATTATACCACTGATTTTAACCAAACTACCCAAGCTTGAAGAGCTTTCGTTGAGCGAGTATATTTCGGCGGAGATGTTCTTCTCTCCACAATGCAACGACGCTTTCTCTGACGCCATCGCAACCCTTACTGAACTAAAAACCCTGAACCTGAGTCGTAACATCTACATCACGAACGCAGTCCTCAAAAGAGTCGCTCAGTCTTGCCATAAACTGGAATCATTGAACATTTCTAGCTGTAACTCGCGGAGGATCTTCCCACATCCGGGTAAGTCTATTATACACCTTTTTTACATATTCCCATTGTATTTTTAGGGTTCCGTATCCGGATCATTTTGTTGTCCATCCATCTGTCTGCCTTTTTTATGGTGGAAAAATCATCTAGTGACAATCCCCGCTCTTGGGCGGAGCGGGAGATAGTGTCAGACTGACTAAAAACCCACGCCGTTCCTTCGTGCCTTCATACCGGGGCTGAGCTATCTGTCGAGACTAACCCTGGCCCCAGTAGGCTTCGACCCAGCTGGGCCCCTACTGTTGCTGACAACTCCTTGAGGTGCGCCGGAACAATGCGCATTGTCGACGACTTGGGCTCGGTCCGGACAGTTACCGGACGGTCGAACAGTCGAACAGCGAGCTACCCATTGCTCGCCGTCCGCAAGCCCGCGGTCCATCTGTCTGCCTGTCAGTCTGTCAAGTCTCTTTATCTCGAGAACGCGTGGAGGGATCGAGTGAAATTAAAGCCGGCCAGGTCCGCGGACTCTTGAAGCTGTAAATCAAACTTGTAATTAATGGGAAAAAAGATACTTCGGTTTATGTGGCTAAAAAATGTACATTTCGACACTCAAGGAAATCAAAATTCATTGAGTACTTCCTGGTTGACTCAGAATCCTGAAATTTGGCATAAAGCAAGGTTTTCTAGCACAAGTATAGGAATAAATCTGAAAACTGTTTTGTTGTTACGTCATAAATTTTTTTTTGCGATTCGGAAAAATCTTCCGAGACTCCATTCTGGAATTGAACTATTTACACAGTTATGTTTGTACGGAACCTACAGGGCGCGAGTCCGACCCACACTTACCCATTTTTTTTTATCCGACTACGGCAAAGGCAAAGGAGGGTTATGATTCGGCGAGTTACGGCTCGTATCTAGTGGACGTAGTTTCATAGTTGCTAATAGGAAGAGAACAAGGGGGTCAGCTAGTGCTTCATAAACTTACCTACTGAGTAAAGCTAAGTGGGTATCTGATTTAGGCATATGAAATTAGCGTTAAATCACTAAGTAGATATCTTCTATAATATAAAAAAAACCGGCCAAGTGCGAGTCGGACTCGCCAATGAAGGGTTCCGTAGCAGCAAGTACATAATATAAAAGTTCTTGTAATGTGTTGTAACTTTGATCGATGTTTTAATAATAGTGTATTTTTTTCGATTTATGACGCATTAAAAAAAAAACTACTTACTAGATTTCGTTCAAACCAATTTTCGTTGTTAGTTTTTATAGTAATGTACATCATATATTTTTTTTAGTTTTATCATTCTCTTATTTTAGAAGTTAGAGGGGGGGGGGGGGACACACACATTTTACCACTTTGGAAGTGTCTCTCGCGCAAACTATTCAGTTTAAAAAAAAATGATATTAGAAACCTCAGTATCATTTTTGAAGACCTATCCATAGATACCCCACACGCATGGGTCTGATGAAAAAAAAATTTTTGAGTTTCAGTTCTATGTATGGGGACCCCCAAAATTTATTGCTTTTTTTCTATTTTTGTGTAAAAATCTTAATGCGGTTCACAGAATACATCTACTTACAAAGTTTCAACAGTATAGCTCTTATTGTTTCGGAAAAAAGTGGCTGTGACATACGGACGGACGGACAGACAGACAGACAGACAGACATGACGAATCTATAAGGGTTCCGTTTTTTGCCCTTTGGCTACGGAACCCTAATGAATCGCAAAATGTGTTGGTAAGCGCATAACTCAACAACGCCTGGACCGATTTCGCTAATTTTTTTTTTGTTGTGTTCTTTATTATGAGGAGAAGGTTCTTATATAAAAAAAATGAATTAGAGTAGTGTAGGGTAGATTAGGGTAGTGTAGGGTAGATTAGGGTAGTGTAGGGTAGTGTAGGGTAGAGTAAGGTAGAGGAGGGTAGAGTAGGGTAGAGTAGAGTAGGGTAGGGTAGGGTAGAGTAGGGTAGAGTAGGGTAGAGTAGAGTAGGGTATAGTAGGCTGAAGTAGGGAAGAGCGGGAGCGAAGCCGCGCGGGCAAAAGCTAGTTTACTATATATCTTAGTTTGACATGAAGGACACAAGTGATGTAAAAGGGTTGACTATTCAGTACGCAACGACGATCGTCGCGCGTTAAGTAGGTGGACATTTTGTCCCCTAATATTGCTTCACACAACGCCCAATCTACATTATGCTGCAAGGGTACTAGTGTCTCGCAACTTGCCCCCGAATAACAGCACTTTCACGTGACGTGGGACATGTTGGACAAATTTGACTGTGTTGCTCATCCAGCTGGGGGACATTCTGTCCCTTAATGTATCTAATGCTTAACGCTAATGAGCGAGAATCACAGCACGTGCTCGCCTAACTTCTTAATTCGCTCGGTCTATACCTGGCAACAGGCGAGCGAGCTTCGGGGTTCCCAGGACAGAGCTCGTTCATCGACATAGTCTGCCTACACTATATGTATATGTATTGTATTATGTATTATTAATAGATAAAGTTTGTTTTTTAGTTTTTAGAAGGTAATCTCTGAAAGTACTGGTCCAAATGCTAAAATTTTTTCACCGATAGAAAACTGCTTTATTCCTGAGTGATAGGCTATATTTTATGTACACGCGTGAAGCCGCGGGCTAAAGTTAGGGTTATAATGTGTTTTCTTGTCAAGAACCATGTAGAGCCTAAAGCTTGTTATTGAAGAATGAATTGTAACTTGAGTCGCGTGTAACTTAACAGAGCCTGCGGGGCTCGAAGGAGCGGGTAGTGTAGCGCGTGTCTCGACAGGCGTGGGCGACGAGGGCGTGGCAGCCGTGTGCCGGGGCTGCCGCGCGCTCTTGCGCCTGGACGTGTCGTACCTGGGCGCGCTGTCGGACCACGGGCTGCGCGCGGCGGCGGGGCTGCCGCGCCTGCAGCGGCTCACGGCGCGCGGCAACCCGGCGCTGTCCGCTGCCTCGCTGGCCGCCTGTCTCGCCGCCTGCCCGATGCTGCAGGTACACTCATACGATGATACTGCCGCGCCTGTACTCTCTCTGTTTAATCCTACCAATCTTTCGCCAGCCAGGCAGGGTTAATCAAAATATAGTATTCTGCTACCCCATTCCACAGTTAAAACTCACATAAACCTAACATCGTCATAAAACGACGCGTGACATTTAGCCCTAAGATGGGAGATAACGAATTGAGTATAGAGTAAGGTGTGTGTGTGCAGGAGGTGGACGTGTGCGGCTGCGACGGCGTGTCGGAGGAGGTGGTGTGCGCGGCCGTGCGCGCGCTCACGGAGCGGCCGCGCCCGCTCACGCTGCGCCTCGCCGGCACTGCCACCACGCCCATTGAGGTAAGCTTCTGACGGACCTATTCATGACACACGAGATCCCTTTTTACAGGCTTTTATTTGACTTGCCGACTGCCGTGTTATTTAGGTATGTATTGGTCAAAACTTCCAACTGACTTTTAAAACAGTTATCCCCAACAGATTGAACTGAAAAAAAAAAAAACAAAAAAAAATCAAAGTCAAAAGTTATTTATTCAATTAGTTTTTGGATGTTAAAGTTTTATACAAAGATTGATTCCCCAAAACGGATCCACCCGTCCCCGTCATCAACCGGCTTATTCTGTGAAAATATCACCGAGAAGACTTAAAGTAGATGGATCGTGAAATGAACTGTCGTTCCATCATCACAAGCAACAGATTGATAAAACAACAGATTGGTAGGCGCCAAATAAACTTGGAATAACGGTCATTGACCCTCCTACATTTAACATTTTTGATTTCGAAAAACGGAAATAAAGACAAAGCTGTTTTAAATCGACATTTATCGTAATCCTTTACTTTTTCTGTTTATTGAATACCTTCGATATATTGGAGATCTTAGGAAAAGGTCAATGTACTTTAAGTTTATCTGGCGCCTTGTCTATAGTCCTTACGCCACCTGCGTAAGTTCTCCCATGCCATGCCGTACACATACAACAGTATTCAGAATCTAATAAAAGATACTGCTCTACTTAGAAACAGATCCGTTAAAAAGGGCTGTGAAGTTTCCATATGAATAGTTTTTTTTTGTAATTTATTACAATAAAGACTTAAAATTTATAGACACAGCTAAGAGGCGTTTCCATTATGTAATCAAAAATAAGTTTGGTAGAAAAAGATTTTTTTTACTGAAAATAAAAACTTGGTCTCGTTGATGCATAAGATAAAAATTGTTTAGGTACCCTCGATGCCATATTATTTTCCGTTACCTACACCATAGCATTCAGCGCAGCTAGTATATTTTACGGTATGTGTAGCTAATATTATTATTGCTTTTATATTTGTTCGGCAGCCGGAGCAAGAATTCCCCACGCACAAGCTGCTGACGGTAGATGTCCACGACGACCGCAGCAACCCTCACCTCCGGCCCGATTTTGTCGATCGCATCTTCGACGATAGTTCCGACGATTCCCTTGGAGATCTCTACGACCATGATGACTTTGACGACTTTTTTGGACCAGGTATTTTATTTTGTGGACGGGTTTTTTCACGTCACTGTTTCTTTGCACAAAGAATATTAATTAAAATTTTCGCTGATAATACACACGGAGTATTAGATCGCCTTTACAGTTTTAGATACTGTAAGTATATATATCTACGTATTTGTATTCCGAACGGCAGTTCAAATTAACCTAGGAGTCAATATAGGTAGGTGTGGATGAGCGTACGGTCGTGATTGTAATAGCATGTTTGAATGACGTAGACGACGAGCTGTTCCTGGACGACGAGGACCTGGACGACTTCGACGGCGTGTACGAGTTCGGGCTGCACGCGCCCGACATCATCCTGCTGTAGCCGCCGCCGCCGCGCCTCGCTCTACTCACGCCATATTGCAACCGTAACAAACCAACTCATTGCAACGCACAACACTTGCAATGCTATCCAAAACGATTTATGTTACAACATACATTTATTCAAGGAAGTACTTTAGAATTAGTTGTTTTGTTCCAGTGATTTGTTTATATTTCTTGTAAAAAGTAAATCAAGGTTTTATTTAAGGCCGATTTTATTTTTCGTTTCTATTGTGCATGTTTGTATGTACCTACCTTGTTGTAAAAGTTATTCATAATGCGGATGTTAACATCATTTTTTTTAATTTGTAAAGCTGATGTTTGGCTTCTTTTAAAATGTGGTTGTAATTTTAAGAAGTGAATTAAAATAATCATAATACAAGCAGGTATGCCTAACTGGACCTGAAAATGAAATGCTAGTAAACGGCTCTGATTCGTAGTCATTAGTAATATAAGCAGTTTGACGTAGTATATCAACTGTGTTTTGCTTGTGCTATGAACCGACCAGTTTTGGACTAAACTCATTGGTTTGGAATGTGATGCAATGGTTAATATAGAATTATATTCAGGCCCCACCCCTCTAAGACAAAACATATAAAAGAACACTTTGTTGATATATTTATCTTCTCCGAAAGTGGATTGTGCGCAAGCACGATCTTGGGTAAGCCCAGAAGAGACAAGTACATTTTTATGCTGTTTAAGATACTGTTTTTAACTGATTCTGATGAAGGCGTTGCTGCTGCCTATTTCTTACAAATGAGCTTAGTCAGTTCTACAGAAATAATCGTTTAAAGAATTTTGTGCCTTTAAAGCAATACTGTGTAACAAACATAATAATCTAGTAACATATAGCATATTTATATTTAAAATAGCCAATTTAGCCAATAGCAACAATTTAAACTAATATCTCTTACAATGTAGAAATATATCATTGATGCCAGTCGCCCCGCTGAAATTATGAATGATATTTACTATGATGCAAGTGCTGTTAAATCGCTGGTATACAATATATTACATACATGATTAGGCTGTTGTAACTGAAATCTATAATTGTAAGACTTTAATTGTTATAATTATCTGTGATGAACATTATTTTCGCAACACGGAAGTCCCACACCTCATCTAGCTGTAGCCATTATTGTTTATTTATGTATAAAAGTTTTGATGTATTGTATTATAACTATAAGCAAAGTCTGAAATATTGTGATAAAATAAATTATTCAAACCTCATTTCTGATTTTTATGGATTATCTCAATTAATTGATAATACAGCAGTGTAAAAATTCAAGTCGTAATAGTTACTGTCGGAGAGTATGTTGCTTTTTTAACTACAGCTTCTAGATTGTATTTGATTGTTGATGTATCTATGTAACAAATATATTAAACTACCCATATAAAGGGAAACGTAAAGCTTATTATTCTTTAAATTGTACCTACTTCCATTATTGTTAGGAGTATTATAATGTAAACAAAGCAACAAAAATCCCTATTGTTCTTACCTCATAGTAAATAAAATGAAGTACTAAATTCAACTATGTTGATAAACTTGAATAAGTAGAATTACCATTGACAATCAACTAATTGAAATGTGATATTGTGATTTATAAAAATTTATGTGTCCATATTTCTTTACCTGCTTAATATGATTTCATGATATGGGCCTAATATTTTATATGGCAATATTGTAAGAAGTTGTGCAATGTTTGTACTTATTTATGTTGTTTGTTAATTCTCTTCAAGTAGCATTGAAGTTAATCTCATAGATGATCATATTGAGCCGGCCTCCTTTATACATAAGATGTTATTTCAAGTATAGAAGCAGTGAACTTAGAGGTGTTGCGAGTTTTTTTTTTGCTCTTAATTTAGACAGGATGTTTTAAGTTTAGAGTCTTTTTTCAGGTGTTTTTATTACATTACTGTAACTTTATGACGTTTTCACTTTATAAGAACTTAATAACCTAATCAAAGTGGTGATTTTTATTTGTTTTTTATTAAAGAATGATTTTTGTTTTAATCACAGTTGGAAAATCAATTACTATTTATATTTTTTAAGACTTTATTGGAACCTAGCCGATAACGCTTTTAATTTTCTGGGCATTAGAGAAAAGGTTTTGTTAATTGTGCCAATCTTAGTTATGATGGAAGCTATTAGTGCAAAACAAAAATTTTCTCTATTAAGTTTGTGGAGTGCAAGTTTTGTGTCAGTTATTTATTTTGTTGAAGCTTGCATGTTTTTATCCCTCAACAGAGAACAGCAACTATGTTTTAAGCATATATTTCATACATTTTTGTTTTTGTTAGACTACATTATTTTTCAATTATCTTTGCCCAATATAAAAACATGTAAGCTATAATTTTAACTTGTTTTGCTTGCATCAGTGATGTTAATTCGATTTTACATTAATCACCCGTATAATAACTAGAATGTGGAAAGGTTTTGTTTGTTTTCAATTATATAACATCTTCACTCATTTCTGAATGTGTTCAATGTTGTAATGTTTATAGAAGAATATATTATTATGTATATTTGCAGGGTTCACTTAGTGGTGATTTATGTTTTTAGAGTTGCATTTTGGTCAAAAACCTAAAGCATGAGATGATTTGTGAAACTTAATAGTTTTTATACATTAATTGTTTTAACATATTAGTAAGAACTGAAATACAAAAAAAAAAAAACAATTCTTGAACATTAAAAGATTTTCATTGTATGATAATTTCCAACCAATTTTTTTTAACACCAGATTTGAGTGCTGTATGCTGCATTTAATACTGGCCCTCCGTATCAGAAGCTTGTTGCTGATTAGTGTGCTATGTTAACCAAGTTCACGTTTTACACCTACACATAAACCTATTGATGAAAACTGCATCAAACCTTGAGTGCACTTCCTAAGTTAATATTCTCGTAAAGTTAGCTTTATTTTATACTGAGTGTATCTCACACTTGGTATCAAATAAAGTTGTATCTCTGAACAATTATATTTTTGTTTCATTATCATCATCATCTGCAGGCAGACCACCAGCAGCAGTCAGCAGTAATAATACAACAATGTTGACTGTCAATCTGCTGGACAACCAACCTTCCTGCTTCCAGTAGATTTGCACTCAGTAAATTTTCTGTTTAGACCAGAAATAAATTGTGGGCCAAAGCATAAAACCACTCCATACAATTTATGCTTTTTACCAGATACTTTTCTATATAATAGGTAAAATAAGTTTTAACCTTACAACTACTGTCAATTAGAGACAATAGAAAGACAAAGACAGAGGGAATGCTAGCGTTCACTTGGGGTTTAATTAATTAATTAGAAATAAAACAGATGAGTACTATAGTAAATTTTGAAATTATATTAACAATCTAAAACATGATACAACAATATACCTACAAAGAAAGATGTTGAACGTCAACATTAACAATTAACGTCATAATCATGGGTTTTAATGTAAAGATTCCACCATTGACCCATTATTCCTACATCAACAATTCTTGAAGGGAAGCTCATAATGGTCGGTTGCAAATAGGAGCACTTCGCCTTATATAAGTCACAGGAGTCATTCAAGTCTGTGGTGTACATGATGGAGAAAATCCCTAAACTATAATATTTAATAATGCCTTGGTTGTAACATGTATCCAGATACCATAAATGATTCGCTGTCTTTGGGTTCAAACAATCTGGGCTCACCATAACAATCTCATTGTTTATTCGTTTCAGAAAGTCTCTAAAATCAAGTTCATTCGGATTTTTCAAGGATAGAAAGGTTAAAGACCCAATCCCTGCGGTCCACTTCATTGCTTTCAAAGGTTCATCTTGTATATCACTTCTCAGGTCGACTAGCATTTGACGATAATCGCCGATAATATTTTTCCAGTAGTTTGCCCACTTCTTAACTATCGTTCCTTGAAGCTTTTCGGGCAACTTTACTTTATTTTTGAGGTTAGACACTATGTTTGGAGCTTTGGTAAGACTTTTAAGCATTTTGGGAGTAACCAATTATTCACACACGAAAATACTGTGAAAAATATTAAATTTTAAAAACATATTTGTTAGGTTATCTATCTGTCAGTGTCACTGTCAACGTCAACAATGGTTTTTTACTTACGCCTAAGTGAAAGCTATAATCTATCGACTATATTGCCTTGCCTGTTCGGAAAGTAAACAATCGTGGGATTTGAGGGCGATGCTGTAAATAAATATCGTTTTTGTTATGTGAGAAACATTGTGACGTAATTATAGTGCGACTGTTTCTTGATATTTTGAATATATTATATTAGACTAGCTTCTCGCGCGCGACACACCAATACATACGTGTACCACCATCCATCTTCATAAACTTTCACATTTATAATATTAATAGCCTATTTGTTAAACATGCTCACGTGATGAAACTTACCAAAAATATAGGTAGAGTGCGTCTACTGAAAGCGTAACCTGGAGTTTTTTTTTTAAATTAAATTGGCAACATTGTTTTGCCGAAAAAAATCACGTCAAAGTCTATGATCGCAATTGTCAGTTTTGTAAACAGATATTTATTTTTCAAGAATAATTCCTTAATTATGGGAAAAACAATAAACAGTAACGTGCGAAAACTGCTACACACTATGGTTAATAAGTTCAAACAAAAACAAGAAGAGAAAGAAGGTGTTTTCAATGAAAACCAACAATGTTTACATACGATTTCTGTATTTTTAAGTTAGTATGACGTTATAATCTTGATCCTTGTTGACAAATATTATTAGATAGTTATATTTATGATGTAATGATTTTTTTTTCTTATATTTTTAGATAATCTGGCATATTGCGAATTTCATATTTGACAAAAACATCGAACAAAGAAGGCTTTTGGTGAATCGACTTAATGAAAAACATATGCTAATGATGGTAGAATGCGTTCAAACGCGGTTGGATATAGGTAATGAAAGATTTACCTCACTCTGTCTGGTAGTGCATGAAAGTCGGCAACTGAAGTTAAAATCGCGAAAATCCTAGTTTAAGTTTGAGAGAGATGCTGCTGCAGCAGCTGCTGAACTTTTTGTGTCTCACGAGTCGATCCGTGTTATTTAAAACAATCACTGGAATATGAAAGATGTTCCCGCTTGACTAATCCCAAAAGATCTGAATTTTCTCTGTGCTAAAACGAATCGATTCCAACCCAACAATCTTGAAACACATTATTAGTGTTGGCGAGACGTAATGAAATTGAAATCATGTTGACTATTGCGGTGTTGTACACTTGGTATTCTTGCCAGAAGGCCAAATGGTAAATAAAGAGTATTATTTGAATATTATGTAGCGACATTTGAGAGAACAGATAAAATAAAATAATTTGGAATAATAACTAATATTTTGTGTGTTATTGACCTTTACCATACACCCACCAATAATTAAAGGTACACTACACTGCTCACACGTGTGCTTCACACGCCGATTTATTTAATTTTGATGTAACACAAAGTACATAGGCCTTTCGAATGTCTTAAGTTACACTGTCCGACATAAGGTAATTGTCTTTCTATTGTGTTTCTAATTACGACATTCAAAGAGTTAATGCCTTAGGCATTCTCTACCAGTCAACCTAGGGTAGTGAAGAGAAAATATGGTAGGCGCACAAAAAGAAAAAATTTGGTATTAAAACAAGCTGATCTGGAAGCTTCGGTCTCCATACATTTCATATAGAAAATAGACTGTTAGAGCTACACTTGATCCACGCCACGCCATGCGACGCTACGTCCGCGATGCCGACACGTCGGTTCCAGAAATTTTAGAGGAAGGTGGGCGGCGATCACCGCGGCGGCAACGCGAACAGACTCGTGGATTGCCATCCTGATCGCGATGGTCAAGCGGAAGTGTCTTCGATAGTAAATGAAAAAGCGAGCTTGATCTGTTTTTAATCCTTCGATGAAATCAAAGGTTGTAATGCGCATCACACGTGATACGCGTTGCGTCGGTGTAGTGTGCACACCTACCGCACACGGCTGAGACGTCTCACACGTGTGCGTCGGTGTAGTGTAGTTATAGCTTATGTCTACAGACGTTTTTGATTAAAATTTAAGTTCCTATACAACTATTATACAATTGTCATAAATATAAAAAATACTCAAGTATCAAAAATTTTTTCTCCTACTATTTCAATAATACCACATTCAAAATTTTTGGTTTTAACCTCCTTTTCTCAGGTCACGCTTTCGTTAGACGGACTATATACATATTACTGCAACGTTTATCAATAAATTCATCCGTTTATAAGTTTTTGCGTGAATGAGTAACAAACCATTAATTGTGGCGATACCTGGGGGAGGCCTATGTCCAACAATAGACGTTTTCGATTGAAATGATGATGAACATTTAAATGCAAACAAGAACCGGTAAAGGAAAGGTCTCCACTGCAGCAAACTTTACCTAGGAAGACTAAAAGCATTAAAATAAAAGTGATAAGTACCAAAAAAACAGCATCTCGTATGCTTTCCCAAGTTCGTGACTTCATCTTGAAAAGTAATGGTGTAATTTGTTACACCATCTTTGGCAAAACTGTAATATATTAAAATATTATTTCCCTTGTGGCTCAGTGAAATTTTTTATCACATTCATTAAGATTTCGATTAAAATCACAATAACATGATAAACAAACCTGCGTCAACATATGACATTTGGCAGTCGACGGATGGCTGGGATGGGTTTCTATTTAAAAACTTTAATGTTGTTTTCACTTTACGCCACAAGCATTATTTTATCGCACAGACAATAATGATATTTGGCAGAAAAAGTATTGAGTCAGCAAACTTTGCTAAGAAATAATTCTGCAATAAAATTATGTATATAAGTATATGGTGCTGGTACGTCAGGCCCCGGTACAAAATCAATTAAATCAATCCATTTAAAACGAAAAATACTGTATAAAATCGAATCGTTGACTGTTTTTCTTAAATAAAACTACATTTTCTTGATTTTTTCAAAGGTAGAGATAAAACGGAGGACCATAAACTGTATAATTTTTTCAATACACTTGCTCAGAAAGTGACCATTATTGCACTGCACTTAGGTATATAATGACCCTTGTTACCAAACTGTGACATTTTGATTGCCATTACGCACTAGTGCTATAATGTAGTTAAAATCGTTTTGTTCAACCTCTCCCCCACCATAATTTTATTACATTTATCGTAACAGGATGGGCGCAGGTCGTCCCCCGCGAGGAAATGAAAAAAAAAAAAAATTGGCCGCGCTTAAGAAAAGATTTTTACCGCCACAAAAGTTTACTAATTTCACAGTTATTTTCTTCACAAGTGTATTGAAAAATGTCGTATGATAATACACGTGAGTAATTAATTATTACCGTTCTCGGCTTTCTTAAGACCCTCGCCATGGCTCGGGTCTAAATACCGCCTCGGCGGTAATCACTAACATTACACACTTGTATCATAATGTACTATTAAATGTGTGATACTTTTATTGATAAACCAACTCCTACTTACCGTCTGACCAAGCGCAAGCGCAGGTATTACTCACCTAAATTATAAAAACTCTATTGATAAGTTATTAAAAACTTCGTGTTCCTATATACATTTTTATTTCATGGTTTTCAAAAGATTTAAATAAATAATTTGATTCGAAGCAAATAGAGAGAGATTTAAAACCAAAATCACACTCACGTTGACGACGTCGTTGTCACTCGTGACTCGAGGCTACGTTGCCAGCTAGTGTAAAACATGCGGTTCTTTTATTTATGTAGGTGAGTTTTCAACCGTTTAAAACTATTTATTTGGGGTTTAAAACGGCAACATACAATTTTATGCAAAACATTTTAAATCGGTTGTTTTACATCTATACGTACGGGCCACCTAAGCAGTAGCCGATGCGCTGACACATGATCATATTTACGCAGATTGACATCAAATCGAATGCTGTAATTTGGAAGACGGTCAAGTTTGTTGAGGAGATCTGCATTATGATCATAGAAGGTCGTCATAATCAATGATTGGAAAAGTTAGGGTCTGCACAAGCATTGTCTGTGCTCGATGGTAACAGGTACTTCAATCGAAACAGATCCCGCAGCGTTCCTATAGCCTTCTAACTAACACTAGCCACTTAAATACGCCAGTTCAGGGTACTATCGATGCGCAAGCACAGATCCTTTACATCCATCCTTTCCATCCATCCATAGCTAGCTTTTGCCCGTAGCTTCGCCCGCGTAGATTAAATATAACTACATAGGTTAAATTTGACGTTGAGGAACACCAGTTCCTAACGTCGCTGACGTTCCTGAAGATAGGAAGTGAACCACTCAAGCGATTCGAGAGAAACCATAATCTATGACAGAATGTAGTTATGAGGTTTTCGTGAGACTATTCGTTTTTCAAAACTGCCGTCAAAATAAGTTTCTCAGTGTTTTTTTTGTTCACGAACAAATTTGCCGGAAAATTGCTAGTATTAGTAATAAATAGTCATTTAATTTGCAATTATTTTATTATTGTTCACAACACATTCACAAACAGTATCGTATCATACCGTCGCGTAGTACCAGGGATCGCCAGAGTCATGTTTATACAATACCTTCTCTTTTCAGTAAATAATGTAGGTAGAAGTCTGTCTATTAGGTTAAACGACTTGGGTAATTATTAGGATTTAATGAAATCTGATGTAGACAACACGGGTTCAATAATCAAGGTTGATTAAGAGATAGCCTAGAGATCATTGTTTAATAACAAAAGAACCTTATAAAAAGTACCGAATATAAGTATTTTTTTAATGATAAATTATTATACAAAATTCCCAAGTCTGTTGGCTTATTAGACAGACTATAGCATACGATTATCCTTTTCTCGTTGGCATAGAACCTCCACCTTTAGCTTCTCTTTTCTTCCGTGAAAATTTATCCATAGACATTTCTGGTGGAGGTGGTGGCGGTGGTGGTGTAAAATCAGGAGCTTGTCTGACAACCTGCAAGAAATCAAACGACGTGTTAAATCTTACTTTACTTCGTGTTCATCATTTCGCTGCTGTGAAAAACGTGTCGCGCTGACCCCAAGTATTATGGGCCTAGCCCATAATAACGGGTGATTCATTTGGAGTTACTTTTTCCAAAACTAAAAAAAATATGAATAAAACAAATTTATCGGGTAATCTTTATTATAATACAAAAGAACCATTCCTTACATTTACTTTTTAAAGATTATTTCTTTCAAA
Organism: Mythimna albipuncta; assembly: GCA_929112965.1. Taxonomy (NCBI): domain Eukaryota; kingdom Metazoa; phylum Arthropoda; class Insecta; order Lepidoptera; family Noctuidae; genus Mythimna; species Mythimna albipuncta. The sequence goes on from OV815973.1 coordinate 6,319,913, forward strand.
TGTTGTCCGTAACTGCGATTAAGGTGGTCCATTCTGGAGTTCCAGTTTTCGATGACCCGACCGAGCATTTCCAGTGGTATTTGGCGAATAACGCGAGTAATGTTGGCTTCCAGTTGATCAATCGTACGCGGCTTATCCATATAAACTTTGGACTTTACATAACCCCACAGAAAAAAGTCTAAGGGTGTGATATCACAGGATCTAGGCGGCCAACTGACTGGTCCGAAACGCGAAATTAACTGTTCACCAAATTTTTCTCGCAACAAAGCCATGGTTTCACGTGCTGTGTGGCAAGTGGCGCCGTCTTGTTGGTACCAAAAGTTTTGAAGATGACGGGCTTCAATTTCAGGAAACAAATAGTCCGTTATCATGGTACGATAACGGTCACCATTGACAGTGACGTTCTGGAAGACGGCGCCACTTGTAAAAAGTAACTCCAAATGAATCACCCGTTATTATGGGCTAGGCCCATAATACTTGGGGTCAGCGCGACACGTTTTTTTTTCTTTCATCGGATTATAGGTACGGATGGTAATTCAAAAATAAGATCAACTATGATCGACACTAACTCGACCTCAATGCGATTGGAAAAGAAGAGGAATTTTTTACCAGAACGCAAGGTTGTGATTGTGAAGGAACAAGGGTCAGTGGTTCGTCATAAGGGCGGAATGTAATGTTTTGTCTGATAAAGGTAGGAGTACCTATATAGGAGCAAGGAGGTCGGTAAGATTAATTAATTAAACCTTAAAGTTAATAGGTACACATAAATGTTGAAGGGGTTAAAGGATTTTATGAGAAATTGAAAATTGAGTATATCGTGACAGTATACAGTACATGATAGAAGCAACAAGTAATATGTAACCAAGCATTATATGTAACACATATATGATTTAAAAGAGTGTCCATGGAGTTTCTTGCACGTTCTTCTCCATAGAGACCTACTCTTTGGAACGTGCAATTTAGCTTCACTTTTCTTGGACTGACCGACATTTGACTATTCAAAAGTGCCTGTAAATGGTCTATTTGAAATAAATGCTTTGAATTTGAATTTGAATTTGAATTTGAATATAGCAGTAGAGATGAGACAATGGAAGAATGGATGGCGAAAATGTAATGCGGGAGATATTAATATCTCAGTAAACTCGAACAACAGGATACCGGTAGGAAAATGAGATTTAAGTAGGTACCTTTATCCTACTTCGTTATTTTTTTTTTCGGCCTTTGCAGGAAACTTAATCATGCTAAGTCCTTATTTGAAAATGCGTAGCATAACTTTTCATGAGGACTTTCCGACTTACATTGAAGTTTGGATATTATACAAACTCTCAGTCTCAACTGATTTTGATATTTAATTTTATTTTCACTGGTAGTTAAATGAGCGCAATAAGTTTTCATGAAGTAGGTAGGTACTCACCCGATTGGATGAATGCAAATAGCTGCCCAAAATATTTTTCGGTGCTGCAGATAATGATTCAACAGGTGCTGCCGAAATCAATCCATAATTTGCCACGAGGCAAATAGCAAAGACCATTAAATAAAACGTGCGATTCATCTTTACTGGTCACTACTATTGACGCCTCACACGTTAGACACATTTTTATAGCCTCTAGATCGCATGTTACCTTATTAACGGAAACCTTTGACAAACAATGCAACAACTTCCTGCGCGATATACGTGCGAGATAAAAGTTAAATAGTTTGATTGTTATTGCACTGATAAAGTTAATTGTTGTTCACTAACATGTTAGGCCACATTGCAGATGTCAATTATTATAATTACTAAGTTATTATAAAAAGTTAAATAAGCCACAGGTATTTACTATTATGCATTGTTATGAAGATCCTATCTTCCCAATGATACCGTGAGTGAAGTTAGATCTGCCCTGTGACCGCACTAATTAAGTTCATAGTCATGATTTAGCACTGTTACACCGAGGCCATGGACGCAATGGTCTCCAGTAGTAGCTAGGTGAAGGAAGCAGTGGCTGCCACTACTTGTGGCATGGGCGCTGCGAATTAAGTACCTAGGTACCAGCATGAAAAGTTTTCGTTGTAAGATTGCATAATGTGATGATTCTTTGTAACGAGAGTTTAGATTCAAGACTACTTAGTTCATAATATTTCTCTTCCGGAAAAGACGCGAAAAAGTGATCTCGCGAAGTCGGAACTGTTTGCGGTGATACCCAGCTGTGCGTCGGGGTCGTGCTGTTCCAGGGACGTCACGATGTAGTAGCTATACGAATTATTTAAGGCCCGTACTTATTAATAAACGTTGCTCAACTTCGTCCTCAAGTGCGATATCTGCTAAACGATATCGCAAAGGCCAAAAAATAACATCATAGTACTCTATTTTATTGTCATAATTAATTCGACTCAAAATATTTACTGCTACGCTAATCACGACCTCAAGTCGGTCGGTCTAGTCTATAATGGTCTACTACACTCATGATCTGCGGGGTAACCATGATATTCAAAGTAAGATTGTTTTAATCTTGTTTCAGTGTGGGTAAAGGATGGCGCTAGACAACCTGTATAACTCGGTTAGATCCCTGGCATCTCGAGTACGTAGATTGTTGTAAACTTAAGTGTCGAGTTTCGTTTATGAATCTGTGAACACTCGGCTGATGACGTAAACCGAAACGCGAGCTCGAGCTCGAGCTTGGGCTTCTGAATCTCGTTTATTAATAGGTACGACCAGGATCTCAAGCTTGGTATCAAGTACGAGATCTTGGACTGAGGAACGTTAATCAATACGGGCCTCGAGTTTACTTCGCGATTAGGACATATACAACAAGATCCCAGGAGCCTGGGATCAACTATCGGGCAGTTGCCCGGACCAGACATGACATCCGTCTGGTCGGAGGATCCTGCCTTTTTAACGGAGGTTTGCGGGACTTTACACCTTATTCCGAATATTTCCTAAATCTCTATAGTAAAATAATTTGTCATTTGTCAACATTCAGAGACGGATTTTTTAATTGTGAATATTTATAATTTTATAAAACTGTTGGTTACCATGTAAAATAAAAAGGCAAAATACGAAAAAAAAATATTACAATTATGTGAACCATGAACAGCTTTTGGTCAAACTCGAGACTTACGGCATACGAGGGAATGCTCTACGTCTAATAAAATCGTATCTAAGTGGGCGTGTTCAATTAACAGAAATCTCTAAATTATGCACCAAATCAAAACGAGTTTAAATATTTATCTGGCTATTATCCAGGAAAATTAAACATGGCGTTCCTCAAGGTAGCGCTCTAGGGCCATTATTATTCTTGCTTTATATTAATGACTTGCCCCAACAGATCCCTTCCACGATCTTAACAAAGAGCTTTATGAAAATGAAATAAATAATTCCCTAAAATTAATAATAAACTGGCTCAACGAAAATAATCTTATCATAAACCTCAATAAAACAAATATAATGCATTTTTATCAAAAAAACCTTCCTTTAAACCTAAACATTAATTATATGGGACAAACTGCAAAATTCTTGGGTATATCTATTGATTGACGGTCAATTAACTTGGAAACCACAGGCTGAAGAAGTTTGCAAAAAATAAAGCATGTCTGCGTATGCTCTCAGTCTCTACAATCTGTCCAATAAAGTTAACATTGATACTTTAATAGTTGCATATCACGGCTTGGTGGTCTCTGTCCTAAGATTTGGTGTAGTAGGGTAATTGTTCTGAAAGGGAGTCTGTACTTATAGCCCAAAAACGTTACTTAGGATCCATTTTTAATCTCAAGATCACAGATAGTTGCGTTCCATATTTTAAGAAGCACAAAATACCTACAATTTTTTCCTAGTTCATACAAACTCGAAGTAGCTATATTCGTTAAAATTAACATGCATTTATTTTCTGCATTGAATAATACGAGGAAGCGAACTACAGCCATGAGATCATAATACTGCATTACTTAAAAAAAAAAAAACATTATTTGAATGGCACCTTCAAAAATAAAATTCAAAAAACTCTTGTCATCGTTGCTGAGAAATCTGTGTGTGTATGTGTGTGTGACTCTATTGCCGATTTTATAAATGATGAATTGCAATATTTACTTGCCTGCCTTTATCTCTGTAGTTTCTAAGTTAATCTTTATTTTTTGTGTGCAAACCGATAGAATGTAGGTAGGTACTGGGTAAATATAATTCTGAATTGAACATTATTGTAACACCTGAATTCGATACAAATAAATAAATTATTATTATTATTCTCTTCATTTTTCATTAATTAAAACAGATTCAATACATGTTTAATTTGATTAAAGTTTTTATTGTTATAATCGTTTATTCAAATATAGACATATAAATTAAATTTTTTAAATATTCAATACAAAATAAAAAATATTTAAAAATATATATAAAATCGCCCACCGGTATCGGGAACAGGAACAGGGTCCAAGCTACCGGCGGTCAGGGCTCCAGAGAATGGAACCTCCTGACTATTGACCCAGTCTGCCCTTGATCCAGTCGCCTAACGAGAGCCTCCTAAGGTGTTGGTCGAGGCTCTTGGCTATTAAGCCATTAGCTGAAACAACTATTTGGTACAATGGTCGCTGAATCCACTTCCCACATGTCGACAACCTCGCGAGCCAAGTCAACATACTTGATTTGTTTATCTTTCTCGGCTTTCACGAGGTTTTTCGTCATGCGGAACGGATATCCGTTCCATAACATATGTCAACAATCATTGCACGCCTCTCGCTTCGGTCCACCACCACTATATCAGGCTTATTGGCCACAATAGTCCTGTCAGTGATGATGAGCCGATCCCAGTACAAAGTGATATGACCGTTATCAAGAACTGTTGTTATTATTATTACAAAGAGTGGAACCCCACTTTGTGTCTGGGTAATCTCTGTCTATTCAAGTTTGCCTGGAAGAAATCGCTCGCTAAGTGTGATAAAGCTTCCAATTGTATGTTGTGACGCTACCAATTGTGTGATTGTCTGTTTATTAAAAGGTTTCCTTTTTGTAAATTATAACCTTGGTGTACATTGAAGTATATATAAATAAATTAGTCAGGTTTTCAATCAGCCTGACCCTATTGGTATAAATTATCTATTGGCCTAATATCAGGAGAATTGCCTGGCCAAGGTAAAAGTTGAATGTTGTGGTCTACCGAGAACTTCGTAAAGCTTCTGACTTTATGACATGACGCAGAGTCATGCATAAACATGTTCATTGCCATCAGGGAACCATTAAACTATCTTTTGCCTGTTTTCCCGAGCCCAGGCAAGTCGCTTTTTTTTCATTGCTTCTGTTAGCCGACGTTGCTTCACTGGGTGATGGCCAACATCTGCTGTACAGTTCTCTTGCAGTACTTACCTACCTTGTTTCTGTTTTACAAGCCATCTAAGCGTTTCGCCACGTCGTTTATACCGCGTAAATCGAAGGACTGGAAAAAATTGCCAGCTGCGGTCTTCGCGTCCTATTATAATTTTAGTTATCTTCAAGGCTAGAGTGAATAGGCTTCGTGGAAATCACAGACACAATACAAAGACAATGGTTCGCAAACGCCGGCTTTCGCTTGGGGTTTAATGAATTTAAGTAGTTGCGCTTCATCATAAGCGATTGCATCACTGCTTACTATCAGCTGGGATCACAGGTCAAGCACTAGTTTATATCGATAAAAAAATCCGAACGTGGGGTGGTGATGTGTTTTCTGCCGCTGTTACCTTCAATTCACACACCTGACTCGTACTTACATAAACTGAAAGTCACAAAAATGAAAAATAAATTATTTTTTATTAAGATTTGGTTTATATTTCCATAATAAGTCTATGAACTCTTTACTTACATTTTTGTAAATTTTTGTACCACAATTATAAAAATATATTAATAAACTTTGTCTAAAATATTCAAATTCATATTTCAGTCTCTAAATCATTGCTGCTCTCATGTTATTTAACTAGGTAATTTTAGAAAAAAAAAACAGTTCCCTTATGCTTAACAACCCACTCAATATTTGAGTTATCGTGACATGCCAAACGTAAAACATAAATTCCTGTAACGTTTGCACCACTTGAAATCGCAGTCAAGTGCACCCAAAGCAAGAAATTGATAAAAACTCGATTGTCCGTAGGGCCACGGACACGAAGTTAGCGAGCAGTGGGGCGGCGGCGGAGGCGGAGCGGACGCAGCGTTGTAACGCTGACGTGGACGGTCAGGAAGCTAGTGGCCAGCGGGATGGGCAGTTCGAGGAGCACAAGAGAGGCGTAGTGTTGTGTTACGAGAAATCTGTATTTGTTCGCGAACGAAATGTCTGAACAGCGCGCAGCGGCTACTTCTATTTGATACGAATTTCTTCATAATGCATGATTTCTTGTGGATAAATGAATATTGTCGACGCATCTGTTATAACTTCCGCCGGTAACTTTACCAAGTGTACCACTCTATTTAGTGGAATACCCGAAGACACAGAAGGTTTTATCGCCGCGGTGAATGTGTATAAAGACTGCGTAAATATCAGCAATGAAAATGCCTCATAAGGATTTTCAGATTAACAGGCGTAAAAACAGGTGTCACCTCATGGCAAGACGCCATTGAAAAATTGCGAAGAGCATTCAGTGAGCGCTGCCCACCATTTCATATTTACCTAGATCTATTTTCACTTACGGCAAAATACGGATCTGACTGATCTTTTTATTTCGAAAACTCGAGCGCTGATTTCGAAACTACCCGAAGGAGATGTAAGTGAAAAAGTACAAATAGATATGGTTTACGGCCTTTTAGACCGTAAAAATAAGGAAACGTGTCGAAAGAAGTTCGATTTCTTCATTTGAACAATTGTTGCAACGTGCCAGAGCATCAGAATGGCGCGGATCAGAAGCCGCGAACGACCACGCCAGTCCAAGGCGCTAGCACAGGCGCTTGCATCACTCAACACTCCGTTGCCGCTCCAGTTGCCGCCACTGGCGCTGCCGTTCCCGCGAACTGCGATAGTTCATGTTCATTGACCCGGGCTAAGAAATCTCGTAAAAGACTGTCGTGTAACTATTGCAAGAAATGGGGACATGAAAAAGTTAATAGGTGAAAAAGAAAACAGTGTTAAACCAAAAATCGAGTTTTTTGTTTGCGGTGCCCCTAACGTAATTAAGTCTAAGTGCGAAAAGTGCAAAGTGAATACAAAAAACGAGTTTTGTTCAGTCGTGTCATCGTCAACCCCAGGAGAAGGCCTAAACCCACACACACCCGTCGGTTACAATATGAAAATCCCTACAACCGGACAAAGAGACAAAAAGGGAAGTTTCATCGGAATTATGAAAAACAGAGACAATGTCATATGTGTATATTTAATAAGTACAAACAAAATAGAAATGTAATAAGTTATCGTTGTTATTATTAAATATAATATACCTTATCGAAATTATTTGTTCCAGCAGTCAATTAAAAGTAGAAAATAAAATGACAATACGTCAATGCAGATGCGTGGGGGACCGCTTGGTACGCTTGGGCGCGCGTTACTCCCACCCCACTGCCTTCGTGGAATCGTGGCTACTTCCACTTAAATCTATGCATTTGAACGCTCCACGCTCGCTGCTCCGTCGTCATCGTCGCTCCGCTGCCCGCTGACTTTGTGTCCGTGGCCTAAGGTAACCCAGTAACCCACTGTTTAAGCGAGTAGCCAGTCTGTAAGGTCCACAGAACACTATCCCTGGTCGGGTATGTACGCGTACGTCATTGGGACTTACCCCACCCGCAAAGAGTACAATAAATAACTTACCCGTCCATAGAGTAAACTTATAAATGTATTTTATCTCGAGCACCATTTTATCTCAGAGTGATAATTGATTTAAGAAACCTAATTGGAAACAACATTGCGTTTTTAGTATTACCCAGTTAAAGTGCAATAATAATTTGTATTTTCTCGGAAGTGACCAAAGTTTAAGTCTGTTCCAGTCTTATTCAAAAAGTTATAAGCCTACCCGCCAATTTCTTTCGAACTTCGAATACTGTCATTCAATCGGTGTTTGAGCTTTTTGTGTAGTCAGCTAAAAGTTACTCCATAAAATACAATATAAAGATCAATAGAAGAATCCATAAAGATGGAAACTAAATCCCAATCTACGCCGCTTGTAGCGTCTGCTGCAGGTAAAGTGTACAAAGTTCCCAATCGCTTGGGACGGGGTGTACCCGAAGTTACAAATATCTATACGAAGAAATGTGCTTGCAACAGAGAAAAAACTATTGTCTTCTGTCGATCATGTGGCTACTATTGCAATGGAAGAATCCGCCTGAAATGTGAAATGCACCCCCGTGTAAGTTGTTTTTATAATCGTCAGACTCTAATAATCCCACAGTTTCCACTACTTTTCGCCTGAATTTTGTTGTGTAAATTTACAAGTTTGCTCTGAATTAGCTAAATAGCTAATTGTTAATTTGTTCGTGAGGAATGGTGGCCTGTGTCCAGTAAAGAAAGATATCTTCTACCAGATACAGGTTGTCCACTGCATTACCAGCATATTTGACTAATAAAATTTATTGGTTAGAAGTTTAAGTCAGAAGGCACATATCTGGAGCATTGGGCCATTTGCTATCTGTTCTGCAAGTAATATCCTCTTCCAATGCAAGTAATGTCATGTTAATCCCCACTCGGGTCAGACCTGTATACATCACAAGTTTGTAGCTTTACCCTCTTCTAAAATCTTATTTGAAATTCTTTTCTTACAGGTAACTTTCCTCTTGGATATATCAGAATGCCCCCGATGCCATTCTGCTGTGTTTCTGGATGAATATTTTGGGAATCCTTAATGTAATAATTTTTTTTTGGACAACAATATTCTTAAAATTAGTACCTTATGATTAATTTTTGTTATTTTTCTCTTTAAGTAATGTGATATTCTAGCACCATAATAAGTTATTCTGTTACTTTTATTAAACAGATCATTATTATAATATAATGATTAGTAATAAATTCCACTAACAGTATACCTTTTTATGTGGCTTCAAACAGTACAAAGTATGTTTGTTTTTAACCATTTAAATATAAATTTAGGTGACTAAAAAGTGTTATTTTTAATGGCATTGATTGTCAACTTCTGAGAGTAATACTAAACTTGAATATTAAGTGTAGAAATTCTTTGCTGCAGCATTGAAGCAATTAAATACATAGTGTACTTACTTAGTGTATCAACCCCTATCTTAATAAGAATGTGTGCATTCATTTGTGGAGATAGTGGGTTATTACGCTATGTAAGGTTTTAAATTGTCACATTGATTTGCCTTGGACTGTGTTAAGCCTTTGAGAAAGTGGTTGTGACGATTGAAACTTGATGATTTTTTAAGTAAAATTACTTTGTTTCTCTAATGTATATATCCTTATGTTGTTTATGTTTTCAAATTGAAGAAACTGATATAAAACTATTCAATTCTAACTGTTGTATGTTTTTTTTTTAAATTAATTATTCATTTCATGGTATACTTTTAGTCTTGAACCCTGACTAGGATAGCAGAACTCACCTTGTGGTGTTACAAGTAATATTGCCAAGATGGTTATTATTATACAGTATGTATACTTGTTTGATTTTAAGCTTGTGTCCAATAACTGTAAACCTGCAGTATGGCAATACATGGTGTATTTTTTTTCAGAGGTAGATTTTACTAATTTGCAATTATATTAACTGTCACCCATAGTGCATAACAGAAATAGTAGATAGGGAATGTTTTTTTGCTAACAATATATTCTTCCCTGTAGCAGTATGCCAGTATACTAGCTGCGGCATCAACAAGGTAGCACAAGGTTTTAGTTCACAATATTAAAAAATTTTTTTTGAATTATTATTAAGTAAAACAAAGTCTCCTATAATATCTATTTGCCTATTTACGATAAACTCCAAACTATAGATTTTCATGCAAATTCATTAATAGACTTATTCATGAGGATTGGAGAAATTTTGAGTATTACAATTATTTGTAACACTGCACTGAACCAAGGTTACCAACATAGCTCGAAAAATCGCCAAACAAGTGGCAATGGGCAGGGCACATTGCACACAGAACAGATGGTCGATGGGGACGAAAGTTTCCGGAGTGGCGACCACGTACCGGAAGACGCAGCATTGGATGGCCTCCAACAAGGTGGACCGATGACCTGGTCGGGGTCGCAGGAATCCAATGGATGGGTGATACACAGGACCGGTCGTTGTGGCGACGCTTGGGGGAAGCCTATGTCCAACAGTGGACGTCTTTCAGCTGATATGATGTAACACTGCAAATCTTTTTTCTGCGAAAATGTTTGCTACATTTACCTACACGCTCAAAAGGCTAAACCGATTTAGATAAAAAATTGTGCATGGGCAGACAACATCCTGGACTAGCACATAGGATATTTTATCCTGGGAGTATCTTCCCTTGGGACTAATTATTTTATTATTAATTAATGAGTAACTTTCATGTGGGCATAGCCACTGGTTACAGCTATTTTTTTTTTAAATATAAATCCTATAGGCCTAGGCTGAAAGCCCCACAGATATTTTGTATTTATTTTCTAGAGTGTGCTAGTTGATTACTGATTGGTAAATCTTTATGATAATCAAGAATTATATTGTGTTGCTTAAAGTATAGAATAGCTGTTAGCCCAATCCATAATTTGAATAGATTGAATGAATTACTAAAGTCAAAGATTTTCACTGCCTATTTAAGTAAAAGAACATGTCTATATTCAAAAGAATCTATTTTTAATTATTATACCTACATAAAACTTTAACATTAACTTTGGATTAATTAATGAGTAACTATCAATTATATTGAGAACCAACTCGGGACATCTGTTCTTTGCTTGTTGCGATCAATATAGTTTTTGAAGTTTTTCTTGGCTTCGCTTAAAGCTTTTTGTTCATCTTCTCCATCATCTTTTTTAGAGCCAAATATAGCAGGATATTCAAATTTCATATCTTTTGGCTGAAAAGAAATAAAATACAATAAAATTAAAAAGTAAGTAATCGTCTTTTGGCTTTGTAGTTGGTAAAAAGAGAATCGCGTTGTGAAACTAATCTGTACAAGTCTTAAGAACTTAAAAAATGCACCAGCAACTATGTTCAGAAATTAAAGCATTTATTTTTTTCAAGTTCAGTGCATTCTACGTGAATATTCAACACAATATGACTGTTTTTGCACAGTACATCTATGCATTATGAAAACCATAAATAACTAACAAGATCAACTTACCAATACAACATAAGCACTCTTTATGTCATCATCCTTGATAACATATCCTTTACCAACATCTCTTCGGAATTTTCCTAAAGCAATTCTCGTCCTCACATCAACAACTGGGATGTTATAAATCTTTTCCAAGTAATTTTTTATGTCATATTTGGTCATTTCCATGGAACAGTGAAACTGCACTACATTAGGTAATTGTTTCGATTCGGGACGCACCAGTTTCATCCAGAAATTTGGCAAGAATACTCTCAATTGCGGGTTGCCCCTTTGGTATATAGGATACCTACAATTAAAAACAGGTAATTGTAATTAAGTAATTAATTATGTATTCTTAATTTTAAAAACAACAATATTAAATCAATTCATACCAACGAGTAGACATTTTACTTATTTATATTTGCGGTATAATTATTTCTGAGATATATAATTTTATTGTTTTTTAAGCACTATCGTTCTTTCTATTCCATATTCCATAACCTTAAATTCTAAAAACCTAAATGTCAGTTCGGTCGGTACGTCATTGATGTCATTGTCATTGATTGTCATTTATGTAATTTTTTTATTTGTTTCAAATAGGAGGGCGGGCTATAGTCTTTGCATCATATTGCCTGTTCTTTCATGATTACATCTATTACGTGGGTAAGCCTCTGGTGTGGAACACAACCTGTGTCGACACCCTTGCGCCATCCCACATTCCATGAACGGTGGGCTGAGCTGGCGTTGCCGTTGCAGCTTCTGAGTCCCTTAAACGGCGCAAATACTGTTACCTTATTGGTAATTACAGTTTTGAGCCGTTTGGGGTCGAAACGCTTGGGTCATGAGGTCCGAATGTGCGTCTCCTTTTTAAGGAAATTTCTCGCCGACTGATCGACAGCTTGCGTGACCAGAGGGCTGGCTCGTTCTTCGCTCAAAGAATTAGCATTGCCATTCAACGTGGTAATGCTGCCAGTCTTATGGGCACATTCCCGGACGACAGCGATGTGGAGGAGTACTTCGACGCCTGAGTGCACTTTGTGTTTTTGTTTTTTATTTATGTACGTTAGGTATTTATTTAGGTTTTAGTATAAATTGTTTAAGTTTGTTGGTTTATGTAGAGTAACGAATTATTTGCAAAATTAATAATAAACATAATTACAAAAAAAATATATTTAGTATAGTATACGTTGACCATTAGAATAACATATGTTCTGATTTTAATTGTTATAAATTATAAAGATTCTGACTGTATTAAATCTGCTGATTTGCTTCTAAATATTACAAAACATCAGAATTGCCTGGCACACTGAAAGAGAGAAAAACAGTTTATTCACGCGAAAACTAGTTAATTTAACATCAATCGATAGGGAAGATACGCGTCACTTCAGCGCAAAACGGCCGAACGCTCAGCATAAAGCTGCGGCCTCTCGCATAGTGCGATGAGCTCACAGCGCCGGTTTTCAGCGTGGTCCGGTCGCTGTGTCGACGTAACACACTGGACTTAGCTTTCACGTCGATTCGATGAGAGTATCTCAAATTCTCAGTTGCCGTTAAATCTTAGACGCCCATTGGATTGCGGAAACCTTTAAAAGAATGAGCGTGGCCCTTGAATGCAAAGACACAGGTGGGTTTTAGTAAAAGTTTGAGGACCGAAATTACTTAAAGCGGACGCCCGCGCCGTCCCATACCAAAGTGCTTTATGAGGTAACCCACATGGGCATCCGTCGCGAGTAGTAAGGCCCCACGCTCGTTTTACTACGTAATAATATATTAAGTTTTTCATAGGTACGACTACATGCACACCGTTAAAATGAATTATCCGGTTTTCCGGGAATGTCGCACAAGACGCACGCGTTTTGTCACGCTATACGAGCGCATGCTGTAAGGGCCTAATACACTATGCGATATTCAGTCTGTTTTACTCTATAGTTCGACTTATCGCGTACCTATTGTATTATGGGTCAGATCTACTCGGAAAGAAAAATAAGACGAGTCTGAATATCGTACGCGTTATTCAGCGTAGAGTAATAGGCCCTTTACGCACGCAGTTTCGGCCTTGATACGCCTGCACCCTCTCACTCCATCATTGAGTGGGAGAAGTCATTTTATGACTTCCCGTGGATGTTACTTTCGGCGCAGTATGTATTTTTTTCATTCTGTCTGTGAATTCGAGTACGAGAATACAAGCGATTAAAAAAAGTATTTCATACACCTAGCAATACTTCACGTAGCTGTCAATTTGTCAGTTAATTGCAAAGATGGCGGTGGCTCTGTCACCCGATCAAGAGTTGGTGAGTAATTTATGTTAAAAATGATGTTAATGTTGTATAAGAAAGAGTACTTGGTACAGAAATTAAAACTTTGAAAAATATGCCCAAGTCAGGCAACATTTTACTGGCATTTATTTTATTAACTACTCAAAGGATGTGGCTTCTAACTTGCTTCGTTTACCATGTCATCAATGTTTGTTTTGATTACTTCGTGTCTTGTTGTTACAGTTTTTAAGTTTCCGTTTGATGAAATTAGCCTTTCATTCCTTTAATATTATGTCTCTTTACAAAAAGATGATTTTAAAGACAAGCTTAACACTACATAATAATATGGGCTTACATCCTGTGATAAATGATTCTACGTACCTTTTTATGATTCTGAGTACTCAATATGACAATATATGCGTAGCTCCTCCTATTTCCGCTCCAATCTTTTTTTAGATCAATCTCATATTTGAAACTGTTTTTAAAGTTTAAACTTTAGATAACATTCTGAATAACTTTCTAAGAAATTTTCCCATTGCCTTTGAGGAAATGGCAACCTTTCCAATATGCTAAAGGTAGAAGCTGATTGGAATATTTAAGAAAACCAAACTTGTTTTTTAAACAACATTTTCATTATTTCACTTATCTTGCAGTATAATCATCATCATTCAGTATTGTTCCACCCACTGCTGTGTTTAGGCATCCTCTCATGTGTCATGTTTCTCTAGTCTGATCCTATTATCACATTGTATATGCAAGTGCACAATTCTTTATCATATCTGCATCATCCTACTTAATCATACTATATGGTGTTACACAAATGATTTCTATCTTTATTAAATATGTGTGTTTTGTCCTGCCTTGTGCATAGTCATGGTAGGGTAGAAGGATCTATTTCATTGAGCAATTGGTGCTTGGTGAAATAAACAGTAGTTTTAGACTTCTCTCACGCTTGCGCCTTTCTGAGATGGTGTCACCAACAAATAAACTTATTTTGTTTGCCTGTTCTGTCCCACTCCTGGGCAAAGGTGTCCCTCCGCTCCTTCCATCTATTGCGGATCTCCTTTGCGGTCTGCTGTGTCCCCGTAGCACTGTTTCAATTCACTAACTTTGTACTTACTTTAGCCCACAGTTTGTCGGGCATGTGGTAGACGTGTCCTGCCCAGTCCCATTCCAACTGGATAGCCTTTGAGCCAGATCAACTATTCTGGTTTTGGAGAGCAATAATATAGTGTTTTGAACTTGATCTGTTATTTTAACACCTAGTATACTATGCTCCATTAAAACTCCATACAAATATTTAAACTTACTCTTTCAAACCTATGACCAGAACTCAAAGCCTCAGCCTCTCCTCCTGCACTGGAGTGTGAGGCAGAAGACATAATTTCACTGCAACTGTACTTAGGCAAAGAAGTATATTTGCAAGCATGTAGACTTAAAAGGTCTGAGCAAGACGAGTCAATGGCTCGTCTCTGATTTGACAAACATATAGTAGTCATGGCAGAGATTGACAGACTTCAGTATAGTGCTCAATGGCCACAGTACAATTTCCAAAAGAGTGGGTCTTAACATTTATATGGACATAACCATGGGTATGGTAAATACATTTTTTTTTCGTGGTTGAAAATCATCTAATGACATCCCCCGCTCTTGGGCGGAGCGGAAGATTGTGTCAGACTTACTAAAAACCCACTCCTGTTCCTTCGTTGTCCTTCGTACCGGGCCTTAAGCTATCTTTCGAATTAACCCTGGCCCCAGTAGGCTTCGACCCTGCTGTTGCTGACAGCTCCTTGAGGCGCGCGGGAACAGTGCGCGCCGTCGACGACTTGGGCTCTGTCCTGACAGTCCCGGACGGTCGGACAGCGAGCTACCATTGCTCACCTTCCGCAAGTCCGCGCCTACGGTGGACGGAAACCGGAATCGGAATCCCGGCGGCGGCGGGACGCTGCGAGCGCCGCCCTTTGCCTGATGCGGTCTGCTCCGCAGAAGTCGGCGACCGCCTGCCACTCCTCCTCGCTCCGGACCATGGCCTGTACCAAGACCCGACGCGAGAGATCGCCGCCGCCGATCGCCCTTACGAGGGCATGGCGATGCTCCGGTCGAACAGGGCACACCTCAACTGTGTGCTCCACTGTGTCCCCCGGGTGTTCCGCACAGTGGCACCTGGACGTCACTTCCGCACGAATCCGGTGCAAGAACCTCCCAAACTGGTGTCCGGTGAGAACCTGCGTCATGCGGAAGGTGAGGACGCCGTGAGGTCTTTCCAGGCACGCCTCAAAGAGGGGATTTACCGCCATAATTATGGCGTGCCCAGTACTGGGTTGCAAAAGTCGCTGACGCCATTTCACCATGAGATCCCGCTGGAGCTCTGTCCGCCATGCCATGATCTGTCGCGGCAGCGGACATTCACCCCGGCGTTGCATCTCCACGCGCATATCGTGCATGTGTGCAAGGACTGTTGCCTTCAGATTCCACGGTGGTAGGCCAGCAGGAAGGCTCGCCGCTTTGCGGGAAATAGTGCGGTATCCCCGCACCATCCGTATTGCAAAGTAAATACATGTAGCACACTAATGTCTAGATCGGAGACTGCACTCGAAGTTGTGTAGGCAATTACATTTATTACCTAGGACAAACAGTCTATTTAGGTAGGTCTAACTTTGAGAACGAAGCCAACTGTTAAATCTGACTCTACTGAGCAGTGTTCAGGGAGCTGAAGGGTATTTTCTTAACCCACATACTACAATATTTCAAAACTAAAGTTTATGACAATTTTGTATTGCCAGTGATAACAAATGGCACTGAAATGTGAAAAAAAAATAATAGATAATGGGGTCATAGAAAAATATCAAGAAACATTTGTTATCAATAAATTTTACTAACTATTTACGTTACGTACAACTACCGTTACGCATAAAAAAGTTAACGTTTATGAAGTTTATATTTTTATGTATTGTTTGGTTTTGTTTCGCAATTAAACTATTTATTAATGAAAAGAAAAAAAAAAATAATAAGAAAAGATTTGCGGTGCGACGTGAGTTAAACTAACAGCATGTACTAAACCAAAGTTTGCAGGGATTTAGACTTACAAAAATAATTCCATTTGTAGAATGTCGATGATACCAACTGTTATGTAATCAGAAGCCCGATAATCTGATTTATTCTCGCGTATGTTAAAAAGGTTTAAGCTTAAATAACCAGAACGATTTTAGCCACAGTCGGCAACTAAATCTCAAAATTAAAAATATTTGACATCACACCAGGTGCCCCGCGGTTTCACCCGCGTCTTTTATGTACCGTTCCCGTGGGCCGTAGTGTAATGTTATAGCCTTCCTTGATAAATGGGATATCTAACACTAAAATATTTTTTAGACTTGAGAGGTTTTAATTTCAACTCGATACCTCCACGCGTTCTCGAGATAAAGGATCTTAACAAACAGACAGACAAAGTAAGGGTTCCGTTTTTTTCCTTTTGAGGTACGGAACCTTAAAAAAATAGTCTTGGATAGCCCTTTTATCGAGAAAGGCCATATGCTCATACGCTGCAACCCACAGGACCGGAGCAGTATCTAAAGACGCGGATGAAACCACGGGGGACAGCTAGTCAAGTGTAAATTAAAAACATTGTTGATTGTCGACTATTGATCATTAACCATTAAAAAAGTCCTTACAGCTGTGTTTATGACTGGTTTCAGAATCATTTACTTCCGAAATAGAATAGTCGATCGATCCCATCCCACGCACAGTTCCCAGCGAGATCTCGACTTCCGCTTGTGTCGCAACTTTATCACACTCAATCGTTGCGCGATAAAAAGATTCGTAGCCCGTAGGCTCCAAATTGTACTGGTCCCGCTTGGCGGATTAGCGCCCACTCTCTCAGTATTAGGAAAGGATATTACAGACTGATTATTTTGTTTGGGCTACGGTCCACCTATAATACGCACTTATAAAGGTTTATTATTGAATATTCATAAAATACGGCTTATTTGTTTACAGCTGTGAATATATTTAGCTACTTGCTACACCGGCGTTAGCTAACGGTACCCACGTAAGTACATCAAATATACCAACCATCGACTGACCGAAACGTTTAATAATAGAATGTAGATTTCTGAATAGGTATGTGTGGATTGTATGCAATAGTTTGCATTATTCTAACCGCTATCATAGATAGGTATTTTATTTCTCGTTTATAAAATAGAAGTATTATATTATTTAGAACTAGCTGCTACCAGCGGGATTGCCCGTGTGAGAGTAGAAAATTGCCCCAAGTAATAATAAACACACACTCAATTTACGTTTATAATATTAGTGTGATTTTAGAATCATTGTACACACACTCACTTCTTTTTTCCATGAGAAGGTAGAATCTACAGAATCTCATTGTCACACCTACACACACTCACTTCTTTTTTCCATGAGAAGGTAGAATCTACAGAATCTCATTGTCACACCTACACACTTACTTCTTTTTTCCATGAGAAGGTAGAATCTACAGAATCTCATTGTCACACCACAAGACGAAGGCCTACTTCTCTCTTTTTCATGCCGGCTGAAGACCGGTCCTTCTGTTAGCGCGGACCAGTCGGTAGGGGCTGAGCTTGTTCTTCCATCTTTGCCTTGGTATGCCTCAATGTTTTCCGACGTTTTATGAGACTCGCTCTCTGTGGTTCCTTTCGCCCATTTCTCATCTTGCTATACCATCCTTAAATTCAGCCATCGGCTAAAAAAGGAATGCATTGGAACGCCTAATATTTATTCAGTAGTCTGGCTTGGCTGCCTTAGCTAAGCCTGAGAGAGACAAGTTAATGTTTCTATAACAAACAATCACAACGGCAGCTGTATATTTTACAACTTAATCGAATTCAAACTAATATCACGCATACGTGTGAGTCTCTTTCGTAAAATGATTGCTCATATTGAATCATGAGGATTGTATGGAAAAGGAAGTTAACGAAAGTGTGAGTGAGAGGAGACCAGACGCCTACGCTTCGTGACGACGAAGTGCCAGATAGGGCTTGCTATATTCATTCAATTCTCGTTCAAATAATTTCTCCAATGCAATGTAATATTTGATCAAGAAACTTATACAGCATATAATACACGCTTATCATCCTATTTAGAATGGCTTACACAGTTTTTATTTGTTGAGTAAACCAAACAGCTCAAATTGCCTTTAATGAAGTTTGACCATTTCGGAAGGCACATCAGTTATCGAT
Organism: Mythimna albipuncta; assembly: GCA_929112965.1. Lineage (NCBI taxonomy): Eukaryota > Metazoa > Arthropoda > Insecta > Lepidoptera > Noctuidae > Mythimna > Mythimna albipuncta. The sequence continues at coordinate 6,338,533 of OV815973.1, forward strand.
GGACATATCCCCTGATCCCACAAGATTGTGATCGAGAACACCAATGTGTTTTCGGTCATATCAAAATACAGGGAATGTAAATCTCCGAAAAGCTATATTTAAAGGGTGTTGAAAACCATACTGCAAATTGTCTATGAGAGCAAACTTTATCAAAATCCTTCAAGAAGATACATAGTTTGCTTAGTGTTGTTTTTTTTTGTTGGTAATTTGCATTTTCTTGTTAACAAATATGTATACTTACTTTCTTCCTGCTTATGTTGATTCAATTTCAATCTTTTCTTTGATCTATCTCTCTCATCATCAATTAAGCGATAAAATCTTCACCCTTCATGTAATGCGTCTTGTTTTATACTTATTCAGATATATTTATAGTCCAAGCTATCGAATGAATCGATACGTTGAAGATTGGAGTAGCGAGTTTCTATCAGTTTGGCTGCTTGCGTTCCTCTTATTTGTTTTAAAAGCAATCAGCAAGGATTTTTCTAACGTATTAGTTGGTCACGTTAATGAAACTGGTTTCGAAGCTATCGCTTTTGTGTCGGAAAGGAATTGTCTTCCAAAAAGGTGTTGCGTTTTTGTTTCTGTGTAACGAAATAAGAGCACAGGTATGCGTTTGCTGGTAAAACAGTACAATGTGTTCAAGGAACCATGCCCGTTGTCGGTTACGATATGGTTCAGAGCCGTATTCTCGTTGTCTGGGCCACACAGGATCGTTTATCCCCGCAGCTAGTGTCATTGACACAAAGTCCGCATGTTTCCATACCTACTTCTTCGTGATCTTTATGTATAATCTGTATGGTATTCATTTGGTATGACTCACATCGTTTCTCAATAAACAATTACTATCCACCCTATCACCTGTACCTTTTTAGGGCATATAGCTAAATACTCACTGTGTATCTATGTATTACTTTGGTCTGTTTACCATACAGACGATAGTCATCTTTCCGTCCGATTTACTCAGTTCAGTTCAAGTTCAGTCTAATGAATATTTCTATGGATCAGTCAGTTTTAATTTTGTTGTCGTTTAACCCATATTTCAAATATTTGTTGGGCAGGTTTGCATTTTTAAGTCTTAGGCTTTGGTATAAACGTTGGAAGCTGACAGAAACTCACTAGACATAGAGACATAGAGACTTCGGTCAAAAGGTTAGAAATAGGTATGAGTTGCAGGTATCAACCTTCACCTTCACCGCAGATGAGTGTTTTTCTTAGTAAAACTGCTTGAATGAAGAAGATACTTTGTACTGAGGTATCATGCAGTAGTGTGCGTAGGTTTATGTTCATATTATAATGTGTTCATGTAATCGGAGGTTTGCTCAGGTGCGACTTGTTCGGAGAATTGCCGTTTTAGGAACGAATAACGCAGAGAGAATATTGTGAGCGTGGAGTTCGCAGTAGTCGTTAGTTGAATCATATTGCGTCATTATTTTATTCGTTAGGAACAGCTTTGATAAATCCATTTGAAACTGCTTTATTGTCCTGGTATGCCCCGCTAGGGATAGAAGGAGTGGATGGAAGGAGGTTTCAGGTGTGGAACGGAAAAGGCTAAAAAAAAACTATACTGCCCCACTGCTGAGTAAAGGCCTCCCCCAAGTCCTTCCAGATATTTTTCTCGCGAAAATTGATTATTACTTTGTCTCTTAACCGTAGTTTTCAAAAATAAGTCGGAAAACAAAAGTACTTTATCAAAATGTGTTTGCGATCCAGCCTTAAACACAGATGGGTTTTGAAGCAGAAAAACAACAATTACTCAGTAAACAATAGCTTTTAGCTTTGCCACGCTTCGTGTAAAACACTTTGTCGTTGTTTGTTTTCACTTTCCACCTGTAATTGGAACACTATGCACGCACAAAAAACACGTCTCTTCCGGGTTCCTTTTTATAGTCTAAAGAGTTTAGCAGCGATAAGAATCATCCAAAGGTTACTAGGAAATTCTCTTGCTAATTTTAGCACAGGAACAAATTTGGGTTTACTGGTCTTTTTGTTGGGAAGGATGGGTAGGAAGGATAGAAAATGTTTTTTTGCCTCTTTGTTATGATAAAGGGTAGCTTTTTTTTTACTAAATAATGAAAAATTAGGACTAAAAACGTCAGGTATAATTAATTATACCTATGAACTGATCATCTGGGTCGCACGGTTTTTTATAGCCATAACTTCGGAGATCGGAGACGTAATTCGCTCAGGAAGTACTTATGTTCGTGTTCTCAATCCGACGAGCATCAAACCCTGACGCAAATGCGCAGTTTAAACAAAAGGTTTTATGAAATAAAATTGAGTTATCTTTAATCATCTTCATAGTTGGCTATCGCATTTTGATCATCCATTAACGATGGTCGATACGTCATGCGTCCAATTTCGGGCACATTGCTTCCCTTAAACACTGTAAACACTAATATTGTTGTGTAACAATATGATTGTTATTATTTGTGGTGCCACAGTGGGCAGTCAGTTGTAGTGCGTTATCATCGGGTCGGGCACGGTTTTGCCTTATTCATTCCATTCAATATACCTTCAGTCTGTTTGACAGTTGCAAGTCGGGGCCGCCTTCGTGCGATCGTGCGTGCGATCCTACGTTACAGGCGTTGCTTTATTTCTATTACGCGATCCTTGTACGTAATATTAATTAGTCGACTAGTGTGTTACCAATATCTGTGTTAAAACAAACAAGTTATTGTGAGAATTTATGGATTAAGTGCGAAATATGGTTACTTAACTTACTTTTGTTTAGTTAGAGCTGTGAACTCTGATGTTTGTCGCTTGATCGCTTTATTTGAAGTGGTTTGAGCCTCCCCAATTGTCCATTGAATTGAGTAATTGAGGAAGACCTGAAATTGAAACAGTGCGGGTTAATTTATGGGATCTTTATTGAAACATCATTTTATCAAATATGAATTTGCGCTTCTGCAGTTATCTACTTATCGTCTGTCTAGAAGACTTATACTCTTTTACAATTAAAATAAAATACTGTGTGTTGCAAAATAGCTTGTATATTTAATTTAAAGTTTTCCCGCTAGCCCCCGCCCTTATACGGCTCATACCAACACTACTTTGACGAGGTACCTACCTACATCGAAGCCAAACTTTTTTGGGGCATATACTAATGTTCCAGGGTGTTATTTTTTTTTCTGCAGATTATTTTCGACGGCACACTTATACCGCTATATACATACTTACACACATATGGTAGTGTTTTTTTTTCAATCTACTTTGTTGTAAATAATACGACCCCAAGTAATCAATTCAGCACAATCATTCGGGACAGTTCCATCGTTCGGCACTTGTTGCACTAAATGTTGAAGTATAATTTTTCTATAAATTTTTCATTTGAGTACCGTCCCTGTCGACCACACGGAGGTCACACAATATTCTGATTGTAAATATTAACTTCCTATTTGTTAATAATGTTTAGTAAGCGTATAGATAATGTGTATCGGTCATAGTTAAACAAGCATGTGCTAAGGTTCGCGCAATAGGCGTTGTGTATCGTGCTTGTGACGTAACGAAGAGGCCCCCAAGTCAGTCAGTGTGGTGCGCGTGCCCGCTCATACTAATGTTCGGGGCCCGGGTTCATCCGCGCCCGCACAGGAAACACATCCCGGAAGAATTAACCCGCCTCGTCCCACCCGTCTTATTTGCATCGATATACATATGCAACGATGGCACCGCATCCCATCCGCTTAGTGCTCGAGTGTCCCCTATTGCCTCTTGTTCCCGACGTTCGCTTCACACTTGCACCAGTGATGTGCTAATTAGTGCGCTCTTCTTCAAGCGAGCACGGAGACGAGAATAGCATATCGATTATCTAATTCTGTTACCATCCGACTACAAGTGTATGCTTGATTGTTTATTTTCATTCAGCTCTCATTTCTTGCTATTGTTAGTAACACTTATTTACTACTACTAGTCTCAGAATGGTTATGTTCCCAGGCTTCCTTAAAAACTTCATTTATATAGACGACGTTTTTCTTTTTAGGAAATTATTTCTATTAACATAAATGACGAACTAAGGCTCGCCTAGATAGGCGTGTTGAATAGATAGGTATCTGGTACGACGGTTTTCTTTGAAAATGATAATAGCATCTATTGTCACGCCGTGAAATCATAAAATGACTTCTCTCTCTTCCTTCAGTTGCCCTTTGCGTTCCAGAGCGACGGTAATTGCTTTGTCGAACGATTCCGCAGCCTAGATTTTGATTGGCTTGGCTGACTTGATCCGCTTTGAGTCGTGAACCTATGAACTGTGGCGATGAAAGTGTGACGGACTAGTGAAATCCGAGTGCTTATTTAATAATTATGAACCGTGCTTAAAAACAAGAATGAATCAACACTGGTATGACAGATCGAAGGTGAAGGAGGAAATCATCCAGAGTTTTCTTAAATTCCTACGGGTAAATTGTAATACGTATTTCGCCTTTAATTATGACTAACGTTTCACTATCTGTCGAAGTGTCGATATGATACCGTATAGTGACTATTAGGGCCTGCACAGACTTAAGACAGGCAGTCTTTGAGTTGTTTCGCATAGACATGTCTGTCTTGCAATTGCGAAACAAGTCTGTCTAAGACTATGTTATCTTGTCTCAAGTGTGCGCAGGCCCTTACGGCGTATAATTCGAAAATTCAACTCGTATTTCGAGAAGTAGTATTGTTTACTATTGTGTTTAAAATTCTTTACGTATTATATTTCTAAAGGTTACTTACTGTACTCATCTTAATAATGTTAAACAATAGTGAAATTGATTGTTACGAAATTGTTTACAGGCGACGAAGGCGTTTTTGGACGCGTTGAGCGAATCGGGGGCGGCATGCGTGTCGCGCGCCACTGCGATCAAGTTCCTGCTGGCGCGCAAGTTCGATGTGGCCCGTGCGCATGCGCTGTGGCGGCAGCATGAGGCGACGCGCCGCCGCGAGGGACTCAACAAGTTCGAGCCCTTCGAAGATCCTCTCAAATCCGAGTTAGAAACTGGAAAATTTACTATATTGGTAAGTTAGTTTGTTGTCTGGATTGTACCCGTTTGATGGATTGCAGTGAACCGGGCACGATTAAAGTCAAAGGAATAATATATCCGGCGAAATGTGAGGGTACTATACTACAGGTACACCTGTACCTACCCCTTCAGGAAATGCTTGAGTAGTATTAGAGAAAAAATTAACTGCCATCATCCTTTTATAACTGAATTATTCAATCATTCAATCGTTCGGCTCCACTGATTCGGCATGACAACGCGCGACCGTATACTGCACATCAGACGGTCTTCAAGTTACAAGAGCTGGGGTTGGCAGCTCTTCGTCATCCATCGTACTCACCAGAACTTGCCCCTACAGACTTATTTCTAACTTTTCCAGAATTTGGATAACTTCTTGGGGGAGGAAAAAATCCAATAACTGAGAGGCAGTTTAAATTGCCTTCAAAGAATTAGTTGCCACCCATCCATTAGATTTTTTTCAAAAAGGGCATCAATAAGCTACCAGTATGTTGGCAAAAATGCATTGATTGCATCAACTTATTTTGATTAATAAATATATAGAGAAAAAGGTTGTTTCATAAAAACGGCAATTTCATAGATACCTAGACTTAAATATAATAGAATAGAATAGACTTTATTGTACACCAAAAAGAATACAGCTTATACAAAAACACAATGCTTATAATGCATATAGCTTATATAATGTGTTAGGTAATGTAGCCAGCTATAGCAGGATAATTTCAATCGTGGTTGGCTATTACGAACCATTAGTTTTATAATAGTTATAATACTAGGTACCTAACAATAAATAACTGATCACGTGACGAATACCCTAAATAGAATATTATGAAAATTAAATGAGAGTTATTTTTGTTTTTGCAGCCTACGCGAGACGCGACCGGGGCTGCGATCGCAGTATTTACAGCTAACAAACATTTTCCTACGCTGACTACACATCAGATAACGTTACAGGTAAATTAATTACTATAATAAGCGATCAAAATAGGAAAAACAGGTACGGGCTTTTATTAATATCCTACTGCATATTGATGCTGAAAAAAAACTCCTGAAGTTTAAAATGGCTGCCAAATGAAGTGGTATTAGACAGGACATGTTCCCCGAATGCTGAACGAACTCAGCCCAGATATTGTGAACTTGCGGTGCGGGCCGTGCCCCTAGGCAGTAATAAATGGTAACTAGTTTGGGGCAGGCCACAATGGAAATGTCGAAATGAATAGATTCCTTTGTAACTGTAAACTAAAAGGAGTCGCAAGAAATGGAGGTTTTTTTTTAATTTAATTAAAGGGCTTTGTCGCTTAGCGACCACATCGCCCGAAATGGAGGTAATCCTAACCGTTTCATTTCTGGGCATGGTGGGTATAGCTGACACCCTTCTGAATGGATTTTCACCAATAGACAAAGTGAGTCATAAGGAACGTGTAGATGTATAATGAGTGCATATTATAGTGGAAAAAACGTAGAATCTCAAAGATTTGTAAACACCCCTGCGAAGTAGGAGCGGGTCGCTAGTATTTACTATGATTACGTTTTTACGATTTATAATTATAAGCGTTATGTGTCTACATTATGATATTAATTATATTAAAATAACTAAGTCCTCATCTTTGTGCAATAAATCGTCTGCTATTATTTAGTAGACGCTTTTATTTAAATTTATTAAATTTGCTTTCTCCTCTTCAACTAATAAGCCTTGAAATCGTCACGGTATAATATCACTTTAATGTTAAAGTTTTAAAATTTCGCTCCAGTACCGGTATTTAAATGAGAGAAAGTGTTGTTAAAATAGCAATATTTCTAAATATAAACTCTATATCTTGATATATACTGTTGGTCCTAGGTTAGGTCTTGAGTTTGTAGTCCCGCGGGAAATTGGCAGAGGCTATGTTAACGGGACTGGAATTGACGATCCTGTGGGATGTCGACGGTCGCGTACTCCTACATGTTCCCGGGGGGACTGATCTCAATCGTGGTCCCGTAAAGTTTAAAAGTGGGTCCTCGAGCTCTCGACATTTCTAAAGGAAAAGTATCTGTAAATTGACCGAAGTCAATCCATTTTTAACAGACTTCTTTGAATTTGTACCGAATACATAATCGACCTTTCCTTTTTTTTAATTTCCATGTTTCCTTTTCATATACGCAATTTTATTAAGATTAAAATTATTTATAAATATAATTGTTTGGAAAACCTTATTACTGTTGGCTTAATGTTAATTTTTTGTAAACAAATATTAAATATTCAAATAATTGAATAAAATTTAATATTTGTTAATTATAACATTTGTTAACCTTACTATAATTATTACTTTTACCTTATTTATTACTTAAAATAATATAGTTCATGATTATGTAAAGAACTAAACTCATTTTATATTGGAAATTGTCCTTAATGGACTAATAGGATATTCCACAAATGTTTGGAACACAGTTTTTCCCTAAGAAATTAATCATGGTGGTTTGTGTTGCTGCCTAAGTAGTGGCTTTTCCACAATTATATTTTTGGGTTTGTTTGGTTTTTCCTCGTCTATTTAACAAAGCCGTATTCCTTGAAGTTGGTGGCAGTCCTTGACAAGTGCGAGTGTACTTTTGTAATACGATACTCGAGCAGTACAATCTGTAGATGCCCAAATTTAAACAACGCCTCATAATAGTAAAGTTCATTACGCTCACTGTAATGCCTTTCATCTATTTTTCTTATTTTAAGTTTGCGAAACAGGGCTGGTAGGAGATAAAAAAAGCTGCCGAGAATCAAAATAATTAGGGTGCGTTTGGAGATGACTGTCTAGGATGATGAAGCTCTCGAAATAATTGTTATTAGAATTTTATTCGTTATTTTTCAAAAAAAGGGGGAGCTTCTAAATTCGTTTGTACTTTTAGGCTTTTAGGATTAAGAGGAAAAAATGGAACTCTTATAAGATCACTTTGTTAAACGTCTATCTTTCATTTTATCAAATAACTTCCCGCTCTGGGTAGAGCAGGAGGGTGTGTCGCTTTTTTTACTGATTAAAATCCACCTGTGTTTCTTCAGATGGTAGTTTCTTGCGCGCGGCCGGGGATATTTGCGTTTCGCTGACGGTTTCCGCCACTTCCTTCGCTCGCATTATTGCTTCGTAGAAGGAAGTGACTGCTACCCAAACCTCTCAATCGGCGGCAGCGACCTCTCGCGCCGGGCAAAGGTCCAGAGCGGCGGCGGTCGCCTCCTTCTGCGAAGCAGTAATGCTAACGAAGGAGGAAGCCGCACGCGTCCTCAAGCCCCAGCCGCTGGGATTCCGACCCCGACTAGCAGCCACGTTAGACGGGGGCTTGCAGACGTCGTGCAATGGGTAGCGTCCGGTAATCGACCGGACCAAGCTCAGTCGTCAACAGCGCGTAGTGATCCACGCGCTCCTCAAAGAGATGTCAACAAACTGTGGGACTGCTTTCAATAAAGTAAACCCGTAGTTCTAGAACGCAAAGGGTACTGAAGGACATGTGTAATTTTAGTCAGTAAAAGTCTGACACGCCCTCCCGGTCCACCTACAGCGTGAAAAGTTATTAGATGATTTCCCACATTAAGAAAACCCTTATCTCCTCACATTTATGACTATAGATTGATAGATATATTCTTTATTGTACATCTACACTAATATAATAAAGAGGTAAAGTTTGTTTTTATGTTTTTCAGTTTGTAGCAGGTAATCTCTGAAAGTACTGGTCTAATTGCGAAATTTATTTCACCGATAATAAGCTGCTTTATTCCTGAGTGACATAGGCTATATTTTATGTACGCGGGCGAAGCTGCGGTCAAAAGCTAATCAATAATAAAATTACAATAGGAACTAATACCTAACCTCTAATTCCTATCTCTATCCTATAGCTAATCTTTGTTTAATTTAATTCTATCGTCATGTCACCCAGGGCGTGGTGTACCAGCTGGACGTGGCGCTGCAGTCGGTGGAGACGCAGCGCGCCGGCCTGGTCTTCATATACGACATGACGGACTCCAAGTACACCAACTTTGACTACGAGCTGTCGCAGAAAATACTCACTATGTTAAAGGTCAGTCAGTTTTTTTGTTATCAAAGAGCAAACTGCAGTTCGTATCTCATAACTATGCCGCTCTGAATCCAGGTTTTTTGATGCACGCAATGCTGTTTTAAAACGAAATTGAGATATACTGCTTAGTGCCCAGTAATTTGTAGCCCATTTCAGAGCGGCAAAGTTATTTGATGCGAATTTTCTTAAGATTTTGGCAGACCGTTTAAGGCTTTATTAAACAACATTCCATGACCCGCCGGTTATGGCGATTGGTCATTTGTCGCTAGTACACCATTGTGTACCAGTAATCGCATCGTTTGTTTTAAATTACATACAGCTCGCTTATTAGTTTCAAATTGCAAATCTTCGACGCTCAATATGAGACAAAATATCTCTACACGTTTTGCCTCTTTTAGTGGTTATGACAATTCATTGAAATTAGAGGCGAAATATTTTTACACGTCTTGCTTCTTTCGGAGGTTGTGACACTTCATTAAAATTACAGACAAAATATCTTTCCGCGTCTTGACTTATTCGGTGGTTGAGTTGAGACCATTCATTGAAATATATCATATGGATGGTTAAAAGGTTTAAAAGTAATAGTAAAACTTTTTTCTCATAGTGATACTAATTGTCAGTAGCACTAGCTATTCCATTATGTCTACTCAGCGGGTGTAGCCAGGCGTGGGCGAAGGTCTCCCACGGCCTCGTACCAAAAAAGGCTCATTAAGAACGAGGTTTTTTTATAATTAATAGGCTAGGCACTATTTTACCGGACGGTAAGCGACAACATGATCGAACACTTTTTTGCGACAGTTGCTGTTTCGTTTTCGAATTTATGAAAGAATGATCCGGCCCTCGCCTAAATTAGTCCACGCTACGCCTCTCACGGCATCCGTGGTAAAAATTTGACATTGACAGCGCTTTCGAGTCGTACAGGTCGCGCGGTGAATCAAGATCGCTCGATGAAAGTAGTGGGGGCAATCGGCGCATGTGTACAATTGCGCACAGAAATTCTTCGTATGTTAGGATTTTATTTTTAATTTCGTATGTTTTAACCTTAGTAACATAACTTATAATAACACTAGTTTTTGCTTGTAATTTATCTTGTAAGTAGGTAAATTCAAAAAATTAAATTTTTTAAAATAAAACATAAAATTAAAAAAATATATTTCGTTAGTTTCTTTCTTTAACGTAATAATTCACGTCGTAAACCATTTTTCTGGCTAGCCGTTTTAAAACTTTATTTTTAAGCATTTTTTTACTACTACGTATTACTATTACGATAACACAAGCTGTACGCAACAGTACCCAAGTACAACAGTATCCAATGAGAGGCGAGAACGCAACGCGGGAATTGAAGAGCGACTCTATCTACCAATGACGTGTCGCCGACGGCGCACATCCGCCCGTACGTCGCCAAATAGACCATAGAATTGAATACTGCGCATGCCCCTTCCACTTTTGTCGAGCGATCTTGATTCATCGCGCGACCTGAACCAGTAAGGGCGATTTTATTAAGTTCAAATTGTACCACTAACATGCAGCTTACAATTTTTGTTACATCAGAGATTAGCATAGCATCTGCGCTAGTAAGCTGGACGTATAGTGTATAAATCTAATACGTCAAGCTTTACATTTTTATCGAAGATATTATTTTGAGTATCATACAAAACTTGAAAAAATCCTTAGTAGATGGCAGCATCTAAATCACATATTAAAACTGTTGATGATTTGCTCATTTATTTTTACTCTCGATGGCGTAATTACTCTGCTCCAAGAGAGCTGTTATGTAACCAGCATCCTTCCCAAACACTGATCACCGTCCTTATGCCCTCGCCGCCTAGGCCCGCCGCTATATTTCTGTCAATGTCCTCTTCGTCTTTTGCTTAAAATAGCCCGCACCGCTGAGAGTCCCTAAATAATAATCTTTGTTCGATGCAGCCTGTTCCTTGCTATCCTTCCCCCAGCGTTGTATAGGACATCATCGTTCGTACCCTACAGGAGGTGTCCTTAGCGTATAGCCGCTCTAAGTTTAAGTAAATATTGGCTTATTAGGGCCACCACAGACAAGTCCAGTTAAGTAGACTACAACTTCACAGGTTGAACTGCGAGAGGCTTACATTAATACATAAACATGGTAATTGCATTGTTAGAAGAAACGTTACACTATCTCATTAGATTTATGATGGCGATGCTCGGAAGAAAATAAATATTTTGTTTATTCTCCTCAATTCGCAAGCATTTCTAAAACAACATAGTGCTGAACTATAAAGAAGTTAGATATTATCGCAAAATGTTCTCAAAATGTTTACCCTTATTCATAAAATCTTGACATTTATAACACAATAAACCATTTTCGTGTCTATGATGTAAGAAGGCGATGGACTAAATTGCCATCTTAGATATGAGGCTTTTATGAAGGAGTGGACTACTCGCTAGCGTGTGTTTTGGGTATTAGGAGCGTGTAGCTCGATTTAAAATAATTATAACTAAGTGGAACAGCCGTTGGGGTAGGGTAGATGCTTACTTCTCCACTCGGCCTTGTGACCTACATCATAGCGTGCCATTATACCTCGTGACATTATCAACGATAAGTTGATTGTCATATAAAAAATGTAACCAGCGAACATTTACGTGATTGGTTTTCAGAACTACTGATAGATAACTGAAGTAGTATTCATAAATGATGAAATATTTATATTTTAATATTGAACTAATTTATTTATGTGAACTCAGAATTTTTTACCTCATACAACGTAGTTACTTCTCAAAAAAAAAACTTTGAGACACTCTTGAAAAATCTTCGTTACTCAATTCAGGAATTTAACTGTTTCCATTGGTAAGCTTGTACGAAACCCTCGGTGCGCGAGTCTGACTCGAACTTGCCGGTTTTTTATAATTTAGATTGAATCTAGCTTTACGTTTAAACAAAATTGAGGTGTTTGTTTGTAATATTAAAATAATGTTTTTATTTACGAAATGCGTCTATTTGCTACCTATAATATTAATGTGTAGGAGTCCTGCGTAAAATAAACACTTTCTGATATTGGAACTAAATGTTTTTTTTACTGTGGCTTGCGTTGGACCACTATCTCACCTGATGGTAAGCTATGATGTGGCCGACGATGGAGTACGCTTGCCTAGAAGTAGTGTCGTTTTACGGCCACCAGTTAGTTTATATATAAATCTAAACAACACAGATAATTAACTTGACGAATGACTCTAATTAAGTTATCACCTTTATTTTAATGCCATCAGAAAACCCAAGTTAAAAATCGCGATGTTACAGCATTGCGAAGTTTCGCCATTGTTTCGTTCAAAGTTTAACTTCTTTCAATTAAGTAGAGTTAGCTGTTGTTGGCGCAGTTTCAGTTTCGACTTCTCAAGAGAGTTGGCATTGCAATGATTTAATGTAATAACTAGGTACACATTTCTGAAGTTGAATAGGTTTAATTACTGCATTATTATTATTATTATTTATTATGAGCCCGTTGTGTTCCACTGCAGGGCAAAGGCCTGCCTTCCGTTATTCCACTCTTTTCTGTCCTTAGCCACTTCTGGCCAATCCTTAAGGTAGGAGCCCAAATCGTCACGCCATCTCCTTCTGGGAATTACTGCATTATGAACTCAATAATTCTTACTGTGAACTACATAAATTGTAGATATTTATTTTTTAAACAGCCACTTCTAACTCTTACCGAAAACCATTTTGATGGTTATAATGTATCTATTTTCTTCGTTTGTGCTTAGAATTTACAGGTAATTTCTATTTTCATTATTTGTGTTTACTTCCCCCATTTCAAAGTAAGTTTCTCCATACAAACTTTAGACCTCTTTATTCAGTTCGTAGCTAGGCGTGAGCGAAGTGGCTCCGAATGTTTTTTTAAGCTATTGCATAGCTTCTATCGCGGGCCTTGAGCGTGGAGGCCGAATCCAGAAATTCCGTAACGAAAAAAACCTAACACCCCCCACTCATTTGTTTTCTTATCGGTCACCACGCTCAAAAAGTTTAACTTCAATTAACCTTTTGAATGTCTTATGTTACACAGTTCGACATAAGCAATTGTCTTTCTATTGTGTCTCTAATAACGGCATTCAAAGAGTTAATATCAAAGAAAAAAACAAAGGAAAAAAAATACTGCATAAATAATAATTATAATTGCATAAGTTGATAAAAAATGCTATGCAATAGCTTTACCGCGGCAGTCCCCGAGTGCCACACGTCTTTTTTTTATAATTGATAGGTTTGCGTTTGACCACTATTTCAGATGATGGTAAGAGACGAAGTGGTCGAACACTGGGTTGCGACAGGTACTGTCTCGTTTTCGAATTTATAAAAGAAAAGGGCCTCGCTAATGCGCCTTCGCCCAAGACTAAATTAAGTCCACGCTACGCCTGTGTTCCTCCTCCTTTTTTAAGTCGGTTAAAATCGGGTAGCGCTTCTTTAGGTAGGGTAGGAAAGCGAATTTGTCGCTTCCTTCAACTTCTCTTCTGTCATGAATGAAATTTACCGTTAGCTATGCAAAAGCCTCACAAACTAATCTTTGTATTTGATTGGCAAGCCAACGTTCAGGTCGCTAGTGCCATAATTTTCTTCCACGATGTCGTGTAAATGATATTTATTTTGCAAATAGGTTTTTAAAAGACCTTTACATGTCATTTTTTTTCATGAATTTGAACTAAATGAAGCCTCCTGTCTAGGAGCATTACTAGAAGATCGCGCACATACTATAAAGGTTTTTATGTATTATTAGTGTATTTTATTACTCTCTCACTCTCTCAAGTCTATTGGAATTGAAAATTTGGCACGGGTAGACCATGACTTCATTCATTCCAGGAGATAATTCTCTACTTTGACGTGGGCGAAACCCATCCAATATAGCCCCTATCCATATAATTCAGGAAATCAATTTTTTCTGCATTTAGCGCGTTAAGTTTGCTATAGTTTGTCGGAATTAGGTACATTTTACATACGAGTATACTATGCGTAGCTTAAATTTTTCGTAAATGAATAAAATTTCGATTTGACAGTAAATCGTGACGTCACAACATGGCAATCGATCATATTTTCATTTGAAAAGCATTGTACTCATAATTATGTATTATTCTTATTTAAGATTCTTCAAACTTTGTATCCAAATCGCATCGTAACGGGCTAAAGAATAAGTACGAAGGTACAGAGAAAGAGAGCACTTTGAATGCGTCATGAACATAAAACTTTTTATTCCGGAAATTCCAAAACTTTTTCTTTTCGGCAAATCCGGTCATAATAAAACACGTTTCTTTATAATACTGCTGTATTAGGATCAGGATAAGGTTTTTTTTAATGCTTTTCTGTTTGGGTCTTGAAACCAATATCTGCAAAATTTTCATTTACTTTATCGAAAGCTATGTTACGTCATGGATCTTCAACTTGTAGTTTTGCTTACTCTGTTACCGACCGGCAGTGAAGCTCTATACTTTATAGCTCCCGTCATAAATAAAATATAACTCAAGCACGTCCGTGTATATACCGGGATTATATTTTTATGAACGTTGTACGTATAAACACTTCTGGTGCGACGGCGGTAGATGTTCCGGCTCCGTATTCTGTAGATTTACTTCACTATCTTCATATAATATATCATTATTGCTTCAAAGCTACAATGGCGACAGAACTTACTGGAGCGGAACAGACTTACGTTTGTACAAGCTGAAATGTTTTGTATTGTCACGTCGTTTTAGTACCGCGGTTATTCTGATATGGACGCTTTGTTGTTTCTTGTTTATTCAAACTGATTTTAATCCCCGACGCAAAAACAGGGGCATTATTTTACCGCTATGTGCGCGTTTGTCCGGGTTAAACGTGTGAACCGATTAAAATGCGGGTTTTTTTTTTAATGAATGCAAGTCTAGAGATGGCTCCTAACTTTAAATATGTTTTATCAAAATCAGTTCAGCTATTTACAAGATATGAGAGCGAGGGAAAAAACAGAATGTTTGTAAATATGGCCAAGTGGGGGTTATCAAAGGAGAAGGAAGGAAGGTTTATAAGATGCACTTAATAAAGCTATCACACAGTTTTTTTTTTTTTTTATTAAATCGGTTTCACTGTTCAAAAGTTACGAAGGATTAAAGAGCATGATTCGAAGTTTATATTATATGTTATTGTAACGTTTTATTCTTTTATGCAGGCAAGCTTTCAAATGAAGTGATTTTCTTTCTTGTAACATTTGGATTATACATGAAATTGCCAGGAAAATGTTCGCAATTTCTACTGCAGCCTGTATAAAAAATGATGTGCCGTAGGAATCGTATAGGTACAATCAGTTGGACAAATGTTTGTTGGTTGTCAGCAAAATAAATCTCTATGTATCGAATTACATGCCTTTCTGGTTAGAGGTATCATAGGGGAAAGACGACTTGTTAATGAAGCGTCTCTCTCTTGTTGTATATAAGTGTCATGGTCATGATGGGAGTAGGGCACAAGCAGGAATAAACAATCGTGTTTTGTATGATTTAATTTTCAGACAGTTCTTCAGGAAGAGATACCTCATAGGTACAAGTAACTCTTCCTGAAGTGTAACTCCAAAATGTAACTATCAAAAAATATATAGAGGTCGGTTAATTAGCGAGTTTCACTATCTGACCTTATATATCATTGATAGTTACACGTTTATTAAGAAAAAAGTTTCATTTATTTTTATCTTTTTCATGACTTCGCACAACAAGGGTCAAAGCGTCTCTTGTAGGGTTACCACTTCGTGGTTGCTTAATTACGACAGATAAAATAACCTGGAGCATACAAATAATTTTAAAGTCTTTGAAGACCTTTAAAGAATCTAAAAACGCCTGAATTTCTGCCTTGTCATGTTCTTTCTTTTAATCTCGTCATTTGCGTTTTCTCGAAAATACGAGAGGTATCGCAAAAAGTCGAACTAGCAGTTATTGCAATAATTCGCAAAATCGCGATTTGAATCAATTGCGATTTATTCATGAACTACAGACCTAAAATCATACCAGGTATTTCAAAATGAAAATTCATCTCTCAAAGAATTTCGTCGAACCCATTCAATTTGATTCAAAAATGAAATTTTAAATATTTGAAGAATCAGTAGTTATTTAAAATTTTCCGAGAGGTAGGGGAATTATATTATCAGGTCTCAATTCCGGGAGACTTGGAATTCGGAAGAGGTGGTAACCCTAGTCTCCTCCAAAGTAAAGTGCAAGCTCGAGTGAGACCACATACGGGCTGTATTTGACTATATAAACTTGGTTCTCAGCAAAGAATACACCAGTGCGGTGTATATAAGGGATTGCGTCAAAATGATGGAGCTAAATCCTCTACCATTCTAGCAACATCAGAATGTGTCTGCTAAGTGCTGCTATTGAGATGGTTATTTCTCCTTTTACGATTATCTAATTAAGTATTAATTAGGTACACTAAAAGCAATTCCATTTTTTGCAGCCACAACACGCACAACGCCTTGATTTTCTTTTTATTTAAAGTCAATTAGTAAAATATAAAGGGCATTCAAGGGTTTTAAATTGATTAGGTAATAATATTTTACTTTTTGCGTGCCAGAGTGGATGAAATACGCCTTCGTCACACTTTTTTATACTGATCGATTGACAATAAAAAAAGAACGTCCCACGTACTAAAACTAAGCCAGATAAAAGACTTTATAAGATTTAAATGGAACATTACTTTTATTAGTCTATTTTCTGTGTTTCGTGAAGTTGGAGGCATTATCGTAAAGTTCGAACTTGAGCTTGGTGTGGGTGTATAGGTATATGTGTATTTGTCGTAGCTAGTATGTATGTAACATAGTCCGTACAACTAGAAAACTACAAAAATAACGTTTATAGTATTATTATAGTTAACTGGCTAGGGACTGACGTGACACCGTATGAGTAAATCCTATTTCAAACGTGTGAACTATAATTAGAACGGTAACTGTATTTCGGTTTTCACTGAATATAGTTCAATGCCAGATGCGGTGAATTTACCATAATGTATAGTTGTTGTGGTTTTACTTAAAAGCTGCGCGGCTGAGTAGTATTTAGTGGCATGTTGATTAAGTGTACCGCGAACTTCACGAGCGTTTTCCGGGTTTGTCCCCTCTGATGAGCACGTCTTGAGTTGGACACGTGCCGTCGCGTAAACAGATTTATATCAAATGCACGTGATTTAAAAAAAAAAACCGTACAAACACTTAAACGTGAAGTTCACTCGGGAAAGTTATTACGAAAATGGCGTAGCACTTTCACAGATTGACTAATATTTAACAATGGACTTCTTTTTTGGTTCATAAAGCTATAAAATGCTGAATTATTTTTTCATAATCCCACGACAGATTTATGGTACTCATAATGTTTTAAGAAACGTTGAGATAGATAATTTGTTCATCAATTTTATTACTAGAAACGTTCGAACGTCGCAAATTCTTATTAACGACTTGTGAAACAAGCAATTATCGTAATTCCGGTTTCTCGAGTTCCCGAAGCGGCCGCTGGAAGTACTGAAACTGTGCTGACCTTGAAACTTTACGAGGGGATGTCAATAATGTTAATCCTTTTTATTTCACTTGGGTACGATTTGTTGTAGCCGTACGTTCGTGAATAAGTTGACAAGAATCAATGTAAATCGGCCTCGGCTTTGAAGTCGATTATGTGAAAATCAATAAAAGACATATGAAGTGTTTGCGGCACACGGTTTTATGCATTAACGTTTCAATAAAAGGTGAACACTACCAGGCACTGGTTTTTTACAAATCAATTTTAAGTTCCGTAGTAAGCACTTACACGGGTTAGGTAGGTACATGTTACAGGATTTCATCGAAAAGTATGATATTGGTTTATTCCATACAATCCATTTTAATTTAAAACTCAATCAAAGAACTTCGTGGAACACACGTCATACGTGCCGGGGTCATGTTTTCAGTTGAAAGTTTTCGTTTGTGAACTGTATTTCTCGTTCGAGCGGACTCATCGCGTATATTGAAATTCGTAGCTTCATTTCGTCGTAGCTCGTTGGGCGGATGTGAGCCGTAGTGGCGATGGCGTAGTCCTCTCGTAGCCGCCGCCCGCCCCTACGCCGGCCGCGCCGAGCCGCCGCGCGAGCCTGACGTCAGTCGAGCTCGCTCCGCCGACGCGCCCGCACGTGCTCGTCACGTTATTGCGCGCTTCATATACGCCGGCACCGGGATACACATCTTGTGTTTTCATGATAAATAAATAAATACAAACAATTCGCACCGGATTTCTTTCTTTTCAGACAGTGTATTGTGATCGCGACGACGTAATAAGAGCGTTAATGAGTGCGGGCTAACAGGTGGCGATTGCATATCAGTGCTATTATTGGTTGTTGTTGCCGACGAGTGGTGTTCGGTGCCAGTGCTATTATCCGTGGTGGAGGTGCATTCGTTTGCAGAACTCGGCTGGTCATAACGACAGTTTACTGTGAAGTAACTGCGGATCGATAGTAACAGCTGAGCCGATTGTATTCGCTGCCCGCATTGCTTATCTAAGGTAGGCTGATAATACTGTCTCATTGACCTATTTTATCTATATGATTGTCTAGCGCTAAATTATAAGTATAGTGTTAATCTGTAATATGAATACATACGGCTATAGTTATATTTATGCGTCGTTTGTTATGGTAAATAGGGCACAATAAGTTAAATAGGTCATTAATCTTTTGCGTAGGTTTAATAGGAACATTAAGAACGTTTATGTTTCACTTGAGGTAATTTACCAAACAACCAAAATGATTTATCAAACATGCTCACACCACAGACAGCCAACGTATTATTATGAAACTCGTCTCTTGATTTAAAATACAATGACAGTATTTAGCCTTGCCAAGCGTTTGTTTTGCTGACAAAAGGTCACGTAAACGGCAAAAAAATCAACCGTGGAAAACTTTAAAGATTCTATTGATAATTAACCGATTCTAATCATTAACTTCAGATGCTATTGCAAGAAGAGAATTTCGTAAATGACAGGAAATCCGCCTTTTGTTAGTGTCTCTAAACAAGTTAAGCAACATTAATGGTTTTTATTGCTTACGAAATTTTGATTAAAATTTCGCAAAGTTTGACTTCTATGTATCTATCATCTGTAACAGATTCTTTTCAGTATCTATCTGTTTTAAAATGCAGTAAGAGCACCTATCCCAAATCTGTCGCAGTATGTCTGAAACCTTTTGCCACTACGCGGTTTGACGATATGACGTCTCAATGAAAACACACATTGAAAGGAGGAAAGGCAACAACAGAGCAAAGGAAAATATTCTTACATACACTTGTAAAGCAAGGTGGGTTTACAAATGTATGTAAGAATATTTTTCTCCCCTAAATAAAAGATAGTGAACAACGATATCTGTTAGCATCGCGGAATACGTTGTATGCTTTGACAAAATTGTATAAATGTTAAATACGTAATAACAGGCAAAGCTAACAATTTGTACAATAAACCATTTATCGTAGAGTTTACGTTTATTGTGTGTATACAGGTTCGGTGTACAATTATACAATACGGTATAATATATTATGTATTAGGTACTTTAACATCCAAGCTAAAGTAAATAAACAAATAAGTAATTTATCATCATCATCACCACCATCTTCCTGCCCTTGTCCTTACTTGTGGTCGGCGCAACATGTTTTTTCTTCTTCTTTCTGAATACATAAAAAATTCATTCAGCCGAACAAGAACCTCCTCCTTTTTGAAGTCACAAACGTATTAATTTACCAATAATACGTTTGTTTATATACGAAAGAAGAGAGAGTAACCCATCTGTCCATAGTCAACTCTTGACATATGGGTGGTTCTGTTCTCTTTATTGGTTCACAGGATACCGACAGACCTCAAGAAAGAAAAAGAAGCTTGAAATATAATATTATACGCTGAAAGAGTAGGTCAGGTCTATTACATATAATAAAACCAGTAGAAATGTGATGCGATATTTTCAATTGGCGCAAAAACTACCAAACCAATTTTGTTCTGCATAAATTAGCTTTGTAGATCCGGCTATTTGTTTTGAGGCGTGTGCAATAATAATTGCGCATTGAAAAAATAATATTGCAAATTGTTATGAATGAAGAAGTTAACTCCTGACATGACAATCATTACAACATCATTTACATTTATGATGTGTAAATCTTAGCAAAGATCATAGCATGGTGGTTTGAAGACTTAAAGGCTCAACCAGAGTAAATTGTTTTCTTAGAAGATCCTGGTGAATCAGGAAAAATATTGATTACTACTAACAACCTTGCAGAAATAAGGAGGCAAACCAAAATTCGATTTAGACCGCTACGAAACACCTTTTGTGACAAGACAACAAAGACAACACACACAACAGTGACAAGGGCCGTGTTCAGGGATTACTCTTTGATCGTATGCGATGAATACACTGTAAGTAGAAGCCTGCTGGACATCCACGGGAACTAAGACACGATGGTGAGGTCGCAGTTCTGTTTGACGACGATTTCCGGCAACCTCTACCTGTGATGACACGGGGAACTAAGACTGATTTAAGGCACGATTTATTAGAACGGTTATTTCTGTGGTCGCGAGTTGACAGACTGCGCTTGACCATAAATCAGCTCGGTTTTGCGGTTATACACGCGCTCAAGATTTTGCAAGTTGACGAAAACATTCTACTGGAGACTCTTGATAACGTAGTTCCCACTAAAGAGAATCTGACACGTAAACGTTGGTTAAATACCATATTATGACAATTCTAAAATGACCAAACTGCAGCAATCAACACGAGCATTCTCTCGCAAATTGAAGGGAACGAAGTGTAGAATGTGAATAACTGAATACATTTCCATAAATGACGTCACACATTTCTCTATAGAATGCTTATTTGTATTCGTTTCAACAAGTGAACTGTCAGCGCACTTCAACTAGCTGAATTTGGATTTCTCGATCAGGCTCCTTCTGAACTTAACTTCACTGAAGTTGTGTACTGGGAAACTCTACAGAGAAATAACACCGAGGTGAAAATTCTTACGGTTGGTGGCATTGAAAAAACTACTCATTTCTTTGCCACTCACAATAAAATTATCTCTTCCAATTCAAGTACGTGCAGTTCCCTGTGAGTATTTGCTTTGCAAAGATCGTGAACAAGCCGCAAGGCTAGATACTGAAGGTTGCAGGTGTCGACCTCTTCTGGACCGACTGCTTTTCACACATGATACTGTAGTTTGCTTGCTCCCGCGTTATCAATCCTGACTCTTGGTTCATTTTGGCTAGTGAAAGCAAAACTAAACACGTAGAGTCTGAAAGTTATAATATCTAATGATTTATTTTATTTACTATTCTTGCTACGGTGATTACATACCCTACTCCTGCTTCGTCGAC
Organism: Mythimna albipuncta; assembly: GCA_929112965.1. Classification (NCBI taxonomy): domain Eukaryota; kingdom Metazoa; phylum Arthropoda; class Insecta; order Lepidoptera; family Noctuidae; genus Mythimna; species Mythimna albipuncta. The sequence goes on from OV815973.1 coordinate 6,359,895, forward strand.
GTCCATACGCTGGTTAATACATTCATAGTTACCAAATGTAATAGGCGTTTTAGCGTGTAGCCGTTTTATGTGAAAGCAGCTAAGGAGTGGAATTCCCTGCCGGAGTCTGTGTTTTCTGATAGCTACAACCTAGGGGTTTTTAAGTCAAGAGTGAATAGGTTACTTCTAGGCAAGCGTGCTCCTTCGTCGGCCACATCGTCGCTTACCATTAGGTGAGATAGTGGTCAAACGCGAGCCTATCAATAATAATAAAAAAAAGCATATCCTTTATGTTTAATGTTATGGATAAATGAAATATAACTTTTACCATCGATATCGATGTCAAAAAGTCAAATAATTAACCACATCACATTTCGGCATATCAATCGTATACTTTTAGATTTTTCGATTAATGTGGTCGTGGTGACATTACGTTGTTGGTGGAAGTGCTTAAAATCATGATTTCTTTTCTTTCTTGTTTGCACTGATCGCTCGCGCCGTATTTACCATAGTTCTCATTTGAAAGATTATCATACATGAGAAGATCCAGATGGTTTTCCTTTGCGGTTGCAGCGCTCTTTTGAGATTGAACTATGATTGAACCATTTGCTTAAGTTGTAGACGTCGGTCACGCAAAAACTTGAACGTTTTCTGATCACTAATTTTGTTACAGGTTTAGAAACCAACAATTTCCATTACAAATGACAAATCGTGTTTATAAAGATGGTGATGGTGATTAATTTAGACTTACTTGTACAATGTCATAAATAAACAACCATTAGAATAGAAATTGTACATCTAAGTACAACTCGTAATAATGTATTCTACTTGTACCAATATGTAGCCTTTTTACAAACAATCTGAGTGAGGGAAACACATTTGCATTTGAATAAAATTCCTAATTAAAAGTGTACAGATGCAGAAAACCCTTCTCTAAAAGCAATTTGCATAATTATTCAATATAACAGTTTGTAGAGAGTAAGTGGTGTAGTCGCTACTGTTCGTGTTTGATTTGTTCTAGATCCTAGATATGATTAAAATCTGGATATTCTATAGGTTTCATGCAGCATTGAGCGTTTGCCTTCACATCGTATCGCGGAACCGCGCTCAAACGAAAATAAAGTCGAATATTTGGAATTAGATTGTCAGAGCGCCAGGTTGTCGAGTGGCACTTATTGCTTGTGAAAGCGTTATTACGTCGTATTATCGACGCCATTAATCGATGAGTTGGTGTCATCAGCTCATCAGTGTCAGGCGCGCTCCGTGGCGGAAGTTACGTCACGTCAACGCTTTTCACACCGCTAATTGGATAATCGCGTACAGTTATTTGGCAATCTAAAGCAACCCAATATTTTGAGCTATTGTCTAATTCGCTATTGTCAATTTTAAAACAAGCGGTGCTCCTAAAAGCAGTTTTGTGTAACGCATCATGGCTGTTAATGGTGATTTCCATTATGTGTTAAATGACATTTTATTCCTAAATAAAACGTTGGGGTCATTATGAATCTTGTTTCATATCATTTTAATAATTTTGTACATCATTCCTATGGCCTATTTTAACTCCTGTACAGTTACTTAACTCATGCATAGATTTATGGCGTTGTCATTGTTTTTTAAGGCGTGACAGTTTTGAACAAATACATATATATCCTGATACACACAATACTCGATCTACGTTTCATAAAATAAACCGTAATGGAGTTTGATTTTGTACAGGATAAATTACCTTGGCTGTATTTTTGTAATACAACGTATTACGATAAGTGGTAGTAGTCTCGTTCTTAAAATAATTCTCTTTCATTGGGGGTTGCGTATTGATAAAGCGGCATTAATTACCAGAGCTGCTCCTCCACCGATTTTACCAATCGTCTGAAAGACTTGACCTACATTTCAATTTCTAAAGATTTTTTGCGATTTCAAATCGGAATTCAGTTCTACAATCATGACATTCATGTTCGAGTGGGATAACTTGTTCTTGATTCATTCGCATACGCTCGCACAGTAGAATGTTTGTGCGGAGCGAGGGACACATGGCATGGCACTGTCTGTGATTTGCGCTCTCGATCGCGATCAATGTTGATACGAGCATGAGACAGAATCGCGGAGGCCGTTGTGGGCTCGCCGACCAGTCGTCAAGAGCAAGGTCATGTCGGCGCGAGACGCCGGTTGCCGGTCGCCGCTTCACATAGCCTCTTTATCGCCTTTGTAACATTCCTCACAAGCTTACACCGTTTATGGCTTTACCGACCTTAAGAAGTATTACTTTAATTTGTCCCTGATATCTTAGTAAAATATTTGATGGAAAGAATTTTAAGTGACGTCGGGTATAGTGGCAATGTTTGTCTTTTTTATAATCGATCCTAATTGTTTTTTTAGAAAATAATATCCTTAATCGGCGTATCTCCAACAAAGAGCAGTTTGATTTATTGCGTAGTTTTTGTAATTGTTTACATTTTATTCATATCTTGCCAAATCGTAGAAGTACCTACTGCGTCTTTTATATTTTTATTACTCCTACGTAACACTGATGTAGTACTTGCCGTTATTAGCTTGAGCTAAAACTTTATGTATTTGCTATTTATAAAGTTTTATGTCTACGAGCGTATCTGGCACTAATAACAAAACATTGAATGAATCACCTGGTCATCTCGCGTCAGTCAAGTCTACTGAGTTTCGCCGTGTGTGTGCTATATTAGGAGCTGGCTGGAAACCTACCTCAATACCAACAATTTTCTCCGTTGAATCGACCACATCAATACCAAACGCGGCATCTAACGCAGCGTAAGCACTTAATAACTCGTTCATAACAAGCGTGGTGTGTTTGCATGGAATACAAACACCAGCAAAGTGTTTATCTGATTGCTTGAAGGTCGATTGTTCATTCACGAATTTTATTGACTCGTGTCGGCGAAATGTTTCCTCTTGCTACTCGAATTTTGGAAACTGGTGGGATGTTTTTGTGTCATGTCGATATCTTTCGATCTTCACCTTGAAGTTACGTGTCCTCGCTGACTCATGGTGTATCGTATGCTAGTAAACACAACTCATCTATTGCGTAGTTTCTTTGACTTGTAGAATCATCTCGTATGATACGGATGTCGACGTTAGTCTGCGTGTTGGTGTGTGTTTATTAAAATTTGCTGTGACGTTTTATGTTGTAGATGTTGCGATCTGTTTGTTAGTGGTTTAATTATTAAGTCCACAACAAAAAAAATGTATTGTTGTATTCAATAGGTATTCGACTATGGTGAATACGTTTACCATATTCACCATAGTCCATGACGTATTCTTATAGCTTACCTCTAAATTACACCTTAAAATCCCTTCAGTTTTGTACAGAGACTGCAAATAAGCAGTATTTTTATAACGTCGTAATGTTTGTGAACTTTGATCTTATCGTCAGTTTTTCCTGTAAGTTGCGAGACTTGAAGACGAGTTACGATCAATGATGAAGTTAGCGAGGTCTAGTTTTCAATTAGCCGCTGTTCGCCGATGTACGTGGAATTGGGCATCGGCACCGGGATGATTAATTTCCGGCGAGAGAAGGTCGCGGGCGCCGCGCTGATCCTGACGTCACCTCCGCAAGCGCTCCACTTCCTCTCGCCATACGTGGACTTCATTATAAAGGCTTAGCTATATCAGTGTACGCCCGACATTCACATATGACTTACCTAATGTATTACCGTAGGTACGATCATAACACGTGCCGTTTCATAATTCTTAGTTGTGTTGTGTATGTAATGTAACCTTATGCTATGCTGGTTATCTAAATCCCAGTCAATGATTATTTTTAAGCTACCAAGAAGATGGATTATAATATTATATAAACCATTGATATTTATGTTATTAACATTCTTATCGACTTATTATCTCAAATTAGATACACTACTGGGAACCATGGCGCTCTATTGATATTTATTTTAGCCCACGATATTATTATTAATAGATTTATTTATAACGCTTAGATTAAAAGGCTAAAATTAGAAAGAAAATACTTACTAAGGATATGCCGAGAGAGTTCTATTGAAAATTAGTGAGGAAAGTACGCTTCAAAGTACTCCCACAGACTTCTTCGTAATGGCGCTCTCTGAAGATTAATTTTTGTAATCTATTACTAGGGATATCTTTTTCTCTTTTGCAAATAAATGTTTCGCCACAGTTAGCAAATGGAAAAATAATGGAATATTGAAATCTATACCTACTTCAGTCCCTTGATGAATGAAGATTACAATAATTTGTATGTATATTCTTGATGTTTAGTCTGCTGTTAAATGTAGGTTCATGTGAGACAGACTTCTCAAAGATTCAATCTCGCTTTGTTAGACCACAAGCTGGTTACAGCAACGAGGAAAAGGAATCTCCAATTTGTCCACTTCCACAAATCCACTGTCTCATTCCAAAGTACACGCCTATTCAGGAGCGGCTGTTTATCTCCAGATCGCTAGCCACACAATGGGATATGGACCAGTTAGACAATAGGATTGCCCCATTTATTGAGTGCAGTTTGTTCTCGGCTGGCATGCGCTTTTCATCGCTCGACCGGTATAATGAGATCGGCGTATATTCATCTTTGTGCTTATGCAAGCGAGCTATTTCATTGTACCGGGGCTTGCTAACGAGCGCTGAGAGCACGTCTCACACTGTCCTCGCATATATTTGTATATGTCAACGTGTGTCAATAAAAAATAAATTGTCCATTGGGGCTTTGCTGGCTAGGCACGTCGAGAATAGAAGTTTGCACATTTTTGTTCACACAGTAGAAATAGATATTTCTCCTTTAACCCCCAACTTCGTTCATGTCATCATCATCACCATCTTCCTGCCCTAGTCCCGTTTTAATCGTCCATCTACATGTATCTGATGGTTACTACTTACTGTATTCAAACATAATGTAGGACCTTTAATTGGGGTCCTGCCTTGGGCATATACTCAGGACCTCGGTCCTTTAGTCACTAGATACCTATATAAGTATGAAGCGCTGTGCAGATAATTGTTTTTCTACGTATCTTCTCACCAAATCAGTATTAAACAAGGAGCCAGTGGGACTTTCCTAGCAATCCAATATTTGTTTGCATTCAGAATGCGATGCTCAAATCAACTATTTGCGGAAGTCAAACTGACTCGCTTCCGGCGTTCGCATGACAATGGCCCGTCGTGTTTGATCGAATTTCGATTATTGAGAATACCGTATCTTTTGAAATGATCTTCTTTTAAGATTCTAACGGTTTTGCACTGTTTTTGTTAGATTTATTCATTGCGTTATAGATAAAAACATGTCTAAGGGGTCGCACCTGGCTTGTGACGAATAGAGAGCAACAGCTGTTCATGCGCCGCCGTCACATTTTTTGTCAGATTGAATGAGCTCTTATTGTGCCACGAGCTATAGATGCATCTGTCAAGCGGCCACTGGTGTTCATTCAAGATATTCTAAATGGAAAGTGAAATTATTTAGCTCGATTAAGAAGAAGCTTTTGGCTAACATTAATTTAGCGGTAGGTTGTCGTCGTTATGTCAGTTAACTCATCGTGTTGCGGCATAAGCCTCCGTGTGAAGTGAGCGGTAGGGGTAGGTGTGCGGTCGATGTTACGTCAGTCGTGTCAAATTGGTTTATAACCGATGGTTCCTGTCGCGGAGCTCGGTCTGTGTTACACTCGAGCGAACTTTACCGTATTTGTTGTCGGCGCCCCCGGTGCCGGAGCGGTCGTCAGCGTCGCACTGCAAAATGGGGACGCCATTCCTGACCTACATCACAACGGGGTTGTCTGGGACATCGCCAACTCCCATCCCTGGAACGTAATGTTGGAACAAATAGGACATGCACTGAAAATATCTGGTTTTCGAAATTGCTGCATTTGCTTTTAGAAAACGGCATCGTTCAGAGAAACTAGGTCAGAGAGGGCAATTATTTTACAACACATTGTTGATCGAAGTTTACAGCCAAGAATAAAATTACTTGACTGGAAAATTTTATAACCTGCAATGTTGAGATGTAAAATACAATTTAAAAAAAAAACAAAGGTTATGACGAAGTAAGATGCAATGGAATCTATTTAAAGTATTTGCGGCCAAAGCATTTTGGATGTAAATGTTGAAAGCGATGAATGTCGATAGTTTATTCCGAGTCGTTCGTTATGAGTATGACGTACAACCGCACCGCATTGTTATGAAAACAGTTTATTTGAACTTTAAAAGCATCACTTATTATTTCGGGACGTGGTGATCAAGTTTAATACCGTCCTTATCATAGCACGATAAACTATATTTTCTCTCAGTGGATTATACGTTGAACGTTATCCTCGAAATATTATCCCCATTATTGTAAAACTCGAGTCTACTTGTTTATTAACGTCTGTAACATCTTTGTTATTCAAATCCAAACTTTGGAATATACGCGTAAGTAGGTATTCTGCGGAGTACTCCCCCTGTAACAGGTTGGGTATTATTTATTACTTTTAATACTTGTGCTGTAATTGCAAATTAGAATATCATTTGTCATATTTAACAACTGAATATTAAAATTAGCAGGCCGAGGCTTGAAACTCCTGTCTGATCAAAGACGTTTTCAGTACAAGCTTTAGAGTCGGATATGTTTCAGCTTTAAGGCATGACTTGACTTGTTGTTAATAACTGAAATGTTACGTCGAGACGAATTCGATTAGGAAGCAATTTATTACCGACCTCAATAGAAGTTATTACGTGGAGCTGTATGAATTACAGCTACTTACTATAATAAGATTTTCTTGCGCCAATAGATATGGCGATTTAGCGTAGTATTGGGTAATCTATTTGATCGCAATTTCATTACGTTTTATGTCTAATATTTCTTATTACTCTTTGACTAATAGAGCTTTTGTATTGGGATATTATTAGCATGATCGTATAAACAGATGTTGTGGTGTATGATCGCATTGGTTTCGCGTGTCGTCGTGCGTGGCGTGAATGCGCGATGTTCACGCGTGTTGGTCGCTAGCTGTGATAAGGGATTATTTATGCATCGGGGACAGGCTCAGCGCTCACTGGGCGCCGCTCGGAGCTAGCAGCCAGCGCGCGGCGCGGGCGCTCGCCTCCGGTGCATCATTGCCGTAACACCGATACGCTTCACTGCCTATCACACGATATCATTCAATCTTATGTCACTTTACGACGTCCTCAATATGGGTGTGCCTAGACATTCCACTTTATTGTATGCAAATTAACCAGAACTATATATACTCGTAATTCTGTTGGATAAACTGAGTAAATGTGTTATTAATATAAATGAAGTTGTTAAAAAACAAGCGTTATTTTTCTAGCATATTAATTAGTTTGTTAAAATGCGCCATCTAGCCCAACGTAGTAGTCTGATCAGGGTAAAATTACGACGTTTTACACGTGTAATGTAAGGAACCTTCATGTAATTAGTTCCGTTGACAATTAATTACTAGAAGCTATTTTTAAACTGACAATACCTTGAGACGTGTAAAAAATTGTGTTTTAATGCAATTTGTGTATTCTCCGTAGGTTACACGTATTTTGGAATAGGGATGTTTGGTTGGATTTATAGCAACGATGAGATTAAATCCACCGGTGGCATTTATGTGCAAAGGTCAAACGTGGACGACAGGTAGCCTAGCTATAGCAGCCACGAGCACTGTGTATGTAGGTACTTGACGATGTATGTGAGTGTAGAAAATTGAGTAATGTTCGCTCGGCTAGACGAGCCACCGCCACCGATGAAAATAATAACTCTGTAAAGGTCACTGAGCATTTGCCATCTTCGCATGTATAACAAATTCTGTTAGAGGTAATTGCTTTTAGTAGTAAGTACCATATTTCTGATAGCATAACGATGTATCAATATTTGACGTAGGTACAGTGGGAAGAAGATCGTTAAAATTAGAAGATCTCACAGATTTATTAATTAAAATCTTTATGATTTTACGTAGTAGGTTTTGTATAAACTCAATTTTCGTTGTGATGATCAAGTTCAACATAAACCTCATAACAATCCTCTTCGCTTCACCTTCATCTCTATCGATAGGTCGACGTCTAACATTCTAAATGATTGCGATGAAACCAAAGATTCGTTCTGAATTCAAGGCTCGATTTTACTACGTCAAGAATGTTACGTCGACTCGTAACTTTCGTCCGTCTATAATTTTATGGGCACTTGTCATATCATCAAAGCTGAATGTGGTGGGCAACAGTCGAACGTCCATCAGGGGGTGCAATGGAGAGGGCGAAGGAAACAGGAATAATACATTATCGTGTACCATTATATTTTTGTTTTACGCCTTCGCATTAATCGTCGGTCTAGCGGCGTAGGCGTCAAACGTTCCCCACGTTTTCTCCTCGACGAAGTACTATCAACATAGCAGTTGGAAATCACTTATTCGTAAGCTATTTTTCTTAAGCTGAATGCACAATAAGTTTGTATCTAAGAGGTTAGGTAGTATTTCCTGGATTTATTTCAAAATTCTACGCACTTCGCGACGGCTGCTACGCGGGCCCAACCGGGTGCTACGAGGATGCTACGCTGATGACAGGTCGACTCGGCGTATGTGATGTACGCGGAGCTTACGCGTGTGCTACGTGACCCCTAACGCCGTGTAATTGCCACCTCTAAACAAACCACCCAGTGTAGACAACTTTACTCCTACTGTTGTTATAGTGGGCGAAGACTTCGCCAATGTTTGACTTACACACTGCAGTATTTCGATACCCTCTTACGTCACCGAGATTAACCAAAACGACCATTCCAATTGGACGCTTTTATAGTATTATTTTTAACGGTAAATCGTACAAAATTGAAAGAGTCTTTTACTCAGAATTTTCTTGTCATTACTTTGATAACAAAATTCTGAGTAAAAGACGCTTTTAGTATTGTACTTTATAAGTATGTATCTAGCGGTTTCGACAGACATTTTCTTCACTGAAAACTATCTTTTCGTCAGAGAAAAATTTGAGAACCCAATTACAGTGCCACCTACTGGGTCCAATTGTATTTTTATACCACACGGGGCCCACTCAAATATTCATCCAAATCGTTCAAGCCCATTATGAGAAGTTAGGTGACAAACATGTATAGAAGAATTATAAATAAAGATACTTAACATTTTAATTTGGGTTATCAGGAAGGAACACACTACATTTGAATATTCATTGCGATACAGGGAGTGAAGACAGTAGTTTTGGCCTCGATGACGACTTTTAATGTGTTGGTTTAACTACAGTGAGTTGACTTCCAGTATATTCCAACGTAATGCTACGTGGGCGTTTGATGTTGTTTGTTAGTACATTTATTTGACATTGACATATTCATTACAAATGTACGTATTTGTTAAATTATGTATCTGGACGTACAAATAATGATGTTAGTTTGAAACTTGAACGTTACGGCGAACTTAGACGTCTTATACAACGGAAACCCGAATATAGGTGCCTGTGGAGAGTTAGAAAGTAGTGTAAAGATGATCAGTGTTATTTATGTCTGGCGGCGTGCCAGCCACCGCCGACGTAGCAGCGACTCCGCGTTGTTTGCGAAATCGTTCCATCAATTCCGACGAAACACCGTTGACACAGACTCGTTGCCAATGTACTCAACATTTTATCTGTCGTTCAAACTTCACCGCGTAGCCTGTCTGAACTTCCGATTGTCATGGTCTTGGCTTCCATCGAGAACAAGGTTTCATAGTAACCTCCACAATTTCATGAATTAAGTTTTCTCTATCTTGGCCTGGCAAGGTTATTAATTTATCAGTCGATTACTACCTATATTCCAGTAATTTTCCAAACCATTATTTTTATTAAACATGCTGTCCTCAAATAAGTAATTTGAAAACCTTTCAGAATAATAGCTCTCAATATAATATTAATGGCTAGTTTTCTTAAAATGCGTTCTGTAGAGATGTGACTTACACCCGAGACGCTTCTCATTTACAGCCTGAATACGGTCCATTTTCTTCGCTGAAATGGAAGGCGTCTCCTTTGAACCTTTGAAGCTTTTGAAACGCGTTCGACGCTTTGGAACTAAGTACATGACATTGCTCTAAGGTAAAGCACTTAGAAAGGACAGCATACGCTTTGATTGGCGACACTTTGACCTTTGGCCATCTTGTGAGTGCTAGGAAAATAAATGTTTCACTTTTCTCAAGACAGAGCAAGCATTATTTCAACGTATAATGGTCGTCTTGTTTTCTAGGTTCGTTAAAATCGCGTGGCCTAATTTAAAGCCTAAATTCTGTGTGTGTATAAAGCGGAAATTATTCTTGGGAATCTAAGTAGTCAGGAAAAATATAATTTGTATAGAGGCGCAGCTGTGACGGCTCGTCTGAATGTAGGCAGTTAAAGTGCAACCCTTTTGTGATTATGAGAGTTCTCCCTTTCACTCGCGCTGCCATGTACCTGTGCTCACACCTGGCTCGTACGGATCACGGCTCTCCTTTCTGATGACCGTTTACAAAGCTAAAATCCCCTGTATATCACCGTGTTTTCGCTATTAATAAAAACGGCTCACGAGGGTTGATTAAGGCTCTTGTGTTTTTAACAAAATTTATATGACGCGTTGAATTTCAAAATGTCACGTGCAGAATTGGTCCCGAAACGTTTAATTAATCGGTTCGATGTGGTACTACATTATTTTTATTTTGACATCAATAGAACACTTATGAAAAATTTCTACAAAATCTTTGATAGCTAGGCTGATTTGTTAAAAAAATATGAAGACTAACAGAAGTCTAATTTAATTATAAACTCTCGAACTGGTAACGAGATTTTCCAGGAAAGTGGGTAGATAGATATTAATTGGAGTTGTTTTCGCAATACACTGAAGAGTAGAGCTTAATTTGAATTCATGATGGAAGAGAAAGTAGTATAAAGCTGCTGACGAGATTGATAAAATATAGCTTATATTACATTTAAACTAAATGAAATAAGCAAAACTTGCTACATAATCTTTACATAATAATAAAGCCTTAAGTATTCCGAAATACTAACAGTTTTCACTTAAACTCTATAATTTTAAAAGGTTTTAGTTTAGTGTACTTAATGGCAAAGGCTCTACGAATGATTTCCAAACTGTGGGAGGGTTGTCTTTTTTTGTCATCCATTGTTTGGGTACCATTCTGTGACTTCTTTACTCTACTTTCCCTCTTTATCGCACGTCGTATGACCTGACCACGTCCACTGTCTGTTTATCCGCTATTTCCTTCTAAACCACGCAATTGATTTCCACGCGGTTTTCATTAATAGAACGAGCGAAAGTTTAATACGCACCCGTGCGTAGCCGGGGCTGATCATAAGCTAATTAATGCATTCTGGAATAGAAGGTCCCAAGTAATACTTCAGATATCTTGAATCTTGGCTGAAAAACTTGAGGGACAGAGGGGAACTAATACTCTTTAACTTTTTCTCCTTCATCGCATTAGTATGGAAATTCAGTTTTATGCAGTTGCTTTGCGCCAGTCTTATCGCACTGACTTCAGAGATTCTAGGACTTGGCATGATTCACATTATTAAACTATAGTTACATGTATAGGAAGTTAGGTATAAATCACAATCAACAATAGAATTTATGAGTAAACTATAACTTAGTTGTCACAACATAAGTTGTAGTTTGCGGAGTTTGTGGTACTTACGTATAATGTACTTACAGTGTACACGCAGCGTAGTGTCTAGGCGTCGACTTGAGTGCTTCTGGCGTAGTCTCAAAGAGGAGGTTTATCTTGCCGGGTCCACGCGACCCGCGAGTCGCGACCTACTTCCTACAATACCTCCGCCGGGTTGACAAGCCATTGTTGAACTTTACACCGGGGTGCCGCGTTGTTCGTTTGATAAATTCGGTTGCCTGCGCAGTGAGCTCTCCGACAAATAAAGGATCGAAAGTCTAGACAGGGGTACATAACGATAGCTGGGGTTTCGTAAATGAACTTTGATTGTCTTTACTTACTCGCTTGGAAGCTTTATAACTTAAAATTTAGAATAAAAAAATTGTATTTTTTTACCTCCCGTTTAGCAACTGAGCGAAGTTCACTCTAGTGTATAAAGGCACATCATAAACAGTTCAGGTATTTTATGAAACCCGCCGAAGCCGCCCCGGTTGTCGGGAGTCGTAAGGCGATTCTCGGTCACCGTAGGTGCGAATTTGCGGATTGTGAGCAATGGGTAGCTCGCCATTCGGTACAGACAGCACATTGTGCTCCAAGCGCCGTCAAGATTGACGAGGCCTGTTAGGAGGTGTGCCTGCTAGGAATGCGGAAGGCTCTCGTAAAAAGCAACTGATGCAACACTGAGTTTTAGTCAGTAAAACACTTCCACCCAGAGTGGGAGAAGTCATTTGATAGTACCCCACGGAAAAAAAGTATTTTTATGAATAAGAGCTGCAAAATAAAAACAGTGAATTGATAGGTAGGTTTTTTGTACAAATTCCATTACCTAATCAAAAACGTTGTAACTATTTGCTTAGAATATAAATGATGAATGATGTTCCACCGGCCTGGGTAACTGGCCTACATTTGAAAAGGGAAGTGTTATGCGCACACGTTTCCATATACGTTTGTACCAGTAGAAAGCGGCCATCTACCTGTCGTATATTTTTCCTAGGAAAGGTATACTTGTCGTATATTTTTCCTAGGAAAGGTATGCAATGAGGACTTTTGAGCTATACGAGCATTTTCTTCTCATTGCCAATGACAATATGTAAGATGGCGTTTCTGTGTTCTCAAGAGTTTTCGGAATCCTTAGAATCCTCTTGATTCTGGATACATGTCCGTAGATATTATATTCAGCAAGGGATCGTTAGTGATAAGAGTTGTTATGATAACTGTTGTCGCATTCTATTGTGTCAGAAACCGTATTATATAAAAGAAAAGAAGAAAAATTCAACGCATACGAGATCGAACGGTGAAATGAAATAAAAAACTTATAACAAAAAAAAATATAAGCCGACTTCAATGTAAAATAAACTGGGCAAGTATAAGTCGGACTCGCGCACGGAGGGTTCCGTGCAAACTACAATTCCCCAATTGGAGTCTCAAAGATTTTTCCGAATTGCAATTTTTTTTTTGTGACGTAGTAGTTAACAACAAATTTACTGTTTTCAGATTTATTCCTATATCTGTGCTATAAGACCTTGCTTTGTGCCAAATTTCAGGATTCTTGGGCCCTATGAAATTCAATCTTTGAGAGTATCAAAATATACGTTTTTTTTGCGACATAAACGGCTGTATCTTTTATATTCGTTTGATTTGAAGGGACCGCAGATCTGAGTGTATGGTTTTAATTACAACTCGATACCTCCACGCGTTCTCGAGATAAAAGGTCTTGATAGACAGACAGACAGACGGACAACAAAGGGATCCTATACGGGTTCCGTTATTTTTCCTTTTGGGGTGCAGAACCCTTAAAAAGCACTGAAAAGTACAAAATAACTTTAATTTCGGAAGTCGGTGTTTCTATAATAAATAGTTTTGTCTCTTCGTTTTTTAACACCGACTTCCGAAATTAAAGTTATTTTGTATTTTTCAGTGTTTTTTACATTGAACTTGGTAATGGTACCACCACTAAAAAGTACCCCTCAGCCAAACTTAAATATCTTATAGCCAGAGTGCATCTCATAACGATTTTAATAACCCCAAACACGAATAGATTACATTAATTCACCTACCGCCTTCATCACTAGATCAGTTCGATACATCCCCTCCTCCTTTTCTTTCAGTCAGTCATCGACTACACGTATTTAAAACAAAGCAATTTTACTTGTTACGACTGTTTTGCTGCTGTGCTCCTATGAGGAGTTCTGTTCCATATCTTCGAAGTTAATGATCAGATCATAACAATATTCGTATGGGACCAACTTGGAAGCAGAACCTTTCAATCAAAAAAATAATTTTTAAAATCGGTCCACAAATGACCGAGATATCGATGAACATATATAAAAAAAAAAATTAACACATTCAGCAGAACATAGAACTTCCTCCATTTCGAAGTCGGTTAACCAAATATTACTGTATATTAATCTTATATATACTTATACTTCTTTTGTATATTTATCTTAATTGAAAGCATTATGTTTATCCGAAATTAATTTTTGAAATCACTATCTTCACTTTCATATCTAGCTTGATGAGAATTCCCTTGATGTACGCCATCAAGTCTTTTATCTCTAGCTTACTTAACTGGCAAGGCCGAGTGTCTAATTAAAGAATACTAGCTGATGCCGGCTTCACTCGCGTGATAGTAGAAAATTATTATTCCAAGGGAATATAATACCGAGATAAATAGTACCCATTCTTAGTGCTGTTCCAAGCTTAACCCGGCACCAAGCTTCGTCGAAATCCACTCAGCGGTTCTAGCCTCAACAACTAACAAACGTACAAATGCATAATATCAGTAGTATGATTTTATAGGCTTCGGTTAACTGGAAGTTTTAATCATAAGGAAATTTATTCTATCCTATCAATAAAATGAACTGTCCACTGTGACTGCTGTTTCAATTTAGGCTCTTCAATTTAGGTCTTCAACAAGCGAGGTAAGTTTGTAAAGCATCGATTTATGTTGTTTATTGCAGTAGTTGATGGGCGTCTGGAACCTTTGTCTAGGACTTGAACCCCTCTCTGACGTCAAGGGACTCGTCTAGACTATAAAGGCTATGAGGAAGACTCCGGACAATGCACTTAGTCAATTCCATATTAGGCATGTTATGATTATGCCCGACTAGTTATTTCGTTTTATTTATTATATTTTTTCTACAGTTACCGATTCGAACTGTTCCCAGTTTCTAGAAATATAGAGCTATTGTTTAGACAAAACATGAAAAAAAAAAACTACGCAGTTGAAAATTAATGTTGTTGACGGACACGTGGAAAAAATTAGCGGTAGGTACGCGTCGTATTCGATTTTTAAACGAATCTACTAGAAGCAGGGGCATTCGGTGCCAGGTATATGATTTCATGAGTGAAGGGAGCCAAAAACCGGGGGGCAATGACCTCTCACCCTTAGTTTTCTTAGCGTTTATAAGCGAGCCTGTGCATTACGCTCCTCCCCACATTACCTTTCAAATGTTTCGATCTTTACTTGTTCATTCCCGACGAGTAACTTAACACTGAAACATTATAACTTGCCTTGAAATAATACTTAGATCAAAGTTGCTAAGTTATACAGCGTGTAGCCAAGCGTTCAGTTATAAAGACGATCATAGCAGCAGATGTAGGCATTCATATTTATATTAAAAAAAGAGATGAACCTCTAACTAACGAATAATGATTGATCCAATATAATACATTTACGCTTTAACTAAGAAACATATCGCGCATAAAATAAATATATTTTTATATTTGTAAAAAAGTGACGCAGTTTCCCTTTTACTCAGTAATGGTGTTCTGCCGCAGAAATGGAAACATTTGAGAAAGCTTGTTACTTTTCTTAGCACAGGTCGTAAAATATATTGGAAGATGAATTGTAGCCCCCGCATGGGCTGTATACGCTCGTGGGTTTTATGATATATACGAAAATATACCCAAAACGAGCCCAGGCCTGCTTGCAAATTGCCATGTATGATATATCCCACCTGACCGGCCGGACTTCGGGGCTACAAATTGGCTCACGTAATGATAACAATCAACAAAACACTCACGATTTTCCTATTTCCTCGCTAAGGACTTTTCGTCGTAAACTGTGACCTTTTTTCAACAACTCCGAACAGGATTGCCCAACTGAAAAACAGATGTTTTTGTTCTTACAGTTTGTTAAATTAGAAAGTTTTATGAACGTGAACGTCGTTGAGAGATGTTTCTTTTTTCAGTTTATTTTATAGATGAGAAGAACTACTTTGCCATTGATTTTAGTAGGATAATGTTTGTTCAGTAACTCATGGTACATAATGGAACCTATAGCTTTGCAGCGTATGACTATTTGATATTGATATAATAAATCCAATAAGTTGTAGGATGGAGAGCTAAGATCGCACCCTCACAGTGACGTAGATTATTGTTCAGTTGAGATTTTTGCATCATGCCTTTACAGTAGACCTCATTTTACCCTCGAGCGCTTTCAGATCTTCCCCGTCCTGAATATTTATAAGGCCAGCTTCCATTCCGGTCGGATTTATTATCAAGTTTTGTCACTTTCCCGTAGAGATTCGTTAGGAGAAATCCATTTAAGATTGACTCTAGCATTTAACGTATATTCCAAGTGATAAATTAATGGTCATGACCTTTGCAAAATTCTGGGGTTTTCACTGTTGTGTTTGGCAAACAGGCGGTGTCAAATTTAAATTAGTTGGGATTAATTATATTATAGGTGGACTGGTACGTAGATGATTGCGTCATAGCGTCGGCTATTTGGACAGCGATGTTTTGGCTTGTGCGACGTAATGCTCACGAGGCCGGTGTGCCCCTAATAACCCGGCTTGCCTACAAAGTATTATTTGTCTACAAATGTTCTATAGACTGTTGTCTATTATTTAGTGTATAGTTGTATTATTCCCACGGATTCAGGGTTTTTGACATCGTGGCTAATTATAAAGCTGTTGGGTTTTCTGCGAAATTTTTACCTTGTCTATATCCTGCGTAATTAGTAATTACAGCAAAAACACCGCCTGATTTTCTTGGTATTTCTTACTTTTTGATGCAATTAATCCGGGTATAAGAATTTAGGCATCGTTCCATGAAATACGTTTCAAAAAGTTTACATAATGGAATTATGTAAACTTTTTGAATCGAGTTCTTTTGTAAAGAATGT
Organism: Mythimna albipuncta; assembly: GCA_929112965.1. Taxonomy (NCBI): domain Eukaryota; kingdom Metazoa; phylum Arthropoda; class Insecta; order Lepidoptera; family Noctuidae; genus Mythimna; species Mythimna albipuncta. Next base: position 6,376,590 of record OV815973.1, read on the forward strand.
GTAATTTTATTAATTACGATGACATTAATACAATTTAAATAACTTACGTTAAGCGCTCATCCCCCGGCTGCACTGCGGCGGACACGAATGTTTAATTCCTTCATATCGAGGATTTCGTTGGAATTTCGTCAAAAGCATGTTTGACATTGATATTTTCGCAACAATATTTCAATACATAATTTATGAGCCGCTCGTTGCTTCACATAAAATATGTAACGGGATATATTTATAGCAAATGTATTCGTTTTATAAAATCGGAATATTTTTATGAATAAATCTGTTATTTTACTACCACTTTTTTGTACTTTTGGGTACTATGTTAACTGGACTGGAGGAGAGTACCTCATACGAGTATATTTAATCTATTAATGTTGTAAAATGGAACTATTGTAAAACCAAACCTTTTTTTAAAAGAGTTACTTGGAGTTTCTAGACGGTTCTACTCCGTAGGAAATGACCAATTGGAACCGTGCATTAGCGTTTTAATAGTGCCCATAGACTCGGTAATATTACCGTGTCATAGGCCTATCTGAAATAAAAAGATTTTGAATGTGTAGTACTATTAAATAAATGTTATCTCATAACAAAATCGTGTACAGTAAAATGATATGACCTACCGCGCTTAACCATTAGGTAATTTTCAGTCAGGAAGGGTAAACGAGTTTTGACACGTGCGCTAAATGCTCTCCATTTTTGCTTGATAAGTACTTAGTTAGGCACATTATAATAACAGCTCTTTTCTTACTTATTTTATCTTTCTTTACTTTGGTCCCTATTAACGTAATTTCCAGAAACGTATTGAACTGATACTAGTGTTGGTGTGCCAAAATCTAAAATAACTCAAATTGAACTGCGTTACAGAGTTAGCCGTAACTCTAGTGAATAATTTATCTATTTAGCCTATTTCGTCCCACTGCTGGGCAAAGGCCTCCCTTTCTCTTATACTCCCACAAAATGTTTAAAATAAAATATTTGGTTTGTTCCAGGGTGGCTACCCAGCAAAACTGAAGAAGGTGCTGATAGTGACTGCGCCGCTGTGGTTCAAGGCGCCATTCCGGATCTTGCGGCTGTTTGTACGCGAGAAGCTGCGAGAGCGCGTGCACACGGTGAACGCGCCGCAACTGGGGCTGCACGTGCCGCGCTCCAGCCTGCCCAAGCAGCTGGGGGGGCTGCTGGAGCCTGACCACGCAGCCTGGTATGTATTGATCTGCATCTGTTATTGGCGTGTTGTTGCTAAAAGCGAGTACTCTTGGGGATCGCGTCGCAAATGGGGCTGCAAGTAGGTACCGCGCCCCAGCCTTCCCCCAGTAACTACGGGAGGTAATTGCACGGCCACGAATGTTACGCCATTTAAAAAGAAAAAAGATTTTATGTTGCTGCCGCACATTTTGTGTTTATATTAAACAATATAATACCTTAAAATCCCCAACTCTATTAACATGCTTTTTTCAAATCTACTCTCATTAAAAAATGTGCAGCTCTAATTGCTGTTTCTTATCATTTAAGCCTATTTGTTTCGTTGATAACGTGTATTTTTCAGTGGCACGCACAATAAATCTAAAGGTTTTGCGAAATGCTCTTGTCAGTTCAAAAAGACGTTGATAAACAATCCAAAACACGTATACATAAATGTGGAGCATGCATGTTTATTAAATAATGTCGATAAGTGGTGTATATCAGAGTTCGTTAAAATTACCTTGTAATATTTTGAGATGTTCTTGGATACAAATGAGAAGTCTTTGGCGGCGCATTGCACTTGTAAATCGAGTCGTGAATGTGTAAAATTATGGAAAGGTGGTTGGTCTTTAAATCCGGAACACCGAATATTTAGCAAGGACTACAAAGTCATCTTGAGGTCTGTCTATACCTATTTTGTAATTCCTAAGAGTTGAAAAAAAAACCTTACTTATTTTTATGAACTTAGCATACCATTTCCAACCAGTGCGATATATTTGCATGTGCGACAAAGCCCTTTCATTATCTATTATATAAAAGGAGAAACTGACTGACTGATATATCGACACACAGCCAAATCTATTGGGTCTAAGATTGTGAAATGCACAAGGATTCCTTTTATGACGTAGATGAGCACTAAGAGGGACTTTCCAAAATTTACCTCCTAAAGGGATGAAATGGGGGTCCAAAAGTTTGAATGGACAAACATACTTTCGCGTGGGCGAAGTAGAGATGTGCCGTTGCCGGCAATATGGGAATATTGCTATCAATATTGCCACCAATATTCGTACTTCTCGACAATATTACCGGCAACGCCACATCTCTAGGGCGAAGCCGCTGTCAGAAGATAGTTTTGAGTAAATAAAGTATTTCTATTTAAAAAGGGCTTTGTCGCACTTTATGCCGCCCATTCATCGTCGGCAACAAAATTTTCAGTAACAAATGTACTGAAAAGAGTACGCGGCATTCCCCGATCTGTGGTGCTGATCTACATCTGTTATCATGTATAATATGTTATCTGTTATTGTGTTATCATATTTATGATCCAACTGATGGTTAGTTTTGCCGCACCAACTTTGTACTTATAGGCAGATATAAGTAGGGATGTGAAATTTTGGGTACAGAAATAATAATAATATTTATTAGCAAAAATACAATTGATAAAAATGTAATGTAACAAAACTGTCACACAATAGTCAATTCAAGTCTTCGAACCCTGACTCCTAAACTAGGAAGATCCTGTATCTTAGGAGGAAGTATCTTCGCATAAATAGTGGATGAGCAAACTATGAGCGTACATACAGCGTAGCAGATGCTAAACTAGGAAGATCCTGTATCTTAGGAGGAAGTATCTTCGCATAAATAGTGGATGAGCAAACTAGGAGCGTACCTACAGCGTAGCAGATTCTAAACTAGGAAGATTCTGTATCTTAGAAGGAAGTATTTTCGCATAAATAGTGGATGAGCAAACTGTGAGCGTACCTACAGCGTAGCAGATTCTAAACTAGGAAGATCCTGCATTTTAGGAGGAAGTATTTTCGCATAAATAGTGGATGAGCAAACCATGAGCGTACCTACAGCGTAGCAGATTCTAAACTAGGAAGATCCTGTATTTTAGGAGGAAGTATTTTCGCATAAATAGTGGATGAGCAAACCGTGAGCGTACCTACAGCGTAGCAGATTCTAAACTAGGAAGATCCTGTATTTTAGGAGGAAGTATCTTCGCATAAATAGTGGATGAGCAAACTATGAGCGTACCTACAGCGTAGCAGATTCTAAACAGACAAGATGGTGACTCAAAATGTAAGGAACAATATAATACCGGTTTCGTTTACGGTTAGTTAGCCCATTTATGTCGCACTGCTGGGCGAAGACCTCCCTGTCCCTTTTCAACACAGGTCAGCCCTTGGTCATTTCGGGCCAGTCCCTTCGGTAGCTGTCTAGTTCATCTCTCCACCTTCGCCTTTGTCTGCCGCGATAATGCCTTGCATTTAATGAATGGGACACAATTAGTGGTTATTTTAGCCCACAGTTCATCCGACATGCAGCAGACATGTCGGATACGGTTACGAACTCAAAATTTTGTTTCACATAGGTCTGTTTGGGCACTTATAAACCGTCAGAAGGTAGTGCACGGTTTCAAATTGGTCGTTTCCTATAGAGAAGAACCGGCAAGAAATTCCCTCCAACTTTTAAAAAAAGTGGTTGATGTTACAATATTAATAGATAGATAATAGGTAAGAACAGTGAAGACCTATATTGTACACAGAAACACAAAAAAAAATCGTAATAAAAAAAGTATCTACTTAATTCTTAATAGGAAGTAATCCGAGAGTTCAAGCAGATATGAAATTGTTTCGTAAGTAATTTACTTCTAGTCTAGATTATTATTTGATTGGCAAAATAAACAAACACCCTGTCGTTACCTGTTATTTATTATGGGACTCCGCCTTTATCCGAAACTTTTATTGGTCTCGGTTACGGTTGCGGAGCTCCATAACGTACCTCGATATAAGTTGCAATGGGTGATATCGATCGCCCAACTTCTCGACCTCTCGATCGCTTGTCTATTATCGCTAGCTAACTAAACTATCTATCAAACTATACAAAATTCACGTGTGTTGCTGAAACTATTAAAGAAACTTGTTGTTTAGCTGCCTTTGGTCTCCGGTGGCGGTGACGTAGGTACCCGACAAGTCACAAACTTGCAGCGGCCACAACTTAGTGCTATCTTGCATGTTGTCGAGCCATGCTTCCTTCCTCAGACTTAGTTTCCTTTTGTCAGCGACTTACGTAACATTAAAGTTCTTACGCGTTTGCTTTGTCAGTTCCACCGGGCTTATGTGGTCACTCTGCATAATATTAAGTTTTTGTTTTGACTGCATTACGAAGCATATTTCAGTTTAATACCTTTTTTTTTTTTTTATGGTGGGAAAAATCATGCATTGACATCCCCCGCCCTTGGGCGGAGCGGGAGATAGTGTCAGACTCTTACTGACTAAAAGACCCACCCCGTTCCTTCTAGCCTTCATACCGGGGCTCGAGCGCCCTTTCGGATAACCCTGGCCCCAGTAGGCTTCGACCCGGCTGGGTCCCTGCTGTTGCTGACAACTCCTTGAGGCGCGCGGGAACAGTGCGCGCCGTCGACGACTTGGGCTTGGTCCGGACGGTTACCGGACGGCCGGACAGCGAGCTACCCATTGCTCACTGTTCGCAAGCCCGCGTCTACGTTGGCCGGAAATCGGGATCAGAATCCCGGCGACGGCGGCGGCGATAACGCCGTTGCCTGATGCGTTCGGCCTCCTCCTTTGCAAGCATTACTGCTTCACAGAAGTCGGCGACCGCCTGCCACTCCTCCTCGCTCCGGACCATGGCCTCAACCAAGGCCCGGTCAGTTTAATACCTAGCTGTTGAATTGTTGATGTGGGAAATCGTGAAATAAGTGTCCAGCTCTAGGTGGTGCTAGAGGGAATCTTCAGACTTTTACTAATTAAAACCCACCTATGTAGTTATCCCTTTGCGTTCCAGAGTCACGGCGACTCTTTCGAACAATTCCGCAGCCCTGAATGGACAGCCTGCAGCGCTGCCATTATGTACGAGTTTGATTTGATTTGTATTGTTCCTTACAAATGAACAAGACTTGTGCAATAAAGGCGCTACGCTACGCGATATAATTATGTTTCACGGTGCGCTGTAATGAACGCTTATTGTCAACGCTTCAGGCTTCAACCTCAATTAACGTGTTTAGCGAAGTTGAGCGTCAGCGACAATGTACTTAATGAGCATTATTGTCTTGTATTCCGCTGATGAGGTAACAACCATTAAGAACATCAGCGCTAAGATGATTTAACGATTCTCAGAATTCGGAGTTAAATCAAAGTATCAAACTCTCAACACACACAAGTTTCCATTTGTGATAGATAAAGTTAACGACGCGACTTACAGGAAAATGTATAACATCACTATCTGTTTGTCTAATGACAAGCGTGATATATGATCTGTAACATTCCCTCTATACGTGAGTAATTTGCTCAGCGATACCCACGCATTGACCGTGCATGCATAGTACAGGGTGTTTGCGTAAATTCTGTGAGACCGTCGTCTGCTGAATCGATTTTAAGTCACTGAAACTTGGCACCTGAAACACGAAGACTCGTATTACATAATATACCGTGATGATTTATATACCACGTAATGAAGCGGTTCATTTCTACACCAATGATAAATGGAGCTGAATTTCTGCGACGCTATTGTAGAGGTAGAGCTCATTAACTTCAACGACTTAGGTGATAGCTAAGAAATATGAGGCCGCGTCATATATCTATGTGATTCATATCATTATCGTAGAAATAACAATAAAACAAGATAAGATTGTTGAAGCCATCCCAGCCACTTATTTCTCGGAATTCTTTATTGAAAGTTGCAATACTACAGATTTTATCGATAGCAAATTAACCGTCATGTGGGTGTAAGTGACTTCGCATGAATTTATTTTTCTTGAAACTGTAGCACTTTTTCTTTTGTCTACAGGTTGGAGCACTGCAAAAACTGTTACACGAACAATCTGCAGAACGCTAAATTAGACGGCGTCATTGATGAATATGTAATCAGTAATCACATACCACCTATCAAGCCGCAAAATGGTGAGTTGTTCAAACATGATTTATTATTTGAAAAATTATGACAGACTTCTTAGAAAATATTACATGCGTATTTTTTTTTTTTTTTTTTTTTTTTTCGATGGGAAAAATCATCTTATGACAACCCCCGCTCTTGGGCGGAGCGGGAGATAGTGTCAGACTCTTACTGACTAAAAAACCCATCCCGTTCCTTCAAGCCTTCATACCGGGGCTCGAGCGCCCTACATGCGTATGAATCGCGGCCATTGTACCACTTTCAGTATTTTCCTAGGATTCATATTTCACACATCGTCGCCTCAGATAGACATAATATTCCCTACAAGGGGAACGTTGGAGCGTTGTTCAACTCGAACAATTCTAACCAGCGGCGAATGTTTGTCTAAAACGCAACTGGAACGTTAACAAGAAAACGTCAAATAAATTATATCGAGTTGATAAATCATTTCGAATTGTTATTTTTGCCGAGTTCAAGAAGTTTTAATTAAATTAATGTCTGTATTCAAAGATACCTTACCTGAATTTATTATTTCTAAAAATAATGTAGGAAGTGGAGATAATAATATCTTTATTATGACATACGTACCTACTCATGACTTCTTCCCAAAATAGGGAAAACTACGATCTTATTTTTTTTTGCGACCATGGTCATTCCCACCTTGTTTTCTTTTTTTTTTACACAATAATTATTATCTTGTCATACAGGTATAATAGAGCACGAGGGTGCATGTGACATGACCAGTGACCGCGCGACGCGCCTGGGCGACAACAAGACAGACATGCACATCAGCGGCGACCCCCCGTACACCTGCGACCCCAGTCCGCTCAGGTAAACACTACATTATTATTCAACGAGTTATTAGTCAATACTGACCCTTGGCTGGTCCCCGGGCATTAATATGAATCAGCTAACTTATACGTTCACACACATCAGTCACGTCGCCGTCACTGATTGTATGGGTATGAGACGCGTTGGTCGTGGCTGACATGGAGTGGGGGGTGGCCGACGAATTCTACTTTAACTGTTTTGACATGACTGATCAGCGATGGGACGTGGACGTGTTTATAGATTTGTTCGTCAAGATTTGACGACTGTCGTGTCGACACGAAGAAGAAAGAGACAATACAGTCCTAAGCCACACGGACCCACGGGCAGTGTGAACGTGAGAACCTGGGCCCTATTACGAAGGCAAAGAAGGAACAGGTTTTTAGTCAGTAAAAGTCTGCAGGCTATCAGCACAGAACATGGAGACGCCTAGTCCACTGCTGCCAGGGATGGCACTGACAACGTTTTACACCATACAAACCTGTTTTATTCTTTAAGTGCCAAGAGCGAATTAATTGCCTCTGCGGCATTTGACATTTTGCTCGTCTATGTTACTCGTCGAAACGCTTCGGTACTCGTACTATCGTTGTTTGGTGACACTTTCATGGACTTGGTTGGCTGGCAAGACGATAATTTTGCCGTGAGACACTTGCTCATGTAGGTGGCGCCTTACTCGTACTATGACAATAATGTCGTGTGAGAGCCGAACTTAAATGGTCAAGATGATAGAGGTTCTATCTCAACGCACTTTTGGCGTCTCTACCTTTATTACTACTGCCGTCTTTAGATGCTGCCCTAGTAATAATTTCGTTGACTGTAAGTAACAGAGAATCCGAATGTTTTATTAAACTATTTGTCATATTATGGGCCGAGTACTGAATCTGATATTAGTATGCACAAACTAGTATGGTTTACGCAGTCAGAGAAAATAGCGATAACAAAATCGTCTTGCACATACATCACCTGTTTGCAGAAATTTCTGCAGCAGAGATATTTAACCAGAATGAATCGGTGAAATAATAAGAAGGATACTTACACGTTAAATACCAATATGATAAATCCTTGTCATATTTACTATAAAGGCAGGTAGATCGGCATTCCATGTATGCAGAAAGAAAGCAAGGTGCAGACTAGGATAGTCGTTTAACCGTTTTTAATATCATTATAATACTAATAGACAAGAATTAATTTATGAATGGCTGCATTCCCCCTCGTTTTTTTTTCAATGTATTGTGTAACGAAACACGCCATACAGACCTGTTATGCTAATAAACTGTATTAATTGTGTATTTTATACATCGACATAACACTGCGGCTTTTGTAATACGGACGTATAATGCAGAATGGCTCATTGACTAGAATCCAGTTCTCTAATCGGCTATACGCATTATTCTGTCTAAGATGATCCTGTTCAAATGACGTCTTGAAAACACACACACATACACTTATGGCCTAAATACACATGTCTGTAACTTGCACTGAGGTATGCTAGTAGCTAGCATGCCATAGTGACGTCCACCAATCAGAAATTGTTACAGTTCTCTGGCATGCACATGCATATGTGTATCACCTGTGCGCATACCTAGGTCTTGCATTGATAACTGTTTATTTTTCTAGGCACACACATGGTTACAATGGTGACATGAAGAGCAGACACATAAATTCAGGAGACGAAGATGATATAGACATAAGCAGTGAGTATATTTAAAATCTTTTTCTTAAGTAAAAACTTTACACCACGAAACTCGTTAGTGGTCAAACTATTTCGAATTTAAAAAATAATATCCGTCACTGGGACAGGCTTTGTTGATTGTTTACAATTTGTATTTCAAATAATTATCAAATAATCTATTCAAGCAAAAGTACAAATGTTTTCGGGTCAAAAGAGTACTGGTATGTTTCTGAGTTAATAAATTAGTTAGTGAAGAATATCAATGATGCCTCAATTGATGATTGGAAGTAGTCGCGTGTGCATGTTTTGTATTGCATTCGTTAATTCGAAACCCCGCGATTGCGTCTCTCAGAGCAAACAGAAAACACTTGATTGTTGAATACTCGTATCACAGCTGCTTGAGTTTAAACGATAAAATATCGCATAACGCAGTAAAACCCTCTTGTGCGCGCGTGGAGTGATCGACAAAATCATGAGGAGTAAAATTTATGTGAATGTAATATTTACATTTTCTTTTTTCATCGTATTTGTGATAAAATCAAACAGTGAGTTTGAAAAGATTTTTTATTATATCTTTGGGTTACTTATACCTACCTACATAATTATTGTTAGCTTTAGCTTGTCCCACGGCTTCACTCCCCCGATCTATCCCACTGGAACAGCGCAGTATATTTCGGGATAAAAATATTTCGGGATAAATCTGAGTGTGTGACACTCGGCGGTGCTGTGTATCATTTGATCAGTAAAAGAATTTTCGAAATTGGAATATGTTCTAATTCTAGAGATCCAGCTTCTACATTTTTAGTTGTAATTCAAATAACCCATCCTGCCCTGAGCAAAGAAAAAGTTAGTGTCAGACTTTTACTGACTAAAACCCACCTGTGTTCCTGCAATTATTTATTATTAACCTTTGTGGTCCCGAACTCTTTCGAACAATGCCGCACCTTCGGACCCCTTACATTCAAACTTACAAAGTTTACCGCCTTTTGATATAAGTACATAAACCTTGGTGTGTATTTTTGTTCTTGTGTTTCTCGTCTAGGTCACGGAATAGGGTACAGGGTAAATAGGGTTATCTAAAAGATTGTATCTTCTAAGGGTTCGTCCAGATGATTGAACTGAGCGATTGGGTTCGATGGCTAAATTTGAAGGCATCCTTTGCCCGCTACAAGGATAGAATGTTTCCCATGTTTTTATCGCTTGAATTGTTTTTGCAAACATATTGATTTTTTTAACCCTTCTAAGTTCGATTGGCTAGCTCCTTATCTCAAACGCAAAAAAAAACAAGGTATTTTGAACCTACTTGCTGATGAAATTACGGTGGTCGACTGACATTTCAAGCGAATTCTCTTATGAACCTATGCGGTATAAAAAATATACTAAAGCCGGCATTTAATTTCCGAAAAACAATGGCATAATGAAATGTTACCATTGGTGGGTCTACACTAGAGGGACCGTGCACGCGCGTAGCAATAGCCGAGCTCAAATTCGTGTAGTGTGGACCAACTCTCGAGGAAACGAGCACTAGTGACACTACACAAATTTCAGCTCGGCTTGTACTCCGCTCGTACTAGTCTCCTCTAGCGTCTACCCACCTTTAGCTTTATGTAAAAAATTTATATGCTTTATATGCTTTACTGATTGAAGCCGTAGAATATACTGATGGCTTAGTTACCCTAAGCCTCTAAATGTCCACTTCAGTAAATGATTAATGGTGGTGATGTGTGACATAATCATCTCTAAACAGCTTCGTTACTTATCCTTATCTATAAATCTATATAAAAGGAGAAACTGACTGACTCACATATTAACCTTTCAATCGTGGAAATTACAGACACAATAGAAAGACAATAGGTGCGCGAACGCCGGCGTTTTCTTGGGGTTTAATGGATTTGCGATTTTTACCAATATACAGAGTGACAAGTTTAGGTTTATGTATAAAATATAAATATGCATATTTTAGTTGAGAAAAGAGGATGATTTCAAAGGTGTGTAACGCCCGTTGGCAGGGGCGCATCATTAGTAGATACTAACTGCAAGATTGATAATTCTTTATTCAGTGGTTTTTTCCACTTGAATGGAAGACGTGGTGACAACTAATCCTATTAGCGATTTATTTATTTCCACTATCATTTTCTAGATTTTTCTATAAATATATATGTTTGCACTTAGTTCAGCTAACTGACGCAATAAAGCAATAGCGTAACCTTTACGTAGGAGTTGCAATGACGTCCTGTAATCGTGTTACTTGTACAACTATTGTAAACTAGTTTCTTTCAGCAGCTTCGTCCACGTGAAAATAGGTTTCTCCATATAAAATTTAGACCCCCGTTACATCCCTTTAGGGGGTCAATATCGGAAATTCTTAGTGCTTGTCTACGTCATAAAAGGATGCCGTGTGCAAAAAATCACACCCTTAGATCCAGTAGTTTTGGCTATGCGTTGACATGTTAGGCGAACATTACACGGTAGGTTTTGCTGTCAGTTTTGCCACAATCAAAGCCTTGATTGACGAAAAACCTACCGTCTAATGCGTTGCATGACGGTTTTTAGTACTGATTGACGAAAACCCTCATTCATGATGGAATTGATTGACGCTTGCATGACCGTGTAATGGTCGCCTTAGCTTTTCCTTTTATTTATATAGAGAAATTAATTTATGTTTTGACACAATTACTAACAAGGATTTTATTTATAATGACGTCATTGCTTATAACGTCAAATATGGATGTAAACATTCTCTATTATGGATTCAGTTTTGATGGACTTGTTTACCTTGTTTACTGCTGTTTGGGACTTAGCGATATGTAAAACGGTATCGTCGGTATATTTTGCATATTATTATGTCAAAAGGATTATTGTCAGTTGTATACACACAGACACCTGCACGAACACTATAAGACACTTAAATTTGTACCTAAAAGAGCACTGTTGGATTTTCAACAAACCTTGAGTTGAGTAATACATATTTATGCGTGAATTTGAATGTTTCCAAGTTTGGTTTCAAAATGAATATTAGGTTTGTAGAATGCGGATATTAGTTATGTAGAATATAGGGAAAACTCGGAATTATCCATTAATAAAGTTGGAATTAGATGTTTTGTGTCTCATAGGTTAGGCTCGATGTTTGTCGCTAAAAGTAAGGTTTGTGTACAGCGCGCGGCACGTGGTCGTCGGGCGAGGTGTCGCCGGGGCTGTCGGACGAGGAGGCGGGCGGCGGCGCGGGCGCGGGCGAGACGCCGGCGGCGCTGCTGGCGCGCGTGCGGGCGCTGGGCCGGCGCGGCCTGGCCCTCGAGTACGACGAAATCCGCTCCCGCCCGCCGCAGGGCACCTTCCACCACGCCAAGTGAGTCATATCATCTATATCCAAAACTAAATATTTTTCAATACACTTACTCCTGCTCCTATCACTACCGATTTTAGGTACGCAATTTACGTTTTTCGCACTAGTGCAGAAAAGTCGTATCGGATTGGGTGCGACGCGACCTCCAATTATCAGCGTGGTCTGCTACGCAGACGACACGCTGATAATTGGCGCGGGGAGAGTCGTATAAGCGGCAGTCGAACTAGCGACGCGCGGGGTTGCGACCTAGTCGTTGAGAGTAACCCAAATGCTGGGACTCGAGGTGGCATTACACAAGTCCGAGTGCTTTCACTGCCCTCGGAACGCGCCGCTCCCGGGTTCCCAAATAACAGTAGAAGGAGTTCACATCGGCGTCGAGTCGACGATGAAGTACCTGGGACTTGTCCTCGACAACCAATGGAATTTCGAGGAGCATTGCCGACGTCTGTCTCCCAAACTGGATCGGACTAGGGCCACCCTCAAGCGGCTCCTGCCCAACCTAGGGGGCCCAGACGCCTCATTCCGGAGTCTCTATGCAGGAATCGTTGGGTCCATGGCCCTTTATGGGGCGCTAGTTTAAGCTGAACGCATGCCAGAGGGTCATGGCCATTCAGATGGTGCGGGGATACCACACGGTTTCCCGCGAAGCGGCGAGCCTCCTTGCTGGCCTACCACCGTGGGATTTGGAGGCAACAGTCCTTGCAGGCTTGCATGTTCTGCGCATGGAGATGCATCGCCGGGGCGAAACTCCGCTACCGTGCCAAGTCGCGGCATGGCGGACAGAGTCGAATGGAATGGCGACAGCGGCTGTCGCAACCCAGTGCTGGGCAAGCCTGCAAGGACGGCGTTCTTTGTGGTGTGACTGGAAAGACCTTATGGCGCTCGCTTTCCGCATGACGCAGGACCTCACCGGACATGGCCAATTCGGGAGGTTCCTTCATCGGATTCGTGCGGAAGTGACGCCTGGGTGTCACCATAGTGTGGACCGCCCGGATGACACGGTAGAGGTGTGCCCCGCCTGGGCAGAGCACCGCCGGCGGCATCGATCTCTCGCATCGGGCCATGGTACAGGTCATGGTCCGCAGCGAGGAGGAGTGGTAGGTGGTTGCCTCCTTCTGCGAAGCAGTAATGCAAGTAAAGGAGGTGGCCGCCGCGCGCGCCAATGGCCCTCGCAGACGGCGAGCAATAGGTAGCTCGCCGTCCGGCCGCCCGGCAACCGTCCAGACCGAGCTCAGGTCGTCGACGGCGCGTAGCGTTCCACACGCGCCTCAAGGAGTTGTCAGCAACCCAGGGGCCCAGCAAGGTCGAAGCCTACTGGGGCCATGGGTGAGGCGAAAGAGATCCCCGGGGCCCTATAACAACGGCAAAGCAGAAACAGGTGGGTTGTTAGTCAATAGTCTCAGACTGTCTCCCGCTCAGCCCAAGAGCGGGGATAACATTAGATGATTCTCCCACCTAAAAAAAAAAGAATCCTTTTTTTAAACTAGCATGTATTCGCAACTTCACCCATGTGGGTAGAAACCAGGAACCCTGCATGTTTCCGTATTATTACGACTTGAGTCAATTTTCGATGAATTGACCGTTGTTACATAATACATTTCCATTGCTGAAAAACAAAAATATATTCCATTTAAAAAACATGGAAGCTCAATACATTGCCGTGTTTGATCTTCGAGAGACCAAAGTAACCGCAGAAATATACATAGCCGATATAGATACAGTGCCGCGCCAATTACTTCTAACATTAGTTCTAGGATTGTTAGTTTTAATTAATTGCATTTCCTCGAAGCTACTTGTTACGTTATAAAAATTCATATATGTTATGTATGATAATTTTACCCCAGATAGGTGGAGAAAATATTAAAAAAGAAAACTGTACTTAGAATATATCAGTAAATATGTATACTGCGTGGCAATGCCGCCAGTCTTTTGGACACATTACCAGTCAACAGCGATGTGGAAGAATTTCTTGACGCCATATTTTAATTTAATTCTAGTTAATGATAATTAGCGCAGGGTTTTATTATATTTATTTAATTTAATTGTAATAGTTACTTATAGTATAAAAGAAAAAAATACATGTATGTTTGAAAAGTAATTCGTTAATTTTATTTATAATTATTAATTTAATGTAATTCTTTGATTATTGGATCATAGAATTACATTAAATTGTAGTTAAATGTGGTTTTTGAATTATTGACGGTTTTGAATAAGACGTGGTAAAGTTAAGCCACTAGTGTACGGGAGAGTGGAGACTATTACAAGTACATAGTCTTATGGATGAAATCGGGCAGCGTATAACAAATGATAAAAGCCACAATTTTTTTAATGATATAATCCTGCGCTTGACTGCGCTCCCGCCTGATGGTAAGCAGTGATGCAATCGTTAATGGTGCGGCGCACTAGTTTTTAAGAGCCATATACAAAAACTACCCACAAAACACTAAAAGTCTATACCGGTAAGAGTCGCAGTCGGCAGCTAAGCGCAGAAGTCGGCGGCTGCTGGCAGGACCGCTGACAAAACGCGCGTGGCCGTTTGTTTAATCGCGGCGTCGTGGACGGCTACATGCCCTGTTTCAACCTTTCAAATGAAATATTTAATGGGATGATGATGATTTTTTAAAGGTATAATGTTTAGATTTACTTCGCGCTGAAAGTTCTCGCGGCCGCTGCCGTTTCGATATGAATCGGCCCAAAAAAAACATTCTGTCTCTGTCATCTTCAAACGATTGACAGTAATAGAAGTGTGATTTAAATTCTTATAGCGCTTAATAATTTTAGGTTAAAGTGGGTCTTTCAGTTGAATCGTTGCGTACTTAGCACTTTCATAGTTTAACAAATTAAAATAAACTTTAAAGTTTTACCAATAAGGCTTATTTTCATTTTGTAGATTGCCGAGCAACCTAGCCAAGAACCGCTACACGGACGTGTTGTGTTACGACCACTCGCGCGTCTTGTTGTCGCAGACTGACGCCGACGACCCCACCACAGACTATATCAATGCCAATTATGTCGATGGATACAAACAGAAGAATGCGTATATTTGTACACAAGGTAAGTTCACATTTATATACATAAAAAGGACGATTTTATTTTCTTTTTAGTGGAAGAGAATTGTCAATATCAGTTATTGTTATAATCATCGTTGTTGCTCGCGTCTAAAGCCCGATATAAACTGCTGTAACGTAACATACAAAGTAACTTGAATGAAGCATTTCATAAGTACTGTAACCGATCATGTACTACATATTTAAATGCTCTGTTCGCGCGCGCAAGGCGTCCATACTATTATGTTACATTGCATGATACATTGCGACAATGTGGACGGCAAATTCTTTCATTGCGTGTTACATGTTACATTAAAGCCTTCTGTAACCGGTTCTGGTATCCGAAAGGAATTCAATGTTGAACTTGGTTATGTTTAAGCGCTTTTTGCCACGTTAAAAATGTTTATTTATGTAACTACAATAAAATATATAATAAATAAATAAATAAGATGATTTCGTGATGAACCTAGCATAGAGCATCTGACCTAGATATCGCCTGATGGAAAATAATGGATGAGCGATTACGAAATGTTACTATGGATTGTTAAGGCGTATAGTCCCTTCAACCATCTGACCGAAATTATGTGACCGCAACTCTCGCACTCGCCTATCGTTCATTTTTTAATTAAAGACTATGATTTGACATGTGCAAATGTCAAATTCTGAAAATATATTGCCAGATTTTTAGTAAAAGTAATGTCTCCAAATTCGATTTTTCATACCGGTTTTTTTAACATTAGAACCTTTATGGAAAATAGGACTAAGATACTGTATGGGTGTGTTTATATAGAGTCTAATATGAATTGAAAACTAAAATAATCAAAAATATTAGCATATTTTTTAACACTCCGCCTTTTACTTAGCCTAAGAACTCACGAAGCGGTTTTCACCTATGTCCGACGCAGTTGCGGGCCTGCTACTTCTGTAGAATGCTAGAGATATATATGTAAAAAATTAAAACCCATTTCACGACGCGTTTTACGGCCGTGGTGTGCGCAGTTGTTTGCGGCTCCCGCTGCAATGGCAAGGAACTAGTAGAATCGCGCGAGCTTCGGTCACCCGCAGCCTCGGTGGGTAGCGCCCGCACGCTTTGAGGTCGGTTAGCGCCTACAGTTGCCTTCAGCAGGCAGGGAAATTCGATGCATCCAGAGCCATAAAAGCCGTTTTTAAAGCTGTGTAAAGCCATTTTTAATTTTTCTGTGAAATAAGTATAACGCAACAGCTCGTTTCTGGTGTGTTTCCATGGCGGTTCAGAGCTTAACTGATAATTAACCGCCTGTCTTTCGATTTTCAACCACCAAGTTTTTTTCTGCTGACAACTACTTGAGGCGTTACCGTGGCCTAAATCTTCAGATTGGTCCGGCGGCGGCTGGGGCATGACCGCCGTTGCTTAATGTGGTCGGTCTCCTCCTTTGCTAGCATTACTGCTTTGCAGAAAGAGGCGACCGCCTGCCACTTCTCCTCGCTCCGGACCATGGCCTGTACCAAGGCACAGCGCAAGAGATCGCCGCCGCCTATCACCCCCACAAGGACACGGTGATGCTCTGCCCTGCTCTGCTTTCTCTAAACTTAGACCCACATTTTTAGGTGGCTTCCTTTTATGCTTTAGAATTTAAAAAGTTATCTTCATTGGTCGTTATACTGTAAATACAAACGTCTGCATTGTAAGAAACCGACACACATTTCTATTTTTTATTGCTACAATTTCGATACATACATACATTACGAGATCCGCACGAAAATAGTACACGAAGAGGACTTTGGTATGTTTTTACAATGATCTATTATTCGTTTTCAAACCGAAGTCATTATTAATAGTATCAATAGGTACTATTAATTGTAATAATGTGTCAGCAAAAATATCAGCTTGAGTACCTAAATATTTTTGTCATCACCAAATCAGGACGAAAAAATGAAACGACAGCTTTAGCTAGTCTTTCAATTCTTAAGCTTAAATTATAATTTATCTTATGAGTATTTGCGTCTATCAAATTACCTTCAGGACATACAAAAGCTGATCATAATTAGTTGCATAAAAAACGAAATTATTTTTACGAAAATTTTTCGGTTTTTTGGTCAGTATCGGTTGCGGTACCTCACTATTTATGAAATGGAAAAAACATGCAACATTCGTATTGTCAAATCATAGTCTTTGATTAAAACACGAACGATAGGCGGCAGTACGCAAATCTGTGCATTTATTTGCGGCCAGCAGCGCCCGGAAAGCGCTTTAAATCCATTTTCTCTGCAAGATATTGATTGATTTACATATGCAATGTTCACTTTGAAGAATATTTAACCACCAATTTTTATGTGTAAAGATGTTTCTAAAGGTCAAAGCTGTTTCGAAGGAGTAGGGAAAAGTTGCAAAATTACTAAATATTTTTTTTTTGACAAAAGTTATTAATTGCACGAAAAAATCAAATGTTGATATTATTGTTCATGAATCTATAATAAACATATATTTTTTTCAAACCAATTGACCTAGCCGTTACGGAGGAGTAGGCCTCAGAAAATCACTGTTTTATGGCACTTTTTGGGCGCTTGGCCCTTAAACTAACAAGCGCTTACAATCATCTAATGCAGTGTACAATATCATGATAAACGATAAAACGAATACGACGTTATTTGTACATTTGTTTGGCGATTAAGCTGTTATCACTGAACATGATAAACAAAAACATGCGTTGGTTCACTTCACACACGTATGTTTTTATTGCGTCTAAGGTTTTACGCATTTTGCTCTCACTTACGATGTAAATGTTAAAAGGCTAGTAATATATTTTCAAATTCGTATTACAAACAAAAATATAGAAAGAATATTTAGTACAATTCATCTATCAGTCCATCTATCGCGAAAAAGTCCACCTACGCATGATAGTCATATACACGTGGTCGTCCCACACGACTCGTTTAACATGATTGATTCATTCGACCGCGTACTGTCCTTTTTTGAGTTGGAAAATCGTTAAGTGACTTCAACTACGACTCGCTCTAGTGTGGAGCGAGGGGGTGTGCTAGACTTTGACTGATTAAAACCCACCCATGTTCCTTCATTTGCCCTTTGCGTTCCAGGGTTAACTGTTCCGAACAATCCCGCATACCTGTGATATCCCTGACAGCAGATATAGTAAAGACGGTGGTGTTCTTTTTCCAATCTGTAGGCCGCCTACTTGTTTGCCAATTTACGAAAAGGCATAAAAATAACAGTCGAGCAGTAGTGGCCTAGTGGTAACAGCCCTGTAAGTCGGAGCTGTTACCACTGTTGGTAACAGTAGTACATCCTAAGTTTAAATTCAGGCAGCCGCTTTATTTTGTGTAGTTATTCCATCACCACTGTTCTCAAAACAGTGAACGAATAAGTTGTGAAGAAACCGGCCTTGTATAAGGCCAGAAATTCAAAGACATGTGATATCCACCAACCCGCACTAGCCTCTTGTAGTGGCCCGTACCCTATCATTTCCAGGGGGAACATTTTAAGGATGATATATAAAAATAAACGTTTTTCAATCTTCACAGTTGATAAGGCAAAGTGACGATCGATTGGTTTCTGGGTTCGGTCAAACGCATTACTTACACGCATAAGCATATTTAATTTTAGCATCGTTTGAGTGCATGAAATATAAAAAGAATATTCAGAGTTCACTGACAAGTAACCTTTCCTTTAAAAAATAACTTTGATTTCTAAGAATTCCTCGTCAGTCTTCAATTTGGCTGCGATCCCATAATACCTGGAACTATTTGCAAAACTTGTTTACGATGGAAATACATTTCTTGTGAAATATTTATAATAAAGCCCTGTTGCGCGAATTGGAAATAAACGCAGGGGAAATCCTCTCTTCGTAGAAATCGCTCGGCGAGTAATAGCAGTGGCATACTTTTTACACGAGTATTTTTTTTTCTTTTCTATTCGATACGACCTTGTAAAATCAATAAATATGTACTTGGAAACATTTCTTTGTATAATTCCAATAAACGTTGGCCAGAAATAAACTGTTCAGGGTTTGAAAATATAACGGAGAATTGGAAAGTAATTAACAGAACTTTTCATAATAAAATAAATATGAACAATGTTAACTGTTCAATCCATGTTCATGATTTCTGACTTTAGGATAAGTCCTTTTTTTTTAAATAGCACCTACGATAACGTAACATACAAAAACTCTGTTTATCTTGAATGCTTAGGCAGAGATGTAACAAATAAACTTACAACTTTTCTAGCAATATCTAAGTTCCATGTGCTAGAGGCGAGGCGAGCTTATTACCAACATTAGAACAAGAAGAAAACATACAATAAATAAGTTATCTCGTGTATAACATGCCTAAGGCATTAAGTCCGCCTATGTACTTTGTGTTGCATGAAGGTTAAATAAATGTAACATTGCAGGTCCTCTTCCAAAGACGTTCGGCGACTTCTGGCGCATGGTGTGGGAGCAGGGCACGCTGGTGGTGGTGATGACGACGCGCGCCGTGGAGCGCGGCCGCGTCAAGTGCGGACAGTACTGGCCGCTCAGCGACGCCACGCAAGTCGTCTACGGGGACTTCGCCGTCACCACGCAGGCCGTCGAGCACGAGGACGACTACACCATCACGCATCTCTTGCTCACCGACCTCAGGGTAAACACGCTTTGTTATAATACCAATCTCAAGATTAAACTGAAATGGATTGTTATCTTTGTATTTCTTGGTAAAAAAAATTGCGCTAATTATAGTCCTTTCGCGTTAAGAAAATAGTGACTCGCCGTTGTCACTCAGCCTAGCAAGCAAATTAGAAAGCCGTGTTCACCACATTGGCCGGTTGATATAAGCCCTTCAGAAAGTATTGACGCGTCTTTTAAATACATCGATCAGTAATTGAAACTTATAAAAAAATAAATTATAATTCTTAATATTAATAACTTGAATATACTGTATAATAAACATGGTTTCATTTTTGAAGGCGTATTCATACTGGAGGGGTATGTACATATATAATAATAATAACCCCATCAACGTATCTCTACGTTGACGTCGTGGTAGGGCTTGCGTGCTCCAACATACCCTATCCAATCCGCAGGGCAAGTTTGGTGGCAAACTGTTGGGTATTAGTAACCCCACGGGCCCGATCTCCCAGGAGAATCCTTGTTTTTCATCTCCAGCTTGCCTTTATTGGCAGGCCGTAGTGAACACTGACGAGGAACAGAGCTCCCACCTTTCTCTTGCCTTTATTGGCTGGCTTGAGTGGAGATTCGCGAGAGCAAACATGCTCGGGAGAAGGATGTATAATCCAGTAAGGTGCTGGTCTCAGGTGCTCATCTTGACCGTACTTCCGGGATTGCCCTGATAGCCATGGTACACCTCTCCACTCCTTAAGCGCCTCAGGATATGTTGTCCTCTTGCTGCTACGTCACTTCGTGCTACCGACCGTTTTTGGGGGCCCATTTATTGAGTGTGCAAGTCACCCCCTGCCTTTTATCGATGGATATTAGTAACATTGTTCAGGCAGGGGCCATAGTGTTAACATAGTTCCATCTTACCAGTCCACTTAAGACTCCAAAAACCATAGCCCTATTATTTTGTTTCCCATATTTTGTCGCAATAGTTTTTCAAAGCGGGGGTTGTCCTTGGGTGTACTAGTATGGCGCGTACAGGGATAATCGTCGGCTGGTATCACATCTACCTCTGCCAGTTAGCTTCGGCCCCTTGTACGCCTCCCAAAGGCCCAGGAACTAAGGGTACTGAGATAAATAAACAAATGAAAATAATAATTACTTTATTAGCAACTCAAATTACAATTTACAAAAATAACAGTAAAACCACACTAGGCAGAGCCTGAATCGTGGCTATCAAACAAAAATGATTATTCTAATAATAGTAAAATAAATTAAATCTGCATATCGTTCTCATGAAGTGGAAGTACGAGTGTGTTGTATGTAAAATGTGTAAATAAGTGTTTGAGAGAGTATTATGTGTAATGTGTGTTATGTGTGTCGTGTGTGATAGAATTTAATGAAAGTGTTTAGCTTAGTTTTTAGACAACTGTGCGTAGCAATTGTTCCATCTGATAGTAGTTCACGCTGGTGATTAATTTCCTAACTTAACTTTGGCTTCACGAGTCGCATTATGCATTCACATTGCGTTTGCATTGCAGTAGCACTGTAAAGTATCTTTACTATTTTCTTAACGCGAGTAATGATTGGGACGATATTAAACGCTCGTTTATGGAAACTTGGCTCGTTGTGTGGTGCTCTATATAATTGTATTTGTTGCGATACTAATCTCGTCTCCAAAACAAAATCTAGCTATTATCATATATTTGCTATTTTTTATATCTTTTTTTGAAGAAAATCCCATAATGTCCTTTCAGATATAGCTAATTTTTAACTTGTAATATTTCCAGCGGGACCAGTCTCGTCGCATTTGGCACGGGCAGTACACGCGCTGGCCGGACTACGGCGTGCCGGGCGGCGGCAGCGCGCAGCCCGTGCTGCGCTTCCTCTCGCTAGTGCGGCGCGCCCAGCAGCTCGCGCTACAGGAGTACGTATACATATGTAGAGGCATCAGTACACGCGCTGGCCGGACTACGTAGTGCCGGGCGGCGGCAGCGCGCTACAGGAGTACGTATACATATGTAGAGGCATCAGTACACGCGCTGGCCGGACTACGTAGTGCCGGGCGGCGGCAGCGCGCTACAGGAGTACGTATACATATGTAGAGGCATCAGTACACGCGCTGGCCGGACTACGTAGTGCCGGGCGGCGGCAGCGCGCTACAGGAGTACGTATACATATGTAGAGGCATCAGTACACGCGCTGGCCGGACTACGTAGTGCCGGGCGGCGGCAGCGCGCTACAGGAGTACGTATACATATGTAGAGGCATCAGTACACGCGCTGGCCGGACTACGTAGTGCCGGGCGGCGGCAGCGCGCTACAGGAGTACGTATACATATGTAGAGGCATCAGTACACGCGCTGGCCGGACTACGTAGTGCCGGGCGGCGGCAGCGCGCTACAGGAGTACGTATACATATGTAGAGGCATCAGTACACGCGCTGGCCGGACTACGTAGTGCCGGGCGGCGGCAGCGCGCTACAGGAGTACGTATACATATGTAGAGGCATCAGTACACGCGCTGGCCGGACTACGTAGTGCCGGGCGGCGGCAGCGCGCTACAGGAGTACGTATACATATGTAGAGGCATCAGTACACGCGCTGGCCGGACTACGTAGTGCCGGGCGGCGGCAGCGCGCTACAGGAGTACGTATACATATGTAGAGGCATCAGTACACGCGCTGGCCGGACTACGTAGTGCCGGGCGGCGGCAGCGCGCTACAGGAGTACGTATACATATGTAGAGGCATCAGTACACGCGCTGGCCGGACTACGTAGTGCCGGGCGGCGGCAGCGCGCTACAGGAGTACGTATACATATGTAGAGGCATCAGTACACGCGCTGGCCGGACTACGTAGTGCCGGGCGGCGGCAGCGCGCTACAGGAGTACGTATACATATGTAGAGGCATCAGTACACGCGCTGGCCGGACTACGTAGTGCCGGGCGGCGGCAGCGCGCTACAGGAGTACGTATACATATGTAGAGGCATCAGTACACGCGCTGGCCGGACTACGTAGTGCCGGGCGGCGGCAGCGCGCTACAGGAGTACGTATACATATGTAGAGGCATCAGTACACGCGCTGGCCGGACTACGTAGTGCCGGGCGGCGGCAGCGCGCTACAGGAGTACGTATACATATGTAGAGGCATCAGTACACGCGCTGGCCGGACTACGTAGTGCCGGGCGGCGGCAGCGCGCTACAGGAGTACGTATACATATGTAGAGGCATCAGTACACGCGCTGGCCGGACTACGTAGTGCCGGGCGGCGGCAGCGCGCTACAGGAGTACGTATACATATGTAGAGGCATCAGTACACGCGCTGGCCGGACTACGTAGTGCCGGGCGGCGGCAGCGCGCTACAGGAGTACGTATACATATGTAGAGGCATCAGTACACGCGCTGGCCGGACTACGTAGTGCCGGGCGGCGGCAGCGCGCTACAGGAGTACGTATACATATGTAGAGGCATCAGTACACGCGCTGGCCGGACTACGTAGTGCCGGGCGGCGGCAGCGCGCTACAGGAGTACGTATACATATGTAGAGGCATCAGTACACGCGCTGGCCGGACTACGTAGTGCCGGGCGGCGGCAGCGCGCTACAGGAGTACGTATACATATGTAGAGGCATCAGTACACGCGCTGGCCGGACTACGTAGTGCCGGGCGGCGGCAGCGCGCTACAGGAGTACGTATACATATGTAGAGGCATCAGTACACGCGCTGGCCGGACTACGTAGTGCCGGGCGGCGGCAGCGCGCTACAGGAGTACGTATACATATGTAGAGGCATCAGTACACGCGCTGGCCGGACTACGTAGTGCCGGGCGGCGGCAGCGCGCTACAGGAGTACGTATACATATGTAGAGGCATCAGTACACGCGCTGGCCGGACTACGTAGTGCCGGGCGGCGGCAGCGCGCTACAGGAGTACGTATACATATGTAGAGGCATCAGTACACGCGCTGGCCGGACTACGTAGTGCCGGGCGGCGGCAGCGCGCTACAGGAGTACGTATACATATGTAGAGGCATCAGTACACGCGCTGGCCGGACTACGTAGTGCCGGGCGGCGGCAGCGCGCTACAGGAGTACGTATACATATGTAGAGGCATCAGTACACGCGCTGGCCGGACTACGTAGTGCCGGGCGGCGGCAGCGCGCTACAGGAGTACGTATACATATGTAGAGGCATCAGTACACGCGCTGGCCGGACTACGTAGTGCCGGGCGGCGGCAGCGCGCTACAGGAGTACGTATACATATGTAGAGGCATCAGTACACGCGCTGGCCGGACTACGTAGTGCCGGGCGGCGGCAGCGCGCTACAGGAGTACGTATACATATGTAGAGGCATCAGTACACGCGCTGGCCGGACTACGTAGTGCCGGGCGGCGGCAGCGCGCTACAGGAGTACGTATACATATGTAGAGGCATCAGTACACGCGCTGGCCGGACTACGTAGTGCCGGGCGGCGGCAGCGCGCTACAGGAGTACGTATACATATGTAGAGGCATCAGTACACGCGCTGGCGCAGGGTAGACCTGCATTTTATGCTCCACCGTGTTCTCTGACCAAACCGCATAATAGTATTTTCACGCGAATCCGAAACGTTGCGGAAATTCTGTAAATTCTACTCTAAAATTATAATCTATTAAAAACCATCGGTTTTAGTTGCCTACCAAATAAAAGTCCGTCTGTCAGTGTCCTTTTTCTAACAAATTATTTGCAAAACGAACGTTTGCTGATTTGTTCGATGAATTCATTATTAAAAAATATATTTTGTTTTCAGCTTAGGCGATGCGTGGGCGGGTCACAATAGGGGGCCACCGATCGTCGTCCATTGTTCGGCCGGTATCGGCAGGACAGGTAAGCATATTTCCAACAAATTGATAAACACATAACATCATTATTTTAAGGATAATTCACCTAAAACGGTGCTAAGGATTTTTAATTAATTGAAAAGTTTTGGGGAGAACGAAAATACTGATGGATATGCCAGTTGCACTCTCCACCCTATAGTCGATTCAAGAAAATAGTGACTTATTCATGCAACTGTAAGGTAACAAATAACTATTATATTGCTAACTAGCTGACACGGCGAACTTCGTACCACCTTTTAGTTATGTTGTACCTTATAGCTAAGCTGTCTACTCTACTCTACCCTACCCTACCCTACTCTACCCAACACTAATTTTCATTCCATAAGAACCTTCTCCTCACAATAACAAACAAAACAAAAAAATAATTCGCGAAATCGGTTCAGATTTTCTCGAGATTAGCGCTTAGCAACACATTTAGCGATTTATTTTTGTATTATAGACTAACTGATCCCGCAAACTTCTAGTCCTTTTAGCTAAGCTGTCAAAGGATAACGCCATCTACAGACATTATCAGAACCAACATATTTCTTTTCAAAATGTCATTTTAATTAGAGAGCCGCGTTGTATTCGATTTTTTTTTTCCGTGATTTTTTCCAGATTTTCTCACCGTTTAAACCTTCCCTGGACATCCACGAATATTTAAAGACTAAAATTAGCCAAATCGATTCAGCCGTTCTCGAGTTTTAGCGAGACTAACAGAATTGCAATTCATTTTTATTTATACAGCAAGTAATTTTTATTACCTTCCAATTTTTTTTGAGCCAAACCCAATGTTTCATTCAAACATTCCATTTTTGAAATAAAAAAGATAGGTAAAATTAAAAAAATAAATGATATACTTTCTGTAATTCCAAATTTGCATGGTAACATAGCAAAACATAGGTATTGAGCGAGCGAGCGAGGCGGTGCAGAAAGAAATAGGTAGACAGCATAGCACGCGCCGCACGCGCGCTTGAATCTGATTCGCTCTTTAGTTTACGATACGCCATCACATGTGGCGGACGTGCGTGTTCCCGCGATCCTGTGCGCTTCTCTGCGCCTGCGAACTGTCGCGGCGCCCCGGCCGGCATCGTACTATGTACACAAATCGCAAGTATTGTGAAATAACGCGTAGTTCATGGTGGTCCTGTTCCTTTTCCACTGCGGTCACCCGTACTCATGACCTCGACCTTGTGATGACTTGATACTTATCTTTGGGGGCAAAATGAAATGACTCTTGATGTGGGAGAGATTATGACTATCGTGGACTTGAAACTTCGAATTGAATCAAAAGTGAAAGTAAAAGTGAAAAATAATAAAATACATTAGTGGACTAACTTAAAAAAAAAGCCATGTGTAAACCACTTAGCAATAGGAATAAGTACCTGAAAACACGTAAGGTAAATCTGGTTTAATAGTGGATGTTATTAAAAATTATTGACATACTCTTAAAATTGTGTTATTAGGTTTGTGATTCTATTTACGTAAGTTGATTTTATAATGTAAATTGTTATTAACTTTAGTTGATTCCAATTTCTTTGGTCATTATGGCGTAGGTAAGAGTAAATAAAAGACATGTTATGGCCTTATTTTTTAAGCTCTTATTAACTACTTTTTAGGCGCCAGATAAACTTGGATCAATGGTCATTGACCCTCCAAAATTTGTTGACATTCTTAATTTCAAAAACGGAAATAAAGACAGCCCACCAAAAACATACCTGTTAAAAAGGGAGCCAAGTTCCTATCGGCTAATTGTTCGCCTAAAAAATGTTTGAAATTTAATCCAATGCCAAGTTTAGATGTACTCTAAAATCGATCATAATCATTCTCATCAACAGCCTGATCCACTGATAAACATTTGCCATTCCCAAGACTCGCCACCACACCCCCTCCGCCTTCCACATCCAGCCACTACCCGCCACCGTATTCACGTCAACGGTCCATCTGGCCGAAATTCACGTTACCATACACCCAACTTAAAATATGGTATAGTTGTGAAAATGTGTAGGTACTTGGTTAAAAATATCTAAGATTATATATTATATACTTCTAAATTTGAACTTGGCAAAAAATATTTTAGCTTAGCTTTTAAATATGTTTATTAAAAATGAAAAGTTCAAATTCTTAACAAAAATGCAATTATAACTTTTCAACAACACCCGAAAGAAAACACAGTCATCAGTCTTTCGGCTTATTAGCTTGTAGGCAAGACGGTGCCGGGAGGAGGGGTTTAAGAATTATTAAACTTATGATAACTTTCAAATGGTACGTGCGATTTAAATGATTCAAAAAGTAATTTACAGATACTGGTATAGCCTTGAACACGAAGTAATTTATTTTGATAAGAATTAATACCGTAATTGTAATGTAAATAGCTCTCCAAGAAACGCTTCACGAATGACAATTATTAAAAGTAGTAAAATGGATATAGTATGTTAATCTTAAGAGATAGACATATGCCACCGCGGACTTTTCTGTAGACCTATATAAGATACACAATTCCACCATACATTATTTTGTTATATCTCAAAGGGTTTAGGCAGCGTTTTCGTTAAAAGCTCCCAGACGGCTTATTTTTTCCGACATCTTCAACAAATATCGTTAATGTACACAGAAATAAATACAAAAACGTAACAAATTATACACTAAAACCTTCCTCGAAAATCACGCTATCGACTGGTGCAAAACCGTTTGAAAATCGGTGCAGTAGTGTTTGAGTTTATCACAAACAGACAGATAGACAGACGCGGTGGGGGACTTTTGTTTTATAATATGTGTTGACTTTTTATTACCTAATGTTTTTAAAAACCATTCAATGAATTTATGAATAATGAGAATTTTCCTTTAATGAAAAGGTCCGGTTTTTTACAAAAAAGATTTGGAAAGGCTTACTTAAACTGATCAGTGTTGTTCACATTGATCAGTTTTAAATTGCAATTTAATTTACAATGATTGGCGTAGCTGAGTGATAACGATGAGTCACTATTTTTTTAACGTGAATATCATCGAATGAATATATCGCAGTGTCAGTCACTTCTTAATGAATTTTTTTAATCCACGATTGCTCGAAAACTTAGTTATTTATTGATTAGATCCGTCTGTACAGTTTTTTTTTTATAAACTTTTGTAATATTTCAGGCACATTCCTGACGCTGGACATCTGCGCGTCGCGCATGGCGGCGGAGGGCGTGCTGGACGTGCGCGGCACGGTGGAGCGCATCCGGGCGCAGCGCGCGCACTCCATACAGATGCCCGACCAGTACGTGTTCTGTCACCTCGCGCTGCTCGAGTACGCGGTCAGTATCTACCACTATACATCTGTGTGTGCTGGACGTGCGCGGTATATTCTACAGAACTAGTGTCGCTTCGAGTGTGGCGTGGGTTTGAGCTGAGTGCAATAGTACATTTTGAAACAAGTGTAGAAGTTCGTCTTAGCAAGCGAGGCAGAATTGGCCGGTGACTAAACGGGGGCTGCCGCGCGACTGGAGGGACACGCCGCGCGCCTGGAGGCCGCGCGTGGCCACGTGTGGCGGGGTACAGCGGCTGCGGAGAAACTATTAACCCCAGCAATAACGGGTTTTCGGCTAAGTGATTCAAAAGAGCCTTTATGATCTTACTTCCTTCTACCGTACCGGCGGAACGCTAACCTATCTATTCTGTAAACTTCCATCCATAGATCACAGATTTATTGACCATAGACAAGTAAAATCTTTGATCAAAAATTCTGTCAATATTCAATTTTTCAATATCATCAATTTATGGTATAGTGTACTTGAGAAAATATGTAAGTCTGATGTGTCTATATCAAACCTAGATCCATCATAAACATCAAGCATAATATCCAAATCACGAACGAAGTTATTGCCATTTTTGTACTGAGAATCGGAAAATCGAACATAAATGAACTCCAACTTTATTATATGCTATGTTTTTGATACTATTTAGCAACTATTTAGCATTGCACCATGCTCGTGAACGGGTGCCGTCAGATGGGACTGGTCATCTCTTAGCTGCCAGTAGCTTAATTCAGTTTCTATTTTTTAATTATTTTACATTTTTATTTCATTATCGACATTGTGCTCACAGATAGAAGCAACAAGTAATATGTAACCAAGCATTATATGTAACACATAATATGATTTAAAAGAGTGTCCATGGAGTTTCTTGCACGTTCTTCTCCATAGAGACCTACTCTTTGGAACGTGCAATTTAGCTTCACTTTTCTTGGACTGACCGACATTTGACTATTCTAAAGTGCCTGTAAATGGTCTATTTGAAATAAATGCTTTGATTTGATTTGATTTGATTTAATCACTGGGTTCATCATATGCGATAATACTTAACCGTTGTTGCATACGGTGGAACCATTGACTGAAACAGTGTACCCACTCTTCTTTAGAAATCTCCTGTTTTTTTTCTTCTTCCGCGTCTTTTTCAAACGCCATCTTCAAGATTCATAAAACGACTACCTCTAAGTTTATCTTTTATTTCTGAAAATACATAATAGTCACTCAACTCACTAACTTGTGGAGTTCAATAAACAAAAATCAATAGTCCGCCTGGCAGAGTGAGGTTAGAGTGTTGTCGTGGTGGAAGAGGATCCTGCTTCCACATATAATTATTGTTGCCAATTTGTAACAACAAAACAAATCACAATCAAGATTTTATTATAAATCTACAGATTCACAAAGAGTTCTTAATTCTAAATTTAAAAATATATTCTAAACACTTTCAGTGTGACCCACGTAACTTCTAGCTAGCTATTTGGCAAGAAAATACAGTAATCAGCACTTCAAAAATACTGTTAGGTACTTAGGTACTCTTATACGTAATCGTTTCTGTGACTGTTCAGTAAAATTGATTAGTTATTTTGTTTTTGCAGGTGATGCACGGCTACCTAGACTCCGCCGATTTGACCGGATTCGACGAAGATAACGAAGAAGAGTCCGAATGAAGACTGTCTCGTCCGTCCTGCGCCGTGCTGTAGCGGCATCGGACCGCCGTCGGCTGTACGAGTGACAGTGTACAGTGACCTTTAGCCAAGTGACTGCTCTTACAGACTATACAGTGTTTATACGCTACGGCACCACCCACCCACGAGGACGTGAGATGTCAGGCCGACTGACCAAAGATCGCACGAACCTACCGTGACACAGTACGGAACCCTTTGTAACGCCGCCATTGAACTGCACAAAGAGATGTGTTCATTAGAATAGTGGCAGTCGGACAGTCCGCTGCTAGTGCTGGAACAAGACGTGAGGAATGTTTTGTGTGCGACGCTGCGCCTCGATCGGCTGATTCAACACGCTATCCGCTCATAGCTTAAGAAATATACATTGAAATGAAAACGTTCCTGTAGCATGAATAAGAACTGAAATATAATCAGGTAATGGGAAGGAAGCCTCCTAACACAAGTATTTATTTGCATATTATAAATCTTTGTAACCAAAAAATATTTCCATGATTATTTAGGATTTTAATATTTATTTATATGATGTAAGGAGTTATGGCTGTGTGAAGTTTTTGTCTGTAACTTATGTAGTTATGTTTATTATTATTTCAATAAATTAATTTTATGTAAATGCCATGAAATCATTATAATATCTACATGTGACCGCTGATTTTGAAGTTTCGCACGATTTAATATACGTTGAGGTGCTGGTAGGCTTAAAACGTTAATTCATGTTAATCATTTATATATTTCATTCGCGAGTTGTCGCATAATGATATGTATTATACATTTTTATAATCGTCAACGCTCACGTCGAGCTATTATATGAATTTATGATAATGCACTGAGGCATCTAGACGTCGTTACGAATTATTATAAATTATTATATTATAAATAGTGTAGTCACAGAATGTCCAATTCGCTAAAATACATCTCTTTAGCAGAATGTCCAATTTAAAAGATTACCGCGGCAGCGGGCTGCAGATAGTTGACCCCCTTATCCAATTATGCAGACCTTTTAGTTAATACATAATTATATTCTAATTAAATATTCTGCCAACCGGAACACCGCGTACTGGATGTTTTGCAACCTCCCCACGTTTGGCAAATTGGACATTCTGCGACTAAACATTATAAATTTTACATAGACTGAGTAATGTTAATATGTTCTAAAAGTTTACATGCGGCCCGTCGTACTAGCGTAAATTTACTATAACCGTCATGTTAAAGTCATCTTTATTTCTTCTGTGTTCTTATGAAAGATGTAAAAAGCGTATAATAACAATAAATGTGAAAGTAAGTAAAATATTTTGATGTGACAACATACATCATATTTATTTTTCATAGAAAGCATAGCGACATATCTAATGACAGATCTATATATTTTGAATCGCCGTCCTGTTACGTAACGTACATATCGCAGTAGACGTTTGTTTGCTCTCCGTGTTCCGTCGAGGACAGCGTTTCCTTCCTGCATCGTGAATCTCTTGTACAGTATGACCCCCGCGCCCCCCAACCACTATGTTGCTCGAACCTACATTATAGTGAATTCTATCTGACAAGTGGCGTGTTCAGACTCGACTTTTTCGCTCGCAGAAGTCATTTTTTAACAATAGTATTTTATTTAGCACTTGGTGTAAATATTTGTTATGTAACTCTGTGATCGATAATAGTCTGTTTGCCACAACACTAATAACGATGTATCAAATCATGTTTCTCTTGTAACATTGTTTCGTATTAAGTAAATTGTTAATCTGGAACGTCTGTTGATTCTTGTATCTGTAAATATTCTATGATTATTTTCTGTTCTAAAATTAAATTAAAACCCTTGTGAAATATGTGTGAAATAAAATCTTGTAATATATTTACACGAATAGTTTTATTTGTGCCCATTAAGGCGTATAGTCCCTTGAACCATCTGGCCAAAATTATGTGAACGCAACTCTCGCACTCGCCTAGGCGGCAGTACGCAAATCTGTGCATTTATTTGCGGCCAGCAGCGCCCGGAAAGCGCTTTAAATCCATTTTCTCTGCAAGATATTGATTGATTTCCATATGCAATGTTCACTTTGAAGTAAATTTAACCACCAATTTTTATGTGTAAAAATGTTTTTAAAGGTCCAAGCAGTTTCGAAGGAGTAGGGAAAAGTTGCGAAATTGCTAAATATTTTTTTTGACAAAAGTATTAATTGCACGAAAAAATCAAATGTTGATATTATTGTTCATGAATCTATAATAAACATATATTTTTTTCAAACCCATTGACCTAGCCGTTACGGAGGAGTAGGCCTCAGAAAATCACTGTTTTATGGCACTTTTCGGGCGCTTGGCCCTTAAACATCGCAGATAGCAATAGAACCTGTTTAACCTTACAGTGAAATAAAAATATCACAATTTACATGAACAAATACAATTTTGATTTAAAGTCAGTTGACCGTAAAAGAACTGTCACACTCTTAGGGCCGAGTCACACCGCAATGGCAGCGGCCGGCTAGGCTACAATTACCAACAAGTCGCGCGTGGAGCGGGGCCGCTCGCGTTACCGAGGGCAGCCTCGCGACCTTTTCAAGCGATACTGATCTTTTAAGTATGTAGATAAAGATTAAAATTATTTCACGCTAAAAAGTCGCACGCTTAATAAAAAAAAAACCGGCCAAGAGCGTGTCGGGCCACGCTCAGTGTAGGGTTCCGTAGTTTCCCGTCCGTCACAATAAGTGTACCCACTAATGAGTTTAAAAAAATTATGCATATACGATTATACTACAAACAGTCCAGAAATTATTTTGTACAACCTTTTTGGCTTTTTTGTGCAAAAACTGTTCATTCCATCAAGTTCAAAATAATTTTCCTAGAAAGTCCTTATAAAGTTCTACTTTTCAGATTTTTTTCATATTTTCTAAACTTATGGTTCAAAAGTTAGAGGGGGACACACATTGTTTTTTACTTTTGGAGCGATTATTTCGGAAATTATTGACATTATCAAAAAATGATTTTAGTACACCCCTATTCATTTTTAAATACCTATCCAACAATATATCACACGTTAGGGTTGAAATTTAAAAAAAAAAACACTTCCCACTTTACATATAGGGGAGCTACCCTAATAAAACGTTTTTTTCTAATTTTTATTTTACCACTTTGTCGGCGTGATTGATATACATATTGGTACCAAATTTCAGCTTTCTAGTGCTAACGGTCACAGAGATTAAGCGAGGACGGACAGACAGACATGGCGAAACTATAAGGGTTCTTAGTTGACTACGGAACCCTAAAAAAGGGACCTAAGACAAAAAAGAGAGTATTTCAAAATTGAACCTTGTTATTGAAACATATTTCATAAGATTCAAATCCATTTTTTTTTTAGTTAGGTTTCTTTATAATTAAGCGTGTGAAGAGCTCGCCGCGTCGCTGCCGGCCGCTGCCCTTCCGGTGTGACTCAGCTCTTATGAGGGACAGTCACGACGCTCTACAAAACTGAACTTATTTTTAATCTTGGAAGTGCCTTCTCACGGGACTCTCGTTGTGGACGGATGTGAGCTATTCGATGACCACGGTGGAGTTGCCGCGCACGAAAAGTACGGGCGGCATGTCCTTGCTCATGACCTTCAACCACGCCATGTACATGGCAGCCGAAATACCCTGATAAGTAAAGAAAGGTTTCAATGAAGTGAAATTTTTTTTGTGATATCCATATTAAACCCTCCCTCCCTCCCTTAGTTGGGTCCTCAATCCTAAGTGAGAACTGAGGGCCCAACTAAACAGTCTATAATTTAACGAATACAAGTCTGCCTTGTGTATGTTTTACAATTGACTGTTTATTGAATGTAACAACTCTTGATATGCGTTAGGGTCTAAGAGTACCAAGTCTTTATGTAAACACACATGTCGCGGTAAAGGCAACGTCATGACTATAAAATCGGCGCCGAACGAGTTTTCAATCAACATCTCTCGAAGTCTCAAATGTCGGCTGGTCTTGTTGTGCAGTTTTGCGAATTCCTCATCAGATATCAGTGTATCTGTAAAAAATACCTATTTGAATTTTTGTTTATTATCTATATTATTTTTAAAAGATAATGTAATAAAAAAGTTGTATTAGTCTAAGGAACTACCTTCACTGGTCTGTATAAAACGTTTTTTTATGACAAATTTAGTATATTAAATAATATAACGCGGGTGGGTTGCATAGAAAAATCCTGGCCAAACTATTATTTTTTTAAGCTATTGCATAGCTTCTATCGCGGGCCTTGAGCGTGGAGACCGAATCCAGAAATTCCGTAACGAATATAAACTAACACCCCCCACTCATTTGTTTTCTTATCGGTCACCACGCTCAAAAAGTGTAACTTCAATTAATTAGGACAATTACTGGTGCTCAAGCGGTCTATTTATGCGTTAGTCTTTTTACCATCATTGGAGGCACTCCTGTGTTGATGAGTTATGTTATTGAAGAAAGCCCACGTGGAGTCGTCTGGCTTATCTTTGATACCAGTAATCATTGTCAGTTGTGAATAATCTATGCGGAACTTTCGTAGAAGGCTCTCCATACTGTTAAAAAAAAAACAATGGTAGGTCTATATGAGTTAGTCCTGAGGCATGCAGTATAGCCGAGCCACACGATGCGTTGCGGCGCCGCTCCGAAAATATTTTGACGAATCGGCGGGCCGTACAAGCGGGGTGCCGTCACTCGTGTACACCGATTTGTCGAAAAAATTTCGGTGTGGCGCCGCAACACATCGTGTGGCCCGGCTCTTACGTTATATTTAAATGATATTACTAATACTAGCTGCTGCTAGCGGCTCCGACCGCATGACTGTAGCAAATCGTCTCAATGGATATGCTCACGGGATTAAAAGTAGATATCATATGTGACCTCCAGGATCCGTGTGCCAAATTTCATCCAAATCTGTTCAGCCGTTCGAACGTGAATAAGTAACAAACACACACAAATTTTCGCCTTTATAATAAGTATTAGTGTGATTATGCACACGTACTGTTCCTCTGCTGCTTTGATTGAAATTCCTGATTGAGGGAGAGCGAATATTCGCAACAACATTTTCTCTTTGCTGCTTCTGCGCGCGATTATGTATGGCAGCAGAATGTTCATGCCGCCATCGTCGTACAGCCACCATGCGTCCAAAATAGACTTCTGATGAAAGGAACAATGACGAATGTTATTTTCAGTATCTACAACACAAAATATAATTATGTAGGCTGCTTGTCTGTCTGTGTGACTCATAACATGTCCATTACACAGTTTTGAAAATTCCGAAATGTCTGACAAAGGATAAAAGCTTAGATGAAAGTGTTTTAAAGTTGCACCATCGCGGTCATTTCTGTTTGATCACATAAAAAACTTGTCGCTTAAATCGTTTCGAGTGCAAACAAAAATGAACTTATCGGTGATCAGGAGGAAGTGTCTTTGATTGTACTTAATCGAGTCAAAGACCCGCCTGACCACCGTTAAGTTCATTTTTGCTTGCACGCGATATGAGGCAGGTATGACCGCGATGGTACCTATTTATTATTTACCACTTTTGATTCTAGATTTCAGGAGTTGCAGTATTCAGAACAGTGTGGAAGTATGATCTCATAAATAGGTGTACACTAATTAATAAGATGAAAAATTACATGGGTGAACGACAAAGTCTTGTAGGCTCCAACTTTGCGCGCAGGAGGTCCTTCGACACGCTGGGACTGTGACCGCATAGCGGAAAGTGTGGTTTGACTGACTCCAGTACTCAGTGAGGCACGCGTCAGCGCTTGAAAAATATAAGGTTACATATAATCTACCTACTCCCATAGATTTTTTAAAATTTTTATTGATGATAGGTTCGCGCTTGACCGCTATCTCACCTGCGACGATGCGGTCGAGGATGGAACGCGCTTACAGCGATGTAACTATTAGGAAACACAGACTCCGGCAAGGAATTCCACTCCTTAGCTGCACGCACAATTTTATTAATGTGTTTCCAAAATGTGTTTTTTATTTACATACAATTTCAAATACCTAAGTAATCAAAAGAATAAGAACAAGACGCAACTTCAATTCAAACGAATAATATTGTGGTAATTTTAAGTAAGCCATATACTTAATGATAAATCGTCCAGCGTCCTGCTAGCAGGACTTTCAGTCTTTCCGGTAGGACGCACCTTTTTTAATGAATATTACGTGAACGGTCCAGCTGTCAGGATTTGTAAAAAAACAAGTAGATAGTCAGTTTCTTTCTGATTGTAGGAGTGTTTGTTTCATCGTTCTAGCATTTTAGTGTGAGCGAAATGGCTACGATATTTAGACGTGGAGATCGCGTGAGTTCGCTAGCATCGCACTACGATGCGTCGGGAACGAATAACGCCTGGTGTCGTCAACAATTTGGTGATGAATTTGCAACATCTTAATGTTATGGCCGACATTTTATTATCAAAACCGTTTTGTACACCACAAAAAACAACAAAAATCCAGCTGATATAATATAGAAAGAAACACAATAACTTTTTCCCGCGTCCACGTAGACGAAACCGCGGTAAAGTATTGAATGGTATAATACTTTATAAAATAAAAAATGAATTCTACAATCGTAATTACAACATTGAGCACCTACCAAAAGTATATATAAACATATCAATATATTATAAAAATAAATATATGTTACCTACCTTACCTTACTGTTATATAAAAACACAACAACATAACTTTTCGTTTATTTCAAATAAATAAATAATTAAAAGTGGGTAGTTCAAAATGTTTGTTTCCCCTGATTTAGTGATTCGTCTGAGTCGTCCTGCCAGCAGTCGGCGTACTGCCAGAATGACGTGCGTCAAATTTCATATAAATTAAAGTCCTGCTAGCAGGACTTTAAAAGTCCTTCCAGAAGAGCTTCTAGAAGGACATTTTTTTGGACGATTTATCATTAAATAAAAAAAGAAAAGCCATTTATTGGATATAGGTACACATAATTATATAATTCATTTAAAATTAGTATCATTAATATTATTAATCTATTTGATTCTTTCGATAAAATTAAACATATTCGTAATTCCAGAAAAAGTTTCAACTTTGCAGACTGACAAAAATCAATTTAGGGTTGTAGGATCAACCTTTGAAACTTACCTACTTTAAAATACTTGCCTTTTTTGATCAATTCGTTGCCAATTGGTCTGAAGAGATCGACTTCCGAATCCGAACTCATGACCGTTACGACTCGCATTCGCTCACGAGCTTGCTCGAACGCACTTTTGCCGCTATATTTCTCCATACTACCACCACTGGGAGACTGACCCGGCTTTTTATAAGGCCGAAAGTTCGTTGGGACGTAGTAGATGGCCATAGCCAGCTCCAATTTAAACGCCATCCTGGGGGGACATATCGCCATGTCTTTATCCAGGCGCGTCCAAAACGGGGCTGACTACTGAGATGAAAAAAGGGTTATTCTCCAATAAATAGGGTTTTTTTTAGGTGGGATGTCATCCAATGACTTCTCCCGCTCTTGGGTGGAGTGTCAGACTTTCACTGACTAAAACTTACTCCTATGTTCCTTCGTTGGTTTCCGTTCCAGGACTCCGGGTTTTCCTTTCAGAAGAGCTTCGACCCTGGAGGGCCCCTACGGTTTTGCTGACATCTCCTTAAGGTGCACGTGGAACTACGCGCCGTCGACGACTTGGGCTCGGTTACCGGATGGCCGGACGGCGAAATACCCATTGCTCGCAATAAATATGGATATGACAATGAACAATCCGTTTATTGTAGTAGAACTGTAGACGTCGATAGAACTTCGTTTGGGACAATAACAACTGCAAGTAGTGACCAGACAGTTTTTTTTTTGATAGGTTCGCGCTTGATGCCAACCGCATCGTCGCTCTCCATCAGGTGAGATAGCATCACCTGATGGAGAGCGACGATGTGGTTGGTGTTGAATCATCCTCAAAGATGATGGTAATGCTCTCCTTTTGGGCTGCAGGAATGTCCAAAAGAGTTATCGTGTCACGCACTCTTGCTACACCTAGAGCGGCAGAAGTTATATGATGATTTCACACCACAAAAAAAAAACATCTTCTACTGTTATTTACAGTAGGTATATCTAATTATTCTGTTTGAGTCCATTATTTGACCACGTTTATTGCGGTGTCGGAGACGGTGTTTAGATGATGATTGAAGACATTTCAATGTTTTGAATCAGTCAGTTAAAGCGTTTGCTCCTCACGGTATCTGCTACGAGCTGGTAATTAAGTCCTTATTCTTAGACATAAATTAAACAATTTTAATAAATTTTGCCAGTTTGTAAGAAATACCGTAAGAAAACATGGTTGAATAAGTCTGATATTTACACCAGGTTATGTACTCTACTCGATTTTGATGAAGTCAAGAGTGAAGATGTAAAAGTTGTCAAACCGAATCATGCGGTAGTAAGTAAGAAGATCTGGATGCGGGCAGCTGTTCCAGTTGTATTTGTAGCCGAGCAGCACGACGTTGGGCGCGATGCGGCCGAGCCCCGTGGTCTGCAGCAGCGCTCGGCAGCCCTGCTCGAAGCTGCACCCCTGGACGAGCACATAGAACGCGCGCATCTTGCGCTGGCGCAGCCACTCCTCGCCTGCGAGCCGCCGATAATGTCGCTCCATCTGTGTCAGTCGAGCCTGAGGAGTTGCGACCGGTAAGAAAGTCTCACTTCCTCATATAATTTCGTTATTGGTTGACATGTATCGTCATTGTGAACTTAGACAAAAATTTCCAGCACTCTTTTTAATTAGTTCTGAAGAATAAAGCATAGGTTTATGTAAAACTTACACTTTCAATGTCTGCCAGTATCATGAAGGAGCCAACCTTCGTGATGAGGTCCCCCAGGTCAGTGAGCCACGGTCTCTCGTCAGGCTTCCCCGCCAGTACTAGCAGTTGTGGGTTGTACGACTTGGTGTTTGCCTCGCGATGGTAAATTTGCAAGATAGACGCTATGGTCTCTTGATAATGCTGAGCTTCAGTGCTGCTACCCCAACTGGCTTCTGAAATTTTTAATTAGTCTTTCACAAAAGGTGTAAAGCACTGTTACTCATTATTTTTAAAGAACTCTTTCTATCACTGACTGTATATTAGTTGCACAGTAGAGTTAAAATATGTATAAATGTAAAATAATTTTGGAAGAAACTAAAATTTTGCCAGCTTCGGGTAATTTAAGAACAATCGCATGTGGGATGTATACTATGTGTAGGTATCACTGAGAGTGCAATTATGCATTTATTTGTTTTTAAAGTATTTCTTCACTATTCTTTTCAATCCTTCCGATAGTTATAATTTCTGTAGTGGTTTTAACCAACTTGAAAAAAAAAATAGAGGAAGTAAGTTAAGTATTGTATCAATTTTAACCTTACCTGGTTTCCTGTAAAGTAATATGAGATAGAGTGTGACGAAGATAAACATTGTGACCAGCGCCATGATCCAACTGATCACCACCATTATGATGAGGCACATCAAAAAGCCTGCCAGCGACACCCAAGTGTTGTAGAACTATGAACAGAAAAACAAAATACAAGATAATATTGCTTGAAGGAACTGAATTATAAGATATCTACTGCGAACTGCGAAGCTAATAAAGATAGATGAATGAAAGAAAAATACTGCAACAGTTCTAAATAAATTGGGGTAAAAAGGGATGATTATTATTATATTGATTTCGTCTACAAGAATGGAATATGTAGGTAAGGTAATAATAGCTATTAAGAACTAGTCTGTTAGTTTAGACAAGCAAAATTACAAAGTAGTAGGTCAAGTGGATTTGAAGTTTTATGGGATCGACAGTGGTTGACATTTTCGTGTTCCACGGCTGATGTGTCGCCCTTTTGTTTTGCAAACTTGGCTGACTGACACTCCGCCGTGAGTCTAGATAATAGATATACCGAAAAAATGTCATTTTCCTAATTTCAAAATAGAACAACATACCCTGAAACGTGGCCGCCAACTGATTGGCTGGAAGAAGGCTGCGTGGAATGTGCAGAAGTTAATGAGCGCATACGACGCGAGATAGAAATTGCTGATTAATGGTGCTATCGTGTTCAAATCCGCTGTCAAACAAGAGGGGTATTAAACTTATATTACTTGGATTTGCCCGCGGCTTCACCCGCGTAGGTACATAAAATATAGCCTATGTCATTCAGGAATAAAGTAGCTTTCTAGCGGTGAAAAAAAAATTACCAATCGGACCAGAACTTTCAGAGATTACCTCAACAAAAAAACATAACGACTTTATAGAATACTATCTTTTGCCCGCGGCTTCGTCCGCGTGGCATTAGGATGATTGCAGAATGTTGGATTTGTGACGTCGATATCGCTATGCAAACTATCAAAATATTAGGTACCCCTTGTACATGTAAAATAAAATAATTATTGCCACTGACAAAAACAATCAAATAACAATCGTATAAATCAAATAACAATCTAACAATAGGAAAAACTAAACTTACGTGACCATCAACGTACCAATAAGTAAGAACAGCAATGATACGAAGAAAGTGAGCACATATCCTCTGTAAGGTTCTCCGTGCTTCCCGTAGGGCTTGGAGAAGAAGATGAGTCCAGGATACAAGCGGTCGAAGCCTAGCGCTTGGATCAGCCGCGGCACCGACAGCAAGTTCGTCAGCGCAGTTGAGAGCGCGGCCGCCCAGCAGCCGACATAAATTAGTGGACCCCAAAGTGCCATCATTTGCATCATCTGAGAAATTTAGACCAATACAACGTGTAACATTAAATGCGCAAAACCTGACACCCCAAAATATTTTTATTTCAATTGATCTAATTCTGTGACAAAAATAAAACATTTAAAAAAATTTAAGGTTAAAATTCGTATCTTCATTGAAATAAGAACTTTTATCATCGAGTCATCAAGTATGAGAAAATTTGATTGGACTACAACCATTTGTGTTTCTTTACCTTATAGGTAAAGAGCGCGCGGTAAGCGTCGAGTTGGCGCTATTTATCGAGCTTTTTTTCTAAACGCTCAAGCCAGCGCTCGAGCGTCTTCAAACCGACTCGAGCGTTTTTACAACACTATGATGGCCTGACCTATTAATAAATAGACAGGGCAACATTTTTAATGCAGATTTTTTTTTTTAATGTGACCTTCCTACATTAAAAAGTGGTTCAATAATTCTGCTCGTTATTCTGATCAAACTATTTTCAGGTTTCGCACATTTAACGTTACACGTTGTATATTTACCAGAGGCGTAGCGTGGACTAATTTAGACGTGGGTGAAGGCACATCCGCGAGGCCTTTTTCTTTCATAAATTCGAAAATGAGACGACGTCTGTCGCAACCCAGTGTTCGAGCACATCGTTGCTTACTATCTGCTGAAAGAGTGGTTAAACACGATCCATCCAATTATAAAAAAACCCTCGTTCTTAAAGAGCCCTGTCTTGTGGAAAGCCCTTTCTTCTTCTTCTTCTCCTCGCCATGGGCGAGGGCCTACTTAGTCCACGCCTAATTTTGCGGACGGTCTCTCTTATCTTCTTGTTTTCTTCCATGAATAGAGATTAGGCTCAACTGGGCTATAATTTTGTTTACAATTCTTCCGTCGCCGCGTCGTTTGTTCTCTCTTACTTATATGTATAGACAAGAGAGGGTGAGCGTGAGTGTCAGAGTTGGTATTCTAAACTTTCCTCACAGTTATGCATTTCTTCGTGAGGAGACGACAGGACAGTCCTTTGTAATCCACTTCATATGTAACAGTCATCATCTTCCTGCCGTATCCCATTTTACTTAGGGTTAACGAAACACATTTTTCTCTTCCATGCATCATGCTGTCACTGACTCCTTTTTCTTTCATATCATTACCTACTTACACAATCCCTTTGTCTCTCATCAACTATCCACAGTTATATTCGTAACTGTTTTAATAACAAGCGTATCATAACTCCTCTTCACAAAACCATACCAAGACAAGACTATAAGATACTTTCAAACTTAACCAACAAAGAAGAAGATAAACAATACAATAAGTACTTCATTATTATTATGTAGCCCGTAGTCACATTTGGGTTTGCAGTCTTGCAGGGTATCGTTAGCGAGGTCGGTAAGGTTGCCGGACGCGTCCCGGACTACACCCACGCCGGACAGCACGGCCATCGTTAAGTACGACGTCACTGATATTGCAAGGGCGATCAACGTCCCCTTCGGAATGGCCGTCGCTGGGTCCTGTAAGGTGCAAAAAGAAACTTCAACTGGAATTCGAATCGATGGTCGAAATGTCGACGATTTGACATCAATGTTGGAGTAGGCGCCTAAGAATGTTTATTCATACAGTCACTAAACCTAGTGATATTACTAACCGTTCAACAAGTAACATAATGGATTTTATGTCAGTTATCAGATATAATAAAATAAATAGAACCTAATTAAAAATATTCCTAAAACCTACTTAAACATCAGTTGATCTTCTTAATTCTTTAATGTACACAAAACTTAACATTAAATACAATGATTTGACAATTCATGTACCTACAAAGTAAATTTTCAACAATGAGTTTTCTACCAGCAAACCTTTG
The DNA here is from genome assembly GCA_929112965.1 of Mythimna albipuncta. NCBI lineage: Eukaryota > Metazoa > Arthropoda > Insecta > Lepidoptera > Noctuidae > Mythimna > Mythimna albipuncta. The sequence goes on from OV815973.1 coordinate 6,418,489, forward strand.
GGTGACAGAGAGAGACCACATACGAGGGTAGGATCTATCTGCGAAGCAGTAATGCTCGCAAAGGAGGAGGCCGAACGCATCAGGCAACGGTGTTATCGCCGCCGCCGTCGCCGGTATTCTGATCTCGATTTCCGGCCAACGTAGACGCGGGCTTGCGGACAGTGAGCAATGGGTAGCTCGCTGTCCGGCCGTCCGGTAACTGTCCGGACCAAGCCCAAGTCGTCGACGGCGCGCACTGTTCCCGCGCGCCTCAAGGAGTTGTCAGCAACAGCAGGGGCCCAGCCGGGTCGAAGCCTACTGGGGCCAGGGTTATCAGAAAGGGCGCTCGAGCCCCGGTATGAAGGCTAGAAGGAACGGGGTGGGTCTTTTAGTCAGTAAAAGTCTGACATTATCTCCCGCTCCGCCCAAGGGCGGGGGATGTCAATGCATGATTTTTCCCACTTTTCAGTAAGGTCTTTGAAAAAGTTATGCTCAATCAAATGCTTATTCATTTTAACATCAATAAGATCTTACACGAACAGCAGTATGGTTTCACCAAAGGACGTTGTACGACTGACGCTGGTGTCACCTTATTAAAACACATATTTGCAGCATGGGAGGAAGCCCAAGATGCTATTGGAATTTTCTGTGACCTCTCAAAGGCTTTTGATTGTGTCAATCATGAAACCTTACTTTTAAAGCTAGAACATTACGGATTAGGTAAACTTGCACTAGGCTTAGTGAAATCCTATTTAAATGACAGGCAACAGCAAGTTCAAATAAATGGTGTCAATTCACAGGGCTTAGAAGTCAAAATGGGTGTACCACAAGGCTCTATATTGGGTCCTTTCCTCTTTCTAGTGTATATTAATGATCTACCGCATTTATTGAAAAAACAACCACATGTAGTATTGTTTGCTGACGATACTTCCTTAATATTTAAGATAAATAGACGCTCCACACATCTTGATGACGTAAACTACATTCTACAGCAGGTCCAAAACTGGTTTACTGTCAATAATTTAGTATTAAACGGGAAAAAAACAAAGTGCATAAGATTTGCGTTACCGAATGTTAAAAGTAATGATTTGGAAATAGTATTGAACAGGGAGAAACTTGAATTCGTAGAAAACACGGTTTTCCTGGGAATCACGCTCGACTCGAGGCTACAATGGGGTCCTCATTTAACATCTCTGGCAGGACGGCTTAGCTCAGCAGCATATGCTGTCAGAAAAATCCGTCAATTTACTGATATACATACCGCGAGACTGGTTTATTTTAGTTATTTTCACAGTATCATGTCTTACGGTATTCTGCTATGGGGACGGGCTGCAGACATTGAGTCTATTTTTATTCTGCAGAAAAGAGCTATCAGAGCCATATACAATCTTCGCAGGCGCGATTCTCTTAGGGAACTATTTAAAGATATAAACATCATGACGGTTCCTTGTCAATACATTTATGAAAATATTATGTATGTCAGGAAAAATATTCATCTTTTTACTAAAATAAGTGACAGGCACAATTTTAATACTAGAAATAAAGACAAGTTAGATCAACCTCGATTCAGATTGGCTAAAGTATCTAGTTCTTTTATGGGGTACTGTGTAAAATTTTATAATAAAATTCCACTTGAAATTCTCCAATTAAACGAGTCAAAATTTAAAACATGCATTAAACGCACGCTATGTAGGCAGGCATATTATAAATTGGAAGATTATCTACTCGATAAAAATGCTTGGCTGAATGCCGGTCCTGCTCCACAGTCACAGTCATTAGCTACGAATTAGTCGTATTTCTTATTTTCTTTAAATTTTAATTATAAATATTGGAAGAGAGGCTGCTGGCCTTTTCCTATTGTTGTTTTCGGATTATTATTTTTTTTTAATTTTATTTGTTTATTTCAATAGAACTTATGATTTATTACGTGTTACATTTGGAAATAATAGCATTGTATAATGTAGAAGCACTTTTTTTTCAATTTTGTGAATGTGAAGTACCATGGAGCATTTTTACTTGGTTACAAGTTGTTTGACACTACAAGCATGGCAGTTGAGAGATTGTCATGCTCACTAAAATGTCTCGCTGATGGTGGCATGTGTTATTGGGTCATTTGGCTCCCTTCAAAATGGTTGAGCTGAGTGGGGCTGATGCACGCGTCATGCTCGTGAACGGGCGCCGTCAGTTGAGACTGGTCATCTCTTAGCTGCCAGTGACTTATTCAATTTCTTTTTTTATTGTTACCATTATATTTAATTTTTATTACTTATCTTCATTGTGTTCACATAATAGAAGCAAAAAAAGAAATATGTAATCGAAGATTCATGTAACTCAATACGATTTAAAAGAGTGTCCATGGAGTTTCTTGCACGTTCTTCTCCATAGAGACCTACTCTTTGGAACGTGCAATTTAGCTTCACTTTTCTTGGACTGACCGACATTTGACTATTCAAAAGTGCCTGTAACTGGTCTATTTGAAATAAACGTTTCTGATTTCTGATTTCTGATTTCTGATTTCCCACCATAAAAAAAAAAAAAGTGTAGGATCTAATGTAGGTACAATGATCTTCAAGCAGACTGATGATATAAAAATAGCTTAATTTTTATAATATTTTGTTGTTTTAACGATTTCTTATAGCTTATATAGATAGCTTTTTCATAGATAGCTTTTTTCAGTACTTTTAATTGTTACTGGCTACTTAAAATCGTTATCATCTTACTGTCCTTGTCCCATTTTATTTGGGGAGTAGGTTTGACGACTCAACCCACCTATCAATTGTCACGTTATCACTGACTCCCATTTCTTTCATATAAAACAATGCTCTTCACAGTATGCATCGTCTTTTCTTAGGTCTCTTTCTCTCCCTCACTCTCTCCATTCATCGACATTATATTACTTAATAACTCTTTTAGTGAAAGCATTTCATCCTTCGTCAAACAAAAACGTATATAAACGTTCAACGTTTAAATCAAATTCACAAATCTACCTCGATAGAGTTGTTGGTATTACCTTGAGATCACCACATATATTGGCACCTGCTTGCACGCCTGTAACTGCGGGAAAGAAAATGGAAAACACTCTGAAGAAATCATACTCTTGACCTTCACTGACACGGTAATCAGGCATCAAGTTTTCTCGCGCTACTTCCACTGTAAAAAAACAGGCCAAGTTGCAAAAAAAAAAAACAAAAGAAAAGTTCATATTGGTATGCTATATTCCTCATCTGCAAAAGATATCCGAAACAAATAAAAATGTTTCTTTTTTTAGTGGTCCTTTCACTGATGAAACAACGAGCGTATCTTTTGTTAAACTTTTGAATTTCAGTCACTTACAATTTAGTCCTATGAAACCCCGAGCTTTCTTTTGATCAGTAGTTGGTCCAATAGCTGCACCAATCAGAAAATTTATTATCGCCGCAATGATGAGTACAATCAAAACGTTCTGAAAATAAAACAGATGATTACAAACATTCAAGTTTTCTATGTCAGTCAACATAAGAGTCTGAACACACTAATGCCATGAATATAATATGAGGTAACTCAGTAGATTTTGACTGAGTTAGAAAAATGTTTTTGTGCCATTTGTGGAGCTCACTTTTTAGACAGTTGCAAGCCACTGTTGTTGTAGCCACACACACTATTTCTATGAGTGACAATGTTTAAAAAAAAATGCTTTTCGATCTGTTACTATCTAAAAAATATTTTACTGTTAAAGACTATTTCGGAGACAAGTCAATAGAACCTGTAGTGTGCTAGTTAGATTAATTGACGACACTGACTGTGAATATATTTGCACGCCACTGTAACACTTTGTATACCATATTCTAGCAAATAAATGTTTTGATTTGATTTGAATTGTTTAAAAGTGGTAGCTTACTTGTGTTTTAGTTTCCCAATCCATACCAACAGCGCAGATAAAGCACATCGCCAATAGGGCGATAGCGCCGACGATTCGCGTGTCATGAGGTCCGTTATCTATTATTTTAAGACTATAAGTCTTAAGCAATTCATTCAGGGATTCACAAAAACCAATCGTGTTCATACTGGCCCCTACAGCATTGGCAAACGCGAATATTATTCCCACCGAAGCGCCTAGCTCTGCACCTAAAGATCTTGAGACAATATAATAAACTCCACCTATAAGAAAATTAAAGCAATCAATGATGAGATGTCATCATTTCACTAAATTAATCGAAAGTAACAAATCTCGATGGGTGGGCAAGACATATTTTCTCTGATGTTTACCGGTTTACTTGCGAACCGTTCTGTACAATTCAATGAGACTATCTACTAACTATCAACTAACGTTCATTGTTTGGAGAATTCTAGAAAAAATGTATTTTATTTTGAAGCCCACGTGCACCACAAATCACTAAAACACTAAACGTATTTTATAAAACATCATCGTCATTGTCATTTCCTTACAGAAATAGAGCGAAGATTTCATTCGCTTTCTATGCATTTAATATTTCTGGTATGCACCAGCCGCCGTATAATAGCTTTACTTTTAGGACAGTACTTGAAATTCTTTACCTCCGCGTAGTTCACCATTGGTGCAAATTGCGCTCAAAGACAGCGTGGTTATGACGCAGACGATGAACGAGGTAAAGATAATGACAATGGACATTGCGATGCCAGCCTGGGCCACGATCCACGCGATACGTAGGAACAGCATCACGCCCCAGATGTTGAGCAGACATGGTATTAGAACGCCCTGTCAATTACAAATTAATATAAAAAGATGACAAGAATCCGGTTTGCAGACCATTTTTATATTTGATAGTCGTAAGAATTTTGTTATTTATTAAAGACTTCCTTTTCCATCACACTATGTCTTTTGGTATTGCTAAGGTAGGTGTCAGATTAATGTGGAATAACGGTCATTGGTCCCTCTTAAATTTGTTGACATTCTTAATTTCAAAATCGGAAATAAATAGGTACTGAAAGCTGTCTGGAATCGATATTATCGTGATCATTTACACGATCTAGTAATGTAAAGCAATTCATTGTTTGTTTTTCGGGAACCTACGCAGACATATGAGGAAAAGGTCAATGTACTTTATTCCGGTTAGCTAGCGTCTTCTATAGTGTGAATAAACCAATCCTTTTCGATAGCAGAATTGTGATATTATAGAAGAATATGAGATATTCTCAATTAAGTGCAGACAAATGTACGTGCCTGTATCCATCCTAGCTTAATGTTTCCATATGTGGTCAGCTCAGGAGTAGGCTCTGCATACCTCGGGGTTCCAGACTATATTCAAAAGAAACTCATGTCAAATAATAGATACATGCAGTTGACGCGATTGTTTTGTGAAAATTGAGCAAGATTTACTTTGCCTTTTTGGGTTATTTTTTTAAATAACTAGCTTTTGCCCGCGCGGCTTTGCTCCCGCTCTTCCCTACTTCAACCTACTATACCCTACTCTACCCTACTCTACCCTACTCTACTCTACTCTAAACTACCCTACTCTACCCTACTCTACCCTACTCTACCCTACTCTACCCTACTCTACCCTACTCTACCCTACTCTACCCTACTCTACCCTACTCTACTCTACCCTACACTACCCTACTCTACCCTACTCTACCCTATTCTACCCTACACTACCCTACACTACCCTACTCTACCCTACACTACCCTAATTTTCATTTTTTTTTCATAAGAACCTTCTCCTCATGATAACGAACACAACAAAAAAAAAATTTGCGAAATCGGTCCAGGCTTTGTTGAGTTATGCGCTTACCAACACATTTTGCGATTCATTTTTATATTATAGATACATCATACAAGTTTACGAAATAATACATCACACAGTTTTCACCTATACGAGCTACTACAGCTTGAGGAATGTAGTAATTGACTTGTAAGATTTCATGCCAATATGACAACAGCTTCTGTACTGTGAAAAATGTGTGGGTTGTTAGAAGGCACATCTTCGAAAAAGATAGTATAGAAGACTTTTTTGGCAATGTTTACTTTAACCGTTTTGAGAGTTGCCATGATAAAAATAACAAAGTAAAAGGTAGAAAGAAGATGTACCAATATATCTCCTGAAGCATCTACGCTGGCAAGCTCATATACGCCTACAGTTCCTATTGATGGACTTTTCCTTTGACGTTGCGTCACTGAAAATGTTTTAATAAAATGTTAGTAAGATACCTACTTAACTCGAGCCTAAATTAAAATACCAAACTTTAGTAATAAGGCAAAGTTTTGCCAAAAAAATGTCGTAACGGACGTAATGAGCATGAATGTGGATTAATTAGGTACTAGTATTATATTAGTATCTAGTGAAAGAAGGTCCAAGAAACGATATATATTATGGACTATGCAAAACTATATGTCTAGAAGAAAGGGGTGATTCATTTGGGATGCTGCTGCTAGTACCTATAAAGGTAACTATGAAGGAATATGACATTTTCACGCCGATCCTCAATAAATTGGGATAACGGCAGAATGATTACGATGATGGAATATTTCTAAGCTTAAACCTCACAATGATTAATATCTGAAGTGTTTTAGACTCACCAAGGTCATCATAGTTTGCCAGCAGACGTTCATCCATATCTGTACAAACATCTAATAGTTTATAACTTATTTGTTTTATGTATTTAAAAAATATATAAGTATGTATCACTTATTTGGCACAGAAATGCATTTCAATTAATCATATGGTGGGTTAATTAGTCGCGATGATTCGCGGACACAGTCTTGTAGGAACTGCTTCAATACCGCACTCCACCGGTTTCCCGGACAGACAATACTAAACAACCAGTTTATGTTGAACTTCCAATTTGCCTTTACAAGATATGTAACCTTTCGATGGTTGAAGTGTAATTGTGTAGCTTGTGTTACCGTGGTACAACCAAAATTGTTGCATGATTAAGTTTGAAGTTGCAATCGTCAAGTTTATCTACACTGATATAATAAAGAGGTTATATTTTATGTACCTACGCGGGCGAAGCTGCGGGCAAAAGCTAGTTTTAGAATAAGTGTGAAGTAGAGTTTTAAATGTAGATGGATTGTGTGAGGAGCGATATGAGAGTAAAGGAAAGCAGTGCTGATAATTGTTGATAAAATTTAATGAAATCAAAAAGAAGGTGACGCGTCGATCCCATTTAACATGGGAAAATGGCAGGAAGATGATAATGACCTGAGCACCGAGTCTTCGATTTTGAAACTGTGTATTAGTAAGCCATAAAAGTTCCGTAATTATTATTGTTTTTAAACAGCTTCATGATTCTTCTTCTTCCTGCCCTTGTCCCGTTTTATTTGGTGTCGTCGCAAAACATTTTTTTCTTCCATTCAAATCAGACAGCTTCATGATTACTACACTATTTATTATACGCCACTGTAACGTAGCCTTATTATGTGCCTATGTAAAGGGAGATATATCTAAGAGATCTTTTTTGCGTCATTAAAGATATAGGGTAAGTGCTCCAGTGAATGAACACTTAAGCGATTTTTTAACTTCAAAAAATAATTATACTATGTTAACTCTAAAGTATACGGTGCAAATCTACATTTTGGTAATGTAAATATATTAAATAATTTTTTTTAAGTGAGATTTACGATATAACCTGGATACATTTTTAGATATTTAGCAATAAATTGAAAAATACCCTAAAACCCCAGTGAATGAGCGAAAATTTCCAGTAAATGAACTGAGTATATCCAGTAAATGAACACAATTTTTGTTTGTGTAATAGTTCAAAAAGTCTTTGTTTTTATAACATATTTAGTCCCAGAAAAAGTTAAAAAACGAACATACGTCCTCTGCCTCTAAATCTATTACAAACATTATTAAATAAAAGTAAAAGCCTTAAAATCATCAAGTCATCGGTCCACCTTGTGGAACGCCTACCGATGCTGCGTATTCCAATATACGGTAGCCACTCTGGAACCTTTTAGCTTTATCGACATCTGTTCTACGAACAATATGACTTGCCTTTTAAGGCTATGTCGGGAACTTTGGTTCTCATGCGGATATTTTAGTTCCTGATTCGATCACGCACAGAAATTCCGAGCATAGCTTTCTCCTTTGTGTTTTGAGAGAATTTAAACCTTCTAATAAGGCCAATTGTGAGTGACCACGTTTTAGAACCATATAGGTACCTGGAACCTGTTCCAGGTTAATGTAATTGTCTACAATTTACGAGTTTAGAGTCTCTGATCTTGATAAGAGCGGGTTCTAATTGGTTGTTTACCAAGACTTTGGTTTTGTCCATATTCATCTTGAGACCCAGTTTTTCTGAAGCTCTACTCGTTTTATCGAATTTTGTTCTGTGGTCCTCCATAGCCTCAGCCATGACCATTAGGTATATCGTCGGTAAATTGAAGTTGAGTGATATACTCGTCATTAACATTAATGCCTAGTTCTCTCCAATCTAGGTCCTTGAAGACATCCTCTATTATGCCGTAAATAGTTTCTGAAAAATGACGCCTCCCTGTCTCACAGCCCGCAGCAGAGGGATAAGTTTAGAGGTTTCTGAAGTCGGACTGACATGGTGGCATTTTCGTACAAATACTTCAGTACTTCGATGTACCGCTATAGTCAACATGGCATCGTTGACTTGGGGAATACTGCGATACAGCCCAAGATTCGATCAAATCAAAGGCTTTCTCGTAGTCCACAAACGCTAAGCAGAGAGGCAGATTATACTTCTCGGTCTTCTTTATAACCTGCTGCAGTGCTTGTATGTGGTCTACGGTGCTGAAACCTTTTCCATCCTGAGGCTAGCAGTTTGTGAAGATTCAGGAAAACAGCTTGTAGACATGGCTCAGATGTGGATGTATGAATAATTCTTAAACAAGGCATTGTCGCCCTTCTTAAAGTAGAGTACCACTACACTTCTGTTTCATTTCTGTGGCATTTTCCCCTTGATTATGACGTAATTGAACAGCTTCTGAAGAGCTTTTAGGACCGGTTTTCCACCCGCGTTCAAGAGTTCGGCCGTAATTCCTTCCTCACCCAATGCCTTGTGGTGTTTACGTTGCTCCAGAGCCAGCCTAGTCTCGTACGATATTTTCGATATAGTGTCGAGTCAAGCCAGCTTTTGGGTCGTTTCCTAGTTTCGCAATTGTTAAATTAGTAATATTATTAGGAATCAGTCAATTGAGCGCAGTAGGAACAATTAAATCAGTATCTTGCGTTAATATGAGCAAGACGGAAGGTGGCGAAATTAAGAGTATCTTTTAAAGTTTCTTGGGTAGGTTATATATCGAAACCTTTCGCATTTATTTTTATGGAAATTTATGGTGATTTAAAGATACAATAAAATGAAAATTTATGTAACAATAAATAGATCTTAAAAGGATGAATTCTAACTGAATATATTGTGTTCATTTAATGGTTACATGGTACATTATCACGACGAAAGCTAATAATTGAACATGGTGAAAAATGTTAGTTCATTCAATGGATTTTATGAACCAATGAAAAAACACACCCTGTCCCAATACTGGCCTAAAGATCAGAAATGGATTAATAAAACTACTCCCAAAATATGGACATTATAGCATGAGAATAAATTACATATTTCTATAAAAATATGAAATTTGCATTTCTCTAGTGAATGAACGGCCGTTTATTCACTGGATTTCAAACGTTTTGTATTTACAATGCTGGGACGTCGAATAATTTACATAAAACTGGCTATAATGGCATTGTAATTGATTTCAGACATGTATTAAAACTATCTATTATTCAAATAAATAAATAATTTATGGTGCATATTTAAATTACGGCCACAATTTGATATTAAAAATTTCGTGTCTACCCCGAGTCCTAAATTCTCGCCCGAACATAAATATTTTTACACAACACTGCTAACTTTAAACGCTTGCCGTTTTGAAACGAACAGTAACATATGAAGTAAAGATGTCATTATAATAGAAAATAGAGCTGTAATTACGAAAGAAAATACGTCGTTGGGTAGAAATATTTCAATTTCTTATTTTTTTTTTTTAAACTGTGTTTTGTTCATTTACTGGGGTATGTTCATTCACTGGAGCACCTACCCTACCTAGACCATTTAGAGTTAGTACAGTACTGAAAACAAGATCGAGTATCATATAAAACGAATGATTATTTCAAGACTAGCTGTGCCCCGCGGTTTCACCCGCGTTTTTCTCGTTCCCGTGGAAATACCGAGATAAAATATTGCCTATAATTGCCTCCCTCAATAAATGGACTATTGAATATTTAAACAGTTTTCATATCAGATCAGTATTTCCCAAAATTACCGCGTTCATAAATGTATTTATTATACTCTTCAAAGATCTTATACTTACAATCATCAACAAATATATTTCGAAAAAGATTATTACAGGATTTTATGTTGATAAAAAACTCTATGGCCCATAACTCATTAATAGGTACCAACTCTTAACATCTTACACACGTGATAACTTTTAAACGAAATATCCGATTGAGATGAAACAAAAAGTATTTTACTTCTACATAAATACTCTTGATAACATAATGCTTAATTTCGATAAAGATTAATATTACGATACATATTTAACGTAGTTTTTTTTTCTTCAGACAATTTAATAATTATTTTGAACACAAAATCGGTTATTGTGATTAAACCATGATAGCTAGATATATGTTCTCGCGGACTTTTTTGTAGGTCTTAATGGGATCTACAAACCCGTAGTACATAATTTTGTTCTATTGTCAATAGTTTTTGCAGCGCACGCAAAAATAGGTTTTCGATTTTACACCTTGTGTTACAAAATAGCAATTTTATTACGGATCCCTAATTTTGAAACAAAAAAACATAGCCTATAGCCTTCCTCGATAAATGGACTACCCAACACTGAAAGAATCATTCAAATCGGACCAGTAGTTCCAGAGATTAGCGCGTTCAAACAAACAAACAAACAAACAAACTCTTCAGCTTTATAATATTAATAGTATAGATATACTTAGCTACATTCAATCGTAGGTATATGAGATCTGTTGCTACTTACTTAATTATTGTTTACATTGGTGCTGATATAAAATGACTTTTAACTTAAATTTATTTTCAAGGATTGATTTGGGTAACTAGATAAATTCCCTGATGTATTTCCCCGTTTCATTCAGTACCCTCTAGGAGAAATTAATTTTATTCAATATTTGTTTATTTTATCAATTTCAGCGGCCTTCTTCGTTACACTGTCAAATTCTTGTCAAGTCAGTTGCCTCCTTCTGTCAGACGTCAGCAGCATTATCATTCTTCATATCAAAAGAGTTTAGTATTGATGGATGTTTGATGTAAATTTCTATGAAAGTTTGTGGCATTAGAATAAAACAAGACTGGGTCATTATAGTCAGTCTAAAAAGTCAAATGCCTTGGGTAATTATTAGGGTAAAATGAAATCTGATGTAGTCAACGCTGCTTCAAAAATCAAGGTTGATTCTCTTAATCAACCTTGATTTTAGTATTGATGGATGTTTGATGTAAATTTCTATGAAAGTTTGTGGCATTAGAATAAAACAAGACTGGGTCATTATAGTCAGTCTAAAAAGTCAAATGCCTTGGGTAATTATTAGGGTAAAATGAAATCTGATGTAGTCAACGCTGCTTCAAAAATCAAGGTTGATTAAGAGATCTTGATCATTGTTTACTAATAGAAGAACCTTATAAAAAGTATCGAATATATAGTCTGTCTAATAAGTCAACCGACTTGGAAATTTTGTATAATATTTAATCATTTAAAAAATACAAATATTCGGTACTTTTTATAAGGTTCTTCTGTTAGTAAACAATGATCTCTATCTCTTAATCAACCTTGATTATTGAACCCGTGTTGACTACACCAGATTTCATTAAATCCTAATAATTACCCAAGTCGTTTAACTTATTAGACAGACTCTACTTAAGTATTTTTTAAATGATTAAATATTATAAAAAAAAATCCCAAGTCGTTTGACTTTTTAGACAGACTATAATATCTTAGCAGTTTGGTTAGGAATAGAAAGTCTGAACTCGTCACATAAAGGGTCTAAGCGCCATTGGAGTACTTATATTCATTTTAGAATGTATGCTTTCCAAAGACGGAATGAGCAAACGGACTCTAAAGGCCTATTACTAAATTCAGCGCAAAATATATTTCTTTGATACAAATTAAATCAAACGCTTTCATTTGTTCGTAACATAATTTATTCCAAAAATTATTTTATTATTGAATTTTAACTTATAGTATTCCAGTTCATCTTATAGGTGATATAATTTTTGATTATACCTCCGATCAACAAATACAGGAAATCAATAAAAAATAAATAAACGGGAGAAAGGTTAAACAATATAATATTTCATTAAAATAGACAGGTTTATAGTAAATCACAAGGTTTTACTTATTTTAAATTAATTTCCAAGTAACCTTATAAGTACATACAAGTAACATAACAAAATATTATCTTATTTCGAACGTACTACTATAAGTTTTCAAGCGCACATTTTTCATTCAACTGAGAATTGGATTGCTGGGCTTCCTCAGGGATCGATACTAAGCCCGCTCTTGTCAGAGAATTTCCTTGGATATGAATATTGGTCCTACGAGTCAACTTGTATCTATATTAGTAACAGTAATGATGCATTTTAGGGAAACTTATTATCAGTAAAAAAAAAACTTAGTTTCGTTCGTTTTAATTCCATCTTAAGATTACGGGCCTTAAAAATGTTATCGTCTTATAGACGTAGTTAAATAAAAATACATCTAAGTTGTTTAAATAATTATATAATACTTTTATTGTGCTTTGGTAAAAGAATTTGTTCATTTTATTGATTTGTTAGAACCTTAAAATTAGAATTTATTCAACTAACTTATTTAACTTTAGCTATTTGTCTATTTACTGTCTTAACATTAAATTAATTATAAAATGCTGTAAGTGTTCATGATTATAAGTACATAATTGTTCATGATTGTAAGATACTTACTGTAATGATTTCTTATGTATTGTACAGTTGATAATTACAACAGTCTCTATATGCATTGAATAACACATATTTTATATAACTCTATGATGGCGTGTGTAATTTACGAAAATTTTTGTAGTATCTTAAATCTACTTTCACCGTATTGTATATTTAATAAACACGAAAAGATGTCAACGTTTTTTCCTGTTACTATACAAATGTTTATTTGAATTAGGTTAGCAGCAACTTTCTGGCCTAAGAGTTAATTTTTCTTATACAATTTTTATTTATAATTAAAATCTTCATAAAAGTTGCATTTCTTCATTCTAAGATTACCTACTAGAATAATATAACAGTATAATACGGCACCGAGTCACTGGTACTTAAACATTTTTGAAAAAACCTTCATCTGAATCTATTTATCTATTTTTTTTCTGTTAGTCTTATTTATTTTGCTTCATAAAAAGGTAACATTGTACTGGTGGTCTGGATCAATACTGTGGTACTCCAAAAATACAATTGTCTGACACAAATCTGAAATCCTAACAGAATAATGATATTCTGAAAGAACAATTATTATCTGTCAGAATAATGTTGATATTCTAACAGAACACTGATATCATGACAGAAAAAAACTTAAAAGAGGATTGATAAAAACAAAACCAGCCTATGATATTGTAGAAGGAATACAAGTACATAACAATATGACTACGAGTAGAAGGTGAGCACGGACGTGTGGTTGCCTCGCACGAACATCATCGGAGGCATGTCCCGGCTCATCATCTCCAGCCATGCCATGTACAGGGGAGCGGATACTGAACCCTGCAACAATTACAATTTGTTAAAGAAAACAATGAAATCGAAAAATACTTTATAAAATGTAAAAAATAACATTATTTGTATATATTATAATAGCTCTAAACATTTGGTGCGAATGTGTGATACAAAATAAATGGATTTCGTTACAATATTTCTTATAAACAAGTGACAAATAAAAGCTCATTGAATTAATTTTGAAAAATAAACTTATTAAAAAACCGTACCGACTGCATGGACCAGGATTGCAAAAACAAAAGGAAAAAAACTATCAGAACAGTACAAAGTAGGTAATATGAAGAATGATATTAAATATTTTAGCAGAACAATTACATTCTGGTTGTATACTCATATATTGAGAAAACAATACAATTTTAAATAATCAATATATTACTTAATCAAAAAAGTAGAAATTAACATGAAGAATTTGAAGGATCGATTATAATTTTATGTTGTAAAATTTTCGTAAATGTAAGCAGTAATACACACCTTCCTAGGCATTGGTAGAGACATGACGATGAGTCGAGCTTCCTTGGAGTTAGCGAGCAACAGTTCCCGTAGCCTCAGCTGGCGTTTCGTCTTCTCAGATAAGGTTAATAATTCTGTCTCACTGATGCAGCATTCTGAGAAACAGAAGGTTGATCGCATTAGTAACTGTTGGACCATATTATATCTTGCTCAAGCATCCCTACAATGGCGATCGCCTGGATTTAGATATTATTATCGTACTTCAATTAGAAGATTATTAAAAATATCCATACAGTATTACTACCTACTTAATAAATAGCTTATTATTTAGTGTAAGTACCAATTATCCTTTACACAAGAAATTATAATTCCAGAGCTATAGGTCTCCGCTACAGTTCTGCGACTATCAATCACTTTCTTAAGCAACGAAGCATGTGCCTGCTATAAAAATCTCTGAAAATTAAACATACCTGGGTTTGCAGATTCATCTGTGAACTTCTTGGTGACGTCTTCGAAGAGTTTCATGGTCTCTGGCTGCGGAGGCTCTGTGATATCCTGCACCATCGTCAGCGTGGAGTAGTCTATACGAAACTTCGCTAGCAGGTTGGCCATACTGGAAATTAAGTTTTTGAATCAGATGACGTAGCAGAATAGGAAAATCGTCCACGACTGTCTTCATTAGATAAATATTAATATACTATTTGAATCAGAATTCAGATATTTATCTTGAAACTAGCTGTCCCCGCGGTTTTATCCGCATAATTGGTTACTGCTCCGATCTTTTTGGTCGTAGTGTGATTTTATACGCGTATAGCCTTTTTAAATGATTATACCCATTTATAAAGAAGTATTTAAAGATTTTTTCAATTCGAATCAGTAGTTCTGGAGATTAGCGAGTTCAAACAAACTTTTCAGCTTTATAACATTATAATAGATAAATAATATAATATGTACTTAGTATACTTCTTTATAAATATAGATAGAAGGAAGGAAATTAATTTTTATCCACAAAATTATCTGCAATCGCACCTGTTCTAATACAAATCAAATTAATTGGTCTTATGGTCCTGTGGACCAATTTTGGTCCTATATCATTTGGCTGAAAGTTTACCGACGCAACATATACATGCAGTATTCTTACTTCCTCTCCTCGAGTTCCATCTCGTGCAGCCGGTTGGCGAGCGCGAAGATGCGCAGCTTGCAGTTCCCCCATGCGGAGCGCTGCGAGATGATGTAGGGCAGCAGGATCGTTAGGCCGCCGTCGTCGTACAGCCACCACACGTCCAGCGTGCCGGCCTCCTGACGCAACACCAACACTTACATAAGGTACAGTCCTATCTATAATGGAGGCGGCGGTGATGGTTCCTTATTTATATTTGAATCCTGAATATCTTTTCAGATAATGCTTGAGTTCCTATTATTTTTGCCGATCATCATTTCAGCCGACAGACGTCCACTGCTGGGCCTTCCCCAAGTGTCGACACAACAACCGATCCTGTGCGGCTCACATTCGTGCGACTACAATGACCGATCCTGTCCATCACTTATTCCTGCGAACCCATCAGGTTCACCTTGTGGAAGCACTGCCAAGGCAGTGTCTTTCGGTATGTGGTCACTCTAGAACGTTTTGCTGATAGATATAGATAAACAAATTATTCCATAATAGGGTAGTTTCCAGGGTCAAAATAATTACATTTTATTTAGTCCGTCCGTCCGGCCGACTATAAAAAAATATTGGGCACGTATTTTTTCTTTTTTCGATTAAACAAAAAATAAAAAAGATATAGCGTTACGTGTGACGTCACCCCGTGCGAAAAAATGTAGCACGGCGTGACATCACATGTAACTTTAATGGGCTATATCTTTGTCATTTTTGGTTTAATTTACAAATAAAAAAATATTAATATATTTTTGAATAATCTAAAAGACGGACTAATTACATTTTTTACGGCAACTAGCCTATTATACTTTTTAACAGCAGTTTTTGTCTTAGGTGCAGTAGTTAAAACTGAACAAAAATGTAGTTATCTTCATTATTATTATTAAGTAACACACACTAGCAGCTACCAGATGATGCGTGTGTTATAAAAAGTTTGGAGAAATCAAGAACCAGTCCAACCGATGTTTTAAACAGTTCATAGATACAATTTCAACATTTCAACTTGGTTTAAGTACCTGTTTCCTCTGGAATATCGTCATCGTCGACAGTTGTTCCTTCGACAGCTCCAGCCCCGTGGACGTGTTGTACACAATCTGTCGGTGCATGTCATTCTTCTTGTCCTTCTTCTTCCGTTCCTTCGTGCTGTTGCACTCGGAGATGGTGAACGAGCGCGACGTCGACAGCGTCAGTATACCTGAGCAGTACCAGTGTAGCTTTGATGAGGAAAATGACTTGTTACGGAAGTGTTCATGGTCTTTTTTTATTTTCGTTTAGTGAATAACACGACCTTGTACTGACAGTTGTACTGATTTATCATTGTTTTGGGTTTAACCGGGTACTTTGTTTCGGCGACTTTATAGTCACTAGACGTGTAATAACAGGCGACGCATGCCTGTCAACACACATGACTTATAAATCTGATACATTTTTCTAAATTATTCTGTGGCGACCTACATCATATGTTTGTGAATTTAATAGTTGATGTGGCTCAAAAGGCTGCCAAACTTAAGTGGGACTGGGCAGGACACGTCTGCCGCATGCCCGACAAATTGTGGGCCAAAGTAGCACAAAGTTAGTGCCCTGAAACAGCGCGTCGGGGTCGTGGTACACCACAAAGGAGATGGCGCGACGAACTTGATAGATGCCAGATGTGACCAGAACTGGCAAGAAGAAGCCCGGGCTCACGAAAGATGGAAGGAGTGGAGGGAGGCCTTTGCCCAGGAGTGGAGCAGACCAGGCTAACAAAAAAAAAATTGTCTCGCGGTCGAGACTATTTTTTTTTATCAGGACGTTCAAGCATGAGGCGTCTAGTGGCTGTAAGGTCGTTGGTTTAAATAGATCTCTTTTATGTTTTTTACTGTGTGGCAAAGTTCTATTTGCCGTATTGTTTGGGGAGTAGATAAGTAGGTATTTCCAAAAAGGTTGTGGGTACGATAAAACAGCTTTTCCACCAAAGATGTGCTGAACCGTGTAGCGATGGATGTGTATGATATGGGCATGATTTTTACAGCGTAGCTAAGTTTAGTTCTTGAGGAACATAGTTGAACGCAGCGTTTTTAAGTACGCTCAAAGTTTCTCTCTACTGTTCCGCAATACTGCTTCTTAGCTCTAGTGGAAACAGAGACATACTTAATTTGGTACCTTAGCTTCACCGCTTAGTTACCTCAGACATCTTTGATGGAAATACAGTCTATAACGGCCGATGAACAAGGTGACAAGTTTAAAAGCTATACGTAAAATGTAAATGTTACATGAAATTCACGACAAACTTTAAATTTCCAATCAATGGATGTTGATTGATATACTTTGAAGCTGTTGTGAGAAGCGCAAGCGATCATTGCCATATACTATAAATTAGTCCTGAATCATGACTGCTTTCACAAATCACAAACATGTAAATACGATACACAAGATATCCAAACCCGGAATAATTATCTGTAAGCATACAAATAAGTACGATTACAGATTCATGAGGGAAACGAACCCGCAACAGGCAGTGCAGCAAACAATCGCTCGATTACAGGTCAATTCTTAAGCTAGTACCACCACCGCCCATAGGTGTGTAGTACTTACTATGATCTATGGGCAACGTACTGGACAGGTTGTGTCGTGGCGCGTGGTCGGCCCCGCGCAGGTCGAGGTCGGAGTCGGCGTGCAGCATGGCGGGCAGCGCGCGGCGCACGCGCAGCTCGTCGGCGCTGCCGCTGGACGTGCCCGTCAGCGAGCTGCTGGCGCCCGCCTCCGAGCTCAGCACGCCGAAGTCCAGCCCGCCGCACACGCGCACGATCGCTACGGCCAGACGACTCTCGAATGCGGTGCTGTCAATATCATTTTTGTTAATGTATTGCTGATAGTGTCACTAGATCTTTAAACACCTAGTCATTTCAAAGTTTGATTGTGATAACAATGTGTGTTGTAGCAAGTGGCAATTTTTGTAAAAATAAATAAATTAGAAGTTTTTTTTTTGTACACTTAAAAATTAAAAGAAAATAAAAGAGCACAATAGTTCTGCTTATTTCAAATAAAATTTCTTTCAGCAGACCTGCGACAGGAGAGTTGAATGATAAATTTAGAAAGTGTTGGTATACTTGCAAATAAGTTAGAAAATTAAAAATATAACTCCTATACTATCCAAACTAAATCACATAATGCTTATGTACTTATTCTTTGCTCAGTAAATAAAGTTTTGTTTGAATGACACAAAAAACATCATAATGATAATAATCTAACTAATATGGATGCTTGCTTGCGATGTCATATTACAAAACGCCTTCTCTTTAAGGAGATACGCTAATAGAAAAGACCCATATACTTAGTTTAATTATGTTTGGTAAAATGTAAAACTTAACTCGTGGAGGTCAATGCACATTTGTACAATTCTGTACACATATTAACTTCTCAGAAGGACAACTAGTCCAAACATGCTCAAATACATGCTTGTGCAATTGTGCCCCAAGTTCGAAAAGTTTGACCACTTAGGTATAAAGACTATTTGGAAATTAGACTCAGTTTACTTACTGCAGCACATTGAAGTAAGCCACTAGATCGTCAGAAGGACAAGTGGTCCAGTCCTGCTTGAAGCCCATGAGCAGCACGTTGGGCGCCAGGCGGCCCACGCCGGCCGCCTGCACGAGCGCGCGTGCGCCGGCCTCGAACCCGAACCCGTGCACGCGCGAGCAGAACGCACGCACTTTGCGCAGGCGCAACCACTCTGCATCAGTGCGGGCGCGCGTGGAGCGCTCTTTGTATGAGACTTTTTCCTGGAAGATGGAGATACTGGATAGATTTGTGATAAACAGGTAAAATTTGGGAGTTTTTTTTTTGTAAAAGGTGGTCTCTGGAACTACAGAACCGATTTTGAAAATTCTTCCACCAGTAGAAAGTTACATTACCCCAGCATGACAGGCCAAAAATATTATGTTTTGATACCCAGTGAAGTGAGTACGGGTCTACTTTTACTCAGTAGGTATAACAGACAACGTACTTGCAAATGAATATATTTACATCAGTACCTGTGAGATATCACCAACAATCATCAGGGACCCAGCTTTAGTTATGAGATTCCCAAGATCGACGAGGGCAGGCCTGGTCTGCGGCCGTCCAGCCAGCACCAATATTTGCGGCCAATAGTTCTTCACGTGCTCGCCAGTCTTGGCCAAGTTGTATGCGCTCGATAGAGCTGTCTTGTATATCTGAGCTTGGGTACTACTGCCCCAGTTTACATCTGTAAATATAGACAAAAGGATGTGTTAGTCATGTTTTATGATCTGTCCATAAACTTCTGATTAAGAATACCTAGTATTAAACAAACTGTAAGCTGAATAAAAAAATGGTTGTATCAGAATAGGCAACTTCTATCTATTAATTATTCTGAGGTGTAGCAAAAACCTTTTCTTTTATATACAGGCTTTTCTCATAGAATTAAATTAATCTCCGATTTCTAAATTGCAATTTTTAAGTTCTTCTACTGTATGCAAAATTGACAAATTTGAGCATTAAAGACTAGAACGAGTGAAATTAGAGGAAAAGGTTTGACGTAGTTCTTGATTTCAAACAAACTTTGACGTCAAAGCCCACCACGAAAAAAACAGATCATAATGTTTAAAATTGTTATTATGTAGTTAGATACCTACCAGTTAGATTAGTAGTCAAGTTTATCAATAAAAATACAAAAGCAGAATACTAACTATCACAATTTTTTAACTGGTTATACAAGGTGTAAGGTACAGCCCTCCACAAACTTTAAGGGCTTGCTCATTAGACGAAACTGAACAATCTTCCACAATTTTTAAATTTTCCAATTTTTTTTTCAGGAATCGAAAAAACAAATCAGCCTCACCATACAAAATGATAAACTTGATTGGACAATTTGTATGTTGAGGCCGATTTTTTATTTCGTTAACTAAAAAAAAAAATTGTGGACGGTTGTTCAGTTTCGTCTACTGAGCAAGGCCTTAAAGTTTGTGAAGGGCTGTCCCTTACACCTTTTATATGTAACAAACATTTTTTTCATTCATATTTCCTATTCTCGACTCAAAAACCAGGTGCTTATTTATATCGTTTTTTACTGTACTCTTACTTGAACTGTTTTCAATTTATTTAAATGCGGGCAATATCTTTTTTATTGCACTAATTTATAATTTAGGTAAGTAAGTACCGTTTTATTTATTTAAATCAATGCCAATGAGCGCCAATATGATTATTATTTAATGTTCTCATTAAGTGTTAGCATGACAGCATCTATCAACGCAACCTTTCACGAATGGATTTTGACTGTATGATTCATGAAACGCCGCACGCCAATATAATCTGAATGTTACATTTATAAAATTACTTTCAGAATTCTTCTTCTAATTTATTGGATAAAAGCTACAGTTATTGGCCCCTACACAGTTATTGATCATTTCAACTTTGACGGTCTATTTAAAAATTACCTACCAGAAAGTACATTCAAAACTGTTTACTGATTAATGCAGGGGTGTATCTACTATTCTGGTAGACATTGCTTATTTTGGGCTGCCAAAGTTGAAATGGCCAATAACTGTAATAGGCAATTACTGAAGCGTTGCCCCTTAAAGCAAAGTACCACTTATTGATGTGATCACGAAATCTCAGAAAGTATAACACTTACAAACTTAAGATTTGGCATCTAGGTTCTTTATGGGGTGTAGACATCCGCTATGAACGTATTTTCCGAAATTCACCTCTAAGAGGATGAAACGGCGGGCCAAAGTTTGAATGGAGAAACCGACATTAACGCGGGCGAAGCCGCTGGCAGAAGCTAGTGGAATTATAAATACAAACGAACGGTACAACAATATGAATCAAATGCGAACCAGTAAGAAGTAAATGATGCAATCTCTCATGGAGTTCAAACGCTACAGATTGGGTCAACAACGACTGTTATCTCTGCCCAGTAGCACAGACCTACATCACTTGGTTAATCATGTTACTGACTAGCCTACCGACTTTGAGGTAACTAGGTGTGCTGTGGTTTCATTTTCCTTATGACTTAATGTTAATTGATGTATCTATCTATCTACGTATTGACTTTCCTGTCTATTCTTAACATAAAACAAAATAATACATCTAAACAGGCCATAGCATCCTAACGCCCGCGACGTAAGGGTACACCTGACAGATTTACCTGTACAGCTTTACCTCTACCTACAGGTAAACCGGAGCGTGTATGTTGCACACCTGTGCAGGTTTCCATACAAGCTTACCTGACAGGTATAACTGTGCAGGCGAACCTGTTAGGTATACCCTAGCGTGTATGGCTATGGCTACCTTAACCAAACTTAAGTTTAATCTTCATAAACCAATACTAACCAGGATCCCTGTAGTGCACGATGAGGTAAAGAGTGAAGAAGATGGCGAAGGTAACGAGCGACATGACCCAGCTGATGAGCAGCATAATCGCCATGCAGCTCAGGAAGCCAATCAGCGACAACCACACGTTGTAGTACTGGAATAAAGACCAACAATTATGTGAAGGGGGACAATAACGATGTACGAACTAATTGGTGTTTGAAACTGCTTATTATTCTTTGTTAACAAAATTGAAAATGTTGCTAGCTAAATTCCGGCCAGATGGACCAACGATGCCGGACAAAGCCACTGTAAAATTCGCCACAATTTCATTGCATTCAAAATTATATCAGATTTTGCCACAACAACCATCATACCGTGACGGAAAATGAAAATGACGAATAACGGCATGATGGTATGATATTTTTGTCTGCATGAGTCACTGGCATTCAATTCAGCATCGAATTACATTGTATAGATGTTTACGAGTTTTGCTTACCCTGAAAGTAGGTCGCCATCCTAGCGGCCGCACGACGGCCGCGTGGAAGGTGCAGAAATTAATGAGGGCGTACGACGCGAGGTAGAAGTTGGATATCAGGGGCGCTATTGTGTTCAGGTCAGCTGTGGATGAAAACGTTTCATACAGATTTCCGAAATTTTGCGATACGCCAAAATGTATAATTAATGTGTTGGTCATTATCGACCACCAGAGTTTATACTTAGCTTAGCAGATGATTACTTGTGTAAACAAACACTAACCAGTAAGGATCAATACTCCTACTACTACATCTGAATAAGGCTTAAAAAAAACTTATCTCATAAAAATTTTAAAAGAAAATTAACATTTAAAAGATCTTACCGATGAGCAAGAACATCAAAGAAACGAAGAACGTAAGCACATATCCTCTGTACGGTTCCCCATGTTTTCCATAAGGCTTGGAGAAGAAGATGAGTCCGGGGTAGATACGGTCAGTCCCAAGCGCTTGGATTAGACGAGGAACTGATAGCAGGTTCGTTAGGGCTGTGGAAAGTGTGGCTGCCCAGCAGCCACCGTAGATGAAGGGTCCCCATGCTGACATGAGCTGCATTACCTGGTGGAGATGATAGGAGATGATAAAACAAAACACGAGTACAATTAAATATTATACATACTATCTTACTAAGTAAACAAAATAGTCATGATACTAACAACAATAATGCTGCGTACATAACAATAAAAACAGAATACATAAGTGGATGAAGTGAGAGATTGAATTTAATGAGTGATTGATTGGATAAATGATATCTAATAATGAGCGGATGATATTGTAGCAATTATTTTTTTAAAGTTAATTGAACTTGAAAGGCGTTTAAACATGTTAAAGGGCTTTGCTGGTAAAAAAATGAGATAACTGTTTCTGAAAGATCTAGTAAAAGATTGAGAAACAAATGAAGGTCAAGGATTCCCTGGAAAAGTCTTATTGAGCCCAATAATAATAATAATTCATTTATTTCTCTGAAACATAGTGGTATAGATCTTAAAATACAATAGGTAATATGACATGTACAAGGTTCTTCATGTTCCGCCTTTTATTCAGCATGCAAATTTTAATTCAGACAAGGTAAAGTCAAAATTGAAACAGAGTTGACATAAATGGCTATAGTTGTTAGATATTTGTGTGAAATAGGGGTGGTAGTACTTACGGAATAACTGTTATGCAGTCCATACGTGCAGTTGGTAGCGAGGCAGCTGTTGAGTGCGCTGTAGTCGATAACAGTTCCGTTCTCCATCACAAGGTCGGTCAGGTTCCCACTGGCGTCCCTCAAGGCGCTTCCGCCAGAGAAGAGCACCATCGCCGCGTAACTCACCATGGATATGGCCAGGGCCAGTAATGTACCCTTCGGGATTGCTGAGGCTGGGTCCTGAAAATATACCAATATTTTTTTTTATCCGGCATTAACTAGTGCTTGACTGCGATTCCACCTAATGGTAGGCAGTGATGCAATCGTCGATAGGGAGGTGCACTAGTTTATTAAGAGCCTTTCACTCTAGCCTTGAAGACACCCAAATTATAATCGGACGGGAAGACCGCAGCAGGCAAATTGTTCCATTCCTTCGATGTACGCGGTATAAATGACGAGGCGAAACCCTTAGTCCGGACCGTAGAGGTTTCATCAACGTAAGGGTGGACACTCGCCATACGTCGGGTTATCCGATGGTAGAAATGAGATGGCGGAATCAAGTCATGTAATTCCCGCGCGCTTGGAGAATCCAAAATATGATAAATATGGGTAAATTCTTGGATGTTGGTGGAATAAGTAGTTAATGATACGGAGCCTCCAAACTACAGTGGCCCTTCACAATCTTAAATTCCCTTAATGATAGGCTGTTCTAATAAGTTTAAGCTCGCTCCGCTCGTTCAAGCTTTTTCTAGGTAAGGTGACAATAAAACCTCAACCTATTCAGGTACCTTCGGAATGATCCAATAATCGAGCTCATTTTCATTTCTTATACACACAAGTAGGACCTATACTGTACAAAAAATCTGCAAAAATATTTTACATTGTGCTTTAGGACTAGGCTACACAACTGTCTTAGGCCATTTCTTTATCAATCACACTAATATTATAAAGACGAAAGTTTTTGTGTTTGTATATTTGTTACTTCTTCACGTTTGAACTGCGGAACATATTTCCATAAAACTTGATACGAGTTGGCCATGTCCTAGAATAGTTTTTACTTTTTATCGCTTGGATAACTTTCTACTCTCACGCGAGCAACAAAGCTAGTAATAGCTAATAATGGTACTATACCCTATCAATCCAACTAACCTTTTCACAACTAAGTTGGGCTTGCCTTCCAGTCAATCCGAATGCAGATGTATTCCAATATTTGCCTTGGAATGACTGCCTGTCTGACCACTACAACCCTTCCTTGGCGAGACTGGTGTTATATTTTTATGACTATTAATACTTGTAGGTAGGTACGTTTACTGCCGAACATTTACAAATTACAGAGGTACGTGTAAATGGTTACCATCTACAAACGATCCTCGGTAATCATGCAGCTGTTATACTTAACCTTCATACCCTGGAATAACGATATTTATAATTCAGTTCGAAGAAGTCGACCTTATTCATACAGCAAATTGATAGATACAACCCCATAAAGAAGAAAATAATCGACACACTTCTAACAAAATTGACTTCCTTTCTCAGAAGTATCTTGTTTATCATCGACTGTTTTGCGGGAATAGACATGACTCACACCGACACTATATCAATTGATTTTAATGAATCGATGAGTGTCTGAGCTAAGAAACAAGATACCGAAAAATTGCGAGGTTAATTAAATTGATCCCCATGTTGAGCTCGTTTCATTCGATTTGTGCCACGCGAAATATTACACATTAATTTAGCATTCAAATAATATTGTTACTCGCCACATCACCTCTTCATATGATTCGATTTGGTTGACATCACTATTGACTTGTACACCCAATACTGCATCGGTATCAGGATATATTCGGTTTAGGCAACCTAGACGTTCAGACCAATCAAATCATATGTCTCAACTCTCAATTCAATCTTTCGGTATATCTCGAAAGATTAAAATTGATTGCGAAACGAATTGATACTTTACATAATACAATATTCATTCAGAATCGCCTACTGAAATGATTGCATATTTTAGATTTTTTTTAATTACTTATTTTGATAAATTCTTGATAAAGCTCCATTGCGTCACTAGCGTGTTAATGTGTGCGTGCGTTGATACAAATACCGATGCGCTACCAAAGTAGTTCGTCGATTTCCCATATTATTTGCCTACAATAAGGATAAGGGTGTGCATTGATCAAATAACGTGTTGTTTAAAAGGAAACACGAAAATGATTATCTCTTTTTCAGTATTCTACACTTCTATATAATACTAATTTATAACATTACAAAGAGGAAATCTAAACTCAAAAATTTCTAGAACAACTTTAAATATTCTGTTACCAGTAGTAGGCATATAAATATTTTCTACTTTCACGCAGGCGACTCCTCTGGCATAAACTACTGTTTTATAAAAAAACATCAGTGGTTACGACAACCGGTACAACTATACTCTTATTATAGAAAGATATCGATCCCCAAAGTAGGGTGTGTACTTCTACATATTTATATTACTCCTAGTAACATTTAAGTCCCGTTCCTCTCCAGCCTCATGTATGTCGTCACGTTTCAGGGCGGCAATGATATCACGCTGAGACGTCTGACAGCAGTCAAAGACACACATCACGTGCGTGACACACGCACGGGCATCCCGTGCTAACATTCCTCATCGACAGCCAATATTTATAGTTATAAATAGTGTAAATCGTGGTGTAAAACATTGAATGAATTGAAGAGCTCTTGACGTAGTTCTGGCTAATGATTCATTTGTTTAGCGGCAAACCCGTGACGTGTGTATAGTGACGTCACGTTGCGCTGTCATTGACTCTGATTACACGTGCTAAGAGGTAGGTAGACGTAGAGCGTGCGTGCTTCGCTGTGCAAATATTAAGCACAGATCGATTGCAGCAACACGTGTACAGTATCTAGGCTTTAAATAGAAGAATAAAGAGAATTTTTTTAATGAATGAATTCATACCGTATCAGCAATCCTGGCTTTTCCAAAATAATATTTTTCAGTGTTGCCATCCTTTAGAAAAAAGTTTGCTCAATATTGCTAGAAAGTTCCTCATGTGATTTTGCTTTGAATTTATTCATAACTTTCAGCAGACAAACTGTTTCAGGAACCACGAATAAATAATTGTCTGCGCAATTAGCTTATTAAAATGCCGAATGTATTTTATTGGCTAAATGGATGAACGAATTTTCTTTTTTTACTTCCTATTCTACATATTCAAAAAATGTAATCCGGCTCGAAGGATCAGAAATTATGGAGATGAATATTAAAGGCGGATTGACTATGGTTTGTTGTAGAAGCGACAAGAAGTATGCAACCAGGATATTTATAATTTATAACATAATTTAGAAGAGTGTCTAAGGTGTTTCTTGCACGTTCTTCTCTATATGACACTTTGGAATGTGCAATTAGCTTAATTTCTGGGACTGACTGACTTATTGACAATTCAAAAGTGGTTTCTTTGAAATAAAATGCTTTGATTTGACTTGCACCACGCCTGTAAGTTTAATATAATATTGAGATAAGTATACTGATACCGTGGTACAAAAACAAACTTGTTTACCTTATCGATTTCATAATTTATTAACACAACTTTGTGTAGGCGTCTCCTTACAAGGGTGTTCTTGGAACAATAACGCTGTTTAAGAATTAAATCGAATCTAAGAAGCGAACGAAAGTACACAACCTAATTGACCTAATGGTAGAATCGCGAGGAAGCAACACCTATATTTTGCTTGAGAGAATTGATGGACAAATTCTTAGTATTAAACAGGAAGTTCTATTTGGTATCGAAAGCACTGGCTATTTTTAGGGCATGCCAAGCTTGGTATTTTATCAACATGCTATTAATCGGATAAAATATTTATTTAGTGCCTTAAATCTAAATAGTAAAGGTCTATCTAAACGCCAGAGTGCTCGCCCCACGGATGACTAATCTTTGTCAGCAGTCGTTACTCGTTCTTTTACAAAGAAAAAGTATTTTAATTTCTTGAGCATATGTCCGCTGTTGAAGACGGGTGACAGGACAGAATGGAAGAAAAAAACATGTTGTGCCGACCCCAAGTAATATGAGATAAGGACAGGAAGAAGAAGAAGAAGACAATGATCACCCAGTCATAAATTCCATAAATATCCCCGACCGACCACGACGAAGAGAACAACCATCTGATACCTGGTGGATGCAAAAAGTGATTCACTAAGCGAGACTGAGACAGAACAGAGCTCTCTGACACAGACGCACATGGAGACCGAACTTAGCTAAAATGGGAAGAGGGATAGACAAAGGAGAAGGGATGCCCGCTATCAAAGGGAGTCGCCTACGTAGCGAGTACTCACACAAACACGCGCTCTGCCCTATTCTTACAACACACCTATCTTAAATGTAGACCGACTGAAGTTGTATAATCGTGAGCACTCTCGATCCATCCCCGAGAACGACTAGACGTCATTCTTGAGTTGTGTCTGCTTACTGATCATTCTGAACCAGTCATCAATCGTCAGAGTGAATATTCTTCGTTATAGTTATTGCGGACACGAAGGCAAAGCCAGATAAAAAGTAGCATATGTCCTTCCTTGGGCTTCAAGCTTCCCCCACTTCAAATTTCATCAAAATCTTCAGTTATTAAAGCGTGAAAGTGTAACAGGCTTACTTCCACATTTATAATATTAGTATGAATGTTTAGTAAAAGTAAAGCTCTGATTAAATCAGCTTAAATAATTCGTCCAAGAAGAGCAAAAGGTTTGAAAATATCCCATACCTTCAAATCTCCGGAAATGTTAGCTCCAGCCTGGATGCCGGTGACGGACGGGAAGAAGATGGCGAACACGCTGAAGAAGTCCTGGTCCATTTTTTCACTGAAGCGGAAGTCTGGCTTGAAGTTCGAACTAAACGTGGCCGCTATAATTGTAAAGTAGCTCTCATGAATATGTGTTAGTTGTGTAAATATTATAATAGGGAATACATATATATGCAATTTTTTTATTTGCTTAATTTAGCATTTAAAAAAAAAAATTATATAAGTAGGTATGTAAATATGAAAAAAAATTAAAACATATTTATCTACAACGGAGTTATGAAGCTTTAAAGCTGCTAATAAGAAAGAGAAGTCTTATATGTAATTTGACGACAAATTCCATCACACCATGCATCACGGTAGTCATAAAAAAATATGTTTTGGCGAGTGTTATATTTGTTTGAAATTGTTATACGAATATCTCGTATGCTTTTTCACTGATTTCGATATTTTTTCCACTATTTTTAATAGTAAATATGTATTTATGCTATTTTCCCTATTTATTAAAGATATTAAGATAGCGGTGCACGTCTTTATTCATCGTTCCCATATTATGTTCCTAACAATTTTTGGGTGTGAAATCATCAGATAACTCTCACTCTAGGTGGAGCAAGAGACTCATCATATGAAAATGAAAAGGACAAAGAGACTCGTTAAACAGCGGCTGCACTCCCTCTCCCACAAAGTGCACCTCATTAACATAAGAGGTCTGCACTCCAATATCGTCGCAGTCCACCATCACCTGGAGACTGAAAAGCCAGCTCTCTTCTTCCTTTCGGAGACGCAGATCAGGTGTCCGTCCGACGTGTCGTACCTTTCCTACCCAGGGTTTACCTTGGAGCACAATTTTAAAGCACGTGCGGGTGTATGTATGTACGCCCGGGACGACATCTGCTATCGGCGTCTCCGTAACCTTGAGGACTCCAGTTTCTCGACGATTTGGACTTTGGTGGACACAGGCCTGGATAAAATAATCTACGCTTGTGTCTACCGGTCGCACAGCGGAGATCAGGAGACATCCGGGCTCACACAGCATCTGAGTGAGGCGGCGGATGTGGCTCTACAGCGGTACCCTTCTGCCCAATTGGTGTTACTGGGGGATTTTAATGCCCACCACCAAGAGTGGTTATTCCCGTACCAGTCCACAGACCACGCCGGTCGTGAGATACGAAAGCTAGCGCTAGCACTTAATCTCACCCAGCTGGTCCAGGGGGCAACGAGGGTGCCGGATGTGGATTCGCACACAGCCAATTGCTTGGACCTCCTGCTGACAACAGATCCAGACCGATACTCTGTGTCGATATGTTCGCCTTTAGGCAGTTCCGACCACTGTCTGGTTAAGTCTGTGTCTGTCAACTCCCCGCCCGATCCCAGCCCTAGAGGCACCCGGCGGGTTTGGCGATACAGGTCAGCAGATTGGGATGGCTTGCGGTCTTTCTTCGCATGCTATCCTTGGCAGGTCACTTGCTTTTCTTCGGAAGATGCTTCGTCGTGCGCTGATGCCGTGACGGATGTGTTGCGACAGGGGATGGAGTACTTCATCCCATTCTCTGACGTAACAATGTCTGGCCAAGCTCGTCCATGGTTCGGCGCCGAGTGTCATCGCGCAGACGCGCTTAAGCACGCGGCATACCGAGCTTGGGCTGACGCTCGTATGCACAAAGCAAGCGACGTGGCTCAAAAGAAGAAGGCCTTTAACAGAGCTGCCAAGTCCTGCAAGAAGGTGTTGAGGAGGTCTCGGTTCGACCACGTAAGCCGAATTGGGAGCAAACTTGCTTCGTACCCTGCAGGTAGTAAAGCGTTTTGGTCCCTAGCCAGGGACCAAAACGCTTTACTACCTAGTCGGTTGAATCGAACTTCTGCCGCCACTCACTTCCGCCACTGCTAAAACCCGATGGCTCGCTGGCCCACACCGCGGAAGAGAAAGCAAACTTATTTGCCTCTCTTTTTGCGGAATCTTCTCGTCTGAACTCTGGTGACGCACGGCCCCCTGCTTTTCCTGAGCGATGCGAGACAACTATGTCAGATATTCGCATCCATCAGAAGGACGTCCGTAGGGTGCTACGTAACCTAGACGTGAATAAAGCCAGCGGTCCTGACGGGATACCAGCGGTCGTGCTTAAAACTTGTGCGCCTGAATTGTCTCCGATCTTGACACGCCTATTTCGCCTCTCATATGAAACTGGAAAAGTGCCGATTGCTTGGAAGCAAGCTAACGTGCAGCCTGTGCCTAAGAAGGGCAGTCGAGCTGACCCGGCAAACTACCGACCCATCTCTGTTACATCCATCCTCTGTAAGAGTATGGAACGGGTGCTTAACAGGAAGCTTCTGGCATACCTAGAAACTAACGACATCCTCAGTGACCGGCAATACGGTTTTCGCCAAAACCGGTCTACTGGGGATCTTCTAGCGTATGCCACTCATATCTGGAGCGAGGCCATCGAAAAACATGGGGAAGCGTTTGCCGTCTCCCTTGATATCTCGAAGGCTTTCGACAGGGTCTGGCACGAAAGCCTTATTGCTAAGCTTCCTTCCTTCGGTTTGCCCGCTGGTCTGTGTGATTGGATCGCTGACTTCTTGCGGGATCGATCCATCCGAGTGGTTATTGATGGCTGCTCGTCCGGTCAAATGGATATTAATGCCGGGGTCCCTCAGGGGTCAGTGCTCTCGGCGACGCTGTTTTTGCTGCACATAAATGATCTACTTAAACCCGGTATCTTTGGGTATGCAGACGACAGCACTGTTGCTGAGAGATATGTATCTGACGCACGAGCTAGCGGGACTCAGATCCAGTCATCCCGAGAGGCTATGGTTGAACGCTTGAACTCGTCCTTGAAGGCGGTCTCCGATTGGGGCGACGCCAATCTGGTCAAGTTCAATGCATCTAAAACCCAGGCGTGTCTTTTTTCCGCCAAACGGAGCCAATTCCACCCGGCTCCAACTTTCCGGGGTGTAACCGTGCCGATAACCGACCACCTTGAGCTTTTTGGAGTTACGTTATCATCTACTCTCAATTTCGGCTCATACATCGATGCAAAGGCTCAACTGGCTGCCAAAAAATTGGGGATCTTAGCAAAGGTGAGACGGTACTTCACGCCGGAACAGCTGCTCAATCTTTATCAAGCCCAAGTTCGATCGTGTATGGAGTACTGTTCTCATCTGTGGGATGGATCTGCCAAATACCAGCTTGATGCGCTGGAGTCGATTGAGAGGCGAGCCAAGAGAATCATCGGCAATGATGCACTTGTAGAGTCGAAGCTCCAAAGCCTTGAGCATCGCCGCCGAGTTGCTAGTCTGTCGGTTTTCTATCGTTTACATTTCGGGGAGTGTGCACTGGAATTGCACAATCTAATTCCGCCAAGTCCGTTCCATCATCGGACCACACGACGTACAGCGTTGCGCCACCGGTACATGGTAGACATCCCACCCATACGCACAAAACTTTTTGCGAACACATTTATTGTGCGTACAGCCAAGGAGTGGAATTCCCTGCCGGAATCTGTGTTTCCTGATAGCTACAACTTAGGAGTCTTTAAGTCGAGAGTGAAGACCACATCATCGCTTACCATCAGGTGAGATAGTGGTCAAACGCAAGCCTATCATTAATAATAAAAAAAAAAAAAAAGCAAAGTTAGTCAGACTTTACCTGACTAAGGGTGAGTTGCACCATTTAACTATAACGATAACAAAGCCGTTAACAGTTGTAAAATCGTCGAATTGACCAATAGGCGGCCATTTCACGGCTGGTTATGGTTTGGTTATTGTTAAAGTTTAATGGTGCAACTCACCCTAAAACCTATCCGGTATGCTTTCTGTTGCCCTCTGTCTCGCAGCTCTCCTAATTGATTGAATTAAATGAGTGTCCGTACAGTTGCACATACTTTACCACAGAGTTCAACGCCTAGGATCGTACAAATAGCTCTATATCTTTTTTAATGACTGACACTTTTTTTATATAAGACATTTTATTTAAGACATGAAAATTGAAATAAACAAACACTTAAAAAAGTATTGTGCTGAAGAAGAAAGCGAAAAAATAGAAAATTAATTAACATTTGGTTCAATATGCTAAAAACCTTGGTATCTTAGCATAATGCCATAATAACTTTTTGGACATTTGAGGTAAGTTTACAGAATTACGGTCAAGGCCTGCAGGAAATATGAACACGTGTTTCCTCTTATATCATGATCTTAATAATAAACATAGATGAATCGTACGCCAGTGACGCTGACTGACGTGACAATACTACCTCACGTACTGACATCATCGTCAGTTGAACTTTGCACATTTTCCTTAAGAAAGTTTTCCTGCAAGTTTCAGTACTTACTGCTGAGTCCGACGAATCCATTGGCTATTTCTTGCGGGCTGCTCGGCCCCATGATAGTACCCACTACAAAATCCACCATGGCTCCCACGATGATGGCGATCAGAAAATTCTGAGGACAATCAATGGAAATTTATTTAAATGTTATGCATATTTTGCAGGAAGGTACGTTTTGGTAATCTTTGGAACTTTGAACCTAATACAGTTCGACGAGTTCTATTATGGCTCTTTTTGTTTTTAGGGCAATTCCTTTGTTGCCAGGCAATGCAATCCTAAGAAGGTTACAAATAGGTTACAAACTTACAAATATGTTTTAAGATTAATTTCTCTTTATGGCAACGAAGAAATGAGCATCTTGCCAAATACTATAAATTTGCCAAGCGTAGTTCATAGGGCAATTTTCTCTTTGGAATCTTCCGACATCATTGGGAAATGCTATGCTGCGTGTCGTCGCAGGCAGAGGCGTAACGTGGACTGATTGAGACGTGGGCGGAGGCACAACGAGACAGCGACTGTCGCAAACTCGCAACCCAGTGTTCGACCACATCGTCGCTTACCGTCAGCTGAAATAGTGGTCAAACGCGAGCCTATCTATACTAATATAATAAAGAGGTAATGCTGCCAGTCTTCTGGGCCAGTTTCCGGATAACAGCGATGTGGAGGAGTATTTCGACGCCTGAGTGTACTTTGTGTTTTTGTATTTTGTTTATGTACCTACATTATGTA
The DNA here is from genome assembly GCA_929112965.1 of Mythimna albipuncta. NCBI lineage: Eukaryota > Metazoa > Arthropoda > Insecta > Lepidoptera > Noctuidae > Mythimna > Mythimna albipuncta. Next base: position 6,451,633 of record OV815973.1, read on the forward strand.
TTTATTCAGGTTTTAGTATAAATAGTTTAAGTTTTTTTTATGTACATATGTTTTAACACTGACTTCTTTCAATAAAGAGGTAAAGTTTGTTTTTTTTTATTTGTAGGAGGTAATCTCCGAAAGTACTGATCCGATTGCTAATTTTTTTTACCGATTTAAAGGTGTTTTATTTTTGATTAACATACGCTATATTTTATGTATGCGGGCGAAACTGCAGGCAAAAGCTATTCAGTTAGGCCAGCTTTTTTTTTTAATTTTTCGCTTTGAGTAAACAGTCTTCACAGATACAATATAGTAGTTATATGTGTATTTGTAATCCTTGTAAATCGTTAGAATATATTTATTGGGTAAAGTGTTGTGTTTATTATTATTATGCCAACTATGTTTGTTTACGTGGTGACGGTAACTGTATTTACCATTCAACTACATATGGGAAATCTATACTAATATAATAAAGAGGTAAAGTTTGCTTTTATGTTTTTTTTTTTTTGTTTGTACGAGGTAATCTCTGAAAGTACTAGTCCGATTGCAATAACTTTTTCACCGATAGAAAGCTGCTTTATTCCTGAGTGACATAGGCTATATTTTATGTATGCGGCCGAAGTTGCGAGTAAAATCTAGTTAATTATAATTAGGATCTGTGTAAAGGTATTGTGAAAAAAGATTAGTAGAGCCTAATCAGCCTTATAATATTCCTACTGCTGAGACTCGCCTTCTCTCTAGGAGAGGGAATGGGGCGTAATCCACCACGCGAGCCCAGTGTGGTTTTTGATTGTAGGATATGCCGGTTTCCCCACAATGTTTTCCTTTTCCGTTTTGAGAGCAGTGGTAATGAAGTAAATTACGTAGAAAATAATACAATGACAACCGGATTCGAGACTTTACCCTTCGGCTTTTTCAATATCATAATATTCTTGTCTTCAAAAAGAAAAATTATTGACTCGACCCCGAGCAACACTGACTTAAAGGTGGTATAACGTTTTATTCGTCCGATCCGTCCTATCAATCGTCAAGCTATCACTAATTACTTTTTCTTTCGTATATTACTCACATATGCGCGTACGCAAGCTGTAAGACCTGAATTTTGTAAAGTAGCATCATTTTGTGCGCATGTGTGGAAAATTCCCTGCTCAATATGGTAGGTTTACGTATCCTTTAAACTTCCGTTCTAAAAATATGATTGTTGTATTCACTATTGCGAGTATTATTGTCATAAGTTTTCGTTTACTAACATTGATTGCAGCCGCACTACCTCATAACTACCTTTTAAGCTACATCTATTTACAAATCGGACTTTGGATTACGTAGGGTTACTGCTAGTTTAACGACTGAATAAGTCCAGCTTCCGGGAAATACTCCCTGAGAAGGAAATCGAATTCTTTACCCATTCTTGAACCATTAGTTCAAGAATGGGTGACAAAAACAAGGAAGCAAGCGGTAAGGAACGGTCGACGTGGTGTCGCTTTGATGAGGTAAGGCATAATCCAGCAGTGGATGATTTTTTTTATTATTATTGATAGGCTCGCGTTTAACCACTACCTCACCTAATGGTAAGCATTGATGTGGCCGACGATAGAGCACGTTTGCCTAGAGGTAACCTACTCACTCTTGACTTAAAGAGCAGCCCCCCTAGCCAAGTTACAACTGTTTCGCTTGCGCCGAACGCTTCGAGTTGGCCGCGTCGCCAATTCTTTTGTTCTGACCAAGTGACTGAGCGTTGAGATGACGTCATTCCCGTACATTTGAAGATTTCTACTAGCGTTAACGATCGCAGATTAGCAACTTGGCTATGGGTACAGTAGCTATCAGGAAACACAGACTCTGGCAGAGAATTCAACTCCTTAGCTGTACCTACGCATAATGAATGTGTTTCGGTTGAAATGACGATGATGTGTAGGTACAAGCTATTTGGATTCTCGAGCAACATGATGCGTTGTACAAAATAACATCGGAAGTTATTTAAGGAAGATTGATTGCTCTCCGGTCGGTTGCCGTTAAAATACGAATACTATACCAGGCGCCAAATAAACTTAAAATAAAGTACATTGACTTTTTCCTAATATCTCCAATATACCAAAAGTACTCAAAAAACCATCAATGAACTGTTTATCAGAAAAGGATCACGACAGATATCGATTCAAGATATAGCTTTAAGTCTTTAATTTCGATTTTTAAATTAAGAACGTCAATTGATGTAGGAGGGTCAATGACCATTATTCCAAGTTTATTTGGCGTCTACCTTAGTACCACTGTTTTTAAAGAAAATATAAATATCCCAATCCCGTGAATTTTTATCGGTAATTAAATATATATTCCACAACTATCACACAACGTCGTCTAGTCCCAAGCTAAGCAGAGCTTGTGTTATGGGTACTAGACAACTGATAAACATACTTATATATTTACCAACAGGCCTGTCCAATAAACTAAAATCCAACTAAACTAAAAAGCTACATAAGTTATAAACGTAAAGACTAAGCGTGGAATCCCCCAAGGCATTGTAGGTGTTTATGCCACGCAGTTATCATTAACCCATTCAAATAAAAGGCAATCAGACAAAAAGCTATGCCAGCTGTTGATTAACTACTTTTAACTATAATTTGTCGGAGAGTTCCACTACACTGGCTTTTATATAGAAAATTAATACAATTAACTTAATATGAGTGTGACGTAACAAGCCGCCATCTTTTACCTTTCAGATACCATCAATTTGACGTACGTGACGTACAATTTAAGCAACTGGACTCTGTTTCCACCGAAGAACCCCATTCCCAGCCACCCGTAATGATTTGACGATGTATATACCTGCCCGATATTTTTTTAAATAACCAGGGCTTTTGTCTACTAAACTGAGTATAGAAGGATTTTTCCATGAAATGATGGTTGGACAAAGTCATGGGCAGAGCTAGTTTTATTTATTACTAGCTATTTCCCGCGGCTACGTCCGAATGACGAAGTCGTCGAAGCCAGATAAAAAAACTAGCCTGTATTCCTTCCTCGGTTTAAGCTTACTGCACACAAAATTTCATATAAATCAGTTCAGTAGTTTAATCTTGAAAGCGTAACACACATAAAGAGATTTACTTTTACAAGTGTATGGATAAACATTTCTAGTGTATTTCAGTTATTTACTGCGTATAATCATCCAAGTGTTTGCTGAAAGACTTCGCTCGGTGCTAACAGTGCACGGCCACCGACGCGACTTGACAGAAACATGACATGACATAGAAATGCTTGCATTATTACGAGTAATTTGTTGTTCAACTGACTCACAAAACATATGCACTGATTTGTATAACGTATTTATATTCTTAGTAGATTCGAATAGCACTCTGATTGACATCGTATAGTTCTGTTGAACTAAAGAACCTATTTTGGTGTATTTTACTCATTTCATACAAATCCATATTACTATACGATATGGATGTAAGACGCATTCAGGTCGTTGGCACATGAGAGGCTTATGTCATGTCCAGCAATGGACTTTCGCCTGAAATTATTACGTTGATATCTACCTACTTAAGTTTTAGTAAAATCAGACAAAGAATCAGCTATGTCACACGTGGCAATAATATTAATGTTTTGAACATTTCTCTCTTTGACAACGTGCGAATTTTTGATGCTCAATGCGTTGATCACAAAAACAATAAATTTTACCAGTTGATCACTTCCCCTTTTTACCCCGTTTGTGCAATGTGCATCTCTTCATTTACTTTAAAATTTAATAGTCTGCATTTATCTGTAAATTATCATCTCCCTAGCCATCATACTAGCTAGGAGTCGGCTTCCAGTTTAACTAATAACTATGTTTTACATGTAGCGATTGCCTATCAGAGGTCCTCAACTCAACCCAGTTACTTGGCAACATAATACTCCTTGGATCATCAATGTACCCTTTTTTTGGTTGGTCTTAATCATCCAAAGACTTGTGCTCGGTCCGGACAGCGAGCTACCCATTGCTCGCCGTCCGCAAGCCCGTGCCTATCATCAATGCACCCTTGGATAAATAATTTTGCTAAAAAAGTGTCAGTTGGTCTCCAGTCATTCGCGTAAGACTATCCAGGTGGTTTTTTCTTGATTGGTTCACTTAAATGCTTCTTCTTTTTTCGGAGCTTCGCCAATAAATGAAAGTTGGCCACCAACTCAGTGTTTTCCTCCTCAACAGTACTCGTGACTCAATCTATTTGTGAATCAGCCAATACTTTTCTCTTCATCCCAGACCGCTCGTCCCTGCTACCTTTGTCACTATTGCCGGATTCAGTACTTCACGTGCCCAAAAAACGTGTTTGACCGTTTGACGTATCGCACATGTTGGATGTTACGTACTTATGTACTATAATACTACCTTTTTATTTAAAGGTCTACATGAGCTTGTTGTTCTTCTGGCCAATAGTAGAGATAGATTTTTGTTATTGGAAGAATCATGGTCTAAGAGCTTCAAATATTTTTTTATTTCGTTGCTTACAATACCTGTTGCTAACCACCTTACCGAACGCTGTATGTTCGTCGTGTTGTACCTACATATACTATGCCCTGAATGTTGCCATAAAAGATAGGAAAAGAAAACAAGTTTTAGAGTATAATTCAGGCCATCAGTGATTTAACAGATTCATCATCGTCATCATCATTTCAGCCGATACACGTCCACTGTTGGACATAGGCCTCCCCCAAGCACCGCCACATCGATCGTTCCTGTGCGTCCCGCATCCATCGGTTTCCTGCTACCTTCACCAGGTCGTCAGTCCACCTTGTAGGAGGCCTTCCAATGCTGCGTCTTCCGGTACGCGGTCGCCACTCCAAAACCTTTCGGCCCCAACGGCCATCTGTTCTGCGAGCAATGTGCCCTGCCCATTGCCACTTAAGTTTGGCAATTTTTTGTGCTATGTCGGCAACCTTAGTTTTTTTGCGGAAATCTTCATTTTTATTCGATCACGCAAGGAAACCTCGAGCATAGCCCTTTCCATTGCTCTTTTCATTTTAACGGATTACTTCTTCATAATCTGGCATACATTCAAACAATACTACCTATCTAATTACGTACTGTGTGTTTACGTTTTTTATTTCAAAGGTTTGTTCTGGCTCATTGTTACCAGAATAACTCGTTCATAATTTTGTTCGTACTACGTTCACATTCAGACTTACACTAACAAAACACCACGTAAAAACGTTTACATTCAAAGTTCTTTGTATCTAGATGTCAGCTTTTACGCAGTAATGGAATAACAAGCGATGCTCCCACATTTCATCCAATTTCCCGGAGGTCGCAGGGAGTAAATGAATACTCTATTGATTGTCAGTGGGTTGAAGGACGGTTTGTTTACAGCGAGAAAGGTCAATTGGGGCTGACCGGCTCGGCTATTCGGCCAGCCACAGTGGCCGATGTTGTTGGAGCTTTCCCGAACATCGGACGATTACGGAACTGCCCTGTTGCGTGTTTGCTCAGTAATTATACCCTCGCGAAAGGTTGGCTTGTTATTATAATTATAGAGTCTTTCATGAGGGAGTTTTTTCAGAAGTAGATATTAGTGATCACATTTTCATTTTGTAAAGGCAGTGTTTAGACGCAGAGGACCGGTCCTTATGACGACATTTGGGGGAGACCTATGCCCAACAGTGATCTTTCGGTTGAAATAATGATGAGTGATTAGTTTCATATGTTTACAGCAATTGCATTAGTTGTGTAAAAGTTAAAAATTCTTCTAATTTAGATTAGCGACCCTCCGCGAAGTACATGAAACATACATAAGTAAACCTCGTGAACTTTCCACATAGGTATATCGCTGTTCTTAATATTCACAGACGCGGAACGGTTTTTAATTATATTATGAAGTTTTATACAAACTTAACTTATGTCGTGATGATGAATATCTTCGTGATAGCAAAAATACTAAGTACTTTATACCTTTTTATTGAGGTTGAAATCACTAAATGATTTTCCTAGCTGGGTGGGGCGAGAGGGCGTGTCAAACTTTTAGTGACTAACCCACCTAGGTATATTCCGTTATTTGCTTTTTGCTTTCTAGGGCCACGGTTACTATTTCAAACGTTCGCTTAACCTTAGCGAGACTATTTCATACCTAAGCACTTATTATATATTTCAAAAGTTTGTAAGATACACGATTTTTTTTAAAAGCCTATATTTACTGCCCCACTGCTGGGCATAGGCCTCCACTTCTACTACTAACTTCTTCTAGGTATTCTTTTCTTAAGCCACCTCTAACCAACCTTTGCAGTAGGCATCTAGGTCATCTCGTCACCTCTTCCCAGCTCGACCTCGGCGGCGTCGTCCATCTTCAGGTACCCACTTTGTGGAGACTCTTGCCCAACGGTCAGAGTGTATGCGGTTGATGTAACCCACCCAATCCCATTTTATCCTGGTAGCCTTTTTCCTACGTCTATAATCCCCATCTTTTGCAGCAGCGTGGTGTTCAAAAGCACAATATTCTTTCCTAAAATGGTGGCCATGGAAATTCACATAAGCACGTGTTGTTCAGCGAGTTTGAACGATTGTTGAATCAATGTAAATCATATCAGGAAATCTATTTGTGGCAATTGCCAATACCCAAGCTCGTGACCTGAGAACCAATTTTAGACTGATTTATGGCCTGGCAATGGGACATTTACGTACAACTCTGATTACATGGCCGTCAATTTTAATTAGTTGTACTTGGTTATTAATAAAGAAAACTATAAAATTCTGAACCTATTGTGCTGCTCTATTAAAGTAACATTGAAATACTTACATTTCAGATTAAAGCTGTGATTTGCATTAGTTTTGTTAAAATATTGAAAAATATGTTGTTGGACACATGTGCAAAAAACGTTTTAGGAATACCTTCATTATGTGTGAACTTTCAATAACCACTAATTAAACATCTTGACATTAAAGCCTGCTATGTAGGTAGATCAATATTTTCTAAATACCAGTCAATAAAAAAAAAGAATTAATTATATCATATAATTGAGCAGTTGTGGCCGAGTGGTAATGGCCCCGAATTACAAGTTGTAGGTCGCGGGTTCAAACCCAGCCAGGCGCATTACTTTGTGTAATTTATTTCCTCACCACTGCTCTCAAAACGATGAAGGAAAACATCGTGGGAAAACAGACATTGACATTCACCAAACCGCACTAAGCCCGTGTGGTGGATTACGGCCTATTCCCTCTCCTAGATAAGAGACCTGAGCGAGTCCCATCAGCGGGAACATTAAAAGGCTAATTATGCTAATAAAAAAGCTAACCTGTGCTTTACTCTCCCAGTCCATTCCAACAGCGCAGATGAAACACATAACAACGAGTGCCACTGCCCCCACGATCCTGACGTCATTCACACCACCATCGATGATCCTCAAGTCGTAACTCTTCAGCAGGTCGTTCAAAGAGTCGCAGAAGCCGATAGTGTTCATACTGGCAGCCACAGCGTTGGCGAAGGCAAATATAATGCCGACGGACGCACCAAATTCAGGACCCAGTGATCTTGAGATTATGTAGTAGATACCACCTAGAAAATAAAGTTGATTTTGAAAATCGTTATACATTTAATATTAAATATGTTACTTGTGTAGTTTTGCCATCACATGTACCCATATTTGCGAAATAAATCTTATCTTATCTTATCTTATCTTATCTTATCTTAACTAATAACAAGTGCTTTTCTAAAAATTAGTGGTGTATAATAAAAAGGTAAAAGGTAAAGTTTGATTCCAAATATCACACTAATATTATAAAGGCGACAGTTCACGTGTGTGTTTATTACTTCTTCACTCGAGGATAAAATTGCACACGGGTACCTAGATGATGTCCCGGACATAGTATACTTTTTATTACCGGGAAATGGGAATATGTTTCCTTGGGATGATTTTCTACTTGCACATGGGTGAAGGCTCAGACAACATCTAGTACATCTATATATTAATGACACGCCGGCCAAAGTTTGTGTTGTAAACCAAATGTTGAGATGTCAATGTTATCAAAAGCCTGACTGAGGTAAATAAAAGGAGTACCTAAGGGTCTTTTATCGTAAAAAAGTGAAAATACGTAGAAAATACTTAGGTCAAGAAATTATATGTGACTTTATCCTTTCTACAGACTGTACAATATTAAATCTGTCAAAACCCGTTTTTTGTTTTGATTTTGGGTGCACGGCACGTGCACGTTGCTCAGTTGACCTAGAGCCTGCGTCATTTGGTTTTAAACTGGTTCTTGGTTTCACACGATTATCCTCAGGTAGCGTACCTACCTACCATACATCCATTGTATATGATTATATGCATTCCGCGATCATACATTAAAGATGACAATCTTAATAGAGATTACTGTTGCCTATTGTATTGTAGCTGTAGTCATTTCAGTTAGCAGTACTGTGTTACTAAGTCGCATTGCTTTTCCATGATTGGCACAAGATGAAGTAATCGTATAGCGGATGATAGGAGCACATTGTTCATATCGTGCGTTCGTTGTTCAAGAATAAAACACGATATGAACAATGTTGACGGTACAGTTGGTGTAGTGCTTGAGTTGGATTCCCGCACGCAACTAATATTTTTACGGCCTAAAGATAGATGTTCCGGGTCTGGGTGTTTTGTATATGTCAGTGTATATGTTTAAAAACGATACTGAAGTCATTCCTAGTGTAGGATAAAGTTTATTTTAAAAAAATGTGCTCCTATCATCTACTATACTTCCTCTTGCTACACTAATTACATTGTCAGTAATAAGTCTCCCAGTTATTGTATTTAAAACATTTATAAGAATTTCTGAAGTTTCGAGATTATGCCAACACAATCTTTTCAAGATTTATAATTGTGGTAAATCATCCTTATTTTCTTAGTACCTATATTCTGCTCCGAGTTAAAATACACTTTATTTGCATATTCAAATAAATCTTCGAAAGAGAATACCTAAACCTAATTTTTCAGTTATTGGAGACCATTTTTCTTTTCGGAATACAACCTCATTTGAAAATTGTTCTAGACCGGTTAGGAGTGACGACGTTAGCCTCAACCTCAGCAATATAATTAGCTACATTACGAGGATATACTCTAAGGCTCCGACTGACTAAGTACATCAATCTAAACAGCAACATCTAAAATTCCCACGAATCGTTTATCCTCGTCAATAATCGATACAAGAAAATTAGTCATGTCATTATAGATATATAGTCGTACATTTGTGTTTGCTAGTAGTTAATTGACTTTTGTCTGTTCAGAAGAAAAGCCTGATTAGTTTTTAAACGGTATTGAATCATCAATCATTTTACAATTTTTTGGATGTTCATCAAGTCATGTGACAGCTATTATTTTTGTTTTGGCATGAGAAGATGACAACATCACCGGCCATGTGAGCAGTGCAAAGATTTTTTATATCCTATCTTTGGAGCAGTGTGAGCACAGCAAAACCTAATAAATGACTAAATATGTTTGAAAGCGGTTCGATTGCTCTAAAACCGTTAACTGACCGGTTGAAAAATGATAATATTACTTATTTAAATAAAAAGTTAGATATCAACGAACCTCCTTTTACTTCTCCATTGGTGCAAATAGCGCTCATCGAGAGCGTTGTGATGACACACACGAAGGCTGATATGGCTATGATGACGAGAGATAACCCGATGCCCGCCTGTGAGACCACCCACGATATACGCAGGAACAGCATCACACCCCAGATGTTTAGGAGACATGGTATCAGCACACCCTACAACAGAATCTAAGTTAGATCATCATCATAAAATGAAACTGACGATAGCATCTTGCTCCCACTCTCAAAGCATCCATTGATTTAGTGCTTGGGACTTTGACTAAACTTATATAATTAAATTAATCCTATATAAACATTATGTGAATTAGTAGGCGTCTCTGAGACATTATCTGTGTCTATCTTCTTACCTGAATCCATCCTAACTTAATCCCAATCGCAGGAGTTGGCGACTTTGTTTCTCTCGTTTGTTGTACTTTCTCGTCCTGAAACCAAACACTAAATTATAATTCTCATTTATTGCCAGCACTAAAATAGCAAAATACAGGTGCATCGAATCAGATTGAATATGTCTAAACACAATTACATAGATTTATTGTCAGAGTCGTGCATGATGCACGTGATTATCATGGATGTAATGAGTCCAGTGAGTGACAGGTGACTGCGTTTGCCGCCATTCCGCCATGATGGACACCGTCTGTCCCGTGCTTTGTTGATCTCTGCCATAATACTGCGCTTGGGTAGGTATTGTTTCCAGACGGCATCGATACGTGTCTCGTGACAATGTTTTTTTATTTGTTTATGTTAGCGTAATAAACAGTTTTATTTAGGAAAACAGACGATGACACAATTTCCAGGGAAAATCCTGGAACCAATTTTTGCACACTTAATTATGCGACTAATGTTATTTACCGGGACCAGACTGATAAATAAAACATAGTTATAGAAAAGACTAATCCCTTGATTTAGTTATGATTTTTGGAAAAATAAGTGTAAAAAATCCCCACCGAGATGATTTTATTTAGTTAGTGGGAATTCCTGAAAAAAAAGTAACAATCCCCACTGGTGGGGATTTATCGGTGAGAATTACTGGAATAAACCAACTATTGTTATCTCCTGCTCCAAAATACCTATTTGAAAAACACATAGTCTCTTCGACCGCAAAAAGCTCAGCAACTCCATTTTAAACACCTTAATATTTACCTATATTTGAAAGCTGCGATCGATAGATCGTACGTAGTAACCGTAACGTATTTTACCAACAGTTACGTGACTACATCCGTCAAGCTCTCGAGTGCCAACTACCGACTCGCACACGGCAGCTAGCGCCGGATCGCACCGGTACGATCTACTTTTCCTAGCAAAACATTACACGACTCATCGATGCTTTGTCTCTACTTCAAAAACCACCATTTACTGTATGAAAATGAACCGAAATGTAAGTATGTTTCAAAACCCGCTAATGAGTTTTCTGAAGGCACTTAATGACTCCGAAAAAAAGACAAAAAATAAAGAGTAAAATTCCTTAAGATGTGTCGATCTTCTCATTGTTATGTTACGATTCTATGAATCTTTATACTATACATGAAACATACATTGTTTGTTTATTATCGACAGTTTGTGTAGATTAAATCAGTACATAAACCTACTTGTTTTGTTTGCACGATTAATCAGAAGAAAATAACTCGGGATTGTTGTGCTGTATGCATTATTGCTTGGCGAATCGATGACGCTTTATTCAACGAAGAGTGTTTAAAACGGTACAATCATTTTTCATTAGCCTTTTAATGTTCCCACTGCTGGGACTCAGGCCTCCTCTCTAGGAGAGGGAATGGGCCGTAATCCACCACGCGGGCCCAGTGCGGGTTGGTGAATGTCACATGTCTTCGAATGTTTGGTTCTAGGACATGCCGGTTTCCAGACGATGTTTTCCTTCACCGTTTTGAAAGCAGTGGTAATGAAATAAATTACACAAAGTAATGCGCCTGGCTGGGTTTGAACTTTGAACCCGCGGCCTTCCAACGCTGCATCTTCCGGTTTATTTATTCAAATCAGTCAATCAGTCACCAATCCAGAACCTTTCACCCCCATTGACCATCCGTTCTGCGAGTAATATGCCCTGCCAATGCCAATCAAGATTGGCGATTTTTCGAGCTAAAAAATATTGCTTCGAAAATTGTATGGAATAAAACAAATCACGGTTTTAAATCAAATCTTCTCACTAATCAGTACCAGCTGATTGACTCTATAGTTTTGCCAGCTTGTCAGCAACAATAATTATACAAGTGCTATTTGGTTTTATTTTATTGCTAAGCGTTGAGTGAAGTTTCGTTAAATGTTATCTTTATGTCCTTATCATAGACATAAAACTATGTATGGTATTGTAAAACACTCAAAGAATCAGATCGTTGAATGTAGTCATCAATAATTTGTAATTATATCTCTCAGGTTTCTCATAGGTAATTCAACTGCACCAATGGACTAAAAGAGAAATCTTATGGTATAGCAAAGCATAGCTTACTCGGCCTTATAATGTTCCCACTGTTGGGACTCAGGCCTATATACTCTCTAGGCGAGGGAATGGACAGTAATCCAACACGCGGGCCCAGTGCGGGGTGGTGGATGTCACATGTCTTCGAATTTTTGGTACTAGGACATTTCCTCTCAATGTTTTCCTTCACCGTTTTGAGAGCAGTGGTGATGAAATAAATAACAGAAATAGCCTGGCTGGGTTTAAACCCGTGACCTACAACTCGTAAAGGTCGGCTCGTTATGGTACAGGTTTCGGACAAATAAAGGACATACTATAAAGGTCTTGGACTCATATAATTGAATTGACTAATTGTACTTTGGGTTAGGAAAAAAAGGCATAAGATATTAATTATGACAAGTTCCATTATCTAGCAGCCAAGCAAACCAAGCATTTGCATAAAAATGAAGGCTAAAAATATTCCCTCAAAAAATGAACGAATTATACCTTCATCTCTATAATTCAAATAAGATAATTCTTATAGTAATAATACATAATTCTTTGCTCTACGCCGAAATACTAATTTTAATGTTTTCTAACGACACTTTGATTATAGGAGATCAATGATGAGTTTTTCATGAGATGACATTGTATTTTTGGTGAGAATTTATTCATATCACGTGAAGCATGCTGGCAATTATGGCTTATTTTCAAAACGTGATCGTTATGTGCATTGAAAAGATACACAATTTATTTTTCAGCAGAAATGAAATTAGTTACTTCGGATTAAGACGGACCTACATGGTCGCATAAAAGTAAATGATATATCGTAGTATTCAGTCACTTTATGCAGTAACAATTTAGGTAGGTGCCTACTTCTATAGAGATATATCTCAGACCATATTTAGTTTTACAAAAAAGTCCCCATTTATGGTAGAAAATCATCGTGAGCAGAGATGAAGTCGCGGGTTTAAACCCAGCCAGGCTCATTACTTTGTGTAATTAATTTCATCGGATCACCACTGCTCTCAAAACCGTGAAAGAAAACATCTTGAAGAAACCGGTATACATGTCCTAGAACCAAAAATTTAAAGACAAATGTGACTTTCGTCATCTGCAATAGGACCGCGTTGTGTATTACGGCCCTTCCCCCTCTAAAGGAGGAGGTCTGAGTCCCTGCAGAAGGAACATTATATGGCTGTTTATGCTTATGGGAAATTATCAATTAATATCTTCTCCCGCTCTGGATGGAGCGAGAGGGAGTATCAGAATTTTATTGACTAAAACCCAACTGTGTTCCTTCAGTTGTCTTTTGCTTTCTAGACAAAGAAAATGAAGCCATCGGTTCCTGGGCTGCAGTATCTTTTTCGAACAATTCATCTACAATTCTAAAACAACAACATACCTCTTCTGTAATAAGGTGGTCTCCATGTAGTTCTCCAAGACTGGGCCTTTTCAGGGCCCGCTTCGAATTTCTGTAGTTGTCCAATCTAGGCAAGGCTTCCCTGGTGAGCTGGGCCAGGGACTTCTTTCTTCTCCAGCCAGCATCGTGGAGCCATGTGTCTGGTTGGGCATTGGGTGCTACCACGGCCACTCCTCGTTCTACAGTCTCTGCTGAGTTCCGCAACGGTCGTGTGATGATATTTGCACCCATGTGGATGCCATTCTTCTTGGATTCGGCCTCCACGGTGGAGACTTTGAACCTGGTCATGAAGAGATGATGCTGTAGTTTGATTCAAATTACTATTGTATAGGATTAATCTGGAAAAAGAGTGTTTTGCTTACATGATGGCTTAGGTAGGTACAAATTTCTACCTTTTCCTGTACTTAGACCATTCCTAACCTGATAAATACATGCAACGATTTATTTCTTACATCACGAAGAAACAATCCCTTCGGAGAATTCATCATCTAGTGTCACAGCTGAACTATCGTCATGAATCGTAGTATCGGCCACAAGGATTAACATCCACACTTCCTTGATAAAAATGATATTGTGACCTAGATCGAGGGCTTTTTCATTTTTTTCGTTTGTCATAGCGACTGAGTGGAGGAAGTTTCCTTCACAAGGGTTTGAGATTTTAGCCTTAAGGTATCCATACTCACTAGGGTATACCTGAGAGATTAGTCTGCACAGTTGAGTCTTACAGTTAAACCGGAGCGTGTATGTTGCACAACTGTGCAGGTTTCCATACAACTTACCTGACAGGTAGAGGCAAACCTGTCAGGTACACCCTAGCGTGTATGACGGCCTTAAGGATTAACAGTTAATTAGACTACATGTGGTTCTCATCTCACCTGTTTTCTTCCATGACAGTATGAGGTCGGTGGACTACCGGAAGCTACACTTGTATGAAACTACTTCGCGTAGCTTTATTGTGACGTAATACTTCTTCGGCGTTGCACCCAACCACATAATTTACTTTGCGCGATATCTGGAACAAATGAGAAATCAATGAATTTCAGCTATCAGTAGTGACAGTAATTATAAGGGGAACAACTAACTGTACCTATATCAGGATAAACCCTTTAACTACCTACTTACGTCAAATGTAAACGACAAACACTCCAGCATTTCTTCTGCCAAGGTCGCATATCCACGACCAAATACCCCATCATCTCGGGTATATCAGGTCTTCTGTCACCAATGGGGACAGAAAAACTAAACGAGATGCAGTATCTAGCCGCAAACACACGACCTGGCGATATATGACGCGAAAACACTGCGACCAATCCGACGCGGGAGGAGTTCAGGAGTCATTTTTGGAATTTAATAAATAATTATAATGATTGTCCAGGCCACGAAGAAGATCGCCTATGAGGTGGACTGATTAGATAAAAGCTGCAGAGAATGAGTCATCACTACACGAATGCACGAAGAAGGCGGCCATAGAGGGGAGTGGCGGCGTGTTGTGAAACTTGCCACCAACATCTGAAGTGATGACCACGCCCACTCTGTCAATAGTGATACCGACAGAGAAGATAATGATTGTTTAAATAAAATGTAAGAATTAGATGCAAGAGCCAGACAGATGATGATGAATGGCATACCATGTTATCCGAGTACAGGATAGACCATGGTTAGATACCATTGCTTAAAGTAGTAGGAACGTAGTTGTCTAGCATGTTTTGTTGAACTGGACCTATTTGGCGCAGCCGTGAGACACACATTGTTAGTTGTTTCTTTTTAGGGTTCCGTAGTCAACTAGGAACCCTTATAGTTTCGCCATGTCTGTCTGTCTGTCTGTCCGTCCTCGCTTAATCTCTGTGACCGTTAGCACTAGAAGGCTGAAATTTGGTACCAATACGTATATCAATCACGCCGACAAAGTGGTAAAATAATAATTGGAAAAAAATGTTTTATTAGGGTAGCCCCCCTATATGTAAAGTGGGAAGTGATTTTTTTTTTAATTTCAACCCTAACGTGTGATATATCGTTGGATAGGTATTTAAAAATGAATAGGGGTTTACTAAAATCATTTTTTGATAATGTCAATAACTTCGGAAATAATCGCTCCAAAAGTAAAAAACAATGTCCCCCCCCCTCTAACTTTTGAACCATAAGTTTAGAAAATTTGAAAAAAATCTGAAAAGTAGAACTTTATAAGGACTTTCTAGGAAAATTATTTTGAACTTGATGGAAAGAACAGTTTTTGTACAAAAAAGACAAAAGGGTTCTACAACATAATTTCTGGACTAAGTTTGTAGTATAATCGTATATGCAAGCATTTTTTAAAACTCTTAAGTGGGTACACTTATTGTGACGGACGGGAAACTACGGAACCTTACACTGAGCGTGGCCTGACACGCTCTTGGCCGGTTTTGTTTTTTTAAATATAATTATTAGTGTTTACATTTTGTGTATCTACGAGTGTGTATGTCAAATAAAATAGCTTTCTTTCTATCCTAAAGCGGTCGATGCTTCACCGCATTGACAACGATGTGGATCCCCACTAGGAACATCCAAACGCAGGCATATAGCGAACCGGACAATAAGGTCACTGAGTCACTTGTCACTGTAAATGGAAATATTTCTGTACTTATCTTAGTCTCTTTCGGTCACACTGGATGGAGCGGGCTATAGCATAGTAGCTAGGTATTTTATGCCAATACCTAAGCACTGAACATTATGTAATTACTTAATTCCGTGGGTAGTTACTTAGTATACCCATGTGTATGGTAGGTAATTTACGTCTTTAAAATTTGTCGCAGAATACGGTAGATATCACATGTGTCCTGTTTATAGCCAGTAATCTCTATATTATTTATCATCTAGTTTTCTAGTGACGTCATAGGTATTATTATGAAAATACTAAATAATATTCCAAACTTGAAATTGTTTTAAAGGCAAACTTTGCCTACCAACCGCTTATCTGCAACTATGTAAATTGCACGCGTTGCCACTTGCAATAAAACTTCAGCTAGAAGTGTCCGACCGTCTGTCAGACAGTAGCAGCTTAGTAACTTGCTGTGTTAACGACATTGTAAGTACACTCGCGACAGTTTTTCCAGTGTTTCCTCATTTTTTACGAATTAACAACTAACGCACCTACTCGCAGGAAGCGTTCGACAAGCCCATTACTAGGGGGACGGCTGTTTGGGGCTATCCGGAAATGTTTAAAGAATTACCACGGCTTTAAAACGCAAAGGACAACTGAAGAAACACGGATGGGGTTTAGTCTGTAAAAGTCTGTCAGTTCTCAGTTCTCCCAGAAGGAGTGGGAGAAGTTATTCAGATTTCATTAAACCCTAATAACTACCCAAGTCGTTTAAATTATTAGACAGACTCTATCTGTAAGTTGTCTGAAAAAAAAAGACGGGTTGCACACCGGGAGTGCCGGCAGAAGTGAAAACTTGATTATTAACGTTGAAATATATATATATATATATATATATTTATATATATCTATATAATATATATAGGTATAAATAAATATAAATATATATATATATACGTATATAGATATTATATGTATATATATATATATATAATATATATCTATATAATGTAATGTTATTAATACTTACGTTTACTTTACTTAACAATAGTCACATCTCTTTATAATATTTCTTATATATTTAGTTTTTTTATTTTCTTTGATCACTGTCATCTGTCATGTCACTACTATTTTCTTCTATGGTTTTGATTAGGTATCAACAAAGAGTATTTTTATAGTCTTAGGTTTTATTCTATTATTTATTTTGTAAACATATAATTTGCTATCAAATGTTGTCTTCAATCAAAAGTTTTCTTATCTGAAATAATTTCTTAAAAATTAAATTGTAATTTATATCTTTCTTGTGAAACAGCAATGCTGGCTGAAACCTGTTTTCAAATTTTAAATTATGTATTGACAGCCAGCATAGCCGTCAAAATTTATTAAAAACCATGTTTGTGAGTTTCTTGGTCAGTTTTCGGTCAGACTCTTAGAGCAGCTACATGTTCAGTTCCTGGTGTCAGTTTTTCTTGGTTCAGCTACATGTGACAGTTTCTTGGCTCAGCTCCTGATGTCTGTTTTTCCTGATTGAGCTCCTTGGACCATGAAGACCTCCTCAGAGGAGGAACTGAGGACCTCCTCTCTGCCTCTGCCGGCCCTCACGGCAGAGGGTTGTTCTACATTTGGACCTGGCCTCTGAGGGCCTCCTCTCTACTGCTGCCGGCCCTTACACTGGAGGGCTGTGACTACCACTATCTGTTGCTGCCTGCGGCTGCGTAGCCTTCGCCGTCCTTCGTACGGCTGAGGTTTGAGGGTTTGAGCTGACTTTTTATAACTTTATATCTTTTTATATTCCTATTGTTTTATATACTTTTATTTGTAATATAACCTCACAAGGATTCATATCTATATATATTATTTCTCCCTTCATACTTTCCTCTCACTACTCACCACCCGTGCCTTGCCAGGGCTACTCCCTGGAGGCACTTACGCTTACTCCCCATACGTGCCTTGCCAGGGCTACTCCCTGGAGGCACTTACTCACTACACTCCCTCTTGCACTCGCGTAACACTCTTCCTCTCCTCTTATTATACACTTACTCTTCTTACTCTCACTCTTCCTCTACACTCCTCACTCCCATACTCCTCCTTACCCTCTCATGTAACTGTTACACTCCGTTGTGTAACTCATTACGTTACATTGTGATTTCAGATAAGAGAACATATAATTTGATGGCAAATTATATGTTTACAAAATAAATAAAAGTAGAGTAAAAGAATAAAACCTAAGACTATAAAAATACTCTTTGTTGATACCTAATCAAAACCATAGAAGAAAATAGTAGTGACATGACAGATGACAGTGATCAAAGAAAATAAACAAACTAAATATATAAGAAATATTATAAAGAGATGTGATTATTGTTAAGTAAAGTAAACGTAAGTATTAATAACATTACAATACGTTGAAATATACATATATATTTATATATATCTATATATTTGAAACAGTAGGCCCAGGCATACATTTTCGCCGCGCCGTAGAGAGGGGATAGCTGTCTACTCTCCATCCGTCTTACGCTTTTTCGATCAGATCACGTGTCCTGACGCGAGTTTAAGATTTTATACCCATTACAGAAAAAGTGCTCAACGCCGCTAAAGAAGTTTTCACTTCAATAATATAAAAAAATAAATAAATGCGGATGTTTGTAACATTTTCTTATGTGTTTCCAGTACCTACCTATTTGGAAATAAATCTATAACCTACATAGTCATTCAAAGTCCTCAGTACCTTTGCCCAGACCACGCCTGTTTTAATGATTCTTTATTGATGTGATATAATTAGTTAATAAGTATTTATTATGCGAAAATAGGTATCTGTTAATTACTCAAAAACCACAAATCACTTATTCATTCCTACCTACTGTACATAGAAATCATTCATAAGTTCTCTACGTACTTACTATCTTGATCACCACCCGATCATGCAGTGTTAGTGATGTCACCACTTTTTTTTTATAAAAACAAGTTAACAAACTTTTTCAAACGATATCGGTATACTAGTGCTTGACTGCAATCCCACCTGATGGTAAGCAGTGATGCAATCGTTGATGGTGTCCCGTGAAGCGCAGTACTTATACAGTTTACTAAGAGCTTATTCTAGCCTTGAAGACATCGAAATAAAATCGGACGAGAAGACCGCAGCATGTTTGTAACTACGTCGACATTAATGCAAATTATTTTAACTTTTCGAAATATACAAAAGTGTAATTTTGAGTTTCTCGAAAATTACGAAATACAAAAGATAAATAAGTAACCCTCGGCATCAAGCTCTGAGTTCACTGACAGAATCTCCGTTATGTGTTTAATTAAAACCCTGACGACTACAGTCGAAGGCTTTAGCGTCAGTTTGGGCCGGTTTTGGCCGGTTCTGGGGGAAACACAGCCGACAGCCACACGCCGCCACGCCAGCCGTGCCGAGAGACGAGTCAGACGCGCGACTCACACACTCGCCTTGATCGCAACACGTGAGAGCTATGTAACGAACTACAACTCAAGTCAGTGGGTCGAATTCGCAAAATCTTTATTTTCTCAAATTTTTTTACGTCTAGGTAATTAGTCAGGTAACCTTTAAAGGAAATGGTAAAGAAAAACATCGTGAGGTCTTAGAATCAAGAATTTGATGATATTTAGACATCTACAATTCTGAAACGGATCTTGAGCGCTCGGCGTCAGAGTGGGGATCACTTTGCGCATTCCATACATTGGCGAGCCAATTATCTTTGTTGTTGGATACATGCAGCAACGCAGGGAACGAATCAGGAGTGACGTCTATGACGCGATGGCGCGGCGGGCCAATCACTGACACTCCCAGCCCCCGCGTCTCACTTCGCACCACTAAAGAGACCGAATTTATTTGACTTCTGCGCAACTTGAAGCCGCGTACACCGCGTTGTGGATTAAGGCCCATTCCTTCTCCTAGAGTCTCTGGCCTCCTGCCCATGGTTCCAGCCATGGAAACATTATAAATCTGATTACTTATGCTTTGCTTATATGATTATAACCTGTATTCGGGATTTCAAAATTTTAATCAAATGCGAAAAGCTATCATTTCGAAGTCTTAACTTAGTCTTATCTAGTTTTTCGATGATTGCATCAGAAATGAAAATACCCGCAGGAGAACCAAGATACATCACAATATAGAGGCTGGGTACCGATCTAACTTATAGCAGCTTTTCTTAGGTGGGAAATCATTTAATGACATCTTCCGCCTTTGGGCGTAGCGCGAGGGCGTTTCAGACTTTTACTAACTAAAACTTACTCCAATCCTTTGTTGCCTCCGTTCTTGAGTCCCAGGGTTCACTTTTACACCCATGTGCCCAGCAGGCTTCGACCCTGCAGGGCCCCTACGGTTTTGCTGACATCTCCTTGAAGCTCACGTGGAACAATACGCGCCGTCGACGAAACATAATGAAGCAGCCGAATACCAGTATTTTACATACAGCGACTACCTATTTGAATTTATTAATGACTAACTTTTGCCCGCAGCTTCGCTTACATAAAAAAACAAAAAAATAAATAAATCAGCATCAGTGAAAAAGTTCTAGCAATCGGACCAGTATTTTTTTTTCCTCCTACAAAAAAAAAAAAACAAACTTTACTTCATTATAATATTAGTGTAGATAGACTCGCGCTTTAGTACTGTCTTACTTGATGCACGTTTCAAAGCGTTAGATCTCTATGGAGAAGAACATGCAAAAACCTTCATGGACACTCTTTTAAATCATACTTATGAGTTACATATATAATCATGGTTACATATTTCTGGTCGCTTCTATTATGTGAGCACAATATAGTTAAATGATATTGTAGCTTGTTTTGCGGTGTAGAGTGGTCCTTCTGGTCTTATCTAGCACTTGGTGTCAACATGAATTTCTTGTTTTGCTAGTGGGTAATCATGCAGATTAATAATAATGATTATTATTGATATGAACTAACAATTTTAGTAGAATATAGAGCAATGTCCACTGGGCTGGTCAACCTCTACTGTACCTGTACTCTTGCAGTGTATCGAAAATGAAGACAATTATAATTATATTTTTCATTGCTCATACTCTGAAAGTAGGTTTGAAGTTGCCTGAGGAGCGGGCTGAAAGTGATACTTTTCATCCCTAGGGAGTTTTACTTTACAACTGACAGATGTCAAATTATCTGCGAAGCAGTAATGCTCGCAAAGGAGGAGGCCGAACGCATCAGGCAACGGCGTTATCGCCGCCGCCGCCGCCGCCGCCGGGATTCTGATCCCGGTTTCCGGCCACCGTAGGCGCGGGCTTGCGGACAGTGAGCAATGGGTAGCTCGCTGTCCGGCCGTCCGGTAACTGTCCGGACCAAGCCCAAGTCGTCGACGGCGCGCACTGTTCCCGCGCGCCTCAAGGAGTTGTCAGCAACAGCAGGGACCCAGCCGGGTCGAAGCCTACTGGGGCCAGGGTTATCCGAAAGGGCGCTCGAGCCCCGGTATGAAGGCTAGAAGGAACGGGGTGGGTCTTTTAGTCAGTAAGAGTCTGACACTATCTCCCGCTCCGCCCAAGGGCGGGGGATGTCAATGCATGATTTTTCCCACCATATTATTAAAAAAAAACTAGTTCCATCTTCACATTTCTATTGAACCATGTTCCAATTTTCCATACAGCCAGTCAATCACAGCGCGATATAAAATTGAAATAACTTAAAGACAAGTATTAATTAAATAATATTATATTTTAAGTGATTTATTTGTTCAACTATTTCTTTAAAATACTTTATTTTTAAAAGATTACCATTAATTTCTAATGTTTCCTTAATGAGGCTGAATAGCTGCATGACCGGCCGCAGAAAAAAAAAACCAAATGGCGGGAAAATGGCAATCAGTCGTTGGTTTTTTCGAGTTTTGTTTACATTTCCGTACAACAGAGATTTGTATTAACACGTCATGTTTATCAGATTTAAATAGTGAATAACGCCTAATTTCATAAGAAAAGAGGCTAAAGCAGTAGTGGAACTGTGGAAAACATTTTACCACCTAAATCAGAAGAAAGATACCTACTTAAAATCATAGGTACGACGACTCAGGTTTTACAAACTTTTTATTTTATTTTTAGTTTCCTCGTATTCGTAATGAAAAGCACAGTGTTTACCTCGGGGTGAAAGTAACCCATTTAACCCCTCGAATTAGCGACCTCGCTTCGCTCGCCCGCCAACTCCTTCTCGGGACGAAATGAGTTACTTTCACCCCTAGTGTAACCATGTACTATTTCAACTTTAGGCTATAAAAGTGTATGAGCAGGTAAAACAAATCCGTGAACATCACCGAGATATCTTTAAAATGGCTGGACCGATTTTAACGGGACTTTTTTTGGTAGGTAGCTGATGTAATAAGGAGTAACTTAGGCTACTTTTATTTTAGAAAGAATAAAATTCAAAATCCTGTAGTCCACGCGAACGAAGTCACGGGCACAGCTAGTAATTTATAAGTATAAACCAAAATATCAAATATTCTACTTTTAGTGTTCAAAATTAATCACAATACGTGAAAACTTGCACACATCAGATTTGGCCGTATTTGGAATTTGCAAACAATAATAAAAGGACTATGCTCAAAAGACTTATCTAATAAAATTACACTTTTGGGTATTCAAAAAAATAGTAAATTCAACTTAAATGCCATGTAACCTTTGTAGCAAGAATACAATAAGTAGGTAGGTATTTACTAAGAGGGATTGGTTTTTACACCTCGCTTTTACGTATATAGTTCTATAGTATCAACCTACGTAGTGTCCATATTATCATTGTTTGTTCAATTAGATGACAATATCAAACAGTGATCTTTGAAGTCAGCATTCTTAGACATCGCATGTTACTGCCAAGTTAAGCACTTAAGTAATCTAGGTACCTACATGTACCTATTGTGTTCTGGTAAATATAACTCTACACAATAAATAGTACCTACCTATTGTGTTTATGTGCATAAACATTACAAAATATTACCAATTTAGGACATTCGTTAAGGTTATGTAAGCAATAGCCTGAATTATGAAGCTTTTTTTCAGCCTATTGTTCATAAGTTATGAATCATAACAATGCGAAGTTATGTTTCAAAGACTAAGTGAGATCTTATACAACTAAACAGATATTTTTGAATGAAATTTACAAAACAGTATTGTGGTATACACATTAAATGTAGGCCAACTTAAGTAGCTGACGCCATGTTTAGTTCTAGTCCCGCCGAGGGATCGACTACACGTCACTGCTTGGGTTGGCCCGCTTACTGACAATTTGGTTGTTTAATTTACTATAAACCTAAATCCCTAATTAGTGATTTTAGTGAACACCACATTGGCGACGAGTAAAAGCGCAGTAAGTAAAGTGATCTTAACTCAAATAATGTACTACTTACGGATATTGGTCAGAAACAACATTAATTTTTACAGCAGTGTTTAAAAAAAAAAAAAAAAAAAATAAGTGACCGATACCTGAGTGAAATTCTGTAAATATTTCATATATTGGTCAGCAAGAAAAGTATAATTTTACCGCACAAAGTGCTTTGAAAGAAAAAATTAAAATAAGTGACCGTTTTCTATATTAAATTGAAATTCAGTAAAAGTTAGTATCATAAAATGTTCATATTTCGGTCGTTACTTAGCTATGTATGAGCGATCTGCGTCAGTGATTAGCTGAGAGATGCGCAAAATAAATCGATGAAATCATTTCGTCATTTAATACATAAACGGTACCGTATACTATATCGGAATGTGATTAGGGCATACAAAATGTCCCTACATTTCGAAAATAAATAAAAATTCCAAATACAATGTTTGTTGACCAAATTCGTTTGTGGCTACATAATATCGAAATAAAAGTGCCAACGAGAGTTCGTTAAATAATAAGTACCAACGAGTGTTCGTTAAATGATCGAAACAAAATGAAAATATTCGATCAAAATTTCCAGCGATAACACGTTTACTTATACCTAGATGCTAATCTTATCGGAAGATATTATTAGATCCAAAAATGAAATGTGCCAACGTGATTATCGTCAAGTACCAGTTTTAACGCCAATTACCACTTCGATACTTCGAAGCAATATGATGCCTGGCTAGGTATCACTGTATAGTTAAAACTAAATAAGTGTCATAAAATCCTTAAGGCTAATTAAATAAAATACATTTTGCACTGGCTTTATCCATCAAACAAAGAATTTGTCTCACGCGTTCTAACGCCCCGGTGTGGTTGGTTCTTTAATCTCTATTTCAAGTGGCCGTTTTGCTGAGTAGCTTGGCGCGGCACTCCGGCGCAGGTACCTATTAATGGACCCTTGTGCGACTTGCTAGCTAAAGTTTGTTTATTTTAAATGTTATAGGAACAGTGCCCATAGAGCTCTTATCATTAGCTGGCTACAATCAATTCAGGGTTATAAATAAATTAACGATGTGTTGTGTACCTATATTATTCTTGCATTTTAGTTGACAACAAGAATAAGATGAAGATGAAGCAAAATAACTTATTTGAATTGTGGGTACAAATCTTGATTTTATTTCAAATAATTGATTTGAATTGTAGATTTAGTTCTGGATTCAATTTCCTAAAGAATATGGAAGAGTGCCACAATGAAAAATCATAACCCTTTAAAAACAGCAATTCCCCCATTGAGCTACTTAATCCACGATAGCCAGAGTCAAAGTGCAATAAGTACCTGCCATAATGGAGTTGACACTGAACAAAAACTGTTGCCAATGCGGCAACTAAAATCACAAACGTGATAAAAGTACCTTTCCTGTAAATCTATTGCTAACGTGTTTTCAAATTATATTTCCAGAAACACTGCAAAACAAGGACAAATAAGAAAAAAAGGCACTAACCTTGTGTCAAATAATAACAATGAGTTGTTTGCTATCATGATGCATGTCATGAAAATTGGTAATCGCAAAAGTGATTACATAGAGTTCGAGCAATTAATGAAAATTCAGTTAAGCCCTATAATTAACGCAAATGGCATAAAGAGACTCGTACCAACCTCTTGTCAAATAACAACAATGAATTTGGTTGCTAACATGCATGTCATGTAAATTGCAATTGTGGCAATCACAAAAATGATTATAAGTTCGAGCAATTGATGAAAATTCGGTTAATGCTCTATAATTAATGCAAATGGCATAAATAGGTGTTTTGAGTATAATTTGCAGAAATAACGTGAAACGAGAGTCAATAAAAGAGAAAATAATAAGTTTGCCTCTCGTCAAATGATAACAATAAAGTAAAAATATTAAAAACAAAGTACTAAACAAAACATCTAGCACTTATATGGTAGGTAGGTTCACACCTACTTATCTAATTTGCCACGTTGCGTCGATGAAAATTGAACAATTGGAATTGATGGTCACGTGCTATACTATAATAAAGTGCAAGGATTATTTGATATACAGATAAAAAAATTGCTCTAAAGTATTATTAGCAAAGCCTATAGCCACAAAAAAAAATGTTTTAAGAAATCTATTATAAAATTCAAAAAAGGCTTTGATCTGAATTCAATTGCCAACTTAAAGTTCTTTATTGAAAAAAAAAAAAAATCCAACGGCTATTTGATTCCTAATAGCTTAAAAAAATAATAGCAAAAAGATGAGCTAGACAAACTGTATAGGACCCAGGTCCTTGTAAATAAAACAATATTTCATCTTTATGGTAGCTCTGGTGATCCCGGGTAAGCTTGATGATCAATAATATTATACTAAAAGATCAATGCTGATGATGGTATACGTATCTATCTGTAGATACGTAAGACCTAGATAAATATAATAAGTACTAGCGTAATATTACTTAAAACGCTATGTACATGTGTTAAATCAAAGTTCATGAATAGTTAAGAAGTCAATCAGTAAATGCTATAAATTTAAAAAAAAAAAAAAAGTTGAAAAAGATATCTATAATGCCATAGCGAAAGAACGCTATGAACATTTGTTTCAAATCAAAGTTCATAAATAGTTAAGAAGTCAATCAGTAAATGCTATACATTCAACAAAAAAAAAAAAGTTGAAAAAGATATAGTGCCATAGCGAAGCAATTGTTGACTTTACTTACAACATAGTGATATAACATAAAAAAAAAGACTGGAATAATTAGAAATAAACACTCGCAGCACTTTTGAGTTAATTTGTGATGCGTTGTTAAATAATTTCCAGAAACCCGTACGTATTTAAACAACTATAAAGTTACAATAAACAAAAATGAAATATTTTATATCATTTGAAACTTCAGTGCCATCAGGTTTCAAACTAGTTAATAATAAGCCAGTCTGACTTCCACATGGAAATGTTGATAAAATTCAATGTTTTCTGGATAAATTTCATTGAATAAGTAAACTCCAACTTTCAACCCTAACAATCAATGGGTTTAAAAAAAAAAATATCCCTTGGCTATAATGACAAGAGATCGTACATTCGTACCCAACTAGAACTAACGATAGTTCTGTTAACTTTGGAGACAAATGAAAATGTATAAAAAAAAATGAAACTGTCAGACTAAAACGAAATATAAGTTCGTGTATCTAATTGAATTCATGAATTGATTAAATGACAAGCCTAATTGCGAGATGACCAGTCCCAACTATGGCATTAGTTTATGAATGACTCATGTACTAGCACCATTCAGCTCAACTCTTCTGAAGGAAACCGAGTACTCACATAGTTCGAAATCCAACAACCGCGCATGTAATAAAGCATAGGTCATATTATACTGATTCCTTAGCCACAGGAACAAAGACCTACGAACTATAAAAAAAAAAAAAAATAGACACAAATATAAGTTCATTGAATATTAGATTTAGGCTAAAATCGAAACCAAATAACATAATTGTGTCAAATTTAGGTAAAAGAAACCAATTGCTGATTCCTTTAACTCTCTAGTGGAATCGTAAAACTTCTAGGTAGAACAAAATAGGAATGGAGTTTAAATAAAAGTATATTGTATTTCGAAGGCGCAAATCTTAAATGGTTTACAGATGTTGTTCTGAGTCTGAATGTCTTGTGCATGGAAATTTACATTTCTGTAAACGCACAATACAAGTGTAACTCCTAATGTGGGGCAAATAAAAAAAAAAAAAAAAAGAACATCTGATAACGGTAGACAATTCTGTAATCAAGGTATATACCGTATTAAACGAGAAATAATAACGTTTAATGGGTGCCTAGTGGATTCCGAATCCGGAATTAAAAAACAGTCAAAGCAGTCAAAAATAGACGGACATCAGACCTTAAGAAATATCCAAGTCGAGAAAAGCCTACAAGAAAATTAATCGATTTAATTAAAAAAAAAAAAAGGATATCGGAACTGGACAAAAGAACATGAGGAACATCAGACTAATAGAGACCACCGAGTATGAAGCATCACCTTTAATTTAAATCAATTTAAAACATACAGAAAGTAGACGGCCCATGCTTTCTTAAAAATTAAATAACAATACTACATAATTAAAGGCCAAAGTAAGTCGAATACAAATGCTAAATGTACTCAAATCTATGTGGTTCTTTATTCAAAAGATCATTTCAGACACTACAAAACTGTGTAGATCACAGTTCTTATAAATGATTACACCATTACATATTAAAGTGGATTTTGAAAGAGACTTTGACCTCTGAGTTTGTTTCTGTGTTTCTTCTCAGAGCAGTCAGCTAGGAAACACAGACATCATCTAGTTAAAAAACAAAAAAAAAAAAAAAAATACGAGAAAAAAAAAATCATTTTGTATTTCTATATAAAAAGAGGATATTGTTGATTTAAAACCTCTCAAATTGTGTTTAACTACAAAACATAGTAAACTGTAAGTACTTTAAAACTTAAAGAGTAGTTGATTGTAAAACAGTAAAATGTGTTAAACGCAATTCATTTCAAAATCTTAAATGCTGTAATTGCATTCCAAAACCGAATTACTATCTGAATGCTAAATATTATAATTTCACTTAAAATCTAAATAATTTTATAAAAAGGAAGACATGTGGGATACACATTAAGAATCCTAAATATATATTTGTACTTCAAAAAACCAAACTAGCGATTTTTGCAACTTATAATCTAAGTGTGCTAAATAATGTAATATAAATTATTGTACTTCAAAAACCAAACTAGCGATTTTTGTAAATTATAATTTAAGTGCTAAATATTGTAACTATGCTTGGAATGTAAATCATTTTATAAAAAGGAAGAGATGTGGTATACACATTAAATGTAGGCCAACTTAAGTAGCTGACGCCATGTTTAGTTCTAGTCCCGCCGAGGGATCGACTACACGTCACTGCTTGGGTTGGCCCGCTTACTGACAATTTGGTTGTTTAATTTACTATAAACCTAAATCCCTAATTAGTGATTTTAGTGAACACCACAAGTATTATACAAAAAGTCTTCCAACGCGTCCATTTGTGTGTTCACGGTAATCTCAAAAACTACGGAACGGTTTTCATGCGGCTTCCACCAATAAACAGAGTGATTTATGAAGAAACTTTAAATGTAACATAAATGCATACTATAGGAAACAAAAATCCAGAATTTCAGAGATTTGTAACAACCGAGGAAAGCTGGGGTGGGTAGCTAGTAAATTTCAATTCTAGAGCGTTATAGAATAAATGCAGTTGAAATCAAAGAGCTTTTTTAGCCTGCCTTTCTTTACTTTTATTTACCACGATAATTACAGAATATTTACCTATCCGAACACTCATTATTAACAATCTCATTTGGTAGGTCATAATGTCTCTAGCTAATTTAAGTTCACCATTACACCATAAACAAACTGTTCACGTGCAATGACGTCACCTTTCAAGGGATATTTTTGGCGGCAACCCAAAGGTTACGACAACTTCCGCCATCTTAGAACATTACTGTTTACAAGACCACGTCCATCGCACTTGATGGTGTATAATATAAGTATGTACACTATTTAAATGTGGATGATCTATTCCGACATACCATAGTGTCTGAAGACGAAAGTCTATGACCAGTGCGTGTTGCCATGGCATATGGCTCTGAAACGTGGTCGCTCACACACAATGGGGCCCATCAGATGGTTTAAAGTGGGTGATAAACTTTCTGATGAGAAAAAAGAGAAAAAGGGTTTTCTAGCGTGGGCAAATCTGCAACTGCAGGAATAATATTATCAATCTGTGCCTAGTGTATTTGGTCCTGAAATTGGCTAGTAACGTGTTACTTTATAGAATAGTTAACTTGCAGCGATGTTACGCGAGATGGCTATTGTGTCTGTTAGAAAGTTGAACTTGCCTTCAAAATCAATAAAATTAATATAATGGTACGGTCATTCCCTCTCCTAGAGAGCAGGTAATGATCGTACCAGCAGAAACATAGTACTTAAGCAGGACAGTCAGATATAACAACATCGCATCTAATTAGCTTTACGAATAGTCGCAAATGCTATTGTTACAGGTAAATTATTTGAAAATTTAGGCATTATTAGTTCGACGCTAAACCCATGTGCCTACATTCTGTGTTCTTCTGTCCCTGATACAAGAGCACAAAAGCATATGAATATTACAAAATATAATGACCGATCGTTTAACAATAGTTATCTAGTAGCGACCGCGTAGTTTTTGTACGGACGATTTAAAAAATGACAGTATTTACATACATTATAGCAAACTAAACAGAATCGTTGCGGAAATGATGCTGAATGTGAAGAATAGAATAAACTGTATTGTACACTAAAAAAGTAACTCAACTTACTTATATAATGTCAAGTTCATTTATTTGTTGTTATTGGTAATTTTATTTTCTGATTTAAAAATAAGCCAAAAAAAAAACAAGTTAAAGATAGTTCATTTGAGTTAACTCCAGAAGAACGAATAGAAAAAAGATTAATCTATATATTATTATTATAAAACTGAAAAGTTTGTTTGCTTGGTTGAACACGCTTATCTCAGGAAAAACTAGTTCGAACTGGAAAAATATTTTAGGGTTGGATAGGCCATTTATCGAGAAAGACTAAATAAAACGCTACGAAAATGAGTAAAATTATGATGACAAAGTAATAACCTTTTTGGTCAACTAACCAAATGTTGTAAGTTGTCCCCGTAGATTTATTTATTATATTCTTTATTATACACCACATAAACAAAAAATACAGGACAAACTTTACTAAAAATAAGTGTACAATGGGTGTGGGTGGGTGGTTGGGTGAACACAGAGCAATTTCTTACAGACAACCTTTGGATGAACTGAAAGAAAGGAGAAAGATATAGGGACTACTTAACTATTTAATGACTTCCTAAATCAGTCTTCATTCACAATACTTATTTTTTATCAGAAAAAATTAAAATATCTTGGCTGACCATGAAGATCAACGTTGAATATGAAGCCTGTGCCAAATACAGCAATCCGAGTAAACAAAACATAATCATAAAAGGATCACAGAATGACTACTAAAGGCAGCAAACTGTTATCTTGGATTTTTTAATTCTTGCACATAAACATTGAGACAGCATTGAGATAACATTTCGAGATAGTATCATTTTGTCAGCAGCTGAGCATTTTGAACAGACAGCTCTTTTTAAATCTTTATTATATATTAATTCAGAATTGTTTTGGGAACACATTATTGTGCGTACAGCTGAGCAGTGGAATTCCCTGCCGCAGTCTGTGTTTCCTGTTCCCTAAAGTTAGTTATTTCTAGGTAAGCGTGCTCCATCGTCGACCATATCATCGCTTATCATAGGCATCTGTCGAAATAGTGGTTAAACGCGAGTCTATCTATATTTAAAAAAATAAATTTTAGGTCATGGGTCGTGAAATTTTTGAAATCGAAACCAACAAACGGAAAAACTGACAAAAAATCACATTTCGATACAGTTATTCCTAACTATATTTCGACATAGTAGTAGTATAACATAACGCTTCACTACCTACATAGTTAGCAATAACTTTCATAAGATATCAAATAATCGAATTAATCGCCGAATATCTACAAAAAATTATAGCACATAGACGAACCAGTCAGACAGCTTTTTGTAGTTGGTAAACATGCATTTTCCTCAAGATTGAAAAACTTTGAGCTCCCAGTGATTGATATAATTGTGTTGCACCTGCTGACCTCCGTCAATTTTAGATACAAATCACAAAATAATATTGAATATTTATTTTTCCTTGTCCGTAAATATGTTGCCAATTGGGACGACTCAAAAGATGTAAACTGTCACGCCGACCAACGATGACGACTTAATGGACGTTGTCCTTTCTATGTAAATATAGAAAAAAGCATTTTTAGTGTTTTAAAATTTTCCGTTTTTAAAAACATCAACCATATTAGAAAGGGAAAAACACAAAAAAAAAAATAACAGACGTATCGGAAGATTTAAAAATTCATCTCATGAGAATTAGGTAGAGTCTGTCTAAAAAGTCAAACGACTTGGGTAATCTAATCAAATAATCTAATTCTTGAAATCTAATGTAGTCAACACTGGTTGAATAATCAAGGTTGCAAAGAGATGATCATTGTTTACTAATTGAACCTTATAAAAAGTATTTTATGTAATATCGTCGACCACATCATCGCTTACCATCAGGTGAAATGGTGGTCAAATGCAAGCCTATCAATAATAAAAAAAAAATCTACATAGTTACAAATTTTTTAATTCGTTTAAAAATTTCCAAGTCATTTGACTCTGCTTGGGCGGAGCATCGCCGTGCCCTCGTGGGGGCGATCGGCGGCGGAGACCTCTCGCACCGGGCCTTGGTTGAGGCCATGGTCCGGAGCGAGGAGGAGTGGCAGGCGGTCGCCGACTTCTGCGAAGCAGTAAAGCTTGCAAAGGAGGAGGCCGAAAGCATCAGGCAACGGCGTTATCGCCGCCCAAGTCGTCGACGGCGCGCACTGTTCCCGCGCGCCTCAAGCAGTTGTCAGCAACAGCAGGGGCCCAGCCGGTTCGAAGCCTACTGGGGCCAGGGTTATCCGAAAGGGCGCTCGAGCCCCGGTATAAGGCTAGAAGAAACGGGGTGGGTCTTTTAGTCAGTAAGAGTCTGACACTATCTCCCGCTCCGCCCAAGGGCGGGGGATGTCAATGCATGATTTTTTCCCTCCATAAAAAAAAAAGTCATTTGACTTTTAAGACTGACTATACCTAGGTACTGGTGTATGTGCAATCATAAAGTATTGTGTAGTAAGTATAGTGAAGCACACGTAAAAACACGACATGAAAAGGCTGCAACAATAGCACCAGTAGGTTGGCATGCCACCTGTTGATTGTGACGGAGTGCTTGATTAGGACTGACGTCCAACAGTACAAGGTACTATCTATTACGATGCATTACTATTGTTTAGAGTCGTGGAAAAATATGCATAATAATGTGATGACAAAGGGATGCAACTCGTTTGAATTTAATGAGTGCCATAATAGGCTAGTTGCCGTAAAAAATGTAATTAGACCGTCTTTTAGATTATTCAAAAATAAGGGACTCATATTTTTTTATTTGTAAATTAAACCATAAATGCCAAAGATATAGGTCAGTAAAGTTACGTGTAACGTCACGACGTGCTGCATTTTTTCGCATAGGGTGTGACGAAACACGTAACTTAAATGGGCTATATCTTTGTTAATTTTTGTTTCATCGAAAAAAGAAAAAAATACGTGTCCAATATTTATTTCTAATCTAAAATACGGACTAAATAAAATGTAATTATTTTGACCCTGGAAACTACCCTATGATGGTAAAGCAACCTAGGGCTCAAAAAATAAGTACTTATAGCCATTTTTCAACAAAAGTGGCGAATGTTGGCAGGAAAATAACAGCAGGAAGATGACGAGATACAAAAATATGTAAAAGCTTCGACTAAGCCGTCCTTTCTGTATTCTAGATACAATATGAGAGCAAAAGAGGTGGCGAAAAGCGTCAGAGCGAGGCAACCCTAATGGTCCAGCCTCTGCATCAGCTCGGTTGGTATGACAATAATGGTCAGCCTCGCGTGGAACACTACGCGCTGTCGACGACTTGGGGTCGGTCCGGACGGTTACCGAACAGTCGGACGGTGAGCTACCCATTGCTCGCCGATGCTAGCTAGAGCTGAGGATTGTTTGATAAAGTTGCCGAGGATTTCTGTGCCATATCTTCGAAGTTCATGATTAGATCGTAACAACATTTCAATGGGACCAACTTGGAAGCATAACCTTTTAATCAAAAAAAGAATTTACAAAATCGGTCCACAATTGACCGAGATATAGGTGAAAATACATAAAAAAAACATACATTCAGCCGAACATAGAACCTCCTCCTTTTCGAAGTCGGTTAAAAAAGGGACAACAACGCAAAAACAACCCTCTTCAATGACACATAGATAGGTCCAATATTTAAACTGGGTGACTCGGCTCAAGGTCATATGCAAGTTTATGTCATTATAGTATAGCGATGACGTGGGCGGGGCGCGGCGGCTTCGAGGGTAATCAAGTAATAGACGTCTGATGAAGACAATCATACCTATAGCACTCGAGGCAGGCTATGTCAACGTATCGATTGGGTCGCTGTTGCATGTGTTGTGTACGTCGCGAATAGTGTCCGCTGCGGGCTTGTCTGCTTGTCACAGACGTTTCTTTTACAGTCAATTACCCTGCAGTAGTGCACCAATGTAAAGGTTGTCTTTGAAAGAATGCATGCGAAAAAACCTCATATTGTTTAGTACTTAAATTTTGATACAAGTGGGAAAAGTTGTTCACAGCTATAGAAGAGGGTTGATGCAAGAATCGTGGGGATTACTTTGCGCCCAACCTGATATGATAGACCTCACGCACTTATCTGTACTAGTGCGGAAAACAGTAAATGCGTACCTAAAAGCGGTAGGAATAAGAGCGTTTTTCGAGTAAGTGTATTGAAAAATATACTGATTTACTCTATGTAAAAAAGAATATACCTACTCATTGATCTTCTTGTAATTCTTATAAATATATAAGTATATATATAAGAGTTATATGTAGGTATCTACCAACACAATAAAATATTTTTTTCTTTTCAAATCAATTCTCCAACATTACCAGAGCTCTAAAAGCTAACCAAGGATAAACGTTTCATTTATACGTACGTACGTATATAATACGCAACACAAAAAACAGAAGCACACCGCCCGCATCCGGTGTAGCCACTACATAGTAGCAAATTGCTCGCTGAAAAATCTTATGAGTAGCCTTTTAACACTGTAACCACATGGACATAATTATGAACAATTTCCTCATACTGATAATGATAGATATATGCAGTTTTATCTCGTAATTTAGTCAGAATGGTACAACGTTATAGCTAAAGCAATGATAATTTTCGCCGCCCAAGTCTTAAATATTCACGGTGGATCACACAGTTGAGGTGTGCCCTGCTTGGGCGGAGCATCGCCGTGCGTGGGGGCGATCGTCGGCGGAGACTTCTCGCGCCGGGCCTTGCTTGAGGCCATGGTCCGGAGCGAGGAGGAGTGGCAGGCGGTCGCCGACTTCTGCGAAGCAGTAATGCTCGCAAAGGAGGAGGCCGAACGCATCAGGCAACGGCGTTATCGCCGCCGCCGCCGCCGGGATTCTGATCCCGATTTCCGGTTACTGTAGGCGCGGGCTTGCGGACAGTGAGCAATGGGTAGCTCGCTGTCCGGCCGTCCGGTAACTGTCCGGACCAAGCCCAAGTCGTCGACGGCGCGTGCTGTTCCCGCGCGCCTCAAGGAGTTGTCAGCAACAGCAGGGACCCAGCCGGGTCGAAGCCTACTGGGGCCAGGATTATCCGAAAAAAAAAGCCCCGGTATGAAGGCTAGAACCATAAAAAAAAGTCTTAAATATTTCCACTTTCCAACCTGAAGTAGGTTGGAAGGTGGCACATAAAATTCTCAACCTGCCAACTTAGGTGTGTATGGCTAGATTGAAAGACAGGATTAAGTCCCCTTCATTTTTTGCCGCCCTGGGCAAATGCCCGACTTGCCCCCGTTTATATCGGGCCCTATTATCTGCAGGTTGTCAAAGATTCTAGTGCGGGGCAATGGGACGCGGTGACGTAGGGCTAGGGATGTGCTCACTTATGGACTTTTTAGTCTAACAATACTTATTTAACTACAAGATGTTCAAGATTCAGATTAACTTAGTAACTGAAGTAGATAGGTGACCTACTGCATATTGCCATGAAACGTCCAGACGAGAATACAATACCTCGTCTCGAATGTGTCATGTGTGTACTAATGGCGGAAGAAGCTCGGATACCGGTTGCATGTGTCAAGAGATGGATTCATCATCACGATAAATACCTGATATATTTATAGAAGGAGAAACTGACTGACTGACATATAAAAGCACAGCCGAAACTTTTGGGACTAGGAGTGTGCGCACAAGGTTTAATTTTATGACTTAGGCGAATATTAAAAGAGGATTTTCCAAAATTCGGCTCCTAATGGATTTAATAGGGTTCACTGTTTGTATGGAAAACACAGTTTTATGTGAGCGCAGCAGCTGGCAGAAGCTAGTCTCAATATACTCGTATTTCGTCTATCTAGTGATCTTCGTTTGTCTATGACGAAGCGAAATATTGTTTTTCATTTTAGAAGACATCCACTACATTCAGTTTTACAGATCAAACGAGGTTGAATTGTGTGATACTATTACCTACTGACTGAACTGACACATTATACATAACATACCTACATGCAATATATGATATACGTAGGTTTACATAATTATTATATTTCACACTTCCTGTACGTGAATTACGGCGAAGGAACTTTTTATGTGAAACGCAATATATAGTGTAACGTGGGAAAATTATATTAATATAATAATAATAATATTCCACAACTTTCACACAACGCTGTCTATTCCTAAACTGAGCAGAGCTTGTGCTATGAGTACTAGACATACTTATATATTCCTAAATACATACATATTATAGATAAATTACACCAAAACACAGTGAACAATGATCATGCTCATCATACAAATATTTGTCCCGGGTATATTCGAGGAAAACCATAAGTTTTCCTCGAATGAAATAAGTATTCTACATAAGGGGTCTCACACAAATCTACAATGCGATGCGATATGACCGCCGCCGTATCGCAAAAATCTGTGATGCGATTGCGCGATGCGATTTCGACGCAGCATCGGCTCAGGTGACCATATAATGTGGGATACGAATCAATTCGCCATTTTTTCGATGCGTCAAGCGAGCTCACAGATTTTTAGGATGCGAGTTCGCTTCATAGCTTTGTGTTTGGGCTCTTAAACCGTTGCATGGTTTTGACATGACTAAAGAAGATTTATTAATCACTTTTTCATTAAACCCCAAGCGAACGCCGGCGGTCGCGCACCTATTGTCTTTCTATTGTGTCTGTAATTTCCACGATTGAAAGGTTAAACCAGAGTCCAACCTATGACGTCTCCAATTTTATGTCGTAGACAACCTCTCCCTGTTATAAAACAATACCTTTACCTATACCTTTGCCTATAGCTTTACTTACGTCAGACTTTAATGAATCAACTGTATTCTCGAATGACGGTTTACTACCCGGTATATTGACTTAGGTATATGGTATTTTCTGGAGTGAACTTCGATATTCGAAACTACAAAAAAAAAACTAAAATTGGTACGAAGCATCTTGTATACCTACCCTACGGATTGATAGGTAGGCTCTAGGTTGGTTGGCACATACTGCCGAACATTGCCTCTCTCTGCTTGGCTGCCGTCCTAATTTGACAAAATTCGTTTCCTAAAACTGGAATTAGTTTTTATTTATTTTATAATCATGTGTCCGTTTCCACTGATGAAAGAAGCTCTACAATACCGCCAAAGTCGCATGGGAAACGCCTGGATGGGGGGTACATAGAACCAGGAAACATGACAGAAAGGTATTAAGGTCTTTACCCAGCAGTAACTCACTTCAAACTGTTATAATAAAGTAGAATCGCACACGTCACTTATCGGCTACTTATCATAATTCAATCAAGTATGGTAGAACTTTAACTACTACAACTGTCAGCACTGTTAATAATGGTTGAAAGTACTTATTTACTTCCACAATAAGGACCGATGACTTGGGAAGGGTCGCAGGAATCCGATCGACACTTGAAAGGCAAAATTATCTAACTTTACACGAGAGTGATATAAAGTTATTTTTTTATTTTCGGATTATTAATTTGATAAAAAAAATATGTTTAAGTAAGTGCAAGCGTTTTGTATAATCTACACTAATATAATAAAGAGGAAAAGTTTGTTTTTTTTGTTTGTAGGAGGTAGTCTGAAAGCACTGGTGTGATAGCTAAAATTTTTTCACCGATAAAAAGCTGCTTTATTCTTAAGTGACATAGGCTATATTTTATGTACGCGGGCGAAGCCGCTGGCAAAAGCTAGGTAGTTCGTCTATAAAATACACACAGGCCCGGCAGGTCACCGTCGCGTCTTTCATTAAGCATATTGTCGCCGTTACTTCTGAAGCCTAAGGCAATTTGCGTCTCTTCTGAAAGTATTTATTACCTACGTCAAGATGTTAGGATGACCAAAATTCAAGGAAAAGATAGCAAAGTAGTTACTCTGACAGTAGGTACTTATAATGTTTTATCGACCGTACAAAACATTGGTCTCAAACAAAGAATTTAACATATCATAGGCATAGATACAATTTCTCAAAACAACATGTATATCTAAAGTAGCATCACGTTTTTTATAGGCATATTGAATTTTCTGGGTTTTCTCTCTTTCAGCACAAAATCTAAGGTTTTCAGCACTTATGTATGTGCTGAAAACCTTACATTATTAATCAAAGTTTT
The DNA here is from genome assembly GCA_929112965.1 of Mythimna albipuncta. Classification (NCBI taxonomy): domain Eukaryota; kingdom Metazoa; phylum Arthropoda; class Insecta; order Lepidoptera; family Noctuidae; genus Mythimna; species Mythimna albipuncta. Next base: position 6,489,307 of record OV815973.1, read on the forward strand.
CATTAATAAGACCCAATGTTTAGTTTTCGAAAGGCTGCCATATTTTCAGTAGGTATACATGTTTAATGTAGGTGAAGTATTTTTTCTCTTGCCAAGGTTTCAGGAAATATTGTGAAATTGTATGAATCCACTGTGAATGAGTCGGTACGTGAGTATTGGATATGAATGTGGTTTATTTATACAAAAAAACAGTCGAAATTAATAGAGTATAATATACACCGTTAAATCTTAATCGTTTTAATCCCGTGGAGGGTCGATCCGGTACATGAAACATTATCGATATGTCAAAATAAAATTAAAAAAATAAAGTACCTTTTTTTCAATACTCGTATTAATTTACGCATGTACGAAATTAATTTCTTTAAGAAAACGTCAGCTGAGCGAGTCCAATGACCTGTAATTAATAGTCGGCGTTGCGTACAAACTATATACAAGACGGGTTATACGAGTTTTGAAAAAAAGGTACTATATTTTTTAATTTTATCATTTGTTTCATGTCATAACCGGATCGACCCTACACGTGATTAAAACGATTACAATTTAGCGGTGTATAAGAAGTAAATATTGACACACTCCGGCTTCGAATGAGTACAAAGTGTGCATGCCGTGGCCAGATCTTAGAAATTGATCACTTCATGATGTGCCTAAGTATCACTAGCCAGATCGTTTTAAACGTTAAAGTTTGATGACATGTCAATCCTCGTTTGGCCTACTTTCTTTAAACTTTTTATTAGGTATCATAGAAATCTTACATCAATGATATGGCCAAACGAGGATTGACATATCATCAAATGTTAACGTTTATACAATCTGGCTAGTTTTAGTTGGTCATATTCATATCATAAAGTGATCAATTTTAAGATCTGGCCACGACATACTATATCTACACCTTTCTCGTATATAGTCCTTTCTAAACCACAACAACAACCACCAACAACCAACAACCACATCAACATCCGTTGAGGGTTTAAGGACGAGTTAGTGGATAAACAGACTGATGCGGAAAGCCATTTTGCTTTATACTATATAAAGATAGTCAAGTAGTTCCTAGTAATAATTATGGGCTTTATTTTCTTATTAATACTTACAATAAAGGAAATTGTTGAGATTTAAGATTACTTATTTACCCCGTGCGTCGAAGGACTGAATCAATCTGCCCACTGCAGTCTCCCCGTCTGATTATAATTTAGGTGTCTTCAAGGCTAGGGTGATTATACTCTTAATAACCTAGTGCGCCTCACCATCAACGATTGCATCACTGCTCACCATCAAGTGGGATCGCAGATTATAACATTTAACAAAAAAACTCCTTTTGATCAACTGGTTAAACCTTTTTAATAACAGAAGTGTTCACTTAGCGTTCGCACCATCGCGGACATAAGAATCAACCGAATTTTTTACATTTGTTTATGTAGATTTTTCAAATTTTAACTTGATTAGAGGGGTCTACTGTAACTAAGGAATAAATAAAATACGAATTAAGTACTCGACGTTAATTATTTGGTCCTGTTAGCTGGTGGTAAAGTAATAATTTGAGTCCTTTTGTGAACAATGTTTCATCAGCAAAAACAAAGAAATCACAATATTAACAAATACTTGGATTGCAATTATGTAATCATTAGAAAGAAGCATATTATAGGACACTGCATTGAAAAACTATCTAATTAGTAAAATATCGAATAAGGTATATAATTTAAGTTTAAAGTTATACGTAGTAATATGACATTAATATTTGTACCAAGAAATTGTATGAAACTAGCTAATTATGTACTGTTAAGTTTTATATGATGATTATTTTACACGGTTCTTTTTTTTTTTTTGAAAATGAATTGTCATTTGATGTTATGATTTACAGATTTATCAGCTTTTACCGAAATATCCAGTTTAGTATCACTAAACTGGTTCGGGCGAATCTACCCAAGGACATTTTAAAAAGTTGACATTTGGCCCACATGCCAGTTTTTGCGTGTGCGAGATATCCCATAACCTAGAAATTGTGCTTACTTTACACTGCTACTAAACTACACTACAATTAACACAGTTTATATAAATAGTTAATAATATTACGACTCGGTATTTACATAAATACTTAATTTTACAATTAAGAAACGTTTAATGGCATGTGATGTGACTAATGCCTTAAACAGTTTAAAATTGCCTTCGATATTGTTTGAATAACAGATAACCTAAGAGTTTATTATATACTAGCTTCTGCCAGCGACTTTGCCCGCGTGAAATTATATTACTTCATGCAAATTTTGGATCCCCTTTCACCTCCTTAAAAGTTGAATTTCCAAAAATGCTTTCTTAGTGCCCGTTTACACCATAAAAAGAAGCCTTCTGCCTAATTTCACATTCCTTGCCTTGTAGTTTCAAATGTGCGTTATATATCAGTCAGTCAGTTTCTCCTTATAAATATATTTACACTAATATAGTACATACAGAGGTAAAGTTTTTTTTTTTATGTTTGTAGTAAGTAGGTAATCTTTGAAACCAGCAATCTCTGAAAAAAGGTTTTTGCAATCGGACCAGTAAGTCTTTTTGCGAAAATTTTAGCATCTATATGAAGCTGCTTTATTCCCGAGTGACAAAGGCTATATTTTATGTATGCGGGCGAAGCCGCGGGCAAAAGCTAATGTATAATATAGATGTAGAAGACACTCATAATTCCTCACCCGTTATCAAAGACACCTTGTTTATAGACACTAATTATTTATCTAATTAATCTACGCAATTAACGCTGCAACTATTATCGCCCATCATATTCCCGTTTAGCGTCCCATGCAATTAACTTAATGCGGCAATTTTCTTTGTCTTTTTTTAATGTTCGTCAAACAATTTCGAGTTACAGGCATTGTAATTATGGAGCTAAATAATGATGACGACAATAAGTTAATAATTACTAAACACTTTTAGGTAATCATTGTTTTTACATAAATAGGTAAAGATGATCCTTCGCTGGGTGGCGTGTAGCAGCTGAATGGGAGTGGCTAATGAAAACATAACTATATATCAGTGGTCACAGTATATTATTGCAGAAGTCTAAATTCTGTAGGATTGTTCAAAAGAGTTACCTAACACAACCTTGGAGCGCAAAGGGCAACAGAAAGAACGCGGGTGAGTTTCAGACGCAATCCATCCAGATCGGGAGAAGTTTTAAGATTTGATAGTTTATAAATACTAGTAGTATTTACTTTACTATTAGTTTATATTTATATATATAAACATTTATAGTTATACATTGAAATCGGCAACAAAAGGTATATAAATGCTTTCGCGAGGGATCACCAGGAAGAGTGGAGAGCTAATATCTAACTTGTACCCTGAGGTAGGATTATTATCCTAATTATTATAGTTATTATTCTAAGAATAATACATAGTGTTTTCCACATCGCTGCCAAATTAAAGGTTTTTTTAATGTTTTAAACTAGTACCTACTTGACTGAGTTTCCTGATGATAAGCAGTGATGCAATCTTTGATGGTGAATCGCACCATTATTTTTTCGTATAGATTCTCTCTAGCTTTGAAGATACCTAAGTTGTAATCGGACGGGAAGACTGCAGCAGGCAAATTGTTATAAAATGTTGGCAAAAAGTGTCCAACAGACTGACGGCATGACCACATTTTTATGGCGATTCTTAAACTGACTGAGGTAGGCCAGCACTTGGATCACGCGAACTATCAAGTAGACGTTATCTAAGTAGATTAAAAGTTATAATGATTTTAATGAAATACTACTTGTAGTTATTACTATATATGAAGTGCTAATTTTAATTCGCGTTTCATTTATTCATTTACCAAAGTGATTACAAAGTTATAACAAAATAGCTGTAGTACTGATACATAACAATAGTTTTTTTCTATTATAGGTAACAAGTCGAAACAGCTGTTTCCTCAAAACCGGTGTGCTTGATACTGGTGAGCAGTGACCGTACAACAAATAAACGTAATGACAACTGATAAAGAACACCTGAGCATTTAATTTAGATTTTTCCTTACCTTAAAATGTTTGCAGTGAAGAAAACGTCCTTTAAAACTACAAGATAATAAAATATTTATCACTGTTTAATTCACTAAACTAAAACACACAGATCTAAGTCACTAAGTTGTACAATTATGCAAATTACTGTGCAATAAATATTATTAAATTTATTTCTAAGTTTACTTATTTCTTTTTTTTTAAGAGCGGCAATGAATAAATTCGCGTCGTGTTTTGCGAAGCGGAAAACGGCGAGGCGCGTGCGGTCCGTCGCGCGGTGCCGACCGACCAGAGCCCGCGAAGCCTCAGCCCCGACTCTTTATAAACACACCGACTACGCGCCCTTAACAAACGGCAGTTTTTAATTACAACAATTATTCGTTCTAGTTAGGACGAGATTTCTGCCAGTTCCAGCGACCGCTCCGCCGAACTTCCATCCCATTTACTTTGTTTATATATGTGTTTATTTTTAGTCAATACCGAGTATTATTTACATTGGAGCAGCAAAGTGAATCGGCTATAAAATATGCTCATTTCCATGTCTTCACGGACATAACGCACGGCTACTCGAGCTTTATCCCGCTCGTAAATCTTCTGCTCAACAAATTTTCGGTTATCCACATACCACGTGGTCATAAAAGCCAATAAACATTGAGTAGTAATAAAGTACGTATCTTGGTCAGTATATTATTATGGCACACTAAGTGTATCTGATCTCTCTCAGTGGATACGGCCAGCATCTGCAATCTGCGCATACGCATTAATATTACGAGCCCAGACATTAAGATAAAGACTCGGATTCTTTTAAGGATACCTACCATTATACTTTCGTATCGATTTGGCTTAAATTTTGTCCGGCCAATATGTAGCCACCTCATTGATATATTGTAAGACAGGTACGTTACGCGCTAATATTGCAATCAGAAAAATGTGATTCCGTGATTTATTTTTGTACTAGCTTTTGCCCGCGACTTCGTCCGCGTGGAATAGTGACTTCCGGCAGAAAAGTATAGATAGCTGTGCCCGCGTCTCCGTCAGCGTGTAACTCCTTGTGTATTAAGTTAATGTATTGGTAATATTTATTATTTTTATTTATATTGGTAATATTGTTTAGATCACGTTCACATGAGGCTTAACCCTTTATAAGACACAGAACTTAAAAATATTTATTGCTTTTAAACTTTATAATAATGTGTTAAGGTTCAAATTTTGGTGGCAATATAAGTACCACTGCCTTATAAAGGTAAGGTAAAGGTACCTATAAAACGAAAATACTTCAGTGCAAAGCTTCCGGGTAAACTATATTGAAAGTTGACCCGTCCGGCACGTGAACATAAAGATTTTTAGAACTGCTAACACGGGAGAGAGCAACATACAACTGACCATGCGAGAAACAACTGACACTGAGATCTACTCCAGCAACACCAAAAGTCTGCCCTTGAGCCTTGTTAATTGTCATTGCATAACACACCGATACTGGGAATTGCGTCCTTTTAAATTGGAATGGAAAATTATTTGGTATTAAGGGTATTCTGGGAATAAAGACGGTTTCTCCTGCACCGCAACCTGTTAAAATTTGAGCCTCGATTATATTTTGTTGCAACTGGGTTACTTTTAGTCGAGTTCCATTGCAAAGTTGTGGTGGTCTTAAATTTCGGAGCAGAATAATCGGTATCCCAATTTTTAAACAAATTTCATGAGCGGGAAGTCCGGGCATATTTAAAGAATTTAAAAATTCTATCGGGTAATTAGTGGCTTCTTGTTCATCGACCATTCTATTTATTGATCTATAAACTTTGCTTTCCCCCTGTATATTCGACAGTATTTTGTTATTGATCTCAGATGCCTGGTCATTGCGAGGAGTTAAAATAGATCTTTCGCATAGCCAAGAATTGTCCCTATTTAATATATTTGTTACGTCACCGTAAACCGACGATATAAGATGTGGTTGAGATTGCACCATACAACATAATTCAGGCGTCAGAATAAGTTTTCCTTGGTGTAGTTGTGGATAGGTACCTTCACCAATCTTTAATAATGTGTCAGAAAATTGACTATCATCCGGGTTATCTCCAGTTCTCACTCGCATATTTATAGTCAAATGCACCGATTGTATATCACGCCATAAATAAGAGCTTTTCAGGCAAGCCCTAACCTCATCAGCTCGGGTTCCCCGTGGTATTACTGGTAAGGTTTGTCGGAAATCACCACAAAATAAAACCGTGATACCGCCCATTGGTCGATCATTTTGTCTTATATCCCTTAAAGTTCTGTCTACCGCTTCTACTCCTTTTCGATGGGCCATCGTACATTCATCCCATATGATTAAACTACACTCGCGTAATACCTTAGCTTTGTCGCTATTTCTTGAAATACTACAGGTTGGACTTTCCGTGCGATCTAAATCAATTGGTATTTTAAACATACTGTGAGCAGTTTTACCTCCTGGTAGCAATGTTGCAGCTATCCCTGATGAAGCTACGGCAAGAGCAATTTTACGCTGATTTCGAACATAAGCCAATATTAATTTAGTCAAAAAGGTTTTTCCAGTTCCTCCAGGTGCATCTAAAAACCATATTGTTCCCAAATTATTTTGAACACTATTGCACACGCGGTCATAAACTGAACGTTGTTCTGCAGTCATCATTGGGACACCGTTTTCTAATGTTGTCAGCAGTTCCATTAAATTGTAACCAATCTCTGCGGAATATTCCCTATTAGTTACCTCTCCGACTGAGGTTGGTGTTGGCAAACCATATTCACAGAGTGATTTACCGCCTACTGCTGTTAAGTCATCCTGAAGAGCTAATAAGCACTGATTTATGGCAAGATCACGGAAATTATCATTAGTTGTGCCTTCATCATTGTTAGGTATATTTCTAAGAAAGTCTTCTGCAAATTTTTCTTTATATTTTTCCCATAATTTTACAGCATCTGACAAATTACAAAATATGAGTAATGTTACAAATAAATGGCGTAACCGTCGTGGATTATCACTAACACAGGATTCTGCTAAAGCGTCATCCCAATGCTGATCATTTTCAAGCAAATGACGTGCTTGGCAAGCTGCTTGATAAGTGGGATAAACAACATCGTCTACTTTTCTCAAATCTATAAATGAGGTTGGTCCTCGCACGGTATGTAATAATAATCGCAAATAGAAACACTCAGCGTTGTTAGGATGAACGGTGTACACTCTACCAAGAACATGTTCTTTAAAAATACCTGACTCGCCATCTACAGGCCTGCCACGGCGTCTTCGATTAAAGACACCCCGTTGCTTATCGTAGGTATAATACGATGGAACTTCCTCATACAAAAGAGATTTTGCAAAATCATCAGTTTGGCAAAGTCGAAAGAATGCTAATAAAGTTGTTTGTCTAGGGTTCTCTAACCGTTCTGTGAAATTTTCGGCGTTGAAATATATACGTTGGCCGCCTTCAAGATGAACATCCAGATGAGTCACAGGTGGATATCTTTCGTGAATGTTGAAACTTAAGATCCGCCACACAGCTTCTGAAGAACTTATATATCTGCCTGACTGAAATCTTGTAACTTCATCATGTTCATTTCTCAAAGCAAATGTAGCTTGGTCACTGCCCTTATTAATATACTTACAAATATATTTTATTGACTCTACACTATTACACATTTCAACATTTATGTGAGCTTGAAATGCTCTGGACAACACAGGAGAATACGGAACGACCCACCTATTATCTAAAGTAACTTGTTGTCCAGACACTCGCTTTTCAACAGTAAAACCACCATTATCTCTTGAACGGCGACGATATAATGGGTATCCATCATGTCCTGTTACAGTGTCATCCACTAAGGCTTTTGGATATCTTTTAGTGCAACGACCGTCTTGCATGCAAGGAGAATTCCCGTTAAATGCACCACATGGACCATGTATCATATGAGTTTTAACAATGTCGTATAACACGGGATCTGCAATCGGACTTGGAATTTCAGCACTGATTAAACTGTCTACATCATTAGGTCGAACCTTATCTTTTAACCAAAGCAGGATATGTGCGTGAGGTAAGCCGCGTTTTTGCCATTCAATACTATACATATAACACAATACTTCTCCAAAAATGTTATCTTTGGTAAGTAGATCTATCATTGATTTTAATTTTAAATGAAAAACTCTTGCTATGATATCATGGCGGTCATGCGGTGCTTGACCCTCAAGAAGCTCCCGAGTAATTTCATCCCACTTAGGATTGGTAGTTACAGTAATAAATAAGTCGGGACGTCCATATTTTCTTACGTAACAAAAAGCATCTTGAGTACGTTCGTGCATGTATCGTGGACCACCAGTAAAAGAAGAGGGCAAAATAACTAAACGACCCATATTCACCGTATCGTTATCTTGCTGCATGGCGTCGCGAAGGTGCACGTATTCTTCAGCGCGCAGCTGCCTTTGATTAGATCGTATATAAACTAATCTTTCGGTTTCAATTTTTGCGTACATGTCTACAATAAACTGATTGAATAAGCCACGAAAACGTTGAAAGTATACAAACCTATTCCGTCTTACTTGCAAGTGGTAACAGTAAAATTGAAGGCATGAAATCTTTTTATTATAATTAGGTGCGCCTGTACGCGGATCAGTTTGGTATAAAGCAAAATTATAACCATCTTCCCCTCGACAGTATATCAAAGGATATTGCAAACTGTCGTAAGCCCTGTGGGTTTCATAAATACGTTGCAAACGATTATCTCTGGAACGGATAACGATATCACGCCTATCACATTCCTGGTCGACCAATACCACAGCAACTTCATTCGTGGATGGAGCATTATAACGCCCAGGGTGTTCCTGAGTTGGACGCCTATCGGCATTTATAACAATTTTATAATTGTTATCATCATCTCGAGGAAGAGCTTCTAATGCCGATTTAAAACTGCATACATACGAATTAACCTGATGCAACATGTTCTGAAGTTGTGATATGAGTTCAGTATTTAAATTCGGGAAATATTGATTTCTTATATTCGACTGTTCGTTGTAGTCGGATACAAAATATATTTGAAGAAACTTAGGTTGGTTTTCAGGCAAAAGGGATCCTATCAAATGGTAAACCTGACCTTGTATCTTAAAAGTAGGCATGAAATGACCTTCTGAGATTTGTTGAGCGCCAAAGGATGTCATTTGAAATGCACTATTATAAGTGCGAATATTATCTAAAAACTGTTTAGATTGTATATGTTCCCCTAAAAGTAGTGATTTCAAAGGTTCCGGTGGGTCTTCGAATGAAGGCAAATTTATTTTACCTGTAGAACAACAGAAACCAGCTGACTCCTTACTCCACTTTGCAGCATTACAAAAACGACATACCACGTTCATATCGCCTATTACAGAAGATGATCCGTAATCAATTGTGAGGTTATAAGCAAACCCACTTTTATATTTGTCGGACCAAACCACCGAATTTCTAGATTGATCTTCTATGTGTACATCTAAGTTATTAAGGCTATGTCGAAATCTGTCTGCAGTAAGACGGGCCTCTCGCTGTTCATCCGTTTCAAGAGACCGAATATTTTCGATTCTTAATCTTTCATTAGACAAACTTACTGATCGTTCTTGTCTCAAAGAATTATAATATTCGCGTACCGACTCTAGTCGTTGTTCATGCTCATGTGCGTCTTCGAGAGATCGAATAACATTATGGTGCACCCTATCATTTGTCAAACGGTCTTCATATTGAGTTAAAGTTTCAGATTCTCGAGATAAAATATGACGTTCGCGGTCAGCTGTGAGACGCAATTCCCTCTCAGTGTAGGTTTCTGACTCGCGAGACAATATATGACGTTCGCGGTCAGCAGTGAGACGCAATTCCCACTCAGTGTAGGTTTCTGACTCGCGAGATAGTGTATGCCGTTCGCGGTCAGCAGTGAGACGTAATTCCCTGTCAGTGAAGGTTTCTGACTCGCGAGATAATGTATGCCGTTCGCGGTCAGCAGTGAGACGCAATTCTCGTTGTGACGCAGTTTCAGCATCTCGGGATAACACATGTTGTTCTCGGTCAATGGTAAGCCTCAGCTCTCGTTGAGAAGAGCTTTGAGACGCCCGTGATGTAGCTCGTCTCGCTCTGTCAGCTGCTAATCGCATCTCTCTCTCTGGAGAGCTTTCATTGGCTCGAGAGGTTGAGGCACTAACTCTCATAGAGTTTAACCGATGTGCTCTTTCCTCTGCCGATTCTTGAGAACGCGCATTTCTCATCCTTTTAGCATCTCTCGAATTTCGAGATAAAGATGGTCGTTTTTTAGGTGGCATTGTGTATTTTTAATCGACGGTAACTGAAGCTACCTTACACTTACAATTATATATAGTAATTATGTAATAATTACGAAAATAAACTATTAATATAATTAAACACTACCAATTACGAAAATAAACTATTAATACAATTAAACACTACCAAAATAACTAATATAATAATTACGAAAATAAACTATTAATATAATTAAACACTACCAATTACGAAAATAAACTATTAATACAATTAAACACTACCAAAATAACTAATATAATAATTACGAAAATAAACTATTAATATAATTAAACACTACCAATTACGAAAATAAACTATTAATACAATTAAACACTACCAAAATAACTAATATAATAATTACGAAAATAAACTATTAATTTAATTAATCACTACCAAAACCTCTTATACCTAAAACTAATAATATATTTAAACACTACCATAATACCTATTATATAAAATAACAACAAAACAAATCTAAAAATAAATTATTCAAAGACTAAAAGTCGTGCTGATAAGCACGGTTTGCAAATAACAATTATTGGTTGTCAATAAGGTCGAACAGTCTGAACGTCTATTCGCATCAACAGCCAAATATTGAATGACGCTCGAGCGCGGACCCCCCGCCTTTTTATACCTCCCGCCACGACGCGCGTCGAGCGCGGCAACCGATACACAAAAATAATCCTTATAGCATGACTCTGTATTCACGCGCGATGACTTATTATTTCATGTATAACTTTGGTGTTTCTACACCGATTTACATGATTCTTTTTTTATTGAATAGGTAATAATGTTAACTTTTTTTAATTAGGGATGAGTGATAGTGTTGTAAACGTTAGAGTAGACAAATACAATCAGAAATCTCCGAATTGCCAAGCTATCGGGAGTTTCACGTGTTATTGTGAGTCAACCATAAAAGATAGACATATGCTGTCGAGGAATATTTTTTATATAATTTTAGGGCGAATATTTCCGTCATACATGATTTCTATGTAGCTTTAACCTATAAGCCTGCACACGCGACGGAAGCTTAAAAAATGGAGTATCTTCTCCCGTTTTCCCAATATTTCCCTTCACTGCTCTGCTCCTATTGATCGTAGCGTAATGAAAAGTATACTATAACCTGCCCAAGAGTATGAAGAATAATTGTGCCAAATTTCGTTGAAATCCGTCGAGTAGTTTTTGTTTCCATAACGAATATACAGACAGACAGACAGACAGACAGACAGACAAAAATTTTACTGATTGCATTTTTAGCATCAGTAGCGATCCCTAACCACCCCTTGATAGTTATTTTTTAAATATATTTTATGTACAGAATTTACCTCTCTACAGATTTATTATAAGTATAGATAATTTGTAAAACGCATAAAAGCAACACGAAGGTATTTTGATAACCTTAATCTTACTTACAACAAAAAAAAAAAAAAATATTATGCGTAACACGCCCGTTTATGTGAGTGGGTGAAATTAAGCCACGGGGGCTTGTTTCAGCGGTCCACTTACACCGTGTAAGTATTTTCATTTTGCTTGGCGAGAGTCGCGGTAATCCGATGGATACGAGACGCACAGGACCGCTCGTTGTGGCGATACTTAGGGGAGGCTTATGTCCAGCTGTGGACATCCTTCGGCTGAAATGATGATGATGATGAATTTCTGACATAAAACCGAAGTTTTATGTTTTTTTGTTTTTTGGGGTAAACGCTCTCATAGGTGTAATGGTCGTAAATTCGTGGACATCGCTGCTAACCTTATGCTTATTTTTAGTCACCATTAGGTGACTGGAGTAAAAAAAATTCTGATTTCGGCATTTAAAGCTTAGTATTTCTCTTTCTCAGTCGTTATATATAGCGAATCTTGGTGGAGGCCTAAGTTCAACAGCGCACGTGTTTCGGTTGAAATTATGATGATGATTTTCTCAAACTCTAACCTGTCATTTGGTATTATAGTAGAATTTGAGATGTGCCTAACTGGCTAAGAGCAGTGGTCGCCGAGTGATAGCGGTCCCAACTTACGTGTTGTAGGTCCCGGGTTCGAACACAGCCAAGCGCATTACTTTGTGTAATTTATTTCATCACCACTGCTCTCAAAACGGTGAAAGAAAACATCGTGAGGAAACCGGCATGTCTTAGAACCAAAAATTCGAAGACATGTGACACCACCAACCCGCACTGGGCCCGCGTGATGGATTATGGCCCCTTGCCTCTCCTAGAGAGAAGGCCTGAGTCCCAGCAGTGGGAACATTGTGCTATGCAATACTAACTAGCTAACTCAAAATATTCAGAAATTCGCCCTCGACAACAATAATAGCTCGATAATAGCTAGCCCAAGCTAGCCAGGTAAAGGTTACGAGTTCGATGTCGGACCCTGTTAGCTGATATACTGTCGTTTATATTAGTAAATAAATAAATCAGACTAAGCGAAGATTACAGAAAATCAGGACTAAGTAGATGTTGCCGACCGATGAGGTGATGCGGATCGCGGGAATCCGATGGATGCGAGACGCATACCACTAGTCAGAGGCGTAGCGTAACTAATTTAGACTTGAGCGAAGGCGCATCAGCCAGGCTTTTTTTTCTTTCATAAACGAGACAGCGACTGTCACAACCCAGTGTTCAGCCACTACGTCGCTTACCATCAGGTGAAATAGTGATCAACGCACACGCGAGCCCCCTTTGGGTACAACCTACTTGAGCACCTATGTCCAGCGGAGATCTTTCGGCTGAAATGACAATGATGGCGATGATCACTTTACTGAAACATTTAATCTTCATGACTGTTAGGTATCATAGACCACTTCCTAGTTATGGCAATAATACAAGTTTACGGCATCTAACACTAGTGAATTGACGATGATGACGGTGCAAAAATGTCTGAAGGGAAAATCGAAGGAGATCTGAAATAAATCAAAATCAAACCACTTAAAAATCCCTATTACCGCGCTGTCCTTCCGCATGTCCGTTCTGTCTGTCAGTGCAGGGCCCGATCTAGCCATTTAGCCGCTCCGGGCAAAGATAATTTTCGCCACCCTTTAAATCATGAGTCTTAAATATTTCCACTATCCAACTTAAAGTAGGTTTTTTTTTTGGTGGGTAAAAATCATCCAAATGACATCCCCCGCCCTTGGGCGGAGCAGGAGGTAGTTTCAGACTCTTACCTATGACTAAAATACCCACCCCGTTCCTTCTAGCCTTTCATACCGGGGCTGAGCTAACTTTCGGAGCTAACCCTGGCCCCAGTAGGCTTCGACCCCGCTGGGCCCCTGCTGTCGCTGACAACTCCATGAGGCGCGCGGGAACAGTGCGCACCGTCAACGACTTGGGTTCGGTCCGGACAGTTACCGGACGGTCGGACAACGAATTATCCATTTCTCGCCGTCCGCAAGCCCGCGCCGGCCTATGGCCGGTGACGGTGGCCGGAAATCGAGATCGGAATCCCGGCGGCGGCTGGGGAGCTGTGAGCACCGTTGATGAAGCCGTGAGGTCTTTCCAGCCACGCCTCAAAGAGGGGACTTACCGCTATAATTGTGGCGTGCCTTTAACCCTGAAGTAGTTTGGAAGGTAGCACATAAAATTCTCATCCTGACAATATGGGTTTGAACGTGGGACATCGTGGCTAGGTTGGAAGATAGGAATAATTAAGTCAATTTTGCCGCCCCTCATTTTTTGCTGCTCTAGGCAAATGCCCGGCTTGCCCCCTCTTAGATCCGGCCCTGCCTACATGTAGGTATTTCTATTCATAAACAACGTACAGAAACCGGCACAATTTAAACTTGCACTTGGATTTTGAAGATGTGATTTTTAAATTTGAATTTACTTAAAAAATATAACCATTTTGTTATAATCAAATCTTATTTTTGAGTTTTCACGAAATTAACCTTTAAAAAGGAAATTTTTCATAGAATTTCCATTGCACTGGTAGAGATTTTGCCTGCTGAAGCTGAAAACAGCTCATGTCGAGGGGTCGGACCCATATAGATACTACAGTTACCAATAAGCAAAGAGATTTAAAGAGATACATTAATGTCTTTGCCAATAAGCTTTCTTATTGGTAATTACCAATATGAAAGCATTCTTGTTCTGGTTTTAATTTTTAACAACACTAATGGTGTGTTTTGCTCATTCAATGTCTATGCTTTCTTATTGTCTGTAAAACCTATGTTGGCCGGAGCACTCGACATGATTTGTTTTTAGCTTCGCCTTTGCGACAAACATTTTTAATGAATATGTGATACTAAACTTATTATAATATTAAACAAAAATAACTAAATAAGTACTTAATCCAACTTAATCCTTAGGATCACCTAGAAGAGAGTCCTAAAATTTACGCACGCTTATTTTCTACTACAATATCATCAGTCAGTTAGGAACATTGATATACAAAAAACCCTTAGGAAACACCGGCCTCATGTAGCTTTAATTGACGAAAAAAAAAAATTGACGTGTAAAAGTGTTTTATAAAACCTACTTGCCAAATAAAGATCATTTATCGGTTTTATGAACCCCGGAGTACAATTGACTTCACATACCTTCGACAGGCCTAGTAGTTAGTGGCCCTGACTGCTATGCGGGAGGGTGTGGGTTCGGTTCCCACCCAGGACATTATTGTGTTTTCAAATAAACACTAGTTACCTATTAGTAGAATGGTTTTTATCGATGTAAACAAAATTCCGTGACCAATCTATGAAAAGTGTGGCGAATATAAATTAGAGCGCGAAGGAAAATTACTTTGTAACCGTCTTAGAAGCAATTGAAGTAGGAATAATGATTGAAAGAACCTCCTGAACCTGTTTTATGTTGTTTACAGAGGTACAATGATGAGCAGAGACATGAATAATTAAGATATACGACGTACAAATTAATTGCAAGATCATTTCACTAGCGGGCTTCAGCGATGAAGTCAGCAGCAGTGTTCCAGCTGAACTGCCGACAACTGGAAATTAATCATTAATGACGGTATTGTCATATGACGTGGAATGAGAACTTTTTTCGGTTCCTTCAGACGGTCGTTGGCTGAAGTTATTTTATTTTTCAAATATTTTAATATCTTCTAGTTCGATTCAATTTACGATTGCATAGTATACGATCTCTCAGCAACATACTTTTCATGCAGATAAGTTAAGATAGCCACTGTCTCAGCTGTTGGGAAGACGTTACCTATGAAACAATTTAAAACAGATAAATCTCCTACATAGTATTTTTTCGTCAACTTAGTAGTCAACTGCAATCGTTAATAAACTAATACGGTTTATTTTATTGGCACTCGTAAACTGTTAACAGGTTGCTTCTACATAGTCAACTCAATCGGTCGAGGTGACTATTTCGAAACGTAGCCAAGTAATATGTGTTTAAATGATTCGTAAGTCCATTTAGGGTGTTGAGTCGAGACAAAAAGGGTCAGTCGTCAAACAAACGGTTGAGGCGATGTGGTGGCGTGGCGCGGCCGAGCGCGGTCGGCCTCAGGCGCCGCGTTCCAGTTTCAGCCAGTTTCTCCACCAACCACGACGTCCCAAGCTGATGGGTAATGCACTTCTATTAACCCCAACGAGCTGGTTACACAGTCGCTCCACGTCACAGGCAGCCTTTTAATTGATACGAAGAATTATAAAATATTTAATAAGTAGGCATTTTATGTTCACTTTGTGACATTTAGTTCTTCGCCTTCGCGTGGTTTGTATTGACACGCGACCATTTATTGTTTGTGAATCATAATCGTGTTGATAGGCATCTAATTTGTTACAATGTGATAAGTTTAGAAGCAACGCGCCGAGTGGTAACGGCCCCGACTTATGAGTTGTAGGTTGCAGGTTCAAACCCAGTCAGGCGCATTACTTCGTGTAATTTTTTTCATCACCACTGCTCTCAAAACGGTGAAGGAAAACATCGTAAGAAAACCGGCATATCTTAGAACCAAAAATTCGAAGGCACATAACCTTCACGAACCCGCACTGAGCCTGCGTGGTGGATTACGGCCCATTCCCTCTCCTACAGTGGAGGCCTGAGTCCCAGCAGTGGGAACATTAAATGGCTGATTATGCAATAAGATATTTTTATTTTTTTTATTTTGGAACTTATCAAATGAATTCTACGGATTGTCCCGCTTTCGGTAGAGCGGAAAAGGGTGTCACTCGTGTCAGCTGACTTTTACTAACTAAAACTCACCTGTACCATGAGTATAAAGCAATAGTATTTGTCGATACTGGATACCGACTACGTAAATATTTTGTATGGCAAATTTTGGTTCCGTAAGTGACCGCTAGAGGCGTTGTAGAATTTACCATACAAAATATTTACGTAGTCGGTATCGATTATCGACAAATAAAAAATGCGAGCCTATCGATAATAAAAAATAAAAGAAAATCCTTCAGTTATTCTTTGCGTTCCAGGACCGCGAGTGACCCTGTCGCTAAAACCGCCAGCCTTAGAAGGAGCATAATGTTTATATCGGCTTACAATCTAACCGGAGGTGCAGAGACTGCCGATCTGACCTCCATAAGCCACTAACTGAGTACTCGATTAGGAAAAAAAGAAAATGAAGAACCTGATAATAGTACCTACATTATGATATAAGATGGATATAAGTGTGTAACGTTAGTGGTTACCGACGAGATGGTATTTAGACCCGAGCCGTGGCGAGGGTCTTAAGAGAGCCGAGAACGGTAATCATTAATTAGTCACGTGTATCATACGAAGTTTTTCAATACACTTGTGAAAAAAATAACTATAAAACTAGTAAACTTTTGTGACGGTAAAAATCTGTTTTCATATGCGCGTCCATATTTGCCAAGTTGTATAGCAATGCTTATTCTCTGACCGAGGTAGAAGCCAGCCCTTGGGTCACGCGAAGAGTAGTAGTCAGGTAATTTACCTTTCGGTTGCATCGCTGCATTCATGAATAAGATCGAAATTACCGTTGAGGAAGTGACCGAGCAATTGGCTACTGCACTGCGTGTTTCAGGTTTCATTCCCGTACGGAACCATTAGATATTTATATGACGAGAAGATACCGCGTAGCTTCCCGAACGCTGCCCAGCCGAGTTAGATTCGACGGTTGACCTCTTTCTCGAAGTTAGACCTACCCAACTGGACTATCTCTCCGAGGTGGACGTAATCGTCCACAACTTCGTTCATAATCGTTTTTGCAATTGGGTTATTCGATACAATAGGTATTTATTTCTGGCCGTCGCTGACTGACGTCGCGGCACAAAACAGCACAGCGTGGTGTGCTGCGACAGCTCGAAGAATGCTTTGGCGTGACGCGGCATGACGCGTTACGTCGTTGCGTCCCGCAGCAAACCCAGCCACCCACTTCAACTAGTTCCGCTTTGCACGGATTCGAATTTGGGAATGAAACAGCATGCCACGAAGTGCCGCGGCACCCTGCAGCACGCTACGACGTGCCCTAGCATCCCGCGGCATGCCACGACGATCCGCGGTAGGTATATTTGTATAGAAATTAAGTACTATAATTCTAACCTCAATGAGAAATAAGGACAAAAATAACTTGATCAAAAATAAAATCCTTTGCCATACCGTACCTACTGTGCCGCGACGTTCAGTCGAACTCGACAACGCCAATTTCTCAATTGGGCCGGGGCTGCGAGTAGAGATTTGCGCTGCTAGATATGTGCCGTTGCTGGCAATATTTCCACTTCATGGCAATATTGCCGGCAACGGCACATACCTATCTAGCAGCGAGTCACATTAGCTCTCACACTGCACCCAACGCAAATTCCTTGCGTTCGAAGGAACAACCAGGGCAAACCCCCCGAAATATTCAAAATTTCAATGATAACAAGTCTAACAGTGGACATGGATATTTTGAAGCCAATTTTGGCTGTTTGGAGTTGATGACTTCTCATCGTTGAAGCGATCGGTGGCAACGACTTCTCCATACGGCGCTGCCCCCCTAGCCCAAGTTACAACCGTTTCGCTTGCGTCAAATACTTCGAGTTGGCCGCGTCGCCGAATCTTTTGTCCTGACCACGTGACTGAGCGTTGAGATGACGTCATTCCCGTACATCTGAAGCTAGCGATTAGCAACTTGATTAGGGGTACTGGTTCCGGCCAAGAGTACGAAGTGTGAGGGAATGAGAAGCAGTCACCCTGTCACCAGCCGGTGGGGGCGATCAACGGCCATTGGCCACCGTAGGCATGCGCTTGCGAGCAATGAATGGCTAGTTGGGTTAGCCCATCGTTTTGCTGTCAGGTAATGATAAGCTTGATTCGACGACAAGTGTTCCACGCGCGCCTCAAAGGTATGTCAGCAAAATGAACGGAGCTCAAAAGGGCCGACGTCTGCCAAGACGACGCGATTGTTCGAAAGAGTAAGACATAGCGTACACTAGTGACTTTTGTCACGGTGACAATAATTTTTCTACCCATTTTTTACCCAACTGTCACGTCTTCAAATGCGCGCACTACATGTTGGGTTCATAAGCACGGTGACTTTTTTGTCAAAAGTCACGGTAACAAAGTCATCAGTGCGAGCTATGGCTTACCGTAGCCCTGCAACACAAACGGTAACTGAAGGAACACAGTGGATTTTAGTCAGTAAAAGTCCGACACTCCCTTTTGCTCTACCCAGTGAAGACGTTATGTATTTGATGATATCTCCTCTGAAGAGAAAATAGAGTTAAAGATGTATCTAATTCTGAGAATTTAACATAGTTAAAAGCACCATTTGAAAGAAATATTCAAGAATATTTGCTACACACAACTATTCTCATTTATTATTTCGGCCGAAATAGGTGACTGATGTGGACTGTGAAGGCGGACACTGAAGTTAACCCAAACTTCTCGATGTTGATTTCGCCAGTGAAGGTTATACGAGTATTGATTTAGATTATCGTCGTTTTCACGAGAGCAGTGACTCGAAGGTTGATCTCGACGACATCCACCAACCCTCACTCAAGCCCACGTGCGAGGTTTACGGCCCATTCCCTTTCATAGAGATTTGAGAGTGTGACCCAACAGTGAGAATAGTATGAGGCAAATTAGAATTTTTTCATGTAAAAAGTTACAGAGCTAGTTAGAGCATAACCCAGATTTAAAGGCTAAAACTACAATTTTTAAGTTATGGCAAAAATTTTCAGTGTTTAGTGCTGTATCCTTTGAACCAATAAAACTAAGATCCCTAAAAAAGAGGAATTGTGAGAAAAGTGAACCTATTTCAGGTTCACTTTTAACTGCTGTATAATACTCCTTGGTATAACAAGCATGATGTTCATAATGCAAATGGTTCAAGATGACATAATCTTCAGAATAAATTAGTAGTTGTTAATAAAAAACAGTGATTGCCACACAAGATACTTTTATTGTACTCCTGTGCACATTTTTTGTTTTAGACTTAAGCCTAGGTGTTGGTCCACACACTACTTGAGTGGGATGAACCTGGAGCTGTGGGTGGCACCAATACCGGGCCTACCGTGCTTCACAGGCTTGTACGTGACTGAGAACTCGCCGAGGTAGTGGCCGATCATCTCAGGCTTGATTTCAACCTGGAAAGTGGACATAAAAACTTTTTAGTGATTTATAAATTACAATTTACTTATTTGTCATTTTCAGGCAGAAATATTTTAGACAGATACACTACAATTTGAAGATTTAAAGCATTTGATTTCAAATAAACTGTTTCCTGCAACTGTTTAAGACAACCCTTAGAATTAGTTACTTAAATACAACATAAGGGTATTATTAGGCATGTGGTGACAGTAGTAATGTAAATCTGCAGATATTGATTCATTATTTGTTAGTGTATATACCTCACTGCAACTGTAACCAATACAAAAACCCCAAGCGAACACCACTCTCTTATTGTCTTTCTATTGTGTCTATAATTAGGGTATTTGAAAGGTAAAGCAGGAAAACTCAAAATTAACTATACATATTTAACCCTTTGTGTGTCCGGAACGTGGATCCACATGAGACACAATAACTTTTTAATTGTGGCATACAAATGGTTAACCCCTGAGACCCCCCAAGCATTTAAATAGGTATAAATACGGCTAAATAGAAAAGGTTGCTTATTTTCGAAATTTACAAACTACTCTATGAAGAATTTCTTATTTACATTCTTAGGTACATAACCAATAAATAAACCCTCAAAATTTTAATAATCTACGCATTCTTTTAATAATATTAGTGTTCAACCAAATGGAGCAAAATCACGTGCGAACACCCGCGTTTGCACGAACGCCGTTCGCTTGGGGTTTGAGGGGTCAGTTGCAAAATCAAATTTTTGTCACCAACACTAGTTATCATAGCACTCCCCTATTTCAACATGAAGTAGAAAATTATCAAAGGAAAAATGCTCCCAGAATAAAAAGTTCAATTAAAGAAACAGGGAGACATGCATTTTCTCAACCAAATCAATTCAGCTGATTGGGTGTGAATAAATAACAAACATTTATACATACAATTTAACACCTTTATAATTAGCGTCTAAAGTGTTGCCTTTAAATACAAGTAGATGTGTGTTTACTATAATATTATTGTTTGGAGCTTCAGGTTTGAAAAGACATGTCCAGAACACCACAATTAGCTAAAAACACAAATACAAAGGCACAAATCTCACCTGGTTAAATGTCTTTCCGTTGTAAATACCAACAATGGAGCCAACCATCTCGGGGACAATGATCATATTCCTCAAATGTGTCTTCACAATCTCGGGCTTCTCATTTGGCGGGGCCTCCTTCTTTGCGCGGCGCAGTTTCTTCACCAGCGCCATCGGCTTGCGCTTCAGGCCACGGGCGAATCGCCTGCGAGCGCGGGCGTGCATCAGCTCCATGAGTTGCTCACTAGAAAGATATTTTTGAGGTTAAGTTCCGAAGTTTTAAACACCGGGCGAAATAAAGACCACGTCTTATAGATGCAACATTAAACTTCAAGATAACATGTATGTAAGCAGTCTGAATAATACTTTTTAGCTTTATACTCAAAACATTGCAATAAATCACAGAAAACAGGCGCTTTGACAGTTAGCTTAACTTGCAATGCAAAACTTATATTGTTGATGGAATTAAATAGGTAACTTACTTGGGCATATCAAGAAGCTGGTCGAGATCGACACCTCGGAAGGTAAACTTCCTGAAGGTACGCTTTTTCTTGAGAGTTTCATCGACCTGTAAAACGTAAACATTGTTTCTCACTTCAGGAAAATAGCACTTGGGCACAATACTTTAATAACACTAATAGTTAGCACCGTCACTAATATTTGGATTTTTCCAATGATTACTGATATATTTGTCGATAATATTCATAAAATATTTTACAAACCTCAGCCATGTTTCCGATTTGTTTGACAGAACCGAAAGAAAAGGAAAGAAATATTAGCACGTCAAATCAAAGTGACAGAACCCGAATGTTGCCAGTTAAAATTACCAAAATAAAAAACCTGGCTACATGGGTTTTGATTTCAAGTTTCTTTTAATTTAAATGATATGATAATCTAATTTAGTTTCAATTTTGCTCCTTTTGCTAAACAACTTTAGTATTCCATTTATTTTTATTTTTTTCATTAATTGTATTCTCAAAAAGAACTCAAACCTTGATGTGGTAACGGCAAGACTTAGGAATTAGATCGCGGGTTCTAAGCCAGCCAGGCGCATTCTAATTTATTTCATCATTGCTCACAAAATGGTGAAGGAAAACATTGTAAGGAAACCAAGAATAAAAAATTAGAAGATATTCAACTACCCGCACTGGGCCCGCATGGTGAATTACGGCCCATTCACTCTCCCAGAGAGGAGGGCTGCGTCCCAGCAGTGGGTACATTAAAAAGGCTGACTCCTCCCCGCGACCCTGACTAGGTCATCAGTCCATCTTGCGGGAAGCCTTCCAATGCTGTGTCTACCGGTAAATCTTCCATCCCCATCGACCATCTGTTCTGCATGCAATGTGCCCCACCCTTTGCCATTTACTAGGTACTAATCAGTCTAACAGAATCATCTCAATCAAATATATTTTCAGTTCGAAGTTGTCAGCACAAGATATACGCGTTATTGTACATTATCCTTTATTCTCAAAATACCTAACCTTTCTAAAATGGCCTGAAACCATCAACAATAAAACAAGCAGACTAAACACTTAAAAATATTTATTCTCATGTTTGTTCAACAATTTCTTCATGTGTAGATCTTAATAATTTAGATAACCTTTTACCAATCAATTTGGGGTATGTTCTAGTTTTAAGGAGAAACTCTTTAGATTGGTGAGTTACTGCCCCATTCTCTAATTGATACTTGCATAGAGTGTGCAATGGTTTTAACAATAGTTCAGTGTACTTTGGATCCTTTTCTAATTGCGACAAAGCTTCAGCAGCTGTCTCAAGTGTGCTTAAACAACCTTCTGTTGGCTGTGTCCTTATAATGTAACTACTAGTATTGCTTGTCATTAACTTAACTTGCTTAATATTATGAAGAATAGCACATGAAGCATATATTGCTTTAGCCTGAGGCCATGTTCCATCTATCAGTACGAGATTGTAACTGTCAGAATCATTTTCCAGGTCTCTTATATCTATGGCAGTTTTACTTGGGTAAAGTAGGAGTGTGTTTGGTTGCTTGAGTAAATTTTCTAAGTCTTTATGCTTAGGTTGAGGAAATCTTTTCCCTTTGAATATAAGGCACTTATCAGCAGCTAAACCTAGTTGCAACATTGGAGCAGTTCGTAGACACCTCTTTTCTTCTGCTGGGTGTTGTAGCAGTATGACAGTGCTGCGGGGATTCAACTTTTCAGGTGGCAATGCAGAGCACCAACAAACCACTGCAGGTCTCCTGGAAATAAATGAAATTCTTTTTAGCATCCAGCATTTTATTAACCTTTCAGATACCGTCAATTTGAGACACAATAGTAAGACGATAAAATAACATGAACCGAGTTAAACTAAGGTAGTGGGTGTAGATATGATTAAAGACTCTCTGATTCCCAGTTAGGAGAGTCTGTATCTCTTCATTGATTGTATTCCAAAAAGTCACTGATTAGTTAATGTTGTCAATAATGAACTTGTCAATTAAAAAAATAATATCTTAAGAATGATAGCCTTTATGTTTTAAATGATTTGATGTTAATAATTTCAAGATATACTTACTTGCAGTTTGCACAAAGTTTGCGCATAACTGGAGGATCAGCTGGTATGTTAGAAAGGTCATCCCATACATCTAGTTCCTCCATTTTTTGACCAGATTCTAGAAAAAAACTAAATTTTAGACAGTCCGTTAATAATTAAACACAAAACACACGTTGTTACAAATTAAATTACCTATTTCTAAAAAAAAAATTGAACACAAAATACAATGTAATAACTTCTGTCAAAAAAGTAAAAGATTTATTTCCATGATTTATATTATTCACTTTGTACTTCTCATTTACTTCGATCAACTTTCAAATACTGTGGAGTTTCACTTATCACTACGATGCTGTCCCTGTTTTTTATTAAGCTTTTATCAAATAAAATTAATTAGCTGATAATAATTTCAACCATGTTCACAGACCCATGTTCTGTTTTATTGTCATAGTCAGTGACAGTGACAGTCCCCTCGTTCCGACTTGCGTCAAAAGCGATTATTTCGCGAATCCGACCAAAGCGCAACGTTGCAAATAGTTCTCAATAGTCCTTTTATTTTGTAACGATTAAATTTGGTTGGATTCGCAATACAACCGATTTTGACATAATTCGGAACTATGGGAGTGTCGTTGGTCAAATGGTCAGTGTTGCAAACAAGGCTGAGCCTGATGTCGCCATTTTTCAGAGCATGAGTAGCCTAAAAGTCAAAACTCGCCATAGATGAAATAAAACGAAACTCTTTCTTGTCACTTGTCACGCCGGGGATTCATCATAGAGAAACTTTGATCAACTTTTTTTAAAGTTCTTTGAGCGTGGCAGGTTCGAGAAAATTCTTTCTAACATTGGCAGAATAATTAGTTTTATGTAATTGATTTTTTTCAAGAACACTTCCTGTATCAAAGGTTTATATAATACTTTTGCCAGATGATCTATGTTTTAGATACGAGCTATGAGCAGCAATACTAAAAGCAATTTTTTTATGACATTGCTATTTCTTTCTATATTTTTCCATATTTCTATTGTTCTACTAAATGAGGAGTAGCCAAATGACGAAAGGTTGAAGTTTTCTTGATAATCTCAATTCGCGCTTTTTCCTTACAATTTAGACAAAAAGCAAAATAAGAGTAAATTAGCTTTCGCCGCGCGTAGTTTCTTACTTTTGCTTATCTTTCACTCCTTCTATCGCATATTAGTGGGACCCTTAGTGTTTACGCTTGTGAACTGTGTAACTTGTGCCTGTGCAATAAACTTTCTTGTTGTATACTGTTGACTTGCTTTATCTTCCTTGCTACTTCACTCTTCATACACATCAAGATTCCTAAAAGTAGCAAAATAAATACATTTCACTTCATTAATAGCTAATACAAATTCAAGGATTTCCCCAAAACTAATCAACCATAAACTAACAGGGCGAGCATCATTCTTTAATAATAACATAGACCTTAGGGTGACTGTGATTTCTATTAAAAGATTTTTTTTGTGGTTTGAGAATTTTAACCCTTAAACAATATGTAACAATAATAATAATATTCCACAACTATCACACAGCGCCGTCTAGTCCCAAGCTAAGCAGAGCTTGAAGGCTACAACGGTGTTTTTAAACCCAGGTGACTTAATTTTGACCGTATCTTTTTGTTTTTAACGCAACACCTTGTGATTTGGATTTTTGGGTATTCATTTAAATCGACAGTAGCCCTCGAACACGTAGGAACAGAGGTCGTGCGTAAGCGCTACCACTCTCGGCGCCCGCACAGGGCACTCGCAATCCATGTTTTTTCACTCGTTGTAGCCATGGCGGGCTACTGACTTACAACGTACGTAATGAACTTTTTATGTATTATTGTTAATATGTACGCAGTATAATGCGATTTGTATGTGTATTATGTTTATAAATATTTATGTGTATTGTTTTTAAGTGTGTTATTAATTATTATATTTATAAGCTACTTTATTTCAGATTATGCATCGAGTGATGGACCAAGAAGAAGAAGAAGTAATATTTTACTAGCCAAACTTAGACGCAATGTAAAAGTGACTATGTGTTTTCATTTTTGTGGTTTAGTACTAAAAAGAGGTCATTTTTTATCTTACAAGCATTTTTGTAAAAAAATCTAGTTAAATCTCATTTTGATTTAAAAAAAAACATAATTTTTTCTATAGATGTAAGGATAAATAATATACCAAATTGAAGGCATATTTTTGATTATTAAAAAAATATAAAGACTAATTAGAATACTTAAGAAGAATTTTTTTTTTCACTATTTCCCATAATCGTACATAATGTTACCATGAATTTTAGAATCATTTTTTACAGGCAATTTAAATAACTTTTTATTAAATCTATAAATCAAAAGATCAAAGAGCACGACCCATAATTTAAGTATATAAAACAAAAAGTGCAAAATATGTTTTTTTTTTTTAATGTAATGATTAATATACCGTTTGTTTTTACACCTGTTGTAGTCTTAGTGGGATACATAAACATTGTAGCCTTTTAAATAGCTCGTTTCTGAAGTAGCCTTAATGGCGCCTAGTCGCCTAAGAATAAGAATTGGCGATGAAAATATGTGAAATATTTTTATCGCCAATTCTTGTTCTGAGTTGCCTAAGCGGTGACAAATGGCCTAAGTTGGCCACACTGATATGTATGTGTCAAAAAGCTGTCAATGTCAGATTGTCAGCATGTCTAAGATGAAGATGTCAGTCAAAGAGTTTTTAGCATAGACTAGGATTATCTTTCTAGGCTTTTAGTGAAGTCCTTTCAAACGAGTTTATTAGCTTCCGAATACACTTAGTAATGCCACCAATCTTTTTATTTTTTATCCTTATTTTTTTATCCGTTTCACGTAAGACTACCCTTCGTCGTAATGTCGGCAATGCGGAAAAACAGTACTTTTAATTACTCAATAATAGGGAGATTAACTGATAGATTTCGTTACTTTTAACAATTACATATACCATATAGTTTGGTATTTTTTTTTCTTTTGGAAACTACAAAAGCTATTTTTGAATAAAGTATACGACGCTGGGGCTCCATTTCGATTGTCATGCAATTCTTTCAAATACTGAGAAAACAATGCTACAGTATTGTAATTCATTAACACCTTCCTTTTAGACCTGCTTTTTTTTTAAATAAAATCATAATCAGCGGAATATTTCTTCTTAGAGTGATGCGACTACCTTTAAAATCAATTTTGTTTTGCATTTCGTGCAACAATTTTGCTAGATTAGGCAACTCTTTTTCTTTTTTCTTTTCATTTTGCTGAAGAAAGACAGGCAGGGAATTCCCTGTTTTCAAATAGCTTAGTCGATCGTTGAGAATACCTTACAAGAGATAAAAAGACCATGAAGAGTGGGACTGAAAAACTTTGTCCATGTTTAACGTCTTTCCTTAGCCTTGGATTTTATCATCTTCAAGTTTTTTTCGAGTAATAACGACTGCCACTTTGTTTTTAAATGTACTTAGCATTATTCTAATAGAGGGTCTTATCGCGTTAAATAATGCGAATAAAACATTGAATTTGCAAGAACTCAAGATCAGTAAGACTAATAGAATTTCAGGAAAATTAGAGTTAAGTATGTGTCAAAAGATGGCGTGACTGTCAATATTTGTTTTCTCGCAATTCAAATTAGCTTTTATTTATCAGTTTCGGTAATTATAAAAAAGGATGATTGCGGTGAAAAGCCTCCTTAACCATTGTAATTAACAAAATACTTTGTTGTTATTTATAAGCTAAATAACGAGATTTGTTGAAAGCGTTTCTTGATATTATACGACGCCATTTTGCGCCGCATTTCATATAGATATAATGGTAATAAGTCTCATTCTTTCATACGTAACTTTCATATGAGCAAAAGAATAAGATGCAAAATTCACTGACTTTCTCTTGAGTTGCGTAGATATGTACATTTTTATACGAATGATTTGTAAACATGGAGGCCAAGTGTTATGCTAGTGTGAAGTAATTTCATCGTTTTGCCGTGTATCATACGTGTTACGAAGTTTTCGGATATGGTTAGTATGATATGCAGTTTATTATGGCTCTAAAATCAAAATAACATAGTGTAACCTATCATCATTAAGCATTATATTTTCACTTATGAATGTAAACGTATGCACTTATTTGGCGCCAATGTCCTAAAAGACCGTTATGCTCGGCTAATATGATTTATCTCACGATATTTAACTTGTTTTTATATAACATCATACTTTTGTAGTGATATTTCTAGACTACGTTGTACAACATCACCAAGTTCCATCGTGAATAAACTGGTCTTACGAGTGTCGTCAGATCTGTCATTTCAATTCATGTGAAGTGGAAATAAGATATTTCTCAAAATAACGCTTCACGACTACTACTTTCATTGATTTCGGTGTCTTATTTCAGACTAATGTAATACTATGGGCAATTTGCGCTTGAAATGAAGACAATCACACTGTTTTATTTGGAAACATCTTGACCAACCTTGAAGTAAGTACCCCAACCATTTGGAACCAGCAATAAAGTATAGCGTCATTACTGGTTG
Source organism: Mythimna albipuncta (assembly GCA_929112965.1). Taxonomy (NCBI): domain Eukaryota; kingdom Metazoa; phylum Arthropoda; class Insecta; order Lepidoptera; family Noctuidae; genus Mythimna; species Mythimna albipuncta. The sequence continues at coordinate 6,517,163 of OV815973.1, forward strand.
TTTTTTAGTTCATTAACAGTTAACACCGCATAATTCTTTCATGATTTTCATAAATTGCCCTAAATAATATTTGTTATGATCAAATTATCATTTCCTAACTGTGATATACTCACAACAAGTAGTTTGCATAATCTGTGTTTGGCAATGTTTTTGTTGGTTTTCAAGTTCAAGATTACATTTAGATAATAATTATTCTTTAATTATTTATCACTTATAACTTTAGAAATTGTGTAGTTAATTGTTAATTTATCTTCCAGAAATGGGCACAGAGTTGCCAAAAACTCATGATTCAAGTGGTGATTCAGATTCTAATAGTGATTCTGAGGTTTGTATTTTAATTTTTTTTTTTATTCTAGTAGTTTAGTGTTGAAATTTCATGCATGAATGTTTTCCTGGGTCATTTAACTAAGTTCTGATGAACTTTAAGCAAATTGTATACATGTTTAGGTAGTATCTAATGATATATCTGTAGAATAGTCTGATCCTATTGAGGCTATTGCCATTGATTATTGGAAGTTGAATCATAACAGTAATATATCATCATTCTATTGTGATTCATCAGTTTTGTTTTGATAAGGTTTTTTAAAGTGTATCAGTTTTGTATTATTACAATAACACTAAACAAGTTTATATATTTGGTGTTACAGAACAGTAGCTCCAGTGATTCATCAAGAAGTGAGTGGGAGTGTTCTGATGCCAAGCAGAGTGCTTCGAGAAAAGCACACTTCTCCGTCACTTCATCTGATACTGGGTTGAAACTCAAGATTGCTGCCATACCACCTCGAAAACCATCACCCAAAAGGACCAGCAAGCCATCGGTGAAAAAGAAATTGACTAATAATAAAAGTCAAAGTAAAGAAAGAACGCCTGTAAAAAAGAAATCTCAACTCTCCGACACCACTTCAAGCTCAGAATCATGTAGTAAATGCTCTTCAGATTCTTCAAGTGATGATGATTTGCCACTCAAAGCTGTTTCAAAATCTTTACCATCAAAGTGCTCAGCTAAAAATGCCACTAAGGTAAAGAGTACTGCTAAGGCTGAAGAAGAGGGTAGAAAACAATGTGACACCAAGGACAGTGGGGCGAAAATTAATAACAAGGAGAAACAATGTGCTTCAAAGAATAACATTAATGTGAAAAAGACTAAAAGTGATGAATCTTCCCATGACGTACCTTTGAAGAGAGGGAGAGGGCGACCGAGAACAAAGGTAAGTTTAGCTTAATTTTATATTGGACTAGTATTTTAGAAAGACAACAGTAAAATGTTTATTTTACAAAATCAGTGCAGTGTAGTTAGTGGTAAACAACTTCAATGAGGTCAATATTTGAATTAAAAGACACATTATACATTTAATTCCATAAATCGAAATATTGTTATCTATCTATTTAACAATATTCATTTATGATAGACTTCAGAAGAATTCCCCATTTGAAAAGTAAGGTAAGTCTGTTCAGTTTTTACTCAGCCTTTTTTATTGTTAAATAATGTACTAGGTAAGTAATTAATAACTATGTACACACAAAAAAAAATTAAAGCTAAAATAGTTAGCACAAAGCTGTACCTAGTGATTAGTTTAATTGATTGATGAAGAGTAAAAAGAAATTCTGAAGATTGGCTTTATAAAAATTTTGATCATTAGTTACCAGAAATTCTGTAGATTTTGCTTTATAAAAATTTTGATCATTAGTTACCAGAGATTCTGTAGATTTTGCTTTATAAAAATTTTGATCATTAGTTACCAGAAATTCTGTAGATTTTGCTTTATAAAAATTTTGATCATTAGTTACCAGAAATTCTGTAGATTTTGCTTTATAAAAATTTTGATCATTAGTTACCAGAAATTCTGTAGATTTGGCTTTACTAATATTTTGATCATTAGTTTACAGAAATTATGAAGATTTGGCTTTATTAATTTGATCATTAGTTACCAGACAGTCTGAAAATTTGGCTTTATTAATATTTTGATCAATTAGTGAACAGAATTCTGAAGATTTGGCTTTAATAAAATTTTGACCATTAGTTAACAGAATTCTGAAGATTTGGTTTTATTAAAAATTGGATCATTAGTTACCAGACATTCTATAAAATTGGATTTATTAATATTTTGATCAATTAGTTAACAGAATTCTGAAGATTTGCTTTATAAAAATTTTGATCATTAGTTACCAGACATTCTATAAAATTGGCTTTATTAATATTTTGATCAATTAGTTAACAGAATTCTGAAGATTTGCTTTATAAAAATTTTGATCATTAGTTACCAGACATTCTATAAAATTGGCTTTATTAATATTTTGATCAATTAGTGTACAGAATTCTGAAGATTTGCTTTATAAAAATTTTGATCATTAGTTACCAGGATTTCTGCAGATTTGTCTTTATTAATATTTTGATCATTAGTTTACAGAAATGATGAAGATTTGGATTTATTAAAAATTGGATCATTAGTTACCAGACATTCTATAAAATTGGCTTTATTAATATTTTGATCATTAGTTTAGAGAAATGATGAAGATTTGGCTTTATAAATATTATGATTTTTACAAATATTATGATCATTAGTTACCAGAAATTCTGCAGATTTGGCTTTGTTAATATTTTGATCATTAGTTTACAGAAATTATGAAGATTTGGCTTTATAAATATTTGTTGCTATGGTATCTTGTCATAGGAAATGAAATCCAATGTAAAGTACAACCTTTGATGTATATAATCAAAGAGTACAACATACTGATTGCCAAGTAAGAAGACCAATGGCTCCCGGTCCCCAGAAAAATATCTAGATGATCTTGATCTTTTAGTGCCATTTTTTATGCAAATAAATATTTTATTATTATTTATTAACACCTGAAGTTAAAACCCAAAATTATGGGTTTCGTTAAAATGGCTTGAGACCGTGTGTCACCAATTCACCATGTTTGTTATTAAATTCATACAGAAACAGCTTGACCGGTTCTTATGAAATTTTATGTGTGTATTTGGTACATCTTTGAGTATAGGAAGGTAGGTTATTTTTATTCTCTCACCCCCTCCCCCCATTGTTTTATTTGATAAATTATATGTCAGAACGCTTCTGAACTAGTTTGACAGCATTTCCATCCAGTTTAATTCAAAAATAATTTATTTTGCTAGAACAGGGTAAAAGGTAATGAAAGTTCTTGGGATGTATGCAGCTTAAGTCTCAGTGTTATTAGGTTTTGTAGATTAGGGCTCTAATCTAACCATACTGATCTTCTCAGCTATAATAAAACCTTATTTAAAAAGAAAACGAGGCTGACTCATGCACTGAATGTTCTGTATAGACTTACTTATGAAAACAGTTCAATTCCCGAATTAATCTATAAAGATTTTTTCTGAATAGGAAAAGGTTTTTTTTTTGTTGTGATGTAACTACATATTTACTTTTCAGATATTTTCCTATACTTGTACTATGATACTTTGCTTCATGCCAAATTTCAAGATTCTAGGTTAATGAGAAGTATCCTATAAATTTTGATTCTCTTGAGAGTGTCGAAATATAAGTTTTTTTTGCGACATCCTTTTTCGCGTTAACTCAGAAGTTTGATTTTTTCATAGCTTCAAGGAACCGCAGACCTGAGAGTATAGTTTTTATTTCAACTCGATACCTCTACGTGTTCTCGAGATAAAAGTTCTTGACAGACAGACAGACAACAAAGTGGTCCTATAAGGATTCCGTTTTTTCCTTTTGAGGTATTTAACCCTAAAAAAGATGGATCTTACTAGATCATCGTAACTAGTATGTTAGAATGCCACATTACAAGTGTCTACTGAAGACCGAAGATGTTTCCTTGGGATACGTAGGCGAAGCCGCTGGCAGATGCTGATATGGCATAATTTAAATATAATCTCCATCATAATAAATACACACCAAAAGGAAAATGGTCATAGAGACATTTCCTTTTGATGTTTCTTCAGACAAATAAATAATATTTTTCCTGTAAAAATTACTTTCATTTCTTATTTGAATGTCAATACATTCAAAAAAGAAAAGTAAAAAATTACTACAATATTTATAAAGAAAATAAACATTACCTTATTGCTTGCATAGTAGGGAATATGAATACAATTATTAAAAAAAAAAACATTATCATTTCAGCCGAAAGACGACCACATAGGCCTTCCCTAAGTGTTAACGAACGGTCCTGTGAGTCCCGCATCTATTGGATTTTTGCGACCCTAACTAGGTCGTCGGTCCAACTTGTGGGAGACCTTCCAACGCTGCGTCTTCCGACACGTGGTTGCCATTCCAGAACCTTTTGTCCACGTCCACGAACTGATGGTCGACATCTGTTTTGCGAACAATGTGCCGTGCCCAGTGCCACTTAAGTTTGGCGATACTTCGGACCATGATGGTAACGCTGGTTCTTTGATCTCCGAACATAGCCTTTCCAATGCCCTTTGGGTGACTTTGATTTTGTCCATATTAATTTTAAGTCCCACTCACTCACCCATCATTGTACCTACTAAGCTCCTCCGTAGTCTCAGCCATGACTACTATGTCGGTCGGTAAAACAAAGGTGAGATATAACTCGCCATTGACATTAATGCCTAGTCCTCTCCATTCCAGACCCTGAGTTTTTAGTATTCAGCCATTGGATGCCGGAACGCAGATCTAAACGGGACACAATGGCTTTTTAATATTAATTGTGTCTCTAATTACGGCATTCGAATGGTTCAAACGAATGAACACACAAATATGGAAGTATTTTTAAAATGTCTTCGTCAACAACGAAGATATTTTATATAAAGCTTCAAATCGCTAATAAGAAAGAGAAGTCCGACGTGGTCTTTGACGTTAAAGTTCATCACACCCATACGGTAGACATAGAAAACAGCATTAGAGAGAGACAGATATATTTATTTTAACATTGTTGTATCTCGTTGCTTTTCTACCAGTTATGATATTGTTTTCACTGTTTTAAATATTATATTTTTGTATACGTATTGATAAACTGTTTAGATAACAAATATTTTTTTCATGCGTATTTCCTATTGGTTATCCTATAAATAAGAAGTTTTGGAGTTATTGGATATTTTGAGAGTTGGATGTATTTTAAATCTAATTGATTTTATTCAACCGCGTTAGGATTTTTTTTAAATACTATTTTTTAGTATACCATTTAATGGTTACCTATAATAACATTGTGTGGTGGTCGAGAAGAGAGGAGAGTTCCCAAAACAGAAACTTGGTGTATCTTGGTCGTCGCTGTTATAAGATTTACGGGGTTTCTTAATTTTCCCCTTTGCATATCTTTGCAATTGCTTCGTGTAATTTTCTTAGTTTATCAAGGATATTATTGACACCTGCCTGTAAAGCTGTTGGTGCCGGTTGTGATTCGCAGATCTTTGACAGTCGTTACAGATAGTCGGTCAGTCTGACCATCACCTCTATTCAAGGAGTATCATTTGCTCAGCAAGTGGGTTGTGGAGGTCTGATAGGCAGAAAACACGGATTATCAACCGCATCCGATTAGACTAGAAGCCGACCCCAAGCTAGTTGAACAAAAGCTAGGAAGTAGATTCTGATGTTTTTCTAGAATGCAATGATATACTTCATCAAAAGTCATTCGATTTTTCTTTAAATAGTTTTTGCCTAGTTAGAGAGCCGTTTTTCACTAACAAGGCGACACCTAAACACATCGAGTCTTCATGAAGAACATCCTAAGCGAAAGTTCGCATTTTTTGCAGGAAGGCGTTTTTAGGGTTCCGTACCTCAAAAGAAAAAAAAACGGAACCCTTATAGGATCACTTTGTTGTCCGTCCGTCTGTATGTATGTCATCAGTCTGTCTGTCATGACCCTTTATCTCGGGAAAGCGTGGAGATATCGAGTTGAAATTAAAACCATATACTTAGGTCTCTGCGGTCCCTTGAAGCTGTGACAAAATCAAACTTCTAAGTTAACGGAAAAAAAATATGGCCGTTTATGTCGCGAATGATATATCTATACTTTAAAATTACGATAGAAAATACTCTTTCCTGCAAAAATTGCAAACTGTCGGTGTTATGTTTTTCATGATAAGGGTATACGGTACGTATACGGCATACTCGTAGTTCATTCAAATTCATAGTTTGTTCAGTTTCAAGTTTATTCTGTTTATAGTTTCGGTAAGCCACCTTCAGTTAATTTTCGGCCGTCTGGTAATCGTGCAGACCGAGCCCGAGTCGTCGACGGCACGTAGGGGCCCAGCAGAGCCGAAGATTACTGGGGCCATCAATGGCCCGGGGTCCTAAGACGAAAGGCAAAGAAGGAGCATAGGAGTGGGTTTAAGTCAGTAAAAGTCTGACACGCTCTACATATCCGCCCTAGAGCGGGTGAGTCTGATTTCCAACCCAAAAAAAAAACCAATCTTCAAAGAATTTTAGTATTCGCTAACCGCAGCCAATGCAAGTCTTTATCCACTAAAAAAATGTTTTTTTGGTCGATGGTCCCAGTGAAGCACTAGTGTGTACTTGACTGGGACCATCAAAGGACTGGAACAATTTTTCTGCTACGGTCTTCCCGTCCGATTATAATTTAGGTGTCTTCAAGACTAGAGTGTATAGGTTCTTAATAAACTAGTTCGCCTTACCATCAACGATTGCATCACTGCTTACCGCCAGGTGAGATCGCAGTCAAGCACTACGTAACTATTTTATAGTTAAAATATGAATTAATGAATACCATACTAATTGAATGTCTACTGTCGCGATATGCAAATCGCGGTTACAGAACTATTTCTAGTAGATTCTTAGATATAACACTTAATTAGGCTGCAAAAGTGCTTACAACATCTGTATTTATAGACGATAGTTTTTGTGAATTACAAAAAGTTGTATTTTTCCTCGTCATGACAACGTTTCTTCAACAAAAAATAACAAAGCATGGAATGTTTTTTTTTTTTTTAACACATAACTCATTTGAATCGACACTTTTTTCTGCGATCAGGCAAATATTCAGATTTATCGGTTAAGCAATGCAGAGTGAGTGACTGAGCAAGCGTATGAATACATAATAACTTGACCAGGTAGGGGGTAACACGACTGTGTCTGGGAGTTTGTCCTAGGTTTCTTATTAACGTTTCTTATCGCCCAACTAACTGATACTAGCGGCTTCGCCAGTATGCGAGTAGATCATTGTCCCAAAGGAATTTATTACCTGGATAAAAAGTACCCTATGTCCTCCAAAAAATATACTCATCGTGTGCCAAATTTAATTCAAATCCGTACTGTCTTTCGAACGCAAAGAAGTATTAAACAGACATTCCAAATTCGCCTTTGTAATATTAGTGTGATATTCCCACCATTTCCCAATTACGTAGGCATCAGTTTTTAGACTTCCAATATTTTACTGATAAACCTTCAGTTTGGGTAAAACGATCTCTAAATTTTTTAACGACTCGGTAACGTCTACAACGTGCTTTCTCGATATGAAATGCATGAACATCCTTCCACAAAACTTCACCTAATCGATAGATGCATGTGGTGCCAAAAAATTGGGAATCTTACCAAAGTTGAAACGGTACTTTACACCGGAACAGCTGCTTAATCTTTATCAAGCCCAAGTTCGATCGTGTATGGAGTACTTTTCTCATCTTTGGGATGGGTCTGCCAAATATCAGCTTGATGCCCTGGAGTCGATTGAGAGGCGAGCCAAGAGAATCATCGGCAATGATGCACTTGTAGAGTCGAAGCTCCGAAGTCTTGAGCGTCGCCGCCGAGTTGCTAGCCTGTCGGTTTTCTATCGCCTACATTTCGGGGAGTGCCCCTGGAATTGTACAATCTAATTCCGCCAAGTCCATTCCATCCTCGAACCATTAGTCGTACGGCGTTGCGCCACCGGTACATGGTACACTTTCCACCCATACGCACAAAGCGTTTTGGGAACACATTTTTGGACACAGGGAGTTTAATTCCCTGGCGGAGTCTGTTTTTCCGGATAGCTACAACTTAGGGGTCTTTAAGTCAAGAGTGAATAGGTTACTTCTAGGCAAGCGTGCTCCAACGTCGACCACATCATCGCTTGCCATCAGGTGAGATGGTGGTTAAACTCAAGCCTATCAACTATCAATAATTTAAAAAAAAAATTAGGTATGAGCCACTCTAATCTTTGAAAAATCTTGCTCCATTATTAGCTGTATAAAACATATGAGATTAGGAAGTCCTCTAACCACAAAAGTAGGGTATTTTTTGGTCTTCGTGACAAAGAAATCTATGCATTATTTCACATTAATTTAATGTGCTTTCTGCAATATGCCAGGTAAACACGCAAATGCCTATAGGCTTTTTGTACGTTAAGTAATAAGTGGCAATGCTGGTTGGCGCTCTGTAATCTACCTTTTGAGTAGTAAGGTATGTAGCATTGCCTGGCGTTTGGGGAAAGTCGGACATGGCTTTAACTTTTGACAAAACAACACCAACCATTTGTTTTGTAAATAATATTTTATATGTGTAAGCATAGAATAGCAATAAAAAGGGTGTTCGGCCTTCTTTAAAGACTGACTGATCTGTCCGGCTTTTCATTTTTAAGAGCTGGCAACCCTAAACGAATGTATGATCAGTGGTGGATTAGGCACGTAGCATTAGTAGCAAATGTCATGGGTTCCGTGCATTAGGAGACTGCATGAACGTAAAAATCATGTCATACCTGTGTCATATGAATTCTAATCAGCTCCAGATTTCAAATAAAGAAAATACCTATGGACCTATCGCTATCAAAGAGCTTCGGGGCCTGTTCGAAAATAAGTGTTTTTAATTTAATGTCATAAAAAGATTTGAAGGCTCCTTATTTCAATTTACTACAGGCCCCACGCTAGCTTAATCCGGCACTGTGTATGATTCATATCAGTCATTCGATCGGTAGCCACATTTGGAGTTAATGAGATATTAATAATTGTTGTGCTATATTTAAAACGATTATCTATAAACAGTCTTCATAAGTGGTATTTACGAATAAATGCGCAAAAGCTGCTCGTAACTGTTGAACTTGTTTGTATGTCGAAGGGTGCTAAAGAGGTTTAGTTAGGGGGCTTTTAATGTATGTATGAATTACTATTGAAATTAAAAGAAACCCTTTGTCGCGCCTTAATCTGGTCCAGTTTTTTTCTTCACCTTTTATTATTCTTGGTTACCACATGAGTACATTCTGGGTATGTGAAGGAACCAGTGACTTGAGCAATAATTCCCCCTTTTAATCGTACTTTGTCGACACAGATGTGTCATGTGATCTTATTCTTTGTATTTTAATAGCCATGTTGAATTATGTATGTATATGAAATTATTCAAATCGTCTGCCTCAGATAAAGTTATCTGTTTCACTATTAACTGAGCTACAATTGTTCTTTTATTGTGACTGTTTGAGATGGAAATGTAATGTGTTTGAAAAAAAAGAAACGCGTGATTAAGTAATACGTTCTTTTGCATGTATTTATTGTAAAAAACAGAAGGATATGTTTTGAAGGTCAGACTAGTGAAATAGCTGTCCGAAATTAAATAGGTTTAATTTTCTTGGCACATGTCCAAAAACATTCCGCATGTCGGTAGGGTACTTTAAAAAGCTTGAAGTTTTATAAATGAACGAATGGTTTTATGAAGTTCGTTCTTGAACCAACCAACCAATCAGTTTGATGAATTTTAATAATGCATTGATGACTTGAAAGTGACATTAAAACATTTAAAGACTGTAAATAGAAATTGTATAATGTTTCGGAGTGATTTATGAATCGTGAATCATTGTGATGTGTGGTGGATGCGTGAAAGTATCTAGATCGACGTTCACATCATCACAGCGCCTATGGAGCGGTTATTCACTCGTGACCGAATTAATTTGTACTGCTAATCATTACCGCTAGTCTTGCTAGAGATGGTTCCTAATTAACACGACTTAACTTACAGAAGTGTCTTGAATATTTCTGTAAGTAAATTGAAAGGCTCTCTTCTATAAATTCTGTCGTAAAAAGGTTTGTTTAGGCAAGCTAGATATCTGGCCAAAGTTATGTAGCTGATTCTATCGTTGTTAATGTAAACAAAAGTAAGTAGTGATAGTAATAGAAATGGTTGTGGTGCATAGGGGCAATGACGCTACGAAGGGGTAGGTGTGCAGCATTTAATTAAGGCGGTGGGTGCGCTTGGCTCGCGTGCCGGCCGCGGTGCACTTCCGGCTCGCCCCCGGGGCGCTGCGCTTTTTCCTCGTGGCCGGGGGAGGCCGCGCCGTGCGAGGAAAGCGCGACCGGTCGTCACCCGCGCCGAGGAATTAAAATTTTTCACGTAAACTGGTTTGATAGCGCGTACGGTGGCGGAGTGGGGGTCGCGAATACGCGCCACGCCGGTCATTAGCTGGATCGCGGCGAGACGCGCGCGCGCGTTCCGACCTCTTGCGTACGCGGTGCCCGAGCGTGCACGCCGCACACTACCGTCTGATGTGTACACACGCGCGATGTCGTCTGCGATTGATTGGCTGATGTGATCATGTGCTTTAGTGTGAAACAAGCGTCCATTCAATAAATATTATAATTAAAAGTAACTAAAGTGTAAACAAGTTTAATTTTAGTGTGAGTGTGTCGGTTAGTTCGGTAAAATTCTTGATGTTTTTGGGATTAAAATTATCACAAAATGTTTAACAATAATAAGATGTTACTAGATAATTACAAAATACTGAATTGTTTTATATTCAAAATGATAATATAATTTTTCTCTGTTATAAAATGTTTACTGTGTATTGTGAGAATCATCTTGAACATTTTGTTATCACTAAGCAACAGTTCATTAATTCGTGATCATGTCACCGCATTATAATGTGGACCGCGACACTAATTTCATGCAAAACAAACACGGCGTGCGATAAGAGGGCGAGAGCGGCGCGGGGGCGGTCGCCGAATTTCCCTTATCAAACGTTTAGCGCAGCTCAAGGTCACGCCTTATCAGCGGCTCGCGCGTCGACGATAGATTCGTTCCGTGATTGCGCGCATCGCTGCACTAATCATATCGGTGCATTTGTGATTTTTGGACCATAAATTGTTTATTGTGAATTGGGTTCAAGCAAATATCTACAGTTATCGAGAGAAACAAAAACATGTTTATTCTATTATTTAATAACTTACATGATCTTTCATTCGAGTGCATTAATAACAAAACCATTTTAAAATATAAGTATAGTAAGTACCCACATAATTAATTTAAAGAAACAATTTCTAGATTTTTTCAAAATTATGAATTTTGTAATTTTAATTATATTTATCGTCCATAAAAAGTTTAAATATTGCAAACGTCTGAATGAAATCGTTCATATAAAATTCTGCATAAACTGCGTTAGGTATCGATTTTAATCCCAAGAGCAAGCAAGAATGCTATTATGGGTAATTGTTTACAATAAGGTGTGCTAAGGCTCGTTCCGACGTAAATCTGTTTCAGCGTGTGTGATGTAGATCGCGACCTAGTTGCGCGTGATTGAGGATAAAACAATATAAATAGCTCGTCAACGCTAGTGGACGTGAGCGGCGAGAACTAACCGGCCGCGTAACACTAACTAGTGCGTTACGGACAGTGTTTGTGCCAGTGAAGTGCGGATTAGAAGTTCAGTGCGCAAGATTAGGAGGAGGCGAGTAATGCGGGCATGATGCGGCACGCGGCGAACGCGACCTCGGCTTGGACGGCTCCTGGAGAGGTCTGGGAGTACGTCAGCCAGCTCGTCAGCTCGTACCACGACCAGCATGACTGCCAGGTGCTCTACCCCTCTAATGCGCGCCCATACATGAGCACTCGACCGCATCGATAATAACACAACACGTGTGACTCACGTCTCACGTCGCCTATTAACGCCTCTTGTAACTCACATGTTAGCATTATACATGCACAAGACCTAGTTAGCGTCATGGCTGATAGACAATTTATTAAATGTGTACTTTTTTCTTTAGCGCTAGGAATTGGAATTGACTCGAATTAAAAATGATCATTTTCTTCTATGTGGCCGATAATCTACAGTAATACCTTTTATAAAGAGGAGTATTTTTGTTTGTAATGAATAAGTGGAAAACTATTGGAGCTATTTAAAAAAATATTTCGTTAATAGAATACTCCTTTATCACTGAGTACACACAATGCTATATTATTGTGTACATTTTCTACATTTACGCGGGCGAAGTCGCTGGCAAAAGCTAGTAATTTATAAAATTTAACATATTGGTTACAAGAATAATCAGAATATCTTTTTTATTTTTAACGGTAACTGAACCTGACAATAGATCTTTGATTTTAAATGATGAATGAATTTAGAAGATTTATATTGTTCACAAACTGTTTTACAATGCGTATGTAAAATGTCTATCAAAAATGCGCATGCATTCAGCATTATTCAAAAAAGGCCAACATAGACTTTAAAATTTTAAAAAATATGGGTAACGGTAACGTTATGCACTACCTCTAAAAACTTAAATATTTTAAATTTATTTATTAAATAATTTATAAAGTATAGAGCGGAATTTATGCCTTAAACATTTTCTACCCGTCAACCTTCGGGTGATGCTGAAAAAAATAGTGATACGTGCAATTATGCTAATGCAAATTCTGCCAACAAAACTTAATTTCTGTTATGGGTCAAGTCAAGTGTGAATAGGTTACTTAACTTCTAAGCAAACATGCTCCATCGTCGACATTGTCGCTTTCCATCGGGTGAAATAGTGGTCAAACGCTAACCTATCAATAATAATAAAAATTAACTTTAAACCTGACTAATCTTTCGTACCTTTTGTTACCAGACAGCTCGCGCCAAAGAATTAATTAAAATCCGTAAAAATAAATTAACAAAACAACTGCCATAAAAAATGGACTTGCTCAAATGGATTTGCGAACTAACTAAAATAATATGGTCAGTTGACTAGTAACACGACAGTTTAACATTGATTTCGACTACTGTTCGTTGAACTTGTTTGTCCAAATGCAAGCAATAAAGTGCCACGTAATAGACAAATCAAACTCGATCTATTTAACCGTGAAATTGTGATCGACCAAGCGTGACCACTTCGCATACTTTACTATGGAACGCACTCACATCGCTATAAATGGTTGGCTTTATCGGAGACTAGCTTCTGACAGCGGCTTCGCCCGCATGAAAGTAGAAAATATTATAGGCTATGTTACTCTGTGAAATAGTAGCATTGTATTAGTGAAAGAATTTTTTAAATCGGTCCTGTAGATTTTGACTTACACATAAAAATAGAAATCTATCATCTTTATGATACTAGTAGGTATACAAATTTAAATAACAAGACTCTTTATGTAGTCGTTAAAATTTACTACATAGTAGGTACATCAGTATTTGAAATGAAATCATCTTTTTAATTAATTCACGATAACGTTTTCAATATATAATTGAATAATTTGTGTGTCAGTGACATTTACATAGTTAAAGCAGTGTGATAGGCCAAAAAATAGATTAATTTAACACCAGAACCGGTTTTATAGCCATGAGAAGGATTTTATGCAAATGAACGATCACATAATATCAATATACCTATTTAATTTTTATTTAAAACATAATTTGCTATCTTTTACGATCTTTACGATGTAAAGTGAGCGCGATCAAGGCCGCCATAGTAATTTATTACTATTTTAGTTACTATGTTTAAAAAGGACTTAAAGGTAGTCATTTTCGCAATGCGCCCGAAAGAAAGAGATGCGATAAGACACTTTAATAGTGCCTGCAAAATATTTTAAAGCATAATGTGCTAAGGCTAGCGATTTATTTTAAATCTGCAGATTTGATTATAAAATTAAAACACTCGAGAAAATTTGCTTGTGGAATAATTTGACAAACCATCATTAGTTCAATTTTTAATCGATAAAAGTAGTTTTTGGAGGCATAATCGTGATTTTTTACTATTGTACCGGCTACTAAACTATTTTGTTTTAAACACACCATCTATCTAGTATTTATCCTGAAGAATATTCTATTTATGTGTGTAAAAGTGAAATGCCACTCACTGATTAATCACGTCATCTCGAGAAACAAACACCAAAAAACTTGAAATTTGGCAGATAGGTTCCTATTAAGGTGTAGAAATTCGCTGAGAACGGATTTTTCGAAATACACCCCCTAAGAGGATGAAGCGGCGTTCCTGAGTTTGTATGGAAAAACCGACACATGCGGGCGAAGCCGCTGGCAGAAGCTATTAACATGTATATTTTCTGATTCTGTTTACTGTTTATATCTTTATATATATAATTCTTCTGTGAGTGTGTATGTCACTGAACTTCTCTCAAACGACTGGACCGATTTTGATGAAATTTTTTGTGTGTGTTCAAGGGGATCTGGGAATGGTTTAGATTCACAATTTTGTCCGCTGGACAATGTTTTTTTAATTAATTTTTAATTTATTAGTAGTTGTTGATTTTGGAATGTTTTACATTGGATCCGACAGACGGCGCTACCATCGCAGTGTCAAATTTAAAAAAATATTCGAATTTTAATTTTAGTCTGTCCCGACAGTTAGCGCTGCGATCAAATTAAAAAAAAGTTTTGTTATCATTGTTAGACAGGACAACGTCTGTCGGGTCCGCTAGTACTTTATAAAACTCTCGATTAGCTTCTCTAGTCCTTATAAAATGCCATAATCAGTTTCGATGTGATACCGCCGGAGTAGAAACCAGTATCAAAATATAAGCAGTTACTGTTTAATAGCAGAGTGAAGGCAATCCTGATTGATGTCGTTCGCCGTTAAAGCCCTGCTTGATCTTATCTTACCTATCTAATGGATTTAACGAGATTACGGTACCCATCGAAGAATTTACATAATATTTCCTTGATCGCTCTGCACCTGGTGATATTTCTATAGTCAAGAAAACTGACGATATTATTGCAACTGGTCAGTTATTTACGGAATACGGTCGAAGTAAATAGGTATCTTATGCAGTGTAACGCAGATTTTCAATAACTTCCAACTAGTTTTGAAAACCAGGCCCCTGGATTGCCGAGCGATCGATGTAGAGTTATGGATAAGAAATTTCAAATCTCGATGCGAATACAGATTTAGGAATATTATTATACCCGTTACGGATATCAAAAATATTTCGGAATATCCGCTAATTTTGGTTAGGGATGTGAAAATTTTAAAATACAAATGGCAAGATTAGACTTTTATTTCTAGTCTACATTATCGTTTGTTTGGACTGACAAAACAAACAAAAACCTATCGTAACGTTCATTTACGCTGCGCCTTTATCCAAAACTTTTAAATCTATGATTACGTTATGATTACAGATATTTTTTTTTTTGTTTTTTTACAGTTTCGGTTACGATTACGGAGCTCAATAACAACCTTTGGGACACATAACGTGTTAAAATCTCAGGCAAACGAGAAGGAGGGATGGAGTGATATTGCCTATACATATAGCTCCATCCTTAACAGTTTAGGTCGTAAAGTGGATAGCGTCAAGAGATTGTAGTAGCGCCTCTGATGTAGAGTACGTAACTCGTTGCGTTATATGCCAAGCACTACATAGACAGTCTTCATTATGCATACATATTTCGATATTCTTTTGTTCGTTGCAGTTGTTGTTTGTCATTGAGAGCGATCCCGCCGTTATTATAATGATCTGCTTTAATGACCGATTACGCAACGTATACAGTTTCATCTAATGTAGGCGATGATTCAATGCAGTTTATTGAATGTGTACGTATATTCTTGCCATTGCATGCTTGTAGTGACGTATATTGATTAATTGTCTACCTATTAAGCTCATTTAATGTTGTTGATACAATTAAGTACAATTGAGATAATTTTCCTCCCTGATACGAGAATTGTATAATTGTTTTTATTTTGAGGAAAACCAAAGATAGTTCGTCATTAGTAAGACGTCGAGTGAAACCATAGTGTTTCATAAATTATTTTATCAATAAAGATCATAATTAACAAGGATTGTTTAGCAAAGCTAAGATATTATCAATTAATGTTATTACTGTCGATAGTAAACAAATATTAACGTTCACATTTACATATAAATAAAATTGAACTGTCTGTTTGTAATTTTTTTTTTTTTTACTAAATGCAAATATTTAAAAATTTATTCGATACTCATTGTTTTCCGAAACTGGTGGTCATATTTTGACGGTTTTTTTCTTGAGCTGATGTTACATAGAGTAACTTGGGTTTACTTTTCATTTCCCCGCGGATTTTAAACTATGGAACACGTCTTCGAAACGATCAAACAAAATTTGACGGGACTTTCACTAGGATATAGCTAATGTTACATACAATGTGTAAGTAACTTAATTTAATTTTTATATTAAAACAGGACTTCAATTCAGGGAGAGAGCATTCCAAAATGCATAAACAGATTGTGATCGAACCAGCTTTTCTCCAAACTCCACGTGAATAAAGTCGCGAGTAACAGCTAGTTTTATAATACAATAATAAATTTATAGCCCCGCGAGTATAAAATACGATTAAGACGGCAGGTTATAGGCGTCATTTTGTCGAAGGATTGCATTAATGCCGCAACGACATAGCGGTTGTATTGCATTTTGCGGTATTTGACGAGTGTTGAATTTGCAGACGCGCTTATGACGAAGGCGGGAGGCGGCGGTAACGTAAACCGGTTGGACACCTTTGTCGCCGCACAACCACCGGCTTTTGGTGATATCCGCAAAAAGTGCGCAATGGCATGTGAAGTGAGTTTGGTTGGTTCTTAATCGATGCGCAGATACCGGCGCTGTTAACGACCAGTCGCTTGCTATACTCGATCTCATTATACAAGGCATTGATTTGCTGGAATTGCTATTTGAACCGGTTGCATCCCTGTCTATTCCATGCACCTATGTGTATACAACGCCTTGTTCCTACTTCATGCCACGCTCACTGGATAATGATGCCATTGAAACGAGCAACTACGATCGATAAAATGGCCAAAATTATGAATTGGCTTTTTATTATTATTTGATTGAAGTTTTATGATGTGCCTACTTCAATAATTATAGTTTTGAATAATTCTTACATCGACTTAGCGTATAATCAATGGAACAAAATCTTAATTTCAATGATTTATGTTTAAACGTTTTAATACGATTTTTTGACATGGTAAACATCACTGCCTAATATTGTTATGGTGTGTCCAAGGTCAATGTTGATATTGGTTTTATCGAGTGTTACAAAATACTTAATTATTTGTTTGGTGCGTGTATGTGTTAAGCAATCTGGAATAAAAGTCTTACGATGTATGAATTAATGGCTGGGCGACTGCGTTCGTGAGCTCGTCACGTGTTGGGCTCGGGAGTCTCGGTCACATCGATTAAATGCACCATCGCCGCATACTCATATTCAATCGGCCTCTTTATAAATAATTCGCCGACCCTCATAGGGGCCTGTTGTATTAATAATAAACGCGTTCAATCAGGCTCGTCCTCATGTGCCAATTAAATATTTATAAAGGCATTCTTCACTGTATTTCTTCTGACCATTATCTCAGATGTTTATGATTTTGTATGTCATCATAAGATGACTTTCTCTTGTTGTTTTCGAAATGTATACGTATTTTCATTTATTTTTTCAAGAAAATTGAAGTGGTTGCTTTTCAAGAAATAATAAATAAATATTGTGTTGTAGTAATAAACATAAAGCAAATAAAAATTACTGCAGGTTCAATCAACCTGATTTCTATTAGAAAATAGTAAAAATTATAGCAACATATACGCGGAATATTAATAGCTGTCACTGCACAAAACTTGTTTTCATGCGATTAGATAAATAAACAAGTATTAAACAAGCATTGCGTATTGAGAACAGTGAGAAGGGTGCACCGGGAATCGGGATAAGCCGGTCCAACGGCCGTCTTACCATGGCATCGTCGTTTAATAAAGCCCCCGCGACAACTGCATGCTTTAACAGGGCTGTCTTATACCCAACCTCATATCTGCGGCTATAAACTCCATCCTTTATACAAAACTAGCTTTGATCAATGGATTTGATATTATATATAGCAACATTCACACGTTTTTATTTAAATATAGGACTATTATTCATTCTCAATTCAAAGTTGAAAGATTCGAAGGCAAGTTATTAATATTAATTGAATATACATTTCGAGTAATTTATGCAACAAAGGCACCTGCAATACGGAGCTTTGTGACGGTGATCCAGCCCTGGCTTCCGATCGGGTAATGCAAAACGAGACTCGGGAATAAATCGTTTACATGGTTGTCGGCGTAAACTGGTCCCGCTGGTCGCAGCGCGACTCGGCGCGGTACCACACCGACGTAGGAAATCACACTCGATTGCCAATAGTCATCGTAGATATGCTATTTGTAATAAAACTTTAGTACCTAAGCTAAAAACGCATACTCTTCAATGAATCACATACGAACTGACAAGTCCTTGTTCTTTAAAATTAATGAACCGATTTTAATGGAACTTGTATGTACGTAGACGCAAGGTTTAAAAAGTTAGGATTATGTTATTATGTTAAGATTATGAAAAACAGTTTAGAGAGTGATTTATTTATCACTTTCTATAGGAAACTTAATTGCTCGTACCGTCTCTCTAAACTGTCTTCATTCAGTTTTCAGTTTCGACCACGAATATTAGGCAGATGCCACATCTGAATGTTTGCGTACGCACAACGTAGGAATACATTTGTGTGGTCGGTACGGCATTTATCCGCGGCAGTGGCGGTCTTATCTCGCCATTAGAGTTATTACTGGCTGGTATCTCGCCCATCGCACCGCTTCGATTGTTTCTGAACGCGCCATAGAGCCGGGCGCTACCACCGTAATTGACCACTGTTTACTTCCACGACAAGGTCTTATTTTATACATTATTTTGCGGTTTTTGTTGCCTTTAAGATATTCCAAGCTAATAGGGAAGTATTGTTAAAGAGATTCGCGTTTATCTTTGCTTTTTATTGCGGTTGGCTATTCAGACTTATCTAAACTTGATGCTATGTCCCTATTACTATGGGCTTTCAAGTGCTCATCAGATTGCGAATTGCGATTCAAGAAGATTCATTTTACTCGATTGAACTTTCGTTTAAACTAAAAATTCATTGTGTAACTGGTCGAAAGAAGTGGTTTTCTAAATATGGTAAAATAATACATTAATATGCATCTATATTATTGTACCAAAGCATCAATGCAACGACACTCAAGTCAGTGAAGAGCAATGAAACCGATAGCATCGGATAATCGTCACCCACGCACCATTTTACCGATTGCCGCTGTCTCGTTACTTATCATCAGGAGAACTAAAAGATGTTCTCATGGGCTTAATTTCACGGTTTGGGGCCTTTTAGAAACGGATTTACCTACGTCATTATCAACTTACTCTCGATTTCTGATCATTTTGGAGTTGAGCATATCTCAAACTCGCCTTAAAAATCTGTCAAAATTTAGCAATTACTAGCTTTTGCCCGCGCGGCTTTGCTCCCGCTCTTTCCTACTCCACCCTACTATACCCTACTCTACCTTACTCTACCCTACTCTACTTATTTGTTATAAAAAATGTGATAAATGAAGAACCGCTCGACCGATTTTGTGCAAACTTTACATAAACCATCTACTAAATAATCCGAATTTGGTTTGGATAGGTGAGCCCGTTCTTGAGTTATAAAATTACAACGAAAAGTGGCATTGATTTTTATATATATAGATTAGTTCTTTTCGCAAAATACTTCAAAAAACCATCCAAGTACCTAATATGACTTCTGAAATATTGAGTACGTGACAAGATGTATATTTTTATACTAAAGCAACTGTAAACATGTTACCGTGGAACTGTATAGCATCTGTTACGCTTGTAACCCCACCTTGTCATCTCTTTATTGAGATGAGCGCCGCTTGTTCAACTTCTTTAAATATTTACTCACTTATCGGACGCGGTCGGACCATTGTTATTTTAAGTTTGTTGGCCTGACTTCAAAAGGTTGATAATAATTAATTCAAGAAAAACAAAGAAAGACAAGTCGATAAAATTGGTTCTTAAATACATAAAAGGTAAATAATATAGGTTTTGGCAATTAATTAAACGAGACATTATCGTCCCAACCTTTGTATTTGGGTCGGCTTCCAGTCTTGAGTTCGATTTGGAATTCGTTTTACATGTGCAGTTTTCCATCCAATTTTGAAATGTAGTCCTAATAATCCAGGTGATCTTGTTACAGACGTAAGTCGGTTTAGCGTCCTTGGTAGTCGCGCATAGCATCGTCTACTCAATTAGTGCGGGCGGTGATCGGAACCGGCGTATCCGCGTGTGTCGGCTTGTATGCGTGGGAATGCCTTAGCAGCATTGCTCCACACCCTTTTTACACACCACAAACAGGGCGTTCCGAAGAACCTTTATGGCTCTATTTGTAAACCAGTAGGAGTCGTAAACGAAAAGGTTAAAGGTACAGAACATAAAAATCTTCAGGCTATAAAAGGCGAAAAATATTTATCCAAAACAAGCCTTTGAAGTTTAACCTGTCCTGTTGATTTCCGGCAATGAGATGCATAATTTCCGTAATCTAACATTCTAGTTAATCCTGAACAGCATTGCATTATACTCCGATTTCATTTATTACTTAGGTACGATAAAATACTTATTTTTTGACGTTTAAGGATTTTGATAATCGACACTAGCAGTTTGTTGAATTAACATAAATGAAAGTATAATTTGTTAATTTAAAATTAATGTCTTTGTCGTTTTGTGAAGTTACAAATTAGCGGTGCATACTAAATCATTATGTTGTGTGTAATGCATAACTCTTTTATTAGTGTAGCCTTTTAAATTTGCGTTTGTGTACACATGTTAAATTCTTAAGGAATTTGGGATCCTTGCCAAGTATTCATGAGGAATTTGTGCTATTTTCAGTGTAAAAAATTAGTATCGCGCTTAGAAGTGAATTCAAATTGTAGCAAGTAGTCACATATATTTTTGAAAAATATTTTTGTCGTTATCTTAACTCACTATCATTTTGCGTGCAAGAAATAAGAATTATTTGAAAAGTACTTAATTGACAAACTATATGTTTTTTCTTGATTGTTTAACTGCGGAGCGGTTTAATCAATAAACATGTGGTCCAGAAGGTCGTGCGACCGAAGCTACAAACAAAAGCTGGTAATGAAATGTTCGTGTAATGTCAAGTTAAACCAGAGCCCAGTGAAAGCCGGCGAAGACTCGCGGCGCTAAGTTGGGGCAGGTCGGGTATTCTTACGGCTTCGCGCTGATTGTAGGTGTAACTTTATGATCGCACGCTTCTTGCGCGCTACTATTGTTCTAATGGGCCCTCAGCCCTCGCTCGCGCCTCTCATACTAACACCCGTCTCGTTACTCGACTTAAGGTCACGCGTTCAACTTGATCTTGCCGATTTTCTACGCTTATATGGGAATTGTTTGAACGACTACTTTGCCGGTTATTTTATGCTGCCTGCCGCCAGCATGAGAATATTTTTTTATAATTTTATTTATAGGCTATTTCTGTTTCTATTAGACTGGCTTTTGTTATTGGACTTCGAGTAAACCTCTTTGTATGACCCTAGGAACCGATTACGAAAAAAACAATTTGACACGGGGCCGCGCCAGGCCACAAAGGATATGGCGGAACGACCTAAATGTCTTCCTCAAGAATTTGAAAGAGAAAGTGAGGAATAGTGATCGTTGGAAGAAATGGAGGGACGCCTTTGCCAAGCACTGGGGTAATATGAGATAGTGAAAATATAATTCTTTTGGTTCTCCTATTGCAATACAAATATCCCATAAATATTCCTATAACATTAAGTGATCAGAAACTTATTGTGTAAACATAATCTTAAAGAAACGCGTGTCGACGACCTTAATCGTGATGCAGCTATCGCAGTCAATTAATCTTGCACTTCTGTGACTTTTGACGTGCCGTCCTGATTCCGTGTTGCAGTGACGAGGCACGGCAATATTTTACACATGATTAGAGCGGCGCGCACTGGCACTGTATGGGTAAGCAAATTGCGCCGACGCGACGCGCAGTCACGATCTGAACCTCGCGGGAACCCGGGAGAGTTTCTAGAGAATTCCAACGTAAATGCTACACAGATATTAATGGCGGTATCTCCACCGATACACACCGGCTCGACTGTTTTAACGACCCGACGTTTCCATGACTTGATTCCCTTTTATGAACTTTCTAATCAAGAATGGAATAAAAGTTATGTTGTCGACTTCACATTGCCTATTTTAAATTCATATTTATAATCCATTAATTAAATTCTCACTGCGTTTATAATGAGCGTTCTATCTGAGCGGGGTTATTTTTTTGTATCAAGGATGTCAGTTATTTTCTTAGGTAATAAATGCGGGTCGGTAGTTATTCAAATGAGACGTCGTTCTTAGCAGATTGTATCGCGTAACGGATAAGGAAGTCGCGGGCTGCTATCATGTCATCGACAAGAACGCTGCCACTGTGCCTTTGGGTAACAAGTGAAGTCGTTTTAGATATAATTTATGAAACCCTTAGGCGGTTTTGCATGTCAGAAATAATGAAATCTCATGTTAGACGATATTTTACTTCTTTTCAAGTTGTGATCCAAAATTCCTTACTTATAAGTTCCGGTCATATCAATTTATTCTGGTTTCAGATTTCTATCTTCAATTCCAAGTAAAGTAATATAAAATCAGCCCATGGATTAGAAACTAGCTTGCTAAATCCGCAGCGCAATAAAGTTTAATGTAATTACGATTTCCTCGCAGAGCTTATCACAGTTCCGTTATTGAGTAGGTAGTCTCATGTTAAATAGGAATGTAGTGTTTTACATAAATGAGAATTAACATCGTCCGAGTCTCGGTTTATAGTCCGACACGCGTCAAATAATAATGAAAGTTTATTAAAACAGCCTTCTTGACTCTGAATCGCACACTCAAGCATAACAAACACGCCTTCAGCTAAAGCACGAGTGTTATTAAATGTTGGGGTATTATTACATGAGGTTTTCCGTTCGTTTCGCACCCTAAATGTGTATGCGTTAATTAAGTGCGGCCGGGATCCGTGGCGGTAGATTGTGATTGCAGGTATGGTAATAGTGCGCCTAATTCCGAGTCACGGACGGATCGGCGCCGGCGCGGCTCACACCGCGTACTATGTGAAGTGCGCTCGTCTGGAACGGGCCAACCCTCGGATCTTCGTACAAAAAATAAAACAAAGCCACAGAAAACCCACGTGGGTCATAACAATAAAGTTTACTGTTTGCTGGGCTTTATCAATACACCATTAATAAAATCGTGGTAACCTACCGAAGAATTGTATTGGACACGGTACGTTTTGTATCGCCGTTTGCATCTTGTTATGTTCGTCGAATTTGTGCGATGATTGTGTTTGATTTGCTAGGCGCCTTTTAACGTACTTATTCACAGTTTTTTTATAATCTTCAGATTGAAAACGGAAAAAACATATTTTTAGGAATGTAAATAATAGGCACTGATAATAGGTTCACATAGGTAGGATCGTGCATTATGGCGACGCTTGGGGGAGGCCTAAGTCCAACGGTGGACGTCTGTCGGCTGAGATGATGATGATGATGAACAGGTTCACCATAATTTTCTACTGTTACGGGATTATTCTAAAAAGTTACTGCGGCACTGGAACGTAAAGTGGAACTGGAGGAACACAGGAGAGTTTTAGCTGGTAAAAGTCTGACACTAGAGGGAGTCCTGGTTTCAGGAGGTTCCAACTAGAGCAGGAAAAGGTTTAAAGAATCTTTGTCTCCTAAGTACTTATATGAGACTTCTAAAATTAAATATGAATAAATTGTCGTCTAATAACGAAACATGTAATATTATAAGATCACCATAAAATAGACAAAATACTTACAATATGTAAAACAACAATACGTGTATAATTTCGATCATTTCCCACTACAAAAACCATAATAAATTTAGATCTGGTACGATATTGGTGTGATACCTTTCACATAACTTAGTATTGTAACATATTTATTATTAGACGGATCGTTACTTTCGAAGGCTGTTCTGTATTGAGGCGTGCAAATACGGTATTGATTTCATTTGTTGTGAAAATGTGAAATATTTTCCATGAAGCCCAAGATTTTGGTTCGGGTACGACGAACACAAAGAATTGCTTTTCCTCATAAGAGTGCTTGCTACATAGGTCAATGTACAGTAATTTAAATTAGTGGTGAAGTATAAACGGTACAATGAAAATTGAAGGGTTAAGTGGACAAAGGTGTTATCTGACAAAATAAAAAAAATCCTACTTATTGTAATGCGTGGAATACGCACGCGGAACGTTTTTTTTTGTTTGTGCCAGTTTGAAATTTTCTGCATCGCGGGTAAAATCGCATGCGTGATGAAATCCGCACGATATTAATAACATCCCAACATTTTTTGATGGCCAAAAACGTAACGCAGACATTAATTATATTTTAATTTTGAGAATCGTCTACAAATAAACCCTAACACTCAAACATAAGTTCCTAAGAATCAGTTTATGAATGAGTATATTCAGCATTTAATTTTCCTGTTTCGTTGTCTTCTTTTTGGTCGTTTAAATGCATTAATTTTAAAGTGTATCCGATAAACCCACAAACAGTATCGTGTTTTTATTTTGGCTCATCACAGGCTCCCAGCACTTGTGTGCACAAACAACGTGACAAAGCGAATGAGTGACATCACGGCTCACGAATGTCTTTCGTGAATGACTGACTAAAATGTACATTGTTTTATTAACGATTATATTATAAAACACAAAGAATAACACTGTAATTGTAAACGAGATTTACTTGACGGTTTCCTTCGTCTGGAATAGAATCCATAATAAACTTTGATTGGTTCAATTACTTAATTCGCTAACAAGCCTTGAGCTCACAACACAGCCCACGCTTGGATGTAAAGTTTTTCTGGACGTTTCAATATAGCATTAAATAAAGACATAGTTAAACTTATTGTTATAAATATCTCGCGTAACAGTGTTTGTTATCGAACTTCTCCGGAGCAGTTTAACCGATTTTTTTTTTGTGTCTAAAATACCTTTTCTTACGATTTTTATGTTTTTATGTGTCTTAGGTTGTAGGCTATTTTTTACCCTCCCATCTCTCCCCCATATTTTTCTTTGACAATTTATAAGCAGAACAACGTTTGTTGGTTAGTTAGTATTTTTATAAATATGTCGATTTTAGTAAACTGTCTAAAAATTTAAAACTACTTGGACAAAAAATCTGATGTAGTCAATACTGGTTCAATAAACAAGGTTGATTAAGAGATCATGATCATAGATCTACTAATAGAAGAACCTTATAAAAAATATAGGATATAAGAACTTTTTAAATGATTAAATATTATACAAAATTCCCAAGTCGTTTGACTTTGTAGACAGACTATACCTTGTATTATGCTCCTGTTGATACCGATTGATTAGAAGTCTGTATTGCTGCTAACGCCAGCGATGGCTCGGGCATACCCGGCCGCAACGTGATTTATTTGTTAGTCTCTGACCGCGCCCGTTTGCCAGCCCCATTAAATTAATCTCTTTATTCCGGTCGCTAGGTCAACGAGATTTCAGATGTTTAGCGTATGTTTCCAAATGTGTGCTACCGCAAATCATAACTGTTGCATTAGACGATTAGGTTAAATTGTCGTACAGTTAGGGTCAGCTGTGGTTTTTTTATAGTATTTTATTCTTATGTCTTATAATTCATTCATTTTCGTCCCTCGTGCTTTTTAAATACAGCTGACTTGATATATCGAGCCCTTTTAGGCAGAATATCGTAACCGCTAATTTGCGATTTTTTCAGGAATGGGTTTTCTTTGCCCTCATTAAAAAGTATTAATGACAATAACTTTTAAAAAAATATACGGTTTCTTATTCATACAACTATTGATCTATTATAATAGTTCCTATTAACGTATTATATTTTTTCTATAATAAATGGTTTTTAAGTACGAAAGTTAAAACCCGGTACTATCTTTCTGAAAAGGCTCGATGAAATCGAAGCCTTCTCAAGGATTTTCTGACAGAGCGAAGTAGTACTTGGTTTTTCATTAGTGTTCTCTCGTGAATTATTTTTATTAATTAATACAAAGATTTCTACAATACTCTTTACATACTGGTGTAAGTTGAGTACATCTGTACGTGTACCTGCATGATTTTATGTCATGAACTGTTGCGCACACTTCATATTAAATTAGTCTTGCGGTTTCTACACTTGGCACATCATATACCGCATAGTTATACTTAATAGTTACCTACTTAATCAAGTGATCTCTGAAAAATAATGATGTCATTATTCGTTGCGTCCCGTCTGAGTTCCAGTGAGTCGTGTAAATGACCTTCACGCTAAACGGCACATGTGGTCGGTTATATTATAATAATACTTTTCTTAGTCGATGATGTTGAGTTGAGAACATCTAATTATAACAACATGATGGCATTTTAATAAAATTGGAAGCCATTTTGACATTGACATCAATTAGGATTTTTATTAGTCTATATGTTACTGTATAATATTCTCGATCATTGCCCTTACCCGTACTTACTAAAGCCATAGACAGACATGATACCATGTAATAGATAAGTTCTATAGATAATGGATTACACTTGAATCGATTAACGATTTGTCGGCTAATAGGAAGCCAAACCGATCCATTGGTTTCAATATTGAAGAAGCGCGAAATTCAGATTTCTAACACATAAAACAGCGTCAATATAACTAGCACCATGAAATAGGGTTGCCAACCGTATTCTAAAATATTATTGTACTTTATTTTTCAGAGGCATACTTTATGTTCTATAATCGCAACAGAGTAGGTACGCTAAAGTGCTCTTATTTTGACTCTACCAGTATTTCACTGAAGGAATTTTTGACTTTTTTGTCTTGGCGGTAGAAGAAAACCATGACATCATTGAAATTGTCGTAAATTAACCAAATTATTGTTTCACAATACGTAAAATTATGTACGTACTCTTTCTTTTAATTAACTATTATAAAGTCGTTTTCGCCTGCAATATTTCTTCTAAAAAAAATTGGCAACCCTAATACAAAACACCTTATTCAATAGTCATGTAAGATTACGTATTACTAACGAATGTAGAAGGTGCTATGATTTTATTTATTTCTAGATATAAAACAGGTTTAGCGTGTAAGCGGCGTATATGTTATGTTTGTATAGTTTCATGTTTGTGTAGCGTCATTAAACGAGACGGATGGCTAGGAAGTTCTGATGGAGCTGACGCCATAATAAAACTCCTACGTTTCGTGTCTCCGGGTTTAAATCAGAGATGTTACAGTTTTAGATCTCGATTTCGGATACAGATACAGATTATTATATTGTTTTCGATTACAGTTACGGATATTAAGTAATTTCGGATTATCCGCTAGTTTCGGATAGTTTTTGTTACGAATATTAGAATTATAAAATTAAATAAAACATAAATTCATGCGGTTGTCCCGTCCGATTATAATTTAGGTGTCTTCAAGCCTAGAGTGAATAGGCTCTTAATAAACTAGTGCGCCCCATCATTAACGATTGTATCACTGCTTACCATTAGGTAGGATCTTAGTCAAGCATTAGTTTTACATCAATTTAAAAAAAATTAGCAAGATTTGACTTTTATTTCTAGTCTAGATAATCTTTTGTTTCACCGGGTAAAACAAACAAAAACCTATCGAAACTGTCATTTGGACTTCGCCTTTATCCGAAACTTTGATATCGGTATCGGTTACGATTGCGGATATATTTTTTTATTTCGGATATTCGATATTTTCGGTTACAGAGCTCCATAACATCCCTGGTACAAATAACACAGAATTAGCATCTAATGTAAGCAGCAGATGGACACCTATAAATTATTGCATCTGTGCAGAAAAACATCGCTGCGCCAACTGATAAAAGCTGTAAACGTGTCGAAAACTTTCAGTATATTATTTTGGCAAACGTTTCGTCAAAATATTCTTGTCTAGCTACCTCCTGCAGCTCCGCCTCTGTGAAATAAGTACGTTTATCTTTAATTACCTACAAATTATACTTATATTTTTTCAAAATTGCGTCGATTTTTAAAAGTTTTTTTATTTATTTATTTTAAACCACTTCTGTATTATAAGATAACCGTAAAAAACAAACAAAAAAAAAATCGGTCAAACCGTTTTTGCGTTTTAACGAGACTAACGAACAGCAACTACTGATTTTTAAGTAACTATGTGGATAAATAGATTTCGTAATAAATTACAAGAATATTTGGGTCTAGTAAGCCACCGTTTACTGCTGTTAAAGAAGTTTGTTGGGGCGAATCAATTATTTTCTTAGCTCGATGACTCTGAAGATATCCGGTACAAATGTAAGTGGTCGTAATTGTAATGGTATTTATTTTTATACATATCGCGTGGGTTCCTTGTTGAATTATATGGCGTATGCAAGTGCACTGCAAATTACTCTTCTTTACTTACGCGGGTTTACCACGGACGTATCCATTAACCGTCTCGGTACGTCATCTTGTTTGTTAAACGATCACGTCTCACGGCGGTAGGACATGTTATGGTTTTATGTTCTTAATAAAATCGGGTAATAGACGAATTTTGGTCCTATTATCTTAAATCAATATTCATTTTGATTCATAAATATAAAACGCCTCGGTAGATTACATGAGTTAATTTAAATAAACGTCAATAAAATCTAAATGCCCTCATAAAACAAAACCTTTAAATTGTAGAGCTCCAAAAATTCATGTATATATAAAATTGTCTGTAAACTTTTAATATAATATAATGTAACATAATTATTTTGCATTTGATACGCATTGCGTTTTATTTAAAAATTAACATAGTTCTCAATGTCAAAACTAACTCAATGACTGGGTTAACTCTTAGGTACTAGCACCGGGTGACGAGCAGCTGATGCATACCATCTTTTTTCTCCTGCTTCATCACCGTTTTATTATAAAATTTCAAATTTCATTTTATACACACAATACCTCTGATCTTTTAATTAAAACTTCACACATGTCCATGTTCTTAATAAATTGGATCCATAAAGATAAGGTAATATTTTAATTATACTCTGTTGTGTCGATATAGTTTGCCGATAAAATATAAAAAACAAACAAAAAATGTTTTTATCTGGTTGGACCCATGGACATACAAACCTTACTTACGATTTGTTTGGTAGTCCTTTTGTCCTTATGTTATACTTGTTTTTTTTTTGGGTCTGTCGAGCAATGCGCTTTGTTGACGTGATGTGTATTTGCATATACCCTTGACTCGACGACTGCGTTGTCAAATGTAACTCACTGCATTGTTAACTTGATGATATGTTCATAACATATCATTGCTATGCTTGAAATAAATCTAATGTAAGACAGAAAAGTTTGCGGTCATTATTATTAGAAATCCACGGACGTAATATTTAGCATCTGCTATTGCCATGAACTAGCCATATGCCACAAAAAATAGTAGCAGACAATGAGGTTCGCACATTCGAAAATATCGAGGTGACTGAACCTGTGAACAGAACATAGTCAATCTTTTTTGTTGATTTACAAAAACTACTTTAAATAAATTGCCCTGAGCAATGAGATATATCTCCACAAGTGATTCGCTTGTTTGTACTCGATATCATTTGAACTCAAATAGGTGGCTAATGGCATCGGAGTAGCAGCCGCTAATTACAGTGATTTTACAGCAATTGAAATATGGACTGAGGAATTCTGCTACGTCATACATTATTATGTGAAGGACGTGGAGGTGACTATGATACATAATTACGTTAGTCTATTGAATTGGATGGATATCTAGATTGTTTTGGGAATAAAAACTGATGCATTTTTGACATTATTTTGTAAGTTTTGTATATTTTAATCTTCTGTTATAAAAAAAAAAAATGTTCTGATTAGAAAATAAAAACATACACGTCTTCTGAGTTGCTAACGACGCCCTAGATTAACATGATCCATCTCTAATAGCAATCTAACGAATATTCAAGTATTTTGCACGATAGATTTCCATCAGAGGCGAATGGAAATATTTTAATTTATAGAGATAACCGTCGATACGTATCATGAATATAAATGAGTCAAGACAAAAACAAGATGTGTCTGAAGAGAAATAATAAGAGGCGTTCGACAGCCACGATCGTCTAGCCGCCATCGTCCTTGAGTGCAGAAATCCTTGATGAGTACAATCAACCGCCACCGGATAGTCGTCTCCGTTCAGGGCTGCCAATTAATATTTTAACTACATGTAAGGCGACTTGCGGAGTCTATTTCAATTCAACTTGTTTAATGTTCACTTGTTGCGTAAACTAGTTATGTTTATCTATCAATCATTGTGACTTGCTTACTTGATGTGGTTTTGCAGTATTTGTCGCAATGTTGATGTAGCTCCGTAACTTATAAATTAAATCGAATAAGCATTTATTTATGAATTCCTAATGATTGTAGTGCAGCCCTAGATTATCGATATAGCGTAGGTGCTAGCAAGTGTGACGACAAAAACTTAAACTGAAAATAAATGGGTACGAAACGCCTATTAGCTTGTGTGGACGCTGGCAATACATGCTCAAATGCGGACCAGTAGCCGTATTTGTAAATAGGTGATTATACCCACCTCGGCGTGGTCAAGAAATATCTTAACTGTGTTCTTTACGTGTTGTTCGACGGTTAACGTACATCGTTTCTATTATTGAACAACATATATTTATTATTTTCAATTTTAGATACCTAACTACATATTATTATTTGATTTATTAGGAAGCACTAGGTTTTAGGTCGTACCTCTGTAAAATGTTTAATTTAAATTTTAAAACACCATAATAACATACAATACAAAACATAAAAAGCGAGTAATCATAAATATTATTCCAGTGCAGATAACGATTGCAGAGATTTCCGGTAGTCAGTATTTATCTCCCCATATATCCAAACCATCTAGGTATGTAATATGTTTTAATCGAAACGAGTACGTAAACATGTCACGTGTAAAATCCAACCGCAGCTTAAATTGAATTTAACTCGAGCCACGACCTGTCAACTTATCGAATATAAATTCTCTTAATAATCGTTACCAATTACGTGAGCGTTCGGCCTCGTACTGCACTATCAATCTTTGCAGAAATGCTGTAACGAGCGATTACTGCGAAGGATTAAGATCTTTTTGCGGTGGCATGTAAGGGAGAAAATGAATTGTCGAATGGGACTTTGATTGGTCTTTTGGTCCGGAGCGACGTCGTTGTGAGGCGCGCCGGCCGGTCCACGCCGGCTCCGCGAGAAATGTTGGACGTTATGAAACCATCGCTGACAAACTGCAAATAAGAGTGGCCCTAACTCTAAACACTAGACAAGCTCGCCAGACTCTGTCGCAAATTGCATAAATATGTACTAATATAATGGAATGGAATTTAAATCAACCGCACAATCGCGCAATAAACAGTAGTTTGTCAATCAACACGGAGTAATTTTGTTACAATGCTTTTGTTCATCTTGTGTCTTTAGATGTCGAAATATTTATCTTCTATCTAATAATATGAATAGATTAAACAGCTCGTACACACATGGTATGACTATGATTCATAAGAGGAAGACTAGTTATGTCTTTAAGAAGAACGAGTTTAGTAGGTAATTAGTGCTCTGTTTACGAGGTACAGGACCATTATTTGGCGAAAAATATGGTTTTGTCATTGTAAAGATTACAAGAATTAACCTTTGATTTCAGTTGTAACGTTTATTTTAAATATTTATTACTTACATAACAAAAACGTGCTATTTTTAAAACTTTGAACATACCTATAGTTTTTAGAACTAACAAAAAATATCATGGATATGTTTTTTGTGACTAATTCGCCAGCGTTATTTTTTAAATTAAAAACGTATTTCGCCAATGTTATCGGTCTCAGTTTTTTTTATATTTGATCGAATTGGTGGCAATGCTCCTTTTTTATATGAAATAACTTCTCCCGTTCTAGGTGGACCGTCAGGGAGTCCCAGGCTTTAAAAGACCTTTCTGTAAACTCTTTCGAACAATCCCGGAGCCCGTGGCAATGCTTTGTGTTCTTAAATTTGTGGATTGTTGTTGTTTTATTATTCATGCTTTCATGAATTATCTAGCGAATGGTAGACGGCCTTCATAATGTTAGAATAATGTTTAGTTAAGATTCTTGTCTCATCCTAGCATTGACATCGTGAGAACTAGTATTTTTGCTCGCCACGCGACAGTATCTGAAAGCGACTCGTGTTGGAGGCGCGACGCTCGACAGTCTGTCACAGTCAAGTTCACGGCCTTCTCGGCCAACGTTCCGCAACATTTCCTCGTTCTGTCTCGTTACTCCTTATTTATCATCTCGATATATTGAATCGAAAGCATTGCAATTGATAGCCTTGTCTCGCAGCTTACTTACGACACTCAATTACTTTATTGTACTTTTATTGTTTTCAGATCTCCTTCAATTACTGAAGATAATTTATATACCTATGTAGGACCGCTTTATTTATAGTTCCTTGTTACGATTGTAGTAACACGTTCCATCACGGAACGATTGACAACGAGGTCCTTCTTTATGTTGCGTCCATTATAAATTATAGTCGATTTAATTTGAGGTAGGTATGTCTCGATGTGATAGGTACTTACAACCATTTCGAAGCGCTCCACGTGTATTGTTCTCGACATTAGCGCGGGGTCGACGACCATATCTAGCAAATATGTGCCGATCTTTAACGAAAATGGAATTGACGTAGATAATAAAGCTGTGTATCATTTTTAATATTTATGAATTCTCCTTAAAATCTGGATGTTATTCAAATGAAAACGAATTTTGTTATTAGGATGGAAATAATAATTTAAAACTAAGGGCAGACGGATTTGGAAGAAGCTTTGCACAACGATAAAGAATGTTCTGGATTGGGACATTGTTTTTTTTTTGTTAAATGATATTTATTAATCGATTGCTTAGCGGTGATTCCACTTGATGGTAAGCAGTGATGCAATCGTTGATGTTGAATTGCGCTAGTTTATATATTATCCCGGTAGTTAGTTTTACGCTACGCGGGCGTACCCGGCATAAAAGTTAGTTATGAATAATAACCTAGACTTGGTCATTGACTATCATCCAAAAGTCCAAACTCAATGCTTGCCAACGTGCTGTGGAACGCAGCATACTATGTGCCACATTAACAGATCACGTTCGAAACACTGTCCAAAACGCTCATTGTTGAAAAAAGTGATCAATTTAAATGGGACTGAGCGGGTCATTTCTGCCACATGTATGACGAGCTATGGGCCCGTAAAACAAAGGATTGATGCCTAGATACAGTGACACGTCCTCGAAGGAGATGGCGGGACGAGACGGGTGTCTTCCTTAGAATTGGAATAAGAGAGCGAAAAATCGTGATCGTTTGAAGGAATGGAGGGAAGAATTTGCTCAGTAGTGAGGCAATTATGGGCTAGTAATAATAATAATAAGTTTGAAATTGTTAGTCCACTTCTTGAGCATTCGCAGTCCGGAACTGCAGAATGATGACGGCGTCTCCGTTCAAGAGGCCTTTGCCCTGCAGTGGGTCAGTAACTGGCTGGTACTTATTATTTATGACTACTTACTTCAAACAAAGTCATTGATTCAAAAACAACTTTGCTCTAAGTAGGTATCTTCTTAAAAAAAGTGCCGTTACGCATTTAGAGAGACTCACCAGTTCATAGAGTTGACTGTAAAGGTACTTGTATATAAAAAGTTGTTTACTACTCTTCATGGATGGTACTTTTTTTTTTCTCAACATTTAATTGGTTCGCTATTCACTAATACTCGGCCAGTTAACGATGCCGATAGTGGTATAATTTGAAGCGATTCAAAATTTAATCTTGAATCAATTATTTTGAATATACAAAACATTATCGACGCGGTACCACATTTTCCGTTTGTTTGGCGTTGGCTGTCAGATATAAATCTCCGTAGATCACGAGGTCGTTAATGTGATATTCGTGTCGGCGCCGTCTCAGATAGGTACTGTTATCCCATTGTCGATTCAAATGTTCCGCGCTTTCATATTTGTCTATGTACAGCTATTGTAAGATTTAGTTCCGTGCAAGACAACAGATCGATATCTCTCCAATACATGTACTTATAGGTAGCATTACGAAGCTTTTAAACGTATTTGAATACTTGTGCGATTCCAATCTCAAAGAGATCTTAGCTCGATAGTGCGAGTTAATCTGAATCAATTATTATAATCTTCGTTTTATACAGAAATAATTATAATTGTTCGTTATCTTACGATATGACTCACTAGAGTAGCTGTTCTGTGTTAACGGCAGTTTTTTCGATAGCCTCACGCAATGACCAGTGGCAAATTAAGGTATTTTTGTTTTAAGTCGGTATAAGTACTCGGGGGTAATTCTTACCTGTGTTGTCTACACAGCCTGTGGGACTTAGGGTCGGTAGTCGGTAGTTTCCGCTGTATTTGATATGCTAGCCGTGATAAGAGCCGGCGGCCACGCGACACTTGCTCAACCCCTTCCAGTGCCGAGGGTTGGTCGCCCTTCCGCCTTATTGATTAGCACCCTCGGAGAATTAACTTAATGGTGAAAACAACACACACGTCGACATACTCGTGTCGTATATATAGCTACTTCTTAATTATCTACAGGGTTTTTTATACTAGCTTCTGCCAGCGGCTTCGCCCGCGTGTAAGAAAAGAACACAATATATTATCGGGATGAAAACCCTATACGAATTGTAAGGCGTAGACAACTCGTTTGCCAAATTTCATCTAAATCCGTTCAGCCGTAAAGTAGTAAAACATATTTTCAATTTAATAATATTGGCATGTTTACTCGACGATTTTATTAAAAAAATTACAAATTCTCGGTAAACACCATAAGAAATTCTGCAGAAACTGAAACAAAAGAATAACCAGCCGAATTGTTCATTTTCATTCTTTTACACGTAACAATAAGTTGACATTTGTGAGTCTTCGTCTCCTGAAAAGTTTATCAGACAAGGGAAAAATTGGCAAGGCTTCTTAAACGTTTCATAAGCATTTAGGAATATAATTATGAAATTGCTACCGGTTCATTAGACTCTAACGGATTCAAATGTTTATTGAATTTCTGCGAACCGAGTAAATGTTGTTAGATAGAGATAGGGCCATTCCCTATTATTAGTTTATAGTAAACCGTGCGAGCGCGAACCAGTTACACCGATCGAGCCGTGTTAGTTAAGTTAAATAATACGAGTGTGTTGTAAATCCCTTGCTTTCATTGTACTATCGAGAATCGTGAGTTGTACATTCATTCTTGAAAAGGCAGTCTGGGAATAGAAGGACAAATACATACACGGTCCACATAATCGGAGCTGCATGCCTATGGCTCAACTCCAGACTAATTAAGTGCATTATGGTCGAAGTCACGTTTATATTACAGAACATGTCAAATTAAAGTTAACTTTACAAATGTATGTGTTTATAAGACTCGATTGGTGATCGTTAAATTTTATGCAGCTGTGTATGAGATCTGAATGGGTACTTACGAGTGTTAAGGTGTGTATTGCGGTCAGCGAGGAACTGACTCGCAGTGTTGCGTCACCCAGCTGTCGGTACTGGTTGCGCCAAATCAATCTTGGGCGCTAATCGCACCTCTCGCCGTCCCGTTGAAATAGTTTGCAATATCAAACCACCACAATTACGTTCGATTCAACCAAAACAAGTACAACTAAGTGTGTAATACATAATTGTAAATAATTACGTGATTAGGCTATTTGGTTACATGGATCAATATGTAGTTGGTTTAAGATGGATCTGATTTGTACACGACTGCGCAACATTTGAGTGCTATGCTAAGAATTTAATGCAATATTTTAGATCAAACTCGTGAAATAAGCTTAGTTTTTTTTGTTGTTTTAGTTCACTTCGGGTGCAGCGGAGAGCGCGGCGTGTGGCACTAGTTCGTCATCGTCCAGCTCCTCATCATCGTCCTCGTCTTCATCTTCATCGTCATCGTCATCGGACTCGGACACCGCGGACGCCGCAGGCGGCTCTGCTCATGCTTCGCCTGACGATTCCAACGCTGCCCTCGCGGCTGACTGCCCACTACAGGTGAAGTCAACGTGCCTATTCGTATATTTTTTTAATTTTCTTATCCAAGCCATAACGTATGAGGTTGAATCTTCTTTACGATTTGTGCAGACTTTTTAAGCAGGTCCCGAGAACTAAAGCTCAATCAAGAATATCTGTTAATATTAATTTGAAACATCAAATGAATAATAACAGATATAAAAGAGACTCCCAGTAAGAAATAGGTCATCAGACATGACCCGCGCTCTTTGGTAACGGCGCATGGCTAGGTAGCAACGTTAGTCTGTGTTTACTGTGTCTATTTGGAGCAGTATACTGAAATATATTTTGCAGCTCATCGACGATGCAGACCTTGCGGAACTATTTCCAGAACAAACATCGAGCGCGCCGGCGCAACAGCCCAATTTCTCGACCTTTACTGTCCACACGGCCGCGCCGGATAACGACGACAAGTCCATTGCTGATAATGGTGAGTGTTTTTCTCTAAAAAAATTAGACAGTGAACTAAGTAATAGAATTTGTAGTTTATGAATACGTCAATATTGCAGGTGATGGATCCAGTAGTGAAATGGAACTTACGCCCCAGCTGGTGACAGCAGCAATACAGAGGGCAACAGCCGATTCCTCAGGATCGGAAAATGAGTGTTCAAACTCCGATACCGGGCATCAGAACACTACGCACTACGCTTCTAGCTTGCTGCAGCAGTTCGTTCATCAAACACAACTGCTGAGCAGTACGGCACCTCTAACATCTATTAGTACGGCAGCGAGCACTTCGTTGTCGTGTGGATTAAATCCAGCTACTATAGACGGGGTCGGGACCATCAGTGATTGTGTACTCGGACAAATAAATACTCTGCCAGAAATAGCACCCATAGCGCCGAACTTCTTGTCATCAAGTCAACATCTGAGTCCGCAGCAAACAGAAGAACTTACGCAAAATTATAAAGATCTTGAAGAAATTACTTCTGTAACGGATTCTGTGGATATATCGATAACTAACCCACCGAGTCTCGAAGACTGTGTCGATAATAATGACTTTATGACATTGGATATCACTCAAGGAGGCTCCGAGCTAGGAAGTGCTAGTGATTTGTTAAAAAGTTCTCCTATCACCGTGGTCAGTACAGATTTAAATCACATTGATTCTCAAAAGTTAGATACAATCAGCACGAATTCAGTTGAATCTCAAGAAGACGTTAAAAATGTTATTGTAGAATCTAGAAGAAAAAGAGGCAGACCTCGAAAAGTGCGAAAAGCTGATGAATTTGACAACAAAGGTATGGAATCTCATAAAGCAGCGAAATCGGTAGTTAACGTAATTAATTTTCACAATAATAACGATCCACCAAATGTTTCTCCAGATTCTGGTATTCTCTCGAATCACAACTCACCTACACATTCTCCGTTGCGGCGTCACGATGTAGATGAGAGCCACAATAGATTAGGTAGGAAATCTATTCAAAAAGAGAACACAACAAGAAGAGCTATGCGATCAAAATCCAAAAGCAGAAGCCGGGCTCAGAATAGGTCAGATTCAAGTGATTGTGATTATCAGAAAAAGAGAATAGAAAATGAAATCAAACAAATTAAAACAGAAGCACCATCACCTGTTCCACTGAAACAAGAACAAAATAAATTTGAAAAGAATAAGAAAAACGATCACAAACTGGATATAGCTGCATTAGATAGAATGTTATACGCAACGGACAGAGTCTTATATCCGCCTAGAAAGAAAGTGGGACGTAAACCGCAAAGTAAAGCGAAATCTACTAAGAATACTCCTAAAACTTTGAAGGACAAGAATCAGTACGACTCTGCTGATAGTGACGAAGACTCTGTAACAAACAACAGGTCCGTACTGTCAGGAGTGTATGCCAAACGTAAAGAACTAAATAGTAAACTAGCAGCTTTACCGAAAAAGAATAACAAAACATTTGGCAACACTTGGAGAGACAACCAAAGTGAAAATGAAGCAGCTGCGGATGATCCGCTAGATCCAACTTGGAAACAAATCGATCTGAATCCTAAATATAAGGATATTTTATCAGGTTATAAAAGTGATCATGAATTCAAGCCATACAAAAGCTGTAGTCGTCTCATAGAGTCCGGCTACAAGAGTGATTACGGCTGTAGATCTGGATATAAAAGCGATTACTACCGGTCGGGCTATAAAAGTGACCATAAGTCCGGTTACAAAAGTGATAAATCGGGATATAAAACAGATAACAGTGTTAGGAGCATGCGGAGGCGAATGAGAAAACTGAAGAAGACTAGGTCAGTCAGAGATAGGTCATACTATAAAAATCAAAAACATTTTGTATCAGATCAAGAGATACTGGTATTAACTAATAAAACATTCAGCAGCTTAACCCTAGGTCATAGTTCAAGTGATTCTGAATGTGAAAGTTACTTGAGGAAGCCCAGTGCTAGTCCAAAGTACATAAGTGTTTGCACAAAATTTCCGCAGCCATCAAAGTACGACTTTGGATTTTCAAAAATGAGCCAAAAGCATGTGTTACGATTGAATTCGTCAGACCCGTTTGCGCCAGGACCAGTGTTTAGTGGTTTACAACGCCCAGTAACTACTTGCAATATATTCAAAGTGAGTAACAACAACAATAATAATACTTTACTCAAGTCTCCAAGTAAAGCAAGTCACATTGGAAATTCATTACCAGCACTGAAACCTGCATTTACGCACAAGTTTGGATCGTCACCGATTTGTGTATCTACTAAAACTTCGGGGTCAAAGAAAGAGACTGATAACAGTTTCAAATATTTCCCGAGTACACTATCACCGAAGAGTCGTAAACAGTTGAAAAACGGGAATACTTCATTTTCAAGTGGATCGAAAAAAGAAGTGTCACCTAAACCACTGCCTAGTATATTTGAAAAATCTAAAAACAGCTATGTTCCAAACAAGTCCTTATCGAGAAATGTTTTTCTGAATTTTAAAAAACCGCACATAAAGCCGTCGTTCCACATTAAAAAACATAGGAGGACTGTAGTGTTAGCTCCACCCAAGATTAATTTAAAACCTACGGAAAGATTATCGAGAGTAACTGTTAAAACAGAAAACAAACATCACAGACATAGGAGTAAACGGCGACATCGATCTAGATCCGTTTCAAAATGTCGAGAAACTTACACAAAAGCTATAGAACTTGTAGATCAGAAATTTAGCCAGGATATGGACAACTTGGTTTCTAATTTTATTAAATTATGTCAAATAGCGCCAAAATTAATGCCTAAGTTAGCGAATGTTGCGCAAAATCCGCTTAAAACTACGGAGAAGACGTCTGTAGAAACAGTGCCTACTAAAATAGTCAAAAGGGGATCAAAGAAAAGAAAGACCTCAGATAATCAGGAAATTGCTACGCCTACTTCTAAACGCAGGCACAAGAAACAATTAGCAGAATCTCAGAACAAAGGTGGTAAAGATACTAATGAGCATAAACTGCCTCTTAAAAAGCGCCATTATCATATTAACTCTTCCACGGGCAATTCATTGAGTCTAAGTTTAGTTCCAGCAGAATTTGATGAGAACTCAAAGAACGGCACGAGTCCAGAAAAGTTCTTATGTACTGAAACTGATTGTACAGGAGATGTCCAAAGCAATTCTCCTGAAGATTCCCCTAAATTAAAAACACCACCAGAAAAAAGTAAAAAGAGCGCTGATAGTTCGAAAGCTGCTCAGAATATTCCTGACAACAAAAATCAAAATACTGACCCTGCGTTGAAAAATACTAAAGTAAACGGGAGTGCAGTCGTAGATACTATTTCAACGAAAGTTGATGAAAATAATCATACACCCACAAAGAATCACTCTCCAAATTCTTTCAATGCAACTGATGATGAACTCTTAATCAAGAAACCTACTGCCGAGCAATCGGAACTGTCTAAGAAAATATATGAAACGTCTGAAAAATTAAAAGCGGTACATAAAATGGTTCATGATTTGGAGAAATCTCTACCTAAGTCAAAAGATCCTGAAGTAAAACCAGAATCCAATAAACAAGAAACTAATAAAGTTTCTTCGCCAAGATCTGAAAATAAATCTTCGCCTACGCGACATTCCGCTCCGATCGTAACGCCAAAAAAGCGACATAGATTAGAAGCAGAAAAGGTTATTTCACACTCGAGTCTTGATCAAGTTGTTCAGTCTTTATCTAAAAAGTTATCAGAAGAAAAATCTGTTACATCTTCTGATGCAAAAGAAACCAAGGATGTCAATCAAAATAACTCCAAGGAAGATTCTAAAGAGACTGAAAAGTCGGATGCTGTAACACAGAATAATAATTCTTCTTCAGCAAACAACACAACTATTGATCCATTGAAGAGTATGTCTGCTCGATCTCTATACAAAAGCTCTATCCCACCAGCTCAAAAGTCTGAAATAATGACACGAAAGAAAAATAGACTAGAAGGTTTAACTAGTAATTTAGTTTCTAAAATAAATCCAAGTGCAGCTACTAAAGTTTTAGATACATTGCTAAACAATAATATACGTAAGTCTATAGAATCTCGTATTTTAGAAAAAGAGAAAAACAGCACAGAACCTTCAAATAAAGGGGCTGATGAAAAGAAAAATAAAGAACCATCTCAAATTAACACCAGAGCTACAGTTATCAAGTCTCCAGTATCAAAGGGCAAAGTTATAGACACGAAGAAGTCGAAGGCTCCAGACTCTCAAGTTGAACTACCACCTGTAGTCAATATTGATAAACCAACTGGCATATTTGAACCATCTATTGATTTAGAAGATCAGATTCCAAAGTCATCAATATGTGTCAGTAATATTATAGCTGATGCCAATAAAGCTAAATCAAAAGCAAAAAATACTGATGTGAAAGCTGCAAATTCCTTATTAGAACCTATTGATACTGAATCTGAGATACCACTGGCATTAATTTCAGAGACACCTGACCCTATTATTAGGCCGAAAAGAGGAGAATCAATCGCCGCAGTGATATCAGATAAACTTCAGGAAACTGGGGGTCATAATTTACGGCAGACTAAAAGGAATTTGAATACCGATACTGAAGATCCAAATGATAACAAGAAAAAGAAGAAAACTAATAACATCCTAAGAGAGAGTAAACTAGTTTTACCTGCCAGAGTGTTAGTTCCAAAAGTTCAAGCAGAGCGCCTAGCTATCACAGAGACGACAAAGAAGGTTGCTTTGACCACTAAAAAGTCAGAAGCAAACGACTCTAGCGACAACAAAACAGTCGAAACATCAAAGAAGAAAACAAGGAGGCGTAAAGCTATTAATAGAACTGGCTTCCCAAGTATAAAAAGAAAGAAGAAGAAAGTTGAAAGCAACATTACGTCTGATAGTCATTTCACCTCCGATACTGATAATAATTCTTCTGCTTTCGAGCGAGTGCCGAAAGATGGCGAAGCAATGAGTAGTTTCTTGGAACGTACTACTACCAAAAAGCCTGAACTTAAAGTAGTTCTAAATAAGGACGAATGTCCTAAACAAGGCAGATTGACTGTGGTTGCTCTTGAGAAGTTACAAGGAAAAGAAGTCCCAAGTGATAACAATAACAAAACAAGCAACAATACTGAAACTGTAGTTAGCGAGAAAAAGGTTACGAATTCATCTATTCTGAGAGCACCAGCCCTCCAATTAAAGAGCAAGACTGAAAAAGAGATTAAAAATCACATCAATAAATGGGAGGTGCTCAGTGAGACAGATAGTATTCCATCTCTGGCTAGTTCTCTTAGTAATGATCCTGAAGACAGCATACCCTTGAGCCTTTTGAACTTAAAAGCAGACAGACCAGTCAGTCGTTTGGATAACTTGGAGAGACTGAAACGCAAGACAAGAGCAATGTCACCTTCTCATGAAATTGAAGAAATATTTTCTAAGAGAAAAGTAGTCGAGAGGAATTGTAAAGTCGGTTTAAGACCGAAATCAAGTCTTGCTATTTTATGTCCAAGTGAAAGGAGACAGACTAGGAGTTCAGATAATACAACAGAAGAACCGCCGAAAGTAACTAAGGCAAAGAGAACTGAAGTTAAGAAAACCGTAGTCGAAACTGAAAAAGTAGCTGAGAAAGTCCCTGAGAAAGTAGCTGAGAAAGTCCCTGAGAAAGTAGCTAAACCTGTTGCTATAGCTAACAGAAGAAAGTCAAGGTCTTGTCAACTGAATAAGAAGCGAGAAGTACAGTCTAGTTCTCGTGAGAGTTCCGTTGACACCATTGTGAGTCGTAAACTTGATTCTAAGTCTCGGGAACCCTCCATAGACACCCTCGAAAATGACCCTCTACCGCTCAATGAGAAGGAAATTGATTTCGAAAAGAGTATTGACGTGTTATCTAAGAACATAATTTGTAAGAAACGCGTGGCTTCATCTCGCGACGATAGTCCTGCAAGCAGCGTGGACAACAGGGACAAGCCTGTTATATCGAAAAGGAATCCGCGACTGCGGAAGAAATTCTTGGCCGCTGGATTGTTCTCCGATTACTACAAGGAAGAGTAAGTTTATATTTCTTTGAAAGTAACCATATTTTGCAATCCTTACCTTTTACTTATCTTTTATACTTCTTCCAGTCCCCGACCAGAAGGTAAAGGAAAGAATCTGGTGACCCAGACAGAATTCCCGCCTGGATTGCTGGCACCGCCCCCGTATTGCGAACGGTGGGTCCGTCGAAGACTGCAGCATTTCTCTCTGCCTTACGATATTTGGTGGCAACAGCATTACAACCAGCCAGTACCATCATGGAACTATAAAAAGATTCGCACAAGTAAGTCAAAACTGTAATGTCATGGAAAAAGTATACAAATTGAATAGAGAATATTCAAGATGATTGTAACATTTTGGAAATACAATCTATATTGTACTCGATAAAGTTCAAATTCCATTGCAATCGTACGTTTTCCTGTTTTTTTTTTTTATACAAGTAGTCTTTAAAATACAGAACTCTGATGTCGATATTTGATTCAATGCAGTTTCGAATTATACATAATATAATATCAAGTTTTTCAAGTCTAAACTTTGCTTATTTCAGACGTGTATTACGATGTGAAACCATCGGCGGAAGAATGCGAGAGCGTCGCGTGCAACTGCGCTCCATCGTCGGGATGCAACGAGGACTGCATCAACAGATTAGTGTATGCGGAGTGCTCGCCGCAGCTGTGTCCTTGCGGGTAAACACATAAATACTAATTTAAGCGAATACTTATTACATTCTGTTGACTAGTGATCGAAAGATTAACTGCTGAGCGTTTTGTCTAAAATTCCGGTGCACGTTTGATGGCAAAAGGCTCACCCCCTATTAGGTAGGTACAATCGACCGCACGTATTCTATTGAAATTGCATATTACACTTAAACCAGCTCAAGGTCAAAGCGACCGTGTGTCACCTATAATTCAAATGTACAAGGAATTTTAGATGAATATAAAACTGTTGTAACATGTATCTTTGTTTAAATACCACACTTTTTATAAAAGTTTATAAAACAACACAGAAAACATTCACATTCTCTCGCTCCCTCCTGAGCTGGAGAAGTTATTAAATGATTTTCCCCCTCGAAATATAAAAACTATGTACAAATACCGCCCTCTTTGGTAAATACAACCGTGATGTCCTATAATATTTTTTATCACAGACATATATTAATACTTTCTATAATACTTTCGCGACCGGTATTAAATTATTGTTGGTTATTCCCAGCGATAGGTGTAAGAATCAACGCATACAGAGGCACGAATGGGCGTCCGGACTTGAGAAGTTCATGACTGAGAACAAAGGCTGGGGTGTGCGCACTAAACACAGCATCACTTCTGGAGACTTCATATTGGAATATGTCGGGGAGGTCGTTTCTGATAAGGAGTTTAAGGTAAGAAAAGAATAAGATATGATAGGAAGATTTATTGATATTGGGCCTTATGTCACTTTTGTATTCAAGCGAAAATATTGCCCTTCTGGGCTTCACTGTAGTTGGGTAAAAATTTAAGTTGACGCTATCTTACAAGAGCCCATGTTGTGGATTAAAACCTAGTCCCTCTAACAGTGATCAGGCTAGTATCCCATCAGTAGGAATGTTTATAGACTGGTACTATCTTAAAAGTAGTTCTTTATATTTAGATTATTGGGGCTAAATCATGTTTTCTGAATACAATTGTTTTTATTTTGATTGATCAACTCAATGGCAACCAAAAGTATTCAAAAGAGATCTGATAATCTATTTTTTTTAGTTGTTCTTCGTGTTCCTAGCACGAAAGTGTATCAAACTTGGTTGCCCTAAACTGAGCTTTAATATTGTACGTTAACAGGAGCGCATGGCCACCCGCTATGCGCGCGACACACATCACTACTGCCTGCACCTGGACGGAGGACTCGTCATAGATGGGCACCGCATGGGTGGCGACGGACGCTTCGTCAATCACTCCTGCAGGCCCAACTGTGAGATGCAGAAATGGACTTCTAATGGTAAGTACATTAAGATGACTAAATATGACATACATTTTGCTATATATAGCAGAAATTTTTCTTCATCGCGATGTTCCATATTCACAATCTCTATCAGATGTTTTAAAAGTCAAAGAAGAAAAGGTCTGGCCACATTAGCACGGCGTAGCGCTTGATCGTGCAGATAATTGGTGCCCGGTAAAGTGTCGCATCGTATCACGTCATCAAATATTTCGCGACCAGTCTTCAACCAAAGTGTTTTGCGACATTGCCCT
This sequence comes from Mythimna albipuncta, assembly GCA_929112965.1. NCBI lineage: Eukaryota > Metazoa > Arthropoda > Insecta > Lepidoptera > Noctuidae > Mythimna > Mythimna albipuncta. The sequence goes on from OV815973.1 coordinate 6,561,853, forward strand.
GTGTATTTTTAAAAAGAAAGGATTTCGTGTTGATCAAAAAGTATTAAAAAGTTTTTTTTTTTCAGGCACCTTTAGAATGGCTCTGTTTGCACTCCGAGATATCGATCCTGGTGAAGAACTCACTTATGATTACAACTTTTCACTATTCAATCCTGCTGTGGGTCAGGTATGTATCAGTTTCATGCTTTTGTATAAGATTTTTTGAGCAATCGGAAGATACATATGTCTATACTTATTTACTTTTTTATAGCCCTGCAAATGCGACTCAGAAGACTGTCGCGGCGTAATTGGAGGTAAATCTCAAAGAATAACAAAACAACCAGTGAAAACTCAATCACGCACACCATCAAACGCCTCCAATCAGTCGCAAGGATCCAACGGTCACCAGCCTCGGGTCGGTCGGCCGCGCAAAGCGGTCAAATGTAACAAGAAGTCTGAACAACAAGCTGTTAGTACTTGCGATATCAAGACGATGACAATACTCAAGTACCAGCAACATCTCAACAAGTTGTGGCAGGAACCACAGATGAAGCCGCTCACTGCTAAAGAGAAGAATATCGTTAAAGAGCGACACTGCTTCCTTTTAAGGAATTTGGATAATGTAAGTGTATTAATACTAACATTAATGTGGGTGGGCAATTGGGTAGTTAAATAGTTTATATCAAAAAGTAATTTTATCCAAAATTGCAAATAGAAGAGAAAGGTTTTTTCACATCTGGTCAATATTACGTACCTAAGTTGGAAATCTTTCAAACCTATTGGAAGGGGAAACTGTCAAATAACAGATTATTATAGATGCTTACATTAAAATATGACGTCACTGCTATTAAATTACGTGTGTACAAAAAAGATAGCGGAATATTCTCACCACATTCTCATTCTTTTTCATATTTGATATGCGAAACATTTTTTAATAATCAAATTTTGACGTTCGTTTAAGAAAATATTTATTTATAGTGTTGTTTGTTGTTTAGTATAATATATTTTACCAAAGTAAACCCAAGCAATTATTCAATTAACCTTTCAATTGTGATAATTACAGACACAATTGAAAGACAATAAGTGGGCGAACGCCGGCGTTCGCTTGGGGTTTAATGAATTAAATAATATTTATACTAATATATAAAGGCATGCCACAAATCTTTATAAATTTAGGACTTTAAAATAGCTACAGCCAGTAAAATTTGTTTAGTTTAGATTGAGGTTCTTTAACATAGACCCTAACGTTATTGCATTATGACAGCTCCAGATTTTAAAACTCAGATTAAAACTTACCTTATTGGTCCATAGGTGCGGCGCATCCGTGAGCGCCTCAATCTCGCGATGCCGGCGTCTCCGCCCGGCTGCGCGGCCGCCCCCGCGCCGCCCGCGCCCCCCGCGCCCCCCGCGGCGTCGTGCACGGTGGACCCGCTGCGGCCCGCCAGCAGCGTGGACGAGGCGGGCGCGCTGGCTCGGCTGCGGGCGCTGCGCGATGTCAACAGAGCGCCCAAGCCCAAGGACGATCCCACACTGCCGAAGGCGCAGAGGCTGACTGTCGTCTTGAAGGCCATCTGTCGGGCGCTGAAAGAACCTAAAGGTAAGTTTCCTGATAGCTACAACTTAGGAGTCTTTAAGTCGAGAGTGAATAGGTTTCTTCTAGGCAAGCGTGCTTCATCGTCGACCACATCATCGCTTACCATCAGGTGAGATAGTGGTCAAACGCAAGCCTATCATTAATAAAAAAAAAAAAAAAAAGTTAAAGGTCTCTGACATTCGCATGTTAATAAATAGCGGACAGTCAAAGATATATGAAATACAGAAAAAAAAATTATTAGTTGATCCTCATACACAACTTCTTCTTCTTCCTGCCCTTATCCCATATTACTTGGAGTCGGCGTAACACGTTTTCTTCTTCCATTCTGTCCTGTCACCCGTCAGACTATCACTAACTCCCTTTTCTTTCATATCACTTCTCACACAATCCTCATACACAACTTATTAAAAACAAATTAAAAAGTAATAATTAAAAATACTTTGGTCAACGTTGTGAAGCGACTGTTCGACCAGAATCTCTCTTTACAATATACATATTTAACCTAAACAACTTTTGAAAGCAACATTCACTTATAGACTAAAATAGCAATTTACCTGACATTGCGTTTATATTTTGCAGACGAAAAAGACCGACCATTGTCCTCACAACTTTTGCGGGCTAAAGCCGAGCGTGGCAAAATCCAAGAGGCCGGGCCTGCCGACCTAGCGGCCATTGAAAACGAAGTAGAAGCCGGTCGTTACGACTCGCTTGCTAAGTTCGATGCGGACGTCAACTCGCTGCTAAGTACTGTGTTGAGAGAGAATGGGCGCTTATCCGTCATGGGTGCTGCAGCTGCTCAAATTAAGAAGGTAATGTTATTGATAGAACTTCAGAGCCTAAGTCAAAACAGATCAATGGGATATTCACAGAAGAGTGTACAATTTATTGCTTCGACATAATTAATTTCTAATTATAATCGGGTGTTGCAGGTATACAACTCGACTAAGTCGGATTATGCAGATATGCTAACAAAAATCCTGGGGCCAGAAGAGCCTTTGCCACCAGGATTCTTACAAAAAACTAAGACTGGTGAGTTTAGTTTTGATATGTTTGTAATCTTTGCACAAATAATATATACCTTGGAAGTACACATAAATACATGCCATATTTTGCACGAATTATTTGCAGTGTCAAATAAGTACTTGGTTAATAAACGTTATAGCGTGTTCACGTTAAGAAAATAGTGACTCATCGTTGATACTCAACTTAGCCACGCCCCTTGAACAATTAGATCATAATAAATTTGAAAGTTTTGTCAACTCTTGTTTTGTTGTATTGACAAGTTGAATCCCTTCAGACAGGTCAGTACATAAGTTTATTTTCAATATAAAGACGATTATAATTAAACTTCATAATAATTGCTTAATTTAAACACTGTGTAATAAAAGGTTTTCTTCAATATTATTTTTTACGCCAGTATCAATACCCCTTCACTTTGCAGATGTACTAATGAGCCACTATTTTCTTAACACGAATAGACTATAATTGTAATATAAAGAGAAAAACATTGAACACAAAGTGTTTCGAATGCACCTAAATCATCTTAATGATCTTATTTGTTTGCAGAAGAGGTGATAATGTGTATCTGCGGTCTGCATGTGGAAGAGGGCCTCATGGTGCAGTGCGGCGGCGCGGGCTGCGGCGTGTGGCAGCACGCGCGCTGCATGCGCGTCACCGACACCAGCGTGCCGCACTACTGCCACCACTGTCATCACAACAAGGTTACTGTCCCTCCACACACTTACCTACCATCATCTGCACGTGGAAGAGGGCCTCATGGTGCAGTGCGGCGGCGCGGGCTGCGGCGTGTGGCAGCACGCGCGCTGCATGCGCGTCACCGACACCAGCGTGCCGCACTACTGCCACCACTGTCATCACAACAAGGTTACTGTCCCTCCACACACTTACCTACCATCATCTGCACGTGGAAGAGGGCCTCATGGTGCAGTGCGGCGGCGCGGGCTGCGGCGTGTGGCAGCACGCGCGCTGCATGCGCGTCACCGACACCAGCGTGCCGCACTACTGCCACCACTGTCATCACAACAAGGTTACTGTCCCTCCACACACTTACCTACCATCATCTGCACGTGGAAGAGGGCCTCATGGTGCAGTGCGGCGGCGCGGGCTGCGGCGTGTGGCAGCACGCGCGCTGCATGCGCGTCACCGACACCAGCGTGCCGCACTACTGCCACCACTGTCATCACAACAAGGTTACTGTCCCTCCACACACTTACCTACCATCATCTGCACGTGGAAGAGGGCCTCATGGTGCAGTGCGGCGGCGCGGGCTGCGGCGTGTGGCAGCACGCGCGCTGCATGCGCGTCACCGACACCAGCGTGCCGCACTACTGCCACCACTGTCATCACAACAAGGTTACTGTCCCTCCACACACTTACCTACCATCATCTGCACGTGGAAGAGGGCCTCATGGTGCAGTGCGGCGGCGCGGGCTGCGGCGTGTGGCAGCACGCGCGCTGCATGCGCGTCACCGACACCAGCGTGCCGCACTACTGCCACCACTGTCATCACAACAAGGTTACTGTCCCTCCACACACTTACCTACCATCATCTGCACGTGGAAGAGGGCCTCATGGTGCAGTGCGGCGGCGCGGGCTGCGGCGTGTGGCAGCACGCGCGCTGCATGCGCGTCACCGACACCAGCGTGCCGCACTACTGCGATAAGATGACAGATTTTAAAATAACTGTAAATTAGTCACATTGTGGTATTTTCATTAAAAAGTACCATTGTTAGTAACATAAAACAACTTTTCTTTACTCCATAGGTGGACCGCGAAATCCCTCTAGACGAATACACGGAAGAAGGTCATCAATTCTACCTGTCATTGATGCGCGGCGACCTCCAGGTGCGTCAAGGCGACACCGTGTACGTGCTTCGCGACATTCCTATCGACGAGAAGAACCCCGACGTCAGCCAGAAACATGGCGACAAGGCTGATAAACCCGAGTCGCCGAAGACCAAACGTGTGGATAGGAAGAAAGTGAAAAATATCGCTAAAGGAAAAGATAAGACTGAAGATGCTACACAGAATAAGGTAAATATTTGAAACGGAATTTTCCGAACTCATTGCTTTACTGAGAAGGTTGATTCATGAAAATAATTTCTACTAAAAAACAAAAAATTGTTTACGATACCCATCAGAGCGGTTATGGTTATGGTCCAAGAGACTATGTGTGGGTGATCAAGTGGGTAACAAGCAATGGACAAATTATTCCACACGTACCGCTTTGGGTATTCAATTCACAGCGAGCTGTGAGACAGTTTCTAAAGCAGTAAAAGAAGACGGTAAAAGATTAGCGTCTATGCGGTTGCCACTTATCTGCTCGACCCGCGCGAATTCAGCCCAGATTCTGCCAAGCAGTGTGACGTAATACACTGCTGTCATCCCGTTTTCAAGCTTGCTTCCGTACTATTGACTCCGCCGACATAAATATAAAAATAAAACTGTTTGTATACTAAAATACTTTTTTTTTTATTAAGTTTACATTAAAGTATATTTGATACGCAACTTTAAAAAAATTGTCTGTCTCGTTGTTCCGACTAATGTCCAAAACGGCTGGACCGATTTTACTGGAAAATTAGTTGATGCTATATGGAGTAACTTAGGCTATTTTCATTTTAGAAAAAGAATTAGGGGTTTGCGCTAAAAAAACTTAAATTGTGACCAAATACTTCTTGAAATTAAATTAAAAAATTATATTTTTTTTAGGAGGGTGAAGTCCGTAAGCACACTTACCAGACTATCGGTGAGATATCTGTGTCGGAGCTGGACATCTTCCGCGTGGAGCGCCTTTGGAAGCACAAGGACACGCAGGAGCGCTACGTCTATGGACATCATTATCTTCGACCACATGAGACCTTCCACGAGCCCACGAGGAAGTGAGTACCACCATCGTCTGCCTAGCCATTGCCAAGTCATGGTTACAAGATTGGGCTGGCTATGTTTGCCACAAGACACTCAAGTCAGGGGTTATTCTACCATATACATCATTGAATTAGCTCTTTAGTAGTTGAGCCTTACGAATACTGACAAATGCTTGCATTACTAACTGGACAGGTCCACTTAGAACTGTGTGGTTCTTACTTCAAAAGACCATCTCAGATTCCCAATCTGCATGGTTGTCATATGATTTGGCTCTACCCATGAGTTTGTTTCGGTGTTTTGTTGTGAGCATACATGACAAAGCAAAATGTGTCCAGCACGCCCACGTCATGACATCATCACAGACATCGTAGCTTGGAGCTGAATGCACGCTTTTGGTTTTTCGTACGCAGTTTTCGTTCGCAATGGGTTAATCGATTGACCCGCGGGCTCACATCCTTACCTAGAAGTCCCTCATGCATGACAAGTGTCTGTCATGATAATGTTAGTATTTATTTATTCTAATAACATGTTTTGCTTCCAGGTTCTTCCACAATGAAGTGATGCGGGTGCCGCTATACGAAGCGGTGCCTATTGAACTGGTCATGTCGCAGTGTTGGGTTATGGACCTCAACACTTATTGCAAGGTAATAATATCAATATTTATATTGTATTTTATTTATTTACTTTTTGCCAAAACATTCGCAGCAGCAGAATGTTGCACACCTTTGTTCACACATCGCCTAAGGTACAGTACAATACACGAATGATGGCGGCCGTGAAGTTAGCCTTTGCGAACGTTCGCGCATACTACACTCTTCTCGCACACGCACATCGCCAATTGGTTCCTAAAACACGTTACTGTGCAGCCTTCTGCGCAAACTTCACGGCCGCCATCATTCGTGAATTGTACTGTAATTGTGTTGTGGGAGTCGTCGCACTTCAGCGGGCGGTGGGTCTGGTGACATTTGCGACAAGTTGGCACACCGCACTCCAGCACCGCGCAGCTACTGAAGGCATTGTGATTGTTTCTGATACATAGATTTGTGAACTTTCCTTTAGGGTCGTCCGGTGGGCGCGGCGGAGGCGCACGTGTACATCTGCGAGCTGCGCGTGGACCGCGGCGCGCGCCTGTTCACGCGCGTGTCGCGGCCCAAGTACCCCATCTGCACGCGGCCCTACGCCTTCGACCACTTCCCGCACCGCCTCAAGATCACGCGCACATATGCGGTATGTATGCTGTTAATACGCTCTCACAAGACTTCCCACGTAGATGACACGAATGCGAAGCGACGCGGCACGTTGTGGTTACGTAGGCTATAATAGAGCATCAATTGTTTGCTTAGCGCAGACCGAACTGCAAAAAGCTTGCGCATGGTCGACCAAAATTTTTAGATTTTATGTTTTTTGAATGCATACTCGAACACGTAGTCGGCTTGCTCGGGCATGGTCGAGCATCAAATTTGGGCGTGTATTCAATTTTGCGAAGTATGATAATAATCATAAGATATTTTTTTCAATAATCTCAGAAAATGCTCTGCTCTGCTCTTGGTGTGCGCTGACTGTATGGCCTACTGTGTACGTACCTTCATAGACGCGTATTCGTCACTCTACACTTGGTGCTTGCGTGAAGCATTTGTTTTTTTTATCTGTTATAAACCAGTACTTGACAGCGATCTCGCCTGATGGTAAGCAGTGATGCAATCGTTGATGGTGAGGCGCACTACTTTATTAAGAGCCTATTAGCTTAAATACAAAACAATGAAGCTCAGTCGACGAAGCTGCAATGACACATCGGCGGCATGACGTTGCGCGTTGGAGCTTCGTTGACGAATACGCGTTTAAGAAGCTACGCATCCGTGGACAGTTGGCTTTAGAACTTGTTGTGACACAAAGCTTGCTGTTAAAAAGTATTACAGTAGTAATGTAAATTCTTGTTGCAGCCACACGAAGTGTCGCCCGAATATTTAAAAGGAAAAGCAGCTAAGAACGCTGCTGCTACTGTAGATAAAAACAAAACTTCGACTAAGGAGGTGAAGAAGAAAGTGCCTGCCGTAGCTCTCACGGATGCTGCTACCAAGGTAAGTCATGTAAAGGTTTTGTTTTCTTTAGTATATTTCTGTTTGAGCATTTGCAGTAGCAGCCCAATAAGGATATTTTTGTTTGTATTATGGAAGCAGGCTTACCTACCTAGTTTTTAGGGAATTTAGGCAAGCATATGTGCTGTACCTAATAAATTCTTTTTGGTTTCTGATATTTTCGTGTGGATAGATTTGTGTCAGTTAAATTTTACCCAATGATACACGACACTCTTTAGTACTAATGGGGTTAGATTTCCTGGGTTCTGACTAATCGTAATGACCGTGAAAGATCTACAAGGACTACTACTCACGGAGGAATGTATTTGTCGAAGACTGGAGCAATTTTCCTATAAACAAGGTGTAAGGGACAGCCCTCCACAAACTTTAAGTGCTTGCTCAGTAGACGAAACTGAACAACCTTATATAAAAATTTTTTTCAGGAAACGAAAAAAAAAACATCCGCCTCACCATACAAAATTATAAATTTGATTGGACAGTTTGTATGGACAGGCCGATTATTTCTCGTTTCCTGAAAAAATAATTTGTGGAAGGTTGTTCAGTTTCGTCTACTGAGCAAGCCCTTAAAGTTTGTGGAGGGCTGTCCCTTACACACTTTATATATATGTTAAAATAGTCAGACGTCGATAAATTGACAAATTGCTTAATCATGGAGATTGGCCCGTGTGGTTTTATTACACTTTAGCTATGAGGTGTTCTGTCCATTCTGTTGCAGAGTTGTGGAAGCAGTGGCGTGAGTGCGGGTTTGGGCGGGTGTGCTGCGCGCTTGGCGCAGAAGGAGCGCGTGAACGGCATCGCGCGGCGGCTGCTGGCGCGGCTGGGCTCGCGCGGCGCGGCGCTGGACGCGTCCTACCTGCTGGCGCCGCGCCGCGCTCGCCGCGCCATGTCCTGACGCTGCGTGTGCTGCGCCGCCGCCGACTAGCCCACTCCTACACAGAACTAGACCACGCTCATCACACGGATGCACAGCTAACAGTGCGGTTTCCGTAAGTTTCGAGCTCCAAAGTGGCACGACTTTACCGCGAGCGCTCACGCGCGCTCGGCTCCCAAGCGAGCTCTCGGATATAATCTCAAGTTACGTTACGTTTCTTATGATTTTGAAGGTTCTTTGTTTATTTATGTTTCGTGCTCTGTCGCGATGTTGTAGTGCAGCATAATTTTATAATCGTTCGACCTGATTCCCCAACCTAGGCTTAGAGTACTGCGAATAGTTATATTTTTACATAAGAGAAGCGAGAGGAGTATTGTTGTAGTTATTTATACATTGTAACTGTACGAGATAAAGTGTAGGCTAATGAAATTATTAGTTAACGACCACTGGTGCGAACTGATGTTGAACGTTGAAGAGTTTTAATAGAGGTTAGATACAGAAGTGTTGTTTGGGAGGTTGTTAATTTAATATTAGTGATTAATTATTATTATTCTTCTTTTTTATCATCTTCCGCTAGATTAAGAGTTAGAGGAAGTAGATTATTTTTCAATCGTCTGGTCATTTATATACGTGCTCGCAGCAGCAAGGCAGGACGCGCTCATGCCTTACGTCACGCACTCAAATCTCTCTAATTTTTTTGTACTTTGGTTATAATAAGTTGTACATATTGTAGAGTTTAAGGTGGTTGGTTGTTTTATGTTTAAATCAAGATGATAATATATTGCTTACTGTACGGACCCTATGTTGTCCTCTATGAAGTGTCTCTGCTTGTTTACCTGGCGTGGTGCCGGCCGCTCGGCGCGTACGCACGTCTCTCATGCTAAGCCTTGAAATTGTGATCACGGAGAACAAAGTTGTTTTTGTTTCTAATTTATTTGTAAATTACTGTTAGTTATTATTCTTTTCTTAGTAACTTAACATTTCAGTGTTTTTTGTAATATTAAGAAAACATTTTATAGTATTTGCCTTTATTATGGTTTATACTAATTAAGCTTATTTACTTATTCGTAGCAGCATGTCGAGGTCATTTGATCCCAAAATGTAGTACAAACGTTCATCATAATCATTCTTTCAAGATATCAAGATCTATAAATCTCGGTTGTGTACGACATCGAAATGAATTTACAATGTTGCGTATTTACAATGGTGAACTTACTGTTACACTTCCTTGTTATTAAGATTCAAAATAGAGTGCACTTTTAGGCAGTATCTTAGATCAGTAAACACTAAAACCGATTTTTATAAATGTTTATTTGTTTGCTTGCACTTGCACCTGTATCTCATGAAATCTTCGCCTAATATTATAGTTAAGACACAATCAGGCTACCATTTGTACCACAGATAGACATATTATTCCCGTTAAAATATCCGTGAATTTATCTATAGCAACAGTTAGTTAATTCAGGAAATTCAAATATGTACTTAACTAGTGAAATAGTTTACAATAGTCAATAATAGTTTAGGAATAAGATTTGCGTTTTGATTGCCTTTCTGTGTAGTGTTCTACACATAGACTAAATTGTGGAATGATTAGCTTCCATTCATCAGCTAGTGCTGAGCCAACTTCAATTAATCAAATTTTGGGATCAAAATTATATTTTATTTTCCAATTGACATCAAAATTTAATGATTCTCTTATACACGTGTAAATAGTTTGATTTGAATGAATTTATAATTTGAATCAATTTAAAAATCAAGAGTGTTTTCTTGTATGAATTTATATGAATTTTAAATGTATTTTTTTTTCATAATTAACTTTTGTTAATTAATTTGAGAAATGTTTTTCAAATGAATTCAAACTATTTACACATAAATCAGGGATATTGAAGTGTTATTATAAATTACTTTTTTTTTTTAATATAACGAGCAGCTTTACTATTTATATGTTTTAAGATGCCATTTGTTGTAACTCATGTTTAAATAAACTAAATTGGATCAAACACGTTTTTTACATGTTCTTCCCTATAAATTTTTCTCCCGAAAATACATGTGGATAATGCCCCGAATGCAAGAAAAGGAAAAAAAAGAAAGAATTTTAGGTACCTACAGTGTTACAATTGGGTAGGCGACTCATTTTTTTCTTTGAACCAAAAAGTAACTTTATCCAAAATCGCAAATAGGAATAATATTTCAAATCCATTCAATATTATTTATGTTACAAAGCTTTCATATCTCTTGGACAACTTATGTAACAAAGGATGCACAGTTGCACACACATAACACAGGAATCAAATAGATACACTTATTTTTGTACATGATGTGTAACAAAAGATATAACGACATGTCCCCACCATGCCCCAACTTTTATTCATACCAATATTTGAAACTACGTTTAGTAACTTATTTTATTTAATTCTTAATGCCCACAAAGGTAGAGGCGGAATTATCAAAGCCTTTTTTAATCTATTTGAAATTGTGGTAGGTGCAATATTGAATAAAAACACTATAAAACATAAATTATACAAATTGAATTGAAAAAAAAATATACACGAGTATACTAAAACAATTTGTACAAACGATAATAGGAAACAGCCAACTTACAAGTTTTGATTTTTCAAGTGTACCTATCAAACGTTTTTCAATACACTTACGAAGAAATACATTATTTGAAAATGACGATGCTTTTTTGTTAGTTTTCCACTGAACAAAATTTTCCAAAGTTGCCGTAGGTACCTACATTTAGTTTTGATTCAAATGGCAACAGCGTAACGCAAGCATTTTTTGCCTCGAATCGGAATATCTGACCGCGTAGCATCTAAAGAACTGTCTTTAAAACTTAAATTCGATCTTTCTTTCACAAGTAACACAAATTACAAAGATTTTTTTTTTTAGGATATTATGATATAATTTGTTTTTCCCGCGCTTAACTTTTGAAGGTCGAAGGAAAAGCAAAGGAATGAAGCACTATACATCCTAATATTAAAAACTAAGAAATTCAAATATTTTTGAATTTAGAACACAAATTAATGTTTATTTTTTTAGTAAAAGCAAATATTGTATGTTTTTACAAGATAATCTGTTCATAAACACAATTTAAATTTTCATTAAAATTATGAAATTAAAACCTTAATAATGAGAGGCGCCACCTTTTTGCTATAAAAAAAATGTGTTCCACCTAATAATCACTGATGTTTGTTACCTACTATACCTGAGTCTGTGATGGGCGTGATGACTGACGAAATCAGAAAAAAATAAAACCCTAGCTGGGATAAAAAAATAAACACGAGAGTGGAAAAACATCCAACGACTTCTCCCGCTCTTGGGCGGAAAGCGAGGGCGTGTCAGACTTTACTAACTAAAACCCACTCCTATGTTTCTTCTTTGACTTGCGTTCCAGGGCCTCAGGTTTTCCTCTCAGAAGCGAACCCATGGCCTCAGTAGGCTTCGACCCTGCTGGACCCCTATGGTTTTGCTGACATCTTGAGGCGCGTGGATCACTACGCGCCATTGACGACTCGGACTCGGCCCGGACGGTCAACGGACGGAATTTGGCACTGCAGCCCTCGGCTCCAGTGACTTTCTACAAATATCGAACGACGTTTTTCAATAAACTTACGAAGACAAATAAAACGCGATTGACGCGCAACGTGGGGGGGGGGGGGTCGACGCTCGACCAAATATAATAAAATTTACTCACACGCGAATTTTCTGCACTAGTGCGAAAAACAATTAATTGCGTGCCTAAAAGCGCCGGTGAGATAAGAGCAGGTTTTCGAGTATGTGCAAGGAAAATATAAACTTGGTGAAACAGACGATTTATAAGTACGTAAAATCAAAACACGTGTAGTCTTCAGTTACAAATATGTGAACCAAACAACGTAGGCGTTGTGACAACACGCGTAGAACTGAGTAGAATATTATGCGCGTCATAGAACACGAGGCTACCCTTCTTACATTCCCACGGAAGCTTCACTGGCATCAGCAATTTTGTTAGTCGTGTCTGACTCGCCTTGCTAGTAAACAAACGGCTGAACTATACAGCCATATTGTACTACGATAGGTCATTCACCTTGTAGGCTAGATCATATAAGTATAGCCAATAGTTGAGTTATTCATGCAACAATTGGATGAGTTCATCGAGATAAATCTAGACTTGAAAGGAAGTCTAGCACGGTCTAGACTACGTATCTAAGCGTGCCCTAAAAAAGGTTACTCATTGAAATGTTTCGAATTTGCAGGTACAGATCTATACCTCCAAACCTGAATCATCCCTGTATGTTGTTCCATAGATAAAGGCGTGTAAAGTCCTACATACTTACATCAAGGGTTTATCTTCCGACCAGACGGATATTATGTCTGATCCTGACTACTGTCCTGTAGTTAATCTCGGGCTGTTGTATAATGTTCTAATTGCGCGGAGAAGTTTAATAGGTACCGTGATGCAGGATTTCGAATTTTTAGTTCCTATGATGCGTCATAGATGTCGCTACACGAGAAATCGGATTTGGATGAGCCATGAACGCTATTTTCGAGGACACCTTTTGGTGGTCGCTATTGAAGAAACATCGTCCAACACACATACTGAAATTCTGTGTTAGGTACTATAAAAGGCGTATATACTACGAGACAAGGATATATCCACTAACATCTATGATCGTCTGGTCTAGCCAGTGGTTTCCGACCTGGAGGCCAGCGTGGTTTGGTTTGGTTTCGTTGTTAGCAAGGATCAGGGAGAAGAATTCCCTACTGATTTTACTAGGTACAATTTTGTAAGTATATCTAATTCTATCATAGTAAAAACTTTTTAGCCCTATTCTTTAAAATCAAAAGTAACGGGCATTGCCATATAAAAAACAATAGTTCTGTTAAAAATATATAAACATAATTTTAAAATATTTAGCGGACTATATTTTAGATCGTGCAGACCACAGAACAGATGAAAGTAGATTATGTAACTAAGGGATAAAGCAGTGTCTGGTGGCATGTTGAAGGTTGCTAATTAGTCCCGAACGCAGTGAGGGATTTATATAATTAGCTCCCGAGCAGAGTGAGGAAGTTAATACAGAAACCTGATTAAAGTGAGGAATTCAAGCCGCCCAAGACAAAGACAGCTTTATCCCCATGTTGGATACTCTACTTTTTACACCACCTGAGAGATAATTAGAATGCTTAAAGTGAGGTTTGCGTGACGTATAAAACGACATTATCGAGCAGGTGGTGTAATAAACCATATAAGTCATTTATTCAGTCAAGTCTTAAATATTTCCACTTTTCAACCTGAAATAGGTTGGAAGGTGGCACATCAAATTATCAACCTGACAACTTGGGTGTGGATGGCTAGGTTGGAATATAGGAATAGGTCAATTTTGCCGCGACCATCATTTTTTGCCGCTCTGGACAAATGCCCGGCCCCTGGTCACATACTACATCATCTAATCGCATGTGTAAGTGTCTACCTCCATAACTCTAGTTACTGCAGTTACTAGGTACAAGATACCCCCTAATAACACTGGTTGTTATACTCTCCGTCTTCTGACTACCCGTAACGACTATCAAAGATCTACAAATGACAGCTGAGATCACCGAGGTGCGAACAAGGCTTGTTTGTGTATCGCACTACGTCGGTACCAAATATGTGGTCTAACATTGACCTTAAATAACAATTTACGTTTACGATTGTTCCCGGGGCTGCACGGCCAGTCCTGTACGTGACTCGTGACTGGGGTCACTCGCAATGAGAAGATTGGGCAGCGTCCGCCCGCATGCGACACGCAACCTTACGTTGTTTACTTCATGCCTTGCTATGTACGTGACGTACGCCAGGAATCCTGGACTTTGATTTCTAACCTCTAAATTTATACATCAGTTTTAGTTGATGCGAAAACTGTTTAAAGTTTGTTTGTTTTTTTTTTCAAAAACTTTAAACAAAAACTGTTTAAAGTTTGTTCAGAATCAGCAACTGAATGGATTCCAATAATTTTTAACCCATGTTATATTTTTTTCCAAAAATATTTAAAAAGGTCACAATCTGGACATCGCTTACACTAAGTACAACACAGGTCACGGCAGGTCATCGCGAGCATTAGGCTCTAGCAAACAGCTGAGTACAAAACAACCCCTCAGTCACCTGGATAGCCCGGTGACTTTGTATTTTTGATGACATAACAAGCTTATAACTTTGAGATTTTTCATGATAAAGTTATGAAGTTTTGTACATAAATTCATTTCATAAAAATACAAAAATACTATACCTACACCGTTAAATTTTGATGGTTTTAATCCTGTGGATTGTCGATCCGGTACATGAAACACTATCGATTTGTGAAGATAAAATTAAAAAATAAAGTAGGTACCTTTTTTTCAAAACTCGTATTAATTTACATGCATGTACGAAATTAATTTCTTTAAGAAAACGTCAGCTGAGTGAGTTCAATGATCTTTAGTTAATAGTCGGCGTTGCGTACAAATATCTATAAATGTTTCGGGTTTCGCTTAAACTAAAACTAATGTTGTATAGTAGCTATTCACGTTTACATTCACAACAATTGTACCTTGAAACCAAATTGTAACAATAGCCACGGCTGAACACTGTGTCCCAAACTGCATACGAACGACAGCTTAGTTTGGGAACCAGTATCTACAACTTCTGTCATTACTGTACCTACCTGTTTTCCTGGACATATAATATTGTGAATGATAATTTTTGGTATCAATAAACAATTTTTTAAGTGATGACTCGTGATGACTTACTTTTTTCTGATCTCTTGACTGTTTATGTCGGTAGTTTTCCAAGTAAACATACCTACCTAATATAATAGACTGGATGCGGGGTTAATTTCCGCACAGAACAAATATTTGTATGGATAGCCTACAGATAGGTGTTCTGGGTCTGGTTGTCTTATGGTTGTGCGTCTTAGGTACGAGTATGTGAGTTCATCTGTTTGTTAACGCACTCACAATAAAGGAGTATTCCCTAGGATGGGGCAAGGTCTATTAAAAAATTTCGTTTTCAGGCGTTTAAATAGATTTAACTAGCCTTAAATAAACGCCTGAAAATCAAGTTTAATGTAAACGTATAACTCTTTTTGAGTAGTCTTTCACATGTCCGAAAAACAGGACTCCGCAAAGACCAAAATTAACTGTCGTTCATTTAGGTACCTATGAAACAAGCCAAAAATTTGCGTCCTGAGAAACAAACTGGAACATTTATTTTAGCTGTAAGGAAACACCATACATTAAACTGTTTTTTCCCAAGATGAAGAGCAGATAAAGGGATTCTGTAATGTAAATGGTATGTGAATGGTCAATGATACCGCGAACCAGAACAATAACGCATGCATCCCACATTTGGGGATGTTTATCTAGAGGGAAATATTTAAGAAATGTGTCCGGTAATGTTCTCAAGCGCGGGCCTGTGAGACCGGAAGCGGACGATTGCTTGAGTCAAGTTGCGTTCTTATTATCTTAATAAATTCTCTCAATCTGACCCATGACTTTTATGTGTGTGAATGTTTCAACGCTACCGTAACGAGTGTGTATGACTATACATTGTTAGAAGCGACATTGCAGTGTTGAAGTTCGTAATGGCGCTTTACTAAAACAATTAGTAATTGCTCTTCGATATAGGTATTCAAAACACTCCGCATCGAAAAGGGTACCAGAAAAACCTTTAACTTTATTGGAACATTCCCGCATGCATGCGTCCCTGTAGAGAAAACTTCTTCGAGGTCGACCTAAAAAGAAGTGGCGAGCTGATCTAGACGTGTACCTCGAACAATGGTTTGAGACAACGCTGGAGAAGAATGCCTGGAAGAGCTTGGAGGACGCCTTTGCTCAACAGTGGAACAATAATGGCTAGGAAAAAAAAACCGTAGGTATCCGTAGGAGAAGTACCTATGTTAAATGCGAAAGTAACTGTCACGCCTAAACCGCTAAAGCGATCTTAATGGAATTTAGTCTAGGATCTGGAAAAAGACTTCAGGGCAAAAGCTTTTCTTTAGTATGTCATTAACGTGACGGTTATCGTTCTTTACAAAATAGATATCTATTTTTTATTGAGTTGCCGCTTTTTTGCTTTCCAGCGCAGCGCAGCGTATTGAACACGTCATTAGACATGAGTGTAAAATAAACACAATGCGTTTTTGCAAATTATGCGTTCATAAAATAAATTAACCAATATCTTAATAGACATTGTAATTATCAATCATTCTCTTAATTATCAATTATCAAAAATCTTATAAAAGCTAAAAAACTAATTCTAATTAGGTTCAAAATATTTTGCAACATCGATAACGTACTTAAATTAAACAGTGTATTTTTTTTTCAAATTCTACTCCTTTTCAAGTTGAATCTTAATAACTTTTTTTTAATCATGGTATCAGTTTTTTTTATACCACATTAAAATCTGCATTTAATGTACATATTTTTTTCAATAATGGGCACCGACAGTACATTTCTTTTACACCATTCGAGCCCAAAGTTTAGTGATTATCTGAAGACTATATCTAGTTAAAATTTAAAATTAACAATTTTTTTCTTTATTATTTTTAAGTTTACAGTAAAACAATTACTTGTGTATTATAGCACATATATTCAGCAGTAATATACAAAAAACGAAATAGGAAAATAATGTTTTTTGTTGAAATTATAGCCAAATTATTATCGCAAGGTGTTGTTTTTCAAAAAAAATATAAAGATCAGTTTTATTATGAGACCTATGGTAAAAAGTGATTTTAAATTGTGGTATGTGATAGCTGAATACATGGTTTATCGACCCCTTAACGTTTACGCCACACCCTGTATATTGTGGAGGTATTATAACATAACATACCAAACCGCACTGGGCCCGCGTGGTGGATTACGGCCCATTCCCTCTCCTAGAGAGGAGGCCTGAGTCCCAGCAGTGGAAACATTAAAAAGGCTGATGATGATCTTTTTTTTTTTTTTTTTTCGATGGGAAAAATCATCTTATGACAACCCCCGCTCTTGGGCGGAGCGGGAGATAGTGTCAGACTCTTACTGACTACAAAACCCATCCCGTTCCTTCAAGCCTTCATACCGGGGCTCGAGCGCCCTTTCGGATAACCCTGGCCCCAGTAGGCTTCGACCCGGCTGGGTCCCTGCTGTTGCTGACAACTCCTTGAGGCGCGCGGGAACAGCGCGCGCCGTCGACGACTTGGGCTTGGTCCGGACAGTTACCGGACGGCCGGACAGCGAGCTACCCATTGCACACTGTCCGCAAGCCCGCGCCTACGGTGGCTGGAAATCGGGATCGGAATCCCGGCGGCGGCGAGAACGCCGTTGCCTGATGCGGTCGGCCTCCTCCTTAGCGAGCATTACTGCTTCGCAGAAGTCGGCGACCGCCTGCCACTCCTCCTCGCTCCGGACCATGGCCTCGACCAAGGCCCGGCGCGAGAGGTCTCCGCCGCCGATCACCCCCACGAAGGCACGGCGATGCTCCACCCAAGCAGGGCACACCGCGATTGTGTGCTCCACCGATGATGATGAACATAACATAGATAGCCTTTTTTATAATGGTTACGCTCAAATCCAAAAAGATAGCTAACAAAACGTTGTGGCTTTTAAAAAAAATCTCGTCACGAATTTCATAAAACTGTCAAAACGCGTTGTGGCAATGAAGAAAAGGGATTACGAATTCAGAGCGAGGGCTCTGAACTCATTCAACTACTTTATGAATTAAATAATATGGATTATTTAGTAATATTTGTACATATGTGTGTCTTCTATATTCTCGGGACTCAGAGGTCCCGGCCGTTTAGAAAGCATACGAGGGACCGAAGCCAAATTGTAGAAGATGACTCAGTCACTCAGCCATAAAAAAAAATACGTCCTAGGCTGTAATTGATTGATTGACCATAATTACGTATGAGTAATGCAGTCGTAGTAATAAAATTATTTCATATAGTGAAATGATGTAGGGTCGACATGGCAGGACGTGCAATCCTCCGCTATTATTCAGTCAACGACAGAGCTGGCCCACTGGTTAGCGGCACACGACGACTGGCACACTGATCAAGTACCTACGAAGAGACGACCACGCGTATATCCTTAAATATTATACAAAGTACAGTAAATTGTATTAAGAATATAAAGTGTAAATTGTCAGTGTTAATTTACGTTGTCCACGGCATGAAAACAGTTGTGAAGGCGTACTGGGAGTTTCAGCAGCCGAGTGCAATATTACCTCCAACCCTGGGAAGTGAAAGAATGAATTCGTAAGTTTTGCTGATACCATAGACATGTCATCGTGCATGTTTACGAATCAATCACGGAGCGGAACAAATACGTTTCACGTGTCTAGTTCACTTCGGTAATTTATATTATCTGTGGCTCTGTTGTTTGTTATAATGAGCTGTTTGGTTCAAACGTTGTTATCTTGTTATGTATTTAAATATATAACCGTTGATGCTAATTTTGTTTTAAAATTAAACTTGCATGCCAAACCAGCAACCTCCCAATTCTAAATTAAGATTTAGAAATTGATTTAGGTTCTATGTCAAATTCTACTTTAGCCATCCAAGATTAAACATGCATCCGTGATTAAACCTCCGATTTCTGAAATAGTATTTAAGAATTGAGTTGTTTGTCAAATTCGATTTAAGCCTCGAGATTCGTTTTTCGAGTTTTTTTTTTCTTCTTGAGTCAACGGTAAACTCTTTAAATTATACCCCCCCATATGTGGCTACGTTAACTGCAGCATCAGTGGCGTTCATTAAGTCCTTCAAAGTACAGGTGTATGGGCACTTAGGGCACTCTAACCTGTGGCTCATGTTCCATATTTGAAATTTTGAATCTAAAAATTTTGTGTTGGTTTGACACGTCTAGATATATAGAACATCAAACTTTGTCATTTTTTTTTGTGACGTAAGACAAAAAGTCTATGGTAGTTCATAGAGGTACTTACTTTTTTTAGGTTTATTTTTTAGTAATAGCAACTTAAACATACTTAAAATACGGAATGTTCAATTCGATATCTGAAGTGTCGATAGATACAAATAAATTCAAGTATAAAAATTACTTCATCACTAAATATAATTACCCCCTACTTACTATCCTTTCACGCATTATTTGTCAACGTTAATGAATTAAGTAGTAAACACACGGGACCTTATCGTATTTATAACGATAAGACTACTAGGGTAGACTTTACGTTCACCTGACGTATGTTACGGCTTATGTTGTTTTTGTTATCGTTGCTTCTATTTTAATAGGCAGGCTTACTGCATGAGTCACGGGAGTGATATATGAGGTTTTTTCTTATTTGCCATACGCAAACTTGACATATAGTCGTAATTAATGGAGCTTCTGTAATAGGAACTAAATACAACGCCGCAATGTCGCAATGTCAACTCTCGAAATTTTAAATTGTTCGTTCGCTATCTACACCTATGTAAGTCTATTAAGAGACCAGACCTATTCGAATCGATCATGGAAATTACCAATAGTCTAAAAAAAAAAGCAACCACTCTTTGATACACATGGTAGGTAAACACTAAACATAGGTAGTTAAAATTACTGATGTTACGGAGCTCCATAACCGTAACCGAAACTATCGGATATCCGATATAAAATGATATCTATAACCGTAACCGAATCCGAAATAAAAGTTTCGGATAATATCGGATAGGGGCGGAGTCTAATTGCGACATGACAGCACGTTATGACAGCCTGTCATAACGTGTCGCGTCCTAAAATATAAATAGTATAGTAGTAAATATTTTTATATTTGACTTCTGAAATTCCTTAAAAATCTAATATCCGTAACTGAAACTAACGGGAAATCTGAAATAATTTCATATCCGTATCCGTATCCGTAACCGGTATCATAATCCATATCCGTATCCAATCCGTACCCGAAATTTCATATCCATGCTTGCTTAATGTAAAATTAAGCAAACATTTTCCGAATAGTTCCAGTAAGAATAGCTTCAGTGATTACATATGTAGGGGATATAAAACTTACAAAATGATCAGTGTTTTTTTTAATTTTCCTCTGCAAGACATCCAGAGAAGTGCGTAAATAAACTTAAAGAAACCGAAAGTGTTTTTCTTCTCACAGCATATTCCTTGAATAATGAAAGTTGCGTATTATATATGTACCTAATTATTTGTCGTGTTTTAGTCATCTATAAATAACGCCTAGAACTCCGTTTGTTGATCTAGACCTGTAATACTTGCCACGGTATTGTAATAACTAATAATTTTATCTTCAAAGGAAGCCATTGTAAACTCTTGATCTTCAACGTGATTGTTATTTATTTAATTTAATTTTAATTAAGTATCATTAAGATTTAAATACTTAATATTTAATTATGTATTTAAATCAACAGGGTTTGTCAATATAGGCACCTACGTCATATCATATCAATTAATCTGTTTCAGTTATAACTTGAATTAAATACAAATAAGTAGGTAGTCCTTTTTTCATTGACTAGGTAATTCACTTATATAATATAAAAAAATGTTTTGGTAAACGCCTCATGGGACCGATTTGTCTTTTTTAAATTCTAAGTAACGTTAATAGGAAAAGTTACAAAAGTAGCGGAAAATTTGGACCGAACTGAAATGGGATCTACGGGATTTTTGTAGCCATGAGCTCATTTGGGCAGGACAGCGTATTGTGTGTCAATTAGTATTTAAAAAACTAGCTTTTGACTGCGGCTTCGCCCGCGTACATTAAATATAATTTTGTCACTTCGGAATAAAGCAGCTTACTAACGGTGAAAAAATTTTAGCAATTAGACCAGTACTTTCAGAGATTACCTCATACAAAAAAAAAACAAAAAATCACACTTTACCTCTATAAACTAGTGTAGACAACTAATTTAAGTAAGTCGGAGATCAATCCATGAGCTTTCGCTTACAGTATACAGTACCTATATCGGCCAAACTACTTATTAAAACCTTTCCTGCGGATATATGTTAACTATCTGGTTAGCCTTCATTTGTTTTTGATCAACGAGGTGTCATTGCACCGAATTCTTTGGAGCCGTGAAAGTAGAATTCGCTTCCTTTTTGTCTCTGTATAAAAATAAATCATAAATTAATATGTAGATATTATTGAGAACAGATCAATTATTTTCACTTAACTGGCTCGATTAATTTATTACTTGTTTTATTTTCATAAAAAATGACCTCATAGATTATAGAGTGATTCTGCCATATAAATTAACCAAAAAATTAAACCGTATTAAAAATGGAAGGTGTAGGTAGGAGGGTGAAAAATACTACCTGTTGTCAGACCTCCTAAGCATATACACAAATTAAATTTTAATCTGTCAAACCGTTTCGGAGGTGTCTGATAACCAACACATACTAATAGATAAGTGGAAGGCTTCATTAAAATCTGCCTACCTACTATACCTACTATCAAGATTGTTTGTTGCAAAAAGTTTCCAGGACTGTTTAACTGTCAAACAGCTATTGTTTAGAGCGCTAGAAAACTGTGGTACCAGTCTACTTTTTGATCTTTCGCCTGATTTTTTTGAGGTGGGAATAAGGATTTTGTAATCCTAAAACCTTACCTGGGAATTCATTGCATGACATATCTCGCTCTATGGTGCAGAGGTCGTGAACCTTTGCTGACAGAAACCTCTTTAATAAAGTTTATGCACATAGGCGAGCTTAACTCAAATTTGAGTTATCTCCCAGCAAATCATTGATAGAGAGAGATCACAATAGAGGGCAGACTCCACCTTCATTAACCCGTACGTTCTAGGGCCACGGTAAATCTTTTAAACGCTCCCGCAATTCACGTGTCCCTAACTATATATAGATAAGAATCGAGGCTCCTCAGACTATCCAATTTAAAATTCTCGCCTTCAAAACAACAGGATAAACAATCGCATCAACTTCCCACTAATCTGTCATTCGTAGAAGACAGATGGTAATTCCTAGAAGACACGCTAACTTTATTTGTGTGTGATCGCGTGATGGTGGCACGGAGCGGACGCAGCAGATGATGATGGCCGAAATCGGCGCACACGCAGCCGGAACACTTGATACTGTCGTTATTGATAAATTGCCGCGACGTCAATTTGCTGCTTAATCTGTCGCCCGTCGCGTCGACTGCAACCTCATGCGGAGTCATGCCTCACACTCACAACAACAACTTCTCGCTAATTTTCCAATGTCTATTACAAATGTGAAACCTCAGTAACCACCCGTGCTCCATCGTCGACCACATCGTCGCTTTGCATAAGGTGAGAATCTATAGAAAAAAAAACACTAAATATCGTCGCCATCGGGCCATCCCAGCTAACTTTCCTATCTCACAAACTGATGTATCTGCACTGACATTAGCTACGTGTTCATAACATTATTTCGAATAAGTTTTCTTTAATTGTCGTATCAGTATTGTTTACCGTTTAGAAGATAATCACCACGTATTTTGTTTTGCGTAAGTGCAAAAGAAGGGAAAAAATATCTTCACTTCCTTCGTATCTTAGGGCTTTAGAGCCACTACTAAATAAAAAAATAAGCCAAGATTAATATAAAAATCTTACGCCCGACCGAAACACGGTCGCCCTGGAAAATATCAATTGCTAGTTAGGACAGTTAGCAGGGAGGGTGACGATATCTTAAAAGTTTGGACTATAGGTAAAGGTACTGACGACTTGTTGATGCCGTTAAGAAGACTGGCCAATCTCATCCAATGAGACATTGATTCACTCAGCCCTCTGCTGTTTAACTCTTTTATCTTTTTGCATTATGCCCGCAAACACATTCGCTCCATGACCTCAATGCATAGTATACATCTAATTCCCTTCTACACAAGCACCACTCCACTCCACTCCACAAGCTCAACATACAAGCACAATCAATATTTCCAAATTTCACTCCGTGGTTAGTGGTTACGAAATCTAAATTACACGAAATCTTTGCTAATTGCTAAATCTTTTAACTCTTTCTTATTTATTTTGTTTAACAATTAAAAATTTTCTTTTCATCTAAGTATTCAAAACTGTAAAACAATTTATACATTATACCCGGTTTTTTGGTCGAGGGAGCGGGACCAGGTGTCCACGGTTCTTATGGAAACCTAATGCAAGCACCAGTATTATATTATTGTTTACTAGCTTTTGCCCGCAGCTTCGCCCACGTACATAAAATATAGCCAATGTCACTCAGGAATAGGTAAAGCAGCTTTCTGTCGGTGAAAAAATTTTCGCAATCGGAGTACCTACTTCCAGAGATTACCTCCTACAAACAAAAAAACAAACTTTACCTCTTTACAATATTAAGTGTAGATGTAGATCATGTCAGTCAACATAGCCGATGGCAGTAACTTCGTAAGTTTTTTGCGCATATCCGTCACTAATTTGGTAGCGTTGAAAACCCTCTCATAAGGTGTACCGATGACCTGATGAAGGTCGCGAGAATCTGATAGATGCGAGACGCACAGGTCCGGTCGTTGTGGCCACACTCTTGGCATAAGACCAACAGTAGAAGTCTCGGCCAAAATGAAGAAGGCCCATCACTACGTTTTGCAAGTAGGAACCTAATGTTGGTCGCATTAAAGTCGAAAAGAAAACGGACTAAGGTTTTCCACCACGCCTTTTAAAGTTATTTAAAGTAGGCTTCCTATGTTTTAACCTAAGTCATATATGCAACCACGCATATAGTCTATGCGTTAAGCGTTAAGTTGTGACTGATGAATGGACATATTAGGCATTCAAAAACAATGACTTAATTTTACATCATGAATTTTATTAGTTGTAAGTATCTATAGGTACACAGGTACTCGTAAGTAGGAAGATGTGGGAAGACTGAAATAGAAGACACCTGTTATTGAAGCTGGATAAATCCTCTTTTTCTTGGAAATTATCTTTCCTGGAAACTGGTGGAATCTCAACGTAGACACGCAGATTACTGTGGAACCAATAAGGTATTACTTACTCTACTACAATCTACAAGGGCTCTCAAACCGTCGATCGTGACCGACCGGTCGATTGCAAGAGCTTTCCGAGTCATTAGAATGAGTTTTCCGAGTTGTCCACGTGAGTTTTCCGAGTCTATCTCGGTAATGACTCACAAAAGTGCAACATTTCAAAACACGGTGGTGCTCAAACTCTAAGAACATGTCTGATTAATAAGAATACTTAACTGACTTAGACATTATTAACTGACGCGGATTTAAATAAACACAGTTAATACGAATCATTTAATCGTTAATCATTTTGAGTGTAAAACTTTTGCTTATATGAAAATAAATAACGATCGTATGATCCCCAAATATTTTGATTGTTGATCATGACGAAGCGCACCTTCACCAGTCTTGAAGGACATACGCCAGGCGAGGACGTTAGATCAAAATAAAAAATAAAAAAAAATATTAAAGAAATAATACTATAATAGGTAGGTACGGAGTACATATGACATCTTATAAAATGGTTAAAAAAACGTAAGAAATAGGAGTATTAGGAGTACCTAGGCCTTGTCAAAATATTCCACTTATGACGACACCATAGGTCTGAATACTCCTGCTCTAGTCCATGCATCATAGCCAGTACCGTAGTTAGGTGGTAGGTGAAGCGGCCTGCGCCTCTGTACTCTTGTGTGCATCAAGAATTAAATAAACAAAAAAGTAATAGTTTTTATTTTAAGTTCTTGTAATCCATCCTAATGTGGTCTGATAAATATCGCTGTTAGCGATAAGACCGTCATTGTACCCATGGATTTAACTTATTTTAAAAGTTTTATTACTGTTTTGGTGCACCTACAATAAAGTTAATCTATTCTATTATAAATAAGCGGCACCCAAAGGGGCCTCGCGCAAGTTGGAGCTCTTTAAGACCGAGGATTTTTTTTTTTATAATTTAAAGGCTTGAATTTGAACACTATTCCACCTGATCATAAGCGACGATGTGGTCGAACACTGGGTTGTGACAGTCGCTATCTCATTTTACAATTTATGAAAGACTAGCTGACCCGAAGAACTTTGTACCGCATAACTGTCATTGCGTGTGGTGTGATATTTTTCAATACAGTTAACCTTTAAAATTTTGATGAAACAAAGTCTAAAGAATATATCGAGTTACACATAATTTTAATGTATAAAAGTTATCTACATCGATTCCGTACATTTTACGTGATGCGCGTACAACTGAGACTTTTCTACAGATTATACAACATTATTTTTAGTGTATGCAAAACCTGAATATAGTTGATTCAAAATCACTGAATGGATCTCCAATAGTTTTTACATCATGTTATATTTTTTCCCAAAAATATTAAAAAAAGGTCACAAGTTGGACATCGCCGACACTAAGTACACAGGTCATAGTGGTGTTAAGCGCCATTAAACAGCTGGGTTCAAGTGCAAAACAATCCCTCAGTCGCCTGGACGGCCTGGTAACCTTGTATTTTTGCTGACATAACAAGCTTATAATTTTGTTATTTTTCTTAATACAGTTTTGTGTGTACAAAGATTCTTTACATAAAAATACTTACTAGACAGGTGTTTCAGGTTTCGGATATACTAGAAATAAGGTTGTATGTATAGAAAACTATGATGAAAGAATAAGGCCCGCCGATGCGCTATCGCCCACTTCTAAATTAATTGACGTTACGCCTCTGATCATAGCGTAGTATGGGTAGCTACTTCAATAACATTATTATGTTACGTCTCCGTT
This sequence comes from Mythimna albipuncta, assembly GCA_929112965.1. Taxonomy (NCBI): domain Eukaryota; kingdom Metazoa; phylum Arthropoda; class Insecta; order Lepidoptera; family Noctuidae; genus Mythimna; species Mythimna albipuncta. Next base: position 6,587,932 of record OV815973.1, read on the forward strand.
CCTGTCCGACTCAATTTAAAATAAGTAAGTCGTTAGATGTGTCTCTATCAGATGTGATTGTGGACTTGCATCCTGTGGCTCGGATCCATTGCAATGGTATTAGGTACATTATACAATAGCTAGCAGGACCTTTCATTGTGTACTGTGTTAGCATGAAATTGGAGGAAATGAAAGCAGGAAGACTGATGAGAATATAGGACAATGACTTCTCCCAGGTTTTTGAAGGGCTTATCAACGTACCAATAGTACAATCTCATTATGATTGTAAACTAGTCTTAAGATTGCATCATTTCGTGCAAATAAATTGTTTTTCTTTCTTTCTTTACTTGTGACCCGCCCCAGCTTCGCACAAGTAATACAAATCTTTGAAATTCCCCACTTTTCTTTTCATGAATCACACTGTGTATTGATGATAACCGCATTAAAATCCTTTCAGTAGTTTTTAGCGTTCCGTACCCAACAGGTGAAAACGGGACCGTGTTAGTAAGACTCCACTGTCCGTCTATCTGTCACTAGGCTTTATCTCATGAACCGTGATACCTGATAGCATATAAGTCAATTAACTGTCCTAGAAAGTAACAGCACAGTACCTTAGGTCATAGAATAAGTAATAGTATATATACCACGAACTATGTGCGTATCTTTTTCTCCCTCTCCTTTTTTTTATGTTGGGGAAAATCATCCTATGACAACCCCCGCTCCTGGGCGGAGCAGGTGATAGTGTCAGACTCTTACTGACTAAAAGATCCACCCCGTTCCTTCAAGCTTTCATACCGGGGCTCGAGTTCCCTTTCGGATAACCCTGGCCCGATCCGGCTGGGCCCCTGCTGTTGCTGACAACTCCTTGAGGCGCGCGGGAACAGTGCGCGCCATCGACGACTTAGGCTTGGTCCGGATCGTTACCGGACGGCCGGACAGCGAGCTACTCATGGCTCGCTGTCCGCAAGCCCGCGCCTACGGTGGCTGGAAATCGGGATCGGAATCCCGCCGGTAGCGAGAGCGCCGTTGCCTGATGCGGTCGGCCTCCTCCTTTGCGAGCATTACTGCTTCGCAGAAGTCGGCGACCGCCTGCCACTCCTCCTCGCTCCGGACCATGGCCTCAACCAAGGCTCGGCGCGAGAGGTCTCCGCCGCCGATCGCCCCCCCCCGAGGGTTCTCCCTCTCTGTAAAATCCATCCAAAGGTTTTCTGTAAAAAATCGCTTTTAGCGATAAGAACGCCCAGTGGAGTGTTGTCGTTAGGGAAAGAATACACTAGGGAATATTAGGAAAAGAATATACTAGTACAAACTTGGGCTTGTTAGCTTCAGATACAGTATTGTGTCACAGAACGCACCTTGATATTTTAAACAAGCAGAACCCTTGTTCTCAGACCTTGGTTTTCCAAGGCTAGCGTGCAAGGGTGAATAACTTAATTAATTTTCATATTTTTACTAAATAATTTCATCTATATATATTACAATTTTCATACATAAAATTAAATAATACTTACTAATCAATTAGTTCGTTGACTATTAAGTATACCCAAGTTCTTACGTATTTAATGACCTTTTCAAACGTCTTGTTTTGTTAATTGTATTTATCTAACAACAGTTTAAGGTCGGCGGACTGCATAAAACTGCATACATTTTAATTTTTTAATGTCAAAACATTGTGTTTTTATCAGACTCGTGCCCTCGATCGATTTACTATGGCAACTTTACTGGGACAACAACATTAAAATTCCTGACGTAAAGAGATACATAATGCTTACGTAAAGACAGACACGACAAAATTATTTACATCGATGTAAAGAAATTTATTTCTCGTAAGAACATACTCTGTTTGTAATGAGATACAAAGTAATAAGTATGATTATACAATACAATACAAATTCCTAAGAGATCTAACACTGTAATCCCAATGGATTGGAAGATCAGAAATGTTCACAAAGTATTTTTAGAACTTCCACATGTTAAGTTGGTAGGGAGGGAAAATGTGCATAAACTTTTCCCGACTCATCTGTTAGGGAACAGTAGGCTCAGCTCTTAGGTAGGTACAGGTAGGCTAAACCATTTTTTACACAGTAACACGAGTAACACAGTCATATCATCATCGTCATTTCTGTCAAAAAACATCAAAGATTGCATCACTACTTACCGTCAATAATAAAAAAATATCAACTGTTGGACATAGGTCTCCCCAAGCACAGAATAAGTAATTGCCTCCAGTATCGCCAAAACGATTGGTTCTGTGCGTCTCGTATCTATCGACTTCTCGCTTCCCTTATCAGTCCTCCAGCTTATGAGAGGGCTTTTTATTCTGTGTCTTCCCTTCACTCCAGAATCCTTTGGCCCCAAAAAACATGTTGTGAACATCATTATGTTCTGCAAGCAAATGCCCAGCCACTTAAGTTTGGCGATGGGTAACCTTGGGTAACCTGGGTATCGCTTCGGGCTGATGGCCTCTCAGCCATGAAATTTGACGGGACTTATTATAATTTCTGAAAAGTGCTCTGGAGTGACGCCACTTGTACGTGGAGTTGCCCAGCAGCAAACAATGTACAATTATTAAACAAGAGCACTGACGTCATGTTTGTGGTTTAAATGTAAGGCAGGAGTGTGGTTTTAGTCAGTAGGAGTCTGACACTGCCAGACTGGCTCGTTTGTGAGGCTGCCTGGTCGTCCTTGAGGATTTCCCACACCTTCCGAAAAAAAAACCTTGATTCTCATGCGGATCTTCATTCTAGGTTCGATCAGAAACTCCGAGCATAGTCCTCTCCGTTGCCCTTTGGATGACTTTAAGCCTTCTGATGCGGCCCATTATAATAATGTTATAGAAAAATAAATACAAAAGAATATGATTAAATGTGTAACCAACAACATTTTCCACGGAATATACATAAAAGATTTTTGCAAAGCATGTGATTTAATTCATTAAACCCCAAGCGAACGCCGGCGTTCGCGCACCTATTGTCTTTCTATTGTGTCTGTAATTTCCACGATTGAAAACTAAAACGTATGTAGATACCAAGTATAACAATTTAAATGATTAAAACATTGTTTTGAGTTGATATTTGGGTATCTGAGTAACTAAACAGTAGTAAAATAAACATTACAAACAAACGAAAATGAAATGAAAGTAAGACGAGAAAACAATCAAAAATTTATATTGATACAATCAATCAACAATCAATATAAATTTTTGATTGTTTTCTCGTCTAGCTACATTGATCTTTTTTAATTTACGTGTAGTAAGAGCACATATGTATATGATGGAAGTTCTTATTCAAGTTATTCATAATTCGATGCAGAGGTTCACTTGCGTTAGGGCGACAAGAGGTCTAAATAACAAACCGTCTAAATAAAATAAAAAATGATGATTGAAAACATTTCTGTTGTTTGTGATTTCCGACTTTCTAAGTTTTGTTCCTCATATTTTTATTGAAAGAAGCATTAACAACAGAACAAGTCATGATCTACCTTGTCGAATGCTTTTTAAAAGTCCGTAAAGATAAATGGCGCCAATTTGAACTCTGGAATCCATAATTTAAATAAATAAAATCCATGAAGGCCACCTTTGTGGTAGTTGACCCTTTCTTTACGAATCTGTGGTGTTGCTAGATTAAATTATACACACTTTAATAAGCACTCATCTCTTAAAAAGCTTCGGCAGAACAGATTTAATGGATATGGAGCAGGGTGATAGTTCTCAACCTGATTTATAAATTGGAATTTTATTTGGACTCTTTCATATTTCAGGGAAAAAAATCCAATGATTTACAAAACAAAACAGGTGGAGGTGAGGGTGGGGGTGTATGTGAGTGGAAATATTCTTTGCGGTATCTACCTACCTTTAAGAAAAGTAAAACTTAGGAGTCGGACCTTTTGATGAGCCTAAAGAGTTATACCGTAACTAGAGACACAATGGAAAGACAAAGAGAGAGCAAAAGCCGGCGTTCGCTCGGGGATCAAGAGGTCACCATCATAGAAATATAATATTTATGGTCACCATCTTCTACGTTAGTTCTATCTTATATATGAACACTTCGTGCTCAGAAGAGTTTTAGTTTGATGGGCTGAAAAAGTCGTCAAAAGTTACAAAAGTTGTTCGGGGTCATTGGTGCTTTTCTCTTTGTATTTCATATCAGAAGATTTCTGACAGGCCACAGTCAACAAAGGAGATAGTAACCAGGGTCGTTAGATAGTCTGTCTAATAAGACTTGGGAATTTTGTATAATATTTAATCATTTAAAAATACTTATATTGGATACTTTTCATAAGGTTCTTCTGTCAGTAAACAATGATCTCTATCTCTTAATCAACCTTGATTATTGAACCCGTATGGTATTTAATGAAATCTGATGTAGTCAATCAGATTTCATTAAATCCTAATAATTACCCAAGTCGTTTAACTTATTAGACAGACTCTACTTACCTAGTTAAAGTGTATATAGAAAACTGATAGATGGATATGAAGCCGGTCGGACATATTATTATTATTATACACTTTATTGAATTAGAAGTGTTTATGTCTTAATTCGAACGTGCCACAAGTTGTAAACTCTCTAAAGAGATACTGATGAAACAGGCTCTATATTACATTAATTATTATTATATATATTATTTAAGAGAGATAGTATCAAAGACTTGAGACCACCGGTTTTCCTTAACTTGCCCTTAGCGAGGGTCATGATAATTCTTTCGATCTACCTCGTGAGCTCTACATTACCTATAGTGTAAATAAATCTGTTCTCATCCGTATCATATATATTTTTTCCAACCAAGAAATTAAGCCAAGTCGGCCCTCACGCTCCACATCCGCTATTCCGACAAATGGCTCGTTTCACGAAACAGCAGGAAGGTGCGATCCGTATCAGCACATGTTTATGTAACTTGTTTTCGGGGCATTGTTTATTCGTCGTAAGATAAGCGGAAACATCTTGCAAAATGCACACGTAAAGAGTTTTGGCAGCTTCCGTCACACCACATCCCAAATTAATTGATAAGACAGCTATGTAGGTAAAGGCTATTGCAGACAGTCACGACGAGACATTGTAACAACGATGCCTTATAGACAATTAACTTTAATATCAATAGAACCTGCCCCCTAGCCAAGTTACAACCGTTTCGTTTGCGTCGAACGCTTCGAGTTGGCCACGCCGCCAATTCTTTTGTTCTGACCACGTGACTGAGCGTTGAGATGACGTCATTCCCGTTCGTTTGAAGCTTTGTACTAGCGTTTACTATTGCAGATTTGCAACTTGGCTAGGGGTACTGTACTTATCAGAAAGAAGTATAATTTACTGTAGTTTATGTGTATGTGTGTGTAGTATAAGTACTTTGGACTGAAACAATTTGCCTGCTACTAGGGTATTTAAAATCCTTGCCTTGGATTATAATTAAGGAGTCTCTTCAAGGCTAAAGTGAATAATAATAGTGCACCTCATCATTAAAAAAAATTGCATCAATGCCTACCATCAGGTGTGATCGCAGTCAAGCACTATTTCAATAAATAAAAAAACTTTATTCACTTATTGCATTTTTTAATAATAGAACCATTTTTGTGAAAATGCAACAAAGTTTTTTTTAAATGATAGTGCTTATATCAATTAAAATACCCATATTGCATATTTTTTATTCGCGGTTACGTTTCAGTGGGTCGACTAAGCACGTCGTAGGCCGTAGTAGATTCAAAACAGGTGCAGGTTGTATAACTTATACCGTTTAAATGGGCTATTAAGCCCTCAAAAAATTTTTCAAATCGAACCAATGGTTCCTGAGATTAGCGTGTTCAAACAAAATCTTCAGTTTTATTATATTAGTAGGTATCTACTTATAGGTAGCACTTAGCAGTCGCATCGCCGCGTAGTGCCTTTTTTTTGAGGTGGTAAAATTATCGAATAGGTACGTACATAACTCCTCTCGCGCTGAGTCCACTCGCTTCCACGCGAGAGGAAGTAATAACTTTTTACTGATAAACCCACCTGTGTTCCTTCACTTGCAATTTGCGTTCTAGGGCCACGGTAACTCTTTCGAAAAATCCTGTGTCCATTTAATTAGGTATTCGGATTGTCTTTTCAATATTGTCCAAGTTAAGAACAGTGGTGTCCGAGTGGTAAGTGGTAACGGCCCCGACTTACTAGTTGTAGGTCGCGGGTTCAAACCCAGCCAGGCGCATTACTTTATGTGCTTTATATCATCACCACTGCTTTAAAAAACGGTAAAGAAAAACATCGTGAGGAAACCGGCATGTCAGGCAATTTAACCCGCACTAAGCACGCGTGGTTGATTACGGCCCATTCCCTCTCCTATAGAGGAGGCCTGAGTCCCAGCAGTGGGAACATTTTAAGGCTGATTATGTTTATGCTTATTATGCTAAGTTGGCACTAACAAACACGGTGTTAGTGCTAGTGCCTCTACACAGTGGCAAACCATTTAAGACCTGTCAAGGTCTACAAAGCGATTAGTTAATTTATTGCTTTCGATAACGAGGTGATTTAAGTCCTCAGTCTACCCATCTATTGTTTTTCTAACGCTGTTTTCCAACTATACACTAATTGTGGGGTTATCATGTTAAGCGCGTAATTTCGTCTTTCTTGCTAGAGTTCATTCACGAATTGATGTCAACTGAACAAGAAAATAATGCATTTAATACCGCAAAAAATATTAATTTGTCAATTTTAAGTTAAACTATGCTTTTGCTTCGAAAATTGAGGGCGTATTAAACGGTTTAATTGTAAAATGTTGAGCTTAATTTCTGCAAGAAATAGATACTAAGTATATAATCATAATCGACAAGAAACTCTATAATTTAGGTCTAATATAGTGCGGGCTTGCGGACAGTGAGCGATGGGTAGCTCGCTGTCCGACCGTCCGGTAACTGTCCGGACCGAGCCCAAGTCGTTGACGGCGCGCACTGTTCCCGCGCGCCTCAAGGAGTTGTCAGCAACAGCAGAGGCCCAGCCGGGTCGAAGCCTACTGGGGCCAGGGTTAGTTTCAAAAGACAGCTCGAGCCCCGGTATGAAGGCTAGAAGGAACGGGGTTGGTCTTTGAGCCAGTAAGAGTCTGACACTATCTCCCGCTCCACCCAGGAACGGGGGTTGTCGTTGGATGATTATGCCCATCATAAAAAAACACTTTCAATCCAATGGTTTTGGAAGAAATGGAATTTGAGTTAACCTGAAAACCTGTCAAAATTTAGCATTAAAGTGAGGTTGAGACGTTTTTAACTCAAAATACACAATTCAGAAACCCGCCCATTTATATAATCAGTCCTATTTAATGTTCCCATTGCTAGGACTCAGGCCTCCTACCAATCCACTACGCGGGCACAGTGCGGGTCGAAAGAAAGAATGAAAATATTGATTGATGACAGTTGCCAGGTACACGTAACTAAAAAATATATAAGTACAGGGTGGCCCAGAGAGAAATGCACTTTTGATTTTGCGCGCATTTTTAAACAACAAAATGGCAGCGCGCGGGAGTTGTGTCAGTGCAAAGCGCGGACTTTATAATTTTTGTCACCATAGGTTGTTACACTATAGTGCTGCGCGCGTTTTGTATCCGCGCATTTTATGAGAATGCTCGATCTTATGTGACTTTTCGACGACTCTACTGTGCGTAATTCAAATTGCGGCGCATCAGTGAATGTCCAAGCATTAATTTAATTAAGCAATGGATTGAATGATTTGAAAGGACAAGATCGACGCAAAAAATGCAGCTTCGTGGTCGTCAAAGAGTATCACGGGCCGACGAAAAGATTTAGCGAGTTCGTGAATTTGTACGCTTGAATGCCGGAGCGCAAAGTTCATCAACTTTGTGATTGTTTAGATCGACATTGCAGCGAATTTTACTTCTTGATTTGAAATAACATCCATATAAGATACGGTTGGTACAGGAACTAAAGGTATCACACTTCGAATCGGGATTGAGATTTGTAAATGAAATGCGCAAGTCTCCACAAAAAAAGAATTTTAGGCAGGGTTAACATCTCCTGGCTACCAAAAAGCCCTGATCTCACTCCAGCAGTCTTCTTTATGCGGGATTACCTTAAAAAGAGAGTACATTCTGATAGCCCAACCACTCTGCAGCAACTGAAGTTGAATCTTCAGGTAAGAAATGGAATCCAGTTCGAGGATAAGTCCAACAAAAGTTTTCCAAAATTTTGACACCACATTGGATGAATGTTGTAACCGCCAAGGAAATCATTTAGACGATGTATTTTTTATAAAGTAAATTAAAAAAAAAAACATTTAATTTTCTTTAGTTTGAAATAAATAAAGTTCTTCAAAATCATACAGGTTTTTTTTCCTTGAATTTTCAAAAGTGCATTTCTTTCTGGGCCACCCTGTATATGTATATAAAAGTCATTAAAAATAAAAATAAAACTACATCAAAGATTCATTTCAGCAATGTGCCAGTAGTGAGTAGATCATGTTGCACAATGCACATGTCTTCGAAGTTTTGTTTCTAAGACAAACCTTTTCCTTCACCGCTTTGGATTTCAAAATATAAAAAAATATATGAAATATATGTCCTTTGTAAGTGCCGTCATCATTGTTTGAGATCACAAGAGAAATGTACCAAGGTCTCTTATTGATATCTTCATTCTTCGCAATCCGTTGAAATTACGTTTTTATGTTTCAGAAGCCAATTCTTATCTTTAAATTTAGTGCTACTTACATGGAATTAAAACTGAGTTCGTAATCATTAAACAAATATTTTAAGTGTGGCCAAGATTTTTATCACCAAAATAATTCTTTGTTGTCAAATTTTTTGATTTATGAATAGCTTTTGCTACCTTTGTTAGGTGTGCTCTTCTGCGAAGTTTAATTCCAACCTAAGGGCGTATTTATCAAGGGCTACAAAAATGTCCAAAAGAGTTAAGGCTTATAGTCCCTTGAACCATCTGGCCGAAATTAGATGGTCACTACTTTCGCACCCGTCTAGGCGACAGTAGGTACCTATCTGTGCATTTGTTTACGGCCAGCTGCGCCCGGACAGAGCCCCGCTGACTTTTAAATCCATTTTCTTTGCGAAATATTTCATATGCAATGTTCAATTTGAAGAATATTTAGCAACCAATTTTTATGTGTAAAAATGTCCTCTAAAGATCCAAGCCGTTTCGAAGGAGTAGGGAAAAGTTGGGAATGTGATGTGGTTGTATGTAATATTTTTTTTAGACAAAAGCATTAATCGCACGAAAAAATCAAATGTTGATAATGTTGTTCATGAATCTATAATAAACATTTACTTTTTTTCAAACCTATTAACCTGGCCGTCACCGAAGAGTAGGCTCCAGAAAGTCACTGTTTTAAAGCACTTTTCGGGCGCTTGGGCCTTATTAATGCCCCGGTTTTGAAATTTAAAGGGTAATTGAAGGAAAACAGTCATCTGTTTTGTCCTATTTCATGTTCCCTTTTTCACTTAGGTACTTATCCCCATGCATTAGTCAGTGAAAGTCTGATACTCACCCCCTCGCTCTTCCTCTAGAGGGAGATGTTATTTGATGATTTTCTCACGTCCTTTTTCTCCACCTCTCCACTTCCTCTTCTTCGCGGCGTACTTCTGGAGGAGTCATACCTGCTAGACCGTAACACGTTTTTATTTATTGAATTTATACCTAATCGTCAAAGTCATAAATACAACCCTCTCAATACGTCTCTAATCCTCATCATCATCATCATCATTGAATGAAATTTCATAAAAATCTCTCAGAATGAAGTTTATTTTTATTAATTTATATACATACCTACTAACTTCTTAGAGCAGTAATGGACGAGCGGTAACACCCCCGACTTACGAGTTGTAAGTTGCGAGTTCAAAACCACAACCACTGCTTTCAAAACGGCGAAGGATAACATTATGAGGAAAACGGCATGTCCTCGAGCCAAAAATTCGAAAACATGTGATATTCACCACCTTACTAACTTCTGTCTAGGTATAAAAGTAAAGTACATTCAAGAGATTGTCTTCCGTACCTATCTATTTTGTGGTTTAATGGTCTTGTTGGTGTAGGTGCCTACTCCGCAGCATGCACAAAACCAGTTCAAACAATAAAGCTAGAACTTCATTAGACCGACGCACACGTGGAACACGCCTGATTTGCAGTAGAACGACGCGTGGCGTGGATCTAGTGTAGCTCTACAAGTCTAGTTTCCGTGTATGAAGATCGACAATAAAATTACAAATAAATAAAAACAGGCTACTGAAATATATGGTATTGTATACAGTGTAAACCAATATACGAAAATGTATGTAATTCCGGAGATATTGCTTTAATGTTATTATTCCCTTGAAATTATAGATCGATTATAAAATGACAAGATCGTTTTTTTTTTTGTTTTGAGCAGTTTAGCCAACAATTACTGTCATTAGTAAGGTTTGATTAATATTTATGTCTGGTTATCGTGACTAAAAGTTAACTTAAAAGACTAAATTACAAAGTATTGTTTTTCCTTGACTTTTACCCCTTATTTTCATTGTTTATGGTTTCTTGAAACCGGTTATTAAGTATCTAGTGAATGATTATAAAGAGCCGTTCAATCAATATGCATGCATTTCAGGAATGGTTTTCTTCAAAATACCTGTTCTTTATCAATGACTAGGGTTGCCAACTTTGTTTACAAGAAATTATGATTTTTTTTTATCTGAGAAGAATAGAGGAAAAGGTGGTAATGTGGCCCCTGCAGATATCTTGGCCCCTTGACGTATTTATAATTTAGAAATACGCTATCTAGTATAAAATGCATGGACTGCGGAGCTCTTGTGATAGTTATCGAATAAAACCAATAAAATCCGTGAGACCATCTCACGGATTTTATTGGTTACAATCGTTTTTTTATTTAAAAACAATCGAAACACGTAGTCAAAATTTTGAAATGGCTCTGCATTTTATTCATTTTTTCTAGACAAACCAAGTTTAAGGTTTGATGATTTTGACATTGTGTTTGACAAACATTTTTCTACTAGATTTTAAAGGTATTTATACAAAAAACATAAAATAAATACATGTATTTTTGCTTTGTTACATATTCTTTAGTTCTTCTTCTTCTTCTTCTTTTCTTAGTTACATATTATTAGGCTAAAATGGGATTGGGCGGGTCACATCAGTTGCATGCACTCTGACTGTTGGGCAAGAGTTGCCACAAAGTGGGTACCTGAATATGGACGACGGCGCCGAGGTCGAACTAGGAGGAGGTGGCGAGACGACCTAGATGCCTACCGCGGGGACTGGTTCGAGGTGGCTCAAGAAAAGGAATCCTGGAAAAAGTTGGGGGAGGCCTTTGCCCATCAGTGGGACAGTATAGGCTAATAAAAAAAATATATTCTTTAATATTTGCAATGTGACCCCCTCACATTGTTCATATTATGGTCCCCGGGGGCCATATAAAATATATGATCAATGTCTGAATGTATAAGTTACTGCTGGATGTATGAGAGTCTACAAAACCAAAAATAACTATGAAAGTAACGTTATAAGCACTGACTCAGAATATGACGAGTAAGTCAATTCAGATAGGTTGCCTGAAAGTTTAAAAACTAGCTGCATTTAAAGTGAAATAAGTTATTCTAGCAATTTATATTATAAAGAAAAGTGGATTTAGTGCCTTAGTTGCAATTTATGGGCTCATACAGGCTGTGGTGGCCCTGAAGGCGGTTTTTATAATAATGATTTTTGCCATAAATTTTTAATAAAAGTTCAATATACTTAATTTGGCTCCCAGGGTGCCATATAATCCTCACTGGATGTCACGATTCAAAATTTCTCATTTTGTAGAAAACTATTTTTTTTTGTTTATTCTATGGCTATTTTATTTATTCTACATGTAGGTATGAATAGCGTGACAGGTAAGGAAAACCGTAATGTACTTACTTGATTCATAAGACTATTATTTTTATATGAAGCTTCCAAAACAAAGTAGGGGGCCATATTACCACCTTTTCCTCTATCAAACAGTATTTTAGAAAATTAACAGTACTTTATTTGCTAAATATTTTAAGTACATAGTTCATCTTCTCGCACAACTTATTAATTTACAGTCTTTTTTTAAAACTTTATACCTCACCACAATTGTAAATAAAATTAAAATGATTGTGAACCTCATTCGATTTGTTCTCAAACTCCATTATTGTGAAATGATAAAAAAAATATTGTGTGAGCACACTTACAAGTAGGTACAGTGCATTTTGCTGCTTAAAACAGTATTCTGTATACTTTATTTTTGTTCAATATTAAAAAGTATAATTTTGTGAAAAACGGTATGATACTATTTTTAACAGTATAGTCGGCAACCCTATCAACGACGTAGTAAAAGTCTTAACAAAAGGAGTCCAATGTAGAGACACCTCGTATCGCTTAATTCATTAAACCCCAAGCGAACGCCGGCGTTCGCGCACCCATTGTCTTTCTATTATGTCTGTAATTCTCACGATTAACATATCTACACATAGAACACAAATATAAAAAGAGCATTAGAAAAACATTGTACCTACCTACCTACGACATTTTCTGCAAACCTGGGGAACTCCATATCCGTCATTCTATTTATTACCAAAGGTGTCAAATGTGTTGAAATGTTTTATAAGAACAAAATATTTTATTATTTTCCTTTACAACGAAATAACTATAATTACAGTAAATTTAAAAAAAGTAAAATAAAATAAAACCCTACGCTAATAATTACAACTAACTAAAATCAAACTAAAATATGGCGTCAAAAAACTCTTCCACATCGCCGTCGACTGGTTATGTGCCCAAAAGGCAGGCGGCATTGCCACGCTGTATGGCAATGCTTATCCTCTGTCCGAGGTAAGAGCCAGCCCTTGGGTCACCCAAAGTGTCAACTAGACGTTTCGACAGATCTTTAAACAACTTGTGAGCACTCGGACCCCACGATCCGAGAGTTTCAACCCTAAACGGTTCGAAAATATATTTTCCTTTTATATGAGCTTTGGCTTAGAATATAGAAGAAACATAAGGTGCGGTACTTACTTCTAAAACCCCATACGAACAGAACAAACATGACGTGCAGTATCTACTTACTTCTCTGTGCCCCGCATGAACAGAATCAATATGACGTGTGGCTGTACTTGAACAATTTTTGATAAAATCCTTACAAAAGTACGGCTTAGAAACTTTTCGCTGAACGTCGACGTAACAAATCTTTATACAAATAGTATTTAGGTGTTTTGCGTCGTATTTGCATTAGGATCGTCGATGTTGATTGTTTGAGGCCTGTCGCTCGATATATAGAGGAGATACCGACGTGAGGCCACACACTCTCTCGAGAGTGTTCTCTGAGCGACCACTCTAGCCTTAAGTTCACTTTTTCATCCTTCATCTCAAGTATTTGTTCATAGCCACCTCAGTGGCGGAACACCTTCACCTCACGAAGAAGCAGGAGAGGCACTACAGGCCGACCGGTAAGTGAACCATGATAATTGCCTCCTCACGATCCTCACACAGACTTCAGCTCCACCATTAGCGTCAAATTAGTTATCCGTCAAATCTTACACAAACGTGTCAACGTCAGTTCGTGTCGTATCTTTGCCAGAATGTTAAAAATCGTTTTAAATTTCCTTTTAATTTGTAATTCAGTGAAAATCTTTATATTCGATTAGTATATGTTCTCTTCAATTATTTTACATTGAAACTGTGAGACGAAGCCCTACGTTTGTTAAAGCACGTACGAGGAGCTCGCGTGTCCTATTTCAATGAATGATAACTCTTTATTATCCATCATTACTTACTTAACGAGATGAATCAGATGAATGTAGAACAGGATCACAGGACCTTATATTTCCTTCCCGAAATTAGGTAAATCATCTTCGTTTTACTTTGTGTTATTTAAATCGTTCTTTATTTAGTTAACATGACGTCGTAGGTTTAAAAATAACACGATGAAACCTAACATAGTTTTGTGTAGTTCATCAAAAATGACGCATATTTGCAGTGAATAAACTTCAACAAGTTAACCCGTCCTCTGCGGAGGTGTAAAATGTTCCTTAACAGGTTATTACATGCATTTACTACGAACAACTAAACCAACAGTTCTAACAATACGGAATGACCTGATTCGGAAACTATATAAACTGTTCCGAGACGCGATTTGTCTGCGAGCATAGAGCCTAGCCGTAATAGTCCTCTGGCAATTTTATCGACATTTTAACTGTTATGTGTTGTTTGGGAAAAATACATGTTCTAGTTGATTGAGTTCCCACGACAAGAAATTTGTAACGTGTGAATAACAAATCAAATTAAACTCGACAACACTCGAGATATCGTTGAAGGGAATGACAATAAACAATGTAGTAGATATACTTATCTTCTATTAGTTAATTGTTTATATGCGTTCTTCTATGAACTTCATCTATTTTCGCACGTTTATCTCATGTTGATTCGTCTCGAGGTGGCAGTTCGGTGCTGACGAGCGACAGCATCCTGCGCGCTATCTCTGATCAACAACTCAAATTAGGACAAACAATGATAAATCACTGCGACACACATCGCTGAGTTAATATTTACTTTTCCACTGACGACACGAAAATGTGATAATCGATTTTTTTAGGACCTAACTTATATACTCGGAACCCCACGGGGATATTTTGGGAAGGAAAACCGTGGTTCTAAAATGCAAAGGGGAACTGAAGAATGCATAGTTGCTGTGTTTTACCCAGAGTCGAAGATATTTGATGATCTCTAACCTAAAAAACAAAGATTTCATGGATCCATTCACTCTTATTTATAAACTCGTTTAGTTTATTTATATTAATATAAGTAATAAGTAACGAAAAAAAAAAAACTATAATTGTTTACTCAAAATAAAACTAAAATTGAGTCTTCAGAAAATGTTTTTCATAATTACTATCTAATAAAACTTAAAATATCAAAATTACAACAACATTTCTGCCTATAAAACTGTTTTTGTTCACCTGTAAGAAAAATACACTGTGTATTTACATTTTTATGGAAAATATTAAACGCATAAGTCATAAAATTCTATCTGACGTCGAAAATTATACTTCCTCAAATTAATTGGCACGTTCATAAATTACTTTTGAAATTATTAAGATGAATGTTAAAAGATTTCCCTGTTGCTAAAAATACAAAAGCCTGTAGGGTAAGGTCGTCAAGTTACGCTGCTAACCGTAAGGTTAAATAATGTACCTACCCATAAAAAACGAACATAGGTTAAAAATATATCGCGTTGCTAGGATTCAGCAGCTGAACCTCATGAACAGTTGAATTTCAGCTGTTCATGGAGGTGACTATAGTGTGACTATACTAGACCGACGCACACGGGGATCACGTTAGATTTTTAAGTCGAAAAACGTCGCGTGGTGTGGTTCTAATGTAGCTCTACAAGTCTAGTTGCCATATAAAATGTATGGAGACCGACGCGCATAGATCGGCGTGTGACACATGTGTGCGTAGTGTATTTTTACTTTTACAGTTTAGGTTGTAAAATGGGTTGCGTTATGAACTAGTGCTAAGGCCTCTTGTGGGTTTAGTCACTAAAAGTTAACACTCTCTCTCGCTCCACTCAAAAGTCATTTGATGATTTCCCCCTAAAAAAAGATGTACAATCATCATTATAATTTTATAGATCAACATTACCCTGAGCGCCATTTTGACACGCACTGAGAGTGTCTAGTCTAGGTGGGTTTTCTAAGAAGATATAACTGACGCGTCACGAATTAGACTCTAGTCGATTGATGTTCAAAATTTATTTTACCAAGCAATAGTCTATTTGTTAACATATTTTTTTATTCTTTACGTGAGAACTCGCCAAATGGCTCTTCCCGTTCTGAGTGAAACAAGATGTGTCAAACTTTTGCTGACTAAAAGTAAAACCCACCTCTGTTCCTTTCCTCTTTGAGGTCTTGGGCAACGGTAAACTTTCGAAATTCCGTAGTCCTAGAAAAGGAGGAGGGTTGATAAGAGGCATCGCCCATCACACACTAAAATGTTTCACATTTATATAGTTAAAGGTATATTTATTACTAGCGGCCCGCCCCGGCTTTGCATGGGCAATAAATATACCTTAAGTTACTCAGGGTGAATGTAGCTTTCCAATGGTGAAAGAATTTTTGAAATCGGCGAAGTAATTTTTGAATTTATTCATTACAAAAATACAAACATACACACAAAAATACAATTTTTCGCTCTTTATAATATTAGCGTAGATTTATGTAAGTAGACACAAGGTGTAAGGGACAGCCCTCCACAAACTTTAAGGGCTTGCTCAGTAGACGAAACTGGACAACCTACCATAAAAAACTTTCAGGAAACCAAAAAAAATATCCGCCTCACCATACAAAATACATACTGAGCAAGCCTTTAAAATTTGTGGAGGGCTGTCCCTTACACCATTTATATATATTTTTAATCAGTGACATTTATGTGATAATGTCAATAGTGATTTTTTTTGTGTGTGCGCACCGCTCTCCTTTTTAATACCTTTTCGATATTTTCGTTCGAGAAACTAGATGTAAGAGTCTGATCTATTTCGCTAATACAACCACCATCTCGTGACCACATTACAAATACTAACCGACCTAATAGGATTCTAATTGCGCGTTGCATAAGCACACGATGCGCCAAGCATTGACTGTTATCGACTGAACGCAATGAAAATTGTTCCATTTAGAACAATAGGCTAGAATATTGAGATTTAATCCCTTTGTAACAACTAATAGCTAATTAATCATTGTATAGCACAGTTGCAGCATGATCAATAAATTCTCAAGAGAAAAAAAACAAAACTAACTGCACTAAGGGTTCCTTACCATCATTGAAACAATCTTACACACTATGTTATAACCGATTTCTTAGTTTCTCCTATCCCCGGTGTTTGTTTGTTGAAAAATCATGTTTATTGTATGGGAGCCCCACTTGATTCTGTTTTTAGTAATTGTTGTTATAGCCACCAAAGAAATATCTACGTCTTCTGTAAAAATTTAAACTGTGTAGCTATCACGGTCATGAGATAAAACCTTGTGACTGACGGACAGTGGGATTTAACCCCTTTCGTTTTTTTTAAGTTCGAAATCATCCAATGACTTTTCTCGCCCTTGTGCGGAGCGGAAGGAAGTGTCAGACTTTTACTGACTAAAACCCACTCTATGTTTCTTCGTTGCCTTGCATTCTAGGGTCCAGGGTTTTCCTTTCAGCTACCCTTTGGCTACCCCTAAAAATTCAAAGTAAAAAAATAAATAAAATAGAGATAGGGAAAGAGAGAGAGTTGATAGTAATACTAGTAGTGTGTGTAAGTGTAAAGTTTTTTAGAGTTTTTTGGGGAACCCTAAAAACGGAATGGAACAAGTTCTTATGAAATTGAAAACGGATCGACATGGCTTGTTTGCAACTTTGATTTCTGGTTTTGAAAGAGCTCTTACAGAACTTATCATTGTGTCCTTGTTTTTATTGACACAGGAAATTAGCTAGATAGGTCCCCTGTCTATGTTTAATGGCCTACCTGGCATATTTATGGCCTACCTGAAATATTTTAGGCGTAGGCACTTATTAACATATTGATTCCTTTGTCAATTATGTACAAAAACGTGCGGGTTGAAGTTAGACAAAGATTTTTTCGAAGTAGAAGAAAAAATCAAATAAAAAACTGATTAGGCACGAATTAGGTAAACACGGCCGCGCAAATATTCCAAAATGATGGAGGATTGCAACTTCTTGATTATTTTATTTGTTTGTCTTCGTTTTGTTCGCGACTGCGCTGCTGCATTTTCCACGTTTAAAAATAGGTACTCAGCGATAGCGTTGCTTTCAGCAGTTAAATATTTGAGTAATTTTTAATATTTGAGTAAGTAATCAACATAGAAAGAAAAAGGGAAAGATTTTTTAAATCAAATGTAGAGGAGTGTCAGAGATTAAAGGTACTTCCTAACCTTTATCAAAACTTCGAAGGAGTTATGTGGTCCTGAAATTCAAAGGACAACTAACGAAACACAGGCGGGATTTAGATTGCAAAAGTCTAACTCTCTCGCGGAAGAAGTTTTCTTTTTTGAAGTGGAAAATATTCCAATGACTTCTCCCGTTCTAGGGCGGAACGAGAGGGTATTTCAGGCTTTTAGTGATTAAAACCCACCTGTGTTCTTTAGTTGCCCTTTGTGTTCTAGGATACGATAGTTCACTCTTTCAAACGTTCCCGAAAAGAGCAGAGGAAGCTGCTCTATTTGATAATTTTTTATATAAAAAAAAGTCTGTATATAATACTCGTAGAGATTATGTTCGTAATGTTCGTATTTTTCAGTAAATTTCTTTAAGTGTTTACGATTACGATAAGCAACAAAAACAAAGTACAAAAACCATTGAACGAATTTTCATGCAGTTTTCAGCAGTATACAGGGTGATTCATGAGGAAGGTTCAGGAGTATAATACCCATGTAGGTATCTCTCTCTCTCTCTACTATATTATGTGCGTTTCTTTTCTCTACTATATTATAGCAGAGAAAAGGCCGAGAAATTCAATTAATGCAACACACGTGCGAAGCTGGGTCTAGTCGCTTGAATAATTCGATTCATCTTGCCAATTGGCGCCGGCGCCAGTCACCTAGACATGCAAATATGTAGATTTGCATACTCAGTTGCCGGTCAATCAGTCTTTAAAAGTGTCACCCTATTATCTATAAAAAAGACCAAAAATTTATCTTTATCATGATAATTGCTAGAGAAAGCAGGGGCGTAGCTAGCTCCCCATCAGTGATACGGTGCCCCCAGGCTTTAGGGGCCCTGACTTTTGTAACTGAACACATCACGTATTTTATACAACTACCATACTATATTTTTTTAATGTTTGAATAATAGCCATATTTCTAAGAATTTCGAAATTAGATCCAACTCTCTGTGTTGAAAACCAGTTTCAAAAACAAAAATATATTTATTTATTGGAAACGGGGTTTCCATTAAAGAAAAATATTTCTGTTTTTGAAACTGGTATCCAAAGTGGCTATTCGGCCACCATGGCTATTTGGAAAAAGGCTAAGGAGATCATCAGTTGCTATTATTTTGTAAAATAAAACAATAGGTATCCATCTTGGGCTTTGCCACAGTTGTGTAAACAAGGGGCGCCCTTTTTATTATTCAGGGCCCCCTTGGGACTAGCTACTCCACTGAGAGAAAGTCTAGTTTCGGGGGGCTTTCCAGTAAAATATATTGGAATCAAAGACTAGCGTCATATCTCATCTGGTCTTGTCACTGATGAGTGGCGCTATATTATGTAGGTTGAGATAGCTCTTGGATAGCAAAAAGTCATTTAAAAAAAATCTTGTGGAAGGTTGTTCAGTTTTTTCTAGGTACTGAGCAACCCCTTAAAGTTTACGGAGACCTATGCCTTACACCTTGTACATTAAATGTTCATGTAGACGCGGTCCTGACATGTTCTCAGAAAAAAATATAAAAAATCTGTTTTCAGCGCAGTTTCCATTACGTGAATCGGGCTACTGGTCCAATTGTATTTTCAAACCATCCAATGACCAGCTCCAATATACACAAAAGACATTGCCAATCTTTGTACTGAAGTTGGACCAAGTGCTGCCCAGAATTAACACATCGAACATTTTGTTCCTCAGGCCAATACTAATTAGTAGGTAAACCGAAGCGCTCCAAAATCTGTTCTAGGGGTCAAGAAAAAAAAATGTTCGGTTGTGAATTATTTATTTTCGAATTAATACGAGTATAAAGTTAGTAATCAATTACACTGAACTTCCAAATCAGCCAAGCAATTTAGGAGGACTTAAGTGACAAACACACGTGCAAAAGAATCGTGTGTATAAAGATATGTGTTTTTAGTCTGACATAAAATAATATAAACGTTGCTGAAGATTATGTGAACGAATGGCCACGAGGTGAATGTTATTAAAGTATTGTTACCTATTCTAAACATTGTAGTTAATATGGTAGTTAACATAATCATAATCGTACCTACCTAATAAATACCTACGATAGAAGTAGTTACATAATTAGATACTTAAAACACACAAAAGAATATAAACATTACAAAAGCATGAATGAAAAAGAAAAAGCGATGGACACGGAGATTTTTTTTTAACAGTTGTTTCTTTTCTAACTTTTTTTTTGGGAAATGCCCCTCTACAATTACCGGAACGGATTTTGATCGCTGGCTTCAAGTTGCGCAGCAGTCAAATATTCGGACTCTTTAGTGGTGCGAAGCGAGACGCGGAACGTCAGTGATTGGCTCGCCGCGCCATCGTGTCATAGACGTCACTCGTGATTCGTTCCCTGCGCTGCTGCATGTATCTAACAACGACGACGATTGGCTCGCCATTGTATGGAATGCGCAAAGCGATGCCCACTCTGACGCCGAGCGCTCAAGATCCGTGCCGGTATTTGTAAATACCGCGTAGTCGTCTCTAGGTGCCGCGTAAGTACATTTTACCTACTAAAAGAAAAAAAATTCAAGGTCCAGATACCGTCCACTCTTTTTTGTTGTTTTAGGAATTATTCCTGTTTCGTGGGTGCTTTCACAAAACTGTAAACTCGTATACACAGACACCCAGAACAAGAACAAATATCTGTAAGCCGTACAAATATTAGAAACGTGCGGGAATCGAATCCACGACACGTACAGCGCTGCAGCCCATCGCTCAACCACTACGCCAACCTTACCAACGAAATTAAAAAATAAGAAACGCGTGTTGGAAAAACGAAAACAGTAACTAGAGTACAGTAGGCACAACGGATCTTGAGCGGTTACGCAGAAGTCAAATATTCGGTCTCTTTAGTGGTGCGAAGTGAGACGCGGGGGCGGGGAGTGTCAGTGATTGGCTCGTCGTGCCATCGCGTCATAGACGTCACTCCTCATTTGTTCTCTGCGTTGCCGCATGTATCTAACAACGAAGACGATTGGCTCGCCAATGTATGGAATGTGCAAAGCGATCCCCACTCTGACGCCGAGCGCTCAAGATCCGTTGTATCACTTACCCACTCTTACATTGTTGAAGTTCTGTGCCTCTACGGTCTAAACTGACTAGAACAATTTTCCTGCGATTATAATTAAGGCCTTCAAAGCTAGAGTCAATAGGCTCTTAATAAACTAGGGCGCCTCACCATCAAAGATTGCATCACTGCTTACCATCAGGCGGGATCGCAGTACACACAAGTTTATCTACACCAATATTATAAACAGGCAAAGTTTGTTCTTATGTTTTTTGTTTGTAGGAAGTAATCTCAGTAAGAACTGGTCCGATTGCAAAAAAATATTTCACCGATAGAAAGCTGATTTATTCTTGAGTGACATTTAAAGCTATATTTTATGTATGGTATCGAAGCCGCGGGCAAAAACGAATACTTATCATTTAAGGCGTATAGTTCCTTGAACCAATTGGCCAAAATTATGTGGACGCACCTCTCGCACCCGCCTAGGCGGCAGTACGCAAATCTGTGCATTTATTTGCGGCCAGCAGTGCCCGGAAAGCGCTTTAAATCCATTTTCTTTGCGAAATATTGATTGATTTACATATGCAATGTTAATTTTGAAAAATATTTAACCACCATTTTTTATGTGTAAAAATGTTTCTAAAGATCCAAGCCGTTTCGAAGGAGTAGGGAAAAGTTGCGAAAAGTTACGTAATTGCTAAATAGTTTTTTCAGACAAAAGTATTAATCAAAAAAAAATCAAATGTTGATAATGTTGTTCATGAATCTATAATAAACATTTACTTTTTTTCAAACATATTAACCTGGCCGTTACCGAGGAGTAGGCTTCAGAAAGTCACTGTTTTATGGCACTTTTCGGGCGCTTGGGCCTTAAAATAACATCACGTGATGCAGAAGTGGTTCTGTATCACGTGTTTCTAGTTCACAACGTGCGGATATCTAAACTACTTACAAACAAATGTACTAACTACCACTCTTCGTTTAAACAACAAGGTAAAACCAGGTAAAACGCAGTGGCACCTACGTGTCAAATAAACGTCCATGCAAAACTGCGGTCGCGCTGTGGCTTCATTGTAATTACCACAAAAACTGTGAGTAATGACAAACAAACCGCGGTATTGACCATCCACTCATAGAAGATAGGAAATTATAAGGACTAGAGTCTGTCTAAAAAGTCAAACGATTTGGGTAATTATTAGGGATTGACGATTTGAAATCTGATGTAGTCAACACTGGTTCAATAATCAAGGTTGATTAGAAAAGAAAAGAAAGAAAACATGTTTATTCTGCCCGTATAGACACACAGATTAAGAGATCTTGATCATTGTTTACCAGATTTTTTGTTTTTTTTTTTTAATTAATATATTATTATTATTATTTTTTAGAAGAACCTTATAAAAAGTATCGAATATAAGTATTTTTTTAAATTATTAAAATATATTTTTCAAAATTCCCAAGTCATTTGACTTTTTAGACAGACTATAGCTAAAAATGCTTGATGATTTTCTTTATAACCCAGATAGATAGATTACTTGGACTGTTACATGCCTTGTGCGACTTTTTTTAAGGCTTATAGTCCCTTGAACATCTGGCCGCAATTAAATGGACACAACACTCGTACCCTCCTAGGCGGCAGTACGAGTATCTGTGCATTTAATTCCGGCCAGCTGCGTCCAGATAGAGCCCTGCTGACCTTTAAATCCATGGCCCCAGTAGGCATCGGTCCTGGGACGCAAAGGGTAACTGAAGGAGGTGTAGGTGTAGTTTTAGTCAGTAAAAGTCTGACACACCCTCCCTTACCATGATAGAGCGTGAGCGAGTTAAAAATTAAAGTACCTACCGCTTTTTCAAAACTCGTATTAATTCACGCATGTACGAAATTAGTAAAAGAGGTACTTTATTTTTTAATTTTATCTTTACAAATCGATAGTGTTTCATGTACCGGATCGATCCTTCACGGGATTAAAACGATTAAAATTTAGCGGTGTATATCCTTTTGATATAGATAAAGGAAAGTGCGACTCGCGGCGGCCTTATCGACCAGCTTGGGTGATCCCAGTCACGTAACACTCGTCTAACAGTAACCTTCACCTTACTGGACCGATCTCGACGAGTCCAAGACCACGTGCGGGACACTTGAGGTCGGACTTGATCGATAGGCGCTTGTTACAGTGGTCACATGCCAGTGGTGTGAACGAGGCACGGCGATTAACTCGCCCCTGTTGTTGTTATCATCTAGAACGTTACATGACGAGGTTCTACTAACCCCACGTGACGTCTACAGGTGGGGTTAGAATACCCCGGCTAACAGGGTCACTATGCTACTGTTAGCTGAAAATTGGCGTAGAATTTGTTTTGATTTTCGGTACAGTCAGCAAAGGAGATAAGTTAGCATCCAACCAAATCTATACAGTATATTTGTTATGCTTTCTGCTTTGTGATGTCGGTTTGTCTGTTTGTTCCTAATTTCTGAAACAGCTGGACCGATTTTGACAGGATTTTCACTTGTAGATGTTGTTATTCGGAGTACCTTAGTATACTTTTATTTTAGAAGAATAATAATAATATTCCACAACTATTGCACAACGCCGTCTAGTCCCAAGCTAAGCAGAGCTTGTGTTATGGGTACTAGACAACTGATAAACATACTTATATATTTCTAAATACATACATATTATAAATAAAATTCACCCAGACACAGATAAATGATCTTTATTTTGCAAGTAGGTTTTATAAAAACACTTTTACACGTCAGAACAAATGATTATGCTCATCACACAAACATTTGTCCTGGGTGGGAATCGAATCCACGACCTCCGGCATAGCAGTTAGGGTCACTAACCACTAGACCAACAGGCCAGTCAAAAAAAAATTAGGATTCCCTAGATCTTAAATAATTTCAATGAAAATGTAAAACATATCAAGTCATTTGACGATTATGGTCCATTAAAGTATACATAAAAAATACTAGTCAAACCAAAACCCCTGGCTGCTACAAATATGACCAGGGTTAAGGGGAAGGACCATTCGACCAGCTAGGCAAACAAAGCTTCGTATCGGTACATAGTAAATATTAATCTAGTTACGCCTTTTTCTTCGCATAAAACACGACCACACAAATTGCAAAAAAGTGTTTGCATTTTTTATTTTATTAAAACATGGCCACGTTCTGAAAACCCCAAATGTCGTAATTTGTTTTGCTACCATTACTCAAACCAAAAACAAACCTAATGAGTTATAAACGGACCTACTTTAATTATCTATGGTTCATTTCTATTTTCTACGTATTCTTAAAAACAAAAAATGCTTCCTACACCTAATTAACCTTTCAATTGTGATAATTACAGACACATTTGAAAGACAATAGGTGCGCGAACGCCGGCGTTCGCTTGGGGTTTAATGAATTAATGATTGATCATCTGAAGAACAATGACTTAGCTAACAATGGTAGGTATAATTAGTCGTTCAAAATAAAGTTATTAGATAATCATAACAATAATTTCCATTCACAGAATTGGACAGAAAATAAATTGTGAGCATTGAAAGGTTTTGCAAAACTATGAGCATATACACCAATAATTTTTAATTAGTACAAATACTTAAAGGGCTTATTAGAAAAGCCCTTGTTTATATTTAAGTAACGTCTCAATAAATAATATTCATAAACAGCAAAGTTTGTGTTTATCCAAAAATGTCTCTCAATTTATGGAAATATTGTGCAGACTATTGATTATGAATGAATAAATGACGATTAAAATGGAAAAACACTGCCCGCAGTATGTTCTATAAGCAATTGTTATGTAGGATAGATATAGATTACATAGATTCATTATGATGAATTTACCTTTTGGTGGTCAATTTTAGGATTTCGGTTTTTTCTACTTTTGAATACAAAAATATGATCAGTAACGGGTACAGATACAGCTCCATTTTTTTGTGTACTAATTAAAAAGTAGGGGTGTATAGTCGAAGAGACAGATATATTTGTTTTTATTTTAAGCAATAACAAATAAACAAAAATAGTATTGATTTAATAAACATGTGATGTACTCGTGTGTAGGTACCTGGTCGATTAAGATTTTTCGTGAGATTAAGAGAAGCTAAACAAAGTTATTTATATGCGAAACCTGAGACATCTGTCTAGTATTTTTATGTAAATAGATTCTTTACAAAATTTCAAAACTGTATAATGAAAAATCATAAAGTTATATGGTACCTGGTTGGCGACTTGAATACATGGTCATCGGACCAGCCGGACTAATGAGGGGTTGTTTTGCTTCCGCATCCAGCTGTGCGCTGACGCCTAATGCTCCCTATGACCAGCCGTGGCCTATGTTATACGTACTGCCCCTGATAGTTAAAAAGACGTATCTAACAAAAAGTAAGAACGGAGAAAAAAAATGATTTAATGAATGAAACGGGAAATCGTTTGCTGTCTTTGAGTAAAAAATATTTACATATTAAAAGTTAAAAATAAAGCCGAATATAATGAGCTTTAACGTGGTTTAATAATAGTATGAAACTCAAATCAAATCTGGAAAAAAATTTTAGATGCGTCTTTTTTACTAACGGGGGCAGCGTAGTGGTGTCCAATTGGTGACCGTATTTAAATATTTTTGGAAAAAGTATAACATGGTCGAAGTTTTTTTGGAATCAATTGAGTTACTGATTCTGAACAAACCATATTCGGATTCGCGTTTTACTAAAAATAATATTGTATACTACTTCTTGCGTATCTAATCAAATTCACTTTTTTCTCCACATGTACGTATAACGTCAACAAATTGTGCTAATAAAGTTTGCGGTCGTGATTTCATGTTTTCTTATTTCTATGAGATCATGCAATTACTGATGGTAAAAACAATCCCATATTAAATTTTTTTG
This sequence comes from Mythimna albipuncta, assembly GCA_929112965.1. Classification (NCBI taxonomy): domain Eukaryota; kingdom Metazoa; phylum Arthropoda; class Insecta; order Lepidoptera; family Noctuidae; genus Mythimna; species Mythimna albipuncta. The sequence goes on from OV815973.1 coordinate 6,613,712, forward strand.
ACGTTTAACATAAATTAACACCCATATTTCCTGAATAATTAACACTGTTCCTGACCAATCAAAACCAAAACTCTATTTGATAATTACTAGCATGGGGATCTTTAAGTCAAGAGTGAATAGACTTCTAAGCAAGCGTGCTCCATCGCCGACCACAATTTAACTATAACTATAACCAAACCATAACCAGCCGTGAAGCGGCCGCCTATTGGTCAATTCGACGATTTGACAACTGTTAACGGCTTTGTTATCGTTATAGTTAAATGGTGCAACTCACCCTTAGTGGTTTTAAAAGTTGTTTTTTTTTTTTCGGTGGGTAATAATCAGCCAGATTACATCCCCCGCCCTTGAGTGGAGCGGAAGGTAGTGTCAGACTTTTACTGACTAAAAAACACACCCCGTTCCTTTGTTGCCTTTCATACTGAGGCCGAGCATTCCTATCAGAAATAGACCCTATAGTGGTTAAGGGTGGGTCTATAGATAGTATAAAAGGAGGCACACATGAACAGTAACATTTGTAAATAGTAACTAGGTACTTATAATTGTTTTGTTTACCAAAGCTTTAGTCTGTACAAAAATAAGATCATTAACTAAGTACTAGTTTTAATTACGCATTCCTCAGATTCTCACAAGTAATTTATAATCTCATCAATAAAGATATTATCGTGATTGCTATGGAAATGGATCGGCTGTAATGAGTTAAAATAAGGTTAATGTCTAATTAACAAATCAAAAGGTCAGCCTGAACATTTATTACCACAAAATCTTTATCGCGCAAATCAACGATACAAAATAGTTAAGTACAGAAGTCAATCTCATGTACAGTGGGCACAACGGATCTTGAGCGCTCGGCGTCAGATTGGCGAGCCAATCGTCTTCGTTGTTAGTTACATGCAGCAACGCAGGGAACGAATGAGGAGTGACGTCTATGAAGCGATGGCGCGTCGAGCCAATCACTGACACACCCCGCCCCCGCGTCTCACTTCGCACCACTAAATAGAGCGAATATTTGACTTCTGCGCAACCGCTCAAGATCCATTATGGCAACTGTATGTACTTCACTTTTCATGCGTACGCTCGACGGTCGCGCTAGGGTCGGCACCGCTCCATCCGAGCGCACTCAGGTGCGGTGATAAATACCCAATATAAATTATAAAAATATTACATAGCCACAAAGTCATGTTCGCTTTCTCCGCGCGGGGCTGGTGGCCACTGCGTAGCGTCAAATCCTGCTTACCTCTCTGAAACAACTAATATACAAGGTGTAAGGGACAACCCTCCACAAACTTTAAGGGCTTGCTCAGTAGACGAAACTGAACAACCTTCCACAATTTTTTTTTTCAGGAAACGAAAAAAATAAAGAACCTCGCCATACAAAATGATAAACTTGATTGGACAATTTTGTATGGCGAGGCCGATTTTTTTTTTTCGTTTCCTGAAAAAAAGTCTTGTGGAAGGTTGTTCAGTTTCGTATACTGAGCAAGCCCTTAAAGTTTGTGGAGGGCTGTCCCTTACACCTTGTATATAGCTTAAAAAACGATAATTTACCAATTATTGTTGAATTTAAACAGCCGTCCACTAACCAGTTATAACTTTTCTTTTTGTTGCTCCATTATTGCTCAAAAAATTTCACAGACGCGTGTCTCAAACGGATGGCAATCGCGCCCGCACTAGTTCCAACCGAGCCGAGATATCATGTCCGTGTGCAATGTCTATGTGTGCGTTGCGCAAGCGCACTTTGTATGTAGATTAACTTCTGTACCTCCCTATTTTGTGACAACACCATGGCGTGACAAAACCTGGGACAGTTACATTTAATGGTTTATCTATTATTAATCTCAATAACACACAGCTTAACTGAAAGGATTACTTTGTTGATTGTTTCTATAAATCAATGCTAAAAAACTACAATACTAAACTGTTTATTAAGTTTCCTTTAAGCCATTATTATTTATCACCTTCTGTCAATTAATTATATTGTTCGAAGGTTGATTATGAAAAATTGTCATAATTAACACTGTCAATCGCTTTACCTTTAAAATCTGTTTTCCTTTTTATTCAGCTGTCACTGTAATTATAGACGAAAAAACTATCAATGAAATACATCATAATTTCTACTGGGTATATTTGCATTTAATCGACTTCAAAAAAGGAGGAATTTTTCAATTCGGTTGTATTTTTTTATGTTTATTACCTCGGGCCTTCGTCATTTAGGAAATGATTTGGAACAATTTTTTATTGAGGACAAAAAGAAAAAAAATGTATTTGATACAAAAGATAGAAACAATGAATAATAACATTTAGAATCTTAAGAAAAGATTAAAAAGAGCATGTACTTATTGGTACATCATTTATTAGATATTTATCTGTTTATTCATACATAATTTTGTTCTGATGATGGAATCCATGAGGAATAGGGGAAACTTGTAATTTTATAGGCGCATATATTTAAAACAGTTATTTTAGTATTTTCATCAAAAAGTCTACAACATTCAGTAAGTACCACTTGATAACGTGAAACATCAGTTAAATTTTTCCGTTGTACTCTTTTCAAGCCTACAGATGGCCAACGTAACGGCCTACTATTTCCTTTTATCTTTAAACTCCCTCTCCAACTTCGCATAGGTGGTAAAAACCTTTGAAATATTCGGCTTGTCTCTACGACAATACAATTGTTATGACTTATACACTTAAATCTTCTTTATGAATCACTCTGTCTATTACTGAAAACCGAACTAAAATCCGTTTAGTAGGTAGTTATTGAGTTTCTCATGAACAGTCAGAGACCCCGCTGTGGGGGCTTTGTTGTACAATATCAATAAGAGCGCCTTCATATTAGCGTTTGTCCAGCGTACGACGCGGCGCAGGCGTCGCGTTGTTGCGGCGTTCCCTCTGCAGCCAATTGAACGCTGCGCTAACGCGGCGCAGACATCACACAATTGGGCTATAGTTTCGTTAATCGCGGCGCATAGGTACGTCGCGCACCTGCGGCGCTAACGCAGCGTATGCATTTACCCTTGCACTGACGCCACAACTACGTGACGCCTAGCCCGCGTTGTCGCGGCATCTGCGCTGCGTATACGCTTATCGAACGCCTACGCTGGACAAACGCTAGTCTGAAGGCGGTCTAAATAAACGAAACTGAAAACCTAGACTCTTAATTTTAGTAATTTTAACCCAACATTGTGTCGCTTATACTCGTTATACCTATGTTATTAAAATGAGAACTATACTATCAAATGTAGTACATATGTCATATATTATTTGACAGATACTATTAATAAACTGGAAAGCGCATATAAAATTAAAAATTAAAGGAACTTTTTTTTTTAAACTCGTAATAATTTACGCATGTACGAAATTAATTTCTTTAAGAAAACGTCAGCTGAGCGAGTTCAGTGACCTACAAGTAGTAGTATAGTAGTAGTGGTGGTAGTGGTAGTAGTAGTGTGTGTGTGTATCTTTACAAATCGATAGTGTTTCATGTACCAGATCGACCCTCCACGGGATTAAAACGATTAAAATTTAATGGTGTATAGTACAATACCAATAAATCATCACCATGAATTAGGTTCTGGTTCTGGTTTATCTAGTCGAATTCAACTGGTTCGTAATTCCAGAGATTACAAAAAAAAAGAGGGCGAGTTGGATATCATATTCTCTGTTTTATTAAACTTTATTATGTAGTCTACTGTTTATATTACTATTATATGTATATGCAATGCCGTGAGAATATCGCTTTATGAATGGACACTGAACACGCTGGTTTTTTTATTAAAAAAAAGATTTTTTTTCCGACTACTTATTTTATTATTGCCGCGATATTGAAAAGAACTTTTGACACCAACCAACGTGATAATACTAACAGAAAAGAGCTTTCCATTTTGAAAAGCAAACATTTTCATTATAAAACAAAAAAAATATACTTTAATTCATTAAACCCCAAGCGAACGCCGGCGTTCGCGCACCTATTGTCTTTCTATTGTGTCTGTGATTTCCACGATTGAAAGGTTCATTAAAAAAAATACGCTGTCTCCTTAACTAGAAGAGCCTAGTGACTTTGATCAAAAACGTGTTTACAAAAGACTGACCTTACAATGAACTTGGCAATATTAAGCAAATACCTACTTCGTTAAATCCATATATTTATAAGATGAAACTGATTGACTGACATACCAATGCACAGCCGAAACTACAGGGCTTAGAAGCGTGAAATTTTGCCCAAGTGACGTAAACGAGCACTATGAGAGGATTTTCTTAAATTCACCCACTAAGTATATGAAACGGGGCTCCAAAATTTGTATGGAGAAACCTATTTTCACGCGGACGAAGCCGCTGGCAGAAGCTAGTACTTAACATATAAGTATATATACTAACACATCTAATTCTACATACAATATAACTTGGATATGTTATTTAGAACCTAGAAAAAAGACTTTGACTCCTAAGTTAGTTTCGGTGTTTCTTCTCAGGTAACACTGTCCTCATCTAGTTAAAACTGTCTGAAAACAAAATTGACGGGTAAAAGTGTTTTTTTAAACCTATTTGCAAATATAAATATCATTTATCATTTACCTATCACAGCCGTGAAATGTTACGAAACATTTCACGGCTGTGATAGGTAAATGATAAATGATATTTATATTGTTTATGTAGAATTAGATGTGTTAGTATATATACTTATTTTGACTGTGAGAAACAGACAAAACTTGCGGTTACGAAATATTTACATGATTGTATTAAGAATAACATTTAGAGGTAAGTACACGTCTGTTTAATGACCACTTAGGTTCGCACGAGTCTGAGAGCACGTTTTTCGGCACGGGTTCCCTTTTCAAAATTGGTACTTATCTATAATTACGTATGTGTACGAAAAACACACACACACACGCGCGCTTATTAGCAATGGTACTGAAATTAGAAAAAAAAAACAGACTTTTACTGACTAAAGCTATGTTCCTTGATTTACCCTTGGCGTTCTAGGGGCATAATAACTGTTAGCAAAAAAATATTTTCAGAAATATAACACGTTGCATGAGGCTTGAACTAAGTGTCCTACAATCTTAATTATAATGTAAGAGACAAAGGAAAATGCTGCCCGAATAAAAACCAAGAAAGTAGAACTAATAAAGAAAGTAGGTATAAAAAAATATTAGAAAACTAGTTTTCGACCGCGGCATCGCTCCCGCTGTACCCTACTCCAACCCTACTATACCCTATTCTACCCTAGTCTACCCTATTTTTTTTTCCATAAGAACTTTCTCCTGACTGATAGTATCTTTCTTTTTTCTTTTCATTGTGTATTTTTAGTTTATATGATTGTGCGAGGCACGAATAAACGTTTTTCTTTCTTTCTTTATTTCTCCTCACAATAACAAATAATTACAACAAAAAAACAATTAGCGAAATCGGTTCAGCTCAGCTGTTCTCGAGTATTGCGCTTAGCAACACATTTAGCGATTCATTTTTATGTTATAGATATGAAGACTTGTTTTAAAAGTAGCACCAGGCGCCAATGCAACTTGTATTTTTTTTTTGTTAACCACTGAACATGACAGTTAGTCTGTATAATTATACATTATGTTTTTTTAAATACTGAAATCTGATTGATAACTTTATTATTCATTTCAAATTTAATTGCAGGATTTCTTTGAATTATCCTTTCTCCTAAAAATCAAATCTACAACGGTCACATGAGTGGATGTAGGCGTTCAAAATATCAAATAAATTATATGACTGAATTTCAGTTGAAACATGAAATTTTGCCTAGACATCATTTCATATTTTTTTGCCTTCGGTACCTACCTACTTGACTAAAGTTTAATTTTTAAATCCTTTTACATAAGGAACGCAAAATATATTTTTAATTAGCTACAGGATGTTATAAATACCTAACGGAAAGAAACCGTTTCCAATGCATACAAAATTAAGAAATAATAAATATAAATATTATATATATATATTTATTATATTATATTTATTATTTATAATAAATATTTATATTATATATATATTTATTATTGGCATTAAGTCCGTCTTTGTACAGTTTTTTTTTTTGTGCAAGAAGTGTTAATAAATAAATAAATATATATATGAAACAGTTACATTATTTTTTTCTTTCAAGATTTTTAATTGAACTTGATTTTTTTTGTAATAATAAATGTTACAAATAATAATATTTATATGCTACACGTGTTCATGAATATTAAACTGTTACGATCTTAAACTTTGTAAGCATACTTACTTGTTTCTCTCTCTTTTGTGAACTAGTGGATTACATACTAGCTTTTGTCTGCGGCTTCATCCGCATACAAAAAATATAGCCTACGTCACTCAGGATTCAGGAATAAAGCAGCTTTCTATTGGCGAAAAAAATTTTGCAATTGAACCAAATCCTTCAGAGATTACATAAAAACACAAAAACAAACTTTACCTTTTTTATAATATTACTGTAATAAGATAAAGACACAAGTTTCGGCTTGAGTTGCGGTTTCGGCAAAAAAGGCGTCGAGTATTCGGCTCGACCAGCACTAGCGTGTTTGAGCTGATGGTTTTTATAGAGACCTAAAAACTGACTGCCTCGATCGTCTATGTTATCATTTGTACGTTATCATGGATTTATTTTTTAATTTAGTATTTCATGAAATTTAGGGGGTTTTTGAATAGTTTGATAACTGCATTGAGACCAATAAAACTGGCCAAGAGCATGTCGGGCCACACTCAGTGTAGGGTTCCGTAGTTTCCCGTCCTACGATATATCACACGTTAGGGTTGAAATTTAAAAAAAATCAGTTCCCACTTTACATATAGGGGGGCTACCTTAATATTTTTTTTTTTCCAATTTTCATTTTACCACTTGGTCGGCGTGATTGATATACATATTGGTACCAAATTTCAGCTTTCTAGTGCTAACGGTCACAGAGATTAAGCGAGGACGGACAGACAGACGGACAGACAGACAGACAGACAGACATGGCGAAACTATAAGGGTTCCTAGTTGACTACGGAACCCTAAAAAAGGACAGGTTTTCTGTTACCCGTTAGTTTTGGTTTCTGTTGAAACTGGAAGAGTAACCGCAGTTTCAGTAAAGATTGTGTTTGGACAGTCTTTAGTATCCAATGCATGATGTAGTGATAAAATTTATTTAAATCTGTATTTTAATTTAATTTGCTAATGATAGAGTCGGGTTGATCAAGTTTACATCAAACAATTAATTATCATTATTTTATATTATATCTTTTGAGATCTTAATTTTGTTGAAATGTCAATTGGATAAACTTTAAAGTTTACATTTGAAATTGCTTGTAAAATCTTTTACAAAAATATAAATAATTACTCTTTTAACCTAAGCTAATACAAAATTATGCCTTAATCATTCAGCCATAACAAATACTAAAATTCATAACTAATTGGTGGATAAACCTTACCTATGTGGCCATGAAATTATTAGGTATTTAGCATGCCATTATTGAAAATAGTTTTCAAAACATTCACCTAGTAGTATATCGAGTTTTTAATTTTTTTTTTATTTATTAATTAAATTGATTTAAGATTATATTATATTAGCAGCCAGTAAATGTCTGATTCAAGTTGAGAAATAATTTATTTCCTGAAGATGAATGATGCAAAGATGACACCTTGAATCAAAACGTTTTCCTATCTGCGTGACACCATTAATCGTTTAATAGCTCGCGGAACTAAACTATTGCAACCTTAAAATAAGTTAATTATCACAAACAATATGAGAGTGGGGCGGTGTTCGGCTGGAGGTGCAAAACCGTAGTAGCGAGGCTTCGAGCAGCACAATCCCGCGCCGCCTCTGTCCGAGCACACGCCTGCCGCGCCGCCAACCCAACTCGCGCAGCCTCCCGACACTCGGCCTCAGGCTACTCGTGAAGCCCCGGAAACACATTCCCCTCTATGCGGACGTTCAAAAACGGAAGTGTCGTGAAATGTTTCTCAAAAGTGTTATTTGACGCGAGTTTTCATATCTTTTTGTGACGTTCATCATCCCTGCTCTAGTCTTCAGGAAAACATGCTCATATTTGGAACTTTTGACTGAAAATTGAATTTTGTATTTTGCCCTGCATCAGTGTTTTGGTAAGCGAACCGATTGTTTTTCCTTTTGTCGAATGTTTCGCATCCGTTCTCTATAACTGAAAATGAATGGTTCAGTGGTCAGGTTCACATATACATGTAGAACGCAGTAGGAAACGAACAAAAATTGTGAATTACGTATGCTATCGGTACCTTGCAATGGATTTGAATACTTGTTTGCGCACTATAATTAAAATAACCGCAACGGTCAGGTATTTAATAAAAAACTGCAATCGCAACAAAAAACTGTGTGTAAACACAACACAAATATGTGTAAAACAACATTAACGTTATATCAGTTACAATCTGTTAGTACCTATGTTTAGTACCTATTCATCATCAATAACATTTAAACACATTTGGGTCTTGCGGTTTCTCCCAAGATAGGTATAGTGAATATCGAAAAAGACTTCGCTCCACCCAGAGCGGAAAAAGATTTTCCCGCTCTTTAGCTCTTTAAATATTTTTAATTAAAAAAAAAAATAGTTAAGGGCATTGCAAGACACATACTTCAGAAAAAATTAAAAAAATACATTTCCAAAAAAAGAATAGCCTAAATCTCTTCGACATTTGACTAAAAATCTCGCTGCAAAGTGACTTATCGTGGTAAAACAACTATGGATCACGTAACAAGCGAGGCACATGTTGCTTCAGTTACTACAGGCACGCTGTGCCGGCAGTCGCCAGCACATACATCCGACACCTAACTGCCTAACACCGTATAGACAACACTCTGTATATGCCTACGTCAGTTTGTTATGAACTAAGGAGCATGTAGTGTAGGTAAATAGCCTTATAGGGTTATAGGAAACAAAACATTCGAGTCAGTGTATTGAATTTTTAGCAGTTTGCGAATGTTCATATTTTCAAAACAACATTTTCTATGACGATAAATAGTGTAAAATATCTTGAAAAAAAAGAAAACAGAATTGTTCACATGTAAAAAAAACATTAAACAAACAAAACAACAAATTAGGTTTTCCAACTTCTGAAAAAAAAACTTACTAATAAATAGATCATTACTGTAAAAAATATCTTAAAATGAAAAAAAAAAACTTTGTGAAAATTAAGTGTGTATTTGAAAATAAAATTCTATTGATGACATTACAGATTTATACTCGAATGTTGTCCTAAGCATTTCAGTATATGTAGAGTGGTTAAAATAAAACAAATGGCAGTCATTTGGAAACTTTTTATTAAATAAAAATCTGCCAAGTGCGACATTGTTGTTATAACGGTAACCAGAAATTTAATACATTTGTGAAATTTTCAACTGTCTAGCTATTATGGTTTACGAGATAGGTACAGTCTGGTGACAGGCAGACGAACTGAGGAACATCATAGCAATAGTGTCCTGTTCCTACGATTTAGGAACCCTAAAAATTACAGCTTCCTTTTTCTCAGGGTAGCCTGATAAATTTTATTTTTCTTTTCGTTCCATTTTACACTCAAGTTGTAAGTTAATTAAAATATGATTGGCAGGCATAATATGAAAAGAATTATAATCATTAAATTATCTATTGAATGACTTTTTCATAGAATATTATTTTAATAAAAAAAGCAAAGTGCAAAAAAAAATTTAAGTTTGAATTTCGGAACACGATTTACGTTAAGGGTTACGCAAATATAAGTATCCTAAACTATTCCAGGACATATCTGCCCGTGTGCCGAATTTAATCCAAATCCATTCAGTCGTCTGAGCGTAAATTAGCAATATATATACACACACAAACATATACAAACTTTCGCTTTTATAATATCACTGTGTTTTTTTTTCGGTGGGAATTTACATAATGATCCTATTATTGGTGTGATATAGTGTGATACTGAATAGTTCCTAATATTGGTGTGATATGACGTGATAAAGTTTGATACTAACAGTTTTATAAAAACAGTGCATTATTGTTATAAAAACTGCTCTTGATTATTTAAGTAACATCGATGGCTGACACTAATCGCATCGACACAATGGTATTGTTCTAATTTCTTTACTAATATAAATAATGATTCGTCTCCGTAATAAAAACATAATTGATTCAGTTTTAGCACAGTTCTGTTGTAGTCTCTATCATAATTAGCATCGAATTATGTAGTTTCTTATTTTTTGTTTTAGCTTTGCCCCACACTAGGAATTACTCCTGTATCCTCCTGTATCTTGGGTGCGTTCACAAACATGGTCACTCATACACACAAGGCACCAAGACTATATAAATATTTGTTCCGTACGGGAATGGAACCCGCGACACGAAGTGCAACAACCAATCGCTCAAACACTGCACCAAGCGTGCGGTCGATTAATTCGATGATCTAGTTTCACAAGCGCTTCTACAGAACACAAGGTCCTTGGTTCAATTCCTGAGTCTGGCAAAGTGTTATAGGATTTACTATCTGGGGTCTTCCAGTCCGGTTAATAGTTTAGTTTAGGCCTTTGGTTTAGATTTGCCCTTTATAACATAAGTTAGGTTCCTTATAAGGGATAGATTGCGGAATTCGAAAGTGTTGAAGCCCTGAACCTCAACGAACTCAACGGGCAACTAAAGGCACACAGGTTTTAGTCAGTCAAAGTCTGACACTCCCTTTCACTCCATCCAGAGTGGGAGAAACTATACACCAAAAAATTACACTTAATCATAACTGCATAATCACAAATTTACCAAACCTTTGTAATTCAGGCGTGATGTTATGTAATATCTAATAATTTCATAATTATGAAAAAAAACCTTATCTACGCCACACGTAGATGCAAAGAAAACATATCCTTCCGATGTTATCTTGTTCATATTAATCATCGTACGTCAAAGCTATAAATAAATTTGCGCCAGCTTTCGGATATATCTTTTGGCGTAACTAGAACCGGTGACCTTTCTTTAGGGCCCGTAGGTCGCCTAGTGACCTACGCCTACTGAGTAGGAAGTATCTCAGTAATTATAGTCACTATACAAAACGTGTATATGAGTACGTACGCTAAGGCCACGCATGTACTCACACCTGTAAGTTATTCGTATCGAAAGACCAGCTTAACGGCTTTCTAAAATGTAATTTTAATTCTTACAATTTGTTTTTGCAAACTGTATTAACATTTTAATTAGGTTTTTTTTTTCATTCATCGTTTCATTCAAAATTACTTCCACATATATTTTTTATAAATTTAGGTAGTCTAATATCGTGACTATTTTTTTTTTTCTGTATCTATTGTCCATTGAATTTAGTATTGTCACATCCTGTACTTTATTAGTTTAATTTACTGTTCCTTATAAATTGTTTTTTTTTTTTTTAGCTAGTACAGCTAAGTAAGACTTTAAGTCCTCCATAAATTCAATTACAATTTAACTTCACATTTTTTTTTTTGACCGACCGACATTGTGACATTTCAAAAGTGCCTGTTATTGGTTTATTTGAAATAAAGTTTCTGATTCCAGATTTAAATCTTCCATTCGAATAAAAATAAGTTCCTTTTAGGTAGGGCGAATTTATTTAACTGCGTTTAAGATCGCTAAGTTACGTTACGCTAGTATTGTTTACTGTATTTAAAAACAATGAGTAAATCAATAGTACATAATTTTATTTACAATTATTTATCAATCACGTCGACGGCGAAGTGCCAGTAACTCACTTTATGGCAGGATTTTTTCGATTGAAGTTCAATGAATGGTTTATTTATTCGTAAATTGATTTCTAGTAAATATTATTGTGGTGATGTAAAATTGGTGTAATTTTCCATCTCAAGTTTATGTACAACTAGACAATATATGGAATAATTGAAACAATTTGAATGTGGTGAAAAACAAGCGAACTCCTTTAAATTCAAAAAAATAATAAAGCGATTTAATTTGACTGGACTGATGGTCTAATGGTTAGTGGCCCTGACTGCTACGCCGGAGGTCGTGGGTTCGATTCCCACCCAGAACAAATATTCGTGTAATGAGCATGATCATTTGTTCTGTGTCTGGGTGTAATTTATCTATAATATGTATGTATTTAGAAATATATAAGTATGTTTATCAGTTGTCTAGCACTCATAACACAAGCTCTGCTTAGCTTGTTGGGGTTAAACGGCTTTGTGTGATAGTTGTAGAATATTATCTATACATATAATAAAATCGTAGGAAAGTCAAAACTGTACATTGAATACTTTTTTAAAAGAATACTTGGGGCGTGATCTACAATCGATACCGAAGCCAAAAATATAGTTTTTAGAATTTTTGTCTGTTTGTCTGTTTGTCTGTTTGTCTGTTTGTCTGTATGTATGTCCGGGATAAACTCAAAAAGTACTGCATGGATTTACTTCAAATTTTGCATGAATATTACTAAGAGGTCTGGTCAACATATAGGCTACATATTATCACGCTGTCACCTACGGGGGAGGAGCTGTGAATCTTTATTTTTCTTACGCATTCTGTGACAGCGTGTAATATAAGGACGCAAATTTAAATGTTGTTTTTGAGTAAGTCATGCTATTATCTAGCTTTACACTATAAAAAACTACGCCATTAAAGTAACTTGGGCAGAGAAACATAGTTTAATGAATATTAGTAGTATAAACACAATTTTAAAGCAGCGCCATCTATGAGATTTAATCAAAATCAAATCAAGTTATATGTTAACAGTTTTTGGAAATTAATCATTTAAATTTGATCATGTTGGCGAGGTTAGTAGTTAGTTATTCTTAAAATTCATAGATGGTAATGTGCATTTTCTTCATATTATAGTTCGTTTTGACAAATTCAAGTTCCAAAATCTTGAGCAGAGTTGAGGAAGACAATTTAAAAAAAAATGCGGTGTTAGGTATTACATGGTGGCATTTCTCAGACACTGTGAAGTCGACCAGTTTGCGAAATCCCTTACGTATGACGTGGTGCCTTCATATTACACGTACGACAAGCAAAGGGGTGTATTCAACCGACATCGACGAGGAGGTGCTGTGAAAGGTTTTCCGGGAATTTTCAAGGTCACCGCATTCGGTAGGGTTTATACCGTGCACCCGAATAGTGGCGAATGCTATTTTCTGCGGTTGTTACATCACACTGTCCCAGGCTCAACGTCTTTTGCCTTTCTGAGGACATTTTATGGCGTGGAGTATCCTACTTACTGCGCAGCCTTTTGCCTAATTGGGATGACACCCTCGCGGAGGCAAGCCTCAGTGACAGTCCCAGCCACATGCGTCATCTGCTTGCCGTCATCTTGGTGTTTTGTGGAGTCGTGAACCCGTTAGCTTTGTGGGAGAAGTATCGCCATCATCTGTCTGAAGATTTTCTACGAACTTTGAGGCGTGCTACTAGAGACGAAGTCGAAGTAACTGATGAACGCGTGCTGAACACCTGTCTCAGTTCACTTCAAGATGTGTCACGTAACAGCGATAAGGGACACGTGCTCAAGGATTGCTCTCTGATGATGAGTGTACGATGGCCAATAGGAAGGCAGTCGAGGTCGTGAACAGAACCCTGCAGGACATCTGCAAGAACTAACATTTGATGGATCGTGTCACAGTTCTGTTCAGTGACGATTTCCGGCAAACACTTCCCGAGGTGACGCGGGGATCGAGGGCTGACGAGGTGTATGCTTCGTCGAAACGATCTTCGTTGTGGTCACGAGTTCGTACACTGCGCTTGACCATTAATATGAGAGCTCGGCTCGGCGGCAATGCACGTGCTCAAGAATTCTCCGATGTCCTCTAAGTCTTGGCGAAGGCACTCTACCAGAAGAGAGAGGTGGACAGGTGGTGCTTCCAGAGTCTCTCGGTAGAGTGGTATCCAGCTTAAAAAAACTCATTCACTGTGTGTACGGGGACATCAGTCGTATACCGCACCAGCAGAATTCTTGGGTGTGTGAGCGGGCCATTTTGACGCCCAAAAATGATCAGGCTGCAGCAATTAACGAATGCATTCTCTCGGAAATTGAGAAGAATGAAGTGGTCTACACCTCGATAAACACTGTTGTCGAGCAAGATGATGCCACACGTTATTCCGTGGAATTTCTGAACTCCCTGTCAGCAAGTGGACTTCCGGCGCATACCATCAAGCTGAAGATCGGTGTCCCGATTATGCTTCGAAGTTGTGACGGGACCCGCCTTAAAGTCATCTCGCTCCACACAGACACACCATTGAGGTGGAAATTTTTACGGGTTGTGGCGTCAGCGAGGCAGTATTTATACCACGCATTCCCCTCATACCCCATAACTTCCCGTTCCAGTTCAAGCGCGTACAGTTCCCCGTGTGTGTTTGCTTCGCGATGACCATCAATAAGTCGCAGGGGCAGACACTGATGGCAGCGGGTGTCGACCTCAGGACGAGTTGCTTCTCACACGGGCAACTGTACGTCGCTTGCTCCCGCGTTACCAGTCCTGACTCTCTTTACATTTTGGCTCCTGGCAGTATAACTACCAACGTAGTTTATAGGGAAGTCTTGTAAGGTATGATATCTTTATACGTATTTTTACTCTTTTGTGTCCTGGAATGTATTCCTGCATTATTTTCTCTATTTCCTTCAGTCACATCTTATGACTGAACTCAGCAGGATTCCCATATAACTCTCTTCACTAGCTTCGTATGCGAAAAAAACTTATATTATAATGCTATTTTAAAAGTTGTTTATTTATAATGCTATAGCGACACTGGCACCTTAGGTATTTTTAGTGCTGTAGAGGCTTCACGCAGACGACGTCGCGGGCAGCAGCTAGTAATTATTATAATAATAACCTTCTCTAACAAAATACTATTAAAAGTAATAGGACTTTATTGACGAAATGTAAAGTTACGAGTCTATTCAAATTCGTAGAAATGCCTTACTGATTACATTTGCACTATTGAGTAGATCATAGTACCCTACAAATTAGGTTTCAATCTTATGAACAAAAAATAAACTAAACTTGGCGTTAAAACAATAAAGTTTTTTTTTTTTATTCATATTGGGTCATCATGGTTATGTCAGCAAAATCGTAAGGGCACAGCAGGGCCGAACCTTATTGGCCATGGGATTTTTTTCTCGGTGGGTAAAAATCATCCAGTGACATCCTCCGCCCTTGGGCGAAGCGGGAGATAGTGTCAGACTCTTACTGACTAAAAAAACCACCCCGTTCCTACATTGCCTTTCATATCGGGGCCGAGCCTTCCTTTTAGAAGCAGACCCTTGGCACTGGCCATAGGTTGACTTCGGAAAGAGAAACCCGGAGTCCTGGAAAACAATGGCATAGAAGGAACATAGGTGCGGTTTTAGTCAGTAAAAGTCTGACACGCGTTCCCGCTCCGCTGTAAAACGGGAGAAAGTCATTAGACCAACCTTTAATTCATAAAACTCCAAGCGAACTTCGGCGTTCGCGCTGTTATGGTCTTTCTATTGTGTCTTTAATTGACGGTAAGTATTTGAAAGTTTAAAAAAAATCTCTTATAGCAGCTGACCTAGGTACCTATCTAATTGGAATAAATAAGTTAATTGTATTTATCTCTTATTAGCTAGGCTGTATATGCGGAATAAGTTATCTAGATCGCTCGTTAGTTTTCCGAGGTTATCATACAAGTAGCTACAATACATCAGGTTTATAAAAAAATGCGAATGCCTCCCATTGTTTACTATGAAGAACTATATTTATGTGACTAAGTCTTAAAACTGGTACCTATACTCCATCTAATTAGGTAGTGAACTAAATATAAAAAATCTTAACTTGTCTTTTATGGAAAAAAGTCTAAAAAAAATATTTAAAACTGCTTACTATGTATTTTATATGTATTTTATACTTTTTATTTCAAATAAAAAGATATATCAAGATGGTTTAAATTTAGTTAATTACCTAAACCGATGGAGTATAGGAGCCTATCTGAATGAACGACATGCTCTTTTATTTATTTAAACTTCATGTACAATAATAGTACCTAGGCGGACATTCATGAAACCCCAAGCGAACGCCGGCGTTCGCGCACCTATTGTCTTTCTATTGTGTCTGTAATTTCCACGATTGAAAGGTTAATGCAACAAGGCATTCTCTACCAGTCAACCTTTGGGTTTAAAAAGACTACTTACTCTGTGGTAGGTGTGCACAAAAAAATAATGATTAAAATAGTTTATCAAAGGGGTGGGTCAGGTCATTTAGGGCACCGACTTTATCTACCTAGCACAATTACCCTATTATGTTCCCACTGCTGGGCTTCAGACCTATATTTACCAGAGGAAGTGGTACTTGATATACTTACATGGTACTTCTGACATTAACACATGTTTGTTTCGGTGTTTCTTCTCAGGGTAGTCAGATAGGAAACACCGGCCTCATCTAGCATAAACTGACGAAAAAAAATTGACGAGTAAAAGTGTTTTTTAATCCTATTTACAAAATAAATATAATTTATCATTACTCATCTCAAGCTTATTTATTGACAGTCTTTAGTCACTGCACAAATAATATCTACACAATACTTATGTATGTAGAGACCATAATATATGGAAGTGTAATGTACCCAACAGGTTTCCCCATTATTTATTATTTTATAATTGGTATTTACATGTACATATATTATAACTGTGGCGTCACGTGTGTATTTTATAATATTACTACGCAAATAGTACTTAATAAAATATAGATTCAGGTGACACGTGCAGACATCGATTAGTATGCAACTACATATAATTGATCTTTATTCCACGAAGATGGATCTTTGAGTGATGTTGTTTTAAGGCAATTTATACCCCTAATAAAATAAGAATTAAGTGTGAGTTAATGTGGTTGATACCTTTATTGCAGTCTTTTGGCGTAGTTCTTGTGTAGCGTAGCAATCTACCTTTTGATGTACCGGTATTTTTGCGTAGGGTAGCAGACTTCTCTTTGGCGTAGCACTATTTTTGCGTAGCGTAGCAGTCTTTTGTAGTAGCAGTATTTTTACGTAGCATATTATAGCAGTCTTTCTTTTAGCGTAGCAGTATTTTTGCGTAGCATATTATAGCAGTCTTCATTTTAGCGTAGCAGTATTTTTGCGTAGCATATTATAGCAGTCTTCATTTTAGCGTAGCCGTATTTTTGCGTAGCATATTATAGCAGTCTTCATTTTAGCGTAGCAGTATTTTTGCGTAGCATATTATAGCAGTCTTCATTTTAACGTAGCAGTATTTTTGCGTAGCATATTATAGCAGTCTTCCTTTTGGCGTAACAGTATTTTTGCGTGGCATAGCAGTTTTTTTTTTTGGCGTTGCAGTATTTTTCTACGCAAAAATCAGCAGTGAGCAGTATTTTTGCGTAGCGTTGTAGTCTTCCTTTTGGCGTAGCAGTATTGTTGCGTAGTGATGCAGTTTTTTTTTAGTGAAATAGTATTTTGTGTAACGTAGTAATCATATTCCATCACACACACGTAGTATTTATCTAATTTACTTATTTAAATTGACAATAAAATAAATCAGGTATGCTTTATTGCAGTTTGATAGGTACATAATATTATAAATGCATTGAAAATGCTAATACTTAGCAACATTTTTCAGAAAACCTTATGTATCTCTCCCATTTTCATAGTTATGATTTGATTTCAAACAAGGTAGGTAGGTATCTACTTGTTATTAAAATAGATACCAATAAAAAACAAACACGCCAACTATAGCTCATTAAATTTCGCAAACTGACCATTAAGGTAATTAGGAAAAAGAGAAAAATATTTTAATGAAAGCTTACGTAGCCAAGCCTTAATCTGGTCGCAATGTCGCGTGTCACGGTAACCCTGAACTAGTAAGCACGACAACTAGACAAACCAGTTAATTTTGGTACACGGGGTATTACGGAACTAAAGTAATATGTGCTGGTTTTGACGTCTCTTTGCCATGTGTGTCAACAACTAGCGCCACAGTGAACTGTCATCTTATGCTGGACACCTTGTTGATATTGACTATCCTTACGTGAAAGCCGGTAGAACAGTAGCTTGAATAACTGCACGTGTAATGTGTATCCAGTATGATATAACAAGTATGTAACTAGCTGAGAACTTGTATAAAAATACCTCATTTGTTTAGTTACTTGCAAATAATGACCCTTTCAGTTTTCTTACACTATAAGGACCAAAAATGGCAAATTATTAAATTATAAAAGAACGCAGCTTAATGTGGCAATGTTCTTCTAATTTATGATTGTATTAGATAGAGTATATTTGTTTATTTTTAAAGTTCAAGGTTTATTTTATTTACGTAAACCTATTTTATTGTTTTTATTTACACATTTCATTACGAATAAATAATAATGAAAGTTAAACAAACAAAGGTCATTAAGAGACATTTGTCCAAAGACACTATTTGATTTATTTTTTTCAATGTATATTAAAAACCTTGACTTTTTGTGTTGTCATTGAACTTTTTATTAAAACTAATGAATTTAAAACACGAAATGAAATAAACATAAATTGTTTAGTGGAGCATATAATTTCATAACCATTTTTATGAAATTGATATAATAGAATTAAATCCTCTAATTACAATTCTGTTAAGTTTCGAAATTGGACGCTTTATCTTTGGATTTTAATTAGAATTTTATGTTTCTATTGCTGTAGCTTGTTTCTATTACTCTGTTACATATGTACATATAGTTATTCAAATTAAGTGATAAACAACATTATTTTTAGTTCATATGAAACCTGAATAAAGTTTGTTCAGAATCCGTAACTGAATGGATTCCAATAGTTTTTACATGATGTTATTTTTTTTTTTATTATTGATGGGCTCACGTTTGACCACTATCTCACCTGATGGTAAGCGACGATGTGGCCGACGATGGAGCACGCTTGCCTACAAGTAAACTATTCACTCTTGACTTAAAGACCCCTAAGTTGTAGCTATTATTTAGCAACAAAAATATTTAACATGATCACAAGTTAGACACCAGCGACACTAAGTACAACACAGGTCACGGCAGATCATAATGGGCATTAGGAGCCAGCAAACATTGGGCGCAAGTGCAAAACAACCCCTTAGTCGCCTGGATGGCCCGGTGACTATGTATTTTTGGTAGCTTATAACTTTGTGATTTTTCATGATATAATTATGTAAATGTACATAGATTCTTTACATAAAAATGCTAGACACATGTTTCGGGTTTCTCATATACTAAAACTGATGTTGTATATTAAACACTTATATTATTCTAGTACCTGCATAGAGTATAGGTACGACCATATGATTCATTAGCGGATATATTACTTTGTCTGTTTGTATCAAGCAGCCTTGTGTCACACGTCCGATGGCTTCAAGATTGCCAGTTCATTCATCATAAATATTCTTTATATTATTATATCCAAGATATTTATTTACCTTTTTCTATAGGTTCAAAATATCTCAAACTTTTGTACTTTTTCATGGATTAGAACTTAAATACCAATTAAGGAATATATCTCCGATCCTTCTGCCCTTCGAATCCACTAAAACCCGAGATTTAAAAAAAAGTGGAAAAAAAAATGGGGTTTGGTACTAAAGTGACAATAGTCTGTAAAACTTTTGGTATTGGTCCTAAAGTGACAAAAGTATATTGGTTTTGGTCCAAAAGTGACAAAAATCTATATATTTTTTGATTTTGGTCCAAAAGCGACATTTGAAGAAATATCTTTAATATTCGGTGGTTAGTTACATATACTTTTGCATAACATTAGCTGCATGAGTGACGCTACCGCCGAGTGCCGGCCATTCAGCCAGCCCACAAATAAGTAAACACGATCGTACCACGAAACTAGAACGAGCACAATGAACGCTCGGTTCAATGCAACTATTCAACAGAATAAACTTTTCAAATTCTCGTTCAATAGCTACCGAATGCATCGTAACCTTTTAACCTTCAAATCAATTTACTCTTCTGAGAGTACATAACGATCCTATCAAACAGGAAGACCACAGTTTTAAGGTGACACTTTTAAGGTTACGTTTTAAGGTTACACATGGGCCACGTACACCGATTTGGGCGCGTCGGTCTCCTTACATATTACATAGCAGCTAGACTTGTACAGTAACATTAATGATAAATAAATGATATTTGTTTTGTAAATAGGTTTAAAAAACACTTTTACACGTCAATTTTTTTTTTCGTCAGTTTATGCTAGATGAGGCCGGTGTTTCCTATCTGACTACCCTGAGAAAAAACACCGAAACAAACTCAGGGGTCAAAGTCTCTTTTAAAGTCCATACAGTAAATATATAATGGTCAAATCACATGAGAACCATGCAGATTTGTCTGAGATGGTCTTTTGAAGAAAGAACCATAGAGATTTGAGTGGCCCTGTCCAATCAGTGTAAGCATTTGTCAGTATTCGAAAAGCTCAACTTAGGACTACTACTTATTCTAATATATTAGATCCATGCCACAAGTTGCGACTCTACGTACATGTAGTTCGCGCTTTATCTTTCAAGTCAGAGTATCGTTCTCTCAGTCCACTGCTGATCTTAGGTATCTTCCAAGCTTCACCACAACACCTGGTCCTCCTCTCTCGTTTTGAGATGGGAAGGCATTAAATAACTCCTACTTTTCTGAGTGGAGAGAGGGGGAGTGTTAAACTTTTGCTTACTAAACACTAGTGTTCCTTGAGTTGCCATTTGCATTTCAGGGCTGCGGTAACTCCTTTTTCAAGCCAAGCAATTCATCATCATCATCATCATATCAGCCGAAAGACGTCCACTGTTGGACGTAGGCCTCCCCCAAGCGTCGCCACAACGACCGGTCCTGTGCATCACGCATCCATCGGATTCCCACGACCAAGCAATTAGTTGCCCCTAATTAGTCCCAGCAGGGCCCGATCTGAGGGAGAAGTAAGCCGGGCATTTGCCTAGAGCGGCAAAAAATGAGGGGCGGCAAAATTGACTTATTCCTATCTACCAACCTAGTCATTAGCCATCCACACCCAAGTTGGCAGCTTGAGAATTTTATGTGCCGCCTTCCAACCTACTTCAGGTTGGATAGTGGAAATATTGAAGACTTAAGACTCATGCCGTATATGGTTTTGTGTATGTAAAGATCGGAAAAAATTATTATTATTAATAATTTTAATAACAATAATTAATAATAATAATAATAAATTAATAATTTTGCTATTTATTCTCTCTTCACAAAGTTTACTTCAAATTAATTTTGACAAGACAATGTCTCAGCCATGTTCCACCCTTGTGAGAGACTGGTGCCTGTTAAAGGTTTTCGAAAAAACCTGTGTTACAGGTCACCAGGCCCCTTCCACAGCTAGAATTAACTATTACAGTGTTACCGTGCAAGAGTCGTTATTATTGCCCGAATTAAATTATCTTTGCCCGAAGCGGCTAAATGGCTAGAATGGGCCTTGGGTCCCAGCTATCTGTATTTGGTAGTCGGGCTACCTAGCTAGGAGGCAAGCACTGTAAGATACACTACGCATCTCCATACGCAGTTTCCACTTTGGTCCTTCGCTAATCCATTAGCTTTTGGTCCTTCGACAGATATTGCTGGTTCGCTATTACTCAACGAATAAGTCCGGTTCTTGTTCTGATTATTTCATTGAATATCTTATCCTTCAAAGCAACTTCAAGCATAGCCCGCTATAGAGATGTGACAATTAAATTAAGTACGTCGACACCTGATCACATTTCCTGATAAATTTTCCTCTACAGGTATTACCTGAAGGACACTATTTTGAATCGTTTGAATTTGAACGTTATTCATGAACCTTTGATAGTTTTATTGTGAAAAATGAACGCAGTAATTGATGGTTTTCTTTATACCCAGGTACCTACTAAGTATTTCTTGACCATTAACCACGTTATCCTGTAATGTTTACACTAACTGATATTAATTTGTAGTTTGTTCTCAGAATTGTTAAACACTCGTTTGGTTACTGTTCAGTACCTACCTATTGTTCTTGAAGTAAAAAATGGTAGGTGTGATTAAACATACTTCTCTAAAATAAATCGTGAATATAAAAGAGATTCATTACTTATTCCATCATCATCATTTCAGCCAATAGATGTCCACTGTTGAATATAGGCCCCCAAGTGTCACCTCAATGAACGATCCTGCTTGTCCCACATCCATCGGATTCCCGCAACCTTCACTAGGTCATCGGTCACCCTTGTAGGAGGCCTTCCCCCGCTGCGTCTTCTGATACGCGGTCGCCACTCCAGAACCTTTCGGCCCTAAGGGCCATCGGTTCTGCAAGCAATGTGCCCTGCCCATTTACATTTAAGTTTGGCGATTATTTATTTGATTCGTTACAAATCGTGCTGAAATCGGAAGGTCACAAAGATTAGTTAGGCAAATCTGATATGGTTATGCATGCTACGTTCAGAATTCCAAGCAGCTTCAATTGCATGATGCATGCAATGCCAAGGACTGTTTCCACAACAGTACTTCCAGCCAGTCTGTTATAACACATTACCAGACAATCAACTTACCTACAATATGCTAATTAAACAATTATGTACATTTCAAACTTCGATAGGAATTTATTTTGCTTCATAGCAGTTTATTTTTTCTTTATGCATCTATCTGAATTTATTGAGTCTAGCGGAAAACAACGAGTTGTTTGATAGGACCAAAGGCATTCAATATTTAAATTTCTTTGGATAGGACAAAGACCTGTCAATGACAAATCAATTAACTTTTTTTTTTAATTAAAAGGTCATGCAGCCGGTTTCAAAAACTAGACGCATAGAGAAAACAGGCTGACCGTTTTTTGAAAAAAGGTTTTATAGCGAAAATAAAATAATGCTAAGTTCCTTTTTTCAGAATGTCCTTTTCGATTTGTCTTCATGCAAGGTCGATATCATCTCATTAAGTATTATAAATTATCATAAGAACTAGTGTTCTATCTCTGTGTAGTGGAAGGTCAGTGAAATAATGATAATATAACTGTTGATTTAGCATTGGATCTGGTCAGGTCTGGAGTACTCACAGCACAGTGATGACCGCGCACTGACGGCGTTGAGTGTTGATGGCTGCTTCCCGTCTTTTGTTATGTATGACTCGGTCATGGCGATGGAAAAACTCTATATCATCTTGGTATTATGTAACACGACACTCGCAGTAGCTAGATAACTAAACTATCTAAGCACGCGTAAAATAGGTTTTCATTCAAAATTCAATTTACTCGTAGTAAGCCGCCATTTTGGATTTTTATATATGTTTGGTCCTTTTTTTACAAGTATTTTTCAAGTTATTTGCGATAGGTATATTGTTCTTTTTTTAACTCGATGTGAATCCTAATGATTAGGGACTTGATTATATTTAAAAGTAAACACTTTTTGTGCTAATTAGTAGCTTATAAAAAATACGTGTTTTTATCGTTACGCTCCTTCGACTCATCAAGCCGGTAAATAATTAGTTCTTATCAAGAAAACCCTTATTTTTAATGTTTTTAATTTATATGGTTACTACATGCAAGAAAATCGACTTCGATTCAATTAAAAAAACATTGTTTTTTTACATAAATATACGAACAAATTAACCCAGTTTCCCAAGTATTGCAAGTATTGTGGTTTTAAAACAATTTAAATTCGGAGTACATTATAAATTGTTCTTAATGTTTTATTGGTTTAGATAAAAATTAAAATATCTATGTAATTGCACCTACCTATTCACAAGTAATG
Source organism: Mythimna albipuncta (assembly GCA_929112965.1). NCBI lineage: Eukaryota > Metazoa > Arthropoda > Insecta > Lepidoptera > Noctuidae > Mythimna > Mythimna albipuncta. The sequence continues at coordinate 6,637,356 of OV815973.1, forward strand.
CTTAAAAAACATTGTATTATATGTACCGTCATACAATTAAGAGTAGGTATAGTTATAAAAGTGCATAATTTACATCTAAAACGGATGATGAGCAAAAAGATACAACCCATAAAAACATGATCCTATAAAATGTTTAAAAACAAAGTTGAAAACAGCATCGACTTCCTCAGGAAAAACTTCAGTGCGCATTTCGGCAGATTTAAATATAAACAAGAAGTTTATTTGTAGGATTTATTTATATGGGGTGTCTGGTAAAAAGCAAAAATGTGATGTATAGCTAAGAAAACTCCATTACATTTACGATCGACGTTACTCGTCAAAATTTCAATGTGATGGCTGTAAAACACGATTGATGTTCCGAATTTAGAACTATTTCACATCGAGCGAACGAACGAGTGTTCGCGAAGTTTTTGCACACAATGTCTGATCGACCATTGTGTTACGGTAAAGAATATTCAACTGGTTTATTCCCGCGGATTCGTCCACGTGGCCTAAGCCACAATAAGCATGCATATTTTCTTGTAGAGTGTTTTATTTTGATTATACAAACTAGGGATGTTATGGATATGATAATATTATACCGGTTTGGATACGGTAATGTACGGATATGAAATTATTTCGGATGATCCGATAGTTACGTTGCTTCGACCCGAAGGACCAAATTATTTTTTTTTTTCAATTATTTTTTTGTCATTATTGTCCCACTGCTGGACAAGGGTAAGGGTTTCCCCAAATCCTTACAGACATTCTCTCCTGTGGTGTCTTGTGGTGTGTGTCTTCGTGGTACGCGTCTTAATTAAGTATCACACCACATATTTCTGGGCCGGCCTCGACGGGCCCTTACCATCTGCAGGAAGTAACCCACTACGTGTAGGCTTAGCCAAGTTAATAATCTACAATCATTAAGACTATTAGAATACTAATCAAATGTATAGGAATGACATAGTCTCAACCAAATTCGTAGCCAAGTTCACATCTTCAAAATGACAGAATAAAATGCACCGCTACATCCTGTAGTCCCTATGTTTTTATGGTATACTAGCGGTCCGTCCTGGCTTCGCACGGACAATAAATATAGCCTATGTTACTCAGGGTGAATGTAGCTTTCCAATAGTGAAAGAATTTTTGAAATTGGCAGAGAAGTTTTTGAGTTTATTCATTACAAATTTACACACAAAAATACAAATTTTCTAAAATATTAGTGTCACATATATATTAATATATATAATAAAGGTGTTTTATGTTTACACACAGTTTGTGTGGATTAGGAAATAAGGCCTTGAAGTATATTGTCATGAAATAGGTACTGAACTAGGGCTAGGAGTGGCGGCTTTTCAAAATCGTTTGGAACTACTCAACCGTGACTTTTTCTTTCTATCACTCGTATTGTAAGTACCTTCTTACTAATCGTATCGTTGAGTATTTTGTATGAACTCCGCCCGGGTCGATGTCGATTTTTCGACCCCGTAAAAGTGGTTTTATTTTTATATAAGAAAAAAACAATAACTATTCAAGATTTTTGTTTTTGCAAGGCCCTTTTAAAAAATATGCTTTACTATTTTTTTGTAATTTTGTGAATAATAATGAATTAAAAAATATATAGTTCAAATTAATAGATTAAATTAAATTAATTAGAACGATAAAGTAAAAATAAAACTTGGTTGAGAGGTTACTAACAAATTAATTACAAACAAAGTTTTTTTTTTAATTCATTCGACTTAATCAAGTAGGAAAATATTTAAAGTACTCTACATAGTAAGTACTAGTAGTAACTTGTTACAATATATGACAAATAATTAAATCAATAACTGCAATAAAGGCGTCTGTACCTAAAGATCGACTTCGGATTTTCCATATTGCACTTCATATGTAGTGACGTTATTATCACCATTCTACAGACTACTTTGTTTTATAAATTATAACATATTTATTGCCTTTTAGGGTTTCGTACCCAAAGGGTAAAAACGAGAATGGCTCCGCTGTCCGTCTGTCTGTCACTGGCTATCATGAAGTGTGTGAAATGTGATAGTTAGACAGTTGCAATATTCATACCTGATGTAGATAGTTTTGTTGTCCGATAAAGTTTGTTTTTATGTTTTTTTGTTTGTAGGAGGTAATCTCTGAAAGTACTGGTCCGATTGCAAAAAAGTTTTACCGATAGAAAGTTGCTTTACTCCTGAGTGACATAGGCTACATTTCATATCCGCGGGCAAAGATGCGGGGAAAAGCTAGTCATCAACATTTTGTATACTAACAGAAGTAATTTGTGTTGTTTCAGACGAGCCGTGCGCCCTTATAAGCGATCCGCAGCCCAGTAAGAGTAGTTCCGTCCCCGCGACCGACATACGCAGCCGCCCGCCCGCATAGGATGGTAGAAACTGACCCCGGGCCCAAGAAATCTCACAGTAAGTACCAGCAAGAATTATTGAACGTCAGGAACCTAGACGTCCTCACGTTCCTGACCTCTCAGTACGTCATTTGGAAAGAAAGGCAATATATTCACTGGGTACATACAAAGTGTAAGGAACAGCCCTCCACAAACTTTAAGGGCTTGCTCAGTAGACAAAAACGAACAACCTTCCACAAGACTTTTTTTCTAGAAACGGAAAAAAAATCAGCCTTACCATACAAAATTAAAAACTCGGTTGACCAGTTATCTATCATACGCTCTCTCTACGAACACTTGAAGATGTGAAAAATTCAAACTTCTAAGTTAACGAATGAAAAAGATACGGCCATTTATGTCGCAAAAAAACGTATAATTTGACACCTCATGGGAATCAAATCAATCCATCCAGAGCGATAGAAGCTATTTGATGATTTACACCCCCAAAAAGAATCCTCTAGAAGCTGGAGCTCTTCAAACAGATCTAGTTGTCAAACTCATCGGACGAATAAATAGCTTAGTCCTCTAAATGCTTTCAAAGTTGCAATGATAGAATTGAAAACCTGATCAGAGTGCGGTAGGTGAACTCAAATGGCATATTCCTAGCTAGGTCACAAAAAAGAAAGAACACAAAAGATAAATTTTACTATCCAGAAACAAAAATAAAACAGTCATGAAAACCATTAAGGTAAATTGAATGGAGTTAAACTCGTTAAAAAATAAAAGAACCGTTTTGACATTTGAGAAAGACTAATGTAACTTTGAACGAAACTGAAAGAAACAATAATTACATAAAGCGTTTTTTAATATAATGACATAATGGTTATTTAGTGTAACATAACGTAAACAAACGCAGCGTTGGAAGGCCTCCTACAAGGTGGATCGATGACCTAGTGAAGGTTGCGGGAATCCGATGGATGCGGGACGCTCAGGATCGTTCATTGTGGCGACACTTGGGGGAGGCCTATGTCCAACAGAGGACGTCTATCGGCTGAAATGATGATGACATAACGTAAATAATAATATAAACATCAAATGTCAAAACGGATCTTTTATTTTTTGACAACTTTACATACATAATACGATCAGCATTCACGCGTCATCTTCTTTTTTCTGCCCTTGTCCAATGTTGTTGGTTCGCTTTTTTTATTATTGACTAGTTGTCCGCCCGCGACTTCGTCCGCGTGTACTTCGGTTATCACACTCTAAACGTGTTTTCCCGTAGGAATAAGATGTTTTTCCGGGATAAAAAGTAGCCTATGTTCATTTCCATGTCAAAGGCACATTTATAATACTAGTTAGGATAGGCTCGCGTTTGACCACCATGTCACCTGATGGTAAGCGATGATGTGGTCGACGATGGAGCACGCTCGCCTAGAAGTAACCTATTCACTCTTGACTTAAAGACCCATAAGTTGTAGCTATCAGGAAACACAGACTCCGGCAGGGAATTCCACTCCTTGGCTGTACGCACAATAAATGTGTTCCCAAAACGTTTTGTGCGTATGGGCACAGATTACTGAATAGTTACTACGTACGTGGTATGGGTGAGATGTCTATCGGTTCAATTTTGTGGTGAGTGCGTGTTCTTGCATTCTCCCTTGACAACCATCACTAAACTGGGGGTTTCTTCTGTCATTTGTCATCATTTATTTATTTATTTAAACTTTATGCACAAAAACACAGTACAAAGGCGGACTTAATGCCTTAGGTTTGTACAGAAACTTAACACGGTACGTACAACTTAATGGTAAAAAATACAAAAATAAATAGGTACATATATGTATACTTAGATGCAACATCATCTTCAGTGGCGTAGCGTAGACTAATTTAAACGTAGGCGAATGCGCATCAGCGAGGCCCAGCGTGTGCCGCAATGGGTAGCTCGCCGTCCAACCGTCCGGTAACCGTCCGGACCAAGCCCAAGTCGTCGACGGCGCGTAGTTATAGATAATATCACCGTGGCGTAGTGTGGTAGTATTTCACGCGCGCCTCAAGGATGTCAGCAAACCGTAGGGGACTGTAAGGGTCGAAGCCTACTGGGGCCATGAGTTCGTTCCTCGGCCCTGGTATGAAAAGCAAAGAAGGAACAGGAGTGGGTGTTTAATCAGTAAAAGCCTGACACTCTTTCGCGCAAGACGGGACACACCATTGGATGATTTTCCCACCAAAAAAAAATGTATTTTTACTTTTGTCTTCCTTGCCATTCAACTACTTGTACGTACCTACTACTACTTATTTATGTCCGTATGTCACATGAAATTCATGTAAACAAGCCTCACAGTGGTCGTCCAGGCAAGCCTCACCATGACTCACAATTAGGAATGTCTGAGTACGAGCATACAATTTATTTAACACCGTTCACAATGAGAGCTCATTGAAGTCATATGCCACCTGTGAATTTTGTAACCTCATACGGAGATTATGCACATCCCAAGGTGACGCAGGTACTGACTGACTGTTTAACGTTAGAATGTTAATAAAAAGTATTCCAACCATGTCATACTGGGTATGGTGGGCAGAAAAGTCGCTAGAAACTTAATTCCTCGAGTAAGAATAGATTATTCTTTCTTTCATTCTTCTTTTCTTAATCGATAACGCTAAGTATAAACTGTCTGTATTTTTGGATTCTGTGCTATGATTAACATCATCAGAATAAGTTTTTTTTTACTGTGATAAATTATAAAATAACTCTTAGTGGAGCGATGGGAGCGTCAGTCCTTTTATTAACTAAAACCCATCGGTATCATCTTCAGTTACTTTTGCGTTGCGGCCACGGTAACTTTTTCAAATAATTGCAGGATTATTCGAAAGATTTGCAGGGTAGTTATCAGCCCTAGTGGGCCTCGTCTATGTTAGGTAATATTAGCACAATACTATTGTGTTGATACGACTCTCTAAAATGCTTGTCATCAGCATGATCACACTTTGAAGCCAATCCACAATAATAACAATGGAATGGCTATCGAAAGTTCCTATAGGTTAATACAGGGGTAAATACACAACCCTAAGTCTTTTTTTTATGGTGGGAAAAAATCATGCATTGACATCCCCCGCTCTTGGGCGGAGCGGGAGATAGTGTCAGACTCTTACTGACTAAAAGACCCACCCCGTTCCTTTTAGCCTTCATACCAGGGCTCGAGTTCCCTTTCGGATAACCCTGGCTCCAGTAGGCTTCGACCCGGCTGGGTCCCTGCTGTTGCTGACAACTCCTTGAGGCAACCCTAAGTCTAAAAACCCTAAAAAAGGGGAAATGAAATTAAAAAAATATTTTCCATATAATGCATAACTAACTTCATTTTAAGATACTTTTTAAATGTTTAAAATAACAATAATTGTTTCTTTGTTAAAACTAAATAAAATTTAAAACTTACGAATACATAAGTGGCTTCCGTATGCAGTAAGGGATTAAAAACAAATATCCAGCCAGTGATTTGCGTTGCTGGCCATACATTGTGCCCTGACATTGTATACGACTGCGCCAAATATTGTTAGCGAGACCTTGCCGAACAGCCGAACTACCGGTCACCTATCAATAACGATGTGTTATGTTAATTTTTCTTAGATGAATTGTAATACAAATCATGACATCAACTCGCGTCCCGTATTCCCCGAAGAATTAGGCAAGTATCGCAATATCGGGAAAACAATCTGTTTTTTTAAATTAATCTTGGGATTTGAGGCATATCTACTTTATTTTTTCGCTGTATGAAATTTGTATAAGTACATGAATAACTCCACCTAATTCCAATCTCTGATTATAAACGCGGGCTTGCGGATGCTTGCGAGCAATGGATAGCTCGCAAGTCGCAGTCCTACCGTCCGGTAACCGTCCCGACCGAACCCAAGTCGTCGACGGCGCGCACTGTTCCCGCGTGCCTCTAGGAGTTGTCAGGAACCATAGGGGCCTAATAGGGGCCAAGCCTACTTGGGCCTGACACTATCTCCCACTCCGTCCAAGGGCATGTTATTTGAATGATTATTATCCACCGAAAAAAAAAACCTCTCATTATAAAGAGATCAAGTTTATAAGTTTGTAGGACGTGAGTTATAGAATTGCTGAACCGATGTTGAAAATTCGTTCATCAGTGGAAAGCTTTTTGAGTGCCATAGGCTTTTAATTGCGAATGATATACCTACCACAAGTTTTAGTCTGTAAAAGTCTGATATTCTCTCTCTCGTTCCACCAAGAACGGGAGAAATGATTTGATGATTTCCCGACCCGGAAAAAAATGTATTTTTCTTACCAGTGTCACCGTATTTCTTTAAAATTATAGGAATACATTTTGGAAATAAAAACTTCAGAAGCAGAAGGAGAACTGATTACTGTATACTGATACCATAGCTAAAGTCTCTTCAACTTCAGCATGGTATAGATAGGTAATACTTTGAGAGTGATCGAAGATTTCAGAAATATTAATTGTTTTCTTGTTTGTTCCAGATTGTGATGTAAAAAGGGACCTTCAACTAAACGGGCCAGGTTCCAAAACCGCTGAGCTTGGTAAGTTAACTCTATCTATACATCATCATCATCATCATCAGCCTTTTTAATGTTCCCACTGCTGGGACTAAGGCCTCCTCTCTAAGAGAGGGAATGGGCAGTAATCCACCACGTGGGCCCAATGAGGGTTGGTGAATGTCACATGTCTTCGAATTTTTGGTTCTAGAACATGCCGGTTTCATCGATGTTTCGCACGCTTGCCTAGATGCAACCTATTTACTCTTGACTTAAAGGGGTTATATTTCAGGAAACAGACTCCGGTAGAGAATTCCAATCCTTAACTGGATGCACAATGACTGTGTTCCCAAAACGCGTGTACGTATGGGTGGGATGTCCACCATGTACAGGCTAGCAACTCGGCGTCGATGTTCAATACTTTGGAGTTTTGACTTGACAAGTGCATCTTTGCCGACGATCTTCTTGGCTCGCTTCTCAATCGACTCAAGTGCATCAAGCTGGTATTTGGCAGACCCATCTTAAAGATGAGAGCAGTTCTCCATACACGATCGAACTTGCGCTTGATAGAGATTGAGCAGCTGTTCCTTTGCTAAGATCCCCAATTATTTATTAAGCTAGTGCGTCACGTTTCTATAGAGTCACGTTGCTTATATACTCGGCTATACGAGCGTAGGCTCAAGCTCGGTATACCGCGTGTCTCGAACACATTCAGCGCTGAACCATGGTCGAGGTCAACTTGACTGAGTTTTATTAAGATTTCTTTCTGTCAAAGGGGCAAATCTAGTGAATCTTGAATCCCGAGAAATTTTATGATTGACAAGTGCCTATAAGTCAGGAAAAAATACGAGAACTTCGTAGTATTTTTCATTTAATTGATAGTAGTTGCCATGAGAGATAGATCCCGATTTCGAGGAGTTCAGCGAAACTTAAGGTTACAGTTAAGTACGAGTATTATGTTAGGCATTTTGCTCAATTCCATTTATTTTTTTAAAGCATTTATGATTGATAACGCAAAAGAACTTTGCTTGGAAGAAACCAATAGATGTAAATGATTTATGAATATGTACTCGTAGTTAAAAACTCTCAATATTAACAACGTAAATAAATAACTAATAAAAAGACTAGTCATTGTAAGAATTTTTAAATTTATTTCTTGGGGCTATGTCAGTTATTTTTGGATACATATACTTAAAAGACTACTAAATTAATTAATAAAAATTAAAACAGATTTGTAATAAGTATTTCTATACATCTTTGATTAAACTGCATTTATCTTATTACAAATCTGTTTTAATTTTTATTTCTTGCTTTATAATATAAAGCAAATAAGCGTTTTCTTTACTAGCCCCTGGTGAAATATTGTGTTTTTAGGTGGATCCCTTTACCTTGACAGCACAGAATTAAGATTACATTTCTTTCTTTGCTACATTTATTTTCTTTTCTTTTTAGGCGTCGTACCGTCACTAAAGACACCAGGCAAGCTCGACCCTGAGAAGGGCCCCAACTCGGAAAAAGCTGACTTCGAGAGGGCTATCGAATTAACCGGTAAGTTACTAACTTTCAAAAAAAGAAGCATATTTTTATATGAAACTAGCTTTTGCCCGTGCGGCTTCGCTCCCGCTTTACCCTACTCCACCCTACTATACCTTAGGTACTCTACCCTACTATACCCTATTCTACTCTACTCGACCCTACTCTACCCTGCTCTACCCTACTCTACACTACGCTACCCTACTCTATACTACTCTACCCTACTCTATCCTACTCTACCCTACTCTATCCTACTCTACCCTACGCTAACCTACTCTACCCTACTCAAAGAATTAGCGAAATCAGTTCAGCTGTTCTCGCAACACATTTAGCGATTTTTATTATAGATCTAGGATGGCAGGAACGTTTAAAAGATTTACACAAGACACACCCAAGACAAATGAAGAAATATATTATTATAAGTGGGTTTTAGTTAGTAAAAGTCTGACACGCTCTTTCCCTGCACTCTAGAGCGGGAGAAGTAATTAATGTGATTTTTTACCATGTCAAAAAGAAAAACACAAAAACCTTTGTCTGAAATTAATAAATACTAGTGACTGACTGACTGACTTATTCGAGCAATTTTTAAGTCGACTAGTCTTCAAGTCGGCCCAGTCCATAAGTGACCTAACTCGACAAAAATTAATGTATGCAAAGTAAGACTTAAATATCTAGTCAATTTGTATAATTTCTAAAGAAATAATTAAATAAGTACCCTAATTCCGGGCATGTATTAGATTAAATAAAAATAAATTATAAAAAAAAAAAATATTATCAATTCTAATATTAATGAGGTTCATCAAGACAGACATTTATGGACTGCTTACTCATAAATGTCTGTCCCTATTGTCTGTTCCTAACTTAAAATAACAATTACTCAATGATTTAACACTCATTACAGCACAACAGTAAAAGAGACGATATTTAAGACAATATTTTCGGTTAACAATGAAAAATATTAGCTCTGCAACCTCTTTAGTGAATATTTATTAGATTGTCATGGCGAACGTGCTTTTAAAATATTATTCGACGGCTATTTACAAAATAACGATAACATGGACACCTTTATTTAACACGTCGGAAACATATTTAGGATATAAATATCATAACATTAGAATGTGTCAACAATCATTCATATTTAAATTACTGATTTATTTATTAAGCTAAAATATTTTCTCATTGTGAATGTCAAAGACAAGACAATATGTCAAAACAAATTGTATTAAGGAAATTAAGACAATATATCAAAACAATTGTCTTATGCATTGACATTCACTTAGAAAGATACTTAAAGAATTAGCTACGCCATATAATAAACAATAGTACTATTTAAAATGAGGAAACTACAATATCGCATTTGGTCTAGCTTTGATATTTGTAAATTGAAATTGTATTTTAAAATATGTAGATATGCATACATACCTACATAAAATAAAATTTAAATGTCTGTTTGTAATATTAAACTATTTTTTTACAAAATGCTTTAAATTAAAACATTTTCGAAAACTACAACAAAAATGAAATTAAAAAAGAAAACTGTCTTTCCGCCGGCGCCGGTCGAATCTAAGGCGAACGAAGTCGCGGGTACCAATTAGTAAATAAAATATGTACAAAGAAAGAAAACAATAGAGGTCAAGACTTAATTTTTTTATTATTATTAATGATAGGCTTGCGTTTGACCACCATCTCACCTGATGGTAAGCGATGATGTGGTCGACGATGGAGCACACTTGCCTAGAAGAATATTAATTAATATTACTTTATATTTGAAGAACTAACAAATCCGAGTATCACATTAAAACGTTTCACATTTTGTAAATCGATTCGTCAACTCGACCTACAGAACTATAATCATAATGCGCAATTACAATGCATTGTTGACATTCAATTACGTAATAAAACAATATGATATACGATGCTTCGTTGGTAAATAAAATATTAAGGCGTACAGTCCCTTGAACATCTGGGCGGAGTTAAATGCACACATCTTGCCGTTTGCGCCCACATAGGACCCCGTTGACCTTCTCGTGCCGGGGGTTGTCATTATTACGTAATTGCGCATTTTCTAGTAAAATCACGAAATAAAACAAAAATCTAAAAACTTTTTTCCGTGGTTTTTCCAGGAAAAACGAAAATATAGAGACCAACATTTTCGAATAAATTTCGTACACCTGTGTGTATAAAACGATAACGCATTTTTTGTTGCACGACCCTATGTACAATCGACGCTCAAGGGGATAAAACCATCTTCTTTGCAAAATAGTTACTGACTGATTTACATATTATGTCATGTACCTAAATTTTAAAGAACACTTAACCAGCCTTTTTTTATGTAAAGATATTTCTGAAGATCAAAGCCGTTTGAAAAGAGCATTGAAAACAAGCTAAAAAATATCATCTTGTTAATTTTATTTTTGGCAAAACTATTAGTCATACGAAAAATTATGAGCTGACAACGTTATATATGAATCTATAATAAATACATATATCATGCCATTACCGAAGAGTAAGCTTCAGAAAATCACTGTTTTATGGCACTAACTGGGAACAAGGGCCTTATGTTAGTAACTTGAACGAAGTTTTATGAATGAAGACTGCTCAGATTGCATTCCTCGACGTACTAGCGACGTTCTGACGTCTTGTAAACACGCCACCGTTACTAAGAACCAGTGTCGTACGATCAGGGCTCCCTGATTGAAACATGACCCCTTACACGAGCTCTCAAGCGAATGTTTTTAACGTGTTCTTCTGTTATGCTCACTTCCTTACTTGTAAACAACAAAGGATAATTAACTACTGGTAGTTAGCACCTTAAACAATGACACATAAGAGCGTCCTTTTCGAGGTACATTTTTACACAACCGCTTTTACGTATGATGGTATTACACATCCTTCTCTAGATATTTTGGATACACAGCTAATTTGTGGATATTATCTAGGCTTCTATATATCAAAACATAAATTTATGTCAAACTACTAGTAAACCTCTGAAAATTGACTATTTTACGTGAACTTTGGATGTCCATAATGCACTCCATAATACTAATGAATTAAAAAATAAAATAGGTATATATTTTTTTTTACTTTTTATATAAAAGTCCAGAAACCTTGCATGACGACGATTCGGAATGTCGATAATTTTTTTTTAAAAACGTTTAAAGGTTTTTTTTTTTTAATCACAGTATTTTCTTAAACAAGTTTTGTAAAATATTCGAGTAAATCATGGAATTACTGAATGCCAACAGAGTTTTCAGGCGTTATCTCTCTTTTTTGTATTGCCTCTTCATCGAAAATCGCGTTGGATTGCATTAGATGAAATAACAAGCTTTTAAACCATGGGAGGTTGTACTCATTTTGAACTTTTTTAAACCTCTGGAAATCCACAAATATAAAAGAGAACAACATGAAAAATTATCTTATTAAAATTGACAATATAATGTAAGCTCGATAAAAAACAAAAACGCGAATCCGACCCTAACTTACGATTTCAAACGTGTAGGTATATCTACGAGATTTCCTACGTCACGGATATATTTGAAAGTTAGAGAATTAGTTAAAAAGGGCCTTGCATTAACAAAAATATTGAATACCTAGTTATGGTTTTTATTTTTTGTATAAAAATAAAATTGCTGTTACGGGGCCGCGAAATCGACGTACCCGAGCGGTGTTCATACAAAATACTCAGTGACTAGGTACAACCGGGCTCTTAGGAAACATTATGGTTTGTCTATGTTTTTGGTTAAATATAAATGGCTGGTTTTTAAATAAGGAATTTGAAGTAGAGTAGGTTTATTAAGTGAGATTGTTTGAAAGAATCTACGTGGCCCTGGAACGTAAAATGCAAATAAAGGAACATAGGTGGGTATTATTCAGTAAAAGTCTCACACGCCCCCTCGCTCCAACTTCGATCGGGAGAAGTCTTTAATGATTTTTCACCCAAAAAAAAACACAAAATGTGTCAAACTTTAGGATCTTAAACTAGAATCTGACAGATTCGGATTACAAATTCTCCAAAATGTATAATTCGGAAACCTGTCAAAACACAACATAATACGTGACTTCCCTTAAATATCTAAAGAAATCGTTTACCAAAAACGTTTTTCAAAACGAATGATTGTTTTGAAATCGTCCAAACAATCAATGTGACGGAAACTGTATAACCGGTAGTAGAATCCACGAGCTGATCTGTTTACGTTTTGCACAGGATATGGACGGTTCCACTACCTGCTCCTGGCCGTGTGCGGCCTGGTCAGCACCTCCGAGGAGATGGACGTCATCTCGATGTCCTTCATCCTGCCGTCGGCACAGTGCGACCTAGACCTCACCACGCAGACTAAGGTAAGTGTTCTTTACTTACACAGTAGAGTTCTGACCGTCTTCCTATGCTATATTTCGATGTAACTTTGGTGTTATCAAAGAGTCTGTGCCTATTATTATATTCAATATGTTAACTGATTCATGATAGCACAAGTTTAAACCTTAGTGGTTTTTTTGTTGCTATTTAACCTAAATAATCTTGTAATCTTTGTATAAATGATAATAAATAAAAAAAAAACTCTAAGCTATAATAGGGGTGAAAGTAACTTATTTCGCCCCGAGAAGTTGGCGGGCGAGCGTAGCGATGTCGCTAATTCGAGGGACTAAATAAGTTACTTTCACCCCGAGGTAAACACTGTGCTTTTCATTACGAATACAAGGAAAGTAAAAATAAAATAAAAAAGTTGTAAAATCTGAGTCGTCGTCTATGATTTTAGGTAGCTATCTTTCTTCTGATTAAGGCGGTAAAAGTTTCCACTACTGCTTTAGCCTCTTCTCATATGAAATCAGGCGTTAAATCACTATTTTAATCTGATGAAGTTATCGTGTTAATACAAATCTGTGCTGTACGGAAACGTAAAGAAAATTCGAAAAAACCAACGACTGACTACCACTTTTCCGCCATTTTATTTTCTCCTGTAGTCGGCCAGCTTTTCAGCCTCATTATCGAAAAATTAGAAATTAATTGTAATCTATTAAAAATAAAGTGTTATAAAGAAATAGTTAAACAAATATGTCACTCAAAAATATAATATTATTTAATTGATACTTATTTTTAAGTTATTTCTATTTTATATCGCGCGATTGACTCCTGCTGCTGCGGCTTTAAGGAAAATTGGAACATGATTCAATAGAAATGTGAAGATGGAACTGTTTTTTTTTAAATAATTTGACCGCTGTCAGTTGAAAGTAAAAGTCCATAGGGATGAAAAGTATTACTTTCAACCCTACTTTCAGAGTATGAGTAATGGAAATTATATTATTGCTCTTTTTCTCACACAATCCATTCCTCCTTTCTCGGCCTCCCTCGTCAGTAAAAATCTATACGTATTATCATATAAACAAAAGTGGTGCATGGTAACCTAATATTTAAATACATTTTCCTGTTTGATTCAAATTATCTCTTTTGTGAATTCGTCTTACATATCACTGAAACTAATTTTATACAGTAGAGTTCCAATTGCAACAGATATTTTTATGCAAATATTCACATTGATATTTGCTCGTCTAACACAACATAATACGATCTATTTGCAGACATGGTTCAATTTTCGTGCAGTCTTGCGTCATTTTTAAAACTATTTATTTTGGGAAGAGTTGAGTATAACTCTTTCAATTAGAGTTATTATCTGTATAACAGCTGCATATTCTCTTCCTAGGTACTACATAAATGTATAGTTAAGCGACAAAGAAAATTAAATTAGGCTGTATAGCCATTGGTAAGGGAATTGCTAAATTTTATGACTTCTTGGTTAGTTAACATTTGCTGTTGGGAGTCGCTGGGCAATTCCCGGCCACTATAGGCTTGGGCTGGCTAGCAGAAGACGAGCAATAGATAGCTCGCTGTCTGGCGCTCCATTAAGGCCCTAGGCCGAATCGAAGACGCGTTCCACGCACAAATCAGAAAGTTGTCAGTAAAACGCAAGCCCTTTAGTGTCGATACCTGCTAGGACTGCAGGAACGTTTGAGAAGCCCTAGAACGCAACGGGCAAAAAAAGGAACATATCTAGTGTTTGTTCCGTGGATGGCATTTGATGATTTCCTACTTCAAAAATAAGCTTTATTGTAAATAAATACCAATAAAGTACCTACTTATAAGAAACTTAAATATTAACTTAATATTTATATGTACCTATTAGGTATACCTAACTACGTAGATACATATATTATTATACCTATAAAAAAACAAAACACACTCAAAAGCCTAAGTGTCCTCCACATTGCTGTCATCCGGAAATGTGGCCAGAAAACTGGCAGCATTGCCAATATCTTTGGGCAGAGAACAAGCCAGCCGCCTGTTCACGTAGTGTCGATAAGTCGGTAAAGAGTTTCTTTGAAAAGGAGATGCGCACTCGGATCCCATGACCCAAACGTTGAACAATAAAATAGAACTTATTTAATTAACATGAAACGGTATTCCCATTTTCACGGCCATTGTTGGATACGGTCAGAATATTTCACGAATCAGTTGAAATAAATACTTCTTTGTTTAAAAAGACATTTGATAAATGATATTTATTTTGTAAATAAGTTCTATAAAACACTTTTACACGTAATTTTTTTTTACGTCAGTTTAAACAAGATGAGGCCACTACCCTGAGAAGAAACACCGAAACCAACTCAAGGGTCAAAGTCTCTTTTAAAGTCCATACAGTAAATATGTTTTGGTCAAAATCACATGAGAACCATGCAGATTTGTCTGAGATGGTATTTTGAAGAAAGAACCATACAGATTTGAGTGGACCTGTCCAGTCAGTGCAAGCATTTGTGAGTATTCGCAAAGCTCAACTCAGGACTGCTAGAGCTCAACGACTTGATGATGTCTTTCCGAACGTCATATGTTGTACAATTTAGCTGGGGTTCCTCTCTAGTAAGGATTAAACTGCGTTCAACTCGATTTGACCAGTGACCATCGTACATCACTGGTTTACTATCGACCCTTGGACTTGTTGACATGTAGGTGCCATAGCGGTCATTTCTGCCTGATCACTTAAAAAAAAAATCGCTTGAATCCTGCGGTGCGGCAAACCAAATCCTTTGAAGTATTCGTTTCGAGTACAAACAAAAAGGAATTGTACAAGGAATTTAGTGGTGGTCAGGCGGAACTGTCTATGATGGTACATTGAGCCTTTTCAGGAAGATGTTCTTCCTAGTATATGCCAATTACGATAGTTACCTATTACACGTGCTGCTCCACTTTCAACAACCACGTGAATGCAAGTATGGTTTTTAATTAATATCTTAGTTCAAACCAATTAGCAATGCAGTCTTATGTATTTTATGGGAATACCGGTCGTACTTTTCCGTACACTATTTTATCAATAAATGGTATGTACTTAGGTACAATACATCTAGCAAGTCATTTCTATATTTAAATCTAGCGAGAACTACCGTGATCATTAAATGCGACATTTCCGTGAAAACCAATTGAAGGTTGATCTGAATTCGGAAATTCTAGAAGTGGTAAACACATTGATGTATTAAAAAACCGGCCAAGAGCGTGTCGGGCCACGCTCAGTGTAGGGTTCCGTAGTTTCCCGTTCGTCACAATAAGTGTACCCCCTTATGAGTTTAAAAATTTGTATTTGTATTTGTAAAAAAATGCTTGCATATACGATTATACTACAAACTTAGTCCAGAAATTATTTTGTAGAAACTTTTTGTCTTTTTTGATCAAAAACTTATCTTTCCATCAAGTTCAAAATGATTTTCCTAGAAAGTCCTTATAAAGTTCTACTTTTCAGACTTTTTTCATATTTTCTAAACTTATGGTTCAAAAGTTAGAGGAGGGGGACTCATTGTTTTTTACTTTTGGTGCGATTATTTCCAAAATTATTGACATTATCAAAAAATTATAACAGTAAACCCCTATTCATTTTTAAATACCTATCCAACAATATATCACACGTTAGGGTTGAAATTAAAAAAAAAACACTTCCCACTTTAAATATAGGGGCTACCCTAATAAAACATTTTTTTCCAATTTTTATTTAGGTACCACTTTGTCGGCGTGATTGATATGTAACATATTGGTACCAAATTTCAGCTTTCTAGTGCTAACGGTCACAGAGATTAAGCGAGGACGGACAGACGGACAGACAGACAGACAGACAGACAGACAGGCAGACATGGCGAAACTATAAGGGTTCCTAGTTGACTACGGAACCCTAAAAAGGGTTTCTTAAAAGATCAATGGATGAACAGTTCAGTTTCTGTTATATCTAGTAGGTAACATTACTAAGCACTGCAGAAAAGAATAATAAACAGACTCTGTACCTACACAAAGCAAACTGTCACTTATACAAGATTTGCTTAATCTCTCACTTTACATCGAAATCCCTTATTTAAAAGTCCTGATGAACACTAGTTATTCGATAAAATGCCGCTAAGCAGCGCTAATAAACATTTTAACTCGACGAAAAAAGGTCCTTATGACATCTATACAACTACTAAATGATCAAATAGTGATTTATACTACTACTCTGTAACTCTATTATGACACTGATTTGTTGATTGAACGGGCCTATATTCGATCGTATCAACGTGATCGCGACGTATTTATGTCCAGCTTATGGAACCAAAAGTTAAAATCAGCACGTTGTAGCGACTGATCAAATGTTTGTTGTGTTTGTTTCGTCCAACGCGCTAACCTCAGAAACTACTGGTTCGAATTGAAAAATTCTTCTAGTATTGGATAGACAATTTATCAAGAAAGGCTTTAGACGACCAAGTATCGTATCTTCCTGCCCTTGTCCCGTCTAATTTGGGGTCGCCGCAACACGTTTTTTTCTTTCATTCTATTCTGTCAACCGTCATGCTATCACCAACTTCCTTTTCTTTCATACGACAACTAGTATAAATAATATTAATAAACAATCTCTTGGCTATTAAATTCACCATAAATCTTGTAGATTCTTGAGGAAAACCGAATGCCCGACAGTAAATAAGATTCTCGTTTGGTAAACGTTTATAGCCAACGACTGATGTCATTCAGTGGCTCGTCTATTTTCACATAGTGCGAATTATTTGCGAGCAATCAAACATATATGTTTGTGTACTGGTGACGATTACTGACAAGTGTTTGTAATGGGTAGAACTTGGAAACAAACAAGTTTGTGGATTTCGAAACTTCCAAACAAAAGATTTTATCAATGTGTTTTGACTATGTAACCAAACGAGGTCGTTTGTCACAAGATCACTGAAAGTGGAGTTTTAATACAGAATACTTTTTTTATGATAGAAATCTTCCGACCTTTTTTTTTCGGTGGGTAAAAATCACCCAGATGACATCACCCGCCCTTGGGTGGAGCGGGAGATAGTGTCACACTCTTACTGACTGAAAAACCCACACCGTTCCTACGTTGCCTTTCATACCGAGGCCGAGCCTCCCTTTCGGAACTAAACCCTTGGCCCCAGTAGACTTCGATCTTGCTGGGCCCCTACGGTTGTTGACAACTCTTACTGATTTTACTGATTAAAACACGACTGTGTTCCTTCAGTTACCCCTTGTGTTCCACGGTAGGTAACACTTTCGAATCGAACAATTCGGTAGAGCAGTAGCGTAGGTAGGCGTGGGCGAAGCGGCCCCTAGCCCACGGCCTTGCACCCAAAGGGACTCTTTAGGACGAGGGTTTTTTTTATAATAGGCTCGCGTTTGAGCACTATTTCATCTGATGATAAGCGACGATGTAGTCGAACAATGGTTTACGCCAGTTGCTGTTTCGTTTTCAAATTTGTAAAAGAAAAAACCTCGCTGATGTTCCTTCGCCTACATATAAATTAGTCCACACTACGCCTCGCAAAGGCACAAAATGTCTTAGGTTCAATTCTCAGCGCAGGCAAACTGGTATTGGGTCTTCCCATCTGGAACTTCTCAGTAACAGTCCGATTTGTAGCTGGTTTAGGTGTAGATGGCAGCCTTCTTCAAGGCTTATCACGTTATCCTGTGATCTGGTGCGTGATATTAGCTTTTGTAGTTAGACGATGTCAGGGACCTCACAAATTGTTTGGACACATGACTTATCTATGCAGGGTCACGCACAAATTAGCATTTGCACAGTTACACATATTTACTTATTTTATTTATTACATTTGCTAGTTTTTTTTTTGCGTATTGAATTCATAATATTGTCATAGTCGAATGTTTACCATTTTGTAGCAAATTATTACATTAAATAGGTACATAACGTAGATAATATTTTTTGGTGGGTAGGTAACTAATACTGGTAAGACTATTGGTACGAACACTGTTGTTGTCTCTAGAAATTGCTCAAATTATTCTTCAAATTATTTATTGTCAGGCAAGCTAAGACAATAGATAAAATAAATACTATATATAATATTAAAATCTTACAAAATAATTAATGAACAACAACAACAAATAACAGAACAACATAAATAACCTATGTTAATTATAACATTTCCTTTTCCAGGGATGGCTGAACAGCATAATCTTCATCGGCATGATGGTAGGCGCGTACGCGTGGGGCTCCGTGGCCGACTCACTGGGCCGCAAGCGAGTGCTCATCGCCATCTCCATCGTGAACGCGCTTGCCATCGTCGCCTCCTCCTTCAGCCAGAACTACGAGCTCTTCATGCTCTTCCGCTTTATCAATGGAGCCGCGTAAGTACATTTTAGCCATTTTTAAGCAGCAGACATCGCGAGGCGTGCGTCGCGAATAGTTCGTCACGCGCATGCCTCAACCTGAGGCATACGACGGTACATTTATGCGTGCGTCCCAAACGACACATGCTCAAGCTGGGCACGCAAACCACCACGCACGGTGTTTGTCAGTAGAAAACGCAAACAACACCTGTCCGTCCACACGAACCGAACGGCTCGTACTGAGGCGGCGTTCGCAACGATCGTATGACGCGAATGCTCACTGTGAGCACACACGTCCACACAGCCCGAGGCCTGTGAGACGAACCATTCGCGACGCACGCCTCGCGATGTCTGTATGCGGCAGTCTGTTTTTTCAAAGTCTGGTTACCGTCTAGATCAGCCGACATTCAACCTTTCTTCTTCTGGTGACACTTAGTGCTTCTACCATTATCATGAAGGGTCAATGCCTTGATCACACGTACCGAGTAAAAGGGCGAGACAATAAAATGTTGCTTGGCCGAGACCGTGATGTAAGCGAGTTGTAGAGATAAGCGCTCGGTACTCGGCGCTTTGATTATACGTACCGAGTATTCGGCCGAGAGCACTGTCTCGCCCGTTTACTCGGTACGAGTGATCAAGGCATAACATTCAGCAAAATAAAACTTTTACGTAAATATTTTTTTTTTAGTTTAGTTGCCTGCTTTCGTTAAAATTACTTCGTACTCAACTCGTTCAATCGGCCTTTTAATGTTTCCACAGATAAGACGCAGGCCTCCTCTCTAGGAGAGGGAATGGGCCGTAATCCACGCGGGCCCAGCGTGGGTTGGTGAATGACACATGTCTTCGAATTATTGATTCTAGAATAGAATAGAATAGAATAGAATAGCATTTAATCGGTGCAAGCAACACAATACACAACAACATAAAATAATAATAAAAAAGAGTACAGACATACAATACAGTTGCAGTGACTGTGCCTGAACCGAAAGGGTCACCAACTCAGCTATTGCTGGGTGTCAAACACCCAACACTGATTTTCAGCTAGGACTTGCTAAATTCCTACCGATGTTTTCCTTCACCGTTTTGAAAGCAGTGGTGTTGAAATAAATTACACAAAGTAATGCGCCTGGCTGGGTTTGAATCCGCGACTTGCAACTCGTAAGTCGGGGCCGTTACCACTCGGCCACCCCTATTCTCAGCCATGTATACAAACAAAAAAAAAACATTGTTGACTGTTTCAGTAGGTCACGAATATCAGGAATCCTTGAAACAAAAGTTTCAATTGTATCGGTTTTCAGCTCGTTACAATTGCATGGCATTACATAATTAGTCAATGAAAACAATTACGATAAAACTACAACAGTGCCTTGCCTTGAATTCTCGATGCAAGTAACACGTTCAAACAAGTTTAACAACAAAACTTATTTTCAATACATTTACCCGATAACCTGCTCTTTGGTACTTATGTAATTTACTGTTTTTCTCACTAGTGCGGAAAAGAACTGTGCAACTGTGTGAACATCACCACTAATGGTTTTCTTCGTCTTGTACCCATCGAATAAGTTAGCATTATTTTGCCCTATAAATAATTTCTGAGCCGAATTGTATAGGTACGTCCAAACATGCCATGCCCACATTTGCCGAGGTACTATATTACTAACTTTGCTATAGTTTTCGTGCTATAACTTGACTTTCTCACTGAAATTAGTATCGCTTGCATCAAGCAGGATATCTCGTAACGATGTTGTGTACCTCAGGATATGATTAAGGTAACGAGCAAGAAATACTTCTTAAGCAACCTTGCCGAACTAGAAGACGTTATATTTGTGAAAGCGGATTTATTAAAAATCTACTAATAAGACGTAATAACTATAGTTAAATATTGTAAAATTAAAATTTAAAAAAACTCCCGACTCGAAAAAAAATTAAAAAAAAAAGGTATCTACGAACCATCTCGATAATGTCAGCTTTCTAATAAATAAACCGCATCAAAATCGGTCCATTCGCTTAGGAACTACGATATTACGGACAGATACACAGACACGTCAATCTTTTAACATCATAGGGGGTTAAAAATATCGAAAGCATAACCGCAGTATTACATAATGGCATAACGGATATTTTATTATCTACTGAAAGGAAGATATCTGCAGGAGAACCAAGGTAACCAATATAGCTCGAAGAATCGCCAAGCTTAAGTGGCAATGGGCAGGGCACATTGCACGCAGAACGGATAGTCGATGGAAACGGAATCTGGAGTGACGACCACATACCGAAAGACGCAGTGTTGAAAGGCCTTCCATAAAGTGGACCGATGACCTGGTGAAGACCATGGGTATCCGATGCATGCGAGACGCACAGGACCGGTCGTTATGGCGACACTTGGGGAGGCCTATGCCCGACATTGAACGTCTTTCGGCTGAATGATGATGTTTTAGTCATCAGACATAACAGGACGGTCTTTTTCTAGATGTAATAATAATAATGCTTTATTTGTATTTTAACAATTAAATTAATTAATTATTAATTAATTATGTAAGCCCAACTAACCACACTGCTTTAGCGCTGACCAAGAAAAATCTTGTCTAATCCGAGGCGTGAAGTTGCTATGGTGTGGTAGTGACGCGCGATAGGCAAGGGTGTCACAATGAGTTTCGTGACTAGATCTGAAAAAACTTCTTAACGTAGGTACCTATACATGATGAATTGGTCCCATAACCGCAGAAACTAAAATTTCTTAGTATGTACAAGCGCCCTAAGGAATTCCAAATGGAAAACCTAGCCTGTCGCGGAAAACGACCCAGGATTGTACGCTCAGTAACATTCACGATACTAATTTCCATATTTTTTTGTTAACAGTTTAGGTGGATCCGGTCCTGTGATCTGGTCGTACTTCGCGGAGTTCCAGCCGAAGAATAAGCGAGGAGCCATGTTGAGCTTCATGGCGGCTTTCTGGACTCTCGGCAACTTGTTCGTAGCCGGTTTGGCGTGGGTCATTATCCCTGCTGGTAATTACATTCAATTAATTCTTATACTGAAAATAGGCTTTTTATTTTATTGGATTTTGTGTATCTCTACATTTAGCTATCCCTTAATAATGGGGATGATGTTTTTGATTCCAGAAATCGGAGGTGAGACAAATGGATTCGTATACAACTCATGGCGAATCTTCTTACTGGTTATGTCACTACCCTCTTTCTTGGTAGCCGCATTACTTTTCTTGTTGCCCGAGTCTCCTAAGTTCTTGATATCAACTGGTCGCCACGAAGAAGCCTTGGAAGTTTTCAAAGGCATTTACATGATGAACACCGGTCGTAGCAAGGAGGAATACCCAGTCAAGCAGCTGCTAGTCGAAGAAGCCTATCACTCAAAGCCGGAGAAACAAATTGAAGCTAATAAGGCGCCTAAATCTAAGTTAAGGAAAATGTTCAGCGACATCGTGGAACACAGCAAACTGCTATTCGTGCCGCCTATACTCAAGTTTACTACGATCTCTATCACAATTAATTTCACATTCCATATTGGGTGAGTATTTTTTTTTTAAACTCTCTTCTTCAACGCCTTCTATACCACTAGTCACTATTACCTAATCATGAGTTTATTTGTGCTCTTCCACAGAACACATGATAATGACCTACTTAGCTGTCTTTAATTATTTTTTACACATATGTAATCTAATTTTAGCATAGACGTATTTTATTGTTATAAAAACAGCTCGATTTAATAATATTTTATTCTAATTGAGTTCATTTATTGTTATGTCCAATCAATGAAATCAATCAGAATAAAATATAATAAAACCTAACACAGTGTAGCCCATTTTAACCCAAAGGTTGACTGGTAGAAAATGCCTTTTTGCACTAAGTTCGCCTATGTGCCACTACTTAACTGTACATGAAGTTTAAATATAGTGACACAGATCCTAAACCTCCGTCTCTCTCCAGGTACTACGGCCTCATGATGTGGTTCCCCGAAATGTTCAACCGTTTCGACGAGTGGTCCAGGACACACGACAACGCGGAAGCTGACATCTGCATGGTAACTGCATACGTCACGCAGTACGGAACGCATTCGACAGCTGCCCAGTGTGACGCCCATATAAACTCTGATGTCTTCATGGAGTCGCTCATCACTGTAGCTGCTGCCATTCCATCTAATATCTTCGCTGTTCTTGGCATGGACAGACTAGGAAGAAAGTTCTTCCTTGGTAAGTACCTTTATTATTTTTTATATGAGAGTAGTTGATTATTCTCTAACATAACAAAAAGCCTTAATGGTTATCGATGTTTCTTTAAATTTTCTGAAGCGGTATCTATACTGCTCTAAAGCCGTTATCCCGTCTATCCACTACCAACCTATTTTTTATAGACAGATGAGAGTACAGAGGTCTTATCATGGCGTGCGAGCGAGAAAGAGGCGATGGTCGAGTTATAGGTACACCCTTTAGAACTGCATACCTTCAACAGTAGTTTAAGTTGTAAAATGGCTAGAGCAACAGCAGAGTAGTTCAGTTAGGGTGCATAAATTAGGATCCTCGATTTACTGTCCTCGTAATTTTTCAATACCGAATGGTTCTTGAAGTCTTTAACAACATATTTTCTCCTATCTTTTCAGTGTTCGCAACGTTCTCCGCTGGCTTATGTTCAGCAGCTATGTACTTCGTGTACAATAAGACTAACAATTTAATCGTAAGCGCCATCTTCAGTTCGGTGATATCCTGCGGTAACGCTTCACTCGACTGCCTCATCACAGAAGTCTTCCCTACCAACTTACGGTAAGATATTTGAAAAAGAAATCAAAGTGATAATGTGCTCTATCACATAAGAATAGCTCGCAGAATGTATTGCACCTATAGTGCGTTTCACTTATAAAGTTCTTTTCACTATAAGGTCTTTCTTATAAAGCAGGGGTAGGATGACAGCGCAGGATGAAAATAAGCACCTTTATGATGAGAGAAAAGGATAGGTAGCTACATTGTATATGAATCCGACAGCTGTCATCCGCGCGACAGTGAGCAATGGGTAGCTCGCTGTCCGGCCGTCCGGTAACTGTCCGGACCAAACCCAAGTCGTCGACGGCGCTCACTGCTCCCGTGCATCTCGGGGAGTTGTCAGCAACAGCAGGGACCCCTGAGAGCCTTCTGGGGCCAGGGTTATCCGAAAGGGAGCTCGAGCCCCGGTATGTAGGCTAGAAGGAACGGAGTGGGTCTTTTAGTCAGGAAGAGTTGGACACTATCTCCCGCTCCGCCGAAGAGCGGAGGATGTCATTGGATGATTTTTTCCCACCATAAAAAAAGCTGTCATCCGCGGATCCTTTAGCAATATTGTAGAGTCGACGGATTAACAAAATCAAATGACTAGTGCGTTGGTATCCCTATGAGAGTGTATCCAAATCTGAGCACTTAGGTGCTTTTAGTTAAATATTCAAATTACTGTATGAAACCATTGAAGAACGGTTCTAAATGAATTGTTTTGTTTGCAGTGCTACCGGTGTAGCGGTGTCGATGGTAGCGGCGCGCCTGGGCGGCATCATCGGCAACGTGGTGATCGCCGCGCTGCTGGACACGTACTGCCCCGCGCCCACCTTCATCGTGGCCTTCCTCCTGGCCAGCGGCGGCCTCATGTGCCTCTTCCTGCCCAACACCACGCGGCAGGCCCTCTCCTAACACCCCCACTACTCACACAATCTGCCTCACTCACGCGACCGCCTTCTTGCCGTACAAAAATATTTATTTGTAATGTCAATTTCGAAGAAGACTAAATTAAGGCATTTTGTCTGAGTACTTTGGCCTGCCATGTGATATAAAACATTATTTTAAGATTTAAGTGTTAATCTCATCGAAAGATCCATTAATGTAACTAGTTTTTTTACATATTTGTACAATAGTTTTATATTAATTTAAAAATGTTTTTATTTATGAATTAAATGAAAGTACGAACGATACATATTCCTAGTAAATAAAGCAATTGACTGTTGTAGGTTGTTATAACTTATCACGTTATACATTTTTGAAATTGTAAACCAGACTAAAGTTTCGCGTCAGATCTTTTATTGATAAAGTATTATAGGATAAGAATCATTCATTACCATGTTGTATATTATTGCAACTATTTTAATATTACGAATTTATAAATTACCATTGTTATCGTAGTTTGTAGTTGTGTAGTATGTAGTCAAATTATGAGAAAACACGAGTTGTGATATAATAAAGTTTGTATCAAATCTTTGCATTGTATATAAGTGCATTTTTCAAAACCATGAAACACCTTATTAATTACAATGCAATATATTTTCCTAAATTCATTTCAGTGCCTTAGTTTTATTTAAATAAGTAAAGTGTCACCTGAAAAGAAATGAGTAAATCATCAAAGTTATACTGTTGTTTCATTTCATACTTTGTCCAGAGTTAGAGACCGGCTCAATCATCTAAATAATAACAATATATTGATTAAATTTATTTAATAAAACTACACAGAAGTTATTACTAAAGACTCCATTTTATAGTCTGACCTAGATTTTACATAGATCACTCAAACAAACCAATAAGTGCTTTTGACAGTATGTTTAAAAATTACTTCAACAATATTGTACTTAATATTATCCCTACATTATTGATATAAGAAATTTATCGTTAATAACTGACGGTAGACAGCCGCACTCACATATCTCTCTTTACTTCAACATCACTTGTCCACTTGTGAACATAATTCACGATAACTTAACAGCACTTCCATGTACAGGGCAGCGGCAGCAACACGTACTCCCTCGCTCGACGTTATAAAAATAATATATAACTACTTTTTTATATATTACACATACAATCCAACAATAAAACATTTAAATTTACAATCGTAAATCCTTAATCTAAATATTGTATGCAGTAATGCATTATACTTAATTGTTTTATATGACAAGTCCATACCACAAATGTTCCACTCTCCTCAGTTTGCATTCTATAACTAGATATATTTACAATCGTGTCTCTGTACGCGTTTCAAACGCTCACAATCATTCTCAGATAATAGCGGCACCATTTATTATTAAAATCGGTCACATAAGGGTCCACAACAGATAAAAATATTCCTAAGATATAAAATATAGGCTTGACGCGCCACGTTCGAACAAAGAAACAAGTTTAAACAATTTCTATTGCACTAGTAACATACTCAGTTATAGCCACAAATAAATAAAACTCTAAGAACATCAAATACGACAGCCACAACAGTGATGTTAGTGTTCATCTAGTCTCGAGGACACGCCAAACATCACTCCTGATAAGTAAACAATATTTCTCATATCTACATACTACTTAAAATATATTAAATTCGCTTGTAAGAATCCCAGGATAAAACATGTTGTTGCGAGCATCATGACAAGTACTTTTTTATTCATATCTTAATAGGAAGTAAAAATTATAACAATATTTAATAAATGCCCCTAGCTTTATATGTAACAGCAATTTGATACATTAAAATTAATTAAATGGATCCTAGAAAACTAGTATGCAGGCACATAGCGATCATGAAAAGTGTAAAAAGTAAAAATAAAATGTGAAATTTTAGAAAGAATAATAGTTTATGCGATGTGTTCACATGTTTTTACTCACGACTGTACAGAGATTTGAGAAATAGTATTTACAATAGAGAAGAGATAAGAGCGTCCCTTTTAACTGTGGCGGGAGAGTTCGCTCACGGACAGCTGAATGGCCGGCTGCAGCGGAATCTCTGCCGAAGCTTCAGAAGTGTCAGATCCAGGAGTAAGCAGCCGACGGCTCCAGTGACCGCCGTCTTCGGTCTCCGACTCCCGCACGTCGATAGATGACGGAGATCCAACTGTCGAATCCACTGAAGAAACCGTCCTCTCGGTTATGTCATCTGTTAATATTGGCATCGATTTTCCAACAGACTCTTCTTCCGTGAGAAGTGGCATTGATATAGGTCCAGTCATCGGCACGTCGTCCGTGGTGACGTAAGTCATCTCAGTATTAGGTGACGGTAGCAGCGATACACCAACACCATAGTTGTTATTACTAAGAGGATCTGTCGTCTTAGCAGGCGCTATCCTTGGGTCTGTCACAGTGATAGGTAATTCTAGTGACGTTGGGACTGTCGGAGGAGTTACACCGATTACCGCAAGACCGTCCTCTAAATTAGAAGGTACGGTCGGTTCGCTGTCTACTTTTGACGGCACTTCTACTGGCGTCATGATAGGTTGGTTTAGGGTCGTACTAGTCTCAGACACTCGACAATGCACTGACACATTTGCGTTCAAATCACGGAAATCGGGTGCCTCGTCTCGCGTCGACTCCGCGTGGAAAACATCGCTATTGGCTAACGCCGCCTCAAGAATATCTCTACGCTCTGGTTGCGCTACAGGTACTGGTTCTGGCATCGGAACTAGCTGATTATTTTCTAGGATTAGAGGTCGGTTGTCAACAGGAGTGAAAGTGCCGTTATCTTCTATGCATAGGTAAAAACAGCCACAAGGACCTCCAAAGTGTTCTCCAGGCACCGCTAGCAGCTGGCTGTCGACCAGGCCGGCGGGCGGCGCGGCCACGGGCTCGGGCGGCGGCGGCGCGGCCACGGGGGGTTCCGGCTGCTGCCGCACGATGGCAGTCGACGGCAACAACTCTTCAAAGTTCTCGAATTCGGGATAGGCATTCGTTGTGGCAACAGATACTGTGTTTGATACGGATGGCACAAGAGATGGATTATTATTGCTGAAAGGAGTAAGGGCTGGAGGCACATGCGACAAAGGCGCAGGTGCTATAGCTATTTCTTGTTTCATTTTTTTCGCTGGAGTTGGCGACTCAGATACCATTTTGCGTATTCTTGGTTTATGTACTGTAGGCACGCCCGCCTCGTTCGGTGAAATAGTTAAAGTTTTTTGAACAACAACTTTCTCTTGTAAGGGCGGTGCAGTCGTCCTCTGTACGATTTGCCCGGTCCTCTGTAAATGTTCAAATTGCGCTGCCGTTAGTTGCATTACTGCACCAGATTTCTGTTGTAAAAATATTAATGGTTCTGAAGAAGTCTTTTGAATTGTCTGTACTAGTTTTTTAGGCTCTGATGCCATTATCCGCTTAGGAACAGGTCTAATCTCCGGCATCGGCGCTATGTTCTGTGTAGCTGTTGCTACTCGTCCACCCACAATCAGTTGGCCCTTAGATGTTATTATTGCACTTTTTTGCTTGGGTACGATCCTCGTTTGTGTCTTTACTGGTCCAACGTTTTGCGTTTTTGCATGCGCCATCGTAGTTACTAAAGATTTTTGTGATGCACCTGGATTCGTTGATATTCTATGAGCTATGGTTTTCAGTTGTGATACGTTGGGCTGTTGTTTCTTTGGAAATAGCATCTTCTCATGTTCGGGTGTGAGGACTATTCTAGACTGCGCACCTTGAGCGTTAGTTATGATCATTACTGTGTTTCCGGGGGCGCTGGTCTCAGTTGACGACGGAATTAGTTTAGCAGAAACAGGCTTGTTTTCTGTAGCAGTCAACTGGGGCTCTGATCCCTTGGCAACGAGAACATGTGCCTTTCCAGTTTGTGGGTCAATCACAATCTTTTGTGTCCGGCCAGGACGTGGCGAATTTGGTGTTGGTAAAATTATAAATTTCTCCGATTTTCCTGTGGTCTGGGGAACAGACTGTATCAATGTGGGCGGCTGTTTAACCTCTTTTACATTAGGCTCGCCTTTAGTCATAATGATTTTCTGCTTCCCTGTAGTTTTGTCAATAACCAACATAGGTTTGGCCCCTCGTAATTTAGAAGATTTAGAAAGAATATTTGGCGTATTAACCTTATTGCTGTCACTGACAGGATTCATCAGTAAAGTTTTCATTTCAGATTTATTCGGTGTCGCACTTATGGCAATTTTTTCATTTTCTACAGTCTGTTTTGTTTTCACGAGTTTGGGAGGATTTGGTGTATGAGTGATAATATTTCCATCCGACATCACAATTGGCATTTTCTCAATACTCTCAGGAGTTAACAGATCTTCTGATAATACGATAGGCATAGAATTTATATCAAACATAGCATCATCACCAGCTGAGTCGTTGATTATCTTTGAAGTTTCGTTTAGGGGAGGTACTAGTGAGTTTGAGGGTTTAATTTTCTGTATCTTTGCCGGTGGTTTTGCTATTTTCCTTATCTTTTGCTGTATTATAATAGTGTTGGCATCGGACGGCGCTTCTGGTGTCGTCTGTATGGTGTACGTTTGTACAGATCCGTCCTGTGCCGTATTGCTACTGCGTGATAAAATGATTTTGTCTGGTGTAGCTATTTCACTCATGTTGTTGATCATATGTTTGTTCGGCGTGGTACGTCTAATTATTATTTTCTGTTTAGGCGATTCGGGTTTATTCTTGAACGATGTTTTAGCGACATCAAAGTTTAGAATTTTCTCTTTTCCAGTCATTATTGTGGGCTTTGTAGCTGCGGATTTATTCGCAAATTTAGGAGTGCACGGTTCCTCTAAAATCTTTAAAAGCCTCGATGATGAAGTTTCCACTTTAGAGCTTTTGCCATTTTTATGTTCACTGTTATTGTCATTTGACATGCTTGCCAATTTTTGTTCCACAGTGTGCATGCTATCTAAACCATTATTTCGTTTTACATTAAATAGACCTTTATCGGGTATTGCCTTATTATTATTTACAGAACTAGTTAAACTATGATCAATATTGATTTTGTGGTCGATTGATTCCGACATTTGGACCAGAGATTGAGCAGCATTTAAATTTTCACTTTTTTCTTGTTCAGTTTCAAACCGGATTATGTTTTCATTATTTGAAATTAATAGAGATTTTTGTTGATGTAGTATTGGTTCAATGATTATTTCATGAGGTTTTTCTTCTATAACCACTTCTTCCGGTGGATGAGATGGTGGAAGTTGTGCTTCAATAATCTCATCATTTATTGGTACATTTAATTGTTCAGTTTGAATATCACTAGATGTTTTATTTTGAACAGCAGTTGATGGCAAATTAATAAGTGTTTCTGCTATTTGTAGATCTGATTCAGATGGAATACTCTCAATGACATTGTTTGTCACATTGTCAACGACACAGGTTGAAACATTGTCAACGAAATTGGTTGAAACAATTTCAGTTTGTTCACTTGTCATAATGTCCATTTCATGAATTGTTGGTACATTACTTTCTTCTGTTGTGATAACAGTCTCTACGACTTCGGAATGATCCTCGGTAGTTATAACATTTAAATCATTGTTAACCTTTGGAGCATCTTTATCTTCTAGATATTTCTCTGGCTCTGAGTATTGTACTCCATTACGGGTACTTTCTACATTGATGCTTTGATTGAATTCATGTTCGTTGCATGTCCCACTGTTATCTTTATTATCATCTTCAAATAAATCTTCGGGAGGGTCGTCGCTGATAACTCTTGTGACTCTGTCAGCTTCTCTCGAGACGCTCAATAAAGCGTCTACAGCCGACGCTGTAGATTCATTCATAAATGGCTCGTAAGATTTTTGAACAATTGTTTCAGGAAACTTGACGACAGGTGCTGAAGTATCTACTTCGTCAACAATTTCTTCAGCAACCTCCATTTTATCTTCTTCGACTTGCTCGGTTCTGCTGTGCACTACTTCTATGTTTTCATCCACAACCACTTCTTCCGTTTTATCATACACAACCTCTTCAACAGCTGATACTTCTATATTTTCAGTTGCAGCTGATGTACCTTCTACTTCTTCTGTTTTATCAAATGTTACTTCCATATCTGGAGTTTCACTTGTTTCTTGTACTACTACATCTACCACCGTGTTAGTATGATCCTCTTCAACACAAGGTGTTTTTATTGAGGTGTGACTATTAATCATATCTTCTGTTGTATCTGTTTTAACTGTATCAACTGTCCTTTCCATGTTATTAGTTGTACTCACTACTAGTTCTGTGTTTGTCATATCTTCTATAACTTCAGTTTTGTTTGCAGTCTCTTTTGTATTTCTGGTTACGTAATTTATTCGCTCATCTATATTTTCAGGTTTATAAGACGTGAACCCTATCATTTCTGTTTTGTGTACCGTATCCTCTATAGATTCTGCTCTATTTATGTTTACTTTGATTGGATCAGGGATATCTGTATTCACAGGTTTAATTTCTTGTGTTGGATACAGTACATCTTGTAGTATTCTATTTCCTTTCTCTTTCACCTTAGGTGAAGTAATTGTTTGTGCAATGATTTTACTAGGTTCAGCCATATCAGTGAATTTACTAAAATCCGTAATGTCTGCGAAATTCTCGAAGTTACTTTTCTCACGTAGCTCAGCTTTCATCTTTTTGAGTTGTATTTTTGGAGCCAGGCGTGCAACCTTGACGTGTTCAATGGGAGGAGATTCTCTAGCTTCTGGTGACGAAACAACTTCTGAACCATTAATTTCACTTTCAGATATGTCCATTCTTTCTACTGCGTTAGCATTCAATTGTTCGGCGACATACTTTCCAATTGCATCTTGACTTCTAGAATGTCTGCTTCGAAAAAAGGTTTTTGTTTTAAAAATTGCTTTAGTTGGTGGTGTTTCAGGAGGCTTATCTGATTTCTCAGGCGATTTTTCTTGTTTGTCGGGCGATTTTACGATGGAAGGCTCAGGAAAATTTTCCTCAACTTTTAATGGTTCTGGGGCTGATGGTAATTCAGGAACTGTAGTTTTATTGAGTAATTCTGCGACTTCCCTGGCCATATCGTCGTCATCTAAACTTATACTCTTAGTATCTTCCTTGCGTTTAGGGTTCTTGACACGAGGTATTTTTCTACCTCCATCAACTTCCAGCGGCCAATCTTCATCTTCACAAAACTCATATTTGGAGTCATGATCAGATGATTCTGGTTTTTCACTTGTAGGTGAACTATCAGACTTCTTTTCAGTAGGCGATGATAGTTCAGGCAGTAACTGCACACTCGACAGTTCAGCTGATGTTGGCACTGCTGGAGATTCGGTAGCTTCTGGTACTTCTGGCGACCCGGCCATAAGAGTAGTTGAGGATTCATCATTAGATTCTTCATCTCCGTCATCCCAGTCAGCCAAAAGGCTGCTTTTGATTTCTTCATCCGTTTTTACCTTTTTGGTTTCGGTATGATTGTTTTCACTATCTGATGGTCGCTTTTTGTTGGTTTGTGGTGTCTTCTTGGGTTCTTTGACTTCTTTTACTACTTTTTCTTTCTTTTCACGTGGTTTGCGAGCTTTCGGCGTTTTGTTTGGTGTTTCTGGAGTTGACTTGGTTGCTACCTTTGTTGTAACTTTTTTCCTTACGGGCGATGGTGTATATGGTGTAAATGAAACACTATGTGTTTTGCTGTGTAAAATTAGAACATTAAGACGTACTGTTGTGAACGGACACGCGTGGCAGGAATATATTCTAGGACCGGATGATGACACTGGTGTGGACGCCGCGGATGTGGAAGCTGTAGGAGTTGAACATGATGGTACTGGATCATCCTTTTCTTGCTTCTCTTTTTCTTCAGTGCTCAATCGTACCTCCTCTGTATTATTTGATGTAAGCTCAGCGCTTGTAGATGGCGTAGGGGCCTTAGTTTCCGTAGATCCATTATCAGTGCCAGGTTTATTACCTTGCACCAAAATGTGTACTTTATAATCAGCTTTTTCTGTACCCTGGAAACGAGAAATTAAATTGTTATTACTTAGTTTGAAAACCTATTTTTGAATTGCATTGTGGCAATGATGCAGCGGGCGAACTCACCAGAAGCGGTTCAATATATGGTAACAATAGAGCCTACGCTATCTGGTAAGAAAATGCATTAGTGTGTACAGGCTGACCAGAGTCACTGCCACACTTCCATTGATGACCGCTTCACTAAGCGAGTGCTATGGCTGACTAAACATCAGTTGATCAAAGCCACGGCCACTACAACTGGCCTCGGGACCTTTAATAAGCGCCTCTCTGTCATAGAATTTGCAGACAACCCACTCTGCAGAGCTTGCCTGAACGAGGAGAGAGACAGCAGCTCAGCTGCTTTCCAGCTGCCCAGTGGTCCCAGTGACAAAGTACTTCGAGAGTCCAGATACTTTCAGCAAAATGGCACTGCTGACCTTCGTTAAGGAGCTGGAGTGGATTGAATGACCCATTTATCCCTTCCGCACGGAAAATACGTATTTTAGAAGTGGCAGGCACCAGCCTGACATAAAATAATACATGGTTTGCATATTTTTAACATTCATAAGATTAAAAGTATTAAATACCTTTTTAAATGGAGTTGAAATCCTTGTTGGTTCGGCAGATTTTCCTCGTCCGGCGGGCTTACCTGAAATAAAATTAAATAAGTTAGGTTTAAACCATTTATGGATTTGGCCATTTAAAATTTTTTTTTATTTTCAAATACTACTAATTTACAAATACATAGTTACCTTTTTTACCAAAGCCTGGAGTTTTCTTTTGTGGATCGCCAAAAATGCCAGCATAGCTTTCCTTTTTCTTTTCTTGAAACTCATCTCTTGTTAGGATTTCTATGTCACCACCGACGGCAGTCTCAGCACGAATGACATCTTCCGGAAACTTTTCCATGTGACCACGCTTCGTTCTGAATGCATCTGATAACAAGTTAAAAAATAAATTTAGGAATAATAAGAACTAAAGAAATGTATAAAAATCCTAAATGAATAAAAGAAAAACTTACATAGTCCTTTATTGATGAATTCATTCTTACGACTGCAGTTATACTTAAAAATTGAACTGGCATTTTTGACATACTCACTGAAAGTAAAAAAAAAAAACAATTATTTATACAGAATAAGTCTATGCGGTATATATTGTATAGTATACAGTTGGCTGGATGGATGACCTTATCTACTTTCTGAAAAGACGGGTTCTTAGAAGCTATAAATAGAAAACAGTAGGAGAGTGTTTGCCTTTGGCCTTTGCATTCCAAATAATGAAATTTTATGGAATTTATTTTTAATAACAAGTTAACCGGGAAAACTAAAACACTATGAATTTAATTTGCTTCCCACTAAACTGTGGTACTGTGGTGATCTAAAGGTAATTTACAATTAAAATATCTTAACATGTCTATTAATTGATTTTTTTAAAGGTCTATTCAGGTACACACTATAGATCTAGTCCAGTTGTATCATATCCTAGAACTAAAAGCTAAGAGACAAGTGATTAAACGCGCTGGGCATGTGGTGGATTATGGCCCATTGCCTTTCATAGAGAGGAGCCTGAGACCTAGGAACATTCTAAGACTTATTACGCTATCTAGATTCATGGAAATAAAGTGTAAGTGGCATATAATATTGGTTCTCATACTTCTCATCCCTATTTTAATATTGTAACAATATCACTTAAATAAATTCTACTCTAATAACTATCTATTTACGTGTTTTCTCTCTTCCTCTGACTTATTTCATTACTCAATTATCTATTGAATTCCACAATGTACATAATTAAGTGGTAGGTGAAAACATTGGACAGAATCATGGCCCTGTTGGGCACAGCAAATATAATTACATATTTAATAGAAACATTGGATAAAAGTATAAGAAAGTGCATCACTGCTTACCATCAGATGGAATAGCAGTCAAGCACTAGTTTATATCAATTAAAAAAACAAAACAAACGTCTATCACTAATTGATAGATGTTTGTTTTTTTTTAGATACGCTTAGACTATTTACTCGGTTACGCACTTGTTTGTTTCAAGCATAACTTTTAGCATAGTATCGATATATAGTATCTCATGATTGTGAGGGTTAATTTCTGATTTATAATATAATACGATTTCCAGCCACTGTAGGCGCGGGCTTGTGGACAGTGAGCAATGGGTGGCTCGCTGTCCGGCCCTCTGGTACCAAGAGCGGGGGTTGTCATGTCAAAAAAAAAAAGGGTTAATTTCTGGGCTAACTATAAATAGAACTGAAACCTGCTTTTTGGTAGCTCCTGGTACTGTATAGAAATTTAAAATTACAATGACAGAAATTATTTCCAAAATTCATAGACATATTTTTGGATATAAATTCACAGACCTTTTTCAAGACGTAATTACTTTTGATGAATGATCCTTGAAAAAGTACTTTTTTATAAATTTTATTAAAAGGCTGTTGATTGATTCTGGTTTGTAATAAAAACATGATTCAAGTTTTATAGATAACACAAGAATAACGGTAACATTTTGGTAGCCACAATATGATAGCGTGTCCCTATTTGACTTTTATAAATTCCTAAAATAGAACACAAATTTTATTTTTTGTTATTTAGATATTCAAATATGGGATGTATAAATATTTAAAACATGTGAAGCTACATGTTGATGCTAAGGTCACACTCGGTAGTACCATTTTATAACTAAACAAGAATGAAAATGACAAGGACAGATGGTTAACTTCATATGAATAAATGATTAAACTGCTTAGGCAATAGATTTTTTATTAGTAAGGGAGGTCTATAGTCAACCGCTGCATATTTATCAGCTGTTATCCAATGGTCAAGGTATATTTTCATATCGAGTATAATCAGAGGAGTTCCTATGGGCAAAGATTATAAATATTTAAAAAATGTAGCCATCTCTTGAAAATATTCAAGGATTCTAAACAGAAAAAAAACAAAATGTTATTTGTTATCGTCTATGGAATTACTAGCCCCAGAGTGGACTATTCGTCTAATTCTTTTGGGATTCATCCAGTTATAACTTCATAGCTTCAATGAATGTATAACTTAATTTCTTTTGAAATAAACAGGGCCCTTTTGGCAAAGCAATATTACTTATAACAGAAGAACTAATTGTTATTACTAGACCATTGTATTTCAAATTTTAAAAAAAGTAGTAGGTAATATGACAATATGGTATTATTGGAATATGTGAAGTCTATTTCAATACAAAGTTTGTTCCTATAACATTTCAACACAAAGTTTATTTTCTGAAACGTTATAAATAATCTTTCAGGATGTCTGGAATGCGCCCTAGCTCTCATAATTATGTAAATATTCATCCTGGCAAACTTTTAGAACAAAGAAATTGTGAACCTCATGGGATTACCAGACATAACAGATACTAATTCTAGATCGCCATATCACTCCAGGTTATACTTGCAAACTTACTATGTGTCCTCCTGGAAGAACTTGACAACGGCTATAGGTGGCTTCCGAAACGAAGGCAGCAAATCTGGAGGCAGCTTCTCCGGACCAACCACCTCGCCTGGCCAAAAGCAGGACCCAAGCTTCACCCATACCACCTCCCCGTCCAAATAACTAACTTCAGAATTTTCACACATCACCACTAATATGTTCAGGCAAAACGCACGACCATATTTTGTCAAGTAGTCACTGGATGCCGAGTGCAACAGTTATTACAACATTTCCTTCAAATCTAGTGATATATCAATTTCTAGTCACTGAAACAATCAAGTGTATCTTCAATTAGAAGAAATGAAAGAATTTGTCTTCTATTTGTCAAAACAGTAGCAAAATATTACTTGTAAATATCACCGACTGCGTACGAAATTATTTTATTTCACACGAATGTTGGTACCACTGATTCAAAGGCAACATGCTATTAGATTTATTTTCGAATCGAAGTAAAATGGGCAGAGTTTTAAAATAAACATTTTTTTAATTTAACTTCTAATCATCTAATAAATTGCTTAAATAATCACATTATATAATATAGGAATATGAACGTTAGTACCGGAAATGTACAAAATGGTCGGCGTCAGCAGATACCAATACACCCAAATTAATTTCAGAGTTGCCAGTAAAAGCAACCATAGAGAATTTATATTTTTTAAAGGTGATTATACATTAACTTTTTTTAATAATACGAAGTTGATGATGACTTCTCCGTCACTCTGGCCTAGCTTTATTTAACACATTTCGGCAATAAAGTTCTGTAATTTTTTTTTTGTGGTTTTTGTCCTGTATCTTAATCACAACAACGCAGCAGCAGAACTGTTTTACTTTTAATGGGTCGCCAAAAATATAAATAAGAAACTGGATTTAATTTGCTTTAGGCACAACAAATAGTTCATCATCAGGGTTATCTACTTGTCATACACTTTTATATTAAGCATTTCTATAACACAAGGAAAGACCATACTATTGGATATGCAAAATAAAAATTTCCTGAATATAAGTGTCAAGGTTTTTAAAAATAATTTGAACTCCGAGTTTTGTATTTCTTTATTTATAAACATATATTACATAACAAAAATATTATTTTGGTGGATCACTAAATAGGTAATCATGATAAAGGTAGTACCTACCACTTAAGTACTTTAATCCCATGTCATTAGAACTTATATCTAAAGAAACCAAATTACACATTACACTTAAAACTAAAATAGCGATTGTTTAATAAAATACTGCTTATAGAAAAAATCTATTTTATCATAAGCAGTAAATATAATTCACCTAGGGATACAGATATTTTAAATTCATAAATAATAGTATCAAACATTTTTGGAATAACATTTGGTGATTTGTGTCATGCATATTCTCGTAAGATTTAATTAAATTTGATTTACATTATCAAAAAGTATACAAGCACGCACAAATACCAGTCAAAATCATAATTTTCAATGATTTTATCCGATCATGTCTTATGCACATGTAACATTTTATCAAATTATCCCGCATATTGGCGAACTATTTTGGCCCACTGTTGTGGGAAGTTTCGTTGCACGTACGACAGAGTGCGCTGTATCTGCTTGGTCTCTTGTGGCGTGCACTGAGGACAGGCTCCTCGAAGCACTAGCGGCGCAAGAGCTGAAAAAGCCAAGAATAAAAATATTAGTTTAGGTTAACGAGCCATTGAGATTTTGCATAAGTTTCTCATTATGCGCCTAATCAATCATTGACTGGGTTCAGGGGCCTTATTTTGACGTTTTAAATGTCAAGCAAGCGTACGAGCGAGCAAGAAGTATGGAACTGTAGCTCCATCCGATTAACAGTTCAATTTACGTGGTCAAATGGATAAATGGAACTTTAAGGGATATCGTGGTAGCGGGCCTCTAATCCAGACAAGGCTACTCCATAGACAATACTAGGCAAAATAACCAAAAACCCTACTGGAACCTGAGACCTCTCGTACTCAGTAGTTTTAGAACACACAGTCTATCTTAACAGCTTTGAAAAAAGCCATTAGAGAAAGTAAATAGAGTCCAACTTACTCTTCAGTCTTTTCCCGATGGGGTCGCAGGGTGCTTCACCGAGGGCGCACTTGAGCTGTCTCTGGATGAAGCGTTTGTCTTGCAGAGCGTCGTCGAGCGCGGTGTCGGACACAGCCGGTCGCTGCGTCTGCGCAACGGAGACCGCTGCGACGCAACATAATAGTAGAGCGTATTTGATCTGGAAATAGAAGCAATAACATGTAAGAAAAAATCTATTACACTATGCGTTATTAAGCACACGATATTTCTTCTTATTTTTCATTCCGAGTAAGACAGTCTGCCCCTTAACAATATACTACGCGACATCGACTAAGACTGTCTGGATATCGAATAGTGTAATAGGCCCTGAAGGACCAGGGGCCTTAATGCGTGACGAGTTAAAACGTCAAGCGTCGCACGCAAGAAAGAGGGATGGATTATTACATCCAAAGGCGTAGTATCAGGTGAAGTAGTAGTCAAACATGTTCCTTTCAATTACAAAAAAAAAACCTTATTTTAGACAGCCCTCGCTTTTGCCAGGCCCCTTTAGAAGCAAGGCCGTGGGCGAGGGGCCACTTCGCCCACGCCTCGCTACGCCACTATGTAAGATAAGATAAGACATTTTATTTGTAGAAACATGAGTATACATATAAGGCATGCAGGTTGTTCATAAACAAAAAAGATCCGTCATATTCGGCCTTTGTGTACATCCTAATACAACTCCATGCCTCAACGCAATCCATTTGATGCCCTAAACTGAACTGTTAAACAGTATCAAATGGATTGCGTTAAGAGCTAGTAATTAACGTAATTAGTGACGGGTATTTTATAAATATCATCATCATATAAGCTGAAAGACGTTCACTGTTGAACATAGGCTTACAAGCGTCCCACAACTACTGCCTCCCTAGCCAAGTTACAACCGTTTCGCTTGCGTCGAACGCTTCGAGTTGGCCACGCCCCCAATTCTTTTGTTCTGATCACATGACTGAGCGTTGAGGTAACGTCATTACCGTACATTTGAAGCTTTCTACTAGCGTTAACGATTGCAGATTGGAATCTTGGCTAGAGGTACTGGTCCTGTGCGTCACGCATGAATATAAGTTTATTTAATATGAATATATTTTATGAATATAAGTTTAAAAATTTAAATTCATAATTTCGAGTTTGTTATAACAAGCTGCCAGTGGTCGTCGACCCTGTCAGCTTTTTTAAAAGCTGGAATTCAACAAATGACTCTTCCCTCTCTATGTGGAGAAAGACGGAGTGTCAGACTTATGACGACTAAAACTCAGCCGTGTTGTTTCAACTGCCCCATGCGTTCTAGAGCCCCGGTAACTCTTTTGAAGCACCCCGCGCCCCGTAATCAGCTGTGATCGAAATCATTAGGTAGGTACAGTCGTCGATATCCCTACAATTGCCGTCACGGTTCTTGAGCGCTGGCTTCAAGTTGAGCAGAAGTCAAATATTCGGTCTCTTTAGTGGTGCGAACTGTGAAGTGAGACGCGGTGGCGGGTAGTGTCAGTGATTGGCTCGCCGCCACTCCTGATTCGTTCCATGCGTTGCTGCATGTATCTAACAACGAAGGAGATTGGCTCGCCAATGTATGGAATGCGCAAACCGATCCCCATTCTACCGCCGAGCGCTCAAGATCCGTTTCGGCAATTGTACACCGAGTTACACCTGCGAAGTTGTGTTAAATAATTTAACTTGACCTAGAATAAGGTTTCAACGTTCAATATTTATCTATTGTTTGATATTTTTTGGGATATCTGACAATCTTGCCACATAGGTTCATATATTATTAAGTACTTTAGATTTCACCTTTTGCAAAATATACTTAAAGCTTATGTCACTCAGTGATACAGTTGCATTCAACTGGTGAAAGAATTAAAAAAACCGGCCAAGAGCGTGTCGGGCCACGCTCAGTGTAGGGTTCCGTAGTTTTCCGTCCGTCACAATAAGTGCACCCACTTATGAGTTTAAAAAAATGCTTGCATATAATTCTAACTAATGATTATAGTTACTTAGTCCAGAAATTATTTTGTAGAACCCTTTTTTATTTTTTGTACAAAAACTATTCTTTCCATCAAGTTCAAAATAATTTTCCTAGAAAGTTCTTATAAAGTTCTACTTTTCAGATTTTTTTCATATTTTCTAAACTTGTGGTTCAAAAGTTAGAGGGGGGGACACACATTGTTTTTTACTTTTGGAGCGATTATTTCCGAAATTATAGACATTATCAAAAAATGATTTTAGTAAACCCCTATTCATTTTTAAATACCTATCCAATGATATATCACACGATAGGGTTGAAATTAAAAAAAAACACTTCTCACTTTACATATAGCGGGGCTACCCTAATAAAACATTTTTTACCACTTTGTTGGCGTGATTGATTTACATATTGGTACCAAATTTCAGCTTTCTAGTGCTAACGGTCACAGAGATTAAGCGAGGATGGACAGACAGACAGACATAGCGAAACTATAAGGGTTCCTAGTTGACTACGGAACCCTAAAAAGAAACAGTCCTGTAGTTTTTGTATTTATACTTAATATAAACATACAAATCTTTCCTCATAATTTATAAATTTATCCGCTAAATTATATCAAATATGGTCATGTGTTAAGCTTTATCATGACTTCATGTTACACTTTTATCAGTGCACACTAGCGCACCAAATAAGCCACTACGCTTATCATACTCGTATAATATGGTCAAATAGAACAGCACACCTCTGATTACGCTAGTTGAAATAAATGAACATACTAACGCGTTCCAAATGAGAATAGGACCGATTCCTAAGTTTTGACGTCTCGTCGTACTGTCAAATCGAAGAAATTTTGGCAAAATTGAAGAACTCAGAGATAAGTAAAATTGAAGAACTCGATTCTGATTAAACTTTTTTCGTTCACAGTTCATAAATAAATTAAATTTTTCGTAAAGAAAAATTTAATTTATTTATGAAAAATTTATGAAAAAATTTATTTCCTCGATTTGACAGTAAATCGTGACATCTCAATATGGTGGGTGATCCTATTCTCATTTGGAACGCATTATAATTATAATAACGTCACGCCTCTATCACTCGAACGGGTAAGCAAGGTTTTATGGTAGGCAAAGTTATTTGCTTATTAAGGTTCACTCGTTGGCGAACTAAATGACTACTTTTCACAAAATCGCAAATAGATACAAAAACAAAAATATTTTTTTTTGTTTCATTTCTTTTCTTTTCTTTCTTTGTTTTAAAAAAATATTTCACAATGATATTATATTGAAATCCATTCAAAAATATGTAAGTTAGAAACCTTCCATAATGAAAGTAGTTGCTGTCAAATAACAGAATAAGGTTGCACAAACCACAACGTGACGTCACCGCCATTGGGTTGCGCGTGTAGAAAAGAGATAGCGAGACGTTCCCAGCCCCAGAACACAGGAATCATACCTTCTGTTATGTGTTCCCAGCACTGTTCTTCTTACAAATTTTTGCTATTTAATTTTATTAACACTAGCTTTTGTCAGAATTCCGTACCGGAGTCTGTGGTTCCTAGTACAACCCGGAGGCCTTTAAATGATAATGCAAGATAATGGTCAACCGCGACCCTATCAATAAAAAAATTAAAACATCATAGTATCAAAAAT
Organism: Mythimna albipuncta; assembly: GCA_929112965.1. Classification (NCBI taxonomy): domain Eukaryota; kingdom Metazoa; phylum Arthropoda; class Insecta; order Lepidoptera; family Noctuidae; genus Mythimna; species Mythimna albipuncta. The sequence continues at coordinate 6,679,142 of OV815973.1, forward strand.
AGAGCTTGTGTGTGCTACACAAGTAGGAGGCTGATGAATTATTCCAGCTGGCTACTAGATAGCTCCTGCTACTAAATAAAACATTATTTTTACTACCACGACCCTTGAACTCAACGTGTTATTAATGTACAAGAGTTCGATCGATGCCGTGTCCGCGATAGTCGGTGACACACAGAGGCGTAGCTACCGCCGTATCAATGACACGGGGGCCCCACGTTACAGGGGTCCCGGCGAAGTGTATAAAAAATCGTAATATGTTATCTACAGTCTTTTTGTATTGTCATGAAACTACTAGTAAATAAATAATTAAAATATGATAATTCCTTGTCATTTTAGCCGAAAGACGTTTATACTGTTGGACATATTATGTAGACCCCCCTAAGGCCCTAAATAATAAATATGATATAATGTTCTAATAATGTATGGCTAGATTAGCTAGCTCCGTTCGTTCTAGAATTTTTTACATAAGATAAAAATAAAAGCTTAACTATCCTAGTCCAGAATGCTCCATGTTAGATGCGGGGCCCCTGACGGCCTAGCTACGCCCCTGGTGACACAGCACCCATCTATTATTCAACGGCTGCACTACCACACTACCAACTGTTGCAAAATTTAGGAAATATACGTGCTTCGATATTAAAGAGGTGGGTAGCCTTGAAGTTATCAGATCGTTTAAAAATCTGCGGAGCTACGAATTTTGTACAACACGATCGATCGGCTTCGATCTATACATATATAATATATAATGTATAACTGACTGACTTTCATATTAACGCACAGTCGATCCTACTGGGACTAGGAAGATCAAATTGTGCTAAGGCTTCCCTAATGACGTAGGCGAGCACTGTCATATTTTTATAAAATTTTTCAGCTGAAAAACGTCCTATGTTGGACATAGACCTCCCCCAAGTATCGTCATAGTGACCGGTCCTGTGCGTCTCGCATCCATCGGATTTCCGCGACCCTCACTAGGTCCACCTTGTGGGAGCTTCCAATGGTGCGTGTTCCGGTACGAAGTCGAGTCGCCATTCCAGAACCTTTCGTCCCCACCGACCATCTGTTCTGCGAGCAATATGCTCGCCCACTGCCACTTACTTAAGTTTGGCGATTCTTTGGGCTATGTCTGTATCCTTGGTTCTCCTGCGGATATCTTCATTTCTGATGTGATCACGCAAGGAAACTCCGAGTACAATTGCCAAAACGGATCTTGAGCGCTCGGCGTCAGAGTGGAAATCGCTTTGCGCATTCCATACATTGGCGAGCTAATCGTTGTCGTTGTTACATACATGCAGCAGCGCAGGGAGCAAATCATACGTCTATGACGCGATAGCGCGACGAGCCAATCACTGACACTTCCCGCACCCGCGTCTCACTTCGCACCACTAAAGAGACTGAATATTTTACTTCTGCGCAACTTGAAGCCAGCGCTCAAGATCCGTGGCGGCAATTGTAAAAGTGAAACGGGGTTCCAAAGTTTGTATGGAGAAACCTATTGGCACACGAGTGAAGCCGCTGGCAGAAGCTAGTGTTCTCTAAGCCAGAAGAGTATTTTATTCAAACGCACTAATCTCAGGAACTCCTGGTTTTTTTCAACCAGCTGCTTTTAACGTTAGATACCCCATTTATCGAGGAAGGCTTTTAGATATGTAACATCACGCTACAACCTATAGGAGCGGAACAGTAACCAAAGACGTGGGGCACAACTATTATGTTATAAATCTTAACGACCGCATAATTTGTCAGTATTAAATAAATTTTAATGGATGTAGTTTAAAACCAAACTAGCCAGAAAACAGGTTTCTACTTTAGGTTCATAAACTACGCGCAAACTTGCTTAATTAACAATAAAGATATTATTAAGAGGCGCGTATTTTATTTATTAAGGTCTAAAGTGCCCGAGAAGTGCCATTAAACCATAGATAGACAGTGCCTTTCTGAAGCCGCTACGCCTCGGTAACGGCTAGGTTAATAGGTATAAATTGAAAAAATATATATTTAACTAGTATTTTGAATTTATTTTTTCTAAAATAAAAGTAGCCTATGTTACTCCTTATTACATCAGCTACCTGCCAAAAAACGTTCTGTCAAAATCGGTCCAGCCATTTCAGAGATTAGCCGGGACAAACAGACAGACAGACAAAAACTGTATAAAATGTTATTTTGGTGTATGTACCGTATACCTATATATATTCATAAGTATGTAGTAAAAAGCAGTTATTTCAATATTACAAACAGACACTCCAATTTTATTTATATGTATAGGTATGGATGTATAGATAGAGATTCATGAACAACATTATCAATGGCTTTTTCGTGCGATTATAACCCTTTATATTTATTAAATCTTTATGCACAAAAAACTGTACAAAGGCGGACTTAATGCCTTAGGCATTATCTGCCAGTCGACCTTAGGGTGGTGCAGAAACATAACATCTTGGTGCTTTTGTCTAAAAAAAAATTTATCGATCTTAAGAAACATTTTTACACATAAAAAATATTCTTCAAAGTGAACATAGCTTTAGTAAATTAATTAATATTTCGCAAAGATATAAAGGTCAGCGGGGCTCTATCCGGGCGCAGCAGGCGATAAAATGCCGAAATACTCGTACTGCCGCCTAGGCGGGTACGAGTGTTGTGTCCATTTAAATTCGGCCAGATGTTCAAGGCCCTATAAGCCTTACAGTGATATCTCAATTCCGACAGCTCGCTCTAACAATGATTGCACAAGTATCTTCAGAGGCCTTAGTGCGCGAACGAACGTTAACTCGATCCATTTGACGAAAAATTCATAGTCATAGAAAGAAAAGAAAAGAAAGAAAGAAATAATTCAACAAATTCAATTCAATATAGTAATAATACAAATACAAAATATATCATTACGGGACATAAATATAAATCATAAATCATTATAAATCATTATGGGACATTTATAATTCATCAACAGAATATAGACACCTATTCAACAGGATATCCTTAAGCCGGGTTTTAAAAGTATTATTGTAGATAGTGCTTTTTATATATAAAGGTAACTTATTACAACTTGACTGATTGATATTGTGGACTGTGGTCCACAATATTGAAATTCGGTTGTATTTTATAATATCTTTTCTACGTGTACCTTCCCTAATTTGCCGCTGTTCTGTAGTCTCATATTCGTGGATGACTTGGCCAGGAATTGAATTGAACTTTTTATGGGATTGTTTAGGATGTATAGCTCCATCCCTATTTCTCGCTCGTACGACTGACAATTTACCACGTCATGGTAAGGGCTCAGATTGGTCAAGAGCTTGGAGCGGACCAATCGAAGCGCCGAACGTCATAAACGAGACGATCGCGTGTCCGTAAACAAACTCGCACAAGGTATACCTCTTTCATCTTTTCAGGCATACTGAGCTATCGCTGTTGGGAGAAGAACAACACCATATAGATTATTAAAGATATAGCGGGATCTACATTAGATCAATGCAGACGACGCGCGTCTGATTTGTACGTATTGTAAAACGACGTCGCGTGGCGTGGATCTAGTGTAGCTCTACATGTCGAGTTTCCATATAAAATGTATGGAAATCCTACTCCTACAGCCTACCAGCTTACGTGGGACACGTGTGCGCAGTGTATACCGACAGCGACAGCTCAGTGTGATTTAGCTTGGTTGGTTGGTATGGTTGGTATGGTTGGGACTGTCCGATTTGTAGGAGTGTACAGTCGTGAAGAAAAGAGTTAAGCTAATAAATATTATATCAACATAGATTATGGCAATAATATTTTCTACTTTCACGTAGATGGAGCCGCTGGCTGAATATACTAGTAGCTAATAGCAATAACGCAGAAGACGCCGCAAAGGTCAACAAAGTGTTCTTAAGTTTTTCTATCTAAAATTTTGAATTTTGATATAATATAATCTATACATATGATAAAATCGTAGGAAAGTCAAAACTGTACATTGAATATTTTTTAAAAAGAATACTTGGGGCGTGATCTACAATCGATACCGAAGCCAAAAATTCTATGTGGACTTGGTTTCCGAAATAAATGAATTTTAATTTAATTTAATTTAAAAATATAGTTTTTAGAATTTTTGTCTGTTTGTCTGTATGTATGTCCGGGATAAACTCAAAAAGTACTGCATGGATTTACTTCAAATTTTGCATGAATATTACTTAGAGGTCGGGTCAACATATAGGCTACATATTATCACGCTATCACCTACGGGGGAGGAGCTGTGAATCTTTATTTTTCTTACGCATTCTGTGACAGCGTGTAATATAAGGACACATATTTTAATGTTGTTTTTGAGTAAGTCATGCTATTATCTAGCTTTACACTATAAAAACTACGCCATTAAAGTAACTTGGGCAGAGAAACATAGTTTAATTAATGTTAGTAGTATAAACACAATTTTAAAGCAGCGCCATCTATGAGATTTCATCAAAATCAAATCAAGTTTATGTTAACAGTTTTTGGAAATTAATCATTTAAATTTGATCATGTTGGCGACGTTAGTAGTTAGTTATTCTTAAAATTCATAGATGGTAATGTGCATTTTCTTCATATTATAGTTCGTTTTGACAAATTCAAGTTCCAACAAAACCCTCAAAATCTTGAGCAGAGTTGAGGAAGACAATTTAAAAAAAATGCGGTGTTAGGTATTACATGGTGGCATTTCTCAGACTCTGTGAAGTCGACCAGTTTGCGAAATCCCTTACGTATGACGAGATGCCTTCATATTACACGTACGACAAGCAAAGGGATGTATTCAACCGACATCGACGAGGAGGTGCTGTGGAAGGTTTTTCGGGAATTTTCAAGGACACCGCATTGGGTAGGGCTTATACCGTGCACCCGAATAGTGGCGAATGCTATTTTCTGCGGTTGTTACATCACACTGTCCCAGGCTCAACGTCTTTCGCTTTTCTGAGGACATTTCATGACGTGGAGTATCCCACTTACCGCCCAGCCTTTTGCCTAATTGGGATGACACTCTCGTGGAGGCAAGCGTCAGTGACAGTCCCAGCCACATGCGTCATCTACTTGCCGTCATCTTTACTTTACTTTGCCGGCGACAATCCACTGATCCAATATGGGTTACCAGCTCTCCAATCATCACCACATCAAGACCGTGGAAATCGGGAGTATAACGCTGAAACAAATTGCGATCCGGGCGAAATAACCACCATACGAAATTACCATGTCGCTTTGTTCTCTTGAGAGCAAAAACAAATTTATGACACCGTCCTTGAAAGCGTTGGTATGACACCGTCCTTGAAAGCGTTGGGCAAAACCAGGGTAAAATGTTTTTCTTGGATGCTCCTGGTGGAACAGGAAAAACATTTGTTACCACTGGCATACTTGCAGAGGTCAGGAGCCAAGGCAAAATTGCTATTGCTGTAGCGTCGTCAGGAATCGCTGCCACACTGCTTCCGGAAGGCAAGACAGCATATGCCATGTTAAAATGCTGCCATCGATTTAGAGAGTGCCGAAACGCCTGTTTGTGGTGTGTCACGTAACAGCGATAAGGGACACGTGCTCAAGGATTGCTCTCTGATGATGAGTGTACGATGGCCAATAGGAAGGCAATTGAGGTCGTGGACAGAACCCTGCAGGACATCCACAGGAACTAACATTTGATGGATGGTGTCACAGTTCTGTTCAGTGGCGATTTCCGGCAAACACTTCCCGAAGTGACGCGGGGATCAAGGGCTGACGAGATGAATGCTTCGTCGAAACGATCTTCATTGTGGTCACGAGTTCGTACACTGCGCTTGACCATTAATATAAGAGCTCGGCTCTCTCAAGAATTCTCCGATGTCCTTCACTCTACCAGAAGAGAGAGGTGGACAGGTGGTACTTCCAGAGTCTCTCGGTAGAGTGGTATCCAGCTTAGAAAAACTCATTCACTGTGTGTACGGGGACATCAGTCGTATACCGCACCAGCAGAATTCTTGGGTGTGTGAGCGGGCCATTTTGACGCCCAAAAAAGATCAGGCTGCAGCAATTAACGAATGCATTCTCTCGGAAATTGAGAAGAATGAAGTGGTCTACACCTCGATAAACACTGTTGTCGAGCATGATGATGCCACACGTTATTCCGTGGAATTTCTGAACTCCCTGTCAGCAAGAGGACTTCCGGCGCATACCATCAAGCTGAAGGTCGGTGTCCCGATTATGCTTCGAAGTTGTGACGGGACCCGCCTCAAAGTCATCTCGCTCCACACAGACACACCATTGAGGCGGAAATTCTTACGGGTTGTGGCGTCAGCGAGGCAGTATTTATACCACGCATTCCCCTCATACCCCATAACTTCCCTTTCCAGTTCAAGCGCGTACAGTTCCCCGTGTGTGTTTGCTTCGCGATGACCATCAATAAGTCGCAGGGGCAGACACTGGCGGCAGCGGGTGTCAACCTCAGGACGAGTTGCTTCTCACACGGGCAACTGTACGTCACTTGCTCCCGCGCCACCAGTCCTGACTCTCTTTACATTTTGGCTCCTGGCAGTATCCGTACCAACGTAGTTTATAGGGAAGTCTTGTAAGGTATGATACCTTTATACGTATTTTTACTCTTATGTGTCCTGGAATGTATTTCTGCATTATTTTCTCCATTTCCTTCAGTCACATCTTATGACTGAACTCAGCAGGATTCTCATATAACTCTCTTCCCTAGCTTCGTTTGCGAAAAAAACTTATATTATAATGCTATTTTAAAAGTTGTTTATTTATAATGCTATAGCGACACTGGCACCTTAGCTATTTTAGTGCTGTAGAGGCTTCACGCAGACGACGTCGCGGGCAGCAGCTAGTAATATATAATAATATTCCACAACTATCACACAACGCCGTCTAGTCCCAAGCTAAGCGTTATATTTCTAAATACATACATATTATAGATAAATAATAAAAAATTAATATATATATATATATATCTTCGGATTGACTTAGAATTATAAGTTCATATATACTTTATTTAAAGGTACTACGTTATGCTACGTTATTTCTTTTATTATTTACGTTATTTAGTTTCTTTGTGATTTTCATTTTCTCCTTTCGTATAATTTTCACGGACAAAGGAAGCTAACTTAAGTGACTCAAAATACATAAAGACAAGTATTCTTTCTGCAGAAGGTCGCAAGTTCAATCACCGCTTGGTGCAAGTCACTTACAATAATTACAATGTAGGTAAGACTTCATATAACGTACTTACACGTAGGATATCCGGGAAAGTAATTAAATTATTATAATAACTAACTATGAGATGCAGTGTCTGCATCACTCTGAATATTCTTCATCACTCCGAACTTCGGCTGGGAATAAATTCTTTTTAAGAATCATATTAATGGTGAATGCGTATTTCTTCGATGATACTTGGAAAATAAACTAAATACTTCGTTTTTCTTTCTTTCTTTCGAATAATTGACTAGCCTGTTCGTCTAGCGGTTAGTAGCCCTGACTGACTTCTATGCCAGAGGTCGTGGGTTCGATCCCCACCCAGGGTAAATGTTTGTGCGATGAGTACGAACATTATTTTGTTGTGTCTGGGTGTAATTCTGTACCTCAGAGGTAAACAATATTATGTGCCAAAAACAAAATTTTACAGGAGAGACAAAAATGCGCAGATCGAAACTTTAAATGTAATTTTGACGTAGTTGCTCTAAAGATATTGGAAGAAACTCAACGGTATTTTGTTTTTATTATTACACGGAATTATTACACAGAAAAACAAAATCGAACTTTTTTTTTGTTGCATGCAATTTTTCTACTGTTGTTTACTAATTTGGGTGCGCTGATTTCAAATCTACCCTCAGATTTTTTGTGGCAGCTCTAGTTAGTGAGATACAGGTACCGTCTTGAATTTACTTAAGCAGTCGATAATTTCTATCAATAGCAGTGTAACTAAACTAGTTTCTGTATAAATTTTATTATGTCTTCCTCAAGAAGGACGTGTTTAAACAGCCCTGACTGTTTTTGTGTTATTTGTGGAGAATATATGTTCAAAAAATTCCGTTTGAACGTGTCGGACTTCGTGAAAAATACATACTTTGACTACTTTGGGTTTCCTTTGCCGACTAACGCTAAGCCCTGGATACCTAGTTTGGTTTGTAAAACTTGTGTTGAGTCTTTGAGATTATGGGCAAACAAAAAAAGACCCTCTTTTAAGTACAAAGCTCCTATGATCTGGCGTGAACCATCCAATCATCACGATGACTGTTATTTCTGTGTTACGAAAATCATAGGAATAAACCATAAAAATTGTTCGAAGTGGGTGTATCCCAACTTAAAATCTGCTATAAGACCAGTCTTGAATACTAGTGACACACCAGTACCACAGCAGCCAACAAACCAATATATTTATATATTTCATCAACTATATAAAATCTTCAGAACATCCAGATGAGTGCAGCCAACAAACCAATAATGACGACTGTAGTAGCGACAGTGATTTTGAAAAATTTCATCAACCATATGACAGATATCGAGAAATGTGCATGGGAAGAATTTGTTTGGGTAGTGAGAAATTTTTTGGGGAATAGAAAGTCTGATGGCTACATTCAGCACGTTGAACAGTTACTAATACACTTTCAACGGCTAGGATGCAACATGAGTGTTAAGCTTCATTACCTTCACAGCCATCTAGAATATTTTCCTGAAAATCTTGGTGACCTAACCGAGGAGCAAGGGGAGCGTTTTCACCAGGATATTCGTACCATGGAGGAGAGATATCAGGGTTACTGGAACGAAAATATGATGGCTGATTATTGTTGGAGCATTCAAAATAGTAATCCTAACACACCTCACGCGAGAAAGTCATATAAAAGAAAATTTCATTCAGAATAAACATATTTAATAAATTTTTATACCTTAAACTGTGTGCATTATTAGTGAAAACCCCCGTCGCTTCATAGCCACTAAACTAGAGCTGCTACGTAAAAACGGCATATGTATATGAAATCAGCGTGTAAAAACTATTCAGATTCATGAAAAAAATTTCATGCAACAGACATGCTGTTTTCCTGTGTTATTATAGCATTACACATAATTACAATAAAGTTAATTCTTATCTAATTTTGTGGACTTGACACTATTTACCGCTTAGTATAAATTAACTTATATGTTTTATGACGACATTATGATATCGTTCTATTGTTTACCTCTAAATAAAATTTATGAATGCTATTGAAATCTGGCATTTAGAAACATTGTTTCTTTATAGTAGGTTTTTATTGGGGTGGGAAATCATTTAATGCCATTTTCTGACTGACTAAAAACCCACTCCTGTTCCTTCCTCCAGGGCCGTGTTTTCCTTTCAGAAACCAACCCTTGGCCCCAGTAGGCTTTGACCCTGCTGGGCTCCTACGGTTTGCTTGAGGCGCGCGTGGAACAGTTCGCACCGTTGATGACTTGAGCTCGGTCTTGACGGTTACCATACGGTCGGACGGTGAGCTACCCATTGCTCACCGTCCGCAAGCCCGCGCCAACGGTGGTCAGAAATCGGGATCAGAATCGCGGTGTTTGGAGCGTGATGGCCGCTTCCTTGCGCATGCACGTGCAGCCTCCTCTTTTGCTAGCTTTACTGCTTCAAAGGAGGCGACCGTCTGCCACTCCTCCTTACTTCGGACCATGGTCTGTACCAAGGAACGGTGCGAGCGACCGATCGCCCCCACGAAGACACGGCGCCGCTCTGCTCAAATGGGGCACACCTCTGATCTCTCACACCTTATGATCCACCGTGTCTTTCAGGCGGTCCACATAGTGGTGGCACCCGGACGTTACTTCCACACAAAACCGATGCAGGAACTTCCCGAACTGACCCTGTCCGGTGAGGACGCCATTGGGTCTACCCATCTACTCCTCAAAGAGTAGACATACCCCCATAATCATGGCGTGTCCAGCACTGGGTTGCGACAGTCACTGACACCATTTCTCATTCAGATAAATTATTTATCTACAGTAAGTATGTATTCAGAAAATATATAAGTATGTTTATCAATTGTCTAGTACTCATAGCACAAGCTCTGTTTAGTTTGAGACTAGACAGCGTTGTATGGTGGTTGTGGAATATATTATAATTCGGAAAGCCAACTTCAGAGTGGTCAACATATTTTGACCGTAGTATGTAAGACATACATATAGAAATCTATATGTGTCAAAATATAATGTTGGCCACTCTTGTGTCTCCATCACTTTCTAAATTTCCACTTTTAAAAAACAAATTAGCTTCGTTTAACGTTTCGCCATGCACTGTACTGTTTCTTCTGAGGTCGTACAAAGGAGTCAGTATCGCGTGCTGTCAAGTCGCACGTGCTTTGAAATCTAATGAATTTGTAATCTAAATGATCGATGGTCCTCCTCCTTGCGTCGTAGGTAGCGCGGTGTCATGGTATCCTATTGTTTAGTTGTCTTCCTATATCCTTATCATTAGTTTGTACTTCAATGAGGACGCGCGATTTGACCTATGGCAGGAATGGCGAAATTATGGCACGCGTGCCAGTAGTGGCAATGAAATTCGGCCACACCAATAGAAAATTACTTAGCATCGAGATGATTTGCAACAATAGAAATCACACCAACTTTTCCTAAGTACATTACGACTGCTTTACGAATTTTGCAAAAGTTAAATAGTAGATATGAATAGCGTCTAGCTTTGTTTTTTTTCTTCAATAAATCACCAACAAATATTAGAGGCACGGCAACAAATATTGTGTTCTCAAAAGGTTTCGTGCGAATCGGTGGGATGACCACCATGTACCTACCGGTGGTGTAAGTAGGTACTACGTCTGGTGGCCCGATGATGGAACGCTTGGCGGGAATTAAATTATGTAATTCTAACACCCATTCACCAAAATGCAATCGGTAGAAAACCGCCAGGCTAGCAACTTCAGGTCCAAAGTCCCTTACAAAACGGGATGTATGGTCACTTTGGGCAAGCATGACACGTGGTAATTTTTATTTGAAAGCCGTTTCCAATATCCCAACTGGTAACTATCATCATTCTCTTACCCAATAAGGACAAGTGAACGACCTCAAATTGTTTGGGGCACCGATCCCAAATAATTTGAGGTCATTCACTTGGTCAAAAAAAGGGGGCCCTCTTCTAAGTATTATCATTTCTCTAGCCTTTTTCAACTAACTTGGGGTCGATTTCCAATCTAACTGTGTTTTGCATGGACCGAGTGCTTATTAGAGCTCGCACCCCAGTTACTGGGCAACCCGATACGCCTTGGATAGCCTGATGATCAGACTTTTGGGCGTCGGATTACCTGTACGACTGGCAAAGATTTACAATGACAACCATTTGGCTTTTAGGTACCTATTTTCCGAGAGGCACGGGGCTAGATACACTTAGAAAAGTACATACGTAAGTTGGTTTTTGTTGTCTACAATGTTTTTTGCGCCAAAATAAATACTTTTCTTTCTTTCTTTCTTTCATACGGGCTCGCCTTTCTAAACATATAAAGTAAACGTAGTGGTAGTAGTATACCTAAGTATATATTTATTAGGAGGTACGTGTCGTACGTATTTTATTTCTTTACCAATAAGTTGCACCTACCATGTTATGTTATTGCACCACCGCAAGGTCAGGAAAAACCGGCCAAGAGCGTGTCGGGCCACGCTCAGTGTAGGGTTCCGTAGTTTTCCATCCGTCACAATAAGTGTACCCACTTATGAGTTTAAAAAAATGCTTGCCTATAAGACTATACAACAAACTTAGTCCAGAAATTATTTTGTAGAACCTTTTTGTCTTTTTGTACAAAAACTGTTCGTTACATCAAGTTCAAAATAATTTTCCTAGAAAGTCCTTATAAAGTTCTACTTTTCAGATTTTTTTCATATTTTCTAAACTTATGGTTCAAAAGTTAGAGGGGGGGGGGGGGCGCATTGTTTTTTACTTTTGGAGTGATTATTTCCGAAATTATTGACATTATCAAAAAATGATTTTAGTAAACCCCTATTCATTTTTAAATACCTATCCAACGATATATCACACGTTAAGGTTGAAATTAAAAAAAAAATCACTTCCCACTTTACATATAGGGGGGCTACCCTAATAAAACATTTTTTTCCAATTTTTATTTTACCACTTTGTCAGCGTGATTGATATACATAATGGTACCAAATTTCAGCTTTCTAGTGCTAACGGTCACAGAGATTAAGCGAGGACGGACAGACAGACAGACAGACAGACGGACAGACAGACATGGCGAAACTATAAGGGTTCCTAGTTGACTACGGAACCCTAAAAAGGACGGAAAAATCTATGCTATGCGTTCCAAATGAGAATAGGACCGATTGCTATGTTTTGACGTCTCGTCGTACTGTGAATCGAAGAAATTTTAGCAAAATCGAAGAACTCAGAGATGAGTAAAATTGAAGAACTGGATTCTAATTAAATCTTTTTCGTTCGCAGTTCATAAATAAATTAAAATTTTCGTGAATTAATTAAAGTTTAACTTTCCTCGATTTGACAGTAAATCGTGACGGCACAAAATGGCGATCGATCCTATTCTCATTTGGAACGCATTGCTGTATGATTCCTGTGTTCTGTGGCTGCTTTATTCTAAGTGACTAGGCTATATTTTATGTGCATGGATAAAGCTGTGGGCAAAGCTAGTGTCCTAAATAGTTGACTCATTGCCATAATTATTGTCTACTATCAAGTTAAACCGTATCGACTGAAATCACAGGTAGCTGTACATTTTTTTAAGGTACAAAATAGTCAAATATAAATATTTCATCTGTATACTCAAAATGTTTTAGTTGAAAACCAGCGTCAGGCAATTGCAACGTATTGCCGGTAGTGCGTAGTTGTTAGGCTGCAGGGGGGACTTCATTGACGCAGCCGTGAGACTCACATTGTTACCGTTGCTTTTTTTTCTGTGTAAAGTTCTGTGTGCCAAATAAATATGTTTTCTTAAGAAGAATGAATATATTATGATTTCTTAAGAAGTCTTAGCATTTGGTCAGATTTAAAATTAAATCATGGCAAATTAGTATAGCAATTTAATATGTAATTAGTGTTAAACGCACCATTAAGTACATTAAGTGCGGTCTCATTATATTAAGTTTAATGTTTTATTAATGTTTGTAACACGTGCTGCTACATATTTTAATGGTCTGCCTTTAAACTTTAAGATAAACACATTGTAATGACCTACCCAAGCCATTTTCTATGTCTAAATCTGTGTCATAGTTACGAGCAATTACGAGCTATATCTGCAGTGTTTATTTGTATCATGGTGATTTATTGATGCACTATTTCCATATTTAATAAACACTTGACTATAATTAATGACTAACTACTAATATCTATAACCGAACTACTGTTATATCTTACATTTACTGACTGCAATCCGTGTGTTGGTCAAACAGGATAAAAATTAAAAAAAAAAATACTATCTACAGCTGGTGATCTTACAAAGAGAAGATTAAAACCACAAAGCCGCAGAGTCGAGATCTTCAATAAATATGATAAATGGACTCCTTGATAGGTTTGTGGTTGTACATTGTATTCCAAAACAAAACAACAGCTTCAGAATTAAAAAAAAACTATGATCGAAGATTTATAAGACTTATCATGGAATGGACCAAATGCTTTTTACCTTTTTTTTTAGAACCAGTCGATAGTAACGCCCATTCAACCATCTTACAAACATACAGATAGAACCTTGAATTATTCAGATAAATACTCATTTTTTTTTGTAAACGGCGACCATGTAATACATTCTAAACAATCCTACGACTATAATGGGACCCATCACTTTAGCGTTCTCACAAATGACGTAAAATTGCTCCGACGTGATAAATCAACGAAATTGTCGCCCTTCGCCTACTTTCAGACGACTATGAGCATCTAAATGACAGGATTATGATATAATCTCGATTGGTGAAACCCCAAACTACATAACTAGTGCAGGCGGTCGTGGCTTGTTTACTGAAGTCATGGTTTCTCTATTTTTATTTGTCCGACTTGACTAACATTTTTTTTTGTTACCAAATGACATCATATAAATGACAATAGTTACAATTTCGTGATATTTGGTCTAAATAGGTGTAATTTGTATAGGGCCGAGAATAGTCCCATTGGGGACACCTAAAGTTGCCGACATGCATGAATATAATAATGCTAGCTTTGGTTTTAGGGAAAGTGGAATTAGGGTAGCGCTGGTGAAGTAGCAACGGTATGTTACAAATAACTTTGGTCCAGTATAAACCCTGTGGGACGCCTGAGGAGAGCTCTGAAATCTTGTAAAAAAACATTTGTATTGTTTAAAGTGTTAAATAGTAAAAAAACTATCACGGTAATTAAAAGCTTACCATGTTATGAGTAGATATTTTAAATAAGTCAAGTTGTAAGGATGTTATATTAAACTATGATTTTACTATAAGGGAAAGGTTTTAATAATAATAAGTGAACAGCGAAAAAAAAATTGTAAGACAAAGTTTAGTGCAAAATGTAATTAAGGTAGAAAGATTTCTTAGAGATGCTCTTCGAATCAAATAAGAATTAATGGAGATAAACCAGTTTTGAAACTCATCAAACAAGGAAGGTTTTAAGTAAATAAATAAAAGCGGCTTAATGATTTTACAATGCATGCATCCTAAGTTGCTGTCAGTCAGTTTGGAAAAGAAAATACCTAAGTATATGTTTTATCACCAATTATCAAATTTCCCATACCGATCTAGGAGCACCCTTTTTGCTCCTAGAGCAGAGCTGTCAGGTTTTTAATGACTAAAATTCACCTGAATTCCTTTAGTTGCATATAGTTAGTTTCAGGGGAGAGGTAACTCTTTGGAAACACATATTAATCCGATTTAAAAAATTCAATCACTGGTAAAAACATACGGTTGCATGGCTCTCATAGCTTACCTACTCTATATCCCGGATAAAATGGTTCACGTGGGATATATGCCTCAGAAGCAAAGCTGAAGGTTAAAACACTAAAAACATTTTAAGATTTCTTAGAAACTTGGAGTAAAGCGTCTTATTATGTTTATCCTGTAACAGTCTACCTTATCGAGTCATAGCTAGTAAACAATAGCCGAATTTTCTAAGAAGGCGCCAAATTGCACACACGTGCGTTACGTATTGACATAGCACACGCGCGTTGTACCAACTGACGACTGTTCTGCACCAAGTTACGCAAAAATTGTCACAAATGATGGTTTAAAAACGAAATGAGCGACAAAGTAGACCAAACTCACTAATATGATTTTAACTGGGACACCTTCAACTTATGTAAGCGGTCATTAAGCTGACCAATACAAACACAGACGCGTGCATAAGATTGCTATAATTGTACTGCAAATTATTTAGGAAATTAGATAACTGTTCATTGCAAGCTGCAGCATTATACCAATCACTTTTCCTTAATCGTTAATTACTAACAAAACACACGTTTTCCAGATATGAATCTATTACTTATAGCTAAATGTTAATTTGTTAGCGATTGTAAATCTTTGTGCCAAAAGAGTACGACATACATAAATTGACGAAAATATCAACAGAAACCTGTACTCATTTATAGAGTCAAAGTGGACCTTAACAGGTAGTAAAACTGGAGAAACCGACCGTCCTTCGACAGCCTACAACATGATCGAAAAGCTTGAAACATGTCGCCAACAGGAAAACAGATATTATAGAGAAATTGCAACTTACCTGCATGTTGGGGCTTTGGAGTGACGTAGTGAGTAGTTTGAAGAATCGAAACACTTTTACTTTTGATGCACTAGTGAGCCGTTTAGTAGCGATTGACCCGGATCTTGGTGTTATGATTTCTACAGTATTTCACGATATTTTCTCGTAGTCAGTCAAGCGTTTAAGCGTACGTCTGGTTGGAGAATGCTGGAGCGAGCAGTGGTGCCGTAACCTCTTACTTAACTTGGCAATCCCCCCTTTTCAACTTGCTTTGCTACTCGATGGCCTGCACCGAGATTGTGCGTCAACGAGCCAACGTTACGTGAACGCAGCGAGAATAAAACACTAATTATTGTATTCATATATTATTTTATTTTAGGCACATAATGAGAACAGGAAACGGATTATGTTACATGTGTTGAAAAATAATAAAAAAATACAGCAGAAATTGATGTTACATGTGTGTGCCGTGTTTGTTGTTATTTTCCTCTTTCTTATAGTTCAGTAGGTTACTACAGTGTGTGTTATTTATGAATGAAATAATTGCAAACAGGACAGTAGCTAATTATGTAGATATTGTAAAATAAATATTTTTGTAGACACAATTTGTAGGTCAATTACTTAAGTAATAAATCGGTAAACAAATAATTAATTAATGTTTGCTAATCCAGATAATAACAGTCGTGACGAATAATATTGTTCCCAATTTATTTGTTTAATTACTTAATGGTCAAATATGTAATTAACCTAACAAGGTAATTCATAATTAAGTAAGTGAAAATGAGCTCAATTTGACAATGACAGTCTTAACTAATTCGTACTTTCAACAATAACAATATTATTTAAATATGTTTGATTTTATTCAATTGGCAACTGGGTAAATACCTGTACCACTACCTATTTTGCCAACTATGTAGGCTACATCTACTTTTCTAAGACTTATATGGAAACCAAATCGCTCTATTTTAGAAGCTAAGTCAAGAGCTAATGATCAATCTACTCACAGTTTGTTTGAATGTAAGTGGAAAATAAATACATATCTATCCTATACATATATAATAAATATAATAATGCTAACATTATTAAATTAGGAACATATAATATTAAATTTGAAAATTGAAAAATTTTAAAATTTTACTTTTTTTCAGTATATGAAGAATCTTAAAAAACTAGTAAAATTTTTCACTTCTAAAACTGACCAGTTTAAAACATCGATATTTGAAACTAGGGCACCCAATGTAAATTACAATATCTACAGTACCTACACTAAGTATATAAACCAATTAGAGGTAAGCTCAACCGCCATTACCTATGATTTTCCAGAAGCCACATGACAAAACTTATCAAGAATTTTTTTGAGACTAATTTTCGAGAAAACAAAACCAACTTGAGACATCATAGAGTCAATCTATGGCAACATATTTTCGTATTTACCTCATGATGTAACTTCGGTCCGCATCTTACTTTTTGCATGCTAAAATACTGAATAGACCGTTAAAATACTGTATTCCATACTATCACAATTATGCGCCTATTCCATTACATTATAAAAAAATAAAATTAGTTTATGTTTGGTTGGTAGAACTGATGTGACAGATAACGTTCTTAATTTAAATTCAGCCATATTGGCGCACGATTTTCGCCCACTCCCATGGGTAGTTTCGTTGGACAAATGCAAGGGTTCGTCGGATTTGGCGCGTTTCCTGCATCGAACACTGCGGGCATGCCCCTCGGAGGACTAACGGAGCCAATGCTGGAAAAAAAGGGTGTGTGTTATACAAAAACTGGTGTGACAGACCTGACAAAGTAAGTAGCAAATGAAATTAAGAAAAGACGATAATCGATAATGATATCGAAAGAACGAGTTTTGAATAAAACACTTTGTTTTATTTCATTGATGTTCCTGGTTACGCCCTTATTGTCAATTAGGTATTCGTATGATAGATAGAATTTGAGACACTTTATTGATTGGTAGAGAATCGAAATTATATCGTATCATCCTATTCACTCTAGCCTAAATTATAGTCGGACGAGAAGACTGCAGCAAGCAAGTTATTAGTTATCTTAGGTACCTATAATTATCATTTTATATGTGCTATCCAATATGTAGCATTCCATTATGAGCAGCTTCCACCATTGTATTTAATGTTAAGTTGCTCAAGAGCTCAGTTTGGATAAACCCCGACTCTACTTGCTTCACTTGCATGGTTTTTGTTGGCAAACGAATATGCAAATGATTGAACGGTGGCACAATGATCACGTGCTGCCCAGGCTCTGGGGAGATCCCATTACAGTCTCCTTAGAGATGTATCCTACCTAGCAAGCGTTGTACAGAGAGGGTTCTGGGATACTCTATAAGAGGTTCTGGGACTAATGTACTGACTGATGGTAATAACTAGAATGATTTCAGTGATGTAAAGATCCCACACTCAATAGTTTTTTCCTCAAAAGCCAAGGCATCTTTTGAAGGTTTCTCCCTGATAATGAAAAAAATTGTGCCATGGTCAAAGCAAGTGTCATTCGCGATTCCTAATCCTAAATAATAGTACATTATGATATAAGTGTATAATGTTAGTGATTACCGTCGGGGTAATAAGACCCTCACCATGGGTCGGGTCTTAAGAGAGCCGAGAACGGTAATCACTAATTTTACTCACATGTATCATACGACGTTTTTCAATACACTTGTGAAGAAAATACCTAACTGTAAGATTAGTAACTTTTGTGGCGGTAAAAATCTGTTTTCATATGCGCGCCCATATTTTTTTTTTTTACCTTTCAGTACACTCACTGAAATGAGCAAACGGGGATTGACCAGCGACTCGTGGGGGATGACCTGCGCCCAGCCTGATACGAAAACGTGTTAAAATTATGGCGGGGGAGCGGTTGAACGATAAGGTTTTTACTACATTAAAGCACTAGTGCATAATAGTAGGTAATCAAAATGTCACAGTTTGATAACAGGGGCCATTATGTACCTAAGTGTAGTGCAATAAGACTAACTTTCTGAGCAAGTGTATTGAAAATAATATTAAAAACGCGAATGTGAATTTGTTTGGTAGGTTACGCTTTCACACTTGGAAAACTGCACACGGGTTCGATCAAACTATTTTAAGGCATACAATATTTTTTATTCAGGGAGAAGGTAGTACCGTACCTATGTCCCTTTGAGACAATATTTTCTTTCGACATTTACACGTCGTAAGCTATTAGCAGAATAGTTAACAGGCTAGTTATAAAATAAATATACCAAAGGCACTAGACAAAGTGTCACACATTCAAAATATCGAAATAGGACGGCAAACAGGATGTTTTTTTTTGAGGTGGGAAATCATCAAACGATTTCTCCAGCCGTTTCAGACTTTTACAGACTGAAACCTACCTATGTTCCTTCTTTTGCCGTTTGTGTTCTATGGCCACGGGAGCTCTTTAAAACGTTACCGCAGACCTAGCAAGCAACGGCTTTATAGTCTGTGTAAAAAGTCAACCGACTATGGAATTTTGTATATTATTTATTCATTTAAAAATGACTTATACTTTTTATAAGGTTCTTCTATTAGTAAACAATGATGAGATTTCAGAATAAACATTGATTATTATTTAGTGTTGACTACATCAGATTTCATTGTATCCTAACAATTAATCAAGTCTTTTGACTTTTTAGACAGACTCTACTGGGCCTCTTCAGTTTTACACTGGAAGATCAGGTGACATTTTGATAGCGCTTGACAATCCCATACATTTTTAGCATTTTGACAAATGCCATTGCCACGCTTTCACTGATAGAATGTTACTTGTCTAGAGCGAGAAAGAAAATAAGTTAGATTTTTTGTCAAATCTTTTTTATTTGTGACCTTAAACTAGTTTAGTATTTCATAGACAGTCAAATTCTGCAATCAGTCAAGCCTTTATCCGAAATTGTAGCATTTGGAAATTTCGAATTAACTAATTTATTTAATCAAAATAATTTTATAAGAAAAGTAAGAAGGTGGTTCAATGTCAATCATTTAAATTACTAGGCTATAATCGAAATTAGACATACGAGTACCAAAATACCAACATTAAGAAAACAAACAGTCTCGCGCCTTTGACCATTTCCTAACACCAAGGTATTACCGAGTTTCTAAACAGAAAAACCCGGCAACACTTTCAAGTGAACAAGGAATCAGACCAACAACCAAGCTGCTGAGCTTGCGCAAGATGCGTTGTTACAAGTGACAATAATGACATGACATTAAAATGTTATATTCTTCGGTTGGTAGTTGTGCTTTCGGAATTTGAATTAAAATTTAATAGGATAATAGCTCGGCTCGGCTCTGGTTGTATAAACTTATGAAGATTGTTCTTCTCCATAGATACCTAAAGACCAATATGAATCCGTGCACTAGCTTCTGCCGTTTTATAAGTGCCCATGTAGGCCTATGTGAAATAAAATATTTTGTTTTTTTCTATTTAGTTTTGATCTCTGCAACAAAGAGACTTTGCCCTTGTACATTTCACACCCTTAGAATGAAAATGTAAAAATCTAACTCAAAATCCCTGTAAATTCTGATTATGCTATAGACTGACTTCACACAGAGCTTATTCGGGCTCTGAGTTTATTTAATCACTAAGGAAATAATACGGTTGAGATACATAAAGTAGATATGTCACCCGTGTTTTGCTCATCAAATTGCAGTTTTTGACTTAGGTCACATTCTTCCTAAAGGTGCGATTCATTCGTAATCTATGATGGCTTCTGGGGTGAACAAATCATTAAAATTCGGATTTAGGGCAGAATGAAAGTAAAACAAAAGATCACATCTGGTTAGTGAAGTAAATATAAACGATGTGACGTAAACCGATTGGCTGTTGATAATGTTGTCACCCAATCACAGCAGTGGACACTCGATTTAAAATTCCTTAGAAATGTCAGATCCAAAAAGAATGGAAGATATTAAAGAAGCGTACCTAGCTGGAGGAACCAGGTACTCTTCTTAATTAGATTAGGGTTGCCGAATGACTGAGATGAGAGCAGAGGAGGTAACGGCAAGGGGACTTACGAGTTGTAGATCGAGGGTCTAAACCCTGCCAGACACATTACTTTGTGTAATTAATTTCATCACCACTGCTCTCAAAACGGTGAAGGAAAACACCGTGAGTTAATGCGGTATGTCCTAGAAAAAAATCTGAAGACATGTGGCATCCACCCACCCACACTGGACCCGCGTGGCGGTTTACGGTTACGGCCCTCTTATAGAGAGGAGGTCTAAGTTGAAGCAGTTAGAACATTAAAAGAAACCGAATGACTTTTTTTTCTCTCTACAGATAACGCCCAAATTCGAAGTTAATTACGAAAGGAAAGAATATCATCTACAACCTACATAGATGACGTCCTGCTAAAATAAAATAAGTATCTAATAATTCTTTCCTTGCATGTATGATAAAAATAAATTAATCTTGAACTATTTCCCTTCAAATGGCACATTAATATGCTTAAACTTGATACAACATTGAGTATGGGTTCCATACAAAAGTGCTCATTGTCTTTTTAATGAATATTTTTCATCCAGAATCTAGGCTTGCGCCCGGTGGCGTATCTGGCTGACTGGTTATATGATAACTTGAGCTGATGACGGTCCATCCACCCCCTTTTACTGAGAGGTCTTGAAAAGAGGCCTGTATCTTAATATGGCGTAATGGAACTGGTATACCTAAGCTGATTAAAATATTAGCTGTTCTATGGTCCATTCATAAGATGTTAGGAAAGAACCAAAAATATCTCAACGTCTGAAATGAACATTTGAACACTATAGAAATTCCACAGGAATATACTTTCTGATTTCTGTCACTCACTTCGAAGCCGTCTTCCAACTGGATCGCAAGGTCCTTCACCGAGTGCGCATTTGATGTGTCGCTGCATAATGTTCTTATCGGCCAGGGTCTGCTCTAATTGAGCGTCAGTCATTTGAGGCCCGGCCTGCACATGCAAGCCTGCCACTAAACCCACGCACACGACACTTAATACGATGATCTGAAAAAAAGATTACGGTCCTTTGTGATTTATGATTGGGGACGGTTTTTTTTTTATAACTTTTATGATAAGCCGTAAAAAGGTTGGGTCAATATTTTTGGTCGGTGTCACTGTCTGCACACTGTTTACTTTGTTCTTTTATTACAAGTGCGCGACGGTGTAATTATTAATTGATTTTAAAAGAAATACCACATATTTCATTTAAAATCAATTTAGTAATATTTAAAGTGATGTTTCCATTGATTTTCAAATCTATTTATCAATCAGTGGAAAATAAATTTGAAACCATGACTAGGATTTTTGACTAGTTGTTTAATAGTTTCTTTCTGATCATGTAACAGGCGCTTTTTCGTGTTTTCAAAATTTTGTTGAATAGATTCAAGAGAAAGGAGTAGGTCGGTAGCAATTATAATACAGTTAGTAATGAACACAAAGAGCTTTTTTTTTTTCAAAACTTCTTTCTAGTCATATACAAGAGGCGGTCAGTCATAGACATGACTCATTCAACCACGGATACATTCAACAGATTTGCTTTAGGATTTTCTTTCTACTTAAAATACGATTACAAAGTTCCGTTGAAACCGATTGAATAACATTCACGCAACGTATTAGTAACACGAGGGACGTGAAATCGGGGATTCCAATAATTTTTAATGAAATGTCTAGTTAAATTAATAAAAAATAATGATGAATTACATATCTAAGCTTGTAATTAATTTATGAATCACGTTTTTTTTTTTTATTAAATTCTTACCTGCATGTTGGTAACGCCCACTTTCCACAGATTATATTACAATTTAATCACTGAACTTGAAGTACAGAACGCGAACGGTGTCAATTATTTGGGTTACGCTGGCGTCGACGTTTAGGGAGCGACTGGCTATCATCGTGTTAATATTGTGACCGGGAATGCGGTCCTCCCCTCTTTGTGTGGTGATTATCTCGTTAGGGCTCGCTACTTTTTGTACTTCGTCGTTTTGGGTTGAGTAAATAAATTCAATTAACTAGGTGTCCATGTACTTAGTTAATGATAATGTAGTTATAACTGCTACTAATTTTGAACTTATGCATCGATATTGACAATAAAAATAAATACTTTGGTAAGTACTTACATATAATTTAAGATAAGTTTATATTAGAACTCTATTCTTTTTCTAAAATAAAAGTAGCTTGAGTTACCTACTCAATAAATCACCTATTCAGTAAAAGTTCTATCAAAATTGGTCTAGCCGTTACAGAGATTAATCAGAACACACGGATAGACTATCAGCTAGATAAAAATTTAAAAAAATATTTTTTGTCATAGGCCGGTACTTAAACACCGCTAAATTTTAATCGTTTTAATCCCGTGAGGGGTCGATCCGGCACATGAAACACTATCAATTTGTAAAGATAAAATTAAAAAATAACGTACCTTTTTTTCAAAACTCCGGATCGACCCTCCACCTCCAGGGATTAAAACGATTAAAATTAAACGGTGTAGAATATAGATAGGTACCTACTTAAGCATCTAATAAAAAAAATGTTTATTGATATTACAAACAGACACTTCAATCCACTGCTAGCTTCATAGATATCCGTGGCTTGCTTAGAATTCATATGACTGGATCTCGGAGCTGTTAAAAACAATCTTTTATACAATTTAATAAAACAGGCATTTCACGCGTTTTATGTACCCTTTATGTACCCATATCCTGTACCTACTTATAGTGAACTCGCCAGGGTAGCCCACAAAACTAAAATTTTCTTTATTTATTTATTTTTTACATTGGATCAGTAGTGTATAGTTGTATGGCGGCCGTAATGCGGAGTCAGTCTCACTTTATTAAATCGCTATTTCATAAAAAAAAAGTTATTCAATAGGGTTACCTACCATTTTAAATTACCTACCACTAAGCACTGAGGGTTTCGTGCAAACTACATTCCCGAATGGAGTTTCGAAGATTTTTCCGAACTGCATTTTTTTTTGTGACGTAGGTAAAAACGAATTACTGTTTTCAGATTTATTCCTACACATGTGCTATAAGACTTTGCTTTGTGCCAAATTTCAGGATTTTGGGTCAACGGGAAGTACCCTATGACCCTAAGGCTACCCACTGACCGAATTTCGATCTTTGACAGTATAAAATTTACGTTTTTTGCGACGTATCTTTTTTATTCGTTAAATTAGAAGTTTGATTTAATCGCAGACCTGAGTACATGTTTTAATTTCAACTCGATAACTCCACGCGTTCTCGAGATAAATGTTCTTGACAGACAGACAGACGGACGGACGGGTAACAAAATGCTCTACATGGGTTCTGTTTTTTTCTTTTTGAGGTACGGAACTAGGGTTCCTTGTGAAGAGAAGAAAAGTGAAGCCATGGACACTCCCGTTTTTAGGGTTCCGTAGCCAAATGGCAAAAAACGGAACCCTTATAGATTCGTCATGTCTGTCTGTCTGTCTGTCTGTCTGTCCGTCCGTATGTCACAGCCACTTTTTTCCGAAACTATAAGAGCTATACTGTTAAAACTTTGTAAGTACATGTATTCTGTGAACCGCATTAAGATTATCACATAAAAATAGAAAAAAAGCTATAAATTTTGGGGGTCCCCATACTTAAAACTGAAACTCGAAAATTTTTTTTTCATCAAACCCATACGTGTGGGGTATCTATGGATAGGTCTTTAAAAATGATACTGAGGTTTCTAATATTATTTTTTTCTAAACTGAATAGTTTGCGCGAGAGACACTTCCGAAGTGGTAAAATGTGTCCCCCCCCCCCCCTCTAACTTCTAAAATAAGAGAATGATAAAACTAAAAAAAATATATGATGTACATTACTATAAAAACTACCAACGAAAATTGGTTTGAACGAAATCTAGTAAGTAGTTTTTTTTTAATGCGTCATAAATCGAAAAAAATACACTATTATTCAAATCAAATCAAATCAAATCAAAGCATTTATTTCAAATAGACCATTTACAGGCACTTTTGAATAGTCAAATGTCGGTCAGTCCAAGAAAAGTGAAGATAAATTGCACGTTCCAAAGAGTAGGTCTCTATGGAGAAGAACGTGCAAGAAACTCCATGGACACTCTTTTAAATCATATATGTGTTACATATAATGCTTGGTTACATATTACTTGTTGCTTCTATCATGTGAGCACAATGTCGATAGTGAAATAAAAATGTAAAATAATTAAAAGATAGAAACTGAATTAAGCCACTGGCAGCTAAGAGATGACCAGTCCCATCTGACGGCACCCGTTCACGAGCATGACGCGCGCATCAGCCCCACTCAGCTCAACCATTTTGAAGGGAACTGAACAACCCAATAACACGTGCCACCAACAGCGAGACATTTGAGTGAGCATGACAAACTCTCAGCTGCCATGCTCGTAATGTCAAAAAAAAAAAAGTTTTAACCTAATAAAAATGCTCCATGGTGCTTCACATTCACAAACTTGGAAAAAGTGCTTCTACATTATACAATGCAATTGTGTCTTTCAAATTAAAAAATAATAATATTAGTTTCCAACTAATCAACTAATTAGTACGCCCTAGTGGTAGTGGAGCTGGACCGCATGAGCCAAGCATTTTTATCTTGAATATAATCCTCTAACTTATAATATGCTTGTTTGCATAGTGTGCGTTTAATACAAGATTTAAATTTCGTTTCATTGAGTTCTAATATGTGGGGAGGTATTTTATTATAACATTTCAAACAGTACCCCATGAAAGAAGAGGCCACTTTAGCCAGTCTGAAACCTGGTTGAACTAATTGATCCCTATTTCTTGTAACATAATTATGTCTATCGCCTCTTTTTATTAAAACATCGATCAAAGTTACAACTCATTACAAGAACTTTAATATTATGTTACTTGCTGCTACGGAACCCTTCATGGGCGAGTCCGACTCGCACTTGGCCGGTTTTTATATTTAACAATGTAAGGAGCTGGTGTTTGAGTTAGGCATAGAAAGCCTGTATTACAAATCACCAGGTCCCCACCTCGCGGAAGACAGATTTTTTTTTAAAGTTATTTTTGAGGTTACCTACTACCAATAATAAGAAACAAAAATAAGAACGCCGGCGTTCGCTTGGGTTTAATGAAAGTACCTATATAAAGTACTTATTAGATTCAAGTAGATCCAATGAATACTGTTTCATTTACTTTTGAAAATACCGTGAAACAATGTTTCTTTTACTCGGGTAGATACTTCAAAACAGTAGGGATGTATGAACTTTCCTAAACTAAATCAAATAGATTGTTTCTGAGGACTCACCTAGGCTTGTAGAATAAATATCGATATATCGATATTTACAATTCGATCCATCGATATTTTTTGGCGATATACATATTTTATAACGATATATTGATGTCAAATGTCCAATATGGAAATTGTGTCAAAAACTATTTTTTTTTTTGTTTTTATTTGGTAGACTCAATTTGCTGCTTAACTGCTTTTTAATTTAGTACTTATGTTGGTTTTTAAGTTAACTGCAACGGCTGCTGGCTGTCTCGCAGTACCCAATAACAGAAGTAAGCTAATATTTTTTATCGTTGTTCTTGATTTATTCAAAATGATGTCTATTGATTCGTATTTATCTAGTAATGTATCTACTTAAGATGACTGAAGTAGATTAGGCCATTTTTTATTTCGTAACGCACCGATATATCGATATTTTATTTAAAAATCGATATGTATCGATACATTATTGCATTTCTGACATCCCTAGACTCACCTCAATTATCTATTATAGCTAGTGTTGGGATTTTATCCGATTAAATACTCAAAATGAATAAATACTCAATAAATACTCGTTTTTATTGGATAAATACTCGATTAAAAACGAGTATTTATTGAGTATTTATTCATTTTGAGTATTTAATCGGATAAAATCCCAACACTAATTATAGCCAATACCAAGCGTAGACTTGTTTCCGGAAATGGGAACTTCCCTAGTTTCCATTTCCGGTATCTAAATAAATAAATAAATAAACGACATAGTGTAATCAAAGTTCCTTTCAATAGATTGTCACGATTTATTTTACAACACAATTCATAATTTATTTGAGTTTTGCCGGGTTTTTGTTTTGTGTCTTTTTTTTTAAATAAGCACCGATAGTACGTCCTTTGACTTATGTCTCCAAATAGTAATAGTCAAAATATAATATATGTATAATAATAGTAAAATATAATAAAAACTTAAAAAATTATTTGCGTACTTTCATAGGTAAGTTAGGTATTTTTTACATAATTAACAAAATCATTTCAAATCACATTTTTACATACTAAGTATAATAGTTAGCTTACACAAATCTGATTCACCCTGTTCCCCGTAATATTACTAGTATAGACTGTATTACGGTTATTATATGTATTAGTGTGCCGATTTAAAATATTTTAATGCTTTTGTAGTATTTAGCAGCAAATATCTCGAGTTAGCCTTTTCGGAATTTTTTTTACAAAGTTCTAGCCTGTTTCAATGATTCCACATATTTTTTAATAGTACAGTTGTTTAGGCACTTGAGTTATAGAACTATACCAATTTTACATTTTGATGTCCACATAGAATCAATTTTGCGAGTACCTAATTAAAACAACTACTGACTGAACTCAACTCGAAATAATCTCGAGTCGCAAACTTATTTTTTTGTCTCGATTTTTTTACATCCATAGATAATAAAATTTGAATAAAGAAGCCTACAGACTAGCACAGATTGATAAAGTGTTTTTTTAGTACCTAGTGCGGGGTGGCATAAAAATGGCGCTAGTTGTTATGCAAATATTGCCATCCTAGCGAATGATTAAAATGGTATTTATGCAATATCGTAGTTTAAAATTAGATAAAATATGATTATTTTATTTATTATTTGAGTATTTTAATTATGCAAGTATCTAAATTAACGTGTTTTGCAACATAGTAGGAACAGGGAAAGTAGTCGAGGTCAAACTTCGCAATAGTTGCATATTGCCACAGACTATAGAATCTGAAACTAGTGAATTACTCGCTTTACTTGTCTACAATTTCTTCTACCTGATACGTTATTGATTGTACATTTTTGTTCAATGACAGTAAAAAGATAGAAATTTCTTTTATTTTAAATTATAATTTTACTAATAATGATAAACCTTTGAATAAATAAACAATAGAGTTCATGTGTGATTTCATTCATAAGTGCCCTATAAAAAGAAAGCCAAAAACAGTAGTTATCGTGTAATTACCGACTTGTCACTCAATCATATGTTTGCAATTAGCGATGTCAGTTTGTTTACTAATGAAACATTAGCGAAAGAGCGCATATATTTTGTAAGTTTTCGTTATGAATTTGGAAGAATCACCAGAAGGTTCGTCCAGTAATGGACAAGAAAATGGCGACGGATTCAATGGTTCCGAGCGCCCACTCAAGAAAGCACGTTTTGCGTGGCAAGTTAAAGGGAAATATCACTTGAAGAATGAAAATAATGATCCAGCTAAAATATCAAGTACAGAATCCACAGCTTCTGAAACGGCTGGTCCTTCAGGAATTGGAAGCGATTCAAGTAATACTAACAACATAGACACAGAACAGGACAGTGAGACAATAAGTGGTTACTCATTGAATAAAAACCTTGATACCTTGGACTCTGTGGTTACTGGGCCTGATAAATCTCGTCCCAAACCGAGTAAAAGAAATTTTATTCCTAGAGAGAATACGACAAGTAACATATTTATACCAAGTGTTATATTAGCTGAAGAAATATTAAATAACACAATGGAATTCATATCTCAGGAAAAAGCTGATTCTAAGATTGTCAAGCCAATTGATGGTCAAATTGGTATCTCCCAAAATCCTATGTCTAATTATATGTTTCAAGCTGATGACAATTGTGATGAATTTGAGTTTGGGCTTATTTCAATGATGGCCCCACAAATTTATACAGAAGATCAATGCATAGCGAGATGGCAGGCTAAACAGGTTACAACAATATTCCTTTTGTTCTTTAACCTTTTGTATACCATAATTAACCTTTCAATCGTGGAAATTACAGACACAATAGAAAGACAATAGGTGCGCAAACGCTAGCGTTCGCTTGGGGTTTAATAAATTAAAATGCCATTGTGTCCCATGTAAAGATCCAAAGCCTGATCTAAGAAGCGGGCAAGCCAGGCATTTGTCCAGAGCGGTAAAAAATGAGGGGTGGCAAAATTGACTTATTCCTATCTTTCAACCTAGCTATCCACACCCAAGTTGGCAAGTTGAGAATTTTATGTGCCACCTTCCAACCTACTTTAGGTTGGCTGGTGGAAATATTTTAGACTTAAACTTTCAATCGTGGAAATCACAGACACAATAGAAAGACAATAGGTGCGCGAACGCCGGCGTTTGCTTGGGGTTTAATGAATTAAGACTCATGATTTATATGGTTTTGCGATGTAAAGGGCGGCGAAAATTATGTTTGCGCTCAGCGGCTAAATAGCTCAGATCGGGCCCTGCAGAGATCTACCTGTTTATTGTATGCCAGAACGTATCTGTGTTAATAAATAACAGGTTAATTTACCTATGTAATACTGTGTTAAATCAAATAAATATATATGTATCATGTCTTTCTTTTACAGATGGCTAAAGGACCTCTAGATAACACAATAAACCGCATCTTGGATTACATGAAACAAAACCCATTGGAAGAAGGAAATGCCACATTGGAGTCTTTTGATGTAGCAGACATCATTAATAATCGTCCAGGAGTTGAAAGTATTGAAAATGAAGGGATACTCATGGCAATCTCTGCACATGGATTACAAAACACTTCAAATTCTTCTTCTTCTTCCTCTGATTCCTTTTCTCCTTCTTCCTCTATTTCCTTCTCTCCTTCTCCTATGAATCTGAACTTTAAAGAAATATGTGTACCTGGTAACAAGTCTCCTGATCTAAGGATTACTTTTTCACCCATTCCCTCAGATGATGAAAGTAATGAAGAAATTGAAAATGAACTCGAATATGCTTTGGATAAAGAGCAATGGCCATTTTCAGATAAATTGAAGAGTGAAGATGATGAAACATCACCTTCACCAACATTCCATAGCACATCTGATTTAAGTTACCAAAATCTTTATGAGAATCTCCACAACACTGATGCAGCACCTAATGATGTCACGATCGAGGATGATAATCACCATGACTTCTTAGATGCAGCAGTTTTGTATGCTATACAGAGTAAAGGATTGACTACATTTGGAACAGACTATGGCTAATATTGTTCTCATTTTCATCTTTTTATTGAGAATTTAATCATATTTCTATAGGATATATAATACATATACATAGTTATAATAAATGTTGCTTATAAAGACTTATGAGGCACAAATAGTTTTTAACTATAAAACTGTGCAGTTCTGCCATAAAATCAGTATTCTTACTTAATAAATAATAGTGTCCCCAAGTTTATGTCTGTCACATTACTATTTCATGTAAATAAAATGTTTTATTAGGTATGATATAATTTTATAAAATTCTGACGGAAACTGTGCTGGTGGCGAATGTTGTAGCAAAGTACAATAGTTTCAATGTATTGAAACATATCAAATGACTGATTTGGAAAAATGTGCTCTACGATTTTTTACATTACCAATGCATGTTTTTTATACTAACGGACTGTCCAATATATTATTATTGTTTAAGTGTAATCTGTCCAATATAATGTTTAAATGTTAGGTTTAATTTTTTAATTTCTTAAATCTTGGTTTAGATTTCTATTAATGTTTTTTCTGTGTATGGTCAATGCATTATTGTTGTCATATTTTTATTTAAAAAATATTTACTGTATAAACTGGTATGTACCTACATAGTAGATTAATATTTGGTATTCATGCAGATATTTTTAAGCAAGGTTTAGAAAATTCTATAACATAGTGTTAGTTTAAATGTATGCCATACCTACGGACATTACAGTCAATAAAATGATACTCAACCAAGTTTCGGTGTTATTATTCTAAATAGTCTGACCTATTGCCTTTATTTTAATTTAATGTTACAGTAAGTATGCCTACTGATTTTCGGAGCCGAATTGTGAATGGCCATGATAAAATTGGTTAAAAAAAATCCAAGTGGCTATTTTATATAGGCACGCAGTTTTATTGAAACTGGTTTTGGTAGAACACTATTTTCTAACTCTTAATTAAGGGCCAAGCGCCCGAAAAGTGCCATAAAACAGTGATTTTCTGAGGCCTACTCCTCCGTAACGGCTTATGTATTGGTTTGAAAAAAATATATGTTTATTATAGATTCATAAACAACAATATCAACATTTGTTTTTTTCGTGGAATAAATACTTTTGTCAAAAAAAATATTTAGCAATTTCGCAACTTTTCCCTACTCCTTCGAAACGGCTTGGACCTTTAGATACATTTTTAAACATAAAAATTGGTGGTTAAATATTCTTCATAGTGAACATTGCATATGTAAATCAATCAATATTTCGCAGAGAAAATGGATTTAAAGCGCTTTCCGGGCGCTGCTGGTCGCAAATAAATGCACAGATTAGCGTACTGCCGCCTAAGCGAGTGCGAGAGTTGCGTTTACATAATTTCGGTCAGACGGTTCAAGGGACTATACGCCTTAAATTGAAAAAAAAAGTAAACATTTGAAGTTAGATTCGACAAAACAAAAGAAAGTTCGAATGTTATCGATACCCACATCATTATTGGTGCTTGTCACCGTTAAACTTCACGTCGTGTGTCGCATCATTTTCATCTAAAATATTGATACAAATGATTGATTGAATAAGTACTAAGTACCTACTTAAGTACTTACCTACAGCAGGAATTTTAAGATTTGCGGACCATGCAGTCCAAAATTGACCACGCTCAGATATGAGGGACCTACCTATTGCTAAAATAAAGTAGTATTGACTACCTTAGCGAAACTTGGCAAGAAAGCTAAAGCTGAGTAAATTTAATACTAAATACTGCAAAAACATTAGAATAAGTTACATCCGCATTCTAATGGAAAACAAAGTTCTTTTTTTTTAGTAATTTTTGTTTTACTTTGTATCCAATTTTAAATTATTTGACTGTCTGGTTAAATGCACAAACCGTGCAAAAGAAAAAAGTATAGGTACCTACATTCCGCCAGTTGTGTTTGATATGTATGTTTTTTTTTATATTTAGAGTTGGGTAGTGTGAAATTGAAATAAAATTCCTCAATAACAATTTTATTATTGCTTGTTATTATTCACATAATACAAAATAAACTATGCACAAGTTTAAGACCACTGATATTCTATTTTAGACTTCATAAAATATTCTGAATTACAACTCTGACAATCACAACTGTTGCGTTGTATGTTTAGTGTAACACGTAAACTGTAACATTTACAAGTGAAATTAATATACAATAGCAGCAGTCCCTTCGTCAACTAATTGTGATGTGCTCACCGCATTAAAATTATTATTACATTCATGGCCGAATATCCTATATTAAGTTCTAAAATATAAGTAACTGTACAATTATCAGCAATTAATTATTATTCGCGGAGTCATATTACTTAAATATATTTACACAATTATAAATACTTATGTATTTTCTCTCGTTTGCCAATCGTTTTAGAACGATAATAATATTATTTTTAGCACAAAATACAGGGTGCGATGCAAATACATTTTGCGCACGAAATAGAAATAAGTTTTAGGTTCATACGAGTTAAAATGATTACAGAAAATATTAGAATTTTGACGAAAATTATTTACTTATGAACTTAAATTAATGTCATGGTTGTGAAAATAAACCAAGAAATTGTTAACTTAGCTATATTTGCTATTATAAAATGATTCCACTGCATTTAAAAACATCTCAAGAATAATAAAAAGGTTGTTTCATTCGGACACATATAACTATTTTAATTAAAAAAAAAAGACAATATTCATAAACATATAAATATTACATTAATTGATAAAATTGTAAATCAAGTGTAGCAATACGACGAAAGGTAATTTTCATCATATTATTATTTCAATCAGACATTGATGGCATACATTTTTATTTTTTTACTTTTTTTAAATAAATATTTAAAAAATTTTAGAAAGCTGAAAATAAACCTTTAAAAAAGAAGTATGTAATTATATTGCCATAAATATACAAAACAATTGCATACTTTGCACTACATAATCAAAAGTAGATATAAAAGAAGTGTGCGTTGAAAGTTCTACAACTAAATGTTTGTAAAATCATTTGTTTATTCACGTATAATTTTCAAAATGATAGCCAATTCGAAAGTACATAATAATATTTGACTATAATTGTACTTAAAATAATTATTGTTTCTAAAAACACTTCTCCTAAAATCCATTTACACATACTGTAAAAATATGTACTTGAAATGGTAATTGTAATATCTTGATCAGACTGGCTTCTTTGTATTGCCTATAAACTTACAAAAAAAAAAATCTCTGAATTCGGAAAGAATATAATTGTTATAATTCGATACCACTTTAAACGACGCTTCCACCGAAAAAAGACGCCTCTCAATATATTTTTTTAGTTACTGTTTCTAAAAAAATAGTTATATTATAATCTATTTTTTATTTTTCGTAAACAATAAGAAGCTGTGTTGTCCTGCTAAGTTAATTGGTTGAAGCATCGATTTGAGAAATCCCGCTATGTTTACGAAGCCAACCTAAAGTGTTCGTATTTTTGTCGGTTTGATAAGTACATACGTAGCGATATTTTAATTGTGCTAAAAATATATAATAAGTATGTAAGATACATACTTTACATTTAAACCTCTCATTTATTGTGTATTTAAATTTAATAATGTATCGTCATCATATGATGATGAATTAATATGATACATATTTATCATATGATAGTGATTAATATGTATCATCATGTGATGATGATGATGATACATATTAAATTTAAACCTCTTATTGTGGATTTAAATTTAATATGTATAAATCAAGACTATTATTATTCAACATGGTTTTTAAATTCATATTGCTGAATCAGCAATATTTAAACTTTTAAAAAGGCCCACAAGGTAAGTTTACATAATTGTAATATGGTTGTAAATTACTCAATGGTTCATGTTATCAATTACATAAATCTACATTGTGCATTGGGCTTGGCTAATCAGAGCACTTTTCTTCTAAGTTATATTTTGCTGAGTCATCAATGTTATTTGGTCATGGCATATTCGTGTAAAATGATGTAGGACCTAATTTTGGCGTGTACAAGTACAAAGAAAATAAATCGTTTTCGATTTTGTTGCATTTTTTTTTCGAGTCGATAGTGACTTTTTTTATTTGGTTTCATTGATGATTATCAGAATCAGTGCCATTGTACTATCATAGCGTGTTTATCATTTTTTTAAGGATAAAATAATTTTATGATAATTTAACAATAAATGTATTTAACATAAGTTATTTTAAGGTAGGTAGCAATTGTAAAGTCATTCAAAATTGTACTTTCTTTAGAATATGTAGTGTTGTATAGAATTAATATTATATTATCTACCCCCGTATATTGAAAGACTAATCAATTTAAATTGTAGTTGAATTTCGTGTCGACTTTTGATTGGTTGTTGTTATTAATTAGATCAACCAATCGCATCACCTAACATACGATTTGACTAACTAACAGGCTTTCAGTATACGAAAGCTACTTCACTATGATGTGGATGAACCTTCAATTGATTTCTAAATATTCAAATTATGTCATAAATTAAATTAATATTGTAATGACTGGAACAAAGATTCGCAATGTCCTGGCTCCAAAATGTGTATAATAAAAAAAAAATGAAGCTGCACGCGATTACATACTACGCGATCACGTGACGTCACAACCACGCGTAAGATGGAGCCAGCATCTCCGGTGTATAATCTCAGTTCACTATTAAGCTAATTGTAATATTTACATAACTTATAGTACAAGTTAATTATTATTAAAAAAATCTCCAAAAGTTAAAAAATTGACAAACACATTTAACACCCTTATATTTAACAAAGCGTATGGATTCATCATATTTACAAGTACATAAAGATAACGCGCGTAATGTTACATGCAAACGAGGGCACCAAAATAATAAGTACATTATGATCATTATCATTATAGTGAAACTAGGATCGCCTATGGTTTCTTACAAATTGTACTAGCATAGTCAATCTGACTATCCCAAGTCAGTATGTAAAAGACCAAATAACGGATCTCTGTCCTTAGACAAATGACTTTTTTACTAGCGTTCCCGCCAAAATCTAAGTACCTACAAAATGTATGGCACAATGACATTCCCTGTCACGTAATTTTTCCGCAGGTAATGTCATCGTGACATAACTATACATTTAGTACAATTACCGGAATGGATCTTGAGCGCTCGGCGTCATAGTGGGGATCGCTTTGCGCATTCCATACATTGGCGAGCCAATCGTCTTCGTTGTTAGATACATGCAGCAACGCAGGGAACGAATCAGGAGTGACGTCTATGACACGATGGCGCGGCGAGCCAATCACTGACACTCCCCGCCCCCGCGCCTCACTTCGCACCACTAAAGAGACCGAATATTTTTGACTTCTGCGCAACTTGAAGCCAGCGCTCAAGATCCGTGCCGGTAATTGTACTTAGTGTTTGGCGGGAACGCTAATAGAAAAACATTTGTCTAAAGGCGCTGATGCACACTACATTCAAAATTGAATGCATGACATTTAGGTCACCATTTTAATAAGGCGGAGAATGTTTATAACTTATTTATCTAAAAAATATTTACAATATGCACAGAGACTAAAGCGACACGCATAACAGGCATCAAAAACTTCTTGGCAGACATTTTATTGCTTATACTTTGGAGTTATGTATCCATTTATGTGCTACCAATACATTAACATTTATTTGCTTCAACAGATATGCGTTATGAGGAACACCATGTTATATATCGACTCTTTCCAATACAAAAGGCGTAAAAACCATGTTAAGAAAATTGATTTTTTGATGAACACTATCTCAGTTTTCTTTCAATTTGTTTATTTAAAATTGCACTACCTCACTAAAAGTTTGTGCGTGTGTGCGTTTGTTAATTCTTCACACGAACGGCTGAACGGATTTGGATGAAGTTTAGCGCATGGGTAAACTATGTCCATGAACAGCACATATGAAACACTTTTTACCCCATGGCTATGATTCTTGGGCCAATTTTCTACTTTATAGACAGCAGCTATTGGTGAATAAAACCATTTATACTATTCAACATTTCTTTAAAGCTCCCAATCACTTAATCGTATTTTTTTTTGCGTTTGTCAAAAGTATGACGTTTATAGTGACGCCCTTTATAGAGGAAAGGGTCGAGATATTCCATACAAGGCTTATTAACCACGATTTCTTAGATTTAGGTTAAAAATAAATAAAATGACAATCATAACAGACTAGACATAACAGGACCGTCTGCACTATCATCAATAACCTATTCACCAACCGTTCTGTGGAGTTACTAGCGCTCAAATTGTTTATTGATTTAACATAATTTATAAATCGATTTTAAGTCTTCAATACATTTAGTTATCTTAATTTAATGTAACTATCCAACATGAGATCTTCCTTAGCTAGGGTACCAACAGATCAATTCCTAGTTGATCAGACTGACCGACATGCCCAAGCCTACTTGTGTTCACGTTCAGTGTCCATCTTTTTGATGAAGTGAAATAAATATCTTGTGATGTTAGGAGGGGTTCTGACTCAAATGGGTGGCAGGAGGGGGTGAGGGGGGCACAGCGCATCGCTATGGTTTAAACTTCACCAGAGGAATGTTCTTGGATTGCAGGCACTTGTCACAAACCCATTCCGCATACACTTCCGCTGTCAGCAATTGAAACGCTGGTTCCGTTAGCCCTGTGCAGCCCCTGGAATGTTATAACAACACAAATATTAATTATTTTGTCTACACTAATCTATATCTATACTCTATACTAATATTATAAAGAGGTAAAGTTTTTTTTGTTTATAGGAAGAAATCTCTGAAAGAATTGGCCTGATTGCAAAATTATTTTCACCAATAGAAAGCTGCTTTATTCCTGAGTGACATAGGCTATATTTTATGTATACGGGCGAAGCTGCAGGCAAGGGTTAGTATTATAAAAAGGTAAAGTTTGTTTTTTGTTTGTAAGAGGTAATCTTTGAAAGTACTGGCCCGATAGCTAAAATTTTTTCATCGAAAGAAAGCTGCTTTATTCCTGAGTGGCATAGGCTATATTTTATGTCTATGCCACTACGGAATAGCTAGTATTGTATAATTTGTTTAAAATAACAAGAGTTTGATAGACGGTTACATGTCAGTAGAGTAAACATGGTATTTTTATGGGTTTATTATTTGGTTTTACCAAAGTGATGTCACTGGTTTTACTTATCTTTTAAACACGTTAACTACTGTTCAGGAATCACCCATTAATCACATGAGGTGTAAAAGGGAGGAGCGGAGTTTGGATTGAAAAGGCGAGAAATTGGTGTAGTGTGATATCATGTCTCACATTTTTCCAAACAATATCACATAATTAATGCACAACCCTTAATTTATTGTGTAAGGTATTGTAATAGATATTTTGTAACATAAATTCTGAAAGGAAAAGAATTTTTAAGATGTCCGTTTATGTAAGCTTAGCAGAACTGAGTGACTTAAATTAATTAAGAATTTATCTCAAATTATCTTAGGCATGTCAAATGGGGTAAATAGGAACCGAACTCAGAAACGTTTATTTCAAATAGACCGATTACAGGCACTTTTAAATTATCAAAATATTGGTCGGTCAACAAAACTGAAGCAAAATTGCATGTTTCAAAGGATAGATCTCTATGCATTTCTATTAAAGCACCAACTTTTGTTACAATTAATTAATAAATAGAACTACCTAAAAGCTGGGAAAAATTGATAAATAATGTTAAGATTGTTACTGGTTTGAATTTTCACTGTTGTTTATGGTAATATGTTTTGTTAAATAAAAAGAATAAAATTCAAAAAGATGTCTCTTTTGACATTTGAGTTTTGAAAAATGTGTGTTGTGCTTTAAAATATTTTTGGTTTAAGCAAGATGCTTTAACCTTTTGAATATCGTAATTAGAGACACAATAGAAAGACAATGAGAGAGTGAATGCTGGTGTTTGCTTGGGTTTTAATTCATTAAACCCCAAGCGAACGCCGGCATTCGCGCACCTATTGTCTTTCTATTGTGTCTGTAATTTCCACGATTGAAAGGTTAATGAATTAATTTGTATGCTAATAAACCCAGATCTGAACTAAAGGTGTGATAATTTTGCAATAAATATATCAACAAAAAAATTCCCCTTTAAATGTTTTTGTGCCTGGCCTCCTGTTCACCCCGTTTCACTGTATGGTAAGTTTAGATAAGTTTAGTGGAACATACCTGTGAAACCAAAAGTTGCAACCAGACTCACATAAGATAGCTTGATCATTGTCATGTACTTCTTTGTGACACACTCCACATGGATATATTGGTGGAGCATTTGGATTTTGAGGATTAAACACCATTGGTTGGTCAGGAGGGTACACTTTGCCTGCACTCACTGGCATAGGTTTTGGTCCAAACATTCCCATGCTCTGGCCCATTGGACCTACTCCTTGTCCTCCAGGACCACCCATTGCCATTCCACTCATTCCAGCAAGTGGCCCACAGTTACCCATGCTGCCTGGACCTGGACCCATCCCCATTGATCCATTTCCTCCCATTCCCATTGGTCCACCATGTCCCATATGACTGCTTGAATAAGGTGGGCCTGGGCCCATGGAGGTCATTGGTCCATTGCCACCCATAGGACCACTCCCCATGCCTGATGGCATTGGACTTCCATGTCTCATGGGGCCACAATGCCCTGGTCCCATACCACCACCTTGCATTGGATTAGAAGACATTATAGAATTACTAGGTCCCATTGAACCATTAGAGCAACTAGGACCCATTGGTCCATTCATACGAGGAACATTCATGCCCGGTCCTCCACCACCCATAGGACCATTCATGGGCCCATTCATTGATCCCGCACCAAGAGGACTATGCATTGGAGGCCCCATTGGACTGTTGCTCATGTGACTGCCTGCCATTGAACCCATATTCATAGGGCTTCCCATGGGTCCGGAAGACATTGGTGAGCCCATTGGCATAGAATTCATGGGACTCATTGGACTTCCCATTGACCTTGAATTAGGACCCATTCCTGGACCCATATTGTGATTGCTCATACTCATATTGGGGCCTCCCATAGGTGACATGCCACCCATGTGTCCCATAGGACTCATATTTCCCATTGGGCTTATCCCACCTCTTGGAGGCATTTGTTGGTTCATAGGATTCATACCATGCGGGCTCATGAGCCTCATTGGAGGGCCACCCATACTATGCATTGGCCCCATCATGCCCATTGGACCATTTTGACTCATCATTGATCCATTCTGACTCATCATAGGGCCATTATGTGATACGGTGGATGGAGAGTCATCAAAAGGGTTTGAGGCAACGATGGTGTCTCCATATCCTGTTAGAGGTGGAGGCAGGAGATCTTGTGCCGTGGGAGGAGGTTGGGGAGGTGTTAATGCATTGTTAGCATTGGAAGTTTTCCTCCGCTTCTTGGGGTTGCTTGGTGCTGGCGCCGGCGGTGTCGGCGTGTCCATCGGAGGCTTGAAGTCTGGAGGCCCTAGTCCTGGGCCTGGCAGCCTGTAGGATGGCATTCCAGCCAGATTATGACTCATCCTGATATTATTCAGTTTCAACTCTAACAACCATCATCATAATTCAATGACATGAGCATTTTAGAAACCGTATTCGCACATAAGGCACCGCATTGTCACGAGAAAGCGCAATAACGTGCCGGAAGACTGGTTGTATCTATTTCTGTAACAAAAAAATATTACAGTTGAAATCAGTTTACTGCAGGTACAATGGTAACTCGTATTGATACTGTATATTGTTAAGGTGTTTCATTTCATTGATCGCTAAAATTCTGTAGACGATGATGGTTAAGAATTTACGATTCTCAAGATTGACACTAACGTAAGTAACCTGCCAATAATAAATGCAGAAAACCACAGTTTCAGAAGGAAATCTTGTAAATTCTACATATTTTGGGAAAGATAGATCAAAAACAATAACATAAAACTTACAACATTATCAATTTAGCATCGGAATTACTGATTATTTTTTTTTGTCTTCATTGAAATCCCAAGGCAGGCGTGCAACATATGACAAAATCCCAAAAGTAAATCACTTTATAGCGCCAGATTTTGTTATTCACTGAAAGCTTCCTGATTGTTTAATGTTCTAACACACACCAAGTTCACTTATAACGAGATTTAGTAATGCATCAAAAGCATTTTTATTTACGACTCACAGTATTCCAAACAACACACGCCACATTCACGATGTATTTTCGTTACGAAATTCCCACGAGAGGGCGCTTTGATCACTTAAATAGTTTTTTAAACAGGCAAAGGTTTTCATAATGTCTTACTGTTTAAATGAAAATAGTTATTATTTTTGGAGGACAATGTTAACATAAATCATCGTTATTAAATGTTGCGCAAATGATTACATTATTTTAACAATAAATAACTCGAACGAACAAAATTTAATGTTGCCATTATTATTAAAGGTTAAAAATATTTTGATAAATTATT
Organism: Mythimna albipuncta; assembly: GCA_929112965.1. NCBI lineage: Eukaryota > Metazoa > Arthropoda > Insecta > Lepidoptera > Noctuidae > Mythimna > Mythimna albipuncta. The sequence continues at coordinate 6,719,419 of OV815973.1, forward strand.
TTAGACATTTATTCGTTTAAGCGTGAAGTAAAAACAAACTTACACACGTATACATACAATAAAGAAACTTTTGCATATAAAATAATTATTAATGCAATATATTTGTAAATAATATGCAGCCAAAGATGGAAGGAGTAAGGGTTTATATATGAGCAGAACAAAACAGACGAACAAAAAAAATTTTAGTACGAATCTTTTGGGTTTAGGATTAAAATCTTAATTGACACTGACAGGTAGGCATTGATAAAAATCATTTTACGAAATTGTCATGGGAATATTTATTGAAAAAACAAGATGGCGAGTGTTAGTTCCGATTTTAACCACGCGTAAAAAGATACATGTAACACTTGGTAACACTATGATAAAAGTTTTAAATAGACGCGAGTGTATTATTTTATTACTCTGCAATATTTCAAACTACCTACGTCCTTGTTTTAATTGCAGTAATATACTTCAGCAGGGTCGTAATGTGGCGAATTGTAGGTGGATAGATGTCGTTGTGGCAGCGCAATAGCCAAGTACTCTGTGGCGATTGGGCACTATACAACTGTTTAGTTACTTGATAGCACAGCAGATGGCGGTATGAGTAGAAGATAAATATTGTAATTGGGTACATACTTACTTACATTTTTATTATTCCTACCTAAAAGTAACTTTTTTAGACCACCTGCTAGATAATGCCGTTTTTAGGGTTCCGTAGCCAAATGGCAAAAAACGGAACCCTTATAGATTCGTCATGTCTGTCTGTCTGTCTGTCTGTCTGTCTGTCTGTCTGTCTGTCTGTCTGTCCGTCCGTCCGTATGTCACAGCCACTTTTTTCCGAAACTATAAGAGCTATACTGTTGAAACTTTGTAAGTAGATGTATTCTGTGAACCGCATTAAGATTTTCACACAAAAATAGAAAAAAACAATAAATTTTGGGGGTCCCCATACATAGAACTGAAACTCAAAATTTTTTTTTTCATCAAACCCATGCGTGTGTGGTATCTATGGATAGGTCTTCAAAAATGATACTGAGGTTTCTAATATCATTTTTTTCTAAACTGAATAGTTTGCGCGAGAGACACTTCCAAAGTGGTAAAATGTGTGTCCCCCCCCCTCTAACTTCCAAGATAAGAGAATGATAAAACTAAAAAAAATATATGATGTACATTACTATAAAAACTACCAACGAAAATTGGTTTGAACGAAATCCAGTGAGTAGTTTTTTTTTAATGCGTCATAAACCGAAAAAAATACACTATTATTAAAACATCGATCAAAGTTACAACACATTACAAGAACTTTTATATTATGTTACTTGCTGCTACGGAACCCTTCATGGGCGAGTCCGACTCGCACTTGGCCGGTTTTTAAATGATACAACCCTCATCTAAAGCAAGGCATTTTAGTTTTAGAGATCTAATGTAGTATGGGCGTTCCTTATGGAATAATCAGTGCCGTAACTAACCTTTTATGCGCCCGGGGCCAGTTTTCGAAATTGCGCTCCTAAAAAAAAGCACGAGTTGGGTAAACGCCTGACGCAGGTTCTCACCGGACATGAGTGTTTTGCGACGTACCCACCTGATTCGGATTTGGTGGAAAGAAATGCTCATCTCAATGCTCAGTAACGTGGTCAGAACAAAGGAATTGGAGGCGTGGCCAACTCGAGGCGTTTGCCACAAGAGAATCGAAACGAAACGGTTGCAAAGTGGCTAGGGAGGTTGGTGTCACCTTTGTGCGGATCGCCCAGCGGTCACGGTGGAGTATAAGGTCTGAGTTTACTCGTGGGGGCGATCGACAGCGACGACCTGAGTTTCCGGCCCTGGTTTTGCGATGGTACGGAGTAAGAAGCAATGGGAAACAGTAACCACCTTCTGATGAAATTAATGATACAAAACTTGACCTTGGTTTGATAATTTCTGCGCCCCATCAGGATTTGCGTTCTGTGCCTGTGCACCGCTGGCACCGCCCTAGTTACGGCACTGGGCATAATAATATTATTAGGATTGGGAATGTCAAAAACATTTGAATAAAAATAGTAGATTAGGTGACTAGGGGGAAAAACAGTGTCATGTGTTCGCCGGGCGGCATGTGAATCCTTTGTTCCCGTTGAGTTACACCATTTTGTGTTTCATAGTTGCCGTAAAAAATGTAATTAGTCCTTCTTTTAGATTATTCAAAAATAAAGGACACGTATTTTTTTATTTGTAAATTAAACCAAAAAGACAAAGAAATAGCACATTAAAGTTACGTGTAACGTCATGCCGTGCTGCATTTTTCGCATGGGGTGACGTCACACGTAACTTTAATGGGCTATATCATTGTTATTTTTTGTTTAATCGAAAAAAGAAAAAATACGTGTTTAAATTTTTTTTATAATCTAAAATACCGACTAAATAAAATGTAATTTGACCCTGGAAACTACCCTATTCCGAACGAAACGAAGGTTAGTAAGTTTTAATCCCGAACGCCAGTGAGGGTTCTATACAATTAACTTCCGAGTATTGCGAGGCAGTTAATATACAAATCTGAGTAAAGTGAGGAATTCAAGCCTCCCAAGACAGACAGCTTTATCCTTGTGTTAGATATTCTACTTTTTACTCTAATTAATTACCGATTTGATTTGATTTAATCGGTTTAAAAAATTCTTTCACTAGTTTATAGAAAACCATAAATAACATGACATTGACACTGACATAAATAACTAAAGTGCGTCTACTGAAAGCGTAACCTGGAGTTTTTTTTTAAATTAAATTGGCATCATTTTTTTGCCAAAAAAAATCACGTCAAAATCTATGGTTGCAATTGTCAGTTTTTGGAAACTAATATTTATTTTTCAAGAATAATTGCTTAATTGTGGGAAAAACAATAAACAGTAACGTGCAAAAACTGCTACACACTATGGTTAATAAGTTCAAACTAAAACAAGAAGAGAAAGAAGGTGTTTTCAATGAAAACCAACATTGTTTACATACGATTTTTGATTTTTAAGTTAGTATGACGTTATAATCTTGATCTTTGTCGACTAAATAGTATTAGATAGTTATATTATGTAATGATATATATTTTTTTCTTATATTTTTAGATAATCAGACATATTGCGAATTTCATAATGGACAAGAATATCGAACAACAAAGGCTTTTGGTAAATCGACTTAATCAAAAACACATGCTAGTGAGTGGTAGAATACGTTCAAAAGCAGTTGAGATGTAATGAAAGATTTGTCTCACTCTGGTAGTGCATGAAAGTCTGCAACTGAAGTTAAAATCACGAAAATCCTAGTTCAAGTGTGAGAGAGATGCTGCTGCAGCAGCTGCTGAACTTTTTGTGTCCGTGTGTGATCCGTATCATTTGAAACAATCACTGGAGTATATAAAATGTTCCCACTTGAGTAATCCCAAAAGATCTGAATTTTCTCTATGCTAAAACGAATCGATTCCAACCCAACAATCTTGAAACACATTAATAGTGTTGGCGAGACGTGATGAAGTTGAAATCATGTTGACTATTTTATTTGACTATCACGGTGTTGTGCACTTGGTATTCTTGCCAGAACGCCAAATGGAAAATAAAGAATATTATTTAAATATTATATAGCGACTTTTGAGAGATCAGATAAAATAAAATAATTTGGAATACTATCTAACATTTTGTGTGTTATTGACATTTACCATACACCCACCAAATAATTAAGTCTACACACATGTTTTTGACTAGAATTTAAGTTATTGTTCAATTATTCTACAATTGTCTTAAATACAAAAAATACTCTAGTATCAAAACTTTTTCCTCCTACTATTTCAATAATACCACATTCAAAATTTTTGGTTGTATCCTCCTTTTCTCAGGTCACGCTTTCATTAGACGGATTTTATACACCGTTAAATTTTGATCGATTTAAGAGTAATTTAACTCTTTGAATGTCGTAATTAGAGACACAATAGAAAGACAATAGCCTTATGTCGGACAGTGTAACATAAGACATTCGAAAGTTACTTTTTTATATTTCCGCAGGAATGGGACTTAATTCCCAAAGGGATATCTCTGAAACGGGTTTTTTTTTTTAACACGGTTGTCCCGCCCTCGTGGGGGTAACCGGCGGCGGAGACCTCTTGGTTTAGGCCATGGTCCGGAGCGAGGAGGAGTGGCAAGCGGTCGGTGATTTCTGCGAAGCAGTAATGCTCGCAATAGAGGAGGCCGACCGCATCAGGCAACGGCGCTCTCGCCGCTACCGGGATTCCGATCCTGATTTCCAGCCACCGCAGGCGCGGGTTTGTGGACAGTGAGCAATGGGTAGCTTGCTGTCCGACCGTCCGGTAACTGTCCACTGTCCGGACCAAGCCCAAGTCGTCCACGGCGCGCACTGTTCCCGCGCGCATCAATGAATTGTCAGCAACTGCAGGGGCCCAGCCGGGTCGAAGCCTACTGGGGCCAGGGTTATCCGAAAGGGAACTCGAGCCCCGGTATGAAGGCTTGAAGGAACGAGGGTGTCATTGGTTGATTTTCTCCACCATAAACAAAAACACGTCCCAAAAAATAAGAGCAAAGTTCTTAAACTCCAAGCGAACGAATTCGCGGGCAATTGTTAGTCAACATTAATATTTTAAAGAGGTAAAGTTTTTTTTTTTTGTTTGTTGGAGGTAATCTCTGGAAATTCTGGTCCGTTTGATATTTTTTTTTTACCATAGAAATCTGCATAACTCCTGAGTAACATTGGTTATATTTTACGTAGGTACGCGGGCAGAGCTGCGGGGCAAAGCTACGGGCAAACCAAATTACTCACGCTCTACAGCTTAATAACAAAATCCGAGTTGAAATGAATACCGAAGCGACCGAACTTGCTCACATCTCGAAGACTGAGCTCGACTTAAATGCGCCGCTTAAAAAGACAGATGGAGGCCCATTATGCCAACTTGCAAGACTTGCGAGTACTTGCTACTGCACCGGGCTAACTCTTTTAGCTCCAGACTGCCTTTAAAATGATTTAAACCGACACTTCTTTAAAAATACTGTATGGTTGTAGAAACGCTGTTATTTATGAAGATTAGCTTCGCGTGGCGGCTGTCATCGAATTATACTTACCTTTTTGAGGTTAAGAACACATGAAATAACTTGCGGCGGATATCGTGTCAGACTTATACTGACTGAAACCCGCTTGTGTTCCTTTAGTTGCCCTTTGCGTTCCAAAATCGCCCGAATTTATTCCTCGGTTAGTTAGCCCATTTATGTTCCACTGCTGGGCGAAGGCCTCCCTCTCCCTTTTCCACACACGTCTGTCCTCAGCCATTGTGGGCATTGTTGGCATTCCTTAGATTAAAATTAATTTTCTGATTGACACAATAAGGCTGCGGGATAGTTGAAAGAATCACTGCGGCCCTGGAACTTGTACATCAACGGTTACATACAAACTCACCTACATATGTAAGAAGTTGGTACGGAACTACGAGTCATTCATAGTTTGTAGATGTCGATTTTTCCGTTACATCACAAAATAATTAGTTATGTGAGCGTTTCTGAGAAAAAGGTTCTTGACAGACGAACAGAAGGACAAAAAAGTGATCCTATATAGGTTCCGTTTTTACCGACTGGCTTAAAAAGATTGACACACTGACCCAGCAGAATGAATCACCCTTTTTTGATTTAGAAGAACCTAGAAGAAGCTGACGGGCGTGGCATTGTTTTTGAGATTGAGTCGCTTCAAAGCCGGTTTTTTGTTTGCGCATGCACGATTAGATAGACTTATTACAATTTTTTATTTTTATTCTCTCTTATTTTTTTTTTAATTGATATATTTTATATGCTGAACACCTCTTTATTTATTATTCACCGCACATAAACATATATAATATGTAATTTATTTACTGTACACCTAATCACTAATAACTGAGTACTAAAAATAAACCAATTTTCAACCGTACACTCGAAATAAGGTTCAGTTGAAAACCAGCGTCTGGCAGCTACCATGTAGTTGTCTGGCATTATTGCTGAACTGGACCTATTTGGCGCCGCCGTGAGACACACATTGTTAGTTGTCTCTTTTTTATATATAATAATTTATTAGTGTCTACATGTTGTTACTACATTGTGTGTATCTACGAGTGTGTATGCCAAATAAAATATTTTTCTTTCTTTCTTTCTTAACCTACAAGTTTTTTTCAATACTTATCAACGGGTTGTGCAGAATACCTTTGCCAGCAAAACTACACGAAACCACGTTAAAGTCCTGGCTTGATAAAATTCAATGTTTATTCTCCGTCTAACAGTTACAAATTCACCCGTACTAAAACTTGGAGTGAAACATTTTCACAGATTTTGCTTCACACACAACAGCAAAAGCGTACGTACCTTCGCTGTCCTTTTACTTACAAAACTTTGCTTCGCTAGCACACCTCACGCTGTCAAAAATGCATACATTGCAACTTCCTATTTCTCTTCGTTTCGCTTCGGGAAATAAATAAAAAGGAGCTGTCTTTGTGTGTATGAAATCAGCAACACAACTATGTAGTTGCGGTGCGGATTTTTGTAAATTCTTTTGACTGTTTCATTTTTTTTTTTTTTTCGTTTTTTATAGACTTCGCAGGGAATTTCGAGAAAGGAAAACGTGTCCCAGAACGCAAAGGACAACTGTTCGGCATTTCCTTCCTTCTACTAAGCCAGTACTTAAGGCTTATAGTCCCTTGAACCATCTGGGCAAAATTATGTGGACGCAGCTTTCGTACCCGCCTAGGCGGCAGTACGCAAATCTGTGCATTTATTTGCGGCCAACAGCGCCCGGAATGCGCGCGGCTGACCTTTAAATCCATTTTTTTTTTTTGCGAAATTTTGTTTGATTTAGATATGCAATGTTCACTTTGAAGGATATTTAACCACCAATTTTTATGTGTAAAAATGTTTCTAAAGATCCAAACCGTTTCGATGGAGTAAGGAAAAGTTGTGAAAAGTTGAGAAATTGCTAAATATTTTTTTAGACAAAAGTATTAATAGCACGAAAAAATCAAATGTTAATAATGTTGTTCATGAATCTATAATAAACATATCTTTTTTTTCAAACCTATTAACCTGGCCGTTACCGAGGAGTAGGCTTCAGAAAGTCACTGTTTTATGGCACTTTTCGGGCGCTTGGGCCTTAATGCTAGCGAAGAAGGTCGCCGCACCGATCGGACCTGGCCCTATTCGTCACAGGCACGTTGTGTTCCACGCGCGCCTCAAAGAGATGTCAGCAAAACCGTAGGGGCCCAGCAGGGCCGAAACCTATGGCCCTGCTAGACATAGGCCTCCAAGCATCGCCACAACGAGCGGTCCTATCAGATTCCCACAACTCTTACCAGGTCATCGGTTCAGTCTTCCAACGCTGCGTCATCCGGTACGCTTGCCGCTTCAAAACCTTTCGGCCCCATCGACCATCGTTCTGCGGGCAACGTAAATACTACGGATGTAACACATTCTATTGTATTTGCAGTATTTGCCAGCAATTGTATCGAGCCAGCCTTTTCGGCAAGCTTCGCTGGGGTAGTGCTACAATAAAAACTTCTTACCTATATTTTACTGAGATTGCACCTTTTTTTATGGTGGGAAAAAATCATCCAATGACATTCCCCGCTCTTGGGCGGAGCGGAAGTTAGTGTCAGACTCTTACTGACTAAAAGACCCACCCCGTTCCTTCTAGCCTTCATAGCGGGGCTCGAGCGCCCTTTCGGATAACCCTGAATTGAGATTGCACCTGTTACAATGATTCCACATATTGGTTAGTTCTGTACTTAGATACAAAACTAGACCTATTTTACATACTTTTTTTTTTTTCGATGGGAAAAATCATCTTATGACAACCCCCGCTCTTGGGCGGAGCGGGAGATAGTGTCAGACTCTTCCTGACTAAAAAACCCATCCCGTTCCTTCTAGCCTTCGTACCGGGGCTCGAGCGCCCTTTCGGATAATTCTGGCCCACCTATTTTACATCCCAATATCCACGAGGAATCAATTGGCGAATAATTAAAACTGCCACGGAATTACTTTACACGAAAAAATCTTGATTTAAACTCGTTCCATTAAATCACACACGCCCACACTATCATAGATTTGTTTGGGCAATCTTCTCTTCTCAATGTTCCTATAAGATTAAATGCCGATTTCTGAATTAAGAAAACTATATAACAAAGTTTCCTGAAACTCTGTCAAACTTTACATTCAAGTAGGGTCTGACAGCATCATCCAAATTCTTAATTCAAACTCCAGTCATTAATTTTACAGTAGATTTATTTATTTATCTGACCCGGCAAACGTTGTTTTGCCATATAAATTATTATTTTTTTTTATCACTAAGGCCTATGAAAAATAGATGTTGGCTGATTCTCAGACCTACTCAATATGCTCACAAAATTTCATGAGAATCGGTCAAGCCGTTTCGGTGGAGTACGGGAACGAACATTGTGACACGAGAATATTATATATAAGATTTAAAAGGAGAAACTGACTAACTGATATATCAATGCATAGCCAAAACGACTGGGACTACCGAGGCGTGAGCACTAAGAGAGGATTTTCCAAAATTCATCTCCTAGGGGGATGAAGCGCGGGCTTGCGGACAGTGAGCAATGGGTAGCTCGCTGTCCGGCCGTCCGGTAACTGTCCGGACCAAGCCCAAGTCGTCTACGGCGCGCGCTGTTCCCGCGCGCCTCAAGGAGTTGTCAGCAACAGCAGGGACCCAGCCGGGTCGAAGCCTACTGGGGCCAGGGTTATCCGAAAGGGCGCTCGAGCCCCGGTATGAAGGCTTGAAGGAACGGGATGGGTTTTTTAGTCAGTAAGAGTCTGACACTATCTCCCGCTCCGCCCAAGAGCGGGGGTTGTCATAAGATGATTTTTCCCATCGAAAAAAAAAGGGGATGAAGCGGGAGTCCAAAGTTTGTGGAGAAACATACTTTAAGGTCGGTGAAACCAATGGCGGAAACGAAAATTTGTTTGATATATTAGTTAGACAGCGTGGTTGGCAGTATCGTTGAACGATTAGCTGCTGCTAATGATGCTAGATTCTAGACTTTGAACGCACCCAAGATATAAAGTGATCTTTTATAGTGTGAAACAACATTTTTTTTTAAATTTCCCCATTTTATATTACACAATACATAATAAAAACATGTTCTAAAAAAAAATGGAAAACAAGTTGACAATGGGCGGTCTTATCATACAGGGGAATCTCTAAGTACCCTCTAGTACAGACTTTTGAATGGACTGTAAAAATGAGATCGATTACGTCGGTAATCATCGAGTCCATTATAGCACCATATTAAGGGTCCTAAAATTCGTATATTAGTTTGTGGTTAAGTCATTTATCAAGATGAAAGTCTCAACCGTTTAAACCTATATTGATTCATATTTAAATGGCTGTATTATTTGCGGAGCTCGGAATACTGGAGCGAATACCTGCTTGACCTAGATAAATGTGAAGGCTTTCGCTCAAACGCTGGGCCATTTTACCTAGAGAAAAAAATGTTCAGCTTGTATGAGACAAACGATGCGATGGTACAAGCTAACGATATAAGACATTAGTTTTAGTCATTGACTTATATTCTAGGTATATATACAAGGTGTAAGGGACAGCCCTCCACAAACTTTAGGGGCTTGCTCAGTAGACGAATTTTGTGGAAGGTTGTTTAGTTTCGTCTACTGAGCAAGCCCTTGAAGTTTGTGGAGGGCTGTCCCTTACACCTTGTATATGCGAAACGTGAAATACCGTGTCTAATCTATGTACATAACTGTTTCATGAAAAATCACAAAGTTATAAGCTTATTCTGTCAGAAAAAATACATAGTCTCCGGGCCATCCAGGCGACTGAGGGGTTGCTTTGCACTTGCACCCAGCTGTTTGCTGGCACCTAATGCCTATTGTGAACTGCCGTGACCTGTATTGTATTTAGTGTCGGCGGTGTCCAACTTCAGACCTTTTTAAATATATATATTTGGGAAAAAATATAACATGGTGTAAAAACTATTGGTATCCATTGAGTTACTCATTCTGAACAACCTATATTCAGGTTTCGTTTAAACTAAAAATATTGTGGTATATTTCATTGTTATTATAGCTAGAGGCATTAAGGTTTCTTGAAATCTGTTACTAAAATTGTCTTTAGAGAGGCAGGGCTACAGTCATATAATGGCGTGACCGGCTGACCCTAGGGGCTCACGACGCGTTGCGGCGGCGGTGCAACGCCGGATCGGAGTCGCCGCGTCGTTTTAGATAGAAATCTCTGTGGCATGGCACACGATGCGCTGCGGCGCCGCACCGGATTTGCAACCGACACGAGGCGGGGAGGGGGAATACGTTGCGACGTCGCGTCAAACTAACAACGTTGCGGCGCCCGCTGATACAGTGAAATCTTTGCGGTGCGGCGCCGCAACGCATCGTGTGCCCCCACTCTGAGGCTCTACCACGAGCTCTTAAGGCGATTCATTTGACGACCTAAACTGAACTGTTAAAGGAATGGATCTGTATAGCTCCATCGTCCTTCTCGCTCGCACGACTGTCATTTTAACACGTCCTTTGGCTTTGCCGCAGTCGGGTAAAAATAGAGCAAAGGAAATCATGGACTGGAAAAAGCTATCGTAGCTTTTCCTCCTTCATATTTCTTGTTGTAATGGCCAGTTAAACCAACGTCAATTTGTGTTGGGTGTTATTTGTAGGTATTGTTTGTATTTTATACTTATTTGCAGAAGGCGCCAGTAGAGGTAATGTAGAAGCAGTATACCTAGTTATTTGCCTATTTACGGCATAATCGGCCTTATAATGATCCCACTGTTGGGACTCAGGCCTCCTGTCTAGAAGAGGGAAAGGGCCGTAATCCACTACGTGGGACCAGTGCTGGTTGGTGGATGTCACGTCTTCAAATTTTTGATTCTAGGACATGCCGGTTTCCTCACGATGTTTTCCTTCACCGTTTTGAGAGCAGCGGTGATGAAATAAATTACACAAAGCAATTCACCTGGCTGGGTTTGAAACTGCGACCTACAACTCGTAAGCCGGGGCCGTGGCCACTCGGCCACCACTGCTCTCTAACCTACTTATAGATAAAAATATACTATACTACTCGTAGTATTCGTCTCCATGAAATTTGGCTATTCCTTACAAAATTTTGGATGGAAATTTTCTTTTCATGAATATGACAAAAAAACTTGGTTCATAACGAAAAGATTTCCATGGAAACTGCATGTCATTGTTTCCCACTGTGTGATATTCAGGATGCATTGGATTTTGACTAGCGACGGCAAACAGAACAACAGTTGGAAACATAACTCTGAAACTGAAAAAAGTTCAATACGAATATTTTTGACTGAAAAAATGTAGACATGAAGTATTAATTATCACATTGTGTCAAACTTTTTATTACGAAACTTGAGACAAACTGATTGTAGTTTCGAGTTTATTGAACTCTGAAACTATAGAACTCTGGGGATCAGCAAGCCACTCTAATATTGAAATTCTTCAACGCTTCCAAAATAAAGCCTTGAAAACCTTAATTAATACACCATCATTTGTAAAGAATACAGAAGTCCACGAATATTTCTGTTAAAAAACAGAAAGATCGACGGGCCCACGTATACTATCGAAATTGAAAAAGTGTCTTTTTCGTTTTATTTCACTAATGGCCAGTAGAGATAGAGCTTCATAATTCTATACACATATATAAATTATGTAACATTTTTTATATCTTCTACTGTTTTTCACTTGAACATAATTTTTTTTTCAATTTCGGCAGTATACGTGGGGTCGTCGAAATGGTTCGTGTTAAGCTTATAAGTAAAGACACTACCAAAAAAAATATAGCGAAAGTACTCATGAACACATTATGTATCCTTTTTTTTACATCGAGATAATAAATTACACATTTGAACCTTATATTTAGAACATAAAATGCACACATACATACATACATTGTGCATATTTTATTTATTTTTATAATTCTGAAGGACAAGATTAGCTTCAATCTGAAGATAATTCCTGAATGAGATGACATATCGTTGGAGGCGCCATATAACCGTGTAATAAAGTACATTGACCTTTTCCTAATATCTCTGCGTAGGGTACCCGAAAAACAAACAATGAATTGCTTTCCATTACTAGATCATCTATATCTAAAGGATCTTGATCACGACACAATATAAAAGACAATGAGAGAGAGAACGCCGCCCGACGTTCGCTTGGGGTTAAATGAATTAAACATCTCAAAAATCAATAATGATGTCAACAAATTTAAGTACAGCCTACATAGCTGATTGAAAATATACAAAATATAAGAAAATATAAGAAAAAAATAATAATAACAAAAATAAAAATCTTTCCCCTTTGGCAAGACATGACTTATATATATACAAGACCGCGGTATCGTATTAGATATTTACCTGTGTGTAATTTTAAAGCATCCTGACACGGACAGGTTAGGTTTGGGTATATAATAGTAATTAGGTAAATATGAAGTACATGCACCTATATACACATCCCAGACCAACCCATTTTGATTTGATAAAACGATATGACATATTTACGATATACTAAACAGCTGACGTAAGTTCATTTTTTATTAACCTTACCTACAGAACGCGGAGCCGGCTCACCCGCCTCTGCTAAAGATTGTCACAGTTTTCGATTTAAAAGCAGCACGTTATGAAAAATATTTCCTCTTATAATATTAAGTAGGTATAGACGAAGTACCTATATTTACACCCCAGACCCCTATCACTTTGGTGTGATAAAAGGATATGAAAATTATTATTATTATTATTATTGACCTTACCCACAGAGCACGGAGCCGCCTCACCCGTCACGGCTTAGGACGATCAGTTGGGTTATGACGATTGAAGTAAGATTCTTTTATTCTTATTCTAGTGTGAGTAAGAGATGGCGCTAGAAAACCTCTGTAGCCGTCTCTTACCCACACTGGAATAAGAATAAAGCAATCTAACTTTTTAACGTACTGCTTTTGAATCTATAATTGTGACAATGTGGGACGAACAAAAAACCATGACGTACAAAGTAAGATTGTTTTATTCTTATTCTAGTGTGAGTAAGAGACGGCGCTAGACAATCTGTATAGCTCTGTGTTTTACCCACACTGGACACTGATGCTTTTTTTTATTGTTGATAGGTTTGCGCTTGACCGCTATCTCACCTAATGGAAAGCAACGATGCCCTTTGTTACCCTTTTTATTCTTTCTGTTACCCTTTGCGTTAGTGGCAATCTTAGGGTCAATTTATGCTAGAAGCCACACGAATGCGGCGTCAGCGTTGTTCACGCGCAGACGCGCGAATTCCGAAGAATGCGCGCGTCTTTTTAAAATCTCAGAAGTAAAGTGTGCGTTACGCTGTGGAGTTAAGGTTGAATTTGTTATGTTCAGTTTTGGACGGACGCTTCGATGCGCTTCGACTCTGCGCTAGTATAAATTGACCCTTAATCATTTCCAGCACGGCGTTCCGTACTCTGTAACCAAACCGGTCCCTAATGAATGCCGGCGGTATCTTGACAATTTGTCATGATGTCGCCTTTTGATGACTCCGAAGTTACTTCATGATTTATGGCTGAGAAGTTAAAAAGTTTCGATTGTGGCTATTCGAGTTTAAGAGGATTTGACGTCGGGCTAAGGAGATAGGAAAATGGAAGACGAAATGGGCTGGTAATTTACCAGAATTACGAGACAAATCCAGTATTAATATGAATTGGGGAAATAGGGCTTGATAGGGAAAATAGGAAGACTTAGGGCGGGTTTCTGAATTAAATATTTAACAGCCCGCTCCTGATGCGACCAGCTCGGGAGTGTGGCGACTCTCCCTGGTGTCTGTATGGTGTCTAGTTTGGTAGCTTAGGGCTATATTTCACCGGGACACCATGGCGGTGCAACTAGTCGTGCCGCTATGGTGTCTCGGTGAAATATAGCCCTTTGAGTCTAATCCTGTCAGCCCCCGTTGTCGGCCTGCCCCCCGTACACGGGATGTACCTACTATACCGAATCGAATGCCAAATAGTTGAACATCAATAATAGAACACTTTAAATCGAACACCTAAATACTCGAACGTTCGTAATATCGAGTGGTTAAGAAATCGAACACTCAATACGTCGAGTGTTCAAAATATCGAATGTTTGATCGAGCGGCCAATGCATCACACTTTCACCCGGAGGACATGGTGAAGCATATGGTGGAGGTGTGCCCCGCTTGAATGGAGCACCACCATGTCCTCGTGAGGGCAATCGCCGGCAACAATCTCTTTGAATTGACGTTCGACTATTTGGCATTCGATTCGGCATAGTACACGTCCTTACACGAGAAATTACGTTTTTTTATTTCAAAAATGTTCTCTTTTGTCGTGTGGTTTTAATGGGCCCACACTAGAATCAACCCTGTATTGTGGGTGAGAACACAAACATGCATACACATACACAAGATTCCTAGAACAACTATCTGTAAGCCATACAAATATTTGTTTCTGCGCCAACTTGTCATTTAAGTTTCTGTGTAGCTCAAGTTTGCAATACACAGACAGTGAGGGTATTGACACTCACTGCCTTTGATGTATTGCAAACTATAGGTAAATATGTCATAAAGTATATTGCTACAGCTTTTGCTCATGGATTCGCCCGTGTAGTTACATAAAATATAACATATGTCATTCAGGAATAAAACAGCTTTCTGTCGGTGAAAAACTTTTACCAATCGGACAAGAACTTTCAGAGTTTACCTCCTACAAACAAAACAAAAACAAACTTTATCTCTTTAAAATACTAGTGTAGATTTATTCCATAAAGTGTAGCGGTACTTTATGACATATTTACCTAGCACCAACTATAAGATTAACAAACGACAGGGTAAAACAAAAGTAAGGGATAGGGTAAGACAAGAGAGGTACTGATCATTGATTTATTGATTAATCAGTAGCTTTGGGCAAAAAAAGATAACACAATAAATTTAAATCAATAATAGATATTCCAAATAGAATGAAGTGTATCAATAAGTTAAGTTGCTTATAATAATAAAATACATTTGTATATATAGGGACATATACCTATATATATAGGATGACTGGTAATTAGTGTACGATACTTAAACACGTGATTGTGCTCACGATAACCAACAACTTTTACTATGGGAACAATACTGAAATCGCGTAAAAAATCACCTGTTTAGTACATTTATGTTCGGCTTTGCTCCCATAATAAAAATTGTTTGTTATCATGAGCACAATCACGTGTTTAAGTATCGTACACTAATTGCCAGTCACCCTATATATATACAAGGTGTAAGGGACAGCCCTTCACAAAATTTAAGGGCTTGCTCAGTAGACGAAACTGAACAACCTCCCACAAAACTTTTTTTAAGGAAACGAAAAAGAAATCGGCCTCGCCATACAAATTGTCCAATCAAGTTTATCATTTTGTATGGTGAGGCTGATTTTTTTTTTCGTTTCCTGAAAAAATATTTTGTGGAAGATTGTTCAGTTTCGTCTACTGAGCAAGCCCTTAAAGTTTGTGGAGGGCTGTCCCTTACACCTTGTATATATATGCTAAAGTTAAAATCGAATAAATGCTATAATAAATATCAATAAAGTATCCCTACAGTAGTTATGGAAGTTAAAATAGTATGTATTGTTGAATTTTACGAGTACTTTGACTTTCACCCCCTGAATGAATATTAACAAATCAAAAGTAATTCTGTATACTTTAGTTTTATAGTTTTCTTATTGAAGCACTAATAAAGAGTTCAAAATCGTAAAACCGTCGTCAAAACATCAGTTTTTGAATGACAATAACGATATTAAATTTTATGCCGTAGAGTTCTGCCAAAGACGTTTTATTGCATCCACTTTCATATTCGTCACGTTTAGGGTTGCCAGGTCTTGAATTTGAAAAACCGGACAGACTATCCTATTGAGCCGGACATTTGGTCAAAAAGGACGACATTTTTTTTAAGTCTATCGTGTATTTTTAATAACAATTTGAAAACAAAATTCCTAATCTTCTTTATTTCTGATGAAAAACATAAAATTAAGTGATATAATTGCTAGGCTAATTGCATGTAGGCTTATTTGACCATTTGTCTTGCTAGCACTAGCAGTTCTGCTGACAAGACAAATTTAAAAAGCCGCATATTTGTTCGTCACCACATTCGTCACACATATTTTGTTCGGTAAAAATATGTGACAAATGTGACACATAGGTAATATTCCAAAAACTACTGCTGGCAAAATGGGCCGTGAACAGAGATCATATAGGTATATGTATGTGTGTATGTATGTATGTGGTGTGTGTGTGTGTTCTATATATATTGAATTGCAGGATTGTTCACGAGCTACAGCCCTGGTGTACAAAGGACAAGTAAAAGAACACAGGTTTTTTTTTTAAAGTGGGTAATCATCTAATGATATCTCCCGTGCTTGAGCGGATCGGAAGGGCATATCAGACTTTTAGTGACAAAAACCCACTCCTGTTCCTTCGTTGCCTTTCATACCAGGGACGAGCCTTTGTTTCAGAAGCTGACCCTTGGCCCCAGTTGGCTTCGACCCTGCTGGGTCCCTACAGTTGCTGACAATTCCTTGAGACGTGCGGGAACAGTACGCGCCGTCGACGACTTGGGCTCGGTCCGAACGGTCGCACGGCGAGCTACTCGCGCGCCGTTCGTATTATTGGCCGCCTGCAAGCCCGCGCCTTGTGTGGCCGCAAATCGGGATCGGAATCCCGGCGGCGACTGGGGCTTGAGCGCCATTGCCTCATATGGTCGGCCTCCTCCTTTTGCTAGCATTACTACTTCGCGAAAGGAGGCGACCGCCTGCCTTCGATCTGGACGATGGCCTGACCAAGGTCGAGGGCCACGGGGTTCACTTTCGCACAACCCATGAAAGGAACACAGTTGGATTTTAGTCAGTATAAAGACTTAAACAGCCTACAATCCACCAATAATGGTCTGACGACCCTCTAACCAGGTCCGAAGAAGTCGTTTGATGATTTGTCACCCTCAAAATGAATTAGGTGTCGCCACTGTGTTGACCGCCCGGATGACATGGTGGAGCACACGGAAGAGATGCGGGGCACGCTCGGGCAGAGCATCGCCGTGTCCTTGTGGGGGCGATCGGCAGCGGCGATCTCTCGCGCCTATCTCCCGTTCCTCCCAAGGGCGGGGGGTGACATCTGAATGACTTTTAACCAAAGAATAAATAAAAAACATCAGAAATGGTATTCATTGAAGGTTCTAAATCTTACATTTCAATATATATCGAAGAAAACCACTTTGCACTTTTATTTTCCAATCTAAACTTTATAACTCGTAGTTCGTACCAAACCTGAATAAATCTTATCGATTTTAGGCTGTTCTTTAATTACAAATTTATACTGAAAATTCTAAGCAAACTAAAATTGACGTCGTGCTGAAAACTTGTTTTGTTTTACTGTTTAATTGAATTATGTTATATTAATTAATTAGTTATTAATAGGTAACTTAAGGAGATAATAAATTCTATTCAACGTTCAGTCAAGAGCTGAACATATTTAGGTATGTAATAATTTTCCACATTATTTTTTAATTAAATAGAATGTAACCCAATTTATCTACACTTCTACACTAATGTAATAAGAAGAGGTAAAGTTTGTTTTTATGTTTGTAGAAGGTAATCTCTGAAATTACTGGTCCGATTGCTACTATATTTTTTCACCGATAGAAAGCTGCTTTGTTCCTGAGTGACATAGGCTACAGGCATATTTTATGTATGCGGACGATACCGCGGTCAAAAGCTAGTGAACAATTATTAGTCAGCTGGTGTACACAGGCGAGCTTAACCCAAAATTGGGTTTTCTTACAGCAAACTTTAATATATGTATAGATTTGTGATTCATTACCATATCCATAATGCACTTGACACATTTCCATAACCAATTTAAAATAATGAACGGGCCGCCATAATATAGTGCCAACTCGTGCGAGCATTCTCGTTTGTTTTGACTTATGACATGACAGATCCATCCGGCGAAACAAATTCACATATTGAACAGTCCTTTCATAACACAAATATATTTTTTCTGTAGAAGAATTATGGCGGTCGGCGCTTATTTTCATCATAATTTTGAGAAATATTAATTCGTTATTCGAATTATGTATTACCTACACTAATATTCATCATCATCATCATATCAGCCAAAAGACGCTTAATGTTGCATAGGCCTCCCCCTAGCGTCACCATAACGACCGGTCCTATGCGTTAGGCATCCATCGGATTCCCGCGACCCTGACCAGCTCATCGGTCACTAAAACTATGTATAAAGTGAAAACACTAAAATTTTTTCACCCATAAAAAGCTGCTTTATTCCTGAGTGACAGTCTTATATTTTATGGATGCGGGCGAAGCCGCGGGCAAAAACCCTGCCTGCTGCATGTTGCATGCTCGCTTGAAAGCTGCATGCTTGCTTGCATGCTGCATGCTTGCTTGTTTGCTTCATGCTTGCTTGCATGCTGTATGCTAGCTTGCTTCATGCTTCCTACAGCGGAAAAAAAACCCACAAAATTGTTCAATAGGTTATATTATATTAATTGATTCCTTGAACGTACAAATATTGATTTCCATTTATATAACAATATAAATGGAAATCAATATTTGGAGGTTTGTACTCTATGCGCGCATAAACATTAATCAGATTGTGATAAACCTTTGGTACCGTACCAACCGTTACCGTTCTGATGACACCCGAGAGGATTTTTGGTCCGAAAAATCTACATTAATATAAACAAAAAAATATGGGGAAAACATCTCCGAAAGGGCTGAAATGATTTTTTTGAGACAAAATCTCGTCATAGCTATGCAGCTGGTGTAACCTACAAGGAGTAACTTAGGGTACTTTACATTTGCGGACGACGACCAGTGGGTAGCTCGCCGTCCGGCCGTCTGGTCTGAGGCCGAGTAGGCGACGGCGCGTAGTGTTCTACGCGCGGGTTCCCTATCCATTTGCTTACAATTTTAAGACCTAATATAACTTAGCATAATTTTGTTTGGCATAATTATATTTTCGCATATTATAATTACGCATAACAGCTTACGCATAATTTTTTTAAGCATAAGTTCTCTAACCATAATAATGATTAAGCATAATATTCTAAAGCATAAATTTATTAAGCATAAAGTTCTAAAGCATATTTTTTTTTTAAACCCATTTCTCCTGAATCAGGTAATATATAATATAACGTATATTAATATAATATAACGTATTGAACAATTTTGTGGGTTTTCTTTTTCGCTGTAGGAAGCATGAAGCAAACAAGCATACAGCATGCAAGCAAGCATACAGCATGCAAGCTAGCATGAAGCAAACAAGCAACAAGCAGCATGCAAGCAAGCATGCAGCTTTCAAGCGAGCATGCAACATTCAGCAGGGGTAGGACAAACAAGACTAATTCGACGAATATTATTTAATTGTTACTGAAACGTTACGCTAATAGTCATTAGGCCTACTAACGTTATGCGAATCAAATTTATGCCAAAACAAATTAGTCTTTAAGATGATTATGCCGACATAAAATGTATGCCTAAAAAAAATATGCCAAAGTATATTAGGACAAAGAACATTATGCGAAAAGAAGGGATTCCCCACGCGCGCAGAGCCGAATCCTACTGCGGCCATGGGTGGGATACGGAATACATAGCAAGCACATTCTACATTTGTGCAGCTTTAAGATCTTGACACCGACGAATTCGCTGGTAACAGCTAGTTATGTAATATAGGATAAATAACTACTGAATGTTTTTTAATATGTACAGAATTAAAAAATATTCAGCTTTACAGCGCACGAACTGAAAACAATAATGTGAAAATGGTTAGACATTATAAACCTTGTGCATTTAATTGAGATTCTAAATTACCAAATTTTTTTTTTAAATAAAGTGTTTAAAAATAAAAAAGTAAACAAAATATGACTTCTTTATAAACCTTGTGCATTTAATGGAGATTCTAAATAAATATTTTTTTTTTCCAAAAAAATTTTAGGGTTATAGAAAAATACATGTCACATTTCCTGGAACAAGTTTTGTGAGCTTTTCAAATGAGGAACGGAATTACCGAAGGCCAACAGAGCGTTCAGCCCCCTTGCCAAGATACCGTTACGTGTCGATTCTCTTTTGTCGATCGTCTCGAGTCGGCCACGCCTCCGATACCTTTGTTCTGAGCACGTGACTGAGCGACGTTTGAGGTGTGGACGACGCGAGGCGACCCACAAAAAAAAAAACGAAACGAAACAGTCGTAACTTGGCTAGGCCTGCATGCTTTTCACGTTGTATCTATATCTAACGTTACATTGCATTTCTTTGGATGAAACAATACGCTTTTAAACTATACTCATGTTGATAATATACGGCTCGGGAAGGGCTTTCTTAAAGTGGTATGTTAACTATATATCAGCAATAATCATCCGGGATTTAAATATACATATTTATTTTAAAATATTGGCAGCACGGTATGACCGAGTTACGGGATTTTATGCCTTTTAATTATTTTTTTTTATTGGAGCAGATTTAATATGCTACCGGTGCAGAAAAACAGAATATTTACTTTATTAATGATACGTCGTTTCAGTAAGAATTTTTTTTTGTAGTGTAAGTAATATTATTTATTTAGTCATAAAGCACTATTACTCCAAAACTGTTGGAGAGCATTTTTTTAAATAAATGTATATAGTATAAAAGTTATACAATTATAAGTAATTTAAATAAAGTATACGTTTATCTAATTTTAGGCATTAAAACTTTTATAAATTAATTTTAGATATTATTTAATTCACTGGAATGAACAACGTTTTTCAGGTCAACTAGTTTTATACAAATACTTCAACAAGCCACTTGCCAAGTTATTTAGAAATTGGCCGAGAAACAAAAACACATCAAAGCTACTGAATACGGAACTAATCCCCCTAACGTGTACTGCCAAATCAAACACAAAAGAGTACAAATTAATGTCCCAAAAGAATAAGTTTCCTAAACGTAGAAGACAATCTAAAGTACCTAACTAACAGGAAGTTACTGGAACAGCGCTCGCGTTTGCAGTCCAAACATAACGCACATATGTAGACTTATGTATGTTTAGAGGACATAAGGGTCGGACCACAGATCATTAAGATACCGTTGCTGAATTGGCAAAGTCCAAAGTATGTACAGTAAGGAGACAAAAGTCCATAGGAACGTTAAAGATTACATTGCTATGAACCGAGCGAGCGCGATGCGTATGTGTGCGCATGTATGAGTATCTACATTCCACAGATAACACACACTAAGGAACTGTCGTCGCACTGAGCAAAACATTATTATTTTTCTGTTCTTACCATAGCATTGATAAAATTCGCGCAAATACGTCATGTGCTGGTAGCCGTGTGAACTAAGTGTTGGATTCGCAAATCACGTAACCCGAGTTCAAATCATGGTCAGTCCGTTGCAGTTATTTCTTACTTTGAAAATTCCCAATCTATATTGATATAGTCATTTTTTTTAAATTTCTATGAAAAATACTATTGCATTTTTTGCACTAAATAGTTGCAAATTACGAATGTGATCTATTAACCACAAGAAGAATCACATTCGTAATTTGCAATTATTTAGTTGTTACATCTTTTCGATGTTGTAAGGTGGAAATAAAAAGACGTGTTTAATAAAAATGTTTATGCTTTATATTTACAAATTAAACATTTATGAGAATTGTGACGTCGAATAGCAAAAAGTTATCTTGTAACCGTTATCTATGTTACGCGTAAGATTGTTTGTTGGAAGTATACCCACTTAGACCATTCATATTATGAATAACGTAACAATGAACGGATATTCAAATTTTAATAAAATAAAATATAGGTAATTGTTTATATCCAGTTATTTATTGAAAAGTGATTTATGATTTAGACTTTGTAAACATTTTATTTTTGTGTAACGTCACAATTAATGTATTGAGGTCATAGCTTAATTGTTCATTTTCTTGACGAAAAGAAGATTGAAACTAAACCTCTCTTTCTGTTAAAAGAACTTTAGTTCTCACAAGATAATCGTCAATTAGATGAGCAAAATAAAATGAACTATAATATTATGTTATAACAGTGCGGGTAGAAGAATAAAAAACAAAATAGACTCATGATTATTGTCAACAAAATTGATAGCGAGTTCACTGCATTCTTAAGATGAGGCGATGGCACAAATTAAAAGATATAGCTGTTTTAAACGAAAGTAAACACAATATAATACAGTGTTTGTTAACGAATAATCACAGATATGTTAAAATAAAATGGTAGGCCCTTTAGTTTAGTTAACATTAAACATTTAGTGCGAAACGTAATCGTTCTTGTTTGTGCCTCTCTGTCAAGTACGGCTTTTTAGCAGGTTTTCTGTGATGCACGCCTTCAGCGTGAAGTGCACGGCGAACAGTATCCATCGAGGTGTCATATAATTCCGCAAAATGTCTCGTTGGTGCGAAACCATTCGTTTCGTATACGTCCACCATATGTCGTCGCTGCGCCTCGCTAATAAGCTTCGGTCTCCCACTTCTCTTTCGACTAGCAAGACTACCTTCTTCCTCATATCTTTTTAGCCAAAGATTTACAGTATTTTTCTAAAATAAAAAAAAATATATATATTAGGCAGCTATACCTACTTCACTTCATTTTCATTATATAAAATGTTAATAATCATAATTATTGAATATAATTTTAAAATAAAACTGCATTTATTAATCCAATAACCAATCCAATAAACCCAACGATTTACGTATTTCTCTTCTAAACCTCTTATAGATACGATGAATGGATTCATAAATGGCATACGTTTTAATTAGAAGATTAATTTGTAATAAAGTTACAATTCATTAATAGCTATTATACTCACATTCAGTCCGGTTTCTTCAGATATTTGTGTTTTATTAAAACCACTTTTATGCAGCCCAATGATAGTCGCCCTCACTTCAATACTAATATTAGCCTGCATTTTGCGAATATTACAATACTGTCAACCACACGTCACTAACCAACAACTACAACCAAACGACAGTTCATTTCGGTCAAGTTAAAACTCATGTCTACCTCGCAGAAATCTAATTCTTTATTTAGTTTTTTTGTGATCTACCTTTCTAACTCTAAGAAATGTGTGAACAAGTTAAAGAATAATTTAATATATGTAATGCAAATACATAACTTCCAATCGGGTAAGAACTTACAAAAAGTCAATAATTGCGTGGGATTTGAACTTGCGGCACACTGATTTGCGCTTCAATCTGTGTGCCTATACCACTGGGCCATCTTGACTTATGCTAAGTTGATGAAATTGTGAATTTCAATCATTTGTTGGCGAAACTTGAAAATAAAAGGTCGTAAGTCAAACTAAACGTCAAACGAATACGTTTTAAGAATTCCTATCGACTTTTGTAAGTGAGTGTACCTATATTTCAACTTTTGTAACTGATTTATTTATTATATATATTTACATACATTGTGTATCTATATCTCTCATCCAACTCTCCGATCACGAGTGTCCAAATAAGTACCAACTTTGTGCTGTCTGTATTTAGTCTTTTTATTTTAAAGTGTTTTTATGTACATAAATAGTAAATATATCGAATGAGGAACTACAGTATTTTTTTTTTTGTATAATGCTGCGTCAGCGCCCTTATAGAGCTAACTATATACCATACATAATACATATACCTAGTTAAAAGAAACTTCTACTAGCTAGGAGTTTTTTTTTAGTAATATATATGTAATAATATTTTGAAGTAAGGCGTCATAAAATTCAGATTGAAACTTTTATCATGTATCCGACCGAAACACGATTTTAAAACTGTCAGAACTTTAAGTTAACATTTCAAAATTGTTATTTTTAACTATGCCTAGATATTATACTGATGCCAAATTTTATTGTTACTTTTATAAAATACTAAACAAATAAATATAAAAACTATTACACAAAAATTACAACACACATAAACATCCGATACAGTAAGTCATTCGGCCTCTGTCACACCTTTTAAAACGCTAATTTTGGTCGAGCCGAATACCTATTCGGCCTCCTATTGGCTGAAAATGAAACTTCAGCCGAAACTAGTTTTTTGACCGAAACTAGCCGAAACAGAATCTTCTACCAGTCTCTACTCTACTATAATTTAAATTTAATCACAAAAATAAAATAGTTTTCAACGTCCAACCTACTCACTTTCTTGATACAAAGGATTTGGTCAGCCAGACAAACAGACGGACAAAGAAGTGATTCTATAAGGGTTCCTTCTTCTTTAAAGGTAGTGAAGCAGAAAACACAAAAAAAATTGTACTTATAGAATTATAGATAGAGAGAATTGTACGAGTAGAAGGGGTTTTATTAGCAAAGGCACCTTCAGGTACCTCCACCTCCGGCGCGACGTTCCGAACTCTACACGTAGGACGATTTTGACCTAAGTCCACAACTTATAGACGTTCTTCAGTAAATAAGACAAACTATTCGTGTAAACATGTGAAGGTGATTTGAATAATGCTATTATTTCATTTTGAATAATGTCTCTGAAGTCTGAAGTCACATAATGTGTGGGCACCTTTGTTTCGAACTTTACCAACTGTTAGACTATGTTCATCATTATCATCATTTCAGCCGAAAGACGTCCACTGTTGGACATAGGCCTCCCCCGAGTGTCGCCACAATGACGGTAAGGACTGTGCGTCTACCAACCATCGGATTCCCGAAACCTTTACCAGATCATAGGTCCACCTTGTAGGAGGCCTTCCAACGCTACGTCTTCCGGTATGGTCGCCATTCCAGAACCTACCAGATTATGTTAATTTAGTTTAAAAGAACCCTTACATAAAGTTAACTTTGCCTTTTTTGTGTGGGAAATCATCAAATCATTCCATCCGCTCTTGGGCAGAGCGCAGCCGTGGCCTCGTGGAGGCGATTGGCGATGGTGACCTCTTATGGTATAGTGCACCCCCTGCCTTTTTTACCCGATTACGGCTAAGTATGTACAACCCTAAACCGCGTTTGTGCGTGTGGTGGCAGCTGTACCTAAGTAGGTACAGCTGCCACCACGGATATTGAACGCTGGCTTCAAGTTGCGCAGAAGTCAAAAATCAGGTCTCTTTAGGTGGTGCGACGTGAGACGCGAGGGCGGGGAGCGTCAGTGTTTGGCTCGCTGCTCATCGCGTCATAGACGACACTCGTGATTCGTTCATTGCGCTTGCAGCATGTATCTAACAACGACGACGATTGGCTTGCCAATGTATAAAATGCGCAAAGCGATCCCCACTCTGACGCCGAGCGTTCAATATCCGTGGTGGCAGCTGTATGTTAGTATGTTCATCTGTTCCCTCATAGCTCCTAATCTATTTATAGGAAATCGACATATGAGATATCGTTAGAACATAAAGAAAATCCATAGTCACACGTTACAGGCAACAACCGAAACACGCCGTTAATGCCGCCGCCGCCGCCACCGGGATTCTGATCCCGATTTGCGCCACCGTAGGCGCGGGTTTGCGGACAGTGAGCAATGGGTAGCTCGCTGTCCGGCCGTCCGGTAACTGTCCGGACCAAGCCCAAGTCGTCGACGGCGCGCACTATTCCCGCGCGCCTCAAGGAGTTGTCAGCAACAGCAGGGACCCAGCCGGGTCGAAGCCTACTGGGGCCTGGGTTATCCGAAAGGGCGCTCGAGCCCTGGTATGAAGGCTAGAAGGAACGGGGTGGGTCTTTTAGTCAGTAAGAGTTTTTTTTTGTTCTTTTCTTGTTTTTCCAGTTACCTTGTTTATTTCAGCATCCTGAAAAGCTTGTTTTATACTTTTTCAGTGTCGTTTTTTTTTTTCGTAGTCGGGCTTTATTTTTTTTTATTATCGATGTATATTAATAACATTGTTCTGGCAAAGGCCATTGACTTAATGTGGTTCTTGGTAACCAGTCCAATAAAGCCTCCCTTATAACCTTAAATATTTGTTATTCATTATGTTAGTAAAATTTAACTTTTTTGGTTTTAAAACAAATGTTTTACTTCAGTCAATCAGACAATCCCACTGTTATTTTAAGGACTAGTTGTCCCACACGGTTTTATTCGCGTCTTTGTATATTACTCCGGTCTTTTTTAACCGACTCCCAAAAAAGGAAGAGGTTCTCAATTCGTCTATTTTTTTTTTGTTATTCAACGATATCTTCGCCAAATGTAAACCGATTTTGATTTTGACGATTTATTTGATTAGAAGAATTTGTTTGACAGGTGGCCCAATTTAAACTTGGTGTAGATATGATGAAAAGATTCAGACATAGACCATAGAACGCTTCAATAAATGGCAGCAAACATTTCGGGATTACTACAATCGCATGCCTTTTTTAAAACAGTTTCATAACATGTGCGGCCACAGCCGCGGTCGGAATAGTTTAAAAAAAAATCCATACTATTACATAGAAAATCTGACGAGCAGCTGCAACCGGCTTCGTGCAGCCGCCGCATATGCTGCCTGCGTCTGCAGCCTGCAGCCGAGGTTCGAATATCACCTTTACGCAAACTAGTAATTCGTTCCACGAACGCGCCTATACCGATTAGCTACCATTCTACCTTCATGAAACTAGAGCATGGCGGAGCATAACTTGTCTGAACAAGTTACGTCTAGCCTTTCTTAATTTAAACTTGCTTTTCTCTCAGACTTTACAGTTTAGACGTTTATTCAGGCGGAAGAGATATTAATATTATCATTTCAGAGTAGTTTGTTACTTTCTTGCTTACTTAGGTTAGTTCTCTAACAAATCTGGGTTATTGATTAGTATTAGTTAGCTTGTTATTTCATAGTTTATACATTATACATATAACAACCGTTCGAAATCAATTATTGGGCAGTTGCCGGGACCAACACACGTCTAGTCGAAGGACCCTCCCTTTTCAATGGCGGTTTGTGAGACTTTATAACCTTTACGGCTTTAATTATGGCGGTAAACTCCAACCAGCCAGCCACTACTCAAAGAGGGGACCCTCTATGAGGAGTGGCTGGAAAGATCTCACGGCGTCCTGACCTTCTGCATGACGCAGGTTCTCATCGGACATGGTCAGTTCGGGAGGTGCCTGCACTGGATTCGTAAGGAAGATTCGCCCAGGGGTTTCACTACTTTGTGGCCGCTCGGAGGACACGGCGGAGCACACGGTAGAGGTGTTACCTATTTGGGCAGTGCACCGCCGTGTTCTCGTGGGGATAATCAGCGGCAACGATCTCGCACCGGGTCTTGGTACAGATCATGGTCCGGAGCGAAGAGGAGTGGCAGGCGTTCCCCTCCTTCTGCGAAGCAGTAATGCTGGCAAAGGAGACTACGCCCCAGCCGATGGGATTCCGATCCTGATTTTCAGCCACCGAAGGCTCGGGCTTGCTGACGGCGATCAAGGCGAGGCTTGGGTCGAAGCCTACTGGGCCATGGGTTCGCTTCTGAAAGGAAAACCCGGCCCTGGAATAAAAGGCAGCAAAGGAACTAGGAGTGGATTTTAGTCAGTAGAAGTCTGACATGCCCTCGCGCTGCACCCAAGGACGGGACATGTCATTGGATGATTTCCCACCTAACAAAATATACTAATTATCGTATACGTCTAAAGGTTGAAGATTCGATTTCATGCAACAACGTGAAAACAATAACTTCGTCATCGATTAGATTTAATACACATAGAAAAAATTAGTCATTGCAATCGAAATGAAATTCACCCGAGCCGTAAGTGAGGGTGCTATGGAGCCAAGTGCTGCAGTGAAAAATATCCACGTGCATCAAACGACGTTTTTCAATACACTCGGGAAGAAGAAGAACAAACGGGGGTTACGCACGATTTGTAAGGGTTACTTAACGCCTAGCTAATAAATTTTACGCACTAGTGCGAAACACAACAATATGTGTGCCTAAAAGCGGTAGGGATAAGAGCGAGTTTTCGAGTAAGTGTAATGAAAAAATATTTTTTAGTTGGCCAATATTTACGTAATTTACTTCAACGATTCATTTCAGTATAGGCGTAAGTAACATCGAATTTGACTAAAACTGGCTATTCAAAAATACTCTACAATAACGTAACGTAAACCCATCATTTCCGCGTTAAGGGTACAGAACGCCTCGCAGCCTCTACGATCTGTAACCGATATTTTGTTTGCTTTCCAATTACCAGATGTTTCGATACTGAAACCAAATACGTGACCTTGGCTTTAAAAAAACATTAGCGTCGTGTTGTTGAGGGCTTTATGTCACTTTTTAGAGTTCCGTACCTTGAAAGGAAATTGGAACCCTTATAGGATTACTTTTGTTGTCAGTCTGTCTGTCAAGACCCTTTATCTCGGGAACGCGTGGAGGTATCAATTTGAAATCAAAACTATATACTCTGCAGTCCCTTGAAGCTATTAAAAAATCAAACCTCTGAGTTTACTAAAAAGATACGGTCGTTTATGTTGTAAAAAACGTATTTTCGACACTCTAGTGAATCAAAATTTATAGGGTACTTCCCGTTGACCTAGAATCTTGAAATTGCATGAACAAGGTCTTATAGCACAACCTATACTTGTGCTAAAAGACCTTGATTCATGCAATTTCAAGAGTCTAAGTCAAGTAAAGGAAAAAAATTATAGCACAAGTTTAAGAAAAAGTTTGAAAACTGTAAAATTGTATTCGTATATTCGCAAAAAATGTTTTTTTTTTTACTCGGAAAAATCTTCGTAAATTAATTTGGGAATCGAACTATTTATATTGATAAGCTCTTACGGAACCCTTAGTGCGCGAATCCGACTCGCACTTGCCCAGTTTTTTTATTTACGAAACATGGGTAGTTGCCTGACCTAATTTCCTGACCTCGCCTTCCTTTTCATTCAAATGTCTCAGCTCAACGTTATGAAATGGATCATTTCTAAATATATTAATTAGTTTCTGCCTGCTCCTTATCATAAATTATAGCCTACATATATGTTTTTGATGTATATGTTACCGGTATGATGCGGTATTCTATACAAACCTAGGCAATGTATAGAATACACGTGTAGGTAATGTATGAAATATTATTTATTTTATAGTTTACCTTGGTATTCACAACGAGTAGCCAGTAATGTGTATAAAAGATGAGAGCAGGGACAGTAGTGACGTAATTTTAGAGCACTCCGACATGGAGAGTTTAGGCAAGAAGGTTAAAGCGGGAGCGAATCAGAGCTCCCACCTTAAAATTTGTGGTTAGTTTTTTTAAAACCACACGGAAACAGAAGCCTAATTGAGCCCCGCACGTAGAAATTAACTGAATTCGAAATATGTTTCGGATTTAGTTAATTTCGTATCGTTTATTGATTTCATATTTGTTGTTTGTTAAAGCTTTGTGATTCGTGGTAACGCCAATAACGTAGCTGGCTAACCACAATATTATTTGCTCAATATATGAATATTACTATCATGAAAATATTTACAATTTTGCTAGCTGTCATTACTAAATAGCGTATATAATAATAGTATAATCAGCCTTTTAATGTTCCCATTGCTGGGACTCAGGCTTTCTCTCTAGGAGAGGGAATGGGCCGTAATTCACCATGCGAGGCCGGTGCGGGTTGGTGAATATCACATGTCTTTGCATGTGATGAGCAGTGGTGGCCGAGTGGTAACGGCTCCGACTTACGAGTTCTAGATCGTGGGTTCGAACCCAGCCGGGTGCATTACTTTATGCTAGAACCAAAAATTCGAACACATGTGACATTCACCAACATGCATTGGGCCCGCGTGGTGGATTACGGCCCATTCCCTCTCCTAGAGTGGAGGCTTGAGTCCCAACAGTGGGAACATTAAAAAAAGGCTCGTGATGACATGTCTTTGAAATTTTGGTTCTAGCCGTTTTGAGAGCAGTGGTGTAAAATAAATTACACAAAGTAATGTGCCTTGGTCGGTTTGAATCCGAGACCTACAACTGACTGACCTGTTGGTCTAGAGGTTAGTGGCCCTGACTACTATGCTGCAGGTCGTGGGTTCGATTCCCACCCAGGACAAATGTTTATGTGATGAGCATGATCATTTATTCTGTGTTTAGGTGTAATTTATCTATAACATGTATGAATTTAGAAATATATATGTATGTTTATCAGTTGTCTACTACCCATAACACAAGCTCTGCTTAGCTTGGGACTTGACGGCGTTGTGTGATAATTGTGGTATATTATTATTGTTAACTCGTAAATCAGGGCCGTTGCCACTCGGCCACCATTGCTCAAAATAAAACGGTTACATGTTACTTCAAAACTGTTGGATTTTTGATCAATTCTTTTTTCTTTGAGTTTCACACTTTTCATCTCATCTTCTCCATACTGCAATAATCATTCAATGATCCACAATGATTCATTTCAATGATTCCACATATTGTCCAGTTTTGTAGACACTTGAGACACAAAGCTATATCTATTTTACATCAACAACATACAAAATATCATACAACAGTATCCTTCTTTGAAAAACCTTTCAAAACAGTCTTTGATCTATTTGCTTCTAAATCAATGTTAAATGTTTTTTTTTTGAGAAATAAGAAAGAAAGAAAAAACGTTTATTCGTACCTCACACACAACAATTAAAATAAAGCAGAATTAGGATACATTAGAAATGAAATATAGAAGAATTAGGTAGGAAAAAAAAAAAACTTTAAAATCTTCTTCTTCTTAGTCGGGCACTCTAGTCAGAGTGATAGTGGCTGTTGATGAGCAGGACTGCGGCGCGCCGCCATTGTCTGCCTCCAAGGCTGTGGCATAACTTTAAAATCTGTGCAAGGCTAAAAAGGCACCTAACTTAGCATATTATGCTGCGATATTTAAAACGACAAATAACATAGCTCTGGTATTCTGTTAGGACCCGCAGTGATGCCACAGTCACACTCACGGAAATTAAATAAAACTATCTATGTATCGAAACAAAATAGTACAAACAAACGTTGCAAAAATAATAAAATAAAATAAAGAGTTTTATTACTATCCAAATATTTTTCTATTTGCCAGCAATATTAAATCTCACCAAATTTATTAGAATCAGTGCCAACAGTTCTATCCATCTGAATATTATTTGACTTTGAAAATGATAGAGGAGCTTGCGAAGATTTTATAAAACAATTTAAATTTCGATTCTCTTTCGACGCGGCCCTTTTACGTCATTTGTATTAAATGAAAAACGGTAGGATGAAAATTATAATTACTGGAGGAGACAGTAGGTACAGTCACCAACATAAATATCTGATTAAAACTCGATAATTAAATGTCAATTTCTCGAGTAATTACATTTAAAATATAAGGACCATACGACCTAAATAGACCTTTTTCATCATTTCAGTTTCGAAAATACTTTTTCGAAGCTTTTTATGATGTTAGACACCATACAAATTATCAATATTTAGGAGCCAATCACTATACAATGTATATTTTAATACCATGAAAAAATTAAAAATATTTTATAAACATATTTTTTTTAATCAATCAGTCTCAACATTTTGCCGAAGTGCGAGTAAGTCAGAGAGATCAGTAGATTTTTAGGGTTCCGTAGTCAACTAGGATCCCTTATAGTTTCGCCATGTCTGTCTGCCTGTCCGTCTGTCCGCGGATAATCTCAGTGAACGTTAGCACTAGAAAGCTGAAATTTGGTACCAATATGTATAGAATTTACACCGACAAAGTGGTAAAAAAAAAAGTTTTACTAGGGTACACCTAAAGTGGGGAGTGATTTGTCTTTTCATTTCAACACTAACATGTGATATATTGTTGGATAGGTATTTAAAAATGAATATGGGAATAATAAAATCATTTTTTGAGAATTTTAATATTTTTGGAAATAAAAGCCCCAAAAGTAAAATAAAAATGTGTCCTTCTAACTTTTGAACCATAAATTTAGAAAATATGAAATAAATCTCAGTAGTAGGACTTTATAAAGACTTTCTAGGAAAAATATTTTGAACTAGATGGGTTAAACAGTTTTTGAAAAGTTGTACAAAATAATGTCTTAACTAAGTTTGTAATAAGAAAAACCGATAATAAGAAAAAAAAAAATGCTTCCATATAGCAAGCATTTTTTTTCTTAGTTTACATAAATTTTATCATTTTGAACATATCCTCTTTCAAATAAAAAAGAATCATTAAAATCGGTTCATGCAATCTAAAATGACCACTGAAAACCCAACATTTAATTAAATTAGGTATATTGTGGGTAAAATTTAACTTCTTGGGGATATTGTTCATATTAATTTGTATGTACGCAGTTACTCTTTTAAGCGGAGACACTTATTGTGACAGACGGGAAACTACGGACACGCTCTTGGTCGGCTTTTTTAAATACGCAAGGTCTGGTATTTTTTTATATGTTGTCTTTTATTAAATCTTTATGCACTAATAAGAAATACTGTAAAAACCGAAAAAAAAAAACAAAAAACTTCATCACGACACCAAACTAAGAATTACTTCTATATATTATCGTAGATTTTTTTAGAGAGTTGGAAATCATCTAACGATTTCTTCCGGTCTAGAGTGGAGCAAGTTACCTTTTTGCATTCTAGAACCACAGATTTCTTTTTCAGAAATAATAATAGCCATCGGCCCTTCTAGGCCCGTACGGTTTTGCTGATTTATCTTTGAGGTGCGTGTGGAACTACGCACCGTTGATGACTTGAGTTTGGTCCGGACGGTTACCGGACGGCCGGATGACGAGCTACCCGTTATTTGGCGTCCGCATGCCCGCGCTTTTGTCCTGTATCGTGGATGTGTTCACAAACATGTGAACTCACATACACAATCAGACCCAGAACTATTTTTTTTTAAATTAATATAAGCTTGTTCTTGACTGCGATTCAACCTTTTTTTTAAGCCATTGCATAGCTTCTATCGCGGGCCTTGAGCGTGGAGACCGCATCCAGAAATTCCGTAACGAAAATAACCTAACACCCCCCACTCATTTGTTTTTTGAGCATGGTGACCGATATGAAAACAAATGAGTGAACAATCAATCAAAATTCAATTCAATGTGTGAAAGTGTAACTTCAATTAATATGAAAGAAAAAAAAACAAAGGAAAAACGAATACTGCATAAATAAAATAAATAAATAATTATAATTGCCTATGTTGATAAAAATGCTATGCAATAGCTTTACCGCGGCAGTCCCCGAGTGCCACATGTCTTTTTTTATTGTCGATAGGTTCACCTGATGGTAAGTAGCGATGCAATCTTTGATGGTGAGGCGCACTAGTTTATTAAGAGAAAAAAACAAACAAAGTATTTATGTTCTTGACTGTACAACAGTATTACCTCGCCAACCCTAAATTACTTTCTACCAAGAACGTTCGACTGCTATCAAGTAGTTTTCTAAACACCGTTTAATTATTTCTAATGGCTATAACACTATATCAAAGTAAAATACGCCGAAATGTTCGGAAAATTCGCAACAATGGAATTTCGGCAATTTCCCATTTAATACAATTCATGCTGCCAGCAATCGTGTTGGAATTTGCCGAAGGCACAAATTTGCTCTTGTCTTCTGGCTTTAGTTTCTGAATTTTTGACGTTGGACTTGTTTTAGACCATTTTGTTTAAAGATTTAGTTGGGACTTCATCAATTATGTAGAACGGTTTGTCTACTCCAAAGTATCTTTTTATTATATTATTATTTAAATTATAATTTAATATTGATCTCATCCTCGGACAGAAAATCCAGTTGCGTAGATCTGATTTCGAGAAAGAGGTCAAACGTCGAATCTGACTCGGTTGGGCAGGGTTTGGGAAGCTGCGCGGAATCTTCTCGTCTAATATACCATTGTGTCTCAAGACCAAAAGTCTATGACCAGTGCGTGTTGCCAGTGATGACATATGGTGCTAAAACGTGGTCGTCGCTCACTCTTTGTTAAATCTATTCTAAGCTCAAACGTAAAATAACGTTTTAACTATAGACTGCCCATTTGCTAAAAATAACAATATTCCACAACTATCACACAACGCCGTCTAGTTCTAAGCTAAGCAGAGCTTGTATTATGAGCACTAGACAACTGATAAACATAGTTATATGTTTCTAAATATATACATATTATAGATACTTAAATTACATCCAAACACAGAACAAATGATCATGTTCATAACACAAACATTTGTTCTGGGTGGGAATCGAACCCACAACCTGTTATAGCAGTCAAGGCACCTAACCACTAGACCAACAGGCTAGTCCTTGAAAAAAAAAAACAAAAGACCGCCAAACCGCACCGCGGCTTGAGTGCGGAGATTCTTAGAGCGTAAAATTAGGTAACTTAACTATCAAAACGAAAGATGTGCCTCGTTAAATTACCATCCTATTCATACAAAAAAGCTTCCCTAAAGTGTTACTAGGTAAAATTAGCAATTACACAGAGCAGAGCTCGTACTTTCCAGATTTCCTTGAAATCCTATTAAAAACATTCTTCACAGATCGAGGTCACGAACTAATTAAGACCCCAATCGTTCTCTTTTGTCGTGGTGAGGCGACGAACTTAACTCTCAGTGAATCTCAGTCCGATCTTATTACATTTTGGTTCTTAAAAAAACCGGAATTGTGCAGATCTTTAGTTGTAAATACATGTACATATTGCACCTTATGTGTTGTGTAAAGAGCAATGGTGGCCGAGTGGTAACGGCCCCGACTTACGAGTTGTAGGTTGCTGGTGCAAACCCAGCCAGGCGCATTACTTTGTGTAATTTATTTCATCACCATTGCTCTCAAAACGGTGAAGGAAAACATCGTTTTTCTTCACCGTTTCATTTTAGGACATGTGACATCCACCAAACCACACTGAGCCCGCGTGGTGGATTACGCCCCATTCCCTCTTCAAGAGAGTTGAGAGGAGGCCCGAGTCCCAGCTGTGGGAACATTATAAGGCCGACTATGCTATGCTACACTTTATGTTTCAGATGTGTATAACTGAGTAGAATCATGCAGGTCAGAGAAAATAACGCCTACTATAGTAGGCGCTTTTTCCTTTGACCTGCGTGTCCTTGAAACCTAAACATACATGATAGCGCCATGCCTGCCATGTTTTCTCTTCACCACCCTTGGTTGACTGGCAGAGAATGCCTAAGGCATTAAGCCCGCCTTTGTACATTTATGTTGCATGAAGTTCTAATAAATAAACAAATAAATAGCGTTTAAACGTGGGTAAACGGACGACGAGCCGCCGTCCGGCCGTCCGGGAAACGTCCGGACTGAGCCCAAGTTGTTGATAGTGCGTAGTATTTTATACGCGCCTTATAGAGATGTCAGCAAAACTATAAAGGGGCTAGCAGGGCCGAAGCCTACTGGAGCCATGGGTCAACTTCTGACAGAGAAACTTTTGGTCCTAAAACTCAAGGGGCAACTGCTGGAACATAGGTGTGGTTTCAGTCGGTAAAACTCTGACACGCCTCCCGCGTCGCTCTAGAGCGAGAGTGTCTTTAGATGAATTCTCACTTAAAAAAAAAACATTCTACTGGTGAAAGAACTTTTAGTACCAGTTTAGTAGTGACTTTATTAATTACAAACAAATATACAAATCTTTGCTCTTTATATTATCATTACAGATAGACAAAAACAACGTGTGGCGTCGAAGCTAGTCGCCAAATAAACGTGAAACGGTCATTGACCCTCCTACATTTATTGACATTTAACTATAACGATAACCAAACCATAACCAGCCGTGAAACGGCCTCCTATTGGTCAATTCGAGGATTTGACAACTGTTAACAGCTTTGTTATCGTTATAGTTAAATGGTGCAACTCACCCTTAAATTTAAAAAACGGAATTAAAGACATAAAGCTGTCTTGAATCGACATCTACCGCGATTTTTTACCTTTTCTGAAAAACAGTTCATTGACGGTTTTTAGATATATTGAGATATCAGGAAAAGGTCAATGAACTTTGTTTTAAGTTTATTTGGCGCTTTGTATTGCATGATTAAGGTATATTTTCTACAAGCTGACCCGGCGAACTTCGTGCTACCTAACAGTCAATGAATGTAGTATATCTTTCGACCTAGTTGATCGATTGCGATGAAACAAAGCCTAAGTAATAATAATATATATCAAGTTATACACAATTTTAATGTATGAAAATTATCAGGGATGTTATGGATATGAAATTTCAGATACGGATTGGATACGGATATAGTAATGATTATTATACCGGATACGGATATGAAATTATTTCGTATTATCCGTTAGTTTCGGATAATTTCGGTTACGGATATTAGATTTTTAAGGAATTTCAGAAGTAAAATAATTATATTACTATTTAAAAATAAATAAGTACTATTTATATATTACAACGCGACACGTTATGACAGGCTGAGTTAACGTGTCGTAATTAGGCTCCGCCCCTATCCGATATTATCCGAAACTTTTATTTCTGTTTCGGTTACGGTTATGGATATCATTTTATATCGGATATCCGATAGTTTCTTAAACTATCTTTGAAACTTAACATTCCTGAAAATTATCTATGTCGATTTCGTAAATTTTACATAATGCGGGCACAAGTAAAAACATCTACAGATTTATTATACGTACCTACAGATTTCGCAAAGATGGATTGATCTTGAATGCGTGTGTATGTATGTATACACATCACTGAACACTCCACAAACGTGGCAAACAGAAGCACACCGTAGTGTCCCGCACTAGTGTGTGAAACTCCTTAGAGTAGTGGTCAGAAAACTTAAGCGTGAGGTAAGACTTATTTTCTGGGTCAGGCAAAGGCTATTGTTACTTTTCTATACATCAGTAGACCCGCGGTAATCCGACAAACGTTTTACAAGATGACGTCGGATTATACAATTTATCGGACTAGTGCTGCCATCGAACCTTTGTAGTCCGAAAACAATTTTGAAGAAGAGTAACTTACAATCCGACAAATCGCATTACATTAACATTTGAAAAGTGAAAGTTTGAGAGTGTGTTTATATTTTGGTTACTCGTTCACGCTAAAACTGCTGAATGGATTTAGGCGGAATTTAGGACCCGGGTAGACCATGTCTTTGAATAGCACATAGAATATTTTTATCCTGGGATTATGTGTTTTGGGGATAATTTTCTACTTTCACTTGGGTAAGAGCTACAAGCAAAATATTGGCAAAAGGAAAAAAGGGCAAAGATGGGCTGATGACATATAAAAACAGCTGGTGAGAACTGGATGAACACTGCCCAAGATAAAGAAATATGGAAAAAGATGGAGGAGGCTTTCTACCCTATAGGGGCCATACAATAATTAATTATTACGAGTACATAAAATATGGAAATATAAACATTGTATGGAAAAATAAAGCTATAATAATAATAATAAGAGCTATAGGAGCTGAAAAGATGAATGGATAGTGTGAGGAGTGATATGAAAGAAAATGGAGTTAGTGATAGTTTGACGGGTGACTGGACAGAAGGGAAGAAAAAAACGTGTTACGCCGACCCCAAGTTATATGGGATAAGGGCAGGAAGAAGAAGAAAAAACAATCAGAAATTTGAAATACAATAATGCAAAGATGCTTTCTAAAAGCATCTCCACATTATTGCCTTTCGCATGTATCCATTAAAACAAAAACCGGCCAAGTGCGAGTCGGACTCGCCCATGAAGGGTTCCGTAGCAGCAAGTAACATAATATAAAAGTTCTTGTAATGTGTTGTAACTTTGATCGATGTTTTAATAATAGTGTATTTTTTTCGGTTTATGACGCATTAAAAAAAAACTACTCACTGGATTTCGTTCAAACCAATTTTCGTTGGTAGTTTTTATAGTAATGTACATCATATATTTTTTTTAGTTTTATCATTCTCTTATCTTGGAAGTTAAAGGGGGGGGGGACACACATTTTACCACTTTGGAAGTGTCTCTCGCGCAAACTATTCAGTTTAGAAAAAAATGATATGAGAAACCTCAGTATCATTTTTGAAGACCTATCCATAGATACCACACACGCATGGGTTTGATGAAAAAAAAAAATTTTGAGTTTCAGTTCTATGTATGGGGACCCCCAAAATTTATTGCTTTTTTTCTATTTTTGTGTGAAAATCTTAATGCGGTTCACAGAATACATCTACTTACAAAGTTTCAACAGTATAGCTCTTATAGTTTCGGAAAAAAGTGGCTGTGACATACGGACGGACGGACAGACAGACAGACAGACAGACAGACAGACAGACAGACAGACAGACAGACAGACAGACAGACAGACAGACAGACAGACAGACAGACAGACAGACAGACAGACAGACAGACATGACGAATCTATAAGGGTTCCGTTTTTTGCCATTTGGCTACGGAACCCTAAAAACATCGATACTGTATCGATGTTAACATACGATACGCCGGGTATCCGCTATTTGTATATAACAAGTGTTACTTTCTCATACACGCAACTTATTCAAATAAAACCTGTTTAAAAAACCGATCCACGACCAAATCACGATTTTCACAAGCACGTAACCGGAAAAAAACTGAAAAAAAAAGCACCAAATGTTACATCTTACGTTCACAAAAAGTTACGTACGCAATTTAAAAGAAGCTTATTATACGAGGGAATTTATTTAGTCATGAAGTTTCGTAGATTCTAGTCACGTCCCTGGGTACAATTCATTTTTATGATGTCGGAGCATCAGCTGGGGGGCCAGCGATATGAGTGAGCTACGATTGTTTGCCCGCCCAGTTTGCCCGCTGCAAACACCGACTTTGAAATAGGCATTGGCAGAACTACAAGTAGACTGAATACATATACCCGTGTATTGGAAATTGAATCGGAAAATTCTCGGGCACTTTTGTAAATTAATTTCATCATCAGTCTTTTTATTTTTCTCACTGCTGGGACTCAGGCCTTCTCTCTAGGAGAAGGAATGGGCCATAATTCACCACGCGGGCCCAGTGCGGGTTGGTCAATGTCACATGTCTTCGAATTATTTGTTCTAGGACATGCCGGTTTCCTCACGATGTTTTACTTCACCGTTTTGAGAGCAGTGGTGATTAAATAAATTACACAAAATAATGCACCTGGCTGGGTTCGTACCCGCGACCTACAATTCGTAAGTCGGGGCCATTACCACTCGTCCACCACTCTCTTTAATTAATTTAGTAAGAAATTAAGTCTGCGGCGTTAAAAGTATAATAAATAATGACGACATGTGGCTCTGAAACGTGGTCGCTCACAATGGGCCTCATTGAAAAAAAACAAATCAATGTAAAAGCCTATCTATACTCCAATATAATGGAAACAGTTAAGCTAGAACTACATTAGACCTACGCACACGTGAACACGCCTGATTTGTACGTAGAACAATGTCGCGTGGAGTGGATCAATAGCTCATAAGTCTAGTTTCCATGTAAAATATATGGAGACCGACGCACTATGTGGAAGTGCCTAAGAGATCCTGGCCATAAATATAGTTTGTAAATATCGTCGCACGTACTTGTAATTGTAGCTAAAAAGTTAGTTAACTGTATTATATAAAAATTATGTCTGTGGCTGGTACTAGTTTATAGCAATGAGCATCTAAATACGACAATTAAAAAATTATCACAAAAACAACTTATTTTTCAGATTTTATTATCTAGTAAGCTAGCCACAAAAACTATGCATGTGTCAACCATTTCAGAAAGCTCGTAATAAATACTTTTGTTCCGTATACACAAATATGCTACATATTTGTTATTATATTTACTAGAAATATTTATCTCAAGACATCATTTTTGCGTATCTGAAACTTTTAATTAGAGTTTTGAAAGTTACCGGCCGAAGGTCTGTAAATGACAGTATTTGATAGGGAATTTAATATTATACCTAGATAGATAGATGTATTCTTTACTGTACACCAAAAATAAAAGTAACATGAGGAACTTAAAATGGCACAATGGGCGGTCTTATCGCTGAAAGCGATTTTTTACAGACAACCTTTGGATGGATTTGACAGAGAAGGAGAAAAAAAGATACGCAGGTAGTTTGTGGTGTACTATATACATAATATATATTATACATAATAATACTACACGACTTCGTTGATACTTGAAATAAAGAATTTATCATTATTATATCTATTGTTAGCCATACTTATTCAATCCGGCATCGTCAAAAGTTACAAAAATAAAGACAAAGTACTTATGAAAGTGCATTACTCAATTTTTCTTCGCCTAAAATACAAATCACTAACTCCAGGTTCTTCGATAAAGATTTTTTCCGTTTCCTTAAGTAAAAAGTTCCGCAGCAAACAGTCTGATTTATGTATGAGAATCCTTCGCAGATGTTTGTCTGTATTTTTCCTTTTTCTATAATAGAATATGAATCATATTATTTTGCGATTACACAGGGAGCAACTGATCGGATAAAAATACTATGTTCCCGACTGAGAGGTTATCAAAATGGTATTTATTTGGGAGATCGGTTTGTGTTTGATAACAATAGTATTGGGAGCGTGAATGAGGGATTATTGTTTTCGTGTCGAATCTATAAAGGTTCAATTTAATCATCGCGTTTATGTAAGCTACATTTTTTATGAGAACATTTTCGTTTATTACAAGGTTTCAGTTAGTTTCACCTGTCCCGATGTTTGCCATTATTTATTTATTAAAGCTTTATGCACATAAAAATGTACAAAAGCAAATTTATTTATTTATATTATTATGTTAAACAACAAGTTTTTCAGCCATGCTCACATCGTCGACAGACGAACCCAGGAAAGGACCTCTTTATTTCTATTAACCCTACTTTATTGTGTAACATGATACAATATGTATGTATATTGTTGTACTAGCTGTGCCCGCGACCTCGTTCGCGTGGACTGCAGGATTTTGATTTTTTTTTTTAAAACAAAAGTTGCCTATGTTACTCCTTGTTATATCAGCTACCTGCCAAAAAAGTCCCGTCGAAATCGGTCCAGCCATTTCAGAGATTAACTCGGACAAACAGGCAGACAGACAAAAATTGTAAAAAAAATATTTTGGTGTGTGTACCGTATCCATATTCATATGCATGTAGTAAAAAGCAGTTATTTCAATATTACAAACAGACACTAGACCTACATTGTGCTCACAGTCATATTAGAAGCGACAAGAAATATGTAACCAAGATCTATGTAACTCATAATAGAGTTTAAAAAGAGTGTCCATGGAGTTTCTTGCACGTTCTTCTCCATAGAGACCTACGTTTTGGAACGTGCAATTTAGCTTCACTTTTCTTGGACTGACCGACATTTGACTATTCAAAAGAGCCTGCAAATGGTCTATTTGAAATAAATGAATTTGATTTGATTTGATTTGATACTCCAATTTTATTTATATGTATAGATGTATAGATTATATCAGAATAAAAACGCGGCTAGAACATGTAAAGTACAACAAGCTATTCGGTTGAAGGAATGTGGCAAGACAACATCCCACCTGATGGTAAGCAGTGATGCAATCGTTGATGGTGAGGCGCACTAGTTTATTAAATACCTATTCACTTTAACGTTGAATACATCTTAATTATAATCGGATGAGAAGACCGGAGAAGGCAAATTACGCCAGTCCCTCGATGCACGCGGTATAAACAACGAGGCAAAATGCTTAGTCCAGACTGTAGAGGTTTCAACAAATTTACTTTATACACAAAGAACCTTTCCAGTTGGGCAATTAAGACCAGGCTTAAATTATTTGCTAACTCTTACGTAAATTCTCCACAGTTTGCAATATTCATCGAACAAACCGATTCCTGGAACCCACTATATGAGAGTACCTATGTAACACTTGAAGGTAACATATATGAACATGACAGCTCTTC
Source organism: Mythimna albipuncta (assembly GCA_929112965.1). Classification (NCBI taxonomy): domain Eukaryota; kingdom Metazoa; phylum Arthropoda; class Insecta; order Lepidoptera; family Noctuidae; genus Mythimna; species Mythimna albipuncta. The sequence goes on from OV815973.1 coordinate 6,761,149, forward strand.
CTGAACGGATACAAAGGAACACACATGTTTAACAGAGTGAGACCGGGTGGAAGTAAGTTGGTACATTATTTAGGGACAGAATCGGTAGTAAATAATCCTGATGTCGATTTCTTAGCTAATGAATGAGAAGGGTCTTGTTAAGTGGACTACAGAGCCTTACTATTACGTGTTAAAATGGGAGGCGTGCGAGTGAGACAACATTAGTCAGCTTTATCATCATTTCAGCCGATATACGACCACTGTTGGACATAGGTCAAGTGTCGCCACAATGAACGATTCTGTGCGTCTCGCATCCATCGGTTTCTCTCAACCTTCACCAGGTCATCGGTCCACCTTGTACGAGGCCTTCCAATGCTGCGTCTTCCGGTACGCGGTCGCCACTCCAGTACCTTTCGCCCCCAACGGCCATCTGTTCTGCGAGTTATGTGCCTTGCTCATTGCCACTTAAATTTGGCAATTCTTTGTGCTATGTCGGCAACCTTACTTTTCCTGCGGATATCGTTAGAACCGTCTCAATTGTCCGCTGAACATAGGCTACGTGACGTGTCACAAAACTCGATATGGCGCCCTCTAGCGGACAAAAAGTAATGTGTTAAAGTTAAAAACACCTGTTTGGTATTATTTGATAGGGCTTGGCTTGTACATTTCCATAATATTATTCAAATTTAAAGTGACGCCCTCTTGCGGACAAAAATCGTGTTTAAAAAAATGTTAAGATAAAAACACCGTGTTTGGTGTCATTTGAAAGGGCTTCAGTCTACGCAGCTGTTTCACTGCTTCACAGGGGTTTTATGTTAATTACCTAGTTCTTAATTTGACAATTTAGCTTTTACAAGCAAATAATATAGAAGCACGGTGATATGACACCAACAAAAAGGCCTCCAATTCCCCTATAAGACTTCATTTCCTTCGATAAGACCGCCATTATACTAGTAGATTTAAGTTTATATTCATTAAACCCCAAGCGAACGCCGTTCGTGCACGGCGTTCGCGCACCTATTGTCTTTATATCGTGTCTGTAATTTCCACAATCGAAAGGTTAATGTCATGTTACTTTTTGGTGTAAATAAAGTGTATTCCATTCTATTCCCCCTTTGCACGCAATAAGTACTAAAAACATCGTATTCAAAACGCATTTGCTCAGAGCGTCGGCAAGAAAAAGCATTGTTATTCACGAAGGCCCTCCGAGAAGAATGTCCGACTTCAATTAACGATGACACGATTTATATTCATCCTGTGGATTATCCAGCTTTGCTTCTGTTTTATTTGCATATTTATCACTGTTTCTTTATTTTGTTCTTAGTCGTCGGAATACACAATTACTCTTGGTGTTGAATTAATTCACCCTGTCTTTTTACATCCAATTACTGAGTCGTTTATGAAGCAGCTTTCATAACATATTTTAGCGAGAGATATAAAATTACGCTTGTTTTTAACGAACTAATACAAAGACAAAACCTTTGTGACTTAGTTTTACACAAATACGCTGGAGTTTTGATTTTGTCCTCAACGTTATTAGTGGATGTATCTCGTGACCGCAGGACCACACGCTCGAAATACACAAAATTTGCTAAATCTACTTAATCACACGTCAATTACAAAATGGGGACGAGTTGTGTTGCAGTAAACATTACAAAATAACTTTGGTATCCGGATAACGCAAAACAATATTTTAATGCGAAACGAAAATGTCATAATCAAAGTTTAAACTATAACAATTTCGTTCGATTACAGACGCGAGATTATAGACGCCGAAATAACTGTAATTTTGTCGCTAATATCACACATAGGTGGGACCACAATCCTTTACATGTAGGCCCCGCAATGCGGATTACACGGTGTCGATACGTGTCAACGCAACTCAATAATTCATCAGATCGAAATGGTTCTGAACACGACAAATATAATTTAGATCGATGGCTATAGTGTGGGTACTTCGTTATGTTATTAACTATGTAGAGATGTTGGCTTGATTTATGTAGTTAGGTATTACCACAAAATATATAGGTACAGAAGACGAGCAACGCACACATAGACACCGCTTACGAACACGATATCTTTGCTCAATCGCCCGGTCACACTCGTACAGTTCGGCGCAATGCGCTGACCCTAGCGTGATCGCCTAGCGTAGGTATAAAAAGTGAAGTACATATATGAGATTGACTTCTGTACCGATATTTTGTGGTAATACTAAGCAGTCTACCGCTTTAAGTAAGCATGGTATGATTGTACTAGCGTTTATTGGTTTTTGTTATATTATTTAGGACCTCCACCATATTGGTTTGAAAAAAATATATGTTTATTATAGATTCATGAACAATAATATCAACATTTGATTTTTTCGTGCAATTAATACTTTTGTCAAAAAAAAAAAATATTTAGCAATTTCGCAACTTTTCCCTACTCCTTCGAAACGGCTTGGACCTTTAGAAACATTTTTACACATAAAAATTGGTGGTTAAATATTCTTCAAAGTGAACATTGCATATGTAAACAATCAATATCTCGCAGAGAAAATGGGTTTGAAGCGCTTTCCGGGCACTGCTGGCCGTAAATAAATGCACAGATTTGTCGTACTGCCGCCTAGGCGAGTGCGAGAGTTGCGTTCACATAATTTCGGTCAGATGGTTCAAGGAACTATACGCCTTAACCCATCTGTGGAGCCGTACCCGCTCTGGGCCCGTCAACCAATGTTCGTCTGTAGGAGGACCGCAGTGGTCCGCTAAGTTTTACGTCAATGTATAAGAGAGAGAGAGAAAAGAAGGTACAACCCACTAATTGTCTGATCAGACAAAGTCATTTAATTGTTACATAACACAAATAATTTCTAAATCCATTAAGTACAGATTATGTTTACTACAGATTTCTCAAACTACTACCAAAGTCCAAAAACATACCGTATTCGCAAAAAGAAGAAGAAAAACTGGTCTAACCGCAGTAAATCTCAGAAAGTAAAACCAAGCCAAATCATAACTACTCTATAAGTCTAAAATAAGTGTGAAGATGTTGCCAAGCCGTTAGTGGAGACGTGTTGCCTAGCAAAAAGGTTCCCGATAAAGTTTCGCGCACTAGACCTGAATCCTTAATATAGAAGATTATAAAAAGGGTTTGCGTCTTTATTGATAGGTTCGCCCCTGTTTCTCTACCTCATCTGATGGTAAGCAATGTCCAAGGCAAAGCATTTCTTTCAAATAAACCATTTTAAGGCATCGATTTACAGGGTTTTTTGAAAAACACTGGCAACCTCTCACGTCTACGTTACTAACTTAATAAACGACCACTTTTGTTATAAGACTTTTAAAGATAATCATATTTTTAGTTCATCAGATTTTCATACAAAAATAAAAATATTTAAATTGAACGTTCTAAATATTACGAAGTCTATGCGAAGCAAGCGATAGTACAATAGCGGAAAGGAGTGGGCAGCGCTTGCGATACGTCATACAGACGTAGGTAACACAAAATAGATAGGTACACAAGACAACCTCATGTAGGTATGTACTTTTTTATACCTACGTTCGGTGGAAGCACACTAATGAGCGTTTGAGCCGGATTTGTTCGACGAGTAATCTGAGACGCGACCAAGACATCGTGTCTGTGAGCGGAGTCTATGTGTGCGTTGCTCGAGCGCGCTTTGTATGTAGATTGACATCTGTACCTATCTATTTTGTGTAGGTAGGTATAGTAAAATACAGAGTTGAAACGTGTAGGACAGAACAACGAAGTCTTGAAGGTTTCTTTTTGGAAAATTAATTATATTTTGTAAAAAGTCATAGAACTAAAGTTGTTGTTTATGATATTGTACAGTCCTGCAAGATTTTTAGTGTTTAACAAATAACCCGGTATTTATGTAATACGCACTAGTTAGGCGTGCCGACCACTCATTTTAGTAGACTCAGGTAATGCCAACTGGTACACCTTGAACATTACACTATGTTGAACGAAACGCGTAAGTGCCAAAAAATTTCATGGCGCTTAAGACATCTTGGTCGCGCAAAAAGTATCCTTTAATAGCTATCCTAGCGCTGCATGTTTTAATAGTTCTGCTAGACGACATAATGCCAATGTAGCGCTGCAGCAAAGTTTGGTTTTAACTTTTCAGTATTTTTGAAAGGGCTTGTCTATTACTAGAATATAAGTCGATGTTTACAGGCAGTTTTGAATTGTCAAGAAGTCAGTCAGTTAGAAAAATGATTTTAATTGCTTATTCCAAAATGTAGATCTCTATGGAGAAGAATGTGTAAGAAACTCCTTGGACATTCTTTTCAATCATGTTATGCATTACAAATATCTCGGTAAAGCCGGTTACAGACTAATGTATCATAACATGAAATGTAACACGCAATGAAAGTATTTACCGTCCACATCATTGCTCTGTATCATGCAATGCAACAGAATTCCCGTAGTGTAAACGCCATGCGCGCGCTAACCGTACATACTACGTGCTAGAACAGGCAGGCCTAACCAAGTTACAACCGTTTTGTTTCGATTCTCTTTCGCCGATCGCCTTGAGACGGCAACCCTTTCGATTCATTGCAGATTACATTATCAACTTGGCTAAGCCCTTAGGGCATTTCAAATATGTGAGTAGATACTTGTTCGATTCGTACGCGAGCTGCGTTCATACTTATACCATTCATTCTCATTTTATGTTACCTTGCATGTTACAGTACAGCAGTCTATACCCGGGTTAACATGTTAAACCGGCTTATTACCGAACAATGTAAATAAAGTAAAAATAACCAAATTTTAAATATAACAGGCGTAGGGTAGCCGGCCTTTCTGTGTTTTACAGGATGCATTTTAGAGAATGTGCGCAGTAATAGCATGACTTGTTTTCACCATCTTATTTCTATCATCAGACAACCCAACGAACGGAGAGTATCCACCCTCATGCCTTGATCATACGTACCGAGCATAAGGGCGAGACAGTAAAATGTTGCTCGGTCGAGACAGTGATGTAAGCAAGTTGTACAGATAAGCCCTCGGCCGGGCACTCGGCGCTGTGTTTACACGTACTGAGTATTCGGCCGAGAGCACTGTCTCGCCCGTTTACACGGTGCGTGTGATTAAGGCATTACGTTGTTGAAACTTCCAAGGTTCGGACCTATCGCCTCGTGGTTTATACTGCGTGCATCGAGGGACTGGAACAATTCGCCTGCTGCGGTCTTCCCGTCCGATTATAATTTAGGTGTCTTCAAGGCTAGAGTGAACAGGCTCTTTATAAACTAGTGCGCCTCACCATCAACGATTGCATCACTACTAACACAGGTCTGATCGCAGTCAAGCACTAGTATAGGTTAATAAAAAATATTTAGAAATTATGGTCACTGGCATATAAGAGATGACCAGTCTCAACTGACAGCGCCCGTTCACGGACATGACGATGTGGTCGTGTTGTTCATTTCCACAAATAATCCACAGCAGTATTTTGCGTTCCGTTTCTAATTCATAAAGTAACAGTCGAGAAAAGAAACGTCCCATTTATTAAATTGTCTGTGGAAGTTTCTTAGCATTTGTTTCAGCACTTTTCTTGGGTTCGTTCACCCCATTTGGAACGATACATTAATGGTATTAATCATTCTTTGTTTTTTCTTGAGTAACAATGATGTATTGTGATTCACTGAGTTAGCTTGTCGTTTTAGAACATTGACTTTTCTATAGGGTTATTCGTAAAACACTCAACCTCTCACTGCCAACCGAAAAAGTAGAATAGTAACATTTTAATACAAGCGGAGAAAGTTTGTCATTGCAACCGAGGCGGAATTCGCCCGAGCCACAGGCGAGAGTTTTGGAGCCGAGTACTGCAGTGACAAATTTCCAAGTGTATCAAACGACGTTTTTCAATACACTTCCGAAGATATAAATAAACAGGGGTTGACACACGACTCGAGTGGGTCGCTTAAGACCCGGACAGCGATAAATGTAATAAATGGTGGCGGAGGCGAACTCGCGCACTTTCTCTCACTAGTGCGGAAAACAGAAATTTTCGTGCCTAAAAGCGGTAGGGGTAAGAGCGGGTTTTTGAGTAAGTGTACTGAAAAATATATAGTGACTAATGATACAGACTGTCACTCTATATTAAAGTATAATTGTACTGGTGAAAGCTTTATTTAAATCAGTGCAACAGTTTTTGAGTTAATTTATTACAAACAAAAATACAAATCTTTCTTCTTTATTATAGATATTATTACAAGAGTTAAATAGATAGCGAAGAAAATGGAGTTGAAAACAAAGTTATAACATATTAATTACAATTTTATTCTTAGTCCGCGGCCCGTCCCGACGGAACCATTCAAATAAATTTATAATGAAGTCCTTCCATAAAACCGATATTCCGAGAACTCTTTGACCTTGGACTGAGTGAGAAGCTTAAGCGGGTGCTATGGATCCAACATACATATAATGAGGAGCCATTTGTGTTCATTCGAAAGCGACGATTCAACTGTACCTCTACCATGAGTTTAAAGCAATAATATTTATCGATACTCGATACCGACTACGTAAATATTTTGTATGGCAAATGTTGGTTCCGTAAGTGACCGCTGGAGGCGGTGTAAAATTTGCCATACAAAATATTTACGTAGTATCGAGTATCGACAAATACTATTGCTTTAAATTCATGGTAGAGGTACTGATTCATAATTGGAATTAATTATCAAAAAAAATTAAACGTGCCACCGATATATGATGGACAACCTATTCAAAACGTTTTGAGAACATATTCATTGCGGCTAGGAAGTGGAATTCCATGCCCGAATGCGTTTCAGCGAGCACTGGGAAGTCCGACATCCGTCCGGACCGGACCGAGCCCAACTTGTCGATGGCGCGTAGTGTTGAGTTGTCAGCAACCCTAGGGGCCCAGCATAAGTGACGCCCGGGTCTCGCCACTGTGCGGAACGCCCGGAGGACACGGTGGAGCACACAGTCGAGGGGCTTGGGCGGAGCATCGCCGTGCCGTCGTGGGGGCGATCGGAGACCTCTCGCGCCGGGCCTTGGTTGAGACCATGGTCCGGAGCGAGGAGGAGTGGCAGGCGGTCGCCGACTTCTGCGATGCAGTAGTGCTCGCAAAGGAGGAGACCGACCGCATCAGGCAACGGCGCTCTCGCTGCCGCCGCCGGGATTCCGATCCCGATTTCCGGCCACCGTAGTCGCGGGCTTGCGGACAGTGGTAGCTCACTGTCCAATCGTCTGGTAACTGTCCGGACCAAACCCAAGTCGTCGACAGCGCGCACTGTTCCCGCGCGCATCAAGGAGTTGTCAGCAACAGCAGGGGCCCAGCCGGGTCGAAGCCTACTGGGGCCAGGGTTATCCGAAAGGGAATTCGAGCCCCGGTATGATGGCTTGAGGGAACGGAGTGGGTTTTTTAGTCAGTAAGAGTCTGCTGACACTATCTCCCACTCCGCCCAAAAGCGGGGGTTGTCATGTGATGATTTTTCCCACCAAAAAAAAGAGCCTAGCATGGTCGAAGCCTACTGGGCCATGGTTGATGCGAAAGAGATCCCCGGGGTCCTGGAACAATGGCAAAGAAGGAACTGGATTGGGCTTTTTAGTCAGTAAATGTCTGGCACTATTTCCCCATCTACGGTCAAGTGTGAGCCTATTAATATTGAAAAATAAATCGCTCTCGCTGCTACGCTCGCACGACCCATCCACTCAGAACAAGACCTTCGCAAGGGACGGCTTGCTTCGTAATACACGAGCAAACAGTCCTTTTATTACGGGCTTAGTATAACTTTAATATTACAAGGAAGTATTTTTTCAATACTTGCGCAATTAGAATATGATGCTGTTCAAGTAAAGTAAATGCGTTGACTGTTTTTCAAACCATGTATGCCTACATCTTCTATACACCTATCTCTACATACAAATAAAATTGGAGTGTTTGTTTGTAATGTTGAAATAACTGCTTTTTACTACATGTTTATGAATATATATACGGTACATACACCAACATAACATTTTTTTTAAATTTTTGACTGTCTGTTTTGGGCAGGTAGCTGATGTAATAAGGAGTAACTTAGGCTACTTTTATTTTAGAAAAAATAAATTTAAAATCCTGTAGTCTACGCGAACGAAGTCGCGGGCACAACTAGTATAATTATAAACCTCTCAAGATGGTACATACACATACAGACACATATACGGGCTGGTGCTGCAAAATGCCATCTAGCAGCTTTGGACTCGGTGGAAAGGCGTGTAAACGGGCGAGACAGTGCTCTCGGCCGAATACTCGGTTCGTATAAACAAAGCGCCGAGTGCTTGGCCGAGCGCTTATCTCTACAACTCGCTTACATCAGTGTCTCGGCCGAGTAACATTTTACTGTCTCGCCGTTTTACTCGGTACGTGTGATCAAGGCATTATATTGTTGACACTTCTTTGGTCCGAACTAAGCCTTTTGCCTCGTTTTTTATACCGCGTACATCGAAGGGCTGGAACGATTTGCCTAATGCGGTCTACCCGTCCGCTTATAATTTAGGCCTTTTCAAGACTATAATATAGTCGGCCTTACAATGTTCTCACTGTTGGGACTCAGGCCTCCTTTCTAGGAGAGGGAATGACCCGTAATCTACCACACGGGCCTAGTGCGGGTTGGAATTTTTTGGTTCTAGGACATGCCGGTTTTCTTACGATGTTTTCCTTCACCGTTTTGAGAGCAGTGGTGATGAAATAAATTACACAAAGTAATGCGCCTTGCTGGGTTAGAACCAGCTACTTACAACTCATAAGTCGAGATAAGCTCTTAATAAACTAGTGCGCTTCACCATCAACGATTGCATCATTGCTTATCATTAGGCAGGATTGCAGTCAAAGACTAACTTACATCGTTTTAAAAAAGGCTCCGTGGGTAGTATTTACTACTCAAAAACCGATAAAAAATTCTCATTTTGTAAATAAGATATTTTTTATCTCACTGGGGTCATGTTCATGTCATGTAATATAATGTTTAAAATATCTGTAATATCAAAGCCGTTCCCACTAAAATCAGTAACAAGGGTTACATGTGTTTGAGTAAACCGTTAGCTTCATCCACGTCAAATAGGTAATCGAGTCTATCCAAACAATTATTTACCAATCAAGCGTTCCGAGCTCCCCAAAAGCGCAATTCAAAGGCCACAGTGTAGCGAATGGAGCACACAAACGTGCCAATGACCACTCAATCAGCACAAGTTTTACACGCGTCACATCCATCGAATCACGCAATTAATTTAGAAGGTCACCCGTCTCTGTTTGCTTTGACAACCCCTGTAATCGAGTTTCGAGCGGCGCACACTCCCCAACGGCTGTAAATCATTAAATTTAATTCCGGAGCGACGTTTGCATTTGAGGCCAGTCTTGCGCTAGTTCTAGCTGTTGTATTGACGTGTTCGGCTCCCGCTGGCGCTAAATTAAATTCCCTTTTCAGTTCACAACACGGTTTTTACTATAAAATGTTTCGGATTTAGAGATGAATATGAATTGGTTTTATTTTTTCGCCCGTCAAGCGCAGGATAAATGCAATTTTGAGAGCTTGGACTACGTATGTTTCAAGGCGTGTATGCTGAGGTAGTATACTGTACAATTGGAGCTAACGTTGCGTTATAATGGTGCACGGAGTCTAAAATAAAAATATTGATAATATGATTTACAAGCAGCGAAGCAGTTGGTTTTATTAGCCGAAGCTTGATAGCTCTGCAATTCTGCATTAATTACTCTAATCACAAGAGATTGGAGTAATTATTAACAGGAATTGCTAGCCTTTTACCAAAGCCTTCCCCTTTGATCGAGGTAACTAAATTTGTGATTTACCCAGAGTAACGGCTATCTGAAGTCCGCAATCGAATCATTTGGGAATAGTCTTGATATTGAATGAGAAACTAGCGTTCCGGGTTTCAAAACTACTTGAGTCAAACGTTATCTAAGGTATAAAAGCCAGAAATAACAGTGAAGTAAAAACAAACATATATGTTACTTTATAAAATAGTTACAAATCCTGTTCCGAATGGGACCAACCCAGTTTCCTTAATGCTATAAGTTGACCGGAAAACGATCACCAAATACGGTCCCATATCCTTTCATTACCCAATCAGAGCGCAGATCGTGCATAAAATTGTCCAAACTCGCACACAATGTATTTGGACTTGTCCAACCGTATTTTTGCGTTTCCAATCATCGAACAAAACAAAGAGTATTGGTCCATAATGACTAATAGCTGTTCCGTCCGGGATAAAAACCGGACCGAATAAATACAAGCGAGTCAACGGAAAAAGTCGGCTTACAAAACCTTTCACCACATATTTTTACGTGTAACAAACAAAAGCGGCGCATTATCTGGTTGATTCATGTCATAGATAAAATCTATTTGTCTGAGTATTTCACTTTGATCTTTGTTTATGCGAGCGTGGATCTGAATCCGTATTGCAAACTTCTGAATCAAACTTATCTCATCTTATGTTGGTGCGGATTCAATCAAATTCGGTCCGCTATCGATTTTTACTTCGGTTTTTGCCGTTGAATGTTCTGGCCGGTCTACGACTGGGCCAGCGTGGATAATTGGATGTCGATTTCGTAAACTACTGCTATCTTGCCAAAAAAGTATTTGACGCCGTTCGTTAAGTCCCTAGCGTTACGTAATTTTTCTATCAAGTCTTCTATTGAGTAAGTATGTGTATTTGTTTAAATGTTTTGTCGTGTGAACTTTCAACCTTAAAAGAATGTATAATTTCAATTGAAGATTTAGGTCTTAACTTGTAATATTGCTGATTTTAAAACGAGATACTTTGAACTGTGTCAAATAAATTGCTTGCCGTTTGAAATGCATTGTTTATACGATGGAACTCCTGTTATAAAGCAAACTGGGCAATTGCGAGTCGGACTCGCGCCCTGAGGGTTCCGTATAAACTTATATAAATCTCGAAGATTTTCTGAATCGCATTTTTTTTTTGTTTTAACGTAACGACGCAGTTTTTAGATTTATTCCCTATACCTATGCTTTATGCCAAATTTAAGCTCAGCGGAAAGTATCATATGAATTTTGATTCCCTCGAGAGTGTCGAAATATACGTTTTTGCGACATAAATGGCCGTATCTTGTTTTTCGTTTACTTAAACATTTTATTTTTTCAGTTTCAAGAGACCGCAGACTTGAGTATGATTTTAATTTTAACCCGACCCCCACGCGTTCGAAAGTTGATTTAAACTTTTTATACCAAGTTAATAATTCTTCCCTTTCTGAGTGGAGCGAGAGGAAGTGTCAGACTTTTACTTATTAAGACTGCCTACGTCCAATAATCGGTGACCGATTTTTTGTACAAAAAATAGAACACACTGATAGCTATAGTGCAACGCACACGTCCTACAAAAAGTTGGTCAAAAATGATAATAATTTTCCACAACTATCACACAACGCCTTCTAGTCCCAAGTTAATGCAGAGCTTGTGTTATGGGTACTAGACAAATGATAAACTTACTTATATAGGGTGACGGGCAATTAGTGTACGATACTTAAACACGTGATTATGCTCATGATAACAAACAATTTTTATTATGGGAGCAAAGCCGAAATCGCGAAAAAAATATCAGCTGTTCAGTTTATGCGCATCACACAAACATTTGTCCTGGGTGGGAATCGAACCCATGACCTCCGGCATAGCAGGCCCGTCAATACAGGACAATATTACAGATATACAAAATTGGCCCTATTATCTGTCCTACAAAACGTCTGACGTGGGTGGCCTAAAACCCACCCGTGTTCCATCAGCTGCACTGCGTTCCAGGGCCACGTATTTGTGAATCAATAACTAATATGAAAAAATTAACAAATAATATACACATACAACATATCTCTAGTTACTTTTCAGTGATAATTCGATAATATTTAATTATATGGTAATAAGTATGTTTTTCATTCGACGAGCTTAATTAGTTCAATTTAGTATTAAATGTTTTTGTGATATAATTATGATATGATAATGACTGATTTTAATCAGTCTGATTGTTTTCTGTTACTAGTTGATTGGGTTTAATGCTGTAAAATTATTGTGTAGATTTTAACTAAAAGGGTACAAGTAAAAAATTCAACTTTACAGGAGATACAAAAACATTCCGCGAGCACGCTCTCTTTTACACAAACTAACTTCTTTATTTTTAGAGAAAGCTTAGATCCGTTTTCACCAAACGATACAGCAATTTTCTGATCACTTTGGTACACTGAATTTAATTTCGACAAAATAGGATTTATACCCTTTTTCACTAGGGCAACATATATTACCAGACAGCGCAGCGTGGCAATGCATCCAGTGTTTTGGGTACATTACCAGTCAACAGCGATGCAGAGGAGCTCTTTGACACAGTATTTTGGATTGTTTTAATTTGTTAAGAGTTTTTAGCGTATATATAATTATACATAACTAGTTGTCCGCCCGCGACTTTTTCCGCGTGTACTTCGGTTATCGCACTCTAAACTGGTTTTCCCGTAGGAATAAGTGGTTTTTCCGGGATAAAAAGTAACCTATATTCTTTTCCATGTCAAAGGCTATATGCATGCCAAATTTCATCCAAATCCGTCCAGTTGTTTTTGCGTGTAACAAACATCCAAACATCCACACTTTCACATTTATAATATTAGTTAGGATTACGTGTTTATTAAATATTTTAAAATTAAGTAGCAATTGTTATATAAATCATTTATTTGCGTTCAGTTAAATAGAATACCAGAAATATAATAATATTCCACAACTATCACACAACGAAATAAACATAAAATAAAAATATTATTACACTAGCTTTTGCCAGAGGTTTTGCCTGCGTACATAAAATATAGCCTATCACTTAGGAATAAAGTAGCTTTCTATCAGTTTCAAATTTTAGCAATCGGCCCAGTATTTTTAGAGATTACCTCATAAAAACAAAACAAGGTAAAAACAAAAAAAATGAACTTTACCTCTTTATTATATTAGTGTAGATAATTTCGTAGTCCGAAATTCTAAATAGTTAAATCATAAACCCATTCATTTTACACAAACAAACATAAAAATCTCACCATATTTTTCACTCACACACTCTGGAACCCAGCTCCATAAAAAAAAGAATACCAGCCGGTCCGACACCAACATACCTACATAGATGAACTAGTGAGCGCTGGAACACGCGTCCGGTGTCGCGGGAAACCGGACCGGTCACGTATTGCTACACCGTACGCCTGAAGGCGATACACTGTTTAATTTGGAAAGATGTGTAATTTATAAGATGAAAGCGGGTGGTTTTTTTATATTGGAATTACAGATGTTCCTTTAACGGAAAGGGTTTTTGAAGCTTTTGATTGATGAATACGTTTGTTTTTTTTTTACTTATGATGTTCTTTTGTTCTGTGTGCCGACCGAATCTAAACTTTCTTTTTTCTTTCAAGATGCTACTTAGAAGAGACAGTCCACAATGTGGGATTATTTTGTGATAATTACAGGAATTATCTTTAACATGCATCGCTTGAAGGAAATAATTCTTTTATTTGTGAAGATGTGTTAGATAGAAGCTGTGGATGGGTTAAAAAAACTATGACAGACGGAATTTCGATCGGTGGTCTCATTTACCAACAAAACCTACAGTCAAAGTTGACCTATACACTGATATGCACCAATTTAAAGATACCATGGACCTGACGAATTTTTTTTACTGCCAACCTGACCTGACCGAATAGATGTGTCATAAAGAGGAAGAAGTTGAATTGACTGATTTGATTATGACAATAACATTTAAAGTCTTTAAAGCCTTCTGGTAGAATTTCACTTTGTCGAGGCTTTAGAAATGTGACACCCTAGTCTCGTTAAAAAATAAAAGGCCCGTTTTGACATTTGAGAAATACTCAATGTAACTTAGAACGAAACTGAATGAAACAATAACATAATAATTAGGGTTCCAGCGTAGTAGTAGCTATTTTAGCGATTTTAGGGTGCCTTCAAATTAGACGCAAAGAGCCGCGCAACGGCAGCGGGGCACTTTGTTATTCCATGCCTTTGGCAGGAGGTAGTAAGTTATATCTCACTAGTGACCAATCCGCTATAAGCGTATGTCTTGCACGCCATTATAAAAGCTCTGTGTTGGTCAGCAATATTAACTTACCCACCTTGCAGCCGTGATTGAGTCACAAGTTGTTAATTGAACAATTCTTTTCTCTCGTTCCCCGTTTGCTGGCATTTTTAGTTTAATTACAGCATGACTTTTTCAGTTTTAGTTTAGTTCATAGGATTGTAGAAAAAAGCTTGTAATTCTATGGATATTTTGCTTGTAAGTATAGTTTTTAAGCTATTGCATAGCTTCTATCGCGGGCCTTGAGCGTGGAGACCGAATCCAGAAATTCCGTAACGAAAATAACCTAACACCCCCCACTCATTTGTTTTTTGAGCGTGGTGACCGATAAGAAAACAAATGAGTGAACAATCAATCAAAATTCAATTCAATGTGTGAAAGTGTAACTTCAATTAATATCAAAGAAAATAAAAGGGAAAAAAATAATGCATAAATAAATAATTATAATTGCATAAGTTGATAAAAATGCTATGAAATAGCTTTACCGCGACAGTCCCCGAGTGCCACACGTCTTTTTATATATCTCAACCAGACTGGTTGGTCATTTCTAGTCTCTATTTATTAATTGATTTAACCCCAAGCGAATACAAAAGAAGAAGAAGAAAGCGAAAGCGTTTGCTCTCTCTTTGTCGTTCTATTGTGTCTCTAATAATGGAATTCAAAAAGTTAAGACCAGCCCGAGCAACATTCCCATACAACTGCTCTTTCGTGATTATGACATTATTACAATTTTTTCTCCAGATATTTCGAAAACGCAGATATCTTGTGGATATTGTAGCGTTCATAGAGGCTACACATATATTGTTAACTGGCGTACTGGTAAGATAGATACAACTTTTAATATTTATGGTTAAAAAAAAAGTGTAGGTGTTAATATTTGGTTTTAGAATGAAGTAAAAAAACTAAGGGTGAGTTGCACCATTTAACTATAACGATAACAAAGCCGTTTACAGTTGTCAAATCGTCGAATTGACCAATAGGAGGCCGTTTCACGGCTGGTTATGGTTTGGTTATCGTTAAAGTTAAATGGTGCAATTTACCCTAAGCTTATGACTCGTGTAGGAGTCTAGAGTCTAGATCATAACTAATTGATTGAGTGTAAACCTTATTATTTTGAACTTCTTGTTGTAACTAGCATTCTGTCTAGTTTGTGTTTTTTTTTTAATATTATCTATGGCACATCGTGACAGATGCCTTTTCAGATTGTGACGTCCTACGTAATTCAATCCAATCAAAGCCAATTGATTTTGATTACCAAGATTCATTGGATCTAGGTTTATTTAAGTTTTTATTGAAATCATATCATAAACATATTTTGCTGTGATGTTAGCAAAAATCTAGAGTACACGTGTTCTAGCGAAAAGTTAAAGATTTTAATTGAAATAAAGACATTGTATTTAACTTTGTTTCATTAGCTGACTCTTCGACAAAGTTAACTTCGGAAATGTGTAATAGGGCCGTCATCTTAATTAATTTCGAAAGGGGTGTATTACTTCAACTTTAGTTTTGTTTGTTACCCCTGATTAGCATAACTCGTACATCGAAGGTACTGCGGAATTGTTTGACAGAGTATCACATCCCACAGAGTAACTGAAGGACAGGTTAAAAATCATTTGACACTTCCTCTTGCTCCACCTAGAGTGGAAGTAGATATTTGATGATTTTTAGCATCAAAAAAAAAAAATTGAGTACCGAAAGTGGCTTCATTGGCCCCACACTAGGATTTATACTTTTGTGTCATGAGTGCGCGTGGGTGTCTCTAACACCCAGCCTATCTAATTCAAATGTCGGGTCCATGCGGGAATCAAACCGTCGACACGCAGAGCAGCAGTCAATTCCTGAACCAATGCGCCAACCATGTGGCCAATGCTAAAGTTAACTACCGGTGTTTAATTTTCAAGCGCAAAAAAACACTGATACTCGAAACAAAATATCCCATCCTAACCATTAACAAAACGATACAGGATGAGTATTAATTTTAAAGCCTGTATACATGTACCCGCAACCAAACTCGGTATGAAAATGGACAGCGATACGGCTCAGCTAAACTCGACGGTCGATGAAAAAATCTGCAATGCACACCGGGTGTATTAATACGGGTTCAACAGGATCTCAATAATCCAATATGCGTTCAGATAAAAATTTATATTTCTGGAAATATAGCATGTTTATTCGTTTGTTTGTCGAAGCGGGGAATGGAGAAATGTTATTTAATATTCGCACTTCGATATCTGTTTGCTGTAGGTATTCACCAGGCCACATTAATTTTAATGGTTTTGTAACATAAATATTTAAATTATATTTTAAACAGATAAACGTACCTATTGGTAAAAATTACATTTATAAGTTATCTTTTAATTAATTGTGTAAACTATTGCTACAATCAATTCACTAAATAAATACTATAATTAAATATTTTATGTTAAAATAACAACAATAAATTGATCCTTGAAAAATGTGACTGCCATCTTAGTCAAATTGTCGTAAACAATACTGCTAAGTCTTTCATTTTTAAAGGCAAAATATTTTTTTCAACCCAAAATTTTTTAACTTAGCAAAGCCTGTCGAGCGCTTGAAATATAAGTGACGATATGTAAGTGTACAATAGGTACATCTCTATTTAACCCTTCGAGGACGGCGAAATGATATATTATGTTATAAAACTTTCTTGAACACTCGACTTTCGCCTAACAAAAGCTAGAAATTCTCGTAGCGCTTCACGTAGCTCATTTTACTACGCTACGAGTCGTGCTACGGCGTAGCTCGTCTTGTGCTATGAATGCTACGATAGTGCCGCCTCAACGCTTTCAACGCTTTCGGGATATTTGAGTGAGTTTTTCATTTTTATGTTAAATTCAGATTTACGAATTTGTTTTCATGAAATCATTTATGTAATCCCAATCTGTATTTTTCCATCAATATCCTTTATGACCCAATCCCGTACCTACGGAAAAATATCTGTATTTTTTTTGTGTATAGACAGATCTGCAATTCGATTAAATTTAAAAAATAGATTATTTTCTAAATAAATCAGACTTTAAAGAAAGAACTGTTATCAACTTGTTTGGGTACAAAAATTCGTTTGACAAATGTGATTCAAATGTTTGGTACAAATATTGGTGATGTGAACCGAACAAGGACATACCTAAAACCGGCTGACCGTTGCAGGATACTGTTTTACGGCTTAATCGTACGGTCTGCAAAAGCAATAGGTTTTAATTATCGGAACAAAGCGATCGTATTGACGCGACAAAAGAGGAATTTGATCGCGTTCCATTCTTTAACGTTTATTACAACGACCTGTGTACAAGGGGTGATGGTACCAGTTAAAAATGTGTGGGAGTCGTTGTGAAATGTTTTGGGTAGTTTATTTTAGGTGGAAAATCATCTAATGACATTTCCCGTCCTTTCGTGTCAGACTATTACTGACTAACACCCATTCCTGTTCCTTCTTAGACTTCATTCCAGGAACCTAGGGTTATCTTTCGTACAACCCATGGCCCCAGTAGGCTTCGACCCTGCTAGACCCCTACGGATCCAAGGCTACGGGATTGAAAGAGCGACTTCGACCTTAGCTCACTTACTTCGTTCTAGGGCTTCGGGGTTCTCGTTTGCATCGCCCATGGCCCCAGTAGGCCCCAACCCCAACCCCCCCAAACCCTAAACCCTGCTGGGTTCCTACGCTTGCTGACATCTCCTTGAGGCGCGCGTGGAACACTACGCGAAATGAGTTGGGTATCTGTGAGTGTTCATTTTACTTGTTTCAACATTTGCTAGGTAATATAGAAGTAGTTTAACTTAGCACGAAGTCCAAATCTAAATGACTGTTTTGGAATGAAAGAAAGAGAGAAAAAGAAAATATATTTATTTTTTACTCGCTCAAGAGAAACAACCGAGTATATTAAAAATTAAAATGTTGGCTAAAATCAAAGTCAAAGTCAATGTCAAAGCCATTTATTTGCATTAAATGCGGTACAGGAGATGGTAACTTAATAGAATAGTGCAGACACATTTTGCCATGAGTTGGCATCCAAATATTAAAATAAGTTTATGTAATGCTCATAGTAAGCAAAACTACAATATTTGACACGAATCTCGACTAATCTTTAACAAGTACCTAACTTAAAATATAATAAAAAATACATTAAACACCATATACAAAAAGAAAAATGAAACACCTGTGTGACGTCACAGTTAGACAATCGTTAATGGATAACTGTTTAACATCACTTAGTACACAAAAAAACAATATCAACTTTTTAGTCATAGTCATAGTAGTCATAGTAGTTTATTGGTAAGGGATTCTTACAAGTCAAATACATAGTCTTACATTATATCAACTTAGTCAACAAGTGATTATATACAATGTCAAATGATAAAGAATGTCAAACATATAAACCATACTATTCGCTATTTACCATAACGTTTACTTTTTTATTATTGTTGGTTTTAAATAATCTAATAAAGCAATATTAATTCGACGTTGTTATTTACGTAAAAAAAAAAACAATAGAATTATTTCAATATCGGCAAAGTTCAGGCAGTTTGGATATTTTAGAAAGAACCAACCGACCCATAAGTTGTGTGTTACAAGTTGTATCAAGATATTACATATTACAAGGTACGCACTGTAATGCTCGGTTCTCCTCCTTCACTGATGTGTACCCGTTTTATATCATTACTTGTATTGTAATGCTCAGTTCTAAACATGCGTAATAGAGCCAGCTTTGATATAATATTATCGTCAAACATCGCGTCAGCAGTTTCGTCGCCGGCGCATACGTCGATTGCTGAGGTTGCAGAATGCCCCACTCGGGCGCCCCGCAACTCCGTGCCAGTCAGAGCGGTTCCTCCAAGCAGCGCACGAGTCCTTAGCCCCGTCCCACAGCCTATTCCTGCAGCTCCAGTGAATCCGATCAGTTGGGATTTCGCTAGCATCACCGTGATTATGCCTAGCGCTCTTCAGTCGAAACCTGTGCTTAACAAGGTAACGAACAAGGTTGAAATTGACGATGGTTTCGTTACGGTCCTAAGGAGGAGGCGTCGAACGCAAACCAACAAGAACCGTTGTGGTATAGCACCTGCAAGTCCTAGCGTGAGTCTGCGTGCTGCTCAGCCGAACACTCTAGTATACATCTTCCGCCTGCATCACACCACAAGGGTGGAAAACATTGTGGAGTACGTGTGCCTTAAGACAAAGGCACTGCGGGTACAGCTTTTGGAGTTAAAGGCGTTTGTGGTGCCAGTCTCAAACATTTTTCTGCCCTTCATGTTGAGGGACATTTTTTGCCCCAGGGCATGGTGTTCTGTCCCTTCCACGGATATATGCCACAGAACAGCACAAAGTAAATAAGTGCAGTGTGAAGTGATACTAACATAGTCCTAAGTCTTCTTTACTAACAATAAATTGTATTTAATATACTTTACATATGTTTTTTTTATTGTAATTCACAAAACTGATGTACAATCACACAATCAAAAAAGGTTACCTTAAAACAATATATCTGATTGACACCTACTAGATGTGAATCTTACATACATATATAAAAAATAGTCACTTACAATTAAAAAAAAATTAACATAGACTTAAAGTACTACTAAGAAATAAGAACTAGTTAACTAGTTAGACTGTATGGAATGTACCTATGGGTCAAGATGCCTGAAAATAAACGATTTATTATTATTATTAATGACTTTCAATGCTGGAAGTATGTTATGAGTGAAGCCGTCGGTAAAAGCTAGTGATGTAATACATATATAAATAACCAATTCGTAGCAGCTGCATACCAGCAAGAAACTCACTCGCCATCCGAATGAAAAACTTGAAATATTCATGCAACTTCAGCAAACTATTGGCAGTAGACATTCATATAGACTACCGGCCGCAGAGTAACTGTTCCAAATATGGCACAAAGTTCAGTGAATCGATATTTTGTTTGTTTCACGTTCATTGTCAAGCAATACTAAAAGGATAGATGGAGGCTCTTTTTTTTGTTAACATTTTTGGCTTGGGTACTAAGTCCTTTCATTTTATTTTAGATCGAATCAGAAATGAAGATATCCGTAGAAGAACCCAGGTTGCCGACATAGCACAAAGAAAAACTTAGTGGCAATGGGGAGCCGGGCCCTAACATAGTATCGAGCCACATCCTGTAACATTTTATCTTTGTTTATAAGTTAACTTGTTTACTTACCTTGATAGTGGAATTAGTGTATCGAATAAACTTTTGTCCATAGGTATACACCATAAATTTATAATTAGTACAAATACGTAATGGGCTTATTAGAAAAGGTCTTGTTATTATTTGAGTATAGTCTCAATAAATAATAGTCATTAACAGTAAAGTTATTAGCGTTTGTTTATGTCCATAAATTTCACACAATACATGGAAATATTGTTTATGCTATTGATTATTATGAATTAATAAATGGCGATCAAAATAGCAAAACACTGGACGTAGTAATTTTGTAGTAGCAAGTGTTATGATTTATTGATTCAATTCTGAATTTACCAATTTTGACAAATTTTCGTGGTCACTAACTAAACAAAAAAATCTAATCCCAAAGATTAGATTTTTTTACGTTTGACTACACAAATATGATCAATAACGGGTACGGATAGAGCCCTTTTTTAACCGACTTTGAAAAGGAAAAGGTTCTATGTTCGGCTGAATGTATGTTTTTTTATATTATTAAACTGTTTTTTAATATTATTATAAATAAAAACCGTGCTATATGTATATACACAAATCTTTAACCCGTTGTATGTCCGGAATGTGGAACCACGCGAGACACAATAACTTTTTAATTGTGTCTCTAATTACGGCATACGAAAGGTTTTGCCCTCAAAACGTGTTATAACCGGTATCTTAATTTTGGAATACGTTCAACGACTCGTAATTGATTTATGTCTAGTTTTTGATATTCTCATGTAAGAAAACGCAAAGTTGATGCTCTGAAATTGCACAACGGATTCGCAGCAGATCAAGAAGGAGAAGGCGTGGAGGGAGACGTTTGTCCATCAGTGGAACAATATAGGCTAGATATAATAATAATAGCATTTGTAGATAATATAATTCTTATGAGAAATATTATCTCAAACTACAAATCGTAATATGAGGATAGAGACAGCGATGCTATAATTCGTGACAATGAATGTGCGTTAAGCGCATAAAGCTCACAGACTACCGCAGAGTTACTGTTTCACATATGATACAACGTTCGACGAATCGATCCCCGGCGTGTTTCACGATCATTGTCTGGCGATATCACGGGGGAGGGGAAGGGACATAGAGCTTGGAATTTCTGCGTTAGTCAAATCTACAAGGTATTTTTTTATATTTGTTTTTTTTTTTATGTTTGACCACTATCTCACCTGATGGTAAGCGATGATGTGGCCAACGATGGAACACGCTTGCCTAGAAGCAATCGTATTCACTATTGTACTTAAAGACCCCCAGGTTATAGCCATGTTATAGCTATCAGGAAACACAGACTCCGGCAGGGAATTCCACTCCTTAGCTATACGGATAATGAATGTGTTCCCAAAAGGCTTTGTAAAAAATTATTAAAAAAAAATCAGCTCAATCGGTAGCCGGGAAGTGGATCTTTAATTTGCAAGATCTGATTACAAACAAACATTGGGACAGGTGAAACTAAATAAAAGCTTGTAAAAAATTGGGCAAAAAAATCGCGTTTGTTGTATAGGAGACCCCTTAAATATTTATTTTATTTTGTTTTAAGTATTTGTTGTTATAGCGGCAACAGAAATACATAATTTGTGAAAATTTCAACTGTCTAGCTATCACGGTTCTTGAGATACAGCCTGGTGACAGACAGACGGACAGACAGCGAAGTCTTAGTAATAGGGTCCCGTTTTTACCCATTGGGTACGGAACCCTAAAAAAGAAGATATTATCGTTTACTCAAATCAAGCTTGTCAAGCATATTTTATGGTTGCTTGATACGAAATGTGTTGACAGTGCCGCCTCTATGTCGCGTTTGAGCTCTGTGGGAACGAGCTAAGGTAGTTACGACATAAAACGAGAGCATCCAGGCATGAAATTAAACAGCTTGCACTAAGTTGTTAATCGTCTGGACTCCTGCCAGCGACCAATTTGAAGAAATTGCTGACGACTCCGCTAAGTTTCAGCGACGTCTAATTGAAGGCAGTTTATATAGGCACCAAAAGAAAAAACATTTTGATGGTGAAATAAAAGAAAATGTTTTTCTTTTCTATAAGAAAATGTTTTTCGGTTTGAATATTTTTCTGTAACAGAATATTTTTCTTTAAGAGAACATTTTTCTGTCAGAAAATATATTTTCGAAAGAAAAATGCTTTATTCGAATCTGAAGTTCTACACTCACATTTCTTTAGAAAATGAACTTCACTTGTAGAATGACTGCATGAACCGTTTCTCTTGAAAACTTCTCAGAAAAAAAAAAAAACTTAAAAACTATTATCAAGTCCTTAGCTTTCCCACGTTTTGTGATAAAATCATAATTTTCGTAGAATTTCATACTTTGTGTTTCGAATTTCTGAGAAACTATTCAATATCTTTGTTCCACAAAAGAGATTATGGAAGACTTTCAATTGAGCTGGTTAGATATTCAATTATCCCCTACGCCGCCCAATTATTACCTATTCAATTATTCGCTAAGGACAAAGACTTCAGGAAAATCGATCGGATCTAAAGGTGGGCTGATGATATATTGTATATTTATAATTATGATGTGGATTTTCGGGAGCAATTGTGGCCTAGTGGTAATGGTCTCGACTTACGAGTTGTAGGTCGCGGATTCAAACCCAGCCAGGCGCTACTTTCTGTGATTTATTTCATCACCACTGCTCTCAAAACGGTGAAGGAAACCGGAATGTCCTAGAAACTAAAATTCGACGACACGCACTTGGCCCGCGTAGTGGTTTACGGCCCATTCCCTCTCTTAGAGAGGAGGCTTGAATCCCAACAGTGGGAATATTATAAGGCCGACTATGCTATGCTATGCTTAGGGATCATTGTACAAATAGTCGTATCAGCCAATGGCTGTTAGGTTTGGAGCAAACTCTCGCTCTACACAGAACAGTAGCAATTCATTAAAGACAACTGATAATAGTTATTTTCCTAAGCTATAGTTTTTTAAACTCCTATATACCCTCGTACACTGAGTCGTTTCATCATCATTACGTAATTTCGCGTTTTTCAGGAAATCACAAAAAAAAAAAAACTTAGGAAAACGAAGATATGGGAGACCAAACTTTTCGGCTCGATAAATTTCGTTTGTTTGTTTTTGTTTGTTTGTTTATTTGTTTATCCTCACATCGGAACGCCTTACAGCAATTATACCAATGGAGCACTGTTTATTCAAAATCGGCTACTTTTAATCATGAGCGCAGTGAAGTGGTACATCCGTGTGTACAGTCCGACAATTAAGCGTTTCTCAAGGTTATTCAAGTTGTACTACCGTACGTACAATCAGCACTCGAAGGAATACTAGTATTATATAATAATAATATAATATTCCACCACTATCACACTACGCCGTCTCGTCCCAAGCAAAGCAGAGCTTGTGTTTTGAGTACTAAACAACTGATAAACATACTTATTGAGACGTACGTTGGTAATTAAATGCCGATTTACTAACAGAGAACTTTATTCACCACAAACAATAACAAATTAGTCCAGTCAACAATAATCCGAATCGCAATTAACACTAGAGTACCGTTACACTATCGCTTAGGTCGTTAGATAAAATCACTTCACACATTTAGGTAGTTCGCTCTTGATCGCAGTCGAAATCACAACTGACTCACTTCCGGTCGGGGGCTCGTATTTATATGCGGAGCGAAGAAAATTCTAGATACCGACATATCAGGATCAATCCAGAACAATAGGGTTGCGTCGTGAGGTCATAAATAATTTTTAATTTCAACTCTATTGTTAATGATGGAGAGTTCCATTTCCCTTAGATAAGGGAGATACCTACATACCTACCTACTATTATTATTTGAATAATAATAGTGGTACCTACATATGTGGACGTTTCGAGATTTTTCTTACGTGCTACCATTCTAGATGTTTCGAACAGCAATGCGTTTTAATTATTGAGTGCTATTATTTATAGTGCTCATTATTTTCTCATAGATATGGCCTGTTCAAGTTTAATGGCGTAATAATATATTTCCAAATACATACATATTATAGATAAATTACACCCAGCACAGGACAAATCATCATGCTCATCACACAAACATTTGTCCTGGGTGGGAATCGAACCCACGGCATAGCAGTCAGGGCCACTAACTACTAGACCAACTGGCCAGTTATAGTAGTAGGTACATGAACGAAATAGCAAATTGAACATGTTTCAAACTCACCTAATTGGAAGTGAAGAGAGTTCGATTGATAAATTTGGTTTCACCGAATACGTGGCTTGATTGACATATTCAGCTGCTAGCGCTTACATTTTTCTATAACAAATTCATATTTTGACACTAAACTTGATTTTTTGGTTTTACCCAAGGGTAAAATGTTTTAGATTCGGCGGATATTGGTTATTTTCTATGTTGAAGCTTTGTTGGACTCTTTACAATACAAAATTGATATTTTTGCAACGCCGGTCTCGAATAGACGGCAATTCTATTTACTGATATATAATAGACGCCCGCCATATACCTATATGGTTTATAAACATGTCAATGTTTTGTGTTAGGGCTATATGTCACCGGGAAAACATGGCGGTGCGACCAGTCGCCACTACCAGCATAATGTATACAGCTCTATAGAGACTATAGAGAGTTACTCACCTAGTGTCCGTCTGGTCGCGCAATCAATCTGGTGGCGTGACCAGCTCAGACGTGTGTCGACGCTAATGACTGTATGGTGTCTAGTTTGGTAGCTAAGTTCTACTTATATCTAATCGGGACATGGCGGCGCAACTGGTCGCGCCACCATGGTGTCCCGGTGAAATATAGCCCTTAATGTTTCATTTCATTCATTTATTCATAAATAACAATTTGCATTGTGTTTGAAAAAAATGTAGTGATATAAAACCTGTTAATTCCCAGTGCCTGCAATGTTGGCGATTAAATATTATATAAATAAATAAACAAGAGAAAATCATTCAGTTAAATAAGCAACCTATCCCCCTTATTAAAACCACTAAACAAGTAATCATTGGATTTTTTCTTCTCGATTTCTTCTGCTCCGACCTGGTGTGGGTGAAGTCAGATAATTACGGACAAAAACGCATTCCAGGACAACGGATTTCCCTTTCGGATGTCAACCCATGGCCATAGTAGGCTTCAGTTTTGCTGACATCTCTTTGAGACGCGCGTGGTATACGTGCCGTCGACGAGTAGGTTACCAGACGGATAGACAGCAAGCTACTAATTGCTTGTCGTCCGCAAACCCACGCCTATGATCGATTGTGTTTTGCACCCTACCTCTAACAAAAACAGTGTTGTAAAATTGACACTCCTGAATAATAGGATATGCAACGTATAACGTTAAATACGTAAAACCTCAGACACCTCAAATTAATTTTAATTTGAGGTGATTGACCTAATTCTGAGAAAAAAAAAAAATTAAATAAAATGTTAAGGTTTGTATGTGCTGTTTTAGTTTGTTTTAAATTCGTATATGCGTTGAAATAAGAACTATTATTATCCTGCATAGGAACTGGGGCCAGGTTTAGTTTCGAAAGACAGTTCGAGCCCCGATATGAAGGCTAGAAGGAACGGGGTGTGGTGGGTTTTTTAGTCAGTAAGAGTCTGACACTATCTCCGGCTCCGTCCAAGAGCGGGGGTTGTCATTGGATGATTTTATCCCACCATAAAAAAAAATCCTGCATAGGAGAAAAAAAAATAATTGGACAACAACTATTTGTGTTTGTTCACCCAAGTAGAGTTGTAGCCTGATTCACGTAATATCAAACTAGCCAAATATCGCTGAAGTTTTATAGTCGTTCGATCGAAGTCCTATCCAAAAGCGGTATTCACGATCTATCGACTTATTTCCAGTTACATTAATAAGTATTCTACCAGGATAATGTAATGCAGATGTTTTTTTAAATCAACGAATTTCAAACGACTAAAAAATCGGTGCCGTTCAAACTCGATTGATGCATTGGAATACGGAAATAGTCTAAACGACTAAATCGCTACGATATCGTTACGGTTTTCATTACGTGAATCGGGCTACTTGGTTTACGCACGTGATGGCTTGACCTATTAATAAATACACAGGTCAAAATTAATAGATTTTTTTGAAAAATGTGACTTACATAAATATTAAAAAGTGGTTCAATTGATTCTGCTCGTAATTCTGATCAAACTACATTCAGGTTTTGCGCATTTAACGTTACACGTTGTAAGAGAATGACTTTACCAAAGACGCACTTTCATGACGTAACCAGTCTGTAAACCAAAAACAATATTGACGTTCTAAATGGCCCTCGTTAGTTAAAGAGTTCTAAATGCCGCGGAAATAGAAGCTGTCCATATTACTTACCGGTGATTTGTGTACTATGCTTCGTCGACGAAAAGCGTGTCCAGAATTTTGGCTTACACCTCGAACGGAGGATTAGCAATGACAGCAAGGCTACCAGCACACCAGGCAAGCTGCCAAGTGCCAGTCCGAAGGAAGGATTTTTTAAATTGGCCTAGACTTTTTAAATGGAACTTAAAAGCCATTCTGGAAAATTTATGGCCAGTCTTTCGAGAAAAAAAAAATAAACGTCAAGGTTCATTCATGCCAGTACGCAATTGTTTCTTTTTTAAAACAATGAAGATGTGCAATAAAATTTAGTTATTTTCGTTGATGTTTTTGGCTTGAGTAGATACTCTTCGTATGTATAGTTCATTAGTTTACCATTAGCATCTTAGTGCAGAGCCAAAACCATTAGAATAATGGTTTTTGTAGCTTACTCAATACATTTGCTACCAAATATACCTTCTCAGCAAACTTCGCTGAGGTAACCAAAACTACAATAAAATTCTCAGCTCCATCTTACCGAGGTTGCACGTGTTTCAATGATTCCACATATTGTCTAGATGGGCAGATACAAATACCGGCACGGATCTTGAGTGCTCGGCGTCAGAGTGGGGGGGATCGCTTTGCGCATTCCATACATTGGTGAGCCAATCATCCTCGTTGTTAGATACATGCAGCAGCGCAGGGAACGAATCACGAGTGACATCTACGACACGATGGCGCGGTGAGCCAATGACTGACATTCCCCGCCCCGCGTCTCACTTCGCACCACTAAAGCGATCGAATATTTGACTTCTGCGCAACTTGAAGTCAGCGCTCAAGACCCGTTCCGGTAATTGTACTTGAGATACAAAACTGCACCAATTTTACATTACAATACCCACTAGGAATCAATCTGCGAATAATTAAAACAGGTCACTGAACTTCGGAAAAATCCCACCAAAACCTCCCGTTAAAATTAAGGTTTATTGTTATAGTACGTTTCAATTGCCGCTGATTCTAGAGAAAAATATAACGTTATTTTTAGTGTAATTCATTTATTTAATCTTTTTTCACTAAAACGGACTTAATAAACGGTTCATCGGAACGGATCAATGAACGGTTTATTTTTTGGAATTGTACGAATAAAATAACGAAACAAGCGTAAAAAATAGAATTATTATAGAAACGTCAGTTTAGAGTTTCTATTCTGAGAAGATGACGTATGATTTCAGAGTTTGCGTTTCACTCTGAAAGATATTCACCTCGTTCTCAGAACTGAAGCTCTTCACTATAATATTCATTAATTGATTGCTTTCAGTGATCAGCTCTGTGCATACTCTGAAATTAATCAATCTAATTCATTAAACCCCAAGCGAACGCCGGCGTTCGCATCTTTGCGCGTATTGTCTTTCAATTGTGTCTGTAATTATCACAATTGAAAGGTTAAACCAAGAATTCATTTAGTTTTCTGGGTAATTAATATTACACCGAGATGACTAATGTATAACCCGCCTGTTTTATACGTAGAACGATGTCGCGGGGTGTGGCGTGGCGAGTATCAGTGTAGCTCTACAAGTCTAGTTTCCATCTACACTAATATTATAAAGAGAGAAAGTTGGTATTTTTGTGTGGTGTATGTTTGTAACGAGTAAACTCAAAAAAAACTGTGCCGATTTCAAAAATTCTTTCACTATTGGAAAGCTACATTCACCCTGAGTAATATAGGCTATATTTATTGCCCGTGCGAAGCCGGGACGGGCCGCTAGTATAAAATATATGGAGAAAGCCGTGCTCAGATCGGCGTGTGTGGCACACGTTCACTTTAATTCATACCAACAGTATCTCCCACTTAACAAAAGGGTTTAAATCGAATTTGTCGGCCACTCCATCGCCTTAGCCCGCGAGCCATTACCTCCAAATTGAGGCTCGTAATCAAATGTTACCACTTATCAGTATGCAGCGGATGATGCTGCCCAACCACCTGATGGAATCTCATCGCCTTTACGACACCTTCAGGAAGCGAACGTAAAAATTAACATTTTTATAGATTTTGTAACCTATTCGACAGAGACCCTCATTTCAACGTTTTATGGAGCTCAATAAAATTGTTACAGTAATTTTGTACCCAGTTTTCCTTAGCCCCTGAACTATATCAAAGCAGAATTTTCCAATTTCCTCGTGGTTGTCTGCACTTTATTGCAACACAACCATTTAAGGTTACACTAGTCGATACTTTTTCCATACTTTTCATTATTACTCCACAATTTGACACTGTTTACCCAAAACAAAACAAGATAATCATTTCATCTTATTATTAATTATTTATATTTTGCCCACAGCTTCACCCACGTACATTTAATAGCCTATGTCACAGGAGTAGAGTAGCTTACTAGCGGTGAAAAAATTTTAGCAATCGGACCAGTACTTTCAGAGATTACTTCCTACAAACATGAAAACAAACTTTATCCCTATATATTATTAGTGTAGATTAATTTTGCCTGTGTCGAAATAGAAAAACCAAAAATGCCTTTAAAGTTTTTGTTTTTTTTTTGATGATTTTATCACAACTCTAGGTGTTACAAAGTAACAAAATCGTATAAAATCTACAAAACGAAGTCGGTATTGAGAAACCTTAATTACCGAAGAGTTCTATACAATTTATTTTTACAGATTTATGCAGTGGTTTTTTCGTAAAACTCAATTTTCCAAAGCACTACTCCCAATTGTTTACGCACCATCTAATGTCGTTTCGTGTTCGGTGGTTGTGTGCGTACGAACAATACAATGCGCATATGGATAAGCGTCTAATTGCTTGTACTTGATACCAAAAAAAAGATGAAAGAGGCTAGAAAGGAAATACTTTCCGATGTGTACTACAACGAGTGTCGTCGCTTGTCTCACACCGCTTAACTCCACTACAGGCAATAAACCAATACGATCGCGCATTACGCAACTAACAGACTACGCACACTTAGATCGCAAGTTCGGTATTGGTAGTTGAACTAGTAACCTCTTTCATCTGTTCTGTGGGTGTTACCACTACGAATTATAGAAACTAAAATAAATAATTTATTTTAATTAATACATATTAAAACGAACCTCTTTCATTGTTCTGTCATGTGCTTGATGCTATCGCTGCCTGCCACGTTTGAGAGTGCAAATTTTGACCTCACCTATCAGCTAGTTCGAACCCGCGACTAGTGGAGCCTTAAATTCTGCAGCTAGAAGTAACATTATCGCGAGGCACACCAATCACAAAAACGCCTAGATTTATTCAAGCACACTGCCGGAAAACCCAATTCGTATATTCCACATTCGCGTGGATAGCTCAAAGACCTAAAAGGAATTTGCATAACGACTCCACCTTTATATCAGAACCCTTCCCGCGAAAATGTAGTTCCGCGGTGTGAAGTAGCGTAATTTTTATGATAAATATGAGCACTCAAAGGGGTAATGCCAGGAAAAGTTTGGGAGCCAATGCAGGCTATGTTCCGTGAAATGCGAGGGATAAAGGATATTCTGAAAGTTTCTGCTGATTGTTTTTAAAGTGATGTTAACGCGTGATCAGTTGTTACGGCAGTTTGTTCCCCTTTAGAAGCTAAGAAGAATTTCAGAGTTCACAAAGTAACTGTTCTAGGTAAGTAATATATGCTGAAATGTACATTCTGATACAAGTCCAGAAAGTTTGTCAATGCGACCGAGGCGGAATTCGCACGAGCTGTAGGCGAGTGTGTTATGGAGGCGAGGGCTGCAGTGACAAGTCTCCAAGTGTATCAAACGACTGTTTTCAATACACTCACGAATAAATCATAATATATATAAATGGGGGTTGACTGGCGACTCGTGGGGATCGACGCGCGCCCAGCCTAATACGATAAATTAATTTACTTGATAAGATTGTGGCGGGGGAGAGTACGCGCACTTTTCTGCACTAGTGCGGAAAACAGTCTATTGCGTTCCTAAAAGCGGTGGGGTAAGAACGGGTTTTCGAGTAATGAAATGAAAAAAAATATTAAGGAGCAGTGGTGACCGAGTGATAAAGGCCCCCAATTACGAGTTGTAGGTCACGGGCTCAAACCCAGCCAGGCGCATTATTTTGTTTAATTTATTTCATCCCCACTGCTTTCAAAACGGTGAAGGAAAACATGGTGAGGAAACCGGCATCTCCTAGAAGCAAAAATTCAAAGACATGTGACCTTCACCAACCCGCACTAGGCCACGAGGTGAATTACGGCCCACTCTCTCTCCTAGAGAGGAGGCCTGAGTCCCAGCAGTGAGAACATTTAAAAGGCTGATTGTGTTATTATGCTATGCTAATAAAGTTTACACAAACGGCCAGTTAAAACTTTCTTTTGACCACCTCAGTCAGCAAAATATATCCAGCACGCCACGGCCACGACTACATGACAGACTTAAACGGTAATAAATCTTCATGAAAACTGTTATTTTTCTTATTTCTTTTGTTAAAGGATGAAACCGAGTTGTCCGTTGGCGCCGAGAGCACGCTTATGCTTTTTAGAATTCCGTTTCCAAAGGGTAAAACGAGAACCTATTGCTTTTTTTTTTGGTGGGTGAAAATACTCCAAATGACATCCCCTGCCCTTGGGCAGAGCGGGAGATAGTGTCAGACTCATACTGACTAAAAAATCCACCCCGTTTCTTCTTGCCTTTCGTGCCTGGACCGAGCTTCCCTTGCGGATAACCCTGGCCCCAGTAGGCTTCGACCTGGCTGCGCCCTGCTGCTGACAACTCCATGAGGCGCGCGGGAACAGTGCGCGCCGTCACACTGCTTTGTTATTCCATATAAATTAAAACACGCGGCCGCAGCGCGGTGTCAGCGCTCGGACGGTCGGACAGCAAGCATTGCTCGCCGTTCGCACGTCCGTGCCTACGATGGCCGTAAATCGGGATTGGAATCCCGGCGGCGGCTGGGGTGCTGTGAGCACCGTTGCCTGATGCGGTTGGCCTCCTCCTTTGCTAGCATTACTGTTTCGTAGAAGGAGGCGACAAGCTGGCATTCCGGACCATGGCCTGTACCAGGGCCCAGCGCGAGAGATCGCCGCCGCCGATCACCCCCACGAGGGCACGGCGATGCTCTACCCAAGCGGGGCACACCCCCATTGTGTGCTCTACTGTGTCCTCCGGGCGTTACGCGCAGTTGCGAACCCGGGGGGTCACTTCTGCTCGAATCCAGCTCAGGAACCTCCCGAACTTACCATGTCCGGTGAGAACCAGTGTCATGAGGAAGGTAAAGACGCCGTGAGGTCTTTCCGGCCACGCCTCAAACAGGGGTCTTATCGCCATGATTGTGACGTGCCCAAGACTCTATTGCTATCACTCCGCAGTCCGTCTCGTGAACCGTGATAGCTACATTGGTGCGGCAGTCGAAAGGATAAACAAAACATTTAGACAAACTTTACGAGTTCCCTGAAACCTAAACGAATAACATTCCTTTTTCCTGAACACACAGCGAGCCACAGCACCCACTTCCCTACTCGCCACTTCAAGAATTCTCTCAAGTAATCGATTCTTCACTCGAAGTTCTGAGAGCTCCGCTCTAAACGAGTACAACGTTCTATTTGATCGCGATAAGTTTCTGTTGGCAACTCCAACTGTTCGGTAAATACCTACTCTGTTACTTTATGAGCTATGATGAGTACCCACAAATGAACACTTACATAAAACCGACGCGACCAGACTGTGACAATAACACCAAATCTCTGCCAGTCATACATTACAGTCTAGTCTACTTTTACACTTCTCACAATTACTTGAATCACGAGCAAGAAGCTTGTTTTTTGTTCCAAGCAGTAGAGTAATTAGGCGTGGGCGAATGAGGCCCTCGCCCATGGCCTCGCACCCAAAGGGGCCCCGCACGAGTGATGGCTCTTTAAGAACGGTCGCTTTTATAATAATAATTGAAAGGCTCGCGTTTGACCAATATTTAACCTGATAGTAAGCGACGATGTGACCGAACACTGGGTTTCAACCACAGAAAAGATGAAAGAAGTTATACTTTCCGATTTGTACTACAACGAGTGTCACCGCTTGTTTCACACCCTTTAACTCGACTACAGGCTAGCAAAAGCGAACGCGCATTGCGTAACTAACAGACCAAGTACACTTAAATCGCAAGTTTGCTATTGGTAACTGAACTATGAGTACCTACTCTGTGGCACGCCTGCCACAAGGCCATTCTAACCTCTTTCATCTGTTCTGTGGTTGCAACAGTCGCTGTCACGTTTTTAAATATTGTGAATTCACCCACGTCCAAATTACTCCACGCTACGCCTCTAGTTCCAAGTATAAAATTAATGCGCTAAACTTTACCAAATGGCAGTGTTCCCGGCGTCTGAGTAAAAAGAGTTTCTTTCATTCGTCAAGACAGAAGCGCGCTGTGAATAAATTCATGGCTCAGTGTGGTTAGTTCAGCTCGTAATGCGGCCGTAGCGGTTTGTAGCTAACTTTGAACAAGTTTAACTCCAATTAGTCATAAAACAAGTTTACGGAACGATTCGAGGTCTTAGGTGTTCCTCACGACAGAATTATGATATATAGTTTTCTTTTTGTGCACCTACCATATTGTCTCTTCACAACCCTAGGTTGACTGGTAGAGAATGCCTAAGGCATTAAGTCCACATATGTACTTTGTGTTGCATGAAGATTAAATAAATAAATAGATATATCGGTGCTTACACGGAACACGCTGTACTTTTCTAAATCGATGTTGTGTTTAATTGTATTAAGTATTAGCTGTTGCTAGCGGTTTCGCCCGCGTTCTAGTAGAAAATTATCCCAAAGGATCATCATCATCATTTCAGCCGAAAGACGTCCACTGTTGGACATATGCCTGTCCCAAATGAACGGTCCTGTGCGTCTCGCATCCATCGGATTCCCGCAACCCTTACCAGGTCATCAGTCCAAATTGTAGGAGGCTGCCAACGCTACGTCCTTCAGTACATGGTCGCCACTCCAGAAACTTTCGGCTCCAACGGCCATCTATTCTGCGAGCAATGTGCACTGCCCGTTGGCACATAAGTTTGGCGATTCTTCGTGCTATGTCGGTAATCTTGGTTCTTATGCGGATATTCTCATTCCTGATTCGATCATGCAAGGAAACTCCGAGCATAGCTCTTTTCCTTGCCCTTTGGGTGGCTCTAAGTCTTCTGATTCAAAAGAACATACTCCTGGGATAAAATGTATTCTATGTGCTATTGGAGGACTTGGACGAGGAGTCTACTCGTGTACCAAGTGTAATCGAAATCCATTCAGTAGTTTTTGCTTGAAATAGTAACAAAAATTCCCTGCCGGAGTCCGTGTTTCCTGATAGCTATAACCTAGAGGTGTGAAGGCTGCTTCTAGGCAAGCGTGCTCCATCATCGACCACATATAAAAAAATAAATAAAAAAACACATCTACACATATAAGCTTTCGCGTTTATATAATAATATTAAATAGGATTATTATTATTATAGCTAACCCGTATTTTCCCACTGCTGGGCAAGAGCCTTCCTTCATTTTTTCCAACAATCACGATTCTTCGCTTTCACTTTCGAATTCTTAAGAGGCTGCTTTTCCACTCGCCTATCGTCAACATCGAGATGGTTTAAACCTGTATACCTGTTTCTTCATCTGACGCAATCCAACGCGATGTTTGACGAAAAGGCAATGCGAAAAAGTGAGATAAAGCCTGAAAACTCTATTACTCGAATATTTAAACAAATTCAGGAAATATCTACGTGATTTTTTTAAACCCTTGAAAGTAAACAAAATGTCGTCATTTAGAATCTTGATAAATTTTTCAAAAAAGAAGCCTTTTCTTTTGTTATACTTTTTTTGACAGTTTTATTAATTTTTGAGTAAATTATGAAGTGTCAAAGCTCATGTAAAATAGCAGATATTCAGAAGTATTTACCGATCTTTTTGATTTCAATAGAAGCCTAGATAATATCCACAAGATACTGTGTTTCCAAAATTTGTAATGAAAATTGTGTAAAAACGTCATAATCGCGTAAAATACAACCGCTCTGTATTAAAAACAGTGCAAATGTATGGCGAGTTGCATCCCCTTAAGGAAGACATCCAGATCGTCCTGCCATCTCCATGGACAACCGCGGCCCCGCATCGCTGTGTCCGGGCACCAATATGTTTTACAGGCCCACAGCTCGTTAGACATGAGGAGGACATGTCCTGTCCAGTCCCATTTAATTTGTGTAGCCTTTTGACTTACATCAAAGATTTGTCTTTTGGAGCCCAGTGTAGTGTAGTGCTTCGAAAGTGGTCTATTCATTTAACACATCGTATGCTACACTCTATAGCACTTATTTAAATTAAGTTGTTCAAAGATATACAACATTACTTTTGTTTAAGCGAAATCTGAACATAGTTTGCTCAGAATCAGTAACTGAATGGATTCCAATAGTTTTTACACCACGTTATATTTTTTTCCCTAAAATATTTAAAAAGTTCATAAGCTGGACACCATCGACATTAAGTACGACAAAAATCACGGCAGGTCATAACGGGTATTAGGCGCCAGCAAACAGCTGGGTGCAGCAAACCCCTCAGTCACCTGGATGGCCCGGTGACTATGTTTTTTTCTGACATAACAAGCTTATAACTTTGTTTTTTTTTTGTGATACAGTTATGAAATTTTGAACACAGATTCTTTATATAAAAATACGATACACAATAGAGTTTCGCAATATATACTAAAACTAATTTTGTATAATTAAATCTGAACATTGTGTACATTATAATAAGAACTAATATTAAAACCTAATAGACAATTAAAATGGAAAGTTTTCTTCGCTTCAGTCTCATTACATCGAAGAGCTCCTTGAGTATAATGAGAAACCGTTTGTTTTCCTAGCATGAATAAATCTGAAAAGTTCAGGCGATTTTCTGTAGATAATGGATAATTAGAACTGTTTATTAGTAGAACGAAAGGTGATTGACTGTTTAATATCGGTATTCTCAGCTTTTGAGCCAAACAGAGCAGAAGTAATCAGGAAAGTCGTCCAATAACCCCGTAACGGGTAAAATAACTAAGATGGATTTGCGAGCAAATGCTAGTTATGTACCTATAATTAGTTAGAGAACTTAATCACTCACTTTGCCCACTCGACTCCCACAGTTTCTGGAAACTACAGGCACTACTATTCTATTATGCTTCTACATGAATGAGGTTATATACGTAGATGAACGGTAAAGTGCTGCGTGCTATAGAAGTAAGAATTCAATTACTACAACTGATTTATTTGACTGGCTATATTTTATCGAGACAACATGGCGGCGCCACCAGTCACCGCTACCAACAAAATGTATACAGTTCTATACAAAGATACTCACCTGCCCCCCTAGCCAAGTTGCAATCGTTTTGCTTGCGCCGAACGCTTCGAGTTGGCCGCGTCGCCTAATCTTTTGTGCTGACCACGTGACTGAGCGTTGAGATGTCGTCATTCCGGTACATTTGAAGCTTTCTGCAAGCGTTAACGATTGCAGATTAGCAACATGGCTAGGGGTACTGGTGTCCGTTTGGTCACGCAACCAATATGGTAGCGCTATCGGACGTGTGGCGACTCTAGTGTCTGTATGGTGTTAGCTTGTGTGGCTTTATTTCGCTGTGTTACCATAGCGTAACAACTGGTCGGTCTGCCATGGTGTCCCGGTGAAATATGGCCCTAATGTGTCTTCGTCGAAAGCAGACGTGACGTTTTCAATATTTAAGACTTCCAAGTATATGACTTTGACGGCACGGTTGACGCAGTGGTTGAGTGATTGGCTGCTGTGAGGCATATTGTAGGTTACATTCCCACACAGAACAAATGTTTGTAAGGCCTACAGATTGTAGTTCCGGGTCTGGGCGTCTTGTGTATGTCTGAGTAAACGTACGATACAGAAATAATTCAAAGTAGGGATCTGCAAATTGGGAATCCGATAGATGCATGACGCACAGGACCGGTCATTGTAGCGACGCTTGGGGGAGGCCTATGTCCAATAGTGGACGTCTTTCGGTTGATATGATGATGAGAGAACTGCAAAAAGAAAGCATGTCCTATGTTTTGTGGAAACAAACTATTAGTAGGTATATAAACGTGAATGTAAATAAATTACCCCTGAACGAATTTGTATGATTGAATAAACTTTGTCCCGGACCAAGATTCCTGAGGGTTATTTTTCTAGAAAAAACTGTCCAAGTGCGAGTTGAACTCGCGCTCGAAGGGTTCCGTACCGTCTTTAGCAAAATTCGGCAAAAGAATCGCGTATGTTGCATGAGAGCCCCCTTAAATATTTATTTTATTTATTTTTAGTATTTGTTGTTATAGCGGCAACAGAAATACATAATTTGTGAAAATTTCAACTGTCTAGCTACCGCGGTTCTTGAGATACAGATTAGTGACAGACAGACGGACAGACAGCGCAGTCTTAGTAACAGGGTCCCGTTTTTACCCCTTGGGTACAGAACCCAAAAAACCTGAGACTTAAGCTATAACTTTTTTGATTTTTAATGAGTGTACCAATCTATCAAAGCTGCAAGTCAGCATCTAAGCCTAACTCTAGCTTAGACTTCTACAGAGCTTGTCCTGGTTTTGAAGTACGGAAAAGTAAAGTGCTATACGGTTTTCTGCTACGAATATTCTCCGTGCTAATTAGGACGTTCTGAAATTGAATGGCGGTAGACTTTCATCCTTCACTAACTAGCTGTTGCTTTGAAAACGTGAAAGTAGAAAATTATTACTAGGAGACACACCCCGGGATAAAAAGTATGGTATTAGCCATTCTAGGACATAATAATAAATAAATAGCAAAGAGAGAAATTATAATAATATAATCATTACCACCTTTTTAACCGACTTCAAAAAGGAGGAGGTTCTTTGTTCGGCTGAATGTTCCTTTTTTTATTTATTTTATGTATGTTCACCGATATCTCGATCAATTGTGGACCGATTTTGAAAATTCTTTTTTTGATTGAAAGGTTAAGCTTCCAAGTTGGTTCCATAGAAATATTTTAATGATCTGATCATGAACTTCGAAGATATGGCACAGAACTCCTCATAGGATCACAGCAGAACTGTCGTAACAAGTACAATTGCTTTGTTTATACGTGTAGTCGATGACTAGCCGAAGGATGAAATTAATGTAATCTAACCGTGTTTGGGATTATTTGAATCGATAAGAGATAATAACCGAATCGTTGTGTTAAATAACGAAAAGACAAAACTATTATAGAAACACCGACTTCCGAAATTAAACTTGTTGTTGTTGTTTGTACTTTTCAGTATTTTTTTAACATTGAAGTCGGTTATTTTTTTTTTGTGAAAAGTTTTTTATTTATTTTTATTATTGAAAGCCGCGCGTTTGACGACTATTTCACATGATAGATAAAATTTGACTGTATATTCACATGTTTGTGAGCGCAGCCATGATACAGGACTAATTCAAAGAGTGGGGCAACGTTTCTTTTTTAAAAAAAGCATCAATGTGATCAATAGTTGGCACGTTTGCCTAGATAGAAGTAACCTATTCACTCTTAACTTAGAGACCCTAGCTATTATTTATTTTTTATACACCGCTAAATTTTAATCGTTTTAATCACGTGGAGGGT
Organism: Mythimna albipuncta; assembly: GCA_929112965.1. Classification (NCBI taxonomy): domain Eukaryota; kingdom Metazoa; phylum Arthropoda; class Insecta; order Lepidoptera; family Noctuidae; genus Mythimna; species Mythimna albipuncta. The sequence continues at coordinate 6,799,294 of OV815973.1, forward strand.
CGATCCGGTACATGAAACACTACCGATTTGTAAATATAAAATTTAAAACTAAAGTACCTTTTTTTCAAAACTCGTATTAATTTACGCATGTACGAAATTTATTTTTTTAAGAAAACGTCAGCTGAACGAGTTCAATGACCTTTAGGTAGTTTGTACGCAACGCCGACTATTAGGAGGTAATTCACCGACAGAAAGCTGCTTAATTCCTGATATTTTATGTACGCGGGCGAAGCCGCGGGCAGAAGCTAGTAAATAAATAAGGAAACACAGACTCGGGCAGGAAATTCTGCTCCTTAGCTGTACAAAAAAAAAGAATAGTACTTGAAGATCGAGCAGAAAATACTCTTTATTCCCCAAAGAAATAATATGTAAATCCGACACTACTTTGTCTTGATTTCGGCAGCCAACAAATACAAGCCTTTGTAAAATCAATCCTGTCTTTAACCTTAGTGACATGTTTAACATCTCTATACGTAAAAAGAGAAAAGAACCTCAGAAAAACATTTCCTTTGATACCTTTGCAACCATTTTATTTTCCTTGTATTTTTATATAAAATGTAGGGCAGGGTCGACTATTTTTGTTGCGGCTTACAAAAATACTGTACGTTGTTTAGTCATGTGTGAAGTTTAGATACAAACACAAAGCATTTTCGTTTTCATAACTATTATGTTGTATGAAAACGTCCACTGCATAGACTAAATTTCAATATTCATGGTTGCTGCTGTCAGCCTATTTTGTTTTTTATTTTTTCTAAATTAATCTATATAGTCGGTCTAAAAAGTCAAATGACTTGGGAATTTTGTATAATCCTTACTTCTATTATAACTAATATTATAAATGGGAAAGTGTGGATGTTTGGATGTTTGAATGTTTGTTACTTAATCACGCAAAAACGGCCGAACGGATTTGGATGAAATTTGGCATGCATATAGCATTTGACATGGAAAAGAACATAGGCTACTTTTTATCCCGGAAAAACATCTTATTCCTACGAAAAAACACGCGGACGAAGTCGCGGGCGGACATATTCGATACTATTTATAAGGTTCTTCTATTAGTAAATAATGATAAAGATCTCTTCATCAACCTTAATTATTGAACCAGTGTTGACTACATCAGATTTGTTTTTTCCTTAATAATTACCCAAGTCGTTCGACTTTTTAGGCAGACTCTACTCCATTTGTTTAGGTACTTAACTAAACGTAAAAAATCTTATCTTGATATGTCTTTTTTATTTAAAAATAATCGTATAAAAGACATACAAAGATTATTTAAATTGATTTAATTTACGAACACCGGTTTAGGTAAATAATTAATTGCAAACATTTTTGAATCTAAAAGACAAATGTCAAGATTGTTTACATTTAAGGCACCTTCAAATCAGACACAAAGTGCCGCGTGACGACAGCGCGGCTGCAGCGCTACCGTCGCGTCGCGCTGCTTTGTTATTCCATATAAAAAAAAAAACCGTAAAGTACCGCTACTTGAAAGGAAAAGGTCCCACTTTTATAAAAAAATTATGAAGATAGTGAAGTTCTTGAGGAATTGAAGGATATATTTAAGTATAGTGATTGTGATTATTATATACGTATCAGGATTTTAATCAAGGATTCAAATAATATCTACGAGTATATTCGGAATGTAATGCCACCAGTTGATGAAGTGGAACTGGTGAAGAAGACCACAAATGCGCACTATTTAGATTTAGCTATGATGCGCCACATATATAAAAAAAATCTAAAATATTTTTTTTTATAAAAAATAAATACAACCGTCAACCATCTTCCATAAACATAAAAAAACACAAGAAAGTGCAAAATAATTTTATTTTCGGTGTTAAATCTACATTAATATCGACGGTTGAAAGGCAAAATGATCTAAGCGCCATAATAGTAGTTTATGTGACTAGGGGATAAAGTAGTGTCTTTAAGTCGCGGGCGGCATGTTGAATTCCGAACGAAACGAAGGTTGCTGATATTAATCCCGAACGACAGTGAGGGATTTATAAAATTAACTCCCGAGCATCGCGAGGGAGTTAATAAAGAAACCTGAGTGAAGTGAGGAATTCAAGCCGCCCAAGACAAAGACAGCTTTATCCCCGTGTTGCATACTTTACTTTTTACACCATCTGTGAGATAATTAAAAGATAATTTGGTCAACCAAATCATATACTAGAGAAATATAAGTATTACGAGTCTATCTAATAAGTTAAACGACTTGGGTAATTATCAGAATTTAATTAAATCTGATGTAGTCAACACGGGTTCAATAATCAAGGTTAATTATGAGTTAGAGATTACTGTTTACTAACAGAAGAACGAAAAGTATCGAATATAAGTATTTTTTAAATGATTAAATATTATACAAAATTCCCAAGTCGGATGACTTATTGGACAGACTTTATACGAGTATTTACAAGTTCTTCAAACAAACAAAATTTACTACTCCAAGATTCTATTGTTTCAATTTTCTATAACGCTCCCGTCAGTACGCACGTTTTCTTCTATTTTCTTTTTTTTTGTTTGTGGCCAGTTTGAATCATAATGATTACATACTCTTTGGTTTGAATTTCAAGTCAACTTGTTCGATGCGCCTACATTTTAATTCACAATGTTGACGATTTTTAATGTTCCAAATTCAAATCTCATTATTCCCTAGGGATCGGCCATACTGCATTATCTCCCTAGGGATAGAATGACATGCTTTAAGTGAGGTTTGTATGACGTATAAAACGACATTATCGAGCAGGTGGTGTAAAAAGTAAATTTAGAAAAGTGAACTCGAATTTTTAACTTTAAATCAATTTTTTGTAAAGTTTACTCAATGTCGCTTACACCATTTTGCCTTTCAACCGTCGATATAATAAGAGGTAAGTTTCTTTTTTTATGTTTGTAGGAGGTAATCTCTGAAAGTACTGGTTCAATTGTTAAAATTGTTACACAGATAAAACGCTGGTTTACTCCTGAGTAACATAGGCTATATTTTATGTACATGGGCAAAGCTGCGGGCAAAAGCTAGTAACGAATAAAGAAAACCACAAAACACCGACTTCTGAAACTAAAGTTATTTTGCACTTTTTTGTGCTTTTATATAGAATAAATACTGCTAAGCCGAGCACGAAATAGCAACTAATGGAAAGCAGTTACTCGCCACATTAAGGAGTTTACCATTATACTGTAATGAGTAGAGTTCAAATCTCTCATGTTTTACTAATTTCGCTGGCTTAAGACTGGATCATAAAGGCATGTAGCAAAAGCTTATGGCGACAGAAAAGATAAAGATCCCAGAACAGACGGTGCTTTCCCAACCGAATGGACTTTTTTTAGAGATACACTGGGCCACAAAAATAACAGCCCCCCTAGCCAAGTTACAACCGTTTCGCTTGCGCCGAACGCTTCGAGTTGACCGTGTCGCCAATTCTTTTGTTCTCACCAAGTGACTGAGCGTTGAGATGACGTCATTCCAGTACATTTGAAGCTTTCTACAAGCGTTAACGATTGCAGATTAGCAACTTGGCTAGAGGGGCTGATCACAGAGAAAAACCGCGATATCTTTTAATGTTATGTGTATAGATCGCTCGTGTAAATAATAAGTTAACAGTAAATTACTCGTAGTAATGAGTATTATTAATCTCAAAAAAGATTTCATTTGTACAACTTACGCTTAAAAAATATTTTTTTTTTAATTTTGAATAATAACCAAAATCAAAACTGGAAAACAATATGCGAAAAAATCAGTTACAAGTTAAGAGTTTTTTTTTCGGATAAATAGTGTACAAAACTTGTTACGTATTTTCTTTCATATATTCTTCTTATACATACCGTTTATACATACAGTTTCACGAATTTATCTTACAAATTACACTACAATCAACTACTACAACTGAACTAACACACTACACTGAACTATTACACTTTTCATTAGCGACCCGGACTTTTTGCTGCCCAGTGGATTTACTATTACTACTGCAGCAGTACAACACACATTTGAATAATGCCGAAACTTTCATAAAGCCAATTAGACATTATAATATTCGCTAACGTGCCATTCCCGGGAGTTTAATGAACTAAAATTAATTATACTAATACGAACCGCATGACTCTGGCGGAAGTTAAAGTTTAATTAGAGTTCATTTTATTCGTGACAAGCTTGTTTAAATTAATTATATGTGCAAAATGGACGGCGACATGTGTCCGAACTACAGAAATCTAAATAAAAGCTGGATTTTGTGTTGTTGACATTCATAATTATATTCCATCTGTTTAGGTAATTAACTAAACGTAAACAATTTTGGTAGGCATGTCTTTTTATTTCAAATAAATCATATTTGAAAAGACATACAAAGATTATTATTGTATTTCTTTTATATGATTTATTTGAAATAAAAAGACATCTAAAATCGGTTTACATTTTTAGAAAAAATTTTTGCACATTTTTTAAAATGAAAGACTTGTTAGAGTCTGTCTAATAAGTTAAACGACCTTGGGTAATTATTAGGATTTAATGAAATCTGATGTAGTCAACACGGGTTCAATAATCAAGGTTGATTAAGAGATAGAGATCATTGTTAACTAACAGAAGAACCTGATGAAAAGTATCGAATATAAGTATTTTTTTTAATTATTAAATATTATACAAAATTCCCAAGTCGGTTGACTTATTAGACAGACTATAAGGTTATTTAAGTTTAGTTCTATCTGTACTAATAAAGATATCCGTAGGAGAAGGTTGCAGACAGCTCAGAGAATCGCCAAACTTAAGTAGCAGTGGGCAGGGCGCATTAATGAATAGCGTTTACATCACGACAAAAGCGCGACAGTATCGCGATCGCATCGCGACTGAGAATCGTGGTATGGGCGAGAAAAAACAGCTAGCTACCGCATTGCGACTGTATCAAAACGAACGACAAATCACTACTGCATCGCTACAAAAAGTCACCATGGACGAGGGGCCTAAACTCGGAATTTTCTGGAGTGATCGCACCAACTGAAGATATCCGCAGTATAACCAAGGTCACGGACACTGCCCGAAGAATCGCCAAAATTAAGTGTTAGTGGGCAGGGCACATTGTTTGCAGAACAGATGGTCGAGTTGTCAGTAACCGTAGGGGCCCAGCCGGGTCGAAGCCTACTGGAGCCATGGGTGATGCGAAATCCCCGGGGCCCTGGAACAATGGCAGAGAAGGAACAGGAGTGGGTTTTTAGTCAGTAAAAGTCTGACACTGTCTTCCACTCCGCCCAAGAGCGGGGGATATCATTAGATGATTTTCCTACCTAGAAAAAAAGCATAAGAAGGAATCCCACAAGGTGGACTTAGTGAGAGTTGCGAGAATACGATAGGATGCGTCACGCATATGATGAACGGTCATTGTGGCGATACTTAGAGGGTCTATGTCTAGCAGTCGACGTCTTTCGGCCGAAATGATGATTATTTAAGATTCCAGTAACGTAGGTAGATAGTCGTACTGCATTACACACCTTGAACCTCCAAACTGTTTTATTCGGAATCCTGATCCAAATTACAAACAGTCGAGTAAATTAACGTTGTATAAATGAGCAGTATCTTCATCAAGGTTGACTGCCTTCTGGGACTACTCAGTGAGCAGCCCGGTGTAGGAAATGGTGGCTGATCCCTGAAGGATAGTAAGCAGTTAATAAGATTTTCATGAATTACACTTACAGTCTGTAGTCGGCAGTTAATTTTGGACATGAAAGGATTTAAACATTTTTTATTTTCTATACTTTTGTTTAGTTTCACCTGTCCCGATGTTTGTCTGTAATCAATTATTGCAAATTAAATTTGATTCACTTCCCAGCTACGGCAGCTACCGATTGAGTTGAAATTTTGCATGCATGTGTAAATCAGATGACAATGCAAAATCATTATGACATGGAGCTGATTTGATGGAACCGGAAGGCAGCTATAGGAGCTTGGGAGTTAAACGACACAACCCCATCGAGTTTGGGCTCGTATGATTCGTCTTGACGATTATTAATTATATAAGTATTACACCGTGCTATAAAAGCTTGCTATGAAAAAAAAATTTCATTACAAACTTTTTTAAACTAGAAGGTTTACATTTAAAAAATACTTAACTAACTCTAATTACAATAAAACAAAAAAAAAAAAACCCCTACGCTAATTACAACTGAAAACAGTAGTAATGTCCGAGTGTTAATGGCTCTGACTTACGAGTTGCAGGTCATGGATTCGAACCAAACATTACTTTGTGTAATTTATTTCATCACCACTGCTTTCAAAACGGTGAAAGAAAACATCGTGAGGAAACCGGCATGTCCTAGAACCAAAAATTCGAAGACATGTGACATTCACCAACCCGCATTAGGCCCGCGTGGTGAATTACGGCCCATTCCTTCTCCTAGAGAGGAGGCCTGAGCACCAGCAGTGGAAACATTAAAAGGCTGATGATGTTGATTACAACTAAGTGAAACCAAACTATAATATGGCGTCAAAAAACTCTTCCACATCACTGTCGACTGGTAATGTGCCCAAAAGGCTGGCGGCATTGTCACGCAGTTTGGCAGTGTTTATCAGAGGGTTAATTCTCACATTTTTAAGGAAAATTCGAGAACAGATTGCTACCACAATCGGGCCAAAACACTCTCTTTAAGTTTTTAACATTGATTGAGACTGAGGCGATATTGTGACTTTAATTAATTGATATCTTTGTGGTATTTCTTCCAGGGTTGAAGAAATTAAAAAAAAAAGATATTAGAAACCAAAGAGTTACCGTGGCTATCGTAAAGGACAACTGAAGTAACATGTGTAGAGGTGGGTTTTAGTCATTAAAAGTCTGATACGCTATACTCTATCTCACAAACCCTTTATCTCGCTCCAGCCAGAATGGGAGGAATTATTTTTCGTAAAACAAAGGAATGGTGTAAGGAAATACATGCTTTGAAGAGCGCGTGTGACAATCTCTTTCCAATTAAAAGACAAAGACATTATTTCACAGGATACGGCACATGTTTAGTAGGAAACACACATAATCAAGCATATATACTTTACTTTAGAAATGTATATATCACTCATTAATTATTCGTATATCTACACACCACCTATTTATACACAAATCAATATGCTTTATTTATACACATATTCGCTGTTACACACAAAGCATGGACAAAAAGTTATTGATAGTGACTGGAGTTTTAAAATCCAGATTACCCACAAATTACAAATTCCTCTATTTTGTCATAACTTTGTTTTGCCAAACAATGTAAGGGAAGTTTAAAGAGTAATTTGTGGAGATAAATAAATTTTTATTTTACCATCTTGCCTATTATAATATTGCTCAGTTACTGTGCTTACTTATGGCAGGTCAAAATAAATAGAAAGACAAAACAGTTTGACGCAGAATCAAAAACTTGGAGCAAGTCGCGATCGTGACTTCTGCTCCCTAGTTTTCGTACACTAAAGCAATGCTCATGTACACACCTGACAACAAGCATAGCCAGACAGACTTCGTGAAAAAGAATAACTGTAAAAGTGGGTCCTACGCTTGAGGGACGGAGTACAAGCCGAGTTTACATTCGTGTAGTGTGGACCAACTCTAGAGAACAACACGAATTTGAGCTCGGTTCGTGGTCCACTCGTGGTCGGTTCTTCTGGAATCACCTTAACAGATTGCCTCCTCTTCCTACTATGCTGTAACCTCCGAATGGGCAACATCACCCAATCCGTAGTGATGCAATGTTTTTTCGCCTCTGGCATACATAATACCACCCAGGACAAATGTTTGTGAGATGAGCATGATCATTTGTTCTGTGTCTCGGTGTAATTTATCTATAACATGTATGTATTTAGAAATATATAAGTATGTTTATCAGTTTTCTAGTACTCATTACACAAGCGCTGCTTAGCTTGAGACTACACAGCATTACGTGACAGTTGTGGAATATTATTATTATTATAATCAAATTGTTGACTGATTTAAGCTGCATTTAGTTGCGAAGCAATGATAACTTCCATACGATTAGAAGCTCTACAAACGATCAAGGGTTAACTCTAAGCAGTGAACGCCAGAGCAACTCTAAAATCACAGCCGCTAACTATCCCACTTCTCCAAACTTAGTCCTTCAACTTTGTTTACCCGGTCACTGAAGATTGAGTAAGTAAGTTAAATGAAGAAATGCTTTTCAATCGTCAGGAGTCCGTGTTGAAGCCCTCTTGAGCGCACAACGAAGAGAATCGCAACAGTAGATCTGTAAGGACCATTTATTCAATTCGACTTAGTTCTCGACCATTGAAGCTCTTAGATCAAAGCTTGGCTGTACTGGCAAATGTACCAAGATTTCTGTCAAATATTAGTTTCAATCGTAGTCGAGTCGTAGTCGTCTTACAGTTAGCGAAAAGCGTAAACAGAAAGCGAAAAGCATTAATAATAAGTGACGAGCATTAACAATAAGTGACAAGCATTAATAGAAGGCGAAAAGCGTTAACAGAAAGCGAAAAGCGTTAACCGAAACTGAAAACCATTAACAAAAAGCGGAAAGATTTAACAGAAAGCGAAAAACGTTAACAGAAAGTTAATAATGGATATTTCTCTTTGACCGAGAACCCTGAAATTTGGCATGAAGCAAGGTCTTATAGCACAAGTATAGGTATAAATCAGAAAACCAGAATTTGTAGTTACGTCACACAGAAAAGACTATTTTCTATTCGGAATAAAATTTGAGACTCAGTTCGGGAATTGAACTATTTACAAAAGTTTGTTTGTACGGAACTCACAGTGTGCAAGTCGGACTCGCACTTGCGAAGTTTTTTTAAATTATTGATTAATTCGTGTTTGACCACTATCTCACCTTTTTTTTATGGTGGGGAAAATCATGCATTGACATCCCCCGCCCTGATAGTAAGCGATAGCAAATCAATTTTGGATTATTGCCAATATTTGCAGTTGTTAGAATTTTGCTCCCAAGGGTGAAAGCAGGGTATGAGGCTTAGTGACACACGTAGCGTCTTTTAATAAGACTTACATAGTAAGTTCAAAGAGTAATCGCATTGCACAGTCAAGCTTCTTGCCTAATAAGTATAATCAAGCTTACTTTGTGTCTCGATATTAAAGTTATAGAGAATTTTCAAGATTCCTTGATCTTCAATTTCCAAGAAAAGGTAATCCGTTTACTGACATTGTAAAGACAGAAGACAGACAGAATAAAGTTTATACAGGATTTTTTCTAAAATACTAACAACCTAGGATTATTATAGTAGAGAAAAGTTAAGAATTTAAAAGATTTCTTTGCCAGTATTATTATAACTGTGAGTCATAAACCCTGACCACTATTACTCAGTACAACTAACAATTATTCAAACAATAGGTAGACTGTATTCCTCGTTAGCATATTACTTACGTAAGCTGCTAACCGCTAACACTCCTAGCCTCGGCTTAAAGCATCACTCTCGATGTGAATTAAGACACACCTCCTGTGTTAAGGCGCGTTTAAACAAAGTTTAGGTTGGTTCTAATTAAGGTAGGGTAGGACTCTATTTTTTTTATTATTTGTATAAAAAAGTCACTTTCTTTAAAATCGTTTGGATGACGAGCTTTGGATAGTTTGCCGTCCAGACATCCGTTAAAGACCGAGCCCAAATCTACGGCGTATATGCGGGAACTTTAAGAGTGACTGTGGCCCTCTTAAACTTCACGCAAAGGTCATCTGAAGGACACAGGTGCGGTTTACTCAGTAAAGATTTGATTATTTTTCAATGCAAAAAAAGAATATTTTGGAATTTTCGACGATCATTACAGCTGATAGATGTCAAGAGACGCGTGTCGCGTTTACTTGTTTTAAGCATTTGTTGTTTGATCGATACAGCTTTTAACGTAATGCTACGTTTACATGTGGGCCCAGCCTCGGCCAATCGCCAATGTGTTAACGGGGTTTCCTCATTTACACAATGTCTACGCAATAGCGATTTGCCTAGGCTGGGCCCACATGTAAACGTAGCATAAGAGCTTCTCATAATCGTTTTCGATACTCGATGTTCTAGAAATGTTTAGTCGTGCAAACGCGCCTTTGAATTTGAAGCTTCATTGAAGTAGACCTTGAAATCCACATTATCTTAGTTTATTCGCAATTCGTAGCTTTTACACTTTAATACTACTTATTCATATATATCTATTTTATAATGAGAATTATATTTAGACACTGATTTATTGTCGTATGAAAAAGACCTGCCTACACGATTAAAATGTTTATATAGCTTTCGCCTTGGCCGCGTTCCCACTTTGTCGTGATGACCGATAATCGTGCAGTTTTAAGTGTCGCGGCTTATATATTTAAGTGGATGTGTTCACATATAAGACGATACGATTAATTATCGTCAACGACTTTTTTTTGCGGTGACAACAGATTGACATGATAGTGGAAACGGCTAGCACGACAGTCGTAACACGATATAAATTTTCAAGAGTAAACTGTGACTTTAAAACATGTGTCGTTGAAGCGACTATCAGTCGTGGTCACGATAATAAGGAATAGCTAGAAACGATAGTCGTCCGACTATAAATTAACCTGTTATGACTTAGAGACATTACTTCTTCTTCTTTTCTTCTTCGTACACCGCGTCATACTTCCAGCCGCTATGGTAGTTCTTTTTCTGTAACTGTATTGTGTCTCTGGAACTCTCTGCCACACTTCCTTCGCGACAGTCCTTTTCCGGATGTCTTCAAGAGGAAACTTAAACAGCACTTTCTTTCATTATTGACATACGAGTAATATTATTACATATTATTATGTATATTAAAATTATATATGAGACTTATGTATAATATCATTATATATAAGACTAGCGGCCCTTCCCGGCTTCGCACGTGTAATAAATATAGCTTATGTTATTCAGGATGAATGTACCTTTTCAATATTGAAAGAATTTTTGAAATAGGCACAGTAGTTTTTGAGTTTATTCAGTACAAACATACACACAAAAATAAAAATAAAATCCGTCTTTATAATAATGGTGTGGATTTAGTTATGTAAGTTTTATATTGTGCACTGGATCCTACCCTTAAATATGTACTCTCTCTGTAACTGAAAGGTTTAGAAAACTCATTGTTGAGCTTTGTAAGCTCAGCAATGAGTTTCACATATATCACCGTGTACTTTGATGTTTTTGTGTGTAATTTAAGAATTTTTGTGGGAACGCGGCCTATCTCACAGCATACCCCTTAAAACAACACTAGATGTAGAATTAGACACGCCTCCTGCATTAAGGCAGCTTCGGAACCAGCAGTTATTGTGGCAACACAAAACGAAGCGCCCGAGCTAATTGCAAGACGGACGTGGCAAGAATAATAGCGTTCTTCGTGAGATATTGCGTTTGTTCTTGCGCGTACGCTTTTTATTTTTCTTCTTTTTTTTTCAGATTGCCAGCAAGATGTGTGGTGCTTGCTAAAAGGTTTGGTTACAGAGATACGTAAGAGCTCAGTTATGTTCGGCCTTATATATTAGGATGTTACTGAGTTGCTGAAGATTTTAAGCTAGAAGACGCTTACGCGTCAAGAAAGTTTTTTTTTTTAATTTCAACCCTAACGTGTGATATATTGTTGAATAGGTATTTAGAAATGAATAGGGGTTTACTAAAATCATTTTTTGATAATGTCAATAATTTCGGAAATAATCGCTCCAAAAGTTAAAACAATGTATCCCCCCCTTCTAACTTTTGAACCATAAGTTTAGAAAATATGAAAAAAATCTGAAAAGTAGAACTTTATAAGGACTTTCTAGGAAAATTATTTTGAACTTGATGGAAAGAACAGTTTTTGTCCAAAAAAGACAAAAAGGTTGTACAAAAAAAATTCTGAACTAAGTTCGTAGTATAATCGTATAGGCAAGCATTTTTTAAACTCGTAAGAAGGTACACTTATTGTGACGGACGGAAAACTATGGAAGCCTACACTGAGCGTGGCCCGAAATGCTCTTGGCCGGTTTTTAAGGTTAGGTTTTCTCGATATGTCAAATAAGTCAGGTCAGCTGTAAATAGTGCTTCTAAGAATATAACTGATTATTTAAGAAGGCTTTAATTGCATTTTCGTCTTCACAATACCTACTTATAATTCATAAAAATCTTAAAAAGACTTACTCATCCCCAACTTAGTAGCGGCCAGCGTTACAACGTCAAAACTTTTCCTCCATGACAAGCAAGTATTTAAGGAAACACTAAATGTTCCCGAGGCGTGTCTAACAAACTATTCTACCTCGTATAAGTTCGTTATAAATTTTACGACGAAAGCGTAAAGAACGAAGTAACTTAAACCAAGGTTATACCTACTTGAGGGAACCTAAAATTTATGCTATTTTTGTTAGCTAAACTGCAACAAAGTTACGGTAGAATCTAGCTAAGTTTTAAGCACCGACGTTAATGACTGCCTGATGAATATTTATGCTCCGTACATAACTTCCAAGTGTTTTGAACATAAAACGCTTATAGCTTAGGTGTAAGTACCTGTGTACAAACAATTAAGTAAGTATATTGTTGTCTGTTTGTTGACACGAGTAGGCTCAAGTAAAAATTAAGGAAAATATTTGAACCTTTGAAATGAGCTTTTGCTTTGTCACCTTACGCATCCTCAACTTTCTTCAGGCCATTATATTAAAATCCATTATTCTAATTATTATTTATTAATTTATTTTTATTACAGGTACCTACTTTCTGCACTAACAGTCAAAACCATTATGTTACAATATATGAAGAATACCTTAAAACTATTACATAATCATTAATATTGTCTGTAACTAATTACATGGCAGGTGCAACTTAATAAATAGACAAAACCGAAGAGAAACAAATACAATAGTAAATACATACTTAGATACATACATGTAAATAAACAATGCTGTAGTGAAAAAACCAATCCAACCAATTAGTGCGGCGATGATTCTACCAACATCTTGCGAATATGCTTACGTGCCTTCACCTTAAAGCGAAATCGGCTTGTCGCCATCCTGATATTCAGAGGGAGCGCATTCCAAAGAGATATCGCCTGGACGAAAAAGGAAGAGTGGATTAGCCCAGAGCGGTTTGAGGGACATCGTAGAAGACGATTATTAGCAGATCGAACATTTTTGAACATTAGTTTTAGTATATATTATGTGAATTCCGAAAGACGTGTCTAGTGGCTTTAATTATATTATCGCAGTTGTTCGCCAGAATACTTCACTACACGATTCGACGAATTATTCGGCCATATTCGGCGAACGCGAATATTCGCCGAATCCCAATTATGTAACCATAGCTTTATCGTGATTTCAAAGCCTCTTGTTTATTATTTTACTGAAGTAGCTTTTATACTGAATTTAATTCCTACCATTACTATTAAACACTGATTAAGTAAAGTGAAGAGACTTAAGAGCCGGTTGTAGTCACTGAGTATTTTGTATGAACTCCGACAGGGTTTTTATCGATTTCGCGGCCCCTTAACAGCGGTTTTATTTTTATAAAAAAAAATACAATAAATATTCAAGATTTTTGGATATTCAAGGCCCTTTTAAAAACAAGCTTTATTATTTATTATTTTTTGTAATTTTCAAATATTTCCACGACATAATCTCGTAGACGTTATAAATTGTAAGTTAAAGTCACATATTTTTTATCATGCCAACTAATTTATATCAGAAAGAAAAGAAAGAAAAACAGTTTATTTACGCGTTATAGAAGCAATCTTAAAAGTAGGTAACAGAACATAATATCAATAATTAATAGGGAAGATTTGCGTCTCCTCCGCGCAAGACGGCCGAACGCTCAGCATAAAGCTGCGGCCTCACGCATAATGCGTTGAGCTCACAGCGAATTTGCCCGGTGGTTGGTCATATTGTCAATTTTAATAAAATAATTTTTCATGGTGTTCTCTTTTATATTTGTGGATTTCCACAGGTTTAAAAAAAGGTCAAATTGAGTAGAACCTGGCCTTAAACCTAAAGAAAGAAGCCAGCTACAGTCGAGATTATTGTTTTATTTGTTGTGAAGATTATACGAGAAGGTAATTAGAAAAAGTAATCAATCATTTCTTAACGGACCACATCAATCATACTTTCCTTATTACCTAATTGGATTATTTGCTGGAACTTATTTAAGGAGTTGTGACACCAAATAATAGAGTGGTCTTAATTACTAAACAATAGTGTTTCAAAACAACTTTTTCCAATGTTTTTTTTTTATTGATTTATTTCAATGAAACGAATTAAATCTATATGCCTAGCTTTATCTTATCTTATGTTTTTTCTTTGAAGTGGTAAATCATCTCATGACTTCTCCCGCTTTAGGTTGAAGCGCCAAAGTCGTAGGCATAACATCAATCTTGGATCTCCGTTTATTATTTTTAGTGAATCAGAACTGTCCTATTTCATGGTTGATATGTAGAATAAATAAACACGGAATGAAATAAATGAAAATGCTGTTTATTCAATCGTTACAATAGAATACGTACAGTACGAGTACCTACTCGTGCCAAAACTCTCCTAATTTCCATGTATTCTTTTATTTATATTTTAAGTACTACGAACGTAAAATAAATATGATTTTAGCAAAACGGTTACTACGAGTGTATTGATTGATTTCTACGAATTTGGCTACGTAGGAGGTAGACCGTGTCCGAATAGCACAGAATACATTTTATCTTAGGTGTACCATCATAGACACTTCCGCCTGACCACCACTAAGTTTATTTTTGCTTGCACCCGAAACGAAAATTTTAAAGGTTTGGCGCCGCACCGCAAGATTCAAGCAATTTTTTTTTAATGATTAGGCAAAAATGACGGCGATGGTACCCATGTATGTTCCTTTGGATTTTTTTTTACAATCACGTGGGTGAAACTACTATAATTTTTAGCCAGACTGAAAGCGCAGGTGCGGGGCAATCTCAAATATAAGAACTTCATTTGAGTGTGCATAGCGGGTACGTGGGCGCGGGATCCTCAACTCAACGGACAACCCGACGTACGACGAGTATCCAACCACACGTTGTTGAAATCTCTATGGTCCGGACTAAGCGTTTTGCTTCGTCATTTATACCGCGTATGTCGAAGGACTGGAGCAATCTGCCTGCTGCAGTCTTCCCTTCCGATTATAATTTGAGTGTCTTCAAGGCAAGAGTGAATGGGCTCATAAATTAGTGCGATTGCGATTGCGATTGCATCAGTACTAACCATCAGGTGGCATCGCTGTCAGGCACTAGTTTATATAAATTTTAAAAAAGAAAAAAAGCTCACGCCGTAGCTCGTTCATACAACTGGCCAAAGTGAGTGGCGATGAGTGGCAACCTGCGTGGAGGCGGGGATCTCAAACTAATTCGAGCCATGCTATGGCAACAACCGCCACTCTACAGCACCATACTGCCAGTTAAGCCAAGCAAAACGCGTGAATTCCCGCACCCGTGCCGCTCTCCGCACCTCGCTGCCATTCTGGCCGAGTATACTGGCAGAAAATATACTCCTCAGTCGCAACGACAAAGTTTCTACTCTTATATTAAAATGGGAATTCATTGAAATTTCATATTACTCATAGTGTTTCATATAATCGGACCAACATACTAAGTTCATGTAAATCCATAATCAATATCATCGTTCAAATTAATAACGATGCGATACTAATTAAATGTCATAATTGGTTAGTAATTGCTTCGCACGCCGGGCGCTTATTGCATTGCTATCGTCGCTAACCGACCACTCATGAAACGGCCAGCAAATATTGGTATTCATTAGCAATTGATACAATCTGTGTAATATGACGGGGAATCATCCTAATTACTTTGGAATAAGGTTCTGTTTTGTATGAATATATTAGCGATAATCTTAATATTAAAGTACTGCCTGAACTTAAGTGAGGGTCTGGGCACGCTACAATCATGGCGGTAAGTCTCCTCTTTGAGGCGTGGCTGGAAAGACCTCACGGCGTCCTTACCTTCCGCATGACGCAGGTACTCACCGGATATGGTTCGTTCGGGAGATTCCTGCACTCGATTCATGCAGAAGTGACGCCCGGGTGTCGCCACTGTGCGGAACGCCCGGAAGACACGGTGGAGCACACAGTCGAGGTGTGCCCTGCTTGGGCGGAGCATCGCCGTGCCTTCGTGGGGGCGATCGGCGGCGAAGACCTCTCGCGCCGGGCCTTGGTTGAGGCCATGGTCCGGAGCGAGGAGGAGTGGCAGGCGGTCGCCGACTTCTGCGAAGCAGTAATGCTCGCAAAGGAGGAGGCCGAACGCATCAGGCAACGGCGTTATCGCCGCCGCCGTCGCCGGGATTCTGATCCCGATTTCCGGCCAACGTAGACGCGGGCTTGCGGACAGTGAGCAATGGGTAGCTCGCTGTCCGGCCGTCCGGTAACTGTCCGAATCAAGCCCAAGTCGTCGACAGCACGCACTGTTCCCGCGCGCCTCAAGGAGTTGTCAGCAACAGCAGGGACCCAGCCGGGTCGAAGCCTACTGGAGCCAGGGATATCCGAAAGGGCGCTCGAGCCCCGGTATGAAGGCTAGAAGGAACGGGGTGGGTCTTTTAGTCAGTAAGAGTCTGACACTATCTCCCGCTCCGCCCAAGGGCGGGGGATGTCAATGCATGATTTTTCCCACCATAAAAAAAAAGTGAGGGTCTTACTTTCCTTATATAAATTAAGGAATAAATATTATTACTTACTAATTTTTTTTTATCTAGGCCCTGTAAAATAAAATCTGGGCAAGTGCGAGTCGGACTCGTGCTCTAAGGGTTCCATACAAACTTACCTATGTAAATAGTTCCATTCCCGATTGGAATCCCGAAGTTTTTCCAAACCGCAAACAAAATCGTGATATTCATTTTCAGTTTTCATATTTATATACTTGTGTTATAAGACCTTGCTTTATGCAAAATTTCAGAATTCAGGGTCGAAATGTACGTTTTTCTTGCAACATAAATGGCCATATCTTTTTTTTCCGTTTACTTAGAAGTTTGATTTTTTCACAGGTTCAAAGGACTGCAGATCTAAGTATATGGTTTCAACTCGATAACTTCACGCATTCCCGAGATAAAGTGTCTTGACAGACAGACAGACGGACGGACAACCAAGCGATCCAATAAGGATTCCGTTTTTTCCTTTCGAGGTACGGAACCCTAAACACCGTCAATACTACACCTGTTAGTGACCGTAGTATTATTCAATAAACGCCGTAACTTTTTATATCTATAAGGGACCTTTCGTCTAGCCCGGATAAAGTATTCGACCTTATCAGAGGGTTGTAAATCTAGCCTTACCTATTACTCGCGGGATCCTATCCGGGATTATATCCATCCTATAAAACCTACTTGCAAAATAAAGATCATTTATCATTATCATTAAGCATCGGACAACCCGTCGTAAGGCGAGTATCCACACTTACATTGTTGAAACTACTACGGTTAGGACTAAGCGTTTCGTTTCATCGTTTATACCGCGTACATCAAAGGACTGGTACATTTTGCCTGCTGCGGTCTTTCCGTCCACTTATAATTTAGGCAACCTAGCATTTAATTTCAAGGCTAGAGTGAATATGCTCTTGAACACACAACAATTGCATCACTGCTTACCATCAGGTGGGATCGCAGTCAAGCACTGGTTTATTTCATTAATTTCTTTTTTATTAAATTACCTTAAAATAAAAATAAAAAAATCATATTAGCTGGTCTTTATTAAATGTTATAAAAAGACTAGAGCAAAAATACCAGTAGATAGCCAATTCTAGTCTTTGTCGTATGTCAAAAGCACTTGTGCGGGAATTCCGCCATTCCGCGTGGTCGCCTCGCTCGACCACCGCCGTCGGATTTCTGTCATACAGCGGCTAATACTAACCGCGTAATATAAGGCTAGTTAGCGGGCATTTCTGCTGGAAAATTGACAAAATAAATCTTTGCGTGTTTAAGTTTAAAAACTATTAGGTGCGGACGCGCAGTAGTATTTATATAAGAAACATAATTAATGAAAGACTTATTATTTACTAGCTGTGCCCGCGACTTCGTTCGCTTGGTCTACAGGATTTTGAAATTATTTTTTCTAAAACAAAAGTAGCTTATGTTACTCCTTATTACATCAGCTACCTGCTAAAAAAGTCCCTTCAAAATCGGTCCAGCCATTTCAGAGATTAGCCCAGACAAACAGACAGACAAAAATTGTAAAAAATGTTATTTTGTTGTATGTACCGTATATATTATATATATTCATTTACATGTAGTAAAAAGCAGTTATTTTAATATTACAAACAGACACTCCAATTTTATTTATATGTATAGATTTACTAGCTAACCGTACTTTGTACCGCATAGCAGTCAATGAATGTAGTATATCTTTTAATACAGTCAACTGATTGCGATGAAGCAAAGCCTAAGTAATAAATTTAGTTACACAAAATTGTAATGTATAAAAGTTATCTACATCACTTTCGTACATTTGCCTGCCTGTTGGTCTAGTGGTTAGTGGCCCTGACTGCTATGCCGGAGGTCGTGGGTTCGATTCCCACAGGACAAATGTTTGTGTGATGAGCATAATCATTTGTTCTGTCTCTGGGTGTAATTTGTCTATAATATTTTTGTATTCAGAAATATATAAGTATGTTTATCAGTTGTCTAGTACCCATAACACAAGCTCTGCTTAGCTTGGGACTAGACGCCGTTGTGTAATAGTTATGGAATATAATATAATATTACATTATATAATATTATATTATAACATTTTACGTGATATGCGCATAACTAAAAACTTATACGATGAAAAAATTTTAGCAATCGGACCAGTACTTCCAGAGATTACCTCTTTATATTTCTCTTTCTATTTTATTTCTCACCATTACATATTAGAAGGTACGTACATTACAAAATTACTGTTTTCTGTCATGTGGTGGATATAAAATGCACAGAAGATCGATTCAACCCCCTGAACTAGGTGAGAAGCTAGGCTGTATCTCAAGGGATATCATTATCATTAGCTTTTTTAATGTTCCCACTGCTGGGACTCAGGCCTCCTCTCAACGGATATAGATTCAGTTATTACAGTTTTCGTCTTATTAAGACACTAGCTTTTGTCCGCAGGTTCGCCCGCATACATAAAATGTAACCTATGTCACTCAGGGCTAAAGCAGCTTTCTATCAGTGAAAAAAAATTCGCTATCGGACACAGATTACCTCCACAAACACAAACAAAAAAAAAAACAAACTTTACCTTTAAGATTTGTGTGTTACTGTTGTACATAGTTTAACAATATTATTTCCTACTTGACTCTTGCACAGTATTCGTTAAATCCAATAATAATTTCGAATGCCTTCCTTTCACATTATTGAAAGCGTTTAAATGTTCTTGAACCCATTAATTATAACGATTTGGAGGTTTCCTCGGAAACAAAAGGCCCCCGACCGCATCGTGATCTCTTTGTAATAGAAGATAGGTAGTTACATAATTGCGTCATACTTGCATGAAAGAGGTAAATAGATAGTACCATGAAAATTCATAAAGGTGACAACAGTACGTAACTAAGAAAAATCTAATTTTAATACTACCTTTGATATATCTAGGTATATATATTTATTTATAAGTAACTGTCTTATAAATATAATTATGTATAATTATTTTCTTCCCGTCACGTTTGATTTTTATCTGAGAAAGTTCGATATAATGCGCAAAATTGCTAGGTACTCCTAAATAAAAAAAAACCTCTTAATAAAGTAGTGCACCTCACCATCAACAATTGCGTCATTGCTTACTATTAAGTAGGATTGCAGTCAAGCATTATAATAATTAAAAAAAACAAGTTAATTAAAAAAAAAAAAACACCAACTTCATTTTTACCAAAAATTAAATTACCCTTTAGAGGCACAAGTTTTAAACGAAACTAAAATTTTCTTTGAAGATTAATTTTAGAATTCAATTAAACCAGGGTCTACCCGGCTGCTTCAAGAATACTAACAAGTTGGCCTTAAGCGTATGCCTCAGTGAGGCCTCAGGCTCATCAATCATAACAATTTTAAGCATAACATAATGCTCTAACATCGTAAGCTGAGCCGAAGTATTAAGGCGTTAGTTCCCGAGCAGTGCCATAAGCACCAGTTACGCCTGGTGCGAATGTGCGTGACGCTCAGCTGAACACAACGGTATACATTTCCCGCCTGCATTACACGTACACCACAAAGGTGGAGGACATCGTCGCATACGTGCGCCAAAAGTTAAAGTACACACTGGGGTAGCAGTTGCTGGAGTCGCAACAGAATGTCAATATTGAGGCATTTGTGGTGCGTGTACCGCACTGTTCTCTACAGCTTGCTATGAAAGAAGACTTTTAGCTACAGGGCATGGTGTTCCGTGGCTTCCGCGGACAAATACCACAGGACAGCACAAAGATAAAATAGTGCGAAGTGAAGTGTTACTATTGTCTGTGCGATAAAAGAACCGTCGTGGCGTAAAGTGAAAACAACATTAAAGATTTTAAGTAGCAACACAACCCAACCATCCGTCAAATGCCAAACGTCATATAATGTTTGTTTATTATGTTATTTTATTGTGATTTTTAATTGAAATCTTCATAAATGTGATAAAAAATTTCACTGAGCTGTAAGGGAAATAATATTTAATATATTACAGTTTTGCCAAAGATAACAAATGGCAAATCACACTATTATTGATCAAAACAAAGTCACGAATTTGGGAAAAATTGGTATGCTGTTTTATTGGTACGTAACACTTTTATTTTAATGTTTTTATACTTCCTAGGTGAACTCCTATCCCTGTTATCTCCAAATATAAATAAATTAAACGGAAATTCATTTAAACATGACGATATTTGTTTATTTTGTTTTGGTCAATATTTTCGATGGCTTGTATAAAAAGTATTGATACTTTAAATTTATAATGCATTTCGACTAACTTAGAATTTTTTTTTTCAGGCTAGAGTAAGGATACAGTAACTAAAATAAAAAGAGCAAGTGCGAGTCGGATTCGCGCACTGAGGGTTCTGTACAAATTTTCCTATGAAATCAATGCTCGAATTGAGTTTCGAAGATTTTTCCGAATTGCAAAATTTTCTTTTTTTTTGTGGTGGATCTACAAATTTACAATTTTCATATTTTTCTCTGTACTTGTTCTATGAGACCTTGATTTATGCCAAATTTCAGGATTCTAGGTCAACGTCACCCCTATGAACTCTCATTCCCTTGAGTATCGAAATATATGTTTTTTTGCGATATAAACGGCCGTATCTTTTTTTTTCGTTAACTCAGAAGTCTGATTTTTTCACAACTTTAAAAGACCGCAGATTTGAGTGTATGGTTTTAATTTTAACTTGATACCTCCAAGCGTTCTCGAGTTAATGGGTCTTAACAGATAAACAGACGGACAACCAAGTGATCCCAACGATCTTCTATACGAGATGGGCTTACAGGCTAAATAGATTTTTTACGAAGCAACATTACAAATTCTGAAGTGTACTTTATTTACATAGTCATTAAGTTCTTATTTTTTATTGATTAACAAAAGGGAAAAATGTACCGAGGAAGACAACGAAAAAGTGGTAGTGTGTCCCATTTTTGCCTTTAAATTTAACTAGGGTAAACATAAACTTGCTGTTAGCTACAGTATTCTAGTCAGTGACAATAGACCGATCCCAGTCAAAAGTCCAGTGTTAGAACCATTTTCGTTGGCACTGGGTAAGTGGTCGTTGGTGGAACCTACCTAGATAGGCAGTACAGCAGTTTCTTCACGCTATTTTCCTTCACCGATTCGTGTTTACATTTAAATGTTTATCATCATAACAATCGAAAGACTTCCACTGTTCGACATAGGCCTCCCCCAGGTGTCGCCACAATTAACGGTTTGTTACTCATTACGCAAAAACTTATAAACGGATGAATTTAATGATAGGTAAACGTTGCAATAATATAGCTTTCAACCTATATTTTTGCTAAGTTTCATCACGTGAGCAAGTTCAATAAATAGGCTACTAATATTATAAATGCAAAAGTTTGTGAAGATAGATGGAGGTACTCGTATGTACGGATGTGTCGTGCAAAAACTACTAGACAGATGAACTTAATCATAAACATTGCAATAACATAGCACATAAGGTATAAATTTGCAGTTTCATTAGGTGATCAAATTCAGCCAATAGGATATTTTTTATTATAGGGTGAAGCCGCTGGAAGAAGCTAGTCTAATATAGTTTCAAAATATCAAGATTTAACAGTCGCGCTATAATGACGTCACAATGTTGCTTACATGACAAAAACGATATTTATCTACAGCAGCGCCCTCAAATCCCACGATGGTTTACTTTCCGCACAGACTCTAACATAGTTTTAAAATATGTTTACTAACAAAGTGATTTAATATAAGTACTCGTAATTATGTATCTGTAAAGTATTACATTTCCTGAAAAAATATTTTTATAAAACAGTGACTTTTTGAAGCCTACTCCTCGGTAACGACTAGGTCAATAGGTTTGAAAAAAATATATATTTAGTATAGATTTATGTACAACATTATCAAAATACGATTTTTTCGTATCACTAATCTTTTAGCGAAAAAAATTACATCATGATATTGCTTGTTTTCCCCATTCGTTTCAAACGGCTTTGATCTTAAGAAATATGTTTACACAAAAAAATTGCTGTTAAGTGCTCTTCAAAATATAAAATCATATGTAAACCAATCAATATAAAAAAAAATAATTAAAGATCAGCGAGGCTATACGCGGGAGCAAGCACGAGTGTTATCATCTTCATTTTAGCCAAATGACATACCTACATTGGTAGTACAAGGCTGAACCCTGAAGGTATAAGGCCTAATCATCATCATCGTCATCATAATTTCAACTGAAAGACGTCCACTGTTGGACATTGGCCTCCCTCAAGCGCCGCCACAACAACCGATCCTGTGTATCTCGTATTCACCGCATTCCCGCGACTATCACCAGGTCGTCGGTTCACATTGTGGACGGCCTTCAAACGCTGCGTTTTCCGGTTGAAGTATGTGTTCATTTAACTCCGCCTAGATGTTCAAGAGACTACACGCCTTAAATACCTTGTTGTTTGCACAGGTGGTCGATGTTTTTACTTCGTGAGGTTGCGAGAGATTATAAAGTGTGGTTAGGTAAGGCCTGTGTTTTTATACTCAATATTTTAAGCAGAAAAATAAATGGAGTGGCTAACGGAGTACTTATTGTACGATAGATTACGGTGAACCCATCAGTTCGTAGTATTTTATCTAAAAATATTTTTTTTTTTACTTATGTAGTACAACTTATTGATTTTGACGGCACGGTTGGTGCACTGATTTGATTCGCGTATGGAATTAATATTTTTATAGCCAACAGATATAGCTTTAGGTTTGTATGTGAAGTATCATGTTTGTAAACAAGCCCACGGTACAGGAGTAATTCTCAGAGCCATATTTACCGGTGTCTCTGTGAAATATAGTCCTAACTACCAAACTAGACACCTTACAGACACCAGAGTCGCTACACGTTCGAGCTGGTCGCGCTACCAAATTGGTTGCGCAACCGAACGGACATTAGGTGAGTAACTCTCTATAGAGCTGTATACATTTTGTTAGTAGTGCTAACTGGTCGCACCGCCATGGTGTCTTGGTGAAATATAAGTTCTAAATTCGTAGTAAACACTGATTCCACAATTTCAATTTTGTTGAAGATTTGGGATTTGGGACTTGGGACTCAGGGTAGTGTACTTTTCGAACAGATTTCAACAACTTGTAAGTAGTAAGTGTCCTTAGACTTGGATACGTACCTACTACCTGCTGACTGCTGTACCTATTTGGAATTATATATCTATGTTTATGAGTTGTATAGTACTCCTAGCACAAGCTCTACTTAGTTTGAAACTAGAGGGCGTTTCGTGAAAGTTGTTGGAAAAAAAAATTCTGCAACACGGGCAAAAAAAAAAAATATTGAGAGAAAAATTTTCAGCACAGAACGAAAAAAAAAACTAACATTGTAACTAAAACGTTTCGAGTTAACTTCGTAGTGGTTGTAGGACAGTGTCATTTGCTGCAATTCAACCCCACCTCTTCAGTACGTTCGCCGGTGGCTCGGCGCTCTCCGTGCCTCGGTTCAGGCCATTAGCACGGTTTAATGCTGCCTTTTATTAGTTTAATAAATGTCTATGTTCCCGCCAGCCATGTGTGAAAGCGAATTTTTATTCGAGTTTTTGTTTGTTAGGAATGTCCTTTTAATCGCTTTTGCAGATGAAACGATTATCGTTCCGTTTATGTAAGCAGTTATGCTAAAGAATATTCAGTTTTGAACGGTTTTAAAAGATAATGGTTTTGGCAATTTTGTGACGTTTATATTCAAGTTTCACCAGCTGTAATTAATTTAGTATATTATGGGAAAATTTTCAATTCATGTTCATTGTTCATATTAACAGGTCAGAATCCGTAACCTCTGCACAAAAAAGGGTCATCCAAGAATTGCGGCAACTATCGAACATTGTCCCTCATCTCACATGCCAGTAAAATCTTGCTTCATATTCTAAACAATCGCATCCGCTACTACTTGGATTAGCAAATCCCGCAGTATCAAGCGGGTTTCGTGAAGGGCAAGGGCACTCGAGAACAGATCCTCAATGTCAAGCAGCTCGTTGAGAAGGCGTACGAGTTTGATACGCGAGTAGTGATGTGTTTCGTTGACTACAGCAAGGCTTTCGATTGTGTCAACTGGGGTTGCTTATGGAGAGTCCTACACGAACTTAGAGTTCCTGATCATCTCATTGCCCTACTTCGCATTCTGTACGGCTCAAGCCAGGCAGTCATAAGAGTTGATAAATCAACCTCAAAACCATTTAAATTTCGCCGAGGAGTGCGCCAGGGATGTAATCTCGCCTATTCTGTTCACCGCGTCTAGAGAATACATTATGAGACGTGTTTTCGAGAATTGGGAGGGAGGCATTACAGTTGGCGGCGTAAAAATTACCAATCTGCGCTACGTCGATGACACCACTCTTCTTGCGGTAAATGAGTCAGAAATGGTTGCACTCCTGGACCGAATGGAGTGGATTAGCGGGGAGATGAGTCTTTCCGTGAATAGGTCTAAAACCAAAGTTATGGTGGTGGATAGGTTTGGAAAATTGAAGCTAAATAATGACAAGGAATAGTGGACAACTTTATTTACTTGGGCTCCAATGTCAGCAACGATGGCTCGTGCGAGAAAGAAGTCCGTAGAAGAATTGGCATGGCTAAGAGCGCCATGTCTCAGCTACACAAAATCTGGAGGGACCGCAACATCTCTGTAAAGACCAAAATCAAACTGGTGCGGACTCTGGTCTTCTCGATCTTCTCTTATGGCGCTGAGACTTGGACGCTGAAAGCAGCGGATCGCAAACGCATTGACGCCTTTGAGATGTAGTGCTGGAGAAAAATGCTTTGTATCCCTTGGACAGCATTTCGGACCAACGTATCTATTTTGCGTGAACTGAAAATCTCCTCGCGGTTGTCATCCGAGTGTCTTCGCAAAATTCTGCAATACTTCAGTCACATTGCAAGAAAAGACGATGGAAACCTCGAAAGGATAATCGTGACTGGTAAAGTAGATGGAAAAAGGCCTCGCGGGCGCAGCCCATTGCGTTGGTCTGACCAGATCCGCACCGCTCTTGACTTCACGGTATACAAGGCCCTTTACACCGCCAGAGACAGGAATAAATGGAAAAACACCATAAAAAGTAAAGTGATGAAGCAGGGAGGTCATGACCCTCAGCATTGAGGAATACGACGCAAGGAGGAGGAGAGTTCACATTATGTTAGTGACTAAACTTAAAATTACGTTAGTATAATTAACAACTAATATAAAAAACAAATGTATATAAATTAGTCAGTTAGTAATGTAAAATGCAAAGTTAAAACAAAAACAATCTCTAAAAATACTTTCTAAGTTTACACATAAGTAGTACGTCTTTAAACTCGTGGTATACTTGTGTGATATTAAATCAGGGATGAAGATATCCACATGAATAAAGGTTATTGACATAGCCCAAAGAATCGTAAAAATTAAAAAGAAGTAGGCTGAGTGTATTGCTCGCAGATTAGATGACCGATGTAGCCGAAAGACTCTGGAGTGGTACCCGCGTATTGGAAGATGCAGCATTCAAAGCCTCTTCACAAGGTGGCCTGATGACCTGGTGAGGATTGCTGAGTTGAGCTACACGCATACTGACAAATGCTTGCACTGACTGGACAGGTCCACTTAGAACAGTGTAGTTCTTTCTTCAAAAGACCATCTCAGGCTCTATCTGCATGGTTCTCATCTGATTTTACCATTACATGTTTTGCTGTATGGACTTTTGTTTCGGTGTTTCTTCTCAGAGTGGTCAGCTAGGAAACACCGGCCTCATCTAGTTCAAATATTGACGAAAAAAAAATTGACGTGTAAAAGTTTTTTTATAAACCTACTTGCAAAATAAAGATCATCCTTGCGAATATTGAATAGATACGAAATGAACGTCATGATGTCTATAAATAAGTACCTCATTTACATCCAAAATCTTCTGTTATTTCCATACCCTCATACATAAACATCAATATCACAGATTGATTCCGAAAAACGTCAAAACACAATAGGAACATCCAATTATCTGATAGGACTTCCAAACCTTTGTCCGGTGTTTGGCTTCCAATTCGTATGTGTGCCTTTCAATTCGTGACTCCACCGCATCTTGTTCACATATACATGTGTAGTGTATGGCTTTTATGAATATTTATGTTTACAAGCTTTCATTTAACTTGCAATGTATGTAACTATATCTGTTTGGGCGGAATCTTGCAATTCAATTTTGAAGTAGATATCTTTAACCGATTAAGCTGAAATTTTGTATACATGTTAAGTTTAAATGACAATGCGTGGTTAGCTATTATATATATGTGACGTTATTTTAAATCCAACATGGCGGAATACTCAAGATGATAAAATCGTTATTTTTAATGTACTTCTATAATATGGACATTTTCATTTGATGTTAGCATGCTGAATATAATTAAAAAAAAAGAGACGTCACTCAAACTTCAATATGGTGGATTTTTAATGAAATTGGATTAAGTTTTTCATGCATACTTGTAAAAATAACAAGCCGATAAACAGCCAAATAATACATCGTAATACATACACAGTTATACCAATACACAGTAAAACATACAGTAATACACAGTAATACCAATACACCATAACACATACAGTAATACACAGTAATACCAATACACAGTAACACATACAGTAATACCAATACACCATAACACATACAGTAATACACAGTAATACCAATATACCATAACACAAACAGTAATACACAGTAATATCAATACACCATAACACATACAGTAATACCAATACACCATCCTACACACAGTAACAATAGGTTCACACGGTTACTGTGTGT
Organism: Mythimna albipuncta; assembly: GCA_929112965.1. Taxonomy (NCBI): domain Eukaryota; kingdom Metazoa; phylum Arthropoda; class Insecta; order Lepidoptera; family Noctuidae; genus Mythimna; species Mythimna albipuncta. The sequence goes on from OV815973.1 coordinate 6,826,678, forward strand.
GAACACTGTAACAGATTTTCAATTTAACCGGTAGAGTATGCCTTATTGCATTAAGTCAACACCTGTTACACTACAGTCAAGCACTACTTAACTATACTTAGAAGTTTAATTAAAATGACAAACTGTATTAAGTATTTATGATCTGGCCGCTCCTTTTGTCTCGTGAATATTTGATTTGACCATCTTTTATGCTATAAAATAATCCTTTGCCCGTATCCTTTCAAGTCTTTTTTATTTATTACCCGACTACGGAGGGTTATGATTTTGACAGGCTATGTATGTATGTGAGTATGTTCATCTGTTCCCTCATAGCTTTTAATCTACTTGTCGGACATATGAGGTATAGTTAGAACCATCTTAATCGTCCGCTGAACATAGGCTACGTGACGTGGCATAAAACGCGATATAGCGCCCTCTAGTGGACAAAAGTTTTGTGTTAAAAAAATAAGATACGTCGTGTTTGGTATCATTTGAAAGGGCAGTCAGTCTACGCAGCTAATTCACTGCTCCACAAATGAACAGGAGTTTTATGTTAATTATTTAGTTCTTAATTTGGCAATTTAGCTTTTACAAGTAAATACTATAGAAACACGGTGATTTAACACCAAGAACAACAAAAAGAAAAGCAGTAGTCACACGTTATTAAAGTGTTTGGTTCGGTAATTGTAACGTGTGACTGCGGCTTTTGTAGTTTTTTTTTGTTTTGTTCTTGTTTTTCCAATTATCTAGTTTATTTCAGTATCATGAAAATCTTGTTTCATACTTTGTCAGTGTTGTTTCTTTTTGTCGTAGTCGGGTTTTAGTTTTTAAATTTTTTTATCAACATACTGGCCGAACCAGCTATCTTTGTTTTGCCATATAAATTATTTTTAGTGAATATTTAGGTAGTTACATTAAATATAAATAAGATTACCTACCTACTTATCCTCTGCTACCTGTCCTACCCTACGCTACCTACCTACCTACCTACCTAACAATATCATACAGAATAAATCGTTTTCTGAAAACAGCATCAAAATCATTGGTTAAAATAATGACTTCAGTAATTAGCATTTCAAATATTGGTATAAAGAAACCCACTCTTCTTTATATCGCATAGTAGGAATATCTTACTCTCTTTCTATAAATACATACATAACCTAATGACAGTGACGTCACATTTCAGTATGTGCATCCTTATTTTATTACTTAACGTTTTCCCTTACCACCAGATTTGAAAGGTTTCTAACTTGTTTAGTTTTTTATTTTTAGTTTTAGAAAAATATATTCTTTTGACACAGATAGCAATAAGAATTATTATATAAGTATAAGTTTGTTTTCAATGGTGTGTGTATGTTCGTTACTACTCCACGCTTGAATGGGTTAGACGAAAGGTGCACGAGTAGACCATGGCCTGGAATAAGACATAGTCTATACTTTTTTTTATCTCAGAAACAGAAACTAGTTTTGCATAGATTTTAGAATCAAATACTCAACAAAGACTTCTTCACCCTTCTTCTAAAAGGAACCTCTAATTAAAATTCTATAAAAACTACTTGCATATTGACCTTTCTCGAAGTATCAGCTGATATTGACAGTTCGACCCGAACCTGTTTGCCATCGTTAATTGAACTCCTCAACATAAAGGTAAGGTTCTCTCAAAGCTGGTAGAGTGTTCTTTTTAATTAAGCCTTCGTTGATAGTGATCGGCCAGTGATGTTACTTCGGTACCAAAGTAGGGCATACTTCAGCTTGTAGTGGTTGCAAAATACTCTTCTTTGTGTACTTTAAGCGAGGATCAAAGGAAAACTTGTGGCGCGTTTAAATTTGATGACGCTGGTAGCATGTTTTGGATGAGCTTAAGTTAGGCTGGGTTTGCTAGACTTCGTTGCGTTTCAGTAAACCTGGGCAGTAGGAGCGTTTAAAAGGGTTAGGCCCTAGAATGCAAAAAGAAAACTAAGGAACATTAGTTGTATGTTAGTTGGTAATAATCTAACACTCCTTCTTACTCTGCCCCAGAGAGTCAATGAATTGTAAGAAGTGTACGAACCCGTCTATCTGGGGCGTCCAGTTCTGTTCGGGTCCATTTCAGTACGCCGAAATAGTACATCAAAACCGGCATGACCCAACCGTTGAAGGAGATATAATCTGACTACCTCTATTCAACCGAGCCTAGGCCTCAATTCTCCAATGGTGTGCTTAGATGAAAAAGAAAATAATAATAATTATTTTATCAGAACGTAGAATTTTGCTTATTTTATACTAGCTTTTGCCCGCGGTGGCCGCGGTATCGCCCGCGTATATAAAATATAGCCTATGTCACTCAAGAATAAAGCCGTACCTATTCTATCGGTGAAAAAATTTTAGCGATCGGACAGTACTTTCAGAAATTACCTCCTACAAAGAAAAAAAAACAACTTTACCTCCTTATATTTAATACTTAACTAAACCATTAGAATGCACCTGGTTACTGTGCATCCCTATCTTTTCAATACAGTTAGATAGTGACAGCATTTTTGATTATGACACGGCGTGAGCCCAAATACTGAATAAAAAAGTAGGACCTCATTTTCTTCTCGTGCCATGTGCTAACAGACTCTGATTATATTTGGCAAGCTGTGAGTACAGCTCTGTCATTAGCCTCGTATAAATCCTGGAATGTGTTGGTGGTTGTGTAGGATGGGCAGCATAGCAGGTGACGCATGTTCTGTGAAGCGCCTTCGCACCGGCACTATGTTTGCAATATTGTATTATTAACATCATATATTACTGATAATAAAGATAACTAATAACATTGTCTTAAGACTAAAGTCTATGACCAGTGCGTGTCGCCAGAGATAGAATATGGCTCCGAAACGAGCGTCATCAGAAGGCTAATCGACTATAGTGACGAAAGACCTAACGATGAAATCGAAAACTATGAATCAGATTTAGGAAATCGAATCAATTTAATATTTCTGGGTAAGTTATTTCAGTTTTTTTTTTATCTGCTTCGGTCGATCACCCAAAAGGCAATGGAAACGGCTATGTTGAATTAGAAATGATATCCGCAAGAAAAACAAGGTTGCTGACATAGTACGAAGAATCGCCAAACTTAAGTGGGCAGGGCACATTGCTCGCAGAACAGATGCCCGTTGGAGCCGAAAGGTTCTGGACTAGCGACGGCGTACCAGAAGACGCACGTTTAAAGACCTTCTACAAGGTGGACCAAAGACCTGGCAAAGGTTGCGAGATTCTGATGGATGCGAGACGCACCGAACCGTTCATTGTGGCGACATTTGGGGCAGGCCTATGTCCAACAGGGGATGTCTTTAGGCAGAAATGATGATGATGATGAATGAGATTGTTCAGGCATGGACCATAACTTTGATTTACATATAGGTATTACAATAGTCTTCAACCAACGGGGTTTGTCTTTGGATGCACTTGCACAGCGCGTACAAAGATAATCTTTGGTTCAAAGTCAAAGTCAAAATATTTTATTTCACTTATAAAACGTCAGAAGCTAGCGCACGGTTCCAAATTGGTCTTTTCCAATGAAGAAGAACCGGCAAGAAACTCCATGATTACACTTTAAAAAAAAAATGTTATTATTACAATATTTAAGATATTATGTAAGAATATTATGTGAGAACAGTGTAGACCAGTCAATATCGTACACAAAAAGTAGTACCATATTTTACTAGGTTAGTACCATATTCCATGAAAAGTATCTAAAGGAATTTAGCGGGGTCAAAGTCAACTACTTCGACCCCTCGTACGTATTCTAAAGAACCAAGACCCCAAAGGTCCTGAAATGTAATAAATACGTTTACTACTAATAAACATGAGCGAGACTTACTAAACTTTTAATGGAACTAATATTATTTTTATCTAGAACTTAACTCATTTACAAGAGTATCTAAATAATAAATAAAACTAAGCAAAAACACTGAAAATGAAGTTCTAACTAATAAACAAGTTTAATTAAACGTATTTATAGACCATTCTATAATAGAGACCATTTCATAATACAGCAATGTATTTTGAAATAACGAGAACGACTGTTCATTCGCAGAAACTCTTTGTATTTAGTAAAGTAACAGAAGAAATTTCGAAATTCTTGAATTTAAAAGTTATACTAGAACTATTATACCTACGCAGAATTAGGGTGCTTTTACACGAGAGATGTGCTATGGATGTAATAGCTAAGCTATGCAACTATGTGACCGTTCCCACTGATACTAAGCTATGTAACGGTGCGGTGCTAGTAAGATGTGCTATGAAGATGCGCCCGCCGCCGCAAAGTAGCTGCGCGAGGAAGATACGCAGCTCGATTTATGTGATGTATCGACATCTTTCAGCGATAAATGCGGGCCTACTGTAGGTACTCTGTTCTGCACATAGTTACACCACTCACGACCACCCATAGCAGGCATAACTCGCATCCATAGCACACAACCATAGCATCCTTCCATATAGAAGACATATCTTAGTTGAATCAGTTTCCACCAGTGATAATCTGTGTGCTCCAATGAATATGATGAATGGATAACAAACGCATCCATAGCAACGTAGCGTAGCACATCTCTGGTTGAAAAGCAGTCTTAAGAAACATCTTACATTACGTAGGTTTTCACGAAGCCTAAAGTAATCAAAATGAACTAGTGTAAAAAAGTGAGAAGAGATTTTATTTGCAAACAAATCTCTTTTTACTAAAGGTCACATATAAATTCAAAGAAATCTCAGTTTATTTCAATTATGTAGATGATACATGATTTCAACCTAGAAAGCAAAGGGCAAATGAAAGAACTTGGGTGGGGTTTAGACGATAAAAGTCTGATACAAAATAAAGTTGTGATTTATGAACTACTACTACGTACATTATTGACACATTCTTCGCTTGTGTCAACTTTTATCATTATTATAGAGTCCCAAATTAGTGGCCTATTAGTGGCCCTGACTGCTATGCCGGAGGTCGTGGGTTCGATTCCCACCCAGGATAAAAGTTTGTGTGATGAGCATGATCATTTGTCTGTGTCTGGGTGTAACTTATCTATATAAGTATGTATTTAGACATATATTAGTATGTTTATCAGTTGTCTAGTACTCATAGCAGAATCTCTGCTTAGTTTGGGACTAGATAGCGTTGCGTGATAGTTGTGGAATATACTCGTATATTATCACTTTTTCGCAATTTGTTTGATGAAGTTGACATTTTGTTGACAAATGCGTGCACTATTGTCAATAAAATATTATTGTTTGTTAGCCCATGAAAACGGTTAAACTATTTTTAAGAGAACTAAAAACATTTATCATTTTATTGCAGCCGAAAGACGTCCGCTGTAGGACATAGGCCCCAGTTGCAGGGATCCCGATACCGATTTGAGGCCGCCGTAAGCGCAGGTTTGCAGACGGCGAGCAATGGGTTATGCCAGCCATACACGGTCAAACCTGTCGTCCAATCGGTATGACGCTACATGTTTAATCAAACCTGTATCCCTAGCCAAGTTGCTAATCTGCAATAGTTAACGCTTGTAGAAAGCTTCAAATGTACGGGAATGACGTCGTCTTAACGCTCAGTCACGTGGTCAGAACTAGGGCTTTCAAATACCGGACTTTTTCAATACCGGTATCAATACTTCTACTTACACTACTTACTTACTTATACTTATACTTCTCTACACTTACTACTTATTATTATACTTATACTTCTCTACACGTCAGTAGATACATATTGTGCAGACGTTATCTTCGGGTCCGTCCACCGACATGTAGAGGGGGTAATTTGCGTGTCTGTTGTAGATATTTAAAGTCCGCAGATGCATCCGCCTCGAATCTGATTGTTGTCGGTTTTCGAGGCAAGAGTCAAAGGGTTTCGGTGCTAACGTCCGTAGTCTGTCCATACGTCTGACGACGCATCAGTTTGATCGGAGTTGCGATTGAGAGTGCGTGCTTCTTGTGGTTAAATCCTTATGCTTTGCGTAGCATTCTTGAAAACGCTTGTAATGGCTAACAATATAAGTAAAGGTAACCTTAGCAGTAGTATTTCTAAGTAATGAATAAATAAATAGCTGCGGCAGCTGCAATCTCCACATCCATTTTTTTAAGCGTTACGAACGAGTTGCGAAATCCCGTCATTAACTTGGTTTCTAACTTCGAGGGGCCTTATGAAAGTCTAATTGCCAAAATTGACAACCTAGGACAGGCTGGCCTGGCACAGAATTGTGAGGAGATCCGACCCTAGATAATGGGGACAGAGACTGACGAAAAAGAGGAGGAGACGAGAAAGATCGACATTCAGTCGTGTGGACGCTTCGTGGTCTTCCATCTGATGATGCATCTGCCAGAGTCTGCGGAACCATGTAGACGTGTAGAGGAGATTTTTTGTGATTTGACTATTACATATTTGCTGTATGGACTTTATAAGAGACTGTGAGCTCTGAGTTTGTTTCGGTGTTTATTTTCAAGCTAGTCAACTAGGATATCATCTAGTTTAAACTGACGAAAAACTTGACGTGTAAAAGTGTTTTTTTTTTTCAAAACTTTTTGCAAAATAAATATCATTTGTAATTGATAGAATACATTTATACCTTCTCCTACTGTACTTTGTCTTTTTCAAACAATTTCTATCTATTCAAATTGTTAAGTATTACAATTTCATTTCAACCAAAATACTCACTAACATCAGAAAATTAATTTAACAATTTTCCCTAAAATTTAAAATTGTATTTGACTTTCTAAAACCTGAAACCCATCCATGTTCGTTCGGTTGTTATTCAAGCACCTAAAACAGTTTTAGTTTTTTTAGATATTTCATTGAATTAATAACGTTAATCTACGAAAAATATTTGAAATTTCAGCACCATTTGAACTCACTCACACAATCCCTCCATGTAAAATAATATATAAATTTAATCACAAGGTCAAAGAATTAAGACTCACTTACGTGCCTTTAATGTTTTTTTAAACGTTTCGTTACTCGATTTTTGTAAAATAATAAAAATAACATGACACAATTTGGTTGTTTTATTATTTCTTTTATTCAGGAGAACAAAAGGGATGCATAAAGCGAACACGCCTTTCGGCTGAATCATAATCAGGTGCCTAATTAGAATTCTTGTTTCTTTTTTGCCAACCACATTTTAATATCTCTTTTTCGTAATTAGGTTTTTTAAATCTGTTTCTGGTTTGTTTCAGAAAATTTCTTTTTCGTAATTTTATTAAAAAAAAAAACTTCTGTTTGTTGTAATTTTCAGTACGTTTTACAGTAGATTAAGTATTTGTAGCTAGCTGCTGCCTGCGGCTTTGCCCGTGTGATAGTGGAAAATTATCCTAAAGGAACACAGTGCCGTAACTAGCTTTTATATGCCCTGTGCGAGCTTCAGTAATTGCGCCCCATGAAGTGTTAATGTTACCCAACTTTGTTTTTTTTTATCAGTAGGTACAAGAGAGACAAGCTCGAAAATTTTCATACTCAGCCTGGGATATGTTACCCTAAACCAGTACGTTTTTTTTTCTTAAATACCACGAATAATACGATACTTGAGTCCTGGTTTGGTCATTTCTGCGCCCCTCTAGAGTCTGCGCCCTGTGCCTGGGCACTGTTGGCACCGCCCTAGTTACGGTACTGAAGTAATAAAACTCCGGGACAAAAAGTATCCTTTAATTTATTCTGGGACATGTTCTACCTGTGTACCAAGTTTAAACGGAATCCATTCAGTAGTTTTTACGTGAAAGATTAACGAACATCCATACATCCACACATCCATAGGTACATACAAACTTTAGCGTTTATAATATTGGATAGATTTTATAACAGTAAATGTTTTTGGCAAAAGTTTACAAAGTGTTCTTTGTATAACTTAGTTGAAAAAGCAATCGCCTCTTTGATCTGTTTTTTTTTTCAATTAGTAACAGACGAATTTGCCTTGTCTCTCACATAAAACTTGTTGATTTATTATTTTCTGGAAATATACAATGTTATTTATGAATATTTTTCCCAGAATTGAAGTCTAACATAAGAAAAATTTGATATTGTATTTGTTAAACAAAGTAATGGCTTACTCTAGAGTTATAGCTTTAAACTACTCGATAAGTCTCCTCTTTGAGGCGTGGCTGGAGTGGGAATACGGCGTCCTCACCTTCCGCATAAAGCAGGTCCTCACCGAACATGGTAAGTCGGGAGGTCCCCGCATCGAATTCAGGCAGAAGAAACGCCCGGATGTCACAATTGTGTGGACCGTCCGGATTACACGGTGGAGCATAGCGTGAAGGTGTGTCCCGCTTGGGCGGAGCATTCATGCTCGTGGAGTCAATCAGCGGCAGCGAACTCTCGCGCCGGGCCCTGGTTCGGGTTATAATAATAAATCATTTATTATCAGGCATCTTGGCCCATAGATATATATCTTACAGACTAACATATATATAGAGTTAATACAACTTGTTGTTAGTAAATAAGACTTAGGATTATGTTAGTAACACTTCACATTGCACTAAGCTCACTTCGTGCTTTTATTTGGCACCTGTCCGTGGAAGCGACGGAACACCACGCCCTGCGGCCAAAAGTCTTCCTTCAGCATGAGAGGCAAAAGTGTTTGGGACTCGCACCACGAACGCCTTGAAATTGACGTTACGGTGTGACTCCAGCAGCTGTACCCTCAGTGCGAACTTCATCTTTTTTTTTCTATTCCGTTTATTGATTTATATCACTAGCCTATATTACGATGCGCGGGCTTGCGGACAGTGAGCAATGGGTAGCTCGCTGTCCGGTTGTCCGGTAACTGTCTAGACCAAGCCCAAGTCGTCGACAGCGCGCACTGTTCCCGCGTGCCTCAAGGAGCTGTCAGCAACAGCAGGGACCCAGCCGGGTTGAAGCCCACTGGGGCCAGGGTTATACGAAAGGTAATTCGAGCCCCGGTAAGAAGGCTAGAAGGAACGGGGTGGGCTTTTAGTCAGTAAGAGTTTGACACTATAACCCGCTCCGCCAAAGAACGGGGGTTGTCATCTGACGATTTTTCCCACTATAAAAAGCCTATATTACGATCAACATCTGAAAACCAAGAAACAAGTGACTAACAACTAAAATTCGTGTTGCTAATAACTATTTTTTTTTTTCAAAAATTCCAAAATATTTTGACTTTTGAGGCAGACTCTAGTAAGGTTTGCAGAGAGATTTGATTCTGCCACAATACATTGCCAATATATTAGAATGAGTTAAATCCACATTCAAATTAAAAAAAAAGTGAGTAAATGCACAAGCAAAAATGTAATTTTATCGATAATTCCACGAACCTTTTTGGATTATAGTTTCAGAGCCCAAAAAGGAGAAAGTGGTGAAAACCTGCGTGTAGAAGGTACCACCAAAAATCTTTGGTTATAAAATATTGTATCGTTTTAAGTTTCAGGCTCAGTGGTTTGAATCAACCCAGTTGATTTTTCAGATATACCTACCTACCGCAACACGAATCTAAATATTCTAATAGTAAAAGCTTTCACTGGATTCGACGTTTGTTTTCATAAAACCTTTGTTTTTAGTACAAAAAATATCGTTTATTTTTGTTTTCGGTTAGTCTACTGAATGGGCGACAAGCTCGTTACGAACCGATGTTAAAACATGTAAGCACTTAGTTGCCGACGCATTATGGTTACCATTATCTGTATATCTGTGAAAAAAAACTAACAAAAGATGTCGACACCTAATATGACAAAAAGTATGTTTTTTTTTTAAGCGGAAGCGGAAGTTTTTTTTTTTTATCCCTTATGGTGGGAAAAATGGTCAAATGACAACCCCCGCTCTTGGGCGGAGCGGGAGATAGTGTCAAACTCTTAATGACTAAAAGCCCACCCCGTTCCTTCTAGCCTTCATACCGGGGTTCGAGTTCCCTTTCGGATAACCCTGGCCCCAGTAGGCTTCGACCCGGCTGGGTCCCTGCTGTTGCTGACTACTCCTTGAGGCACGCGGGAACAGATTGAACCCGCGATCTACAACTCGTAAGTCAGGGCCGTTACCACTCGGCCACCACTGCTAAAGGGATCCCTGATATTTGAACAAAAATTTTATTTATAACTGTATGTTAAGTCCACACCAATAACCTAATGTTCTCAGCCGTACGCATATATAAATAATGGCACTGTTCCCTACTTCGCAGACTCTCACGGGAAAAACCGAAGAGACACCTTCTCGCCGAGAATTTAAGTAGTTAACGCTTTAAAAACGAGAAACATACTGTTTTTGAGGTGAAAAATCATCAAATTACTTCTTCAGCTTTGAGTGGGTGAAAAGAAGTGTCAGACTGTACTGACTAAAATAATAATAATATTCCATTATAATATAATATTACTATAATATACAAGGTGGACCGATGACCTGGTCAGGGTCGCGGGAATCCGATGGATGTGTGCATCACGCATCCATCGGATTCCCGCGACCCCCGGACCGGTCGTTGTGGCGACGCTTGGGGGAGGCCTATGTCCAACAGTGGACGTCTTTCGGCTGATATGATGATGATGATGACTATAATATTCCATAACTATGCATAAAACGATCAAAATAATTTTAATTAACTGTAGGGATGCAGTGACCAATTTGCACGTGTTTCAAACGACTTTTTTCAATACACTCACTGAAATGAATAAACGGGGGTCAACCGGCGGCAAGTGGGGGACGACGCGCGCCCCGCCTGATACGACAAAATGTAATAAAATTATGGCGGGGGAGAGCACGCGCACATTTTTGCACTAGTGCGGGAAATAGCCTATTGCGTGCCTGTAAGCGGTGGGATAAGAGCGGATTTTCGAGTGAGTGTATTGAAAAGTCATTTGATCTTTACCCATCTCAAAAAACAGGTAAAAATAAAATCAGCAAATATATCTAGTGCTTTTGTAACATTTATTTAAAGTAATCATTATATTTTCTTAGATATGAGATTTTTATTAATGATTTAATTATATAGCTACTGCCACTTAATTAAAATCACAGCTGGCTACACCATTTGACCACAAGATACTCGCAATAAATTGAAGTATAAACATTTTGAAATTCATTAATCGTAATTAATTTCTTCATTGTTAAAGAAAATAATATTTACTGTCATTGAATAATTATATGGTAACAGGTGATATCATTCAAGGGCTGGTAAAGTCTGCGAGTCGAAAGTTTGCATACTATCATAACTTTGTGTAATTTTCTGGCGATAACATTAACCTTTCAATTGTGATAATTGCAGACACAATTGAAAGACAATAGGTGCGCGAACGCCGGCGTTCGCTTGGGGTTTAATGAATTAATAAGTTTGATCACAAACTTAACTTAGTACCTAGTTGTAAAAACATTCTGTCATGTATCCATTAACCTTTATTTTTAAAATGGGATATCATCTAGTGACTTTTCTTGCTCTAGAGCGAGGTGGAAAGGTGTATCAGATGTATGCCATGATCACACGTACCGAGTAAACGGGCGAGACAGTACTCTCGGCCGAGTACTCGGTACGTGTAAACACACCGCCGAGTGCTCGGCCTACTATTTATCTCTACAACTCGCTTACATCACTGTCTCGGTCGAGCAACATTTTACTGTCTCGTCGTTTTACTCGGTACCTACGTGTGATCAAGGCATTTTACTGACTACAATTACACGTACGTTCCTTCTTTGCCTTGCGTTCCAGGGTTTCCCTTTCAGAAGTCAACCCTTAGCCCCAGTAGGCTTGCCCTGTTGGGCCCCTACGGTTATACTGACGTCTCTTTGAGGGGCGCGTGGAACACTACGATGACTCGGACTCGGTCCGGACGGTTACCAGACGATCAGACGGCCAGCTACCCATTGCTCATCGTCCGCAAGCCCACGCCTAAGGGTGGCTGGAAATCGTAGTCGGTGTTCTGTTGGCTGGGGCGTGAGATCGTCCATTCCCTCACGTGCGTGATCTCCTCCATCGCTAGCACTACTGCTTCGCAGAAGGAGGCAGCCGTCTGCTATTCTTCCTCGTTCTGGGCCTTGACCTGCACTAGGGCCCTGCGCGAGAGGTCACTGCCGCCGATTATTCCTCTAAGGATACGGGCGGTGCTCTGCCTGATTTGTACGTTTGTCGTCGTTCAATGTGGCATGGATCAAGTTAAGCTCTACAAGTCAGGTTTCTATATATATAATTTTTGGAGAGTGATGCGTCCAGACATGTGACACTTGTGCGCAGTGTAGTTCTAGTTTGATTTGAAACGCTAACCGATTTTTAAACGCGTACTACCGACGCGGAGGCGGCCCTGTGTGGCGTTCTACGCACAGAAGTGTGCTGTATGTTGATATGGATACGCTTGGTGTATCCATAGCAACATACAGCACACTTCTGTCCGACTGTCCGGTAACTGTCCAGACCGAGCCCAAGTTGCCGACGGCACGCACTGTTGCCGCGTGCCTCAATGAGCTGTCAGCAACAGCAGGGGCCCAACTGGGTCGAAGAATACTGGGGCCAGGGTTAATTCGAAAGATAGCTCAAGCCCCGGTACGAAGGCAACAATGGAATGGGGTTAGCTTTTAGTCAGTAAGAGTCTGACAGTATCTCCCTCTCCGCCCAAGAGCGGAGGTTGTCATTGGATGATTTTTCCCACCATAAAAAAAAAACATTCAGCACACTTAAATTTAGCATTATTCGCATTTCAAACAAGATGGTAGACAAATGAAATTAGAACTCATTAAATGTGGGCACACTGCGCTCCCAGCGGTCTACAGTACTTAGATTACTTTACCACCGGCAAAGTTTACTCCAGCCAAGTCTTTTGCTACTTGCTACTTGATTACCGTAGCGTATACCAACTCGCTGTGACACACCCCAGAGATTTTTCTAACCGAGCCAAGGCGGAAAATTATTGCTGGCTACCCACAACTTAGTCTGTGCTATCTTGAATTAATGTAGACGTTAGATGTGACCTTCGTGAGTAGGTGGTAGTCTGTGTGTTTGGTTTTTACAAACGAGAAAGAAGTCGAGGGTTTTCAGCGAAATTTTTTTGAGTGAAGTTCATTATAGCCTAGGATCCATGGTTCATTTTTGTACTTGATTACTATCGTGCTAATTTTCCGTGAGTAACTTCATTTTGTTGAGACACCCAAAAATTTTCTATACAAAACTCTCAATTGTGATAGAATTATATATGTCGATTTGATGATTCTCAAAAATTTATGAATAACTGTATTTTTTTGTTGTAAAATTACAGTTTTTAAGTAATTAGTAATTTTAACTGTCCAACAATAATTGTAGGTCAGGATATTTTTTTATTAAATCCTGTTAATAATACATTTTTGAGAATCACCAAATCGATATATTCTATCCCTGCTACCTCTGTTAGCTACCACAATCCAGAGTTTTGTATAGAAATTTGTTGGGCGTCTTATTAAATTCAAGCTACTCCTGGAAAATTAGCTTGATAGTAATAAGCGCAAAAATGGACCGGGGATCCTGGACTAGTGGTAGTAATGTGGTGTAAAATTAATGCAGTTTTGTATCTCAAGTGTCTACACATATACACAACTCCATTACTTTATGTGGAATCATTGACACAAACGCAATCTTAGCAATATGGCGTTTATAATTTTTTCGTAGTTTTGCGGACCCCGCGTTCTGAATTATCTTTTAGCGCACTAAAATCGAAAATATTGTAATTCAGAACACGGAACGAAAAGGCTGACTCAATACATGTGCGGCCAAATACTGTAAAAATATTAGAATTGAGTTGCAACCTAGAATGCGGGTGTAACTCAAAAAAGATACCTATTTATTATGAAAGACGAGGTGATATGGTCTTAGAGACCTTAGCCTGACCAAAAAAGAAGAAGAAAAAAAAGAAAAAAGTCGATGGAGGGTTAATACAAGCAAATCGATCCGCCGTGATGTTACTATCCTACCTGGCCCACTGTACATTTTTTAGGGTTCCGTAGTCAACTAGGAACCCTTATAGTTTCGCCATGTCTGTCTGTCTGTCTGTCCGTCCTCGCTTAATCTCTGTAACCGTTAGCACTAGAAAGCTGAAATTTGGTACCAATATGTATATCAATCACGCCGACAAAGTAGTAAAATAAAAATTGGAAAAAAATGTTTTATTAGGGTATATGTAAAGTGGGAAGTGATTTTTTTTTTAATTTCAACCCTAACGTGTGATATATCGTTGGATAGATATTTAAAAATGAATAGGGGTTTACTAAAATCATTTTTTGATAATGTCAATAATTTCGGAAATAAAGTAAAAAACAATGTGTCCCCCCCCCCTCTAACTTTTGAACCATAAGTTTAGAAAATATGAAAAAAATCTGAGAAGTAGAACTTTATAAGGACTTTCTAGGAAAATTATTTTGAACTTGATGGAAAGAACAGTTTTTGTACAAAAAAGATAAAAGGGTTCTACAAAATAATTTCTGGACTAAGTTTGTAGTATAATCGTAGCAAGCATTTTTTTAAACTCATAAGTGGGTACACTTTATTGTGACGGACGGGAAACTATGGAACCCTACACTGAGCGTGGCCCGACACGCTCTTGGCCGGTTTTCTTTGCTATTTTTTATAGAACAACAACGCTTGCTAGGCCAACTAGTTGTACCTAAGTTGTACCGGTCTACTATGTATTTTAATGATGACACTGACCTATCGGTCTCTGATCGAAAAGCTCAAATTAACTCAAATCTATTAATTTCCTGATAAATACCATTTGACCAGGTTTTATTAGCAGGTTTCTAGAATTTTAGCCTCTTAATTAATTTTATCGGTTCTACAAAACTATCAACAAATAAATCAATTTCCGAGAATTATAAATGTTTGAATAATTACTGTATCAAAATTATTTTCAACTCCAACTTTCTCGCACTAGGATTTGCTGGTGATTCTGCGATAAACTGAAATCACAAACATACATGTATGTATGTATATATATAGGAATAAACAAACAGTAGCCAGATACACCAATGTTGGTTCAATCTGGGAATCGAAACCGTGACCAGGCACACGGCAAACAGAAATACACCGCCGTACCACTCGAGCTGATTGGATGACAAATACACAGATAATATTATGTTACGCGCGTGCTTGAGTTGGAGAAAAACATGGAGAAGCCTTTTTTATACCTAAAGTCATCGAAATGCAGAAGAAAAATGTGGAGGGGTATCTATTTTGGGTAGTTTTTAAATGAGCGACTGTAAATGAAAGTAAATTACTTATCTCCATATACATATAAATTAAGTATCACCTATCACATAAAGCGAAAAAATAATCATTTTAGGTGATAGAATTAATAAGTGAGCGACTGACTGCGAGCGACGAGAAATCAACTGTACAGTAACTTATAAACATCAACTTGAGTTACTTAAAATACAAAATGAAAAGCTTCACAATATTTGAGGGAACTAATATTTATTTTAGTGTCAACGTGACGAACTGCATTTTTTTTTCAATATATTAATTGGCAAATTATTTATTTAATTTGGGCGCCATTTTATCTTAAATGAAGTGTTTTGAATGTCCTAAATATCGAAGTACAGAGCATTTGAATGTCCTAAATATCTAAGTAGAGAGTATTAAATGTCCTAAATATCGATATTTTTAGGTAAGACATCATCTAATGACCTCTCTTGCTCTTGGGCGGGGCAGAAGGTCGTGTCAGACTTTTGCTGACTAAAACCCACTCTTGTGCCTTCTTTGTCTTTATTCCAGGTCCCCAGGGTTCTCTTTCACCTTTCCCATGGTGTGGAGGAATTACAAAAAAATTAAGTTATGTGAATGGGTTACAGGAAAAGTTTTTATCTAGTTTTTATTTCTTTTATTATATAAGGCACCAGATAACCGTGGATTGACCTTTGACCTTTTCCTAATATCTCTGCGTAAGTACCCGAAAGACAAACAATGAATTGCTTTGCACTAGATCATGTTAAGGATCACGATAAATGTCGATTCAAGACAGCTTCAACAAATGTAGGAGAGATTGACTCTCTTTCCTTTTTTTACCGTTTTGTTCCACGGTTACACCATAAAAAATTACGCCGATGCTATGCTACTACGTACATGCATTAATATAGACATTAAAATAAAACTAAAAACAAATAGGGTGCTTTCAAATTAGCCGCAAAGTGCCACGCGACGGCAGCGCGGCGGCAGCGCTGCGGCCGCGCGGCCTTGTTATTCCATGTAACTGTCCCTGCACATGGGCTTCAAAAAAACGCCACTTCAAGCTTTATTTTGAGGCGGCCTTTTTTTGTGGCTCGTGCGTGGCGGTGCCGCCACAAAAAAACGCTTGAATCGGCTTCAAGCTTCACCGGACACAAGAGGTGTCGCGCGCTTCAGCTGTTTTTTTCCGGCCGCTTATAGGTTTTTTTTTGTGGCCACTTCTAGCGTTTTTTGTGGCCCGTGTGCGGGGACAGTTAGTAACAAACCAGCGTGCCGCGCGACCGCAGCGCGGGTGTTGCGCAGCAGTCTCTGGACGCGAAATCGCGTGGCACCACGCGGCTATTTTAAAAGCGCCCATATAGTACAATGCTAAAGTATGTTTAGGGTCATTGGATACATAAAAAAAAAATACTCTGCTTATGTTCCACTGATGGGCAAATGCATCCGCCTACTCCTTCTAAACTTCTCTGTCTTGAACAATCTTTGGCTAAGTTTGCTCATAATATAAATTGACGATAAAAATTATGTGTTAATACGAATTTTCAAAATAAATACAATTTATAATTTTCTAGCTTCATGCGCTTCGCTCGCGTACACAAATTAAAGCCACTCAGGAATAAAGCAGCTCTCTAACAGTGAAAAAATTTTAGCAATCGGACCAGTGCTTTCAGAGATTACCCTTTTCAAAAACAAACTTTACCTCTTTATTATTATATTAGTGTAAAAAGTGTAGATGTATCCGAAAAGCAGATTAGTTTAACATACGATATCACTCAACCCCAAATTTACCTGTAACCCCCAGAAAGTACCGAGAAAGCTATTAAAATAAATCTTCGAGACCGCTAACATTGGAGATTCCAACATTCCCAACTGTACCGTGAGATTGAAAAACTATTTCAGTAAAAAGGTGGGAAAATACGGTAGAGTTTCAGGAGCTTAAGGGTCGCCGCACACGAGCCACTGACCATAAACACAAAACGCCACCACCGACTTATTTTCTATAGTTTTTTTTTTACTTTTTTTTTCAGACCAAGTCCACAGTGTTAGTAGTAACAAATAGCTTAATATGTAATGTTAGTAGGTTCATAATTACAATTAAAACGATTGAATCAACCAAGCAAAATAAATTGGATTGAAATTGAATTAAACATCAAATTGAAATAAATTGTACTAAATTGAATTAAACACAATAATAAATTAAATTATTTATTCATTTATGTACAATTTAATAATTTATAAATAATCACTAGGTATATATACAAACTTAAAATAATAATATGTACAAACGAATAAATTAAATTGAATTAATTTAAATTAGAATAAAATAAACTAAGCTTAATTGTCATAAAAACCTTAAAATTTAGCATGGAGCTGTAACCATCTCTGTACCATCGGAGAGTCCCAGCGATCAGCGAACACCATGAGAATAGAGTTGGTACTGCCACGGACCCGCGTCATCAGAGAGGCGCATCTTTTTCTAAGCTATAAATCGCTGCTGGTTGCATCTTGTGGCCCACATTGGCCATTAAAGGCCGACATAAAACGCCGCCGCACGCCATTCACGCATTTAAACCTGCTTCGACAGATTCTATTATGATACTTCGCGTATAGGTTAAAAAAAGTAGCGGTCATCAGCCACAATTGGCAGTCGCGCGTTTCAGCTTCCTTTGTGGCTGCTTTTTCTTCGTGGTGGCGTTTGTAGCTTTGGCATGTAGTCTGTATGCGGCGACCCTAAATTGTACTGTTGTCGGGGAGGTTTCAATTCCTTTAAAGTTTTGGGACTAAGTGGACGTAGAGGTCGGTAGACCGCTACTAGAGTGGTGAGTAGAGCTAGTATGCCTAGCGCTAACAACACATTAGGACTGGATTGTTTCGGACCGAAATGTCATCGATAATAGAGCTTGTGTTGTTTTGAATTGTAGATAGAGGTATTCTTTTTTTTGTATTTGTATTTCTTCTGTATTTGCGTTTGAAATGTTCAGTTATGTGGTATTGACATTTTAGATAATCTTTTGCAAATTAAGTATAAACATTTAAGGCCTAAATCGTCTCCTCTTTTATCTTTCACACTCTTTGTATACAGTTTTGTTTGGATTGCATAAAGACGGCCACAGTTGTAGCAGTGTTTAAGCAATTGATTGCTACGCTGCATAATTTTGGCCGGTTCGATTCCCGCACGGAACAAATGTTTTTATGCCTTACAGGAACAAATATTTTTATGAGCTTCAGATAGTTGTTCTGGGTCTCTTTGGTATTCAGTTTTCAGAATATTTGGTTTTTACTTGTGCTATAGGACTTTGCTTTATGCAAAATTTCAGGATTCTGGATCTACAGGAAGTATCTTATGAATTTTGATTTCCTCGAGAGTGTCGAAATGTACGTTTTTTGCCACATAAACCGAAGTATCTTTGTTCTCGTTAACTTACATGTTGGATTTCTGACAGCTTCAAGAGTTCGCAGACTTGAGTATATGGTTTTAATTTCAACTCGATACCTCCACGCGTTCCAGAGATAAAGGGTCTTGATAGAAAGACAGACAGACAGAAGAGAAGCACTATACAAAGCTAAGATTTTTTTAAAGTAATGAGTGGGTCGAAATTGGTTGAGTTGTGTGAATATACACCGCTAAATTTTGTTCGTTTTAATCCCGTGGAGGGTCGATCCGGTACATGAAACACTATCGATTTGTAAAGATAAAATTAGGAAATGAAGTACCTTTTTTCAAAAACTCGTGCTAATATACGCATGTACGAAATTAATTTCTTTAAGAAAACGTCAGCTGAGCGAGACCAATGACCTGTAGGTAGTTAGTACGCAACGCCGACTACTATCTACAGGTCACTGGACTCGCTACTAAAACGATCAAAATTTAACGGTGTATAGTATATGCGCTGACGTCCTAGTGGTTGCTAAGAGCGACTGTTCACATGAGGTCTGATTCCTGAGCTGTAGATAGTAGTCGGCGAGAGTGGGTAGTGAGTGGTAATAGAGTGGCTGGAGCATGGCGTCCTTACCTTCCGCATGACGCAGGTCCTCAACGAAACGAAGAAACGCCTGTGTGTGTATGTGGCCCGCCAGACGCCATACGGTAGAGGTATGCTCCT
This sequence comes from Mythimna albipuncta, assembly GCA_929112965.1. Taxonomy (NCBI): domain Eukaryota; kingdom Metazoa; phylum Arthropoda; class Insecta; order Lepidoptera; family Noctuidae; genus Mythimna; species Mythimna albipuncta. Next base: position 6,845,876 of record OV815973.1, read on the forward strand.
CCTGGGTAGAGCACGGCCATGTCCTCGTGGGGGCGCTCGGCGGCAGCGATCTCTCACGCCTGGCGTTGGTACAAGCCATGGTCCGGAGCGACTCAGAGTGGCAGGCAGTCGCCTCCTTCTGCGAAGTAGTAATGCTAGCAAAGGAGGCGGCCGGCATGAGGCAATGGCCCTCGCGCCCCATCCGCCGGAATGTCGATTATGATTTCCGGCCGTAAGCGCAGTCTTGCGGCCGGCGAGTAATGGGTATCTGGCCGTCCGACTGTCTAGTAGCCATCTGGACCGAGCCCAAGTTGTCGACGGCGCGTAGTGTTTTACGCGCGCCTCAAGAAGTTCTCAGCAACCGTAGGGTCAAAGCCTAATGGGGCCATGAGTGATGCGAAAGAGATCCCCGGGCCCTGAAACAATGGTAAAGAAGAAACAGGAGTAGGTTTTTAGTCAGTAAATGTCTGATACTATCTCCCCCTCCGCCCAGGACAGGAAATGTCATTTAGATGATTCCCACATAACAAAAAAGCCGAAACTGGATAAGAAGTGTTGTTGTTATTGAAAAAGTAAGTCATTGTCAACGCCTCGGATTATCCTAGTACTTAAGTAACTAAATTACTAACAACATAATAATTAAAACATAGAACATATTAATCCCCATCCATATCAAATCACACACTAATAACACTAGCTACAAAATATCATAACCACTTAACTACTCCATATCAACTACGAACCAAACCCCAAATATCACTTACATGCTAAAACCGCTATCCTATAACGGTAATAGCCGTTATTATAACAGCTATAACACTACGTTACTGTCTTAAATAACGTTACGATAATTAAATGTTGCACGCAAAAGTCGTGTTAGGGGTTTACCTGATTGGTTGCCAGGAAATGTCTTGTATAAACCTTTTGTGATTTTTGTTACGGGTTATTGGAATTTTCCCTTAATTAGCTTTGTGTTTTGACTAGGTAATTTGGTACAATATTGATGGATCGACTGCGGCCCTGGAACGGTTAAGGAAATTGAAGAAGTACAGATGAGTTTTAGCCAGTAAAAGTGTGAGTTATTTGATTTCATCATCATCATCATAATTATTTCAGCTGAAAGACATCCACTGTTGGACATAGGCCTTCCCCAAGTGTCGCCACGATGAACGGTCCTATGCGTCTCGCATCTATCGGATTCTCGCAACCCTTACCAGGTCATCGGTCCGTCATGACCGATGACCTGGCCTATAGTACGCGCGTAGTAGTATGGGTATTAGGCCTTCCAACGCCGAGTCTTAAATGAAAGGACAAATGGCCGTTAGGGCCGAAAAGTTCTGGAATGGCGACAACGTACCGGAAGTCGTAGCGTTATTTGATTTACTAGCTCAAAAATAAAAAGGATTGAGTCGATAACTTGGTGACAGTAAAAAAAAACGAAAACCAGCGTCAGACAACTACCTCGCAGTTGTCTGGCATTTCGCTGAACTGGACCTTTTTTGGCGCAAACGTGTGACAGACAATGTTACTTTTTATTTTTTTTTGTTTTGTGTTTGTCTTAAGTTTTTGTTGTCTACAATGTTTTTTGCGCTAAGATAAATACTTTTCTTTCTTTCTCTTTCTTTCTCTTTCTTTCTCTTTCTTTCTCTTTCTTTCTCTTTCTTTCTCTTTCTTTCTCTTTCTTTCTTCTTTCTTAGTATGCTCAGACGCTCAGGGCAGGTTGGGTGAACAGCTTGGGGCAGGCTTATGTGCAGGGTTGGGGCGAAGACGAGATTGTATTTGCAGAACTGAACCCCTTGACATTGAAGGCTAGCTGTCATATTATAAAACGAGTTCTATTTTAGAAAAGGAAATTTCCAATTTTTGTATGGCAGTTAGACCAAGTACTGCCTAGAATGCACACATGGTGCATTTTGTTCCTCAGGCCAACACCAATCAGTAAACAGAAGCGCTCCGAAATCTGTCCCAGGAGTCAAGAACAAAAAAATGTGTTTTGTGAATTATTATTTTTTTAAATGTAGCTTAATAATTGTTTTTAAAACGTAATTGATTACTGACTATAATATAAAGTCTGTAATTAATAATTACACAGATACTTTTTCGATATGAACCAGCTTCTAGTTTCGGACACGGGGTGTTGAATGTTATGACTTAATTTTTTTTTTTGTTATAGGGTATGTATCCCTACCGTTTTCCTCATAATATTTTCCATAAAGTTTTTAAAACTATGATAATGACATAAATAACTCAAATTAAAGTGCCTGCCGGGTTCGAAGCCATGACTTTGAAACTCGTAAGTTTCAAAGTCATGGCTCGGGCTATTACCATTGGGTTTTACATATGTTTTTTTTTTCTGTAACATTCTTAACAAAATCTTTAAGTTTTCGTTTCTATTCAAATTTACAAAAAAAAGTAACATAAATATAATAATATTTAATATTCCTACTGCTGGGACTCAGGGCTCCTTTTTAGGAAAAGGAATGGGTCGTAATCCATCACGTGAGCCCAGTGTGAATTGCCATGACCACCTCCATCCATCGCATTTCCATCGCGGCATGCATGCCGGTTTCCTAACGATGTTTTTCTTCACTGTTTTATAAGCAGTGGTGATGAAATAAATTACACAAAGTAATGCGCCTGGCTGGGTTTGAAACTGCGACCTATAACTCGTAAGAACAAAAGAGGCAGAACACTAAAATGAAACAAAGAATATAAAAACACGACTATATAAAATTGAAATCTGAATTACAATAAACATGATAATTTCAATAACGCGTTTCATAACAATAGATTCACATACAATCACAGCCTGAACCCAACCGTAACGACCACCCCACAGAACCTTCAGGAATTATCAATAACTATCCCAACAGGCACAATATTCACATATTGCTCGGTTACCACAATTAACCCGATACCCATACAATTCTGGTATTGAACCCGCGCCTATATTGAACAATATAATGAATTACACATGAACTGAGATGTGATATTGATGTCATTTCATGCGAATATAACAACAATTGTCTAACTATTAGAAGTGAAATTACAAGCACGTCGGATTTCACAATTCTGAGATGGCCACAACTTTCAGACCATGGTGTCTAATTTGTTAGTAACAATGTTCTTACAGGCTACTGTTAGTGATACTTCCCACAACAAAACATTCAAAAAAAGAACTACAATCACTACAGCGCAATTCTATGACAAATAGCAGAACATTGACTGATGTAGCTACAGTCCAGTCGACTAGCGATAATGCTATGGATGCTGTTGGCGCTGCCACGCACGCTACGTACCAGGGATGTGCATCCAATACTTAAAATGTTAAAGCGTCCCTTGAACCATCTGACCGAAATTATGTGAACGCAACTCTCGCATTCGCCTAGGCGGCAGTACGCAAATCTGTGCATTTATTTGCGGGCAGCAGCGCCCGGAAAGCGCTTTAAATCCATTTTCTCTGCGAGATAATATTCATTGATTTACATAATATGCAATGTTCACTTTGAAGGATATTTAACCTCCTATTTTTATGTGTAAAAATGTTTCTAAATGTCCAAGCCGTTTCGAAGGAGTAGAGAATATTTTTTTTTGACAAAATTATTAATTGCACGAAAAAATCAAAGTTGATATTATTGTTCATGAATCTATAATAAACATATATTTTTTTCAAACCAATTGACCTAGCCGTTACGGAGGAGTAGGCCTCAGAAAATTACTGTTTTATGGCACTTTTCGGGTGCTTGGCTCTTAACTACTACTTCATATAAAAACTAATTTTGATGCAGTTTTGGGTTGTTTCCAAAGGTCCACGAGTCTATTGTTCTCGTAAAATGAAAGTTCAAACATAGTTCCCAATGAGTCCACGACATTTTAAAATAGAAGTATTTTCTTTCTCTACGAATCCATGAGAATGTTTAGTACAGTCACCAGTAAAAGCTTTACCATTTTAAGATAAGTTGTTATGCTTTGATGAGGCATAAATGTTTATTATTTCTATGTTTAGAGAATAAAAGACCATAAATATTTATATTTTACTAAGCAGTACTTATGAACTGGTAAACTTTAATCTACATGCATGTCTCCAAAAAGGTAAATAATCTAACCATTGTAGCGACATCTATGGCGCCACATAAGAACTACGAAGAAAACCGCGCAATCAAAGTTCTCCGCGCGATTTGAACATATACGACAACCCGAAATCATCTATCGGGCAGTCGCCCACCAGACTATGACATCTGTCTGGTCGGAGGATCCTCCCTTTTCAACGGAGGTGTGTGGGACTTTACTCTCTGTTCCGCATATCTCCAAACTGGTGACCCTCGACAAAGAACGTCAGCGCAGCCTTCGTGCAGCTACTACTTCGTGACGTCATCATCACTTCCTCAAGCTTTCGACCAGCGAGCCATACAGCCAGCACCCACGGCTATAGAGGGTATCCTGACCACCAGCATGCCTACCTGGTCATACCTGGTCATCACCTTCAGCCTCATCAGCGACCTTGGCACACCGCACCTTCAGCCAGTCACATGAAGAGCTATGAAGAACCTCTCCTGGTCGACGCCAGCAGTCAAGCCCTACGTCGCACAGCACCGCTTCGACTCACTGGAGCCAGCAGCACTACTCCGACTCACTGGAGCCTGCAGCATCATCCCGACTCACTGGGACAGCACCACCCCGACTCACTGGGGCATCATCCCGACTCACTGGGATACCAACACCCCGACTCACTGGGGCATCACCGCAGACAGTTCCGACTCACCGAGAACTATGCGGCATCGGTTCCGACCCACTGGAACCAACCTACGCTGGCCTGGCGCGCATCAAGAACCATCGATCTCCGATCTCCGGAGGGGAGTGATGTAGCGACATCTATGGCGCCACATAAGAACTACGAAGAAAATACGAAATCCTGCATCGCGCAATCAAAGTTCTCCGCGCGATTTGAACATATACGACAACCCGAAATCATCTATCGGGCAGTCGCCCACCAGACCATAACACGTGTCTGTTCGGAGGATCCTCCCTTTTCAATGGAGGCATGTGGGACTTTACTCTCTGTTCCGCATACCTCCAAACCATGAAAAAAAATCTATAATAATTACAGTGAATCTTAATTTTTATCTTACGATAAAAAATATACCTAAGCATTATAATAACAATAAGATATTTTTTTAAATTTATATAATATAAAAATCAATGTCACTTTTCGTTGTAATTTTATAACTCAAGAACGGGCTCACCTATCCAAACCAAATGTTTAGGCTTTGTTCTGACTATTTAGTAGATTGTTTATGTGAAGTTTGGTAGGGTAGTGTAGAGTAGAGTAGCGTAGAGTAGGGTAGAGTAGGGTAGAGTAGGGTAGAGTAGGGTAGAGTAGGGTAGAGTAGGTGTTTAACCGCACACAGGTAATATCTAAAATAACCACGATCGTAATATCAACTAAGTGAAATTTGTTTGTTTAGTCGTCACTAGATGGCGTTGTACCGTTTTGTTCAATTTCTACATTGCGGTGTTAAGATTCTCCGGCATAGTATAAGGTCCTAGCATAAATTTTATTTGTTAACCACTAAGCATATCCAGTTGTAATCATTGCATCTGAAATAAAACTAGTTTGGAATAGAAAGTGAAATTCTTTCAATCAAACCCCAGTATACTAACCCTCAAGTGGTCGAGGGTTATTCATGGTCCTTCGAGCCGGACGTGGCTAGGGCTGTTTTCCATAGCCACATCAGGTGTGTTCTCCTATTTGGACGGAGAAACATCAACCCCATACGTTCCTGCGGCGTGATCCTGGCTGTTGACGAGGTGGAAGCCGATCCAGTTACAGGAAGTACGGAGGGAGGAGTTCTAATCAGCAGCAAGCAAGCTGCAGACGACTAAGGTCGTAAGGAAGTGAGTGACAGTGCCGAAAAACGTGAGTACTTTGTGATTTCTTTTGTGCCAAGGAAAAGTGACCTTTATTGCCTAGAAGATTTAAACTTTAACTTTTAATCAGTGACTTTGGAACTTAGAATAATTTCGTGTGTGCATGTTTAGACTTAGTTAGATTTAAGCGTAAAGTGTTCAGACGGGGAACCTATGCCCGAATTTTAGTAGATTTTAAAGTGTCAAAGACTTAGAAAAATTTCGGAAATTTTTGGACTTAGAAAAATTTCTTTGTTTACATTGACTTGTAAAATTTTTGATAACTTTTGGAACTTAGAATATTTGAGGCTCGTCAAACACTTAGAAAAATTTTGTTGTTTACATTGACTTGTAAAATTTTCGACAACTTTTTGAACTTGTAGATTTTTTTAACTGTTATTTTTCTGTATTGTGTTGTGAATTTTTTAGATTGCTAACTTCAAAATGTCTTTACAATCACATGTTAAAGTACAGGATGATATTCGCACTCGGCTGTTAAGAGCTAAAAGTAATTTTAAAAAGTCGCCAAAGGATAGGATTACAAAGCAATATATAGAAACCAGATTAGAAAGTGTTGATGATTTGTGGGCGCAATTTAGTTTAACACATACACAAATTGTGAAGGATTTTGAACCTAAAGAATTGATGTCTTCAGTCTACACTGTAAACGAAGTTTATTTCAACACTGAAGATTTATATTTAGATTTAAAATGCGAGTTAAAAACTGCATTAAACAAAATTAAGGGTGACGATGTGTCTCCGGTTGCGGGGCCATCATCAAATAATGTTCCCGAAGGGAAAGGCACATACATAAAGTTGCCCAGAATCACTATCCCAACATTTTCGGGGAAATATACGGAATGGCCGACTTTCCGAGATTTGTTTGTATCGGCAATACATAAGAATAGCACAATTGATAATGTTCAAAAGTTACACTATTTGAAAGGTTACTTGAGTGGGGAAGCTGAGCAACTTTTACGTCATGTACCAATTTCGGAGTCGAATTATATCAGATGCTGGACTCAATTAGAGTCCAGGTATAATAATAAAAAATATTTATCGCACTGCATCTTAAAAAGGTTACTTAGTCAAAAAAACATTACCCAAGAATCAGCTAGTGCGTTAAAGGAACTAATGGACACTACATCTGACTGTCTTAACGCACTGAGTAATCTTAATATTGATATAACATCCTGGGATATTCTTATAATTCATTTAATAACATTAAAATTAGACCCAGACAGTAGGAAGGACTGGGAACTAAAGGTAACAAGTAACACTGATTCAGATCAGCTGCCTACGTTTGATCAGTTCAAAGAATTTTTAACAAGCCGGTATAGGGCATTTGAATTTATAGAAAGTAAGCCAAGTAAAAATAATGTTAATGTTAGTAAGGCAAAGGTTTTTCACACAGCAAACAATGCGGCCATGGTCTGTCCGCTTTGTAACAGCGAGCATAAAATAAGAAATTGCAAGCAATTTGCTAGTCAGGATGTGGATACTCGGCGTAAGTTTGTTCAAGATCATAACTTATGTTTCAATTGTTTGGGGCACAACCACTCTGCCAGGGTTTGTAAGTGTACAGCCTCTTGTCAAGTATGTAAGCGGAGACATCACTCCTTGTTGCACCCTAAAGGTGAGCAGGAGTCTAGGGGAGAGAGGGGAAATTCGACTAGCGATAGGGTTTTGCCAACGAATGAAAACACACACGCGGTTGGATTAGAAGCTGAAAACAAGGTAGTGACTTGTTTTTCGCAAGGTACAGCAAAAAATCAAGTCCTATTAGCCACGGCTCTAGTGAGGGCTGTATCAAAAAATGGGACTAGGTATACAATCAGGGCCTTGTTAGACCAAGGCTCACAGGCGTCTTTTGTTACAGAACATACTGTCCAAATTTTAGGATTACAGAAAAAGCCAGCAAAGGGTTTAATAACGGGTATAGATGGTAGTAACAAGTTATCCTTAAATTCAGTTGTTGAGGTCAAAATCCAGTCTAGAGTCGATCCCTCGGTTGAACTTGTAGTAAGAGCATATGTTCTCAAATCAGTTACATCATTATTACCTGGTAGGGAAACGGTATATTTAGATTGGGCACAAGCCAACGAAATACAATTAGCGGATCCTAGATATAATACACCGGATAAAGTGGATATGTTGTTAGGAGCAGAAATTTATAGTCAGGTTCTACAAAACGGGTTAAAGAAACCTCCTGGTGGTAGCATTGTAGCTCAGTGTACATCATTGGGATGGATTTTATCAGGAACAGTAGCTTCTGCGGCTCAGAGTTCGACGAATATCACGGTGATGCATACCCACTTTGGTGATGATGAACTCTTAAAAAAGTTCTGGGAATTAGAAAAGGAACCACAAAATAAGAAACCTATACTTACCGAAGAAGAAAAAAGATGCGAAGAAATATTTAAGGCTACAACTGTGAGGGACAATGACGGTCGTTACGTAGTTAACTTACCATTTAGAAATCAGGATCCGAGCTGTAAATACGGTGATGCAAGAAAGGTAGCAATTAACCGATTTTACGCGTTAGAAGCTAAACTTGGTAAAAACTCAGATTTAAAAACAAAATATGAGGAAGTTATCAACGAATACTTGGAGCTGGGTCATATGAGACCAATAACCAAAGCTGAAGAACAAAATCAATATGCAGTGTACTTACCTCATCATGCGGTTGTACGGAACGACAAAGACACAACCAAGGTTCGGGTTGTCTTTGATGCTTCCTGCAAGGGAAAGAATGGGAGATCGCTTAACGATGACCTAATGATTGGTCCAGGCCTGCAACAAGATCTGCGACATTTACTGATTCGTTGGAGAACTCATCGCATTTGTCTAATTTCGGATATCATCAAAATGTACCGAATGGTGCGCGTGACCGACCATCATACAGATTTTCAACGCATCGTGTGGAGAGATAACAAGCAATCTTCTGTTAAGGATTACAAACTTCTTACCGTTACTTTTGGTACCTCTTCAGCACCCTATTTGGCCGTTCGAGCGATGCAGCAAATAGCGTACGATGAGGGAGTCGAGTTCCCACTGGCAGCTGAAAAGGTACTTAAAGATTATTACATGGATGACCTTATGACTGGTTGTGACTCGATAGAAGAAGGCATGCAGATCTATAGCCAAATGAATAAGTTATTAGCAAAAGCAGGGTTCACTTTACAGAAATGGTCAAGCAACAGCAGTGAATTACTAGAGAAGATTATCGGTGAAAGGCACTCGTACAAGGGACAGGATGGTGTAGAAAGGGAGATCAACATAAAACAGGATGAAATATTTAAAACATTGGGACTTACCTGGAACCGAAGCTGTGACACCTTCCAATACTCAGTGCAGATGCCTCCGCGCCAGGAACCTGTAACTAAAAGAAACATGTTATCAGATATAGCAAGACTATTTGACCCCCTAGGATGGGTCGCTCCTGTAATAGTATTAGCAAAAATTTTAATACAAAAATTATGGATTTCTGGAATTGGTTGGGATGAGGAAGTTCCGTATGAAATAAAAAAGGAATGGTTTACTTACCGGCAGGAGTTGAAGGGTTTAGCGGAATTTTCAATACCTCGATGGTTGAAAATGAGACCGGGAGACAAGCAGGTTGACTTGCATGGATTTTGCGACGCGTCAAAATCAGCATATGCTGCAGTAGTCTATGCACGGGTTGTCAACACTGACGGTAGCGTTTATGTAACTTTGCTCACAGCAAAAACTAATGTCGCACCAATAAAAACGGTATCAGTGCCACGATTAGAGTTGTGTGGAGCAGTCCTCCTCGCAAAGCTGCTTTCAGAAGTCTCCGAAGTGATGGGAATCGGTAAATCTAATACGTTTTATTGGACAGATTCAGAGATCGTATTAGCATGGCTTAATAGTCACCCCAACAAATGGAAAACATTTGTAGCAAACCGCGTTTCTGAAATTTTGAGCATCAGTGAACCACAGCAATGGAATCACGTTCAGTCGAAAAACAATCCTGCTGACTGCGCATCACGTGGTTTATATGCGTCGGAATTTGTAAATTTTAAGTTGTGGATAGAAGGTCCTGCATTCCTGAAAAATAAAAATAATATATTTGGCAAACGCAAGGTGGTGTCAACTAATATAGAGGAAATAAAGGTACATCTAGTAACAGACGACAATTTTATTTGGGATAAATATTCAACACTTACCCGACTAGTAAGAATGGTAGCATATTTAAGACGTCCGTTAGAGTTGAAGAAACCGAAGGCTGAAAGAAAGAATCATAAATTTATAACAGCAGAAGAATTAAGATTGGCATTAGAGACATGCATTAGGGTATGTCAAAGTCAAAGGTTCGAAGCGGTGATTCTGGATCTGCAAAAAGAAAGGCCTAAGAGAAAAATATTCAAGTCTTTAAATCTTTACCTTGATTCCGTAAAAATCTTGAGGGTGGGCGGTAGATTGGAACATTCTGAGTTTGACATAGATCGTAAAAATCCAATATTGATTCCTAGCGATACTCATTTTACCAATCTCGTAATCGCCGACGCACATCATAGGAATCTTCATGGGGGTCCTCAATTAATGCTTAACTACTTAAGCACGAAGTATTTTATTCACGGAGCCAAACGTTTGGTTACTGCATACGTGAAAAAATGTGTAACTTGTTTGCGTTATGCAGCGTCTACAAAACCGCAATTAATGGGTCAACTACCACCAGCACGGGTTACACCGAATAGACCGTTTAGGAGCAGTGGGGTAGATTATGCTGGTCCTATTCAGTTAAGGGCTTCAAAGGGTAGAGGTCACCATGCCTATAAAGGATACATTTGTTTATTTGTCTGCATGGCGACTAAAGCGGTTCACATTGAGGTCGTAAGCGACCTAACAACAATGGGGTTTCTTGCCGCTTTTAAAAGGTTTGTGGCAAGACGCGGTCAGTGCCAGGATATATGGAGCGATAACGGTACAAATTTTCAGGGAGCCTCTAAAGAACTAGATACATTACTTCGCTCGGAAAATTTAGGTATAGCTAAGGAAATTGCTGCGGCCTTAGCATCAGAAGGTACCACATGGCATTTTATTCCACCACATGCTCCGAACTTTGGCGGATTATGGGAGGCTGGAATAAAGTCATGTAAGAAACATTTGAACAGAGTAATAGGTAGCTCTACTTTAACTTTTGAAGAGATGTCTACTCTATTAAGTCAAGTAGAAGCATGTTTAAACTCGCGTCCCTTGTGTAGACTGACCGACTCGAACACATTTAACGCCTTAACGCCAGGGCATTTTCTTGTGGGCGAACCAATTATCAATGCGCCTGACCATAATTATGAAAAGGCTAATATTTCTAGTTTGAAGAGGTGGCATCTAGTCCAACAGATGACACAACACTTCTGGCGTCGCTGGTCCGACGAATACTTGACCACACTGCTTCATCGTTATAAGTGGTCTAAGCAAAATCCTGAACCAAACGTAGGGGATATAGTTTTAATCAAAGAGGATAACTTACCTCCTTGCCGATGGCTCATGGGCAGGGTGGTTGAAAAACATCCGGGGTTAGACAATCTTACACGAGTAGTCACACTCCGCTGTAATGGTTCCGTACTTAAAAGACCAACATCAAAACTGTGTGTCTTGCCGATAGCCTAAGAATGTTGTTATTAGTTATAAGTGATAATTTTAAGCATTGTTTAGAAATGTAAGTAATTATTTATATTTAATGTCATGTGTGTATGGCATATTGTAAAAAAAAAAACTGTTTGATTAGCAAAAAATATAAATAGCCTATTAAAATTTGAACATTGCAATTAGAAGGACATAATGTTGCACAAAATGTCCTTGGTGGGCGGAATGTTTAACCGCACACAGGTAATATCTAAAATAACCACGATCGTAATATCAACTAAGTGAAATTTGTTTGTTTAGTCGTCACTAGATGGCGTTGTACCGTTTTGTTCAATTTCTACATTGCGGTGTTAAGATTCTCCGGCATAGTATAAGGTCCTAGCATAAATTTTATTTGTTAACCACTAAGCATATCCAGTTGTAATCATTGCATCTGAAATAAAACTAGTTTGGAATAGAAAGTGAAATTCTTTCAATCAAACCCCAGTATACTAACCCTCAAGTGGTCGAGGGTTATTCAGTAGGGTATAGTAGGGTATAGTAGGGTGGAGTAGGGAAGAGCGGGAGCGAAGCCGCGCGGGCAAAAGCTAGCTAAATTTATATAATCTAATGTATTTAATTTATTTATTATGTTATAACAATTTAATTTAATTCAGTAATGTTACTATGGGTTAAATAATGCCTGAAATAAACGATAAATAAACTAAATCAAAGTTTCAGAATAATCACAGTAAATGAAAATTATCGTATTTGGTAACTATTTCTTATTCCCAAGGGTTACAAACTGATTAAGACAGACTAGAAATGGTTTTACTGACTATACTTTGTACCAATCTCGACTCGTTGGGAATTAATGTAGGAATATTTAAAACAAGTTTTTTTTTCATGGACTCGGTGGGAAATGAAGAACAATAGAGTCATGGACATCTGGGAACAACCCCAATTTTCAAAAAAAATACTGACCAATGCTTGGAGCTTCAAAGCGACCTGTGGACAAAGTAAGAAGAACGTTAAGTGCGCTTTCTGGACTGTTAAGTGGTATCTACAACATTAATTTTAGTAGAAATCTGAAAGCTGAAACAAGTGTAATATTGTAATGTAAAAATCTATGTACAAAATTCCATAACTTTATCATGAAAAACCATAAAGTAAGTAGTAAGCTTGTTATGTTACTTGGTTGTCCGCACAAGTACATGGTCACCGGGCCATCTAGGCGACTAAGGGGAATTTTTTCTTCAGCACCCAGTTGTGCACTAGCACTTAATACCCGTTATGATATGCCGTGGCCTGTATTGTATTTAGTGTTGGCGGTGGACACCGTGACCTTTTTTTGGGAAAAAATATCAAATGGCGTAAAAAATATTAGAATCAATTAAGTTACTGATTCCAAACAAACTGTATTCAGGTTTTGCGTATTCTAAAAATAATGGTATATATTTAGAAACAAAATAAGTAACTATACGTATGTACAACACACCCAAAATAACTTGAAACTCACATCAAATAATATTAATGTCGCTAAAATTTTACCGCATCAACCACTAATTTGCGCGCCCATAACCTATATTTCATACGACACACCGACGCACATTTCAGCGAAATACATAATTAAATCTATTAATTATATACACGTAATTAACACGTCTAACTGTGATTAACAGCTTTTAATTAATTATATGGAATGAAATGTCGTGACACGTACCTATACGTATTTTTGATTTTCTACTTTTAACTTGTTTCTGTTTTAATGCGACGTCCTGCGTGAGCGATCTAGACGCGAACGCGAAATGGCGCGGCGCGGCAGGAACACAACAAACAGTCGAAACGTATTGAAGTGTCCAACGTTACCAAACGCACGTGCGGTGCGGCGCGAAGTGAAGCGAACGCGATCAGTTGGCTTGATATTTTCGCGTGAACTGGATGCGGTGTCGTCGTGTTTTTAGGCGATTCGCGTGCACGTAGGACATAGCCGCCGCGTCGCACCGCATCTTATTGAATTCGCTTGTCACCGCTTCATAATCGCGTTCGTTTTGAACCGCCTACCTAGAACGTAGCGTAAGTAAATAGCATAGCCTATTCAGTCTTGTAATATTTCTACTGCTGGAACTCAGGCCTTCTCTCTAGAAGAGGGAATAAGCCTAATTCTCCCCACGGGCCCAATGCGTGTGACCCTAGGACATGCCCGGTTTCCTCACGGTGGTTTCATTCGCCGTTTTGAAAGAAGTGGTGATGAAATATATTACACAAAGTAATATGCTTGGTTGATTTTGAACCCGCGACGTACAACTCGTAAGTCAGGGCCGTTACCACTCGGCCACTACTGATTTCAAATATATTAGTCTCATATAATCTCTTTTCTGTCTAATTCTTGACAGCAAAAAACTTGATGTTATTACGGACACTATTCTTAGGTATAACTATCGATTCTAAACTGCAGTGTGGCGCTCCTATTAGTACTTTCTTTTGAAGATTAAGCGCATATGCATTATGCAGTTAGAAAAATAAGGCGTATAATTTTTCAGTCAAGATACCGCGACCCAAAAATCAATGTCTTCATATTTTAAAGGGCGTAAAGAGCAGCGTCCATTTCATCTTAATTTTTAAAGGCCTAAGTTAGGTACAGAAATTTTATTTAAAGTGTAATATTTTTTTAATTTAATTTAATTTTTTATTACAGTTTAAAACCGAAGTTTTTAAACTGTAATAAAAAATGCCACAAGAAACATAAGCGTTCACTTAATTCTCGACCTTAAACACCAAGTTATAGTACAAATCCTGTTCAAAGTGGAGTAATAGGAACACATGACTAATTCCACTTACATGCCGAATTATTTGAACAGCAGGGAAGCCCACACCAGCTATATCTGCTCTACAATGGGAATATTTCCCATTGAGCTGGAGCAATGAAGTGTAACCGGGATAACACGAATGCCTTTACTGCTAACAAAGGATTCCTTGTTACCTTAAGCTAGATGCACAAGGATTGCAGTGTGATCTCTTTATTGAATATCGTTTATGGGTAATTTTTATGTGATAATACTGCCGTCTGCTGGTGGATATGAGAACGAAAAGGCTCATTTAATGGGAGTGTTAAGTTTGAATTTGAGTTTGATGCAAAGCTAGCTTTTGCTTGAAGCTTCGCCCGCGTACAATAAATATGGCCTATGTCACTCAGAAATAAAGCAACTTTCACTCACTCAGAAAAAAAATTTGCAATTGGACCAGTACTTTCAGAGATTACCACATATACATACTTATATATTTCGAAATACATACATGTTTACACAACAAATGATCGTGATCATCACATAAACATTTGTCTTGGGTGGGAATCGAACCTATGACCACCGGCGTAGTAGTCAGGACCACTAACCACTAGACCAAGGCCATTCAAAATGTATATACCAGTCTGGTAGATGACCTCAAATAGACATAATATGATAGAAATGATTGCTCGTAGGACAGATGGTCGATGAGGCCGAAAGGTTCTAGAGTGGCGAACGCACTCCGGAAAACGCAGCGTTGGAAGGAAAAGACTTTATTTTTAAATACACTTGGTTTCCAACACCGACTGGGCGACCCCTAAATAACACAAGAGAAGAAGGAGGACAAGGGTATGGAGACGGCGCGCACTGTTTCCGCGCGCCTCAAGGAGTTGTCAGCAACAGCAGGGACCCAGCCGGGTCGAAGCTTACTGGGGCCAGGGTTATCTGGAAGGGCGCTCGGGCCCCGGTATGAAGGCTAGAAGGAACGGGATGGGTCTTTTAGTCAGTAATAGTCTGACACTATCTCCCGCTCTGCCCAAGGGTGGGGGATGTCAATGCATGATTTTTCCCACCATAAAAAAAGGGTATGGAGATAAAAAAGATGATAATATAGTAAGTGTTTTCACGATTAAACTTTTAATGAAACAAAACGAAAAATCTTCTAACAAGGCACAAAACCTAAGTGAAATAAAAATAAATCATTATCATAATAAAGATTACAGGTCGCCGCTTGCGAACTTTCAAAGTGAAATATATCGAAGTTTCGCGCAAACTTCTGGCAATAGCGAGCTGTTAATAAAGAAATACTCGCTTCGATCAAGAAGGTCGAACTGAAAGTATTCTTCCTGTTTTCAATAAACTTTTAATGGCAAATATGATTGAAACCAAAGTTTTGGAGACCAGCGCCCGTATTTCCAGACATTTAATGACTTATGTATATTCCTAGAAATTGTTATCGGCTTTTTAATTTATCAAAAAACTTTGGAAAGATTTTATTTTCTTTGACTTTTTGATGGAAGATTTATTTCTTAAGATGTTTTTAAATGTTTCAGAGATTTTGGTACAATATTTTTAAACGAGCCTCATTATGACTCCTTAAAAAAATAATATTATAGTTTGTTTTCAAACTAACAGATTCCCTTAACCTTTCGATTGCCGTAATTAGAGACACAATTAAAAAGCCATTGTGTCTCGCGTGGCTCCACGTTTAGACACACAACGGGTTAAGAGGCTTTTTTTTATTATTGATAGGCTCGCGTAAGTGATGATGTGGCCGCCGATGGAGCACGCTTGCCTAGAAGTAACTTATTCACTCTCGACTTAAAGACCCGGTTGTAGCTATAAGGAAACACAGACTGCTTTTCCACATGCCTATCGTAAACATCGTGCGTGGTTTAAAAGCTGATTACTACATCTAATGCAATCCAACGCGATGCAAATAAATAAATTTCATTTCATTTCGATTTTTGACGAAAAGGCAAAGCGAAAAAAGAGAGATATCGCCTGAAAACTCTGTTTCCATTCTGTAACTCCGTGATTTCCTCGAATATTTTACAAAACTAGTTTTCACGTAAACACGTATTTCCTGGGATTTTCAGAGGACTTTATTGGATTAGTTTTACAAAAATTAATTTTAATAGAAGCTTAGATAATATTCACGAGATACTATGTTTCCAAAATATCTAATGAAAAATGTGTAATAACGTCATAATCGCGTAAGATCGGCTGTATGAAAAACAGTGAAAATGTATGTATGTCGAGTTGCGTCCCCTAATTCATGACTACGAATCATTCTTCCTGACAAGTAGATGTCAAACACGTACCACAGAATAGATAGGTACAGAAGACAATCTACATACAAAGCGCGCTCGAGCAACGAACACATTGACACCGCCCACGAACACGACATCTCGGCTCAGTCGCCCGGTCGCACTCGTACAGTTCGGCACAACGCGCTGACCCTAGTGCGATCGCCTAGCGTAGGTATAAAAAGTGAAGTACATACATAAGATTGACTTCTGTACCTGTCTAATTTGTGCACGTACTTACGCTCATTCAAAATGTAAATAGAACACACAATTCAAATTACCGAATCTCGGCTCCGTAATTGTGACATTTCCACCTCATTGGCTGACGACTGTCACATACAGCGTTGTGCACTTACCTTTAACCAAATGACATGACGCCTCGCCTTAACCGGAGTAACAACATCGAAGACAACCCCGGTATCAGCCAATTCCATTTTATTTACGTGTAAAATGCATTTTGGTACCGTGGCAGTAACATACCGCCCGCAGTATCAGTGGTATATTGAAAATCTAGTGATAACGTATTATGTGTATAACGACGATGTTTCTGCGATGTTATATTTTTCTGCTAGTTGTAAAAATGTTAGAGCATCGCTTGTGATAGTTGACGCGGTTTTGTGGACTGGATCAAAAAGATCGGTGGAAATGTTCAATATGAGTTATCGAAACTAAAATAAATTTTAATTTATTTTAATAGTTACTAACTGCCACTTAAACATTAAATATATAGCTTCTCCCTATCTGTGTAGTGCGAGATCCAGTGTCAGACTTTTCTGACTAAGCCGATCTGTTTTCCAGCAGCCCGATCCGAGCCAAATGTAATAATAAAAATAAAAAAAATTGGGTTGTGTCGTTTAAATGTGTACAAACCATAAGAAAAAAAAAATAAGAAATTAAGAATTCGGGTGCCAGGTGGAAACACTAGGTCAACCGGGATAACTTGATCGGGGCAGCTGCTTTTTGCGTTCCAAGACAGTGGTAACTTTTTTGAACAATCCCTCTCTACATAAACACTTTCATAACACAACAATACTGTGATGTACATATTTATATACAAACCACTCTTATTCTAGCCACTTAAGGGGTGACCAGATGGTTGCAAACTAGCGTTTCAACCAAGGTGACCTTGCTAGTTTTAATCCGTGTAGATAGCAGTTATAATCTATGACCTTCAACGCCCCTGGTTGGGAGACGCGTTACCCAACCACCGAACGTGTTGACGCGTGGTTTACATCCATGTAGCCGCAACACACGCCAGACACGCTCCAACCAAGGTCACCTTGGTTGGAGCGTGTAACTTTAGTTTGTAACCATCTGGTCCACCCTTAAAAAATGCTGCTTAAAATTGCTGTTTCCGCCATTAAACTTTGGAATGTGCTTCCCCTTGACATCAATAAAGCTGAAAGTAAATTATCCTTCAAACGTAAAATTCGGAACTACTACTTAAGTCCATTTCAACGTTAGTTCGGTCTTCGTC
This sequence comes from Mythimna albipuncta, assembly GCA_929112965.1. Taxonomy (NCBI): domain Eukaryota; kingdom Metazoa; phylum Arthropoda; class Insecta; order Lepidoptera; family Noctuidae; genus Mythimna; species Mythimna albipuncta. The sequence continues at coordinate 6,863,923 of OV815973.1, forward strand.
AGAATTGTTATTAAGTTCACTTAATGATTTCATATTTTTCATAGTATTTATTAGTTTACTATTTTAGCATGTATGTATATGTATTTTATTGCTATAAATAACTTATTTTATTTTTTCCGTTTGAAGTATCTGTTATTTGTCTATTGTGCAAACACACAGTGTTGCCTTTTTTAACCCAAAAGTTGACTGGTAGAGAATGCCTTGCTGCTTTTAGTTGGCCTATGTACCACTACTGTACATGAAGTTTAAAAAATAAAAAAAGCCCTTCCCAACGTGAGCATGGTTTATAAGCTTTTTGCTTCATCCAACGCAATCCAATAATTTTTTTTAATAACGAGTCAAAGCAAAAAAATAGAGATAACGCTTGAACGCTGTGTTGGCATTCGGTGATTCCGTCACTCACTCGAATATTTCACAAAACTTGTGCCAGGAAAGACGTGTTTTTTTTAAACCTAAAATGTTTTCGTTGTTCAGAATTTCGATTAAATGTGAAAGATGTCTATTATTATATTTTCTTTATACATTAAACCCCAAGCGAATTCCGGCGTTCGCTTGAAGTTTAATGAATTAAATGTGAAAGGTGTCTATTATCATATTTTCTTTATACATTAAACCCCAAGCGAACTCCGGCGTTCGCTTGAGGTTTAATGAATTAAATGTGAAAGGTATCTATTATTATATTTTCTTTACACATTAAACCCCAAGCGAACTCCGGCGTTCGCTTGAGGTTTAATGAATTAAATGTGAAACGTATCTATTATTATATTTTCTTTGCACATTAAGTATTTCTTTGCCTTTTTTTATTAGTACATTTTAAAAAACAAAAATTAAGGCAAAAGAACAAATCACGTTTGTATAATATACAGTTTATTTGAACTTATACTTCTAAGTTAAACCAAAAATATTAGGGTTCAAAGTACCCGTTTTAAAAAACGCGATTTTCATAAATCCCTTAATTGTTACAAATAGCTCACACCATCACATCCGGCCGGGAACACGTCGAGCTATCCTGATACCACTAGTAACCCTGATAAATGATATTTATTCTGCAAATAAGTTTTAATAAAACAAAATACAAGTCAATTTTACACGTCAATTTTTTTTCGTCAGTTTAAACTAGACGAGGCCGGTGTTCCCCAGCTGACTACCCTGAGAAGAAACACCGAAACAAAGTAATTTTCGAATACAGTAAATATGTAATGATAAAATCTATATTAGAACCATGCGAATTAGTGTCTCAGATAGTTTTTTGAAGAAAGAACTACATAGATTTGAGTGGACCTGTTCAGTAAATGCAAGTATTTATCAGTATTTTTATTGTAATCAGTACTGGAGCAGGTCAGTCCCAAGCCGTTTTGCCCTCAAGATGCTCTTTTACAGTCTAAAAAGCCTTCTGACTAAGTTTTCGTTTTAAAAATTATTTGAATTTATTCAGGCTAAGTTCTTGAATGTGACTGGGAAGTTTATTACAAAATTGTATTCATTGGTATCTAAATGAGCCCCTTATTTTTTTGAGCCTGGTTGCAGGAACTACGTATTTGTGTTTGTTCCTAGTATTAACGATATAGATATCATAGTATTTTTTAAACATATTTTCGTTTTTATGAACGTACAAAATATTTTCATAAATATACTGTGAAGGCACAGGCAATATTATAATTTTAATTAATGTTTTTAAATCTAACACTGAATAATTTCAAAGTTCAAAAAAACATGTAATCTATCAGTCGCAGTGTATTCCGAATATAATTCACAATATACAGCCAATATGAAGAACAAATAATATAGAGACTTAATAAAACTTTCAGTATTCGTGTATTGAAAATTTGATTAAGTCTATCGAAATAATTATAGCATTAATACGAGTCGATACGGGTCGAGTTTCACAACAAACAAAATTGTTTGTGGTGAAACTCGATCTATTCGACCTTGAAAAGTCAACTTCTCAAGGTCACAAAAGGTTGAATTCTCTAAGTATTAGCATATTTAATTACAGACAAAATCACAGAACCGATGAAAGAGGTAAAGAGGTTAGAATAGCGTTGTGGGCGGGACAGGCGTGCCACAATCATCATCATCATCATCATTTCAGCCGATACACGTCCACTGTTGGACATAGGCCTCCCCCAAGCGTCGCCACATCGAACGTTCCTGTGCGTTCCGCAACCATCGGTTTCCTGCTACCTTCACCAGGTCATCGGTCCACTTTGTAGGAGGCCTTCCAACACTGTGTCTTTGTGCTATGTCGGCAAACTTAGTTTTCCTGCGGATTTCTTCATTTTTTATTCGATCACGCAAGGAAACTCCGAGCATAGCCCTTTCCATTGCTCTTTGGGTGACTTTAAACCTTCTGATGAGGCCCATTGTGAGCGACTACGTTTCGGAGCCATGTCATCACTGGCAACACGCAGTATGTATGTATAATGTACAATGCCAAAACGGATCTTGAGCGCTCGGCGTCAGAGTGGGGATCGCTTTGCGCATTCCATACATTGGCGAGCCAAATTGCATTATCGTCTTCGTTGTTAGATACATGCAGCAACTTAGAGAACAAATTAGGAGTGACGGCTATGACGCGATGGCATGGCGAGCCGATCACTGACACTTCCCGCCCCCGCGTCTCACTTCGCACCACTAAAGAGACCGAATGTTTGACTTCTGCGCAACCGCTCAAAATCCGTGATGGCAATTGTAGGGCAATGCTCATAGTTCAACTACCAATACCAAACTTGCGATCTAAGTGTGCGCGGTATGTTAGTTGCGTAATAGGCGTTCCTATTGGTTTATTGGCTGTAGTGAAGTTAAAGGGGGGGAGACAAGCGGCGACACTCGTGGAAGTAAAAATCGGAAAGTGTTTCCTTTTTAACCTCTTTCATCTTTTCTGTGGACAAAACCAACAACAAAACGCAATATGTAATGAAACACAAAAAGTTCGCTGAAATAGTTTTTACGACTAAACAAAAGGTGAAATGTAACACTTTACATTTATATACGGGCTTATACTATACTAGTTTATCCCAGCGGTTTCGCTCGTGCAAAAATAGAAAATTATACTGAGAGTATATACTCCTGGGATAAAAAGTATCCCATAATTCTAAGGACATGGTCTGTTGTGAGCCAATTTTTTCTTTAACTATTTTAACGGATTTGGTTAAAATTTAAAAGTTCTGTTAAACCACACACGTATTTAAAATTTGTTGCTTATTGAAGCCGATCTCATTATTTTATATTATGATGGCGATGTTACAATGAGAGAGCGAACGCCAGCATTCGCTTAGGGTTTTATAAATTAAATTGCGTTGTATGGTTTATGTAGTTTTAATTAAGTGTCTTAGTTTTGCAAGTGGGGCACGTTACCTACTGGGGCACATACACCTGGTTTATCCTATACACACACACTTATAATCTTTCGCCTTTATAATATTAGTATGATTACCAGAAAATTGTTAGGTGGACGACACCGCCGAGGTCGATCTGGAAAGATGTGGCGAGAAGACGTAGATGCCTACCGCAAGGACTGCTTCGAGGTGGCTCAAGAAAAGGAAACCTAGGAGAAGTTGGGGAAGGCCTTGAGTGCTGAGTCGTGAGCGCAGTACATTGAATTAACAACCCAATGCCCCTTTACATTGGATTGTTAATTCAATGTACTGCGCTTACGACTCGTCGCTGTGCCAGCGCTGAGATCAAGGCTGTTTTCTTAGAGAATAGCACACCTTTACCCAGCAGTGGAACAGAAAGGCTATTAAAAAAAAAACTAGAATATTATGTTTTTTCCACGGTAATACATACCACAAACGAGAAAAAGGGAGCCGCGTAAACGTAATACAAAATAAATATCTTCTAAATTAATACATTCTCATATCTCACCATCCGATGTACTGAGCACGGTAATGGATTCTCTGAACGCATGTGTTTTCAATTTAAATTTGGTGTAGAACGTCCAATTTATCTGAAACATGTGTTACATACTAGGTTTAATTCGTTTTATGTAGTAGGAAATCGGGAAATGAACTCGAACGTTGCATTTATTGTAATTGATTGTAGCTACATACGTACGTATTTTTACTATGGAGAAGTCAAATAGGTTGTTGGAAATTGATAGGCGAGTGCAACCGAGAACACTATTCATCAGTAGTGTGCGGAAAAAGAAAGCCCTATAAGCCGTCCGCACCAGGCTGATTATCACCAAACGATGGCGTTTAGGTACTGCCTAGGAGGAGTTTATATATATGTCGCAGTAAGATAGATAAAGCCGTAATATAGTTATATCCCTAGGGACATAATTATATACCGTAACATTGTTATACGAAAGCGATTCTTTACTATCTCAATAGGAATATAATTATAAAACCGCCGAAGTTTAGTGATATACTTATATTACTAGATTAAGTTCAGTGTTATAAATATATTAAAGTTTGTCTCAAAAAAGTCATGTTGTATCATATTGTCATCATATTGTAGTATATTCTCAAACATTTTTGAGAAATTGAAAAAATTTCAAAAGTGTGCCACTTTTTTGAGACAGACCCATTACTTGATTAAGCTTAATGAAATAGAAATCTACCAAATATAATTAAATAAAACAAAATTTTATTGGTTTTATCTTTATTAATAAATCAACTTTATGTATCCTGCAGTTAGTTACAATACTTTGTGACATTAACACGTATTAAAGTAATTATAATTAAAACGATCAATTTTTTTGGAATTTAAACATTAACAATACAATTAAAACTAATCAAACATTAGAAATCTTTTAAAGCCAAACAGTTTTGAGATATCTTTATTTCTTATTAACAAGTTGAGATCTTGGTTTCTTTAAAAGTATTTTTTAATTTTTGTTCAGACAAGAAGAGGAATCATGACATCTAGAATTACATAGCATTGAATGCTTCTTACAGGCACATCTTTTAGTAGAACACTGTATATTCGATTTTTACAGAAACATTTTAAATAACCTTGGCCACCAAAGCGCGCCAATTTTTGTCAAATTTCTCTCAGTGACAAGTTTTCATTTGGTATAGAATCACCAAAATAATAGGTATAAAGCGCGCCGCCAACGCCGCATACTCCGAAAGCTATTTCACTAAACTTAATTTAGTAATATAAGTATATCACTAAACTTGGACCGTTTTATAACTATATTCCTAGTGAGATAGTAATGAATCGCTTTCGTATAATTATGTTACGGTATATAATTATATCCCTAGGGATATAACTATATTATGGCTTTATCTATCTTACTGCGACGTATATACACCGCTAAATTTTAATCGTTTTAATCCCGTGGAGGGTCGATCCGGTACATAAAACACTATCGATTTGTAAAGAAAAAATTAAATAATAAAGTACTTTTTTTTCAAAACTCGTATTAGTTTTCGCATACTGTACGAAATTAATTTATTTAGGAAAACGTCATCTGAGCGAGTTCAACGACCTGTAGGTAGTTTGTACGCAATGCCGACTACTATATATAGGTCATTGAACTCGCTCAGCTGACGTTTTCTTAAAGAAATTAATTTCGTATTTGCGTTAATTAATACGAGTCTTGAAAAAGGTTAATTTATTTTTACATTTTATCTGTACAAACCGATAGTGTTTGATGTACCGGCTCGACCCTCCACGGGATTAAAATTTAATGGTGTATATGTATAATGTCGTGGCCAGATCATAGAATTTGATCACTTCATGACATGGCTAAGTAAAAGTGGTCAAATCATTTTAAACGTTAAAGTTTGAAGATATTTCAATTCTCGTTTGGCTTCCTTATTTGACCTTGTGTTATCATAGAAATCTTTCATCAAAGATATGGCAAAACAAGGATTGACATAACATTCAATGTAAACGTTTATATGATCTGGCCAGTTTATTTGGCCATATGGCGTCATGACGTGATCAATTTTTATGATTTAGCCACGTTATATTGTATAAGAGCTTCACTTTTCTTGGACTGACCGACATTTGACTATTCAAAAGTGCCTGTAAATGGTCTATTTGAAATAAATGCTTTGATTTGATTTGATTTGATTTGAGCCAATGTGCAAATTGACAACTTTTCAATTAATTAAATTGAAACTTTAAAAAGTTGTTAATTTGCACATTGGTAATTTGGGGAGAAAGAACTGTTAAACAAATAGAGGATTATTCAAACTTTTGTCATTCAAAGTTAAGGTTAGTGGATTTTCCTACGGAATTTTGTAATTGCTCGCATGGAATGTGCTCTGATACTAGCCATCACAGACTATTAGATGAGATGTACGATACAGTTCTAGGTATTTTGAAAGATGGTGCATCTTTAACGTACGTAGGTTCTGATAACCTGCGCTGTAAAAGGAGACATGTTGTTGGTTGGAATGTGCATGTACGGGATGCTCACAGGGAGGCTCGCATGCATTATCAGACGTGGTTGCTACATAATAAACCCACTTCAGGGTATTTTTACACCAATATGTGTAAATCCAGGAAGGTTTTTAAAGACAGGCTGAAATATTGCCAAGATAATGAGCAACAAATTAAAATGGATATTATAGCTAAAAACCAGGTAGACAAGCAATTTGGTGCTTTCTGGAAGGCAACTAATAAATTAAATCCACGGTCGAGCTTTCCTGTGAGCGTGGCGGGCGTGCACGAGCCAACTAAAATAGCGAACTTATTTAAACAGCATTTTAAAGCTGAGTCACCACTTGCAGGCTCGGCGCGGGTTGTCGATGCTGAGGCCATTTGTGGGGACATTAATGTTCGGTTTACCCCAAAGGAAGTTGCGTCGGTGGTAAAAACAATGAAAGGAGGGAAGTCTCCAGGTCACGATGGGCTCAGCATCGAGCATCTGAAATACGCCGGGGTACACTTGCCACGCGTACTTGCCATGCTGTTTAATATGTGTGTTAGTCACTGTTATTTACCAAATAGCCTCATGTTTACTGTTGTGGTGCCTATTATTAAAAATAAAACTGGGGATGCCTCCGATGTCTCCAATTACAGGCCTATATCCCTGGCTACTGTTTCAGCCAAGGTGCTGGATCGTCTGCTTGACGCACAATTGGCCAATCATCTTAAACTACATGACGCTCAGTTTGGCTTTAGGCCGGGGCTGTCCACTGAAAGCGCTATATTGTGCTTAAAGCAGACGGTGCAGTATTACAAGACAAGAAAAACACCTGTATTTGCTTGTTTTTTGGACCTATCGAAGGCATTCGATCTTGTTAATTATGACGTGCTGTGGAACAAGTTGTCAACTGAAACATCTTTGCCGGTTGAAGTTATATCAATATTTAAATATTGGTATAGCAATCAACGCAATTGTGTGAGGTGGAACGGTTCCTTTTCGGGCGTGTACCGGTTGGAATGCGGAGTGAGGCAGGGGGGATTAAGCTCGCCTCGCCTGTTCAACCTCTACATGAACCAGCTGATAGTTGAGCTCAGCAGCACCAAGGTCGGTTGTCATATTGACGGAGTGTGTACCAATAACCTTAGTTATGCAGATGACATGGTGTTGCTGAGCCCATCAATCAGTGCCATGAGGAAACTAGTGTCTACTTGTGAATCGTATGCGGTGGCCCATGGGCTCAAATATAATGTTTCAAAGAGTGAACTAATGCTCTTTAAAGCAAGTGGTTTCTCTTACCCAGAATTTCCGGATGTGTTACTTTGTGGCACACCACTGCTTAGGGTCTCCAAATTTAAATATTTGGGTCATTGGGTCACTGATGATTTAAGTGATAATTTGGATATTGATAGGGAACGCAGGTCGCTGGCTGTTCGTTGTAACATGCTGGCCCGCAGGTTTGCACGGTGTACGAAATCAGTAAAGATCACGCTTTTTAAAGCATTTTGTCAATCTTTTTACACCTGCAGCCTGTGGGTCAGGTATTCGCAGCGGGCATACAGCGACCTGCGTGTCCAATATAACAATGCACTCAGGGTACTGTTGGGGCTGCCGTGGCGTTGCAGTGCGTCAGGGATGTTTGCTGAGGCGCGGGTTGATGGCTTTGCCGCCTTAATCAGGAAGAGATGCGCCTCCCTACTCGCTCGTGTTCGTGGCAGCACCAACACTATACTGAGTGTTTTTGCAGATAGGTGGGAGTCCCCCATGCTGCAAAGATGGATGCACCTTCATGTCGTTGTGTAGTTGTGTGTGTAATTGTTTTTGTAAAACCTACTAACACTAGTTTTTAAGATATTGTTACTAACAACATATGGACCTCGTCCGAAATAAATATTTTATTATTATTATTTTTGGAAAATGTTTTTTATTCTCAGCTCTTTGGCTGGTTTTTAACTACATTTACGAGCCGAAACCAAGTAAATGCAGCGTGTGTTTTGTTATGTTAAGGGTGTGTTATGAGGAGGACCTAATGCGTTTTCATCTATTTGCATGAACTTTCTAACAATTCGACATGTATTCAGGATAGCAGCTTTTTGCAAGGTGATATAGAGACTTTCTTTCAAGTTTATTAATTTCAGGCTATGTAGTAGACAATTTGGAATAACGCCTGTTGTGGAAAGGACAATCGGGACTACGTAAACTTTTTCTTGTCGCCATATTCTGGTAACTTCATCCTTGAGTTCTGCGTATTTGCTTATTTTCTCCGTTATTGTTTTCTTTATATTATGTGTGTTGGGTATAGCAATATCTATTAAGTATGTAATTTTATTTATTTTATCTTGAAGGGTTATGTCTGGTCTATTATAATGAATTGTTCTATCGGTGAGTATGGCGCGGTCATAATAAAGTTTATGTGTATCATTTTCTAGTACAGTTTGAGGTGTATAGTTATAGTAAGGAGTGTTCGTGTTCTGTATGAGTGTGTACTTAACCGCTAAACTTTGGTGTATTACGTTTGCTACCTGGTTGTGTCTGTGAGTATAATCTGTCTGTGTTAGGGTGGTGCACGCTCCTGTGATATGCTGGATAGTTTCAGGTTGGAGGTGGCACTTGCGACATTTATCATCCGTAACTGAAGGATCTTTGATGATATATTTTCTGTGATTTCTAGTGTTAATTATCTGGTCTTGAATGGCAATCATAAATCCTTCAGTTTCCGGGAACAAACTACCCACTACAAGCCATTTGTTTGAAGCTATTTTGTTTACGTGGGATTGTTCTAAGTCGTGAGGATGTCGGCCATGCAACACTTTCCTCTTCCAATCTTCCATTTTTTGTGTTTGCGGGTTGTCATTGTTAATATTTTGTGTATCTAACCGTGCATTTAAGTTTAGTGGGGTATAATTTGAATCATGTAAAACTACGGCTTTATGAATCTTACTTGTGCGAGATTTTGTTTCAAAGAATGATTTTAGTTTGAAGACTTGTTTTCGCCACATATGCTGGACGTCTATTAGGCCTCTCCCTCCATTTTGTCTTTTGATAGTAAGTCTTTCAATTGCAGATTTAGGATGTAAGTGGTTATTTTTTGTGAGTGTTGTGCGTGTTATTCTCTCTAACTGTTCTGTGTCTGTTTTTGTCCATTTAATAACCCCAAATGAGTAGGTTAAAATGGGTATGGCAAATGTATTTATAGCCTTGATGAGATGTTTACCAGAAAGTTGAGTTTTACATAGCGTGTTAAGTCTTTTCTTGTATTCTGTCGTAAGCGTATCTTTTATCCTAACGTGATCCAGTCCCTTTAATTGCATATACCCTAAGTATTTGTATAAGTCGTTAGATTCCATTGCTGTTATAGTGTCTGTGTCATTTACTACATAGCTGCCCGGCCGTATCCTACCTCGTATGATGTGAAGCGTTTTACATTTATCAAGACCAAACTGCATGTTAATGTCTTGACTAAACTCTGCTGTAGCTTCTACTAGTTTTTTCATATCTTTTTCGGTTTGTGCATATAGTTTAATATCGTCCATATAAATGAGATGTGAGATAGTTGTTTGATTAGTAGAGTGTTTGAAACAATATCCAGCACGAGAGCGCTGCAGCAGACGAGACAGAGGGTTTAGTGCGAGGCAGAACCATAGGGGGCTCAAGGAATCACCTTGGTATATACCCTTCTTGATGTAAATTTGACGCGTTATAACGTGATTGTTATCATGATTTATTTGAAGTGTGGTTTTCCACTGTGACATTATGTTGCGTAAAAAGTCTATTATTTTTGAGTTAATTTTGTATATTTGTAGTATTTGTATTAACCAAGAATGTGGAACACTGTCAAAAGCTTTTTTATAGTCGATATAAGTACAATGAAGATTTCTGTTTTTTGTGGAGGCATGTTTATGAATAGTAGAGTCAATTATTAACTGCTCCTTGCATCCCATATGACCCCGCCTGCATCCTTTCTGCTCTTCCGCCATTATGTTGTGACGTTCAATATGCGAGTTGATTTTTATTGTGATTAGTGATGTTAATATTTTATATATCGTAGGTAGGCATGTGATTGGTCTATATAGGGAAGGTTGTGGTGAAGTTTTACTTTTGGGCAACATGTAAGTTATGCCTGTTGTAATAAATTCGGGTATGTTTTGTTGTCCTAAAATTATTTCTGTTAAGTTTTTTGCTATGTGTTTATGTAATGAAGTTAACTTTTTATACCAGAAATTATGTATTTTGTCTATACCAGGAGCTTTCCAATTATGGAGTCTACCTGTTACATGTGTGACATCAGATTCTGTAATTTCTAGGAAATCCATTTCTTCGATTGCTCTCCATTTTGTTTCTTCTTCTGCTATCCATGTAGCTTCATCATTGTGTTGTACACGTTCTTCCCAAATACTAGACCAATATGCTTCTAATTGTTCTTTTGTTGGTATATCATTTGTGTCCGAGCTATTCTCAGTACTTGTGTTAGTGTCTGATTTGCGTAGGTTTCTATAGAACATTTTTTCATTTGTACTAAATGTGGTATTATCGATTTTACGTTGTTGTGCTTTTTTGTATCTTTTAAGCCTATGAACTTTAAGTGATAGATTATTATTATTATTATTATTTTTATTATTATACATAAGACCCATCGATATTTGTATGTTTGTTACTCTTTTACGCTAAAACTGATGAAGGGATTTTGATGAAATTTGACACACGGTTAGATTAGATCCTGGAATAGTACATAAGATTTCACTTTTTATTCCAGGATTAGGTTGCCTTAGGATAATTTTGCCGAGATTAAGAAATAGGAATCGCGTCTCTCTAGATGCTTAGCAACGAACTTGTGCAATCTCACTAATAGGATTACTTAATTTCTATAAGCTAGCGCAACACAATTTTGGTGTAAAATAGTATTTCGTGGAGGCAACATTTTCCGTAAAAACTCTTGACTTACAAAATTCGCACTAATGCAAAGGGATTAAGAAAGAAAAATAAACGAACAACGAAAAGTATTTTTTCGATACATTTGAAAACCCACTCCTACCCACTGCTTTAAGCATGAAATGTAGTGTATTTTGCACTAATGCGGAATACACCGACCGGTCCCCCGCCACAATTTATTTTACTTGTTATGCTACGCTGACAACGCGCTGGTCTTTGCACCAGGCTGCGGCTGAACTAGTGACGCGCGGGATTGCTACCATCATCGAGAGGATCTGGCAGTTGATGGCGCTTTCATGGCATTCGACGCATCACCACAGGGTTCTCAAATAACGGTATTCTCATCACCGTTGGATCAACACATCCTTGATAGACATTCTATGACTTTATTTCCGTTTTTGAAATTAAGTATTTCAATAAATTTAGGAGGGTCAATGACCGCTATTCCACGTTTATCAGGTGCCTACCTTAGCAAGCTATAATCACCACGCATTGCAAGTCGATTACTGATCCAAAGGTTGTTATTCGCTTCCCTAGTAAGGTTGTCTAATCCCTTTACGACACCAAAGGGGCGGACTGTACTTAACACGGGACCAAGCGGTGTTACTGAACATTTACCATTAATTACTGTACTTGAAACTTCGACTTGCATTCCTGGGGTGAAAGAGATGGAAATTGGGTAGAAAGAGAAAGATGATTTTAGTGGTTTATGATGTTTAAGTTAATTCAGTAGGGGTTTTTTTTTTTCGGTGGGAAATCATTTAATGACATCTCCCGCTCTTTCGTATCTGACTTTTACTGACTAAAACCTACTCCTGTTCCTTCTCTGTTTTTGTTCCAGGGCGCCGGGGTTTTCTTTCGCGTTACCCATGGCCCCAGCAGGCCACCTTGCTTGAAGGGGACCTTGCTGGGCCCCTACGTCTTGCTGACATCTCCTCGAGGCGCGCGTGGATCGCCGACGACTTGTGTTCGTTACGGACGGTTACGGGTCGGTTGGACGGCGAGCTACCCACTGCTCGCCGGCCGCAAGCCCGCGACTACAATAAATTCATGGCTGATGTCTGATCTTGTGAATGGTTTTATAGGGTTTAGATAATTTACTGAATTTTAGATGCAAAAATGTTATTAAGATTACGTTGTATAATACTCCCGACAGGGTTTCAATCATGGTGGCAATTGGCCACCACAGTTAGCCAAGAATGTAGGAAATATTATAATGCACATGTATGATCGAAAATACAAGTGCAGTCTCATATTCCAATGGGATGTCAATCCAACACGACCAGGAAGAGATCAGATCCATGATCAATGGATGACTGTGCTTTCTAAGCTCCGGGGATGTTGCATGTCAAACTTTCAAACTCCAGACTGCTACAGAGAAATCCCTAATGGAAGAATCAAGGGTTTTATTTCCACGTCGACCAAAATACAATATTATTACTTCATTTCTGAGATTCGAGCTCAGAACCAACGAGCCAGCAAAAAGTATGGAATCCCCCGAAAAAACAGGGATACGAGGTAATATTTATAATACTTCAGAGTATGTAATTTTTAGGGCTAAATCATGAGCAAATAATAATTTATTGTGCACAAATTTTTACAAGTTTTTTGAAAACGCTAGAAATCAACTATTTCACATACTTGACCACTGTCCAGCAGGTGTAAAATGGATTTGAACAGAGTTTTTTTGTCTTAAAAGTAAACGCAGTTACACAGATGTCGATGGGTGATATGATAGGTCTTGGAGTGGCGAACCGGTACGTGTTCGCGCTCACTAGATCATCGGTCCACCTTGTGGGAAAGACTTTTGAAGATGTGGTGAGTGTCGGTGGAATCCGATGGATGAGAGACGCACGAAAAACTCTTTGGCCCAAACACTTATTCAATTATATATTAGTGGAGAAGAAAGTTTGGAAAGACTTGGGGGAGGCCTTTGCCCAGTAGTGGGACAGCAACGGCTAGAAAAAAAAATATTAGTGTATATACAGGGTTATTTTTGTAAAACACTAACAATCTTGCAGGACTGTATTACTAACATTATAAACAACAACTTTAGTTCTATGACTTTTTACAAAAAATAATTAATTTAGATACCAAAAACAAACCTTCAAGATTTTGTTGTTCTATCTAACACATTTCAACTCTGTGTTTTTGCTGTACCTACCTACGTATGTTTGACGGGACGCAAGCGCATCAAGCACTCCCACCACCCGATCCCGCTCCCTTCCGCTATTGTACTATCAATTGCTTCGCATAGACTTCCAAATATTTACGAACGTTCAATTTAAATATTTTTATTTTTGTGTGAAAATCTGATGAAATAAAATATGATAAATTTAAAAAAATCATAGAACAAAATTTGTTGTTTATGATGTTAGTAACATAGACCTGAGAGGTTGCCATTATATATTAATAATAATAATATAGTATATTCCACAACTATCACACAACGCCGTCTAGTTCCAAGCTAAGCAGAGCTTCAGTTAAAAAATCTACATTGTTTTACAAATAACCCTGTAATATGCGAAACCCGAAACACGTGTCTATATTTATGTAAAGAATCTCTACTTTAATTTGTTTTATTTTCTTGTTTCATTTCTTGTTATTATTATCTCCTTTATTTTTCATTTTAACATATTATTTTAAATTTTTAAATATTTCTTAAAAAAATAATTAAAAAAAAAAACATTTAAAAATATAAAAAATAGTTGTCCGCCGGTGTCGGGAGCAGGGTCCAAGCTACCGGTGGTTAGGGCTCCAGAGACAGGAACCTCCTCACAATACGAACCGTATCGAAGAGTACTGCCTTCTGTATCAGGCCCTTGATCCATCCACGCAACGCCAGCTTCGACAGATGGTCGTCGAAGCTTTATTATTATTATTATTATAATCTTTCATTCTTTTTTTTTTTACATTTCTTCTAATCTCTCCTTTCGCTGACCTGCTGTTAGAAATTTCTTTTTAAAATAAGTAGTACTTTTGTACTCTTTTAGTAAATTATAAAACAAATAAACAATTCCTTTAAGGCCTTTACATACGCAGGTACTAGATTTACAGAACTCCGAACTATTTCTGAACTCGTGAAAACAGAAGGAATTTCTGTTTATAAACTTGTGTGCATGAAAACGGAATGTTTTTACTATTAAACAGTTGAAATACAATATTTGGCCAGACTGAATTTTCCAAATATTGAATTTTCCAAGCACAAAAGGATTTACGCAAAGTGACATTTTTATCAACAATTATTAGCATTTCGATGTTTATTTTTGTACAGTGTTTCATATGACACAATGAACAACACTGAAAAACAACAGCATAAAAACTTCTATATTTAAGTGTATTTTATTTTTTAGTTCCCAAAACTCTAGGGTATGAATGAGACAATAGCAAAGAATCAACTGGCATGTGATTTCAATTTTCTTTTTGGTTTGCTTTCATTTTCAATATACAATAATTTGATAAATTCACGATTATTTATGTAAAACACCTTTACATGAATTATGATATCGTAAACATGTAGTCATTTGTAATTTGCAAACTCTTCTTCCCTAATCATCAACCGATTCCCTGGACGTAACTGGCCCCGACCTATCTAATATAACTCTCGGATCGTGGGGTCCGAGTGTTTACAAGTTGTATAAAGATTTGTCGAAACGTCTAGTTGACATTTCGCGTAGTCCTAGGGCCCTAGGGCATGCTTTTACTTCGGACAGAGGATAAGCATTGCTACACAGTGTGGCAATGCCGCCAGTCTTTTGGGCACATTACCAGTCGCCAGAGATGCGGAAGAGTTTTTGACGCCATATTTTAGTCTGATTTACTGTCTGACTGTCGTTTCACAAGTTTTACAGTCGACCAGTCACAAAAACATTACGAAAACTCGCAACAAATTAATCAGCCAAAAACCCAGTAGAAAGGCACATTTTCCCTGATCCCTTTACCATACAAATACATTTCTTAAAGGCAAGTAGAAAATAAGGTTAATAGACTGACAAATTGATTTAATAGAGGGTAAAACGTTATTGCTACTTAAGAACACCTGCTAGAAGGCAAACGGCATTTGTAAAGACCGCCTAAGACTGTTTTCGATCCTTAATAGAATATTTCTTTTATAATGTTATCTTAGGCTTTCGAAGTAAGTAGGTAATGCGTATTTGAAAGGCTCATTCAAGCGAAATGCTTTCGTGGAATGGAAATATATTTGGAGGTTCTAAGCAGCCTTGAGATAAAAATAAAATCAATGCTTCCAGAAGTTATATTGAGTGAAAACTATGTATATTTTATCATGAACAGGCCTGTTGGTCTAGTAGTTAGTGGCCCTGACTGCTATGCCGGTGGTCGTGGATTCGATTCCCACCCAGGACTCGTTTTCTTCCTGCCCTTATCCCATATTACTTGGGGTCGGTGCAACATGTTTTTTTCTTCCATTCAGTCCTGTCACCCGTCAAACTATCGCTAACTCCCTTTTCATATCATATATCATTTCATATCACTCCTCACACAATCTATCCATCTTTTCTTCGACCTTCCTCTCCCTCTCCATCTACCTATATGTATACTCAGAACTCTTTTAGTAATATGCGCTTTATCTCTCCTCTTCAAATGACCATACCAAGACAACCGATTACCTTTCAACTTTTCACTCACTGGCGCCATTTTCAAACTTCCCCTAATATACTAATTTCTCACTTTATCCACTCTCGTCACACCACTCATCCATCTCAAAATTCTGATCTCCGCTACATGCTATATTTTTTCTTTCTTCTTTTTCACAATTCCCTTCCAGGACAAATGTTTGTTACAAGGACAAAGGACAAGGTCTGATAATAAAGGTTATTATTATAATTATTTTAGTAAAGTGTCGGCACAACAACCGTCCTGTGCAACTCGCATCCATGGGATTCACCAGGCCATCGGTCCACCTTGTGGGAGGCCATTTTAAGTTTAATCTTAGCTTGGGTCAGAGGTGATAACCGTGTGTTAATGTTATAATTTTGTACATGTCTGTATTGCAAACCACGTATCTGTAATGTTAAACTTGGAAATAAATATTTATTATTATTCTCTTTATTTATTTTTGACACTTATACCATTACATTTTTAAATATTTTTTAACAAAATTATTATTAATAAAAACATTTAATTATATAAAACTATAGTTATCTGCCGGTTTCGGGAGCAGGAATTAAGAAACTCATTTAAGAAAAAAAAATGCGCTTCAGACCGCATGTTCACTATGCTTGCTGCCCTGTAATAGCCAATGATTGATTGCCTTTATATTGTTTTCGTGTTCTATTTTTTATTTATTTAATATTAACCAGTGCTATAATTAATTAATTAAATATTTGTTACTGTATTCACAAAGTATGGGACTATTCCACCCGCACCTATCAGAACCAATTCTTTCCAACACATCCACCCGTATATTTTAACCCTTAAGCGATAGACTTATGCGTGGGCTTATTTTCTACTTTTATTACTAATGGTTGACGTTTGACCACCATCTCAACTGATGGTACGGTACTGATGATCAATTACTATTATTCAGATCAGTGAGCGATGAACAAGTATCTAATTTGCCTTGAAGTAACCTATTCACTCGTGACTAAAGGACCCCCAGGTTATAGCCATCAACAAATACAAACTTCAGCTGGGAATTTCGCTTAGAACGTGTTGAAGTGCTTATTTAAATGAATTAGAACGGAATTAGACTTTAATTTTGAATGTGTTCATATCTTTTTTTGTTGGACATGGAATATTATTTAATGACATCTCCTGCTCTAAGATGGAGTGAGATAGCGTGTCAGACTTTTATTAACTAAGGCCCACCAGTGTTTCTTAAGTTGCCCTTTGCATTTTAGGACCACGGGTTTTTTTTTCAGAAATTACCCGAGGCACGAGTGGGGCATCTTTGAGGCGCGTGTGAACCTCTACGCGCCGTCTAGATTCTTACCGGACGGCCGGACCACCCATTGCAAGTCCTTGCCTACTATGGCCGGAGATTGTTCTTCGCCTTGCGATGATCGTGGCGTCTCCTGTCACGGTGGTAGGGACGTAAGGAAGTTCATTTCCTCGCTTATGCGGTCGTCTTTTTTGCTATCTTACTTCTTCGTAGGAGGAACGGCCCAAGCTGGGCTAAAGATGTGCCGTTGCCGGCAATATTGCTCGAAGTGGGATTTTAGCTGGCAATATTGCCACCAATATTCATATTTCGGGCAATATCGCCACCAATATTTCCACTTACCTTCCGAACTTACCAAGTCCGGTGAGGACATATGTCATACGGAAGAAGAAGACGCTGCAAAAAGAGACTTGACGTCGTGATTGTGGTGTGCCCAAAATGTCACACAGATAAAAATAACTCAGGTACCTAATGCTTACCTCGCGCCAAAAACATGGATTATACGCTTCGCTTCGCCTAATTAGAATTGAGTAGTACGGTAACTAATTAATGTGTTTACTCGAGCGGTAACTAAGTCTGAGTAGAAGTTAGTGACTTATTCCGAATTCGAAGCTCCTTCGAATTCATTGTGATTTGTAACATAGTCCTTGAGTTAAGGAAAATCGTAGAAACTTAAGTACGACTAGGTATACCTAGACTTTTTATCTTATTAGATATTTTTGGCTTATCTTGCTTGTTGTATAATTAAAATTATGATCGAAATAGTTAATTTATGTCAGATTTTTCAATCCATTTAGGTTTAAATCCAGGAATCTTCTTCTTAGTCGGGCACTTTTGTTAGAGTGGTCGTGGCTGTTGATGAACAGGACTGCGGCGCGCCGCCATCGTTTGCCTCAAAGACTGCGGCGTGTCGAGCGATGTATCTCCATTTCTGACGGTTGTTGGCATTACGCGCACACTGTACTGCGTTCGACTGCGTAGCCCTGGTAATGAGATCGGTCCAACGAGTCGGAAATCAACCGCGGGCTCTCTTGCCTTTAATGCGACCGTGAACCACAAATCTTTCCATCAAATCCTCTTTTCTGGAGATGTGCCCAAAGAACTTCAGTGTTCGTTTGCATAATTCTTCTTCTTCTTATCGTATCGATGGCAAAACTAATTAAATTCCTTAACTGGCCCTGAATTCGTCCACGGCAATTCCGTCCGCTGATGCTGTCATTAGGTCCCTACGTGAGCAGGCAACAGAGCACGTGACGCAGGACGGAAGGTGGGACATGGTCTGCGGAGAGACGCCGCACAATTGAAGAAAGACTATCCCGTATGTTAAGCTTTTTGAGGATAGAGTTATTGTCTCGAGTAATATTTATTACTTATTTCAGCGTGAACATACGGAACAACATAAGAAATTTCGCTTTTAAATTATAAAAATAATACTATATTTTGGTTTGACCTCAATAACAGCTATTCAAGACCTCGAGCACCAAAGTTAAAATTTCCAAATATCCTCCGAAAGTTTAACAAATCGGTATCTGAATAAATAATTGATTACCCTAAAACAACGTAATTAAAGATTAATTGTATTATTGATGGCAATCTAATGCATCAATTATTTAGGACGCTTTCAACTAAGATTTACTTTTATCAAAAATAGCGCTTGCTGCAACGAGAATAAGGAATCATTCTGCTTGTTTTAATCGTCTTGTTGACTTACCCATGGCGTTGAATTTGTTGTACGAGTATAGTATAAATAGTGCTAAGTTTTGAGTTCAAAGGCTAGTTGCCGTAAAAAATGTACTCTCGTAATTAGTCCGTCTTTTAGATTATTTAAAATAATAAAAATAAGGGCTACGTAATTTTTTATTTGTATATTATACAAAAATGGACAAAGATATAGCCCATTAAATTTACGTGTAACGTCACGCCCGTGCTGCATTTTTTCGCACTGGGTGACGTTACACGTAACTTTAATGGGCTATGTTATTTTTTGTTTAATCGAAAAAAGAAAAATACGTGTCCAATATTTTGTAATAATCTAAAATACGGACTAAATAAAATGTAATTATTTTGACCCTGGAAACTACACTATTCTCAAAAATATCTATGCTTGACCCAGCCGCTCGATTCGAGTCCTCTCCCCAGGGACGCTGTAAACCTAGATCCAATTTTTTAAAAATAATTCCTTACTTTTAGATTATCACAATATACATATTATGACATCAGCATTGGTGGTGGAGCAGTGGTGGCCGAGTGGTAATAGCCCCGACTTACGAGTTTTAGGCCGCGGGTTCGAACCCAGCCTGGCGCATTACTTTGTGTAATTTATTATATCACCACTGCTCTCAAAACGGTGAAGGTAAACATCGTGAGGAAACCGGCATGTCCTAGAACCAAAAATTTGAATACATGTGACATTCACCAACCCGCACTGGGCCCGCGTGGTGGATTACGGGTCATTTCCTCTCCTAGAGAGGAGGCCTGAGTCCCAGCAGTGGTAATTAAAAAGGATGATGATGATGATGATTATGACATCCTCATAGGCTAGATAGTGCCAGATAACCGTAGAATAACGGTCCTTGACCGTCCTACATTTATTGACATTCTCAACTTTAAAAACAAGGCTTATAGTCCTTTGAACCGTCTGGCCAAAATTATGTGGACGCACCTCTCGCACCCGCCTAGGCAGTACGCAAATCTGTAGCATTTATTTGCGGTCAGCCGCGCCCGGAAAGCGCGTGGCTGACCTTTAAATCCATTTTCTTTGCGAAATATTAATTGATTTACATATTATGCAATGTTCATTTTGAAGTATTTTTAACCACCAATTTTTATGTGTAAAAATGTTTCTAAAGATCAAGTTGCGAAATTGCTAAATATTTTTTTTAGACAAAAGTATCAATAACACGGAAACATCAAATGTTGATAATGTTATTCATGAATCTATAATGCACATATATTTTTTTCGAACCTATTAACCTGGCTGTTAACGAGAAGTAGGCTGTCGAAGTCACTGTTTTATGGCACTTTTCGGGCGCTTGGGCCTTAACTAGCGAGAAGTCAGACAGAAAAAAATACTAAGTTTCATCCTCCAATTGGGTATAAGGAGGCTTTTTATAAGGAATTTATCTACTACAGTTTGATTTATGTCTTTGGGCCCTGTAAATGATAATTACCTCGCTCCTCTCTAATATACGAGCACCTAATCAATCTTTTTGCTTATTCACATATATCATTTTCGAGGGGCACTCCTACTTTTTTTTGAAGGTGAGAAGTCATCCTATGACTTTTGTCTGTTTTGACACTCTAGGTTGGAGCGGAGGGGGGAGGACATGCCCGACTTTTATTGACTTCAACCCTACCTACATATATTCAGCATCTATGGTTTTCTAACATCATTTTGACGAGCCCGTGAAACACTACGCACCGTCATGTCGGTTGGGTCCGAGCCTTGGTCGAGGTCATGGTCCGGAGCGAGGAGGAGTGGTAGGCGGTCGCCGACTTCTGCGAAGCAGTAATGCTCGCTAAGGAGGTGGCCGACCTCATCAGGCAACGGCGCTCTCGCCGCCGCCGGGATTCCGATCCCAATTTCCAGCCTCCGTAGGAGCAGGCTTGCGGACAGTGAGCAATGGGTAGCTCGCTATTCGGCCGAAATCGAAACCACGACCTTCTGGCATAGCTGTTAGGGTGACTAACCACTAGAACAACAGGTCAGTCAAAACAACAAACGAGTCAGTTTCGCTTCCAATCTAGCCAGTTGCAGCTAAATACCGGGCTTGCGGACAGTAAGCAATGGGTAGCTCGCTGTCCGACCGTCCGGTAAATGTCCGGACCGCACGCCTCAAGGAGTTGCCAGCAACAGCAGGGTCCCAGCCGGG
Organism: Mythimna albipuncta; assembly: GCA_929112965.1. Lineage (NCBI taxonomy): Eukaryota > Metazoa > Arthropoda > Insecta > Lepidoptera > Noctuidae > Mythimna > Mythimna albipuncta. The sequence continues at coordinate 6,884,951 of OV815973.1, forward strand.
TCGAAGCCTTCTGGGGCCAATGTTATCCGAAAGGGAACCCGAGCCCCGGTATGAAGGCTTGAAGGAACGGGGTGGGTTTTTAGTCAGTAAGAGTCTGACACTATTTCCCGTTCCGCCCAAGAGCGGGGGTTGTCATTGGATGATTTTCCCCATCATAAAAAAAAGCTATATACCAGTATTTTTGGAGTAACTGATTTATAGAAGAAAAATAATTGTACGAGAAAAATATGATTTTCCTATCTTACATCTTTACCTCTTCGGGGAAAATATGAGCAATGTTTTGATATTTGAACAACTTTTCGAGGAATTTCAAGTTTTGGTGATAAGAAGCTTTTATTCAGGTACTTTTTACGTTTTTTTCCTATGTAGGGACAGGTTCTTGTTTGTTATTCTCGATTCCTAGAACCGTTTCTTTTCGTCTGGGGCTTTATGTGGCGTTTCCAATAGAAACATGTCACTACCAGTGAAATCCAACTAGGTAGTCTTAGGTTTATTCAATAAAGGAGATAATAAGTTAGAAAGGTTGCCAGGTATAGTTGAAGTTTTCATGGAAACCGATGTTGGATATAATAATAATCTATTAAAATAAAAATCAATACTGCTTTTCGTTGTAATTTTCTAACTCAAGAACGGGCTCACCTATCCAAGCTTAGGTTTAGGCTATATCTGACAATCCTGTTTACTTAGGTATCTTCTTTGTTGACCGTACCCAAAATTATGTTTTCCACGCAGATTCATGGGAAAAAGTATATGCGGAAGCTCTAATTTCGACATGGTTGGAAAGTGGTAGAATAAGTACAAACTAAATTTTAGCATAGTATATCATAATCGGCCTATAATGTTTCCATAACCGGGACTCAGGCCTTCTGTCCAGGAGAGAGAATGGGCCGTAATCCACTACGCGGGCCTATTTTTTTTATTTGGTGTGGAAAATCATCCAATGACAACCCCGGCTCTTGGGCGGAGCGGGAGATAGTGTCAGACTCTTACTGACTAAAAAATTCACCCCGTTCCTTCAAGCCTTTATACCGGGGCTCGAGTTCCCTTTCGGATAACCCTGGCCCCAGTAGGTTTCGACCCCAGTGCGGTAATACATGCCGGATTCCTCACGATATATTACTTCACCTTTTTGAGAGCAGTAGTGATGAAATAACTAATATTGTTTCTTTTCAATATTGAACAGCTTTTCCTAGGTTTCAGAAGTCTCCTTAGACTGAGCAGAATCTTTCAGCCTTAGATATTGTTTTAATAGAGAACTTTGTTTAAGTTTTGTTATAGTTTCAAACTTGAACTTTCTATGAACAACATAGTCGTATTCAAAAACGGGTAAAAGTATTCTTTGTAAGTTCAAAATATCAGCTCAATGAACTAGAATAAACAATATTATAACAACAACAAATAACTAATCATTGGGCAAAGACTGCAAAAAATTAATGGACATTCTCGAAGTCTGATTTTTCATTTAATTTAAAAAATAATAAAAAGTTTAAGAAACCCCGATAATAACTGTCATTATTAAGTGAATAACGAGAAAAAACCACGAAAGCGAAGAAAATATCAAAATCTAGATAAAACTTTCTCAGATAAGTGAAAACTTCAGTTTCCAAGTCGCAAACATTTTATTCCCACTAAGTTCCAACAAAAAGCGAGTGACACCAGATATTCTCAAAGTTTCCACTCCTATTCCATTTCCATTCAGTTTTCAAGCGAAGTGGACGTCATAAGAATCCCGTGTCCCACAGAAATGGTTCTCCGATAGTATTCCTTGCTATATTTCTTTTGATATATACCCACACCCGGCAACTGTATGGTCACGTAGAATCTTGGCGGGCGGATCCGTTCTTCCATTGTTAGTGTCACGGATGAATAAGACCAGAGTGTTTAAAGTATTGAAATACTATGACTAGTGTTTTTCTCTCCAAGTGGGTATCAATGGGACGAGCGTGCGGATGATGAGCTTGCCATTAACTTCGAATTGACAGCGCTTTGTGTTTTTAGTAATACTAAAGGAGCCCATTAGGACTGGTGACAGCTATGGCTGCCTGCTTCCTCCTCTTTATTTAATCTAAATCATTTGTATATGAAAAATGACTCGCCTTTTTTTGGATAGTTGTGTAAAATATCAACTGTAAGAAGCCAGTATATTGTGCATCGCTAAACGTGACTAATGGAATACACACTCTGAAGCCAAACTTGCTGACTGAGCAATCTTTACGCCATGACATAAGCTATTCTTGTGTAACTCGTGCTAACGTGCGAATAACGTTGTGATTAATAGCCTGGCATATCAAACAATGTAATGCTTTCATAATCATTTTTTAGAGCTGATTGGAGCAATATTAGTGTCCCGTCATTGTCTGCGAAAAATGCGGTTTATCACACTAGTATTATAAAGGCGAAAGTGAGTCTGGGTATGTTTGTTACTTTTCCACGTTTAAAAGGCTGAATGGAATTCGTTCAGATCATGTTTGGAATAGCACATGGAAAACTTGTTACTCTAGAAGCATTTTTTCTTGGGATAATTTTCCATTATCGCGTGGAAAAGCCGCTGGCAGCAGTAGTGTTTGTATAAACCAAAAAAAAAGTAGTGGTTGCCGTGTGTAACAGCCCTGACTTACAGAGTTATAAGCCGTTAATCCGAACCTAGACAGGTGCCTTCCTTTGAGTATTTTATTTAATCTGCTTTTGAAGACGACGAAGGAAAACCACTTAACGAAATCGGTAGATATGTTTTACTACTACAAATTGTGACGTCTGCGGACACTCTAGTTCCACATATTAAATCTGTCCACTCTCTCCCATAGACATAAGGCTTTTATCCCAGCTGTGGAAACATTATATAGTGCGCTGAATACCGATCCTTTATCCAAAGTACATTCTCTGCAGATTTTTTCTTTAATTCCTTTGTAAAAATACAACTAGTGAAATATTTAAAGTTCATTTTTATGAATACTTTAAAACTCAAAAGACTTCAATGAACTCCTGTCGCAGTTGATAATGTACATGAAATAAGCATAAAGGGAACGTTGAAAAGATACTTTAGTATTCCATTTGTAACTTATTCTGTGTCCACATGAACGCTACACAAGGTACAAAACTTAGCCGCGTTCTGTTGTGACATTTATCCGATTTCCCTTTGTGACCGCGCGCGTTTCTATTAGGGTTGGTGCACAATTATTGTGTCAAAGCGTTTCGTACACAGACCATCACCAGTTTTCACGCTTTTCAGTTAGACGATAATAATGCGATCACGGTACGGCATTATGCACCAGCCGTATGGTTTTGCGAATTATTGATTGGTGCAAATGTGTTGGTATATTGGGCCAACATTTTGCTCCGTAGATAATTATGAGGTAATTTATGTCGACGAATTCGAGTTTATAATAATTCTGTTATTAGTATGTTATTCGATATTCATTCATTCGCATCGTGTTGTGGAAATTATAGCGAATCAGTAGACGAATTTTGAATAATATAACTTCATGTTTACGAAGTGATTATTAGTTGCTGGTATATTGAATAATTAATATTATTTGTAGAGAATTATGATGCATTGCTGTCAGTTAGTTCTACTGTTCGGTGAACTTCATCAATATTATCATCGGTTTATCAATTCTTGTTATCATAATCAGTTCAGCCAAAACGTACAGCTTTTTAGGGTTCCGTAGCCAAATGGCAAAAAACGTAACCCTTATAGATTCGTCATGTCTGTCTCAGTGGTGTGCCTACCATATAAGCCAAAAAGCCTGGCTTGCCCTACCAAAACCTCACCTAATTCATAGAACACGACCAATCAATTAATTATCACAAAAATCTAAACTTTAAACTTCGCGCGCTTACGCGGTTACGCTAAGTTGCCACTGTGTTGTGTGAAATTCAAAAATCATTCATAAGACGATACCAGGGCGAAGCGAGGATGCCATTCTGAGCGAAATCTCTCCGATCTCACTCTAACACTTAACAAAAGAAAGAGATGAACACTAATGTGTTGTTGTCTTTTTCTGCCTCAAAGGCTTTTATGAGGCTTTATCTTCTATCTCAACTTTTGATATAAATACGTCAAATTTTGAGTGTGTGTGGGTGTAATTTGTTATTGTGTGCAAATCCTCGTCGAACATTTTGTTCTAAAAAAAAGCAGGGCTTTGGTAAATTTATGAATGACAGAAATTTTTACGCATATTATAATACGAGGCGCCCTCTATGACGCGTAAAGTTGTACGAACTAAAAAGTACTCAGTTCAAATTTGCTTTGATCGGTTATCGTGTTGTACGTAATTATTGTTTTGTTTTTTTTTTTGTTTTCCGTCATTTAACAGTTTATGAATTCGGAAACTATACTTGTGGTTGTGTGTGGATATTATTATGTGTGGAATTGATATCAATGGCCAGGTAGGGTTTGAGTTTTAAAGATAAATATAATCTTGTAACTTTACTATTTTGAATATTTCTCAGAAAAGTTAATAACAATGCTTGGAATACATCAGGTATGACTCAAATAACTTTGCTAGTGCCATGAAAATTCTCAAAAGTACTTGAACGCTGTTATTTCCTTCTTTATACATGGCTTTGACTTTGACTTTGGTAAACCGCCAATAGAAAGTTGGTTCTCTTTCTCGACAGTTAAGTGATAAGAGTGTTTTAAAAAAGCGAACAACGAAAAGCTACCGCTGTTTCAATTGTGAGTATTTGCCAATAATATTACATATTATTATAACGAACAAGTGTTTGAAACACCAAGATTTAAAAAAATATGTATTAGTTACACATTCATAACTAGATGGCGTTGGCGTCAAAACAGTAACATTAGATCAGTACCTAGTACTCGGTTGTTTTATTTCACACTCAACTCAACCTTACATTAAATATTCATTATGTTCAAATTAATCGTTGTAATAGTATTGGCTGACCATCCCAGCCGGCCGGTACTCGACAACAAGAGCGGCTTTCCGAATTATCTTTGATTGCAATTGAAAATCAGCTGTTGGTAGAATAACGTTCACAAACTTTTTACGTTGGTGTAAGTAATACAATCATTTTTAAATAAAGATAGACAATTTGAATTAGAATACGATTTTTTTTTCTATTCATGTACCTATTCAAACTTTACGATTATTGGTATGATGATAAAGTTGTTGTGGTGAAGCTTTTGTTATCATTATTTATTACTTACTATTAACCTTTCAATTGTGATAATGACAGACACAATTGAAAGACAATAGGTGCGCGAACGCCGGCGTTCGCTTGGGGTTTAATGAATTAACATTATAATTGTTAATAGTAGTGGAGCAATTCAGAAAAATCAGCATTACTGCACTGATGACACGTGGTAGCACGAGATTTTTTTTTGATAGGTAAGTAGTAGTTAGGTCAAGATTCCTTGGCTTGCCCCATGTTAAGGCATCAGGCACGCCACTGGTCTGTCTGTCTGTCTGTCCGTCCGTCCGTATGTCACAGCCACTTTTTTCCGAAACTATAAGAGCTATACTGTTGAAAATTTGTAAGTCGATGTAATCTGTGAACCGCATTAAGATTTTTACACAAAAATAGAAAAAAAAACAATAAATTTTGGGGGTTCCCATACTTAGAACTGAAACTCAAATTTTTCTTTTTCATCAAACCCATACGTGTGGGGTATCTATAGATAGGTCTTCAAAAATGATACTGAGATTTCTAATATCATTTTTTTCTAAACTGAATAGTTTGCGCGAGAGACACTTCCAAAGTGGTAAAATGTGTCCCCCCCCCCTCTAACTTCTAAAATAAGAGAATGATAAAACTAAAACAAATATATGATGTACATTACTACAAAAACTGCCAACGACAATTGGTTTGAACGAAATCTAGTAAGTAGTTTTTTTTAATGCGTCATAAATCGAAAAAATACACTATTATTAAAACATCGATCAAAGTTACAACACATTACAAGAACTTCTATATTATGTTACTAGCTGCTACGGAACCCTTCATGGGCGAGTCCGACTCGCACTTGGCCGTTTTTTTCATTACCTAGTTGATTAGCATACCTGTGTAACCTCTAGCCAAGTTGCAAATTTACAATAGTTAACGCTAGTAGAAAGCTTCAAATGTACGGGAATGACGTCATCTCAACGCTCAGTCACGTGGTCAGAACAAAAGAATTGGCGGTAAGGTCAACTCAAAGCGTTCGACGCAAGCGAAACGGTTGTAACTTGGCTAGGGGGGCTGAATAGAATTTGGGTGGTTAGTTGAACGGCGATGTTTAGTAAAAAAGGGTTGTGACTTCTCCATTGAATCACCACATCGACTGATTCTGTGCTTTTCATAACCACAGGGCATCGCCGGCTCTCATTTCTTGGTCCACCAACGATTGGTCCATTGGCCTGTCCTGTGGGTGACCTTGCAATACAGCAACTCTAAACTTTTTGATCCTGTCAGGTGCCATATGCGAGCCATATGATCCAATCCACTGCCTAATTTGGAAATTGAAATCAACTCTTAAATAATAATCTACTATTTAAGGTTCATACTCATAGGGTAAAACAGGAGCCTATTACAGTTGCCATCACGGATTTTGAGCGCTCGGCGTCAGAGTGGGAATCGCTTTGCACATTCCATACATTGGCGAGCCAATCGTCTTCGTTGTTAGGTACATGCGGCAACGCAAGGAACGAATTAGGAGTGACGTCTATGACGCTATGGCGCGGCGAGCCAATCATTGACACTTCACGCCCCCGCGTCTCACTTCGCACCACTAAAGAGGCCGAATATTTGACTTCTGCGCAACCGCTCAAGATCCGTGATGGCAACTGTACTAAGACTCCGTTGTCTGTCCATCTGTATGTCAGTCTCTCACCAGGCTGTATCTCATGAACCTTGACAGTTGGAATTTTCACAGTTGATTTATTTCTGTTGCCGCTATAACAAAAAAAGGGAATAAAATAAAAATTTAAAGTCCTACTTAAATATTTATTTTATAAATAAATCGTGTCAATTAAATAGACCAGATTTTTTTGCCGTTTTTATAGACAGCGGTTAGGAATCCTTAGTCGGACTCGCGCTTGTTTTTAGGGTTCTGTTACCAAACGGCAAAAAACGGAACCCTTATGGAATCGTCATGTCTGTCTGTCTGTCCGTCCGTATGTCATAGCCACTTTTTCCGAAACTATAAGAACTACACTGTTAACACTTGGTAAGCAGATGTATTCTGTAAATTGCATTAAGATTTACACACAAAAATAGAAAAAAAAATACAATAAATTTTGGGGGTTCCCCATACTTAGAACTGAAACTTAATTTTTTTTTTTTCATCAAACCCGGTACGTGTGCTGTATCTATGGATAAGACTTAAAAATGACCATGTGGTTTCTAAAATCATTTTTTTCTAAACTGAATAGTTAGCGCGAGAGACACTTCCAATAAAATGTGTCCCCCCCACACCTGTAACTTCTAAAATAAGAGAATGATAAAACTAAAAAAAAAATATAATGTACATTAAATCTCTACCGAAAATTGGTTTGAACGAGATCTAGTAAGTAGTTTTTTGTAATACGTCATAAATCTAAAAAAAATACATTGTTTTTTAAACATTGATCAAAGTTACAACGAACTACAAGAACTTTTATATTATGTTACTTACTGCTACGGAACCCTTCCTGGGTGAGTCCGACTCGCACTTGGCCGGTTTTTTTTATTTACCAGACCAGTGTTTAAATTATAACTTGACTAAAAGTTCAGATGGTACTTTCTGACGGTTTAATGAACATTCATCGAGACACATAAATCGCGAGTCTAATCTAAATAACATCACTCGCGACACGAGAATTTGAAACGCGTTCAAATAGCGCTTCGCACAGAGATTGTTTGGATTCATTAAGTGAAATAGTTTTCTAATTCATGACTATTGACTTTGCAAAATTACTTAGAGTATCGCTTTATTAAAATTCTTAAAGTTCCATTTAAAGTGTAACAGAAAATATTTGATTTGGTATATTAGAATTGACAGAATTTGTAAGCATCATACAAATTCTGCGAAATTTTATATGATGATCAGATTAAATAAACACTGATATATTTGTTTAATGTGGAACCTACCGTAATACACGAATGAATGATTTAAGTCTCCCAAAAGGGCAATTATGGCTCTCCATTACTTCATTGATCCTATCAGTCATGGACGTATCTACAGAAAAACCAAGGTTACTGATAAAGCCCGAAGAATCGCCAAATTAAAGGGCAGTGGGGGCATGGCACATTTGCTCGCAAAACTTTGAGAGTGGGACCTGCGTACTATGCAGTTTTGGAAGACTTCCCACAAGGACCCATGACTTGGTGACGGTCATGCGGCCAATAGTCCACTTGTTCCTAAAGGACTTCAAATAAAACAGATCTGACCCCCTAGCCAAGTCTTACGTTTCGTTTCGATTTTCTTGCGTTGAATGCCTCGAGTTGTGCTGCAAAACCCAATGGAATTAAAATATTTTTATGCTGGCAAACTGGTTACAGGTCAACTTTTTTATATTTGTGATCTTACTAAAGTATTAAATCGACCTTGTACCGTTCCCACTACTGGTACTCAGGCCTCTTCTCTAGGAGAAGGAATGAGCCATAATATACTACCTGGGCCTAATGCGAATTGGAGGATGTCACATGTCTTCGATTTTTTGGTTCATAGTCATAGTCATAGTCATTTATTAAATAACAAGAATCTTGTATCTGAATCACATAATTAATTATAGATTTCCTCACGATGTTTTCCTTTATATTGAGAGCAGCGTTGATGAAATATTTTTTTTAAAGTAATGCGCTAATAATAATTTACTTACAATTGTGACAATATATTTATCTCTTATTATTAGGTAATAGATTAAAAATTAAACTGTGTTTTTTACGTAAATATCGTATAGTCATGTAAGTAACATCGCTCCAGCTATCTATTTATCTATTTTAATAGATAAATATGTTAGTGTGAAGTAAAGATCCATTGTAATTTATATTATTAGCTACTAGCTTTTGCCCGCGGCTTCGTCCGCGTACATAAAATATAGCCTATTTCACTCAGAAAAAAAGCTACTTTCTATCGTTCAAAAAATTTTAGTAATCTGACTAGTACTTCTAGAGCCAAAAAAAGAAACTTTATATCCCTCTTTGTTATATTAGTTTAGATTATAAAAGTCCACGTGTAGTTATTTCGTTCTATTTAATTACGAATAAAATCAAATACAGTTTGCAGTTAAAAGGATCATGGCGAAGTCCCGAACAAAATTTTGCTGGCATATTTTTAAGCTATCTAAAGAGGTCCTGGTAAAAAAAAAAAACTCTACAGTACACACATAACTTTACTATTTTAAACACACTGTGTCTACATCTTTCATCCAACTCTCCTGTCGCAGGACCGCTGGAAGAAATTTTGTATGAATTAAGCTGTACATTATTGTGCTTGTTTCATCCATCCATCCGGCATCCTGCTGGACATAAGTAGGTCTCCTCCAAGCGTCGCCACATCCACCGATCCTGTGCGTCTCACATCCACCCCATTCCCGCGACTCCCATCAGGTCGTCGGCTAAGTGTTTGTGTCTACATAAATAAATATCAATATAAAAATCCTTACCTAAAACAAACTGAAACTTAAAGCAAATGTAAACTAATCATTCAGAACAGGTTTGACAAACAAAAATCAAGCTAAAAATATGTGCAACAAATTGAACAAACTTGTGGTTCTAGCGAGTCAGTTTTTTTGCTTGTTTGGTTTAATTCTCCTCGGCTCGTACGTCAAATCGTTGCGAAACGAGAGTTTTGGTACCACGCCAGTTTCCGAAACGCAGTTTTATATTTCACTTGTTCAACGTACAGACCGTTTCTTTTTCCTTTTTCGTGGCTTTTGCTTGAATGTTTATGGGGAATTAAGTTTTTAAAAATTCGAATTTAATTTTTTGTACCAACTTTGCTCGACGTGGAGATGAAATTTTAATCTTTGTTTATTTTTTTTTTTGGTAATGCTATAGCTTGAGAAAATAATGTTAGAAAATTTTCTATGAACTCATCTTTGTCTTTCTCCTCTTTTACCATTTCATTTGCACGACCCATTTATTTCTTCCATGTTATCTTGTCAACCGTCTTATTATTAGTGATTCCCTTTTCTTTCCAATCACTCCTCACACAATGCTTTCATCTTTTCTTTGGCCTCCCTCTCCATCCCACCCATAAATCTCTCTCTAATTATTAGCTCTTAACTATTTTAGTAATATGCGTTTACCGTGTCACATACTAAGCCAAATGATTTTCATTCAATTTTCCAGTAATTGGCACCACTTTAAAACTTCATCACTTACTCCTTCAAAACGGCTTGGATCTTTAAAAAGTTTTTACACATAAAAATTGGTAGTTAAATATTCTTCAAAGTGAACATTGCATATGTAAATCAATCAATATTTCGCGGAGAAAATGGAATTAAAAGTCAGTGGGGCTCTGTCCGAGCGCAGCTGACTGCAAACAAATGCACAGATAGTCGTACTGTCACCTAGACGGGTACGAGAGTAGTGACCATTTAATTTCGGCCAGATGGTTCAAGGGACTATAAGCCTTAATACGTCGACATTTTTTCGTAAGTCATATGTTTTGTTTCACTTATACCAGGAACTACAGATGGATCGTAATTTGCATCCTCCACGGGCATTTTATGTAACACGTGCTTTCAGTAACGTCGGGCGGTTTTTCAGGAATTCACATAACGTTGTAAGAAGAGCGGAGACAATAAATTGTTTTGTTATGAACAGTATAAAGGTATATATTAAGTCCTCTGTTTTATAACTTGTTTTAGGGATTCCGTAGAAGAAACAAGGTTATCGATATAGCTCGAAGAATCGCTAAACTTAACCATAGGCAGGGCACACTACACGCAGAACAGATGGGGCCAAAAGGTTCTGGTACAATGACTTGCACCGGAAGACGCAGCGTTGGAAGGTCTCTCGCAAAGTCAACCGATGACCTGGTGAGGATCGCGGGAATCCGATGGTTGCGAAACGCACAGGACTGGTCGGTGTGGCGGCGCTTGGGGGAGGCCTATGTCCAACAGTGGACATCGACGAGGATGCCGTACCTCAGTCGGTAAAAAAAGGAAAGCTTATAAAAAAAAAAATGATTCGTGTGTCAAGACAATAAACGCATGAAGAAAACTAAAAAGAAAGTAAGCTGAAAGGAGCAGCAAAAATCCAAACTTCTGAGTTAATGCAATTTAAAGATAAATCCGTTTATGGCGCATATCGATGGTGAAGTGCCAATACCTTCTGTCATTTTTCGAGAAAAATACATTTTACTATACCCGCACACGGGCCTCAAAAAAACGCCGCCACAAAATAAAAAAAACGCTAGAAGCGGCCACAAAAAAAGCTAAAAACGGCCGCAAAAAACAGCTGAAGCGCGCGACACCTCTTGTGTACGGTGAAGCTTGAAGCCACTTCAAGCGTTGTTTTGTGGCATCGCCGCACACGACCCACAAAAAAAGGCCGCCTCAAAATGAAGCTTAAAGCGGCGTTTTTTTGAAGCCCGTGTGCGAGGACAATTAGTACTTATAATTTTAATGTGTGCTACCGCATGTTTTCGCAAAATCTCTGATGCGGATATTTTGCGAAGTTGCAACTGCATCAAATTAAATTGTGAAATCTTCTTCTAATTAAACTAATGAGTCAATCTATAGTATTATCTCGTATTTTTTATAGATGTATGTGCTGTGTAACGACTAAAACAGAAGTTATTAATATTACCTTCAACAAATTAGTTCCTCGTGGATATTGCGATGTAAAATTGATGTAGTTTAATATTTCAAGTGTCTTTGTAACTAGACAATATTTGGAATCATTGCAATCAGCGAAGTATGCTGAGAAGGTTGACTTGATACATTTGCTGTCAAATAATATAAAAACATTAGAACATGTACATCCATATTCTAATCTACATATACACTAATATAAATTCCAATTCTTTTGTTCTGACCACGTAACTGAGCGTTGAGATGACGTCATTCCCGTACATTTGAAGCTTTCTACTTGCGTTAACTATTGTAGATTTGAAACTTTGCTAGGGGTACTGGACCGATTTCAAAAATTTTTTCACCAGTAGAAAGCTCCTTTATTTCTGAGTAGTATAGGCTATATTTTATGTACGCGAGCGAAGCCGCTGGCAAAAGCAAGTGGTATACACATTAACTATTTATACTAAGATATAGCTATCCAAGTGAAAAATATTCATCATCATTTCAGCCGAAAGACGTTCACTGTTGGACATAGGCCTTCCCAAAGCTGTCGCTGACCCACAATGATTGATCCTGTTCGTCTCGCAACCACCGCATTCCCACATGCGTGATCGCATCAGGAATGAAGATATTCGCAGGAGAACCTAGGTCCTCGAAGTAGCACGAAGAATCCCCAAACCTAAGTGGCAGTGGAGCAATGGTGGCCGAGTAGTAATGGCCCCGGCTTACGAGTTGTAGGTCGCAGGTTCAAACCCAGCGAGGCGTATTACTTTGTCATTGTCATTTATTTCATCGCCACTGCTCTCAAAATAGTGAAGGAAAATATCGTAAAGAAACCGGTATGTCCTAGAACCAAAAATTCGAAGACATGTGACATTCACCAACCCGCACTGGGCCCGTGAGGTACCACCATTAAAAAGGCTTATATGATGATGACGAAGTGGCAGTGGGCAGGGCACATTAGGTACTTGTAGAACAGAATCATTCATCATCATCATCATTTCAGCCGATACACGTCCACTGTTGGACATAGGCCTCCCCCAAGCGTCGCTACATCGAACAAAACCATTAATAAAATTGAATCTTACATACGTATCGAAGCCACCAATAATATATATAAATAACATTCAAATTAAAACTACGAAGTGGTGTTTCTGCACGTTCACGAAGCTGATTACGAGTCAACTTCTGTTCAGTACAGTAGTGGAAAGTTCCGCAAAGTTGAGCGGTAAACGGAATTTGTACTTCAATAAATATTTCAGCAGTCTACTTGGGAATCCACAAACATCTTATCTACAAAGTTTGTGGAATATTTTGGAAGTTTTGCGCTTAAGTATAAAATGATTAAGATATATTTTTTCATCGTGCTTCAACAGATTTTTTTATTACGTAGGATGAAATATTGGTTTGTGGTAATTTTATTTTGTAAAGTTTTAGTCCGTGGGTTTGCTTCCATCTATTACATTAAAATCGTGAAGTATTCGACAAAGAAAAGTAAAATCATCGATATAATATGTACTACGCACTAGATTAGGTGTGCCGAACACTCACTTCAGTCGACTCCCGTGTAACGTAGACTGTACACCTTGGACATTATACTAGGCTGAACGAAACGCGTAAGTGCCACGAAATTCATGGCGCTTAAGACATTATGGTGGCGAAAAAAGTATCCTCTAAAAGCTGTCTTAGCGCTGCACGTTTTAATAGTTCTGTTGGAGGGCATAATGCCAATGTAGCCCTGCAGCGAACTTTTGTTTTAACTTTTCAGTATTTTGACAAATAGTTTCAAAAAAAGGGCTTGTCTATCACTAGATAATAAGTCAATAAGCAACATAGTTACATTTAGCTATATTGTAGCTTTGGAAAACTGCAGTATTAATCATGTTATATCTCATTAATTTGCTTTAGCTGTCGATTTTTCACCAGCTGTTCGACATTTCCTTATTTGGTGCTGAGCAGTGATATCGCTGTTGTCAGCCAACACAATAACACATATTTGAGAATGTAAATGATCCCAGTATTCACCTTTATGTTAGTGTGATTTTACCTACATATAAATTATGTACTGAGCAATAAGATATATTATGTATATAGTCATATTTTCATTATATATTAACTTCTATTATTCAAGAAATAAGAGTACGATAAAATGATACTTATATACTTAACTATAAAAACGCGTAATTTAGAACCAATTGTCTTGCACTATATTTCTTGAATCGCAGAAGTTAAGTCAGACAGAAAACTAATACAATGTATATATCTTATTGCTCGTGATTGGACACAAGTTATATTTGTACTAGCTTTTGTCTGCGGCTTCGTCCGCATTCATAGAATAAAGCAGCTTTCTACAGGTGAAAAAAATTTCGTAATCGGATCAGTATTTTCAGAGATTACCTAAACATAAAACACACTGTGTCTACATATCTTCTTCAACTGTTCTGTCGTAGGTCTGCTGGAAGAAATTTCGTTAGAAATAAACAGGTCCTTTGTACTCTTTTATCCTTATTTGCTCTTTTCGATTTTAAGTGTTTGTGTGTACATATATAAATAAATAAAAAACATGAACAAAACTTTACCTCTTTATAATATTAGTGAAGATTTATAAAAGAAAAAAGGTCTCTAAATTAAATAATGATATAAAAAAAATATGTTCAAAAGTCAGATCACCGCATTATGCCGAACTAATGAGGTGAAAACCCGTAACAAAATAACAATGTTCCCAAATATAAAGCCGAGTAAATTCGCTAAAATCTCAGAACCATGTTTCATGATTATAAGTATTAAGCTTGTTTCAATAAACCCGGGCTATGTTTAAAATATAGCTGCGAATAAAGACGATTACAATAAATAAGTCAACGTTGCTAGCCAAGACACACGATTTATAGGCGGTGTTGCTTTTCACCGCAAAAATGTTGGAATTTATTGCATTTCTACTTACGGAGCTTTTTTTGGTGAGCACACGACCGACAAATTAAACCGATATATAGAGCGCACCTCTAAGAGATGTCAGTAAGACCGAAGAGGCCTAGCAGGGGCCAAAGCCTACTTTTTTTAGGTTGGAAAGTCATCCAGTGCCATCAGTGTCAGACGTTTACTGACTAAAAACCCACTCCTGTTCCTTCGTTGCCTTTCGTAACGGGGCCGATTGTTCCTTTCAGAAACAAATCCTTGGCCCCAGTAGGCTTCGACCCTGCTGGGCCTCTACGCTGACAACTCCTTGAAGCGCGCGTGGAAGAGTACGCGCCGTCGACGACTTGGGCTCGGTCCAGACGCTTAGCGGATGGTCGGACGTCGAGCTACCCATTGCTCACCGTCTGCAAGCCCGCGCTTACGGTGGCCGGAAACCTCGGGATCAGAAACCTGACGGTGGCTGGAGCGTGAGCACCGTTGCCTCACGCGTGCGGCCTCCTCTTTTGTTAGCATTACTGCTTCCCAGAAGGAGGGCCGAAGTCTACTGGGGCTATTGGTTGACTTCCGAAGGGTAAACCCGTGGTCCTGAAACGCAAGGCAAAGAAGAAACTTAGGTATGATTTTAGTCTGTAAAAGTCTGACTGACACACCCCGTCTTGCTCCGTCCTTTTTTAGATTCCTTAAAAAAATGTGTCACTGATTGGTTGAACCAAGCAAGTGCGAGTCGAACTCACGCATTGAGGGTTCTGTACAAACTTACCAATGAAAACAGTTTAATTCCCGAATTGAGTTACGAATATTTTTCTGAATCGCAATTTTTTTGTGATGGATCTAACTGCAAATAGACAGTTTTCAGATTCTTTCCTATACTTGTGCTATGAGGCCTAGTGTCATGCCAAACAGGATTCTAGGTCAACAGGAAGTACCATATGAATTTTGATTTATTGATTGTGTTGAAATGTACGTTTTTTTGCGACATAAACGGCCGTATGTTGTTTTCTCGTAAACTCAGAAGTTTGTTTCGAGGGACCGCAGACTTAGACATATTGTTTTAATTTCAACTCGATTTCTCCATGTTTTCCCTAGATAGAAGCTCTCGACAGACAGACTGACAGACAGACGGATAACAAAGTGATCCTATAATGTTCCGTTTTTTTCCTTTTGAAGTACGGAACCCAAGAAAGGCACTGATTAAATCGGATGAAACGTATATATACGTACAGCTATGACCATCCGTTCGACCATCGGTTCCTGTAGCAGAGAGAGGGGAGGCCTTCCGATTAATTTACAGTTTCCGATTAGTTGCCGATTCAAATCGGTCGTGTGCAAGCCTCCTTACTTCATATTAGCTGCGTGAACTCATTTCGCATGAATGTAAATGATTTATATCTTGTATTCTGACTTCATTTACATGTTATGTTAATAAACCTTTTTCTGTTCCCTTTATTTGTTGTATTTTCTTGGGTTTTTGCTGCGCTAAAAATACGAGCACTGAAAATTATGTTAACAAGGTTATTCATCTTCTTTATGTTTCATGTTTTGAAATTATTTCTTGATATATTTTTGTTGCAAGTTAGGAAAGTTATTGATATTTTTTTTAAGTCTAAATGTTTATTTAGTAGTATTCAATATTTTATTTATAACCTCCTTCTTCCTGCTTTGGGTGGTGCTAGAAGGAATGTCAGACTTTTGCTGACTAAAATCCACCAGTTTTCCCTAAGTTGCCCTTTCGTTGCAGTGCCATAGTAATTCTTCGGAATTATCGCGTAGTTCCAATAGGTACCGGCCCTAGTGAGTCCCATCCAGTTTGCCAGTTTGTCATCCATCTGTTTGAGACGCACGTGAAACACGACGCACCGTTGACTCAAGCCTCATCCTCATCGGACGGCCTATTGCTTACCCGAAAAGCCTGGGGCGTTTCCAGTGGGTATCGGGGCGTGAGGAGTTTCTACTCCTCATGCTTTCCACCGCCTCCTGATTGCAATTCGGCTTCGCATAAGGAGGCGCTCCCTTTCACGTCGTACCATGGCTTAGGCCAGGGATGCGTGATGTCCCCGGTGCGGATTGCTCCCACGAGGATACGATAGTGCTCCATTCAAGAGAGGGGGGCACTTTGCTCCACCGTGTCTTTCGGGCAAACCACTAAATGGTGACTCGGGCGTTTTTTGCCACCTGAATCCAATACTGAAACCTTCGGACTTACCTTTTTCAGCAGAGGTCTATGTCAAGCGGATAGTGATGACGCTGTGGCGTCTCTGTAGCTAATCCTCAAAGAGGGGACTTATCACTGCGATTTTGGCGTACTTATTTGAATTACCACTCAGGCCGATTTGTACAACTTATCAGCATTGTCACGTACAGAAAGATGGGTGAAAGAAAGAAAGAAAACTGTTTGTTTATAACTACGAGGTTAATTGTAAAATACTGTATAAATAATAAACAAAAACTACTATCTATATTATTATTATTTATTTTATTATGCATATATAGATTTTGATTAATTTGTTAGCAGTACTCCATAAACTGCCCCTGGATTATTTCTGTACTTTCGATCCATCTTAAGGTTGTCTGGTAAATATCGCTGTCAGCGATAAGATCGCCATTGTACCCAAAGATTTAAGTTTATTTATAAGTTGTGTTACTTTTTTGGTGTGCAATAAAGTTTATTCTATTCTATTCTAGCTTCATAGAAAATAATACAGGCTACGTCAAACTTTTTGTGGAACAAAACAACGAGAAGAGATCAAGAACAGTTTTACTAAAACAACTAAAGTGAAGCGCCATCCGCAAACGGGATTAGGCCTTAGAGACATAGACGCGAGCCTCGGCAAACAATGAACATCGAGCATGTGACGGCCACGCGTAGTTTAACCAGCACAGTGCTCGCGTAAATGGAACACACAATTTTATTGTTTGGCTTGCTCGCGCGCTAACTGGCTTTAATCTCAAAATATATACAGCGAAACGGCTTTTTGTTATATTTTTTGTGGTGAACGTCACAACTGCGGTATTTGGATTTTTTTGTGTCGGATTTAGGAAAGTTTTGCAACTTGGAAATAAATGTGGATTGCTTTTTTGAACCCCTGGTCACGACGACTTTTTAGCGATGCGGTCGCGCGTTTCGTAGGCGCGCGACAGCATCGCTATTAACGTGCGTTTGTCGCATTAGCAAGCGCTATAGAAAAAACGCCAACCCGCTACTAACGCGTTATAGCATCGCGACTGTATCGATGCGAACGCGCTACAGCATCGCTACATAAAGTCACCGTAGCCGAGGGGCCTTAGGCCTCTTGGAGTGAAATTCCAAAGAAATGATGGATGGACTGTGTAAAAGAGACTACTGCGGTCAGAAATGTGGTGACGACTAATATAGACCGACTAAGAAACAGTTTTATACCTATGAAAGAAAACTTTGACACTGCCCTCTATCAAATTGAACAATAGTTTGATTAGTTTTGATTTTGCACATTAGTTTTAATAAACAGGTTAAAATAATTAGGTTTAAAAACTAATGTTTTTTCCTTATTTGTTCTTAATATGTACAAACTTACCTATTAAAACAGTTTGATTCGAATTAAGATTATGAAGATTCGTTTCGTAACTACAAATTTTTCTTATCATTGACAGTTTTCGGATTATTTCCTATACTTACAAAAGAAAAAAAGCCTTTCAAGTTAATAGGTCGACAGGAAGAAGCCCTATGAATTTTGATTCCCTTGAGATTGACGAAATTTATACACTTTTTTGCGACATAAACGGCCGTATCTTTTTTTTTTTCATAAACTCAGGAGTTGATTTTTTCACAGCTTCAATTTAAAGGACCGCAGACCTAAGTACCTATATAGTTTCAATTTCTACTCGATAACTTTACGCGTTTCCGAGATAATGGGCATTGACAGACAGATAGAGAGGGACAACAAAGTAATCCTTTATGGGTTCCGTATTTTTCCTTTTGAGATACGGATGGTTGATCTTACCATATTTCCATGTTAAAATATTAATTGAAATATTGATAAACTTTAAAATACAACTTATAATATCATATAATTGTATTTTTCCTCTCTAGCCTAAAATAAACAGCAGTTCAAAACCTTTATGCGGTCTTATATCAACAATTTAATTTTTATTAAACTTCGTACAGAATTTTTGATATCGTTTCAATTTTGTGCCTACTAGATCGTGAAGAAAAATATATCTGATTTGACCTTGTAAAACTGACACACGAAACGGTTCGTTAGACATATTTGGATTTTAGGTATTTGCTTTGAAATGATTAATGAGGAAAGTTTTTGGAGAGCTTAAAACATTTTGGGAATTTGTAAAGTTGTGAGCTAAAAATTTTTAGTATTTAAATAAGATTAAATTCGTGCTTATTGGTAAAAAGTATAGATTCATTTGATACCCAAATGGAGCCTTTGAGATATAAAAACTAACTATAAAGTTAGAAAGAAAGAAAGAAAGATAAAACTTTTATTCGTACCTCACACATACAGTAGAATTCTATAATAAAAATAAAAAGAAACACTTTAAAATCTGTGCAAGGCCAAAAGGGCGCAGCATATGCTGCGATATTTAGAAGATAAATAACGCAGCGCTGGTATTCTGTTAGGTTAGTTAAGTTGAATGAAAAGTGGAAACAGTACATTTTGATACCAGTGGAGAATTTTGTCATTACTGAGGCGAAATTTCTTCAAGTCACAGGCAAAGGTGGTATGGATCCCAGTGCTGTGGTGGCAATTTTTTTTTTTGAAACGGCGTTTTTCTACACAAGTACTCGAAAATAATAAATACAACGTCATATGCATAATACTAAGATGTGAGAGTGAGAAATTGTGCGTGAATTTTTTTTTTATGTGCCTTAATCAGTGCTTGCCGCACGGGGGTTTGGCATCACACTTTTTCGCACTAGAGCGAAATACACTAGATCACGTGCAATGGAGACAGAAACGAGTTTTAAACCGACTTCGAAAAGGAGGAGTTTCTACTCGTATGTTCGGCTGAATGTATGTTTTTTTTTTATGTATGTTCACCGATATTTCGATCAATTGTGGACTGATTATGAAAATTATTTTTTTGATTGAAAGATTATGCTTCCAAGTTGGTCCCATTGTTAGGATCTGATTATGAACTTTAAAATATGGCACAGAATTCCTCATAGGATCACAGCAGAATTGTCATAACAAGTAAAATTGCTTTGTTTATACGTGTAGTCGATGACTGGCTGAAGGAAAAGGGGAGGGGATGTATCGGACTGATCTGATGATGAAGCCAGAAGGTAAATTATTGTAAACTAACCGTGTTTGGGATTGTTATAATCGTTATGAGATGCTCTCTGGCTATAAGGTATTTAAGTCGCTGAGGGATCCTTTTTAGTGGTGGTACCATAACTAAAAAGTGTAAATTAAAAAACTTTTTACAGTAAGAAATACCTACAACCGACTTCAATGTTAAAAAACACTGAAAAGTATAAAATAACTTTAATTTCGGAAGTCGGTGTTAAATAACGTAGACACAAAAGTCACACACCGACTTCCGAAATTAAAGTTATTTTTTACTTTTCAGTGTTTTTTTTTATTTTGAAGTCATATGTATTTTTTTTTTTGTAAAAAGTTTTTTAGTGACTTTAAAAGTGGAAGTATTTTTAAACAATTTTATTTTCCGTCATTTTATTTGAGACACACAGGATCAGTAGTGTGGCGACACGGATGCTTACTGTGGGACACTGGGCCTGTGTCCAACAGTAAGCATACTTCGGCTGAAATAATGATGATGATAGATAATATTCATTGTTTCGTAGATACTTCTAATATGAAATACAAATTCGTGTTGTGATGTATTTGTTGCTTGCAAAGCAATTTGATAAAGGTCCCACCCAAATACTCCTAGTAAGATTTTGCAATTGTTCCCAAAGATTCCTGCAAATCTTACTTAGTTAATTAAACATACTTGTGTTGTATTGTGGCGTTATTTGGTTCAATGTACAGCAGTCTTATTCTCTAAACAAACTATACCCGTTAAAAGATATATCTGGTCAAATGTCACGTCCACTTTTTGCAAAGAAATGCGATTCTTTACTTAGAACATTATATCGTGCGTTGTATGCTCCGCTAAAAAAAAAAAAACGAACCCCATAAAAAATGCATTCAGTCGATTATAGAACCTCCTTCTTTTTGGGTCGAAGCCTACTGGGGCCAGGGTTTAATTCCAAAAGGTAGGTTCAGCCCCAGTATGAAAGGCAAGAAGGAATGGGATGGGTTTTTTAGTCAGTACAGTAGGCACAACGGATCTTGAGCGCTCGGCGTCAGAGTGGAGATCGCTTTGCGCATTTCATACATTGGCGAACCAATCGTCTTCGTTGTTAAATACATATACATGCAGCAACGCAGGGAACGAATGAGGAGTGACGTCTAAGACGCGATGGCGCGGCGAGCCAATCACTGAAACTCCCCGCCCCCGCGTCTCTCTTAGCACCACTAAAGAGACCGAATATTTGACTTCTTCGTAACCGCTCAAGATCCGTTATGGCAACAGTAAGAGTCTGACACTATCTCCCGCTGCGCCCAAGGGTGGGAGATGTCATTTCGATGATTTTACCTACCAAAAAAAAACCTTCTTTTTGAAGTCGGTTAAGAATTTAAAGACACCCAGCAGAGAGGAAGATACACTATAAAACCAATCGACAGAAATCTATTCGCTCCATAATAAATGCGTTTCCCACAGAGTTTTACGATTTCCTAAGAGCTAACTTTCTTATCCAATCCAACGTTTACGATGCCAAATGAATACACACAGAGGAGGCAAAAACGTCTCTGCACGAATTCGTAATAAGCCACCGTCACGTAGACGTATATTAGCCTCCAGCGAAACATGTTTAGAGCTGATTTTTCTTCGGATATTGAAGATCTCCGGTTTATGACTCAGTATTCGAGGTATTAGTGTTGGACTGAGCGTTCGTTTTCGGTGTTCTTCGTCTTCGACAAAAAAGAGCCGAGGTTTTCGCTGAAGTCGAAAGAGTTGATTTTTTTTTTGACAAGCGTTTGCCCGCGGCTTCGCCCGCGCACGTAAAATAGCCTATGTCACTCCGAAATAAAACAGCTTTCTAACAATGAAAAAATATCGCAATCGGTCTAGAACTTCCAGAGATTAGATTCTAAAAACAAAAACAAACTTTACCACTTTATAATATAAAAGCAGGTTATTGATAAGCTTGCTCTTGACTAGTATCTCACCTGATATTAAGCGATGATGTGGTCGACGATAGAGCACGCTTGCCTATACGTAACCTATACTAATTCATTTAAATTACGGTGTTGAAATTGAACGAAACTGATATAAAGTGTTATTATTTTTAGAAATGAGCATTGGAATCAAAGGATGACCTCCGCTAGACATCGGTGTCCTTTAACTTCATCTCCCGTACTATTGGAATATATTTATACAATATTACGAAATCAAAAAACCTACTTTAAATTTCTCTATGCTATGTTCTGTGTTGTCGATATGCAATGTTAAAAAAAAAAACACTTTTCATCAATCTACACTAATATAATAAAGAGGTAAAATTTGTTTTTTGGTTTGTAGGAGGTAATCTTTTAAAAGTACTAGTCTGATTGCAAACATTTTTTCACCGATAGAAAGCTGCTTTATTCCTGAGTGACATAGGCTATATTTTATGTAAGCGGACGAATTCGCGGGCAAAATCTAGTCTCTAACTAAAGTTCATTAGGTTATAAGACCGTCGGCTTCGGCGTCGGCTAGAAATTAAAGTTTGGTCGATCACTATGAGGTATTCCCGAATTTCCGTTGCTCCTGATTTTCGTCGATACGTCTTTGAAAATAGTGTTGTGTTTGGTATGGTAAACTGCAATTGGGTGATATAAGAACGGGTAGAGCGTCGAATGCGAACCGCCGAAAAAAGATAGTTCAAAGTTTGGCGTGATTTGATTACGATTCACGTTTTATCCTGGTTTATTTGAGCTCGTAGGTACTGCTTTAAAGAACTTTCTGTGAGTTTGTTAATCAATTCAATCAATTTTTTTTGAATTCGGTAGGATTTGGAGCTTGTACGCCCTTTTTATACTTCGTTTTGCATTTATGTTTGCGTAACTAAGGTTCAGTTGAAAACCAGCGTCAGGCAACTACCATGTAGTTGTCTGGCATTATTGCTGAACTGGACCTATTGGGCGCTGCCGTGAGAGACTTTGCTAGTTGTCTCTTTTTTTATGTAATAATCTATTAGTGTCCACATGTAGTTACCACATTGTGTGTATCTACGAGTGTGTATGTCAAATAAAATAGTTATCTTTCTTTCTTTCTTCTTTCCAACTACTATCCTTCCACCTTGCGTCGTATTGCTCAATGCTGAGGGTCGTGACCCTGCTTCATCACTTTAACTTTTATGATATTTCTAAACACTGACGTTGACGTTTTATAACTACTATAGTTAGATATAATAACTTGATGTCATATACGACAGTAACTATATTAAACCCAGTTTGAGTTCGTACTTTATTAAACTCGCAGTAGATTATTTTAATAGGACTAGAAAATATTTGGGACCTAAAATATTAGTTGCTTTTGCAAGCGGCAAGTCAAAGTAACAATTGTCATAAGGGAATACATAGGTACTACCAGGATAAAAAGTATTGCCACCATAGGCGCGGGCTTGCGGACAGTGAGCAATGGGTAGCTCGCTGTCTGGCCGTCCGGTAACTGTCCGGGCTAAGCCCAAGTCGTCGACAGCGCGCGCTGTTCCCGCGCGCCTCAAGTAGTTGTCAGCAACAGCAGGGGCCCAGCCGGGTCGAAGCCTACTGGGGCCAGGGTTATCCGAAACGGAAAATACATTTTGTTAAATTATTTCATTACATTTCATTTATTCTGCCAGAATATGGTACATAATTATGATGTTGAATTAAATTAATGGTCTCATCACATCACATTCTGCTGCGCAAATATAGGCAGTACATAATTTTTTTATTTTTAAATAGAAAAAAAAGAAAATTTATTTTTGTTTAAATCGTGATGTTATAATAATTTAAAACAGCAATATTCCTTTCTTATGAAACCGGTTTAGAGCGCATCGGTTAGATGGTTTCAAAGTCTATAACGGTATAAATAAATTGTGACACCGTCAGCTAAAATCCCAATAGCCCGAACCCGAAAACTCCTTTGAATAATTAAAACATATTAATTTCTCTCACATACGGTCACAGGAAATGCATCGCCAGCCGTTTTCCCGTAGAAAATGTAATTAAAAAGACTGCTCAGCTTGCAATCCAGACCAAAGTTATACGGTACACTAACGAGGGGTGAAGTTGAAAGGGTTCTTTGGCTGAAAATGATCCGTCTACCTTTCACAAAGGGTTGCAATCGGAAAAGCCCCCGTCTATAATAAACAGTATTCATAGAGGAAAAGATTTTGACTCGGAATACTAGTTTAGTTGGGGACCTTTACACAGCATCTTTATACTACATACTAGCGGCTCGGCCTGGCTTCGCACGGGCAATATATATAACCTCAGGGTAAATGTAGCTTTCCAATGGTGAAAGAATTTTTGAAATCGGCACAGCAGTTTTTGAGTTTATTGATTACAAACATTCACACAAAAATACAAATTTTCCCTCTTTATAATATTAGTGTAGATTAGTTTAGTATATACCAAAACACGTGTCTAGTATTTTTTTGCAAAGAATCTATGTACTGTCTACAAAGTTATAAGCTTGTTACGTTACCTAGTTGTCCGTAAAAATACATATTTAACATCCGGATGACTTAAGGGTTGTTTTGCTCCAGCACCCAGCTGTGCGCTGGCGCCTGATACCTGCTGTGAACTATCGTGACCTATGTTGTACTGTGTCGGTGGTGCCAACTTGTAATCTTTTTAAATATTTTTAGGAAAAAGATTAACATGGTGTAAAAACTATTGGATTCCATTCAGTTACTGATTCTGAACAAACTACTCGTATATTCAGGTTTCACATAAACTAAAAGTTTTGTTGTACATAATGTCGTGGCCAGATCTTAGTAATTGATCACTTTATGATATGGCCAAGTAAAACTGGCCAGATCCTTTTAAACAGTTTGATGATATGTCAATCCTCGTTTGACCTACTTTCTTTAGACCTTTTATTATCATAAAAATTCTACATCAATGATATAGCCAAATTAATTCTAAGAACTGACCACTTCTTCTTCTTCTCCTGCCCTTATCCCATATTACTTGGGGTCGGCGCAACACGTTTTCTTCTAAGAACTGACCACGATGGTTACATAATTCTTCTGTACTTGTGTTTGTCACCTAACTCCTAAATGGATAAACCGATTTGGATGAAATTGATTGTCCAATATATGGGTATATTTTATAGGTTTGTATATTTGAGTTGGTCTCTGAATGATTTGAAGATATAATTGAACCCAGTAAGTGGCGTTGCAATCGGTTTATCATTGTTTTTTTTTACGATAAGCTAGGCTTGAAAACTGGCTCCTGTCGGGACCGGTAATTATAATATAATCCATATGGATACGAAATTCATATAGATAGTGCAAAAGTCGTATATAGGTATATTTTTTTGTTTGTAATAAGTACTCTTATTAGCGATATGGTTTTCATTTTCCTTTATACAAGCATTAAAACCCTGAGTAAGAATATTTTTTCTCTTTTAAACCCATGGTGCGAGTTTACGATTTACGTGGAAATTGGTTGCCCCCACAAAAGCGGGTATTCCGGCATTTTATTATGCAATACATACTGACTTTTAGTAAAAAATTATTAGCACCTTTTCTTCTTCTATAGTAGTCAAAAAATAAAAGATATATTTTGACATTTGTATTTAGACTACCAAACGGGCTGTTCGGTGTATTGTAGCTACTACTAAAATCGCTACTACTAAACAGGACCCAATTTAAATATTGTTATTTTTGTACGAAAATCTGATGAACTATATGCAAAATTTTTAAAAGTCATAAAACAAAAGTTGTTGTTTATGATGTTAATAACTTAATCCTGAGAGTTTGCCAGTGATTTACAAATAAACCTGTATAGCATAATAATATTATAATTTACTTAATCAGATAACTGAGATCCATCTTATAAAACACGGTGGAGCACACAATCGCGGTGTGCCCTGCTTGGGTGGAGCATCGCCGTGCCCTCGTGGGGGTGATCGGCGGCGGAGACCTCTCGCGCCGGGCCTTGGTCGAGGCCATGGTTCGGAGCAAGGAGGAGTGGCAGGTGGTCGCCGACTTCTGCGAAGCAGTAATGCTCGCTAAAGAGGAGGCCGACCGCATCAGGCAACGGCGCTCTCGCCGCCGCCGGGATTCCGATCCCGATTTCCAGCCACCGTAGGCGCGGGCTTGCGGACAGTTAGCAATGGGTAGCTCGCTGTCGGGCCGTCCGGTAACTGTCCGGACCAAGCCCAAGTCGTCGACGGCGCTGTACTTATTTCATTGCACATTAGTGGACAATCGTGTCAATTAGCAGTGGCACTCAGGATGCTGTGGTGGCATAGCCGGCCTTATAATGTTCCCACTGCTGGGACTTAGGCCTTCTCTCTAGTAGAGAGAATGGGCCGTAATCCATCACGCGGGCCCTGTGCAGGTTGGTGGAAGTTACAGGTCGATTTTTTGTCGAGGTAACGCCTAAACACACTGTTGGCATTAGGTATTTCCGTGAATTATTCGAATATTTCACAAAACTTGATTAATTTAAATTATTTAACTTTTAAAGTTTTTGGAACAAAAATTCATTTATAAACTCGATTGAATCTGTAAGTTTCTATAAATACCTATATTTTCTTTACTTTTTTGGGGTTCCGAAACTCAAAAAGAAAAAAAAAACAAAACAGAAATCTTATAGTATCACTGTGTTGTCCGTCTGTATATCAAGACCCTTTATCTCGGAAACGCGTGAAGGTTAAAAGTGGAAAATAAAACCATATATTTATTCAGCTCCAAGACCAAGACCGCAGACAGAAAACTGTGAAAATAAGAAATATCTAAATTAACGAAAAAAAAAAGATATGGCCGTTTATGTCGCAAAAAAACTATATTCCGATACTATCAAGATAATCAAAATTGATAGGGTACTTCCCGTTTACCCAGAATCCTGAAATTTGGAATAAAAATAAAAGGTCCTTAAGCACAAGTAGTAATTAGTAGTAGTAGCAAACTGTTTAAGTAATTTATCAGCATAAATTTTGTTAAAAGCCATAAACTTGTATATTGTCACTATAACAGGTAATATATCTGTTTTCAAACTATACAAGTACCAGCTGTTACTTGATAACACAACGCATTATCAGAAGTTGCGATGTAATTGGAATGTCTGGAGGAGTTAGATATGATTGACATCTGAAAATTGGTCTCTGGTGGGTATACTTGGTACAGAAACGTGCCACGATTGATCGATATCGGGATAAAAAAGTTTACATTATTATATGTCTGAAAGATACGAAAGAATCGAAATAGGATCCTTTTTATTGACTAAGTCGCAGAACCAAGATACAGTAATCAGGGACTTAAAACACCTTCATAAAGGTTACAGAATTATAGGTGTTACATGTTGAATTGGTAACAGAATCAAATATGTAACACTTTTTAATTTGTTTTCAATGTGTTAACCCAAAACACTTATATATAAAAGTGTTAACAGTGTTGCCAAAGTTACAATTTACAAAGCTACACTAAAACTGATTATTTCAGTTACACATATTAACACTTAATAACACATATAAAAGGTTAAGTTTCATTCGGTAACATTATTGTATCTGTTACATTTAATCGTATTTTTCTGTTAAAACTGTTTTAAAAAACAGTGTTAAAACACTTTATTACGGTTACAGTTTGAGTCCCTGACAGTAATAATACGAGTACACTATTATAATAATGAGGCAAAGTTTGTGTTTTTTATTTTAGAATGTAATCTCTAAAACTACTGGTCCGACTGCTTCTGCTGTTTTGCTATTTTTCACCAATAGAAAGGTGCTTTATTCTTGAGTGACATACGCTATATTTATGCGAGTGAAGACGCGGGCAAAAGCTAGTAGGATGTGTAGGTGCTTACAAACATATTAGTCAGCCACTTGTCAGTTCAATTAAAAAATGACCGACTTGGGTGACTCCAGGGGTCATTATGTACGAGATTACCATTCTTACATTTACAAATTCGTCATTCCAACACGATCCTACTGTCATTTTGCTAAAAGTTTGTAATCTGCTAATTCATAATGATCGATCATTGATCGGTCAATGGTCTTGAAATAGAATTGTGGTAGAATGACAATATCGAGCTTATTAAAAGCACTAATTGCGCAATAACGTCGTAATGGTAGGTCACTGATCAAACGAACTGTCAAAATTTTTGCAGATTACCGCGTAAGTACGTCAGATATTCATTTGTCTTTAGGTACGAGATTACCATTCTATGCCATTTCTTTCAATGGAGTGTCAATGGTTGACCATCAGAAAGTTATAATGACGCCATTATATTAGTAGATTACCAAAACTTGTCAAAATCAACAATTATGAAATCAATGATAAACCATTCTGACACTATTGTAATAGCAGACTTGAGGTCCCAGGTCACCGTAGGCGCGAGCTTGCGAATTAGTCAAGGCGACGTCATCAAACGGATGGACCCCATCACGTACCTGCCAGGGTTGCAAGATGGTTGAAAGAGTTACCATGACCCTGGAACACAAAAGGTAACTGAAGGAACACAAAAGTTAACTGAAGGAACACAGTGTGTTACAGCTGTTTTACTCTGCCAAATTCGACACTTCTGCCTTCATCCAGAGTGGGAGAAAATACTTGATGACTTACCTTCGAAAAAAATAACCGTCGTAAGACATCCACATCACATGTCGTGTTGGTCATACATTACGTCATGATCGGTGCGATTTAAGGAACAACTACACTGCGCAAACGTTTGCCACGTACGCCGATCACGTCGCGTTAGTCTCCTTACATTTTAAATTGAAACTAGTATTGTAGAGCTACGCCACGAGACAAATCAGGCGTTTTACACGTGTGCTTAGATCTAATATAGTTCTAGCTTCAATCATTCATCGATAATCCTTTGTGTTTAATTTACTCATCTCGTAAATACAGAATCTAAAGCTATTACGGTCAGGTATAATGTTTAGATATCCAATTAACCGCCCGTAGTAACTGATCACCACCAAATTGTGTAAGGGGCGACGGCAGAAATAATATTTATGCTAATAAATATTACAACGGCGGGTACTTTGCGGCAAGCAGTCTCCGATGGTTTCCGATCCCACCCGACGTCGCCCGACTGCACCCGGCGATACATTCACTGACTAACAGGGTCTGATAGTTCCCGATGACACCCGAAGTCTCTCGACTTTCCCCGAGCGCTTGCGATGTTAGATTCGCGTGTCATTTGCCACGTCCTCTCTTTCACCACTCATCTCCATATATTTGCATGTTGTTTGTCGTGCGTCGGTTGTTGAGCCCATCGCTTTTGCCTATTTTAATTCCTTATGTATAGGCACGGGCTTGAGTTTGTTTGAAAGAAAAATCGATAAAGATGTGAAGCTGACTGTGCATCTTTGTTTAAAAAAATACAAAAGTGTCAAAGGACACCGGTTTTATATTTCTCGTTTGCATTTTTAAGCTATTGCATTGCTTCTATCGCGGGCCTTGAGCGTGGAGACCGAATCCAGAAATTCCGTAACGACAATAACCTAACACCCCCCACTCATTTGTTTTTTGAGCGTGGTGACCGATAAAAAAACAAATGAGTGAACAATCAATCAAAATTCAATTCAATTTGTGAAAGTGTAACTTCAATTAATATCAAAGAAAAAAAAAAAACAATGGAAAAAATACTGCATAAATACAATAAATAAATAATTATAATTGCATAAGTTGATAAAAATGCTATGCAATAGCTTTACCGCGGCAGTCCCCAAGTGCCACACGTCTTTTTTTTTTAAAGAGAGGACCATTGTCGTATTGTTTTCAATTTTGTAATTTGTTTCGAGACAAAGAAAAGCAAATTACGTTCGTCTAAAATCTGAGTTGCCTAATTCGTTTCTCGACACAAACGTTTTTTAAAAAGGCTTTTTTTTAAATAAAAAATCCAAACATTTTTAATAAACAGTCACAGAAATAAAATACAGTGGCCTGAGAAGTTAAGCTGAGCACGTTTAGCTTCGTTCCGGTTGGCATCCAAGGTAAGAGACTTTGTAGAGTTTTGTAAAGGCGTAACACACTAGACAGTGAGCAGCGGCAGGGTGTGCGATATAGTTTTCAAGGAATCTTCAGTATTTATTATTAATACCCTCAAGCAAGATCTCCGGGGCCCTGGAACAATGGCAAAGAAGAAACAAGAGTAGGTTTCAAGTCAGTGAAAGACTGACCCTATCTCCCGCTCCGCCCAAGGACGAGGAGTGGGAGATATTTTTTGATTTTTCCAACCTACAAAAAAAAGGGGTGTTTAAGTCAAGAGTAAATAGGTAGCAACCTATTATCTCTAAGCGTGCTCCATCGTCGTCCGCATCATCGCTTACCATCAGGTGAGATAGTGGTCAAACGCGAGCCCATTCATAATAATAAAAAAAAAATCATTAACTAAAGTGGGTGCGACTATATCCGACTGAGGATCAAGTACAACCCACAACCTACTATCCGCTTATCGCGATGACATGATAGTTATTAGCCGACCTTTGTCGCCTCCGCTTTGATAAACAGTTTTATGGGCGATTACAACTTTAGGTATAAAAATACTGAGTCAGATGGTTATATTTATATCGCATGATGATCAAACTTTTAATTTCAAGTAAGCATAAGCAGCTCTATAATATTTGGGCACGCCATAATCATGGCGGTAAGTCCCCTCTTTGAGGCGTGGCTGGAAAGGCCTCATGGCGTCCTTACCTTCCGCATGACGCAGGTCCTCACCGGACATGGTTCGTTCGGGAGTTTCCTGCACCGGATTCATGCGGAAGTGACGCCCGGGTGTCGCCACTGTGCGGAACGCCCGGAGGACACGGTGGAGCACATGGTCGAGGTGTGCCCTGCTTGGGCGGAGCATCGCCGTGCCCTCGTGGGGGCGATCGGCGGCGTAGACCTCTCGCGCCGGGCCTTGGTTGAGGCCATGGTCCGGAGCGAGGAGGAGTGGCAGGCGGTCGCCGACTTCTGCGAAGCAGTAATGCTCGCAAAGGAGGAAGCCGAACGCATCAGGCAACGGCGTTATCGCCGCCGCCGTCGCCGGGATTCGCACCGCCCTTGACTCCACGATGTACAATGCCCTTCACACCGCCAGAGACAGCAACAGATGGAGGAATATCACAAGGGATGAAGTGATGAAACAGGGAGCCTCAGCATTGAGGAATACGACGCAAGGAGGAGGAGCCCACTGTTGGTTCGTGAATATCACATATCTCTCACCGAGTTTCCGATCCCGATTTTCGGCCATCTTAGGCGCATGCTTGCGGACGGTCGGTAATGGATAGCTCGCCGTCCGACCGTCTGGTATCTGTCGGGACCCAGCCCAAGACGTCGACGGCGCGTAGTGTTCCACGCGCGACTCAATTAGTTGTCAGCAACCGTAGGGGCCCAGCAGGGTCAAAATCTACTGGGCCCATGGGTGATGCGAAAGAGATCCCCGATGCCCTGGAACAAAGGCAAAGAAGGAACAGGAGTGGGTTTATAGTCAGTGAAAATCTCTGACACTATCTCGCGCTCCGCCCAAGAGCCCAGATTTTCCCGCCTAAAAAAATATATCTTCCAATTTTTGATTTTAAGATATACCAGTTTCCTCATGATGATTTCCTTCATGGTTTTAAGAGCAATGGTGATGAAATAAATTGCATAAAATAAAGCGCCTGTCTGGGTTTGAAATCACGACCTACAAACTCGTAAATTGCGACCACTGCTCTTTCAAACAATAATTTATAATTTATTTGAAATTAGAGCAATTTAAAGTAACAACAGTTAATAAAGACTGATGTTAACGGCCGCTGATATTGTATTATAGTACTGGAAATTAAAGATGAAGTTTTGCTAAATAATTTTATTCAAGTATTCAAGCAAAGAGTTTTTTTTTTTAATCTTTATTAAGGAGCTTTGTCACATCACAATTTTGACCATCATAGCCAAATTTTGTGTTTTGATTTATTTTAGATGATTGTAATACATGTTGTATAAAACTCTTGCCTCGTCTGACGTAGGCTTAGCTAAAATGTTGTTGCAAATACCGATATCTAACAAATTTAAAGTGCTAAACATATTTCTTCTGAGGCGTTCGTTTCAACGCAGCTGAGTTTAAATTTAAAAAGGCTTATGATAAATCTTTTAAAAGTCATTTATATAAATAAATAACAAAAGTGGTTGTTTATGATTTTAGTCCCATAGTCCTGAGAGGTTGCCAGATTTTTTACAAAGTTATTTTTGGTGGTCATTATATTTTATCCCTTTAAAGAATACAATACAATTAAAATCCAAATCGCCATACTGCAGAACCCATCTGAACCACCCTTATAGCCACTGGCCTTGTTCATTTCACAGCTCTCAGTGTGCCTTACATTTAGAAAGATATAGCGTCTCCGTGCAAGGGTAATAGTGTATGAACGTCTCAGCTCGCTGCAATTAGCGGCTTTACCTCCACGTCCTCATAATTTCCTGGTACTCATATCATTGCCAGTGAATCATGAACGCTGTAAGTTAAGGAGAATTTCAAGAGAGATACGTAGTAATATTAAATTTATCAGTTTTTGTCAGTTATATGTAGCCGTTATGTAACTTGTGCCTGTTTGTCAGGGCGTTGCCTACTTCTTTTACTCGTATTATCATAGAAATTCTACATCAATGGCCAAACGCGGAGAGACATTTCATCAATCGTTCACGTTTAAATGATTTGTCCAATTTTAGTTGGTCATATCATAAAGTGATCAATTCTAAGGTCTAGCCACAACATATAGTGTTTGAACTAATAGACCATATGATCAATTTGTAAGTAGTGTCTCTAAATGTGACTATTTCGCGACTACACCACCTTTGCAAATCTTATACGTACCTATTAATTTCCATTTAGAAAGGTATAGCGTCTCTGTGCAAGGGTAATAGTGTATGAACGTCTCAGCTCGCTGCATTTAGCGGCACCACCTCCTTGTCTTCATAATTTCCTGGTACTCGTATCATTGCCAGTGAATTATGAACGCTGTAAACTAAGGAGAAATCCAGGAGGACTAAGTAGTAAAATTTTGTTACTTGGTATATAAGTGAACTTTGCTACTTAAATTCAATATTGCTTATAATAATTTCTCATGGTCCTTAGGAGCCTTCAGAAACTTTATATGTCAAAACACCCAGAATTGGATGATCATAACTTTTATTTTGGTGTATAGTAAAGTTTATTCTATTCTATTCTTGTAAATCTAAACAGCGAATTTTTCACACTCAAAAATTCGCTCCTAGCCCTACCGCTTTTAGGCACGCAATTTACTGTTCTTTGCACTACTGCGGAAAAAAGTGTGCCAGCAAGCCTACCCCATAATTTATTACATTTTTATAGTAGGCTGGTTGCTAAGTAGCCCCTACTAATCGCCGGTTAGTCCCGTTTATTCATTTTCAATACACTGACCCGAAGTCCCGCTCAATAGGAGCGGGACTTCGGGTCTACCGCAATTTTAGGCAAGCAATTGTGCGGAAAAGTGTACGAGCTTATCACCGATACAATTTATTGTATTTATCATATCAGATCTAGTCGCCAGGTAGCCTCGTTTATTTACTTCTTAGTAAGTGTATTGACAACCGTTGTTTGATACTCGTGGAATTTGTCACTACATACTCGGCACCAGAACACGTTCAAAATCCACCTTAGTCACAATGACAAAGTTTCTCCATTTTATTACAAAGTATTATTGTTTCATGCGGCAATCAAACATACAGCAAAGGCGACGTTGCTCAGTTATTAGAAAGATAGCCTTATATAGGCGTCTCCATGTAAAAATAATAATGTATGAACGTCTTAGCACACACTACATTAGCTGCTTGACCTCTTCGTCCTCATAATTTCCTGGTACTTCTATAATTGCCAGTTAATTAAACATTCACAAACTCGCTTTGAGTAAAAGTTGACTCAGTTATTGTTAGTTTGAAATTGAAACATTATATAGACATTGCAACCTAAAGAAAGAATAAAGCTTTGGGAAGAGCATATCTACCACCATCCGACTTCTTGAAACCTCAAGAACATCTCCCGCCTGGGCGCGATTTGCAGTGGTCTATATGGAAAACACTAAATCGGTTGCATACCCAGTTTGGTCGCTGCAAACAAAACTTGGTAAAATGGGAACGTTGGATACTTTATGTGGGTGCGGTGCTCCTGTTCAAAACATCAGCCACACGTTAGGATGCCCCAAATGCCCATACACCGTACCATACACGCACTTTGGAAGATTTGATGAATGCCCCCGATGCTGCTATTAACGCAGCCACCCATTGGGCCCAAACAGTTTAAAGAGTTTACCATCTAATCGAAAAGAAAAAGAAAAGATTGTCTTTACCTGAATCTTTTGTTTTATGCATTTATCAATCGAAATCTATTCATATAAAAATCAATTACTATTCGTTAATCTCGTTAAGACTAAAAAAAAATAGAACGATCTCTTGTTTGTTTTTTGGACGCTCTCTACCTATAGGTTTCAACAAAGTGGGTGTCTAAGGATGAGCGCCACCATAAAAGCTGGTTTAACGTAGTTCGTTAGGAACGTTTCTGGAAGAGGTTATGAATATGAAAGCTTTTGTCCAGCAGTGGGAAGTATATATCGTTAATTTTTACAGAATCGTATCTGAATGGTGAAAGTACTAATTTTACGTTGGAGGTACAAGTAGTTAGCCTCAATAATAACAAAATCAAGAAAAAAAAAAATAAGCAGGCATAAAATAAAATACTAAACAACACAAAACGCGAAACCGTTGCTCATTCCATCGGTTTGATGAATTCATTTTCACATCACTGAAACGAATTGTATTTTTCCTGTTCTCCATCCATTTCTTTTCATTTCATTACGAAGCCTTTCACCCTTCACTACCCTTAAATTTCTACCCACCCCTACACATACACGCTAACATGATTGTAACGTAATAAAAACGCGACATTATACCTCCAAGTCTTTTTAGCTCTGTCCTCAATAAACTCTTATCTCTCAGGGACTGTGTTTTAGTGCGAAATAAAATGCTAGTATGCACTTTACGATGGGAATTTAGAGATACGCAAGGCCGAGACGTCGAGTGTATGCTAAACTTTAGAGCAACGAGCAAGATTTACGCTCGGGACTTCCAGTAATGAGGTGCGAACTAAGGTTGGACTTACTCTTGTTTTATGTTCTGATTTATTCTTTAGTTTGATGAGCAAAGGCGGATTTGAGAGGCTAGACTAGTCGTTACACGTAGCAAGATAATTGAAATGATAAAATACTCGTAGATAGATCGGCAGTATTCTTTTTTCTACAAAGGACGATTGATAGAAGGCCTCGATAATGTATATTCTGTCAAAAATAACGATTATCAAAAAGTTTGTTTGTTATTGATACTCCGAACGGAAAATGCCCGTAAGAGTTACTGGTTCATGAAAGAACTAGTCAAAGGCACCTTGCCCATGTCACTTGAGTGGAAGCTAATGGATATGTTTATTCCTTCCATTCTGACCTATGGTGCACAGATTTGGCTTTTGACTAACATCCAAAGGTTCAAACTTAAGGTTTGCCAACGTGCTATGGAGCGCAGCATACTAGGTGTTAAAATATTGGATCGCGTCCGAAACACGTCCCCTCTTTGAGGCGTGGCTGGAAAGACCTCACGGCATCCTTACCTTCCACATGACACAGGTCCTCACCGGAAATGGCAAGTTCGGGAGGTTCCTGTTCCGAATCAAAGCGGAAGTGACGCCCGGGTGTCGCCACTGTGCGGAACGCCCGGAGGACACGGTGGAGCACACAATCGCGGTGTGCCCTGCTTGGACGGAGCATCGCCGTGCCCTCGTGGGGGTGATCGGCGGCGGAGACCTCTCGCGCCGGACCTTGGTCGAGGCCATGGTCCGGAGCGAGGAGGAGTGGCAGGCGGTCGCCGACTTCTGCGAAGCAGTAATGCTCGCTAAGGAGGAGGCCGACCGCATCAGGCAACGGCGCTCTCGCCGCCGCCGCCGGGATTTCGATCCCGATTTCCAGCCACCGTAGGCGCGGGCTTGCGGACAGTGAGCAATGGGTAGCTCGCTGTCCGGCCGTCCGGTAACTGTCCGGATCAAGCCCAAGTCGTCGACGGCGCGCGCTGTTCCCGCACGCCTCAAGGAGTTGTCAGCAACAGCAGGGGCCCAGCCGGATCGAAGCCTACTGGGGCCTGGGGGCTTTTAGTCAGTAAGAGTCTGACACTATCTCCCGCTCCGCCCAAGAGCGGGGGTTGTCATAAGATGATTTATCCCATCGAAAAAAAAAACCCTTTCTATAATAATAATTAAAAAATATACATTATAATAACGTTAAAATATCTATTAGTTTCACAGCTTACATATTATCAAAAAAATTGCAGACTAAGGGAAGCCCAGACTCGACAATGGTTGTGATGACATTTTTATTGGGTACTCCTTACGTCATGGTTCAAAATGTTTCATATGATTTAACTTTATTTACTCTCATAAATCTTACTGAACTGGCTTAAAACATTATCGTGGCAAAGTTTGCATAAAAGACTGTAAAAAAATTACTTCAACATTTTTTTCACCCAAATTTTTTTATACTACTAATTTGTTGCTCGACTGCTATCCTACCTAGTGGTAAGTAGTGATGTAATCGTTGATGGTGAGGCGCACTAGTTTTTAAGAGCCTATTCATTCTAGCCTTGAAGATATCTAAAGTTGAATCGGACAAGAAGACCGCAGCAGGCAAATTGTTCCAGTCTTTCGATGTACGGGGTATAAGCGACGACGTGAAACGCATTTTTGTTCTGCATAGGTAATGTTCGAACGTAAACTCACGTCGTTTAAGTTAGGGCCGTAGAGGTAGGCAGGAATTAGATATATAAGAGGCCTTATGTATTTTTTTTACTTACTTTTGTTAAGGTATTTGTTTTTAAGAAGGAAATCATCAAATAATTTCTGATGGAGCGAGAAGGAGTGTCTGTTTATTAACTAAAAGTCCTCGCATTCCAGGGTCACAATAACTTTTTTGAACAATCCCGCAGCCCTAGCAGGCACCGGTCTTAAAAGGCCTCCCCATTTTGCTGAAATTTCTTTAAGGTGTAAATCGCACCGACGTGGCATCGATTAGGGACCTATTGCTCGCAGTCCATACAAACGGTGGCAAGCCCAAGTCGTCGACGGCGCGCACTATTCCCGCGCGCCTCAAGGAGTTGTCAGCAACAGCAGGGGTCCAGCCGAGTCGAACCTTTCTTGGGCCAGGGTTATCCGAAAGGGAACTCGAGCTCCGTTATGAAGGCTTGAAGGAAAAGGGGTGGGTTTTTTAGTCAGTAAGAGTCTGACACTATCTCCCACTCCACCAGAGTGGGGGTAGTCATTGGATGATTTCCCTCACCATAAAAAAATAGAAATTCAAACGGTGGCCGGGAATCGCAATGCGACTCTCTACGCTCACGCTTCACATTCCGACTGCTGCGAAGCCGGAACGTGAAGATGACTTCTTCCTCACGTTTTCTTACTGTTTCGCAGAAGGAACTGGCTGCTTCCCATTCCCTCTTGCCCATACTGCCGCCTGGCTTGAACCAGGGCAGACGCGAAAGGTTGTCGCGGCCTCCACGAAGACGTGGGTTTACTTCACCCCAGCAGGGCAGACTTCCAGCGTATGCTCTCGTGTCCTTTGAGCGATCGCGAGCGGAATTTTTATTGTACAAAAAACATAGTACCTACTATAAAGGGTGTAAGGACAGCCCTCAACAAACTTTAAGGGCTTGCTCAGTAGAAGAAACTGAACAACATTCCACAAAAAATTTTTTCAGCAAACGAAAAAAAAAAAATCTACTTCTCCATACAAACTGTCAAAGTTAATAATTTTGTATGGTGAGGCGGATTTTTGTTTTTAGTTTCCTGAAAAAAAAAAATTGTGGAAGGTTGTTCAGTTTAGTCTACTGAGCAAGCCCTTAAAGTTTGCGGAGGGCTGTCCCTTACACCTTGTGTAGGCACAAAAGATAGTAGATGCGCGAAGACGAGCTTAACTTAGAAGTTGGATTTTATACATAACGCACTATACATAC
Source organism: Mythimna albipuncta (assembly GCA_929112965.1). Classification (NCBI taxonomy): domain Eukaryota; kingdom Metazoa; phylum Arthropoda; class Insecta; order Lepidoptera; family Noctuidae; genus Mythimna; species Mythimna albipuncta. The sequence goes on from OV815973.1 coordinate 6,922,820, forward strand.
CCGAGTACAAAGCAAAAAAAAAAAACTTAATTAAACTACTCAATAAATAACCTTTACTTAAATAAATGTATGAACATAATATTAGTGAGGACCCTTACTTAAATAAATGTGTGAACATAATATTATTATTATTAAAGAAGAGAATAGATTTTAATTTACCGTATACTAGCTTTTGCCCGCAGCTTCGCTAGCGTGCATAAATTAAAGCCTATGTCACTAAAGAATAAAGCAGCTTTCTACCAATGACAATATTTTAGCAATCGGACCAGTACTTTCAAAGATTACCTCCTACAAACAAAAAAAGAAACAAACTTTACCTATTTATGATACTAGTGTAGATAAAAAAGATTAAACAAGCCGTTATCTATTACTTTTCTGCACACTTTTCCATCAACATTACATTATTACATCTATAAAACGTGCGTCCGTTCAGAAAACTCGATATATTTGGCAAAATAAGGAAACTGACTGTATCAGCTTCCCCTACTTCGAGCGCGTTATTAGAGTCAACTGGGGAAAAATGGTCACTATCGCAGCAGCCCTCTTTCCTCAATTAACGCGTGCCAATCTCGTTTGTGATAATATATAAATATCGGATTCAATCTTAGTTTTTCTTACATTCCTTAAATCAACTGTGTCGTTTAGTTTCACAGAAAGATACGTCTCTTAAAGATTTGTGTTTTTAGGTGTTCGAAGAACGTGACTTTGTATGAAAGGCTTCAAAAGAAGAGAATTATTAATAATAATAATAATTCGTTTATTTTTCTCACCACAATATCACAGCAATTACAAAACCAAAATAATCACAATAGTTGGATTCATACTGTGGGAGACTGGTGCCTAAGCTAGCCTAGCTTAGGCACCAGTCTGCAGTTTGGCCTGTATTTCAGGTCACCAGGTCTTCCCCCTTTATAATAGATTGGCGTACTTCCATATTTTCAAAAACTATGCTTTGTTTGTTATGGTCATCTGTTGTGAAAGATTGCATTCTCGTGACCTACACTCGAATTGTCAACGGTTAAAGTTTTTAAATTTGAATGTAGGAGATAATTTTAACAAAAATATTCAATGTAAACCTGGTTCAAGACGGCGCGGAAGAAGAATGTCTGGAAGGGTTTGGGGGAGGTCTTTGCCCAGCAGCGGGACAGTAATGGCTAGAAAAAAGAAATCAATGTAAATACTACTACATCGCTTATGGCATAATTAGCCTTATTATGTTCCCATTGCTGGGACTGATGCCACCACTCTAGGAGAGGACAGAGGCCATAATCCACTACGTGCAGGTTGGTGGATGTTACATCATCTCCGAATCTTTAATTTACTCACTATGTTTTTCTTTACCATTTTAAGATCAGCGGTGATGCAATAACATACACAAAGTAAATCGTGTGCTCGGGTTTGCACTGACCTATAACCCATGCGTCGGGGACAACTCACACTTTGAGCTCCAAGAGTGATAACGGACTCCCTAAATCTATAGGCGCGGGCTTGCAGAAGGCTAGTGGAATGACTTGCTTACCATTCTATAAGGCCACGGACCCGAAGTCAGCGGGAAGCGGAGCGCCGGTGGCGGCGGAACATAGACACAGATCACTCGTAATTCGTCAATACGCTGCTCTAGCGCTCCTCTAATTAGACCCGCTGGCTTTGTGACCGTGTCAGCGTTGCCGCACCGTGTCCGCTCCACCTACGCCGCTGCCCAATGACTTTGTGTCCGTGACTTAAGGAATACGTTTAGAACCTTGCCGCTGTGTGCGGTAGCTAGCTAGCAGCGCAGGGCAGCAAGCGCTAAGATCAAAAGAAGGAAAAAGTTTTAAGCACGCCTTGAGACGCCGCTAACAACGCACCACGCCTGCTTGCCGAAGCCGCCACGCTCGACGCGCTACACGTCGCTAAGTCCGAAGTCGTGATCAAACCATAAGGCGCGTCGTGTTTCATGGACGCCTCAAAGAGATGCCAGCAAATGAGGTCCATAAGGGCTAATGCCTACTAGGTTGTGGGATCGATCGAAAGAGTTACCGTGGCCCCGGAACGCAAAGAGCAACTGAAGGAACATCAGTGGGTTTTAGTCGATAAAAGTCTGATATTTCCTCTAACTTTGCTCAGAGTGAGACGGATTTATTTAATAAATTTCCATAAAAAAAAATACAAGAATATGATACATTAACATCTACCTATAAATTAAAAATTGGTCGCTAATCTGTATTTCCCGTCTTTCTTCAAAAACATATTTTTTTAATATATTTTGGTTGGAAATGTTTTGAACAACCATGTTACATTTACAAATATTTTTAATGATTGTAATTGTACAAGTTTAGCAAATTTCCGTAACAAATAACGTTAAGGTATTTATATTTTAACGTTTTGTCCCGGGCATAATTAATTGAGTATATATTTTTTTTATAAAATCTCTTTACAAGTTAACATTGATTTGATAATTAAATTTATTTTTTTCGCAAGAAATTTAAGGTTACCGATTTATCTTGAATAGTGGCAAAACTTAGTGACAGTGTTTATAGAACAGATAGGCGATGGGATCAAAAGGTTCTGGACTGGTACCAGATGGTCCAAGCAGGCATTGACCCTGCTGGGCCCCCACGGTTTGAGGAGCGCGTGGATCACTCGACGACTGCTACTCGGTTCGGTCAATTACCGGTATGCCGGAAAACTACCCATTGCTTGAATTCCTCAAGCCTGCATCTACCGTGGCTAATAGTCAGGGTCGCGGTCTTGTCGGCTGGGGTGTGAGGATGTTCGTTCCCTCACGTCTGAAGCCTCCTCCTTTGCTACTATTACTATTTCGTAGAAGGCGCCCGCCTACCATTCCTTTTCACCCCGGACCATAGCCTACATCGTGGTTCACGCTGTGGTCCGAAGCCATATGGTCGAAAGTCGGGAGTCTCGCGCTCAGGACGCTGTCATCAATTGTCTTCATGAGAACATGGCCTCTACCGTATGCTTCACCATGTCCTCCGGGCGGTTCGCATAAATGATGACACCTGGGTGTTTCTTTCACTTGAATCCGATGCAGAAGCCTCCCGAACTTATCATGTCCGGTGAGACGCCAGTCCAACCACTCCTCAAACAGGGGACTTACCACCATGATTATGGAATACCAAAATTAAGAAAGAGGTACGTTTTGTTTTGACACCACATTCTGTCATGATTCGCAGTCATTGAGTTGGGTCCGTGAGATTTAAAATTATTTTATGTCTTATAACAGTTAACATAATGATGAAATTGTAATTACATTGATATTGTCATTCAAATTTCTATCTACTATTGTAATTTTTCAACTTAAACCTTTTTTGTCATTTATGCATTATGCATTTTAATGCTGGGCACGAATTGAAATGACGAAACACAAAGACGCCTCAGTAGATAAACTATTATAATAGTTTCTCTCGAAAACTCCGACAGTCTTCTCAGATATCTACAAAAGGAAACGAATCCACAACTTGTAAATTCCCAAATTAAAATAAGATTTTCCTGTCGTGTTTTTCCCTTACCTGAAATTTCACTGGTCGAGTTACAAAACAAGACAGAACTTGGGGATTCCATTAGTATTCATTAATTTCATTATGCTATTTGTTTCCAATTCTTTAACTTTGTCCGCAATTATAACTTTGAGTTAGATTAAAAGTAATATTTTGTTTACCTCGAAACAGGCGGAATCATGGATAAAAAGACAACGCCAAGGAAATTGTTAGTAAAATTATTAAGTGTTTACATTATGTCACCAAGATATATACCGGCGAAATAATTTACTAAGTTTTATCAAATCAAGTAAATGGTAGTCTAAATTTCGCAAAAAAAAAATATAATTGGAAACTGAATTGATTAGATTTTTTGCAATAGTAAAAAGTCTTGGATTTATTTTTGCTGGCTAACTTCATGACTTTGGACTAAACTGAACTTTTTATGTTGCGACTAATATAAATCTCAGTCATGTAACATAATATGCTGTGTTTTATGTATTGCATTAATATGCTTAGAAAATACATTCCTGCATTCAATAATAAACATAAAAGTAAAAATAACTGTGCTTGGAATATATTGGTTATATACTTGATGCACACATGATACATCGTAGTGTATTCGAATATAGCAACACCACCAGAAAAAAAGCATGGCATTAAGATATTTCAACTGTCATCAGAATGGCGTGACGTATCTCTATAGTCTTTGTCTACCAGTGGTCGTCTTTTGACTGAAATGATGAAAAACACTTCAGTATTCTTATAACACGACGTGTGATAAAGAAAATACAAAAAAATATCCATTATTTTGTTCTTATTTTGCTTCGTTTATTAAAAAAAATACTGCAATATTTTTAATTAAATTAGGACCTAACAGATTCGACGCCATTAGTGATTCAAATTTTACGGTACCTACTTAAGTACTTAAAGAAACAACTCAAGAGTAAAATATATTAAGTAAGTAACTTTTGTATACTTTTGTAAAACATTTTCAGTCGTTTCTTTCGTTCAAGTGCCTAATAACAATATTTTTTGCCGTACAATTAATTTAACGACTCAGTAAGTATTTTGAACTGGAACTTAAAATACAATTTTTCCACAAAAAATTGCCTGCCTATCGTAAAATTTTATCCTCCTCAAACTTTCCTAATTGCGATCACAAAGAGAAGAGGAATTATTTTCAAATTAAATTCCTGATTTTTTTTTACGAGTTTCACGAATGGTGGATGGTTATTTTGACCTTCATGAGACCTTCGGGACCGGCGTTAATGGCGTAAATGGGTTTTACTGATTTTCTGTGCTTATAACATGTTTTATTCGTGTTCATAATTCGGCCTCATCGTTAAATTAATTGTAGGTTGTTACTTGAAAAGCATACCCGTAATAGGACTGTTTTTTAAATGAACTGTTAAACATTAATATTAATTGTTTTGTAGCAGACCTCAAAGGAATGTCATAGGCTTAATGCCTGCTAAGGCTGCGAAAATATTCGACATATATACCTAGGCTCTGGATTTAGCAATACACGCTCTCTCCCTCTACCCTAAGCGGGAGAAGTTTGTTGAAGATTAGCCACCTCAAAGAAAAAGTGTCTTGTAGCAGAGAAGTAGATAATGCTAGCTTTCTTGACCCACTTAACCGTAATCCTTTAGTCGCCTGTTTACAGCCCCCACGAGTAAGAAATGTCTTTCATCTTTCTCGGAAATCACATCAAATTCAGTCCGTAATACTTAAGAGTCTATTTTTAACTACCTATGTAGAAAGCCGGTTTGTTATAGATATACTTGTCCGAATTAATTGGATTTTTATGTTAGGAAACTGTATTTTACATAGGAATAATTTAATTACGATAGGAACTTTGAAGTTTTTAAAGACTCCATGTAGTAGTGTGGCAGTGATGAGAATGGATAAAGTGAGAAATAAGGATATTAGAGGAAGTTTGAAAGTGGAGCCAGTGATTGAAAAGTTGAAAGAAAAACAAACATGCATGTCCACATTTTCTGAATTAGCAAACTCCTTTATTTTAAGTTTCTAATCTGTGTATTTTCTTTTGATCTGTTCTTTAATTTGTCTGGATAAAGGTGGTCAGGGGACCCATAACAAGATTTTTCTTAGTATGAGCTCCAATCTACCAACCAAAAAAATATTGTTTAATGAAATTTTGCTGTATGTTTCTTGTGCGAGAAAATAAACAAATTTTATTATTATTAATTCTAAGCGCTAAAAAGAATAAAATAAAGTTTTCTAAAGTAATAAAGTATTATTTTTAGCGCATTTGATTATTTTGACTTAGAAGGTCGCTGCAGAATTTATATATTATAGAAGCGTGTCGGAAAATTTAGCTTTCATATTTGCTTTTGGAAAGTTTTGAAAATCTAAAGAAAGAAAGATCAAGTTATTGAATTTATTGTGTATGTACTCAGGAGAATATCGCGACAAGCTTTTGTGTCAAATAAATTCTGTAATGATGTTATAAGTAAAGTTTTAAACAAAATCGTTATTTTATTCTTTTTTACGCATTTAATTAAATGTTTGTTTTTAATTTATTTTTTTTAACTTTCCACATTGAGTCTACCACATAGTATCTAACGACCTACTCTCTCTCGCAGATAGAAGTTATGTAACCCAGCAGTGGAAATAATGGGCTGATTATAAATGAAAATACTTTTTTATCCAGATAATAATTCAAAGCTTGTTAAGCACGACATGTGTTAGACTTTCTCACGTCGGCTTTGGAAGTTAGGAAGTACTTATCTCCTCGGTCGAGGCTTAGGGTTTGTGGAGAGTTCAGAGTGCATACTATTAGTCTTTATAGTCAGCCTTAACTGTTGCTGAGAAATTCTAATTGTGTTTATGACTTTGATAATCCGATTCTGTCCGATTATAATTTGGCGTCTTTAAAGTTAGGCTTTTAATAAACTAGTGCGATTCATCTAAAATGATTGTATTACTGTTTACTATCAGGCTGCTTACCGGACTCAGGCACAAGTTTATAACATTAAAAAAAAAAATATTATTAGGCATTTGTAATTGTTTCAGTAAATCACAAAAACTTAAAATACTAACCTAAGTTAGTTAGGGTTCTTCCCCTTCAAACGCCTATCATAAATACCTAAACGTCTTAAGTGTCAAGTATTTTGAACCTACTGTAATACTACATTTTACTAGCTTTTGCCCCCGTACATAAAATATAGCCTATGTTACCAAGGAATAAAGCAGCCTTATATCGAAAAAAAAAAAAAATTTAATCGTACTTTTATAGATGTGCTTTTCATTTCCTTCACCTACATACTAAGTAATTCTATCTAGATTTACAAATAGTTACATGATTATATTAAAAATACAGAAAGGAAACAGAAAATTACTGTTAAACTCCACACTATGTCGAGTCTGTCTCGTTGAGTCCTTAAAATGCATATTATTAGAAGTCAGGGCACTAAAGATCCAGAGGAATCTTTAATTTATTTCTTAAATCGCAGGGTTCAAAGAAATCACTCTTTTCTTGGGATATCTGTTGGCCAACGTACAACATACAAAAATCTTATATTAAATGGTACTTAAGCTCGAAACAGACACTTAAGATAACAATATCATCATCATTAGGCCTCGTTTATGATGTCAGATGATTTTGTCAGTATCTATGAGTCAGGAAGAGCCATTTGCTCTGATAAGCCTGATTTGGTACCTACACGTTGTCGTAAAATTAGCTTTTGTTGTGCGGTTATGTGAATGATAAATATTATTCTGATATCGGTAACTGTCTCAGTTTCAGATGTAAAACGTCTTCTGTTGGACATAGACCTCCTTTAAGTATCATCACAATGATCAATCCGGTTGTAACTTGGCTAGGGGGGCACCTAGCCAAGTTACAACCGTCTCGCTTGTTTCGATCGCTTCGAGTTGGCCGCGCCCCCAATTCTTTTGTTTTGACCACGTGACTGAGCGTTGAGATGACTTACTGACTAAAAAACCAACCCCGTTCCTACTTGCCTTTCATACCGGGGCTGAACTACTTTTCGGAGCTAACCCTGGCCCTAGTAGGCTTCGAGCTACGAGTTTTCTCCCAGCAAACCTTTGAGAAACCAACCATCCACCACCATCATGACTATGGAAACTATTTGTCAAAATAATGAAATGTTAATACAAAAGTTCGCTGCAGCGCTACATTGGTATTATGTCATCTACCAGAATTATTAAAATATACAGCGTTAAAATAGCTTTTATAGAACACTTTTTTCACGATCAAAATGTCTTAAGCGCCGTGAATTTCATGGCACTTTTGCGTTTCGTTCAACATAGTGTAATGTTCCAAGTGTAAGGACTACATTACACCTGAATCGACTGAAGTGAATGTACGGAACGCCTAATCTAGTGCGTAGTACTTATAAAAGGTGTAAGAGACAGCCCTCCACAAACTTTAAGGGCTTGCTCAGTAGTCGAAACATTTCTTTTTTTAAACGGATTTTTTATTTCGTTTCCTGAAAAAAAAAAATTATGGTAGGTTGTTCAGTTTCGTCTACTGAGCAAGCCCTAAAAGTTTGTGGAGGGCTGTCACTTACACCTTGTATATCGATGCTTAAAACATACACACATTTAATAATTCACAACACGCTAATCACATACCTCAGCATTTTTGTAAAACATTTCTTTACAATCGAAGAAACGACTATAATTTCTACTTTAATGAAAGGTAATTTCGTCGGAAACGTAGAGAAATTCCTGTTAATAACTGCAATTTCCTTCGGCATTGCGACGTTGCACGATGTTGGCGCTGCTTGAAGGCGGGCTCACGTCAAAGTTTGATTGCTTTTTTTTCATAGTAACTTACGACGTACGATCACGTAGTTACATATTTCTAAAAAGGTATATTACATTCAAACAAATGATCGTGCTTATCACACAAGATCAGCACATTGGTCTTAGGTGGGATCTTCAAAATTCAAAATGAGTTACGCAGAGTTAATATTCGCGTCATGTCCGTGATCGAGTGCTATCAGTTGACACTGGCTAAGCTGGCTAGCTAAGAGATGACCAGTCTGAGTCAGACTTTTACTGACTAAATACCCACTTCTGTTCCTTCGTTGCCTTTCGTATCTGCCGAATCTTCCTTTCAGAAGCAGACCCTTGGCCCCAGTAGGCTTCGACCCTGCTGGGCCCCTGCGTTTTGCTGGTAACTCGTTGAGGTGCGCGTGGAACAATACGCACCATCGACGTCTTGGGCTCGGTACCGACGACGGTTACCGGACGGTCGGACGGCGTGATACCCATTGCTTGCCGTCCACAAACCCGTACGCCCTAAATACGACCCACTGACCCGTATTGTTAATGGATGCAAAACGCGGGCTTGTTAGTTACAATCTACATGGTTACAGACACATTGATACATAATGTTTTTTTTTTTTATTTTTAAGTTATTAAAAATAAAAAGCTTTTAGTATTTAACCTTTCAGATACCGTTAATTTGAGACGCAAAAGTAAGACAAGAGATGCGAGAACGCCGGCGTTCGCTTGGGGTTTGATGAACAATTTAGCACCTGTTATCTTAACAGGTTTGGTTACATAGACATCGGTGTAACATATTTTCTCTTGCCATATCTACCTACTTCATAGGTTATTGAGCTCCAGGGAATATTCTATGTTACTATAACAACAGTTCGACGGTGAGTATTGTGATCTCAGTGTATTATTGTGCTCGGGTGGATGGCTGCCTTTCACAATAGCAGTGTGATTCAATAGTGCAGGCAAGTTATCGACTGACAAAGGAAGTAGGTATTTGTTTTCTTTGTGATATTTTTTTAAGCTATTGCATAGCTTCTATCGCGGGCCTTGAGCGTGGAGACCGAATCCAGAAATTCCGTAACGAAAATAACCTAACACCCCCCACTCATTTGTTTTTTGGGCGTGGTGACCGATAAGAAAACAAATGAGTGAACAATCAATCAAAATTCAATTCAATGTGTGAAAGTGTAACTTCAATTAATATCGAAGAAAAAAAGCAAAGGAAAAAAATACTGCATAAATAATATAAATAAATAATTATAATTGCATACGTTGATAAAAATGCTATGCAATAGCTTTACCGCGGTAGTCCCCGAGTGCCACACGTCTTTTTAATCTATAATGGAATGGTATTGTGGTTGACGAATTAGTGAGATTAGTCGTCGCTTGTTACGGTCCGTATATTCGTGGATGGATACAAGCAAGCCGAGCCCTAGTTAGAAAAAAGCTAGGGAGACGATGATGATTTTTATTCACTTATTCATCTCAGGACCTTTGGAGGTTAGAACCAACTCGCAGAAGCCCTATAGGGTTTTTTCATGGAACTAGGTATAATTTTTTAGGCATCCCCAAACCTTGTTACGCCTGTGAAGCTTGCATCCAGCAGATCCCATGACTCTCATCAGGTCATTGTTTCACCTTGTAAAAAACTTTCCGACGCTACATCTTTCACAAATAATATTATACAGTAGGACTATTCAGCAAATCAAATATTTTTAGGATTTTATTATATTAGCATTGAGTTATTGATACAACATACTACTTACATTTTTTACCCTCAATATGTATTTACATTCTATGTTTATACTAGAACGCCTAGGTCAATAGCAAGCCTATAGTGCTTTTATAAACTTTTTGATCCATCTGAATTGAAGATACCATATAAGAGCTATTTATATTTGCAATAATAATGAAATTGGTATTCAAAAACCAATATATTTAAAATAAAATAACATTGCGCGTTTATATTTTGGGGGTTGAGCAGAGGTGTATCTATCACTGTAGTTATTAAGAACAAGCTATAGCAAGCTATAGAAATAAATTAGGTACACAAAGTAATGTGCCTGGTTGGGTTTGAACCCGCGACTTATACAACCAGTTGCATTACTGACCGACTGAAACGGAAACGAGGAGAGGTAACCCTTCATAGACCTAAATATAATTTATTTCGTAGCAAGTTACTACGCCGTAGCACATTACGTAGCACAAAGCTAGCGTAGCGAGCTCTCAAGCGTAGCCGCGTGGTTATGTCTAAATGTACAATTATATTTTGTTCAGAAGTTACTATCTTAATATCTGAAACTTTAATACACGAACAAGATGCCACGAACCATTCAAAGTTAGTTGGCACATAATCGAAGATAACGCGTTCCCATGTGGTACTTACACATAGAGCGCAACAGTTTAAACCACTTCTGTATAACGGTTATTTTCACGATTATCGAGAAGAAGCATATTATGCGGACACTTCGGTTTTACTTTACTGCAAATTGGATGCATTTGCACGTTGGACACATAAAAGTGACGTAAAGAGTTTTATGTGATGTCCTGATTCTACATTATTGTCGCTATCGAGCCTTTTCGTGACTACCTCCGCAGTAAAATCATGGATAGAAAATGAAACGGTAAAATGCTGGTTTATTGATAGTTTGGAATTTGAGTCGGAGTGCAAAGTTTTACGTTAACGCGGTCGACACGTTTATGACGTTCGGTGCTCCGTTTGAACCGTTCTAAGGGTCACCGCCACGGGCCACAAGCCACAACCATAAAACGCCACCACTGGCATATTTCCTGTAGTTTTCACTCACATTTAACCCCTCGAGCGCCAGAATTTAATGACCCGGAAAATTGCCGTGTTTACGTAAATCACCACTATAAATAAATAATATATTTTTTTAATTTTTTCTAGGAAAAATTAATAATATAATAAATATGGAATAATATAATATAGAAACTAAAATTTTTGGACAAATAAATTTCGTACAGACGTGTGTACAAAATGAAAATTAAGCATTTTTCAAGGTCTTGAAGTTGTACAGATGTATGTACAATCGGCGCTCGAGGGGTTAATATGGACTTGCCACATACGGTTGTTACCGCTGGCCACCGTAGGCTACAAATCGTCGCGGCTCACTTCTTGTGGCCTGCACTGGACACAAAACGCCGTCTCACGCCACTCGCACATTTAAAAACCTTCTTCGTCAGAGTCCATTACGATACTGCGCGTATGGGTTAAGAAAAATAGCAGTCACCGACCACAAGTGGATATCGCGCGCTTCAGCTTCCTTTGCGGCCATTTCTAGCTTCTTGTAGCGGGGATGTGGTTGTAGCATGTGGCCTATATGCAGCGGTCCAATCAGGGAGCCAAACGCGGTAAACGTTTCGATCGCGTTATCGTAAAAGCGACTCGTGAACAGTGCTCTGATGTGTGATGTGTCAATAGAGTGGCTCGTGGCTTTGAACTAAGCCGTACGGATTGATTTTAGGGTGAGTTGCACCATTTGACTATATAACCAAACCATAACCAGCCGTGAAACGGCCGCCTATTGGTCAATTCGCCGATTTGACAGCTGTTAACGGCTTTGTTATCGTTATAGTTAAATGGTGCAACTCACCCTTAGAGTTTAAAGTGCGTAGGTGGGGTATTCGCGAAAATATTTTTTAGGATTCCGTACGTCAAGGGGTAAAATCAGAACACTTACAGCATCACTTTGATGTCCGTTTGCTTGTCTGTATTTATCAAGACCTCTGTCTGTCTGTCAAAATTCTTTATCTGGGGAACTCGTAGACGTATCGAGTTGAAATTAAAACTACATACTCAGATCTGTGATTCATTGAAGTGAAAAATCAAACTTCTGAGTTAATGAAAACAAAAGATATGGCAGTTATGTCTCAAATAACGTTTGTAGGGAAAGAGATGAAGCAAGATCTCATAGCACAAATATATGAAAAAGTCTTTAAAGAGTTACGCCACAAAAAAAAACTTTTTTGCGATTCGGAAAAATTGCGAGTCCGACTTGCACTTGCCCGGTTATTTTAACACAGTTTTAATTCATATTTCTAACTCAATAATATAATATAGCTGTTAGTTTGCAAAGTATGATAGTTACTGTTTACCTGAAATAAAATGTTCGTAATATTATTTTATTTTGCAGGTTAGTGTCAAGTAATACTTATTTTGATTAACTGTGTTACCGTACTCAATGGCTAAGTCATGAAATAGTCATTCAATAGGGTTTGTCGTCGTGGTTTAATAATAATACATCTGTAACATTAGATCTATTATAGCAGTATAAGACTTATTAAAGTCAATAATATTGAAGTGTTAGTGAGTAAGAAACAATTTTCGCGTCGTCATGTTATACATTTGTAAGGAACTACGTCTAGTATTAACAAGTGTGTACCTACTGCAAAGTTTCTACAAACTACAAGACACTCCTAACAAATGCAATACCATTGTAATTTGTCGCAGAAATGTCTCATTTCATTCTCGACATGCAGAAGTACAAAATGAAAACAGAAAACGAAGTAATTTGTTGTTGGAAAATGTAAATCATTAGTCTGAATGTTCTTAATCTGAATGTAAGGACTGGGAACATTCGTATTGCACGCATAATGTACGTGAAAAATGTCGCGATTGCGTGACGCTCACCGTGTTTGTACCCTATCAGATCAGTTGCGACTAATCGCAGACGGCGGCGACGCGACGAAACTTACGTTTATAGCTGTAATTTATCGTTCTGCCGGTCAAAGTAATTAACATAATTGAGGTTATTTAAACAATTTTTCGGCCTCAAATCTTGATAAAAAATAATTTCATGTTAGAATTCGGTTTGCCGGGAATTAATTTTTGTCACGACCAACTTACTTACTTTTAACTAGGGCGAACATGAATGTTTGTTAATAATATTATTAAATTATAACTATTACCGCTTGATGAAAAAAAAAAATCTCATCCAATGGATATCATCGTATTTTCTTATGTGCGAAATCATCAAATGAACGTAATAGAATGGGGGTAGCCTTCCTGGAACAAGGCAAAAGGAAATGTCAGACTTTTACTTACTAAAACCCATCTGTGTTACTTGCCTTTCAAATATAATAGAATGAAATAAGATTTATTCGACGCAGGCAATACAATAGGAAATTACACAAAATAATTACATGTGGATGGATGGAGAGGGAGAGAGGCCAAAGAAAAGATGAATGGATTACTTGAGAAGTGATATGAAAGAAAAGGGAGTTAGTGATAGCGAGACGAGTGACAGGACAGAATGGAAGAAAAAAACGTGTTGCACCGACCCCAAATAAAACGGGACAAGGGCAGAAAGAAGAAGAAGAAGAATTTAAAAAAAGTGCAGTAATACAATATACTCGTAGTAAACGAGGCATACCTGCCCCAGATGGTAACGTGCCCCACTTTTAAAACTAAGACACACATTTGAAATTTGATCCTTTTTTGAGCTGATCCATTTAGTTTATAAGTATGACGCCAATATAATCTATAAAAGTCAAGTTTAACATGCGTTGTATAGTTTACATACAAAGAACGTTAACACATACACACACATATGGCTGATTTCCCTTCCAGTTGCGCTGAGTGTGCCCGAATTGTAAAAGTCACCAACTCAGCAATTTCTGGGCTTCAGACACCCAGCGCTGGTTTTCAGCTGACATCGCGCAGTGGTAAATAAAACGCGATCTAGTGCCTTGTTAATTCTTTTGAAAATCCCTTAGCTTTAGCAGGCAAGGCTCTAAAGGATCCCGTCAATCTTGCTAACATCGCTTTGTGGAGCGCGTGGTATACAATACGCCGCCGACCGGGTGACAAGCTACCTATTGGTCACTGTCCGCAATCCCGCGCTTACGGTGGCCGGGAGTCGTCCTGCTACTTTTAATGAAAAGACCATTTTTAATGGTAAATTTTTTCAACGAATTTTGAATTTGATTTTGTTGCAAAGAAAGAACATTTTATACATAAAGTACTTAAAACAGAAATTATGATAAAATTACAGAAAAGAAAAAGTAATCGACATAATCTTCACATTATGATATTAACGACCTAATAAATAATATTTGTTCCTAATATAGTAGATCTGTTACTCAAATTGGATCACCAATTAGATATATCAATACGGTAACTAAATATTAATTAAGGATTACTTGGAAATAATAACAGTCATTAAATAATCTTTTTAGTAGCAATTGTAGGACTCAGTGGTTATATAAATAACCGCTGGTTGTTAATCACAGAATATCATTATTTTAGCATCAATTTGAGCTCGAGACGGATCTTTATTAACCTTTTAAATGTCTTATGTTACACAGTTCGACATAAGCAATTGTCTTTCTATTGTGTCTCTAATTACGGCATTCAAAGAGTTATGACACTGTCTATTTCTGTCAGTCATACTTTTTTAAGGTGAAAGGTCTGTCTGTCTGTCAAGACCCTTTATCTCCTTAACGCGTAGAGGTATAGAGTTGAAATTTTCGATGGTTTGCGAACCCTTGAAGTTGTGAAGATACGTCCGTTTATGTGGCAAAAAAATATAAATTTCGACATTCTCAAGGGAATACAAATTATACATATAAAATATATACATAGGGTACTTCCCGTTGACCTAAATCCTGGCATGAGGCAAGGTCTTATAGCACAAGTATAGGAAAAAAGTCTGAAAACTGTTTTGTAGTTACGTCACGATTCGGAAAAATCTTCGTAACTCAATTCGGGATATGAACTGTTTTCATTGGTAAGTTTGTACGGAATCTTCAGTGCGCGAGTCCGACTCGCACTTGCTTGGTTTTATTTTTATTTTTCCGCTAATACCAAGATAATTAACTCAAATTATATCAGTATTCATTATTCAAGGCACATCACTACCTGACAAAAATGTCAAGTCATCAAGTGTCAGTCAAGACCTCGAAATAACATTTTTGTCAGACGGTCACAAATCCAGACTTTCTTTGTCATATTCAGTCATTTAACGGACATAGTTTTTGGGTCATCATCATTTCAGCCGATAGACGTCCACTGTTCGACATAGGCTTCCCCAAGTGTCGCCAAAACGCACGGTCCTGAGCGTCTCGCATCCATCGGATTCCCGCAACCTTTACTAGGTCATCGGTCTAAGTTGTAGGTGGCCTTCTAACGCTGCGTCTTCCAACACTCCAGAACCTCTTGGCCCCAACCGCCATCTTTTCTACGAGTAATGTACCCTGCCCACTTAAGTTTGCGGGTACCGTGTTCTTAATTCTGTATCACATTTTTTTATTGAAACAAGAGCTTATTTCACGAACTTTAATGCTACCAGTGACAAAACAATTCGCGAGAGAATCTGGGCTCAATTCTGCTAAACGACCCACCGTACCTCCACTTCGCAACTTTACCTAGCAACTGAAACTGTGGGCTTGAAACCAGCGGTTGAAACATTTTTTTTTGCGATGGGAAATCATACAATAAGTTGTTTCGCTCTAAGTTGAAGCGGGAGACAGTGTCAGACATTTACTGACTAGAACCATACTTGTTTAATTAACTTGTAGGACCGCCTTTTTTTTAAAGAAGTCTGTTTCCAAATAATAGATATATAGTCTGGTAGTGGAAAACATGTACAGGCTTTTCTACTGAATACATGTACATACGAGTAGTGTACAATATGTCGTTGTTATGTTACATAATCTAACATCACTAACATTACACACATTAGTACTTCCTACAACATTATCCCGTACATAATCCGAACTACACTATAATATTTAGTTTTTCATGCCTTGTAATGTTATTTATACTCACGTTATTAATTATTCCTTAATCATTTGTTATCTTTGTTCACGTGCCTTTTTATTAGGGTTCCGTAGTCAACTAGGAACCCTTATAGTTTCGCTATGTCTGTCTGTCCGTCTGACCGTCCTCGCTTAATCTCTGTGACCGTTAGCACTAGAAGGCTGAAATTTGGTACCAATATGTATATCAATCACGCCGACAAAGTGGTAAAATAAAAATTGGAAAAAATTGTTTTATTAGGGTAGCCCCCCTATACGTAAAGTAGGAAGTGATTTTTTTTTCAACCCTAACGTGTGATATATTTTTGGATAGGTATTTAAAAATGAATAGGGGTTTACTGAAATCATTTTTGATAATGTCAATAATTTCGGAAATAATCGCTCCAAAAGTAAAAAACAATGTGTCCCCCCCCCTCTCTAACTTTTGAACTATAAGTTTAGAAAATATGAAAAAAATCTGAAAAGTAGAATTTTATAAGGACTTTCTAGGAAAATTATTTTGAACTTGATGGAAAGAACAGTTTTTGTACAAAAAAGACAAGAAGGTTGTACAAAATAATTTCTGGACTGTTTGTAGTATAATCGTATATGCATGATTTTTTTTAAACTCATTAGTGGGTACACTTATTGTGACGGACGGGAAACTACGGAACTCTACACTGAGCGTGGCCCGACACGCCCTTGGCCGGTTTTGTAATTGTGTCTTCTGATAGCTTATATTATTTTATTCTTGTAAATTTTTGTATTTCAACTTCAACTCTTAATTAATGGCCTTTGTGGAAGAGACACGAGACACCACAATTTTGCCAATAACATTTCATGTTTTGTTTACTTTCTATATAAGATGTTTTCAATATTTAAATTTCTTTTCTACTGAATGTTGGCATCAAAGAGTATGATAGCGAATATTGTATTCATAAGTAAACATGATGATTTAAGGGGATGCATCTCGACATACATTTTCACTGTTTTTCAAACAACCGCTCTTACGAGATTATGACGTTATTACACATTTTTCATTAGATATTTTGGAACCATAGTATCTTGTGGATATTATCTAGGCTCCTATGGAAATCAATTTATACATTTGTGTAAAACTAATTCAGTTGAGACCTCTGAAAATCTGCTACTTTTCATGAATTTTGACACTTCATTATTTACTAAAAAATTAAAAAAAGTACAACCATACAAGCCTAAAATTTTTATCAAGATTCTAAATAATGACAATGTTTTTCAAAAACTTTTAAGGGTTTAAAAAAAAAACACGTATTTCCTGTAACAAATTTTATAAAATATTCGAGTAAATCACGGAATTACCGAATGCTAACAGAGTTTTCAGGCGTTATCTCTCTTTTTTCGCGTTACTTTTTCGTCAAACAACGCGTTGGATTGCGTTAGATGAAGTAACAAGCTTTTAAACTATGCTCGATGTTGACGATAGGCGAGTGGAAAAGCAGCCTCTTAATATAAATTAATCATATTTTTTTAGTTAAGTATTCATTGTTATTATTCTTACATAAATTCATGTTCACAAATATAATTTTAATAATATTTCTTTTGTGAGACAATAATACTGGCTAGTTCTTACATAGAGCTTCATTTTTTAAATTGAAAAATAAGGAACGGCCCACCCAGCCATATTGTCGAAAAATTGTGTGGGGGCTGCTCCTGCTCCTGCTGCCGAAGAAACAGGACATTGTATGGCCTCTGGGGGCCTCCCTTCTCTGCTGGACAACAATACGTACCACCAAGCTACACCGTTTTTGACCCTGCGGACCGCCCTCGAGTTCCGCTTGGGTCGGTCTGCCTGTCTGCTGCTACCTACCTACGTGCTGCCAGTCTGCTACTACCTGCCTACGTGCTGCTAGTCTTCTACTACCTGCCTACGTGCCACTATTTTTCCTTCCAATAAATTACCTCTCAAGGAACATTTTTTATTTATTTATTGTACTCTCCATAAAACTCTATCCACAGCGTGTCAAAAACGTTACAAGCCTTCAAGCCGTTTGATAATCTAAAGAAGATCTGATATCTATCATTATCATCAATCATTTTTATTCATTCTTCTATTCTGGTTCTTTGTCTTGCATAAAAAAATACCTCCTACTTTTTATCGAAGACCAACTTATGAACGCAGACTGAAACCAATTATCACAAAAGGCAACTTTAGGAACTTTTTTTAATTGTTGTTAGGTTCGCACTTGACCGCTATTTCATCTGTACTCCTAGCCAAATTGATAATGTGTAATCGTTAACACTAGTAGAAAACTTCAAATGTACAGGAATGACGTCTCTCGACATTCAGTCACGTGGTTAGAACAAAATAATCGGGAGCGTGGCCAACGCGAGGCGTTCGACGCAAAAGAAACGGTTGTACGATTGCCGTCACGGATCTTGAGCGCTGGCTTCAAGTTGCGCAGAAGTCAAATATTTGGTCTCTTTAGTGGTGCGAAGTGAGACGCGGGAGCGGGGAGTGTCAGTGATTGGCTTTCCACGCCCCTGATTCGTTCCCTGCGTTGCTGCATGTATCTAACAATGAAGACGATTGGCTCGCCAATGTATGGAATGCGCAAAGCACTGAGTTTTGAAACTGTGAGTTTTCAGTCAGTAAAAGTCTAACACTTCTTCCTACAACTTTGAGCGAGAGAAGCAATTTGAAGACGTCTCACCAAAAAAAAAAGAAACCAAAAGATACAAACACACATAAGCTACAAAACTAGAATCTCCTTCTATTTCAAAGTCGGTTAACAAAGCAATAAATTCTTTCTACCAAAGACATGCTTAGTTATCTCTCCCGCTGAATTCAGCGCCCCATTCTTCAAGCGGAACCGTGAAATGCTATTTACTAACGAATCGCTGCAAAACGGACGTTCTGAACTTTTGACACCTCCCCCCATTCTTACTTATTGTCCAAATATTTCATTCAGCAGAGTGTATGGATGTGATACATTTCTCTGTTCAAGTTGGCACGCTGACTTAAAATAAACTTTGAGGTATTGTCTGGCTGTTCCCATCGTCCAAAGTTTCATACAATGTGCCGTTAATTTCGGCAAGTGTTTGTATGAAATATGTTTGTGGGTGCAGTTTTATTACTGTTTTTGAAGTTTTATTATACGAAAATAGATGACAATGAAAATTTTAGTCAAGTAGGGTTACCGAAGCTACGAGAAGGTACCTATTCAATTACTTTCTAATAACCCGTTCACGATCTTACTACTGTGAGCAGTAGCTAAGCGCGGGGCGGCGAGCGGTAAGATCAAAAGTATGAAAATGTTTGAAGTATGTCACTAGATGCCGCCCCACTCACCGCGCCTCGTGCCATTTAGATCAAAGTCGTGAATAGGCCGTAAGATCAACGTCATCTGTTTGAAATTCTGCTGATGCAGTGGATACAATTGACGCGCCGTGAGAAAAAAACAATTGGTCAGAACGACTCGTCCCTTGAAAGAAATTTTGGCACTATACCTGCCTCCTTAGCCAAATTACAACCGTTTCTTTTGCGTCAAATGCCTCGATTTGGCCACGCCCCCAATTCTTTTGTTCTGACCACGTGACTGAGCGTTGAGATGACGTCATTCCCGTACATTTGAAGTTTTCTATTAGCGTAAAGATTGCAGATTATCAACTTGGCTAGAGGTACTGGTTAGTCTCAAGCGCAGCTTTGCACTCACGATGTTACTATTTTCAGTACACAAACACCAAATGTCACTCAATTTCTGGATTTTGATTGCGGACGTAATATGAACAGGTTCAGTCAAATGACGCCATTAAAAATGCGGGTATTATCAAAATGTCATTCCACAATTACGTTGATAGCTCAGTCTTTTTCACTTGATTTGTATGTGCGAGAAATAAGATTGGTATATGAATAGAAACAGCTACCCAAAAAAAAAAAAAACTGGTGCGCACAGAAACAGCGTAACCGCCACTACCGTAACACACACATTTACTTACATATACTTAGTATTACAAAGCTAAAGAGTTTATATATTTATTTAAAGTTTGTTTGTTAGAACACATTAATCTCAGGAACATACTTGTTCAAACTGAAAAATTTGCCCTTTTATCGAGGATGGCTACGCAATGGTAGGTTATAGACGACACTAGGACCCACAGGAGCAGAGCAGTAATTTATGTTAATGATGATTTTTTTGTTCTATGGGAAAAGTTATCTTATGACAACCCCCGCTCTTGGGCGGAGCGGGAGATAGTGTCAGACTCTTACTGACTAAAAAACCCATCCCGTTACTTCAAGCCTTCATACCGGGGCTCGAGTGCCCTTTCGGATAAACCTGGCCCCAGTAGGCTTCGACCCGGCTGGGCCCCTGCTGTTGCTGACAACTCCTTGAGGATGTTAATGATGATGATTATGATAATGATAATCTTATTTTTTTTTTTTGGTTTATTGTATCATAATAATGATTCTACACGTATTGGTTTCGACTGTTAGTGAAGTAGACGGAGCTAAAGATGTTAATGAAACCGGGGCTACATTTTATAGCTACACAGATAAGCTTATACAAATTTAAGATAAGTGAGGGTTTTTAGTCAGTAAAAGTCTGACACTATCTCCCGCTCCGCCCAAGATGATTTTCCCACCGCTAAAAAAAAATATTGTATTTGTGTCCGTTATAGCAAACTTTGAGTCAACTAAAGAAAAAAGACCTACATAACACAAGTATTTTACAATTAGTCCAATGCCTTAAAGTGGGATTTCAATTCGTAATAAGACCAAACGAAATGAAACAAAAGAAGTAAGTTCATAGCTACGTGAAACTGCATGGATAAGCAACATAAGATGTGCGGTTCAACATGTTTGGGCCAAGCCTCGTTGCGTGCCCGGCTCCGACTTACGAGTTGTATGGGTTCAAACCGGCGCTTTACATTGTGTAATTTCTTTCATCATCACTGCTCTCAAAACGATTGTGAGGAAACTGGCATGTCCTAGAACCAAAACTTCGAAGACATGTGACATTAACAGCAATGGGCCCGCATGGTGCATTACGGCCCATTCCTTCTCCTAGAGAGGAGGCTTGAGTCCCAACAGTGGGAAAATTATAAGGCCGACTATGCTGCTACTACTACTGCTGTGCTAAACGTTATTGCGTAGCGTGGCTGTCAGTCACAGTGGAAGATCGCGATTATATTTTTAGCTTAGCCGTAGACGGATGTAGAACAATGCCTTTATAAATTGGGAACAAGTAAGGCTAAAAAAAGAAATACATTTTGTTTATTTGTTGGAATATAGGAAATTACCTATAAAATAAAATCAGTATATTTTTTTAATGCATTGTTATAATTTACCTTTAAAATTTTAGTAAATTAATCGTTATTCATTTTTTTTTTAATATACAAAATTAAACAAACTTTGGTCCCGAGTTTCATCCTTTCAGAAGGTAACTATTGGATAATTCTCCGCTAGTGCTCGCCTACGTGTGCAAAATGTTACGTTCCTAGTTTCGATAGTTTAGGCTGTGCGTTGATATATTAGTCAGTCAGTTTCTCCTTTAATACATATATAGATAGATTAGCTTCTGTCATCGGTTTCGCCCGCATGAAAGTCGGTTTCGCCCGCATGAAAGTTGGTTTCACTCGCTTGAAAGTCGGTTTCGCGCGCATGAAAGTCGGTTTCGCCCGCATGAAAGTCAGTTTCTCCATACAAACTTTGGACCTCGTTTTATCCCCTTAGGTATTTCAGAAAATCCGTTCTCTATAAATTCTTAGCGGGTGTCTACACCCTATAAAAAACCTACCAGCCATATTTTAAGTTTGTAGGTGTTATTATTTCTGAGATTTCGTCATTAATTGGTAAGTGGTATTTCGCTTCTATATAAGTATTACCTTTTGCCTGCAGCTTTGCCCACGTACATAATTAAAGCCTATGTCACTCAGGAATAAAGCTCTCTATCGGCGAAAAAATTTTAGCAATCGTACCAGTACTTCTAGAGTTGACCTCCTACAAACAAAAAAGTAAAATAAAAATAAAGCAAACTTTACCTCTTTATTATATTAGTGTAGATATGACGCAATGACGCAACAAAAAGGAAAATTGCAATTCTAGCCAATATTTTGTATTAACAAAATAATTATAGATATAATTTATCTAATCTTGTACAACAGCAACATCCCGCATGTCAGCCTAAATGAAACGTTATGTGTGAAGAAATAAGACTCACTTTGGAATTCATTTTTAAACTCGACTTCATCAGGAACTAGCTTTTGCCCGCGGCTTCACCTGCGAACATAAAATACAAGGTGTAAGAGCCAGCCCTCCAAAAACTTTAAGGGCTTGCTCAGTAGACGAAACTGAACAACCTTCCACAAAAATTTTTTTCAGGAAACGAAAAAAAATTCAGCCTCTCCATACAAACTGTCCAATCAAGTTTATCATTTTGTATGGTGAGTCGGATTTTTTTTTTCGTTTCCTGAAAATATTTTTTGTGGAAGGTTGTTCAGTTTCGTCTACTGAGCAAACCCTTAAAGTTTGTGGAGGGCTGTCCCTTACACCTTGTATAGTCTTTGTCACTCAAGAATAAAGTAGCTTTCTATTGATAATAAAATTTTAGGAATCAGACCAGTATTTTCAGTTATTTCCTTCAATAAACAAAAAAACCAACTTTATTTCTCTATAATATTAGTGTAGATTACCTCTTTGTAATATTAGTTTAGATAAAAAGAGATAGTAAAATTATATGAATAATGTAGTACCGAAATTGAAGTATTCATCACTAAAGCTCGGATAGTGACAATCGTGTAAAAAGAAACGAAATCAGAAAAACAAAATGACTAGCTCTTGTGAATATTACACTGACAGAACTATAGGATGGATGTTGAACAACAAGATCATAATACTGTTGTCCCTTCTATCACTCTCCCTGTTTGTATCTACATTAGTTTTGTCTGGTCAGAAGAAAAGACTATGCAGTGAGTTAGAGTCCTTTGTAACTTCAGTGGAATCTACTACAGTTGGTCACTTGTGTGAGATTGTTGTGGTGGTCACAACGACGTCTGAAGCTACATCAGAAACTACATCTAAGTCAGACTCTACAACAACGACAGAAGATACAACAACGACAGAAGATACAACAACGACAGAAGATTCAATAACGATAGAAGATACAACAACGACAGAAGATACAACAACGACAGAAGATTCAATAACGATAAAAGATACAACAACGACAGAAGATACAACAACGACAGAAGATACAACAACGACAGCAGATTCAATAACGATAGAAGATACAACAACGACAGAAGATTCAATAACGATAGAAGATACAACAACGACAGAAGATACAACAACGACAGAAGATACAACAACGACAGAAGATACTACAACGACAGAAGATACTACAACGACAGAAGATACAACAACGACAGAAGATTCGATAACGATAGAACATACAACAACGACAGAAGATAAAACAACGACAGAGGATAGAACAATGACAGAAGATACAACAACGACAGAAGATACAATAACGACAGAAGATACAACATCCACAGAAGATACAACAACAACAAAAGCTACAACAAACACAGAAGTTATAACATCGAAAGAAGATACAGATTTAAAAACTACACTCCAGCTGTTTAGGCACTTAACTAAACGTAAATAATCTTAATATGTCTTTTTATTTAAAATAAATCGATAAAAAACATACAAAGAATATTTAAATTTCAAGTAAACCTGACATCGGTTTAGGTAAATACTAACCTATTGTAAACATTTTTAGACAATTTTTAGATAAATTACGTGGTAAGATTGTCTAGATTTAATTAACTACTTAAACAAATGCAATATACATAACCGTAAGCCTCTACAAAAACAAATAGAAGAAAAATTAAGAAAATACAACAACGCCAAACTGAAACATCAGAAGGTAACGCCAGCCCCAAAACAGAGCCAGTTTTGAATTAAGTTATCACAACTTCTAGAAAGTCAAATATTTTCTTTCTTCGACTAGTGAAAGTGCTTGTGTGATATTCGGGTATAAAAGAAGTGCTTTGTAATAGTAAGTAACTTTGACGTAAGACGCAAATTAATTTTATTTACCTACATCCACCAGAACAAAACCGACAGATTTTATAATCATTTATAATAATATAAAAATGAATCGCTAAAAGTGTTGCTAAGCACAAATATCAAGAATAGCTGAACCGATTTCGCTAATTCTTTTTTGTTGTGTTTGTAATTGTTAATTGTAAAGGAGGTTCTTATGAAAAAAGACATTAAAATTAGGGTGTAGGGTAGTATAGAGTAGTGTAGGGTAGTAGAGTAAGGTAGAGTAAGGTAGAATAGCGTAGAGTAGGGTAGAACGGGGTAGAGTAGGATAGAGTAAGGTATAGTAGGGTGGCGTAGGGAAAATCGGGATCGAAGCCGCGGGCAAAAGCTAGTATATAATATAAACATAATTATACCGAATGATGGAATGATTGACCGAATGGAGGAATGATTGGGATCAATGTATTTGACAGTTGCTGTCGGGTTAGAAAATTATCCCAAAGCAACATAATCTCAAGATAAAAAAATATTCTGTGTGTTATCCTAGGACATGGTCTACCCGTGTACTAAATTTCATCGAAATCCGTTCAGTAGTTTTTGCGTGAAAGAATAACAAACCACTATACATACAAAAGTTTCGCATTTATAATATTAGTAGTTACCGATATATGTATATAAATATATAAGGAATATGCTTTTTAAAGAATTATCAAAACGCTTAGTTGACTCTTCGCGTGACCCAAGGGCTGGCTACTACCTTGGTCAGAGAATAAGCATTGCCATACAACGTGGCAATGCCGCCAGCCTCTTGGGCACACTTCTAGTCGACAGCGATGCGGAGGAGTTTTATGAAGTCATATTTAGCAAAGCATTTAGTGTATATATTGTTACGTACGTGGGTAATCAAATGCCGATTTACTGACGAGAGAACTTTATTTACCACAAACAAACAAATTAGTCCAGTCAACAATAATCCGAATCGCAATTAACACTAGAGTACCGTTACACTATCGCTTTAGTCGTTAAGTAAAATCACTTCAAGTACTAGGGTAGTTCGCTCTTGATCGCAGTCGAAATCACAACTGACTCGTTTCCGGCCGGGGGCTCGTATATTTATATGCGGAGCCAAGAAAATTCTAGATACCGACGTCCCCGGATCTATCCAGAATTCCAGAACAATTGAATCGCTTCTCGAAGTCATAAATCATTTTTATTGCTCGTAATAATAAGAGTCACTTTCATGCGAATTTCGACTCTATTGTTAAAGACGGAAAGTACCATTTCCCTTATCAATTAGATGATACCTATTACTACATGTACCTTGGTAGGTAGGTAGGTACCTTGTGGATGTTTCGAGATTTTTCTAAGTCTGACTACGCACAACTATTCTAGATCTTTCGAACAGCAATGCGTTTTAATTATTACGTGCTACTCTTTATTTTCTCGGAGATATGGCGTGTTCACGTTTAATGGCATAACAATATTATTTTTAATTATTTAAGCTTATTTTATTGTTTAATTATTGTTAACTAATTTAAGTATTTTTCGAATAATAAATAAAATTATTATACTATAAGGGATGTAAATACACTTATAATATCGATGGTCATAGGTTGACAACTCGTAACCCACATTTTTTCGCAAAATGAGTTAAGCACATCAAAAATTTTTAAATTAAGCGCCGAATCTTCCTATTGATAACTCGTAATAAACAAAAAATGTCACTCGAACAATTTGTTCTACAGTTGACAACCCACAAAGAAAAAGTATCAACCTGAGCTCACTAGTACGCGAGTTACAAGGTGTCAACGCAAAATGCAGTTCGCAATAACAGAATAAGATTAGGCTACCATACTAAACAAATATCGGAACAGCAATAAAAATATCATCAGCTGAGGAAAAACAATTAAATAAGAGGCAGATGAAGGAAAATGCATCTTGTATGTTCTGTGAAAATATGTCATTATTATAAGCAAGCTTTTCCGAAGTCAACTCTGCTACTCAGACAAGGTCAGGCAATTCAGGCATCAGTTTTTGTTAGGTGCATATTAGATTAGCTTTATGATATGATTTCCAATTCTGATGGCGAATTTGTAACAAAACCTATCATTATTTAGAGTGACGGTTGTGCACCTATCAAAATAGAATGCAGTGGTGGCCGAGTGGTAACGGCCCCGACTTACGAGTTGTAGATTGCGGGTTCGAACCCAGCCAGGCGCATTACTTTGTGTAATTTATTTCATCACCACTTCTCTCAAAACGGTGAAGGAAAACATCGTGAGGAAACCGGCATGTCCCAGAACCAAAAATTCGAAGACATGTGACATTCACCAACACGCACTGGGCCCGGGTGGTGAATTACGGCCCATTCCCTCTCTTAGAGGCTTGATTCCCAACAGTGGGGAAGGCTGGTGATGATGATTAGTAGCTAAATGCTCTAGCCAACTTTCCTGCTGTGAATAATGTGGTTATTTACCACTAATGTCTAAAACCGGAGCATAAGCAGATGAAAGTGGATAGCATCATGCTGCCATCGAACGTGGCCTAAAAAAATATGACGCTATTTATGTTCCATCTATCACCAATATGCAGACATAACTTGGATATCACGATAAGATCCATACGACAAATTTTAACAAAATCCAAAAGTGATGCGTCATGAAAGTATCAGGCTTGAAAAGAAAACAGGAGATCCTGCTGTCACAGATCTTGAAAGTTTTATTGTATAAACCAGATAGCAACAAAACTATTCTTTGTTGCCAAGCAGGCCAAGAAATCTTGGTTCTCCTGCGGATATCTTCATTTCCGATGTAATCACGCAAGGAAACTTCAAGCATAATCCTTTCCATAGCCCTTTGGGTGACTTTAAACCTACTGATGAGGCACATTGTCACTGGCAACACACACATACACAGTCATGGACTTTCATCTTGAGACACTGGTATATTGGACAAGAAGATACCACGCAGTTTCCCAAAAGCTGCCCAGCCGAGTCGGATTAGACGATTGTTCTCTTTCTAGAAGTTAGAACTACCTAACTGAACAGTCTGTCTCAGGTAAACGTAGTCCAAAACTTCGAGTGTAGTCTCCGATCTTGATAGGAGTGGGTGCTATATGGATGTTTACCATGACTTTGGTTTTGTCCATGTTCATTTTATATCCCACTCTTTCGGAAGCTCTACTGAGGTCACCGAGCATTATACTGAGCTCCTCCGTAGGCCTTCCACAACCGATGACCTGGTGAGGGTTGCGGAAATCCGAGGGATGCGAGACGCACATGATTGGCCGTTATTGCGACACTTGGGGGAGGCTTATTTCCAACAGTGAATGACGACGATTTGGTTGAAATAATGATGATGATGAGGCCAAGAAATATAAATTTTCCGGTAACAACCTACGAGCAACATTTTAAGAACTCGCATAAACTTTATAAAATTTTAATGACTTGCAAGCTCCTAAAACTGTAATACCTACTGATTATTACTCTTATTTACGATAATTAGTCGCAAATTTAATTGTTTCAATTTAATAAAATAGTGTTTATTTAAATTGACACCTCGCAAGTGTACGTTGACTGCTCGTAACTCATCAGAAGTGAGGATTTTTTAATATTGTTTCCTCGCAATTGTTTGTATATTGAATAATTAATAAAAAATCTATGTGGGTATTTCATTTTTTTTTATTATATCAATAGATAACTTGATTTTCTACCAACTACTTTTTTATTTCATTTTTTTTTAATTTAATTTCGAAATTATACAGTTTTTTCCCTCTCCTGTAAAATTCTATACATTACAGTTACGTGCTGTCAACCTATGACCATCGATATTTGAAACGGTGAAGTTAAAGCCATTGATTGGGAACGTCATGAAAGGCTCTGTTCACTGTACCGTTGGATTGTTACGTGTGATGGGGGAGGCCGCAAATTGAATTGTCGGCAGCGAGACGGCCATGTGTCAGCCGTCTAGTTTCGACGGTCACTGCATTGTGTTTCCACTCTATACATACATAATATGATTTTTTAGGGTTCCGTACCTCAACAGGAAAAAACGGAACCTTTATAGGATCACTTTGTTGTCCGTCTGTCTGTCTGTCAAGACCCTTTATCGCGGGAACGCTTTATCTTTCGTTGACCTAGAATCCTGAAATGTGGCATGAAGAAAGGTCTTATATCACAAGTATAGTACAAAATCTGAAAATTGTAAATTTATAGTCACAAAAAAAATACGTTTCGGAAAAATCTTCGTAACTCAATTCGGGAATTGGATTGTTTTCGTAAGTAAGTTTGTACGGAACCCTCAGTGCGCGAGTCCGACTCGCACTTGCCCAGTTTTATTGGGGGATGATGAGACTAATTTGACTTGGCTTATAGATTTCACTGATAGAATTATTTTGAACTAGGTTTTGCCCACGGCTTCACCCGCATACCTACATACAATATTGCCTGTCACTCAGGAATAAAACAGCTTTTTATCGGTGAAAAAATTTTAGCAATCGGTTCAGTACTTTCAGGGATTACCTCCTACAAACATAAAAAACAAACTACCTCTTTATAATATTAGAGTAGATTTATTTATTACTAGCTGTGTCCGCTACTTCGTTCGCGTGGACTACAGGATTTTGAATGTATTTATTCTAAAATCTTCTATAATAAATATTTCTAAAATAAAAGTAGCCTAAGTTAGGTACTCGTTATTATATCAGCTACTTACCAATAAAAGTCCCGATAAATAAGGTCCAGCCATTTCAGAGATTAGCGGGAATAAACAGATAGACAGACAGACAAAAATTTAAAAAAAAATATTTTGGTGTATGTATATTCATATGCATGTAGTTAAAAGCGTGAAGGGGATTCCAAATGAAACACCAGCCAATCTTGATCAACCTTGATTTATTCTTGATTTCTCAAAAGGAGTGCACGGGACCAGAGACGACGACGGCCCTTACAAACACGGTTACTTACGTACTACAAAACTTTACCTTAACGAAAACCTCGAATTTTGAATACATTTCAAGCATTAATTTTCACTATGAATTTTACAAATTTTGTGTTGTTTGACTAATTTACATATATCACATTTTAACAAAATTATGTTGTATTGAGGTTCTATAAGTTCTTAATTAACTTTAGTTATTCAAGTGTCTGAAACTATTAGTTATTGCATTATACTTAAAATACTACTTAAGTATGGGCATATAGACTATTTACATTACAATATAAACAAATCCGATTCGATTAAGAATGTTAAAGACTCTAATTAATATTCTAAACAATTTTGCACAACAACTTAGATAATTTTTCACTAATTTAAAGGAGTAATTAGCTAATATTTACAGTATTAACTTATGGTTAAAGTACTTACAGTTATTTGATTCACACACACATACACAAATCACTTTCGTGTCCGTGTCTCTAAGTTCTGATTGGACATCACTGTCACTGTTTTTGATTGGTCCATTATTTAATCACTAAATCACAATCACAACACAATTCAGTCGTCACCAACAAAGCGGTTATTTCAGTATTACAAACAGACACCCCAATTTTATTTATATGTACAGATGTATAGATTGTACAAAATCCAAAGTGTCCCTCGACCTAATCCCCGGCACATACACGTGTCTCTCGACGGGTAGTCCACAATGAGATTATCAAGGACATTTCCTAAACATGTCCCCGTAAAATCATTGAATACGAGTATCGGAATGGGAATAAAACATACATCGATATATATGTACTACGCACTAGATTAGGCGTGCCGAACACTCACTTCAGTCGACTCAGGTGTAACGTCGACTGTAGTCCTTGAACATTCCACTGTGTTGAGCGAAACACGTAAGTGCCATGAAATTCCTGGCGTTAATGACATTTTGGTCGCTAAAAAAGTATCTTTTATAAGCTATCTTACCGCTGCATGTTTTAATAGTTCTGTTAGACGACATAATGCCAATGTAGCGCTGCAACGAATTTTTGTTTTAACTTTTCAGTATTTTGACAAATAGTTTCCATGAAAGGGCTTATTTAGCACTAGAATATACTAATTTTACATATATAAAAGGGAAAGTTTGTGAGTGTTTGTGTGTAGAATTGTTTTTCGCGGTTTTGTTTGACATGAGCACGGCCGTTGAGAGGTCCACACGCTTAAATCAAATGTGTTGCTGCTAATGGCGTGTGAGTTAAATCATTTAGTTCCCATCAAAATGCTGTAAGTAACGTACATAGTATAGTAGTGGTGTAGTATGGAAGTGAACTATGATACATTCCTTGGAATAATTAAGATTATTTTTGCTGCTGATAGACGTGTCATGTTCGTGAACGGGCAACTGTTGAGATCTCTTGACTGCTAGTGCTTATTTTAGCTTCTATACTCCGAATAGTCTTATTTTACTTTAGTAATAACTTAATTTTCTTTTTTTAGCTTCTGAGTAATCGTATCCTATTGCTATCCCACACAACTAAAGTTTATTTTACAAAAAAAAAAGGATGAAAATCATTTAAAATGACAATTGTGACAGGCGGTCGCCGTCTTCTGCGAAGCAGTAATGCTCGCTAAGGAGGAGGCCGACCGCATCAGGCAACGGCGCTCTCGCCGCCGCAGGGATTCCGATCCCGATTTCCAGCGACCATAGCCGCGGGTTTGTGGACAGTGAGCAATGAGTAGCTCGCTGTCCGGCCGTCCGGTAACTGTTTGGACCAAGCCCTGTATAAGGTGTTCAGCAAAAATCACTTTATATTTGTTGTATTAATACATCTACACTAATGTAATCTCTGAAAGTACTTGTTTGATGTCCGATTGCTCTCATTTTTTCCGAAAAGAAGCTGCTATATTCCTGAGTGACATAGGCTATATTTCATGTACGCGAGCAAAGCCGCGGTCAAAAGTTAGTTAATTATAGGAGATAAACTTATAAGGAGTTTTTTTTCACCAACAGTGAACATAACATACAGAAAGGCAAACGGATCCATACCATATACAAAAATACACTAAAATATTCAACATTACAATGACGCTCTACATTTTATCAGCAATGTGATTGTGACTTTATTGTTATTTAATTTTTTGTGAAATAACTAAAATCATAACAAAAATGAAGAACAGCTATGCTTTGAAAGTATCTTCAAATAATATTAAGCCAAACAGAAATCTCAATGGGTTCCAACTACCTTGCATTTCAATAAATGTTTAATAAGGGCTACAGTTACATGAATCTGTGTAGTATAGCTAGATAACATATATTAGAATACAAATAGGGTACTTTTTACATAGTAAAAATAATATTGTCATAAAATATCGGACGTGGATAAAAATCAAAATGGTCATTTTAAATGATTTTCACCCAAAACCCTTTTAAGTGAAAACGTTCCCGTGATGTCTCCAAAAACCCGTCATTACATTCTAACTTAATGACCATGGTACTACCTGATAAGTATTTTTTTATTATTTATAGGCTTGCGTTTGACCATTATCCTACCTTATGGTAAGCGATAATATGACCGACAATGGAGTAAGCTTGTTTAGAAGTAACTTATTCGCTCTTGATTTAAAGACCCTTAGGTTGTAGCTATCAGGAAACACAAACCCGGCAGAGAATTCCACTCTTTAGCTGCATAATGAATGTGTTCTCAAAACGCGTTGTAGTATGTATACAAGAAAGTGCAAGAAAGAAAGAATTTTCCAAATATATAGTTCTAAAGATTCTTATGAATTGAAAACCACTTCCTTTTTGATGTTGGTAAAAAAAAAAAAAAAAAATTTCAATTCAAAAACTTTTCTAGGGTTACAATATTTCACTAAAGTATTAGTACCCGTCGCGTATGTTTCACATAGTTTCATTTAACATTTTCAATGAAATGGAAAACGTTGGTAATGTCATTATGAACATGTTATTGAAACACTATATTTTTTACAATGACCGTAGTAAAACGATATTTGATCTAGATTCTATTTCAGAATATTGGGTTATCAACCGTTTTAAATAAAAATGTAAATGAATGAAGCGCTTTGTACCATTTATTTAAGTGAGTAAGCTTCTGCTTGTTTTAGTTTATGTTTTAAATATTTATCTTTCTAGATCTCAGAGCACCAAGGTTACTGACATTGCCTAAAAAATGGGCACACTATATCTATGGCGGCCTTGAGGAGTGGCTGGAAAGACATTACGGCGTCCTCACCGGACCTGGTAAGATCAGGAGGTACCTGCATTGGATTTGTGCGGAAGAAACGCCCGGGTGTTACCATTGTGTGGACCGCTCCGAGGGCACGGTCGAGTATACGGTGGTATTGTGCCCCACTTGAGCGGAGCAACGCCATGTCCTCGTGGGGGCGGTTGACGGTAACGACCTCTCACGCCGCCGCGGTCATGGGCCATCAAGGCATGGTCCGGAGTAATGAGAAATGGCAAGTGATCGTCTCCTTTCAAAAAAAAATAAACACTGACACAATGTGTATCTCATGGACGCGTCAAATAGGTCCAGTTCAGCAAAAACTACCTGGCAACTACATGGTAGTAGCAGTGGTAGTTGCATGACGCTGGTTTTCAACTGAACCTTACTGAGAATGAACGGCAGTTATTAACTTATTAGCATTATGTGTAAGGTAAATAAATCCCCCTCCTTAGTCGTTCACTCTTGACAGAGTGGTCGTGGTTGACGATATTATTTTCGTTGGCGAGTGAGACTCCCGCGTAAGGTAAATAAATATCTTTATATAAATATGAATGTATGGTAAATGTCAAATAATAAACAGGTGTGTTAGCGTGCTGAAAGAGGAACACTTCGCAGTGAAATTATATGGGCTAACAGTAACAGTAAGTGCTGGCTGATTCCAGTACTTAGTATAGCACAATCCGCATAACAAGCGCTTCCATTGTTTGATCTACGATATCCATTGTTGCGGCATCGCCATGTAGGTGTATAAGTAGATAGACATGTGTTGATTAATTGCGTGCGTCCGGCGCTGCGCGTCTGATTGCAGTAAACATTTGTCAGTAATGGATGGATCGCTTATTCGCCATGATTCGACACCATCAGTTATTACGAATGCCTGTTATCTGTCAACTCATTTGGTGCAAGGCTGGATTAGATTGCTGGAGTAATAAGCTGCGTTTGTGATGCTTTTTTTGTCAGAAATATGCGAGGTAGCGTGAAAATATGTGAATGTTTTCGCTAAAGATTTGTGCGGTGCGAAGAAACGTTGCGGGTTCTTTCAGCTGTGTATCTCTTAATCGTCACTTTAAATGTGTCACTTCTAAAAGTCCTCTTTCTCATATGGCAAGGCTTTACAATGAAAGGTCCAACTTGATGGATTACCCTATCGATGTCTTCTCGATGAGTTTTGCTTCATACAGACGCCGCCTGTATAAACAGTGTGAATAGTGTACGTTTTTATATTTCGGTGTGTTTTGTCTTTGTAGTGTTCTGGATCTAGGTGTACTGGATACACTTTTTGTTTTTCTTTGTCTCTAATTTCTCATTTTTTCAACGTCGTTCATACCTGTTCTTTGCGTGGTTACTGAAAAGACATTTTTTAGATGTAAGTTTTATTTGTACTGTAAGTGATTGTGCTGTTGATATGCTTATTACTAATAAATAAATAAATATATCTCTTGTTACGCGCTAATTTTGCTAAGGTAACCCTATAGATGGACTTTTTGCACCGACTAACGGATCACCCTGCTCCCTGTCCAGCAGTCCAGTAAGGACTGAACCCCAATCGTCAGAAAGAGATCAACAAAATCGTAGGGGCAATGGACCATGCCCGTTAGGGCCAAGGGGGAATTTTGAAAAAAAAAAAAAAAACCTCAGACCGTAAAAGGCAACTAAAAAAACATAGATGACGTGTGTCACTGCGGGGTGCTAGCTGAAAATCAGCGCTGGGTGTTTGACGCCCAGCAATTGCTGAGTGCCTTTCGGTTCAGGCACAGTCACAGCAACTTTATTGTATGTTTGTACCCTTTTTTTATTACTATTTTATGTAGTGGTATATTGTGTTGCTTGCACCGATTAAATGCTATTCTATTCTGTTCTGTTCTATTCTATTCTATCCTATTCTATTCTATTCTATTCTATTCTATTCTATTCTATTCTATTCTATTCTATTCTATTCTATTCTATTCTATTCTATTCTATTCTATTCTATTCTATTCTATTCTATAGATGATAAAAGTCTGACACGCTTTCTCGCCCCACCACAGAGCCAGTGAAAAGAACACTTCGTTACTTCATTCCTCACTGGTAAAAAGCATCCTTTGCACATAGGATCCTTCGCGGAATCGTGCTACGGTTTGTGTACTGTTCAAATTGCTCAAAGTGGACTTTACATGTATTTGGTGTGTTCTATTTATGTTTCACTGTGGGAAAGCTTTGATAGAGACAAGTTGAAAACATAAAGTTTTCTAAAACCCGGTGCA
Source organism: Mythimna albipuncta (assembly GCA_929112965.1). Lineage (NCBI taxonomy): Eukaryota > Metazoa > Arthropoda > Insecta > Lepidoptera > Noctuidae > Mythimna > Mythimna albipuncta. Next base: position 6,957,275 of record OV815973.1, read on the forward strand.
GAAAATATACGATTGATGTTCAGATCTACCGATAGATGGCGCTAAAAAGCGAAATGTGTATTTTTGTTCTTTCCAAGTCGGTTGCTAACTCGTTAAACTGTTTAGGCCCAGTAGTAGGTAAAAGTGTGTCTTACTATCAGGTGAGATCGTAGTCAAGCGCAAGCTTATTAACAATAAATAAACCGGGTAAGTGCGAGTCGGATTTGCGAACTGAGGGTTCCGTGCAAACTGCAATTCTCGAATGGGGTCTCGAAGATTTTTCCGAATTGCAATTTTTTTTGTGACGTAAGTAACAACTTTACTGTTTTCAGATTGTTTCCTACACCTGTGCTATAAGAGCTTTCTTTGTGCCAAATTTCAGGATTTTGGGTCAACGGAAAGTACCCTATGAATTTCGATCTTTGAGAGTATCAAAATAAACGTTTTTTTTTTGCGACATATACGGCCGTTTCTTTTTTATTCGTTAACTTAGAAGTCTGATTTTTTCACAGCTTGAAGGGACCGCAAACTTGAGTATATGGTTTTAATTTCTACTCGATACCTCCACGCGTTCTTGAGTTAAAGAGTCTTGACAGACAGACAACAAAGTGATTCTATAAGGCTTCCGTTTTTTCCTTTTAAGGTACGGAACCCTAAAAAGGTACTCAAAAACCTTTACCTAACATGATATATTCACGTTTAGTCTCTTATATTATTATACCCACTGCTGAGACTCAGGTCTTCTCTCTAGGAGAGGGAATAGGCTGTAATCTATCTCCCAGTTTCTGTGCGCAATGTCACATGTCTTCGATATTTTTTGTTTTATGATAAACTTATTTTCTCTCAATGTTTGCCTTTACCGTTTTGAGAGCAGTGGTGATGAAAAAAATTACGCATAGTACCTATTACCCCTGACTGGGTTTGAACTCACGACATAATAATAATATTTATTTAATTCAGATAATACAATCCATTATTGTTAGTAAAGACATACACAACTTATAAGCTAGTGTTAGTACATATAATAATCACCTGTCAATTAATAAATAAATTCAATAAACATGTCAATAATAATAATAAAGTCGCTAGTCCACACCGTTGCCACTGGACTACCACCGTCAAAAACGCTTTTATATGGGTAATCAGATTGTTTTATGGTTTGGTATATTTAATTATCACATTTACCATCATCATTCCTCCTCCATGGCCTACCCCAAGTGTCGCCACATCAACCAGTCCTATGCATCTCACATACTTCAGTTTCCGGCGAACCTCACCAAGACATCAGTCCATGTTATAATATTAAAATACTATTGTATTTTTTTTGACATAGTTTTTTCTATTCTTTCATTTTATACTCCTTAAAATAATAGTTGAAAAAAAAAATGAAAACACATCAAGTTTGAATTGAATTGAACTAAGATAAAATTCTACATAAAAAAAATATAAATTAACTCGATTGACTGTTGAAGAATACCTAAGGCATTTAAGCCCGCCGTTGTTACTTTGTGTCGTATGAAGTTTTGATAAATAAATAAATTAGTATCTACAGGGTTATTTTTAAAACAGTAACAAAATTGCAGGTTTTTAATACTAACATCGTAAACAACAACTTTTGATCTATGACTTTTAACAAAACATAATAATACATTTACCAAAAATCAACCTTCAAGATTTCGTTGTTCTGTTTAACACATTTCAATTCTCTACTTTGCCCTACGTCTGTATGACGCGACGCAAGCGTATCAAGCATCTTTGCCGCACGATGCCTCCGCTATTGTATTATCGCTTGCTTCGCATAGACTTCGTAATATTTAAAACGTTCAATTTAAATATTTTTATTATTGTATGAAAATCCGGTGAACTAAAACATGATATTTTTTTAAAAGTCATAGAACAAAAGTTGTTGTTTGTGATATTAGTAACATAGTCTATGATGTTAGAGGTTGCTAATGTTTTAAAAATAACCCTGTATAAAAATAATCAATTTTACAAATCAAACACAAGTTTGTATGCAAACGGTATTCCACGTTCGGTATTTCCACGTACAACTAGTTGCAAACAAGTAGATTACATTACGTGGTACGAACAACCGATTGATCACATTATATCTCAATAGCCCGCAATGTAATGCTTAATTGCAATCAGAACCTCGTATTAAAGGGATTAGTCGTCAGCTTTTGGTGCTTAATATGGGCATGGTATCCATTACATATTATATATATACACGAGCATAATTAGTACAAAGCTTGTTCTATGGAGCAGTGGTGGCCGAGTGGTAATGGCCCCGACTTACGAGTTGTAGGTCGCGGGTTCGAACCCAGCCAGGCGCATTACTTTGTGTAATTTATTTCATCACCACTGCTGTTGCTGCTCAAAACGGTGAAGGAATACATCGTGAGGAAACCGGCATGTCACATGTCTTCAATTTTTTGGTTCTAGGACAACCAAAAATTAGAAGACATGTGACATTCACCAACCCGCATTGGGCCCGCGTGGTGGATTACGGCCCATTCCCTCTCCTAGAGAGGAGGCCTGAGTCCCAGCGGTGGGAACATTAAAAAGGCTGATGATGATGATGATTGTTCTATCTAAGGCTCTTTGACCACGGCAACTTTTTGTAGCGATGCTGTAGCGCGTTCGCGTGGATACAGTCGCGATGCTGTAGCGCTTTAATAGCACGTTCGCATCTTTTCTATAACACTTGCAAATGCGCCTAACGCGCGCTAAGGGCTACATCTCACCGAGACACCATGACGGCGCGACCAGTCGTCGACAGTTCTATACACCACAATTATTTAATTAGTACACATACACAAAGGGCTTATTAGAAAAGCCCTTGTTCTTTTATAAGTAAAATCTCAATAAAAAAATATTCATAAACAGCAAAATTATTAGTGTTGGTTTATATCTCAAAATGTCACTAAATTTATGGAAATATTGTGCAGGCTATTGATTAATGAATTAATAACAGTTATTAAGGAAAAACACTGCTCGCAGTATTTTCTACTAGCTTTTGTTATGTTTGATTGATTCTATGATGAATTTACCTTTTCGTGGTCAATTTTAGGATTTCGGTTTCTTCTACTTTTGACTTCAAAAATATGATCAGCGATGGGTACAGATAGAGCCCCATTTGTTTGTTACTTACTGACTAAAAGACTCACCCCGTTTCTTCTAGCCTTCATACCGGGGCTCGATTCTCGATTCGTCTGAATATCACACTTTACATGCATGCACAATAAATAAATAACAGATATAGAAAGTGGGTAATTAAGTTTCATATACTTAATAATAAAATAAATATATAAGCTAATATAATAAACTAATAAATACTATGATAAACATGAAATTATTATAATTAGCACAACTTAAAATATAAAAAGTATGGAGAAGAACAAACTAAGGTTGAAAGGAATTTTACGCTCAAAGGAAAATATGTAGTAAATCATAAATGTATAATGTGTGTATTCATTATGTAGCATAAGTAGTATTATATGTAGTGAATTTTCCGCGATTACTGCAATCGCATGTCTGTTTAATGTTAACTACATTTCATAACATAAAATGGAGTCGCAAGTTTATTCCTGGCCACTGGGTTTGTAGACAGCAAGCAGTTCGGTCATCCGATAAAGACCAAATTAAAGTCCAAGTAGGCATCGGTCCTACTAGGCCCCTTCAGTGTTGCTGACGTGCTCTTTAAGGTGTGCGTGAAACACTACACGCCGTCGACTCTCGCCAGGTCCTTACCAGATGGGTAGACGATGAGTTAGATACATTCTAGAAACTCTTGTGTTTACTTTATGGCATGATTGGTGAGAGATCGGCTGCTGTGCTGCGTGGTCTTGAATTCCCCATAGAAAAATTGTTTGTATAGCCTACAGATATATAGGTTCCCTGTTTAGGTATTTTCTGACTGTGACTTTACACGTTCATGAACCAGAACACGATATAAGAGTAGAGATGTTAGAGAAGTAGCAAACTAAATATACAAAGTGAGCAAATAGAAAAAAAAAATCTGATCCAGTGCGAGTTGGACTCGCGTAAGAAAGGTTTCTTACTAATATTTTAAAATCATGCAAAAATCCCGACAAAGTAACCTTTCTTTTATTTGAACCGTTTTTTATTTTTTAACTTTTTATTTTTATTTTTTAAAACACATTCTGTGAAAATTTCAACTCTCTACATCTTATGGTTTATGAGATACCTACAGCCTGCTGACAGACGGATGGACAGACAGACAGATGGACGGACATACGGACAAACAGAACGATGGACGGATGGGCAGACAGACAGATGACAGATGACAGGCGGACAGCGGAAACTTAGTAATACGGAACATTAAAAGAGGTGACTAAATAAAAGAAAATAAACTAGTTCACTATTTTATTTCCAACATAGACGTCAGATATTGCCTGTGGCTATCTTCTAATGCCGCCCATAAAAGTTAAACGAAGCGTTTAATACGATGGCGCTTGCAGACGGGCGCTATTAACAACTTGCTGCTATCTACCAATTTTTATACGTACCCTCTACCCCCCTACTCGTCCCTCTACTTTAAGGTGAATTTTTCAGTTTTAAAAGTGCACTTAAGTTACGTTAAGAACAATACGCTTGGAAAGGTGTATAAAACTAGGTAAATCAGCCACGAATACCAAAAAGCCCTTGCTTTTAAATTAAAACTTGGAAAATTAATTTTCTAATACAGGGTTATTAATTTGTAAAACACTAACCATGCAGGAATGTACGGGAACAAAATCTAGTGGGTCCAATTGACCATAGACTCTTATTACTAACATCATAAACAACCACTTTTGTTCTAAACTTTTTACAAAACGTAATTATCATTTACTAAAAACAAACTTTCAAAATTTCATTGTTCTGTCTAGCACTTTTCAATTCTGTATTTTGCTATACATACCTATGTATATATGATGTGACGCAAGCGCATCCCCAATCCTCTCCGCTATTGTACTATCGCTTCGCATAGACTTCGTCATATTTGGAATGTTCAATTTAAATATTTTTATTTCAAAATGTAATGAACTATAATATGATAAAATTTAAAATTCATAGATTAAAAGTCGTTTTTTTATGATTTTAGTAACAAACTCCTGAGGGGTTGCCAGATTTTTACAATTTATAACCCTGTATTTTAAAATCTCCAGTGTTTCTTTCTTACTAATAAATACTTCTGAATTTGTAATCTCTTCACCATAGACTTTCTGAGTAGGTTTTTTAAAGTCAGTTTATAGGACAATCAGAAGTTACTGTAACTTTGAGTTAGATCTCTGTCAAACTGAGATATTACGGTGATCTAACTCAAAATTCCCTGTGTTCCCTGACCCCATGTAATCAGATAGTATCTGAAGTATCTACAAATTTTACTTTTTTTAATATTCGTACGATTATAAATTCATCTCATGATACGATTATCATCATAATATTCACATGTATATTATGATAGGTGTACGATTCAATTCAATAATATTTTTATATAATAATTCTTATAAAAACGATGATAATAAATATAATTAATAGGTAAATTAATTTGAAACCACTAACAAGCAGCGGTGGTTCTACCGACTTAAATACGACTTGATTGTGAACATAGATAAAATTATTTCTTCATCTGATTCATGACAGCAAATCCTTTGTAAGTCCAGTTCATGACCTGAAACAAAGAAAATTAAAATTCAAAATTCTTTAGTGCAATTTTGCCGGGATTTTGTCAAGTGAATTCCAATGGCCTATATGGATAATTATTTATAAATTGATTATTTGTAGATATTGTGATATAAAATTGGTTTGGTTTTTACCCGACTACGGCAAAGCCAAAGGAAGGTTTTTTTATGGTGGTTAAAATCATCCAATGACAACCCGCGTTCTTAACCAAAGGAGAGTTATGATTTTGAGTGTATGTTCATCTGTTCCCCCATAGGTCCTAAAACACTTAACGGAACTCGACAAATGTAGTATCCGCTGAACATAGGCGACATGACGTGGCACCCGAAAAGTGCCATAAAACAGTGACTCCTCGGTAATGCTTCTCGGTAATGGCCAAGTTAATAGGTTGAAAAAAAAAATGTGTTTATTATAGATTCATGAAGAACATTATCAACATTTGATTTTTTCGTGCTATTAATACTTTTGTCTAAAAAAGATAGTTAGCGATTTCGCAACTTTTCGCAACTATTCCCTACTCCTTCGAAACGGCTTGGATCTTTAGAAACATTTTTACACATAAAAAATGGTGGTTAAATATTCTTTAAAGTGAAAATTGCATATGTAAATCAATCAATATTTCGCAAAGAAAATAGATAGAAAAATACAAAGAAGTCAGCCGCGCGCTTTCCGGGCGCTGTTGGCCGCAAATAAATGCACAGATTTGCGTGTTGCCGCCTAGGCGGGTGCGAAAGGTGCGTCAACATAATTTTGGCCAGATGGTTCAAGGCACTATAAGTCTTAATGTGTCTAGTGTGTGTCTAGCGGACGAAAAGTTTATTTATTATATAATAAAAAGTTTATTTATTATATATAAAAAAACGTTACGAGATACATCGTGTTTTATATCAATTGAAAGGGCTTCACTTGTACTCTAAAAAATTTCATCAAAATTAATTCAAGCTGTCAAAAGGTTCAATCTCAATGACACCTAAAGTTTTGTTTCTCAAATGTCACAACTAGATTATAATGTGGAATTATTGAAACAGGCGAGATCTAGGTAAAATGGAACTTTGAGTTTTATTTTAGCACTGACTACCTCAGCGAAGCTTAGCGTTAGAAGGCTGACTCGATACATTTGCTGCCAAATACTGCAAAAATATTAGAATGTATGACAATCGCATTCTAATGGAATACAAAATGACTGTGTAATGTTTTAATTCATTAAATCTCAAGCACAAAATAGATAGGTACAGAAGACAATTTCATTTATGTACTTCACTTTTTATACCTACGCTCAGTGGACGCACACTAATGAGCTTTTGAGCCGGAACTGTTCGACGAGCGGGCCGAGACGCTCCTAGATATCGTGTCCGTGAGCGGTGTCTATGTGTGCGTTGCTCGAGCGCGTTGCTCGAGCGCGTTGCTTGTATGTAGATTGACTTCTGTACCTATCTATTATGTGCCTCAAGCGAACGCCGGTGTTCGCTCTCTCATTGTCTTTATTGTTTCTCTAATTAGGGTCTCCGAAAGGTTAAAAACAACATAGTTTCTAAACACTGTTTGAATAGATTTAATACTTTTCGGTGCCACGTGAAAAAGAAATATCCTTTAGTCCAAATCAATGTGAAAATTAGGTCGTTGTCCCGGAAAATACAGATATTTTGACAGTCGAGTGAGGGGTTACCCATAACATATGTTTGAAGGGTTTTCTTAGTTCTTGTGATTAAATGATAACATTTTGAATCAATATTTTCATTGGACAAAAGGAGCTAAAGGTGTTTATTGTCTGGCAGACCGAGCTTAAACAAATTAATCGAATTATAATTTACAAATTGGATTTGCTTTATTAAGGGTTTGACTTTGCTGCGCTATGGCAATGTTTGAAAAAGAGCTATCGTGGCCCTGGAACGCAAAAGGCAACTGAAGGAACACAGGTGGGTTTTAGTCAGTAATAGAATGACACTCCCTCTTGCTCCACTCAGAGCGAAAAAAGTCATTTTATGACAAAAAAGGAATGCAATTTTATAATTGTTTAGGTTTCTCCATAACAGAAAAGAGAAAGCGCCTCCCTCTCTTAGAGGCCCCCCTCTCCTGTACTCAGGAGTGGAGTAGAATTGAAAAGTAAAAAGATGTTATGAAAGTGTTTGGTGTAAAAATATAAAAGTGGCCATTTTTTTTACATTACGTCTAGTTATCGTCTTTTTGATCACGATGCGTTGCGGCGTTGAACCGCAAATATTTTGACGAATCGGCGGGCACAAGAATGATGCCACCCCGCTCGTACGGTCCGTCCGTTTCGTCGAAATATTTGCAGTGCGGCGTCGTAACGCATCGCGTGGCCCAGCCCAAATATTGGTTCAGTGCGCAGTCCATGGTATTTCAAGCATGCGCCTCCAGCAGCACATTTCCACTGCGTCAATCTTCAAAGGAAACATGCTCTTGGAATAAAAATTATCCTGTGCTATTCTTTTTGGATGGATTCTGTGATATGAAAGAAAAGGGAGTTAGTGATATCGTTACACTTGTTATCATTATCATCATTTTCCTGCCTTAGACCCGTTTTATTTGGGGTCGGTCTTGTCATCGGACAGAATGGAAGTAACAAACGTGTTGCGCCGACCCCAGATGGAACAGGACATGGGCAGGAAGATGATGATGATTCTAGGACATGGTCTCCCTTTGTGCCACATTTCATCCAAATTCGTTCAGCCTTTTGAGCATGAAGAAGTAACAAAACACATATATATATATACAAGGTGTAAGGAACAGCCCTCCACAAACTTTAAGGGCTTTGCTCAGTAGACGAAACTGAACAACCATCCACAACACTTTTTTTCAGAATCTCTACTCTCTCACCATAGAAAATTATAAACTTGATTGGACAGTTTGTATGGAGAGGCCGTTTTTTTTTCGATTCCTGAAAAAAATTTTGTGAAATGTTGTTCAGTTTCATCTACTGAGCAAGCCCTTAAAGTTTATTTATTATTTATTTACTTAACACTTTATGCACATGGGTACAGAGGCGGACTTAATGCCTTAGGCATTCTCTTCCAGTCAACCTTTGGGTGATGCGGAGAAAAAGTAGTGGTAGGTGCAATAAAAGAGTGAGAAAAAGGCAAATACAAGAATTGATATACTAATAGACCATAGAATAGATATACTAATAAACTATAGAATAAATATCTACAACTAAACAATATATACTCAAATAAATACACTATATAAATGCACTAAAATAGTCAAATAATTGGTCCAAATCGACAATAGAAAAACATTAACGCTGTGATGAAACTACTGCCAACTTTTTACGAATCAACTCGCGACCTTTGATTTTGAATGTAAATCTGCTTAGTTTGCTTAGTTTGTGTAGGGCTGTCCCTTACACCCTTTATACACACACACACACACAAACTTTCACCTTTATAATATTAGTATAATTTTAAAACTCTACTTCGAAAAAAAAAAAATACTATAAAAATAAGTCAGGCGAGCATAACGGCCGACATTTAATTAGTTCTGACGAGAAGGAAAATAAAAATTGCAGGCAGTAAAAATAATAGCATATTCTATGGCAACATCCTGTGTCCAGGCTTAATTGGCAAAGATTAAACTACGGAACCCGGTTTCATCCCGCTGGGACAGTGGGTCCCGAGGTTTTCTGGGTTCAGTACGACTCCTGATGAATAATTTAGTAGTTTGTATCTATTAATGTGTTGGTTCATACGCACGTGATGAGTTTCCCTAATAAAAATGGCAGCGCGCCTTGAATCCAATAGTTTTGCAAATGCGAAACTTATGTACAGTTAAAATGTGTGCTTAGGTCGAATATTTAGTTTACAGAAGTTTCTTTTTGCGGTAATCGGCTATGCTACGGTAGACAAAGTTTCATTTTCTGCGTGAAAATAAAATACAAAATGATTGAATCACGATAAACTTTGATCTTTTTTTATCTGATAACTTTATTAAGAAAAGTTCATAACCCACTAAAATATATACATTTAAAATACTGGCACGTGTGCCAGTTTGTATGGCTGCTTAATTTTTGGCTAAATAAAAGCCAACCCATGGGTCACTTGAAGTGTCAACTAGTGTAAACGCTGCTTTTTTTACTCACTAAAAATCCTCCCCATTCCTTTGTTGCCTTTTATACCGGAGCCGATCTTAACTTTCAGAAATAGATCTTTGACCCAAGTAGGCATCGACCCTGCTAGGCCCCTACAGTTGCTGACAACTCCTTGAGGCGTGCGGGAACAGTACGCACCATCGACGACTTAGGTCGGCGCGGACGGGGTCGGTCCAGACGGTAACGGGACGGTTGGACAGCGAGCTACCCATTGCTCGCCGTCCGCAAGCCTGCGCCTACGGTGGCCGGAAATCGGGATCGGAATCCCGGTGGCAGCTGGGGCGTGAGTGCCGTTGCCTGATGCGGTCGGCTTCCTCCTTTGCTAGCATTACTGCTTCGCAGAAGGAGGCGACCGCCTGCCACTCCTCCTCGCTTCAGACCATGACCTGTACCAAGGCCCGGTGTGAGAGATCGCCGTCGCCGAGTGTAAACGCTACTTAAGGTTTTCCGCTGCCTTAGCGGCAGCACAAGCACAGTAAGACGAGTTTTGAACTTGGAATAGTGCCTACCCACGTACCACAGAAATAAAAACATACCGTTCAGTCTCCTTCCATCTTCGTGTGTCTGGCTGCAAGAGTTCATCTGATGATGACGTTAATATTCGCGAGCCACGCTATGCGACCCGCATTTTGGCATAATAAGCTGTGGTCACAACTTTGCCACAGCGGCAGGAATGAACCACAGGAAGCGGCTAGGTGAAGCAGCTGTGGCAAATTACTTTGCAGACCAGCTCATTAAGCTGTTTCTAGGAAGAAAGGTTGTCAAGTCAGTCCTTGGTGAAAAACGTAACATCAAAATCAATCGAAATGGAAGCTAGGATATTCCTGGTTTGTTATTGCCATGAATCAAGGATATTTATAAAACGTAAACTAGTCACAATATTAATATTATTATTAGCATTTTGCCGCCGAGGTCTCTGAAGTAGTTTGAGTCCAAGCTCGATCGTTCGTGGCCGTATTTAAAATAGAAATAACACTCATTTGTCGGATAATCTGGTTATTTTTCTTCTAAAAGGTGAGGGTGCTTCCACAAGTGGGAAACACGAAGGAAATATGTTAATTTAGGGTCGAAACAACAATAACGAATTAGGGTGATATCGGATTGCATGTTAATTTGGAATAATATTTCCGAAACCTCATTGTTTTTTTCTCCACAAATCTGGCAAATTTTTTTTAAAGATTGAGAACCTAAAGAACAACAGAGTCATGGATCGATCTAAAACTTAAGCCCATGGTTCTAGAGCGCAAGGCCAACTGAAGGAAACAGGTATGGTTTTGGTAAGTAAAAAGACATTGGATGATATCCCAGTTCAAAAAAAAAATCTTCCAAAGGCACACAATATCAGGGACGTATGTTTATAAGTCGTTCTTAATTTGAAACGCGTTTTTCCATATTGGAACTTTTATGCAAAAAAAAAGTTGTTGTGATTTTATGGTTTTAAATAAATATGGCGTTATGACACAAAAAACGAAACTCAATTAAAAAAAAAATATTGGAAAAATATAATGTAAGTATAAAGTTTATTCGAACCTAGGATTCAATGTCACACACGAACATTCATTAATATAATACCGTTTTTCATCTCCTTTTGATAACATCTTACACATTACAAACAGTTTCAAGTAGATATTTCTCTGCCGCTTGGTTTACTATCCTGGTTCATCGCCAGAGGCAGAGATAGGTAATACTTCCGTGATCACAGGCAAGCCTATAGACGCATAATGAAGAGGAAAATTGGTCCAAACCGATCCCTCTCGAGAATAGTATACTACACTTTTAGATTACGCAATCTTGATTCTGAAAGCAACGGGAAATATTGGATACGAATTTCTGGTAAAGCCAGGAATACACAGGTAGTAATTTGCATGAAAGTATGCAAGCAGTTTGAGTGTAGTTTTGAAATAGATGCATTTTTTTTTACAACAAAAACACTTGTCTGAAGGTCTTGTTCAAAGGTTTATATGACAAAGTGGAAGTAAAATAGTTTTAAATAATAGTTAAAAACTTAATTTAGCTTAATACTATAATTTTTGAGATGTGATATTACCAGTAATATAAAGCTTTTTCAAAGTAAGTTTACATTTTTTATATATACTATTGACAATTTTTGATTGCACAGGTTATGGAATTTTATTTAAATTATTGGGCATTATAAATTCCCAAGTTCTCATGCCATAAACATTTACAGTTGTAGGTACTTTATATGTCGGTAATCAAGATCACGTCACTGTTTAGGTCTACTGTTTAAAGTTAAAGAGCTAATATTATTAAATTTGTTCAGGATAATTGTCGGCCCGAATCTATCAAAGATTGACATAATTTTACAATATTTAAATAATCCATACTCATCATAATTTAATGGGGCCTGTGTTTAAATGCTAACGAGAAATGCATTTCTTTTACTACCTATATTAAAAATGGTAGTATTTTAGGCAGAATGAATAAATGTTTACCAAAATGCGTTCATGAAGAGACATAAAATTATTTTTATTTTTTATGCAATAATGCGTTCAGGATGCTAGTGAGGCTGCCAAAATTCTGTAGGCATCGGGGATGTTCGCAAGTTGACTGTTTTAATACGACTATGCATAAGTAGTGCACATCCTTGGTGCCAGCAAAGTGACCATGGAGTTTCTTGCACGTTCTTCTCCATAAAGTCTTACGTTTTGGTCTATGCAAATTACTATTATCGGTGATACTTTAATTAAAAAGAAAGAATTAAAAGACAAAGTAACTACTTCTATTTGACCCGAACGCACTAACACAAAGATGTGAAATATAAAAATGAAAAGTGATTTAAATTGGTAAGTAAAAAAGATAACGTACCGTACCCGTACGTACCCGTGGTAACGTACTCTAAATTTATAAACATCGTATATGACTTCACAATTATGGCGACTGACACAGCCGCATATCTTGTATACTTTTTTGTAAATTACTTGTATATGTATCCCAAGCTTAATACAAAAAAGGACAAATACAAGTTCTTTAATACTTAGATACTAAGTTTTTTGTAAACACACTCAAAATTATAACGAAAATTTCATAAACTTTTAATGGAATTTAGAGATGAATTTATTCATTAAAAACAAGCACTGAAATAGTAAAGAAATATAAGTGCGCGTAATAAATAGGGGCCTAAATAAGATAAAAAGTTTAATCTTAATATTTTAAACGTTATTTATAATATGACAAGTAGCTGCTTTTAAAAAACTTTCCTTAAAATACTTGTGTACCTCTTATAATAAAAAATATTCTCATTTCCATAGTCCGCAAACTTTTTGAATATTCAACTTAGTAATAAGTTTAATATCAAAGTTTTTCTAAATATGATAATGGATCAAATTATAAAATCAAATAATGTTGTTGTAATTTATTACGATGGTTTAACGAAAAAGTTTTGGTAATCTCCATTGCGAGTAAAAATAGCAGACGCTTTCTAATGGAAAAAGGGACAGAATATAAATATTTTTGAAAAACTTTTAAATGTTCTTATTTTAAAGTGGATTTTCCAAGCTAACCCGAGGAATTGGAATTTACTTAAGTTTTTTTTGCATTTTTTAGATCAGCGTCAATATTCACGTTGATCAAAATAGGATTTGAAACTTTATTACGGAATATATTTACGGAAATATAATCATTGAAATCATCAACAAAAAAAAGTTCAACCCTCACAGTCCATAAAGTTTGTGGGATAGGTTTAATTTTCGTGGGCTTCCCTGGGGCATATCCTAAAATGTATAGTATATTTTAAAATTGGCTTTGCATGGATTAACTTTAAATATTTTATAAAGTAGGTATTTACCAGCTTGTTGTCCAAATATGTACTAATGCCGCGTCACACTTACCTGGCGTAATTGGGTGGCTAGATCAACAAAACGGGTTCAATTGTAATTACTGTATCAAACAGACTGCTTTCAACAAAAGTTCTTAACTACATAATAAATAAAATTTGAATGCCACTTCACAGATAAAACTACAGAACATATAAAAGAGGTTAGAATGGTTTTGTGGGCGGGGGGCAGGCGTGCCACAAAGTAGGGAAATGCTCATAGTTACGAACTACGAATAGCAAACTTGCGATCTAAGTGTGCGTGGTCTGTTAGTTGTGAAATGCGTGTTCGTATTTGTTTATTGCCTGTAGTGGAGTGAAAGGATGTAAGACAAGCGACGACACTCGTTGTAGTACAAATCGGTAAGTATTTTTTTTTTCTAACCATTTTCGTCTTTTCTGTGGATAAAACCATATATTTTTCAATCTTCAGACTAAAACCACAGCAGAAAACAGTAAGTCAAATACAAACTGCAGTCTTATACTTGGAATCATAAAAATGTAATTAAAGCACTCAAAGACTTGTTACCAAGAATAATTTCAAACGGTAATACCATACAGGATTCCTTGAAAATAATTCTGGAATCAATTAATTTTGAGCTCGGTTTCGTGTAATTACATTAACTCGTAGTAACAGCTAATGAAGTTGGCTAATAAATACAGTTTTCTGGAAAGACAAACAGTCGCCAACAAAAGCTTTGTATTTGCTAACAGTTAACAGAAATAATACCGAACATTCAAGCTGGTAGTATCAGAGAACTAGTAGTAGCAGTTAGTATCAGACGAACTAGTATTTTTGTAGGTGGTATTTTTTTCTACTCGCAGATAAGTATATATTGGACACGACATCATCGTGGTGGTAAGTCCCCTCTTTGAAGAGTATCATAACAGCTGCACAATACACCGGTGGTGGAACGCTGAACATCTGATAATCCGATGAGGGAACAGGCTGGGTGGAATTAAATAGTGCAGTTCCGATGCACATTCCCCGAAATGTAAGAGATAGAAAACCGACAAACAAGCTAATAATGTGGTGTCGATACTTAAGACTTTAGATATAAATGAAAATGCAATATCATCAACTATGACCACTCTTTCAAGAGTGAACGACTAAGGAGGAGGGACTTAAGACTATTGTATAGTTGTCTTCATACACAAGCAGTGGTGGAGTGGTAACGGACCCGGCTTACGAGTCACGGGTTCAAATCCAGTCAGGTGCATTACTTTATGTAATTTATTTCATCACCACTGCTCTCAAAACGGTGAAGGAAAAGACGATGTTTACATGTCATGGGACATGCCTGCCCTAGTATGGCCAATCTAGTTAGGAAGCCCCAACTTTTTGACCCGACAACCCAGGACAGATTGTCCTGGCGCAGAAGGATAAGGAGAGCCGACCCCACCTAACGTGGGAAGAGGCAAAGAAGAAGAAGAGGGACATGCCTGACCTAGAGTCAAAAATTTGAAGACATGTGACATTCACCAACCCGCACTGGGCCCGCGTGGTGGATTACGGCCCATTTCCCCTTCTAGAGAGGAAGCCTGAGTCCCAGCAATGAGAACATTAAAAGGCTGATTACACTATGCTTATGCTATGCTTTGGACGAGTGCATCTTTGCCGCTGATTTTCTCCAACGCACTCCCGCTATCAAAAATCACGGGTCCAAATATTTGAAGCTCGGTATTCTTTGTAAATAAATAAAATTTTCATAATATAATAAAATAATACGCCGGGACTTATCTTCTGAATTGTACAACGACAATGGGAATATCTTGGAAGTGATCCCAAATATTTGAGGACAAAAAATATGATAAACGACGATGAATAATGATAGTCCTTCTGGAAGTGAACTATGACATTCACATTGGTACTTATCTTAATAATCAGATATTGGGACATCTATTGTCGGATGGGTAGACATTGAAATATTTTATTTGGGCTATTTCTTTTTTTAGAATTTAACCCGCATTATTACTACGCAATTACGCGCTTTTACGTAAAATCTCCCAAAAAATATAAAAATAAAATTTAAAAAAACTTTATCTGGGTTTTTCTAAGAAAAAAAAGATACAGAAAAAAAAGATACAGAAAAAAAGTCGCCCAAATAAATTTCTTACAAACGTGTGTACGAGTACTATACCTCAATTAAGCGTTTTCAAGGTCATTCAAGTAGTACAGACGTATGTACTATAGGCGAGCTCGAGGGGGGTCATTTTTGAGGCTTCTCTTTGCCACAAAAGCCCGATCGGCCACCAACCCAAAAGTTGTAAGTAGAGATGGATTGGTCACACGCATAGGACGGATTCAGATTTTATACCTAACAGGCATTGGACTGGTATCCTCAAGGGAAAAGGAAGCGCGGACGTCCTCGGCAAACCTGGCGACGCGCCGTGTTGGTAGAAGCGATGTCTATCGGACTGACATGGAGTGAGGTCAAGGGTAGGGCTCAAGACCGGTCGTGACGGGTGATTACTGTCGACGCCCTCTGCCCCAGTTAAAGAACATAGGATCTTAAGTCAAGTTTAGGCTTCTTTATACAAGCGATGCTTGTGTGTGACACGTACTAACGAACGGACCTGTGCATCTTGTATTGCTTCCATCGAATTCCTGCAACATTCCCCAGGTAATCGGTCCACCTTGTAGAAGGCCTTCAACGCTTTCTAGCTGCTCAGTCTCTAGAAGCTTTTGGCCCCATCGATTTTAAGCCTTCTACAACAGATCTCTTGTTATTATCTGAGGTAACAGTATGTAAGTAGGATATAGTCTATATTACCTTCTTCCACAGACTTTACGTAAATAGACTATTAAGTAGGTACTATTCTGATCTTTGGTAATTATGGAATAACTAGCTTCTGCCAGCGGCCTCGCCCGCGTATCTCCACACAAACTCTGGACCCCCATCCATTTTGTGGGGTAAATTTCAGAAGTCTTCTCAAAAAGAAAAACTTGTGCAAAATTTCACGCTACTAGACTCTGTAGTTTCGGCTGTACGTTGATATGTCAGGTAGTCAGTTTCTCCTGTAATTTATGTACTTAGATAATTTATTTACTCGTATTTCGGACTTCCAACAAAAGATTGTATCATTACAGAAATCATGAAGTGCCTCTTCAAATATACAGAACAAATGAGCGTACATAAAATAAAACGATACCGGGTAAATAAACTCTGAACCCGAGTGTAACTACTGCAGATTAAAACTAAGTAAATACTCGTATTAAATATGATAAAACTTGTTAGTTGTCTACTCTATTTCTGAAAGCTGTAGTCTACACGGTTCAAGTTTTAACATACTGATTAAATACCGTAATGAACATATCATTATGAATTTATAAAGTTTAATGTTATTTACTTTATAGTACTAATTTAATGTAATCTTCTACAACTTTCAATCTAGGTAGGGTGTGCATTTTTCTTTGCAAAAAAATACATTAGCAGCTCGCAGATACAACAATTCTGAGCAAATGCCTAATTATATCGGTTTTTTTTTCTTTTTATGTTGTATCTATACAGTATTGAATGATAATTGTTAATTTTCTTAACCCCTCGAGCGACAAGGGATCACGTGACCTGGAAAATTGCACTGCTCCCCTAGCCAAGTTGCTAATCTGCAATAGTTAACGCTTGTAGAAAGCATCAAATGTACGGGAATGACGTCGTCTTAACGCTCAGTCACGTGGTCAGAACAAAAGAATTGACGGCAAGGTCACCTCGAAGCGTTTGGCGCAAGCGAAACGATTGTAACTTGGCTAGGGGGGCTGTTTACGTAAACAGCCAATAAAAAATATAAAAAAAAACTCAGAAAAAACATAATATATATACCAAAGTTTTCGGTCTAATAACATTCGTACAAACGTGTGTACAAAACGAAAATTAAGCGTTTTTCAAGAACATCCAAGTTCTACAGACGTATGTACAATCGGCGCTCGATTAGTATTTTAATATTTTTTTTAATGTATAATTCTAATTTTAAATAACTCGTTAAAAATACTTGTTAGGGAACACTACCTGTCGCTATGAATATCATTATTTGTCATTTACTTATATTTCTGTATTTAGTAAGTAATTATGTATGTATCTATTATACAGCATATGTATACATCTTTGTATTTATTTTATAATAATTATATGTTGAAAACTGGTTTTGTTACACCAATGACAGCCCCGTAGTAAACTAGGAACCCTTATAGTTTCGCCATGTCTGTCTGTCCGTCTGTCCGTCCTCGCTTAATCTCTGTGACCGTTAGCACTAGAAAGCTGAAATTTGGTACCAATATGTATATCAATCACGCCGACAAAGTGGTAAAATAAAAATTGGAAAAAAAAGTTTTATTAGGGTAGCCCAGCCCCCCTATATGTAAAGTGGGAAGTGATTTTTTTTAAATTTCAACCCTAACATGTGATATATTGTTAGATAGGTATTTAAAAATGAATAGGGGTTCACTGAAATAATTTTTTGATAATGTCAATAACTTCGGAAATAATCGCTCCAAAAGTAAAAAACAATGTGTGTGTGTCCCCTCTAACTTTTGAACCATAACTTTAGAAAATATAAAAAAAAAAAAACTGAAAAGTAGAACTTTATAAGGACTTTCTAGGAAAATCATTTTGAACTTGATGGAAAGAACAGTTTTTGTACAAAAAAGACAAAAAGGTTGTACCATGGTAAAAAATCGTTGCTTCTTAAATATATTCGTAATTTTACGAGTGCACAATCGCTGAAATTTCTACTACTTGCATACTGCTGTTTTAGTTATCACCGTCCTTTGTGGGCCCGTTTTTAGGATTGCGTATTTATTACAGTTCCGTACTTAATATGTCAACGTAACAAATAATCTTTTTTTAAACTCATAAGTAGGAACACTTATTGTGACGGACGGGAAACTACAGAACCGTACACTGAGCGTGGTCCGACACGCTCTTGGCCGGTTTCTTTTTTATGTGTAATGGTGTACAATAAAGTATATAATAAATAAATAAATAAATATGTTATTTAAATCCGTTTTTTTATGCATGTGGTGTTAACCTAATTAATTGTATCACTTGCAAATTTTAAGCTAGTCATAAGTGAGAAATGTATGGGTGTAAACAATATTGTTAGTTAACCTAAATAAATATCTACATACTTTCAAAGATCGCAGTATACAACGAGCCACACAATTTAACAGAGGGCTTAGAAACCTTATACAAAACGAGATGTTCAAAGCCATCTGTTCTGTATTTATTGATCATCTTCCCAATAAAGGAATTGGATAGCTTTTCCTGTAATGGCGCAAATAGTTTTCTGGATCAGACAGTTAACTTAGCGAACGTTGTGACTGTTTCAAAGCATGTCCGTCCCTTTTCCGACTGCCTGAATTTTCCTTTGGCGTTTATTGGATTACAGAGAAAAAATACACTGACAGACAAAGAGAAAGTTATTTCAATTTGGAAGCATTTTTCTATTGAATTGTTGTAACACTTTATTAAAATTATGTGTTTGAATTTTCACTAATCAGCAAATTCACCAGGCGCGCCCAATGCGCGCCTGGTGAATTTCGATCCATTATCTCTCCTAGAGAGGATTTATGAGTCCCAGTAGTGAGAATATTATAATACTAGTTTTTGCCCTCGGCTTCGCCCGTGTACATAAAATATAAAAAGAGAAGACAGGTATTTTAGCCTAAAACAAAACTAGTCGTAATCAGTAAAACATCCTACTGGGGCCAGGGTTATCCGAAAGGGCGCTCGAGCCCCGGTATGAAGGCTTGAAGGAACGGGATGGGTTTTTTAGTCAGTAAGAGTCTGACACTATCTCCCGCTCCGCCCAAGAGCGGAGGTTGTCATAAGATGATTTTTCCCACCGAAAAAAAAAAAACAGTAAAACATTAATGAGCTTTATAAAGTTTTTAGTTTCATCAATTACAATCATCGACGATACGGTTATTTCAACGATATTGCGTGACAACTTTTACGGCACCCGAGAGACTTTATTAAGTACTAGCTGCTGCCCGCGACGTCGTCTGCGTGAAGCCTCTACAGCACTAAAAATACCTAAGGCGCTAGTGTCGCTATAGCATTATAAATAAACAACTTTTAAAATAGCATTATAATATAAGTTTTTTTCGCAAACGAAGCTAGTGAAGAGAGTTATATGGGAATCCTGCTGAGTTCAGTCATAAGATGTGACTGAAGGAAATAGAGAAAATAATGCAGGAATACATTCCAGGACACAGAAGAGTAAAAATACGTAAAAAGGTATCATACCTTCAAGACTTCCCTATAAACTACGTTGGTAGTTATACTACCAGGAGCCAAAATGTAAAGAGAGTCAGGACTGGTGGCGCGGGAGCAAGTGAGGTACAGTTACCCGTGTGAGAAGCAATTCGTCCTGAGGTTGACGCCTGCTGCCCTCAGTGTCTGCCCCTGCGACTTATTGATGGTCATCGCGAAGCAAACACACACGGGGAACTGTACGCGCTTGAACTGGAACGGGAAGTTTTGGGGTATGAGGGGAATGCGTGGTATAAATACTGCCTCGCTGACGCCACAACCCGTAAGAATTTCCGCCTCAATGGTGTGTCTGTGTGGAGCGAGATGACTTTGAGGCGGGTCCCGTCACAACTTCGAAGCATAATCGGGACACCGACCTTCAGCTTGATGGTATGCGCCGGAAGTCCTCTTGCTAACAGGGAGTTCAGAAATTCCACGGAATAACGTGTGGCATCTTCTTGCTCGACAACAGTGTTAATCGAGGTGTAGACCACTTCATTCTTCACAATATCCGAGAGAATGCATTGGTTAATTGCTGCAGCCTGATCATTTTTGGGCGTCAAAATGGCCCGCTCACACACGCAAGAATTCTGCTGGTGCGGTATACGACTGACGTCCCCGTACACACAGTGAATGAGTTTTTCTAAGCTGGATACCACTCTACCGAGAGACTCTGGAAGTACCACCTGTCCACCTCTCTCTTCTGGTAGAATGCCTTCGTCAAGACTTAGAAGGACATCGGAGAATTCTTGAGCACGTGCATTGCCGCCGAGCCGAGCTCTCATATTAATGGTCAAGCGCAGTGTACGAACTCGTGACCACAACGAAGATCGTTTCGACGAAGCATTCACCTCGTCAGCCCTCGATCCCCGCGTCACCTCGGGAAGTGTTTGCCGGAAATCGCCACTGAACAGAACTGTGACACCATCCATCAAATGTTAGTTCCTGCGGATGTCCTGCAGGGGTCTGTCCACGACCTCAATTGCCTTCCTATTGGCCATCGTACACTCATCATCAGAGAGCAATCCTTGAGCACGTGTCTCTTATCGCTGTTACGTGACACACCACAAACAGGCGTGTCGGCGCTCTCTTTATCGATGGGAATTTTTAACATGGCATGTGCTATCTTGCCTTCCGGAAGCAGTGTGGCAGCGATCCCTGACGACGCTACAGCAATAGCAATTTTGCCTTGGCTGCTGTCCTCTGCAAGTATGCCAGTGGTAACAAATGTTTTTCCTGTTCCACCAGGAGCATCCAAGAAAAACATTTTACCCTGGTTTTGCCCAACGCTTTCAAGGACGGTGTCATAAATTTGTTTTTGCTCTTAAGAGAACAAAGCGACATGGTAATTTCGTATGGTGGTTATTTCGCCCGGATCGTAATTTGTTTCAGCGTTATACTCCCGATTTCCACGGTCTTGGTGTGGTGATGATTGGAGAGCTGGTAACCCATATTCGATCAGTGGATTGCCGCCGATAGTAATAACCACATCTTGAAGTGAACAGAGACAGGTGTTCAGCACGCGTTCATCAGCTACTTCGACTTCGTCTCTAGTAGCACGTCTCAAAGCTCGTAAAAAATCTTCAGACAGATGATGGCGTTACTTCTCTCACAAAGCTACCACGGGTTCGCGTCTCCACAAAACACAAAGATGACGGCAAGCAGATGACCCATGTGGCTGGAACTGTCACTGACGCTTGTCTCCACGAGGGTGTCATCCCAATTAGGCAAAAGACTGTGCGGTAAGTGGGATACTCCACGCCATCAAATGTCCTCAGAAAAGCGAAAGGCCTGAGACAGTGTGATGTGACAACCGCAGAAAATAGCATTCGCCACTATTCGGGTGCACGGTATAAACCCTACCCAATGCGGGGTCCTTGAAAATTCCCGGAAAACCTTTCACAGCACCTCGTCGTCGATGTCAGTTGAATACACCCCTTTGCTTGCCGTACGTGTAATATGAAGGCACCTCGTCATACGTAAGGGATTTCGCAAACTGGTCGACTTCACAGAGTCTGAGAAATGCCACCATGTAATACCTAACTCTGCATTTTTTTTAAATTGTCTTCCTCAACTCTGCTCAAGATTTTGAGGGTTTTATTGGAACTTGAATTTGTCAAAACGAACTATAATATTATGAAGAAAATGCACATTGCCATCTATGAATTTTAAGAATAACTAACTACTAACCTCGCCAACATGATCAAATTTAAATGATTAATTTCCAAAAACTGTTAACATATAACTTGATTTGATTTTAATGAAATCTCATAGATGGCGCTGCTTTAAAATTGTGTTTATACTACTAACATTCATTAAACTAATGTTTCTCTGCCCAAGTTACTTTAATGGCGTAGTTTTTATAGTGTAAAGCTAGATAATAGCATGACTTACACAAAAACAACATTTAAATATGCGTCCTTATATTACACGCTGTCACAGAATGCGTAAGAAAAATAAAGATTCACAGCTCCTCCCCCGTAGGTGATAGCGTGATAATATGTAGCCTATATGTTGACCCGACCTCTTAGTAAAATTCATGCAAAATTTGAAGTAAATCCATGCAGTACTTTTTGAGTTTATCCCGGACATACATACAGACAAACAGACAAACAGACAAACAGACAAACAGACAAAAATTCTAAAAACTATATTTTTGGCTTCGGTATCGATTGTAGATCACGCCCCAAGTATTCTTTTTAAAAAATATTCAATGTACAGTTTTGACTTTCCTACGATTTTATTATATGTATAGATTTATTTATTTTTACACAAAATCCAAAGTGTCCCTCGACCTAATCCCCGGCACATACACGTGTTTC
Source organism: Mythimna albipuncta (assembly GCA_929112965.1). Lineage (NCBI taxonomy): Eukaryota > Metazoa > Arthropoda > Insecta > Lepidoptera > Noctuidae > Mythimna > Mythimna albipuncta. The sequence continues at coordinate 6,979,949 of OV815973.1, forward strand.
TCGACGGGTAGTCCACAATAAGATTATCAAGAACATTTCCTAATCGTTGAACATCAGAACGGGAATAATACTAATTATAAAAAGTGATATTTTGTGAGTGTTTGTGTGTGATGTATATTTGTTACGTTGTAACAAGAAGGTGTAAATTTTTATAATTTTAAATTTTATTAAGATATGTCGCTAGTAGTCTCCTTAATAATTGATTTGCAACATGACATGCTTTGATTTTAGGACTGACCTGTTGGTCTAGTGGTTAGTGACCCTGACTGCTATGCCGCAAGTCGTGGGTTCGATTCCCACCCAGGACAAATGTTTGTGTGATGAGCATGATCATTTGTTCTGTGTCTGGGTGTAATTTATATATAATATGTATGTATTTAGAAATATATAAGTATGTTTATCAGCTGTCTAGTACTCATAACACAAGCTCTGCTTAGCTTGGGACCAGACGGCGTTGTGTGATAGTTGTGGAATATAATAGTTTATAGTTTAATAGTTTAATAGTTTATAGTTTAATAGTTTATAGTTTAATAGTTTATAGTTTAATAGTTTATAGTTTAATAGTTTATAGTTTACGCTTGAATAGCAAGTACACACTCTGGTAGACCAAAAGATAGCACAAAAAATATACTTTTTATCCTGAGAGTATATTCCCTTAGGATACGGGGGAAGGTGCTGATAGCACTACAAATATGTAAACGCGAAAGCAACTGTCTTTTTGTCTGTTAACTATTCAAGATTTAACACCTGATGTTTGATTGAAACTTGGTATACTAGACTATGTCCAAGAATAGGACGACAGTCGAAGCCTCTGACAAGACTTACACATAACTCGCTTGAAAACCTATCAAAATTTATCTTTAAAGTAAATCTTAAAAGTTTGAGACGTTCTTAACTCCATTCGGAAAACCGCTCTATGCCTCTAGATATATCCGAAATATCTTCATCATCATCATAGATATAATTTTCCTGTACGTGTGTTTGTTACCTAACTCCTCTTAAACGGCTTGACCGATTTGGATGAAACTTTGTGTGGATTAGTATTTAAAAGTATCCCTAGATAGTTTGAAAATAGTACTAATATTAAACTCGGTAGGTAGAGCTACAATCGGGTTCTCAATATTTTTTTGACGAAATGTTTAAAACTTACGAAAAGCTAACTTTCGGAGCAAGACAACGTCTTGGGACCGCTAGTTTAATATAACCTGACGAATTATTGGTAAATGGGTCAGTAGATAGTTAATTTGTCGTGTTACCTTGGTAAATGTCTCCAGGGAAACCGGAACTAGTTTCGCTGCTGTTATGACGAGTGGTCTCTGGGTCTTGGCTATGAATAAGATTAGGTCCTTCTTGAGGGTCGTCGGAAGTTTGATCCAAGGGCAGGAGAACACTACTGTTGAAATGTGCAAGCTCTGAAATGAGAACGATAGAAAAATTAGTGTAACCAGGTTTCATTTTTTTCGGTGGACAAAAATCATCCAAATGACATCCCCCGTCTTTGGGCGGAGCGGAAGATAGTGTCAGACTCTTACTGACTAAAAAGCCAACCCCGTTCTTTATTACCCTTCATACCGGGGGCTGAGCTACCTTTCGGAGCTATCCCTGGGCCCAGTAGGCTTCGATCCAGCTAGGCCCCTGCTGTTGCTGACAACATCTTGAGGCGCACGGGAACAGTGCTCACCATCTTGTGTACACAGGTTGGGCGCAGCAAAGACAATCTCCACAGATGTGGGTTCCTGGACTGTTCCGACCTTCAGTGTTTGTATGGCGTCTCTCCGCAAACCATGTTAAACCTTCAAACTTGAATGATGTGCCCTGTTACCTGTTCACGTAGGAATCTAACGACAGCATCAGTAGACGGCAGTGCCCTTGCCGAAAACTTTACCAGGTAAGGAACTTACTTGTAACGTGTCGATGGCAAGCGACACGTTAAGAAGAACAAGTTTACAAACTGGCTGCAATTTTCTAGACAACTTGTACATTATTTTGTAGCCTTGCAATTAGCCGCAGACGGCCAAAAGCTTCTGAATGTGTAACTTTCCTGCCGTTTTATGACGGGAAGTGCCAATTAAGACTTCTTAGACAATTTAGCGAAAGCTCCTTGCACTAAAATCATACTGAAGTTACATTTCGCATTTAATTTTATTCCTTTTAATTTTAAAAGAAAGCAGGTTGAAATGGACTGCCCTATTGGTGTAGTGGTTAGTGGCCCTGATTGCTGTGTCGGTATTCGTCGGTTTGATTCCCACCCAGGACAAATGTTTGTGAGATGAGCACGATCATTATTTTGTTCTGTGTTTGGGCGTATGTTATCTATAATATTAGAAATATTGATATTGGTATTTAGAAATATTGATTTATGTTTATCAGTTGTCTAGTACTTATAACACAAGCCCTGCTTAGCTTGGGATAAGACGGTGTAGTTTGATAGTTGTAGAGTATATAATAGTATTATAACAGCCTAGCTAGACGTCCAACCGTTCGATAATCGTCACTACTAAGCCCAAGTCGTCGACGGCGCGTATTGTTCAACGCGCGCCTCAACGAGATGTCAGCAAACCTTAGGGGCTTAGCAGGGTCAAAGCCTACTGGGGCCCTGGTATGAAAGGCAACGAATAAACTAGAAGTGGGTTTTAGTCAGTAAAAGTCTAACACTATATCCCGCTCCGCCTAAGGGCGCGGAGATGTCATTGGATGATTTCCCCCTTAAAAAAAGGCACAACAGCGTGTACCTACTGTAATTACTTAACTTTTCTAAACCCAAATCCGGGTTTTCAGTTAACAGGAGACTCCATTGAATTCATACCTTCCTAGTACCTACCGGTTAAGGATACCCTTGGGTGGAGCTTAGAGCTCGTCGTAAGGTCGGCCACGAGTTTACGGAGGATAACTGAATTGGCTTGGCACGTGCCGGTAACAAGGGTCGAGGTGTGATGTCTCGCCCATCGAGTTTTATATCACACTTCTGAACCGTTTTTTATTTTTGTTAGAAGCTGTCTGTTGACTGGTCTGATGTAGGTTTAAAAGATATTTCATTCTCTAAAAATCGGGCAAGTGCGAGTCGGACTCGTGTACTGAGGATTCCGTACAAACTTACCTATGAAAACCGTTCGATTCCCGAATTAGAGACAATAGAAAGACAATGAGAGAGCGTTTGCTTGAGGTTTAATGAATTAAGTTACGAAGATTATTCCGAATCGCAAAAAAAGGTGTAATGTGACGTAACTAAAATTTTACAATTTTCAGTTTTTTTTTTCTATACTTGCTCTATGAGACCTTGCTTTATGCCTTAATTTTAGGATTCTAGGTCAACGAAAAGTACGCTATGAACTTTGATCCCCTTGAGAGCGTTGAAATAAACGTTTTTTTTGCGACATATGAGATTATCATTTTGTTTCGTTAACTGTGAGGTTTGATTTTTTCACAGCTTTAAGGGACTGCAAACCTCATTGTATGGTTTTAATTGCAACTCGATACCTTTACGCGTTCCCGAGATAAAGGGTCTTGACAGACATAAGTACAGACGGACAGCAAAGTGCCTTTGCCTCTTTGCCTCTATAAGGGCAATTTTTTTTTGTGGTGCGGAACCCTAAAAGACTCCAAGTCCCTTACCTGAGAATAATATTTACCTTATTCTAAATTGAGTTCTTTCCTGAGATTATTTTTGTACAATATTTTGTAAGAAATGTTTTTCTGGAAACGACATCGTTCATCGCAAAATTGGTTATAAAATAAAGCAGCAATTAGTGTTTTAAGTATTGGTCTGAGGAAAAGTGGAGGTGTTGTATTCAAATATTGGTATGGGGAGAGTGGGGGCGTATTTTTAAATTGAGGTTGGATATCATCATTTATTCCGCTTCAAGGAATGGTCTTCTAGGCCGCTGATTGATAGTGACTCGAGGTTTTAGGGTCGGGCGAGAGAACTTTCCTTTGTGTGTCCTTTGTATTCCAGGGTGCGAGAAAATTTGGAAGAGTTGCCACACGGTAACTCTTCCGTGAGGTAACCCTTCCAAATCTCGCACTATTCGATTCGATCGGTACTCTCTACTTTTGTTTAGAGTTTTACGGATAAAGGTCGATACTCGCTCCCACTTAAGTTTCTTGATGATTTTCAAATCAAAAAAAAAAAAAAACTAAAAGATAATCTCAACTCTTTTTTTAGTCATGAGTGGGTGTGAGAATTTAAGTAGATAGGCTTGTGAAAATAAAATCATAAATATAATTTACTATAATATACAATCTTATTTTTAGTATATGTGAAACCTGAAACACCTATCGAGTATCGTTATGTAAAGTATCTATGTACAAAATTTCAAAACTGTATCATGAAAAATCACAAAGTTATAAGCTTGTTATGTTAGTAAAAATACATAGTCACCGGGTCATCCAGGCGACTGATGGGTGGTTTCGCACTTGCACCCAGCTGTTTGTTGCCGTCTAATATCTGCTACGACCTGCCGTGAACTGTGTTGTATTTAGTGTCTTTTTTTTTGGTAGGGAAAATCATCCAATGAAAACCCCTGCTCTTGGGCGGAGCGGGTAATAGTGTCAGACTCTTACTGACTAAAAATCCCCGTTCGTTCTAGCCTTCATACTGGGGCTCGAGTTCCCTTTTGGATAACCCTGGCACCAGTAGGCTTCGACCCTGCTGTTGCTGACAATAAGTGAGGACCTGCGTCATGCGGAAGGTAAGGACGCCGTGAGGTCTTTCCAGCCACGCCTCAGATAGGGGACTTACCGCCATAATGTTGGGGTGCCCAAAAAAAGTGTCCATCTTGTGACCTTTTTAATTATTTTTGGAAAAAAATATAGCATTGTGTAAAAACTATTGGAATCAATTCGATTACTGATTCTGAACAAACTATATTCAGGTTTCGCATAAACTAAAAATTATCTTGTATATATATTATGGAAGAAAACTTATCGGCTTCTCTCAGTTCTTCACATATGTTTTGCATTATGGTTTGACTAGTTCTAAAAACTTGTACATTACTTTCTGCAAAGTTTGCCAAACATTTGCTGTCAGAAAATGTAACCACATTATTTACTTTTACTTTAAAAACCTTTTTGCTCATTATAGTCTATTAGAACCCCTAACTTTGTTGTATACGATTCCAAAAATAACGTTAGCAGACCTGAAAAGTTGTTGAAAGCTGAGTAAAGTTGGTCATTGCGGTGCATCAAATAGTAGTTAACAACATGAAGAACTCTTTTGGGACCTTTTGAGGATTTTAGTGACGATGTCTGTTCATTCAACTCTTTTGCAAAATACAAACAAACAAAACCATAGTCAGAAATTACTACATTCATTTATTCGATTATATTATGCACATGGGCTATATTTCCCGGTGAAATATAGACCTAAGCAACCAATCGAGACGCCATACAGACCTCAGAGTCGCCACACATCCGAGCTGGTCGCGCCACCAAATTGGTTGCGCAACCAAACATATACCAGTGAGTAACTCTCTATAGAGCTGTATAGATTTTGTTGGTAGCGGCGACTGGTCGCGCCGCCATGGTGTGTCGGTGAAACAAAGCTCTAACTGCCTCATTGGTATCGTGGTTGCAAGCGTGACTGCTAAGCGTGGAGTCCTGGGTTTCTCTGGGTCTGGGATTCCCGGGTCGGGCAAAAAGTATATATGACTTTGGAAGTTGGTGGTATGACGCCCCCGTACCACGGAAAGCACGTAAAGACGTAAGACCAACTGGATCTTGCATCTCAACTCGCTCCGGTTGTGTCGGAGTGACGCTCCATCGGACTACGACAGTAATGGAACAGTGAGGGGGCACCTGTGTTTGCGCACGTACTTGTGCACTATAATATCTCCTGCTGCTACCGATCTCTGGTGAGAGTGGCCCCCGTGATCGAAATATGGTCGGGAGGATTATATACATACTTTTTTACAGACGCGTCAAAGTAATGTTATAATTTCCACTTTATCATTGGATTTACTGTTACAAAAATAAAAACAATTAACACACAATTTATAATTACTCGCAAATAAGTTTAATTTTCAGTACACTAGATAAGTATCAAAATAGAGTAGGTACCTATCTATAAAATGGGTCCTTAAGAGTCAATTAGAAATATATGCATAGAAATAGACTCGAACTTTTTGCCTTAGAAAATATATTGTGTGTTCGAAAAAACATGAAACATTTAAAAACTACAGGAAATTTTCATAATATAAATATTAAATAGCATACCCGTACCTAGTAGACATGAAAATGTCTAAAAGTAATTTCTAATTTAACATCAGGCGCTTTTATAACCAGTTGCCAAAGACGGTTAAATAATTTAGCGGGAAAAAATTGGAAAATCACTTCAAGCGTGTTCTTTTCAAGAAAGCGTAATTGAAGACTAGAGACTACGTTGAAGACATGTTAGCAATTTTTGTTTTATTATTATATCTAATTATAATATTAATTTTAGTATATTTACTTTTGCAGTGATGGTATTTCCAAAGTAACAATCTATGTAAAGATTGCCTACAAAAACCACCAAGTAAGCCAGCACCCACGATACTTCAGTTAAGTTCTTCGTTGGCGACTCAATCTGGAAGAAATTGAAAAATAAAATCGGTCAAGTGCGAGTTGAACTTGCATACGAAGAGTTTTGTACGAATTTTGTTACTTCTTGTTGTAACGGCAATAGAAATACACATTATTATTATTTTATGAAATGTATTTTTAGTTTGTAAGTTTCTATTGTACAACGCCTTGGACATACTATGTAAGTTTGTTTAAATGCTTGTAAATAAATAACGACTTTTTTTTAATTCAGAGAAACTTCCAACTGTCTATCTTCTACGGTTCATTCGTGATATCTCACGAATGAAAAAATAAATAATTTAGCCGGTGACAGACAGCCGGACGAAGGGAAAGACTATTTCTGCTTTTTGTCCTGTATAGAAATAGATATAACTAACTAAGGGTGAGTTGCACCATTTAAAACTATAACGATAACAGAGCCGTTAACAGTTGTCAAATCGTCGAATTGACAAATAGGCGGCCGTTTCACGGCTGGTAATGGTTTGGTTATCGTTATTTTTAAATGGTGTAACTCAACCTAAGCCTGCGTAATCTCTCAAAATGGACATTTCATAATGTCACCTCATTCAATAAAACAATTTGTAAAATTACACGTAAATGTAATTATCTATCGTTTCTAAAAATATGAGTGCATTTAAAATATTGCGTTTTAAATTTAAAATAAAAAAGAGTAAAACCGTCTCTTACCGCAAATAATATAACTGCAGTACTTCCCAAAATGCCAGTGCTCAAGAATAATGTCGCTGATAACAGTCCACTAAATGTTGCTTGTATTGTATTCACGAACCTAAAAGAAAAACAAAACTGGATATTATACGAGTAGTATATAATATTATAAAGGCTCGCTCTAATTACGTGCTGCGGGGTTACCATGACGTTCAAAGTAAGATTGTTTCTTATTTTGAATAATGTTTGTCCTGTATTTTTTGTATATATGTGGTGTACAATAAAGAATATATAATAATAATTGTTTTATTCTTATTCCTGTGTGGGTAAGAGACAGAGCTATACAGGTTGTCTAACGCCATCTCTTACCCATACTAAAATAAGTATGAAATAATCTTACTTTGATCGTCATGGTAATCTACTTGGTCATGATTTCGGTCTTAGCGGCGAGCGGCGAGATATAAGAAAGGATATTTTTGTACTATTTTTTATAGCTTCTATCGCGGGCCTTGAGCGTGGAGACCGAGTCCAGAAATTCCGTAACGAAAATAACCTAACACCTCCCACTCATTTGTTTTTTGAGCATGGTGACCGATAAGAAAACAAATGAGTAAACAATCAATCAAAATTCAATTCTATGTGTGAAAGTGTAACTTCAATTAATATCAAAGACAAAAAAAAAAACAAAGGAAAAAAAATACTGCATAAATAAAATAAATAAATAATTATAATTGCATAAGTTGATAAAAATGCTATACAATAGCTTTACCGCGGCAGTCCCCGAGTGCCACACGTCTTTTATATTTCTATGGTGGCGAGCACGCGGCGCTATGAGCGGCGTCTCGTGACGTGTTTCAAACATTTTCATACTTTGGATCTTACCGCTCGCCGCTCCGCGCTTAGCTACCGCTCACAGCGGCAAGGTTGTGAACGGGCCGCAACGATCCGTTCGTTTTTGAGTCTGATGTTTGTAACTTCTTCACGCTCAAACAGTTGTACGGATTTCGATAAAATTTGGCACATAGGTCTCATCCCTGAAGGCTTGAAGGAACGGGATGGGTTTTTTAGTCAGTAAGAGTCTGACACTATCTCCCGCTCCGCCCAAGAGCGGGGGTTGTCATAGATTGATTTTTCCCATCGGAAAAAAAAGACTATCTCCTAGAATAGCATATATGTAGATTTTTTTTTCCCGGGAGTAAATTCCCTTGGGATAATTTTTATACTTTTACAAAAGGTGAAGACGCTGGTAGAAGCTAGCATTTAAATAAACCGGATTCGTTTGCATAGCTTCGAAGGAAAAGATTCGTATCATAAAACGAAAGAAAAAACATGAAAAGCGTTTTATTAATTGGTAAATAATTCACTTACTTTATGATAGAGCTGTGGTGCAGGATGCATCTTTTGAATATTTCTTTAAATGCTTCGTTTTCACTGCACTGCCTTTCAGCTGCAGTCACTTTGATGAGAGTTTCCATATTCTCAAAGTTATAAATAAGAACATCCAATTGACTGACTGGAAGATAAATAAAGCATGGTAAATAAAAGCTTTGGAGGTTCCGTAATATAGGATAACTTAAGGCTAGGTTCTACTAATTTTGAACTTTTTCAAACCTCTGGAAATACACAAATATAAAAGAGAGCTCCATGAAAAAATATTTTATTAGACTATATGACTAACCACCGGGCAAACATTAAAACATAATAATTATAAATCAGTTAGCTCGAGATAAAAAAAATCGCGCATCTGATCCTAACTTTAAACGTGTGCTTTAAAAGTGTTTTTTTTTATATAAAAATAAAATCGCTGTTATGGGGCCACAAAATCGACTTAGACCCGGGCGTAGTTCATACAAAATACTCGGTGACTACAACCGGCTGAGAAGCACCTTGTGACCTCTGGGCCAAGGTCGTCAACCAATAGAAACATAGTAATAAAGGGTTATCCGAAAGGAAACTCGAGCCCCGGTATGAAAGCTAGAAGGAACGGGGTGGGCTCTTAGTCAGTAAGAGTTTGACACTATCTCCCGCTCCACCCAAGAGCGGGGGTTGTCATGGAATGATTTTTCCCACCATAAATAAGGGGTAATGTTTCTATCGGTTTTAAGTTTAAACAGAGGTGTTGAAGCCAACTTTTATGTTTTTAGTTTTTGCTGAGAATCTGTGCCCTTTGAACATAATTCGCGTGATGTTAGTATTCAAAACGGAACAAAACACAGTATTGGCCTTCGTAGAAATATTTTTTGCCCTGCAGGGTTGTTTCCTCTAACGATACTCAATGATTTTTGTCCTATTATATCCTCTTACATGGAATAATAAAATATTTTTGTTTGCGATTTTCCTATAATATGGAATCATGTTGACCAAATCCCCCAAAGCGGTCATTTTATTCCGGATAACTGTACTTGACGGGATTTATTCCATTATTCAGATTTTATGCGTTACTCAAAAGCCAAATAATATGCAAAATTAATTTTACCTGTACAGGACATGGCGGCCCAGGGCAACGTTTGTAGCGCCCAGAACGTTGTTAGCATCATAGGCTTGAACAGGACCTGGAATTTATTAAAAAAATAACGAATTTTTTTAAAAGAAAATAATCCTACAAATCACAATAAAAATAATTTTTATTTTTTTATCAATAATTTTATTCAAAACAGGTATATAAAAAGGTAAGTATTTATATGTGTACACAATGAATAAAGAGAATAATAATTATAATATTCCACAACTTTCACAAAACGTCCTTTAGTCCTAAATTAAGCAGAGCTTTTATGATGAGTACTAGACTACTGATAAACTTAAACTATGTTTTTAAATACATATCTACATATTAATATCTATCTATATATAGTTTTATATTAAATCTATAAAACATTTACCTGATAAGCGAATACGTAATTAAAATACTCGTAAGATTCCTTATTAACATCGATGAACACGAAATCCATCTTTAGAGGTAAATTTTCAAAATTTTGTAAAGCTGGTGCCACGATCATGTGTACTGAAAAAGTGGCAATATTAATTAATAGAAAATACACCTCAAAACAAAGAATAATAACAAAAAAAAGTAATAATTTAACTTTCACGTAAATTTTAAATTGAACTAAAAATTGTAGTGACATTTAATTTTGTAATAATTTCGATTTGTGATTTAATTTCTACTTATTTTATTTGTATTGTTTATTTAATTTGCTAAATATTATATATAATGATTTGTAAGAATCCCTTAACAATAAACTACTATGACTATGACTACTAGTACTTTCATCAATACCAACTTGGACCAACTTGGAACTTGACAAAAAAGTAATTTTCAAAATCGGTCCACAATTGACCGAGATATCGGTGAACATACATACATTCAGCCAAACATAGAACCTCCTCCTTTTCGAAGTCGGTTAAAAATACTAGACACGTGTTTCGGGTTTTGCTTAAACTAAAACTAAGTGCCTATGTATAAGATAAGTATATGTGTAAATATACAAAGCACACCTACGTACAAAATAAACAGTGAACTATAGACACACGTGGATGCTTTACATTATAGGTCTATAAATCTGCGTGAAGTTTTCACTATAAGCCGACGTTACACACACCTTCCTTGTTATTGTATGAGATTACGTTAAGAGGAAACCATTTTCACTAAATATTTACGTATTTACGACACGGTATCTCGACAGTACCTGAATTAACACCGCTTTTTGACAACCGATAAAACTTAGAAAACGAAATAGTTCAAAATATATAATTTCATCAATTAGTCAAGCAACTATAACACTTCTATTTGTCTCACTATTATTTTTCACACTATTCAAAATGGGCTTTCTCGTACTAAAAGGAATTTTCAGTCCGATACTTCGTTACTCGAAACAGTTTCGGAAACAATTTAAAGTATCTAACTTACTAGTAATTTTATTCTTAACACTCCTACTAATATGTGAAAGTCTCCCTCTTTTTCATACTTGTTCCCGGCTCAAGACCACTGGTCACTAATTCCTGAAGAAGGTTCTAAGTCATCCCGCCCTCTCCTTCTTGGTCTACCACTACCGTGTCACGATTTCAGGCCCCATTACCCCTGGCCAAGTTACTAATCTGCAATAGTTAACGCTAGTAGAAAGCTTCAAATGTACGGGAATGACGTCATCGTAACGCTCAGTCACGTGGTCAGAACAAAAGATTCGGCGACGCGGCCAACTCGAAGCATTCGACGCAAGTGAAAGGTTGTAACTTGGCTAGGGGGGCTGGTTATTCTGATTCTATCGGCGATAGATTCATTGGAATCGGTAGTATTGTCAGCTATTTCCATCCCTTTCCCGTACTTGCTTATCGCCCTTGGGTGAGTGGGGGGAACTGAGCAACCCGGATGCCACTTACCATGGCCATGTAATCGAATTAAGTAGACTTTTCATTGAGAACCCTGCTATAATTTAATGGCCGTCGAATGACTTTTCTGTGCGTGTTGCACCCTTTTTTTTACGAAATTCGAATTTGATTGTTTGGTTTTTGTTTCTTTACCATGCACTAGCCCAGTAGTTCTCAAACTTTTTTGCCAACTGAACCCTATTGGAAGGCAAAATATTTGACGGAGCCCTAATGTTTACTTTGAATGACTTTTCACTACAATAAAATCTAATGCGAGGTTTGACAATGCTTTTTAATTTTTATCAATTAAACGAAAATTGAAATAATGAGGAATAAAGTGTCTTTAACACCTTAGGTCCAACCACGACCTCATAAGGCGATACTTTTGACGATCTAAACGGAACTGTTAAAGAGATGAAGGTACATAGCGTGTATACACAGAACAAATGAAAGAGGTTAGAATGGTCTTGTGGGCGGGGTAGGCTTGCTACAAAGTAGGCCAATGGTCATAGTTTAACTACCAAATAGCAAACTTGCGATGTAAGTGTGCGTCGTCTGTTAATTGCGGAATGCGCGTTCGTATTAGTTAATTGCATGTAGTGGAGTTCAAGGGTGTGAGACAAGCAGTTACGCTATATTCCTTTCTAATGATTGTAGATATTTCCTTTCTAACCTCTTTTTTATTTTCTGTGGGTGTATTGCTCCATCTCTCTTTTTGCTCGTACGCTTGACATTTTAAAACGTCATGGCAAGGCCCCTGGTATACTTTCTTTCACATTATAACTGGTATTCACACAGAGGCTGGAAAGTGGCTTTGCGGAGCCCTAGGGTTCTGCCGAACACCCTTTGAGTATGACTGCACTAGCCAAACAAATGGTTAACAATCTTTCGCCCGAACCATGCAAACATCACCAATTTTATGGTATACGTGCCAACGCTCGATTGAAATATGGCAGTAACGCTTTCATATTCATTCATTCATTCGTTCCAACCGGACTGTAATAACAATTGATTAAAGCTTCATTCATCAAAATCGGCTCAACAGCTGAAGCGTTACATTAGAACACACATACATACTGTTCGTAGTCGGATAATAAATGAAAATATATTCTATATAATACTAGCGATCGCTTTCGACTTCCTCCGCGTAAATGATGGTTACTGCGGACGCGAAATCCAAGTACAAGTTAGATAAAAAGTCGAATATCCTTCCTTGGCGTTAAAGCTTATATTCCGTACCGAATATTATCAAAGTCAGTTTTTTAGTTTAATTATGAAAGTCTAACAGACAGACCGAGTTACTTTCACATTTATAATAAAACTAGCGGGTCGGGCAGAAGTTGTCATGTATATTTGGAGTATAAAGCTGAAGAATTTGTTTTTTGAATGCTATAATAATCTTAGGTTGGAATTTAAAAATATTGTAGTGATGGATAGCTTAATTATCGAGGAAGGCTACAAGTATATAATATCACGCTACCCACGGGAGTGGAGTGATGATATTTCAGGTTGTAATTAATAAAATCAGTAGAATTAATATGAACGAATGTATATTAAAATAAGAGAAGAAACAAAAATGTTACCAAATTAATACAGCTAAAATGACAGTGTAGATAATATAATAAATATAATTTTTATTTTAATGACTGCGTTGTCATTCACCAACACCAGCAATAACCACATATGCAAGTGAAACCGCAGGCGACAGCTAGTGCCCAATAAAGAAAAAAAAACTAAACTGGACTCACCAAACACATCCGCGCCACTGCTTAACGCTAAAACCCAAAACAATGTCCTGGAAAACTTAATAGCCTTTTCCAGTATAACCTTCTGGTCTTTCAAGTAGAACTGAAACTCATCACTCCTGAGTTGGTCCCACAGTTCCATCAGCTGATGGCGCCGCAAACTCAAATCCAGAAGCCTTAGAGAAACCAACATCTCCGTCATAATTAAGTTGATACTGAAACGAGCAACATTTAATTAGTACGTCGGGTATTTCGTTTTGTTGAAGTAGCTAGCAGACGTTTGTCACAAAATAGATAGGTACAGAAGTCAATCTCATGTATGTACTTTTTTTTTTATGGGAAAAATCATCTTATGACAACCCCCGCTCTTGGGCGGAGCGGGAGATAGTGTCAGACTCTTACTGACTAAAAAACCCATCCCGTTCCTTCAAGCCTTCATACCGGGGCTCGAGCGCCCTTTCGGATAACCCTAGCCCCAGTAGGCTTCGACCCGGCTGGGCCCCTGCTGTTGCTGACAACTCCTTGAGGCGCGTGGGAACAGCGCGCGCCGTCGACGACTTGGGCTTGGTCCGGACTGTTACCGGACGGCCGGACAGCGAGCTACCCATTGCTCACTGTCCGCAAGCCCGCGCCTACGGTGGCTGGAAATCGGGATCGGAATCCCGGCGGCGGCGGCGAGAGCGCCGTTGCCTGATGCGGTCGGCCTCCTCCTTAGCGAGCATTACTGCTTCGCAGAAGTCGGCGACCGCCTGCCACTCCTCCTCGCTCCGGACCATGGCCTCGACCAAGGCCCGGCGCGAGAGGTCTCCGCCGCCGATCACCCCCACGAGGGCACGGCGATGCTCCGTCCAAGCAGAGCACATCATGTATGTACTTCACTTTTCGTACCTACGCTCAGCCTTTGCGCTAGGATCGACCCCACTCTCTCAGAGCGCGTTCAGGCGCAGTGATAAACCTTACACTAATATTATAAAGGGTAAAGTTTGTTTTCTTGTTTGTAGGAGGTAATCTCTGAAAGTATTGGTCCGATTGCTAAAAAAATTTCATCGATAGAAAGCTGCTTTATTCCTGAGTGACATATGCTATATTTCACGTACGCGGGCGAAGCTGCGAGCAAAGCTGCGGGCAAAAGCTAGTACCTAAAATAATTTGTAAAATTATTAAGTGGTCAAAAATTCATGTAATATATCTACCTACCTAATAGTTCTGCGTTACGTAAAAACAAAATATTAAAGTACATGCATATACCTAGGTACCTAATTACACCTTTAAACTAACTAGCTTAAAAATGATAAATCAGCAATTAATGTTGAATTAAAAAAACTATTCATTATACAGTTATTTGCTCCATTATTTCATAAAAAAGTTCACAGACGCGTGTCTCAAGCGGATGCATAGGTATGCGCTCGCAATTTGCTGTATCGAGCCGAGATAGTCCATGAGCACGTTCAGGGGCAAAATGTCCAATTCCCAAAATGTCCAACGGTGTCAAAATGTCCAAATACCCAAAATGTCCAATTCTCAAAATGTCCAATGGTCAAAATTTCCAATTCTCAAAATGTCCAACTCCCAAAATGTCCAATCTTTGAGAATGTAGCTTTGTTCAATACCTCATCTAAGCGCTTTTTTAATACTTAATAAATAGGTTTTATTAATAAATAACAAATTAAGACCAGAGAAGACCACACATACCCGAAATCACTATTTTTGTCAAAAATGCATGAGCAGTGTCTATGTGAGCGTTGCTCGAGTGCACTTTGTGTGTAGATTGACTTCTATACTTATCTATTTTGTGCCTTTGTACCTGTAAAGAAGATTAACTAGTATTTGTAATGTCATTAGTGTCTTTATTTAGGTATAGTTACAAACGGCTTTTAGATCGTGAAGTAGATTTTGTGGAAATCAGAAAAGAAAAAGAAAGTCTTGTTTCCATAAAATGATCTGCATTTAAAATATAAATGTTTAGAGGACGGACAAACTTATACAAAATGAAAAGCTTATAATGACTCTAATTATAAATCCATTATCTTTTCATCGAAGGATTGTTCGTAACACTCACCGTGGCCCTGAAACGCTAAGGAAATCTAAAGAAACACAAGTGAACCTCAGTCAGTAAATATTCCCTCCGACTCAGTTCGGGAGTAATTATTTGATGGTGAGTTCCTACCAAAAAAAAAGCCTTAATACGTCAACAGGTTGACATACGCTTCCTTCTAATGTTACTAGATCAACTGGACCCATGAATCTCGAATCCAGCGGTTCTTACCAGTTTATCGCTCAATTGGTACTAAAAAACTTATAACATACCTTTCATATAATAGATAATAATAATTATGATTTTTTTAATATCGCAAAGGTATTAGAGACCATAATAAGAATTACCCATAAATATCCGATATGGACTTAGACGTGAGAGTGTGTGCGGGAATTGTATAACATGATTCCGCCATCACCTTTCAATCGGATCCTTTTCTAGCTAGTATCCTTTCGTACATAGTTAACACCTCAACGGTCCGGACTAAGCGTTTCACCTCGTACGTACGTCGAAGGATTGGTATAATTTGTTTGTTGTTGTCTTCCCATCTGATTATAATTTGGGTGTTTTCAAGGCTAGAGTGAATAGGCACTTAATAAATTAGTGTTCCTAACCATCAACGATAGCATCACTACTTACCATCAGGTGGAATCGCATTCAAGCACTAGTATTTAAAAAAAAGTCTAAATCTATCGCGCTCAGAAATTTTCCCGATGTCTATGTTCGCGTGCATACAGGTGCCATAAAAGCGGCATTTCCGCGAGAAAAATAGATAAAATTTGTTTTGAAACGGCATATCTAGTTTGGTTTACAATTAATTGTTAATTTGCCCTGTTTATACGCTTTGTTTGTACATTTATTGATAAATTGAAATGAACTCTATTGTAGTCAGCAATACTAGGAAAAATTTGCAAAATATTTACAGTGTGATTACATTAAACAGGTGAAATAGCAAAACGGCTACTTTAAACGACACAATAAAGTCGTCTTATCTGGAGTGCAGAACTGTTAACTGCAACACATAACTATAAAGTACTGTTAAACCATTAACGTTTCGTCGTTGCACGTAGCGTGAAACGTATCACGCGACATTCCTATACTTATAAGCCTTATATTAGAGGACAAAATGCCCCACAACCTGACGTGCAATGCTGTCAAATTGTTCAACAATTTGTGTCCGTGAATGCGTTGTAACATCTTGGTAGGCAAGTTGCTTGATACTGGGCACCGTTGCAGCGGCATGTAGATTAAAGCTCAAGCGCTCGAGCAGTGCCATAAAATAGTGATTTTCTGAAGTCTAATCCTCGGCAACGGTCAGATTAATAGGTTTAAAAAAAAATATATGTTTATTATAGATGCATAAACAAAATTATTAACTATTGATTTTTGTCCGATACGAAATACTTATGTCTAAACAAAAAAGCAATTTCGCAACTTTTCCCTATTCCTTTGAAACGGCTTGAATCATTAGAAACATTTTTACGAAGAAAAAATTTTGCGTAGCATATAAAAATCAATCAATATTTCGCAAAAAAATGGATTTAAAGGTCAGTGGGGCTCTATTCGGGCGTAGCTGGCCGGAATAAAATACACAAATACTCGTACTGTCACTTAGGTGGGCACAAGTATTGTGTCCATTTAATTCCGGCCAGATGTTCAAGGGACTATAAGCCCTAAAGCCTCAGATACATTAAGGGACAAAATGTCCCACAACATGACATGCTACGCTCAATCTATGTGACGTTGCAACACTGCCCAGGATTACGCAGTTTCTCCTCCAACAATTTGTGATGCATTCTTGACTCAAGTCATGTTGTTAGACAATTTCACAGCACGTCATGACACCAGAGGTGGCCAAGTGGTAACGGCCCCAACTTACGAATTGTAGGTCGCGGGTTCAAACCCAGCTAGGCGCATTACTTTGTGTACCTAATTTATTTCATCACCACTACTCTCAAAACGGTGAAGGAAAACATCGTGCGGAAACCGGCATGAAATAGAACCAAAAATTTTTCAACACGCACTTTGCTCGCGTGGTGAATTATGGGCCATTCCCTCTTCCAAGGAGGAAGCCAGAGTCCTAACAGTGGGAACCATATAAGGCCGACTATGCTAAACTATGCTATGCATGTCATGTATCGGGACATTTTACCCCTAATTTTGCTGAAGCTTTATACTTATTTCGACGACATTTTCCGCAAAAGATATTCTCTTGTCATCACAAGAATGCCTATTAATTCCCCCATCATATTATTATGTAAGTAGGACGCTCTGATAAGATTTGACCTTAACAAGTTAAACGAAAGCCCGAAAAAACTGGTTCCATTTCGTTTTGTCATGTATGTTACACGCGATTTCAGTTCCACGGCAGATTTATTGTGTCGTTATAACTTAATTTATGAGCACGGAAGGGTTCTTTACAGTTTTGAAAGTATTTCTTTTGTACCCGTTTTTATGTTATCAAAACTGATTCAATCAAAATTTTATAACCATTACAAATGGTCGGCTAATCTGTAAATAGATTGTCCGAAATCCCCATAACTAAGGTTTATTGATTTTTTTTTCTATGTATATTACCACAGTATGATGTACTTTCGGGGTCCGGGTGGGCGCACCTACGAATATTTTACCCTTTTAGGCCCTTCAAGGGGATTTTTATGGGACCCAGGGCAGGTTAACATCTGAAAAAATATACTTCTCAATTCACTTTCCTTGATGGGGGAGATTAGTTTATCTACACTATAATATTATATTATAAAGCGGTAAAGTTTGTTCTCTTATTTGCAGTTATATTTTCACCGATAGAATGCTATTTTTTTCCTAAGTGACACAGGCTATATTTTATGTACTATGGGCGACTACTGAAAAACTAGTTTTTCAATAATTTATGAGTTAAAATTCATTTTGTACAACATCGAGATCTATTTACGCTTAATCTAATGTTAACATAAGAAAGCAAATAGTATACAAGTTGTAATTACACTATTCACTATGTTAAAACGATAAGGTAGTTTAATTAGGCAAGTGAATTCGTTAATCCTTTACATGTCCTACTTTAGATTTCATCACAACCCCCGGTCTAATGACCGGGTGTGAAAATAGAAGCAACATGAAAATTTTTAACCAAGTATTATATGTAATACATAATATGATTTAATTCATTAACCTTTCAATCGTGGAAATCACAGACACAATAGAAAGACAATAGGTGCGCGAACGCCTGCGTTAGCTTGGGGTTTAATTCATTAAATTGTCTTTCTATTGTGTCTGTGATTTCCACGATTGAAAGGTTAAAAGAGTGTCCATGGAGTTTCTTGCACGTTCTTCTCCATAGAGACCTTCTCTTTGGAACGTGCAATTTAGCTTCACTTTTCTTGGACTGACCGACATTTGACTATTCAAAAGTGCCTGCAAATGGTCTATTTCAAATAAATGATTTTGATTTTGAACTTGTAAAGGCAATCAAGTAATTGGATGGCTCCGTCTGTTCCATCAAGCAAAGATATACCTACCTACTTTTGTTAGACTAGATAGTCACGGCCAGTTCACAACTTCGCTCTAGCAACGATTGGCGCGGCGAGCTGGGTGGGATCGGTAAGGAAGCGCGCGGTGCTATGAGCGTCATCTCATCGCATGTTACAAACATTTTCATACTTTCGATCTTACCGCTCACCGCCCCGCGCTTAGCTACCGCTCAGTGGTAAGGTCGTGAAAGAGCCGTTAGGGTTGCCAGGGTTGCGGAATAGTTCGAAAGAGTCATTACAACCTTGGAACAACAAAGCAGCTGAATGAAAACGGGCAGGTTTAAGTTGAATGATGACATCTCCCACAAAAAGAAAAAAATATGTAGCGACATCTATGGCGCCACATAAGAACTACAAAGAAAAATACAAAATCCTGTATCGCGCAATCAAAGTTCTCCGCGCGATTTGAACATATACGACAGTCCGAAATCATCTATCGGGCAGTCGCCCACCAGACTATAACACCTGTCTGGTCGGAGGATCCTCCCTTTTCAATGGAGGCGTGTGGGACTTTACTCTCTGTTCCGTATACCTCCAAACTGGTGACCCTCGACAAAGAACGTCAGCGCAGCCTTCGTGCAGCTACTACTTCGTGACGTCATCATCACTTCCTCAAGCTTTCGAGCAGCGAGCCATACAGCCAGCACCCACGGCTATAGAGGGTATCCTGACCACCAGCATGCCTACCTGGTCATACCTGGTCATCACCTTCAGCCTCATCAGCGACCTTGGCTTGGCACACCGCACCTTCGGCCAGTCACATGAAGAGCCATGAAGAACGTCTCCTGGTCGACGCCAACAGTCAAGCCCTACGTCGCATAAGCACCGCTCCGACTCACTGGAGCCAGCAGCACTACTCCGACTCACTGGAGCCTGCAGCATCATCCCGACTCACTGGGACAGCACCACCCCGACTCACTGGGGCATCATCCCGACTCACTGGGACATCATCACCCCGACTCACTGGGGCATCATCCCGACTCACTGGGATACCAACACCCCGACTCACTGGGGCATCACCGCAGACAGTTCCGACTCACCGAGAACTATGCGGCATCGGTTCCGACCCACTGGAACCAACCAACGCTGGCCTGGCACGCATCAAGAAGCATCGATCTCCGATCTCCGGAGGGGAGTGATGTAGCGACATCTATGGCGCCACATAAGAACTACAAAGAAAAATACAAAATCCTGTATCGCGCAATCAAAGTTCTCCGCGCGATTTGAACATATACGACAGTCCGAAATCATCTATCGGGCAGTCGCCCACCAGACTATAACACCTGTCTGGTCGGAGGATCCTCCCTTTTCAATGGAGGCGTGTGGGACTTTACTCTCTGTTCCGTATACCTCCAAAAATACTTTTGTCAGTTGTAGACTTAGAACATTAGTGAAACAAGGTTTTTTTTTCTATTTAAGGCAGGAATACAAAGGTAGCAGCAATTAAGCGACTGGCTGCCGCGCTACGTGTTAGAAGTTCGATTCCTACATGAAAAAAATATTTTTATGGCCTAAAAAAATGATTGAAAGGATTCAATTTATTGATAGGCACTCATTGATTGTCAGAAGCAATACAAGGTGCTCGATAAATTGAAAATAAAGCACATTGACCTTTTCCTAATATCTCTGAGTAGCTACCCGAAAACGAACAATGAACGATGTTTCCTCACTAGAAGATGTAAAAGACCTCGATTGATTTCGATTCAAGACAGCTATAGGTCTTTATTTCATCAAAATTTATAACATCAATAAATGTGAGAGGGTCAATGACCGCTATTCTGAACTTATCTTGCACCTACCTTTTTCTTTAAGATGGGGAATCTTTCAATGACCTCTGCCGCTCTAGGACAGGGTGGGAGGGTAGGTATTAGACTTTTGTTGACTAAATGTCCCCGCACACGGGCCACTAAAAAACACCGCTACAAGCTTCTTTTTGAGGCGGCCTTTTTTAGGGGCCACAAAAAAACGCTTGAAGCGGCTTCAAGCTTCTCCGGACACAAGAGGTGTCGCGCGCTTCAGCTGTTTTTTGCAGCCGCTTCGTGCTTTTTTTGTGACCGCTTCTAGGGTTTTTTTGTGGCGGCATTTTTTGAGGCCCGTGGGACAGCAAAATCACACCTATGTTCCATATTTGCCTTGCGTTCCAGGACCCCGGGTTTCCCTTTCAGAAGTCAACCTTGATCCCTAGTAAGCTTCGGCCCGGTTGACGCCTCGGGCTCACCCCGGACGGGTACCGAACGGCTGGGTGAGGAGCTATCCCATCTAGCACAATTTTTACGTACCATCAAAGACACTTCCACCTGACCACCGCTAAGTTCATTTTTCCTTACACTCGAAACAATAATTTCAAAGAGTTTGACTTGGCGCCGCGCCGCAGGATTCAAGCGATATTAAATTTTTTGTAAGTGATCAGGCAGAAATGACCGCGATGGTAACCAGTTCCATGTAATAGTTTTCGAAAAGATGTATCAGTAAGAAAGTTCACAGTTTTAAACACTTAAGTTAAAATACTTTTAGAAGCTGCTGCTCTTGAAAACTGTGAAGTTTCTCAGAATAATTTAAAGCGGACTTGTACATGGCGGCACGGTTCGCGCAATGGTCGAGCGTTTGATTACCGAACTGTGTGCCGTGGGTTCGATTCCCGCACGAAACAAATATTTGTATGGTCTACAGATAGGTGTTTCGGGTCTGGATGTCTTGTGTATTTGAATTTACATGTTTATGTCGCACTTACGATTCAGCAGTAATTCCTAGTGTGAGGCTACGTTTTTAGGAATAAAAAAAAACAACTCCAATATGATAAAGAAGTTGTATTTTTTTGTTTGTAGGAGGTATTCTCTGAAAGTACTGGTCTGATTGCTAAAATTTTCGCACACATAGGCTATATTTTATGTCCGCGGATGAAGCCGCGGGCAAAAGCCAGTAAATAATAACATAATAATCTATCTATTTATTATTATTATTTAGAAGATAAGGGGCTATGCAACACCTATAGTGTAAGGGATGTAGTCACTGCGACCTAAAAGATCTATTTAGCCTTTTCCCAATTATATTGGGGTCAGCTTCCGGTCTATCTAGAAACAACAACAAATAACAGTACACTAGAAGGAAAGACCGCCTGTCTTCCATTACCTTGGCTTGACGGGTGTCAGATTTCTTAGCTTCTGACTATCGGTGACGACTACCAAAATATCTATAAATCACAGCAAAGACCTACTTAACCTACTTTCTGAGGCATGTAGAAATCTTGGTATGTCAAGATGGTCACCCATCCATAGACCGACCTCGGCAAGTGTTGCTTTCCGGCCGTCCGTTGTAATGTTATTAATACTTACGTTTACTTTACTTATCAATAATCACATCTCTTTATAATATTTCTTATATATTTAGTTTGTTTATTTTCTTTGATCACTGTCATCTGTCATGTCACTACTATTTTCTTCTATGGTTTTGATTAGGTATCAACAAAGAGTATTTTTATAGTCTTAGGTTTTATTCTTTTACTCATAATATTATTTATTTTGTAAACATATAATTTGCTATCAAATTATATGTTCTCTTATCTGAAACTATTCTTTAAAATTAAATTGTAATTTATATCTTTCTTGTGAAACAGCAATGCTGGCTGAAACCTGTTTTCAAATTTAAATTATGAATTGACAGCCAGCATAGCCGTCAAAATTGACTATAAAAACCATGTTTGTGAGTTTCTTGGAGTTTTCGGTCAGACTCTTGGTGCAGCTACATGTACAGTTCCTGGTGTCAGTTTTTCTTGGGTCAGCTCCTTGGACCATGAAGACCTCCTCTGAGAAGGATCGGAGGACCCTCCTCTCTGCCTCTGCCGGCCCTCACGGCAGAGGGCTATTCTACAGATGGACCTGGCCTCTGAGGACCTCCTCTCTGCCTCTGCCGGCCCTCACGGCGGAGGGCTGCTCTACATCTGGACCTGGCCTCTGAGGGCCTCGTCTACTGCTGCCGGCCCTTACGCTGGAGGGCTGTGACTACCACTATCTGTTGCTGCCTGCGGCTGCGTAGCCTTCGCCGTCCCTCGTACGGCTGAGGGCTACGCCTACTCCTGCTGCTGCACTCCACCTCTGACGCCGAGCCTGACTGAACTGTTTTTATATCTTTATATCTTTTTATATTCCTATTGTTTTTATATGCTTTTATAATATAACCTCACAAGGATTCATATCTATATATATTATTTCTCCCTCCATACTTTCCTCCCTCACTCAACCTCTCACTACTCACCACACGTGCCTTGCCAGGGCTACTCCCTGGAGGCACTTACACTTACACTTACTCCCCATACGTGCCTTGCCAGGGCTACTCCCTGGAGGCACTTACTCACTACACTCCCTCTAGCACTTACTCTTCTTACTCTCACTCTTCCTCTACACTCCTCACTCCCATACTCCTCCTTACCCTTTCATGTAATTGTTACACTCCTTTGTGTACACATTACGTTACACCGTAACTGTCCGGACCAAGCCCAAGTCGTCAACGGCGCGCAGTGTTCCCGCGCGCCTAAAGGAGTTGTCACCAACAGCAGGGACCCAGCCGGGTCGAAGCCTACTGGGGCCAGGGTTATCCGAAAGGGCGCTCGATTCCCGGTATAAAGGCTAGAAGGAACGGGGTGGGTCTTTTAGTCAGTAAGAGTCTGACACTATCTCCCGCTCCGCCCAAGAGCGGGGGATGTCAATGCATGATTTTTTCCCACCATAAAAAAAAGTGTTGCTTAACTTTTTTCTTTTTTTTTAATTATATAAACTAGTGCTTGACTGCGATCCTACCTGATGGTAAGCAGTGATGCAATAGATGATGGTGAATCGCACTAGTTTAGTAAGGAGCTTATTCACTCTTGCCTTGAAGATACCTAAATTATAACCGGATGGAAAGACGGCTGTAACATTGTTCTAATCTAAACAAAAGTTCATTACAATGTAGAATAAAATAAGGTACTTACATTCCAGCCACTACTTGT
Organism: Mythimna albipuncta; assembly: GCA_929112965.1. Classification (NCBI taxonomy): domain Eukaryota; kingdom Metazoa; phylum Arthropoda; class Insecta; order Lepidoptera; family Noctuidae; genus Mythimna; species Mythimna albipuncta. The sequence continues at coordinate 7,003,820 of OV815973.1, forward strand.
ATTTCAGCGTTCCCCGACAAAATCAACCGCACCACGTAAATCAGTTGGCTGCTAGTCGGTATAACGAACATAACAATTCCAATTACGATTCGCGTCAAAATGCGGATCCAAAATTGGACATTCTTCAAACCATACGGTATGAAGAACCATACGCCGATCAGTTTCAACGTTCCGATTTGTAACGTAATGTGTCGGGATAGATCGGTTCTTGTCGGCTTCATTTTGAGAGTATTCGAAACGTAATGACGATAGTATTACTGTCTGTTTTAATAATGCTTGGTAGGCAAGTTGGAAGCTTTTGTTGGTGGAATGTTCGGTATGTTTCGTGGAAAACTGAAATTCGCAGTACTGCTTCTAATTGATATTAATTAGGTTGCCAAGTGATATCGATTGTTTTGTGAAAAGTTAGAGGTTAAAGAGTCATACTTATAGTGTTGAGCACACGAAAAGTCAAACGTAACGGTAGTTCGAACAAAGTTAATAATTACCTATAATCTTTCGCTTCATGAGAATTGTTTACCATAACCGGAACTCGCTAGACAATTGACGTCATATATCATCCCTCAGAAATTAAAAAAAAAAAAACTATTAAATTTTCCAAGTTGTTTGACTTTTTAGACAGACTCTACCCCTCACAAAAGTATAGTGAATTTAATAGTAAGTCAGTCTTATAGGCAGAATAATTAACTTCAGCTTTTCTCAGTCTTCCACGGGTAATATCTGAAGGGGAAATCTTGGTCCTAGAACTAAAAACACCACTGAAGGACTCAAATGTTGTTTTAGTCACAAAAAATCTGACACATCCTCAGGAGCTCCACTCTAGAACAGGGCCTCAAGTCTGCTATTACAATAGTGTCAGAATGTTCTATAATTGATTTCATAATTGTTGATTTTGACAAGTTTTGGTAATCTACTAATATAATTGCATGATTATGACTTTCCAATGGTCAACCACTGACACTTCATTGAAAGAAATGGCATAGAATGGTAATCTTGTACACAATGATAAATGAATGTCTGACGTATGCGGTAGTCTGCTAAAATTTTGTCAGTTCCTTTAATCAGTGTCCTACCATTAGAACGTCATTGCGCAGTCAGTGGTTTTAATAAGCTCGATATATTTTTTTTTCATTGACTGATCAATGATCGATCATTATGAATTAGCAGATTGCGAACTTTTAGCAAAATGATAATGGTATCGTATTGGAATGACGAATTTATAAAAAAGCAGACTTGGGCCCCTGGACAAGTTATTGGATGATGTCCCAACTTAAAAAAAAAACTCTCCTCAGCTTTAATCATAAGCTATGTTACGAAAGTAGATTCATAAAGATGCTAACAAATAAAACAGATTGGCAAAAAATAGTACGATTAGATAGAAGACTCTTCATTATAAATTGTAGCTGACGTACCCAGAATTAAAGCCTTCTTGGCACAAAATTTCATCCAAATCCAAGTAACAAACACACTCATGCGTAACTACTTTTACTTTTATAATATTAGTATGATTACGAAGGCGTTATTTTTTTTAAACAAGAGGAGATAGACGTAACAATCAAAGCACTGACTATTTAAACACGAATTGCAGTAGCATTTGCATACGAAACACGGTGGTGTATCTCACTATTCGAAAATAGTTGAATTGCGAATAGATTCCAAAGCTCTGCAACCATCCGCTAAAGCTAAAGACTACACAAAGTACATTTAAAACCGGTACAAGGTTTTTATTCCGATATTCATGACCTATTTTTGCCAATGCAGTGGAGCTATTCACGTTTGTAGGGAACAGACTAGTTGGTGTCAAGATTAGCTCTGATGTATTGACTGAGATACGTTCATTCAAAGTATGTTCGAAGAATTTTGAGCTGAAAAGTCTTGAAAGTAGATTTTGAGGTACAATATGAAATCACACTAATATTATAGACGCTAAAGTTTGCATGAAAATGATAAACGGGTATTCATGCCCTGGAATATAGAATAATTTTTATTTCAGGAGTAAGTTGCCGTGGTAATCTTCTATTTTTTAACCGCTGGCAAAAGCTTTTTTTTTCCAAATATGTTAAGATTAATAATGATGAAAATGTGTCGTGACTTCGTGAGGAAAGTTTTGAGTACGAATGTTAATGACAAAAAGTAGTATTAGACGAATTCAACGATTATAAGACTGTACAAAGTTTTAAATGTCTACAAAGGGGTAGAAGAGGGCAAAGTATAGAAATATTTAGAATGTCGGTAATGATGATAAAGATATACGTCTTCGATTTGGGGAACCCTAATATATTTATTCCTCTTATTATCGACTAATTAAAATAATTGTCTTTTAGTAAAATTATTCCTAAATTACACTAAACGATTTGATTAGTCGTAATTTACTACAAATTAGTCTACCAAACCAGTACTTTAATTAAATGAAAAAAAAAATGTAACAGACAAAACTAAAATCAGACAAAATTTCGGAACATCAAAAATATAGAGAATAAAAAACGTATCAGACGTAACAACGTCTGTAACGGTTATATATTTAAAATCAGAACCGAGGCTAGAGCATCTGTTCTGATTTTTTTGTTTGCATTATTATTAACAGCTCGTAGTAGGCTACGAGCTAGGTAAACGCGTTCCATCGTCACTTTTTAATTATGGTACCATTACCAAAAAAGTATTTTAACACGTCACGGCAAGGCGGTTCTATCACTGTTTCAGACATCAGAGGATAATTGGACCAGCCATGGTACGAGAACAATACACGGGCGTTTATTTTTCCCACTTTTTAATAGTCTGGTACTGAATTGTGGCGCTCAGCGAATGGAAAAGCCACTTGGTATTTTTCAGTTCGTGTTGTAAAAGCTGGACCGAGGATTAACTCCAATGGTTGGAAAACCGCATTCTGTTGTTCAGTAATAAATATATTCTAAGATAACTAATCCTTTTGGTCCCGTTATTGTGTAGTATAACATAGCATAGCAGCCTTTTTAGCCGACTTCAAAAAAGAGGAGGGTAATTATTAAATACTAGCTTTTTCCTGCAGTTTCGCCCGCGTACTTAAATTATAGCCTATGTCACTCAGGAGTAAAGCAGCTTACTAAGGGTGAAAAAAATTTGGTAATCGGACCGTACTTCTAGAGATAGCCTCCTACAAACAAAAAAATAAAAAAACAAACTTTACCTTTTTATTATATTAGTGTAGATTAGTGTAGATGTTCTCTCACTTTGAAGTACTAACTCAAATCCACCTTTTTTAAGGTCGGAAATCATCCAATGACTTCTCCCGCTCTAAGGTGCAGCGCGATTGCGTGTCAGACTTTTACTGACTAAAATCCTCTTCTTTAATCCTTCTTTGCCTTGCGTTCCAAGACCCCGACTTTCCTTTTTGGAAACCCACCCATGACTAGTAGGCTTTGGCCATGCTGCACCTTAACGGTTTTGCTGACATCTTTTTGAAGCGCGCGTGGAACACTACGCGCCATCGACGACTCGGGCTTGACCGAGACAGTTAACGGACCGTGAGCTACCCATTGCTCATAGTCTGCAAGCCTACGCCTACGGTGATTAGAAATCGGGGTTCTTCGCTAGCATTACTGCTTCGCAAAAGGAGGCGACCGCTTGCCATTCCTCCACGCTCCGGACCATAGCCGGAACCAGGGCCCGGCGCGAGAGGTCGATGCAGCTGATTACACCCACGAGGACATGATGGTGCTTAGCCCAAACGGGGCTCAGCTCTAGCGTATGCTCCACCGTGTCCTCTGGGCGGTTTACGCAATGGTGACACCCGGGCGTTTCTTTCGCAAGAATCAAGTGTAGGAACCTTCCGAACTTATCATTAACGGTGAGGTGCGTCAAGGAGAAGCTGAGGACACTATGACGCCTCTACAGATGTACTCTTCAAAGAGGGGACTTATCTTTGATTATGGCATGACCATCTCCAACTCCAACTAACCACCCCAGCGACTCAATTTGTTTCGAAAGGCATTGATCCTTCTTCCTAACAAAATAAACTTATGACCAGCAAAATTGGTCACATATCTAACATATTCTATTTTTGATATACACGGGTTATCTTGCCAATAATAATTTTCGCACACGACTCGCAGTTTCCGTCTTCTGGCACCTGTCAATTAACCAAGTTGACAAGTCCCTGAACACGATATTATGAAAGATATTTTTGAGGGACATAAGAAGAAGGTCTTTTCTTTTCAGACGGGTTTATGAATGTTGAATGGAGTTTGGGAAACCGCAGTCTAAATAAGTTAAGTTCGTTTTATGGCTTTTGATGCCTAATTTATTTGTTATTCAATTATATTACGCAATAAAAGCGATTAAAAAAGATCAAAAAGCAATCAAAAAAGCAACTAATACGTGTTGATTCTAAGATAAGAGGTGCATGTCCTAGAATCAACAATTCGAAGATATGAGACATCTTTCAACTAGCACTGGGCCCCCGCGTGGCGAATGACGGCCCATTTCTTTTCAAAGAGAGAAGGGCTGAGTTCCAGCAATTTTTGAGAGCAGTGGTGGTTGAGTGGTAATGACTCCGACTTACGAGTTTGTAGGTCATGGGTTCAAACCTTTCCAGGCGCATTACTTTGTGTAATTTATTTCATTACCACTGCTCTCAAAACGGTGAAGGAAAAACTTTGTGAGAATACCGGAGAACCGAAAATTCGAAGACATGTGACATTCATCAACGCGCACTGGGCCCGCGTGTTGGATTACGGCCCATTCCCTCTCCCAGAGGAGGCCTGAGTCCCAGCAGTGGGAACATTAAAAAGTTTGATGAAGAAGCACAACCATATGCTATAAATACTGTTATTGACCAAAATGTAATGTGTATTTTTGATGTCCGGAATCATTTTATACAATCCATTCCACGGAAGTATCGATTTCAATTTGATTAAGTGCTCACTCAACAATAAATGTATTAATTGCAATTACAAATTCTGGGAATCAGTTTATTTTATCACATGCAGGGTATGCTTTAATGGAGATTTTTTTTATCGGTATTCATTAAATAGTTTATTCTGTTCTGTGTAGAGTGAAAAAAATCTGACTTTTACTGACTTAAAACCCACCCATATCCCTAGTTTTACTTTCCATAGCCTTAATTTTTCGGACCACAGTGAGTCCTTAAAGAATGAGAATGTTAAGATGGATGTGTAGTGTGACGAGAATGGATAAAGTGAGAAATGAGTATATTAGGGGTAGTTTAAAAGTGGCGCCAGTGACAGAAAATTTGAAAGGGAATCGTTTGTCTTGGTATAGTCATGAAGTGAAAAGGAAGGACGAGGCGTATGTTGCTAAAAAAGTTATGAGTTTACATGTGGATGGATGGGGGGGGGGGAGAGGTCAAAGAAAATATGGATGGATTGTGTGAGAAGCGATATGAAAGAAAAGGGAGTGAGTGATAGCGTAATGAGTGACAGGACAGAATGGAAGATAAAAACTTAATGCGCCGACCCCAAACAAAATGGGACAAGGGCAGGAAGCTGATGATGATGAGTGTGTCCTTAAAGAAATCTGACACAATTTGAATGTTTACCAGGATCGTTCATAGTATATTTTACCTTAAAACCATGGAGAAGTGCAAAACGCAAGAAGTGCACCATTGGTCCTTTTGGGTCCCTCCGCGTGACTATGCTCTTGTGTAGTGTAGGGCCGTTCCCGTATCGGAAAACGGAGTATTACCTACGCAGTGTTGCTAGTTCAACTTTAACGTTGTGCATGTAGTCGTGTCGATAGAGAGCTTTAATCTTGTAGTACGTATTAAAACGGGTGCGTGGTGCGACTACCCGCGATGGGAGCCCGCGCGTTCGAACACGTAACGCAGCATCGGCCCTTAGCGGCTCATATCCAGTTGTGGACAAAGTTTCGCTAAAATAATAATGTAACTACTATTTAAAAAAAAAGAAAGTTGCCTCACACTAGGAAATTACGCCTTGGGTTCGTTTACAAAGATGTAAATTAAAATACACAAGGCACTTAGACACGGACACCGATCTGCAGGCCATTTAAATATTTGTTCCGTGCGGGAATCGCGACCGCAGCCAAACGCTTAATCACTGTGCCAACCGTGCCGCTTTTATCTTTGATACGTGTGAACTGCTCAACAGGATGTCTTTTCATATCCAAAAGATACAACAGTCAATCCTACTGACTTCGTGAAGATCCAGTTCTTCGCCAAAATCAAAAAGAAACATTGAGAAATACAGCATTTAAAATTATTCTACACTAGAAATTGCCCGCGGCTTCGCCCGCGTGGCATTAGGTACTTAAGGAATCGGGATAAAAGCTATGCTCTTTTCCATGTCAAAGGCTATATGCATGCCAAATTTCATCCAAATCCGTTCAGCCGTTTTTGCGTGATTAAGTAATAAACATCCAAACTTTCACATTTATAATATTAGTTAGGATGATTTCATATACGAATAAAGTCGGCCTCAAGCTGAGCATATGACGCAAGAAATAAATAAATACTAATAATACAGCCTTGCATGTCATTGGCGAAAGGTGAAAGCCTTTGAAGTAAACGACGTAGAAATATAATAATGATGGATGATCTTATGAAGTTATGTTGTTTCAAGGATAAGGAAATGGAATATTTTTTTTACAGTCGTTGGCTAAGATGGCGTCGGAAGAGTATTGTTTACATTTTAGTGGTTTTGAGAGGCCTTCTCGTTTCAAAGTAGATTTTTCAAGTATCGGGTTTTCGAGCCATTTCACGAGAACTTGCGTTTTTTGTTGGAATGGGTTTACAGAAGAAAAGTCCGGGTGTCACAACTGTGTGGATGACCCGAAGCACACGGTAAAGCGTACGGTGAAGGTGTGCCTTGGTTTAGGTGAAGCATCGCCGTGTAATCGTGGTGGCGGCAACTTCTCGCGCCCGTACTTGGTTCAGGCTATAGTCCGAAGCGATGGTCACTCCTTCTGAAAAGCAGTTCTGCTCTCGTGAGGAAGCGCATATCCTCACGCTCCACAGTGGATTGTAAGGTACACGAGGTGAACATTAAAAATTCCAATTTTGTTTTAAATGTTTATTGCTCATGTCACTGAAGCGTCCAGTATAGTGCGTTGGGGTAAGATCAGCATTGTGGTAAGAACGTATACATATAAATTATACCACTTATTTAGCTTTATTTTTAATGCTAGTCATATTGCGTGCCGCGTCATTATGTTCCACCTTGCCCAGCAATGTGGCTGGAATTAATAATAAATCTAAATAAGTGGTGTATTGATTTATACGTTGTTACCCCAATGCCGATCTTCCCCCAGCCCACCTTACCTACTTTTAGAGAATAAGTCCTACAAAAAAAAAAATATCTCTTTATTATAATAATATTATTACACATAGTGTGGATTTCCCAAATAAAAAAAAACCGTAGCTAGTGAAATAATATTATCAAAATTGTTCTAGATCTGTTATGACTAGTCTTATTACTAGTCTCTTTGAGCATACGTAAGAACCGCAATACAGGTCTCTACATTGACATTCACAAACATAGCGACCCTAGCAAAGGCCCCTCCTCCCATACTTGATTACTTCAAAGGACCTATTATCTAATGACCTGATTTTAGCTGGATTTCAATCTAGATAGATCGTGTGCTAAGGCACGGTTTTGAGCCCTAAACATTTGCTGGTATATGTTAGAATAATAGAGCATAATAGGGCAGTGGTGGCTGAGTGTTAACGGCCCCGACAGCCAGGCGCATTACTTTGTGTTGTGTGTATTGTGTCATCACCACTGCTCTCAAAACGGTGAAGGAAAACATCGTGAGAAAACCGAAATGTCCTAGAACCAAAAATTCGAAGACATGTGACATTCACCAACATGCACTGGGCCCACGTGGTGGATTACGGCCCATTCCCTCTCCTAGAGTCCTCTCTCAAGCCTGCTGGCTTGAGTCTCAACAGTGGGAACATTAAAAAGGCTGGTGATGATGATGATGATGATGTTATATTTTTAAATGTTGTATTTTTGAAATAATTTAAAATGTAATAGATATGTAAATCTAACGAATAAATGGAATAATTATTTTATTTATTCATTAGATTTAATTTATTATTAAATAATAATATTTAAGTACCTACTTTTACAAAGAATTACAAAAAAACAAAACTTATAAATACTTAGTAGTACTTCTTCTTATCCCATATTACTTGGGGTCGGCACAACACGACTTTTTCTTACATTCTGTCCTGTCACCTGTCACACTATCACTAACTGCCTTTTCTTTCATATCATTCCTCACACAATCCATCCATCTTTTCTTTGGCCTCCCTCTCCCTCTTCACTTCATCCAACATACTATACTCAGTATACTCAGAACTTTTTTAGTAACAAGCGTTTCATCCCTCCTCTTCACTTGATCATACAAACTATTGCTTTTTCAACTTTTCAGTCACTGGCGCCACTTTCAAAATTACTCTAATATACTCATTTCTCACTTTATCCATTCTCGTCACACCACACATCCATCTCAACATTCTCATCTCCGCTACTTGCAATCTTTTTTCATCCAAATTAGTAGTTAAGTACTACTAATTTGGATGAAAAAAGTTAGTTCTAAAAAGATTGGCTTAGTAACCTAATTAAATATAACACTTTTCCGTCGGGGTTTTCATAAACGTTTTATTTTTTTCGCGCTGTCTTGTAACACGTCTGCTTTCTACAAAAATAATTATATTATAGGATAAAAATAAATCTATTTTGACAAATTCTTGATAAACCTTAATAGCGTTACTAGAGAGTGTTTTTTTTTTTAATAGTTATTTGCATACTATACAAATAATTATTTAAAATCAATTGATGCGCTACTAACGTAGTGAGTCGATGCCCATATTATTTGCTTAATACGAAAGCAAATTAAAAAAAAAACTTTCATTGCCTTTCAATCGTGGAAATTACAGACACAATAAAAGACAATAAGTGCGCGAACGCCGGCGTTCGCTTGGAGTTTAATGAATTAAATTATGGTAGTAATTTAGTTTTCTTATTAGGGTTTATCAGGAAGGCATTATTATAGTTACAAGTAGTGTAAAAAGAAAAGGCCTAATATATTGACTCCTCAACGCCCATGTTGTATTTTTGTGTTCACAAATAATGTTTTGTTTATAAGACGTAGACGAGGGTCAAGAACAGATTTTTCAAAATTCAGTATAAAAGGGAATCCAGTATGTTATGTACTACTGCAAGTTAATTTAAAACTAGCGTTTGCCCGGGACTATGTCAAGTGGGTTATTCTTTAGAACCGTCATAAAGTCATTGTAGCAACAAATACACAACCTCACCAAGTTACTACTCTATTTGCACCACACACACACACGAAAGGACTGTTCTTGTTTTTGAGTTATCAATTTTCTACCTTCTGAAGTAACTTTTGAAGTGAAATAGTTTTACTAGCGTGAAAACCCTAGTACCTTTTTTTTTAAATTTTAGGTGCGAAATTTTCAATGGCGTTTCCTGCTCTTGGGCAGTGCGAGAGGGTGTGTCAAATTTTTACTGATGAAAATACACTCCTGTATCTGGCCCCTACGGTATGCTGACATATCTTTGAGGCGCGCGTGGAACGCTACTCGCCGTCAACGATTCGAGCTCGGTTCGGACGGTAACCGGACGGCTGCGTAGTGAACTACCTATTGCTCGCCATACGCAAGCCTACGCCTACGGTGGCTCGAAATCGGAGTCGGGATCCTGGCGGCAGGATCGTGATTGCTGTTTGCTCATGCGTGTGCTCGCCTCCTTCGCAAAAAGAGACGACCGCTTCTTATTCCTCCTCGCTTCGTACCATGGCATGTAATAGGTTCGAGAGGTCGTTGCTGCCGAGGACATAGCAGTCCTCGATGGAAGCGGGGCAAATCTCCACAGAATGCTACACCGTATCCTCCATGTGGTCCGTACAATGATGACACCCGGGCATTTTTTCCGCACGAATCCGGTGCAGGAACAATCCAAAATTACAAGTCCGGTGAGGACATGCGTCATGCGGAAGGTGAGAACACCATCACGTCTTTTCAGCTACTCCTCAAAGAGTAACTGCCCTCATGTTGGTGGCCTTGACTTGGCTTTGTGATATTCTACTGAAAACTAGTTCGGTTTATAAGGCCCATTAACATAGTTGTTAGTATGCGTAAAATCAACAGCTGTATTACCAGAATTTCCATTACAAAAACTTCTGGAAGTAACTGATGGGCGCCGCAGGAGACGCTTTAGGCATCGGAAGACACAGAGCGATTTTCAACCGCTGCAGGCGCAGAATTCCGGTAAATGCGAAATTCTACGGACGCTTCAAAGAGACGTTAGGATGTTTAACGAAGCCCACCAGGACCAATGCCTGCCGAGACTACGAGATTCATCGTAAGAATCACTGTAGCCCTTGTAAGTATACAAAAGATGACTAAAGAAACATGGCTAGGCTTTAGTTACCTAGTAAACAATTTACACTCACTGCCATCTAGCAGAGCAAGAGAATTTATTAAATTATTTCTCACTCTTAAAAAAGTTGTGGTTACTTTGTGTTAAGTCTTTGTTCGGGTTTGCTTGTGTAAAATGTTTCCTTTGGTTCCTGGAACTTTAGAAGGCGTACGGGCTGAAGTAATCTCGCAAAAGCCCTTTAGACGCTTTTCAAGGAACATATTACCTACGTTACGTACCGACGAATAAGATAAGGGTAACGTGCTCTTTTATTGCACTCAAGGACAACCTCCTTGGAGGAGAAGGAGCTCAAAGTAATGACTCGACCGCGCCAAAAATTCTCTTAGTTTTTTCAAACCACAAAGGCAGTCTGTCCAGCAAGCACGAGTACCTATATAACAAATTCTCTCTCAACAGAAAAAAGATTCAAAACTGTCGTACAGTTATTTTCCAGTTACATCGACAAAGGGGCGTATCGGCTGGTGAGTGGCAGAATAACTGCACAAAATAGATAGGTACAGAAGTCAATCTCATGTATGTACTTCACTTTTTATACCGCCAGGCGATCGCACTCACGTCAGCGCATTGCTCCAAACTGAATGAGCGCGACGACCGGGCGATTGAGTCGAGATATCGTGTCCGTGAGCGGTGTCTATGTGTGCGTTGCTCGAGCGTGCTTTGTATGTAGATTGTCTTCTGTACCTATCTATTTTGTGATAACTGTTACTAGAGGTGCGGGCGTAATGCCAAAACCAACCGGCCTGTTCGTGTTCAGTCTCTCTATTTGTAGTCGGCTTACCGAACGACAATCTCTTTACGCTCGCACTTACTTCAATATATTTCGATTATGGGTTTAATTCTGCGTATAAAGAAGACTAGTAGGCGCTTTATTCGATTTTTTAACCTTTTGTGTTATTTTTAGGGTTAGCCAAATTAGAAGCGGAATGTTCACAATTTGTGAGATCCTAAAGAGAGGGGGCCTAACAAAAATGAATTGTTTGAGGAGCAATATGAAAGAAAAGAAAGTCAATAATACAGTCTTTGCAAAAGGTAACTGAAAGTACATTGTGGGTGTTAGTCAGTAAAAGTCTGAAACTCCCCCTCACTTTACTCAGGGCATGAAAAATCATAATGATGATTTCTCACGAAAAAAAAAAAGTTTACGACTTCAAGTTACATCAGCCCCGGTATGAAGGCTTGAAGGAACGTGATGGGTTTTTTAGTCAGTAAGAGTTTGACACCATCTCTCGCTCCGCCCAAGAGCGGGGGTTGTCATTGGATGATTTTACCCATCGATAAAAAAACCCCAAGTCACATGGCAGACGGGCGAAAAAATGAGATAATCCTCACTTACACACTATACTTGGATTCCTAAGTTGTCAAACTCTAGTCTGAAATCGAATCAAACTGTAGCAGCAAGTTTTTCAATTTGTACAAACTCTTAATTCAGACACTGGTCCTGGGCAACGTTTCTGATAATTAGTTATGCAAATAAGGCAAAAAGGAATCAATTTTAATTGCAAAACAAAAATGGGAAAGTATTTTTGTAAAGATCCCTTCTTGATAAGTTCATAAAACTTTATTTCCGTGAAATCACCGTTAACGACCACGCCAGTCGGAAGCGCTGAAGTATTTGATGAATTATTTCCTATCGAAAAGCGAAGTTACGCCAAGCGTACTTATAAGTACGCCAACATTCTAACACGCGAATCTCACGACGATTGTAAATCTCACGACCCACGTCATAATATTCTACAGAAGCGTACGAATAAGTAAATAAAATTGAATAATTTACGAGTAGGTTTTACCACAGAATGTCACAGGGGCGGTGATGTGAGATATCAAATTATAAGAGGTTGTGTGCACATGCGCGGTGGGTGCCGTCGTCCGCGGCCACCAGTCTGCTCGAAGCTCGCGCCCTTTCCGAACGAGCCGCGCCATGTTCGGATTCGAAATTCGAAACTCGAACAACTCGCGAACGCAACAATAAATAATCCATAGACAATATTAGTGAGTGCATATTATTAATTAAACTTTTTTTCTATTACTTCCATGTTTTCAAATAAATCTGTGTTTTTTCTGTGACGTGTTTGACAGTTTAAACTTTTAAAAAATTGTCGTAGTTGTTCAAATATTTCCGCGTCTTTGCGTTCATCGGCGGATTTGTGTGCAGTGTATATCTGGATCAGTTAAAAGTTTTTTATTCGGTAAGAAAAGACATGATTATTTTATTACCTAAGTAATATCTTTTTAGTACCGTTATTTATTGGCGCGTTACTTTTATTTTATTACGTACTCGTATATTTGTTTCTATGAGAGTGTTTTTATAGATGAATGGTTTGAGCGTTACTTATTTAATTCATTAAACCCCAAGCGAACGCCGGCGTTCGCGCACCTATTGTCTTTCAATTGTGTCTGTCATTATCACGATTGACAGGTTAAATAAAGAAGGAAATTACTGTTTTTATTGTTGATATGATGTTGTAACAGAAAATAAGATAGGCAATTATTTATTTAGTGTTTTTGTGTGTATAATAAAGCTATTGATATTTAATTATACTTTTTGTCTTCAAGTATTTATTTAACGAGATTTTTTATGTCGTTTTTTTAGTGAAATATACCTTTGATATTTTTCTAAATAATTACCAGTATTAGGTAGGGTCCCATATATAATCTTATAAGATGGATTTATAATGTGATAGAAGTCGTTAAGGTATGAGATATATTTATAATGCTGATCAAAAGCACACCTCATATTAGTAGGGGTGTCCTGCTGTGTTCTGTACCTAATATGCCTACAACAACGATAGCTTTAATTAGATTTTATTGTGTTATAAAAGGTTAATGGAAAAAGAGTAGGTGTGTAAGAATCGTAACGATATGTTCTGTAGTTTGTGTCTACCTCCCTGTGAAAATAGTTTTTTTTTTTCCCTTGGGTGGAGCGGGAGATAGTGTCAGACTCTTACTAACTAAAAATCCAACCCCGTTCCTTTGTTGCCTTCCATGCCGGGGCCGAGCCTCCCTTTCAGAGCTAGACCCTTGGCCGCAGTACGCTTTGACCCTGCTGGGCCTCTACAATTGCTGATAACTCCTAGAGGCGCACGGGAGCAGTGGGCGCTGTACTGTGAAAATAGTTTAAGTTTTATTAGGACTTGTTCGACAATGTCCAAAAGCTCCGGCAGAAGCTCGGGAACGCAAAGGGCAATTGAAGGAACATGGTTGGGTTTTGGTCAGTAAAAGACTGACACTGGCTCTCTCCTCTCACGCTCAAAGAAAAATATATGTATGTAATTATGTATTATAAAAAATCACAAAGTTATTGCGACTTAAATACATGGTCACTGGCTTCCGCACCCAGCTGTGCCCTGGTACCTCATGCCTCCTACGATCTGCCGTGACCTGTGTTATACTTAGTGTTGGTGGTGTCCAACTTGTGACCTTTTTAGGGTTCCATACCTCAAAAGGAAAAAACCGAACCCATACAGGATCACTTTGTTGTCCGTCCGTCTGTCTGTGTGTCAAGACTCTTTATCTCGAGAACGCGTGGAGGTATCAAGTTGAAATTAAAACCATATACTCAGATCTGCGGTCCCTTCAAGCTGCGAAAATCAAACTTCTAAGTTAACGAATAAAAAATATTCGGCTGCTTATGTCGCAAAAAAAGTATATTTTTATACTCTCAAAGATCGATATTCATAGGACTCATGGTCCGTTGACTCAGAATCCTGAAATTTAGCACAAAGCAAGGTCTTATAGCACAAGTGTAGGGAAAAATTTGAAAACAGTAAAATTGTTACCAGTAACAGTAAATTTGTAAACTAAGTTACAAAAAAAAATGCATTTCGGAAAAATCTTCGAGACTCCATTCGGGAATTGTAATTTGCACAGTTTTTTTAATATTTTTGGGAAAAAATAAAACGTGGTATAATTACTGATTCTGAATAAACTATATTCTAAAACTAATGTTGTTTATTTTAGTCATTAAAACCGTCAAGTCGCTAAATCAATTTCAATAATAGGGTATTAATATGCTATTTGATGTTATTTAATATGTCGGAGTCAACTCGGCAAAATCGAATTTGCCCACGAATCGGTTCCCGAGCAAATATAATAGGCAAACTATTCGGTTAAATTAGGTAGTAAGGAAATGATGACGTCACGAAAATGATGTCAGGGTTACCCGATTTCGCTTGTCATTGTGCCGGAAGGGATCAGTCCCATTTATTATTAAACGAAGTAACCGAATTTCTTAATCTTGTTGAAAAAATATTGTATAAGTAGAGACTGGGATATCCAAGGACTTTTTATGTATTTATTTATGCTTTATGTACATTACACAGTACAAAGGCGGACTTAATGCCTTAGGCATTATCTACCAGTCGACCTTAGGGTGATGCAGAAACAACATGGTAGGTTCAACTTAATAAATAGACAAACAGAAGAGAGATAAATACAATAGTACAAATACATACTTAAATAAACACATACAAATAAAAAACGTTGTGGTGAAAAAACAAATCCAACCAATCAATGCTGTGATTCTACCAACTTCTTGCGAATATGCTCACGTGCCATCACCTTAAAGGCTTTAAGGCTTTTAATACCTAATCACATTTGCGTTTTAGGACCTCGATTTTCCTATTCAGAAAATCTTTGTGAGCCTAGCCAGCCCTGCTAGGCCTCTACCTCTACGATATTTCTTTGAGTCACACGTTGAACACTACTCGCTGTTGGCGTTGATTTAATTATTTTTTTCTTAATTGTTTACACACACTAGGAATTATAGTCGGTCTAAAGAGTCAACGTCTTGGGAATTAAGTATATTTAATTATTTAAAAAATACTTATATTCGATACTTTTTATAACGTTCTTCTAAGAGTAGTAGTAAACAATGATCAATATCTCTTAATCAACCTTAATTATTGAACCAGCGTTGACTACATCAGATTTCATTTTACCCTAATAATTACCCAAGTCGGTTGGCTTATTTACAGACTCTACTCATGTATTGTGGGTGCGTTCATAAACATGTAAACTAACATGAACACATAATATATCCACAAGACACCGACCCGAAACAACTACCTTTATACCTTAGAAATATTTGTTGTAGCTGTATATTTGTTGTGTTGTTGTTAGATATCGCTGTTAGCGATAAGACTGTCATTGTACCCATAGATGTATTTTAAAAGTTATGTTATTGTTGTGGTGTGCAATAAAGTTTATTCTATTCAAGTATCAGCTTGATGCTTTGGAGTCGATTGAGAGGCGAGCCAAGAGGATCATCGGTGATGATGTACTTGTAGAGTCAAAGCTCCAAAGCCTTGAGCATCGACGCCGAGTTGCTCGCCTGACGGTTTTCTACCGATTACACTTCGGTGAGTGTGTGTTGGAATTGCACAATTTAATTCAGCCAAGCCCGTTCCATCATCGGACCACTAGACGTACGGCGTTGCGCCATCGGTACATGGTGGATATCCCACCCATTCGAACAAAGCGTTTTGGAAACACATTCATTATGCGTACAGCTAAGGAGTGGAATTCCCTGCTGGAGTCTGTGTTTCCTGATAGCTACAACCTAGGGGTTTTTAAGTCAAGAGTGAATAGGTTACTTCTAGGCAAGCGTGCTCCATCGTCGGCCACATCGTCGCTTACCATCAGTTGAGATAGAGGTCAAACGCGACCCTATCAATAATAATAAAAAATCTATTATAAGTATGGTCTATTTGAAATAAACTTTCCTGATTTAGATTTCCATTCGAGAGTCAAACCCGTGACAAGCAGTGCAGCAGACAATTCCTCAACCACTGTACCAACCATGCCGTAGTAACTGACTTGTTCTAGTGGCTACAGTATTGGAAAACTAAATTCGAATCAATGAAAATTGTTTTCAACATACTTGTACTGTTTAGGGGACGCATTGTCCCTTAACCCTTTTCCGCTACAGTTATTCAGAAATGACTTTAATTTAACTGAATATCGCCAAGGGACTTACCAGAGAGGTTAAGTTATCTCAACGTGAATTATGTGTCTGAGCAGGAATTATATGACAAAAAATGTTCAAGCACGGCGTACTACGGCGATAAGTGTTGCAAAGTGGAATACATTTTTCATATTTGTACGGACACGTCCTGAATTTACGAGCTGTTCGGATTTTTTCACCTCTCATCATATTTATTCGGAAATATAGAATGTAATCCGTAAACAGAGTATTTCGCACTTTTTTATTGTTGATAGGTTCGCATTTGACCGCTATCTTACCTGATGAAAAGCGACAATGCGGTCGACTTTGGAGCACGTTTACCTAGAAGTAACCCATTCACTCTTGACTTAAGATTTCCGGTTTGTAGCCATCGAAATACTTAAACTGTCTCAATATAGCGGTATGTTAGTGTGAAGAATCGCTAAATTTAAGTCACAGTGGACAGGGCACATTGCTCGCAGAACAGATGGTCGATGAGGATGAAAGGTTTTGCAGTGGCGACCACGTACTGGAAGACGTAGCATAGGAAAGCCTTCCGCAATGTGTACCGATGACCTTGTTAGGGTAGACCGGTCGTTATGGCCAATGTCTTGTAGCGAAATCTATGGCGCCACATAAGAACTACGAAGAAAGTACGAAATCCTGTATCGCGCAATCAAACATATACGACTGCCCAATAGATGATTTCGGGCTGTCGTATATGTTCAAATCGCGCGGAGAACTTTAATATTTATTTTAATATTGAAAAGTTTTTTTGTACCAAGCTTGCTTGCTGCTTCAACAACACGCGAAAACTAAAAAAATAATCACAAGATATAAGATTCTAAAACATAAGTCTACAAATAAATGCAAGATGTTACAAACAACTCTGTTGAGTCACTGTCATGTTTTGCCTTTACGGCGTACAAAATATAATTTTGTAAGAATGAATGTCATAAAATTATTTAAATGCAATACTTAAAAACAATATTCTACGGCAAAGGCTGGTTTCGATGTCAAAAATTATTCACACTAATATACTCCTAGTTTATATTACAGTTTGTGAGTATGCATGTTTGTTACTTCTTAACTCTCGAAAGGTTGAATGGATTTCGATGGAACTTAGTATACCGGTATCTTGGGAGTATGTTCGCTTGGTATAACTTTCTACCTTTACGTGGGTGAAGCATCTAGCAGCAGTTAGTATGATATAATTTTATACCTGTGGATATTCTACTATAAGTATAGTTTTAATGTGATATTGAATGTTAAATTAATTTACTAGCAGTAGGATGGAGTTATCTCGTTGTGCTTGGTAGTTCCTATGATCACTATTCAACTTCATTATCAGATCAGCTTCATGTACCGTATTAGTGCATGGGCATCCAAGTTACATAGGTATACCAAATTCCCCCACCGGAGGCTACACGGCAGATCGCTCTTTTGTAATGTGTGAATTTTTTGAGTTGCATTTTATTTTTAATCTAATTTCTTACGTTGTCATGGTTCTTTCTTTTTCAGTAAAATAACAAACTGAAAACCAAATAATAATAATAATAATTTACAGAATTATCATCATTCCTGCGTTATAAAAGTTTAGCTTTTTATATTTGTAAACACAATTGTTGGAGATAAAACCTTCTTGCAAGCTTCCTAAATTATATGAAAAAATATGACACTTCTATTTGTCACTTGTCTTCACTTGTTTCTTGTAAAATATATTGTTCACACCGAAAATTATTAAAAAACTAATTTGCATTGAGCATCCAGTCATTGATTTTCATTCAGAATACCCATAATTCTCGCACATGGTCCTTCGAGCCGGATGAAATATAATTAAGAAGATCAGCGATTATTTTCAAGGAAAAGAATAGAGACTGACTTCCACGCTGAATGGAGGTTCATGAGTTCACTGCTGGAGAACTGGATTGATTTCAAGCAAGTTAGTTAGTGGTGTACAGTTATAATTACGCTAATATCGTCACCCAACACTCAGGTAGTATATATAAGTAGTCATACTAAGGTCAGTACTATTTTATTAAATTACCAATTATATTGTGTTTGAGTAAAATCATTAGGTACTTTGTTGCATTGTGATTAGTATTTTATTCAACAGCAATGTTAAGTTTAAACTCATACTTTTAACAGTATAGTTAGCTATTTTGCTACATTATTAAACTTACATTATATTAAGCTGTAACTAATTACATAACTACTTAACAGTGGTATTAATTTTTAACAAGTATCTTGACATAATAAAAATATTTGAGTGTTAGATATTAGTACAAGTCATTGTTATAAATTATAGTTAGCAGTCAGAAAGGGCATAGACTACAGCTAGGCGTATAATTATTGAAATTATATTGTTGTTTTAATTTTTATATTCCTGTATCAATGCCAGGTTGACAACACTCGTCTCCCAGAATGTCTGAGGAAAAGGATTTAATTAAGAAGCGAGGCAGCTTCAAAGGTCGCTTGACTAGTTTCCTCAATTTTCTGGACTCATTCAAGGACAAGGAGCTATCTAGCTGTGATGTGTCCGAGTTGCAGTTGCGCATGGGCAAGATAGAGGCGTTGTATGAGCAGTATGATGAGGTACAGTTACGTCTAGAATGCATTGTTGACGACATCAACTTACAATATTCTCAGCGTTCCGAGTTTGAGTCTATTTATTATAAAACCTTATCTAGAGCCCAGAATATTCTGACTGACTACAATAAAGATAATAAATCGATGGAAAGTTGTAAAAGTACTCGTGTTAGCATAAAGCAGCCGGTTAAATTGCCAACGATTCAGTTACCAAAGTTTAGCGGATTATATTGTAATTGGCTTGAATTCCGCGACACCTTTACTAGCCTAATTCATTGTAATGATGACATAGACGCAATCAATAAGTTTCACTACTTGCGAGCATCACTTGAGGGAACAGCTGCTATAGTTATCAAATCCATTGAGTTTTCTTCAAGTAATTACTCTGTGGCATGGTCATTGTTATGTGATCGGTTTGACAACAAAAGATTACTGGTTCAGAATCATATAAGTTCATTATTTACTATTGAATCAATTACAAAAGAATCTTCTGTTGCCATTAAGAATTTGATCGATCAGTTAAATAAAGACTTGCGAGCTTTAGAGTCATTAGGGGAGCCTGTGAAACACTGGGATACACTTTTAATCTACATTGTCACACGAAAACTTGATCAAAAAACCTATCGTGAGTGGGAGGAGTGCAAAGGTAGGATAGACAAGGATGGCTTAATCACGTTTAACGCATTTATGCAATTCTTACGCAATCGAGCCGACCTCATCGAGACCCTGGAACTCCCCCGCAATCATTATTCGCAATCACCAGGTAAATCAGGTCCTAAGATCAAGTCAATGGTAGCACAATCTCCTATCAATTCTAGCACTGACTCAGCTTCTAAACCTTGTCCTAAATGTAATAACAACGATCACACATTAAATAATTGTCCACAGTTTCTCGCATTGAGTAACGATGACCGTCTCAAATCATTACCTAGTTATAAGGTATGTTTTAACTGTTTTCGTTCCGGACACTATGCTAACAAATGTAAAAAACCAGGCTGCAAACTATGCAAACGTAGGCACAACACATTAGTTCACGTACATTCTAATGGCACTGTATCGAATACACCTAGTGGTAATTCGATGAATAACTTGTCTGCTACGACTGAAACGAATAACGTAGCTTTATCCGCAAACATTGCATCTCCGTGTGGTCATACGCAACGAGATGTGTTGTTATCAACCGCTTTGATCAAATTAAGAGACCACAATGGGTGTGTGCATCTCGCTCGCGCGGTGCTCGATAGTGGTAGCACGTCTTCACTCATAACAGATAGGTTGTGCAATAAACTTAACTTAAAAACTAGCCAGGTAGATAGATCAATCCTTGGAATCAATAACGTCACTTCGCACGTAGGTAAAATATGTCGGGTTAAGGGTACGCCATTAGATGATAGCTTTGTATTCGAACTAAATTGTTTTGTTCTTCCGTTCATTACGAGTAGTGTTCCGTGTCGTCAGATAAATATTTCTGATTTCGACTTACCCTCGAATATTACTTTAGCTGATCCTACTTTTTATAACCCTGCCGATGTTGATATTTTAATCGGCGCTGATCTTTTTTGGGATTTGTTAGGATCTCAAAGACTAAAGTTAGGTACCGGGAAACCAATATTATGTGAAACCCGTCTAGGATGGATAGTTTCCGGTCCAATTACTCAGAATACTATCTCACTGCTGACGAATGACGTAAAGTGCAATATGTCTAAAATGGTTGCCGACAGCGATGGTGACTGGGAAAACCTCAAGTCAGAATTGACAAAGTTTTGGCAATTAGAGGAGGTGAATGCGAAGTCTTCCAATTCTTATATGCCTGAAGAGAAATTGTGTGAAGACAATTTCGTTACAAATACGACACGATTGTCTGATGGTCGTTTTTGTGTTCGCATCCCCCTTAAGAAAGATCCTTCAATTTTAGGAAATTCTTTTAATAAAGCCACACATTGTTTACATTCTTTAGAGCGTAAATTAAAGGTTAAGACGAACTTTAGTAGAATGTATCATGACTTTTTGTCAGAATACGAGTTACTTGGTCATATGACAAAAATTAATAAACCTAATTTATGTTTGGGTTATTTTATTCCACATATGGGAGTTTTACGCGAGTCGAGTACCACGACCAAACTTCGTGTTGTTTTCAACGCTAGTGCTTCTACTTCGACGGGAGTGTCCTCACCAGACCTACAGATGGTTGGGCCAACCGTACAGGACGGTCTATTGTCTATACTTCTTCGCTTTAGAGTCCACAAGTATGTTTTATCTGCGGATGTGGAGAAGATGTATAGACAAATAGTCGTCCACCCGTCGGACAGATATTTACAACAGATTGTTTGGCGTGATAATGTTAGTGATCCTATTAATGTTTATCAATTAAACACCGTCACGTACGGTACGGCCAGTGCGCCATTCCTTGCGACACGATGCCTTAAACAAGTAGGACTCGACTGTAGGAACCCTAAGATATCGGAAATCATCCAACATGACTTCTATGTCGACGACTTGCTGACCGGAGGGGATGACTTAGATGAAGTAAAGTTCATTCGCACTGAAGTCACCAAAGCGCTTGCGTCGGCATGTATGCCATTGAGAAAGTGGAAGTCAAATGATTCTCAATTATTGTCGAATGCTGTCCCTGCGTCATACGATTTGAACATTGGACAAAATGAGCCAGAAAAGTTGCTTGGTCTCTGTTGGCATATCGGCACTGATGAGATAGGGTTTCCTATAGGTCTGACTAAATCTTCGACTAGGTACACAAAGCGTGACTTGTTATCCGTTATTGCGCGAATCTTTGATCCCTTAGGTCTGTTAGGTCCTATTGTTATTACTATGAAGATCTTGCTACAGAAAATGTGGTTAGATAAATTATCATGGGATCAACCATTACCTAATGAGATTTGTAAACAATGGGAGATTATTATTAAATCTTTACCTCTTTTAAATCATGTTCGCATTCCGCGACTTGTAGTCTGCAATTCATTTACGGAGTTAGAACTCCATATTTTCACAGACGCGTCTGAGTCCGCGTACGGTGCTTGCGTCTACATTCGCAGTGTTAATGCTAAGGGTGAGTACATGGCTCGCTTGTTAATGGCAAAGAGTCGAGTTGCTCCCATCAAGCCTACGACAATTCCGCGACTGGAGTTATGTGGTGCGGTAGTCGGTTCTCGTCTTCACGAGAAGGTGATGAGCTCACTTCGAGTGAAGATCAGTCGGGTTTATTGTTGGACTGATTCAACCATTGTCTTGGGATGGTTACAGATGATGCCTACCAGACTTCAGCCCTTTGTGCGCAACCGCGTTGCTGAGGTTTTGGATAAGTCGGGTAACTGTACTTGGAGGCACGTCCCAACAGATCAAAATCCAGCAGACCTAATATCTCGTGGCATGGATATTAGTGATCTGCAGGAGTCAGATCTGTGGTGGAAAGGACCAGATTTTTTAAAACTAGATTCGTCTGAATGGCCTTCTCAAATTACGAGCCCAGGACTACAATCGTTACCGGAGACTCGACCTAAAATCATATTACATGTTGTAAACGATTCGAAACCTGAAGTTTTAATTGATTTTAGGCGTTATTCCAATTACACACGGCTCGTACGATCTGTTGCCTACGTATTACGATTTATTAAGTCATGTAGAAAGCATTACCCTAAAACCAAATACTTGTCACATGATGAGGTACAAGATGCACTAACTCTTGTCATTATTAAGAGTCAGATTCAGTCATTTTCTGAATACCAATTATTTTTGAACAAAAAGAGTTTACCTAAAAAGAGCGCCCTTCTAAAGTTTAATGTTTATTTAGACGATAATAATGTAATGCGAGTAGGAGGACGTCTCGATAACTCTAATTTTGCTTATAGTAAGAAACACCCTATTTTATTACAGTCCACTCATGATTTCACTAAACTATTATTTAATTTTGAGCATAAAAGGCTGATGCATGCTGGCCCACAATTATTATTAGCTTCCATTAGGGAAACTTATTGGCCAATAGGAGGTCGCAAGTTGGCGAAAGCCTGTTATCATAAGTGTGTTTTGTGTCACCGTATGAAGGGTAAGGTTGTAGCTCCCTTAATGGGTAACTTACCACGAGAACGCCTTCGTCCAGGTTATCCCTTTGAAAGCACAGGCGTTGATTACGCTGGCCCTATTATGTGTGCTAGTCGCCAGGGCCGTGGATGTAGGTTAGTAAAGGTGTATGTCGCTATTTTTATTTGTTTCACAACCAAGGCCATTCATTTGGAGCTCGTTGGTGATTTAACTAGCAATAGTTATTTACTGGCTTTGTATCGGTTTATTTCTCGGAGAGGTAAACCTGCTGATATTTTTTCCGATAACGGTACCTCATTTGTCGGTGCATACAACGACCTTTCCAAATTTTTAAAATTAAATAGTTTGTCCTTGGGTGAAAGTGCAGCAAACGACGGAATAAGGTTCCATTTTATTCCCGCCTACACCCCACATTTCGGTGGACTCTGGGAGGCGGGTGTCAAGTCAGCAAAGTATCACCTTCAGAGAGTGTTGGGAAATTGTAACTTGACTTTTGAGGAGCTGTACACCACACTAACCAAGATTGAAGCCATCTTGAACTCTCGTCCATTGACGCCGTTGTCTTCAGATCCTGCAGATTATACTCCGCTCACGCCAGGACATTTTCTTGTGGGACGGCCACTTACTTCCTTGCCGCAACCTGATTACCAGGATAGCTCTGCCAATTATCTGTCTCGTTACCAGAGGATCGAGCAGCTTCGCCAGCATTTCTGGAGCAGATGGAGCAAGGAGTATGTTGCAGAATTGCAACAACGCTCCAAATGGCGTTCCTGCAAGGATGGCTTGATGCTGAACTCCTTGGTGGTGATCAAGGAAGACGATCTTCCTCCGTTGAAGTGGAGACTTGGACGGATCGTGGCTGTTCATCCAGGAACGGATGGTATCGCCCGTGTAGCTGACATTCGGACGTCTACTGGAGTCGTTCGACGGGCATTCAACCGAATCTGCCCTTTGCCTGTGTCTTCAGAATCTGGTTGAAACCATTGGTTTCAACGCCCGGGGAAATGTTGGAGATAAAACCTTCTTGCAAGCTTCCTAAATTATATGAAAAAATATGACACTTCTATTTGTCACTTGTCTTCACTTGTTTCTTGTAAAATATATTGTTCACACCGAAAATTATTAAAAAACTAATTTGCATTGAGCATCCAGTCATTGATTTTCATTCAGAATACCCATAATTCTCGCACAACAATATTATCTTTGGCAGGTACTTCAACATTAGATTCAAGCTTCATAAATGTTACCAATGTATATAATACTACTAACTGAAAACATATTTTTTTACTGAAATTAACTTTCCTCCTATACGACATTAATTTTAGTTTATGCGAAACCCAAAACACGGGTCTAGTATTTTTATTTCAAGAATCTATGTACAAAATTTCATAACTGTATCATGGAAAATCACAAAGTTATAAGCTTTTTATATCAGCAAAAATACATAGTCACCGGGCCATCCAGACAACTGAGTTTAATACCTATGACCTGCCGTGACCTGTGTTGTACTTATTGTCGGTGGTGTGAACCTTGTAAACTTTTTAAATGTTTTGGGAATAAATATAGCATGGTGTTAAAACTATTGGAATCCATTCAGTTACTGATTCTGAACAAACTAATTCAGGTTTCGCATTTAAAACTAAAAATATCATAGAATTCCACACAAAGCTGTCTAGTCCCAAGCTAAGCAGAGCTTGTGTTATGGCTAACACAAGCTCACAACAACACTAAACAACACTACAACTACACTACGCTATACAACTGATAAACATACATATATATTTCTAAATACATACATATTATAGATAAAAACAAAAAACCATGTTGTATAAACCTAGTTTTAACACACCTCCTCTTAGAGCATTAAACCATAATGCTCTAAGCACCTCCTATTTTAAGTTCTTACAGTCTATCCAAAGAGTGTCTGGTAGATTTCGCTATCAGCGATAGGACCGCATGGTGTCCACAAGTTTTTATTACTATTTTAGCGTACATACAGTTTATTAAATTTTAAGACCTCATAAATTGGTAGCTTTGTGCATCAGAAGGTTGAGTTTCCAGAAATAGTGTAGCGCTACACGGTGACTGATGTTTGTATGCCATCTGTTTGGACAGGTCAACTCAAAGCTATGACTCTTTCATGAAAGCTAGTTTGGACTGTGCTTCACATAGCTACTGTGGTCTGTGACAGAATTCACAACTACAAATTGTAGAATTTGAAAGATACTGGTCAAAGTAAAACCATTTCAATGTAGAAAATAATCTTGAACGAGTTCTGTAATCTTTTTTATTTATCAATAAATTACCTCTCACCCGTTGTCTCCAAAGGACTTGTATGAAATACTAAGATATCATAAGACAAAAGAAATTGTATAATAACACTAGCTGCTGTCAGCGGCATCGCCCGCGTGATAGTAGAAAATTATTCCAAGGGAACATGTATGTTATAAGCATAATCAGCTGTATAATGGTTCCCATTGTCCGAACTCAGTAATCCTCTCTAGGAGAAGGAGCATATAACAATATCTTATGTTCTATCCTAGGGCATTGTCTACCCGTGTACTTATCCTTTTTTA
Organism: Mythimna albipuncta; assembly: GCA_929112965.1. Lineage (NCBI taxonomy): Eukaryota > Metazoa > Arthropoda > Insecta > Lepidoptera > Noctuidae > Mythimna > Mythimna albipuncta. The sequence goes on from OV815973.1 coordinate 7,029,403, forward strand.
TCAAAATCCATTCAGCCGATCGAGCCTGAAGAAGTGATATACTCAGATACACACTAACTTTCACTTTTATAATATTATTGTGATACAAATACCAACAGAATAGAATAGAATTTTTAAGTGAACGAGTGCGGGATATGTCTGAATTTTATTAAATAAAATCCACTTATTTTCCTTCAGTAAGTTTTCGCGTTTCAAGGTCACGGTGACTCTCTCGAATAATCCCGCAGGCCTAAACATAATAGATGGATTGTATGGGGAAAGACATAAAGGAAAAGGGCATGGATGAAGAAAAAACGGTACGCCGACCCTAAGTAACATACATATATATAAGTACAGGTCGCGAGGCTCTTGAAAAAATTACATTATCAGTAGCAAAAAAGTAAATTTTCGTTCCTAAAAAATGTGTAAATTCACGTTGCAATATACTATTATCTCAGTTTTAATCAATGCCTAACATTTGTCAAAAATTTCGGAAATTAGAAGTATTTTTGGCAAATGGTCAATGCACAAAAATGACTCCACAAAAATGACAGAATTACGTCCCAATGACGATTCTCGAAAAGTCAAAATGTGGAGGTTGTGGTATATCAGTAGCACATGTACCTAACTGGAATAATGCACACCCACATACACACACCCTTATTATAAAATTAAGTAACAATTCAATTAAACTATTAGTTATTCTAATTGTAGGCAAAAAAAAATGGTAACTAACGATTTACGTTGTAGCGCATCGGTATTAGTATCATTTACGCACACACACACACACAAATACGATAATGTCACGATTAAGAATTAGATTAAAAAAATAGTTAATTTTTTAACCTATATTAATTAATTAATTATTTTACGGTAAATAACGACCTATTTCAAAAGAAGCTACTATCATCAAACAAACGTAAATCGAAATAAAAAGTAACCGATGCATCCGTGGAGTCTACAGCGTTCTCACATTCACATTTTAAAATGAGGCTAACTTAAAAATAAAAATTGACATAAGGATCTTGCATATTTCTTCTTTCATTGTTAACTCAAGCGAAGCAATTCACTAGGTGCTAACCTACCTAATGCAATTAGTAGGCAAAGCACTGGAGTTTCATTATCTGAATACCGATTAACATTCTGCTATTGATGGTGGAACTAATCCTCGCTTATGTCTGCATTGAGCACAAGCTTAGGTCGAATTGCACTATGTTAGAAATTCACGTAATCTTGGTACTTGATACATTAAAATTATGTGTAGGTAGAGGTAATATTGCGGGATTATTCGAAAATACTCTGCGGTTCTAAACCTAATCAAATGAAGACAAAAACCTGAAAGCAAGATACTACTAATGATTATTATATAAGAAAATGATGTAGATATAGAGATATGTAGTATTATTACAGTTTGTATGGAATTTAATTACTTTTACCTCGTAAATCCAAGAAAAGGAAATCGCTAGTGAAACCTAGTCCACAAATAATAATATAGATTGATACAGAAATGCGCAAATCCATTGTATCCGAAGAACCAATAAAATGAAATAGCCGATAGCTATTACGTCATCGTGTTTGAACGATAAATCATTGATGTTACAATTTGTCCCTTTGTGAGAGGAAATAATAATGTCGTTACTGTCTGCTTATGGCTGTTGGGGACCTATTAACTAGTTAGTTTTCGTTATTGTCATTCTATAAGTGCTACTGCAGAGCATTCCACTCCTAATATTATTGATTAGTGTTAGAATGGGGCTGACGATGATAAAGTATCGAATCCAGAATATTTCCTCTTCTAGTTTATTTTTGGGTATCGAGAAGGCGGTGGTATATAAGATTATATTGTTTTGGTGGTAACGTTTGCTATTTATGGGGTTAACTTGCGTTACCGAAGGGTCACGTGGTCATCTTTGTCTATACGTAGTTTTTTTTTTAAATATTTTCTTTGTTTTTACATAATATAGAGGCAGCAATAGGTTTACTTGCTTATAACTGGTACAAAAGTATGCAAGTACTAAGCATGCGAATGTACAAAAACAAGTTCTGATTGGTGGACGTCTATGAAATTCCAGCTACTTACGTACTTAAATATGTGTCAGATATAGTCATGTGTATCGATGTCTTTAAGGTAGTAGTAAGATAGACATGCCTGTAGTAGGCACAAGAGAAATCAAGTAGCTAGTACACCAGCGTGCCATAAAAAGTTCTGATTGGCGGATATCACTATGGCGTTCAAGCTACTTACATACGTATGTACCAGCTGGGTGTACTGCCAAATGTACTTCCAAATAATATCGAACACTTTAAATTGAACATCTAAATATCGAACGTTTAGTAATATCGAACGGTTAATAAATCGAACGTTCAATATATCGGACACTCAATGCGTCGAGTGTTCAAAATACAGAATGTTTATACGGTCAAGCGGCTGACATATTGCACATTCATTGTATCGAAATATCACTAATAAATCAAATTACAATTTTCAGTTACCTATTACAGTAGGTTCCAGTATTTATTGAAGTTTGATTATTTGTAATTCGATTTGGAATAGCTATCGCTTCCTTTAAGGTAGATAAACATACCTGTAGCAGGCACAAGTAGAGGCAAGTAGCTTGTACGTTCACCTGTGTAACACGAGTAACTTTGGCATTCTATAGTTCCTTGAAAACTTAGGCCCAAGCGCCAGAAAAGTGCCATAAAATAGTGACTTTCTGAAGCCTACTCCTCGGTAATGGCCATATTATTAGGTTTGAAAAAAATATATGTTTATTATACAATCATAAACAACATTTGATTTTTTCGTGCTATTAATACTTTTGTCTAAAAAAAAATATTTAGCAATTTCGCAACCTTTCCCTACTCCTACGAAACGGCTTGGATCTTTAGAAACATTTTTACACATAAAAATTGGTGGTTAAATATTCTTCAAAGTGAACATTGCATACAATATTTCGCAAAGAAAATGGATTTAAAGGTCAGCCGCGCGATTTCCGGGTGCTGTTGGCCGCAAATAAATGCACAGATTTACGTACTGCCGCCTAGGCGGGTGCGAGAGGTGCGTCCACATAATTTTGGCCAGATGGTTCAAGGGACTATATAAGCTTTAAGTGAAAGTTGCATGTGCATTTCATCCTTAAAACATAACACGTCACTCTGTCATCTACTAACTACATTTCATATTGCAGTCTACATTCCATTTTTTTTTAATATTCCACAACTATCACACAACGCCGTCTAGTCTCAAGCTAAGCAGAGTTTGTGTTATGAGTACTAGACAACTGATAAACTTACTTATATATTTCTAAATACATACATATTATAGATAAATTACACCCAGACACAGAACAAATGATCGTGCTCATCACACAAACATTTGTCCTGGGTGGGAATCGAACCCACAACCTCCGACATAGCAGTCAGGCCTACTAACCACTAGATCAGCAGGCCAGTCGACTCCTCCTAAACCACGAAACAGATTTTGTTGCGGTTAATAAAAGAAAGAACAATAAGCGACAAAAGTTTGTGTGCATGATTTGCAACTGTGCCAAACCGGAGTGGGTCACTAGAATAAAATATATTCGCTTTAAGATAGAACTACACTGTGCACACGTGTGACACACACGTGTGACACACACGCCGTTCTGGGCGTGTTGGTCTCCATATTTTTTTTTATGGAAACTAGACTTGTAGAGCTACACTTGATCTACGCCGCGCGACGCCACGCTACGTCGTTCTAGGTACAAATCAGGCGTGTTATATAATGTAGTTCAGTTTTATGCGTTTAGCGTTTTGCTTTGATAATAATTTATTCCTCTCAAAATAATGAAGGAAAATATGATGAATCTGGTATGTCCTAGAATCTTCCGTGACTCGAAAACATCTATCAACCCTCCGCGTAGTAGTTGAGAGCCCACTATCTCTCACAGTAGGAGACATGTATGTGTGTGTGTAAGTAACATTTTTTTTATTGCTGATAGGTTCGCACTTAACCGCTATCTCACCTGATGGAAAGCGACGATGCGGTCCTATGAATTTGAACATTTTTGACTGATTATGCTATAGCATATATTATTATTATGCATAATGATTATGCAACCCTATGCATACTGTATACTGAACCCTATATTTCAGTAATACATATTTACTATGATGGGTGGATTGTGTGAGGAGTGATATTTATTAATTCATTTAAAAGTACTTTTACAAAATTACGGTAGCGATTGAAGGCAATGTATAGAGAAAAAATAAGATTATAAAACGATAATAACTTAAATGATACGAAAAACCAGGGAGTTAGTGATAGCGTGACGGTTGACCAGTACAGAAAAGAAGAAAATAAATTACAAATACAAATATAAATATTTTTATTTGTTAAACATGTGGTAGGTGGTGGTAGTAAAGGTATTCTATTGTTAAGGAACGCTATGTCTAACCGTCTTCGGCGTACAAATATTTTTTGCATACATAATAGGCTAATCATAACAAATTTTTTAAGTCAGTAAAATCAATGTATAAAAATAATATTACATTTAAATCATTCAAATTCAAAATATCAATACACAAATCAAACACAAATGCCCCACACAATGCAATACACAAATGTGTTGTGCCGACCCCGAGTAACACTGGACAAGGACAAGAAGGTGATGATGATATACTTAACATTATAGAAGCTAGGCGTGTTGTCACTAGTTATCCTAGGACTAGAATATTTAGGTATGTCCTACCACTCACGAAGGCTAATTTGCTAGCTCCCCATCTGTCATAATAATTCTTCAGTCGTCCCTTACAATACGTACCGCAAAGGGTTCTTTGTCACACAGTATTACATTAATTTTACTTGTGTGACGTGGTCAGCTTGTCAGGTTTACCTAACTTATGTGTACCCTTTACATGCTATGCCGCATGGTAACCGGATTTGGGCAGCTCATTATAAAATATAATGAGAGCTTTCCACGCAGCCTTGTTTTGCTTGACTCAATCATGAGCGACAGATGTAAGTTTTTTTTTTTTTTGAGGCTGGGATTTTATTTACTTAATACGGCCAACCTGGGTTAGGTTGGCCGTTGTAAAAACAATTTGGCCATATAAGGCTTCCTCGACCCATCTCTAGCTCAGTGCCAGTGTGGAGCCGCTGCACAGGACATACGTCACGTGTTATGTTGCCCACTTGCATTTTTCAGGATCTATACGAGGTCAATAATAGAGCTGTACAGGTTGCCAAGTACTGGTCAGAAATCTAGTTTGAGAACGTCGACACAAAAAGAAGAAGAAGAATAAGTATAAGCAATACTATATAATAACACAAGGCGTTGCTTAAGGCCAAGCGCCCGAAAAGTGCCATAAAACAGTAATTTTCTGAGGCCTACTTCTCCGTAACGGCTAAGTCAATTGGTTTGAAAAAAATATATGTTTATTATAGATTCATGAACAAAAATATCAACATTTGATTTTTTCGTGCAATTAAAACTTTTTTCAAAAAAAGAAAATTAGCAATTTCGCAACTTTTCGCAACTTTTCCCAACTCCTTCGAAACGGCTTGGACCTTTAGAAACATTTTTACACATAAAAATTGGTGGTTAAATATTCTTCAAAGTGAACATTGCAAATGTGAATCAATCAATATCTGGCAGAGAAAATGGATTTAAAGCGCTTTCCGGGCGATGCTGGCCGCAAATAAATGCACAGATTTGCGTACTGCCACCTAGGCGAGTGCGAGAGTTGCGTTCACATAATTTCGGCCAGATGGTTCAAGGAACTATACGCCTTAAGACTGATCATCGATTACGTATGTACATATGTTGCCTGCATTAATAGGTATGTGATCTTTTTGTGAGTGGCGTCTCTGAGTGCGTCTACTTTGTCACCTTAGATTTATTGTATGTGTTATTAAAACAAATAAATAAATATAGGTTTTCGATTAATAATTCAGGAAATAAATAGAAAGAAATGGGGTTTAGGTTCGTTTTATAGGTACATTTGTTAACGCATTTTATGAACAGAGTTTAGATGTCAATGACGGTCTCTCTTGATTAAAACGTAAGTCTTAAAGTAGCTAAAAAAAGGCCTGTTTCGACATTTGTTTTTTAACTACCATTTTTTATGGTGTGAAAAAATCATGCATTGACATCCCCCGCTCTTGGGCTGAGCGGGAGATAGTGTCAGACTCTTACTGACTAAAAGACCCCCGTTCCTTCTAGCCTTAATACCGGGGCTCGAGCGCCCTTTCGGATAACCCTGGCCCCAATAGGCTTCGACCCGGCTGGGTCCCTGCTGTTGCTGACAAGTCCTTGAGGCGCGCAGGAACAGTGCGCACCGTCGACGACTTGAGCTTGGTCCTGACAGTTACCGGACGGCCGGACAGTGAGCTACCCATTGCTCACTGTCCGCAAGCCTGCGCCTACGGTGGCCGGAAATCGGGATCAGAATCCCGGCGACATTTTAACTACCTAGCAGCTTGTCCGGTGTAGTGTAAGTACTACTAAAATAGCTACTACTACACCGGACCCTTAATTATTATTTAATTGATTCTTTCAGTTTCATTCCAAGTTACATTCTAGCTTTTCTCAAGTGTCAAAACGGGCCTTTTGTTTTTTAACGAGTTTAATCGTCAGTAAGGGCATTAAGTAATTGAGAGTGGACGAAACAAATTGGTTTTTAGAAACATAAAGGGCGTAGTACCAAGGGCACCAGCATGACCCGAAGAATCACCAAATTAAAGTGGCAGTGGGTATTTATAGGGTGACTGGTAATTAGTGTACGATACTTAAACACCTGATTGTGCTCGTGATAACTAACAACTTTTACCATGGGAACAAACCTGAAATCGCGGAATGAAATCAGCTGTTCACTACATTTATGTTTGCCTTATGCACCGAACAGTTGATATTTTTTTCGCGATTTCAGCTTTGCTCCCATAATAAAAATTGTTTGTTATCATGAGCACACGTGTTTAAGTATCGTACTACACTAATTGCCCGTCACCTTATAATAATAATAATATTCCACAACTATCACACAACGCCGTCTAGTCCCAAGTTAAGCTGAGCTTTTATTATGAGTACCAGACAACTGATAAACATACATATATATTTCTAAATACGTACATATTATAGATAAATTACACCCAGACACAGAACAAATGATCATGCTCATCACACAAACATTTGTCCTGGATGGGAATCGAACCCACGACCTCCGGCATAGCAGTCAGGGTCACTAACCACTAGACCAACAGGCCAGACATTATACATATATATTGCTCGTAGAACAATAATGTCCGAACCAAGTACCTACCGGAAAACAGTGTTGGAATACCTCCCACAAGGTAGACTGATGATCTGATGACAGTCGCGAGAATCCGATGGCTACAAGACGCACAGAGACGATGTTTTGTACTGGTTCTTGGAGGCTTAGGTCCAGCAGTGCATGACTTTCAGCTGAAATGACAAAGATGATGAAATTGTCGAGTCGCCCAGAATATTTGAATAAAAAATACTGAATGTCATCTGTTTTTATACGCATATTGATAGGTACGTATATTTATCTCATCGTCAGTGAAATTCGAATCCGAGTGTTAATGATTTGGTACTAAATAAATTGGCAGCTAAATCTAACGATTATACAGTTCGAAGTCCCCGTTGAAATAATGATTATAGCTTTCAACAGTCCAAATGTAGGTACGATTAGTTCAATCTGAGTTTGAATTAATAAAATATCGGTTTGGCTAGCTTAACGTTACCGTATTTAGTGCCGCTAATTATAAACCTACTAATTGATTTTTATTAGGTACTCGATCACGATGTTTAGACTGAATGGATTTGGATTTCTTTTTATTTTTTTTTAAATTATTGACTATTTTTATTAAAAATAAAAATAAAGCCTTTGTCACTCAGAAATAAAACAGAAAAAACTTTAGCTACTGGACCAGTAAGTGCCGAAATTACTTCATGCAAAAAAAAAAACATTACCTCTAACCTCTATATAATATTGGTGTAGATATCGAGTGTCGTAGTTCTTATAAACATGGGGTTACGGGCTCGAAACCAGGCAAGTATGATCCAAGCTAGTTGGCAACAGGCTAAGGAGATGACCATTGATAGGTTCGTGGTGATAGTTCACCTGATGGTAAATGATGATAATGTCGACAATGGAGCACGCTTGCCTAAAAGTACCTATTCACCTAGTACTTAAGTACCTAGTACCCAAGTACCTAAATACCTGAGTACCTAAGTACCTAAGTACCTATTCACAGTAACCTATTCACTCAAGAGTGAGTTTTAGTCAGCAGGAAATACAAACTCCGGCGGCATACTCCTTAGCTGTACGCACAATGAATGTGTCCCCAAAATCATTTGGTTGTCACACTGGCAACCTCTCAGGACTTCGTTACTAACATCATAAACAACAACTTTTGGTTCTATGACTAGTCATAGAACAAAAGTTGTTTATGATGTTAGTAATACAGTCCTGTAAAGTTGTTAGGGTTTTACAAATAACCATGCATACAAGGTGCAGTTTTAAAACTGCACAATATTTTAGGAGGCTGTAATAAAACTCATAAATAATCATGTGAAAAACCATACCTGGTCAATAATCAGTAATACTTGTTATTTTATTTTTTAATTATACTAAACTAATTCGATTGATCGATGGCAGCGGGGGCGTGGCTAGGGTGTGGCGTGCGGGATGATGATTGGATGATACATTATTTATGAAACTATCGTTGCGAGTTAGTGTGTGTGAAAACGCCCTTTATTTTTACGTGTTTGTGTGTGTGAAAGAAAGCGCGCTTATAACGCAGGTATCAGACTGGCTGCTTTTTAAGAAACGTAGTTCAACATACCGATTTTCATAAATAAGAAAAAAAAAAAATTACCTACTCATTTTATTATTGGTTCGGGTCGAGAATCACTGACATAATTACCTCCTGAAATATTTTGGAGCTTCAAAACGACACCTTGTATAATACATAACCAGTTTAGATACCTATTCCACATACAATATCAAATTCAAAGGCCGCTTTGTACTAAATATATATTTGAGGGATATTATTATGAATATTATATATTTCATTTCATAGTTCATCTCACGAAATCGCAAAAGTGCTTTCGCTCATTTTATGGAAAATTGCTTTGGTTGTTATATTAATAGATAAGGAAAAACTACAAAAAGCAAGGCCGCTACGAACCTATTATTAACCACTCTCCATTCAATATGTCGAAGCCTTTCATTTTCTATAAATGAGAATTGAACACCAAAATTTAATTTAACCTCGCAAACCCCAAGCGAACGCTGGCGTTCGCGCGTCATTTATTTGAACACTAATATTATTAAAAGTCCACGTAGATTATTAAAATTTTGAGGGTTTATTTATTGTTTATGTATCTAAGAATGTAAATAGGAAATTCTTCATATAGTAGTCTGTATTTTTCGAAAATAAGCAACCTTTTCTATTCATCCGTAATAAACCTATTTAAATGCTTGGGGACATATGGGGGTGAAACTATGATCTAAATGTCATAGTGTTTGTAAAATCATCGACGTATTTTTTTGTTTCTCAAACAATGTTATACCCTTCGATATATATGTACTACGCACTAGATTAGGCGTGCCATACATTCACTTTCGTCGTCTTAGGTGTAATGTCGACTGTGCACCTTGAACATTACATTATGTTGAATGAAAAATTAAACGCGTAAGTGCCACGAAATTCATGGCACTTAAGACATTATGGTCGCAAAAAGGTAACTTCTAAAAGCTGTCTTAGCATGCATGTTCTGCACGTTTTAATAGTTCTGTTAGACAACATAATGCCAATGTAGCGCTGCAGCGAAATTTTGTTTTAACTTTTCAGTATTTTGACAGTTTTTGTCGGTGCGCTCACAAGACATCAGGATCCGGTACTATCTATCGGTAGGCTACCTGTAGGTTCTACAAATATTAGTTCCGTGTGGGGATCGAACCCGCGAGCCATAGCGTAACATCCAATCACTCAACCACTGCGCGGACCGTGCCATCAATTTAACAAATCACAAAATAAAAGTTTGTGAGTGAGTGTATGTGTTTGTTACTTCTTTACGCTAGAAAGGCTGTACGGATTTTGATTAAACTTAGTATACGGGTAGACCATGCCTTGAAATAGCACCTAAAGTATTTTTATCCCATGACTTTGATAATGTTCTACTTCAGCGCGGGCGTAGCCGTAGGCAGCAGTTATTATGAAGTAAATCAGTACCTCGGCCCGGTTTATCATTATACCTTACTTATAAACAAAAATAAAAGTCTGCCAAACGCGTAATGTCAGCTCAGTTAGCCGAAATTTCAAGTAGGTATTTATATATATCGAGGAAAATCTTCTTAACGACGAATGTCGCATTGAATTCGTAATTAGAAAAGATCTGAAGTGAGCTATTTTATCTCAAACAAATCTAATTTTGGTCGGCGACAGCATTAGCGTTACATAAGTCGTCCACAAAATACGGATACTTTGGATCCGTAAAACCTTTTTAAAAAACAGTAATAGGATTCAGGCGAGTGAAATGTTTTCCCGGTGCCTACGGCGCTTAGCACGGTTCAGCTTAGATTTCCAGCACAATTCTCTCTGATTGCACAAACGCTTTCCCGAAGCGTAAAATTTTTACTACCGCCCACTACGGCGATCGGAAAGCGGGCATTGGACGACTCGGTTTTTTTATAACAGAAAAATTATCTAGTTTCCTTTTCGATTTTTCGTTTCTAAAAGTGGACAAATTACAATCTGCTTGCTCTGATTTAAAATCAATTAACTTTTTAACCTTTCAGATACCGTCAATTTGAGACACAATACTAAAACAAGAGATCAGAGAAGAGCCAGCGTTCGTTTGGGGTTTATTGAATTAAACGTCTAAGTACGTCTACACTAATATTATAAAAAGGGATTTGTATTTTTGTGTGATGATGTGTCTGTGTTTGTAATGAATTAACTCAAAAAACGCTGCGCCGATTTTAAAAATTCTTTCACCATTGGAAAGCTACATTCACCCTGAGTAACATAGGCTATATTTATTGCCCGTGCGAAGCCGGGACGGGCCGCTAGTTGAATATATACGACAAATACGACCAAAGACTCCATCTCGTCACCTCTTGTCACCTATGGCGATTGAAGAGCTAAACGAGATGGAGTACCCAGTCGATAACACACGACCCTTTTTTTATTGTGGGTTAAAAATCATCCAATGACATCCCCCGCTCTTGGGCGGAGCGGGAGATAGTGTCAGACTCTTACTGACTAAAAGACCCACCCCGTTCCTTCTAACCTTCATGCCGGGATTCGAGCGCCGTTTCGGATAACCCTGGCCCCAGTAGGCTTCGACCCGGCTGGGTCCCTGCTGTTGCTGACAACTCCTTGAGGCACGCGGGAACAGTGTGCGCTGTCGACGACTTGAGCTTGGTCCGGACAGTTACCGGACTACCGGACAGCCAGAAACACACGACCCTGGTGAATAGGACACGAAAATACTCAGACCAATCCGATGCAAGTGGTTAGGTAAATGGTTAAACGAAAAAACTTTGCTGGAAAAAAAATACAATATGTTGGTATTTTTGACTGTAATATAATAAATATTATATTCCACAACTATCACACAACGCCATCTAGTCCCAAACTAAGCAGAGATTTTGTTATGAGCACTAGACTACTGATAGACACAATTAGATAGATATTTTAAAATACATAATATATGTACATATAGATACATTACACTACACCCAGATACAAAACAAACTAGCTTTCCATCAGGTGAGATAGCGGTCAGGCGCGAACCTATCAACAATAAAAAAAAAAATCATGCTCTTTACACAAACATTTGTCTTGGGTGGGAATCTCACCCACGACCTCCGGTAGCAGTCAGGGACACTGACCACTACACTAACAAGCCAGTACAAAAAGAATAATTCAGCTTTAAAATCAATCAAATGAAAAAAACCCCTGCCAAAAAAAAAGCCATGGAGAAAAACGACGGCGGCACGCTGCACTCCTCTTCATCACCAGCCACGACCACTCTGATAAGAGTTCCTCACCATCAACGATTGCATCACTGCTTACCATCAGGCGGGATCGCAGTCAAGTACTAGTTTATACTAAAAATAAAGTGCCCGAAAAAAAGAAGAGAAACGAAAAACAAAAAATTGCTCATGTCGATTTTTCAGACAGTAATATCAAAGTGTTATGCAGCGCACATAATATGCGTATCGTCGTATGAGAATTACCTCTTAAACGTCTCATAGTCGAAAGGCGCCGGAGGGCCATTAAAGTAATTCAGTGGCTCATAAAGGCATTGTGTTGTTTAAACAGCGTAATTATGCGAGCTTGTTCATAACATTCTGACATTTTTCTTATCTTATGAAATTAAGTTACTCTCGTGTTTCCTAACGACTATTGCTTTTATGATCCCTATTTCACAGTTACGTGAAACGGAAATTTGTAAACAAGTAAATACAGTCGAGTTATCTATACCTTCGCCAGTTTTCAGATACTTTTTTTGTATGAAGCTACGTAACGTGACAGACTACTTATTATCCAAAGTATATTTTGAGAGCAGTGCTGGCCGAGTGGTAACGACCCCAACTCACGTGCTGTAGGTTGCGGGTCCAAACCCAGCCAGGCGCATACTTTGTGTAATTTATTTCATCCCCATTGCTTCAAAAAAGGTGAAAAAAACATCGTGAGGAAACCAGCATGTTCTAGATCCAAAAATTCGAAGACATGCGATATCCACCAATCTACACTGGGCTCGCATGGTTTTTTTTATGGTGGGAAAAAATCATGCATTGACATCCCTCGCCCTTGGGCGGAGCGGGAGATAGTGTCAGTCTCTTACTGACTAAAAGACCCACCCCGTTCCTTCTAGCCTTCTTACCGGGGCTCGAGCGCCCTTTCGGATAACCCTGGCCCCAGTAGGCTTCGCCCCGGCTGGGTCCCTGCTGTTGCTGACAACTCCTTAAGGCGCGCGGGAACAGTGCGCGCCGTCAACGATTTGGGCTTGGTCCGGACAGTTACCGGACGGCCAGACAGTGAGCTCCCATTGCTCACCGTCCGCAAGCCCGCGCCTACGTTGGCCGGAAATGGGCTCGCATGGTGGATTACGGCCTATTCCCTCTTTTAGAGAGGGGACCAGAGTCCCAGCAGGCTGATTATGCGATTTATTTTTATGCTAAACCATTTCTCCAACATCCAGCTTACATCAAACTAAAACTTTTTAATGGACTTTCGGTTTTACGTAACAACAAAATGTAACTGGTAGGTCGTACTGTGACATTGACTTATGGTAATATTGAGTAAACAAAAACCACACATCATGTAAGATGACAAACCGAGTTGCTGACGATTTGGACACAATATATTCAACACATTAGATTTTTTTATTTTTTTCACTGCCAATTCGGGCACTACCAAATTTATTGAAGCTATTTAATACAGTCAGTTAAAAAAGGTTTTTAAATCTACACTAATATTATAAATAGATAAAACTTGTTTTTTTTTTTCGTTTTAATCTCTGAAACTACTGGTCTGATTGCTAAAATTTTTTCACCAATAGAAACCGGCTTTATTCCTAGGTAGCCATAGGCTATATTTTATGTACGCGAATCAAACCGCGAGCAAAAATTAGTGTGTTATAAAGAAATTTATTACCCGAAGTTGCCACCTTAGATCCAGGCTAAAATAGTTTTTATAGTGCTTTTTTCCCATACATTATATTTTAAAACATTTTATCTGACTGTACTAAACAGTGTGTGTTCGAATCGTCAGTGAAAAAAAATCAATTAAATAAAAATGTGTCAATTCGGACACCGTCGCCGAATATATTGTGTCCAAATTGTCAGCAACTCGACGAACCTATTTGGCTCTGACTGTAGGTATGTACCCATAATGTGTAACGAGTTACGCAACAGAGATTTACTTTTATTTTTCTTATTTCCTGAAACTGTCTAGATGATTCCGGATTACGGATCGCAGTCTTTGTTGGCTGATACAGATTTCCGCTTGAGATGATGATTGTACAAACATGTATGGAATGGTTTTATAGGCCCACAAGTGTGATCAAAAGGCTCGCAAGTCTTGTTGAATATTTAACGGCCTTTGAGGTCGAGATTTATACTTTTTAGGGGTGTCACTATACGTAAGCCACTTTGAATTAATAGTTTGTAGGTAGATACCACGGGTAGATTACTCGTAGGTACTATAGTTTATAGTTGCGAGTTACCTACAATTAAAAAATAACACTACATAATTGTAAACAAAGCAAGTAGTAGCGGGGAGTGAAGTTCGGGCGGCGGGGGTACTTAATGTCCTTTCGTCATGTCACAGAGACGTAGGTAGATAGGTGTAGCAAAATACAGAGTTGAAATATATATAATGAAATCTTGAAGGTTGGTTTTTGGTTAATGAATTATGTTTTGTAAGTCATATTATAGAACAAAAGTTGTTGTTTATGATGTTAGTAATACAGTCTTGCAAGATTGTTAGTGTTTTACAAATAACCCTGTATAGTTATATAAATATTCTTAGGAAATATTTATAAATAACTAACTTAAATTATAAAATGATTAGCTCTTAAGACACCTGAGGTATCTACAGGCTTATTCTAGTTCCCGTTATTATTATATGATTACTATTATATTTAACTTCTACTGTTTCACTTTTGAGCAAAGGCTTTTATCCATTCCTTCCATTGTTCCCGTGTTTGCTTCTATTTTATAGTTTCCTAGTTTAGGTTAGATTAATTCATTACTTTATACTATTTTTGTTCTAGTTTGAGGCTGAACTTATAATAAACTTGCACGTTATTCTTCTTAATTAACATTAAGTACATTATTATCTATTGTTAATTTAAAAAAATCAATTTTTATTGGTACCACTGAATCATAAATAAATAAATTATGATCCAGATCAACTCTATATAATTGACATAAAATTGGCGCTATGTTTTCATTTCAATACGTATTATTTTAATTGGCATCCGTAATCATTTTCATTTTCACGAATACTTGTCACTATTTAATTACTTAAATAGTAATAATAATAGTATTAAATAAATGTATATAAAAATAATCAGCAGTTATTGAAAACTTTACCTATTTGTTGAATTATGGACTTAAATTTGATTTTCTTTGCTAAGCCGCGTTATAGTCGGTTATGCATTCAATAAAATTAACAGACTTTATAGTTTTGTTGAATGTTAATTTCAACAAAACTATACAGACTAACCTATCATTACCAAAGTGAAAGATTTAACACAACGTAGCAGTCATTAACATCGTATAACATTTGAAAGAGCACAGTTTTACAACAAAATACCCCCAGCTATAAAAAATGTACGCTCATTTAATGCATTCAAGAACCAGCTTGCACAATATGTAAGAAGCAATAATTAAATATTTACCTAAAGAATGCATTGGGTGAGTTCAACAATTTACATACGCGGTGACAAACTAACTAATTTAGAATAAGGAAAAATAGTTCTCAAGTAAGTAACTTTGTGTCTTTTTTGAGAAATAAATATCTTTAAACCTAAAATTACCGAAATTGCAATTTCGTTAATTATTTTTGTATTTATTTTAAATAGAGTACATTATCGAACTGTGTGTACCAGAAGTCTCATCGTTTGTAGGCCTCCTCTAAGGTGGACTGAATACCTGTTGAGGGTCACGGAAATCTTATAGATGAGAGACGCATAGAACTTGTCGTTGTAGTGACACTTGGGAGAAGCTGATGTCCAGTACCTAGTGGTCTTTAGGCTGAAAATAATAATTATGAAAAGAAAAAAGAAAATTATGTCTTTGTATCTGTGACTTGCTTAAAATCTATAAAGTGAACCATATCATCGCCAGTCATCAGATGAGATAGTGGAAAGCCTTTTTCATTAGGTAAGAAAACATCGACTAACTCTTTTCGCTGTGGGTAGAGCAAGAGGAAGTGTCAGACTTTTACTGACTAAAATACACGCATGTCCCTTGTAGTGTTATTTTTATACTCACACTTGTATCATTATATACATCATATTTCATAGGCATTTCTATAACTTGATCTTTGAGTATGCCGGATACTCAAAGATGCTAGATCGCGCGAGCGTTTTGTCCAAAAAGAGTAAAGATTACATAAACGCTCCATGCTTTCTTTCATAATAAATCATAGTAAATATTAAATAATCTACTTATAACCATTGCGCATAGGTAATTATTTATCGTTCGTCACGAACTGAAATTGTTTATATTTACCTGCGATCTAATGAAGATTTGGCAAAAGGAAAACTCTTGAGTTATCAAACTAAATGTCCGAATTATTTTGTAATTTTTATTACGTGCTAAAAGCGATTTTTTTAGTTTTTTAAACTATTATTTTTATTACTCTTGTTTTAATACCAAAATTTGCTTTTTGTGCACCTACCATATTGTCTCTTCACCACCCTAGGTTGACTGGTAGAGAAAGCCTAAGGCATTAAGTCCGCCTATGTACTTTGTGTTGCATGAAGATTAAATAAATAAATAAATATAAAAATTACACTAATCCCTTTTGTTCCAGAGTCACAGTAACTCTTTCGAATAATCCCGCTGCCCAGACTAAACAAGTATCAGGTATCTCAAAGAGGAAACTGCAAAATACTTTAAATTTCCTTCGCGCTTCGTTACTTAGAATACAGTTACAGTAAACTCAATTACTAAGATTAAAAAACATTCATACAGATAAAACCCAAATAATCTTGTAAAACCTAACCCAATTCCCGGCAAAAACACATCAGCCATATTTTTTGTTAATCCAGCAGACGCTCGCGTTCTATTTTTCACACCCCGACCAAAAATAAAGCATGTAACTCTTAGGCCCTTCGTACACAAGACTACGTAAATCTTCGATACCGCATTTATTTGCGGCCAGCAGCGCCCGGAAAGCGCTTTAAATCCATTTTCTCTGCGAGATATTGATTGATTTACATATGCAATGTTCACTTTGAAGAATATTTAACCACCAATTTTTATGTGCAAAAATGTTTCGAAAAGTTGCGAAATTGCTAAATTTTTTTTTTGGCAAAAGTATTAATGGCACGATGATTGTTCATGAATCTATAATAAACATATTTTTTTTCAAACCAATTGACCTAGCCGTTACGGAGGAGTAGGCCTCAGAAAATCACTGTTTTATGGCACTTTGCGGGCGCTTGGCCCTTAAAAAGGGATGAAGCTACATGGGTGTAAAGCTTCATCCTTCTTTCTCGATCGCACAACTGTCATTTTAACACGTCAGTCATGGTAAGTCCCCTGGTATTTACGACATAAGTTTTCAAAGAAGATTCGCGTAGCCTCATGTGCGAAGGGCCTTAGGGTTTGATTACACAAACGGAGATACGGCCGTACGGACCTAGTGAAAGCGCCCGTACCACTACAGTACCAGTCAACCCGATCAAAGGCTTATGCATTAGTGTGCACTCAGCCGACTGAGAACTTCAACGTAACGCGTTTTGATGTGTACACCCCTTATAATCATGCAGGGTAGTCTTAATTAGCGTAATCGATTCGTATGATTATGCGGTGTTGGGTGTTTTTGAGTAAGGGTTTGACGGTTATAGATCGTGGGTGTTTGGAATTTGATATCGTCATCTTAATATTTAGGGTGGGTAGGTCTAACTTTGAAAAAACTTGTTACAAAAAAAATAAATAACCGACTCTAATGTAAAAAAAAAAAACTGAATAGTACACTATAACTTTAATTTTGGAAGTCAGTGTTTCTATAATAGATAGTTTTGTCTCTTCGCTATTTAACAACGACTTCCGAAATTAAAATTATTGAATTTGAAGTCGGCTTATTTTTTTTTTTTCATATTGCCAGTGATGATATATGGCACTGAAACGTGGTCACTTACAATGGGAATCAAAATGGGCCGCTCTGATACGAGACTCATAGACCACACGTTTGGCGGAGGCCTATGTCTAACCGTGAACGTATTTTGCAGAAAAGGTGATGATGGTATTTAGTTAGTGAGACCAATTGACAAATCACGGGCGCGCTAGAGTAGGTAACTGGCTTGATTTCCGACTTTTATGAAAGTTGGCAGAAGCTAGTGGACTTACAGAATAGTCATTAGTACGACAAGTTATCAATATCGATTCCACCCCTTAAAAAGTTAACACAGGCGTCAACAATTCGCGCAACCAATTAAACAGTAGCGTAATAGCAAAAAAGTCGTAATTAAAAATTCGACTTTATTTCCAAAACCTCAAAAGCTTCTTTTGAAAAATGATCAAAATACCAATACGTCCTTTTTGTGTTGGATGTGCAAATTAAGAGTTATTTCCGATAATAATTCTAGGTACAAAATCCCATATTCCGTAGTTAGCAAACTAAAGCCTGCACGTTTGGTCAAGACGTGGATAAACTTCAACCGACTGTAACATGTCTACTGGTTCGGAAACAACTTTGTTGAACTAGAACCAATGCCTTTACCTAAAACATCATATAACTATGTTATACTTGCCAAGTAATAGTTAGTTTTCAAAATTTATAAAAAGTTGTTCCGGATCTGGGTGTCTCGTGTACGTGTGTTTATATATGTCGCAGGGAAATGACGATATCAGGGATTTCGAGAAATCCCTAGGGATATCATGAAATCCCGGTAGATGTCGAATATTCTTGTTTATTACGTCTTTTTACTAAAAAGTATCTAGTGATATGACAAAACACTAATTTATCGTCAGTGCGCAGCGCCAGCTCGAGTGGCGCATTTGTTTCACTCCCACTAGTGCCCGTGTGGGTACTAGAGTGAGCGAAAGAAATTCATGGATAGATAGACGGGCAAAAAAAAGGTCATATAAGGGTTCTGTTTTTTCCTTTTAAGCTACGGAACCCACTACACTAACCACTGCTACCCACCCACTACCTCTACTTATACTAGTAGTATATGTCTTAAAACAAATACATCTGGGTTCCGTACATAGTCATAGTCATAGGCCGCGAGGCATTCAATATAATCTTTATTTGCTATTTTATATATATATACATTTTGACTGACAACCAGTCTTTAAAACCATGTATGGATCTCATAACATAAGCACCTACATATGTTGTTTTACATAATTAACCAGGTCAAACAACATCTGGTCATATGCGAACTAATGAGCACACTACTAACTTTTTATTTCAAACGGACCTGGCTCTCTGCCAAGATAAAGGAAAACAATATGTTTATTATTATAATATACCCCACCGTCGTATCTCTACGTTAACGTCAGGTGGAGCTTGCGTACCCCAATGAACCTTAAACTCCATGTGAAATAAGGGTACACATTTTTACAAACCTTTTTTTACTGTCCGTTCAACTGATTTTATTCTTAACTAACCGCTCTACCCTACTACACCTTACTCTACCTTATTCTGCCCTTCGATACCTTACTCTACCCTACTCTACCTTACTCTACCCTACTCTACCCTACTCTACCCTACTTTACCCTACTCTACCCTACTATACCCTACTCTACTCTACCCTACTTTACCCTACTCTACTCTACCCTACTCTACCCTATACTACCCTACATTACCCTAATTATCATTTTTTTTCTCTCCTCACAATAACAAACACAACAAGAAAGAATTAGCGAAATCGGATCAGCTGTTCTCGAGATTTGCGCTTAGCAACACATTTAGCGATTCAATTTTTTTATATTATAGATTCTTTATTGTACACAACAACTTAAGGGACATATTCACATTTTAGTAAAACCTCTCTTACGGCAATCATCTTGAGGTACATTTTAAAATTTTAGTTAAAAGTCCCTTTCGTTAATTCTTATTACAGATATCGATGTCTTCCAACATGTTAAAATAAAAAATAAAGAATTTGAAAAATGGCGAAGGTATAAACAACTCGGCTGTACTCCATGTAGAGTTGTAGGCATCAGTAACTATTACTGCGCATTTCTCTGGACGCAGGACGCGGACGGAATTAGTTATCAACACGTAGCTAGCAGTACTTCTTAATTAATTCTAATTAAATAAGTAGAAGTTCACTTCGGAAGGTTTATGGGGACGGTTGGTGAGCAGAAATTTGCGGATTCAACGCGAAATTGGGAACTCGTGTGAGTTGTTCTCAATGCCGTGAATGTTTTAACTCTGTTAATTTTGGTCACAAATTGAATTTTTGTGGGCGTATTCTAATAATGATTAGATTACGCGCACGGAAATTCAGTAATTGGATGGAGTTCCTAGATACATTTAAAAAAATGCTAGTAAATAATAAAATATAATTTAACCTTTCGAATAAGTTAATTAGAGACACAATGAAAAAGCGAACGCTGGCGTTCGGTACGTTAGTGTCAAATGCAACCCGCGTTTGACACAAACACACCTCAGGCGATGATGTGGCCGAAGATGGGGTACACTTGCCTAGAAGTAGGTATCATATTTACTCTTAAGAGGCTGCTTTTCCACTCGCATTTCGTAAACATCGAACATGGCTTAAAAGCTTGTTACTTCATCTAATGCAATCCAACGTGATGTGTGACGAAAAGGCAACGTCAAATAAAACTGGCCAAGAGCGTGTCGGGCCACGCTCAGTGTAGGGTTCCGTAGTATCCCGTCCGTCACAATAAGTGTACCCACTTATGAGTTTAAAAAAACACTTGCTTATACGATTATACTACAAACTTAGTCCAGAAATTATTTTGTAGAATCTTTTTGTCTTTTTTGTACAAAAACTGTTCTTTCCATCAAGTTCAAAATAATTTTCCTAGAATGTCCTTATAAAGTTCTACTTTTCAGATTTTTTTCATATTTTCTAAACTTATGGTTCAAAAGTTAGAGGGGGGGGGGGACACATTGTTTTTTACTTTTGGAGCGATTATTTCCGAAATTATTGACATTATCAAAAAATGATTTGTGTAAACCCCTATTCATTTTTAAATACCTATCCAACGATATACCACACGTTAGGGTTGAAATTAAAAAAAAAAATCTTGTCCGACTTTACATATAGGGAGGCTACCCTAATAAAACATTTTTTTCCAATTTTTATTTTACCACTTTGTCGGCATGATTGATATACATATTAGTACCAAATTTCAGTTTTCTAGTGCTAACGGTCACAGAGATTAAGCGAGGACGGACAGACAGACGGACAGACAGACAGACATGGCGAAACTATAAGGGCTTTTTAGGGTTCCTAGTTGACTACGGAACCCTAAAAAGAGTGATAATACCTGAATACTTTGTTGGCATTCAGTAATTCCGTGATTTACTCGAAAATGTTACAAAACTTGTTCCATTAAATACGTGTTTTTTTAAACCCTAAAAATTTTTGAAAAAAATTGTAGTCATTTAGAATTTTGATAAAATTTGTAAAGCTTCTATGGTA
The DNA here is from genome assembly GCA_929112965.1 of Mythimna albipuncta. Classification (NCBI taxonomy): domain Eukaryota; kingdom Metazoa; phylum Arthropoda; class Insecta; order Lepidoptera; family Noctuidae; genus Mythimna; species Mythimna albipuncta. The sequence continues at coordinate 7,050,762 of OV815973.1, forward strand.
ATATTTACATATACATTTTGGATTTTTAAATTTTTGAGTTAATTATGAAGTGTCAAAGTATACGCAAAATAGCACATTTTCAGAAATATTTACTGGATTAGTTTAAAACAAATATATGAATTGATTTCAATAGAAGCCTAGATAATATTCTCAAGATACTCGTACTGTGTTCACAAAATATTTAATGAAAAAATGTAATAACATCATAATCGCGTACGAGCGGTTGCATGAAAAACAGTCAAACTGTATGTCGAGTTGCATCCCCTTAACTTGAAATATCTTTTTATTTATTTTTTTATTATTATTGATAGGCTCGCGTTTGACCACTATCTAACCTGATGGTAACTGATGATGTGGCCGACGATGGAGCACGCTTGCCTAGAAGTAACCTATTCACTCTCGACTTAAAGACCCCTAGGTTGTAGCTATCAGGAAACACAGACTCAGTCAGGTAATTCTGGAACATGGTCTTAGAATTAAAGATTCGAAGACATTGTTGATATCCAACTACCCACACTGGACCCCTTTCTTTGGATTCCCTTCTCAGGGAGGAGGCCAGAGTCCCAGCAGTGGGAACATTATAAAAGCTGATTATTTTGTGTTGTTACAAAAATCTCACTAATCCTTTGAATAGACGCTGTCATAAAGGAGCCACAGATAACTACATTTGGTTCGTCCAGCTTAACTATGACGAATGTAATTGCCAGTTTCTAACTTTCCCTCCGTCGCTTCAGAAAGCAAATGGAAATAACTTACTAAAAGTTCTCTTAACTATGAATAAAAGAAGTAGAAAGTTTCCCCGCCGGAGTATCTCTTACTTTGCGTATTATTATTATTATTTGTATTTATTTATTTGTTGTTATGATAAAGTCGTGAATGATATTTGCGCACTTACTTCTGTAATTGTTATTCGTTCGTTTTTTCCAAGTTTCTTGCGGGATATTTTTTTTCTGAATTGAAAAAAACATTAATTTACGATCTATTTTTAGTTTTAAGAGCAGTAGTGGACTAGCGGTAATTTCCCCGACTTACGAGTTGTGGGTGCATTACTTTATGATTTTTGTTTCGACTACTGGGCCCGAAATCTGCTATTTTTATAAATTCGTCATTTCAACACGATCCCATTGTCATTTTGCTAAAAGTTTGTAATCTGCTAATTCATAATGATCGATCATTGATCGGTCAATGGTCTTGTAATAGAAATGTGGTAGAATGATAATTTCGAGCATATTAAAACCAATATCTGCACAATAACGTTCTAGTGGTAAAACACTAATCAAATAAACTGTCAAAGTTTTAGCAGATTACCGCAAACGTTAAATATTCATTTGTCAATATGTACGAGATTACCATTCTATGTCACTTCTTTCAATGAAGTGTCAGTGGTTGACCATTGGAAAGTCATAGTGACGCCATTATATTAGTAGATTACCAAACTTGTCAAAATCGACCATTATGACATCAATGATAGTAATGATATACCATTCTGACACTATTGTAATAGCAGACTTGAGGCCCTGTTCTCAAAACGGTGAAGGAAAACATTATGAGGAAACTGACATGTTTTAGAACTAAAAATTCGAAGATATGTGACATCTACCAACCCTCATTGTACGCGTTTGATAAATTACGGCCTATTACCTCTCCTAGAGAGGAGGCCTGAGTCCCAGCAATAGTAACATTATAACTTTAAAAGATTGATTATGCTTAGCCATTTTATACACACTGTGTCTACATACATCTCGCACTCTACTCTCCTGTCGCGGGTCTGCTGGAATTATTGTTTTTTAAATAAGCAGGACATTTGTGCTCTTCTATCGAATATGGTGTTCTTTTTCGTTTTAAGTATTTGTAGAAAGAAGAAATAAATAAAAATACAGAGAGCTTTTTCTCTGAAGCTTTGTATTTTGTTGATTTTTCTTTGAATAAATATAACTTATACGGCTCGCATAACAACGTTAAAGTACGACGTGAATCGCGGTCACAACGCTTCAGCGGAAACAACAAATCTGTCATAATATATGGAAATGTTTTGTCCTGCTCCAACTTCAGAATTATTTGTATGCATGTCTCTCTTATTCGCAAAATAGCTGTGTAACTTGCAAACTTCCGTTCACACCGAATGTGTGGTGCCACCGTATTGTTTGTTATTGTTTGGTTTTGCTAAACAAAACAATAAGTTCTGATACCACTTACGTTTTGGTATAGTACATATGTATGTTGGTATTTATGCCAATAATTTAGTGTTCATTCAATAATTCTCATCGTAGTTATTAGTTGGTATTTTATAGGTAAGTGAGTCTAAAGCTTTGTATGGTATACAAATGTAAATATTGAAAGATACTCGTTTTCGTCTCTGTCAGTTATATTACTTGACATTTTTAGTACATTATTTGGTAATGCATGTATATGTTTTATACTATTGGACAATATTATTTTTTAAATACAATGTAAACTCTTTATACAATCCATCGATTTAACGGCAATCTCTTTGTAACGTTTTAATTGCTTGAGTTTGGTTGGCTTACCCAGTTTTCTATACCTGCCTGTAACGCCACGCTTAGAGCGAGCATGCCGTATTGTTGTCGTTAATGCTGTCTACACACCGAAGCCACTGCCCCGCCAGCACGAACCCGGTGGGTTAGTGCCGGCGGGTGAGCGGCTTTAAAAGTTGCGAGCCGGACAATTTTCCCGGTGGCACGACAGTCGCGACATGCAGTGTCCACAAAAAGCAGGCGGACCGTCCGGCAACTGTCTGGACCGAGCCCAAGTCGTTGACTTCGCGCACTGTTCGCGTTCGCCTCAAGGAGTTGTCAGCAACTGTAGAAGTCTAGCTGGATCGAAGCCTACTGGGGCCAGGGGTCTAGTTCCGAAAGTGAGGCTCGGCCCCGGTATGAAAGGCAAGAAACGGGGTAGGTTTTTCAGTCAGTAAGAGTCTGACACTCTCCTGCTTTGTATCCAAAAGCAGGGGATGTCATTTGGATGATTTTTACCCACAGATAAATCAAAAAAACCCTTAAGAGGATGAAACCGAAGTTTTATCTTTTTATACCCTTTGTATAATTTTCTACTTCCACGCGAGCGAAGCCCCTGGGAGAATATTATGCATCCAAGCCATCACCTCTTATAGGTCAATCTGTTTAGGTATCTATTTATTATTATATTCCACTTTGTTTTTAAATTACTTAAAAATACATTTATTTCAATTATTAGTTTATTGCTCACTTATTTCTTTATTGTCTGTTTTAATGTTTACAATTACAGATACCTATGAGAAAAAGCATTCTTAAAATTAATTTAAAATTAAAATCTAAAAAAATAAGCTGGTAGTACCTGCTTACGTCATAATAATAATACTAATACCTTATAATATAAATAAATAATTGAGTAAAAAAGTATGAGGAATAAACAATTGAGTACATTATTAATTCTTAATGAATTTTTACCCCAAGCGAACGCCGGCGTTCGCGCACCTATTGTCTTTCAATTGTGTCTGTCATTATCACGATTAAATTATTTTTTTAAATATTTAATAATATAACTTATATGTTTATTATTGATTAAACGGAATAATAATACCTATATACGAAGTTCCCTAAATATAAAAACACAATAATTAAAATAAAAAAAATAAAAATAGCTTCCTCTTTGTCGTTTGAACTTTAATAAAAAGGTCCGTATAGCTTCCACCTATTTACATAACATTACAAAATGTTCAGTGAACCGAACTGTCCAATAACAAAAGTTCCAGCGTTCACGTCCAGTTCAGTGGCACTGCAGGCATTAAACGTGTCACTTGCAAGTTCACAGTCGATTGCTGGAAATGCAGTAATATGTTACTTGTGCAAGCGTTCACTTGGCAACTTATTATACTCGTGAACAGCCAGCAAGTTTGAAACACGCTTGTTGCTACGGGCCAGTTTCAACTGCTTGTCTTGTTAAGTTATGAATAAGTTATGTGGTGTTAATGGGTCGTTTGTTACTATTAAGTATTTCTAGTTAACCATTGTATAACTAATAATAAACCCTTACATATGAAATTAAGAAAATTTTTGGCAATGGTTTAGTCGCTGCGTTAATGATTTTTAATTTGGTACTCCGTACAGTATACAAAAGTATGCCGTGCATGTAACGTTTTCCATCGAATAAAAGAGCGAGTTAAATGTACCCATACTATATATAGTTAACATACAAAATATAAACGGAGTCCACCATATTGCACGAGATTATCATAAATCAGTGCGCACAACCGGAGCGGTCCAAATCTGGACGTCAAATGTGATTTGACACTGATTCAATCAGTTTAACTAAATTGCCTTGTGTGATGTGTTAGTCTATGTGCCTTGGCTATGGTAGGTAAGCCTTCGTTTCAACATCCTTAAAATCTAATTACCTACTCTTTATGATAAACCTTTTCAGAAATTAGTTCAAAATACTTATTATTCATACTATTATAACGCAGCTCAGCTCGTCGGTAGGCTCGTGTAGGGATTCTTCTATGAAATCAAACACTTCGGGCGGCGCACTCTTATATTTTTTTACTTATTTAAACGAATTCATGCTTTCCTTACAAAAATCACTTCAACACTGAAAAAACAACACACATTCTTTTTTTCTACCAACTTTCAAACCTATTCTAGAACAGCATAATCCTTCGAATTATATTTTACAAGCCAGTTCGTTGGTTACATAAAAAAGCAACTCATGCGATCTCCTTTCAATATTAAACTATGTACATACATCATCATCATCTTCCTGAACTGGTCCCGTTTTATTTGGGGTCAGCGCAGCACGTTTTTTGTCTTCCATTATCTATACTATGTACATTTAAAATAAAATCAAAGTGTCGTTTTACTAAATGCATACATAAGTATATTTGTTACTATAACAAAAATGCAATTTTTTACATTTTTGTCTGTCTGTCTGGCTATATTTATTTCAGCTAATCTCCAAAACGGTTATTGTAATATTGACGAGACTTTGATTGGTTGATTATAAGATGTTCTATAGGTTACTTTTGTTACAGAAAAAGAGTTGACTTTAGAGTAAAGAAAAAAACAAGTTCTTGAAATTGTGACGAAATGGTATTATGCTGTTGCGCTGTTACGAATCTGAGGCAGACTAAGTCTCGTGTGCAACTTCTGCCAGCAACTTCGTCCATATCTTGTCATCCATGGGTTAAGTGAAAGAGAATCTCGGGGCTTTGGAACGCAAGTCAAAGAAGGAACAAACGAGTGGGTTTTAGTCAGTAAAAGTCTGACACGCCCTCGGGAGTTCCACCCAAAGGCAGGAGATGGTATTAGATGATTTCCCACCTTAAATAATATCTTTGTCTCTCAGTGGTATAGTAGAATTCAATTGGTGAAGGAATTTTGAAGTCGGTTCAATAGTTTTTAAGTTTATTCATTACAAACAAAAAAACAAACAAACAAATCTTTCGTGTTTATACTATTAGTATTTGTTTATATATATACATATTTAAATATTTTTTTAGTATAATCTGTAATTTATTATTGAATGCCTAATTGGCAAGACATAATGGAACTATAATTTATTATTAAATTTTAACATCTGTATGTAACCTATGCCCACAATAAAGATTTCTGATTCTGATTATAATATTGTACATCCAACAGACCAGCTGTCTTAACTTTTAACTTCAGTCGTGTTGCTAAGTCGTAAAGTTTCAGGCAAGTAGTATAATGAAAACTTACTTCATTGTGAATGTTGTAGTAACTTTTCAGAAAGCTAGTAGGTAACTGATACAGGCAGTCTTCATTTAAAATTATGTAGCACCTTTTTGTTTTTATTCTTGATTACTTTAATTTTATATTGTACATTCTTTAGCGTTCTGTACCTCAAAAGGAAAAAACCGGCCAAGTGCGAGTCGGACTCGCCCATGACGGGTTCCGTAGCAGCATGTAACATAATATATAAGTTCTTGTAGTCCGTTGTAACTTAGATCGATGTTTTAATAATAGTGTACTTTTTTTTTCGAATTATGACGTATTAAAAATAACCACTTACTAGATCTCGTTAAAACCAATTTTCGTTGGCTGTTTGCATGGTACATCATATATTTTTTTAAATTTTATCATTCTCTTATTTTAGAAGTTACAGGGGGGGGGGGCACACATTTTACCACTTTGGAAGTGTCTCTCGCGCAAAGTATTTAGTTTAGAAAAAAATGATTTTTGAAACCTCGATATCATTTTTGAAGACTTATCCATAGATAACCCACACGTATGGGTTTGATGAACAAAAATTTTGAATTTCAGTTCTATGTATGGGGACCCCCAAAATTTATTGTTTTTTTTTATTTTTGTGTAAAAATCTTAATGCGGTTCACAGAATACATCTACTCACTAAGTTTCATCAGTATAGCTCTTATAGTTTTGGAAAAAAATGGCTGTGACATACGGACGGACACGCCGAATCTATGTTTTTTGCCATTTGGCTACGGAACTCGAAAAATGGAACCCATAGAGGATCACTTTGTTTTCCGTCCGTCTGTCTGTCTGTCTGTCAAGAACCTTTGTCTTGAGAACGCGTGAAGGTATCGAGTTGAAATTAAAACCATAATACTCAGGTCTGCGGTCCCTTCAAGCTGTGAAAAAATCAAACTTCTAAATTAGCGAATAAAAAAGGTACGGCGGTTTATGTCGCAAAAAAACGTATATTTTGATACTCTCAAAGATCGAAATTCATAAGGTCTACGGGAAGTCCGTTGTATTGACCTAGAATCCTGAATTTTGGCACAAAGCAAGGTCTTATAGCAAAGATATAGGGGAAAATCTGAAAATAGTAAATTTGTTTATACATAGGTCACAAAAAAAATGCAAATCGGAAAAATCTTCGAGACTGCATTCGGGAATTGTCGTTTGCACGGAACCCTCTTGCACAGTTTCTTTAAAGAACTTTACCCCACGTGATGAATCACTCCGATGAAATCGTTGAAAAACAAAAGGGCAGTTTTGATATTGGAGAAAGACCCAGTGCAACTTGGAACGAAACTGAAAGAAACCATAAAATAATATTTTTGGATCCGTTGTAGTATTTAAGCTATTTTAGTATTGGCTACATTACACCGGACAAGCCAATAGGTAGTGAAAATACAAATGGCAAAATAAGCCTTTTATTTTTTGACAATTTTATTGTGAGTGCATTCACAAATAAACTCATTCTGGTTATCTTATTTTTACCAAACAACCAGATACGGAATAATATCTATATAGGTTACATACAAAAATCAACGCCACTTTTCGTCGTAATTTTATAACTCAAGAACGGGCTCACCTATCCAAACCAAATGTTTAGGCTTTGTTCGGACTATTTACTAGATGGTCTTCTAAACCTCTTTATCTAGGGCGGTCTCTGACCAAGTTTGCCCCGCGAACATGATTAGATCGTCGCACTATCTTCGCCCTGACATCTGCTACTTGAGTTATTGAGCACAACGTGTTGTTTCTAACGCGATCTATCTCTAACTATCTGTAGATTTTACAAATATTTGTTTCGTTCAGGAATCGGACTCGCAATACACAGCGTAGTAGACAATCACTCACCCACTGCGCCAACCGTGCTGTCTAAAAGTTTATACTAGCGACTCGCCTTAGCTTCACATGGACTAAAACCGAATAAAAATCCATTGTGTGATTTGAGTTCATAATACGAGCAGCTGGCATATTACCGAGGGCAGAGGTGCTATTTTACTACACACTATTGATCATCTCCTTAGCTTTTTCCCAAGCATTTCCAACTAGCTTCCAGTCAAATCAGATGCGGTGGAATACCTGTGTGCCTATCAGACCTCCACGACTTAGATAATGACTGAACGGACGACGACGACTGACTAAACTAACTTATGCTTCTTCTTTTTTGTTTCTTCTTCTTTTTCTTCTGACTCAATACCTTAAGGCATTAAGTCGGCCTTTGTACTATTTTGTACATGAAGTATAAAATAAATAAATAATGGATAGATTGATGGTCAGTTTTTCTGGCGTCTGACTATCTGTTACAACTGTCAAAGATTTTCTTTAAAACGACTAGATAAACTAAGAAAAGTACATAAATATGAGATGAAAAATTTACTTTTGAGAGGCGGCTAGAACTACGAGTATATTAGACCGACGCACACGTGGCCCACACCTGATTTGTACGTAGAATGACGTCGCGTGGCGTGGATCTAGTGTAGCTCTACAAGTCTAGTTTCCATATAAAATGTATGGAGACTGACGCGCCCAGCGCGGTGTACGTGGCACACTTGTGTAGTGTAGTTCTACCTTTAACCACTGAGTCATCACAACACTCGTAATTTCTATATTTATCTAAGATACTTTAATTATAATTATGCTATGAATGTTATACTATTAATGTATTTTCACTGCCTCTGGCGACCTTTAATTGACTTATTATAACCAGGCAGTGGATATACAAACTCGTAGCTATCTAATCTAACCATTCGCTCTAATTTTGTATTTACCTAATGGCGAAATAGTTGTGGCCCAGGCCATCCAATCAAGTCCAAGTTAACACAAACATTGTTGAAATGTTTCCTGAAACCCGTAATTTAACCAACTACGTAATACTTATATAATTATTTGATCCAGATTCTTCGAAACCTTTGTTTGACGTAGGCTTTTCGTTGGGAGCAACGAACTTCAAACGATATTTTGATGAAATATTTTGTTTGATTTTTCAGGACTCCACACCTAAAGGGTAACCAACGGAATTCTATTACCAAGCCTCTCCTGTCTGTCAGCGAGTTTTATCTCATAAACCGTGGTAGACACAGTTAAAATTTTCATAACAGTACATAATAAAAATTAAGTTAAATTAAAAATTAAAAAGCATAACCTAATGTTAGGCTCTTTAATTTCTAAACGTGAATTTCTTCCGGTTTTGGAACCCTTCGTATGCGAGTCGCACTTGACCATTTTTTTGAATTTTGTTTGATTGTTCACTCATTTGTTTTCTTATCGGTCACCACGCTCAAAAAACAAATGAGTGTGTGGTGTTAGTTTATTTTCGTTACGAAATTTCTGGATTCGGTCTCCACGCTCAAGGCCTGCGATAGAAGCTATGCAATAGCTTAAAATGCATCGGAAACCCGTGACTATAACCAGGTCATCGGTCTACCTTTCAGAGACCTTCCTTTACTTTACTAATTACTAATTTCCTTTATAAATTTGAAATGTCATTATCAGCAAAAAATACCATCAGTGTCAATTGCAAGCTTTTAGAACGACTGAATTCAAAGAATTTGATACACTAAAGATCCATTAAAAGAAGACCGAACAGAGTGAAGAATTGTCAATATCTACTTTTTGTTCGCAGGTCCATTGTATGGGGTGATTCACTGAGTGAATGGTGAATGTGACTGGCTATGACAATTTAAAGAGAACTGCCCTCCTAATGAAGATAAGTGATAAAGAGAGTGTTTGCCCTAATGATGTGAAAAAATAAAAACTATCGTGATGTGGCTTGCGGCGTTGGTGTGCTTTTTCTGTCATTTGGGTAAGTTTTTATTTTTGCTACCTTTTAATTAAAGTATGAATTTTGTTTTAGAAGGTATCTAAAAAGGGGTTCGGATTTTAAAGGTGTCTCAATTTAGGTATTATGAGATATTTGTCTCTTTGTTATATGCGGTACTAATGCATCTCATGTAGAAGTATGTGTGACAAAAGTATTTGTACCGCGTCGGTTGTTACAAAACAATTGATGAAAATTGTATCGAATTTGTGCAATATATACCTAATTTCAGATTGATTACATGTTTTAATGCTATCTGAAAACACGTTAATTTGACAGTTCACCATTTTATCGTTTCGTCGAAAACCGTTACAAATACCCACAATAAACATGCGTGAAATGAAATTCTCGGTAAACGTCCATTGACGGTTTCCACTGTGTTATCGCGCTACACGCGTTCAATCACGATAATCCGTTAAATTACATACGAACGAGCGAATGCATCGGGAACAGCGCAGTATGGAACTATGAAGTGCCTCGTACAAAATGGTTCGAATGAAAATTGAAATTGGAATATGTCGCCCGTTTTCGGCAAATGTCAGGGATTTTGGCAGCATTTTTTTTCTTTTTCTCTATCTGACAACCCGCACTAAAGCTGACAGTATCTTTTTATTGTAATAAAAAGATTGCGCGCCGTGGATAAATCCTCAAAGAAAGAATAAGGAGGAGTAAGTTTTTCTTGTCATCTGGACTAGTTTCTTAAGCCGTGCTTGTAAAGCACTTCTACGCCCTGAGTTGAGGACTATTTTTAGTACAGTTAGATAAAAAGTAAGGTATATTCTTTTAGGTTTTATTTTAGTTGAGAGCTTATATCTACTCCTTATTATGAAGTGACTAAGTAGCCTTGATTGTGATAGCTCAAGCCTATTTTGTACAGAAATGGATTTTTTAATTCCTAGCCTTATCGCAAAAAAAAACTGAAATTAAAATTGGGCCATAATTAGGCAATCCCGAGACGACCCACTGTATTATTATTTCGTGGACCTGTTAAAAGATTTAGGTATTATAAAATAATTACTTTTTTGTACGAATTATCGTATCAAGGTCTATTTATAGAACTCAATTTTCTCATTTCACCCTTAAATTCCTCAGAATTCTCAACTTTCTAACCAATTAATATTTTCCTCTACTAAGTGGCGTCTAAGATAAATCAAGCCACATCTAGCCAACGTTTATTAAAAACTACCGCAAATATAAATGTTATAGTAGAACCGATGTTAATCATAGCTCGCTATGGCTTCGAGCAGAGTGTTCGCGGTAGCGACAGCGGGCAAAATGGACTATGGGATTAATATATGAATAGGATTGACTTAACGCCATTTTGTGACGTTTTAACTGTTAAATCGATCCCTTAGGTAGGGTGAGCAGAACAAGATATTTTTTAATTGAATTTATTTACGAATGAATCATGAAGCTCGATCAAAATCTAGTTTTTCAATTCCACTCATCTCTGGATTACTGTGTAAAGTGTCCATATAGTGGCGAATGGGAAAAGGCGATTTGTAGACAGAAATGAAAATAAGTATAGTAGTTTTTAAACTAATTTTGACTTAAATAATATATTTAACTAATTTAGATAAAAGAATAAAATTTTTTCTTTACTTAGATTTAACTAAGATTCAGATAAACATAGTAAAGAAAAACGGTTATTGACACGCAAGTAAATTTTCTTCATACTTTAATTTTTAAGTTATATTTGACAGATATCATTGCCGTTCCTATTAATATTTGTATATGTAAGTATTATACAATGTTTTCAACATATTATGAAACCGCCTATTGCATCCATATTAGAGGTCATAACGGCTTATCGATAATAGTTTATTGATTTATAGGTATTGCCATACCCTGAGAAAACACATAATATAGTCAGTCACATAATACTTCTACTGTTGGGAATTAAGTATCCTCCCTAGGAGAGGGAATGGGCTACGGTCCGTTAATTACGATCAATCACGCGGGCCTACTGCGCCTTGGTCAATGTTATGTCTTCAATTTTTTGAGAAAATACAATTCACATATTTGAATTCAAGATATTTTCACATTTCCCAGGGTTATCCGAAAGGGCGCTCGAGCTCCAGTATGAAGGCTAGAAGGAAAGGGGTGGGTCTTTTAGTCAGTAAGAGTCTGACACTATCTCCCGCTCCGCCCAAGAGCGGGGGATGTCAATGCATGATTTTTCCCATCTTAAAAAAAAGAAAAAAAGACATCTCGCAAAATTTAAATTCCATAACGTCGCACACTTTTTAGAACTTTTTACAAATTCTTATGAAAATAAACTAAAATATACAGGGTATAAGGGACAGGTCTTTGTAAGCTTAAATGCTATTTACTTGAAACTTATATAATTTAATACAGCGACATAACTGTAAAATACTCGACCGCAGATGGGCTGAGCAAGTCAGTAGATGAAACTAAAAAAATTCCACAAGATCTTTTTCAGAAAACGAAAAAAAAATCGTTCTTTCCACAAAAACTGTCCAAACAAGTTTATGATTTTGTATGGAAAGGCTGATTTTTTTTTTCGGTTTCTGGAAAAAGATCTTGTGGAATGTTGTTTAATTTCGTCTACTGAGCCGGCTCTTAAAGTTTGTAGTTAGTGGTGACCTGACCTTTTCACCCTGTATAAAGCCATTGTTGATTTGTAAATCCAGGTATAGCCAAAATGCCTGCTAAAATTCCTCACAATGCATTGTGGTCTAATCGCCACCGCTCCCATACCCACGCTAGTAACTATCTGGCTATGACACAGTGCGCCCCCTGCCAGCAGCAACGCCAATTAACTTGTCGCGTCCAACGTGATTTTAGATTGCAGACATTTCTTGGTTGTGGCAAAAAAGCTTAAAAATTGATAATTTTCAATAGAAAGTTGTGCAATATTATTGGTAGACAGAATGAGGTCGTTTTTTATGTTTTTCAATGATATTGCTAGAAAAGTCTATAATAAGCTTCTAAAGTATAAAGTCTCATTGAATAGTGATATTGTAGATACTTATGGGCTGTAGAAATTATACATAGATATTATATAACTGATTCGTACTAAATCGTGTGTGTAGTATTCTTATAGGTTCGGCGTAAGAGTTCTTATTAACCTTTCGAATGTCTTATGTTACACAGTCCGACATAAGGTAATTGTTCTTCTCTATTGTGTCTCTAATTACGACATTCAAAGAGTTAACCTGGAGTCATGAAATATGATAAAAAGCAATACTATTTAGGAGAGGTAAACGCAAGAAACCCAAAAACCACAATATACGTCACAAAATTACCAATACAAACAAAAACCACAATATACGTCACAAAATCCTCTTGTACCATTCAAAAAAAGAAAAAAAAACGATACTCGATTCGAAAATCGAACTATTTACCTGTACAGGTAAGTTTGTACGGAACCTCGATTCACGCTTAACCTTTTTTTTTAAGATGGCGCTTTTGTCTAACAGCGTATGAAAGAAAAACAATTACCAGATTATAATTAAGAACATTGGGTCACAAAATTGATTAAGTCAGTACACACAGTTCTCCCGGATCGCCAGCCGGCGACACAAAGAAATTGTCCGAAGCTTTACCATGATGTGTTATGTACCAACGAGATGGAACTATACACCCTATAATAGCTCCATCCCTTAGTCAGTTTGGTCCCAATATAGATAGGTACAGAATTCAATCTCCATACAAAGCGCGCTCGAGCAACGCACACATAGATACCACTCACTGACACGATATCTCGGTCGCGTCTCGGACCACTTGCCGAACAGTTCCGGCTCAAACTCTCATTAGAGTGCGTCCACCGAGCATAGGTATAAAAAGTGAAGTACATATATGAGATTGTCCTCTGTACCTATTTATTTTGTGATTCGGTTTAGGTTGTCAAATGGATCGCGTTAAGAATTCATGGTAGAGCCTCAGTTCTAACTAACGCTGATATATACTGCCCTTTAAGGTCACTTCTATGGATCTGTTCATTGATAATTTGATATCAGTAACGGTCTTTAATACGTTGACTTAGAAAAAACCGGCCAAGTGCGAGTCGGACTCGCCCATGAAGGGTTCCGTAGCAGCAAGTAACATAATATAAAAGTTCTTGTCATGTGTTGTAACTTTGATCGATGTTTTAATAATAGTGTATTTTTTTGCGATTTATGACGCATTAAAAAAAAACTACTTACTAGATTTGGTTCAAACCAATTTTCGCTGGTAGTTTTTATAGTAATGTACATCATATATTTTTTTTAGTTTTATCATTCTCTTATCTTAGAAGTTAGAGGGGGGGGGGACACATTTTACCACTTTGGAAGTGTCTCTCGCGCAAACTATTCAGTTTAGAAAAAAATGATATTAGAAACCTCAGTATCATTTTTGAAGACCTATCCATAGATACCCCACACGCATTGGTTTAATGAAAAAAAAATTTTTGAGTTTCAGTTCTATGTATGGGGACCCCCAAAATTTATTGCTTTTTTTCTATTTTTGTGTGAAAATCTTAATGCGGTTCACAGAATACATCTACTTACAAAGTTTCAACAGTATAGCTCTTATAGTTTCGGAAAAAAGTGGCTGTGACATACGGACGGACGGACAGACAGACAGACAGACAGACAGACAGACAGACAGACAGACATGACGAATCTATAAGGGTTCCGTTTTTTGCCATTTGGCTACGGAACCCTAAAAACTATCGTTACAACTGTGCAAGCTATGTCTACATAATATGTAGGTAAGAATATATTAGAGATAGCTTTTGCCCGTGGTTCCCCTTTCTGTGGGGGGTTAGTGAACTCCCCATAGTTATAGATAGTGAACTCCACTAACCTACGACAAACTTATTATTTGCGATTTGTACAGTAATCGGGTCTAGGGATCGAACCGCAAAATTAAGTTTGTTTTTTATTGTATATACTTTTCCGGGATAAAAAGTACCCGGTGTGGAGCCTAAGATATTAAAGAATAATTATACCAAGTTTCATCGTAATCGGACTGGTAGTTTTTGCGTGATGCCTGAACACATTTTTGGGTTCGGTGTCGGTCTAGTAACTTTCCCTGCCATTTCTTTTTTTAATGTTTTCAATGTACAGAATTTTCACTTCTACAGATTTGTTATAAGTACCTATTGATATAGATGTCAGCAAAAGATTAAGGGCCAAGCAGGGTCAATGCCCGCTGTGATCTCAGGGAAGTTTCAAAAGGACAATCGTTGTCGTATAACGCAGAGGGCTATTGAAAAAATATACTCGTAGATGGATTTTTGTGAATGAAAGTCTGATATGCTCTCTTGCTCATCTCTAGAGCGGAAAAGATGGCAATGGCAGACAATATTAGTATATAATCAAAACTAAGCCGTTAAGGGACTTCTGGTAGAACATCATCGTGGGCTTACTGACGACGAACAATGGATAGGTTGCCGTTCGAATCAATCCCGAGTCGTCAACTGTGCGTAGTGCTCCACGCACGTCTCAAAGAGATGTAAGCATAACCCTGCTGGGGCCATGGGTTGAGTTCCGAATGGAACACCCATGGTCCTGCAACGCAAGGGCAAAGAAGAAACATTGACGTGATTTTAGTCAGTAAAAGTCTGAACGCCCTCCCTGACTGATGATTTCCTATTTAATAAAAAGCAACAGCAGAGCGCGAGGTATTTCAAAATTGATCAAGTCGGAGTCCGTTTAAATTGCAAGAGCAAAAAAAAAAAAATACAAAATATTATGTAATAAACACAATACAGTAAATAGTGTTATGAATACAATACATTTTGCTTATACAGAAAACAATCATAGTGTATGTAAACTAATTACAAAAATTGCTAACAGAAGGACCGTCCGTTGATTATAAGGAAGTAAATAAAATTGATAAAGCGCGCTTTCCCGCTGCGCAAGACACACAGCTCGCCCGGGCGGCCAGTTGGTGACACAATTAACTTGTCAGTTCTAACTAACTCTGTTACGTACTGCCCTTAAAATTATATGGCTGCAGTTCCGCCACCTAAGTGCACTATGAGGATCTGATATTGACCTATATCTACACCAGAGTTAGTTTCGAAAGATAGCTCAGCCCCGGTATGAAGGCACGAAGGAATCGGGTGGGTTTTTAGTCAGTAAGAGTCCGACACTATCTCCCGCTCCGCCCTAGAGCGGGGTAAGTCATTGGATGATTTTCCTACGGAAAAAAAAACCTATATCTAAACTAATATTATAAAGAGGGAAAATTTGTATTTTTGTGTGTATGTTTGTAATGAATAAACTCAAAAACTACTGAGCCGATTTCAAAAATTCTTTCACCATTGGAAAGCTACATTCACCCTGAGTAATATAAGCTATTTATTGCTCGTGCGAAGCCAGGACGGGTCGCTAATATATAATATTCTGATATTCGTTGTTTTGTTGATATGTACATTGAAGTTCTTGGCATTTCATTGAAGTTTAATAGAATTAATCACTCATAACAATTGCTACTAGAAAATACTACTCACAGTATTTTTCCATTTTGATTACTATTCATTAATTCATAATTTATAGCCTGTACAAAATTTCCATAAATTGAGGGTTTGGGATATAAATAAATGCTAATAACTTTGCTGTTTATGAATATTATTTGTTGTGGCTACTTTTTTTTTAAATAATAAGACCTTTTCAAGTATTTGTACTAATTAAAAATTTGTGGTATATATCTAATATATAGATTTGCAATGGTCTATGTATAAGCTTTGTTTGCATGTCATTTGAAACGTATCTCATGTATCATGGTATTAAAACCGTAAGTCTAATCTAATTTTGCATGATTTGAATTCGCCATCTCATTTCTACCATCCAACAACCCGACGTACGGCGAGTATCTACCCTTACGTTGTTGAAAACTCTACGGTCTGGGCAAAGCGTTTCGCCTCGTCATTTATACCGTGTACATCGAAGGAACAATTTGCCTGCTGCGATCTTCCCGTCCGGTTTTAGGTGTCTTCAAGGCTAGAGTGAATAGGCTCTTAATAAACTAGTGCGTCTCACCATCAATGATGTTCCCACTGTTGGGACTCAGGCCTTCTCTCTAGGAGAAGGTATGGGCCGTAATCCACCACGGGGGTCCAGTATGGGTTGGCAGATGTCACATGTCTTCGAATTTTTGGTTCTAGGACATTCACTGTTTTGAAACTTTTTGTTTTATATATATAAACTAGTGCTTGACTGCGATCCCACCTGATACACATTTACTTTAATACACACATATAACTTCTTCTTTTCTTATAATTACTGATTAGTGTAATTTTTTTCTCAAAATAGACAGAAAGTGCCTAATATATTATTTATTTCAATAAACTTAGACCATTCGTAAAATAATTGCTCAATTGCTCATTTTTATTCTGTGATCATTATCAAATAAATTGAAAACAATTTCTTTATCCTCTGATTTACTATTACCCAAGAAATTAACTAAAACTTAATTGTCAATACTGCTTTAAATGAATCTCGGGCTTCTTTTTAGATATCGGACAAGCGACAATAAAAAGCATTTTTTAATATCTTTTTTATTTGCAGTCCTATAAAAATTCTTCCTTAAATTTGGCATCAAACAGATTAATAAAAATGGCTTCTAAGTACTTAAAAGCAGGTCTTCATCTTTGCCAAGTACTTTGATAAAATTTTTCATTAATCCCAGTTTGTAATGAAGCGACGGTGAAATCACATTTTTATGTATCAATCAGAAGACTTTTTAACATTCATTTTGTTGGGTATGTATTTTTTGCATACCTTCCCACCTTTTTTAGTATAAGTAGTGCTAATTAGTTTCCTATCTCTGATGTCTCATTATCATCATCATTTCAGGCGATAGACGTCCACTGTTGGACATAGGCCTCCCCTAAGTGTCGCCACAATGAACGATCCTGTGCGTTTCGCATCCATTGGATTCTCGCAATCTTTAATTTGAATTCGCAAAGATTATCCAAAATTGTACTGGCTTAAAATAGGTACATTATATTTCAGTCTTTACGAGCTTTGGTTAATTTTATCTACTAAAGGTCTGCTTAGACAAATGACTTTACCTGGGCAAAAGTCATGTGACAAGTGGCGTGACAGGTAATAACATTACTAAGAAAAAAGTTATATGACAAGTGCCTTTTATGGTCTGCTTCACTTGTTCCATTTCTTTTCCTTTTGACTGCAAGTGCTTAAGTCCTCGATGCAGTAGCGTGCGTGGGTGTAATTTGTTACTGTGTGCAAATGCTCGTGGAACATTTTGTTCTAAAAAAAAGCTGGGCTTTGGTAAATTTATGAATGGTTTTTTTTGACATACATTTTAACGCTTAAAATACGAGCCCGAGGCGCCCTCTATGACGCGTAAAGTTGTACGAACTAAAAAGTACTCAGTTCAAATTTGCTTTGATCGGTTATCGTGTTGTACGTAATTATTGTTTTGATAGTTTTTTTTTTGTTTTCCGTCATTTAACAGTTTATGAATTCGGAAACTATACTTGTGGTTGTGTGTGGATATTATTATGTGTGGAATTGATATTGGCCAGGTAGGGTTTGAGTTTTAAAGATAAATATAGGTAACCTTGTAACTTTACTATTTTGAATATTTCTCGAAAAGTTAATAACAATGCTTGGAATACATCATAATAACTTCGCGAGTGCCATAAAAATTCTCAGAAGTACTTGAACGCTGTTATTTCATTCTTTATTTTTGGTAAACCGCCAATAGAAAGTTGGTTCTCTTTCTCGACCGTTAAGTGATAAGAGTGTGTTTTAAAAGAGCGAACAACGAAAAGTTACCGCTGTTGCAATTGTTAGTATTTGCCAATAATATTAAATATTATTATAAAGAACAAGTGTTTGAAACACCAAGATTTCAAAAATAAATTATGTATTAGTTACACATTCATAACCAGATGGCGTTGGCATCAAAAAAGAACGCCAGTAACATTAGATCAGTGTGTACTCGGTTGTTTTATTTCACACTCAACTCAACCTTACTAATTAGATATTCATTAAGTTCAAATAAATCGTTTTAATAGTATTGGTTGACCATGCCGGCCGGCCGGCACTCGACAACAAGAACGGCTTTCCGAATTATCTCCGCGAGCCTCCCCTCGAGCGCCAGAGTTTAATGACCCGGAAAATTGCCGTGTTTACATAAATCAACATTAAAATAAATAAATAAATAAAAAAAAAAATTTTTATTTTTTTCTAGGAAAAACAAATAATATAATAAATATGGAATAATATAATATAGAAACTAAAATTTTCGGCCAAATCAGTTTCGTACAGACGTGTGTACAAAATGAAAATTAAGCGTTTTTCAAGGTCTTCAAGTTGTACAGACGTATGTACAATCGGCGCTCGAGGGGTTAATTGCAATTGAAAATCAGCTGTTGGTAGAATTAAAACGTTCACAAACTTTTTACGCTGGTGGAAGTAATAAAATCATTTTTAAATAAAGATTATTGGTATATGATAAATTTGTTGCGGTGAAGCTTTTATTATCATTATTTATTACTTACTATTAACATTATATTTGTTAATAGTAGTGTAGCAATTCACAAAAATCAGCATAACTGCACTGATGACACGTGGTAGCACGAGATTTTTTTTTAATAGGTAAATAGTAGTTAGGTCAAGATTCCTTGGCTTGCCCCCTGTAAAGGCATCAGGCACGCCACTGCCTCGATGAAAATACTAAAATAACTATATAATGCCTATAATATTTACGGAGTTCCCTCGATTCCCCATGTATCCCATCATCAGAACTGGATTTTGGAAAAATATGGGACCAATCTGGAAACATATCAAGTAAGGGAAAAAAAAAAATTGCAAATCGGCCTACGAACGACGGAGTTCTGAGGTACCAAACATAAAAAAAGAAATAACAAAAAAGAACATAAAACCGAATTGAGAACCTCCTCCTTTTTTTTGGAAGTCAGTTAAAAAATTACTGTAAATGGTTTATTTGAAATAAAATGCTTTGAATCTTTAAAGAAATCGGTCCGTTTATCTCCGTTTGCTTTTATAATAAATCCTAATGAATCCTAGTCAACGCTTGGCCTGTGTAAAATAATATTAAAAGATGATATCATATCCTGGTGTAGAAAGCTATGGATTGCAGCGCTTAATCTTGTGGTTCAAGCAGACGCCGTCTTGCCGTTAGTCAGCTAGCTAACTTAATTAAACTGCCACTTTGATTTACCCTATTAGAGAGACCCATGAAGTAAACAAGAGGAGCCTAAAGTTATCCTACTGTTGCTTGCACTTGAACTTTGAGTTAGATAAATTTATTAAGCAAGATTGACTTATGGGTCACTTGAGAATATGTGACCCCATCATTTAGCCATTTCATTTCATTTCTTCATAGATGGACTGTTTTAATTTTGAGCGAAGGATTTCGCCATTTGTCACAAAATGGGCAATTAAGGAAAATTACATTATTCGAATGTCGTAAAAAGTATTTTTTCATGTCTTGAGTTGCTCATTTTGAAAATGAATGCATTGTTATAAATGTATTTGTAAATTCTTAATTTATAGTGTACCTATAAAAGTTAATTATTTCTCAGACACTTAGTTTAATGATGTTTTAAAGGCATAAATACTTAGCAGTTTTTAAAGAACGATATTATAAAATATTTTACGGTTTATACGATTAAGAGATAACGATTTTACGAGAAAAAAAATTACGATTTAAAGAAGTTATTATCTATAGAAAAGTCACGAGTTTGATGGAAAGGTCACTTTATTAATGAGGACAGCCTCATCTAATCAGTACGGCGCGTCGTCTGAACCCAATTTTCATATAAAAAACGTAACCCACAAATTTGCGGGACATCGCATTTCTGATCCCGCGTTTAAGAAATTGAATTTTGCAATAACAATGCATGTAGCTAACCATGTGACGTTATTTTAAAGCCAATATGACGGGCTTGGAGCTATTTTTCTATGCACCCTTATGATATGGTATCAATTAAAAGAGTGAAACATGTCCACCCATTATTTGTTCATTTACACAGGCAAATTGCGCGACAAGCTTTGGTATCATAATTATAATTGTATATTGTAATAAAGATTCAATTTTAAGTCTATTTTCTTCTTTTTGGATCATTTGGACAAAAGTAGTTTTTTTTTTTTATATAAATTTATTTACAAATGTATCGGTTGCTACACATAACGCAAAAACATTCGAATAGATCTTGATGTAATCGAATATTTTTGCATAGCAAATTTGTAATCATATGTCAAGCTCAAGCTGCAGTGTCAAGCCATATCACAAATTAGATCTAGAGAATAATTAAAACAGATAACAAATTCGCTTATTGCAGTGTTGTCGTTGTCTTTAAACTTTAGCAATAGTTAAAATTGAAAATATTGTGTTTATTTAAGTGTTATAGGATTATTTAGATCCTTTGATGGTACACATTTGCTATTTACATGAAAATTTCTTCTATCATTACAAATTTATTACACCAAAACTGTATTGAATTGACCTTTGTAAAAATAAAAATCAAAATATTCCTACTGGTGAAAAAAGAAATAATGTTTTTTTTTTAATTATTCTGAATTTCTATATCGATAACCAATATTCTACAATCGTAGATCAAAGATTTAGATAAATATGCGATAACATTTATTACCAATTTATAAAAGTACTTCTAAAATGTTTGCTTGCCCTATAGGGAAAAACAGGCGTGAAGATGACAGAAGTCATTTCTGTCGATAATTCTTAATGTGATCCATTTTCCCGATAAGAGAAGCTTGATCGATACGGGCTAATCCAATAGGGCTGCTCAGTAACATGTATGACCTAAATTCACGATCTGTACACACAAAAATAGTACCTATTTGTATTTTCACGCTTTTTTTATGTGGAAAAATCATCCAATGACATCCCTTGCTCTGGGCGGAGTGGGAGATAGTGTCAGGCTTTTATTGACTAAAAACTCTCTCCTGTTCCTTCGTTGCCTTTCGTACCGGGGCCGCTTAAACTCGATCCAGTCGGTTACCAGACGGTCACACGGCGAGCTACCCATTGCTCGCCATTCGCAAGACCGTGCCTACGGTAGCCGGAAATCGGGATCGGAATCCTGGCGGCGGCTGGGGCGTGAGCGCCGTTGCCTCACGCATGCAGCTTTCTCCTTTGCTAGCATTACTGCTCCGTAGAAGGAGGCAACTGCTCCTGCCTGCCACTGCTCCTCGCGAGACTGCCCGGCGCGAGAGATCGCTGTCGCCGATCGCCCCCAGGTGACACGGCGGTGCTCTGTCCTCCGGGCGGTCCACACAAAGTTGACAACCGGACGTCACTTCCGCGTATTTTCATGCTTAAGGACACACAAGACTGATGAAAACTATGTCTGACTCTTCGAAAAGTATAGACTTGAAAACTTAGGGATGAGCATGAGGTTGGTATTCAAGACTTGATTTGGTAGGCTTTGGATATAAAAATATTTAAGTGATCACCGTTCCCTTCGTTATTCTAACAGGTACACTTCTAGTTTACAGCGATGCGGAGGAATTTATCGACGCCATATTTTAATTTGGAGTTTTTATCGCGCAGTTAGTTAAGTATTCATGTATACATATTTTATATTTTATAAATGATGCTAACCAAACCTTGACATCAACTAAGAAGACAGATTTGTCATAACAATATGACCATGTGGTTCGAGCATTTAGTTTTGGAGCCATTGTTTGCTATAAAGACTTGTGACTCGAGATTAAGTCTTATGATGCTAAAAAAAACTAAAAGTACGATTCCTTTATTTTATAATTGGCTAAATATAGAGTATAAGTATTTAAGTATAAGCTATTGGAATTCAACCTCTTTGAACCTCTAGGAAATATCGGTTTTCTAAGTTTAGAACGTTTTGTCGGCCAGACATTCATACTATTAAAACTGGAACCAACCATATCTCGTTTTGACCAACTCTTAAAAGGGTATCGATGTTTATTAAGTGATAGTTTACAAAAGGACAGTCTACTTTAATTCATTAGACCCCAAGCGAACGCCGGCGTTCGCGCACCTATTGTCTTTCAATTGTGTCTGTAATTATCACAATTGAAAGGTTAAAATAGGTCTAAAAATAAAAAGTCTAGGTACTGGCCGCTACTAAAAAATTCTTTACACAAAAACCCAATTTAACTTTTTCCGATCTAGAAATCTGTTTGGCATCGACTTTCAAAGATATTGAATTGTCAAAGAGAACTTTGTGGTTTATAAAGTACCTAGTCGAAGCTACCACACAGTGTCACCGACCGTTTGCGAGCCAATTAAACTGTCAGTTTCTACAAAGGCAAGTGGGTATTGCTATAGCTGCATGAACGTCAACTGGTATATTTCAGATAAAAAAAAGAAAGAAAGTATTTATTTTGGCGCACAAAAAAAAAACATATTATACAACAAAAACTTAAGACAAACACTAAACAAAAAAAAAAAAAAAAAAAAAGTAACATTGTGTGTTATACGTTTGCGCCAAAAAAGGTCCAGTTCAGCGAAATGCCAGACTACTACGGGTAGTTGTCTGACGCTGGTTTTCAACTGAACCTTATTTAGATACAGTAATGAATGCATGTAAACAAGGTTTAGCCTAACTTTTCACCCGCGTGCATAAAATATAGCCTATGTCACATAAGAATAAAGCAGCTTTCTATCGGTGAAAAAATTGTAGCAATCGGACCAGTACCTTCAGAGATTACCTCTTACATACAAAGAAACAAACTTTACCTCTTTATAATGTTATATTATTACAGTATAGGTTTTAGTACGTAAGCTTCATTTCACTATTGACGCAATATGTACCGTAGCAGTATGTGTCGAAAATCATTCTCCTCTCGTTATCTCCATATTGATCCTTTTTTCATCTATAAATCTTTGACAGTCAAAACTTTTTGTTTACAGTAAACAAAAAGTTTTTCCTCGATGCTTGCTGAAAAGGCTAATTTGATGCAGTTGCTGCCAAATACTGCAAAAACAGTAGTATATGTTTTTTAGGGTTCCGTAGCCAAATGGCAAAAAACGGAACCCTTATAGATTCGTCATGTCTGTCTGTCTGTCTGTCTGTCTGTCTGTCTGTCTGTCTGTCTGTCTGTCTGTCTGTCTGTCTGTCCGTCCGTATGTCACAGCCACTTTTTTCCGAAACTATAAGAGCTATACAGTTGAAACTTTGTAAGTAGATGTATTCTGTGAACCGCATTAAGATTTTCACACAAAAATAGAAAAAAAGCAATAAATTTTGGGGGTCCCCATACTTAGAACTAAAACTCAAAAATTTTTTTTTCATCAAACCCATGCGTGTGGGGTATCTATGGATAGGTCTTTAAAAATGATACTGAGGTTTCTAATATCATTTTTTTCTAAACTGAATAGTTTGCGCGAGAGACACTTCCAAAGTGGTAAAATGTGTGTCCCCCCCCTCTAACTTCTAAAATAAGAGAGTGATAAAACTAAAAAAAATATATGATGTACATTACTATAAAAACTACCAGCGAAAATTGGTTTGAACGAAATCTAGTAAGTAGTTTTTTTTTAATGCGTCATAAATCGAAAAAAATACACTATTATTAAAACATCGATCAAAGTTACAACATATTACAAGAACTTTTATATTATGTTACTTGCTGCTACGGAACCCTTCATGAGCGAGTCTGACTCGCACTTGGCCGGTTTTTTTTATGGTGGGAAAAATCATCCAATGACAACCTCCACTCGTGGGCAAAGCGGGAGATAGTGTTAGACTCTTACTGACTAAAAGACCCACCCCGTTCCTCCTAGCCTTCATACCGGGGCTCGAATTCCCTTTCGGATAACCCTGGCCTCAGTAGGCTTCGACCCGGCAGGGTGTTGTATGTGTTATATTGACATTGTAATTGGGAGACAAAGTGAAATCATTTTATTTCACATTGGCCTACACATCGACATATATGTATTAGAATATAGGTCGATGGGCCTACATAGGTATTTATAAAATTTCAGAAGCTAGCACACGGTTCCATTTCATCATTTCTTTTAGGGAAGAACCGGTAAGACAAACGCCATGGTTAGATACTCTTTAAAATAAAAGATTGATTCTACAATATTTATCTTATTCTGTTTCAAAACCTAAATACGTTCTAAACTTAACACTGGTTAAATGCACAAATTGTGCAAAGCTAAATGAAATACAGTCAGAGAAATAATGAGCTTTGGCTTAACTTGTGCCTTTACCCAGTTATATTCATTGCAATATCGGTTTGTATCAACATAGGGTTTCGGCACAAAATCCGATCATAATGCTCAATATTCAATAGCCCCGTTACTGGAACAATAATTTTCCGAGACTTTACCTACTGCGAAGCTTTTGTGATTGAGTTTGCATTTGCAATATCTACACACCCAAGAGTCTCTATCGTCGAGCTCATTTTGTAAAGGAAGGGTGTTCCAGTTCGATGATAAAGGAATCTGATATAAGGAAGTGAAGATGTAGTCTATATACACAAAGCTCGTTTTGTCTGAGAGGTTAGCGAATATACCTGAGCAATATTGATCTGAGCGGAAATTGTTCCGGATTTACTCACACCTAATCTTAATTTTTTTAATGGTTGTAGAGACTGTATGGGCAAAATAATGTCCGGATATAGAATAGACATTGACAATTTTGTTGACGCGTTTAGTTCAAACGCGTTCAACGCGATCAGTTTTGATTAGCTGCAATATTAATGATAATGATTTTCCATACCTATAAAAAAAAACAATTATGTTATTAGTCTGTAAGCTTTCTTTAAAAATAAATAAATAATAAACCACAATTCTCACACAACGCCATCTAGTCCCAAAATAAGCAGAGCTTATAACATGAGTATTAGAAAACTGATAAACATACTTATTTATTTCTAAATACATACATTTATAGATAAATAACACCGGACATCACACAAACATTTCTTTTGTGTGGGAAAAGAACTCACAACCTCCGCCATAGCAGTCAGGGCCACTAACCACTAGCAAGACCTACTTTTGAAGTTTCTTTATTTAAAATTACTACTGGAAAATGGGTTCCTTCTATTAATAATATAATTACCTTTGCCATAATTAATATTACACATAATTTTGTTTAATCAAAAACTTATATATAGGTAACGAATAAAACTGATAATTAAAATAACGTAAATATATCGAATAGTTAGATAATCTACGTGCAATGTATCTAAATTTGATTTTCAATATTTAATTAAAATAGTGTCATAAAAACTCAGTATATTGTGCTAAAAAATTTAGTGACAGAAACGAACCTCTGCAAAACCGACTTTACGCAGTCTTGTATGCCCTACACCTAGAGTGTAATTTAAAATAGCGTAGGCGCTGAGGAATAGGGTGGCCCGCGAGCTGAGGAGCAGGTGGTGAGCGTTAAAACCATCTGCAACGATAAGTTCGCGTGGGGATGCCCAAACCCCACAGCTCCGGAGCCGTGACAGAAACAATACTTGCTGCATGTTGCATGGCTGCTTGAATGCTTCATGCCTGCTTGCATGCTTGCTTGCATACCACATGCCTGCTTGCATGCTTGCTTGCATACTACATGCCTGCTTGCATGCTTGCTTGCATGCCCGCTTGCATGTTGCATTCCTGCTGCATGTTTTTTATAACCACCTAGAAATAGAAGGACCTGCACGGGGCCTCCGTCGACCCCATGTAAACCAACTGTGTTTCGTAGTTAAGAAAATTATGACTGAGAATTTTCTGCTATATGATGGTTCTTCTTTTAAATTATTATGGATATGAACATTATGCCAAAATATGATTCTGACTAACAGAATTATGAGTTTTGAATGTATGGCGATTTGTACGACTACTATATGTACGATTTTCTGCGAAATGAAGTTTATGCTATCCGTTGTTATGCGAAATAATATTAAGACATTAAAAGTTCTGCTAAAAAAGGTAGACCCCTGGAAAATGGGTCATAAAAATAATGTTTAATTATTTTTTATAATATAAAATATATATGTCCTTACATTCGTATGAGTGAGTTAAATCCCTCGAAAGTTGTTTTGTTTTAATAACCCAGCTATAACAGTGTTTACAGAAACAAAATAATTACTTTCATCTCACACGTGAAATGGTTTTGGGCATTTATTACGCCCAAAACCATTTCATTTTTAACAATAAGGAGATAGACACGGAGTTGGATGAAATAAAACATAATATTAAAACACAAAGATGACTAACAAACGAGGACACAAAACAAACATTTTTTTCGGTAACAGACGGTTTTTATTAAAAATGAATCTCTTTTATTTTATTTTAATGTGGCGGTTTCTGCCTATTTGGCGATCCCGAAGGCAAGGTTGATTTAATAATGCTTAATGTTCCAATTTCAATTCAGATTTATTTTCCTTTACAACAGAATTTAATAGCGGTGATCACAATTTTATTATTTATTTTTACATGTGAATGTTGATTTTTGGTCTTGATTACTACGACTGATTTGGACATAAAAGTTAGTCTTGTTTTTTATTTCGTTTGTTTACATTTAAAAGCTTTATTTTTAATGAATGTCATTATAAAGCATAGTCAGTGTTATAATGTTCCTACTACTAGGACTCAGGCCTCCTCTTTAGTAACGGATAAAAGCCGTAATAACAATGCGGTGGCAGTTGCTTGTTGCTTAGTAGGAGCTAGTGTATGTATTTTTAAAAGCACGATTAAGAAAATGTTTATAATAAATATGTCAATTTTATAGGTCTTCACTTGTGAAAGTGCCGTTTTTCAAAACGGGTTGCTTTGAAGTGTTATATCTTTGGATTGGCCTAGAATTATAAGTTCAAATAAACTTTATAATAAAGGTACGTTGTTCTTTTTTTGAAATTAGATATTTATTTCTTTATTTGTGTTTTGTATTTTCTGTGATATCGCAATACTTACTATCAATTTGTGTGAAATCGAATAAAACTGGTCTTATTTTGTAATATGAGTTCTACCATGGAAACAATGTGTCCAAAGCGCCCTTCGACTCCAAATGGTTTTTAAAGTTAGAATAAGGTCAGGCAAATGTGCTTCAACGTGGACCAAAACATCGCTTAATAATGAAATAGTGGTCAAATACAAACCATTCAATAGCTAGTTTTAAAACTGATTAGTTTTAAAAAATAACATATTTTTAGATTGGTGAGGGCATTTTTAAGCTTTATTATGGAGCTTTGTTAAAATATTGGCTGATTCACTTCATCATAGCCAACAAAAAAAAGTGAAACTAAATAAGTAGTAACTATTTTAAATAAGTGAAACTAACAGATGATGACCAAAAGTTGTCTAAATTAAACAAATAAATAGTATTGTAAAAGCCAAATTTTAAATTATTTTAAATGATTGTAATATATTTTATTTAGAACTCTTGCCTCGTCTGACACAGGCTTAGCGAAGACACTATTGCAAAAACCCATTAGGTTATTTTATGAACTTGCCCGTCTTTTTCATGGCATGTCTATAAAATAAATATTTAATTAAGAAAACAGAGAACAATAAGTCACAAACAGATGCTGATAGAATAAGAATTAATCTACTTTTCTCAAAGCAAAGCACCTACGTACATAGAGGTACAAAAGAATTTGTATACATTGCCGTCTGCAAATCTTATGGAGATACAATTTATTTATACACTAAAATCTTTATTATAAAGAGAGTATCAAGTAAAGAACTTAAGCTACGACCTCGGGTGAGAACAAAGTCATTGGATAATCTACTGATTGTGCACAATCCTAGCCATTTAGGTGGCAAATTAGGTAGACCCTTATCCGAAGTAGGTTTTATTCCGGCTTACCCGGGATTACATACAAACCTAACCAAATATAGATTTGAATAAATTTTCACACTAAATAGAATTGGAGAATCTGTATATTGATTTATTCAACTATGTGCGATTCCTGTTTGGACATCTGATGTAAATATTTTTTGAAGCCGTAATATTTGGTTTATTATTTTTATGCTAAAGCAATCTAATTGTTTTTTTATTATTTTTATGTTAAAGTGTGGAGCTTTTTTGCTTAAAGACAACATTTGATATCAAAACAAATCTACGGATTTCATCTAATCAATCGCTAAAACAAAATAGTAAAATTATAACATTAATTACGTAATATATTCAATAATGATTTTCGAATCTTTAAACCAGCTTATAGTTCATACTCCTCTTAGAGGAATTTGTGTGGTCATAAATTGGTGTAGTACAGGGTAGTGAGTTAGGTCCTTCTCTGTTCTAGTCTCATCAAGACCACAATTTTTACTTTTACTTTAGTCATTTTGTAGCCAATATTAAAAAAAAAACAATCTACCTACATAAAAACAAAAAGAAAACAACAAAAAAAGTCAAACACGTTTCTCCATTCATTACGTGGAGTTTCGTGACTTTGTTCTCATTTATCCATTTGTATACAAACTCAAGATTGACCTGACATAGATAAATATAGAATCTAGCACGGCGGGTGTAATGGGATGCCAGATACAATGGGCAAGATGGGCAAGCAAATTGTTTAGGTGTATTATTCCATTTATACAGTTCACAACCTCCATTTTGCTCCTATTATTCCGACTCCATCTTTAGTCGCTTCAATTCATCTATTGTAGTTTGATCCTTCAAGTCACTTTTAAGCTAGAATTTCTCGAGAAAAAGCTTTAGTATTTAGGCTCAGTGTAGACAAATTACTTGACAATGGAATGTAATGGAGAAGTAATGAGAGTCCTATCAAATCATTTTGTAAGTTCTGTGTGTAAAGTACTTTGTTTACACGTTTAGATTTTTTCTTTTAAATACTATACATTAATATGTCGTTATTTATTGTTTTCATTGATTTAGATTAAATAATTTTTATGTAAAACATATGTCGTTCATCTCGAAAACACTCTATCAATTTATCTACATAAATTGCTAACCTTATGCTTAGTTTAAATTTTGAATGAAAAATCTTGCAATCGGTGTTTTAAATTAATTATATTAGTTTTTTTACAGCTGTCCCTCGCAGCTTTATCCGTGTCTTTGGTTTTCTACGAGTCGCCGCGTGATGTGATTTAACCTTTAGCCTTCCTCGATAAATGGGTCATCCAACATTAAAATATTCCTTGAAATCGGCCTAGTTTTTTTTTTTAATGTGGGGAAACATCAAATGGCTGCTCCCGCTCTTGATAAAGCGGAAGGGAGAACCATTATTTAAAGAAAATTAAAAATCTGTTGATTTTTAATTTTCGTTAAATAATGGTTTTTGTAGTTATTATAGGTCTAACTACTCCGTCGATATAGGACTATTTGTTTGCAAGAGCTTCAGACTTTACTAAAAACTTCTAGACTTACAAAAATCTTATTCTTATTTGAAATAAATTAGTACCCGTGCATCTTTCTTTAAAAATAAATTTATTTTCGTTCATTCAAAAATTTCCACTAATTATAATACAATTGGCGTTTCCATGGTAACCGCCAATGAATTATATTTTGCTGAAGGGGGATCGATTGGAATTGGAATCTTATTATCTTGTGTCAGACGATGAAATATCTTTTCTTTACTACTCACTTACACACTTATCCTGATATTACGTAAATTGTAATATCAAGATGTTTTAAAGGTAACCTGCTGAAGAAAACATCACAGGATGCAGGCTGGCAGAAAATGATTTTGATATAACTGACTGGGTTTGAATGCTCATTCGAAATTAGAAGATGAAATAATGAGACTGACAGTCAAGTGACGGGACCCGATGCCTTGCCCTGCCAGGACTGTGGGATTGGACAAAAGAGTTTCTGTTGCCCTAGAAAGCAAATGGCAACTAAAAGAAGAAACACAGGTGGGTTTTAGTCAAGTCAGAGAGTTCAAGTTTAATCAAGGAGGATTCTCCTTTCATGATTTCTTAAAGAAAAAAAAAGAAAAATTGTAGATTATACAGAGTGGAGTGAATTGCTGACGAGAAAAGTAGATAGGACACATATGAAGTGGAATACATTGCTGACGAGAAAAGTAGATCGGACAAGAAACAGAGGTATGAGCTCGTTACGTTGGTCAAATCAAATACAGTTCTCATTAGAAACTACAGTTGGCGACGACATCAATTTCTCCGAAGATGGAATACCTAATATGGCGAAATATTGTCCACAAGAGAGTCATTCACGGAGGTCACGACCCAAAAAGGTGGGAATTATGAGATCGTTAACTATTGGCTGTCCGTTGGTACAATGAACTCGTTATATGTATGAGTATGAATTGATTGTAGAAGTTAGTTAAATTCAATTATTAATATATTTAAATATATCTGTTATTCAATGAAGTTTGAGTAGCCTCAAGTAGGTAAATATATAGAATTTGGTTTTTTTTTTTGTATGGTCTGGATTATTGCAAAATATTCATATACATAAGAAACTTAAATATTAACAAAAATTTATTTATGCCAGTATATAAATAAATATTGTATTTTCTTTTGAGGTGGTAAATCAGTCAAAACTGACTAAAACCACACCTATAACCATCAGTTACCCTTTGGGTTGTAGCACCACGGCTTTTTTTCAGGAATTCAAATGGAACTCTTATTAAACTGGAAAACTCTTCTTGATGTCTAATAGATGCGAAAACTATAAATTTTCTAAACGTTATGTCCTGTTAAAAAAGAACTAAGATGTTCTTTTTTTATTCACGGTGGTGCAGTTCGGACCGGACGGCAAGCTAAATTCTAAACCCATGCTTACGGTGGTCGAAAGTTGGCCTGCGATTCCCAAAACCCGAGGCGTCTCCTGCGGCGAAGGCTGAGGCGTGAAGATGTCCTCTCTTTCATGATTCTAGCCACCTCCTTCATTCGCATGGTTTGTAGTAAAAGAAGACTGCTTTTCATTCCCTCTCGCCTTATATCACAGCCTGAATTAGGGCCGGACACTAGAGATCGGTGGTACCAAACGCCTCCATGAGGACCAGGCAGTGCTGAACCCAAGTTAGACAAACTTCCAACGTACGCTCCACTGTGTCTTTCAGGCCATCCACATAATGGTGACACCTGGGCGTTCTTCTTTTCGTATCGATGTTCTCAAACCAATATTCGGCAACCTGTACAGCTCTATTGTTGGTCTCGTATAGATCCTGAAAAATGCTGAGCACATCCTGTAAAAGGCAAAAAGCTCCACACTGGCACTGTGTTCGAGATCGAGGAAGCCCTATTTGGCCAAATTATTTTACAGCGGCCAACCTAGGTTCACAGTCGGTTTAGAGATTAAAACTTAAACCTGGGCGTTCTTTCCCGTCGAATACGAAGTAGCGAAACCTCTCGAAAGGCGAAAAGTGAGAACATTATGGCACCTCTGTAGCCAATCCGCAAAGAGAGGGCTCGCCGCCGCAATTGTGGAGTGCCCAATATACACCTCAGTGAACCCTTTTAACAAACATTGTCATGATAATAAACTTAAGTAAGTACCTAGCTCTAAATGTCACGAAATTTTGATTTAGCGAAAATCAAGGTATTTCACAGCGAAGTTAAAATAAGCCTCAATAAATCTGTCACTCTAGGTTTGTTGTGAGATTTCATTGGAGATTAGACATGACAGCGTGACGTCTAGGTACCTATGTAGATAATACGACAAAATGCGTAGCGAAAATGTTTCCAGGAATATATTTGAGTGTACAGTTGAACACAGAGATACGTATACTTTTTGACTGGCCTGTTGGTCTAGTGGTTAGTGGCCCTAACTGCAATGCCGGAGGTCGTGGGTTCGATTCCCATCCAGGACAAATGTTAGTGTGATGAGCATGTTCATTTTTTCTGTGTCTGGGTGTTATTTATCTATAATTATTTAGATATATATGTAGGATGCATGAAAGGAACTTACGAGTGATGTGTAGAACGAAGCATAAGAGAGAGAGAGAGAGGAAGGATATGAAAGGGACTAGAAGCAAGATGGCGAGTTAAAGTTAAAGCCGTTGGAACAGGAGTGACAGGCGATAGGACGCAAAAAATCTATTTTATTAAGAAGCTTTGAAGACATTAAACAAGAAATGCAGACATCAAGTTTTTTTTATTTATTTTCCAAGGTCGCAAACCATATTCACAACATTTTTAAGTATGTTTATCAGATAACTAGTACTCATAATACAGGCTCTGCTTAGTTTGGGGCTAGACGGCATTATGTGATAGTTGCGGAAAAAAAAAATACGAGATACCTCTTTTTGTAAGCAGGCCGCAAAGTTTTGTTTTTTTTTTAAATCAGCGTCCCGCTCTATCTTTGTACGGATGTTAGAACTCTTTGAATTTACTCATATAGCACAATCTATGCTAAGTTTGGGACTAGATGGCGTTGTTTGAAAGTTGTGGAATAATAATAATAATTTATTTCTCAATATTAATCAACAAAGTTTGAACACCAATGATAAATGCTAATATATGGAGGATTATTAAATCCTGACTTCTAAACTAGGTTACCTGTACTTTAGAAGAAGGAAAATTAATCTCCGAAATTAATACAGTCTAAGCATTTCGTGTAGTACCTATATAGGACACAATATGTACAACTTTGAGAATACAATAAGAGAAGAAAAACGAAACAAAATCACAATGATTGTATTAACGAAATAAAGTTTTTATAGTCATATTGAAATGAAATTAGAATTAAAACAAAAATTAAATGGTGTATGGTGAGGCTGTTTCGAAAAAATTTCAGCCCCTGCAGCTAGGCTTCGGGTCCAAAGGGGGCTGCGAGGCTGCCGTACACGCCTTTCGACCTACCTAAATTCTAACCTAGGAGGGGTCATCCTGAAGGTTGACATAAAAAATGCCTTCAATTCGGTTAATAGAGATACCTTGCTGACAGAATCTAAAAAAGAATTACCCCAAATTTTTAGTTTTCTTTGGCAATGTTACAGACAACCATCAAAATTACTATATCGAGACAATCTTTTGGAATCCGCTGTTGGCTGTCAAAAAGGTGATCCCCTCGGGCCAGTGATCTTCAGTTTAGCCATTCATCCCATTATTCGACAGTTAAATTCCAAATTCAACGTTTGGTATCTCGACGACGGAACCCTTGGAGGCGATGCAGACACAGTTTTAGATGATCTACACTTCTTAAAAAATCAACTTCACTCTATAGGACTTGATCTGAACCTTTCAAAATGTGAACTATTCTTATCTGACACCACCGACAGACAACAGACTCTTTCCAAATTTAACGCAATAGCCCCGGATATCAAAATTATAGACAAAAGTTCTCTTCGTCTCCTGGGGTCTCCTATTTTTGAGGATTCCTTTCCCAACTTTGTCGAGGAAAAAATTCAAAATTTTAATGATGTTTCGGAAAGATTACTACAAATTAATATGCATTCGGCCATCACTATAATTCGTTTCTGCTGTTTCGGCCCTAAATTAATTTATTTCCTTCGCGCTTCTCATTTTTGGAAACACCCTCATCTTTTGGATAAAATGGACCAAATTATCCGGCGAACTCTTACATCAATTTTAAACGTGGCCATGGACGACCGAGCTTGGGCTCAGGCTACCCTCCCTATCCGTATGGGTGGCCTCGGCGTCCGCAAAATTTCTGGTATTAGTTTACCAGCCTTTATATCCTCGGTTCACGGCACTGAGAAATTAATCAGGAATATCCTTTCTCCCTCACTGATTGATTTCAATGTGCCGTGCTTCATCGAGGCCTGGAGACTCGCTTGCCCGAATTCTAATCCACCCGACGTACCATCATCCCAAAGACGGTGGGATGAGCCGCTCTGCAAAGTAGTGCAGGAAAACCTGATTGAAACATTTACTGCCCCTGCGGAGCGAGCGCGCCTGCTGGCTGTGGGAGAGTGGGAGTCGGGTCTCTGGCTTCACGCACTACCGTCGTCGAACATCAGCACCTTGCTCGACGATAATACTTTCCGCCTCGCTGTTGCCTTACGTCTAGGCGCTCCCTGCTGTTCTCCTCATCGCTGTCACTGCGGCGAAGTTGTCAACAGCCTCGGACACCACGGTCTGTCATGCAGCCGAAGTGCGGGTCGCATTGCGCGACACGCGAATATCAACGACATAATCAGACGCGCTCTTGTCACCGCCGGCGTTCCAGCCGTATTGGAACCCCATGGTCTGGCACGCGACGATGGCAAGAGACCGGACGTCATGTCGTTATTTCCTTGGAAGATGGGAAGGCTTTTAGTATGGGACCCTACTTGTGTCGATACTCTTGCGCCTTCACATCTTCCTAGCTCGTCGTGTCGTGCTGGTGCTGCCGCTGCGGCTGCGGAGAACCTCAAGCGGCGGAAATATAACAACCTAGTTGGAAGTTATATTTTCGAACCGTTTGGGGTTGAAACTCTTGGATCGTGGGGTCCGAGTGCTCACAGTTTGTTTAAAGATCAGTCGAAACGTCTAGTTGACACTTCACGTGACCCAAAGGCTGGCTTTTACCTTGGACAGAGGATAAGCATTGCCATACAACGTGGCAATGCCGCCAGTCTTTTGGGCACATTACCAGTCGACAGCGATGTGAAAGAGTTTTTTGACGCCATATTTTAGATAGTGTATTTTAGCGTAGGGTTTTATTATTTATTTATTTTGTAATTTACTGTAATTATAGTTATTAAGTTGTTTATAAGTGTAAATAAGGTAAATGCTTCTAGTTAAAATTAAATAATCATCAACATCATCATTTCAGCCGATACACGTCCACTGTTGGACATAGCCCCCCCCCAAGTGTCGCCACAACGAACGTTCCTGTGCGTCCCGCATCCATCGGTTTCCCGAAACTTTCACCAGGTCATCGGTCCACCTTGTATGAGGCCTTCCAAAGCTGCGTCTTCAAGTACCAAATAAAAAAAAAAAAATCAAAACCAGATCAAAATTAAATTAAAATAAATATTATTATTATTAGTAGTAGGCATTTACTGATGAAACCTTCTAAATTATGTCCGTAATATTAACTAGGTACTCTAGATCTATATGTAAAACTCATTTCCATTAATCCCACGAGTTATTCCAGATGACTCGCAGGAAATGGTCCGATTCCGTCGTAGCGACGTAGTTTATTTGATGAAGAATTTTCATTACTGTAATTAAGTATATGCAGCCAAGATAGTCCTGGCAAGAGGATTAAAACAAGAGAACGTTGAGACAAGACACAGATACTTGAGTGCGTTTTTAGAAACAAAACTCTTGCAACCAAACGACCAGACCTAGATCACTTTTTTTATGGTGGGAAGAATCATCCAATGACAACCTCCGCTCTTGGGCGGAGCGGGAGATAGTGTCAAACTCTTACTGACTAAAAGCCCACCCCGTTCCTTCTAGCCTTCATACCGGGCCCCGAGTTCCGTTTCAGATAACCCTGACCCCAGTACGCTTCTACCCGGCTGGGCCACCCACCGCCGATCGCCCCCACGAGACCTAGATCAGTACTATTTTGATTGTATTCGTATTTTGTTACGGTATGTGTCATCATCATCACTTCAGCCAAAAGATGTCTACTGTTGGAGAGAGGCCTCCCCCAAGCGTGACCATAACGACCGGTCCATTGCGTCTAGCATCCATCGGATTCCTGCGACCCTCACCAAGTCGTCGGTCCATTTTATGGGAGGCCTTCCAAAGCTGCGTTTTCTGGTACGTGGTCGCTACTGCAGATCCTTTCTACTTCTTCGATCATCTGTTCTGCGAGCAATGTGCCCTGAACAAGTTTGGCGATTCTTCGTGGTATGTCTGTCGGTAACCTTATAATAAAGAATATTATTCAAAGACAAAGTCAATAGTACGGAAGCCAGTCTGACGAAGAGATGAAGCTTTGTGTATACACACCGCTTGACAGAGTCAGGGCTGTAAACACGAGGAGATAAAGGTCACAACCGTACAGCCGTGGTCTGCCTTTTCCTGTCGACAGCCGCATGAGAAACACTTCTTTACAAACTGTCTTACGGCTCATTGTGAATTGAATAACTAACGCCTTCATCATAATCAATCAGTTACGTTATTGAAAAACAAAGTCAATAGTACGAAAGACCGTTTGATAACGAGACGAAACATTATGTGACACACTGCTTGATAGAGTCGGGGCTGAGTACACGCGAGCCGAGCAGACAAAGGTCACAACCGCACTTCTTTTTTCTGGCGGCAGTTGCGTGGGCAACGCTGCTTTAAAAACTACCTTTGTGAAATGAATAACTAACGTCTACATCATAATAAATAATAATATTCCACAATTATCACACAACGCTGTATAATCTCAAACTAAGCAAAGCTTGTGTTATGAGTACTAGACAACCGATAAACATATCTAAATATATGGATAAATTATACCCAGATACAAAACCAATGATCATGCTCATCACAAAAACCTTTGTCCTGGGTGGCAATCGCACCCACGACCTCCGCATTGTAGTCAGGGCCACTAACCACTACATCAACAGGTCAGCTAAAATCAGTTTCGTGGTCTGGAATAGTTTGTCTGGAGGTAATTTCTAATCTGATCAACATATCCATCTATCTATCTCGTAAGCATCGACCGTCCAATGATTACAAGCATGATCTTTACATAATAGGGTACAAGTTTCGGGCAAAGGGTTGAACAGCGTTTTTGTTACGAGGAATTTTGAGTAGGAGTCTAAAGTCCAAGTTAGTGCTTAGTGCTCCTGTCGGCCTAGTCATTAATCAGCTCAAATCATGCAAACTTAGTACCCTTTGTACACCTTACATAATAGTGATGTAACGATTTTGTTATCCGACTAACTTCAGCTAGCAATTACGCCTGCGTAGATTACATACGTTTAGTTTTTGAGTATGTGTGTGTATGTTTGTTACTTCTTCACGCTCGAACTACTGAACTGATTAGGCTGTATTTTTTTTTTATGGTGGGAAAAATCATGCATTGACATCCCCCGCCCTTGGGCGGAGCGGGAGATAGTGTCAGACTCTTACTGACTAAAAGACCCACCCCGTTCCTTCTAGCCTTCATACTCAGTTCATACTCATTCGGGCTCGAGCGCCCTTTCGGATAACCCTGGCCCCAGTAGGCTTCGACCCGGCTGGGTCCCTGCTGTTGCTGACAACTCCTTGAGGCGCGTGGGAACAGGGCGCGCCGTCGACGACTTGGGCTGTAATTTGGCATAAGGGTAATGCATGACTTGCACATAGGTAAATAGTACACCATGAACTACCTGCATATCTTTTTAATCCATCCAAATCCATCCAAAGATAATATTTCTGTAAAACCGCCAAGATTAAGGTTATCTGTTCTCTGTTATAAATTATAGATTACATATAATGTTACTTAGATGATTAACTAAATTAACTATTTTATAAATTCTCTATTTTTCTTTCTTTTAAAGTCGGGAATCATCCTATAACTTTGCTCTGGGTAGTACGAGAAGGCGTGTCACTTCTTACTACTAAATCTACCAGTGACACTTCAGTTGCCTTTTTACCTTTCAGAGTAGTATTAACTGTGTCGAACACTCCCACAGCCCAAGCTATGTTACTGTAAAATTTCATCGAAATCCGTGCTACTGTATGTAAAAGTCTGACACGAAATCCCGCTCCGCTCTAGAGCAAGAGATTTTATTAAATGGCTTCCCTTAAAAAATATTTACAACTGTTGATAGTAGCATTGTCGCATTAGGTTAAAGCCTATAAAGATTGAAACATAATAATGCTCAGTACCCCTAGCCAAGTTTCTAATCTGCAATAGTTAACGCTTGTAGAAAGCATTAAATGTACGGGAATGACGTTGTCTCAACGCTCAGTCACGTGGTCAGAACAAAAGAATTGGCGGCAAGGTCAACTCGAAGCGTTCGACGCAAGCGAAACGGTTGTAACTTGGCTAGGGGGGCAGGTTCGTATTGAATAGTAACTACTCCTCGCGCGAGGGGTGTATAATTATTATTACGTAATTGCGCATTTTTAAGTAATTCACCAAAAAAAACTCTAGGAAACTGAAAGATATAGAAATAAAAAATTTCGTACAAACGTGTGTACAAAATGACAATTAAGCGTTTTTCAAAGTTATTCAAGTTGTACAAGCCTACATATACATATAGGCTTGTACAAATTATTTTACGCTGTTTTTCTTTATAAATCGATGTACAATCGACGCTTCAGGAGTTAAATATCCAAAGTGACCTAAATAACTATGCTTTGGAAATAGGTTATTCGTCTAAAGGGGTATTTTGAACTGACCCCTCACTAACCCATATCTAATCCACTGGTTTATTGTCTTTAGTTGCAACAAAGAGGTTGGCTTACAGTGGAGAGGAATTAGATGAAAACTGACAGTTGTAAACATATCGGTAGGTACTTACAAAAAGATTAGCTGCATCAAGTGGCTTCGCCCGTGTGAAAGTAGAAACTCCTCCTAAGGGAACCTAATATATTTAACTTGTTGCTTAACCTTGGAGATAGTTTTTTAGGGTTTTGTACCTCAAAAGGAAAAAACAGAACTGTTATAAGATCACTTTGTTGTCCGTCTGTCTGTCTGTGTGTCAAGACCCTTTATCTCGAGAACGCATAAAGGTATCGAGTTGAAATTTAAACCATGTACTCAGATCTCTACAAGCTGCGAAAAAATCAAAAATCTAAGTTACCGAATAAAAAAGATACGGCCGTTTATGTCGCAAAAAAACGTACATTTTGAGACTCTCAAAGATCGAAATTCATACGATACTTCCCATTGAGCCAGAATCTTGAACTTTGGCACAAAGCAAGGTCTTATAACGCATAGGAATAAATCTGAAAACAGTTGTTACCTTCGTCACAAAAAAAATCAGAAAAATCTTCGAAACTCCATTTGGGAATTGTACTTAGTTTGCACGGAACGAGCGAGTCCGACTCGCACCTGCCCAGTTTTTTTTAGAGTTCCGTACCTCTAAAGGAAAAAAACAGAACCAGATTTGGCCGCAAAAGGCAACTGAAGGAACACAGGTGGGATTTACTCAGTAAAAATCTGACACCACCTAGAGCGAGAGGAATCATTTCATGACATCACACTTTTAAAAAAAGTAACGGCTGCGTGTCATACGTGTGCTACCTGCATTCGCAGTCTGCAGCCGAGGTTCGAAAGGCACCTGTATCCAACTGTATCCAGTTAGGCTTCAACCCCCTTTTTGTTTCTCCGGACCGAGCCCAAGTCGTCGACGGCGCGCATTGTTTCCGTGCACGTCAAGGAGTGTCGGCAACAGCAGGTGCCCAGCTGGGTCGAAGCCTACTGGGGCCAAAGTTAGCTCCGAAAAGTAGCTCAGCCCCGGTATGTAAGGCAAGAAGAATGGGGTGGGTTTTTAGTCAGTAAGAGTCTGACACTATCCCGCTCCGCCCAAGGGCGGGATGTCACTAGGATGATTTTTACCTACCAACAAAAATAAACCATTTTTGATGGTCATCAAAAACATCTCCTGCTCTGGAACGAGATGGCGGGTTAGACTTATTCTGACTAAAAACCACCTGGAATTCTTTAGTTGCCTTGGAATTCGACCCCAATTATAAATATTTGCAGTATGAATAAGTATAATAATCATCATCATCATCATCATTTGAGCCGATAGATGTCCACTATTAAATATAGGCTTCCCCCAAGTGTAGAGACAATGAATGATCCAGTACGTCCTGCATTCATCGGACTCCTGCAACCTTCACCTACCGACTATTGGAAAATATATTAATAATATTCCACAACTATCACACAATGCCGTCTAGTCCCAAGCTAAGCAGCTAACTCATTAGTTTGATGGCTTATCTAACTGTGAAACTAAATACAGTACTTAGCCCTTTTATAAAATACCTAAAGAGAAAAGGCACTGCCAATACCGTACTAATTAATTCTCAAAAAGGTAACGAGATTAATAAATCCTAAAAGCACCTTAACAAAAATTTATTCAAATCTAAAGCTCTTTTCGCTTATTAAGAGATTCTAATTTCATTATAACATTATTACGAAAAGATTGTAACATAATACTAATCAAATAATTACAGAAAAGGGTCTGCAGCACCTACGCAGCGAACCTTAAACAGGCAATTACTTCTCCTAAGTGAGGAGTTCTGGTAAAAGTAATTGGAAGAACAATCATATTAATAAGAGGAATATTAAAAGTTCCTTATCTTTTCATTCCATATAATTAATAAAGTAATGAACGGCACGGATTTCATTAGTGTTCAAGAGATAATTGCCTCTCGCGAAATTTTTTGCTGGAATGAAATTTGAAAGAAAGTTTAGTATCCATTTCAGGGTTTGTTAATTCAAAATTGTCTTGCGTTGAAATGAAAATAAAACTTTTGACAGAAAAATAAAACTGACTTACTTTCTTTGTAACTGTACCCGCACACGGGCCACAAAAAAATGCCGCTTCTAGCTTTTTGAGGCGGCCTTTTTTGCGGCTTGTATGCGGCGGTGCCGCCACAAAAAAAAAACGCTTGAAGCGGCTTCAAGCTTCTCCGGTCGCACGCTTCAGCTGTTTTTTGCGGCCGCTTCTAGCTTTTTTGCGGCGGCGTTTTTTTTGAGACGCTAAGTGATGAAAACGTCAAAATCATCACATACAATATACAATTGAGTAACATTTGATATTTCAGAGTTTCCATCGATTCCTAATGAATCCCATCACCAAAACTAGATTTTAATAAAAATGGGACCAATTTAGAAGTATATCCTTTCAAATGAAAAAGTTATGAGGCAACAAACATGAAAAAAAAAATAGAATTTAGAATCTCCACACTTTTTGTAATCAGTTAAAGAGTGGCTCA
Source organism: Mythimna albipuncta (assembly GCA_929112965.1). Classification (NCBI taxonomy): domain Eukaryota; kingdom Metazoa; phylum Arthropoda; class Insecta; order Lepidoptera; family Noctuidae; genus Mythimna; species Mythimna albipuncta. The sequence continues at coordinate 7,091,955 of OV815973.1, forward strand.
GGTGAAGAAGTACCTACATAATTACATGATACAAAAACTTTTAAATAGGTTCTGTTCTATCTTTTTAAAGAAATAATCAAGAAGTCAGTCAGCCAGAAAAATAATGCTAATTGCCCATTTCAAAGCCTCTATGTCTCTATCCACTCTATGGAAAAAAAATACATGGAACTCCATGGACACTTTTAAATTTATGAATTGCTAATGTCACGATTACTTATTATATTACTTGTCACTATATACATTTGTACAATATTCGTAACTAGGTATAAAACAAAGAACAAATCCAAAATCCAATTTCCACATCAAGGAAAAATGTCTAGCTTTCACCACGTTACATTTCAAATTTAATTAAAACTTATCCCGTACAGTTAATTGCCTAAATTACATGAGGAACACACGATACGTATACTTTACACCAATCTTGGTAATCTGGTTAACCGTACGTCACCGGAGAGGTTATTAATTCTACAATGTGTTTGAAACACTTGACATAAACAAGGAAGCCTCCCGTTTGAGTTTAGACGCGATAGTCTTATGGGATAAACACACAGAGCAAAGAAACTTTACAGCGGTTATTGGCACAGATAGCACTGTCAAAAGGGCGTTGAACCTAACAGCGTCAGTCAACTATCGCCATTTTGATTTTTCATTAAAGTTGCATAATAGTAATAAGTATGTACGGTTAAAAAACCTTAAATTAAGATAAAATTAAAACATGGTGCCAGAAATTGACAGGTCGAGATATTTGGAGGGAAAATATGTTTAGAATTTCTTTCCTTGAATAAACTATATATAGTTAGTTAGCTGCACCGATGGTTTTTTTTAAAGTGGGACAGAGTGACTGAGTGTAAGAGTTTACTAACTAAAACCACCTGTGTTCCTTCTGTTGTCTGTTGCATCGCAGGGCCGCGGTAACTCTTTGAAACAATAACACAGCCCTTTATTTTGAGGTGGAAAATCATTAAAATAATTTCTACCGCTCTGGGTAGACCAAGATAACGTGACAGACTTATACTGGCTGACCCTAAAAAACTCATAGCTCTTACACTGATAGTTGTATCACCGATATACGACACATGCTTATAGATCGACAGCATGACAGAAGAGTAGTTTAAAAAAAAAATAAAAAAAATATATAGACTAACAAGTTTGTTTAAGCGTTCTCTGTCGAGACATGAGTTTCCGAGCTCTGTAGCTAAACAATACCACAATTTTGAACAATTTTCTCTTTATCATACGCGTTACTTACCGAGCCAGTTAATTTTGCAAAAGTACTGAAGCGTAAATGATAAGGTCAGGAAAGTCTTTCCTTTAGAATAACATATTTTTATCGAAGGTTTTGTGTTAAAATCGGGGCTTATATGGTGTGTGAAGCTCCGTTCAATCCGTGCACGGCTTTCGTTTATTTTGAATGAATGAATGAGTTTGTTTTCCTAGTGTTAAGTAAAATTTCAACCCATTTTTTTTTTAATTTTTTTTTTGTGCCTTTGATTACAATATTGACTGGTCAACAGTCTTTACTTATCTATTACTATGGTAATGTGGAAATGTTTTGAAAAGCAATTTTTTTTTTAAAGTAACCTTGGAGTTTCTTACCGTTTTTTTTTTACCGAATAGACCAATTGGGACCGTGCACTAGCTTCTGGCATTTTATAAATACCATGTAGACCCGAGTGAAATAAAAGAAAACCTAAATAAAAAAAAAAAATACTTTTTTTTGACTGAGTGATATTTTTTTCGCTGTAAAAATGTGGTGTATTTTGTGTTATAGTTTAGTGTCGCGCGCCAGTTGTACGATTTCACTGAGAAAAATGGTCCACGTAATGGGGTTTGCAAGCAATGGGACTGCAACCTGTATATAATGGTACATTGTTATGAACGAAATTATGTCGCTATGCCGGAAAAAAAATGTGTTTTATGTCTGACTATTATTTAAAGTAACTTTGCATTGGAATAAATTAGTAAATTGTAGAGCAATTTTAGAAAGTCTTAGAAGATTTTTCATAATCGCTAAAAGTAATTATTTTGGTACCTAAGGTAATAACTTACATATGATTATTTTCAATGTTTAAACTTTTTCCTTTACGTGTGCTAGGAATCTTTACTTCTTGCAAAATTTAAGGTTTCTAGGTCAACGAGATGTAACCCTATAGGTTTTGATTTCCATGCGAGTGTCAAGATATACGCCTAAACAGAGCAGAAACGGTTTGTTCTTTAGATGGCGTTGACTTAGCAGTTTGAATTTTTCAATGCTCCAAATAGTAGCAAACGTAAGTTTTTGATGTTAATTTCAATTCAATACCTTTTCAAGTTTCTGTAAACAAGGGTCTCGACAGACAGGCAGATGGACATACAAACAGAAGGATAACAAAGTGATATTATAAGTTTCCGATTTTTCCAACTAAGGTAACGAAATCGTAAAAAGAAAAGAATTGATAAAGATCAAGTTGTATTTGATCCGGATAAACAAAAGAACATTGAAAATGATTTCCCTAACATCTTTTGTTTGGCAAACCCTTTTGAAGCTTGTACTGATAAATAACGAACTTTTTGTGTTCTTAGAAATCGATTTTCCACTGAGACAATAACCAGCATTATATTTCTCAGAATTGTGATCCCACTTCCATAGAATATCGTTACTTTAGCAAACGAAATTTTCAGTGGATTCTCTCTTCTGTTAGTATTACAAAGTAATAAATAAGATAAGTCTGAATATTTGAAGATATATTGCCAACATGTTGAGAATTTGAGACAAATGTCGATGTTTAAATTTATGGCTCGAGAAAAGATTTAGAGGGTGTCGCGTCTCTTATAGGATTGTTGTTGTGTGTCACTAAATTACGATATATGAGAAAATAATATATTTTAGATTTATAGTCTAACTTTTGTGTTTAGTCAGCGTAATTAGTTCTTTTCTGTGACAGAGGGCTGAGAGCATGAGAGGGGGTGAGATACGTACTCATATATAGGAGAAAATGCCGCAAGTCTTTTAGGCACATTACCAGTCGACAGTGAGAAATTTTTTTGCTGCCGTATGTTAAATTATTTATATAATTCAGCAAAAGAGCTAACTGTTGCTTATGCCTTTTTTTTATATTATTAGTACAGAGAAAATAATTACAACCATGTTATTTTATTACCTATTCGTAGAAAATAAAAGATTTTTTCATAATTCATATCATTATCGTTTTACCCACGCCGTAAACAAAAACAAATTTTGACACGAATGAACTACAAACCACCCGTAATGAAAATTTTAATATTAGAATTTTGGAGCACCTTTTGTTCGGAACTCCGTGTTGAACAATGCCCTGTTCAGCTCGCCAATTACTCAAATTATGAAATTTAACAGACGAAAAACGCTTACTAAGCGACACGGTAAGGGCTACGGGAATGTTCGAAAGAGTTACCGAGGTTCTGAAATTGAAAAGACAACTTCACCGTAGGTTCTTCATTATCAATTACCCGTAGATATATAGACTACAGAAGCTTGTGTTTACATTGTTCAGCCATCTGAGCAACTAACCTGACCGTAAAAATCTGTAAAAATCCGTAAAAATCCGTAAACCCAGTAAACTACACTAGGTAGTTACTGGTACGCTAGGTAGCTTACTGGGTTTACGAATTTTACGGATTTTTTGCACACATTCAAGTTGTCAAAAAATAACAGGCCCGTATCAACATTTGTATTTTGACTACCTAGCGGCTTGTTCGAAGTGTTGCTACTACTAAAACAGCTACTACTACACCGGACCCCTTTATTATTATTTTATTTTTTCTTTCAGTTTTGTTCCAATTTACATTCTAAAATGTTTCTAAAACGTCAAAACGGGGCTTTTATTTTTTAATAAGTCTACCTAGTAAATGTTTCACAATACATTTGTCTTTAAGCAGATGTTCTGTAGTACTTGCTTGTACTTGTAGTATGCGGACCATAAAATAGATAGGAACCAGGGTCACCGGGAATTCCTATAATACTTCAGCCCCTAAGGCTTTAAAATCATCTAAACCTCGAATTTTTGTTGCTATGGATGAAATTTAAAAAATCCAAGCTAAAGCCCCCAGGCACTGTGCTAAAAAGGAAGTCCGTAGTCCTAGATCGCAAAAGGCAACTGAAGGCGTGGTCAAAATCATAGATAGAAAATATTACATTTTGATACAAGAGCAGAAAGCTTGTCTTTGTGGCCGAGGCGGAATTTGAATGAGCCATAGGCGAGGGAGGGCTGCAGTTACTTTGCACGTGTACCATACGACGTTTTTCAATACGCTTGTGAAGAAATGAATAAACAATAATAATATTCCACAACTATCACACAACGCCGTCTAGTCCCAAGCTAAGCAGAGCTTGTGTTATGGGTACTAGACAACTGATAAACATACTTATATATTTCTAAATACATACATATTATAGATAAATTACACCCAGACACAGAACAAATGATTATGCTCATCACACAAACATTTGTCCTGGGTGGGAATCGAACCCACGACCTCCGGCATAGCAGTCAGGGTCACTAACCACTAAACCAACAGGCCAGTCAACGGGGGTTGACCGGTGACTCGTGGGGGTCGACGCTCGCCCAGCCTGATACGATAATGTAATAAAATTGTGGCAGGTTAGTGTATGCACGATTTTATACATTAGTGCAGAAAAGTCAATTGCGTGCCTAAAAGCGGTGGGATAAGAGCGGATTTTCGAATAAGTTTATTGAAAAGGATTATTTTTCTTTGGGTCAGTAAAATTCTGAAATGCCCTCTCGCGCCACCTAGAGTATGAGAAGTTGATAAATGATTTCACAACTCAAAAAAAAAAAAGACGATACGGTAAGACCACACTGTTATAGGCACGGTAGCAATTTTGTTCCGAGAATGTTCGTATGAAGTTCAAGCGGAAAATCGGCCGTATAGCCAGTATAATTCAGGAAACTGGACCAGTCGATTTCCGATATATGAAGACGTACGTTATTGATAGGTTATGTATAACTACAGGCGCAAAAAGATGGATGTATTAGTAATTACATTAATGTAAGTTCTTGGCATATTACTCATACCCGATTTCTATGGAGAGTTATATTATTAGTTGTTGAATTAGTCTATAGATATTAAAAACGGTTTGATGTATCACGCATAATATTTCTTATAAGGTGAAGGCTCGTCAGCATATTCGCAAGATGTTGGTAAAATTATTACCGCGCTAATTGGTTAGATTTGTTTTTTCACTACAGCATTGTTTATTTATATATATGTATCTAAGTATGTATTTACTATTGTATATATTTGTTTCTCTTCTGTTTTGTCTATTTATTAAGTTGCACCTGCCATGTTATGTTTCTGCGCCACCCTAAGGTCGACTGGCAGATAATGCCTAAGGCATTAAGTCCGCATTTGTACAGTATTTTTGTGCATAAAGCTTTAAATAAATAAAAAAATATTATTATTTAAGTGCGTCATATTAATAGACACGGGTGTGACCACTCTAAAACCCAATAAAAAGCGACGATGTGGACGACGATAGAGAACGCTTGCCTAGAAGTAACCTATTCACTCTTGACTTAAAGAGCCCCAGATTGTAGCTACTAGGAAATACAGACTCCGCTCCGCCCTAGAGCAGGAAAAGTCATAAAAAGATTTCATCATCATCAGCCATTTTATTGTTCCCACTGCTGGACTCAGGCCTCCTCTCTAGGAGAGGGAATGGGCCTTAATCCACCACGCGGGCCCAGTGCGGGTTGGTAGATGTCACATGTCTTCGAATTTTCGGTTCTAGGACATGCCGGTTTCCTCACGATGTTATAAAAAGATAAGGTTTTTTTTAAAAGGATGAAATATTTCCCATCCTAAAAAGAAAATGTTTAACTAAGCCACATCATTATAAATCCAATATGGCGAACTTCTGAAGGTGACGGAATATACTAGTATTCTTTTATGCACCCCATAATATGTTTAAATTAAAAGTGTTTAAAAAACTAAATAACTATATCCTATTTTTGCGGATTAAAAGTTTGTAATTAAAAGTGGTATTTTCTTACATTATCTTGTTTTTTTAAATTAAACTGTTTGTCACCGCTCTTAGATTTTTTTTTACCAGAAATGAAATATTAACATTTTTTTTTGCAAATAAATGTTTGTTTTTATTATATTAAAGACATAATTATTTACGAAAGAAACCATCATATTTTCCCGGAAGTCATTTGGTTTGTAATATAAAGAACGTGAGTTCAAAGACATCTAAGTACATATTATAAGGTATCTCAAACATTCCACCTTAATAATTATTTGCACATCTGTAGGGCGTTCAACTCTCTGAATGTCGTCGCCCACAGCAAATATTTACGTAGAGATATCATTATAAGCCTATTAAAACATTAATTAAATTGAAATGAAAGCTTTGAAGCTCGTCTTATTGAAAGCAAGTGGATATACAAAAGCATCTATTCATTTGATTTTAATTGTAAAGTTCAGAATTCAGAAATAAGAAGAAATCCCTCAGGTGTATAGAAAAATTAGTACCTACCTACTAAGATTAGAAGTCTTAATTCTCTTGAGTCGTACTTCTGTCACAAAATAGATAGGTACAGAAGACAATCTCATGTTATGTACTCCAATTTTTATACCTACACTCAGTGGACGCACACTAATGAGCGTTTGAGCCGGAACTGTTCGACGAGTGATCCGAGACGCGACCGAGATATCGTGTCCGTGAGCGGTGTCTATGTGTGCGTTGCTCGAGGGCGCTTTGTATGTAAATTGACTTCTGTACTTATATATTTTGTGCTTCTGTTTCGCCGATCTTTCATTTTGGAATATTGGCTTTTGCGTCAGTATGACCAGATTGTCACTGAGTTTTGCGTTATCCTTGGGAATATAAGGCTTCATCATTATTTTTTCACCTGTCCCGATGTTTGCCATTATGTCTGTACCTCATCAAATCTCGCAAATTAAATTTGATTCACTTCCTGGCTACCGATTGAGCTGAAATTTCGCATGCATGTGTAAATCAGATTATAATGTAAAATTATTATAACATGATTTTTTTTTTATTGTGGGAGAAAATCATGCAACGACATCCCCCGCTATTTGGCGGAGCGGGAGATAGTGTCAGACTCTTACTGACTAAAAGACCCACCCCGTTCCTTCTAGCCTTCATACCGGGGCTCGAGCGCCCTTTCGGATAACCCTGGCCCCAGTAGGCTTCGACCCGGCTGGGTCCCTGCTGTTGCTGACAACTCCTTGAAGCGCGCGGAAACAGTGTGCGCCGTTGACGACTTGGGCTTGGTCCTGACAGTTACCGGACGGCCGGACAGCGAGCTACCCATTGCTCACTGTCCGCAAGTACAACACAGGTCACAAGTCACAGTGTAAGGGTGTATGTATGTACTATATTTTTTTTATACACTCTTACAATTATTAATAGCGGACATTAGGCACCAGCTCACAGCTAGGTGCGGAAGCAAACCAACCTCTCAGTCACCCAGGTGACCCGGTGACCATGTGTTTATGTCGCCAGCCAGGTACCATAATGAGCTTGTAACTTTGTGAATTTCATCATACAATTTTGAAATTTTGTACATCGATTCTTTACATAAAAATTCTAGACAGGTGTTTCAGGTTTCACATATACCTAGTAACAATAAGATTGTATAAGCTATGAGGTTAAGCAGCGCTTAGGTACCGTTGTGGGTTTGCGGGTGTTACCATCTCAGCCTATAGAGACTCTTTTGTACCTTGGACACGTTAAACCGTTGGTACCGGCTGCTTAGTTCTGTGACCGTTTTTTTTTTTTGGATTTGGGAAATCATCAAATGTAGTCTCCCGATCCAGGTGAAACGGGAGGGCGTGTCAGAATTTTACTGACTAAAACCACACCTGTAAGGACACAGGTGCCCTTTGGGTTTCTGTTTTAGAAATTCCTATCTGTCCTATCAGGCATCAGCCCTGCTGGGCCCCTACGGTTTGCTGACATCTCTTTGAGAGGCACGTGGATTACTACGCGCTGTTAACAACTGGGGCTTCATCAGGTAGATTATCAAACTGCCGGACGGCGAGCTACCCATTGCTCGACGTCCACAAGCCTGCGTTTACTATTGGAAGGTCACGAGTGGATTTCAGTTAGTAAAAGACTGACATTTCTTGCTCTACCCAGAACGTGGTGTTTTCCCACCCTCTAAAAAATGGGGTAGTGTATAGCAGACTCACCCTGCCCAATTAGGTTATAAACATGTTTTGTTCTTGTTAACGTTAGAATAAAATTACGCGCTTAGTAGTTTCGAGTTTTTGCAGAAAGTAGAAATTCCAAGACCAAAGTTACTTATACGAGCAACTTAAGGCGAAGCCGACTAACTTAAGCTGTGTACCGCCGGCTTATCTTACACAAATCGCGATAGCATAAGCATTGACGTTTGCTCACAAACACTATTAATCTACTATCTCACTCTTCCACTCGCTATCTCGCTCAAACTTTCCCAACTGGGCCAAAGATAAACAGTTTGTACTCAATGTTTTTCTCTTATCCACAGATCAGTGTAAAGGAGCAAAATTAGTTTTAAAATGTTTTACTGGCAGTGAAGGGTAAAGTTAGGCACTGTTTGTAATCCCAGAGACGGTGTTTATGTGTTTTAGTAACTTGTGGTCTGACTTAGAAGTCTGTTCTCTTTACTTTTACTTGGTTGAAGTACCGAATAGGGCCGTTATTTCATTTTGCGAGTGCCTTTGAAATAATTTAGAACAAGAAAGGCGTCTAAATGTTCTTAAATATAAACGTTTGCTGCATTAGCGTACTATATAATATAGTATGATCTCAAGGGGCTATATAAATATTACATTTTTACGCATAATTTTACAAAAACGCTGGACGCCATGTTGCTTAGCGGTCATGACGTCAATTGGCAAACAAATGTGCTAGTAACATAAAGACGTCAATTAATCAGTTGACAGTTAACATTTTTTAGTTTAAATGACCCTTTGACACAAAATTTGACAGCTACTGTTTTACTTTAACTAAAATGAACATTACAATACTGACTGTTTGTTGCCTAAACTATGTATCCGAATTGAATCTTTTACATTTTAGACCCTATTGTATTGGTTCTAATAGGTATGTATTTTTAAAGAGATAAATCCGGGCTATCAATATTGCCATAGCCAAAGCTAGGGTGATTTAAAAAGTTTATTCCGTATAAGACTTAATAGAGATAATCACAATCCAATAATATAATACTACACGTTTGAAAACGAGATTACAAAAGTAAATTGTGACCCCAAAGAGCGGGTCACTGCGGGACCCCAATTTTCGCAACTAGTACACAAACAACTAGGTAAGTTAGTTGCTCATTGGCCCGACCTAAAGCGATTTTATTTTGTGCAAGGGTCAAGTGGGTTGGTGTGCGGGGGGCGAGGTCGCGTATGAAAGGGGTTGCGAGAGTGGGCAATAAGTAATTTCCTACCTACACACTTTCCTTCGAAGTTGGAAAACCTGACAATGAGTTGTGATTAATATTTTGTCGCACTAGCAGAAGTGCTTGAGAAGGGAAGGTTGCGACATCTTAGTTTTTTTGGAGAGACCCAAAGTTTGTGACAGGTTTTAGTCATGGAGAAAAGTTTTCTGCGTTGTGTGAATTCTAAGGGCGTTTGTAAACTTCCTCGTATTTGATTTATGTTTTCTACGTGTTTGGGATTTTTTACGCATATTATAAATATGGGTATCGACATTTAAAATATGCGTAAAATTTCAAGGATTATGAATACAAATGGAATTTGAAAGGATTTATATAAATAATCACGAATACAATTGGGAAATGATTGAGTCCATAAATGCACTAAAAGGACGCTGTATTTATGTTTAAATTAGTCATCGGCCTTTATAGTTCAATTTTCAGGAATAACGTTTTGTGTTCGTCAACGCTAATTAGCTGTAAAACGGTCATTACTGATTTTCTGCCCTTTCTATCTATAAGTGCTTCCAATCATAAACAAGTTTAGTAAGACCCTACCTATCAAGAAATCTCAATTAGTTAATGATAATACTTGAAGAAGAGCACTGTTACCGAGTTCATAAATATTAAATTAATGAGTATATGGTGAGTTCAATTATTAGGTTTAGTTTTATTTCTTTTGTTTTAAATTATAAATTGGCAATGCCAATGTAAGACAACTTTTTCCTAAGCGCTGTTTCCCGAAGTTGTCTTGTGCATTTAACACATTTTTTTACAAAAAAAAGCAAAGAAAATGACGAAGAAATAAAACCACACACAACTTCCAAAAATAAAATTATTTTGTACATTTTCGCTTTTTTTGTTTTTGAGATCAGTCAACAAGTGTTTCAGTTGTCTTTTCTACACATTTTAGTTCTGTTACCCCTCAGCTAGGCCTAATAAATGTGCAAGTTTTATAGTATGGTTTCAATAGAATATCCATTACAAGTGTGACTCAAAGTATAAAAGAGATCCCTCGATTTTTCTAGGATTCCATCATCACACCTGACTTGATGGTGACCACCCTTTCTAAAATAAGATTTTTAGTCTTCGTATTTTTGATTACGGAAAAAAAAACGAACTCCGACAAATTAAGAACCTCTTTTTTCATGTTCACTAAAAATAAAAATACCAAATATAAGTCTGTAGTCCTGAGATAGTAAAGAAAGAAAAAAAAATATTTTATTTGGCACACAAATCTACATACTTAGTGTTGAAATAACATGTAGAAACTTAATATTAAAAAAAAAAAAAAAACTAACATCGTGTGTCTCATGGTTGCGCCAAATAGGTCTAACATGTCTAGAGTAGGCAGAAGGAATACTTTAAGATTAAAATTTCAGTATTATGTTAAACCAGCTGACCCGGCGAATTTCGTACCGCTTAACAGTCAATAAATGTATTGCGATTAAACAAAGCCAATAATATTTATCACGTTACACATAATTTTAATGCATAAAAATTATCTACATAGATTTCGTACATTTTACAGGTTCGCACAAGTAAAAACTTCAAGATATTTATTATATGTCTAGATATTCCAATATGTAGTGTCTCTACTGCTATTATCGAAGAAAAAGACTGAAAAATTTATAGAGCATATAAAACATGAAATGTAACATTCATGATGTAAAACAGAAAAAATACAAGTGAACAGAATTATGTTAGCAATTGAACCGAAATAAAACCTTGGAGAATAATATCGGAGCCAGTTCTAAAGTTCGGTTTCAATAATCTTCTGGATCAACTTTTATTCGAAGCGTTAGGGTTGGCAAAGTAATAAGGAAAGGGTTTAAAACGACGTTGAGACTTTCAAACGGTTTCCAATAAAATGTTATTTACTGAGGATCCGCCTCGGATATTTTTGAAAGACTGCAATGAAGTAGAAACGGAACTCATAATGTAGGTAGGCAAATAACCATTTTTAATCAATAGGTACTTAGAGACGTAAAGTTCTGCAAATACCACGACAAAGTCTAAATACATTCAACCTTGGAACAGTATGATTATATTTTTTCACGTTGGCGGACGGTAACGGTCACAGGCGTCCAGTATAGGTAAATTGATATGACAGTACGCCTGTCGACGTCTAAGTTTTTATTTGCATAAAATCAGTATGCCATATGACGACCGATTTTCAATACTATCATAAATAATGTTGTAGTGTCACTTAAGGTATAATTAAGATTTTAGTACTGCCACTACACATTTTTCAAAAATTCGTCAAAGAAAGTACCTCCACGCACACACATCGTAGTTAAATACGATCAGTGCAATAGTGCACCGGTGCGGTGTTTGTCCGTGTCGACTGTCGCTACATGTTTTTGCCTTTTTAATGCCTTACGATGTTTACGCCTAGATTCGTGCTAACATATCATATATTTTTAACATAGATATAAGAAATGATTTTTAATATTGCATTGTGACACTACGTCCGTGGGCAATGTATGAAAATAAGTAGTGTCTCAGTCGCCGCAGTTAGTGAGATAGTACTGTCCGCCATCGTGTTAATTAATCTATGTAAGTCCCAAAAGTACAGGTTTTCCCTTTTCCTTCTAAACCTCTCTCTCTTAGGCGATCTTTGATAAAGGTTGCAACACAAACATGATCAGCAGGTCTAGCCAAGTTACGACTGTTTCTTTTCGAATCTTTTTCTATAAACAGTAGTAGCAACTAGGCGTGTAGGCGACTTTAGAAATCGATAAGTTGGTAGCCATATTGACACTGAGTCGATCTCTCTTTCTACAAAAATTGTAACTTGACTACCATTTATACTATAAAACTACAGGATGTAGCGATGAACATTGTGGCAACGATTTTTCATTCTATTATTTGAACGATGTGAAATTGGCTATGAATTTTTTATTCGTTGGTTCTGATCACGTAACTTAACGTTAAGATGATATCATGCCCATACATTTGATTAATTTTCTACTAGTGTCAACGATAGTAGATTATCAACTTGGCTAAGCCTGCAGATCGTCACATCACCTATCGCCGCGGTCGGCTTCGACGGAGTCGTCCCTCAAGCGACAAGTCTTGATCTTCGCCCGTCTATCCGGGTGCATCCGTGCGATGTGGCCAGCCTACTCCCACTTCAGCCTTATTTTTTTATCTCCAACGTCTGCTAATTGAATTAAGGAACGTAATATGAATTCTAAATAATGTAAATAATATTTATTAAAAAACTCATCGACGATAAGATTAGTAATCAATTACGTAGGTACGATTTTATAATATTATCAATATTCGCAACGAAAATTGAAATCACAGAGTGGGTAGATGACTAACTTACATAAAAAATAAATAAATGACAAGTGCCTTATTAGAATCTTTTTCATCGAAATCCTATTAGGTACCAAGTAAAAATTGTACAAGCAGGTATAAGTTTTGGAATTAAATTGAAGAAAAATAAGATGAATTTAATTTTTTTTGTGAAGATGATTTTAATACCATTTTTTCACTTTTTAATTTTTGTATTGCATTCAATAATCAAAACTGGGAAAAACCATCGTAGTCAAATGTTAAGTTTGTACTAGCTCATCTAACCCTAGAAATATAAATACCACGCAATCAATTTGAAAATTGACAAGTACAAGTGCATAAGTCAGGATTGTCAGGAACTTATTTTTTTTTTAAGACGTTAATTGTTTTTCCTGATGAGTCTTTTATCATTCTAATATCTGCAAATGCTAAAGCCATTTTCGATGTCAACATTCAGTGATATCAAGGAATATTTTAAAATGATATAATGTAACCTACCATTACTCCCTTTAATAAGAAGCAGGGTCGTAGGTCCTTTGATCATATTGTATTTCCATATTTTTATTAGATGGTAACATCGACACACGACAAGCGATTACACAGGAAATCTGAAGGGACGTTTTCTGGCAAATCTCTGAGGGATCTTAATGGGATGCGGTGACAGTAATAGTAATAAGTGCAAATAGATGTGCGGACGGGATCGTAGGGATGTTACGAAGGCCATTTAACAGAGGTTGGGGCACTGAGATTTGGTTTTTTTCAGATGCGAAGATTATCCCATTTGTCATTGCATAATAAAATCTGTTTAAAGTTGAGGAAATCTTCTTTACAAGTCAAAAATACACGATGACGATAATTATTTCATGCGTATTAAGTATAGATTTTTATTTCATGCGCATTTAGTATAAGCATAATTATCTTTATAACGTTCTCACTGCTAGTACTCAGGCCTCCTCAAGGAGAGGTAATATGCCGTAATCCACCACACGGTCCCAGTGCGGATAAGTGAATGTCACTTGTCTTCGAATTTTGGTTTCTAGAACATGCCAATTTCCTCACGTTGTTTTCCTTTCTTGTTTTCGTTCTAATTGAAACCGCCAATTAACGCAATAGGGTAGTTTCCAAGTTAAAAAAAAAATATTAAGTCCGTATTTTAGATTATAAAAAAATACTGGACACGTATTTTTAGGGTTCCGTAGCCAAATGGCAAAAAACGGAACCCTTATAGATTCGTCATGTCTGTCCCTCTTGACATGACTCTTGATGTCTTGTATGTGATTTGACCCTCTTAATGCCTTCGCATTCTACAAAATTCTCTGATAAGTCGTTTGCGATCCAAGCGGTGCGTTTGTGGAATGCGTTGCCATTACCAATTAGGCAAGCCCAGTCACTAGTTTCGTTTAAAAATCTAGTTAAAAACCATTTCCTTTCTCTCTAATACTATACTGATTCTACGTATTTTAATTTCTTCCACCAACCCTACTTTACTCTTTTTTTCTATCCTTTTTACTAATTAAATTGTGTAACTTATTATAATATGTATGTGTATATGTATTTATAATTGAGTATTGTGTTTTATATAGTTAGCAGTACACCACAGACTACCCCGTGTATTATTTTTAGCTCTTATCCATCCTAAGGTTGTCTGGAAGATATCGCTTTCAGCGATAAGACCGCCATAATTGTACCCACAAACTGAAGTTTTTGTATAAGCTGTATTACTTTTTGGTGTACAATAAAGTCTATTCTATTCTATTCTATTCTATTCTGTCTGTCTGTCTGTCTGTCTGTCTGTCCGTCCGTATGTCACAGCCACTTTTTTCCGAAACTATAAGAGCTATACTGTTGAAACTTAGTAAGTAGATGTATTCTGTGAACCGCATTAAGATTATCACATAAAAATAGAAAAAAAGCAATAAATTTTGGGGGTCCCCATACTTAAAACTGAAACTTGAAAATTTTTTTTTCATCAAACCCATACGTGTGGGGTATCTTTGGATAGGTCTTTAAAAATGATATTGAGGTTTCTAATATCATTTTTTTCTAAACTGAATAGTTTGCGCGAGAGACACTTCCAAAGTGGTAAAATGTGTGTCCCCCCCCCTCTAACTTCTAAAATAAGAGAATGATAAAACTAAAAAAAATATATGATGTACATTACTATAAAAACTACCAACGAAAATTGGTTTGAACGAAATCTAGTAAGTAGTTTTTTTTTAATGCGTCATAAATCGAAAAAAATACACTATTATTAAAACATCGATCAAAGTTACAACACATTACAAGAACTTTAATATTATGTTACTTGCTGCTACGGAACCCTTCATGGGCGAGTCCGACTCGCACTTGGCCGGTTTTTTCTTTTATCGATTAAACAAAAAATAACAAAGATATAGCCCATTAAAGTTACGTGTGACGTCACCCCGTGTGAAAAAATGGACAGGCCTGTTGGACTAGTGGTTAGTGGCCCTGACTGCTATGCCGGAGGTCGTGGGTTCGATTCCCACCCAGGACAAATGTTTATGTGATGAGCATGATCATTTGTTCTGTGTCTGGGTGTAATTTATCTATAATATGTATCTATTTAGAAATATATAAGTATGTTTATCAGTTGTCTAGTACCCATAACACAAGCTCCGCTTAACTTGGGACTAAACGGCGTTGTAGGGTAGTTAAAAAAAAATAATTAATGGGCTATTTGTTTGTCATTGTTTGTTTAATTTACAAGTAAAAAAATACTTGTCCCTTATTTTTGAATAATATAAAAGACGGACTAATTACATTTTTAACGGCAACTAGCCTTTTTCCTTTTTTTTTTAAGATACAATTCATTGTTTAGTTCTCTTACAACCCTAAATGGTAGCATGGTATCAATATGAGAGAGAGAGGTCGTCATCCCGTAGTGATCTCGTCGGCTGGGTTTGATATAGCCTCCCCAATGTCGCAGTGATTTGTTTTGGATGATGCCCCATTATATCCGAGTGGTTTAACGTGATAAAGCCGTTAGGTGCAGCCACCGAGGGGTGCTCGGCTCGTCTACGTATTTGCATTTGTCTATTGGCAAAGTATCTTCGAATTTGCTGGGTTGGCAGTTTAAATTGTTTGGGTGCAAGAATTTTGAATTTTGGTTTTGAAAGATTCCTTACGAAGGAAATACTAAACCATAATGATGAAAATGAGCCCTTCTGATATTAGTATCACACTAATATCGTAAAAGCGATTGTTTTTATATACTTTCCAGGGGTCAAAAATGCAGTTGCTTTCTAGTAATGCTGCTTTCTAAAATAGCTTTGTAGTAGAAAATCAGTTGTTTATGACTGATTTAATTTGAAGAATAGAATCTAAAGTTTTGACAGGCATGTTGGTCTAGTGGTTAGTAACCCTAACGGCTATGCCGGAGGTCGTGGGTTCGATTCCCACCCAGGACAAATGTTTGTATAAAGAGCACGATTATTAGTTCTGTGTCTGGGTATAATTTATCTATAATAATTAATATGTATGTATTTAGAAATATATAAGTGTGTTTATCAGTTGTCTAGTACCCATAACACAAGCCCTGCTTAGCTTGGGACTAGACGGCGTTGTGTGATAGTTGTGGAATATATTAAAGTAATAAATAAAGTATTATTTTATTTATTTTTATAGAATCTAAAGTATTTAATAAACTAGTTGCGGATCATAAAACTTCTACTCAAAGAAATTTTGGACACTTTAGCATTGGTAGAGTGCTACTGCACTTTTGACTCCTAACCTTTGTTTCTTCTTCATGCTTAAACACTAGAACGATCTTGAATGAACTTTGCTACTAAGATAACTTGTATCCTGGAATATCACAGTGGCTATAACTTTTAATGGGGAGAAGTATTCATTACAAGCGGCCAAAGTTGCTGGCAGGAGCTTTTAGCATAATAGCTTAGTATAATCAGCCTTCTTACGTTCCCACTGCTGGGACTTAGGCCTCCTCTCTAGGAGAGGGAATGCGCCCTAATCCACCAGGCGGGCTCAGTGCGGGTTGGTGAATTTTTGGTTCTAGGATATGTCAGTTTCCTCACGATGTTTTCCTTTACCGTTTTGAGAGCAGTGGTGATGAAATAAATTACACAAAGTTATGCGCCTGACTGGGTTTGGACCCGTGACCTACAACACGTATATCGGGACCGTTACCTCTAGGCCACCACTGTTCTTATCTTTGCGGAGCAGCCTTATTCCAGTATTTTTGTCATTCGATATAGCTATGCGATATAGCTGGCCAAAAATATATTAATATCGTGAATACTTTGATGCTCGGTAAGTACAATGTATCCGAGAAAGGTCTGCCCTAATATTATGGGATGGATGTTGTCCTTAATGTGTAAATATATCATGTGAATCCTGTTAACTGCTACCCCATCAATTTTCCTCTTCTTTGGGGCACTGTTAGATAGAATAATAAAATATTAAAGATGTGTAATAAAAATATTATTACTGATGAAAGTAGAAATAAATGTTATCTACCCTGAATATATTTATTTACTTTTTATGCTTTATATTATTGAAAGTATAATACAAAGAAAGAAATATAAAATAATCCACATAATTTCATAGAAGAGTAAGTTAAATTCACTGGAACCAAATGAATAATACCGAAATACTTTATATCTAAAGCATTTTCTAGATATTGTAACAAAGGGCATTACAGAAACACAGTTTTTTTACGTAATATCGAAGACACTTTCGCCTGACCACCCCTGAGTTCATTTTTACTTGCACTCGAAACGAAAACTTCAATGGGTTTGGTTGGGCGCCACGACGCAGGATTCAAGCAAAATTTCTGTTAAGTGATAAGGCAGAAATTACCGCGATGGTACTGTAGTTCCACCTACGAGCTACGACACTGAGATTGGCTGTTTTCGCTATTCAAACTTTGCACTTTTACTTATGTCATTAAAAATCTTGATTACAGTTTCAACAAAATGTCAATTGGTTTTTCCTTTAAAATATTTATTATAATTAGTTATCTACGATCACCTGCTATCTGTAGCAACCACAGTACGTTAATGTATGTATACGTTTGAATAAGTTTACATTAGGTTAATTATTTTGCTCATCAAAATATTATCGTAACCGACAGCCAAGAGCATATCAAATGATCAAACAAATTCACTACGTTTACCGAAATGGATTAAAAAAAAAAAAAAAAACATAAAAAGAAGTGCGACAGCGTTTAAAAAAGAACAGCGTTTAAATTGTCATCAAATACGAAATGTATAATTGAAATGCACTACCAAAATGGCACGTTGACAAAAAAATATTTTTTATATAGTTTTAAATCATCAAATAACTTTTCCCGCTTTGGTTGGAGCAAGAGGGAGTCAGACTTTTACTGACTAACCTGGGCCTAATGTAGTTCTAACTTAAAGCCCTTGGTTCTAATCGGTCATTGAGCTACCAATTACTCGCTATTCTCAAAGCGCTCTCTTAAATATACGCTACTGCTTTCAAACTAAGCCAGCCATCCTTTTTCTCATGTTTATAAAAACCAATAACAAATTCGACAAATTTTTAGATATTTCATTTACAAACAAACTCCTTCATTTTGAAGATAAAATATTCATTACGACAAATAATAACGCATGTATATTTGAATAAAAAAAAAAAAATAACGAAATGGGTTTTGTGATATATCGTTTTTCTTTTCTGAATATATTTTTCCACATGTTTCTTTTATATAAGCTCTCGTATTCTCGATAGCACAAGGTGAGTAGCCGACTCAATTTCCGACTAGAGATGTGATCGATCACTGACACGGTAATCGAGAATCGTTTGGTAGGTATACATACGCGGTAGCGGTAGGTACTGATTTGTATGGAGCTAGTGGTGTGGAACAAATACAATGATGGTTCCTTATGGTTATGTTTATTTTGATATGTATGATGAGCTTAATATCTTCAGCATGCACATCAATCGTTCGATGGGGACTTTGCTTGGGTAGATTTTCGTCGATTGATTTCAGTCACCATCTGCATGCCAAAGCAAGCCCGGCTTTATTCACCTGCTACCAAGCCGAATTGCCATTAACCTTTTAAATGTCTTATGTTACACAGTTCGACATAAGCAATTGTCTTTCTATTGTGTCTCTAATTACGGCATTCAATGAGTTAAGGTGGTCGATTTTAACTGTGCAGTGATGATTATGTCTATATATATTATATTATCGATTACACTTCGGTGAGTGTGCGTTGGAATTGCACAATTTAATTCCGCCGAGTCCGTTCCATCATCGGACCACTAGAAGTACGGCGTTGCGCCATCGGTACATGGTAGGTATCCTACCCATTCGTACAAAGCGTTTTGGAAACACAATCATTATGCGTACAGCTAAGGAGTGGAATTCCCTGCCGGAGTCTGTGTTTCCTGATAGCTACAACCTAGGGGTCTTTAAGTCAAGAGTGAATAGGTTACTTCTAGGCAAGCGTGCTCCATCGTCGGCCACATCATCACTTACCATCAGATGAGATAGTGGTCAAACGCGAGCCTATCAATAATTAAAAAAAAATATTATCGTGTGACTTTAGCTCTGTGACCCATGCAAAAAACGTCGCTTATAAAATAAGTCAGATCTAAGATACCTAATTGTTTGCATCGTGGGATTGGTCATCATAATCAATTTTTCTAAGCTTTTATTTAGTTTCACCTGTACCGATGTTTATTTGTCTGTAATCAAATCTTGCAAACTAAATTTGATCTGATTCCCGGTTACCGATTGAGCTGAAGTTTTGCACACATGTGTAAATCAGATACCAATGCAAAATTATTATGACACGGAGCTGATCTGAAGGTGGAGTCGGAAGGTGGCCATAAGTTTGTAGTTAAGCGACACAACCCAATCGAGTTTGGACTCGTTAACTAGATCCGTCTTGACGAGTACTTTTGTGCTAAATAGTAACCGGGGTCTGATGATGGAGCTCGAAGATGGCTTTAGGAACTCAGTAATAAGCGCAATAAGATAACTATCGTGTTTGAGCTCTTTGTAATGGTCTTGCTGAGTATTTATTTTAGAGACACCTATATACCGCGCTATTAAAACTTGCTATGAAAAAATGATTTTCATTGAAATCTTATTTTTCAGCATCTCACTTGGCAACTTGAGTTTCAAGAGCTTGGATAGCGAAATTATTTTGTATTATTTAAGCTACATAGCCGTGGAGTTTCTTTGATACTTTTTGTCTATCTCTAGTGCTACTATGGCCTGACTATGTATATGCAAATAATTATACATAAACCTTCCTCATATATCACACGTTTTATTAGTGAAAATTGCATCAAAATCCGTTGCACGATTTAGAAGATGTTGATGAATAAATCGACAGACACGGAAATTGTCTTTGTTTTATACAATGTAATAATAAAAAAACCGGCCAAGAGCGTGCCACGCTCAGTGTGGGGTTCCGTAGTTTCCCGTCCGTCAAAATAAGTGTACCCACTAATGAGTTTAAAAAAAATGCTTGCATGTACGATTATACTACAAACTTAGTCCAGAAATTATTTTGTACAACCTTTTTGTCTTTTTTGTACAAAAACTGTTCTTTCCATCAAGTTCAAAATAATTTCCATAGAAAGTCCTTATAAAGTTCTACTTTTCAGAATTTTTTCATATTTTCTAAACTAATGGTTCAAAAGTTAGAGGGGGGACACACACATTGTTTTTTGTTTTTTTTTTGCGATTATTTCCGAAATTATTGACATTATCAAAAAATGTTTTGAGTAAACCCTTATTCATTTTTAAATACCTATCCAAAAATATATTACACGTTAGGGTTGAAATAAAAAAAAAAACACTTCCTACTTTACATATAGGGGGGCTACCCTAATAAAACATTTTTTTCCAATTTTATTTTACCACTTTGTCGGCGTGATTGATATATATATTGGTACCAAATTTAAGCTTTCTAGTGCTAACGGTCCCAGAGATTAAGCGAGGATGGACAGACAGACATGGCGAAACTATAAGGGTTCCTAGTTGATTACGGAACCCTAAAAAAAGAAGAAATAAACATGTATTATGTATGTTTGGACCAATTCCTAGTCTGTACTTTTATTGTATTTTCAATTTTATTCCGATACGTTTGTTTTTTGATTGACATGGGTGGGAAGTTACAATAAAAATGTTAAGTATTTTTCGAGCAAGTGAAAATATTTGTTATATTTTGCTCAGATAAACAATTCCAATTGCATAACTTACCGGAAAACTTTGGGCAAATAGCGACCTAAGGATTTGCTTACGCTACGTAAATACTTCGCGTAATGGGAAGGCAAACCTTTATATCTTGAATATTTAAAAAAAGGTTTCTTTTTTGAAGAAATTGTAGATTTTTGACCTAATCTTTATAGTTTTCTACAAATACAGTCAAACACAAAACTTTTTGAGGCTTCTTTAGATCCGTGAAATAATTATTTCAGTAGTCCAAACTGATTTTTTAAAGTTTGTTTTTTTTTGTTTGTAGCAGGTAATCTCTGAAAGTTTTGGTCCGATTGTTAACATTTTTTCACCGATAGAAAGCTATGTTCTATGAGCTATTCACTTTATACAGTGCAGTGTCACAGTATTGTGATTAAGCACTGTGATATGTTTTGGCCCAGACTGCATTTTTGTATGGGTCTCGAGTGGCGAAACATATGATTATGTTACTTATTTCATTTCAGATTAAAGTTCAATTTTGCTAGCCATTATTTACAATAGGAAACTAAAACACATACATACAATGAGTGGCTTATTCCAACGTGTATTAATTTCAAATTAAATGGTATCGGTTTTGATATAATTAAAATTAGGCAGTCTGTGTCGCTGTTTATTCCCGTTGTAAATTGTGTTTTAGATTCAGGCAGCCTATTCATTGGTGAAAACTAGAATAAGCTACATAGTAGATACAGTGCACAAATGGAATATTTAATGTACAATGTACATGATATTTCAATTTAGCTATTGTAGAGCCGTATTAGTTTGTAATAAGGGTGTTCTAAAATGAAGATCACCAGGTGGGCAAGGCAGCAGCTGAGGCATTAGATCCCGGCACCAGTCTTGAAGGAACGGGATGGGTTTTAGAATGGAAGAATTGAAGGGAGGCCTTTGCACAAGCTCAGAATAAAGCTGTGCTCAAGCTTCAAGAAAGCAGGCGTCATATTATGTAATCACTTTAAATAAAACACATTTTACAAGTCTAATAAAGATGTCGACTCAAAGACAGCGTCGAAACCGTCTCCTCAACCACAAGATCGTGTTACGAACATAAGTGTACAACTACCCTAACAAGGACAAACGAGGTTTGCTTCCAATATTAATGACTTCGTTAACAGTACCTAATTTATTTACTCTGTAAAATGTCGCTTACGTTAATTATTTACTCACGATTCGTGAATCTCTGGCACGCATTACTCTTGCCGATTGAAGGCATTTATATCGTCGAAGCCTATTTGATATGTGATGAATTATGTATGCGTGAAACATGTAAGGTTTTGGTACACAGATTGCGAGTCGTCAGCGATTTTCGTGACGTAAGGTGCTATGTACGCGTGTTGACCGTAAAATGCGTCGACCAATTCTCAGCGTAGTATAAGGGCGGCTACGGCGTAGCTCGTAGTCGTAGCTCGTAGGCGAAGCTCGTAGAGCTAGTCGTCGTAGCTGTCAGAAATCGCGGCGTAGGTCATGGGAGTAATTTGTCGGCGTTATCAATGGGATAATTTGCATCTAATTTATTTATTTGATCGGCCAACACTATTGTAAACACTAAATATTTAAAAAACCTGTTCTATGATCTAGGGCTAGCCTTACAACTACTTTTATGTTAGCACCGTATGTCCGATAGAAATTATAACTATAAGCTAAAAGGACCTTCTATAAAAGTCAAATTAAAAAGTAGCTATAAGAAAGTAAAATTGATTTAAAAAATTCAGGAAGAATAAAATATAAAATCACTTACACTTTGTAACTACACTCCATTGGCAATAACATTAGACATTTAAACAAAACTGTGTAACTGTCCGTTCAACCGATTTTGACTTTTATTGCGTTGTTGGCATGACAAATGTCAACTGCAGTAAATATTTGGTACTTTAACCACTTTTTGCTTTTAATGCCATCTTTATGTCAACGGGATAGAAATAAAAATGCGTTGAAAGGACAATGTTAATGGAGTTTAAGTATCATCGGTTAGTTTGTATTGTTATTCTGTTTATTCATTTACATACGTATAAATTATATTATCAAATATTTAAATAAAAAAATAAATGTAAAGCATTTAAAAATATAAAGAAATAGTATCCCACCGGTATTGGGAACAGGGTCCAAGCTACCAGAGGTTAGGGCTCCAGAGAGAGAAACCTAACTATATGAGCCGTGTCCAGAAGTTGAGCTTTCTAAATCAAGCCCTTGATCCAGTCGCTTAACGAGACCCTCTTGGTTGAGGCTCCTGACTATTAAGACAGTGACTTACACGACTATCGGTAGAATAATCGCCAAGTCCACATCCCACATACCCAACCTCGCGAGCCAAGTCTTATTGTAGTTTTTACTATCGGCGTATTTTTTCAATGTTGCATAACAGCGTTACTAAACGGAAAATTGTTAGGCGTAGCTTTTCGACGCAGGACGTCTGCCACAGCAAAAATCGCGAGGCAGGAAAATCCGTATTTAGTGCGTCTGTGGCAACTGGGCCTGTAACATGTACGATAACATATTCCTGTTTGCTTTCATATACACATTTTTATTATTTACGTTTAGATCGTGTGGTCGTTGTGGGGAGTGGAATAGCTTAACATACATCTTTTATTTTTCCAATATTATTATGTTTGTTTTTTTTTAATGGGTGGGGAGGATAAAAATGGGTAAGAGAGACTCCACTGTACGTCTGATTGTATATCTCATGAACCGTGTTAGCGAGACAAATGGAATTTTTACAAAGATGTATTTCTGTTGCGGCTAAAACAATAGAAACAAAATAAAACAAATATTTGACTGTCCCCGCTCACGGGCCACGAAAAAACGCCGCTTCAAGCTTCTTTTTGAGGCGGCCTTTTTTTATGGCTCGTATGCGCGACGGTGTCGCCACAAAAAAACACTTGAAGCGGCTTCAAGCTTCTCTCCGGACACAAGGTGTCGCGCGCTTCAGCTGTTTTTTGCGACCGTTTCTAGCTTTTTTTTTGTGGCCGCTTGTAGCGTTTTTTGTAGAGGCCTTTTTTTATGCCCGTGTGCGGGACGCTATGTGGGACAAATATACAACAAACATGATTTTTTTCAGATTTTTTAGGGATGGGGGTAGGTAAAAACGGTACCCTATTTTTAAGATTCCACTTTTCGTTTGTCTATTTATATTAATGTTTAAAGTCAGTAAGTTTAGTTATTACATTTACGTTAGGCTCTTATACAAAAAACGTGTTTATTTTGGTGCTGTTTGCTGTGGACGATACTGCGCCTTTCGTGCGCGAATGCAACTCATCCTTGATATTCTTCCATTCAATTCTACTGCAAAGCAGAAAAAACTTGGGACTCGAGGAAGACTATTCAAGTTCAAATTGAAGAGATGCGGCGCTGAAGTACAATCAATCCAGTATACTCCTTGGAAGCCGATCGCAGCCCTTTCCTTTATCCGGCACTGAGACCGAGGACGTTAAGTACTGTCTCTATACCTACTTAACTCCTCGATTTCTATGCTAGAAAAGATGTTACCAACGAAGCTCCAGCTGGTGGTAAGCATTTAGTATTAAATAAACAAAAAAAAATTAAAGTAAGCTTTACGAGTTTCAGAACTTCGTCTCAAAGGACCAGCCTGAAATTGTGAAGACCTGGAAAATGAAACAATACTGTTCCAGGCGAACCTGAAACAGTATAATCGTATAAAAACTAGCTAATACCGATATCTTCTCCCGTGTATATAAAATATAGCTTATGTCACTAAGGAATTAAGCAGTTAAGCGCAGCTTTCTATCGGTGAAAAAATTTCAGTAATCGGACTAGTAGGTAATACTCGTAAATGATATTTATTATTATTATACTTTCAGAGATTTCCTCCTTCAAACAAAAAAACGAACATTATCTCTTTATAATCATCATCATCATCATTTCAGCCGATTCACGTCCACTGTTGGACATAGGCCTCCCCCAAGCGTCGCCACATCGAACGTTCCTGTGCGTTCCGCATCCATCTATTTCCTGCTACCTTCACCAGCTCATCGGTCCACCTTGTAGGAGGCCTTCCAACACTGCGTCTTCTGGTACGCGGTCGCCACTCCAAAATCTTTCGGCCCCAACGGCCATCTGTTCTGCGAGCAATGTGCCCTGCCCATTGCCACTTAGGTATGGCAATTCTTTTCTTAAAAAAAAAGATTATTTTATTTAGTAAAAATAATTGTTCTGGTTGTAGACTTTCATATGTATTTTTATAACATTATTCAAAAGTCATATTTCGAAAGTTTGAAATATTTAAAAAAAAAACTTGAAATAAAAAATACCTAAAAACAAAACAAATTAATGCTGTAAAATATGAACAAAGAAAAAAGGTTAGGACATTTTACATATAACAGATACATTAATTTATTAAACAAATAAATCATACAAAAACAAAACCTACCTTTTCGTAAGACTTTTGAATCGAAGCTTCAAAAACATGAATATGAAATTAAATGAGACCCATTCGTATGTATATTTCTGTTCATAAAACATCCGAGGACAATACGATGTCATATTATTTTATTCCATCTCTCTCCATTCTATGTGCGAATCCATTTGCGAGACAAAAAATCCGATCGCACCATTTCTCTGTTCATATTTATTCGCAGTTACCGATATTTACAATGCAATAAAGCAAACCACAATAAAAATATGTTTGCCGGGTAATAATGGGTGCCGTAAAAATATTTTATCGTGCCCGATCAACGTGCGTAGTGGCTCATTTGGTGCTGCTAATTTTGATTTGTCTTTCTAGTAAATAAGCATTAGATACCATTTCTAATGAAAGGAACGCCTGCCGTAAAAACGTCGAGAAAAAATAGGCGTTATTATCGTCTGTTTTGTTATGGGCAGTGTTAATGTTATAGTAGAGAGTAAATTTATGGTTTAGTTGGACGTTTATTAGATAATTTTTGCTTTCTCATCATCATTTTCTTGCCCTTATTGGGGAATCGCCTCTTTTTACGAAGCAGTAATGCGAACAAGCGAAGGGAACGGATATCTTCATGCCCTAGCTGCCACTACAGTAGACGCCCCGAGCGTTGGGAGTAACCGATCCCCAGTAAAAGCAGGCGCGTGCTTGCGGACGGCGAGCAACGTGCAGCTCGCTGTCTGACCGTCTGGTAATGACCGACACCAAGCCGTCGAAGGTGCCTAGTGTTCCACGCGCGCCTCAAAAAATATGTCAGGATGTACGCAAGTGCGGTCCTGGAAAGCAAAAAGCAACTGAAAGACACAAAGACGGCCTTTCAGACTTTTACACATGGATTTTAGTCAGTAAGTGACGCGTCCTCTTTTTTACCCAGAGCGAGAGAAGGTGTTTGATAATTTTCTATCATAAAAACAGTTTAGTGAACAAGCATTTCTATGGCACAAACAAAAAATATTTTAACAGAAACTAACCATCAACGTTTTTGCGACAAACAAAATGGCGGATTAGAAATACGTAGGTGCGTGACGAAGCATTTATTCACATTGCGAAGCTAACTGGATTATGAGTTGAAATGTAAATAATCCTCCGTAGCCATGTATTTATTTCATTGTATTACGTCACATGTTACAATAAGTACACATGAACAAAGAAATGGTATTAAGACTACTACATAAAAATACAATATAGAGTAAGTGTTCTTATGTTAGTACTTACAGTAAACATGAAATGCCTACATTGTTTGTTTAGTAATTAGATACATCATTATCACCATCATCATTATTCATTATTTATTATTTCACTTTTTAAAGCTTTTTGCACTTCATTGTACACGTGCAGCCTATGGGCTTTTTACGCACAAGCGGTTTACAGTGCCCTCCGTATCCAATACAATGCATGTTTGCGGAAGCGCGCACTGACTGTTTTCACACTACCATGCGCAAGCGGTGCGCGTCTTTGGTGCGCAGGGTGCGGGGCAGCTCCAATACAGTTCTGGCGATGATTGCCGGCAGATTTTGTCTTTATATCGGACATTGCTGTAGCAGACATGTTGCTTCAGTAATGTCCGGACATATCCGATAGTGAGAATGAGTGTGTTGTATTTCTGCCTATAAACTACTATGACCCTCTCCAAGTTATAGCAACCTTGTGAGAGGCCGATCTTTGAGAGAATCCACATATACGTTTTTTGCGAAATAAACGGCCGTATCTTTTTTATTCGTTAACTTATAAGTTCGTTTTTTTCACAGCTTGAAGGGACCGCAGACCTGAGTATATGGTTTTAATTTCAACCCGATTACTCCGCGCGTTCTCGAGATAAAGGGTCTTCACAGACAGACAGACAGACAGAGGCAGATAGACAGACGGACGGACTACAAAGTGATTCTATAAGGGTTCTGCTTTTTCCTTTTGAGATACGGAACCCTAAAAATGATGTTGTATGTCGTTGATCCGAGATCTTACTAGAACGTAACTACAACGTGAAATAATTACATTACAAACAGAATAAATAATAATGACACTATTATTTACTATGTAGTCTATTCAAATGTTTCACAGTTATGTTAAAATTATGTACCATGTAATGTAAGCTACAGCTATGTTACATTGTCACAAGCTACTTACAACACGCTTAAACGATTTTTATAGGACACTTATTCAGGTTTAGTATCTTTTATCTACCATGTAAGCTTTAGGATTTTTATACTAACTTTCGAACTCATAACTACTTTTTTTTTAGGGTTTTGTACTTCAACA
Organism: Mythimna albipuncta; assembly: GCA_929112965.1. NCBI lineage: Eukaryota > Metazoa > Arthropoda > Insecta > Lepidoptera > Noctuidae > Mythimna > Mythimna albipuncta. The sequence continues at coordinate 7,119,577 of OV815973.1, forward strand.
GAAAAAAAAAACGGAACCCTTATAGGATCATTTTGTTGTTCGTTTGTCCGTTAAGATCCTTTATCTCTCGGGACCGCGTTGAGGTATCAAGTTAAAATGAAAATATACTCAGGTCTATGGTCCTTGAAGCTATAATGAAATTAAATTTTTAAGTTAACGCAAAAAAAAAATACTGCCCTTTATGTCGCAAAAAACGTATTTTTCGATATTCTTAAGGGGATGAAAATTCATTCAATAATAAATATTTTTTTTTATGGTGGGAAAATCGTCAATAACAACCCTCGCTCTTGGGCGGAGTGGGAGATAGTGTCAGACTCTTACTGACTAAAAACCCACCCCGTTCCTTCAAGCCTTCATACCGGTGCTCGAGCTGTCTTATGCAACTAACCCTGGCCCCGGTAGGCTTCGACCCAGCTGGGTTACTGTTTTGGTTATGATTTTTTCGTATGATAAATATTATCACACCAAAAATAATATAAAGACATGAGTCTTTTTCACTGGTTATCTACATCTTTCAAACAACTTTGATCTGTTAAAATTTAAAATAAATGTTGCATCTTAAAAATAAAATCTTTAGAAATATGTTTATACAAAAACATTGCTGGTTAAGTATTCTTCAGAATGAACGTAGCATAAGTAAATCAATATATATTACACAAAATGGATTTAAAGGTGCAGCAGAGCTCTATCCGGGCGCAGCTGCAGGAATTCCATTTCTGCCGTCCTCTAACTAAAAAGCAGCTAAGTGCTTTTTTTTCTATGTAACTTAGATGCTTTTTAGTTAGAGGACGGCAGATTTGTGTGTCCATTTAATTCCGGCCAGTTATTCAAGGGACTATAAACCTTAAATAATAATAATAATAAATACATTTATTTCGGACTAAAAAATAATGTCCATAGAATTATTAGTTATAAAAGTCTTAAAATCTATGTTAGTATTGTAAGTAACAATGGTCTTAAAACTATGTTAGTTTTACTTTTTTATATTCGTGATTTCAAAAATTCAAATTAATGTCAACAATGTCAAAAATTTCAATGTCATGTAATAAAATAAAACGAAACACAAACAGAAAATAATACAAAGCGTCACCTTACATGCAGTTGGATAAGCCTCCCCAGCACTGCAGACTCTGGCCTTTCAGATATCATCATGAATAGAGATCATCAGATATCATCATGATATATTAAAGAGTCAGTGGTTCAACTAGTCAGAAAGTTGAATTTGTTTGCATGACCTAAAACGTAGACCTCTATGGAGGAAAGCCTACAAGAAAATATATGGAAATAGAACAAAGGCTCTCTGTCTAGTAAAACTGACGTATTCTCCATGACAAATGACTGATTTGCATCTAAAGCTCCTTGCAAGCACTATTTTCTGTTTACTTAATGAGGAGCAGACCGCAATTTGGCCTCTCAAAAACTTTCGTACCGAAACACTTGTCAGTTCCCGCCACTTCGCTTGTCCGTAGCCACTTCAATTGCGATTTCTAAGAGCTGTGTCAGCAACTTCGAGTCTTTCCCGAACTTTACCCGGTATTTCTCTCATAAAGAAAATACAGAAATGGTTTTCTAAACAAAGTTACTTTATTAGATGTGAAACCAGAATATAGTTTGCTCAGAATCAGTAACTGGATGGATTCCAATATTTTTTAGGTACGTGTTATATTTTTACAAAAAAAAATAAAAAAGGTCCCAAGTTGGATAACACGGACACTAAGTACACAGGTAACGGTAGGTCATAGCGGGCATTAGATGTACAGCTGGGTGCGAGAGTAAAACAACACCTCAGTCGCGATGGCCCGGTGACTATGTATTTGTGCGGTCAACCAGGTAACATAACAGCAGCATATGCTGAGTTAGGCGCCCTTTTGGCCTTGCACAGATTTTAAAGTGTTTCCTATTATTTATATTATCGGATTCTACTGTATGTGTGAGGTACGAATAAAAGATATTTTCTTTCTTTCTTCTTTCTTTCTTTCTTTCTAACAAACTTATAAATTTGTGATTTTTCATGATAAAGTTATGAAATTGCACATAGATTCTTTTCATAAGAATATTAGACATGGGTCTTGGGTTTCGCATAAACTAAAACTTATGTTGAGGATCCTAGAGAAACTTTGAAATTATGTTATATTAGTTTAATCTTTATAATTTGAGACTAGGCGACGATGTAGCTGACGATGGAGTACGCTTGCCTAGAAGTAACCTATTCACTCTTGACTTAAAAACCCCTAAGTTGTCAACCACCATTTCAGTAAAGGTTCTTTTCTTTTTAAGACTAATGTTTCAACAGAGAAATTAATTTGAGTCCTCTTGAAAATGTAAAATAGAAACCCTAGTTTGCTTTAAGACGTTATCTGTAAGCACTCCTAATACCTGTTCCTTCTGAGTATGCAAATTACGCACACAATTGAACAAAGATCTTAAATATTAATGTTCAAAATAACCCGTAGACAATTTATTGAAGTAACTGTATCTTTAAGGCATGCTCACAATTGAATAAAGAAGCATACTCATCATTTCTTACATCGAAAGCTGCTTAGTATAATCTTAAAAGCTCTTATATCTTAAAAGCCCCTTCCACACTCACCTACCTATCGTCAAAATCGAGCATGCTTTAAAAGCTTGTTGCTTCATCTAACGTAATCCAACGCAATGTTTGATGAAGAGGAAACGCGAAATAGAGAGAAATCGCTTGAAAACACTGTTAGCATTCGGTAATTCCGCGATCTACTCGAATATTTCACCGAACTAGTTCTAAGAAATACATATATTATTAAACCCCTTGAAAGTTTTTCAGAAAAATGATCGTCATTCAGAATCTCAATTAAATGTGAGTGAATTAGTACATTATAGAGGGCCAAGCATAGCATAGCCGGCCTTATAATGTTCCCACTGTTGGGACTCAGGCCTCCTCTCTAGAGGCCAAAGTTCACGTAAAATAGCAGATTTCCTTAACTGAAGAACGATGTGTAATAACACCATAATCACGTAAGAGCGGTTGAATGAAAATGTACTTCGCTCTTAAAAAGGGAAAATTATGTAAAATAAGTCTACATCTTACAAAAACTTTTTTTTGCAAAATTTCAATTCCTCTAATCTACTAAGAACCCCCCAACATCGCTATAATAAACTTCACAGTGCACAAAACTGAAATTTATCAACATAATGAAATGCCCCATAAAATAGGTAAGCTGAAAGCCCCAAGCGGTACGTATTATCTCACGGGGCGAAGCCCGGTACCGCATTGTGTCCCCACCCTTAGAATCGCAGACGGAATTATAATTGGGAAGCGAACGCCGTTCTACGCAACGCCATCACAATTAGAACCATTTCAAGGAGGATGGTTATAGCTATATTAAAGTTTATACATTATTCATTGTGTTATAGGCACAGTCGGGCTCGATAAAGATATTATATTGAAATAGGAGTTATAGTGTGAACAGTGAGATTTGCTGTCATTATGACTAAGTGGCGTGAGTAATTGGTCTATTGAGTTTGTATCCTTTCATGCAATGGAATGATATTAATTAGTGGGAAGCGGTTTTGAAAATATACGTTTTTCAACTTGTATAATGTTCCTTAAAAAGGCATTACAACGTTCTAAAAAAATTGTATGCAATACTTTGATTCATTGTCTTCAATTTTATACATTTTTATTTATTATTGTGTTTTACAAACAATAAAAAAACTCTATTTTCGTTTCTTGTTTGTGTTTCAACTTTATTTCCTGAGCAATTTCCAACACGAAATTTATATTTGTCTAGAGAGAATATAATGTTTGTAAATATTGTGCAAATACTTTTTTTACAGCAGTGGTGGCCGAGTGTAGGTCACGGGTTCGAGCCCAATCAGGCGCATTACTTTGTGTAATTTATTTCATCACCACTGTTCTCAAAACGGTGAAGGAAAACATCGTGAGGAAACCGGCATGTCCTAGCACCAAAAATTCGAAGACTTGTGACATTCACCAACCCGCACTGGGCCCGCGTGGTGTATTACGGCCCATTCCCTCTCTTTGGGACTCGAGTCCCAGCAGTAGGAACATTAAAAAGGCTGATGATGATGATGACTTTTTTTACTAACAGTCCATTTTTTTTTTTTTGAGATTATATTACCATTTTTTTCAATTCTCACCCAGTTGTAAATCATGACATCAAAATTACCAAATAATAGGTCGCTTAGCCTTGGACCGGTGCCGGTGGACGTAATTGACATTTTTTTCACCACAACGCTTCCATATTTATGTAGATTCATCATTGAATATAGGAGAAAAGGTGTAGAAAAATGCTCAAGATCATCGGCTAATAGAAGCCCGTTAATGCGTTCATGCATTTCCAAATCTTTTTTTATTAAATGTTTACTTAATTTTTTTTTCGCATTTGCTTTAATGTTTTTTTTTTTTTAATTTTTTTTTGCTTAGTTTTTCTGCGGTTAAGGTAATATATGGGTTACAAAAGTCATCCTTGTTTCAGTCAAAATACATTGACCTGAGAACGTTTGAGGCTTGATTTTGACTGTACTTAAATAAAGGTAACTGAATAGGTTAAGAAAGTGAAGAAAAGGTTTATTGTATTAGTAACACAGCTAAGAAAAACCTTTTAGAATGAAAACTGATCTCAGTCCAGATCACGTACACCAATTTTAACTGAAAAGCCTGGAAGATCTCCATTGTACAGTGCTATGCCAGAACAATTGCATCACCTAAGGATACCAAAGACGACTTGTAAAATTAGAGTAAAAAACTTCTTAAGTTAAGAAGATTTGTTTCTGATAGCTATGGAATAAGCACCAAAAGGAATATACTTATACATTTATGTGTTGTTATATTGTTACCTATCGAGTAAATAATCTCAGAAATATGTAAATAATCTCTTGTTAATGTTGTTAGATGTGCAAACAGACAGATGTCGGAAGTTATTTCAATAGAAATGTGAATCTTCGTTTCATGTCTTTGTCAAGATCGTCAGATCATAATGTGCCTGTATCGTTTATACTTGCGCCATCAGTAGGTTACTACAGTCAATTATATTTTATCTTTGGAATAGTTTAATTTGAAAGATAAAGATAAAAAGTGCCCACAGCGAGTGCGCAGTCGATGAGCAGAAACCCTGTCCTATCACCCGCGCCTCTCCCTACACCGCGCTGAAAAAAGAAAGAAACCTAGCACCCGCACCGCTCCCTGAAAAAAGAAAGAAAGAAAAAAAGTCACTGTCAGTCTGATCAAGCAAATCGCGCGCGTTTCCGTACCCACACCGCACAACGCTGCCAATGTGGCCGTGCAGTAAGGGTTCCCCACACAAAACAGCGATGCGATAAGATACGACACCGCATTGCAGAAACCTGCGATGTGGATTGTTGTGATGCGATTTCGTGCAACCAAGTATTGGTTCAAGAGAACATATAACGTGTGATGTAAATCAATTCGCAAGTTCTTGCGATGCATCCTGCTCGCTCACCCTAATGTAGAAACCATATCAGTCATTAGTTTTAACACAATAAGCAAACAAAGATAGACAAACAATAGACAAAGCTCGTATTTACTCTCGCAAATACGAGCTTTGTCTAATTTGATAGCAATGTTTATTAAATAAATAAACAATAAAAAAAGAAGAACATGCTTTACAAATATTGTTTTTAACGATGATGTTCCAAATATGACATGATCTAATTTATACTAATATTACAAAGAGGAAACTCTTTGTAATATTCGTATTAGCATTTGTTTTTTTACATATTTTGGTTTTTAGGGTTCCGTAGCCAAATGGCAAAAAACGGAACCCTTATAGATTCGTCATGTCTGTCTGTCTGTCTGTCTGTCTGTCTGTCTGTCTGTCTGTCTGTCTGTCTGTCTGTCTGTCCGTCCGTATGTCACAGCCACTTTTTTCCGAAACTATAAGAGCTATACTGTTGAAACTTTGTAAGTAGATGTATTCTGTGAACCGCATTAAGATTTTCACACAAAAATAGAAAAAAAGCAATAAATTTTGGGGGTCCCCATACATAGAACTGAAACTCAAAAAATTTTTTTTCATCAAACCCATGCGTGTGGGGTATCTATGGATAGGTCTTCAAAAATGATACTGAGGTTTCTAATATCATTTTTTTCTAAACTGAATAGTTTGCGCGAGAGACACTTCCAAAGTGGTAAAATGTGTGTCCCCCCCCCTCTAACTTCTAAGATAAGAGAATGATAAAACTAAAAAAAATATATGATGTACATTACTATAAAAACTACCAACGAAAATTGGTTTGAACGAAATCTAGTAAGTAGTTTTTTTTTAATGCGTCATAAATCGAAAAAAATACACTATTACTAAAACATCGATCAAAGTTACAACACATTACAAGAGCTTTTATATTATGTTACTTGCTGCTACGGAACCCTTCATGGGCGAGTCCGACTCGCACTTGGCCGGTTTTTTTGTTTGTAGGAGGTAATCTCTGGAAGCATTGGTCCGATTGTTAATATTTTACACCGATAAGATTTTTAATAAAAAAAGAAAGCCGCTTTACTCCAGAGTGACATAGGCTATATTTTTAAACCCGGGCGAAGCCGCGGGCAAAGTTAAGTAATAACTATAACTAAAATCTACAAGATCTTCTATCTAAACATACACGCAAACGTTCTACGAACTAACAAAACAAAAAAAAGTTTGGTTATCAAAATAACATGTATCCCTATCCATATAAAAATACCTACCAAACCGAATCAAAACCCCACACACGACGTAATTAGCCGTTTAGATAAATCTTAAAGACGCACAGACTCCGGTCAGGGGTGATAATGCCTTAATCACGATCTGATTACAACGCGGCTCTAATGACCTAACGAGGAATCAGAACAGAAAGGGACTGGACTAAAAACGGTTCTGTAAACACGTTGGAGGTATCTTCATTTAAGTGAATAGTTTTTTAGAGCTGTGTATTTAGGTGTCTTCAAGCCTAGAGTGAATATGCTCTTAATAAACTAGTGCGCTTCATTATCAATCGAGTTGCTAGCCTGTCGGTTTTCTACCGGTTGCATTTCGGGGAGTGTGCGTCGGAATTGCATAACCTAATTCCGCCTAGCCCGTTCCATCATCGGACTACCAGACGTAGGGCGATGTATGACCGGTACATGGTGGACATCCCACCTACACGCACAAAATGCTTTGGGAACACATTCATTGTCCGTGCAGCAAAGGAGTGGAATTCCTTGCCGGAGTCCGTGTTTCCTGATAGCTATAACCCGGAAATCTTGTGTATAAATCGGAAAGAGTGTCCATGGAGTTTCTTGCACGTTCTTCTCCAAGAGATCTACGCTTTCGAACGTTCAATAAAAAGGAAATAAATAATTTCTCCCACATTAAAAAAAAATCTTGGCATGTGAGCTAGTAATGTTTTTTTTTTTTTAAATTGATATAAACTAGTGCTTGACTGCGATCCCACCTGATGGTAAGCAGTGATACAATCTCTGATGGTGAGGCACACTAGTTTCTTAAGAGCCTATTCACTCTAACCTTGAAGACACCCAAATTATAAACGGACGGGAAGACCGCAGCAGGCAAACTGTTTCAGTCCTTCGACGTATGCGGTATAAACGACGAGGCGAAACGCTTAGTCAGGACCGTAGAGGTTTCAACCACGTAAGAGTATCCACTCTTATATATTCGCCGATTTAACGAAAGAAGCAGTAGACTATAGATACAGTTAGCAAGAAACCCGACATCCTATAAAATACCAAATAAACCGGATTAAAAACCCACACACGTGATAGGTAATTACCCGTTTAGATAAAACGGAAAGACGCACAGACTCCGACTAGGGATGATAAGCCCAAATCACGATCAGATTACAACGTGGCACTAATGACGGGGCTCAGTACTGGTTTGAAAACCGTTTTGTAGGCACGTTAGAGGTACCTTTCATTTTGTAAATAGGTTTCAGAACGTTAGACTTAATTATTGCGGATCCGTGTTATTGGAGAAAGCAGCAATGTATTTTACGCTAGACATTTTGGTAGTGTGCTGTTATTTAATTAACATCATCACACCAATATTATAAGCGAAACTTCGTATATTGTGTACCTGTGTGTGTAAGTTTGACGTAATTTTTTTTAAATAACGCCGACTTATCCCAAGCTAAGCAGAGCTTGTATGGATTTAGACGTATTACTTACATTTATTTGACATGATTTACTAAATATAATTTGACATTGCATTGCATGGATTTAGACATATTACTTACATTTATTTGACATTATTTACTAAATATAATTTGACATTGCATTGTATGGATTTAGACGTATTACTTATATTTATTTGACATTATATACTAAATATAATTTGACATTGCATTGTATGGATTAAAAACATTACTTACTAAAAGATTAATATATTTGTACACCGATTTTATTGGTAGGACATAGAGCACGACTAAAATATTTTATAAGACCTTTATTGTAATACCTATGTTCATAAATAAAGATTGATTGATTGAGCTTGTGTTGTGAGAACTAGATAACTGATAAACATACTCAAATATTTCAAAATACGTACATTATTATAGATAAATAACACCCAGACACGGAATAAATTATTGTGCTAATCACAGAAACATTTGTCCTGGGTGGGAATCGAACCCACGAGCTCTGGCATAGCAGCCAGGGCCAATTAACTAGACCATCAGGCTAGGCAATTTGACTCACGGTTTGTTTTTTTGGGAGGTAGGTAACCATTTAATGACTTCTCTCGCTCTAAAACAGAACGAGAAGGCGTGTCAGACTTTTACTGACTAAACTCACCTATGTTCTATCATTTTACTTCCGCGTTCTAGGGTTCGATTTCCCATGGCCCTAGCGGGAATTAATCCTGAAGGTCCCTACGGTTTTGCTGACAACTCTTTGAGGCACGCGCCTTATACGACTGAGTTTCAGTCCTCCCAGATTGGATGGCGAGAAAGAACGAAAGAAAATGAATTTAGTCACAACGCAAGGCATACAAACAATAGTTATGTAAACACAAAACCAAACAAAAGAGAAGCAGAAAAATGTAATCTTTTTTATTTTAACTGTTATAAACTAGTACTTGACTGCGATCCCGCCTGATGCGGGCTTGCAGACAGTGAGCAATGGGTAGCTCACTGTCCGGCCGTCCAGTAACTGTCCGGACCAAGCCGAAGTCGTCGACAGCGCGCACTGTTCCCGCGCGCCTCAAGGAGTTGTCAGCAACAGCAGGGACCCAGCCGGGTCGAAGCCTACTGGGGCCAGGGTTATCCGAAAGGGCGCTCGAGCCCCGGTATGAAGGCTAGAAGGAAAGGGGTGGGTCTTTAAGTCAGTAAGATTCTGACACTATCTCCCGCTCCGCCCAAGGGCGGGGGATGTCAATGCATGATTTTTCTCACCATAAAAAAAAAAAACCCGCCAGACGGTGAGCAATGATGCAATCGTTGATGGTGAGGCGCACTAGTTTATTAAGAGCCTATTCAATCGTGTGCCTCAAGGCGGTCCAGTTCAGCATGAATATCATACAGCTAGTGCCTGCGAGCTAACTATTGCTCAGGTAGACAACGACCTCTGGATAAGTACATATCTTATGTTTTATCCTGATAGTATGTTCCCTTGAGATACTCTGCAACATTTCGTAGTTGGGATCGTAGTCTTGACTAGTTTATATCAGTGAAAAAGTATCTATATTAAGTTTTACCGCACTTATATAATAAAAATGAAACTATTTTTAGAAATATCACGTCTCAAGAGGTCAATCGTCTCAAGAGTAACCATGGAGTTTCTTGCCGGTTCTTCTCCATAGGAATCGACCAATTTCGAACCGTGCACTAGCTTCTGACGTTTTATAAGTGCCCATGTAGGCCTATGTGAAATAAAAAACTTTTGACTTTGACTTTGACATTGAAACATCGGGATAATTTTGGTATCTTCTGATGATAATCAACTTTCCTGCAGGCAAAGCCGCTGGAAGAAAGCTAGTTTAACTTAACACAAAAGCCGGCAAAAGGGCTTTATTAGTTAGAAATCAGTAATGAGTTTGTTAATACTCTCGCTTTTAGAATATAAACAATACAGCTCTTGACAATTGACAGGCCGTCGAAAAGTTATTTCAACAGTTGAACTAAATAATTGGAGCTTGAGTTATTTTCACCTGAACTCATAGAATTTGTAACCTTTAATTTAGTTGGAAATTCCAAACCTACATTTACAATCTTTTGATGAATCAAGCTGCCTTCATTCCTACAGTCTTTTTTTCTTTTTCTTCTTTATTAAATTGTTGTGTTACTAAAAGGTCAAATAATTCACATAATTAATTTTAGTTATTTAAAATTCTGTCTTCACACAGAGTCGCGCCGGGATTCTGATCCCTACTTCTGGCCACGATTCTGATCCCGATTTTCAGCCACCGTAGTCGCGGTCTTGCGGATGACGAGCAATGTAATTATCCCGAATTACACTGACTAACTAATGGTTCTAGAATAAAAAATAATATTTGTGTATTAAATGTAAATTATCTGTATGTAATGGATAGCAATCCAATGGATGCGAGACGCACAGGATCGTTCATTGTGGCGACACTTAGAGGAGGCCTATGTCCAACAGTGGACGTCTTTCTGATTTGCAATATTCCTTAGATACTCGTTTTCATATAACAGCATTGAGTGCCGATAAATTTCGATAAAAAAAGAATTTTTCGTAAAGCAATTCACTGAAACTTTTCAAGGGAAAGTTATGTTTATTTCATTAATTTTAAATGGTATGGAACATTTAACCCAAGTAGACGTTTAATGAAAACCTCGTTTAAGAAAACATTAAGCGTTTTCTATGTTACGTTGGTATTCACATTCGCGATGTAATAAAATGTTAGTTACACAATTCTGAAACGTAAAACAGGGTGAAATTGAAATGAAATGTGATGAAATGGGAACGAAATGAAATGGAAATTTCAGAAACGGGTCACTGAAGGCGATGATATTCAACCAATCACTCCGCTAATGAAATCTTTGGAGCATATAAATTTTCGTTAAATTGGGTTTAGAATGTCATTGTAATTTGATGTGTCCTATTTTGTAATGGTCAAAACTGTAAAAGATGTGTATTGCTGAATGATTAATGGTACTGCTTATATTTCCTATGTAATATTCTACTACATTTTTCCCGGGTCATTGCTCACTTTATTTATCTAATAGAAATCGTAGTAGCATTTAGCGAAAGTTTAGCCTTTATCAGTAAAAACATTTCCAATATCGAAACAGCACTTTCAGTGATTACAACAACTATACAATTTTATATATTTTTTTTTTTGGAATTCATTAAACGACTTCTCTCGCTTTAATTTTAGCGGGAGGGAGTGTCAGATTTTTACTGACTAAAACCCATAGAGTTCCTTCAGTTGCCTTTTCCGAGGGCCACGATAACTCCTTCGAACAATCCTTGGACGAGCGACCCGAGGTACCGAAAGTAGAGGTCCTGAATTGTATAAAAACACTAATATTGTAAAGGTAAAAGTTTATGTCTGTTTCTTACACCTTTTCGCTCAAACGGCAATATTATCGTGTATTTTATTTATCCCAAGAGTGTGGTCCCTTGAGGTAATTTTCTATGTTAACGTGGTTATAACCGGTCGTAGAAGCTACAATTTCGACATATTTTGCACTTCTTCACGTTTATTATAAAGAGGTAAAGTTGGGTAGCTTTTTTTTTTTCGATGGGAAAAATCATCTTATGACAACCCCCGGTCTTGGGCGGAGCGGAAGATTGTGTCAGACCCTTACTGACTAAAAAACCCATCCCGTTCCTTCAAGCCTTCATACCGGGACTCGAGCGCCCTTTTGGATAACCCTGGCCCCAGTAGGCTTCGACCTGGTTGGGCCCCTGCTATTACTGACAACTCCTTGAGGCGCGCGGGAACAGCGCGCGCCGTCGACGACTTGGGCTTGGTCCGGACTGTTACCGGACGGCCGGACAGCGAGCTACCTATTGCTCACTGTCCGCAAGCCCGCGCCAACGGTGGCTGGAAATCGGGATCGGAATCCCGGCGGCGGCGGTAAAAGCGCCGTTGCCTGATGCGGCCGGCCTCCTCCTTAGCGAGCATTACTGCTTCGCAGATGTCGGCGACCGCCTGTCACTCCTCCTCGCTCCGGACCATGGCCTCGACCAAGGCCCGGCGCGAGAGGTCTCCGCCGCCGATCACCGCCACGAGGGCCCGGCGATGCTCCGTCCAAGCAGGGCACACCGCGATTGTGTGCTCCACCGTGTCCTCCGGGCGTTCCGGACAGTGGCGACACCCGGGCGTCACTTCCGCTTTGATTCGGAACAGGAACCTCCCGAACTTGCCATTTCCGGTGAGGACCTGTGTCATGCGGAAGGTAAGGACGCCGTAAGGTCTTTCCAGCCACGCCTCAAAGAGGGGACTTATCGCCATAATTGTGGCGTGCCCATGACGGGGTTGCGATAGTCGCTGACGCCATTCCACCATGAGATCACGCCGGAGCTCTGCCATGAAAGTTGGGCAGCTCGCTGTCCGACCATGCGGTAACTGTCTGGACCGAGCCCAAGTCATCGACGATGGTGCGCCCTGTTCCCGCGCGACTCCAGGAGTTGTCAGCAACAGCAGGAGCTCAGCTGGGTCGAAGTCTTTCGCTCCCACGAGCGGGGCATGATTTTCCCAACGAAAAAATAAAAGTTAGAGTTTTTTTTTGTTTGTAGGTCGTAATCTCTGAAAGTACTGCTCTGATTGCTGAAAATTTTTCACCAATAGAAAGCTGCTTGAATCCTGAATAACATAGGTTATATTTTATCTACAAGGTTGTTACCGCTGGCAAAAGCTAACTGCACTAATATTGTAAAGAGGTAAAGTTTATTTTTTTGTTTGTTAGAAATACTACTCTGACAGTACTAGTGCAATTGCAATTTTTTTTTCACTGATAGAAAGCTGTTTTATTCCTACCTTTCAATTGTGATAATTACAGACACAATTGAGAGACAATAGGTGCGCGAACGCCGGCGTTCGCTTGGGGTTTAATGAATTAATGACATAGGCTATATTTTACCTTCAAGGGTGAAGCCGCAGGCTAAAGCTATTTTTAATAAAGTGCTTACTTATTTAGTAAAAAAAACTCGACATGACCGCATGGGTGGTTATAAATAATGAAACACCGTACTTGAAACTCAACACACTCGTTAACGATAATTAATGTTTTATGTTAATGCTTATTAAGCAGGTTTCTGATTAATTTAACTTAGTGCTGAATTTAATCCGATAACTTATTTAGGTCGCCACAGAGCAACATTTACATTATGGGGGCTTGCTACTTGGGCTGCGAGATTATTTCAACGAGTCTTTTTTGTATTATTTATTGTTTAAAGTAGTGCTTGACTGCGATCACACCTGATGGTAAGCAGTGATGCAATCTCTGATATTGAGGCGCACTAGTTTATTAACTATAATGTTATCTTATAACGCAAAGGGCAACTGAAGGACATAGGTGTGGTTTTAATCAATAAAGCGGGAACTACAAACACATAGGTGACGCCTGAGTTATACACAGCGTCGCGTAGCGTTAATGTAGCTCTAAAAATCTAGTTGTCATATGAAATATAAAAAAAACTGACGCACCCTGATTGGCGTACGTGGCTCATGCCCGTGGCTGTGTGTGTGTGTTCTACATTGAAAGTCTGACACGACCTCTCACCACACTCTAGACCAGAAGAAGTCATTGAATGATTTTCCACGTAAAAAAACACTGAAAAATTTCAATCATTGACATTTTTAATTATTTTCCTCCTGTGAAATGAAAATTTCATTCAAACACCCAATTCAGTGCCTTTAAAGTCGCGTCAATCGGGACAGAAACAGCAAAATGGGATAATACGAGTAAAGTCACACGCAACGATTTGCCTGCTGCTATCTTCCCTACTAAATGGGTACCTACATGTCCCTTTTTTACGTGGGAAATAATCAGATAACTCCCACATACCATACATTCAGCCGAACATAAACCTCGAATCATTTTCGAAGTCGGTTAATAAAATATAGAGGATCATGTACTTGTTACCATTTTATTTTTCGTTTCACACGGTTTGTGCATTTAGCAAGTGACATGACACAGAAAGTATTAGGTTTTTACTTACCCAGGATATGGTATCGTCTAGATCATAAGAAATTTTTTATCTTGGTAGTATGTTCCCTTGGAATTATTTTCAAATCTCGCGCAGACAAAGCCACTAGTGGAGTCTAGTGGGATTATAATATACACCGCTAAATTTAATTGTTTTAATCTTAATAAAGTATCTTTTTTAAAAAACTCGTATTAATTTATGCATGTACGAAATTAATTTCTTTAATAAAATGTCAGCTGAGCGAGTTCAATGACCTATAGATAGTAGTCGGCGTTTTCTTAAAAAAAATAATTTCGTACATGCAAAAATAATACGAGTTTTGAAAAAAAGGTAATATATTTTTTAATTTTATCTGTACAAATCGATAGTGTTCCATGTACCGGATCGAACCTCCACGGGATTAAAACGTTTAAAATTTAACGGTGTATATCTCTAATTTAAAAACCTTTACAAAAACTTCCCAACCATGGCAAACAAACAAGATACAGTATATTCACTCAGTATTCACATTTGTTTTGTCCCGTAATTGGGCTATCCCTGTACAAGAAAGCGCTTAAGCGAATTAGATGGAGCTTTCAAAGTCCTCGCTTGAGCTCAAGTGTTCACGTATCGCCGTTAACAGAGTATTAACGGGATTTACCCATCCATTAAGCTGGTTCTCTTACTGACTGCTACCCTGACTTTATGCTTAGTACTTCGATCATGAAAATGTAGTGAGAATTCACTTTGGAGTTCTCTTCTAGTTAAATTCAGTGGCCATTTTAATCTATATACATAAAACAAAGTTGTGTTAGTTCTACCATTTATAACTGAAGAACGGGTGGCCCGATTCTAATGATCGTGATTTTATTAAGGCATACCTGTCAGGAGCGTGACGCATAGGACCGGTCGTTGTGGCGACGCTTGGGGGAGGCCTATGTCCAATAGTGGACGTCTTTCGGTTGATATGATGATGATATGGATGAAACCTGTCAGGTATACCCTAGCGTGTATAGCTACGCTAGGGTACACCTGACAAGTTTGCCTGTACAGTTGAGTTTTATAACTGTGCAGGTTTCGACACAAGCTCACCTGAAAGGTATAACTATACAGGCAAATCTGTCAGGTATACCCTAGTTTGTATACGTTGTAGCTACCTTCAGATTCTCCGCCTCCGATCTCCGTCCTGAATAGCAGAATGGCTGTTAAACTATCGGAAAAATCACATGATAAAAAAAAATCCAAATACATGGAAAAGTTACGGCAACTGTCAGTATATTAGCCTTAATCATTCAGTCAATAATTTTAGCTAAAAGGTAATCACTACTTACCTTTGACTGCTATACCTTGATCTCACGTACCAAGTTAAAGGGCGAGGCAGTAAAATGTTGCTCGGCCGAGACAGTGATGTAAGCGAGTTGTAGTGATAAGCACTCGGCCGAAGACTCGGCGTTGTGTTTATACATACCGAGTATTCGGCCGAGAGCACTGTCTCGCCCGTTTACTCGGTACGTGTGATCAAGGCATTAGTCTGAACGAAGATTGTTGGGTCAGTTTAAAATTGGTGTAATTTTGTATTATAAGTGTCTACATATCTGGACAATGTATGAAATTATGGAAACAGGTGCAATCTTGATGAAATATAGCTGGAATTTTTATTGTACTCTACCTCAGCAAAGTTTGCTTGTAAGGCTGATTTGATAAAATTGTTACTAAATACTGCAAAAATGTTAAAATGTGTTACATCTGTATTGCAATGGAAAACAAAGTGACCGTATTATGTACCATATTTTGTAAGGAAGAGATTCTATGAACATTCATACCTATATAATTTCATTTGTTTTATTTTTAGTTAGGTACTTCTATTTTACTAGTATAACAGTAAATAGTACGAACCCTATCGATAAAGGAAAACTAACATTACAAACGCTTTAATTAAAGTTTCAGGAATAATCCCGTCTTAAAGTGAAATTATTCAAAATATCTTTAGGTGCACTCTAGTGCACTTACATCCGAGCGAACTCAGACTAAGTGCATTTAAGTTCTGAGTTGGTCAAGTACCCACATCAGCCAAGATTCCCCAACATTCAAGCTAGAACTACATTAGATCATACACGTGACCGCGCTTGATTTGTACGTAGAACAACGTCGCGTGGCGTAGATCTAGTGTAGTGAGCAGTGTAGCTTAAAAAGTTAGAACTACATCAGACCAACGCACACTGTGGATCATGCCTGATTTGTCCGTAGAACGACGTCACGTGGCGACGCGTGGCGTCATGTAGCGTGTACCTAGTGTAGCTTTACAAGTCTCGTTTCCATATAAAATGTATGGAGACTGATGCGCCCAGATCAGTGTGTGTGGCACACGTGTGAGCAGTATAGTGCTACTTTTAAGCTAGAACTACATTAGACTGAAGCACACGTGTAACACGCCTGATTTGTACGTCGTACAACATCGCGTGGCGTATCACAAGGAGTGAATCAAGTGTTGCTCTACAAGTCTAGTTTCCATATAAAACGTATGGAGACTGACGCGCCCGGCTCGGCGTTCCTGGTTCACATACCTATGCGCAGTAAAGTTCTAACTTTAGTCTGATCGATGGACGGTTCGGCCATGTCAGTGAATTGAAACGTTATTAAGTATCTCTAAATTGATTCCCCGTTCGATCATCTGCTGGCGTTTCACTCAATGCAAATAGACAGATACGTTTATATCGAATTTTAAATGTGTGAGTCCGTCCTATAGGTATTTTGATTAATTTGTAAAATCTAAAAGCTTAATTCGGATTTATAAATTCGATTTGTAGAGTTAACTGGAAACAGTGCCGTTTTTTATCAAAGAGAGAGACTTTTTGAATAAACAACTCGATTGAAAATAGCTTTTAAATAAGTAATAAAACAGCCACACAGGCAGATATTTAAGGTTAACCAACGCTTGCCGAGGTCCTTCGAAAGACGGGTTTGTTTTTTCGAAGTGTAAAAATCATCCAGATGACATACCCTGCTCTCGGGCGGAGCGGGACATAGTGTTATCTTTTACTGACTAAAAAACCCACCCCCTTCCTTCGTTGCTTTTCATACTGGGGCTGAGCCTACCCTTTAGAAGCAGACCCTTGGCCCCAGTTAGGGTTCGGTCCTGCTGGACCCCTACGGTTGCTTACAACTCCTTGAGACGTGCGGGAACAGTGCGCGTCACCGACAACTTTGGCTCGGTCTGAGCTACGCATTGCTCGCCGTCCGCCCACGCCTACGATGCCAAGCCCGCGCCTAGGGTGGTCGATAGATGGGTGGTCATTTGAACACACCGAAATTAATCTGCACCCTGGTAGATAGGCCTTTGTTTCTGACTTGATTGTACGTTACAGATACTCAGAAGTCAAACAATCTGGCACCAGTCTTGCCAATGGTATTATGATACTTAGTTAATGGGTTGTGAAAGTCAGTGGCGATGGCGTACTGAAAGGCGAAGCGGACTGACAGAGTGAGTGAGACTAAGCAGACGGAGCGTACTGGAAGGCCTCATACAAGGTAGACCGATGACCTGGTAAGGGTTACAGGAATCAGGTGGATGCGAGACGCACAGGATAGTTCATTGAGGCAATACTTAAAGGAGGCCTATATCTAAGAGTGGATGTCTTCCGGCTGAAATGATGATGATAATAAGGGATGATTAGAGTGAGGTAGACAATCGTTCTACGATTAATATTAGTATTTGACGGTTACAGTCGAAGTTCTCAACTAAGGAACCGGCTGAGCAGATTGATTGAATTTATATTGAAAGGCATTGAGGCGGAGGTATCGAGTTGAAATTAAAACTAAATACTCTATATTTGTTGTTAGGTCACAAAAAATAAATTTTGCAATTCGGAAATTGTAGTTTGCACGGAACCCTCCATGCGCGGGTTCTACTCGCACTTGGCCGGTTTTTTTAAATTGAGGCAAGTAATCATATCATTTCTCCTACTCTAAGATGCGGTGAGATGGCGTGTCTGGCTTTTAGTTACTACCCACTTAAGAACTTCAGTTGCCCTTTGCGTTTAAAGGCCACGATAACTCTTTCAAAAGTTCCCATTTTTGCTTCATTACAGGCCAAATTTCGTATTCAAATAAATTATTCATCATACTTCATATCGAATGTATGTACCTTACATCAATATATCAGGTTGTTTCAAAGTTCAAAGGCTCTAATATCATAAATTACGCTATTATAATATTATTAATTGATTATCATTCCATTATAATTCGAACAGAAGTCCGTTGCGGTCACAGTTGCTTTGCGTGAACGTAGTTGCAGTTTGCGATGGAATGACAGTTGAGTACATATTGAAACAAGTGCAGAAAGTTTGTCATTGCAATCGAGGCAGAATTCGCACGAGCCGTACGCGAGTGTAATTTGAAGCAGAGGGCTACAGTGACAAATGTACACGCATATTAAACGACGTTTTTCAATACTGTAAGAGTATTGAAAAAAGTCGTGAGAAGAAATAAATAAACGAGGGTTGACCGGTTACTCGTGGGGTTCAACGCGTGCCAGCCTGATACAAAGAATGTAATAAAATTGTGGCGGGGGAGAGCGCGCGCACTTTTTTGCACTAGTGCGGACCTATTGAGTCTATTGCTTGCCTAAAAGCGGTTGGCCAGACCAGATTTTCGTGTAAGTGTATTAAAAACATATATTTTCAATGGCCTATCTAGGTAATTATAGTGCACACACAGTAACGTACCTACCTTTAGGGTTACCATGACGTTTAAAGTAAGATTGTTTTATTCTTATTCCAATGTGGGTAAGAGATGGCGCTAGATTTCTGTATAGCTCTGTCTCTTACCTACACTGGAATAAGATTAAAACAATCTTACTTTGAACGTCATGGGAACCCTGTCTACGATTACCTAGCTACCTGGTGATGCAAATATATATACTAGATACTTACTTTAGATCAATAAAGCAAGTTGTTACAAAGTTCGAAGGCTCCAATATCATAAATTATGCCACTATAAAAAAAAAAAAAAAAAATTCGTTATCATTCCATTATAATTGTATCAGCAGTCTGCTGCGTTCTGCCTGTCATGCAAAACAAGGGCAATAAGAACGCAAAAATACTTTCCAAGGGACTTTTATTTTTCCGCTCGCAATCTAGTCCATTTTATACTCAAACGTTTTGTTTCTAGGTCATCTGTAAGCTTCTACAAATTCACTCGTCCTCTGTTAACTTTGGCACAAGGACTTGAATATTCTAGAGTACTGTTTCTTTTTCATTTGGAAGCCATTCTTAGATACCATACGAGTGTTTAGGTACGTACTATTAATTTGACAATATGAAAAATAAGTATAATGTTATAATAATATATTCTACAACTATCACATAACGCCGTCTAGTTCCAAGTAAAGCCGAGCTTGTGTTATGAGTACTAGACAACTCACAAGCATACTTATAAATTTCTAAATACATACATTTATAGATAAATTACACCCAGACACAGAACAAAATATGATCATGCTCATCATCAAACATTTGACCTGGGTGGGAATCGAACCCACGACCATCAGTATAGCAGTCAGGGCCACTAACTACTAGACCAACAAACAGGCCAGTCAAGATCATATTTATTGCCATCCGCATAGGTTTTAAAAGCGATTTGTACCAATATATATAAAAGAGAATAGACTATTTATAAAAAAAAAATACGAAATTAACTTTATTTACTTTACCTGACGCCATGTTTTTCAAAACGGTCACTATTCGTTGAATTTATTTAAACGTTACAAGTCTGTAAATGAATATGTATGCAGTTAATTTGTCAAGTATGGCGTTTTGGTGGCGTATTTGAAAATACAACGTTAATATGCTATTTTTATGAGAATTGAAAAAAACACTTTTTCTGGACTCTATCTATAATACTTAATATTAAGAAAACGATTCCAAAAATCAATCAAATAACCTATTTCAAACTTATCAAAGTTTGATTCAACTTTTTTTCATATCATCAGTATCGAGTCCATACTTTTCAATCTCAGTTCTCATTTCTAATATTGTGCAGTCGAATGTCAGATGAAATCATTTCTGATCATGATCGATAGATAAAGTTTTTGCATTAATAACAAATTGGAATATAGTCATCGTATTATAATTTTCTCTTCGTCGTGAGAAAGAACGCTAGTGATATTGGCAGATGTCTGAATGATGGACGTTGTTGGGAAGTGAGACGTACACCGACCGCCTATTCAATTCTTAGACTATTCGAAGGAGTCAATGTCAGGCACTTGGATAAACAGTCCTCGTGAAAGTAACAAATCGACCTTTTGACTTGAAAGGAAAGTGGCTTTTTACTTTCGAGAATGCCAATCGCTTTGCTAGGCTTTGATATATTTTTTGTAAATCCGGGCTTTCTGAAAATTAATAGGTTCTTTGTTGTTACTTTCGTTCGTAGTACTTGAGTTTTAATTCTGGAATGAGAGTACTAAAAATTTCGAATTCGAATGAAATATGACAAATATTATGACACATGGGTAGACCGTGTCCTAAAATATAACAAAGGATGCCTTTGTTTGGAAGTTTCTATGTAACGTGATGTGGAGTTGAAAGAATACTTTGACATTTTAAATTTGCCTTATTAATCTATTCTTAAGGGGCCGGCGACGGATGAATTTTCATTCAAACGTTATACCACGCTCATTTGCAGTTGGATCATATTTCCAACATATTATGATGATATTCGGTTATAGACAATATTTATCTAGGTTCCTACGTCTTTCTTTTTTAAAAGAAATTTAAGCGAATTGTATTTCGCACTTTTTTACAGCGTAAATGGCAAAACATGCCATTTGACTTTTCCTGTATTAAAAATAACAATATTTCTAAGATTCTCGACGTAGGAACCTAGATAAATATTGTCTAGAACCGAATATCATCATAATATGTTGGAAATATGCTCCAACTGCAAATGAGCGTGGTATTACGTTTGTATGGAAATTCATCCGCCGCCGGCCCCTTAATATTATAAATAAGAGTAGGAATCTGTCAGTCTGTGTCATCATCATCACTTCAGCCGAAAGATGTCCACTGCAGGTGGACATAGGCCTCCCCCAATTATCGTCACAGTGAAAGGTTCTGTGAGTCTCGTATCCATTGGATTCCCGCAACCTTTACCAGGTCTCTGTGTTTATATCTAAAGGGTTGAATAGATTTACCATTGGAATAGACAATGTTCTAGAAAAGTTAAGTTTGATAATAAAACGATTCAATAAGTTTATAAATTCATAACTCGGGAAATTCGCAGTACCTGTATGGTTGGTGAAGTCCAATGACCTGTAGGTAGTAGTCGGCGTCGCGTACAAACTACCTACAGGTCATTGCACTCGCTCCGCTGAAGTTTTCTTAAAGAAATCAATTTCGTACTTGCGTAAATTAAATACGAGTTTTAAAAAAACGTACTTTAGGTATGTTTTAATTTTATCTTTACAAATCGATAGTGTTTCATGTACCGGATCGACCCTCCTCGGGATTAAAACTATCAAAATTTAGCGGTGTATAATAATATTAAAAAAATAATTCGTCAAAAGGCTCACCTGTTTAATAATGTAATATTCCATAACTACCACACGACGTCATCTAGTCCCAAATTAAGCAGTGTTTGTGCTATGAGTACTAGACAATTGATAAATATACTTATATATTTTTTACACCCAGACACAGAACAAATGATCATGCTCATCACACAAACATTTGTACTGAGTGGGAAATGAACCCTTAACCACGAGCATAGTCAGAGCCGCTGACCACTAGACCAACAGACCTGTCAAAATAGGGTACATACTGTCAAGGTCTGTTAACCAAACCAATACTAAAGGTTCAGAAACTTCAGAAAATTCAATCATTTCAGTGAGTTACATTCTCCATGTCTACAATGCTCAGTTTGTTGGTGACAACCCTGCCAACCGTCGTGACACGAGACTGTCCGTCCTGTCCGTCAGGTTTTCCGTTTGATTCTATGTATTTTCTTCAAAGTCATGTCATGTGCTCTTTGAAATTGCCCGTGGCTTTGCCCGCCTACATAAAATATAACCTTAGATATTACTCAGAAATAAAGCAGCTTTTGATCGTTGAAAAAATTTTAACAATCAGACCAGTACTTTCAGAGATGACCTCTTAAAAATATTAAGTGTAGATTTATTTAAAATTTTAGTAACACAGCTTACGCCAATGAGATACTATTACGTGCATGCATTAACATTATAAATAACTGCAAAACAAAATTGATAAAATAAAAAACAATAAAAATAAATATTACACATAAAAGCTAACATGCTTAGGATCATTAGATACATAAAAAATATATTTTTTTTTTAAATATTGTTGTTTATTTGAAAAACTGACCGAATACTTGATCACAAAAAGTTCTGTGTTAAAAAATAAAATAATAAAAATCAAATAATTAAAATCGAGTAAAAAACGCTGACCAAATAACGTTTCTTTTATAGGAACCCCCCTTAAATTTTTAACTATGTTTAATTGTATTAGGTAGGTTGTACTTGTTATAGCGGCAATAAAATTACACATTCTATAAAAATCATTCTCTACCTCTTATCTACACTAATATAATAAAGAGATAAAGTTTTTTTTTGTTTTTATGTTTTTTTGTTTGTAGGACAGGTAATCTCTGGAAATACTGGTTCGATTGCTAAAATATTTTCACCAATAGAAAGCTGCTATATTCCTGAGTGATATAGGCTATATTTTATATTTGCGGACGAAGTCGCGGGCAAAAGCTAGTAGTTTATAAGATACACACGGACGATACCGCTGACAGACGGACAGATATACAACATTATTTTTAATACATGCGAAGCCTAGATATAATTCGTTCAGAATTAGTAACTGAATCGATTCCAATCATTATTACACCATGTTATATTTTTTCCCAAAAATATTTAAAAAAAGATTACAAGTTGGACACCACCGACACAGGTACCGTGGCAGATCATAGCGGGTATTAGACGCCAGTGCACAGCTGGGTGCGGAAGCAAAACAACCCCTAAAGCTAGAACTACATTAGACCGACGCACACGTATTACACGCCTGATTTGTACGGAGAACGACGTGGCTTGGCGTGGATCTAGTGTAGCTCTACAAGTCTAATTTCCATATAAAATGTATGGAGACTGACGCGCCCTGATCGGCGTGTGTGGCACACGTGTGAGCAGTGTAGTTCTAGCATAAGTCGCTCGGGTGTCCCGGTGACCGTGTATTTACCAGATACCTTAACTGTCCTGTGATCCTAACTAATACTCGTATTATAAATGTGAAAGTGTGGATGTTTGGATGTTTGTTACTTAATCACGCAAAAACGGCTGAACGGATTTGAATGAAATTTGGCACGCTATAGCCTTTGACATGGAAAGATAGGCTACTTTTTATCCCGGAAAAACATTTTATTCCTACGGGAAAACACGTTTAAACTGCTGATAACCAAAGTACACGCGGACGAAGTCGCGGGCGGACACCTAGTAGTTTATAATACAATTTGGAAATTTTATACAGAGATTCTTTACATAAAAATACTAGTTTCAGGTTTTTTATATATTAAAAATGAGGTTGTACAGACAGACAGACGGATGGACAGGTTTAGTACCCTGAAAGGCGTAATAACCAAACGCTTATGCATATAATTGCTAGACTATTCGTAACCATGAAACGGTTTGTGAAAGAGAATTAGAAATTCATGTTTTTTTATGAAATTTTAAGGTTTATTGAATCGAAAGAGTCACCACGGCACTAGAACTCAAAAGGCAATTACAAAAACTCGGGTAGGTTTAGTCAGAAAAAAATTGGAAATCCCTCTCGCCCTACTTTGAAAAGGAGAATATTACACCCAAAAAAAAATGTAGAGCAGTTTAGGATGCCAATCAGAGTGAAAATCTCCCTTGTGTGGGCGATGAATGGGTTGTGAGTAATAAACAAATTATTCAAGACCGCCTATCTGACTTATTATGATGTAGGCTTTAGGTATCTAATTCACAACGAGGCGTGAGACAGTTTCTAAAGCCGGGTTTGCCCACGCGGCTGACAAAGAAACGGGGACCACGTTTGAGCGGTAGCAACATTTATCTACTCATCTCGCGTGAACTCAGCCTAAACCCTGTCAAACGGTGTGTACGTCACACAACGCTTCATCTCGTTGTCAAACTGGCTTCCGTACTATTGAATTCACTGACAGTCAATAGTATGGAAGTATTATTGACTTCGCCTACATGTATATTATATCTGGAGTTTAAACACTAGGGAATGAACTCACATGTACACTATTCTAAAATTACCTAAATAAGAAAATTTGGTGGTTCTACAAAATCCCAGAACACATTCTACGCGAAATGGAGTTTACAAGCTTGGCTTCGGATCGCTAATGGCTAATGCTTTTAAATCCCCAGATGGAAGAAAAGTTACTGTACCAAGTAACTGCCGATCTTTAACTTAATGTTGACCATATTTAGGTGTAATTTTCATTAGTCTGTGTTTTTATCAAAATCATGTGCCAAGAAGGTGAAAGAAATGTAGGATTAACTGTAATATTATTATTAGAAATTTTTTACATAAGTGTGTTTGTTATTGTTCACGCTCATCACGTTCACTGTTATCATTAAAACCATCTTTATAACTCTCTAAAAAACAGGTACAATGTGTCGTTTTAATAAAAACGGTTAATAAAAATTATTTTGCAAATAGGTTTTTTAATTAATTTTGTAAACTTTTTCTTCAATTTAAACTAGATGAGACCGGTGTTTCTTAGCTGACTACCCTGAGAAGAAACACCGAAACAAATCTCAGGTGGGGTTTTATTTTGTCTTCAAGTTGGAGAGATATGATCATGATTTTAGTGATTATAGTTGTGTAAATACATAAATGTATTTACCGCAAATAATTTTTTTGTTACTGCACTATCCGATACTGAGCTGCAAATAGCAAAAAACTTTTTTAGATTTATTTTATTCAAAGCATAACATTTTCAACTTGACATTATACATCTTCTTATGAAACAAAGAAACATCTCAACAAAAGTAAAAACAAAAACATTTCTTCCGCCTTTTCTTTTTATGGTGTGAAATATACGTCATTAGATGGGAACTATCCCCGTCCCAAGGGTAAAGTACTGTGGTAGAACATTTTACCGTTCCGCGCAATATTTCACCACCCTGTATGTATCTCACGTGGGACGTCTCGACAATTTATTTGAAAATGCATTTCTCCAGCATTCTACACGTTTCTTGTAGTACATTTTCTTTGCTGCATTTGATTTAATTGTTCTTGTAATGTCTTCATCTTTTTCTATACAAAATATTTAGGCCCAGTTTTAAAATTGTCAAAAAATAAAAGAAACGTGTTGATATTTATATTTTGATTACCTAGCGGCTTGTCCGGTGTAGTGTAGCTACTAAATAAAATAGCTACAACTACACCGCACCCCTAACTATTATTTAATGGTTTTTCAGATTCGTTCCAAGTTACATTCTAGGGTCTTTCTCAACCTGATTTCTGGCCACCGTAGGCACGGGCTTGTGGACAGTGAGCAATGGGTAGCTCGCTGTCCGGCCGTCCGGTAACTGTCCGGACCAAGCCCAAGTCGTCGACGGCGCGCACTGTTCCCGCGCGCCTTAAAGAATTGTCAGCAACAGCAGGGGCCCAGCCGGGTCGAAGCCTACTGGGGCCAGGGTTATCCGAAAGGGAACTCGAGCCCCGGTATGAAGGCTTGAAGGAACGAAGTGGGTTGTTTAGTCAGTAAGAGTCTGACACTATCTCCCACTTCGCTCCATAGGATGATTTTCCCCACCAAAAAAAGGTTCTTTCTCAAATACCAAAACAGGTTTTTAACCAGTTTATATCTTTTTATAGCGGTAAATTTATTTTGTAGACATTTACTTCATCATTCTTACTCCAAAAGCATATAAACAGAGTTTATTGTGTTAGCTTTAATGTATTTAATGCATCGCATGCCTCCATTTCCTTGATTAATTGTTTAGAACGACGCATAGAGCTGCTTTTCACACCTGCCTGTCATCCCGAGCCTTAGATGTTTAACGTTTTGTAAGGGTGAAAACAAACGATGAGTCAGCAACTTAGCACATGTTCAGATAATGGAACGAAGGAAAACTACACACACATTCTTCACAAAAGTTGTTGAAAGAAATAAGAATACTTCCTATCGATCGGTTTGCTTACCCCTAAAAAGCTTTGGGTGAGTAATAGGTTCGATTATCTCTTTAGCACGTTTATACAATCTTCATTATCTAGCGTCGGTTCAAGGTCTCTAAGAATAGGCGTAGGCTTAGTAAAACATTAGCCTGTAATTGTGCTAATACTCTAAGCTTTATCTTACTGGCTGAGTATTATAGGGCTCAAAAAGATATAATTCAAAGATAAAGTAATGTTTTTTTAGCCCTTAGTATTTTTTAAGAAGCTGTGCTGTTATTGGTTCATCATCCTCGATCATTTTTTTAACATTATACTTTTGAATTTTTTATTAGATAGTAGAATCGCAAGTTTGCAACACATGCACTCGGCACTTAGGCGCCCGAAAAACCCTCCTACATTTATTGTCATTCTTATTTTCAAATACGGAAATAAAGACATAGAGCTGTCTTCAATCGACCTCTCTTAATCTCTCTTCGATCTAGTAATGAAAAGCAGTTCATTGTTTGTTTTTTTGGTACCTACACAAAGATATTACAAACTGTACTTTATTCCACGGTTATCTGGTGCCTATGTTATTAAACACTAGCTGTCCGCCCGCGACTTCGTCTGCGTGTACTTTGGTTATCGTACTCTAAACGTGTTTTCCCGTAGGAATAAGATGTGTTTCCGGGATAAAAAGTACCCTATGTTCTTTTCCATGTATAAACTGTGTATAAATCCGTTCAGCCATTTTTGCGTGATTAAGTAACAAACATCCAAACATTCACACTTTCACATTTATAATTAGTTATTAGGATTTGTTTCTCGTCAAGCGCAAAATATTAACAAATAAACTTTGAGAAATAAATGTAACCGCATCATCGTTTTTTGTCTGTACACAAACAAAGACTACATAATCCATTCCTTTAGCGGGCGAAGTATTCAAAAATGCAGTAGCCAGTTTGAAGTCCAGCCATGAATTCTATAGAGAGTATCTAGGACGCACGGAAACCGGGCTAGGTCTAGTATGAGTAACACAAAGACTCTGTTATCTTTAAAGCGGTTTATCTTTACGAAAACTATTCTGTGAAAAATGACGAGTTCGTATAAGTTGAGTTCTTTGAAGAAGTTGCACGTCGAACGCCTTGCAAGGAATTTCACCAATGGAACACAATTAATTCAGAATCTGCTACTTTCTAACATCATGTCAGTGGAGTCATTAAAGAAGCGGCGGCGTAGCAGTGGGTCACATACGCTCCCATCAGACCAGCACTCCTCCAGGATTCCAAATGTACCAAATCCCATATCGATTACATTACATTTTGAAACAACGCTCTTTTTATGAGTTTTTCAAAGGATATTGATTTAAAATGAAAGAAACGGAAAATTTTGATGTCTATATAACAGAAAGTCTCTGCAATAATAATAATAATAATATTCCACAACTATCACACAACGCCGTCCAGTCCCAAGCTAAGCAGAGCTTGTGTTATGAGTACTAGACAACTGATAAACATACTCATATATTTCTAAATACATATTATAGATAAATTACACCCAGACACAGAACAAATGATTATGCTAATCACACAAACATTTGTCCTGGGTGGGAATCGAACCCACGACCTCCGGCATAGCAGTCAGGGTGACTGACCACTACACTAACAGGCCAGTCAAATGACAGTGTATATGATAAGACCAAATAGAAAATATATTGATATTTATATATACTGACGTTTCAGGAAAGATGTTGTTTCAAAGCTTAATTCTGTGGTCTTTTAAACTTTCTTAATTAAAACTGTTATGGTAATAGCAGTTGTTGCCTGCGACTCCTTTCGTGCAACTTTAAATCCCAGTTTGACCTGAGTGTTACGTTTAAAGCTAGCTTTTCTAGTAGCGCGAGCATTTACCATAATATTTTAAAACATTTCTATTATACAATCCTCCACTTTATTCAAATTAAAGACACTCACTCGCGCCATGTCAGTGCACCAACGAGTTTATAAGTAACTAGCTTTTACCCGCGGCTTCGCCCACTTACATAAAATATATCTTATAACAATTAGGAATAAAGTAGCTTTCTATCGGTGAAAAAATTTGAGCAATCGGAGTAATACTTCCAGAGATTACCTCATATAAACAAAAAAACAAACTTTACATCTTTATTATATTAGTGTAGACTAGCTGTGCCCGCGACTTCGTTCGCGTGGACTACATGATAAATTCTCCATATTACATCAGCTAGGTACCTGCCAAAAAAAAATCCCGTCAAAATCGGTCCAGCCATTTCAGAGATTAGACAAGGACAAACAGACAGACAGACAGACTAAAATTGTAAAAAATGTTATTTTGGTGGATGTACCGTAAATACTATTTATGCATGTAGCAAAAAGCAGTTATTTCAATATTACAAACAGACACTCGAAATTTATTTATATGTGTAGATAAGTTTTTTTCAGGTGGGAAATCATCCAATGACTTCTCCCGCTCTTGGGCAGAGTGTGTCAGATTTTTACTAACTAAAACCCACTGCTATATTCCTTCTGTGTCTTCGTTCCAAGGTGTACACACGCATAATTTATATAGCACAGTGTGAATAGTGTACGTTTTTTATATTTTCGGTGTGTTTTGTCTTTGTAGTGATCTGGATCTAGTTGTACTGGACACACTATTTGTTATTCTTTGTCTTTAATTTCTCATTTTTCAATGTCATGCATACCTGTTATTTGCGTGGTTACTGAAATGTCATTTTTTAGATGTAAGTTTTATTTGTACTGTAAGTGATTGTGCTGTTGGTATGCTTATTACTAATAAATAAATAAATAAATAAATAAATAAATAAATAAATAAATAAATAAATAAATAAATAAATAAATAAATAAATAAATAAATAAATAAATAAATAAATAAATAAATAAATAAATAAATAAATAAATAAATAAATAAATAAATAAATAAAAAAATAAATAAATAACCCATGACACCTACGCTTCGACCCTACTGGCCCCATACGGGCTGACATCTCCTTGAAGCGCGCGTGGAACACTACACCCATTGCTCGCAGTCCGTACCACCCTACGCGTACCGCCCACGCATATGGTGAAGAAATTAGTTTACGGTCGAATATATCTGTAAAACCATTTTACAGGACATTGCTTGCAGGAAAAATAGCCATTGGGGCTGAAAGGTTCTAAAGTAGTAGTAGTTAGTATTATTTCTGATGTTGTACACTGACAGCCTTAAATCTTTTTCCTTTCTTTCAGTCCATCCTAAGGTGGTCTGTAAGAAATTGCCCTGTGCGATAAGACCGCCTATTGTACACTTATTTTTAATAATGTTTGACCTGAATTTTTTGGTTATGTGGTGCACAGTCAAAGAATATAATAAATAAATAAATCTAAACTAGTATTAAAAAGAGGGAAAAATTGTATTTTTGTGTGTATGTTTGTAATGAATAAACTCAAAAACCACTGTGCTGATTTCAAAAATTCTTTCACCATTGGAAAGCTACATTCACCCTGAGTAACAAAGCCCGTGAGAAACCGGGACGGATTGCTAGTAATAAATAAAGTGGCGACCGCGTACCGGAAGACTCAGCGTTAGAAGGATCGTACAAGGTGGACTGACGATCTGGTGAGGGTTGCGGCAATCCGATGCATGCCAGATGCATAAGACGAAGGAAGACGTAGCATTTTAAAGCCTCTCTCGGCCTTCAGCAATTTACACGAGCCTTAAAATTGTAATATTTAAAAAAATCTAGTTGTCTCTATGGCTTGGCTGAGTATATTTTATGAACAAAGAAGGAAACGAAAGAAAGGAAATATATTTCATGTGAAATGGAAGTGGAGCACATAAATAAACAAGTAGGAGGATAGGACATGCTCTAAATGTCAAGAGCCTTGCTTATTGTCTAAAATATTTTAGTCAGGAACATTTTGTGACTGAATACTTTTTGATAGAGGTCCTAGACAAAGGCTAAAGATATTCTCTCAACGAAAAAGATTGTCGAAATGTTTGTATAAGATTGACAAGCCTATGGGCAACTTAGTTTGGTATTCGTCATTGTTATCGTATTTTGAGCTATTTTAATAATACTATTTTTTATTTAATTATAATAATGAATTAAATGACCAATGCAGAAGTTTACTAAAATGTATGGCAAATATTTTAGGTGATTTTTGTAAGTTCTAGTACTGAAGATGCAGCGTTAAAAGGCCTCCCCCAAGGTGGACCAATGACCTGGGAGGGCCGCGAGAATCCGATGAAATTAACATGCACAGGACCGGTCGTTAATGGCGACCCTTGGGAGAGGCCTGTGTCAAGCAGTGCCCAACTTTCGGCTGAAATGATGATGAGTCTAAAATAAAATTTCGATGGGTGCGTAGAGGTCATCTGCATTTTTGTAATTTTTGCCATAAACTAAAATATCCCCTCGAACGCCAGGGGTTCATTGACCCGGAAAATTGCACTATTTACGTACCTAAATCACCAAAAAAAAAACTAAAGATAAAAAATAAAATTTCTGTATTTTTCTTCTTCCTGGAGATCAAAGTTGTACAGACGTATGTACAATCTGCGCTCGACGGGATATCAATTCCACAAAATACAAATCTTCTTTCACGTGTTAAAGTTACAAATAATATGGTAAAATCTGTCAAAATTACCACATTGTGTAATGTTATGATATTTTTATTAAGTTCCTGCAACTTTTCTTATCTTGCATAGATATCAATTTAGTCATTCAGTGTACGAGTACGATGCAATGAGATATTTCATATTAATAATATGCACTACCATAGTGCATACAGGGATAATCACCAGTTTCTACCACATTCCATTAAAAGCATCTAAAAGGGCCTCTGCGAGTTGGTTTCGGCTCCTCGTAAGCCTTCCAAAGGTCCAGGACCTCAGGATCCTGAGATAAACAAATATATAAATAATAATAATAATTTATAATAAAATATATAACTATACCTCTAAATGTACAATTTGGCAAACAAGACCTGCGCATCAGCAAATTGTATTTGCCGAATCAAACATTCCAAACTACTACCTATTGTTGATATTAAACTTTGGCATCCGATTGATCTATTATTATCTAAACCATAAATGTTTGAGTTTGCTGAAATACAACGATATTGAAGTCTCACTATTAAATTCGAGTAGCCGTTTAGATACAATTCGTTGCATATTTACGAGCTAACTCGATTAATCGAATGAGTCATTCAATCGAATAATGGGATTAGTTTGTACGTTATGAGTTTATTTGAACGACTATATATCGATAACTTTTTCAAAATTTAACAAAGGCTACGTTTAAGGTTTGGAAACTCAGCCCTAATTAATTTTTATCAGCGTTAAGTAAATTACCGAAAGGCGCAAAAGTGTCCCATGCAGGGAAATAGCCCCGATTTAAAAGTTGGAGGTCACGGGTTCAAACTCAGCCAGGTATATTACTTTTTGTAACTCATTTTATCATCGTTACTTTCAAAACAATGAAGGATAACATCTTCGGGGAACCGGTCTGTCTTAGAACCAAAAAATCGAAGACGTGATGTCCACCAATCCACACTGGGGCCGCGTGGTGGATTACGATTCATTCCCTGTCCTAAAGAGGATAACTCAGTCCCAACAGTGGGAAACATTATAAGGCTGTTTATTGTGTGGTGAAAACCATTAGAAGACTTATTAAAATTTAAAACTAGCTTCTGCTACCGGCTTGCTTTATGCACACGAAAGTACAGAGACAGTCCTAAAGCCTTATGCATTTTCTACCAGTCATCCTTAGGGTGATGCAGAGTAATATAGTGGTAGGTGCATTAAAAGAGAGAGAAAAGGTTGAATACAAGAAAAGAAAGAAAGAAGAAAGAAAGAAGAAAGAAAGAAAAACAGTTTATTTACGCGTTAAAGACGCAAACTTAAAAGTAGGTAACAGAACAAAACATCAAAATAGGGAAGATATGCGTCTCCTCCGCGTAAAACGGCCGAACGCTCAGCATAAAGCTGCGGCCTCACGCATAATGCGTTGAGCTCACAGCGCTGGTTTTCAGCGTGGGCTGGTCGCTGTTTCGACATAAAAACGCTGGAACGGTGCAGTAAACTAAAAATAATTATAGATAAATTATAAATACAAATAAAATAAATAGACAAATATAGATAATAGATAGATAAGGTGACAAATACAATTTTATAAAGTGGCAACACCACGACGCGTTCATAGCTAAATTTGTGCAACTCCTTTTCTGTGGTAATTTCATACACTATGGCAAAGACACTAATACGTGATTGGACTATTGGACGCGACCGTGATGCTGTTGACGTCAAAAAGGATATGTCTGCATGGTGACGACAAGTAAATGGTTTTTGAAATTCATCATGGTTCAAATTCTTGTAGATAAATTGTACTATAAACCACAGATAATATAATACAATATATACTCAAGTTAATAAACTGCATAAGTATGATAGTAAATATATTTAAATAATTGGTCCAAATCGACAATTGGAAAACATTAACACTGTATTATACCTCCAACTTCTTGCAAATTAGCTTGCGAACTTTAGTTTTTTGTCGTATTCTCTGAAGATATAAAACTAGTAATAATAGGTACATAATTATTATTACTTATGTAGCAAAACTCCAGAGAAACAAGCAAGAGGAAGCGTAAAATGCGATAAGATGTTTCGATAATCCCGGATTAAAATCAGTCGGTGATTGATCAAAAAGAACAAAGTCGGTTAATCGCGATTACAAACCTTTTTATCAAGAGCTTAAGTAGGTATATCTTTTTCGACTTATTTCAATTTAATAATGTATTTTTTTTTATTTTTTTAAATTAGAAACGATCCATATTTTGTAAGTAGAGTAAGTACTTAATATTATGTTAATCGCAATTGTACACAAACACATTATATTTAATGAAATTACCCATTTTAATTACAATCAAATTACAAAGTACAAGTTTGCGTAAAATTATATAATATATTTAGTCGTTATGCGTAGTTAATTCATTGGAATACCGAGGGACTGGAACAATTTGCCTGCTGCGGTCTTCCCGTCTGATTATAATTTAGGTGTCTATAACGCAAGAGTGAATAGGCTCTTAATAAACTAGTGCGCCTCATCATCACCGATTGCTCACCATCAGGTGGGATCGCAGTCAAGCACTAGTTTTAAATATCAATTTAAAAAAATAAATAATAATAAAAAGTACTAATTTTAGACCATAGTCTTTAATTATTATGTTTGTAATCACACTTCCTTACAACGGCTCTTCTTCACTCGCCTATCGCCAACGTCCAGCAAGGTATAAATGCTTTGGGCACGCCACAATCATGGCGGTAAGTCCCCTCTTTGAGGCGTGGCTGGAAAGGCCTCACGGCGTCCTTACCTTCCGCATGACGCAGGTCCTCACCGGACATGGTTCGTTCGGGAGTTTCCTACACCGGATTCATGCGGAAGTGACGCCCGGGTGTCGCCACTGTGCGGAACGCCCGGAGGACACGGTGGAGCACACAATCGAGGTGTGCCCTGCTTGGGCGGAGCATCGCCGTGCCCTCGTGGGGGCGATCGGCGGCGGAGACCTCTCGCGCCGGGCCTTGGTTGAGGCCATGGTCCGGAGCGAGGAGGAGTGGCAGGCGGTCGCCGACTTCTGCGAAGCAGTAATGCTTGCAAAGGAGGAGGCCGAACGCATCAGGCAACGGCGTATTCGCCGCCGCAGTCGCCGGGATTCTGATCCCGATTTCCGGCCAACGTAGACGCGGGCTTGCGGACAGTGAGCAATGGGTAGCTCGCTGTCCGGCCGTCCGGTAACTATCCGGACAAAGCCCAAGTCGTCGACGGCGCGCACTGTTCCCGCGCGCCTCAAGGAGTTGTCAGCAACAGCAGGGACCCAGCCGGGTCGAAGCCTACTGGGGCCAGGGTTATCCGAAAGGGCGCTTGAGCCCCGGTATGAAGGCTAGAAGGAACGGGGTGGCTCTTTTAGTCAGTAAGAGTCTGACACTATCTCCCGCTCCGCCCAAGGGCGGGGGATGTCAATGCATGATTTTTCCCACCATAAAAAAAAAGGTATAAATGCTTTTTGTATCATCTAACGCAATCCAACGCAATGTTTTATGAAGAGGTTATCTCTGCTAATTCCGACATTGACTTATATTGTCAAATTGTATAAGCTGTGGATGCCTTTAATTGACATATTTACCCAGAATTTAATGTCTACAAAATTACCTACCTGTATAAGAACTTGTTAATTTGTCGTTGGTGTTCCTTATTAAAAATAAATAAATAAATATGATGCAAAAGAGAGATAACGCCTCAAAACTCTGTTGATATTCGGTAATTCCGTGATTTACTTGAATATTTCACAAAATTTGTTCCAGGAATTTTTTTTTTTTAAAACCCTAGAAAGCTTGTGAGAATAATTGTCATCATTTAGAATCCCAATTAAATGTGTGTAATATATGAGTACATTAAGTAGGGCCAAAGTTCTCGTAAAATAGCAGATTTCCAGAAGTATTTACTGGATTAGTTTTACGGATAAAAAGTATCTGTGTTATTCTAGGAAATGGTTTTTCAATGAAACTTGATACGCCGGTAGCAGCGTAACAAGTTTCATCAAGTTTTTGCGTGAAAAAGTAATATACATCCACCCGTACATCCATGCCGTGTTGACGTTTATAATATAAGGATATACAAACAAAATAATCATGACGAGTTGAATATTTATGTATAATAGATAGATAAGATAAACTTTATACAATGTGAGAACCGTTGTCAATTTCAATCAAGGCACTATTTCTGTTAAAAGAAAGAAAGAAATGGTTTGGCAGATTATTATGACGTGGGTAACAAGATGTGGGTATACAGGGTAAACATCTTGATACTATTATCTTTATATCTATTTTATATTTGATCAATTTTTTTCGCAATATGAATAAAAGACAGGTACAGTGCGTCCCAAATACGAATAGAATCGCTTGCCATGTTGTGACGTCACTTCAAACTGTCAAATCGAAGAAATTGGGTAGGGTGAGCAAAACCAGAAATTTTTAAAATTTTAGTTTTATTATATTTACGAATCGTGAAGGTGGACCGATGACCTGGTGAAGGTAGCGGGAAACCGATGGATGCGAGACGCACAAGAACGTTCGTTGTGGCGACGCTTGGGGGAGCCCTATGTCTAACAGTGGACGTATATCGGCTGAAATTTATTTACTAATTTTATATGTTTATGTGTTTTAAAATCTGATGTTCTCCATTAATGTAGTGATTGTCTTTAAGTGTTGCAGCACTTGAATAGTATATAAAATGATTACCTTTGTTAATTCCCAGTGCCCGTAATGTTGGCGATCCTTAATAAATAAATAAATAAATAAATAAATAAATAAATAAATAAATTAATAAATGATGATGATGACGAATCGTGAACGAAAAAAGTTTAATTAGAATTCTGTTCTTCACTTTTGCTCATCTCTACGTCACTGTGTTAAGGTCTGAGTAGTGGCGAATGGAAGAATAAGGCGAATTGTTCCTAACAATGAAAATAAGAAAGAATAATAGATGGGTTTGTTTTACTAATTATGACTTAAAAGAAAATTTTTAACAAATTTTTATTAAACAATGACGTGTTTACTTCATCTAGATTTAGATTAATATTAAGGAAAAAAAAATTATCGATACGCAAATAAGTTTTCTTTGCAAACTGTACTTTTCACTCAACATTTGACAGATCGAGGTTATTCACTTTCGTATTCTTATTTGGAACGCATAGTAAATGACAAGCTCGACAGAATTTCAATGCAGTTGGGAATTTGTTGAGATAGTAAGCATTCTTGTGTGTCTTACATAAAGAGTTATTTCCTTCAAGGGCCTGGAATATAGTATTCTGGCTTAGACACATATAAACAAAATCGAATAAAATTTAAACTTAAGTCTAATTCATTAAACCCCAAGCGAACGCCGGCGTTCTCGCATCTATTGTCTTACTATTGTGTCTCAAATTGACGGTATCTGAAAGGTTCATTATATATTTTATTTATTTTTTTAATTTATACACACAGTGTCTACATATCTCCTCCAACTGTCCTATCGCAGGTCTACTGGAAGAAATTTTGTTAGAAATAAGCGTGTGTCTCAAATTAACGGTATCTGAAAGGATAAACAGGAAATAATAAAAAAATTGGACACCTTGTTTTGAGGAGAGACATCATCAAATGATTTCTTTCTCTCTAGGATGCAAGGAAAGGTCTTATCAGACTTTACTGATCAAAACATATTTGTGTCCTACAGTTACTGTTTGCTATTTAGACCCACGGTAACGTATTCAAACGTTCCTACAGTCCAAGAATTACTTATCTTTTTTTTTTTGAGTTCAGAAATCATCCAAAGACTTCTCTAGTTTTAAATTGGAGCAAGAAAGCGTATTAGACTTTTACTAATTAAAATCGCTCCTGTTCTTCAGTTGTCCTTTGCTTTTAGAACAACGGTTTCCATTTCAGACACCTCCGTGTACTGCTAATATGGTGAAAGTTCGTATAATATGTATGTTTGTTACTTTCTAGACGTTCAAACGGCTGAACGGATTTGGTTGAAATTTGGCATCAGGATAACTCATGTCCTGAATTAGCATATAATAGAATTGATTTGTTAGACCGATCATGAATGATTTTACGTCTTTTTTTTCTGGCACATAATAGTAGTAATTTGATAGATCGATCATAAATGTATTTAAAAAAAAAAAAAAACTTAACATTTTACGTATTTGTTTTTACCAAAATTAAAAAATACAAACAGCTTTGGCTGCCAAGCATTATTTAGAGCTTCAGTGAAACGAATGGATCATAACTTTTGATAAAATTGGAAGATCTCTCCAATATTACATGTCGTATTTCATAAAACTGGAACAAAATTTGAATTTTAGTAAAATAAACTAAGTAATAATAAGGCTAGAGTGAGTAAACTCTTAATAAATTAGCATCATGCATCACTACTTACCATCAGGCAGGATCGTAGTCAAGCACTAATATATATGAATAAAGAAAAACACGAAAATTTCGCTGTATATATTGATA
Organism: Mythimna albipuncta; assembly: GCA_929112965.1. NCBI lineage: Eukaryota > Metazoa > Arthropoda > Insecta > Lepidoptera > Noctuidae > Mythimna > Mythimna albipuncta. The sequence goes on from OV815973.1 coordinate 7,156,900, forward strand.
CAAGTACAGTTTTCAAAATTAAATACTCGAATAAATCTTTTTTATTTCATTAAAATAATATTTTATGAAATCAAAGGAAAGCATTTGAAATATTTTTCATTAAAAGCTCAATTTTCATGAAGTTGTTGAGTAATATACGGATACTTTATTGATTTAATCAAATTAGCGTTTGCTGTATAACTGGCTTTGAATAGCAGTAATTTATCATCATCGGTATCATCTCATTTATTATTGTTATTATTATCTCTTTATTTGTTTACATTTTTAAATTTAATCATATATTCTGCGAGCAATATGTCAACAGTAATTGACTTGCATTACCCTATATATTTAAAGGAGAAAAGACTGACTGACATAATTATCAACGTACAGCCAAAACTATTGGTACTAGGAGCGTGAAATTTTGCACAATATTTCTTTTAATGACGTAGGCGAAGAAAGGATTTTTCAAAATTACCCCCTAAAGGGATGAAACGGGGGTCAAAAGTTTTTATAGAGAAACCTACTTTCACGCGGGCGAAGCCGCTGGCAGAAGCTAATATCGTATATAAGACCTTTATGACATTTCGTCCACTATTTTTGCACCCGACATACAACCGCTCTTACTGTCCCCGCACACGGGCCACAAAAAAACGTCACTTCAAGCTTCTTTTTGAGGCGGCCATTTTTGTAGGTCGTGTGTGGCGGTGCCGCCACAAAAAACACTCAATGCGGTTTCAAGCTTCTCCGGACACAAGGTGCGCGTACTTCAGCTGTTTTTGAGGCTACTTTTAGCTTTTTTTTGTGGTCGTTTCTAGCGTTTTTTTTTTTGTTGTAGCGTTTTTTTTGAGGGCCGTGCGCGGTTACGCTTACTTGATTATGACGTTATTAATATCTAGACATTTTAGAAACACAGATTATTATGTATTTTGCGGAGGTTTTAAAAATCAAATCATATTATGTAAAACTATATATCCCGTAAAACCTTTGCAAATTGTTAATTTAGTTTATAACAGCCTCGACTTTTTTAGGGTTCCGTAGTCAACTAGGAACCCTTATAGTTTCGCCATGTCTGTCTGTCCGTCTGTCGGTCTGTCTGTCCGTCCTCGCTTAATCTCTGTGACCGTTAGCACTAGAAAGCTGAAATTTGGTACCAATATGTATATCAATCACGCTGACAAAGTGGTAAAATAAAAATTGTTTTTTTTTTTATTAGGGTAGCCCCCCTGTATGTAAAGTGGGAAGTGATTTTTTTTTTAATTTCAACCCTAGTGTGTGATATATCATTGGATAGGTATTTAAAAATGAATAGGGGTTTACTAAAATCATTTTTTTCTTTCTACGAAACTACGTTCTACAAAATAATTTCTGGACTAAGTTTGTAGTATAATCGTATATGCAAGCATTTTTTTAAACTCGTAAGTGGGCACACTTATTGTGACGGATGGGAAACTACGGAACCCTACACTGAGTGTGGCCCGACACGCTCTTGGCCGGTTTTTTTTCAATTTAGTGCCCCACACACGGGCCTCAAAAAAATGCTAGAAGTGATCACTGAAAAAAAGTTTTTTATTGAGGCGGCACCTCCGCACATGAGCCACAAATAAAAGCCGCCTCAAAAAGAGGCTGAAAGCGGCGTTTTTTTGCGGCCCGTGTGCGAGGACAGTAATATTTATGTCTTCTTCGTAGAAATGGTAAACACCTGACTTCGTTAACATTATAAATATTAAGGGCAATAACATACTTACTAATTTTATAAAGACAAAAGTTTGTTAGAGTATGTGGCTTTATTTTTTTGTTACTTAAATATAAAAACAAAAATTTAGTTTGAGTTATGTTATGCGATGCATTCGCCGTGCGAACATATTTATGACTATATATAGCGTCCTTAATAAATTTCAATAAAACTGGAACCTGAAGTATATCACAATTAGTCAAAATGGGATTCCGCATTCATTATGAATTTTTTATAGCCGGCTTCAAACATAATCAAAGAAGTTATGCATTCGATGCGTATTTTTAATGTCAACACAGACCCATCTGTGCCTGTGCTTTAATATAACAGTTTTATTATCCTGACCTGATAATAATTTACTACGTTTTTATGATCGGTCACTCTTATATTATGTCTTCTTTGCAATTTCAGGTTTCAGTATTTCCGATAAAATATTGTAAAGGTGATAGCCAAGCTTTTAGAAATGAAGAAGGTATTGGAGTAAACTTAGAGTTTCTTTATTACCGTCTTTAAGTCAAGAGTGAATAGGTTGCTGAGTGCTTGAGTGAATGAATGCTTGAGTGAATAGGTTGATGTGATCAACGATGGAGCACCAGAGATGGATGCTCTACCATTGGCCATATCATCGCTTTCCATCAGGTGAGATAGTGGTCAAACACGAGTCTATCAATAATAAAAAAAAAAATATATACAGGGTGTAAGGGAAAAATCTTCGCGAACTTTAACCATTAAATCGTGGTAATTAGAGACACAATAGAAAGACGGTATGCGAACACCGGCGTTCGCTTGGAGTTTAATGAATTAAGGGCTTGCTCAGTAGACGAAACTGCACAACTTTCGACGAGATTTTTTTTTTTCAGGAAAGGTAAAATAATCAGCTTCTTCATACAACCTGTCCAACCTAGTTTATAATATTGTATGGAGAGGCCGATATTTTTTTTTGTTTCTCAAAAAAAAAACTTGTCGATGGATCTCCAGTTTTGTCTACTGAGCAAGCCCTTAAAGGCTCGAGCAGACCAGATGCGTATGCGTGCCAGACGTGGTTACGTCGTAGTAAGGCGCGTAGTTGCGGCGTAACCCGATGTCACACCGGGTTACGCATACGCATACGTCTACGCTTACGCAATCGAGCTGAGTACGCAACGCAGGCCCATTGCATGCCCGGCTGCGGTAGTTATATTTTATTTTACTGTTTTTTTTTATAATGATGCATGAGATTCAAACTGAAACAAGTCAAACAAACTTGGAAGAAAGCGCATTAATACCTCTAAGACCATTGAATTATAAAAACCCATAGGGTTTTTTGTATATCAATGTCTAAGACGCACTAACACAAGGTCACCTAATGATGCAATTATTATTAGGGAAAAGTTTGTTACAAATTTTAATAGCTAAATAACTACATACCTTGTATTTCGGGAGCTCCGGCGGGATCTCATGGTGGAATGGCGTCAGCGACTATCGCAACCCAGTGCTGGGCACGCCACAATTATGGCGATAAGTCCCCTCTTTGAGGCTTGGATGGAAAGACCTCACGGCGTCCTTACCTTCCGCATGACACAGGTCCTCACCGGAAATGGCAAGTTCGGGAAGTTCCTGTTCCGAATCAAGGCGGAAGTGACGCCCGGGTGCCGCCACTGTGTGGAACGCCCGGAGGACACGGTGGAGCACACAATCGCGGTGTGCCCTGCTTGGGCGGAGCATCGCCGTGCCCTCGTGGGGGTGATCGGCGGCGGAGACCTCTCGCGCCGGGCCTTGTTCGAGGCCATGGTCCGGAGCGAGGAGGAGTGGCAGGCGGTCGCCGACTTCTGCGAAGCAGTAATGCTCGCTAAGGAGGAAGCCGACCGCATCAGGCAACGGCGCTCTCGCCGCCGCCGCCGGGATTCCGATCCCGATTTCCAGCCACCGTAGGCGCGGGCTTGCGGACAGTGAGCAATGGGTAGCTCGCTGTCCGGCCGTCCGGTAACCGTCCGGACCAAGCCCAAGTCGTCGACGGCGCGCGCTGTTCCCGCGCGCCTCAAGGAGTTGTCAGCAACAGCAGGGGCCCAGCCGGGTCGAAGCCTACTGGGGCTAGGGTTATCCGAAAGGGCGCTCGAGCCCCGGTATAAAGGCTTGAAGGAACGGGATGGGTTTTTTAGTCAGTAAGAGTCTGACACTATCTCCCAAGAGCGGGGGTTGTCATAAGATGATTTTTCCCATCGAAAAAAAAAAAAAAGTGCAGCACCGAATTTCCTCCCATAATAAACTTTTATAAGATACATTTTTGTACTCCTTACTTTTAGGATTATAGATGTATTCATATTTACTCATAATTTCAATAAGCTTTTCTTTTTTGTCACTATTCATTTTAAAAACCAAGCAAAACTTAGTCCCGGTTTGTAATAAAATACAACTGACTGTTTTTACGCGCGTAGGGTAATGCACAGCAAACGTACGTGCGTGTTCAAATTGGTTCGGTGTGACTTCCAATATGGTGCGCCATTGAATACAACGTCATCAACGCGACGTTGCCGCTCTACTCTGCGTAAGGTACGGCGTAAGTCACGCAGCCTGTTTGTGTCTTGGGAGCTGCATTGCGTAGGGCTACGCTTTACGTCAACGCGCACGTCTACGTTACGCATGCGGTGTGTCATGTCTCATACAGTTGCATACATTTCAACTCAGCGATACGTGCATGTCTACGCTTACGTCTACGCATACGCATCCGGTCTGCTCGAGGCTTAAAGCTTGCGGACACCTATCCCTTACACCCTTTATGTGTAATAAGTATTCGGTAAAACAGCACGATGGTGAACGTCGTGGTTGAGCGATTGTCTGTTGCGCTGCGTGTTCTATTTCCGCGCAGAATAAATTATTTTAATATTAATAATATTTATTTGCAACAAAAAACACGGTATTAAAAGGTGTCAAAATTAAAGCATACAAAATTATAGCGTCCACATTACAGTTCATTTTTGAGAAATTCCTTAATACAATATAATTTATTTTGGTTGAACCGACTATATAATTTAATTTTTAAAAGTCTGCAATTTAGTACTTTAAACGTATTTGGTAATTTATGAAATACACTCAAAACTACAGTTTTATTATATTCAGCACACCACGGTTATCTCGTCTGTGTGGCCTATAGATAGTTGCGTCGGGTGTGAGTGTTTCGTGTATGTGACTTAATAATAATAATAATAATGTATGTGTTTTAGTTTCCTTTTTGTATGTGTAATGGTGAACAATAAAGTATATGATAAATAAATAAATAATCCTTTATTATCAGGCAACTAAAGCCCATAGATAAATATGAAATAAATATATAATCTTACAAAATAATAAGCTAATGAAGGGGAATCGTATGTCTTGGTATGGTCATGTTAAGAGGAGGGATGAAATGCATGTTACTAAAAGAATTACGAGTAAGTATACATGTGGATGGGTGTAGACTTGTAGAGGAAGAAAGAGGCCAAAAAGATGGATGGATTATGTGAAGAGTGATATGAAAGAAAAGGAAGTTAGTAATAGCATGACGGGTGATAGGATAGAATGGAAGAAAAAAACGTGTTGCGCTGACCCCAAATAACACAGGACAAGGGCAGATAGATGAGGATGATCATCATCTAATAAAACCAACACTCAGTGAAAATATATTTTAAACTTGTCTGAGATGTAGGTACATTCGTCTGGTCAAAACACCCCTTGTTTCTACTTCTTTTTTATTATATCTAATTTATGGTATGTGTCCTACCTGACAGAATATTTTTTTTTGTGTTTTTTTCTTTTTAGGGTTCCGTACCTCAAAAGGAAAAAAAAGAACCTTTACAAGATCACATTGTTGTCCATCTGTCAGTCTGTCTGTTAAGACCTAATCTCGGGAACGCATGGAGGTATTGAGTTGAAATTAAAATCAGATAGTCTGCGGTCCCTTAAAGCTATGAAAAAATCAAACTTCTGAGTTAACCAAAAAAAAAATATCTATATAAATATATTATATACTGCCGTTTATGTCGCAAAAAAACGTATACTTCGACACTCTCAATGGATTCAAAATTCATAGGGTACTCTGTTGACCCAGAATCCTGAAATTTGGGATGAAACAAGGTCTTATAGCACTAATAGGTATGAAAAAAATTAGGAAACTGTAAATTTGTAGTATCGTCACAAAAAAAAAAAAATAAGATGCGGTAAAATCTATAAATCTCAATTCTGGAATTTAACTGGGTAAGTTTGTACGAAATCCTCAGTGCGCGAGTTCGACTCGCACTTGCCCGTTTTTTTTTTTGGTATCGTTATATTTGATAGAATAATATTTCACTAAGATTTTCGTTTATAATTGCTCTTTCATTAAACAAGACGAAGTATACTCGATATAAATCAGTCAAGTAAAGGTTACCGGGCACCTTTCGGCTTGCCTAGGGAAAAGATAATCTTGTTCCCAGTCAAGCTCGTAAAGCCTCCCCACGCCAACAATTTGAAAACCGACATATTGTGAAGCATCTAGTGTGTTTTAAACGCCCGCTTGTTATGTGAATCGGAGGATGAAAATATAATCAAAGACATGAATAAATTGATTGTTTTGTTAAAAGAGGAATTATTTTATTAGAATTTGTTGAATAAGTTCTCATAAAACATCAAAGGAAAGGTCATTTGAAGGATTCAACAATAACTGTTTATTCTCCTCGTTTCAATATAGGTACCGGAAAGTAGTTGCAAGATAGTTCAAAAGATCCATCGTATCCCTGGGACACAAAAGTTGAAACTGGAGAAACACGATCATTTTAGTCATGTATTAATTTCTCCTACTTGATTTTTTTTGTTATTGATAGGCACGCGTTTGACCACCATCTCACTCACCTGATGGTAAGCGATGATGTGGTCGACGATGGAGCACGCTTGCCTAGAAGTAACCTATTCACTCTTGACTTAAAGACCCCTAAGTTGTAGCTATCAGGAAACACAGATTCCGGCAGGGACTTCCACTCCTTGGCTGTACGCACAATTAATGTGTTCCCAAAACGCTTTGTTCATATGGGTGGGATGTCCACCAAGTACCGGTGGCGCAACGCCGTACGTCGTGTAGTCTGATGATGGAACGGACTTGGTGGAATTAGATTGTGCAATTCCAATGCACACTCCTCGAACTATTACTGACTAAAATCACACTGTCCTTTAGTTGCCCTTTCCGTTCTAAGACCACAGAATTCAGAAAATACCCGAACTAACGGGTATAGGCCCTGCTGGGCCCCTGTCACTTGCTGACATCTCTTTGAGGAAAACATAGAACACCACATGATGTTCACGACTTTGGCTCAGTGCAGTTGTTTATTCGACGCCCGGATGGCTATTGAAGCTAGTAGTCGGGGTCAGGGTTTCGGTGGCTGGGGCGCGAGGATGTCTCCTTCGCATTACTGCTTCACAGAAAAAGGCGACTGCCTGCCATTTTTCCTCACTCCAGACCATTGCATGAATCAAGGCAGTGAGAGAGGTCGCTACTGCCGATTATTTCCACGTGGAGACGGCGGTGCTCAGTATAGGCGGGGCATATCTCCACTATATCCTCTGAGCGGTTCGCACAATGGTGGAGAGATTTTCTTTCTACCTGAATTCGATGCAGGACCCTCTAGAACTTACCATATCCGGTAAGGAACTGCATCATGTGAGAGGTGAGCTCTCTAACCACTCTTCAAAGAGAGGCCTTACCACTATGATTACGGCGTGTCCAAAGAAACATGGTTAGTTTTTTGTCAGTAAACATCAGTTTCGTTTAATTTAAAGCAAGAGGATGATTTTCCAACCTCGAAGAAACTTACAATATACATGATCGCGTTACACAGCAAGCAGGAAATCTATAAAGTAACAAAGGGCGAGAGCTAGTAGAAATAATAACACAATTATTTTATACTTCCTCGCACTTTAGAATACAGTCGTGTAGATGCTTCAAAGAATAAATTAAAAGTATAATGAATTTTAATTAAAATGGCTCCCTTGATTGACGGTAGGTATGTTAAATATTCATTAAAAATTAATCGCGAAGATTCCCTTACCCATTGGAATTGCTTAAAAATTTAAGCTGAGAAATTAGTTTTTTTTTTTTTTTTGTAAATAAATAATAAAATATCAGACTTTTTAGGTCCGTCAGATTTTAATAGTTAGAGTTTTATTTTATTTTATTTATTAGGGAAAACAAACAATAACACAGGGAAATCACATTTACAGGGTTCTGCTCTTATCTGAGTATCAAGTCAGTGCGGGTGAGGTTAATACGAACTAAATAATAAAAGCCTGTTTATTCCTTAATTACAATTTAATTTGGTTGTTTGACTTAACATCTAATAATTAATTTTATTTAATTAAGAGCCCCTCTTGGAGCATAGGCCTCCACCAGCTTGTGCCAACTTTCTCAGTCCTTTGCCACAGTCAACCATTTCAATGGCCATCTAATTTAATTACCTCATCGGCCTATCTTTGTTGAGGTCTTTCTCGTATTTTAAGTATGAAATTAAAAGATAAACAAAAAGTATCTACAACAAAAAAAAATAAGAAAACAAGTATAATAGATGTATTTAAACACTTCCAAAGATTAAAATGAAAATGCCAGATCGCGTTATGAAAAATAGTCCAAGCAAATAGCAATGTGGACAGGTCTGAATAGCAAGCGCAGACAAGGAAGTACGAATTATGATTTCAAAACAAAATCAGATTAAAAAGAATATCTAAACCCTAATGAATGCCCGAGTGAATACATCAGTCAGTATTAATTCGAACCGTGAACCTTCAACTCCGGAACCTAAAATTCCTTCTTCAATGTCTAACAATTTGTTTCCATAATGTTATTACTCCCTAAGCATGCAATTTTCATACACTTTCTCTTCCCATAACAAGTAAAACGGAATTTACGAACACATTCTACGGCCCACTTTGTCTCCCTATCTATCCATCAAATCAAACTAGACCCTAAATTCTGAGCGAAACAATCCATTATTCAGTAAACAACCACAATAATTTTAAATCCAATGTTCTCAGAAATTTTGTAAGTGTCGGTTAGTGATGTCTTTTAGCACAAAAACGTCGTTTTATGTAAATGAACTGCTGTTGGAATTGGACCCCATGGATCTGTGTAGCGATAAACCGAAATTAACTATCCTACTGTACCACAACGGAATTGCAGATGTTACTGAGTATCTCCACTTGAAGGAACTTTTTAATAATGTATGTGTGTTAAAGATGAGATGGTGTGAAAATGCGGAAATTACTAATAAAAAAAAACGGTTTATTTTTTAGACGTAGGTGCAATAGAAAAAAACTTTCTACTCATTCTGCTTTTTAAAAAAAGTTGCCCCACACTAGGAATTATTTCTGTACCTTGGGTATGTTTACAGACATTTACGTCCTCCAATACTTAGACCTAGAACAATTATGGCTATGCAACTATTTTTCCGTGCAATAATCGACTTGTGTTCCACTGCTTCCACTGCTCTACCTAAGTGGTAAAAAACTGTTCATTTTTCATATCAGTACCATACTTCTATTTTAAATATTTGATAAATTACTGCTGATAATTTTTCACTTTACTTAGAATATTGTATCCATTCACAGCATGGTGTTACTTCGATATAAACCTATCATTTATTTTAAGGAAGGAAAATCTTCATTAACTTCTCCGGTGTCAAACTTTCACTGACTTAGACCTACCTTTGTTCCTTCACTCACCGCCTGCTTAAAGCAGGCTACGGTGATGTTCCGAACAATCTCACAATTCCAATATACGAGTAAATACAAAAATTCACTATTTAAAATAGCCTTTCTATTTCCCCCAGGTATTTCCGCGGGCGGCGGCGGCGAATCCAGTGAAGAAACGACCACCAGCACCATAGACTTCTCGTTCAATGCCACATCTACCACCGAGAGCGTCGCCCAGCCTTACTTCGACAATGCAACGAAACGGGACTACACGGCGGCTGTGGGTCAGCCGGCGTATCTGCACTGTCGTGTGAAGAATCTTGGTGATCGAGCGGTATGTGCAATTTTTTTCAACACCGCAACTGCTACTGTTTCTATATTAACACTGCAATATGCTACACTGGGTCTGGTGCTTAAGAATACAGCATTATAAAATTGAAAATCTTAAACTAACCTTTATTATTTTAAAGTACGAATATTAGACGTCTCTTTCGTATTCAAAATACATTAGATGGCGCTAGTTGTTTAGTGTCAATGACGTGTGTCACGTGACTGGCACATGGCACACCGAGCGATGGTGCAATATAAATGTGCTACTCTCCAACGTGACAATGGCAGAATAGACGCAGCCGGCTCAATTACCTTAACATAGTAACAAAAAAAGGTGCTATTCAAACCTCGGCTGCAGGTTGCGGATGCAGGCAGCACCTGCATCGGCTGCTCGAAGCCAGCTGCAGCTATATGACCGGTTTTCTATGTAGTAGTATGGAATTCTATGAAATATTGTGAACGCGGAGCTGTGGCTGCAGGTCGTGGCAGCACTTGTAGCCGAAGCTCAGCAGCACGTGCTGCCGCAGCCGTCTCAGTTGCCCTTTACGATCCAAAGGAACCCTTTCAAATATTCCGGCAGCCTCAAAGGTAGTCTGGAATCAAGAGTAGTTAGCTGGGTAAAGAATCAAAACTACATCGGTCCAGAAATATGAGGACTCGAATCATGATTGATTGTTGTGACTGATTTGTTCTCGGTTAAAAACAAACGCTTTGCTTAATGGTTAATAAAAAAGTTTACACTTTATTCAATTGAATTTACGACTCATGTGAATCACGTTTACACAGCATCACGCCCGTATTTTTCAAAGAGTAAAACTGTTACGTTGATACAGAAGCGCTAACAAGGCAAGTGAATCGTTCTATATCAACAGTACGTATGTTTCAGTATTCTACAGCCAGGCGTGCAGATTAACACCTCGCATAGGATTAGTCGCTCAGGCTCTACGCTAGCACTAAAACGCGCCTGGGAGCGTCAGGCAGTTCCATTGTGATAATACTAAATTTAACTGCACCGTTTCATCGTTAGGCAGCTGGATTTCCGAATATTAACAGTGTTGGGTAGCTTTGTGAAAGAGATTCTTTATCGTTCTTGTGTGATCACATGATCACTTATAGAGCCCTTTTAAATATGACAACCAGATACTTAGGGTGAGTTGCACCATTTAACTATAAATGATAAAATATGATCTTTATTTTGCAAGTAGGTTTTATAAAAACACTTTTACAAGTCAATTTTTTTTTTTCGTGAATTAATGCTAGATGAGGCCGGCCGGTATAACGATAACAATGCTGTTAACAGTAAGTTGTCAAATCGACGAATTGACCAATAGGCGGCCGTTTCACGGCTGGTTCTGGTTTGGTTATCGTTATAGTTAAATGGTGCAACTCACCCTAATGTATAACACAATCATATAACCAGCATTTTAATTTATAATTATGTTCTTTTCTAAGAATATCTAGAACATTACTGATATCCCGTGCCGTGAAAAGCACGTATATGCGTTGGTCCTGGTTGTCACTCGTAGATCTTTGATAGTTCGTTGCAGGTAGGCAGACGTCAGAAAGTCTGACAATCAGTTTATCCAAGGAGTATGGTGTTAATAATAAAATAATATTTCCCAACTATCACACAACGCCGTCTAGTCTCAAACTATTCAGAGCTTGTGTTATGAGTACAACTGATAAACATACTTTATTTCTAAATACATACAAATTATAGATAAATTACGCCCAGACACAGAACAAATGATCATGATCATCACACAAAAAATATTTGTCCTGGGTGGGAATCGAACCCACGTCCTCCGGCATAGCAGTCAGAGCCACTAACCACTAGACCAACAGGCTAGTCTGTTACCCAATAACTGGGTCGCAGTGGTCTGAGCGGCATTCGCTCCATAAAATTTGAAAATTGTCCCAGAGCAACATACTCCTGAGATAAGATGTACCCAGTTTTATAGATAGCCTTTCGAGCATGAAGACGTAATAAACACACACATACTCACAGACAAAAGTTTTTGTAAGATTACTGTGATTAAAATGTGTGTGGCCCACCCTGCGGTGGGAAATAACTACCTGTATTGGATTGCTCCAATATTTTTATTTTTATTTTTTGGTGCACTTGCATGTAAAATGCATAGGTTTAATATAAACTAGCTTTTGCCAGCGGCTTCGCCCGCGCACATAAAATAACATATGTCACTCAGGAATAAAGCAGCTTACTAAAGGTGAAAAAATTTTAGCAATCGGACCAGTACTTCCAGAGATTACCTCCTACAAACAAAAAACAAACTTTACCTCTATAATATATTTGATGCTTAATTTCATGATAAGCGTCTAGAGAGGCCCTTTATCATTATAACAATAATTGAGACTGGTTCGGAGCAGTCCACGAAGAAGATGACGGGACTAATTAGATGTCTTCCTTAAGAATAGGTAAGAAGTGGCCCTGAGCCGCTAACAATGAAAGAAATAAAGTGAGGCCTTTGACCAGTGTACAAGCTAGATATTATAATACTAATCTATAGACTCCTATAAGCTGGCTATACGCAAAAAACAACACCTTTAAGATTACATCCTAAAAAAAAAATAGTACTTTAGTTTCGAATTTGTTATAAAAAAAGTCACAAATCTTTTCCTCCAAAATCAAAATGCTTAAGATTGTGTTGTTTTATGGAGACAGAAGGCGTCCTTAACGAAAATTAATGGACTCGACCTCAATCAAGTATCAGTCAGACTTTTTGTGTGAACTCTAAGTACATTAAATATTTATCCTGTTAGGAAAGCTTTAGTGTCCAAACTTTTTGTTCTTTATAAAATTTTATTATTGCTTTTTTGTCTATGAAGAACGTGTACAATCGCGGTCATTTCTGCATGATCACTTAAAAAAAATAGCTTGAATCCACGGCGCCAAATCAAATCTTTTGACTTTTCGTTTCGAGTGCGAGCAAAAATGAAATTAGTAGTGGTCAGGCGGAAGTGTCTGTGATGAAAAAGACACTTCCGCCGTGTGTGAGTTATCTACACTAATATAATAAAGAGGGAAAGTTTGTTTTTATGTTTTTTTGTTTGTAGGAGGTAACCTCTGAAAGTACTGGTCCGATTGCTAAATTTTTTTTCACCGTTAGAAAGCTGCTTTATTCCTGAGTGACATAGGCTATATTCTATGTACGCGGGCGAGGTCGCTGGCAAAAGCAAGTAGGTAATAACTTAAAAATTAGGTTCTGTTTTTCAAAATCTATCAAAATTAGTCTGCATTTTTTTTTTCTTTTATTATCAAAATCATCGTTTCAGCCGAAAGACGACCATTGCAAGCCATTTGATTGGCCTCACCATGATTTGCAACAACGAACGGTTCTGTGTGTCTCGCATCTATCACATTACTCGACTGTCACTAAGTCACTGATCCACCTTGTGGAAACCCTTCCAAGTGTCTTCTGGTCACCTTTCAGCCCAATCAACCATCAGTTCTACGAACAATGTGCCCTGCCTACTACCACATAAGATTAGCGATTCTTTGGACTTTGTCGGCAACCTTGGTTCTCCTGTGGATATCCCTATACCTATTGCCACTACGCAAGGAAACTCCGAGCATAGCCCTTCCCATTGCGCTCTGGATAACTTTAAGCCTTTTAATGAGGTCCATTGTAAGCGACTACATTCATTACCGAGGCCGTGATCGACTTTGACTGGATTTTTAATTATCCAAGGAAAACAATGGCTCCAAGTCTTTGAATGTGTTATATAAATAACGCAACAGCAAAATTATAGAATAGCACAGCATGATCAGCCTTTTTATGTTCCCACTGTTGGGACTCAAGCCTCATCTCTAGAAGAGGGAATGGGTCGTAATCCACCAAGAAGGCCCAGTGCGGGTTGGTAAATGTCACATGTCTTCGAATTTTTGGTTCAAGGACATGCCGATTTCCTCTCGATGTTTGCTTTCACTATTTTGAGAGCAGTGGTTATGAAATAAATTATAGAAAGTAATGCGCCTGGCTGGGTTTGAACTAGAACTCGTAAGTTGGGTTCATTACCACACGGCCACCACTAGGTACTTTATAATATAGTATACCATTAAAACAAAAATACAATAGCTTGTATGTCTTCCAAGCAAGCTGTACCAATACTGTATGCGTGTGTATTTCAGAGTCATGGTAACTCGTAAAATACGTGTTATAGAGTTACCGTGACTTTGAAATGCAAAGGGCAACTGAAAGACACAGGTGGATAAGTCAGTAAAAGTGGCATACGCCTTCTCGCACCGCCTAGGAGATGTAATTTGATTCCCACCACAAAAAAAAAGAAACTAGCAACAAAATTATTTCTCTCGCTACGCAATAGTACAGACAAGCATAAGCCCCATCTACAAAATTAATCTATTCACTTTTATTAGCCTACACTTTCCGTATAATAAAGTGGAAATAAAGGTTAGTTACCCACGAGAAGTCAAAGTAAATAGAGTGACGAGAGCAGTTTCAAAATTAGGCGCACCCTCCTAAATTAAGTGTACCTGCTTTTGTGAGAGACTTTGTGTACCTAAGTAATTACCTACTTCATTGAAAATGTAGCCTACTACCTACTGCGAGGAACAGAACTTTTGAGGAAATGATTTAGATAAGGGAAGCCATTTATTTTAATGAAAAATGACGACCTTTTTTACGCTTCACAAAAATGTTCGTGTATATCGCCATAACGTTGTACTAACATTTTTACACGGCATTTGGTTTGACAATAAAATGTTTTACGTGCTTTGTGGGTATGATTGATTTTTTGCGGGGAGGTGAGCTGGGTGGCTTGTGACGTCATAATGGCGATACAATGCCGGTCATTTGAGGGAATTTGTTTGGGTAGCAATTACGAGAGTGTTGTCTTGTGACTCGCTCAAAATTAACATTTGATTATTTAATGTATGGTGTTTTTTATACAAGAGGTCAAAAGTTATAAGGTACGATTTCGTGGGAATCATCATCATTCATCATCATCATCATTTCACCCGAAAGACGTCCATTGTTGGACATTGGCCTCCCCCAAGTGTCGCCACAATGAACGGCCCTGTGCGTCTCGTATTCATCAGATGGGAATAAACACTTGCAATTAAATAGGAACTTAATTCAAAGAGTCAAACTCGGGTCCAAATCCAAAAGTAGATAAACGTAATAAGATCACCTTTCAAACATTTCTATATAAATTAAACTAGTGTAATCTGATTCCTATCTCGATTGAACATTATGAATGATTCATTGATAACAAAATACTGTGAATGGTTCATTCATTACGAAAATACTTCACTCGTCAGAAAAATACAGTAACTAAAGAACGAAAATAGAAATTCCGTAGAACTTAATCAAGCATCTGTATTTCCCTTTTCAAAGAGGCAGCATTTCCAGTCCAGCTGGCCTTTTTCCTTCACAAAGGAACTATAGTAAGAATGTCGATAAAGAACAAATAAAAAAATATATATCAAGTAAAGCTCTGTTAGTGAAATAAGCAGTTTTTTTTTTCCCTAAAACTAATAGGGCCGGGAATAATCCACGCGATCGTGAAGAATCGTGCGTATACTCCAGACTTTTTGTCGACGAAATGTCTATGTCGATAGTAAGCGGAATTCTTACCATAGGATTTTCTTTGTCGAAGTTTGTTCTGATTTCAAGTAGATTACATTCCACTAAAAACATACCTGTTAAAAATGGAGCCAAGTTCCTATCGGCTAATTGTTCGCCTAAAAAAGGGTCGAAATCCAATCCAATGCCAAGTTTAGATGCACTATAAAATCGATCACAATCAACTTCATCAACAGCCTGATCATCGTTAAATTTGAACTTGGCAGGTTTTCATGCTATACGTAACACTTGATTAATTATATAATTAAATTTATCATTTATATAATTAAATTAACCTGCCAAGTTGTACCTATTCTCACGCGGGTGAAGCCGATGGTAGAAGCTAGTTTGAAATAAATGCTTTGAATATTTTGAATCTTGAATCTTTAGTGTGTCCTTATTTCAGTGAAAAATGGATAGACTTTTAGTGCGGGACGCTACTTGTGTCCATCATATCTTTCTAGCTTATCGTGCGGTAACTAGCGTTATCACAGCAGCTGCAGATACATTTTCGAGTCTTACGATGTTGAAAGTCTAAGGTAGTGGCGTTCAAGTGCCACTAAAACTATTTATGGACATACAAATACCTAGTTGACACTTCGCGTGACTCGAAGGCTGACTTTTACCTTGGCCAGAGATTAAGCATTGCCGTATAATATGGCAATGCTGACAGTCTTTCGAGCATACTTCTAGTTCATTTCGACAGTGATTTGAAAGGTTTTTTTACGACATATATGTTCAGGAGTGTTTGTTTTAAGTATATAAGTACTTATATATTTCTATTCTAGTAGAGTTTTTTTATAATGTTAATCGTTAGTAAAAGTTGGATCGCCCTAGGTTGAGATATTTATAACGAGAAAAGGGAAGCCTTTGACCAGCAGTGGGACACAAAATAGATCATTAAAAATGTTGATTGAATATATTAACATATTTTATTTTGTTAAAGTTGATTTTACCACAATCTAAATTCTACGTATTTAATATTTTATGGTTTTGTGTTTCATTTTAAATAATACTGTTGCAATTATTTTCTATTTATAATATCTATTCAGCGCTTGATAAGCGGTTTCAAATAATTAAATTATGAAATAGGTGTGTAAATTAGTGTATTTGTTTTCAGTTGATAGCATAATTAAATGTTAAAAGTACGTTTATAACAAGCTTTATTTAGTTTCACCTGTTGACCTGTCCCGATGTTGTATGCTTGCAATTAAATTGATCCACGTCCTGGTTACAAATTGAGCTGTTTTGCATGCATGTGTAAATCAGATGACAATGCAAAATTATTATGACTGATCCAATCATGGAACTGGAAGGTGCCCGTAGAAAGGTAGTTATACGACACTAACCCATCGAGTTTGGATTGGTTCGATCCGTCTTGAAGAGTATTTTGGTGATAGATAGTAAACTGAGTCTAATGATGGAGCTGGAAGATGGCCATAAGAAATCAGATATAAGCGCAATAAGATAATCCTATCGTGTTTGAGCTTTTATATTATTGAGGATTTTCAAAATAAACCACAAATAGTTTCTCTGAAAACAAAGTTTTGTTTTATTCAACACGTTTTACAGTATAACAATTATCGTTTAACTAAAATTACACTTTTATCTCACCTGAAAACAAAGAAACGATATTTAAAGTTCACTAATAGCGCCTCCTCAATTATATCCCTTTATTTATCTCTCTATAAGTTTTATAACCAACTTCAACTTCAACTTCAACTTTTAATTAATGGCCTTTGTGGAAGAGACACCACAATTTTGCCAATAACACGTGCGGGGTTTTATAACCATAAAATGCACAAAATAATCTAAACATCATCTGCCTTTCAATCATACGTCACCTCGTATCCACAGCTTAAAAATTAAATTAATGAAATGTCATTTCCAAGGAGGTCATTTCATTACATAGGTATATACAGTGCTAAAAAAGCTTGCTATGAAAATATGATTTTCATTGAAAACTTGTTTAGTATTCAAATGAAAATCAATTTTATGTTATGATGGATGTGCCGCAAAGGGTTAAAAACTTTAGTAAATAAAATGCTCGTTTGGCATAGTAATAAACACTGAAAAATGAACAACAAATTATATTTTACAGCCGAAACGATAGACATCAAGTGTAGGTACTCCATTAAAATGTCAGACGATCCATATTTCAAAAAACGTGATCCATTTTCCACAGATAGCTGCAATATAACGCGATAAAAATGTATAAAATATTAACATACAAAAAAAGGTTGAGAATTTATGTGCCTACTAGGGTCAGTAAGTGTTGTCAATAAATAAGAGTATGAAATATATTTTGCATCAGTAGACTTTCTTTTTTCCGTTGGGTAAAAATCATCCAAATGACATCCCCCGCTCTTGGGTTGAGCAAGAGGATGTGTCAGACTTTTGCTATTTTAATTGTGGCGTCCACCAACCCGGCTGGGCCCCTGCTGTTGCTGACAACAGCAGGGGCCCAGCCGGGTTGTAGGTCCTACTGGGGCCAGGGTTATCCGAAAGGGCGCTCGAGCCCTGGTATGAAGGCTTGAAGGAACGGGATGGGTTTTTCAGTCAGTAAGAGTCTGACACTATCTCCCGCTCCGCCCAAGAGTGGGGGTTGTCATAAGATGACTTTTCCAATCGAAAAAAAAAGGAGGGTCGTGAACTTATGAAGTTCCCGCTGGATTAGCTTCTTATTGATAGTATTTCGCCATCTGAGATTGTTCTTTCGTCAAGATACCTTGCTACTTTTACACGGACGAAAATGCTGGCGGAAACAAGTATAATGACACAAACATACACACACACACACACACCATATTACTCTTTTGTTAATTGGAACTATACGTGAAAAACTTTGTAAAACAATTAACCAGCAAGGTTTTCAGCGACACAGAGCCTCAAAATAGAAAACAAAGTTGCCTAAGCTGGACGGACCGAAATAGCTCTAAGCCTTCATTTTATTAACCTCGTTTTGCGTCGGCACGATGTTTATAAATAATTCTGTTGTAGTCATAACTGTATAGAAGAAACCTTCTATTAAAAACCGACCAAGAGCGTAATTTTTTTTTTGGGTGTGAAAGTCATACAATGACATTTTCCGCTTTTGGATGGAGCGGGAGGGTATGTCAGACTTTTACTCACTAAAAACCCAATCCTTTTCCTTTGTTGCCTTTCATACTGGGGCCGAGATATTCTTTAAAAAAAAAAAAACAAATAATCAAAGAAAAGAAGGAGAAGACAAAAAGATAAAAAAGAAAAGATAAGATTCAATAAAGAGTATATCTATCCATCAATTCATCGATCTATCGTTGTATCTGAACCTCTACCATGAGTTTAAAGCAATAGTATTTGTCGATACTCGAAACCAACTACGTAAATATTTTGTATGGCAAATTTTGGTTCCGTAAGTGACCGCTAGAGACGCTGTAAAATTAATCATACAAAATATTTACGTAGTCGGTATCGAGTATCGACAAATACTATTGCTTTAAACTCATAGTAGAGGTACTGTTTGCGTAAACAATTTTCTACAATACACTCTGAGCGTACCCACACACATGATACACACACATCAAAGACCAACACGCCTAGATGAGACAGAATAATTAAAATGAAATCATGTATACGCACAATATGAATTAATCCCGTATTCGAAACTACAAATTTTGATAACTGAACAAATATGGCTTTAATGCAAACAATAATGCGCGATGCCGGTGCACACTCGTGGATATTCAGTCTAAATTAACTTCAAATTAGCATACTAATCCTATATACATGTAACAGACAGATTTAGAATTCATTGAATGTGATATGGCAATGAAGCAGATGTAATTTAATCAGTAATTATAATTAGCCTTTTAGTCTTCCAAACTCAATTCTGGGATGTGTCGCCGCACTAGTTTGAGAATAGTGCAATATTTGCTACCTACGGCATCGCGAAAGGTATTTCAAGCTTCAATTTCAGGCTCGAAAATTGCTAGATGTCATGTTCTTTTCCGTCGACTTTCACGGCCATCTTAAAAATAATGGCAATGTCACGTCAGTGTCGTTTTGCGAATATGACGTTTTTTTTTTCTTCTTTGGCCAATTTTTTAATATTGATAGGCTCGTTTTTGCGTTCGCATTTGATTACTGTCTCTCCTAATGGTAAGCGAATGTCGAAGATGGAGCAGACTGGCCTAGAAGTAACCTATTCAGTCTTTATGCAAATACCTTGATTGTAGCTTTATATCGTGAAACAGTCAAAATATAAATATATATATTATGACTTATTGGTCTTTTGTAGATACAAGCTTAATAGAAAAAAATGTAATGTTTATTTTTCAATTCCCGATTTCTGATTTAAGTAAGCATGTGAAGTTGAATTTTTCTCAAGAATAAAGTTGAAAATCTGCCAAAAGACATCAAAGTAGGATTCGAGACAGGCTTAACTCGAAATACTCAATTTAGAAACCTGTTCGTTATATAATGGAATGTGAAAAAAATAAACAAAAAAAAGTAACTATAGATTTCATGCTTTGAATTAAAATTATTAATGAGTTGAAAACGGCTAACAAATATATATTTTTTTATTAGATACACCTGCCAAATTAATACAGTCTAAAAACAAAATATGAAACCTAAAAATGAATGGTTTCAATGCCTAATAAATCGTTTTTGAACAAATAAATTCCCAGCCATACAATAAAATATAAAAAGATATTTTCTATATTAGGGACAAAAAAGGTTCGTCGTTCGTCTAATTAACCTTCCAAATCTAAAAAAAATCTAACGAAGGTCATAAGCAAGTGAAAGTCTGCTGTTCGTTTTAATTTTCTTGCTTGTTCACAAAGGTATATAAATACACTGTGTTCTAAGAATCTAATCAACTACGAAAACAAGTCTGCAACTGATGCTGTAACCTTCGTTGTTTCGTTTAAGGAAAAACATTCCATTTATAACGAAGTCGTGAGCATAAAGCTAGTATAATTACTAGCTTTTGCCCACGACTTATGCCCTAGGAGAGGGTAGCCATGTGGAGCAATGGTGGCCGAGTCGTTACGGCTCCGAATTACGAGTTGTAGGTCACGGGTTTAAACCCAGCCAGGCCATTACTTTGTGTAATTTTTTTTTTTTTTATGGTTAGAAATTATTGAATGACATTTCCCGCCGTTGGGCGGGGGCCGGGGCAGCTGAGCGTGTCAGACTTTTACTGACTAAAACTCACTCCTGTTCCTTCTTTGCCTTCGTTCCAGAGGGCCCCAGGATTCTCATTCGTATCACTCGCTTGTGTTTCTTTAGTTGCCCTTTGCGTTTCAGAGCCACGGTAACTTTTTCGAACACTTCCTCAGGTGTTGCACTACGTTTCTATATTAATAGAGTGATCCACACTCAAAATTCTCGACGACACATATTAAATATCTTTTGGATAGCTGTTTGCTAAGATCCCACATATTAATGCCACCTTCATCTATGGAGGAATTTAATATAAAGCTTCGTTTGCGTGCCTCTACTTACGATTTTAGAATTCCGGTAATGTCGGTGTCAGAAGATTTAGTAAGTAGGTGGCAGGCTCAATATATTTAACCATTTTGTTTAAAGGCGAAGTAATTGCATAAAGTAGATAAATAACTTTGGCACAAAGCGTTTTGGGAACACATTTATTGTGCGTACTGCCAAGGAGTGTTATAACTTATGGTTGTTTAAATCAAGAATGAATAGGTTACTTCTAGGCAAGCGTGCTCCATCGTCGACCACATCATCGCTTACCATCAGGTGAGATGGTAGTCAAACACGAACTTATCAAAGACAGAAAAAACCGTTTTTAATCTAGACTAGAAGCAGTATAATACTAAAAATAGAACGAGTTTATAAAATCAACTTTTGTCACCGCACACGGCCTTTTATTGTGGCTAGTGTGAGGTGGTGCCGCCACAAAAAAACGCTTGAAGCGGCTTCAAGCTTCTCCGGATACAAGAGGAGTCGCGCGCTTCAGCTGTTTTTTGCGGCCGCTTTTAGCTTTTTGTTTGTGGCCACTTCTAGCGTTTTTTTGTGGCGGCGTTTTTTTGAGGCCCCTGTGCGTTGACGGTAAGGTGGGTCTTGGTGCAAGCCTCTTTAAAACAAAAGAGTCTGACAAAGAAAATTTTGTTACACCTATAAGTATTTCTAATAACGGGGCGACAATAAATAAAAACAAAAAATGCTTTGGTTATTTCGAATTACAATAATTATCTTTCATTAGAAACATTGTGTAATAATACCCAAACTCTTATAACATTTAAATATCTCTGGTTATAGATCCTTATACATATAACTACAAGTATTAGCATAAGTATAATCAACCATAGAATGTTCCCACTGCTGGGAATCAGGCCTCTTCTCTAGTAGAGGGATTAGGCCGTAATCCACCATAAAGGTCCAGTACGGGTTGTTGGATGTCCTCATGTTTTCGAATTTTTGGTTCTTAGACACACCATTGTCAGCAGTGCTGAAATAAAAAACACAAATTACTCTTGCCTGCTCTATAATATAGTCGTGAATTATATCTCAATTAATGTGTTTCTTAATACAGTACATCTACCTGCCGTTAATATTATATGAGGATGAGGTGCACAAGGATTTATGTCTCAAATGTATTGCTCCGGTATTCGTTGCCCGACATAGCAGGTGGCATACACAACGTTGTTCTCCAGGCATTACATGCGATTAGAATTTATTATTGAGCTGCAAACTCCTGAGACATTCTCTCTTGTCTCCAGGTGTTAAAATTTAATGAGAGGTGCTCTTATGTATGCAGCCCTGGTACTTTGCAGTTATTCAAGATGACTAAAAGTCTTCTAAAATAGAATTATTATTTATTTATTTTAGACTAGCTTCTGCAAGCGGCTTCTCCCGTGCACATAAAATATAGCCACATAGGCTATGCGCTCAGGAATGAAGCAACTTTCTATCGGTGAAAATTTTAACAATCGGACCACTACTTTCAGAGATTACCTCCTATGTACTTCTCTTTTTATACCTACGCTCGGTGGACGCACACTAATGAGCGTTTGAGGCGGAACGGTTCGACGAGTGATCCCAGACGCGACCGAGACATCGTGTCCGTGAGCGGTGTCTATGTGTGCGTTGCTCGAACGCGCTTTGTATTTAGATTGACTTCTGTACCTATCTATTTTGTGCCTGTACTTCAGGTGTCTTAAGAGCTAATAATTTTATTATTAACGTTAATATTTCCTAACAATACTTATACAATATCAATGAAAAACAAACTATTATGATAATGAATTGGCCGTGACGGCCCTGGCGGCTTTGCGCACTAGCTTCTGACGTTTTATAAGTGCCCATGTAGGCCTATGTGAAATAAAATATTTTTAATTTGATTTTGATTTGCGGCTTAACAGTAAAGAGACTCGACAACATCTAAGGAGACTCTTGTTGGTAGTTGGATCAAAGAGTTGATCCAGAAAGCGGTATTAATCGACACGGCGCGTACTGTTAAGATATTCCTGTTTCAGGAGCCCTGAACATCGGTAGCTTGGACCCTATTCCTGATTCCGATGAACTAGATTTTTTTAGTCCACTTTTAATGTTTTTTTTTTTTAAGAAATTTAAAAAAAACATGAAAATGTTATGAATATTTGGATACATAGAAAATAATAATATGAGATAATAATAATAATATGTGTATAACCTATACCTAAGTTCTTTTTCTTCTTTTCCTAATAAATGGGTTTAACATTTTTCACTTCGATCAGCTTATTGTAAGCGATGAATGAGGACTTTGAGGGAACGAGCGAACCTAGAAAAAAGTGTGTACTCTTGCTTTGAAGGTTTATATGGTAGGGAACACAGACGCTGACACAGATTTCCACACTGTCTGCGCTCGTAATGAATGTAGAGGAAAAGTGTTTACTACGATTACTAGAAGTGGAGAGAGAAAGAGCTTTTTAGGGTTCCGTAGCCAAATGGCAAAAAACGGAACCCTTATAGATTCGTCATGTCTGTCTGTCTGTCTGTCTGTCCGTCCGTATGTCACAGTCACTTTTTTCCGAAACTATAAGAGCTATACTGTTGAAACTTTGTAAGTAGATGTATTCTGTGAACCGCATTAAGATTTTTACACAAAAATAGAAAAAAAGCAATAAATTTTGGGGGTCCCCATACATAGAACTATAACTCAAAAATTTTTTCATCCAACCCATGCGTGTGGGGTATCTATGGATAGGTCTTCAAAAATGATACTGAGGTTTCTAATATAATGTTTTTCTTAACTGAATAGTTTGCGCGAGAGACACTTCCAAAGTGGTAAAATGTGTCCCCCCCCCCTCTAACTTCTAAGATACGAGAATGATAAAACTAAAAAAAAATATATGATATACATTACTATAAAAACTACCAACGAAAATTGGTTTGAACGAAATCCAGTAAGTAGTTTTTTTTTAATGCGTCATAAACCGAAAAAACACACTATTATTAAAACATCGATCAAAGTTACAACAATAACAAGAACTTTTATATTATGTTACTTGCTGCTACGGAACCCTTCATGGGCGAGTCCGACTCGCACTTGGCCGGTTTTTTATTAGTAAGTAAATAACAATAAAGGTTACAGTAACATAAATATCTATTTAAGTTAGTAACTCGGCATCCAAAGGATATACAACGGAATGCAACCACGACTAGAATTTCAGTCATTTGAAATAGAAATTTGTTGTTTTGTACTTTTCCGTTCTTTTTCAGCACACATTTTTGCTTCTAATGTTTTTCAGTTACTAAAAATAACTCGATTAATTCATCTCGCAAATTATATAACAGCCAGTGGTTTCGCGTAAAAGTAGAAAATTATTCCAATGGAACATAAAAAGTATTCCAAGGATAATCTACCCGTGTACCAAATTATCTATAATATGTATGTATTTAGAAATATACAAGGTGACTGGCAATTAGTGTACGATACTTAAACACGTGATTGTGCATGTCATGATAACAAACAATATTTACTATGGGAGCAAAGCCGAAATCGCAAAAAAAATATCAATTGTTCAGTACTACTACTGAACAACTGATTTTTTTTCGCGATTTCATGTTTGTTCCCATAGTAAAAGTTTTTGTTTATCATGAGCACAATCACGTGTTTAAGTATCGTACACTAATTACCAGGCACCCCCTTTTTAAGTATGTTTATCAGTTATCTAGTAGGTACCCACAACACAAGCTCTGCTTAGCTTGGGACTAGACAGCGTTGTGTGATAGTTGTGGAATATTATTGTTATTATTAAATCTATTCAGCTGTTTTAGTGTGAAGAAGAAACTAATATACACACATCTATACATACAAACTTTTGCCTTTATAATATAAGTGTGATAGTTTTTTTTTTAGTTTTGAATGAAACTAATAACTTCTGCTTAAACTGTTTATACTCCGAAATAAATGGAGTCTATCACACTAAATCCGTTGCATATTGCAAATTTCTGTCAGACAAGCAGTTTTTACATTTTCAGCTCTACCAACCCTCACTTAGAGCAAGTTTTTTTTGTCCCTACAGATTTAATGTAGTATTCGCATTCCTGGAATAAAGTTAAAAAAAAGAACATTATGAAAAAAATAAAATAAAATTGTACGTGCCTCAAACGATTTTTTTTTTTCAAAACTCAAATTGGCCACTAACAAAAGTATGAAATATGGTTACTATTTTGGCTCTAAAAAAAAAAATAATGCAAGCAACGTCATAATCACGCAAGCGCGATTGTATGTATTTCGGGTCACGCTGTTTAACTATGACTTATGTAGAGTCTGTCTAATAAGTCAACCGACTTGGGAATTTTGTATAATATTTAGTCATTTAAAAATACCTATATTCGGTACTTTTTATAAGGTTCTGTTAGTAAACATAATCAACCTTGATTATTGAACCCGTGTTGACTACATCAGATTTCATTGAATTCTAATAATTACCCAAGTCGTTTAACTTATTAGACAGACACACCTACATATCAGTTTATATAAAACCACTTAAAGAGCCTAAAAGCCCGCTATCTCTAGCACAACAAAAACTTCGTACAGCATAAAAGGAAAACATTTTACGCCCCATAGCGTCCCGCAGTAATGACGTCGAAGGATGTACTCCGCACTAAGACGGTATATCGTTACAAGCGCCATCTATCCGACGTCCGCTAAATATAAATAACTTTGCTAATTAGTCGTCTCAAGTCATCCACAACGCCATACTACCCGTTATTAGAACACATAAATTTGATTTATAGTTTGTATGTGAGCAATAAATTCTGGAAAATACTTCAGTTATTTCAATGTTAGGTGCTGTGTTGTCTAATTAATTTTGTATCCCATAGTGCTTCCTGGTTGGTGTGCAATTCGCTAGTTTACTGCTATTGAAGAAAATTTGACTCAGTTTAAAAAGGGTAGTTTTTTTTAGGTGGGAATTCATCCAATGACTTCTACCGCTCTTAGGCTAAAGCCACTGCCTTTATTCCAAGGGTTTTTTTTCGCACAACCCTGTTAGACCCCACGGTCAGCTGACATCACTTTGAGGTACGTGTGGAACATTACACGCCGTCAACGTTCGAACTAATGTTCGCCATCCATAAGTTCACGCCTACGGTGTCTGGAAATCGGGATCCCGGCGGCTGGGTCGTAAGGGCCTTTTCCTCACGCAAGCGGCCGTCTCCTTTACTAGCATTACTACTTCGCAAAAGGAGGCGACCGCCTGCCATTCCTCCTCAAGTTTTAATAGGGATGGAGTAGCGCGATAAGTTATAGCTCTTGCCAAGTTTCGGGAATGAAAACTTTATTTTATTTTTGCTGTATAATAAAACAAACAGATTGATCCAATGCAGTCGCTACAGCAGTAAACTTTTTGCTATATTAAAGCTTGTGAGCTGAATACCTACAAGAATAGACAATAGGTAACCGAGTCTAGAGGCTTGGGACTTGTCTACCTCGAGAGCTCTCAACGAAAATAGCCGTGGCATTGACACAGAAAGAAATAGAGGTAAGTAGAAATGTATATGTTTCGATTGTAGTTTTGGGCCGTTGTTTTGTGATAGTCGAGTGAAAGAAATAGGAATTGTTTATTTGCTTCTGCCAGCGGCTTTAAATGCGTGACATTGATATTTATCCCATTATAAATAATGGGATTATAAATAATGGGATAAATGGGGCGGCTGCTGCAGGTGCAGAAAACCTCAAACGGCGTAAATATAATAACCTCATTGGAAGTTATGTGTTTGAGCCGTTTGGGGTTGAAACTCTAGGGCCGAATGGGGTTCGAGCGCTCAACGAGTTGTCCGGGATATCAGCAAACAGTTGGTCGGCTCTTCTTCAGTCAACGAATCAGCATTGCCATCCAGCGTGGCAATGCTGCCAGCGTTCTGGGCACTTTTCCCATTGACATCGATGTGGATGAATTTTTTGATGCCCTCTGAGTTTTCCCCGTTTTTCAGCCTTTTTACTCGTTTGTACATATTATTATTTAAGTTTGTATATAATATACCTAGTGATTATTTACTAGATTAATTGATATATTATAAATAAATAACATGTTTTTCTTAGTTAAAAAAAATATATAAATAATAGCTCATATTCAGGATATTAGCTATCTTGGAGGATAGATAGCTTTCCAGCCGTCTAGTTACAGACCAAGGCCGAGTTGACAGCGCAAGTGTTCTATTCTAAGCGCTTCTTAATGAGATGTTTAGCAAAATAGATAGGACCCACTAGAGATTGCGAGAATCCTTATTTTTCTTCTAGCCCTTGTCCCATATTACTTGAGATCGGGCGACAGTACTTTTTTTTCATTCTGTCCTGTCACCCGTTACGCTATCACTAACTCCCTTTTCTTTCATATCACTCCTCACACAATCGATTCATCTTATGTTTGGCCTCTCTCTCCCTCTCCATCTATGTATGTACATGTATAGCCAGAACTCTTTTAGTAACATGTGTTTCTCCCTCCTCATCACATGGCCATACCAAGACAAACGATTTCCTTTCAACTTTTTACTTTGAAGTTAAGAGAATATTAATTCTGCTTACCATCAGGTGGGATTGCAATCAAGTACTAGTTTATGTCAATAAAAAAAAATCAAAGAATTTTTTTGACCCTGAAACACAGAGGGCAACTGAAGCCACACAGGTGAGTTTAAGTCAGTAAACCCTAACGAGCCCTCTCGTTCCACCTTAAAGAGGGACAAGCTATTTGATGGTTTTTAACCCTGTAAAAAAGAGGATATAAGCCATCCTAGTACCAAATTTCATTTTTTTAAATCCGTTCAGCCGTAAGACTGTGTAGACATAACAACACTTACACTCTTTACCTATATAATATCAGTCTGGGACTTGTGCCAACTATCGACTTGTATAAACGAGAGGATAGAATAGGTACTGTTAAAATATTTAGAAAGGTTAAAATTATATGTCTACTATTATCTTATCTAGTAGTGGTATAAATGTTATGGAATCTGGTAACAATCCAGGGTATTAATTTTTTTATGCATTTAACTATTCTTGTACACACATAAAGCTGGGTACATTACATAATAGTGTTGTGTCGTGTCGTGGCGCCTTTGACGTACTTGATTGGCTACAAAACTCAGTATGATATGACGTAATCTTGAACAGAGTCGTTTGATTGGTGCTTCCCACGCCACGACACGACGCAACATAATGTAAAAAGACAGAAAAATAGGTGCAAAAGTGATGCTTATAATATGCATCTTTAGAAATCTTTTCCAGCATAACTGCGAAATAATAGTTGGTAAAAATAGAGATGTAGACACCGTGTATAGAAAAATAAGTATACAAAAAACAGTAATTTATAAAATAATATTCATTTTAAATTTAAGAAATCAATTTCTTTAAGAAAACGTCAGCTGAACGAGTTCAATGACCTGTAGGTAATTAGTACGCAACGCCGACTAATTTCGTACATGCGTAAATTAATACGAATTTTAAAAAAGGTACTTTATTTTTTTTTATCTTTACAAATCGATAGTTTTTATGTACCGGATCCACCCTCCACGGGATTAAAACGATCAAAAAACGGAGTACACTATCATAATTATGTACATACACAAACACATAGTAAAAGAAAAATCTACTTCTTAGAGGAATTAAATAGGTTACTTATTGGCAAGTGAGTAATATCGTCAGCTTTCTGAATGAACTGTATTGTGATCAAACGCAGACTTATCAATATTTAGTCACACGATTACTATAAAGACGAAACTTTGTATATGTCACATACCTCATCGTATGTATGTTTGTGTACGTTTGTTACTTCTTTGCGCTTAAACGACTTAGACGATTTGGATATTTGGCACACGGGTATGCCATCCTAGAATAGACACTAAAGTACATCCCAGAAGTATGTTCCTTCTTTTACGCAAGCGAAGCAAATAATAAAATCTTCATTTAATATTTCAAATTGTTTCCTACTGAAGTTTTTACTTTACATACAAAAATATTATATACAGATTAGGTATGAGAAATGCGTCATAAAATTTGAAACATGTTTAAAAATAAACGCTGATACCAGCGAAGGGCGTCGTTTATTTAGAATTTAACATCGTTTTACCGGTCGATAGCGTCCTATGCCAACAGTTTTATGTAAATATCCGCTCAACTGTGAAACGTTACGTAAAGGATCATGTTCCGTGTTCATACCTTCTTCGTTAATTTTCCAAAAATATAAGCAACTAGCTTCTGACTGCGGCTTTTCTCACGTGATAGTAGAACAATATCCTCATCTTCATCATTTCAGCTGGAAGAATTTTTTTTTTTTTTTGGGAAAGTATCATCCAATGACAACCCCCGCTCTTGAGTGGAGCGGGAGATAGTGTCAGACTCTTACTGACTAAAAGACCCACCCCTTTCCTTCTAGCTTTTATACGGCTCGCGCGCGCTCGACGGCGGCGGGGGCTCAAGCTCCGTTTCGGATAACCCTGGCCCCAGTAGGCTTCGACCCGGCTGGGTCCCTGCTGTTAGCTGAAAGACATCCATTGTTGGATATAGGCCTTCATGAAGAAGGTCTATGTCATGTCTAAAAATTGACCAATGGCGTCGACATAACGACCTGTCCAGGACATCTCGCAACCATCAGATTTTCGCAATCCTCAGCAGGTCACCGGTCCACCTAGCGGGAGGCCTTTCAAGGTTGCGTCTTCCGGTTTGCGGTTGCTTCTTTCGAACCTTTCGTCCTCATCGGCGATCCGTTCTGCTAGCAATGTGTCACTGCCTCTTAACTTTGGCAATTCTTCGAGCTATGTCGGCAATTTTAGTTTTCCTGTAGTGTTCAATATTTTAACAAAATAAGATTATCAGAGTCGAGGAGCTTATATCTAAATAACGATAGCGACCCAAATCTTTTCTTTCAATATTATTGATAGCTTCATGTTTGATCACCATCTTACCTGATAGTAAGTGAAAATAATAGTTTACGATGAAGCACGTTTACTTGGAATTAACCTATTCACTCTTGATTTTAAGACTTTTAACTCAGACTCTTACAGAGAATTTCAAGCTGTACAACACAATGAGTATGTTTCCAAAAACGTTTTATACGTATCATTATTTCAGCCGAAAGACGTCCACTGTTGGACATAGGGCTCTCCCAAGCATCGCCACAACTACCAATCCTGTGCATCTCTCATCCACCGCATTCCCGCGCCGCTCATAGGGGGTCTTCCAAAGTTGCGTTTTCAGGTGCGCGGTCGCCACTCTAGAACCTATCGGCTCAATCAACCATTCGTTTTACGAACAATGTGCATTGCCCACTGCCACTTTAGTTTGTATGTATGTGACATGACAGAATGGAAGAAAAAAACATGATGCGCCGACCCCATATAAAACGGGATAGGGCAGGAAGAAGAAGAAGAAGTATGTATAGATGGAACAAAATGTCCATCATGGACCGGTGGTGCAACGCTGTAAAGTTTTAGTCATCAATCTACCAATTTTTGCTTGACAGTTATATTAACAAAACCATAAAAATGAAAGATGCAACAATGTTGATATAAATCAAAATCGTAACTCCTCAAGCTATAAATAACGTAGTAAAACCAACAAAACAATTTCGGTAAATTTGGCCACACAACACAGTCATAACTTTGGAACACAGTTACCGTAAAAATTGGATAAACGTGGCGAAGTCTCTATTTGTTGGTAGCACGCGACGTTAAGCATATCACGCCTGTTAAGGTAGAAATACATTGGCAAACTAGCTTCTACCCGCGGCTTTAACCGGGTGTAAAGTGTTTTATTATCCGTAAGGAATTATCTAGATAACAGAGGGAATGGCCCCGACTTACGAGTGGGTTGTGGGTCAAACACAGCCAGACGCATTACTTTATGTAATTTATTTAATCATTACTGCTCTCAATACGGTTAAGGAAAACATTGTGAAGAAACAGGTATGTCCTAGAACCAAAAATTCGAAGACATGTGACATTCACAAACCCCCACTGGGCCCGCGTGGTGGATTGCGGCCTATTTCCTCTAATAGAAAAGAGGCTTGAGTACCTACGGCTTGATTAAGGCTGCTTAGTTTATGCTTATTATTATACTATCCATAACGAACTGTTTACAAGGATGAAGTGCCCTTTTTCCGAGGTAGGAAATCATGCAATGACTTTACATGCTCTAGGGTCAAATCAAATCAAATCAAATCAAAGCATTTATTTCAAATAGACCATTTACAGGCACTTTTGAATATTCAAATGTCGGTCAGTCCTAGAAAAGTGAAGCTAAATTGCACGTTCCAAAGAGTTGGTCTCTATGGAGAAGAACGTGCAAGAAACTCCATGGACACTCTTTTAAATCATATTATGTGTTACATATAATGCTTGGTTACATATTACTTGTTGCTTCTATCATGTGAGCACAATGTCGGTAATGAAATAAAAATGTAAAATAATTAAAAGATAGAAACTGAATTAAGCCACTGGCAGCTAAGAGATGACCAGTCCCATCTGACGGCACCCGTTCACGAGCATGACGCGTGCATCAGCCCCACTCAGCTCAACCATTTTGAAGGGAACTGAACGACCCAATAACACGTGCCACCAACAGCGAGACATTTGAGTGAGCATGACAAATTGTCAACTGCCATGCTCGTTATGTCAAAAAAAAAAAAGTTGTAACCTAATAAAAATGCTCCATGGTGCTTCACATTCACAAACTTGGAAAAAGTGCTTCTACATTATACAATGCAATTGTGTCTTTCAAATTAAAAAATAATAATAATATTAGTTTCCAACTAATCAACTAATTAGTACGCCCTAGTGGTAGTGGAGCTGGACTAGCATTGAGCCAAGCATTTTTATCTTGAACTAGCTTTTGCCCGCGCGGATTCGCTCCCGCTCTTCCCTACTTCAGCCTACCATACCCTACTCTACCCTACTCTACCCTACTCTACCCTACCCTACTCTAAAGTACTACACCCTACTCTACCCTACTCTACCCTACTCTACCCTACTCTACCCTACTCTACCCTAGTCTACCCTACTCTACCCTACCCTATTCTACTCTACCCTACTCTACCCTACTCTACCCTACTCTACCCTACTCTACCCTACTCTACCCTACTTCACCCTACTCTACCCTACTCTACCCTACTCGACCCTACTCTACCCTACTCTACCCTACTCTACCCTACTCTACCCTACTCTACCCTACTCTACCCTACTCTACCCTACTCTACCCTACTCTACCCTACTCTACCCTACTCTACCCTACTCTACCCCCCACTACTCATCCATTCCCCGCGACAGAAACACGTGCTAAAGGGTGCTCCGCGCAAAAAATTTTTGCTTAAAATCGTTTCAGTGGTATTTTTTAACCGATTCGTGTCGTGTTTATATCCAAATTGTGCAGAAAAATACGCACTATCAATCGGTCATAACCAAAAAACTGTGAGTGCCTGAAAAAGTGTGAAAAAACGCAAAAAAGTGTTAATTTTGAAAAAAGATGAGTTTAAAAGTGAAACGCTGCGAGAACTAGATCGGTGACACCATCATTTTCTGATGTTAAACGAAGCGTCTTATTGACGCTCATCTTCTCGAGCTGCTCCTTGATTTTTCCGGGCTACGCGCTTGGAGAAAATTAGGAAAAACTTCAAACCACGTGGCCACGTGCAACAGGTTCCAGTCAAGCTTGGAAGACACCATCATATGGTTCCGAGAGAGGACATCGAGTCCATCACGACGCCGCTTCGTATTTCACGAGGGGTGAAATTTCTCCGAAGATATTAGGATTTAAATTTTTTCAAAAATTTCAAAAATCTGTATTTTATTATTTGTCGCGGCGACCCCCCATTTTTAGTCTAGAATCGTAAGCGCCTTATTAACCCCTACGTCAGTGTAAAATTTCAGTTTTTAATCTTTAATGGTTTTGAAGTTACAAATTTTTTAAATTTAGGGGTTGTTGTGAGGGGTACGAAATGGGGTCTTTTTAGTACCGGACCTACCTATTAAAAATAGATTAAGTTAGATGTAAGATTATTTTTGTGTTTTTAAAGCTTTTCATTTAGTCAGTTGTGTACTGAGCTCGTTTTTGGCTAAATTAGAGGGTTATTTTTGCTGGCATAAATCGGGGGTAAGTTTTTCAGTAACGAAAATAAAATATTTTGACTGGTTGTTTCAACCCCTATCCAACGAGCCCAAACTCGGGTAATCTCCGATAACGGGGGCCAAATTTACGCAAATTGCCGCCATCTTGGGCGCCATCTTGGAAATCTTACGCCTCACATCACACATCTTGAACAGCTGTAGCTCCGGCCCCCTTTGCGATAGAGCTGCGGTGTTTGGGCTTGTTTGAAAGAGCTCGTAGAACGCTATAAGTTTGTATGGTCAGTTTTTTTTTTTTTTTTTTTTTTTTTTTTTTTTTTTTTTTTTTTTTTTTTTTTTTTACCGGCCATTTATATTATTGTTTTGACCTTTTTTATTTCCCCCCTATACAGGGATAGGATAACGTTGTACTACGTAGAATTTAGACCTGAGGTTTTTTGACCTTAAAATTTGTATCATTAGAAACAAGACCTGGGTTTTTTGACCCAACATTCTCGACCTGTGATATTAATTAAATATTATTGACTTATTGTTATCCCATAAAATTGATTATAGTGACGAATTAATTCTACTCCAAGAGACTGAAATTTTATTATAATTATAATTTTCCTGTGTTTTATTGTTTTATTGTTATTTATTTTGTTATTTAAATTTTTGTAATTAATTTTGATTCTGTAATCTTGAATAGAGGGAGAGTTACCTTAAAAAGGATAGATCTGCTTTGACCCGGTAACCATGTTTTGCACTGCTCGTTCGCCGGCCCAAAAAGAGACAAGGGACAGACCCTCAACCGGAGAGGCTTCCACGTCCAGGGACGGTCAGGTGAGAAAAAGCGCGGGGGAGATTGAGCTGAGGATAGCCTCAACTAAATCACCCCAGGGCCTTGTGGCTTCAATCAAACCGACTGACGAAATGACAAGTAGGACGAGAGAGGGAAAAGTAAAAACAAGTGACAGACAGCAGCATAAATTGGGGCAGAAACCTTCTCACGTTACAGTCACTACCAACGTGGATCCAAAAGGGAACGAGAGTCGAAAGGCCTCTGAAAAGACTTTTAGTAGCAGGGGTAGAGAGGCACAATCGTGGTACCAGAAGGCCCTAAAAAAAATGGATGAAAGTGGAAATCTTCGGAAGGACATAAAAGCGACAGTACTTGAAGCGCTGGAGAATATGTCTCGCCTCGTCAGAGACGCTGAACAAGGAAAACCGTATGGAGATGGAAAGAGTAAGGAAATTTTGGAGGAAATAAGGCTGGATGAAGCAGAGAAGGAAGAAGAAAAAGTTGGGAAGGAAAGCAGGGATAGAGAATTAATAGAAGGAAAGGATAAAATGACTGAACTAATAAATGGTCATACTAAGCTACTTAAGGAAAACAAGGTAGAGATGGCAAAGCTAAAGGAGTTGCTAGTGAGAGCACTGGAGAGGGAAACGGATTGTGCAGGAGAGAAGGAGAAATCCACTGATATGTGCACACAGCTCTTGAAAGAAAACAAGAAGGAAATTAGCAAGTTGAAAGAAGAAATACAGCGGCAGTACGAAGAAAAGAGAACCTACGCAAATGTGGTGGCCGCCCTACCCAAAGGGAAACCAATGGTCGGGGCAACTATCCACTCGGTGGTGGTTAGCTCCAAGAGCGAGATAGAGACAGGAGAGCAAGTGCTAGAAAAGATTAGGACGGCAGTGAATGCTAGAGAGGAGGGGATACAAATAGAAAATATTAGAAAAGCAAAGGATAGGAAAGTTATTATAGGATGTGGGACAAAAGAGGAAATAAGAAGGGTTAGAGACCAATTAGAAAAAGCAGGAGAAAATTTTAATGTAGATGAAGTCGTTAACAAAGATCCATTCCTGATTCTGAAAGATGTCTTAAAAATCAATACGAACGAAGACGTAATAAGAGGGATAAGGAAGCAGAATGGGCACCTACTCAGAGGATTGAAGGGAGATGAAGATAGGCTTGAAGTAAAATTTAGAAAAAGGGCCAGAAATTCGCTCACCGAACACGTGGTTATAAAAACATCACCTGAAATATGGCGGTGCTTCATAGAGGCCGGAGCAATCCACCTTGACATGCAAAAGATCAAGGTATTCGATCAGTCACCTCTGATCCAGTGTGCAAGGTGTCTCGGGTATGGCCACAGCAAGCGCTTCTGCCGCGATCCTGTGGACCTGTGCAGCCATTGCGGAGGCCCGCACCTGGGAATAGAGTGTACAGAGAGGCTGAGCGGACATCCACCAAGCTGCATAAACTGCAAGAACGCAAAGCTAGAGCGGGTGAATCACAACGCTTTCAGCGGGGAGTGTCCTGTTAGAGGGCGTTGGGACGCACTAGCAAGAGCCGCGGTGCAGTATTGCTGAGGGCACCCAGGTGGAAATAACCAGAAACAACTATTCAGAAGCAACCGGTACGTATCAAATCCTGCAGTCGAACCTGCAACGAAGTAAGTTAGCGACCGCAGAAATTATAAAGGAAGCAGGGAACAGGAAGGTCTCCTTCGCACTCGTACAAGAGCCTTACATCGGAGCGGTGGGGGAGATGAGGAGTTACCCCGGTGTAAGAGTAGTGCAGTGTAATACTAGGGCGGCGGACTCTGTCAACAAGGCAGCTGTGCTCGTCTTCGATGAAACAATCGACGTCATCCAATGTCCCACATTGACAACAGAGAACATCGCTGTGGCCAAGTTGAAAACGACTGCCTGGGAAATTGTGGTGATATCCATCTATCTCGAGGGAGACAAACCGTTGGACCCCTATGTAGAACGAATCACAAAGATCGTACAGGAGATCGGTGCGGGAAGTGTTATCTTGGGAGGTGACGTGAACGCTTGGAACACATGGTGGGGAAGCAGAGAAGTGGATCATAGGGGTGAAGAGATAGCGGGAATGCTTGATGACCTGGAGTTACACTTATTAAACCAAGGACTTGAGCCCACGTTCGATACCTATAGAGGGGGAGTCAGGTATTCAAGTAACGTGGACATAACAGCGTCCTCAGTGGCCATCCTAGGTCGCGTCAATAATTGGAGGATAGCCACTGATATCACAGTCTCTGACCATGCGACAATCCTGTTCGAGCTAAAGTTAGAAAAGTCAAAAGGAACAGCTATAAAGAGTGGTACAAGAAAATTTAACACTAAAAAGGCGAATTGGGGCCAGTTTCGTGAGAAACTGGTTCAAATTTGGGAGGTCGAAAAATTAAATAAAGAAGAAATAGAAAATATTAGGAACATTACGGAATTAGAAATTAAAATAAATAAATACATAGATACAATAGACATGGTTAGTTCAGAAACAATACCGAAGATAAAGAATAAAAATCGAACAGAATTGCCGTGGTGGACGGAGGAACTGGATAAAAGGAAAAAAGAAGTGGCAAGGAAAAAGCGCAGAATAGCGTGCGCTTCAGCGACGCGTCGACAGTGGGTAGTGGAGCAGTACCTCAAGGAAAAGGAAGAGTACCTGGCGGAGGCACAAAAAGCCCAGACCGCCAGCTGGAAAACCTTCTGCGAAAAACAAGAAAGGGAGACGATGTGGGACGGCATATATCGTGTTATCAACAACACTTCCACTCGCCATGAAGATGTGCCGCTTGTCGTGGAGGGTAGGGTTCTTGAAGGCGCCGAGTCCGCAAGCCTCCTGGCGAAAACCTTCTACCCGGAGGATAAACTCGAGGAAGACAACGCAGACCACAAACTCACCAGAGATGTAGCAGCCGGCATAAATGTGGGGGAACATGATGACTCATGTGACCCTCCATTTACAGCAGAAGAACTGAGGTGGTCAGCGTTCAGTTTTAATCCAAAGAAGGCCCCTGGACCCGACGGCTTTACAGCGGACATCTGCAGGACAGCAATATCATTGAACCCAGAACTGTTTCTTGCCCTACTGAATAAGTGCCTCACCCTGCACCACTTCCCGGCCGCGTGGAAAGAGGCTGCTGTGGTGATCCTTAGAAAGGCCGGGAAATCCAATTACACGGTTCCCAAGTCATATCGACCGATTGGTCTTTTGTCGATACTTGGGAAGATATTTGAAAAAATGGTCATAAAACGGATAAGGTGGCACACCCTCGCCAAGACCAATAATATGCAATATGGATTTACACCACAGCGTAGTACGGAGGACTCCCTCTATGTCATGGTGAAGTACATTAGGGAACAACTAGAGAAAAAGAAAATAATACTAGTAGTATCACTTGACATCGAGGGGGCCTTCGATAGCGCTTGGTGGCCAGCCATTAAATGCAGGTTGGCGGAGGTTGGTTGTCCGATCAATCTAAGGAAATTGGTAGATAGCTACCTGGATGGGAGGAAGGTGAGAGTAAGGTATGGGGGAGCGGAGAGTTT
The DNA here is from genome assembly GCA_929112965.1 of Mythimna albipuncta. Lineage (NCBI taxonomy): Eukaryota > Metazoa > Arthropoda > Insecta > Lepidoptera > Noctuidae > Mythimna > Mythimna albipuncta. Next base: position 7,194,115 of record OV815973.1, read on the forward strand.
TAGGGACACGGAGAAGGGGTGTGTTCAAGGCTCGATAGGGGGTCCAACTTTTTGGAATCTTTTGTTGGACCCTCTACTGAGCGAACTGCAACAGATGGGAGAACACGTGCAGGCTTTCGCTGACGACGTGGTCCTGATTATCTCGGGAGACAGTGGATCAGAAGTCCAGAGACGCGCCAACGTGGCCCTCGGGCATGTTCAGGGCTGGGGTGTCAAAAATAAGCTCAAATTTGCGCCTAGTAAGACGCAAGCCATGGTGGTGACGCGCAGACGTAAATATGACACCCCGGTTCTGTCCATGGGCGGGGTATGCGTGGGCCTGTCAAAGGAGATCAAAATCCTTGGCTTGACGATCGACGATGGACTCACTTTTAACACGCACGTGTCGAATGTGTGCCGAAAGGTGCTGGGTCTCTATCATCAGTTGTCAAGAGCCGCCAAGGTTTACTGGGGATTAAACCCCGAGATAATCAGAACGATGTACGTGGCAATAGTAGAGCCCATCCTAATGTACGCCTCCAACGTATGGGCACCAGCTACGCGTAAATTGGGCGTGAGGAAGCAGCTCGATGCGGTGCAGCGTGGTTTTGTCCGTAAGATCACCAAGGCGTACCGAACCGTCTCTCTCCACTCGGCCCTAGCGCTCTCTGGGTTGCTTCCTCTGGATCTTAGGATTCAGGAAGCAGCACTTCTCTATGAAATAGCGAAGGGGTACTCCCAGAGGGTGATAGGGGATCGAGAAGTTGAGAGACCGGTAGCTTTTACGGACATGCCGCACCCAGCCGAGCAGATGAGCCTGACTTTTAAGAAATTGGAGGATGCTGCAGCACGACCCCAGAACGTGGAAGATATTTATACAGATGGCTCAAAAATCGAAGGAAAGGTGGGAGCAGCCCTGTCTCTATGGAGAGAAGGACGAGAGATCTTTACCCATAAAGCCAAGCTGGAGTCCTACTGCACCGTCTACCAGGCGGAGATGTGGGCCTTGTTCAAGGCCGCCGAACTGGTACTGAAGAGAACCGTCCCACATGTGCGTATTTTCTGCGACTCGAAGTCGGCACTCGAGACAGTCGTCGATGGAGCTTCTCTCCATCCCCTAGCAGTGCAAATTAGAAACATGATTAAAGGAGCTCAATCGCGCGCCCAGAATATTGAGTTATTCTGGGTGAAAGCACACGTGGGATTAGAGGGAAATGAGAGGGCTGACATTCTTGCGAAGGACGCGGCTCTTAAGATCAAAAAGCGGGCCGACTATGACCAGTGTCCGATCTCATTCGTCAAGCGACAGATCCGTCTGGAGACGCTTGACGAATGGAATCGTCGCTATAGGGATGGTCATACTGCAGGAGTTACGAAACTCTTTTTCCCGGATGCGGTGGAGGCGTACCACATTGTTAGGAAAGTGGAACTGGACCCAATTTTAGTGCAGGTTTTGACGGGCCACGGAGGATTCTCTCAGTACCTACACCGCTTTAAGTGTAAGGAGAGTCCAAAGTGCATCTGCGATGACAACACAGTGGAAAATGTTGAGCATTTACTGGTAGAGTGCCCTGTAAATTGCATCGATAGGCTGCAGGTAGAAGCAGAAATGGAAACCGTGGTCAGGGCAGAAAACTTCAGCCAGATAATGAAAAATAAAAAATTAAGAGGAATATTTATTAAATACTGCAAAGCAATTGCCAAAAAATGCATTGCAAGAAATAAGGAGCCAAGACAACTACGTGTATGGAGAGTAGCGGTATAGTTACAGATACACGCCCAGTGAGGGCTGCTTTATTTTTGAAAATATATTTATTTTTCATTTGTCTTTGTATTTGTGTTTTGACATTAATTAAACTGTATGCAGCGTTAAATAAATTATTTACCCTGTGTTGACATAATAAATATAATAATAGAGGTTAGATGGTCTATCCCGACCTGAAAGAAAGATATGATGGAAAATAGAAAGACATAGTATGAAGAATGAAAGTACGAGAGGCATGCGAGCGAGAACTGGAATGTAAGAGTTCAAAATTTCGAGCATAGCAATGACCCCGATTATGTCAGGGGAGAAAAAGAAAAAAAAAAAAAAAAAAAAAAAAAAAAAAAAAAAAAAAAAAACCCTACTCTACCCTACTCTACCCTACTCTACCCTACTCTACCCTACTCTACCCTACTCTACCCTACTCTACCCTACTCTACCCTACTCTACCCTACTCTACCCTACTCTACCCTACTCTACCCTACTCTACCCTACTCTACCCTACTCTACCCTACTCTACCCTACTCTACCCTACTCTACCCTAATTTTCATTTTTTTTTCCATAAGAACCTTCTCATAATAACGAACACAACAAAAAAAAAATTCGCGAAATCGGTCCAGGCGTTGTTGAGTTATGCGCTTACCAACACATTTTGCGATTCATTTTTATATTATAGATATAATCCTCCTACTTATAATATGCTTGCCTGCATAGTGTACGTTAAAGTGTGCGTTTAATACAAGAACTAATTTCGTTTCATTGAGTTCTATTAATTGGGGAGGTATTTTATTATAACATTTCAAACAGTACCCCATGAAAGAAGAGGCCACTTTAGCCAGTCTGAAACCTGGTTGAACTAATTGATCCCTATTTCTTGTAACATAATTATGTCTATAGCCTCTTTTGCTAAAAAGATGAAGATTTTTTCTAACATACGTTATGTTTTCATAGATATATTGACAAGGTACTGTCATGGTAATGGTATGGTAATGGTAACGTGGGAGGGCGTGTAAGACCACACCTGTGTCCTTCAATTTTATTGCTCTTTGCGTTCAAAGACTGCAGGTTTCTTTTTCTGAAATTCCTCGCGGTTCTAGCGGGCATCGCCCTTGCTGAGCCACCACGGTTTTGCTAAAAAAAACTTGGGCTGCGAATACTCCAAATGCAATCGTAAGAGTAGACTTGTTGACCAATTAGATATTTCAGTATGGCGTGTAAAATATTTCAATGAGATTGGAAAATAATATATTTTGCAATGACATTGAAAGAATCAATCTCAGAGATGAACAGAAAATATTTATTTGTAAGAAAGTTGGGACAAAGAAGGTAATCAATATATTTAATTAATAAACATTACTTTTATGAATGTCATATAAGTACACATTCTGGATAAAGCGAAACACCCCATCTGGTGTCAAACTTTTACTGACAAGGACCCACCTGTTCCTTCAGTTCCCTTTGCGTTCCAGGACTACAGTAACTCTTTTCAGCAATCTTGTAGGCCCATTTTCACATCCCTAATGATACAAATTAGGATTAAACGACAGACCCTAAATACATTTCAATTATGACTTTATAGCCCCGAAGTTCTTAAGTAGAGAAACCCTCGGCAGTAAACTGGGCTAAATGTATTTTAATATAGAAAAAACAGGACTTTTATAGGATCACTTTGTATTCCGCCTGTCTATTTGTCTGTCAAGACCTTTTATCACGGGAACGCTTGGAGGTATCGGCTTGAAATTAAAACCATATACGTCTGCAGTCCCTTGAAGCAGTGAAAAAATTCTGAGTTAACGAAATCGAAATCATACTTCCCGTTTACTTAGAATCCTGAAATTTGGCATGGTTTTATAGCATAAATATAGGGAAAAAAGACGTGTGGCACTCGGGGACTGCCGCGGTAAAGCTATTGCATAGCATTTTTATCAACTTATGCAATTATAATGATTTATTTATTTTATTTATGAAGTATTTTTTTTAATTTGTTTTTTTTTTTCTTTGATATTAATTGAAGTTACACTTTCACACATTGAATTGATTTTTTATTGATTGTTCACTCATTTGTTTTCTTATCGGTCACCACGCTCAAAAAACAAATGGGTGGGGGGTGTTAGGTTATTTTCGTTATGGAATTTCTGGATTCGGTCTCCACGCTCAAGGCCTGCGATAGAAGCTATGCAATAGCTTAAAAATCTAAAACTGTAAAGTAATTACGTCACAAAGAAAAACTTTTTTACAATACAGTTTATTCTATTCTATTCGGGAATTGAACTGTTTTCATTGCTAAGTTTATATGGAACCCCTAGTGCGCGAGTCTGACTCGCATTTGCCGGGCCTTTTTTTTCTGCGGTCTGAGTACCGAGTGTTATTACAATGGGATAGAACAAAAGAAACCTGCTCTTTGGTCCAGTTGATTCAAGCACTATACCCTATTCACGTTAAGATTAGACATTTAAAGAAACCTTTTTTACTGTCTGTTCAACAGATTTTAACGTCCATTTCGTAGGCATTAGGATTTCATTAAAAGCGAAAAAGGGGTCACAATACCAACTATTTACTGCAGCCACCATTTGTCATGCTACCAAAGCAATAAAAGTCAAAATCGGTTGAACGAACAATAATAAAAGGTTTCATAATGTCTAATTTTATTTTGAAAAGAGTATAGTTACTCAGAACTAGTACACTGTTTTTTATTTAAAGCTTTTAGCTTCATTTGGGTGAGTGTAGATTATTGCGGACACGACGTCAAAGTCAAAGAAAAGTAGTAGTCAGATACCTTTCTTAGGCTTAAAGCTTACACATTTAACACACACATAATTTCTTTCACATTTAAAATATCAGTGTGGATTAAAGTTTCATGGAATAGAAGACAGATACAGAGATGGACTTGGTGACTAAGGAGCTCTCTACCATGGGTACGCCACAGTCGTGGCGATAAATTCCCTCTTTGAGGAATGCCACGGGCGGCGTCCTCACTTTCTGCTTGACGCAGGTCCTCACTGAAAATGTTTATTTCAGAAGGTTCTTGTTGCAGATTCGACTGAAAAAATTGCCAAATTTTACATTTGGAGATCGCCTAGAAGGTGGAGCGTCAGGTCTGCTCCACTAGAGCGAAGTGTCCTCGTGTAGGCCATTGGCAGTGGCGACTTTTCTTTCGGCCAGCCCTGTTACGGAGCAAGAAGGCTTAAGAAGTTATCACCTCTTTCTGCGAAGCAGTAATGCGAGCGAAGGAAGTAACGAAAAGCTTAAGGGAAAAGTAATTCTCAAGCCTCAGATACGTTTCGGTTTTTTATGCACCAGCCATACTGTTTGCTAATATTCTTGGCTGACTAGTAGAGAAAGATTTTTTTTATTTTAAAAAATGGGAAATCATCAAATACCTTTAACCTATATGGCGTCACGTCAGAACTAATCTATAAATCGCGCAATTAAAAGTTCTCCGCGCAATTTGAACATATAGAACAGCCCGTAATCATCTATCGAATAGTTGCCCTCCAGACATAACACCCATCTGGCCGTTCTCTTCCAACAGAGGTATGGGACTTTACTCTCTGTTTCGCATACCTCCAAACTTTTGCCAAAAACTTTTCTTTCTCTGGATGCAACAAGGGAAAATGTTAAACTTTCACCAACTAAAGCCCACCCGTATTCCTCCAGTTGTCTTTTGCGCTCCAAGGCCACGGCAGCTCTTTCGAGCTATACCTTCAACAATAGGCTAGTTGTCGTAAAAAATGTAATTAGTCCGTCTTTTAGATTATTCAAAAATAAGGGACACGTATTTTTTTATTTGTAAATTAAACCAAAAATGACAAAGATATAGCCCATTAAAGTTACGTGTAACGTCACACCGTGCTGCATATTTTCACACGGGGTGACGTCACACGTAACTTTAATGGGCTATATCTTTGTTATTTTTTGTTTTATCGAAAAAAGGAAAAATACGTGTCCAATATTTTTTTATAATCTAAAATACGGACTAAATAAAATGTAAATATTTTGACCCTGGAAAGTACCCTATTAGAAAGGTGTTGATATGTACGTAAAAATATAAATATTTTTAATACGTTTCGAATAGCTTCAAGACTTCTCCGAATACATTTGCTTTTTGCCGTTACTGAGTAACTTTTCCAAGGGAAATTTTGATTTATGAACTTTGTGCGTGTAAAGTTTATTAGGCCACAAGTTAATAGAAAGGCCTCGTGATTAAATTGCTCGTGACCTGAATCTTAACGCTTACATTTAGTCAACGAAAATGTTAGGCAGGTTTTTTTGAGAAATGGATTTGTTTTTACTTGCTGGCTGTAATAAAATGGGCAACGGGAGCGTTCGAAAGAGTCACTTGTGCCCTTGAGCGCTTACGGTAGGTAACTTAAGAAACCTGGATAATGTGTCATTAAAATGTTTTGGAAACACAATCATTGTTCATATAGCAAAGGAGTAGATTTAACTGCCAGAGTCGGTGTTGTCTAATAGTTAGCTACAACCTAGAGATCTTTAAGTCAAAAGTGAATAAGTGAATAACGCCACCGTAGGCGCGGGCTTGCGGACAGTGAGCAATGGGTAGCTCGTTGTCAGGCCGTCCGGTAACTGTCCGGACCAAGCCCAAGTCGTCGACGACGCTCACTGTTCCCGCTCGCCTGAAGGAGTTGTCAGCAACAGCAGGGGCCCAGCCGGGTCGAAGCCTACTGGGGCCAGGGTTATCCGAAAGGGAACTCGAGCCCCGGTATGAAGGCTAGTAGGAACGGGGTGGACTTTTAGTCAGTAAGAGTCTGACACTGTATCGCGCTCCACCCAAGAGCGAGGGTTGTTATTGGATGATTTTTCAAACCACAAAAAAAGGGGTCCAGCTGGGTAGAAGCCTACTGGGGCCAGGGTTAATTTGAAAGATAGCTCAAGCTCCGGTACAAAAGGCAACGAAGGAACAGGAGTGGATTTTTAGTCAGTAAGAGTGACACTATCTGTCGCTCTGCCTATGAGCGGGGGATGTCATTAGATGATTTTCCCACCACGAAAAAAAAACCCTAGATATTAGGAGCAGGGACGAACAATAACAACACAACAGCACAATCAGGATACACGACAGAGGGGAACAACGGGACAGGGACTAGCAACAATGTAGTAAAGTGGAACTACCGAGCAAAAATTCAATACAGCAAACCACTAATAAAACTGAAAAAGAATTCTATTAGACAGATCTTTACCGAAGTCAAGCAGCGAGCGAATATTGGCAACGCGGCTTAACAGTCCGCATGTGGGATTTGATTCTCCGTACAGGCCCCAGTAAGTGCAATAGGAAGTGTCGTGAGTCGTCGCCGAATAAAGCAAAGAGAATTGGGTCGTGCCCCACGAAGCTACACATTTTGGAACAAAGCCAGCCGCAACGGCGATTTTGTTTTATTTCACAAAAATAAAATACGTACTCTATAACGATTTAACGTTGTTAATAACGGTTATGACTGCATGTCACTGTGGAATACCGGTTATTTGATAACCGATCCAATTGTTCATCGCGTTTTTAAGGTTCATAATAAACAGATTAGGGACGGCCGTCCCTGTAATTCGGAACGGCGGAATAGCTTATAATATATATTTTTTACCAACAAAAGGTTGGGCTATCTGAAGCTTAAATTGATTATAAAATATTTACAGCCAATAATTTGGGATTACTTTCTTCTTTTTACAGAATACGGTTATTCTCCCGTATTCTGTAAAAAGTTCATTTAATAATCTTGTATGTAATATTTTATTTAGGTATACAGGATCAAAATTTAGCGGTGTATACAGGGTGTAAGGGACAGCCATCCACAAACTTTAAGGGCTTGCTCAGTAGACAAAACTGAACAACCTCCCATAAGATTTGTTTTCAGGAAGCGAAAAAAAAATCGGCTCCATACAAACAGTCTAAACAAGTTCTTAATTCTGTACGGTGAGGCTGATTTTTTAATTTTTCGTTACCTAACAAAAAGGCTTAAAGAAGGTTGTTCAGATTCGTCTACTGAGCAAGCCCTTAAAGTTTGTGGATGGCTGTTCCTTACACCCTGTATGCACCGCTAAATTTTGATCGTATTAATCCCGTGGAGCGTCGATCCAGTACATGAAACAATATCGATTTGTAAAGATAAAATTTAAAAAAAGTCCCTTTTTTTAAAACTCGTATTAATTTCCGCATGTACGAAATTATTTTCCTTTAGAAAACGTCTGCTGAGCGAGTCCAATGACTTATAGGCTTATAGCTTTTACGCAACGCCGACTACTACCTACAGGTACTTGGACTTGCTTAAAATTTAACGGTGTATATATAAAAAGAGAAACTGACTTACTGACATATCAACGCTCAGCTGACACTACTTGGACTAGGAGCGTGAAATTAATTATGCACAAGGTTTCCTTTTATGACGTAGTTAAGCATCAAGAGATGATTTTCCAAAATTCACCCCCTAAGGGTTGAAACCTATAGCCCACCAAAAAGCCATTTAGGTACATGAGCAAAGTCGCTGGGAGAAGCTAATTTATAATAATACTATTATATTCCACAACTTTCATAGTACAAAATACCTACGTCACCGGTCGCCGCGTTCATTGTTCAACTCGTGCCTTCTCACTCTAACATAGACCGAGGCGCGAGTATTAGATTTTGTAGTATTAGATTATTGGATGTGTTTATTCTTGAGTGCCATTTATTATTTTAGGCAAAAAACAACAAAATAAACAGTAATAAAAATACTTATTATCACTGTTTTTTTTTTTTGTTAGATATGTTTAGTTAGACGTACTGAACGCTGTATTAAAATTTTCCCATCTATTTTATTGGGACCTTATACATCGTTAAATTTTAATTGTTTTAATCCCGTGGAGGGTCGATCCGGTACATGAAACACTATCGATTTGTAAAGATAAAATTAAAAAATAAAGTACCTCTTTTTCAAAAGTCGTATTAATTCACGCATGTACGAAATTAGTATGTTTAAGAAAACGTCAGCTGAGCGAGTTCAATGACCTGTAGGTACTTTGTACGCAACGCCGATTATTAACTACAGGTCATTGAGCTCGCTCAGCTCACACAAACATTTGTCTTGGTTGTGAATCAAACCCAAGACCTCCGCCATAACAGTCCACTACCCACTAGGCCAACAGGCCCAGTCAATATGATATCAGCGTTATGATCGTGTTAGAGGAAAACAATTTTATGTAATCACTTACACGTCTTAATAGAGCAATATCCTCTCAACATTGATTCTATTACCGGCTTAAGTCAGGCTTCCGTATTCTCTCGATATATTCATTATACCAATACTTACTGCAGCCAGCAGCGTTGCCCGCATGATAGTAAAGAAAACCCTAACAAAACATACTCCTGGGATACAAATTATCATCATCATCATCAGCTTTTTTAACGTTTCTACTGCTGGGACTCAGACCTCCTCTCTAGGAGAGGGAATGGGCCGTAAACCACCACGCGGGACCAGTGCGGGTTGGTGAATGACACATGTCTTCGAATTTTTAGTTCTAGGGCATGCTGGTTTCCTCACGATGTTTTCCTTCAACGTTTTGAGAACAGTAGTAATGAAATAAATTACACAAAGTAATACGCCAGGAACCCGTGACCTTCAACTTGTATGTCGGGGTCAATACTACTCAGCCACCACAGCTCCATCCCAATAAAAAGTATATTATGTGCTATTTTAGGACATGCTCTAGATACTCATGTCTCAAGTTTCAACGAAACCGACTCAGTGGTTTTTGCATGAAAGATTAACAAACAGCTGTACATCTTCACACATCTATGCATGCAAACTTTCACGTTCATAATATCATAGCCAGGCAAATCTAAGAAGTACCGTTTAATTTTAATTTTAGTTTGTTGCATAAAAATTGTATAAGTGGTGATAAAATAAAAAGAGCTTCATATTTTCAATTTATTATTCAATGGTTTTACGGAAAAGAGAATAGAAATAGTGTGACTCACGCATTTACAAAGCTCTTTGTATAGAAAAGTGTGAAACGTCAAACTGAACTTGTTTGATTTGCCGGGCTTTAATAGGATTTGGTAAATAAAGGTTTAATTTTTAAATAAATATAATTACAGTAGGCAAATTAAAATAATAATAAAACACTACGCTAATTACAACTAACTGAAATCAAACTATAATACGGCGTCAAAAAACTCTTCCACATCGCTGTCGACTGGTAATGTGTCCAAAAGACTGGCGGTATTGCCACGCTGTATGGCAATGCTTATCCTCTGCCCGAGGCCAGTAAATAAAGGTTTTGTTTTTATTGAACAAATGCCAAAACATCTATTTAAAACTGAGGCAATAATTCTACCTTACATCGGCATCCAAAGTAACTCCAAGTAAGAAAGCTACTGAGAATTTCCCTCGAGACAAATTACCTAAAGCCGCCTCCATCAGCAGATTTGTACTCTGTTCAAGGAATTCTCACCTGATTACAGACAACAGGGAAATCAATGATATGTGAACAATTTGTTAGATTTCCATTTTCAGCCTAAAGGGATTGAAACTGGTTATGTAAGTAGGTACTAACAAAATAAATCGAAGTTAGATTTAAATCCTCGTAAAGTATAAAATCAGCGCTATCAAATATATAAATACAGTTAAAAAAAACTTAAAAACACGCTCTCATAGCATATCAAACTAAAAAGTGTAAAATAATTTTCAATACAGGTAGAAAATAATAATAATAAACGAAAAATATTAATATTATTGTGATAAAAGAAAAATCACAACACTGCAATCACCACAGCACTGATTGGTTGAATTTGTTATTTCACTACAGCATTATTTATTTAAGTATGTATTTACAATATTATTTGTTTCTCTTTTCTCTATTTCTCTCTATCTGTCTATTTATTAAGTTGCACCGGCCATGTTATGTTTCTGCACCACCCTAAGGTCGACTGGCAGATAATGCCTAAGGCATTAAGTCCGCCTTTGTACAGTTTTTTGTGTATAAAGATTTAATAAATAAATAAACGCGTTGGGGCGCTTTGTGTCATTTTCGTAAATAGAGCACACGCTTTTTCACGGCGGATCGCTAGTTTTAAATACTAAATTTTTTTAAGATATCGCGTGAGAAGGTAAACACCCTCCAAAATAATGTTCCTGACACCTATATCTATTTAAAAAAAACCTTTACAAAGGATTCAACAATACTTTTTCGGCACGAGTGTTCTATAAAAACGATATAGGAAATCTGAGCCGTATAAAAAGTGTATACCTAGATGTAGAAGCTCCCGGCGCTGTCACGTCGCTCAATGCCAACTATAAAAGCGAGTAGCCAAGTTACGTGAGTGTTCCCCCTCCCGATGTAGGATAAAACTGAATTTATGTACATAGGCCGTTAAAAAAGGGCTGATATATATCCCCCGGGATGGGATCAAGACGAATTACCCAATAATATTGGAATTAGATCGTGACAAGTAATGGAAATCGGTTTAAAAATACTGTCAATTGGGATGAGACCTCTTGTGAGATTTATTTGATGAAAACTTATTTGGTGAGTGTCTTTTGATTTTTGAACGTGATGCCATTTTTATTCAGTTTTATTTTTGGTTCATCTACACTATGTAATATAATAAAGAGGTAAAGTTTTTTTTTTTTTGGTTTGTAGGAGGTAATCTCTGGAAGTACTGGTCTGATTGCTAAAATTTTATTTATTTATTTATTAAGAAATATATCGTTATATAGTAAGAAAAGCATTTTATTGAAGTCTGATGGTTGCCCTTAGTGTCTGGATATAGATGACCGTGATTACTAATACCATCAAAAATAAAATATTTAAAAAAATGAGCTTTATTATGAAATGATATCATTAAATAATTTGAAATAAGCAGTATCTACAATAGGTACAATTTCAAGTTTATTAAAATTTTGATTATAAATTCGCTCAGTTTGTGATCAATATAGTTAAAATATAAATGATCTTGTACAAGTCAGGGATTCAAAAATTCATGTTATCAATTTAAATTCTTATCGGTCAGAAATTCACCAATTGAGAAATTACTTTTGTCAATTAATCGGTCTGATTTTTAGGAATACTTTTTATTTCTTGTTGGTATAAAAATATGTAGTTCTTAGCATATAAACAAAATAAAAAGGACAATTATGTTAGGAGTATCTCAACCAATTATAATACAATAAAATCCTTGGCATATCTCAATACTGTATTGCATAAATCTTATCGTTTAACCCAACCCTGTCATCTACAAGCGCGGTCACAAACAAATGAATATCTACGCTTTCCCGAGCATCTCTCTGCCACATTGAACAATACAAAAGCTTTCACAAATTGTGATAATGAGAAAGTATTTTGTATTCCAAATTTGTAACGAACAAAGACTTTGAAAGCGGAGATCGGCGGTTCCAGGCATTAATTAAATTTTGATCCGACAATTCAGTAAAGTCCCCACCGATGCAGACGCCATTTTCCCACGAAATTCATCTCAGCTGTGACATCATCGTCTTTCTGCTATTATCCCATCTTACTTACGATCACAGCATGTTTTGGTCGTCCATTCTATCCTGTCAACCGTTACGCTATTAAAGTGCCATTCGAACCACAGTGGCAGGCTGCGGACGTAGGCTGCGAAGCCAAGTAGCACCTGCATGGCACGCAGCCGTTACCTGCATCCGCAACCAGGAATAATTCCGAGGCTGCCTGCACGTGCAGCCAGCTCGCAAATCTACGATTCAATCTAAAATGAGTGCTATCGACTCGAAATAACGATTATTTTGGGACCTGTCTATACAGGTTGGAGTGACGTAACTGAGTGCGCATCGCCTTCGGACGCAGCACTACACTAATCGGCTGCGGCTGCAGGTCACGGCAGAACTCGCAGTCGAAGCTCGGCAGTATGTGCGGCGGCTGTTGCGTTCGGAATGGATTTCACAAAAATCCTTACTACTACATAGAAAAGCAGTCATGTAGCTGCAGCCAGCTTCGTGCTGCCGCTGCATGTGCTACCTGCATTTGCAGCCTTCCGCCGAGGTTCGAATGGCATTTTTACTGACTCCCTTTTCTTCCAAATCACTCGAAACAAAATATCGAAAATAATAATAATGCTACTTAATCAAAATAAAAACGTATTATGAAAAGAGAAAGTGATAAAAGCGATAATTAAAAGTCCTTTATTGTCGTTTTTGATGTAATTAATGAAACGTTAAACGATAATAGCTTGTTGTTCAATTTCAGCAATTAATTGACAGAAAGTTCTGTAGGATGTCGAGTCTCTACAGGAGTTTGTCATTGTGTCGACTTTGAATTAACTTAAAGTTCACAGACGGTATACTCGTACGTAAAGTTCAAGTACGGGTTGGCATTTTTTTTTAATAATTACTAGCATCTGAGCTGGCGGTTAAGTTAAAGGCTTACCTACCTAAGAACTGATTGACTCCTTCATCTTTGTATGTTAATAGCTATTGCTCGCGGCTTCGCCCGCGTACATAAAATTTAGCCTATGTCACTCAGGAATATAGCAGCTTTCTATCGGTGAAAAAAAATTAGCAATCGGATCAGTACTTTCAGAGTAGTAGTACTACCTATTACAAGCAATAAAACTGGACAAGTTCGAGTCGGACTCGCGCACAGAGGGTTCCGTGCAAACTACAAAACTCGTTTTATTTTTTTTTCCGAATTTCAAAAAACTTTTTTTTGTGGCGTAGGTAACATAATATCTGTGCTATAAGACCTTGCTTTGTGCCAAATTTCAGGATTCTGAGTCAACGGCAAATACCCTATGAATTTCAATCTTTGAGAGTATCAAAATATACGTTTTATTGCGACATAAACGCTCGTATCTTTTTTGTTGGTTAACATAAAAGTTTGATTTTTCCACAGCTTGAAGGGACCGTAGATCTGAGTAGTAGTTTTAATTTCAACTCGATACCTTCTCGCGATAAAATTTAACTCTTTAAATTATTATATATATTAGTGTAGATTTATTTATTTAACAATTGTATTCGACACAATAATAAAAGAAAAGAAGAAGGTAACAGAAGAATAGTTCAAAGGTAATGCTTATTTTTATAGAAATCTCTTCCAGCGTAACTGCGAAAGGAGAGTGGGAGAAAATGGAGATGTAGACACTGTGTGTAAAAGTAAAAGGAAAATTAGTACACACAAAAACATAGCTAGCAATTAAATAATATAAGCGTGTGTTTTTAGTTTGTGGGTATCATCGATATATATGTAGGTAGTGTATTAGTAGTAGGGACGTGCCCAACACTCACTTCATTGTACACCTTGACCATTACACTGTGTTGAACAAAACGAATAAGTGCCACGAAATTTATGGTGCTCAAGACATTTTGGTCGCAAAAAAGTATCCTCTAAAAGTTATCTTAGCGCTGCATGTTTTAATAGTTCTGTTAGATGACATAATGCCAATGTATGCAAACAACTGATAAATAAATAAATGTAGCACTGCAGCGAACTTTTGTTTTAACTGTTCAGTATTTTGACAAATATTATTTATGAAAGGACTTGTCTATCAGTAGAATATAAGTCGATGGTGGGTACAAATTAAATATTTCCCAAAATAATTGTCGCTTGAGTCCGTAAAGTTTGTGCCCTAATCGAGAGTTGGGGTTGCGGCAAACCACAAAGAAGATGGCGGGACGGCTTAGACGTCTTTCTTAGGAATTTCTTAGAACAGGTCCAGAGCCGAAAACAATGAAAGGAATGGAGAAGCCTTTGCTCGGCAGTAAGCTAATAGTAGTTTGTGGGTAATAAATATTGTGAGATGAAGAATAATAATATCCTCTGCTTGAAAAAAATAAATTTTTAAACTTGGAAATAGCACTAGAGTAGTCCGTGAAATTCAAATTTTCTTAAGTTTTTTATTATATTTTACAGATCAGAGTTTATTATTATATCATATCCTTATTGCAAAAACCAACTAAATACACCAAGATTTTTGTATTATTATTAAAGTATTATTATTGTATTCGACTGTACGTTATATACTTTTTCCCGAAGCTATCTTTGTAAATAAGTGTCGTAGCTAATAACCAGTTTTACCTGTAGATTTATCTTGATGACACGCATTTTGATGACACGCATCGATAAAAATAAATTTGACTTAATTTGGCTAAAAAATTGCGGATAGTTGGTTTCTGCAATGAGGGTACGATATGTCGATTTAAATACGATTTGCAAGTGTAATAAATATTTACACATAAAAATATACATTTACAGATTAAAATTATTAGAATCATCAATACAATTACATACAATCCTCTCAGTTCATTGTATGCCAGTGAATGGCTATTTTACAAAACAAGTCTTTATAGTATTGTTCCATTTATTTAAGTATATTTAAATACATATTTTATACATTTTTAAACATTTCCTTAATAAAAATATATATGAATTAAGATGGTTCTAACGATATTCCATATGTCGATTTCCGATAAGTAGATTAGGAGCTATGAGGGAACAGATGAACATACTCACATACATACATAGCCTATAAAAATCATAACCCTTCCATTGGCTTTGCCGTAATCGGGTAAAAATAGTAGCTCACCGGCATCGGAAACAGGGTCCAACCTACCGGTGGTCAGCACCCCTATCCAAGTTGCTAATCTGCAATAGTTAACGCTTGTAGAAAGCTTCAAATGTACGAGAATGACGTCGCCTTAACGCTCAGTCACGTGGTCAGAACAAAAAAAATTGGCGGCAAGGTCAACCCAAAGCGATCGGCGCAAGCGAAACGGTTGTATCTTGGCTTGGAGGCCTGGTCAGGGCTCCTGAGAGAGGAATCTCCTAAAAATACGAGCCGTGTCCAGGAGTATCACTTTCTGAATCAAGCCCTTGATCCAGTCGCCTAACGCGAGCCTCCTCAGATGTTGTTCGAGGCTCTTTGATATTAATCCATTAGCCGTCACTATTATCGGTACAATGACTGCTGTATCGACTTCCCACATGTCGATAACCTCGCAAGCTAAGTCAAGATACTTATGATATTATTATTATTATAGTTTTAATATTATGCCCGCGGAGGGATCAATGTACTTAGAAAATTTGAATTTCATGGGCAATCTTTAAGCGGCCCCTGTATTGTATTACACTACTAGTTAATACTGTGAGTCCCATTTTATTGTTTGCCAAAATAGGTTACCAGTTGATCAATTGAAATCAAGCTACTAAAGAAGGTGACAGATTACCGTGGAATAAAGTACATTGACCTTTTCTTAACAAATCTTCGTAGGTACCCGAAAAACAAACAATGATCTGCTTTTCATTACTAGATCAAGTAAAGGATTAAGGTTAATACATGTCGATTCAAGACAGCTTTATGCTTTTAATTCCGTTTTTGAAATTAAGAATGTCAATAAATGTAAGAGAGTCAATGACCGTTTTTCTACGTTAATTTGGCGCCTACCTTAGTTATTACGGTTTGAGTGAAAGAAGATTGACGCCATAAGATTAGAGTAAGTTTATTTTAGTACTCAGTAAACCTAATCGTGACCTAGATCATTACTCATGGTAGGCGATAGCTGTATGTATATTTATATTATTTAGAAGAAAGAGGTACTTTATTTTTTAGTTTTATCTTTACAAATCGATAGTGTTTCATGTACCGGATCGACCCTCCACGGGATTAAAACGATTAAAATTTAACGGTGTATAGATACTACAAGGAATTGTGTAGGTAATTCATTCCTTGGCAGGAAAATCAATTATGAAGGCATCGATTTTATAATTATTAATAGCAAAATATTGACTTAAAATTATTATTAACTGCAATAACAAACAGTTTTGAAAGATATTTCCGAGAAATGTTGACAATAAATTTCCATTTGTACTCAAGGGAAACGTCGAGAAAGTTTAATTAAATTAAATTATCTCACAATCATTTCGCTAATTAATTCAAAAGCAAAGCGTTTTCGAATCGCCGAACTAAATGAATTTATATTTTGGAATATTTCGTAAATAGCACAGATTGATGGAAGTTTACATAACCTCGGATGTTTAAGTAAATGACAACTTATTTATTTCCTCGATTAAAACATTATTTTTATGAAAAACCCGAAACACGTGTCTAGTAGTAGTATTTTCATAACTATCGTGAAAAATCACAAAGTTATGAGCTTGTTATGTCAGCAAAAATACATACTCACCAGGCCATCCAGGCGACTGAGGGGCTGTTTTGCATTTGCACCCACCTGTTTGCTAGTGTTTAATACCCGCTATGACCTGCCGTGACCTGTGTTATACTTAGTGTCGATGGTGTCCAACTTATAACCTTTTAAATATTTTTGGGAAAAAATATAACACGGTGTACAGTTTCGTCACAGCGCTAATTTGTTTCCTATTATTTGTTTTTGTTTTCACTAGATTCGTGTATTCTTCATTTACATTTTTTTGTTTCTTCGCTGCATTTTGAGTAAATATAAGTATATATATATTATCCATAGTGTATTTGTATTCTAAGTATTTATTTAACACTTTATGCACATGGGTACAGAGGCGCACTTAATGCCTTAGGCATTCTCTTCCAGTCAACCTTTGGGTGATGCGGTGAAAAGTAGTGGTAGGTGCAATAAAAGAGTGAGAAATAGGCGAATACAAGAATTGATATTCTAATAAAGCATAGAATAAATATATACAATTTAAAAAAAATATAGGTTATTTGTATAATTTTATAATATGTAATTAATGTTTACTATTGCACCTACAAATATTTGTCTCTGTATCACCCAAAGGTTGACTGGTAGAAAATGCCTTAAGGCATTAAGTCCACCTCTGTAATCTTGTGTGCATAAATAATAAATAAAAACTATTGGACACTATTCTGTTACTGATTCTGAACAAACTATATTCAGGTTTCGCATATACTAAAAATAATGTTGTATAAGCACACCAAAGACTTTTTACAAAATAATGTCAACAAGATGTAATATTTACAACTAGATTCTGTATAAAAAGTCACTTCCCAGAATCTTACCAGTATACGAGTAGACAATATTCATCAACAAAACTTCGTTTGAAACGAACAATTCATTTACGAAAATTTCGTTTTGGAGAAAGAGAGTAGAGGTCCTAAAGAGATTTAAAACATATATTAAAATTAAATATGTTAATAACAACTAGAAACCGACATTCTAACTTAAATAAAATTAAAATCATTTAACTATAAATTTTAAACTAAATTAGATTAGATTTCAAGCGATCCAAGAAAACAAAATTTTAAAAAGAATTTATTTATTAGACAATGAGGGTTCTTTTTTAAAATTACATTCACCAGGTGGCAGGACTGAGTCGTCACCACCAGGCACCTGCCAAAATGCTTAATATTAACGACATTAGTTAAATTAACGTCAACGTCCTAAATGCCTTTTTAAAAGTAGAAAACTCTCCGATATTATGGGAAGTGGACATTTCGGGACAGAGACTATTTGATACCAATGGACATAATTCTGAGCCTTAATGCTCTCAGCTAAGTGGCACCAAACGGTGATACGAATACTTGAAAACCCTCATAGATTTCTTACAGTTTGCACCGAAGCATATAACAAGCCAACATTGTACCTATAAACTGAAAACTGAATGCAAACATTGAGCATAATTTTAATGTTAGGCCTAAAAACGACAAGTTTCTATTCCTGAGCATATTGATTGCCTGGGTACAGAGCAGTTAGAATATGCGACTGTTGGCCTCGAACAAACACCACACAAAAACAGGCACAGCCGCGCGACACCAGTAGTCGGTCCATCGACCTCATTGCTCACTAGCAGTAATTTTTCATTAGTGTCCTGGAGCACTTTTTTGGTAAGGGATTTTTTTTTTTTTTTTTTTATAATGGATAGGCTCGCCTGATGGTAAGCGATGATGTGGCCGACGATGGAGCACGCTTACCTAGAAGCAATCTATTCAGGGAAATTCTCTTTACAGAACAAAACTTTACGAAAAATTAAATTCCGAAACTTCGGTAGCTCTTTTGAAAAATCCTGCATATCTGACAGGCATCGGCTCTAGTGGGTCCTGTCACTCATACTGACAGCTCTTTCATAAATGGAACACAAAATATCGCGAAGCTTGGATTTATAACCAGTTGGTGGGAATATGATTACTCTTGTAACATGGTATTTAAAAAAAATACTGGAGAACGGTTAGGTACAAAAACTTCTAGTCTTGGCAAAACACAGTAGTGCCAGTTTTCTTTTGCCGCAACTTAATGTTCAGTCTTGCTAACATTGCGGAGCTAGAGCAAGAGAAAATTACACAGTCAGTGTGTTGCTACGAGTCCCCAGAGTGGGCTAGCGTTGCATTTAATTGAAGGCTCGAGCCGACTAACATTGTTTAAAACGACCGCCTCTCCACACATGCCGCCGACTAACGCTGGGGCTAACAGCATGTACTGTTACGTAATCATCACACGGAACAGGTATTTTAGGGTTAGGTATTCTGGAGCAGTGATATTGGAATAGTGGTACTATAATAATAATGTCAAACCAGTATTTTTTTTTTTACCTTATATGACCTAATGAAAATACCAATTAAAACCGTGCGATAAACTTTTGACGTTTCATAAGTACCGATTTAAAGTATGTTTGAAATAATATAATTAGTTGTAATTAGCGTAGGGTTTTACTCTTATTTACTTTATTTATAGTTAAGTATTTTTAAATAAAAATAAATGTCTGTACGTAGATAAAAAAGAAATAGTAGATGTAATTAATATTTTAACCTGTCAATCGTGATAATGACAGACACAATTGAAAGACAATAGGTGCGCGAACGCCGGCGTTCGCTTGGGGTTTAATGAATTAACCGTGATTTTCCGGAACAGTTTAAATAGGAACACAGGAACTGTTGTTATTTAACGCTTGTCCAACGCAAACATCATTAATAATGGAGTGGGTTGTGGCTTCTGAAAGTGTTAGCACTAATGTTTCTTTCCACAGTTTAATTTATAATTGAATAATGAGGACGGGTTTGTTCGTGGTAAAAGTAACTAATTTACTACGGTTAGACAATATAACTAGAGGTGAATTTAAATGGACTCTCACCCTTAAATTTTATGTGATTGCCTATGCAGAATTAAATAACCATTACAGATTGTTATGTATGTAATAAATTAAAGTTTTTATTGGAATGAAAGAAGTTTTGTTCGAAAAGAAAGAAAGAATACCTACTTGTTTATTTTGCACAAAAAAACTTAAATTTTAAACAAAAATATTGTGTGCACACGGCTGTAGCAAACAAAAAATGACATAGAATCTGTGCGTCTCGCCACCAATCGCATTCCCGCGACTCTTACCAGGTAATAGGTTCACCTCGTAGGAGGCCTTCCAACGCTGCGTCTTCCGGTGCGGGGTTAGTACTTTAGAACCTTTCGGCCCCATCGACCATCATCGTGTGACCTACCCAATTTCCCTTAAGGGAGGCCTATGCTTTACAATGGACGTGTTTGGATGAGTTTGGTAGGTTTTTGTGAAAATAAAAAAATATAGAATTACATATTATAATTTGCCTTAGTTATTGGAACAGCTAGATTTCCATTTACAAACCCCTATAAAACACGAAAACTATACAAAGCTAAAGTAAAATAACAGTGTACAAAACAGTTTTGGTTGCAAAACGGAATAAATTTCAGTTCCAACACTATTTCCAGAACTTAACTGGTTTACGACTAACTACAGAACCGCTGCTTTAACCAAGACTTGTTTACGGCAAGTTTTAGTTAACTACACGACAAGACATGTGTTTCTCTTTTAAAAGATTTAACTTGAACAATTTCTTGTAGTCATACTCGAGTTTTTATTTCAACTACTTTTGAAAATACATAATTTAGTTGTTCTTTTTTTGCGGTGGGAACTTATCCAATGACTTCTTCTGCTTTAGGGTGGAGCGGGAACCCGGACCAGACGTTTACTGACTATACAAGGCAACAGTTAAACTTAAAATAAAGTATTTTGACCTTTTCCTAATATTTTCAAAATATCGAAGGTACCCTTTTTTTATGGTGGGAAAAAATCACGCATTGACATCCCTCGCTCTTGGGCGGAGCAGGAGATAGTGTCAGACTTTTACTAACTAAAAGATCGAAGGTACCCGAAAAACCACCAATGAAATGTGTTTCGGAAAAGGTAAAGAATCAGTAAGTTTGTTGAACATTCCCGCAGTTCTGACAGGTTTCTACATTTTAAGCATTGACAGCCGTTGATTGGACCTATTTCAAAATATTGGTGTGTAAAATTTGAGTTTACAAATGCATATATATTTTTAAACATGCAATATGTTTTCAAATTATTTGTACATTTTTATACTCAAATATTTATCTAGACATCCGACAATTCATAAATGTTATTACGAGTAATGCCTACGTAATATTTTAAAAAGAAAAAAGTAGGATTTATAATTTGGGTATCTTCAAGGCAAGAGTGAATAGGCTCTTAATAAACTAGTGCGCCTCACCATCAACGAACAAATCAAGACCAAGTACTAGTTTATAACAGATAAAAAAAAATATCACGTATTTGCACCCCTAAATTTGCTTATCAACTATATCGACAAGAACAATAGTAATTATAATACTCGTTTAAGGTACAATCGAAACCAATTATTAAAAGAAAAAGATTACATAAAAGTACAAACATGGATTGAATTTCTAACTCCAAATTACGCTACATTTGTGATTGCGTTCATATCCATTAATTATTTATTATACAAAAATGTGATTTAGCAAAAACATTAGAAAATATTTGTGTCTAAATAGTTATACTGGATTTTATTTAAATTAATAACGCAATTGTGAACTGTAATAAACCTTTATTTACGTTATATGAATTATTCACATAACGTAAAAAGAGCTTAAAGTTTTAAAGGGTTTAAGTTTTTTTTTTATATTTTACTTTCATAGTCAATTTTGAAACTTGAGCAGCAAATTAATAATAATAATTAAAATAAAATACAAGCCTTAACAAAATAGTTTTACAACTGCCAAATCAATAAAAAACGATGAAAAAAAAAATACAAGCATGAGAACATTAACATAAAGCCATCTATGAATGTTTAATATGGAACGGGTGTTTCAAATTGAACATGCCTTTAATAAAATATGAACTGTTATATCGGAAAATTGATCGGAACGCCCTTCACATTTTGTCTCCACTTACGAGCTCAACATTAGCTATACACGCAAAACTGTATTTATTTCATTGTCCAGGGTTCCGTAGCTTAGAAGCTCACAGTTTTGGTACAGGGCAATTCCACGACGCACGGCGAGTATTCACCTGTACATGGTTAACTTATCTACTGTCTGGACTAATCGTTTTGGCTCGTCGTTTATACCACATACATCGAAGAACTGGAACAATTTGTCTTCTGCGGTCTTCCTGTTCATTTATAATTTAGGTGTCTTCAAGACTAGAATTGATAGAATTTTAATAAACTAGTGCGCTTTACCATCAACGATCGCATCACTGCTTACCATCACGTGGGCTTACAGTCAAGCACTTTTACATCATTAAAAAGAAACGATTTAAAAAAAAATGCTTGATATAAACAGTGGTGTTTCCTCCAACCGTCGCCATAATGACCTATTTTGAATTAGATCTACATTTGACCGACGCACACGTGTAACATGCCTGCCCCCCTAGCCAAGTTACAAAGTTACAAGTTGCAAGAGTTGACCTTGCCGCCAATTCTTTTGTTCTGATCACGTGACTGAGCGTTAAGACGTCGTCATTCCCGTACATTTGAAGCTTTCTACAAGCGTTAACTATTGCAGAATAGCAACTTTGCTAGGTGTACTGATTTGTACAGAGAATGACGTAGCGTGGCGTAGTTCGAGTGTAGCTCTACAAGTCTAGTTTCCATATAAAATGTATGGAGACGGACGCGCCCAGATCGGCGTGTGTGGCACACGTAAGTTTAGTCTGTATGTGATATGAGGTCCCGTTTGTTAAAAGTTGAAAATAAGCTTATGATTTAGTGAATATACCCAAAGATACGGAGCGCAGTGTAGTTCAACTTTTATGCGTCTTGCATCAATCGGATTTCCGTGATCTTCAGCAGTGATCAGCTACCTTGTGGGAAGCCTTCCAAAGATACATTGTGAACCATATTTCCGTCAACAAAACGGGGAATTTTCAAAAGAATACCGTCTTCTATTTAATTAGTTTTAAAGAATTATTTCTTAGTAAATGTCTAATGGAAGTTATTCAAAAAAATATGAAGACAAACCTAAACATAGTCGTTGTTTTTAAAAATCAACTATCGTAGAGTCTGTCTAATAAGTTAAAGAACTTGGGTAATTATTAGGATTTAATGAAATCTGATGTAGTCAACACGGGTTCAATAATTAAGGTTGATTAAGAGATAGAGATCATTGTTTACTAACAGAAGGACCTTATGAAAAGTATCGAATATAAGTATTTTTAAACGATTTAATATTATAAAAAATTCTCAAGTCGGTTGACTTATTAGACAGACTATACTTCCAGTAATTATAATTCAAGTTATTTAAAATAGTTTCTTATAATTATGTAAGCCGAAGAAATTCAAGTCACTATTTATAAAATTAAACGTCAAATACAATTTTTAAATACGAAATGCTTAAAGTAATTGATTAAAATAAATTTGAAGAGAAGCAATGACATTAATTTGTCACTAGAAACGTTAGTAACACTTTAAGCAGCTCATAATTGAACATTTATTTCTATGTTAATGTTAAAGAATTCATATTTTTTTAGTAATTTTTATAAATTAAATATTTAAATGAATTTAATGAAATTAAACTCACTTTCTTTAAAACTTTCGTCAAATCTGAAACCGTGACAAAATGTAGGCATAACAGATCTGACGAGACTCCAAAGAGAAATTTGTTCATATATTCATGAGTACTTTTACCCTCAGAATGATTACTCATAAATTATATGTGAATATGTATCTAAACACTTAAATGCTCTTTCTGTGACCATAGTATAACATAGCATAGCATTGTAAGTGTTTTGCCGAAAAGATCCAAAGACCTGGAAGTACCCAGTGAATCCGTCAAAGACAGAAAGAGATCTGAACCTAAAACATTTATCTACTTGTCCCCAGGTATCCTGGATACGCAAGCGCGACCTTCACATTCTGACCGTAGGAGTCCACACGTACAGTAGCGACGCCCGGTTCGCTGCGCTGCACACAGACAACTCTGATGAATGGACGCTGAGGGTGGCGCCCGCGCAGCCTCGAGACTCAGGGTCGTATGAGTGTCAGGTGTCCACCGAGCCTAAGATTAGTCTGTCCTTTAGACTTACTGTTGTTGGTAAGTAAAAATGTTAATAGTAGCGTGATAATAAACATAATCAGCTTTATAATGTTCCCACTGCTAGGACAAAGACTGCTTCTCTAGGATGGAGAATGGTGGGCGTCACCTATCTTCGATTTTTTTTTAGGGCATGCTGGTTTCCTTACGATGTTTTTCGTCATCAAATGGTGAAGGAAAACATCGTATCGTAGCACCAGCATCGTATTCATTGTAGACAAGAGTCTATTTTTTTTTATTTGAACGTAGCGCGTTACGTTACAGCTTTGAATAAAAAAAATATTTTAGTGTTGGACAGCCCAATAGCCTATTTATCGAGGAAGTATACATAAGTAACATCACGTTACAACTCACGGTAGTGGAGCTTTTTAATCATATAACCCGCAATAGCCTTTTAAATGTTTATCAATAAAACCAAATAAATGCGTTGTAATAATTTTAATGACAACCAATTATGGTGACTACAACAAATGAATTAGACTATTTTGATAATTGGTCGAATAATTCATTCATAATTTTATTAAGCCTAAAGTAAAAAAAAAAAAACAAACCATCCCACAATTGTCTATAATTATGTTCAGATAAAATAAGCAAACCAACTGTAGAATTTTGTTCTTGCTACCAGAAAAACATTTGAATAAGACAAACTTAATTTGACCTTTAGACTGCATAAATAACAAGATCTATTTGAATATTCAACTCGATCTAATATATATTGGTTAATTAAGATAAATTGACTACTAAACTTATTCCTAATACAATTGTAAATGAGTCGAAATGTAGACTTGTATAATTGTTAGACGCAATTAGCTTTGCTGAGACAGCGAGCCATTCCTTTAAGTTGGGGTTGTTAACACCAAATAAAAAAAAAAATTGAATTTGAAAAACCAGTACAATTCAGTTTAAAAACAGGAATAGAATTATAATAATTAAATTAATAAAATATGTTTTGAATCAAATTGTATTTCATAATTATCATATTTGAGAGAAATTATAATAATCATAATTTGAACAAAATATTGGATTTAAAACAGCACGTTAGCGCGAAAATTAGCAGACCGTGAGGTCACCCTTAATGGGCCTATTACACGACTCGATATTCAAACAGTCTTAGTCGATGTCACGTAGTGTAATAAGGGTCAGACTGTCTTACTTGGAATGGAAAATAAGACGAGTCTGAATATTGTGTGTTGAATAACGCATAGTGTAATAGGCCCTTAAGAATTGTAACAGTAGCGCGAATTTTAAAATACCTTGTTTTAAAAACCCGTCGTATCTTAGAACACTACAAAAACTAAGATATGTGCTAGAACAACAGCCCCCCTAGCCAAGTTACAATCGAATTCCGTTCTCTAATCGGTAACGCCTCGGTGACAGCAATTGTAGAAAACGATAAGTTGGTAGCCATGTTGACGCGCCTGAGTCGGCTGCTCGTTCTACAATGTAGCGTTTGTATAACAAAAGATGTAGCGTTAAATATTGTAGAAACGATTTTAAACGATAACGATGTGAACTTGGCTACGAATTGTCTATTCGTTTGTTCTGACCACGCGACTTTACGTTGAGATGACGTCATTCCCATACGTTTCATGACTTTTCGATAGCGTTAACGATTGCAGAATAACAACTTGGTAAAGCGTGCAGGACTGCTGGCAACTAAACTTAAGTAAACGTTTGACGTCGAGGGTACTCGACAAATTGACATTGAGAAACTTTCGAACACTGCTCTGCCGCTCCCATTTCCTGAGCAAATACTTTAATATGCAATGCAACTAAAGAGAGATGTTTGTTACAGTATCAAAAGCAGAAATCCTCTCAGGACCAGAATTATTTGTGAGAGCTGGCTCTGACATCAATCTCACTTGCATCGCCAGACACGCTCCGGATCCACCGAGGTAAATATTTTTCTAGAAGTTAAACTTTATAAAGCTGACAGAACTAAGAGTATATAAGCGAATACTTCTACTTACTTTCTTTACGTGGAAAATATGCTTGAGACAACAAATATTATAGCTGTGAGACTTGCGTTACTTCTCGTTTGCTTATCTCAAATATAGCAGAATGTAAAGCTTTTTTTTCTAGTTACTCCCAACATTATTGGAGCCTATTTTTGATGTAGTATTTTTTCATACCAGATTCCACTTTTGTGGCTCTTGTACTTTTGTTTCCTCATAGTACTTTTTTCTATTGTTTGTCACCGTTCTTTCTTATTGGTGGGCCTTCTAGGACCTGTTTCTGAACCGATTTCAAAAAGGAAGGAGGATTATATGTTCGGCTGTATGTATTTATTATTTCGGGTTGATCTTTATCTCGGGGATTTTTTTTTCAAGTTGGCTTTGTTTTGTCTATATTTTTAGCTCAATATTTTACTTTAAACGATGTTTTATCAATACATCATCACGATCATTAATAAACTAGTGCGCCTCACCATCAACGATTGCATCACTGCTTACCACCAGGCGGGATCGCAGTCAAGTACTAGTTTATAAAAGTTAAAAAAAAAAGCTTTTATGACAAAACAAACAAAAATAATTCTAATATACGAGTACTAAACTGTTAAGAGCTTATTCACTCTAGCCTTGAAGACAACCAAATTATAATCAGACGGGAAGACCACAGCAGGCAAACTGTACCAGTCCTTTGATGTACGCGGTATAAATGTCGAGGCGAAACGCTTAGTCCGGACCGTAGAAGCTTTTCTTAGTTATATCAAAAATTAATTGGATAGTTTTATCTTAATGAATTAATACACTACAATTCACATTATTGGTATATCACACCATTAAGTAGGTTCTTATTTTACTTGGTACTTTAAGGGCAGCTCTCTGAATTGAGTATTTTGAGCGGGTTAAAGTAGACTTTGAGAAATATTCAACTTCAAATGCTTAAATCAGGAATCGGGATTAAATATTATTGAATCACTTTCGCTTCAGGTAATCGTTGGGTGTTGACTTTACAGACAAACTCTGACTTACTACGTTAGACGCTAGCGAACGGGTTTTTGAAGCGCGACAATCCATGCACAACTATTTGCTGACAACGCTCGTGTGATCGAGATAACAAACTGAATCCGGGTTTTGCGATTCAAACACAAGGTGGCGAGAATTTGTCGTCTTAGCTTTATCGCAAATAATGTTTTTGGATGGATGGATTAAATATTTTGTAGGGGCAAAAATGTGCGCGCATAGGTGTATAGTGGCGGCTGCGCCTGCCACGTAAACTTAGTCGCAATTAAATTCAGTTTAAAAGAACATTCAATTACTTTTATTTTTATCTCTGATACAGTAGGTAACTTTCAATCTATAAGTCAAAGTCAAAAGTTTTTTATTTCACATAGGCCTACATGGGCACTTATAAAACGTCAGAAGCTAGTGCACGGTTCGAAATTGGTCGTTTCCTATGGAGAAGAACCGGCAAGAAACTCCATAAACTATAATATAACCCTACATTCCCTGAAATGGTGAACCTGACGTGGTTGATCAATATTTATAAAAATAATGATAACCGATGATTCTACGTGAACATTATGTAGACAAGTACGGTAAGGTAAAAAGTAGGCAGTCGAAAGATGCCCTAGACAGCCTGACTGAAATAATATTTATTTAATTAACCATATGTAGGTACAGACAGAGTGGTACTTAGACGGAGTCAAAGCAACGAGATTATGTAGGTAGTTACAATAGTAAAATCCACGTATATGTTAAGTCAATAAAGTAATAGATAGGTACTGTGATAAATACCGGAACCTTACAATTAAGAGACTACTAATTACACGTACATCAAGGGACTGGTACAATTTACCTGCTGCGGTGTTCCCGTCCGATTACTCGTATAACTTACATGTAAAGCAAGAGTGAATAGGCTCTTAATAAACTAGTGCGCCTCTCCATCAACGATTGCATCACTGCTTACCATCAGGGGCCTAAGTCTGCTATTTTGATAAATTCGTCATTCAAACACGATCCCATTGTCATTTTGCTAAAAGTTTGTAATCTGCTAATTCATAATGATTGACCAATGATCGGTGAATGGTCTTGTAATAGAATAGTGGTAGAATGACCATATATCGAGCTTATCAAAAGCACTAATTGCGCAATGACGTCGTAATGGTAGGTCACTGATCAAAGTAACTGTCAAATTTTTTGCAGATTACCGCTTACGTCAGATATTCATTTGTCATTATGTATGAGATTACCATTCTATGCCATTTCTGTCAGTGGTTGACCATCGAAAAGTCATAGTGACGCCATTAAATTAGTAGATTACCAAAACTTGTCAAAATCTACAATTATGAAATCAATGATAGACCATTCTGACACTATTGTAATAGCAGACTTGAGACCCAGGTGATCGCAGCCAAGCACTAGATTATATTATTAAAAAAATAATAAGAGAATTCAAAATTTAATAATTATGACAAAGATCAAACTAAGTTTGAGACAGCATTCAGCAGCAATTATTTGTTAAAACTTTATGCGCTTTAAAGTTTTTTATAAGACTGAAACATTTTGTACAGCTTCATCTACTGGTACCGAGGATCGAACGTGGTGAACTACGCCCAGCGCGGCGGCATCAGCGTGGAGACAGAGCAACGCACGCGCACCAGTCGCCTGCTCATCGCACGAGCGTCACCCAGGGACTCTGGCAACTATACCTGCGCGCCGAGCAGTTCTGGTAAACTTAACACTACATGTTTTTTTTTTTCATCATCCTGAGCTGTACAGACAACGTAATTAAATGATGTTTATTTTGCAAATAGGTTTTTTAAAAACACTCTTTCAGTCAGTTTAAACTATATGAGACCGGTGTTTTCTAGCTACTACTGACTATCCTGAAAAGAAAAACTCAGGGTCAAGGTTTCTCTTAAAATCTATACAGCAAACATGTAATGGTCAAATCATATGAGAACCATACAGATTAGTATCTGAGATAATCTTTTGAACAAAAAACCATACATATTTGATTGTAAGGTATTATTAGATTAATGCTGCTATCTGTACCACTCCTGAGTGAAAATCTCCCCCTTTTTTTTCCATCTCTCTCTGTGTAGTCAACTTTTCATATACACATACATATACTTACACCTTTTCCCAAAGCAAATTTTACAAAACGGTGCTAAGAGCCTATTTGATATAAAGAAGACACGCAACAGGCATCTGTCGCATAAATGTGACATTTATATTATTTTTTTCAGATATAAGTACAGTACAATTCACGAATGATGGCGGGCGTAAAGTTAGCCTTTGCGAACTTTCGCGCATACCACACTCTTCTCGCACACGCACGACGTCATTTGGTTCCTAAAACAAGTTACTGCGCAACCTTCTGCGCAAACTTCACGGCCGCCATCATTCGTGAACTGTACTATATGTACCGTTGACAGGGCACATATTAAACCGTTGACATATTAAATAGCGACCCCACCTGCAATCCATTTACACTCCTTTTGTTTCACTTGTGTTTATACCATAATTTATAATACCGCTAGCGTATAACTCACAAAATATAAAAACAACTTTGCAGTAAAAAAATAAGTTTCAACATAGTTTACGTAAAGCCAGAATTATGAGTCAGTTTAATTAGGCACGGCGTGCAAAAAATCCTTAACGAAGCCGAACCAATTCTTGCCTTTGTTCAACGTACTGTAATTTCCGCAGGCTTACAACTAAGCTACTTTGTATTTCTTTTATTATTTTGCCCTCGCGGGATATGCGGGTGTAATAAAAAATATACATGCCACTGTGGTCGTCCATCGGGTATTTTACGGTGAACCTACATTTTTCACTCAGCATACTTCACTATATCTCTGTCCATAGCTGTGTAAAAACCATTTGTCTTTTTCCGCGCCTTTCCCCCTCAAGTACTGAATCAACGTGTTCAAATTCACTGTGTACTACGTCCTTATCGTCCATTTGTATTCCTTACACGCCATTAATATATTTTCCACAATTTTCTTCTTTTTTTTCGAAGATAAGATTTAAAAAACGTGCAGCTCGATTTTCATGTAAATAGGAAGTGTGAGCCTTTCAGCCTGTAATACCTTTGCCGGATAGAATCTTTAACGTATGATTTAATTTCCGTTGGGCGACATTTTTGTTGCATTTCCATTTCCTTTTGGATGTTAAGTCAAGTAATATTTTTTTTTTTTCGTAATAGATTCGGCGTCTGTGGTGGTCCATGTGGTGAGCGGGGAGCGACCAGCGGCAATGCAGAGCAACTCCAAAAGAATATTACCATTACCACCTCTGGTACTCCTGTCAATGAGAAAAAGTCAATTGAAATCATTCTTCACCGCAATCATGCTATACATTTTACTAATGTCCCAGTACATTTCAACAAATTCTCTCAACAATATCAGATTTCTGTGGAACAATTATTTTATTAGAAGATTTGTAACGAGATGACCAGCTCTAGTGGATGTTGGTCATGTGGCATAAAATGCACTGCACAAACATTAATCTAGGGTTTTTAATTAGCTGTAAGTCAAACTGACGTATAAAGAAACGAATTATTGTAATAAACATCTCCTTGTAACGAATACGTACCTTACCTTTGAGTTTTTTTTTTATGTAAAGGTAATTCGTCGATTAAGTATAAACTAGTGACCGACCGAAAAACGTTTTGCAGCCGAAGCCGAAACCGCTATCAAATATTCGGCTCCTCTTCCAGTTTCGGCTTTAACCGAAAACCAAACTGTTGTGGCAACAAAAATTCTGTCAAAAAATAAAAACGGCCATACATGTATAGATGCCACTCACAATCTAATTGCCTACGTATTAATGCAAACAACATACATAATCTCAAGCAGTGCCATGGAGAAGGAGCACAAGATTCACAGAGAACAACAAACTTACTAAAACCGTAAGTTAGTGTAACTGTGTCTTACCCCCTGATATTTGACCAATGAGCAAGAAAAGATCTCCAATCGCAAAGAGACGCTATAAGTTAAGGGTTTCTACTGCCCGACTCAAGGGTACAAACTTTAAAAAAAATGTATAAATTACACGTACCTATTAAAATTCGTACCCGCGACTTTGAGCAGCCTCTTTCTTGGTGTTCCAAACTATATTTCGGTATAGTTACGCTTAATTGTATAGTAATAACTGATTTAAAATTCGAAATAATCGAAATATGAACAAGTCAGTCAGTTTCTTGGTATCTGTTGCACCAATGTGATAGCTCAAAGATACTGATTTCGGTCGAGCCGAATATTCGGCCATTTTTGGTATCAACAGAAACGTCAAACCCAGATGTTTCATCGGTCGGTCTCTAATAATTTTGTAAGCTTTAACTACTATTGTTAAATAATGGTTTTTTTTTTCTTTTGTCTCTTTTATATTTTTTTTATTTTAGTGAAATTCACGCCCATATTTGTTAATTTTAAATGACTGAGTAGAATTTTGTGATTTCTTATAACCTATTTTAAGTACTTATTGTTTCTTTACTGAGTTGTTTCTAAAAATATTGTTTTTCAAAAGTATTTGTAAAAAGCAGGCTACTGATGCTTTGTGTACAGTAAAGAAAAACGAAATTTATCCACTAAGTTCTAGGACAATCAAAGTTAATATAAAATTACCTAATCATTTTAAAATAATAGATTACTATTAATAAAATCTACTGTAATATTGTAAATTACTAACAATTGCAGTTTTTAATTAATTTTCATGTACTTGTTTCCCCGGTCGTTTTTCACTTTGAGCTTGTAAATAAAATCATTAATTAATGAAAATTACGAAACATTAATGTTAATATTCATCACGTTAAATTGTAGAATTTAAACGAATTGAGGCTGTATGTAAATAAATTTCATGGTTATTTTACATTAATTTATTATACCTAATTAAGTTGGTTGCTGTGAAAAATCTGTGGCGCGTGCTAAGTAGATTGCTATGAATCATTACTGTGTTACAGATTTTTTTTTAACAAGAAACGATACTGTTTTAGGTCATAAGCAGACTTAGACGGTAAAACTATTTCGTAAAATCAGTCTGTAGCAAGAATGAGCAAAACTGTTTTCAACAATGGTCTAGACATGAATAAACAAAACTGTTTTGAAAATTCTGTTTAGACAACGAACTGTTTGAACAAAACGTTTTGGAAATACGGTTTACACAACGATTAATAGAACTATTTGGAGAACCAGGTCTAGACTATGATAAAAAGAAACTGTTTTGAAAAACCGGTTTGAACTACGATGAACAAACTATTTTGGTCTAAAGGGCGATAAAAAAATGGTAGAGATTATGATGAACAAAAGTGTTTTGAAATTTCGGTTCCGACAACGATGAAAAAAATTGAATTTGAAACAGTTTTAGGTCTGCACGTAACTGTACTTACCTATTAGGCCCTGTCCACTATTCTGTAACACATTGAATCATAAGGAAGTTTCCGCACAGGCGAAAAAAAAAAACGCGCGATAAAAAAATCTGTGATTTCTTGCAGATTTGACGCGGTGCGGTGCGGAAATAAAACCGCGCGAATATTTTCCGCGCGGTGAAATACCGCTGTGCGGACAGGCCCTTATGTTTTCTTATTTTTATAGTCCATATTTTCTTGTAATAACGTAGTAATTTAATTTATTACTGCCTCAATTTTAAAAATTGAACAGTTTACAAGAGTAAAGTCTAGAATAATGTAAATAATAAATAGTCTCATCTTTTACAATATTTTCATCCGACATAATGAAAACGATAAGATAGACGTTGATGTTGTTTTCCTAATAAATTATAATTGTACCGAAACATATTACCCAGCTGGAGATTAAAGTAAATAATAACTAAAATTAAGTTTTAGTCAAATAAATCTGTGAATACACAATTTAGAAATTATTGTAAATATGGTTTGTAAATAAATACGTTTTACGTGTTATTTAGCTTGGAGTTTTAATTCGAAAACTTTTCTAATTTATTTTTATTTTGGTGTAGTGTTTGACTGCGATTTCAATGCATTCGTTGATGATGTAGTACACTTTATTTAAACACTAGTTTATTAGTGTTTGTATAAATTAATTCATAACAAACTGAGTTATTATTTAAATACAACTATGCAGATGTTTCTGTTAAATGAATAAATAATATTAACATATTTATTCATTTTGATGAATTTATTAATATTTAATACACTTTGACCCCATTCCCCAGAATATTATTTCATATACGAAAAAGATTGTGAAGCTTTGCGTAATGGTTTTTAAACATCTGAAAAGTAATTTAAAAGATTACCAAATATGTGGTATGCATAAACATTGCTCTCAGAACAGATGGTCAAAGGGGACTAAAGTTTATTAAGTGGCGGCCATCTACTGGAAAACGCAGCGTTGGAAGGCTTCCCACAAGGTGGACCGATGACCTGGTGAGGGTTGCAGGAATCTGATGTATGCGAGACGCACAGGACCGGTCGTTATGGCGACACTTGGTGGGGGGGGGGGGGGGGCTATGTCCAATATAGGACGTCTTTCGGCTGAAATTATGATGAAAGATGATGATATTGTAACGCAGCTCAGCTCGTCGGTAGGTGTCGGTATGAAATCAAACACTTCTGGCGGCGCACTCTTATATTTTTACTTATTTGAACGCACAATACTTTCCTTACAAAGATTACTTCAACCCTGAAAAAACAACACATATTCTTTTTTCTACCAACTTTCAAACCTATTCTAGAACAGCATAATCCTTCGAATTATATTTTACAAGCCAGTTAGTTGGTTACATAAAAAAAGCAACTCATGCGATTTCCTTTCGATTTCACAATATGAATGAAAATTAATTGCTAAACATGTCCCATGTGAACGCATCTGTCTTAAAAACATTTTTATTCTCATGTGCAAAGTCACAAAGTAAATATAACACTCATGACATGTCAACATGTTTATTAGGTGCCCACACGAGGAAATACTTGGAATTTGTTCAAACACTCGAGCAATTTTGTAAACAGGAAAAATCAGGAACAAATGACGTTTCACATTTTTCACTTACAGTCATGTTTGCTTCTTACAACGTATGAGAAAGCGTTTTTTGGGAACAGTTAAACAGCCCTGAAATAAAAACATAGTGAAACCATATGACCAATAAAAAGCAGGTGTGTGAATTGAGGTTCAAAGTTGGTAGAGAAATATAGAGAACAAGCTGATTTCATAAGCTCCGCCCACATGGATGTACAAAATTTTATGTGCTATCCCAAGACATGGTCTACCGGTGTGTCAAATTTCATCCAAATGAGTTCAGTAGTTTTAGCGTGAAGAAATATCAAACATATTCGTCTTTACAATATTGGTATGAAGTGTGATAAATCTAAGCGCACGGCGGTGCGCAGGCCAAGTTCCAGTAACAGGCCGTGCGCATGCCGTGCACTATTTACAATAACTGTTTCGACCCACTTTTAATTAACCTGCCAAGATCTTTAGAAGTATTATAATGTTAGATATTTTTAACCAAGTATCTACGTATTTTCACAATTATACCATATTTTAAATTAGGTGTATAGTAAAGTAAATTTCGGCCAGATGGACCATTGACGTGAATACGGTGGCGTGTAATGGCTGGATGCGGAAGGCGGGGGACTGGGTGTTGTGGCGAGTCTTGGGAATTGCAAATGTTTACTAGTGGATCAGGCTGTTGATAAAGATGATTATGATCATCGATTTCAAAGTCATCTAAACTTGGCATTGGATTGGATTTCAACCCTTTTTTAGGCGAACAATAAGCCGATAGGATCTTGGCCCCCTTTTAATAGGTATGTTTGATGGGATTGCTTACTACATGAACTGGATTTATGAGAAATTACAACCATCAAGGCTTTGGTAAGTACAGTAATGCAATATTCATCATCATTATCATCAGCAATTCAGTTAAAACACGCCCACGGCTGGACATAACTTTCCCTAGTTGTCGCCCCAGTATACCTATTACCTTTATCAAGTTATCATTCCACTTTGTGAGACGCCTACCAACCCTGCGTCATCCAGGCCGCGGTCGCCTCTCCAAAATCTTACGGCAATGTGTTCTGCGAGCAATGTGCCCTGCTCATTGCTTCTTAAGTTTGGCGATTCTATGGCTTATGTCCAGTGTTATCTTAACATATTTTCGCAATAACACAAATTATACAGCATTATTTGTAACCACAAAACACTAGTAACCTCTTGCCAGCGCCAGCGCATCAATGAGACTGACCGAGTAGTGAGTAAAAAGGTCAAGTTTATGTTCAGCTACCCTCCACTATTGTATTATCGCTTGCTTCGCATAGACTTCGTAATATTTAGAAAGTTCAATTTAAATATTTTTATTTTTGTATGAAAATCTGATGAACCAAAATATGATACATTTTTAAAAGTCATAGAACAAAAGTTGTTGTTTATGATGTTCTTAACTAGTACCTAAGAGGTTGCTTGTGTTTTACAGATAACCCTGTATATGTCAGTTGAAGGTGCTGCCTCCCTAGCCTAGTTACAAACGTTTCGCTTGCGTCGAACGCTTCGAGTTGACCTTGCCGCCAATTCTTTTGTTCTGATCACGTGACTGTGCGTTGAGGCTACGTCATTCCCTTACATTTGAAGCTTTCTACAAGCGTTAAAGATTGCAGATTAGCAACTTTGCTAGGGGTACTGATTATCATTGAGGCTCTGTCAAGGGACTCTGTTTTAACTGGGTAACGAGCAATAAACAAACTATTCTAGATCGCACAACTGATTTATTACGATGCAAGCTTTAGTTATTTACTTTAGACAACGAGCTGTGAGACAGTCCCCGAGACTAGATGTTGTTGTTCGCATGGCTGCTGACAAAAGAATGAGATGAGCAACTCTGTGGTCGGAACTTTTATCTGCTCGGTTCGTGCAAACGTCAATCTGGATTCCATCGAAGTGACACGTGTCATTTGTCACTTAGCTCATTCGTTCGTTTTTAAGCTTCCGTACTTACACATAAATTGATAATTGAAAAATGATTTTATTTTTACCAACTAAAAAAACTCGTAAAATATTCTTCAAAAAAAATAGGAAGAAGCAACAAGTTACTTATCAAAGTAACATCAAAAAGGAACCATCGTTCAAAACTTAATAATCCCTAAAACCACAAATGTAGGTACCAACGAATTCCGCACGCAAACTTATAAGGTATGTAAATTGTGAACACACACGCACATCAAAAGCTTAGAGGGGTCTATCAGGTAACTACCAAAAAAACGTGTCGATAGCATTCAATTCACTGAACCCCGTTCTCTTTGAAATTTTATTCGACCCTCTTTATTTTCACTGGATGAATAAACACGAGTACCTATCTCAATAAATCGAGAATTGACCCTTTTGCCGATTAGTCGGATAAACTCGATAGACAAATAAGTCCTCCCTAGTGAATAAAACTTGAATACAAGGAAACGTGCTCGGTATCTCCCATGGGAGCACTTGACTCAACGATCATCGTAGCAGGCAAATGAAAAGAAAAACATGTCGCAAACATAGTTTCGCGAGGGCTTTCCTTATTTACTTAAGGCGGATTTTCTTTACCAATTCTGTATTGTGAAGTGTTTTCCAAGATTATCCGGAGATAACCCTAGTTTATCGTGGAAATTAGGGCTTCTTAAAATGTTGCGTAGGAAAGTAACTGCCTTTCACGTTTGAGAGTAACGTAACGACTATGCGTCTAAAGACATACATTAGATGGCAAAAAACACGCCTGATAGGTACGTGATTTGACTGCTTAAATCCCTTACTCATCTCACACGCGAGCCATTGTGAATCGTAAGTACATACGTACATTTGGTATCATTAAAATTTTCATACCGCGGATTAAGGTCAAAAACCGCGTGTGCACAAGAGACTGTAGCTCTCTAGTAGCGACATCTGTCTGCTGTGAATAAGTATTTGGGTTAACCGCCTTCTTATTCAAATAAATTCAGATATCCCAGGCATTCAACTTGAGGCTGATTATTCGGTTATATTGTGAGAGTATTCAAGAGTCTTAGGTACGTATTTCAAAAGCTGATCAAATTACATTAGCAATGTCTCTTTTATTTATTTATCGAATTAACAATATAGTTAAATTGCGGTGCATTTGTCCCAAAAATCTTTTTTAAATAATGAGATTCAGGTTAATGTTTGCATGTTTTATTTACACTAATATTACAAACAGGTAAAGTTTGTTTTATTTTTTGTTTGTACTCGTAAAAGGTAATCTCTGAAAGTACCTACTGGACCGATTGCAAAATTTTGTTCACCGGTAGAAAGCTGCTTTATTTCTGAGTGACACAGGCTATATCTTATGTAATGTAAAAAATGTGTGCTACGGGTAAAAGCCAGTTTTTTTTTTATTAAAGAAAAAAGAATTGCATTTTTATATGCAATAAATAAACTGAAAAACTTCTGGACTGATTTCGAAAATTCTTTCATCGATAGAATGCGCGTATCAAAAGAAGTGGGACTACCTAACAAAGGCTATATATTCTCTCCCATTAAGCAGGCAAAGTCACTGGCAGAAGCTAGTTATATCTGTAATCAGTAAAACTCCGATACGCCCTCTCATCTCACCAGAAAAAAAAGTTGTTTGCTGAACCTCATAAAAAATCGTATTTTTGTTTTCTACATACGTGTTACCACACACAACGCACATATCTTTTACAAGCCTAACTAGGTAATATACGCGTCTCATTTCGGTTAAAAATTTCACCTACAAAGGGTAATTTTCCGGTTTGTAAATGTCACAAATTAGGCTTTAATTAAAATTGTGCCAAAAATTTACGTCATTATTTCGGCGTCCTTTGTGATCGCGACCTTTTTGAGCTTTCATCGTTTCTCTTATCTCTAGACGAGAAAGGGACTTAAGAAAAAAAAAATACCAAACAATATTTTTACTGAGCTAAAGACGGTGGGTGATTTTATTAAATTTTTGTCCACAATTATACCTTTTCGGAGATAGCTGTGTTCCCCTTCGTAATGATCTGAGCTTATCCTTTTTGGAGAAGCTTAAAGAAGGGGAGTGTTTACTGGCAGGCTCGTCTAAAAATATAACACAGTAGATTATATGGGATATCGTGAGTATCTACCAAGGTCAATATTTGCCGGGGTCCGCCGGTATTGTTATTCGTTAGTGTACGAGTATTTAAGCTGTTTTAGAAAAGATCCTTCTTGGTATGGCGTTTCTTACCGTGTGTAGCTGTGTAGAGGTTATCATTTATAGGTTAATCCTCGTTTTATCTCGCAGCAGAATGCAGCATGTCAGGTATAGCGACATGAGCGAGTGCGGGCGCGGAAGCGGAAGCAAATTTTATCGCGAGTTGCTATATTTTAAATTAGTGGTTTATTCGTTTCATTTTTTTTTAACTTCCCACGTAGGCGATGCAACGCGATCGTGAAACAATGCGGCGCGAATGAAACAAACAATAATTGATACTCTATTTTTGTGGCCTATGTAACCAATGGCACGTAGATGCGGGGCGGTGATGAGCGAAGCGAGATGGACGCGATCAGCTGGATTGATTCTGCAAACTCTTGCGGTGTGAAGACTGTTTTATTATACAAATGGCGGTGAATTGATGACTTCGACTCACTCGTCCAAGGGGATGGTGAGGTAGACCGAGACGTAACACGTCGGATCAACGCAGGATGGATGAAATGGCGACAGGTCACGGGAACAACTTGTGACCCACGCATGCCCCTCAAGTTGAAGCGTAAAATTTACAAGTCCGTGATAAGACCTGTCATACTGTATGGATCAGAATGTTGGCCTGTGAAAAAGAAGGATGAAAAAAGATTGCATGTAGCGGAGATGAGAATGTTGAGATGGATGAGTGGTGTGACGAGAATGGATATAGTGAGAAATGAGTATATTAGAGGAAGTTTGAAAGTGGCGCCAGTGACTGAAAAGTTGAAAGGTAATCGGTTGTCTTGGTATGGTCATGTGAAGAGGAGGGATGAAGCGCATATTACTAAGAGAGTTCTGAGTATACATGTAGATGGATGGAGAGGGAGAGGAAGGCCGAAAAAAGATGGATGGATTGTGTGAAAAGTGATATGAAAGAAAAGGGAATTAGTGATAGTTTGACGGGTGACAGGACAGAATGGAAGAAGAAAACGTATTGCGCCGACCCCAAGTAATATGGGATAAGGGCAGGAAGAAGAAGAAGAGGCGGTGAATTGATGACTTCACGTGCACGTTGATTTGCGTGTTAGCGTGAACTGCATCGGACCGCTTATATATTGATAGCTCCTGTCAATCGCATCCATTTCTGAATTGAAAACTTCTTTATGTGTGCTTAGCACTTTATTCTAAAGTTATTGAATGAAAATGAGCTATTGGGCTCGGCTATGTAACAAAATCGTAATCGTTCGGGCAAGGTAGGTAAACCCAAACCAATTTTATCAGAACGATAACGATTTGGTATCGCCTTGATGAAGTTTTCATTTTTTGTCAAAACATTTAGGTACATAAACATTACGTTTCAAAGCTTGACGCGTTTTCTCAGAGTAAAAAAATAGACGATTGATCTCTTACAATTTCGTCCCAACACGTCACGCTGGTCTATCCCCACCATTTAGTTTGGTTTTCGCACTTAATCCTCTGTGAACAAGGAATGTGCGTGGGCCATCATTTGGCAGGCTTAAATCCCGCCCACATCTCCCCAGAAACAGATCAGGCCTCCCAAGTTTTTCAGAGCATCTGTACGGAAATTCGGAGCTCCTGGGTTTTGTATGCGCAATTTTTCCACCTTCTTCAAGCTTGCTCTGCACAAAGGACCATCTTTAATGACTGTTGTGTGAAAGCACTTGTCCTCTGCCATAGTCGAATTCACTGAAAAGGAGAAAGAGGTTAGAATGGCCTTGTGGGCGGGGCAAGCTTGCCTCAAAATATGATCATGCTCATAATTGACACGACCAACAGCAAACTTGCAATCTAAGTGTGCGTAGTCTGTTAGTTGTGTAATGCGCGTTCGTATTGGTTTATTGCCTTTAGTGAGATCAAAGGGTGAGGAGACTAGCGGCGACACTCGTTGTAGTTCAAATCGGAAATTTTATCGTTTTTAACCTCTCATCTTTTTTGTGGTCGCATTAGTATGAACGCAGACTACAGATTCATATGGTCAATACTTTGCCCACGCCTCAGCGTCCGCACAAGCTCCTCACCATGACTTTGCCTTAAAGGTTTTCTATGCGCGACGGCGATGCCTCGTCGGGATCACGACATGAATGCCTCCATACAACACGTACAAGAGAATCTTTAAACGTACGGGGTACGGTCCGCATAAATCTTTTAATAAGTGGGTAGGTAGGACCTATTGAGTAAGTGGAAGATGCCATGAAACCTACTGAATAATGGGTGACTCCCATCGATTTATATTCTA
Source organism: Mythimna albipuncta (assembly GCA_929112965.1). Taxonomy (NCBI): domain Eukaryota; kingdom Metazoa; phylum Arthropoda; class Insecta; order Lepidoptera; family Noctuidae; genus Mythimna; species Mythimna albipuncta. The sequence continues at coordinate 7,234,472 of OV815973.1, forward strand.
GTGATAGACAAGCATGTTCATAGAAACTATTGTTCAAAAATCTTTTTATAAAAAAAAAAATATATATAACCGACTTCAGTGTTAAAAAACACTGAAAAGTATAAAATAACTTTAATTTCGGAAGTTTTCGGTTATATATTTTTTTTTTGTAAAAAACTTTTTATTTTACACTTTTTAGTTATGGTACCACCACTAAAAAGTACCCCTTAGACAAACTTAAATAACTTATAGCCACTGTGCATCTCATAACGATTCCCAAACACGGATACATCCCCCCCTTTTCTGACAGTCAGTCATCGACTACACGTATAAACAAAGCAACTTTACTAGTAACCACAGTTCTGCTGTGATTCTATGAGGAGTTCTGTTCCATAACTTCGAAGTTCATGATCAGATCATAACAATATTTCTACTGGACTAAATTGGAAGCATAACCGTTCACACAAAAAATAAAAATTCAAAATTGGTTCACAATTGACCGAGATATCGGTGAACACACGTAAAAAAAAAAACATACATTCACCCGAACATAGAACCTCCTCCTTTTCGAAGTCGGTTAAAACTACTGAAAAGTTAAAACAAAAGTTCGCTGCAGCGCTACATCGCCATTATGTCGTCTAACAGAACTATTAAAACATGCAGCGCTAAGATACGTTTTAGAGGATAATTTTGTCGCGACCAAAATGCCTTAAGCGCCACGAATTTCGTGGCATTTATGCTTGACTACATTACATTTGAGTCGACTGAAGGAGTGTTCGGAATGCCTAATCTAGTATGTAGTACATGTATATTACGATGGTAGCTACTAATCTGTGTGTGAATATTTTAAAGGAGACATTTTTTTTTGGGCCCACTATTAAACGGTAACGTATATTAATCATATTTCACATGGAAAAAGTGGTCACTTTATTATAATTAATAAACCAAAAAATTATATAGAAATCTAACCGGAATAATGAAATAATAGTAAAAAAGTGTTACGGCAAAAAATGCTTTATTAGGAGCGCTTTTAAGTTCACTTTAACGTGAAAATAAAATGTTACTATGGTGCGCAACGGTAGGTAGTGACATTGGCTTTGAACACGTTTAAAGATATAATAATTAATTGGTACAGTGAACTTGTTTATAATGCTGTTATTAACGGTTAACACAAATATCAAGTATAATAACGTACTTTAAAAATCACCGTGGATTGAAACGTAATTAATAGCCTGTTGCAGATGCTCTGTGGTCCAGTTTCTAACTGTTTGACACTGACAATCTAACAGACAACATTATCCCTTAGTTCCGAATTACGTCAAAAGCGATTATACCGCGAATCCGACCGAATTTAATAGTCACAAAATATAAGGACTATTGAGTACTGTTTGTGACGTTGCGCGTTGGTCGGATTCGCGATATAATCGCTTTTGACGCAATTCGGAACGCGGGGTATTATTGTTTCAGATTATTACGGTTTTTTCTGTTTCTTTCTTTCTTTTCGTGTTTGGTTTATATTCGTAATTCGAAAGATTTTATGAAAATGGCATCTGTAGATACAATGCATAATCCACAAAGCCGTTATATCAATTGTGCAGCACGGTTTCAACAGAATGTGCGCCAACTTGTGTGTATGTGGATTTCTCACGAGGTGAGTGTTCATGTTACCCACCCAATCATTACTGGGAGGAACACATCTCAATCCCGCACGTTGAGCTCTTCATACTATTTATGCTTGGTGTGAGTTCAAAGTCTGACCACCTTCTCCACCAATAAAACTTGCCTACCTACTTTTTTAGTTACACCCACTAGATGCCGTTTGTGAAAACTGCTTCATGATATTACAAGAATGTATTCAAACTGGTAATTCAGTGAGAGGATTCGGACATAGGAATATTTTTATCTCATGTGAACTTTACATTTTTTTAACTAACTCCAGCCATGCCTTTCCCCAAGTAGGATCTGGTCTTTCACTAAAATATTCGTAGTAAAGGTACAAATACACACAAACACTACATTAGGCTGCTTCTTAACAAAATATTAGACTTTATTTGTAATACTAATGATATATTTTCTCAGGTGGAACGTTAGAACAAGTCTGTATGGGTATGTCAGCCTTCAGGCTGAGAGCTTCCCGAGCTGTGCGTAGAAACAGGCAACAGGATGAAATCAGGGATACACAACACAGCAGTAACTTCCCACAACTACCTCCTATGCCTATGGCTGTTACACCTGCTATACACAGAGGAGTACCAACAATATTACTGTGTCTAGTTACAAGCGTGTTGCTTCTACTTCCCGCCACTGTATATTTAGTCTGTCAATGATTCTAGTTCATATAATTATCTTTTACGAGTCAGGATACAATTAAGGCACACTAGTAGCAAAACTTATTATATGTACAAATTTATATTCTAGTTGACACCACCCCATCAATTACAAACAGTAGAGCTGCTCTTGCTGGATACTGTTGTAATTGTTTAGTGGGCAGACGTACTGTTGGCTGTTGTGTACATGTGATGTGTATAGTGTGGTTTTTATCTTGGACGCGGCATGAAGATGAGGTTGAGCCACCTAAATCTGTTTAAAAGAAATGAAATACTGCTTATATGAGATGACTTTGAAAATGATGATGATGAACAGTAATAAATACTTCTTGTGACGTACCTATAATGTGTTTTTTTTTCTCCTTACATGTCACCTTAGAGCCGGCGCCCACTGCCGTCATGGCGCGGCATAGCACGGCAAAGAATTTTATTACAAATCAAGTTATTTTGAATCTTATTTCAATAAGTCTAGAATTTATGTTACTTCATTTCCACACCACGATACCTAGACGCGCCGCGGCATACTGTGGCATGCTGCGGCGCGCCATTACATTTCGCGAGACGTAATGTGTCACTTTGTGTCAAGGAATTATAATTGCCAATAGTTGAAATATGGTTGAAACTTGCACAGCGGTCATTTCGGTTAATGTGGTCCGGTCGATGCGCTGGGGTAAGGGAAGCAAAAGACGCCTTTGCGCGCGCGTTTTTTTTTTTTGTCTCTCACACTGACCGAGCACGGCAAGAGATTAGCAAAACTGATTGATGCAGGAGTGGCTGGGCTTTCAGTACGATACCACGGCATTCTGCGAGATGCCAAGGCATGCCGTAGCGCGACCTACCGTGCCATTCCGGCAGTGACCGCCGACCCTTATTATTTTAAGTTTACAGTCAATGGCCGGCAAAAGCCGCGCCATTTCGAAATATATCTTTCGAAACTATCAAGTCGTGTAAATCACATCAAAATCTATCACGTAGTACAGATGTGACTTTGTTTTATACTATATATTATTGAACAGTGCACTATTTTGACTTAAAATACCAAGGACACCTATCCACTCATTAGACAATCGCTCTTGTGAGATTGACTATGAGAGTCATGTTTTGACTGCCGTATTTCACAGTATTCCGGTTAGTTATAGTTTTGATAATATTACCACTGTAATCTAAAGATTATAAGGAATAAACTAACGTGCATTTCATTGATATACGCCAAAATTTGTAGTGGGCCCAAACTCCAAACAAAAAAAACTGACTCCTTTGACCACGACGTCGTCAGCGTACGTAAATGTAGCCTATGCCAGTCAGGAATAAAGCAGCTAATCGGTGAAAAAATGTCAGTAACGGATCAGTACTTCCAGAGATTATCTACCTCCTATAAACAAAAAAAGCTTCACCTCTTTTATAATATTAGTGTAGATATATTTTGAAACGTGACTATAGGCAAAATGTGATTTTTTTAATAAATTCGACATAGTCGAAATTTTCGTACAGTTATTTTACCTACTGAATAAACGCCGATATTGTAGGCTTTGATTCTGTTGTTCACTTTTCATAGAAATATCATGTCGACAAATTGAACATGAAGTTAAAAAAAAATAATGTGTTTGTGTAAGCCATATCCGCTTCCAGTAAACTCAGTTAGGTTGGAAAATACGTATAAATACTTCTCCAATATTAAATGGAAATATGTGAACTAAAAGTTGTAAAAATAATTTATATTACGTCCTTTAATCTTTTATTTCTCTGTCAGTTACTTTACTACTTACATAAGTGATAGAAAAATCAGTCAAGAGTCGGACTTGAGTACCGACGGTTTCGTACAAACTTACCTATGTAAATAGTTCAATTTTCGAATCGAATACCGAAAATGTTTCCGAATGGCAAAAAAGTTATTTTGTGAGTACTTTATCGTTCTCAGATTTGTCCTTTACTCACGCTATGAATACTTGTTTCTTATTAAATTTTAAGACGGTCAACGGAAAGTACCATATGTATAGGGAATTTTCCTAGCAAATGTACAAAATATAGGTACCTTCGCCACCTTTCGAATAGGTACTGTAAGTAAAGACATAATAGAAAGGCAATAAGGGAGCGAACGCCGGTGTGCGCTTGGCGCACAAAATAGATAGGTACAAAAGATAATCCCATGTATGTACTTCACTTTTTATACCTACGCTCGGTGGGCATACACTAATGAGCGTTTGAGCCGGAACTGTTCGACGAGCGAACCGAGAAACTCCGAGATATCGTGTCCGTGAGCAGTGTCTATGTGTGCGTTGCTCGAGCGCGCTTTGTATGTAGATTGATTTCTGTACCTATATGTGTTGTGCTTGGAGTTTAATGAATTAAAAGAGAATTAGCAGCCTTACATTTAGATTATATATAATATAATAATATTTACTGGGTAACGTCAGCCCAAAAATAAAAAAAAATCCGTAAACTCAGTAAACTACCTAGTGTCATGTTAGTTGCTAACGTTAGGTAACCAATATACCAACGACCTTGTATAGTCTATATCTAAGGGGAATAGTTAGGGAGGAATCTGCGGTGAGAGCATTTGTTTGACGTCCACACACATGTTAACCGACACTAACGATGGCCACGCTTTGACGAAATAGTGCCCTGCTACCATACGAGGCGCCAGATAAACTTAAAATAAAGTACATTGACCTTTTCCTAATATATCCAATATATAAAATGAGTTCCCAACTAACGGTAGGAGGAGTTCACATCGGTGTCGGGTCGACGATGAACCTGGGTCCTCGACAGCTGGTGGAATTTCGTGTAGCATTTCCGACGTATGGTTCCCAAACTCAACTGGGCTGGGGCTGCGCTCAAGCGGCTCCTGCCCAACCTTGGGGGTCCAGATGCCTCCTGCCGGAGGCTCAAACTGGCGGTTACGCGGTGATCGTTCGGCCATGGACCGAACGATCACCGCGTAACCGCCAGTTTGGGCGCCGTCGCTGAAAACGCAGCCGGCGGCCATGCTGAACGCCTGCCAGGGGGTCATGGCAATAAGGATGGTGCGGGGATACTGCACGGCCACCCGCGAAGCGGCGAGCCTTCTGGCTGGCGTACCACCGTGGGCTCTGGAGGCAACAGTCCTTGTACACATGATATGCGCGTGGAGATGCAACGCCGGGGTGAAAGTCCACTGCCGTGACAGGTCACAGCATGGCTGACAGAGCTCCGGCGGGATCTCATGGTGAAATGGCGTCAGCGACTATCGCAACCCAGTGCTGGCACCCCATAATCATGGCGGTAAGTCCCCTCTTTGAGGCGTGGCTGGAAAGACCTCACGGCGTCCTTACCTTCCGTATGACGCAGGTCCTCACCGGACATGGTTCGTTTGGGAGTTTCCTGCACCGGATTCGTGCGGAAGTGACGCTCTGGTCTCGCCATTGTGCGGAACGCCCGGAGGACACGGTGGAGCACACAGTCGAAGTCTAAGACAGTGGTGTCTTAGAAACTGTACCCCTAGCCAAGTTGCTAATCTGCAATCGTTAACGCTTGCAGAAAGCTTCAAATTTACGGGAATGACGTCATCTCAACGCTCAGTCACCAACTCGAAGCGTTCAGCGTAAGCGAAATGGTTGTAACTTGGCTAGGGGGGCAGGTATACAATGTTTTTAAGCATTCTGCTAACTAAATCCTCAAAATTCTGCAACAATCATGACGAAATCTATTTATTAAACAACAACAAAAACACTTACTTAACAAAAAAAAAAAAAACACTTAATCTATGTTGTTAATCAATTTGTACACGATTAAAAAGACAAAATACCTGCACTGTTGCGATTGTGCAAACAAACTATTAATCGTTTTGCTCGAAACACTCATTAAAAACAAACAATAATTAAAAATAATGAAAGCCTTTGTACAACTTCATTTCCCTATTTATTGTCCCTTGTAATTGTTGTATTGTGTGAACGAAGGTACCGTCAGCATCGAAAGTTCAGCAATCAGTCTTTTCTCAAGCCTATATGACATTAGTTTTAGTATATTATGCAAAACTCGAAACATGTGCCTAGTATTTTTATGTAAAGAATCTGTACAAAATTTCATAACTGTATCATGAAAAATCACAAAGTTATAAACTTGTTATATCAGCAAAAATACATAGTCACCGGGCCATCCAAGCGACTGAGGAGTTGTTTTGCACTTGCACCCAGCTGTTTGCTGGCACCTGGAAAAAATATAACATGGTGTAAAAACAAGATTTTAATGAAAATATTTTTTTCATAGCAAGCTTTTATAGCTCGGTATACCTATATAATTAATGCTCGTCAAGGCGAATCATACGAGCTCAAACCGATGGGATTGTGTAATTTAACTACCAAGTTCCTATAGCCACCTTCCAGTTGCATCATTAGATTAGCTCCATGTCATAATGATTTTGCATTGTTATCTGATTTACAAATTGCATGCAAAATTTCATCTCAATCGGTAACCGGGAAGTGGATCAAATTTAATTTGCATGATTTGATGACAGACAAACATCGGGGCAGGCGAAACTAAATAAAAGATTGTAACTGTTGGAATCTATTCAGTTTCTGATTCTAAACCAACTATATTCGGGTTTCGCAAAAATTAAAAATAATGTTGTGTATGTTTATGCAGAATATGCAATTTTTATGCATGTTTCCAGTTGACAGGAATGTGGAGGACTACTTCAACGCCTGAGCATATATTTGTTTTATGTAGGTACATTTACTCACAAAGTTTAGTTAAGTATAAATGAATAGTTAGTTGATATTTACATTTCATAATTATTTTGGTCTAATATACATAATTTTTATTATTAATTAAATGTGAGGTGTAGAAAACAAAATCAAAAACATATAATGCAGAATATGATTATTAGTATAAAATCTGTAATTTTTAATTGTTCTATTTTACGCACTAGTAAATAATATAGTACAAAAGTGGACGACATTAACTTAGTCATTTTCTGCCAGTCGACCAGGGTAGTGTTTAAATATAACACGACAGGTACAGCTTAATAAAAAGAAAAGCAGAAAAGAAATATTTTAACAATAATCAAGATACATTTATTCGTACGGTTTATTTGCACATAAACATTAAATCCAGATGTACATGACTAATAACTGTATATTAATTCAAAGTTTCAAAAACGATAAACAGTTCAGATAATTTAACCCGTGTTTTCACTTTCAGCTGCTGATTCAGCGCTTAATCCCGCCAAATTATAATTAAAAATTATTCGCTTCAGTGGCTATGAAAATGGTTTCGTGAGTAAGTCGTGAAACCGATATTCAGCAATTACGGTATAAGTGGAGTTTCGGACTGCTTTGAGAAGTTATTCTACACCTGATAAATGCAAATATATGTATACTCTGCAAGTTTACCGCAAAACATCAACATGGTACTGTTTACTTATCAAGTTTGAACTCATGACCTTTCAGTTTTCAGTAACCACTGATTGGGGTCATTAAAACCAAAATATTTCAAGTTGACTTATTATTAGGAATTATACTTTATTCAAAACCACATTAGATGGTGAGAAAAAATCATGCATTGACATCCCCCGCTCTTGGACGGAGCGGGAGATAGTGTCAGACTCTTTCTGACTAAAAGACCTACCCCGTTCCTTCTAGCCTTCATACCGGGGCTTGAGCGCCCTTTCGGATAACCCTGGCCCCAGTAGGCTTCGACCCGGCTGGGTCCCTGCTGTTGCTGACAACAGCTGGAACAGCTGGAACAGTGCGCGCCATCGACGACTTGGGCTTGGGCCGGAAAGTTACCGGACGGCCGGACAGTGAGCTACCCATTGCTCACTGTCTGCAAGCCCGCGCCTACGGTGGCCGGAAATCGGGATCAGAATCCCGGTAGCGGCGGCGGCGGCGATAACGCCGTTGCCTGATGCGTTTGGCCTCCTCCTTTGCGAGCATTACTGCTTCGCAGAAGTCGGCGACCGCCTGCCACTCCTCCTCGCTCCAGACCATGGCCTCAACCAAGGCCCGGCGCAAGAGGTCTCCGCCGCCGATCGCCCCCACGAGGGCACGGCGATGCTCCGCCCAAGCAGGGCACACCTCGACTGTGTGCTCCACCGTGTCTTCCGGGCGTTCCGCACAGTGGCGACACCCGGGCGTCACTTTTATTACATTAGTGGCATGACAAATGCCCGCTGCAGGAAATGGTTGGTATTGTAACCACTTTTTTGGTTTCAATGCCATCCTTATTCCTACGAAATAGAGGTTAAAATCGGTTGAACAGACAGTAAAAAGGGTTCTTTAAATGTCTTATCTTAACGCGAATAGGGTATAGTTAAATTTGGGCAAATTTACTGTTATTATTTCTAAAAACAAATTGTAAGTAATAAAAATCGCGTTTAGTTCAAAAAGTTTTTATTTTATCAAATACGTCTTGTTTTTTTTTGCTGACTATACCGATCTTATCAGTCGCCCGCGGTAACAATGTATATGGTAGATACTTTCAATCAAATTAAGGTAAAGGATTTTTAAACTTATCTTTTATATCTTAATTGTTCTAAAAAATATTTCAGAATGTTTATTATTATTTATTTTGATGTTTTGTTTTGTGATTTTTATATTTTCCGTATAGGTTAAAATTATGTTAGTAATAATTAAGTCATTAAATTAATATACATATAATAGATTGTTATTGTCCTTCTTGGCTTTCACAAGGTCGTCATGGCCATATCACACTTCTTAATTTGTTCCACCACCATTTTATCAGGCTTATTGGTTATAATGGTAATAATATAATAAATAACCATAATATTTTGTATTTTAATTTACTATTTATTGCTTTTTTTAAGTCAAGTCTACAAGTCTAACTGTAACCAGTTAGCCTTATCGTTTTTGTTTTCCATATATAGACTATGGCCCCTGCCAGAATAATGTTTTTAATTTCCATCGATAAAAAGGCAGGAGGTGACTTGCACACTCAACAAATGGGCCCCCGTAAACGGTCACTAGCACGAAGTGACGTAGCAATGAGAGGGCAACATATCCTGAAGTGCTTGAGGAGAGGAGAGGTATACCACGGCTATCAGGACAATCCCGGAAGTGCGGTAAAGATCCAGCACCTTACTGGATTATACATCCTTCTCCCGAGCATGTTTGTTCTTGCGAATCTCCACTCAAGCCAGCCAATAAAGGCAAGAGTGAGGTGGGAGCACTGTTCCTCGTCAGTGATCACTACAGCCGGCTAATAAAAGCAAGCCGGAGATGAAGAACAAGAATTCTCCCGGGAGATTGGGTCCGTGGGGTCGCTAATACCCAACAGTTCGCCACAAAACTGCCCTGCGGATATTATTAGTTATTATTATTTTAAGTTATCATTACTCAATTCTTAATACCCTTGTTTATCATTTTTGTAATATTTTTCCTTTTCATTTACTTTCACCGACAAAAAACATTTAATTCTTACCATCTTTGAATCAGTTTATGTAGGTATTTCCTACTTCGACTTCCTTTTCCTTGTTATTTTCCATAATCTCAGAAATATTGCTGTTTTAATAAATACTTCACCGGTTTTCCGGGAAAAATAGTCACTCAGATAGAACTCTTATAATACTTATGAAATTTTTAATAAAGTAATGGCTTGAGTATTAATTTGGACTTTAAAATGAAAGTAGTGGACTATAAAAACGTCTAATATGTTTTCTTCAATACGAATTATACACTTGCGTGCAATAAAATCGGCCCACCCCTAACGTTTTGGTTTAAAACACGATACTTAGAGGAAATACTGAAATTAATTACATATAATGAAGGAAAGCTTCATTGCATTTGTTTTAAAAATCGTAGTTTTTTTTTAATTGATTTTACAGACTTATTTATAGCACAATCAAAATTGAAACCACGTTTAGCGATGCGTAGGAGCTAATTTCGGATTTTGTGGATGTAATCTCCTTTCTGAAAGTCACGTACAATCAAGTACAATCCACTCGCTTATTGAGACTCTACGGACATAAAGAAGTTTTTGTTGGACCTGAACTCCAGTGAAATGTCGATTACGCAAACTTATTGATACCAAAAAACGGTCATCGTGCTCTGATGTCACCCGATTTCTGCCTGAACCCGATCGTCTATTGAAACTTCCGGTCTTCAACAAACCTTTGGCGCAGTCGTCTTACTGCAGATCGACTTAAATGAAGACTTCTAGCCGCGACGCCCTGACTCGACTCTCGACACTCTGCTTAAAATTTAGTTAGATGATCAAGAAATCAAAAAAGCTAGGATAATTCTAAAAAAAAGAGAGATTTGATTCTATTTAAATACGGGGTACAATCAGAAACATTATGTTTTATAAGGTGTAAAATGAGGGTGTTCGACGATTTGAGTCGATAATGTGAACAATGGTACATTTACTTAAATGAAGAGTATGTATAAAAGAAGTTTATAAACTTATGCTAAAATGAATTTTATAATTATTAAATTTTTTGGTTAATTATTGGGTTCCAAAGCGCTGCCTATGGGGTGGGCCGATTTTTTTGCACGCAAGTGTATAATATTAATACTTACCAACAACTAAATAATTATAATTACAACAAATAAAAACCAACGCTAACTACAACTAACTAAAACCAAACTAAAATATTGCATCAAAAACTCTTCCACATCGCTGTCGACTGTTCATGTGCCCAAAAAACTGGCGGCATTGCCACGTTGTATGGCAATGCTTATCCTCTGTCCGAGGTAGAAGCCAGCCCTTAGGTCACGCGAAGTGTCAACTAGACGTTTCGAAATCTTTAAACAACTTGTAAAAACTGACAATCTATATCTATACATATAATAAAATCGTAGAAAAGTCAAAACTGTACATAGAATATTTTTTAAAAAGAATACTTGGGGCGTGATCTACAATCGATACCGAGGCCAAAAATATAGTTTTTAGAATTTTTGTCTGTTTGTCTGTTTGTCTGTATGTATGTCCGGGATAAACTCAAAAAGTACTGCATGGATTTACTTCAAATTTTGCATGAATATTACTAAGAGGTCGGGTCAACATATAGGCTACATATTATCACGCTATCACCTACGGGGGAGGAGTTGTGAATCTTTATGTTTCTTACGCATTCTGTGACAGCGTGTAATATAAGGACGCATATTTAAATGTTGTTTTTGAGTAAGTCATGCTATTATCTAGCTTTACACTATAAAAACTACGCCATTAAAGTAACTTGGGCAGAGAAACATAGTTTAATGAATGTAAGTAGTATAAACACAATTTTGAAGCAGCGCCATCTATGAGATTTCATCAAAATCAAATCAAGTTATATGTTAACAGTTTTTGGAAATTAATCATTTAAAGATCATGTTGGCGAGGTTAGTAGTTAGTTATTCTTAAAATTCATAGATGGTAATGTGCATTTTCTTCATATTATAGTTTATTTTGACAAATTCAAGTTCCAACAAAATCCTCAAAATCATGAGCTGAGTTGAGGAAGACAATTTAAAAAAAAAAGGTGTTACATGGTGGCATTTCTCAGACTCTGTGAAGTCGACCAGTTTGCGAGATCCCTTATGTATGACGAGGTGCCTTCATATTACACGTACGATAAGCAAAGGGGTGTATTCAACCGACATCGACGAGGAGGTGCTGTGAAAGGTTTTCCGGGAATTTTCAAGGACACCGCATTGGATAGGGTTTATACCGTGCACCCGAATAGTGGCGAATGCTATTTTCTGCGGTTGTTACATCACACTGTCCCAGGCCCAACGTCTTTCGCCTTTCTGAGGATATTTGATGGCGTGGAGTATCCCACTTACCGCGCAACCTAATTGGGATGACACCCTCGCGGAGGCAAGCGTCAGTGACAGTCCCAGCCACATGCATCATCTGCTTGCCGTCATCTTGGTGTTTTGTGGAGTTGCGAACCCAGTAGCTTTGTGGGAGAAGTATCGCCATCATCTGTCTGAAGATTTTCTACGAGCTTTGAGGCGTGCTACTAGAGACGAAGTCGAAGTAACTGATGAACGCGTGCTGAATACCTGTCTTAGTTCACTTCAAGATGTCTCTGATCGAATATGGGTTACCAGCTCTCCAATCATAACCACATCAAGACCGTGGAAATCGGGAGTATAACGCTGAGACAAATTACGATCCGGGCGAAATAACCACCATACGAAATTACCATGTCGCTTTGTTCTCTTGAGAGCAAAAACAAATTTATGACACCGTCCTTGAAACAGCAAACTTGGAACAGGAAAAACATTTGTTACCACTGGCATACTTGCAGAGGTCAGGAGCCAAGGCAAAATTGCAATTGCTGTAGCGTCGTCGGGAATCGCTGCCACACTGCTTGCGGAAGGCAAGATAGCACATGCCATGTTAAAAATTCCCATCGATTTAGAGAGCGCCAAAACGCCTGTTTATGGTGTGTCACGTAACAGCGATAAGGGACACGTACTCAAAGATTGCTCTCTGATGATGAGTGTACGATGGCCAATAGGAAGGCAGTTGAGGTCGTGGACAGAACCCTGCAGGGCATCCGCAGGAACTAACATTTGATGGATAGTGTTACAGTTCTGTTCAGTGGCGATTTCCGGCAAACACTTCCCGAGGTGATGCGGGGATCGAGGGCTGATGAGGTGAATGCTTCGTCGAAACGATCTTCGTTGTGGTCACGAGTTCGTACACTGCGCTTGACCATTAATATGAGAGCTCGGCTCGGCGGCAATGCACGTGCTCAAGAATTCTCCGATGTCCTTCTAAGTCTTGGCGAAGGCACTCTACCAGAAGAGAGAGGTGGACAGGTGGTGCTTCCAGAGTCTCTCGGTAGAGTGGTATCCAGCTTAGAAAAACTCATTCACTGTGTGTACGGGGACATCAGTCGTATACCGCACCAGCAGAATTCTTGGGTGTGTGAGCGGGCCATTTTGACGCCCAAAAATTATAAGGCAATTAACGAATGCATTCTCTCGGAAATTGAGAAGAATGAAGTGGTCTACACCTCGATAAACACTGTTGTCGAGCTAGATGATGCCACACGTTATTCCGTGGAATTTCTGAACTCCCTGTCAGCAAGTGGACTTCTGGCGCATACCATCAAGCTGAAGGTCGGTGTCCCGATTATGCTTCGAAGTTGTGACGGGACCCGCCTTAAAGTCATCTCGCTCCACACAGACACACCATTGAGGCGGAAATTCTTACGGGTTGTGGCGTCAGCGAGGCAGTATTTATACCACGCATTCCCCTCATACCCCATAACTTCCCGTTCCAGTTCAAGCGCGTACAATTCCCCGTGTATGTTTGCTTCGCGATGACCATCAATAAGTCGCAGGGGCAGACACTGGGGGCAGCGGGTGTCAACCTTAGGACGAGTTGCTTCTCACACGGGCAACTGTACGTCACTTGCTCCCGCGCCACCAGTCCTGACTCTCTTTACATTTTGGCTCCTGGCAGTATAACTACCAACTTAGTTTATAGGGAAGTCTTGTAAGGTATGATACCTTTGTACGTATTTTTACTCTTTTGTGTTTCCTTCAGTCACATCTTATAACTGAACTCAGTAGGATTCTCATATAACTCTCTTCACTTGCTTCGTTTGCAAAGAAAACTTAATAATAATATATTTATTAATAATAATAATAATATTTATTAATGAATTAAGGTTACAGGGTGTAGGTATTGCTATAACATTTTGATATTCATTATTTAATTAACATAATATAAATTTCCAAAGACTTCCTGCTGCTGTTGCACTAGGCAAGGCCTGTCCCGCAGGAAGCTTACAAGTTTTCGTTGGAGTTACAAATTATATTATAATGCTATTTTAAAAGTTGTTTATTTATAATGCACTGGCACCTTAGGTATTTTTAGTGCTGTAGAGGCTTCACGCAGACGACGTCGCGGGCAGCAGCTAGTCCATAATAAATGTAAAGAATCAAAAATAATAAGATGTGCGTGTGTTGTCGATTGTTCTCGCCAGTGAAGTTTGTTGAGCTGTCATCCACGCGGTCGCCTCTTTCTGCGAAGCAGTAATGCTAGCCAAGTGAACGATTAGTTTCCAATTTCTGCCACGCACCAACTTAACTAGTGCGCACACATACACACACACACACACACATACACATACATACATACACACACATACATATTTATAAAAGAATTAATAGAGACAAAAAGGTTTAGTAAAAAAGGTTCCATCGAGAATGGGAACAGATAGGCTTGACCACTATGTCACCTGATGGAAAGCGACAATAGAGCGCGCTTGCCTAGAAGTAACCCATTCCTGTTCCTGTTCTATGCTGGAGGTCGTGGGTTGGATTCTCACCCAGGACAAATTTTTGTGTGATGAAAACGATCATTTTGTTCTGTGCCTGGGTATAATTTATCCATAATATGTATGTTTTTATAAAAGTTTATCATCATTATCATATCAGCCGGAAGACGTCCACTGTTGGACATAGGCCACAACGACTGGTCCTGTGCATCACGCATCCATCGGATTCCCGCGACCCTGACCAGGCTGGGCGGCGTTCGGGAAGCTGCGCGATGTCTTCTCGTCCAATATACCACAATGTATCAAGACGAAAGTCTATGACCAGTGCGTGTTGCCAGTGATGACTTATGGCTCCGAAACGTGGTCACTTACAATGGGCCTCATAAGAAGAATCAAAGTCACCCAAAGGGCGATGGAAAGGGCTGGACTTGGAGTTTCCTTGCGTGCATCACATCAGAAATGAAGATATCCGCAGGTTCCAAGGTTACCGACGTAGCTCGAAGAATCGCACATTGCACTCAGAACAGATAGTCGATGGGGACGAAAGGTTCTGGAGTAGCGACCACGTACCGGAAGACGCAGCGTTGGACGGCCTCCAACAAGGTGGACCGATGACTAATAAATAATGTTAATAAAATAAGTAGCATTTGATCAAAGGACGTTGGAATATTTCACGTGAAATAAACACATTTTTCATGGAAATTACAAAATCCGGGGCAGCGGCACGTTTTAGCCGGGGTCTTCATTTCAGAGAAATTCGTTTTTGAACTCTTAATAGACACTTAGGATTCCGGTAATATTCTTATGTCGACATCTGATTATTTGGTCTACTAATTAATATACGTATATATCTACTTGTTAATTATAATTGGTTTACATGTAGTATGAAGCTATTTTCAGGGTTTCGTACCTCAGAAGCCGAACCCTTATAGGATTACTTTGTTGTCTGTCTAATTTTAATATGATAATTTTAATAATGTTTTATTTGAAAGCTGACGTTATCGAGATGGTCCTTATACAATTTATTTTTATACATAGTTAGATATATCTTAAAATTGTTCTGTTCGTTTCTAATGACGATGATAACCTGATGACGAAGACCTGATGCTAGAACTGAGAAGTAGCTAATGGAACCCTGGAATGCCTTCTAGTAAACACATCGAGTTTAGGGTCATTAGATTCGTCTTAACTAGTTCTAAATATTTTTCATCAAAATCAGTCATTCGCTGAGGAGCTACGATGCCATAGACAGACACACAGACACCTCAAACTTATAACACCCCTCTTTTCTGTCAGGGCTTAAAAATAAAAGATTTAAATGTTTTTGTCCACTTATATTAAAGAAATATTACACGAATAAACTTTTTTATTGGCATTCAGACTATAAGACATATTTTTTTTAAAGCACTAAGTTTATGGTATATAGGTATATATATTAGCCAGTTTCGAAAAAAAACCTAACTTGAAAAATAAATTAAACAAAAAACTAAATTTTTCACACAAACATATATATACATATATTCTATTCTATTCTAAACATTTCGTACAAGCTTGATAGATTTTATTTTTTTTATTGTTGCCATTCAATATTTGTTCCAACCTGAATTTTAGTGAAAGTCACATCATAAACTGTTTTCATCTGTAAACCACTGTCTGAAACAAAAAATCTGCTTCCGGGCATATTGTCATCGCAAAATGGCATTATTTTGTTCTGTTGCTCGAAAATTTAATCGTTACAATTTGCATACGGCAAAAACGAATTGTTCTGTAACAGTTTTAAATGACATTTCAGAACGTATTATATTTTTCGTTGCGTTTTTTCATTGAAATATGCAGATTTTAATTTTCGGGTGAGGAAGGAAACTGAGAGCGATTTCATTATTTTACTTTATAGCCTTTGTTTTTTCGAAATAAATTTATTGTTTTTCCATATTCCTCTGAAAACATAATCTTGACCAATTTTAATTTATTATTCTTGCTGTAAAATTTTTTACAAGCATATTTATGTATATGCATTTGCATTATCAAAATGAAAATGTGCCACGACATTTGTAAAACATACTAAGACACTGTAGAACATGCTACGACATTAGAACTTGCTAGGATATTCGTAGCTCTTTGCTACGAAAATTAAGACCGACAGCCCTTGAGTAAGACTAGCTACGCTTAGTTGTCTATATTCTTCACTAGCTTCTATCTAACAGCGGTTTTGCCCGTTTGAAAGTAGACAATTTACTCCCTAGATAAGAAGTATCTTATGCCCTAATCCAAGCCGTCTACCAGTGCTTTGATCGAAATCCGTTAAGCCATTTGTACGTGAAAGATTAAGAAAAAAACACACATATACAAACATTAGAGTAATAGCCTAATTAACAAATATATCGCTAAAATAATAGGTCACAAAAACCATTGCTCCACAAAAATTTTAATGAAGAGTTTCATTACAACAATTTCTTAAAAATAAAACAGTCAAATAAAATTTCAGTTTTTATTTAATTCAAAGCGATTGTCTAACAAAACCTAGTACGTTTATTACTTACAAAGTGAGAACACGACTAATATAGTTTACCTACAATTTTCCAGACAATGAGTACCTACTAAAACTGGGTTGTATTACATGGTAGGTAGATACAGAAGTCCATACGATCTGGCAATCTGTAAGTGCTCAAATTAAATTGAATGGGAATCATGATTTCTCCGTTAATTTGATTCAAATGATCATTTCAGCCGAAAGATGTCCGCTGTTGAACATATGGCTCCCTCAAGTGTCGCCATAATGACCGATCCTGTGCGTCTCGCATCCATCGGATTACCGCGACCCTCACCAGGTTTTTTTTTTCGGTAGTGAAAATCATCTTATTACAACCCCCGCTCTTGGGCGGAGTGGGAGATAGTTTCAGACTCTTACTGACTAAAAAACCCGCGCCGGTCCTTCGAGTCTTCATACTGGGGCTCAAGTTCCCTTTCGGATACCCTGGCCCCAGTAGGCTTCGACCCGGCTAGGCCCTTGCTGTTGCTGATAACTCCTCATCGGTCTACTTTGTGGGCAGCCCTCTAACGATGATTCGATTTTATTCCAACCATTTTATTACAACCATGACATATGCCAACCATTTGCAACCATATTCATGTCACTTGTCTTCGAAGTTTTGGTCCAAGGACATTTTCCGCTCGATGTTTTCCTTCACCGTTTTGAAAGCAGTGGTGCAGTGGCAAACCAAAGCGCCTGCATGAATTTTGAGGCTATTACCACTGGGCTACTATATTGTTCTCGATATACATAAGTATTTAATCTAGTTAAGTGAAGTATTTGACATATTTTTTTTTTCATTTGAGATTTTAGTGACTAAAACAAAACTAACCAGTATTCTTCCAAATTTCCTTGGCGTTCCAGGGTCATGGAAACTCTTGCCCAGTATTTTTATTAAGTTCACCATGCATTCGGCCTTCTGTATATTTCCTACGCAATGGTTGTTTATAGATATTCTCGCTTCGCCACTTTGGACGAGCGTGTCGCCTATTCCAACCGGTGATACAGCCATCTTATATGTCATATTCAGGCTTTACCGTGTCGGACTTTTTGTACCCACATAAACATTTTGTTTTTGTTTCATCTGTAACAGCTATGAGTTGGCAAAGGGTTGACTCGTGACATTTCAAATTATATAAAGCTTTAATAAATTGTAGAAAGAAATTTTTGAATTGTATTTTATGCTTTATTCTATTTGTAAAGTTTATTTAGAGCCGTTTTTAATGCCTTTTCCCTTGGGGTGGGCAGAAACGCCAACTGCTATCACCCTTATATACATACTGTTTCTGTCTATTTACGTTCAATATCTGGATATAATACATTATGTACGAGTACATGAAATGATTCCTGAAAGTAATTAGCGTATTTACATTTAACCGTTATATCTGAAAGTAAAATAAATAATTTTCATGCTTTTGGAATGAATTACAAGAACAAAATTATTATTCAGTTTTACGAATTGAATGGGGACGAAGTCGCGGGCAACAGCTATTTTATTATATACTAGCCTTGGATAAAGCCACTTAGCTAAAACACATAATATAATAATAATATGTTGTTTAAAAGAGTTACCGTAAAATCTGACGATCCCTCTCGCATTACCAAGAATGGCAGGACTCATATGATGATTATTAGTCAAAAAATTTAAGTCAATCGCTCAGCCTATATACCAACCGTGTCGTTGAACTATTGATTGAAGAACAGTTTTTCATTGAGTGTACCTAGCTCTCCGCGAAATGGTCAGTAACATCAAGACGCTGCTGGTCTTTCTTGAGGAGCTGAGATGGATCGAATGACACACTTGTTCCACTCGTACATAAAATACGCGCGAGGAAAAGGCGCTCATGCTTCAGCCGCGGGGATCCCGACTCCGACACAGCCACCGTAGGCATAGGTTTACGGACAGTAAGCAATCGATAGCTCGCAAGCATCGAGCTCGAGACATGGACGGCGCGCATTGTTCCACGCGCGCCTCAAAGAGATGTCAGCAAAACCGTAGGGGCCCAGCAAGGACGAAGCTTCGCTTCTGATAGGAAAACTCGAAGCCATGGAACGCAAAAAAGGAACATAGGAGTGGGTTTTAGTTAGTAAAAGTCTAAGCCCTCCCGCCCTGTCCAAAAGCGGGAGAAGTCACTTAAAAAAATACGCACTTTAAACGTGGATTTGTGAGCACCAGCCAGACATACAATTAAATACAAAGGTATACCTAATACGACAAGCAATGGGTAGCTCACTGTCCGACCGTCCGGTAACTGAACCGACCGAGCCCAAGTCGTCGACGGCGCGCACTGTTCCCGCGCGCCTCAAAGAGTTGTCAGTAACAGCAGGAGCCCAGCTGGGTCGAAGCCAACTGGGGCCAGGGTTAGTTTCGAATGATAGCTCAGCCCCGGTATAAGGGCACGAAGGAACGGGGTGGGTTTTTAGTCAGTAAAAACCTGACACTATCTACCGCTCCGCCTAAGAGCGGGAGATATCATTAGATGATTTTCCTACCGAAAAAAAGGAGGTTAAAAGATATACCTACTTTTACTTGTACAACTGTACTTTTACGTAAAAATAAATGCTTCTATAGTTTCATAGAACTACCACAAAAGTCTACAAGCATCATTATCTGTATAAAGTAAAAGGTATATTGATAAAGTTTCGGAGTACCATGTTGTTATCCAGATAGACTACTTTCACCAAAAAAGAACTCAACAAAAAGCAAGTGAGTTGCTTGCGAGCATGTAATTTGTTCTATAGTGGTCGTTACCGTTAGTGGTGGAAGACAGCGTTCTTTTGTTTATCTATATTTTGTGTATAGACTAGCTTTTTTGCTTTGCTCTTTTTGCTGGAAAATCTTGACTAGACAATAAAACTTTGAGCTCGGATAAAGTGTTATTACATTTTCAAAGTAGCCGAAAATTGATTAATTTGTGATGGTATGATTTGTGAAGAATGGTATGATGAATGATATGATGATACGGCGAATAAAGTGTCCTACACTTAACTCGCTGTACAGTTAGTTGGTCAATGAAGCTAAGAAGTTTTGGAGTAACGACCGGGTAATGGGAAGATGCAGCGTTTGTAAACTGTAAGTACAAGGTGGACCTCGAGTCTCGAGAACCCGATGGATGCGAGACATATAGAGCCGGTCATTTGATAACACTTGGGAGGCCTATGTGACCTCATACAAGTGTCGTCACAATGAACGGTCCTGAGCGTCTTACACCCATCGGTTTCTCGCAACCTTTACCAGGTCATCGGTCCACCTTGTAGGAGGTCTTCAGACTCTGCGTCCTCCGGTACGCGGCCTCTCCAAAACCTTTCGGCCCTTTTTTTTTATGGTGCGAAAAATCATGCATTGACATCCCCCGCCCTTGGGCGGAGCGGGAGATAGTGTCAGACTCTTACTGACTAAAAAACCCACCCCGTTCCTTCTAGCCTTCATACCGGGGCTCGAGCGCCCTTTCGGATAACCCTGGCCCCAGTAGGCTTCGACCCGGCTGGGTCCCTGCTGTTACTGACAACTCCTTGAGGCGCGCGGGAATAGTGCGCGCCGTCGACGACTTGGGCTTGGTCCGGACAGTTACCGGACGGCCGGACAGCGAGCTACCCATTGCTCACTGTCCGCAAGCCCGCGTCTACGTTGGCCGGAAATCGGGATCAGAATCCTGGCGACGGCGGCGGCGATAACGCCGTTGCTTGATGCGTTCGGCCTCCTCCTTTGCGAGCATTACTGCTTCGCAGAAGTCGGCGACCGCCTGCCACTCCTCCTCGCTCCGGACCATGGCCTCAACCAAGGCCCGGCGCGAGAGGTCTCCGCCGCCGATCACCCCCACTAGGGCACGGCGATGCTACGCCCAAGCAGGGCACACCTCGACTGTGTGTTCCACCGTGTCCTCCAAACCTTTCGGCCCCAACGGCCATTTGATCTGCGAGCAATATGTTCTGCCCCTTGCCAATTTATTTTGGCGATTCTTCGTGCTCTGTTTTAGATCCACATTTTACCCAATTACTGACAGACAGCCAATCGCTTCTTGTTCAATACTGGTATCCAGGTACAACCGGTTTTACTGGAGGCGCATTCAAAGTAGTTGAAAAAAGGCTATGCTGATGGACAGTACCAATAAGTAATTTCAAATTATTCATCATCATCATCATTTCAGCCGAAAGACGTCCACTGTTGGACATAGGCCTCTCCCAAGTATTGTCATAACGAACGGACAGGACCGTTCGATGACGGTGCATCTCGCATCCATGTGATTACCGTGACCCTCACCAGGTCACAGGTCCATCTTGTGGCAGGCCTTCCGAAGCTGCTAAAAAAAAGCAAATTATCAAGCCCGCACATTTCAGTTTCATATAATTATAAATAAAATTAATTCAAGAAAGGATTATATATACCGACATGATTTCAATTTCCATTTACAATTTTCCATTGCAACGGTTTTAAACTTCATTCAGCCTGAGTACTGCAGATAATTATGGAGGCCGTTTAAAACTCTCTTTATAACGGTTAAATAGAGAGTGGTTTTTAACTTTTCCGTTGAAATTAAGGGGATGTGATTCGGTAAAAATAAAAAAATATCGCCTAAGTAACAGAAATGCACATATTTTACTCCGTAAGTCGAAATATCTGTCACAATAAATGAATGCTTTTTATAAGTAAAAGAGCTCCATTTCTACAATATTTCATAAAACAAAATTTGCTAGATACCTATGTTACTAAAATATATGAATGTCTTTAAAGCTTGAATAAGGTCTACGGAGGCACCTTGAGTGGTCCTTCTATTTCTGTCTGTCATGTTTAAAGTAACCTAACACGGGGTTTTGTTCAATTTTTTAACAATTTAAATTCTCAAAAAAAATCTATTTTGTTGAGAATTTAAATTGTTAAAAATTTTTCTAAATAAAAAAATAATTCATATTAATAAAAAAAATATCACCTACTATCACATCACCAACAATATCTACCCGTAATAGGGTAGTTTCCAGGTAAAATAGTTACATTTTATTTAATCCTTATTTTAGATTATAAAAAAATATTGGACACGTATTTTTTCTTTTTTCGATTAAACAAAAAATCACAAAGATTTTTTATAAATTACGTGCGACTTCACCCCGTGCGACAAAATGCAGCACGGCGTGACGTTTCACGTAATTTTAATGGGCTATATCTTTGTCATTTTTGGTTTACTTTACTAATAAAAAAAATACGTGTCCCTTATTTTTGAATAATCTAAAAAACGGACTAGGTAATTACATTTTTTTACGGCAACTAGCCTATACTTAATATTAAAAAAAACATTAAATTGACAAAAATACTTTATCTAAGTTAAACTAATACTTCATATTTTAAAATGAATTGCGATCGCTTTTATTATTTATTATGAGCCCATTGTGTCCTACTGCAGGGCAAAGGCCTCCCTTTCGTCCGTTATTCCAGCCTTTCCTGTCCTTAGCCACTCTTTGGTTGGATTCGGTCTAAATATTGAATGAAGTACGAAGTAAATTGTATCTTGCAATTTGAATCCAATATCCTTGCTGACCGATCGGCTTCTCATCGTCGACGACGGCTGGTGCTGAAAATCAGCGCTGTGGCTCTGTTTCTCATGAGCCCCAGCATTTTGCTGAGCGCCGGCCGTTTTGCGCGAATGTGACGCATATCTTACTTACGTGCTACTTTTAGTCGATATTATTATTTATTTTGTTTTAAGGTATGCGCCATGTTTGACGAGAATAAACACTTTTTCTTTCTTTCTTCTTTCAAATAGATTTATTTGCTTCTTAGTTTGATATTTTGTAGGTCTTCAACTTCATTCTCATTTTGAAAGTTTGTGTTGTTGTAAATTGTTGAATTATTTGGTTCAATATTTTATTAGTTTGGTTCAGTTTTTATTTTAAATGCCTTCTAGAAAAAAAAAACAAAACGTGAGACTAAGTATATAGGTCCCAAGAATCAGAAGAATATCGTGAAGTGAGGCTAACAGCAATTCGAGCAAGGCAAGTCTGAACCCTTGCGTCAGAAACCTACCCAACATGTGTCAAATCTTGACTTAGTATACAGCGTTTTCTTGTGGCAGTTTCTGGATCACAGGAGAATTTGGACGAACGCGTTTATCGGCTGACCGAGAGCGCCACGTCCTCTCATGTGAGTCTGAGACTTTCACCGAAAGGTAGTCGCGCTTGAGTTCGCAAAGAATTCTGACCGCGACTTTGCGCTTCCAAAAAAGCAGCTAGGACCGCGAAGCGCGTTTATTGGCTGATCGAGATCGTCACGCCCTCTCACGTGAGTCTGACACTTTCGCCGAAAGGGAGTCGCGCTTAAGTTTGCAAAGAATTCTGACTGCGACTTTGCGCTCCCAAGAAAGCAGCGAGGACCGCGAAGCGCATTTATGGCTGACCGAGAGCGTCACGCCCTCTCACGTGAGTCTAAGACTTTCGCCGAAAGGGAGTCGCACCTAAGTTCGTAAAGAAAAATATAAATTACTAGTTTTTAACCGCGACTTCGTCCGCGTACATAAAATATATCACTCAGTAATAAAGTAGCTTTCTATCGGTCCATAATTTTAGCAATCGGACCAGTACTTCCAGAGATTACCTCCTACAAACAAACAAGCAAACGTTTCCTTTTTATTATATTAGTATAGATGTTTGTATCGGTATCCTTCAACAGCGCTTCGCAATAAAAAATACATTGTTAAGTTCTGACATCCACGCGAACGAAGTAGCGGGCACAGCTAGTGATTAATTTCCCGGGTGTTTTTACACCCGTTGTAGTCTTAGTGGGATAGAAAAACATTGTAGCCTTTAAGAGTTATGTTTTTTACCAATTAGCCTAATCAGATAGAAAAAGACTATAAAGCACGCAAGTTCGTTTTTGTAGACTGTTTTTTTTTTTTTAATATATATACGACGAGCTTAACATCCGCTACAAAAATCTTTACTGGTTAATGGGACGAAACTCAAAACTCTCCGTAGATAATAAACTCTTGATCTACAAAAGGATACTCAGACCAAGCTGGATGTATGGTATCCAACTGTGGGGAAGCGCTAGTGACTCCAATATACACATACTACTTCTTCTTCCTGCCCTTCTCCCATATACACATACACATACTACAGCGACTTCAAAACCAATTCCAATATACACATACTACAGCGACTTCAAAACATCATACTGAGACATATAACAAGTGTACCGTGGTTTGTTACAAATGATGAGATACATGGAAACCTGCAAGTCAACACTGTGAAGGAAGAAATCCAGCACAGTACTGATTCTTACAAGAAAAGACTAGCAAATCATCCTAATGATTTAGCAGTCCAGTTGATGCGTACCAGGCATGAAACCCACTTGAAACGGCGCTTGATCCTGAGACCAGACCTGGTGTAGCCAATTTCATTGAGGAGATGTCTCCGCTGGGAGGCACACTCGACATGACACAACGCACATTACAAATTTGCTTATAGTCATCGATGATTGCAAATGAACAAAGAGAAGAAAAAAAAAATTATATATAAGAAAAACGTAGGTACACACATAAATAATCTAAACCTTAGAAACCAAGGTTTATCTTACTTTCAAAATATCGCAAAGCTTAACCATAATCAGACTTAATCTGGATCGGCGCAGTAAGCTTTCTGCCTATACATCTTCATTTACTCCCATCTCAATAGTCATGTTCTTTTAAGCCACACTATCTTTTTTATAACTCAGGCTATCATTTCTAACCGCCATCAAAAAAGGACGAGGTTCTTAATCTTTCGAAATCATTTTAAATGTATGTTCTTCGATTACTCAAAGATGTCTGGACAGATTTGGACAATTCTTTTTTGGTTTTGTTTCGCAGGTAGTCTTATAGACATTAGATTATTATTCAGACCCTTTCTGATTACTTATAAGCATACTTGTAATACCACTATAATATAGAATTTGCCAACTATTTAAGTTCAGCTACAAAAAAAATTAAATAATTCTAAAGAAAACAAAATAAATTAATGTAACATCAAAAGACAGTAATAAAAATTTAAAAAACAAAACAGCGGTACCATTTTGTAAAATGATTTTTATTGAAATAAAGAAACAAAAAAATAAACAAGTTTATTTAACACACAGGTACACGATGAATAAACAATTACATAAAAACTTATATAAAAACAACAACATTGTGTGTCTCAGTGTCATTGGTCTTCGGAAGGCCTCACCTCACTTACCTATCGTCAACATCAAGCATGGTTTAAAAGCTTCAATAAGCTTTAGCTTTTAGCCTTTAGCTTTTGCGTTAGATGAAGCAATCTTCATCTAACGCAATCCTTCGCTATGTTTGATGAAGAGGCAACGCGAAAAAAGAGAGATAACGCCTGTAAACTTTGTTGGCATTCAGTAATTCCAATGATTTACTCGAATGTTTCACAAAACTAGTTGAAGGAAATACGTGTTTTTTAAACCCTTAAAAGTTTTCCCTCTTTGAGGCGTGGCTGGAAAGACCTCACGGCGTCCTTACCTTCCGCATGACACAGGTCCTCACCAGAAATGGCAAGTTCGGGAGGTTCCTGTTCCGAATTAAAGCGGAAGTGACGCCCGGGTGTCGCCACTGTGCGGAACGCCCGGAGGACACGGTGGAGCACACAATCGCGGTGTGCCCTGCTTGGGTGGAGCATCGCCGTGCCCACGTGGGGGTGATCGGCGGCGGACACCTCTCGCGCCGGGCCTTGGTCGAGGCCATAGTCCGGAGCGAGGAGGAGTGGCAGGCGGTCGCCGACTTCTGCGAAGCAGTAATGCTCGCTAAGGAGGAGGCCAACCGCATCAGGCAACGGCGCTCTCGCCGCCGCCGGGATTCCGATCCCGATTTCCAGCCACCGTAGGCGCGGGCTTGCGGACGGTGAGCAATGGGTAGCTCGCTGTCCAGCCGTCCGGTAACTGTCCGGACCAAGCCCAAGTCGTAGACGGCGCGCACTGTTCCCGCGCGCCTCAAGAAGTTGTCAGCAACAGCAGGGACACAGCCGGTTCGAAGCCTACTGAGGCCAGGGTTATCCGAAAGGGAGCTCGAGCCACAGTATTGTTGGCGACCGCTGTGCTGGCGAGGCTGAGGGTGATCGACAGACGGCGACGGCGTTGGAATGCTGAATGACGTCACGGGATCGGCATGGCAATTCAAGTGCTCGGGCTGCGGTACCCCGAGACCCGACAAAAAACATCCGTTAACCTCTCGACTTAAGCAATAGCTCGCTGTCCGGCCGTCCGGTAACTGTCCGGACCAAGCCCAAGTCGTCGACGGCGCGCGCTGTTCCCGCGCGCCTCAAGGAGTTGTCAGCAACAGCAGGGACCCAGCCGGGTCGAAGCCTACTGGGGCCAGGGTTATCCGAAAGGGCGCTCGAGCCCCGGTATGAAGGCTTGAAGGAACGGGATGGGTTTTTTAGTCAGTAAGAGTCTGACACTATCTCCCGCTCCGCCCAAGAGCGGGGGTTGTCATAAGATGATTTTTCCCATCGAAAAAAAAAAAGAAAAGCCCTTAAAGTTTTTCTAAAAAATTGTCATCATCCAGAATCTCGTTTAAATGTCCAAGGCTATCTGTGTCTATAGATGTACCTTTTATGTGTTTTATTTAATTAGTACACTATGGAGTGCCAAAATTCACGTAAAGTTTTTACTGGATTCGTTTTACTCAAATTAATACTTAGATTTGTTTAGAAGCCTTCACGATATCAACAAGATATCTGTGTATCCAAAATGTCTGGAAAAAGATGTGTAATAACATCATAATCACTTAAGAGCGGTTGTATGAAAATGTACCTCTGGTTGGCCACTCTTAATTCTCTATTTAAATCATCAACATTCATACTCAAGAATCTTGTCTTCTCACACAATCAAATTAACGACTACACGAGTACTTTGAAAACAAATAGGTCGTCATGACACCGCCAGAAGCCACCACACACATTAAAATTTACAACATGTTGGTTACCTAGAATAGCGTTGTTAAAGAGATGAGAAAGCGCTTCGCTCTCATTAAAAAACTGTTTGTAGTGTCTGTGGTTCAAAATTGGAATGTCTGACTCAAGCTTAAATTAAAATTACATGACATTTTCCTTGCTGAATGGAACAGAACGAGCAAAAACTCCGCGTGATAAAAATCTAGATACGTCATTCTTTGTTAGTTGCGCTGTACGTGAATGTTGAGCTAATTACTGAAGCTATTGTGATTCTTCCTAGCTGCAGTTTTTATTCCGTCACGCCTTTTCTCCGGGGAACAGTTGACGCCATTTGTATTCGGGAATGTATCGCAAAGAATCCTAATGTAAATCGAGTAGGCATTTGCGTGCTTGAGAATCGCGTTCGAAATGTTTCGTCGTTTGCAAGTAGATACTAGCATAAATATTCCTGCCATTACGGCAGCTTAGTCGTGTGGATATTCGTTTTGTCGATTTATTTTTAGGTG
Organism: Mythimna albipuncta; assembly: GCA_929112965.1. Classification (NCBI taxonomy): domain Eukaryota; kingdom Metazoa; phylum Arthropoda; class Insecta; order Lepidoptera; family Noctuidae; genus Mythimna; species Mythimna albipuncta. The sequence goes on from OV815973.1 coordinate 7,261,949, forward strand.
GCTTTCGAATTCTATTTTAGAGCGGATTTTGCTAGGTGTATAGACGAGTGACTCGAATTTCAATGAGGAAGTTTGCTGGGATAATCATTTTCTTAGTTTATAGTGCAGGATTGAAAGCGGGGAACGCGCGACTTGCGGAAATAGCAAGACCAGCAGTAGAATATTAACTACGAAAATAATACAAGTTAGTGTTAGTTTTTCAAACTAAATTATCTTCTTATCTGTGTAGTAACTAATTACCTTCTCTCGCTGTTCGATAAAAACCAAGCCTGAGTAGAAGGTACTCTTTGTTTCACGTGAGCCAATCGCAAGTCCATGCGTATCGTGGCAGGATCACAAATGGCGTTTAGTCAGTAAAATTCTGACACACTTTATTATATTGTGATGACGCCCGTCTTCGAGCTTACACTTCCTATACACCTGGCATCATAATATTTGATAAAATTGAATTGAAGCTTAATAATTAAGCTTCGATTCGATATTACAAAAACAATTATTGTTTTCTAATGGAAATCAATGTAGCGACATGAAAAATCCTTTTAAGACATTTGAACCCTCTTCCACTTCGCATCCCGTCTAATGGATCAAGGGAAACCTTGCGTACACTTTCTATTGTTCCGTAAATCGTTGAAAGGTCTCTATGGGTACCTATACACCGTCAGAATGAAACTGACCTAACTCAAAATATTGATCATTTCTGACCTAAAAAGCCCACTCAGAAATTTTGCAGTAAAAGAAAGCTCGAATTGTAAGCAAGAAAGAAAGACACGGGAGCGATGCAAATTCGTATCGACATTATAAAATATCTGCAGGAGAACCAAAGTTGTAGACATAACCTAAGAGTCATCAAACATAAATAGTTTGCCAGTTGGCAAGTAGTATTGCTAGCAAGACTGCAGGCCTAGCCAAGTTACAACCGTTTCGTTTTGAATCTCTTTCTATAGTCGGTGATGCCTCTGATTTTTTTATTCTCACTACGTGACTTAAGTTAAGACGATGTCCTAGATACGTTTGAAGTTTTCTAACTTCAAATGTATGGGAATGATATCGTCTCAGTACTAGCGTTAATGATTGTAGATTATCAACTTGGTTAAGCCCTCTGGTCAATGGGCCCGAAAAGTTCTGGGGTAGCATTCACGTACCTGAAGACAAAGTTTTAGAACTTTCCCCTCAAGGTGGACCGACGGTCTGGTGAGGGTTGCGAGAAGCTGTTGGATGAAAGACACACATAACCGATTACTTTGACTTGGGGGGGGAGGGCATTTATCCGGCTGATGAAGAGAATGATAAACATTTTGAAAATTTTAATGCTCATTTTTCACTCATTTTAATTTTTGGGTTAGGTCACTTTCATTTTAAGCGTGCGATGAATTTGATGAATATAATGGCAGATATTTATCTCTCTCTCTCTCTCACTTACTTTCTCAATAAAAACATTTCTCATTTTCGGTAATATTAAACAAAAACAATGCATTATTTACTGCTGAAATTCAGCTTCATCAATATTCATTAAGTTTAGACTTTCAGCTAGTTTTTCCAGGTAACAAACTATTTGACGGACCAATATTATTATTTGCTCAAACAAGCTTATTGAACAACAAATAGCCAATTCTAGAGAAGTTTAAAAATACAAAAAACGGTTTTATAAATTGTTAAAATTTTTAAATGGGTAAGCTTTGCAAAGTTATTAAAAAATAAAAGGCCCGTACTAACATTTGATGTTTTTATTATTTACGTTATTTTACCATTTATTTTAAATTATAAAACCACTATGTAATTACATTAAAACAATTGATGTAATTGTCCTATCAAGGTCGAAAACTCTACACTCGAAGTTGTGTACGATTACGTCTACCTCGGACAGACAGTCCAGCTGGGTAGGTCTAACTTCGAGAAAGATTTCAACCGTTCCGAATCCAACTCGGTTGGGTAGCGTTCGGGAAGCTATGCGGTAATTTCTCATCCAACATACCACAGTGTCTTAAGACGAAAGTCTATGACCATTGCGTGTTGCCAGTGATAACATATGGCTCCGAAACGTGGTCGCTTACAATGGGCCTCATCAGAAGGCTTAAAATCACCCAAAGAGCAATGGAAAGAGCTATGCTCGGGGTTTCCTTGCGAATAAAAAATGAAGATATCCGCAGGAGAACTAAAGTTGCCAACATAGCACGAAGAATTGACAAACTTAAGTAGCAATGGGCAGGGCACATTGCTCGCAGAACAAATGGCCGTTGGAGGCGAAAGGTTCTGGAGTGGCTACCGCGTACCGGAAGACGCAGCGTTGGAAGGCTTCCTACAAGGTGGATCGATGACCTGGTGAAGGTTGCGGGAAACCGATGGATGCGGGACGCACAAGAACGTTCGTTGTGGCGACGTTTGGGGGAGGCCTATGTCCAACAGTGGACGTGTATCGGCTGAAATCGTGATGATGAATTTATGTAATTAATTATTATTTTATTGTTTCTTTCAGTTTCGATCCAAGTTATATTTTAGGGTCTTTCTCAAATGTGACAACGTGCCTTTTATGTTTTAAAGGGCTAATAATAGAGCTCATCTGGTCTACAGAATTTTTTAAATAATATATTTACAAAGCAGTGAAGCGTGACACGGGCATTGCAGGTCTTGCATGATTGTAGAATTTTTCAAAAGAGTAACCGTGACCCCGGATCGCGAAGGCAACTGAAAGAACGAGGTCGGTTTTATTAATCAAAGTTTAACACTCTTTCTTGCTCTCCCCAGAGCGGAAGAAATTATTTGATGATTTTTCATATCATAAAACAGGATTTGCCATCCAATGCTAAAATGTCTTAAGTAATTTACTTCTTCAAAATTGAACTGCTTGGTCAAAATAAGTGTGTTGTTGATATCTCCTGACACGCTACTTTCCAAAGAAATATAGAATTGATGAAATTTATTTTCTCGAAAAGTGTACAATATCAGTACAAGGTGCCTTGCAGCCAGGGATACTCAAATGAAAACCAGTACCTCAGAGCGAGACAATTTTAATTTGTTAAAACGAACCATTCATACTTTGCCGTGTAACGAAACCATATCGCGATGTAAATCGATCCCAACGCCATCTATCGAGCTATCCGGTACTAACTTTGTAAAATATTGATTTTAGTTATGAAATAGCGTTGAGATCGATTACATCTTTATTATTTTTTTATTTCTACACTTAACAAAAAGTTTGTTCACCTGAAATGAGATTGATACAAATACTATAATATTAATTTAATTCATCCAATAAATCATTACTCGTATGCTTCTTCAGCCATTATTGCTTTTTGCCGTATTTAAAAATTTTAAAATGAAAAATCATATAATCCTACCTATAGAAAGTTACGTAAAAGTCTAAAAAACTGTACCAACTTTGATCCATCTCAAGTTTAAAGTGACGTCGGAGGGGAAATTAAAAAATAATATTATGTTTCATCCGTTTACTTTGCGGAGAATGATTTTGATAGAAGAAAATTACTTTTAAAGGTAGATAAATACCATATTCCCTACTCAGTCAAGTTTACTTGTAAAATTCACAATCATAAAATGTGATATTTTAGGTACCTGCATGAACATAAGAAATATAGAAGCATAATTAGCCTTAAGATATATAAGCATAATTACCCTTATGATATTCCCACTATTGGGACTCAGGCCTCATCTATAGCAGAGGAAATGGGCCGTAATCCACCACGTGGCTCGATGTGGATCTTCGAAGTTCGGTTCTAGTACATGCCGGTTTTCTCACTAAATTTTCCTTCACCGCTTTAAGAGCAGTAGCGATGAAAAATTACACAAAGTAACACGTCTGCCTTTTTTTTACACATCTGGCTGGGTTTGAACCCGCAGCCTACAAGTCGTAAGTCGGGTTCGTTACCACTGAGCCACTACTGATCTTCCTTCAAAATCGATCCGAGGAATTAGACAAAACAAAAAATCAAAATACAAACATTAAAAAAAAATGCGTTTTTCGAATATACGTTCATATTAGCATTTAATGAAAATATAATCTATGTTTATTTTAAATGAGCAATGTGTCTAACACAGTTTTTAAGTGCTACTAACATTATATGCATGTTTTTAAAAATAAATAATATACTCTACAACTATCACACAACGCCGTCTAGTCCCAAGCTAAGCAGGGCTAGTATTATGGGTACCAGACAACTGATAAACATACATATATATTTCTAAATACATACATATTATAGATATATTACACCCAGACACAGAACAAATGATCATGCTCATCGCACAAACATTTGTCCTGGATGGGAATCGAACCCACGACCTCCGGCATAGCAGTAAGGGCCACTAACCACTAGACCAACAGGCCAGTCATGTATCTGACACATAATAAAAATAACAATCCTTCTTAGTAGTCGGGTAAAAAAATGTTATTTTGATATTACTTCAATTTAAAATAAAATGAAAAATAATAAGCGCAACACGAATGGTTTTCTTTTGCCGCCCGACGAGATTCTACGCCTTCAGAATGTGGATTCTTGCTTTTTCTAGACAGTTTCTTGTCTCAAGCTAAATGGTAAATTACTGACGCTAGACTATTCGACCTGCTATACTTGACTTGCCTTGTTCTTCTGTCTAGTTATATTTGTCTTGTGGTTAGTGGTCTGACTGCTATGCCGCAGGTTGTAGGTTGATTCCCACCCAGGAATTTTTTTTTTTTTCTATGGGAAAAATCATCTTATGACAACCCCCGCTCTTGGGCGGAGCGGGAGATAGTGTCAGACTCTTACTGACTAAAAAACCCATCCCGTTCCTTCAAGCCTTCATACCGGGGCTCGAGCGCCCTTTCGGATAATCCTGGCCCCAGTAGGCTCCGACCCGGCTGGGCCCCTGCTGTTGCTGACAACTCCTTGAGGCGCGCGGGAACAGCGCGCGCCATCGACGACTTGGGCTTGGTCCGGTCTGTTACCGGACGGCCGGAGAGCGAGCTACCCATTGCTCACTGTCCGCAAGCCCGCGCCTACGGTGGCTGGAAATCGGGATCGGAATCCCGGCGGCGGCAGCGAGGGCGCCGTTGCCTGATGCGGTCGGCCTCCTCCTTAGCGAGCATTACTGCTTCGCAGAAGTCGGCGACCGCCTGCCACTCCTCCTCGCTCCGGACCATGGCCTCGACCAAGGCCCGGCGCGAGAGGTCTCCGCCGCCGATCACCCCCACGAGGGCACGGCGATGCTCCGTCCAAGACCCAGGACAATTGTTTGTGTGATGAGCACAATCATTGTTCTGTGTCTGTGTGTAACTTATCTAGAATATGTATTATATTGTATGTATTTAGAAATATATAAGTATGTTTATCAGTTATCTACTACTTGTGCGATAGTTGTGGAATATTATTATTATAATTGGTATGAATAGTGAAAATACCATTGAATACAGGAAATGACATTCACTTTAGGCTCATTGTTTAACGGCACCTATTTAGTCGCATGTAAACTGGCAGACATTTGTATAGATCAGTGGTTCCAAACATGTGGGCCGCGAGAGCTTTAAATTAAACTAACAAAAGAAGCTGGGCAAGTGCGTCTCGGAATCGCGCACTGAGGGTTCCGTACAAACTTACTTAAGTAAATAGTTCCATTCCCGAATGGAGTAAAAAAAAAGCTTTTTCTTTTGTGACGTAAAATAAAAATTACTTTTCAGATTTATATTCCAAAATGTTTTGTGCCTAATATCAGGATAATTTGGGTCAACAGGAACTACCCTATAAATTTTGATTCCCTTGAGAGTGTCGAAATATACGTTTTTTTTGCGACATAAACGGCCGAATGTTTTTTTTTTTTGTTAACTAATAAGTTGGATTTTTTCACATTTTCAAAGGACTGCAGACAGTATAAGATACGAGTATGTTTTAATTGTTTTAATTTCCATTCGATAACTCCCCGCGTTCTAAAGTTAAAGAGTCTAAACCGACAGACAAACGAATAACAAAGTGAGACTGTAAGGGTAACTGTGACCTTTGGGGTTTGAAACCCTAAAAACAATTAAAAAAAAAAAACAAATTCAAATTAAGTGTTAATTTTTTTAATCTTGGTGTAGAATAAAGTTTATTATATTCTATTCTATTCTATAATATGGTTTACGAAAGGTTTCCAACTTCAAACTTTTCTACTTAAAAGTTACATTGAAGCAAACCGATTTTCATTGTATTTTCTGTGACAATACTTATAATTGTTTACTTTAAAGTACAGATCCATCTATACTAATATTATTAAGGGGAAAGATTTGACATTTTTTTTGTTTTGTATGTTACATTTTACTCAAAAAATACTTGATCGATTTCAAAAATTCTTTCACCATTAAAAAGCTAACAAAGCTTTCTCAAATATCAAAACGTCAAAACTTTTATTTTCTAGTGAGTATATAAGTATTGATTTTATGATATAAAATTTTATTCTTTTAAATACTCACTACATTTCTTTCTACATTTTCTTCTTGTCTTCTGGTCTCCGCTAACAACAAAGAAACCAAATTGGTCCAAGATCAATAAAAGTGGGTTTACGAACGCAATGGGTAACTAGCTGTCCAGCCGTCTGGTAACCGCCCGGAAAGAGCTTGAGTTGTCAACGGCGCGTAGTGCTTTACGCACGCTCATTAAGGCTGAAGCCTACTGGGAACTGGGACTTCTGAAAAGGTTACTAGTGGTTCTGGGACGCAAAAGGCAACTGAACAAACAGAGGTGTGATTTTAGTCAGTAAAAGTCAGACACATCTTCCCACTTCACTCTAGAGCGGGCGAAGTAATTAAATGATTTTACGTCTTAAAAAAAGTGCAATAAAAGGTTGGGATCCACTGGTATAGATAGTCACACTTACCTAACATTTCATTTCCCAATTTCCATTCCACTATCATAATTTCCTAGGGAAATAGGGTCTTTCGTTCATGATCGCCCAAATGTGGTAATAATCGACTGATAGTAACATTAAGGTACCTACCGTCGTCTCGCAGTATTATGGCAAAGTAGCCCTTTTCCCCTAAGTCCATTTTTATGGCTCACGTCAAAGATAAGCTGCATACTTTTAAGCTTTCATGTCGTCCCTTCGCACGGGTCGATTGATATTATGAAAATTCTTGGTGCACGGAATTTTTATCCTTCAAGAAGTTGAGCGAGAGACGTCTGTCTTAAATTAATATTGCAATTAAAAAGGAAAAAAAGTGAAAAACAAGATATTAAACGATAGGACACATGTAGCAGCTCTTGACGATGCATTCAAGCCAAATTCCATTAAATAAATTTAAATAACTTATGGGAAAAAACTCATCAAAAATTGTGAAATTTGTTGGTTGGGGTTTTTTTAAGGGCGGAAATCATCCAATGACTTCTCCCGTTCTGGGCGTTCCGTTCTGGAGTGGTAGGACGTGTCCGACTTTTTACTGTATAAACTATTCCTGTGTCATTTAGTTGCCCTTTGTGTTCTAGGACTACGGGTTTCCTTTTCAGAAATTCCCCGCGGTCCTAGCTAGTGGGCATTGGCCCTGCTGGGCCCCTACGTTGTGGGTTGGGTTAGTAGAAGGCTACTACCCTACAGTTGCCACAACGTATCTTGAGCGCTCGGCATCAGAGTGGGGATCGCTTTGCGCATTCCATACATTGGCGACACAATCGTCTTCGTTGTTAGATACATTCCACAACGCAGCGAATGAGGAGTGACGTCTATGACGCGATGGCGCGGCGAGCCAATCATTGACACTCTCCGCCCCCGCGTCTCACATCGCACCACTAAAGAGACCTAATATTTGACTTCTGCGCAACTGCACAAGATACTTTGTGGCAACTGTACTTTGTTGTGTTGATGGAAAGTGACCGAAACATACAGGAAATAGAAGATCTACTTGGCGTGTGATCTGAGGTCGAGGTATGTCGAAGGAGGCTAAGATTTTATCAATTGAAACTGTAAGAAGTTTTTGTAGTGAGAGCTTAGAATGACTGACAGTATCATCATTTTGCATGACTGATTGATTGGTCAAAGACCTTATTTACTGTATAAAAGAGGACTTTAATAATAATTTATTTAATATAAGGCAACAATATTGTTCACTTTGTTAGTAACAAATCTTAAAATTAGTATTAAGGCCGCTGCATACGTGACGGATTTTTTCACGGACGGGACGGAACGGGAAATTTTTGAAATATCGTTTCATATAAAATGTATATGGAAGCGTATATGTCATGGAGACACGGACGGGACGGGAACGTTAACATTAGTATGAAACGATATTTCCAAAATGTCCCGTTCCGTCCAGTCCGTGAAAAAACCCGTCACGTATGCAGCAGCCTTAAGTGGTACATAAATAAAGAAATAAAAATAAAACAAGCAGTGTAGTTGGTGCCTGAAGCAATGTCATCATCATCATCATTTCAGCCGAAAGACGTCCACTGTTGGGCATATGTCTCCCCCAAGCGTCGCCACAACGACCGATCCTGTGCGTCTCTCATCCACCGCATTCCCGCGACTCTCACCACGTCGTCGGTCCACCTTGCACGGTGCAAGCAAAATGTGCAGAGAGGGATATGGCAAGGAGTAAACTATCTGACTATTCTCTCCACATAGTACCTCAAAAAAGGGGAGTAAGCTCTCTCAGCTACTGTTTTCATTACTTGCTTTGTTTACGTTTCATTCCTTTCAATCGTGGAAATTACAGACACAATAGAAAGACAATAGGTGCGCAAACGCCGGGCGTTCGCTTGGGGTTTAATGAATTAAAATTGAAAAATACGCATATTAAAAACATGAGAAAAGTACCAACAAAGATCAATTTGTTCTTGTGGAAAACCCGAAGCAGAGCCAATCAAAAAAATACTCAAACAAAAGAATCTATTGAACTTTTAAAACAGCCAGTATCACGGACTCCTTGTGTACAGAAACTCCCCAACTCTCGGTTCGACAGTAACATAGCAATTCCCTTATCTTTAAGCGCTAAACGAACTCGAAAGTAGATAAGAAGCGCTGCGCTTTTAGTTATAAACTTTTATACGTGACATATCGAAAATGCATCGGATGGTAAGAAGGCTTAGACGAGTTGACTTTAAAGCAGTTTAAGCGCTAAGCGCGAATCGCATTTGGCTCCGCCCTCCATTATTCAGCGGGTGATCCACCCTATGAAGCCATAAACTTTGCTTACTAAAAGATTTTGTGGGGAGACGTGGTGATATTTAATAAATTTTAGTTTTCTTTAAGTTGTGGTTTTAAGTAAAAATTTCTTGTGCGTTCTTCCTCATAGAGCTTTAAGTTTTTGAATGTGTAAATAACTTTATTACTACTTATTTATACTTTACTAGCTTTTGCCCGCAGTTTTGGCAGCATACATCAGCGTACTTTAAAAGGTTCTGCACGCCACAATCATGGCGGTAAGTCCCCTCTTTGAGGCGTGGCTGGAAAGACCTCACGGCGTTCTTACCTTCCGTATGACGCAAGTCCTCACCGGACATGGTTCGTTTCCTGTACCGGATTCGTGCGGAAATGACGCCCGGGTGTCGCCACTGTGCGGAATGCCCGGAGGACATGGTGGAGCACACAGTCGAGGTGTGCCCTGCTTGGGCGGAGCATCGCCGTGCCCTCGTGGGGGCGATCGGCGGCGGAGACCTCTTGCTCCGGGCCTTGGTTCAGGCCGTGGTCCGGAGCGAGGAGGAGTGGCAGGCGGTCGCCGACTTCTGCGAAGCAGTAATGCTCGCAAAGGAGGAGGTCGAACGCATCAGGTAACGGCGTTATCGCCGCCGCCGCCGCCGTCGGGATTCTGATCCCAATTTCCGGACACCGTAGGCGCGGGCTTGCGGACAGTGAGCAATGGGTAGCTCACTGTCCGGCCGTCCGGTAACTGTCCGGACGTCGACGGCGCGCACTGTTCCTGCGCGCCTCAAGGAGTTGTCAGCAGCAGCAGGGACCCAGCCGGGTCGAAGCCTACTGGGGCCAGGGTTATCCGAAAGGGCGCTCGAGCCCCGGTATGAAGGCTAGAAGAAACGGGGTGGGTCTTTTACTCAGTAAGAGTCTGACACTATCTCCCGCTCCGCCCAAGAGCGGGGGTTGTCATTGGATGATTTTTTCCCACCATAAAAAAAGTACTTTCAAAGGTTACGTCCTACAAACAAAAAAAAACAAACTTCTTCTTTATAATACTATTGTAGATTACCTGGCCATTTCTTAGATGACTCAAAAGCGCATGTTAATTATTTAGTTTCGTTTTTGCTATATTGATTTCTTTCTTTTTTTATAAGGTTTCCCTCACACTAGGAATAACTCCTGTACCGTGGATGAGTTCACAAACATGTAAACTCAAGACAACCAGACCCGGAACACCTGTCTGTAAGCCATACAAATATTTCAATAGCACTCAACCGCTGCGCCAACCATGCTGTCTAAATCGATCAATTAAATAATCAATTAAATAATCAATTGGCTGGTGCTTAACTACTATCTTGCCTGATGGAGAATGATGTGGTCGACGATGGGGCCCACTTAGTGGAAGTAAATGCTATGAATTTATCTAAGCCTGAGTTGATTTTTATTGGTACTCATAGCTTTAACATTGTAAAAATACTTAAATGTGGCTCGTTAAATGGAAGTTTTGGAAAAGTTTGATGTAACACACTTACACACTGCTAGGCACAGCCGCGCAAGTGCAGTTGATTGTTCTGTGAGGTAATCGTAGGGGCCCAGCAGGGTCGAAACCTACTGGGGTCATGGGTTAAGTGAAAATGAACCCCTTGGGCCCTAGAAAGCAAAGTAAAGAAAGAAAAAACGAGTAGGTTTTAGTCAGTAAAAGTCCCGACACGCCCTCCCACTCCATCCAAGGGCGGAACTTCTCCCATTATTGAACGATTTACAAATTAAAAAACATCTAAAAAACTTATATTATAGTAAGCTTGCGACCACCATCTCACCTGATGGTAAGTGATGATGTGGCCGACAATGGAGCACGCTTTTCGTTAACAAAAAAAAAGATAAATAAAAACTCGTTTAAATATTCAAGGTCACGCATCATTTCCGGAACACCATGAGCTGTTGTAGCGAGAACCATATTTCCTAAAAGTCATCAGCGCACACAGTTAACTCGAGAAATTATGAATGCTTAAATAAAACATGTTTCACCGGGGAGAAGGGATGCAACAGAGGCCTTTTAGCGGTGGCGGAGATAAACGGAGGCAGAGACAAACGGAGTTTGGCCTCCGTTTATGAAAAAAAAAGATTAATAAATAATTTGGTCGTTAAGGGTAGGCTGTGCCAGGTGTCCGGGAGGGACAGAGCCCAAGCACGTTGTATTCCAGGTGCATCTCAAATTGATGCCTACAAAACTGAAGCAACGAAGCAACCCAGTAGAGTTGTTGCTCTAGGGTTGTGGCAATCAGGCGACTGAGAGAACACGGGTGAAATTTTAGCCAGTAAAAGTCTGATACACCCTCTCTCTCATCCTAAAGTGGGAGAAGTCATTTAATGATTTCCTAACAAAAATAAATAGGTTTTCTTCCAGTGAAAATGATGTACATTGTAAGACAATGTCATAAAAAAATGATATAATTTTAATAACTTGACAAAATGTTTTGAAACCAGCGCCAGCGCATTCTCCGTAATCTGGAGCTAAGAATTGTGTTATAGTGACTACTTCAGCGAAGTTTACTGAGAAGGTTGACTTAATATACTACCAAAGATTGTTATGCATTCTAATGGAAAACTGAATAACCGTATGTTGTATCAAAAACTAAGTACTTTCTAAACTAAAGTTGCTTTTTAACCGCATGCTCAATTTTGATGATCGAGCAAGCGAAGCATTTTTAAATTGAATCACCAGCGCAGCGACTGATTCAAAAATTAGAAAAATCAAAAGAGCACGAAGTGAAAAATCTTTCCACTCAATTGCAACACGTAGGTAACTTTTCATTATACCTAAGCGAGAAAATGCACAAAAAAAAAACACAAAAAAAAAGTACACCAAGGAAACCTCCTTGGCGTACTTTTTTTTTCTGAGTCTGAGTTTTTAACAAATAAAAAAATTTGTATAATAAATCTGGCATCATGGAGGTGGAAGTAAATAGGTTTAATTATGTTTTGAATTCACAAACTTAGTGCACACGATGTTCTAAATGCAATTTACTCTTTTCTATTCCTCTAGCGGATAAAAACGGCTTTTGAGCTCAAATATCGAAGAGCAGAATTACTCTTGATGAAAAAAAAATTAAGGACCAAACTTTATTCTCTAAAATATTACTTCGGTTTTATCACTTTCTGGTGATTTCTTAATAGATCATAAAATCTTGCACTGACCGAGATATGTTTCGAAAGTTTCGATTTTATATTTTAAACTCGATTTGATGAGTTAACCTCTATTACAACGCTAGCGGAGGCGCTTACGGAAATGCGTTTACTTGCGGAAATTCCGCACTTGCGGACGTGGATACAAAGTTCCATTACAGCGATAACATAGAGTACCATGTACAGTCATGTACAGAGAGTATTTGGTTTCATTACACTGTATCAACATTACGCCATCGCATCGCTGACAAACATAAAGTGGGGTCGACCTACGTACAGCCGCGTACAAAATTATTTAGTGTATGCTAATATTTGCCGAGGTTTTTGGTATGTAGTTTGTCGACATGAGTTATTGTGTCTGGAAGGTACTGATAACGTTTAAGGGTTTATGGACTCGATACTGGAGCAATTACGTGTATGTGTTACGTGTGCGAAGATTTACGAGTATGTAATACTCGAATTTGGAATTTTGTTTCTTTTATGATAATGTATTGTTGTTCAGGTATGAACACTAGCTATGGGATCGTTTGAAAGGGATATCGTGGTCATGAAACGCAAAGAGTAACTGAAGGACACAGGTGCGTTCTAGACAGTAAAAGTCTGAGTAGGAGAAGTTCTTTTATAATTTCCCACCTCAAAAAAAGGGGAAGAATGAGTCCTAATGAGTTATTCTTTTAACCTAATCCAAAGTTTTTTTTTTAATTTTCCTCTCTCGTCAATTTTTGGTACACGATGGATAAATAGATGGTTGTATGAAGATTAAATATATAATAAATAGATACTGCATGCACAGTAGAAAAAAAAGTAAAATCCTGATATCACACTAATACTATAAAAGAGAAAGTTTGTGAGTGTGTATGTCAATTGCTTCTATACGATCGAACAGCTTAACGGATTTAGATGAAATTTGGTTCACGGGTAGACCATGATCCTGATAATACCACATAGGATACTTGTTATCTCGGGAATATGTTCCCTGGGGACAATTTTCTACTATCACGTGGACAAAGCCGCTGGTAGCAGCTCGTTAGCTCATAATAACTAGTCCACCATCTTGGGTGTTCCACCATGTTGGATTTAAAATGACGTTACACAGCTAATCATGCATTGTCATCCAAACTAAGTGTGTTTACAAAATTTCAGCTCAATCGGTTGAAGAAATCTGCTTCGAAGTTGAGTTGCAAGATTTGAGCCCAATATATATAGTTACATGGCAGGGTAGGGCAGAGCACATTGCTCGCAGAACAGATCGGCCAAAAAGTTCTGGAGTGGCAACCGCGTACCATAAGACGCAGCGTTGGAAGGTCTCCTACAAAGTGGGCCGATGACCAGGTAAAGGTTAGGGGAAACCAATGGATGCGAGACGCACAGGATCGAGGATCGTTCTTTGTAGCGACACTTGGGGGAAGCCAAAGTCCAGGAGGGGACTTATATCGGCTAAAATGATGATGATGATGCTGTTCATACTAGTTACATACATTGCAAGTTTACAAAAAGTTTGTAAAAACATTTGCCTACAGTCCAGCGTAACTAATGCGCCAATCATGCAGTCAAGGTACTAGATACATATTGCAATATCATTATTAAAGGAAATTATCATTAAGACTAATACGCTTTAATCCGTGAACTGGAAATGTTATGATTGTGACCTGATTATCCATTGAATGCTAACTATGTATCTATTCACGGCACTAATTTGTTGTACATTCAATGATGGTATGATATGAATTGGAAACCATGTAATAGCGATTGCTCCTGGACACAATATATTGTACTAAGATGTAAACCCTGAAATTTAATTAAATGCTATGCTATGCTTTTAATTTTAGGTAGTGTATTTAGTGCAAACGAGCTAATTAAATTTTAGGCAAATAATATTTATAAACATGAGAAATATTTTTTAGGTATCACCCGCCCTTGGGCAGAGCGGGAGATAGTGTCGGACTCTTACTGACCCTTGGCCCCAGTAGGCTTTGACTCTGCTAGGCCCATACGGTTGCTGACACCTCCTTGAGGCGTGAGAACAGTACGCACCGTCGACGACTTGGGCTCGGTCCGGACGGTTACTAGATGGTCGCACAGCGAGCTACCAATTGCTCGCCATCCGCAAGCCCACGCCTACGGTAGCTGGAAATCAGGATCGGAATTTCGGTGGCGGCTGGGGCGTGAGAGCCGTTGCCTGATGCGGTCAGCCTCCTCTTTTGCTAGCATTACTGCTTCGCAGAAGGAGGCGACCACCTGCCACTCCTCCTCGCTCCGGATGGCCTGTAGCAAGGCCCGGATGAACATCGACTGTCACTGTGTTTAAACTAATGTAGTGCATACTCGTATTGTATATAAATATGAGTATATAGGGATGGCGAACCCTTTTTGGGGATTGAACCACTAAATTTAATTATGAAAAAGAAATTATGTTTTCATGATGTCCCGCCAAAGTATCTTGACTTTGTAATTCAATAGCTAAACTTTGAAATCAAAAACTTAATTTATAACTCGAAATTTGTATAGCGTAATGTTTACAGTTGTTTGATTTTTGAATTAATTAAATAAAAGTAAAAATTGTATGATTAATGCTGTATCAAAATACTTATAAGTTACGTTGTAGGTACCTACGTCTTACACTGCCGAGTTCGATTACACAACTCTACAGAAAAAAAAAATTTCTTTGTCCTAAAGTTTATTTTGTGATTTTTCTATTCACTATGCTCCATTATAAAGAAAAAACACCAATATTCCTTAAAAAGTTTGCTTTTGTGGTGATTATGACAATAAATAATTTTTCTTGAGTTAGTATATTGAAAAAAAAAGTATTCAATAGCCATCATGACGTTTTTAGAAATACCGCGAAAAAATTAACATGGCGTAACTGTCACATAGCATCTAGTGATGTTACTAAGTGATAAACAAGAATTAACTGTTTTTTAGAAGACTCAAAGAGGTAAAAATGACATCTAGAAAGTGTTAATATGAAGCTGATGTTATATAAGTGGTACATTTATTTAAAGTAAGAGAGATAACATTTTATTTAAATACGTGTGAAAACAATGTGAAGCCTACAAAGCTTATTTTAAATGCCCTGTTCGTAATTTAGATATACCATAGGCTCCACATGTTGCTTGCAGTAATTGCAAATGATGTTTAGAAGGCAAGAAATGTTTTTTTTTTACTAAACATTTCTTTATCAGAAATGTCTAGTAAAAAAAAAAAACATTTCTTTAATAAAAACAATTTCTTATTGTTATCTTTATTTAATTTAGGTTGGTATCGAGATGAAAAACGGAGTATGAAATTCGCAGTACCAAGAATTTGGCGATAGCCAAAAGACCACGTCGGTGACTGTTATTTTTGCGTAGTTAATCTTGCTGAAAAATGCAAAACCCATTGAATATCCTGATTTTGCTTAGTCTTCGGCTCCAATCTCTCATAACCCACAACTTCCAGCACCTGAACCTCCTACAAAATTGTCTCATTCAAGCTTATCTCAGAGTTAAAATAAAAATATTGAAGACGAAGAATTTGTACTCTCACAGACTATTACCGAGAGCTAGTTGAAAACATGTTAGAAGATTTTCAGAATGTCTATAGGGGTACATATGCTACATGGTCATTTAAATAACTTTAAAAACAACATGAAGGCGTATTTAAAAGAAAAAGGAGAACGTTTTCATCTAGACATCATGGTCTTCGAAAACTGTTATCAGAGCTAATACAACGAAAATATGATTTGGGGCTACATTTGGAGTTTAGTGAGACCAAATTCTTATAAACATGAAATAAAATGTAACAGAGTTGACTTTTAAACCTTTTCTACTATTTTGTAATTTGAATATAATATCAAAAAGCTGATAAATATTATACCTACAAAAATTAACATGTTTTAATTTTTTTATAAAAAAAAAATATACTGAATATTCTAAAATATTGATCAACCATTCTCCTGGATACAAAAGCAAACTTTTTCAGGCTATATATATTTTTTTGGTTAAATTATCGATAAATCTATCGATATTTCATACTCTCTTATCAAAGACAAAATTGTGTTGTCTCGTTGTTATTTGTGCCATAAGTTCGCTATTACTGCACTAGTGACTCAATCAAAATTTATTTATAATTTGTTATTTTATTATTTAAAAAAAGCTCAAACCGATTCTGAACATACCACTTTTAGAATGTTCGTTTATTATGTTACAGCATGTAAATACATAATATACACTAACTCAGAAAAAAAAGCTTATGCTCCAAACTATTTTCCGACAGGTTTTCTGAGATAAGCTTAGAAATACGACTAAAAGCTGGCGGGCTAAACTCCTTTAATTCCAAATTTTATGACCCAACGAGGTTGTAACGTAGAAGGCACATATGGCTGCGTCATTAGGGTCACCGATCGAAACATCTTCTAATTAAAGGAGCAACTTTAATGAATATCCCATAGGCAGGTATTGGATAGTTAAGATTCAGAATATCGGTTCCGTACAACAAGCTAAAACGCAAAAGAAAACTGAAGGAATATGGGTTGGTTTAACAATAAAAATGACACTCCATCTCGCTTTACCATCATCTCGAAGGTCCCTACGTTTATAAAGACATGTCCAAAATATCATTTATTTATTTGATTATTTACTTTGTTTAAACAAAGTAAATTTCTTTTTTTTTTTTCATTATTTACTTTGTTTAAAAAGGAGAAGAAGAGATTAAGCGCATATTACTAAAAGAGTTCTGAGTATACATGAAGATGGATGGAGAGGGAGAGGAAGGCCGTAGAAAATATGAATTGTCTGAGGAATGATATGAAAGAAAAGGGAGTTAGTGATAGCTTGACGGGTCGACCCCAAGTAATATGGGATACGGGCAGGAAGAAGATTTAATTTGTTTAAAAAAGTAATTATAAAAAAAAAAATATTTTGGACATGTCGATCTCATCAAAAAAACTGTTGACAAACTTGTATGAAATAACGAACGTTCCTATCACAGAACTTTGATGTGCAATATACTGATGAACGGTATCTGTACCTAAAGTTTTTTTTTTATGTGGATAGTCGTCCAATGACTTCTGTCGCTCTCGGTAGGAGTGCGATAGCGTGTCAGACTTTTACAGACTAAAACCCACTCTTATGTTCCTTCTCTAACTTGCGTTTCAGGACGGTTTCCCTTGGAACTACGTTAAAGTACGCTATGACAAACCGAAGTTGCAACGTCTGATAAAGTTTCGCCGTTTACGCCTTGATCACACGTACTGAGTAAAAGGGCGAGGCAGTAAAATGTTACTCGGGCGAGACAGTGATGTAAGCGAGTTGTAGAGATAAGCACTCGGCCGAGCACTCAGCACTTTGTTTATACGTACCGAGTAATCGGCCGAGAGCACTGTCTCATCCATTTACTCGGACTTGGTGATCAAGACATTAGACACATAAGTTTCTCAATACAGTATGTATAAAACACGCGCCAGTTTTCGCTCGTCGTAGATATTAAGTCGACTTTCTGTACCTATCTATTCTGTGTCACAGGGTTGTCTACGAAACTTTCTTCTACCTACCATTCACTTATTGGACTTCGATCGAAGGGAGCGGATGCGGTTGATCAATTGTTTAGTTCTACGTTCTATCGGGAAAATGGACGGCTCTGTGTTGTCAACCTTGAGTGCGTTAGGGGTGGCAAACTTAGTTTTACCTTTACACGACTTTCCTTTTCTTAGAGAGGAGGTTTAAATCCCAGCAGTGGGAACATTATTATAAGGCTGATTATTTACCCGACTTCTCAAAAAAAAGTGTCATGTTTTTGTCTTATTTTTGTGTATGTTCAAGTATAAATTGTTGGATCGTTTCCAAATGAATCTCATTCCAGTAATATTATGAAGACATTTTTTATGATTGATTGACAAATTAATCATAAAAAAAAGTCTTCAGGCACATTCTCTAGCATGACAACACAGAACTAAGAAATTTTAAAGCACACTAGAATACTCGTGGATCAATCGATCAATCAATCCAATCAAATTACATTGAGTTATTAGATAACTCATCCCGCTATAGCGAGCTGGAGCGACAGGGAATGGCAGACTTTTACTGACTAAAACCCTGTGTTCCTTCAGTTGCCCTTTGCGTTCCAGGACCACAGAGCTTTATTCGAATAAACTTGCAGAATTTCATAACTTAATTCAGCCTTATAATTTTCGCACTGCTGGGATTGAAGCTTCCTCTTTCAGTGAGAGAATAGACCATAATCTGTCACGTAGGCCCATTGCGAGTTGGTGGATATCACATTTTTTACAATTTCTGGTTCTTGGACACGCTGATTTTCTTACATGTTTTTCTTCCCCATTTTAAGAGGAGTGGAAAAAAATACGTGTCCCTTATTTTTGAAAAATCTAAAAGAGGGACTAATTACTTTTTTTACGGCAACAACCTAAAAGGCTAGTTGCCGTAAAAATTTAATTAGTATATGCATGTCATAGGTATCGTATCTTATGAATGTATTTTTATTTTATAAAGTTCATTTTATGTGTTCTATGATTTAGATGTGAGGTATTACTTATTTTCACATAGCGAGCCGGGTTTGTTTATTTGTTTTACTAGCACGTCCCTGATATTTTAATTATGGTTTATTTGTCTCATTGGTTGGGTATTCTTGTATTGGTCTCCTCTCTTTCTTTTATTGCACCTAACATTATTTTTTTTGCATCAACAAGAGTTTGGCTGCTTGAAAATGCCGAAAGCATTAAGTCCTCCTCTGTACTTGTGTGTGTATAAAACTTTAAAATTTAATAAATAACATGATACCCCATTGTAAGACTAATTATCAGATATTTGAGCTTTTGTCTGCTGGCCCTGTAATTAGTAATTCTTGTTAACTACATTAATTAAATTGCCTATTAAATTTAACTCACTTATATTACTATGTAACTTTTAATTTAATTTATTTCAATGTAATTTTGTAATTGGTTTACCAACCTCCGTAGCAAACTTAAATATTTCATACTAAACCTAATAATACAATGACACAAATTACACTCAGGCGTCGAAGAACCCTTCCACATTTTAATTTTGTAAAAAGTTTGAAACTTTTTTTTATATAATTTACTATATTATTACTGTAGGCGCCTGTAAGTGACAATGTCACCACAATATTATTTCTTTAATTTTTGAGTATTTTTTTTTACACTGTTATACCAATGAGCCATTGGTGTGTCAAAATATATAAATAGGATTATTAAAATCACTTTAAAAGCTATCTTAAATCGTACTTTTCAAGCAAGAAAACACTAACACTTTCTTTGAAATGCTTCAACCATATTACTTTAGAACATTCACTTATTGAACTCCGATTGCAAAGGGGATTGGTCGCGGTTCATCAACTCTTAAGTTCCACTGGGAAAATATACTGCCGACATTGGCAACCCTGAGAGCTTCAGGGTCTCACGATGTCGAGGCGATCAACCGTGCCAAGAATAAAACGTTCGTTTATACCGACTTTGTTCGGATTTCGGCTCGGATTATAATATGTAGTGATGGCATGATACAGGGGAACCGAAACGACCTTTTTGTTGATTTCTTTTTATACGGCTTCCTTTTTCAAATCTGTTGGTTTGAAAATGGAAGGCCTTCCGTTTGATTACCGACAGTTAAACGGTTTCCGAGACGCTTTTTATAAATAATAATAATAAAATAGTTTATTTATCCAAGTAATACACACAGACACAATTCAAAACAAGGTGGCAGAAATACAAGAAGCTTAGTTTTGTGAACAGATAATCCTGCCTGTGTCGACGATATGAGAAGCGAATCGGCCAAACTGAAATTAATAAAACTAGGTTTTTTATTTTAGAAGCATTTAAAATTACTATATTTATTGTAATGCTCGGAATACGTACGCGCAACGCGTTTTTGGCATTTTGAAATTTTCTGTATGTGGAGCAAACCCTCATGCGTTATGAAATCTGCACGATATTAAAAACACCCTTATTACTGGATGATATCCTCTCTCAAATACTCTTACTGTGAAACTCTCACAAAAATCTGAAGAAAATTGTACTTCACACATCAATTTCTACCAAAAGTCCTTCAAGCGACCTTGAAAATATAAAAAGGTACGTACGACGATTGCGAACTGATCAACTGTGACGTTGAGTCTTGAACATTCGTTTATATTGGTTGAGCAAGTGTAGTGTATCTCTGTTTCCATTCGAATTATAATGTGGTCTATGTAGGAGAGTACTGAAGCGTGAAGATAATGTGTTCTGTCTGAAATATTTGAGATCGCTCCGGAAAAAATAAATGAATGGCAAGCACAACAAAAAAGAAAAGTCGAAATATTTGTGGACTAGATTTTTTCTTTAATTTGAATTATGGTATATTTTATTTAATGCCAGCTTTTGCTTCGCCTGCATACATAAAATATAGCATAAGTCACTCAGGAAACTATCACTACTTTCAGAGATTACCTCCTACAAACATAAACTTTATAATATTATATTTATATAGTGTAGATTGGATTGATACACATTTTTATACAAACTTAACTGAATGATGAATAATTACTTTATTGAATGTACTTAAACGCATTGCCATGAATACAAAGAGAGATGGACAAGTCTCACAAAATTCGCAACCAACCCACGAGAGGACCCATGTCCACAAACACTCCGCCAGAAGTATGACTCAGAAGAAGAACTTACTACTTATATAAAAGTCATCATCATCATCATTTCAGCCGATAGACGTCCACTGTTGGACATAGGCCACCCACAAGTGTCGCCACGGCGATTGTCCCGCATCATTCGGATCCCGCAACCTTCACCAGGTCATCGGTCCATATTGTAGGAGGCCTTACGACGCTGCGTCTTACGGTACACGGTCACCACACCAGAACCTTTCAGCCCCAATGGTCATCCATTGTATTAACTCAAGTGGCAATATACATGCATATACACAAAATAAATACTCTTTTCTTGTTAAGACGTCAAAAAATTCGTCCGCAACGCTGTAGACTGGAAGTGTTTCTAGAAGACTGGCGCCATTGGCACGAATTAAGGCAATGATAGAGGTGTGTTTATTATCAGCTTCTTAAGTTAGTCATGTCTAAAAAAATTGATGCATGTACTAGCTTATGCCAGCGGCTTTGCCTGTGTGAAATCTATTTAACAATTGGGAACATACTCCCAGGGCCCTAAGTCTGTTATTTTTATAAATTCGTCATTCCAACACGATTCCATTGTCATTTTGCTAAATGTTTGTAATCTGCTAATTCACAATGATCGATCATTGATCGGTCAATGGTCTTGTATAGAATTGTGGTAGAATGATAATTTCAAGCATATTAAAACCATAACTGCACAATAACGTTCTAATGGTAAAACACTGATCAAATAAACTGTCAAAGTTTTAGCAGATTACCGCAAACGTCAAATATTCATTTGTCAATATGTACGATATTCCCATTCTATGCCACTTCTTTCAATGGAGTGTCAGTGGTTGACCATTGGAAAGTCATAATGTCGCCATTATATTTGTTGATTACCAAACTTGTCAAAATCGACAATTATGACATCATTGATAGACCAATCTGACACTATTGTAATAGCAGACTTGAGGCCCGATAAATACCTACCACCAACTAATATTGTGCAAATATTCAAATCTGTTTAGTCGTTTGAGTGTACAGGAATCACAAACACACTCACACACATACAAACTTTCTCCTTCAAAATATTAGTGTGACGTAAAGATACTGTGATTCTTATTTTTATTTATTCCAAAAAAGACCGTCAAGTTTAAAATTCAAACCTCAAAGTTAAGCTTTCATAGTACATTTCCATTTAAATTCATATTCCAAAACCCACAAATCTTAACGCTTAAAGACGAGAACATATTCTAGAACTCCACAGGACCTCAAAAGTCTTGTTAAGTTTGAAAGCTATTCAAATATCTACCATAATAAAATTGCACTTTCAACAGCGAGAATTCCACGATATAAAGTGTTTTGCACACAAGTTGTGTGCCTTTTTCATACAAGCACGTTTCTGAGCACAATCCATCGAAAATAAAGTGGTTTTCACACTAGCATTGTGAGTTTTTTCATGCATATCAGTACAATCGCGCAGGTGTTGATGGCTCTGTCATGTATTTATTGTCAGAATATTTTTGGTCCGTGTCGAAGGAAAATAACGAAGGCAATGTTGACGTTTTTTGACCACGTTTCCTGGAAAACTAAATTATGTTACTTGCTGACTTACACTGTTTTCTTTTTTATTTAGCCTATACTTTCCCATTGGTGAACATTTATCTCTTCCAATTTCTAAGTATTCTTTTCTCGAACCATCTTGAACCAGCCCTCTAGATCATCTCTCCCCCTTTTTCCAGGTCGACCCAACTCTTCAACGGTCAGTGTGCGATGGCAATCCCATTTTAGCCTGGCAGCCTTTTTTCTTACGTCTTTGATCCCTGTATTTAAGTGCAGTGTGGTGTTCTTCAAAATATTGCACCTGCGATTCCGAAGCTGATTGGCTTATTAAACCTTTTAGAATACTGAGTATTTTCATGTGACTTTAAACTTTTTGTTTAAACTTATTTTTCTGCCAGGGTTGCGAAAGTGTTTGAAAGATTTACCGCAGTGCTAGAATGCAAACGGCAACTAAAGTCATATGGATGGGTATTATTAAAAAAAAATCCACCTCGTCACGCTCCACCTAGAGCAGGAGAAGTTGTTTGATGATTACCACTTCAAAAATAATCCAATTTTACTCAGTATTGGTGGACATCTATTTTTGTAAATGTTGTAATCTGTGTATAGGTAGCATAGAGAAACCAACATATATATTTTTTTTAATTTACCTCCTATTGTGTTCCACGCTTTAGCATCTGTCTTTCACGGTACCATCACTGTCCGCACATCGTTATTGAAAACTTTATAACTACCAGCGCTCTTTGAAACTATACGAAGACTGTAAAATTGTATTGCGATACTTTACTAACTCGTAATTGGGGGCTTAAGTGACACTATAAGTACCGCCTGGGTTTTTATCACTATTCTATTTTTTTAGGCTTTACTTATCAATAAAACAGGATTAATGTTCCCACTGCTGGGACTCAGGCCTCCTCTTTTTAGGAGATCCCATGAGCCGTAATCCACCACGCGGGCCCAGTGCGGGTTCGTAAATGTCACACGTCTTCAAATGTTTTGGTTCTAAGACATGCCGGTTTCCTAACGATGTTTTCCTTTGACAGCAGTGGTGATGAAATAAATTGCACAAAGAAATGCGGCTGGCTGGGTTTGAACCCACGACAAAAAAACTCGTAAGTCAGGGCTATTACCACTCGGCCACCATTGCTCTTTGAAACAGGTTTTATGAAAACAAAATAACGTAACATAATCAGCCTTTACGTGAGAAAAGAAAAAAGATATTCTCAATAACTATTGAAATTTTAAAAGAACTTCCACTATTTATTAAATATAAATTCCGTAAATTTTTAATTAAGTTTACAACACGATCCAGAATTCCATAAATGATTGAATATTTAAAAAAATTTTAACATTTATTATTCTCTTGACTCCATTCACTTTAAATATTTGGAAGTTTAATTTGTAATTATTTTTGCCTGTTATTGTAATTGGTGTAATTATTGTAGGTGTTATTTTATGTTTTTAACATTTGTTTATAACTCATGCCCACAATAAAGGTATTATGATTTTGATTTTGAAAAAATTAAATGGAGTAAACATGAAAAAAAAAATGCCGTGAAATAATGTCGGCGGTATGGGTTGCGGGAATCTGATGGATGTGAGACGCACAGAACCGTTCATTATGGCGACATTTAGGGGAGGCCTATGTCCAACAGTGGACACCTTACGGCTGAAATGATGATGATGATGAATTTCGGTGGACAGAATCGAGAGGTATGCAACAAAACCTCAATACATAAAAACCTCGCAAAAGCCCAAAAAGATAAACAAATCAAGTATATTAACTTTGCTCGGGAGGCTGTATACATGTGGGATGTGGACTTAACTATCATTTTCCCGATAATTTTATCAGCTAATGGTATAACGGTGCGACCGCGTACCGAAAGACGCAGCGTTGGAAGGCCTCCTACAAGGTGGACCGATGACCTGGTGAAGGTTGCGGGAAACGATGGATGCGAAACGCACGGGATCGTTCGTTGTGGCAACGCTTGGGGGAGGCCTATGTCCAACAGTGGACGTATATTGGCTGAAATGATGATGATAATTGGTATATTAGTCACGAACCTCGACCAACATATCAGTAGGCTCTCGTTGGGTAGCTTGATCCTTGGAATTGTCTTACTCCTGGACACAGTTCATATTGTGAGGGCGTTCATCTTTTTGGAGCTCTGACCAGCGACAACTTGGACCCTATGCTCGATACGCACTTCACAGTTACTCCGATTGCAGACAAAAGTTAAATCAGTTCAGCTTAGCTCGCAGAAATAAAATATTTTTTTAAATTTAATCAGCTTAGTTATGCATAGTTTGCGGCCTGCATACAAACGTGAAAAACTATCTCAGCTATGTAAGTTAGAGCTGCGAGGATGTTTGAGACCGTTAAAATAGCCCTAGAAGGAACATAGGTGGAATTTTGTCCGTAAAAGTCTGAAAAGCCCGTTTGCTCCATCGAGTGCTAGAAAAGTAAATTGATAATTTGCCACCTCAAAGAACCATAACTCTTTTAGCCTTTTCTGTAGCCCTATCGCTTGAAGGCTAGTACGTTATCATCATCGATATAAAAGGTGTAAGGGACAACCCACCACAAACTTCAAGGGCTTACCTTCCACAAATTCTTTTTCAAGAAACGAAAAAAAATATCGGCCTCGCTATACAAATTGTCCAATCAAATTTATCATTTTGTATGATGAGGCTGAATTTTTCCGTTTACTGAAAAAAATAATTGTGGCAGGTTGTTCAGTTTCGTCTTCTGAGCAAGCCCTTAAAGTTTGTGGAGCGCTGTCCCTTACACCTTGTATATGTAGTTCACTAGAATATAACTCGATGGATATCATGCATAGGTATGGCGCCCAAAATCACAACAAAACAAGTTTTCAATTAAAATCTTTTTTTTTAATAGCATGCTTTTATAGCGCGGTATCATCATCAACGTTTTTAATGTTCCTGATGCTGGGACTCAAGCCTCTTCATAAGGAGAGGGAATGGGCCGTAATTCACCACGCGGACCCAGTGCGGGTTGGTGAATGTCAGGTCTTCGAATTTTTGGTCCTCGAACATTCCGGTTTCCTTACGATGTTTTCTTTCACCGTTTTGTGAGCAGTGGTAATGCGCCTGGCTGGGTTTGAACCCGCGACCTACAACTCGTAAGTCGCGCGGTATAAACCTATATAATTAATACTCATCAAGACCATTCCATTAAGCTCAAACACGATAAGGTTGTCCGAGTTCCTATGGCCTTTTGGTTCCATCACCAGATCAACTCCAAATCATAATAAATTTGTATTTTCGTCTGATTTACACATGCATGCAAAGTTTCAGCTCAATCGGCAACCGGGAAGTGGATCAATCTGCAAGATTTGGCAGACCTAAAACATCAGGACAGGTAAAACAAAATTGTAAAAACCCTACAGCTAAATGTTTCCATGCTAACAACCAGGTCATACTGGCACATATTTACATCTTCGTTTACGATAACGCTTTAGTCTTATCCTTAAAGCTAGATAGAATCAATTTGTGACCACCCATTGACCTTCCAGTTTAAACTGTGACACTACGGAGGATCTAAATTGGAACCGGGATTCAATCAGAAGAAAAATGGGGGATGTTGGAATAAAGTACATCTAACTTTGTCCCCCGTACTCTTATTTGGTGCTAAATTTTGGCACGATGCTCGTTTAGATGCGACTGTGAGTTCCAATTAGTTTTTCCGCCATGTTCTGTTCGCATCTAGTGTTTTGTTTGCAAACTGTACTGTATAAAGTAGCTGAAGATCAGATAGCTTTGTTGGCAGTCATGACTTTGTGAAATTATATTTATTCTATTCTTTTTTAAACGTGTTTATAAGTAAGTTCCATAAACTCCCATAACACTAATATTTTAAAGGCGAAAGTTTATGAGTATGTGTATACAAACTTTAAGGGCTTGCTCAGAAGACGAAACTGAACGACCTTCCACAAAATTTTTTTTCAGGGAACGAAAAAAAAAATTCGCCTCACCAGTAAAATTTTAAACTTGATTGGACAGTTTGTATGGAGAGGCCGAATTTTCTTTTCGTTTTCTGAAAAAAACATTTTGTGGAAGGTCGTTCAGTTTCGTCTTCTGAGCAAGCCCTTAAAGTTTGTGGAGGGCTGTCCCTTACACCTTGTATATTTGTTAGTTTCCACGCTCAAACGACTGAACGGATTTCAATGAAACTTGGTACACTAGTGATAAATAAATGATAAATGATATTTATTTTGCAAAAAGGTTTAAGAAAACACTTTTACACGTCAATTGACTTTGACTGGCCTGTTGGTCTAGTGGTTAGTGACCCTGACTGCTATGCCAGAGGTCGTGGGTTCGATTCCCACCCAGGACAAATTTTTGTGTGATGAGCACAATCATTTGTTCTGTGTCTGGGTGTAATTTATCTATAATATGTGTGTATTTAGAAATATATAAGTATGTTTATCAGTTGTCTAGTACCCGTAACACAAGCTCTGCTTAGCTTGGGACTAGACGGCGTTGTGTGATAGTTGTGGAATATTATTATTATTATTTTTTTTTTTCATCAGTTTATACTATATGAGGCCATGTTTTGGAATAGAACAGGATTTTACACTTTTAATCTCGAGAGTATCTTAGCACTTAAGATAATTTTCTACTGTCAGCTGAACAAAGTCGATGGCAACAGTTAGTGCTTTTATATTTACAAATAATAAAAGTAAGCTGTTTTGTCTAATGAAAAAAGTAATAGATAAAGGGCTTCATATCTTTTTTCTTTCATTAAAACTGTCTAGCACAATGACCAGACCACAATTTATTTCATTAAATCATTATGTTATTACATTTCTAATAAAATTTTATTACAAAGCCGTTCGTTGTTTCGGCTACTAAAATTACAACTGATATACAGTTCAAATATCCAAGAGTGCTATTTACTCGTTTTTCACACAGATTTATTAACGATACAATTTACTTTACAAAAAGAAAGCGACGTCGCTCGTTCCCCGTACTAAATCGCGAAAAACCAATTTCCTGAGAATAGTCTAACGTATTTTAGCAGCACTGACTCGTTTACTAATCAAACTCTCATAAGTTTTTCTTGTGTACCAGGACATAATTTATGCGTCTGGGTTTGAGGCCAAATATTTACTTTTCCTATAGGCCCGCAGAAAAAAGTAAAAAAGAGTATATAGTGAAGTAGAATGTGATTCAGAAAAACTGCCTGGAAATGCAAAACTAAATTGGAATGTAAATCAAGTCCGCCCGTTCTGTGTTTCTCTCCATTCCCAATACACCTGATTACTGAAACGAACTTCGTTGCGAGCAAACAGTACAAAACAAGTATCTTTTAGTTCACTGCTCAGTTGTAGCCAATTTTTTACTTACTCCACGTTCACAATCAATAAGTTGCCAGTGCACAATTACGACTTTTCGACCCGTTTTAAAAGTTTTTTGTCGGGGATACCCGACTTAGGTCGACTGTACGGTCGTATACTAAGTGTTTCGACACTTTTTACCTGCAGAATGTAATTGAATAAAACCTTTCAGGTTATTGTGTCCACTCTTGTTCTAAAGGATGCAAATTTTGGACCTACCTTCCAATAGCTATGTATGTTACATCGTCGCATAGGTATTTTTGAGCTGAATAAAAGTTACTTTTGCACCCAGTTCCAAATCTTAATCCGTTTAAATCCGTTTCCTAAAAAGGTAAAGTTTTTTTTTGTTCATGTTTTTTTATTTGTTGGGAATCGCTGAAAGTACTGATCGGATTGCAAATATTTTTTACCGATAGAAAGCTGCTTTAGTCCTGAGTAACATAGGTTATATTTTACATAATGGTGACCAAGTTGTGAGCAAAAGTTAGTATGTGATAAATATATTAAACTAGCGACCCGCCCCGGCTTCGCACGGGTGCAATGCTGATACTAAATACACTACAGAAAAACTGTGAACGTTGTATATAAAAACATAGCGGCCCGCTCCGGCTTCGCAAGCACGCTCTTGCCGCACCGGGCGGCCGGCCGGTACCGCCGCAAACGCTACGTCCCGCAATTTTTAAATCTGTAATATCTTCGAAAATATTCACTTAAATCATACGGTGTAAAGGGCCATATAGATCTATATTAAATGAACAATGTATTCAAGGTATTTAATTGGTTAAGGATTAATGTTGTATTGGTTAAAATCGCTTCGAAAATTAGCCATTATTTGTCGTAAAAAGTAAATGACAAAAAAAAGTTATTGTGGGTTATCCATAAGAGATAGACATATACCATCACGGACTTTTCTGTAGACCTTTTCAATGTGTACAATACTTAGTACATTATTTTGATAAAACTCGTAGGGTTCAGCCTGCGTTTGCAATGTAAGCGGAAAAAATGTAATTATTTACGACATCATATTAGAAACCTCAAAAATAACAGTACTTCTCCACTATTTAATGGATGTAATTATACATATAAACCTTCCTCTTGAATCACTCTATCTATTAAAAAAAACCGCATCAAAATCCGTTGCGTAGTTTCAAAGATTTAAGCATACAAAGGGACATAGGGACAGAGAAAGCGACTTTGTTTTATACTATGTAGTGATTTCTATGATTAACACACATAGTGTATAGGTATATACGTAGGCGCGGGCTTGCGGACGGCGAGCAATGGGCAGTTCGCCGTCCGGAACGAGTCCAATGCGTCGACGCGCATTGTTCCACGCGCGTCTCAAGGAGTTGTCAGCAAACCGTAGGGGCCCAGTAGGGTCGAAGCTTACTAGGGCTAAGGATTGGTTTCTGAAAGAAAAATTCGGCCCTGGTACTAAATGCAACGAAGGAACAGGAGTTGGCTTTTAATCAGTAAAAGTCTGACACTATCTCCCACTCCGCCTAAGTGCAGGGGATGTCATTGGATGATTTTTCTACCTTAAAAAAGTGTTTAAATTATAAATTAAAGTTATAAATTATGTAGTTGGTTAGCTTCTCCTTTGTGTAAACTGAATAATTATTTGAATAACTCTAGATGGACTATGATTTGGAACTTGGTGCTATAGTAACTTTTATTTAGTTTATTATTTACTTATCTAACGATAATTTGAAAACATAGGTATATTGCTATTGGAAGGTGGGCCTAGACTTCATACAAACTCTGGCATCATTCTTTTTTATTTAATAAATATAAACAAGGGCTTGACTGCGATTCTACCAGATGGTATGTAGTGATGTCTATTCACCTCTTTACCTATTTTACAGTGTTATAAAATTTTGAAACAGTTTTCAGAAGACATATTCAGAACTTATTGATTAATTCGCTTCAACTTCTAAAAAGGTCTATCCCTTTTAGTTATGGTCGACGTAAGGAATGTGTGACCTTTTTAAGGCGGTCGTGATCTATCTGAATTATTTTCGGTAAAGAAGCCGGTTCTTTGAGTTTTGTAAGCAGGAATGTGAGCATGATCTCAAAGACCCGTGGAATTAAATGTTAACCAGGACCATACCATCATCAAAATCATATTTTGGTTTCTTTTTTTAATCTTAAAACGAAACTTTTATTTATTTTAATAATAATGATCTTTATTTATTTAGTCTTTTACACAATATTTTTACACGTAGCCACAAGTAAAACTTAAACAAAAGATAATTATGCTAATTCCTAACGAATAACTATGAGTATAACTACAATACATTTTTTTTTTAATTACATACAATATTAAACCCCGTTTTGCCACTTTATATAAATATATATGTAGGTATATTATATTAAATATATATGTATGTCTATTTTAGTTATATATATACATTTGCACCCTCATTTTTCTTAATAATCCATTTTTTTTGTTGTTTTTTTTTTGTGCACCTGCCATGTTTTTCTCTTCACCACCCTAGGTTGACTGGTAGAGAATGCCTAAGGCATTAAACCCGCCTTTATACCTGTGCGTTGCATAAAGTTTTAATAAATAAATAAATATTTAAGACTTAAGGAAAATTAACTTTAAACCTAGATTTACATACATATAAGTAGCGAAATAAAAGTATAAAAATAAACCAAAGAAGTAAAATATTCACGAAAAAGAAACTGCACTTACATAGCCATCAACCGATGTCAAAAAAAAAAATGTAATTGCGGGCTGTTGAACGTCCGCAATTAGACAGTTTTTTTGACGTCGGTGGATAGCTATGTAAGTACAGTTTCTTTTCCGCGAATCGATTTTGACATTGGTGTCATTATGTGTTTAAAGATTTCATCAAAAACATTATTATCTTACAAACATTGTGCTTTTGCATTTCGGTTTTTTACTTTTTAGGGTTTAAAAAAAAAATACACATATTTTGTAAAATATTCAAGTTAATCACGGAATTACCGAACACTAACAGAGTTTTCAGGCGTTATTTCTCTTGTTTTTCGTATATAGCTTTTTCGTCCAATATCGCGGTGGATTGCGTTAGATGAAGTAACAAGCTTATAAACCATGGTCGATGTTGACGAGTGGAAAAACAGTCTTTTAACGACGCTTTATTCGTTAATTTTCACTTTTTTTTTATTGTTTATAGCAAAACGTTTTGACTACGCGTACTTCGAAGGACTGGAACAGTCTGCCTGCTGCGTTCTTCCCGTCCGATTATAATTTGGGTGTCTTCAAGGCTAGAGTGAATAGGCTCTTAATAAACTAGTGCGCCTCACCATCAACGATTGCATCACTGCTTATCATCAGGCGGGATCGCAGTCAAGTACTAGTTTATAACAGATAAAAAAAAAACTTTTTAAACTCACGAAAAAAAAACAATAAAAATAAAAAAAAATCTCTGGTTCTACGAGTATAACTACATTACTGAAGCAAAAAAAAAATCTGATTACAATTGCATCGTAAACTCAATATCGGCCAAAAATCAGCACGGCAGAAAGACCGAACCGTAATAAAAATGCAATTTAAAAAATTGGCTATAAGAACTTACTAGAAAGTATCGAATGTACTTTCATAAACATTTAATAAAATAATGTTATTTTGATAATAAAAACAGATTCCAATAATAATATATAATTTACATATTAATAATAATGAAATGGTATTAGAGCAAATTTCACTGATATTCGGACTTGGGATTTCACAACAAAATCATTTGTGTAGTACCAATTATAATAAAAATGAAGCGAACAATATTTTAACAAGATTATTGTCGAATTAAAGTAACATCTATTTATTTCTTTATTTATGTGAAACATAAAAAGCTATGATTACGAGGAAATTATTTGAGTCAAATCTTACATTAACTTCGCAAAAAGATTATGCTCTAAATATATATTTATTTACCAAAAAAATTTGAAAAAAATACACTTTCATAAACTATATATTTCTTTTAGGTAAGCGCGTTCCATCGTCGACCGCATCGTCGCTTTCCATCAGGTGAGATAGCGGTCAAGTGCGAACCTATCAACAATAAAAAAAAAAAAAAAAAAAAAAAAAAACTATGAATTAGTAAATTCTCTGAATTCAATTTAACAACTGATAAACCATATTCTCAATAATCATTTTTATTATTGCAAAACAATTCTTTTTCAAAACGATTTTTACGATAAAACAAGTTTTCAAGGAAAATCATTTTTTCTTAGCAAGCTTTTATAGCGTAGTATATACTTGTATGAATAATATTCATTAAGACCAATCCAAAAAAAATATCTGTTTATTACGATATTGTTATCTGAGTTCCTGCGGCCACCTTCCGGTTCCATCATCAGATCAGATTCACGTCATAATAATTTTGCATCATCATTTACATATGCATGCAAAACAGCTCAATCAGTAACCAGGAAGGATAAAAATTAAATGACAAGATTTGATTACAGACAAGCAAACATCGGGGCAGGTGAAATAAAAGCGTGTAAAATTAAATATCGTCTAACAAATCCCCCACTTTTTACGACATCGTTCCTATAAACTGACCTTTCCTCTACTGACCTAAATAGCCCCTAGTACACAGCTTGCCCTAAATTAATTCCATGATCGACTACATCACTAATACTTGGCTGTACCGGCGAGCCAGCAAGCTGTCAAGCTAATGCACTACTGAAATATTAAATGAAAAGCGTTGGCGATATATAGCTTCGAGAATTGAAATCAGTTTCATCAATTATTAATGTTGGTAAGTGGGCTATTGTTGTAAGTGGGATAGTGATAATTTAGGACTGAAATTGATGGTTTGATAGCGGAAGAATTCCTACAATTGTTTTTGTATTAGTTTGGTTTCGAAATCGCTAATCGTACAGAGCTCGTCACGCAGTGAGGTTTTAGATTAAATTACAGTATTTGTGATAACAAAGTGGACCGATGATCTAGTGAGGGTCGCAGGAATCTGATGGATGGGAAATGCCCAGGACCAGTCGTTAGGGTGACACTGGGAAAAAAAGAACTATGTCCAAAAGTAGATGTCTTTCGGCAGTTATAACCAGAGGTCGGAATTAGGTACAGCTGTTCATGTACTTGCAACGAAATGTTGATATTATTATGGATCTTCCCGGGATTTCTATACAATAAATAATAATAAAAACCTCAGAGATAGATAAGACAAATAAAACAAAGGTATAATTAACGTACAATTTTAATTAGTATTTTTCATTGAATAAGATAACTACGTCAACTCCTCGTCATTAATGAAGGAAGAACTTTTTCTGCTATATTTCTGATAGTGTCATAAAAAAATCTGCTCCTTAAAATGAATTTCGGGATTTTAGACATATCCACTTTATTCTTTCGCTGTACAAAATCAGTGTAAGTACATGAATAACTCCACCTAATTCCGACCTCTGGTTATAACAATCGGTCAGAAGTAAAAAAATATAAACCTTGAGAAATAGCTACAGAAATATCGAGAATAAAATTGTTGCAGCATTACTTAGCATTAAGTGGCGTCCAAAAATATGTTAGATTAAGAAATATGAACCTATCAAACTAAAATGGAACTGGGCAAGCCATATCTGTCGCATGTACTAACAAAATTGGGTAAAGGCAACCACTGGTTTTAAAGTTTGGCCAAATGTGGCGAAAGGTTTTTTTTTATAATACCCTGCCGTGGAACACATTATTCTAATTACAAAGAAACTCATCCAGATTATACAGCAAAGTTATTGAACATCGCAAGAAAGTTGTTCACCATTTTATTTCGGCGACCTCCGTTCTAATTTCAAAACGCTTAATTTCATCAACACCTTAAACCAGCCTATTGACCACTAAAAACATAACGGCTAACTCGCTTCTCGCTAATTGGCTGCTCTAAAGTGTGAGTAATTGCCATCATTGGTCCGCTTATATATTTTTTAGCTGTTTATTGGCTATTAATTGGGCCATAATGCAGGAAGGCAAAAAGTGGTATCCCAAAAAAAATTGTTTTCTAAATCTGGTTTTTTTTTTGGATGAGACTGATATAGGACATTTTATATCAAAAAAGTGAGTCAAATAACTACTACTATGCCAATAATTAATCTACCCTTGTACCAAATTTCATCAAAATCCGTGCAATCGTTTGAGCACGATAGATTAACATATTATATACAGACATACATCATAAACTTTTGTCTTTATAATATTTGTATTTATTTATTTATTTATGGTTTTACTTTAAAAAAATGGCTATTCGCCAATTAAATTAGTTAAAGACAATATACAAAAAAATTCACACACTCATCTCACAAAACTCCAGACACACTGACATGATCGTCTTCCATTCAAATGTATGTTTACATTATACCAACTTATAATATTATAAATCAAAAAGTAAGTATTTACGCAAGCTACTAATTATAATTTAACATAGATAACAGGTACAGAATATAAACCTTTGGGAAAAGGCATTTCCAACTCTATGTTGATTTGTTGAATGATGAGGGAACCGAGTAAATATGAAAATACGGCAGGATACAATTCAATTATTATTCATAATATGTTCGTGATGAAAATCCAGATTCAAACCGATATCTCAAACCGTTAACGTGACTGGTCTAAAGAAAAACTTGCGGTATGGAAGTAGTTAGTGCTCTGTATGGTTATGGCAATATTGCCACCACAAACTTTAGTTCTCTAGATGGAGGAGGTTTAAAGAAACTTAATAGCAACATGCCTCGCAGTTTGAGCTACGGCCAGAAGCTAGTCACGTCAAAGGTAACCGTTACTGACCAACTGATTCATCTACCATCCAGTATCCACCCTAATGTTGTTGAAACGGACCACGCGGTCTCTACGGTCCGGGCCAAGCGTTTCGCCTCGTCGTTTATACCGCGTACATCGAGGGACTGGAACAATTTGCCTGCTGCGGTCTTTCCATCTGATTATAATTTAGGTGTCTTTAAGGCAAGAGTGAATAATGCACGATATGCGCGTGGAGATGCAACGCCGGGGTGAAAGTCCGCTGCCGCGACAGGTCACGGCATGGCGGACAGAGCTCCGGCGGGATCTCATGGTGAAATGGCGTCAACGACTATCGCAACCCAGTGCTGGGCACGCTACAATCATGGCGGTAAGTCCCCTCTTTGAGGCGTGGCTGGAAAGACCTCACGGCGTCCTTACCTTCCGCATGACGCAGGTACTCACCGGACATGGTTCGTTCGGGAGATTCCTGCACTCGATTCATGCGGAAGTGACGCCCGGGTGTCGCCACTGTTCGGAACGCCCGGAGGACACGGTGGAGCATACAGTCGAGGTGTGCCCTGCTTGGGCGGAGCATCGCCGTGCCCTAGTGGGGGTGATCGGCGGCGGAGACCTCTCGCGCCGGGCCTTGGTTGAGGCCATGGTCCGGAGCGAGGAGGAGTGGCAGGCGGTCGCCGACTTCTGCGAAGCAGTAATGCTCGCAAAGGAGGAGACCGAACGCATCAGGCAACGGCGTTATCGCCGCCGCCGTCGCCGGGATTCTGATCCCGATTTCCGGACAACGTAGACGCGGGCTTGCGGACAGTGAGCAATGGGTAGCTCGCTGTCCGGCCGTCCGGTAACTGTCCAGACCAATCCCAAGTCGTCGACGGCGCGCACTATTCCTGCGCGCCTCAAGGAGTTGCCAGCAACAGCAGGGACCCAGCCGGGTCGAAGCCTACTGGGGCCAGGGTTATCCGAAAGGGCGCTCGAGCCCCGGTATGAAGGCTAGAAGGAACGGGGTGGGTCTTTTAGTCAGTAAGAGTCTGACACTATCTCCCGCTCCGCCCAAGGGCGGGGGATGTCAATGCATGATTTTTCCCACCATAAAAAAAAAGGCTAGAGTGAATAGGCTCTTAATAAACTAGTGCGCCTCACCATCAACGATTGCATCACTGCTTACCATCAGGTGGGATCGCAGTCAAGCACTAGTTTATACCAATAAAAAAAAATCTACACACAGCAAAAATCACTGAATGGATTGCGCTATTTGGCTCGCGTTATTATGATACAGGCATCTACTAAAATAGTACATTTTACTGCAAGTGCAAAAAGTCCGAGGCGGAATTTGCACGAGCCGTAAGCGAGTGTGTTATGGAGAAACTTTTTACACTTATATCAAAATACTTTTTTAAATACACTAACAAAGAAATGAATAAACGAAGGTTGACCGGCGACTCCTGATACGATAAATGTAATAACATTGTTGCGGCGGAGAGCACGCGCACTTTTTTGCACTAATGTAGAAAACTATCGGTAGGATAAGAGCGGGTTTTCGAGTAAGTGTATTGATAAAGGGTTTTCCAAAGCTTGTATGGAGGAACCTTTTTTTTCCGATGGGAAAAATCATCCTATGACAACCCCCGCTCTTGAGCGGAGCGGGAGATAGTGTCAGACTCTTACTGACTAAAAAACCCATCCCGTTCCTTCAAGCCTTCATACCGGGGCTCGAGCGCACTTTCGGATAACCCTAGCCCCAGTAGGCTTCGACCCGGCTGGGCCCCTGCTGTTGCTGAAAATTCCTTGAGGCGCGCGGGAACAGTGCGCGCCGTCGACGACTTGGGCTTGGTCCGGACAGTTACCGGACGGCCGGACAGCGAGCTACCCATTGCTCACTGTCCGCAAGCCCGTGTATGAAGGAATCTGCTTTGACGCGATCAAAACCGTTTGCAGAAGCTAGATGCCACAGTTTATTACTAAAATATCTGTTTATTTCAAAAATCATTATAAACGAGTTATCACTTTTTAGTTTCCGCGGTGCTTTGAGGAAGTCCATTGGATAGTAAACGCACGACGGCTGTTTACGATAGAGCAATTTCAATACTAATTACATTATTGTTTATGACGGAACCATTAGTAGTTTCTGTTTTGAACGTTAATTAGTTTTGTTGTTTGAATGCGTTTATGATGTGTGGCTGGTATTATATAACTAGGTAATACTAAGGGCCTGTCCGTACAGCGCGGAAAATATTCGCGCGGATTTATTTCTGCACCGCACCGCGTCAAATCTGCAAGAAATCACTGAATTTTTTATTGCGCGTTTTTTTTTATCGCGTGTGCGGAAACTTCCATAAGATTTAACGTGTAACATAATATCGAAAAAAAACCGCGCGGTGGAATACCGCTGTGCGGACAGGCCCTAACTGATTTTGTAAACGTTGTTCTGCCATATAAATTATTAAATAAAAAGTAGGGGTGGGGGTAGGAGGGTAAAATATTGTAAACTGATTGAATATAACTTTACCAAAATTTTACCACATGGAGGGATATACCTTAAATATTGTAGATAAACAAGTTATTTTAAAACCAAACGAACTCCATTTAAAGTATTTTAGATAATCAACTGACTAAACCTGCAATCAAACTAGTTTAAAAAAAAGAACTTGTAATTTTACTGTTTTTATCGATAGTCTCAACCAAATATATTTATTTTTTGAACAAAGTATCTAAAAATAAAGGAAGATAATATAATTAATATTTTACCAAAGTTCACTTGTAACAAATTGTATGACTGAAATCATTATGGCCACCAAAAGCTCAAGTTACAGCCCAAAGTTAGTATCAGTAATTATGGTTTTAGATTTATTTATTGTTCTCAAAAGATTTACAAATCACTTAGGTACTGAGAAAATACAACATTAATACTTAAGTAAAAATGTAAATGAAGCCGATTGACGTAGTAAGTTATCTAAACATCTAACTACAAATAAAATTGGAGTGTTTGTTTGTAATATTGAAATAACTGCTTTTTACTACATGTATATGTATATATACATGTACGCTACATACACCAAAATATTTTTTTTACAATTTTTGTCTTTCTGTCTGTTTGTTTGTCTGGGCTAATCTCTGAAATGGCTAGACTGATTTTGACAGGACTTTTTTTGGCAGGTAACTGATGTAATAAGGAGTAACATAGGCTACTTTTATTTTAGAAAAATAAATCAAAATCCTGTAGTCCACGCGAACGAAGTCGCGGGCACTGCTAGTTATAAAATATAATCCACAATTAGTAGCGGTGAAAATAGTGTTGTACATAGTAGTTACATAAAAAAGAACGTTAACAAAAACGAAGTGCGCGACATCATATGCGTTTTAATTATAAATCAATAACTTCTCCCTAAAACATCTATAATGTCCCTAAATGATCTGTAAAGTATTTTAAGCCTACCCTCTTAATTTAAAAACAGGGATTTTAAAAGGGCTGCCTATTAAAATTAATCGTTCGTCGAATCTCATGTCAATTAAAATAATTGGTTGGTGTTGTTTTGGTCAACAGTTCATTTTTAATATTGGTTCAACATGCATCACTTGTGGGATTATTTTGTCAAATGGTGTTATATCAGCTGAAATGGTGTTGATGCTGATGGATAGGTTTTTGAGCAGAGATATTTGGTCAAGTGAAACATATTGTTGCAGAACAGAAGGAACTTTACCATAGACTAAATCAAAACATAATAATAATTGCCATTTTTTAAAACGGATTGCTTTGAAGTGTTTGTCCTATGATTGGATTAGAATTATAAGTTCAAATAAACTTTATATTAGTGGTACGTTATTTTTTTGTGAAAATTAGGTAATTATTAGTTACTTTGTTTTTTTTTTTGTATTTTTCTGTAATATCGCTGTATTTGAAATTATTTTGAAAAATGAGTTTTACCCTAGAAACAATGTGTATTTACACTTACACTTAGAGGCGTAGCGGGTAATAGTTTAGACGTGGGCGAAAACGCAGCAGCAATGATTTTGTCTTTAATTAATTTGAAAACGAGACAGCTACTGTCGAAACCCAGAGTCCGACCACATCGTCGCTTAGCATCAGGTGAAAAAGTGGTTAAAGAAAGCCTATCTATACATCTTCTATACATACATACAAATAAATAAAATTGGAGTATCTGTTTGCAATATTGAAAAAACCGCTTTTTACTACATGCATATAAAAATATATACGGTACATACACCAAAATAACATTTTTTACATTTTTTTTCTGTCTGTCTGTCTTTTTGTCCCGGCTAATCTCTGAAATGGCTGAACTGATTATGACGGGATTTTTTTTTTTTTGCAGGTAGCTGATGTAATAAGGAGTAACTTAGGCTAATTTTATTTTAGAAAAAATAAGTTCAAAATCCTGTAGTCCACGCGAACGAAGTCGCGGGCACAGCTAGTCTATTATAAAAAGTCCTCGTTCTTAACGAAGCGGGGGCTTGCGCGAGACTTCTTTGAGTGCAAGGCCGTGGGCCCAAATCGCCCACACCTTGCTACGCTACTGGGTACACTTCTTTATCATCACTCACATTTGAGCCCAAAATCTCAACATAGTTAGAGAAATGATATGTTTGATATCGATCCAAAAGTAATTGCAATCAAAAATGGTGCACCATTACATTTAAAGTACCTGAAATCACAAAGTACCTGTGGTAACTGTTGAAACCGTGGTTGACCTAAATTTCATGAACAAGGTGGTTAAATGTTTTTCAAATTACGTTATTTTGGTGTCAACGCTCCCGGTGGATTACAATTACAATGGATTAATAATATTCCACAACTATTACACAACGTCATCAGTCTCGAGCTCAACAGGCCAGTCAAAATCTCTCATATTCTACGCAAATATTGATGACTACACAAATTCGTTCAATAAACCTGGCTTCTGATAACAGGAGGTAGAGGATTCACTGCAGTCAACAAAATCAGAACAAGTTTTAAATTGAAAATCTTTTTTTTTTATATAGCAAACTTTTATAGCACGGTATGTACCTATAGATATTGCAAGGGACAGGCCTCCGCAAACGTTAAGGGCTTGCTCAGTAGACGAAACTGAACAACCTTCCACAAGATTTTTTTTACGGAAACGAAAAATAAAATCGGCCTCTCCATACAAAAAAATGATTGGACAGTTTGTATGGAGAGGCCGATTTTTTTTTTTTTTTCGTTTTCGGAAAATAAAACTTGTGAAAGATTGTTCAGCTTTGTCTACTGAGCAAGTTCTTAAAGTAGACCTGTCCCTTACAGCCTGTATGAAAAATACTCATCGAGAAAATTCCAAAAAGCTTATACGATAGAGTTATCGAGTTCCTATGGTCACCTTCTTAAAGGTTGTCTGTAAAAGATCGCTTTTAGCGATAAGACCGCCCTTTGTGACACCCTATAAATTTTAAGTTTCTCATTTAATTTTTGTTTTGGTGTACAATAAAGAATAAATCTATCTATCTATCTATCTTCCGGTTCAATCATCAAAATAATCAGCTCCATGTCAAGATAATTTTGCATTGTCATCTGATTTACACATGAATGATTCAGCTCAAGAACCGGGAAGTGGATAACATTTTCCGTCGGTCCTCTCTGGACTTGGTAAATCCCGGAGGTTCCAGGGCTGGATTCACACGAGGACTCGGTGGGGATGTGCCCCTCTTGAGCAGAGATCCGCCATGTCCTCTTTGATGCAATCGGTGGCAGAGACCTCTCGCTCCGGCCCTGGTTCAGGCTATGGTCCAGAACGAGGGAACGGACATCTTTACGTCTCAGCCGCCGCGTTCCTGACCCCGACTACCAGCCTACCAGTAAGCGTAGGCTTGTCAACGAGTAGGTAGTTCACCGTCCGGCCGTCCGAAAATCGTACGGGCCGAACTCTAATCTTTCCATGTCCTATTCATAGAACAACAAGGCTGCAGCCCTCTGGGGTCGCGAAGTTCTGAAAAGGATACTCGTAGTCCCCGACGAACGAAACGAAGGGCAAGTTCAGTTGTGAAGGACACAGGTGTGATTTTAGTCAGTAAAAAAATGACACGCCTTCGCGTTCCACCCTAGAGCAGGAAATGTCACTGGATAATTTTCCTCTTACGTGGAAAGATGCTTTATACGTAACATAAATATTTGAGAGTAAAATTCTTTGAATTTATACGAGTCCAAGAATTTTATTTTCAAAATCTTTTCTGTCTGCTACAGGAAAATAAGATGAATTTTTAATGCTCAAATGGTTTCCAGGAACACAAATGATAAGAATGTGTATGGTCACTGTAATTGTAAAAGTGACGTTTATAGTGTCAGCAATTTTTTGTGAAAGCAAGACGGTTTTAACTGGCGATCGGCAATTACTACTTTGACTCCTGAGATTGTTTTTTTCCACAACTATCACACAGAGCCGTCTAGTCCTAAGCTAAGCAAAGCTTGTGTTATGGGTACTAGACAACTGATAAACATATATTTCTAAATACATAAGTACATATTATAGATAAATTACACCCAGACACAGAACAAATGATCATGCTCAACACATAAACATTTGTCCTGGGTGGGAATCGAACCCACGACCTGCATAGCAGTCAGGGCCCCTAACCACTAGACCAACAAGCCAGTCTTTAAACTGACGTCACACTCGTGACACACCGACACCATCGCTGCACATGGTTGACGCCGCTGCTCGCTTCTTGTGGCCCACATTGGCCACTAAATGCCGATACAAATGCCGTCACACGCCACTCACGCATTTAAACCTGCTACGTCAGAGTCCATTCTGATACTGCGCGTATGGGTTAAAAAAAAAAGCAGCCACTGGCCACAAGTAGTTGTCATGCAGTTCAGCTTCCTTTGTGGCCCCTTCTAGGTTCTCGTGACCACATTTGTGACTGTGGCACGTAGCCTATGTGCGACAAAAAAACCATTTATTGCTAGTACGCAAATAAAAAAATTACTGTGACTACTCATCGCTATTACTGCTGCTTGCTACGCGCCTACGCCGTAGCACCGCGCGTAGCAATTCTGATGCTACGATCAAAGTTCTATGCCTTTGCAGATGGCCAGCGAGATTGTTTGAGAGTTACCGTGGTCTTGAAACGCAAAGACCAACTGGAAGAATACAGGTGGGTTTTACTCAGTGAAAGTCTGACACTCTCTCTCGCTCCACTCAGAGCGGGAGTAGATACTTAACTTCCACCGCAAAAAATAAATATCTTTACATATAGGAAACTTTTGTTTGTAAGCAATTTACTTTTACTACTGTTTGATCAAACATTAATCCAAGCAACAACCGAATGGCCTAGTTTTACACCTTGTATTCACTAGGAAAACACCCGGCGTATTCATAGAAATATAGTTAATCATAAATGTATGAAGCTCAACGGGGAAAAAATACAAACTCGACAGAGTGAAATGAAAAAATTTTTTTACCTGCATGTAAAGTGTTAGTAGCGGATATAATAAATATTAAAGAGCAGCTTTCCCCGCGGCTTTACTCATGTGAACTTCGTAAAAACCCTATTTGCGTATACTTGTATATTAATGTGATAAATCCTATTTAATATTTCATATATAACCTTGTTCCTAAGGTATGATTTATGTTCCTAAAATCACGATCAAACATAGTTCTTTCATGTATGTGAGACAAAGGAAAGAAGGCTTATAGACTGGAACAAGAATTTTCTTTTTTAATATTTAATAGGAACACGGTATACTTCAGTAAGTATTATTACTTACATATATTATTTTTTGAGATATAAACACTCGGCGGTTATTTTATGTGAAATGCCAATTCCTGTTTTATTTGAAAATCATTTTTTTTTGTTTTTTTTTTAAAAATAGTTTTTTTTTTCTTAATATAGGTATTGACAACTCAATCAATAATATCCATATCTATACATATAATAAATCTGTACAAGTGTTCAGTTGTGCACGCATCACGTAAAATATATGAAATCGATGTAGATTACTTTTACACATTTAAATTGCATTTATTTTTTGGCTTTCTTTCATCGCAATCGGTTGACTATATTGAAAGATATACTACATTCATAGACTTCGGCGGTACGAATTTTGCCGAGTCAGGTAGCTTATAAATAACATTAATTAATATTAGGGCAAAATAAAATAAAAAAAATAACGAGAACCCCTAGGTACTCCGGCGTAGAACTGCCTGCACGTTGAATAGCAATGGCCAATGTCAACATCAAGAACGGTCCTGAGCGGAAGTCACCACTTACTTCGGTGAACCTGCGCCCTAATTTGGGGTTTAGTATAAAATTATTTTTATAGAGTGTGCAAGTGGGAGCTGTCACATTGTTAGTCATTAGACTTTATACTGTACATTTATTTATTTATTTATTTTATTTATTTGGCTCACCAACAATTGACTACACACATACAAAGATATGAAATACATTGAAAAGACTTAAAGACTAGTGCAGCAATTCCTTACAGGTATATATTAAAGTATCAATTCAAAATTACAATTCATAGAAAAAAAAAACCTCAAAGTAAGTATCTTTAACCTCAAACACACATGACGTAATCAAAAACCTCATGATACATGTTTTATGTAGAAAATGGTTCAATGCCACTCTTTATGTCCTAAAGAGGAATCGTAAAAAGTTGCGTTTTGCAATATCGCAGTTGAGACCACTTTTATAGTGATCTACCCTTACCTTATTAAGTCAGCAACCGTCCCTTTTTCCTCCGAGACCCTCGAAATGTTTATGAAAGTGAAAATGTCTTTAAATGCACCTGTTTACCCTTGTTACCGGAGATTTGTTAGAAATTGAATGTAAACTTGTAAAATAAGAAGAAAAATAAGGGTTAAGCGTGTTTAACTAAGCTAAGTGAATGGTTCCGTTTCGCATGGGTACAACATTAGACTAGTATATACAAAACCTGAAACACGTATCTATCTATTTTTATGTAAATAATTTATGTACAGAGTTTTATAACTGTCTCATGAAAATCACAAAGATAAAAGCATTAAATAATAATAAAATTTATTAGTACATTATTTAATATTATTTATATTATTTATGATTTTTGTATACTGACTGCCCCATATCGATTCCCTTTCGTTCTGTCCGT
Source organism: Mythimna albipuncta (assembly GCA_929112965.1). Classification (NCBI taxonomy): domain Eukaryota; kingdom Metazoa; phylum Arthropoda; class Insecta; order Lepidoptera; family Noctuidae; genus Mythimna; species Mythimna albipuncta. The sequence continues at coordinate 7,305,597 of OV815973.1, forward strand.
CTTAAAAGTTGTCCGTAAGAGATTGCCCTGTACGATAAGAGCGCCCATTGTGCAACTTGGCTTTTGCAAATGTTTATCCATGTTACGAGGATATACAATAAAGTGTATAATAAATGTAAATAAATAAATAATAATAACATAATTAGCCTTAAAATGATTCCATTGCTAGGACTCAAACGTCTTCGATCTGTGAGGGAACGTGTCTTAGAATTTTTAGTTCTTTACGATGTTTTTCTTCACCGTTTTGAGAGCGTATGACGAAATAAATTACACAAAGTAATGCCTCTGGCTGGGTTTACACCCACGACCCTAACTAAGTCGAGTCGATTACAACTGGGACCCAACCACTCTTGCTTGCTTTGCATGAATATTAATATTAGTTTAATTTGACACACAGACATTATTATACAACATGATTCCGTTTTTGCCATTTTTTTATAGAACCCTAAATTAATTGTGACCGTCGTTTTTATTCTGTTGACACTTTCTCTTGCAAAATAATTGTTCGATGTTTTGCGAACAATATGTTATAGTTGAGTTACTGAATTGTTAATGTTTTGTATTGTCCTCATAAAATACGTTTAGTTACGTTGATTGTAGAACAAAAACCACTGTAGCAAAATGTTTATTGGTGTAAAATTTGAAAGTCGTTAAATGTTTTTATTCTACAAAATATTTTTGAAGTTGGCTACTTCACATTTGAGTGTATAAAATGCTATTTTCAGGAGTGATTTGCAAATAAAAACAGATTCGACCACCAATCGGATTTCTCTGTGTGATTTACATGGGGTAAATATTTGAATGTCGAATATTAAAATATCAACGTTCAAAACCGAAAATTAAATTGACGTAAGTTTATAATGTCGAATGGTTCGATAACCTACACCCAAAATATCTGAAATATAATTATCTGCAAAAGTGACATCGCAATAGGTACCGATATAATGAAAGTAAATAGTATCGAACGTCCTAAATATCGACATTTATTTATTATGTTTATCACAGGGTAAATTGATAATTCTGATATTAGAAAATGGTGAAACAAAATCTGCGAGCAACTAGGACGCTTTCGCAGGCCGCTTCCGCTACACTGTGCACCGCCTGCACTCGCTCGGCTTTCGCGCGGTTAGTATTTATAAATTATTATAGCTAAAAAAATATTCAGGAAGAGTCTTACTGATACGTAGAACTCTTATTGTACCATCACCACTTATCTTGAAACAAAACTAATAACTGGTATGAATGATTACTTACGGCATAACATAATCTGACCTGTTGACTGACTGACTGTTGATGACTGACCTGTTGGTCTAGTGGTTAGTGACCCTGACTGCTATGCCGGAGGTTGTGGGTTCGATTCCCACCCAGGACAAATGTTTGTGTGATGAGCATAATCATTTGTTCTGTGTCTGGGTGTAATTTATCTATAATATGTATGTATTTAGAAATATATAAGTATGTTTATCAGTTGTCTAGTACCCATAACACAAGCTCTGCTTAGCTTGGGACTAGACGGCGTTGTGTGATAGTTGTGCATTATTATTATTATTATTATTAATCAGCCTTATGATGTTCCCACTGCTGAGACTCAGGCTTCTGTAGGTGAGGGAATGGGCTGTAATCCATTACGCAAGCCCAGTGAGAATTGGTGGATGTAACATGTCTTCCAATTTTTGGTTCTACATGTTTTCGGTTTCCTTACGATATTTTCTTGTACTGTTTTGAGATCAGTGGTGTTGAAATAAATTACACAAAGTAATGCTCCTGGCTGGGTTTGAACCCATGACTTACATTCTACTAAGCTACCAACACTGCCCATCCACTTAGAAAAATAACTTAAGCAAATCTTAGAAAAAAAGTAGTACGTGCAAAAATTTTATATTAAAACATTACTTAACTAGATTAATAATATCAAAAGTTCACATAGAACTGAGCTAGTATTCTCATCTAACATTGTACAGTTACAAGTATAATGCTACATAGGTAGGGACTCCGGAGAGACGAGCTCGAGCAAAGCATGGATCGCTATGCCAAGACTGAGGGAATTCCAAGATGAAGTACACGAGTATAATAACATAACTCGCTGAGATACTACAGCTCTGTGCTACTAGACAAATGTTATTAAATTCTAAATAATTTTATCTCAGTCAAATTGAATCCATAATGCAAAAGCGGTAAAAGTACTAAAAACGCTTGGCGACATTCCCATTTCAATAAAATTCACTCATATCTAATGTTTCGTATCTTTATTTCAATTACATGTAATAAAGTTAAGTGCCTTTAACATGTTTTACATCGATTTACCTGTCTCCGACAATCGTGTAGTAATCGCAATAAAAACTTCGCGACCTTCGAAGCTACACAACGTATTAGCATATATTATGCACATGTGAGCTCACACATAGCTTCAATTTATGGGCATGTAATATCGGGACAATTGCCATGAAGAAAACGACACTCAGGGAATGTTACTGCCACGTCTCTCTAATTTATTAGACGTAATATTCGGGCCCGACCGACACTGGCTCGTTCAAGTCTCACCTGTACTCGTTCCTCGCTTCTCGCTCCACACACGGCTTTAAGAACATAATCTTTATTACCTCCTGTAGTACTCAGAGTTCCTTTATTTTACTCTCTGCTGCGGCCGTAATATATCCAGGATTACGTGGTCCTATGAAATATGCAGAATCTTTGAGCGGGACGAATGTACGATGTTTCTTTAAGCAGCGTGCGGGCATCAAATCACGTAGCAGTTCTCTTTTTTATTTTTATTTTAAACTCTGAATATGCAGCGATTCATTTATATGTGCAGACTATATCATCAGCTGTTGCCTGAATTATTGATTGTGACGCCCAGCGCAACACATTGCGAATGAATAATTAATACCGAATTGTGGCTTCATTTCAAAATGTAGTGTCGCTGTGGTTTGATCTTTTGCCTTAAAACGACCAGTGACACGCTCGTTAAATGGTTAAATATATTCTATTTGAGTACAATTTAATGGTTTTTTTTTGTTACATGTTCATTAACTGCATGACTGTGCAACAAAAGTGCTGTTTCACGCAGGTTTTCCAAATTACTTTCCTTTGTCATCGAAATGGTTCGGTGTGCCTTCTGAGGACAATCTATTCATTGTTGTTGGATCAAACTAAGGCGCCATTATTGGAATTTTATAAGAAAACGGTGTCAGGTAATAAAAAATCAAATAAAAAAGAAACTAATGTAATAAATATTTTCCGCGATAATTAAAGTAACTGAATGGAAAGTTTTAATTGATGTTTATGTTTACAATACAAATTAAATGGATGAGGTTGTGTGTGCTTCATTACCGTTATTCAAATATGGACGAGTGATGTGGGACGAAACACTAATGAAGTCTGCGTAATAAAGTTGCGTTAATGAAACAACCAATCTGTCTCGCTCATTTTGTAACTTGTAACTTTAAAGGCTTTCCCGATGAGTTCACTTTTTCCTAACTTTATCGAACTGCCAAAGTCCTGTTTGGACTTCGTCTGTTGACTTTGGTTCTTAATCCGGTTCTTACAATCTATTTATAGTTGTTTACTTGGATAAACTTTGCTAATAATACTGTTAGGTAAACGTTATAGAAAGTGAATGTTGCTATTGCGTGTTTGTCGCCTGACTTGCGGAGATTAGTGTCACCAGTTCATATACTTTTCTCGAGTCAATAGCTTAATTTTTTATTTGCACTAATGAAACATTGTACAGAGGCATTTTTTACTAGCTATCCTTAGGGTAGTGCAGAAATAGAATACATATAGAAAAGAAATAAGAACATTAATAAATACATATCTACTTATATCTATACTATACATACATACAACTAACAGAAAACTAGCAGACTTTTCTTCTTTTTTTCCAATTAAGGAACTTTATTCAGGTGTTTTCTGCCGCAGTTCCGAGGCTTCCTGTCTGGTACCAACTTGTTCGAAAGAGTCAGCGTGGGCTGAACGTAAAAGACAACTGAAGGAACACAGGTGGGTTTTAGTCATTAAAACACTAACTCTCCCTCTCGCACCACCCAGAGCAGGAGAAATCATTTGATCATTTTCCACCTCAAAAAGAGAGTTACCTCAGTTATGTCTCTATTATCATGTTTAAGGACCGTTCATGACCTTGCTGCTGTAAGCGGTAACTAATCGCGGGGCGGCGAGCGGTAAGGTCAAATGTATGAAAATGTTTGAAGCATGCCACGAGACGCCGCTCATAGCGAAAACGCGCGCGCTTACCTGTACCGCCCCTTTTTTTATGGTGGGATAAATCATGCATTGACATCCCCCGCCCTTGTGCGGAGCGGGAGATAGTGTCAGACTCTTACTGACTAAAAGACCCACCCCGTTCCTTCTAGCCTTCATACCGGGGCTCGAGCGCCCTTTCGGATAACCCTGGCCCCAGTAGGCTTCGACCAGGCTGGGTCCCTGCTGTTGCTGACAACTCCTTGAGGCGCGCGGGAACAGTGCGCACCGTCGACGACTTGGACTTGGTCCGGACAGTTACCGGACGGCTGGACAGTGAGCTACCCATTGCTCACTGTCCGCAAGCCCGCGCCTACGTTGGTCGGAAATCGGGATCAGAATCCCGGCGGTGGCGGTGGCGATAACGCCGTTGCCTGATGCGTTCGGCCTCTTCCTTTGCGAGCATTACTGCTTCGCAGAAGTCGGCGACCGCCTGCCACTTCTCCTCGCTCCGGACCATGGCCACATCCGCTAAGGTTGACACAGATGCATTTTAACCGTAACAGATCTCAAGACGATTGAACGTTAAATGTCAGCCCTAATATAAACTGTTCCAAGTCAACGCTCTATCTATTCTCCGTGGCTCCCACGTCCAAAGATCTATCTCCGAAGTCACGTACGCCAAAGATAGCACAGATGCACTTGTGTCTAATCCGAACAACTTGGTCTTTAGTTGGGCTAAGCTTTTATTTATAGAGAGACCCTTGAGCTTATAACGTTGCATTTTCTGCACTAGAGCTCAAAGAATGTTTTAATGTTAACTTTTCAAGATGTTTTTGTTTATATACGGGTTTGTTCTCAAAGAAGAACGCTTGTTTTATGTATGTTTATTTTTTAATAACTAAGACAAACATATCTCTCGCCAATCTGGAGCGGAAGATATTATTTGATAATTTCACATCTGAAAAAAAAAAATAGATCACAAAAAAACGATCGAAATAATGGGGTAGTGTCCAGGGTCAAAATAATTACTTTTATTTAGTCCGTATTTTAGATTATAAAAAAATATTGGACACGTATTTAAAAAGAAATTTTTCGATTTAAACAAAAAATAACAAACATAATATAGCACATTAAAGTTACGTGTGACGTCACCCCATGCGAAAAAATACAGTACGGCGTGACGTGACACGTAACTTTAATGGGCTATATATTTGTCATTTTTTGTTTAATTTACAAATAAAAAAATACGTGTCCCTTATTTTTGAATAATCTAAAAGACGGACTAATTACATTTTTTACGGCCACTAGCCTATTTATACACCGAAAATGGAAATGTTGATTTTTCCCGAAAAAAATACAGATTTAATCATTTAGGTCACTGGTTACATTAGCAATTCTTGCGAACGTCCGAAATATCAGTTAACTTTTCCCTGTAATGTCTTTGTTGGTTTTGTGCCAACCAATTGAATGGAGTCTTCACTAAGCCAGATTGAACTTTCAAAAGTTTTAAACGGCTTGTCCTAATTCTCTTTTAGTATTGGTTTAATTCGGCTGAAACATCTTTATTTAAATCTTCTTATCTTTTTCTTCAACTGTTATTTAGTTGACCTAGGTTGAGGATTTAAAAATAATTTAGCCAGTCCTGTTAACAAAAGTTTTTGTTGAAATAACATAAGCTGGTAGATTTTTTTTATTGATGATAGGTTTGCGCTTGACCACCATCTCACTTGATGGAAAGCGACGAAACTTTTTGTTATAAGTAAACAAAATCTTCTATTATCATAATTTCAGGCATCTGCATAAAATGTAAACCTATCTCTTCCTTTTTTTTGTAGGGAGAAAACATCTAATAACATATCTTCATAGGGCGTGACAGACTCTTACTGGCTAAAAGCCACTCCTGTTCTTTCTTTGTTTTCGTTTCTGACCCCAGGGTTCTCTTTCGTACCACCCATTGCCCCAGTAGGCTTCGACCCTTCTGGGCCCCTACAGTTTTACTGACATCTTGAGACGCGTGGAACACTACGCGCCGTCGATGACTTGGGCTCGGTCCGGATGGTTACTCCTCTAATGCCTTGATCACACGTACCGAGTTAACGGGCGAGACAGAGCTCTCGGCCAAGTACTCGGTACGTGTATACACAGCGTCGAGAGCTCGGCCTACCACTTACCTCTACAACTAGCTTACATCACTGTCTCGGCCGAGCAACATTTTACTGTCTCGCCCTTTTACTCGGTACGTGTAATCAAGGCATAAGCTTCGTCACATCGAGTGGTTGTTACATTGATATTTTTCTCATCCAGCAGATGAAGGCCTTTGCCGGTTGGAAACGGCCTTCTCCTAGTAACTTAAGTGTTTATGAAACGTATTGAACTATGAAAACATACTGCAAGTTACATTAAAAGAGAAATCAAACAGAATCCGGTTCTGATTCCTTTATTCAAATAACAATAGCACCTACAACAAATCCATTCAAACCTCAAATTATAACGTAACTTAAAACTTGGTAGTCACGGCACCTAACTTGCCATTCCTCAGTTTCGTGCGCTAAGCCTTCGTAATAACATAAGTGCATCCACTCCAACAGGGTATGCATGAAGTTAGGGAATTTCAAAGCCACTGAAACTTCGTCGTCTGTGAGAATAATGGCGTGCGTATCTTGGAATGCAGCTTTAATTGATTACATGGAGTATTGGAGGAAGAGGATCCAGGCTTTGTGGGTGAGACGGAGTGGTGTAAGCTTACATTGGATCTCGATTGAGCGTTATTAATTTATTTGGCAGTGTACATGGTAGGGATTTGGTTCGACTGAGAAATGGAATCAATTTCTGTGGTGTGCAGGGTGCGCGGCAGCCCCAACAGTGAGCTGGTGACGATAGCCGAAAGGCGAGACTATTCTTCTATAAGGCGTTGTAGTACCTTGCAAGATATTTGCCGTCATCGGTAACTGTAATGTAAGTGTGAAATATTAAACGCTTTGCGTTATGTTCTGTATTATGTGTAAATTATGAGTTCTAGCTAATTGATCACATAAATTATGTTAATATTATTACTGTTAAATTCGCAACCCCTTTGGAAGTACATCATCGTTTTAGCTGAAAGATATCCCCTGTTAGACATAGACATAGGCCTCCCCTAAGTGTCGCCATAATGACCGGTCCTGTCCATCTTGCATCCATCTATTCTTTTATTGGTTCTACCTTGTGGAACGCTTTACGGGCACATTATGGAAGAACATAGTACGCATACGCAGCAACCCTTTTTTTGTATTCAATCTTCTTACTTTTTCCTATGACAGTAACATTGCGAACAGAGACATTACTTAGGTAGCTTTTTTTATGTGGGACATCATCAATTAACTGTCAAAATTGTACTAGAGAGATGAGGGAGAGTCAGGTTTTCACTGACTAAAACCCAGTGTTCCTGAAGTTGCCCTTTTTTGCGAGGGCTGCGGTAACTTCTTCAAACAACCCCCAGCCCTGGCAGGTGTCAGCCCCAACTGGTTTCATCAATTTTTGTTGATATCTCTTTGAAGCGCGTGTGAAATAGAACGCACCGTCGACCCAAGCTGGATCCTTGCCAGACGGCCGGACGGCAAAACCGCCCATAGCTCACTGTTGCAAACCCACGCCTGTGGAGACACTACTTACGTAGAGTTCTTTTTAAGGTGGACAATCATCCAATTACTTCTTCCGCTCTAGGGTAGAGCGCGAAAGCGTATCAGACTTTTACTGACTGGAACTGAAACCACAACTATATTCGTTCTTTGCTTTTCATTCCAGGACCTCGGAGTTCCCTTTCAGAAGCCAACTTATGACCCCATTAGGCCTCCACGGTTTTCGAGGAATGTAGACACTACGCGCCGCCGACAACTCAGGCTCGATCCGAGACGTCCGGACGTTGAGCTACCTATTGCTCGTCGTCCGCAAACCTACGTCAACGCTGACTGAAGACAGCCCCAACATCGACCCAATCGTGTTTTTGTACTGGATAAGGAAAACTGTTAGCCTCTGTATAAGAAATCCTTAGGCTGTATTGCTGCTATATTTTAGACAGCTTTTACTGAAGTTTGTTGCCACAGAGAATAACAGACTTTGTATCTTGGGATACTGCTTTAATTGTGCACATGAAGGATGGATGGAAGGGTATCCAGGCTTTGTAAATAAGAGCTGTTTTAACTTGCGTCAACTTTTGATTGATTGTTATTGATTTATTTAATAAAGACGTACCTACGTTAGATGGTAAAGGGATTTCGTAATATTGAGATTATTGATTGATTGATGAGATTAGAACGAAGTGATTAAGACGGTGACAGTAACTTCGACAGACAGACTTCAACAGTTTGTTTTAGAAGATATGACACGGCGAAAATGTGACATTTAACTGTTTAGGTTTCATCAATTTATATTGTTAAGTTACCGAAGAGTAGAGTCATCCGCAGGAGAACTAATGTTGCCGATATAGCATGAAGAATTGCCAAACTTAAGTGGCAATGGGCAGGGCACATTGCTCGCAGAACAGATAGCCGTTGGGGCCGAAAGGTTCTGGAGTGGCGACCACTTACTGGAAGACGCAGCATTGGAAGGTCTCCTACAAGGTGGTCCGATGACCTGGTGAAGGTTGCGGGAAACCGATGGATGCGAGACGCGCAGGAACGTTCGTTGTGGCGACACTTGGGGGAGGCCTATGTCCAACAGTGGACGTATAACGGCTGAAATTATAATGATGATGATGAGAATCACCGCAGGCTATCCTCCTTTTTACTTAAAAGTTCTTAAAAACTCTTATGGCTATCTGATTATATCGTTGTCAGTGATAGGATTGCCATTGTACCCATAGATTTAAGTTTATATAAAAGTTTGAGTAAAGGGTCACTATTTTTTGCTGTACAACAAAAGTTATTCGGTGCGAGTTTTGAAAAAAAAAGTACTTTATTTTTTAATTTTATTTTACAAATCGATAGTGTTTCATGTATCGGATCGACCCTCCACGGGATTAAAACGATGAAAATTTAGCGGTGTATAATTTTAAAATTTTGCATATAAATCCTTTATATAAAAATACTAGACGTGTGTTTCACATAAAAATAGGGTTGCATATTTGTTGCATAAAGACCCATCCATGGGCAGCCCGACCTCAACATGTGTTGCTTAACCGTGTATATCGCTCCATGCGGCTGCTATTAATTCACCCTTAGTGCTGAAGAGTGTCAGTTCGGAATTTCAGATGTTTATTTAACGTCGAGTTGTTTGCTAATAATCCATTAGGGTCAAACAGGAAGTGGGAAAACGATTTAATCCCCGGTTTACGGCGGCCTTTTCAATGTAATCTCTCGTCAAATCTCGGAAACTATTTCGGTCAACTAATCACTATTTAACCAATGGTGGGTATGACAGAGGATTTATAAACTGGACACTTTAAGTACCTTGGCTATTTTAGCTTTGATTAGAAATTAAATCAAAAGTATCCTGCTTAGTAGGAAAGAGGTATTAAAATAATCTGGAGTACAAAAAGGAAAGATACGAATCTTTCCTTTTCGTTGTACGTAAAATATTTGTTTGTCAAAAATAAATTCAAAAATGGACCGATTTAAGAAATTCTTTTACTGATAGATTTTTACTTTATCATCAAGTTATGTAAAGAAAAAAGCCGCTGGCAGAAGCCAGTTTAATTTAATATTAATACGAGTATTCAATGTGTTTGTGTTATGACGGGTAAGTTTGTACAGTAGGATGTATGGATGGATGTTTATTTAGCATATTTAACATACAATATTACTTATAAATTGTTGATAGTAGAAGTTGCTATGACATACACGTTATAACCGACGTGGGACATAATCTACACGTTTTTCAAGTATATTTATAGTTTTTTCAAGTATAAAATGTGGTATTTCAAGAAAAATATAAAATGTGGTATTTCAACACAACTAACACACAACGCCGTATAGTCCCAAGCTAAGAAAAGCCTGTGTTATGGGTACTAGACAACTCATAAACATACTTATATATTTCTAAATACATACATATTATAGATAAATTACACTCAGACACAGAACAAATGGTTATGCTCATCACACAAACATTTGTCCTGGGTGAGAATCGTACCCACGACCTCCGGCATAGCAGTCAGGGTCACTAACCACTAGACCAACAGGCCAGTCAAAGTATATAAGTACTTAATATATATCATCATTAAACAATATTATTACTCAAAAAACTTGTAATCACCTATTGTCAAGGTTCTTGTTTTTAAGTACAAAACGTTTCATTACAAACAAAGAAATCAGCCTACACTTTATTTACTTTTTTATGGAATTATTGTTCTATGTTCCCTACATGGGACTGAGAGCGTTCAATGTACTCAGCCGTCATGAACATACTTGAACATCATGCTTCATCGGAGTGACGTAGAGTGAAGTGAACCTTTCTATCATTGCAATGCTAGGTTTGATGGGGATGGCCACACTTTGTTATCCCATGAAAATTCAACGCTTCGAACGATCCAACGCTTGCTTGTGATGTGATTGGCTGTCGAGACATTTCTCCAAACGGATAGAACTGTTTTAGAAAGTTATGCTGGAGATGGTCTAGGGTCAGCAAATTCCGTGACTGCAGTGAAGTCACGTAGGTATCAGAAGACTTAGAGAGATGTTTTTGATAACCTTCTACTACACAATCTTTTCATAACACTCCACGTTTTGCATCCAGTGCCGTCGTCGATGCGAAGTCGATTAGGTTCTTAGTAACCAAATCGGGAGGAATCCACGTGATACTTAGGGTCAAGTAGTGGTTCTTAAATATCTCGATAAAGTTCGGTTTCATGTCAAAAACATTGTTACTGTACATTACGGACTGCGTATATTGCAAATAGTGAACAAAAAACCCACTTATATTCTTTATTGTACATAACTTTACACATTATACATAGTAAGAAAGCCGATGTACACAGGCGAGCTTAACACAAAATTGGGTTTGTTACCACTGTTAGATTTACTAAAATCTTCAGTTTATTTTCGATAATAAATCCAGTAACCGCTACATACTAAAATAAAATATTTAACTATTTTTTGTATGCAAATTGTAGTGTTTGTACACAACCTCGATCTCACCTGATAATAAACGGTGTAAAAAGATTTCATAAGAGAATTTTAAAATTATAACCAATGTTAAAAGATTTTTTTTAATAATAATTTCATATCCAAGACACATTTGTAATTCAACAATAACAGCTCAAAACAAAAGAACATGCGGTACCTGTTGTTATAATTGTTAGTTGTTTCTTTTTTTTTATAATCATTAGTGTCTACTTTTGTTAGGTACTACATTGTGTGTGTATGACTAATAAAATAATTTTCTTTCTTTCTGTCTTACCTGGATTTTATTCCGTATAAATTGTTTTACGTGGAATATCATTCAATGTGAATTGCCAAAAGAGGAATTGGAGCGCCTTTTCAGCAATAATGGCGGTGTCAGGGTATAAAATGTGATTGATGCAATCGTTGCTATGCTCATCTCTCCAACATTCAGTTGACATAAGAGGGTTGGATAGGAACTCGTATATACACGAACGCTCAACGCCCGTATGTGCTTCAACGCAGTTTGTGATGATTTTTTTTCTTTTTTCAAAGCGACACTAAATGCCAGGGACCTTCAGCCAACAAAAGAGGAGTTAGCTTCACTCCCCACGCATTAAGTTTATTTGAATTATAATATGTCGTATGTATGTAGAATGGATTAGTCGACGTCGATCGCATCCAGAGTCTTCGTTGGCGTCTCTGTTATAATAGTGCGAGCAGCATGTTCAGTGCGATTCACAAAGGAATTCACATTTCGAAAGAAACTGATGGCATATAGCAGGAATTAATCGATTAACGTCGATCGAGTCCATCGACCGGCAATCGCTCGATTAGTTAGTCGACCGGTATCCGTCGATCAATTAAAGCTACCTGAAGCTTAATCGATCAACGTCGGCCGATGTCGATCTATGGCATCGATTGACGATCGATCGATTAGTGTGGTATTACCCTAATCATGCTGGTCCAGCTCCACTACCACTACGGCCCACATGGTAATTGATTAGTTAGAATGTTAAAATAACTGCTAAGTACTTGAAAATATTATTGTAATAGTAATGAAAAAACATTTTTTTTTTTAATTTTGTGAATGTCAACTGTGTGTTATGTTTTTATTTTTATTATCCCGGAAGTATCCTTGACAAAATTTTCTGCTTTCACGCGGCCATAACATTATTCCTTTTGCAATCGTACATTATTTTCTGACGTGTTATAGGTAAAACAAAATATATTGAATCTTTTAGATATTTTTTTCTATCAACGTATTTATCTGTAACTTGCCTCGTCGTCCTTCAGGGCATATCGGCGACAATATCTCCTTATTTGTCCGATACCGAGAACACACACTGTTTGATCACGGACCTAGTAATTGAATAGCCTGAAAGGACAAACGCTTTTGCCACAGAATAGACTGGTCCACAGAAGAACCGTATCATACAACAAGAGGAAACCTTCGCACGTGTAGCATAGATGGGATAACATGCAAGTGGTATAGCTTTTTTTAGGGGGAAAAAAAAAGAAAGAAGAAAAAAAGCATTTATTTGTGACTCGCGTAGGAAAACGACAACAAAATAAAAAGTAACTTAAGTAGTGGGTGAGTTGCACCATTTAACTATAACGATAACCAAACCGTAAACAGCCGTGAAACGCCCGCCTATTGGTCAATTCGACGATTTGACAACTGTTAACGGCTCTGTTATCGTTATAGTTAAATGGTGCAACTCACACTAATCTATAAATACAATATATAATTTCTTAAAATTAAAAAATTAAAAACAAATACAAGAAAACAATAAAGATTAAAAATAAAAAACCTGTGCGAAGTCAAAAAAGCTAAAAGCATATTATGCTGCGATATTTAACAAAAAGCTGTTGGAGAAATGCCATGAAAGCCCGATCGACCTAATCCAAATCAAGCGTCGTAAGTGGAGATGGCTTGGTTACACGCTTAGGGGGGATTCCGATCACATATCTAAACAGGCGTTGGACTGGAATCCCCAAGGGAAAAGAAAGCGTGGCCGTCCTCGGCAAACCTGGCGACGTACCGATTTGGCAGAAGCGACTTCCATCGGATTGACATGGAGCTAGGTGAAGCATAAAACTCAAGACCGATCGCTAGCAGTTCTGCTTATATCTATTTGAGGTGCACGTGTTAGGGCACGTTCACACGATACACGCACGCTCAGCGCACGCCACTCGCGTCCAACTCACATTGAAATTTGTTAAATAAGAATTTGAGTCTTATTTTCCATCAATAGATCTCAAATTGCATTTAACGAGGTCTACACGCTCACGCCCCGGGCCCGCCTCGCGCCAACCCTGCGTACGCCTATTGAACCTAAATTAATGCCTATTGAACGAAGTAGTCCAGTCACTAGTAGTTTAAGTGGGCGCGAGGCGTGTGCATGGCGCGTGTGCGTGATCGGCGCTTGTCGTCTGAATATGCCCTAAGGGCGCATTCAGATGACATGCGCCGATCACGCACAGCCCCCGCGCACGCGTTGTGCCCGCCTTTTAAACCCGCACACGCGCGTCATCTGCCTCGCACACGCCTCGCGCCCAGTTATATATACTACTAGTGATTTTTTCGTTCACTAGGCATTTAGACATAGCGCGGGCGCAAGGCTTACGCGAGGAGGGTGCAGAGCGCGGGCAGGACGAGCGCAGGGTTGACGCGAGGCGGGCGCGTGGCGTGCACTTGGCGTGCGCGTATAGACCTCGTTAAATGCAATTTGAGATCTATTGATGGATTTTAAGACTCAATTTCTTATTTAACAAATTTCAATGCGAGTTGGACGCAGGTGGCGTGCACTGAGCGTGCGCGTGTTGTGTGAACGCGCCCTAACACTATGCGCTGTCTACGGCTCGCCTCAGTCCTTACAGGACGGGCGGACGGCGAGCTACCACTTGCTCGTTGCCCGTAAAATCTGTCTAAGCTAACATTTTATTATTTTAGAACACAGTAGTATATAAATGCTAGATTGACTGTGTGTGTACTTATGGTGAATTCGACTAGCAAAGCCGGTGTTCGAGGTTTAATCGGTCACTATGCGAAAATGGATAATTGCATCAAACGTTAGTATGCACATTCGATTGTTCACTAAAATATGGACCAGTACCCGTTCAAACTACGTTAAAGCTACACACACTCAAAACCAAAACCATATTACCATTTCATCTGTCTTGTAACAATGAGTGGTAGTGATTTAGTGTGATATCACTAAACTATCTACTCTTACTATCTACTATCACTTCGCTTTTCTTGGACTGGCCGACATTTGACTATTCAAAAGTGCCTGTATATGGTCTATTTAAAATAAATGTCTTTGATTTTCAATATTATGCTCTATTAATTTATAAGCTATTTAAATTAATTTCTAAATAATAACATAAATAAAATTATTATTATTCAAATAATAAATCTAAATAAATAAATTTTAAAATTATTTATTTGATAAATATTAAAAAAACAATATTTTTTTTAAATTTCAATTATACCAAACCCTCTATATATTTCTCTTCACCCTAAATCAATATGATGTGTGTTTTATATGTGGATGAGAGACCCACAAGGTCTCTCATCCATCGTATTACCACGTCCTACTCCACTTCTACCTTATGGGTGGTCCTTCTAACGCTACGTCTTCTGTCGTCACTCTCTTTCAACCATATCGACCATCTGTTCGGCAAGCAGCCATACCCACTGCCATACAAATTTGGTTATTCTTCGGACTATGTCAGTTATCTTGTTTCTCCTGCAGTTATTTTCGCACACAATCGCACAAGAAAACTCTAAGCATAATCCTCTTAATTACCTTTTGGTGACTAAACGTTCTGATAAGACCCATTTTGATGAAAACACTTTTTAAGAAAATTCTCAAGAATTGCAATAACTATGTTGTTCATTCCATAAAATATGTAACCTTGACAAAACGTGTGAAAACTAGGGGAAAATGTGCCGTCGTGGACGTCAAGAGAATTATATTTGCTAAAATCAGACTTTTCACTTGATAGTTTTTATTGAAATCATTACCTTAAAATCCACCTGATTCTTACTGTTTATGTCTCTAACTATAGTAAAAGCACTATACTTAAGCACTATAGCTATACCACACCAATAGTCAGTCAATAAATTCCTAGGGATTTCCACTTAATGCAGTACGTGATGCTACATAATCTTGCCAACTACGCAAGCTGTATCACCAAAAAGCACACCAATAAATAGGTACTTTGACTTTGACAGCTCAATTCTAGTACTATTTGACTAAATTTTGAAGTTGAGAGATACTGGTAGATTAGACATTTGACGCTATTTGAAGTGTTTTATTTAGTTCAGTTTCACCAGTGAAATCCGCACTGAATTCCGATATAAAACAGAATCAAACAATTGGTTTTCCAACAACAATCTAATTCGAATTTCAACTTCACCTCAACAGTCACTAATCAGGCAACCAAGCTTCACTTGTTAACGAAACTAAATACCAAATGACAAGCGATTTATTATTCACAGCAAGTACTACCTTCACAGAATCTTGTATGTACAGATTAGGATAATGAGATTACCTATTCAATCCGCCATTCATTCCATCTACATTCATTGAATCGTACCAAACAGAACATCAGGGATTAGTGGCACAGAGATATTTATAGACCGAATTACTGAGCGATTTTGGCACTGCGTTCGTGATTGTGAATTTTTACCAGTTTTAAAACCGAATGCTAAATACGGGTATGCTAAATGGTTATTTAGTTTAGTTGTGGTTTTTGAAAACTGCAATAATAATACTAATCACCCCATCGCCGTATCTCTACGTTGACATCGTGGTGGGACTTGTGCGCATAAACCCTAAGTCTGTGTAGCGCTTTCTTTGCCGTAACATGCCTAGGGTGTGGGGCCAGACCAAAAGAGATACAATCCGCAGGGAGTTTTGTGGCAAACTGTTGGGCATTAGAGACCCCACGGATCCGATCTCACGGGAGAATTCTTGTTTTTCATCTCCGGCTTGCCTTTATTGGCCGGCCATAGTGAACACTGACGAGGAACAGAGCTCCCACCTCTCTTGCCTTTATTGGCTGGCTTGACTGGAGATTCACAAGAGGAAACGCGCTCGGGAGTAGGATGTATAATCCAGTAAGGTGCTGGTGGGGATCTTGACCGTACTTCCGGGATTGTCCTGATAGCCGTGGTATACCTTTCCACTCCTCAAGCACATCAGTATGTGTTGCTCTCTTGTTGCAACGTCACTTCGTGCTAGCGACCGTTTTGGGGCCCATTTGTTGAGTGTGCTAATCACCCCCTGCTTTTTTCTGGATGGAAATTAAAAACATTGTTCAGGCAGGGGCTATAGTATTAATATAGTTGCTGGTATTCCACTTAAAACTCCAAAAACCATAGCGTTATATTAGTTTTGTGGATAACTAATAGTGGGCGAAAATTGCCAAAAATGAAGTCGTGATTTTCTGCTTGTATTTTTTTTTTACTTTGATTCTAAGTAGGTGTCTATTACGTCCGGACGACATCCGACGCCCCCGGCGCATCGAGAATCGTAAAGTGATTTCCGACCGCCATAGACGCAGCTTGCTAATGGCGAGCAACGGATAGCTCGCCATCCGGTAAGGGCCAAGCCTGGGGCGACAGCGCGTTGAGTTCCACACACCTCAAAGAAATATCAGTAAGATAGACGCGGCCAGTTAGAGGCAAGCCAATGCCTGCCAAGGGCTGCAGATTGTTCAAAAGAGTTACTATGGTAAAGGCAACTGAAGAAACACTGTGGGTTTTAGTCTGTAATACTTTGTTACTCCCTCTCAGTCCATCCAGTACGGGTGAAGTCTTCGTTTTATCGGATTCTTTTTATCTAGGTATGTGAGGAGTCTTGTAATTAGCTATTAGCTAATTACAAGACTCCTCACATTACTCTAGGCTACTCAGGCTACTCACATTAGCTATAGCCGTCCTCGGAGTCTTTAGTAAAAATGGGCGTGCCTCAAGGTTCAATTCTAGGCCCTTTCCTTTTTTTAGTTTATATTAATGACCTTCCCTTCATGATGGCTAATTTATCCGATATAATTCTATTTGCTGATGACACCTCTCTTATTTTTAAAGTAGACAGAAAAGATGGGGATGTCTTGCATGTCAACGAGAGTCTGGCTGTCCTTTCGAAATGGTTTGCAGCTAATAATCTCTTATTAAATGCAACTAAAACTAAATGTATAAAGTTTTCATTGCCAAATGTCCCTCAAGTTGACGTCAATCTAATTCTTGACAGCAAAAAACTAGATGTTATTACAGAAACAGTGTTTTTGGGTATAACTATCGATTCTACACTGCAGTGGGGTACTCATATTAGAACTCTCTCGGGAAGACTAAGCTCAGCTGCATATGCAGTAAGAAAAATAAGGCAATTGACAGATGTAGCCACAGCTAGGTTAGTTTATTATGCTTATTTCCACAGTATTATGTCTTATGGCATTTTACTGTGGGGACCTGCAGCTGACGTAGACTCAATCTTCATATTACAAAAGAGAGCAATCCGGGCTATTTATAAAATGGGCCCTCGCGAGTCCCTCAGAAATAAATTCAAAGAAATCGATATACTTACTCTGCCTTCTCTTTACATCTTGGAAAGCATTTTGTATGTACGTAAAAACTTAGGACTCTTTAAAATCAGAAGCGATTTTCATAACAAAAATACACGTAGTAAACACGAAATTGTCTTACCCAAATGGAGACTAGCTAAGACTAGCAAGTCATTCTTAGTTAACAGCATTCGCTTTTATAATAAGCTGCCAAAGGCGGTAACAGAACTTAGTGAGGGAAAATTCAAAAGTCATATCAAGCGTGTCCTAACCGAAAAAGCATATTACAAGGTTAAAGACTATGTCGAGGACACGCTTGTTTGGCAATGACTACCTCTGCACATGTGGCCCCCTGGTAAATCATCAATATTTTGTTTATTAACTGCTCCACCTTTGTTTTAATAATTATATATACATTTTTTTTTTTCTCTGACACAGTCATTGCTTTTGCAATATTTTTATTTTTATTTCAACTGTCATAAATTTGTTAGTAATTTATTTTGTTAATATTTTATTGATAGTTGTAATTATTATATTATTCCTGTTTTTTTTTATATATATATATACAGCCTCTTTTTGTATTGTAAATGTGAGAACACTGTATACTCCACGAACTCCTAGACTACTTCCTATTACGACTTACTTTGTTTTTTACTGAGAAAATTTTGATTGTGCTTTTGTGTACAATATTTGACTGGTCTACACTGTTCTTACATAACATTTATCAATATTGTAAAACAACCACTTTTTTAAAAGAGTAACCATGGAGTTTCTTGCCGGTTCTTCTCCATAGGAAACGACCAATTTGGAACCGTGCACTAACTTCTGACGTTTTATAAGTGCCCATGTAGGCCTATGTGAAATAAAAATATTTTTGACTTGACTTGACTTTATTTGTTAATATTACATTCTTTTTCATAATCCTTATCATCGTTTCAGCCGTAAACGTCCTCTATTGGACATCCCAGTGTTGCCATAACGACCAGTCCTCTGTGCGTCTCGCATCCATCGGTTTTCCGCGACCCTCACCAGGTCATCGGTGACCTTGCGGATGGCCTCCTAACTCTGCGTCTTCTGGTACATGGTCAATACGGTCGGTAACTCCCTCGCTATGCTCGGGAGTTAATTATATAAATCTCTCACTAACGTTCGGGATTAAAATCAGCAACCTTCGTTTCGTTCGCAATTCAACATGTCGCCATACTGCTTTATCCCCTAGTCACATAATCTACTATTATGAATACCTACTGAATTGAATCTTCTATTCATACAGTTCCATTATTCCCGTGGCAAGTGACTCGTCCGCCAATCAAATTGTTGGCTTATCCGGGTTTAGGCCAATCGCATTGTGTAATTAGGCCCAGCCAATCAATAATGGATTATAATTGGCTTATTAATTTCTCATCACGCTAACTAGTTTCGCAGTAGTGGAGTCCAGAGATTCTCAAATGTCTGTTATTAGAACAGCTGCTGCCATGGCTTTGACTGTGTGTAAGTTGAAAATAATCCAAAGAAAATATATACACTCTCTTGATACCAAATGCGACTTTAGTGAAGTTTTTCTTCATATATTTAAAATATCTTTGAAATAACATGAACATTGCTTTAAGAGTTATTTTCACTTGTCAGTTAGCCCTCTTTTAGATTTTTTTTTAGATGAGTAATCATCTAATGACATCTCTTGCTTTTGGGTGGAGCGTGAGGGCGTGTCAGAGTTTTATTAGCAAAGGCAAACAAGGAACCTAAGTGGGTCCTAGTCAGCTAACACCCACTCGTGTTCCTTCTTAGCCTTTGTTCCAAGGCCCCGGGGTTCACTTTCGCGCAATTGATGCTCTATCATCACACTAATAATAATACGAATGTGAATGTTTGTTTGTATGGTTATTATTTCTTCACGCTCAAACAGCTGAACGAATTTCGTTGAAATTTGGAACACAGGTAGATATATACACGTCCTTTAATAGATTTTTTAACCTAGGACAGGATATTTTTTAATCTGGGAGTAAATTTCTTTGAGACAATTTTCTACTTTCACGCAGTTGAAGCCCCTGGCAGCTTCTAGATTTCACATGAAATCACTTGTTTACCTCACTTACTAAAGGCGCTTTCTATTTAAACGTTTCATGTCGGACTGCTGCCGCACGTTTACTGTGCCGCAGCCGGCTGGTTGCAGTACTTTAGCAGTCAACGACAACAAGCTCCTAAATTGAAAACGTATCTGGCGGCCGTGCGTTTGTATGCCAGTGATGTGCTATTCAACACGGCACTATTCAACACCGAATTGAACACGTGGTGCTTGTGACGTTGCCGTCCTGTTGTCGACTGTTCGCCGCACAGTTTCCGCACCACACGCTTTCTATGAAAAATATGATCATCCGTACGCAGTACGACTAACGCATCGCATCCGCACCGCAGCAGGACGTCAAAAAACGCATCAATTGAAAGCGGCCTGAGGTAGCGTTGTAGAAGAGGTTTTTAACCAGCTTTAGAATATTTTTTTTTATCATTTATTTCAGCCATTAATTGATCCATAGTAACATTATTGAATTAAATAGAATTGTTGCAACATAATAGATAAATCAAATAGGTACATTACGTTATATAAATTATCAAAAAAAACATTGTTAAAATTACTGATAAATTATTGAATATATTATTAAATTAATTATTTTATATGTTTGAATTATATTAATAAATTAATTATTATAAATTATTATTATTATCATCATTACCATTGAATTGCATTAATAAATTAATAAAATTAACATTGTTTAAGCAGGTAAACACCATGAAAAACTTCAGATACTATGCTATTCTTACACCGGGTCAGTCAAGTCTGGAAAGATGCCTTGAGTCTTCCCAAGAGCCCGTAAAAATCAGTAACTCTGTTCTCAACAAACATGACAGTCGCTCTACACCCCTAGGGCAGCATAGGCAATATTCGCTGGACTAGAAAATTGTTAACCAATATAGTGTTTCACATTCGAAATTAGTAACTGAATCTATTTTGTTTCAAAGTACCGTATTTGCTCATCTATTTTGTTAATAAAGTTACAATTTGAGCGCCCGGCCTAATTGTGTTGTGATACACATGTTTGTTTACCGGATCGGATCTATTCAGTTGGACAGAATTCATTTGTTATGCATACAATAATTATATGAAGCCCGCTAACAAATATGTATATATGTATAAGTTAAAATGAAATAGTAAAAGACAAAATATAGACTGGCTCTGATTTGTCGCTACACACTTTGTCGATATACAATTTATAAGATTTTTTTTTTAAATAGAAGTTACAGTCAAACCATACCTTTCTTTATTGGCCACGTGATCAAACTTCTCATTTTGTAACTAAGCAACGGGTAACTGAGATACTCCAACTCAATATTTTTAGTCCAAGATCAAGCAAAGTGAGCTCAGCATTATAAGGCGGTCAAACACGGCCATATTAGGTTAAAAAACTAAAGCGGGAGCGAAGCGGAGCTCCCGCCTTGTCCTTCGTGGTTATTTTTCTTATAACCGCCCACAAAATGGTTTACATAGAAGATAATAATTAGTAACTAAGAAAGTATCAATCAGATGCTTGTTCATTGTGGCTGACTTTGTAATTTAAAAGGCACTGTAGATTTTTAGAGGCAATTTTTATTATTATTATTGATAGGGTTGCGTTTGATCACTATCCTACTTGGCAGTAAGCGATGACTTGGCCGACGATGAAGCACGCTTGCCTAGAAGTAATCTATTCACTCTTAATTTAAAGACCAAGAGAGGTTATAGCTATCAGGAAACACAAACCCCGGCAGAGAAATACATTTCTTAGCTGTGGGCATAATGAATGTGTTCCCAAAACCTTTTGTACGTACATATGTGTGGGATGTTCACCATTTACGAATAGCGCAACGCCATACGTCTAGTAGTCCGATGATGGAACGGACTTGATGGAATTAAATTGTGCAATTCTAATCCCACACTCCCCAAAATGATAAGATGATGAGAAAATCGACAGGCCAGCAACTTGGCCTCAATGCTCAAAACTACTACTAGACTACTAAAAATAATATTTTTAAAAAGAAGTTTATTTAATTAGCAACCAAATTGTTACATCTGTAAAGCCAGAAAAATATCTATGAAAATCTTCCGCCGCTTCTTTGTCGTATTGTAGCCTGTCGGTTTGGGGTCTTATAACAAGATTCCGATTAGTGACCGCACCAAAAATGTTTATTGCTTTGGAAACCAATTTAGTGTTACGACCCCCAGCTTTAATGTTACAATTGTTTATACTCTCGTACAAAATTATTTCGTCTCAAGTATATATCCAATTGGCTGGAGCATTAACTCAACTGTAATAACTGAGAAAATAGAAACTTGCTAGGTATTATACTTCGCTACTCCCTGGCTTTAGTCATGAATATTCATTCCGGAATATCGCCAAGGGACGTTCCGTCTTTAGAAAGAAAAATATCCATAGTTTTAGTTCTGCTAAACTAATGGCCATCGTTCTCAAAACCCGACGAATTATTGTCTGGGGAAGACCATTTGGGTACAGTCATAAGCAATAGTATTTATATACGGTCACATTTTCTATATGCATAATATATGTCAAAGACAAAGTCAAGTCAAAGTCAAAGCATTTATTTCAAATAGAGCATTTGCAGGAACTTTTGGATAGTCAAATGTCGGTCAGTCCAAGAAAAGTGACTTAAGTGGCTGCGCTTTTCCACTCGCCTATCGTAAACATCCATCATTGTTTATAAAAAAAAAAAATTAAATATTTTTCTTTACGGTTAAGTAGATCCCTGAGAATTCCTTTACAGAGGCCATACAAAAACCTAATTTGTTTTTGAAAAGAAGCGAGCTAGTTAGAATGACTTATTTGACTTAAGTTCCTGTGAATCTGTGTGTGAAGAGAGCGTCCACAGTGCGCCACCAACCCGTTCAGTCTTGAGCTTCGCGTTTCATTTCGCTTCAGGTCTACCCGATGTTCTTTGCCTCTGTGATAACCATTTGTCGCCAGGTCTGCTTAGGGTGACCACGTATACGCTTCCATTGAGGGTTCCAATCTAAGGCTTGCCTTGGTACATGTTCAGGATCCCTTCGGAGCGTGTGGCCGATCTAGTTCCATTTGCGGCGTTTGGTCTGCTGGTCGATAGAGGTTTCACCGCAGCGCTCCCATAGATCTACATTTGAGATTTTCTTGGGCTAGTAGATATCAAGAATACGGCGAAGACAGCGGTTGACAACGAACTGGGGAATTTGCGAGATGTCTTTTGTGACGTCGCACACCCATACATCAATACGGTTTTTAAGTTGGACCGGAATATTTTGAGCTTAACTCTTCTGGTCAGTTTCTGCGATTGCCACACAGGTCGGAGCTGTGCAAAGGTGGCTCTTGCCTCGGCGATCCTTGATGACCTCTTTGGTCCCTCCAGTCTCTGATACGACACTATCGAGGTAAGTAAATTTGTGGACCCTGTCTACAGCTTCTGTGCCGATGAGGAGCGGCAAAGAGCTCGTCGCTCAGCATCTCATGCACAATGGACATAGGAATAAATGTGAAAACCAGTCTGATTGATAAAGCGTTTTCATTGATAGAATTTAAAAATATATCCTGAGTCCGAGTGCAGCTGAATAGCGCTTTAGCGGAATTTGTTTGATAGCTTTACGAAACAACACGGCATTAATACCACTGTATCTAATCTCCATAGCAAAGCACCTTAATGATTGCCCAATGACGTACCTACCCAGATTATATTGCAATTATGTGCAGCTATCGCTACATTGTTATTAGACCATTGTTTCTCAGCGCGCTTTGTAGCAAGATTATTGCAGTAGTAGAGATATTATACGGTGATCAAACGTCCAATAATAACCTAAAGACGTCTGGTGCATTCAATTTATATTACCAGATAATGGCGCATGGAACGAACCATCCGAGGACATTGGCCAGTAATAAAAATGGGCGAACGATGAGAAAGATAGTTTTAAGTGAAAGTTTTAGTTCTTTGCAGATAAACACAGACTTTAGTATCAGATTTTTGTGTTATTAATTTTTCTGGAATCGTTAATTAAACTTAAAGAATACAAGACAACATCTGCAAACAATTCCTTGTGTCTCTTCATCTCAAAGGGCGTCGCTAAGAATCGGAAGCGTAAAACGGAATAATTCCATTAGACAGAAAAAATGGGACAACTTTTTATTTCAGTAATTTAATTAAAAAGATTGGTTACATTCGCGAGAGTCGACAACACGAAATGTTCGGTTATTGTAGGAGAATTCTTTGTAATTCGGTGGGGCGCACAGGAAGAGCTCGGGAAATCTCGGCAAGAGCCCCGGAAAATCTCGGCACCAACAAATTCGTCCGCCAACGAACATTCTGCAGTCTCACGACCAATTGCGCTGCTTTTTATGAGCCTCCGCTATTATTCGGCGAATATTTAAAAAAATATCTCCATGATTTCCCGGACCGAAAGGAAAAATTGTGCGCCAGCTGCTCAACGTGTCACGTAATTTTAATGGAAAATGTTAAGGAAATTTTGTAGCAATAATAATATTGTTGGTGCAATTGAAAATGCGTTTTGTTATTTTTGTTTACGAGTTTATTTTACATTGTTTCATTTATAATCTACAGCACTTAAGTTAATTTTAAATTGATGGCAGATATTTGTTTCCAACATTTTATAATAGGCGTTATTACCAACACTGATTACTCAAAAAGTATAAGTACGTACCTACCCTTAAAACCAACTAAATGCAAAAATATTTTTGTATTATTATAGTATTACTATTATATTCGAACAAATCTGTAGATTATTTACTTTATTCCGAAAAATACGTGTCGTAGTTAACAACCGGTCTTACCTGTAGATCCGTCCTGATGAGACCAATTGATATATTTAACTTAATTTGGGTAAAAACTTACAGATAGTTAGTTTTTGCTATAAGTATTTTTTTTTTTTAAGGTGGGAAATAAAACAATCACTTCATCCGTTCTTAGTGGTATTGGACTTTCACGGCTAAAACTATACCTGTGTCCTTCTGTTGCCCTTTGCATTCTAAAGCACGGGTTTCTTTTTCAGAAAATGCGTGTGGCCCTGACGGATATCTGCACTGCTAGGTCCACATCTCTTTTAGGAGCACGTGGAACTCTACACACTGTAGACGAATTGTGTTTGGTCTGATCGAATAATTATTTGATGGCTGGAAGTCAAGCTATCCATTGTTCGTCGTCCGCAAACCTGCTTCTACAGTGACTGGTAAATCGGGGTCAGAGTCTTAGCGACTGAAGCATGACGACATCCGTTACCGCACGATCACTTCCACGAGCACACTGCCCAAGCGAGATACACCTCTGCCGTAGGCTCAACCGTGTCCTCCGGGCTGGTGCTTCCCTCTGCAGAATCCGATGCTGGAACCTGCTGAACTTACTATGTCTGGTGAGGACCTGTGGCATCTAGAAAGCGAGAATACCGTAACTCCTCTCCAGCAATCCTCTAAGAGGGAACTTACTGCCATGATTTCGGCGTACCCAAATACTTTCATGGTTCACGATTGGTTTTTTTAATTTTCCAAACTTAAAAGCCTGGGGTGTAAATATTAGATTAATCTGTTGCCGTCTCACTTTTCAACGGTCTGTACCTGTCAATTTATTTCTAAAAAGTATTAATAAAATATTTAAAAACAAACAGATAGGATGAAATAAATGGACTGAACTTTTTCATGAAATATATAACCATTCAATAGGATTAGACGAACTAAGGGTGTTTTTAATATCGTGCGGTTTTCATCACGCATGCGGGTTTGCTTCCCATGCAGAAAATTTCCAAATGCAAAAAAAAAAAACACGTCCGCATGCATATTCCACGCATTACAATAAATACATGAATGAAATGGACATTTGAGTGACCTACACGTACAGAGCAATCCCACATTCCTAATCAAAATCACCTTAAAAGTGTTTTGTTTGTCATTAATTTAATCATTTATTTTCGTCTAAACCTGCCATCTATTTTTAAATTATACACGCCCATGAACCGTAATTAAAAGCCTGTAAACAATCGTAAACACGTTCAACAAGCCCCTACATTTTATATTGCAAATTACACAAACCATCAAAATTATAAACGTGTCATTATCACGACGTAAAAGGTGGCCTTAATTGTTACGGTTACGCCGTACTTGAGCAACCACAGTAAAGCTATAAACACACTGTTAAAGGTTCGTTATCGTGTACCGAGCGAAAAGGCTCTCTTGTTCATGATTTAAAGTAACTAATTTTCATTATTGCTATACAACATTAGTTTTAATATATGCAAAAAGCGATACACGTGCCTAGTAATTTTATGTAAAGTATCTCTGTACAAAACTTCATAACTAAATCATAAAAAATCACAAAGTTATAAGCTTGTTATGCTGCCAGGGCCTCAAGTCTGATATTACAATAGTGACAGTATGAGATACTTGCCAAGTTACCAAGAAACATTTAAGAAACCGAAAGTTTTTGTGTGAGCGGTACGAGGTCGAAGTGACCTCGTATTAAAAGTAGATATACCACTGCATTATTTTCAAATATGACATCTTAGATATATATATTCATCTCTTTTCTAAACTCAAGCAAATTGAAGTTAGGGTATCTGCATGGCAGAGACGAAGAAGACACATTCGTATATACAAGGTGTATTGACTGGCCTGTTGGTCTAGTGGGTAGTGACCCTGACTGCTATGCCGGAGGTCGTGGGTTCGATTCCCACCCAGGACAAATGTTTGTGTGATGAGCATAGTCATTTGTTCTGTGTCTGGGTGTAATTTATCTATAACATGTATGTATTTAGAAATATATAAGTATGTTTATCAGTTGTCTGGTACCCATAACACAAGCTCTGCTTAGCTTGGGACTAGACGGCGTTGTGTGATAGTTGTGGAAATATTATTATTATTATTATTCTAGACGTCATACCGCACTGACGTATTAGAATAAAGTATTATTCTAAGCATCAACCTTTATTCGATGTCTATACATAAAATTCGTCTAGATTTTATTTACTACATGTTGGGACTAATACAAAACAAATACCTTGAAAGTTGATATGTTGTAAATTCATTGTTATTACGTTGGAACTTTGTAAAAAAAAAAATCTGTATCACTTACACAGCACTGGATTTTTTTTTGATAAAACGATTTGTTTCTTGATGAGTTTTTTTTTGTTTTTAATACCTATAAAGCCTTCTCAACATCTTATAATGTATTTTTCCCCTTCCAAAATAATTAATTTGTTCTTTTTTTCCTGGTTTCTATTTCTTTCATTTAATTTTCAAAAAGCCAAGCCTTATTTAACCTATTTTTCTAAGGTTCGTGAAAGGTAAATATTTAACCAATCAGATTATTAGTATATTACATTCATTAGCATAGCATAGCATAGTCGGCCTTATACCTAATGTTCCCACTGTTGGGACTCAGGCCTTCTCTCTAGGAAAGGGAATGGGCCGTAATCCATCACGCGGGCCTAGTGCGGTTTTTTTTTTATGGTGGGAAGAAATCATGCATTGACATTCCCCGCCCTCTGGCGGAGTGGGAGATAGTATCAGACTCTTACTGACTAAAAGACCCACCCCGTTCCTTCTAGCCTTCATACTGGGGCTCGAGCGCCCTTTCGGATAACCCTGGCCCCAGTAGGCTTCGACCCGGCTGGGTCCCTGCTGTTGCTGACAACTCCTTGAGGCGCGCGGGCCTAGTGCGGGTTGGTAGGTGTCACATGTCTTCGAATTTCTGGTTCTAAGCAGCAAATTATGCTTAATGGTGTGGCTGTACGGGTTGTGAGCAGGTTCACATATCTGGGGCATATTGTAACAGAAGATCTGAATGATGACGCTGATGTAGAGAGGGAACGCAGGGTGTTGGCAGTCCGGGGGAATATGATTGCTCCCAGGTTTGCTCGATACTCGCGTGATGTAAAACTCACATCATTTAAGGCGTATTGCCATGCCTTTTAGACAAACAGCCTGTGGGTGGCGATATGGCGTCCAATATAACAAAATATTTAGGATGCTGTTGCGGTTGCCTCGTTTTTGTAGCGCGTCTGGTATGTTTTCTGAGACGCGTAAGGCTGGCTTCCATGCTGTCATACGTAAGAGAGCTGAGTCTCTGCGAAAGAGTCTGCATGGCAGCAGTAATAGCATCCTGCAAATGATTGCCGCTAGATTGGACTGCCCATTCCAAAACAAGTATGATGATTGATTTTTTTTTTTGGATGCGTATTTTAACAGGAATATTGTGTTGACCAAATTTTATTTTATTTTTATTGATATAAAATTTAGTCATCATCAAAATTACATTTAGTAATTTTGATGATGACTAAATTTAATTTATGTATCTATTTATTTAGGTATTTTAATTTATATAACAATTTGATTGGTTTTATTTTTGAAGTGTTTAATTGAAATTATAAAATTTATTACTTTAGATAGAAATATTGAATTGTAACGAAATAAGGCTGAATGTAATAATATAGAACTGAAATTAAATGACTACTGACATAGTTTTTAAGTTAATATAGTTATTAACTCTTTGATGAGTGCAAGCTCGAAATAAAAATGATTAAAAATAATAAGACACGGTTTCCTTACGTTGTTTTTTTTTTCACAATATTTACATTATAATAGCTTTAAAATGACGTCAAAATAGGCCTCCGTCGCACTTTTCATACAAATATAGGTCTGTGAAACAAAAGTAAAACCCAATAACATTTTGCTCGAACTGGAAATCGAACCCAGCATCCTCATGCTCCACAGTAAAGCATCATCATCATAATCGATAAACGAGGCATTATAAAATGAGAGTCGTGAAATCATAAATTGTTTGTTAATACGGGCCTTCCAGTCCGGTTTATGTCCAAAAGTTGAATAAATTATGCCCGATATGCACATGTTAATTTCAGAAACACGTCGACCAATATTGTTGACAAATTGTTTTAATTAATAGCACTGGATTTTCAATTAATTATTGAGAACAATTTATATGTTTTCCCTTCTTTTATAACGATGAGTAATTCGGTCAACATAACTTGCAATTTAACAAGTAATTTGCTATTTTATGGTTCCGTAGGTCAAAAGGTAAATACGGAACCCTTATAAGATCACCTTGTAGTCCGTCTGTCTTTCTATTTCTCTGTATCAGGAATGCGTAAAGATATCAAGTTGATACTCGTAGATTGAAAACACATACTCAAGTCTACAGTGATGCGCTTCTTAACGCAACTCAAGCAAGGTTTGCATACGAAGCTCGTGCGCATACAGTTTTATTTACTTTCATCTGCCGTGAGAAGGAAGTATGTGAGGTGCAGGGAGTGTTCGCGCGCAGCCTTTGCGCCGTTTACACTCGGTGCAGGGCCGCTAGTTCATGGCGCCTTTATTGCGCATTCCCCAGATGTGGACACAACCTTAAATAAAAGTGGCTAGACTTTTACCTCAGCTCACCGACTATAACCATGCCATGTTCCTTCAGTTGCCTTTTGCGTTCCAGGGCTGTGGTCCCCGTCAGTCATGCTGACATCTTTTTAAGGCGCATGCAAATCCCGAGCCTAGTCCTTATCGGACGGCGCGCTACTCGTTGCTTGCCGTACCTACATTGTATTGATAGAGTCAATAATTAATCTATCAATCTGTCTCGAGTTTTCGTAACTATATCAGTCAAATCAAAACCGCTGCAGCCTTTAGACGTTTGAAGAGCGACAAACTAATCTACATCCTTATCAAGTTGAGTAACACGATAACCTTAAGCAGGGCTGGCATCCGATTTTCTGACTTCCGCTTATCTGTAATGACAGTCAGATAGCTACAATAGCCAACCAAAATCAACGGCTACCTATTTTCCGAAGCACGGAGGAATATCGGTATATTGAAACTTATCCATCTACAGAGCGACCTCGTCAAGCGTTGCTTAACCTTGAAGATCAATAAATTAAACCTCAGATACTTTGGGGGACAAAATGTCCCTAATCTTGACACGCAACGCTCTATCTACGTGACGCTGCAACTTGCCTAGTGTCCCGCAACTTGTCTCCCAACAATTTCAACAATTTTTGAAGCGCAGACGCAGATCAAGGTCTGTACAATTTGACAGCATTGAGCGTCATGTCAGGGAACATTTTATCCCTTAGTGTCCCGCACACGAGCTGATGTTTTTTGTGGCCCGTGTGCGGTGGTGCTGCCACAAAAAAAACTAGATGCCACTTCAAGCTTCTCCGGCTACAAGCTGTAGTGCGCTTCTTTTTTTTTTTGTTGCCGCTTCTAGCTTTTTTTTGTGGCCGCTTCTAACTTTTTTGCGGCTGCTTCTAGCTTTTCTTTGTAGCGACTTTTTTGTGGCCCGTGTTCGGTGGCTTTAGGCTGTTATTATTACAGCCACGAGTTCCTATTGATACGATAATGATGATAATGTAGAAGATATTTTTATAAAAATCTGTTTGTTTCCAACTCGCCCTCAATTTATTTTTCCAAACATCGTCGGGTCTGAAGACAAAGTAAGCACACTCGCTGTACCAATTACTTTATTTGCATGTCGATTCAGATAATGAGGTCGTTGACCCACATTTATTTGGAACAACACAATCTAATTCTCTGGGAAAACATCAACGATTTTCCTTACATTGTTTGCCCTCAGATTATGTAATTGAAAACAAATTACGGTTTTTCAAGGTTTCGCTGAAGGCGAGAAAATCTCTAGAAAATATCAAGTTATTTAGTTCTTGACAGCGGCTTTACCCGCATTTAAGTTGGAAGTTAAAAGAACGTATTCTCAGTAGACACCTCCTTCTGTGAAGCGTAATGTAAGGGAAGGAGATGGCCGAAACCGTGAGGGACAGGACCGGGCACTGTAAGCGCGAGCTTACAGACAACGAGTAATAGGTAACTCGCCGTCCGACCGACTAGTAACGACCAAACCCAAGTCGAAGGCGCGTTGTGTACCACGCATGCCTCAAAGAGATACCAGAAAAACTGAAGTGTGTGTATACTCTGTATATGTATACTCAAAACTATTTTAGTAATATGTGCTCTTTACATAACCTTACTATACTCTCTTTTCATAGATAGATAGATATATTCTTCTATTCATAGTTTTGTATGTAAACTGTGAGCAGGCGCACACCAAGTGTATAATGACAATTACGCGTCTATAAAGCTACGCGTCCGTAGGTTTTAGTCAGTAAAAGTCTGAAACGCCCTTTTGCTCTTCCCAAAAGTGAGAGAAATTATTTGATGATCTCGAGGTCTAAACAAAAAAAAAAACATTTTTGGAATACATATGTATTGTGCATAGAGCTAAGGAGTGAAATTCCCTGCCGGAGTATAAATGTTTCCTGATAGGTACAACTTAAGAGTATTTAAGTCAAGAATGAATTGATTACTTCTAGACAAGATCATCGCTTTTTTTTTATCTGTTATAAACTAGTACTTACTATCAGTAGCCCGAGTCACGTAATGAAAACCGTAACGATATCGTAGCGATTAAGTCGTTTAGACCATTTCCGTATTTCACATCCATCAATCGAGTTTGGACGGCACCGATTTTCAAATCGTTTGAAATTCGTCGATTTAAAAAAAAAAACTGTATTACATTATCCTGGTAGAATACTTATTAATGTAACTGGAAATAAGTCGATAAATCGTGAATACCTCTTTTGGATAGGACTTCGATCGATCGACTATAAAATTTCAACGATATTTGGCTTGTTTGATTTTACGTGACTACAGGTGAGATGGTGGTTTAACGCGAGCCTATCGATAATAATATAAAAAGAACAGACTTCCTGTGAAAGTAAATATCCTTTGTTTCTCTCAAAGATCCTAACTGTAAACCAAAATCATCAAAATTTATTTAGATTTGAAAAGGTAACCCACAAACAGACTGACTGACTTATTTTCGCATTGAGATTTTCTGGTAAAAACCGCTTTCATTTTTCAAGGCGGGATAGGTACATTATGAAGAAACTGCAAATGTGGTGGAAAGAACGCACAATAGCCGCTCGTTTTTAAATGCCTCGTTTCCTTTGTAGGTTTTTTGTAGAAAAATGAGGGAAACAAACAGATCTGAGTGTTTGATGCTGGATTATTAAAGTTTAAGGACCAGAACTTATTGTTTGCTTTTTATAATTCATGGTGACGGGTCAAGAATTTTGTGAGAGTGTACCTAAGTGAGATTGGTTGTTTTGTGTGCGTGTATATAATGTTCTTTGGAATTGTGTACGGAGAGATATTAAATGTCTATTTACTTTCAATATTATTTACCTTCTATAACGAATTACATTACAGGTTGGTTTTGATAGGTAGGTACTTGATTTTTTAAATGAATAATTTCAGAGCTTATCTATTTTTGAATAGCATGAAAGTGAGTATTTTCAGTTATTTAAACTTCATGATGGTGTTTTCATCAAATTTTCACATAGTTCATTAAGTATCCCATTCTCAAAGTGCCAAATTATTTGGTATTAGTATACAACATTAACCAGGGTACTATCCTATAGATAATCCCACAGTCGGTCGTTTTCCAGTCAATGTTGGAACTTTAAAATATAATCGGATACTGACGTTAATATAAACTAAACTTACTCTCAATAAAATAGTGCGCCTGACCCTCATCGATTGCATCATTGCTTACCATCAGGGGGCCTAGTCTGCTATTGTTATAAATTCGTCATTCCAACACGATCCCATTGTCATTTTGCAAAAAGTTTGTAATCTGCTAATTCATAATGATCGATCATTGATCAGTCAATGGTCTTGTAATTGAATTTTCGTAGAATGGCAATTTCTGGCTTATTAAAAGCACTAATGGCGCAATAACGTCTTATTGGTAGGTCACTGATCAAAGGAACTGTCAATTTTTTTTGCAGACTACCGCATACGTCAGATATTCATTTGTCATTATGTACGAAATTACCTTTCTATGCCATTTCTTTCAATGGAGTGTCAGTGGTTGACCATCGGAAAGTCATAATGACGCCATTATATTAATAGATTTCCAAAACTTGTCAAAATCAACAATTATGAAATCAATATTAGACCATTCTGACACTATTGTTATAGCTGATTTGAGGCCCTGGTGTGATTGCAGTCAAGCACTGGTTTATATCATTTAAAAATATATAATGTATATACTGGTAATGAGAAGTATACACAATATTACAATAGCATAACTTGCTTGAAAAATGTATGTATATAATAAAAACAATAATAACCTCAAATTGAATTGCCAATAATAAGAAAAACATTGTATTTGACCATCCTAGAATAAGTAAGTACATTTCTAGTTATAGAAATGTACGAACATTTTCACTGCAAAGAAATAGAGGTATACTCTGTATTTGGTCTCTAAAATACTTTTACGTAATGTCATTAAAACAAGCTAAAGCACTTTTACAAAAATAATATGCGCTGTACTTTACTAATTAATGAAAAAAAAAAACCTGCCTTGTCACACATACGCTGCGAGGCACACAAAATAAAACTGTAATAAAATTAAACATTTGGTATGTCTGCACTGGTCAGTTCTACTGTTTTATTTTCAATGTGTTTAATAGGTACCTACTGTTACTGATCATCATCTATTTTTTAAGCTATTGCATAGCTTCTATCGCGGGCCTTGAGCGTGGAGACCGAATCCAGAAATTCCGTAACGAAAATAACCTAACACCCCCCCCACTCATTTGTTTTCTTATTGGTCACCACGCTCAAAAAGTGTAACTTCAATTAATATCAAAGAAAAAAAACAAAGGAAAAAAAAATACTGCATAAATAAAATAAATAAATAATTATAATTGCCTATGTTGATAAAAAATGCTATACAATAGCTTTAACGCGGCAGTCCCCGAGTGCCACACGTCTTATTTTTTTTGTATCTATATAGTTTAAATATAAATATGTAAATAGTTTAAACTGACAAAGTGCTTATAACCGTTATTTAACTTATTTATTATTCAAGATGCATCAAAAATTTCTTTAAATAATATTCTCAAAAAGACCGTATGATGGTCATATTATCGATTTTCTTACGGAATTTTCCTTGGTCGCTCTAAGAGCATTAGTGTTAAAATAAATTGTACAAACTGTTTGCTTAGGTTAAAACAATTTCAATTACACTGTAACCTTTCAGTAATACCGTTACGGATAGAAACTGAAAGTCCTCACTGAGTTTAACTTAGTTAATAAGAATCGTAGCGGAGATATTCTCGTACGGTTTAAAGTCAAACCGACAGCGAAACTTGTGTCGCTTTTTAAAGATAAATTGTGCTAGTTCACAGTAAAACCTAATATATTGTAGTGAACGGACAAATTTTAGGTCAATTTTCTTCTTGTTGGAAATCGTTTTCAGCTGTTTTACACGTCTTTATTAAACCTCAGTTGGGGACGTTTTATCCCCTAATATACATTAAAACACCCCAACATTACGTGCAACGTTCAATTTACGTAACACTGCGATATTACCCAGTGTCCTGCAATTTGAAGCCTCGTATCCACTAGGCAACAATTGACGCGCCACAGCGCGCGACGTTGCTAGTTGGCGCGCGACGTTGCTAGTTGGCGCGCAACATGACGCGCGGCTTGTTTTAGAGAGAATTTTAGAGAGCATCGTTAATTGAGCATCAATTGTTGGTGCGTGGAGACGTGACGCGCAACAATGTCCGTAGTGTGGTGTAACGAACGAGTGCTCAAATTAAGCGAACTGTACCAAAACTATTGAAATTATAACCATTGCAGCTGAAATCAACACTAGTTCGTCTGGTGGCATGTCGACGACTGATATAGTAGTAGATCTGCATAGAGAGACAACGTTGTTAAAAAAAGTTCTGCGTTGACTTTTAACATATTGGGCAACATCTTGTGTGCCAAATGTTGCCTAGAGAACACGAGGCTTAACGCCAATATTTTACGTGATGCAGGACATATTGTTGGACGATTTGACAGTGTTGCGCAACATTTTAGGGGACGTTATATCCCCTAATTTACCTGGAAAAAGATCGTAAAAGTCGCTGAAACAAAATAAATCAGATCAGTAAAGAAGTTCTAAGTTTTAGGAAGGGTTTTACTGTTGAGTTTCCGGAGGGTGGAAATTCGCAATAAGTTTTTGTGTCTTAGGAAAAATGTTATATTCCACAGATTTGTAGAAATATAAATGTTTTGATTTTAACCCCTATTAATTATATTTATGAATTATACACTTTATTAACAATAAAGTAGGTACATATTTATTGAGTATGTCCTGCGTTAAACACAGGACAAACATGTATGAATATAAATGTACAATTGACGGTATTGTCGCATATGTAAGGCAATCTTCAATTTAAATTATTGTCATGTGTGACAAAACCGTCCATTGCGATATTGAAATTAAATAATTGTCCCCTCACACGGCCCACAAAAAAAAACGCCGCTTCAAGCTTCTTTTTGAGGCGGCCTTTTCTTGTGGCTCGTGTGCGGTGGTACTGACACAAAAAACGCTTGTAGCGGCTTCAAGCTTATCTCCAGACACAAGGTGTTGCGCGCTTCAGCTGTTTTTTGCGGCCGCTTCTTGCTTTTTTTTTGGGCTTCGATTTTTTGAGGCAGCTATCTATCGGTGAAAAAATTTTAGCAATCAGACCCGTAGTTCTAGAGATTACCTCCTACAAACAAAAAAAAAACAAACTACCTCTTTATTATATTACTGTAGATAAAAAACTAGTTTAACTTAACGTTATGTTTTTTTTTTTTTGAAAATTCGAAATAATTGCTCACCTTTTATAAACATATTACGTGTTCTGGCTTTTTTGAGAGATTGTTACACGGGTAGAGTATAGGCAATAACACTAGATTATAATATTTCAACACATGTTTCATAATATTACGTAATATCATAACGTAAGCTTGTAAGTATTCCCCGAAGAGTAAAGTCGACGTGTACCTATATTACATCAACATGCTGTCTATGTACATGTTCAGACTGCGAGGTTAGTACCCCGCAGTCTTCCAAGATTCTGGGATGGTTCCCGGAATCTTCGCTTGCAATTACTAGACCAAGGTCAGCGATTTGGGTTTGCGGAAGAAAAGTAATAGGTAGCTTGCCGAACAGTCGTCTGGTGTTTTTTTTAAGGCAGTAAATCATTCATTGACTTTTCCTACTATGAGTGGAGAAGGAGTGTCAGTCTTTTACTGAGTAACGGCTGCTCACGACCTTGCCACTAAGCGCGGGGCGGTGAGCGGTAACAAAAAAATTAGGACAATGTTTGAAGCACGCCACGTGACGCCGCTCATAGCACCTCGCGCCTGCTCACCGATGCTGCCCCGCTCGTCGCACCGCTCGTTGCGCCGCTCGTCGCACCGCTCGTCGCACCGCTCGTCACGCCGCTCGTCGCTAAAACCGAAGTCGTGAACGGGTCGTAAAACCACACCTGTATCTATCAGTTCCCCTTTGTACTTTGAGAACACGGGTTTCCTAGAACCAAACTCGAGTCGGTGGCGCGTTGTGTTGCAAGCAAGTTTCATATATATCTATCACTAAAGACCTTACTATTACTTATCATTCACTACATTCTAATTTTTACCTACATATATAATAATATACATATAACTATTTATTTATCTGACATCAACTGATTAACATCCGTAGACTCATAGCAAGGTTCAGTTGAAAACCAGCGTCAGGCAACTGCTACGTAGTGGCCTGGCATCATGCTGAACTGGACCCATTTGGCGCAGCCGTGAGACATACCATAATTGTTATCTCATTGTGTGTACCTGTGTGCCAAATAAACGTATTTTCTTTCTTTCTTTCTTTCAAATAGATAGGATTGTTTGAAAGAGTTGAAACGTAAAGGGCAATTGAAGGAACACATATGGGTTTTAGTCAGCAAAAGTCTGACACACCCTCTCGTTCCACCCAAAGCTAGAGAAGTTATATAATGATTACCTATCCCAAAAAAAAAGAATCAACAAGGTTTTATGATATGCAATGTCCGCCGCATATCTGTCTTTTCGCAGAAGTCGCCGTGTGACCTAAACTAACAAATATACCTAAATTAGTTTTCCCCTTTCAGAATAATACCTACGAGTACATCTTCAAAACATTGTTCTCACTGTAGATATGTTTAGGCAAAAGCAATAGAGTCGTTTCATCTCAACGTTCCTGATTTTCTGGTACAAGTACCTTCAGTGGTACTTTGAAAGTTGTTGGAGCAACAAAAGTAGGCACTTATAGCTTATTTTATTTCCAAGTTTATCTGCTGGCAGATGAGACGATTTGCTTTTAGAAGTTTTTGTACTCGAAAAACGTTTACGTCAAAGTAATCCATCCAAGTACCAAGGTCAGACCGTCGTGTGAGAAAATTCGCTTAGGATCAGTAATAATAATAAAGTTTCATTTTTTTTTCTAGCCGTTTCTGTGCCACGGGTGGGCAAAGACCTTTCCCAAGTCTTTCCAGACATTCTTCTCTCGCACCGTTTGAACCATTTCTTGTGGTACGCGTCAAGATCGTCCCACCACTTCTTTCTAGGGCGGCCTTGACGGCGCTTTCCCTCTGCGGCACACTGTTCATGCAGCTGACGTGACCCGTCCAATCCAATTATAGCAATAAATAATAAATAACAAGGTAAAATATTAATTCTAAAATGTTATCATCATCATCTGCCTAACCTTTTCCAACTAACTTAGTGCCGGCTTCTAGTCTTACTGGAAGCGGCTGAATACCCGGATTTTAAATTGAGCGACTACCTATCAGACTTGCACAACCTCTTTACTGGGTAACACAATATTTCTTGGAGATACTGTTTGTCAAATCTGGCGTCTGCTATAACGACTGTCAAACGTCTCCGATTGACCTCCAGAACCAACGGTTTTACGTGCTTTCTGAGCCACAGGGTATCAGTAATGTTCTATGTAAACTTAGATAAGCACATATTTATTGAAAAAATGACATTTTTACTTGTCCAGTTTCGAACCCTCAACCTCGAGCATGAGAGGCGGATGCCTTAACCATCGTCATGACACTAGATCAATGATAAAAAAATATATAATTACCAAAATCGCACTCATTATAATTTGTTCTAGTTTTCTTTGTAAGACTTAGTCAATAGCGATTAAATAAAATAATGGAATTGGTTACAATAGGTACAACCTTTTACTGAAAAGCGCTTTGTCATCAAAATAGGTGGGCCTTATTTATCAAACTACTGTCTGCCACAAAAATAGCTTATCATTAGTAGTAATTAAAATATCGTTAAGGTATTTAATTAAGTACATGAACGGTTTTTATTTAGGTGAAAAATCATCCAATAACATCTCCCGCCCTTGGGCGGAGCGGGAAATAATGTCAGATTTTTACTGACTAAAACCCACTCCTGTTCTTTCTTTGCCTTCATTTCACGGCGTTCACTTTCGCATAACCCATGGTCCTAGTAGGCTTCGACCCTGCTGGGCCCCTACAGTTTGCTGACATCTCCTTGAGGCGCGCGTGGAACACTATGAACCGTCGACGACTTTGGCTCGGTCCGGACGGTCGAACGGCGAGCTATCCATTGTTCGCTGTCCGCAAGCCCGCGCCTACGGTACCTGAAAGGTTAAGTCGAAAATGCTACATTGACTCACCCATTATAATTCAAGTATACACAAGTTACCTTGAAGAACACTAAAATCCTAAATAAGAAAGTAGAGCTACTTTCAACGTTAGATCTCGCGGTGTGAAACTGCATTGTTCCGCCAAGCTTTACCTGAAAGCACTACGTCTATTGTTCGATGGAAAAAGTAGTTTACAACGATATCCAACGTCAGTTTTATCTTGTAAACTACTGTTCTCGTCAATATTGTATTCCAAAGCGAGAGAGACAAATAGAAGAAGTGTAGCATCAAATAGAGATACCATATTACATGCAACAATAAAATGAAACCCTTTGAAATACGGGTATAAAGCAATTCCTTTTGATTTCTGCTAGCATAAAAATATTGAACAAGGTAGTGGGTGATAAAATTGTATCGTAACCAGTACCGTAACTAGGGCAGGGCCAGTGGTGCTCAAGCACAGGGCGCAGTCCCTAGGGGCGGAGAAATGGTCAAACTAGAGCCAAATTTTGGACCATGCTTGGTAGTTAGTAGAATACATACAATACCTAATTTCATCGTGTAGGCACCTAATATGGCTGAAGACACGCTCTATATGGATTGTTGACTATATCTAGTAATTTTTTTTAGTGCCGGTAAGGTTACATCTTTTTTAAGAGAGGCAGTTATAGAATCTCTGTGGACCCAGGTTGACCCCCATAAAAACCATCTGGCCATCTGGCTTCTCTAGTACAGCGCCAGTGTGATGCCGCTGCACAGCACATTCGTCATAGCAGATGCTGCCTATCCTACACACCCACCTACACTATTCAAGATTTATACGAGGCCAGTAGCTGAACTGTACAGGTTGCCAAATTACTGTGTTAAATACTATAATGTCGTTGGGTAACTTTCTATGTCGTCCCGAAACACCGGCCAAGCCTGGCTTAGGCACCGGTTTCCTACAATATATTCTGATTTTTATAAATTCATTAAACTGTTTATTGTAAACTATTATATTTTAGTGAGAAAATAAAATTATTATTATATAAAATACTGGATAGAAAAAAAAAAATGTTGAAGTACATCGACACGAAAAGAAGAAGAAGAATTTATACGCGGTCGCACCGGGTGTATAAAAGGCTAGTTACGGTACTGATCGCAGCTCCAGGTGTGACATCCAGGCAATCAATTCAGTACCGTCCGTGTCTCCCGACATGGGTTCCGCGTTTCGCAGAAAACACTCACCACGGGACCATTACTCAACTCTGTACTCGTATTGT
This sequence comes from Mythimna albipuncta, assembly GCA_929112965.1. Taxonomy (NCBI): domain Eukaryota; kingdom Metazoa; phylum Arthropoda; class Insecta; order Lepidoptera; family Noctuidae; genus Mythimna; species Mythimna albipuncta. The sequence goes on from OV815973.1 coordinate 7,345,288, forward strand.
GTTGCCACAGGTTTTGTTTGCTCGCGAATTTTATTTTTGTATTGTCCCTTTGAAAATTGTCTGTTATGGGAACAAAGCAGATATTTGTAGCGACTAGCTTTTGTTCGCGACTTTGGTCGTTTAGTAAATTGATGCAAAGTTTAGTAGCGGGCTGCTTGTTCTAATGTGCGCGGTGATTTATAAGCTGTGGTAACACTATGTTGTAGGTAGCGCTGAGAAAGCATGTGTTCACAGTCTGTTTATATTAAGAGGACTACAGAGCGAATGGCGAGTTTTATAATGCGCGAAAGTGTGTGATTCGCTGTAGTAAACAAAATATGAAAAATTTAATTCATGATAATAGCTAGATATATATTGTCTTCAAAACATAATGCGTAAAGCTAATTTAGTTAAAGAAAAAATCACGAAGATGACTCTAAAAATTGATTTGTCCATCTTTATCAGTTTTACTTTTATTATCTTTTATCAATCATTCTGATTATTGGTTAGATTATTCTACAAGCAACATTGCACCGTTATAGAATTTTTATTTTATAACCAAATCTCTACATTTATTACAATCGCTAAATGCTTTATATTTGCAAGCATTGTGTCTATTCGCATCTCCTTCTTTTGTAAACAGTCAGAGAGTAACCGCACTTTAGGTTCTGAGGGCTTAGCCAAAATGATAATTTACAATTTAGGAGCTAGCTAGTTTCAAAAGTATGGAAATGACGTCATCTCAACGCTCAGTCACGTGATCAGAACATAAGAATCGGAGGCGTTGCCGACTCGAGACGATCGACGAAAGAGAACTTTGCTAGGCCTCTGTAGTCCTCTTAAACGGCCATAAAGCTTCGACGCCATTTTGTCGTGTTGTTTCGTTCTTTGTCGTTTTGACTAAAATAACTAAAGCTTTAGATAGAAAAACAAATATCAATTGTTCCAAACTTCAGCTTGAACAAAAGTTATATTGTGCCTGTGTGAAGTGGACTGTATAATAAGATATTGGGATTCTAGACTCAGGTAACTTAGTTAGCTGTGTTCGGATTCAACCAACCATGAAGAAGACATAGACCAGAAATATCAATTATTACATTAGAGGATAGACTTTTGGAAGACTAACGTATTGTCGAGACAATTATGGCATATTGAAGGAACTAATTTGTTGAGTACTATGCCCTTTTTAACGTGAGAAATCATGAAATTGTTTCTCCCTTTCTTAGTGGGGAAGGAGCACAGAAAAGATGCAAGAGATCAGAATGACCTTGTGGGCGGGGCAGGCGTGCCTCAAATTATGATCATGAAATTGTTACTCCCGCTCTTAGTGGGGAAGGAGCACAGAAAAGATGCAAGAGATTAGAATGGCTTTGTGAGTGGGGCAAGAGTGCCCTAAATTATGATCATGAAATTGTTTTTCCCGCTCTTAGTGGGGAAGGCGCACAGAAAAGATGCAAGAGATTAGAATGGCTTTGCAGGTGGGGCAAGAGTGCCCCAAATTATGATCATGAAATTGTTTTTCCCGCTCTTAGTGGGGAAGGAGCACAGAAAAGATGCAAGAGGTTAGAATGGCCTTGTGGGTGGGGCAAGAGTGCCCCAAATTATGATCATGAAATTGTTTTTCCCGCTCTTAGTGGAGAAGGAGCACAGAAAAGATGCAAGAGGTTAGAATGACCTTGTGGGTGGGGCAAGAATGCCTCAAATTATGATCATGAAATTGTTTCTCCCACTCTTAGTGGGGAAGGAGCACAGAAAAGATGCAAGAGGTTAGAATGACCTTGTGGGCGGGGCAGGCGAGCCTCAAATTATGATCATGAAATTGTTACTCCCGCTCTTAGTGGGGAAGGAGCACAGAAAAGATGCAAGAGGTTAGAATGATCTAGTAGGCGGGGCAAGCGTGCCTCAAATTATGATCATGAAATAGTTCTTCCCACTCTTAGTGGGGAAAGAGCACAGAGAAGATGCAAGAGGTTCGAATGACCTTGTGGGCGGGGCAGGCGTGCTTCAAATTATGATCATGCTCATAATTGACAAAACTAATAGCAAACTTGCGATTTAAGTGTGCGTGGTCTGTTAGTTGCGTAATGCGCGTTCCTATTGGTTAATTGCCCGTAGTGGAGTTAAGCGGTGGGAGACAAGCGGTGACACTCGTTGTAGTACAAATCGGAAAGTATTTTTCTTTCTAAGCTCTTTCATCTTATGTGTGGGTGAGAGTTTCAGAGTGTCAGAAATTATTAATAAAACCACCAGTGTTCCTTCAGTTACCATTTTCTGCGAGGGATACAGTGATTCTATTGAACAATCCGCTTCCTTGGCAGGCGTCGGCTGGCTTCGTCAATTTTGCTGTTAACCCCGATTTGGTCCATACCGGACGGCGAGCTAATCGTGGCTCGCCGTCTGCAACCCACTGCGTGATAACTGTTGCTCAGTGTCACTGTATGCGGCTGACGTAACCCGCCCCTTGTAATATAAATATTACCATTTATTTACCGACGGCATGGTTCCGTGATTGACTGCCGCGCTTCAAGCCATGGGTTCCCGTACCGAATAAATATTTGCCTGGCCTACAGTTACGTGCAATTTAGCTTCACTTTTCTTGGACTGACCGACATTTGACTATTCAAAAGTGCCTGCAAATGGTCTATTTGAAATAAATGATTATGAATTTTGAATTTGAATTTTTGTGTTAGTTTTGTTAGTTAGGGTGTGTTGTATGTGACTTTATAGCTATCTATATATATATATATATATGTTGAGCGCTCGGCGGGGGACCACTTGCGCATTCCATACATTAGCGAGCCAATCGTCGTCGTTGTTAGATACATGCAGCAAGTGCAGGGAACAAATCACGAGTGACGTCTATGACACGATGGCACGGCGAGTCAATCACTGCCGTTCCCCGCCCCCGCGTCTCACGTCGCACCGGTAAAGAGACCGAATATTTAACTTCTGCGCAACTTTAAGCCAGCGCTCAATATTCGTGCCGATAACTGTACTTAATTGTGCAGGAGTCATTCCTAGACAGATAATATAAAAATACGGCAAAAACAATGACGAAAAGAATAAATAAAATTTTCTCCCATGCATTTGTTGCATGGGAGAAAATTTTATTTATTCTGTTTTTTAGAATTTGTTGTTATTACGGCAACAGAAAATATATCATCTGTAATAAATTCAACTGTCTAACTATCACTGTTTATGAATTTCAATTTGATTTCTTTGTTGAAATAAAATTGTACGGTTCGTATTCGCCGTGATAATAATAGCGCATCACCCGTTATTCCAAATGGTGTTAATTACTGTTATAAATTAGGTAGTCTATCATAGCCCGTAACCGACAAATAATAATAACAAATATTGGTTTAATATGAAACAAACAAACTGTATAGTACTTATAAATGATTTGCAAAATAGCAAAACAAAAGCGGTGTTAATATTCTAAACAACACAACTCATACATAATTAACACCACCCTTTCCGGCGTGCCATTTTTATTTAGATTAATCGCTTTTTGTTACAATGAAATAAACATAAAAATGGGACGCCGCATCCCTAAAGAGTCATACTCTTGTTCAGCGCAGTTGGGTGACGTCATATCACGTCATGCGTAACGAGATATAAAAAAAAAAAACAACTCCCATACAGACTGTAAAGTTATCAAATGTTTTGTTGGATACGAGATATTGCATGGCTGAAAATACAGAAAGACCTAGAGAAATTAAGATCTAAGATAACGACTGTTTAAAATTCTAGCATACAATAAAAGTGTATTTCATATTGCACTCTTGACATATCTGTTTTTAAGGTGGGAAATCATCTAATGCCTTCTTTTTACAGACTAAAAACACACCTGTATTCCATCAGTTGACCTTTGTGCTCTAAAATAACGGATTTCCCTTTCAGAATAACACGACCCATGGCACCAGTAGACTTCGGCCCTACGGCTGTCAGCCTCTACACGGCTCGTCAGCTTTCTACCTATTGCTCGTCGTTCGTGCATGAGGGAGGATGCGACCACGTCCAGTCCTCCTCGCCCCGGACCATGACCTAACCCAGGGCCCAGCACCAGAGATTGCCGCCATCGATTGCACCCACGAAGACATGGTGGTGCTCCGCCCAAGAGGGGCACACCTCCACCTATGCCTATGCTCCACCTTATCCTCCGGGCGAAAATGTCATGTGATCTATATACTGAAAGTTTTCAGGTGGATTTTTTGATTGAAGTTCACGCCGTAACCGTTCACATATTAATTCCTGATGGACATTGTTGTATAAAATTCGTATAGATTTGTATCTAAACAAGCTGCTTCGGATGCACAGAACATCTCTACTTACAAACTTAAAATATAGCGTCATTGGTTCTGCCCATTCGAGGCGTTGCTTAGAGTTTCTTATCTTTTTTAAAGGCTTGTGTTTGATCTGTATAAGGCCTGATGATGTGATTTGTATCTCTAGTATTTACAAAACTGGACAATTTATGTGGAATCATTGTTTCAATGGCGCGATCTCGGTAGAATTGAGCTGAGAATGTTATTGCTGTATCGACTGCCTCAGCGAAGCTTGCCGAGAAGGCTTACTCGATACATTTGCTGCCAAATACTGCAAGAATGTGCAAGAATGAGTTACATATTGTATCGGAAAACAAAATTTAAACTGTGTTCTGTATCAAAAATACTAACTAATAAACTTTCTAGATTCCTCCTACAAGGTGGACCGATGACCTGATAAGGGTTGCGGGAATCCGATGGATGTGAGACGTACAGGACCGTTCATTGTGGCGACACTTGGGGGAGGCCTATGTCTAACAGTGGACGTCTTTCGGCTGAAATGATGATGATGACTTTCTAGACTTGACATTGATCAAATGCACAAACTAATGAATAGAATCTTAATAAACTAGGGCTCCTCACCATCAGCAATTGCATCACTGCTTACTATCAGTTGGGATCGCAGTCAAGCACTAGCTTAGTTCAATTAGACCGACGCACACGTCTAAGTGTGGAACGATTTAATGTAATTCTAGCTTTAGGTTTTTATTAACTAAACCCCACTTTAGTTTTTTCGAATGCATTACACGGTTCAGTACTACGGTAACTTTTTCAAATAATCCCGTAGCCCTAGTAGACATCGGCTCTAACGAGACCCATCAAAAGGAGCCCCACCGTAGTACTGTTTAAGATGTGTGCTGCCTGTAGTTGAGATATGTGAATTATCAGTGTATTTCCCTTTGTAGAATTCCAAGCATAACTAATATTATGTTTGTAGGATTTCAAGCTTGATATTATGTTTATTGTATTAGAGCTGATTCAATAGCAGACTTGCCAGAACAATAGGCTTACTGCACGTCAATGATTTCCGAACGGTCCAAATGCATACATATTTGTATGGTCAATAGTATTATTGATATTGGTTCTGAAACATGGTTTTTAAGAGAGTCCTTCCCGATCCGTCAATCGTCAACATGATGGCTGAAAAATTTGTTGTTTCATCCAATAAAATTTTTGATAAAATGGTAACTTGAAAAAAAAAGAGAGATAGCGCCTGGTAATCTCCAATATTTCACAAAACATGTTCCAGTAAATACGTGTTTTTGTTCGTGTTCATGCAAAATAGGTCTTTACAGGATTATTTTAACACAAACCGTTTTTAATTCAATATTAACCTAGATAAGTTGTGTTACAAAAATATCTGGAAAAAGATGTTTAATGTATCTAATAATATCGTCATAATCAATCTGATAGATGGCCGCTGTTAAGCCTATGCCATTAAATTTGGTATCTCTAAATGCTTTTACTACACATACACTTCTAAAGTGAGACTGGATTGTTAATTATTAAAACCTCCGTACAAAAGGCGGTCTTAATACCATAAGCATTAATCTCATGATACTAAGAATTATGCTGTTATAACTTTTACTGTAGACAAAAGATAAGCTCGGTAACTTGAATGAAAACGCAAACAAGCTGCTTCGGATGCACAGAACATCTCTACTTACAAACTTAAAATAAATAGCGTCATTGTTCTTGCCCATTCGAGGCGTTGCTTAGAGTTTTTTTAACTTTTTTCAAGGCTTGCGTTTGACCTGTATAGGGCCTGATAATGTGATTGCTTGTATAAAAGTAAGCAGCTTTCTTTCTTCCTTTCTTTGTTTCTATTTCAGCCGGAAGACGTCCACTATTGGATATAGGCGTCTCCCAAGTGTCGCCACAATGAACAGCCCTGTGCAGTTCGCATGTACAAGATGGATCGATGACGTGGTAAGGGTTGCAAGAATTCGATGGACTACTAGATCACTCACATACTAAATTTCACTTAAATCTGCGTGACTTTTTCCTCAGATGACCACCTGAGACATTAATCTACATGGTTTTTATATGATTTGACTATTATATGTGTTGATACTATACTTTAAAGACCTGTTCACGACTTCGGTCTTAGCAGTGAGTGGCGAGTGGGGCGGCACCGAAAAGCAAGCGCGGCGCTATGAGCGGCGTCTCGTGACGTGATTCAAAAGCAAGCACGGCGCTATGAGCGGCGTCTCGTGACGTGTTTCAAAAGCAACACGGCGCTATGAGCGGCGTCTCGTGACGTGTTTCAAAAGCAAGCGCGGCGCTATGAGCGGCGTCTCGTGACGTGTTTCAAAAGCAACACGGCGCTATGAGCGGCGTCTCGTGACGTGTTTCAAAAGCAAGCGCGGCGCTATGAGCGGCGTCTCGTGACGTGATTCAAAAGCAAGCACGGCGCTATGAGCGGCGTCTCGTGACGTGTTTCAAAAGCAAGCGCGGCGCTATGAGCGGCGTCTCGTGACGTGTTTCAAAAGCAACACGGCGCTATGAGCGGCGTCTCGTGACGTGTTTCAAAAGCAAGCGCGGCGCTATGAGCGGCGTCTCGTGACGTGTTTCAAAAGCGAGCGCGGCGCTAAGAGCGGCGTCTCGTGACGTGTTTCAAAAGCAACACGGCGCTATGAGCGGCGTCTCGTGACGTGTTTCAAAAGCAACACGGCGCTATGAGCGGCGTCTCGTGACGTGTTTCAAAAGCAAGCGCGGCGCTATGAGCGGCGTCTCGTGACGTGTTTTAATAATTCCATACTTTTGTTCTTACCGCTCACCGCCCCACGCTTAGCTACCGCTCACAATGGCAAGGTCGTGTACGGGCCGTAAAAGAAACTGACCTCTGAGTTTACTTCAATGTTTCTTCTCAGCAGGCCCGCCACTTATCATGTTTTTTTTTTTTTTTTCGATGGGAAAAATCATCTTATGACAACCCCCGCTCTTGGGCGGAGCGGGAGATAGTGTCAGACTCTTACTGACTAAAAAACCCATCCCGTTCCTTCAAGCCTTCATACCGGGGCTCGAGCACCCTTTCGGATAACCCTGGCCCCAGTAGGCTTCGACCCGGCTGGGCCCCTGCTGTTGCTGACAACTCCTTGAGGCGCGCGGGAACAGCGCGCGCCGTCGACGACTTGGGCTTGGTCCGGACTGTTACCGGACGGCTGGACAGCGAGCTACCCATTGCTCACTGTCCGCAAGCCCGCGCCTACGGTGGCTGGAAATCGGGATCGGAATCCCGGCGGCGGCGGTGAGAGCGCCGTTGCCTGATGCGGTCGGCCTCCTCCTTAGGGTCGGCCTCCTCCTTAGGCCACTTATCATGTGATTCCTCCGCAGGTAATATTCTATCATGTGATTCCTCCGCAGGTAATATTCATGTACCATACATTTTGTACTTATAGCGTTTGGTGGGGAAGCTAACAGAAAAGTCATTTTTCTATGCAGACAGGACAGTCAGCTGCAAGGCACCAACTTCTACTTATGTTTAAATTTACGAGTAAAACTGTTCTATGTAACCACTGTGCAAAAAAAAAAAATATCCGACTATTTTAAGTGTCTTTAAGGCTACAGTGAATAGGCTCTTAATAAACTAGTGCAACTCACCATCAGCGATTGCATCACTGCTTACCATCAGGTGAGATCGCAGTCAAGCACTAGATGCTACTATCAAAAAATATTCATTACTTAAACAGTAACACGGTGTACAGCCAGAAATAGTAATCCACAAAACCTTTCTGTACAAAATAGTTAACTTAAGTAAACGGAGCGAAGTTTTACACCGCTACAAAATATTGTTGTTCTATTGATTTTCAGTTGCAGTGCAAGTAGAAGCTTGTTTACCAAGAAATCAGTTAAAGATGAGCAGATATCTTTGGGGAGATATTTTTACTGTTACTGTGGACTTGCGCATCAAATAATAGAGCTATTTTATGGCTAAATTAATACATATGCGTTAGAGGAAGTTTTGTGGTATAGCGTGATGCTGATAAAACTATCCTTATTCTGAACTAGCTTTTGCCCGCGACTTCGTCCGCGTGGAATAGTGACTTCCGGCAGAAAAGTATAGATAGCTGTGCCCGCGTCTCCGTCAGCGTGTAACTCCTTGTGTATTAAGTTAATGTATTGGTAATATTTATTATTTTTATTTATATTGGTAATATTGTTTAGATCACGTTCACATGAGGCTTAACCCTTTATAAGACACAGAACTTAAAAATATTTATTGCTTTTAAACTTTATAATAATGTGTTAAGGTTCAAATTTTGGTGGCAATATAAGTACCACTGCCTTATAAAGGTAAGGTAAAGGTACCTATAAAACGAAAATACTTCAGTGCAAAGCTTCCGGGTAAACTATATTGAAAGTTGACCCGTCCGGCACGTGAACATAAAGATTTTTAGAACTGCTAACACGGGAGAGAGCAACATACAACTGACCATGCGAGAAACAACTGACACTGAGATCTACTCCAGCAACACCAAAAGTCTGCCCTTGAGCCTTGTTAATTGTCATTGCATAACACACCGATACTGGGAATTGCGTCCTTTTAAATTGGAATGGAAAATTATTTGGTATTAAGGGTATTCTGGGAATAAAGACGGTTTCTCCTGCACCGCAACCTGTTAAAATTTGAGCCTCGATTATATTTTGTTGCAACTGGGTTACTTTTAGTCGAGTTCCATTGCAAAGTTGTGGTGGTCTTAAATTTCGGAGCAGAATAATCGGTATCCCAATTTTTAAACAAATTTTATGAGCGGTAAGTCCGGGCATATTTAAAGAATTTAAAAATTCTATCGGGTAATTAGTGGCTTCTTGTTCATCGACCATTCTATTTATTGATCTATAAACTTTGCTTTCCCCCTGTATATTCGACAGTATTTTGTTATTGATCTCAGATGCCTGGTCATTGCGAGGAGTTAAAATAGATCTTTCGCATAGCCAAGAATTGTCCCTATTTAATATATTTGTTACGTCACCGTAAACCGACGATATAAGATGTGGTTGAGATTGCACCATACAACATAATTCAGGCGTCAGAATAAGTTTTCCTTGGTGTAGTTGTGGATAGGTACCTTCACCAATCTTTAATAATGTGTCAGAAAATTGACTATCATCCGGGTTATCTCCAGTTCTCACTCGCATATTTATAGTCAAATGCACCGATTGTATATCACGCCATAAATAAGAGCTTTTCAGGCAAGCCCTAACCTCATCAGCTCGGGTTCCCCGTGGTATTACTGGTAAGGTTTGTCGGAAATCACCACAAAATAAAACCGTGATACCGCCCATTGGTCGATCATTTTGTCTTATATCCCTTAAAGTTCTGTCTACCGCTTCTACTCCTTTTCGATGGGCCATCGTACATTCATCCCATATGATTAAACTACACTCGCGTAATACCTTAGCTTTGTCGCTATTTCTTGAAATACTACAGGTTGGACTTTCCGTGCGATCTAAATCAATTGGTATTTTAAACATACTGTGAGCAGTTTTACCTCCTGGTAGCAATGTTGCAGCTATCCCTGATGAAGCTACGGCAAGAGCAATTTTACGCTGATTTCGAACATAAGCCAATATTAATTTAGTCAAAAAGGTTTTTCCAGTTCCTCCAGGTGCATCTAAAAACCATATTGTTCCCAAATTATTTTGAACACTATTGCACACGCGGTCATAAACTGAACGTTGTTCTGCAGTCATCATTGGGACACCGTTTTCTAATGTTGTCAGCAGTTCCATTAAATTGTAACCAATCTCTGCGGAATATTCCCTATTAGTTACCTCTCCGACTGAGGTTGGTGTTGGCAAACCATATTCACAGAGTGATTTACCGCCTACTGCTGTTAAGTCATCCTGAAGAGCTAATAAGCACTGATTTATGGCAAGATCACGGAAATTATCATTAGTTGTGCCTTCATCATTGTTAGGTATATTTCTAAGAAAGTCTTCTGCAAATTTTTCTTTATATTTTTCCCATAATTTTACAGCATCTGACAAATTACAAAATATGAGTAATGTTACAAATAAATGGCGTAACCGTCGTGGATTATCACTAACACAGGATTCTGCTAAAGCGTCATCCCAATGCTGATCATTTTCAAGCAAATGACGTGCTTGGCAAGCTGCTTGATAAGTGGGATAAACAACATCGTCTACTTTTCTCAAATCTATAAATGAGGTTGGTCCTCGCACGGTATGTAATAATAATCGCAAATAGAAACACTCAGCGTTGTTAGGATGAACGGTGTACACTCTACCAAGAACATGTTCTTTAAAAATACCTGACTCGCCATCTACAGGCCTGCCACGGCGTCTTCGATTAAAGACACCCCGTTGCTTATCGTAGGTATAATACGATGGAACTTCCTCATACAAAAGAGATTTTGCAAAATCATCAGTTTGGCAAAGTCGAAAGAATGCTAATAAAGTTGTTTGTCTAGGGTTCTCTAACCGTTCTGTGAAATTTTCGGCGTTGAAATATATACGTTGGCCGCCTTCAAGATGAACATCCAGATGAGTCACAGGTGGATATCTTTCGTGAATGTTGAAACTTAAGATCCGCCACACAGCTTCTGAAGAACTTATATATCTGCCTGACTGAAATCTTGTAACTTCATCATGTTCATTTCTCAAAGCAAATGTAGCTTGGTCACTGCCCTTATTAATATACTTACAAATATATTTTATTGACTCTACACTATTACACATTTCAACATTTATGTGAGCTTGAAATGCTCTGGACAACACAGGAGAATACGGAACGACCCACCTATTATCTAAAGTAACTTGTTGTCCAGACACTCGCTTTTCAACAGTAAAACCACCATTATCTCTTGAACGGCGACGATATAATGGGTATCCATCATGTCCTGTTACAGTGTCATCCACTAAGGCTTTTGGATATCTTTTAGTGCAACGACCGTCTTGCATGCAAGGAGAATTCCCGTTAAATGCACCACATGGACCATGTATCATATGAGTTTTAACAATGTCGTATAACACGGGATCTGCAATCGGACTTGGAATTTCAGCACTGATTAAACTGTCTACATCATTAGGTCGAACCTTATCTTTTAACCAAAGCAGGATATGTGCGTGAGGTAAGCCGCGTTTTTGCCATTCAATACTATACATATAACACAATACTTCTCCAAAAATGTTATCTTTGGTAAGTAGATCTATCATTGATTTTAATTTTAAATGAAAAACTCTTGCTATGATATCATGGCGGTCATGCGGTGCTTGACCCTCAAGAAGCTCCCGAGTAATTTCATCCCACTTAGGATTGGTAGTTACAGTAATAAATAAGTCGGGACGTCCATATTTTCTTACGTAACAAAAAGCATCTTGAGTACGTTCGTGCATGTATCGTGGACCACCAGTAAAAGAAGAGGGCAAAATAACTAAACGACCCATATTCACCGTATCGTTATCTTGCTGCATGGCGTCGCGAAGGTGCACGTATTCTTCAGCGCGCAGCTGCCTTTGATTAGATCGTATATAAACTAATCTTTCGGTTTCAATTTTTGCGTACATGTCTACAATAAACTGATTGAATAAGCCACGAAAACGTTGAAAGTATACAAACCTATTCCGTCTTACTTGCAAGTGGTAACAGTAAAATTGAAGGCATGAAATCTTTTTATTATAATTAGGTGCGCCTGTACGCGGATCAGTTTGGTATAAAGCAAAATTATAACCATCTTCCCCTCGACAGTATATCAAAGGATATTGCAAACTGTCGTAAGCCCTGTGGGTTTCATAAATACGTTGCAAACGATTATCTCTGGAACGGATAACGATATCACGCCTATCACATTCCTGGTCGACCAATACCACAGCAACTTCATTCGTGGATGGAGCATTATAACGCCCAGGGTGTTCCTGAGTTGGACGCCTATCGGCATTTATAACAATTTTATAATTGTTATCATCATCTCGAGGAAGAGCTTCTAATGCCGATTTAAAACTGCATACATACGAATTAACCTGATGCAACATGTTCTGAAGTTGTGATATGAGTTCAGTATTTAAATTCGGGAAATATTGATTTCTTATATTCGACTGTTCGTTGTAGTCGGATACAAAATATATTTGAAGAAACTTAGGTTGGTTTTCAGGCAAAAGGGATCCTATCAAATGGTAAACCTGACCTTGTATCTTAAAAGTAGGCATGAAATGACCTTCTGAGATTTGTTGAGCGCCAAAGGATGTCATTTGAAATGCACTATTATAAGTGCGAATATTATCTAAAAACTGTTTAGATTGTATATGTTCCCCTAAAAGTAGTGATTTCAAAGGTTCCGGTGGGTCTTCGAATGAAGGCAAATTTATTTTACCTGTAGAACAACAGAAACCAGCTGACTCCTTACTCCACTTTGCAGCATTACAAAAACGACATACCACGTTCATATCGCCTATTACAGAAGATGATCCGTAATCAATTGTGAGGTTATAAGCAAACCCACTTTTATATTTGTCGGACCAAACCACCGAATTTCTAGATTGATCTTCTATGTGTACATCTAAGTTATTAAGGCTATGTCGAAATCTGTCTGCAGTAAGACGGGCCTCTCGCTGTTCATCCGTTTCAAGAGACCGAATATTTTCGATTCTTAATCTTTCATTAGACAAACTTACTGATCGTTCTTGTCTCAAAGAATTATAATATTCGCGTACCGACTCTAGTCGTTGTTCATGCTCATGTGCGTCTTCGAGAGATCGAATAACATTATGGTGCACCCTATCATTTGTCAAACGGTCTTCATATTGAGTTAAAGTTTCAGATTCTCGAGATAAAATATGACGTTCGCGGTCAGCTGTGAGACGCAATTCCCTCTCAGTGTAGGTTTCTGACTCGCGAGACAATATATGACGTTCGCGGTCAGCAGTGAGACGCAATTCCCACTCAGTGTAGGTTTCTGACTCGCGAGATAGTGTATGCCGTTCGCGGTCAGCAGTGAGACGTAATTCCCTGTCAGTGAAGGTTTCTGACTCGCGAGATAATGTATGCCGTTCGCGGTCAGCAGTGAGACGCAATTCTCGTTGTGACGCAGTTTCAGCATCTCGGGATAACACATGTTGTTCTCGGTCAATGGTAAGCCTCAGCTCTCGTTGAGAAGAGCTTTGAGACGCCCGTGATGTAGCTCGTCTCGCTCTGTCAGCTGCTAATCGCATCTCTCTCTCTGGAGAGCTTTCATTGGCTCGAGAGGTTGAGGCACTAACTCTCATAGAGTTTAACCGATGTGCTCTTTCCTCTGCCGATTCTTGAGAACGCGCATTTCTCATCCTTTTAGCATCTCTCGAATTTCGAGATAAAGATGGTCGTTTTTTAGGTGGCATTGTGTATTTTTAATCGACGGTAACTGAAGCTACCTTACACTTACAATTATATATAGTAATTATGTAATAATTACGAAAATAAACTATTAATATAATTAAACACTACCAATTACGAAAATAAACTATTAATACAATTAAACACTACCAAAATAACTAATATAATAATTACGAAAATAAACTATTAATATAATTAAACACTACCAATTACGAAAATAAACTATTAATACAATTAAACACTACCAAAATAACTAATATAATAATTACGAAAATAAACTATTAATATAATTAAACACTACCAATTACGAAAATAAACTATTAATACAATTAAACACTACCAAAATAACTAATATAATAATTACGAAAATAAACTATTAATTTAATTAATCACTACCAAAACCTCTTATACCTAAAACTAATAATATATTTAAACACTACCATAATACCTATTATATAAAATAACAACAAAACAAATCTAAAAATAAATTATTCAAAGACTAAAAGTCGTGCTGATAAGCACGGTTTGCAAATAACAATTATTGGTTGTCAATAAGGTCGAACAGTCTGAACGTCTATTCGCATCAACAGCCAAATATTGAATGACGCTCGAGCGCTCGTGGCCTTCGCTGCGTCCCCGGCTGGGGGCGCGGCAAGCGGTGTCAGGGCTTCGCCCTCTGACCGCGGAGTCCGTCCGAAGCCTGCCACAACAGGCTTGTCGCTGGGTTGCCTAGTGACGGCATGGAATGTAGAGCGGGGCTCTATGTGTGTTTTGCTTGTGTGTGTGTACTGTAGGCGCGTCGCGACGCTGTTGTTCGCAGCGTCGCTTCTTCACGACATACTGGCGGTCAGTCACCGCCAGGTGAGACCCCTAGAGGAAGCCCGGCGGGGGACGACCAGCGACAGTATGCCGGCTTGTTACGAACCTACAGTAGGAGGTGTGACCCCCGTCTAACCCGCTTCCAGAGCTAGCCGGTTACGGTTCAGACCGCAGGGACGACTTATGTGTGTGTGTGAGTGGCAATGTATTGTGTAACACTACTCAGTGCACGTGCACCGAATAGTTAGCTTGCGCTGCCCTTTCGGTGCGTGTGTTCGGTGTGTGTTTAGTGGCGAGTGAGTGATCGATTCGCGCCGTGCCTATATTAACTTAGCACACGGCGTTCATCGGGTGCGAGTACGAATGTAGAGTCTTATTGTTTGAGTAGGCCGCGTGTAGACTGGTACGGCCTACCCAGGCGTCAGTCCGGGAGGGGTGAAGGTGGGGACTCGCTGCCCGCAATCAGATCGCGGGGGAGTCTTCTCGCGTCGGGGGGGCGCGCGTGCCAGGGCGCCAGGTGTTTGACGTGTGGCCAAGCTGAGGCGTCGGCACGCGCGAACATTCCCTTCGCGAGGCGTCGCACAAACTCATCCAGGCTCTCAATCCCGAGGTCGCGTTCGATGATGTCGCTCCTCACATAGCGAGGGGCGTCGACGACTCTTCGCAACGCAAGGTGTTGCTGCGCGCGGAGTCTGTCGCGGCTCGTCTCGCTAGTGAGGGCGAACCAGGCTGGGGCGGCGTACGTCAGTACTGGGCGAATATACGCTTTGTATATGCCCAGCTTGACGCGCGCCGGGAGGCGGGACGAGAGCGCTGGTTTGAGCAAGTTACGAACGACTCTCCCCTGCGTGACGACATTGCGGACATGCGGCCCCATAGTAAGCCGTCGGTCTATGGTCACGCCCAGGTACTTCGCCCGGGGCGTCCACTCGACCTCGGCTCCGCTGAGTTTCAGACGTGGTGGGAGGCGCACTGATCCTGTGACCAGCGCCTGCGTCTTACCCACGTTCACCGACAGTCGCCATTTGGCGAGCCACTCTGGGATTTGGTCTAGCGCGCGCTGCATCTTCGTCGCCGCGTACCTGGCGTTCATAGAGGTGGTGATGTACGCGGCGTCGTCGGCGTACAGCGCGAGCGTGGCGTCCTCTGTCGTCGGTATGTCGTCGGTGTAACGTGAGTAACACGCCGGCGAGACGCAGCTCCCTTGAGGCACGCCCGCTCGGATAGGTCGAGGGGCGGAGAGCGCGCCGTCGACCACCACTCTGAAACACCTGTTAGACAGGAAAGCTTGGACCACTTTCACGACTCTACGGGGCGTGGTAGAGGTGGTTAATTTATAAACTAACCCCTCATGCCACACGCGATCGAAGGCTTTTTCCATGTCGAGGAATACTGCCACCCCGTACTCCTTCCTATTCATTGTTGATGACAGGAGGTGCAGTACCCTCGACAACTGGAGCGTCGTACTGTGTTCCGCCCGAAACCCGAATTGTTCCGGCCGCGGAGTAATGTGCGGGGTGAGGTGTCGCAGCAGGAGACACTCGAACACCTTAGAGATGGTGGGCAGCAGGGTGATGGGTCGATAGCTTTCCGGTTTGAGGGGATTCTTTCCCGCCTTGGGCAGCATTATGACGCGCCCTTCCTTCCAGGATGTGGGGAAGACCCCCGTGCGCAGTATCCCCGTGAACAGGCGCGCCAAGGCCGCGACCGTGCGGTACGGCAGGTGGCGCAGCGCTGTATTGGTGATACCGTCGGCACCGGGGGCCTTGCGAGGCTGCGTGCGTAGGATGGCGCGTCTCACTGCGCCAGGCGAGAAGAAAATCGGGTCCTCGTCGGGAGCTATCGGCGAAGCGAAGTAGTCCCTAAGGTGTTGCTCCACCGCTGCGACGTGGTCGAGTTCGTTGGTCGGGTTCGGGCTAAACTGACGCTCCAGGTGCTCTGCAAAGACCTCCGCTCGGTCCTCAGCTACGTACCTGAGGGCCCCGTCGTCTGTTTGCAGAGGGCGCACCGGAGCTGGGGTATTCGTGAGCTGGCGGCACAGTCTATGTGTCGCTTGCCAGTCACATGCTGCTCCGTCAATTTGTACCTCCCAACTCTCGGCGGCTAGGGCCTCCAACTCGGCCTTTACCTTTGCCGCGAGACGGTTAAGCTGCGTTTTTAGGGCGGGGCAGCGCAGCTGTTGCCACTGCTTGCGTAGGCGCCTCTTCTGGGCGACCATTGCTTGGACTCTGGGTGGTAGGGGAGGCTGGAGCCCTCTCCCTTGCGGCTGCTGTAAACATGTCGCCTCTTCTAAGGCGCATTGCACGCAAGCAGTGACGTCATCCGCTAGTGCGTCGACGTCTGCGGCGGTAACGATGGGCCGAGTTGGCGTGGTGGTCTCAAGCTTTTCAGCGTACTTGGTCCAGTCTATGATTCGACGTGGCGCTGTCGGCTTCTGTCGGGTCGGCATCCCCGATAGGACGACGAGTACAGGATGGTGATCTGATTGTAGCTCGTCGTCAATGACCTGTTGTGTGATCTGGCAGTGTACCCCTGTATGGACCACAATGTCCAACACGTCGGGCATGTGCAGCCGGTTTTCCGGGTAGTGGGTTGGCGTCTCAGGGCCGGACACTGTGTATCCATAGGTCTCCGAGTCGTCGAAGAGCCGTCTCCCCTCGTTATTTCCCTGCAGAGCGTTCCATGCCGGGTGCTTGCAGTTCATGTCGCCGGCGAGGATGGCTGGCGAGTCGGCGTCAAATAGTGTGGCCCTCAGCTCGTTAAGGTCTAGTCGAACTGAGGGCGGCTTGTAGCAGGCGACTCGAGCGCGGACCCCCCGCCTTTTTATACCTCCCGCCACGACGCGCGTCGAGCGCGGCAACCGATACACAAAAATAATCCTTATAGCATGACTCTGTATTCACGCGCGATGACTTATTATTTCATGTATAACTTTGGTGTTTCTACACCGATTTACATGATTCTTTTTTTATTGAATAGGTAATAATGTTAACTTTTTTTAATTAGGGATGAGTGATAGTGTTGTAAACGTTAGAGTAGACAAATACAATCAGAAATCTCCGAATTGCCAAGCTATCGGGAGTTTCACGTGTTATTGTGAGTCAACCATAAAAGATAGACATATGCTGTCGAGGAATATTTTTTATATAATTTTAGGGCGAATATTTCCGTCATACATGATTTCTATGTAGCTTTAACCTATAAGCCTGCACACGCGACGGAAGCTTAAAAAATGGAGTATCTTCTCCCGTTTTCCCAATATTTCCCTTCACTGCTCTGCTCCTATTGATCGTAGCGTAATGAAAAGTATACTATAACCTGCCCAAGAGTATGAAGAATAATTGTGCCAAATTTCGTTGAAATCCGTCGAGTAGTTTTTGTTTCCATAACGAATATACAGACAGACAGACAGACAGACAGACAGACAAAAATTTTACTGATTGCATTTTTAGCATCAGTAGCGATCCCTAACCACCCCTTGATAGTTATTTTTTAAATATATTTTATGTACAGAATTTACCTCTCTACAGATTTATTATAAGTATAGATTATTACTGGCCAACCTTTCGGTGTTTTACACATTATATTTCGGAGAGTGTGCGCAGGAATTGCATGACTTGATTCCGCCATCTCATTTCTACCATCGGACAAACCGACGCACGGCGAGTATCCACCCTTGCGTTGTTGAAACATCTAAGCGTTTCGCCTCGTCATTTATACCGCATACATCGAAGGGCTGGAACAGTTTGCCTGCTGCGGTCTTCCCGTCTGATTATAATTTAGGTGTCTTCAAGGCTAGAGTGAATAGTAATCTTAATAAACTAGTGCGCCTCACCATCAACGATTGCATTACTGCTTACCATCAGGCGGGATCGCAGTCAAGTACTAGTTTAAAACAGATAAAAAAAAAACTTTTTTCTCACCAAATAGAAAGCGATGAAGTGGTCGACGATGGAACACGCTTGCCTAGAAGTTACTTATACACTCTTGACTTTTTTTGAGAGACCACTACCTCGCCTGATGAAAATGACGATGTGGTTGACGATGGAGCCTTTTCCGGGAATTTCACGCCTTCGCTATTGTATTTCATATGATGTAAAGATATGTAGCGTTATTTTAGACGTTGATGCCATTTTTTTTTCGATGAGAAAAATCATCCAATGACAACCCCCGCTCTTGGGCGGAGCGGGAGATAGCGTCACACTCTTACTAACTAAAAAACCCATCCCGTTCCTTCAAGCCTTCACACCGGGGCTCGAGTGCCCTTTCGGATAACCCTGGCCCAGTAGGCTTCGACACGGCTGGGCCCCTACTGTTGCTGACAACACCTTGAGGCGCGCGGAAACAGTGCGCGCAGTCGACGACTTGGGATTGATCCGGACAGTTACCGGACGGCTACTTTGATTCCAAAAATATAATTTCTTGTATCGCTTACCATCTAAAATTTGAAATAGTGGTCAAGCGCGAGAAATGGAATAGCGTATCAATCAAAAAATGAGTGAGCATAGGGTAAAAGAACAAATAACACACATAATTTTTATTATGTATGTTGCCTTTACTATAATTTGATGTGTATGAGAATTTTTGTTACGTTTAAACTAGGTAGTAATAGAATATTTAAACGTCCATAACAGCGTAGCTTAAGTTTGTTATTGGCGTAACAACACATCGTATTACCTAACTATATAATACTCTTTTGGAATTAAAACTAAAAGCACTCAGATTGGCTCAAGCATTCAAACTGCGGAGCGTACGTTCTACTCATTGTTAGTACGTACACACTTCTCATATTATAGTACCTTAATACTTTCTGAAGTAGTTGCTCTAGCATTAGTTATTTTAATTCATAAATAATATAGACTAGTGCATGATAGCGATTCCGCCTGATGGTAAGCAGTGATGCTCGTCGTTGATGGTGAGTAGACGTGGGAAAATTGTGTCATCTTTGCAATTAGAACATTTGCATCTGAATCACTGAAATGTTCCAAAACAGTGATATGTATCATTTGGAACATTTGAAACCTCATGTTCCAAGTGTTCCAAATGATACAAATCACTGTTTTCTCATAAGATACAAACGGAACATCTGAAACATCAACTCACAAGATACAAACGGAACATTTGAAACATCGACTCACAAGGCACAAATGGAACATTAGGAATAACGGCTTAGAAAATACTAACACAGACACTGATTGTTATGAATCGTGATCTGTTACATTGCGTTATAAGTTTTATTTAATTGAAGTTTGATTTGAGAATAATTTAAAACAGATTTTGAGAATAATTTACAGCAGAATTTTTAGTTCTGCTCATAAATTGTATTTACACTATTTACGTTTTAATTTGAATTTTAAAAAGACTGCTGCGGGTTTACCGTGACGTTCAAAGTAAGATTGTTTTGTTTTTTCACCGAAACAAGATTAAAACAATTTTACTTTGAACGTCATGGTCTAGGTCCTGGTCACTTAAAGTAAAGAGTGTTTCAGTGTTCCAATTGTTCAAAATTATGGTTGTAACGGAACTTCGCCCCCGCTTCCGTTACTGCGGAAGTTCCGCAAGAAATCGTATCTTCGCATCCGCCTCCGCCTCCGCCTCTGCAAAATTTATATATTATATATTTATATAACGGAGTTTTATTTACGTCATATTTATGGAACAATACCGTGCGAGCAGCGACGCTCGATGACGATTTAGTCGTCTGGCCGCGTGTTGCGTGTGAAATGATCAAAAACAGTGTATTACAAAGTACTCTGTCAATATTATCGGCGTGTGCGTGGTAGGAACGCGGTCGGGATGGGGTGGGAGCGGGCGTAATTGACTGATAGGAATCAACCTGTCAAATTTCTTCTATTCGTAGGTTAAACTTAGTACTTTAAGAAATATGATATTATTAAATAAAAACCAGTCGATTGATAGATACTTTACTAAATTCCGAAAAATATCGAAAACTCAATTTTTCGGTACCTTGACAACATATAACTCATAAACTAAATACGAAACAATTTCTAGAACTTTCGTATCGATGTGATACGAAAGTTCAAAAAATTGTTTCGTATTCAGAAACTCCCAGTTTTGTAAAAAGATAATCATTGATTTACGGTCCAATTACACATCCGCCTCCGCTAAGATGGCCTCTGTTACAGCCCTATTCCAAATGATGCATAATTATAATATTACATTGCTGATGTTCCGATCTTTCGGAACACTAAAATGTTTTGGAACAGTGACTCGGCTCAGTAAAGAGTTACACACGCCTAATGGTGAGGCACACTAGTTTATTAAGAGCCTCTTAAACCTTAAAGACACCTAAATTATAATCGTCTGGGGAGACCGTAGCAAGCAGATTGTTAAAGTCCTTCGGCGTACGTGGTATAAACTATGAAACGTAACGCTTAGTTCGGACAATAGAGGTGTCAACAATGCCCTTAGAGCATATTTACACTTCTATCAATATGGAAATATTTATTTATATACACACAAACACTAAAAATTGAAAAGAACAATAAGGAAAAGAGTACAAAGGACCTGCTTATTTCTAACGAAATTTCTTCCAGCAGACCTGCGACAGAATAGATATAGACCTGCGGTATGAAGGCTAGAAGGAACGGGGTGGGTCTTTTAGTCAGTAAGAGTCTGACACTATCTCCCGCTCCACCCAAGGGCGGGGGATGTCAATGCATGATTTTTCCCACCATAAAAAAAAAAAAAAAAAAAGACCTGCGACAGAACAGTTGGAAGAGATATGTAGACACAGTGTGTATAAATTAAGAAAATAAATAAAATATATAATGAAATAGAAATTAATGAACTAAATATAACTATTATAATCAAAATTTTATCTCAAAATACATACATAAAAAAACATATTGTGAAACTAATCACATATTTTTAATAATTTTTTTTCGGACAACATAGCCCACACAATAACTATACCACAAATAACAATAAAAAACAATACAATCCTGTATTGTTAGTAAAAATTTATCTAGATCTAACTGCTGTTTTTTTGTGTTGGTTTTTTTTTGTTTGTAGTAGTCACCGTATTTTTTCACCAATAAAAAGCTGCTTTATTTCTGAGTGACAAAAGTTATATTTTCTGTACGCTCGCGAAGTCGCAGGCAAAAGCTTGTAATAAATAAAATAGTAATAAAAGAGTAACCATGGAGTCTCTTGCCAGCTCATCTCTATTGGACATGAGCAATTGGAACCATCCACTTGCTTCTGACATTTTATAAGTGCCCATCCATTATTTTTATTTCACATGGGTCTATGTGAAATAAAAATAATTTTTAATTTCAATTTATTCTCTAAATGTTAACAATGCCTTATTAAACTTTGACCTTTAAACAATGACACAAACAGCAATGGCCGTTGGCAAAAAAAAATCACGACATATTACTTACCATATTTTTAACAAAAATTCAAAGGAACATTAAAAATTTACAGTTGGAAATTATGTTTACGTTTTGTGTTCTGTATTTAAAAATACTATCGGCTGTATTGATATTAAATATTCATAATTATGAATTATTCATTATCAGTGTAAAAATATATAAAACTGAATAAATCCATATTTTTTACCTGCTACTATTTTATTTATTTCCTACTACTTGACGGTCAGCATATTTTTAGTAACGTCTTCAGCGTACCATTGAGGTCATTTCTGCCTGAAAATTTTCAATTGAATCCTGCGGCGTGGCGCCAACACACCCTTTGAAGGTTTCGTTTCGAGTGCAAGCAAAAATTAACTTAGCGGTGGTCAGGCGGAAGTGTCATCGATGGTCCATCAATCAATCATACTTCTGTGGTCTTCACCAGATCATCGTCCACTTTTTTTACAGTGGGAAATCTAAGGTAATTTTTCATTTACACTTAAAAAACACCACAGTAATGTGCCCACTGCCACTTAAGTTTGGCGATTCATTGGGCTATTTCGATAACCTATCGATCTTGGTTCTCCGGCGGATATCTACACTGATTAATTGATATTTGGTGGTATGTACCTAATATTTTTATTATATTACTAAAATAAACAAGCCCCAATCCAACCTAACGTCAGGGAAGCATAAACAGCAAATTATCGTCATAACGTACTCACTTAAGAAACTAAATTGTTGATATTCTCAAACTTAAACGCCAACCAACTACATTTTAAAACGGAATTATTATTGGTGTTGCGCAAAAATGGCTGTTTTCGTTGTCCGAGTACGTTTCTTGGGAAATTGAAGCGAACACAGCAGAAATTCGCTGCTGCTATAGGTAAAAAGGTCGTATCTGATCAAAACACAAAACAAACAGAAGATTTAATAATGAAATGTGGAACGTTGGTTTGGTGGAACTATAAAATTCGCTTGTGTTGCTTGGTTGTAAATAAAAAACCTTTCGGCTGTTGTTTCCTGATATCAATTCTAAATAAAATTTATTTAATAAATTTCGTCTTCTTCTCCATGTCAATATACGATAGTACAGCATTTTTTTTGCACAAAATCCTGTCACTTCAACCGAATCGTTAGTGGAGACGCAGAGGTTACTTAGATTACATCACGCCAATATTATAACGGTGAACATTTTGTGTCTATGGGTACGTCTGTTACTCCTTAACGCTCAAATTTTAGGAAGGAATTTGGATGTTTTACACATCGAAAACCTTGGCCTAAAATATGAAATAGGATGGGATGTTCCCATAGGATAATCTTCTAATTCCACGCAGGCGCAATCGCTGACAAAAGCAAGTATTGCTATTATAAAGTTATTTTACGATGATCACTTATTTTCTTTTTTTTTTATTATTTATTATTTTAAACAACGTAATTTTTACACACATCATAATTACGGGAGTAAAAATGTATTCTACAGCTTCATGTCTTTTTTTCTTTTTGGTTTTTAGGATGCTGTACGAACCCTTAAAAACCTATAGGGTATCCTTTAGGGGTTCAGTCCCATTGAACTAGAGCCCTGAAAGGCACGAAGCGAAGTCTTATAGTACAAGACAGGGAGAAGTGTGAAAACTGAAAATTTGTAATTAGGTACATCACAAAAACAGCTGGTCGCGGAACGATTCAGGAATTGAACTATTTAAACAGGTAAGCTGTAACAAACCCTCGATGCACGAGTCAGCACTTGACACGTTTGTTTAAAATAACAGATACACCTGTTCCTTTTTGGGCGGCAGTTTGGAGAGAAACAACGACATTTTAGCTACAGAAATGCAATGACACTGTTTCCAGCTTATTGCTCGGTGACTGCGTGGTGTGGGCTACATTTTGCAAGCATGCAGTTATGAGCGAGAATGAACTTTTATGAGAGTTCTGTGATTTATTTTTTGGTACTTATGTTTGTTATGTATGTGTAAGTGTTGGTTTAGTTAGTATTAAAGATTAGGTTTAATTTTATTTCTGTTAACATTCTTATTTATACACACAAACACTTAAAAGTAATATGGATAGAAAGACGCTAGCGTTAAGCCATCCGGTAACTGTCTGCACCGAGCCCATATCATCAACAGCGCGTAGTGAGCCACACGGTCCTCAAAGAGATGTCTGCAAACGCTAGGGACCCAGTAGAGGCGAGCAATGGGTAGGTCGTCGTCCGACTGTCCAGTAACCGTCCGGACCGAGCCCAAGTCGTCGAAGGCGCGTACTGTTCCACGCGCGCCTCAAAGAGATGTCAGCCAACCGTAGGGGCCCAGCTGTATCGAAGCCTACTAGGCAAAGGATCTGAAAGAAAGACTCGGCCCTGGTGTGAAAGGCAACGAAGGAAAAGGAGTGGGTTTTCATTTAGCAAAAAACACCCTCCTGATCAGGCCAAAAGCGGGAGATAAAGAAAAAATAAGGGACCCAGCAGAGCTTATGCCCGCCATCTTAGTGCAGAGAGGGCTCTCTTAGTGCTCGCTTAAGTCATAAAAGAAAACCTTGTGCAAAATTTCACGCTAGTCTTAATGAAATGAAATAATTTATTTGCTATGAATGTAGGTACAAAAATATGGTATTAAGTAAGAGAAGGATTCAAAAGATTCTACCGTGAGGCATGCAAAATTTTTATAGAAGAATTAATTATGAAAAAATAAAAACAAATATTTAACTTATATTCAAATTATTAATAGACAATAAAAAATATAAATCATGCAATTTTTAAATCCATTTAGTTATAAACAATGTCAAAAATAAGTTAATAATAAAATTACTCCCAGTAGTTTCGGTCTGTGCGTTGGTATATGTCAGTCTGTCAGATTCTACTTTTATTATATAACAGCATTGATTTAGATCAGGGATGTTATGGATATGAAATTTCGGATACGGATTGGATACGGATATAGGTATGAAATTATTTCTGATTATCCGTTAATTTCGGATAATTTCGGTTACGGATATTAGATTTTTAAGCAATTTCAGAAGTCCGATATAAATACATACTATTTACTACTATACTATTTATATTTTACGACGCGACACGTTATGATAGGCTGTCATAACGTGTCGCAATTAGGCTCCGCCCCTATCCGATATTATCCGAAACTTTTATTTCGGATTCGGTTACGGTTATGGATATTATTTTATATCGGATATAGTTATGGAGCTCCGTAACATCCCTGATTTAGATACAATCAATACGTATAACTTGAAACGTCACCTAATTAATTATAACAATCCATATTCTAGCAACACTTGGGTGTATAATTTAGAGGTTCCTTAGGGATATACCAAAGACAGCAATGCGGCAGACGTACAATATGCAGACGTACATATTTGCATACACATAGTGAGGCAGTCGTTACGGCAGTATGTAATATGATTGAGCCAAGACGTATTCTGTTGCTTGGCTTACCGTATGTTGTTACAGGTAGCTGGTTCAGGAAACAACATGAACTACATAATGTCTCACGTGTATATCCTGAAAGGTTTGGCAGAAATGTAGGTATTGTGAAAGCTGTGGTTGAAATGTTGGTTTACGCATTTTTTCATTTAACCAGATAAAAGCAGTGTGCAGTAGTGGTCGAGTGCTAACGGCCCCGACCCAAGTTACGTTATAGGTCGCGGGTGCAAATCCAGCCAGGCTTATCACTTTTTGTATTCAATTTCACTACCACTGCTATAAAACGATGAAGGAAAACATCATGAGAAAACCGGCAAGTCCTAGAACCGAAAATTCGAAGACATGGAGGCCCGAGTCCCAGCAGTCAGGAACATTAAAAAGGCTGCGCTATGCATGGTTTATCATCGCTACACGAATGCACGAGGAAGGCAAAGGCGGCGTGTAGTGCTTGTGAAGCTTGCCTTGGTATTGGTACCAGACGTGATGACCACGACCACTCTGTCAAGAGTGATATCGACAAGGAAAAAGAAGCAAAGGGTGCAACAGCGAGCGTGTCATTAAAAACGACGGAATAACTTGGGGCCCTTTCAGCTTCGACAAAGGTGTTAGACAGGGCTGTATTCTGTCTCCCATCTTCTTCAATGTCTATGGAGAGTACATAATCAGAAAATCCTGTGAAAACTGGGACTGAGTAGTTAACATCGAAGACACCAAAATCTCCAATCTCCGTTACGCAGATGACACCACGCTTCTGGTCGCCAATGAAGCAGAAATCGTTGAGATCGTAGATAGAATGGAGCGCATCAGTCTGGAAATGGTCAAGATTTACCACAGCAAAACCAAGGTTATGGTAGTGGACCGAAGTGGAAAGCTACGACTCACGGGAACTCTTGGACTTGAAGTGGTTAGTGACATCACCAGCACAGGTTCTTGTGAAAAGAAAATCCTAGGCGCATAGGAATGACCAAAAGTGCAATGTCGCAGTTGCAAGGCATATGGATATGGATTTCATGCAAAACTAAAACTAAACTGTTCAAATGTTTAGTTTTCTGCATATTCAGCTACGAAGCTGAGCCTTAGACTTTGAAAAAGGCGGACCGTGACCGTATTGATGCCTTCAAGATTTGATACTGGAGGAAGATGCTTCAAATTCCCTGGACTGCTTTTCGTATAAACATTACGAGAATATAACATCAAGATTAGACTATCAACTACCTGTATGCACGGAGTACTAGAGTTTTTTGGCCCCATAGCCAGGAAAAATGGCCAAAACCTTGAACAGCTCATCATAACTGGCATGGTTTACGGCAAACGACCAAGAGGCCGTCGCCCAAATAGATGGGCAGTTCAGGTATAATAAAGGTAATAGTACGTCGTACTTTATAACGCCAAGAACCGTCACCGAGGGCGAGACACCATCTAAGAAGCTAATCCAGCGGGAAATTCACGACCTTCAGTAATGAGGAATATGACTCGAGGAGAGAACAAAAGGGTAAAAATTGGAACCCTAGTACAAAGACTTCATTGTCCCTCTGTCTATCACCAGGCTTGAAGTGCAACCTCATTAAATGCAGCTAGAGAATAGAAATTTTCACAGATAAAACATTTCTGTTGTTACTGTAAAAACAAACACCCTTCGTGCGCTAGTCCGATTCGCATTTGACCGGTTTTTTTTATTACTTTTTGAGCTGGGAAATAAATGACTTTTCCCGCTTTGGGTAGACCGAGAAGACGCGTCAGACTTTTACGAAGTAAAAACCACCTTTGTCCTTGAGTTGTCAATTACGTTCAAGAATCACCACTCTTCTAAACGTTCTCACAGCCCAAGCAAAAATATTTATATCTACCGAATTATACAACCAAATAAACAAAGGGAAAGAAAGTACACTTACATGGCTAATTACAGCTTCCATATGAAGTAAAATACAACGTACATTCCCAAGAACTTACTCGAACTAATATTAACACGAGTGTTCACCAGTTATTTAACTAGGCGTAATTATTGTACAAATTAGTATTCCCTACGAGCCTGCGTTTGTACAGATACTGGGAGAGTCCACAGTTCCATTTACGTGAGCTAATTTGCTTATCCTAAAACTAAGCTTGGCAAGTTAATGACTTATGTAGATTCATAAAATAGAAGTCATTGAACTCAAATCGCGGGAGGTTTTTGTTTGTTTAGACTTTTCCCAAATATGATTGGATTGCCTTCCAGTCAAACCGAATGAAGCTGAATACTACTAGAACAAAATTCTCATAAAAAATAAATATTATTTGTAAATTTTAAATACTTGGAATTTGGAATGTTCAAATACTTGGAATTTGGAGATGTTTAAATATTTAAAATTTGTTTTTGTTATCGTATTTTCATATTTTTATTTATTGGCTTAATAGTCTAAGATCCGATTAAGAACGACCTTCACCGGTCTGTTTAATGTATGAAACGTAATTTATGAAAAATTTTAGTGTAATAAATAATATAAAAAACAAAAAAGCAACCCAACGTTTTTATGTTCTAAAAGCTTCATACTTTCGTTTAGTAAAATTCATTAAACACACCGGAGCAAATTAAAAAAAAAAAAACTGATTGGCTAGGAATTTCTTAGGCAACCCTCCCGCGTTATATTATTTAATATACTAGATTTGTCATAAAATACGTTTCATCCATTAAACAGACCGGTGAAGGTCTTAATCGTATCCTCTACTATAACGTCGAATAAAATGTTACCTAATTATATTAGACACGTTAGTTTTTTACTCTTCTTGTGCTTAATGCATGCCGTGAGATGATGATTACTTAGGCTTTGTTTCGTCGCAATCGGTTGACTATTTCGAAAGGTATAGGTACTACACTCGCTGACTGTTATGCGGTACGAATTTCGCTGGGTCAGCTAGTCTCAAATATGTTTACATAAGTAACAGCATCCATGTCTTTGCTACTGGCTGCATTGTTCGAAGTTTTTGAACTCGTGTAGCAATGTATACTGCAGTGAAAAGGCAGTTGTACGGCCAATTTTACTTCGGAAAGCTACGTGCGCTCAATGTAGAAAAGATCTGTAAAAGATTAGGTTTAAAAGTAGAATGTCTTTGGTAGTTTCTGCTTGTAGTAGTAATGAGGGAAATTCTTGTTGCTTTTTAATGTTTGTACTGCATTTTTCTGCGGTCTTGTTTTGTTTTTTTTTGCACAAACTAGTTAGCCACATTATTTCCGATATTTGCAACTCTTGAATACCAAAATCAACAGTTGATTGACTGGTATATAATGCTTTTATCTATATAATGAAGTTTAAATCCGTACATATAATAAATCTGTAGATAACTATGATATGAAATCGACGTAGAAAACTTTTAAGCATTGTGTAACTTTATATATTACTTAAGCTTTGTTTCATTGCAATTGTTGGATTATATCGAAAGATATACTACATTCTTTGACTTTTAAGCGGTACGAAGTTTACCGGGTAAATTAGTTAATAAATAATCAGTGGCGAGCTGATGACCACCAGAAAAAAAGATTTGAAACTGAAACTCGACGATTATTTGTCTAATTTGACTGCTTTCCATTCTTTTTCGCTTATTACCATGTTATGGCCTGGACTGGGGCTGTACGCGAGAGATCTCTGCCACTAATCGCTTCCACGAAAACACGGTGTTGCTACATTCAAGTGGAACAGACTTCGACCGTACTTTTCAGTTGATATAAACAATGTTAAAACTCGACATATCCTGGATAAAAAATTTAAAAGTCTCGGATCACAATATCGGAAGAGTATGAAAAGAAAACACTTTTCCTGCCCCCCAAGCCATGTTACGATCATATCGTTTAATTCTCTTTCGTCGAATGCCTTGAGTAGGTTCTTTTTTTATGTGTGGGAAAATCATCAATCACAACCCCCGCTCTTGGGCGGAGCGGGCTTGTCATTGATGATTAGGCTTCGACCCAGCTGCCATTTCTTACAACTCCTTGAGGCGCGTGGGAACAGTGCGCGCCATCGACGACTTGGACTTGGTCCGGACAGTTACTAGACGGTCGGACATCGAGCTACAAAATGCTCGCCGTCCGCAAGCCCGTGCCTACGGTGGCCGGAAATCGGGATCGGATTCCCGGCGGCGGTGAGAGCGCCGTTGCCTGATGCGGTCGGCCACCTCTTTTGCAAGCATTACTGCTTTGCAGAAGTCGGCGACCGCCTGCCACTCTTCTTCCCTTCAGACTATGGCCTGAACCAAGGCCCGGCGCGAGAGGTCTCCATCGCCGTCGGTCACACCTCCGATTCCTTCGTTCTGACAAAGTGACCTAGCGTTAAGATGACGTCAGAACATTCCATTCCATTTTCCCGGTCTAGTGGTAGCAAGTGTTACTGAGTAGGAATACTATTTGTTCTTGGGTTGGTAGGACTTTTGCATCTTTTTATGTTTATTTCTTTATTTGACCTTCATGCAAAAAATAAATAACGAAAAAAATAATATTTGGCACACACACACACACAATTAAAAAACAAGTATGTAGTTTAAGTAAAAAAAACAATAAAATTATGTATCTCACAGCTGCGCCAAATACGTTCAATTCAACATAAATACAGATAATTACGTAACAGTTGACGTTGTAAAGCAATTCGAATGCAATTGCTTTAACTAATTTGTTATTTATTTGATGTGGTGTTATTTGTAAACGAATTCTTTTTTAAATATAATTACAGTCAATAAATAAAAAAAACTGTTGTAAAAACCCTAAATTAATTAGTTACAACTAAAGACAGAAAAAAAAATATGGCGTTAACAAAATCTTCCACTTCGCTGTCGACTATTAAGTACATAATGTGCCTGTGTAAATTATTCGTGTAAATAAAAAAAAAGGTGGGACAATAATCGCCTCGTCCTTTATACCGCGTACATCGAAGAACTGGAATAATTTGCCAGCTGTGGTCTTCCCGTCCGATTATAATTTGGGCGTCTTCAAGGCTAGAGTGAATAGGCTCTTAATAAATTAGTGCGCCTCAACTATTGCATCACTGCTTACCATCCGGTGGGATGGCAGCCAAGCACTAGTTTATCTAAACTAATATTATAAAGAGGGATTTTATTTTATTTTTGTGTGTATGTTTGTAGTAAATAAACTCAAAAACTACTATGCCGATTCCAAAACTTCTTTCACTATTGGAAAGCTAGATTCACCCTGAGTAATATAGGCTATATTTATTCCCCGTGCAAAGCCGGGACGGGCCGCTAGTATCAGATTAAAAAAAAGTAATGGCTAGGAAAAAAATATTGGTTAACAATAAAGAGAATCTTTATCCATACAGGGTTATTTGTAAAACACTAACAACATTTCAGGACTATGTTACTAACATCATAAACAACAACTTTTGTACTACGACTTTTAAAAATGTATCATATTATTTTATAATAATGATACATTTTTAAAAATATTATTTTAATATTATTTATACTATAAACATAGTCCTGAAATGTTGTTAGTGTTTTATAAATAACCCTGTATATCTCTCATTCTAAGAATGATAATATATGCATTCCTGTAACTGACACCCAACAACTTTAGCCCTGGTTGTTCGTATACTAAACCGATTTATTAAAAATCTTGGAAAAACCATTCTACAAACTGAAGACTCAGAGGATCTACGAAGAATACGGAATACTCTGAAAATCTACCTAACACTACAGCTTAAATTTATCGGTATTTCCATAAAATTTACACTACGTAAGATACAGGAATAATATTAAATATCCAAGGTGACGAAGGCATTAATAAGGAAGTGCTCATATAAAATTAATAACATTATAATAACGTTCAACACGAGAGCATTATATGTCTCACTAAATTAGCTCTAAAACGCTGGTGTTGCAGTATTTTATGCACTAAATTATGATAATAATGCTGCTGATGCCAGCATTTATTTAGTGCAACATGCGTTGGTTGGTAATTTGATGTTTTAATACTGTACTACGGCCACAGTGTGTCAAATACGTATAATTTATAGGTTTTTATCAAAAGTTCAGACAGTAAACAGTCATAAATAAGGCACAACTTGTTTTTCGGCTTACGGTCCTTGCTTTAAGAGGCCTAAAAAGCTATTTTTAGAAGCACTTTAGGACAGATAAAAAATAGTATTCTTGATGTGTGACCTTTTTTCTTACATCTTTTTATCCCACTACAGGGCAAAGCCCCAAAGTCCTTCCAGACGTTCTTCTCTTATCATGTATCCAACTATCACTCGTGGTAATCGTCCAGATCATCCCGCCACCTCTTTCTAGAGCATCGACAGTGTTTTCCCTCTGAAAGATGCCACTGCGTCGCAAAGCGGCTTTCCCAATGGTCTCTGTGCATGCGACTGACTAGAGCCGCTTAATCCCATTTGAGCCTGACAGCCTTTTTGGCCACGGGTAAAGAAATAAATAATAGACTTTTTAGAGCATCAACTTGATCAGCCCGTATGAAGCAAAGAAACCAAAATAGTACTACATAGGCGGACTTAATGCCATGGGGCATTCTCTATCAGTCAACTTTTAGGTTAAACAGTGTGGTGGACACGGAAGTGTTTCCTTCTATCACACGTTTTTTCCTTCTATTCTGTTCTATCACCAGTAACGCTATCACGAACTTCACTGTCTTTCGTATTACTCTCTTCACACAATCCATCCATATTTTTGTCAAATTTACAGGAAAATATGATAACTCTTCAGAACCATCTACCACTTTCGTTTGTTTCATAGATGTTGAAAATCTGTACTAATATTCTGTCTGCCTGTCTGTTACACTTTCACGCTTAAACAACTGAATCCATTTGATGAAATTTCGTATAGAAGAAGCTTAAAGTCCTAGAATAAATATATTCTACTTTTTACCCAACTTCAACTTCGACATCGCGTCCGCATTAACCAACATTCATGCGAACGAAGCCGCTGGCAGAAACTAGTATAGCACAGTATAGCATAATCATATTAATGTTCCCACTGCTGGGACTCAGGTCTTCTCGATAAGATAAGGAATAGGCCGTAATCCACCACGCGGGCCCAATGCGGGTTGGTGAATGTCACATGTCTTCGAATTTTTGGTTCGAAGACATGCCGGTTACCTCACGATGTTTTCCTTTACCGTTTTAATAGCAGTGGTGATGAAATAAATTACGCAAA
Organism: Mythimna albipuncta; assembly: GCA_929112965.1. Lineage (NCBI taxonomy): Eukaryota > Metazoa > Arthropoda > Insecta > Lepidoptera > Noctuidae > Mythimna > Mythimna albipuncta. The sequence continues at coordinate 7,377,712 of OV815973.1, forward strand.
ATAATGCACCCCGCTGGGTTTGAACCCGCGATCTAAAACTCGTAAATCGGGGCTGTTACCACTCGGCCACGACTGCTCTTGAAGCTAGTATTTACATAAATGCTTATTGCAAAATCAATATTAATCATTGAGGGAATTATTTTATTTACCTTGGTAATTAATTAATCACCTGGTTGCAATGGCTTACCAAATATAAATATTTACACGAAATATTATAACATACCCTGTAGTAATATGTATTTAGGTTCCAAACATAAATAGTTTATTACCGCTAACCAACAATCAAACAATAAACACTGGATTAGAGTTAATTTAGAGTTTGTTTTAATATCAAAGGTAAGGGATACATCAAGTATCTAATTTCAGCCGAAAAACGACCACTACTGGACTTCCCCAAGTAGGTGCGTCTCACATTCATCGGATTCCCGTGACCTTTACTAGGTCATCGGTAAACTTTGTAGGATCAGGTCAATACTCAATACTTTATTGCATTCCATATTTACATATATAGATGGTATAAAACTATAGTTAAGATCAATATGGACCCTGTCGGGCACAGCAAAGCTAGGAGAGAGGATAAAGGCTAATAGAATAAAGATATTTGAATTATTTTTATTGTTATGTCGAAATATTGGTAAAGTTTATTTATTTATTGTCGTCAAAATTTAATAATAATATTAAATTTTTATATTATTGTAATTAATGTATGTATGTATATTATTATAATGTCTAAATTTAACTAATTTATATCCGGTGTTTTTATTTATCTTTATCGTCATCATACTACTTTACGCTGCGTCTTCCTTTGCATAATCGCTACTCTAGAACTTATTGTAGCCATAAACTATCCGTTCTGCGAATTATGTGCCATGCCCACTGCCAAACTTACATAATGTTACCTTATTAATTTTAATTGTATGATTTTTCAGAATCTTCTATTTCAAACTCCTCAGTATCAATTCGGATCCAGAGTTTGTGGCTGAATTTAGTCAATTGTACAGAAAAGTGACCGAAAAATAAAATCTTTTATAAATATTCGAAAATAGGTAAAAAATCTTATCTTAGGTTTAGTTTTCCATTTCAATCACCGATAAATATTCTTTGGAAACTGATTTATAATGTTACCAAAATAACAGACTTTTATATCTCAAAATCCAAGACCCACAATAAATAGAAAGTCTAGCCACAAATTGAATTTGAGCGATTCACGTGCCCCTAAACACTTTTAACGTATGAATTTATTGAAACCGAAAAGTTTCTAATCAAATTTTCGATTCAACTCTAAGCCCGTCTAAAAATTTAAAAGGGTACCTTTTGATGCAGCAATTGAGTTATCTTAGTTTCTTTTTTCGTAAATTAAAAGAAACTAACATACCCTCGAACTTTAAATAATATCGCTCGAGAAAAAAAAAACCGGCCAAGTGCGAGTCGGACTCGCCCATGAAGGGTTCCGTAGCAGCAAGTAACATAATATAAAAGTTCTTGTAATGTGTTGTAACTTTAATCGATGTTTTAATAATAGTGTATTTTTTTTCGATTTATGACGCCTTAAAAAAAAAACTACTTACTAGATTTCGTTCAAACCAATTTTCGTTGGTAGTTTTTATAGTAATGTACATCATATATTTTTTTTAGATTTATCATTCTCTTATTTTAGAAGTTAGAGGGGGGGGGACACACATTTTACCACTTTGGAAGTGTCTCTCGCGCAAACTATTCAGTTTAGAAAAAAATGATATTAGAAACCTCAGTATCATTTTTGAAGACCTATCCATAGATACCCCACACGTATGGGTTCGACGAAAAATAAATTTTTGTGTTTCAGTTCTAAGTATGGGGACCCCCAAAATTTATTGCTTTTTTTCTATTTTTGTATGAAAATCTTAATGCGGTTCACAGAATACATCTACTTACAAAGTTTCAACAGTATAGCTCTTATAGTTTCGGAAAAAAGTGGCTGTGACATACGGACGGACGGACAGACAGACAGACAGACAGACAGACAGACAGACAGACAGACAGATAGACAGACAGACAGACATGACGAATCTATAAGGGTTCCGTTTTTTGCCATTTGGCTACGGAACCCTAAAAACTGCGGCCTAGGAACGCAAACACCAAAACAAAGACTGCAAACTGGTTATAGTCACTAAATCTCTAATACTCCCACTCATTCCACCCAGAGCGGCAGAAAAAAAGTATCCTTGTAGAACATTTTAACCACTTCTGACCACTTCTGACTAAAATGTTGCACTGACAAACTCAGTGCAGCATTTTAGTCAGAAGTGGTAACGAACAGTATTGTTTAAATCAATTTTAAGAGCTGCTTTGCGCGCATGAAAGTAATAAGTTGGTATGCTAATAAGTTGACCTAAGGCAACAAACTCCTGTAAAAAAAAGTATTGTAAAAGGAATTAGAATTCTAACACTAAAATATAATCGAGTATGTGCAACACACTAGTGTAACGCTTACCTATTCATTCGTACCCTGATTATACCCCTAGCCAAGTTACGATCGTTTCGTTTCGATTCTCTTGCGTCAAACGCTCCAATTCTTTTGATCTGATGTCATCTCAACGCTTAGTCACGTGGTCAGAACAAAGAAATCGGAGGCGTGACCAACTCGAAGCGTTCGACACAATAGAATCGAAACAAAGGGTCGTAACTTGACCAGGCCTGCAGTAGCCATCTTTTACTTATACGTCCCACTGTGACAAAAGGATCGATAAACCCTTCAACTTAGTAAAAGGTAATAACACATCATTATAACTTGTAGTCCCACCAGTATTATAACTTCGTAAATGCATTAATACTCGTATCATAACATTTCTTAGAATTCACGCGTTTGGTTACTCAACACACTTTCTTAGAAAGAGTTATTTCACAAGAGCTTTGTTTTAAAAAGTCGGTTAAAACACAAATAAAATGATGAAAATACATACGGTGTACTTTTTAATGCAATCAAAATTCAAATTTTCAAATTCAAATTCAAAATTTAAATTCAAAGTACACCGTATAAAAGTACACCGTAAAATTTAATCTGACCAGTACTTCCGGAGATTACCCCCTACATACAAACTTACAAATTTTGCCTCTTTATAATATTAGTATAGATATCGGACGGAAATATATACCACGACCACGCTTACAGATGTCGATACTTTCAATATAATTTTCAATCACTTTTCGATGAAATGGCAGATCTATTTCGTTAATCTCGTCATGGGTTTTGAGTTAAGGCTGCAATCGATTCGATTGGCTCCGTATATTTTTTACATAGCCATAACAGCTGAGTTTAATGACATTATGCGATGGGGAAAAATAAATTATCTTCTTTTAAACTCTTGTATTCGTCGTTATATCAAGTAGTCTATAATAATTCTCACAACCCATTCATCATTCTTTGGTCTCAATATTCGTGATATATGTCATATCACCACTACCTTCATAAGCCTTTCTCCTATACAATGCACCTGCAACCGCTCCATAAATTATTCCAACAATCTAATTACGGTCTGTTCGATAACTAAGTTACGTATCTAAGTGTTCCAACTTCGAAGCACGGAACCTCCCTAACTTTTATATAAACTATACATTACCGGGTTTAAATATATAATGACAACACTACAGGGTTTTGAAGCTTTACTGTGTATGTTAAGGTGTAGTTTTCTTTGCACCTTAATTTTTTCTGTAATTATGTTATCTAAACTAATATTATAAAGAAAAAATATTGGCATTTTGATTGTAAAGAACAAATTCAAAAAGTACAAGAACAATTTAAAAAAAAATCCCCTATAGAATGCTATTTTAGGACTGAGTGATATATGGATGTGGGCAAAGCTGGTGGCAGAACCTAGTATTATATATTTTAATATACTTACTACGTGGGGTACTTACACTGAAAGTCTCTGAATCTGGCCACTTACAATAAAATAATGAAGAACAATAGGGTAGTGTCCAGGGTCAAAATAATTACGTTTTATTTAGTCCGTATTTTAGATTATAAAAAAATATTGGACACGTATTTTTTCTTTTTTCGATTAAACAAAAACTAAGAAAGATAATGCCCATTAAAGTTACGTGTGACGTCACCCCGTGCGAAAAATGTAGCGCGGCGTGACGTCACACGTAACTTTAATGGGCTGTATCTTTGTAATTTTTGGTTTAATTACAAATAAAAAAATACGTGTCCCTTTTTTTTTAATAATCTAAAAGACGGACTAATTAAATTTTTTACGGCAACTATACTTACTATAATATAGAATTCGAAAATGGAACTCTTTGAGAGCATGTTACTTTTATTTTGAGAGACTGTCATTTGTTTATTAATTTTGACGTCTTTTCAAAGATTTTGTGTCGCTATCAAAATTTTTAACTCATGAACATTTTCGTTCAATGATTTTTTATGGTTTTTGTTGCGGCAAGGCTACAAGACAGAGAGCCAGAGACTTCAATTGGCATTTAGTGATGAAACACAACGCTGCAGCTCTGTGTATTCTTGGTTTTGAGAATTTAGATGTGGACGTAATCATCTCTTTGACGAGGTACGTAAAGGTCGCTGCTGTTGCAGACTCTCTAATAAGGAAACTAACTAATTAAGTTACTTGGCAACCAACACTTATAGAAGGCATTCTGAGAAGTACAAAGTCAGCAATAGGCTAGATCCCTTGGTATAGAAAGAAATACATAAAATCCTACTTATCACGTTTATGAGATCGAAAATTTGCTTTAAATCAGCCAACTACAACAACGCCTAGATGTCGCCACTGTGCGGAACGCCCGGAGGACACGGTGGTGCATACAGTGGAGGTGTACCCCACTTGGGCAGAGCATCGCCGTGCCCTCGTGGGGGCGATCGGCGACGGCCATCTCTTGCGCCGGGCCTTGGTACTGTTCGGTAACTGTCTGGACCGAGCCCAAGTCGTTGATGGCGCGTGGAGTTCCCGCGCACCTCAAAGAGTTGTTAGCAACAGCAGGGGCCCAGCTAGGTCAAAGCCTATTGAGGCCAGGGTTAGCTCCGAAAGGTAGCTCAGCCCCGGTGGAAAGGCAAGAAAGAACGGGGTGGGTTTTTTGGTCAGTAAGAGTCTACACTCACTATCTCCCGCTTCGCCCAAGGGCGCGGCATGTCATTTGGATGATATTTTACCACAAAAAAAAAAGCCAAAGACTACAACAGTTTTTAAATGGTTAAAAACTGTTGTAATCTATTGTTGTTTTAATGGTTTGGTGTGTCTTACTTGAGAAAACAACTACAGTGACCGTAAAAAAAATTCCACCATGAATCTGCATACCACATAGACTATTAAGAAGAGTGGAGGGCCTAATACGCTTCCTTATGGAACTCCGTAACGGATTTTTATTTTTTTTTATTATTTAGTTATTTATTTTTTCTATGTGCTGGCTAACTTTTAGATAGATTTCCAAAAGAGAGAATGTCGTTCCACTAACACTTATGCTTTGCAGTTTGCGCTGAAGGTTGGGGCGGAATTGGTGTCATAAGCTGAGAAAATATTGGTCGATTTATTACTGATATCGTTTACGTTCCGCTCTTGTGCATGGGGTAATAACGAATCGCTTTAGGTCCTATAGGAAAATTCTATTTCAATCCAGTTCCTGCGGATTGGTTTTCAATAACACGAACAAAAAAAAACCGAAAAGTTACGTACTACATCCATTGGTCAGAACCGGCAACGCAGTCTGAGTTTTAATAGTTGTCTACTAAATATTTGCGTATAGTAAAATATAAACTCTGTTGACTCCATTAAATGAGTTCAGAGGGTGTGTACCCTACACCTTTTAAATAGCAGAACCGTTTTAAAGCAGCAGTCAATTTGAAGTTTTGAATGTTTTGAACTGTGTAATTTAACTTGTTGTTGACCTAACTTGGCAGCCTTGCCTAGACTGTTTAGGTGATTTCTCTATTGGTTTTCTATGATATTCCTCTGTATTTTTTAAATGAAATTGCAACAAAATTTACCGAACCATATATGTTTTTAATAAAATTATGTTGAAAGCATCAAATCAAGTTTGGTAGTGCATTTTACTTCTAAGTTTTATGCATCGTAATTCGCCTTTTTAGTGTTCACTTACTACAAGATTGGGTTTTGTTTTAAAGTTACTAAAAAGAAACGACCTGATCACTACGTCTTTAGTGTCAAAGCTATCAGAAAGCGCATATGTATCGAAAATTGAACTATTTATATCAACTAGGCGTTTATGAGCATTTTCGAATTCTGTGACAGTTTTGGATTTTGAGCTAGATCATAACTCTAAGATCACTGTTTTTTGTTTTTGGGAGGTATATAAAATCTGTGTTCTTGGTGAAGCGAGAGGGACTGCCAGATGTTTACTGACTGATACCTTTCCATGTTGCTTCATTAGCTCTTTGCGTTCCAAGCTCGCGGAGACTCCTTCAAACAACCCCGCAGCCCTGGGATCTATGATCATTAATGCAACTAAAGCCTAGATTAGCTCACATCAATTGAAAAACTGCTTGCGGAGCTTTTTGTGCATAGAAAAAAGAGAGACATAAGTGCAAGAGTCCGACCATATAGTAACTGTCCAGGCCTAAATCGTCGACGGTGCGTAGTGTTCCACGCGCGCCTCAAGGAGATGTCAGCAACCGTAGGGACCCGGCAGGGACGAAGTCTACTGGAGCCATGGGTGATTCAAAAGAGAACCCCGGAGCCCTGGAACGAAGACAAAGAAGAAACAGGAGTAGAGTTTAGTCAGTCAAAATCTGATGCGCCCTTTCACTCCACCCAAGGGACATGTCATTAGATGAATACCCACCTAAAAAAAAGGGCAGGAGAGGCGTACATCACTTATATCTCGCTAATTCATAAGATTCTGCTACACATCATGATACTATTCTATTAAACAGAGTTTCACAACTTAGCTCGCTACTCACCCTACGATAACAAAAGTGATTCTCACACAACTTTGGTGAAAATAGTTACACATTTGAACGACGTCGCCACACATCGTCACACCGTCTACTACCTCGCACATTTCGATTGTCGATATTGCCCTTTTCTGGTATCTATGAGTGTGGGAGCTGGCATTATGGTCTGATAAATTCTATCACGGTTACATTAATACGTCTGTTCAACTTTTGATTCTCCAAAATAGAAATTCAGTCAATGTTGTAAACGATTTAAATATCATAACTGATACAATCAAGCTTAAACAAGGTTACTAAAAGGTCAAGATGTTGAGTATCTTTATTTGGAATCATCTAATCAAAACAAATCAATAAACGAAACTAATTAACAACTTCTTATTTTAACGATTCTTCGAGATGACGAAACATTTTCATTAATATTTATTCGCAACTCTTTATTGACGAGTTTCATTTCAGATCATTCATTCTCAAATCGTAAAAGCGAACGGTCGCGTATTGTTAACGAGAAAATATTCTTCTACCTTCATTCCCTAATATGGTAATAAAAAGGTGTGTTAGATGCAAAAAAAATGTTACCAAGAAAGTGCCCGGGCTAGAGTGCAGCAGGTGTGATAAAGTTGTACATGCTGATCCCGTGTGCTCAAAGCTATCAAATAAACAGCTGAACACCCTCAAGAATTCACCTGGTATTGAGTGGAGTTGTGAAGAGTGTCTTAAAAATCTCTCACGAAGGTCTTCCTTCGTAATCCCTGAAGAGGACGACGATGAAAACGACTACGAAGATCCTAAAGCTACGGAGATGGCTCCAGTGGTCAATGCCAATAAACTAGTGCAGGATATCAGTCGAGAAGTGAAGAAGGCTTTCCGCGAGGAAATTAGAAGTCTCGAGAACTCGCTAGAGTTTCTCAGTGAGCAACTGACATCTATGGAGCAGGCTATTAAAAAACAAGATAGCAAAATCAAGGACCTTGAAAACAAAAACTACGATCTCCAAAACAAAAACAAGAACCTAGAACTGCGCATTAATGTCTTGGAACAAGGATTCCAAGAGGTTGAACAGCAGTCCCTCACAACAGCCGTGGAAGTAGCTGGGTTGCCTGAGATGCCCTTAAATGATACAGAGAAGGTGATTGATACCGTGGCCGTCAAACTTAGTTTGGCTGATAAGGAAATTCTTTCAACACGACGGCTACCTGGAAGCAAGGATAAACCGGGACCCATCCTCGTTGAACTCAAGTCGAAGACGCTCCAGCAACAATGGATAGGCGCTAGCAAGGAACATTGTGTTACCGTGGGTCAACTAGTGCCAAACGTTCCGAAGGAAAAAGCTGACGATCGCGTCTACATAAGGGAGGCCCTCACCAAGTATCAAAAAACACTACTATATAATGCAAAAACCCAATTGCTAAATAAATTCTGTCAGTATGTATGGTGTAAGAATGGTAAAGTGTATGCTAGGAAGCTCAGTAATAGCAAAATTTATTATATCCGTACAATGCAGGATATAAAGCAAATAGAAAAGATATGTTCAACTCAACCCGAGAAACGAACAGAAGGGTCAACTCCGTTATAAATTCATTATATATAGTTTTCTCTGTCTCTCAGGTAGCACTTTTATTTTATTTATAGCTGTTTATATGATCAAATTAGTGTGTTATAATTATGGACATAAAAGTACAAGAAATCTTCCATTGTAATTCTACTAATAACTTTTTTAAACAAATACCTCCAAAAACCAATATAAATTTATCATGTATACATTTTAATATCAGATCGCTCATTAAAAACTTTACGAAATTACAACAAACCATTCATACATGTAAGTATCCACTAGACCTTATAATTTTAACAGAAGTGGGTATTTCAGATAATATTGTTAACTTGTATAATTTACCTGGCTATAGAATGTACTCACAATTGCGTCCAAATCGAAAAGGTGGCGGCATTATCATGTATGTACGGAATCATATTAAGTTTACATTAATTGAACATAAAAATACTAAGACCTTTGAAAACCTTACAGGCTACCTAAAAATGGATTTACATAACGCAGTTGTCTCTGCAATTTATAGACCACCGTCTACAAATAAAAAAGTATTTGTTTCGGAGCTTGCTAATCACATTACTAAATTTGATTTAAAACAAAACTTACTTCTTATTGGTGATACGAATATTAATCTGAAAGAAAGCTCAGCATACAGAGATTCATACTTAAGAACACTTAGCGAACATGGATTGTTGTGTGGAATAACGGATTATACGCGGATTGAAACTAAAAAAGATTTAATCACTAAGTCCTGTATTGACCACATATTTGCACGTTTTCCCACACTGCAACCGTTCGCGGCGGTGCTCGATGTCGTACTAGCTGACCATCGGGGCATTATCTTTACCTGCGGTGACGAGTTGTTTCGAGACCCCAAGTGTATACAGGTTGTTCCAAAAAAATCTATTAATTACGATATCTTTTACAAGGAACTCCAAAATGTTGACTGGACAAAAACAAATAGTATGAATTCCCCTAACGACATTTTAAGTTTTATTTATAAAGCGTTTGATAACGCAGAGAAGTCTGCAAATAATAATAAAGAAAGTAAATCGACTGGCAGGTTTTCGAAACATTTTACTGCACCTTGGATTGATGATAATATTACCCGGCTTTGTGATAAAAGAGATAAATTATACAGTGATTGGAAAAATAATTTAAAAAATTCAAATATCAAATTAGAATACAATAAAATTAGAAATAAAATTCATAAAATATTAGAAAACAGAAAAAATAATTATTATATGCAATATATTAGTGACAATTTTAAAAACGTAAAAAAAATGTACACTATCCTAAATCTAATGTTAGGGAGAGTGACCTTGTCACTTGACACGGCTATTCTTAGAGCTTTTGATGCGCAAGGAATCACTACCAAAACCATCGCTGACAATTTTGCAAATTGTTTTGACAGAGCGGTTAAAGACATAGTTCCTAACTGTAATATTAAAATAACAGATTCTAAAGCAACACGTATACCCTTGGATTCTAGTATGTTGTTTAAAAAAGCCTCGGCTAGCAGCGTTCATAAAATTATTAAACAACTTAACTCAAGAAAAGCTCCAGGTCCAGATAATATTAAAGTTTCAGATATTAAAATGATGGGTGATAGTATATCCAAACCTATTGCTGACTTAATTAACCGAAGCATTGAAAGTGGTATATACCCAGATGACTTAAAGATAGGTTGTATAAGGCCAATCCATAAAAAAGGTAAAAAAAACGATTATTCAAACTATCGTCCGATAACATTGCTCTCGTCTATTGACAAAATAGTTGAAAAATATGTCTGTGAACAAATCCATGCATTTTACAAGCAACACGATGTAATTAACCCATATCAATTTGGTTTTCAGGCCGGCAAAAGCACCACGAACCTCTTGTCAAACTTCACCGATGAAGTCAATAAGCACCTAAATGATAAAAAATACGTTCTTGCGCTTTTTATTGACTTCTCACGTGCCTTTGACACACTCATTCACAACCAGCTAGTTGATAAATTAGATGACTGCGGAGTACGTGGTCCATTACTCAACTGGTGTAAAAATTATCTTCAAAATCGAACCTTTACTGTAAAAGTTGATAACATCTGTAGTGTGCGCATGGCTGTAACTGAGGGAACAGCTCAGGGTTCAGTATTAGGCCCCTTGCATTTCTTATCGTATGTAAATGATATGAACAACTGCATCACAAACAGTACATGCTATCAGTTTGCGGATGACACTTGCCTTGTTATTGCAGATAGAAATCCTAAAACAGCATGCGAACGCTTACAGCTCGATCTGGATGCTTTAACAAGGTGGTGTCACGATGCTGGCTTAGTACTTAACGCAAGCAAAACTAAATTATTGGTTATTAAATCTCCATACATTCAAAAATTACCCGTGCAGAACTTAATAGCCCATGACCATGACTGCTTGCATACAGTCAATGCGATCAACTGTAACTGTCCGCAAATAGATGTTGTCAGTAAACAAACATATCTGGGAGTAATTATAGACGACAAGTTTAACTGGAGTTATCACATAGAACGTGTTTGCGATAAACTTCGACAATTTCTTGCTATTATGACCATACTAAAAAACCGTCTGCCCTTCAAAGTGAAGATAATGCTTTATTACGCTATGGCAGAATCATACATCCAGTATGGCCTTAGTAGCTATGGTCGTACCTATAAAACCTATCTTGACAGCATTTACAAAATACAACTACAAATTTTAAAAACTATAGTTTCTCCTAAAATTAGAAATCAATTTTACGATAATATAAATGGTCTCTTTAAACACTGTAATGTCCTACCAGTTCATACTCAAATAAATTTTCTGTTATTAAAAGAACAATTTTTCAATGAAAATTTAATGAACAAAATCGAACATCCTGTATGCACTCGGGCAGTTTTTGAGAATAGGCTTCGTACACAGCGCGCCAACAACACGTATGGCGAGCGAACTTGCGGGTATATTGTGCCGCGACTTATTAATGGCCTACCCTCAGAAATAAAAAGAAATATTACACCTAAAACTATCAAATGTAAACTTAAGCAATATTACTTAAGTATTGTCTAAGAATGTTTTTTCTACTTATTTACAAAAAGTTTTTTATAAATTAATATCGAAAATAACGTACACGTATAAAATTTAAAACTCAATTTGTTTCGATGTTGAGATGGATTCATGATAGCACAAGTTTAAACCTTAGTGGTTTTTTGGTTGCTATTTAACCTAAATAATCTTGTAATCTTTGTTTAAATGATAATAAATAAAAAAAAAAAAAAAAAAAAAAAAAGATGTTCGCAGTAAAAGGAAACTCAAAAAGTTCAAGTATTCAAGAACTCCGCAACACTAATTGCATCTGCTCACAAACTCGAATTTGGACTTTTAACGAATATTGCTGTTCAAGCTGTTCTTAAACTCAATAAACAAAAATGTTTTTGGTCAAAATCTTTTATGAAAAAGAAAAAACTGTATTACTCATAAATAATTTTGTTTTCCTACAGCCTCGGGTCATTGTTTTTCTTTTCAAAAAAGTAAAGGATAAAGTCCATAATGATATTTTCATTGTATTTATTATACAAAAGATAAAATGTGGCTTCGTTTAAATCGTCACACATTCGCGGAATGTTCGTCCTTAAATTAAAAGCCCTTGATTGTGTTTATGTAATCGACCTAATGAAAATACTTGAAGAGAGCAAAAACTGAAGTACTGGACATAAATTCACGCTATATTTCAAATTAAATTAGGGTTTTTGTGTAGATCCCAGGACATTAGCTGGAGCGTCACTTGACCGAAGGTAATTTTTGACCCTCATTTGTTTGAGGCACGGGTCACATTATTTGTGAATCCGATGTACAGACCGTATTAGTTACATCTACCTCAATGGAAGGCTGAATTGATTTTAGTTACCTAATTAATTGGTCGAGTAAAGTTTTGGGATCATAGGATATTTGCACATTGTTATATTTATTATTGATTAGCTTCTGCCAGCGGTTTCGCTCGCCATACTAACTTTAATTCCCGTTTCATCCCCTTAGGAGTTGAATTTTAAAAATCCTGTCTTAGTGTTCGTCTGTATCATTAAAGTATACCTTGTGCAAAATTCACTCTCCTAGTCATAGCAATTTCGGCTGTGGGTTGATATGTTTAGTTAGTCAGCTTTTCCTTGTATTTATGAACCAAATGAGTCGCCATTTGTAAAGTTTTGACAGTCGTTACGAGTAGAGCCAGAAAATCTCCACCAGTCTTATCAAAATGTGAAGTGTTAGTTGATTGTAGCGGTAAGATAGACAGTCTTTCTTTATGAAAAAATTATATCTAGCTGATTTCGGTTCAACTGAAACCAATTCCAAGCTGATTGGGAAAAGGCGAGAGAGATTATGATCATTTACAATGATGAGTAGGTACTATAATTATATATTGCATAGACCTATACTTTTATAAGGGCGCCTTCAAACTTGCTGCAAAGTGCTGCGCGACTGGAACACTGCTACCGCGCTACTTTGTTATTACATTTATTAAAAAAACTCGTGCCTGCTGCACTACATCCGCGCTGCTGCCGCGCGTATTTTTTATATGGAATAATAAAGTAGCACGGTGGCAGCGTTGCAGCTGCGATGCCGTTGCGGCTAATTTGAAGGCGCTTTTAATATTATGTGATTTTAAGACCAATTTTATACAGTATGCTTAAATTTTAACCGCTACTACCCAACTCTAGTTCTAGTATTCATTAAACTTTCTCCAACTAGTTTTAACCACTCTAAAATTACGTTCAGTTTTGAGTACTTGATACCTTTGATGGCATATAAACTGTGAAACATTTCGTTTATAAACTGCTAGTATACAACCCATAAAATTTAGTGTACGAATCATATAGTTCTGTGACAAAGTTAGAGCGATTTAATACGGTTTATCTCGATAGAAACAGCGCTTAAACTAAAATAAACAGTTTAGGAATTAAAGTGCAGGTAAAATTAAAATTAGATTTGTTTTTCCAGTGTATTGAAGTTTACCGTGGGAATATTTGAAAATGTCACCCTGGCTATGAGATATTAAAAGTTACTAAAGGAACTTGGGTGGAGCGAGAGGGCGTGTAAGACTTTTACTGACTAAAACTGTACCTGTGTCCTTCATTTGCCCTTTGCGTTCTAGGATTACGGTTTTTTTTTTTTTTTTCACAAAATCCCCGTGGCTCTGCTGACATCTCTTTGAGGAGCGCGTAGAACACTAAGCGCTGTCGACGACTTGGGCTCGGTCCGGTCGATTACCGGACGGACGGAGGGCGAGCTACTATTTGTTCAACGTCCGCCAGTCCGCGTCTGCATGCGGAGTGACGCGGAGCGAACTCACTTGCGTGATAAAATCCGCACGATATTAAAACCACTCCAAGTTTTGTAAAAGAAAAAAAAAACAAAACTAGAAAATTATAGGTGAATTTATGATTCACCTTAATTTTAAAAAAACGAAGTATAAATCACAAAAGCTTAGTAAAGCTAACTTGATCTAGTTAAAGTGAAAAACAAACCCATTAGTACAACGAAAAAAATACAATTCCATTTTGTTTCACAGAAAATGAAGTAATAGTAAGATACAATGATTCGCCTTTTCTGTTTTTTAATATTTCAAAGTTCTAAATAAGATGCGATGAAATGTTTTTATATTTATAATAACGATTACTTTAAACTAAACATAATTTAAAAAACTGGGTGAGTCGGATTCGCGAGCTGAGAGTTCCGTACAAACCTACTTATGAAAACAGTTCAATTCCCGAATTGAGTCACGAAGATTATTCCGAATAGAAAAAAAAAAAATTTTTTTTTGGTGACGTAGATTTACGACAAATTTACTATTTTCAGATTTATTCGTATGTCTGTACTATGAGACCTAGATTTACACCAAACTTCAGGATTCTAGGTCAAAGGATTGATGGAATTTTGATTGAGAGTGTCAAAATACACGTTTTTTGCGACATAAACGCCAATGTCCTTTCTTCGATTTCTCAGAAGTTTGGTTTTTACAGTTTCAAGGGATTGCAGACCTGAATATATGATTTTTTTAATTTCACCTCGATACTTTCAAGCGTTCTCAAGATGAAGGATCTTGACAGACAGAGAAACACCACATGGAACAGGGTTCCATTTTTTTCTTCGGTAAACTAGAAAAGAATATCTGTAATGCAATGTCGAATATTTATGTCAAATTAGCTTTTGCCCGCGGCTTCGCCCGCGTGTCATTAGGTACTTAAGGAATCGGGGTAAAAGGTAGCCTATGTTCTTTTCCATATCAAAGGCTATATGCATGCCAAATTTCATTCAAATCCGTTCAGCCGTTTTTGGGTGATTAAGTAACAAACATCCAAACATCCACACTTTCACATTTATAATATTAGTTAGGATTACGGCAGAGCCAGAAAAAAGGTTTCACTTATTTCACGCCTTCCAACAAACAGATAAATAATTCCTTCTGCTATTTTAGGCATTTTGTCTATGCTTACGTGGTCGATGGCGCGTAGTGTTCCACCCACGCCTCAAAGAGATGTCAGCAAAACCGTAGAGGCCCAGTAGGGTCGAAGCCTATTGGGGCCGTGGGTTAACTTCTGAAAAGTAAACTGGTGTTCCTTGATCGCGAAGAGCAACTGAAAGAACATAGGTGTGGTTTTAGTCAGTTAAAGTATAACACGCCCGCCGTTCCCCCCTTGTGTGGGAAAATTCATTAGATGATTTCCCCCTTTAAAAAAACAGTTTCAAATAAAACACCCTGTGACAGACATACTGACACTAAAGATATGTAAGTAAATACTCCGTTTTGACACGTAACACCAAAACTTTTCCCCGGGCTTAATAGGGATTTGCCACGACGGATTATGACAAAGTAAATATGTACCTTCTTTCGGCTTAGTTATACGGGAAACAAATAATAGACTTAATTGGCTTGTGGCGAAAACAGAAAGTTGATGGATTTTATTTTGTTATATACTCCATTTATTTTTAGGAATAAAGTAAGTATATTAGACCACATTGTTTTGATGTCCATTTCAGATCTAGAATCGGTAGCGGTGATCTCTCGCGCCGAGCCTTGGTACAGGCCATGGTCCGGAGAAAAGAGGAGCTGGATGCTAGCAAAGGAGGACGCCGGCCGCATCAGGCAACGGTGCTCAGGCCTCAGCCGGCGCCGGGATCCCGATTCCAATTTCCGGCCACCGTAGGCACGGGCTTGCGGACGGCGAGCAATGGGTAGCTTGCTGTCCGACCATCCGGTAACTGTCCAAACCGAGCCTAAGTCGTCGACGGCGCGCACTGTTCCCGCGCGCTTCAAGGAGTTGTCAGCAACCGTAGGGCCGCAGCTGGGTCGAAGCCTACTGGGGCCAGGGTCTATTTCCGAAAGGGAGGCTCGGCCCCGGTATGAAAGGCAAGAAGGAACGGGGTGGGTTTTTAGTCAGTAAGAGTCCCGAGCTGCCCAGGGACGAGGAATGTCATATGGATGATGTGAACGCACTGAAAAAAAAATTTTTTTTTTTTACATAATTTTGCATTTTTTTGGCATTGAATTATTAGTTAAGTATTATTACTGTTAGTGTTCCTAGTTTTTAAGTACTTGTATTAATATTCGCACACAGTTTGAATTGTTCCTAAATAAATCAGTCATACCCCTAAAAGCGGTCAATGAACAAAATAAATTTTAGAAAGCTTTCATATCATTTTGAAATCATATTATTTCTACATAAAAGAAACTAACATAAAACTCATCATTTTACCATTCAGTATTTTTACATAATATCATGTTTCTTATTACTTTGGGCTTGACGTAAATCTGACCTTTCTTTCATCCAGTAGATCTGGGTCCAAATCGTTTAGCCCATTTAGGCTAGACTGTAAAGGATATGATATTTTCATATTATGATAATAAAAGAAAAACACAAAACATTTTTATATCTCAGTCGAAAGGAACACGTGTAGTCTGGTCAAAATTATTTAAATAAAAGACTTGAGTTCAAGGCGAGTTATATTACCATTTTATGACATAATATCACGCCGATACGGTCTAAAGGATTAAGCAGATATGTACAGTTATTTCATTCTGATTCTTCAGAAGAGCAGTGGTAGTCGAGTGGTAACAGCCCCGATTTACGAGTTGTAAGTCGCAGGCTCGAACCCAGCCCGGCGCATTACTTTGTGTAATTTATTTCATCACCACTGCTCTCAAAACGGTGAAGGAAAACATCGTGAGGAAACCGGTATGTTCTAGAACCAAAAATTCGATGACATGTGACATTCACCAACACGCACTGGGCCCGCGTGGTGGATTACGGCCCATTCCCTCTCCTAGAGAGACTTGAGTCCCAACAGTGGGAACATTAAAAAGGCTGGTGATGATGATGATGTTGGTGCTTCAGTCAATTTACTATCATACATTAACTGTACGAGAAATATCGTAGCTAACATCTTAGTTAATCAAGTAAATTAATACTATATACACTACTTACTTACTTTATGTTTTTTATTTGTATTTATTTTGTAAATAGGTTTAAAAAACACTTTTACACGTCAATTTTTTTTTCTTCAGTTTATGCTAGATGAGGCCGGTCAACAGTGCCCCTATACGATATAATTTGTACTTAGGCACCAGCAATATTAAAACTTTTATTAGAGTTTATTTACGGCCCTAAAGATGCTACGATACATCACGTATGTAGCATTTAAGAAAAGAAATCATGTGCGAGATATTTCGTAGCTGGCATAAAATATTTTAAAAACAGAAAACAAAATATACAAAAATAGAATTAAATAAAAAAAAAATGTATAATAACATTAATTTCGGTGTTAAAAAACAAAGTCCAGACATTTTTTCAATGTTTTTCAGATATTTGCAATAAACTCCCTACCAGATCGTTGAATATGGGTCACTGTACCAGAATACAAAGTTTTTTATCTAGAAAATATCTTCTCGTGACGTCTGCATAGTGACGTCATCCCTACCGCTATTCGCACTATTTTATCGCGTCAATCTATTGAAGATTCACGGTCCTCAATCAAGCACCGACAAGCGCTATCCTCAAAATTTACGAGCATTTTCACGCGAGAGCTGCAGCGCTAGTTCCTTTCTTTTCTACTGCGGTAAGTAAACAGTAATGCGGGCTTATGTTTCAATCTATTTAAGAGAAAAATATGTTTCACTTTAAAATATAATATAGTGTTTATTTTATGTAAAGTATGGCATTAGTGGCCGAGTGACAATGGCTCCCACCTACGAGTACTCGAGATCCATTTAGTAGTTGCGTGAAAGAGTAACAAACACCCATACATACAAACTTTCGCTTTTTTATATATAGACTAGGTTCTGTGAGCGGCTTCGTCCGCGTGAAATTTGGTTTCTCCATACAAACTTTGAACTGCCGTTTTGCCTTCTTAGAGGTGGAGTTTCTTAAAATCCGTTCTTAACGAATGTGTGTGTAAACTATAACACCTACTAACTTAATTTTATTAAGTTAGTAGGTGTTATAGTTTCTGAAATTTCGTGATAAATAGTGAGTGGTATTTCAAAGTCAAAGTCAAAGCATTTATTTCAAATAGACAATTTACAGGCACTTTTGAATAATCAAATGTCGGTCAGTCCAAGAAAAGTGAAGGTAAATAGCACGTTCCAAAGCGTAGATCTCCATGGAGAAGAACGTGCAAAAAAATCCATGGACACATTTTTTAAATTATATTATGTGTTTTAATTTAAAAATTCTTTTTTCAAAAATTTAGTTTAAACATATTATAATGCTTGGTTACATATTTCGCTTTTATATACTCGTAAATATATTAGCTAAACCTGCAGGTATTAAACTTATTTATACCTGTAATACAATAATAATATAGTTTAATAGCTGTCTAAATAGAATATTAGATACATCTCCGAATTCTAAGTCCAAACAATACCTGTCATTTACAAACAAACCATACCTGTGACGCACAGTCTATAATAATGGGATGACGAATGAACTTTAACGTTTTCTGGCTAACAAAGCCTAATGTGCCCTCGATTTACGTCCTTTGTCTTAATCTGTATATTACATATTATGGCCGGGCATCGTACCCTGAAACTAGAATGCGTAGGTATGTGCTACAGACCTATGTATGCGTACTAAAGAGGCTAACGGGATACCTAACGGTGCGGAAGACTAGACCATAAAATGTAGCAGGCATCTTGTAAAATCAGACATTTTGGAATTTTTTAGTTTTGTTATTTTATAAAAGGATTTTTTGGAACACAGAACAGTACCCCTAGCCAAGTTGCTAATCTGCAATAGTTAACGCTTGTAGAAAGCTTCAAATGTACAGGAATGACGTCGTCTTAACGCTCAGTCACGTGGTCAGAACAAAAGAATTGGCGGCAAGGTCAACTCGAAGCGTTCGGCGCAAGCGAAACGGTTGTAACTTGGCTAGGGGGGCAGGATTGTTCTTACCATGATTTGATCAAGTCTCGCAAGTATTTTTTTTTCTAAGGGTAAAAATTATCCAAAGACATCCCCCGCCCTTTAACGAAGCGGGAGATGAACTCAAGGATACTATGCCGGTTCAATAAGAAATATATAGCATTAAATTTCCTATTCGTAGGCACAAGATGGACTGGAGTGGATTGACTGAGAGTGAAGACTCTTAGAGATGATCTACTTATGTCAAGTGATATGACCAGTTCATACGTGAGTAAATATTCGCGATTGATATCTTTCATTATATCTGCTAATTTCTTTGCTGACAGTTTTAAGGCGCGTTTCCACTGAATTTGAGCTGGGTGGAGTAGAGTGGAGAAGATCAATGAAAAATGGTAAATATTTCCATTGAAGCGGAGTGGTGCGAAGCGGTGCGGAATTAATTTGAGGTACCCTCTGCTTCGTGCTATCCGCTCAATAACGCAGCTTTCTCGACCCCGTTCTGTCCAGCTCGGGATCGCTCAGCTCCACTCCGCTCCACTTACACTGTTTACGGATATACGGAGCGGAGATTTCAAGCATTGTGATTTGTGACAGAAGATGTTTGTCTGTGGAAAAGCACCTTAAATCTTTAATTATTTATGTATAGGTACTTAAGTGTATCTGTTGCTGACGTTGTACAATAATCTATCACGAATCTTAATGTTTTACTTTGATTTTTTTTCAGATGGTCGATTTCCATTGTTAGCCGTTTTCAACACCTGGATCCCGTAAGTCTAGATTGACAAAGCTCCTATTTTACGAAGAAATAAATAAATGGGGGCTGCGTGGCACATAGCATGACACGGAAATACAATTAAATATGGCGAAGGCGAGCTCACGCATTTTTCCACACTAGTGCGGGAAGCAGTAAATTTCGTCCCTAAAAGTGGTAATAATAATATTTTTGTTTTTAAAAAATGCCGTTTAAATACAAAATGTTACAGATAGAATACCTACCTGTAAAACATTGTTTAAAAATGTATTGTTTAAAGTTTAATAACCCTATCTACTGGTTTCACACAGTTACTGCGACATAGCTCTGAGGCGGTATGAGCGAGCGAGTGCTATGTTTGTCACATAAAAGATACGTCTTTTTGTTCGATCTTTGTAAGTATACGAAGTAAAGAGATTTTTGCATCGCTAGTAAATCAAAAGCTATGTTGCAAACAATACTTTGTCACAGTCACGATGTAATAACTGAAGTACTGGCGAGTATTAGGGGAAGGGAGGGCAAGATGGAAAGAGTAGGCAAAATGGGAACTATCTGTTAATCTCGAACCGGGAATCGAAGCGTCCGAGTCCGCATGCACACGGAGGCAGGTGGCCACCTAGTATTTACTAACGAAAGCTCAATTCGGCTCGCGCCATCTAACGATATTTGCACGTACTTCTTGTTTTTGCGGCAAAATATTACGCAATTATTGGATTTCTATTAGGTGTTTTCATACAAAAGGATCAATTGGAGATAGGTTGTGTGAGTTTATATTTACGTGTGTAACCTTTAAAATGTAGTGATTTCTTATACATTCCATTGCCCGAACAACCTTTCCATTCTGTCCTCAGGGTAAGGGCAAGATAGAATTTTAGACGTTATTTTTTAATTCCTCTTAAAAAGAACCTAAATATTATTAATATTTTTTAGTGGCTTAATTTTGTAACTATATAACATCTTTTTCAAGGCTGATTAAAATAAAAGATTTATATTACGTTCTTTTATGTTTTTTTTCTATCTTATAGTTAAGGCTTCCATCTTGCCCTTCCTTCCCCTATCATCTCGTAGTTTATGATTTGATCATCCCAGAAAATGAATTTTAACTAATCCTTTTTTTAAGTGGGAAATCTTCTAATGCCTTCTCGCGCTCTAGGGCAGAGCGCAAGGGCGTTTCAGACTTTTACAGACTAAAACTCACTTCTATGTTACTTCTTTACTTTGCGTTTCAGAACTCCCGGATTCCCTTTCAGGAGAGAACTCATAGCCCCAGTAGGCTTCAGCTCAGCAAGACCCTTATTATTTTCTGGCTTCACTTTGAGATGCGCGTGAAAAACAATGTACTGTCGACGCCTCGTGACCGGTCCGGGCAATTACCGGACGAGCAAACAGCGAGCTACCCATTACTCGCCGTTCGCGAGCCCACACATAACGTATCCGTACCATTAACTTGATAATACGATTCCACAATCCTTGGGTATAAATGGACTGTGACTAGATATATTAGGTCTTCCCCACATTTTAATCCGCCTATTTTTTGGCCTAACACAACATACTATTACTTAGCTACCTAATTGTATAACAAACTCCCTGAAGATTTTACGGCGGCTTACCAAAAGGTTTTAGTTACTCAAGAACAAACAAAGTTTAACTAAAGTCTTTAATAACGAGAAACCTAAAATCGACAACTAATGTCTCAAAGGAATAACAGTTTTATCCTTAAGAAAAATTAAAGTATAAAAAGCTTTCTGGCAGTTTGTTTTTTTTTTTAAATGATTTGTATTTATTGAGGCTAAGTTCTTGAATATGACTGGAAAGTTTATTTTTAAAGTTTATACTCTGCATTGGCATCCGAATGAGTCTATAATTATTTTCTTTTTTTGAGCTTGGTCCCAGGAACCACAAATTCGTATTTTTTTCTTAATTCTTTCATCATCATAATCATCATTTCAGCCGATAGACGTCCACGGTATGATATAGGCCTCCCTCAAATGTCGCCACAATGAACGATCCTGTGCGTCGCATCTTTCGGATTCCCGCAACCAGGTCTTTGATCCACCTTGTAAGAGTCGTACTGAGACACAGCGTTGCAAGGCCTTAATTCTTGGCGATAAGGATGGTGCGGGGATACTGCACGGTCTCCCGCGAAGCGGCGAGCCTTCTGGCTGGCCTACCACCGTGTGATCTGAAGGCAACAGTCCTTGCACACATGCACGATATGCGCGTGGAGATGCAACGCCGGGGTGAAAGTCCGCTGCCGCGACAGGTCACGGCATGGCGGACAGAGCTCCGGCGGGATCTCATGGTGAAATGGCGTCAACGACTATCGCAATCCAGTGCTGGGCACGCCACAATCATGGCGGTAAGTTTGAGGCGTGGCTGGAAAGGCCTCACGGCGTCCTTACCTTCCGCATGACGCAGGTCCTCACCGGACATGGTTCGTTCGGGAGTTTCCTGCACCGGATTCATGCGGAAGTGAGGCCCGGGTGTCCCCACTGTGCGGAACGCCCGGAGGACACGGTGGAGCACACAGTCGAGGTGTGCCCTGCTTGGGCGGAGCATCGCCGTGCCCTCGTGGGGGCGATAGGCGGCGGAGACCTCTCGCGCCGGGCCTTGGTTGAGGCCATGGTCCGGAGCGAGGAGGAGTGGCAGGCGGTCGCCGACTTCTGCGAAGCAGTAATGCTTGCAAAGGAGGAGGCCGAACGCATCAGGCAACGGCGTTATCGCCGCCGCCGTCGCCGGGATTCTGATCCCGATTTCCGGCCAACGTAGACGCGGGCTTGCGGACAGTGAGCAATGGGTAGCTCGCTGTCCGGCCGTCCGGTAACTGTCCGGACCAAGCCCAAGTCGTCGACGGCGCGCACTGTTCCCGCGCGCCTCAAGGAGTTGTCAGCAACAGCAGGGACCCCAGCCGGGTCGAAGCCTACTGGGGCCAGGGTTATCCGAAAGGGCGCTCGAGCCCCGGTATGAAGGCTAGAAGGAACGGGGTGGGTCTTTTAGTCAGTAAGAGTCTGACACTATCTCCCGCTCCGCCCAAGGGCGGGGGATGTCAATGCATGATTTTTCCCACCATAAAAAAAAAGGCCTTAATTCTTTATTGTACACAAAACATACATAGCACACGGTGATTATATGTACAAAGGCGAGCTTAACACAAGATTGAGTTTTCTCTCAGAATGAGTAGACTGCCATCAGACGGACTGCATCGCAGCAACCGCACGCAGTCCATATATTCAACTACATGCAGTTTGATCTGACTTTGCACAGTTGGCGCCACGCCTCTAGCCCAGGATAAGCTCCTGGGCTAGAGGCGATCACTGCTCTCACAACGGTGAAGGGAAACATCGTGAGGAAACTGGCATATCCTAGAACCAAAAATTCGAGGTCAAGTGAGATCCGCCAACCAGAACTGGGCCCGCGTGATGGATTCCATTCCCTCTCCTAGAGACTGAGTCCTAGTAGTAAAATCGAACATAAAAAGCTGAAAACTGGTTAATATGCTATATACATATTTATAATTATTTGCCAATCTCGTGGATAGGTCAATGTTCACGGCTACAAAAGATAGATTCTAAGAATTTTACAGAATGCTTTCTTTATTTAGAGAAAGCTGATTTTATACTGCTATTTTTTAATCAAAATTCTTTTGCTTTTTTTATTTTGTACTGGCTAACCCGGCCAATTTCGTACCGCCTAACAGCCAGTGAATGTACGAGTAGTATATCTTTCTATACATGTCAACCGATTGCGATGAACCAAAGCCTAAGTAATATATTAAGTTACACAGAATTTTAATGTATAAAAGTTATTTACATCGATTTCGCACAGTTAAAAACTTCTACAGATTTATTATATGTATAGATTTCAGAACTAATAAATAACAGAAAAACCTCGGCGTCAGACAGAAAAAGTCATAGTCATATCAAAGACATAAAGTTATTTGATGAAAATTCCGTTTTCCCTTTAACCCTAAAAATAGCCAAAATTGGTACAATTTGTATATTCACAATCAGAGTGGGTTGCTAATGGATTTCTCTTGAACTAACCGTCCCCCTCAGTTACACTCGCGTTTTTGGTTACTGTTTCGCTCCCGTAAGTTGTATTGTAATTTCATATAGCTTGAGGTCTATCTCGATAAATGAGCTATCCAACTTTCTTTAATACTTTATTTTTGTACCCAAAGACATTATCTATATAACAAGTAGAGATACAGACAGATCACGTACAAAGGCGACTCAGCAATGAGTTTTCTTCCAGTAAACCAACTTTAAACGATTTTTTCAATTCGTATTAGCAGGCCTAGCCAAGTTACGGCCGTTTCTTTTCGATTCTCTTTCGTCGATCGCCTCAAGTCAGCCACGCCTCCAATTTCTTTATTCTGATCATGTGACTGAGCGTTGAGATGACGTCAGAACAAAGGAATCTTAGGCGTGGCTGACTCGAGGCGATCGACGAAATAAAATCGGAACGAAACGGTTGTAACTTAGCTAGGGGGCAGCAAGTTCTTGAGATAGCGCGTTCAACCAAACAAACTTTTCAGTTTTATAAAAGATAACTTTCTTCAATTTTAAAAGTAATTTAATTTATTAAACTCCAAGCGAACGCCGGCGTTCGCGCACCTCTTGTCTTTCTATTGTGTCGTAATTTCCACGATTGAAAGGTTAAATATAAGCGGATGGCCCTTGTAATATATAGGCGTTCCGATCTAGCCATTTTTTACAAGAAAGAGGTATCTTGGAAAATGAATGGTCTTGACCCTCGGCTCCCTTTAAAAACTGCCCTACCAGACGCCCTATGTAAATCGTTTTTCTTCCCTTAGTGCCTATCAATCAAATTTTCAATTTCCTACCTCTCCATCATTTTCATACTTTCAGTTTTTACTGGCTTCACAACGTTAACCGCTTCCTCCTGGCGTTTTAATTTCTTAATAACTTCTTAGTTAGCGGTCGTATTTTTTTTTAAACGAGGTTGTTCACAATACTTTGACCCACACTTTGTCGGGCATGCAACAGATAGGTCTTGCCCAGTTCTATTTAAATTGAGCAGCATTTGGATTAACTATCCTGGTTTTGGAAAACAGTAATTGTTTCGAACTCTATCTATTAATTTAACATTAAGTCTATTTTTGTTTAACACTAAATAGTTAGTTTTACGTAAAAGCGATCAGCACGTTTATGACGTTCGGAGCTTCGATTGGCCCGCTCCAAGTTTTCAACCAATCAAAGAGCGAAACGTAAAAACAACTTGCACTCAGCACACAACACTCTATTGTTCGTTGGAAAACTTTGAGCTTGAGCTTTTAGATGTAAGTCTGATAGACCACGAAGGAGATGGCAGAACAAACTGGGCAGATTTCGCCAGAATTGGTAAAGATGGAAATGCCCGCGAAAGATGGAAAGAGTGGGAGCCTTTGCCCACATATGGGATTTTTTTAAATCCTGCTTATGATAAGTGATCTTTATTTTTGCAAATAGGTTTAAAAAAAAAAACACTTTTACACGTCAATTTTGTTTTTAGTCAGTTTAAACTAGATGAGGCCGGATCCCTAATGCTGATCAAATAATTAATTATATAAGCAGCTTCACCCGCGTACATTAGCAATCGGACCAGTACTTCCAGAGATTACCTCCTACAAACAAAAAAAAAAAAACAAACTTTACATCTTATTATGTTAGTGTAGATATCCTAATTATATTTTGGGAACTGACTAACATTTCTTAGAAGAATGTTTTCCATTTAGTTACATGGTTAGAAGCAGTTTTTGACAAATTAAACTCGTTAAAAAATAACAAGCCTGTTTTGACATTCGAGAAAAACCCTAGATAGAAACAATAAAGTAATAATTAGGGGTCCGGTGTAGTTGTAGTTATTTTAGTAGTAGCTACACTACACCTGGTAAGCCTTTAGGTTGTCCAAATACAAATGTCAGGTTTTTTAACCGCTTGTTTCCAAAACACAAAAAATTAAACAAAATTTTGAAATCATGTTGTAATTGTCGTTCCTAATACGTCTCAACTGCTCCAAAAAAAAGTTAATAAACACATTGCGAGTACCTACTAGCCCATATTTACCTGCCAACGTTCATAAAGCGTTGATAGATCAATAAAAGTACCAAGAAAAGAGGCTGAGCAACACATCATTTCTTTTCCGCTCCAAAAACCATCTACACGCGTCGGAAGTAGGTACTTATTTGCTTATTCCGACCGATTGCCTTCAGGCCAAGATTTTGTATTATTTGATCTTGTTCTTAATAAGAAGATTACTTTTCTCATTAAGAAAAGATCATCTGGGAAAGACGGTTAACAAAATTATGATTGCTAATCTAAGACTGATGTCATAAGCTGCAAGACTTACAGAAATTAAATTAGGTATCTAATAATACCGATAAGCCCGCCAATTGTGTGTATTTTTTTTTATATGGTTTCCTTTTTGTTAATTTATAATCAAAATTTATAAAGTATATATAAGAAGAAGAAAAGTTTTAAAAATATAATAGGTATAGTCTGTCTAAAAAGTCAAACAACTTTGGAATTTTTAAACTATAAAATTAGCTTATAAAAAAATAATGGGTACGTATTTTTTCTTTTTTCGATTAATCAAAAAATAAAAATGATATAGCCCATTAAAGTTACGTGTGACGTCACCCCGTGCAAAAAAATGCAGCACGGCGTGATTTACAAATAAAAAAATTCGTGTCCCTTATTTTTGAATAATCTAAAAGACGGACTAATTACATTTTTTACGGCCACTAGCCTATTATAAGGCAAACATTGGTGTATGTCTGTTACTCCTTCACTCTCAAATAGCAGAACGGATTTCGATGAAATCTAGCACACGGGTAGACCATGTTCTAGATTAGCACGTATGATATTTTCATTCCAGTAGTTATTACCCTTGGGATAGTTTTTAACTTTCACGCGAGTAAAACCGCTGTAACTTGGAAAAGAAGTTGTTTATTATTCAGTACATTTGATAATGCATGCTTTTTTTAGGTGGAAAAATCATCCAATGACCTCTCCGGCCCTTGGGCGGAGCGTGAGGGCGTGTCAGACTTTCACTGATTAAAAAAGTACTCCTATCCCTTCTCTACTTGGTTACAGGGCCGCGAAGTTCTCTCTCGCATCAACCATGGCCCCAGTAGGCTTCAACCCTGCTGGGCACCTACGTTTACGGACATTTTCTTGAGGCGCGCGTAGAACTTTGCATACTTAGTCTGTCTTATTAAACGATAAAGAAATGTCTTAGCACTAGCAAACAAAGAATTTAATCATTGAAATATCTTTCATAAGAATTCCAAGTATCATGGATTCTAAATATTTGTCCCTACACTCGACGCGATGCATAAATTGAAGCGTCAAGCTACTACGCTATTCAGATTGGCACTCGTCATTTCAATATCCGATTTAATCTAGTGATCAAATCTCTTATACCAAGCTAAATAAAGTAATGTAACTCCGCTTGCTCTGGTTGGAAAGAATTCCCTTTCTTTTCCAGACTTTAAGTGACTAAAACCCACCCGTGTTCCTTCAGTTGTCCTTTGCGTTCTAGGGCTGCGGTAACTCTTTTGAATAATCCCGCAGCCCTGGCGAGCATCGGACTTGGTGAGCCTTAACATCATGCTAACTTCACTTTTAATAGGCCCCTTCATCTTTCGTGTCTATTGGATTTGGTCCGACCTATATTTAGACACCTGGACCGCTCTGTCGTTGGCCTACCTGCACCTTCCACGAAAGGTGCAAATAGTTGTGCAAGTTGGGCAGGAAAGGAGGTTACGCATAGGCCCCTGTAATCTATATGTAGACAACCAGAAACTGATTGACTGACATATCAACAGCAGTAAGTAGTTGGTCTAGGAGCGTGAAATTTTGCACAATGCTTCCTTCTATGACATAATTATGTGAGTACTAAGCGAATTTTAGGATGAAACGGGATCCAAAGTAAGTATGAAAAAATCTACACTGATGCGGGCGAAGCCGCTAGCAAAAAGTAGTCCAAGCTATACAGGTACAAACATAGAAATATAAAAAAAAACAGAAAACAAATCGAAAATGGGCTGTAATCCAACACGTGGGCCCATTGCTGGTTGGTAGATGTCCCATGTCTTCGAATTTTTGGTTGTAGGACGTGCTAATTTCCTCACGATGTTTTTTTTCACCGTTATTTTGGCTAATTGAGATCAATTATTTACTATTCATTAATATTCTGTATCTTACCATTAAACGGTAAAATCGCCAAAGCTTGAAACACAATGGATTTTTTTTAATTAAGAGAATTCTGATTTATTATTACACAAAGTAATTGCTGGGCTTGAACCCGTGACCTACAACTATTAAGTCGGGGTCGTTACCACTCGGCCACCACTGCTCTATGCTGGGGAAAAATTCACAACTTATATGAACACTCTATCAAGATTAGTGCTCAGATTTATAAAATAAAAAAATAAAAGCATAGTTCCATGTTACAAGCAAAAACAGCGTTACTAAAATCCTCAAAACTGACAGTTGATGCAGATTGTACTTGAAACCCACTCATCCGCTCTCATTTTTCACGATCACTACTTATTTACGTTTTTCCGATACACCCTTGCATTGCTCGTGACACCGATCCACACTTCCCAATTTTCATTTTTTCCATAAAACCGGGGTTGAATGTTAGGAATATACGAGATGAGTTTATGTAGCAGTGTGAAGTTTTAGATTTATACGGACGTATTCATTGCACGGTCTGGCTTTAACTAAACTTACTGTATGTGTGTGCACTCGTATTATATTACCTAGATAGACTGAATGGACGGTGCAGATAAAATATGATACCTTTGTGAATCGGGCGTTAGTTTATGAGCTACGTTACTGTTTTATTTATAGTTGAACATTTATAGTTGGGTAGTTTTTTCTACAAGGGCTATGCATGAATTTTCTTTGCATGATCACATTAGAAGTTGAGATATCTGCAGGAGAGAACCAAGGTAACCGACATAACGAAGAATAGCCAAACTTAAGTGATAGTTGGCAGGATACATTGCTTTCAGAACAGATGGTCGATGGGGCTGAAAGTTTCTGGAGTGACGACCACGTACCAGAAGATGCAGCGTTGAAGACCTTCACAAGGTGGGCCGATGATCTGGTGAAAGTCGCGGGAACACGATGGATGTGAGATTCACAGGACCGGTCGTTGTGGCGACACTTTAGAGAGGCCTATGTCCAACTGTGGACGTCTATCGGCGGAAATTATGAGATTTTTTAATTAAATAGGAAATTTTTATTGGGATCAAAAGTTCCCTTCCTTATTTTATTTCACTTGTATCCGGTAACTTGCTTCTAGTTGTCAATCGTCGGAAATTAAATGAAAGAGATATACCTATATATGCCCTGCCCACCGCTGTGAAAACCGATGAAATTAATGTGAAAATTAACATACATTTCGCCGGTTTACCATTTAATAGATAAACTAAGTACGAGATCACTTACGGTTACTTTATACGTATGTAGAAAAATTTTCTTCTTATTTATTTATGATTGTTTATTTCCTTTTATTACTTTGTCCTTAAATTAATTTATGTTACATAAATCTATTGGCACACCACCGTTGCCGACTTCTGTTAGTCTATGTTGATACCGGCTCACGCTGAAAATCAGCGCTGTGGACTCGTCGCATTTTGCGTGTGGACACAGCATTATGCTGAGCGTACAGCCGTTTTGCTCGGACGTGGCGCATAATTTTTTTAAGGACTTTTTTTTTAAACATAAAAATGTACATTTAATATGTAATATGTTACTCTTAAGTTTGCGCCTTTTCGGGCAAATAAAATGATTTTTATTCTTTCTTTCTTTCAGATCTAGAAATGATTGACAACGTTTTTTCCGGGGTACGGAGGAATGTTGGTATGTTATGGTTACCCATCTACAAACCGCTCTCAATAAGTAGAAAGAGACAATACGAAGACATTGAGAGAGCGAACGCCGGCCAGTTTTGTTTGTTTATTTTAACCTGCTACAGTTGCCATCACGGATCTTGAACACTTGCGAAGAAGTCAAATATTTGGTCTCTTTAGTGGTGCGAAGTGCGACGCGGGGGGTCAGTGGCTGGCCGCGCCATCGTGTCATAGACGTCACTCCTGATTCGTTCACTGCGTTGCAGCATGTATCTAACAACGAAGACGATTGGCTCGCCAATGTATGGAATGCGCAAAGCAATCCCCACTCTGACGCCAAGCGTTCAAGATCCGTGATGGCAACTGTAATTTCAGGAACTTATGATTAAAATTAAAATAAATCATTAAGTTTTGGGTAGCCCAATTTTATCAAGAAAAGCTGTACCTAAGCGGAGCTAGGAGCGGAGCAGTAACCAACGACGCTAGTGAAATCGGATGAAACAGCTAGTATTCAATAAATACCTCAAATACATTCCTATAATTTCATTGACATCTTTTGCAAAGAAATGTCTTCCACATTATGTAGTCGTCATAGCAACAATTTGTCCTCAATAAGCTTTCCTGTACGCCGTGAACCCGAGACATCTTTTTTACTAAATTATAATAACATTAATATTATTACGGACGAGCTTCACTTAGACAAATTATACACCACATCAGAATATGATGGAAAGAATATACACAACAAACAAATACAAATATACAAATATTTTGTAAGTCAACTCAGCATACTAATACCTCGATACAAATGAGTAACCGACTCATTTTTAGGGTTCCATACCTCAAAAGGAAAAACGGAACCCTTATAGGATCACTTTGTTGTCCGTCCGTCTGTTTGTCTGTCTGCCTGTCAAGACCCTTTATCTCGGGAACGCGTGGTGGTATCGAGTTGAAATGAAAACCATATTCTCAGGTCTACGGATTCTTAAAGCTGTGAAACAATCTAACTTGTTACCGGTTTATGTGGCAAAACACACTTCTACATTTTCGAGGATATCAAAATTCATAGGATACTTCCCAAAAGGTTTTATAACTCAAGTATAGGAATAAATCTATAAATTTGTTGATATATCACCATTTTTTTTGCGCTTCGAAAAAATCTTTCCAGGGTCCGTCCAGAATTGAACTATTTACTAAAGGTAAATTTGTACGGAACCATCAAGGCGCGAGTCCGATTCGCATTTGCCCAATTTTTTTTTTATTCATTCGAATTGAAAATATCTTCCTTCAAAGACGCAAATAGAAATATTTTTTCTAATCCGTTCAAAATAAAGTAACTTTAAAAACCTTTCAAATCTTGGGAAGTGAAAACTCTCATAATAGAAAAAGAATGCACAAACAGATATGTGACGTCATCACCATTATGCGCGTACAAAAGAAATAGACAGATGGTCCCGCTACGCCCCCACTTCTCCCTTAAACCAATATTTGAAATGCTAATTGCTCCTTCATTTAATAACCAATTTTGTTGCCCTTTTCAGAAAAACGATTTATTTTAGTGTAATTTCTTGTTTAGCATAAAATGTTTTAGGAAAATACCCAATTTGAAATAATGAATTTTCATTCTTTCCCGTCAAGTTATGTATTGTTTTATAAAACGCCACATAATTATCGAACACTGATGTTTTTAGATTTACTTGGAATTACATACTACAGTAAGTATTTCAGGATAAAAGTTTATGACCATGTACATAAATGTACCTAACTCTGAAACATGATAGCTCATAGAGAGGCCCTCTCTATTGCTATAAACTCGAAGTTTACTTGCGTGGTTGGGTCAGAAATGAAGATAATAGAATCAAGGTTGGCGACATACCTCGAAAAATCGCCGAACTTAAGTAGTAATTATTATTAGCCGGACCAGCAGGCTTACTCTGGAGTTTAATTCCGATCGGTCGACATTGAGATTGTGACGTTTCGTACCCTTGAATTCAATGCTAGCGCCAAATTGGTTGAAAATTGCGTGACCATTTTGAGAACTAAGTGAAATCGTCTAGGTTGACAATATTGTTTTCAAGGGTAACACATCACGTAACGTCAAAATTGACATTGCAATCGGATTGACTTTAGATTGAAATTGAAATTAATTTGGAGAGTTTGAGAGAGAGAGATTTGAGTCAAATCGACACAAAAGCTTGCAGAACAAATGGTCGATGAGGCCGAAAGGTTCTGGAGTAGTGACTAGATACTGGAAATGCAACGTTAGAAGGCCGCCCGTAAGACTATTCCTACTGGACTTTGAGAGCCGTGCAATTGGAACCGTACCCTAAAAGTAATTTTATTTTAAGTCGTTTGTGATGCGGATGCCTACACCTTCCTCAAAGGAGAGTTTTGGCCGAATGATGTTGTGTATCGACGATTTCGTAGAAGGATACTGACCTCGCAGCGGAACACGACGCTGTCACTTCGTGTGTATATAGGTATACTAGCTGACCCGGCGAACTTCGTACCGCCTAATAGTTATGTTATATCTTTTAGCTAAGCTGTCTACTCTACCCAACTCTACCTTACTCTACCCTACTCTACTCTACTCTACCCTACTCTACCCTACTCTACCCTACTCTACCCTACTCTACCCTACTCTACCCTACTCTACCCTACTCTACCCTACTCTACCCTACTCTACCCTACTCTACCCTACTCTACCCTACTCTACCCTACTCTACCCTACTCTACCCTACTCTACCCTACTCTACCCTACTCTACCCTACTCTACCCTACTCTACCCTACTCTACCCTACTCTACCCTACTCTACCCTACTCTACCCTACTCTACCCTACTCTACCCTACTCTACCCTACTCTACCCTACTCTACCCTACTCTACCCTACTCTACCCTACTCTACCCTACTCTACCCTACTCTACCCTACTCTACCCTACTCTACCCTACTCCACCCTACTCTACCCTACTCTACCCTACTCTACCCTACTCTACCCTACTCTACCCTACTCTACCCTACTCTACCCTACTCTACCCTACTCTACACTACTCTACCCTACTCTACCCTACTCTACCCTACTCTACCCTACTCTACCCTACTCTACTCTACCCTACCCTTCTCTACCCTACTCTACCCTACTCTACCCTAAATTGAAAATGTTTCGTAGATTTACCATAGCAGCGCCATCTATTGATTACTTACTCAACCCAGTCGAAAGGTATCGACATCTGTTAGAATCATTTGGAGTTAACAGATAATTGTGACTGTCAAATAATAACAGACAAATAATTAGCAATAAATTAAAATTGTGACTATAATTTGAGATTTAAACTATCCTATCTCTCAAGTTGGATCGAACTGCACATGGTGTGCGAATTTTATTATAATCGGTTAAGTGGTTTAGGAGTCCATTGAGGACAAACATTGTGACACGAGATTTATATATATTAAGATAGTTATCTAACTGTTATAGTTTCTTTTATACATATGTGTTAGTTTATTATTTTGTAAGATTATTTGTGTGTTTCCCACCAAAAAAAAGGCCCATAGATAAACTATTGGCCTTTTTTTTTGGTGGGAAACATCATCAAATGACAATCCCCGCTCTTGGGCCTTAGTTGCCTGATTATTATTATAAGGTGGACCAACGCTCTAGTGAATGTCACGGGAATTCGATGGCTGCGCAGTGCCATTCATTGTGATGACACTTGAGGAGGCCTTGTCTATGTCCAACATTGTATGAAACCTATTCGATGAACGATTTATTTTTTGCATCAAAACGCCTCCACATCACAAGGGCTTAAAAGTAGCCTATAATATTGAAAAAAAAAAAACAATTCTAACTTAATTATATTATAAATGTGAAAGTATCTACTTGTAGTTTCTTTGTTACTTTTTTCCGAATTCTACTTGAGACATAGGTAATCTAGGGCAAGGATAAAGACTTGAGATACTTTTTATCAACATATCAAGCCGGTGAATCCGCTGATAGACGCTTTTATCTCAGACGCTTTATTTATTTAGGATCGCCAACATTACAAGCACTGGGTATTTACAGGATCATTTTATATTCAAGTGCCTTAACACTTATAGACAATCACTACATTAATATAGGATATAGAAAATTTGATTTTAAAACACTTAAACACAAAAAATTAGTAAGTAAATTTTTAATTGTCAAGGAGAAAATTAATGATTAAAATTATGTCAGCAATAATAACAACACAAAAACACAACAAGAAATATAAATGGGAATCTAATATCTTTGTATTCTTTTATCTAGTATAGGTACGTAGATATGTCAACAAAGATGACGGCAATTGTTCTTTATAACATCTTTTTTTCTCGAAATTTATTCTCATTGAGTAACAATTTTTTAGCTTAATATGGCAGATGAATATCTAGTTGTATTTACGATTATATGAAACTATCAACGCTTTAAACACTGGCCTTTAAGTCAAGAGTGAATAGGTTATTCTAGGCAAGCGTAATCCATTGTCGGTTTATCATCGCTTACCATCAGGTGTTCCATATTAGCCTTTCAATCGTGATAATGACAGACACAATTGAAAGACAATAGGTGCGCGAACGCCGGCGTCCGCTTGGGGTTTAATGAATTAGTTAAAAGCGAGCCTATGAATATGTAATAATAATAATATTGATATAACTTTCCCGGTTTTTTTTTAAACCAAGTTTTGAATATAAACATAGATTAGGATCCTATATTCCAATGATTCTATCCAATTGAATCTGAGGTAAACAACACGTTTAACTGAGCATGACTTTTCCAATCGAGTAAAAGGAACCAAATGGTAAATAGGAAAATTTTCTTATAGATACTTTTTGCCAAGGATAAAAATATCTATATATAAAAATGAATCCCTATTTTCTTGATCACGACATCACGCGTGAACGGCTGGACCGATTTCGCTAATTATTTTTTTTGTGTTTGTTATTGTCAGGAGAAGTTTTCTTATAAAAAAAAAATGAAAATTTGGGTAGTTTAGGGTAAGGTAGGGTACAGTAGGGTAGAGTAGGGTAAAGTAGGGTAGAGTAGGGTAGAGTATAAATTTTAGAAAACTAGGCGCATTTAACTGTTCGTGCATTTGATAGTTCAAAACTAAGACAGGACAACGTCTGTCAGGTCAGCTAGTACATAAAAAATGTGGGAAATACCATTTCTATTTTAAGCCAAAAAATAAACCAGTTTAAATGGCGACGAAAATCCCCTAATTGGAAAAATAGCTAATTTATATTTTATTCTGTGTGTTTTTAGATGGGAAACCATCCAATGAATTCTCCTATTCTTGGGCGGAGCGTGAGATGGCTAAAGTATGTAGTTCTTTTATGGGGTACAGTGTAAAATTTTATAATAAAATTCCACTTGAAATTCTCCAATTAAACGAGTCAAAATTTAAAACATGCATTAAACGCACGCTATGTAGGCAAGCATATTATAAATTGGAAGATTATCTACTCGATAAAAATGCTTGGCTAAATGCCGGTCCTGCTCCACAGTCACAGTCATTTTTAGCTACGAATTAGTCGTATTTCTTATTTTTCTCTAAATTTTAATTATAAATATAGGAAGAGAGGCTGCTGGCCTTTTCCTATTGTTGTTTTCGGATTTTTTTTATTTTTTATTTTTATTTGTTTATTTCAATAGAACTTATGATTTATTACGTGTTACATTTGGAAATAATAGCATTGTATAATGTAGAAGCACTTTTTTTTTCAATTTTGTGAATGTGAAGTACCATGGAGCATTTTTATTTGGTTATAAGTTGTTTGACACTACAAGCATGGCAGTTGAGAGATTGTCATGCTCACTAAAATGTCTCGCTGATGGTGGCACGTGTTATTGGGTCATTTGGCTCCCTTCAAAATGGTTGAGCTGAGTGGGGCTGATGCACGCGTCATGCTCGTGAACGGGCGCCGTCGGTTGAGACTGGTCATCTCTTAGCTGCCAGTGACTTATTCAATTTCTATTTTTATTGTTACCATTATATTTAATTTTTATTACTTATCTTCATTGTGTTCACATAATAGAAGCAAAAAAAGAAATATGTAATCGAAGATTCATGTAACTCAATACGATTTAAAAGAGTATCCATGGAGTTTCTTGCACGTTCTTCTCCATAGAGACCTACTCTTTGGAACGTGCAATTTAGCTTCACTTTTCTTGGACTGACCGACATTTGACTATTCAAAAGTGCCAGTAACTGGTCTATTTGAAATAAACGTTTCTGATTTCTGATTTCTGGTTGCGTCAGACTTTCACTAACTAAAATCCACTCTTAAATACCTTCTTTACCACCGTTGCAAGACCCCGGTGTTCTCTTTCGCGCAACCCATGGCCCCAGTAGACTTCCACCCTGCTGGTCTCCTACGGTTTGCTGAAATCTCCTTGATTCGTGCCTGGAGCACTACGCACCGTTGACGACTCGAACTTGAGCCTTACAGTAGCTGGACGGCCAGACGGCAAGCTACCCATTGCTCGCCGTCCGCAACAAGTCTGGAGCGTGAGGAAGTCTATTCCCTGGTGATTTATTTACGTTTGACACTTAGAACTGATATAAAGATTGTTCTTTTTCGCCTATATTCATCTTTTTGTTGTCAAATATTTATTTTATTAGTAAATAAAATAAATAAAAATCCTTATGAACTAATTTCAAGTAAATTAAATATGACATCGATTATTATTATTCCAAAAATACCAATTTTAAAAACTGAAATCGATTCTGTAGCCAATTCTAAACATACTACTTTCAAGATATGCATTTGTTTTGTGACTAATTGCGTAGATTTTGTGGTCAAACGCAAGCCTATCAATAATAATAAAAAAATCTTAGTTTATCCACAA
Source organism: Mythimna albipuncta (assembly GCA_929112965.1). NCBI lineage: Eukaryota > Metazoa > Arthropoda > Insecta > Lepidoptera > Noctuidae > Mythimna > Mythimna albipuncta. The sequence goes on from OV815973.1 coordinate 7,414,057, forward strand.
ACGTGAATCAAGAGCATTCGATTATATCGCTACAAAAACTTTATAAATGCTTCCCCACTGTGTCCAACTTCAAAATTAATTAATACTTACCAAGTTATTCAGAAGCTCTTTATATTTAGTAGTAAATTCCATTTCAATATTCATAATCACGCTCGTGCGCTTAATTAATTTAAATTCAATTTCACAGCTGTTTCAACCTGAGAAGTGAATTTCAAAATGAACAATATTTAGAACAACTGATTCTATAAAAATAAGTGGTAGTAAGGCTGGCATCAGACTGACTGCATCGCACCGACCGCGCGCGGTCGTCATATTTAACTGCATGCAGTTGTACGTTCGACTTCGTGCAGTCATGATATCAACTGCACGCGGTCGGCTGCAGTCGAGTGAAGTCAATATCAACTGCATGCAGTCGTGCCTTCAACTTTACGCGGTCAGCTACAGTCGTGTAGTGTTGACGCACGCTGTCCTTCGCTAACCACATACAGTCAGTGTGCAGTTAATTACAAAGAGCAAACGCACATTGACATTGTTAACTTTATTTTGAGACACTTAAAGATCAAATCATACACTACGCACCTGGGCTAGATGCGTGGCGCCAACTGCGCAAAGTCGGATCAAACTGCATGCAGTTGAATATATGGACTGCGTGCGGTTGCTGCGATGCAGTCTTTCTGATGGCAGCCTAAGACCAATGCTTGCTTTTTTTAAGGGTTGAAATCAACCAGTGACTTCTCCCGCTCTGAGTGGAGCAGGAGGGCGTGTCAGATTTTCAATGACTAAAACCACCCCTGTGTCCTTCAGTTGCTCTTTGTGTTCTAGGACTACGGGTTTCCTTTTCAGAAATTCCTCGCGATTGTAACTAGCGGGCATCAGCTCTGCTGGGCCCCTGCGGCTGACATCTCTTTGAGGAAAGCGTGGATCACACTAAATTCAGCCTAAACTTTTTGTTTAGTTGCAGCCACAACTAAACAGTATGTGTCCAAATCCACAGAGAAAAAAAAGATATAAAAATGTGTCAATTCGGTGTCACTGTGTCTAATTATCAGTTAGTCCAGTTAACAGTGAACCGATTCAAAATTGTAAAAACTCTTAAAATATTGTGGAGGGACCAATTAGTCGAGGAAAATCCGCATCGCTGATTGCCATCGCACGGCAACCGCTGACGAACCGGAAACTTGACACCCATAATTTAAATAAAACCGATCAAATATAGAAACGGTTTTCCGGAGATAAATTTACGGTAGATGACTCTGTTTTTTTGTCCGTGAAAAGTTTATGTTGGCTCCAAGTTTTACGGCGATTTTATTTCATAAATTAAATAAAAAAAAGTTACGGATTCAATATTTTGGTGAAACTGAAACTACCTTATTTAAAAGTAATAACAATAATAACCATGTGATTACGGTAGACACTGCCTAGCAGGTTTTTATTTCAAGTATATAATAAAAAATTAAAAGCCTATGTCTTACAAACTAATTTACATCACTAACTTATTATTGTAATAAATGTGAAACTAGGTGTGCAGGTGCTTCTATATCTGCATCAGGCAACGGCGTTATCGCCGTCGCCGCCGGCGGCGCCGGGATACTGATCCCGTTTTCCGTAAGCGCGGGCTTGCGGACAGTGAGCAATAGGTAGCTCGCTGTCCGGCCGTCCGATAACCGTCCGGTCCAAGTCGTCGACGGCGCGGACTGTTCCCGCGCGCCTCTAGGAGTTGTCAGCAACAGCAGGGACCCAGCCGGGTCGAAGCCTACTGGAGCCAGGGTTATCCGAAAGGGCGCTCTAGCCCCGGTATGAAGGCTAGAAGGAACGGGGTGGGTCTTTTAGTCAGTAAGAGTCTGACACTATCTCCCGCTCCGCCCAAGAGCGGGGGTTGTCATTGGATGATTTTTTCCCACCATAAAAAAGGTGCTTCTATATCTATTTGGATGTTAGAGTATCTTAATTTTAATCCTAAGCATTTTATTTAACTATTAGATTTATCTTAAATTCTAAAATATTATGTACTAGCTTTTGCCCGCGCAGCTTCGCTCCCACTCTTCCCTGCTCCCCCACTCCACCCTTCTCTACCTTACTCTACCCTACACTACCCTAATTTTCATTTATTTTCTCATGAACCTTCCCCTTAAAATAACGAACACAACAAAGAAAGAATTAGCGAATTCGGTCCAGCCGATCACGCGTGATGGCGTGACCAAAGAAATAGGGATTAATTTTTAGGGTTCCGTAGTCAACTAGGGACCCTTATAGTTTTGCCATGTCTGTCTGTCCGTCTGTCTGTCCGTCCTCGCTTAATCTCTGTAACCGTTAGCACTAGAAAGCTGTTTGGTACCAATATGTATATCAATCACGACGACAAAGTGGTAAAATAAAAATTGGAAAAAAATGTTTTATTAGGGTAGCCCCCCTATATGTAAAGTGAGGAGTGATTTTTTTTTAATTTCAATCCTAACGTGTGATATATTGTTGGATAGGTATTTAATAGATACGGAACCCTACACTGAGCGTGGCCCGACACGCTCTTGGCCGGTTTTATATATATAGATATAAAAGAACCCCTCTACAGGTGAAGGCCTCCTTCAAAGACGTCCAAAAAAAAGACCGGTCTTGTAACTGTGCTACTGGTAATTCAAATTAAGAATTATACGTTTTTAATTTGAATTACTAGATTAACGGTTTCTAAATTCAAATTCTAACCATACCATAACCCTAATAAAAGTTTTATAAATAAAGACGATTTAGGTCGGAGTCTCAGGGCGTCTCTGGGTCCCCGCGTACGGCGAGCAATGATTAGTTCACCGTCTGATAATGACAAGACCATGGGTTGACAGCGCGTCGTGACCCAAGTGCGTCCCAAAGAGATTTCACTCAAGAGATTCAGGTGGGTGGTGGTGGGTGTTTCAGTAATAGTCTGATACCTCTCAAAGCAAGAGAAGTTATCTCATGCAACCGTCGAAGCAATTAAAGGTAAAATATAAAACCACGTAGCTTTAAAGTTCAGAAGATTATATATTAAATTCTGATCACTCAAACTTAAAAGGAGCATAATTATTTCAAAAGGCTTTCATTCCTTATTAATTTTAAATTCCTTTCAGAAGTAATCAGCGATCTCTATGTGCTTGGCTAGACTGGCAGTACGGTGCGGAGAGCGGTGTGGGGAGCGGTGAGGGGAGCGGTGCGGGGGGCGGTGCTTGGAGCGGTTCGTGGAGCGGAGCTGGGAGCAGTGCGGGGAGCGGTGCGGGGAGCGGTGAGGTGAGCGGTGCGGTGACCGTTGCGGGGAGCGGTGCGGGGAGCGGTGCGAGGAGCGGTGCGGGGAGCGGTGCGGGGAGCGGTGATACACAGAATTTGTGGGCACAAGTGCAACTAATGAGCATAGGATTCGATTCTTTTTTTTTATCTGTTATAAACTGGCTTGACTGCGATCTCACCTGATGCTGATGGTAAGCAGTGATGCAATCGTTGATAGTGAGGCGTAGTAGTTTATTAAGAGCCTATTCACTCTAGCCTTGATTCTCATCATCATCAGCCTTTTTAGTATTCTCACTGCTGGGACTCAGGCCTCCTCCTAGGAGAAGAAATGGGCCGTAATACACCACGCGTGCCCAATGCGGGTTGATGAATGTCACATATCTTCGAATTTTTGGTTCCAGGACATGTCGATTTTCTCACGATGTTTTCCTTTACCGTATTGAGATCAGTGGTAATGAAATAAATACACAAAGTAATGCGCCTGGTAGGGTTTGAACCCGCGACCTACAACTCCACCACTGCTCTCAAGATCTCGATTCTCAAGTTGAAAAAAAATTGCTGTTGGGTTTTTCATTTGGAATTAATCAGTAGCTGCCAGTAGTTTGCAAGTTGAGCGTCTCGGTAAGCGGCCTTGGGCCCGAAGCAACTGCAACATGGGTGAGGTTTTAGTGAGCAAAAGTCTGAAACACTCTCTCGCTCCACCCTAAAGCATGGGAAGTCATTAGATAATTTTCTATGTTAAAAGAAAAGAGCTTGAGGTGGGTCGACCAAAAGAAAGCTTGGAAGAAGTTAGGGTAAGATAGTAAAGTCCTAATTCCTTCATTCTTCATTGTACACTAATGTCCGACCGAATATTCAGTTTCGGTTTCGGTCGAGTTTCGGCAAAAAAAAGGGTTTCGGTTTAGCTTCGGTTTCGCTGACAAACCTGCCGAAACTACGACCCAAACCGAAACTGCACTCGGAGGTTCTTGCGCTGTGATCCGTCATGTTTAGTGCATTCAATTCCTTCCAAGCGAGTAAGCAACGAAGACATTTTGCGTTGTCCACGTGCCTAATCATGTCGTGACTGGCTTGTGTTTGCCATTCGTTTTAGCTACTGCCAAACTGAAATCGATTGCAGTAAAATTCGTGACAGTCAACGAATATAAATACCTAAATTTAAAATGCATTAAAAAAAATAAGGACTGACTGATTATAATAACGTATTTTTTGTTTTTCCCACAAAAAATGATCCTTGTAAGGGAGTTTTAGTTTCGTTCGAAACTGAGATTGTTGCCGAAATTCGGTTTAAAAACTAGTTTCGTTCGGACACTATTGTACATAAAAACATAACAGAATACGAGTATATGAAGATTCACAGTGCACGTACAAAGGCGAGCTTAACTCAGCAGTGAGTTTTCTCTCAGCAAATTTTTGAGTTATAGAGAGAAAACATATTCAAGGGTAGAATCCAGTGCATAATATAAACCTATATAACTAAGTCTAAAGTTTAATAAAGTGACAAGAAAATGTAATTGGTTTTTTTTTTTAATTAACATTATACAAATGAAACGTCAAATGTCAATAAATAACCCGCCCCTGATCGTTCCTGGTGCAAAGGTGCCCATAACACTCGCCGCATTACCTCGCTGAATAGCGATGGCCCGTTGCCTCACCGAGCCTACGGCCCAAATCCCGCACAAAACATCTTGCCTCCAAGTTTAATTATATTATACCTACCATATTATGTTAATGATGAAAGAAAGTCCTCTTTAAGTTTGCTCTCGAAGACATTTAGAGAAGAGCTGTGAGTGTACCAGAGAGTTCCAGAGACGCACTGCAGTCTAAATAAAAAAAAAAATATTTGTGGTATTATATACACATTATGTACCTATTATATCGTCTCTTATTGCTACCGGCATAGTATTCAAAGCTCTGTGGCCCAATACATCAGTATAATAATATTCTCTAACCACCTAACTTGTCCAATTTGTCTTCTATAGGACCACGTTTCATGGATTAGCCATCATTGTGTTGTTCGCTTTCTGTTATTGGTCAGGTTGATGAGAAATGTCCGTGATTACTTATGAACCTACCAATATTATTAGCGAAACTATGTGTCGTGGAAGGAAGGAATCCGTCACAGATGCAAAATGTAGCTAGTTTCTTTGTAAACCAAAGATTGACATCAATATTGCAAATCTATATCTATATACAAGATGTAAGGAACGCCCTCCACAAACTTTGAGGGCTTGCTCAGTAGACGAAACTGAACAACCTTCCACGAGATATTTTTCCAGGAAACGCAAAAAAAGTCGGTATCGCCATACAAATTGTCCAATCAAGTTTATAATTTTGTATGGTGAGGCTGATTTTTTTTTTCGTTTCCTGAAAAAAATATTTGTGGTAGGTTGTTAAGTTTCGTCTTCTGACTTCGTGGGCTGTCCCTTACACCTAGTATATATAAAACTATGCCACTTTTCTTTGTTATTTTATAACTCAAGAACGGGCTCACCTATCCAAACCAAATGTTTAGATTTTGTTCGGACTATTTAGAAGATGGTTTATGTGAAGTCTGGTAGGATAGAGTAGGGTATAGTAGGGTAGAGTAGGTACAGTAGGGTGGAGTAGGGAAGAGCGGGAGCAAAGCCGCGCGGGCAAAAGCTAGTAATAATATAAGCCATTATTTAGAAAAAAAAAATTGATGTTAACATAAAATAATACTAATAAGTATTTATTTTCTCTCCACAATAAACATTACAAACATTGGAGTCATGCCTATACATAAACAATTAACCTTTCAATCGTGGAAATTACAGACACAATAGAAAGACAATAGGTACGCGAACGGTTCGCTTGGGGTTTAATGAATTAATGGTTTTTTCTAGTTTATTGTGGGTGAGACTGGCGCCTATGCTAGGTTTTAGGGATCTGTATTTTAGGTCACCAGGTCTCCACACTCTAACAGATAGATCGATTTATTGTAGGTAACAGTAGTAATTGCTTTTAAGGGCCATATTTCACCGGGACACCACTGGTAGCGCAACTGGTTGCGCCACCAGCAAAATGTATAGAGCTCTATAGAGCGTTACTCACCGGGACACCACTGGTAGCGCAACCAATTTGGTGGCGCAACCAGTGCGGACACCAGTCCGGCCGCCAGTCACGCCCCCCACCAAAGAGTATGTGATAAGATGGAAATCTAACCTTTGAAAACCATAATTAACCAACTGTCAAACGTCAGTGACAGTGAACCAAGAATCTTGTACAATACAATCTGGATTGATTACGACAACCTCAAAGATGTAATAAAGAAGTACCATACAAGAATTTTTATCCCTTTCTACTAGTGTGTATAGACTAGTTCGTACTACGAGACATTCTGTTCTAAAGAAGTTCAAGATGTTATTAAGGACGTTTTGACCCTTTTAGACAACTATCTCGGATTTTCGGGTACCATTATAATGCACCACGAATCATAACTATGAGGATGACACGGCATGTAATAAAAGACAATATACATATTCATCTCTAGGATGGCATAAAAAAATTATTATGGTTTTGTATAAAATTTCCATATAGTTAAATACAATTTTACCGACGCACTAATCAAGAAAATTACAAAACAAGGGTTTGAATAGGTCGCGTAAGCTAAATCCAGTGCACATTTTTAAAAATTATTATGGTTTTGTATAAAATTTCCATATAGTTAAATACAATTTTACCGACGCACTAATCAAGAAAATTACAAAACAAGGGTTTGAATAGGTCGCGTAAGCTAAATCCAGTGCACATTTTTAGCTTAAAAAACATAAAATACCACAGCTTATATAGTCTTCTACACCTATAGCTAATTATTTTGAACTTACATAAATAACTTTATGATTTGTGACCGAAATAAAACCACTCTAAAAAAATCTTCATACATTTTTCATTGAACCCACCACTTCCAAGCCTTAGTCCGCGCTGAACGCGTCCGCGTACTGAGAAGCACGGGCCGTTTCGCTCGTTTCCCTCTCCTAGAGAGGAGGCCTGAGTTCCAGCAGTGGGAACATTAAAAAGGCTGATTATATATGTGTGTATCTATATCTATAGGGATTTTGGTGTTTTTATCAAGAAGTCTCTATATTCATATTCATAGTCTATAATATACTCATCTTCATTCTACTACAGTCAAAAAGTATCATTTGATGAAGTTGAACTGATGAACAAGTCCAATATAATAGCCATAGCATAGGGAATATGTCCCAATTTAATAGCCAATTAAATATACAAAAAAATTAACAAAAATATATAACCATAAAGTTGATACAAAACTGTAGAATCAAACCAAACTAACAGTTAGTTTTTTAACAAAAACTATCTATAACAACAATTAGTTACTTATGTTTGTTTTACAGTAACTGTAAAACGATCAAATAACTTTAAATTTGGAAGTCGGTTCAGTCAGTTAAATAACAAAATATACCAGAAACATCGACTTCCGAAATTAAAGTTATTTTGATCGTTTTAGTGTTTTTTTGTGTATTTTTTATTCAAGTCGAGCCGATTTCGACTATTCTGCCAAGTCCATTGTAAATTGGAAAAACAAGTGTGTTTATAGAAATCTGAGTACAGTGAGAATATTAAGCCGTCCATGACAAAGATAATAATAGCAAATGTACTGAAACATACTAGGTGAAATACCTATAAGTGTTACTTTATTTAACCTGTTTTTTCTTTATTTTAAGCTTAATAAATTACACCTTGTCAGTGTGGAAATAAATAAATAAACTAGTTTTCATCTGTTAACTCAATAAGGTTTAATTGAAAACTAGCATTAGGTAAAAACTATATTTATAATTCACAATAGGATCACTAAATTGATCCCTAAGTTTTCACACACTCGCAGTATTTTTAAAAGACCTATCTAACGACATCCCACATTATGGAATAGTCTACAAAACAAAATAAAAAAGAATTTAAAAAAGAGCGTTCTTGTATCGTACTCTTCAGTACATTTTTGAGGTTGATATAATCAATCCAGATAGTATAAAATATTCTTGGGTGTGGCGACTCAAGAACACTCTCTATCCCTTTCTACTAGTGTCTCCATAGATTAGTTCGTACTACGAGCCATTGTGTTCTAAAGAAGTTCAAGATGTTATTAACCTTTCAATCTTGATAATGACAGACACAATTGAAAGACAATAGGTGCGCGAACGCCGGCGTTCGCTTGGGGTTTAATGAATTAATACATTATATTTTAGACAACTAATCAAAAACTAATATGTATATTAGACAGGTAAGACCTTACCACGATTACAAACTACGAGAGCCTAGAAGTTTAAAATAAGACAATTCTTCGAGAGTAAGCAAAAGAGAAGTTGATAGGTCATCGGCCTACCAAAAAACCACGCCTCACCGAGGTCAATAAGAAGAGACTATAGCACAGGGCCAAACAACATCAAAATATGACTGTTTCAGACTGAAGTCGGTTAAAAATAAGACTTTAAATAGTACAGTACATTGTTAATAAACTACTGCCATTATCTGATGAAATAATATAATTTTTCAGACATGTTTCTCCGATGAATCGACGTTTCAGGTTTTGGTTGACAAATGCTCTTTTGTCCGTTCAAAAAATGCTCCTTTCCGACGGCGCTCTGGAGAATAAAAACTGGTGTTAAGAGAACAGAAGACAGCTAAATTCCCAATTAGTATTATGATGTGGTCTTTAATCTCAAGCCAAGGTCTACATATCGTGAAAAGGACCATGAGGCATGACCAGCACGCTTAGCCAAGTTGTTATTCTGCAATCGTTAACGCTGTCGGAAAGTGATAAAACGTATGGGAATGACGTTATCTCAACGTAAAGTCGCGTGGTCAGAACAAACGAATAGACAATTGTCTATTCGTAGCCAAGTTAACATCGTTTAAAATCGTTTCTACAATATTTAACGCTACAGCCTTTGTTATACAAACGCTACATTGTAGAACGAGCGGCCGACTCAGGCGCGTCAACATGGCTACCAACTTATCGTTTTCTACAATTGCAGACGCCGAGGCGTTACCGATTAGAGAACGGATTTCGATTGTAACATGGCTAGGGGGGCAGTACAAGCGAGTACTAGAAACTGGACTGCTGCCGCATCTCGAAGAATGGTTCCTTATTGACGAAGAGTCCATTTTTATGCCCGAATCTGCATAATCTGCATTGTACAAAACCAAGGGTGTCACTGCATACTTGGCTAAAAACATTAATGTTTTACCCTAGTCAACCAATACACCAGACATGAACGCTATTGAAAACATGTAGGAGCTCACCAAGCAGGAGATCGCTTGGCAAGTGATCACCACCAAACTAATAAATTATTTATTATTATTGTTATATAAACACTAGCTGATTAAATTGCAGCTTTCAACAACACAAAACTGCAACAGGATGCCAGAATTTGCATAGAGAGCATATCATGATCACAAAATTTTGGTAATATTCGACAAATTGACTACGTCAAATTGAAAAAATAATTGATTTTTTTTTTTTCAAAAATGTATAAATAATTTTGCTTTTAATTTTCATTGTTTTTATTATCTCAATAAAAAAAAACTATAAATAAAAAATACCAGCCGCTAAACTTTTTTCAAACGCCGTTAGCGAGGAGTCGACTTCAGAAAATCACTGTTTTATAGCACTTTTCGGGCGCTTGGGCCTTAAACGATACGCGCGAGTCCAAGCGAGCTGGCAACTTCCGATTTCACCTACTTTTTCTGTCGTCAACTCGCTCAGACTTGAAAATCTGTCGTATTTATGTACAGTCAACTAAAAAAAAAAATTATAACATAGGTACCCACTAAAAATGTATTAGAAATTGTGTTCGACTTGACTTTAAAATAAAACACTTATCGGTAATGAGACAGATATTAATCAACATTACAATAATATAATATTGCATATTTACCTATTAATTACCAACAAATCACAACATTATCAGCAACAAGCAACCAAAGTTGACGTACAAATATTAGTTAATGAGACTTAGAAATACACGTAAGTGAGTGAATATGCAGTGTCGATACGTCATGTATGTGTCAAAAAAGTCAAGAGCGCCCACACGATGAACAAAATCTTTCTAAGATGCGTTCCATTTCATGATTAACCTGTGACCTTCAGTTGCCCTTTGCATTCTAGGACTACGGGTTTCCTTTTCAGGAATACGCCGGGGTTCTAGCTTGCGGGCATCGGCCCTTCTGGACTCCTACGATTTGATGTCATCTGTTTGAGGAGCACATCGATCACGCGCTGTTGACGACTGAGCTCAGTTCGGTTTCTTACCGGACGGCCGGATAGCGGACTACCCATTGCTCGGCGTCCGCAAGCCCGCGTCTACCGTGGTCCGTCGTCGGGGTCGGAATTTCGGCGGCCGATGGTCCTTTGGCCTCCTTCTTCGCTAACATTACTGGCGACCTGCCATTCCTCCTCGCTCCGGACCATAGTCTGAACTAGGGCCCTGCGTGAAAGGTTGTTGCCAAAAATTGCCTCCTCGAGGAAACAGCGGTGCTCTGCCCGAGCGAGGCACAACTCTACCATGTCTTCGGGTGCTCCACCGTGTTCTCCGGGTGGTCCACACAATAGTGATACCCGAGCGTTACTTCCGTCTGAATCCGATGCAGGAACCGACCGAACTTGCCTTGGTGAGGTGGGGACAATGCAGGTGCAGGTAACATGAGAAAGTCAAAAGTAACGTAAAATGTTTTTAAAGTAACTTGGGTATCGTGACTATCGTGTACCATTGGCCACATCATTCACTCATTTCTCTCCTTTAACATAATATCCCGAAATCTAAGTAGATAACCGGTATAGCCTGCGTGAAAAAATCCGCGGGCAATAGCTAGTTATTTATAGTAATAACAATTACAATTAATAACAATTATTTGACTGTATTTTATACGTTTATGCGAGATGACGACAGAAAAAGTAGGTGAAATCGGAAGGTCCCAACTCACTCGGACTCGCGCGAATTGCTTAAGCGAGTTGACGAACAAGCCATATTAGGTAATCTCTGGAAGTACTGGTCCGATCGCAAAAAGTTTTTCACCGATAGAAAGCTGATTTATTCCTAAGTGACATAGGCTATATTTTATGTGCGCGGGCGAAGCCGCGAGCAAATGCTAGTATATTATATTTGTCGACCGTGAAGTACCAATACCTCCTAAAAATATTTTTTCAAGAAAATCATCATTTACCACTATGAATTTAAAAAGGGTTTTCCGCGTGTTTCAGGCGATTATCCCACTGCCGCGCATTATGCTGCATGTTGCATGTCAACGCACCAACGCGCGTACTTGCGGAAATGCAGATCTGCATCATCGTGCCGGTTTTTTTACGTACTCACGCGCGTAGGAGCATTTTGTAAATTGACGCAGGCTCTGACTCATTTCATTCAAATCATATGACACTACGAGACTCAGTGTGCCATACCTTACGTGCCGCCCCGCACCCACGCGCGTGTGTGCATGTTTCTCCTCATGTAGGCGTGTGATCTGCATGAACGCGCGTGGATGCATTTTTGGTATGTTGGACTGTGCTTATTTTCTATACAAATGGAGATACTTACAAGCAATGTTAATAGGTACACGCATTTACGCGCTACGCTGCGTGGAACGTGGCAATGTGATAATCGCCTTAGTAAAATTCGAAGTGATTTTTTTTTGTTTTAAGGGGTCACAGACAGTTTGGAGATATTGGTACTTTGCTGTCGATATAAAAAAAATACACCATCAATTAATATCACATGCTGCAGTGTCAAAAATAATAACAATTAATTTAGTAAAATCATGGTTACCCTAGTTCAAATGGGGGTAAGAAAGGGACACACCGACCCTTTCTCGTTGTCTTTTTCAGTACATTTTTCCCCGTTTGCTTGTCAATATGAACTTAATGTCAATGAGAATAAAAAACACTATAGAGTGTGTTTGCTGCGTAGGCAATCTAGATTATCCATAGGATACATAAAATCTTTGCTCTGGTGTCTGTTTGGTGTCTTGTTTGGCCACCAGTGGCGCTACCAGGGTGTCCCGGTGAAATATGGCTCTAAAACTAAGATTTTGATAATTCCCTTGTAATCTGTGGCTCGTCTTATGAAAGATTTTGAAGATGTTAGTTGAAAAAAAAAGCTAGGATAAACTCGATGACACCTTCAACTTAGTCCGTTTGCCCAATTTTGACGAAGGCCTCCTCCATACTTTTTCTTATTATTGATAGGGACGCGTTTGACCACTACCTCATCTGATGGTAAGCGATGATGTGGCCGACGATGGAGCAGGCTTGCCTAGAAGTAACCTAGTTACTCTTGACTTAAAGAGCCCTACTTGACGACTTACTTGACTTAAATTCCGGTGTCCCCTACATGGGGCAGAGGGCTTCCAAAGTACGCTGCCATCCCGTTCGGTATTGAGCTTCGTGTTTCATTTCGCTCCAGATCTTCCCAATGTTCTTCGCCTCTGCGATGACCGTTAGTCGCCAGGTCTGCTAAGGGCTACCACGTTTACGCTTTCCTTGAGGGTTCCAATCTAGGGCTTGCTTTGGTATATGTTCAGGATTCTTTCGGAGTGTGTGGCCGATCCAGTTCCATTTGCATCGTTTGATCTTTGGAAGTTTATACGTATTGATGTATATCAATATGTATAAAGAGCCGTAGGTTATAGCTATATTATTTACTGCTCTGGTCTGTTCAGGGCTTTTCTAGTCCATGTTTTTCCCACTATTATCTTTATCTCATCTTCAAACCTTCGAAACTGTCTACCTCGCTTTATTTTTCTGAAAGAAAAAGAGAAAAGTATATTATTTCAGAACAAATAGCGGAGTCGTTTCAAAACCCCCCTTCTTCTACTTTATATAAATATATATGTAGGTATGCCTATATTATATTAAATATATATGTATGTCTATTTTAGTTATATGAATACATTTGTACGCTTATTTTTCTTAATAATACATTTTTGTTGTGTTTTTTTTTGTGTACCTGCCATGTTTTCTCTTCACCACCCTAGGTTGACTGGTAGAGAATGCCTAAAGCATTGAGTCCGCCTTTGTACCTGTGCGTTGCATAAAGTTCAAATAAATAAATAAATATAATTATAGAAGCAACAAAAACACTTAATTTAAGAAAAAAAGAACTTTATATTTTATGGATACCAGAGCACTATGTTTTTGTTCCACAAATTGCAAATACGTGGCATTAATTGAGCGAACGGAAGCCGTGGCGCCAGTTTTCCCAAATTAAATGTTTATTTTTTCAATTTCCCATGGGAATCTTTATTATTCTCGTGGAAAGTATCCTGTTTCATTACTTGTGATGTTACGGACCTACCTACGGCAGTATCGGACATACTCATGACAAGTTTTCTTTTCATTAAACCCCAAGCGAACGCCAGCGTTCGTGCATCTATTGTCTTACTATTGTGTCTCAAATTGACGGTATCTGAAAGGTTAAATAAAACTTCAGGGTTTAGACATAAATATTTTTAAGCCTCGGCTGAAACAAAACCAACAACAACTAAAAGTTCAAATCAAGTTAATTTGATTAATATTTATGTTGACTATAAAATTGTGCAAATTTAAAATTCATTATTGTTTACTTCATTGATTGAATAAACAAAACAACCTTTAATTAAAAGATTTTCCGGGTGAAGCTGGCCGGTAATTAAATATTCTGAATCAACAACCGAATATTTTACTAACAGCGTTTTGTTTACACAACAAAATTCTGTGTACATATCTCATCACTTCACCAAACGATATACCTACCACCAATTTTTTTAATACACCACTTTTCCACCGTCCAACTAGTATTATACATGTGAAAGTGTGGATCTTTGGACGTTTGTTACTTAATCACGCAAAAACGGCTGAATGGATTTGGATGAAATTTGGCATGCATATAGCCTTTGACATGGTAAAGAACATAGGCTACTTTTTATCCCGGAAAAATATCTTATTCCTACGGGAAAACACGTTTAGAGTGCGATAACCGAAGTACGCGCGGACGAAGTCGCGGATGGACAGCTAGCTTAAAATAAAAAGTGTACAACATGTAAATAACAAACGCACATCCTGAACGTGGTATGTTTAGAGTCGACTATTGATAGATTTCAGCTATTTTGATAAAACTTATTTGCGTCACTAAAGTTTTTTGTGAGTGCGGGCGTAAATACAAATACCGATACTCAATACCAAGGATGGTGAACCTTTATTGTGTCACAAAATATAACAACAAACAATTGTGACCTAAGAGTTTTGACTATGTTATGTAACGGACAAAAATTTAACCGGAGGGTAACTCTTAATTTGCAACCCAAAATTACGTAATAAAAATATAGCTAACGTTAAAAGTTTTCTTTATTTCATTAAATACATGAGAAAAGACTGATCACTGCTGTTTTAAGTTACCTACATGCTAAATACTTTACACTAGTATACGCTATAACATGCTCGAATTCAAAGCCGCGTGCAACCACTGGCAGGCATGCCACAGGTTCACCATCCCTGCTCTATACGATATAAAGTACACGATTCCTATATTTAGCCTACAACTATGAAAAAAATAGCAACACAAGGACGTTCCGCTTGTAATATCTCGCTATACTCATACAAAACACACAAGCATGTAATAAAACAAACCTGCTCCAATGTGTCCCATCTGTAGCAGAAAGGTGCTCGCACAAGTTTGCACATCTTACCGTAAAAGCTACAATATCCAGGTCGTCTCGAGCCATTTCATATTTCACATTATTTCCTCTTTCATAAAAGTTGATATTTCGTACGAGCACCGTTGCGTTTACGAAATGTGAATTCGTACATGTATTCATGGAAGCAAGCTGGCCACTTTAGGTAGCCGCTTTGTTTTACAAATATACAAGACGAGACTTCAGTGCAGTAGAACTTTCATATGCATATGTATTAGTTTTGAATACATTTGGATCACCATCTGTTACATTCGTGAGTAGCTCCCTACTTCTAAGTGGCAATTCGTTTCTTGATAATAAAACCCCCTGTCAACCGGGCCTTGGGTCTGAATATCCATTTGCCAGGACATCGCGAGATAATCGCGTCGTTTTTTTCCTCAGAAAATCGATAAAGCCAGTCGGAGTCGAGGATTTTTCAAAGGGCACTTTAAATTTAAATCGGCCAAGCTTATAAAGCCGATTATAATCGAATCGAATTTCTGATCAAGCAATTTATCGGATTGAGTATCATCTTGATCGTGGCGCGTTGGAAAAGCAATTGATTGGCTCCATTTCATTAAGCTGTGGGTGTGAGGAATCTTGAGAACAATTTGTTTTCTGTTACACTTATATTTAATCCTATAAAGTACTGGCTCTGCATAAAATTATACGTTTAAAAATCTCTGAGCTTATTCAGAGAAATATTTTTAAAGTTCACGAGCGCGACATGTTTTAGTTATTGTAATATTTTTTATTTAATTTGCATTTATATTCTGAAGTACACGACCATTTCAAGAGTTTTTGTGTTGTTTTTTACTGAGCATATTTTTCAGTGGTTATGAAAAAAGCGCGAATAACAACGTATAACTATGTACTTTTTAGGTCACGGTGACAAATAAAATACGTAAGTCGAGTCGAGAATAGTTTTTTATGTATCGCCTCTCTCGATAGAAGATTTATTGCGATCACAATTTGTTTTCATTGTTTTGTTGTTATTATCCCCTTTTGTTATTTTCCCGTATTTAAGACGTCTTTTATATTTCTAAGAAACACTCAAAGCTTGAGTATTCATCATTGAATTTTATTATTTAATTATATGCACGTGTACAGAGATGGTTGCGTGATGATGATTGCATTATATAATTTAATTTTGGTACTTGTGTTTATCCTTCACTGTCCCAATGACTTACATACCCTTTTATGTAAAAAAATCATAAAGTAATTCATTCAACTCTGAGTAGAGTAAGAAAAAATTACAGACTCTTACAGATTAAACCCAACTTTGTTGATTCCATTGCTCTTCGCATTCCAGGGCATTGGCAACTCTTTGACACAATTCCGCAACTCAGTTCATATAAACTCGTCTCCTTAGGCGTGGGCTTATGGACGACGAGCAACGGGTAGCTCACTGTCCGGCTTTCTGGTAACCGACAATGGCATGTTGTGTTCTCCGCGGGACCTCAAAGAGATGTCAGCAAAACTAAAGAGGCTCAGCCGAAGCCTACTAAGGCCATGTGGTTTTAATTAGTAAAAGTATGACACGCCCTCCTGCTCCGCCCCAAAGCGAGGGGAGTCATTGGATGAATTCCAACCTTAAAAAAAAGCTCACCCTGAAAAAAGGTTAGTTGCCATATGCATTCCAAACGTGTTCTCCTCAAGACGACGGAGAATTTGTAGCTTTATAACAAAAATATTTACTTTACTAACATACTACAGAGTATGGAACTTGAGATATTCACCCACATTGAAATATCTAGAGGAAAGCTGAGGTAACTTTTTAATAATACTAAAATTACGTTCATTGAAAGGAAGCCAGGCATCGATAAGCCTCCCACAGGATAGACTAACGAGCTGGTGACAGCCTTGCATCCACGAGACGTATAGAATTGATTAATTATGTACCAGTTCCCCTAGCCAAGTCGCTAATCTGCAATAGTTAACGCTTGTAGAAAGCTTCAAATGTACGGGAATGACGTCGTCTTAACGCTCGTGGTCAGAACAAAAGAATTGGCGGCGCGGTCAAATCGAAGCGTTCGGCGCAAGCGAAACGGTTGTAACTTGGCTAGGGGGGCAGGTTTCGAAAGTCCATATGTAGAGTGGATATCTTTCGGCTGAAATAATGATAACTTTCAGGGAGAGTTTTGTGCACAGTTTCCATCTTTCATTTAGTTTTTTTTTGTTTCCAGAACTTATTGAATGATGATATCCAGACCTCCAGCGCTGTGTATCTGATGTTTAGGAAATGCTGAGGTGTTCGGTCCGCTCATACTCCACCAAAATATGATATACATGCTCGATTAATCCACATAGTCAATATTGTGACAAAGCTCCTTAATAAATATTTAAAAAAAACCATCGTGCTGTCTGTCTCTAATAAAATTATTTCTATTTTTCATCTCTTTAGAAAATAATGTGTAGAAAATAGTTAACATTTACAACTTGTCGTAAAATATAGGAACTCAAACGAAAAGCTAATAAACGAAACCAAAATTAATAAAGGTACTATACATCACTTCGTATCTATGTGACTTAATGGTCTTCACACAAACTACGAGTATGTAAATTAGCTACTCGTACCACATGAAGTCGCAAACAACTTCCAACTTTACTGCTTTTGCACTAAAGTTGTAAGTTCTATGTGTGCATATTGTTAGAGAATGGCCAACTAGCTCAACCGTTATTTGTAAACAACCACATAAACAGGTACTCGCTGAAGCGGCGACTAAAGGGCTGTAGGTACCTTTCAGCCACACGTCCTCATTGTACCATATGTAACCTGTGTGTGGTTAAACATGCTTGACCAAACTTAAAAACTGGCTCGTATCCTTTAAATAGGAATAGGTCTTTAGAACAGACTTTGATTAAGTTAAGTGTGTAGTGCTTTTTTGCACTAATGAAACAACTATGTGAGAGGAAGTGGGAAGTCGAAAAAAAGTTGGATTGATTGTACGAGGAGCGATGTGAAAGAAAAAGGAATCGGGTGTCACGATTGTGTGGATCGCCCGGAGGACACGGTAGAGCATACGGTAGAGGTGTGCCCTGTTCGGGCAGAGAACCGCCGTGTGCTCGTGGTGGCAATCAGCGTAAACGATTCCTCGCGCCGGGCCTTGGTACAGGCCATGGTCCGAAGCGAGGAGTAGTGGCGGGCGATCGCTTCCTTCTAGCAGTAATGCTAGCAAAGAAAGAGGCCGCACGCGTAAGGCAACGGCTCTCACGCCCCGGCCATTGTCGGGATTCCGATCCAGATCTCCGGTCACCGTAGGAGTGGGCTTGCGGACGGCGAGCAATGGGTAGCTCGTCGTCCTACCGTCCAGTAACTATCCGGACCGAGCCCAGGACGTCGACGGCGAAGGAGTTTTCAGCAAATCGTTGGGGCCGACAGGATTAAAGCTTACTAGGGTTAAGGGTTTGCTTCTGAAAGGAAAATTCGGCCCTGGTATAAAAGGCAACGTAGGAACAGGAGTGGGTTTTTAGTCAGTAAAAGTCTGACATTATCTCTCGCTCTACCCAAGGGCGCGGATGATTTTACCCACCTTCAAAATAACCCCAAGTATCATAAACGAAATCTATGGGTCATATTTCGAGTTACCCATTTATTATTATTAAATTATATTATTATTTAACGGGACAGTCAAAATTCAGATGAATAATAATATAGGTACCAAATTCTAATAATATGAGCCTTAAAATGTTCTCAGGCCTTTTTTTTTTTTTTTTTTTTTTTTTTTTTCGATGGGAAAAATCATCTTATCCTGTCTAGGAGAGGGAATCTATCACGCAGGCCTAGTTTTGATTGATTAATCTTACATATTATGAATTTTGATTAATCTTACATATTATGAATTATAATACTAGCACAATATGTTTTACTAAACATATAAAAACATACAAAACTGCTCAAAATCCAAAAGGCTTAAATATTCTGTTGAATTTCAAGAAATTTAGATATCATTTTCCATTCTCCTTTCATATTCATGCCTTAATTCCATCCGGAAGAGCCGTATTAAAATAATATAACTACATTATGAACATCCGCCTCATAATAAGCACTTAGGATAACATAAGCTCTAATAAGCCGGATCGTGATTTTACGCATTGCATTATCCTGGTAAAAGCTTACTGTGATACTAGTTTTTTAAACCGACTTGGCCTACGAGGTGAACCAAGGTTACTTACATTTTTAGAGTTCCGTAGTCATCTAGGAACCCTTTTAAAGTTTCGCTATGTCCGTCTGTCTGTCCGTCCGTCTGCGGTTAATCTCAGTGACCGTTAGCACTAGAAAGCTGAAATTTGGTACCAATATGTATATCAATCACGCCAACAAAGTGGTAAAATAAAAAGTGGAAAAAAAATGTTTTAATAAGGTAATCCCCTACACGTAAAGTGGAGAGTGTTTGTTTTTTTTTTTTTATTCAATCCTTAACGTGTGATACATTGTTGGATAGGTATTTAAAAATGAATATGGGTTTACTACAATAATTTTTTGTTAATATTAATATTTTCGTAAATAATCGTTCCAAAAGTAAAAAAAATGTGTCCCTCTAACTTTTGAACCATAAGTTTAGAAAATATAAGTAATATAAGTCTCAAAAGTAGAACTTTATAAAGACTTTCTAGGAAAATTGTTTTGAACTTGATGGATTGAACAGTTTTTGAAAAGTTGTACAAAATAATTTCTGAACTAAGTTCGAAATTGAACCGTGTAAGCAAGCATTTTTTTAACTTAATTTACATACTTTATTATTCTTATTGTATCTTCTTTCAAATAAAAAAAGAATTATTAAACAACAACTTTTGTTCTATGACTTTTTATATAACAAAATTCATTTGCCAAAAACTAATATTTGAAGATTAGATTTCGTTGTTCTATTTATCACATTTCAACTCTGTATTTTACTATACATACCTACGTCTGGATGACGCGACGCAAGCGTGTCAAGCACTCCCGCCGCCCGATCCCCGCTTCCCTCCGCTATTGTACTATCACTTGCTTTGCATAGACTTCGTTATATTTAGATTTTTTCAGATCAATTTAAATACAGTGAAACCTGGTTAAGTGAGACATCAAGGGACCTGCAATGTCGTTTCACTTATAGAGGTATTCCACTTACCCAGTGTCTCAGATATACAGGTATAAATAAATGTCTGTCTCATTTACAGAGGGTTCCATTAATAGAGGTGAGAATACAGGTTATTTCAGTTATACAGGTGCGATCATTAAATAAAATAACGTGTTATGTATGTAAATGAGTTTGTGGGTAGAATAAGAATAAGTAAACAAACAATGTTATCTCAGTTACAGAGGTTTATGCATATAAAATTTACTCGCTGTCTCAGTTATAGAGGTAACTATGATGATAAATCGAAAGAACAGATCCCAGATATAGAGGCTTACCTCGTCCCACTAACAGAGGTAATTCAGTGCCAAAGTGTTGGGACCTCAGCATGAGTTCCAGTTATGGAGGTTTCTCACTTATCCAGGTCCCACTTAAACAAGTTTCACTGTATTTCTATTTTTGTATGAAAATCTGGTGAACTAAAATATGATACATTTTTGAAAGTCATGGAACAAACATTGTTGTTTATGATGTTAGTAGCATAGTTCTGAGAGGTTGACAGTGTTTTACAAATAACCCTGTATAGTCAATCAATGGTTATATTCCAAACATCCAAATTCTGTGATTGATAAATAACCATCCTTATATATTACATGACAAAGTCCCCCTCTAAGTCTCTCTATGTGTGAAATTCAGAAAAAAGCTTTTGCCCGGCTGCGGAACATAATGAAGGTGGAGGAAAATATCCATCTCGTAGTAATAAAAAATCTGGATACATGTGATATCCACTAACCCGCAGTAGGCCCGATCACGGCTCATTTCCTCTCCTAGAGAAGAGACTTGATTCCTAACCGTGGGTACATTATCATGTTTCATTTTACTGTCGATAAGCTCGCGTTTGGCCACTATCTGACCTGTACCCCTAGCCAAGTTGCTAATCTGCAATAGTTAACGCTTGTAGAAAGCTTCAAATGTACGGGAATGACGTCTTCTTAACGCTCAGTCACGTGGTCAGAACAAAAGATTTGGCGGCAAGGTCAACTCGAAGCGTTCGGCGCAAGCGAAACGGTTGTAGCTTGGCTAGGGGGGCTGATAGAAAGCAACGATATGGTCGACAATATGCTTGCCTAGAAGTAACCTATTCACTCTTGACGTTAAGACCCCTAGCTGTAGCTATCAGGATACACAAACTCCGACAGGAAATTCCACTTCTTAGTTGTACGCACAATGAATATGTTTGAATAGGTTGACTACCTATTTGGTTCTGAACCAATTTTTTACCTACTTATCTAAGGAAAAATTCAGTAAATATTAGCTTATTTCCTTTAGCGAGTATTTAATATAAAAGCTAAAAGCAGACGAAGAAAACCATCTCAGTGTCTTCATTGGCAAAAGTCACGGTATATTAAACGGATACGTAAAAATGCTTTGAACACGTTTTCTTTGATTCAAAAGTATCTCTGACAAGGAAATTTAGGGAAATGTGTAAGAATATAAATCATTGTTCTCAAAGATTTTTCTTTTTTGGAATAACGATTTATGAATGAACAAAAGGCAGTGTCGTCTCCAAATTAAAATTAACTACCTACTGGAGTATATTTTGTGTCACTTTTCTTGATAAATTCAAATGTTACCTACCTACGGGTTACTGAGTGCATTTCCGTGTACCTAACTATAATGTTACGGGAAAAAGCCCATTTTCATATAGCACAGTTGTAAAAGTATATGTAGGTAGTATGTGTTTGTTGTCATATCAAAGTCGGCTCGTTTGGCACAGTGATTGACCGATTGTCTGGTGAACAGCGTGTCGTGTGTTCGATTCTCGCACGAAACAATAAATATGGCCTACATGTCATGTAGGTATGCGAGTTCACATGTTTCTGAACGCAATCACTAATCAAGAGAGGTACCAGTGCGGAAAACCTTTTTTTTATCTACGGTCTTTCCGTCTGATTATAATTTCGGTTTTGTCAAGACTAGTGTAAAAAGGCTCTTAAAATAAACTAGTAAGCTTCACCGTCAACAATTGCATTACTATTTACCATAAGGTGGGGTTAGTCAAGCACTATTTTATATCAATAAAAAAGACGTGTGGCACTCGGGAACTGCCGTGGTAAAGCTATTGCATAGCATTTTTTATCAACTTATGAAATTATAATTATTTATTTATTTATTTTATTTATGCAGTATTTTTTTTCCTTTGTTTTTTTTTCGTTGATATTAATTAAAGTTACACTTTTTGAGCGTGGTGACCGATAAGAAAACAAATGAGTGGGGGGTGTTAGGTTATTTTCGTTACGGAATTTCTGGATTCGGTCTCCACGCTCAAGGCCTGCGATAGAAGCTATGCAATAGCTTTAAAAAAAGACGTGTGGCACTCGGGGACTGCCGCGGTAAAGCTATTGCATAGCATTTTTTATCAACTTATGCAATTATAATTATTTATTTATTTTATTTATGCAGTATTTTTTTCCTTTGTTTTTTTTCTTTGGTATTAAAAACTGTCAAATAATGTGTATTATACGTACATTTAACATATCTTAAATGTTTTATTTCTTAAAACAACGTTGATCCTTGTTACATCGTAAAATACAAGACATTTTAAAATTGTTCCTGTGATTTAAACCAGGATTTGAATAGAAAATACTTTTCCACTATAAAAGATTAGAATTGTAAATTCTAAGTTGTCCAGTTCAATTCCAGTCTACTGCGACGTGTGCCTCGGAACACTACACCACGGGGTACTCTTTTCACTTCGAAAAACACTTACCTGAATTACGTTGGTCCAATAATATAATTTAACCTGCAAAGTTATACAAGGCTTGAGGCTGTTGGAAGTATTTGGAATCTTGACCAAAGTTCTGTGTTCGGCCAAATACGTTTTCAAAGCCGCACAACTTATTCAAAACACAAAGTAAACTTTCGGCAAGTTTGTTGGGCCCTTGGTCCTGAAGTGTGGCAGTTGCGTATCTTATCGCGGTTGTAAAAGAAAGATTTGAAGTTAGAGAAACTTCTGGGCCTCATTTCTATCATCTGTAACGGCTATAATTTTATTTATGGGGGCCATTCGTTTCGTTTGCCGGACATATTTGGTTTTTGTCGGTTTGTGTGTTTCAAGGGTTCTTGTATGTTCGTTTTATGTGTTCCGTCTTTTATTACAGTTCGATTCGCAGGTTTAAAAACAATCATAAAAGTCTTCAGGAGAGTGTCATTATGAGCTTTATACGACCTACATAAGTGCAGAACAGCGTTATGAAAAGTCGTCTTTTTATGTAGATACTAGTAATATTGATGAACTTTTCCATCAGCTACTATACTTGTTTATATAACAGTACTAGCTATTATGTGGCTTCACTTGCGTGAATGTAGTTTCTTCTATACAAACTTTGGACTCCCTTTTTATCCACATAGCTATGAAATGAATTTTAAAAATCTTCTATCAGTGTTTACCTACGTCATAAGAGGAAATCTTATGTAAAATTTCACACTCCTTGTTCCTATAGTTTCGGCTGTGCGTTTATATGTCGGTCAGTTTCTGTTTTATTAAACATCGTATCCCTTAAACCCCAAGCGAACGCGCCGCGGCGTTCGCGCGTGATTTCGCGCCATTTGGAACAAACACTAAGATTATTAAAAGTCCGCGTAGATCATTCAAATTTTGAGCGTTTTATTTATTGATTATGTATCTAAGAATGTAAATAAGAAATTCTTCATAAAATAGTCTGTAAATTTCGAAAATAAGCAACTTTTCCATTTTTCCCGTATTTATACCTATTTAAATGCTTGGGGACTCACGTTAATAGGTAATATTTACCTCATTGATGGGAAACATGAAACATTAAATAATTTAGGTCGTAGTCTTGTTTATCTTTAAATAAAGGGAGAAACTGACTAACTGACATATCGACAAACAACCCAAGTTACTGGATCTAGGAGTTTGAATTTTTGCACAAGATTTCCTTTTATGACTTAGATGAGCACTAAGAAAGGATTTCCTAAAATTCAACCCCTAAGGCGATGAAACGGGGGTCCAAAGTTGTTATTTTTTAAATTTATTATTATTGATAGGCTCACGTTTAATTACCATTTCACCTGATGGGAAGCGACGATGTGGAGCACGCTTTCCTAGAAGTAACCTATTCACTCTTGACTCAAAGATCCCTAAGTTGTAGCTATCAGGAAACAACGTTTGTATGAAGAAACCCATTTTCAAGCAAGTAAAGCTGCTGACAGGAGCTAGTTTTTATGTAATACTAGCCTATTTGTTCGGAGCACAATATGTATACATACCTTTCCTCTAAACAAAGTAGTATCGCCCGGATCGATAGTAAAAGTTCTGATATTACTGAAGTTTGTTTAAAACAATCAATTCTTCTTTCATAAGTTCGATGTTCTGAAACAATGGCAGTCCATCCGTGTAATTTGCTGACAAGTTAAACACTAGGCAGCCGTGAAGGGTAGGCTTTTTGGATCGTTCTATTGTAATTTTCAAATGTTGAAAAGTGCTGATTCGGTGCCTATTAGTTGAGGAATAAATTAATTTGGATTAGATCAAGTTTTATTGAATTAAATTAATCATTGTGATAGAGTTGGATGGGCATCTATTTTTCTCGTTTAGCTTTAGAAATACGTATCCCGCTTTATATAGATCTCTACCAAGAGTCTCGCGTCCAGCGAATTCTTGCAGAAAACATGGTCGATGTGGCCCCAATTCCTAGAAAGAAATTTCTACAAAGGCAACCGCTCACCGAAAGTTGTGCCTACCAAGGCTTTTTTTTGGGTGAGTCATCATCTAATGACATCTCCCGCTTTTAGATTGAGCGCGAGGGTGTGTCAAACTTTCACTTGCGTTCCAGGGCCCCGGGGTTCATATTCACTAGATCTATGGCCCCAGTAAGTTTCGACACTGCTAGGTGACAAGTCCCTGCTAAGACTGTGGGATTGTTTGAAAGAGTTACTCCGGCTTTGGAACTCAGGTGGGTTTTTAATCAGTAAAATTTTAACACTCCTTGCTCTACCTCTCCACCGAGAGGATTTCTTTAATGATTTGAAACCTTTAAAAAAATGGAAGACCGCTGGAAGGCCATCCACATGGGAGACCGATGACCAGGTCAAAGACAATTAATGATTGGTAACAAAAAAATAGTACCTATAGTCAAAAAATCAAGTAACTTTTTGATGACATCACAAAAAAAAACTTATCACGACAGACAGACTTGACAGCAAAAACCTTAAGCAAAGCCTGTGTCCTGCCAATTGATCAGTGACAAACGACCACCATTCCAATTCGTATACTTTTTTCGATCCAAATATCATATCCGCAATACATTGCGCGTCAAAAGGCACACAGGGGAAAAAGCCGAAGCCGAATACATTTTTCTACCTCTCAGTCGTTGGTTGGAGATTTGCAGTTATATGGGAAGTATAAAAGGCGATACTGAGTCTCGAGAGGAATCTGGAGATTGTTTCGCACGTCACCGTGGCCTCTTCGATAAGGAGTTATTTTGTATTTCCCGTTATGCATTTGTTGTTAGTTCAATTTATCTATATTGAGTGGGCCTAGTCAGTTCCGTGTCTTATTCCGGGCCTGGCACGAGAGGTCGTTACCACCGATCGTTCTCGCCAGGACCTGGGTAATACCTCCACCATATGCTCCACTGTGTTCTCCGGGTGGTCCACATAATGATGATACCCGGGCGTTTACTTCGCACAAATCAGGTGCTTCTTGCACCTGGTGCAAGGTGCAACTTCCCGAACATACCATATTCGGTAAAGATCTGCGTCATGCGGAAGGTTTTTTTTTTATGGTGGGAAATAATCATCCAATGACAAACCCCGCTCTTGGGCGGAGCAGAAGATAGTGTTAGACTCTTACTGACTAAAAGACCCCGTTCCTTCTAGCCTTCATACCGGGGCTCGAGCTGTCTTTCGAAACTAACCCTGGCCCCAGTGGGCTTCGACCCAGATGGGTCCCTGCTGTTACTGACAACTCCTTGAGGCGCGCGTGAACAGTGCGTGCCGTCAACGACTTGGGCTTAGTCCGGACAGTTACCGGACGGCCGGACAGCGAGCTACCCATTGCTCACTGTCTGCAAGCCCGCGCCTACGGTGGCCGGAAATCGGGATCAGAATCCCGGCGGCGGCGGCGGCGGCGAGAACGCCGTTGCCTGATGTGGTCGGCCTCCTCCTTGACGAGCATTACTGCTTCGCAAAAGTCGGCGACCGCCTGCCACTCCTCCTCTCTCCGGACCATGGTATTATGCGGAACGTGAGGATGCCGTGATGTCTCTCTTTTAACCACTCTTCATAGAGGGGCTTTAACACCGTGATTATGGCGTGCACAACTCATTGCCGTGTGGCCTCGTGGATGTCCTAGAAGGTGACTAGAGGACATTTTCGAGACCGTGCATAATAAGCACACATTATCAACTTAGGTTTTAGTCTTACGAAAAAAATATAAGTTGATAATGTTGTACCTACATGAATCTATTTTTTTTTTTCTTAATCCTAAACTTAGCCGTTATCGTAGGCTTCAGAAAGTTACAATTTTATAACACTGCTCGGGAGTAAGGGCCTTAAGCCATTGGCTGACATGACCATCGGTACACTGACATGACTATCGGTACAAAATGATCGCTAAATCCACTTCCTACATGTTGACAACTTTGCGGATACTTGGAACGCTTATCTTTCTCTTTTAGCCACTGTATATATTTACTATAGCAGTGGTGGCCGAGTGGTAACGGCCCCGACTTACGATTTGTAGGTAGCGGGTTCAAACCTAGCCAGGTGTATTATTTAGTGTAATTTATTTTATCACCACTGCTCGAAGACATCAGACACCATCGAAGACATGTGACATCCACCAACCCGCACTGGGCCCGCGTGGTGGATTACGGCCCATTCCCCCTCCTAGAGAGTCCCAGCAGTGGGAACAATAAAAGGCCTCATGATTATGCTATATATTTACTGTATGTTTCAACGGTATTTATTAGCCACCACTTAACTTCGCCAAGTATTAAAATATTTCCACAATAGCCTTTCTCCGACTGCGTGGAAAGTTCTTAAAACCACTTTTCTGCTTTAAAAAGCTAACCAAGCTGCATTCTTTCTCGACACCTTTTGCAATTTCACTCTGCTTTCACGGCGTGATTAAGTAACCAACAGACGTCGGAACGTTACGTTAGAGGAGGGTAAGAAAACAGTATTTAAGTTTTGTTTTAATATTTATCAAAAAAATAACAAGTATTCAATGAAGCAAGCTGTCATAGCAAGCTTATAGGTATATAGCGCAGTATATACATATATATATAATTAATACTCGTCAAGATTAGTCCAAAATGCTCGAACACAATAGGATTATCTGACTGATTATTATCGACAAACAAACATTGGGACAGGTGAAACTAAATAGAACCTTGTAGAAACGTTTATGTCAGAATTTTAATGTTCATAATTTGTTAGCGACTTACTTAAAATGTTAGCAATAATTATTTACTCATATTTCTATTTTATAATTAATAGCTTTCACAAATAAAATAAAAATTGCTTGAAATAAATTGTATGTAGTTGTTATTGTCGACTTCAAAGTACTTTATAGGTACCTAAATTTTTTACGCAAACTACCCCCATTTTAGTTATGTTATTATAGTCCAACAAGGTTGTCTGGTAGAATATCGCTGTTAGCGATAAGACCGTCATTATACTCATAGATTTTAATGACTGTAAAATTGTTACTATTTTGGTGTACAATAAATTTTATTCTATTCCACACACACCTATACGAGTAATATAATTATCTCGTAAAAAAGGTTGATTAATAATTAAAGGATAATATAAAGAAGAAACAAGAATTGAATCTAAGTATCGGGTAGCGAGATCTCAATCCTTTTAATATCATAAATCAATTACCAGAACAATATTAAAACACATAGCAACACAAACCTCGAGTAATAAATGTTATTATATCCAACGTGGCATAAACACAGGTAACTAAAACATTTCAAGCCTGCCAAGCCGTTCGTCACGTCATCTTATTAAACCCATTAACGTTGAACATATTTACTAAGATCAGACATTAAGGTACATATATGTACATACGTATGTCATGTACATGTATTGTACTTACACACTTGTACTTACAATACATGTACATGAACACACTATTATCAAATTGTTACGGGATGTAGAGGAATGCTGGATATGCCTATGACGAAATTAAATCATGAATTTTCTTTTTTCATGAGTATGGTATCAGCATGTATTTTATTAGTATTAGAGCAGGGGTGGCGGAGTCGTAATAGCTCCGACTTACGAGTTGTAGGTCGCGAGTTCAAATCTTGCCAGGCGCATTACTTTGCGCAATTTATTTCATTATCACTTCTCTCAAAACGGTGAAGGAAAACATCGTGAGGAAACCGGCATGTCCTAGAACCAAAAATTCGAAGACATGTGACATCCAACAACCCGCACTGGGCCCGCGTGGTGGATTACGGCCCATTCCCTGTCTTATAGAGGAGGCCTGAGTCCCAGTAGTGGGAACATTATAAGGCCGACTATGCTATGTTATGTAGTATGTATTTTATACATTGGTAATATTTATAAGGCTTGTATCTAATGTTGAAGTACCTACCAAGGATTATATTGTTGTGTACAAAAAAAAAATCTAAACTTACGAAAAGAAGCATTGATTTATAATACTCTAAATTATTATGTAATAATTAATGTATGTTATATTAATGAAATAAATAAAGACCAATCGATTGAATGATGAATTTGAGGGAGATCTGGAGTCTAAACGAGGCCTAGACCCAGGCCGAACTCCAGGCCCTCCATTATCCCTAGACTTATCTCCAAAGTCTGGGAACCTTTTGAAGGTTTCCTCTCAAAAATAAAAAAAAGGTATATGTCATAAAAAAGTATTTGGCCATGCTTTGTGCGTGTAAAAGTATTTGCACATGATAGAAGCTACAAGTAATATGTAACCAAGCATTATATGTAACACATGATATGATTTAAAAGAGTGTCCATGGAGTTTCTTGCACGTTCTTCTCCATAGAGACCTACTCTTTGGAATGTGCAATTTAGCTTCACTTTTCTTGGACTGACCGACATTTGACTATTCAAAAGTGCCCGTAAATGGTATATTTGAAATAAATGCTGTGATTGATTGATGTGCATTAGTGCATATGGACAAAATATTATAGCGAAATTATGTAAGAATGTAACTATGTATTATGTAGGTGCGAGTGTGTGTTATTACTCTAAACGACTGAACTGATTTGGATAATATTTTCCACAAGATTAGGTGTAGACCTTAATCTGGAATAGAAAGCAGGATACTTTCCCAGAAGAACTTTCCCTTGAGATTTTTTTCTACAGTTTCGCGGGCGAAGCCGCTAGCAGAACCTAGTCTTGACTGGCCTGTTGGTCTAGTGGTTAGTGGCCCTGACTGCTATGCCGGAGGTCGTGGGTTCGATTCCCACCCAGGACAAATGGTTGTGTGATGAGCACAATCATTTGTTCTGTGTCTGGGTGTAATTTATCTATAATATGTATGTATTTAGAAATATATAGGTATGTTTATCAGTTGTCTAGTACTCATAACACAAGGTCTGCTTAGCTTGAGACTAGACGGCGTTGTGCGATAGTTATGGAATATTATATAGAATTTTATTAAATAGTGTCGTTATAAAAGTTACGTTAATTAACCTAGTCTCGTCGTCTAGTTATTAAATGCAAAATAATATTCTGTTCTTAAAACTTTCATACCCGAAATACAAGTCCATAAAATACAAGGAAAATTAAACAGCAAAAAATCAAAAACGAAACTTAATTTTTTCATGTCGTACGAATGTAAAATATTATAGAATCACACAATTTTCACCGTAAATATCGAAAAGTATTTGATTATTTTCTTCTCACAGTCAAAAACATTCGAAAGTGCACGATTGTCGAATCTTGGTTAGGCACGCCATAATTATGGCGGTAAGTCCCCTATTTGATGAGTGGCTGAAGAGATGTCATGGCGTCCTAACCTTCCGCATGACTCAGGTCCTCACCGGACATGGTAAGTTCGGGAGGTACCTGCAGCAGATTCGTGATCTCTTTGATGAGTGACTGGAAAGACGTCACAGCGTCCTAACCTTTCACATGACTCTGGTCCTCATCGGACATGGTGAGTTCGGGAGGTACCTGCACCAGATTCGTGCGGAAGGAACGCCCAGCATTGCTATTCTCTAACAAAACAGCCTTGAGCGCAGCGTTGGCCGCAGCGATGATATCCAAATACGTACATAGGACTAACAGTCCAATGGACTTATAAATTAGATTCTTAATCCAAATAACTATCTATTTGAATTTTGTCGCTGCGGCCAGCGCTGCGCTCAAGGCCAGGTGTCACTATTGTGTGGACCGCCCGAAGGACTCGGTTGAGCACACGGTAGAGGTGAGCCCCGCTTTACATACATCCAAACCACTTACACAGTAAAATATAGGTATATATATTTTTTTTTTCATAGCTTGAAACTACTGTGCACATTTCTACAATTCTGTATATCCGTGGTCACATTGTGTTTACAAACTCCTATTTTAGGAAAGGTATTATAGTAGAGAGAAATACGAAGGGATCAAAGGACCGAGAAAATAATAAAGAAAATTAAATCCGGTATTGGGTTTCCTTAGTTTTCTGTCACGAGTTTTTCCGGTCGCTTGCCCCCATACAGAAGCTAAAATACCTTTTTTTACGTGGAAATCATCAAATGACTTTTAACGCTCTAGGTGGAGCGAGGAAAAGTGTCAAGTTTTTGCTGGTTTGAACCCAATGTTATTTCAGCTGCCTATTATGAAAAGTGGGTACCCGAAGATGGATGACACCGTCGAGGTCAACCTGGGAAGAGGTGGCGACACGACCTTGATGCCTACTGCAAGGACTGGTTCGAGGTTGCTCAAGAAAAGAAAACCTGGTAGAAGTTGGTAAAGGCCATTGCCCAGCTAAGTGGAACAGTATAGGCTACTAAAAAAAATATGATGGTCAGGCCACAATACCTCTTTCGAACAATCCGCAACCCTGGCAGGCAGATAGTGTATACGGAAAAATGGGGTGAATAGAGACTTAGGGGTGAATAGAGACAAAATAAAAACTTTAAAAGGTATTTTCTCAATATTTGAATATTTTTTGCAGCATTTCAATATATATTATCAATTTTTTAATGAATTATTCTAAAAAATCGATGCTTTTTTAGAGGCCGATTTTATATAGAATCAAAGTGAAAAACCAAACCAAAGTTTTGTCTCCATTCACCCCATTTTACGGAATGATTGGTTTTCATTTGTTTAGTCTTTTGATCAAGATGTTCTCGGAAAAGCTCGTTGCCAAATAATAACAAACGTCAGGCGACCGGAGTGTTCCGCGCGCCCCTCAAAGAGATGTCAGCAAAAGGTAGAAACGCTGCGCGCTAGGAACAAGGAAATTTCTGAAAGATACACCGTGATCCTGGATCGAAAAGGGCAAATATAGGACACATGTGAGCTTCAGTCAGTAGCATTCTGACCCTCTCGCTTCATCCTAGAGCAGAGAAAGTCGTTGGGTGATTTGACCACCACAAAAAGGACGGGTCGAACTTCGATCTGCTGGACTCTTTCAAAGATAACTCTTTCAAAGAGTCCAGCAGGTCGAAGTTTTGCTTTCAAGAGCCACGGGTTACCCTGGCAATGTTACCAGGACTACATGGGGTTACACGGAAAGAACAACACAGAAGAAACAAAAAATACTAGCTGCCACAAGCGGCTTCATCATATCATCATCATTATATCAGCCGATAGACGTCCACTGTTGGACATAGGCCTCGCCCAACTGTCGCCACAATGAACGATCCTCGCGTTCCGCATCCATCGGATTCCCGCAACCTTCACCAGGTCATCGGTCCACCTTTTAGAACGCCTTCCAATGCTGCGTCTTCCAATACGCGATCGCCACTCTAGAACCTTTCAGCCCCGATGGCCATCTTCGCTTAGGAACATACTCTCAGGATAAGAATTCGTCTATATGCCATGTAGTCTGTCATGTACCAAACCCGTTCAACTGTTCCAGCGTGAAGAAATATCATAAATAGATACACACACACACTCACAAACTTTTGCCTATATAAAGGTGCTTATAAATATTAATAATTTTATAATATTATTCATTATAGAGTAAAGATCAACATCCCATAGTAATTTACCCTTTTTCATTCTCTCCTGACTTCATTTACTAACAACCTTTGCCCGTTAGGCTTTCTACGCACTGGTGAAAATGGCCGCGGGGCCCCGTTCGTGGCCTGGCCACCTAGTGCGTGTACTAACACTGGCGGATATGTCGAACGGCCAAAGGTAGCACTGATGAATTTTAATACAGAAGTGATGAATTTTAATACAGATAATCTGGATGGCCACGGAAAGTCACTGGTCGCGTGGTATCCGCGGCCAATCCGCAGTTAATAATGACTGCTAAGTGCGTAGGGACTCAAAGCTTATAAAATACAGAACTCACTGGCCACCGCGGCCATGGTTTCAAGCGCGTAGAAAGCCTTAGTTTCACAAGCCGATAGCGAGGAAATAGAAAAAGTTTTGATCAAGTGAAAGTTCAGTTATGTCTGGTTTTGTCTAAGGGATTATATTGAAACAGCCTCACAGGGCTGCCTCTACTTAGCAAAATACTTTTCCAATAAGGAAAAAATCTTTCACAGCGCCTAATATTTGTGAGAACAGATTTTTCTAAGAAAAATCCAAGTGATTCGTTTGATAAAATAAACTGAAATAGTTTTGTTTTCCCTCTACACCGGTTCTTGTTATAATAATAAGTTTATTCCGAAGTCAGGGTGTATAGTTGATTCATATAATATACCTACATTGTAAGTAATAGTAATTTATGTGACAAAGCAATGTCTTTAAGTCGCGGGTGGCATATTGAATTCTGAACGAAACAAAGGTTGCGGATTTTAGTCCCGAACGACAGTGAGGGATTTATAAAATTAATTCTCGAGCATCGCGAGGGAGTTAATAAAGAAACCTGAGTGAAGTGAGGAATTCAAGCCGCCCAAGACATAGACAGCTTTATCCCCGTGTTGCATACTCTACTTTTTACACCATCTGTGAGATAATTAAAAAACAATTTGGTCGACCAAATCATATATAAGAGAAATATAAGTAAACTTGGCTAGGGGAGCAGATGGTGTAAAAAATGGAATATCCAACACGGGTATAAAGCAAAATTTCAAGTGAAAATTAACATTAATTCGCACAAAATTAGTCGGATCTCAGGACAGACACTTTTTTTTATTTAAGGAAACAGCACTTTCAGTAAAATAATTTCCTCTCAGTCGCTTTCATGTATCAAAACACATTACCTTAAGTGGAACCGTTATACAAAGTAAGTAAACTGTCCTTAAAATTTACTCTGCGAAAAATTTATGTACCCAACCTCGTTGAAAGATAAAATATTTTTCGTCTTAATTTCTCTTTGACGCGACTCTTCCGAATACCACAACGTGCAGATATGAAACGATGTTTATTTTGTAAAAATATTTTATAGCTATAACTTTAAAGTTTTATCTGGAAAGTTCACAATATTTGATTTGAGGGTACATTAAGATGTTTTTTTTTTGTTTGAAGATGGAAATCATCCAATGACTTTCCCCACTCTGGAGAGGAATGGGAGGATGAATCAGACTTGTGTTCTTTAATTCATTAAATCCCAAGCGAACGCTGGCGTTTGCTTTCTCATTGTCTTTCTGCTGTGTCTCTAATTACTCTCTCGTCATTTTCTACCCCTGCCTTATTTTAGGTTCTTATCCATCCTAAGGTTGTCTGAAATTTATCGCTGTTAGCGATAAGACCGCCATTGTAACCATGAATTTAAGTTTAGGTATAAGTTGTGTTACCTTTTGGTGTACAATAAAGTTTATTCTATTCTATTTTGTTCTACGATATTCGAAAGGTTAATTATTATCCTTTGAGTTCCAGGACCACGAATTCCTTTTTCAAATATTACCAGTGGTTCTTGTGGGTATCGACCCTGTTGCGCTTCAACGATTTTGCTGACATCTCTTTGAAGCGCATGTAGAACACAACACTGTCGACGACTCAGACTCGGTCCGAACAGCGACTGGATGGCAACCGTCGCCTTCACTAGCATTACTGCATCACAGAAACGACCGCATGTCAAACCCTTTCACTCCGGACCATAGCCTGGTTCAGGCCCTGGTGGGCCAGACTCAATAGGTCGCCGCCACCGATGTCACCGAAACATGAATATAGTTTGTTCAGAATCAATTACTGAATGGATTCCAATAGTTAGTACACCATGTTATATTTTTTTCCCCCTAAAATACATATTTAAAAAGGTTGCAAGTCGGACACCACCGACAAGACAGGTCACGGCAGAATATAGCGGGCATTAGGGCCAGTAAACAGATGGGTGCATGTGCAAAACAACCCCTTAGTCACCCTGATGGCTCGGTGACTATGTATTTTTGCTGAAATAAAAAGTATATAACTTTGTGATTTTTCTTAACACAATGGGTGTAATTTATCTATAATATGTATGTATTTAGAAATATATAAGTATGTTTATCAGTTGTCTAGTACTCATAACACAAGCTCTGCTTAGCTTGAGACTAGACGGCGTTGTGTGATAGTTGTGGAATATTTTATTATTATTATTATATATTATTAATTATGAAAATGATCACATAAATTCTTTAGACACGTGTTTCGGGTTTTGCAAATACTAAAATATATACAAAACCCGAAACACAGTATAAATTGCTATGAGTTTATCTCATGGCAATTTATACTACACGTAATTCTAATAGTAATATCCTATAAGTAACTTGTTAGCGCGAAAGTTCTATAGGTAGTCTCATCATCATAATCATAGGTAGTCTATCTAAAGGGTATTACCATTATAAATTATTTTAGCTGTAGGCAAGAAAATACAGAAAAATCAACTTCCTAGATTATTTTACAGGGCACGTTTTTGGTGTTTTGTATTTCAAAGTTTGTTATTAGAGGGGACGTTGACATTGTAAATAAAAGATGTCGAACTGAAACAAACACAAAAACTGGGCAAGTGCGAGTCGGACTTTCACAAGTCGGGTTCCAAACCGTCTGCAGAAAAAAAACGGCATAAAATCGCGTTCGTTGTATGAGAGCCCCCATATTCATTTTATTTTGTTTTTAGTATTTGCTGTTATAGCGGTAACAAAAATACATAATTTGTGAAAATTTCAACTGTCTAGCTATCACGGTTCTTGAGAAAGACAGACGGACAGCGAAGTCTTACTAATAGGAACCCGTTTTCACCCTTTGGGTACGTAACCCTAAAAAGTAAATAATGTATCCATCTCTCAGTACCAGCTATTGAAATACAGTTCAAAGTTCTTGAGCCACAATTCTGCAGTCACATCACATTCTCCTTGCAAATCATACAATCAAATTGCAAATACATGATAATGATTTTCCTTCAACTTTTGATTTACTCACTTATATGATCTAGTTGATATGTATTTCATGTCTCACGCGGCGGGTTCACTCACGTGAGTTCGGAATTGAAAGGGAGATTATCCTAAAATCCGTGAATCCTATTTGTGGGATCGACGCCGGTAAAAAGGGAAGTTCTATGGAAATTAGGGAGCTGCGATACACTCAAGTAGTTACCTGAAATTCGATATTGTATCGGTACGTTACTTATCTAAACGGTTGTAGAGTTTAGTTTATGCTTCAATAGCAACTTTACGTCTCGACATACTTTATTATTATTATGAGCCCGTTGTGTCCCACTGCAGGGCAAAGGCCTCCCTTCAGTTATTCCACTCTTTTCTGTCCTTAGCCACTTCTAGCCAATCCTTAAGGTAGGAGTCCAAATCGTCACGCCATCTCCTAATGGACCTACCACGTCGCCGGCTCCTGCTGTTCGGAGTCCAGTCAGTAGTTACTTTCGCCCAATTTTGTTGCAGCATGCGGCAGATGTGACCTGCCCAGTTCCATTTTAATTTGGCGTGACAACCACAGAAAACATGAAAGAAGTTAGAAAAAAAATACTTTCTGATTAGTACTACAACGAGTGTCGCCGCTTGTCTCACACTCTTTAACTGCACTACAGACAATAAACCAATACGAACGCGCATTACGCAACTAACAAACCACGCACACTTAGATCGCAAGTTTGCTTTTGGTAGTTGAACTATGAGCATTGCCCTACTTTGTGGCACGCCTACAAAGCCATTCTATCCTCTTGCATCTGTTCTACGACTACAATCGTACTTTAACATCAGTTCATTACAAGACACCAAACGTACCAGATGCATTCATATAACATAACATTTTAACATAACATTTGAAAAACTTATAATAAACTATCCAAAACCAATCAGTGCTTTTATATCAACTTTAAGCGTTTCGCCTCGTCATTTATACCACGTAAATCGAAGGACTGGAACAATTTGCCTAGTGCGGTCTTCCTGTCTAATTATAATTTAGGTGTCTTCAAGGCTAGAGTGAATAGGCTCTTAATAAACTAGTGCGCCTCACTATCAATGATTGCATCACTGCTTACCATCAGGCGAGATTGCACTCAATTACTAGATTATAACAGATAAAAAAAAAACTACAACCTTGCACCCCGCACATTCACTATTTATACTTTAGATTCCTTCGAACCATAAAGAACAATTCTCGTTAGCACTGCACACTAACAATCGAATAAAACACACATATTTCGTGAAATATTGGCGCAGTAAAAGCCAATACAATGCCATCGCTAAATAGTTGCGTTAAATCTAGAGGATTTATAATCTAGTTCTTGAAAATACGTGGAAAATATTATTGTACTGCTGTTATAAAGAAGCGTTTCCACTGCAGGAGCGTAGAGAGGAACGGACCGCGAATTTATCATTGATCGCCAATCACAGGGCTCGTAATCTCCATTACGCAGCAATAAAGACAGTGTAAGTGGAGCTCATGGATACAAAATAGATAGGTACAGAATTAAATCTACATACAAAGCGCGCTCGAGCAACGCACACATAGAAACCGCTCCCAGACACGATATTTCGGAGCGCCAGGGCCCGCTCGTCGAACAGTTCCGGTTCAAACGCTCATTAGTGTGCGTCCACCGAGCGTAGGTATAAAAAGTGAAGTACATACATGAGATAGTCTTCCGTACCTGTCTATTTTGTGTCAGCGATCCCGAGTCGGACAGACTGGAGTCGAGCAGGCTATGATGCCCAATGGACGATAACGGGACGGTGTAGCGTGGTGAGTAGGCTACACTTGTCAAGATAGGACACTCCGCCCCACAGACACCGCTTTGATCAAAACGTTTGGCACTTTTCACTGCTCTTCTTAGCTCCACTTTTCCAAGGTCAGTTTCAGTGAAAACGCACCCTAAGACATGATTTAAAAGCTAAAGTTGTTTTATTTTCAGACGCAGAATATTGATTTGAGAAATGTGAAAATAAGGTTTTTAAAATGGTTCTTGTGTATATTATATAAGACTAACTGTCCCACGCGGTTTCACTCGTATCTTTTATTACAGCTTCTCCCGCCTGTGATTTGTAGCATGATGTTAAAAACCTGGTTATACCTACAGCAAGACTTTTTTTAATCTGACGAGGAATTCCAGAGATTGGAGTGTTTAACCTTTCGATCGTGTCAATTAGAGACACAATAGTAAGATAATAGGTGCGCGAACGGCGTTCGCTTGGGGCTTATACCATCTAAAAGTGGATTCACCAGTCTTCAATAAATAGGCTATCCAATACTAAAATATTTTTTTTCAATTCGAACCTGTAAGTAGCACAACTGATTAGCGCGTTCAAATAAACACTTTGGCTAAAATATAGTATGGATTTAGCAGTCTCCGCACACGTGCCACAAAAAAACGCCGCCTTAAGCTTCTTTTTGTGAAAAACGCTAGTAGTGGCCACAAAAAACGCTTGAAGCGGCTCCAAGTTTTTTTTTTTGTGGCGTCGTTTTTTAAGGCCCGTGTGCGGGGGGACAGTAAAGAGTTTAAAAAAAGTATTACCTATGGCCCGTCCACGATCTTGCCGCTGTGAGCGGTAGCTAAGTGCGGGGCTGCGAGCGGTAAGATCAAAAGTATGAAAATGTTTGAAGAACGCCACGAGACGCTGCTCATCGCGCCCCACGCTCGCTTACCGATCCCACTCGCCGCACCTCTCTCTGAGATGAGACCAAGGGTCGTTAAGGAGGATTAAGTGAGGAATGATATTATATCAAGAAATAGAAACTGAATAATAGTGTAAAATATAATGAAGGGAGAAACCGGCAAAATTGGTATTGAGTAGACCACAGTTCTTGCTGAACAGATGGTCGATATAGCCAAAAGGATGATCGATATGACCTAGTGAGGGTCGCGACAATTTGATGGATGCATGACGTACACGGTCGGCTGCAGTGGCGACACTTTGGGGAGACCTTTGGCCAGCAGTGTTCTTTTGGCTGGAATGATGATGATGATGATGAGATGGATGGACAAGAAGATGTTGAGGGTGGTAAAGTGCTTTCATAATGAAAATTCCTGTAGGAGTTTACTTTTCTGTGCCCATTTATCAGTACAAAATTGCTTTTTATTAAATTCAAAGACTTTTTTGTTGTTTTGACACAATTACAGTTGCCATCACTGATCTTGAGCGGTTGCGCAGAAGTCAAATATTCGGTCTCTTTAGTGGTGCGAAGTGAGATGCGGGAGCGGGGAGTGTTAGTGATTGGCTCGCCGCGCTATCGTTAACGTTAATGTTTTCCAATTGTCGAGCTGGACCAACTGTTTGACTATATTAGTGAGTTATGTAGTTTATTAATTTGAGTATAAATTGTATAATTGTATTTTATAGATCCGGTCTATTAGTACTTATGTCTATTTTTGTATTCGTCTTCTCTCTTTCATTTATTGCACCTACCACTATTTTTCTCCCAAAGGTTGACTGGCAGAAAATGCCTAAGGCATTAATCCCGTCTGTGTACTTTTGTGTGCATAAAGCAGTAAATAAATAAATATACCAGTATACACAGCTGCATCAAAGCCATTCCAAAAACATACCAACTTTCAGTCGCAAAATGTTTCAAAGGTAATCCATTTAATGCCACTGCTGGCCAATTTTCACCAGGAACGCTTTGCTTTTGCGTAGTTTAATTCATTAAACCCCAAGCGAACGCCGGCGTTCGCGCACCTATTGTCTTTCAATTGTGTCTGCAATTATCACAATTGAAAGGTTAATTGATCAAACGTGGAGAACAGAAAATCTAAAACTAGTACCAGGAATTCATGAACTCATAAGAATATCATTTATATATTCTCCTTAGTATGTCGATGGCAAACATAGCTAGAGTAAATAATAATCATCATCATTTCAGCCGATATACTTCCACTGTTGGACATAGACCTCCCCCATGTGTCGCCACAATGAACGATCCTATGCGTCTCGCATCCGTCGGTTTCCCGCAACCTTCATCAGCCCCCCTAGCCAAGTAACTAATATGCAATAGTTAACGCTTGTAGAAAGCTACAAAAGAATTGGCGGCAAGGTTAACTCGAAGCGTTCGGCGCAAGCGAAACGGTTGTAACTTGGCTAGGGGGGCAGGTTGTAGGAGGCCTTCCAACGCTGCGTCTTCTGGTACGCAGTCGCCACTCCAGAACCTTTCGGCCCCAACGGCCATCTGTTCTGCTAAAGTAAATAGGCTCTTATAATCTAGTGCACTTCCCCATCAACGATTGCATCACTGTCTATCATCAGGTCGCCTGGGATTGTAGTCAAGCGCTGGTTTGGTTTTGGCAAAAAAGTTTAGGTTCTAAATTAAATACCCTGCCTGGCCCAGTGTTCGGCGGCCACGGCAATGCCGTTTGCTGACGCTGTCGTTAGATTCTTACGAGAATAAGTAATATTGTGATGCATGATGAAAGGTGGGCTATGGTCTGCATACAAGCATCGCATATTTGTTTATTAGTGCGTTCAACCTATAGGAAATTTATCCAAGAACGTAAATATCCAAACTTGTTCATAGAGAAGTAGTCTGTAAATACCGCAAAATAAGGCTTATAATGAAGTGGGTGAGAGCGAACGCCGGCGTTCGCTTGGGGTTTGACGGAATGGCGCGATGACATTAGCGCGAACGCCGGCGTTCGCGCGGGGATTAAGAGGTTAGGTGTATGTCTCCAACATAAGATACTATAAAACATAACCCTCCTTCTGGCATAGTTGAGTAAAAATAAGGACACGAAAATTGCAGTGACATAAACAGAGTTATTCTCCTCTTTCTATGTCCGTGCTGTGGTCTGCATGCATGTAAAATAGAATAGAATAATAAGAAACAAAATAATTTTGATTAGAATTTTTTTTTTATCAATATTTCTATTGTGATATTCATCACCATCAGTTGAGTCAAAAAAAGTCTTTTGTTGGACATAGGGTTCCGCAAGTGGCTCGCATCCTTGAGCATTCCCTTGACTCACCTGGCCATCGGTGAAATGGCGAAAGCGACTGTCGCAACCCAATAAAAGAAGAAAGAAAGGAAGACAGAAAGAAAGAGAACTTTTATTCGTACCTCACACATACAGTAGAATTCGATTTATAAAAAAAAAGTACTAGGCACGCCATAATTATGGCGGTAAGTCCCCTCTTTAAGGAGTGGCTGACAATATGGACAAACACAATACGGCGTCCAGCAAAGGACTAAGTACGGACACCAGACCACAATACGGCGTCCTTACTTTTCGCATGACGCTGGTCCTCTCCGGACATAGTAAGTTCGGGAGTTTCCCTGCTCCGATTCGTGCGGAAGAAACGCCAGGGAATCAGGGCTCATCTCTATGAGAGGGAATAGGTCATAATCCACCACGCAGGCCCAGTGGTGATAAGTGGATCACATTCCTTTGAATTTTTGGTTCTAAGACATGCTGGTTGCCCGAGAGCAATAGTGACGTAAACATTACACAAAACACTTTAAGTGTTTTTTTTTATGGTGGGAAAAAATCATCCAATGACAACCCCCGCTCTTGTGCGGAGCGGGAGATAGTGTCAGACTCTTACTGACTAAAAGACCCACCCCATCCCTTCTAGTCTTCATACCGGGGCTCGAGCTCCCTTTTGGATAACCCTGGCCCCAGTAGGATTCGACCCGGCTGGGTCTCTGCTGTTTCTGACAACTCCTTGAGATGCGCGGGAACAGTGCGCGCCGTCTACGACTTGGGCTTGGTCCGGACAGTTACCGGACGGCCGGACAACGAGCTACCCATTGCTCACTGTCCGCAAGCTCGCGCCTACGGTGGCCGAAAATCGAGATCAGAATCCCGGCGGCGAGGGTGAGAACGCCGTTGCCTGATGCGTTCGGCCTCCTCCTTTGCGAGCATTACAAATACTTTGAGTGATGATATACATCACACACACACAAAGATGATTAACGGCCATCTATTCAGTGAGTAATGTGCCCTCTTCATTGCCACTTATGTTTGGCGATTCTTCGAGTTATGTCGGTAACCTTGGTTCAAGGTCAGGGTTGCTTTATTTATAATTAGGTTCTCCATTTCGGTGTTTTAAATAATTATATTTAAAACAACCGAAATGGAGAGGAAATATAATTAAAAGATTGCTATGTTTTAACACAAAACAAACACACCGTAGACATTAATTTATTCATGAAAAATGTGGGCTTTTCAACCCGCATCAGACAATGATGTATTTTAATTAGAATTTGTAATCTTTTGATCATTCGACTGAAACATCAAACAAAATGTCAATAAAAATGTAAATTGCTCAGCAACTGTTTGTATTCATCAATAAAATCCTTCCTGTCAAATACTTGACTTGTCAAAGAACATTTTACCGTAATTCGTTTTATTAAGAGGCCCCTTCCCGACCTATATATCGTTAATCTGAATATGGTCTTAAAGTTCGTTGGTTTATCCAACGCAATCTAATGCAGTGTTTACTAGTTTAGCTAGCAACATGAAAAAAGAGACATAACTGAACGGTCTGTTGGTAATGTTAGTATTCGGTGATTCCGTCATTCACTCGAATATTTCACACATTTGATCAAGGAAATATGTTTTTTTTTTTTAAACTTTGGAAATATTTTGGAAAAAAATCGAGATTCCGAATGAAAATTATGAAGAGTCCAAGTTCAAGCAAAGTAGCAGATTTTCAGAAGTCTGTACTGGATTAGTTTTACACAAATTAATTATTTCCATTTTTTTTTTAAACAGATACCTGGATAATTTTCTTTTCTTTTAAAGATACCCGTGTTTCTCTCTTATTATAAGAGAAAGATTTTGTAAAACATCATAACCACGTAAGACCGGTTGTATGAAAAAATAATGAAAATGTATCGCGGATTGGACGCTCTTAAAACTCTTCAAAGTGTTACTGTTCGTACTTCTTTGTTTTAGTTCGAACAAGACATTAATGAGTTTTGATGGAATGTATATAAAAGCTGATTATTGTTTTGTATTTATTGGTTTTATTCATTGTTTGCAATCTTTGTTTTTACTGAAAGCAAGTTTTATTATTATTTAATATTTGAGTTTATGTATAAAACTAATTGTCCCCACAGTTTTATCCCCGTCTTTGGTAACTGCTGCATTCTCGTGGGTCGTAAGGCGATGTGTTCTCGATACTATGGAGTGTCTTACACTAAACATATTTTTCAATTTCAATCTGGGTGGAGCGACGACTGTCAGACTTTTACTAACTCAAACGCAGAAGATACGAGTAATAAAAATCCTATGTACATATAATATATGTATGTGCATACAAACTTTAGCCTTATAATATAACTAGCTGGTGCTAGCAGCTTCGCTATTGTCAACTGTTATTGGTTGTTGTCCCGAAATAATCTGACAAAATTTTTATCTATGGGCCTTAGTTGCCTGAAAATTAAGGATTATTATAATTATTATATTTAATTACTTTTGACTATGAAACTTTTTGCATATAAGTGTCGTCATCATCATTATCATTTCAGCCGATATACGTTCACTGTTGGACATAGGCCTCCCCCAAGCGTCGACACAACGAACGTTCCTGTGCGTCTCGCATCCATTGGTTTCCCGCATCCTTCACCAAGTCATCAGTCCACCCTGTAGAAGGCCTACCAGCGCTGCGTCTTCTGGTGCGCGGTTGCCACTCCAGAACCTTTCGGCCCCAACGGCCAACAGTTCTGCGCGCAATGTGCCCTGCTCATTGCCACTTAAGTTAGGCAATTCTTCGTGTTATGTCGACAACCTTAGTTTTCCTGCGAATATCTTCATTTTTTATTCGATCACGCAAGGAAACCCCGTGCATAGCCCTTTCTATTGCTCTTTGGGTGACTTTAAGCCTTCTGATGAGGCCCATTGTGAGCGACCACTTTTTTTTTTAAATGTCGTACTTCTGTATAAATGGGACAAGGGCAGGAAGAAGAAGAAAAAGTACTTCTGTATAAATGATGAAAAGAAATCTTAACTTTTCTGAGGTGGAGAGCAATTTTTTTAGTTTTGAAGAATATGCCTCTTTTAGTTTTGCTGCTCACGTTTCTCGATACACTTAGTCCGTTTACTATCTTTTTATGGCCATTATAGCAGGTGTCACGATTTCCATCCTGATTTTTTTTTGTTACTGGACCTGCAAAACTCCTGGGATAAAAAGTTTCCTGCTTTCCTAGGATAGTCAAGCACTACTTTACACAATTAAAAAAAAAATGTGGGTCTACTCGTGTTTTTTATTTCGGTGGGTAAAAATCATCCAAATGACAGCCTACAGCCAGGAGATAGTGTCAGACTCTTACTAGCTAAAAAAACCCGCCCTGTCTACCCGTGTGCCAGAAGTAACAAATATGCAAAGTCACAAACTTTTGCTTTTATAATTGTGTTACTCTTCCATCTTTAACCGAGTTCAAAAGAAAAGTTCTGAATTATTAGCACCATACATGTTCTTGAAGTAATAAATCAAGTAATACGGTTAGGTAGGTATTGCTCAATAGTTATGATATACACCAAGCTTCTTTATTTTCTCTGGCTTACTTGGAGCTCTAGTGCGGGCAAAGTTTTATTAAAGAAAACGAAGTCTAGCTTTGACTGAGTTCCGAACTCAACTGCAGAGAAATAGAAAAAGACCGGTTCATAATAAAAGCAGGAATCTATAAAATAAAGCGTTAGAAGTTGTTTTAATGAAATCGCACCAATATAATAAAGGTGAAAGTTTGAGAGCGTGTGTGTGTGTTTGTTTGTTACTTTTTCACGTTTGAATAGCTGAAAAGTTTTGATGAAATTTAGCCCAAGGGCAGACCACGTCCTCGAATAGCACATAGAATACTTTTTATACAGGTATGTTCCCTTGGAAATACTTTTTACTATGACGCGAGCAAAGTAGCTGCTAAATGATTTATAAATTATTAAAAGATAGAAATGCGACAAGAATATGCATTGAAGATGTTGAAGAATACGTCATATATTATATTCTTGGCTGTATGTATGTGAAC
The DNA here is from genome assembly GCA_929112965.1 of Mythimna albipuncta. Lineage (NCBI taxonomy): Eukaryota > Metazoa > Arthropoda > Insecta > Lepidoptera > Noctuidae > Mythimna > Mythimna albipuncta. The sequence goes on from OV815973.1 coordinate 7,458,561, forward strand.
TACAGCAAATTAATTCTAGAAAAAAAGAAAATATTTGTTAGAGACTCGCACAGGACAAACAACAATAAAATAAAAAGTAACTACGAAATCTATAAATACTTAATCGGTTGGCCACACGGTTGCAAGCAACCGTTCCAACCAAGGTGGTTGGAACGGTATGAAGGCTAGAAGGAACGGGGTGGGTCTTTTAGTCAGTAAGACTCTGACACTATCTCCCGCTCCGCCCAAGAGCGGGGGTTGTCACTGGATGATCTTTTTCCACCAAAAAAAAGGGTGGTTTTTATGTTTGGTTTATGTTGCGGCGTCAACACGATCGGCGGTTAGGGAAACGCGCCTTACAACCAAGAGCGTTGAAGGTCATGGACTACAACTGCTGTCTACACGGATTGCAAATAGCAAGGTCATCTTGGTTGGGACGTTGAATTACAACCATGTAACCATTTATTTTAAGTGGGGGTTAACCAACCCCACTTAAAATAAAAAAAAAGATTAAAAATAAAAGACTTATGCGAGGCCAAAAATGCTCCTATCATAGCATATTATGCTGCGGTATTTAACAAAAAAGTAAAATAATGCAGCGCTGGTATTCTGATAGGGCCTGGTGATGCCAGAGAACATTCACTCACAGAGACGGAATTCTATTTACTTGTTTTAACTCTAGAATGTGCTTCCCCTTGACATCAAAAAAGTTGAGTCAATTTTCCTTCAAGCTTTAAATTCCGTTCAACTGTTTAGAATCCTCTTAAACTTAATTTGTTTTTCGTTTTGTTTGATTTTGATCATGGAATTTATTGCAATATCATGATTTAGAATACACGTGCCCAGACGTGATTTTCATATCTTAGAAGATGTATTTTTTAGGATTTATTCCGAAGAAACGAAAACTAAGCTGGAAAGAACATAACATCATATGCGTCGAAAAAAGCTCGTACATGAAAAAAAAAATGTGTAACTTATCAATATCATGTATCTATATTAATTAAATCTATATATCTATACATATAAATCAAATTAGAGGGTATGTTTGTAATATTGAAATAACTGCTTTTTACTACATGCATATGCTTTTTACTATAGTCGGTACATACACCAAAATATTTGTTTTTTAATTTTTGTGTCTGTCTGTTTGTCCGGGCTAATCTCTGAAGTGGCTGGACCGATTTGGACGGGACCTTTTTTGGCAGGTAGCTGATGTAATAAGGTTAGTAACACAGGCTACTTTTATTTTAGAAAAAATAATTTCAAAATCCTGTAGTCCACGCGAACGAAGTCGCGGGCACAGCTAGTATTTGTATAAAAGCGAAACACCATTCACTGATTGAATGAAAATGGAATCTTAGAAACTATAACACTTACGAACTTAAAATTTAGTAGGTAGGTTCCTTATAGGGTGTAGACATCTGCTAAGAACGGATTTTCCGAAATTCACCCTCTAAAGGTATGAAACGGGGTTCCAAAGTTTGCACTGAGAAACCGACTTTCATGCAGGCGAAGCCGCTGGCAGAAGCTAGTATTTACATTTTTTTAAATCTGTACTGCTGTAAATAGGTACTTAAATTATGCGCTTGAGTATCTACAACGAATAAAGAACTTGAAGAAAAAAACTTCCATTCAATTATTCCATTCTTTATTACTATATCAAATGAGTTACATAAGATCTTAAAATTAGTTTAAAAGTGCACATGGACCCTGTCGGGCACAGCAATTTAGTAAAAGAAAAACGATTTTAAGAGAACTGTTATAATTAGAAAAAAGAATCGGATATATAACTAAAATTAAATGAAATACAAATGTAACTAACATTGTACTTAAATTAAAATAACAAATGTCATAAATTCATTAAATATCAAAATACTTCAAAGATACTTATATGAAAAACTACACGTTACTTTTTTAATTCATAATGAACAACAAATTCCTTTAGCACCATAGCGATCATGATTAAAAACATTCAGCATTGAGCAGGAAGATTTTCCGCCGAGCAGAGGATATGGTAATGAAGGCGCATCCAGCTTCCAAAGGGGAATATTCGATATTCTAATTCGAAGTAATAAAAGTCCTGTATTAGCATCGGAAACTCTCGACCTGGGAATGCCTGGGTTTTGACGGCACTCGCACTTAACTTCTGTGGCTGGGTTATATGTATTGTTGGAACGTTAACTGCATTCGAAAATCAAATTGGTTTCAAATAATGGGTGAACGAATAATTTGCTTGTTGTATCATTGGAACGATTGAAACTTAGTATAAAGCGATTTTAAATGGTAAAGGTGGTTTGACAGGAATAAATCTAATATATGTCAAAACTAGGGTTATAATGAAACTTCACCGCCACTTCCGTTACTGTGGTAGTTCCGCAAGAAATCGTATCTTCACCTCCGCCTCTGCAGAATTTTTGCGGAGTTATTTATAACGGAGTTTAATACACGCCATAATCATAGAACAATACCGTGCGAGTAGCATGCTCTAAGATAACTCAGCCGTCCGGCTGCGGAACTAGTCAAGAATCAGCGTGTGCGTGGTGTGAACGCGGTTGGTGTGGGAGCGGACGTATGTCAATTTGACATGAAAGGGATCAACCTTACGAATTCTTTCGATTCGTACGTCCGTCATAATCGTAATGTTATTACACCTCCGCCTCCGTGAATGTGTGAAACGTGGTGGTGAAACACGTCGTTTCCGCATCCGCCTCCGCTAAGATGGCCTCATTACCACTAAAACTAAAAAACTTTCTGTATCGGAGACGTGTTTACAAACATTTAAACTCACGGGAACAACAATCTATAGATTATACAAATATTTGATCGTACGCATTTATTATATTAGTGTGATTTTGTATGATTCACTTTAATATTATAAAGGTGAAAATGAAAGTTTATATTTTTTTTTTTTTGCGCCAGCTTGAGCGACGAATTTGTTTCGCTCCCACTAGAGCCCGTGTGGGTACTAGAGCGAGTGAGAAAAATGCATGGCTTGATTTTTATTCGGCAATATCCGCTTTTCCAACATTTTACTAGATTTAGTTTAGTGAAATGACATATCACTGACGATAATTGGTGTTTTGCCATTACACGTTTAGTAAGAAAACGTAATAAACAAGAATATTCAACATCTTCCGGGATTTCGTGATATCCCTACGGATTTTGCGAAATCCCTGATATCCTCATTTCCCTGCGGCATACTACCTACATGTGTGTTTGTATGTCAGTTACTCCTTCACGCTCAAACTGCTGATCATGTTCTGGAATAGCATATTTCATTGCCTTGAGATACTTTTCTATTCTAAGGCGGCTAGTTTACCGATTTAGAATTATAGTAGAATTAGTAATTCTTAGTAATGATTTATATGTAATTCATTTATATCACGGTAAATGAAATAAAGTATTGAGCATTGACGCAGACTCGCTAGCCTGTCAGTTTTCTACCGGTTGCATTTCGGGGAGTGTGCATCGGAATTGCATAACCTAATTCCGCCAAGCCCATTCCATCATCGGACCGCCAGGCGTAAGGCACTGCGCCACCGGAACATGGTGAACATCCCATAGATACGCACAAAAAGTTGTGGGAACACATTCATTTTGCGTACAGCTAAGGAGTGGAATTCCCTGCCAGAGTGTGTGTTTCCTGATGGCTACAACCCGGGAATCTTTAAGTCAAGAGTGAATTGGTTACTTTTAAGTAAGCGCGCTCCATCGTCGACCGCATCGTCACTTACCATCAGGTGAGATAACGGTCAAGCGCAAACATATCAACAATAAAAAAAAAATACTAAATAACATTTCGTTGTCCACTCAAATAAAACTAGTATCCACCGTTAGTTACATGGAAACATATTCTGAAGTTGTACGCCTCGGGGACTCCTTACATACATTGCTCCGTTTGACCAGTGTCGACCATCCCCCGAGATATGTATGTTTCAGAATAATATTCCTTTTAGGTTCCGTACTTAAATATCACCGGACAAATCACAAGGGATTGCTCCGTCATATCGACATACAAGCAGGTTACACAGATTTATTATTCCATAATTAACTAACTACGATTTTCAATATTATTTATTTGTTTTGGTTTTTGTAGTACCATGGAGTGTTTTTATTAGGTTACAACTTGTTTGACATTACGAGCATGGCAGTTGAAAGATTGCTGTGCTCGCCTTGCTAATGGTGGCTTAAAAATTTTTGGGCTGAGTGGAGCTGATGGACGCGCCATGCCCGTGAACGGGTGCCATCGGTTTTAAATAGGTTTTTTTTTTATTAATTTATTTTTATTACTTAACTAAATTGTGCTCTCATATTAGAAGCGGCAAGACATATGTAACCTTATGTAACTCATAATATGATTTAAAAAGAGTATCCATGGAATTTCTTGCGCGTTCTTCTCTATAGAGATCTACACTTTAGAACGAGCAATTTAGCTTCCCTTTTTTTTGACTGACCGACATTCTGACATTTCAAAAGTGCCTGTAATTGATCTATTTGAAATAAAATTTTCTGACTTCTGTAGAGATAGAGATTCCGACTTATGAGTTGTAGGTCGCAGGTTCAAACATAGCCGCCTGGCTGTGTTTGAACAGCATTACTTAGCGTAATTTATTTCATCACCACTGCTCTCAAGGTTCAAATAACTTTGGTCCTCGTTTAATGGCACTCTCTTTCCTAGAATTCAAATAATTTAATCGCTGTAAAATTAATCTTGAGAATGCCTTTCATCTAAAATAAGAACTAAGATCTTATTTTGTTCATCGGAATTCCGGAATTTATCCGTTTATTTATCGTATTTTAGTTTTAAATTACACTTAGAGTATAATGACACTTTTTTTTTCCGTTGGGAAAAATCATCCTATGACAACCCCCGCTCTTGGGCGGAGCGGGAGATAGTGTCAGACTCTAACTGACTAAAAAACCCATCCCGTTCCTTCAAGCCTTCATACCGGGGCTCGAGCGCCCTTTCGGATAACCCTGGCCCCAGTAGGCTTCGACCCGGCTGAGCCCCTGCTGTTGCTGACAACTCCTTGAGGCGCGCGGAAACAGCGCGCGCCGTCGACGACTTGGGCTTGGTCCGGACAGTTACCGGACGGCCGGACAGCGAGCTACCCATTGCTTACTGTCCGCAAGCCCGCGCCTACGGTGGCCGGAAATCGGGATCAGTATCCCGGCGCCGGCGGCGGCGGCGATAACGCCGTTTCCTGATGCCTGATGCGTTCGGCCTCCTCCTTTGCGAACATTACTGCTTCGCAGAAGTCGGCGACCGCCTGCCACTCCTCCTCGCTCCGGACCATGGCCTCAACCAAGGCCCGGCGCGAGAGGTCTCCGCCGCCGATCGCCCCCACGAGGGCACGGCGATGCTCCGCCCAAGCGGGGAGAGTATAATGACACGACTTTTAATATAATACTCAGAGTGATTTTTAAATCATTAGAACAATATCAATGTAAACTTCACATGAATATGCACGACTTCGGCCATTCGCCCTCAGTGACATTATGTGGCGATACTTGTGCGCATTTCGTAAGCGCGCGACAGCATTGCTACTAACGCGCGTTAGTCACATTTAAAAGCGTTATAGAAAAAAGCGGTATCGATGTGAACTCGGTACAATATCGCTACAAAATGTCGACGAGGACGAAGGACCTTTACTGTGAAGTCAATTTTGGAACTGCCAAAAACCAACTGTCGAATGTTTTTAACGCGCTTTTTAACACACTTTTTTATTAGCTTCATCTGTATGTTTATTTGTATGTATGTAAACAATGCCTTTGAGCTCGATTTTGCCCAACTTTAGGCTATCAGATTTTCTTTAAACTTTGCATACCCATCAAAGACCGATGACAATGCAATAATCCGATTTTTTCCGTGAAAAAAGCGTGGAGTGCTCGGTTTACGAAAAATATTTTGAAGGTGAAAATTTGTTAGTGTATTTATTTGTTACTACTCCACACTGACACTGTTTATTTATTTTATTTAATCTTCATGTACAGTAGTGTTACATAGGCGGACTTAATGCAACAAGGCACTCTCTCCCACTTAACCTTTGGGTTAAAAAAAGAGATCACTGTGGTGGTCACTATTTAAGGCATTTGGATGCAAACATCCAAATTAATGTACCAAAGTAAAGTTAAAATATACGTTATTGCGACATCAACTGCACGTTTGTGGAATGCGTTGCCCTTAGAAGTGAAGCGTGCTCAAACGCTACCAATTGGTGAAAGAGCATTACCTTTCTCTTTGATATATTTTCTTCTCCTGGTTCAACTATATATTTGATATTTATTAATATATTTTTTTTGTATTGTATGTATGTATATATGTTAATGTATGTATCTTACTAGTATTATATCTGATTGAATGTTTGTAAACTGATAACCATAAATCTATCTCCTTTCTTTCAGTCTATCCAAAGGTTGCCAGTAAGAGATCGCCCCGTGCGATAAGACCGCCCATTGTGCACTTATTCTTTTAAATGCTTGTCCTGTATTTTTGTTTATGTGGTGTACAATAAAGATTATAATAAATAAATAAGTAGCTGTATCTTTTCTTTTTCCCTAACTCAGAAGTTTGATTTTTTATAGCTTCAAGGGACCGCAGACCGGAGTACATTGTTTAAATTCAATTCGATTTCATCACGCGTTCCCGAGTTACCTAAAGGGTCTTGACAGACAAACAGACAACAAAGTGATCCTATAAGTGTTCCGGAACCCTAAAAATAAGTTAGAATTCCAATAATTAATACAAACTTAGGGATAAACCATAGTTGGAATGATTAAACTTACGCCTTTACAGAGTTTTGTCGAGATTTTCCAAAGAAACTTTTTAATTCAGTGTAGAATGTGTTCAATAGCTAATGAGTATTCGTTCCAAGAGCTCGCTACTTAAGCCTGGTAGTAGTAAGATTATGTTGGTACAAGTATTATTTCTATCCTACTAAGGCCCGGCGCCCACTATCGGTGGGCATCGGTGCGGCTCGGTACAGCTCGGGCGTCTTACAGTGGTTTCGGGCGGCTTCGGGCGCTTAAGAGCTGCGTCGGCTTCAAAGTTTTCATAATTCATTCTATAGTTGTCGTAAAATTTGCGAACATCATATCGTAAATCATTAAACAAGTTATGAGATTTACCGAAAGTACCTACCTACATCTTTGCTTCCAAAGCTTATTCACCCTAAATTTTCTTCTTTGCCTTAAGGCTCCAAGTTTCTCTTCTTCTTCAGCAAGATGAACAATGAGAACTAAGTCCCAATCCACCATTATAAATACACACGCACAACTGTTTTCACGAAACGTTACGACTGCTCTGCGATGTTTCTGCTACCCGAACTATTCTGTGGCTACCCAAAATCAGCTACGGTGGCCTTAGATGTGCTTACGACTGCCGAGGCAGATCTCAGGCGCCCGAAGCCGCCGTAAGGCGCCCGAGCTGTACTGAGCCGCACCGATGCCCACCGATAGTGGGCGCCGGGCCTTATACGGCGGTATCGTACGGCGTTGCGTCATCGGTACACGGTGGATATCCCACCCATTCGCACATAGCGTTTTCGAAACACAATCACTATGCGTACAGCTAATGAGTGGAATTTCCTGCCGGAGTCTGTGTTTCCTGATAGCTACAATCTAGGGGTCTTTAAGTCAAAAGTGAATAGGTTACTTCTAGGCAAGCATGCTCCATCATGGGCAACATCATCACTTACCATCAGGAGAGATAGTGGTCAAACGCGAGCCTAATAAAAAAAAAAAAAATTAAAGTGAACGTTCGTACGTGTGAAAACTATTGAATGGATTTCAATGAAGCTGACAAAGTCTACCGGTGTAATAACACCGGTAGACTATGTCCTGAAATAGCTAATAGGAAATTTTTTTATTCCAGGAGTATGTTAGCTCATCTCAGCTACACAAAATCTGGAGGGACCGCAACATCTCCGTAAAGACCAAAACCAAACGGGTGCGGACTCTGGTCTTCTCGATCTTCTCTTGTGGCGCTGAGACTTGGACGCTGAAGGCAGCAGATCGCAAACGCATTGATGCCTTTGAGATGTGGTGCTGGAGAAAAATGCTTCGTATCCCTTGGACAGCATTTTGGTTCAACGTATCCATTCTGCATGAACTGAAAATCTCCTCACGGTTGTCTACAATACTTCGGTCACATTGCAAGGAAAGACGATGGAAACCTCGAAAGGCTAATCGTGACTGGCGTGGCCCTTCACACCGCCAGACACAGGAATAAATCAGTCGACTCAGGTGTAATGTCGACTGTACACCTTGAACATTACACTATGTCGAACGAAACACGCAAGTGCCACGAAATTCATGGCGCTTAACATATTTTGGTCGCAAAAAATGTATCCTAAAAGCTATCTTAGCGCTGCATGTTTTAATAGTTCTGTTAGACGACATAATGGCAATATAGCGCTGCAGCGAACTTTTGTTTTAACTGTTCAGTATTTTGACAAATAGAACTTTTCATGAAAGGGCTTGTCTATCACTAAATTATATTATAAGTCGATGCCTGAAAGCATTTGCAAAATGAATTCGCTAGGGCCATGGGCAATTTCTGATAAGAAACCCATAGTCCTAGAACGCAAAGAGCAACTGAAGGATCATAGGTGGGTTTTAGTTAGTAAAAGTCTGACACACCCTCCCACTCCACTTTAGAGCGAGAGTAATATTTATTTTATGATGTCTTATCTCAAAAAAAAAAATCCTAGATTTAATAGTTTCCACAAAAAAACTATTATTATTAATATGGACACAATAAACAATTGTTATTTTTATCACAGTTCTTAAAATATAAAACCAAAAATAAAAAAAATCACTAAAATAACAAAATAAAATTAAATGCCCATTAAACTAAAATAATGACTATTTTAGTCACCCCATATCACAGATCAGTGAATAAAATTGCAAAGTAATGACTTTTGTAAACAACTATGCTTTCAAAGTAAAACGAATTTTAATATTCCTGTAATATTTACAAACTGGTAAAAGGTAAATTTATTCAGAATTCTTAATACTTGATAAGCCCCGTTGTAAACTAGATCTGAAATAATGCTAATGTTCAATCCCATTTGAATTTTAGGTGTAAAATATTTCTTGTTGCCCATTAAGTACTTAATAATTAGGTTATCAAGATGTTATTAGATTTATTCTGAAAACTTTGGTACATCGTTAGCTAAATCCTTGGAATATTTTCAAGACAAAACTTATCTTCAACAAACTACGTTGTAAATTAATTTTAAATTGCCCCTTTACTATAAACTACAAATTACTAATTAACTATAATGAAAAATAACTAGATACAAACAGCTTGTCGACGCTTTACGTGACTAGAAGGCTGGACTTTTCTTTAATCAAATAATTCACAGTTTTGGGCATTTTAACGCGCTTATATTAGTTTCATCTGTATGTTTGTAACCAACGCCTTTGAGCTCGATTTTGACCTACTTTGGCCGATTAGATTTTCTTTAAACTTTGCACACCCATCAAAGACTGGTGACAATACTATAATCCATCCTCGATTTACGAAAAATATGGCACAAAGCGCCCCACGCTTTTTTCACAATGATATTAATATTTTTCGTTCATTTATTTTACACTTTTTAGTTTGATATGCTATGAAAGCGTGTTTTTCTAGTTTTTTTTAAACTATTTTTTTTTTTCATATAGAAAACAATGTAGATGAATTTTTTGATATCCTTTGAATTCTTTTTACATGTTCATTTTCAGTTGAGAAACGATATGAAAGAAAAGGGAGTTAGTGATAGCGTGACGAGTGACAGGACAGAATGGAAGAAAAAAACGTGTAGCGCCGACCCCAAATAAAACGGGACAGTTTGTCTACATATATAGTGATTTATTAGTATAATTGTTTTTTATTTAATTTTTTGTGACTGAAAAGTTGAAAGGAACCTACACCTATGTACCTATTTTTCTGTTTCTGTCTTCTTTTCTTATATAAGTTAAGTGTGTACATGAATTTTTAAATAAATAAATAAGGAAATCGTTTGTCTTGGTCCACACTAAGACCACTCATGATGGCCATTCATGTAAAGAGGAGGGATGAAACGTATGGAGAGGGAGAGAGAAGCCAAAGAAAATATGAATGAATTGTTAGTGATAGCGTGACGAGTGATAGCACAGAATGGAAGAAAAAATAGTGTTGCGCAGACCCCAAATAAAACGGGACAAGGGCAAGAAGATGATGAATTGTTTTTTTTTATTTGTATAACGTTAAAAAAATGTGCGTTGTAATTGCGGTCTTTGGTTGGTTGCTTTAGCGTCATTTTTGCCAAATTAGGTATTTTTGACGGTTTGATCCCCCCAAGCATAATGGCAGTGTAGAGCACCTTCACAGGATATGTGTCACCCATATTCCTGCTTGGCTCCAAAACTCCTACCTGTATTTTAACAACTTAAACCAACTCCACGAACTATTCAGGTGGCTACATACATCGATATAAATATTCTAAGCTCTAGATTACGCGTGCCGAACACTCACTTCCTTAGACTCAGTATAATATAGTCCGTACACCTTGAACATTACACTGTTGAATAAAACGCCACGTCTTAAGCCATTTTGGTCGCGAAAACAGTATCTTCTAAAAGCTATCTTAACGCTTTTTGTTTTAATAGTTCTGTTAGACGACATAATGCCAATGTAACACTGCAGCAAACTTTTGTTTTAAATTTTCAGTATTTTGACAAATAATTTCCATGAACGTGCTTTTATATTACTAGAATATCAGTCGATGGCTATATATTGGTAAATCAACACGAAAGAAGAAAGAGAAGTACGTATTTATCATCATCATCATCATCATTTCAGCCGATACACGTCCACTGTTGGACATAGGCCTCCCCCAAGCGTCGCCACATCGAACGTTCCTGTGCGTCCCGCATCCATCGGTTTCCTGCTACCTTCGCCAGGTCATCGGTCCACCTTGTAGGAGGCCTTCCAACACTGCGTCTTTACGCGGTCGCCACTCCAAAACCTTTCGGCCCCAACGGCAATCTGTTCTGCGAGCAATGTGCCCTGCTCATTGCCACTTAAGTTTGCCAATTCTTTGTGCTATGTCGGCAACCTTAGTTTTCCTGCGGATATCTTCATTACGTAGGTACGTATTCAGCAAGAAACAAAACGAATACCTAGCATGTTGTTTCTACAAGGTAATTTGTACCGGTACAATTTATTATTTTACCACACGTAATACAAGTAGAAAAATAACGATTGCATCAAATTCTGAAATTACAATATTACTTCACCTTTTCTGTATATTATTTGAATGTAGAAGTAGCTACCCTTAGCAAATGTGAGTTATTAATTCATATACGTTAACAGACGTTTCTGCAACCCTGAACAAAACCAATTATAATTTGATTCCGGTCGAACTCAGTACACAGAAGTAGGTATTGAAGCGAACTTTACTGGCCGAGTATAGTGCGACACAAATTAAAGGGTACATCAACAAAATGTTTTACAAGCATATGTAACCCAATGCGACTGAGCTCCATAGTAAGGTACTTTTACGTAAAAAATAATCAAATAACATCTTGTTCTCGACCCATGTTTGGTCTTTACTGGACGGCCGTACGGTGAGGTATTTACTCACAGCTTACCGTCTGCAATTCCACGTCTACTTTGGCTAGTAATCGTCCGTCGACTTCCGACTCAGGGAGCGTCTCAGGGGAGGGGGGGGGAAGGCTGGGTGTGTGCCTCTGTATCTAACAGAGACAATCATTAAGAACCGAAATGTGTTGAATATTTTTTCTGTTTATTAACAAACAAACCATAACAACAATAAGTTTGCCACAGCAACAAGTTTATATGTATTTATGTTACTTCTTTACGCTCAAACGACTGTATTGATTTTTAATAGAATTTTCCATACAGGTAGAAAATTTAGCTACAGCTACATCTTGTAATGTATATGTTTTCTTCTTTTTTTAACTTTCTTCTTTTATTTCTTGTTTCTGTACAACGAATTAGTTTAGACTGTAATGTTGTATAAGTAAATTGTAAAAACATCTTCAGGTCAATTCTGATTTATTTATTGTAGTTGAGTATAGTAAAAATAAGCGACTACTACATCTAATTGTCCGGTGATATGGTACATTGATGTAACCTACAAATTGTGTCGTACTATTGGCACCCTCGCTTAGTCCCTGCATAGTCAAGGGGTAAACATGAACATATACGATTACTCTGTAATCGTAACCTCGGTGATCGAACCCTGTGTCTGCCTCCAGATGATATTGTAACGTGTGGAGACGCAAATTAAAAGGCTTCGTATTCAATTATCTATTATTATACAGGGTGTAGGGGACAGCCCTCCACAAACTTTAAGGGCTTGCTCAGTAGACGAAACTGAACAACCTTCCACAAGACTTTTTTTCAGGAAACGAAAAAAAAAACTGCCTCACCATACAAAATTAAAAAGTTAATTGGACAGTTTGTATGGAAAGGCCGATTTTTTTTTTGCGTTTCCTGAATAAAAATCTTGTGGAAGGTTGTTCAGTTTTGTCAACTGAGTAAGCTTTTAAAGTTTGCGGAAAGGTGTTCCTTTCACCCTGTATTGTTAGAGGCACTTTACAATGTATTTTAATATAAAATTATATCTACATTTTTTTTATCGATAACTAATCAAACTTGTTTCGAATATGGATTCCTAACATTTTTAACATAAATCTTAAAAGGTATCATTACCTTGCCAGTTTGCAAGTTAATGAGTATGTGACCTTCTAAGGGTGAGTTGCACCATTTAACTATAACCATAACAAAGGCGTTAACTGTTGTCAAATCGTCGAATTGACCAATAGGCGGCCGTTTTACGGCTGGTTATGGTTTGGTTATCGTTATAGTTAAATGGTGCAACTCACCCTTAGACGCCATAATATCTATAATTGATTATACAGGGTTATTTGTAAAACACTAGCAACCTCTCAGGACTACTTAACTAATATCATAAACAACAATTTTTGTTCTATGACTGAAAATTTATCATATTTTAGTTCAGATCGGACAAAAATAAAAAATATTTAAATTGAACGTTCTAAATATTACCAAGTCTATGCGAAGCAAGCGATAATACAATAGAGGAGGGAAGCGAGATCAGGCGACAGGGATGCTTGATGCGCTTGCGTCGCGTCATACAGACGTAGGTAGGTATAGCTAAATACAGATAAGAAATGTGTTAGATAGAACAACGAAATCTTAAAAGATTTGTTTTTGGTAAATGAATTATGTTTTGTAAAAAGTCATTGAATAAAAGTTGTGTGTTGTTGATTATGGTGTCAGTAATACAGTCCTGCAAGGTTTATTTATTTATTTAACTATTTATGTACACACAAAAATAACAGAAAATGATAATCCATAAGAAACATTAGTACAATGATACTGCTTATTTCCAAAGAAATTTCTTCCAGCAGACCTGCGAAAGGGGAAATCAAAAAGAAATGTAAGGTTGTTAGTTTTTTATAAATAACGCTGTATAGAAGTTATTCCTATTGACAAGGTTTGGTATCGACAGATGAAATAAGGCAGTAAACAAGTAGCATTTCAGGACATTGACAGGCTTGTCAGAAGGAATATTTGTGTGCCCGGAAGCAAGTTATGCAGACAATAACTTAACAAGTTATAACAAAGTTCCTGGTTTCATTATTCTTGTTCCAAAATATTAATAACATGACATAAACTCACAATAAACTAGAATAAAACATCAATTGTATAAGCCGGTCTCCAATGTTTGTAATGTTTATTGTGGTGAGAAAATTAATACTTATTATTATTAATAGTCGCAACAATATTAGACATATAAACAAACTCTTTTTACTGTCTGTTCAAGCAATTTTGATTTCTATTCGGTAGACATAAGGATAGCATAAAACGCAAAAAAATAGTTACAATAGCTATTTATTGTAGCTGCCATAATATTTCATGCCAGTGATCGGAATAGGTAAGGCTATTTAGGTTCATTGACCGCAAACATTGATGTTAGTATGGATATTCCACGGGATTTAATTGAATTTCATTATTTTTGTCAATGTGTATAAAAAAAAAATGATGTAAGCCAATAAGCACATGATATGCGACGTTGTAAATTTTACGTCAACAGCACGCTAAAAAACTTTTTGCCAAGCCCGCGACGTTGCCGCTTTGTTGAGACGCGTACAGATACCGGCACGGATCTTGAGCGTTCGGCGTCAGAGTGGTGATCGCTTTGCGCATTGCATACATTGGCGAGCCAATCATCGTCGTTGAACAAAAGAAAACAATAGCGGGTGTTTCTGGCGCTAGAGTGACGCACTTGTTGTCTCTTTCTGCGCCACTAGAATTCAATTCTTTACCATTTATAATTTTACTACTTTAAAACCAAATCCCGGGACTCGAAAAATGTCTATATTATTCCAACCTATGGCAAGTACATAAAACAGCCCTACCTATGCCGCCGATCTCTGGTCATGACACTAATGAAATAGAGTAAAAATGATTTATGTACATGTCTAATTTCATTATGAATGGAGTATTAATTCAGGCAAGATTTTCATTGGGTTCATTCATCGATCATTTTACGATGCAAATCGAAATATCTGCTTATTTTATAGAAATTACTGGAAATGCGCGTCTTTACTCAAATACAAATGAAAATTGATGAGCATTTCGGAGAATATTGAATTATTATGAGTTTGATATTAAATATTCAAACATAGTTTTGAAGTATAGTCGGCGCTCTTAGCAGAATCAGTTTTTTAAATCGTAAATATTCTAAAAACATCATCATTTTGGTCGAAAGACATTCACTGCTGAATATAGGCTAGGTCTATTAAATGCATTTCGCCATAACGACCGGTTCTGTGCGTCGCGAATCCACGCAACATACACCAACATACATCACAACACACACCAACATGCAACAAACACCAACAAAACAACATTCACCAGGTCACACCACCAGGTACACCAGGGAAAACCAGGGGGAGGGTCACCAGGTTTATTCTTGCAACATGCACCAGGTCATGGGTCCACCTTGTGGGAAGCCTTTCGAAGCTTTATTAAAATGGATAATCCAATTACTGTGGAGTGTACGGGTGAGCGAGAGGGCAAGTCATACTTTTTCTGACTAAAACCCATTCCTATGTTCCTTCTTTACTTTGTGGTTCAGGACCCCAGGTTTTCTTTCTTCGGCTGCTGGGCCTTTACGGTTTTGCTGACATCTCTTTTAGGTGCTTGTTAAACACTACACGCCGTCGACGACTTGGGTTCAGTCCAGACAGTTATCGGACGGCTGAACGGTGAGTTATCCATTGCACACTGTCCGTAAGCCAGCCTGACTGAAAATCGGGGTCGGGATTCGACTGCTAGGGTGCGGGCGTGAAGAAATCCTAGGTCTTCGCATTACTGGTTTGTAGAATGAAGCCACCGCTTGACTTTTTCCTCGCATCGGACCATTGCCTGTAGCTACCAGGGCCTGGCACCAAATGTCACTACCGCTGATTATCCAACAAAGACACGGCGGTGCTCCGCCCAAGCAGGGTACACCGTAAAGATGTGCATGTTCTCCGGGTGGTCCACACAACGGTGACACCATTATGGCGGACCCAACACTATTGATGAGTGAAGTAGGTTTTATTATGTTCCGAACAATATCGAAATTTTGTTGGATCAGATACAAAAACGCAGCCAAGGAAGCGAGGTTTTATCCATGTATTACACGAACATGAAAAAACTGGTTACTTTTAAGATAAAACGAGTACATGTATGTAACCTTTCGATATGATCTATAACCAAACTTAACGTTCGCTGTGCCAATTTATGAAATAAAAACAACCATGTTTTCCTTTAATCTCAGATCAAGATGAAATCTTTATATTAAATTGTGCATTATATAAGTTATCCACGTGTTTTCAGTCTATATGGTATTTTTTTTCTTTCTCAACCCTCTTATCTGATATCGGAGGAAAATTTCGCGTGGAAAGTTCCTTAGTTAAAGTAGTAGAGCAATCAGGCAACGGCGCTCTCGCCGCCGCCGCCGGGATTCCGATCCCGATTTCCAGCCACAGTAGGCGCGGGCTTGCGGAAAGTGAGCAATGGGTAGCTCGCTGTCCGGCCGTCCGGTAACCGTCTGGACCAAGCCCAAGTCGTTGACGGCGCGCGCTGTTCCCAGTTCCCAGAGTTGTCAGCAACAGCAGGGGCCCAGCCGGGTCGAAGCCTACTGGGGCCAGGGTTATCCGAAAGGGCGCTCGAGCCCCGGTATGAAGGCTTGAAAGAACGGCATGGGTTTTTTAGTCAGTAAGAGTCTGACACTATCTCCCGCTCCGCCCAAGAGCGGGGGTTGTCATAAGATGACTTTTCTCATCGAAAAAAAAAAAAGGCCGGGATGCTAAATTTGCAGTTACTAAAGCGTCATGGAGACCTATTGGATTGTCAAGATCATCGTCATTCATCATCATTTCAGCCGATATACGACCAGTGTTGGAGATAGATCTCCCCCAAGTGTCGCCACAATGAACAATCCTGTGCGTCCCGCATCCAACGGATTCCTGCAACCTTCACGAGGTTATTGGTTCACCTATAACTGTCAAGATAAGGTTTTAAAACCAAAAAAGTCTATGACAATTTTCTATTTTAGTGGGGGGAAAACGTGTAAAAATCTTTACCTCGAAATACTCGAACGCGATTGTTTTTTTATTATTATTAGTTTGAAGGTAATCCTATCAGGATTACGAGAAACATACAATCTGACGGTTTTCATGGGGCGATGTACCTAAAACCATCGATAAATGTAAAATTTTCAACGTTCCTAATAAAATTATCTTAACAAACTGTGGTAAAAAATTGCACTGATCAAAAAAATATTAACCGGAACCTATCTTTAAACCAAACTTTAACCCATCAGATTATTAAAATATACACTATTCTGCCTGTACTTAACTTACCTTGTGTTAATCTGACGCGCTCAAGTTTTTCCGAGGATCAACTTTGTTTTACTAATCTGACGGGCTGCCCTCAACGCACCCCACTATATTAAGGGTTCATATGTACATTACAGGGTTTAAGGTTACTCCCAATATGATTTTCTAACTCGCTCGAGTACCACACAAAATTTCCGTCTGGCCGTCTCTACTATAAATGTGTCTGTGGTTAAAAAAGAATTGATAAGATAATGATAGTATGATCAATTGATCATGTCTCTGACTTTCGCAAGGTACTCAAGTGGCTCCCTATTCGACTTTGCAGGAACACTCGAATATTATTTCTGCTTTTTAACATTCTACACTACCCTAAAAGTCACTCTTACTTGCGGGAACGCTTTTCCTTCTCTCGTCCTTCTGATGCTCCCTGCAGGTCGCATCGTAAATATCTCCTTCAATCCCCTCCCCATTCCACCAATTTCTATTCCTACTCCTTAACTTCCTATGCTGTACGTTTGTGGAACTTACTGCCGCCTGACATTAGGGGCTGCCATCTTTCTACATATTTCGTCATAGTTGCTTATTAGTATGTATTTATAATTATATGATATTGATATACAAGGTGTAAGGGACAGCCCTCCACAAACTTTAAGGGCTTGCTCAGTAGACGAAACTGAACAACCTACCACAAGATTTTTTTTCAGGAAACGAAAACAAAAATCGGCCTCGCCATACAAATTGTCCAATCAAGTTTATCATTTTGTATGGGGAGGCTGATTATTTTTTTCATTTCCTGAAAAAAAATCTTGTGGTAGGTTGTTCAGTTTCGTCTACTGAGCAAGCCCTTAAAGTTTGTGGAGGGCTGTCCCTTACACCTTGTATATTATATGGTCAGTATGTATTTTTTGCGATATTTATTCTACTTTATGTATGTTTATATTTATGATAGTACATAATATATTTATATTGTAGGTTGGGGAAGTTTATTTATTATAATATATATATGTACATAAAAAACTTAAATACTAAATAAACTATTTATACTAAAACCTAACTATGTACATAAATATAATACAAAATGACAAAGTACGCTCAGGCGTCAAAGTACTCCTCCACATCGCTGTCATCCGGAAATGTGCCCAGAAGACTGGCATTGTAGGTATATTCCTATAATAATTGTTTTGTTTGTTTCTTTTTCCTTTCACTTTTACACACGGTGTCTATATCTCTTTTTTTCCAATTCTCCTTTCGTGGGTATGCTGGAAGAGATTTCTTTAGAAATAAGCATCACCTATGTACCTATTTTTCTGTTTCCGTCTTCTTTTCATATATTAATAAAGTGTGTATATGAATTGTTAAATAAATAAATAGATAATTTGACGCAGCGTTGGAAGGCCTCCTACAAGGTGGACTGATGACCTGGTGAAAGTCACAGTCACCTATACCCAACAGTGGACTTCTTTCGGCTGAAATGCTAATGACGAATGATGATTTAATCTAATCTCGGTGTAAGTACAAGAAAAAATAACAAATAAATTATTGTGAATAAAAACTTTTATTGTTCGAACATTGCTTATTCTAAAAAAAAGTCCATAAATATTCCTTGAGCCACACAGACATTTTATTCGACACAATTGAAATACGGGATTAAGCGACAATATTTAGGGATTAAGCTTGCCATTGTTGCTCGAGATTCACTAAAAATGCTTTAACAGAGAATAACGTCAAACTGATTTATAATCTAAAGTACCAATTTATTTAATGTTTCACAATATAAAGCCAAAGTTATTACGTGAATTAATTATTTTAATTATAAAGAATTCTTTTTTATTGAAATAATTGATGTTTTGCTGTTACTGTGAAAGTACGGATAACGGGAAATTTTCCTTGTAAGCAATTTTCACAGAAGATCGATAAAATTATCAAGGAAAAAACTGTGGACTTTTGCGGCACGTTATTTATTTTTATCCTTTATGTATGAACAGGAAAATAAATTAATAATGTTATACTCATTATGAAAAGAAATGTTACAAATCAAAATCGCTTTTTGTGTATTTTTCTTTTTTTGGTTGGTTAATAGCATCCAAATGACATCCCCCGCCCTTGGGCGAAGCGGGAGATAGTGTCAGACTCTTACTGAATAAAAAACTCCCCCCTATACCGGGTCTAAGCCACCTTTCGGAGTTAACCCTGGCCCCGGTAGGCTTCGACCCAGCTGCACCCCTGCTGTTGCTGACAACTCCTTGAGGCGCGCGGGAACAGTGTGCGAGCGATGTCGACGACTTGGGCTTGGTCCGAAAAGTTACCGGACGGTTTTTTTTTTTTTCGATGGTAAAAATCATCTTTATGACAACCCCTGCTCTTGGGCGGACGAATAGCGAGCTATTCATTGCTCACTGTACGCAAGCCCGCGCCTGCGGTGACCAGAAATCGGGATCGGAATCCCGGCGGCGGCGAGAGCGCCTTTGCCTGATGCGGTCGGCCTCTTTCTTTGCGAGCGGTACTGCTTCGCAGAAGTAGGCGACTGCCTGCTACTCCTCGCTCCGGACCATGGCCTGAACCAGCGGGACGCTTCGGGTTGTCGTATATGCAGATGCAGTATTTCGTACTTCAGTTCTTATGTGACGCCATAGATGATTCATTAGTTAAGCACAATTAACGACAATTTAGATGACTACATATCAATTTAACATCATATTAATCTACCAATATTGATTAAACAGACAAGATATCGCCTACCTTTAATCAAACACGAACTAATATCGGTCAGAATCAATGCTAGTAAGTAGGGATGTAACGAAAGTGATTATATCGCAACCGAATTTGGAAACGGAGTTTTTAAATTTCGTTTGTCGGAATCGAAATCGAGATAAAAATCGAATGCGGAGGTAGAAATGTTAATTAAACATTACTAAAAGTAATAAAAAAATCGGATAAGTTAAATGAACAGCAAATTCACAATATTTCAAATACGAAATAAAACAAAAAGGGAAAGAATAATCAACATGGCATAGAGGAGGGAGGTTCCCCAAGCGACTAGTACAAACTGAATGTACTTTTTTTTTTCGATGGGAAAAATCATCTTATTATATCCCCCGCTCTTGGGTGGAGCGGGAGATAGTGTCAGACTCTTACTGACTAAAAAACCCATCCCGTTCCTTCAAGCCTTCATACCGAGGCTCGAGCGCCCTTTCGGATAACCCTGGCTTCAGTAGGCTTCGACTCGGTTGGATGCTGTTGCCGACAACTCCTTGAGGCGCGCGGGAAGAGCGCGCTGCCGTAACTGTTTGTACTTCCGATATAAGTTCCGATTAAAATTTATCAGAACCGAAACTGGAATCGAAAGAGCAGAATCAGACTTCTGTAACATTTCTGCAGGCTAGTACAGGGCCCAGGGGAAAGGAGGTTCCAGTTCCGATTTAAAAATCGGAACCGAAATCGGAATGGAAATTCCAAATTTAATTCTTTCGGAATCCGAGTCAGACCCCCTTAACATCACTGCTAGTAAGCTATACATTATATTAGTTTGGAAATGGGAGTCGTTACCAAGCGAGCACGTCTCCGCATTCGTGTCATTATATATTCCGACAATGTTGCTTCACGTGAGGCAGTAATGTGTTGAGTTAATGACTGCAGCGGCTTGTAAGGAGGAGATAACTTACTGTACTAAGTACCTAGTACAGATCATCATCACTTCAGCAGAGCAGTGGCGATCGAGTAGTAACGGCCCCGACTTACGAGTTGTAGGACGCGGGTTCAAACCCAGTCAGGCGCATTACTTTGTGTAATTTATTTCATCGTCACTACTCTCAAAACGGTGAAGGAAAACATCGTGAGGAAACTGGCATGTCCTAGAACCAAAACTTCGACTTGTGACATCCATCAACCTGCACTGGGCCCGCGTGGAGGATTACGGTTCTTTCCGTCTCCTAGAGAGGAGGCCTGAGTCCCAACAGTGGGAACATTAAAAAGGCTGATTATGATATTATTATTATGCTATGACTTCAGCTGGAAGATGTCTACTATTGATCGTAAGTCTTCCTTAATCATTGAGACATTTACCGGTTCTGTTCGTCTCTCATCCTCTGGATTTCTGTGACCCTCACTAGGTCATCGGTTCGGAAGACCTTCCGATGCTGTGTCCTTCGGTACATAGTCGCCACTCCAGAACACTTCAAACCTATCTACCATTATGGCCTGTCCGCTGCCAATTGATTTCAGGCAAGATTAAATTATATTTTAAAGTACTCATCTGAAATGGGTTGTTGTAGACAAAGTGGCACTGTCTAAACCACAATAACAAAATTGTCATGGACATTAAGTACTAAAATATCATTAATGTTTAAATTCCTTAGTTTTTTTGGAGGTCCCCTTCCTCCTCAGTGGTTCACTCTTGACAGAGTGGTCGTGGTTGATGATATTGCATTTTCATTTGGCGAGTGAGGCCCTCGCGATGCGTCTCCATTTGTCTCGGCGTCTCGAGAACTCTGAGCTAAGGAGGTTTGTGTTGCAGCTTTGATGAGGTCTGTCCAACGCGTAGGTTAGCGCCCGCGTGATAGCTTCCCCTCCACTTGTTCCTGGACAACGAGTCGCTCAATGGAATTTTTAGAGGTGGGAAATCATCAAATGAGGTTTATTTGTTAACTGATTTCAACGATTCTTTCATATTTTGGTTAAATACCAAAATGAAATTAAAATTTTATATCTGTTTTATTTTTTTGAAACTACTTACGTGGTTCATAAAAATATGAAACTTTCTACACAGACAGAATATACCTAGGGCCTCTTTATCTAAGACCAAACAAACGAACTTCAAAATCTTTGGTTCACTCATCATCCAAAATATCCTCAAACGGGATGTTTGGTGTGTCAATTTTACTAATGATTGGAGCTCATTCTAGCCATACTGCGTTGAGTCAATGACTGCACCGGTGCGTGAGTAGCGGGTAACCGGTTACTTATTGCTGGCAAATAGCCGACTGACCTATATTCCAGTTGACTTGCCACTTGCCAGACTCAACAAACAGGCGGTACACTGGGTTGTAAACAGCTGCCCCTGTTGATTGCGTTATCGATGTTGGGTTAGTTGTTCAGGGGCCTAAGCTTGCTTTTTATAAAAATTCGTCATTCCAAAACTATCCCATATCCATTATGCTAAGGTAGGTGCCAGATAATCATGGAATAACGGTAAAGATAAAGGCACTCTTAAACAGAGCATAAAGGGCTTTATCTTTAGGGACTTAGGAGTTTGAATTTTTCAGTGCTCCACGGGTTAGCAAGCCTGAGTATTTGATACTAATTTTAGTTTGATACCTAGAGGTATCAAACACGCAAAGCACAAAAAGCACGTAGACATGCTTATGAGAAAAAGAGTCTTAACAGATAAACAGACGCTTCTATTCAAACGGACAACAAAGGTGGTCCTATAAGGGTTCCCTTTTTGAACCTTAAAAAAAATACTGAGTTGAGGAGCTTAGATACTCTATAAAAATACTAGCACTTAGCTGTATCTAGTCAAGTTGAAACCAGTCCCAACATAATTGGACTTAGCTAAGCAGATTCAATCAGTTTACAAGCAAAACCGCACTAATATTGCAATGATACTGATTGCATTGCGTTAATAGCAATTAGGTAGGACATTGATTATTCATATCACTTAGTATTGATACGTTTACTATGAAGTTGTATTAGTGACAAGAATTTCAGTTTTTACAACAGATGAAACATTATCATCATGTCCTTTCTTTGGTATTGTTCGTCTAGTCGTTGAGCTCCTTAGTAGTCCTGCGTTGAGCTTTGCGAATACTGACATATCTCAAGTCCACTTAAATCGGTATGGGTCTTTCTTCAAAAGACCATCTCAGACAAATCTGCATGATTCTCATGTGATTTGAGCATTACATGTTTACTGTATGGACTTTAAAAGAGACTTGGACCCCTGAGTTTGTTTCGGTGTTTCTTCTCAGGGTATTCAGCTGGGAAACACCGACCCCATCTAGTTTAAAGTGGCGAAAACAAATGACGGGTAAGTGTTTCTAAAACCTATTTGCAAAATAAATATCATTTATCATCATTTCAATCGAAAGACGTAGAGTCTACTGTTGAACATAGGCCTCCTGCAAGTGTCACCACAGCGACCCGATCCTGAGCGTCTCGCATCCATCGGATTACCACAATCCTCACGAGATTATCTGACCTCCTTATGGGGGGCTTTTCAATATCTATACATATATCTTCCGGTACGTGGTCGCCACTACAGAGCCTTTCGTCCCCATCTACTATCTGTGCCTACTGACATTTAAGTTTTAGTATGTTCATGTTTACAGAGGTTCTCTATCCTTATTATTATAAAAAACATGAACCCTCTGTTGCAGCTACAGTACAGGATTACACAATAAAATGACGCCACGGCGAGACTTATGTAGTATGATTTTCAGGTTTAAGGATTATATTACCTAATGCTTTATAGCATTAAGTCCGCCTTTGTACTCTTTTGTGCATGAAGAATAAAATAAATAATAAAATACAATTTTTAAAATATTGAGGTAATAGAATAGCCATTTGTTTTAGTACATAAGAAACCTTAAACATCTGTCTAGTATTTTTAAGTTAAGAATCTCTGTAAAAAATTTCGAAACCGTATCATGAAAAATCACAAAGTTATAAGCTTGTTATGTCAGCAAAAATACTTAGTCACCAAGCCGTCCAGGCGATTAAGGAGTTGTATTGCACTTACAACCAGCTGTTTGCTGGCATCTAATACCGGTTCTGACCTGCTGTGATCTGTATTCTACTTAATGTTGGCGGTGTCAAACCTTTGACCTTTTTAAATATTTTTGGGAAAAAATATAATATGTTGCAAAAACAATTGGAATCCATTCAGTTACTGATTCTGAACAAGCCACATTCGAGTTTCGCATATGCTAAAAATAAACTTGTATATACTGACAAAAACTGGACAGGTCCACTCAAATCTATGTGATTTTTTCTTTAATAGACCATCAGAGACACTAATTTGCATGGTTCTCATATGATTTGATGATTACATGTTTGCTGTATGGACACTAAAAGAGGCCTCTAATATGAGTTTGTTTCGGTGTTTCTTCTCAGGGTAAACAGCTAAAAAACATCGACCTCATCTAGTTTAAACTGACGAAAAAAAATTACATAAAAAAGTGTTTTTAAAACCCATTTTCCAAATAAATATCATTTATAAAACATATTCTTAAAACTGCCAACCCGCACTGGGCCCGCGTGGTGGATTAAAAGCCTGATTATGCTTTAATTCTTAGCTTTACAAACAACTGGTGATACTTCGTCGAACTAAAGTAAGTTCAGAAGCTCAATAACAAAAACAATATACAGAAAAGCAGTTGCTTCTTGCAATCCAGACAATGGTTTATTTTACGAAGTCGTATTTAGTATAAGTACTAAGTCCGTAAGTAGTGCTGCACCAAACAAATACAGACCTATAAATAAAGAAAGTCCCTGATTAAGTGCACATTTTACTTAAGATATTTAAGTTTGGAAGGATTCACACTCGGGTATATATATTTTGAGAGATATCCAGCCAGATCTTTTAGTTGTGAAAGTGCATTAGTAAGAGATGGACTTAAGCAAAGGTTATTCTTTTAGGAATGGTATTCATTGTTTTAAATGCGAGTTATATTTTACTTTTTTTGAACACCACTGACGAACACAAACAATACAGGGTTACTTTCAAAACACTGGCAACTTCTCAGAACTATATTATGAACATTATAAATATAAATAACAACTTATGTTCTATGACTTTTAAAAATAAATCATATTTTAATTCATCAGATTTTCCAGAAATAAAAATATTTAAAATGAACGTTCTAAATGTTACAAAGTCTATGTAAAGCAAGTGATAGTACAATAGCGGAGGGGAGCGGGGATCAGGCAGCGGGGGCGTACACGGAAATGGTGAGAATGCTTGCTAGGTATAATGACAATGTTTCGGAAGTCTACTTACTATTACTTCGAAAACAGTGCGCGGGAGGCGTCGTAGGTACAGCAAAATACAGAGTTGTAATGTGTTAGATAAAACAACAAAATCTCGAAGGTTTATTTTTGGTAAATGTATTAAGTTTTGTAAAAAGACATAGAACAAAAGATGTTGTTTATGATGTTAGCAATACAGTTCTGTAAGGTTGTAAGTGTTTTACAAATAACCCTGTAGAGTCAAAACAGAAACCACAATTGGACAGCGTTATGTAAGAACGGATTAAGCGACAGTCGAGAGAATTTGAGAAAATGAACGCTGTCCGTAATGCACAGCGTTTATTTTCTCAAATACTCTCTAGTGTCGCTTAATCCGTTCTTACATAACGCTGTCCAACTGCAGTACAATCCCTGTTGTTTTTTCGTTTTTGTTCATAATTTTATCTTTTATTTAATTAGAAGGTTAAAGAATTACAGGTTATTGATTTTTGTTAACATAAGCATAAACATCATCTTCATCATTTCAACCGAAAGACGTCCACTGTTGGACATAGGTCTCCCCAAGTGTCGCCATAATTACCAGTCCTGTGCGTCTCGCATCCATCGGATTCCCGCAACTCTCACCAAGTCATCGGTCCAATACCAATAATAATATCAAGCAATGGGTAGCTCGCTGTCCGCCCGTCCGGGGTAACTGTCCGGACCAAGCCCAAGTCATCGACGGTGCGCACTGTTCCCGCGCGCCTCAAGGAGTTGTCAGCAACAGCAGGGACCCAGCTGGGTCGAAGCCTATTGGGGCCAGGGTTAGTTTCGAAAGACATCTCGAGCCCCGGTATGATGGCTAGAATGAAGGGGGTGGGTCTTTTAGTCAGTAAGAGTCTGACACTATCTCCCGCTCCGCCCAAGAGCGGGGGATGTCATTGGATGATTTCTTCCCACCATAAAAAAAGTCATCGGTCCAGCTTGTGGGAGGCTTTCCAACGTCTTTCGGTACGTGGTCGCCATTCCAGAACCTACCTTTACCTTTATACGTTTATACTTCAATACCTTTAGTCTTTATCGAACATCTGTTCTGCGAGCAATGTGCCTTGCCCACTGCCACTTTTTTTTATGGTTGGAAAAAATCATGCATTGACATCCCCCGCCCTTGGGCGGAGCGGGAGATAGTGTCAGACTCTTACTGACTAAAAGACCAACCCCGTTCCTTCTAGCCTTCATACCGGGGCTCGAGCGCCCTTTCGGATAACCCTGGCCCCAATAGGCTTCGACCCGGCTGGGTCCCTGCTGTTGCTAACAACTCTTTGCTTAAGTTTGACGATTTTTTGGCCTGTCTAATATACCTTGATAATAAGTAATACTCCCAAGCAATTTAATGTTTTTTTTGTTTAAAGGAATCTCTGCGAAAAATTTTCTCTGAAAAAAGCCTGAGTGACAGGCTGTATGTTGTCTGTGTGTTAAAATTGATTGTTTCGTGATAGCTACAACTTAGGGGTCATTAAGTTTGTTTTTTTGTTTGTAGGAGGTATTCCCTGAAAGTACTTGGTCAGATTGCTAAAATTTGTTAACCTATAGAAAGCTGCCTTATTCCTGAGTGTCATAAAATATAATTTATATGTACACGGGTAAAGCCACGGGCAAAAGCTATTATGTAATATTCCTAAGCAATAATGTTCCCTATGTTATTTCTCAGCCCACTTCTCTAAGGGCGAGCGCGCACTACGATAAAAAATCGTTGCGAAAAAATATCGCAAATCTGTGAACCACAGAAATACACTACAATCCGCGCATTGCGAAAATAAAATCGTTTAATTTTTTAATGAGTTTATTTCGCATTAAAAAAATTGCAACGATTTTTTATCGCGGTGCGCGCTTAGCCTAAGAGAGCGATTGGACTGAGCCGGCCAAGCAGGCCCACTGCGAGTTGGTGGATGGATGCCTGTCTCATCTTCGAATTTTTGGTTCTAGGAGATGCCAGTTTTCTTGCAATATTTTCCTTTACAGTTTTGAGAGCAACGGTGATGGAATAAATTACACAAAGTGAAGTGCTTGCCTGAATATGAACCCATGACGTTCAAATATGAGTAGTCAGACGGAGCCAACACAGCTTTATAATCTACTATTAATTTTGTTAGCGTTAGTAAATTAATTTAATTCAGTGCAAAATCTATCTACATCATGTTAACGTAATTAACAAAGCGAATTAAGTATTAATTATATTATAATTCAGCAGGTTGTGTTTTATTTTAAATCTAAATCATATTAGGCACCATAGGTAGAACAAGGGCATATTTTTTTTTTTTTTGTGAAAGTGGTTAAAATAAATATTTCGAATAGATTATTACATGGAAAAGAAAAAAGCTTAGAGCAAAATAATGCAGATCAAATCCATTCTGAATGAAAAAATATATCTTAAAATGGTTCTTTTGCACAA
Source organism: Mythimna albipuncta (assembly GCA_929112965.1). NCBI lineage: Eukaryota > Metazoa > Arthropoda > Insecta > Lepidoptera > Noctuidae > Mythimna > Mythimna albipuncta. Next base: position 7,485,847 of record OV815973.1, read on the forward strand.
TTGCTATTATGTCGACTTATTGAAGATGTGATGTTATCATCATATAACCTCATACCCATGTAGATAAAATGCAGTTGCATTTTTGTATTATTATGTTATATTATTATTTTCGATAAATTCAGTAGGTTATTTACTTTTTGCTGAAGCTACCTTTGTAAATAAGTCTCATAGCCAATAACCATTTTTACTTGCAGATTCGTCTTGATGACACGAATTGATAAGTATATTTAACTTAATTTGGGTAATTTTTTTTAATATGTTTATGAATTATTTTGTTTTTTTTTTTATTTATATTGGTAGAAAATAATACACTTAATTAAAACAAAGAAGATCGTTAGCTAAAAGATTTTCCAAGAATTTGATAAGATTTAATAACGTTTATTAAATATATCTGCGTGTCTGCATGCGTTGAAATATTCATTTCAAATTTAGCATAAAGACTTATTAGTTAATTAACGTTGTATCTTGTAAGTAATTAGCTATAACACTGTATACTTGTACATGAAATATTAATATTGAATGTGGTTATATTATTATTTTTAAGTTATTGATGGTCTAACAATGGCAAAGTAACTAACACAGAACGCTATTTGGTCTCGCTTGTGGTACGAATACTAGACGATACTTTTATATTTTTCAAAATATATTCGTATTACACCCAGACACAGAACAATTACTCTTGCTCATCACACAAATATTCGTCTTAGGTGGGAATCGAATCCACGATCTCCGGCGTAGCAGTCAAGGTCCAACCACAAGACCTCAATTTTTTCGTCAATAGATGAGGCCGGTGTTTCCTAGATGACGACTACCCTGAGAAGAACCACCGAAACAAACTCAAGGGTCAGTTTCTTTTGAAGTCCATACAGCAAACATGCAATGATCAAATAATCTAACTAAAATAGTTTCACAAGTAAGCTAAACCACTTTTTATAACAAACATATTGGTACAACATATTTCTTCATCACTAATATATTTTATTTTCTATTCAACAGAAGTCCGGACAATAACCTTAAGATCTATTTTGTTCCGCAACAATGGCCGAAGCAAACAATACAGAAAATCAGTAAGTTTATCTGTTCGTAGTAACACTTATAGATTGAACAAAAGCCATAGGTACCTACAAATCGAGGTTCAATGTATTAAAACAACTCAAGTAATACAATCTTGTAAGTTGTTCATCCTATTACTATGCGGAGAATGACCCATTTATAGAAAAACAACAATGTTTGATAAAGGTTATTAGTCCGCTAAATTAAGACATTCGAGGTTACAATAATTCGCACCCAGCTGAAAATTGGTAGGATTGTTCAAAACATCATCATAAATCCTAACTAATATTATAAATGTGAAAGTGTGGATGTTTGGATGTTTGGATATTTGTTACCTACTTAATCACGCAAAAACGACTGAACGGATTTGGATGAAATTTGGCATGCATATAGCCTTTGACATGGAAAAGAACATGGGCTACCTTTTACCTCGATTTCTTAAGTACCTAATGCCACGCGGGTGAAAATGCAGGCAAAAGCTAGTGAAAACATAAAAAGTCCTCATAGATGCGACACCTAGAAAAAAAATTTGGGGTAAAAAAAAACACGAATTTTTCGTGATTTTCAGCAATAGTACAAGTATGGTACTACTTATCTTGATCTATCTTATGCCAAAAACTTTTCACGAGGTTAGTGATACCCAGAAGAAGCGAACGATAACGATCGCAAAAATATGGAAACAGAGTCTGTGTTTCCTGATAGCTAAAATCTGGGGATCTTTAAGTCTAGAATGAATTGGCTAAGCGTTACACCACTCGATATTCAGACAATCTTAGTCTATGTAGCGTAGTGTAAAAGGGTCAGACTGTCATGCTGTCTACGTAGGCTCTTAGACAGTCTGTCTGTATATCGTTTGCTGAATAACGCGTAGCGTATTAGGCGCTTTGCGTGAGATAGTGGTTTTAAGCGCGAGTCTATCATAGATAAACAAAACAAATTGTCGAACGCACATCAGCTGTTGTGGCAATTTGAATATATTTTCAACATTCAATCTCGTTACTCGACATTAGGTACTTAAAATTTCTTGTGCCAAGAATATATAATGATTTGTTAAAATGCCGTTTCATAAAAATTCTAAAAATCGGGTATAAATAACGTCTAGACGATTTCTATAAACTATTCCAAAATGTTTTTAAAATGCTTATCAAATAACCGAAAATTATAACCTATTTTCAATAGATATGATTTGTAGTATCTCTAATAGTTCTCAATCAATAATAAACAAAGGATTCCCAATATTAGTCTCAGAAATTCGTGACAGGTATTATCAAATTTCATCTTCAAACCAAGATTATAAAGACGTTCCAAGTATTCAATAACTCGTTGAAGAAGATGAATTATTATTTAATAATATTAGAACCTTGAAACGAATGGAAATTAAAGTTCGAATATTAATCAAAAACACTGGCTCTTTACCTTCTTCCATTTCTTTTGTTACAAGAATGATTTAGGATAATACTAGATATTTTTATAAATAATTAAATAATCATATCATAACAGAATATCACCCGTTGTTATAAATCAGGAACAGAATCAGAATTTATTGGTGAACTTATTTATTTATTTATTATATACTTTATTGTAGTTACAAACAAACATAACAAAGAAAAATTTATGTCTAAAACACGTACAATGGGCGACCTTATCGCAATCCGCGATCTCTTCCAGGCAACCTAGAATAGACAGCAATTGTCAGAACATGATATGGGGCTGTCATAAGTTCAACAATAAGCATTAAAATTAATTACATTTATTATTTTTATTCTGAATATATATTTAACACAATTTCATAGAAAAATGTTAGATGTGCCTTTTTTAATAAGGAAGACAGAATAATGTTCCCACTGCTGGGACTCAAGCCACCTCTCTGGGAGAGGGAAAAGGCCATAGTCCATCAGTGCGGGTTAGTAAATGATCTAAAAAAAATTCCTCACGATAATTAAAACGTTTTCCTCACGATATTTTCCTTTACCGTTTCGAGAGTAGGAGTGTTGAAACAAATTGCACAAAGTAAAGCGTCTGATCTGCTTGGGTTCGAACTTATGATCTACATTTAAAAGTCGGTGTTCTCTACAATAAATAATCCTAATACTAAATTAGCATCAGAATGTTTTTATTGTGGGCATATATTTTATTTAGACTTAATATTAAATTACAGTTATATTATTTATTTATTTATTTAAAGTTCTTGAACAATAGTGGTACATAGGCGGACTTAATGCAACAAGGGTTTTTTTGTTCTATAACGTCCAAATCCAAAAAGGCCATCAATCATAATTAAGAATTCTTAATTATGATTTTATGCCAACCATGTTAGTATAATTATACTAAGGCATTTATAGGCCTTAATATAATTATACTAATATGCTTTTAAATATTACTGTTATAATTTATTATTTATTTTATTTTCTTATTATTATTTTATTTTTTTTGCTTACCATCAGGTGGGATCGCAGTCAAGCACTAGTTTATATAAATTAAAAAAAAAATTGTTATTTTAGAAATCTTAGATCGTGTAGTAGGTAAGGTTTATCGATTAAAAAGAAATACCTTCTTGCCTACTGAATAATCGTTTGTAAAGGATACAGGCCTCCCACAAAGCTTTTTACGCTCGTATCTCCAAATAGAATCGCAGTTGTTATTTTCTCCTTTTCTACCGCATTGAAATAATATTATTTTGCCAAAACGTGTCTTATATCTGACGACGTCAATTATTTTCCACTCCCTTTTCATTACAGAGAAACGTCGCTGAAATAAGATTTTCGGAGAAATCTTGTGATCAGTATCAAGATGGAACAAAGCAATAATATAAGGTTATTAATGTTTCAGAATTATCTGGACCTACTTCGTCAATATGTCCTAGGGCGATGAATGGTGGCCATATTTCTCTCGGCGAGCAATGAATCCAATTATCGGGGTGTGCGGAGGCGACATGTTAAATGGTCCCCATTGCTTCCCGCCAGGCTCGGTCTGCAATCCTCCTCATCCACCTCAATAATGCGGGGATCATTATACCGTCGGATTATCTTCATTTTTTAATAATATTAAACCGTTGGTCTCAACAATGGGTACTCGGAGCGTTTTTTTTATTTAAATGGGCGGCCATGATTCGCGTTTTGGGCGCGCCTATCGACATATTTAGTGATGACAGTTAGTAGTGGGTATTATTTAATGGGATCTTAAAGAGGTTTTTTTGGTGGTTTATTAAGGTTTCGTACCTCAAAAAAAAAAGATACCTATAAAGACCTCTCTCAAAAAAATTCAGTCGTTCTCAAACTTCTTATAGCGCATTCGGCCTACATTATAGATTTTTCCGGGTCTGGGCGTCTTGTGTATATGAGTCTAGGTACATGTTTCTAAACGCACCTACGATGCAGGAGTAGTTCCTAGTGTTGGGCAAAATTTTTTTAAATAAGTACATAATTAGAAAGTACCTCATGATACTTAAGCAGCACCCACTATACAGGAGTAAGGACGCCTTCAAATTAGCAGCGCAGTGTCGCGCGACAGCCGCGGCCGCCACACTAGAAACGCTATGTGCGAGCATCATAGTCTTGTACATATGGTTTCTCGCTTAAAACGAAAAAAGATTTCGCAAGAAGAAAAAAAAACCTAAGAATTACCTACCGTTATTTGGTAGGTATACGTCAACGATCTGAATTTCATAAAGAAAAGGCTGTGGCCAAAATTTCAGAATTACATAGATGTATTCGCTATTGATTATTAATCTCAGCAATAAATTCCTCAATTTGATTTTTTTTTTTTCTATGACTTACTACTTTTAATATGAATTTAACCTTGATTCAATCATTTTTGTTTGGTTTGTCAGAATTAATAAATTTGCAAACCTTATTAGGTCATAGTACAGCGTACCTGTTATACCTACATGTAACACCTTTTTATACGTGACTGTATTATGTAAATGAAAGAATTGATTCTCTCTCTCTTTCATGTTTAGATTTGAGCAAGAACTACGTATGAATCGTCACTAGTCAATCGATGAACTGTAGCCTGATTCACGTAATGAAAACCGTAACGATAGCGTAGCGATTTAGTCGTTTAGACCATTTCCGTATTCACATCTATCAATCGAGTTTGAACGACACCGATTTTAAAGTCGTTTGAAATTTGTCGATTTAAAACAAAATCTGTATTACATTATCCTGGTAGAACACTTATTAATGTAACTGGAATTAAGTCGATAGATCGTGAATACCGCTTTTGGATGGGACTTCGATCGAACGACTATAAAACTTCAACGATATTTGGCTTGTTTGATTTTACGTGAATCAGGCTACTGATGCGCGGCCGCTGCGTGGCTGTCGCGCTGCGGTCGCGCGTTTTTTATTTGTATGGATTAACAAAGCAACGTCACAGCACCTATTGTCGTGCGGTACTTCGCGGCTGATTTGAAGGCGCCCTAATTCCTAGTGTTGGGCAAAGTTTTTTTTTAACTACGGACATAATTTGAAAGTACGTCATGGTACATAAGCAGATGATACTAAAAGGTACCTCCACCCACACATCCCACTTCATTCGTAGACTGAAGAAATATTAAAGCTATAATAATCTTTGAAGTAGCATCTTCAAATGTTTTCGAGAGAGACGAAAATAACGTAAAAAGTAATGAGCTCAATAAATTGTTATGTACTCAATAAAGTAGGTTTTTGTACCGTCTCTTTTGCGTAGAGATAATGATGACTAAAGAAAATGTACGAATATTTTGCAGATTGGACATAACGAACTAGTTTAGGTGAGAATTTCTAATTGACTAGCTGCTGCCAATGGTTTCGTTTGCGTGATTGTAGAAAATTATCTCAAGTTGATTTACTCTAAAAAGTATCCTATGAATACATAGGATACTTTTGTTCAGGCCATGGTCCGGAGCAAGGAGGAGTGGCAGGCGGTCGCCTCCTTCTGCGAAGCAGTAATGCTAGCAAAGGAGGAGGCCGACCGACCGCATCAGGCAACGGCGCTCTCGCCGCCGCCGGGATCCCGATCCCGATTTCGGGCCACCGTCGACGCGGGCTTGTGGACGGCGAGCAATGGGTAGCTCGCTCTCCGACCATCCAGTAACTGTCCGGATCAAGCCCAAGTCGTCGACGGCGCGCACTGTTCCTGCGCGCCTCAAGAAGTTGTCAGCAACAGCAGGGGCTCAGCTGGGTTAAAGCCTACTGGGGCCAGGGTTAATTCCAAAGATAGCTCAAGCCCCGGTATGAAAGCACGAAGAAACGGGGTGAATTTTTAGTCAGTAAGAGTCTGACATTATCTCTCGCTCCGCCCAAGAGCAGGGGTTGTCATGAGATGATTTTCCCAGCATAAAAAAAAAATAAAAATCCCGGGAGTATGTCTTGGATTAGCAATTCTAGAACATGTGAGATGTGTGTGAGTTTGGCACTCTTATTTGGCAGATAAGTTTCTTATTCACTAGTTCTTTCTGGTGGACAATGGTTAGGGCTTCTTTTGTTTAGTGTAATATTTGTAGTTACTGTAACTGGTTGTCTAGCCATTGTAATTGATTAAGGGTGAATTGATCCATTTAACGATAACGATAACAAAGCCGTTAACAGTTGTCAAATCGTCGAATTGACCAACAGGCGGCCGTTTCACAGCTGGTTATGGTTTGGTTATCGTTGTAGTTAAATGATGCAACTCACCCTAAAAAAAAAGACGTGTGGCACTCGGGGACTGCCGCGGTAAAGCTATTGCACAGCATTTTTATCAACTTGTTGCAATATAATTATATTTATTTTATGTATGAAGTATTTTTTTTCCTTTGTTTTTTTTCTTTAATATTAATTGAAGTTACACTTTCTCTCTTGATTGTTCACTCATTTGTTTTTTTATTGGTCACCACGCTCAAAAAACCAATGAGTGGGGGGTGTTAGGTTATTTTCGTTACAGAATTTCTGGATTCGGTCTCCACGCTCAAGGCCCGCGATAGAAGCTATGCAATAGCTCCCTTATGTGAGTGACGAGGTACCCGGGTACCTTTAGCATTTTCAAATTTAAAGGAAATTATGTTTTACGCTCTTTAGGTACCTGTGATTTCCTGAGAGCTCTTAACTATTTATAATTATTATATTATTTAATGTTTTGACCCAGTCAACTATTTATAATGTTTTGTGGAAACAAAAACATATTTTAAACTCACAGTAGAGTGATAAGGTACCCGGGTACCTCTGTGTTTTGTATGACTATAAAAAAAGCATTTATAATTTTATACAAAAATGAAATGCTTAATAAACATTCGTTAAAAATTGTACTTCTATAAAAATTACAAAATCCTTGTTTATACAGCATTATCACAGCTCTCGAAGCAGGTTTTCTGCAGTTAGTGCAAGCTTTTCGTGTTTTTCTTTGCTGGCGTTTGAGTTCTCTGCATATGTGTATGCTCTGCATATGCTTCCGACGACTGCAACACGCAACTGCAACGCCCTGTAGAATCTCGTTTAGTCTGACTTATAGAAGTTGTAGATCCAGAAGAAATTGAAAGCGTTAGTTCTTGGCCAAGCACGTTCTGCATAGCAAATCTCACACGTAATTTTGATGTCACAATGCAATTTTTTGATCTTTCTTCTATATTTTTACCACAAAGTTATAGGCTCAATGATTTCAAAAATTTTGTACGTCTGTCACTCGAGACAAATTGTGGGTTATGTTCCATGTAAATGATATATGCTGTCAAAGCTGCAATGTCAATGATATTGTAAAAAAATGCTAAAGGCCACCGATTCGTTCTGCGTTTTACGGTATATTATGCTAACAGCTTATCCATGTTGTCTACTCCACTTTTGGTTTTATTATAATATAAAATTATTTCTGGCTTGGCATTTTCTTTATTACTTTCAATAACTGGTGACATGTGCATTGATGACAACGTTATTACTGCTTTATTCTTTTTATAGGTACATAGGAGCACACAGTTGCTTCTATGCTCAAGGCGAACTTAGAAGAATAAATCGCCCTCTCCTTGTGTGCTTGCATATTTGGAGGAAGAAACCGTTAATTTCTCTTACCGTTGCAACTATAGTCATATTCCACGAATTCAAGGAATGAGCCAGTTGAAGAGAAGTTAAAAAATTGTCCGTAGTTACATTCAATCATGATTTTTTATATTTAGCCATGAGATCTAATACAGTGCATTCTTCAACATTTGTTTGACGACTGCCATCACTTGACTTTCCTTTATATTGGTCCATTTAGGGGGTTGGAGTTATTTGCATCACAAGCCCAGAATATTTTGATGCATTATAAACACACAAACTATAAATAATTTTGTACAATACAAACAAACGTATACAGTCAAGTGTCAATATCAAGCACGATGCATTGAATGGATTGTAGATAGTAGTGTTTCTTGCGCGCCAATAACACTTCACCCCTCCTCCGCTTTGATCGCCTCTTATTATCAACTGTTTAGCTTAACTAAAATACGATTCGTTATTATACGAACGAGATTCAAAGTATATGTAACGTAAAGGCAAATCTTGATTGTTTAGATGACGTATAAACTGTATAAAGGTACCCGGGTACCTCGTCACTCCGATAAAGGGGTTTTATTTGTCACTCACATAAGGGTTAATAAAATAAATGTAACTGAAAATTATTTGGCTTTTAAAACATAAAAATAATAGAATTAACAATAAAAAGAAATACAGTATTAATTCACTGAACTTTACAACTGAAAAATTATACTTGTAGTAGTGGAAACTATTTATTTTATTTCGCTACACTGAGTACCAAGTTTCATTGAAATCCGACCAGCCGTTCAAGCGGGAAAAAGTTAAAACAAACATACACACATCCACACATTTTCAGTTTAATAATATTAGTGAGATTTTGTAACTGATTTCTTTAGGGTTTACCTACCTAAAGGTAGATTTGCAGATACATAATATGGGAATGTAATTTGTGTAGCCATGATTGCTGAGCGCAAGGTAACGCTAAAGGATTTAAGGGCCACATGAATCTTTGGAATAATCCCGCATCCCTGGCAGGCATAATGCCCCGACGGGCCCCGTCACTAAAGCTGACATCTCTTTGAGGCGCGCAGGAACACAACGCAAAGGGCAGCTAAAGGAACACGGGCTTTAGTCAATAAAAATCTGATACTCCCTCTCGTGCCTGCCAGAGAGGGAAATGTTTTTTGACGATTTCCTACTCTACAGGATAAAAATGATAAGGTAAAAGAAAAAAATAAAAAAATACTCTATAGAAGGCGCCAGGTAACCGTGGAATAACGGCCATTGACCCTTTCTTAATATCTCTGCGTAGGTACCCGAAAAACAAACAATGAATTGCGTTTCATTACTAGATCATGTAAAGGATCACGATACATGTCGATTTATGTCTTTTTGTCATTATTGAAATTAACCTTTCAATCGTGGAAATTACAGACACAATAGAAAGACAATAGGTGCGTTCACTTGGGGTTTTTAATGAATGAATGTCAACAAATGTAGGAGGTTCAACGACCACGGTTATCTGGAACCTACCTTAGTATATCGGATCAGTGCTATATATGCTTTGGCGTGACTTTGGAGTACTGGATAAGAGGTTCTTTTTAGAAGGGGCAATCAAATGATTTCACCCGCCCTAGATTGAAATAGGTACCTAGGGGTAATATTATGTCAGACTTTTACTGACTAATACCTACGACACATGTAGGTTCAGTTAATCTTTTTCTTTTAGGGCCACGGTTACTCTTTCAAACGTTCCCGTAGCCCTACCAGATTTTTTTTTTTTATAATGGATAGGCTCGCGTTTGACCACTATATCACCTGATGGTAAGCGATGATGTGGTCGACGATGGAGCACGCTTGCCTAGAAGTAACCTATTCACTCTTGACTTAAAGACTCCTACGTTGTAGCTATCAGGAAACACAGACTCTAGCAGGGAATTCCACTTCTTAGCTGTACGTATAATGAATGTGTTCCCAAAACGCTTTGTGCGTATGGATGGGATGTCTACCATGTACCGGTCGCGCAACGCCGTACGTCGTGTGATCCGATGATGGAACGGACTTGGCGGAATTAGATTGTGCAATTCCAGTGCACACTCCCCGAAATGTAAACGATAGAAAACCGTCGACCATACTAGGCGACTTCAGTGGTTAGGCCGTATCAATCACACGCTTTTAGGTTGTAATGTGGTTAAAATTTAGTGAAAAATAATTCATCTCCCTAACCTTTTCTCAACTAGCTTGGGGTCGGATTCCAGTTTAACCGGGTGCATCTAAATACCTACGTTTTATTTGTAAAATACAGGGCCTTTCAGACCAGTTATTGAGCAACACGATACTCCTTGGATAAACTGATGATTCTGACGAAACGTGAATCGAAGTGAATCCCTTGTAACGATATCTATGATGTCACATAAGAACTAATCCTACATCGCACAATTAAAGTTCTCTGCGCGATTTGAACATTTCTATATCTCATAATTCGGGCAGTTACCCAACAGACATAATACCAGTCTGGTCGGAGGATCCTCCTTTTTCAACGGAGGTATGTGGGATGTTGATCTCTGTTCCGCATGTCTCCAAATCTTAATAAACACAGCTCAAAAATAAAAATCTTCGTTCCATCGGTAAATATTTTCGCTGCACCACTTTCTTTATCATTATTATGAAATAATGAACAAAACGGTTCAGTATTTACAGCCCACATAAATGCTGCTTCAAAACTAGATGTATAAAAGAAACCTAAAACCCAACTACGACAAAAAGCGATGCTCAAAAAGTATGAAACAAGATTTTCAGGATTCTGAAATAAATTAGGTTACTGAAGAAACAAGAACTGAACAAAAAGAAATGCCGTAGTTACACGTTATTAAAGGGATACAGTTGGAATTGGAACCTATGTAAATAACGTGTGACTACGGCTTTTCTTACATTTTAGCTTACTAAAATATTGTCATAATTTACATTGGCATAACGAAATTCAGCATAATGATCATTACGCATAATATTATTAGGCATAAATGTTTTGCCATAAATACTGCTAGCATAATAATAATGAAGCATCATTTTATAAAGCATAATTAACCAAACCTAATATGCCTTTAAAATTTATGCAACTCCAACTTAAGCCAAAACATATTAGACTAAATGATAATTATGCTATACCTATACCTTTGCATCATGCCAAAGTATTTATTATACAGCACTATTATTATGCTAATAAAAGTTATGCGAAAACGTTATGCCAAACTGTGTTATGCCTTAAAATTGTATGCCAACAAGAGTATAATCATAACCCTCCATAGTAAGGTAATAAAAAATGAGACCAAACATTCGAGGACCAATCTTATCGTATTGGAAATATCGGTGGGACTGCACTTTAGTGCAGCAAGCGTTTGCTAATGGCAGTATTAGGCCCCAATGCGATGTTAAGCGAGTTACCGGAAGTCTATGCTGTGTACGAGCATTTCCGATTTTCGACGAAATTCAGATGCATTTATTTCGGTTTGCGGATCAAAAGACCAATTGCTGTTCGATTGTCCGTAATGATGCTTGAGGTTAGGCTTAATTATGAAGGTAATTGGAGTATTATTTGATTTGTTTCCTAACAGTCGGTCTTCCAAAATGTTGCGTCTGTTATTTGGTAACAAACATACTGTGGACTGCTGTTATTGAGGAAGTGCACTTAAAACTGAATATAATTTGTTCAGAATCACTGAATGGATTCCAATCGTTATTACACCATGTTATATTTTTTCCCAAATATACATAAAAAGGTCACAAATTGTACACCCCCGACACTAAGTACAACACAGGTCACGGCCAGCAAACAGCTGGTGCATGTGTTGTAAAACAAATGGCCCGGTGACTAAGTATTTTTGCTGATATAAAAAGCTTGTACAAAGATTCTTTATATAAAAATATTTGGCACGTGGTCGGGTTTCGCACATACGGGGTTATTTGTAAAACACTAACAACCTTGCAAGACTGTATTAGTAACATCATAAACAACAACTTAAGTTGTTTGTACTTATGTTATTTTAAAAAAAATATCATAATTTGATTCATGAAATTTTAATACAAAAAAAAAATTGAACGTTCTAAATCTTACGAAGTCTATGCGAAGCAAGCAATATTACAATAGCGGACGGTAGCTGAACATGAACTTGACCTATTTACGGGCGATGCTCACTAGTCGGTCGATCGCTAATGCGCTTGAGTCGCGTCATAGGTGTTCTTGTAACGAAATTTGGCAGTGCGAACTTAATTATCTTTACATGATGGTGTATCAAAATTCTAATGTTGAAAACACGGAAATAGTGCGAATGCTTGCTAGGTGTAATTACAATGTTTCGGAAGCTTGCTTACTATTATTACGAGATATTACTATTATTAGATGCAGCAAAATACAGAGTTGAAATGTGATAGATAAAACAACGAAATCTTGAAGGTTTGTTTTTGATAAATGTGTTATGTTTTGTAAAAAGTCATAGAACAAAAGATGTTATTTATGATATTAGTAACATAATCCTGAGAGGTTGCTAGTGTTTTACAAATAAACCTGTATATGGATTAAAAATTAATAAATATTAGTACTATATTAATAACTAGCTGCTGCCCGCGACGTCGTCTGCGTGAAGCCTCTACAGCACTAAAAATACCTAAGGTGCCAGTGTCGCTATAGCATTATAAATAAGCAACTTTTAAAATAGCATTATAATATACGTTTTTTTCGCAAACGAAGCTAGTGAAGAGAGTTATATGGAAATCCTGCTGAGTTCAGTCATAAGATGTGACTGAAGGAAATAAAGAAAATAATGCAGGAATATATTCCAGGACACAAAAGAGTAAAAATACTTATAAAGGCATCATACTTTACAAGACTTCCCTATAAACTACGTTGGTAGTTATACTGCCAGGAGCCAAAATGTAAAGAGAGTCAGGACAGGTAGCGCGGGAGCAAGCGACGTACAGTTGCCCGAGTGAGAAGCAACTCGTCCTGAGGTCGACACCCGCTGCCCTCAGTGTCTGCCCCTGTGACTTATTGATGGTCATCGTGAAGTAAACACACACGGGGAACTGTACGCGCTTGAACTGGAACGGGAAGTTATGGGGTATGAGGGGAATGCGTGGTATAAATACTGCCTCGCTGACGTTACGACCCGTAAGAATTTCCGCCTCAATGGTGTGTCTGTGTGGAGCGAGATGACTTTAAGGCGGGTCCCGTCACAACTTCGAAGCATAATCGGGACACCGACCTTCAGCTTGATGGTATGCGCCGGAAGTCTACTTGCTGACAGGGAAATCAGAAATTCCACGGAATAACGTGTGGCATCATCTTGCTCGACAACAGTGTTTATCGAGGTGTAGACAACTTCATTCTTCACAATTTCCGAGAGAATGCATTCGTTAACTGCTGCAGCCTGATCATTTTTGGGCGTCAAAATGGCCACACACCCAAGAATTCTGCTGGTGCGGTATACGACTGATGTCCCCGTACACAGTGAATGAGTTTTTCTAAGCTAGATACCACTCTACCGAGAGACTCTGGAAGCACCACCTGTCCACCTCTCTCTTCTGGTAGAGTGCCTTCGCCAAGACTTAGAAGGACATCAGAGAATTCTTGAGCACGTGCATTGCCGCCGAGCCGAGCTCTCATATTAATGGTCAAGCGCAGTGTACGAACTCGTGACCACAACGAAGATCGTTTCGACGAAGCTTTCACCTCGTCAGCCCTCGATCCCCGCGTCACCTCGTGAAGTGTTTGCCGGAAATCGCCACTGAACAGAACTGTGACACCATCCATCAAATGTTAGTTCCTGCGGATGTCCTGCAGGGTTCTGTCCACGACCTCAACTGCCTTCCTATTGGCCATCGTACACTCATCATCAGAGAGCAATCCTTGAGCACGTGTCCCTTATCGCTGTTACGTGACACACCACAAACAGGCGTTTTGGCGCTCTCTAAATCGATGGGAATTTTTAACATGGCATGTGCTATCTTGCCTTCCGGAAGCAGTGTGGCAGCGATTCCCGACGACGCTACAGCAATAGCAATTTTGTCTTGCTTCCTGACCTCTGCTAGTATGCCAGTGGTAACAAACGTTTTTCCTGTTCCACCAGAAGCATCCAAGAAAAACATTTTACCCTGGTTTTGCCCAACGCTTTCAAGGACGGTGTCATAAATTCGTTTTTGCTCTCAAGAGAACATAGCGACATGGTAATTTCGTATGGTGGTTGTTTCGCCCGGATCGTAATTTGTCTCAGCGTTATACTCCCGATTTCCACGGTCTTGATGTGGTGATGATTGGAGAGCTGGTAACCCATATTCGATCAGTGGATTGCCGCCGATAGAAATGACCACATCTTGAAGTGAACTGAGACAGGTGTTCAGCACGCGTCCATCAGTTACTTCGACTTCGTCTCTAGTAGCACGCCTCAAAGCTCGTAGAAAATCTTCAGACAGATGATGGCGATACATCTCCCACAAAGCTACCGGGTTCGCGACTCCACAAAACACCAAGATGACGGCAAGCAGATGACGCATGTGACTGGGACTGTCACTGACGCTTGCCTCCGCGAGGGTGTCATCCCAATTAGGCAAAAGGCTGCGCGGTAAGTGGGATACTCCACGCGATCAAATGTCCTCAGAAAGGCGAAAGACGTTGGGCCTGAGACAGTGTGATATAACAACCGCAAAAATAGCATTCGCCACTATTCGGGTGCACGGTATAAACCCTATCCAATGCAGTGTCCTTGAAAATTCCCGGAAACCTTTCACAGTACCTCCTCGTGGATGTCGGTTGAATACACCCCTTTGCTTGTCGTACGTGTAATATGAAGGCACCTCGTCATACGTAAGGGATTTCGCAAACAGAGCGACTTCACAGAGTCTGAGAAATGGCACCATGTAAATACCTAACACCGCATTTTTTTTATTTATCTTCCTCAACTCTGCTCAAGGTTTTTTGGAGTTTTGTTGGAATTTGAATTTGTCAAAACGAACTATAATATGAAGAAAATGCACATTACCATCTATGAATTTTAAGAATAACTAACTACTAACCTCGCTAACATGATCAAATTTAAATGAATAATTCCCAAAAACTGATAACATATAATTTGATTTGATTTTTATGAAATCTCATAGATGGCGCTGTTTTAAAATTGTGTTTATACTACTAATATTCATTAAATTATGTTTCTCTGCCCAAGTTACTTTAATGGCGTAGTTTTTATAGTGTAAAGCTAGATAATAGCATGACTTACTCATAAACAACATTTAAATATGCGTCCTTATATTATACGCTGTCACAGAATGCGTAAGAAAAATAAAGACTCACAGCTCCTCCCCCGTAGGTGATAGCGTGATAATATGTAGCCTATGTGTTGACCCGTCCTCTTAGTAATATTCATGCAAAATTTGAAGTAAATCCATGCAGTACTTTTTGAGTTTATCCCGGACATACATACAGACAAACAGACAAACAGACAAACAGACAAACAGACAAAAATTCTAAAAACTATATTTTTGGCTTCGGTATCGATTGTAGATCACGCCCCAAGTATTCTTTTAAAAAAATATTCAATGTACAGTTTTGACTTTCCTACGATTTTATTATATGTATAGATAATAATATTCCACAGCTATTACACAATGCTGTCTAGTCCCAAGGACAGTATTAATATCACATCCCAAGCTAAGCAGAGCTTATGTTATGGGTACTAGACAACTGGATAAACCTACCTGCTTATATATTTTTAAACATTTTATAGATAAATTACACCCAGACAGAACAAAAATGATCGTGCTCATCGCAAAAACATTTGTCCTGGGTGGAATTGAAACCACGACCTCCGGCATAGCAGTTAGGGCCGCTAACCAGGCCAGTCGAACTATTGTTACCATAGAAGTGCCTACCTACTATTTTTATAATGTGCGAAGTGCGTGTCGCTGGATGTAAGCAGGGCATAGCGACAGTTTAGGGCGGAATATGTCCAACAGTAGACATAAACGCCTCAAACTATGATGATGGATTAGCATATTGAAAAATAGAAATCTCTGGTCATTAAACTGTACTTAACCTCAAGTTATCAGTTATGATTGTTTGACAATATATATGGAGTTTCTTACCGATTCTTCTCCATAGAAAACGACCAAATTGTAACCGTGCACTAGCTTCCGATATTTTAGAAGTGCCCATGCAGGCCTATATGAAATAAAATCATCATCATCATCATAATCTCAGCCGACAGACGTCGACTGTTGGACATAGGCCTCACCCAAGCGTCGCCACAATGCAAGATCCTGTGCGTTCCGCATCCATCGAATTTCCGCAACCTTCACCAGGTCATTGGACCACATTGTAGGAGGCCTTCCAACGCTGCGTATTCTGGTGCGTTGTCGCCATTCCAGAACTTTTCGTCCCCAATGGCCATCTGTTCTACGAGCAATGTGCCCTGCCCATTGCCACTAAAAATAAAATATTATTAATAAATAAAAATGAATATTATAAAAAAATCTTAATTTATATTACAATTATAAATATTTGAATAAGCAATATTTCAGTCCTGTGTCTTAAGAGCGACCAAGCCGAGGTACATTTTCATACAATCACTCTTACGTGATTATGATGTCATTACACATCTTTCTCTAGATATTTTGGATACATAGATATCTTGTGAATATTATCTAGGCTGTTATAGAAATAAAATAATTTTGTGTAAAACTAATCCAGTAATTGCACGTCGCACTTTATGATGCTAAAAACCGTCACAGATGGTGAGATACACCCAATAAGAAGCTAATTCAGCGGGAACTGCACGACCCTCAGTAATGAGGATTACGACTCGAGGAGGAGAAGGAGGAATCCAGTAAAAACCTCTGAAAATCTGCTATTTTAAGTGATCTTTGACCCTCCATAAAGAACTTCTATATAACGCGAAAGTTAACCGTGATATTTTTTCTAACGCATAAAAGATGTTTATAATAAAATTTTAGGCGAAAAACGTTCACTGTTGGACGTACTCGTAAGCTTTCCCCAAGTGTCACTATAAAGAACGTTCCTGTGTTTCTCACATCCTTTGGATTCCTGCAATGCTTACCAGGTCATCGAAGACCTTCCAACGACACTGTCTTCCGGTATGCCACCGCGGTTAGTAGAAGATGAGCATAGTATAAGCTACTGCCAACTAAATCAAAACTAAAATGTATAGCAACTTTGGATTTTTTTCTTTAGTGCAAAATGAACAAAAAATTCGTCGTAATTTTCAGAGAAAGTATTTCTTCGTGCTTTGTCACGGCAGACCTCGGCTCCATAACAATTCCACCATTGTTGCAAATGTACTATTTATGTTCGAGTAGAAATAAAAATGCATAATGATACTTAGACAGTAAGTAAATCCTACTTTCACAAATATTAGAGACACATCACAAATATTAGAGTACATCGCGATAGAAGCGTGTAAATGGAAAGTTATAAATACAGGGTGTAAGGGACAAGTCTCTGGAAACTTTAAGGGCTTACTTAGTAGAAAAAATTGAACGACCTTCTATAATTTTTTTTTTTCAGGAAACGAAAAAAAAAATTCTTTCTCTCCATACAAAATTATAAACTTTTATAAACTAGATTGGACAGTCTCAAATGATGATGATGATGAATTTCAGCCGAAAAAATCCGCCATAAACTTTGTACTTTATACTTTGTATTTGTGTAGAAACCTATACACAAATTCCGGCAGGAATAAAATAGTCGAAGAGAGGATGAGGTTTTTTTAGGAATAGAATAAAAAACATTGGCCTCTCTATACAGACTGTCCAATCAAGTTTCATGTCAAGCATTTTTTTTTTCGTTTCCTGAAAAAAGAACTTATGGAAGGTTGTCTAGTTTCGTCTGCTGAGCAAGCTATTAAAGTTTGCGGAGACCTATCCTTTACACCCTGTATAGTATTTTTTTTTTTTGAATAGGCTGGCGTTTGACCACTATCTCACCTGATGGTAAGCGATGAAGTGGCCGACGATTGAACACGCTTGTCTAGAAGCACTCTTGACTTAAAGACCCCTAGGTTATAGCTATCAGGAAACACATAGTAGACAGATAAATCGAGCCCCGGTTCATGTTCAAACTAATCCAATTTCACCAGTTTGCCTGCAGTAGCTATCACCGCTCCATAATTTCATTACAGTCTTGGAGTATTACGTGAAAGGCCGGAATATTTCCTGTAAAAAACCAAGAATCTAGAACGACTATAATCTAATCGAATTATCGACATTCTTAGGGTAAAAATTCCTTAGCGAATTTCTTCGACCTCCTAGGCTAATGTCATGCAGGGTGGATGCCATATCCCTTAATATTGTGATACTTAGAAATCTTCCCGTTTTTGGGTTCCGCACTTCAAAAGGAAAAAAAACGGAACCCTTAAGGGTTCGAGAAACACTTTTTTGTCTGTCTGTCTTTTTTTTATGGTGGGCAAAATCATGCATTGACATCCTTCGCCCTTGGGCGGAGCGGGAGATAGTGTCAGACTCTAACTGATTAAAAGACCCACCCCGTTCCTTCTAGCCTTCATACCGGGGCTCGAGCGCCCTTTCGGATAACCCTGGCTCCAGTAGGCTTCGACCCGGCTGGGTCCCTGCTGTTGCTGACAACTCCTTGAGGCGCGCGGGAACAGTGCGCGCCGTCTGTCTGTCTGTCTTTCAAAAGAACCAAAATTCATAGGGTTTTTCTCGTTGACTTAGAATCCTCGAATTCGGCTTAAGGCAGTCAGGTATCCTAGAAATCTGAACACTGAAAATTTGTAAGTAGTTACGTCAGAAAAATATTTTATTTCTGTGGTTCGGAAAATCTACATAATTCAATTCGGGAATATAACTGTTTGCATAGGTAAGTTTACACGGTACTCTCAATGCGCTAGTCTGACTCGCACTTGCCTTTTTTTGGACGGAATTTTGTCAAATAATTTTTCCTACTCTGGATCGAGCAAGTAGGAGTGTAGTCTATACTAATATAATAAAGAGTTCAAGTTTGTTTTTTGTATTTATGTTTGTAGGAGGTCATCATCAGCCTTTTAATGTTCCCACTGCTGGGACTCAGGTCTCTCTCTAGGAGAGGGAATGGGCCATAATCCACCACGCGGGCCCAGTGCGGGTTGATGAATGTCATATGTCTTCGAATTTATGGTTTCAGGAAATGCCGGTTTTCTCACGATGTTTTCTTGTAGTTGTTGGAGGTAATCTCTGAAAATACTGATCGGTTTGCTATAATTTTTTTACCGATAGAAAGCTACTTTATTTCTGAGTGACATAGGCTATATTTTATGTAGGTACCTACACGAAGCCGCTGGCAAAAGCTAGTTAATTATATACAAGAAGACTAGCCTGCACCAGCAGCTTCATTAACGTAAAATGAGGTTTCTCCATACAAACTTTGGAACCCCGTTTCATCCGTTTAGGGGATGAATTTCTGAAAATTATCTCTAAGTGCTTGCCTACGTCAAAAAAGGAAAGCTCGTGCCAAATTTCACGGTCCTACTCTTAGTACTTTTGGCTGTGCATTGATAAGTCAGTCAGTCAGTTTCTCCTTTTTAAGGGCCAAGCGCCCGAAAAGTGCCATAAAACAGTGATTTTCTGGGGCCTACTCCTCCGTAACGGCTAGGTCAATTGGTTTGAAAAAAATATATGTTTATTATAGATTCATGAACAATAATATCAACATTTGATATTTTCGTACAATTAAAACTTTTTTCAAAAAAATAAAATTAGCAATTTCGCAACTTTTCGCAACCCTACTCCTTCGAAACAGCTTGGACCTTTAGAAACATTTTTACACATAAAAATTGGTGGTTAAATATTCTTCAAAGTGAACATTGCATATGTAAATCAATCAATATCTCGCAGAGAAAATGGATTTAAAGCGCTTTCCGGGTGCTGCTGGCCGCAAATAAATGCACAGATTTGCGTACTGCCGCCTAGGCGAGTGCGAGAGTTGCGTTCACATAATTCCGGCCAGATGGTTCAAGGGACTATACGCCTTAACCGACTTCGAAAAGGAGGCGGTTCTATGTTCGCCTGAATGTATGTTTTATTTTTCCTTTGTTTTTTTTGAACCGATTATTCCGAGTATTCTTTTTTTAGTTGAAAGGTTATGCTTCCAAGTTGGTCCCATTGAAATATTGTTATGATCTGATCATAAACTTCGAGGATATGGCACAGAACTCCTCATAGGATAACAGCAGAACTGTCGTAACAAGTAAAATTGCTTTGTTTTATACGTGTAGTCGATGACTGGCTGAAGGAGAAGGGGAAGGGGATGTATCGGACTGATCTGATGATGAAGCCAGAAGGTAAATTAATGTAATCTAACCGCGTCTGGGATTATTAAAATCGTTACGAGATACTCTCTGGCTATAAGGTATTTAAGTTTGGCTGAGAGGTACTTTTTAGTGGTGGTATTATAACTAAAAAGTGTAAAATAAAGAACTTTTTACTTTTCAGTGTTTTTTTTAACATTGAAGTCGGTTGTATTTTTTTTTTAAGTTTTTTATATTTATATAGATAGATGTCTACTACTAATTATTATTATTATGAGCCCGTTGTGTCCCACTGCAGGGCAAAGGCCTCCCTTCCGTTTTTCCACTCTTTTCTGTCTTTAGCCACTTCTGGCCAATCCTTAAGAATCCGTCGCCGGCTCCTGCTGTTCGAAGTCCAGTCCTACTACTAATCAATTTGCAAATAATTTAAAAATACTGAACTTCAGTCGAAGAAATCCGCCAAAAACTCAATTTTGTACTTTGTATTTTATTACTCGTTTTTCCGTAGAAACAAATTCCGGCAGGAAAAAATAGTCGAAAATATTTTGGCCAGACACAATTTGTGTCAACTGTTATATTTAGTATCGTAACATTCGCATTAAAGCCCGTCTACGTGCCCGGAGTCACGAAAGAATCTAGAACGCCTATTTGTAATGAAATAATCGATACTCCTGTTTGATTTAGCTTTCCGACCCTGTAATGCCACAAAATAGATAAGTACAGAAGTCAATCTTAAGTATGTACTTCACTTTTTATACCTACGCTAGGCGATCGCACACACGCCAGCGCGTGGCGCCGAACTGTATGAGAGTGACCGTGCGATTAAGCCGAGATATCGTGTCCGTGAGCGGTATCTATGTGTGCGTTGCTCGAGCGTGCTTTTTATGTAGATGGTTTTCTGTACCTATCTATTTTGTGGCAATGCCGAAAGGCGACACGGCTCGAATATAGAGCACCCGCAAGATTTACACTTATCATATATCATCGTAGGATATGACGGACCAGTGTGGAATTTAATCAAGTAGTTGGTAACAAAACACAGGTGCTAGTAAACGTGAACCGCATAGTTGCGTACTTGCTTGTCTGAGCAGTTCGCGTAATAGGCACTTACTGGGAAATTGCTGTTCTTGGGTATTGTGTGCAAAGACGGGAATGCAAATTATGTTGTGGAGTTTAATTATTTTGTGTTTGTAAATAATAATTTTGACATATCATGTCATGTCGCACTGTTGCCAGTGCTCAGTCTCCAATACCTCGCACTTTGGCTGCACTAAATGATCTCTTGGATTCTTATCCAACAAGCGATCTGTTTGTGGATGAATGGAACATGATTTTACTGGCATGTGAGAGGGATCGGGACCATTTTTAGGTTTAGTCACTGTAATTAGTTGTTTAACCGTTGTAATTAATTAAAAAAATAAATGCTCGCCTATGTACATCAAACGTCCTTTTTTTTTTTTGTTTGAATTTTTTTTGTACAATAAAGAATAAAATCTAGTTATAAGTTATAATACTCATGTGTATTTCAATAAGGAATTATTTGTCACAGTTGTCAGATTTTTTCGGGAAGTACCCTATGAATTTTGATCCCCATAAGAGGGTCAAAATACACGTTTTTAGCGATTTAAATGTCTATTATAGAAGTTTGATTTTTTTACAGAGACTGCAAACTTGAGTATATGCAGACAGACAAACAGACGGACAACAAAGTGATCCTATAATGGCTCCTTTTTTTTATTTTTGTGAGTAAAAATTATTTAGATGACAACCCCGCCCTTGGAAGGAGCGGGAGATAGTGTCGGATTTTGACTAAAAAACCACCTCGTTCTTTCGTTGCCTTTCATACCAGGCCGAGCCTAGGGTTCCGTTTTTTCCTCTACGAAACATTCCTTTATTAGCTTCTTTATTCATAAACGCCGTCTTCCTTAAAATGTTGGTTTAGTTTATGACCCAGCCACTTCATAAACACGAAAATTACGAGGACCAGGGGAAAATGAGGTAGCTAATTTTTCTCGGTTAACGACTTCAAAAACTCCAAATGAAATTTGTATGAGACTTAACAGATAGGTAAATATCGTTATCTTCTGAAGCCAAATATACATAACTTGCTTCTGCCAGCGGCTTCGCTCGCATGGATATTAATAATAATAATATAAATATTCCACAACTATCACACAAAGCCGTCTAGTCCCAAGCTAAGCAGAACTTGTGTTATAGGTACTAGACAACTGATAAACATACTTATATTTCTGAATACATACATTATATTATTATAGATAAATTACAACCAGACACAGAATAAATTATCATGGTCATCACATAAACATTTGTCCTGGGTGGGAATCGAACCCACGACCTCCGGCGTAGTAGTCAGGGCCACAAACCACTACACCAGGGCCTCAAGTCTACTATTACGATAGTGTCAGAATGGTCTATCATTGGTGTCAAAATAATCTACTAATATAATGGCGTCATTATGACTTTCCAATGGTCAACCACTGACACTCCATTGAAAGAAGTGGCATAGAATTAGTAATCTCGTACATATTGACAAATGAATATTTGACGTATGCGGTAATCTGCTAAAACTTTTTTATTTGATCAGTCTTCTACCATTAGAACGTTATTGGTTTTAATATGCTCGCTATTATCATTCTACCACAATTCTATTACGATACCACTGACCGAACAATGATCGATCATTATGAATTAGCAGATAACGAACTTTTAGCAAAATGACATTGTGATCGTGTTGGAATGACGACTTTATAAAAATAGCAGACTTGGGCCCCAGTCATATTGGTTTCACTATACAAACTGTAGACCTCCGTTTCATCTCTTTAAAAAGGTTTTAGTGCTCGCTACGTTTTATAAGGAAGCCTTGTGCACAGTTTCACGTTCCTAGTCCCAGTAGTTTGGCTGTACGTTGATATGTCAGTTAGTTAGTTTCTCCGTTTATATATTTAGACTAGCTCTTACCCACAGAACAGATGAAAGAGGTTAGAATGGCCTTGTGGGCGGGGCAGACGTGCCACAAAGTAAGGCAATGCTCATAGTTCAACTACCAATAGCAAACTTGCGATCTAAATGTGAGTGGTCTGTTAGTTGCGTAATGCGCGTTCGTATTGGTTGATAGCCTGGAGTTAAAGAGTGTGAGACAAGCGGTGACACTTGTTGAAGTACAAATCGGTAAGTATATATCTAACCTCTTTCATCTTTTGGCGCCAGTAGCGAGCGAAACCTATATTTATGATAGAATCTTGAAAATCGATCCAGTAGTTTTCGAGTTAAATCGTAATAAACAAACAAACATAAAAACCAATCTTTCCTTTTTATAATGTTAGTATAGATATATGTTTGCGGAAAGCTGAAAATTAATCCAGTGATCCACCAACAAGGGTACACCGGAGAAAGTTTTGATGAGGGTCAATGTACTTAGATGGCGTCAGAAACATAATCCCGATTATAGAAACAAGAGATACGTTATTACCTCATTATCACGATAAACTTGTCACAAGTTGATGTCACTAGTCCCTAGGGAAATGCTGATGCGGTTGGTGGAAGATTAATGAGGTTTGTGAAATGTTTTGGTAGTTTGTGGCGTGGTAAATAGCAATAATCGTTGCTCATTTTGAGGGTGATCAGGGACCATTAATCACAAAAAAAAAATGTTTAGTTTTGTTTAATCGTAAATATATATTCTTTGTTTTCGGCATTGAAATGATGATGATTGTGTGATTTTAAAATTATTTGTTCATCAAGAAAAAACATATTAACACGTTGTATATTTCCAGCAACACTTTTATGGTTAGATAAAATCATCCAATGACAACCCCCGCTCTTGGGCAGAGCGGGATATTGTGTCAGACTCTTACTGACTAAAAGACCCACCACGTTCCTTCTAGCCTTCATACCGGGGCTCGAGCTCCCTTTCAGGTAATCCTGGCCCCCGTAGGCTTCGACCCGGCTGGGTCCCTGCTGTTGCTGACAACTCCTTGAGGCGCGCGGGAACAGTGCGCGCCGTTGACGACTTGGGCCGGACAGTTGCCGGACGGCCGGATAGTGAGCTAAACCTGTTTGGCCTCGTACAGATTTTTTTTTTCTTTTAATTTTGTAATTTTTTTTAAGGCAATATTTTATTTTTTATTTTTGATTGTTCTGCACGAGTCTTTCTTTCTATTTGTCTAAGCCTGAATTGACTAAACCCTATATTTCAAGTCACATTCTAACTCTGCCTCGAATCATCAATTTGAAAGTTCCTTCAAATGCACTTGGAATATGTGTCTAACCAGTGCATTCACCCCTTTACATGGACCACTAACTAATCATTAAATTAGCAGGGGCGATAAATCTTCATTAGATTGGAAAATATTTTCAATGCAGAACACGATCAATCTTTGTAATCGTGCATTCTAATCACCTTGTTTGTGCATTCGATTTATCGTTGGAGATGGATCATTGACCTCTTTAGTGGGGTCAAACTAATGCCTTGATCACATGTACCTACCGAGTAAAAAGGTGAGATAGTAAAATTTTGCTCGGCCGAGCACTCGTCGCTTCATTTGTACGTACCGATTATTCGGCCGAGAGCACTGTCTCGTCCGTTTACTTGGTACATAAGTACCAAGTAAACGGGTGCTTGATCACAAGATCAAGGCATTAGTTTGCACAGTGTTAGTTCGAGGTTTGCTTTGCAAGCCATATCATTGGTATTTAAAGGATTCTTTGGAACATTTGGATCGTTGGGTTAATTTTCGTGTGTTGTGTAAATGTATGAATAATGGATAAAGCTGGATATAATGTACCTACACTGTAGAATTGTAACATTTATTTTGTGGTCATTTCTTCTCTCTTGAATTCATATCTTGATAAAAACTTTGAAACCCTGTTTTATCCCTTTAAGGCTCAAGCGCCCGAAAAGTGCCATAAAACAGTGACTTTCTGAAGCCTACTCCTCGGTAACGGCCAGGTTTGAACAAAATATATGTTTATTATAGATTCATGAACAAAATTATCAACATTTGATTTTTTCGTGCTATCTATTAATACTTTTGTCTAAAAAAAAAAATATTTAGCAATTTCGCAACTTTTCCCTACTCCTCCGAAACGGCTTGGATCTTAAGAAACATTTTTACGCATAAAAATTGGTGGTTAAATATTCTTCAAAGTGAACACAGTTTAAGTAAATCAATCATTATTTCGCAAAGAAAATAGATTTAAAGATCAGCCGTGCGCTTTCCGGGCGCTACTGGCCGCAAAGAAATGCACAGATATGCGTACTGCCGCCTAGGCAGCCGCGAGAGTTGCGTCCATTTAATTTCGGCCAAATTGTTCAAGGAACTATAAGCCTTATGGGATGAATTTTAGAAAATATTCGCTTAGCGCTCACCAGCATCATAAAAAAATTGTCCAACAATAGTACACAGAATATATATGTGTATATACATAGCTTTTTTATCCTGTGAAACCGCTGTAAAATGCTAGTACAATACCTACATAGCTTTTTTAAATTAACATTTTAGTATGCTCATTTTGGTCATATCAAAGCGTCAAGATTTAAACCCGTTTCAGTGTTCCCAGATCATAATCGAATAGCATGAGTAATGAGAAAAGTGTCTGGGTCCACCGCTTGAAATATTTCCTGTACATTATATTTGGTGTAATGTGCCCTGCCCATTGCCACTTAAGTTTGGCGATTCTTCGAGCTATGTCGGTAACCTTGGTTCTCCTGTGGATTTTCTTCATTTCAGATGTGATGAAACTCCGAGCATAGCTTTTACGCAGAATAGATGGTCGATGGGGACGAAAGGTTCTGGAGTGGCGATCACGTACCGGAAGACGTAGCGTTGGAAGGCCTCCAACAAGGTGGGGAGACCGCGCACACCGTTCCCGCGCGCCTCAAGGAGTCGTGTCCGGTTATCCAAAAGGGCGCTCGAGCCCCGGTATGAAGGCTAGAAGGAACGGGGTGGGTCTTTTAGTCAGTAAGAGTCTGACACTATCTGCCGCTTCGCCCAAGAGCGGGGGTTGTCATCGGATGATTTTTCCATCATAAAAAATAAATAAATAAGGTGCGGAGGCCTATGTCCAACAGTGTACGTCTTTCGGCTGATATGATGAAGATGATGATGTTTATATTTGGTCGATGTGGTCTCCATTCCTAAAGTCGTTAAGTTTGATGATGATACGCATTTTGGTGTGGTTGTCAGCAAAACACAAAGCCAGCTCAACGAGAGATTCATCTTTAATTTAATTTTCTTGTGGAAAGTCTTGAATATTAATGTGGGCGATGAATAAGGGTTGACAACCCCAGAAATGCAGGGTGGGTTTGGTGAAAGAGATGATTAAAATAGACTAATGTAACATTGCTCGCAAAATAGATTGCCGCTGGTGCCGAAAAGTTCTGGTGTTGCAACCGTGTACCATAAGACGCAGCCAGTGTAGGAGGCCTTCCAAAGGCCTCTTACAAGATGGACTGATGACCTGGTGAAGGTTAAAAAACCGACTCAAAACACCTGTGTCCAGCTCACTTTTTCAAGCATTTCCGCAGCGATGTCTTGTTCTACAATTTCAATAGACGCCAAGAAAATGCATTCAGCCATGTCTAAAGTTGGTTTCTAAGTTGTTGGCTACGTCACGTACTAAGATACCGGGTGGTACGTGTGTTAGGTGGAGGCATAGGCGTAGCGTGGACAAATTTAAACGTGGGTACATTAGTGAGGCCTTTTTCTTTCATAATAATAATAATAATTCGAAAACTAGACCGCGAATGTCGCAACTCAATGTTCGACCACATCGTCGCTTACCATCAGGTGAAATAATGGTCAAACGCGAGCCTATCTATACTAATATTATAATCTATATTTCTATACTAACACAATAAAGATGTAAAGTTAGTTTTTTTGTTAGTAAGTAAGCTCTGGAAGTACTGGTCCGATTGTTAAAAGTTTTTCACCGATAGAAAGCGGCTTTATTCCTGAGAGACAAAGGCTATATTTTATGTACGTGGGCGACGCCGCAGGCAAAAGCTAGTCAATTATAAAAACCCCTCGTTCTTAAAGAGATCTCGCTTGAGCCCCTTTGGGTGCAAGGAAGCCCGTTTCGCCTATGCCTTGCTACGCTACACGGCGGAGAAGCAAGTAGCCCGAGGTGTCTAAGAACATTTGGATTGTGTTAGGAACACGCTCCGACCTAGTTGTCAAAGGCGATGTAATAGGTAGTTTAGAAGCTAAAGTCCTTACTTGTTTTTTAAAGTTACTTGTGACCTGATCAATGCTTTTGTTTAAGTATTTCCTTTTTGTTTTTGGTGCCATTTTTTTTGGGACCCTGTCTTGGGCCTTAAAAAAGTATTATTCTGTTTTTAAATTTGGAATTTTTCAAAAAGAGAATCTAGCTCTGTCTTGATTTATTTATTTATTGTAAATACTCTCCATACTTTACAGTCAAACCAATACATGGAGACAATCTTAAATTTTATTATTATTATCAAAAAATAAAATATTAATAATCTGACTAAAAGAAATGAAAACATGACTTGCTTGACTTAAGATCCTATATCGGCAGAGACAGAGGTCATCGTCAGTAGTCACTCATCGCGATCGGTCTTGAGCTTTACCGTTCACCTCGCTGTATGTCAATCCGATGGCCATCGCTTCTGCCAACACGGTACGTCGCCAGGTTTGCCGAGGACGGCCACGCTTTCTTTTCTCTTGGGGATTCCAGGCCAACACCTGAAATAAAAACATAAAATTACAAAAAAAAAATCGAGCATAATAAAAAAAGAAAGAAGAAAGATACAAACCAAAAATAACATTAAAAACAATTGAAATTAATTAATTCGCAGTAATAATAACAGTTCATAATGATACGCAAAAACACAGAGTGGAACATGTCCACTGAAGATGATGAATAAGGCTTCCCCTTGTTACAAGGGTGGGTAAAAACGGATCCGGTCAAGTGCAAGTAAAACTCGCGCACTGAAGGTTCCGTACAAATCGTGCGCCCATAATCGCAAATAGCTATTATTTCGTCATGTAATTTTAGTAACATTTTTTTATAGCTGATTGTGTGCCCCACAGCTGGGCACAAGCCTCACCTTTCTCCTTCCAAACTTCTCTATCTAGGGCGATCTCTGGCCATGTTTGCCCAGTCATTCGTCACACCAACTTCGCCGCGGTCGACCTCCACGGCATCGACCTCCTTCAGGCGTCCAGTGATTTTTCCCACCATAAAAAAAAAAAAGGCGTCCAGTGAGGTAGTTACATTACGAGATCTTTTTGCGATGTTTCAGGACCTAAACCTGAACGTAGCTGATGACAGAACCATCAGGTAGACAATGATGGAGTATTTCTATCGTCAATTAGACCAGAATATTATTGAGCGGTATAGGCCTAGCAGTAACGGCCCAAACTTACAAGCTATTATTTTGTGATATAATTACACATTTACTTACGGTTTTCGGAGGAATCTCGGAAGCTTGGACGAGAAAACTATTTATAATAATACGTTAAGGCCCAAGCGCCCGAAAAGTGCCATAAAACAGTGACTTTCTGAAGCCTACTCCACGGTAACGGCCTGGTTAATAGGTTTAAAAAATATATATATATTTATTATAGATTCATGAACAACATTATCAACATTTGATTTTTTCGTGCTATTAAAACTTTAGTCAAAAAAAAATATTTAGCAATTCCGCAACTTTTCTCAACATTTCCCTACTCCTTAGAAACGGCTTGGATCTTTAGAAACTTTTTTACACATAAAAATTGGTGGTTAAATATTCTTCAAAGTGAACATTGCCTAAGCTCTTCTGACT
The DNA here is from genome assembly GCA_929112965.1 of Mythimna albipuncta. Classification (NCBI taxonomy): domain Eukaryota; kingdom Metazoa; phylum Arthropoda; class Insecta; order Lepidoptera; family Noctuidae; genus Mythimna; species Mythimna albipuncta. The sequence continues at coordinate 7,514,985 of OV815973.1, forward strand.
CTAACACCAGAGTGTGACTTGTTTGCTGGGAGATGGATAGATGTGTGTCGTGAATATCTGAGGTTTTGTGAGAGGATGGATGAAAAATAAGTAAACGTTGTCTTATTTGGTTTTGTGGGATATTTTATTTTATATTAGTGGTAATATACCTATATGTTTTCTTGTTTTTTTTTCTCCTTTTTTTTTGTTTCAATGGATTTAAAGGTCAGCCGGGCGCTTTCCGGGCGCTGTTGGCCGAAAATAAATGCACAGATTTGCATACTGCCGCCTAGGCGAGTGCAAGAGGTGCGTCCAAATAATTTTGGCCAGATGGTTCAAGGGACTATAAGCCTTAATAGGAATGGTTCTTAGAATATCCATTTGATTCATGATTCCACACCGCTTTTCCTGACGAACCACTTTGTTTACCCGCACTTCAAAGATACGTCTGTTACTGCGCTCTAGGGTACGAAACGTGTCGGAGTCAACCCAGAGCGACTGTAGGACGTCTTGTCAGTGACGTCACGTACTAGTAACTGCCGCGGGTGTGCTTGTCACGGATTCGAGCTAATCGGTCTGAGTGACGTTTATCTAGTTCCACTTCCGTGACAGTTTGGAGTGTTTTAGGTCAGAATAGTTCTGACTGAATTCTCTAAAACACATGTATAGTATTTTTATGTAAAGAATCTATGTAGGTACAAAATTTCGTAAATGTGTCATGAAAAATCACAAAGTTATAAGCTTGTTATGTTACCTGGTTGTCCGCAAAGATACATGGTCACCGTGTCATCCAGGCGACCGAGGGATTGTTCTGTTCCCCTACCTAGCGTTGCGCTGGCACCTAATGCCCGCCATGACTTGCCATTACCCGTTTTGTACTTAGTCGTATTGTCCAACTTGTAATCTTTTTTAAATATTTTTGGAAAAAAATATAACATGATGTAAAAACTATTGGATTCTGAACAAACTATATTCACATGATGTTTTTACTTGCACTGCTGGAAACTAAGTCTCCATACTAAGAGAGGGAATAGGCCATAATGCACCACGCGGGCCCAGTGCAAACTGCTGGATGTCATATGCCTTCGAAATTTTTTGGTTCTAGTACATGCCGGTTTCTTCACAATGTTTTCTTTCACCGTTTTGAAAACAGTGGTGTTTGGAGGTGTTATAGTTTCTGAGATTCCATGATTAATCCGTGAGTAGTATTTCGTTTTTATATATCTATAAAGAACATAGAAGATGAGCACCTTATTTAGAGAAACACACATTAAGATGGGTAATTACATAGGTACTAATATTATAATGAAATAAATAGCCGACAATTAGAATACGCTAGTTCTATATTATTACATGAGATTAGTATTTAGATGGTCTAATAGCACACATTATTGTGTTAGTAATTAAGGTTATCTCGACGTTAAAATGAGATGTGTCAGCCATTTTGCAAAACATTATGACAGTTAGTTAGACAAAGCGACATTGGGGAGATTAGAATAGAGGTCCATTAGGATTTCTATTTCTGCTTTAGATGTACATGACATACATGGAATTTACGTATGGAATTTACCATCCTTGCCTTCGGGTTTAACAGTATTCAAAGGTAAACCTGTCACTCATAATCTACAAAGCGTTTCATTGGATATCGACACCACATCAAAACTCTAATAGTACCTATTCTGAACGAATCTCCACCAATTTTATAAAGAGGTAGTTTGTTTTTTTTTTTGGTTAGTAAGAAGTAATCTCTGGAAGTACTAGTCCGATTGCTAAAATTGTTTCATCGATAGAAAGCTGCTTGATTCCTGAGTGATATCTTACACTAATAATATTTTTTTTTTTTTGGTTTGCAGAAGTTAATCTTTGAAAGTACATCAAATCTACACATCATATAATATAATATAAATCTATAAAGAGGCAAAATTTGTTTTTTTGTTTGTAGGAGGTAATCTCTGAGATTACTGGTAGGATTGTTCACCTATAGAAAACTGCCTTATTCCTGAGTGACATAGGCTATAACATACCTACCTATTTATGTACGCGGGCGAAGCTGCGAGCAAAAGTTAGTATTCAATTATTATTTTTTGTACTAGCTTGAACGGGACCAGATTAAAAAAAAAATCTTTCACCAAGAACATTTTTATTTATCACCAAGTAACATAGGGATGCGGGTGAAGCCACTGGTAGACGCTAGTGTAAAATAAATAAAGGTAGAAAAATTGTATGACTCTTTCAAAGTAGAACTACACTGCGCACACGCCAATCTGGGCGCGTCGGTCTCCATACATTTTATATAGAAACTAGACTTGTAGAGCTACGCTTCACTGGTGGTAGGTTTCGACCGACGGCTTGTGACCACCCACTGGGCAAAGACGTGCCGTCAAGCGGCCTAGCCGTGTTTCGGTACGATGCCCGGTGTAGCCGATTCAGAGGAGTTGGGTCAAAGTGGCAGTTCCAATGCTTGCAGACCAGCCAGACTCGTGCTGGTATCGACGTATCGGGAGACTAGTCGTGGAGGGTAGCGGGATCCGAGGCACGGTGCACCGCTGGCCGACCGCAGTTAGTTGGGGGCCCAAGTAATGTGCCAGCCACACATGAAAGGCTGCCCCGCCAACTAGCGAAAAATCCCGGAATGCACCATCGTGCTGGTTGGCGACCAGATGAGAGGGCCCGATGGTCATTTCCGGGGGGGCTCGGGCGTCCCCGCAGTCTCCAGACTAGTACCTCAATGATGCTGTCCTGCCAGTACATGACTGAAGGTTAGCTGCATGGGACTCCATTTTACTTCCTTCTCTTCTCCTACCTCACTCTCAATATGACAAGGAATAATAATAAAAAGAGATATGTCAAACAGCGGCTGCACTCCCTCTCACTTAAAGTGCACCTCTGCAATATTAGAGGGCTGCACTCCAATCTCGCATCAGTCCATCATCACCTGGAGACTGAAAAACCATCTCTCTTTTTTCTTTCGGAGACGCAGATACGAAAACCGTCAGATGTGTCGTACCTGTCTTACCCAGGGTTTACCCTGGAGCACAATTTTAAACCGCACGCTGGAGTGTGTTTGTACGCCCGGGACGACATCTGCTATCGGCGTCTCCGCAACCTTGAAGATTCCAGGTTCTCAACGCTTTGGGCTCTGGTGGACACAGGCATGGATAAAATTATCTATGCTTGTGTCTACCGTTCGCACAGTGGCGATCAGGAGACGACCGGGCTCATGCAGTACCTTAGTGAGGCGGCGGATGCGGCTCAGCAGAGGTACCCTTCTGCACAATTGGTGTTACTGGGGGATTTTAATGCACACCATCAGGAGTGGCTCTTCCCATACCAGTGCACAGACCATGCTGGTCGAGAGACGCGAAAGCTTGCGCTAGCGTTAAATCTCACCCAGCTGGTCCAGGGAGCAACAAGGGTGCCGGACGTTGATTCGCACACGGCCAATTGCTTAGACCTTCTGCTGACAACAGATCCAGACCGCTATTCAGTGGCAATATCATCACCGTTAGGTAGTTCCGACCACTGTCTGGTGAAATCTGTATCAATCTACTCTCCGCCCGATCCCAGCCCTAGAGGCACCAGGCGAGTTTGGCGATACAGGTCAGCAGATTGGGATGGCATGCGATCTTTCTTCGCATGTTATCCTTGGCAGCCTACTTGCTTTTCTTCGGGAGATCCATCGTCGTGCGCAGATGCTGTGACGGATGTTTTGCGGCGGGGGATGGAGTACTATATTCCATTCTCCGACGTAACCATGTCTGACCGGGCTCACCCTTGGTTTGGTGCGGAGTGTGGCCGCGCTAACGCGCTCAAGCACGCAGCATATCAGGCATGGGCCGACGCTCGTATGCGCAAGACGAATGACGTAAGCCAGAAGAAGAGAGCCTTCAACAGAGCTGCCAAGTCTTGCAAGAAGGTGATGCGGAGGTCTCGGTTCGACCACATTAGCCGCATCGGGAACAAACTAGCTTCATACCCTGCGGGTAGTAAAGCGTTTTGGTCCCTGGCTAAGTCGGTTGAATCGAACTTCTGCCGCCCCTCACTACCGCCACTGCTGAAACCCGACGGGTCGCTGGCACATACCGCTGAGGAGAAAGCAAATTTGTTTGCTTCACTCTTTGCGGAATCTTCGCGTCTAGACCCAGGAAACGCGCGGCCCCCTGCTCATCCTGATGGTTGCGATGCGAGTATGTCAGATATCCGCATCCATCAGAAGGACGTCCGTAGGGTTCTGCGTAACCTTGACGTGAACAAGGCTAGCGGTCCGGACGGGATACCAGCAATTGTTCTGAGAACGTGTGCGCCTGAACTGTCTCCGATCCTGACACGCCTATTTAGGCTTTCATTTGAGGCTGGAAAAGTGCCGATGGCATGGAAGCAAGCTAATGTCCAGCCCGTGCCCAAGAAAGGGAGCCGTGCTGACCCAGCTAACTACCGACCAATCTCAGTAACGTCCATTCTCTGTAAGACTATGGAACGTGTACTCAACACTAAGCTCCTGGCATACCTAGAAGCTAATGATATTCTCAGTGACCGTCAATACGGCTTTCGCCGAAATCGGTCAACTGGAGATCTTCTAGCGTATGCCATCCACATCTGGAGTGAGGCCATCGAGAAGCACGGGGAAGCGCTTGCCGTTTCCCTCGATATTTCGAAGGCTTTCGATAGGGTTTGGCACGAAGGCCTTATTAGTAAGCTTCCTTCTTTCGGTTTACCCGCTGGATTGTGTGCTTGGATCGCAGACTTCCTGAATAACCGGTCCATCCGAGTGGTTATCGATGGATGCTCGTCAGATCAAATGGCTATTAATGCCGGGGTCCCTCAGGGGTCAGTACTCTCGGCAACATTATTCTTGCTGCACATAAACGATCTGCTTAAGCCCGGTACCTTTGGGTATGCAGACGACAGCACTGTTGCTGAGAGTTACATATCCAGCGCGCGAGCTAGTGGGTCACAGATCCAGTCTCTTCGAGAGGCTATGGTTGAGCGCTTGAACTTGTCCTTGGAGGCAGTCTCCGAATGGGGCGATGCCAATTTGGTCAGGTTCAACGCTGCAAAAACCCAGGCGTGTCTATTTTCCGCTAAAAGGAGCCAATTCAGTCCTGCTCCAACTTTCCGGGGTGTAACCGTGCCGATAACCGACCATCTTGACCTTCTTGGTGTTACGCTGACATCAACACTCAACTTTGGGCCATACATCGAAGCAAAGGCTCAACTGGCTGCAAAAAAGCTGGGAGTTCTCGCAAAGGTCAGACAGTACTTCACGCCGGAACAGCTGCTCAAACTTTATCAAGCGCAAGTTCGATCGTGTATGGAGTATTGCTCTCATCTTTGGGACGGATCTGCCCGATACCAGCTTGATGCACTTGAGGCAATTGAGAGGCGAGCCAGAAGGATAATTGGCGATGATACGCTCGTCGAGTCGAGGCTTCAAAGTCTTGAGCATCGACGCAGAGTTGCTAGCTTGTCGGTTTTCTACCGGTTGCATTTCGGGGAGTGTGTGTCGGAATTGCATAACCTAATTCCGCCTAGCCCGTTTCATCATCGAACTACCAGACGTACGGCTATGCGCCACCGGTATATGGTGGATATCCCACCAACACGCACAAAACGTTTTGGGAACACATTCATTGTGCGTGCGGCTAGGGAGTGGAATTCCTTGCCGGAGTCTGTGTTTCCTGATAGCTACAACCCGGGAATCTTTAAGTCGAGAGTGAATAGGTTTCTTTTAGGTAAGCGCGTTCCATCGTCGACCGCATCGTCGCTTTCCATCAGGTGAGATGGCGGTCAAGTGCGAACCTATCAACAATAAAAAAAAAAAAAAAAAAAAAAAATACACTTGATCCACACCACGTGACGTCGTTCTACGTACAAGTCAGGCGTGTTACACTTGTGCTCCGGTCTAATGTAGTTCTAGCTTTAAAGTTCAGTTTCAGGTAATCTGATCCTTTCTTAGATGAGAAGTCATACAAAGACTTCTCACTCCTATTTCCTTCTTCACTCCTATGTCCTTCTTCACCCCTAAGTCCTTCTTCACTTCTATGTCCTTCTTCACTCCTATGTCCTTCTTCACTCCTATGTTCCTGCTTTGCCTTACGTTCCTGGATCCCGGGTTTTCCTTTCAGAAGCGAACTCTGGACCCAGTATTTACTATCTGGATTTTGCTGACATCTCTTTGAGGTGTGCTACATGACTTCCATGACTCTAGCTTGGTCCAGATCCAGACGCATACCGGATGGCCGGTTGGCGAGCTACCCATTACTCGCCGATCGCAAGCCCACGCCTATTGTGGCTGGAAATTGGGTTCGGGATACCGAGACATACAGAAAAAAGCGAGCGGCTGCCATTTCTCCTCCCTCCGGACCATGGCCTGTGCCGTACACAGTCTGCACATGTACAGAGCGTTGCCGATCGCCCCCATATCGACACGGTAGCACTGCGCCCAAGCGACGACAAGAAAACAATGCTTGAAGTCGATAGACTGGCTCACCTCCTATAAAGCGTGATATTTATTGTGACTATTTAATTTCCTTTAGCTTTGATCATAAAATAAACTAACTAGGGATAAAAGACGACTATTTTATAAAACACGACTCAAAAAGAACAAACTCAATCTTCATTCAATTATATTAGTTCGAACTTGGAACAGAAAATGAGGTTTACTTCGAGACTCGGAGCTCTTTTGAAGAAAAAAATAGTGTTCTTTTTTCAAGTTGAAGAATGAATGAATGAACAACATCGCAGTTACTTTGACTTGCTCAACTAATCTTCGTCAGTTGAGAGAAATTGTCTGTTGCATGTTTTTTTTTTTATTACTTAGACTCAACCAGAATCAACAAGTTGAGTATTGCTCTGACTTAAATGTGTTTTATCTGAGTTGCACCTATTTAATAAGGTTACTAATGACTACTGAGATAATAACTAGTGTACAAAATAATATTAATAACAAGATATGTTACGCTGCCCCTTTTAAGGTTGCGAGATTGTTCGAAAGACTCACCAAAGCCTCACAACGCAAAGAGCAACTATAACACCACGCAAATAAAAAAAAAATATTCTAACACAAAAAAAAATCGTGACCCAAAATAAATTGTGAAACTTGAGGATAATGATGATATATTAAAATACACAGTATTTAATTATTTAAAACTTTATGCACAAAAACTGTACAAAGGCGGACTTAATGCCTTGGGCATTATCTGCCAGTCGACCTTAGGGTGGTGCAGAAACATAACATGGCAGGTGCAACTTAATATATAGGCAAAACAGAAGAGAAACAAATATATACAATATTAAATACATACTTAGATACATACATATAAATAAAAAATACTGTAGTGAAAAAACAAATCCAACACATTAGCGCGGTGATGATTCTACCAACATCTTGCGAATATGCTCACGTGCCTTCACCTTAAAAGAAAATCGGCTTGTTGCCATCCTGATATTCAGAGGGAGCGCATTCCAAAGAGATATCGCCTGGACGAAAAAGGAAGAGTGGATAAGCCCAGAGCGGTGTAAAGGGGAATCGTAGAAGACGATTATTAGAAGACCGAAGATTTTTATTGTGCCCAGAGCAAAGAAATAGTATTATTGTGTATTTGCAATGCCATACTACATTTACTGGTAATTGTTTTGCCACATTGTTTGACAAATCTTCAATTTGTTTAAACATTTTTTTTATATACCTATTTCTCAAACGAAATCCATCGAAAAATAAGTCCGGAATGGAAGTCCATTTCTTTTTTATTCGCATTTATAAAGATGATGTTTACTTTCCAAGCTACCTATAAAAACATGCAATAAACGGAAGAATAAAAAATGTATTTCGTCGCAATTTCCGGAGCGGGCTCGATCAATCAACTCGGTTCAATGCAGACTTTTGTCGGACACAAGTTCCCTATTGAAAGGGAGGTAACTCCCGCAGTCACGGTTCACCAATTTAACAGAAGGTTTTATAAAAAGAAGTTCAAACTCGATTAGTTAAGAATGAGGGCTAATAATATTTGCATAGTCTGAGATTTTTTTCATTAAAATATTAATTTTGTTGTAATTCAATTCATTATTGCTAACTATAATTATATACGTAGTAAAACCAACAAATAATAATAAAAACTCTAAACTATTTAAAACTAACTAAAAAAACTAAAATATGGCGTCAAAAAATGTTGAGGAAGTTGTTTTGAGGAAACTGTGTTGGAGGAAAATTGTATTCGGAAAGCTGTGTTGTTTAAAATTTTATTGGACGAGAGCTATGTTGGTAACGGGTGATTCATTTGGAGTTACTTTTTCCAAAACTAAAAAAAAAATATGAATAAAACAAATTTATCGGGTAATCTTTATTATAATACAAAAGAACCATTCCTTACATTTACTTTTTAAAGATTATTTCTTTCAAATGTTGTCCGTAACTGCGATTAAGGTGGTCCATTCTGGAGTTCCAGTTTTCGATGACCCGACCGAGCATTTCGGTATTTGGCGAATAACGCGAGTAATGTTGGCTTCCAGTTGATCAATCGTACGCGGCTTATCCATATAAACTTTGGACTTTACATAACCCCACAGAAAAAAGTCTAAGGGTGTGATATCACAGGATCTAGGCGGCCAACTGACTGGTCCGAAACGCGAAATTAACTGTTCACCAAATTTTTTTCGCAACAAAGCCATGGTTTCACGTGCTGTGTGGCAAGTGGCGAGAAAAAGTAACTCCAAATGAATCACCCGTTAGTTGGCAACTACCATCCACCAATACAGCTAAACATTTTCCCCAATCACAACAATATTTAGGAAAATTGTGTTGTAACTGTGTTGATAGCTACTGTGTTGGAAGAATTGTGTTAGGAATGAATTGTGGGTGGAAGCTGTGTTGGGGAAATGTGTGTTAGAGAAAAATTGTGTTGGAGAAGCTGTGTTGAGGGAAACTATGTTTGAGTAAAATGTGTCGAAGAAGCTATGTAAAAGTGATAATGGTGGCGACTGTGCGGAGATAGCTGTATTCGTTACAACTTTGTTGGAGGAAATTTTATTGGGGAAGATGTGTTGGGTTAGGTTAGGAAACTGTATCTGCGTATATAATACGGCCATTAAGATTTTTTTTATTATATCAGGTATGAAAATACTTTTTTTAGGATAGAATATCATCAAACAACTTACCCCGCACTTGGCGGAACGGAGTATCAGACTGTTACTGACTAAATCCCACTCGTACTTATTCTTTTAGTTGCCTTGGGCGTTCTAGGGTGAATATGTTTTCAAACAACAGCTAAAAATTACTAAAAGAAGTCTATTTTTTTTAGAGAGAAAATTAAAGCACAAGTAAATTAATAAGTAATATATTTTTGTTACTTATTAATTTACTTGTCATTGACTTGGTAGTCAAATATAGAGAGGAACCTCAAGAAAGCCCAGTTGCCAAAATTCACAACCCAAGATAGAGCCACTTGGCGCAGGAAAGTGGGGAGACCCGACCCCAAATAATGGGACCAGGGAAGAAAGATGAAGAAGAAGATATGTTTATGTTTAATAGTTGATAAGCTAACGCTTGACCACTATCTCACCTGATGGTAAGCGACGATGTGGTCGACAATGGAGCACGCTTGCTTAGAAGTAACCTATTCACTCTTGACTTAAAGATCCCCAGTTTGTCGTTACCAGGAAACACAGACTCAGGCAGGGAATTCCGCTCTTATGTTGCTGTGTGCACAATGAATGTGTTCTCAAAATATTTTGTGCTATAGGTGGGGGATGTCCACCATAACAAATAACACTCTTCGCATATTCAACACATACCGAAGGTTATTTTAACCTTTCAATCGTGGAAATTACAGACACTAGGAAAGACAATAGGTGCGCGAACGCCGACGTTCGCTTGGGGTTTAATGAATTAATTGAGTACCAACTAGACATGTGCCGTTGCCAGCTGGCAATATTGCCCGAAGTGGGAATATTGCTGGCAATATTGACACCTATATTCATACTTTGGGCAATATTGCCACCAATATTCCCACTTCACGGCAATACTGCCGTGAACTGGTATTATATACAACCAATCGATGACGCTGTCTGTACCTACACATATCATCATCATCATCATCATTTCAGACGATAGACATCCACTGTTGGACATAGGCCTCCCCCAAGCGTCGCCACAACGAACGATCATGTGCGTCCCACATCCATCGGATTCCCGCTACCTTCACCAGGTCGTCAGTCCACCTTGTAGGAGGCCTTCCAGCGCTGCGTTTTCCGGTACACATATATTTCCTACCAATTGTATCACTAATAATAATTTCTCTAGGGTCAACCTGACTAGATAGGTACATATTTTCTACTAATTGAATCAATATTACTTTCTCTAGGGTCAAACTAAGTAGACAATGAACGATGGTGAAGTAGTGTTTCCCTCTTAACATTGAGATGAGGGTAACACAAAGCCCTGCAGGGCATTATTTCCCGATCTTTTGACACAAACAAATGTAAATGAAGCCTGGGGCGGCCCCGAGTTAAATGGACCGAAAAACTCAAAAGGTGGGGAAGACTGGGTAGAAAAGTCGAGGGGCTTAGGATACGTTTCCACTGACTTGGTGCTGGGTAAATGCCGTTAATAATAATAATAATAATAATTGTTTATTTGTTAACATAGGTAAATAAAATACAGATCTTATTTTCACTGAACAGAGCGCTATGTTATGCCTAGAGGCGTACAAATATGGAGTGCATGCAAGAATTACAAATTAAAAATGTACACAAAAAAAAACATGCATATTTGTGTCAATTAAAACATACTATATATATTACTCCAATTATTAATACATTAATTTGCAAAGTTATTATAATTTCAAATCAATTAAAAGTCAATACATTTAAAATGTCAATACAATTAAAATGTCAAATCACTTAAATGTCAATATAAAATAATCAAATTAAATAAAATTTTCCAAATGTCAAAAAAAAAAAAGAATAGAATGAATGAATGTCAAAACAATCAAAATATTCCAAATGTCACAAAAAAGAATTAACATTAAAAACATTTGTCATTCAGAAACTGGTCTAACGTGTAATAGCATTTTTCAAGTAACAGCTTCTGCAGAGTGTTTTTGAACTTTTGTACTGGCATGCATTTAATTACATCGGGTACTTTATTAAAAACTTGGGGAGCAATACCAAAGAAACTTTTCTTCATCAGTGCAGTTTTACATTTTACATGGCATAATGTGTTCATATATTGAGCACGTATGGGTAATTTTTTGACTGTGGCCATTTTTTTGAATAAGTGGGGATTATTTTTTACAAATAAAGAAGCTTCCAAGATATACAAAGCCGGAAAGGTTAAAATATTGTATTTTTTAAAATATGGAATGCAACTGTCAGTCCTTTTTAAACCAAACATCGATCGTATGCATCTCTTTTGCATTTTAAAAACAAGTTCTCGATTTGTTGACTGTCCCCAAAAAATAACACCATAACGCAAAACCGAGGATACCAATCCATGATACGCCGTTAAGAGTGTTTCAGTATTTACTTTTTTCGACAGTTGAAATAGAAGATACGCTGATCTGCTTAATCGTTTGCAAACTTCTTCCAGGTGTGGTTTCCAGGTCAGTTTGCTGTCTATAGAAATACCCAAGAATTTTGAAGTGCTGGCCTCCTCTATTTTAGACTGGTTATAGGTGACATTAACTGGAGTATTTACAAGCCGTTGGTGAAAATGCATAATTTTAGTTTTATTTAGATTTATTACAAGATTATTGTCATTAAGCCAATTAATTATTTTCGAGAGAGTGTCATTAATGTCAAGTTCATAATTATTAGGATTGTTGCACTTTATAACAACCGTGCTATCATCAGCAAAAAGTACCATTTTGTGATCTGTTATTTTCGGTAAGTCATTAATATATATCAAAAATAACAGGGGTCCCAACACGCTGCCCTGAGGCACTCCATATTTGACCAACCTTGCTTCCGAGATATATGTTTTTTCCAACTTAGTTACTGGACAAATTCTTGTAATTTCTGTGCATTGCAATCTACCACTTAGGTAGGATTCTATAAGTTTAAGAATATTCCCTCTAATGCCATAGCTATATAGTTTTTGTAGTAAAATTTTATGATCCACAAAATCAAATGCCTTTGTCATGTCTGTGTAAATAGCGCATACCCTGTTTTTCTTATCGACAGATGTTAGGACACTAGATAGTAAGTCAAATAGCGCCATGTTTATATTAATATTTTTCCTAAAGCCTTTTTGCTCACTGCAAAATAGTTTAAATTTTTCAAAATAGGCATATATACTGTTATAGATTATTTTCTCGATGATTTTTGAAAATATAGGAATTTTTGCAATTGGCCTATAATTTTTTAATTCAGTTCTGTCGTCTTTTTTGAATAAGGGCTTAATTATCACTTTTTTCAGACGAGTTGGAAAAATACCATCAGAAATACAGAGATTTATTATATGCGAGAGTACCGGCGCTATTACCTCTTTAACTTCTTTAATAACCTTAGTTGATATGTTATCAAATCCAACGGTATTTGTATTTTTGAGGCTGTTAATAATTTTGATTATATCGTCACATGTGACTGGTAACATGAATAAAGATTGACATGAAACATTGTCCCTTAGGTGCTGCTTATTTTTCGAATTGTTATTTGTTTTAATATTATTTTCAATAACTTCAATAAAATATTTATTAAATTCATTAGCGATGTCAAGTGGATTAATACATAAAATTGGTTCTTGTGGTAAATTATATTTCGATTTGTTTATTACTTGCCATGCTGCTTTGGATTTATTTTGCGCAGTACTTACGTGATAATTATTTTGTGTTTTTTGCGTTAGATTTATAATTTGCCTATAAAGCTTTGAATATTTTTTAAAAATAAGTTTATTTTTCAAATTAGGCTTCAACCTATATTCCCAAAGTAGATGTCTCTGCTTTTTGCAACAAAGTTTTATACCACGGGACAACCATTTTGTTTTCTTATTGGTATTAATCTTTACAATTTTAACTGGAAAGCATAGGCGGTAGAAAAGCAAAAATTCATCTATAAAATTGTCATACGCTTCATTTGCATCTTTTGCTTTATAAACTTGCGAAAAAGTTAGACATTTTAGATAATCCCTGAACCTAGCCAAGTTACACACCGATAAGTCAAGTTTTTTAGTTTTCCAGAATTTTAGAGTGCATTTTTTGTTAGCAGGAATTTTTAACAATTGTGCTGTATGGTCCGAGAGAACTAAATCCATTACATCTGCTTTACATCCGCGTTTAAATGAATGTGCAAAGTTATCAATGCACGATTTACTGCTTAATCTAGTTGGTTCAAAGAGTGATAGTTTTAGATTGTATTGTCCAAGAAAATATTCAAATTCATTTGTAATTTTATTTCTTTTCAGGATATCAATATTGAAATCGCCGGTCAAAATTACGTTTTTATTCGAGTATGAACAGACTTTGCGTAATACGGCATCTAGTTTATCATAGAAAATGTTATAGTTATGTTTCGGTATTCTGTACACACATATTATTATGATATTATGAGACACTAGTTCAATGCCGCAGCATTCGATAACACCTGACACTGATTGTTTTGAGATGTCTGTTAATTCTCTATATTGCAATCCGGCCCGAACAAAGATACACGCTCCTCCTCGTTTAGCTTCTCTTGAAAAGAAGGCAGCGAGGCAATAATTATGTATATGCATGAAATTTTCATAACCAGTTTCAATAAAGTGTTCAGTTATGCAGACAATATCTATATTAATTCCACTATTAGAAAGCTCTTCGAGTTTTACCGTCAATAAATCTGATTTATTCATAAGTCCTGCTATGTTCTGGTGAAGAATATACAGATAGTGACTAAAGAAAAAACTGAGAGCCATCCTGAAGTTGAGTATCAGTTAGAGCATTATTTATTTGAGGACAGTCGGCATCTGACGATGCGTTTATCGAGTTCAAATCTAAGACGAGATCCTGCAAGTCAGTTAGCACAATATTCAGACCTTTATTATTCAAACTTCCATACCGTTGATTATAAGTGTCATACGTGTAGGGAAGGTTCAAGTTGGAGTCCAGCAGATAAGCATATTTATATGTCTCCACGTCCATGAACATTAAGTTATTAAACGTGTCAACTCTGCTGTTAAACATTACATTTTTGTTTTCCATATATTTAAAAGTAGGCAGACATAAGCCGGTGTTCTCCAGGTGGCAGCACTGAGGCGTCAAGTTCAAGCACCTGTCAAACCGTTTATGTTAATGACATTCGTTATATATTAACGTCAGTGTTACAAATAAGTTTTCAAAGGAAAATACCTCACGGTTAAGTTGCGCCAACTGGTGGTGTGAATTTTCTTGAACATTTAATTGGCTAGTCATATCGCTTGAAATCTCTATTCCGCATCAATGGAAAAAGTGTAAGTGGAGCAGAGTGGAGCTGAGTGGAGTTCCAAATGAAACGAATAAACAGGCGGTGGAAAAAATCAGCCACTTTTGACTGCTCTTCTCCTCTACATTCCGCTTAGTTCCACTTCAATGGAAACGCACCTTTATGACCAGCAACAAACTGCAATTACTCAATTCATTTTTAAATAATTACTTGTATCAAACGGTAACTCTATGTGATGAGAATGGATATGTAAGAAATGAGTACATTAGAGGAAGTTTGAGTAGCGCCAGTTTTTTTTTTAATCGATATAAATCAGTGCTTGACTGCGACTTGAAGAGGACGGGAAGACCGCATGCTTCTCAGTCGTGCACTCTTGACCGTGGTCGTGGTCGTCTCTCGATCGAGCCCCGTACCACCACCTCTCTCGCGATACGACGCCATGCACTTCTGTGTTTGGCGGCTTGGGAGCCTTCATTTACGCTGCTGTGTGTCACCGTTTTGATGACCGCATTAGGCAACAGTGATTGAAAAGTTGAAAACGAATCGTTTACCTTAGTATGATTATGTGAAGAGGAGAGATGAAGCACATGAAGTATAATTGCGTATTAAGAGTTATGAGTATTGGATGGATGGAGAGGGAGCATACTGCCCCGACCAAAAACAACACGGGACGGGGAAAGGTGTCTCACTTACATAATTTTGAACGAATTTGAAAAAAAGCTAATTTTTGATACATCATCATCTTCTTGCCTCTGTCCCGTGTTGTTTTTATGTGAAGCAAAAGGAAACTGTCAAGTAAAAGAAAAAGGATGCACAAACTAAAATGTGACTTTTTTTTTTTTTTTTTTTTTCGATGGGAAAAATCATCTTATGACAACCCCCGCTCTTGGGCGGAGCGGGAGATAGTGTCAGACTCTTACTGACTAAAAAACCCATCCCGTTCCTTCAAGCCTTCATACCGGGGCTCGAGCGCCCTTTCGGATAACCCTGGCCCCAGTAGGCTTCGACCCGGCTGAGTCCCTGCTGTTGCTGACCACTCCTTGAGGCGCGCGGGAACAGCGCGCGCCGTCGACGACTTGGGCTTGGTCCGGACAGTTACCGGACGGCCGGACAGCGAGCTACCCATTGCACACTGTCCGCAAGCCCGCGCCTACGGTGGCTGGAAATCGGGATCGGAATCCCGGCGGCGGCGAGAGCGTCGTTGCCTGATGCGGTCGGCCTCCTCCTTAGCGAGCATTACTGCTTCGCAGAAGTCGGCGACCGCCTGCCACTCCTCCTCGCTCCGGACCATGGCCTCGACCAAGGCCCGGCGCGAGAGGTCTCCGCCGCCGATCACCCCCACGAGGGCACGGCGATGCTCCACCCAAGCAGGGCACACCGCGATTGTGTGCTCCACAATGTGACTTCGCTACCGTTAGGTTGCGCGTATATAACATAAGTGCATACATATCTCTTTTTTTAATATTTTGGTTTTTTTTTTACGCTGCTTTGGATTACACGAGACGTCTTACGCGAATAACTCACACGAATGTAACGACATGACTTAAATAAACAAACAAAACTCCATACACAGATAGGCTGCCAAACTCATAACTCGGTAGCCGGATAAAAAAGCAGATAAACATCAGTAAAACGCATCAAATAAAACATTATTGGCATAAATAATGTCGTAACAACATCATATAAAGTCGTCAGGAAGTTACAAAATAGATTCCTGTACATAAAACTCGATGAGTATGTGCTTTACGTGACGACAGATGTTCGCCAAACTTCTCAACTTTATCCTATAAAATACTTTTCGAGTTACGAAGTCGAGTATCTAATAGCATCAAATGTCGCAGCTTTCGAACAATAGGGAATATATACAAGCAATTTTTTTATTTGCTAGACTCGTTAAAAAATATACTTTTTGACATTTGAGAAAGACCCTAGAATGTATCGGAAAGAAAGAATAAAATAATAATTAGGAGTCTTTTTTTTATGGTGCTAAAAAATCATCCAATGACAACCCCCACTCTTGGGCGGAGCGGGAGATAGTGTCAGACTCTTACTGACTAAAAGACCCACCCCGTTCCTTCTAGCCTTCATACCGGGGCTCGAGCGCCCTTTCGCACCCTGGCCCCAGTAGGCTTGGTCCCGGCTGGGTCCTTGCTGTTGCTGACAACTCCTTGAGGCGCGCGGGAACAGTGCGCACCGTTGACGACTTGGGCATGGTCGGGACAGTTACCGGACGGCCGGACAGCGCGCTACCCATTAGTCACTGTCCGCAAGCCCGCGATAATTAGAAGTCTGGTGTTGTAGTAGCTATTTTAGCCAATTTTAGTAGTAACTACACCGGACAAGCCGCTAGGTAGTCAAAATACAAATCTCAAAACGGGCTGTTTTATTTTTCATCAACTTTAAATTTAATACATTAATGCTCTGGTAAACTAATACAAAAAAAAATGTTATATTTATCTTCATCAACAACGAAGTTATAAAGTTTCAAAGCTGCTATTATGAAAGAGAAGTATGACATGGCCTTTGACGTCAAAGGCACCGACACACATCGGTTTTTTTTTTAAGGCGAGAAGTCTTGGGAATCCCGTGTCAGACTATTACTGACTAAAACTACACACGTTTTTTTTGCCTGGCGTTCCAAGGCCCGTGCTTCCTTTTTCGTAAATCAACCTATAGCCCCAGTAAGCTTCGACACTGCTAGGCCCCTACTGTTTTGCTAACGGCCGTCTAGAAACGCGTAATTGACACTTCGCGTGACCCAAGGGCTGGCTTTTACCTCAGACAGAGGATAAGCATTGCTATACAACGTGGCAATACCGCCAGTCTTTTGGGCACATTACCAGTCGACAGCGATGTGGAAGAGTTTTTGACGCCATACTATAGGTTGATTTTAGTTAGTTGTAATTAGCCTAAGGATTTATTTTATTTTTTAAATTTACTGTAATTATAGTTATTTTGTTGTAAATCAATGTTTTAGTATTTATTTTATTTTTTAAATTTACTGTAATTATAGTTATTTTGTTGTAAATCAATGTTTTAGTAATTAAAAAAAAGTATAGGTACATAATATTTTTATATAATTGTTCTATCTCGTTTACTTTTCTACTTATTTTTTTATTGGTTTCATAATTTATATTTTATTTTTATTTATTGATAAACTGGCTAGTTAACAAAACTTTTTTTATCTATATTTCCCCTACTTTAAAGTGGGATTGGGCCGGATATGTCCGCTGCATGTCGGATGAGCTGTCAGCAAAAATAGGCATTTATTAGGTCTCATTTATACGCAAGGCGATATCGCAGCAGACCAAGGTGAAGATAGATGGACGAGCTTGACAACTATCGGAGGGACTGGTCTGCCATGATTGAGAACAGAGGTGTGTGGGAAAGGGAGAGGGAGGCCTTAGCCACCCTTCGCCCAGCAGTGGAACAGTTTAAGCTTACTATTCAAATCAAATCAAAAGCATTTATCTCAAAGAGACCATTAGACATTTACAATAGGACCTTTTGAACAGTCAAATGTAAGTCAGTTCAATAAAGTGAACCTAAATTGCACGTCCCAAAGCATAGATCTCTATGGAAAAGAAAGTGCAAGAAAATGGACACTCTTTTAAATCACATTATGAGTTACCTACATATTATCTTGGTTACAAATACTTGGTTACTATTACTATTATTCCTTATCATCAGATAGATCTTGATGTCAGCCAACCATCTATTAATCTAGTCATCAAAATAAGCCACCTTCCAACATCCAATACTTATATATCCATGGCGCGTTGACGTATTAGAGCTGTGCAAGCTCCTTTACAACGAAGATAGGCTTTATTAGCCACTCGAGATCACATAATCGATATCCATAGTTGCACTGATGACAGTATCTGGTCACTGTAGCTGACATCGGCAAGGGAGTGTATATTCCCTATTGCACTAAAAAGTGTGAGAATATCAAGAATAAGTGAGTGAAATTCTCTATCGTGGGATAATATTTTCAAGGATTTCACTTCATTTCTTAAGAGTGCTTTTAGTGCGGGGCGTATTTACCCTGTGGGGTAAGTGTTCCGTTTCGGGCACATCCGGCGGGTGACACGCCCTTTACATTAGCTCCCAGCACTATTTCACGAAATATATGATACAGAAGGTTTGGTCAAGTACCTAGCTATAATATCTGGAAAAATTATATCTTGTCGGATGTCGCAATTGGTCTGGGCTTCATTTCGGCGTTATCACACTAATTACATCACACTATCACACATATAATTATTTTAATTAGTGCCGGATCAGCCACGTAGAAGAGTAACAAATGCCCGTGTCCCGCATAATGTGGTGGGCCCCAATTAGTCATACAAAAACAAGTTAAGATACCTGTGCCATGTGAAATCTAATCAATGAAGATTTTTTTGACGTGACAACGTCTTAAATTAGGTTGCGGCTGGGAGTCACTTATGAAAAAGTGTAACGCTCGGTAACGTTACGATGAGTCACCGAACGAGAGAGAGGCCCGCCGAATGCCTTGCGTCTCTCTCCCACTCAACTATGATCGGTCTGCCGCGCGCGCAGCACTAGAGAATTAGGCGCATTGAATCGGCGCATGCTTGTGTCTCTGTCTTTGTCTTTCTCGAACGTTCTTGGCGTTGGAAAAAAAAAGACGTTGTCACGTAAAATCTTCGCCCGTAAAACCGACTTTACAGGCAACCATTTTTTTTAAATTACATTCACCAGGTGGCAGCATTGAGTTGTCAGGTCCAAGCATCTGACAGAACGCTTATGTTAATGACAGTAGTTAAATTGATGTTTATACTTTACGTAAACGTTTTCAAAAGGAATTGAATTATTTTCATAGGTAACTTTGTGCGCAAGTCCAACTCGCACTTGCCCAGCTTTTTGGTTATAGCTGCAATAGCAATAGGTACATCATCTGTGAAAATTTCAACTGTCTAACTATCACGGTTTATGAGATACACCCGGACAGAAAGACAGACGGACGATCAGCGGAGTCTTTGTAATAGGGTCCCGTTTTACCCTTTGTGTACGGAACCTTAAAAATTAAATCCGATAAAAGTATGACTACGAAAAGAAAAACAAAACGGTTGCCCATCTAGTGTGGTGTATTACGTGCATGGATGGTGTTTTTTTGTATGTGTTCGTAAGAATTACGGTGTGTGTGAATGTTTTGGGAGTACAGTTCTTTTATTTGTTTAAAATACTGGTGAGTAAAGTTTAAAAAAAGAAAGAAATTGTTTGAAATGCTTATGACTAAATTTTCGGTTTGTTCCTAGTCCAATTTAGTGAGCATGTTTAGTACTACACTGCTTACACGTGTACCACACACGCTGATCTGGGCACGTCGGTCTCCATACATTTCATATGGAAACTAGACTTGTAGAGCTACACTAGATCTACGCCACGCGACGTCGTTCTACGTACAAATGAGGCGTGTTACATGTGTGCGATGTCTGATGTAGGTAGTTCTAACTTCTGTTGTGTGGAGTTGCCCTTCTGCACTATCCTGTAACTATATTCTGTACAAGTTCGTTTATCCCGCTCCTAGGCTGTTGTTTATAGTAACACTAAATCACTTTATAGTTGCGCGTTAAGAACACATGCAGTCGGGAGCGTAATTAACTATGAAATTATCTTTGCTTGTTTGTTTATTTTGGAATTGAAATTTCAGTGTTTGTATATAGTCTATACCAGTCACTTTACTTTGAAAGCTCATTCGTTTGTTAGTAGATCATAGTCTAAAAATCAATCACTGAAACTTTAGTTCTAAAAAAATACCAATATACTTATTAAAAAATAGCTGACCAGTGTCCGCTTCGGGTCAAAAAAATATTATTAATTACCGTCAAGTAGAAGAATAGAATAGAAAAAAAATACTTTTATTCGTTACAGACACAGCACAACGGTTATATACACAAAGTTAACATTAATAAAAGTACAAAGTACGCCGAGCGTGCCCGCACTGAAAGGGTGACCACCTCAGCATTTGCTGGAGGTTAGACACCCAGGGCTGGTTTTCAGTTGGTACCCTGCAGTAACGCAGTGCAGTGAAGTATAGTCTATGTCACTTAGGAATTATCTAAAATACAGGTGGAAAAATGTTCAAAATCGGTTCAGTAGTTCCAGTAATTAGTTCTTACGAACAAAATTATCTTTTTATAATATTACTGTAGATCACCTCACGGATACCGATTATTCTATATAGAAAGTTTTACACAAGGCTATCGGTTAAAACATTTGCAACATATTAAAAATTACCTTATAAAAAGTTCTACACAGATTTTGAATAGGATTTTTATTTCTTTATTGGTATACTATCTTTTGCCCGCAGCTTCACCCGCGTACATTAAATATAGCCTATGTCACTCAGGAATAAAGCAGCTTTCGATCGGTGAAAAAAATTTTAGCAATCTGACCAGTACTTCCAGAGATTACCTCCTACAAAGAAAAAAAAAACACACTTTACCTCTTTATTATATTAGTATAGATAGAAAAAAAAGACGTGTGGCTCTCGGGGACTGCCGCGGTAAAGCTATTGCATAGCATTTTTATCAAGTTATGCAATTATAATTATTTATTTATTTAATTTATGCTGTATTTTTTTTCCTGTTTTTTTTTCTTTGATATTAATTGAAGTTACCACATTGAATTGAATTTTGATTGATTGTTCACTCATTTGTTTTCTTATCGGTCACCACGCCCAAAAAACAAATGAATGGGGGGGTGTTAGGTTATTTTCGTTACGGAATTTCTGGATTCGGTCTCCACGCTCAAGGCCCGCGATAGAAACTATGCAATAGCTTAAAAATAAACCACAAATTCTTTATTATTTGCGTAATATGTTCATATCTCACAGTAGAAGTCGCTAGCTCCAGCTAGTATGTCAAATTATTGCGGTGCACGCCCGTCATCGGAATATTTACTCGTATTTGTATGGGTTACGCGTATCTGTGCCGACACTGCCAGCTCAGATGTTTGTTTGTGTGTTGTGTATTGTATGTAGGTATGTGTATTGTGCGCCTGTAATAAGTAATGTCTACGATGCACTGTGTGTGTGTCGGGAATAATTGAGTAAAGGGTTGATTGTTGGCTTCTCTAGTAAAGCAGGGTTTCTAGAATCATTTGGTGTAGATTCTTAAAAGAAAATGATCCATAGATCCACCACTAACAAGACCTATATTGACTTATAGTCCACTTATTCACTAAATAGTGTGTAACTTTCCTTAAAACTAAAATAACAAAGTTCTCTACACAACTGCATAGCGAAAAGGCATGTTCCAGAACTTACAGCAGCCATTAAAACGCACTAATTATAATCTCATACGCGTCTTAACGCGGGATTTATTCGCTAATACAGGGCTGGCAAACCTTAGCCATCGTGGCTATGACCCGGAGATCTATAAGTCAAGAATGAATAGGTTACTTCTAGGTAAGCGTGCTTTATCGTCGCTTTTCATCAGGAGAGACACACAGCACACACAAACACACACAGCACAGACAGCGCACGACACGGACAGCGGTCATGCAACGCGGCCTGGTGCTAGAGATTTAAAGCAATCAATCCTACAATAGTACATAAATAAGCCTTTTTTTATATCCAACTCCTACAGTACTTACCTAGACCATTTTCAGGGTTCCGTACCTCAAAAGGAAAAACGGAATCCTTATAGGATCACTTTGTTGTCCATCTGTCTGTCTGCAAGACCTTTTATGACGGGAACGCGTGGAGGTATCGAGTTGAAATAAAAACCATATACTTAGATCTGCGGAACCTGTGAAAGAATCAAACTTCTGAGTTAACGGTAAAAAAAGATACGGACGTTTATGTCGCAAAAAAACGTATATTTCGAGACTCTTAAGGGAATCAAAATTCATAGGGTACTTTCCGATGACCTAGAATTCTGAAATATGGCATGAAGCAAGGTCTCATAGCACGGGCACGCCACAATCATGGCGGTAAGTCCCCTCTTTGAGGCGTGGCTGGAAAGGCCTCACGGCGTCCTTACCTTCCGCATGACGCAGGTCCTCACCGGACATGGTTCGTTCGGGAGTTTCCTACACCGGATTCATGCGGAAGTGACGCCCGGGTGTCGCCACTGTGCGGAACGCCCGGAGCACACGGTGGAGCACACAGTCGAGGTGTGCCTTGCGCGTCGTGCTTGGGCGGAGCATCGCCGTGCCCTCGTGGGGGCGATCGGCGGCGGAGACCTCTCGCGCCGGGCCTTGGTTGAGGCCATGGTTCGGAGCGAGGAGGAGTGGCAGGCGGTCGCCGACTTCTGCGAAGCAGTAATGCTTGCAAAGGAGGAGGCCGAACGCATCAGGCAACGGCGTTATCGCCGCCGCCGTCGCCGGGATTCTGATCCCGATTTCCGGCCAACGTAGACGCGGGCTTGCGGACAGTGAGCAATGGGTAGCTCGCTGTCCGGCCGTCCGGTAACTGTCCGGACCAAGCCCAAGTCGTCGACGGCGCGCACTGTTCCCACGCGCCTCAAGGAGTTGTCAGCAACAGCAGGGACCCCAGCCGGGTCGAAGCCTACTGGGGCCAGGTTTATCCGAAAGGGCGCTCGAGCCCCGGTATGAAGACTAGAAGGAACGGGGTGGGTCTTTTAGTCAGTAAGAGTCTGACACTATCTCCCGCTCCGCCCAAGGGCGGGGGATGTCAATGCATGATTTTTCCCACCATAAAAAAAAAAAGGTCTCATAGCACAAGTGAAGTGTGACCAAAAACTGAAAACTGTTTTGAAGTTACATACACCACAAAAAACAATCTTCGAAACTCAACTCGGGAATTGACAAGTTTTCGTTGGTAAGTTTGTGCGGAACCTTCATTGCTCGAGCCTAACTCGCACTTGCCCGGTTTTTTATAAGAATATGTCTGAATTGTAGCGCTAAGTAGAAATAGAAAGATTGTCATTAATCACTTTATTTTTATTTATCCTGTGGTACCTAGTAATAAAAAAAAATGGCACGAGATTTTGGCGGGATTTTATCTAGTAAAGTTCAGTAGCACTTTTAATTATTCGCAAGTTGTGTGAAAAAGTGGATATTGTGATGTAAAAATGACGTAATTTTACATCTCATGTGTCTCCACAAATAGACTCTGTAAAATGGAGCTGAGAATTTAATTGTAGTATTGACTACCTATTTCAGTGAAGTTTTTCTATAAAGCCGACTAATATATTTGCTACTAAATACTGTGAAAGCATTAAAATGTGTTACATTCGCATTCTAATTGAACTCAAAGTAATTTCTCCATACGGACATATGGCTTAAAGGACTTAGTATCCAAGCCAAAACCATTAATAACAAAAAAAACACTTCACACAGCCCACATTGACATTGACAGATGCTTTCAAAAGCGTCGCGTTCCATTATATAAAAAAAAAAAAGTTTGATCAAATGTTCTATTTTTTTAGCGTACAAATACAAATAGCTTCGCCATCCCTGTCCTAATAGCTGGCGACTGCAATGGTTACGCAATTAGTAAGCAGTTGCATGTGATATGGTACGGTTGGTGTGCAAACGAGGCTAGCTTACATAGTGAATGCGTACTTTATATTCAGTGGTTAGGGGTTTTATAGGTTTTAGTAATTGAGAGCACACACCAATCTGTGTAGCAAATGTAGAGTCTGTAATTAATTATAATATTATGGTAATTATTAGGATAAAATGAAGTCTGATGTAGTTAACGCTGGTTCAATAATCAACGTTAATTAAGAGACCTTGATCATTTTTTACTAATAGAAGAACCTTATAAAAAGTATCGAATATAAGTATTTTTTTAAATAATTAAATATTATACAAAATTCCCAAGTCGTTTCACTTTTCTTAAACAGACTATAGGACACTGATCTTAATGATTTGTTTTATTTTAACTTCAAACATACAATTGTTCGTTTATTTGGTGTTTATTGTTTATTTGTTCTCTTACAACTAATAAAAAAAAATACTGTTGGGGTCTATACTTGGACTTGAATAAAAAAGCAGTGGACTGTAAAACTGATATAGTATATATTGTATTGTATTGTATTGTATTGTGTATTTTTCAAAATAATTAGTACAATAATTAAAATATAAGGCGCGCGAGTATCGTCATCCGAGATCGCCGATCGGTAGCGAAGTGAAGTCTCTCTTGATTGAACACCCGCGAAGCCGCTCGCGCCGGCGCCCGCTCAGCAGCCTGATGCTTTACGAAGGTAGCCGACGCGACGGCGGCGCCCGAACATCTTCTCTAAATTTTTTTTTTTACAGTGAATGTTTTTTTTTTATGGGGTTTGG
This sequence comes from Mythimna albipuncta, assembly GCA_929112965.1. NCBI lineage: Eukaryota > Metazoa > Arthropoda > Insecta > Lepidoptera > Noctuidae > Mythimna > Mythimna albipuncta. The sequence continues at coordinate 7,539,633 of OV815973.1, forward strand.
AAATAATCAAATGAATTTTTGCGCTCTGTGATCAGGTTTCTAAAGACTAAAACTGTGACAAACACCCACCTATGTTCTTAAATTTTCTTACGTTCTCTAAGGCCATAATAACTCTCCCAAGTGTTCTCGCAGTTCTAAATTACTTCGCGCATATTTTATGAAATCGTAGTAAAAACTTAAGGTATTTAATAGATACGACTATTTTACCTACATTTTAAATGATTCTATTGCGTAAGAACGAATAGGCAAAAAATGTGCGTTTAGTTTTCACTAAAACATTTTTCTGCTTTTTACAAAACGAATGACTGAAAAATGAACGATTACATAATATCATAAATGAGTAGCGTAATCAATAAACTTTCTTGAAAGGCATAACACGTTGGTCTTCAAATTTCTTCAGAATAATAGCCCATTTTTGGCCTCTCTTTTGGTAAAATAATATCAAAATGTTTCAGCAATTCTAAAACATAAATTATCTTTACACTTTAAACTTGATGAAAAACCTTTTAGGACCATTATGTCATTCCATACCTACCTATCTAAATATACCTAGATTAAATGGAAGTGCCAGCACGCGTGATTCGAACGTGTTTAAAAAGTGAGTGTGCATTTTCTATTCTCTATCCAGAAGTATGTCAACTGAAGTTAATTGAAGTGGTTGGTTGCAGCTAATTGGATAAATAGGATTAGGAGAAATGTGGCTAGGACTTTTAATGGAAAGCTGATTTCATCACCAGTATGGTAAAGTTGCAAATGTGAGTAATAAGTTAACATATTTTTGTCTCTGTTTATTATTGTTACATATTCGCAACTTTATCATTAGTGATTGTTTTTTTTTTTAGATGGGATAAAATTATCTAATGACATCCCCCGCTCTTGAACGGAGCGGGAGATCGACTTGTCATCGACTCGACACGCGTTCTAATCCAAACTGCTCGCTCGTTATAATCACTATAATGAATCCGCAGTACGCCGCAACACCGCCAACTCCACCAATTGCGAAACAGGAAGAACAGCATGCTGTGATCTCAGCACTAACGATAGCAGACAGGATACCAAACTTCTGGCCGGAAAACCCACGTCTCTGGTATTACATTTGTCACCTAGGGTTAGTATAAGATATTAAGCAATTTGAAGTAATCTGGTTACAATTTTCTTGAAGCAATGTTTTATTCCTTAATAATTATTATTATGAGCCCGTGTAATCCTTAACCTAAACCGAACATAAAATTACATAAAAATGTGGAGCAGACACGCCCTGTTAGGAAAACATGTGGCAAAAATTGTCCTTAACCCAATAAGCCAATACGACAATCAAGTTCTCTTCAAAATCTTTCACCGGGAGGTACCATTAAGAAAACTTTTCCCAAGCCATACAAGGAAAAAATCATGCGCCACACATCAATCTACTTTCAATGGCTAATCTCTCCCATCTACTGAGGATCATACATAGAATAAAACAGAAGGTTAACTCCGTAACTACAATGAGTGGCAACGTACAGACACTCGCTTCACTTAAAGGTAAGTACTAAGCGTTCCAAATAAGAATATGATTTTTTCATTACTCATACTCTGAAAGTAGGTCTGAAGTTGCCTGAGGAGCGGGCTGAAAGTAATACTTTTCATCACTAGGGAATTTTACTTTACAACTGACAGCTGTCAAATTATTTAAAAAAAACTAGTTCAATCTTCACATTTCTATAACCATGTTCCAATTTTCCATACAGCCAGTCAATCATAGCGCGATATAAAATTGAAATAACTGAAAGACACGTATTAATATTAAATAATGTTATATTTTAAGTGATTTATTTGTTGAACTACATATTTCTTTAAAATACTTTATTTTTAAAAGATTACAATTAATTTCTAATTTTTCATTAATGAGGCTGAATAGCTGGCCGGCCGCAGAAAAAAGAAACAAAATGGCGGGAAAGTGGCAATCAGTCGTTGGTCCGTACAACGAGATTTGTATTAACACGTTATGTTTATCAGATTAAAATAGTGATTTAACGCCTAATTTCTTAAGAGAAGAGGCTAAAGCAGTAGTGGAATACCTTTTACCGCCTAAATCAGGAGAAAGATACCTACTTAAAATCATAGGTACGACGAATAAGGTTTTACAAACTTTATTTTTAATTTTTAGTTCCCTCGAATTAGCGACCTCGCTTCGCTCGCCCGCCAACTCCTTCTCGGGACGAAATGAGTTACTTTCACCCCTAGTGTAACAATGTACTATTTTTTTCGAGGTGGGAAAAGCATTGAATGACATGGGCGGTGCGGGAGATAGTGTCAGAGACCTTTACTGACTAAAAATCCACTCCTGTTCCTTCGTTGCCTTTCGTACCGGGGCTTAAGCTATCTTTCGAATTAACTCTGGCCCCAGTAGGCTTCGACCCTGCTGTTGCTGACAGCTCCTAGAAGCGCGCGGGAACAGTGCGGGCTGTCGACGGCTTGGGCTCAGTCCGGACAGTTACCGGACGATCGGACAGCGAGCTACCCATAGCTCACCGTCAGCAAGCCCGCGCCTACGGTGGCCGGAAATCAGGATCAGAATCCCAGCGGTGCCTGGGGCGTTGTGAGCGCCGCCGTTGCCTGATGCGGTCGGCCTCCTCCTTTGCTAACTATGCTAACATCACTGCTTCGCAGAAGTCGGCGACCGCCTGCAACTCCTCGCTCCGGAATTAAGAATAGGATCAATTTTGCGCTATGTTGTGACGTCATAGCTGTCAATTCTGTTCTTTTCTGCATCACTGTGTCAAGTTTCTGAGCAGAGGTGAATGGAAGAAGAAGAAGGCGAATTATTTCCAACGATGAAAATAAGAAAGAAAACTTTGCAGCACTTACGCATCTATGCGTGTGTACGCCTGTTGTGTGTGGTTGCAGAATTTGCGCACCTTCCTTTTATACACTTGATGTGTCAGAGGTTGCAGCACTTACGCATCTATCCATGTGTACGCCGGTGGTGTGCGAGGTCGCAGCACTTACGAATCTATGCACGTTGCCAGTTGTATCTGAGGTTATAAGCGTGTGTACGCTTCTCGTGTCTGAGGACGCAAAACTTACGCATCCTTGCGTATATACCTCTATCGTGACTGACGTCGCTACATTTACCTACGCATCTTTTCGTGTACATGCTTGTTGTGTCTGAGGTCACAACACTTAGGTACCTACGCATCTAAGCGTGTGTACGCTCCTCGTGTCTGAGGTCGCAAAACTTACGCATCCTTGCATGTATACCTCTAATGTGACTGACCTCGCTACATTTACCTACGCATCTTTTCGTGTGTACGCTTGTTGTGTCTGAGGTCACAACACTTAGGTACCTACGCATCTAAGCGTGTGTACGCTCCTCGTGTCTGAGGTCGCAAAACTTACGCATCTATGCGTGCGTACCCCTATTGTGTCTTTTTTTTATGATGGGAAAAATCATGCATTCGCCCTTGGGCGGAGCAGGAAATAGTGTCAGACTCTTACTGACTAAAAGACCCACCCCGTTCCTTCTAGCCTTCATACCGGGGCTCGAGCGCCCTTTCGGATAACCCTGGCCCGGCTGGGTCCCTGCTGTTGCTGACAACTCCTTGAGGCGCGCGGGAACAGTGCGCGCCGACCCCTATTGTGTCTGACGTCGCTACATTTTCGTTTTAGTGTCGTGTCAAAGGTTGCAGGAAAACCGTATCCATGCGTATGTACGCTTTTTGTGTCTGAGGTCGCAATACTTCCGCATCTATGCATATGTACGCCTATTGTCGCTCGTTATATTCATTCAGTCGACCTTCTGTACTGGCTATTGTTCTGTGACCAAAACTTCTGGATTAAGGTCACAACTTTTTCATTTATAATAGTAGGTCAGATGCCGGCCATAATGTCATCTAACCACTTATCTGTCGGTAATGATTGTTTTTGTTTGAACTACTTACTGTACTTAGTTGTCATAACAATTTTATGGAAAAGGGACATCATAGATCTTAAATGGTTCAAATCAAAGGAGTGAAAAATGTACATGACGACGACGGCACGGTTGGCAGTAGTTGAGTTATTGGCTGCTGCACTGCGTATCGCAAGTTCGATTCCCGCATGGAAAAAATATTTGTATCGCCTATTCCCTTTCGGATCTGAATGTCTGGTTGTTTCTATGTGAGTTTACATGTTTATGAATGTACCCACAATACAGGAATAATTTGTAGTATGGACCAAATTTTACGTCTTTGGTAATTGCTTCAAAAGAAAGGATTGCGTAAGACCAGAAAATCAAACTCAAAATACTCCAAAGCCATTATACTATAAATATGTATCGGTACAGGACGTCGATCAGAGAGTTTTGTGTGGGTTTCGAGCATTAAACAAATAATTCCAAATCATGCAATAAGTTCCTGAAATAAGACATAGCACTGCCCTAAAAACACTAGGGCGTAAATTAATTGCGTGTGGCCAATCGACCGCAATTCGGACAGCAGATATTTTTTATTAAGAAACTTATGGTATTATCAAAAGTATATATATCATCTCTTACATCAGGTGAGATCGTGGTCAAACGCGAGCCTAACAACAATAAAAAACAAAGTTCATAATAATCTTTCACACAATAGAAACATGTAGTATTTCTTTATATACATAAGTATCTGAATAATAATCAAAATAATACTGTAGAGATTACTTCAATATTTTGAAATAAAAAAGTAAATTTTGCAAAAATTGCTTTTTTGGGCATTCAAGCATTATGGCAACGATAGGTTACTTTTATCTCAATCTACTTTTTGACTGGCGAAGCCGCTAGTAAAAATTGGTTTCAGATAGGTAAATGAAAACATTACTTAATTTTTGGCTTTTAGCACAAAAGGCTTCACAAAGACAAAAACGGACACCACAAAGACCAAAATGCCTTATGAAATACGTCCTCCCCAGATACACTGTCCGACATTCAATATATCATAAATGGATTTCGCAAAGCTTTAAAAAAAAAAACGCTTTTACACATAATTTTGTTTTTTCGTAAGTTTGAACTAGATGAGACCGGGCGGTGTTTCCTAGCTGACTACCCTAAAAGGAAACACCGAAACAAATTCAGACATCAATCAAAATCATCTCTTTTAAAGTCCATACAATATATATGTAATGGTCAAATCACACGAGAACCATGCAGATTTGTCTGGAAGAAAAAACCATAGAGATTTGAGCGGACCAGCCCTCATAGCCAAGTTAAAACCGTTTCGCTTGTGTCGAACGCCTCGAGTTTGCCACGTCTCCGAATCTTTTGTTCTGACCACGTGACTGAGCGTTGAGATAATGTCATTCCCGTACATTTGAAGTTTTCTACTAGCGTTAACGATTGCAGATTATCAACTTGGCTAGAGGTACTGCTGTCCAGTCACTGCAAGCATTTCTCAGTATTCTCAAAGCTGAACTCGATACAATCATCAAAACAGATTAAAGGATATCCAACCATATTTAGTACTCAATTCTTTATTGCATTCCACAATGTAGGCTTGGGTCACAAAATAGATAGGTACAGAAGTCAATCTACATACAAAGCGCGCTCGAGCAACGCACACATAGACACCGCTCACGGACACGATGTCTCGGTCGCGTCTCGGATCACTCGTCAAACAGTTCCGGCTCAAACGCTCAATAATGTGCGTCCACCGAGCGTAGGTATAAAAAGTGAAGTACATACATGAGATTGTCTTCTGTTGGTTAGGTTACTATCTATTTTGTGCTTAGATGGTAAACATGTTAAAAGAAACAATCATGGACCCTGTCGGGCACATCAAAAGAAGGATACAATGAGCGGAAAAGAGGACTTATCATTTAGGCTTGTCATAGTATAAATTAATCTAAATACATTTAAATAAAACAATATTAATTATTTCTAATAATAACTTCTTCTTCTTCCTGCCCTTAGCTCATATAACTTGGGTTCGGCGCAACATGTTTTATTCTTCCATTCTTTCCTGTCACCCGTCAAACTATCACTAACTCCCTTTTCTTTCATATCTCACAAATTATTTCTAATAATAACAATAATCAATAACAATGACGAGAACCTCGCGAAAGCCGAGAAAGATAAACAAATCAAGTATATTGACTTGACTCGCGAGGTTGTGTCAGCCAATGGCTTAATAGCCAAGAGCCTCGACCAACACTTTAGGAGGCTCTCGTTAGGCGACTGGATCAAGGGCTTGATTCAGAAAGCAGTTCTTCTGGACACGGCCCGTATCGTTAGGAGGTTCCTTTCTCTGGAGCCCTGACCGCCGGTAGCTTGGACCCTGTTCCCGATACCGGTGGGATACTGTTTTTTATATTTTTAAATGTTTTTTCTTATTGTTTTTTTAAGAAATATTTAAAAATATATATGTAACATGTTAAAAAAATGAATAAATCAATAATAATAATTAATAATGTCAATATTTAAAAATGGAAAACCATTATGCTTTAGTTCCATCAAAACGTTAATCCTGAATACTGTTGGTTACATTGGCGTGAGAATCTCACTCACCAATACCTAACTATCTGAGGAACTTCGTTAAACCTACGGATCGAATTTGGTACGCGTTGTTGAGTTCCTGCAAAGGAGATATTGAAGTTAAGGATAAAGTTTTAACCAAGGGTTGGGATTGTGGCTAAAATACACCTAAAATACGTATCTTAATCGCATTGATTAGTTCTTGTTAATCGCAAAACCTTCCTTCTAAGAAGTTTTTTAATTAATTCAACCTTTAGAAACCCATATTCCAACATTCCTTATAATATGTTGCCCGGAGGACATAGTGGAGCATACGGTGGAGGTATGCCTTGCTTAGGCGGAACACCGCCGAGTTTTCGCTACGGTGATCGGTGGCAACGACCAACCTCTCGCGCCACGTCGAATCCTGGTACAGGCCATGGTTCGGAGCACAAAAAAGGTGAAAGAGGTTAGAAAGGAAATACTTTCCGATTTGCACTACGACTGTCGCCGCTAGCCTTACACCCTTTAACTCCACTACAAACAATAAATAAACCAATACGATCGTGTATACGCAACTAACAGACCACGCGCACTTATATCGCAAGTTTACTATGGTTGTTGAACTATGAGCATTGCCTTACTTTGTGGTACGCCTGCCCCGCCCACAAAGCCATTGGCCATTGCCCACGAGCATTGGATAGCTCGCCGTCCGGCCTTCCGGTGAGTATCCGGACCGAGTCCAAATCGTAGATAGGGCGTAGTGATCCACGCGCGCCTCAAGGAGATGTCGTTAAAGAAATATAAATGTTACTTAAAAAGTCATAAGTACCTATAGAAGGTGCTAGATAACCGTGGAATAAAGTACATTGACCTTTTCCTAATATCTTTCGTAGTAGTTTAGTAGTATCTTTAGTTTTTTAGTAGCAGAAAAACCAACAATTAATTGCTTTTGATTATTATATATCATGTAAAGGATCACGATACATATCGATTCAATACAGCTTTATGTCTTTATTTCCGTTTTTTGAAATCAAGAATGTCTACAAATGTAGGAGGGTCAATGACCGTTATTCCACGGTTATCTGGCGCCTACATTAGTCACTAATAGTATCTAATCAGTGACATTATTACTAAGTGATAAAAACTCCTTAAAATTAATAGAGTACTTACTACCTAGTCATAAGGTTTTCAATAGCAAATTCTTTACCATGTCCCCTTCAGGGTGTATTTTTTTCCGATTGGAAAAATCATCCAATGACAACCCCCGCTCTTGGGCGGAGCGGAATATAGTGTCAAGCTCTTAATGACTAAAAAACCCATCCCGTTCCTTTAAGCCTTCATACCGTGTCGTTTTTATCGGTATCGGGATGGTATAATTAATAGTAGATGATACGGTAATGAAACTCGTTCCCAGCGGAGAAAGTTACAATTTATTAGTTTGTCTTCAACCGGTTGATTTAGGTGACCTATTTCCGATAATGGCTTTTGCAACACGATAAGTCTTAAGTGGTATGAACAGAATACCTTTTTACGAAGATCGATGAGAAAATGTGCGTAAAAGAAATCTGAGTGGTGTTTTTAAAAGTGAAAGTATCGCTCACACCTTGAATAAAAGTTTTGCTTTTGTAAGGTGATTTTTAATTCCGAAGCGGTCTTTTAGGTTAGAACTTTTTTAAAGATTTTTGTTCAACACTTGTAATTAATTCATGTATCGTGGGTGCTTTAACAAATATTTACTTAATAGTAGGTTTTTGGATAAATAATAGGTTTTTTGGATACACAATTAGACACCCAGACTCAGATCAACTCTGTAGGTCATAAGCGCGGGAATCAACATACACAAATATTTTTTTTTTTATTCTTTTTTTTTTAAAGGGGTTTTTATCCACACGGATACGTCAACCCCGTTGTACCTTATATATAGACTCTATTTACACACATAGACATAAAAATATTCTTATATTATAAAATAAAATAAAATACTACTAAACACCGCCTTAACATCCGTAAAAAATAAATAAACTATAATACAAAACTCTTCACTTGAGCAATAACTAAAGACGCAGGTGAAACAGAGGAAGATAGTTAGCGAGGCTATAAACATTAAAATAACCAGAAACAAAAATATCTTGAGAAAACTTACGACACAGCCACTCTGGGTGGAAAGCGAAAAAATGACCTCATTTTTGTAAAACAACAGTAGCCAAGTCAACATTAGCTTTAAACTAGAACTATTTGTTCTAGACCACCGGGCTAGCTAACAGCAGTTATGTTTTCAAAGCAAAATAAACTCCACTTTTATTCCTTGAACAAATTTTCATTTACTAGTCTTCCTTATGCCAGCCATCTTGATTTCCATTCAAACGTCGTTCGTTTCAGTCCCCTGAAAGAGCCTGAAAGTAATGATGCCTCCATAACTATACCCTGTACCTACGTCATTGGTATTGAAAACATATTTTAATCTGGCGTCTTTCCCTACTTTATTGTACCATTGCAGTCTCCACCGAGATGAAGGTAGAAAAATAATGTACACGTATGTATGATCGTGATTAGATTTTATTTCTAGGAAATATACTTTGCATTTTGTGATCGGAGATATTTTTACATTAATGATATACATGTATCTAGGTATACTAATATTATAAAGAGGTAAAATTTGTAAGTTTATATGCATATGTGAGAGTCGTGGTGGCCGAGTGTTAACGGCCCCGACTTACGAGTTGTAGGTCGCGGGTTCAAACCCAGCCAGGCGTATTACTTTTTGTTATTTATTTTCATAACCACAGCTCTCAAAACGGTAAATGAAAACATTGTGAGGAAACCGGCATGTTCTAGAACCAAAAAAATTGAAGACATCCACCAACCCGCACTGGGCCCGTGTGGTGGATTACGGCCCATTTCCTCTCCCAGAGAGAAGGTCTGCGTCTCAACAGTGGGAACATTATAAGGCCGATAATGTATCATATACATCTGTCTATCTATACTAATATTATAAAGAGGTAAAATTTGTAAATGTGTATGCATGTAGGTAGTAAGTTCTGAAATGAGCGAAAATTCGGTGACCAATAAAATCCTAATTTATCATTGAGTGACATAAGCTACATAATTTTTACTTTCACGTGGGCGAAGCCGCTGCCAGGAGTGAGTCACCACTGTGTGGACCGCCCGGAGGACACGGTCGAGCATACTACGGTAGAGGTGTGCCCCGCCAGGGCAAAGCACCGCCGTGTCCTCGTGGGGGCGCTCGATGGCAGCGATCTCTCGCGCCGGGCCTTTGTACAGGCTATTGTCCGGAGTGATGAGGAGTAGCAGGCGGTCGTCTCCTGCTAGCAAAGAAGGCGGCCGCAAGCGCGAGGCAATGGCCCTCGCGCCTCAGCCGATTTACGGCCACCGTAGGCGCGAGCTTATTGACGGTGAGCAATGGATAGCTCGCCGTTCGACTGTCCGGTAACGGTCCGGGCCGAGCCCAAGTCGTCGACAGCGCGTGTGTCTCGCGTGTTCCTCGCGCGCCTCAAGAAGTTGTTAGCAACTGTAGGGGCCCAGCAGGGTCGAAGCCTGGGGCCATGGGTGATGCGAAAGAGATCGCTGGGGCCTTGGAACAACGGTAAAAAGCTCCGCTCTTTGAATGTCATTGGATGAATTAGCCAACTAAAAAAAAAATGGGCTAATCAATAATTATGTTTAAGTTAAGGTTATCTTAGCGAATCACTGGAGTTTATTCGTAGTTCTCTAGAAATGATTAAAGATTCCCTTTTTTTTGAGGGAGTCTTCTCCCGCTCTGGGTAAAGCAAGAGCGAGTGTTAGAATAAATCGACCTGTATTACTTCAGTTGTTCATTGCATTCCAGAGCCGCAGTAACTCTTTCAAACAATGCCGTAGCCCTGCCATTCAAGATTCTTATCTTGAGGAAAAATAAATTAAAAGTTGCACGATAATTGGAAAGTTCTGGAAAAAATGTAAGTGGTTTTTATAAGGTTTTTCTAATGAACTCGGAAACTTGAACAAGCTGAAATCCATCGGGACATCGTAATATACAACATTATTTTCAGTATACTTTATAGTATATAAATATAGTTTATTCAGAAAAAGTCACAAGTTAGACACTACTAACACTAAGTACAACACAGGTCGTGGCAGGTCATAGCCGGCATTAAGAGCCAGCGCACAGCTGGGTGCGGGAGCAAAACAACCGTTCAGTCGCTCGGATAGCCTGGCGCTCATATATTTGTGCGGATAAACCGGTAACATATATATATATTTCATTGATATAAACTATTGCTTGACGGCGATCCCACCTGATGGTAAGCAGTGATGCAATCTCTGATGGTGAGGCACACTACTTTATAAGCCTATTCACTCTTACCTTAAAGACACTCAAATTATAATCGGACGAGAAGACTGCAGCAGGCAGATTGTTCCAGTCCTTCGACATACCCGGTATAAACGATGAGCCGAAGCGCTTAGTCCGAACCGTAGACATTTCAACAACGTATGAGTGGATACTCGTCGCATATCGGGTTGTCCGATGGTAGAATTGAGATGGCGAAATCAAATTCCTGCGCACACTCTCTAAAATGCATCCTGTAAAACACCGAAAGGCTGATGTTGTATATTATTAAATACCAAACACCTTAGAGTAACTCCCACATCTACTTGATACCTACATAAGAACCGAACGACCAATAACAGAGAAAAACAATGGTTCTTGAAACGAGGTTAATGTGGATCATTGTCTGGGACCCATTTCAGTTACATCCTTGGAAAAACGAAAATAGCTGTTATCGGAATGTTCCATTTGTTTTGAACAACTATTAAGTAGAACCACCAAATAGACAGGTACAGAAGTCTACCTCATGTAATTACATCACTTTTCATACCCACGCTTTTTTTTTATGGAGGGAATAATCATGCATTGACATCCCCGCCCTTGGGTGGAGCGGGAGATAGTGTCAGACTCTTACTGACTAAAACACCCACCCCGTTCCTTCTAGCCTTCATACCGGGGCTCGAGCGCCCTTTCGGATAACCCTGGCGCCAGTAGGCTTCGACCCGGCTGGGTCCCTGCTGTTGCTGACAACTCCTTGAGGCGCGTGGGAACAGTGCGCGCCGTCGACGACTTGGGCTTGGTCCGGACAGTTACCGGACGGCCGGACAGCGAGCTACCCATTGCTCACTGTCCGCAAGCCCGCGTCTACGTTGGCCGGAAATCGGGATCAGAATCCCGGCGACGGCGGCGGCGATAACGCCGTTGCCTGATGCGTCATACCCACGCTTAGCAATCGCGCTAGAGTCGGCGCCATTTTCTCCAAACGCGCTCGGGCACGGCGATAAATACCTAATATAAATTATTGTAAAAATATTATATGGCCACAAAGTCATGTACTTATCTTCCTATCTAACTGTTCTGCGTTACGTAAAAACAATTAACAAAGTACAAGCAAATACCTACATAATTACTTCTTAAAACTGGTAGCTTAAACAACGATATTCAAAAATTAATGCTGAATTAAAAAAAACCATCCACTAATCAGTTTTTTTGCTCTATTATTTTATAAAAAAGTTCACAGACGCGTGTCTCAAGCGGCTTCACTCGCGCTCGCACTGGATCGAGGTGCTCCGAGATATCATGTCCGTGAGCGGTGTCTATATGTGCGTTGTTCGAGCGCGCTTTGTATGTAGATTGACTTCTATACCTATCTATTTTGTGGTAGAACACTTGACGTTAAGATGGAACTACACTCTTGAGGGTGATATACGCGGGTGGCCGCTCGCCACACGGCGTTTTAGTATGACTAAACCCTCTGTGACGTTCTATTGCATAATATTAACGGGGTGGAAACGTAAAGAAAGGCTTCTGTGGTTAAAATATTATGTATAGCCGATAGCCGTAAGCGCGGGCTTGCAGACGGCGAGGATGGATAGCTTGCTGTCTGACCGTCCGACCGGACCGAGCCCAAGTCGTCGATGGCGCGTACTGTTTCCGTGCGCTTCAAGGAGTTGTCAGCAACTGTAGAGGTCGAAGCATACTGGGGCCAAGGGTCTAGTTCCTAAAGGGAGGCTCGGCCCCGGTATGAAAGGCACCAAAGGAACGAGGTGGGTTTTTTGGTCATTAAGACTCTGACACTACCTCTTGCTCCGCCCAAGGGCGGGGGATGGCATTTGGATGATTTTGCCAAACAAAAAAATACAGTAGGTACTCGGTACAAGGTGAAGAAAAGGGTGTAAAAATTTCAATGAAAAATAAAACTAAAACAAAACATAGAGTATTTATTGGCTTTCTAACTAATATGACTCCCACAAACTCAACTCAAGACAATAGATGTTGAAATAGAAACCATTTGCAAGCAGAAAGTTTAAATGAGTTTTTTGTTACAAAATAAACTAAATATTCTAACAGAAAAATCCAATTACATTCCAATAATGTACCCTGCCTTTACTATAATTGCCAATTAATGACGGTGAACTCGCATTTCTATCCATCAACAAAATAAACTGAAAGCCATGACCAATCAAAAAAAGAAAACCTTTTAAAATTGGAATTCATCCGAAACTTATAACAACATGCGACTTGCAAGTCATATTTTTCCAAACTGCGAAGATCGGAACGCAACGAAGCGAACCAACGAGTGTTCACAGATTTAGACAACTTTATTTTTAGTTAGTTTGTTCAGAATCAGTAACTGAATGGATTCTTCTTCTAATGAGTTCTTCATTATCATCATATCAGCCGAAAGACGTCCACTATTGGACATAGGCCTCCCCCAAGCGTCGCCACATCGAACGTTCCTGCGCGTCTCGCATTCATCGGTTTCCCGCAACCTTCACCAGGTCATAGGTCCACCTTATTAGAGGCCTTCCAACGCTGCGTCTCCCAGTACGCATTCGCCACTCCAGAACCTTTCGTCCCCATCGACCACTGTTCTGCGTGCAATGTGCCCTGCCCATTGCCACTTAAGTTATACAATAGGTCACCATGTTATATTTTTTTCCAAAAATATTTAAAAAGGTCACAAGTTAGACACCACCGGCAGTAAGTACAATACAGGTCACGGAAGGTCATAGTGGGCATCAGCCGCCAGTGAACTGCTGGGTTTTTACCCAGCAGTTCACCGGCGTGCAAAACAACCCCTCAGTTGCCTGGATGGCCCGGTGACTATGTATTTTTGCTGACATTACAAATTTTTAACTTTGTGATTTTTCATGATACCTACAGTTATGAAATTTTGTACATTGATTCTATACATAAAAATACAAAACACGTGTTTCGTATACTAAAACTAAGTTACACACACTATCTCTCGCTCCACTCAAATGTCATTTGGATGATCTTTACCCACCAAAAAAAAACCTACTCTACCCTACTCTACCATACTTTACCCTACACTACTCTACCATATTCTACCCTACACTACCCTACACTACCCTGCTCTACTCTACAGCTCGCTTACATAAACTAGAACAGGTGGAGTATTCATTTTATACAGAGAATGCTTGAACGAGCCACAAAAGTGAAACAACCTATCATTTAAATACTATCAATTAAAAAATTTAAGAAAGTTTTTTTTAATTATTGATAAGCTCGCGTTAGACCACTATCTCACTTAATGGTAAGCGATGATGTGGATGACGACGGAGCACGCTTGTCTAGAAGTAACCTATTAATAGACCCCTAGGTTGTAGCTATCAGGAAACACACCCTCCGGCAGAGAATTCTACACCTTAGCTGTACGCATAACGAATGTGTTCCCAAAATGCTTCGTACTCATGGATGGGAATTGGGATGTCCACCATGTACCGATATCGATAACATGTTACGAATTTTTGCACACGTTGGAGTCCCTGCAATCCGAGGGCCCCGTATCACTGATACAGGAATAGCTGCTCTCATAACAGTTTCACATAGGACAAATAACACAAGCTCGTGTCTACCTAAAAAAACTGGTGCGAGTAGGATTCGTGCACACAGGTTTCCGTACAAACTACCTCAATCAATCCTCGATTCCCAAATTGAGTTTTGAAGATTTTTCTGAATGGCAAAAAATGTTTCTGTTTTTTTTTGACGCGACAAGAAATTTACTATTTTCATTCATTATATTTTTTTTTATCTGTTATAAACTAGTACTTGACTGCGATCCCGCCTGATGGTAAGCAGTGATGCAATCGTTGATGGTGAGGGAGCCTATTCACTCTAGCCTTGAAGACACCTAAATTATAATCAGACGGAAAAACCGCAGCAGGCAAACTGTTCCAGTCCTTTGAAGTACGCGGTATAAATGACGAGGCGAAACGCTTAGTCCGGACCGTAGATGTTTCAACAACGTAAGGGTGGATACTCGCCGAGCGTCGGTTTGTCCGATGGTAGAAATGAGATGGCGGGATCAAGTCATGCAATTCCTGCGCATACTCTCTAAAATGCAATCTGTAAAACACCGAAAGGCTGGCTACCCTACGCCTGTGCTCAAGGCTTTGAAGATTGGACTTAACCAAATCTGGATCACCAATCAGCCTCTTCGCACACCTTTCCGCCGAGTCCAAAGCTGCCAGGTGGCACTTTGCAGCACCAGCCCATAAGTGGCTGCAGTACTCCACACACGATCGGACCTGTGCTTTGTATAACAGTAAAAGCAGATTTATGTTTTATAACATAAATCTGCTTTTACTGTTATACAAAGCCTAGGTCTTATGACCTTGCTTTATGCATAATTTCAGGATTCTGAGTCAACGGGAAATACCCTATGAATTTTGATTCCCTCAAGAGTGTCGAAATGCACGTTTTTTTGCAACTAAAATGGCCGTATCTTTTTTATTCGTTAACTTAGAAGTTTCATTTTTTCGCAGCTTCAAGGGATCGCAACCTCCACTCGTTCCCGAGATAAAGGATCTTGACAGACAGACAGACAACAAAGTGATCCTATACAACAAGGTACAGAATCCTTAAAATAACCTCTACCTATACTTCAGACTTTCATATAGGATGTAGGACATGTAGGTGTCATTTCTAAAGCCCATTCAATCATTTTAATGTTTTCGCAGTCTAGCGTCAGACATTTATTGCCGTCAGAACGTTTGGCACGTGGTGCGGTCCTACATGACATCCATCAACGCTATCTCGTTCGCTTCTACGGAGATAAACATATTGACAAATGTAGCTAACCTAGTAGGCCTTGATTTGTAGTCACTTGTGTGTTGTAATGTATTAAGTTTCATTAGCTAAATAAAAGGCTGTAATAAAAAGATTTAGTAATCAAAATAATTACTGCAGTAAGTCCCTTATTTGAAGAGTGACTGGAAAGACCTCATGGCGTCCTCACCTTCCACATGACACAGGTTGTCATTGAGCATGATCAGTTCGGGAGGTTACTGCACCGGAAGAGTGTATCACCACGGCGTGACCGCCCAGAGGACACAGTGGAGCATACGATAGAGGTGCGCCCTATTTGGGTTGAGTATTGTCGTGTCATCGTGAGGACGATAGATGGCAACGATCTCTCGCTTAATGTACACGCGGACGACTGGAAGCGACTGCCTCCTTCTGCGAAGCAGTAATGCTAGCAAAGGAGGCGGACTCACTCGCACGTGCGAGTGAACAGTCTTCACGCCCCAGCCGCGGACTCCGATCCCGATTTACGGCCACTTTAGCTGCGGGCTTGCGGACGGCTAGCAATGGGTAGCTCACCGTCCGACCATCCGGTAACCAACCAGACCGAGCCCAAGCCGTTCCAGGAAATACGTGCTTTTTAAAACCTTAATTTTTTTTGAAAAATATTGTTGTCTATCAGAATTTTGATTAAATTTGCACGGCTTCTATTGTTATATTTTATTGACTTTTAAAATTTTTGAGTACATTATGAAGTGTCAAAATCCATGCAAAATGGCAGGTTTTCAGAGGTCTTTACTAGACCTAGTTTAACACAAATATGTGTTTTGTTTTCTATAGAAACCTAGATAATATCCACAAGATAGCTGTATATGTATCTAAAATATCATCATAATCACGTAAGAACGGTTGTATGAAAAAGGACCTCGAAAAGACGCTCTTAAGACATCTTGTCGTGGTAAAAAATATTACCCAGTCGGTAAGGCAAGTATCGTGGTAGACTAGAGTGCGCCTGAGGTACTTACATATTGCAATAGTGCATACAGAAGCTCTTTTGATACAAAATTCTAACTTTCAAAGGACGTCAAAGACACCGTAATCCTCTTAAAGTCTGAAATATGCTCGTTTCTCATGAAACACGTCTTCCAACGTTTAAGATAGAATTGCAATGGTGCGTAGATACTGACAGAGTGTTGGCTCAGTGCCTACGAACACCATTAATTCACCCTTCCTCCCCCCCTACCCCCTATGTTAGCTTTTAACTTCGCCAGGGAAATTAGGCAGTTGTCTTACAAACAAATATTTGCGAGGAAATTAGATTTAAATGGGTCAAGATGCTTGATAATTATCTGAAGTACACTTTAAGTATTTTAACATCGTTATTACAATAACTTACTTAAATCATAGACACTAATATTGCTTCTTAATGCTTCTACTTCCGAAGCCTCTTAATCGATGGGATTATTTGGAGAAGTATTTTATATAATGCTTGATTTTGCAGTGGCTTCGACCGCGTGGTATTAGACAATTATTTTACGGGTGCTTGCCCCTGCCACAAGGCTATCGGCAGCGGAGACATCTTGCGCCGGGCCCTGGTAGAGGCTATGGTCCGGAGCGAGAAGGAGTAGCAGGCGGTTGCCGACTCCTGCGAAGCAGTAATGCTCGCAAAAGAGGAGGCCGACCGTATCAGGTAACGGCGTTCTCGCCGCTGCCGCCGCAACCGCTAGGATTCTGATCCCGATTTCCGGCCACCGTAGGCGCGGGCTTGCGGTCAGTGAGCAATGGGTAGCTCGCTGTCCGGCCGTCCGGTAACTGTCCGGACCAAGCTCAAGTCGTCAACGGCACGCACTGTTTCCGCGCGCCTCAAGGAGTTGTCAGCAACAGTAGGGACCCAACCGGGTCGAAGCCTACTGGGGCCAGGGTTATCCGAAAGGGAACTCGAGCCCCGGTATGAAGGCTAGAAGGAACAGGGTGGGTCGTTTCGTCAGTAAGAGTCTGACACTATCTCCCGCTCCGCCCAAGAGCGGGGTTGTCACTGGATGATATTTCCCACCATAAAAAAAGCCCACGGCTCTATAACACACTTGCCTGCGGTTCTTGCGAATTCCGCCTTGGTCGCAATGACAAACTTTCTCCACTAGTATCAAAATGTACTATTGAACTATGCTTACCCCTTTTAATGAAAGCGTGTAAAGGATATCGTTCAAACAAATAGACCATTTTAGACCCTCCATTTTGTACTATTCAATTTCGGCAAGTATATTATTATTATGGTACTTCGGATATGAAGGAGGGTGTGTTTCAATTCGAACGAAAGAGGTTGAGGTGAATTTAAATGATCAGTTTACGTGAAATTGGTCGATACTAAATGAAAATGATAGATTTGTCTGCGCTATTTTCAATTTCATTTGTTTTACTGAACATACTCTTTATATAATTTTTTTATTGCCTTGCTTTCTTGGTATGTGTGTCCATTTACACTGCACTAACCTAACTTAACCCAACCCATTGTCAATCATATTCCGGCAACCGCTTCAAAGTTTGTTACTCAAAGTCTTGAGTATCAACGCCAAGTAGTTAGTTTTCTACCGGTTGCATTTGGGCAGTGTGTTGAGGTTGCGTAACTTAGGCATCGTTCACACCAAACGTATTATCTACCGCTTACTGTGAGCATGCTCACTGTCAGCCCCAGTGTGAACGTGGACTCAGTCTTCAGTATGCGTTCTCACCAAATCGACAATACGCTACAGCGTAGAATGAATGAATTCATGCGACTTGTCTGAACCACAGACTAGGCTTGTGACGCGTGCATCAGGCAACGGCGTTTTCGCCGCCGGCGAAACTGTCCGGACCAAGCCCAAGTCATCGACGGCGCGCACTGTTCCCACGCGCCTCAAGGAGTTGACCCAGCAACAGCAGGGACCCAGCCGGGTCGAAGCCTACTGGGGCCAGAGTTATCCGAAAGGGCGCTCGAGCCCCGTTATGAAGTCTAGAAGGAACGGGGTGGGTGTTTTAGTCTGTAAGAGTCTGACACTATCTGCCGCTCCGCCCAAGAGCGGGGAATGTCATTGGATGATTTTTTCCCACCATAAAAAAAGGCTTGTTACGCGTAGTACAATAATCAGCGACAACCACAGCGACAACGCACTACGTAATAGCGTATATAGTCTGTCTAAATAGTCAAACAACTTGGGAATTTTGTATAATATTTAATTATAAAAAAATATATACTTTTGATTGGGTTCTTCCATTAGTAAACAATGATCAAGATCTCTTAATCAACCCTAATTATTGAACCAGCGTTGACAACATCAGATTTCATTTTGCCCTAATAATTATCCAAGTTGTTTGATTTTTTAGACAGACTATATTCGCCATATAATTAATATAAGTATATGGAAAAGCGGTAGACTGCGTACCGCGCGCTCACAGTCAGAACAATAGAATTCAGTTTCTGCTTGAACCACAATTCCTAAATGGCCTCTGGGTCTGGGTGTTTGTGCATCTGAGATTTATGTTCCTAAACGCATCTAGTTGCAGGAGGAAGCCCAATGCGGAACAATGTTTTATTAAAGTTATTTCAAGTCTCTACATATCTGTCTTATGTCCGTTAAATTACCAAGTTGAAATACTTGAACCTAATTTCTCAAAGACAAAAGTTTGTATGTATGTTTGTTACACCTTCATGTTCAAATCGCCAAATAGATATAGATGAAATTTAGCACACGGGTAGATCCTTGAATAGCATATAGTGTTCTTTACAACTCAGGAGCATGTTTACTGTGTGATAAGTTACTAGAAAGAAATAAGAAGCTATTTGGCTATATATACCCTACTACATGCATATTTTATACTATGCGTTCCAAATGAGAATAGGACCGATTCCAATGTTTTGACGTCTCGTCGTATTGTCTAAAATCGAAGAAATTTTGGCAAAATTGAAAAACTTAGGGATGAGTAACATTGAAGAACTGGATTCTGATTAATTTTTTTTCGTTCATAGTTCATAAATAAAAATTAACTAATGTTTAAAGATTTCATTCCTCGATTTGACAGTAAATCGTGACGTTACAACATGGCGGGCGATCCTATTCTCATTTGGAACGCATTGTACTTTAATCTTACTCATTCTTCCAGTAAAAGGCACAACAGAAAACAAAAATATTCACCGTGTATGACATTCAAAATAATTCATATATATCACGTAAGTCGTGTTTCCGCTGACAAATGCAAACATACACGGAAACAAATAACAAACGGCGATATTCGCGCCATATATCCACGTCCCGACAAAACGGGTACCAGGTGCTTCGTTGAAAATTTCATAATAGTTTAATTTTCGCGTTCGTCCGTCCGAAAAAGCAGATTTCAACTGCGTGTTAAACGTACGTTACGTACGTTTTAAGTTATGACTCGATTTTGTACCTATTCTTTTAATGGCCGCCATTTTAGATTGGCGGGAAAACGTTCAGCTGTCATGTTTTGAAATGTTTCGTTTTTCGTTGCATGTTATTGAAATTGGAAATGGATTTTTTGTGCTGTTTAAAAAATAAACGTATTTCTTTGTTTTGTTTCATGTAGCGCTTTTCATAAAAATCTCTGCAACTTTCCTACTTATAACTTGCCTACTGTACATGGACACATAGCTTCACACACGCGTATTCGTCATTATACGCTTAGTGCACTAGCTTTTGACGTTTTATAAGTGCGTCCCGACGTAGGCCTATGTGAAATGAAACATTTTGAATTTTGATTGAATTTTGGTGTACGCCTGCGTGAAGCTTATATACAACATGAATTTTAGTTTAAGCGAAACCCAAAACACTTGTCTAGTATTTCTATCTAAAGGATCTATGTATGAAATTTTATAACTGCATCATGAAAAATCGCAAAGTTATAAGCTTGTCATGTTATAGGGTTGTCCACACAAATACATGGTCACCGGGCTATTTTGCTTTGGGGTTATTTTGCTCTCGTACCCAGTTGTGTGCTGATGCATAATGTCAGCTGTGACCTGCCGTAACTTGTTTACTTAGTGTCGGTGGTATCCAACTTTGTCTGCTGTCCAACCGTTTTTAAATATTTTTGGGAAAAAATCAAACATAGTGTAAAAATTATTGAAATCGTTTCAATTACTGATTATGAATAAACTATATTCAGGTTTAGCATACACATACTAAAAATAATGTTGTATACAAAGCTATAAAACTGTAGAATGAATACGAATGACGAATACCTGAAGCTACGCGTCCGTATACAGTAGGCATAAGTAATCGTAGGTCACACAATATTCTTAACATTTAGCCTTATTAATTACTAGCTGCTGCCCGCGACGTCGTCTGCGTGAAGCCTCTACAGCACTAAAAATATCTAAGGTGCCAGTGTCGCTATAGCATTATAATATAAGTTTTTTTCGCAAACAAAGCTAGTGAAGAGAGTTATATGGGAATCCTGCTGAGTTCAGTCATAAGATGTGACTGAAAGAAATAGAGAAAATAATGCAGGAATACATTCCAGGACACAAAAGAGTAAAAATACGTATAAAGGTATCATACCTTACAACACTTCCCTATAAACTATGTTGGTAGTTATGCTGACAGGAGCGAAAATGTAAAGAGAGTCAGGACTGGTGACGCGGGAGCAAGCGACGTACAGTTGCCCGTGTGAGAAGCAACTCGTCCTGAGGTCGAAACCCGCTGCCCTCAGTGTCTGCCCCTGCGACTTATTGATGGTCATCGCGAAGCAAACACACACGGGGAACTGTACGCGCTTGAACTGGAACGGGAAGTTATGGGGTATGAGGGGAATGCGTGGTATAAATACTGCCTCGCTGACGCCACAACCCGTAAGAATTTCCACCTCAATGGTGTGTCTGTGTGGAGCGAGATGACCATAAGGCGGGTCCCGTCACAACTTCGAAGCATAATCGGGACACCGACCTTCAGCTTGATGGTATGCGCCGGAAGCCCACTTGCTGACAGGGAGTTCAGAAATTCCACGGAATAACGTGTGGCATCATCTTGCTCGACAACAGTGTTTATCGAGGTGTAGACCACTTCATTCTTCTCAATTTCCGAGAGAATGCATTCGTTAATTGCTGCGGCCTGATCATTTTTGGGCGTCAAAATGGCCCGCTCGCACACCCAAGAATTCTGCTGGGGCGGTATACGACTGATGTCCCCGTACACACAGTGAATGAGTTTTTTTTAGCTGGATACCACTCTACCGAGAGACTCTGGAAGCACCACCTGTCCACCTCTCTCTTCTGGTAGAGTGCCTTTGCCAAGACTTAGAAGGACATTGGAGAATTCTTGAGCACGTGCATTGCCGCCGAGCCGAGCTCTCATATTAATGATCAAGCGCAGTGTACGAACTCGTGACCACAACGAAGATCGTTTCGACGAAGCATACACCTCGTCAGCCCTCGATCCCCGCGTCACCTCGGGAAGTGTTTGCCGGAAATCGCTACTGAACAGAACTGTGACACCATCCATCAAATGTTAGTTCCTGCAGCTGTCCTGCAGGGTTCTGTCCACGACCTCAACTGCCTTCCTATTGGCCATCGTACACTCATCATCAGAGAGCAATCCTTGAGCACGTGTCCCTAATCGCTGTTACGTGACACACCACAAACAGGCGTTTTGGCGCTCTCTAAATCGATGAGAATTTTTAACATGGCATGTGCTATCTTGCCTTCCGGAAGCAGTGTGGCAGCGATTCCCGACGACGCTACAGCAATAACAATTTTGCCTTGGCTCCTGACCTCTGCAAGTATGCCAGTGGTAACAAATGTTTTTCCTGTTCCACCAGGAGCAACCAAAAAAAACATTTTACCCTGGTTTTGCCCAACGCTTTCAAGGACGGTGTCATAAATTTGGTTTTGCTCTCAAGAGAACAAAGCGACTTGGTTGTTTCGTATTCGTTTGTAGCGTTATACTCCCGATTTCCACGGTCTTGATGTGGTGATGATTGGAGAGCTGGTAACCCATATTCGATCAGTGGATTGCCGCCGATAGAAATGACCACATTTTGAAGTGAACTGAGACAGGTGTTCAGCACGCGTTCATCAGTTACTTCGACTTCGTCTCTAGTAGCACGCCTCAAAGTTCGTAGAAAATCTTCAGACAGATGATGGCGATACATCTCCCACAAACTTGTCCCTCAAAGCTACCGGGTTCGCGACTCCACAAAACACCAAGATGACGGCAAGCAGATGACGCATGTGGCTGGGACTGTCACTGACGCTTGCCTCTGCGAGGGTGTCATCCCAATTAGGCAAAAGGCTGCGCAGTAAGTGGGATACTCCACGCCATCAAATGTCCTCAGAAAGGCGAAAGACGTTGGGCCTGGGACAGTGTGATGTAACAACCGCAGAAAATAGCATTCGCCACTCTTCGGGTGCACGGTATAAACCCTACCGAATGCGATGTCCTTGAAAATTCCCGGAAAACCTTTCACAGCACCTCCTCGTCGATGTGGGTTGAATACACCCCTTTGCTTGTCGTACGTGTAATATGAAGGCACCACGTCATACGTAAGGGATTTCGCAAACTGGTCGACTTCACAGAATCTGAGAAATGCCACCATGTAATACCTAACACCGCATTTTTTTTAAATGGTCTTCCTCAACTCTGCTCAAGATTTTGGAACTTGAATTTGTCAAAACGAACAAAATGAAATGAAGAAAATGCACATTACCATCTATGAATTTTAAGAATAACCAACTACTAACCTCGCCAACATGATCAAATTTAAATGATTAATTTCCAAAAACTGTTAACATATAACTTGATTTAATTTTGATGAAATCTCATAGATGGCGCTGCTTTAAAATTGTGTTTATACTACTAACATTCATTAAACTATGTTTCTTTGCCCAAGTTACTTTAATGGCGTAGTTTTTATAGTGTAAAGCTAGATAATAGCATGACTTACTCAAAAACAACATTTAAATTTGCGTCCTTATATTAGACGCTGTCACAGAATGCGTAAGAAAAATAAAGATTCACAGCTCCTCCCCCGTAGGTGATAGCGTGATAATATGTAGCCTATAATGTTGACTCGACCTCTTAGTAATATTCATGCAAAATTTGAAGTAAATCCATGCAGTACTTTTTGAGTTTATCCCGGACATACATACAGACAAACAGACAAAAATTCTAAAAACTATATTTTTGGCTTTGGTATCGATTGTAGATCACGCCCCAAGTATTGTTTTAAAAAAATATTCAATGTACAGTTTTGACATTCCTACGATTTTATTATATGTATAGATAATATCATTCACTAACACACTTCATCAACTATCATTAATGAAACATTAAGTCAGTTAGGTCCAGTTAATTACTTGATATAATTAGTAGGTAAGTAATAAATAGTATCTACTATTGAAATCGATGAAAAGACCTTACTCATACAAACAAAGTAAATACCTAATGTAGGCCCAAGTAAACATTAAATATATGATCAAGCGAAAGCTCAAAAGAACTATTTATGCACGGTCAGCTAGAAAAGTATATGAAGGCATCGACATTAAAATTTAATACATATTTCGATGATATTTTAGTGCGATATGATCAAGTTTGTTGGCACCATATTTATCAACTAGCTGACCCAGCGAACTTCATACCGCCTTATCTTTTGATATAGTCAACCGATTGAGATAAAACAAAGCCTAAGTAATATATCAAGTTACACACAATTTTAATGTATAAAAGTTATCTGTATCGATTTCGTACATTTTACGTGATGCGCGCACAACTAAAAACTTCTACAGATTTATTATATATATGGTGACTGGCAATTAGTGTACGATACTTAAACACGTGAAAGTGCTCATGATAACAAACAATTTTTACTATGGGACCAAAGTCAAAATCGCGAAAAAAATATCACCAGTTTTTTTCGCGATTTCAGGTTTGTTCCCATAGTAAAAGTCACTAATTACCAGTCACCCTATATATAGATTTTAATGTCAACCACGTATTTTTATAATAAATTCTTTTAATTTTGGGCTTGCACAGAGGGATTGTTTATAAGAGTCACCGCAGCCGTGAAACTCATAAGGCAACTAAAAGTCTGACACAGACTGGAGAGAGAGGGCATCTTACACAGAGCGGAAGAAGTTATTCAATGATATCACAAACCAAAAAAATATATTGGACTGAGGGATATATTGAACCAACCCTTGTAGACAAACCTTCATTACGACATACAGTACGGCCGACGGATCTTGGTGAGCCTGAACATAGCCTCTGCGCATGTACACTCGTAAAAAAAACTGTTATTGACATTTTTTTTTAAACCAAAATGCGAATAAAAATGTACTAAATACAGGGATCAAGTACAAATAAAACAAATATTGAAATATTTTGAGACAGAAAGCTACAAAAATAACATCTTCTTCCTGCCCTTATCCCATATTACTTGGGGTAAGCGCAACACGTTTTCTTCTTCCATTCTGTCCTGTCACCCGTTTTAAACTATCACTAACTTCCTTGTCTTTCATATCACTTCTCACACAATTCATCCATCTTTTTTTCGGCCTTCCTCTCCCTCTCCATCCATCTACATGTATACTCAAAAGCTACAAAAATAACATGAATTAAACAAACTCGCCAAGATCCGTCGGCCTTATGTACATAAACTAAAGTTTACATAGCGTTTACAAGTAAAAAACCGAACTATGTTCCCAATTCAACGAACGAGGTATCATTGTACTTACTATATAAGTACTATCTATATATATAAAAGAAAGTCGTGTTAGTTACACCACTTATAACTCAAGAACGGCTGAACCGATTTGGCTGAAAATTGGTGGGGAGGTAGCTTAAAACCAGGAGACGGACATAGGATACTTTTTTTAAATTTTTTTTTTTTAGGGTAGAGTAGAGTAGAGTAGGGTAGGGTAGAGTAGGGTACAGTAGGGTAGAGTAGGGTAGGGTAGAGTAGAGTAGAGTAGGGTAGGGTAGAGTAGGGTAGAGTAGGGTAGAGTAGGGTAGAGTAGGTAGAGTAGGGTAGAGTAGAGTAGAGTGTGGTTGGGTAGAGTAGGGTAGAGTAGGGTAGAGTAGGGTAGAGTAGGGTAGAGTAGGGTAGAGTAGGGTAGAGTAGGGTAGAGTAGGGTAGAGTAGGGTAGAGTAGGGTAGAGTAGGATAGAGTAGGGTAGAGTAGAGTAGGGTAGGGTAGAGTAGGGTAGAGTAGGATAGGGTAGAGTAGGGTATAGTAGGGTAGAGTAGGGTAGAGTAGGATAGGGTAGAGTAGGGTATAGTAGGGTAGAGTAGGGTATAGTAAGCTGAAGTAGGGAAGAGCGGGAGCGAAGCCGCGGGCAAAAGCTAGTACTTGATAAATGAGAATACTTCACAACTCAAGTACTCAGAAGTGATAGCTTTGACCTAGAATCTAGGTTACCAACAGGCTGCAGGTAAAAAATACGCTAGACTTTATAACAAGTGGAAAATGATACGGTTCTTGAAAGGGATGAAAACTATTCATTTCACGTTTTCTGACTTTGTAGGTTTTCTGATTTTTAATAATCATTATTTTGTAAGTAATCTTAATAAATCAATGTAATTTAAAACTGTCGTGACCAAAATTATTATTAACTAGCTTTTGCCCGCAGCTTCGCCGCGTACCTATATAAAATGTAGCCTGTGTCACTCAGGAATAAAGCAGCTTTCTATCGGTGAAAAAATTAATATGTTTTTATTATTATTATTATTTTAGCAATCGTACCAGTACTTTTAGAGATTACTTCCTACAAACAAAAAAAAAAAAAAAATAACAGACACATAAAAAAAAAACAAAAAACGAATATTTCGACACTTTGCAAGGAATAAAAAATCATAGAGTACCTTCCGTTGACCTAGAATCCTGGACTTTGGCATAAAGTCTCAGACAGACACAGGTATAGGAATAAAACTGAAACCAGCTTTGTTGTCATAGTCTGCTCTGTCGGCTGATATTGTCATTTATGGTTGATCTTATATAACCAATGAGTGAACCAACCGTCAGCTGCTTCGTGTGTCACTACTGTGCGCTCGGAGGACACGGTGGAGCACTTAGTAGAGGTGTGCCCCGCTTGGGTAGAGCATCATCGTGCCCTCGTGGGGACGATCAGCGGCGGCGATCTCTCGCGCCAGGCTTTGGTACAGGCCATGGTCCGGAGCGAGGAGGACTGGCAGGCGGTCGCCTTCTTCTGCAAAGCAGTAATTCTAGCAAAGGAGGAAGCCGACCGCATCAGGCAACGGCGCTTACAGCGCCCCAGCCACCGCCTGGATTCCGATCCCGATTTCCGGCCACCGTAGGAGCGAGCTTGCGGACGGCGGTGGGTAGCTCGCTGTCCGACCGTCCGGTAACTGTCCGGATCGAGCCCAAGTCGTCGACGGCGCGCGCTGTTCCCGTGCGCCTCAAGGAGTTGTCAGCCCAGCCAGGTCGAAGCCTATTGGGGCCAGGGTTACCCGAAAGGGAAGCTTGCAGAGTTGCTAGCCTGTCGGTTTTCTACCGGTTGCATTTCGGGGAGTGTGCATCGGAATTACATAACCTAATGCCGCCTAGCCCGTTCCATCATCGGACAATCAGACGTACGGCGAAGCGCCACCAGTACATGGTGGATATCCCACCTACACGCATAAAACGTTTTGTGAACACATTCATTGTGCGTGCAGCTAGGGAGTGGAATTCCTTGCCAGAGTCTGTGTTTCCTGATAGCTATTACTAGAATAGGTTTATTCTAGGTAATCGCGTTCCATCGTCGACCGCCCGCCTCGTCGGGCGCCTAACACGGGTGGGGCCGGACCTTTCGGACGGACAGTTCGGCTTTCGCAGGATGCGCTCTACAGTGGACGCCATCATGCGCGTGCGAGCCCTCACGACGGGGGATGCGGTGTCCCGGGGCAGGTGTGTCGTGGCAGTGTCCTTGGACATTGCCAACGCGTTCAACTCCCTGCCCTGGAGTACGATCCGGAGGGCACTCCGGTACCACCGGGTGCCCGAGTACCTCTGTCGAGTGGTCGAGGCCTATCTGTCAGAGAGACTAATAGTCTACCCCGGTCACCAGGGAGACTGGAAACGTCGAGAGATGTCGTGCGGTGTTCCGCAGGGGTCGGTACTAGGGCCACCCTTGTGGAACATCGGGTACGACTACGTGCTGCGCGGCGACTTCCCTGACGGGGTCAGCGTGGTTTGCTACGCAGACGACACGCTGGTCCTAGCGCAGGGAGAGTCGTACCAGGCGGCGGTCGCTCTAGCGACACGCGGGGTTACGATGGTCGTTGATCGGATCCAGGAGTTGGGACTCGAGGTAGCGCTTCACAAATCCGAGGCGATGTGTTTTCACGGTCGTCGGTCTCGGAACGCGCCGCCATTGAGTTCCCAACTAACGGTAGGAGGAGTTCACATCGGTGTCGGGTCGACGATGAAGTACCTGGGACTCGTCCTCGACAGCCGGTGGAATTTCGTGGAGCATTTCCGACGTCTGGCTCCCAAACTCAACCGGGCTGGGGCTGCGCTCAAGCGGCTCCTGCCCAACCTTGCGGGTCCAGATGCCTCCTGCCGGAGGCTCTACGCGGGGATCGTTCGGTCCATGGCCCTCTACGGGGCGCCGGTGTGGGCGCCGTCGCTGAAAAAGCAACCGGCGGCCATACTGAACGCCTGCCAGAGGGTCATGGCGATAAGAATGGTGCGGGGATACTGCACGGACTCCCGCGAAGCGGCGAGCCTTCTGGCTGGCCTACCACCGTGGGATCTGGAGGCAACAGTCCATGCACACATGCACGATATGCGCGTGGAGATGCAACGCCAGGGTGAAAGTCCGCTGCCGCGACAGGTCACGGCATGGCGGACAGAGCTCCGGCGGGATCTCATGGTGAAATAGCGTCAACGACTATCGCAACCCAGCGCTGGGCACGCCACAATCATGGCGGTAAGTCCCCTCTTTGAGGCGTGGCTGGAAACACCTCACGGCGTCCTTACCTTCCGCATGACGCAGGTACTCACCGGACATGGTTCGTTCGGGAGATTCCTGCACTCGATTCATGCGGAAGTGACGCCCGGGTGTCGCCACTGTGCGGAGCGCCCGGAGGACACGGTGGAGCACACAGTCGAGGTGTGCCCTGCTTGGGCGGAGCATCGCCGTGCCCTCGTGAGGGCGATCGGCGGCGGAGACCTCTCGCGCCGGGCCTTGGTTGAGGCCATGGTCCGGAGCGAGGAGGAGTGGCAGGCGGTCGCCGACTTTTGCGAAGCAGTAATGCTCGCAAAGGAGAAGGCCGAACGCATCAGGCAACGGCGCTATCGCCGCCGCCGTCGCCGGGATTCTGATCCCGATTTCCGGCCAACGTAGACGCGGGCTTGCGGACAGTGAGCAATGGGTAGCTCGCTGCCCGGCCGTCCGGTAACTGTCCGGACCAAGTCCAAGTCGTCGACGGCGCGCACTGTTCCCGTGCGCCTCAAGGAGTTGTCAGCAACAGCAGAGACCCAGCCGGGTCGAAGCCTACTGGGGCCAGGGTTATCCGAAAGGGCGCTCGAGCCCCGGTATGAAGGCTAGAAGGAACGGGGTGGGTCTTTTAGCCAGTAAGAGTCTGACACTATCTCCCGCTCCTCCCAAGGGCGGGGGATGTCAATGCATGATTTTTCCCACCATAAAAAAAAAGGTGAGATAGCAGTCAAGCGCGAACCTAGTTGCAGTAAAAAAAAGCTCAGTCCCGGTACGAAAGGCAAGAAGAAACGAAGCGGGTTTTTTAGTCAGTAAGAGTCTGACACTATCTCCCGCTCCCCCCAAGGGTGGGGAATGTCATTTGGATGATTTTTACCCACCATAAAAAAAAAACCGTCAGCTACTCAAGTAGCGGTGGGTGCGAGTGTGGGTGGTTCCGGAAGTGACAAAAAATAAATAAAAATTAAGTCATAGTACGCCAGCTGAAGCTTTTTTCATAGATATTTTACGTCATCCGACTCGCACTTGCCTAGGCTTTTTTTAATGTGATCAAATCACTAGAATGTAAGTCAATGGACCAAACGCAGTATGACAAAATAATACCGCAGAGATCCGTATGTGGTAGTCATCTCATCTTGACATATCTATTTACATCTATACATAGAATTAAAATTGGAATGTCTGTTTGTAGTATTGAAATAACTTTTTACTCTGTCCGGGCTAATCTCTGAAATGGCTGGACCGATTTTGACGGGACTTTTTTTGGCAGGTAGGTAGCTGATGTGTTGTAATAAGGAGTAACATAGGCTACCTTTTATTTTAGAAAAAATAAACTCAAAACCTGTAGTCTACGCGAACGAAGTCGCGGACACAGCTAGTAAGAAATATAATTCCTTTGCAAACATTAATATGACAGTCTTCGCATGAGCAATGTCTTTGGTATGAACCAAAGACATCAAATATGTAATCATTTTGACTTTAATTTATTCAGGATTATGATGCACACTCTTAAATGTAGGTTAGGTCTATACTCTAAGTCCTTTTGAAGGTTTTCTCAATTCCAATTGATTCCAAGGGAGAAAATTCAAATATCGGTTACATTAGAAAAACCGCTGCAACAATGTTAATTAGGCTTAGGTAGGCTTCCTCACGAAACTGCAATACGACGCGATACGACGCGACACAACGCCACCCTGCGATGCGATGCGATACGACCCCGTGTCGTATGTTTCTGTAATGCGAATTGCTGCGACAAAGCATCGGTTCAGATGACCATGAAATGTGTGACGCGAATTAATTCGCAAGTTTTTCTCGCATCGTGCAAGCTCGGGGAGTGTGCACTGGAATTGCACAATCTAATTCCGCCAAGTCCGTTCCATCATCGGACCACACGACGTACAGCGTTGCGCCACCGGTACATGGTAGACATCCCACCCATACGCACAAAACGTTTTGCGAACACATTTATTGTGCGTACAGCCAAGGAGTGGAATTCCCTGCCGGAATCTGTGTTTCCTGATAGCTACAACTTAGGAGTCTTTAAGTCGAGAGTGAATAGGTTTCTTCTAGGCAAGCGTGCTTCATCGTCGACCACATCATCGCTAACCATCAGGTGAGATAGTGGTCAAACGCAAGCCTATCATTAATAAAAAAAAAAAAAAAAAAAATCGAAGATTTTTACAATGCGATTGCGCATCGCAGTTTTGTTTTTTGGCCCTGAGTCAGAGGCAATAACTTAGAATATAGAGGGGTGGCCGCGTGGTTCGAATACGAGTTGTAGGTCGTGGGTTCGAACCCAGCCAGGCGCATTACTTTGTGTAATTTATTTCATGAATACTGCTCTCAAAACGGTGAAGAAAAACATCGTCAAGAAACCAGCATGTCTTAGAACCAAAAAATTCGAAAACATGTGACATCCTTTAACCGTCATTGGGCCCACATGGTTTACGGCCCATTCTCTCTCCTAGAGGGAGTTCTGAGTCCCAACAGTGGGAACATTATAAGGCCGACTATGCTATGTAAATTATAATGTAATAGTAGAAGAGCAGATCTCCAACGCCTGGGCCAGGTGTGGTTATAGTCCAGGTACACTCAAGTTGAGAAAATGCTAGGTAGATTGATAGGTATGTCAGTATCCTTTATCCTGTGATAGGGTAAATCTAAGTGATTGGTTAAGTAAAAAGTATATGTATAATATATACTTTTATTTTCCTTATAGTTTTATGAGGAAAAATGTCTAAATAACTGAAGATCATTACGGTTTCCTGTAATTTTTTATTGATACTTATCTCGTGGCTGTCGCCACGTGCAAAGTTTTGTTTTTTCCGGGAAGGAAAGACACCATTCCGTTTTCAAAACGCTTCCTCACGGTTGAATTTCCTCGAAATTAAGGGTACTATTGGGCACATTCGACCTGCGACATCGATGTGGAAGAGTTTTTTAACGCCATATTTTAGTTTAGCGTAGAGTTTTATTCTTTTTTTTAAATTTACTTTAATTATAGTTACTTAAAGGGTGCCTTTAATACCATGCGGATATGCTCCAAGGCTGCTGCTCAATATCACGCCCCGCATCCCGAATGCGTATTCCATTTCCCCGCATTATAATAAATATTTGTATGAAAAGGGCATTTGCGGAGACTACGCGTGCGGAGCAATCCCGCATGTGTGATGAAATCGACACGATATTAAAAACACCTTAAGTCTGGAAAAAATAATTCAATTACAGATGAAGAAATAGTCTGTTTGAGAAGTTTTTTATTTCCTTCACTCGTTCTTGCTACTCAAGGTCTTGCAACTTGACAAAACATCGAGATTTCTTCGATATGTTCTTTTTTATTTATTAAATGGCTACATCTCCCAGTACAGAAAACTGAAGCGCGCGGCACCCCTTGTGTCTGCCCGGAGAAGCTTGAAGCCGCTTCAAGCGTTTTATTTTTTTTTTGTGGAGGCAACGCCGCGTACGAGCCCCGGAAAAAGGCCGCCTCAAAAAAAAGCTTAAAGTGGCGTTTTTTGTGGCCCGTGTGCGGGGACAGTTAGTCGTCAGTGTGACTTGTTACGGTGCTTTAAAGGCCCCTACTCTCTTGGGTACGGTAAAGACCCATATTATTGAGAGACATCAACAGGATCAACGCCATAATACCCTATAAAAAAGGGAAAAGGGACTGAAAAGACGTAGGAATAGGTAAGTACTTCATTTGTTTGTTGATGTGGCAAATTAATTTGATAAACACGTATTGATAAGTAATACTAGAAAATTAATAAATATATATATACTAACTAGCTGTGCCCGCGAACTTCGTACCGCCTAATTTTTTTTTTTTATTATGAAAAATAGATGTTGGCCGATTCTCAGACCTATTCAATCTGCTCACAAAATTTCATGAGAATCGGTCAAGCCGTTTCGGAGGAGTATGACAACGAAAACTGTGACACGAGAATTTTATATTTACGATATTTTAAAGAGGTAAAGTTAGTTTTTTTCTTGATGTTTTTTTGTTTAGAAGAACTAAACTCTGAAAGGCTTTTACTCGCGTCTTCACCGATTAAGATAGATACATAAAATATAGCCTATGTCACTCGGGAAAAAAGCAGCTTCCTATCGGAGAAAAAATTTTAGCAATCGGACCAGTACTTTTTTTAGTACAAGTATAGACTATAAAGGAAAGAAATAGAGAAAGAAAAGTAGTTATTTTGGCGCACAAAACATTGTAGACAACAAAAACTTAAAACAAACACAAAAAAAAAAGTAATATTGTATGTCTCACGTTTGCGCCAAAAAAGGCGAAATTTGTATGTAATCTTGTATATTTGTGATAGAAATGACGATCCAGAGGTTATGGCCCTGACTTGCGAGTTGTAGGTCTCAGGTTCGAACCCAGCCAGGCATATTATTTTGTAGAATTTATGTCATCACCACTGCTCTTAAAACGGTGAATGAAAGCATCGCGAGGAAGGATGTCCGTCCTAGAACCAAAAATACGAAGACATGTAACATCCACCAACCTGCACTGGAGCTAACTAAAGAGTAGACCGGAATCCTAATCCCATTATAAGGCTAATTATGCGTTATGCTACGCTACATGTATATTTGTTACTCTTTCACTCTTATACAGCTGAATGGGCCATGTATCACTGAATTTAGAAGAAGGATAGACCAATCCTGGAATAACACATAAGATACTTCTTTATCCTAGGAATAACATACTACCATTAGTAACTTAGTACTTTCACGCGGGTAAAGACACTTCTTCTTCTTCTTCCTGCCCTTATCTCATCTTATTTGGGGTCGGCGCAACACATTTTTTTTCTTCCATTCTACCCTGTCACTCGTCATGCTATCACTAACTTCCTTTTATTTCATATCGCTCTTCACGCAATCCATCCATCTTTTCTTTGGCCTCCCTCTACCTCTCCACCCATCCACATGTATACTCATAACTCTTTCAGTAACATGCATTTCATCCCTCCTCTTTACATGACCATACCAAAACAAACGATTAAAGCCACCTGCAGAAGCTAATAATATCTAGGTACATATTTTAAGGTACAATAAGAAACTAATAAAATCGAGTATTAACAATATGTAATAAAAAGAAATTAAAAAATATTAATTACTAGCTTTTGCCCGCGGCTTCGCCCACGTACATAATTTTGTCACTTAGGAATAAAGCAGCTTTCTATTGGTGAAAAATTTTCGCATCCGGACAAGTACTTTCAGAGATTACAAAAAAAAACATAAAAACAATTTCACCACAGTATAATATTAGTGTGTATATAACGAAGCCTAAACTAAGTTTGGGAGTACATACTTTAAGTAATAGTTCCGAATTTTGCGCTTAAAGGAAAAGTTACTCTCAGCTTCTTTGATATCAAAGAAAAGCATATTCTAGAATTTAGACTTATGAAAATTGCTACTATCATCGTGGGAACAACACTGAATTATAAGTATAAAAAAACTGCTGTCTCAAAGGAACATACAACACTAACATGACGCAATTTATGGAACACTATTTATTAAATAGTTCTTTGGTGTTCCCTAGGCGACAGTTTTTCATATTCAAGCTTAGTACCTACTAGATAGTATCAGAAGCCTAAATTATAGCTACATTTTGTGTACCTAAAGGACATCCGTGTCTATTTCGTGGCCAGATCTTTGAAATTGATCACTTTTCTGATAGCTACAACGCGGGAATCTTTAAGTCGAGAGTGAATAGGTTTCTTCTAGGTAAGCGCGTTCCATCGTCGATCGCATCGTCGCTTTCCATCAGGTGAGATAGCGGTCAGGCGCGAACCTATCAAACATAAAAAAAAAACTTTATGATATGGCCAACTAAAACTAGCCAGCCTTTAGAGCAAAGAGCCTTTAGAGTAGAGAAACAAGCCTATAGAGCAAGGAGATTTAAAGAGATTAATCTCTACCCATGACAACCTGTAATTGGCTCAATGTTTCTAATACTGTTGTTATCCATTTGTTATAGCTGTTAGTTCTCCTATCATTAAATAAATAAACAAATAAATATCTTTGCTTTAGACCTTTTATATTACCAATCGAGGATTTAAAACCATGTTTAAAATCAACGGAACGAAAGTAGGTACGTAGGTAATGTACCAACATGTCCCTTTGGATAAACTAGGCATTTAAAAATTACTTAACACCTAAAAAGGGGTCTAATACCCAGACGAGAATAAATATTTAAAGCAAGCCAGACAAAGTTATTCAAATATTTGTTAAAGTCAGAAG
Organism: Mythimna albipuncta; assembly: GCA_929112965.1. NCBI lineage: Eukaryota > Metazoa > Arthropoda > Insecta > Lepidoptera > Noctuidae > Mythimna > Mythimna albipuncta. The sequence goes on from OV815973.1 coordinate 7,574,346, forward strand.
TTAAACCCCGACCTTAGACGTACAAAGCTAATTCCTGATTATTTACTAACTGCGCAAGCCAAGTTTGCAAAGGTTATTTAAAAAAGCAGGATTTTGTAAAAACACTGCAGGACAAAAAATATAAATATTTTTATAAAGAATAGATGAACATTTTAAAGAGGTTACTTATGTAAGTAGGTAGTAGTTAATTAAAACGGTACCAGTCTAATTAAATTAGTTAGAACATAGAAAGAGGGTAAACTACATAATTTTGGCAATTTCTTTTTCTTATTTAATGGTTAGTTATTTTTAATTGTTAATGATTGAAATTGTATAAGATAGGCCTTATAGGAAGGCCTAAATTCAACCCTTGATTGCGTTTGGAGTTTCCTTGCGTGATCGTACCTTTTTTTTTACGGTGGGAAAATCATCCACTAACAACCCAAAAAAACATGAAAGTATGAAGTCGTTTAGTTCTGGTGAAGAGTTTTTTTCTACTACCACGTGAACGTCTTCAGCTGTCTAACAAACCCACCATTTTCTCATAACCACTAAAGGGTGAACACCATTATTAAGACAGGCCTGTTGGTCTAATGGTTAGTGACCCTGACTGCTATGCCGGAGGTCGTGGGTTCGATTCCCACCAAGGACAAATGTTTGTGATCATTTGTTCTGTATCTGGGTGTAATTTATCTATAATATGTATGTATTTAGAAATATATAAGTTTGTTTATCAGTTGTCTTGTACCCATAACACAAGTTCTGCTTAGCTTGGGACTAGACGGCGCTCGCTGTGTGATAGATGTGGAATATTATATTATTTTTACAATAAGTTTTCAAAAAAAAAAAAAATAAAGCCCTTCTTTATTGTATTGTACTTTTTTTCTTGGAGCACAGAAAAAGAAGCTCGCGCCGTGCGCATGAAAGGCTAGTTACGACACTGCTCGTCCCATGGCTTCCTCTATTCTTTTTAAAATCTCTAGTTTACCATTTTGTGATAATCTTACTCCAATTTACTTGATTAGATACTTTGCAATATGTGGCCCAGTCATCTTCACATAAATTGATCTATCTTAACAACACACAAAAATTGCAATTGCAAAAAAAAAACTTCTCTCATTGGATAAAAAACTTTTTACAAAAGTCAAATAAAGCAGAACACTGTACATTCGACTGCAGGTTTAAGTTTAAAGTTTAGTCCAAAACTTCAATGTAAAGTGCTTACCTTTTGCTTTGCAATTGCAATTTTTATTAGATACTTTGCGATATGTGGCCCAGCCATCTTCACATAAATTGATCTATCTTTACAACACACAAAAATTGCAACTGGCAAAAAAAAACTTCACACATTGGATAAAAAACTTTTTACAAAAGTCAAATAAAGCAGAACACTGTACATTCGACTGCAGGTTTAAGTTTAAAGTGTAGTCCAAAACTTCAATGTAAAGTGCTTACCGCATCCCACAAGGGAATTATAAACTTTGACGGCCATATAAACTTTTAATGAAGCATTTTTATGTTACAAGCACCGTTGTCAGCAATGTTTAACTTGTAGACTAAAGATATAAGATTATACATTTTATGTAAAGGAGTTGTTTTTTAGACGGAACAAATATTTGAATGGTCTACAGATATTTGTTCCGGGTCTGGATGTCTAGTGTAGGTATGTGAGTTTACATGTTCGCGAATGCAGTCATGCCACAGGTACCGGCACGAATCTTGAGCGCTCAGCGTCAGAGTGGGGATCGCTTTGCGCATTCCATACATTGGCGAGCCAATCGTCCTCGTTGTTAGATACATGCAGCAAGTGCAGGAAATGAATCACAAGTGACGTCTATGACACCATGGCGCGGAGAGCTAATCACTGACACTCTCCGCCCCCGCGTCTCACTTCACACCACTAAAGAGACCGAATATTTGACTTCTGCGCAACTTGAAGCCAACGCTCAAAATCCGTTCTGGTATCTGTACATCCGTTCTGGTATCTGTACAGGAATAATTCCTAGAAACAACGTTTTTGTTACAAAAAACTAAATAGGTATATACTGTACTTTAGCTGCTACCAGCGTCATCGCCCGCATGAAAGAAAAAATATAATAAAGTCTATCCCACTCATTAAGAATGTAAAAAAATACAAAAAATCTTTCCTCTTTAAAACTCCCTTCTGGGGCACTGGGGTCAAACTCAAGTGCGCGTGCCCTGGGCCCCCAGAGGGCAGCAAAAACTTAAATTATTTTTTATATTAAACTTAGTTTTTAAGTCACTAACAATTGTGTTGACCAAATGTCTGAAATAAAGAGATTTTATATTATTTTATAAAATGTTATCACTGAGACAACAGACTAGCAAAAGAGAATCTTTCAATCTCAGTTAATACTAATTAATAATGAACTTCTATAGATAAAGGAAAACCTAAAGCGTCTAATAATAAGTTGCTTTAATCTCGATAAGCCTGCTTAGCTAACCTTTCAACTTAATAAAGTGGAAACGCAGATTATATTGGAAAAGTTCATCCAATATTTGAGGCAGATAGAATTAAACGAAAACCATTACGTTTGCTAAAAAAAAACCAAGTTTGCTGAATGTATTAGAGGGCACGGCAGTGGCCCCACCAAGGCGAGCAAAAAAAGTGACACGGCCGTACCATTCTTTTCTCGGAACACTTCAGGCTAAAGTTAGAAGCCCGCACCACATATATATCGCAAGTAATACGTATTATATTAAATTGGATCGTACAGTCCGATTGCCAAGTCAATCTAGGTCATCAAGGTCCCATAATTATCCGACTAAATTAACCGACTTGGTAGTACATGGATCTCACAACTTTTTACTGTAGAAGACCTTAGTTGCGGGCCTTGATTTTTTCACAAGTTACGTTTTTGATGGCATTTTCTTTTCTAAGAACGTAATAATCCTGGCTGACAGGCCAGAAAGGTAACAATTTACAACTACAAGTTCGTCTTTACTTTCTCAAGTTACGCCCCGACCCGAGATTTTTTCCACAGACAGCAGGTTATATTTTTGAACGGAGCTCCTCCAAAATGAGCTCTTAGACAAAGTTATACATTTTCTAAGGGTTCATAAAAGAAATTGACTTAAAAATACTGACCTACGGAACCTTAATCTCGACGGAGACGGGACTGGTACCCTGCGAATAATCTTGTTTATTTTGTCCCAGTTTAATGAGATTGCTTCGCTATAGCAGTCTCGTCACTACGTCAACTACGAAAGCTGTCAGACACCAAAATGTACTTTATTCCCTTTTTGAAATATTGCTTTTTTTTGACAAGTGAAAAGGACATTGCATTAGGCCGGTTCCGGACGAGATATCGTCGGCCTCACAGATTGATATCATGTGTTAAGTGACGGATTGCAAGACCGATCGTGGGCAGTCCGGCATAGAGAGTGACCTATTTCCGACGCTATTTTATGCTTTGGGACTCAGTGATTTCCTTCCATTTATTCAGAAAATGTTGAACAAGAACGCGGAAAAGATATTACCTACCAAGTACTAGTCTTGGTTGAGTTACTCGTGATTAACTTCATGAATTTCCCATTTTTGTATCCCTGAAATCCCCGGACTACAAAGCAATCGTTAATAAGATTACATTAGCAATTTTATTGCTCAATTTTGCCTGAAATGATTGCTTGGTATTGATTAACTGGGTAAAGAAGATGACAACCTATGATGACAACAAAATGGAATAGGTATAAATATAAATGCCAATGACTTCTCCGTATCTTCTTCTTCTTCCTGCCCTTATCCCATATTACTTGGGGTCGGCGCAACATGTTTTCTTCTTCCATTCTGTCCTGTCACCCGTCAAACTATCACTAACTCCCTTTTCTTTCATATCACTTCTCCGTATGAAAGTAGAAAATAATCTTAAGGTAATATACTCCCAAGATCATTATCAAAATTTCAGACGAAAGACATCTACTATTGGACATAGGCCTTCTCCAAGCCTCGCCACAACGACAGATTCTGTGCATCTCGCATCTGTAGCGACATCTATGGCGCCACATAAGAACTACAAAAAAGTACGAAATCTTCCATCGCGCAATCAAAGTTCTCCGCGTGATATGAATATATTCGACAGCCCAAAATCAACCGTCGGGCAGTTAGATACCAGACATAATAACCGTCTGGTCAGAGGATCCTCCTTTTTTGGTATGGTTTGGGGGAGTTTAAGCTTTAAATGTTAAAATGTCAGTGGTGTGAGCGAGAAAGAGAGATGGAGCTATACACCATATAATAACACCATTTGTCACTATAACAGTTCAATTTAGGTCGTAAAATGGATCGAGATAAGAGCTCGTGGTAGCACTGCTGTACTCTGTCACCCGTGGATCGAATTTCATTCAAATCATTTCAGTCGTTTCTACGTAAACCCTACAATCTCGGCTCAGTGGTGGCCGAGTGGTAATGGCCCCGGCTTACGTGTTGTAGATCGCGGGTTCGAAACCAGCCAAGCGCATTACTTTGTGTAGGTAATTTATTTCATCACCACTGCTCTCAAAACGGTAAACGGAAACATCGTGAGAAAATCGCCAAGGTTCTAAGAGAACCAAAAATTCGAAGACATGTGACATCCACCAACCCCCTGCTGTTGCTCACGGGTCGAAGCTTACTGGGGCCAGGGTTATCCGAAAGGGCACTCGAGCCCCGGTATGAAGGCTTGAAGGAACGGGATGGGTTTTTTAGTCTGACACTATCTCCTGCTCCGCCCAAGAGCGGGGGTTGTCATTGGATGACTTTTCCCATCAAAAACAAAACATGCACCAACCCCCCGCACTGGGCCCGCGTGGTGTATTACGGTTTCCTCTCCTAGAAAGGAGGCCTGAGTCCGAACAGTGAGCATTAGAAGGCTGATTATGCTATTAAATTATAACCTACAATCATACACATTAACACATGTAAACAATACCTAAAGTTCTCTAAAAAAAATAGCGAATAATAAGGGTGAAGGCATTTCCCAGAAAACACGAGTGTTTTAACAAGTTTAATTTTATTCCCTTACGCCACCTTTAATAAGTTTAACAATAAAGTTGTATAAACTTTTTTAAGTGGTCTGAGTTACGGAGTAATTTAGTTAAAATTGTAAATACGAGTTAAATTGTTCTTAACTTTGGGGCATGTATCATCAGCGTCTAAAAGAGTAGGTAGGTTACGGCACAAAATAGATAGGTACAGAAGTCAATCTACATACAAAGCGCGCTCGAGCGACACCGTTCACGGACACGATATCTCGGAGCGTCTCGGCCCGCTCGTCGAACAGTTCCGACTCAAACGCTCATTAGTGTGCGTCCACCACGCGTAGGCATAAAAAGAGAAGTACATACATGAGATTGTCTTCTGCACCTATCTATTTTGTGGTTACGGTCAATGACTTCTAGAGCCAGACACTCTAGAGAATTTCTTGCGATAAATAATTTAGAAATAAAAACTTGCCAAGACCTTATCGACCGACGCGATGAAGGTTCTGTACCATTTATGTCTGTGTCGTCAGTTATTTCTTTATGATCTATTACTTTTTACACGTACATAAAATATAGTCACTCAGCAATAAAGCAGCTTTCTATCGATGAATAAAATTTTGCAATCGGATCAGTACTTTCAGAGAAATCAGAGTTTAGAAGATAAAAAAATAAATATAAAAACAAACTTCACCTCTTTATAATATTAGTGTAGATAATCAGAATAAAATTGACGCTTATAGATGTACTACGCGTTCCAAATGAGAATAGGAGGAGCAGGGGTTGTCATAAGATGATTTTTCCCACAGAAAAAAAAAACCGATTCCTTTGTTTTGACGTCTCGTCATACTGATGTCAAATCGAAGAAATTTTGGCAAAATTAAAGAACTCAGAGATGAGTAAAATTGAAGAACTGGATTCTGATTGAACTTTTATCGTTCACAGTTCATAAATAAATTAAATTTTTCGTAAAATAATTAGGTAATGTTTAAAAAATTCTTTCCTCGATTTGACAGTAACTCATGACGTCACAACATTGGGATCGATCCTATTCTCATTTGGAAAACATATTAGGTAGGATTATAAGTCATCATAATAGAGGTCTTTGTTTTCCAAAGTTTCCTTCAGCATAATTGCTGTGCAGTAACACTTAATTTTTTGGCAAAGTATTTCATACTGTAGATTCAAAAATGTTCATTGCATGCTTAACATTATTATGGATAACTTTTTGCCTGTAAAATAAATAAATTATTATTACTTTGTCGAGCAGATATTTTTTTTTAAACATAAAAAGCTATTATTTTTAATAATTTTTCCAAATCTATCGGATTGTGATTAAAAGTTATTTGATTAATTGATTATTTGAAAATCACCAGGACACTGAAACGCAAAGATCAATTGAAGGAACACAAGTGGGTTTTAGTCAGTAAAAGTCGACACACCCTCCGTCCAGAGTAGGAAAAGTTACTACCAAAAAATACATTTTTTTTTTGTATTTTTTGTTTATTTACAGGACTCGGTAGGAATTTCCCTTGAATTTGGACTTTTTTTCAGACAATTTTTACCGTAATAGTTCAAGCTGTGGGAAATGCAACCTTAGTAACAGAACCCCGTTCAGGATCGTGGAACTCTTTGGACCGGGACTACGATCCCAACTTCCACGTACTTATATATTTTTTAGTATTATTTTGGGAGCAGAAAAAATAAATACAGTTTTTTGGTAGCTGGAAGTTGGGACCGCGGTCCTGGTCCAATGAGCCCCATGACCATTCCTGTTGTTTTTTTTATTCACGTACGGAACCCTAAAAACAATATTTGACAGTGACGTTAGCACAATGGGACAATGTTTTTCAACGCTGACCATTGTCCAGTGCTGTGCCAATCAACGAGCTTTTGTTTTTAATCCCACGCCACAAATTAACACGCTGGTCACACACACACAAAACAAGCGCAATTTAGAAAGGGATTACGTCCACACTGGTGCTTCTGACGTTCTTTTTTAGTTTAATAAAGTATTATATGACAATTTTTCATAATTATTATTATGGTTACTTGCACTTTTCCAATATGTAATATATATCTTTATATATATAATTCTTCTGTGAGTGTGTATGTCACTGAACTTCTCTCAAACGACTGGACCGATTTTGATGAAATTTTTTGTTTGTGTTCAAGGGGATCTGGGAATGGTTTAGATTCACAATTTGGTAGGGTAGAGTAGGGTAGGGTAGAGTAGGGTAGGGTAGAGTAGGGTAGGGTAGAGTAGAGTAGGGTAGGGTAGAGTAGGGTAGAGTAGGGTAGAGTAGGGTAGAGTAGGGTAGAGTAGGGTAGAGTAGGGTAGAGTAGGGTAGAGTAGGGTAGAGTAGGGTAGAGTAGGGTAGAGTAGGTAGAGTTGACAGCTTAGATAAAAGGGAACTATTAGGCGGTACGAAGTTTGCCGGGTCAGCTCGTTATGTATACCTATAGTATACTAGCTATTCTTATAGCTATCTTGAGTTCGTCCGCGGCTCTCAATCCAATCAGAATTAATTAGAATTAATGATTAATTTAATTAATTAAAAATTATAAGCCTCAACATAATCAGGGGTTCAGGGGTCTGCTAAAGCTTCCATGTTCGTCGCCCACATTACAGATGGCTTACAGGCGGTGCTTCGTAAAAAAACAGCATCCCTGTGATCTCAGGTAAAGAGGAGCGCCAAGTCGCTTCTGAGAGTAGTGTCGGACAGAGTGGACAGCCAAATCCTGAGGCAGTGGTCGCTCATGCACGTCCAAAATTATAATAATTTTAAGTTTTACTAACATAGCTTTAAGTTTGTACTAACATAATATGGACTAGTATCATTACTGTGTCTGAAATAAATATTTTTCAATTTCAGTAATGTTCTAAAGTAGTAAAAAGGTATTCTAAAGTCACAGCATTTTTTACTTGACCCTTATAAAATATGTCTTTTATCTGCAAACTAAACGAAACCTATTAGATTTTTGCTACAGGTAAGTACTTTGATCGATAACCTTGGTCGCTCTTAAAAGGCTTACTATATAATAAACCTAAAATTTGAATAGATCACTTTTAATTAAGAGTTTCTAGATAATATTATTAAAAAAAAAAAACTAATAAATCTTTATCCACTTCAATATCAGCAGCGTCCTTTGAAAGCGAATGAGATTACTTTGAACATTTAAAAGGTTAGCAAACTGAATTCGTCGCGCTCTTGAAGCTTTGGTCACAAAGAAAGCGGATTGATACAAGCGGATTAGGACGAAAGCAAAGTACGGGCTGCGGGATTGTTCGGAAGACTTTAACAGCTCGACGTACGGTGAATATCCACCCTTAAGTTGTTAATACTTGTGGGTGATTCGTGGAAACCGAGAAAATGGCTCATTCATCTGGACTAGTTTTCGTGCCTATCTATTTTCTGTCGTAAGCCACTGGGCGCAAATGAGTGCATATACGTTTAGACGGGACTTAAAAACACCTTCATAAAGGTTACAGAATTATAAGTGTTACATATTGAATGTGTAACAGAATCAAAAAAATTACACTTATATATATGTTTTCAATGTGTTAACCCAAAACACTTAAAAAAGTGTAACCGTAACATAACTGTAACAGATATAAAAGTGCTAACAGTGTTAATAAGTATAACAGGTAAACGCAGCGTTGCCAAAGTTACAATTTAGTTATTTATGGTACTGTGCAATTATTTCAGTTACACATATAAACACGTATTAACACTTATAACCGGTTACAGTTTGATTCGGTAGCACTTCGCTACGGTTACAGTTTGAGAGACCTGCATTTAGTGATCGGGATATACAAATAAAAACATCAAATTAAAACTAAAGAAAAAACTTGGCCAGATGAATGAGACATTCTCTCAGTTTCAAAGAATCACTTTTCTACGGTCCGGACTGTATTTCGCGTCTTCGTTTATATTAAATTAAGTACATTGAAGAATTGGACACATTTGCCTGCTGCGGTCTTCCCGACCGATTACAATTTACCATCAAGTGGGATCACAGGCAATCACCAGTTTATATCATTAAAAAAAGTTATCGTGGCACTGGAGCGGAAAGGGTAATTAAGAAACACAGGTGAGTTTTAATTAGTCTGACACGCCCTCTCGCTTCACCCAGGGCGAATCTATTTGATGATTCACCATTGAACATGATTTGTGAACGCATTTTATGATATTCACAATTTCACATTATCTGTCATTCCAGGTCGTTCTTGGCTTCATTTTTATCAATATTTTATGCTTAACATATTTATTCTACATATAGCTAAGGAGACTAATTCCCTACCTACTAGAATCTTTGTTTCCTGATTACTCCAACCTAAGGGTTAAAAGATCCTAAGTCAAGAATGAATAGTTAGTTAGTGGTAAGCATAGCTACACTATCATTAACGACATTATCGCTTACCATCAGATGAGTTAGTGGTTAAACGCGAGCATATAGAATAGAATATAATAGAAATACTTTTATTCGGTACAGACACAGCACAACGGTTATATATACAAAGTAAAAAAGAATAAAAGTACAAAGTACGCCGAGCGCGCCCGCACCGAAAGGGTGACCACCTCAGCATTTGCTGGGCGTTAGACACCCAGCGCTGGTTTTCAGTTGGCACCCTGCAGTGACGCACGGACTAGGGTAAAGCAATATATACTCGTATGTGTAAATGAAATAAATATTGATGTAGTGTACTTACGGGTGTAAACTTTTATTGAAATAAATATCAATAACAAAAAATAGTTTCTCTTAGGCTTCTTCGTCTTTGCAAAAGAGGTAGTCTGAGATTCTCCCCCATAGGAGGTGCCCTTAGGGCGTAGTCGATTAGATTTTAATTTCGATTCTTTAAAGCCTTGGCTGAAGGCTTAACTTTATTAGGGCCACCTCATAGGTGATTGGCTAGAGGCTACTCTAAAAAAAAACAACCTGCTTACTATACGACCGTGCCCTAAATCGGTGCCCAGCTCAGATAGTTCTAAATCTCTGAGTTACACTAATATAGAGAATTAGAGATACATGGGCAAAATTCTGTTGACGATGCGAACATTAATTTCGTTTAGTCTTGCCTCGCTTTCTCTTTTTATCGAGATAAAGATTAAAGCTTTATGTTGTGTAACTCCAATTTGTTACAATAAAATCAACCTAATGGATTTGGGCGCCCAGAGATTTTAAAAAGGACGAAAAATTTCTTGGAAATTCTGTAAAATATATAAGTGGATAAATGTAGCCTTTTTAGCATACCTAAATTTTTTTTTTTCTTTTGTCGTCGCAGTTGGACATTTAGCCAGTACCTAGTAGAATTTATTTAGTTTTTAGGGTTCCGTACCTCAAAAGGAAGAACGGATCACTTGTAGGATCACTGTCTGTCTGTCAAGACCCTTTATCTCAAGAACGCGTGGAAATATCGAGTTTAAAACCACCAAAATCTGCGGTTCCTTCAAACTGTAAAAAAATCACTTCTAAGAAAACGAATAAAAAAGATACGGCGGTTTATGTCGCAAAAAAACGTACATTTTGATCGAAATTCATAGGGTACTTCCCGTTGACCCAGAATCCTGTTTGGCACAAAGCAAGGTCTTATAGCATAGGTATAGAAATAAATCTGAAAACAGTAAGTTTGTTGTTACATAGGCCTACGTCACAAAAAAAAATTGCAATTCGGAAAAATCTTCGAGACTCCATTCGGGAACTGTAGTTAGCACAGAACCGTCAGTGCGCGAGTCCGACTCGCACTTGCCCAGTTTTTTTTTATATTTAAAATCGCTTTGTTTTTCATAGGAACGCGCTTGTAAAACATTCTAATGCTGTAGCGTAGCTAGACGTGAGAGTAGTGGACCCTCGCCCACAGCCTCACAGCCAAAACGGCTCTTTAAAAGAACGAGGGTTTTTTTTATAACTGTTAGGCTCTCGTTTGACCACTATTGCTCCTGACGATGTTGTCGAACACTGGGTTGCGACAGTTGCTGTCTCGTTTTCGAATTTATGAAAGAATAAGCTCGCTGATGTACCTCGCTGATGTACCTTTGCCCACGTCTAAATTAGTCTAGACGACGCCATTATTCTAATGTATCAGGCAGCAATGAATGACCAGCAGCTCTGTAAGTCTGTAGATACCGGTTTTCTGATTCCTGCTTCTTGTTTAATTTTATGTGTGTGAGTGTGTACATAAACTGTTATTTATTTATTTATTATATTCTTTATTGTACATCTGTTAAATTAATAAAAAATATAAGTAGAGAATAGTAAGTAGCGAGTCGGTGTTCTTGAGAAGTCTTCTATACAATTTTTAGCCCTAGTTCTTAGAGAAAACCGCAAACAAATTTCCAGCCGCATATCTTTATGTGTATATATAAAAATGAGTCCCTATTTCCTTGTCCACGCCGTCACGCGTGAACGACTGGACCAATTTCGCTAATTCTTTTTTGTTGTATTCGTTAATGTGAGGAGAAGGTTTTTATGGAAAAAAAGAAAATTCGGGTGTAGGTTAGTGTAGGGTAGAGTAGGGAAGAGTAGGGTAAAGTAAGGTAGAGAAGGGTATAGTAGGGTAGAGTAGGGTAAAGTAGGGTATAGTAGGGTAGAGTAGGAAAGAGCGGGAGCGAAGCCGCGCGGGCAAAAGCTAGTTACTTAATAATGTTATCAAACAAATTATTTTATTTTATTATTCTGGATGTTAGTTATTATAACTGCCCACTGCCAGATAAAAACAACACGAGTGCGCATGTTCGTCACAAAAAAATAATTGGACGGCGCCGACGGGGAAGTCTAGAACTAAATTCATAAAAAAGTGTCCCCACTAGACCCCAGTCAAACTCCATAGGCAAACGTCGGTAGATGTAGCATTCTAATTCAAACCATATAGAGATTAAAGAACAGCTTAAGGCGTAAGTTCCTTGAACCATCTGGCCATAATTATGTGAACGCAACTCTCGCACTCGCCTAGGCAGCAGTACGCAAATCTGTGCATTTATTTGCGGCCAGCAGTGCCCGGAAAGCACTTTAAACCCATTTTCTCTGCGAGAAATTGATTGATTTACATATGCAATGTTCACTTTGAAGAATATTTAACCACCAATTTTTATGTGTAAAAATTTAAAGGTCCAAGCCGTTTCGAAGGAGTAGGGAAAAGTTGCGAAATTGCTAATTTTTTTTTTTTTTGACAAAAGTATTAATTGCACGAAAAAATCAAATGTTGATATTATTGTTCATGAATCTATAATAAACATATATTTTTTTCAAACCAATTGACCTAGCCGTTATGGAGGAGTAGGCCTCAGAAAATCACTATTTTATGGCACTTTTCGGGCGCTTGGCCCTTAAGGCTTATAGTCCCTTGAACCATCTGGCCAAAATTATGTGGACGCACCTCTCGCACCAGCCTAGGTGGCAGTAGGTACGCAAATCTGTGCATTTATTTGTGGCCAACAGCGCCCGGAATCCATTTTCTTTGCGTAATATCGATTGAGTTACTTAAGCAATGTTCACCTTGAAGAATATTTAACCACCCATTTTTATGTGTAAAAATGTTTCTAAAGATCAAAGCCGTTTTGAAGGAGTAGGGAAGAGTTGCGAAAAGTTGCAAAATTGCTAAATATTTTTTTTAGACAAAAGTATATAGCACGAAAAAGTCAAATGTTGATAATGTTGTTCATGAATCTATAATAAACATATATTTCTTTCAAACCTATTAACCTGGCCGTTACCGAGGAGTAGACTTCAGAAAGTCACTGTTTTATGGCACTCGGGTGCTTAGGCCTTAATTTTATTTGCGACAATTTATCATTCATGTAACTACGACTTGAACATGTGTACTATTTTCACCTTATGTAACTTCTAGCAAAAATTACGCGAATAGAGTTGTAATAGAGTAGTTTATTTGTTTACAATCTTATTCAATAAACAAAACACAGTTTGTGAAGATAAAATGACCTGCACAAACAATTTTGGCGTAGTGAAATATTTGTTTTATTGCGATATGCCTATATTTCTCGAATCCTAACATAGTTTGGGATATCAAGCAAAACTAAAATAAATATCAGTCACAGGCTATAGAGACTTACGTATCTTATATATCTTTCACACCGGGCCTTGGTACGAAGCGAGGAAGAGTGGCAGCCGCAAGCGTGAGGCAACGGCCCTCATGCCCTAGCTGCCGACGGGATCCCGATCCTGATTATCGACCACCATAAGCGCGGGCTTGCGGACGGCCAGCAATGAATAGCTCGCCATCCGACTGCCCGGTAATCGTCCGGACCGAGCCCGAGTCGTGGACGGCGCGTATTCTTCCACGGGCGCTTCAAGATGTTAATAAACCGCAGGGCCCAAGCAGGGTTGAAGCCTTCTGGAGCCAAAGGTCTGTTTCTGAAAGGAAGACTCGGCCCTGGTATGAAAGGCAACGAAAGAACGAATGGGTTTTTAGTTGGTAAAACTCTGACACATCCTCGCACTCCGCCTAAGAGTGGGAGTTACCATGAGATGATTTTCCCACTTTAAACAAACGCTATAGAGACTAACATGTCGTTCGGGATAAAAAGGTAACCATGTTATTTTGTACCCAGATAGCGTGCAAGCGTCATGATGAGCGGTTATGGTGTAAAATTATTACAAAAAAACTCACTTTCGAATTGATGACATAAAATAACAGATTATAATATTACGAAAAAATCATCTTGGCTAGTCCATGGAATTTTTGTTCTAAATATCTTTATCTTTTACGCTGCCTGCTCACGTTGACATATAATCGGGCCGATATTTGTAATATTGTTCTGTTTTCTGACCGACTTTTTGTAGGACGTGTGCGTTGCACTATTGTATTGGTATCAGTGTGTTCAATTTCTCTCCTACAAAAAATTGGTCACCAATTTATCGGACGTGGGCGTGCAGCCTTAGATATTTGGTACTTGTTTATGTTGTTCGGTTGAGAAAACAAAGTCGCACGATTGGAACCCTTTTCGTTTTGAACCTTTTTTTTTCTCACACACTTGAGCGCCATATTGATATAGATATTTGCTATAATTAAAAATTACTGTGACAGGTAGGCGCAGTCTATTACGCAGTATATACGACGAGCATCGGGTACATACGCGGTATCCATCGTAAGCGAATCTACGCGAACGCGATTAAGAAGCGAAGTGGCGCGAAAAGAACGAACAATGAATACTTTATTGCGGTGGCCTACGTGACCACCCATACGTAGGTGCGGTGTGGTGATAATCGAAGCGAAGCGAGCGGAAGCAGTTGGTTTGAGGTTTTCACGAAAACTCTTGCGATACAGTGGCTTTATAGAACTTGCGTGAAGTGATGACTTTGCACACACGTATGACATTATAGGCATTCAATTCGCATTAAATTAACCACATCTGAACGCGTTCGTTTTACATCGACTTAATTTACCACGTTATTATTTTGAAATACTTTTAATTAATTATTCCAAATGCACCGGGAGCATTTTCGTAAATACTCATATACTAATAAATTAATGTTAACGCACGCAAAACAGAAGGTCGATGGGCACGAAAGGTTCTGAAGTGGTGACCGTGTACCTGAAGCCGCAACGTTGTAAGGACACCCACAATGTGGGCCCGATGACCTGGTCAGGGTCGCGGGAATCCGATGGATGCGAGACGCACAGGATTGGTTTTAGTGGCGAAGCTTGGGGGAGGTCTATGTCCAATAGTGACTTCATAGAGCTGAAATGTTGAATAAAAAATGAAGAAGAAGCTTATAAGAATTTAATTTAATATTATTATTATCCATTTCAAAAATCAACAAACAATCAGGCCGATACTCACTAAAATTTTCTTTCTCGAACAAAAATAATGTACTACCATCGAACAATAACTGGAAACACTTCGACCTCTTTACAACGAAACTAAAACAATATCAATTGTCTCGAACTCTTGCCTCTGCGAGTTCAATACAATCACTTCTGCAAACAGTTTCAATTCGATAGCCAACGGACTCGACGGTACAACTAATTACTAACACGGATCCTGAACTTACCAAGTTGGGTACTTATTCCTTTCACGACGATTCCCCGATTCCCCCTTCCCGAGCTTGGGGGACTGAATATTCATAACCGGTGAAATATTTACGGGCCTGAGCCCCCATAGGCCATCTTCTACCTCTCCTGGCTTTATCCAGGGTTACCATATCTCAGGAATTGTCCTGAAATTTCAGGATTTTTGGACTCTTCACAGGTTTGCGGCTGGATTTTGAAAATATCATGAAATCTCAGGATTTTTAGAATTTTTAACAAAATATCACTCACATACTTTTTTTTTTAAATTGTTGATAGGGTTGCGCACGACCGCTATATCAACTAAAATTAAATTCTTTTTAAAGGAAATTCCTAAACCCAAGATCATAATCTGCAGTCGTGAACGATATTAGAAAAATTCAAATGAACGGGAATGACAAAATCTCATCTCAACGCTTAGTCATGTGGTTAGAACAAAAACGGGGACGTGACCAACTCGAGGCGTTCGACGCAAGCGAAACGGTTGTAACCTGACTAGGGGGGAAGGCCTTTTCTCCGGACTTTCCATTTGTTCATCTGGTAACCCTAGCCTTATCTGACTAAGTTTGAGGTAATTGCGTTCAACTTGCAACTAAACGGGACACTATTAATTTAATTGTGATGTATTAGCAATGTTTTAGTTGTGATTTCCTGTTGGAGTTGTGGATTTTGTGGTATCAGAGGCATTCGCCTTTTGGGATTGCTTTGATGTTGATTGATTTGATCATTTATTGAGGGCAATAAGGCTGATTTCTGGCTAAAAATAAAGCTCTTGTGGAAATTTAAAAGCTATATAGGTACTACAGTAATTAAGGAATTCCTAAGAATTTATTTATCACCGCGGGGCTGAATAGCAAAGGGTAAATATGAACCATTTTTTTTTTTATAAATTTGGGACTTCATCCAATGACAGGCCTGTTGGTCTAGTGGTTAGTGACCCTGACTGCTATGCCGGAGGTCGTGGGTTCGATTCCCACCCAGGACAAATCTTTGTGTGATGAACATGATCATTTGTTCTGTGTCTGGGTGTAATTTATCTATAGTATGTATGTATTTAGAAATATATAAGTATGTTTATCAGCGGTCTGGTACTCATAACACAAACTCTGCTTAGCTTGAAACTAGATCGCGTCGTGTGATAGTTGTGGAATATTATATTATATACTATATTATATAATGACTTCACCTGCTCATAACTAGAGTTGTGTCCAACTTTTACTGACTAAATATCTCCTATATTTTTCCCTACGACAGCAAAAGCTGACATCTCTTTAAGGCGCTCGTATAACACTACCCGCCGTCGACAACTCGAGCAAAATCCTTATTAGACGGCCGGACAGCGAGCTGCTCGTAGTCCACAAGCCCGCTCCTACGGTGGCCAGGGGTCGCTCTACGACCCCTGACGCCCGAGGCGTCGCCTGTAACGGTGGCTGGCGCCTGAATATCACCGTCCGTCCTTTGCTAACATTACTGCTTTGCAGTAGGAGGCGACTGCATCTCATTCAATCTTGTTCCGGACCATGGCCTAAACCAGATCCTGGTGCAGGAGGTCGCCGCCACCGAGAAAAAAAACTCGATGGGTTTTATTCAATACAAATGTGACGCTCTCTCAATCCACCCAGAGCGGAAGAAATTGTGGGCTTGCGGATGCAATGGGTAGCTAACCGCACGGTGGT
This sequence comes from Mythimna albipuncta, assembly GCA_929112965.1. Taxonomy (NCBI): domain Eukaryota; kingdom Metazoa; phylum Arthropoda; class Insecta; order Lepidoptera; family Noctuidae; genus Mythimna; species Mythimna albipuncta. The sequence continues at coordinate 7,591,008 of OV815973.1, forward strand.
CTGATAACCTGACTAAGCCCGAGTCATCGACGTCGTTAGTGTTCCGCGCGCCCCTCAAGGAGTTGTCGGTAATGAAAGGAAAACCCGGTGTCAAAATATGAGTGGGTTTTATTCATTAAAAATTAAACATTATATACCACTCCGCCCTAAAGCGGTAGAAGCCATTTAGTGAAAGAAGTTATTAGTTAATTTCCCACCACAAACAAAAGAAGCCTACTTAGAGGCCAGTCAAAATCGACATTAAACATTGCAATGCGCATGTATTTACGATTTAATGTTATATGTGTTGTTAAGTTCCTTGAGAGTAGTTTACACCCAAGTTTTCAACCATGAAAACCCTATGCTATCCCACGGTGCTTGAAAAACTGCTAAATTTTGGCACTTTTTTAGCATTTTCGAAAAAACAACCCAAAGTAAGCGTTTTTCAAGTTTATTTGCATGCGCGATTGCGGTGTTTGTTGACTGGCCTATTATTAAACTTTTCTTTGTGTAGAATTGTAATTTCTCAGATAAGTTATCCATTTTAATTTGCAAGATGGCACCTGTAATGTTACAGTTTCGCCTTTTGTTACAATAGGACGTAAAAGTTGTGTGTGTAGTGGAAATCTTGTTGGTGTTGCTACTCACAGTGACATAACAGCTTAGTAAACGTATACAGAGCCTACTAGGGAGATTTTGGTGAGATTTTTTTTAGTAAAGTTCAGTTGCTGTTTCAATTATTATTCGCAAAGTGATTCATTGAGGATATTGACATATTAAATTGGTGTAAGTTTGTAGCTCAAATGTCTAAACAACTGGAATAATATCTTCTTCTTCTTCCTGCCCTTGTCCCATTCTATTTGGGGTCGGCGCAACACGTTTGTTTCTTCCATTTTGTCCTGTCACTCGTCACGCTATCACTAACTCCCTTTTCTTTCATATCACTTCTCACACAATCCATCCATCTTTTCTTTGGTCTCCCTCTACCTCTCCATCCATCCACATGTAAATTCATAACTCTTTTAGCTACATGCTTTTCATCTTTCCTCTTTACATGACCATACCAAGACAAATGATTTCCTTTCAACCTTTCAGTCACTGGCGCCACTTTCAAACTTCCTCTAATGTACTCATTTCTCACTTTATCCATTCTCGTCACACCACACATCCATCTTAATATTCTCATCTCCGCTACATGCAATCTTTTTTCATCCGTCTTTTTCACAGCCCAACATTCTGATCCATACAGTATGACAGGCCTTATCACGGACTTGTAGATTTTACCCTTCAACTTGAGGGGCATCCGTGGGTCACAAGTTGTTCCCGTGACCTGTCGCCATTTCATCCATCCTGCGTTGATCCGATGTGTTACGTCCCGGTCTACCCCAAGCAGCACGCAAGCGTTGCCGACATCAAATATACAGCACCATTAGAACTTAGAGTTCTACTGGTGACCCATAAAGGTGTCAAGAAAAGATTATTTACTTATAAAAGTGATTAAACCGTTATTATACAGCTAAAGCTGTACTAAGTTTTTATAAATTACTCCGTGTAAACTTAAGGCTTTAAAACAGAATATTTGAACTCCACTTTAAAACCCTAAGCATTTTTTGACACTTCAATCTAATGTTATCCTTCAAGCTGCATAGAGGCTGTATTTTGCATGTGATCACTTACTTACGACAGCTATAAGTTATAAAATGGTATCACTTCATACTTGTTTCTGTATAATGGTATATTAAAACTACTTTCTAAAGCTTATTATTAATGCGTAACTGTACACTCTTGTCAGTGTAATAGTTTCATAACTTCTGTCAAATATGATTTTATAGAACTATAATAATAAATGAATTCTGTAATACAGCTTTAATCTGTATTACTGACATTTAACACATAACCCTAAAAGGCTGTATAATTTATTTGCTGAAAACTGATGTACAGCCTATATAATAAAAATATTATATTAAAACGGCTATTAAAGGGTGAAAGCTGTGTAATGGAATCCAGAAAGTGCGTAGTAAAACCACGGAATCTATAATACTCTCCAGATATCTTATACGCTGTATAAAATCTGTCGCCATTTTCGAACAAATAACAACAAAAGAAAATATGACTTCTTACATTATTTTGAGTATTGCTGAAGTTATAGTTATGATTTTCAGATAAATAAATCATAAGTGATACCTGTTGTACAGTATTATTTAACAATCTTATGATTCTAACCTCAAAACCATAAACTTACTTACTTGTTTTGGTAATATTCCTCGTGAATTCTTCAGTATTTCGCGGGCGCGTGAATATTTTTCCACAAAACTATGCACTATTTCACAGTAAAAATAAATCGGCACGTTGAATCTACAATTATCACTACCTAAAGTCCAACATTTATCTTGACTTATAACTTCACAGTAAATTGGCGGCACACCATATCATAACTAAAAAGAATAAGCGGTTTGTTTTCATAAATTTCACATTGTAATTCTCATAAAAAACCAATGAAGAACTATTATCTTTTTAAGAAACTTATAAGAGAATAACTATATGCCTATGGTTTTCTTCAACACCATACTACAGCTCTTATACAGCTATTAGTACAGCCTATTTTTTAGCTATACAGCAACTATACAGCTATAATAATGCATAAGGCTGTATAACAAGGGGCCCAATTTTTACTTATAGAGGTTGTATAAGCGCTTATACAGCCCTCACTGTATAGCCTGTGGAATACAATAAAACTAAAATACAGCTTCTATACAGCCTGTCGTGCTGCTTGGGACCTCACCATCCCCATGGACGAGCGACCCGAGGTACCGAAAGTCGGAACAGATCGGTATGGGCGTTCCGGCGAGAGCTAAGGGCACAGGATTGGAGAGACCGCCGAAATCGCAGAACAAGTACTCCGTTTTGGTTCTACTCAATTTCAGGCCAACACTCTCCAATCTGTGCCACCACACCTCCAATCTGTTCTGGACCTCTAGGCCACTCTCGGCTACCAGCACAACGTCATCGGCAAACAACATACACCAGGGAGCCTCTTCCTGAATGTCCGACGTCAAAGCGTCCATTATCATTAGGAAGAGGTAAGGGCTGAGGGCCGACCCTTGGTGTAAGCCGACAGCCACATTGAAGCTTCCAGTAGTGCCCACTGAAGACCGGACTTGGGTACTGCATCGGCTGTACATCGCTCGGATCAACTGTACATACTTCCCAGGCACACCTTTCTCCTTAAGGGCCCACCACAGAACCTCACGAGGTACCCGGTCATATGCGGAATAATATGTGGAATCATTAAAACTGGTCAACATAAAGTGACTCAAAGTGACTCCAAATGACTCAAAGTAACTTTTTAAACTTGATACTCGTACTAGCTAAATGCTCAAACTGTGCCTATTCAAAACATAATTATGACCTTTCTTGTAGTTCAAGCTTACTCCGTATCTTTCACCAAAATCAGTTCAGTAGTTTAACCGTAAAAGCGTGCCAGACAGATAAAGTCACCATCACTTTTTAACACGCTTATATTAGCTTCACCTGTATGTTTGTAACCAACGTCTTTGAGCTCGATTTTGACCAACTTTGGGCGATCAGATTTTCTTCAAACTTTGCACACCCATCAAAGACTGATGACAATACAATAATCCGTTTTTTTTGTGAAAAATAAAAATATAGTTTACAAAAACTAATAAAACACTCACGAAAGCGTGCTTTTTAGTTTTTTTAAACTAAATTTTGCCATAATTTACGGCGCTTTGTGCCATATTTTTCGTAAATCAAGCACCCCACGCTTTTTTCACAATAATAACAATATTTTTCGTTCATTATTATTATTTTGTGCCTATTTTGAAAATTATGTATATTATGATGATTGGTGCGTTTTTTTAGGCGGAATAAACATGTTTTCTTCTTTCTTTCACATTTAATAATGTTAGTATGGATTACAGAAATTAAAATAGCCATCAAACTGCTATTTTTATCTAAAAAAACAGAATAGGTATATCATATCTACAGTTTTTCAATAGACATTAAAATAACGACAGAATTTCCCATGGAAATTCAGTCTAAAACACGCGTTACCATAATCTCTTTTTAAAAGCTTATTGCGATAAAGGTAGGCACAGGTATTAAATTCGTTCATTCGTAAAATCAAATTTCCGTGACAACAGGCCCTCGTCTATAAAAAATAAAACTTTTTACGACAAATTGTGTCGTATATACGAGTCATTACGAATTTAAAGCCGAATTATAAAATAACTAGTGCTATTACTCGTGGACTGGTTTGAGACGGCGCGGGAGAAGGAGAGGATGAGAGATGGAAGGACTAAGGGTAGGCATTTGTCTAGCAGTTGGACAGAAACGGCAGGAAAATAAAAATTAAGGAATTTTTTCCAGTAAGGCGCACAAACGACATCCAATAGTCCAAACAAAAAAGAATCATCGGCAATGATGAACTTGTAGAGTCGTAGCTCCGAAACCTTGAGCATCGCCGCCGAGTTGCTAGCCTGTCGGTTTTCTATCGTTTACATTTCGAAGAGTGTGCGCTGGAATTGCACAATCTAATCCCGCCAAGTCCGTTCCATCATCGGACTACAAGAGGTACGGAGTTGCGCCACCGGTACCTACGTGGAAGACATCCCACACATACGCACAAAGCGTTTTGGGAATATATTTATTGTGTGTAGAACCAAGGAGTGGAATTCTTAGGGGTCTTTAAGTCAAGAGTGAATAGGTTACTTCTAAGCAAGCGCGCTCCATCGTCGACCACATCATCGCTTACCATCAGGTGAGATGGTGGTCAATAGCGAGCCCATTAATAAAAAAACAAAACTCAAGGTTTGTCAACGTACAACGTGGATCACGTTCAAAACACTATATATGTACATACATCTACTGTTCTAGGTATGTGACTTACTTTTTTGGAAAACCCTAATAAATTTACCCTAATTTTCACCTTGTTCTGAGTTCTGACACCTTTGTCGATTGTGACGCCATTGTTTGTTGATAGGCAACGCTACTTGTAGCAATTATTGGAACTTAAATTTTCAATGCGGCAAATCGACGAACCGGCATGTCCTAGAACCAAACATTCGAAGCTATATGATACTCATCAAGCCGCACTAGGCCCGCGTGGTGGATTATGGCTCTTTGCCTCTCCTAAAGAGGAGGCCTGGGTCCCAGCAGTGGGAACATTAAAAAGGCTGATGATGATGATACCGACTATGCGCCCGTGTGACACGTGAAGTTGCCGCATTACATTACAGCGACGTTTTTCAATATGATGCACCTTTTTTAAATACGGCGTGTATGCCATATTCGTATAACTGCAACATACTGTACTCCAAAACACAGATTTTTGACGTGGTTTAAAAGACTACCTAGTGGCTAGTATAAATGAGACTGGGCTGGACATTTCGCAGTAGACCACAAAGAAGATGGCGGGACGACTTTAATGTAGAACGAATTATAGTCTGTCTAAAAAGTTCAAGGCTATTAAGCTCCAGTCGAAATACTTTTATACGGTGCAGACACAGCATAACGGTTATATACACAAAGTAAACAAGAATAAAAGTACAAAGTACGCCGAGCGTGCCTGCACCGAAAGGGTGACCACCTCAGCATTTGCTGGGCGTTAGACACCCAGCGCTGGTTTTCAATTGGCACCCAGTTCAGTTTTGGCAGTAAAATGGTAGGTACTAAGGCCTGCGAACGACCTTATCGTATATACGTAGATAAGTTTATTTTATCCGATTATCGGAAACAGAAATTCAAGAGGATTATTGCATTAGACCCCAAAAAAAAATTAAAAACGAAGACCTAGACCCTAAGTCGAACAAGAAAGAATAAATAATAATTTGGAATTGTAAAGGACTGTACCAATTTACCTTTACTTTTGGGAAGCATATCTACATCACTAGAAATACCTAGGCACTAGGTTCGTACCGGAATGTTCAAGGATCTAGAGTAGGTCGGTACGTACTTACTTAGTAATACCTACCGTGGTTCAAGGACTTATCTGTAGAGTAGGTACTTAGTAATACCAAGGTTATCATCTACCAACCTCCTAGGTTTTGGTGTACAATAAAGTTTATTCTATTCTATTCTAGGTTGGTAGATGTGTCCAAAGAAAAAATGTTTGAAAGTGTAACCGTCTAGCTCCCCAATTCCCAAGCGAACTCCTAGATTTTTTTTTATATAATAATATACCAACTATCACACAACGCCATCTGGTCCCAAGCTAAGCAGAGCTTGTGGTATGAGTACTAGACCATTGATAAACATACTTAAATATTTCTAAATAAATACATAGATAATGTACACAAATCAAACCCAGGCACAGAACAAATGATCATACCCATCACACAAACATTTGTCTTGGGTGGGAAGCTAGCCCTCCGGCATAGCAGTCAGGGTCACTAACCACTAGGCCAACAGGCCAGATTATAAATATTGAGCGTTTGTTTACAGGGTAGGTACCTATTTATCCAAGAAATAATAAATAAAATTATATAGAAAAAAAAATATATATAGAATAAGAAGTTCTTCGTAAAGTAGTCTATAAATATGGACAAAAAAGAAAATCTTTCCGTTATTCCCTATAACCTAAATACCTATTGATATTGAATGGCTAGAACGCAAAAGGCACCTAAAGAACACAGTTAATTATCAGTCAGTAAAAGTCTGATACCAAAGAAATATAAAAAAACAGGTGAAGTGGCAAGGGTGAGTGCATGTCCGCGCGACTTGATCAAAAGCAACACATTCGGGCAACTACACATGTCTGATACGCCTCTCCTGAGCAAGACGTTAACTGACTAAAACCGACATGTGTACCTTGAAATAGTTACCCCTTGCATTCAAGGTCAAGTCAAAAGTCAAAAATATTTTATTTCACATAGGCCTACATCGGCACTTATAAAACGTCAGAAGCTAGTGCACGGTTCCAAATTGGTCGTTTCCTATGGAGAAGAACCGGCAAGAAACTCCATGGTTACTCTTTTTAAAAAAAAGGATACGGCAACTCTATTGAGAGAGCTCAGACCCCCAGGTCTTACTTTTCGAATTATTTAAATAAAAATAAACGATCTATCTCAAGACGTGTTAAAAGCCCTGTCGTTCAAACATATTCCCCTGCTGCCAATAGTCCCAGCCTAGTGTCGCGTCGAATTTTAGATTACATTTTCTAAAGGGATTCAGCGAATTGGACCAACGACACATTAAGGTCCCAATTGAGACTAAAACTGTAGCTTTTGAGTTATGATTATTACACACGGTGGCTTTTAATATAATCTAGCAGTTTGATGGAATGGATGAGTAGAGGAATCTTTAATTAAACAGTTTACTTACTCTATGAAAAGTCACGTTTTGATAACTTGTCTACGAGTAACAACATGAAACAAGATGCCGAATGTGTGTTTGTGCAAGGTTTTTGTCTTCTACCGCTGTATCACCCCCAGAAACCCAGTAACAGCAAAGTTAAAAAGACGACAAAAGCCCTCCTTCTTCTTCTGGTCATTTGTCATCTGTAGGCTGGTCAGACGAGACAAGATGACGAATGTGTGTCTGTGGAAGATTTTTTAATTCTACGGCTATATTACTCCTACAAACGCGTAAAAGTAGTAAATAACCTATGGAATATGATTGTATGCGATGGAAATCTTTTTTTTGAGTTCCATACGGTCAATAGTCAAATCATATGGGGGGATCCATGCAGACTAATGTCTGCGTTGAACTTTTGAGTGGACCTGTCCAGTCAGTGCAAGCATTTGTCAATGTTCGTAAAGCACAACTCAGGGAGCTTAGCCAAGTTGATAATCTACAATCGAGGCTGGTAGAAAACTTCAAATGTATGGACATCATCTCAACGTTAAGTCACGTGGCCAGAACAAAGGAATCGGAGGCGTTACCGATTGTAAAAAGAGATTTGAAGCGAAACGGTCGTAACTTGACATATTAAAAGAACTTAAAAACTTGACGAACAAGGAAAAGACATTTGGGTAGGTGGCAAAAAATATTCAAATTGCCTGACATAGTTACGTATATCCCATGGTATATATTTACTTACGATTTTTTTTTTGCAATTGCGAAAAATATCCTTTAGACAAACAACTGCAATTCTGTGATTCGCAGCAAACGCCAGTTTCTAAGTAAAAGGCATTCACATCGTATCTAGAATTGCTGAATTCATTTAGGTCTGTCCTTTTGGTCCGCGTTGCTTCAGCCCGCGGGCCGCGACGTCGACCTCGTGCAGTGAACAAACTAAATGAAATATTTTCGCGACAATATCGACGTAAATTGGACCGGGCGAATGCTTTGCGCCAGCTGCGATTTATTTGCTACAGAAATGGGACGATAAATTTTTATGCCCACACTTACCCATCTTGAATTTCATTGGCTTTTTTTTGTAGTGTCTAACTTGAATACACAAGTAATAGGTACGTAGCAGGTTAATTTATGTAGAAAGCTGTACTTTTGTTTAAAAAATCATCTACAAGACGCTTTTGTAGTCACCTCCCTACATTTGTTATATTATCTACCTATTGGAAAAATAAATGGAAAGAGGTGGTTTTTTTTATGTGTAACACAAAGGTACACAGGCGGACTTACCTCTAATGCCTTTGGCATTCTCTACCAGTCAAGTAGTCAACCAACGGTGATGAAGAGAAAACATGGCAGGTGCATAAAAAAGAAATAATTTGATCGTTTCACCCCTCATTAATTATGTCTTTTTCTTCCTGCCCTTATCTCATATTTCTTGAGGTCGGCGCAACATGTTTTTTCCTTCCTTTCTGTCGACAGGACAGCAGCAGAAAAAAAACCCGTCACACTATCACTAACCCCCTTTTCTTTTATATCGCTCCTCACACAATCCATCCATCTTTTCTTTGGCCTCCCTCTCCTCTCCATCCATCTTCATACATGTATACTCAGAACTCTTATAATAACATGCGTTTCATCCCTCCTCTATATATTACTATACCAAGACAAACGAATTTTTTTTCCTTTTTTCACATCTCAGTCACTGGCGCCACTTTGAGTATCTACTGGGACAAAACTGGGGGGAAAGGAAGTCTTACGTGCCTTCTTTCTCTTCGATGCTTTGGTTTTTGAAGTTTTAATGTTTTACTCTACTTGGGTTCGGCTTTCGTCTAACCAGAATATAGAACTCTTTTTTCTTGGTCTGCCGTCGATTATCACAAAGGATCACCTCCTACAGGTTGTCACTAAGTTTGTATGGGCGATAAAGCCGTAAAAGTAAAAATTCTTGCACGAAAACACATTCGTCATCTCGGGCTAAAGTTATCAAAACGCGTCCATGTCTTTTCATGGTTTAATGAAGATTCCAATACTCATCCATTCCAACAGCCTGCTAAATTATATTAAAAGCTACCTTGTATAATATTCATAACTCAAAAGCTATAGTTTTAGTCTCAATTGGGAGCTTAGCGTCGTTGGTCCAATTCGCTGAATCCCTTTAGAAAATGTAATCTAAAATTCGACGCGACACTAGGCTGGGACTATTGGCAGCAGGGGAATATGTTTGAATGACAGGGCTTTTAACACGTCTTGAGATAGATTGTTTATTTTTATTTCTTTTTATAATTCGAAAAGTAAGACCTAGGGGTCTGCTCTGCAAGATTGTTCGAAAGGTTTGCCCTATTCCTAGAACGCGAAATAAAACTCAAGGAATACACATGTGAGTTTTAGTCAGTAAAAGTCTGACATTCCCTCTACCTCCACTAAGTGCGACAGGAATTATTTGAGTAAGGTGTCGTGAAGAACTTGTGTGGTTTTTTCTGGAAAAAAACAGCAAGGTACCAACTTTCCTACTTGTTCTGTTATACGGAGATTATAAACCCTTCTAGAGCTGCAGGAATCTTTGGAAGAGCTTACCGTGAACCCCAGAAAGAAAAACACAACGGCAGGAGCACAGGTGGATAAGTACAAATCCGACACTTTCTCTCGGTTCACCCAGAGCCGGAGATAATTTAAATTTGTAGATTTTTCACGTAAAAAAGGGGCTCTAGGGCCATGTTTTGAATATCGCCGCAGCCTTATCAAGCTTTGCAACCTCCATAGAACAGAACAGCTACAAATAAATATGGATGGATTGCATCATTTGAATGAAAAGGGGTTATTGAAAGCGTGATGGTGACAGGAGAGAATGAAAAAAAAAACGTGTTGCGCCGACCCCGAGTAACATGAGACTAGGCAGGAGTTGATAATAACAACAGAACAAATAGAAACGTCGGTAGGCACCTAGCTGATTCAGACATTATCACATGTCTCCACAGTACCGTAGCTAGGCGTGGGCGAAGTAGTCCTTGGCCCTTGTCCAGAGCCTCGCACCCAAAGGGGCCTTGCACAAGCGAGAACGGGGGCGTTCTTTAAGAACGAAGATTTATAAGGGTTCCGTACCTCAAAAGAAAAAAACGGAACCCTTACAGGATCACTTTTTTGTCCGTCCGACCGTCTGTCTGTCTGTCTGTGTCTGTCAAGACCCTTTATCTCGAGAACGCGTAGACGTATCAAGTTAAAATTAAAACCATGTACTCAAGTCTGCGGTCCCTTCAAGCTGTGAAAAAAATCAAACTTCTAAGTTAACGAATCGAATAAAAAAGATACGGCTGTTTATGTCGCAAAAACACGTATATTTTGATACACTTAAAGATCGAAATTCATAGGGTACTTTCCGTTGATCCAGAACCCTGAAATTTGGCACAAGGCAAGGTCTTATAACACAGGTATAGGAAAAAATCTGAAAACAATAAATTTGTTGTTTTTTAGGTCATAAAAAAACTGCAAATCGGAAAAATCTTCGTGATTTTATTCGAGAATAGTTTGCACGGAACCCTCAGTGCGTGAGTCCGACTCGCACATGCCCAGTTTTTTATACTCGATAGGCTCGCGTTTGACCACTATTTCGCCTGATGGTAAACGATGATGTGGTCGAAAACTGAGTTGTGACAGTCTCGTTTTCGAATTTATGAAAAAAAGGTCTCACTGATTTGTTGTCGCCCACGTTAGTCCACGTACATTAGTCCACGTTACGTACCTAGTCTGTCTAATAAGTCAACCGACTTGGGAATTTTGTATAATATAAAATCATTTAAAAAATACAAATATCTGGTACTTTTTCTAAGGTTCTTCTGTTAGTAAACAATAACCTCTATCTCTTAATCAACCTTGATTATTGAACCCGTGTTGACTACATCGGATTTCAATCCTAATAATCACCCAAGTCGTTTAACTTATTAGACAGACTCTATGCAATGATCTTACTATCACAATCATAATCACCGTGCTTTTATTCTTTGCGCTAAAGAAATACCCTCCGCAGTTTCCATTCTAACCTTTGTAGTACCGTAACTAAACATGTTCGTTAAAAGCATTGCTGAGGTGCATTAAGTAATGACGAGAGTTCATTCCACTTTAATCTCATAATTGACTTTTATTTGTCTGGTATGGAAGGATGTTGTAAACTCACTGATTTCCACATATTTTGTTATTTATCATGGTGTACAATTAAGAATTAAAGATGTTTTCAATAATGATCTTTACTGATGTTACCAACGTATATGTCCCCAAACTTTTTTAGGGTACCTACCGTACTTATAGCGTAAAAGATCTATTAATATGACTTTGCTGTCCGTCCGTCTGTATTTCATGCATCGTGATAGACAGTTGAAAATTAATTTTATAAAACGGTATCAAAAATACGTCATCTGTGAAATTTTCAATTGAAACTGTAATGGCAGGTAACTTTGACATCGCACTGGGGCATCGCTAAAAGCTGTAATTAACATCTTGTAGTTCTTACAAAATTACAAGATTTCTTTAAAGAAACAGGTATTATATCACATGGTTTATTACCTCAGCAAAGTATGCCAAAGGAAGCTGACTAATACGAGTACTACAAAAACATAAGAATGTATTACATCCGTACTGTTATGACAAGACGAAGATTGTTCTTAAAAGACTATGTATCCAAAACGAGCGAAGTACCTATTATAAAAACAACTGCCTAAAAGCAAATAGGTTCGGTCTTTCATTTCAATCATCCCTTAGTTCCGAATTACGTTAAAAGCGATTATATCGCGAATCCGACCAAATTTAACAGTCACAAAATATAAGGAATAGCGAGTACTATTTGTTACGTTGCGTGTTGGTTGGTATCGCGATATTATCGCTTTTGACGCAATTCGGAACGCAGGGCATAAATTCATGATCACTCTAATCTGTGTTCATGATTCATTTCATTCGTTCGTTCGTGTCATTCAGTCGCAACGTCAAACAAATCGGACTTTCGGAAATGTGAAAAATTTTAGATTTTACTGTATTTTTTGTGGTTTAATCATAAAAAGTGTAAGAACGTACGTACATATTTCATAAAATAAGACATGTTGTGAATATAATTAATTCTGCTATCTACAAAACAACATTGCAACATGGACGGCAAAAAAATATCCTTTGGATTTATGAAAACTAAAAAGGTTGAAAAACCATTTGTACCAATAATAACTGAAGAAAAAAGGGATTATATAGAATGTGTTGAAGAGAAATCAATTAAAGTTGTGGGGTAAGAGACTTATTTATTTATTTTTCGGATTAACCTAAAAACTTGACATTTTGATTGTTATTATACATTTTGTTTTGCATGAGCTGGAGTAGTTGTAAGTTTCTGCTACGTAATTTATGGTACCCTAAATTAGGAACATTTACTATATGTATTCTACTTAATCAGTCTTTTAATAACCCTCTAACATAATATAAAATAATTCCAGAGGGGAAACAGTGACCGAAGATTTACCTTTAGTAATTCCTATGAAACCAAACACTCTCATCACAGCAGAGAAGCTAAAACAAATTGCTGAGAAAGTTGAAAGTGCTATTCAGGAACCAGAGATCAAAGAAGAACCTGTAATAAAAGAAGAGAGAGTCGAAGAAAATGAGACGTTGGAGCAAATGGCGGTTAGAGAGCTAATGCAGGATGCTAAGAAAGAAGTAAAAGTCGAAGTTCCTGATAACTTGGCCATCCCTACACCTGCAAAGCCAATTATGACTGGAGAGAAAGAGGTGAGTAACATAAAACTTTGTATGCTGGATGTGTGTGTCTGTTACTTCATCAAATGTCTGGTAATTCATCCAATTCAATTCAGCATTTGATGAAGTTATAATAAAATTTATAATCATTCCTCTCAAACCCCAGGCAAATGCCAGTGTTACCATGTGATTTTGCACCTCTTAATTATACCCTATATATAAATGTGGGCGAAACATATGACTACTTCATAGTGAAAAAAGGTTAGCGGCATAGATTAAAAAAAAACATGAGAGGATGAGAGAGTCTATGAAAAAGAAGTGAAAGTTGTAAAAGTTGAAGAAAATACAGAATTTTATTTAGTTGATAAAAAGGTGTTTCTTTCTGCCATCCCTGTAACATTTCCATCCCACATATATACCTACTTATATACAAGGGCTGTCGGGTTATTTAGGTTACAATGGCGTGTAATCTGAGAAGCTCAAAGTAGATAGCGCCAGTGAACTTGGACGTCATAGTATCTGTCAAACTCAAGGAAAAATTGTGTTTGCAAGTAAATAACCATTGTTTTAGTAAAATAAAATGCCCCAGTGTTGTGTTGTGCCTTAATACTCATCGAGAGCATCGGGACACAGACTTCTCTGAGCTGATAATATATAATCATTTCTTCGTCTTAATTCTTTTTTTAATTAACAAACAGTCCAAGATCGGTATTTTTCTACCACAATTCACATAAATCAACATAAACAAACAAATCACCATACAACAATACAAGGAGCTGTCAAAATGAATGACCTCCAAACACACAGGCGCCAACTAGCGGGAGAAAGAGCCAACATAGCTGCCATCATTACTGGTATTATTAAATTTATTCATTAAACCCCAAGCAAACACTGGCATTCACTTATTACGGTATTTGAAAGGTTAAAATATTTTTAGAATATTATAATTTTTTCTACAGTCACTAAAGTGATTCTTGTGTTTATTTTAGTCATCTTTAGACGACTATGAATCAGTGCCTATACAACAATTTGGCTTGGCGATGCTACGAGGCATGGGATGGACACCTAGCAAGGAAGGGTATGTGAAAACATATTTAACAATAAAATTATTCAGACCTACAATGAGATACCTTTTTAAGTATATTTTCTCCTAGATCTTTGTGTGTCAATCATAAAGAAAATGTTGAGTTGGAGTCCACAACTCCACATCCAAAGCGCATATTTATTATGTCGAGTTAGTGTCCGCGACTCCACATCCAAAGCACATATTTGTTATGTCGAGTTAGTGTCCACAACTCCACATTCAAAGCGCATATTTATAATGTCAAGTTGGTGTCCACAACTCCACATCCAAAGTGAAAATTTATCACCCGAGTGGGACCAGTGTGTCATTGAATTAATTTCTAAGAAAATTATCATTCTTTTTAATTCTGTTCCAGGTCCAAGTACAAACAGCCTGAACTCCGTCCAAAAGGTTTAGGTTTGGGAGCCGATAAAGTGATCAAAGAGAATCAGAAGAAACAATCAAAAGACAAGAAGCAAGAAGAATTAGTTATTGTGAAGAATGCTTTTGTTAAAATTAGTACTGGGAAATATAGTGGTTATTATGGCAAGGTAATATTATTATTATGTTAGTTCTATGGCATCACAGGCCCAGCCGTACTGGGCCCGCATGGTGGATTATAGCCCATTCCCTCTCCTGGAGAGGAAGCCTGAGTCCCAGCACTGGAAACATTAAAAAAGCTAATGATGGTAATGATAGCATTGCGGTATCTTCTTGTCCAATATACCACTGTATCTCAAGACGAAAGTCTATGACCAGTGCATGTTGCCAGTGAAAACATATGGCTCCTAAAACAGCTTACAATGAGCCTCATAAGAAACTGAGTTAAACTCACCCAAAGTTATCATTCAAAAATCATCTCTCATTCAGGCCTCTCAAGGTGTAGGAATGGGCCGTAATCCACCACGCGGGCTCAAGAGTGTCCGTAGAGTTTCTTGCACATTCTTCTCCATAAAGATGACTGACTGACACTGACTTCTTGACATTCAAAAGTAAATGGTTTATTTGAAATAAAATGCTTTGAATCTTTAATGGCAAAGGAAGGAACAGGAGTGGGTTTTAGTCACTAAAAGTCTGACACTATCTCCCGTTCCGCCCAAGAGGATGTCATTAGATGATTTTCCCACCTAAAACAAAGAGAAGATATTACGAAACTCCACCCGAGTTTCGTAATATCCGTACTTAGCTGATGTGTAGACACCCTATAAGGAATCTACAGTTGCCATCACGGATCTTGAACGCTCGGCGTCTGAGTGGGGATCGCTTTGCGCATTCCATACATTGGCGAGCCAATCGTCTTCGTTGTTCGATACATGCAGCAACGCAGTGAACGAATGAGGAGTGACGTCTATGACGCGATGGCGCTGCCAGCCAATCACTGACACTCCCCGCCCCCGCGTCGCACCTCGCACCACTAGAGGGACCGAATATTTGACTTCTGCGCAAGTGTTCAAAATCCGTGATGGCAACTGTACCAATCAAATTTAAAGTTTGTAGGTGTTTCTGAGATTTTGTGATTAATTAATGAGTGGTATTTCACTTTTATAAATATGGATTTCTATTATTTCAGGTTGTGAGCTTAGATGAGGATAATGGTAGAGCAATGGTAGAAATTCCTGTGAAGAAAGAAACAGTCAGCCTCAGTGAATTCATGATGTATGCTGTCACAAAATCAGAATACGACAAGGAATCTAAAGTTATAAGTAAGTATTGAAATAAAGTAGCTGTTACATCAAACATTTTACACTGCCCGATCATTGCAACTTGCCAGTACGTATGGCCGACCGACCCTTAACATAGTATGGCGAGATTAAAGTTAGACCTTGATTAGACCGACGCACACATGTAACACGCCAGATTTGAACGTAGAACGACGTCGCGTGGCGTGTATCAAATGTAGCTCTACAAGTCTACTTTCCATATAAAATGTATGGAGACCGACGCGCCCAAATCGGCGTGTGTCATACGTTTGCAGTGTAGATGATCACGAAAGACACGAGTTTGTATGGCTGATAGGGCCCACTAAGACAGTTGCCTGCCAGTGCTGCGGGAATGTCCGCAAGAGTTACCGTGAGCTTGGAACGCAAATTACTACTGAAAGAACACAGGTGAATTTTAGTCAGTAAAAGTGTCACTCTCTCGTCCCGCTCAGAACGGGAAAAGTTGTTTGATGATAT
The DNA here is from genome assembly GCA_929112965.1 of Mythimna albipuncta. Taxonomy (NCBI): domain Eukaryota; kingdom Metazoa; phylum Arthropoda; class Insecta; order Lepidoptera; family Noctuidae; genus Mythimna; species Mythimna albipuncta. The sequence continues at coordinate 7,607,265 of OV815973.1, forward strand.
CCCTGTAAAAAAAACCAAGTCTGTACGTGTTATCTATATAATAAATCAATGCCACTTTTCGATGTAATTTTATAACTCAAGAACAAGGGCTCACCTATCCAAACCAAATGTTTAGGCTTTGTTCGGACTATTTAGTACATGGTTTATGTGAAGTTTGGTTTTGGGGTATAATAGGGTAGAGTAGTGTAGAGTAGGATAGGGTAGGGTATAGTAGGGTATGTATGGTGGAGTAAGGAAGAGCGGGAGCAAAGCCGCGCGGGCAAAAGCTAGTGCCATATAAACGACTGTGCGAATGCTATGAGAATTTTAGAGTGTGTCCACATCTGGCGTATACGCCAAGAAAGCGCCACTAACGACCCGAACGTGAGCTGCTCGTGCACTACACGAGTGCAGTTACTCTTGCAATTTCGACAAGGCTTGCACAGAGGACGCGCGCGGCCTGCATGCAGGCCCTTTTGCTTTTATATTATATCCGGATGCGCAAAGCAGGCGCATGAGTGCCTGCTTTAAACTAAATGCACGCACGCAGTTCGCTAGAGGGTCGCTAGCAGCGCATTCGTGGCGCAATCGCCAGGTGTAGACACACCCTTAGAAGCTTAATTTCTTTGCAGATTCAATTGAAGAGGTCACTAACAGCTTCAGACGCTATTTTCATACAAACCCTGCTTTTTGAATGGGCCTGCAAGACACAAAATTATGAAACCCCATAAGATTTATTCATTACACTAATCATAAATGTATTCACTACAATTTTAGACGCGGATGCATTCGAAGAGTACAAAAAGATCGAGAAAGTATCACAAAAACCGACCAAACAAGAAGAAAGAAGTTCAACCAGTCAAAGAAATAGTGAACTTAATGTGAAAACTGACAAAGAACGAAGTAATGACGACCATAGACGGTATAAAGAAGACAGAGAAGAAAAGTCGTCAAATGGCAGAAGTAGGGACAGAACGAAGGAAAGAAGGGATTCTTCTAGCAGCGAAGACAGGTCGAGGCGCAAAGAGAAAAAAGACAGGAAAAGATATAGCAGCAATGACTCTTTGAGCTCTTCTGATGACGAGAGGAGAAAAAGTAAACATAAGTCTAAGAGTAGGAGACGTCGAAGCAGTTCTGAGGACTCGCGCAAGAGAAGTTCAGAAGTGAAAAGAGATATAGATAAGAAACGCAAAGGAAAGAAGAAGAAGAGGGACAGAGATCGGTCACCGAATTATAAAAAGCATAGGAAGTAAGAATTAAATGTAAATATAAGTTTTAAAATGTTTTTTATTTTCATAATAGAACTTAGCCTTTTGTATTAATCGTATGAATATAATAAAATTAAGTAAATATTTTGTAGTAATTGAGTATTATTTTTGGAAATAGCGCCATCTATCTTTAGTTATCCGAATTTGTATCACACACATATACAGTGAGGATACTTGATAAAATCAACTGTAGATAGGTGGCGTTGTAGTTGATATTTTGGAGAGTGGTCTATCCTGAAAAGCTTTTTAAAAGTAGTAGTAGATAATTAGTTATGTCCCTTTATTAACATGTTATTGATAACGCCAACTTATTACCTAGGTACCTACATATTTCTTTATGTGGGAAAATCATCTAATGACGTCCCGCGCTTGGGCGGAGCGAGATAGTGTCACACTTGTACTGTCTCAAAACCCACTCCTGTTCCTTCGTTACTTTCGTGCCGCGGCTGAATCTTCCTTTCAGAAGGATCCCTGGCCCCAGTAAGGCACCTAGTGCCTATACCGATTTTTAATTTTACCTACCTTTTTTTATTTTTTTATGGTGGGAAAAATCATGCATTGACATCTCCCGCCCTTGGGCGGAGCGGGAGATAGTGTCAGGCTCTTACTGACTAAAAGACCCACCCCGTTCCTTCTAGCCTTCATACCGGGGCTCGAGCGCCCTTTCGGATAACCCTGGCCCCAGTAGGCTTCGACCCGGCTGGGTCCCTGCTGTTGCTGACAACTCCTTGAGGCGCGCGGGAACAGTGCGCGCCGTCGACGACTTGGGCTTGGTCCGGACAGATACCGGACGGCCGGACAGCGAGCTACCCATTGCTCACTGTCCGCAAGCCCGCGTCTACGTTGGCCGGAAATCGGGATCAGAATCCCGGCGACGGCGGCGGCGAATACGCCGTTGCCTGATGCGTTCGGCCTCCTCCTTTGCGAGCATTACTGCTTCGCAGAAGTCGGCGACCGCCTGCCACTCCTCCTCGCTCCGGACCATGGCCTCAACCAAGGCCCGGCGCGAGAGGTCTCCGCCGCCGATCGCCCCCACGAGGGCACGGCGATGCTCCGCCCAAGCAGGGCACACCTCGACTGTGTGCTCCACCTCCGGGCGTTCCGCACAGTGGCGACACCCGGGCGTCACTTCCGCATGAATCCGGTGTAGGAAACTCCCGAACGAACCATTTATTTATTTATTTATTTATTTAAAGCTTTATGCACAAAAACTGTACAAAGGCGGACTTAATGCCTTAGGCATTATCTGCCAGTCGACCTTAGGGTGGTGCAGAAACAAAACATGGCAGGTGCAACTTAATAAATAGACAAAACAGAAGAGAAACAAATATATACAATAGTAAATACATACTTAGATACATACATATAACAAAAACAATGCTGTTGTGAAAAGACAAATCCAACCAATTAGCTCGGTGATGATTCTACCAACATTTTGCGAATATGCTCACGTGCCTTCACCTTAAAAGAAAACCGGTGAGGACCTGCGTCATGCGGAAGGTAAGGACGCCGTGAGGCCTTTCCAGCCACGCCTCAAAGAGGGGACTTACCGCCATGATTGTGGCGTGCCCAAATTATACCTACCTAAAATAAAAGTTTTTTAAAATTACACTATAAGTACCTACTACACTACTTACTTACTTAATCAAACAAAACACTATCGTAGAACCATGTATGTTTGGTAAGCAATAAATAACGCCATCCATGTTCATTGGACCATAAATAAATTAAAAAGAGCAATTTGAAAATTCTGCGTTTACATCGCTGCTACTGACAGCTCAATTACCGAGCGTTAGTAGGTACAACCCTATGTTATTGTTATTGCAGCATATGTAGGTATAGGTAATCTGTTCATATATCCCTACCTACCTAAAAATGTCATCCTCATCTGCATCGGATGCATGGACACTTCGCGAATCCAAGAAGAAAGTTGACGCGTTGGAGATGTGCTAGAAACGCATGCTAGGAGTATGGACAGAGTTTCGCAGGGCAAAATTGAGGGCACCAGGCCACGTGGTAGATCACCAATGAGATGGACAGACCAAATCAAGGCCGCAACTAAATGCTCGGTTTATGAATGTACCCGGAAAGCAGCACGCTAGCAGTCCGCTACAGCATAGCATAGTCAGCCTTATAATGTTCCCAATGTTGGGACTCAGGCCTCCTCTCTAGGAGAGGGAATTGGCCGTAATCTACCACGCGGGCCCATTGCGATTTGGTGGACGTCACATGCCTTCGAATTTTTGGTTCTAGGATATGCCGGTTTCCTCATGATATTTTCCTTCACCGTTTTGAGAGAGGGTGATGAAATAAATTACACAAAATAATGCGCCACGCCACGGCTCGAGTCTAAATATCGCCTCGACGGTAATCACTAACATTACACACTTGTATCATAATGTACTATTACTACACTGTTCCGTGATTAATTGTTACTACCTTTATAGTATGTGTAATGCTGTGTATCTATACCTAGATGTTTTCGACTTACCAAGGTAACTACTCAGAGGAAAAATCATAAAAAAATAAACATCAAAGAACGATGTTCAAATAAATTAAGTCCATGTTAGGTAAACTTCCCTCATGTCTACCAAAGGCCGAGATTGATAAGAACATATATTATTCAAAACGTTGGCAAAACATCAATTTTCCGATTAAGTAAGTCGCAGGGCGATTCTCCGACCACCTCAGGCGTTTATAAATATTGCGTTGATTTGTGCGTCTATTTAGGCGGAATAAACGTGTTTTCTTTCTTTCTTTCTTTTTTACCCCGGAGGAGGACGCGCCTATGAGCTTGGTAAAGCGTCCTTACCAAGCTCATAACCCGCGCCTATGAGCTTGGTAAAGAGTCCTTACCAAGCTCATAGGCGCGGGTTTGCGAATGGTGAGCTATATGGCGAGTAATGGGGTGCTGTCCGGTAAGTAACAAGTCTGGGTGAGGTTCACCCACTCCTCAAAGAGATGTCAGCAAGATTGACCCCTGTTAAGCCTCATGCCACGACCCTATACCGCTCATCGTCATCATCATTTCAGCCGAAAGACTTACATTGTTGAACATAGGCCTCCCCCCAGTGTGTCAATGACCGGTCCTGTGCGTCTCGCAACCATCGGAATCCCGTGACTCTCACCAGGTCATCAGTCCAACTTGTGGGAGGCCTTCCAACGCTGCGTTTTCTGGCACGTATTCATCACTCCAGAACCTTTCGTCTCCATCTATTTTGCGAGCAATGTGCCCTGCTCACTACCACTTATGTAAGTTTTGCTATTCTTCAGGCTAAGTAACTTTGGTTCACCTGCGGATATCTTCATTTCTGATGAGATCGTGCAAGCAATTCCAAGTATATCCCTTTCCATGCCTGGACCGCTAAGGGCAACTAAAGGAACACTAGTGGACTTTTGCTGACTAAAACTCACCTTGTCCTCGGCTTTTCAGGGTAAGTAGGTAACTGTATTTTTTGCTTATTTTTTTTGTTTCGTGATGCCTTGCGATTTGCCAAATAATTTATTTTTCTTTCTTTATTCTCGCATTTTTAAAACCCATCATCATCATTAGCCTTTTTTTAATGCTCCCATTGGTGGGACTCACGTCTGCACCTGCGTAATCCACCACGCGGGCCCAGTGCGGATTGGTGAATGTCACATGTCTTCGAATTTTTGGTTCTAGGACATGCCGGTTTCCTCATGATGCTTTCTTTCACCGTTTTGAGAGCAGTGGTGATGAAATAAATTACACAAAGTAATGCGTCTTTGCTGGGTTCGAACCCGCGACCTACAACTCGTAAGTCGGGGCCATTACCACTCGGCCACCACTGCTCCACTTGACTTCTAAGACCCGTAGTATCGTATTTAGGTAAATTTTGCCTACTTTTCTGCGGATCGATATCCTTTTCGGAAAATTTCACATTCTATCCAGGAATATCGTCGGGAAGATAAGCAGATTAACTCGACCTGGGGAAAAGGTTAGGTGTCTATCTATCATGAAGGTTCCGGACTTACCCTGCTTATCTATTCAGTTTTTCTGGTCGTGCCTGCGAGATACGAAAATAGTTTATGCCTGGATAAAATAATTATTAGGTCGCTAGTCACGTACGTAGGCAGATTTCTTTTTATTTCGTAGGTACTAAGCTTTTGAAGAGAGTCAAATATCCTACACCGCTAAATTTTAATCGTTTTAATCCCGTGGAAGTTCGATCCGGTACATGAAACAGTATCGATTTGTAAAGATAAAATTAAACAATAAAGTACCTTTTTCCAAAACTCGTATTAATTTCCGCATGTACGAAATTAATTTCTTCAAGAAAACGTCAGCTGAGCGAGTCCAATGACCTGTAGGTAGTTTGTACACAACGCCGACTACTAAGTCTTAGTTAAAAAAGTGGTTAAAATCGTTTTGGTTTAATATAAATCAGATAAATATATTGTTTTAAGTCATAATTAGTATAAAAATAAAAACTATTTTCCTTCTTATTTTCATTGTTAGGAATAATAATTCGCCTTTTTTTCCATTTGCCACTACTCAGACACTTCACACAGTGATGCAGAGATAAACGAAATTGAAGAACTGGATTCTAATTAAACTTTTTTCGTTAACGATTCGTAAATATATTTATTTTTATAATTTCTTGTTTTGCTCACCCTACCCAATTTCTTCGATTTGACGTGACGTCACAACATGGCGATCGAATTCTTATTTGGAACGCGTAATACATTGGATTTTCAATGCGCTCTCGACTTGTCGCTGCGGCCAACGCTGCGCTCAAGGCTGTTTTCTTAGACTTAGAGAATAGCACTGCTGGACCGCTCATTGTGGCAACACTTTAGAGAAAACCCATATCCAACAGTGGACATCTATCGGTTGAAATTATGAATATGATGATGATGAGGCTGATCGCTACTTAAAACATAATGTCACCTCTTTTTCCTTCCGGTCTCGGAAATCATCAAATCACTCCTCCCACTACGAATGCAGCAAGAAGAAGCATATGACTTTTAATGATTAAAACCCACTCGTGTACCTTCAGTTGCCCTTTACGTTCCAGTTAGGCCTGTAATATTATTATCAGGCCTGATTGCCTCAAACAGAATACCATATCTGTTCAATCGAGTTATATTATACTTACCAAAAACATGAAAACAATCCAATTACGCCTACAATCTTTCCTTCATATATTTTGTCCAATAAATAACACACGCTCGGAAATGTCAGCTTTTACGGAACATAACTAGGTTAGTTAGGGTCTGTCGATATGACACAGGCACAGGCGAGGCAAAATAAACCTTTACTTGGCTGGCCTGACCTAATTGATGGTCCTTGAGTTCAGAACCGACCCGATGTCAGGGCCGCCCCGTTTATACCTATAGACGATCTAGGCGATGCGATGGCCTAGGAAGCTTCTATTAGGGGAGCGATAATCAGCCGCATCGAAATTTGAAACAACAAAAGTTTTTTTTTTATGATGTCTAGTCTCTTGAAGTGTTTATAGATATATATCGGCTATACCTAATTAAGAAAAAACTTTAAAAAAATACAATCGAAGGAATGCAATGATTCTAAAAATTCCAAATACAGCAGTATCGGAAAAAGTAAGAAAATCGATTATAAATCGATTCAAGCGATCGAAGCGAGCTCTTTCGAGCAGAATACCCTATATTACGTGGCAAGCGAGCGAAACGAGCCTTTCATCTAGCGAAGCAGGCTAATTCAGTCTTCCTATAACTGTATTGGTTGCTAGTGCGGCTTTTCGTTTTGTGTGAAATATCAACGTTACTGTTACGAAGGGCTCGCTTTATTTTGTGGTTGAATTCTATGGGTATGTGAATATGCACTTCTTACTAGCTAAACTTGTGAATGTGACTTGAGTTCGCTTTTTCCTTTGTTGTAAGGGGTCATATCGCTCGCTTGGCTCATAGCTAAACTTTCTGTAGTTGAAAACGGGCTCGTTTCACTCAACTCGTAAGTAAAATTACTTCGCTTACTTTAATCGCGATTAAATAAGCCAACAATGGCACACAACTTATGCCAAATTAAATAATGTTGTGAAGGAATCTCGTTATTATTTCACATCACAATTTCACAAAAATCTGCGCCTCAGGCTTAAACTGAGCCTACTTATTTATTAAATTAATTTTCACTCTTTTATAAAGCACAAAGAAAAGTGCTGCTGGAACTCAGCCACTCAGGCCTCTTCTCTAGGAGAGGGAATGGGCCCGTACCGTAATCCACCACGCTGGCCCAGTGCAATTTGATGAATGTCACTTCTTTATGTAATAAATAACATTTAAAGAACAACGGCGTGGAAATTGTTGATGAAATTATTAAGTGTTTACTTATATAAGTAGGTACTTCCTTGTATAAGTTACCATGATATATTTCATTAAATCCCAAGCGAACGCGTTCGCGCACCTATTGTCTTTCTATTGTGTCTGTAATTTCCACGATTGAAAGGTTAAACCAACGAAATAATTAACTTACTTAGTTTTATCTAATCAAGACTATGGCCAGTTTATGGACTGAAAAATCGTCATAATTGGAAATTGAATTGACTAGATTTTTTACGATATTGGCAACATTACGAGTTTAGTTAAACTGAACTCTTAATGTTGCCACTAATATAAATCTTGGTCAAGTAATATAATATGCTTTGCTTTGTGTGTTAAGCTCCTAACTGCACGACGTGCTTTGCTAACTGTTTGCTCCGATTAACTATAACCGTAATCGGAGGCACCGATTGTTTGCTGTTTCTGGGAGTCGTACCGTCGCCTGAGCCCAGTCTCCTATCCCTCGTGCAATCTCCGCACTCAACGCTCTCTTGGATGCCAAACCTGATTGAGACATGTTCGCAGATGAATGGAAGAACATTTTGTCTGTTTGTTTGGAGTTTTGTGAGATGAGTGTATGACTGTGGTATAGTTATTATTTTGTATTGTTACTTCGTAATTTTTCGTGTAACAAGTGCAGAAAATTTGCCATTGTAACCATAACGGAATTAAATTGTAAGGTGTTATTGAGTCGAGAGCTTAAAAGGAGGGATGAAACGCATGTTGCTAAAAAAGTTTACATGTGGATGGATGGAGGGGAAGAGGGAGGCCAAAAAAAAGATGGATGGATTGTGTGAGAAGCGATATGAAAGAGAAGGGAGTTAGTGTTAGCGTGACGAGTGACAGGACAGAATGGAAGAAAAAAAACGTGTTGCGCCGACCCCAAATAAAACGGGACTAGGGGCTAAAAGGGACTTAGGGTGGAAGAAGAGATGGAGCCGAGAGCTGCAATGACCAATTTGCACGTGTATCAAACGATGTTTTTCAAAAAAACTGACGATACGATGAGGTTCAATATGCTATCTATAGATATCACCCTCGTGTTTTTTTTTAATTATCGTAATAAGGGCTTTTTTTCGTTCCCATTTCGTCACGGTCAACGGTGATTTTTTTTACAGCTTTCTTATTTGCTTGTATAGATTATTAAAAACAAACTCGTTGCGGCTTCTCCAAGAAGTCTCAACATCAGACATTTTCAAATAACAAACTGTCCGACGGTTATTTTTCCTGTAAAATATTTATGCATAAAATAAGGGGGAAATTGCAAACGTCGGCTAAGGTGCGCAACATTTTACAAACCTCTCTAGTTTACATTATAAATGCAATTTTCCATCAAGAATTTCTGCAATGGCTGGCAGTTTAAAGTGCTCTAAATTCCAGCGGGACGTAGCAATAAAACAGATAGTGCAGTCTTAGTAATAAATTCTGTATTAAAGGGGCGACCAGATGGATGTAAAGGTTTGACCACTTGGTTGCAGACTTGCGTTCTGTTATACGAGTTACCCGAAAAGGCTTTTAAAAAAAAAACTATTTAATTAGAATTAAGGATTTAGGTATTTTGTTACACAAACGTTACATGACTTGTTTTACTTAAATCCTTAGGCAACCGCTTTGTATGGAAGTTTATGTTACAAAGTACTCTGTGATCAGTAGCCCGATTCACGTAATGAAAACTGTAGCGATTTAGTCGTTTAGACCATTTCCGTATTCACATCCATCAATCGAGTTTCAACGACACCGATTTTAAAGTCGTTTGAAATTCGACGATTTTAAAAAAAAAACTGCATTTATATTAATCGTAGTAGAATACTTATTAATGTAACTGGAAATAAGTCGATAGATCGCGAATACCGCTTTTGGATAGGACTTCGATCGAATGACTATAAAATTTTAACGATATTTGGCTTGTTTGATTTTATGGGGATCAGGCTACAGGGCGTACATATTTCAGATGTAACAGTTCCAACCAAGATGACCTTGGTTTATGTGTTTGGTTTGTGTTGCGGCTAAATGAATGTAAACCACGCGCCAACACGTTCGGTGGTTGGGAAAACGTGCCGCCTAATCAAGGGCGTTGAAGATTATGGTTTACAATTGCTGTCTATACGGCTTGAAACTAGCAAGGTCACCTTGGTTGGGACTATAGTTAGTTTGCATCCATCTGGTCACCCCATAAATAATAAATTCTGTATTTATCCTGTTGTGTATTGGCTATGTGGGTAGTCTCAAGCATAGGTTGGTAATCACATTATGTATTTGACACCTGTCAGTGGCCATCGGGGAGTAGACGGGAATGGATGTGTAATGCGAATTAGTAGATTATGTGACTAGGATAAAATAGTGTCGTTAATTCATTAACCCCAAGCGAACGCCGGCGTTCGCGCACTTATTGTCTTTCTATTGTGTCTGTAATTTCCACGATTGAAAGGTCAAGTCGCGGGTGGCATGTTGAATTGAACCGAACACTAACGAAACGAAGGTTGCTAATTTTAATCCCGAACGGCAGTGAGGGATTTTTTAATATAATTGTCGATTCGGTAGGGCGTGTCACACTTTTACTGACTAAAACCACACCTATGTTTCTTTAGCTGCTTTTTTAATTTAAAAAAATTATAAAACTTTACGAGCGGGCGGCGAGCTACCCATTGCTCGTCGTTGCAAGCTAGAACTGCCAGTGTCTATGGTGACTGGAGATTGTTCTACGATTCCTGACGCCTTGGGTGTCTCCTGGAATTTCTGGAATAGTACATATCATACTTTTTATCCAGCGAGTAGATATGTTCCCAAGGAATATTTTTTACTTATACGAGGGCGAAGCCGCTGTCAGAAGCTAGTGTTTAAATAAATCACAGGACACCAAATATTCTAGTAGATACGAAAAATCTCGTCTTTCATCAACTCAGGTATGTCAAAGTCTGCTAAAGTAATTCTAAATTACAAACTTCTGTAGTTAGTAAAATGGCAGCTCATTTAAAACTTAGGTACTTAGTTATCATTTGCTCGTTATCAAACAACACTCTTCAAAGTTTCATACTAATAAATGAATGACAAGGTATAATGCTTCGCAGAAGAAGGTAATCTTTCTGCGAAGCATTGATACGAGCAAAGGACATGGCCACAATCTTGAGGGAGGAACATCCTCAGGCCCTGGCCTCCGCCCCAGGAGACGCCACGGGCTTCAGGGCGCTAATTCCTGGCCACTGTAAACACGGGCTTGCGGACGACGAGCAATGGGTAGCTGACCGTCCAGTCTTCCGATAACGACCATGCTCGAGTCGACGGCGCGTAATGTTCCACGCGCGCCTTAAAGAGATGTTAGCAAAACTGAAGGGGTCCAGTAAGGCCGATGTCTTCTAGGCCTGCGGGAACGATTGAAAGAGTTTTACTCAGTAAAAGTCTAATATGCTCTTTCACTCCACCATAGAGCTATAGAAATCATAATTTGATGAAATCACACCACAAAAAAAAATAGGGAATGTTAAAATTACATTGTCGACACTATTATGAGTCATTCTAATTAGTTTGATTGATACATTACTAGTGGTGGCTTTTTAATCATATAAATTGTTCGACTTAGGATTTTTTGTTATTTGCTGCTGACTCCGCCTGCTCATAAGCTGACGCCGCGCCCATTCGGCTAGTCTAGCATTAAATTAGGCTGGAACCTAATTCGCTCTCTTTTTTGAAATAGTAGGGCGAGGACTAATTTTGTTTAAGAACGGTTTTTCAACAAATCTAACCAATCCTATTAATTTATACACCGCTAAATTTTGATCGTTTTAATCCCGTGGAAGCTCGATCCGGTACATGAAACACTATCGATTTGTAAAGATAAAATCAAAAAATAAAGTACCTTTTTTTCAAAACTCGTATTAATTTACGCATGTACGAAATTAATTTCTTTAAGAAAACGTCAGCTGAGCGACTCTAATGACCTGTAGGTAGTTTAGACGCAATGCCGACTACTACAGGCAGGTTTGCTAAAAAAAAAAATTAACAGCTCCTTTTAAATGGTTTTAAGCTTTAGAAATATGTTTACACAAAAAAAAATTGCTGATTAAGTGTTTTTCAGAATATACATAGCATTTATGTAAATCAGTCAATATTTCGCAAAGAAAATGCATTTAAAGGTCTCTATTGCGGGGTTCTATGAAGGTGCAGCTGGCCGGAATTGAATGCACAGCAGGGATGTTAGGCAGCTACATAACCGTAACCGAAACTATCGGATATCCGATGTAAAATAATATCCATAACCGTAACCGAATCCGAAATAAAAGTTTCGGGTAATATCGGATAGGGGCGGAGCCAAATTGCGACACGTTATGACAGGTTGCGGGCAAGCGGCCGACACACGCGCGCATTGTTTGTTTTCTTCTGTTGTTCCTACCAAATAAAACCATTTTATTAGCTATTTATAAGTTACTTCTGAAATTCCTTAAAAGTCTAATATTCGTAAGTAATCGAAATAATCCGAAACTAGCGTATAATCCGAAATAATTTCATATCCGTATCCGTATCCGGTATAATAATCATTTCTATATCCGTATCCAATCCGTATCCGAAATTTCATATCCATAACATCTCTAATGCACAGATGGCGCCACCTAGGTGGCAGTATGAATATGTGTGCATTTAAGACTGGCCAGATTTTCAAGGTGTTTAACAAGGCCGAAAAATGAAACATCGAATAACAAGTCCAAGTAAGTACACTAATCCGAAACCCGTTTCAACGAATGCACGCTTTCACGAAAAACTTAACGCTGTAGCCATGTGAACTCGAATAACATGATTCAGAAAAACGTAATATCGAATAACACGTCCCCGTAACTTTGCTAATAGGAAACACTACACGCTACCACGAAAAACCAGACGCCGTAATCAATAATATTTTTTTTAAGCTATTGCATAGCTTCTCCATCTTTCAGAATTTCCGAAATTCCGTAACGAAAATAACCTAACACCCCCCACTCATTTGTTTTTTGAGCGTGGTGACCGATAAGAAAACAAATGAGTTAATAATCAATCAAAATTCAATTCAATGTGTGAAAGTGTAACTTCAATTATTATCAAAGAAAAAAAAATAAAGGAAATAAAAAATTTCATAAATAAAATAAATACATAATTATAATTGCATAAGATGATAAAAATGCTATGCAATAGCTTTACCGCGGCAGTCCCCGAGTGTTACAAGTCTTTTTATCATTAAAGTTTTAATATATATTATGTTACAAGATAAACAAATCTCTAAATCACCATTTCGAATCAAACAAAAAATCCGAGCTTCTACGAATAACTTCGCCGAAGCCACGCTACCATGTCTTTTCGTTAGAGGTATGGTTAAGCAAGGTCACGTCATGTGGCTAGGCACTGCTTTTCTCAGTTCAATTACACGAGCATAACCATCAGCGACTTCAGAAAAAAATATCATAAGTAATTTCAATCCTAAAAATCTTTCTACAAACGATAAATTACCTACGTGAACACTCAAACTAAATGTCCACTTCATAAGGTCCCCTTAGGCCGATCCATAGTCGGCCAGTCCCGAGTCGTGAGTCGTGCACTCCTGTTTATTACCGTAATTGGTCCCCAGTACGTTTAGTTAAAATTGGCCAAGTGCGAGTCGGACTAGAATATTAAGCATTTCCTACAACAATATTAATATCGATTAAAAAACGTTAAAAAAAACAAGTTTATTGTATGGGAAATTAAATGTTTATTTTATTTTAATAACTTATTTCAAAAGTGACTAAACAAATAAATTTACTCTATGAATATTTCAAGCGTCTACCTAGAGCTATTGCAGTTATTAATATCGAGCAAAACAACTGCGAAAAATCACGTTTGTTGCCTATGTTGCCCCACTTAAATATTTATTTTATTCGGTTTTTAATAGTTTGTTGTTATAGCGGCAATACAATAAATACATTATTTGTGAAAATTTCTACTTTCTAGCTATACGATTCATGATACAGCCTGGTAACTAACAAAAGGACCGTGAACTCTTAGCTCATTTTTATTCTTTGGTTACGGAACCCTAAAAATGAGAAATATAGGGTTCCGTAAAAACCCTAAAAAATAGAAAAAATGCTTACTTTACATAGAAAATAAATAATTCAAGAAGTATAATGTATGGGGTAAATGCTATAAATAATAAAGAGGCAATGGACAGGAAGTGTATCTTTGTACCGGAGATTGCGGATTTTCACATGAACGATTCCTTAGTTCATTTCTGAGAAAATCATGCTACAGTGTCCGTTTGACTTATTTACGTAGGTACATAAACAGAAAGAGTGAGAGCAGTGGTGGCCGAGTGGTAACGACCCTGACTTACGAGCTGTAGGTCGCGGGTTTGAACCCAGCCAGGCGCAATACTTTGTGTAATTTATTAGGGTTCCGTAGCCAAATGGCAAAAAACAGGAACCCTTATAGATTCGTCATGTCTGTCTGTCTGTCCGTCCGTATGTCACAGCCACTTTTTTCCGAAACTATAAGAGCTATACTGTTGAAACTTAGTAAGTAGATGTATTCTGTGAACCGCATTAAGATTTTCACACAAAAATAGAAAAAAGCAATCAATTTTGGGGGTCCCCATACTTAGAAATGAAACTCAAAAATATTTTTTTCATCAAACCCATACGTGTGGGGTATCTATGGATAGGTCTTCATAAATGATATTAAGGTTTCTAATATCATTTTTTTTCCAAAATTGAATAGTTTACGCGAGAGACTCTTCCAAAGTGGTAAAATGTGTGTGTGTGTGTGTGTGTGTGTGTGTGTCCGTAACTTCTAAAATAAGAGAATGACAAAACAAAAAAAAATATATGATGTACATTACCATGCAAACTACCAACGAAAATTGGTTTGAACGAGTTCTAATTAGTAGTTTTTTCTTAATACGTCATAAATCTAAAAACATACATTATTATTAAAACATCGACCAAAGTTACAATGAACTACAAGAACTTTTATATTATGTTACTTGCTGCTACGGAACCCTCCATGGGCGAGTCCGACTCGCACTTGGCCGGTTTTTTCATAACCACTGCTCAATCTAAAAATCTGCGCGCCAACATGTTCCCGCGAACCGCCAACGCCCTGCGCTCCCTCTCCACATCTTCATCGTCCTTAAGGTCGTCGACAAGTATATGGCCCAGATATTTAAACTTGGTTACCTGTTTTATATTTGAGCCGTTCAAATTAATTGAAGGAAAGGTGTCAAAAAAATGTGAAAAAAACGGTGAAGGAAAACATCGTAAGGAAACCAGCATGTCCTAGAACCAAAAATTCGAAGACATGTGACGTCCACTAACTCGCACTGGGCCCGCGTGGTGGATTACGGCCCATTCCCTCTCCTAGAGAGGAGGCTTGAGTCCCAACAGTGGGAACATTAAAAAGGTTGATGAAGATGATGAACAAGCTGCTGTATCCCCGAAGAAAGTTGTAAGACGACGTCATGTGGCGTCCCGTGGCGTGGATCAAGTGTAGCTCTACAAGTCTAGTTTCCAAATGTATGAAGACTGACGCGCCCAGATAGGCGTGTGTGACGCACGTGTACGCAGTATAGCTCTACCTTAGACGTCACGATTACCATCACCACTTTACCTGTAAGTACCTGCTGTCGGGCTGGTAATAAAGTACCCCTCTTTAAATATTGCAGACGACTTTTAACAACTCAATATCAGCGTCTATTTAACAACACAATATCTCTTTTATAAACTGACGGTCTAAACTGAAAAATGTCATCACGAAAACATAGAAGAGAAAACAGTGCAGTGACGTCAATCTAATCTGGCCACATAACCACGGTGTGGCGCCGCATCGTAAGGGTTGATTCACACCGGAATGGCGGGCGGCGGCTGGAAAAATGCAAAGAGGCCGGCAGAACCGACCCCGGTCCGCCCCTGAGACCGGCGTACGGCCGCTTGACTACTCACCTTTCAAGCGATAGTGGTCTTTAAAGGATTTAGATAAAGTTTAAAGTTATTCGACTCTAAAAGTGCTCGCCGCATCGTTGACCTGGCTGGTGATGATGGTGACATAAACAAGTTGCTGTATCCCCAAAGAAAGGTGTAAGACGACGTCATGTGGCGTCCCGTGGCGTGGATCAAGTGTAGCTCTACAAGTCTAGTTTCCAAATGTATGAAGACTGACGCGTCCAGATAGGCGTGTGTGACGCACGTGTACGCAGTATAGCTCTACCTTAAGCCGCGTAGTACCGGCACCAATCTTAAGCGCTCGGCGTCATAGCGAGGATCGCTTTGCGCATTTCATACATTGACAAGCCAATCGTCGTCGTTCTTAGATACATGCAGCAAGCGCAGGGAACGAATCACGAGTGACGTCTATGTCACGATGGCGCGGCGAGCCAATCACTGACAATCCCCACCCTCGCGTCACACTTCGTACCACTAAAGAGACCGAATATTGGACTTCTGCGCAACTTGAAGCCAGCGCTCGAGATCCGTGCTGGTATCTATGAAGGCATCGCGAGGAGTGCGTCGCGAATTGTTCGTCTCCAATGCCTCGAGCTATGTGAACATGTGTGCTCGCAGTGAGCATTCGCGTCATACGATCGTTGCGAACGCCGCCTCAGTACGAGCCGTGCGCTCCGTGTGGACGGCCAACCTTTCAATCGTCGAAATTACAGACACAATAGAAAGACAATAGGTGCGCGAACGCCGGCGTTCGCTTGGGGTTTAATGAATCAGGTATTATTTGCGTTTTCTACTGACGCACACCGTGCGTAGTGGTTTGCGTGCTCAGCTTGAGCATGTTTTGTTCGGGACGCACGCATAAATGTACCGTCGTATGCCTCAGGTTGAGGCATGCGAGTCGAACCATTCGGAACGCACACTTCGCAATGTCTATACGCGGCTTTAAACGTGATGATTACCATCACCACTTTACCCATCCACCTGCTGTCGGGTAGGTAATAAAGTACCCTACTATCTACCCTTCGTGCTATCTACTATGTGATTTACGATAGTGCGTAGTAAACATTTCGCCGTTTGGCTACAATGGGTTATACATAATGCACGGACTGATATTATAACTGGGTCGTAAACAAGGCGGTCACGGAACGTAACCGTATAATGTCAATTTTTTGTCCGTAAAGGCATCGTGCCCGTCTTGTTATGGCCGAGGAAGATAACTAGCGTATAAGAATTTGTTACATGTGCCGAATATTTATAACCTAACTACCTGTACATTAGACGTGTGTAACTTTTTACTGAACCGGCTGACTGTTCCGAAACATTTTAGTGTTCCAAAAGATTGGAACATCAGTAATGGTTTGAAATGCATCATTTGGAACAATTGGAATATCGAAACAGAAAAGTTCAAAACAGCCTACGCGCTTTTCGTCGCACATATAGCAAATCCTGCTACGATTCGCGTAGCCCTGTGCTACGATCGCGTAGTAAAAGCTAATAATAATGTGTTGAAATATTTAAAGATTTTTAATTCGAAATTTCTGTGATATCCAAACACCATCATTATTATTTGTGATACAAAAAATTCTATTTTTATTTCCTTAAATCTTAAAGAGTTGTTTTCCCGTAGGAATAAGAAGATTTTTCGGGATAAAAAGTAGCCTATATTCTTTTCCATGTCAAAGGCTATATGCATGCCAATATTCATCCAAATCCGTTCAGCCGTTTTTGCGTGATTAAATAAAAAACATCCACACTTTCACATTTATAATATTAGTTAGGATTTCTTTTCTCGTAGTGGCAACCGAAATACGTATTCTGTGTAAATTTCAATTCTCTACTCTACCTCACTCTGATGATTTATGAGATACAGCCCACCTACAGAACCCAGACAGACAGACAAACAGCGGACGCTAATAGGGTTCCGTGGACACCCTTCGAGTACGGAACCCTCACAATTAGCTAAAGACTTACTGATGAAAAAGGATCTACAGTGATGGGTGACAAAAACAAAAATCGTTTATAAAATCACTTTATTTTTTAGAAGAAATTTTCTGTAGAATCACACCGGAAGTAAGGTATTACAGGCAGGATATCACATTGAACATTTATCTTTTAAACACTTATTTTTATTTGTGAACATTTAACTACAGAAACGTTTACACCGAAAATATAATTATTTATAGCTTTAATAATGTTTTTGTAAAAAACATATTTCACCATTTACGTTCTTTTTATGAAATACTTTTTAAATTTTTTCTCTCTCAAGTTCGACAATTCATGGTTACGTTTTTCTAATATAAAATAAAGATAAGATTCTTAAGACTATTGCTGTAAAATATAACTTAGAAATAGTAAAAAAAAATGATTCTGAAAAGTAATTTTTGCGTCAATTTCATTCATATTTTGTGCATAAAATTTACAAAATTATTATTGTAAAATCAACTCTGCTTAATCGAAGTAATATTTCATTGCATGAAAATTCGAGATTTTTATAAAAACAATTCCCAGTGTAGTATAAAATTACATTGTAGTAGATAAGTATAAAATATTTTAGTATATAAATGATTTATATTTATTACAATAGGTAGATAGTATAAAGTTACATATAATATACGTGTTGCAGGTAAAACTACTATTAAACAAATTTCTTTTATAAATTTTGTTTAAAAAGAAATCATAATATCTACACAAAAATAAATATCGTGTAAGAGTGAGTAGATAAATACATACAATTCCTACTTACGGCAAAGTCGCGTCAGACTCGCTAATTGAAATAATTATACACACATTGAGAAGATAACCTACTTACATCATTTATTTTTTGTAGATACTTTAAGACCTGGCTGACCGACCTCTTCAAATATTGCAGAGGACCTTTCTGACAGTGTCTATTAACAACACACTATATCTTTTTAAAATCTTTTTATGATCTATGATTTTTACAGTATAGACCATACTGTAAAAATGTCACCATGAAAACATAGAAGAGTAATAATATAAATAATAATAATAATATATTCCACAACTATCACACAACGCCGTCTAGTCCCAAGCTAAGCAGAGCTTGTGTTATGGGTACTAGACAACTGATAAACATACTTATATATTTCTAAATACATACATATTATAGATAAATTACACCCAGACACAGAACAAATGATTATGCTCATCACACAAACATTTGTCCTGGGTGGGAATCGAACCCACGACCTCCGGCATAGCAGTCAGGGTCACTAACCACTAGACTAACAGGCCAGTCAGAGAGTCAGAAGAGTAAACTTGCAGTGACGTCAATTTAATCTGGCCACATAACCACGGTGCAGTATCGTAAGGGCTGATACACGCCGGAATGGCGGGCGGCGACCGGCAAAGACTCGAAGAGGCCGGCAGAACCGGCCGCGGGGAGTCGACGCGCCTTTGCAATTCAAAAGAGCTTTATTAAAAAGTTTTACAGCTTGTATCCAGATATTTTATACTTTATTACTAAAATACACCTTATGAACTATAAGCGTAATCACACCGATCACATAACACCATGTTACACCGTTTTAGGGATACTAAATAGGAAGACTAAGGTTTTTAGGGACAGGTCACGGGCGCAGCCAGGGTTTTTGGGGGCCAAAAAACACCTTGAGAGGGTCAAAAGTTGCATATCTGCAGTAAATTGGCATCAAAAATGTATTTGAAAATCCTCTCCGAAAAACAACCTTATTGAAAACCTGGCTCCGCCCGTTGAAGAAATTATTTGGTTTCCACGTTTGTGTATTTTAGAAAAAACAGCTACTATGACACGCCTTGTCTGATTCGCTAAAGATTGTCTTATAATTCAATCTCTAAGGCCGTCATACGCTTTCTGTACGCCTGCGTGAAGCTTACATACAGTAGGCAAAACGGATCTTGAGCGCTCAGCGTCAGAGTGGAGATCGCTTTGCGCATTCCATACATTGAGGAGCCAATTGTCTTCGTTGTTAGATACATGCAGTAACGCAGGGATTGAATGAGGAGTGACGTCTATGACGCGATGGCCCGGCGGCCTGCGTCTCACTTCACACTACTAAAGAGACCGAATACTTGACTTCTGCGCAACCGCTCAAGATCCGTTGTGCCTACTGTACATAACAAAACTATGGCTTACTGTCCAAAGACGCGTAGCTTCTTAAACGCGACACGACGGCACGACGCTGTCGCTTTGTTGACAAAGTTTCATAGTTTTGTACGTAAACTTCAGGCAGACGTATGATAACGAATACGCGTCTATGAAGCTACGCGTCCGCGGACAGTAGGCCTAAGCTAACGAAAATTTGAAGCTGTGGATGTACTCCCTTCATAAGTTGGAATTTTGGTCTACGATATCGCTGTCTCATTTTTTTTAGATCAAATGACAGAGACAGTAGTATTTAGGGTTGAGCTTCATTTGTCAAAAGTTTCCGCACCGAATCGCATTTTCCGGGTGAGCGTGGCGCGGCTTTGTCGATTCTGCCGCGTGCGACAGCCTTTCCGCTATCTGTCTCACTCTTGTAAATGACGGTTCAAAGTGACAGAAAAGGATAGAAGCATAGGAAAGTGAGATTCGGTGTTGACATAAGTAGCTAAACCCTTATGCGATGTAGCCAACGGTTGTCAATTGGTCTTCAAAATGTCAGAGAAGACAAACATATAGTTAGTTTTTTGGTACACATTTATATTAGACATCTTTGGTAAACAGTCAACTATACAGACATCACATTCGGATCCTATATTTCATTCAGTTTTAAGATATGTTGACCATTTTGTCGAAATAATATAACAATTAATATTAACATTAATTGCTATGATAATGGATTTTATAACACTTATTCATTGATACTACTATATAATTATAATGTAAATCTACAAAGTTTTAATGTTTTTTTTTTTATAACATTTTACGGTCAACCCTAACTTGCAAAGGAAAGAAGGCCAGAAATCCTTATCGTTCATTTCAAATAATAACTTTGAGCATCACAATTATTTTATCCTCCATTATATTACAGGAGTTTCGCTCTCACAAAACGTTGTTACAAACTCTACACAACTTAAATTGATACTTTTGGGCCAAATATTGTTTTGCCCCCGGCATACCCAAACCCCGTCCTAACAAATTGTCAAAACTGAGCAAAGAAAACATGAAAACTCGACGATCAAAGAATCCAATTAAATTGTATAAAGAGGGAAGAAAAATCAATAAACCTTTAATCTTTGTAATCCACTCCCAACCCTTTTAACTCGATATCAAATAACTAAAGCTTAAGAAAGATCTGTTCTATGAAGTTCAAGTGAGGTAAGAGGGCCTAGAGCGAGTTTTGAAACACAGACCCTTGTACTCGATCGCATTAAAAAAAAAGTATTATTAATAGACTCGTGCTTGAACATTATATCTCTCTTGATGATAAGCGATGGAGTGGTCGACGGTGGAACATGCCTAGAAGTTAACCTATTCATTTTGATTGTGACTTAAAGAGGATGAATTACGAAGACAGGGAATTCCATGCCTTAGCTGTCTACGCACAAGGAATGTGTTACCAAATGTAACGCGTAACGTTAGTGTAAACGTTGGCTTATTACTTATTGACATCAGATGGCGCTTAATGTTTATGCAATCGAGTACGTTCAAAAACCTCGCACTAATGCCACAGAATACAGAACAAGCCACGAGGACATGAACGGACGTAGTACTCAGGTAACTGAAATTACAAATTAAAGCATAGTTTGCCTAGTGTTTTCTTTTATTCTTGTCGTAGTGTGGTTTGATTACTGATATTTATGATACAAGTTTTTCTCCAAAAATGGTTCCTAAACTGATCCTAAGAACCACGTTACGCGGATAAGGAGCGAGGCAAATGCTATGTTTGTGGTCAGACAGCGTGAATTGGATCCTTATTGATTGATCGTAGGGTCCTTCTTCTCTATTCGAAAGAGTTACCGCGGTCCTGGACTGCAAAAAGAATACTGGTGACCTTTTGTTGATAAAAAACTGACGCTCCCTTTAACTCTACTTAGAACGGTAGGAGTTATTTGGTAATTTAAATCACAAAAAAGGGTCCTACTGGTTAGTTCTATATTCTGTATTCTATCGGACTATTCTGTAAACATCTCACCTTAACAACTCAGGTGAAGTTAGCTCAAAGTAAGCTGATGTGAGGTGATTTTTCACGACCTTGATTCATTTAACGGCACACTTCACCAAAGTTTTAACGGAAAGATTTTTACAGAATTGCTGTTTTTCCTTTAAAGTGAGATGTGATCGTGTTAACGCTTGGTGAACGGGTTATTGCGTGCAGTGGTACGGGCAGCGGCGGCGGCAGTCTGCGTGCAGTTGCACAGCGCGTCGAACATTCGCAGCACGAAGCCACGCGCCCGACCTAGTCGCCTCTTCAGATTACCTGAAACAATAGTACGGGACATGTTAGTGTGACATGGTAGTAAGTAAGCACAAAAGTCGAAAATCGTTGTTTGATCTCGTTGGTTGAGTGACAATCTATTAGTAAAATCTATCCAATGAGGGCTGTGGGTTTATAGAAGAGTAGCGGTGGCTCAGTGGTAACGAAAGTTGACTTAAGAGTTGTACTGGGTCCAAACCCAGGCAGGACCTGCCTGGAACGATTAGAGTACCTGGTTTCTCTAATCATCACCACTACTCTCGACACGGTGAAGGAAAACATCGTGTGAAAACTGTCATATCTTTGAAACAAAAATTCGACGATATGTGATATCTACCAACCCCCACCAAGCTCATGTGATTACAGCCCGTTCCGTTTACTAAAGAGGATCAGGTCTTAGCCGTCAGTGGGAACATCATATGGCTGATAATGCTAAGCTTAATTATATTTACAGTAAAGCAACTAAATGCTAAGTACACAGTTCAAAGGGCAAAACATCTAGTCATCTAAGAACTTCTTGGGCGGAATTGACTTAAATGATACGACATAGGCAATTCAACGCAAACGTGATCGGGAAGCGATGCGGTGCGAATGAAATACAATTATAACTCTATAGTGGAAGCCTACGTGAACAACCACACGTGTGTTCGGTGCGGTGCAGTGACAAGCGAAGCGAATGCGGTCAGTTGGACTGACATTTTCGCGCGAATTCCTGTAGTACAACAAGCAACCGTGTTTTAAGTAAATTGCGGCTAAAACAGTGACTTCGCGTGCCCGTAGAACAAAGCCACCAAGTCGCATTGTTTATGCGTAAACCGCATCGCTTCGCAATCACCTACGTGCAACCAGTAAAGCACAGTGTTGTATTTACGAGCGTGTAAAACTTTGTTTCGCCCCTAATAGGTTGTAGAAATCTGCGTGACAACCTATTCCCCAAGAGCCATTCCGGCGTTAAATTAAATTCCGCCGATGGATTTCCCTATTTTTATTATGGCATGTTGGCACGAATGCCTTCTAACATTTACGTTCTACCTCCCACCTAGATAAGTAAACTGGTTTGACATCGAATATCACTAATTGGATCGCTATCGATACACATCGCTGCTTCAGATTTTATATATAAAATCTCGTGGTTAAGTGGTCTCGTATCTAAGAGCGAATTTCACCTATGAACGGAGCGAGGAAGAATGCCAGGCGGTGGCCTCCTTCTGCGAAGCAGTAATATTCTAGTCAAGGAGGCAGCTGCACGCGTTAGGGAACGGACTTCCTCACGCCCCACCCGCCGGGACCCCGACCCTGATTTCCTGCCACTGGAAGCTCGCAGTCCAGCCGTCCTCTAACCGTTCGGAATGAGCCAAAGTCTTTGACGATGCATATGTAGTGTTCCAAGCGCGCCTCAAAGATATATCAGTACAACCGTAAAACCGTAAGGGGCCAGCAGGGCCGAAGCCTAGTGGGGGCATGGGGAAACCCAAGGTTTTGAAACGCTAGCCAAAGAAGAAATACAGACGTGATTTTAGAGAGTAAAAGTCAGTCGTGCCCTCTCGTTTTGCCCCTAGAAGATTTCCTACCTTAAAAAAGGTAGACCGCGAAATACATATTTTCGAATTTTTTTTTAGCTACAAATTTTTGGCCAGCACAGTATCGGATAGTACTGTAACAAAACTTATATTTAAAGTAACTTCATATATGTATTTACACAACTGTACACATTAATACCATCATCATACCTCACTCATACATCAAACATTGTCATTACATTGAACAATAGATAGTCTATACAACTGGACAGTATGTGAAATATTGGACAATATATGGACACATAACTGGACAATACGTGGGATCATTGAAACGTGGGCGATCTCGGTAAGATGAAGTTGAGAATTTTTTTCCCAACATAAAAAAAAAAGTTGAGAATGTTATTGTGTATACTACCTCAGCGAAGCTTGCCGAGAAGACTGACCCGATATATTTACCAATACTTCAAACACATTAGAATGTGTTCGTTAATGGAAAACCAAGTCACTGTTTTCTGTATCAAAAGCTAAATAGTTTTTAACCTGACACTGGCTTCACCTGACTTGATAATTGTATCAAGCCAGGTGAAGCCACGGTATGCCGTGCAAAGCCAGAATGGTAAAAAAGGGTTGTTCACAGAGGTCCACGAGTCATAGATCTATGTAGGACAGTAGACTACCATGCTATAGATTTTTTTTTATTATTATTATTGATAGGCTGGCGTTTGACCACTATCTCACCTGATGGTAAGCGATGATGTGGCCGACGATGGAGCACACTTGCCTAGAAGTAACCTATTCACTCTCGACTTAAAGACCCCTAAGTGGTAGTTATAAGGAAACACAGACTCACAGATCTATTTCCTTATAGAATGTCATCATGACACTGATGATGTTTGATGTTGATGAGTGTGGTCATGATCTTGGTCTTCGTCTATCATGTCATTGTAATTATAAACATATATCTCTCATCCATGTTTTTTTATTATTGACTGTACCAAACATTCTCATGGACCCGTGGTGACAGAAAATACTTAATATTTTAAATATCATGGACTAGTTAGGAATTGAAATAATATTAATATGAACGTTTCAAAAACTGTTAAAAAAAATCATGGTCAAAAAGAACAACCATTATTTTAAACCTACATATTTTTATTTTTTATATTCCACAACTATCACACAACGCCGTCTAGTCCCAAGCTAAGCAGAGCTTGTGTTATGAATACTAGACAACTGATAAACATACTTATATATTTCTAAATACATACATATTATAGATAAATTACACCCAGACACAGAACAAATGATCTTGCTCATCATGCAAACATTTGTCCTGGGTGGGAACCGAACCCACGACCTCCGGCATAACAATCAGGGCCACTAACCACTAGACCAACAGGCCAGTCACTGTCAGTCACAGTCATTTCTAAGAACATTTTAGTATTAAGAACATTTCAAAAACTGATAAAAAAAAATCATTGTTAAAAAGAACAACCATTATTTTAAACCTACATTTTGTGTAGGTTTTAAAGAAAACTACCACAAAATACCTTTGTAATTCAACAGAATGCCTGCAATAACAAACTGCATTCACACTGCAGTTATGCAATCGTTTCCATTAATAGGTAAAGCTGAAACCATTATCCAAGCCGTAATCAGACAAGCATTGTTTGCAGTAGTACGACACGGCTGAAATATGAGCGCATGACACGTGACGTCATTAACCAGAGACACGCGAGAGAATACTTTGTGAACCGTAAATAACGATGCCATCGCTAAAACACTTGAGTGACAAACTTGTCTAAAAACTTTTGAGTGACAACGCTTTCACTCAAACTTTACAGTGATAAACCTTTCACCCCAAAGTTTAACCCTTCGTTAAAGTAGATACTAAATAAACTAACTATATACTTCAATAAAAAACTTTTAAGGTGTAAAAACTTTAAGCGTACTGGCAAGTTTTAGTTGGCCATATAGTGAAGTGATCAAGTCTAAAATCTGACCATGACATAGACCTTCTTCTTCCTGGCCTTGTCCCATCTTTTTTGGGACCGGCGCAACACGTTTTTTTCTTCCATTCTACCCTGTCACTCGTCATGCTATACTAACTTCCGTTTCTTTCATATCGCTCTTCACGCAATCCATTCATCTTTTCTTTGTCCTCCCTCTCCCTTTCTACCCATCCATATGTATGCTCATAACTCTTTTAGTAACATGCATTTCATCCCTCCTCTTTACATGACCATACCAAACCAAACGATTCCCCTTCAGCTTGTCAGTCACTGGCGCCACTTTCGTACTTCCTATAATATATTTCGCACTTAATCCAATCTCGTCACGGCACACATCCATCTCAACATTCTCATCTCCGCTACATGCAATCTTTTTTCATCCATCTTTTTCACAGCCCATGTCATAGACGACATAAAAATCGACATAGACACTGGTAAACGTGGATTCTGATAAAATATTTCTGTCTGAATAAGACAAGTTTTACAGTAGGCTTCCAAAGCCTATCATATTGGATAGAATATTCGAAAGCCAATCCCAACATTCTATGATTAAATTTAGATTGAAGGTTGTCTGGTAGATATCGCAGTCAGCGATAAGACCGCGATTGTACCCATAGATTTTGTTGTTTGTGTTTAAGTATGTTAGTATTTTGGTGTAGGTATGGTAAAGTGATTTTTATCATACCATTATGAGACTGAAAAACCGGAACCGGACTGAAGACCGGAAAACGCAGCGTTGGAAGGCCTCCTACAAGGTGGACTGACGACCTGGTGAAGGTAGCGGGAATCCGATGGATGCGGGACGCACATGATCGTTCGTTGTGGCGACGCTTGGGGGAGGCCTATGTCCAGCAGTGGCCGTCTGTCGGCTGAAATGATGATTATGAGACTCGCGTTTGATCAATCTCGCCTAATGGAAAGCGATGATGTGGTCGACGATGGAGCACGCTCGGCTAGAAGTAAGTTCTAGTCTATTGAGTTAGATATTTGATTACCTGGACTATTGTAAAGGAACATACTTCTGAGATAAAAAGACAAACGACATGGTCTTCTCGTGTATCAAGTTTCATCGAAATCTATTCAGCCGTTCGAACGTAAAGAAGTAACAAACATACACACACTCACAAAAAGTGATGTGCAATGAGTTCTAATCCAGTGTTCCACACTGTTTTACCGCGGTGATTAGTAGATAGATGTACCACGGAAATATAAAGTTATCTTTTAAAGTTAATAGACGGAACAGACGGAAATAAACGGAACGTTAATAGACGGAAAAACAAAATGTAAATCAACTTAGGGACTGAGTTTCAAATCTTCCAGGCGCATTCTTTTTGGACACTTATCGATTAACAAACATGAAGGACTGAAAATTTTTTTTTTTGGCAATGTGTGAAAAATGAATGTGCTTTCAATGAGCATTAGCTATAGCATCCGTAAGGTAAGGAGACATACACACTAGGATATACCTGACAGTTTTACCTGCACAGTTATACCTGTCAGGTAACCTTGTATGGAAACCTGCACAGTTGAGCAAAATATATGTTCCGGTTTACCTGCACAACTCACCTATACAGGCAAACCTATCAGGTATAGGACTGAAAATATATATTTTTTTGCTATGTGTGTAAAATGAATGTGCTTTCAATGAGCATTAGCTATAGCATCCGTAAGGTAAGGAGACATACACACTCAAGGATATACCTGACAGTTTTACCTGCACAGTTATACCTGTCAGGTAAACTGGTATGGAAACCTGCACAGTTGAGCAACATACATGCTGCGGTTTACCTGCACAACTCACCTATACAGGCAAACCTATCAGGTATACCCTTTGGCGGGCATTAGATAATTTTGTCATTTGTGATGACCTATTACAGTGGTAACGTTCACACACTAAAACTAGTGGTACGTTTACACTGTCCGACATAAGGTAATTGTCTTTCTATTGTGTTTCTAATTACGACATTCAAAGAGTTAATAGCCTTATTTTCTTTCCTTATTTCTAAAGCACAAATATCTGAGCGTAAATCAAACAAGTCTTGTTTGTATGAAATAAGAGCCTTGACTTGTGACGTCACAACATTGTAAGACGTTAAACACCGCATTAGCTCTGAGGTGGTGAGATTATAAGATTTCATGTTCGTTAAGATTTTAATTAGCTGTAAGTAGAGTGTAAGTAGATTGAAAGGAACCTTTCTGAAATGCCGTTTCCTTGGTAACTGTTTTTATCGACCTGTAATGGTGCGTTTACACTGACGTAGAGCTGAGTGGAGCGGACTGTGAATTTCCACTCCTTCATCATTTCAGCCGAAAGGCGTCCACTGTTGGACATAGACCTCCTCAAGTGTCGCCTTAACGACCGGTCCTGTGCATCTGGTATTTATCAGTTTCTCGCCACCCTCACCAGGCCATCAGCCCACCTTGTGAGAGGCCTTCCAACCCTGCATCTTCTGTTATATAGCTGCCACTCCAAAACCTTTCCTCCTCACTGACCATCTGTTCTGAGAGCAGTGTGCCCTGCCTACTGCCACTTAATTTTAGTGATTCTTTGGGTTATGTTGTATTTCCACTCCGCTTCGGTGGTGGAGTAGAGTGGAGCTGGTCTTTTTTTTTATGGTGGGAAAAAATCATCCAATGACAACCCCGCTCTGTGGCGGAGCGGGAGATAGTGTCAGACTCTTACTGACTAAAAGACCCATCCCGTTCTTCTTCTAGCCTTCATACCGGGGCTCGAGCCCCCTTTCGGATAACCTTGGCCCCAGTTGGCTTCGACCCGACTGGGTCTCTGCTGTTGTGGAGCTGGGCTGAGTTCAAATAAAACAAATGAATAGCGGCCTCGAGCTGAACAGGACGGAGAGCGAAGAGCACGTAGCGGAGGATATCTCAACTCCGTATAGCCTGTAATAAGTAATGCTTGGCGCTATGGTGACCTAACACTCTTTTGTCGTACTGATGATTTTATTTTTGGTGCGGAAATCAACTAATGAGATCTTCCACCCTTGGGCAGAGTGGGGGGGTCAGACTTTTGCTAACTAAAACTCACTCCTGTTTCTTCTTTGCCTTTGTCCCACGGCCCCGGATCCTACCCGTACCGTGGTCCCAGTAGGCTTCGATCCTGCTGGGCTCCTACGGTTTATTGACATTTGCTTGAGTTTCGTACTGATGATAGGATATGGTTTGTATGGTAAGTCTCATATTGTAAGGAAAATAACTATATTACCGCAACACTTAGTTACAACATAAGGAATAAAATTACTCTGGTTCTGAACACGGAACGGTCCATGATTCTGAATGCATGTAGCTCTTACGAGATCTGAACGCGAACTGTTCCATATTCGAATGTGCATTCTTGCGTTCCATGCAATTATGCATTTTCACTTAGCGTTCGATTGAAACTCGAACATAGCCTTTTGACTACTCTTCCCCGCTCCACTCTGCCTAGCTTCGCTTCTTTGTAAACGGACCTTAAAGAGCTTAAAGAACCTCTTTTGTTTTCTTTTACATTTTGTTTTAAAGGCTGCCTTTTCTTTATGGTTATAAATATCCAATCTTTTCGACGTAGAAAAATTCGTAAGATTTTCATTATATCAACGGCTTGTTATATCTTTTACATAATGTAAGACTTCGAAATACTTTTAAATCTTCTTGAAAGTCTTCTGTTATCCAATGAGTTACTTGTGAACATAGATAGCCCGATATATAGATAGGGGTTAAGGATCAGGAAGGCAGTCGCTTAATGTAAAATACCTACCTAAATATATACTGATGTATGCCGCTGCCCAATTAAGTAGAAGCTGATACTTCAGAAAAGGCTACGGAAAAAAATGATGTTTATTTTGCAAATAGGATAAAAATAATACTAAAGTATACAATGGGTCGCACCGCTATGGTGTCCCGGTGAAATATAGCCCTAAGCTACCAAACTAGACACCATACAGACACCAGAGTCGCCACAGGTCCGAGATGGCCACACCACCAAATTGGTTGCGCAACCAAACGGACACCAGGTGAGTAGGTAACTCTCTATAGTTTGTATACATTTTGTCGGTATCGGCGACTGGTCGCGCCGCCTTCATATCTCGGTGAAATATAGCCCTAAGAAAAAACCGGTCAAGTGCGAGTCTGTACCGTCCGTAGCAATAAATGGCAAAAAAATCACGTTTGTTCTAAGGGAGCCGCATTAAATATTTATTTTATTCTGTTTTTAGTATTTGAAAACAAATTTAAATACGAAAGCTCCGTCAACTGTCTGTAGCAGTAATAAATCAAGCTAGCTTTGTTTCCAAACAATTGTAAGACGCCTGTCGTTGCCGTCAACACAGCGGGATTCGCGTCAAAGAAGCGAACTGTGAGAGCGAGATTATAAGATTTCAGCTTAATTAAGATTTTCATTGCTTAAGATTAGAAAGGTTGAAAGGTTAAGTGGCGTGAAGCCTTTTGTGTTCTGGAACGAGCTTTTGTAGGTTTCCAATTATTTGGTATTTTTAATTTCATTGTAGGTGTAGTTAGAATTCAAAAGTGGTGTTGCACTCTACTTATACTAAAGCTTCAGATTCAAAAGGGGTTTTTTTTCGATGTGGAAAATCATGTTATGACAACCCCAGCTCTTGGGCGGAGCGGGAGATAGTGTCAGACTCTTACTGACTAAAAAACCCATCCCGCTCCTTCGAGCCTTCATACCGGGGCTCGAGCGCCCTTTCAAATGACCCGGCTTGGCCCCTGCTGTTGCTGACAACTCCTTGAGGCGCGCGGGAACAGCGCGTGCCGTCGACGACTTGGGCTTGGTCCGGACAGTTACCGGACGGCCGGACAGCGAACTACCCATTGCTCACTTTCCGTAAATGCCCCCCAACACGACGCACAATGCTCAAGACAGTAGTAAGATAGAACTACACTGCGCACACGTATGCTCCGCATGCCGATCTAGGTGCATCAGTCTCCATACCTTTTATAAGGAAACTAGACATGTAGAAAAAAATCTCTAGTAAT
Source organism: Mythimna albipuncta (assembly GCA_929112965.1). NCBI lineage: Eukaryota > Metazoa > Arthropoda > Insecta > Lepidoptera > Noctuidae > Mythimna > Mythimna albipuncta. The sequence continues at coordinate 7,637,683 of OV815973.1, forward strand.
TTCTTTAATTACGCATGCACGAAATGAATTTCTTTAAGAAAACTTCAGCTGAGCGGGTCCAATGATCTGTAGGTAGTAGTCGGCCTACCACCTACAGGTCATTGGACTCTCAGCTACTTAAATTAATACAAGTTTTTTAAAAAAAGGTAGGTACTTTATTTTTTAGTTTTATCTTTACAAATCGATAGCGTTTCATGTACCTGATCGGCCCTCCATCCCTCCGGATTAAAACGATCAAAATTTAACGTTGTTAACATTCCATTTCAATAGAGTAACAGGGTAAATATATCACAAAATTCCACAGGCCTAAAACTGTAAGTACCTAGATATACAAACAATTTTCACCTTCTATCACTTACATGTGACCTAAATCTGTCATCGGCACACTGCGACAGTACCTACCAAGGTATCTGCATACGCAGTGACTATGTGTACATACCTGTATACTGTTAGTTAACAAACAGTAACACTAACACATGTGTATATCAGCTCGAAATTGTCCCATTGCAGAACAAAAGATGGACACTCACAGAGATGGAACGAGTATAGATCACTGCGTTTGCTCAAGGGTCCTACCATGATACCTTAAACTCATTATGAATTCGGTGTGGGCCAGGAATAGTGCTATACGACTCGTATAGCTCCGTCTCCCTATCACATAGAAATTTTATGATTTTAAGACATCATGGCCGGGCCAGTCAGTTTAAAGTTGAAAGAAAATCAGGTTACGTTCACGACGTCTTCTCCAAACATCCGTGTACCTACTAAGGAATTAGTTATTTTTCTGAATGACTGAAAATAGGTAACGCCTGACAAAAATATAATAGCAATACTTAATATAATATAAGACCTGGTTCTTTTTGCTATTCCTCGTATTGGCCCCTAACCTATAACCTAGGTTCTGGCGAAAAGAAAAAGTAAAATCAAGTCAATAGTTTGCATTGGCTTTCTGATAATATCTCGCACACAATTTGTTTTATTTTAATTTAGAAAGCTTATTTTATAAATAAACTTACTAATAATATTTTTTGGTTTTATTCGTAATTGTTAAATAAACCTACATCACAGATGTATCACATATTATTTTAATGAATAATCAAAAGTATCTATTCCATTTAAGTAGCGTACAGCCAGAGTTAACAGATTCAGATTTTTTAATTTGCTCTCCTTATTGTTATGACTGCTTTCGTTGATCAGATTCTATTATGCAGAGTACCGTAGCTTCAAAAGGGATTAGGTATATGCTCTGCTTGATAAGGGTAAAGAATTTGAAAACGACGAAGGTGTAGGTAGAGTCTGTCTAAAAAGTCAAACAACTTGGGTAATTATTAGGGTAAAATGAAATCTGATCTTTGAGTGCTGGTTCAATAATCAAGGTTGATTAAGAGATCTTGATCATTGTTTACTTATGGAAGAAACTTATATAAAGTACCAAATATTATGCACAAAATTCCCGAGTCGTTTGACTTTTTAGACTGACTATACAACACTAGACTGTACAAACTGTCACTTATTCATTAATATTTATGCAAACATTTTGCCATGAAACGGACCAACTTCCCCGACATATCCGTTTATTATTCAAATTTCTAAAGTTTGAAAGCTTTTACAGCAAACTGAGTTTCCAACGCAGTTCTGTAAACTTATAACTAGAGATGTTGTATGTTTGTTTGATGTAAATATGCAGATATTTACTTATGTTGTGACTATGTAAGTACTACTTTTTTTCTTCTAATGACTTTTTCAGAGAATCAAAGGGCAGAGCGGGAGCTTGGATCAGGCTTTAACCAACTAACACAATACCTATGTTACTTTGCGCTCCAGGACCACGAGTTTCACCCATGGCCACTGGGCTACAAATGGTAGCTCGCTGTTCGACCATCTGGTAACCATCCGGACCGAGACTAAGTCGTCAACGATGCGTACTGTTCCCACGCGCCTCAAGGAGTTGTCAGCAACCGTAGGGGTTTATACCCACCGAAATAAAAACCTATAGCCGCAACAAAATGTAATTTTTTTTGTTCTATTTGCGCCACTTCGCTTCGCAATCGCTTTCGTGACGAATAGCCTATGTAGGACATTATTGTGTCAAAAGACTTCATTAGACCTTTTCTGTATTACGACTGTAAACGGGTCTGCCTGGAACCTTACCATGACGTGTTAATACATGGAGCTATACACCTTGTATAGCTTTATCCCTTTAACAATTTAGTTTAGGTTGTCAAAAGGATCGCTTTAAGAACTCGTGTTAGACGCGCGTGGAACACTATGCGCCGTCAACATCTTGGGCTCGGTCCGGACGGTTGGACGGAGAGCTACCCATTGTACGCCGTCCGCGAGCCCGCACCAACGATGGCTGGAAATCGGGATCCAAATGACGAGGCTAATTGTGTATGACCACATTACAATTCAGAGTCATCACTGGCAACACGCACTAGCCATAATGGTCATAGACTTATCTTGAGACACTGGTTTATCAGAAAAGAACATATCGCGCAACTTCGCGAACGCTGCTCAGTGGAGTCCAATCCAACGATTGACCTTTGTCAAAAAATTATAATCCTTGAAAAAACATTCAAACGAACCTAAATAAAGTTAATAAAACCTCAGATTTTTTTACACAAAATTTTATTTTCATATGAAAAGTCTGAAAGTTACTGAAATAACATTAAGCTTTTACCCGTAGTAAAGTTTCAAAACTAAATGTTCATGGCTGGAAAGTTCACTAACTGATTTGAAACAGTGGCTTTATATTAAGCGTTGACATTGTTCGCTTCACGTTATGACCGACTACACTTTATGTTCCTTTTAAAGGGAATAATTATGTGAAATGAATTCTACTATATCTCAGATAGGGATCTATTTTGTATATTCCAACTAACAGTGAAATATAACTATACAAACCTTGTACACTTACAAAAATTCTGAACAATTTTTGTGAAATATTCGAGTTTAAAACGGAATTATCGAAAGGGCTTGTGATGTGATTTGTGTTTGTCTTTTAAGTTTTTGTTGTCTACAATGTTTTGTGCGCCAAAATAAATATTTTTCTTTCTTTCAGGAAATAGAAATACGTGTTTTTTTATACGAGAAAAATGCTCATCATTCAGAATCTCGATAAAATGTACAAGGCTTTTGGGCTAAAGTTTTAAATTATGGGGGGCCAAAGTTTACGTAAAATAGTAGATTTTCAGAGGTCTTTACTGGATTAGTTTTATAGAAATTTATGTTTTAATTTCTATAGAAGCCTAGATAATATACACAAGATATCTGTGTATCCAAAATAACTGACGAAAGATGGGTATTAACATCATAATCACGTAAGAACGGTTGTATGTAAAAGTTACATGAGGTGCCCACTCTTAAGAGTGATTGCTATGTTCAAACCTAATTTTCTCGGTCTACTATGTAGTTAGTTGCGGCTACAGTACAATTCACGAATGATGGCGGGCGTGAAGTTAGCCTTTGCGAACTTTCGCGCATACCACACTCTTCTAGCACACGCCCGACGTCATTTGGTTCTTAAAACACGTTACTGCGCAGCCTTCTGCGCAAACTTCACGCCCGCCATCATTCGTGATTTGTACTATACTTGACATATTCAACATAGCGGCCATTTGACCTTTACATACTACCCGATTAATAGGCATTATAATCCAGCCCGTCCTACTTCGTCGACAGTGCGTACTGTTCCCGTACGCCTCAAGGAATTGTCAGCAACCGTAGGGGCCCAGCAGGGTCGAAGCCTTCTGGGACCAAGGGTCTGCTTCTGAAAGGAAGGCTCGGCCCTGGTGTGAAAGGCAACGCAGGAACGGAGTGGGTTTTTTAGTCAGTAAAAGTATGACACTATCTCCTGCTCTGCCCAAGGGCGGGGGATGTCATTTGGATAATTTTTACCCACTGTCAAAAAAATGCCCTTCCTACTTGAGTGTACAGATGTGCATGTCCTTCAAGCCTTCATACCGGGGCTCGAGTTCCCTTTCGGATAACCCTGGCCCCAGTAGGCTTCGACCCGGCTGGGCCTCTGCTGTTGCTGACAACTCCTTGAGGCGCGCGGGAACAGTGCGCGCCGTCGAAGACTTAGGCTTGGTTCGGACAGTTACAGGACAGTCGGACAGCGAGCTACCCATTGCTCACTGTCCGCAAGCTCGCGCCTACGGTGGCTGGAAATCGGGATTGGAATCCCGGCGACGGCGAGAGCGTGGTCAAAGCCGATGGGTGTTTCGAAAGGAAACCAGGGTCTTGGAACGCAAGAAGGAGCGTAGGTGTGGTTTTAGTCTGTAAAAGTCTGACATTCCCTCTAGCTCTACATCGAATAACAACACAAAATAAAAATCTCAAAAATTGCTTTTAGCGACTTGATTGCCCATTATTACACTCAATAAATTTTAAGCTCCTACTGTAATTTTTTATGGTGTCTGTGTTTTTATGATGTTCTATAAACACAGAGTGGTAGGAGATATTTGATGATATCTCACCTCATCATCATCACATAGGTTGGACATAGGCCTCCCCCAAGCGTCGCCACATCGAACGTTCCTGTGCGTCCCGCATTCATCGGTTTCCCGCTACCTTCACCAGGTCATCGGTCCACCTTGTAGGAGGCCTTCTAACGCTGCGTCTTCCGGTACGCGGTCGCCACTCCAAAACCTTTCGGCCCCAACGCCCATCTGTTCTGCGAGCAATGTGCCCAGCCCATTGCCACTTAAGTTTGGCAATTCTTTGTGCTAGGTATTTCGGCAACCTTAGTTTTCCTGCGGATATCTTCATTTTTTATTCGATATCTCACCTAAACGAAAATAATAATCTGTGTCTATCTAAGATCTATGGTACCATATACCACAGCGTGTAAGCATAATCAGCCTTATAATGTTCCCACTGCTGGGACTCAGACTTCCTCTCTAGGAGAGGGAACGGGCCGTAGCCCGTAAACCACCACGCGGGCCTAGTGCGGGTTGGTGGATGTGTCTTCGAATTTTTGGTTCTAGGACATGCCGGTTTCATCACGATGTTTTCCTTCACCGTTTTGAGAGCAGTGGTGATGAAATAAATTACACAAAGTAATGCGCCTGGCTGGGTTTGAACCCGCGACCTACACAACTCGTAAGTCGGAGCCGTGCTCTGGTAGGATATTAGATAATATCTCACCTAATCAAAAATAATGATCTGTGTCTATCTGAGATCTATGGCTACCATATATCACAGGCGCACTACAAATTAGACTTGACGTCACATTATGTAAATCCTATATATTTTTTTTTATGGTGGGAAAAATCATGCATTGACACCGCCCTTGGGCGGATGTAAATCCTATATGACGCTAACAAAGTTATTTGCACTGTCAGAAATACAATATTAGTTGGCCATTTGCGCACCAGATCTACTCAATAAGCTTCTTGTTGAGTAGATCTTCCCTATTCTATTAAGAATGAGGAACTGTCCACCTTGATCTTTTTACGTATAGATGTATAAAGACAAGTACCTGTACGATCCGGACCAAGCGTTTCGCCTCGGCATTTATACCAAGTACATCAAGTGTCAATTTTGCCGCCCCTCATTTTTGCCGCTCTGAGCAAGGGGCCCTTAGATCGGGCCTTGATGTCACCCGTCATGCCATCACTAACTCCCTTTTCTTACATATCATCACCTCAAACAATTCATTTATCTTTTGTTAGGTTTCCCTGTCTCTCTCTATCCAACCACATGTGTACTCTTACTCATAACTCTTTTAGTAACATGCGTAAGTAACATAATAAGTTTCTTAAATGGTAAGTTTATTAACTATCTAAGTAATCTAGAGTTTATCTACATTGATAAAATACATTGTTATGTGGTAGATAGCTCTAAAAATAATACGAAGATACGTGTTTATGTTGCCACTGAAATCTTTTATTTTATTAGTATCTCAAGATAACGTTCTCGCAAAGGCTATAAAATATGGTCTGAAACATTACTAAGAGTAATAAAAATAAGGATATGAAATCCTCTATTACACTTTTATTTCGAGGTGGGAAATAATTTTAATGACTTATTTCGCTCTAGGGTAGAACGGGTGGGCGTGTCAGACTTTTCCTGACTAAAACTACAATTGTGTTCCTTCAGTTGCCTTTAACTTTTTAGAACCACGGGTAACCTTTTCAGAAGTCGACCTATGACCCTAGTAGGCTTAAGCCCTGCTAGTCTCCTATGGTTTTGCTGACATCTCATTGAGGCGCGCGTGGATTCCGCCGCCGGGATTCCGATCCCGATTTCCGGCCACAGTACTGTTCCCGCGCCCCTCAAGGAGATGTCAGCAACCGTAGGAGCCCAGCTGGGTCGAAGCCTAACCTTAACCTGAGGCTTGGGTCTGTTTCCGGAAGCAAGGCTCGGCCCCGGTATGAAAGGCAAAAAGGAACGGTGTGGGGTTTTAATCAGTAAGGCCTCTGCTTCGAATTTTGCGGGCAGCGAGGCGGCAGCGGCGGCGGCGCAGGAGTGGAGCGGGCAACGCAGACCCGTTCTCGAAACCAGCGGGCAGATCGCGCGGCACTATAGCGGCGTAGTGTTGTGTTCGTGGTTGTGTCGTCCAGATGTGGTATTGTCATTTGTTTTTATTCGCGAACGAAATGTCTAAATAACGGCGACAACATCTTTTTGATTCAATTTTATTTCTAACGCTCGATTTATTGTGGGCAAAAGAAGAAGTGAATCCCTACTATAGGGCAAGGAAAAGAAAAGCTGAGTTTTATCTAAATTATGAAGAACAGAGACATTGTCCTGACTAATGCTTCGACCAAAATAAATTGCTCAACACTGCAATACAGACGCGCGAGCAGTCACCGCTTGACTGGGGCGCACCGCTCGTTGACCGCCGCCGTGCCGCTGTTTCCGAAGGCCGGTCCATTTGATTTTACGCATTAGATCCTACCACTCCCGCGCCGCCACCGCAGCCGCCGCCCCTCTGCCCGTAAGATTCGAGGCAGAGGCCTAAGTCTGACACTATCCCCCGTTTCTTCCCTTTTGATGATGAATTTAAGAAAACCCTCTCTTAGTGCTCACCTACGTCATAAAAGGAAACCTTATGCCAAATTTCACGCTTTTATTCCCAGTAGTTTTAGCTGTACGTTGAATGTCAGTCAGTCAGTCAGTTTCTCATTTTATGAATTTTGGAAAACCCTCTCTTAGTGCTCACCCACGTCATAAAAAGAAACCTTGTGCAAAATTTCACGCTCCTAGACCCTAGTCCTAGTAGTTTCGGCTGTGCGCTGATATGTCAGTCAGTCAGTCAGTTTCTCCTCTTCTGTATGTTCTGTGTTCGACTGTATTTTTGCTGTATGGATATATTTTATATATCAACATAGATGAACATTGCCTTCGTACAACCTGTACAAAACACGTGACGTGACGTAAACTGTAAACTGTGATTCATACATAAGTATGGCCCATTTATTAATTATTATATTATTCACACCATGTAACAAATGGTAATTTTTCTCACATTTTGGAATGAATATTTATTGCATGCAACGTTTTTGAATTTTTAATAGCTTTTGTCATGTTGGTTAAGTTGGTCTTAACAACTTGATACTTGACTCAATGATTCATTTCAAAGATGCTCGCCTAGTGCATACACTAGTCGTATCACGGAACAGTTTTACTGTTCTGTGAGTACTATCGTATTGCAGCGAACCTACACAAAATTTCAAAATGTTAGCACCACACGTTTTGAAATGAAATTTTACTACTTCATACAGTACAATTATTATATCTAAGGGCGTTTTTCTATATTTTAATATTGTGCGGGTATCATCACGCACGCAGATTCGCTCCGTATACAGATTTGAAAATGCAAAAAAACACGTCCCGCATGCGTATTCCACGCATTAAAATAAATACTTGTATGAAATGGATATTTGTGGGGGTTATGCGTGCGGAGCAATCCCGCATGCGTGATCAAAACCGCACGATATTAAAAATACCCTAAGTATACTCATTCTATCTGACTCGGCAAATATGATTGACATGATTGTACCAAGCTAATTTGCTCTAAAATACAGGCCTTGGCTTAGTTCAGACTCCAGATCTCCCACAAATTACCTTCTGTCTTTTGTCAAACTACCTGTCAACTTAACTGTGCTGTAATTTGTTGGGGATAAATAAACGTTTATTATTAATTATCAAATAAAAACATGGGAGGTGGGTGTAGGTGGGTAAAAATAGCCTACGACCTACTCTCTGATGTACCAAATAAAGGTACACAAAAAAAAAACTAAAAATCGGCCAAGCCGTTATGGAAGGTTCGATAATGCATACTGTGATCCGAGATTTTTATTTAATAGATTACTATTATTGTAGTACAACTACGTATTTTTTTTTATTATGGCATGAGAGTTCTCCACTGCTAATATCCTCCACGAGGACATCCAACACCAAGCGGCAATCACACACCAAGCGGGGCAGACTTCCATCATGTCCTCCGAGCGATCCGCACAAAGCATACATCTGGGGGTTTATTCCCGCTGGATCTGAAACAGGTATGTACCTCCCGAAATACCCACGTCCGGTGAGGACCTAGCATCAGGTGTATAGCAAGGACTCCAAAGAACCTTTGTAACCTACAAGACTGCCTGTTATGACGTAGGTTCCAATAATATTCCACTCCCGTCAACAAAACACTCAAGGCTATGAAATTATTCTATGATTCTATTTATAACAATGGCTTCAATAATTTTACTTAATTACCTGTTTCTTGAAAGCAGTAAAGGAAAAATATTTTCTCTTATTGGAGCAAAACAATGTGGTATATATATTTTTTTTATTGATGTAAACTAGTGAGTGACTGCGCTCCCACCTGATGGTATTCTTCGATGTATATCAAAGAACTGGACTCCAGCAGTTCCAATATATCGAAGAACTGGAACAACTTGCCTGCTGGAGTCTTACGCGGTATAAACCACAAGGCAAAATGCTTATCCGGACAGTAGAAAATAATATGAAAGATTTTTTTATGTTTTTATTAACTGAAGGTGCTTGCCTGCCTTATACCAACGACCGTGTAAACTTTTACTAAGCCCGTAAAAGAAAAAGAAAGTGATCCTTTCACGGCTTCTTTAATAACCTAATACTACCTTAATTCTATTCTTTAAAAACAAAAGTTTGTAACGCCCAAACTTTTAACATTAACGAAAACTTTGTATAATGTTACCGTCTGGTTTTTTTTTTTTAAACCAGTTACTAATGGATACGTAGAAAACATGAATGTTTACTATAAAAGGTGAAAAGGCAAAGAATTGAATATTAACATCAATTTATATCTCAACTTATGACTATGATACGGTAGCATTAAATACAACAGTATACGCTAGGAAAGGTAAAAAGGTAAAGAAATGAAAAGATAAAGAATTACATCATCATAATCCTTCACCTTTATAAATATAGATAGAGTACATTGGAAACAAGAATGTATGCCATGAAAGGTGAAAAGGCTTAGAAGCATACTGCGTCATTGAAAACTGAATACGCCTGCAAAATTACAGCTCAATCGGTTAGGGGCAGTTGTTCTAAAATTCATATGCAAAATTTAAGTTACGAGTATATTAACATACATACAAACATTGCGAGATATTCAAACGCTTTTAAAAAGACATCAATGCGAATAATGCTAAGGACAAAATATGCAACATTAAACAGGGATTTAAAAAAAAGAAGAGAGATCTGGTGAAAACCAATTCTCGTTGCCTTTAAATTCGCAAAAAACAGAATCGAATTTTCCCTAATTCACAATTCGATAGCAGTATTTCTTTCTGCTTCCAGTAATTGATGGCCTATAAATCTGTGTTCTAATTCCGTCATTCAATCTTCCACTAAAGCTATCAATGACTCATTTGTTTGCTAATTCTGTTAAGGCCCAAGCACCCAAGCAGTGCCATAAAAAAGCGACTTTCTGAAGCCTAATCCTCGGTAACGGTCATGTTAAGGGGACTATACGTCCCTTGAACCATCTGGCCGAAATTATGTGAACGCAACTCTCGCACTCGCCTAGGCGGCAGTGCGCAAATCTGTGCACTTATTTGCGGCCAGCAGCGCCCGGATAGCGCTTTAAATCCATTTTCTCTGCGAGATATTGATTGATTACACATAAAAATTGATGGTTAAATATTCCTTAAAGTGAAGTAAATCAGTTAATATTTCACAAAGATAATGGATTTTTAAAGGTCAGCGGGGCTCTATCCGGGCGCAGGCTAGTCGCAATTAAATGCACAGATACTCGTACTGCTCCTAGGCGGGTACGAGTTTTGTGTACATTTCATTCTGGCTAGATGTTCAAGGGACTATAAGCCTTAAATCACTATGGCTCATACGTTCACACACATTGTAAAACAGTCTCTTATCAAGCCGTAAATCAGCTGTGCCATTTGTTCCACAGTAATCTTCAGTCACGCAATAGTAAACAATTCTAGGAGAACCAAGTAGTTAATATGAGTATTAGAACTAACAATACCTAATCAATTGTGTTTTCAGAAAGCCTAGACCTTGTTGTCTTGACCTATGGTATAATTTGCATACATTGTATTTCTTCAACTGTTGCATAATTTATTTATTGGTCCCATAATAAACCTCCTTTGTAGACTTGGGATTTATTATTTACGCTAGAATTTAAAGTGGCTTACGAGTACTCTGTCTTTTCTAATCGATATTAATTGTTTGTCCTTCAGGAGTATTTATAGCGCAATCAATTACATTTTCCAAATACAAAATTCTAAATATTAAAGTAGGAAGTTCGGGTTTGTAATATTTTATCTATGTTATTTTATATTTTATTACTTTTTTTAGAAAGTAAGCAACGGAAAATAAGGACGTGCGTAATTGTTTTACTAAATTAAAGTTTAGTAACCTTCACTACCATCAATGAAGTGCTACGAGAACCTCGTAAAAATACGCCAATGGCTTTGCAAAAATCTCGCAAGTATCACTTGATGTTCTTATGATAATGACTTGAAATAAATATATTAAATACTTCTGAAAAGATATCCAAATTGGGCGTCTACAACAGATATACATAAATAAGTAACAAAATTTTACAGAGCGCAATAATTTCTTCCACCTGTAAAGAATTTTTTTGGCATTTATGAGGTTTTTAAGATAATTCTTACAGCATATAAGTGAGATAATATATTTCATTTCAAATTCAAAGTTGAAACACAGGCGCAATACTTTGGGTAATTTATTTCATTACTACTGCTCTCAAAACGGTGAAAGAAAACGGCATGTTCGAGAACCAAAAATTCGAAGACATGTGTGACATCCACCAATGCGTACTGTAACAAATTTAGCAAAGGATTTTGTTACAGTTACTCCAAACCGATTCAGATATAATAAATAATATTAATATAATATTCCACAACTATCACACAACGCCATCCAGTCTCAAGCTAAGCAGAGCTTGTGTTATGAGTACTAGACAACTGATAAACATAGTTATATATTTCTAATTACATACATATTATAGATAAATTACACCCAGACACAGAACAAATGATCTTGCTCATTAAACAAACATTTGTCCTGGGTGGGAATCGTACCCACGACCTCTGGCATAGCAGTCAGGGCCACTAACCACTAGACCAACCGGCCAGTCAATCAGTAATATGCTACCTACATAACTTAGATGACAATGAATTAATTAATTTATTTATTTATTTAACAATTCATGACTTATTCAATTTATTTAATTCCATATGGATCTGCTCTGAAGATGGAGTCGGATAGTGGACATAGGAACTAACTAACTAAGATAACCTCATTGTGTTTGAGCACTTTGAAAAAGTCTCGTTTAGTATTCAAACAAAAAAAAATCTTGTTATGAAAAAGGTTTCTCATTGAAGACCGAAATAGATGTTGTCTACATGCATTTACTTTGAAACTGTTCCACCCTTTGCTGGTTACTCAGCATAAGAGAAATCAATAGATAAATCCGTATTCAATAGAGCCTTTAGCCCACTGACAGGTAAAAGAGGTGGCATTTTAAATTCCATTGAAATGCTGCGGCACAATGGATCTTTTTGTCTGGAAATTCACATTCTTTCAGTGGACAGATGTTCTATTTGCCACAGAATATTTATATTCAGATACCTGGCTACTATATTGAGGACAAAAGAAACCACATCAAATGTAAAATTTATTTAAGAATGAAAATATTATATTTGAATAAAAATAAATAAAATTCTCAACGAAAATAAATACTTTACGAAAAATTTTAAGCTTAAGCAAAACAAAACTAATTTAATAAATTAATTAAATATTATAACTGAATAAAAATAAATGAAATTCTCAATACAATGACGTATAATATTGGCCTAATGAAAAATGGTAGGCTTTTTATCAAAGAAAGAAAACTAAATAATCTCTTTGAAGAAAAAAATACTTTATGAAAAATTTTAAGCTTAAGCAAAACAAAACTAATTTTAGAAGAAAATGAACACTTTATTAAACAAACATAAGATAAAAGTTCCCAATTACGGTAGGTATTAGGAGTAATGAGACGTTAACAAGGGAAAAACATATTCAGAATAAATAATACCTTGTTGCGAGTAAAAGACAAGATAAGATGTTCAAAATGAAACGTGTTTAGATATTGTTCGCTTATTAAAGTTGGTCGCAAGTGACCTCATTGGGCGTAGGGTCCTGGATTTGACGTCCAAGTCGGGGAAAAGTGCTTAGGTTTACCATTAGGAATTAGTCTTTAGCTGCACATAGTTCGGTAGTTTGTAGAGTGTTACCCTCGTTCCACGAAAAGCACGTAAAGTCGTTGGTCCTACGCCTGATCACTCCCCGGTCGCGTTGGATTATTGTCCTATTGGACCTTTAGAGTTGTGATCTTCATTGAGACTGAACCATTGACCGTGATCAAAATTCGGTTAGATGGATTTTATTATTATTAACTTATCATTTCATGATTCAAAACTATATGTTCCTGGCCACTTGTTATTCCAAGTGATTACCAGGATAACAAGCTACAAAGGAGGAGGCCGAACGCATCAGGCAACGGCGTTATCGCCGCCGCCGTCGCCGGGATTCTGATCCCGATTTCCGGCCAACGTAGACGCGGGCTTGCGGACAGTGAGCAATGGGTAGCTCACTGTCCGGTCGTCCGGTGACTGTCCGGACCAAGCCCAAGTCGTCGACGGCGCGCACTGTTCCCGCGCGCCTCAAGGAGTTGTCAGCAACAGCAGGGGCCCAGCCGGGTCGAAGCCTACTGGGGCCAGGGTTATCCGAAAGGGCGCTCGAGCCCCGGTATGAAAGCTAGAAGGAACGGGGTGGGTCTTTTAGTCAGTAAGAGTCTGACACTATCTCCCGCTCCGCCCAAGGGCGGGGGATGTCAATGCATGATTTTTTCCCACCATAAAAAAAAAAAAAAAAAAAAAAAGGATAACAAGCTAGAAAAACTGACTGTTATTGATTAGAAAGGATTGAAGCCACGAGATTACTCATTTTAAAGCGATGGACAAAAACTGTGTGAGAAATTGTAGAATATTGTGATGTACATTGATAAAAAACCAAAAAACTGCGAAAATCAAAACACAAAAATAACGGTGTAACATAATCAGACAATAGTGATACTCCGGATAAGGTCACGACTGCCAACATTGAGGCGAATGACGCAAGGAGACTAGCAAATCTAGTTATATGGAATATCATACATTTTCCTCAACAACAAATTATTAATTCCTACCACACAATACATTTTTCGGAGAATCTGCCAAAGATTATGAATGGTTCGAAGAAAGACATGCCATATTTCAGGTTTGGTATAATAATGAAATCCTTCGCAGAAAATGTTATTGAAGTGGTTTGAATATTTTCATGACAGTAAATCACAAAAAAAGGACTTATAGTATATCTTTGAAAACATGAAAGAAAATTAAAAGCACTGAAGATTTTTTATAAGAATGTTTAGACGGGTGTGACCACAGAGAACAGGAATCATACAATTCTTCTGTTCTGTGGGTGTGACAGCAGAGATCTTGGGTAAGTTTATAAATTTATTCATTTTCCTTTCAAATAAGTTTTACATAGATTATGTTCATTTTCTTTTCAAAGATGTTTTACTTTAATTATGTTCATATCTAGAGCAAAATATTTACCTAGCTTAATACCAAAGTACAAAAACAAAAAAAAAAGTACAAAGTTTCCTAATAATGTTATCCTCCTCAGTATATTTGTGTGTACATAAATTGTAAAATAAATAAGTATGTTGATTTCATAAGGTTGAAATATTTTCTTGAATTTAATTCTATTCTTAAATGTCTCCTCCTTTTTTTTTGAAGAATATGTAGTGTTAGTCAACTTATTGGTAATTACAATATCTTTGTTCTTATCAACTAACACAGGAGTACCCTTCAAAGCATATCCTTTGTCTTCTAATCCTTTACTCACATTCCAAATCAAAAGTGGGTCTCCAGATGAAGTTACCCGTAAATGATTTATCTGATATTCAGTACATTCAAATTGTATTCATTACAACCGGAGACCTTCAATTATTTATCGAAGCAGCACACTTCGGCTTTCTCATTATTGGAATTCTTATACTCGAAGATCAATACAATATTATCGAGAAAGCAGTAAATATAGGTTTTACTAAGAAAGCAGAATTTGTGGAAATTGAAAGCAACCTCCGATGACGTGACATGAAATTCCAAATATGTGAATATTACAAAGAAATGTTTTCTATATGAGGGTAGAATTTAGGTAACACCCTTTGGAGATTCCTTATCCGACATATTAAATGGGATACGGCCGTTTCCTGGTTCTAAATGATCCAATATACGCAGGAAATGGGCAGTCATGCAGATGATGGCCACATTAAACAATTTGGAGATATTATATTTGCTTAGGTCTTTGAAATGGTACTAATTAATATGGGTGACATATTTACAATCTGTGGGAACTTAATCAGAATCGAAATCCCTCTTTTTCATTTCTGTCAGGTATCAACGAACAGTAAAACACTTGCATCGATAATAGGCTTATTATAATAAGCCTAAACTAATTAAAACTAACTAAAATATGATGCCGAAAAACTTCTACACATCTCCTGTAGACTGGTAGGGTGCTTAAAAGACTGACGGCGTAACAATACTGTATCACTGAATGGCAATGCCTTTTTCCAAGGTAAAGGCCAGCCCTTGGGTCACGTAAAGGATCAACAAAATGTGTAGGCAGATCTTTAATCATAATTTGTAAGCACTCAGACCCCACGATCAAAAATTATATTATGATTTTTTTTCATTGATCACTAAAAACGAAAAGAGTTTTTCACTACCGTAAAACGGGGTGAATAGAGACAAAACTTTGGTTTGGTTTTTCACTTTTATGCTATAATATCGGCTTCTAACAAAGCATCGATTTTTTAGAATAAAAAATTCATTAAAAAATTGATATAAATAGTTAAATACTGCAAAAAAATATTCAAATATCGAGAAAATACCCTTTTCAGTTTTGTCTCTATTCACTCCTAAGTCTATATTCACCCCATTTTACTGGAACGATATTATTATTAACATTAAGTTTATAAGACTCTTAATTAAGTTCTCCCATTTCATTACTTTTCCGTAATAAGTAAAAAGATTCAACCGCAAAATAAATGAACTCCTCATTTCTACGTTTTCCGACGTCTAATATCTTTATACCACCGGTCTTTCCTTTACCGCCTTCCGTTACAAAGTCAACACACTACAAACTTAACTGCAAAGGAAAATATCAAGGAACTCCTTTCAAGAGCTCGCAACACATTTTCAAAGAAAAAGGAAAACAATTGAAGAACGTGAGTTTCTGATACTTTCAAAGCTTTGAGTGATCTTGGTTGAAATGTTGAGCCTCGTTGTAACGAGGAGAGTTACTCGACTGTCGAGTGGTGAGAATGCGAAACTCGTAAGCGGGACTTGCTACGTGTGACATCACAAAACGATGAAAGAGGTTAGAATGTCACAAAGTAGGGCACTGCTCATAGTCCAACCACCAATAGCAAACTTGCGATCTAAGTGTGCGTAGTCTGTTAGTTGCGTTCGTATTGGTTTATTGCCTGTGTAAAGCGTGTGAGACAAGCGGCGACACTCGTTGTAGTACAAATCGGAAAGTATTTCCTTTCTAACCTCTTACATCTTTTCTATGTGTGACATGTGTGTCACAAACCCAGAAAAGACACCGATCTGGGTGCATCGGTCTCCAAGTGGTTTCCACGCATTTTATATGGAAACTAGACTTGTAAAGCTACACGTGATCCACGCCACGCGACGTCGTTCGACGTAAAAAACAGGCGTGTTGCGTGAGTGCGTCGGTCTAATATAGTTCTAGCTTAAATCACACCCATGTTTCATGAACACAGTAAAAAATGGGCTTAATAGTCGTGGGCAAATAGGCTGCCACGCTCAAATGAAATTGGGCGGGGCTCGTCATACACATGGAATTGTGCGGGTCATAATGACCAGAATTACAAAATGGAAGGCATGGCCGGCCTAGAAAGAGGTGGCCAGATAACTGGAATTCATACCATGCTGGTTTGAAACGACATGGTAAAAGAGGATTTTCCTACCAGACAAGTTTTATGTCTAGTCCTACCCGGACGACCCGATATTACCCGATAGTTAAATTCGGTTAGTTGATTTCGGTTACACTGTGTATTTGTGACTCTGTTGTAATTGTTTTAATTGGGTGGAGAACTTTAATACCGCGGTAAGGATATTGAATTTTAGTTCCTACATGGCGTCATGAATGTCGCTACACAGTGACATTTTAACACGTCATCATTTACCATGACGTGTTAAAATGTCACTGTAGCGACAGAGAAATAGCTATACACCCTATATAGCACCGTCCCTTTAATCGTTCAGTTTAGGTCGTTATATGGATCGCGCTCGTGGTAGCACTGCTGTTTGGACTTGGAGGTTAAGGCGTAAAATCGATTAGAAAAACGGAAAAGTCCTCAGGTGAAAAACAACACTTTGTAGAGGGCGTGATGTGTAAACATAGAAAAGTAAATATTTGGACATTTCTATCTAGTGTTGCCCAAATTCAGTCTTGGTCTTGCAGTCTTGGTCTTGTTCTTGCGTTTTTGCAAGACCAAGACCAAGAACAAGATCGCGTATTTTTAGCAAGACCAAGACCAAGACTGACCGTGCAAGACTTGAGCAAGAACAAGACATAGCCTGCAAGACTCTTGCGTCTTGCAGCTAGGACTTAGCGCTATTTCACTGAGTAGTTAGGTGTAACAGTTCGGTGTATAGGTAGGTACGCTTAGGAATTCTATGAGACGCAAAAAACTGTATCAAAGAATATGAAAAACTGGACCTATGCGCATTACGACTAATACCATAAA
Source organism: Mythimna albipuncta (assembly GCA_929112965.1). Taxonomy (NCBI): domain Eukaryota; kingdom Metazoa; phylum Arthropoda; class Insecta; order Lepidoptera; family Noctuidae; genus Mythimna; species Mythimna albipuncta. The sequence continues at coordinate 7,655,033 of OV815973.1, forward strand.
CATAGCGAATAAAAAAATATCTATTAAAATCAAACTGAGTGCATGCATAGTTATGTTTTAACCATCGGCACTTTGATAAGGCGGCATCAAAGGTTTTGTACTTACTTCTCAAAGAAATTTGCCGCTTTTCGGAAGTACATGGTTATGATACACGCGCCGGCGGCTTCTTTTGAAATCTAAAACAATCGTTGCCGCCACGCCGAAATCATAACATTTGTGACACTATTTGATTGCCGCCATAGGGCGTAGGTATCCTCATGCAAAATAATTTCGAATTTTTTTAAGAGTACCTACAGGTGTTCCAAAGAATAAATAAGTTTCAGAGTGCTTAGAATGAAAATGAATACATTATACTGATCACGCAAGTAGTATTATGATTAGGATAAAATGATAAGGATAGGTAGTAGATGTCATATTAATTCATTCTAGTAAGTATATATTATAATATTGATTACTTATATGGTTTTAAAACTCTTTTATTAAATTTCTTATAAGTTGAGGGTTCAATCTCTTTCTAGACAGATAAGTATTGTTCTTTAAAATACAGTCAAGTTATTGTAATTAATTTGTTTTTTTACATGTTTTAGCAAATGTAAGCTTATCCAAACTAATATTATAAATGCGAAAGTAACTCTGTCTGTCTGTCTGTCTGTCTTTGCTTCACGCCTAAACTACTGAACCGATTTGTGTGAAATTTGGTACAGACATAGTTTGGAACTTGAGAAAGGACATAGGATAGTTTTTATTGCATAAAATAAAATAAAAAAATAAATAAAAAATAAAATTTATTCCGGACATATAGTGCCATCTATTGGTCAAGAGTCGGCATCAATTCAGTACTGAAATTTCGGGAAGTCACTATTCCACGCGAACGAAGTCGCGGGCAAAAGCTAGTAAATCATAAATGTTTATTAAGAAACAGTTACTTCCATGGAAAACGACATATAGGTCAGTTGATTTTTCGAATTTCTTATCAAATCTTCAGTTATTTATTAATCTGCTTGATCTTTACTATGGCTATGTTAATTCAAGCTCACAATGTTCCAATTCTAATACGTTTTTCTAAGATTTAAAGTAAACTTTAATAAATAGTAATAGACTAATAGGTAATTGCAAGACTCTTGCTGCAAGACCAAGACCAAGACCAAGACTGGGAGCGCAAGACCAAGACCAAGACCAAGACCAGGTGTATTGGCGCAAGACCAAGACCAAGACTGGCTAAGTCTCGTCTTGTTCTTGCATTTGGGCAACACTATTTCTATCGCAACGGAAAGTTTAAATAAACACATGTGAAATGTTTTCATAATACGCCTCCGGCTCTGTCGGTTACTGTCGGTATTTTGTTGGTAGACTAGTTTTTGCCTGTGACTTCGCTCGAAAGTACAAAGTTATCTCAAGAAAACATACTCCCTGAATAAAAAGTAGGTATCGTGTTGTATACCAGTACATGGTGTACTTTTCATTCAAAACCATTCAACCGTTTACGCGTTTGAACGTAAAAGTGTACAAACATACACACACGACTGGGCCCTGCTGGGCTCCTACGGGCATTTTAGTACTACGCGTTCCAAATTAGAATAGGTCCGATTCCTATGTTTTGACGTCTTGTCGTACTGTCAAATCGAAGAAATTCTGGCAAAATTGAAGAACTTATAGACGAGTAAAATTGAAGAACTGTAATCTGATTAAACTTTTTTCGTTCACAGTTCATAAAATAATAAATTAAATTTTACGTAAATTAAATAATGTTTAAAAATTTATTTCCTCGATTTGACAGTAAATCGTGACGTCACAACATGGCGGGCGATCCTATTCTCATTTCGAACGCATTGTATAGTAACAGCGATTTGTGCACTTTCCATAACTTCTTGTGTAAAAAGTAATGGGCAATTCACACAAGTCAATGTCAGTTTTTTTTTTTAGTTCAGACTTTATTATCTTAATACCGTTTTTTTTTAAAATCTAAGTATGAAAAATACAGCTGAGTCAGTGCCTGCTACATATCGCAATGGTAAAACAACTTCTGTCCTGACTTGATCTTTGGCAAACATCTAAAAGTCTAAGTCCAGTATTAGGTGTTAAAATAAAGAATCGCGTTTGAAACACTATTGCGCTCCAAAATGTAGGCCAATAAGGAGATGGTGGGACGTCTTGTCTTCCTTAGAAATTGGCAAGAAGAGGCTCAAAGCGCTCAGCAAAAACGAAGTGTTCAGCAGTGGGATAGTAAGGTTTAAGGCGTATAGTCCCTTGAACCATCTGACCGAAATTATGTGAACGCAACTCTCGCACTCGCCTAGGCGGCAGTACGCAAATCTGTGCATTTATTTGCGTCCAGCAGCGCCCGGAAAGCGCTTTAAATCCATTTTCTCTGCGAGATATTGATTGATTTACATATGCAATGTTCACTTTGAAGAATATTTAAACACCAATTTTTATGTGTAAAAATGTTTCTAAAGGTCCAAGCCGTTTCGAAGGAGTAGGGAAAAGTTGCGAAAAGTTGCGAAATTGCAATTTTTTTTTTTGACAAAAGTATTAATTGCACGAAAAAATCAAATGTTGATATTATTAGTTCATGAATATAGATTCATGAACAATAATATCAACATTTGATTGAATATAGAATAAACATATATTTTTTTCAAACCTGTTGACCTAGCCGTTACGGAGGAGTAGGCCTCAGAAAATCACTATTTTATGGCACTTTTCGGGCGCTTGGCCCTTAACATAATACTAAAAACTACTCTGTTACTTGACTAGAGACAGAATTTACCTTGTAAATCAACTAGGGATTTGAGCAAAATACAAAAAATCTTAAGGGATTTCCTGATTGAATCCCGCGTATGAAGTCGAGTCATGATTGAACCCCTAGTAGTGATTAAGTATTTCCTTGGATATTTAATCGAACTCTGATATCATTCGCAACCTTGTTACATACAAGTTTGTGTGTACGGTAGGTAGATAGATAGATAGATAGATAGATAGATAGATAAAACATTTATTTGATGCAACAAAATTAACACACAATACACAAAAGCACAATAAAATTACAAACGTAAACCTAAACACAAAATTAATAAAAATTAAATAAATAGAAAATGTAAACAATCACAGATATAGATACATTGAATTACATACATAAAAAAAAAAAAAAAAACTTTAAAAAATTAAACATAAAAACATAAAAAGTAATAAAATCCAAAAAAAAAAGTAAAGCTTAAAAGTTTTGTGTGGCAAACAAAAAAACAAAAAATGCATAGTGCAGTGTGTGCTTCACGGATGCATCAAATGGGAGCCCAACTCAGCATGTGTCAGGCAAATATACCTGACGCTGGTATTCTGCTGGGTCCCTGTAGTGGCATACTGACGTCGAGCTGAGTCTGTCGAAAAAGACTATGTGTGTGTTATGTGTAAAGTGTGAAGTGTGGTGTGTAAGAAAGTTGCAACAGATTTAGTCGGCACAAAATTGCATCAAGAAGAATGACTTGGAAACATAAAAACACGCTAACGAGCTATATAATGGACGTGTTCGAAACAGCCATGCCTTGTTCCTTTTGCGAGGCAATTAGAAACTGCCGTAATCGAGTCCTGAAGGTATTGAGACATTTTATGTTCCTTATTGGCGGGGGAATATTGTTCCAACATTTAGAAGCGGCGTACCTAAAACTGCCTCTAAAAGCCGCTGTCTTGTGAGGTAGCGTAGAAAGCTGCTGCGAGCACTGTCTTCTGGCGCATTCTCTTCTACCAGCGATCCAACTTAGTTTAGCGTACAAGTAGGTCGGTTGCTTGTACTTTATGACTCCAAAAAGTAGGCAAGCCAAATGCAGCTTACGACGTGACTTCATCTTCAGGATTGAGTGCTTATTTAAAAACGGTGTCACGTGGGTTCTTGGTGGAATTTTAAAACAGAAACGGGCGCAGGCGTTTTGCACTCTCTGAACCAATCGTTCCGTTCTTGCCAACAGTCGGGGACCAATAACTGTGTCCGCGTAATTTAAATTTGAGAGTACGAGCGACTCAACTAGTTGAATTCGCAGCTCCTCGGATAGGTAAGACCTTATTTTATAAAGAACCTTCAACCGATAGAAACAAGTGCGCACCGCTGTTGCCACGTGCGCTTCGTACCTCAATTCCGCGTCCATAATCAGTCCCAGATTACGTGCTTCACTAACTCGACTGACCGTCTCACCCAGTAGAGTAACGTTGAGTGTTGCCGGTACTAAATTGATTTGGCACTTGGTTCCGAAGAGCAAGTATTTAGTTTTGGTCGGATTAAGTACCAAACCATTGTTCTCAGCCCAACATGCTATACTGTTGAGATCATCGTTGAGATCCTTTAACGCGCTGCCATAGTCACTAGGCTTAAAAGAAATATATACTTGCACGTCATCAGCGTAAACATGATACCTACATCGCTTCAGAGACTTTATAATGTCTGCGCAATACAAAATAAATATTATGGGGCCCAGTATAGAGCCTTGCGGAACGCCTCTTTTAACCGGGGTGAGTGACGACTCAAGGGATGAGCCATTGCTCAAACGGATTTCCACACGCTGCTTACGGTTAGTAAGGTAACTTCGGAACCAGTTTATCGCATTTTGGTCAAATCCGTAATAGTTCAGTTTTGAGAGGAACAAGTCAATATTAATGCAGTCAAAGGCTCGCGAGAAATCGAGTAGCACCAGCAGTGTACACATGCCCTTATCCTGTGCCGCCAAAATGTTATCTGTAACATCCAAAAGAGCCGTAGCAGTACCACGCTGTTTTCGAAAACCTGACTGTAGGTACCATAATAAATTCTTAATTATCATCTGATCTTCGATCCGATCATGTATGAAGCTACTTATGAAACAGAGCGGGGCGTAATTAAATACATAACAATCTCTTTCATAAATCAAAACGTGAGATATGAACGTATAAATTATTGCTATTCATTCCACTAATAATATAAATAAATTTTTTGTATCATTGATATTTTCTAGTTTCGCGTTTGACCTCTATCTCTCCTGAAGATATTAAGCGATTATGTGGTAGCCGGTGGAACATGCTTGCCTAGAAGTAATCTATTCACTTTTGACTTAACGACCCTCAGGTTGTAAGCTACCAGGAATCACAGACTAGCATGGCGTTCCACTCCTTATCTGAACGCACAACGAATGTATTTCCAAAACGTTTAGTTCGTATGGATGTCCGCCATATACCTGTGGTGTATCGCCGTAGGTACGTCTACAAGTCCGATAATGGAACAGACTTGGCGAAATTAAATTGTGCAATTCTGACGGACCCCGATATATAACCGATGGAAATTGACAGGCTAGCAACCCGGTGTCGATGCTCAAGACTTGAGCTTTCACTAGACGAGTGCATTATTGCCGATGATCTTGGCTGGTTTCTTAATCAAGCTGGTGTCTGGCAGATCCGTCCCAAAGATGAAAACAGTACTCGCATTTACGAACGTTCGTTAAACAACCACAACAACTTTTTAAAGCAGCTGATCGAATGCGACTTCTTTCCACTAAGAGAAGTGTCTCTACATGACATGAATGATGAGTGTGAATGATGTTGATGATGAGTTTATTCTATTCTATTCTATGAATTATGACATAGAAAACTTTTTATCCCGATACTACCTAGTACCTACCTGTAAGATAATTGCTGATAGACAACCAAATGAAAAAGCCGCAGGAAAAAGCTATAACATGAACATGAACAGCGGTTATTAAATTATCATAATACAAAGTACAAATATCGCTACAACTATGAACCGTCGATTAATCTAGTTAACGACCTACATTCACCTCAATTACGTCTCAATGTAATTATGCCGGGCCTCCATCAATATTGAATAGTAACCACATCTGTCTATTATTCAAGAGATACTGTCAACTGTCTGGCCAAATCAAATCTTCAGACAGATGGATATATACGACGTATTCTATAGGCACTGAATGGTACAAGGATTTGCGGTTTTCGATAGAGATAAGTAAGCTCCATTTGGTTAAAGTAGTCAAATCTTTTAAAGATTCTACTCGAGTTGACTAGCCCCAGGTGAAGAAGTAAAAAAGAAATGTGTTTTTGAAACTACTATTGCCGTGTAAGGACACAGTGCTGCGCACCAAAACTAAGATAAAAGATGTTACCCAAAAAGCTGCTACTCTAAAATGGGATTGGGCTGGACATGTTTGCAACATGTCGTATGAGCTAAAAGAGCCACTTATTGGGTCCCATAAAACGCAAGGCGACATCGCGGGAGACCAAGGCGAAGGTGGAAGGGAGAGACGAGGATAACTACCGGAGGGACTGGCCCACAATGGCCGAAGACAGACGTGTGGAAATGGGAGAGGGAGATAAATGGGCTAACTAGCTAACTAACTACTATTGCCTGAAAATCTGTCAAACTATAACATTAATGCAGGGTTTGCAACAAACGGAACTCTAAAGTCTTTATAAACCAACCCTTGATGAAATAAGACAAAAAAAAACGGGAATAGCAAGTTTTTATAGCACGTTTTGAGAAAAAAACCCTGCGCAATGATTGTACAAAAGAACATCTCCTACCTATGCATAAAATGGAAAAAGAAAACAAATGACAGGCATACATTGTCGCATTATCGAGCGGCATTTCCCTCGTTTTTGCAACAAAAGCAAAAAATAGAGACATAACAGCACCTAGGTAGGCGTCGGTTCAACCCTAGCGTGTCTGTCTGCAATATCCTCGGTTCCCAATATCTCAAAGTATAGAACTACATGCCAAGATTCTCTTTTGTCACGAACTCAGCAAAGGTGACGAAATATCGATTTGAGCCCTAACAACGTCTCGCGTCCCCCGACTCCAGGGCATAATTTGGAGCTTTCGACAAATCTATTAAAGTCTTCAGACTTCCAATAGGAATTATCGAGGTAGATTTAGAAAAAAATGTGGAGTTGGTGGTTTTTAGTTCAAATTAAAAATTGCCTTGGAAAGTTTTCAAAAAAAAACGATGAATCAAAGAACAACGGCAAGGAAATTGTTAATGAAAGTATTAAGTGTCTACATAATATTATGTCACCATGATATATACCGGCGCAGTAATTTACTAAGTCTTAACAAATCAAGCTAATGGCCAGTCTAAGTTTCGCAAAAAAATCGTCATAATTGTAAAATTAATTGCTATATTTTTTACGATAATAAATAATCATTTCTTAGTATTTTATTTGCTGCTGGCTTGACTTCATGACTTTTGACTAAACTAAACTTCTAATGTTGCCATTGATATAAATCTTGGTCAAGTAACATAATGTGCTTTACTTTGTGTATTGCATTAATATACTTATATCTTAATATCTTTAATATGAGCATTAAATTAATAGTAAGTAATGTCTAAGAAAAAAAAAAGAAAGAAGGTGTGCAATATAGTAATAAATATTATAATAAATAAAAAATTGTATAGAAATTTAATCTCATATTTTTGTACATTTCATATTCATCACTTGACACTAAAAAAATATGCCAGCAAAATTTTGTTTGAGAGTCTGCTATTACTCTTTATATGAAGGCTCATAAAATTGTCGTACGTTTTTTTGCTAGTAATAAATCAAAATATTGTAACCTCCTCGCAATAAATAATATAAGAAACATATTCGTCGTATAGAAAATTTAATCATCTATTTTTATTACGTTTACGGTACTCGTAGGTATGTTAGACCTTGGGACTCAAGCTCGATCGATACCTCTAATAAAAATAGAAATCCTATAGAGAAGTAATTAATTTACCCACCAACATTTTCCTTTACATGAAGAAAATAATTAAATACTAAGCCACATGAACGTAGAGAAATATCAAATGTGACGTAAAACATTTTCAAGGTTTAACGAAGATGAGAATTCGAAGAATATTTTTGGGGTTAAGGATCGAAATTGAAGAGACATATCGTGTTCAACTAAAGATTTTTTTTAACATTATTACTGATAGGCTCGCGTTTGACCATTAATATATGATGAATTTGATGGCAAGCGATGATGTGGCCGACGATAGAGCACGCTTGCCTAGAAGTAACCTATTCACTCTTGACTTAAACACCCCTAGGTTTTAGCTATAAAGAAACACAGACCCCGGCAGGGAATTCTACTACTTAGCTATACGCATAACGAATGAGTTCCCAAAACAAAAGAATGAATGAAACAAAAGAAGAATGCAAATCAAATAAGCATGATGCGCCTGGGATCAATCACTTTTTGCGGTTACTGATAGGGCAGTAGGTTAATGTTTTTAGATTTTTTTTTAAGTATCACTAACCCTTCAGTTGATAAACTGTTAGTAACGATTGCACCAAAGTTTGTCTTTTAAACAAAATTATTATTAAATTAAGCCACAAAACGTTTGCCATTCCGTGCATATCGACCGACTGCGTTGCTTATAAAATTTACCCTGTTCTTTTGTGGGAAATCATCAAATTCAATTACCTTCCTACCTACCAACTAAAAATTACCTTGTGTGTTCTAGGGACATCGGGCCTCGTCACTTATGCTGACATTTCTTTGAGGCGCGTTTAGAACACAACGCACTATCGAATAGAGCCTGGTCCTTGAGTGACCCTGACTTGAGTGACTTGAGTCGTCCAGTCAGTTACCCTTGAGACTGTTATAACTAAGCTCTTCTTAATAAAAACTAAAGATATGTACCTAGGTAAAACTCAACTTAATGTGACAGTAAACACTAAGCAATGCGAAACAAACTCAAGACCCACTTCATTTAAAATTGAATGAAATATTCATACTCGAGAGTTCTTAACTCCTTACTTATGCAGAAGCCAGCCAGTCTTATATTATGAGCCGTAAACAAAGATGGTTATCACTGAATATGTAAATAAATTTGTGATAACGCTGGCTGGAGAAAAAGAACAAACACTTATCTACCTAGCTTGTGAAAAAATAAATAAGGCTTGATTCGAAATTCAAGAGTCGATGAAAAAGAATCTTAACGTAATTGCGTTCTTATTTATTCAGTGGGTTTAAGGAATTTTCTATAAATTACGTTTAGAAAATATTTATGTGGCATTTTTATTTGCAAATAAGTGTATCTGAGTTATGCAATGCCGACTGGCTAATTTTTATTAATCTCGGGACCATTATAAGGCACGTTGGCAAATTTTATGGATATCTAGGTTAGAGCATCATGAATATTGTAAAAAAATATTGTATTTGTATGATAAAATTCTCAGCTCCATTTTGTTGAAATCGTGTTGGTTTCAATGATTCTACTTTTTTTTTTCACATCGCATCTCCCGTGTCAGATTTTTACTGACTAAAACTCACTCCTGGTTCCTTCGTTGCCTTTCATTCTAGGGCCGAATGGTTCTTCGTATTCTCCAGTTGAAATACAAAACTACACCAATTTTACATCACAATACCCTTTATGAATTAATTTGTGGATAATCAAAACGGCCACTGATATTCACTCTAAAAATATCCGCCAAAAACCTAAATGTACTTCTGTATTACACTAAAATTCTAAAGTCATAGTCATTGTAGTTATTGTCATTTATTGGTAAGGGATTCTTACAAGCCATTTAAAGAATACACATTTTACATTTATTACTAGAGGTCGGAATTAGATAAAGTTATTCATGTACTTCCATCGAAATGTTGATATTAATATGGATCTTCCCTGGATTTGTAATTAAAAATTTCATGTGGCCAACAATATTACAAATAAATAAAAATAATAATAACCTCAGAGATAGATAGACAAATAAAACAAAGATAATTAACATACTTTTTTTATTGAAAAAGATCTCTCTACATCAACTGAAGTGAGGTTAACAAACTTATACATTTCTGATAGAGTCATAAAAAAATAATGCGGTCTATAAAATTAATCTTGGGATTTGGGGCATATCCACTTCATTGTTTCGCAGTATTAAATCAATATGAGTACTTAAATAACTCTACCTAATTCCGACCTCTATTTATTACATACAAGTAAAGACAAGTCAACTTTCATTTGAATGCTTTTTTTTTGCTTGTGAAAAAATAAATAAGGCTCGATTCGAAATTCAAGACTCGATGAAAAAGAATCTTAACGTAATTGCGTTCTTATTTATTCAGTAGGTTTAGGGAATTTTCTATAAATTTCGTTTAGAAAATATTTATATGGCATTTTTATTTGCAAATAAGTGTATCAGAGTTATGCAATGCCGACTAGCTAATTTTTATTAATCTCGGGACCATTATAAGGCACGTTGGCAAATTTTATGGATATCTAAGTTAGAGCATCATGAATATTGTAAAAAAAAATTGTATTTGTATGATAAAATTCTCAGCTCCATTTTGTTGAAATCGTGTTGGTTTCAATGATTCTACTTTTTTTTTCACATCGCATCTCCCGTGTCAGATTTTTACTGACTAAAACTCACTCCTGGTTCCTTCGTTGCCTTTCATTCTAGGGCCGAATGGTTCTTCGTATTCTCCAGTTGAAATACAAAACTACACCAATTTTACATCACAATACCCTTTATGAATTAATTTGTGGATAATCAAAACGGCCACTGATATTCACTCTAAAAATATCCGCCAAAAACCTAAATGTACTTCTGTATTACACTAAAATTCTAAAGTCATAGTCATTGTAGTTATTGTCATTTATTGGTAAGGGATTCTTACAAGCCATTTAAAGAATACACATTTTACATTTATTACTAGAGGTCGGAATTAGATAAAGTTATTCATGTACTTCCATCGAAATATGGATCTTCCCTGGATTTGTAATTAAAAATTTCATGTGGCCAACAATATTACAAATAAATAAAAATAATAATAACCTCAGAGATAGATAGACAAATAAAACAAAGATAATTAACATACATTTTTATTGAAAAAGATCTCTCTACATCAACTGAAGTGAGGTTAACAAACTTATACATTTCTGATAGAATCATAAAAAAATAATGCGGTCTATAAAATTAATCTTGGGATTTGGGGCATATCCACTTCATTGTTTCGCAGTATTAAATCAATATGAGTACTTAAATAACTCTACCTAATTCCGACCTCTATTTATTACATACAAGTAAAGACAAGTCAACTTTCATTTGAATGCTTTAATGATGTAATTTTTGTGATGGTAAATAACTAGATGTAATATTTTCTTTCGAATGTTTGTCAAAAGGAGCTTGCCTTTTTTTGGCGTGGTTGCGTTCCAGCACCACGTTTTAACAGCGACAGAAGGAACAAGAATGGGTTTAAGTTAGTAAAAGTCTAACGTCTGATACTCTCTCTCGTTCTACCCAAAACGAAGGAAATTTTTTAATAATTTTCCACCTCAAAAAAGGCCTGGTGGAAGTTTGCGCTCGCTTTACATTTCTAACCGTACGTACTCGTACCTTCCTTATTGTTAATCGTAAGAATGAAACTATAAAATTATTGACAAAAATATCATCTTTGTTTCCTGACTATCTTCTACATGAACGAAGCTCTGGTTTATCTACCAGACCAAAGTTACTTTAATAATTAAAGTTGTAGTGTACTTAAACTATTGGTATGTTGTTGGAATTGCATCCCCTGGGGCTTCAAAGTTCTGGAGTTTCTAACTCTTAAGTGATTGGATGGGAACCCGTTCTTTAACGTTATACTGTTATGTATGTCGCAGCCTACCTACTGGTTAAATTACTGAGTTAATTAGACGCCTAAGCCGTTCATTAAATCGGCGGTAGGGACCCGGGCCCGGCTCTGGTTTGAGCCATGATACAGAGAGGTAACTGAAGACGGTAGCCTCTTTCTGGGAAGCAGTAAGCAAGCAGAGGAGGCGGTTGACTGTGAAGCGGAGACATGTTTCACGCCCCTGTCTTCGGTATCAAGGTAGGACTACCGGCCTCCGTCGCTGTGGGTTTGCGGACTGCGAGCAAAGGGTAGCTCGCTGTGATGGGCCAGTTAGGGCCGACGCTTATATGCGATACTCCCTTCCGCTTCTCTCAGAGTGGAAGAAGTAATTTCATGATCTCACGTAAAAAAACTTTACTTGACACTACTACTTAATCATTTTGACAAAAATGCATTAATTAGCTGATGCATTTTTACAGCCGGAATAAATTATTGGAAAAATATGAAATTTTACATCGAATGCCACAAGGTCAATTTCCATTTTCTGGAAAACAATATCCCAAAAGATACCACTTAGATATAATAAAAGCTATTTGGGGAAAACATAATAAACTCCTGTCACGTCAATCTGTTAAACTTTGTGAGAAATTTTACGGCTGTAAACTTTGATATTACTGCCGAGACAGTAACTTTGAATGTCATTCTAACGATAATACGTCTGCTTTGAGATGTTATTAACTCAGATCTCTTTGAATAAGTACTTTGATTCAGGGATGTAACTGAAGGGATTATATCGGAACCGAATCCCGGAACAGAGTTTTTAAATTGGGTTTATCGGAATCAGAACTGGATTCGGAACCGTAGGCGGAGGCACAAATGTCAAAGAATCACTCTAAGACTTGTTTGTACATACCTTCGATCTATCTTCTCAGAATCAAAAGTGCAAAGTCAATCTCAAGTTTTGACCTTTCGGATGCCTTCCGGCCGTCCGGTAACAATCCGGACCAAGCCCAAGTCGTCGACGGCGCGCGCTGTTCCCGCGCGCCTCAAGGAGTTGTCAGCAACAGCAGGGGCCCAGCCAGGTCGAAGCCTACTGGGGCCAGAGTTATCCGAAAGGGCGCTCGAGCCCCGGTATGAAGGCTTGAAGGAACGGGATGGGTTTTTTAGTCAGTAAGAGTCTGACACTATCTTCCGCTCCACCCAAGAGCGGGGGTTGTCATAAGAAAACCTTTCGGATGCCTTTCGGAATCCTCTGCTTTGATATAATTTTGAGCCGTTAGAGAGCACACTCGGGCACACGTTGCCATGGCCAACCTGAAAAAAAAACTTTAAACGGACTCGCATCCAGGTTAGAACAGTTGGGGGTTCTCAAATGGTTCCAATATTAATGTTTGAGTGGCATCTCTCCATAGTCTTTGTTGTTTAACATCCATCATCAGTTTTCCCATCTTTCATCTTGCGTCACACGCCTTGCTACCTGTTCACATAAAGATCTAATGACAGCGTCTACGAACAGCATTGGAATTTAATTCATTAAAATCTCTCATTGTCTTTCTCTTGTGTCTCTAATAACTATTTTTGCTATCGACAAGCTAACAAGAAGAAATACTTGGAAGAGACTCAAGCAATATATTGAAGCAAACAACCTAGCTACTACCGATCTGCATCAATGTGTACCGATTAGATTTGTAGTGGCAATAAACACGATAAGCGAAAATAAATTGAAGCAAGAGCTCATATATCGGGTATCAAGACAAATAAATCGGACAAAAACGTGTACGTAGTCTATAAAGGTTTTGGAACACAAAAACGAAATCCCAAAATAAATCACAGATTTTATCCGAACAATACCTCTAAAGTAATAAGATACAGAAGACCCGAATAAACGAAATATGAGAGCAAATAAAATCATTGTCGTATCACTGAAGGTTTTCTGTTTATATCTCTCGTAAAGAGAAATAAAAATGGCGCCCATCCCGCGTTGCGTGATCTCTTTGAGGTCGTATTTATTGTGGCCGACTTAGCTACTGCCCACTGTAAATCAGTAGTTTAACAATTGAAATAGACCAAGTGTGCGTCGAATTAATTTAGGTGGGACGGTTGTTAATTTTTTTTAACGCACATAGACCCCATTCACAACCACAAACGCCGCCATGAGACGCTAGAAGCGGCCACAAGCCACAAGTAGCTAGTAGCTGCTACTTTTTTAACACGCTTATATTAGCTTCACCTGTATGTTTGTAACCAACGCCTTTGGGCTCGATTTTGATCAACTTTGGGCGATCAGATTTTCTTCAAACTTTGCACACCCATCAAAGACTGATGACAATACAATAATCCGTGTTTTTAGTGAAAAATAAAAATATAGTTAAAAAAAAAATAAAAAAACACGCTTTCATAGCATATCAAACTAAAAAGTGTAAAATAATTTTCAATATAGGTAGAAAATAATAATAATGATATTAATATCATTGTGAAAAAAGCGTGGGTTGCTCGATTTACGAAAAATATGGCACAAAGCGCCCCACGCTTTTTTCACAATGATATTAATATTTTTCGTTCATTATTATTATTTTCTACTTACCTATATTGAAAATTATTTTACACTTTTTAGTTTGATATGCTATGAAAGCGTGTTTTTTTAGTTTTTTTTTTTTAACTATATTTTTTAACCCATGCCATGTGCGCAGCAGTATAATTGACTCTGTCGAAGTAGGTTTAAATGCGCGAGTAGCGTGTGACAGTATTTTGTATGGGCGTTTAGTGGCCAGTGCGGGCCACAAGAAGCGAGCAGCGGCGTTTTGTAGCGTGTGGCGGCTTCCGACGTCAAACGTGTGCAGCGAATCCGTATAAAATGTATGAAACCTACAGGAATTATGTGTGGCGGCGTTTTGTGGTTGTGGCCGGTGCCCCGTGTGCGGCGATCTATTGTACCTACTACAGGAGTTGACGTGTCGATTTGGAAACCTCTTTAATATACCTAGGTAATGTTCATGTCGATGGCGCCGAAATGTTAATGGACACTCTAAAGGGAAAGGCGCTCTAGGGGAGATCGGGAGGGCGTTACAGAATTTTACTCAGTAAAACCTAAAGCCGCGTACGAAAATTGCGAGGCGTGCGCCGCGAACGGTTCGTCAGGCTTGCCTCAATCTGAGGCATATGACGATAAAATGTATGCGTCCCGAGAGACACATGCTCAAGCTGAGCACACAAATCACCACGCACAGTGTCTGTCAGTGGAAAACGCAAACAACACCTGTCCGTCCACACTGAGCGCACGGCTCGTACTGAGGCAACGATCATACGACGCGAATGCTCACTGTGAGCACACTCTTCCACACAGCCCGAGGCATGCGAGACGAACCATTCGCGATGCACGCCTCGCGATGTCTGTACGCAGCCCTATGTTTCTTCTTTGCCACACGTTCATGGACCGCGGGGTTCCCTTTCGGACTACCCATGGCCCCAGTACACTTCGGCTCTACTGGGCCCCTATGAACACATCATAAATAATTATAGACTACGTTTAACATAACATAGAGCTCAGAAGTTTGTCTTCGATTCTAAAAGGAACATTAATTTCCACATATTTCTATGTCCACAACAAGGACAGAATGACGTAAGACCGTGACAGGTCAGATTAACAGCTTGACAAGTTAAAAGGAGTTCAGTGTTCCATATCTTAGATAGTTTGTCACCCACTCGTGACGCCGGTTATCTCATAAGTATTTTGATATTTACTGAATTATCTATTTAAGTGAAGTAGGAATTTAATTTCCTTTAAACAGCAAAGGAACGCATCACATATACCTTGTGTTATATGTGAAAATACTATGTTTGTTGAACCATTGCTCGTCAGTAAGAAGGGTAATTATTTTCTTTTGACCTGCAGAATCAGTTTTTTCGGGCTGCGAAAATTTTCATAAGAATACAAAAAATATGATTTTAGTATCATTATTTTCAACAGAAAATAAAAATCAAATGTAGATAGTACCGTGATTAGATCGTGTAGATCGTGGTACCTATTAAAAAAATACGCTTGCACGATATGAATACATACAGAAAGCACAGCCGTTAGAAATCTCTATTCCTAGACAGCACGTTTTGCCGAAAACTATATTGTTAGAAAACATTGTTTGTAGACATCTCGGTACACAGGAAGCATTGTTGACAGAGAAAGTTCTAGATAGCACTTCTTGCCTTGAACCTTTTTCTTATAAACCACTGTTTTCAGATACCTTGGTTCACAGGAAGCGCCTCTAGAGAAGAAACTACTACTACTAATATTTATTACCGCCCCATACACGGTCCAAGCGTTATGATCCAATCGGTATGATCAAATCAAAAGAATTGAAATTCGATTGCGTCGTCAAACATGTTGGTCATACCGATCCACTCCCACACTTGGTCAAATCTGTTTGATCAAACATGTAGCTTCATACCGATTGGACGACAGGTTTGACCGTGTATGGCCGGCATTAGTCTGATGAATTTATCAAAAGCAGTCGATCGTGAGACCAAACTACTACTACTAAATTAATGGAATTGCCTAGCCTGGCTGGTATATTTAGATGTGTACAATACATAACTACTAAATTAAATAGTTCTAATACAAATATGATATACTCGTATATGAATGAAAGTAGAGGAAAAGTACACGTGCTTAATGAAATTCAATTCAACAAAAGACGTCATACTTGATCGTATATTTTTTTAATAGTAAAAAATATTTGTCTCACTGACTCGGCCAAAATATTCCATTGTATAGCCACACTGCTTGAACTGCGAATGGCTTGTCGTAAACAGGATTTGGTACATCGAGAGGATCTCCCCTAATCCTGTCTTCTACAAACGAAACTACGACAATTACTGGCTGACCGCTAATTATAGCATTCAATTGAAGACCCCTGTTCGGAAGTGGGCATTTACAAGGTTAACTATTATTATTAATATGTGCTTCGGGCATGTTCTCGTTTGTGCGTGTGGATGATTTCCATGATATAATGAGAAAGAGCCTCGTTGACGATCAGACCTAGGACGTAGTAACTATTCAGTAATCTGTGCCTAGGACCAGCTCCAATAGTGTTCTCCGAACCTTAGCATGACGCCAGTGATAAATCACTAGTTGCGATTTGTGGTGCAGCAGTAATTTAAACTTTTTGTGTTTTTTAATCGTTACTAACCTTTTAGTTGATAAGTTAGACTAACTATTAGACCAATTGTAATGTAGTCTTTTAAATAGGTTTTATTATTATTTAACTGCGTAGAGTAGCAGAACATAGTATATAATACAAATAGGTATACCAGTATTTATTTTAAGGTCGTGCGGCTCTTTGGATCGCAGTCCCAACTTCCACCTATAAATATATATATTTTTTAGTATTTTGGGACAACCCTGCACGTGGCTTAAAATCCTTTGCATGTCCTAGAGGGGAGGATAAATCCCAGCCAAAAGTGAGAATATTATAAGGTTGAATACTATAACATTAAAGTTACATTCTACCATCGATGGAGTATTAAGGTAATGCTATTTTCAGTAAAGCAAAATATTAAGGTCTGGCCATGTGAAGAGGATGAAACGCATGTTATTAAAAGAGTTATGAGGATATTGTGAGAAGTGATTTGAAAGAAAGGCGAGTTAGTGATAGTATGACATGACAGGACAGAATGGAAGAAAAAAACGTGTTGCGCCGGGCCACAATTCATACAGGATAAGAGCAGAAAAATGATTTTAATGTATTCCATACACTTTGCCTTTTTGACTATAGTTGATGCTTATAACATGACACTTTGTCTGAGCCCCAGGTAGTTTTTAAACTGGAGCCAGGGTTATCCGAAAGGGCGCTCGAGCTCCGGTATGAAGGCTAGAAGGACCGGGGTGGGTCCTTTTAGTCATTAAGAGTCTGACACTATCTCCCGCACTGCCCAAGAGCGGGGGATGTCAATGCATGATTTTTTCCCACCATAAAAAAGGTAGTTTATTAAAAACCTCAACTAAACTACGATTTGTAATATACCAGCAGATACCTACTTTGGATATTCTCAAAGGTTAAATATAAGTCTTGAAGTTAATACACAAAGTTGAAAATACCAATGTTATTCAAATAACCGACTCATTAAAATTATGTTAATGATAACAATTAGTAGAATTATCTGTTAAAATTACTCTGTACGCTAATTGCTTTAACTATTTTTAAACTATCGTCGGGGACGAGTCATACATTTTTAACAATAGAACATTATTATTGTCTGTGTTCGGGATAGTCTCAAAAACTATACGACATAAATATTTTTAATCCATTGCCACGAACTCTAATAACGGCTTTGGCATTGTGAATTTTAATACGATTGTATAGGTACTCGTATCTTGCATTGACTCGTATGAAGTATCAATTTTTGAAGTGAAAACTTCTTTAGCGGCGTTGAGCACTTTTTCTGTAATGGGTATAAAATCTTAAACTCGCGTCAGGACAAGTGACCTGATCGAAAAAGCGTAAGACGGATGGCGAAAATGTATGCCTGGGCCTACTGTTTCAAATATATAGATATATATAAATATATTTCAACGTATATAGATATATTATATATATATATTTATATATATATAATATATATGACGGCGCCAGGAATGGCTGAACGATATTACCGTCATCATTTTGATTCAGTGGTACTGGGTTCATTTTGATGGAATTTTAATACACTTGAGTATTTCCGTCGCTTATAATGTCAGTTTCACAGTTCGCAATTAGTTATAATGTCACTTTTATAATTCACAATAGTGTTGTAAGTACCTATACTAAATAATCACGAATACACGGGTTAACCGACAGTTTCATGCTAAAGGTGTGTGACCCTTGAAACAGTGCAAGCCAAACTGTCCTGGCGTCGCGGGTCCCAGCCCTTATAACATGACTCTGGCCTCGTGACGTATAAAAAATGACGCCACTGCGTTACACCCTTAGGTAGGTAGGTACCATAATAATAACAAAACAAAGATTCTGTAGTTCAATA
The DNA here is from genome assembly GCA_929112965.1 of Mythimna albipuncta. Classification (NCBI taxonomy): domain Eukaryota; kingdom Metazoa; phylum Arthropoda; class Insecta; order Lepidoptera; family Noctuidae; genus Mythimna; species Mythimna albipuncta. Next base: position 7,673,619 of record OV815973.1, read on the forward strand.
TCGTTCTCCACGACACGGCCAACCTGACAAATTACACGTCCTCGTGTACACCTGTAACCAAAATTCGCTTTAGAAGCAACTGTACAACCTCGGCCAACCTGACCAAGAACAGTGCATCAGCAATGGATAATTCAATATCAACATTCGTTAGAATCAAATCTAATCAAAGTATCAAAAGGTACCTCTAAGCTTAAAAGTATCAAAAGTGAACATTTAGGTACACTAATACAAAACACAATTAGATCACATACAACGCTCATGGCCCAGCTGTCTCAGCAGCTAGTGACAAACCTTGCCACGTGTATCGTTATTGCTTCTAGCAACAAACACTTCTCTTATAGAGTCCACGACTCTCAGGCCATCACATGACCAAAACAAAATAGTTTCCTCAGAAACTCAGGCCCTCGCTGCTCTGCTTACTGCCCATCGCGCTCTGAACAACTCACGCATGAATTGCAGTTACGACTACAGATAAGCACATGCAGTGCGGCCAAACTTCAGGTCAACACATGACCAACACATAAATTCACAGGTCCCCGCCGCACCGCTTACTGCTCATCGCGCTCTGAACAACTCACGCATGAATTGCAGTTACGACTACAGATAAGCGCGCGCAGTGCGACCAAACTTCAGGTCAATACATGACCAACACAAAAATACACAGGTCCACACCGCAGCATTTACTGCCCATCGCGCCCTGAACAACTCACGCATGAATTGCAGTTACGACTACAGATAAGTGCATGCAGTGCGACCAAATAGCCATGGTATGTGTCTACTACTTTCCTCTGGAGATATACTCCTCATGGTCTTCTACATCAAATAAATCTAGCTCAGCAGGAGCGCTACTTAGAGGCATCTTTCGTATACGATTGTGAGCATACTCATAGGCTCGGTTACCAGTCAAAGGTTTCAAAGATAAAAACCCTTATCAAGTAACTTCACTACTTTAAAAGGTCCTTTTTATCTTTGATTCAATTTTGTCTAGTTTCGTTTCCTTATGAATCAAAACTAAATTACTAATATCAAACTTTACTAATTTAGCTTTATCTTTATCAAATTTAGATGACTCGTACTTACCACTTAACTTTTTTTTTTTAATGTTTGTTTACGCTTTCTCTCTTCTCTAGCAAACACTTATTTTTTTGTCTCACAATCAGTTACAAGATTTAACAGTTTAGCTATGCCGTCATAACTGCCATAAGTTTAAGGGCTTTGCCCTTGTTTGTGTTTAGAAAACTTTAAAACGATCCCTTTTTTTGGTTCGATAAGTAAGGGTCGGCCACATTGTGACACTGGATTTTTTTTTCTGCCGTATTTTATGTCGGGTAATTTCGACTCTTAGAATTCGTGAAGAATATGGTATCTCAATGAGCATGAAATATTGCTTTCGCCATGTGGCGGATACAAGTGCGGGTTTGTATCCCATAAAACACAGACTTAACGAGTTCCTAAGAGGCACAATATTGCGTTATGCTATTTTAAAACGGATAACGAATTTTTTTTTGGTTAATCTTAAAACTAAATGACAAGCTGTCACACCGTAAGTTACACATTTAACGTATTTTTTTAATGGCTCGTACTTTTGTGGTTTACATGGTGAATAGGACGATTCAAAGCAAGTGGCTTATCTTCCAAAGCGTCTTGCGTTTCCAAAAATGTAAGCATACCCTTTATTATGCTCATCGTTCGCTATCAATTTTCCCGTTAGCGTGACTTGATCATGGGTGATAAAATAAACGATAAACTAGGACACAATCTTTGCTAGTTACCTTGATCCACTATAACCCGAATCAGGGCTCTAAATAAGAATACACTACATTTAAAAGCTCCGATCACGCTGGGTTCTTTTATTTACTAAAGTACTCAGCTACGTACATCTCATTATCGACCTTTTGGAAAAGTATAGCACTATTTAATAAGAAATGCCAGATTAATAAAAAAAAAAAACGCAAAACTGATTTAGTACCTAGTTAAAGCTCCAACTAAATTCCAATTAAATTCCAACTGAATTCCAATTAAATTCCAATTAATTTCCAATTTAATAATTTCCTGGTTGTCAGTAGATGTTACAATCACAATTTGAGAGGTTTTTTTTTTAACAAACTTTCGGCAATACGAGGCCAGACCAATGAATTTATCTAGATTGATTAATATTCTCAGAAGAAGGTATTTATCTTTAAATAGAGATATCAGTTGTTCTTTAGTCTGTCTCGCTATCCGACTATTTGTATCAATACCATTAAAACGAAACAACAATTTAGGTATAGGATTTCATAAAGCAATCGATTTTACTCGTAGTTATGAAAAATTCAAAGAAGAATTAAGTTATTAGTTTTATGAACCCTTTTGCTGTCTAATACGTTAACCGTATAGCTAACTGTAAAGCTAACAAAGCCATAGGGTTCTTAAAAGGATCTTATTCCCAGTTTACAAGTCTCAAAATATTGTACTGTTCCTTCGTGCGTAGCTCACATGAATACTTTTCGCAGGTTTGGAATCCCAGAATTGGAATCTGTCCAGCGAAACTTTACGCGGTACCTACAGTATAGATGTAAAACCCGTTCATAATTTTATTACGAGTCGAGATACAAAAGGTACCATTTACTACCACTTAGGGAAAGAAGAAATATATCAGATATCTCTTTCCTCGTTAAGTTAGCACAATCTTACATCGACGCCCCGCAACTTCTCTCCAAGATTAATTTAGGCGCCCCTACTAGATCTCTAGAATACTCTTTCTTCTTCTTAACGTTACCTGATGCTATTCAAATTATGGACAGAATTCGTTCTTTATAAGATGCGCAAAGTCCTACAATGATTTAGTTGACTTTTCTGAACTTGATTTATTCACTTCTAAGCCGCGTATATTCAATCAAATACTTACCAAACATTGGTTCGACAACCGTTTCAACTTGTCCTGCAAGACCAAATCTTGTAATTGTGTCGTATTGTTAAAGTGCATACAATCATTGTAATCTCTTCCAAGCATGCTCTCCATAGACAATCAAATGTGAAAACATGTCATTGACTTACAATTGCATAATTTATTGTTTTGTTAGTTGTTAATACTGTTTGTTTTCCGATTGTAATAAAATAAGTATAGTGATTCCAGCCAGAATCCTAGATGTGTTTTGATGTGTTATGATGAAACTTGAGTCATGAGCAAGACTACACTAATTGCAAATTAGGATGACTATCTTGCACAATGTTTAGTAAAACATAATAATAATGTCTGAATATTCTATGGAAACTTTGGGCTTGCCAAAGCTCCCATGCACCCCGAGTCAAGAGGTTAACAGATGTATTTTTTTGTATGCGCCCGGGGTAAGTGCGTGCACTTGAACGCAAATGCCAATCCCGTGACGTCACCCAACATTTCAACATCGTCGCTGTCCGTCGGCCACCCTTAGCATATTTCAAGCAAACGTCTGGTACCACTTGAAATAAAATACGTAAGCCGAAACCATAATTTAAAAACGTCACATAAGATTTGTTCGCTACGGTTTATGTTAACCGACCAACCGACACCGACAATTGCGTACTTACGTGGCCCTTCGAAGTTATGACTGATGTACTTACTACTTAACAAGCGACCATTCAGCCCCGGATTCAAAATAAGAATTGTACGACTGACCAGATTGCTCCAACTTTCCGCATACACCGGATACTTGACCACTATTGACACGTCGCGGCGTTCTGCAACCGCGCTGCCTGCGTCTGCGTTGCGGTAGCTCGAGCTGCTCATCGATAGCGTGCTTCCTGTGCTGCTTGCGCAGCTATAGCTTGCTGCTATTTGTTCACATTCACTTTCTTTCGACTAGCCCTTGTTCACATTAAATAATCACTCACAAAGTACGAGAAATAGATCACGAACATGCTCCCACGTCATGCCTTTGAGCAGGTATTCGTTGAGACCGACATCACTGTCACGGAGGCACATCAAGCGCGTGGCCTTGAATCAGGGTGTTCTGGGTTGAATTCTGGCAGCGTAATTTCAAACACCGTTGTGGTATTCTTATGATTTCAATTAGTCACATCAAATTTCCTTTTTCTTTTTTTGCACTTCAAGCATTGCGCACCAGTGGGAATTAGATTCAGATCCCACTTCTGATGACGGCGCCAGGAATGGCTGAACGATATTACCGTCATCATTTTGATTCAGTGGTACTGGGTTCATTTTGATGGAATTTTAATACACTTGAGTATTTCCGTCGCTTATAATGTCAGTTTCACAGTTCACAATTAGTTATAATGTCACTTTTATAATTCACAATAGTGTTGTAAGTACCTATACTAAATAATCACGAATACACGGGTTAACCGACAGTTTCATGCTAAAGGTGTGTGACCATTGAAACAGTGCAAGCCAAACTGTCCTGGCGTCGCGGGTCCCAGCCCTTATAACATGACTCTGGCCTCGTGACGTATAAAAAATGACGCCACTGCGTTACACCCTTAGGTAGGTAGGTACCATAATAATAACAAAACAAAGATTCTGTAGTTCAATATCGTTCTCCACGACATATATATATATATTTCAAATATATAGATATATATAAATATATATATATATATATTTCAACGTTAATAATCAAGTTTTCACTTCTGCCGGCACTCCCGGAGTGCAACCCGTCTTTTTTTTTTCGTGTTGTGTGAGATATCATGAAATGATTCCAATTTTGATAATTTATTTATCTTGAATTCTGAATTTAAATGTGGCTTGTATAAATTAATCGTTCATGGAAATAAATATTTATTGTGGCTACTTCTGTGTATTCTATACTGGCCAGTAGCCTGATTCACATAAAATTAAACCAGCCAAATATCGTTGAAGTTTAGTCGTTCGATCGAAGTCCTACCCAAAGGCGGTATTCAGGATCTATAGACCAGGATAATGTAATACAGTTTTTTTTTAACTCGAACTTTTTCAAACTCGATTGATGGCTGTGAATACGAAAATGGTCTAAACGACTAAATCGCTACGATTTCGTTACGGTTTTCACTACGTGAATTGGGCTACAGTATTTTTTAAGTGTCAACGGGTTTATTACAAAATAAACGAGACTGTAGCTGCAAGGAATATTTTCATTTGCCTTTGCCTTTCGATGTCAATATGGGAAGAAGAAAAAAAATAATTGCAGCAAAGGCCAGAAAATCGCCATCTTGAAATAGAACGTACCTAATCGTAAGAAAATTTGAAATTAGAATCTACTGATTTTCTTTTATTTTTAGTGATGGGTTAAAATATAAGCTACTAATAAGTTTAGTAAGTAAGATTAAAGATGAAGTATTTGGTTGTGATTTTACGTTTTGATTGACTGTTTAGGGTGAGTTGCACTATTTAACTACAACGATAACAAAGCCGTTATGGTTACCCATTGCTCGCCGTCCGCAAGCCCGCGCCTATGGTAGACGGAAATTGGGATCTGAATCCCGGCGGCGGCTGGGGCGTGAGCGCCGTTGCCTGATGCGGTCGGCTTCCTCCTATGCCCGCATTACTGCTTCGCAGGAGGCGACCGCCTGCCACTCCTCCTCGATCCGGACCATGGCCTGTACCAAGGCCCGGCGCGAGAGATCGCCAACACGCCTACGGTGGCTGGATTGTGTATAAAATGCAATTCAGAATCTCAACTTACTACTTATTTTCTATGTCACTCTTATCGTATTAATATCTTGTTATCAGCTTTATATCGCTTCTGAGCAACACTCAAGATGTAATATGATAGCAAATCTCTTGTTTATTTACACTTGTTATGACTTGGAGCACTTAAACAACTAATATAGCTTGTTTTATTTATCTTTGCTATAAGATAAACTCTGCACAATATTATGTTGCTATGTAGGTCGTATTAGATATAAAATCAAACAGATCGATATATGACAAGGTATTTGAGAACTGAGTCGTCGGGTCATATAATTATTAGGTATAACAGTAGCAATGACGAAGTGCATCGCTTTACGTCTTATCGATAATTTGCTACATTACATATCATAATTATTCAGCCTTATAATGTTCCTAATTCTGAGACTCAAGCCTTAGAAGAAGTGTGCCGTAAACTACCACGCGGGCCCATTGCGGATTAGTGGATGTCATAATTATGTCTACGAATTTTTGGTGCTAGGACATGACGGTTTCCTCACGCTGTTTTCCTTTACCGTTTTGAGAGCAGTGATAAATGAATATGAAATAAATTACACAAAGTGATGTGCCTGGTTGGGTTTGAACCTGCTACGCGTAAGTCGGGGCCATTACCACTGGGCCACCGTTACTCTTACTTAACAATGTTATTGTTCGTATTTAGGCTGGGCGCAGGTCGTCCCCCGTTTATTCATTTCAGTGAATGTATAGAAAGGTAAATAAAAAAAGATATGGGCGCGCATATGATAACAGATTTTTACCGCCACAAAAGTTTACTAGTTTTACAGTTATTTTCTTCACAAGTGTATTGAAAAACGTCGTATGATACACGTGAGTACCTAATAAATGATTTCCGTCCTCAGCTCTCTTAAGACTCGCCATGACTCGGGTCTTAATACCGCCTCGACGGTAATCACTAAGATTACACACTTATATCATAATGTCATAATGTACTATTATGTATTTTACTTTCAATGTGCCACTTTTAATATTCTGTTCTATTTTTAAATCTACAAGTCCGTGATAAGGCCTGTCATACTGTATGGATTAGAATGTTGGGCTGTGAAAAAGACGGATGAAAAAAGATTGCATGTAGCGGAGATGAGAATGTTAAGATGGATGTGTGGTGTGACGAGAATGGATAAAGTGAGAAATGAGTACATTAGAGGAAGTTTGAAAGTGGCGCCAGTGACTGAAAGGTTAAAAGGAAATCGTTTGTCTTGGTATGGTCATGTAAAGAGGAGAGATGAAAAGCATGTAGCTAAAAGAGTTATGAATTTACATGTGGATGGATGGAGAGGTAGAGGGAGACCAAAGAAAAGATGGATGGATTGTGTGAGAAGTGATATGAAAGAAAAGGGAGTTAGTGATAGCGTGACGAGTGACAGGACAAAATGGAAGAAACAAACGTGTTGCGCCGACCCCAAATAAAACGGGACAAGGGCAGGAAGAAGAAGATGTGAAAATTTTGAACTGTCTAGTTGTCATCGTTCTTTTTATACAGCTTGGTGATATACAGACAGACAGTGGAGTCAGTAATAGGGTTCCGTCTTTACCCTTAGGGCACGGAACCCTAGAATTAAAGTATTTATATATTAATTTGTCCTTATGCCTAACTTAATTACTTCAAGTATCTAAGTTACAAGGTAAAACTGTTCCAGAATAGTTAATATAAAAGAAACTTGAATCTACGTCAAAGTGATTAGGGATTTTCTTCACTGATTACCTTTAGGCACAACAATTTTCTGGAAGATACTTCCAATTAGTCTTCCAAATTGAGAGTTTTGTCAATTTAGTAGGTATAATTCTGTTTACCAATTTATTTTTATAATAATAAGGACTACAAGAAATCCAGATTATTGATATGTTTGCGGACGACAAGCAAAGGGTAGCTCGCCGTCCAGCTGACCAGTTAAGACCGAGCTAACCGAGAGTTGTCTACCGGCCTGTAGTGGTTCTCGCGAATCTGAGAGATGTCAGCAAACTGTGGGGGCCCAGTAAGACCGATACCCACTGGGGCCGTTTTTTTTTCCGGTGGGAAAATCATCTAATGACATCCCCCGCTCTTGGACGGAGCGGGAGATAGTGTCAGACTTTTACTGACTAAAAACCCACGCCTGTTCCTTCGTTGCCTTTTTTACCGGGGCTGAGCTATCTTTCGAAACTAACCCTGGCTCCAGTAGGCTTCGACCCAGCTAGGCCCCTACTGTTGCTGAAAACTCCTTGACGCCCGGGAACAGTGAGCGCCGTCGATGACTTGGCTCGGTCCGGACAGTTACCGGACAGTCGGACAGCGAGCTACCCATTGTTCGCCGCCCGCAAGCCCGCGCCTATGGTGGCCGGAAATAGGGATCGGAATCCCGGCGGCGGCGGCAGCTCCAGCTAGATTTGAAAGGGAACTATGGTCCTGATACGAAAAGGGCAATTGAAAGATACCGGTGAGTTTCAGTCAGTAAAAACCTGACAACCTCTCGTTCCACAATAGAACGAGAGAAGTTATTGCATAATTTTCTACCTCAAAAAAAAAGTACTGTGCTTAATACAGGCTACGTCAAATCTGAATAAAAAACTGTTTTTTTTTACTCAATTTCAGTCAACACTGACATTTGACGTACAGGTACACGTTGCATTAAAATACAACAAGGACATCATAAATAAGCCTATATAAGAAAATCAAAACACAACAAACCAAAAAATACGAGGTAGATCTATCAAAATTACCTTTGCCTGAAACGGATGTTATTTTTGGAATAAAATAAATATCAATCTATCAATCACGCAATAGAACATGTCTTTGGTAATGGAATCTGAAAAAAGCTTTCGGGTGTTTTTGGCTGGATTTTTTCGAGTGAAGTTCAACGACCATTTTAATTACTTGCAAATTGATTCCTATTGTTGTGATGTATTCAATGAATAGATAGATATGCTCGTTATTGTACACCAATTATAAAATTACAATAGGAGCTAAAATGGGATAGGATATAATTGGTGTTACTGGGGCTAGGGTTAGTTTCAAAAGACAGCTCGAGCCCCGGTATGAAGGCTAGAAGGAACGGGGTGGGTCTTTTAGTCAGTAAGAGTCTGACACTATCTCCCGCTACGCCCAAGAACGGGGGTTGTCATTGAATGATTTTTTCCAACCATAAAAAAAATATATATAATTGGTATCATTTTCTATTTCTCTAAAGTGTGCACAACTAGACGATATGTGGAGTCATTGAAACAAACGCGATCTCTGTAAAACGGTGCTGAGAATTCTATTGTAGCATTGATTACTTCAACGAAGCTTGCCCAGAAGGCTGACTTGAGACATTTGCTGCCAATTACTGCAAAAATATTAGTGCGTTGCATCCGCATGGAAAACAGTGACCATATTATAGAAGCACATGGCTTAAAGGACTTAGTAGGTATCCAAGCCAAGACAAAAATATTGAAAAAAATCTTTCAAATATAGAATTCTCGAATTTACAAGCAAGTTTCAGACCAAACTCGAGGTCGATACATTTCCATAGCTATTTATTTTGTGCAACCGCTCTTAAGTAAATATGGTGTTATTACCATCTTTCTCTAGATATTTTGGATACACAGCTAACTTATGGATAATATCTAGGCTTCTATTATATAAAACAAAACATAAATTTGTGTAAAACTAATCTAGTAAAGACCTTAGAAAATCTGCTACTTTACGTAAACTCTGGCCCTCCATAAGTACTCGTATATTAAAAATATAAAAAAGCACACCCACAGAAACCTTACACATGCACATTAGTTCAGATTCAGAATAACGACAATTTTCCTTAAAACCTTATAAGGGTTTAAAAAAAAAAACACATATTTTCTAGAACAAGTTTTGTGAAATATTCGAGTAAATCACGGAATTGCCAAGCCAACAGTTTTCAGGCGTTATCACTCTTTTTTCCCATTGCTTCTTGATCAAATATTGCGTGCGTTAGACAAAGCAACTAGCTTTTAAATCATGCTCGACATTAACGACAGGTTAGTGGAAAAGGGGCCTCTTAAGGAAGAAATATACCTAACCAACTAATTGCCTCGTTAATGTCCCATTTATATCCAATCCAAGTAACGTATGGCCAATTACACCCGATACCTACTTAAGGGTACCTCTACAAATATTCCTTTATATACTGAAGTCAAGAGTGAATAGGCTACTTCTAGGCAATCGTGCTCCATCGTCGGCCACATCATCACTTACCATCAGGTGAGATAGTGGTCTTATGACATCCCGCGCTCTTGGGCGTAGCAGGAGATAGTGTCAGAATTTTACTGACTAAAAACCCGCTCCTGTTCCTTCGTTGCCTTTCGTAACAGGGCTAAGCTATCTTTCGAAACTAACCCTTTCCACAGTAGGCTTCGACCCACTTGGGCCCCTGCGGTTGCTGACAACTCCTTGCGGCGCGCGAGTTATATCTAAGGGTACAGTATCAGATTATTTACTATTTATTATTATTACTAGCCCGTGTTGTCCTACTCCTGGGTAAAGGCCTCTCTCCATTCCTTCCAACGATCAAAATTCCTTGCTTCCTCTTTCCAATACAATTAATTCTCAAGGAAGACATCCTGTGGCCCTACCGCGAGCTCTCATCCCTATAGCAACACTGTTTTTCCGTATTTCCAAAATTACAGCAAAGGATCTTTTTATGTGAAACGCACTATACTTATTTCTAACGAAACTTCTTCAAGCATGACATCATCTTCGACTAGTCAACATCTTAGTCAACTCTCTACTATCATTTATCACTGAAGCAAAACCTCTATTGAGGTCCTACCATGTAACAGAAATATAATAAACTTGGGAAGGATTCAAGGAATGAATAGACTTTATTAACAATAGGAGCAACGGTTCGAATGATGACCCGACGATTTCCGAAGGAAGGATGGGAATTCTTGTAAGTCGGAGTTAGGACGAAATCAGTTGGGCTTAAGATCCGACAGGATACGGGAAATGAAGTGTGAAAATCTCTGTAGCGGAAGGCACGTGTAGGAATTGTATAAGGCTATTCCTTCTAATTTTCTTGCTCTTATGCCAATTTATTGTTCGTCAATGTAACATAATGTTCCCATTGTTGGGAGGCTTTCTCTCTGGGAGAACAACCAGGCAAGCTCAATGCGGGTTGTTAGATGTAAAATGTCTGCAGGCTTCTGATTTTTGGACTTAATGGTTTCTTCGCGATGTTTTTTTCCACCATTTTTATACAGAGTTAGGCTTGAGATCCGACACGATACGGGAAATGAACTGTGAAAATCTCTGTAGCGGAAGGCACGTGTAGGAATTGTATAAGGCTATTCCTTCTAATTTTCTTGCTCTTATGCCAATTTATTGTTCGTCAATGTAACATATAATCGTTCCAATTGTTAGGAGGCTTTCTCTCGAAGAGAACAACCAGGCAAGCTCAATGCGGGTTGTTAGATGTGAAATGTCTGCGAGCTTCTGATTTTTGGACTTATTGGTTTCTTCGCGATGTTTTTCTTCACCGTTTTTATACAGAGTGCTACAAATAGTGTCATCAGAAAAATCAGATTCTTTAATGCTTTTTTTTAATTTTAGGGAAATTCTTTGGGAACATCGACATCTTGAATGTGTATTTTTTTTCTTACAAGTTTTTTTATGATTCCTTTTTGATAATGGAATTATATTTTCGTTGCAGCAGCATGTCTGTTTACCTACTTCAGTATTGGGCTGCATGTCAGTAATCGCTTTCTTTCTAACTTTATTCTCTTCTACCTAAATGACGACTAAAACACCGTTTTTGGTTCCACTCCAATCACATTCATTCTCGATAGAGATCTCACGGCATTTTGCTCTTTCCTCTAAATCACATCACATAACTTTTCAATCAACGGAGCTTACTTGGCAACTTATTGGCATTCTATCTCGTAAAAAAGATATTCATAACGTGAAGAAAATACATTTAAAAAATGTCGACTGGATTGCAAAAAATCGGAAGCAGTCTAGAAGTAGAACATTGCATTCATCATTTCCTTACATATTACTATTATAAAACGAAGTTCTCCAACGAGTCTGGTAACGCGATAAACTCAAAAACTTAAAAACTTGAGCTCCTTAGTAGTCCTAAGTTTGAAGCACACGAATACTGACAAATGCTTGCACTGACTGGACAGGTCCACTCAAATCTGTGTGGTTCTTTCTTCAAAAGACCATTTGAGACACTAATCTGCATGGTTCTCATATGATTTGACCATTACATGTTTACTGTATGGACTTTAAAAAGACTTTGACCCCTGAATTTGTTTTGTTGTTTCTACTCAAGCTAGGAAGCATCGGCCTCGTCTAGTTTAAACTGACGAGGCCGTATAAAAGTTTTTTTAAACCCATTTGCAAAATAAATATCATCTAAACTAGTGAACGGACTTACATTAGATTTTCACAATCACAGGCAGAGTTATTCATAAGGAAGGTTAAATTGTACATGTCGCAGGGAAATGACGAAATCAGGGATTTCACGAAATCCCTAGGGATATCACGAAATCCCGGCAGATGTCGAATATTCTTGTTTATTACGTCTTCTTACTAAAAAAATCTAGTGATATGTCGTTTCACTAAACAAAATCTAGTAAAATAAAAGGATTTCGTGAAATCCCTGATGTCGTCATTTCCTTGCGACATATACATGCCTGTTACAGTAGAGAAAACCCGTGAATTTCAAAGATTTCTAACATGCATGTAAAGCTAGGATGGGTCGCAAATTTATCTGATTTTCATTTAAAGGAGGTTTTTCTTGAGAACTACTAGCTTTTACCCGCTCAGGAATAAAACACCTTTCTATCGGTGAAAAACATTTAGAATTTAGACCAGTACTTTTAGAGATTGCCACCTACAAACAAAAAAATTATAAAAACAACTAGACAATAAAAACTTACTAGATGGAAAAAAAAGCCTACATATAATAAAGATATTTCAGAAGCCACTAAAGGTATTCTTGGTAATAAAATAACGCTATAAATCTCACGAATGATCTTGAGAACAGATAGGACGACACGAAGGTGAAAGTTATTTAGGCTAGGTCAGAATAAGTGTCAGTAAAGTGGACGATCGTGATTTAATAGTAAATGTTGGAAAAAAAAATTGTTCAGGCTAACAGCCACAGGACTCACAAAAAGAAAACGTGAGTACGTGAACGGTAAGCCATAGGCTTGTTGTCAGGCTATCCGGTAAGGACTAAGCCTGGTTAAGTTCCACGCCTCAAATAAATCAGAATCTGTATTTGTGAATGTATATTTCAGCTGTTAGCTCACCTGATATGACACGTTATGGTAAGGTCCCAGTTATAGTGTGTAACAGGGTTGTTATATTTTTAGCAACGAAACGTCAGCTGAGGGAGGTCCAATTACCTGTAGGTATTAACGCCGACTACTACCTACAGGTCATTGGATTCGCTCAGCTGACGTTTTCTTAAAGAAATTAATTTCGTAAATGCGTAAATTATTAAGAGTTTATTTTTAAATAATTAAAAAAAAAAAATATATATTATATGTACCGGATCGACCCTCCACGGGATTAATACGATCAAAATTCAACGGTGTATAGTCAAGAAAAAAATTCAAACTAAAAGAAAAACCTATAGAGAAAATGCTGTAGCTTGCTTGCGTAAAGTATATCGTGGTATCTATCGACAAATTCCTAGGCCATGATGTTTAAAGCAAGATTGTTTTATTCTTATTTCGGTGTGGTTAGGACTTAAGAAATGACACTAGACAACCTGTATAGCTCTGTCTCTTACCCACACTGGAATAAGATTGAAACAATTTTACTTTGAACGTGCGTCTTGGTAAACCCCGAAAGTCCAATTTCAGGTACCTACTACTATAAGGTACCATAAAAACAGTAAACGCTTTTATACACCTTATAATAGTAAAAGATTTTTTATGACTGCTCTTAAAAATATGACAATGAAGCCAGTACTACATGTCCCTGTCTACACGGACGAAAAATAATCGCTTCGAAAACCTACGAACATATCCAGCCAACTGAAAATATCTATGTGAAGACCAAATCATTGAGACGGAAAAGCATCGTGAAAGCGCAAAGCCAGTAACGTCGACATTGTAGGTCAAATCGATATGGTCTCCAGGTCGGTAAGTACCTACTTATTGTTTTAATTAACGAGAATATGTAAACAACCTCAGTTTTATTAAATGCGGAACCCGAAGCTCGTGTCTAGTATTGTTACATAAAGAAATAGCTTTTGCCCGCAGCTTCGCCCGCGTACATAAAACATAGCCTATGTCACTCAGAAATAAAACAGCTTTCTATCGGTGAAAAAATTTTAGCAATCGGACCAGAACTTCCAGAGATTACCTCCTACAAACAAAAAAATAAAAAATAAAAAACTTTACCTCTTTATTATATTAGTGTAGATTTATTACACAAACCAAATTTCATAACTGTATCACGAAAAATCACAAAGTTATAAGCTTAAATTGTTATGTCAGCAAAAATACATAGTCACCGGGCCATTCAGGCGACTGAGAAGTTGTTATGCACTTGCACCCAGCTGTTTGCTGGTCCCTAATACCCGTTATGACCTGCCGTGACATGTGTTGAACTTAGTGTCGGTGGTGTCCAACTTATAATCTTTTAAAATGTTTTTGGGAAAACTATAACATGGTGTAAAAACTATTGGAATCCATTCAGTTACTGATTCTGAACAAACTATATTCAAGTTTTGCATAAACTAAAAATAATGTAGATTATGAGTTGCTGACGATCGAATCGACATAATATATTTTATTTTCAATATTTTTTTAACGACGATTCCGACACCACCAAAATTGAAACTTTTTTGGTCGGAATGTAGATGTAGCCAAACATTCCGACAAAAAAAGTTTTAAAATGTAATAGAAAGATTTTTTTTTAAATCGAACTAAACAATCTAATTTAATATGGTACATAATACGTATTACTTGTGATAATGTAGGTACAGCGATTGCCAAATCAATCTAGGTCATCAAGGTCGCGTAAGTACGCTACCGACTAAATAAATTAATCGACTTGGTTTAGTGGCTTACATAGGTCTCACAACTTTTTACGGTAGAAGATCTGAGTTCGGCGCCTTGGTTTTTTTACAAGTTCTGTTTTTGATGGCATATTTTGATATTTCCTAACAAAACTTAGCACCGTTCTTAAAAACAAGAGTCGAAAAGTTTATTCCAGATAGTCCGAGGCTAAGTAAACAAGACGATGTGTTGTAAAAAATCTTTTACTTTAGACGCAACAGGTAGTCGTCTAGTATATATTGTAGGGATCGGAGATAGTAAAAGAGCTTGTACGCGTTTAACTGTAGGAATTATTTTCATGAAATTACTTTTTGCTTCACACAAGAAAGTGACTGCTTACCATCATGCTACGACATGCTACATAACATGGTCTGGACCAGAACCGGACACTCAAGGTTGCTCCAGCCGATCTTCCCCATGAAGAGGATGCTCCGTCAAAGCAGAATAGAACTAAATATGGTCCCCCGTACGCCTTCCGTGCTAGCCTTCCTAATTATATTCTGACAATATTATTTTTAATAAAACTCAAATCAGTTTTTATTTATTTTATTTACCTGTCTCTAGAATATTTTTTGTTATATACCATTTCCAAGTACTGCCAGTTAGGAAAATTAGCACCTGTTTATGATCACGTTTAAGTCAATGTATCTTCTTACTGCCTTTTACTATAATATAGGGAATATTACAAGTATATAATATAATGCATTAAGCCCTGATAGTACTGCAAACAAACTATGTTTTTCTGTGGATTCAAAATTGAGATAGATGAAGCTCTTTTACTGAACGACAGTTATGGTCGAAACGTGATGTATGTGAATGAAATGTTTTCGTTTTTAATGTAGTGTTATGACATGCTTATAGAGCATTGTCAGCCTTATAATATTGATATGATACTGCTAGGACTTAGCAGCCCTTCTCTCTAGGGAAAATGCGCCAAAATCCACCACGCGGGCCTAATGCGAATTGACGGATCTCAAAATTATGTCTTCGAATTTTTGGTTTTGGTTCTAAGACATTTAGCTTCCTGACGATGCTTTTATTCCATGTTTTTAAAAATAGTGGTGATGAAATAAATTACTAAAAGTTAAGTGCCTGTCTAGGTTTGAACTGGTAGAAAACGGTTTATGCATTAAGTCAGCATATACACTCTTTCATACAAGTGTACAAAGTTAACGGGCTGTATAGACCGAAGAATCGCCAAACTTAAGTGGTAGTAGACAAGGCACATTGCTCGTTGTATAAATGGTCGATGCGGCCTAAAGGTTCTGCAGTGGCGATCGCGTACCGAGAGGCGCAGCATTGGAAGGCTTCCCACAAGGTGGACCAGAACCTGGTGAAGGTCGCGGGAGTCCGACAGATGCGAGACGCAGAGCCGTTCGTTGTGGCCACACTTGGAGGAGTAGGCCTCCTCCAAGTGTGGTCCAACAATGGACCTCAATCGGCGGAAATGATGAATGATGATGATGATCATTAAGAAATATCATCGACGCCGAGTTGCTAGCCTGTCGATTTTCTATTGTTTACATTTTTTTTTTTTAATTAATGATAGGCTTGCGTTTGACCACTATCTCACCTGATGGTAAGCGATGATGTGGTCGACGATGAAGCACGCTTGCCTAGAAGAAACCTATTCACTCTCGACTTAAAGACTCCTAAGTTGTAGCTATCAGGAAACACAGATTCCGGCAGGGAATTCCACTCCTTGGCTGTACGCACAATAAATGTGTTCGCAAAACGTTTTGTGCGAATGGGTGGGATGCATCTTGGGGAGTGTGCACAAAAATGGCACGATTTAATTCCATCAAGCCCGTTTCATCATCGGACCGCCCGCCGTACGTACGGCACCGATGCCTCCTCTATATGCTGGACATATGCACAAAACGGTTTTAGAAATATCCTTGTGCGTACCTACAGCTTTAAATTTCCTGCCGGAGTCTGTGTTTCCTGATAGTTACAACATAAGAGTCTATTTTATTAACTGGACATAACTGTTTTTTTTTTTTTAATATAACCCAATTTAATTAATTTTCACATAAATGACTTCAATTTTTTCTAATTTTAATTTTAAAAATTATCATTTCAAATGTTGAATTGAAATGATAATTTTTAACTGTTTGAATTATATTTGTTTTTATATATGAATCTGTCATGCTTGAAAAATAAATAAGTTATTATTATTATTATTATAAGTCATAAGTGAATTTCTTGGCAAGCGAGCTCCATCGTCGACCACATCATCGCTTACTATCAGTAAAAAGAGTAAAAATAAAAGTTTTTTTTTTTTAATGTTTTAATATAAAACAGAAGATTAAAGACAAACTCATAATAAAAGGTATGAAAGTTAGTGCCCCTATAAAGGAACAACGGACTAAAGCTACTCTATTACGCTCTAAAACCGCCGTAAAATATACGTTGTGAGCTTAGATAAGCTTAGACTTTATGGATATACTAGCTTATTCCCGCGGCTTCGCCCGCGTGGCATAACGTACTTAAGGAATCAGGATAAAAGGTAGCCTATGTTCTTTTCCATGTCAAAGGCTATATGCATGCCAAATTTCATCCAAATCCGTTCTACTTTATTCCTGAGTGGCATAGACTATATTTTATGTACGCAAGCAAAGCCGCGGGCAAAAGCTAGTTACTTATAATTATAAAATCAGTTACATCTTCATTTTCATCATCAAAGAAGACAAATTGAGGCCATAATTAAAGGGTTAAATTGACGTAAAGGGTCCCAAGATTCTAATTGGTCTAGTTTGTAATATAACGACGCCATTAATATTGGTGCTAACATTAATATTCTCCTTTAATTATGTTTAGAGTTTACATCATCATGTATGTACTATGCTATTTATTACAACTGTAGGAATTAATAAATCATCATCATAACTTCAGCCGAAGAACGTCCACTGCTGGACATAGACCTCCCTCAAGTGTCGCCACAACGAACGGTCCTGTGCGTTTCGCATTCATCGGATTCTCGCAACCTTTTTTACCAGGTCATCGGTCCACCTTGTTAGAGGCCTTCCAACTTGCGCTTTCCGGTGCGCAGTCGCCACTCTAGAACTTTGTGGCCCCATCGACCATCCGTTTTACGAGCAATGTGTCCTTCCCACAGCCACTTTAGTTTGGCGATTCTTTAGCCTATACCGGCGACCTTAGTCCTCCTGCGGATATCTTCGCTACAGATGCGATCAAGGAAGCTCCGAACGTAGCAATTTCACCTAATGGTGAACGACGATGTGAACACTGAGTTGCAACAGTCGCTGTCTCATTGTCGAATTTATAAAAGACTAGCTTCTGCCAGCGGCTACGCCCGCGTACATAATATATAGCCTATAGTACTCAGGAATAATGTAGCTTTCTACCAGTGAAAAAATTTTTAGAATTGGATCATTAGTTCCAGAGATTACCCCCTACATACAAACTTACAAATTTTATCTCTTTATAATATAAGTATAGAAAAAAGCCTAGCTGATGTGCCTTCGCCAATATCTAAATTAGTCCACATTACGCCTCTGCCGCTGTATCTTGAACCAAAACAATTACAAAAGGAACGGTCCTTTGTTCAAGAAGCTTACTAAGTTCGGATCGGTCCAAAATCTTCAGGCTTAGAAGCAGACACTTGAATGATATCCCAACTTGAGGTACTTAAGCAACCTAAGTCCCAAAATGATTAGCCGTCTTTGGCAGAAGCTTTATTGTAGGAGTAGGTCTTATTCGAAACTTTGGCTTATCTTATCTTGTCTTAAAGCCTTCATTTCTTTTGTAGGTTCTACGATATCTAAGGAGATCGACATTGATCGAAAAATCGCCAAACTTAAGTAGCCTGATATCGGTCCACCTGGGGGCAAGGTAGACCGATGGTGGTGAAAGTTGCGATACGCACAGGACCAGTAATTGTGGCTACACTTGGGGGTGCTTCATGTTCCGACAGGGTAACAGCACTTATATTATATGTATATAAAATGGGTCTATAAAACGAAGTTATAAAATAGTTTAGCATACGCGAATACCCATATTTTTAACGCCATTGCTTTAAGAAGATTCAGGTCAAATTGTTAGCTTCAAAAACTCAGCATTTATAAAACAGAACCCCTTTTCGAATTCCTTACATCATTTCTTCACACACACAGATACATTTACTGTTACCCGTAAAAGCCTTCGAGCTAAAGGATAAAAAGATATATAAGGTAAATCCGCAATCCCGTAATGTAATCGACGAATGCGGAGGAAACAATCGTCAGTGTGGAGATGAAGTGTTTCCGTTGCAACCTACGCACATTTAGTACGGAACTATATTTCATAATAAAAGTCTGCCATGTAGGGCTGTCAAATAATTATATGCGGGATTAGCAAAAGCATAACATGTTCAGCTTTTTAATGTTCCCACTGCTGGGATTCAAGCTTCCTCTCTGGGAGAGGGAATGGGCCGTAATCAACTATCAGGGCCCACTCAAGTTGAAGAGCAGTGATGACCGAGTGGGAACGGGTCTGACTTACGAATTGTAGGTCGCAGGTTCAAACCCAACCAGGTGCTTTACTTTGTGTAACTTCCAGGACCGCGATAAGCCTTTTGAGTAAAGAATCTATGTAAAAAATTTCATAACTCTATCATGGAAAATCATAAAGTTATAAGCTTGTTATGTCAGCAAAAATACAAGGTCACCGGTCCATGCGACTGAGGGGTTGTTGTGCTCCCGCACCTAGCTGTACGCTGGCTCCTAATGCTCACTATGACCTGCCGTAAGTCAAAATATTTTATGTCACATAGGCCTACACGGGTAATAAAACGACAGAAGCTGTTGCACGTTTCCAAATTTTGTGTTGTTCTTAGTGGAGATGATGTGCAACTTGTGACCTTTTATTTTATATTTTTGGGAAAAAATATAACATGGTGTAAAAATGCATGAAATCGATTCAGTTACTGATACTGCACAAACTATATTCAAGTTTTGCATATTCTAAAAATAATGTTGTTTATCAAAAAAAAAAACTATATTCCCAGTAGCAACCCTGACTGGTAGGGGCCTTAAAGGGCCCCATCCTTTTCAACTTAATCCGAGAGCTATTCATGTTCTGAAACTAGGACTACAGATACTTCAGTTTTATTGCTAGATCCTCGTTTCTAAAGTAACAGCTGCGAACTAGACGATTTCAATCAAAAACTCAATTTCCGTAACGATGGCTTTACCGTACAACCGAGTCATAAAATCTCGGGACACCGAGATTTTATTTATCGTTTCCCGGAAAAGTGACAACCCTAGTGAACACCTGAGGCCACTGTTTTAATATTCGTATTAATAACGAACGGATTAAATGTAGAACTTAATTAAATGTTATTTTGTAAGCTCATTGTTATTACTGTAATTAAACATTTAGTTACTGTACTGGAAAGGTAAATTAATGTCGGTAGGTGTATGATTTGACTGCTTAACAACACTGCTGGCATTTACCATGTATTTAAATGTACATGGTAGGTAGCAACAGTATTGTTGTGTTGGAGGAGTAACAGACTTTTACAGACTAGAACCTACCCATGTTCCAGGGACAATGAACTGACTTCTGAAAGGGAAACCCGTGGTCCATGAACGTAAAGTTCTACTGAAGGAAATTAGGTACCTACATACATAAGCGTGCTTTTAGTCAGTAAACGTCTAACACGCCCTCCCGTTTCGCCCTAAAGTAGAAGAAGTAATAAGATAATTTCCTACCTTAAAAAAGAACTCTTAAGTATGCGCGGCCCTGAAACTTGAGGTAGGTAGCTGAAGGAACATACATGGGCTACCCATGTCAGTTAAATTCTTACATTTACTTACTTCTTCCTCCTACCAAAAATTCGGAGACATGTGACTTCCACCAACCCGCACTGGGCCCGCGTGGTAGATTACGGCCCATTTCCTCTCCCAGAGAGGAGATCTGGGTCCCAACAGTGGGAACATTATAAGTCCGACTATGCTATGCTCAGTGCTCACTCTCAAAAGAAAAGTAAGTTAGCAGTAACTAGAAAAATCTGTAACGGACCAAAAAGTTCAGCTCAGTTCCCCATTTCAAATCACACGCTGAATTAACTGTAATAGACCAAAACGGCTTCAGATGCAATGAGGTGGTTACCGATTTTTCAGTTACTTACATAAATAACTCGCCCCTGTCACAAGCATAAGGATTTGACCATATATTTCTGTAAAACATAATTTTTCGATGTCAAAAAACCTCCGAACGTGATAACGGCACATCGATTAACTATCACGGCCGTCGTCCGTGTCCTCCCCTATCTGTTTAGATTTCGGTGATTCAAAAAACATTATTTATTTATTTATTGTACTCCAATAAATTAATTTATTAAATAATATAATTTGAGCCTTAAACTTTATAACCACACTATTTTTTTATTTTACTTTTTTTTGTAATATTAATTAATTTCATTTAAAAAATAATATATTTTTTTTTTAAATACGTAAATTAACTAACAATAATTAAACAAATTAAACAATAAAATACGCTTAAATAATTCAAAATAATATATACACTAAATGCCTAGCTAAATATGACGTCATAAAACTCCTCCGCATCGCTGTCGACTGTGAAGTTTTTTGAATCTTTATATTAAGCGATTTTAAGGGCCTTTAAATATCGTAAACCCACCGTAACCTAACGTCATTTTACAATAACGACTTAATCCATAATCCTGCTCAATCAATTTCATGATTTTGTCAAAAAGTTGAGTTACCGACACATTGTCATGTCAACCCATGTCGATTTTATTATATAACCCGTCTGATTCTTGACATATTCCACCAAAAGATGTTGGACATCATAGATAATCCCACGAGTACACGTCACAAAAATAATAACTACCCTTGAAATAAGTTACGACTTGCTATCGAATAAACCTCTATCTAAAACATCTAACTGGAATAATCAAAAATATAAAATAGTTAAATGCACTTAAGTACAGTTTTTTTTTTTTAAGAAATTTGTTACCCTAATTGTAGGCAAACAATGCCAATGTAGATATCGACACACTACGTTGATGGCGCATCTGTATTGGCATCTAAGTACGCACACACAAACACGCTAATACAGCAATCAAGTCTTCGAATTATTATTTTAAAATATACTTTCAGCATGTTTGTTTATCATGTAACCTGTTGTATACCTATGTCAAAACAGTTTCATATAAAATGTATGCAAGCAATCTTTTTCATTGTAACCCGGATGCTCCAAAGGTCGGAAAACCATAATCCTGATCCCTATGTATGGAGGGCAGACTCTAAAGCCTCCATTTGTATGTTTTTATCTACTCCAAGCTCATGTTACCTTCATATACTCATATAATAAAGTTAAATGAGTTTCCCTATCATGTTTATACATGCCATGAGAATCACAAAACCTTTAGAAATAAAATATTTTTCATGAAGTTTTAATGGTGTAAAAAATAATTGGGAATAAACGATTACTTTAATATTATGAAGAGACTAATGGAAAATTGTTTACTGTTGGACTCAACTGTAAATATGTTATTAAAGAAAAAAATATTATGAAAAGCATTGGTGGCTCAGTGGTATATCGATCCCATCTTATATGTAATGCAGTTAATCAGGAGTGCTAACCGAGACATGCGCTTTTCTTCGCATAATTAATGTCATTATCACTCTAAGCGGTGAAGGAAAACATAGAGAAGAAATCGACATGTAAGAGAATCAAAAATTCAAAGGCATCCACCAACCAACACTGGGCGCTGGATTGCGACCCTCTTCCTCTCCGAGAGAGGAGACCTGATTCACATCAGTGGGAACATTATTTTAGACTGATTATGTCTATCACACTAATATTATAAAGACATATGTTTGTATGTATTAAAATGATATGTGTTCACGTTCAACCGGACTTTGACACACGGATAAACCATATCCTAGAACCCATCTCTCGCCCTTTTCATGTCAAACTTTTACAGACTATAAAGCCACTCCTAGTTCCTACGTTGCCTTTCATTCTAGGGCCAGTTATTCATATAGATTTAGTATAAGTTATTATGATACATAATTGTAATCAAGATAAGGGTAAGCGGCCTCTCTGGACATTTAAAAGTAAAAGTGAACCTCAATATTGTTGAATCAACTTTGTTATTGAATAAAACATTTTTGGCTTTTTTTTTCAGAAGCGTACCCATGAGGCCATTGACCCCAGAAGGCTTCGACCTCACTGAGCCTCTACGTTTTGATGACATCTCCTTGAGGCACATGTCATGTCGATCACTACGCGCCGTTGACGACTTGGGCTCTTGGGTTGCGAGCTATATCCTGGAACCTGTCCCTCTAAATAAATTTAAATTTTCACGCAAGCAAAGCCACTGATAGAAGCGTATCTTTTTATGCGTATATAATACCTACCTAAGCAGTCGTTAGTAGAATATCAATGCAACATAAACAGGGAAAAGGGAAATGGTGTAGAAAGGAGTGCACTTTCATTCAAGTTGATACTCATTGTGTAACATTAAAGGACAATGTGGTCCACCCTTTTACATAACATAATGTGACATCACATCACACCTGTGGTCCCCTTCCCCTAAGGCTAAGGGGAATATACCTGTACCTTCTAGCGAGTAGAATTACTAACACGCATTTGCCATTGTATTTATTTGGTCGTTCAAATAATGTCAACATTACATATGTACGTATTTGGTACCTAGAATATATCTCTACTTATTTTGTATGTTGGTAATTATCAAAAAACTTCTCCCGCTGTGTGTGGAGCGGGAGGGAATGTCAGACTTTTACTGAATTAAATCCCCCCTGTGTTCCTGCAGTTGCTGAAACAATCCCGCAGCCTTAGCAGGCATCGGTCCTACCGAGCCCCGTCTATTTTGCTGACATGACTTTGAGGTGCGTGCGGAACATAAAACGTCGTCAACTCGTGCTCCTTACCGGATGACAAGCCACAAATTATCCTACAATGTAGGACCTACAGGAACGTTTGAAAGAATGAACTAGAACGTAAAGGGTAACTGAAGGGTTTCAGGCAGTAAAAGCCTGACACGCTCTCTTGTTCCACCCTAGAGCAGAAAAAACCATTGTATGATTTTCCACCGCAAAAACTAAAGCTACCCATTATCCCCCTAGGTAACTAACTAACTAGTATCAAGTTCTCTGTATTATAATTATAAGTACCCCATGAAGCTAGAACTACACTACGCATACGTGTGACACACACGCCAATCTGTAGCCTGATTCACGTAAAATCAAAGAAATCAAATATCGTTGAAGTTTTATAGTCGTTCGATCGAAGTCCTATCCAAAAGCGGTTTTCACGATCTATCCATTTATTTCCAGTTACATTAAAAAGTATTCTACCAGGATAATGTAATACAGATTTTTTTTTTAATCGACGATGTTCAAACGACTTTAAAATCGGTGTCGTTCAAACTCAGTCGCGACGATATCGTTACGGTTTTCATTACGTGAAGGCGCGTCGCGTCTGTCTCCATATATTTTATATGGGAACTAGAGTTGTAGTATAGAGCTACTTACACTTGATCCACGCCACGCGACGTCGTTATATGTACAAATCAGGCGTATTACAGTGTGCGTCGGTCTAATGTAGGTAGTACTACCTTAACGGTTGTCGAATGTTTTTAAATGAAAGCTGAAACTAACGGGGAGGTTTGTAGGGTATGTATTTAATTAAGGTCCACCCATTTACAGACCAAACTCGGCAAACCTTTCTTAACTAGGAAGATCGAGATAATCAGTAATTAAGACTACATCTGAAAGAAATCTAAAAATAAAATCCAATTACACTCCAAGCCTCGCAAAGGCTGGTACTAATAAACCCAGGTAGAGAGAAAAAAGACTAAAAAAAGACCAGGACGTATTTACCGGTACAAGTGTCCTAGATTGATACTCGCAGTGCCCTAGTGCTGGATATAGGTCATTATGTCACGGCTATTGATCACTTTAACGTTACATACGGGGATTTTAATGTTACAGGCAATTTATGAGATATAACACTCAATTTTGATCAACGTCACTGTGTATATGTCATTTTTGATGTAAAGAAAATCTTCTGATGAAATATCTAATTATTTTGTCCGATGACCTGGTGAGATTAATGTAAGACGCACAAGATCGGTCATTGCGGCGACGCTTGGAGGAGGCCTATGTGGACGTTTTTCAACTGAAATGATGATGATGACCTATTTTCTGAATGGATATGCAGAGATGTTCAACTGTTCACCAATATTTGACCAGTAGTTTTTTTATTATCATTGATATGCTCGCGCTTAACCACTGTCTCACCTGATATACTTGGAGTTTTGGTCTTTGGTGACGCTACTTTCATCAGTCTGTTGGGTATAAACAAAACCCTTGAACTGCATTGAGAAATGCTTAATTTTCTACTAATATTAATGTTTCAACATAGTATACATGTGGACGGATCAATCGAGGTTTCAAGGGGGAGAGAGTCCTCTAACCCTTGAAACCAAATATAGACGGATTGTGAGACGAGTGATATGAAAGACAAGGGAGTGATAGCCTGACGGGTGACTAAAAAATAACACGGAATCAGGATAGAGAGATGATGATGATCAATAAAACATCATCGGGCCTAACTCGCAACCCTGATGAACACCAGATCAAAATAGTAGTTTCTAATTATTATCAGTTACTACCAATTCAAGTTTGAGTATCCTACATCAAATTACTACTGATACTGATTAATATTAACCCAGATTAAGTCATGTAATTAAGGCATATCTCCCACATTATTACCCAAACGGTAGGTGTCTCTAAATTCCAAACACTTAGGATGATTTATCAACATAAACCGTCATTACGGGATCTACCCGTGCCACGGTTAAGGGACCACCTAACCTTTGTCAACGTCCCACTGAAGTGGGTACCATAATAGCTACGCATTAATACTGACTTGGTAAGGAATTGTGCTCACTGTTAATTTAACAAAACATTTATTCGATACAACACTACAGAAAAATTAATATATTTTACACAAGAGCACAATTAAATTATAAAATCCAAGAAACCATAAAAACAAAACAAATATAGTATTGAGAGCAACAACCTTTTAAAATCAAGAGTGAATAGGTTACTTCTATGCAAGCATGTTCCATCGTCGGCTACATCATCGCTTATTATCAGGTGAGATAGTGGTCAAACACAAGCCTATCAATAATAAAAAACACGTTAAAAACAAAGAAAGTGAAACTATTAGACCGGTAAATACTTTTCAAAAGAAATATTAAAACAGAAAAGAAAAATCATAGTGTGGTGTGGGCTTCAAGGTTACACCATAAGTGATGCTAATATTCTGTTGGCTTCCTGCCTAGTTGGGCAACTGTCATTGTCACAAACGGTGGTCTTGTACGACCTTAGAGCCCTACATTTGTTTGTTATGAGTATGGGATTATTATCGACCTGGGAACCCTGTGACCTCTTAAAGACAATTCCGGAACCCTTTTCTATGCAACATTTGTTAGGGTACATCTTTGAAACCAAATGAACACAGGTAATTTCTAGAACTATGGGGTGTTACCTACCGCGGTCGTAAGTTGCGGTCGTGTATCCAAAGACATAGGTCTGCGCATATACCTAGTTGGAAAAGGCTTCTCAGGAGGTATCAAATGATGTCAACAAAATATTATTGTGGCCTAGTGAAGCAGTACTAGGTCGTAAAAGCATAAACACGGCCGAGCAGATCAACGACGGTGCCAGTACATCTGCAGCTGGGCTGTGAAAAGGTGTCTCCCCTGAGCCTCGCTGTGCGTGACAACACGTGATCACAATGCTTGACCCAAAGACCTGGTGTGAATTTTAATACTTGGGTTCTCGTGTTGATGTAGACTTTCGTTTGTCTGAAATCTTATAGAAGAAAACAGGTTTTCTGTTATTGTCGATAGAAGGTGCTTGGCATGAAACGAATGTTACTAAACGAATTATGAATATACATGTGGATGGATGGAGACGAAGAGGGAAGCCAAGGAAAAGATGAATGGATCGTGTGAAGACTGACATGAAAGAAAAGGAAGTTATGATAGCATGACGGGTGACAGGGCTGAATGGAAGAAAAAACGTGTTGCGCCGACCCCAAATAAAACGGGACAAGGGCAAGAAGACGATGATGACAATAAAAAATTATAATCTAATAAAGATTTATTACAATCATGTGGAGTCTACAATTTTCTGGTGGTATATAAAACGTAATGTCAACGTCAATGCCGTTACAAAGCTTTTCCCAATGGATCACGACTCAAACAATAAGAAAATCTCGTTAACTGTTGTTTCCAGGTAGTAAAATTGGAACGTGACAAAAAATAGGAGCGACGAAATGAGAATTACTTTGAAAAATTGTCATGGACATTTTTTACGTTAAATTAAATCATTTAAGTGCTATTGTGTAATACTGTACTAGTATATCTTCAGAAATCGTGAACGTTTTATAATCCTTTATTAAACATCCACGATTTCTATAGAAACAATAAAAATTAGAAGACCTTATGACATGAGGCAAAATTTGTAAATATCTGAGAGACATAGTCGCAACAGGCTCCTAAGAACTGTAGCGAAGAGTTTTAGATCTCCTATATCCAATATATTTGATTAAACATAGAAAGAACATAAACTTAACTAATTATAACTATATACCTATATACACAATAACTCTTACCCAAAATAAAGCGTCAAAAACTTCCGCCGCATCGCTGTCGATCTCCGATTTTATAATTTCTTGTACAAAGGGTAATTAGTATTACTACACTAGATAATATGGTATTTATTCAGTTACTTACACTGTATGTATAGTTTTGTGTCCGATATAAAACAAAATTCTATTCTATTCTATTTAAAAAAAGGGTGCCAAAACAAATGAATAGAAAGAAATATGAGAACGTAAAACGAAATTCGCGAAAATATAAATATAAAACAAAACACAACCGCAGTTTCGATAAATATTTATGTTAGAGACGTTGGTTGGAGTACAATACACAAATAGTAGTTCCTAAATATTTGTAAGCCATGTTAATACAAACACCGTATTTGTTCTATTACTACCAAGACCAACAAATATTACGCAAAGGAACATCATATTTTGTACGATACGGTGAATATGCTTTGGTAAAACCAAGCATATGATAGAACTATTAGATTTTTTTTGATCTTTAAAGCTGAAGAGTTTGTATACTTATTGAACGTACTAATCTCAGGAACAACTAGTTCGAATCTTCGAATCCAAAAATTATTTTAGTGTTGGATAACCCATTTTGACACCGTCTTATCGTAGGAGGAGGTTCTTCTCTTACTTTCCCTCAACTACTTTACAATACATTATTAAGTGAAAAAATATCCTTTTACGATGTTAGGCCGTGCCTTCGTGAAACGTTACTATATACTATATACATCATTCATATACAACTTACTGAAATGGAACTTACTGAAACTCGAAAACAGGACTAAATAGAACTGACAAAAAACAATAATAACAAATACGACACTGAGTTTAATTTCTTTGAAAGTTTTCCATAAAACAAAAACCCACACTATTCTACTTTTTGCAGCTGTTTCATACCCCCACACGAAATATTGAACCGTACTAGATTCATATCTGGTGCCACAACGTGCCTTGTTCTAAAAAACAAAACGACTGTGAAAGTCGAGCACAGAAGCCGGATATTTCGCGCCTACAACAAAGGTTCAACTCTTTCATATAGCCATAATGGATTTTGTAGTATAATTTTGGAGTTCACAGTTTGTAACTTAGAAGTGGTTACATACAGTTGCCACAAAGTATCTTGAGCGCAGAAGTCAAGTATTCGGTCTTTTCAGTGGTGCGAAGTGAGACGCGGAGGCAGGGAGTGTTAGTGATTAGCTCGCCGCGCCATCGCATCATAGAATGCGCAAAGCGATCCCCACTCTGATGCCGAGCGCTCAAGATACTTTGTGGCAACTGCACATACATTATAACTTTATCTTAGTAGAATAACTCGTTAGAAACACTACCCTGCGCTCCAAAACGCTATTCCATCGGTGTTGTGGCTCAAAAGGATGACCAACTTAAATGAAACTAGGCAGGACATGTCAGCCGGATACTTGCTGAAAAGCGGTAAGCCCTTATACACAAGATTGGTGATACAGTGTCACGAGACTGCGGCAAACCACAAAATAGATGACCGAACGATAGAATGTTTTCTTTAAAAATTAGATAGAACACACGAAAAATCGTGACCGTTGGAAGCAATGGAGGGAGGTCTTTGCCCAGTCGTGAAACGGTACGAGCTAGATTAATAAATGATAATAAGTCGATTGTCCAATGTAGCAACTAACATGAACTAACTGAAGAACATCGACTTTTTTTTCGACTGGCCTGTTGGTCTAGTGGTTAGTGGCCCTGACTACTATGCCGGAGAGAGTTCGATTCCCATCCAGGACAAATTTTTATGTGATGAACATGATCATTTGTTCTGTGTCTGGGTGTAATTTATAATACGTATGTATTTAGAAATATATAAGTATGTTTATCAGTTGTCTAGTAACCATAGCATAAGCTCGGCTTAGCTTGGGACTAGACGGCGTTGTGTGGTAGTTATGGAATATTATTTATTATTATTATAACATGTTGCCAGTTTGATTTGACAGTTACAGATCAACATCACATGTGAATTTAAATAAGAACATATTAATTCTGTCGATACGAAGAGAAGAAGAACAATATGAAAATCAAGATGGAACCCGACCCGATAATTTTCCTACGAACGCGAAACGATAAGCCAAGTGAAGTAGGCAATAATTTTGGTGCGGTTAATGGTACGTTATAGCAACAGGCTGAATTCATTTTATGTATCTGTTGAAAATTGACGCTCAAGTTTAACTTTCCTTCTTCACACGTCGTTCCTTCAATGTGAAGGATCATGACGCGGCTCCGTCTTATTACGCAGTGATTAAAAGATATTAGATACCTCCACTTATTGACGTGCCATGTTCATTGGCAAAACTATACCTTATTTGCGTTAAGATTAGATATTTAAAGAAATCCCTTTTACTGTCTGTTCAACCGATTTAACTTCTATTTCATAGGCATAAAGTTGGCATTAAAAGCAAAAAAGTGGTTACAATACCAACTATTTACTGCAGCCGCCATTTTTCTTGCTACCAACGTAATAAAAGTCAAAATCGCTTGAACGGACAGTAGTAAAAGGTTTTCATGAATGTCTAATGTTATTTTGAACAGAGTATAGTTCCTCTGATACCAATCTATCTAGTCTTTCCCAATTATGTCGGGTTGGTATCCAGCTGGCTTCTAATCATGAACACACATGGAGAGACTATCTATCTTCATAGCTTGATAGCCATATATATCCTTTAAACAAGTCCTTCCAGTTACTCAGACACCATATTTTTTAGATGGGAATCTTCAAATAACTCGTCCCGCTCTACGAAGATATGAGAGGTAGTGTCAGCTTTTTAATGACTATAATTTAACAGTATACCTTCAGTTTCCCATGTAACTCTTTCGACAAATCCCGCAGCTTAGTTATTTTGACACGATGGTTCAAAGATTTGGCTACACCATTTTTTTTTTTTGCCGTCTATTTCAATTGGTTTACCAACTATGACGAACAAATTCGTTGCATCGAAATTGCAAAGGTTGTTGTCAACTCAAGGAAAAACTGTAATATCATTGCTGCACTTTGAACTTGCAATTAATGGTTCTAAATTGAAATTCGCAGTTACAATCTGCGGATTACTAGATAGCAATCTTCTGAAATTGCTAGTTTCTACGGCTGAAACTGCTTTTATTTCTTTTTCAAACAACTGTAGAGTATCTATTTTTAATTCTTTTTCACACAACTCTACGTGCCTACATAGTTAGATAAAAGTATAGTTTTTTAGATTATTATTAGCAAGAACTTCTACAATATTTCTACAATAATCAGTATTGGAAAATAATTTCTGAATTCCTATGTCTACTTGATTTGCAAAACCGGATATCGTCTTTGTTGTCTTTAATTGTTGTTTAAAGATTCATAAATTCAGATATTGTAAGTTATTGAAAAACTCTATTGTCTTATCTCATGATAGAAAAAAAAATCTTTTCAGTAAAATAGATTGCCCCCAGTTGTTTAGTAACTTTAAAAAAAACTTCTTCACAACTATAAGCGTTACTCTATCAAACTATTGTGCGGCCGTACCAATAAACTTCAGGATCTAATTGCCCAATTACTAGACTTTTCCCAAACACTAGAATCTGTAGACTCAATATAATTGCAATGAAAATATGGATCTTTGTTGCGTATTCATTAAAAAACTCAATTCCATCTAAAATAACCAACCACACTACACTTTAGAACTATGTAACTCTGCTATATCAGCACTATAGTTTTTAAATCTTTGTATTGCATACCGTGTCTATCGCATAGTATTGCACACTTTGTATATCAAATAGCATATATCATTCGGTTATAAAGTGTAACAATTTTTATATGGGCCAGTAAATAAATTGTTAAATACATTCAAGGCAGTACTTTTACAGCTTATTTCGTCATCGAGAATATTATAGGGACCTCTACAATATTCTCCCCAATTTCACCCCTTTAAACAAGTCTGTTATAAAGTCGTGAACGTTAAAATTTGTTTCTGTGGCGTTTAATACCATTATTATGAAAGTCCTCGATGTATTTCACTCAGCGAGTCACAATCTGAATACCAAACAGTTCAGGGTTGCCGCTGTCTTGACTTGAATGTAATGTGATTTCTTTGGCGTCGCGTGACTTGCGATTTATGCGAAGGCAACATACATTTTCCTTATAACTGGGTGATGTTTAAGTAGTTTGTACCGCGGGTATAAGTTTGGGAAATAGTTATCGAAACTAGGTTAAAATCATTCACGAATGTTGATTATTGTTTTGGACTCTTGATACAAATCATACCAACTTGAATGATAAATTACCTCAACCGAGACGGCGAAAGCCAAATAAATTATTTGACTTCATTCAATGCCTCTGATTGAAAAGGATACTCTTAAAAAGCTCTTTAATTAATTGAAGTACCTATTGACTTCAAAAGATGAAGATATTTCCTTTATACGCGCCTTGCAAAAAGGATCTTAAGAAGACTTAAAATATTAAAATAATTTGAAACTTACCCGTACCAGGATCTTGTGATTCCTGCAACAACAATATAAAAATAATTTATAGGAATGATAATAAACAAAAATATCAGCCAAATGTTTTCAAATCGATGCATAAGCTTGCAAGTCATAAAAATCTAGTGATTCGTAAATTGCTCGAGAATCGCTTTGCTCCATAAAATGAAAAATAGATATAAATCAGTGATTGTTCATAAAATAGTGTCAGATATAAATTGCAATGCGAAAATATGTGCTAATGTTAAAATAATTACTGCTATACAGCTAATGATCAACGTCACGCAATCTATTCAGAAAAAGGACTATAAAAACTAATGAGAGCATCTAATGCAAGTTATTATAGGGAATTACTAAACCATTTATGTTGAAGAAAATGAATTACGTAAAGACAATATCGTGGATACGAAGAATATTTAAGAAATATGTACATAAAACTTAGTTCTGAAGAACACTTCGGAATACGAAAAGATTTGTAACGTATGAAAGTAGTTTTGATATTCCTAATATATTGCTGTATTAGTAGTGATCCAATAATCCGTAGATTGTCTGATTATTATTCAGTACAACTAATTTGATTGATGTCCTGCCACAGCCAAGTCTAGAATATCGATCAAACACCAATTGGCTGCATAATAAGTACTTCACATCACTTTTATCAGATAAACATAAACCGATTGGTCACTACGAGTATAATCTCATGAACATCAACGAGGTTTTACCAAAATATGTTTTGGTATTTTTATGAGATTCTTTAATAGAGATGATGAAAAAACAAGCCATTAACAAAAATCACGAAAGCATGTTTATTTAACGAGGGATTTATGAGGTTGTAATGGAAGAATCGTTTAACATATTTACTCTGGACCTGTATGAAAAATTGATTTTCTCTGATCGTGTCTCTTCCGACACATTTTGCTTGCAGCATCAAGGTAAAGATGTGAAGCCGTATCGATTAAAATATCGTTTAAAATAGATAGCTCGATGACGGTGGGTGAAGATATTCTATATCGAAAGGCATGCAAAAATATATTGCTTATTGAGTTTGATGTGTTTCAAGACATACTTAATTATGATGGAATAGCATTGCTATTTGGAAGAAGCCAAACGTTGCAATCTACAGCAGCACTACGCCACTTTTAACACTTACCGCCCTATCAATCCCATATATTTCTTTTCCTTACGATAATTACATTGATACTTACGAATTTACTTCTGTCTTTCTCTTTTTGTTTTAGTTCAGCCTCTTTCTTTGCTTGCTGTATAAGTTGGTCTACAAATTCAGTGGCCTCCCGAAGTTTCTCCGGGTCACTCTTGAAAGCGGCAATTTGCTCAGTCAGAGCCGAGTTTTCGGTGTCCTGAATCATTTTGGTCAGAATATTGTTTTCCTTTTTTCACGTGTTGCGAACTGTTGCAATCCTTTGATTGTTCGTTTCACAGAACTCAAAAACAAAACCACTATAAAAGATCAGATTCTAAAACGTTGGTCGGGAATGTCGCGCGCGTTCCGGCCATAACTTTCGTACGGAGGGTTATCGCCCTTATTTGGGGAGCCGCGTTTCGGGGGTGGTGTCAGTCATTATTTGTGCAGCGCTCTGGGAGGGTTATTTGAGAGCAAGAGACGTGCGGCAGCGTCGAGGTCTGCGGAGGTACTGCCGGGCGACGGTGACTGGATGCTCGATCATGCGCCGAGGGCCGGAGCGGTTCACGTACTGCGCTCAACAGATTAGCACTAATCATAAACGCAACCTATGACCGATCTTGAGGTAACATCTTCAGGTTAATAGATGACCCCGTATTGTCGGCGCTGGGGCTCTGAAAATAATGTTATGGCATGAATAGTAAGTGCTATAAAATATGTATGAGCGTAACTTTGAAATAGAATATACTGACTGAATATTATAATTTATTGTATATCTCATATTCATATGGAGTTAAGATCTCACTATGAAAGCAGATGCTGCAATTAACTATGAGTTTATTTATCTTATTACTTGTTTATTTAGTTTATTGTTAGTCAACTAACTGCAGTTTCAAAAACACAATGTTATTTGTGTTTACACAGACAGCTATCATTTTCAACGCTATCTCTGTGAACAGATAATATTTACAAAGAGTTGCTGTTTTATGTATATTCATACAAAGTGAATAATGGTTGACAATCTCTGTGTGACAGGTGTTAACGCCTCAGGGCTTCATCAAAAATGTATTTTCTTTTACATACTCAACCACATTCACTTTTTCATAAAAACCAGTATTGCGTAAAAGATTAATATTTTATAAAAATGTCTACGCAGGTATTTTCTTTGCTGCGTTGATCGTTGATAGTTGATAAATGGTTAAATGAAGCTGCTACTGTTTTGTTTATATTAACTGATAAGTCATGATAAGTTAGATTAACGAGTTTATTTAAAAATATGTTTTGTTATTCAGCTTCTAATATCAGGTCAATAGTACCTACTCTACTTTTTTGCGGGAAAATCATCAAATGACATCCACCGCTCTAGAATGGAGCAAGAGAGCGCGTCAGACTTTTACTGACTAAAACCTGTATGAGAGCACAGGTGGGTTAAAGTGTTCACACTTGTCTATTGCGATCTAGGGCCAGCGGTAGCCCTTTCACCCGGTTCCGCTGTCCTTTTTTTTTGTTTTCGAGGGGAATCCTTCAAAAGGTCCCTGGAATTAGGGGATAAGCCCGGGGAGTGTGGGAGTTTTACTTCACTAAAACTACCCTGGTGATCACCATTAGCACATAGAAGAGGCGCCATTACCTCTTAAAAGACTTTTCCGGAGCAGAAGGCCATCCCTGAGGAGACTGTTCCATGGTCTCCCCTGAGCCTCTTTGTGCACGGCAGCACGTGAACACTGTGCCACTGTTTTCCTTGGACTCAATGTGCTGGCAGAGTCCTACACGCCAGTGGTTCCAAAGTCCCGTTTGCATTGGATGATGCAAGCCACCTCCTGGACCATTACGGTCTCACAGAAGGAGGCAACTTCCTTCCAAATCCCACTGCCTGAGTAGGTATCGGTCCTTCTGGGCCCCTTTAGGCTTATTAACATCTCTTTGAGGCACGTGAAGTGCTAGGTTCTTACCTGATCGGATAGCAAGCTACCCATAGAACCCTGCCTAATATAAATTAATTAATTGACCACTGCGCATTGATGGCGTTTGTGGACAAATTAGGATTGCTGATTGAATTTTAGTGTAGGACAAAAGCTGCACATTATTTTGACTTTATGAACCCTAATATTACACCTGCATTCCCACAAGAGCAGCTTTTCAAGATTCAGCTTGGCATGTTGGCATTTTTCAGGCATTTTTGCATTGTCAAGTTTTGATTACATGATACCTATTTTTATTAGTTTTAGGTACAGAATATAGTTACTGCAAACATTTGTTTTCGTAGTACACAAGTGGTCTGAAAAGTCTCCGACATAATTAAGATACAAGACATTTTTTCTTACAATTTCTTTTTATTTTTTTACATTGTTTCTTTCTAACTCTACACACTTCTCCTAGCCTACATCTGTCTAACCCGTTCAAATAATAGTTGGCATTTTTCTCTGCAAAATAAATTCACGAAGTTTGCCTCCGCATCTAATGAAAGTCCGACCGCAACTGAAATGGGAAAAAACCGGCCAAGAGCATGTCGGGCCACGCTCAGTGCAGGGTTCCGTAGTTTCCCGTCCGTCACAAATTCACAATAAGTGTACCCACTTATGAGGTTAGAAAAATGCCTGCTACGATTATACTACAAACTTAGTCCAGAAATTATTTTGTAGAACACTTTTGTCTTTTTTGTACAAAAACTGTTCTTTCCATCAAGTTCAAAATAATTTTCCTAGAAAGTTCTTATAAAGTTCTAGTTTTCAGATTTTTTTCATATTTTCTAAACTTATGGTTCATAAGTTAGAGGGGGGGGGACGCATTGTTTTTTACTTTTGGAGCGATTATTTCCGAAATTATTGACATTTAACCTTTCAATCGTAATAATGACAGACACAATTGAAAGACAATAGATGCGCGAACGCCGGCGTTCGCTTGGGGTTTAATGAATTAATTCAAATTATTGACAGACAGACAGACGGACAGACAGACATGGCGTAACTATAAGGGTTCCTAGTTGGCTACGGAACCCTAAAAAAGAAGTTGTCTTGGGCTTGATTTGATGAATATGGTAGATCATCAAGCAATTCAAACCGTAATTCTTAAATTTTCGCCATGGAAACAGCAGAGGTGTGAGAGGGCACGTTGTCTTTATTGAAAAATAATTTTCTTTTTCTGTATCTCACATCGACTCACACAAATGACTTTAAAATAGCAACTACCCGTCCAAAATGGCTTTGATGAGTAACAGTCAAAAGATGCACAACTACATTCACTAGCATTTATTAACGAGTGCTGCTATCTTCGTAATGAGGTCGGAAATTTTTCAGACCACCATGTATATGGCATAATGTTTTGTAGTACAATGGCAAAAAAATATGTCGAATCAGTTTTATCGTCCATCTTCGCTAAGGTAGTAAATATTACAACAATTAGCTCCATTTTATCGAGATCTCGTCGGTTTCAATGATTCTACATATCATCCAGTTATGCAAAACAACACGAATTTTACATCACAATATTCTTCACTCGAAACAGTCTCACCAAAATCCCCATATTTGGTCGTTGTAAAGAGGACTGTGATTAGAGATGGACTACAGATGAGGTTTTACACAATAAACGGAATTAAACCCGGTTGATTGCGCATCTGTAGGGAACCCAGTAATTGGGTTGAATTCGGGTTCGCTTTAATGACATCCACCACACACACACCATAATACTTTGACATCCAAATTTAATTGTAATTTTATAAAACTTTGACATCTCTAATAATTTGATATTCAATAATACTTTGACTTCCTAATTAAATTGTAACTTTGAAAACTTTGACATTTGTAATAGTTTGACATTCTTTGAATTTTATCTCAATCGCCGTTATAACTTTTTTTTTTGTTTTTTTTTTTTATGATGCGCCATAAATTGTAAATTTTAATGTTCCTACTAACCTAATACTAATCTAATATTTAAAAAAAAATGCTTTATGTACTGCCAATATTTGCACACCCTACGTGGCAGAATGTGATGCGACCATATTTAATTCAACACCATAATTATGTACCATATTCTGGCAAAATAAATGAACCGAACTGAACTGAACCAACGAGGGTATTATAATAATAATAATGATTTTTATTTCGAGTTTGCAATCATACTTAAGTGTTATAGTCTGTCTAATAAGTCAACCGACTTGGGAATTTTGTATAATATTTAATCATTTAAAATAAACTTATATTCGGTACTTTTCATAAGGTTCTTTTGTTAGTAAACAATAATCTCTATTTCTTAATCAACCTTGATTATTGAACCAGTGTTGACTACATCAGATTTCAT
The DNA here is from genome assembly GCA_929112965.1 of Mythimna albipuncta. Classification (NCBI taxonomy): domain Eukaryota; kingdom Metazoa; phylum Arthropoda; class Insecta; order Lepidoptera; family Noctuidae; genus Mythimna; species Mythimna albipuncta. Next base: position 7,710,887 of record OV815973.1, read on the forward strand.
TAAATCCCAATAATTACACAAATTGTTTAACTTATTAGACAGACTCTAGTATCAACACTTAATTAAAAACTGAGCAAGTACGATTCGGAGTCGTACACTGAGGGTTCTTCTAACTTAAGTAAAGTTCAATTTTCGAATCGAGTCACAAAGATCTCGCCACTGCTCCACCACGCAGGCCCAACGCTGGTTGGTGGATATCACATGTAACGATATTTTCTTCACCTTTTTCATTTTTGAGAGCAAAAGTGATGAAATAAATTACACAAAGTAATGCGCTCGGCTGGATTCGAACCCGCGACCTACAACTCGTAAGGACCGTTACCACTGGGCCACCACTGCTCCCACTGGGCCAACATGGCTGCTCTTACTGCTGCAAAAATATGTTAAGTTTGTCAAAAGTATGTTGTATGTATATATATGTTAGTATCTAGCCATAAAATTCCAATTCCATATAGGTAAAAGTAAAACACAATACTATACAGTTTCCTATGCATAATAATACCTATGTTACTAGTATGCAGATATTTGAACTACCTAAGTTTATACGGTTTATGCCGTTTTAATACCACTCATCTAAATGATAAATGATATTTATTTTGTAAATAGGTTTAAAAAAACACTTTTACACGTCAATTTTTAATACCACTAATTTCTAATACCACTGGTATTTGTTTGAACGCAATTTTATTACCAATTCTGAACGGAGACCACTCTTTAAATAATTTAATTTAATGTACTATACCTATCAGTGACTTGAATTTAGTACAGTCAGCTCAAGTCAAACCTAATAAAATATTAGTTTTCTAATATTTTTATACGATCGTAATATGCAAAAACTTTCACTAACTAATCACTTTTTTAGATATGTCTGAGGAAGCTATAATCAACCCTCACCATCTTAGGGGAAACAGAAAGCTTGACATGCATAAAAAAAATGGTGGCTTGTTGTTATTTAAAGCAGGTTTACAGTACACAATTTATTAATAAACTAGACATTTATTAAATAATTACTTTTTTTTTATTTAACTGATTTTTATTTCAATTAAAGATCCTAAACAAAGCGTTTTGGCTGACTGTACTTTAGATCCTTGAATTTCTATTAGTATTAGTTGGAGCAATGGTATCCATTTGGAATAGACAATTAACACGGGCTCAAACAAATACCAGTGGTATTAGATGTGTGGTATTAAAACGGAACGGGGAACAGGGTCAATAAGTTCTGTGTCAAACTAACAATTAGACTTAGCTTAGTGAAACTGTTTGTGATTTTAAAAGATTTTCTTGAGTGTGTTGTTGGCTACGTAAGTGCACAAATAAATGCCTTTTTAACGCGCCTTGATTTTATATTTATACTCCTCACGCTCGTAACAACTTGCTAGTGTTGTCTCATGAATGTGCTTATTTGGAATTGTGTGGCTTCTGTTTTAAACAAAATATCACCAATATATCTCCCTTTATTAAATCATTATTAAGTTCAACTCAATTCAATTAAGTCTAAACTCTCACTCAGTAATATCTTTCTCACTCTAAAAACTACACTGAACACAAAAATGTTAGTAGATATAAAAAAGTTTATCCTCGTTTAAGTCTAGGATAATAAATCCTAGACTTAAATCTAAGAAATTATTCCTTCACAATTTAAATAAAAATCTGTCGTGCCGATCTGCCTGACAACTGCCCGAATTCTCTCTGATAATCTTTCTTATTTTAAAACTAGAATTAGTGGTTGTCTTTTTTTTAGGGTTCCGTAGCCAAATAGCAAAAACGGAACCCTTATGGATTCGTCATTCCTGTCTGTCTGTCCGTCCGTATGTCACAGCCACTTTTTACCGAAACTATAAGAGCTATACTTTTGAAACTCAGTAAGTAGATGTATTCTGTGAACCGCATTAAAATTTTCACACAAAAATAGAAATAAAGCAATAAATTTTGGGGGTCTGGGGGGGAACTGAAACCCAAACAATTTTTTTCCATCAAACCCATACGTGTGTGTGTGTATCGTGTGGATAGGTCATACAAAATGATATTGGGGTTTCTAAAATCATTTTTTTCTAAACTGAATAGTTTACGCGAGAGACACTTCAAAGTGGTAACTCTAACTTCTAAAATGAGAGAATGTTAAAACTAAAAAAATATATGATGTATATTACTATGCAAACCGCCAACGAAAATTGGTTCGAACGAGATCTAGTAGGTACGTAGTTTTTTTTTAATACGCCATAAATCTAAAAAATACACTATTTTCAAAACATCGATCAAAGTTACAACGAACTACAAGAACTTTTATATTATGTTACTTGCAGCTACGGAACCCATCATTGGCGAGTCCGACTCACACCTGGCCGGTTTTTTAAAACTAACTGTGCCTCACGGTTTTACCCGCGTCTTTATTTACTACAGTGCTACCAAGAGCTCTTAAGGCCAAGCACCCGAAAAGTGCCATAAAAAAGGTTTTTTTTTTCATTATTGATAGGCTTGCGTTTGACCACCATCTCAAGTGACTTTCTGAAGCCTACTCCTCGGTAACGGCCAGGTTTATAGGTTTGGAAAATATATATGTTTATTATAGATTCATGAACAACATTATCAACATTTGATTTATTCGTGATATTTATTTATTTATTATATTCTTTATTGTACACCGCATGAACAAAAAAGATACAGGATAAACATTATTCAAAATAAGTGATATTAATACTTTTGTCTAAAAAAATATTAAGCAATTTCGCAACTATTCGCAACTTTTCCCTACGCCTGCGAAATGGCTTGGATCTTTAGAAACTTTAGAATTTTTACACATAAAAATTGGTGGTTAAATATTCTTCAAAGTGAACATTGTCACAAATGGATTTAAAGGTCAGCCGCGCGCTTTCCGCGCGTTGTTGGCCGCAAATAAATACACAGTTTTGCATACTGCCGCCTTTTTTTTATATTATTGATAGGCTCGCGTTTGACCACTATCTTGCCTAGGCGGGTGCGAGAGGTGCGTCCACATAATTTTGGCCAGATGGGTCAAGGGTAGTGTTGCCAGGCCTGTTTGGATAAAAATCGGGACAGATGGTAAAACAAATCGGGATTTAGGGTTTTAGATCGGGACAATTTTTTTTTAATAAAGATTTTTTTAGATGGGCAATTATCCATTGACTTCTTCCCTTTTGGGGTGAAACGAGAGGGCGTGTGAAATTTTTACTGAATAAAACCCAGACTTCTTCAGTCGCTATTTGAGTTTCAGGGATTTTGATTTATCGGGACATTTAGCGTCCCGATCAGGTGCAAATCGGGACGCGTCCCCAGACCCCTAAACATCGGGACATCCCGCGCAAATCGGGACGCCTGGCAACTCTAGTCAAGGGACGCCTTAAACGCGATCCATTTTACGATCTAAACTGAACTGTTAAAGGGACGAAGCTATAATCCTCCCAACCGTATTTCAATCACGGTGGCCACTCTTTACAGAAATCCTAGGAGATATATTGTAGTTCACAAGTGCGTAAACTTTTTGGCCGGCCCGGGAATTAAACCCAGGACCCCACGCTCAGCAGTCGCGCTTGAGACCATGAGATGATGAGACCAATTAAATTATAATTATATTTTTAATAGAGATATATGTAGATGTCCTATTACTTCTGAAACCTCTAAAGCGGTGCTATTAAAAGAGGTTCTATCTAAGTACAATATTATAGTAGGATAGACCAAACCCTAACTTCCCGTGGCTTGTAAATTCTCGGAAACTTTGTAATGTTTATGAGGTTTAATATGTGGGGATATGGTTGTTTAGAAACTAGGTCGTACCTAAAGTAAGTGGTTGTATATAGCTTCTTCCAAAAAGCTAGGTACCCAACTCTCAAATTGATATAACTTTGAGAATGGAAACTTGTTCCCTTCTGTTATATAGATAGATATATTGATTGATTCTTTATTGCACTAGCTTCTGACCTTTTATAAGTGCCCATGTAGGCCTATATGAAATAAAAAGCTTTTGACTTGACTTTGACTTTGACTAAAGAAAGTTTTCTTTCTTTTTTTTCTTTTCTTTTTTAAATTCTTGTAACTTCATTGTACTTTTGAGTACAATATCGACTGGTCTACGCTGTCCTTACATAATATCTATAATTACAGTACCTAATATGGAAATATAAGTATCGTAAGACCGACATTTTTTTTTAAAGTGTAACGATGGAGTTTCTTGCCGGTTCTTCTCCATAGAAAACTACCAACTTGGAACCTTGCACTAGCTTCTGACGTTTGATAAGTGCTGTCCATGTATGCCTAGTTGCCTACTATGTAAAATAAAACATTTGAATTTTAACATAATTATGATCGCTAGGGACGAAAGGCTCTGAAGTAGCGACCACGTACCGGAAGACGTAGCGTTGGAAGGTTAAGCGGTCAACCTTATGGAATGTATAGTGAGGGTCGCGGGAACCCGATAAATGCGAAACGCACAGGACGGGTAGTTATGGCGACGCTTGAGGAAGGCCTATGTCCAACGGTGGACGTGTTTCGGCTGAAATGCTGATGACGATGATGATGTAATTTATCGACGGCAGCAGTAATAAACCTACCTAGTTTTCTATGAGTAAAATGATCAGTAGCCTGATTCACATAAAATCAAACAAACCAAATATCGTTGAAGTTTTATAGTCGTTCGATCGAAGTCCTATCCAAATGCGGTATTCACGATCTATCGACTTATTTCCAGTTACATTAATACCTAAGTATTCTACCAGGATAATTTAATACAGAGTTTTTTTTAATCGACGAATATCAAACGACTAATCGGTGTCGTTCAAACTCGATTGATGGGTGTGAATACGGAAATGGTCTAAACGACTAAATCGCTACGATATCGTTACAGTTTTCATTACGTGAATCGGGCTACTGATACCTCCAAAGGCTAAATATATATCTTTATAAAAAAGAAATATAAGAAACTACTATAAACCGGCTATTATGTACGAAAGTTGACTTTTAGTAATGCTTAACCCATCAATCGATACAAATAACATTCAGGATACCATCAGCAATGAAACAACATGTATTGTGTAGTAAAATCAAACCGCCACACAGTAAAACACTCATAAATAAGAAATATACATGTTATGTTCCACCAAAACAACTTAGTGATTCAATATTCTTGGTTGTAAGTCTGTAACATAAACAGGAGGTTATACAAAACGAATTCGATTGGTCGACATGCTGTCAACTTGATTACCATTGCAAAGAGTATCTCTCGTAGGAGCCTCACAGAGTAGTTGATGGAAATAGAGACAACACTGAACACAATAAAATCTTGATTTCCGGCTTGATACGTAGCTTGCCGTCCGGTAACCGTCCGGACCGAGCCCAAGTCGTCGACCGAGCTTAGTGTTCCATGCGCGTCTCAAAGAGTTATCAGCAACCGTACGGGCCCAGAGTCGAAGCCTACTGGGGCCATGCGTGATGCAGCCCTGGAACAATAGCAAAAACCGGCCAAGAGCATGTCGGGCCACGCTCAATGTAGGGTTCCGTAGTTTCCCGTCCGTCACAAATTCACAATAAGTGTTTCCCACTTATGAGGTTAGAAAAATGCCTACATATACGATTATACTACAAACTTAGTCCAGAAATTATTTTGTAGAACCCTTTTGTCTTTTTTGTACAAAAACTGTTCTTTCCATCAAGTTCAAAATAATTTTCCTAGAAAGTCCTTATATATTTTCTAAACTCTTGGTTCAAAAGTTAGAGGGGGGGGGACACATTGTTTTTTGTTTTTTTTGCGATTATTTCCGAAATTATTGACATTATCAAAAAATGATTTTAGTAAACCCCTATTCATTTTTAAATACCTATCCAACAATATATCACACGTTAGGGTTGAAATTTAAAAAAAAATCACTTCCTACTTTACATATAGGGGGGCTACCCTAAATAAAACATTTTTTTCCAATTTTTATTTGACCACTTTGCCGGCGTGATTGATAAACATATTGGTACCAAATTTCAGCTTTCTAGTGCCTACGGTCCCAGAGATTAAGCGAGGACGGACAGACAGACAGACAGACATGGCGAAACTATAAGGGTTCCTAGTTGATTACGGAACCCTAAAAAGGAACAGGAGTAGGTTTTTAGTCAGTAAAAGTCTGATAATATCTCCCGCTACGCGATTTTTCCACCTAAAAAAAGATCTTTAGGGTTTATTTATACTTCATAAAACTTTGTTCCTAGACGAATGCTGATAAATTGTGCTCAGTAGAGAAAACTAAGATTTTTCTAGAAGTTTTTTCATGACGTAGACGGTAACTGACGGACTGAGACGCAGACAGTATACTTATAATATTACTTTTTAAGGTGTGGCTTCGCGACTTTGACTTTGAACCTTTATTTAATATTTATTACACGAAAATGGCCAAGAACTAAAGTCATCTCTGTATGTTTTACTCTCTGTGACGCGATGCGACGTAATAACATTGTTTCTATGTATTTATGACACAATATGAAAAACAAAATACATTTGTATTTGGAACTCATGAATCATTCTATTTTCATCATAATTATTCGGTAGATGGAGGTCTGTTTGGTATTCTTGATATTTATCAAGGGTTAGAACACTGTTTTTTTTTTTTAATAGAATCTATTAAGGTATCTTACATCCATTTATCCATTAGATCTAATTTTTCTATAATATGTACCTATGTATTTACAAATAATATAAGTATGTTTATCAGTTGTCTAGTACCTACCTTGGTGTTAGACGGCGTTGTGTGATAGTTGTGGAATATCCACAGGAATATCCGACATAGCCCGAAAAATTACTAAAATAAGTGGCAGTGGGCTTTATCATCAAATCAGTTTGATATATTCCCTTCCCCTTTTCTTTCAGTCAGTTATCGACTACACGTAGGTGCGTGACAGCACACCGGTTATACAAAGCATTTTTCCTTGTTACGACAATTCTGCTGTGATCCTATGAGGAGTTCTGTTCCATATCTTCGAAATTCATGATTAGATCATAACAAAATTTCTATGAGACTAACTTGAAAGCATAACCTTTCAAGCAAAAAAATAATTTTCAAAATCGGTCCGTAATTGACCAAGATATCTGTGAAAAAAAAACATACATTCAGCCACCATTCAGCCGAACATAGAACCTCCTCCTTTTCGAAGTCGGTTAATTAAATACAGATCGTCTTGTTACATGAGAGAAGAATAACAAAAATTAATCTCTCCGAAAACATAAAGAAAAGAAAGACAATAACGATGACTTATGTTTCACGTAGAATCTACCGTCTGCCGGAGGAGTAAAAATAGCATCGAGAGAAGTACAAGAATACACAAATTGTATACAGAAAATGACCAAAATAACATAATTAAAACAACCACTGTTTATCCTAGACATAACAACACATTTCTACAAGGCCATAACTATTTTACCAAAGGTTGTTTTTTTTTTGTTGGTAGGTTCGCGCTTGACTGCTATCTCATCTGATGGAAAGCAACGATACGACGATAGATACCTAGAAGTAACCTATTCTCTCTTGATTTAAAGAAACACAGATTTCAACAAGGAATTCCACTCCTTAGCAGTACGTTCAATGAACGTGGGAACACGTTCATTGAACGTACTGATACGTTTTGTGCGTTGGTATAGATTGTTTTGTAGTTTGTTTTGTATTCAAAAAGGGAAAAATAAATCCCGCTTATTATGAAAACTGATATAAGTATTAGAAGCAGATACTTTTTAATAGAAGAGCAACCATAAACTAGAAAGTATCTTCTGAAAGGATCAAAGGATGCAATTAAATTCCTAAGCGGTCTGAAAAGTTTCCAACCCAACAAAGATACAAAACATTTTATCTTACAATTTATTCTTCTTTTTCTACATTGTCTCCTTGTATTGTCTTTATACACCTTTCTCATCGATGCCCCCATCTCTCAAACCCATTCAAATAGTAGTCAACGTTTTTCTCTGAAAATAATTGTTCACGAAGGATTTTTGACAACACAGTTAACTGTCTTGGTAAAACAGATTTTATTTTAAGAGCACTGCTGTCTTCATGTTGAGGTCGGAAACTAAAGTAAGTACCAGACACAAGTAGGTACCTTAGTAGATTTGTTTAACACGAGAAGTTGATTTCCAGAAGCAAAATTTCTATTTTTTTTTTCATAGTGTGAAATTACATCGGTTTGGCTACACTAAAATTGTAAACGAGTAAAGTTTGTATTTTTTTCTAAATCTACTGGATTTCAGTGGCGTAACTATAGAGTGGCAAGGCTGGCAAAATGCCACGGGCCCCAGGTCTGATGGGGCCCCCGGTCTTAGAGGCCGCGAGCTCAGAAGAAGTAACCCAAAATATATAAAAAAAATATTAAAACGAAATCACAACGTACGTGATTTATCGGGGGCCTCATTACGCTTCTGCTGGATTTATTAAAAATCAATTTCAATAATCTTGCAAAATAAGTACGACACGTTTCAGATTCCTGGAACTTTCCACGTAAGCCTGAATAAGGTCATATATTAAAAACCCTCCATATATTTATTCATGACAGACTTTTAGGTAGCTACTTTAGTTTTCATCGTCCATAACAAGGCCTGATATATTGTGTTATGAGAAACAGTCTGCATATTTATGTGGCGCACGAGATAAGAATATATTAGGATAGTGACAAGCTGTGCTCCACTTATTGTATACACGAGGGACCTACGTAGGTACTTTACTGATAAGTGTTTGAGATTCCTAATCTTAGAACTTGTCCTTGCTCTTAACTACAATCTTAGTCCTTTCATACCGCGAACTACCTGTTTTTTTATATTTTTCGGTGGGTCATCAAAAGAGCGGAGCGGGAAATAGTGTACTCTCACTGATTAAAAAACCCACCTCGTTCCTTCTTGCCTTTCATACCGGAACCGAGCCTCCCTTATGGAAACAGACCCTAGGCCCAGTAGGCTTCGACCCAGCTGGACCCCTACAGTTGCTGACAACTCCTTGAGACGCGCGGGAACAGTGGACGCCGTTGACGACTTGGGCTCGGTCCGGATTCCGGACGGTTGCTGGACGGTCGGACAGCGAGCTACCCATTGCTCGCCGTCTGCAAGCCCGCGTTTACGATGGCCGGGAATCGGGATCGGTCACCTCCTTTGCTAGCATTACTGCTTTGCAGAAGGAAGCGACCGCCTGCCACTCCTCCTCGTAAATAGACTGATGGTCAGATTTTCTGGCGTCTCACTTCTCGTAATGACGGTCAAAAATCTACAAATGATTACCGGGATCAAAGGCTTTAACTAACCTAACCTAACTTACCTTACTAACCACAAAATTGGTTTAGTTGTTCCACTTTGCGAAATTGAAGACGGATCTTCTTCTACTATAGTCTAGGTATAGTCAGTCTATTGCAGTGTAGTCTGTACGAATAGAACAACCAATCACTTACCGGAGGCAGTCAAGCGAATTGTATGTCGAGTGTGTACGTAGCACTGAGTGCACAAAGTAAATGAAATAAAATCACAGTGCATTGTGGATACCTGGATACAAACAGAATTCACCGGTGTTTAACAGCACTCTATGAAATTTTCATTAAGCAATGTGTTTTATTTGCCTTGTTCGTCATTGTGCGAGTCCGCGCGAGTTGGCACCTTCCGATTTCACCAACTTTTTAGGGTTCCGTACCTCAAAAGGAAAAAACGGAACGGTCCGTCTGTCTGTCTGTCAAGACCATTTAACTCGAGAACGCGTGGAGGTATCAAGTTGAAATTAAAACCATATACTCAAGTCTGCGGTCCCTTTAAGCTGTGAAAACTCAAACTTCTAAGTTAACGAATAAAAACATACGGCCGTTTATGTCGCAAAAAAAACGTATATTTCGATACTCTCCAAGATCGAAATTCATAGGATACTTCCCCTTGACACAGAATCCTGAAATTTGCCACAAAGCAAGGTCTTATAGCATAGGTATAAGAATATATCTGAAAACAGTAAATTTGTTATTACCTACGTTACAAAAAAAAAATGCAATTCGGAAAAATCTTCAAGACTCCAGGAATTGTAGTTTGCACGGAACCCTCAGTGCGCGAGTCCGACTCGCACTTGATTCCGCCATCTCATTTCTATCATCGGACAAACCGACACGGCGAGTATCCACCCTTACGTCGTTGAAACCTCTACGGTCCGGTATAAGCGTTTCGCCTCGTCATTTATACCACGTACATCGAAGGACTGGAACAATTTGCCTGCTGCGGTCTTCCCCTCCGATTATAATTTCCAATTATAATTTTTTTTTTAGATGTCTTCAAGGCTAGCACTAGTTTATTAAGAGACTATTCACTATAGTCTCTTAATAAACTAGTGCGCCTCACCATCAATGATTGCATTACTGCTTACCATCAGGCGGGATCGCAGTCATAGTAAAGAACAGATAAAAAAAAACTTGCCCAGTTTTTCTGTCGTCATCTCGCTCAAACGACCGACCGACTGACTTCTAGAGAAGAGGCCAGAGTACTAGTAGTGGGAACATTAAAAGGCTGATCATGCATTTTATCTGGTTGGGTTTGAACTTGAACCGGCGTGCCCAGTTCTTCTGCCGTCATCTCATTCAAACGACCGACCGACTGACTTCTAGAGAGGAGGCCAGAGTACCAGTACCTAGTGGGAACATTAAAAGGCTGATCATGCTAATGCATCTGGTTGGTTTTGAACTTGAACCGGCGACCTACAACTCGTAAGTTGAGGCTGTTTTCACGGGGCCACAACTGCTTTCAATAGGCCATAGTGTTATGGTGTATTTACCAATTCATTATTATGTGCTATTGTAGTCATGCCAATGAAAATAGAATACAATTGTAAACATAGAGTAGGTACATACAACCCGAGAGCATGAACATGGCACCTGGCTCGAAAACAGTTGCTATATTGAATAATCATAAATAGTTTGTATTGTCACGTTTAAAGCGTAGCGTAAATTCATAAAGTAGTACCTATGTCATGAGAAACTACTCGGCGCAAAATAAATGTTGATATTCAAAAAACTAAAATAAAATCAATGCACTCAATATTTCAAACGTCATTCATCAGGTGCTATTTATTTAATTCAAATAGAACGGCCGAAATCAATTACACTATTTAAACACATAACACAAAAAGAGAAAACATTAAAAAGAGCACAGACAAGTTATATATCGCACAGGACACTACTTATTTAATAAATAGTAGACACAGTCACGCATTCATCTCACAGAATTTCATACATTCTGACAGTAGTTTTGTTAATGCGCACGGGTTCAATACTCAATACTCAATATTTTATTGCATTCCATATGTACATGTTTAGATGGTATAAAAATATAGTTAAGATCAATATGGACCCTGTCGGGCACAGCAAAGCTAGGTAGGTAGGTTGTAGGTAGGTTGTAGGTAGGTACCTAAAAAATATTGATAGGTTTACCACGATACGATCTGATCATCTGTTCTAAACGTGATCACATAGTGTGGTCACCAAATTCCCTGAGGCATTACATTGTTTGTGATGGGTCGTTAATACGGTTAACAACTGCTCGATAATTAAATGATAGTCGAGCTGACCTTATATGTTACCTAGTAGTTCTGTACGTTGCAAGTAGTGTTGCCAGGTCCCTTTGGATAAAAATCGGGATAGATAGTAAACCAAATCGGGATTTAGAGTTTTAGATCGGGACATTTTTTTAAAAGATTTCTTTTAGGTAGGAAATCATCCAATGACTCCTCCGCTCTGGGGTGGAACGAAAAGGCGTGTCAAACTTTTACTGAGTAAAACCCAGACTTCTTCAGTCGCTCTTTGAGTTTCAGGGTATTTGATTTATCGGGACATTTAGCGTCCCGATCAGGTGCAAATCGGGACGCGTCCCCAGGCCCTTAAAACTCGGGACATCCCGCGCAAATCGGGACGCCTGGCAACACTAGTTGCAAGCAAGGCCGCTCAATAACATGGTTATTGTGGGGACCGCAGAACCAGAGACTCAAACTGTAACCGTAATAATGTGTTTTAACACTTTTTTAAAACAGTTTTAACAGAAAAACACTTTTAAATGTAACAGATACAATAGATAATGTTACCGAATCAAACTGTAATCTTTTATATGTGTTAGGGAGTGCTACCGAATCAAACTGTAACCTGTTATGTGTTAATAAGTGTTAATATGTGTAACTGAAATAATCAGTTTTATTATACCTTTATGTAAATTGTAACTTTGGCAACGCTGCGTTTACCTGTTACACTTATTATCACTGTTAACACTTTTATATCTGTTACAGATATATTAGAGTTACACTTTTGTAAGTGTTTTGGGTTAACACATTGAAAACACACATTTAAGTGTTAAATATTTGATTCTGTTACCAATTCAACATGTAACACTTATAATTATGTAACCTTTATGAAGGAGTTTCTTTTTTTTAAGTCCCTGCGCAGAACACATGAAAGAGGTTAGAATGGCCTTGTGGGCGGGACAAGCGTGCAACAAAATACAGTTGCCATCACAGATCTTGAACACTTGCGCAGAAGTCAAATATTCAGTCTCTTTAGTGCTGCGAAGTACGACGCGGGGGCGGGGAGTGTCAGTGATTGACTGGCCGCGCCATAGCGTCATAGACGTCACTCCTCATTCGTTCACTGCGTTGCTGCATGTATCTAACAACGAAGACGATTGGCTCGCCAATGTATGGAATGAGCAAAGCGATCCCCACTATTTATTTATTAGATCTTTATGCAATGCACAGGTACAAAGGCGGACTTAATGCCTTAGTCATTCTCTACCAGTCAACCCAGGGTGGTGAAGAGAAAAAAATTGGAAGGAGCACCAAAAAAAAAAGCAACAAAAAAATGGATTATTAAGAAAAACAAGGGTGCAAATGTATATATATAACTAAAATAGACATACATATATATTTAATATAATATAAATACCTACATTTATATTTATATAAAGTAGCAGAAACAACTCCGCTATTTGTTCTGAAAGTAATGCCGCAACTTTCGCTTAAATGACGCCCAGCGTTCAAGATCCGTGATGGCAACTGTAGGGCAATGCTCATAGTTTAACTACTAATAGCAAACTTGCGATCTAAGTGTTCGTGGTTTGTTAGTTGCGTAATGCGCGTTTGTATTGGTTCATTTCCTGTAGTGGACTTAAAGGGTGTGAGACAAGCGGCGACACTCGTAGTACAAAACGGAATCTATTTCCGTTCTAACCTCTTTCATTTCTTCTGTGGCGGGAACTACGTTAGACCGACCGATACCCACGTGGGCCACATCACAGCAGTCTTTGACCACGCCTGATTTGTATGTAGCGGCACATCACGTGGCGTTGCGTGGCGTGGATCTAATGTAGCTATGTAGATCAGCGAACGTGGCCAATTGTGCTCAATGTTGTTCTTTCTGCGTTTTCAGTGAGTTGAGCAAAGAGGAAAATAATGGTCCACACCATGTTTGATTACATTGGATGCAGTGAATGTTTGAGTAGGTATTGCCAGTATAAAAAATAAATTGATGCAAAATACACATACAGAAAACACACAAAGTCATAAAAACTGGGCAAGTGCGAGTCGGACGTGCGCTTTGAGGGTTACGTGCAAACTACAATTTCCGAAAGGAGTCTCAATTTTTCCGAATTTCAAAAAAAGTATTTTTTTTTTTGGTGGCTAAGTAACAACAAATTTACTGTTTTCAGATTTATTCATATACCTGTGCTATTCTATAAGACCTTGCTTTGTGTCAAATTTCAGGATTCTGGGTCAACGGAAAGTATCTTTGAGAGTATCAAAATATACGTTTTTTCGTCAATACGCATTATTTATTGATGCCTTAAAGGTTTCTTTCTAAGCACGTAGGTTATAGGATACACAAATAAAAACCATAAAGATTTTCGAATAACTTTAAATTCAACCTAAATTCGAAGAAAAATATTTATTAAACAACCATAAACTAAACATGAGTCGAAGTTGCCATACGAATTAAAAATTAGCAATACATTTAGCTCAACTGTGAAGCGTACTCACTCCGGGTCCGTCGACCAATCGTCCAACCAACGTCTGTCTGTGGAAGGATCTTCTCTCTTTCTCTCTCTCTCTCTCTCTTATATTTTGACGTAAGACTCAGGGGACCACAGCGGTCCTCTCTCCCACAGACGATAGACATTTCGGCGGACCTACCCTCCAAAATTAAAGTATTTATAGTTCGTTTTAGGTTTTTTTACATGCAACTCAAAACAAATCACGGAACATATCGACGCATCCAAGTTTTTTAGCAAAACGTTTACAAAAACTTGAATGCAAGTGCCAAATAAAAAAACCTAACACTTCTTTGTCTTCTCTTCCTCGCAGCATGGGTCACAAACTCCTGGAGCCAGTTTCGCTGGTGGTGGTGATTTCGGGCGTGGACAGGGTGAGGTATCTTTGGGAGGACCTGGCACTGTCGGAGTAGGACCGCAGGGCTCTCGATATTCTTCCTGATAGTAGCAATGTGCGTCGAACCACCACACACAACCTGGTGTTGGTAATTCGCTGGGGAATTTTAACTGCAAATATAAGAAAATAATACGTAAACGTAAAAATCATTGATTTCGTAAATGCTTCTGTGTATTTTTGTAAATCGGCTAGTAACCCTGAACTGTTACAAAGGCTAGAAAAACCGAGACACATGTCCCGGTGTCAAGATCAAAGGGACAACAAATTCGTGTCTGAATAAAAATATGTCAGGAAGAACAATCAAAATCGGTCGTATCGTCTCGTATTGTCCACTTCTCGGCAGTATTGTTCTCGACTTCCGAGATAAAAGTTATTTTGATCGTTTTAGTGTTTTTTTTCTTGGTATGGTCATGTAAAGAGGAGAGATAAAAAGCATGTTGCTAAAAGAGTTATGAATTTACATGTGGATGGATGGAGAGGGAGAGGGAGGCCAAAGAAAAGAAGGATGGATTGTGTGAGAAGTGATATGAAAGAAAAGGGAGTAAGTGATAGCGTGACGAGTGACAGGACAGAATGGAAGAAAAAAACGTGTTGCGCCGACCCCAAATAAACCGGGACAAGGGCAGGAAGAAGAAGAAGTGGTTTTTTTAGTGAAGTAGTTTACCTTTTTTTAAGTTTTTGTTTCACACTTATTAATTGCAATACACTTATTGCCAGATTACTTATTTCTCGTTATATTATGAAATTCCCGTGTCCACCGTCCACCTTCCGGCTCCATCATCAGATCAATTCGATAGTACCCTAAAGCCAAAGTGCGTCTCATGACAATTCTAATAATCCCAAACACCGCTTGGGCTAGGATACATTGATTAATTACCTACGGAAATAGAAAATGCAGGATGCAAAGGAAAGTGAAGCAAGACTTGCAACGATACGAAAAAGCGCATTGTCATATATTGGAAAGTAATCACGTAGGTAACGGCTTTGATCTTTAAAAATATGTTTACACAAAAATATTGCTGGTGTGTTCATATGAATGTACGCATATGTAAATCTACACTAGGTCTTTAACGCGTAAATAAACTGTTTTTCTTTCTTCTTTCTTTCTTTCTTTCTGTATATAATATTATAAAGAAATAAAGTTAGTTTTTTTATTTGTAGGAGGTAATCTCTGAAAGTACTGGTCCGATAGCTAAAATTTTTTCACCGATTGAAAGCTGCTTTGTTCCTGGGTGACATAGGCAATATGTTATGTACACGGGCGAAACCGCGGCCAAAAGCTAGTCAATCAATATTTCGCAAAGAAAATGGATTTAATTAATTAACACCTCAAGCGAACGGTGTTCGAACCTTTGCGCCGTCATTATCTTTCTATTGTGACACAAGTGATAGGTTAATCAGCTTAATGATTTAATCAAACATGTTCTTACCTTTGGTTGCTTTTTAAATAATCAGTGTTCGTCAAATATAATTCTATGGTAGGTACTTGCGCCGATTTTGCACTTCGTAATTGGTTCAAACAAGTCTTTTATTCGTAATTTCTATTTTTATTAAGGGCGCAGCTGGCCGCTAGGACGGCAGTAGGTACGAATATGTGTGCATTTTACTCCAGCCAGATTGTCAAGGGACTATACGCCTTAAAAAGTTACTTACATTCGTCGGGAAACATCTTGCTGAACCCACCGGCGCCACAACCGGAGGCTTTACAGAGTTCAAGACATCCCTGTCGCCGTAATACTGGGCAGAATATTTATACTCTGGCCCACGAGGAACCTCAGGAGCAGGTATAGATCTACTCGAAAGCATCGGTGGAAAGCGATGAGGATTTACGTTTTTACGACCCAACAAAAACTCGCGTATTTTCTTTAAACCTCCAGACACGTCCCGAAAATCCCATGGCATTTGATATTTCCCCATTTTTAATAGATTTTTATGGTACAATATTGAGTGACAATAGAGACAGATGACAGCTGTTTTATTTGATAATCAAAAAAAAAAAAATATTTGGAAAAGTAGATAACTAATTTTTTACTTACCTCTCATAACAACCTCTTTTTTAAAGTCCAAGATTTCAGAGCCGTCAGACATTCTACTTACGTGCCTATAACGAGTAACGACTAGGTACATAAACTTGTTCTAATAAAATATACTTTTTTTATATTAGGCCAGTTGTACCTACTTATTGTTCATAAATAAATGAAAATATGAATAGTTCTATGGCGGGGGAGAGGTTGAACAATAAGGTTTTAACTATAATATAGCACTTGTGCGTAATGGTAATCAAAATGTCACAGTTTAGTAACAAGGGTCATTATGTACCTAAGTGCAATAAGAGTCACCTTTTTTAGGAAGTGTATTGAATTTTTTTTTTCAGTACATTAGGTAAACATAAATGTACTGAACAGCTGAATTTTTTTTCGCAATTTCAGGTTTGTTCCCATAGTAAAAGTATAGTAAAGCCATCCGTTAGCAGAGCATTCTGGTCCCTTGCCAAATCGGTCGAAGTAAACTTCTGTTGGCACTATAATAATAATAATATTCCACAACTATCACACAACGCCATCTAGTCTCAAGCTACTTATATAAAAAACAAAATAATACATTATAACACACACACATTATACATACACATACATTACTATTATTATTATTATTTTACATTATTTTTATTACTAAGTACAAACGTCGTCTAGACGTGAATAGCTAGTGGACCCGATGATATACCAGCGATTGTTCTCAAGGCTTGTGCGCCCGAGTTGTCTCCTGTATTGACGCGTTTGTTTCGCCTCTCGTTTAGGACTGGAATAGTGCCCAAGTCCTGGAAGCTTGCCAACGTGCAACCCGTGCCCAAAAAGGGCCGTCGTGCCGATCCTGCCAACTATCGGCCAATTTCAGTAACCTCCATACTCTGCAAGATTATGGAGCGTGTATTGAACTCGCGCCTCATGGCATACCTAGAAGGTAACGATCTCCTCAGTGACCGACAGTACGGATTTCACCGCAATCGATCTACTGGGGACCTACTAGTGTATGCCACCCACTTATTGGGCGAGGCCCTCGAGAAAAATGGGGAAGCAATTGCTGTCTGTCTCCTTAGACGTCTCGAAGGCCTTCGACAGGGTATGGCTTCTAGCCTTTTGAGTAAGCTTCCGGCATACTGCATTTCCCTTGGTCTGATTAACTGGGTAAAAGACTTCCTGAGAGAAGGGTCTCTTCGAGTTGTTGTCAATGGATGCTCATCAGAGCCCATGACGACTAATGCCGGAGTTCCTAAGGGGTCAGTTCTCTCTGCAACTCTTTTCCTGCTGCATATTAATGATCTGCTGATGCCCGGTATCTATGGGTATGTAAATGATAGCACAGTTGTAGAGACTGATTGGTGATCCAGATTTGGTTAAGTCCAATCTTCAAAGCCTTGAGCTTAGGCGTAGGAGGGTAGCCAGCCTTTCGCTGTTTTACAGGTTGCATTTTGGAGAGTGTGCAGGAATTGCATGACTTGATTCCGCCATCTCATTTCTACCATCGGATAAATCGACGTACGGCGTGTATCCGCTCTTATGTTGTTGAAATCTCTACGGTCCGGACTAAGCGTTTCGCCTCGTCATTTATACCGCGTTCATCGAAGGACTGGAACAATTTACCTGCTGCGGTCTTCCCGTCCGATTATAATTTAGGTGTCTTCAAGGCTAGGTTAGGCTCTTAATAAACTAGTGCGCCTCACCATCAACGATTGCATCACTGCTTACCATCAGGTGGGATCGCAGTCAAGTACTAGTTTATAACAGATAAAAAAAAACTCGTTAAAGTCATGTTAACTTTTTGTAGGACGTGTGCGTTGCACTATTGCTATCAGTATGTTTTATTTTTCTCCTACAAAAAATCGGTCACCGATTATCGGCCGTAGGCGTGTAGCCTTATACCGAGTATCATCCATTTTGTTTCCAGGCAATCTCTGTTCCAGGTATGTAAAACAATCTTGAAGGCCGCCCTTAGATTAAATACCTATAGTTATAGCCACCGCGTGGCCGCACATGAGACAGCACTATAACACTAAAATGAGGTTATTACGTAAACTTTTCCATAAATATGACCACAGAAATACACTTAAAACTTTACTATAGGAGTCTACTTGTCATACACACACTAAAATTATTACTTTATTTGCCGAAATTATTCTAAAGACATAAAAATTTACTCGAGTTGACCTCAAAGTGACAGTGACAGGCCATTGTTTGTAGGCAAAAAAGCGGCACGCCGCGAATAAGACAGAAAATGTTATGTTTTGTCTCAATTTTCTTACTTGTTTCGTATATAGACTTCTCACTTTCACACCGCCCTACAGTCGCATGGCTATATCCAGAGGTCTAAAATCTAAGAGGCCGCCAGTTGTATTTTTATGAATTTCAGATTTCCTTTACTATCTTGGGGCCTCTAGATAATAAATTACATAAACAATACAGTATATTTTAATACCTACAGTACATATTAAATAAAATAATATTTTGGCACTTCATTGACATTCCTGTCCCGGCAAGATCGCCAGCAAGCAACTAAATTAATAAATTCTGTTCAGTACCACAGCAGCGCATAGCATAGTGGAATGGAACGTAAGTGCGCAAACGCAAAGGTACGTTCTGAATCTTTGATTATTTCACCCTTGTGCACTGAATGTTTTCAACTTGGGAATAATTGGAAATAGTTCTATAGACAGTTTAATTTATAACCATCAACACGTTATTACTTAAGCATTGAAGTATAGGTAGAGGATTAAATTGAAGTTAAAGTGCATTAGTTCAGTTAAAATTATTTTTAAGTATCAATAAGTTCTAAAAAACATATGTTCACTTTATCCAGTTTTTGAACGTACACAGAACTCCCGCTTTTTCTCGCTTCTGTCAAAAGTAAAGTTCATCGTGTTTTGTTGAAACATTTGTATTTATTTTAAACTGTTTTTAAGTGTTTTCGTACAGTAGAAACTTATTTAATGTTATATTATAGTTAAGTTTAGCATTTAAATATGAAAACTAGTAAGTCGCCGGAGAAAACAGAGATAACTCCGTCAAAAAAGAAACTGAAGCAGGCCCGTCTTCCCTTCAAGCTCATTAGTGATGTATCTCCAAAGCCGGCTGTTGCACAGACGAGGAAGCGAAAACTTTCAGCTCCTGAAACGGAACCGGTTACGAAAGTTGGAAAAATCAGTAAAGAAAATGACCTGATTGAAGAAGCAGTTATAATTAGTGACGACGACAGCAAAGGTAGTGAGAACCCGCCAAAGGAAGAGAAATCCATAAATCCTTTCGTCAAACTAGTTGATACAGCTTGGAAGAAGAAGCTTCAAAAGGGGAAGAAGAAAAAAAGTGGCAAAAAGAACTCTAAAAACATTAGTAATGGAACTTTGGATGTTGAAAGTGGTACAGACAGTGCTAAACATAAGGAAGTCGACTCCGAGGTGATGGATGTGGATGAAGCTCCTTCTACACAGGTAAATGGATCTCAAAGTGATACTGAAGATGTTGAATCCAAAAAAGAATCAACTAAATCATCACCTAAAGAAAAAGTTGTTGAAACAAAAGAAAGTAAGGCTGATGATGAAATAGTCATTTTAGAAGATTCAAATAATCCAGATGACATTAAACCTACGGAGACTATTGACACTGAAGCTGATGTTACTGCTAACGATGATGATGAAATGGAAACAACTCAAGATCTTGAAGACAAAGACGCATCTATTGTTGAGGAATCCACAGACGACAACAGTAAGTCAAAGAAGCAAGAGAAAAAAGGTGAACAGATCACGCCAAAACGTAGTAGTGCACGAAACAAAGCAAAGGCTGAACAGAATAATAACTCTAAAGGGTCACCAAGCTCCAAGCTCAATGATTCTGTCAGCTCTAACCCAATAACACCAAAACAGACTCCGAAGACCAGTCGGAGTTCCTCAGTCACTAACAGCCAGGGAGATGTGTCTCTGAATGAGTCTACTTCTTCTGTGAATTTGACTCCGAAACAAGTAAGCAGTTTTTTAACCTATTTTTAAATAACAATGTAATAAAAATATGGACAGGCCTGTTGGTCTAGTGGTTAGTGACCCTGACTGCTATGCCGGAGGTCGTGGGTTCGATTCCCACCCAGGACAAATGTTTGTGTGATGAGCACGATCATTTGTTCTGTGTCTGGGTATAATTTATCTATAATATGTATGTATTTAGAAATATATAAGTATGTTTATCAGTTGTCTAGTACCCATAACACAAGCTCTGCTTAGCTTGGGACTAGATGGCGCTGTGTGATAGTTGTGGAATATTATATTATTATATTATATTACTTTACAATGTAGCTTATAGCATGAAATAATTTTTTTAAGTAGAATTATCTATTTCATACACCTACTTGAAACTAAATTATTTAAAAAACTACAAATCTGTATCATATGTGTTGTAATTTGGGCTGGTGTCTGCTACTCCATAACTAAAGTGGTTATTTGGCATACAGTTATTATATTCCATATATTACTAAACTTTATTTCTCCAATAGAAATCTGCTTTATTCCTGAGTGACACAGGCTATATTTTATGTACACAGACGAAGTCGCGGGAAAAAGGTTGTATTCCATATCTTAATAGAAACTGTATAATTTAAAGTTTGATTTTAACAACTAGAATAAAAAAGCCAAAAAACCATGTTCTCTAACATTGCGACTGCTTAATTACTTCTTAGACATAATTCTTTTCAACAAAAAATTATGGGCTTCAGACTCACTGACCTGTAATAACCTGTATAGTAGTCTTACCAAATATTTATTTGCCACTCAAACAGCAGATATTTTTTTATATATTTTTATTTTTTTAATATGTTGTGCATCAAGCTGCTAGCCTCTAAGCTATTTGTCCTACAATAGAGTTAATAGTACAATACCTGTGCTGGAAAAAAGATGTTTTATTTTTCTTATTTATTTACATACACTTTACTGTACACTAAGTTTACAATATTTATTTATTATGAAAACCTTTTAATAAAAACATAATCAGTGAGTTTATCACACTCTGCAATTTCTTAAAACAGAGTACTTACCTAGTATGCTGCAAGTTTCCACCTCAGAAATATTAATTGCAAATCTAATAAGAATAACAAGTCTCTTTTCAACATTTTCATCAAAAACCAGTAATGTATTATCATTTTCTATTACTTTCAAAGTTTGTTGTATAGTTTTTTAGTTCCATTCAAAACAACATAAACACACACTAAAAAACAAATAAAACAATAGTCAGTATTTTTAAAGGTTGTTTAAATAACTAAAAAATATTTCACATTTTACCTGTAGGCGCAGAAAAAGTTAGAATTCGCCAAAAAGCGAGAAGAAAGGGAAAAAGAAAAACAGGAAAGAGAAAGAAAGAGGCAACAAGAGAAAGAGGAAAGAGCCAAGATAAGACAAGAGAAGGAAGATCAGAAAAAGAAGGAACGTGAGGAGAAAGAAGAGGCTAAGAGAAAGGAAAAGGAGGAAAAAGAAGAACAGAAGAGGAAGGAGAGAGAGGAGAAGGAACGAGCCAAGGAGTTGGAGAAAAGTTAGTAACACATAATTATTTGTTTTCTTAGAACTATTTTTAATGCGATTTGATGTGTATGCCAAGTGGCCACAAGAACGGTCCAATTTATAGAATAAACATCAATGTTCAATGTCTGAGAATGGTTTCCGCACTTAGTCCTATGCGGACCATTGTACGTGGGCCATAGCGGCCATAACCTTGGGTGGGCTTATTCCAACCAGCCCGGGGAATATATAAGGGAATTCGGGGATCCTATGGTTCGTGTGCGTATTTCAGTGATCCCTGTGCAGTCTAGGAGCACATGTGCAACTGTCTCCTCCCCCTCCAAGCATGCTCTGCACAGGGGACTGTCTGTGATGCCTATTGTGTGGAGGTGCTTATTCAGTGTGCAGTGCCCGGTGATGGTCCCCGTCACCAGGCGTAGGCCACCTCTGTTCAAACTTAAAAGTTTTTTGGTGAGGATATACATAATTTCTTCGGTACCCAGTAATAGTCTAGCTGAATTGAACTTGTTGAATTATTTATAGAATGTAATAAGCTCTTCCGAACCTTTTAGAGTAATTGATTGCACTGTCGACTCATGCAAAATGATCAAAGAATCAAGTTATGTTGTTGCGGAATACAATATTTTAGTAAGTTACTGTAATTGTCAGAAAAATGATGTTAACCTTTTTCGCTTTGCACTTAACGATTTTATTTTTTATCAATTTTTATCAATTTATATAATTTACTAATTCTAAATAATCTCATAGAGAATGTATGCTAAATAAGTTTTAATCTCTAAGATGAAACATATTTAAAGGTTATTTACATTTTTTAGAACAACGAGAAGAAAAGGAAGAACATAAACGCAGAGAACGTGAGGAAAAAGAGGAACAAAGGAAAAAAGAAAAAGAAGCAAGAGAGGAAGAAAAACGCAAGAAACAAGAGGCTTTAGAACTGGAGAAGCAAGAACAAGAACTTAAAAAGAAAAAGGCAGCCGAAGCGTTTGCCAACTTCTTCGTGCCTAAACAAAAATCGGACAAGGAACAAGCCGCTGAAGCTTGCATTAGCAAGACCAGCATGCTATCAAACTTCATGATCAAAAATGATATGCGTTTAGCTCCGTTAGTCCGAGTTAACTTGAGCGATGACAGAAAGGAGGAATTAGTTAATTTTATTAAAACACAGAAGGTATCGGAGAAAGGGTTGTATTTGAAGTGTTTGAAGAATGGAACGAGTCAGCCCCTGTCCAGTGGGAAGACCTGGCCGTTGAGTGATAAGGATGATGATGATGTTATGATTGTTGGTAAGTTAATTTTATTTTTAATTGACAAATGCCTAAAATGCACTGGCAGTAAAGCTGTTTCTTAGTGACTAGAGCCTAGGAAGTTGTCTCGCACAGTAGCAAAGTTGAACCAATGTTCCTTTTTTAATTCTTAAGGTTTCAGGCAGAACCATTGTCATTCCTTGTCTGCGCAAGACCTTGGTTGTATGTTGGTTAAATCATAATTTTATGTTGCTTTCCTGTACTGTCTGTAAAAAAAAATCAAGATGAATGAGTATTCATCACATTATCATCACCAAGAAAACCACACTTCTTTAAAAATTGATTTGCCATTCTAAATCCTGTAAAAAAACAGCTTTTATTGATAAGACTACTTATGTCACACCCTATCAATTTGGACCTTCTTATGGGGAACAATAAAGAGTATATCTATCTATCTACCCATACCACAACCTTATGACTATGAAGGTAGACCAACGTTGGGCCACATACACCAATCTGGGCGTGTCGATCTCCATACATTTTATATGGCAACTTTCTAGACTTGAGCTACATTAGACCCACGCCACGCGACGCGGTTCTACGTACAACTCAGGCGTCGCCTACGTGTGAGTTGATCTAATGTAGTTCCATTCAATTCTCATTTACCATACCCATTCTCCCTTCGCAGAGGATGAGCTACCCATGCCAGACGATGCCGGTGAGATCCTAACTTGCGAGCCAGCACAGCGTGAGAAGCTCAGACCGAAGCTGCTCAGTTTCCACGAGAACCGACGCCCGCCATATTGGGGGACTTGGCGTAAGAAGAGCGCCAGCGTCGGACCTCGACGACCCTTTGGGCAGGATGAGGTGAGCATTTTAATGTTTTATTTCTTTTTACATACCATTATGATCATGTCTTAATTGTAGCTTTAAGTTTTTATACTACAATAAATCAAAAATATTCACTACTTTAGAGTTTGGCCTGTAAATTACACTGCTACTTCTTTCCATGTTGATTGTAAGGTCAAATTATTCCATACAGTTCTCAAACTTACTCACCAGCACACCACGTTTTTTAAACGCGTCGTTGACGCCTGTTTATAGCGATACAGACGCAGCCTGTAGACCTTTAATAGGATAAAAGCACGCCGCCGACCCAAGTTTCTAAAACGCGCGTCCACAGTGCGTTTAAAAAACGTGGTGTGCACAGGTCTTAAAGTCAATGCACAATGATCTTCATAGCACATTTATAATCTCGCCTTTCCTAACTAGTAGCCGCTGCAGGCCGCAGCCGCATCCGATTCCTTGAATTTCCTTTCTGGGGTCGGCTTCTAGTCTAATCGAAAGAGACTGAATACCCGTGCTTTACACTAGGAACATCACAGTGTTCACAATAGTTTGGAAAGCCTCCTTCCTGCCTTCTGTATTTGGCATTTCGAGAGCTAAATTAACGAAATTTGCTGATTCAGATCAGGTTAGTCAGCTAGGAAACACCGGCCTCATCTAGCATTATTTGACGAAAAAAAAAAAAAATGACGTGTAAAAGTGTTTTTATAAAACCTACTTGCAAAATAAAGATCATTTATCATTTATTTATCAGAATTACATATTGCACCATTTTTAAGAGCCATTTTGCAGTCTGAAAATCGATACACATTCTCAACTTAAATTTGATACCTTTAGCTAGGTAAGATAGGTAATGTCTTTTTTTTTGTTTTCGGTGGGTAAAAATCATCCAAATGACATCCCCCGCCCTTGAGCAGAGCGGGAGATAGTGTCAGACTTTTACTGACTAAAATACCCTCCCGTTCCTTCCTGCCTCCCTTTCGGAAACAGAATCTAGCTTCAGTAGGCTTAGACCCAGCTGGGTCCGTACAGTTGCTGACAATTTCTTAAGGCGCGCGGGAACAGTGCGCGCCGTCGACGAATTGGGCTCGGTCCGGACAGTTACCAGACAGTCGGACAGCGAGCAACCCATTGCTCGCCGTCAGAATCCCGTGGCGGCTTTTTTTTTATGGTGGGAAAAAATCATCCAATGACATGCCCCACTCTTGGGCGGAGCGGGAGATAGTGTCAGACTCTTACTTACTAAAAGACCCACCTCGTTCCTTCTAGCCTTCATACCGGGGCTCGAGCGCGGCTGAGGCGCTGTGAGCGCTGTTGCCTGATGTGGTCGGCTTCCTCCTTTGCTAGTTGCTAATAATGTCTCAAATAAATTTCAGAAACAAGTGGACTATGAAGCAGACAGCGATGAGGAATGGGAAGAAGAACAAGAAGGCGAGAGCATCGACGGCAGCGCTGCCGGCAGCGACGACGAACAAGACGCCGACGAGTACGAGGTCGACAACGCCATGTTCGTGCCGCACGGATATCTTAGCGATGAGGTCAGTTTGTATTGTAGATACGGGTGTAACTATACGGCGAAAGTATCGATGATGAACAAGACGCCGACGAGTACGAGGTCGACAACGCCATGTTCGTGCCGCACGGATATCTAAGTGATGAGGTCAGTTTGTATTGTAGATACGGGTGTTAGTCGAGAATATCGACGACGAACAAGACGCCGATTAGTACGAGGTCAACAAGGCCATGTTCGTGCCGCACGGATATCTAAGTGATGAGGTCAGTTTGTATTGTAGATACGGGTGTTAGTCGAGAATATCGACGACGAACAAGACGCCGATTAGTACGAGGTCAACAAGGCCATGTTCGTGCCGCACGGATATCTTAGCGATGAGGTCAGTTTGTAATGTAGATTAGGGTGTTAGTATATGGTGAGAGCATCGACGACGAACAAGACAACGATGAGTACGAGGTCGTATCCATCTTAACACGTACTTTAGTGCACTTTAGAAGAGAGCTTGAATATTTCTGTATTTGTAGTACACGAAATCCTTTTCTCTTATAATACGGCTCTAGAATTCAGCCACATTATAACATTTTTATTTTTTGTTTACAGGAAGCGACAATGGACGAAGACGACATGTTATCCCTCTCACCAGAAACGCAGAAACAAAGACTGAAACATTTAGAAGATGAATTTGAATCTGAATTGAAGAAACCAACCGAGAAACTGAAGCCGCGAATGTACGGTTTGCTTTGGGAAACGTCTGACGGCGGGAAACCGGAGAAATGTGTTGATGCTCTATGGAACTACTTCGGAAAATTGTCTATGATCATGAATGACCCAACTCCATTATTACAACCAGCCAGTGAGCCCGAAGAAACAGAAAAGAAAAAAGTCAAAAAGAAGAAGGTACCTAAAGAAACAACAGACGGCGAGGCAAAGCCAAAAAGTCCTAAGCAAGAAAAGAAGAAAAAAGCTAAAACAGAAGAAAAAGAAAGTAAAACTCCTAAATCTGAAACTAAAAAGAATGTTCCAGAAACAAAAAAGAACCAACCCGGTATTAACATGTTTTTGACAAAACTAAAATCTCCGTAAATCAGAGTATTGATTAATTTTAATTAGGTTTGAAATTATAAAATAATTTGTTTAAGTTGTGGCTATCGGCTTTACTTATGACTTCTGTTTCCTAAATCTCATATATTTTATAACAAGTCCTGTGTGAAATGGTCAGAAAATTGATTCCCAACTGATTATGCCACTTTTTTTCGTGTCATAATAACTGAAGTCCCTAAAATGCATGTAAAGCTGGCTTTGCCCATTTCATGGTGGAATTTGTTATATTATATTTCTATGATGGTGCGATCAAATCATAGACTGATACATAGTTCTAAATAATAATAATCTTATTGTAATGATGAGTACTACATATAAATATTTTTGTATCGAAATTGCCTTTGCTGTAAATATGAGTAGAATTCTGCTTAGTATGGACAATAGTAAGTATGTTATAGATAATTATTATTCATTAAACATATTGATTTATAGCAGCAAATTCTTTAATTTTTCTGAATCCTACACTACATAGACAATTTTATGCGTTTCGTTATATTAGCCCGCGTTTCCTTTGCAAAGACCTACAGTTGCCATCACGGATCTTGAGCGCTCGGCGTCAGAGTGGGGATCGCTTTGCGCATTCCATACATTAGCGAGCCAATCGTCTTCGTTGTTAGATACATGCAGCAACGCAGGGAACGAATTAGGAGTGACGTCTATAACACGATGGCGCGGCGACCCAATCACTGACACTTCCCCCCCCGCGTCTCACTTTAGAACACTAAAGAAACCAAATATTTGACTTTGCGCAACCGCTCAAGATCCGTGCAGCCGTGATAGCAACTGTACTAAAGGCTATCTAAAGTGGACGCCCGCGACGGCAATACGTCGCGCGTGATCACGCAGACGGTCCCCATCGCGGAAACCAGATTATAACCAACGCAGTGTCACTAGTTTATCCATAACGGTATGTATTCATGTTGATGGAGAACTTAAGGGCCAACGCTGCGTTAAGCAGGAGCACGCGCGTGTATCGTGTGGGCCGGTCCCTTATGCAGAAACCGGATTATTACCTGCGCAGTGTCGCTAGTTCAACATTAACGGTATACATGTAGTCGTGTCGACACATTAAAGTTCTTCTTTACTGTGTTATTACGTACGTAGCAAAAGAGAGCGGGTCGCGGCTGCCCGTGACGTGTGCGCACATTTGTATGGGACCGCACGGGGGCTCACATAACGCAGCGTTTAGCCTAAATATATTATAGCTTATTATAGTGGTGCAGGGCCCGGCTCCTGCGATACTCGCGCGAGTCACCGCATCGTGGCACGTTTGTTTAGTAGCACGCGGGCGCTTTACGCAGTTCAGCCCTAAAGAAAATTTGAATTTTGCGGGTTACCAAAATTTTTCTTAATTATTTCGGGCTGTACTGTAATAAAGACTTGTGGAACCTTAATTGTGAACTAGAAGTAAAGTTTTCCAGTTTATTCAACCGCACAGCGAGTACAAAGCGACAAAAAAGACGATTTTAAATATCAGTGTATCCGACAATACGAGGAATGTTCATTCATGGTCATTGACTTACGGTCACTTACCGCCTCCTAAATAAAAAACTACCGTTTCGAATTTCGATGAGCGCCTGGTGCGACCATTATTATATTAAATAGGTACCTTTTTTTGGTGGGAAATCATCAAATAGCTTCTCTCTTCTGGGAAAAGCGAGTCAGATAGAGAGTGTCAGACTTCTAAAAGGACTAAACTATGGCTATTCTGTGTTCCTGTAGTGTAGTTGCCCTTTGTGTTCTAGGGCCGCGATGCTATAGTTATCGGCACGGATGTTGAGCGCTAGCTTCAAGTTGCGCAGAAGTCAAATATTCTTTCTCTTTAGTGGTGTGATGTGAGACGCGGGGGCGGGGAATGTCAGTGATTGGCTCACCTCGCCATCGCGTCATAGACGTCACTCCTGATTCGTTCCCTGCGCTTGTTGCATGTTTCTAACAACGACGACGATTGGCTCGCCAATGTATAGAATGTGCAAAGCGATCCCCACTCTAACGCCGAGCGCTCAAGATCCGTGCCGGTAACTAGAAATCTCGATAGCATTTTGTGAAAGATTAGAATAGAGCTTTGAAAATTATATTGTAGCGACATCTATGGCGTTACATAGGAACTAAACTACGAAATGCTACATCGCACAATTAGAGCTATGGGCGCGATTTGAACACGTACAGCAACTCGAAATCATCTGTTGGGTACCTAGTTGCCCGGATCAGACCTTACACCCGTCTGGTCGGAGGTTCCTCCCTTTTGGAAGTGTGTGTGGCTTAGCGTTAGCACCCTGTTCCGCATGCCTCTAAAATATCAAAATGGAGACAGAAAAACGCAATTCATTTGAGATAAACTAATGCGCCTCACAATCAAAGATTGCATCGCTACTTACCATCAGGTGGGATCGCAGTCAAGCGTTTATATCAATTAAAAAAAAATCTATATCTCAGTCTGAAACTCAGCGTGGTCATTTATATTCGAGCGTCATTATTACAGACATAGTCTTTTTTTAAGATCAAAAGGTTCATTTTCTTTATATATTGAGAAAGTCCAATGAACATGATCTGTCACAGTTTGTTTCCACTGTAGTAATGAACTACTTATTATGTGTCGGAAAATAGAGTTTATAATTAACATTAATTTTTTAATTAAAAAGTCAATAAGTCATCATCATCATCATATTTCAGCTAAAAGTCGATCACTGTTAGACATAGGCCTCCTCTAAGTATCCCCACAACGATTTGTTCAATGTATCTTGCATTTAACGGACTCGCATGACCCACAACAGATCATCAGCCCTCCTCGTTTGGAACCAGCTGGCTTAAACTAGGTAATGACTTTCCAGTTACCATTCCCCAAATGCCAAGTACAAAATGTGGTAATAACATTACAGTACAATTCACGAATGATGGCGGCCGTGAAGTTTGCGCAGTAACATGTTCTAGGAACCAAATGGCGACGTGCGTGTGCGAGAAGAGTGTAGTTTGCGCGTACGTTCGCAAAGGCTAACTTCACGGCCGCCATCTAGGCTTGCAGAATAAATATAGATACATCGATATTTTCAATTCGATATATATCTTTGTTCGACTCAATTTGCTACTGCTTTTTAATTTGGTTCATATGATGATTTTTAAGTTGGTAACTCTGTCTTTATGTCAATGACATATGTGACATGTGTCAGTTCACAGTTCAGTAATTTCATTCTTAACATTCTTTTGTATATCTGACTAGGCTGTATGGGCTCGCCTCAGTTCCCTTTGCCTTCTTGCTTCGTTGGGAACGAGAAAATTAACCAAAAAAAATAAACATCCAATTCAACAATTGGCCGTCCGTTATCCGTATTAAAACCTCGACGCGCGCGTGTTTCTGCATTAATTTGTGTTGATTGTAGTCTAGAATCTAAATAATTCAATCAATAATCAATTTGAGCATTCCAGTACCTAATCCAATCATTTCTAGTGTTGTGTTGAAACTTTAAAAAAAAATTGACAAATAAACGAGAAAATTAACCAAAAAGTAAAGTAGATTAGACTATCGTACCGCTACCGATATATCCATATTTTTAAATGAAAATATTGATATCGATTATGATATTTTCAAAAATATCGATATCGATATATATCGATACTTTATTGCATTTCTGACATCTCTACCGCCATCATTCGTGAATTGTATTGTACCTGCGGAGAAATCACGTGGTAAGTGGCTGACGTAGATAGATCTATATTTAGGATTGCCCAGAGAGAAATGCACTTTTGATTTTGCGCGCATTTTTAAACAATAAAACGGTGGCGCGCGGGAGTTGTGTCAGGGCAAAGCGCGGACTTACATTGCCCGTGTGCCCCTGAGAGGCACATGACCTTGAAGCCTCGACTGCCCGTGTGCCGCTGAGGGGTACACGGGCAATCGAGGCAGCCGCGCACCTCAGTCGTTTAAGTTTTTGAAGTTTTCTCGTCTTTGTCTGTCTATGGTCTATTTGTATAAATTTATTTCGCTTCCCCATAACCTTTTCAACCTAAAACTAAACAGACCGTGTATCCAAACCATCAAAAAAAATTAAAAAAAAAAGTTGAAGTTGGATAAAAAAATAAATGTTGCGTAATTGTCAGTGTCGTGTTACGCTTGTGTAAACAAAAGTGTCTAAATAGTTGTAGTGGCTCGATTTGCTTGGTGTTTGTTTTATTTTCAAGGTAAGTTAACAACTAATACGTAGATATAAAGTTTTTAGCATGAAACACGAAATTTACTCGTCATAACCCGAAACTTGGCGGTACGGTTTGGCGAAAAATTTGAATTTTCTGTTGTCACTAATTGTCTTATTCATCAGCAATGGTAAACGCTATTGCTATGACTATTGTTTATTTAATAAGGATATTAGACTACCTACATTATTGTATTACTTTTATTCTAGGCCTAAATGTGAATTATAACGGTAAATCAACACGCAAAATTTAACGGTTTTACGGCGCGCGCCGCCAGATGTTTATGCAAATTAAAAGGGCTTAAAATAAATTATTTTGTATGGACGGGTGTATGGTATTATTTTTTTTCTTAATCTATATACCCTAAATATCGTAATTAAAACAAAAAAACACTATGTCATCGCTTTAGTTTTCGAGATATGATTTTTTTTAAAACAAGTCATGCTTAAAAAGCGCTTATCTCTGTGTTTACAGTATCATATTTCGACTCCGTAGTCGACGAAACATAAACAAAACTCTTAAATAGGACGCCCCATTCATACTAATCACAAAAAACATAACACTTACGAGTTACAATAACATCTTGACACTCAATGGATTGTTTATTTGAAATTCGAACCCGCGCGGCGGGAGGCCATAAAAAACGTCTCAAGTGGCGGGCATAGGTGACGTAATCGGCTGGGGGGCGGGGGCGAGCAAGCGGATAATTTTTGTCACCATAGGTTGTTACACTGAAGAGCTGCGGGCGTTTTGTATCCGCGCGTATAGGTGACTACTCGACGACTCTACAGTGCTTAATTGAAATTGCGGCACATTAGTGAGTGTCCAAGCACTTATTTAATTAAGCAATGGATTGAATGATTCGAAAGGACAAGATCAACGCAAAAAATGCAGCCTCGCGGTCGTCAAAAAGTATCACGGCCCGACGAAAACATTTAGCGAGTTACAGATTCGCCTGTACGCACGAATGTCGGAGCGCAAAGTCGCAAAGTTCATCAACTTTAGGATGGTCCAGATCGACACATCCTTATAAGATACGGTTGGTACAGGAACTAAAGGCAGACTTTGAATCGAGATTGTGATTTGTAAATGAAACGCGTGTCTCCACAAAAAATATTTTTAGGCAGTGGTAACATCTCCTGGCTACCAAAAAGCCCCGATCTCACTCCAGCAGTCTTCTTTTTGCGGGTTTACCTTTTAAAAGAGTACATTTTCAAAAGTACATTTCTTTCTGGGTCACCCTGTATAAGGTAGTTTAGGGTTATGTTCACTTGGACCTCAGGATCCGTCAACCTACTTATTTATTTTATCAAGTCAAAAAACTCGTTACTTATTTCGTAATGAGTCTAGATACCATAACTTTAACAATAAGTATAGCGGGTCTTTTAATTAAACTGTATGAGGCCAACAAACTTCTGTACATGCAGCACCTAGTAGCCCGACGAAGTCATGGTAATAATTGTGTTCCTTGGTCTTTACCGTCTTACTGGCTGCTGAGTTGACCGAACTTCACAAAGAAATACTGGTCAAACTGTAGCATTACCGCTTTGCCATATCTACCCATAGAATTATGTCGCGGGTCCGACTAACTCGCATTCTACAATTCAATAATTTTTTGAGACTATTGAGGTCGGCTTCGCGATTATTATAATCGCTTTTGACGTAATTCGGAAAGAGTTACTGTTTTGTAGTAAGATTATCTGTGATTTTTTTTGCTGTCAAAAAAGATTACAAATCTGTCATGGCTGTCATTCATTTTCATTATCTGTCGTGTTGCTCGTTGGCAGACGTTTGATAAATTTTGGTTTTCCTATTTTCTTTATAGTTTTTCGATCGTTGTAAATTATAATTGCCGCATTATTTTATTTTTTATATACAGTATCATAGTTTCAATTCTTAACGAGTTCTTCAGTGGTGAAAGAAATGCAGTGACGAAGGAATTAAGTCTCCTAAATCTGTAAGCGTAGATTCTAAATTTTTACTTGCCTACACCCTTTCAATAACTCGGCGTAAGCCTGAGCCACTGCACTCTTATTTTTTGGCTAAATTTGGATCGCAAACTCATGTTTTACTTGTTATATTTTATGAGGCAGAAATCTTTTAATACTGCGATTTCGTCGTTTCGTTTTGCTCATACCACTTGAATGAAGAAGCTACACGGCGAAGTAAAATTTCAGCTACATTTCTGTTTTGAAACGAACAGATTGATCCAGCATCTTTGTTTCTTGATTGATTGAAATTATCTATTGTTTTTCTCTTTTATTTCACCACAGAATTCATGTTTTGATAATATTGGCCTTGCCTACCATGGTAATAAAACATTTCAGTCGGTACTTATTTACATTTCACGTTTTCATGGTGTTATTAATGATCAAAATGTGAGTTGCTGGTGAACATCTTCAAAGTCATCTCTATTTTTAACTGACTTTTATCAATTCTACCTGACCTTTACCTT
Source organism: Mythimna albipuncta (assembly GCA_929112965.1). Classification (NCBI taxonomy): domain Eukaryota; kingdom Metazoa; phylum Arthropoda; class Insecta; order Lepidoptera; family Noctuidae; genus Mythimna; species Mythimna albipuncta. The sequence continues at coordinate 7,744,200 of OV815973.1, forward strand.
ATGATAAAATAACATTAATATTTTACTAATATACATTTTAAAATGTCATTTAATCTCTGGCATAATGTAGGTTGGTTTTTGTTTATTCACATAACATTTAAGATAAACACCACATCACACTCTCCTAATCAACATTGACACATTGACACCATTAATTCAAATGGTTGTGTTGTGTCTTGAACTTCTTCATTTCAGTATACTACATCTTCTGCCTCTTACCCTTACGTGGGGTTGGCTTCGTTTTTTTTCAGTATTACATTTACTACATAATAATATTTTTATTTATCTTGAACATTCCAGCTACCAACAGGGAAAAAAACAAGGAAATTTCATGGGTTAAAGCGGTAGACAATACTTATCCAAGATGAGTAAAATGTCAAAGAATAAGTTAAACTTGACCCTGCCGCCGGGGTCAATTGACACGGCTCCAGCGGTCACACCATCCAACATGACACCACAGCTGAAGTCTGCTACGGCTACAGAGTAAGTATTTACATTTACGTGTAAGGAACATATTTCAATTTTAAAGGAACCTTATTTTACAAATAAGAGATAATATAAATTGCATTGATTGATTGAGACAGGATTTGATCCATCTGTCATTCTATTATTTTTTATTTATAGCCTGTCCTGTCCCACTCCTTTTTTTTATGGTGGGAAAAAAATCATGCAATGACATCTACCACTCTTGGGCGGAGCGAGAGATAGTGTCAGACTCTTACTGACTAAACATCCCACCCCGTTCCTTCTAGCCTTCACACCGGGGCTTGAGCGCCCTTTTGGTTAACCCTGGCCCCAGTAGGCTTCGACCCGGCTGAGTCCCTGCTGTTGCTGACAACTCCTTGAGGAGCGCGGGAACAGTGCGCGCCGTCGACGACTTGGGCTACCCATTGCTCACTGTCCGCAAGCCCGCGCCTACGGTGGCCGGAAATCGGGATCAGAATCCCGGCGGCGGCGGTGGCGGCGGCTCCTTTGCGAGCATTACCGCTTCGCAGAAGTCGGCGACCGCCTGCCACTCCTCGCTCCGGACCAGGGCCCCAACCAAGGCCCGACGCGAGAGGTCTCCTCCGCCGGTTCTGTCCCATTCCTGGTCAAAGGCCTCCCTTCTCTATCCACCTTTCTCGCACCTGGCTTCTTCTTGCCAGTTGTGGTGGAATTTGTCTAGTTTGCCGTGCCATTTCCTTCCATCATTCTATTTATCTTAATAAATGTATAATAATATGTGGATGGTAATAATATTGTGTAATGGATTTTTAAATGGAATTTACCAAATTTTTTCAAGCTTATTAGCCAAGAGGAACATTGGACACTATTCACTGAGTTTATATTGGTTAACAGGCTTGTACCAAAGTTATACAGTTGCCAAAACGGATCTTGAGCGCTTGGCGTCAGAGTGGAGATATCTTTGCGCATTCCATACATAGGCAAGCCAATCATCTGCGTCGTTAGATACATGCAGCAATGCAGGGAACGAATTAGGAGTAACGTCTATGACGCGATGGCGCGGCGACCCAATCACTGACACTCCCCGCCCCACCTCTCATTTCTCACCACTACAGAGACTGAATATTTGACTTCTGCACAACCGCTCAAGATCCGTGATGGCAACGGTACTTTAGAGCTAAAGTAACCTTAATGTAGACTATATCTTTTGGATCATATTTAGGCATCTTCACCACTTGTCCCATTTTGAAACAAAGGTGAGTTATTATGAGTTTATTTTGAATTTTCACTAGTATATGATGAACAATGAATAACCATGTTGAAATATAAGCATAAGAACAATCAGCTCTAGGCATCCCACTGCCGAGACAAGCTTCTCTGTAAGAGGGAGTGTGACAATAGACTATACAAAGCCATTGTAGGGAATAAATTGTTTTTAAATCAATTTACATTTCTATACAGAAAAATAATAGGTATCTTACAATTGTAGAGAGCAGTGGTGGCCAAGTGGCCCCGACTTACGAATAGTAGGTCACGGGTTCAAACCCAGCCGGGCGCATTACTTTGTGTAATTTATTTCATTACTACTGCTCTCAAAACATCGTAAGGAAACAGGCATGTCCTAGAACCAAAGATTCGTAGACGTATGACGGTATAACATTCACTAATTTGTACTGGGCCTGCATGGTGGATTACAGTCCCTATCCTAGAGAGTAGGCCTGAGTCCCAGCAGTGGGAAAGTTATTAGGCTGATTTTGCTATGTGCTATATTCTTGACTTTCCCTAGTAAAAGATGAGGAATGCTGAATTAAGTTGAAATATAAGCATAAGAACATTGCCGGTACAGACTTCTCTGTGACAGGGAGTGGGATAATACACCATACAAGACCATTGCAGGAAACAAATAGTATTTAATTCAATTGGCCTGTCAACACAGAAAAATAATAGGTATCTTACAATTGTTGTAGGCGGCAGGGTTTAGCTGGGAAGTCCAAAACAAGCATTGAAGCTTTGACAGAGAGGCTGGAGCAAATTGAAATGGATGACACCCAGCGGCGCAGGATAGAAGTGTTCCTTTGTCAGAAAGAGAAGATCGGAGAGCTTAGTGATGATGATTTTGAGAAGCTGGGAGAGTTAGGTAAGCAATGATTTTGTAAGCGATAAAAAGCATTATTAACTTTCGAGCACTAACCTGTGCTTGGAGTGCCTTCCAGCATCAACTTTTTTTCACATCATTCAATGACTTCTACTGCTTTAGGGTGCAGCAGGAAGGCGTGTCAGACTTTGTTGACCAAAACCACCCCCGTGTTCATCTGGTTGCCCTTTGCGTTCTAGAACCACAGGTTCCTTTTTAGTTCCTCTTGGCCTTTAAAAGGTATCGGCCCTACTGAGCCCTTAAGGTTCTGCTGAAATCTCTTTGAGGCGTACATGGAACACTTTTTTTCTTAAGTTACATCTTGCAATCAGGCCTTCTGTCTATGAGAAGATTGCATTGAACGAAGAATTCCAGTGGAGTGATAAAAGAACGTAAATAAGTTCTTCATAAAATAATCTGTAAATGTCAAAAATAGGATCTTTAATGAAGTGCGAAACAGCTGACGCCGCGAAAACGCTGGGGGGTCCACCAGTAACATTCTCATTAAAAGTATCCTTCATACTAATATAATAGCTCATATACTGCAGATTTCCAAGATTCTGTATGTCTTTAGTCGCGTGGAATACTCTGCGTTATATTTGAAGATTTCCCACTTCATAAAAAAGAACCATTTTGTGCTGATACAGCACAAAATGGTTCTTTTTTAGTTGTTAATATAGCAATCAGTAAGTGATGATAATACAACATTAATATTTCAATTAAATTATTCCCAGGGCAAGGCAACGGCGGCGTAGTAATGAAAGTCCGTCACAAGTCAACAGGGCTCATAATGGCTCGCAAGCTAATCCATCTAGAAGTCAAACCAGCCATCAAGAAGCAAATCATTAGAGAATTGAAAGTACTCCATGAATGTAACTTCGCTCACATTGTGGGCTTCTACGGGGCATTCTACAGTGATGGGGAGATATCAATCTGTATGGAGTATATGGATGGTGGATCTCTAGACTTGATTTTGAAGAAGGCTGGGAGGATTCCTGAATCGATTCTAGGTATGTTAAATTCATTGTTTTACCTTTTTTTTTAATTCTACTAGATTTTTTCTTTTAATTAAGTGTATTCTGTTTCATTTTTTTTTTTATTCTACTAGATTTTTTTCTTTTTAATAAGTGTATTCGAAGTGTATCCAGACCCCGTAGCTATCTTACACGCCATTTAAATATTTTTCCGTAGGGGTTTCGAACCATGTCATTCCAGTCTTTTTTTTTTGGTGGGTCAAAATCAGCCAGATGACATCCCCCGACCTTGAGCGGACCGGCCCCGCGTTCCGAATTGCGTCAAAAGCCGACCAACGCGCAACATCACAAATAGTACTCAATAGTCCATAGATCTTCTGAATATTAAATTTAGTCGGATTCGCGATATAATTGCTTTTGACTTAATTCGGAACTAAGGGCGGGAGATAGTGTCAGACTCTAACGGACTAAAATATCCACCCCGTTCTTTCGTTGCCTTTCGTACCGGGGCCGAGCCTACCTTTCGGAAACAGATCATTGGCTCCAGTAGGCTGTGACCCTGCTGGGCTCCTACGGTTGCTGACAACTTCTTGAGGCGCGCGGGAACTGTGCGCGCCGTCGACATTTCATTCCAGTCTCATTATTTTTCCCATTTACTTTTTTATATTTTAGCCTATACGTTCCTATGAACAAAGACCTCCCCCAAATTCTTCCTGGTAAATACAATTTTTTTTTTAATATAAAGTAGTGCTTGATTGCGACCCACCAGATGGTATGCAGTGATGCAATCTCTGATGGTGAGGCGCTCTAGTTAGGTAGGAACCCAAAGGCAGTGTGTATTAATTTGGAAATTCAACTTGCTCATTTGAAAAATTTCATCAAGTTCACATGGTTTTAGATGATTATTTGATGAAATGCTTTTGAATCTCAAGTATTTTGTACAATCATACCTAAAATATACTAAACAAGAAATAACAGTAAAAATAAATCTTTTTCTGGAAATAGTATTAACATTGGTTATTAAATGAAATTAGCATTCCAAATGTTGGTTTGAGGAAGAGTGGTGAAAATATTTTGCTATCTCTTTTAAGTACACGTAACCTAATGGCGGTGACGTCACATTTTAGTATGTGCATCCATATACTGTTATTTGACAGTTTCTAACTTAAAAAATATTGAACGAATTAAAAAAAAAATATTTCTATTTGCGATTTAGGACATAGTTACTTTTTGATAGAAACAATAAAAACAAAAGGTCATGGTAGGTACTCAAAAAAAGTTCTTAGTATACATGTAGATGGATGGAGAGGGAGAGGGAGACCAAAGAAAAGATGGATGGATTGTGTGAGGGAATAAAAGGGAGTTAGTGATAGTGTGACGGGTGACAGGATAGAATGAAAGAAAAAAACGTGTTGCGCCGACCCCAAGTAATATGGGACAAGGGCAGGAAGAAGAAGGAGAATATATTTGCTTGCAGTATACCGCAGACCCCCCTTTTTTTTTTAGTTTAAGTTCTTATAATTATAGGGCAGGAAGAAGAAGGTAGGTACCCAATTGCACCCATTTTCATCCACTTGTATCTTTGAATGAGCGCGTAAATGATGGAATTCGCAATTGACGGCGCAGTCAGTCACCTTTAGATAAAGTAATTATTTCATGAGTAATTTATTCCAGTATGCAAAGGAAGTTTGTTTTAGAATGACTCGTGAAGTGAACAGTTTGTTACGGCGTATTTTACAGATAAAAGCATGCTCAGAAAGTAAGTGATCATGACTAATGTTTCTTAGTACTGAGTCATGTAACTTTGTTGCTTCGTCACACAATGCTGGCATTCTCTATGCATAATAACTAATCATGCAGTTTGTCTGAACGTTTATTGAGTTGACTTGTAATGTTTTTTTTTAAGTGATAAATCATCGATGAACACTTCTTGCCCTGAGTGCAGCGAGAGGCAGTGTTAGACTTTCATTGACTAAAACCCGTCTTTCAGTTGCGTTCCAAAACCCAGGGTCTTGGTCCAAAGCAAAGAAGCAACATACGAGTTGGTTTTAATCAGTAAAATTCTGTCACGTCCGCCCTAGAGCGGGAGAAGTCATTGAAAGATTTCCCACCAAAAAAAAAAAAATGAGCTGCGTTATAAACAATCGCGCCTTGGCAACTATGCTATCAACTTAGTAATATTAATGGTCGTTTAAATGCAAATATTTTGCATTTTAACCAGTTTTTCTTTTTGCGTATTATTGAAAATGAATTAGTTATTGTATTCAATGATATATCGTTATAGCACTTCGTTGTTTAAAGGTTGATGCACTTTAGGGACAGCAGGGCTTTGATAAAATCCTTCTACATTTCACACCATGGGTGGACAGTAACGGGTTTGTAAATATAGATTACGCTGCAGCCCAACGTCTCTGGATTACCATTTCAGCCACCATAGCCGTATGCTTGTGGACGGCGGGCGATGGGTAGCCCGCCGTTCGGCCGGGCCTGGACCGAGTCCACGCGCGCCTTAAAATGTCAGTAAACCGTAGGGGCCCAGCAGGTTCGAATCCTACTGGGGTCATGGGATAAATTAAAGTTTTTATTTTTTATTTTTATTTATTATGTGTAGGCTCGCGTGAACTCTTGGAACGAAAGGCAAAGCAGGAACATAGGAGTGGCTTAATCAGTAAAAGTCTGACACGCCCTCCCAATCCGCACAAAAGCGGGAGAAACCATTGGCCAATGTAAATTGTATCATTGTCAGTCATGTACTGGTTTATATCAATAAAAAAAAAAACTTATAAATTTATTTATTTAATCTTCATGCAACACAAAGTACACCATGTTCCACCATGTCCTAACATGTTCTTTCTTCTTTTATACCTTAAAGGTTGTAACGGCTGCGACTAATCGCAAAATATAGCCTGTAATTTAGCCTTTACACCATGAGGCAGTAATAAGACTTCACCAATCCAATTTACCAGGAACAATAACATCAGCAGTACTAAAAGGACTGAGCTATCTGCGAGACAAGCACGCCATCATGCACCGTGACGTGAAGCCGTCCAACATTCTCGTGAACAGCAACGGAGAGATCAAGATCTGTGACTTCGGAGTGTCGGGACAGCTGATAGATTCCATGGCCAACTCGTTCGTGGGGACTAGGAGTTATATGTCGGTAAGTTAAAACTGACATAATCGATATTCGTCATATATCGATAGTCGTCATTTATGTACATATAATTTTGTCTATAGTCTTCAATAATTATGTATGTATTTATGTATCTATTATACGGCATATGTATACACCGCTGAATTTTAATCGTTTTAATCCCGTGGAGGGTCGATCCGGTACATGAAACACTATCGATTTGTAAAGATAAAATTAAAAAATAAAGTACCTCTTCTTCAAAACTCGTATTAATTCACGCACGTACGAAATTAGTATTTTTAAGAAAACGTCAGCTGAGCGAGTTCAATGACCTGTAGGTACTTTGTACGCAACGCCGACTATTAACTACAGGTCATTGAACTCGCTCAGCTGACGTTTTCTTAAAGATACTAATTTCGTACATGGGTGAATTAATAATATATAAATAAATATCTTTACAAATCAATAGTGTTTTATGTACCGGATCTACGCTCTACGGGATTAAAACGATTAAAATTTAAGGGTATATATCTATGTATCTATTTAATTACTTACAGCATATGTATATATCTGTGTATATATTATAATATATAGTGTGCAACTCTAGTTTGTCACACCAACGACAGCCCTATTTCTTGTCCAGGCAATTACTGTCCATTCCAGAGATCACGGAATGCGATAAGGCCGCCCATTGTATGTGTGTTTTAGTTTCCTTTTTGTATATGTAATGGTGTACAATAAAGTGTATAATAAATAAAAAATAATCGAGTGTTTTCGCGTTATATTCCTCAGGGTCGTGTGTTAGCGACTGGGAACTCCATCTCGTTTAGCTCTTCAATCCCCATGGGTGACAGATGAACTGATGAGATGGATATTTGGGCGTGGATGTGCGACCCTGGTAGAATAAACGCTAGTGTTTGTCGGATAAATCCGACGACGATAAATGTAATGATTGTGGCAGGGGCGAGCACGCACACTTTTCCGCACTTATGTGAAAAATAGTAAACTGCGTAGGCTCGTAATTTACTAGTTACAATTTACTACTAGCAATAGAAATGAGTGGGTTTTCGTAAGAAGTAAGTGTATTGAAAAATATGTTTCTATGTTTGGTGCTCTCATCTTACTTGTGGTAATATGTATATTACAGCCGGAGCGACTCCAAGGCACTCATTACTCGGTGCAGTCTGACATCTGGTCGCTGGGGCTGTCCTTGGTGGAGATGGCCATAGGAATGTATCCCATCCCGCCGCCTGACGCCAAGACCTTGGCAGCTATATTCGGTGGACAGAACGAAGATCATTCTCCTGGGCAGGTTGGTATTCAGCTATAAATGATTGATTAGTTATCCTTACATATTATAAAATTGAGCCGCCCTACGGCTGTCTGTTTCCTAGCAACAACCAAAGATTTTATATATCCTAGTACTAGATTAACTACGACAAACTCAAAAGCGTCCCCGAAAAGGAAAGTTACATAGAGTCCTCTCATCTCGTTGTACTAGTGTGTCCATACACTAGCTACATACCACGGGACAATTTTGCTCTAAAGTAGTAAAATATATTTTTGGTACATTAAATAGATAACAATAATATATTCCACAACTATCACACAACGCCGTCTAGTCCCAAGCTAAGCAGGGCTTGTATTATGGGTACCAGACAACTGATAAACATACATATATATTTCTAAATACATACATATTATAGATAAATGATGATAGATGTGCAAGTTCAAAAACAATTAATTAATTAATATGTATCAACTGATCTCAATATGCTTACCAAAAGGGAACTGTGAGTTTTCTCTGTAATGATTAGGAAATAGCTGAGGTCTGTATATACCTTATATTGGTGTCACATAGTTGCATGGATTAATAAAAAATGAGAGAATTACCACCTACTAATTGATGTTGTCACGAAACTCATCCATCCTAGACAGCCGTCAGCCAGGCAGTTGTTGATTAGCCAATCAGGAGAATAATATTTTTATTAAGAATTCGAAGATATAATTATTACATCGCACAAATCTTCAGAATCCACGAGTAGTGGTTTATGGCCCATATCTTTTCCCAGATAGAAGGTTTGAGTCCCAGCAGTGGGAACATTAATAGGCTAATTATATAAGCCTATTTTTAAGCCAGCCCGCCCTGTATTTTGCTACCAATAACGATAGCGATATCCTCTTATGCGGCATTTGAGTATGAAATACATTATAGTGATAAAAAAATACCTAATGTGTGTGTACGTAAGAAGATCCGGCACCTATTTAGTTTATTCTTTTTGTGTTCGTAATTGTCAGAATAAGGTTTGTCTGAAAGAAAAAACTAATCATTTTATAACAAAACTGATGTTATTCATGAGAACAGCCGAAGATTGCCGAGCGGTCGAAGGTGCCCGATCTACGGGAAGATAAGATTAGTAAATTGGTACTTGATTTATTAAAAAAAAATATTATGCCTCCTCAGATATTTCTTAATTCATTAAACCCCAAGCGAACGCGCACCTATTGTCTTACTATTGTGTCTCTAATTACCACATAAAAGCTTTGTTTTTAATAATATAAAACTTGAACATTAGACAACAATTTTTTTGTAAAATTGCATCTGGGTGAAGCAAATTCACAAAAAATCCGTCTTCTCAGTCGTTTATGATGCCCCTTCTCTATGTATTTTTACAGGTAATTAATATATTTTAATTTCCGCATGAAATTCAAAACGATGTTTGTTGTCACCCTACATAAATAATTTGTAAACCAAACAAAACATGCCTAAAAAATGAAATCCCACAACCAGGATACCCATCACTATTACAAAACTTTACACAGCAACGTTTAACCATGTTGCACAATAAAAACTTGTAACAAATAGAAATACAAGTTTAACCCTATGTAAACATCGGCCATATTGTTTATTGATGTCAACCTAAGTGTTGCCCTTCATAATTTGAAAATTACTACGAATAGCTACTATATCTATATGAAATCATCATTAAATACAAGAATGTGTATACAATTTTAAGAAGCATTATTTTGAAATAAAAAAAATTGTTGCAGTTGATTTTATATTGCACACCTATCAATATGCATGAACGTGGACTATTTAACGATTACTTGAACAAGTTAAAAACTACCATCTATTTTTATTTATTTTTCTGATAGGAGGTCAGAAAGGGACACAGAGGATTTATCTCATTGTCTTGCACGGAACCATTTTTCCCTTTTGTGTGTCAATAACACACGTGAACTTTATGCTGATGACAATAAAGAACACTTTAGAGAGTGTAATATTCCTTGGCAGTCAATCTAGTCTAGTAGGATATATAAAATCTTTGGCAACAACCAAGAGGGTCTTTACCCGTTCACTGCCGGAACGCAGATCTACGCGCGACACAATGGCTTTTTAATTGTGTCTCTAATTACGGCATTCGAGAGGTTAACTCAAAAAGTGAATAGGTTACTTCTAGCCTACTCCACCGCGTCAGTTTGTCTGTATGAAAATGATAGACTTAAACTACTGAATGAATTTAAATGCAGTTTTCACTTATAGATAGAGTGATTAAAGGGAAAGGTTTTGTTAGGTGGGTTTTAGTCAGTAAAGGTTTAACATTAGTGCGTGTGGATACAACTAATGTTGAGCGTACGGCTGTTTTGGCGCATACATTTTTTTATTGTTATTCTGTCAAGGAAAATGTATAAAATAACAAATGTAAAAATGTTTAGAAAAGTTAGTCTTAAGTTTGCGCCTTTTCGGGCAAATAAAATGTTTTTCTTTCTTTCTTTTTCTTCGCCCATAGAAAGTGAGAGAGGGGGGTAAAAAAGGGTGCCTTAATGGTGGTGTGTTTGTAATTCCAGGCGCCAAACTCCCCGCGCCCGATGGCGATATTCGAGCTGCTGGACTACATCGTGAACGAGCCGCCGCCCAAGTTGCCGGCGGGGATCTTCTCCGACGAGTTCAAGGACTTCGTGGACCGTTGCCTCAAGAAGAACCCTGACGAACGGGCTGACTTGAAAACGCTGATGGTAAGAAGTGAATTAGTTTTGTAGGAATTTGAGTAGGTGTAGTGTGAGGAAGGTAGAAAGATAGTCCGAAGAGCACAATAGAAAGAAAGTTTATTGCGCTGCAAAGGCATCCTAGCAGGGTCGCCATGCAAAGGGCGGAGATGGTATAATGAAAGTCAGGTGTTTAGTAGAGTAAAAAGAACGTCTTTATTGGTAAACACAAGTATTTATAATACAAAATGTCTTACTCAGCGATCCTTTGTGCGAGTCGAGCTATGTTGCAGTTAGTTATAAAATGTTACGGTAAAAGTTTTAATTCATACATCACAGCGCTTAGGCACAGCACACAAGAGCTCCACTAGAGTAGAAGGAGTGGTAGAAATAAGATGACAGAAAACACCGAAAGAACGTAAAAGTATTAGAGAACTTATCGGATTATAATTAATAATTTGTTGACAATTTGACAGTTTAGAAAGACATGCATGTGTTGTTCGTTCACGAAAGCTGTAAAAGAAGTTTTTATAATAAAAATAAAAAAGTCACTGCAGTTTATTCTTAGGGCCTATTTCCCAGTTTGTGTCCAGAGGGCCTAAGCGTGGCCATGCCGTAAAGCCGTTCTACAAAAGCTTTTGACGTGCTGACTCGTTGATCTTGTGGTCGCTAGCGCGACTGCTGAGCCTGGGATCCTGGTTTCGATTCCTGGAGTGTTGGACATAGGCTTCTATATACACCGTTAAATTTTAATCGTTTTAATCCCGTGGCGGGTCGATTCTCGGTAGGTAGTTTGTACGCAACGCCGACTGTTATCTGCAGGTCATTGAACTCAGATGTTTTCTTAAAGAAATTAATTTCGTACATGCGCAAATTAATGTGAGTTTTGAAAAAAAAAGTACTTTATTTTTTAATTTTATCTTTACTAATCGATAGTGTTTCATGTACCGGATCGACCCACCACGGGATTAAAACGATTAAAATTTAGCGTTGTATATCCAAAACACGGGACCTATTTCTTCTTGGACATATTTCTCGTGCGTCTCGTATCCGTATCCTCATCAGATCACCAGTCTACTTTGTGGGAGCTCTTCCATCGTTGCGTTCCAAGTCTTGCCTGACAAAAAATTTAATATGACTTCTAGTTAACACAAACGACAATAGATGCGCAAACGCCGTTCGCTTGGGGTTGAATTAAATAAAAATTATGTACCATCAAAGACACTTCCGCCTGACCATAGCTAAGTTCATTTTCCAACAATTGCATGTTCCAAAGTGTAGATCTCTATGGAGAAGAACTTGCAAGAAATTCCATGAACACTCTTTAATATATCTATAATGCTTGGTTACATATTTCTTGTTATTTCTATTATAGAACCATGAGTGGATCCGCAAGGCGGACGCGGAGAAGGTGGACATCGCGGGGTGGGTGTGCAAGACCATGGACTTGATGCCCTCCACGCCTAACTCTAACGTGTCTCCTTTTTCTTCATAAGCTGCAAGAAGTGCATACTTTCATCAGCGAAAAAGGGTTAGAAATTGAAATATATATTTTTTTGTGCGTGCATGCATTTTATTTATTTTGTTAAAGTGGTATAAAATAATAAACGACTAAATTAAGCTGTCACTGTGGCTGCTAAACTAACCTAATCGTAAGAGTCAGAACCCCTGGATCGCTAGCGATATTTTATGTATACAAAAAAACAAAATTGATTACTTTTTGCTCTTATTTGGTCCTTCAAATATTTGGTAGCTCTATTGACAACGTGAAGAAAGTGGCCAGACATTCTGATGTCAGGATGTCTGGGCCATTTATTTTTTTCTTATTTTCTGACAATGCTAATTTATCTTTTTGTAAATCGTTAGTGAATATTGTTAGTGGTCCCGGGGGTTCTGACTCTTATCACATAATCTCCAAAGCATTACAGGTTTGGTTTTAGCGTATCGATGGCAAGAATAGATTATTTTTTCTAATCAAATTTCTTGCCTGGCCCAGTATTCTGCCACGGCCATGCTACTTAGGTGAATTACACACTATAAACACCAATTATGTGACTAATTAAATCTACACTATGATTAATGTCACATAAATTGTCTACTACTCTTACTAAAAGTAAGTCTATAAATTCAGCAGAATTCGAATTCTTAGCAACATTATGTATTATTGTTTTACAAATTGTAGTCATATTTTTTCTTGTCTCAATTCATCACATGCAAAATAAATTGCAGGTCAAAACATTTCCCAAGAGAAAGCGGGCGAAACAATCACTGAAGACGCTGGCGGTGAAGAATAGCTGCCCTGAGACCACGCGATGACAGAAAACAGTGTGTCAACTCTAGATACCATTGTCCAGTACCAGAATGAGCCACATGCAGGCGAACACTCCACATCATAGAGACGTGATCCAACTTCCTTGATACAAGCCTTCATTTTAGAAATAAACTTATTATTGGTATATTAAGACATTTATTCTCTTAACACGGAGTAGGCAACACATGGAGTGCTCATGAATGCAAAAAACAGAATGACGATGACGCGTGATGATATCGCGCAGTGACTTACGTTTGAGGTGATATTGTCAGCGCTTGATACTCCATTTGACACTTTCTCCGTGACATTAACACATCGTAGCTCGTTGGTACTTGATACATTCGTTATTATGCTGTACTGGAAGTTTCCTACATCTAGTGTTTTTAGAAAGTAGATCAGATTTATTCTACATATCAGGGTCGTCACGTCTCATATCAAATGTTTCATTAACACATTAGTACAACTCTTCGGGAGACATCCTGTCATCGAATCGAAATTCAAAATTAATAATTTAATTTATAGAATTGGCTAAATTTTAAGGTACTAAAATCTGTAGGGAATTATTGAAAACAATGTGTTACGCTATCGCTATGAAGCTGCTTGAGTAGTCGACGACACAGTCAGCCTTCTGTCGACATCAATGTCGATAAGAAAAATATATCGAATACAATAATCGAGAACATAATCGAATTAGAAGTGTAACTGTTTCATCGGCTACACATCGAAGGTATTGACTTTCCTTTTCATATACTGGCTATATGATTACGAGAAAGTTGTTAAAAAAAGGTAAATGTGTGTACTGTAACCAATAGCACGGTGTCAGATGATAGATAGGGGTATAATACTAAAACATAGTGCATACGTGGACGAACTAATCGAGGTTTTATAACAAAAAAAACGACAACTAATCGATAAATGGTCAAGTAGAGTTGATTTAACTAGTCGCAAGTCGAAAAAAATGTTAGTAGTGTTTTGACATATTTTTCTTTGCTGAAAGTGCGTAATTCATGTCAGCTGGTACCTGTTATTTGAATAGATTTCGGATGCGTTTTATTCGACGCGTCCGGAGCGTTGGAATACTCAAACGGCTGCGCGTGCGCGGGCGTGGGACTGTTCCAAAACTCAAAAGTATCATCTTATAATCTGTAAAATAGAATGCATTTTTTAGAGATTACACGAAAGATAAAAAAAAAACGAAAAAATAAAAAATCGTAGGTATGTTTTTTATATTATTGACGTGATGCACTTTTTCCGTTTGGTTTGTTGTGTTATTTGCTTCGTTTTAGTATGTCCGCCATTAATTTCCCCGCCCTGTCCCGAGCACCTAGTGTAGATAGGCACAGCTACTCACTAATGTAATGTGTTTGCGTTGTTGAATGTACGAGTGAATGATATAGTTCATTCTGTATTTGACGGGTTCATTCATTTCGAACACGATTATTCGTTGTAAGTAGGTTGTAGTAACACTATTTTGAATTCGAAAGGTTCGCGCGCATTTATGTTGATTCGCTGCACTATTTAACATTGATTTTGAATTCCCAGCGTATGTACACCTCCTTCGCTTTGTGATCGCTATTATTTGCCTGGTCTTCCTTTAGTATTTAGAGATTTATGTGATTTTGAGATATGTATTGTGTGTTTCAGGGTTTGCGAAGTGTTTTGCCTTTTATTATTATACCCAGCATTTAATATTTGTATTATTGACGGTGCTTTTATGTTATCACTGGTGTAAGTGATTATATTGAGAAAAAAAAGTAAAAAAAAAGATTTTTGTATAAATGGTCTACTTGTGATTGATAGGTAGGTTTTAAATATTGTTTTTTTTTTTTCAATAAAAGTTTGTAATCATTTGTCTGTAGTCGTCGTAATAGGTTAAGTTGATCGTATAATGTAGGTATTGTATTCCAAAATTATGTTACCTGTAATTTACAATGTGAACAAGTAGGATGGCGAGACCTCATTCTTAAATGAAGTAAAGTCAATTACATAGATGCGTTTCTGTATACAACGCGAAAATACTCCGCTCTCCATTTCGTAAAATAGTGAATAATAAATGTATACTGGAATGTAGAAGCTACATTTATACTCCATTTAGTTAGTAAATAATTTACTTGTTTCTCTATATTTGTTTAGGCCTGTGGGTTCACTTACTATGTTAATGTTTTATTAAAAGTTCTATTATTATGTATGTATATCGTGAATAAGAACATGAGGTTCGGCCCCACTTAAGTTTAGTTATCTTTCAGTATTAATTATGAACGATAACCGACTTCCAAAGACAGAAAAATTAGGTTTAAACTTTTTAAATTGTGAAAATATTCAGACTCGAATTACTGTGTTTGTGATTAATTTTAGGATTAGAGAAATAAAAAATAACGAACAAAAATAAACTCGGCATATTATAAAATTGTTTTTACTTTTGTTATTGTTAATTCAATATCAACAGACTCGGTAACAAATAAATAATGGAAACACCAATATCGATTGTAATAATAAGTGATATTTTTAGAATTATCGATCTGATAGTTAAAAAGTATTTTTTTATTTATTTATTTGACTAAATGCTTCTTTATCGAAGACGCTTTTACATAATTATAGTCATTTTACAGTTTTTTAATGATTTCAAGGCACATTGTAATGAAAGTACTCGTTTTAAAATTCTATCACAATCGATCTCTAAGATCTTGCGTTCACCGAGGCGATTTTCATGTTAAATCGATAATCGATAAACGGTTTTACTCGATTTTGTGATGACGCCTTTTGAATGTCTGTTCGATATTATCATATCGTAATAAATCAATCCATGAATGTAACTCCAGTTTATTTATATAAGCTTCTTCGTAAGATACGTCTGTAGTTAGGTACTTATGTACAATTAAATGTTATTTAAAGCTGACTGTTTGATTTATTTTCCCAATTTTGTAGCGTGCTAATGTTTGCAATTAACTCAATGAAAAACTTAATAGCAGAAATTATAATTGCTGGGTAATAGTAGGCGGTGACTCGTTGAGTCGGCGGACTCGCCCCTGGCGTTAAAAATTAAAATGAAATATGCGAAGTTGAATTCCAAAGAGGTTGCAAGGGGTGGGTTCTCCTTGGCCCTCATTATAAATGTGCGTAAATATTGTTCTGCGGAGGGACTTTTGTCGGGCCTCATTAAGAAGCCATTACGTGTTCAAGATTAATCTGGCTTGACTTTTACGTTGAATGTCATGAAATACAAAGAAATTAATTACCTTGTCTCCAGAAACGAAGCGTGGACTAATTTAGAAGTGGGCGAAGGCATATCGGCGAAGCTTTTTTCTTCCATAATTTAAAAAAAACGAGACTGCGACTGTCGCAACCCAGTGTTCGACCACATCGTCGCTTAATATAAGGTGAAATAGTGGTCAAACGCGAGCCAAACAATTATAAAATAACCCTCGTTCTTAATTCCCCCTCGTTCGAAACCACATGCGAACGCCGGCGTTCGCTCTCTCCGTCTTTTTATTGTGTCTCTAATTACGGTATTCGAAAGGCCTCGCCTGTGTGAGGTCCACGGCCGTAGCTAGAGCGGGGGGGGGGGGGGGGAGAGGAGGGGGCATTAATAATATTCCACAACTATCACACAAACGCCGTCTAGTTCCGAGCTAGAGCTTGTGTTATGGGTACTAGACAACTGATAAACATATTTATGCAATAACACATACCTACATATTGTAGATAAATTACACCCAGATACAGAACCCACGACCTCCGGCATAGCAGTCAGGGTCACTAACCACTAGACCAACAGGCCAGTCAAAACATTGTGGGGCAATGCCCTACCTTGAAATTACAATGCCTCACTTCACTCTCCCTTATACGTGGATCTGTAGGTACATCCAAATCTGGAAGATCAACGATCTTGTTCACTTGTTCTTCATCATTGAAAATTTATGATCTATGCTCATGTTTTGTCACAGATTTTTTTTCTACGAATAGCTTTGGCTTTGGCTTGATTATTGAATGTCCATCACTGATCCAGAGGTCATTGATAGACATGGTGATTGATTTAGGAGCCTGTGCTTCGAGGGCAGATCAATTGTGGTGTATTTTTTTTACTTCCGCCCTACCTGTAATCAATGCTGCCGTACCTCAAATTCGATACTAGCTGCAGCCCTGGTGAGGTCCCTTTGAGTGCGAGGCTCGAAGATAGGTGAGTTTTAATTAATAAAAAAAGGTATATGATATTATTTCTAACGACACAACATCCACTGCTCAAGTAAGCCGTTACCCCACGTTCGAATTTGTTCGCAACGCCAACTACTACCTTCAGGTCATTGGACTCACTCAGCTGACGTTTTCTTAAAGAAATTAATTTCGTATATCATTCCAGTTGCATCATCAGATCAGCTTCACGTCATAATGATTTTGCATTGTCATCTGATTTACACATGCAAGAAAAATTTCAGCCCAATCGGTAACCGGGAAGTGGGTCAAAAATTTGCAAGATTTGATGACAGACAAACATCGGGATAGATGAAACTAAATAAAAGCTTGTAAAAGTTCAGCGCACGCAGTGTAGTTCTAGCTTTATTTCGAATTTGTCTTTACTTATTCTTTTTACGCTGTAACGGCTTATCGGATTTCGATAACCTTGGCTTACGAATAGGCTAAGTCTAAATTACCTAGGACATAACTATTGGATAACATTTTTTTTTTTTTTTTGTTTTCGAGGGGAAACCTTCAAAAGGCGCCCGGACTTTGGGGATAAGTCCGGGGAGTGTGGGATTTTTACCTCACTAAAACCACCCCGGTGATCACCATCAGCACATAGAAGGGGCCCCGTTACCTCTCAAAAGACCATTCCGGAACCCCCTCAGTGCAACGCCTGTAACGACACATCCCTGAGGAGACTTTATAACGGTCTCCCCTGACCCTCTTTATGCACGGCAGCACGTGATCACTGTGCTACCGTCTTCCCTGGAATCCCTCGATGAGCGAGTAGAGTCCCCACTCTGCGCGCCCATGGTTCCAAAGTCCCACTTGCATTCAATGCAAGCGGGGTTTCGGCGTGTTAGGCATCAAGGCGGTTGCCTCCCCGACGCCTTCTTCTCCGAGCGGGATCGGCCCTTTCACGATCTCGCTCAGCCGCCTCAACTATTGGATACCTAACTATTTTTTATCCTAGTAGTAGCTAGGTATGTTCCACAGATATCCGACTATCAAGCGAGTGAAGCCGTTGACAAAAGCTAATAGTAGGTACCTACAATTGCTGGAAAATAACAACATATTGTTAGAGACAGATAAGGACGTGATAATAATATCGCAGATAGCAGCTATCTGAAAGTGGTTTGCGCTAGTGTTGCAAATAGAGTGCAAAACGATAACAATATTATTCCCACCACTGACGATGAGTAGGTAAGAATCGAGCCGAGTTAGAAACTCAAAAAATGAAATGTTTGGTTGGATTCAGAACAGAGGTAAAGTCCACGCCTTTGAAAAGGTAGAATCCTCCGGCCAGACGGGTGTTATGTCTGGTAGGCGACTGCCTGATAGTTGATATCGGGCTGTCGTATATTTTGACCTCTTAGTTTGTTTCGGTGTTTCTTCTCACCTAGGAAACACTGCCTCATCTAGTTTAATTTTGATGATTGCAGATTGACGAAAAAATTGACGTGTAAAAGTGTTTTTATAAAACCTATTTGCAAAATTAAATATCATTTATCATTTAAATATCCAAATCGCGTGGACAACTTTGATTATTGAATGCATGGAAATTTCGTTATTTTGTAGTTCTTATGTGACTTATAGATATCGCTACAGTAGTATAAAATAAATGGTTTCAAATATTAGTTGATTTTTTTTATGGAGTTGTTGCGTGAGGCCCCGGGCGGATGCACTGCTAGGCACCCCAAAAGGCCGCCACTGATCTGGTGAGGGTCGCGGGAGTCCGATGAATAGGTATAGTACGTTGGGGCAAGATCGGCATTGGGGTAAGAACGTATAAATATAAATTATACCACTTATTTAGCTTTATTTTTAATTCTAGTCATATTGCGTGACGCGTCATTATGTTCCGCCTTGCCCAGCAATGTGGCGGGTATTAAAAATAAAGCGAAATAAGTGGTATATTGATTTATACGTTCTTACCCCAATGCCGATCTTCCCCCAACCTACCTACCTACGAGACGCATAGCACTGTGGTTGTTGTTTCTATGTCCAGTTGTGGGCGTCTATTGGATGAAATTATGATGACATTAGAGAATTTACGATTGGGCTAGATATACGAACAGTCTTATTTCGCAGTCCAGCAACCTTTTGACGACCGACTAGGTACTTACTCGTACTTACTTATCTAGATATTATCACAAAATAAATAGGTACAGAAGACAACCTCATGTAACTATGTACTTCACTTTCTATTCCTACGCTCGGTGGACGCACGATAATGAGCGTTTGAGCCAGAACAGCCCCCTTAGCCAAGTTACAACCGTTTCGCTTACGCCGACCGCTTCAAGTTGACCTTGCCGCCAATTCTTTTGTTCTGACCACGTGACTGAGCGTTAAGATGACGTCATTCCCGTAAATTTGAAGCTTTCTACAAGCGTTAACTATTGCAGATTAGCTACTTGGCTAGGGGTACTGGTTCGACGAATTATCCGAGCGAGACGCGACCGAGATATCGTGTCCGTGAGCGGTGTCTATGTGTGCGTTGCTAGAGCGCGCTTTGTATGTAGATTGACTTCTGTACCTATCTATTTTGTGATATTATTGACGGCGTAATGGAAGAGTTGGATATTTGCTTGTTAACAGACATTCTTATCGATAAGATTAGCTACTAACTAAAAATGCTATCACGTTTTGGTGATAAATATTAGTAGGTATTGATAATTAATTTATTTACGAATCGTAAACGAAAAAAGTTTAATCAGTGCGCTGTGTGTGAGTTGTTTTTAAGCTAACCGGCTAACGCGATCGAATCGTTTACCGCGTTTGCCTCTGTGATTGGTTCAGAGTTTGGAGCGGGCCAATCGCAGCGCCGAACGTCATAAACGTGTTGATCACGCTAACGTAAAATAAACTCGCACTAGGCACTCTGAATCTAGTTCTTCAATTTTACTCATCTCTGCGTCACTGTGTGATGTGTAGGAAGCGAATTTGTTCCTCACCATGAAAATGATAAAGAAAATAGTATTTTTTTAAAAGAATTTTATTATTTATTTATGTGATTTACATCAAACAATAAGGTTTTTACTTCATCTAGATGTAACTAAAACTTAGTAATACAAAGAAAAAAAACCTTTGTTAATACGCAAATAAATTTTATTTGTAAAATTGTACTCTTCACTTAATATTTAACAGATCGAGGTTATTGACTTTCCTATTCTTATTTGGAACGCATAGTACCAACCTTTTTTAGGATTCCGTACCTACCTATATTATTACCTATATATATTATATTAGGTATTATTATGTTAGTTTATCTCAGAATCCTGAGGTCCAGCCCCCCTAGATCTTTAAGTCCTGATAGTCCTGAAGGTTATAGCTATCACCAAGTTACAAACGTTTCGCTTGCGCCGAACGCTTAGAGTTGACCTTGCCGCCAATTCTTTTGTTCTGATCACGTGACTGAGCGTTAAGACGACGTCATTCCCGTACATTTGAAGCTTTCTACAAGCGTTAAATATTGCAGATTAGCAACTTAGCTAGGGGTACTGGTCCTTTGGCGTATGCCCGTACAAGGAGCCGAAACCAACTCGCAGAGGCCCTTTAGACACTTTTAATAGAACGTGATAATAACCGACGATTATCCCTGTATGCGCTATACCTCCCTATTCCTGTATGCTTTACCCAAGGACAATCTCCGGTTGGTAAAAATCTATTGCAACATATGGAAAACAAAGATAATTGGACGGTTTTTGGAGTCTTAATTGGACTGGTTACCAGGGACTATATTAAGACTATGGCCCCTGCCTGAACAATGTTATTTATATCCATCGATAAAAAGGCAGGGGATGACATGCACACCCAACAAATGGGCCCCAAAACGGTCGCTAGCATGAAGTGACGTAGCAACAAGAGGGCAACATATCCTGATGTGCTTGAGGAGTGGAGAGGTATACCACGGCTATCAGGACAATCCCGGAAGTACGGTCAAGATCCCATCACCCTAGGCATGTTACGGGCTTACGGCAAAGCAAACTCTACCAATACAGACCTACGGTTTATTGGAGCGCGCAAGGCCCACCACGACGTCAACGTGGAGAAACGGCGATGGGGTTATTATTATTATTTTCTTTCTTAATTTTTTACACATATAGACAAATACATTTTTAATTATTTTTTTTATGAAAATATACAAAAAATCTTGCCTTTCCATACTTCCTTGCGGTCATCAGTAGTACACACCGCACACCACAGGTTTGCGCCAGTTCTCTTTAGCCATGGACAGCGGGGTGAGTCCCTTGTTCACTGGGACCACATCGCGGTGCATACCCACGTCGGTTTTGAGAAATTATTCTCTGAGGCTGCACACCTCGCGGTTGTGTAGAGTCTTTGCATTCAAAAAGCCTCGACCTCCACACTTCCGCGGGATGTACAGTCTCATCACCGAAGATCGTGGGTGTTGCATCCGATTTGCGGTCAGCAATGTACGGACCCGCCTATCCAGAGCGTCTAACTCAGTCTGAGTCCATTTGAGTATGCAGAAAGAGTACGTTAAAACTGGCATGACCCAACCGTTGAAGGCGCGCACCTTATTTCCGCCTGACAGAAGGCTGTATAAAACTTTCTTCAGGCGGCCAAAAAAGCGCTCCTTCAACGTCTGCTTCATGTCAGCGACGTAAATGCCTAACGCTTCCGACATACCCAAATACTTATAAGATTCTGTTTTCTGATGGCACTACTGAAAGTTTCAGTTACCTTCAGTAGTTCCATCAGTTGCGAATTGTTGTGGGCAAAAAGTTTCAGATCATCCATGTAAAGCAGGTGAGATAGGACCTGACCACCTCTTCTCAACCGATAGCCCAGACCTGAATCCTCCAGCAACGTGCTTAAAGGATTCAGGGCTAAGCAAAACCAAAGTGGACTCAAACTGTCGCCCTGAAATATTTCCCGTTTGATCCATATTGGTTCATCATTCCCCTGGATCGGTCGACATCCTGGATAGCGAAGGACTGTTTTCCATTGCTTCATACATGACTCAAGGAAGGTGCGTAGAGTTGCATCTATTTTATACAACTCCAACACCTTCATGAGCCATGTATGTGGAAGAGTCGTAGGCCTCCTTGCGGAATCGACGAACCTGTTGGCCTATGGCCATGTCTATGAGGAGTAGCTTCTTAGTGCCGCGGGATCCGTTCCTACATCCATTCTGAGAGGCAAACATAATTGAGTTGTTCTCAATGTGTAGAGTAATTTTTATTATCATTATTATTAAGACTCCGCTGTCCGTCCTCGCTTAATCTCTGTGACTTATTGTGACGGACGGGAAACTACGGAACCCTACACTGAGCGTGGCCCGACACGCTCTTGGCCGGTTTTTTTAGGTAGGAAATCATCGAATGACTTTTACTGACTGAAACTACGCCAGTGTCCTTTAGTTGCCCTTTGCGCTTTAAAACCACGTGTTTCCTTTTCTGCTCGCGGTCCTATCGGACATTGGCCCTGGGCCTCTACGGTTTGCTGACATCTCTCACGCGTGTGGCCGTCTTCATCGTAAGCATTACTGCTTCACAGAAGAAGGCGACTGCTTGCCATTCCTCCTCGCTCAGGATCAAGGCTTGTACCAGGGCTCAGCGAAAGAGTTCGCTGCAGCCACAGAACAGATATAAAAGGTCATAATGGCCTTATGGGCGGGACCGGTGTGCCACAATGTAAGGCAATGCTCATAGTTCAACTGTCAATAGCAAACTTGCGATCTAAGTACCTACCTATGCGTGGTCTGTTGCGTAATCCGCGTTCATATTGGTTTATTGCCTGTAGTGGAGTTAAAGGATGTGAGACAAGTGGCGACACTCGTTGTAGTACAAATCGGAAAGTATTTCCTTTCTAACCTCTTTCATCTTTTATCCGCCCAAGCGAGGTACATCTCCACCGTATCCACCATCGTGTCCTCCGGGCGGTCCACACAATAGCACCCGGGTGTTTCGTCCGCCTGAATCGAATGCAGGAACCTCCCGAGCAGTACCGAGCTTACCGTGTCCGATGAGGACCTCCGTCATCCGGAAAGTGAGAACACCGTGACTCTCCAGCCGCTCCTGAAACTGGGGAATTGGTGTTAGTGCCATGATTATGGAGTGTGTAGGTACTTGCCTAATATCTACGAGTAGGACCTATCCTAGCAAGAATAATACAAGGTTATTTCTAAAACACTAACCTTGCAGGGCTGTATGTATTTCTCTAACATCATAAACAACAACTTTGTTCTATGAGTTTTACAAAACATAATTCACCAAAAACATACCTTCAAGATTTCGTTGTTCTATCTAACACATTTCAACTCTGTATTTTGCTTTACCTACCTAAGTCTGTATGACGCTGGCGCCGCGGCGCCGGCCGGACGCGACGACGCAAGCGTAGCCTATTGCTTGCTTCGCATAGACTTTGTAATATTTAGAAAGGGCTTATGTTTAACTTACCACCAGATATAGTAACATATAAAAGACAAAAATAGTAAATGATCACCAAAATTAAACCTACATTTTAATGTAAAATTATAACCAGTTTTAACATCTCGCTATCCTATTTAAGCAAAATGAATCCAAATAAAGCATCGGCAGAACCCCATGGTTACGGAGATATCAGTAGTTATTCAGAAGGTGACGGGGTCTGTGTTCGCTCGCTTCGCTCGCTCACTACGACCCCGCCACCTTCTTCTAACCTAAATCTATCCGACCCGGGGTGCCCTAAAATTCCACTAAGATAGATTGTTGATTAGACAAAGTATCATCTTGCTCTACGGGGCTAAAAAGAGCGCATTAATTTGCTCGCTAAGATTTGGTTATCATTTACTACATTTGGTGTTCGAATACAATTTAAAGTACAGTCGTAACTAAAATACTATTGTAACTTTAGGATTTCATTTTTTTGGTGTCAAGTAATATATTTTTGACAAAAGAACTAAGGGTACTAAAGCGTTTTATGGTGGTCATTATATTTAATCCCTTTAGAAAGTTCAATTTTATTTTTTTTGTATGTATTGATGAACTAAAGTATGATAAAGTCATAAAACAAAAGTTGTTGTTTATGACGTTAATATAGGTAACGTAGTCTAGGGGTGCTATTCTCTAAGAAAACAGCCTTGAGCGCAGCGCTGGCCGCAGCGACGAAATCCAAATAAGGGCATTGAATTAACAACCCAATGCCTCTTTACATTGGATTGTTAATTCAATGTACTGCGCTCACGACCTTTGCCAGACAGTTGCTAGTACTAAACGAATAACCCTGTATTCATTGATATAGTAGAGAAACTGTTCGATAGAAATAAGTACCTACGCGGTAAACATGTTCAAACAAAGAGCGTCATTTCTGTGATAAACTGATAAGCCAGTAAAATGTACATATTCCGTGCCAATAGGTACTGAACCGAACAGTGCCAGTTGTATCACACAAATGAGTTGACATGTTATTTTAAAGTGCTACGTACATACTTGTGAATATTATTATTAAATTATGTGAAAACTGACTCTAGTTAGGTTTACATATTTAAAAGGGATTTTTTAACGAGGACTGAAGGTGAGTGTCAGATTCAGATTCAGATTCAGATTCGTTTATTCCTTGTAAAACATAGGTAGGTACATTTCAAGTTCTTATTTAATTTTCATTATTTTTATTTTCATTTTTTTTGTTCTTGTTTTTTTTTGTTTGTGTTTAAAAATACCAACCAATACTTTTTCGTAATTTATCATCCTTTTCGGTTTTTAAGTATTTACTACCTACCATATTTTCTCTGGTCTCGCTGTGTTGTTGAAATCAGCATGAGTATAGGTTTTTGGTTTTGTACATTATCATTTTAGAACTTCCGTGTTGATAGACGCCATTATCAACATATATGAGTACACTAATATAATAAAGAGGTAAATTTTGTTTTTTTGTTTATAGGAGGTAATCTCTGGAAGTACTGGTCCGATTGCTAAATTTTTTTCACCGATATAAAGCTGCTTTAGTCTTGAGTGACATAGGCTATATTTTATGTACGCGGACGAAGCCGCGGGCAAAAGCTAGTTAGCTATAATAACCAAGTGTCACACACACGGCTATAACTAGTGTTGCCAGGTCTGTTTGGATAAAAATCGGGACAGATGGCAAAACAAAACGGGATTTAGGGTTTTAGATCGGGACAAAATGGGAAATCATCCAATGACTTTTTCCCCTCTGGGGTGGAACGAGAGGGCGTGTGAAATTTTTACTGATTAAAACCCAGACTTCTTCAGTCGTTCTTTGAGTTTCAGGGTTTTTGATTTATCGGGACATTTAGCGTCCCGATCGAATGCAAATCGGGACGTGTCCCCAGACCCCTAAAAATCGGGACATCCCGCGCAAATCGGGAC
The DNA here is from genome assembly GCA_929112965.1 of Mythimna albipuncta. Taxonomy (NCBI): domain Eukaryota; kingdom Metazoa; phylum Arthropoda; class Insecta; order Lepidoptera; family Noctuidae; genus Mythimna; species Mythimna albipuncta. The sequence goes on from OV815973.1 coordinate 7,769,698, forward strand.
GCCTGGCAACACTAGCTATAACCATTACAAAGGCAAGTGCCTAAATGTAATTAAGTAAACAAATATCTAAGCTATCCTAGTAACTAAATAAGTACTTAGTAATATGAATTGATATTTTTGTGTTTTTTTTCCTTTTAAGTTAGTCAGTTAGAGACTAAATTCTAACTAAACATTAAAATTAAAATAGAAAAAAAAAGACGCCGTACAAACTGACAGCGTATTTCCAAAATTAATGTTCGTATCAGAAAAAATAAGTTAAAGGTTTCATTATCCCCGAAGTAGCCTAAAAAGGGCCCAGTGGAATTTCTCGTTTTCTCATCGCCAATTCTTGTCCTGAGTAGCTTAAATGGTGAAAATTCGCCTACGTTTACCCACTAGTGTAGTAGGATCTCTTGGCAGAGGCGTAGCGTGGACTAATTTAGACGTTTTTAGCAAGGCCTTTTTATTTCATAAATTCGACAACGAGACAGCCACTGTCGCAACCCATTGTTCGAACACATCGTCGATTACCATCAGGTGAAATAAATAGTGATCAAACGCATGTCTTTCAATTATAAAAAAAACCCTCGTTTGCCCTTGCTTGTGCCCACTTCGCCCACGCCTAGCTACGCTACTGCTTCTCGATCGACGCGCTATCGCCCGCGCAGCCGTCCGACGTCTGACGAAGACAGGCGAAGGCACTCGAACAGTACTTATCAATTATTATCATTATCAAATTGATATTTTTATAAATGGCTGTAGAGTCGGAGCGAACGTTCGGTTTCGGTTTCGGTCGAGTTTCGGCAAAAAAACGAGTTTCGGTTTAGTTTCGGTTTCGGTGACAAACCTTTGGCCCACTGGCCCCAAAAAGGGCATTGCGTAGAACTGTCTCCAAAACTGACACAACCACAACAGCAACAACAACAGGTGTCATTCGAAGTGTCTAGTTGAGTAAAGTTTTATTATTATAATTTAACTAGACGCTTTCAATGATACCTATTGTTGTTGTTATGTCATTTTTGGGGACAGTTTTACGCAATGCTCTTTGAGCAATAATTTTGCAGAATCGTACAGAGCTCTCAAAGATGTGTCTTTGAGAGCTCTGTACGATTCTGCAAAATTATTATAAAAATATATGACAGTACTATATTAAGAGTATATTTCCGATCCAAAACACTTGGGTTAGGTTAGTTCAAAATATAATTTTATAAAACCTAAATCCCATGCTTTAGAGATGTGTCGTAGTAATAAAAAACACACTATTTAACTAGACTCTTCAAATGACACCTGTCTCTTGCCTGTTGGAGGGTGGGGACCGTGCCCATACAAAATCCGGTATCCTCCTTTCATAACTGTAATAAGAAAAATCTCAAAGTTATAAGCTTGTTAGATCAGCAAAAAACATAGTCATAGTAAGCGGGCCATCCAGGTGACTGCGGGGTTGTTTTGCACTTGCACCTAGTTGTTTTCGCTCCGTCCAAGAGCGAAAGATGTCACAAAATATTTTTTCCACCTAAAAAAATACTCGGGATATTCTATTGAACTCCTTCAGTCAAAATGATTGCTTCAGATAATCAGTTCTTTTTGGTTTTCGTTTTTTGGGGTCTACTTGTATCCTGTCCCAGGGCCGAAAGCGACGTAAGACAAAGAAGTAGGCCAAGTGACATTAACATAACTTAGTATTAAAGATTTAATATACTAATAATAATAATGTTATTTTGTTTGCAGAAACCATCTGAAGAAATGGATCCGAAATCTAATTTAATAAGTGCGTTGAAAGAATTAAAATACGCCATAGAGGAAGGGGATATAAACAAATTAAAGGTAAAAATTAATTGGTTCTATCAAGATCTGAAGCGTAACAGCCAACTGCTATTTGACTTATACAAAAGTGGAAACCAATATGTATCACGGACTGAACTTATCCTTACCGCCTGTCGCAACAATCAACCCGATGTTCTCTACTATTTATTATACGAAACTGATATTTTGGACTACTTCCCCGACGCCGATTTTTCTGACTCAGAAACAAACTCTAAGAGAACGGAAGCGTTTAAACTAGCGTTAATTTGGGATGCTTTTAATATGGTCGAAATGTTGTACGACTACTGGAGTGGTGATTTACACTGGATCGGACATGACATCAAGAAAATAGAAGCACTTGGGAAGTTACTTGAAGACGCTTTTGTCGTATGCATCGTAGAAACCCAACAGTTGCTAATAGACATCCATTCTCTCATGCAGTTCAACGCTTTTCAACAAACGCTCTATTCAAGCATATCTAAAAAGACAAAAGAAAAGACGGTAGAGATGCTGGTAGAAATGTTGCAGATTTATGATAAATATTCACAACTGGAAATGGTCAGATTACCGCACGAGGATGAGGAACATGAGCGGATGTTACAAGCCTGCATTCAAGACAGTAGCGACTACATGAAAATTCAAATTTATATTAAATACGAAGTTTATTTTCGTAAGCTAGATTTTAATGTCGCCTTGATTTTAACTGAGAATTTACATGTTTTAAGAAAACATTTGACACAACGGTTAAAACAGCCTGAAAGTTATTTCGCCAAAAACTCAGGAGTAATTTCTTTGTACAAACAAATTGAATATGTACTCTTTAATTTTATATATCACACGTGTGAAGACTGGAGCTTGTACTTACCTGGGAATAGGCAGACGACAAGAGAAGAGCATCACACAGGTATTCATGAAGGGAGAGAAAAACATAATCTAATATTAACTTATGACAAACATAAGTTGTTTTATGGACCATTACTGTTCTTACAGCGAAAGAATTACTATAACCGTTTGACCGAATTAAAAAGTATATTATTGGAAAAACATGTTATTAGCGAGGACTCAGCAAATATAGAAGACAGGCAGATTTTGCTAGATGAAAACTACTTAGCATCAACTACGTACATGAGTGGTTATTATTCACTTAGCAAAATGGTTTATTACTTAAAAGCCATAGAAAATAAAGATAATGTTAGTGTTTTAATGATTGAAAGAGTTCTACAAGTTGTCGGAGAAATGTTAAAAAGTAGTGGTGACTCAAACTGCCCGTTGGACTCTATAAAAATGTTACTGCGCATGGCAATGTCTGTGAAGACCGTAGAAAATCTTTCCAACATAAGCAATTTCTTGTCTCGGGCAGATGAAGGACAGTTAACCAAGAGAATAGATATCGCAAGAAAACAGGCAGACGTGTTTGACAAAATTAAGCAAGATTTCAAAGTTATGAAGCAAATGATTAATACAATTCTTGATGTTTACAAGGGTATTCTTGATATATCGTTTCTTGAAGAAAGTCTGCGTCTTTTGGATGAAAGGATTAAACAATTACCTGATGATTCTTCACGACACATGGATGAAATTGTTCAATGTTTTAAAATACATGGGCAAGAATTGTTGGTATCCGGACCCGTTCTTCTAAAACTTACGGAAGATACCGGTTTAACACCTCTTTGTCTCAAAGAAATGATATGGATATGCGTTAATAAAGATGATCTTTTGTCAAAAACTAATTCAGCTAACGAAAGTATCAATAAAAAGCTTGTTAGCATTTTAAAAACATATATTCAAAATTCAAGACAGACGCTAGAACCCATACACGAAATTCATAAAAATGTGAACAGTATAAACCCAGATTTAATTAAGCATAACTTAGAAAAACTGTCTGATAATGACAAAAATGAAGATTCAAGCAACGGGCAAGAAGAGAATTTTGCACATCATAATAGAGAAGAAATAAACAAAATGTTGTCATTTTTCTTCGACAAATGTACTCTGTTGGGACCAAAATCAGAAGAAAATTTACTAGCTTTTACTGATATTTTATTAGAAGAGCTGAATAAAAAGCGCGAACCTCCTTCATCGAGTAAAAACTTTGCTGGTGAACATTCATTTGAAGGTATAGAAGAACTACATGCCATCTTTCAAGAACATAAGCCACCTCAAATTGTTCGGGAGCAACTAATAGCAAGTTTAATCAGTAGAGTGAATCAGATGAAAGAGACATTAGGATATCCTCAGCATACGCTAGAAGAAAACCTTCGAAGATACAAGTACGACCTACAGTTTCGCTTTGAGTTAGAAATGGTATTGGCCGATATAGGAAATATTTTAAAAACGCTTGACATAAAAAGTTTAATGAACAAATCAGGCAAGTTATTAAGAGATATTGATTTGGGTGACGTGCTAAATCATGGCAATCCATTCCTTGAGGTGTTAGGTAATGTCTTTGATTCTACCGACCTCTCAACTGCATTGCTGTCAAAAGCGATTAGGTTTGCTGAAGATGGAGAATCAATTGAGGCTCTCTTCAAATTACTCCAAGGTGACATTGATTATGATTTCGTCAAAAATGGAAAGCTGGAGGAAATGAATGATGAGCAGTTAGCACTTTATAAAAAAATCCTAAAGTCTCCAAATTGGGAAATATACGCTCGTATGCAACGCGGGTGAAAATCGAAAGAAGCAAAAGTAAAAAAAAAAACAAAACATGCAACGAGGCAACTAGAAGTGGCTCCTTCGTGAGTTATACATGTTGAAGTAGGTAAGTGGTTGACTGTTGTGTTATATACTCGTATACGACTACAAATTTTGAAGACAGCGATTTGAAAATGTAAAGGGCACTATGATAAAAAAACTCAAAAGCCAGTTAAGGCTTAGTTTTGGGGCACTATGATACTGTCATCAATTGGGTATATGGCGCCACTTAGGAACTAACAATTCAAAATCCTGCGTCACTATATTGAGTTCTCCGCGTGATTAGAACAGCCTGAATAGTTGATTTATTGAGTAATTGCCCGGATTAGCCCGTCTGGTCAGTGGATCCTTCCTTTTCTATGGATGTTCAACGCTTTTGGACTAATTTATAGACGAGTAATCTAAAAATTAATAAAAGTAAAGAGTTTTTTTAGACTGTAACTGTAGAAGTATTTCTTATTTTTGTTCATTATTAAAAAAATGCAGTAAGAACTTAAAAATATTGAGGTCACAAAATCGCTTTTGGCGGTAAGACCGTCCATTGACAATGGGCGGTCTTACCGACAAAAGCGATTTTTTATAGACAACCTTTGGATGGATTTGATAGAGAAAAAGAAAAGATACGTATCTGCATTCATGGTGTATCTACCTACTATTTAGACACATACAATACATAACTAAAATACGTACAATACATGACAATTACGTGTTATCTCATAGATATGGTAAGTCTAGTCACAACATCTCAGTATTTTTTTCTTTAATTTAAGCTAACCACATATTAAAAAAGTAACTTAAATTCATGTAAATAATACCTGAGCAATATTGAAGGTAAAGCAATATTGTTATATGTATTGTATGTTAAAAGCAAAATCAGTGTGTGTGTATGTGATAAATTAAACAAATATGCATGTTTGTTTGTGTTGTTGTTGTTTGTTTGGTTATTTGTATAACACTAACATGTTACAGGACTGTATTACTAACATCATAAACAACAACTTTTGTTCTATGTCTTTTTACAAAACATAATTCATTTACCAAAAAAAAACCTTCAAGATTTCGTTGTATGACGCAACGCAAGCGCATCAAGTACCCCCACCGCTCTATCCCCGCTCCCCTCTGCTATTGTACTATCGCTTGCTTCGCATAGACTTCGTAATATTTAGAAGATACAATTTAAATATTTTTATTTTCGTATGAAAATCTGTGGAACTAAAATATGACCTGCCGGTACCTAATTAGTACGATATGATTAACTTTCAAAAGTCATAGAACAAAAGTTGTTTTTTAAATAGTTAATAACATAGACCTAGGAAGTAAGAGGTTGCCAGTGTTTTAAAAATAACCCTGTATATGTATGTAATGAAATGACCTCCTTGGAAATGACATTTCATTGATTTGATTTTTAAGCTGTGGATACGGAGTGACGTATGATACGAATGGCAGATGATGTTTAGATTATTTTGTGCATCCAATTGTTATAAGAACCATAAAAACTTGTAGAGAGATAAATAAAGGGATATAATTGAGGACGCGATATTAGTGAACTTTAAATGTCGCTTCTTTGTTTTCAGGTGAGATAAAAGTGTAATTTTAGTTAAACGATAATTGTTATACTGTAAAAGCGTGTTGAATAAAAAAAAACTTTGTTTTCAGAGAAACAATTTGTGGTTTATTTCGAAAATCCTCAATAATATAACCTTATAAAACGACATTTAAAGTTCACTAATATCGCCTCCTCAATTATATCCCTTTATTTATCTCTCTACAAGTTTTTATGGTTCTTATAACAATTGGATGCACAAAATAATCTAAAAATTATCTGCCATTCGTATCATACGTCACTCCGTATCCACAGCTTAAAAATCAAATCAATGAAATGTCATTTCCAAGGAGGTCATTTCATTACATGTATAAAGGTAATGTATATAAATGACCTGTTTATATGAGTGCCCAGTAATGAGTGAATCAATAAAGTAATTAGTTATTACTTATTTCTTGAATAGCAGAAGTTAAAACAGTTTTATTTTATTTATTATTTATCCTCTTTACATCTTTACAGGTCATTAAACCTAATGCGACAGTGTCTTAAATCTAAACATACGTTTATGATAAAATCTAAAAAAATAAATAAATATCAATTATACGTGGGTAAAAATTAGTTTAGGTAGGCCATATGGCCCGTTCCCTCTCCAAAAGAGGAGGCCTGAGTCCCAGCAGTGGAAACATTAAAAAGGCTGATGATGATGATGAATAAGTACCTACATCTACGTATCAAGTAAAAAAAATAAAAAATAAAAATATTAAGAAAAATACAGAAAATTAGGAGAATTACATTAAGTATTATAATAAACAAAAAATACGAATAATATAGTTTGAGAGGTATCAATCGTAAGACGTCTATTGGAATAGTTATAGTAATTTCAATAAATAACCTAATATAAATAAAACCTATTTAAAAGTGTCTTCATATACCTATTTATATATATATATATATATATCTATTTTATACCAACAGGAAAAAGGTAAGGTTACACCTTACCTTTTTTCGGAAAATATTGAATGCCATTTTTATATGAAACTTATTTTTAGCAGGTACTATAGATATATTGGCTTTTTGATTTATGTATTATATTTAGTATGTAATAAGAATTGGGTAAATCGTGGTCAATTATAATGGTTAAGCTAATTTATATCAGTTCATCCAACGCAAGAATCATGAATATTCGCGCTGTCAATTTGAGAATTTTTATGTGCATACATTTTTAATTTATAACTAGTTTTTCTATAATGTATCATTTTTTATATTAATTGTTTTTCTTGAAAGGTCTTCACGTATAGTATAAAAATTTAATTTTTTAAAAAAAGGATAAATTAATAATATGAAAATTGGGTAAAATTAAATGTAAAAAAAAAAAAAATTAAATTAGAAATGAAACAAACAGTCAGTACAAACATATATAAAAGAATATTGGAGCTTTTCCAAACCTTGGTTTCAGAATTAAGAATTCGAAGTATAAGTAATATACTCTAATTTTAAGTAGGTACTATAGTTTAAATACCTGTTAAACTTTGAAACGAAAGTAGGGACCACACGTTCTTTACTCCGAATACTGAATTCCGGAACCGTTCCTTAGTTTAAGACTGCACAATTAAATACCATAAATGTTTATCAGGATATTTTCAAATCCGGAATTTATAATATTCTTGTCATGTAACGTTCCGGATTTTTTAAAATCCCGATAAACATTGTGCAATTTCATTTTAATCTTTTGACACAATCTTTCTAGTAGGTAATTACTATAGAGTTGTAGACATAGGTACTTACTTTTAGGCTTAATTATTTATAGTATGTTCTTAAGATTGATTTTGTAATTTTACTAATATCTTAAATATAAAAAAAAAATAATGCAACCAGTCTTTTTAATTCTTCAATCCAAATGTAATGTTAACAGGTATTTTTGTTAGAGCAAAATTAGTCATAAAGTCAGAATGCAAACAAGATTATTATTATCATATCTGGGAGATAAATTCAAATGGGAGCAGATAAAAGAGATTACAATAGAGGGTACGATCCAGTGAACTTATACATGAACATTCATAAATACCTCTAAAACATAAAATTATCGTGTCACTGTGTTCGTAAAAAAACTCTTTCGAAATGATTTGACCGATTTTTATGAAATTTTATGTGTAATGTTTAATAGGTTTGAGAAAAGCACGTAAACTATTTTTTCATTACTCATACTCTGAAAGCGGGCCTAAAGTTGCCTGAGGAGCGGGCTGAAAGTGATACTTTTCATCCCTAGGGAGTTTTACTTTACAACTGACAGCTGTCAAATTATAAAAAAAAAAAAACTAGTTCTATCTTCACATTTTTATTGAACCATGTTCCAATTTTCCATACAGCCAATCAATCACAGCGCGATATAAAATTGAAATAACTTAAAGACAAGTATTAATTAAATAATGTTATTGATTTATTTGTTCAACTGTTTCTTTAAAATACTTTATTTTAAAAAGATTACAATTAATTTCAAATTTTTCACTAATGAGGCTGAATAGCTGGCCAGCCGCAGAAAGAAAACAAAACAAAATGGCGGGAAAATGGCAATCAGTCGTTGGTTTTTTCGAGTTTTGTTTACGTTTTCGTACAACAGAGATTTATATTAACATGTTATGTTTATCAGATTAAAATAGTGATTTAACGCCTAATTTCATAAGAGAAGAGGCAAAACAGTAGTGGAATACCTTTTACCGCCTAAATCAGAAAAAAGATACCTACTTAAAATCATAGGTACGACGACTCAGGTTTTATAAACTTTTTATTTCATTTTTAGTTTCCTCGTATTCGTAATGAAAAGCACAGTGTTTACCTCGGGGTGAAAGTAACCCATTTAACCCCTCGAATTAGCGACCTCGCTTCGCTCGCCCGCCAACTCCTTCTCGGGACGAAATGAGTTACTTTCACCCCTAGTGTAACAATGTACTATTACCCTCCCCCCATTTTTGACAAAATTTCAAGGGCAAGGTTTGTCGACTCTGGTACTATTTTTTTCATTAATTATGTCACTGTGAAAGAAAATGCTTTTTATGCTTTTCCACTCGCCTTTCGTAAACATCGCGCATGGTATAAAAGCTTGTTACTTCATCTAACGCAATCCAACGTGATGTTTGACGAAAAGGCAACGCGAAGAAAGAGTGATAATACCTTTTTTTTATAGTTGGAAAAGTCATGCATTGACATCCCCCGCCCTTGGGCGGAGCGGGAGATAGTGTCAGACTCTTACTGACTAAAAAACCCACCCCGTTCCTTCTAGCCTTCATACCGGGACTCGAGTGCCCTTTCGGATAACCCTGGCCTGGCTTCGACCCGGCTGGGCCCCTGCTGTTGCTGACAACTCCTTGAGGCGCGCGAGAACAGTGCGCGCCGTCGACGACTTGGGCTTGGTCTGGACAGTTACCGGACGGCCGGTCAGCGAGCTACCCATTGCTCACTGTTAGCAAGCCCGCGCCTATGGTGGCCGGAAATCGGGATCAGAATCCCGGCGGCGGCGGTGAGGACGCCGTTGCCTGATGCGTTCGGCCTCCTCCTTTGCGTTTATGGATATTATCTAGGTTTCTATGGAAATCGATTTATGTGTAAAACTAATCCAGTTAAGACCTCTGAAAATCTACTATTTTGCATGAACTTTGACACTTCATAATTTACTCAAAAATTTAAAAAGTAAAAAAAAAGGCAAAGCCTCGCTTTGATCAAGATTCTAAATAACGACAATGTTTTTCAAAAATTTATAAGTGTTTAAAAAACACGTATTTCCTGTAACAAGTTTTGTAAAATATTCGAATAAATAACGGAATTACTGAATGCCAACAGAGTTTTCAGGTATTATCACTCCGGACAGGTACATTGGATGATTTTTTCCCACCAAAAAAAAGGAAAATATCCATAAGATACTGTGTTTCCAAAATATCTGATGAAAAATGTGTAATAACGTCATAATCGCGTAAGAGGGGTTGTATGAAAAACCGTGAAAATGTATGTCGAGATGCATCCCCTTAATTCAAATTCATCATTACTTTTGTAGCTAGCTAGTCTACACCCCGACGTTTCGTCAGACCAATGACCGGTCAAGGACCTGCTGCTTATTTCAGGAACTAAGTTGGCGAGTCGAATGACCTGTCATTAACTTGTCAAGCAACTAACTTTTAGGCAAAAGTGGCCGAACTTTCCACAGCTTAAAGTTATTCTGGGCCACTAATTTCTGCAATATAAATCTGATTTCTGTAACACGGATCTTCAAAACTACCCCAGAAAATAAGGGGAATTATGAGAACGTGTATTTGTATTTTATAAAAAATAAACAATTGTGTATTATGTATTAGTATTTTGAACGCAGCTATATGGTCACCCTCCCTGCTAACTGTCCTAACTAGCAATTGATAGTTTTCGCGGGCTTGCGGACAGTGAGCAATGGGTAGCTCGCTGTCCGGCCGTCCGGTAACTGTCCGGACCAAGCCCAAGTCGTCGACGGCGCGCACTGTTCCCGCGCGCCTCAAGGAGTTGTCAGCAACAGTAGGGACCCAGCCGGGTCGAAGCCTACTGGGGCCAGGGTTATCCGAAAGGGAACTCGAGCCCCTGTATGAAGGCTAGAAGGAACAGGGTGAGTCGTTTAGTCAGTAAGAATCTGAAATTATCTCCCGCTCCGTCCAAGAGCGGGAGATAGATAGTTTTCCAGGGCAACCGTTTTGCGGTCGGGCGTTACAATCGTATTCCTGTAAGTTTTTTTATTAACCTTGGCTTATTCTTTAAGTTAGTAGTGGCCCTAAAGTCCTACGGAGGTAGGTACGAAGGTAGGGAGGATATTTTTCCCCTTCTTTTGCACTTACGGAAAACCAAATACTTAGTTATCTTTTAAACGGTAAACGACACAGTTACGACGGTTAAAGAGATCTTATTCTCGTCGAAATAATGTTATGAACACGTAGTCATAATCAGTGCAGATACGCCAGTTTGTGAGATAGGATAGTGCGCGGCGAGCGCGACAATAATTTGAATGATATGGTAAGCACTGAACTCTTATCTATTTAGAGGTCAGTGGATGATAAGTGTGAGAAAGAGAACAAGCCCGCTATCCTACTAAGTTCGCAACTAACTTCGGCACTTATCATGAAAACCTTGTGAAAACCGACACTCAACTCTGTACTAGGATTAAAAGACGGTTAAGTTTTAGTAGTGTAAATAAATGGAGATACATACACACCAGTTTTACCGCAGTGATGTACGCAAAGTGACTCGCGAAGACGTGAAGGGCACAGTGCGAACGGTTTTGAAAACAGAGGCCTTAGGCACAAAATAGATAGGTACAACAGAAGACAATCTACATACAAAGCGCTCTTGAGCAACGCACGTGCATCGCAATTTTGTAGCATCGTATTAGCATTTATCGATATTTTGTGCCTCGACATTCCGTATCTCTCCATAAATTACTTAGTACCCACATTTTAACCTGTCAATCGTGATAATGACAGACACAATTGAAAGACAATAGGTGCGCGAACGCCGGCGTTCGCTTGGGGTTTAATGAATTAATCTTAGTCAAGAATGTAACTTTTTATTTTTTAATAATGCATTAATTGACAAATATTACTCTCGTGTATCAATGATTTCCTAGTGTATATACTTTATTATTTATAACTTATATTTATTGTGGACGTATTTAAAGATAGATGGCAGTATTGTGCCTTTACTAGAAAATCTACTAGGTAGGAAATAACAGATGGCGCTACGTTGTACTACCCGCCGTCATATTGATTTGTGTGTGTTATAAATAAATAAATGTTATTTTAAACCAGACTAAATTAATAAAAAGAATTAATACATATAATATTGTATACAACTTACCTATTACATTGGTTCAAATTAATGTTGATTTATTCTTAAAATAATGTAATTGATCTCATAAGAATGAATTAACATGTTTATATGCATAAAAACAGTACTTATTTCAATAAACATTCCCAAATTTTGAGAAGTAGCCCTAATGAGAAGTAGCCCAAGTGAGAAGTAGCCCAAGTGAGAAGTAGCCCATGTGAGAAGTAGCCCTAATCAGAAGTAGCCAAAATGAGAAGTGGCCATAATGAGAAGTAGTCCATTTGGGAGTCGGTTGCCAAAATGAGAATTAGCCCTAATGCGCCTAAACCAAACTGTCAGGCAAAAATCAAAATATGACATTGTTGGCTCGATAAAAAAAATGCGAATCTGACCCTAACTTATGATTTCAAATGTCTACGAGATTACGTAACTCACGGAAATATTTGAAAGTTACAAAAAATAATAAAGTTTGATTTTTAAAAGGGCCTCGCTTAAACCAAAATCTTGCATAGTTATTGTTTTTTTTTAGGTATATAAAAATAAAACCGCTGTTACGGGGCCGCGAAATCGACATAGGCCCGGGCGGAGTTCACAGAAAATACTCAGACACTCAGTGACTACAACCGGATCTTAAGTATAATAATAGTGTCGTTATTTGTAACTAAAGGTAGTTACAATGTTTGAACTTTGAACTGAAACTTTTATGGAGGCTATTGGTTTCCGATATATCAACGTGAAATTACAGCTTTCAAGAACAAATCGTTTGTGAAGACGGTCGAATTTGTAGGAGGTATTTTTAGTACTTTGTGCATTGTTTCCAAAGATTTTATTTATCCTATTGTTACATATTGAAGTTTAAGTTTAGCAAAGGGGTTGCCATTAAATATAAAAAGATTAAAATCATTGATATATGATGTTACTAGAGTCTGTCTAAAAAGTCAAACGACTTGGGTAATTATTTTATTATTATATCTAGCCCATACTGTCCCACTGCTGGGCAAAGGCCTTCCTCCATTCCTTCCAATGTTCCCGGTTTTGAGCCAATCAAACCAACTTGGGTAATTATTAGGCCTAAATGAAATCTGATGTAGTCAACACTGGTTCAATAATCAAGGTTGACTAAGATATCTAGATCATTGTTTACTAATGGAAGAACCATATAAAAAGTATCAAATATAAATATTTTTTAAATGATTAAATATTATACAAAATTTCCAAGTCCTTTGACTTTTTAGACAGACTATACGCACTAGAGTAAGCGTGACGAACACTCACTTGAGTCGACTCAAATTAATATCGACTGTACACCTTTTTTTTATGGTGGGAAAAATCATGCATTGACATCCCCCGCCCTTGGGCGGAGCGGGAGATAGTGTCAGACTCTTACTGACTAAAAGAACCACCCCATTCCTTCTAGCCTTCATACCGGGGCTCGAGCGCCCTTTCGGATAACCCTGGCCCCAGTAGGCTTCGACCCGGCTGGGGTCCCTGCTGTTGCTGACAACTCTTTGAGGCGCGCGGGAACAGTGCGCGCCGTCGACGACTTGGGCTTGGTCCGGACAGTTACCGGACGGCCAGACAGCGAGCTACCCATTGCTCACTGTCCGCAAGCCCGCGTCTACGTTGGCCGGAAATCGGGATCAGAATCCCGGCGACGGCGGCGGCGATAACGCCGTTGCCTGATGCGTTCGGCCTCCTCCTTTGCAAGCATTACTGCTTCGCAGAAGTCGGCGACCGCCTGCCACTCCTTCTCGCTCCGGACCATGGCCTCAACCAAGGCCCGGCGCGAGAGGTCTCCGCCGCCGATCGCCCCCACGAGGGCACGGCGAGATTGTACACTTTGAACATTGCACTATGTTGATCGATACGCGTAAGTACCACGAAATTCATGGCGTTTATGACATTATGGTCGCGAAAAAAGTATCCTTTAAAAGCTTTCTTAGCGCTGCATGTTTTAATAGTTCTGTTAGACGACATAATGCCAATGTAGCGCTGCACAGAACTTTATGTTGTAACTTCTCAGTATTTTGACAAATAGTTTCCATGAAAGGGCTTGTGTATCACTAGAATGTAAGTCGATGATTACAATATAGATAGGTTTTTCTTATTGCTAGCTTGTTCTGTCCTGCTCCCAAGCAAAGATTTCGACCTAGGTGTGTTTCAACACTTTTGGCAACAAAACTGGAAACTGCGCTGACGATGGACGACGGGATGAGCGATGACAGCTTGTCATCCTATGACAAGACTGCTTTCTTCTATCCACTTTTACATTTACTTATGTATAATGACAAAACAATCTGCGTGTTGTACATAGTAAAATAATTGAATAAATGGCGGCGCCAGCGCTGACTTGCGCGTGTCGTAGCTTGTCGGAACCTGTCGGAGACGTTCGGCGCTTATCGGTACTGATTTTATGCATTGTATAGAAACTCGGCGCTTATTACCTGCGCCGACTTTTTCCGACAGGCGCTGTTAGATCGGCTGTCAGCTTTCTTTCTGTATACGGCCTTGGGAACGATCGAATCGCGTTTTGTAGATATACATTTATCGGGGAAGGCCATAACATCACACTACGGCAAATACGAGTGGAGCAGTAACCAAAGACGCGGGTAAATCGCACGAAACCGCTAGTCTACACTAATATTTAAAAAGAGAGGTAAAGTTTGTGTTTTTGTTTGTAGAGGGAATCTCTGAATGTATTGGTCCGATTGCGAAATTTTTTTCACCGATAAGAAGCTTTTTTATTCCTGAGTGACATAGACTATATTTTATGTACGCGGGCGAAGCCGCGGGAAAAAGCTGGTAATAAATAAATTCAATCTGCGACCTAGAAAAAAACACTAATTTATTATTATTATAAAGCTTTTTAAAAATCACTACATAACCTATCTGTAATAATATCAACATATTCTAAATGTTTTCAAAACTTCACCATTATTTATTAGAAAGAACGAAAGATAAAACATATAATTGAAATTCACACGGGAAAGTTATAATAAATAAAAAAATTAAACTAATCTATAAAGAATAACTTCAATTGAAATTATAACATTAAATCAAATTAAAAAAAAAGAAAAAATAACGGCCTGTTCGAGGCCAAAAAGGCTTCTTAACATAAGCTGCGATATTAAAAAAAAACGCAGCGCCTGGTCTACACCAATATTTAATTAATTATTACAAGTTTGTTTTTTATTTCTGAAAGTAAACCGATAGAAAGCTACTTTATTTCTTAGTGACCTAGGCTATATTTTATCTACGCAGGCGAAGCTGCAGGCAAAAGCTAGTATTAAATAAAAATATCAATAAGTACCAACCTAATATACAAATAGGTACAATACAAAAATATGTTTTAAAGATGTCAGGAAAAGTACGAGTATTCCCGTACTTCGCGTCATTTGTCATCCGAAACTCGTGCCAGAAAATATAGGAAGTGGCAACCATAGCTAAGTAGGTCAATCGATACGCTCCCGACA
Organism: Mythimna albipuncta; assembly: GCA_929112965.1. Taxonomy (NCBI): domain Eukaryota; kingdom Metazoa; phylum Arthropoda; class Insecta; order Lepidoptera; family Noctuidae; genus Mythimna; species Mythimna albipuncta. Next base: position 7,785,022 of record OV815973.1, read on the forward strand.
CTGATTATAATAACAATCGTGTAATCACAACTTTTTGCCTGCCATCAATAGTTTAGATAAACAGGATGATATTGACAGCTTGATGAATTATATTCTTGTTTGCTTCGTTTTGTTGTAGGGAAATAAGTCATCTGGTTGGTAGAGGTGCTCTTCTATCTGTGAGGTTGTTTGAAAGAATTATCGTGGACCTGGGACGCGAGGGTCACCTGTGAGAATATATTAAGTTGGTTTAATCAGTAAAAGTCTGACACACCCTGTCATTCCAAACAGAGTGGGAGAAGATATTTATTTGATGAATTTCCCACCACAAAAAAGATTACTCACAACTCATTCTTAATAATTATAAATTAAGAGTGAGTTGCACCTCTAGCTTTAAAGATAATTATAACCAATGCCTCCCAGCCGTCAAATCTACTTATGGAAAACACTGCAACAGTTAGTAATAGTTGTTTTGGGAGATAGGAAACTATTTAATAACTTTTGGCCTTGGCGGGCATTGGCCCTGTTGGGCTCCGACGGTTTTGCTGACATCTCTTTGAGGTGTGCGTGGAACACTACGCTGCGTCGATGACTCGGGCTCGGGTCGGTGGTTACTTCACTTCGGAACGGCTGATTTTTCATCTTTGCTAGGATTCCCAACTTTTTAGCAACCAGCTTATCCTATGCCTCGATGTATGGTACAAAATTGAAAGTGAATGTTAACGTAACATCAAGAATTACATCCCGAAAAGTTTCAGTTTGGTAGGCCAAGCTCCTGTTAGCGGTAAAAAGACACGACATGTTATAGCAGCATTGCACCTGATCAAATTGGCATCGCCCCGTTCGGAGTCTGCCTGCAAGGATAAGTTCAAGCGCTCAATCATAGCCTCTTGGAGATACTGCTGTCTGTATACTGTGCTGTCGTCTGCATACCCAAAGGTACCGGGCTTATGGAGATCTTCTATTTGCAGTAAGAACAATGTTGCCGAGAGCACAGACCCTTGAGAGACTCCGGTTTTCATGGCAAAGAGCAGCCATCGATAGCCGATGAAGCAAATATTTAATTTCGAGCTGTGGTACTTTTATGTTCTAATCGCGAAGAGAATTGTGATACCGCAAAATAAGATTTAAGAACTAAAATGAGGCAACACAGATGTCGCTACCGTAGCAGAAAGAACTTGTAAGACATAGTCCTTCCCTAAGCGTCGCCGTGCCGACCGGTTCTTTGCGTCTTGCATCTATCAGATTCCCGAGACCCTCATCAGGTCATCGATCCACCCTGTGGGAGGCCTTCCAATGCTGCTTCTTCCAGTACGTAGTCACCACTCCAGAACCTTTCGTCCCCATCAACCATCTGTCCTGCTTTTAATGTGTCCTGATTCTTCGACCTATGTCCTTAAACTTTTTTTTTATTATTATTGATAGGCTCGCGTTTGACCACTATCTCACCTGATGGTAAGTGTTGATGTGGCCGACGATGGAGCACGCTTGCCTAGAAGTAACCTATTCACTCTTGACTTAGTTCTTCTGTGGATATTTCGGGTCTTATTCGTTTAAAATCCGACTTAACATACCGTTTTCCCCAGACGGAGAGTATCTATGATGATTTTCCATGAAAAAAAAAGTTGCTAGTACATCCAACGTCTGTTAGGTCCTACGTACTCATAGAATATATTAGCGACAAGGATGGTGTCCTGTGGGATAACTAATGACATTTGGTAGACAAACGATTTACTGGCACTAATTGCATGTTCATTAAATTAGGTTTCAATCATGATATTAATAACTTGGTATGTTGCTTGGTAACTACTGGAAACCAGTAATGAAATACTTGGCTGCAATATAATAAAAAAAAAAAAACTAATTCTGAGGTTTGCTTTTTTTTAAGTAGGGAATTCAAAAAAAACCTTCTACCGCTGTGGTTGGAGAGGGACTGTCATTTCTTTTTTGGACTCCAAGGCCACAGTAACTCTTTGGAAAATTCTTGCAGGTTTAGCAGGCATCGGTTTTTCTTGGGCCCTCCAGTTTTGATGACATCTCTTTGAGGTGCTCGTGGAACATACACGCTGTAGACTTGGAACTGGTCCTCGCTGGGCGGCCGGATGGCGCTACCCATTTGCCACTACCTGCATTGCATTTGCAGCTACTTGTTTGCTGACAATTGGTTCTAACAAATCTAGATCCTATTGAAGTAAAATTGCTATCTTTATTCGACTCAGTCGTCATGACAACGTTCCAAATTTTTTTTTTAATGTCTGTTAACATTAAATAATTTCTCAAACTCAGGACTAAAACCCACTCGTGTCTCTCCAGTTGCCCCTTGTGTCCCAAGGCCGTGTTCCGAACAATCCCATAAGTCTGGCAGGACGTATAAAACCCCTTGATTAATGTTAATAAAATAACAGGCTATAACTGTCAATTTGATATATTTATTAAGGCCCTTCAACCAGGGCGACCTTAGGGAGGCCAGTGGGGCAATCGCCCGGGCCTCATTCTTGTAAGAGCCTCACTCAATAATTCGAATAGAAAAAATGCTACTATTTAGTATATTTAGTTTATTTAGTTTATTCTTTACCTTTACTTTTGATGATATGTAATTGGGAGGTATTTCCATGAAGCACACCCAAACGAAGCACACCCAGACGAAGCACACCGCTTTGCAGCTCTTGATGTTCTTCAAATGAAAATGAAGTAAGTAATGTTACAAATATTTTTTTTTTTTGTTTTTTTTTTTATTGGGTCGTAGACTCCTGGTACCGTTCCTGAGATTAGTGCGTTCAAACTATCGAAATATTTAGCTCTGTAGGTAGTAGGTAGGCATTAAGCTAGTATAGAAAGTATAGATAGATTTGCAAAATATGAATAGTTACTCCATCTTAAACGATTTCTTGCCGCCTGTCGCAAAGGCACTTAAACCAAACTAGATGCCATGAAATTATGAGGACCATATTTTGTTAAGGGGTAATGTGCCAGCGCAATAACAATAAATCAGTCATGTTAATGGGGTATATTTCACTAATGTTATTAGCTATAACCATTGTGTTGTGTCGCTTACGACCCGCATTAAGGGTGCGTTTCATTGTGGAGACTAAGTTGTGTGAAGAGGCGAGGAAATAGTGGAAGATTTTCCGGTATAGGACAAGGATTAGACTGAGGGACAACTCGAAAGAGTTGGGCCTTGGAATATAAAGGCTAACTGAATAAATACAGGTGGGTTTTGGTTAGTAAAAGTCTGTCACTCCTCACTTAGAGCGGGAGGAGTTATTTGTATATTTCACACTTCAAAAAAGGACGAAGATACTAAGTGGCGCGAGAAGTCTGTGAGGCGAGGTTAAAAAACCGGTGCAAGTGCTAGTCGGAGTCGTATACGAAAGGTTTTCGCAAAATTTCTAAATACGAAATTTTTTTAGATCCCTTCGAATTTCGAATTTCGAAAATCTTGGTTCGATAGATTCGAACCAAGATTTAATTTATTAAGGCTTAAATAAAATAAATATACATCGTGTTTTTGACATCGATGCACAAACGAATACCACGGATCCCCACTGGTGGAATTTTTCGTCGGTATTTCCAATTTTTTTAAATATTGACTTAAAAAAAAAAAATTAAACTGTACTAATAACTGTAAAAATAAATCCGTTATTCTAACCAACCCCGATGATATTTTTAGTAAAAAAAAATATTATTCTTTAATTAAAAATCAATGAATTCTAAAGTCATCAGGGTTAATAAAATTGTTATTCTAACACATTTTTTAATTTTAAAAGTAATTTATTCACTTTTTTCAATAAAAATGTTAGGTTAACGATTTTATACAGTTTAAATTAAAAAACTTTTTTTTTTAAATTTGGAAATAACTGACGAAACTGCACCACTGGGGGGGTCCAGAATCATATACTGGATCCATGGTATTCGTTTCTGAGTTGATGTCAGAGATACCCTGTATACCTTATCGATAAATCAGTTAATCAAAGAGTCAAGTTTAGCCCAAGCATTCCTCAGTTATCAATGAATAGAACACCTTTGGAGTAAATTACACTGGGATTACAGATTCGATCTGTAGGAAATCCGAGGACGTTTGAAAGGCAAAAGGAAAGGAGGCTCTCGCGGATAAAGCTGGCTACACACAGAGTTATAAGCTCATCAAGCTTTAAAAGCAAGGAATGAGTGCAAATATGCTAAGCTATCGTCTCCGCCAAACATCTTTGTAAAAAAAATATTTTGAAGATTTATAAAAAACTTTGTCATTGCCCTGTGCTCTGTCAAGGCCCTGAGCAATGGGCACGCCATAATCATGGCGGTAAGTCCCCTCTTTGAGGCGTGGCTAGAAAGACTTCACAGTGTCCTTACCAGCATAAGTATGACGCAGGTCCTCACCGGACATGGTTCGTTCGGGAGGTTCCTGCACCGGATTCGCGCCGAAGTGACGCCCGGGTGTCGCCACTGTGCGGAATGCCCGGAGGACACGGTGGAGCACACAGTCGAGGTGTGCCCTGCTTGGGCGGAGCATCGCCGTGCCCTCGTGGGATGACCTCTCGCGTCGGGCCTTGTTTGAGGCCATGGTCTGGAGCGAGGAGGATTGGCAGGCGGTCGCCGACGTCTGCGAAGCAGTTATGCTCGCAAAGAAGGAGGCCGACCGCATCAGGCAACGGCGTTCTCGCCGCCGCCGGGATTCTGATCCCGATTTCCGGCCACCGTAGGCGCGGGCTTGCGGACAGTGAGCAATGGGTAGCTCGCTGTCCGGCTGTCCGGTAACTGTCCGGACTAAGACCAAGTCGTCAAGTCGTCGACGGTGGGCACTGTTCCCGCGCGCCTCAAGGAGTTGTCAGCAACAGCAGGGACCCAGCCGGGTCGAAGCCTACTGGGGCCAGGGTTATCCGAAAGGGAGCTCGAGCCCCGGTATGAAGGCTAGAAGGAACGGGGTGGGTCTTGTAGTCAGTAAGAGCGGGGGTTGTCATAGGATGATTTTTTCCCACCATAAAAAAAGGCCTCGAGCCTCAAACGAGGGTGAAACTCTGTTTTATACTCAATAGTTTTATCACAATAATAAAACAGCTGTTCGCGCAAATTCGCGCGCGCCTGCGACCTCTCAGCTGTTAGCCCTGTAACGGCGTTGTTTCATGTACCTTACCTACAATAGTGATAGTTCGACCACGCCGCTTGCAAACCCATCTGTGTAAGTAATCAGTGGAGGTACCTACATGTTCCGGTTAAATAATATACGTTAAATAATGAGTATAAAAAAAGTATCTTTGGGAAAGTGGTTTATAATCATGAGTACAACACGTGTATAATTATCGGTCACTAATTACCAAACACAATTAAAAATGTATAGTCAATAGTACGAAAAGGCGTAGATTAGATAGTTAGCGATAGGCGTAGAGTTGGCAGTTGCGAAAGTATGAAGTGAAGTAGCCCACTAAGGATAGTTCGTGCAGGCTTCCGAGTCTTGCACCCAAGGAGGTATAATGCGTCATTTTCGTCGCTGATGCTCCAACTAGCTTTATGTATGTAGTCTACATATAATGTGTTAGTAAAAATGTATAGTTAATAGATGTATGAAAGTGCGTAGATAGATAAGGCAGTTGTATAAGTGTGAAGTGAAGTACGTTGTCCACAACTTCGAGTATATAGTCTCCGATCTTGATAGGAGTAGGAGCTACATGGTTGTTTGTAATGCCTTTAGTTTTGTCCATGTTCATTTTAAGAACATTGCATTGTAGCATTGTGCTGAGCTCTTCCGTAGTCACAGGCATGACGCAGCGTTGAAAGGCCGATGACCTGGTGAAGATTGCAGAAATCCGATGGATTCCTACAGATTCGCACAGGATTGTTCATTGTGGCGACACTTGGAGAGGCCTATGTTCAACAGTGGACGACTATCTGCTGAAATGATGAAGTGAAGTAGCCCAAAATGATACATCATGCAAGCTTGACAAACTTTCTGCTGTGTGTAGCGCAAAACTGGCACATCTATCTATTCGTCCTGTTCTGTAGCCGACGATGCTGCGAGGTAATCTGCCGGACGGCTTTTTCTTTTTGATAAGCCGGACGTTAAAGCTTTGCTTTGAGAGTTCTGTTTCAAATCCTATCAAGAACCATACTGGTCTGTCTCCTGTGTTGGAACTTGGATCTCTGTAGATTTAAAGTGTGAAATCTTTTAATATGTTCGTTAGTAATTTATTTTGTTAACATTTTATTGACAGTTGTAATTGTTTATATTTTTCTAGTTTTTTTTATATAGCTTCTTTTTTGTAATAATTTATATGTGAGAACACTATTGATTCCATGAATCCTTAGATTACTTCTTATTATAACTCACTTTTTTTATTATGATTATTTTTTGTTGTACTTTTGGGTACTATATTGACTGGTCTACATTGTTCTTATCTATTAAACTGTAATATGGAAATCCCACTTTTTTTTTTCCGATGTGAAAAATCATCTTATGACAACCCCCGCTCTTGGACGGAGCGGGAGATAGTGTCAGACTCTTACTGACTAAAAAACCCATCCCGTTCCTTCAAGCCTTCATACCGGGGCTCGAGCGCCCTTTCGGATAACCCTGGCCCCAGTAGGCTTCGACCCGGCTGGGCAACTGCTAAAAACATACCTGTTAAAAGGGGGCCAAGTTCCTATCGGCTAATTGTTCGCCTAAAAAAGGGTTGAAATTCAATCCAATGCCAAGTTTAGATGCACTTTACAATCTATCATAATTATCTTCACCAACAGCCTGATTATCGTAAATTTGAACTTGGCAGGTTTTCATGCTACACGTAACACTTGATTAATTGTATAATTAAATTTATTATTTATGTAATTAAATTAACCTGCCAAGTTCAAATTTAATGATGATGAGGCTGTTGTTGCCCCTTCCTCCCCCCCTCCTCTTCGTATTGTCATATCACTGGTCCATAAATATTAGATTGGGCCAACTCACGCTTGACCGATTTCTTAAATTTGTCAATTTTTTGTTAATCTACGTATAACACACGTCCTGTGTGCCAAATTGTGGCCTAGAGGTTTTGATTACCGGTCAGTGAGTCAGTGCCAAAATTTACTGTATTCACAGGGTCATATTTCAGGATCTACTGAGGCTATATATATGAAATTCGGCATACTGCTTTGGTACTAGTATATGATAACGTAGGTACAATTTTATCTCTGTACTTGCATTAGGCACTGAGCTACAGGGGGGTCAAAAGTGGGTCAAAACGGTTCGTGTAAATAGTGTACGGCATGCGCTCCGCTCGGCCTGTTGCTGGAACTTGGCCTGCGCACGGCCGTGCCCTTAGATATTGTAACATCAACCACTTTTTTTAAAAAGATAAACCATGGAGTTTCTTGCCGGTTCTTCTCCATAGGAAAAGACCAATTTGGAACCGTGCACTAGCTTCTGACGTTTTATAAGTGCCCTTGTGGGCCTATGTGATTTTATTTTTTTATTTTATGAAACTTGCAGAGTTGCTTGACTGACCTGTCGATCTAGTTGTTAATGGTCCTGATTGCTATGCCGGAGATCGTGGGTTCGATTTCTACCCAATACAATTTTTTGTATGATTAATACGATCATATATTCTGTGTCTGAGTGCAATGTATCTATAATATGTACTTATGTATTTAGATATATATAAGTAAGTCTAGCAGTTGTCTAGTACTCATAGCACAAGCTTTACTTAGTTTGGAACTAGATGGCGTTGTGTGAAAGTTGTTCAATAAAAAAAAGTAATTAAGCGGGTAACCTTTTTGAGTCAAATTATTAGGTGTTTTTCTATACCTGCTGAAGCGGGATTGTTCGAAAGAATTACCGTGGCCCTAAAATGCAAAGGGTAAATGAAGGAACACAGGTGGGTTTTATTCGAATTGGAACTTCGAACGAGTTATTTGATGATTTCCTTAAACAAAAACAAAAAATACTTAATTTGTCTTATTCTACTGAATAAAATAGGATTTAACTTTTTTTTTGTTTAAATATCTCGTTTCCACACAAGAAATTACTCCTGTATCATGGGTGCGTTTACAAACCTAAAAACTCGTATATATAAGACACCCAGATCCGGAACACCTATCTGTAAGCAATACGAGTATTTGTTCTGTGCGGGTATCGAACCCGCGTCCCACAGCGCAACAGCTAGTCACCCAATCACTGCGCCGTCAACCGTGCCTTCAAAGTGTGTAAGTACCTAGGTATGAATAACCTAAAAAATCTTATTTTTATAGAGCTTTCAAACGCGACGTGATGAATACCAAAAGAAAATCTTTCTCAACGTCTAGCTTAAAGGTGATCGCACACTTATCCGAACCGAAAGTAACTTTAAGTCAAGAAGAGTATTCACTCTTCACGATTGAGCTCGCTTTCTAACACATAGATGGAGTAATCTGAATAGGTTACTTCTAGATAAGCGTGCTCCATCGTCGACCACATCATCGCTTACCATCAGGTGAGATGGTGGTCATACGCGAGCCTATCTACACTAATTTATTTTTTGTGTTTTTTGTTTGTAGGAGCTAATCTCTGGAAGTAGGTACTGGTCCTGCTAAAATTTTTGCATCTATAGAAAGCTGCTTTATTCCTGAGTGACATAGGCTATATTTTATGTAGTTATGCGGGCGAAGTTGTGGGTAAAAGCTATTCAATAATAAAAAAAAGAATTTTAGAATTCTTCCTACTGCAGTCCTTTCAGATTCGGACGATTTGACGCGGCTAGGTGTCCGTTTTCATAGAATTTAAAAAAATTATAAAATTCTTTTCTATCGATTCGTTCGACGCGTTCGTCTCGGATAAGTAAGCGTTTACCTTTATGCGAAATCTTTCGTCGTAAGCTCACGAAAATAGATACCAACCAAAGAAGGTATTTTTCCCTTTTATCTAAAAACATTTTTTTGGCTTCATTGTTAAAGAATATCAAATAATGGAAGAAATAGGTAACAACGCAGAAACCTAGGTAATATCTAGATAGATGTCTTATCGGCATTATTTCAGCCATATGGCGTAGTTTTTATACTGTAAAGCTAGAAAATAGCATGACTTACTCAAAAACAACATTTAAATATGCGTCGTTAGATTACACGCTGTCACAGAATGCGTAAGAAAAATAAAGATTCACAGCTCCTCCTCCGTAGGCGATAGCGTGATAAAATGTAGCCTATATGTTGACCCGACCTCTTAGTAATATTCATGCAAAATTTGAAGTAAATCCATGCAGTACTTTGTGAGTTTAGCCCGGACATACATACAGACAAACAGACAAAAATTCTAAAAACTATATTTTTGGCTTCGATATCGATTGTAGATCACGCCCCAAGTATTCTTTTAAAAAAATATTCAATGTACAGTTTTGACTTTCCTACGATTTTATTATATGTACCTATATAGATAATGGTTAGCCTTTATTTGTACGGTACTTAGAAAATTTTAGCATACCCAGCCTTTTAATGTTTATTTATTTATTTATTACAACTTCATGCAACACAAAGGTATAAAGGCGGCCTTAATGCCTTTGGCATTCTCTACCAGTCAACCTAGGGTGGTGAAGAAAAAACATAGCAGGTGCATAAAAAAAAAATAGAATGTAATAATAATATTTGATAAGAAAACAAGTGTACAAATGTTCCCACTGCTGTTACTCAGGCCTCCGCTTTAGGAGAGGGAATGTGCCGTAATCTACCACGCGGGTCCAGTGTGGGTTAGTGGATGTCACACGTCTTCGGATAAATGCGCCTAGCTGAGTTTGAACCCACGACCTACAACTCGTAAGTTGGGGCTGTTACCACTCGGCCACCACTGCTCTAGAAAATTTCACCGGTGGGTAATCCCGTCGTGACTTGTACCTTTTCCGATTAAAAGAGTCGATTCATTGTTGATTCACTTATTTTATTGTTTTTCCCATTGAGATAGGGCGTGTTATCTCAATAGTACTAAGTACTATTGAGATTATCTTATAGTTTTATTTACAGGAAGTTTTGAATTGTCATATTATTATTCACCTACTTATATAGATACTTGTATTTTGCGCGTATTATTTCATCATCATCGTTTGAGCCGATAGATATCCACTGTTAGACATAGGCCTCCGCCAAGTGTCGCCAGAATGAAGGATCCTGTGCGACCCACAACCATCAGATTTCCGCAACCTTCACCAGGTCATCGGTCCACCTTTGTAAGAGGCCTTCCAACGCTGCGTCTTCCGGTACGCATCGCCACTCCAGAACCTTTCAGTCTCAACGGCAATCTGTTCTGCGAGCAATACCAGCCCTACACATTGCCACTTAAGTTTGGCGATTCTTCGTGCTATGTCGGCAACCTTTGTTCTCCTGTGGATATCTTCATTTCTGATGCGATCATGCAAGGAAACTCGGAGTTTCCTAGCATAGCCCTTTCCATTGCCCTTTTTTGTGTGACTTTAAGCCCTCTGATGAGGCCCATTGTACGCAACCACGTTTCAGCACCATATGTCTGCTCATAGACTTTACACTGTGGTATATTGGACGAGAAGACAGCGCGCAGCTTCCCGAACGCTGCCCAGCCGAGTCGGATTCAACGGTTGACCTCTTTCTCGAAATTAGATCTACTCAACTGGACTGTCTATCCGATGTAGACTGTAATCAGAAAGCAATCGTCCACAACTTCGAGTATAGAGTCTCCAATCTTGATAAGAGTGAGTGCTACATGGTTGTTCATCATGACTTTGGTTTTATCCATGTTCATTTTAAGACCCACGCTTTCGGAAGCTCCACTGAGGTCGTATTATTTACTAACAAAGGATAAGCAACAGCCTTGATTAACAAGATTTCGCTACAATTTCTATTTCGTAAGATTCTGTACTTACTTCAGTCGCCTGAGACGGAACCTTTACAGCCTACAGGACCACTTTGTTATTCATCTTTCAAGGCTCTTTTTATCAGGAACGTGTGGAGGTATTAAACTGAAATTATTATCAAATACTAAAGGCTGCTTCCTCTTTGGAGGACTGAAAAAATCAAACTTCTAAGTTAGAAGAACCTTTAAAGGTTGGGTCACAAATACTCTGTTTATGGCATATCCAAGGTGTAAGGGACAGCTCTCCACAAACTTTAAGGGCTTGCTCAGTAGACGATACTGAACAACATTCCACAATTTATTTTTTCTGGAAACGAAAAAATTCGACCTCTCCATACAAACTGTCCAATCAAGTTTATAATTTTGTATGGTGAGGCGGATATTTTTTTTCGTTTCCTGAAATAAAAAAATTGTGGAATGTTGTTCAGCATCTCCTACTAAGCAAGCCATTAAAGTTTGTGGAGGGCTATCCCTTACACCTTGTATATTGTCATTCCCAAAGAAATCAAAACTCAACGTAGGTTCTTCCTGATGACCTAGAAAGTCTGAAAACCGTAAAGTAGTCACAATACAAAACAGATATTTCTTTTGCGATTCGGAGTAATCTTTGAGACTCGATTTGGAAATCGAAGTATTTACATAGGTCAGTTTGTGCGTAACTCTTGATGTGCGAGTCTGACTTTCACGTGACTGGTTTTTTTTTGTTAATTATAGGAAAGCTCACGTTGACCATATCTCACCTGATATTTAAGCGATAATGTGCTTGCCTAGAAGTACCACTTATTGTTACACACTTACACTTATTGTCACTTATTGTTTATTCACTTTTAGATTAAATACCTTTTGGTTGTAGTAGTTTAGTTGTAATACTATCTGGGAACACAGAGTCTGGCAGGAATTTCTACTCCTTAGCTGTAGGTACGCACAATGCTCCAAATTGAAACCTCCACGCTAAAAAAAACAATATTTCGAAATTGTTTTTTTTTTCAACACAATGTTACATTGTTATGAAATAAATGACTTATGACTTATGACCTATTGTCTTTCTATTGTGTCTGTAATTTCCACGATTGAAAGGCTAAATTGATAACCCAATTATCAATTATACCTACTTAAACGCTAGAGCTTGTGCTTAGCGTTTTAGCTATAACATTTTTGTTTTATTGTTTACTAGCTTTTGCCCGCGCGGCTTCGCTCCCGCTTTCCCCTACTCCACCCTACTATACCCTACTATACCTATTCTACCCTACTCTACCTTACTCTAACCTACTCTATCCTACTCTACCCTACACTAGCCGACACTACCCTATACTATCCTATTTTTTATTTTTTTTTCCATAAGAATCCTCCTCACAATAACTAACACAACAAAAAAAGAATAAGCGAAATCGGTCCAGCCGTTCACGCGTCATGGCGTGACCAAGGAATTAAGGATTCATTTTTATATACATTATAAAAATGAATGCCTATTTCCTTATTTCCTTGATCTTGTGATAGAATTTATATATATATAGATAGGTTCCTTAAACTTCGATTTAGTCATTCAGAAATGGAAATTCGAAAAAGTTTTGTTAATGCCTACTGTCCACTGACGCGAAGCTTTATAGACGCGTATTGTCATTATACGCTTGGTGTACGCCTGCGTGAAGCTTACTTACAAAACTATGGCTTACTGTACATGGACGCGTAGCTTCATACATGAGACACGACGGCACGACACGCTGCCGTTTCGTCAACAGTGTTACATAGTAAGTTTATGTATGTAAGCTTCACGCAGGCGTACGCCAAACCTATAATGACGAATACGCGTCTGTGAAGCTACGCGGCCGTGGATTATAGGCCTTAGTTTATCTCTATAGTTACCTATATTACAAGAAACCACTTCCAAATTCTATGTGTGATTCTGTCAATCACAAAACTTCTATAATATTTGCAAATCAAACTTCGAAAAGCGAGAAAATTCAGAGGCGCGTGTAAATATTTATGTTCGAGAAGTTTCTCTTCAGACGCGATCTGATTGGAGTGGTTCAAAAATCAAAAGTGTTTGGATCCGGGATACTTACAGTTAGTTTGAGTACTACTTCAGGAATTATTGATGTAAAGTTTCCGAGATGTTTGCTCGTCTCATCTCGTTCGAACGAAGGTCGCTTGAAATCAGGATCTGTTGAATCAAAATTACCTACCTACCTATCTAGGTTATTTTTAGCAAGAAAGTTTTTGTTGTTAACAAGATTAAGAAATACGCTTATCATCGTCATCATCATCACTATTGGACATAGGCCTCCCCCAAGTGTCGGCATAATGACCGGTCCTGTGCGCCTCGCACTTCGATTTTTTCGACGCTTATCAACCTCCACGAGTAGTAAGTGTACTGAAAAACGATGTTTGATAAACGTGCCAATTTGTCACTACATCGCTCGACTCCGTAACACACGCGCCAATGGCTCGTGGGAATTCCACCACGATCGCAATGACAAACTTTCTTCACTTGTATCAAAATGTACTATACAAGTTAGTTTAGGATAGACAGCGTAGGAGCGACCAAAATAGGTATCTATTAAAATATTGGGCCCGAGTTTAATTACACAAACACGAGGTCCCATTGAAATGCCACAATAAAATTAATTAATATGAATTATAATATTTCACAACCATCACACAACGCCATCTAGTCTCAAGCTAAGCAGAGCTTGTGTTATGAGTACTAGACAACTGATAAACATGCTTATATATTTCTAAATACATACATACTATAGATAAATTACACCCAGACACAGAACAAATGATCATGCTCATCACACAAAGATTTGTCCTGGGTGGGAATCGAACCCACGACCTCCAGCATAGCAGTCAGGGTCACTAACCACTAGACCTGTCGAATTTTGATTATTTGAGCAGCTCGAATGATGATCAATACCAGGAAGTAAGAGGGTTCGCGGATTCTCAACTTGACTGAACACAGGAGTTTTAAACAAAGTTATTTCTTACTGTTTCAAAGATACTGACGTGTATTTTGAAATGCAAGAAATAATACAATTTCCTGCAAAATTGTGTTAACATCAAAGCAAGCTTTCTCTTTCGGAATAATCAAAATCTTTCGGGACTGGTACACACGTGTTACTTTCGAACGGAAGTTTGTTAATTTAATTAAACAAACGCAGAGCTACGTAAATCATATTCATAATAATACAGGGTGTCTCTGACATCGACGCAGAAACGAATACCATGGATCTAGTACATGATTCTGGACCCCCCAGTGGTGGAATTTTTCGTCGGTTTTTCCCTATTTTTTAATTTAAACTGTATAAAATCGTTATTTTAAAATTTTTAGTGATAAAAATGAATGAATTACCTTTGAAATTAAAAATGTCATCAGGATTGATTAGAACAACAATTTTATCTACCCCGATGAATTTTTATTTAATTAATTTTTATATCAAATTTTTTTTTTTTGCTAAAATATCATCGGGGTTGGTTACAATAACAATTTTACATAGTTTAAATTAACAAAAGAACAGATTTTTTTTTTCAAAAACTATGAGAAACCCGACCAAAAATTCCACCACTGGGGAGCCCAGAATCATGTACTGCATCCGTGGTATTCGTTTGTGCGTCGATGTCAGACACACTCCGTATAATATACCTATCTATAAGATGTTACCTGAAAAGCTGTCACTCTAAAGTGGGATTGGGCCGGACAAGTTTGCCGCATGTCGGATGAGCTGTGGCTTAAAAGAGCTACTTATTGGGTCCCATAAAACGCAAGGTGACATCGCGGCAGACCAAGGCGAAGGTGGAGAGATGAGCTTGATAAGTACCGGAGGGACTGGCCCGCAATGGCCGAAGACAGACGTGTGTGGAAAAGGGACAGGGCGGCCTTCGCCCAACAGTGGGACATAAATGGGCTAACTAACCTATCTACCTTATAGGTAATTAATTACATTCGTATATCTTTTAAAGTAGATTGATTGGTATTGTAGACACTCTTTCATCAGGACTTTTTTGAACTCATGGCACAATATACAACATTATTTGTAATATAATGTGAAACCTGAAACACGAGTTACAAACTCAATTTCATTACTGTAGGTATAATAAAAAATGAAAAAGTTGTAAGCTTATTACGTTGCCTGGTTGTCCACATAAATACATGGTCACTGAACCATTCGGTCGCCTGAGGACTCATTTTGCCCTGAGCTGTGTTCTACTTGGTTTTGTGATTTTTAATATATATTATTTGAAAAAAATATAACATAGTGAAAAAATATTGGAAAAGAATGGTACGACCGTGTGACTTTTTTGCTTGCCTTGAAGGGGGCACTGCCTTAACCCCTAAATTAGGGTATAAAACTTTGTTCCAAATTAAATAATAACGTAGGCAGTAAATAAAATTCCAGTTTTCTACTTAAAAAACTATACAAACAGAAATTATATGCTTCACAGAGTTCTTAACAGAATACTAATTGTCACTTTTTAAAGAAGCACCGAAATTGATCAAATACAGCCAAATTTATTAACATTTTTGTTTCTTCCTCTCATTTTTCGTTAAGGAAGATACTTAATTAAGAACATAATTTATACTCTAGATAGGTAATTTACGCCTCCATAGATTGTTTTCAAAATTTATGAGTTTATTTTGCGACACAAACGGTAATGACTAAAAATATTTGGGTAAAAAGGACACAAAATGAACTGCTGTATAATTATGTTTTTTTTCCATTTTCCTTTCTTAGCGTTCCACATTAATAATACTCCCGACCGAATTTTGATCTCGGTGGCCAATCTGAACGGAGTTTAGCCAAGTATGCAGGAGATTGGGCACGCCACAATTATCCCCTCTATCAGACGTAGTTGGAAAGACCTCACAGCGTCCCCACCTTCCGCATGACGAAGGTTCTCACCGGACATGGTAAGTTCGGGAGGTTCCTGCACCGGATTTGTGATCAAGTGACGCCTAGATGTCGCCACTGTGCGGAACTCCCGGAGGACACGGTGGCGGTGTGTACCGCTTGGGAAGAGCATCGCCGTGCCCTTGTAGGGGCGATTGGCGGCGGGGCGGTCTTTAGCGCCGGGCCAAGGGCGGAAGATGTCATTTGGATGATTTTTACCTACTGAAAAAAAAGTGCGCAGGAGATATTATAGTGCACAAGTGCGTGCGCAAGCCCGAGTGCACTCTCTGTTTCTTTTAGTCCCGTAATTCAATGAGGGGGCAAACCGACACGACTGGAGAGAGTTGAAGCTCAGGACTAACGGCTTTACGTGCTTTCCGAGACATGGGGATATCACATCTTCAACTTCAAGCTACACAGAATAATTCATAATCATCATCATATCAGCTGAAAGAGGTCCACTGTTGGACATAGGCCTCCCCCAAGCGTCGCTACAACGACCGGTCCTGTGCATCACGCATCTTAAGTGGCAATGGGCAGGGCACTTGCACGCAGAATAGATGGCCGATGGGGACGAAAGGTTCTGGAGTGGAGTGGAAGTTGCAGCGTTGGACGGCCTCCAACAAGGTGGACGATGACCTGGCAGGGTCGCGGGAATCCGATGGATGCGTGATGAATTCATAATGGGAAAACCTAATAGCACTTTTTGCCCGGCTCAGGATCCCATGCTCAGTAGCTGGCGAACACTCAAATATTCATAAACAGAAAAGTTATTAGCGATTGTTTATATCCCAAAATGTCACTCAATTTTATGGAAATATATGAAATATGAATGAACTAGCTGTGCCCGCGACTTCGTTCGCGTGGACTTCAGGATTTTGAATTTATTTTTTCTGAAATAAATGTAGCCTATGTTATTCCTTATTAAATCAGCTACCTGCCAAAAAAAGCCCCGTCAAAATCGGTCCAGTCATTTCAGAGATGACACAGAAACTGTCTGTTTCAGGCAGACAAAAATTGTAAAAAAAATATTTTGGTGTATATACCGTATATATATTCATATGCATGTAATAAAAAGCAGTTATTTCAATATTACAAACAGACACTCCAATTTTATTTATATGTATAGATGTAAAGATGTATAGAGTATCAATAAATGTATAGATAAATGAAGATCAAAACGGAAAAACACTGCGCGTAGTATTTTCTAGTAGCAATTGTTATGAATGATTGATTCTATTATGAATTTACCAAATATGATTTTTTGTGTGAAAATCATCAATGACAAACCCCGCTCTTGGGCGGAGCGGGAGATAGTGTCAGACTCTTACTGACTAAAAACTCACCCCGTTCCTTCAAGCCTTCATACCGGGGTATGAGCCCCTTTTTTGTACTAATAAAAAAATTGGGGTGTATAGTTTTATCCCTTTAACAGTTCAGTTTAGGTCGTAAAAAGAATCGCGTTAAGAGCTCGTGGTAACTGTGCGTCTTCAGATTAATTAAAATAAGATAGAAGTTAATTAACAAAATATAACATTCCTTTTCCTTTTGAAGTTGGTCAGAATTTCCAGTTATTTTAAAAGCGACGCTTCCGTACTTTATTAAGTACGTAGAGCGTCAAAATACCAAATAAATCGAAGGATATTGGACGGAAAAGCGCTCTTTGACGTTCTGAAACATCGTTCTAGGATTAAAATGATCACAAAGGAAGCTATATCTTTACCTGTAAAATTAGAACAGCGATGCCTTAATTTATCCGCTTTAGAAATGTTGTAGAATAATGTCAGAGAAAGAGAAAAACCAGGCAAGTGCAAGTCAGACTCGCGCAATGAGGGTTCCGTACACACTTAACTATGAACAGTTCAATTTATAAATTGAGTTACGAATTTTTTTCCGAATCGCAAATTAGTTTTTTTTGGTGATGTATTTTTTTTTTATTCACTTTCAGATTTTTTTCCTATAATTGTGCTTTGAGACCTAACTTTATGCCAAATTTCCGGATTCTAAGTCAACGGGAAGTACACTTTGAATTTTGATTCACTTGAGAGTGTCGAAATATACGTTTTTTGCGACATAAACAGTCGTATCTTTATTTTCGTTAATTCAGATGTTTGATTTTTTACAGCTTTCTTCATAGGGCTGCAGACCTGAGTAGATATATGGTTTTAATTTCACCTCAATATCTCCACGCGTTCTCGAGACAGACAGACAGACAACAAAGTGACCTTATAAGGGTTTTTGCGGACAGTGAGCAATGGGTAGCTCGCTGTCCGGCCGTCTGGTAACTGTTCGGACCAAGTCCAAGTCGTCGACGGTGCGCACTGTTCCCGCACGCCTCAAGAAGTTGTCAGCAACAGCAGGGGCCCAGCCGGGTCGAAGCCTACTGGGGCCAGGGAACGAAAGGGAACTCGAGCCCCGGTATGAAGGCTTGAAGGAACGGGGTGGATTTTTTAGTCAGTAAGAGTCTGACACTATCTCCCGCTCCGCCCAAGAGCGGGGGTTGTCATTGGATGTTTTTCCCCAACAAAAAAAAAACCTTATAAGGGTTTCGTTTTTCCTTTTGAGGTAAGGAACCCTAAAAGTGATAAAGAATGTCAAGTATTTGGAAAATGTTGACGCTGTTCTGTCTTCATTTATTATAAAAATTTCTTCTGTAATATAAATTTTAATTTCTGATTTCCCTTGGCCCTGCTTCCCAGGGGTTCTGAGAAGAGGTAAACTCTATGAAAATTAAATTATAAATAATAAACGTTGGCCATGAAGTTATGAAGTCTTCAAGGGTTTATGTTTAAATTTCGAGTTGCGAAGGAGTTTATACAGAGCCGGGTAGTTAGAAGTCCCGTCACTTTCCCTTTGTTTATTAATAAGTAACAATTCACTAGACCTAAAAAGATGCCGCCGGGTGTCACTATAGTGTGGATTTCCTGCCAATGTAGACGTCGGCTTACGGACGGCGAGCAATGGGTGGCTCTCCGTCCGACCATCCGGTAACAATCTGGACCGAGCCCGAATCGTCGATCTCACGTAGTGTTCAACGTCGCCTCAAGATTCAATCAGAATCAGAATCAGATTCAAGAAGATGTCAGCAAAACCGTAGGGGCCCAGCAGAGCCGAAGCCTTCTGGAGCAGGAACATAGGAGTGCATTTAAGTCAGTAAAAGTCTGACACGTCCTCTCGCTCCACCCAAGAGTGAGAAAAGTGATTTCCCATGTAGACAAAAGACCTAAAAAGTTTGTCCCCATTTTTCTTTACATTGGTTGTTTGTCTATGTCTAATTGTTTATAAGGCCGTGTCACAAAATTGATAGCTATAGAAGTCAATCTACATACAAAGCGAGCTCGAGCAACGCACACATAGACACCGCTAACGGACACAATATCTCGGAGCGTTTCGGCCCGCTCGTCGAACAGTTCCGGCTCAAACGCTCATTAGTGTGCGTCCACCGAGTGTAGGTATAAAAAGTGAAGTACATACATGAGATTGTCTTCTGTACCTATTTATTTTGTGGCCGAGTGTAATGCCTCGGGCCAGTATGTTCGTGTTGCCAGAGTCAGACGGTAAAGGTAGAACTACACTGCCCACACGTGTGACACACACGCCGATCTGGGTTTATCTGGCGACTTATAGTACATAATCAAATTACGATTGTCTTGCCTCGAAAAATAAGAAAATAATCACATTAATATAAGCTGGTACGTACCTATGTGCGCGTGTGTATGTTTGTTGCTCCTTCATGCTTAATATCTTAGGCCGGCCCAGTGTACCGAATTCGGTACACCTCGGTTCCAGCTAATTTAATCCTTATTTTTACGTAATAAGGTTTATGTTAGCTGGTATGGGGTGTACCGTATTCAGTAAACTGGTGCCTGAGAGGTTAAAGAATTGAATAGATTTGGTTGAAATATGAAACGGTAGACTATATCCTAAAATAGGGCACTGAGTATTAAGAGAAGGACTTTTTTATCCTTATTGAATGTTACCATGGGATAATTTAATATTTACACGCGAGCGAAGCCGATGGCAGAAGCTTGAAAGCAGAATATAGATGAAACAAAATTACCTACAGTTTGGGTCTTAAACCTATATAAATAAATGGAGAAACTGACTGACTGACATATCAATGCACAGCTGTAACTACTGGGACTAAGAGCGTCAAATTGCACAAGGCTTCCTTTTATGACGTAGGCGAGCACTGAGAGAGGACTTTCCAAAATACACCCCCTAAGGGTGTCAAACGGGTAACCAAAGTTTGTTTAAAGAAACCTACTATTATGCAAGCGAAGCCGCTGACAAAAGCTAGTCCTTAATTAAATTGCATCGCTTCGAGAAGCATAGGTTTGCTGGTTTGCTTTAATAAACGCGAATTGTACTAAGTCTAAGTAAATGTAAGACCCTACGGCACCCTTAATTATTTATGTTAGGGTGAAGGGTTCCGAATTCATAAATTAGGGATGCAGTGTCAAAATAAGAGGCGCTTCAGAAACAATAAAGGTTCTTTGAGTGCGTTTAAGTATGAATTAGACAAGCCTTCGGCTCATATTCCTTTTTAGATTGAGGCACCATCGGTCGACACAATCGCCGTAACAAAGGAAATAAGAATTTTAAAAATATCCCTACACAAAAATAATCCAAATGAAAAAAATTGTATAGGTACGTTATTATCTTTATATAAATAGTAATATTTTAATTCAAGCGCTTGCGGGTGACGAGCGATGCGTATAATATACGTATCGCATACATATACGCATGATGATATTGTACACGTGTAGGTACCTCTATCAAACGTGATGTAATTCTTAGAAAGTCGATGGCGATTGTAAAAGGTGATACTAGAAATGACAAGAGACCTCACTCACGTAAAAGATTAAAATTATCCAACGGTAACATAGTACAGGGATAAAAAAAAATCTTGAGTTTTATTCCGACGATGCTCTACCAATATTTCTGTACAAAAATGTTAGTTATTATTACCTTGTTGTTATGGTCAGATGAGATATTAAAAATATGGTACCCATATGGTACATGGTATGATATGGATATTGTATCATGATGATTATACAATATTCAATCTGAAGATATATATACATAATTATATATATCTTCTTTTTAGTCAGTAAGAGTCTGACACTATCTCCCGCTCCGCTCAAGAGCAGGGGTTGTCATGATGATTTTCTCACCATAAAAAAAGCTCTAGATCTAGCTACTTACCAATTTATGTATAAGCTATGTATTTCTATTCTGTCTCAGAGGACTTAAGAATAGTGAGTAAGATAGTGAAAACAAAAAAAATTGCTTCAGCCAGTTTTTTGCCAAGCTATGTCTAGTATATAAAGTGCGCTCTATATCCCATTTTATTAATACTCATTGGTGTATTATTACATAGAGAGAAAGAGTTTTGAACTTGCATAGCCGTAAGAAAACACGAGTTGGTCGTTGAATTTCTACGGAGATGATATTTATTTGGATTTAAAGCATCATGAAGTACGTTTTTAACAAAGTTTGTGAAGATACGATTGTGAAGAAACGGGAGTTTAATTTTACTTTTACGTTATACTTTTTAAAACTCGTAATGAGCTTTGCTTTTGATGTAATGACTCAACAAGTAATGTGTAAATATTATTCTTTAACTTTTAATTCAAGTTAGGCACGTTGATACAGATTTGATGGGGTCTGCTATTCATGTAATAACTTTACAAGTAATGTGTAAATTATTTTTTAAATTTTAATTCAAGTTAGACACATTTATTACAGAGACTCTTCTGAACTTTCATGGTAATAAGACTGAGATTAATATTTTCTGAAAATATAATACTTTTATTTTTGAAGTGGGTAGTCATCCAATGACTTTACCTGCTCTTGGGCGGAGTGGGAGAGCGTGTCAAACTTTTACTGACTAAAACCCACTCCTGTTCCTTCTTTGCCTTCGTTCCATCGCGACGGGGTACACTTTCGCATAACTCATGGACTCAGTAGGCTTTGGCTCTGCTGACTCTCTAAGAGAAAATATAATACTGTAAAGATTTATTCTTTCTTATTCATAAAATTGTACCATTCAGAGGGCGACCTGGTTCTTTTTAAATCTTGTTGAAAATTTAAATAGCAGAAGCATTTGACATTTTAATCACAAGCTATCAATTAGCAGCCTCAATGAGAAAGTCAGCTTTCCTTCGCTTTGTTTTGTGAATGAAAGTTGAATTGCTTTAATAGGAATGGCGAAATCGAAAATACAGAAGTATTTTGTAATCGTTTTTAAGGCCCTTACTCCCCGAGCAGTGTTATTAAACAGTGACTTTTTGAAGCCTACTGCTCGGTAACGGTTTAGTCAATACTTAGCTTCGAAAAAAACATATGATTATTATAGATTCATGCACAAAATTATTAAATGATGAAAAAAAACAACAATATGATATTTTTTCGCTTGTTTTCCCTACTCCTTTGAAACGGTTTTGAACTTTAGAAATTTGTTTACACAAAAAAAAAATGCTGGTTAAGTGTTCTTCAGAACATAATATGCACATAGCATAATAAATCAATCAATATTTCGTGTAGTAGTGCTGGCGACAGTACGAGTATGCGTGCATTTAACTCCGGCCAGATATTAAAGGGACTATACGCCTTAATGAATTTCTGAATATCTTCAAATTATTTTCGAAAATTCAATTATTTTGACGAGGATTGAGTCATTAATACGAAGTGTTGCTTGTTATTTTGTACCTTTTATATTTTTCGTTTCAAAATTGAAACTGGATATAAAATGAACAGACTATATTGTTCATTATGTGGTTATTCATGAAAATAAAACAGAATTTGGTATTGAAATTCGAAAAAGTAATTAATTGTTTAAATATTCTGCGAAATAAAATTAATTTATATAGGTATATCTACCTGCTATGTTTTTATCTCGTAAATATCACACTTATATTAAAGAAAATAGTCACACTAATATCATAAAGATTAAAACTTGTATGTCTGTGATTGTATGTTTGTTACTACATTACGCTTAAACAGCTCAAGCGATTTCGATGAAATAAAAAAAATATCTGACATATTTATATTCTAAAGCTAGAACTACATTAGACCGACGCACACGTGTAACGCGCCTGATTTGTTCGTAGAAAGACGTCGCGTGGCGTGGATCTAGTGTAGCTCTACAAGTCTAGTTTCCATATAAAATGTATGGAGACCGACGCGCCCAGATCGGCGTGTGTGGCACACGTGTGTGCAGTGTAGTTCTAGCTTTAATGTCATGCGGGCGATACTGCTGGCAGAAGCTAGTATGTAATAAATAAAAAAAAAACTTGCCTAAAGTGGTTTTCTTTTAACGTATGAATATAAAACCAGCTGTTTCCACGAGGATAAAAAGAACGCAGTAACATATTATTCTGAAGATCGGTCGCTTGACTCTTTTGATCACAATTCTTTTCCTTGGGTTACAGACACGACCCTGAAACCCCTTCTCAAAAGTGAGATACCCTTGGGACTTCCACACGAATGAATATAAGGGTCACTATAAATATATTAATGACAGTAAATCCAGAAAACCATCCAGGGAATATTTATCTGAACCCAAATCAATTAAATGCTTCAATGAATTGTCTACCGCACAATACCCATTTTGTAGCAAAATCATTTTATATAAAATATTCCAGGCCTCGTTAGAAATATATTCTTATTAAATCCTTCAATATCCGAACCATAAAGATAAAATAAATCAGCCTAATATTTTTCGTCCGTTACTTAGAGGTTTAAAAAAAGAACTTTTTGAATTTATACCAAGTTTAAAAAGAGGTCCACTGAATATTTAAAAAAAAAACTTTTTGGTAAAACCTTTTTACATTTGAGTTTTTAATTTGGCCACGGCAAGGTTGCCTTTACGTTACAAAATTGTAACAGGTAGGTAAAACGAATTTTTCTCCACCCCTTAGGCTGCGTTTCCACCAGAGATGTGCGAGGATGCGTAGCGAGGGATATGTTTGTAAAGAATCATTAGAATCGCTTCATTTACCTCGCCTCGGTCAGCACAGCTTTGGTGGAAACGCTCATCGGAGCTAGATTTTTGCGCATACAAAACAAGCGAAGGATGTGTGCGAGGGAAGTTTACGAGGAATGTGTTGCGAGGGATTTGTGTTGAGAAGGAAGTGTTGCGACATACTATACCAAGCAGTCCAACCATCCTCGCACCGCACATTAATGCGCATTTTTACAGCTCCGCTACACATCTTCGTACGACACATTTTTCTCGCACAGCTTTGGTGGAAACCCCCACACATTTTCACAGCACAGCTAGACATCCTCGCACGACACATTTCCCTCGCACATCTCTGGTGGAAACATAGCCTTGCGAGATCTAGATGAAATTTTAATTTGATTAGGAATCTGTTGGGGTTCAAATTGTTAGGTAAGCGAAGCATCATGAAATTCTCGTCCAAGATGCGAATTACATTTGTTTATCAATCTCGGGCCAGCTCAACGTCGAGAAAATGCGTTCAATTTTGTCGAAAATAAACGTGTTAAAAACGACCTTCTGGTTTAGACACTGGGCGATACCACAGTATTATAATATTCCCTTTGTAATACTGTGGCGATAGGTTTATTTTGAAGGGTATAAATGTGACTGATTGTGATGAATGATTAAAGAACCTATTAGGATTCAAATTGGTTTTTAATGGGTTGTTTAAAAGGTGATCAATTTCGCAGCTGACAGTCATGAGTGCGTAGCCACCTTTACATGTGCACTTTACAAATATTGATTGATGTATTATAATTTTGAACAACATCAATTATCTCAGCAGTGCAGATCCAGCTAAAGGTTGCTAATCAGGGGCGCAACTACCGCCGTATAGAATAGAATAGAATAGCATTTATTCGGCGCAAGCAATACAATATACCACAACATAAAACAATAAATTAAAAAATGGTACAGATATACAATACAGTTGCAGTGACTGTGCCTGAACCGAAAGGGTCACCAACTCAGCAATTGCGCGCTGTTCCCGCGCGCCTCAAGGAGTTGTCAGCAACAGCAGGGGCCCAGCCGGGTCGAAGCCTACTGGGGCCAGGGTTATCCGAAAGGGCGCTCGAGCCCCGGTATGAAGGCTTGAAGGAACGGGATGGGTTTTTTAGTCAGTAAGAGTCTGACACTATCTCCCGCTCCACCCAAGAGCGGGGGTTGTCATAAGATGATTTTTCCCATCGAAAAAAAAAGACCCGGGTATCAACCCAAGGATATAGACACGTATTTACGACCAACTTTAATTATAGTTTCAGCAAAACATACGTCATTGTTACCAAGTAGGTATGTGTACTTCTCCCTCCTTAATTGTGTTACTGCGAACATAATATTTGAACTGAACTCACAGAAACAAACTAACTTATTCAAGAATACCTAAACAAACGTGATGTTTCTAAACGGTTTTTAGCCTAAACACACCTTAGAATAGATGCAGACAGAAGCTCTACTGCATTCCTTGAAGTCTTGAAAAGTAAGTTATACTCGTATAATCAGTATTATACGAGTATAACTTACTTTTTTTATTATTTTGTTGAATATAATATATATTTCCTGTCAGTTCAGGATCAGAATGTTGGGCTGTGAAAAAGAAGGATGAAAAAAGATTGCATAGAGCGGAGATGAGAATGTTAAGATGGATGTGTGGTGTGACGAGAGTGGATAAAGTGAGAAATGAGTATATTAGAGGAAGTTTGTAAGTGGTGCCAGTGACTGAAAAGTTGAAAGGTAATCGGTTGTCTTGGTATGGTCATGTGAAGAGGAGAGATGAAGCGCATATTACTAAAAGAGTTCTGAGTATACATGTAGGTGGAAGGAGAGGGCTAGGAAGGCTGAAGAAAAGATGGATGGATTGTGTGAGGAGTATTAATCTTCCAATATAAGTTTTATGGGTCATGTTATTGATATTCTATTTATTAGGTAATGTACTAAGGTAAATCCTCGGGTTTAAAATTATCCAGCCTCTCAATTTGTACCTGGATATATGGAAATAAGGTAGGTTTAATATTGTTAAATCCCTGTAGCTTCAGTACGATCTAAAAAACACCTGCTCAATTGGCAAAACAATCGTACCTACAATATTACAGAACCAAATCCAAAATAAGCAAATTTTTGCGGACTACATTCCTCTCAGAATTGTTTTGAAGCGTTTCTCTTTAGCATTGTTGTTACCTTCTAATTCCTGCCAGGAATTCTGTGGAAACAACAGTCGTACAAAAATTTTAAGGGTCCATTTCGACTGGCAAAAACGTCGCTTCGGTATCAAATTAGCCGAAGGGACAACATACCCGAAATTCTCTGTAAGTCTCGTCGTATTACCCTAGTGACTATATTTTACTGGAACCCCTCCGGGTTCCTCGTAAAGGGAATTAATGAAATCCTGCCCGTTCAATAACGTACGGAGACTAATAATATAGCTTACATTAATTACTTCCGTAAAAGTAATCAATTTGAACGTAATGCCGTAAAGTTTTCATTAATATTTTGCGGCAGAACAAATCCCGACGACTTTATATACCTTTTGCAATTTGTAGGCGCCATTTTGATAGTATCTTTAATACTTTGTCTGAATAATGGCTGTTGAATCGTTTTGGAGATTTACGTAATAATTAAAGTTAAATAGGTACTGGCTGAGGAAGGGTTGTATAAATTGGTGGTTAAAGAAAACTGGGTTTAAGATGACGGCGAGCCGCAGAAGCGAGAGGCAGCGTTTTACCAATAGCAATATGGCGTCCATGATCTAAGTTTTCTTCCCTAATCTGTTATTTGATTATGATAAATATTATATGCTAGATAATGCATTCATTAAGACATTGCGCATAGGTTGCCTAACTAAATCTGATGCCGACGATGTTAAACAATATTATTTTGTTGTTACATTTTTGATATCAAGTAGGTACCCCTCATTTGTGGGAAATTCGAGCATCAGCTGAAAGAATCTACCCCAAGGAACTGAAAAACTATAGGTTGCCTCCTTTTTTTGGTGCAAATAGGAAAACCTCCCTGCCTCGCATAAAGAGGTAAGTAAATTGCCATAATTTACCCTCATCTGATATTTAATCGATTTTTTTCATATTAATATTATTGTTTTTTTTTTTAAGTCTAATATAAGCTATTAGTAACGATAGAACTCAATTTGGAAGTATTTGGATAAAGTAAAAAATATCAAATGTTTATGATCTCAGACAAATTTTATTGTATAACATCATTGGCACCAGATTTAGCCTTTAGACAAACTATTCGGAATGTCTTAATAAACGCATTATCTAGCACATAATATTTTTATCTAGAATAACAGATGAGGGAAGAGATTTCTTTTACGGATCTCGTACTACCAGGGTTTTTATTAAATTACACGCGAAAACACAAAATGTAATTAAATGTAAATGCACTTTTATAGTACTTATCAATTGAATAAAAATTTCGTGTTATTTTCAATTCTTGATTAGTCTCTTAAGACCGAATTGAGACACTTTTCAAAAATAGGTAACTCTATTGTGGCGTACCCTAAAATCTATTTGTAACATAGGTAGTAAAAAAATATTTGGTGGATTTTCTCTTGTTATGAAACCTAGAAGTACATAGTAACTGATCAATAAACGTCCTGCACGTTGGGACGTGACTCTGAAACTGTCAGCTGGTAGGGTTTGGGACGGCCACAAGATCCAAGAAGGAAAGCCTGGATTACTGTCTCACCACTTTCGTATGAGATAGGTATAAACACTTGAGCTAGGGTATTTATATTGCACGACAAACTTCTGCCAGTGGGTCCGCCTGCATTAAATTATTTCTTAAGGGAATATATTCCCAGGATCAAAAATTTCTTAAGTCAACGCTTGTGCCAAATTCACTTCATTAGCCGTTTGTTTTTAGTAAGTAATGATAGTGAATAATAAATCCGTTAATTTTAATGTTAATCAATTAATATTTATTTTTTAAAGATCATTTTACGTATCATTATTCCATGCAATCATGCTTTCTACCGCCCTCAACTTACGAATGTCATTCATGACGTATAGCTCAAAATTATACAAAGACTAATATAGGGATGAGAAATTATAAACTCTTCGATGTTTTTTTTAATACCTACAATGAAATGATGAATTTTGTGAGAGCAATTGATGTTATTTTGTGACTTGTAAATGTCAGTTTTAATAATAAATGGTGTAAGGGACAGCCCTCCACAAACTTTAAGGTCTTGCTTAGTAGACGAAACTGAACAACCCACCATAAAAATTTTTTTCAGGAAACGATCAAATTAATAATTTTGTATGGTGAGGCGGATTTATGTTTGTCTGTTTGAGTGTAAAGGAGTAACATCACAACAACACACATACCATATAAACTTTCGGCTTAAAAATAGGTACTAGCTATTGCCCGCGGTTTCGTCCGTGTACCTACATAAAATATAGCCTATGTCACCGCCGCGTAATAAAGCCGCTTTCTATCGGTGAAAACATTTTTTCTTTCGGACCAGTAGGTACTTTTTAGAGATTACCTACACACAAACAAAATCACTACTACTATTACTAGTGTAGTTGAGCGTGATTTATACACACAGCTGCATACAGGCGATGTCCTCATTTTAAAAGCATAATGAAGATTGCAATGACAATGGGCAGGGCACATTGCACGCAGAACAGACTAGATGGTCGATGGGAGTTTATGAACAACTGGCGCCATCTAGCGGACACTTCAGGCGACAACGTGACGGTCGATACACTAACGCAAGACCAGTGGGGGGTCGGGGGGCGCGCAATGAACCCCAACCCGATTTAGTTTTAAGCGGTGAAGCCTACTGGGGCCAGGGTTATCCGAAAGGGCGCTCGAGCCCCGGTATGAAGGCTTGAAAGAACGGGATGGGTTTTTTAGTCAGTAAGAGTCTGACACTATCTCCCGCTCCGCCCAAGAGCGGTGGTGGTCATAGGATGATTTTTCCCATCGAAAAAAAAAAGCGGCCGTTTTTAAATCAAAAAGAAACCACCGGTGATCGAGTACGTCTACTCTTAACTCTCATTAGATCCCAAGCGAACGTCGGCGTTCGCTTGCTATTGGCTAAGAAATTACCAATTGTAAAAGGAACATTAAAATCAAGTATACTTTCATCATCAAGTCTTTTTTATTCGAAGATTGACCGCACAATGGGGACGAAAGATTCAAGTGGCGATCACGTACTGGAAGACGCAGCGTTGGAAGGCCTCCAACAAGGTGGACCAACGACCTGATCAGGGTCGCAGGAACCAGATGGATGCGTGACCCACACGACCGTTGTTGTGGCCACGCTAGGGAGAAGCCTATGTCCAACAGTGAACGTCTTTCGGCTGAAATGATGATGATGATGATGAATAGTACAAAAGGGAGTAGAAGTTATGGCAGTTGTAAAAGAGTGAAGTGAAATAGCACACAAAAAGATAGTTCGTGCAGGCTTCAGAGTCTTGCACCCAAGTATAATGCGTCATTTTTAGTAGTACACTAGACCTACATCTAGATTTACTTTATATTATTGTACGATCAGTCAGTAAGGTCTAATTAGATCTACAGGTAGGTAATCTCAACAAGATCCAGCCAGCAGCGCCTAGATTAGGTTTTAAGCCATCTGAGACGGGAGTAGGGATTTTGTTTGAGAATTCTCGCCTCGAGAAATTCGTCTAGAGCGAGACGGAAAAAAGGTCAACGTCTTGAGAACTCAAGAAATGAATTTTATGCGTGAACTTGTTGATTTGAAAGATTCACTAAGCTTGAATTCTTTAAGAATTCAAGGAGATGTCAGCAAACCGTAGGGGTCCAGCAGGGTCGAAGCCTACTGGGGCCAAGGGTTTGTTGCTGAAAGGAAAGCTCAGCCCTGATATGAAAGACAACGAAGGAACTGGAGTGGGTTTTTAGTCAGTAAAAGTCTAACACACCCTCTCGCTTGGCACAAGAGCGGGAGAAGTCATTGGATGATTTTCCCATCAAAAAATAAATAAATAGCATGAATTTGAAAAATATAATTAGAAATCAATTATGATTTATTTAATCGAAAGTCTTTTAACAACACAATTTATTTTCTAAGTAGTAGTATAGTTTTTTATGAGTTTATTTTTATTTTTATTATGTGTTATAAAGATAACAGTAGATTTATTATGAAATGAATAAGTATAAAAATCAATTTAGTTTTTTTTTAACACGCTTTTATTAGCTTCATCTGTATGTTTGTATGTAATCAAGGACTTTGAGCTCGATTTTACCCAACTTTGAGCGATCAGATTTTCTTTAAACTTTTCACATCGATCAAAAGACCGATGACAATGCAATAATCCATTTCTTTTTGTTTGTGTAATCATCCAAATGACATCCCCAGCCCTTGGGCGGACTCTTACTGACTAAAAGACCCACCCCGTTCCTTCTTGCCTGTCATACCGGGACCGCTTCCCTTTC
The DNA here is from genome assembly GCA_929112965.1 of Mythimna albipuncta. NCBI lineage: Eukaryota > Metazoa > Arthropoda > Insecta > Lepidoptera > Noctuidae > Mythimna > Mythimna albipuncta. The sequence continues at coordinate 7,815,134 of OV815973.1, forward strand.
GGAGCTAACCCTAGTCCCAGTAGGCTTCGACCCAGCTGGGCCCCTGCAAAATTTACGTACCTCAAAAAAAATATAATCGAAAAACCAGAAATTCGGCGCTACGACCTTAACTTTTCCTGAGTAAACAAAGCCCATTAGTCTTTAAAAAGGAATATTAATGAGCTGTGTTTACATTTTCTTTTTTTCATTAATGTTTACCGAACCTTTTGTGGTTAAACGTTTACTTTCCTAATTGCTGTATCGGCCAGTAATGAATTTTCGTTAAGAATAATAGACTCGCACTTGACCACTATCTCACCTGATCAGTGCCGAAACTAGGGCGGTGCTAGCGGGTCCCAGCCACAGGACGCAATACCTAAGCTGAAGGGGCGCAAAAAATGTTATATCTAGTCATTTTTATCGGATTGTACTTTTTACTAGGGGCGCAGTTACAGAAGTTCGCACCAGGCGTATAAAAAGCTAGTTTCGGCACTGCATCTGATAGTATGACAACACTTGGGGAAGGCCTATATCCAACAGTGGACGTCTTTCGGCTGAAATGATGAAAATGATGATGACCTGTTAGTAGCAATGATGTGGTCGACTATGAATCACGGTTGCCTAGATGTTGTTTATTCACTCTTTATTTTTTGAGTCCCAGCTATAGATAGCAAGGCTATTAGAAAACAGACTTCTGTAGATAATTCCACCCTTAGTTGAATATGTTCCCAAAACGTTTTGTGTGTATGTATATCCACCATGTACCGGTGGTGCATCACCACGTCAGGTCGTACGATTTTTTTATGGTCATTCAATGACTTCTCCCGCTCTGGAGTGGAGCGGGACTTTAATGACTAAAACCTTAGCTCTTTGCGTTCTAAGATCACTGGATTTCTTCTCAGAAAGCGGTCAAAGCAGGTATCGACCTTACTGGGCCCCTACGGTTTGCTGACATCTCTTTGACAAGCGTATGGAACACCAGGCGTTATCAACAGCTTGGGCGCGGTCCGGACAGCGAGCTACACATTGCTCGTCATCCGTAAGCTCGCTCTTACCGTGGATTATCTAATGATGAAACAGGCTTGGTGGAATTAAGTACGTAATTAAAATTCCTGAAGATTTTCTTCGAGTAACATTTATTTGTTTCATCCGAAGGCTGATGAGGATAGCTATTTGTTTAATTTACGTCCTCATTAACCCTCTTAGGGTTGCTAGACAGGATAAGCTTAATGTCTGGTAGAATTCTAATGATTTTCTTTACAAATTTATTTTGTTACAGTTTTATTCGAGTTCTCTTTTGTGGTAAATAATTGAAGTAGCGGAAGATGAATCGTAACATTTAAAACCGTTTTTCGGCAGAAAATTGTCAAATTCCTCCCGCTTTGGGTGGAGCGAGAGGGCGTGTCAGACTTTTATTGACTAAAACGAATGCTATATACGTTAAAGTAGTGTTGAAATTTATTTTATTTAGATTTCGACGGTTGGAGAATTTTTTGTTTCAATAAGAGATTTGCTAATTAGGTTTTGAAAGCCTCCCGAGCTTGGGGACCCAGGGGCCCTGCCCCGCTTAGCCCTTCGATAGTTTTTTTTTTAATTTTTGATAGGTTTGCGCTGGCCCCTATCTCACCTGATGGAAAGCTACGATGCGGTCGACGATGGGGCGCACTTAGTTACGTCAGTAGCTGGTTTGAGAAAGCGTGACTTTTACTAAGCAAAACACATCTGTGATCATGGCCACTCTTTCAAATTTTTTCTAAGCCTTGGTCTGCCAACCCTAGCTAAGCCTAGGGACATGAGGCGTAACATCGGTCGCTATTAGCTACCTAATGCGCTAGTGTGTGTACCGTGCGTTAGTTTAATTGGATTATAAGGCCGGCCGGCTTTACGACCGTGGTGTCTTGAGAGGAGTTTGTTTAACTGGATCTGGTCATATACACTACACTAGCTTTTGCCACCAAAATATAGCCTTTGTCATTCAGGAACAAAGCAGCTTTCTATCGGTGAAAACATTTTAGCGATCGGATCAGTACTTTTAGAGATTATCTCCTACAAACAAAAAAATAAATATATATATAAACTTTACCTCTTTATTATAAGTGTAGGTAGAAGATAGTGTAGATGAAACCTAATACAGCTTACTGTCTAACTAGGATTTATGTCTATAAATACGAGAAGCAGGAAGTTAATGAAGAGGAAAAAAAAATAAGCAAAAGAAATTTATTATACAAGGTGTAAGGGACAGCCCTCCACAAACTTTAAGGGCTTGCTCAGTAAACGAAACTGAACAGCCTTCCACAAGCTTTTTTTCAGGAAACGAAAAAAAAATCGGCCTTAATATACAAAATAAAAAATTGATTGGACAATGAATATCTGTTTTGCGAGCAATGGTTCTGCCCACTGCCACTTAAGTTTGGCGATTGTAAATATTACAGTAAAATTTTATGATATTATGAAAAAAATAACAACTTTTTATATAAGTACTCCCCGTATATAAAAAGTTGTTATTTTTCTCATATTTTCTTACTAAAATATTTGTAACAAAGTAAAATGGATTTAGAGAGAAAAAATAAACTAAAAATTAAATAGAAGCTTTTTCTTGGTCTACATTTTCGTAAGCTCCTTATAGTAAGTAGTACTTACTTGGTTTTTATATTTAGGTTATAAGTATAAGTAGTAAAAGTGGCCTTTCACATTAACTAAGTACTTATCTGAAGAAAACAGCTGTTTTTTGGGGTGGTAAATCATCAAATAACTTCTCCCGCTCTGGGTTTTTTATGGTGGGAAAAATCATCCAATGACAACCCCCGCTCTCAGGTGGAGCGGGAGATAGTGTAAGACTCTTACTGACTAAAAACCCACCCCGTTCCTTCGAGCCTTTCGTACCGGGACCGAGCTTCCCTTTCGGATAACCCTGGCCCCAGCAGGCTTCGATCCTGCTGGGCCCCTGCTGTTGCTGACTGATCCTTGAGGCGCGCGGGAACAGTGCGTACCGTCGACGACTCGGGCTCGGTTCGGACAGTTACCGGACGGTCGGACTGCAAGCTACCCTTTGCTCGCCGTCCGCAAGTCCGCGCCTACGGTGGCCGAAAATCGTTTCGCAGAAGGAGGCGACCGCCTGTCATTCCTCCTCGCTCCGGACCATGGCCTGTACCAAGGCCCGGCTCTGGGTGAAGTGAGACACATCATGTTTTACTCAAATCTATTATCATACAGTAGGTACTGTTCTGTTTTTTACAAGCTTTTACGAGTATTTAGTTTCACCTGTCCCGATGTTTGTCTGTCATCAGATCTTGCAAATTAAATTTGACCCACTTCCCGGTTACCGATTGAGCTGAAATTTTGCATGCACGTGTAAATCAGATGACAATGCAAAATTATTATGACAAGGAGCTGATCTGATGATGGAACCGGAAGGTGGCTATAGGAATTTCGAAGTTAAACGACACGATCACCTCGAGTTTGGGCTTGTATGATTCGTCTTGCAAGTATTAATTACGTACATAGGTATAACGAGCTATAAAAGCTTGCTATGAAAAAAGGTTTTTCATTAAAAGCTTGTTTTCCTTAGTTAACATTTTTGATTAATATTGCTTGCATTACACCGCAGACTAACCCCTTTTTTAGTTTAAGTTCTTCGAGTCTATTTTAAGGTTGTCTGTCTGGTGGTATATCGCTGTTAGCGATAAGACCGCCATTGTACCCATAGATTTAAGTTTCTGTGAAATTGTTACTATTTTGGTGGACAATAAAGTTTATCCTATTCCGACATTGACCCTGTCATCAGCCAATGCTTAAAATCAGCGCTATGGAGTCGTCGCGTCGCGTCGCACTATGCGTTGTGCCACGAAAATGCTGAGAGTTCGGCCGTTTTGCATGGAAGTGGCGCATATTACCTATCCTTAAAGTATATTTATAATTAAGCTAGTCCTAAGATTCCATTTCCTCTATATAGGGTGTTCGCGATTTCGGCTTTGTTCCCATAATAAAAAAAAAAAATGTTATCATGAGCACAAACACGTGTTTAAGTATCGTACACTAATTGCCAGTCACCCTATATACAAGGTGTAAGGGACAGCCCTCTACAAACTGTTAGGGCTTGCTCAGTAGACGAAACTGAACAACCTTCCACAATTTTTTTTTTCAGGAAACGAAAATAAAATTTGGCCTCTCCATACAAACTGTCCAATAAAGTTTATAATTTTGTATGGTGAGGCGGATTTTTTTTTTCGTTTCCTGAAAAAAAATTTTGTGGAAGGTTGTTCAGTTTTGTCTACTGGGCAAGCCCTTAAAGTTTGTGGAGGGTTGTCCCTTACACCTTGTATAGGCCTCCTTCAACTGTACATCTCGCATCCATCGGATTCCTGCAACCCTCACCAGGTCGTAGTTGGGAAGCCGCCAAATGTTGCATTTTCCGGTTCTTTTTTTTCCGGCTCCGTCGATAATCTTGGTTTCCTGCCTGGCAATTTTCGTGCAGCTTATTTTTAACGTCATTTTAAACGTTTACCATCAAATTACAAAACCAATTTCTATGTTGATAGGTAGCTCACCAGCTGTTAGGCCATTCATCACGGAAAAATTAAAAACAGTACACACGGAGTCACGGAAAGCAATTGTATTATTTATTATTCTAATCTTGTAAGCCTAAAAAAATTAAAAAGGTACGGGGCACGATTTTTTTTTGGTAACGTTAGCCAAAGTTAATAAAAAACGTGACTTAAACCGCATTTCAGTAACGAAGTACTAACTCGTGGGCAGGTACAGTCAACTGCTTGGTAGTGGTACGAAATAAGAAAACCACACTGTTCTTTTTATAATAATAATAATAATTTATTTAAAAGACAACTTTTGGTCCACATTGTATGTTAGTAGCACTTAATTCTATGTTAGTTCAAATTTACGCGAGTATTAAATTCAATTACACACTAAATCAAAATGTCATAAATTACAATTACAATGTCAGTTAAATATTAAAATGATCAAAACAATAAATTAAATTAATATGGTCAGTTGATTAGAATTTCAAATTAAAATGTTAATAATATAATAATTGATAAAATAATAATAAAATTAAATGCATGATTGAAACTAAAAACAAAGTTATCTGCCCCACGCCTGATTTACAGGTGCGTGCATGGCCTGCCAGTGCCGTATAAAGGGCCCATCCAACCTAGAGGCAACGACAGCAAGAAGACTGTTGCTGCTGCCCCGCACTCTACTCGCTAACGAGGTCGCTCTCTTGCGCATACTGGTATAAAAGCAATCAGAGTGTACCGTTTTTGTTGCAACATTTAAGGCTTATAATCGCTTAAACATCTGGTCGGAACTAAAGACACAACACTCGTACCCGCCTAAGCGGCAGTACGAGTATCTGTGGATTTAATTGCGGTTATCTGCGCCCGGATAGAGCGCCGCTGCCCTTAAATCTTTTTTTTTTTTGCGAAATGTTAATTAATATACATAGGCCAGTATTCACTTTGAAGAATATTTAACCACCAATTTTCATATATAAAAATGTTTCTAAAGATCCAAGTCGGCGGCAAGCTATCACGACATACACTCAGAAATTATTACCAATGTCGTATTGTTGACTGTACTTATATAGTATCGGTGTTTCGGTAAAATTTTTAAGCTTTGTATACTGAACATTGTGCTGAATAACAATTTCGTAGATTGAAAGTATGCGGTGGCACTGCGTATGTATGGAATAGATAATTAATGGAGAACTAAGCCGTTTTTAGGGTTTCGTAAATACCCTAAGGGTAAAAACAGAACTCTATTACTAAGACTCTACCGTCCGTTTTTCTGTCTGTTAACCGCCTGTATCTTATGAACAGTGATAGCTAGAGAAGTGATATTTTCACAGATGATGTATTTCAGTTTCCGCTATAACAACAAATACTACAAAAAATTGGTTTTAATATGTCTAATGTTGTGTAGATATGGTACAGAACCCTTTGTGCGTGAGTATTTTTTTTTAATTATTTCCTAGTCTGTTAGGAAATACTGACCTTATCTAATTTAAAGTAACGAACACATTGATATGTAAGTGTTTTAAAACCTGTTTGTAAAATAAATCTGATTAATTAACTTGGAAAAACAGAGCTAAAAATACAGTCTTAAACACTAAAACAATAAACAAATCGATATTACCATTTACAGGTTGAAAACACAGATCGGCTTCATTAACTTTCCATTTATTATTTCCTCTATGTTCATGCCACAAAGCGGTTCTAATGTTATCCACAGGGATTATTTTTCTATACGATTGTCACAAAATCGTTAAAAAAGGATTAAAACGTCCAATTTAGGTTTACGAAACATAATATTTTTCTTGATTGGTTTTGTTAAAATTGTGTTGGTACGAGTATTTAATAAAACGAGTAAGTATATGAAGGTGCTTCGTCAATTGAAAAGCCGTATCACGCATCATCATCGTCACGCAAAATAACATACACTAAAATACTGAAAGCGAAAAAATAGCACACACTGCGCTAATAGTTTCTTTCAATCCGCCATACCACGATTTTCGCGTCGTGACACTTAGAACAGCGGCCATGATGCGTTGTGGCAATGAATAAAAGCCATGACGCGTTGTGGCACTGAAAAAAAGCAGTGACGTGTTGTGGCAGTGAAGAAAAGCGTTGTCACGTTGAGGCAATTAATAAAACCCATGACGTGTTGTGGTAATGATTAAAGCCATGACGCGTTGAGGCAATGAAGAAAAGCGGTGACGCGTTGTGGCAATAAAGAAAAGCGTTGTCACGTTGTGGCAATGAAGAAAAGCGGTGCCAAGTTGTGGAAATGACGAAAAACCGTAACGCGTTGTGGCAATATAGAAAAGCGGTGACGCGTTGTGGCAATAAAGAAAAGCGTTGTCACGTTGTGGCAATGAAGAAAAGCGGTGCCAAGTTGTGGAAATGACGAAAAACCGTAACGCGTTGTGGCAATATAGAAAAGCGGTGACGCGTTGTGACAAAGAAGAAAAGCAGTGACGCGTGGTTGCAATAAAGATAAGCCTTGACGCGTTCAGAGTCTTAACTGATACAGCCAAATTGCGCGAAAAATGTGTTGTATGGATTATTTAATATTATTTGTACATGTGACTTTTACATTCTTGAGATTCCGGGATAAAAAAGTAGGGTTTTTTTTTTGTTTTTTGAAGCCATGTAGTAGAGGCCCGTTAGACACTCCTAATGATACGGGTCACTTGGCCACCACTGTTTTTGCTCATTGAACGATATATTACTAATTTGTAATTAGTACAATACTTAAAGCCTCAAAAATAATATTCATTTAAACAGCAAAGTTATTAGAGTTAGTTTATATCCCAAAATGTCACTCAATTTATGGAAACATTTTACAGGCTATCGACTTTGAATGAAAAAGTAGCAATTTTTATGAAGAATTGATTCAATTATGAATTTGACAATTATGGAATTTTTTTGTGGACAATTTTGTAATTTCTTTTTTTTCTTTTGACTACACAAATATGATCAGTAACTGTATGGATAGACCCCTATTTTTTGTACTAATTAAAAAATAGGAGTATTTAGTTCGTTTATATTGGTACAGTAAGTTGATTTTTATTTTCACGTATACAATACGTCCTTTACAGGAAAACCGTTGAATGTGACGTGTAAAAATCACTCTGTTAACGAATGCTAGTGAATAAATCAACAGCCTATGAAAGAGCGGACGCAAAACATAAATTGCTTCGACGTATATTTTATTGGTAAAACCAGAGTAACATGAAAAACCTGCCGGTGCTTTTCTATTGAGAGGCACATAAAAATATGGCGTCCACTATTCATGCAAGCAGGTTCCAAACGCCCCGTCATATTTTCTAAAAAGGGTAAATACTAAAACCGATTGGCTTGCGCCACCATTGAATGAAGTAAACAAATAAACAACCCTTTATGTTACGCGAGTGCTAAATAACCTCCATTCGTTTTATTTAGACCATTTAGTAGGTTTTATATTGAACTAGTACGGCGAACATTCACCCTTACGTTGTTGAAACCTCTACGGTCCGGACTAAGCGTTTCGCCTCGTCGTTTATACCGCGTACGTCGAAGGACTGGAACAGTCTGCCTGCTGCGGTCTTCCCGTCCGATTATAATTTGGGTGTCTTCAAGGCTAGAGTGATTAGACTCTTAATAAACTAGTGCGCCTCACCATCAAAGGTTGCATCGCTACTTACCATCAGGTGGGATCGCAGTCAAGCACTAGTTTATCTCAATTATAAAAAAAAAAAAACTAGTAACTCTTGGTGATTGGTGGCGGCGACCTCTCGCGCGGGCCTTATTTCAGGCCATGGTACGTAGCGAGGGATAACTAACAATATGATTAGGTATTATATTCCTAATTAGCTATGCCCGCGACTTCGTTTCCGTGGACTACAGGATTTTGAATTTATTTTTTCTAAGATAAAAGTAGTCTATGTTGCTCCTTATTACATCAGCTACCTGCCAAAAAAGTCTCGTCAAAATCGGTCCAACCATTTCGGAGATTAGCCCGGACAAACAGACAGACAGACAAAAATTGTAAAAAATGTTATTTTGGTGTATGTACCGTATATATATTCATATGCATGTAGTAAAAAGCAGTTATGTCAATATTACAAACAGACACTCCAATTTTATTTATATGTATAGATGTATAGATTATCTTAATACAACTTTAAGAAAAATGTAACCTATTTACTCAAGACTGTAAGAACTCTAGGTACGAGATGGTGGTAAGTGCCAAATCAACGGTCAAAGCCTCAAAAGCCTCAAATCAACGGTCAAAAAAAAACTACAAAACATTCTAAAACTCCATTACAACAATATCCACTAACCACAGCGTTCATAACTTAAGAGGGATCATTAGTTCCAGGTAATATAAACCCTCCGGACACAGAGCACAGTGATTTACGTACAAATTAAAGTTGGAAATATGTAAATCCGAGGGGCGAGCTAGATGACCGTGGCCTACATCTGGTCCACACTTGACTGACCGGGGTCATTCGTTTAAAGGCTCGTTTACACGGAGGTAGGTGCTCGTCCACGAGAATTTACATATCAGCGCTTGAAAGGCAAAAATTACTAAGCGACATCTTACTACTTATTATCACATTTTCGCCGGGCCTTGGTTGAGGCCATGGTCCGGAGCGAGGAGGAGTGGCAGGCGGTCGCCGACTTTTGCGGAGCAGTAATGCTTGCCAAGGAGGAGGCCAACCGCATCAGGCAACGGCGTTCTCGCCGCTGCCGCTGCTTCTCGCCGCTCTGATCCGGATTTCCAGCCACCGTAGGCGCGGGCTTGTGGACAGTGAGCAATGGGTAACTCGCTGTCCGGCCGTCCTGTAACTGTCCGGTCCAAGTCCAAGTCGTCGACGGCGCGAACGAATACATTTGTTTTTTTTTCTGATTAGATATTACCCAGTGACTTTTCCCGCATTAGGTTGGAACGAGAGGGTGTGTCAGACTTTTACTGACTAAAACCACACCTGTGTCCTTCTGTTGCCCATTGTGTTTTAGGACACGGTATTTACTTTATTTTTATTATAATTATCTATATTTTGCTGTATTTACTTACGACTCCCGCGCACTGTTCTCGTAATAATGGTAAGTAGGCTTCCGAATTATAGTAATTACACCTAGTAAGCTTTCGCACCATTTCCGTGTACTCAACATTAGAATATTGATACACCATCATGTAAAGATCCGCTCTGCCGAATTTTGCTACAAGAACACGTATGACGCGACGCAAACGCATCAATGTGACTGACCTACGTCGATTAAGGTATAGTTCATGTTTAGCTACCCTCCGCTATTGTACTATCACTTGCTTCGCTTAGACTTCGTAATATTTAGAACGTTCAATTTTTTCAATATTTTTATTTTTGTATGATATATCATAATGATAGATAGATAATCTGATGAACCAAAATATGATACTTAAATTACATTTGTAAAAGTCACAGAACAAAACTTGTTTATGATGTTCTTAACTAGCACCTAAGAGGTTGCTTGTGTTTTACAAATCCCTGTATATCTTAATTGTTCAAAACTGTAATTTCTCCCCATGTAAACGAGATATTATTCACGCCTCTTCATTTTCATTAAGGACTGATGCCCGATAAAACCGCTGGCCTCCGGTTGTCCGCAGGCCTTTTTACACGTAAATGTAGACGCTATACCTGTGGATTTAGAGACCTGTGTGGAATACCAATTAATTATTTGGTTTGATTTTAAATCGTGTTGCGTTTCTTTCCTAGCACTGTTATGGTAAATAATACTGTAGGTTAGGCACTAGACAAGCTCCTTTTGTCATTCCTCTTTTTACTTAAGTCGTTTAAGCAAAAAAAACTTCAATTGGCATGGTTTGCGCAGCGGTTGAGCGATTAACTTCTGCGCTGCATGTCGCTAGTTCCATTCCCGCACGAAAGAAATATTTGCATGGCTTACAAATATTTGCCACAAAAAGCCGCCCACAAAAACAAGTAACAAGCGGTCACAAAAAAAAGCGCCACAAAAAAAAAAACGCCGCCACAAAAAGAAGCTTGATGCGGCTTTTTTTGTTGGCCGTGTGCGGGGATACTTAGGGTATATAAAGGTGCCAGAAAGAAAATAAGGTTAATGGCCAGCCAATCGGATTAAAAGTACGTTGGCAGATCGTACAGAGTCAACGACCGACTTTTTCGTTTATATATTTTCTTCTTTTGAAGTACTGTCAACCATTATTTATCACTTCGTGTTATTAGTTGATATCTACTTATACTTACGTAATTACAGAGCATGTTAGTACATTTTCTGAGAACAATTCAATGTAATTAGTACCCATGTAATATTCCGAAGCCCACGGGTGATCTGACGGTCACCCTTCAACTTTGAAGGGTGAAAGAACTATGATCAAGTTTGTATGAGGCCCGTCCCCCTACCTAATAGATACCAACAGATTTAAAGTTAAATTTGAAACAGGTGCCATTCGAAGCCTCTAGTTGAATAGAGATTTTTTTAATATGGCGACATATCTCAAAAGTATGGGTTTATAGTCTGTCTAAAAAGTCAACCGACTTGGGAATTTTGTATATTATTTAAAAAATACTTGTATTCGATACTTTTTATAAGGTTCTTCTATTAGTAAACAATGGTCGTGATCTCTTAATCAACCTTGATTATTGAACCAAGGTTGACTACATCGGATTTTATTTTCCCCCTAACAATTACCAAGTCATTTGACTTTTTAGACAGACTCGTCATATTTTATAGAATCGTACGGAGCTCGCCAAACCACATCCAAAAATGTATAAAAATACTATGTTATGAATTTATTTAAGGTCTAAAACACTTGGGTTATGTTAGGTTAACATAAAAATGTGTTATAAAACCTAAACCACCTATACTTTTCAGAGATGTCGCCATAGTAAAAAATTTTTGCCTTGCTAAGATTTTCTGATCGAGATATATTTCAAAACTGTTGGTTGATGTTAGAGTTGGGGAGACGTTTCGATGCATCGTCCTTTACAAGTCTATAGTTTTTTTTGGGTAGGAAAATCATTCAATGACATTTCCCGCTCTTGAGCGGAGCAATATGGTGTGTTGGATTTTTTCTGACTAAAAACTCACTCCTGTTCGTTCTTTGCCTTTCATAACAGGGCCGGGTTTTCTTTTCAGAAGCGAACCCATAGCCCCAGGTAAAACTGTATGAGAGAAGTAAATAAAAAAGTAGGCTTCGACCCTGCTGGGACTGTACCTGACATCTCTTCTTCAACACTACGCGCCATCGACGACTTGGGTTTGGTCCGGACGTTTACCGGACGGCGAGCAAGCTTGCCGTCCGCAAGCCCGACAGACCTATCATAAAATTTGCATGGATCAGAAATGTGGCGTGAAAAAGATGGATGAAAATAGACTGTGTGTAGCAAAGAAGAGAATGTTGAGATGGATGTGTGGTGTGACGAGAATGGATAAGTGAGAAATTAGTATATTAGAGGAAGTTTGTTAGGGCCAGTGACTGAAAAGTTGAAAAATAATCGTTGGTCTCGGTATGATCATGTATAGAGGAGGGATGAAACGCATGTTACTTTAACGGTTATGAATTTACATGTGAATGGATGGAGAAGAAGAGGGAGGCCAAAGAAAAGATGGATGGATTGTGTGAGGAGTGACAGGTATTAAAGAAAAGGGAGGAAGAAAACATGTGTTGTGCTGACCGCGACTTCATAAGTAAGCCCCTTTGAGGCAGGAAGATGACGATAATGATGCAATATTCTTAAGAACTTCTCAAAATTTTGACAGGCCTATTGGTCTAGTGGTTAGTGACCATGACTGCTATGCCGGAGGTCGTGGGTTCGATTCCCAACCGGGACAAATGTTTGTATGATGAGCACGATCATTTGTTCTGTGTCTGGGTGTAATTTAGCTATAGTATGTTTGTATTTAGAAATATATAAGTGTGTTTATCAGTTATCTAGTAGGTACCCATAACAAAAGCTCTGCTTAGCTTGGGCCTAGACGGCGCTGTGTGATAGTTGTGGAAAATTATTATTATATTTATAGTGAAAAATATTTTTGATGCAAAAGTTATTGATCAGAAAACAACGAATTCAGCGGTTTACACCGGAACATCAATAATTCCTACCTTTCAGAAAATATTTTGATTGATCACCAGTATTCTATTGCATATTTTATACGTAGCTGAACAAAATTCATAATGAATGTGCGGAATTAATAAAAAAGACATGTAAAGTTTTTACTGAATACGCTCTCCATGTTCTGGAATTTTGAAGTGTTTCGTTTTATTCGAATATGATGGCGACAACAAACAATTAGCGGTACAGCTGTCATTGGTATGGTTTTCTAGTAGAGGATTGAAGACGTAGAATTAAAATAACAATTCACTTCGGGTTGTTCCCAAAGGTCCATGAGTCTATTGGTCTCAAAAAAATAAAGTTCGAACATGAGTTCCCAATGTGTCCATTTCATTTTAAAATATTAAAGGAAGGTGTTTCTATAATATACAGTTTTGTCTCTTCGTTATTTAATACCGACTTCCGAAATTTAAATTATTTTGTACTTTTCAGTGTTTTTTTTACTAAATCGGTTTATTTTATTTTTTTTTCACTTTTTAGTTATGGTATTACCACTAAAAAGTACCCCTCAGCCAAACTTAAATACCTTATGGCCAGAGTGCATCTAATAACGATTCTAATAATACCAAACACGGTTAGAATACATTAATTTAATTTCGGAAGTCGGTGTTAAATAACGAAGAGACAAAACTATTATAGAAACACCGACTTCCGAAATTAAAGTTATTTTGTATTTTTCAGTGTTTTTTTTAACATTGAAGTCAGTTGTATTTTTTTTTTTTTGTATAAAGTTATTTGATACAAACAACAAAAACCGGCCAAGTGCGAGTCGGACTCGCCCATGAAGGGTTCCGTAGCAGCAAGTAACATAATATAAAAGTTCTTGTAATGTGTTGTAACTTTGATCGATGTTTTAATAATAGTGTATATTTTTCGGTTTATGACGCATTAAAAAAAAAACAACTTACTGGATTTCGTTCAAACCAATTTTCGTTGGTAGTTTTTATAGTAATGTACATCATATATTTTTTTTTAGTTTTATCATTCTCTTATCTTAGAAGTTAGAGGGGGGGGACACACATTTTACCACTTTGGAATTGTCTCTCGCGCAAACTATCCAGTTTAGAAAAAAATGATTTTAGAAACCTCAGTATCATTTTTGAAGACCTATCCATAGATACCCCACACGCATGGGTTTGATGAAAAAAAAAAATTTGAGTTTTAGTTCTATGTATGGGGACCCCCAAAATTTATTGTTTTTTTTCTATTTTTGTTTGAAAATTTTAATGCGGTTCACAGAATACATCTACTTACAAAGTTTCAACAGTATAGCTCTTATAGTTTCGGAAAAAAGTGGCTGTGACATACGGACGGACAGACAGACAGACAGACAGACAGACAGACAGACAGACAGACATGACGAATCTATAAGGGTTCCGTTTTTTGCCATTTGGCTACGGAACCCTAAAAAGGTTGAGTTAAAACCCGATTTTAGCACACAACAGTTAGCTATGTATAGTTTAAATAGATTGTCACTCTTTTAGTAAGTATAACTTCGACCTATGTTTACAATGGATCATGCAATTTTTATCAGCAACATTTCTTCACCTTTCGACTCATCCAATCGTAATGCAATATATACGAATGACGATCCCTACCTTCCACGTGTTTAGGGCAATAAACCCCATTATAAGTGTCCATATACAGGAGATTCGTTTCCCAAAATGGCGTCGAAACCCACCATTAACGTCCCATTACACCGAACGAACATTTAACAAATCTGTCTTTAGCGCCATTTCAACTGAACTACACACATTCGAAGACACTTAAGAAACCCATTGCAATAACTTCATCCTAAATCACAGGGCCTACCACGACCTCTTAAGAGCGCCGTTCCTCTCTCGCCCATCGTCAACGCGAAGATGGTTTAAAAGCACTTGGATCAATCAACATATGTATGTTGATTGATCCAATGTTTGATGAAGAGGCAACATGAAAAAAGAGAGCCTGAAAATTCTGTTGGCATTCGGTAATTCCGTCATTTACTCGAATATTGCACAAAACATGTTCCAAGAAATACGTGTTTTTTTTAAAACCTTAAAAGTTTTAGGAAAATAATTTTATTACTCAGAATCTTCATTAAATGTGCAAGGTGTCTATACTCACTTTTTTTTTAAATTTCTGCGTAGATTATGAAGAGCTGAAGTTCACGCAAAATAGTAGATTTTCAGAGGTCTTAACTGAATTAGTTTTACACTTTCTGATTTGGTTTCAATAGAAACCTAGATAGTATCCACAAAACATCTGTTTCTAAAATATCTTTACAAAGATTAGTGATAAATAATGGCGTAAAAGTAGTTGTATGAAAATGTACCTCGGGAAAGATCGTCCATCGATTTGACGACCTAAACTGAACTGTTAAAGAGAAAGAGTTAAATAGGGTTGAAAGGGAAGGAGCTATACAATTTCATCCCTCTTTCTCGCTCGCACGCCTGATATTTTACCACGTCATGGTGAGGTTCCGCAACTTACGAATGTGCGTCGTAAATTCAAGTAATTCCCTATTAATACTCATAATAATGAAGGTATATTGTCTTCAGTAATACGTTTTGCATAGTAATAATGCTTCTTGCTGAAATTTTGATTAATTTGCTTCATTATTGCCCAAAGGGCAGTGGAGAGGAATATGCTCGGGGTTTCTTTGCGTGTTCGAATTAGGAATGAAGATATATGCAGGAGAAACCTTACCCTTAAGTTACCTACATAGCTTGAAAAATCGCCAAACTTATGTGCTCCTTTTCATTTTCTTGTAGTGAACAGTTTATCTATACCATCTATAGGTACTAATATTATAAAGAGGTAAAGTTAGTTTTTTGTTAGTAGTAGGTAATCTCTGAAAGTAAAAGTAAAAGGTCCGATTGCTGAAATGTTTTCATCGATAAAAAGCTGGTCTATTCCTGAGTGACAAAGGCTGTATTTTATGTACGCGGGCGAAGCCACGGGCAAAAGCTAGTTGTTTATCATTCGGGTACCATCGCAGAGATATTAGGAAATATCAATGTACTTTATTATCAGTTTATCTGGTGCTTACTATAGGGTAACAACTTAAAAAAAAAATTAAGGTGGGAAATCTTGACGGCCCTGCCCTAGGACTCCGCATCCCCCGTCGTGAGGGCTCGCACGTGCATGATGGTGTCCACCGTGGAGCACCTCCTGCGAAAGCCGAACTAGCCGTCCGCTTCGAAATGACTCCAGTTTATATTTCTCCTGTTTCTTCAAACAATTACGTATTCTGGCTACTGTATCCACAATTATCGTAGCAAATGAGCTATATATCAGTACGAACAGTCATTAGTAGTCATTACTGGCTTACAGCCCATTAAATCTTTAGTAGTTGTACTAAAATATACTAAAAGTTTCCACTAAATAAAAGTTTTATGGTTCCTGCACGCTTAGCCAAGTTGTTATTCTGCAATCGTTAACGCTGTCGAAAAGTGACGAAACTTATGGGAATGACGTCATCTCAACGTAAAGTCGCGTGGTCAGAACAAACGAATAGACAATTCGTAGCCAAGTTCACATCGTTCAAAATCGTTTCTACAATATTTAACGCTACATCCTTTGTTATACAAACGCTACATTGTAGAACGAGCGGCCGACTCAGGCGCGTCAACATGGCTACCAACTTATCGTTTTCTACAATTGCTGTCACCGAGGCGTTACCGATTGGAGAACGGAATTCGATTGTAACATGGCTAGGGGGGCTGATTAGATTCATTAGGCAGTTCGGGGCCTATTTAAGAAATTCATTACAAAGTTCCGTGATTATAATTAAGTAGGTACCTACTAATTAACACGTTTCGATTCAGTTTTCGGAAAACCACAGACTGGAATTATCTTCAGGGGTCTATACGAATCTCCGATCTCTTTGATTGAAGATATCAAGAGAAATTTGATTTAAATTATTTCTATAAAAATATTATTAGTATTAAAATAGAAAAATAAATACTAACTGCATCATGATATTAGTTTTCCGCGAGATTAGAACATACACCACAGTCTGAAAACTCTTTTTAGTTCAGCTATTCTTTTATTATGTATTTATTTATTCAAACTTTATTAACCTTATTGGCACATTGGTGGACTTAATGCAGCAAGGCATTCTCTCCCAGTCAACCTTTGGGTTAAAAAAGACAACACCGTACTTAGTAGGTATGCACAATAAATAAATAACAGATATTTCAAATGTAATTTGCTTTATAATACTCTTTTGCTCTTATTTTAATGTCGACCAGTGTAATGGACAGAGCTGTTTCTTTTTACACTTTTAAGAGTCCTTGGTAAAAACCAGGCTGTCAGACTAGCCTATATATTATTATATACGTAGTAAAGACATTAAGAAAAAAAAAGACGTGTGGCACTCGGGGACTGCCGCGGTAAAGCTATTGCATAGCATTTTTATGAATTTATGCAATTATAATTATTTATTTATTTTATTTATGCAGTATTTTTTACTTTGTTTTTTTTTCTTTGATATTAATTGAAGTTACACTTTCACACATTGAATTGAATTTTGATTGATTGTTCACTTATTTGTTTTCTTATCGGTCACCACGCTCAAAAAACAAATGAGTGGGGGGTGTTAGGTTATTTTCGTAACGGAATTTCTGGATTCGGTCTCCACGCTCAAGGCCCGCGATAGACGCTATGCAATATCTTAAAAATAAAGAAACACATTTTATTTGCCGGAAAAGGCCAAATTTAGACTAACATATTACAAACAATTTTAATGACAATATAAAAAATTCGCCTCATCCGAGGGAAACGGCCGTACGCTCAGCATAATGCTATGTTCACACGTAAAATGCCACAGCGCTGACGTTTTCAGCGTGAGCCGGTGACGGTATCGATGATATTCACATTCAAATTATAACACCATATTTACCTCACTAGCCATTCAGTTGTAATAGGCGACATCACAGGCATATAAACCCAACATGCAGCCAATACCTAATATAATTATCATAACGATCATATTAATATCCCTTCTATCCAGCGTTTGAGGTATTAATTCCCATTTACGGCAATACGGCATGAATAGCTGCTATCATCCTCGCTTTCATTTGATTTGAATGCTACGTATATTGTAGGTTTAGGAGTTGGGGACAATAGACATACCGTGGCAAAGGAATGTGGACGTTCAATAGGGTATGATCAATGTGGAATAAAGACTCTAAGCTACGTTCTGGGTTGTAAAGGCTGCTATAGACGTGAATGCAAGACTAGAGGCATTAAAGTGATATTCTTTAAGCAACATTTGTAATCCTTCAACAATCGGTAAGTTCCTTCTTTGAAGAGTGGCGAAAGACGTCATGGCGTCCTCACCTTCCGCATGACACAAATCCTCACCGGACATGGTAAGTTAGGGAGGAACGCCCAGGTGTCACCATTATGTGGATTTTATTTTATTTTATTTATTAGGGAAAACAAACAATAACACATAGGGAATTACATAAAAAAGGCTTAACAATTATTTTACACATGTGGTATCAACAACGTTCTCCACATATAAACATGAGACATTTGGTTTGACAATAATGCTGTTTAGATAGGCGTGTACACGCCTATCTAAATTATTAAATAAATAATCCATGTATTCAACCAAATTAGTAGTAGTTGATCTTTTCTTAACGAAACCATGCTGTTGCTTAATAATTTGGTTATGAATAATCGGATATAGCTGATTGTGGACCAGTCTCTCGAAAACCTTTGACAAGATCGATAAAATAGAAATAGGCCGATAGTTCTCAATTTCGTGTTTTGGGCTAGATTTTTTTGGATTGCCCAGAAGACATGGATAAGTTTATTCTACTAGACACTAACTTTATAAGACTGATTTTGTATGGCTATCGGCAGGACATGGTTTGTACAATTGAAATCACCTATGTAAACACCTATAATCCCAATGTTCACAAAGTGAATAAATGAATTTGAATTTGACATGGAGTATACCGTAGAGGTGTGCCTCGCTTGGGCGGGGCGCCACGGGTCCTCGAGGAGAAGATCGGCGCCGGCGGTAACGACTTCTTGCATCGGGCCCTGGTACAGGCCATGGTCCTGAGCAAAAAAAAAAATCCCTTCAACAATGAACGGGTCACTTTTTTTCACACTTGCGAAACTCTGTACAAGTGACATTTCACATGTTTAATATTGTTTAATATAAAAATCTCGTATTACAGTGTTTGTTATAGAACTCTTCTGAAACAGCTTTACCAATTTTTTTGTATGTATTTGGTAGGTCTGAGAATAGGTCGTAGGCTATTTTTCATCCTCCTACCCCCACTCTTTTTTCTTCTTTGATCAGTTATATGTCGGAACTACATTTGCCGACTCAGTTATATTTAGATAATACTGGTATTGTCACACTAATGACAGCCCGATTTCTTGTCCAGGCAATTACTGACCATTCTAGGTTGGCTGGAAAAGATCGCGGAGTACGATAAGGCTGCCTATTGTATGTGTGCTTCGGTTTCGTTTTTGTATGTTTAATGGGTGTGATGAAAAAATATAACGTGGTGTAAAAACTATTGGAATCCATTTAGTTACTGATTCCGAACAACCTATATTTAGGTTTCGCATAAACTCAAAATAATCCTAACTAATATTATATTTAAATGTGAAAGTGTGGATGTTTGGATGTTTGTTACTTAATCACGCAAAAATGGCTGAACGGATTTAGATGAAATTTCGCATGCATATAGCCTTTGACATGAAAAAGAACATAGGCTGCCTTTTATCCAGATTCCTTAACCTTTTGAATGTCTTATGTTACACAGTTCGATATAAGCCATTGTCTTTCTATTGTGTCTCTAATTACGGCATTCAAAGAGTTAAGTACCTAATGCCACGCGGGCGAAGCCACGGGCAAAAGCTAGTATTGTATAAATAACGATTATCTGAAACGTAATAATCAATATTTAGTTTAATAACAACATTCCAAACCGCTATCAAGTCCACTTGAACATAAAACTCCAATTACACCACTCAGAACTTCAACTAAAGATTTCAAAAGCTTTGTTTACAACGATTACATTAATAAAGGCATGATAATCTGACTACAGAGATTACTGAAGTTTGCGCTAACTTGCAGTTTACCGCACAGTTATAGTTGTAAAGTGGATTACAGCGCGGCGTTGATAGTATTAAGTTTTAAGAAGAGTAATAGTATGCAGCAAGTTTTATAGAGTACCTTAATAATTTTCTGTTTATTTAATCTTGAGATTTTTTTAATCATAATGTCAAATGTAAAAAAGAATTTAATCTAGAGTTGAGGAACAGCTTTGACATATTAAACAAAGGAAATGAAGAAAAATGTGTCGACCTACAATATAAAGAAATCTTAAATAGTATAACGAAAGCTAATAAAGCTATAAAACAAAACAAAAACCGAACTAAAAAACTATCAAAACAAACCCAGAAATTAATAGAAGACAGACAAGTTCTAAGTAAAATAAACCGAGATTTAGAGTACAGACTAAAAGATAAGGAAGTTAAGCGTAGCATAAGAAAAGATATAAGAGATTACAATACAAAATTAGTACAGAATGCGTTGGAGAGGAACCGATCACTGAAAGTAGCAAAACAGGGTATCACCAAGGCTAAAACATGGATTACATGTCTAAAAGATGACAGGGGCGTTAAACAAATCAACAGAAATAACGTTCTAGAGATCTGCACAACATTCTATAAGACTCTATATTCCGATATACCTCAAATACAACCAACATCCAAATATTCATGTTCCGACGGTATACCACCAATATCTGAAGTGGAGGTTCAAGATTCACTTCGCAAACTAAAATACAATAGGTCTTGTGGTGAAGATGGTATAAGTACAGAAGCCCTCAAAATAGGTGAACCATCACTACTTTTCTACCTTGCGCGACTGTTTAACGATATTCTCCAAACCGGTAACTTTCCAACAAATTTTTGTCATTCAAACATCATATTACTCACAAAAAGGGTGATAAGTCCGACATCAATAATTATAGACCAATTAGTTTGATCTCCCACGTCTATAAAACCTTTATTAAAATTATAGAAACACGTATATCTGGTCAACTTGATTTAAAACAGCCTCCAGAACAAGCAGGCTTCCGTCGAGGACTTTCCACCACCGATCACTTGCACACCATCAATCAAGTAGTTGAAAAATACCACGAATATAAGGCTCCACTGTATCTTGCATTTGTGGACTACTCCAAGGCCTTTGATAGCATCACACATTCTGCAATATTTGATGCACTGACAAAACAGGGAATAGAACTAACCTATATTCAACTGCTGCAAAATATTTACACACAAAGTACAGCTGCCATAAAACTTGAAACGTTAGGTCCTAAATTCGAAATTCTCAAGGGAGTCAAACAGGGTGACCCGCTATCTCCAAAATTGTTCACAAGCACTCTTGAAGAAGTCTTCAAGACGTTGGCAGACAAATGGGAAGAGAGCGGTATTGCCATTGGCGAAGCGAGATTGACCAATCTACGCTTCGCGGATGACATTGTCCTCTTTTCTCCCTCAGCCGCTGGACTTGAGCAAATGCTACAAGACCTCAGCGACGCAAGCCTTAAGGTTGGACTCAAGATGAACATGTCGAAGACTAAGATCATGACCAATGGTTCTAAAAGCAACATATATGTAGGTGGGGAGAATATACAATATGTCCAGGAATATCTGTACTTGGGCCAAGTGATTTCTTTCCAGGCAAGGCAAGACAAGGAAATAACACGCCGAACAGAAAATGCCTGGAAGAGTTACTGGTCCATGAAAGAACTATTCAAAGGCACCTTGCCGATGTCACTCAAGCGAAAGCTAATGGATATGTGTATTCTCCCCATTCTTACCTATGGTGCACAGACTTGGTCTTTGACTAGCCTCCAAAGGTCCAAACTTAAGGTTTGCCAACGTGCTATGGAGCGCAGTATACTAGGTGTTAAAATAACGGATCGCGTTCGAAACACTACACTGCGCTCCAAAACGCAAATCGTTGACGTAGTTCAGAAGGCTGCCCAACTTAAGTGGGACTGGGCTGGACATGTCTGCCGCATGCCTACCGAGCGGTGGGCCAGTAAAACGCAAAATTGGTGCCCTGAAATTGCACGACGGGGCCGCGGCAGACCAAGAAGGAGATGGCGGGACGACTTGGATGTCTTCCTTGGGAATTGGAAAGAGGTGGCTCAAAACCGGGAACATTGGAAGGAGTGGAGGGAGGCCTTTGCCCAGCAGTGGGACAATATAGGCTAGATATAATAATAAAAAAATAATGTCAAGCTTGTTTAATATTATGCTTCGAGGGTTGCCACACTCCGGTGTCACCATTCTGCGGTGAGGTGCGGAGGTGTGCCCTGCTTGGTCAGAGCTCCGCCATGTCATTGTGAGGACGATCGGTGGCAGTGACCTATCGTTTTTGGGCAAGCCATGTTTTTTTATTGTTGATAGCTACGCTTGATCGCTATCTCACCTGATGAAATGCGACGATGCGGTCGACGATGGAGCGTGCTTACATAGAAGCAGCTATCAGGAAGCTGTGACTCTGGCAGGGAATTTCACTCCTTAGTATAAAGAAAAGAAAGAAAAGAAAGAAAAGAAAGGTAAGAACGAAAAGAAAGAAAGAAAAGAAAGAAGAGAAAGAAATGAAAGTAAAGAATGAGAATTGCTAATTGCGATTTTTAGATTGTTACGTAAAAGTCAAAACGTCCTTACTTTTACGACTTTTACGCAACAATATACACACATTGTCACTACCGATAGACTTATAGTCACTCAAAGCACTAACTCTGATTGGCGAAGCACCTCCATAAACCCCGTCCACAACTCTTCGGATCATGGGATAAAAGTTTAGGGTGCGCTCCTCGGTTACCTGAGCTACCGAGCCACCGCTTTATTCCGATGGATTTAGTTCAGGAGAGCTGTTTTAGTTTTAAACTCTTGTAAACCTTTCCATTGGAGTACGAAACATTGTGGGATTTCTAGTGATTTGTCGTTTTATAGAACGTTATGTATTGCATTGTGATAAGATTCTCCAGATACCGTTTTTTTTAGGTGGGAAAATCATCCAAACTTTTACTGTCTAAAAACCCACTCCTGTTTCTTCTTTGCCTTCATCCCAGGGCCGAGTTTTCCTTTCAGGAATAAACCCTTGGTCTCAGTAGGCTTCGACTCTGTTGGGGCTCTGCGGTTTGCTGACGTCTCCTTGAAGCGCGCGTGGAACAGTACGGCGACGACGGTTACCGGACGGTTGAACAGCGACCTACCCATTGCTCGAATCGGGATCCGGCTGGGGCGTAAGAGTAGTGCTCCTCTTTTGCTAGTATTACTGTTTCGAAGAAGGAGGCGACAGCCTGTTACTTCTCCTCGCTTCGCACCATAGCGTGTACCAAAGCCCGACGCGAGAGATTTTTGTTCTGCATCTGCGTCCTGCGACCAGTAGTCCGATTCACGTAATGAAAACCGTAACGATAACGTAGCGATTTAGTCGTTTAGACCATTTCCGTATTCACATCCATAAGTTGAGTTTGAGCGACACCGATTTTAAAGTCGTTTATATTTCGTCGATTTAAAAAAAAACTGTATTACATTATCCTGGTAGAACTTATTAATGTAACTGGAAATAAGTCGATGGATCGTGAATACCGCTTTTGGATAGGACTTCGATCGAACGACTATAAAACTTCAACGATGTTTGGTTTGTTTGATTTTACGTGAATCAGGCTACTGGGCCTGTTGGTCTATTACTTAGTGACCCTGACTGCAATGTACTCGTACCTAACAGCTAATGCCCTGACAGCTTAGCAGACGAATTCAGGAGTTTAAAAATTCGCAAATTACTAGCGCGCAATATTTGACTCTAAACTCTTTGCCATAGAATTTAGATTACAATTAAGTACAAGCGCGCCCTCGAGGTATGCAAAAACTATACCTAAGCACTGTCCGGTCAAACTCATAGATATACAGGAAGGTACATAGGCCAGTAGCCTAAGGCCTCTCATTAAAATCTGGCCCGAGTCCAGGCCAGGACGATGAAGAACGTACTTAACTTGATATATTAGACTTGTTTGTTTGTAGACAATTATTCTAACTGGGTCTATGTATTCTAATTGGTATTTAATTATAAATAGGTGACTAAGCAATAGGATAAGCGATAGATAATAATTATTAGAAGTATGAAATAAATAGAAATAATAATATTATTTGGAAGTAAAGTATGCTTTTTTGTTTGTAGGAGGTAATCTCTGAATGTATTGGTCCAATTCCTAATTTTTTTTCACCGATAGAAAGCTGCTTTATTCCTGAGTGACATAGGCTATATTTTATGTACGCGGGTGAAGCCGCGGGTCAAAAGATAGTATTTTATAATTATTTCAATATAATTAGGCTATATTGACCGAATATAGATCAAAGGTTGTTTTTTTAATAAGACTACAAATGATATCTCATGTTGTTAAGCGGCGAAGTCTTTTCGAAGTAATACAAAATCATAAGGTTTGGAGCAGAGTAAGTGATCTAAGCGTTTATCCTCGTCCCCACGACCTCTATTTCATTCATTTAAAAGATGAATTTTGAAAAATCCTCACTTATTGCTCGGCTAAGTCATAAAAGAATGTCTTATGGCTATATTTTACCGAGACACCATGGCGGCGCGACCAGTCACTGCTACCAACAAAGTGTGTACCGCTCTATTGAGAGTTTCACACCTGGTGTCCGTTTGGTTGCGCAACCAATTTGGCGGCGCAACCAGCTCGGACGTGTGGCGAGTCTGGAGTCTGTATAGTGTCTAGTTTGGTACCTTAGGGCTATATTTCACCGGGACAGCATGGTGGCGGTTTCCCGGTGAATTATAGCCCTTATGCACACGTTACTAGTCCAAATAGTTTTGGACGTACGATCATAAGTCAAACAGTCAGTTACTCGTTTTCATTGACGTATATTCTAGTGACTCCTTTTATTTATTCAGATTGAATATCTACTTCATTTGTTATAACCTAACTAGTTCTTGCCCAATTTTTGAATTGGGAATTTAAATTAGGAACGCTTCAAACTTTACCCTAATGTCAAACTTTGACAGGTTTGCACGCTAAAGTAAACTTTGACAAGTTCTCAAGTTCAAATCAGAAACCGAGGGTATAATTTCCATCGTTTAATTTTCCATTGTTCGTGGAACGGATGGTTGAGGGGGCCGAAAGGTTCTGGAGTAGCGACCGAGCACCGGAAAACGCAGCGTTGAAAAGTTTCCTACATGGTAGCCTGATGAACTAGTGAGAGACGTGGGAATACGGTGGATGGTAGACGCACAGGACCGTTCGTTGTGGCGACACTTGGGGGAGGCCTATGTCCAGCAGTGGACGTCTTTTGGCATATAGTAGCCCGATGACTTAGTGAGAGACGTGGGAATGCGGTGGATATTAGACGCACAGGACCGTTCGTTGTGGCGACACTTGGGGGAGGCCTATGTCCAGCAGTGGACGTCTTTTGGCTAAAATGATGATGATGATGATGGAATTTTCCATTTCAGTATCTACGTAAATATTTAATCTAGCTGCAGCTCGAATTTCGCGCTCTGCTTCAAGTGGATAACAATAGGATTATAAATCAGCTGCTAGCACGCCCGCATAGCTTGTTATATGATATTGATAATAAGTAAACAGAAGCCATACGGGCGGGAAGCGAGATATATGGTCCAGGGTGGCTATACTTCTGGTAAAATTAACAGGATCTTGCACATTACAATAAGTATTATTACTATGTAAGTGGGTCCACGGAGTCCGAAGAAAAGAGACAGGGCATGTTACTCGCAAAAAATATGGTCATTGGGGTCGACAGGTTCTTGAGTGACGACCGCATAGCAGAAGACGCAGCGTTAGAAGGCTTCCCACATGGTGGACCGATGACCTCATGAGGCTCGCGGGAATCCGATTCATGTGAAACGCACTGGACTGTTCGTTGTGGCGACACTAGTGGGAGGCCTTAGTCCAATAGTAACAATGGATGTCTTTCGGCTGAAATGATGATGATGATGATGAGAATTGTTCGAAAGAATCATTGCGGTGTACTGGAAGGTAAAGAATCATTGAAGGTAAGGGTGAGTGTTAACTAAAAGTCTAACACTCACCCTCGCTGCACTCAGGGCAAGAGCGAATTAAATGACGATGTCCATATCCCAAAAAAAAGAACGTAAAATTTAGAGATCCAAATAGGTAGGTATCATAGTTTATAATGCCTTAGGACTAGGCGTTAGGATAAATTTAATTACCGCACTTTGGTTGGCTAAATTTCTTTTTGTTCTTTTTATTATACCTATTTGTTTTTATTTTGAACGAAAAAGGTTCATTAGATTAGGTTGGTAAGCTTTTAGGTTTCTTGATGTGATGTTTCAAGTTTCATTTTTATTTTTCAATTTCAAAAAAGATTTCAATTTAGAAAACACTTTCGTTTAAAGAAACGAATATCGTAGTATTCTATATTAATACTAGCTTTTTGACTGCATCAGGCAACGGCGCTCTCGCCTCCGCCGGGATTCCGATCCCGATTTCCGACCACCATACAGTGAGCAAGTACCCACGACAGTGAGCAATGGGTAGCTCGCTGTCCGACCGTCCGGTAACTGTCCGGACCGAGCCCAAGTCGTCGACGGCGCGCACTGTTCCCGCGCGCCTCAAGGATCTGTCAGGAACAGTAGGGGCCCAGCTGGATCGAAGCAAATTTTCAACCATACTTTAACCATAGACAACATTACGTTTAGCTGTCAGTGGCGTTTTGTTATTCCATGTTAACGAGATAAAAAGTCCTATGTCCGTATCCTGGTTCTAAGACATAGGACTTTTATATATAGGACATAGGACGTAGCTACATCCCCACCAATTTTCAGCCAAATCAGTTCAGCCGTTCTTGAGTTATAAATAGTGTAACTAACACGACTTTCTTTTATAATACAGATTAGAAAGACAAAAAAATGTATTTTTGTTTGTAATTAATAAACTCAAATACTACTGGACCGATTATATAAATTTTTTCAGCAGCAGAATGCTACTTTGTCGCTAATGTCTCGATCACACGTACCAGGGCGAGACACTAAAATATTACTGGGCCGAGCACTCGGCGCTTTGTTCATACGTACCGAGTATTTTACTGAGAGCACCGTCTCGCTCGTTTACTCGTACGTATGCTCAAGGCATTAGTGACATAAGCATGTATATTTCTGGGGCACATTATGAGGTGTGTAATAAAATATATAATAAAAGAAACAGTAAAAACTAACAAAATATATATCCTTCTCCGAAACTGTTAGTGCATGGCGACCCTAGTCTAAGAAGCTCGGACGCATGCCCTGAGTGGTGTGTTTCCGGAGATTACGCCGCATTTGATGTACCGCCTATTATCAGATCATGAACACTTAACCGCAAGATCCTGTACCACCGCCGTTAGCACTTAATTACGGCTAGGAAACGTTGTAACACTAGCTTTAATTACGATTAACTTCGAAGATAGAAATGGAAGTTCATTTTTATTAAGATGTTTTCTTTTTGTATTAAAAAGATTGCTGAAATGAACTGGATGCAAACGGCATAGTCTATGGAATAGTGTACATCTTTAAAGGCCTTTATGTGTAGAGCGGTTGCACCA
The DNA here is from genome assembly GCA_929112965.1 of Mythimna albipuncta. Taxonomy (NCBI): domain Eukaryota; kingdom Metazoa; phylum Arthropoda; class Insecta; order Lepidoptera; family Noctuidae; genus Mythimna; species Mythimna albipuncta. Next base: position 7,842,369 of record OV815973.1, read on the forward strand.
ATATTCTTTCAATTGCCGTTTGCATTCCACGTAACTCTTTCAAATGATCTTGCAATTTATATTTATATCGGCGTTGTGTGGTAGTTGTGGAATATTATTATTATTATATTATTCTGTTTTATGGTCTCGTCTAAAGTCTGTCTAAAAAGGCAAATGACTTGGGAATTTTGTACAATGTTTAATCATTTAAAAAATACTTATATTCGATACCTACTTTTTATAATCTACTTTTTCTTCTATTAGGAAACAATGATCAAGATCTCTTAATCAACCTTGATTATTGAACCACTGTTGATTACATCAGATTTCATTTTACCCTTATAATTATCCAAGTTGTATAACTTTTTAGTTAGACTCTATAGTATAAGCTTCTTGGTAAAAGCCTATTTGGAACGTATTTAATTTTCAGTGTCAACATAAATTACCTGCCGCATGATATCCAGATATGCAGGCATTGTATTCCAGGCAAATCTGCCGGGCCTCAAGGATTGAACGACGAAAACCGTGCGTAAATCCCGACGAACATCCAATGCATAGCTGAATGGGGTCGTCACACACATTGTCATTTTGTCAGCGGTAACTCAAAGTCACAACATACATATGCATCAGATTTAATTTTCTTTACTGCAGTGCGGGCTACGGAGGTGCGTCATAAGTCCAAATTGAACGCAAATGACTACTGCGGAGTACGTATGTCCCTCTCTTATAGGCCAGTCGAATAGGCTGCATTTCGGATAGGAGCATAAGGATACTTTTCCACTAAAGATTTGCTGCTGCGAAGCTAAAAAACTATGAGATTGTTTCCACTGATGCTAAGTGTAGCGAAGCGAGTAAGATATGATATGAAGATGCGTTGCAATTAGGTAGTTGTGCGCGGAATTTGCGCAGCTAGATCTATACGATGTACCAACCGTAGTCAAGGCACTGGAAGCGGCTGCAAATTGCTACACCACTCCTGTAGCCTGATTCACGTAAAATCAAACAAGCCATATATCGTTGAAGTTTTATAGACGTTCGCTCGAAGTCCTATCCAAAAGCGGTATTCGCGATCTATCGACTTATTTCCAGTTACATTAATAAGTATTCTACTAGGATAATGTAATACAATTTTTTTTTATATCGACGAATTTCAAACGACTTTAAAATCGATGTCGTTCAAATTCGATTGATGGATGGAATACGGAAATGGTCTAAACGACTAAATCGCTACGATATCGTTACGGTTTTCATTACGTGAATCGGGCTACTGATCATCCATTGCACGTATCCATCTATATGAAAATATAGCTTCGTTGAACCCTTTTTTTTCTACAGCTTTTTCACGACGCCATCAGAGATAGTGCTATGGTTACTAGACAAATACATAAACATACTTATATATTTCTAAATAGACACATACTATAGATAAATAACAGCCAGACACAGAACAAATGATCGTGCTAATCACAAAAAAAATGTCTTGTGTGGGATTTGAACCCACGACTTCCGGCATAGCAGTCAGGGCCACTAACCACTAGACCAACAGGCCAGTCATTTGCCGCTATTAGCTATAAAGATCTATGAATGAATATTATGATTGCTGTATATTTTAAACGCATCCATAGCAAAGTAGCATAGCAAAAGTGGAGTAGCACCCTAATTCCGTCACCGGGCTGTTATAGTGGCACATAGCGCCACAATTAGTGGGCACCTGGGCCGGCTATTTTGTCCAGTGTGCGATATTGCTAATAATGGAATGGCATTCGTATTGCTAAGCGTAGTGTGAGCTAAGCGAAGAGCGGCTTTATGTTAGCATTTGTATGGCGGCTCTTGCTATGCGGTTTGGGGAATTGTTTTGCGATTGCTTGGATTTTACTGAGTTAGGGGTTTAGTATATTGGAGATCAGGTGTGTGGAAGATATGTTAACCTGTCGTAGATGTGGTCATAATAAATAATAATTTATTGTACCCTCTGTTATAAAGAGGTAAAGTTTTTTTTTGTTTGTAGGAGGTAATCCATGAAAGTACCTACGAGTCCGAAATTATTTTCACCGATAGAGAGCTACTTATTTTTAAGTGAAATAGGTTATATTTTATGTAGGTACCATCGTGATCTTACTGCTTGACATTAAAAAAAAATGCTTGAATACCAAACCTTTTGAAGTTTTCGTTTCAAGTGCAAGCTCAAATGAACTTAACGGTGGTCTGGCGGAAGTGTCTTTGATGGTACGCGTGAGAAACTGCGGGCAAAAACTTGCAATTTATAACATTACTAGCTGCTGCCCGCGACATCGTCTGCGTGAAGGCTCTACAGCACCAAAAATACCTAAGATGCCAGTGTCGCTATAGTATAATAAGTAAACAACTTTTAAAATAACATTAAAATAAAAAAAAAATTGCAAATGAAGCAAGTGAAGAGAGTTCATATAACGTTCGAATCTTGCTGAGTTCAGTCATAAGATGAGACTGAAGGAAATAGGACTCCAGAATCCAGGACAACAAAGGGTAAAAATACGTACAAAGTTATCATACCTTACAACACTTCCCTATAAACTACGTTGGTAGTTATACTTCCAGGAGCCAAAATGTAAAGAGAGTCAGGACTGGTGACGCGGGAGCAAGCGACGTTCAGTTGCCCGTGTGAGAAGCAACTCGTCCTGAGGTCGACACCCGCTGCCCTCAGTGTCTGCCCCTGTGACTTATTGATGGTCATCGCGAAGCAAACAGTCACGGGGATTTGTACGCGCTTGAACTGGAACGGGAAGTTGTGAGGTATGAGGGGAATGCGTGGTATAAATACTGCCTCGCCGACGCCACAACCCGTAAGTAATTTCCGCCTCAATGGTGTGTCTGTGGAGCGAGATAACTTTAAGGCGGGTCCCGTTACAAAACTTCGGAGGAGATAGATTCCGAGGAAGCATAATCGGGACACCGACCTTCAGCTTGATGGTATGCGCTAGAAGTCCACTTGCTGACAGGGAGTTCAAAAATTCCACGGGATAAATTGTGGTGTCATCTTGCTCGACAACAGTGTTTATCGAGTTGTAGACCACTTCATTCCCCTCAATTTCCGAGAGAATGCATTCGTTATTTGCTGCAGCCTGATCATTTTTGGACGTCGGCGTTATCGCTCACACACCTAAGAAGCTGGTGCGGTATACGACTGATGTCCCCGTACATACAGCAAATGAGTTCTTCTAAGCTAGATACCACTCTACCGAGAGAATCTGGAAGCACCACCTGTCAGAGTGCCTTCGCCAAGACTTAGAAGGACATCGGCGAATTCTTGCAATGCGCGTGCATTGCCGCCGAGCCGAGTTCTCATATTAATGGTCAAGCGCAGCGTACGAACTCGTGACCACAACGAAGATCCTTTCAACGAAGCATTCACCTCGTCAGCCCTCGATCCCCGCGTCACCACGGGAAGTGTTTGCCGCAAATCGCCACTGAACAGAACTGTGACACCATCCATCAAATGTTAGTTCCTGCAGATGTCCTGCAAGGTTCTGTTCGCGGCCTTAATTGTCTTCCTATTGGCCATCATACACTCATCCCATACAATCAGAGAGCAATCCTTGAGCACGTGTCGGTTATCGCTGTTACGTGACAAACCACAAACAGGCGTTTCGGCGCTCTCTAAATCGATGGGAATTTTAAACATGGCATGTACTGTCTTACCACCGGAAGCAGTATGGCAGCAATTCCCGACGACGCTACACCAATAGCAATTTTGCCTTGCCTCGTGACCTCTGCAAGTATGCCAGTGGTAACAAATGTTTTTCCTGTTCTACCAGGAGCATACAAGAAAAACATTTTACCCTGGTTTTGCCCAACGCTTCCAAGGACGGTGTCATTTGTTTTTGCTCTGAAGAGAACACGGTGACATGGTCATTTCGTATGGAAGTCATTTCGCCCGGCTCGTAATTTGTCTTAGTGTTATACTCCCGATTTCCACGGCCTTGATGCGGTAATGATTGGGGAGCTGGTAACCGATAAGCGGATTACCGCCCATAGAAATGACCACATCTTGAAGTGAACTGAGACAGGTGTTCAGCACGCGTTTATCACGCGTTACTTCGACTTCGTTTCCATTAGCACGCCTCAAAGCTCGTAGAAAATCTTCAGACAGATGATGGCGATATTTCTCTCACAAAGCTACCGAGTTCGCGACTCCACAAAACACCAAGATGACGGCAAAAAGATGACGCATGCGGCTGGGACTGTCACTGACACTCGCCTCCGCGAGGATTCCAATTTTGTTCACCGTCGAGAAGGTGACGTGCTCCGCAGGCTGCGTGGTAAGTGGGATACTCCACGCCATCAAATGTCCTCATAAAGGCGAAAGACGTTGGGCCTCGGACAGTGTGAAATAACAACCGCAGAAAATAGCATTCGCCATTATTCAGATGCACAGTATAAACCCTACTCAATGCGGCGTCCTTGAAAATTTCCGTAAAACCTTCCACAGCACTTCCTCGTCGATGTCGGTTAAATACACCCCTTTGCTTGTCGTACGTGTAATATGAAGGCACTTCGTCATACGTAAGGGATCTCGCAAACTGGTCGACTTCACAGAGCTGGAAAAATGTCACCATGTAATACTTACACCGCATTTTTTTTTAGTTGTCTTCCTCAACTCTACTCAAGTATTTCAGGGTTTTGTTGGAACTTGAATTTGTCAAAACGAACTATATGATACAACTTTTATGAAGAAAATGCACATCACATCACATCACCATCTATGAATTTTAAGAATAACTAACTACATGATCAAATTTAAATTATTAATTTCCAAAAAGTGTTAACATGTAACTTGATTTGATTTTTATGAAATCTCATAGATGGCGCTGCTTTAAAATTGTCTCTATACTACTAACATTCATAAAACTATGTTTCTTTGCCCAAGTTACTTAAATGGCATAGTTTTTATGGTGTAAAGCTAGATAATAGCATGGCTTACTCAAAAACAACATTTAAATATGCATCGTTAGATTACACGCTGTCACAGAGTGCTTAACAAAAATAAAGGTTCACAGCTCCTCCCCCGTAGGTAATAGCGTGATAATATGTAGCCTATATGTTGACCCGACCTCTTAGTAATATTCATGCAAAATTTGAAGTAAATCCATGCAGTACTTTTTGAGTTTATCCCGGACATACATACAGACAAACAGACAAACAGACAAAAATTCTAAAAAATATATTTTTGGCTTCTATATCGATTGTAGATCACGCCCCAAGTATTCTTTAAAAAAAATATTCAATGTACAGTTTTGACTTTCCTACGATTTTATTATATGTATAGATTATTATTTATATTTATTTAGGTGTCTTCAAGGCTAAAGTGAATAGGCTCTTAATAAACTATTACGCCTCACTATCAACGATTGCATCACTGCTTACCACCAGGTGGGATCGCCGTCAAGTACTAGTTTATAACAGATAACAAAAAAATAACCTTAGTAAGTTTAATCGATTGTGCTATTTCTAAACTGAATATTTACAACTTTAATAAATGTTTCCGAACAAAGTCTAGGGGAATAGAGTTTTAAGAAAAAGATTGTGAGGGGTAATAAAAGTAAAAAGTTGTGCGAAATATAAAATAAGAATTCAAAAGTTAGTAAAAATGTGTTTCTTTCTGCCATTCCACGAACTCGTCCATTCTATATACATATTACAAAATACACCTAAATTATTATTCTATATACATGTTACAAAAGCTCGGCTTCTGAGAATGTAGAAATACACCTAAATATTTTTTTCTGTTACTAGTTCATTGCTAGCGACTTCGTTCGCGATAATGTATTCAAAAAAAAAATGTTGAGGGTAGTTTATTATTATTAACACTCACAATTATTTATACTTTTACAGTGATAAAAATATATACATCTTAACTATTAAATATTATAAATTAATAGGTATAAACAAACTTATAATAATATGTACAAACAGAGGATGTATGTACAAGGGTAAAAAAAGAGAACTCATAGGGCATCAAAAAATTCGTCCACAGCGATGTCAATGGGAAAAGTGACCAGTACCCCTAGCCAAGGTGCTAATCTGCAATAGTTAACGTTTGTAGAAAGCTTCAAATTTACGGGAATGACGTCGTCTTAACGCTCAGTCACGTGGTTAGAACAAAAGAATTGGCGGCTCGAAGCGTTCGGCGCAAGCGAAACGGTTGTAACTCGGCTAGGGGGGCAGGACGCTGGCAGCATTGCCATGCTGGATGGCACTGCTGATTCTTTGATCGAAGAAAAGCCCAACCCTCTGGTCACGCGAAGAGTCTACCAACCGTTTAATGAAAAAAGGTGGTTTAAAAAAAAAACAAATAACAATAGTCTTTATTATTCATTTTGATTAGATGAATAAGACTCTCCTATATAACCTATATCACGCTCTAAATCGTTTGATAGGATTATTTTTGTAACAAGAATAAGTTTATGTGCAGCAATGATATGGAAGAGCGGAGTCTCCTAATACGGGCAAAAAGAGGCTCCAAATACTTGTAAATAATAAACCATTTGTATTTGTAGCGCCGTCGAGGTCGGCCTAGAAAGAGGTGGCGGGATGATCTGGACGCGTACCGCGAGGACTGGTTTGAGACGGCGCAGGAGAAGAAAGTTTGGAAAGACTTGGGGGAGGCCTTCGCCCAGCAGTGGGACAGTAACGGCTAGAAAAAAAAAATTAATGGAAATATTTTTTTTCTGGGTTACTATTTATTTTAAGTTTCCCTTCGTGAGGCTTCGGCTGTTCTGGGCCCCTACGATTTTGCGGGCTGACATCTTGAGGCGCGTGTGGAACACTACGCGCCGTCAATGATTCGGGCTCGGTCCTGACGGTTACGGGACGGCCGAACGGCGAGTTACCTATCGCTGGACGTCAGCAAGCCCACGCCTACGGTGGCTGGTTCAAAGCAAGGCTGATATTACAGTTGCCATCACGGATCTTGAGCGGTTGCGCAGAAGTCAAATATTTAGTGGTGCGAAGTGAGACGCGGGGCGGGGAGTGTCAGTGATTGGCTTGCCGCGCCATTGCGTCATAGACTTCACTCCTAATTCGTTCCCTGCTTTGCTGCATGTATCTAATAACGAAGACGATTGGCTCGCCAATGTATGGAATGCGCAAAGCGATCCTCACTCTGACGCCGAGCGCTCAAGATCCGTTTTGGCAACTGTACAAATTGCTTCACGATCCTTACATACTCGTTCCTTCTAATATTTTTAATCTCCTATTCTTATGAAGCATAACAGCAATATTGCTGTACGCTGTTCACGATCGTTCCAAGCTATTATTATTAAAAAACCGCGCGACCACACAAATAAAGGCAGAAGTCAACTTTGCCAGAAATAAATATTTGCCATCAGACAATTTTGTGAACCGAAATGTTTGTCGTAGAAAATAAACACGAAAAAATCAATTTCTTTCTAAAAAAGGGTTGAATGTAAACCTACGGACTCTGTAGATGTTATTTATCTGCCTAAGGCAAGGAGGATCGGCAAAGATGACGGTACCTACCTACAGCTGTAAACAAGTAACTCTAAAAGAATATCAGAAGCAAGGAAGAGTTTTGATTAGTAGTTATTAAGCGATATGATTTGCCCTTTTAGTTTTTTTTTTTCATCGTAATGACATCCTCTGCCCTTGGGCGGAACGGGAGATAGTGTCAGACTCTTATTGACTAAAAACCCCCCTGTTCCTTCTTGCCTTTCGTACGGGGGTCGAGCTACCTTTCGGAACTAACCCTGGCCCCATGTGCCCACTGCATTTGCGTTTTAGTTGGTGATTTTATCCCCTATTCTGGTAAAAAACATTATGCAGTTTCGATTTTAATATTTTTTAAACAAAATGGACTTTTCCCTCGCTGTGATGCAGGATTTTCCAGGAACATTCAACCACACTGTGGAAGTATTTTTATTCGATATTCTTTTCCAGTTTTTCAGGAAAATATTCTTTTCAACGAATCCAGTGGTATTGACAGAGGGATGTTAAAACTATTTTCCTGGTATTTATTCTTATGCCCAGTTGAAATTAAAACCATATAGCTCTCATGCTACAAAGCACTTTCCGGTAGTTTAGTTTTTTACTAGTAAAATAAGTTCTGCAAGTGGATGATTGATTTTCCATTCCAAGAATTTTAAATATTCTTTCCTAAGGAACACCGCGAGTAGAAGTGGGCGAGTGGTAATGACCCCGATTTACGAGTCGTAGGTCCCGAGTACGAACCCAGCCAGGTGTATTACTTTGTGTAATTTATTTCATCTCCACTGCTCTCAAAACAGCGAAGAAAAACATTGTGAGGAAACCGGGATATGCAAGAACCAAAAATTCGAAAACATGTGACATTCACCAACCCGCACTGGGCCCGTGGGGTGAATTACGGGCCATTCCTAGAGAGGAGGCCTGAGTTCTAGCATTGGGAACTTTAAAAAGCCTGATGATGAGGATGATGGTGATGATGATGAAGGCAAAGTTGTTCCTTGTCACGAAAGCTGGCTGGTCTTAAATGAGTGTGAAGGTTCACGTGCACATTTTTTTCGTGTGCGTTTTCGAGCGTTCCGAGTTTATTATACATCATCATCATCATTTCAGCCGAAAGACGCGCTCAGCTAGAAATAGGCCTTCCCCAAGTGTCACCACAGTGAACGGTCCTGTATGTGATTCCCGCAACACATACCTGCATAAAAAACCTACGTGAAGCTACACGCATATCCAAGACTAATCTGCCACTTTGAAATAGAACCACTATATGTGTAGTTTCATTTAGATCAATGGTTCCCAATCTGTGTTCCATGAACCACTGACGGCCCGCAAAAACTATACAGGGCTATTTGTAAAACACTCAACCTCTCAGGACTACAGTACTAACGTCATAAACAACTACTTTTGTTCTATGACTTTTAAAAAAATATCATATTTTATTTCTTTAGATTTTCATACAAAAATAGAAATATTTAAATTTCTTTACATTTTCATACAAAAATAGAAATATTTAAATTGAACGTTCTAAATATTACGAAGTCTATGCGAAGCAAGCGATAGTACAATAGCGGAAGGGAGTGGGGATCAGGTAGCGGGAGTGCTTGATGCGTTTGCGTCGTATCATATAGACGTAGATGGGTAGAGTAAAATACAGAGTTGCAATGCTTTTGATAGTTCAACGAAATATTGAAGGATTGCTTTTAATAAATGTAATTAATTATGTTTTGTAAAAAGTCAAAGAACCAAAGCTGTTGTTTATAATGTTAGTAATACAGTCCTCCAAGGTTTTTAGTGTTTTACAAATAACCCTGAATAAGTAATGGTACGGAGAAGGTTTCGAAATTCAAACATTCGAATTGAAAATTTAGTTGCTGCGAACTGTATTCAAATTTCTAAGAAACGCTCTAACGAAAAAGGTTTCATGAATATACTACAAATTTTAAATTTATGACAAAAAATAACTTTAAGACTTCTGGTACTTAGGTATCTGCTATAAACAAACAAATCAAAATGGTTCTAGGTCAATCAATGTTGGAAGCCACTGTTTAGATCGACAAGCCACCGAACCTCGACTTTTTTTAAATCTTTATTAAGGTGCTTTGTCACTATGTCGCTCCATCAGTTTATAGTCAAGGTTTGGTGTTTTTTTTTTTTATTGTTGATAGGTTCGCGCTTGACCACTATCTCACCTGATGGAAAGCGACGATGCGGTCGACGACGGAGCGCGCTTACCTAGAAGAAACTTATTCACTCTTGACTTAAAGATTCCCGGGTTGTAGCCATCAGGTTGTAGAAAATAGCTTTGTTTGTTCAATCGTGATCAAATATTCCCACAAAAGGCGCCACTTCTTCAATGCAGGTCATACTACAGTCTATAGAAACCGACGCATCCCGTGCATTCCGAATCGACGGCAGCAAAGGAGCCATTACCGTTAATGTAGTTTGAATAGCGGCAACACCATTAGTGTCCGTGCCATATGCTTTTATGGTGAGCTTCTATGTGAAGTTATGGTAGACTGTAGCGAATAGAATCTAATAGCAAGAATATAATAGAAAACCATTTATTCAATAAGGATGCTGGCTACCACCAGAATAAGTTTTGACAGGCCTGTTGGTCTAGTGGATTGTAACCCTGACTGCTATGCCAGAGGTCGTGGGTTCGATTCCCACCTAGGACAAATGTTTGTGTGATGAGCACGATCATTTGTTCTGTGTCTGGGTGTAATTTATCTATAATATGTATGTATTTAGATATATATAAATATGTTTATCAGTTGTCTAGTACCCATAACACAAGCTCTGCTTAGCTTGGGACTAGACGGCGCTGTGTGATAGTTGTGGAATATTATATTATATTATTATATTCAAAACTGTCTTGTATTAGCGGGGCGAAATTAAAATCCACTAACAGGAAAGCGAAATTTTGTAAAGAAGTATCGGTATCGTATTTCTAGATTTCTAGAAATAGAATTGCGTCCATCATCATCTCCCTAGCCTAGCCTTTTCTCAATCATGTAGTGTGTTCAATGGGTGTCTTCAAGGCTAGAGTGAATAGGCTCTTAATAAACTAGTGCGCCTCACCATCAACGATTATTTATTGTTCCAACGTTTCAACGAATAAAAATTGTTTACCTAAATAATCAGATCAATACATTTTCTATTTTTAGCCTGCTGCCTGACCCATTATTGGGCAAAGGCCCCTTACCCATCCAAATCTCCTCTATCTTGAGCGATCTCTGGTCAAGTGTGTTCTACGAAAATGATTAAATCATCACTCCACCTTCGCCGCTCTCAAAATATGATAACTATAAATATAAAAGTCCTGACTCACTCACTAACTGACTCATCAGCGTTCAGCGCAACCCTTCGACCCAAAATGCTGAATAGGTACAAAGTTTCCTTTTATGATATAGATACGAGTATCATCGGATTGTAAGCTTCGTATGAATAAAATCTTGCGATCAAGCTATTAATACCTATATTTTTAACAGGTCACTTCAAATGGGGGTACTATGTAAAATCGCATTCTAAAAAATGGGACATCAATAAAATTGATCGAACACTTTAAATCGAACATCTAAATACTCGAACATTCATAATGTTGAATGGTTTACAAATTGAACGTTCAATAGGCAGGTGTATAACACTCGATACGTTAATTTTTTTTTAGATAGAGCGGTCAACGCATTGCACATTCATTCTGTCGAATTAAGAATAGGTATATTGATTTTTTTTTACATTGAATACTAAAAACAAAAAAAAAACAATACTTACTTAATAGTGTACCAGTGTCTTAAAAAGAAAAAAGTGTTTTTAATTTTACAAAATTTATTGTTAGGTAACGGATTACTCAGACCCAGTAGCCTAGTAAATGACGGCATTCAGACTTATGAATCAGTATTTGAGGTTTTCCGGGAAATACTCGTAAAGATTATAATATATCTACAGATGAAGAAGCTGACCAAATGCCTCTTTATTAATACTGTGAAGCACACTGCATTATCGGTGTCTCTCTAACTCTTTTAAGTATTTCCTAGTTCTGTAGTAATTTTATTTATCGTGGCTAGATCTTAGAAATTGATCACTTCATGATATGGCCAAAAAAAAACTGGCCAGATCATTTTGTTCGTTGAAGTTTTCTTCATACCTTCGTTCTCCTAGGTTACCGACTTAACCTGGATTATTACTTTTAAGGGGCAGTGTACACTGTACAGGGCAAATTGCTTGCTGAAGAAAGGGTTGATTGGCCCGAAAGTTTCTGGAGTGTTTTTTTTTTATATTCCACAACTATCACACAACGCCGTCTAGTCTCAAGCTAAGCAGACCTTGTGTTATAAGTACTAGTCAACTGATAAACATACTTATATATTTCTAAAAACATACATATTATAGATAAATTACACCCAGACACAGAACAAATGATTATGCTCATCACACAAACATTTGTCGTGTGTGGGAATCGAACCCACGACCTCCGGCATAGCAGTCAGGGCTACTAACCACTAGACCAACAGGCCAGTCGCCGGTTAGTACGTACTGGACGCAAGGTTGGAAGAGAAGTGATCATGATGAAATTCTTAAGATTGGCTATGGCATGGCTAAGCCATATATTTTTCAACCTCGTGTATTCAAAACTGTGGTTCTAGTTCAAATAGATTTACAGCTTACCACTATCAATAGTTTCCTGATGATCGAATCAAAAATGAAGATATCCGCATGAGAACTAAAGTTGCCGACATAGCACGAAGAATTGCCAAATTTAAGCGGCAATGGGCAGGGCATATTACTCGCAGAACAGATGGTCGTTGGGGCCGAAAGGTGCTAGAGTGGTAGCCGCGTACCGAAAGACACAACGTTGGAAGGCCTCCTACAAGGTTGGCTGACGACCTGGTGAAGGTTGTGGGAAACCGATGGATGCGGGACGCGCAGGAACGTTCGTTGTGGTGACACTTGGGGCAGGCCTATGTCCAACAGTGGACGTCTATCGGCTGAAATGATGATGATGATGATGAATACTAACAGTAGCCTTTCATAAACAATCCTTTCTTGCCTAGAAGCTCGAAACTTTATTTACGCAATAAAAAAGTAGGACAAGGTCTATTAGAAATCAAAGTACACTTAATTTACTGTAATTGAGAAGCCGATATGAATCCGCCTCGTCCTCGGAAGTGTCCGTCTGGAGTAATTGAGGAAAATGCGTCGGATAAAGTGGATGAAATAAACAACTTAAAGGTGTTTCACACGGGCCGGATTGCCGGGTATTCTGCGTCAGGAACCCGCAGCAAAGTGTGAGGATAAGCTGAAGAAATCGTGTCGTTGGCAGAGACTGTGGAGCGTGTGGGAAGACACTAATGCCTCATTGTAAACGTGAGCTTTTTATTCTGCGTTTTACATAAAACTGTCTTGTATTAGCGGGGCGAAATTAAAATCCACTAACAGGAAAGCGATATTTTGTAAAGGAATGTCAGTATCGTATTTCTAGATTTCTAGAAATAGAATTCCCATCATCATTATCACCATCATCATCTTATTATCTTCCTAGCCTTTTCTCTATCAGTTTGGGTCGACTGTTAGACTTTTTTTTTTCTAGCCGTTGCTGTCCCACTGCTGGGCAAAGGCTTCCCCCAAGTCCTTCCAAACTTTCTGTTAGACTGTAGTATCAGTGTCTAAATACATGAGACGATTGCCTATTAGACCTCTACAATCCAGTTACTGCGCAAAATGATTGGTGCTCCATAAATAGCCTGATGATCAGATTTTCTGGCTTCTGTAACGACTGCCAAAATCTACAAATGGGAACCGGGTTCAACCATTTTACGTGCATTCTGAGGAACAGGGTGTCAGTAAAGTCCTAGATAAACTTGGAAAATACATAGGTATGAATAGAAAATTTGAATAATTATTAAACTTTCTTATGTGAGTCTTCGAAACTGAGAGAATGTTTCATTCATTTGGCCTATTTTTTTCTTTACAATTTGATTTTTTATTTGCATATTAGTTTTCCCCGATCACTAAATATATCATAGGCACTCATTTGCATCCAGTGACTTATGACACGAACTAGATAGGTAGAAAAACCTAGGCCAGATGAATGAGACATTTTCTCGGTTTCAAAGAATCACCTTTTTTTATGGTGGGAAAAATCATGCATTTACATCCCCCGCCCTTGGGCGGAGCGGGAGATAGTGTCAGACTCTTACTGACTAAAAGACCCACCCCGTTCCTTCTAGCCTTCATACCGGGGCTCGAGCGCCCTTTCGGATAACCCTGGCCCCAGTAGGCTTCGACCCGGCTGGGTCCCTGCTGTTGCTGAAATCTACTTGAGGCGCGCGGGAACAGTGCGCGCCGTCGACGACTTGGGCTTGGTCCGGACAGTTACCGGACGGCCGGACAGCGAGCTACAAAGAATCACCCTCATAAGGCTGGTTAGTCTTACGAAAGCTCTATTACGACCCTGATCAATTATAAAGCGAACCAGTCAACAACTTATCAACGACCGACCGCAGCTTAGAAGCCAGTGGGCCAGTTATTACACAGTATAATAATAAGGCTGGCGGCGGCGGTGACGTCACTTCCGTCAGTGGTGACGCTATTTCCGGGTGTCAAGTCCCGCCGTCAACACTTCCGGGCAGACCGCGGCTGAGTGAACAGACATTGGTTTTTATTTAGTATATCTAATGTACGGTGAGGATGGACTTTGGAAATGGTTTTGGCTGGTAGTGTGTTAATGTTATTGGAATTTACTGTTTTATTTATTTATACTTCATGTACAGTAGTGGTCCATACGCAAACACAACATGGTATGTTTTACCAGTCAATATTTGGGCTAAAAAAGACTATACTATAGCCTACTATAGTATCACCTACACTACTATAGTACCTATACAAGACAATAAATAAATCACATCACACTAAAAAGAACCGGCCAAGTGCGCATCGGATTTACGTACAAATAGTTCCGTACCGTCCTCCGTAGCAATAAACGGCAAAAAAAAACACGTTTGGTGTATGGGAGCCCAACTAATTTTTTTTTTTTGTATTTGTTGTTTTTGCGGCAACAGACATACATCATCTGTGTAAATTTCACATGTTTAGCTATTACGATACATGAGATATACCCTGGTGACAGACGAACAGACCGACAGACAGACAGACAGACGGACAGCGAAAGCATAATAAAGCTGTCACGTTGGCACCTTTCGGGTACCTACCACAAACGTACTACGCGTTCCAAATGAGAATAGGACCGATTCCTGTTTTGACATCTCGTCGTACTATCAAAACGAAGAAATGGCGAATTGAAGAACTGGATTCTGATTAAACTTTTTCGTTCACAGTTCATAAATAAATAAAATTTTTCGTGAATGTTTAAAAATTTCTTACTTTGATTTGACAGTAAATAGTGACGTCACAACATGGCGGGCGATCCTATTCTCATTTTGCACGCATTGTACGGCCTACTGTAAGTAGGTACCTATGAAACCAATCCCAAATGAAACTACAGCCAATAAGGACCCCGAAAAAAAAAACAAATGAATGCGCTTCAGGCACTTCGTTATTTAAAACAACCTATAGGCACATATTTACAAAGAGATCCAATCGTTTTTCCGATCAGCCAACATTGTGGTCCCTCATCGATATTTGCATAGACTCTGAGAACGCTTTGCTTCGTCTGAACGCAATACGTTCGAGTTCATAAGAATGTGATACGCTTGCTTCGTGCGCAGTTTAATGAAATCTGTATTGAATCATGCGAATGGGTTAGAAGGAAGCTGTTAAATTGCCTGGAAGGAAGTGGTTTGGTGGTGATATAATTTCTCTACAGTAATTTTATTATTATAATACGCAGAACAGATGACCATTGGAGCCGAAAGATTTTGGAGTGGCGACTGCGTACCGGAAAACGCAGCGTTGGAAGGCCTCCTACAAGGCGGACCGATGACCTGGTGAAGGTAGCGGGAAACCGATGGATGCGGGACGCACAGGAACGTTCGATGTGGCGACGCTTGGGGGAAGCCTATGTCCAACAGTGGACGTGTATCGGTTGAAATGATGATGATGATGATGATGAATGGTAATGAAAAATAAAAGTTATATTCTTTTATTTTTCATTCTAGAACATAAATCATCTATTTCTGAAATTAGTAGTATAAAATAGGTTAGGAAGAGTGAGGGCGTAGTAAGAACTATCTCTTTTTCTCTGTTATTTGACAGTTTCGCCTTCCACTATATTTGACAGTTACATTTTCTAATAGATTTGAAAGGTTTTTAACCTATTTAATTTTGAACGGATTTGTCAAATTCAGATTGATGAGGTTATTTTTTTTTAATGACAAAGTGTTGTATTTTTATTATAATTAAACAAATTAAACAATAACTTAAATAATTAAAAATAATATATACACTAAATGCCTAGCTAAATATGACGTCATAAAACTACTCCGCATCGCTATCGACTGGAAGTGTGCCCAAAAAGCTGGCGGCATTGCCACGTTGTATGGCAATGCTTATTCTCTGACCGAGGTAGAAGCCAGCCCTTGGGTCACGCGAAGCGTCAATTAAGCGTTTTGACAATTCTTTAAAGAGCATAAAATAGAATCGTCGGCAGTTATATTTTTGAGCCGTTTGGGGTTGAAACTCTCGGCCCGTGGGGTCCGAGTGCTCATATGCTTTTTAAAGAATTGTCAAAACGCTTAATTGACGCTTTGCGTGACCCAAGGGCTGGCTTCTACCTCGGTCAGAGAATAAGTGATTTTTTAAATAAAAATAAGTTAACGAAAAAAAAAATTGCCAACTACCCAATTGGAAGAAACAGCAGGAAGAATAAAACCAACATAAAAAATTACACGACCCGTCCATCGTTCAAATCTTCGACATTACTAACCTACATATACGGCGTGACAGAACGGCCGTGTTATAACGTTCGACGTGACAGCGTGATGGAGGCGTGACGTTGTTTGTCATAACGTCCCGTGACGAATAACAATTCAAATACGTGCTCTATGTCTCTTGCCATTGTTTCTGAGATTTGATACTTGTATTCGTGAGTGAATTGTGTGAATTTGGCGCGTAATTTTGAATAGCGACTTCGTGATTTATATTTTAACAATTTTTGTCGGCGATTGAACCCATGTGACAGTAGAAAACTAATAAAAATAATCATTTATTGGACTGCAACATGTTGTACAAGTAAACGCTTACAAAAAACAAAGACATATTAGCCCATGAGAACCCAAGCATTTAAATAGGCATAAATACGGAAAAATGGAAAGGGTTGCTTATTTTCGAAATTTACAGACTACTTTATGAAGAATTTCTTATTTACATTCTTAGATACATAACCAATAAATAAAACGCTCAAAATTTTAATAATCTACGCGGGCTTTTAATAATCTTATTGTTCAACCGAATGGCGCCAACACCGGCGTTCGCTTGGGGTTTCAATGGTTAGATAATAAAAATAGTATGTTTGTAGTAAGTTGTAAGAAATTCTGGTACCTAATGAAAGATTGAACTTGTGTTATGGGTACCACGAGTCAGACACTAGCTTTACAGCATTTTTTACATATATATGGAAATATATGAAAAGTTAGAGTGAATAGGTTATTAATAAACTAGTGCGCCTCGCCACCAACGATTGCATCACTGCTTATCATGGTGAGGGCAGTGGGAATCCGATGGATGCGAGACGCAAAGGGCCGGTCATTATGGCGACAATTGGGGGAAGCCTATGTATAACAGTAGACATCTTTCACTCATTCAATTCATTCGACTCTCCGATGCTGCTGTTAAAGTTGCCACTTACTGGGGTCAAACAGTTTAACGAGTTTGCCATCGATTCGAAAAGAACAAGATTTGAAAATGGCCTCGTTTCATTCATCTTACGTAATGCCAAACAGTGCAAACAAGCTCAAATTGTCGCACCATTCAGAAACACAGTAGAAAGCTAAACGAATGGAACACTTTCCGAATCTTAGGGAATTTTCTTTACTTTGCATGTGCCATATTTTGCGAACGTGCGAAATGTGTTTGCGTTCAGTTTAACTTGACGTACCCTGATTGTACGTTTGGATTTCTTTCTTTTTTTTTTACTTATATTTTATTTTCTTCTTACGTTCTTGACAGTTTTTCGTATGCTTAGATTGTAAGATTGTATGTAAATCAGATAATGCCTACGTGTTAGTTGTTAGAATATTGGTATCGAAAAAATGAAATTATAATTTTTACTTCTATAAATAGTTTTAATTAGGCATGCTGATCACCGGTGATTCTTCTCAGGGTAGTCAGATAGGAAACATCGGCCTCATCTAGCATAAAATGACGAAAAAAAAAATTGACGTGTAAAAGTGTTTTTTTTTTTAAACCTATTTACAAAATAAATATCATTTATCATTTACCACATTAAATTATTGGTACCTAATAAAGTTGTATTAAATGACACTTTTAAAAAAGTTTTTTAGAGAATACCTACTGTTGAAACAGAGCGTATATATTGCAAAAAATATTTGGATAATCGTTAGTTTTTTATCGTCATAAACTTCCTACTTTTTTTGGACAATCCTTTTCGAAAAATCTATCATTAATTTTCTGGGTGGGGCGAAAGGCAGTGTTAGACTTTTATTTACTATAATAATTATTCTTTCAGTTACTTTTTGCGTTCTAGATCTACGGTGACACTTACAAACCATCTGATAGCCACTATGGGTAAGCCTGGAAGTAAATTAATTACTTGTAAAAAGAAATAGAGCGCAATGTTCGTAAAATTAGCCATAACATAGCATAATCAGCCTTATAATGTTCCAACTACTGAGACTAAGGCCTTCTCTCTAGGTCGTAATCCACCACACGGTTGGTGCGGCGGAGACCTCTCGCGCCGGGCCTTGGTCGAGGCCATGGTCCGGAGCGATGAGGAGTGGCAGGCGGTCGCCGACTTCTGCGAAGCGGTAATGCTCGCTAAGGAGGAGGCCGACCGCATCAGACAACGGCGCTCTCGCCGCCGCCGCCGGGATTCCGATCCCGATTTCCAGCCACCGTAGACGCGGGCTTGCGGACAGTGGGCAATGGGTAGCTCGCTGTCCGGCCGTCCGGTAACAGTCCGGACCAAGCCCAAGTCGTCGACGGCGCGCGCTGTTCCCGCGCGCCTCAAGGAGTTGTCAGCAACAGCAGGGGCCCAGCCGGGTCGAAGCCTACTGGGGCCAGGGTTATCCGAAAGGGCGCTCGAGCTCTGGTATGAAGGCTTGAAGGAACGGGATGGGTTTTTTAGTCAGTAAGAGTCTGACACTATCTCCCGCTCCGCCCAAGAGCGGGGGTTGTCATAAGATGATTTTTACCATCGAAAAAAAAAAACCACACGGTTGGTATAATTAATTATCTTTATAAAATATTTTTCTAGGACCATACTCTCAGAAAAATCTATCAAAGTATAAAAATATAATTATTATTAGAACAAAATTCATGCCAACATTGTAACACGCTTTTATCACGTCAAGCCGGGGGCGGCGACACTGCGACAGCCATTACTTTCAGTTTGTGGCCCAGACGACACACTCCATATACATCACACATGCACAATATGTCGCAGACACGACTGTGAGACGTGATCTATCGCCCCCGAGACACCAGCCTCTGCTATGAGGACTTAATAAAATTATATGAAATGCATGTTGGTTTTGGAGAGAGCGAACGTTTTAGACGCTCTGAATTAGTAATGTTTAGGTGTCTTCATATTTTTGGGAACAGAAAATGACATTTCAAATAATATTTTCGTAATCTCGGTAACCTACCGTAAGACGCAGTGTTGGAAGGCCTCCAACAAGGGAGACCGATGACCTGGTGAAGGTAGCAGGAAACCGATGGATGCGGGACGCACATTAACGTTCGATGTGGCGACGCTTGGGGGAGGCCTATGTCCAGCAGTGGACGTGTATCGGCTGAAATGATGATGATGATGATGAATCTCGGGAAGCGCGCAACGTACCGCGCGACCGTTACTGTACTATGACGTCAACGCACCGAGCGCCCCGGCCGGTCAACACTCGCGCTATGCGCCTATGGTTAAAATTCCATATCTCGGGAACTAGTTGACGTATCGCAATAATTCTCATTAAAAATTTTTATGAGTGAACATTCTACATTGTTTGAAGAAACAGGAGAACAATAAACATAGGGTACTTTTGAAGCGAACGGCTGGTTCGGCTTTCGCAGGAGGCGCTCCACGGTCGACGCCATCATGCGCGCGCCAGCCGTCAGCCCTCACAACGGGGGATGCGGTGTCACAGAGCAGGGTTGTCTTGATTCCCAACCTTAAAAAAAATAGTTACACTATAGTAGGCACCGCATCAGATAAATTGGCAATAAAGTACTTACATAAATATTTTTAAAGTAATTTAATTTATTCCTATTTTATTTCAATGTTACGTTTATGAAATTTCCGAAAAGGAAATAGTACATTTCATACTATTTTCTTTTTGGGAATTAAATAAATTATTATTTAAGTAATTAAGGTGTCTTCAAAGATAGAGTGAATAGGCCCTTAACAACAACAAAAAAACAAACAAGTGCACCTCACCATCAGCAATTGCATCACTGCTCACCATTAGGTGGGATCGCAATCAAACACTAGTTTAATATCAATTAAAAAAGAATATTTTGATGATGAAAGTCATAGGAGATTCATAGAAGACATTTGTTGGCAAAATCCAATTACCCTTTGCCCGAACCGGTAATCGAATTGAACCCACGCACCCTTTTATGCCACCTACGTTTGCGACCGCAAAATAGCTGCTGGATTCAACCCTCAACTCTTTTCATTATACAATGTGTTGTTTTTAATATTCCATAACTGAAGGTTTATATTCTATAAGGAAAAATAATACTAAAAGTCCAAGAATATGTGGTCCAAAAATGCACGGTTTCGAAGACAATCATAATTAATTTAGATCAAAAATTTACACCCGTATGGCAAATCTTTACTTTTATAGGTTGCTAGTCATCGATGAAATCTAAAGTAGATTGCAAATAATTCTTTGATATGGTCTCATCCATAGCCGTTATAGGATATAACAAAAACACGTTGCATAACTCATCGAACTTCCAAACCGGGCTGACTGTAGATAAGTCAAAGAACGATATCAAAGTGTATACTCGAGATTAATTAAACCACTTTTCCGCCTTAGTAGATAAAAGGTTAAGTCGTAACATGCCTTTCAACATACAGTTAACTAAACCTACTCGTATTTCTAAAATTTGGATATCTCATCAAGTTTGAGCTATAATTTATTTATTTATATGATGGACTTATAGCTAAAAAAAATCAGGTAAGAAACAGTATGTTAGATTGACAGCCAATAACAAGTCCTCACTTATAAAATACAGGATAATAGGTACAAAATTCCATGGAGATCTTTCTGTACCTACAGAGTAAAGAATAAATAGTTGCTTATTAGCTAGTAATCTACAATTTGGTTACAATTTTGCTCTTATTGCATAACAATACCAAGTTAAGTTTAACAATGTTAAAATTACGGCTTAAGCACTTCTTGGCCAAATGTGTGGTAATGTGCGTGAACTGCGACTGTCGAGTGTGTTTTTTTTTTGTTAGCTTGGGCTCCTATCTGTAAAAATTGTGTAAATGAATGAACATCATGAAAATGTTAATTACATCTGTGAAATTCCTAATTGATTTACAAGTTCCCTGACCAGTGACCTTCGATGTGGAGGCCATTAATTTGCCACATGGAGCTTTTAGTATTACTGGCGCATTTAGGTTTGATACCGTTTGGAAGCTCGCCAAGCCGTGGAGGAAAATGAGCGTAAAGACAGATAGAGCCCGTGACTTATGGTGTTTCGCTTCAAATGGTTCGACCACGCTATTTTAAGATCCGCTGAGCACTTTGTATCTTTGTTAGCAGAATAAGGCCAATGATTTTGTTAAGAAAATATTGCGTGGGTTTTTAAATTAAAAATGTGAAAAAATATTTTCAGAAAATTTAATCGTCTTGTTTCTTTAAGATTATAAAAATCCTTTAAACCGACGCTGTTATGGGTGTTGTCAGCTTTTATAAAATAAATAATCTCCCTGTCAACTCAAGGAAGAATTAAGCGGAAAGAATCTTCCGTTTTGCGTTGAAACAAAAATGGGCTAAGGATAGGCGTACCTTCTCAAAATATCACCTTCTTTTACTTTTAATTTTCTATTTCAGATGATTGTCAATTGATAACAGGAGGCCTATTAATTATAATACTTTAAGCTACATTTACATGTGGGCCCAGCCTCACACATAGCATTAAAGACGTTGACATTTGAATCGCAATCTCATTTCAAAAACAAATCAATGTCAAAAACTTGAAAGATATGGTGTGAGGTGTGAGTGAGAAGAAATGTCAAACTTTTTGTAAATAAAACTCACCCGTGTTCCTTTGCCGACGAGGACCGGAGCTCTTTCGAATAATCTCGAAGTTGTTACTGCACTTTGCTGACATGTGTTTGAGATACACAAGGAGGGCAACGCCGGGCATCATGGACATGATGGACCTGTGTGGGTGGCGGCGGTCACCCCCTTCTGCGTAACAGGAATGTTAGCAAAGAAGACGGCCATAGGTGTGGTTATAGTCAGTAAAAGTCTGACATGGCCTAGCTCCACCCTAGACCGGGAGAAGTTATTACTTAGATGACTTCCTACATTAAAAAAAAAACCTCCTGACTATTCGCACAATAGTTACACTCGCCGGAGTGTAACTATTGTATTGTATTTTACTGTACTGTGTGTGTGTGTGTGTGTGTGTGTATTGTATTTTACTTTACCTCCCGCAGAATCCGACACAGGAACCTGCTGAAACAACCGCGTCAAGTGGAAAGTGAGCAGCTGTGGTCACTCCTTAAAGAGGGGATTGTGGCATGCCCCATGACAGTTTGCAACTGAAATGCAATTGTGAACGTTCCTTAAAAATACGTGAACTGTCTCTCTGCACTAAATGACGTTCCACTGACACTCGCGTTAATGATGTTAATTCAGCACGTTTTATGCTTTTGTATACTTATTTAAGTTTTAAAATAATTTACATTTATTTGCTCACTTTCTGACTGTGCAGAAGTTAAAATATTTTAAAATTAATGTTTATCGCACAAATTTGTTTTGCGAGTTCTAAAAATTCCTTTTTTTTCGTAAATAAAACCGTTTTTTTTTTACAAGAAACCCTAAACCGATGAACAAAACAATTTAAAATAAGAATAGCCTGATATTCATGAATAGGGTAGCTAGACTGAATTTATTTGAAATTTTTTATCAAAAAGTAACAACAATTTTCAAAAATCGAAAAATGAATAATTTTCCAGTTAAAAATCTAGTTACACTACAATTGCTACAGAATGGTGCAGGTCGTCGATAGCTGTCATTTCTATCTATCCCTTTCTCTCACCTATCTCAAATCTCAAGGGCTGTGCTCGGAGTTTCCTTGTGATCGCATCAGGTACGAAAATATCCGCAGGAGAACCAAGGTTGCCGACATAACCCAAAGAACCACCAAACTTAAGTGGCAGTGGGCAGAACGGACAGTAGAACGGATGGTCGATGGGGCCGATGTTTTGGAGTGGCGAACAGTACTGGCGACCGCGCACCGGAACACGCAGCGTTGGAAGATCTCCTACAAGGTGGACCGACGACCTGGTGAGAGTCACGAGACTACGGTGGATGCGAGACGCACAGGATCGGGAGTTGTGGCGACGCTTGGTGAAGGCCTGTGTCTAACATTGGACGTCTTTCGGCTGAAATGATGATACTTTTCTCTCATCTTAAAGATATATATTTGTTTTCGGTCATCATACTCATGCTATGTAAAAAAGACTTTAGAAACCATTCAAATCTGGTAGAAGGGGGAACTGTCAAGTAACAGAATAAGGATGCCTGTTTACAAATAAATAAAAATTGAAATGTTTGTTTGTAATATTAAGATGTTTAAGTAAAAAATACTTAATGCCTATGAAACCCAAGAGACAAAAACAAACATTTTTTTTTAAATTTTTGTCTGTCTGTTTGTTCTGGCTAATCTCCGAAACCGCTGGCCGAGTTTGATGGGACTTTGATAGATAGTGAATCTGAACTTTGAAAGAATTTTTTATACGAGTACTTGTTCAATGTTTTATTACTATATCACAACATAGAATGTGACTCGAGTTCTCCTATGTCGTCTGTAGCTGACATAGAAACAAATCATGTCGTTATATGTTTAAAAATGATCTTAGGTTTGCCACCAATATGAAATTATTTAAATGTCAAAAATAAGTGTTGCAACCCGCAAATAAAGAAATGAAATAGTCGATAAATGTAAATTTTAACAATAGCTGATGTTATAAGGAGTAATTTAGGTTTTTATTTTAGAAAATTTATTTGTTCTGCTAATTATTTTAATACATATGTACATAAAAAACTTAAATACTAAATAAACTATTTATACTAAAACCTAACTATATACATACAAAATGACAAATTACGCTCAGGCGTCAAAGTACTCCTCCACATCGCTGTCATCCGGAAATGTGCCCAGAAGAATTAGAATTCCGCGACCAAAAGGTATTACTCGTATTATATGAGTCTGGCGCGGAGAAAGTCGCAGGCACCAGTTAGTTTTAAGAATAGAGAGGATATTTTTAGAAAAAAGATTTCTTTTCAGTGTTATTTTGTTTATAGTATATCTATACATATAATAAAATCGTAGGAAAGTCAAAACTGTACATTGAATATTTTTTTAAAAGAATACTTGGGGCGTGATCTACAATCGATACCGAAGCCAAAAATATAGTTTTTAGAATTTTTGTCTGTTTGTCTGTTTGTCTGTATGTATGTCCGGGATAAACTCAAAAAGTACTGCATGGATTTACTTCAAATTTTGCATGAATATTACTAAGAGGTCGGGTCAACACATAGGCTACATATTATCACGCTATCACCTACGGGGGAGGAGCTGTGAGTCTTTATTTTTCTTACGCATTCTGTGACAGCGTATAATATAAGGACGCATATTTAAATGTTGTTTATGAGTAAGTCATGCTATTATCTAGCTTTACACTATAAAAACTACGCCATTAAAGTAACTTGGGCAGAGAAACATAATTTAATGAATATTAGTAGTATAAACACAATTTTAAAACAGCGCCATCTATGAGATTTCATAAAAATCAAATCAAATTATATGTTAACAGTTTTTGGAAATTATTCATTTAAATTTGATCATGTTAGCGAGGTTAGTAGTTAGTTATTCTTAAAATTCATAGATGGTAATGTGCATTTTCTTCATATTATAGTTCGTTTTGACAAATTCAAATTCCAACAAAACTCCAAAAAATCTTGAGCAGAGTTGAGGAAGATAATTAAAAAAAAATGCGGTGTTAGGTATTACATGGTGGCATTTCTCAGACTCTGTGAAGTCGCTCTGTTTGCGAAATCCCTTACGTATGACGAGGTGCCTTCATATTACACGTACGACAAGCAAAGGGGTGTATTCAACCGACATCCACGAGGAGGTACTGTGAAAGGTTTCCGGGAATTTTCAAGGACACTGCATTGGATAGGGTTTATACCGTGCACCCGAATAGTGGCGAATGCTATTTTTGCGGTTGTTATATCACACTGTCTCAGGCCCAACGTCTTTCGCCTTTCTGAGGACATTTGATCGCGTGGAGT
The DNA here is from genome assembly GCA_929112965.1 of Mythimna albipuncta. Classification (NCBI taxonomy): domain Eukaryota; kingdom Metazoa; phylum Arthropoda; class Insecta; order Lepidoptera; family Noctuidae; genus Mythimna; species Mythimna albipuncta. Next base: position 7,867,508 of record OV815973.1, read on the forward strand.
ATCCCACTTACCGCGCAGCCTTTTGCCTAATTGGGATGACACCCTCGCGGAGGCAAGCGTCAGTGACAGTCCCAGTCACATGCGTCATCTGCTTGCCGTCATCTTGGTGTTTTGTGGAGTCGCGAACCCGGTAGCTTTGTGGGAGATGTATCGCCATCATCTGTCTGAAGATTTTCTACGAGCTTTGAGGCGTGCTACTGGAGACGAAGTCGAAGTAACTGATGAACGCGTGCTGAACACCTGTCTCAGTTCACTTCAAGATGTGGTCATTTCTATCGGCGGCAATCCACTGATCGAATATGGGTTACCAGCTCTCCAATCATCACCACATCAAGACCGTGGAAATCGGGAGTATAACGCTGAGACAAATTACGATCCGGGCGAAACAACCACCATACGAAATTACCATGTCGCTTTGTTCTCTTGAGAGCAAAAACGAATTTATGACACCGTCCTTGAAAGCGTTGGGCAAAACCAGGATAAAATGTTTTTCTTGGATGCTTCTGGTGGAACAGGAAAAACGTTTGTGACCACTGGCATACTTGCAGAGGTCAGGAGGCAAGACAAAATTGCTATTGCTGTAGCGTCGTCGGGAATCGCTGCCACACTGCTTCCGGAAGGCAAGATAGCACATGCCATGTTAAAAATTCCCATCGATTTAGAGAGCGCCAAAACGCCTGTTTGTGGTGTGTCACGTAACAGCGATAAGGGACACGTGCTCAAGGATTGCTCTCTGATGATGAGTGTACGATGGCCAATAGGAAGGCAGTTGAGGTCGTGGACAGAACCCTGCAGGACATCCGCAGGAACTTACATTTGATGGATGGTGTCACAGTTCTGTTCAGTGGCGATTTCCGGCAAACACTTCCCGAGGTGACGCGGGGATCGAGGGCTGACGAGGTGAAAGCTTCGTCGAAACGATCTTCGTTGTGGTCACGAGTTCGTACACTGCGCTTGACCATTAATATGAGAGCTCGGCTCGGCGGCAATGCACGTGCTCAAGAATTCTCTGATGTCCTTCTAAGTCTTGGCGAAGGCACTCTACCAGAAGAGAGAGGTGGACAGGTAGTGCTTCCAGAGTCTCTCGGTAGAGTGGTATCTAGCTTAGAAAAACTCATTCACTGTGTGTACGGGGACATCAGTCGTATACCGCACCAGCAGAATTCTTGGGTGTGTGGCCATTTTGACGCCCAAAAATGATCAGGCTGCAGCAGTTAACGAATGCATTCTCTCGGAAATTGTGAAGAATGAAGTTGTCTACACCTCGATAAACACTGTTGTCGAGCAAGATGATTCCACACGTTATTCCGTGGAATTTCTGATTTCCCTGTCAGCAAGTAGACTTCCGGCGCATACCATCAAGCTGAAGGTCGGTGTCCCGATTATGCTTCGAAGTTGTGACGGGACCCGCCTTAAAGTCATCTCGCTCCACACAGACACACCATTGAGGCGGAAATTCTTACGGGTTGTAGCGTCAGCGAGGCAGTATTTATACCACGCATTCCCCTCATACCCCATAACTTCCGGTTCCAGTTCAAGCGCGTACAGTTCCCCGTGTGTGTTTGTTTCGCGATGACCATCAATAAGTCGCAGGGGCAGACACTGAGGGCAGCAGGTGTCGACCTCAGGACGAGTTGCTTCTCACTCGGGCAACTGTACGTCGCTTGCTCCCGCGCCACCAGTCCTGACTCTCTTTACATTTTGGCTCCTGGCAGTATAACTACCAACGTAGTTTATAGGGAAGTCTTGTAAAGTATGATGCCTTTATACGTATTTTTACTCTTTTGTGTCCTGGAATGTATTCCTGCATTATTTTCTTTATTTCCTTCAGTCACATCTTATGACTGAACTCAGCAGGATTTCCATATAACTCTCTTCACTAGCTTCGTTTGCGAAAAAAACTTATATTATAATGCTATTTTAAAAGTTGCTTATTTATAATGCTATAGCGACACTGGCACCTTAGGTATTTTTAGTGCTGTAGAGGCTTCACGCAAACGACGTCGCGGGCAGCAGCTAGTAATATAATACACAAATAAAGAGAGGATAATACCCTATTCCAGTTTCGCCACTTTTGTTTTTGACAGCATCTTTGAATTCCCAGAGAGGAATAATATAAAGAAAAGACCTTTGAAGTTTGAAGCAAAAAATATTTTTCTACACAGCTGAGTTAAAGAATGTTAATAAATACTTCGCTGAATATTTGTGTTGCCAGTCGACAAAAGAGATAATACCATCTTACAGAATATTAAAAAGCAATTTTATTATTTCTCGCTAGTTTGAAATGCGAGTTTTCAAAGACTTCATCTTGTAAATTAAAGTGTAAAATAAAACTGACTGCCCTATACTAAGTTTTATTATGAAATTGCTTCATAGCCAGTTTTCTTTAAGGGGATGCAACTCGACGTACATTTTCACTGTTTTTTATATAACCGCTCTTACTCGATAATGACGTTATTTCATATTATTCATTAGATATTTTGGAAACACAGTACCTTGTGAATATTATCTAGGCTTCTATTAAAATAAATTTATCAATTTGTGTAAAACTAATCCACTAAATACCTCTGAAAATCGGCTATTTTGCATGAACTTTGACATTAAATAATTTACTCAAAAATTTAAAAAGTCAAACATTTTATCGGTAATTGACGACAATTTTTTTCAAAAACTTATAAGAGTTAAAACAAAACACGTATTTTCTGGAACAAGTTTTGTAAAATATTTGAATAAATCACGGAATTACCGAATGCTAACAGAGTTTTCAGGCGTTATCTCTCTTTTTTCGCACTGCCTTATTGTCAAACATCACGTTGGGTTGCGTTAGATGAAATAACAAGGTTTTAAACCATGCTCGATGTTGACGATAGGCGAGTGGAAAAGCAGCCTCTTAGGAGTTTTTGACACGTAGGTTAGGTATGTACAATTGTACATACCGTTGCTTTATTTTGCTACACAAAAAAGAGAAACTAAAGAAATCTATTTTCGTACAAAAAAGCAACCCTAGGTACTAGGTTTAGGAGCAATGGGTAGCCGCTGTCCGGCCGTCCGGTAACTGTCCAGACCAAGCCCAAGTCGTCGACGGCGCGCGCTGTTCCCGCGCGCCTCAAGGAGTCGTCAGCAACAGCAGGGACCCAGCTGGGTCGTAGCCTACTGGGGCCAGGGTTATCCGAAAGGGCGCTGGAGCCCCGGTATAAAGGCTTGAAGGAACGGGATGGGTTTTTTAGTCAGTAAGAGTCTGACACTATCTCCCGCTCCGCCCAAGAGCAGGGGGTGATTTTTCCCATCGAAAAAAAAAACCTAGATATAATCACATTAAATAGTCACTATTACCGCAAAATAGATAGGTACAGAAGACAATCTACACACAAAGCGCGCTCGAGCAACGCACACGTAGACAGCGCTCACAGACACGACATCTCGGCTCAATTATCCTGTCGCACATGTACAGTTCTGTGCAACGCACGGACCATAGTGCGATCGCCTAGCGTAGGTATAAAAAGTGAAGTACATACATGAGATTGACTTGTAGCGACATCTATGGCGCCACATAAGAACGACGCAATCAAAGTTCTCCGCGCGATTTGAACATATACGACAGCCCGAAATCATCTATCGGGCAGTCGCCCACCAGACCATAATACCTGTCTGGACGGAGGATCCTCCCTTTTCAATGGAGGCCTGTGGGACTTTACTCTCTGTTCCGCATACCTCCAAAGACTTCTGTTCCTACTTATCAATTTTGTGCTATTACTCAAATATAAAATTTTAAATAGTAATTACAGACACAATAGAAAGACAATGAGTGAGTGAACGCCAGCGTTGGCTTGAGGTTTAATGAATCAAATAGAATTCTGAATTTAATTTTTGTGGGTTACAACTAAAATGAATTGTTGATGCATTTTACGATGTAAATTTTGTAATACTCCTGACGCAAAACGCTGGGGTTTAAGCCAATTAGCTGGGTAATTAATGGGCAACACACACGCTTCTTTTGTCCAAATAATATTATGTGATAATTAAACGGTTATAACTCAACAGGGGTTGTGATAACGTCGTACTGTATTTATTTTGATAGTTTTGGGGTCGTTGGTAGTAGTAAATCATGCATTTACCTCCTTTAGAAATTAGAATAATTTGTTCTACTTAAAATATAGCCTATGTCACTCAGGAATAAAGCAGCTTTCTATCAGTGAAAAACTTCTAGCAATCGGACTGGTACTTACAGAGATTACCTCCTACAAACAAAAAAAGAAACTTTACCTCTTTATAATACATATTATTATATATATTACTAAAAAAAAAGTCCCAGAAGAACTAGCTAAAAGTAAACAAAAGTATACCATCGAAAAACTCCTCCGCATCGCTGCCAATTGGTAATGTACCCAAGAGACTGGCGGCATCCACGCTGTATGGCAATGCTTATTCCGGATGACATATAGTTGGACCGTATTAAATTGTGTGTTATTTCCCGACCTGAGGCTCGAACCTTGGTAGCAGTCGCTCGCATATATTATTATTAATCCTTGCTGGCCGATCAACATCGCACCGTTGACAACAACTGGTGCTGAAAATCAGCGCTGTGGTTCTGTCTTACACGAGTCTCAGCATTTTGCTGTGCGCTGGCCGTTTTGTGCGGATGAGACGCATATAAGTCGTTATTGTTATTTAAGGTATGTGTCCATGTTTGATGTAAATCAACTATTTTTCTTTCTTTCAGTCGCTCTTACAACCACGAAGTCAACGGGTCAGTTAGCCAGACTAACCCGATTTATTATCTACTAATGACCCATCTCAGCCTCATAAGGGTGTTACAAATCTTTGAGAATCTCGGCTTTTCTCTGTGGTAATATGCATGTATTATACCCTTGAGCCTTCCTCATAAATTGCTCATTCTGTTGGTGAGAATTGCATGAAAATCCATTGTGCAGTTTTTGAGTTTATTGCGAACAGACAGACAGACGCAGTGGGGGGACTTTATTTGATAATAATTATGTTTAAGATAAGAATGTAACTGAAGTTTGGCTATGATCACCCATTGATACCAAGAACCCATTGATGGCAAGGTTGGTGCATCGGTTGAGCAATTAAAACGACAAAAAAGCAAAAAAAAAAAAAACGCCCGGCACAAATATTTATATGGCCTACAGATGTATGTTCCGGGTCTGGGTGACTTGCGTATGTTAGGTTAAATGTTTGGTAATGCACCCACGATAGAGGAGTTTTATTCCTAGTGTTAATTCCTTGTTCCACTTATCACTTTAAATAGGTCAGTAAATTAAACTAAACAACAAAAAACAACTGCCAACACAACAAACCTACTCAACAACAAACTCAATTAAAAACGGCAAAGTAAATCTGTTCAACAACCAAAGGTATGCAGCCCCTGCCGTTTCAATTTCCTACAAGCTGATAGCAATCAACCGAGCCTCGAGTCGATGGCAGCGGGTACATTGGGTACATTGCTCGGCGTCTCGCATTCCCTCACGCGGGCAACGTCTTCATCACAGCCGTTATTGGAAAATTCCACACAAAATGATTATATGCCGATGTATAGACGAATTAGGAGATTGGTGTGCGGTCAGCTGACTTGCAATTCTTTTAAAGAAAAAAAAAAATGTTTATTCGTGACTCACACAATCTAATGAAAAAATTACGTTGAAACAATAAAACAATGTTGTGAGTATGCTGAGTAGTCGTCACTCTTTTAAGCATTCCAAAAGATCGTAAGATTACCGGCTTTTTTTTTCTCTGCTACGTGAAGGAAACGGAGGAACGGTGAAAAAAAACATATCGTGAGGAAATCAACATGTCCTAAAATTCGAAGACATGTGACATTCACAAACCCGCACTGAGCCCGTGTGGTGGATTATGGCCCATTCGCTCTCATATAGTAGAGGCGTAGTCTCAGCAGTAGAAACATTAAAAGAATCATCCAATAACATCTCCCACTCTTGGCCGGGGCGGGACAGTGTGTCAGACTTTTATTGACTAACAAACTACTACTGTTCCTTCTTTGCCTTCTTACCAGGGCCCCGGGTTTCACTTTTACGCTGCCCGTGTAGATGACGTACTTGAAAATATGATTTTTTTAAGTAAAATGTTTCTGTGTACGAAATCAATCGTTCGACTGTACATTCGATTGTTGTGACATACGAGAATTTATACAGATTCTAGACGTAGGTTAGTACCAATTTGTCCCTGACCCTGTTATTGTGATGATAATATTTTATTTGGCTACGCTTTTTTATGGGTCGGAATCCATATAAGGAATTTTTTAATAACCTATTTGTAAGTTATGTTGCTCTAGATGTAAGATCTATTTTTATTAATATTATAAACAAGAAAGAATTTGATTTAACTATGGGTTAGATTTTTTTTTAAATCAGGCCAATAGTTAAAAAAAGACTTCTCTTTCACCAGTAGAATTTTACTTTGTCACTGAACGATATAGGCTTATATTTTACTTTTACGTAGTCTAAGCAACTGGCAGAAGCTGATCTATACGAATAGAATAGAATAGAATAGAATATTTGTATTTTGGTTTGTAATGGACAAATTCAAAAACTACTAGACCGATTTTAAAAATTATTTCATCAGTAGTACGCTACTTTATCACTGAGTGACGTATGCATATATTTTCTTATATCTCGTAGGCAAAGTTGCGGGCAAAAGTTACTTCTTAATATGAATCTTTCACAATATTCCGTTAAAGCAACGGTCTTAAGACCAAATAACGATTTTCTTGGACTAATAAAAATTACCACTTAGTTGTCAGACAACTACCACTTAGTTGTGTAGCATTTTTCTGAACTATTTCTTAAAAAATATTCGACGCAACCGTGAGATATAAAATGTTAGGTTTCTTTTATTCTTGAGTTTCAACACGTTTTTTCTATACTGTGTGTATTTATGTGTGCCAAAAAAAATTGTACCCTTTCATTCTTAAGATACCTATAGACTAAGTCTAGTAGGCTCATAAATTTTTGGAGTAAATAAATAATTTTAGCTACACAATACTAATTTATAAGCGCAAAGCAATACGCGCTGTGCCAGTTCTTTTTATCGAAGTAGGGGCATCAATAGATACGGTATTTCTTTAAGCGTGAAAAGATTTATGAGACAGAACACGTATTAATTTACGAGCAAAGGGATCGGGGTTAGAAAATGTCGAGTAATGAAATAAAGTATTCTTGAGCCTAAAAGAATTTAAAGAAATAATATGCGGTTTCATTTCTTTTTGTGGTCCTTAGCTGAGACTGAAGCAGACATTCTCATTTATTAACGAACAATATATTTCATCTTTTGACTATTTGACGTCTTTCATAATTCAAACTTAAAAGATTTAATCATTTCTATTTTACTGATAGAATCTCGACTGATAGAATTTCGGAATCTTTCTTCGATGTTTTATAAGTGCCTATGTAGGCTTATGTGATACAAAATATTTTAACTTTTTGACTGTTGTTTTAAATATAGGTAAAATTGAAAACGTAAGATTCGAGCTATATAAAAGTCATCACCATCTTTTCTTTCCCAACTAGCTTGATTGATAACTGAACTTTATTTTGCAAAAAGGTTTAAAAAAAAAAACACTTTTACACGTCAATTTTGTTTTCAGTCTGATTAAACTAGAGGCCGCTTGGGGTCGGGTTACAGTCATCAACAAGACCTCCACGTCCCAGTTACTGGGCAAAACGATACTTCTTGAATAGGTTTTTGGTCAGACTTTCTGGCATCTAACTGTAACGATTTTAAAAGATCTACAAATGACAACCTTGCCTAGTGCCTCTAGCGGTCACTTACGGAACCAAAATTTGACATACAATATTTTACGTAGTCGGTATCGAGTATCGACAAATACTATTGCTTTAAACTCATGGTAGAGATACAGTTCAGGCTCAAACGCTCAATTGCGTGCGTCCACCGAGCGTAGGTATAAAAAGTGAAGTACATACATGAGATTGTCTTCTGTACCTATCTATTTTGTGGTAATGCCCAATAAATTACCAATTCTTTCTATAGTTCTATTGTGTGTCTAATTACATTATTCGAAAGATTCAATTGTATGCTAAAAAAGTAAATCAATTTAAACGTCGTCTTTTCAAATGAATAAATGACAAGGCATATTACACTGTCGATGAATACTTTAATGACAGTTTTTTGCGTCATAATTTTGTACAATTTAATTTAAATTTTGACAAATCTGTTTTTCGGCGACATTGTATTATTAGGATACTTGGTACGGTTATAAATGAGTAACTTTTGATCATTTTAATGTTTTACTGATACTATTTTATGCCTTTCGGCTGAATATAGGACGGAGCAAACATTTTATATAAGAAAAGAAAATACGTATGAATTTAAAAAAACCACATTGTTGGTCAATTTCGGTTTCAAACTTTATATTTGCAAAAATAAAATATTATTTATATCGAGAATGCGGCACTGACAATGTCACACTTTACATATCTTATCGCACTGTCCTTTATAGGACTGACATAAAAACGATACGAGATTTTATTATAGGTATTATAATATAAATCCAATCCATAATGTGTTTTTCGTTGAGAATGAGCCTCATAATAAAAATACGAGGTCAAAAAAATATACTCGGTTCGTCTTGGTTATTTAAAATATTTTTAGTTTGTAGAAATTATTAAAAACTAGTTCCTGTCAGTGACTTTGTCCACGTGAAAGTAGAAAATTATAAAAAGGGAATATGCTCACGGGATGAAAACAAAAACCGATGCCCTATATCAGGACATTGTTTACCTGTGTGTAAAATTAATGCATTTTGTCATTTGAATGAGTAACAAACATACACACATACATACAATAACCAACTGTCGCCTTTATAATGTAGCGACATCTATGTTGCCACATAGGAACTAAACATTTAAAGTACTGTTTTGGGGTATCACAGTTCTCAGTGCTAATCGCTGTGAACATGTACAATAGTCCGAAATAAACTATCGGGCAGTTGCTGGGACAAGACACAACATCGGTCTGGTCGAAGAAGACTTTACACCCTGGTCAACATACTTCTAAAACTTTTGTTAGTGTGAAGTGTTTATGCTTTATGGGTATATTTGTGTCATAAGACCTTTCGATGTGGCGAGTGTGTCTTCTTCCTCAAACATCTATGATTATGACTGTACAAAACAGTTTCCAGATTTTTCCTATATTTGTGCTATGATCTTGTTTCATGCCAAATTTCAGGATTCTAGGTTAATGGAAAGTACCCTATAAATTTTTATTCCCTTGAGAGTATGGAAATACAAGTTTTTTTTGCGATATAAACGGCTGTATTTTTTTTCGTTAACTCAGAAGTTTGATTTTTTCACAGCTTTAAGGGGGGCCGCAGACCTTTTTTTTTATGGTGGGAAAAAATCATGCATTGACATCCCCCGCCCTTGGGCGGAGCGGGAGATAGTGTCAGACTGTTACTGACTAAAAGACCCACCCCGTTCTTTCTAGCCTTCATACCGGGGCTCGAGCGTCCTTTCGGATAACCCTGGCCCCAGTAGGCTTCGACCCTGCTGGGTCCCTGCTGTTGCTGACAACTCCTTGAGGCGCGTGGGAACAGTGCGCGCCGTCGACGACTTGGGCTTGGTCCGGACAGTTACCGGACGGCCGGACAGTGAGCTACCCATTGCTCACTGTCCGCAAGCCCGCGCCTACGGTGGCCGGAAATCGGGATCAGAATCCCGGCGGCGGCTCAGAATACCGGCGGCGGCAAGGGGCCGCAGACCTGATTATACGGTTTTAATTTCAACTCGATGCCTCCACGCGTATAGTATAAAGGGCTTGACAGACAGACAGACAGATGGACAACAAAGTGATCCTATAAGGGTTCCGTTTTTTTCTTTTGAGTTACGGAACCCTAAAAACCGAGCTGTTTCACTGATTTAATGCTCAAAATTATAATGAAGCGTCATTAGAGTTTCAAACATCGCAGTTCTGTTACTTTAAGTACCGTTATGAATGGTAAATACCTACTTGGAATACCTGGAACATTGTTACTTGGTCTCCTACGTAGCGTCCAAACCCGTAATTAAAACAGCTCTAGGGTTTTTATGTCAAAATTTAAAATTGCAGGTCGAGACGTGGCAATTATACTAATTGGCTCCTTGTTTAAAAAAGGCGGCGTAATTTCTGTTTGTAGATAACTAGGTACAGTTTTCTTATTATGATATTTTAGCTATATGTATTTATATTTAAATTAAACATTGTTTTTTTTTTGTGTAGGTAATGTTTCAAGAAAAGTTTTTAGATTAATTCATTAAACGCTAAAGAGCACGTCTTTCTACATCGTTCTCAAAGTAATTTTATAACTATTTATTGATTTAAATGTATGTTCTTGGAATTTCTTGGTTCTTCTTCTCCATGGAGATCTATGCGTTAGAACTTGCGGTCAACTTTTGTAAGCTAAAAAGCACCTTTAAATGGTTTAATTGAAACTAATGCTATGAGTTTGAGCTTGAGTATTTGTGCAATATTTACTGCATTTGACTATTTCATGACTATCATCTATTTAACGTTTGACACGCTAATTTAGCAATGATTGCTTCTGCATAATATACGACTGCCCTGTGGTGTAATATGGAAATATTGTGAAATTAGGTTTTTTAAAAGAGTAAAAGTTGGGGTTTTTGACTGATTTCTCCTTATGAAACGACCAATTGGAACCGTAGCTTTGACGTTTTATAATGCCATGTAGGCCTATGAGAAATAAAATCTTTTGAATTCAAAACATTTTCAGTTGAATGCAATAACACAATACCCATGGAAAGACTAGTAGTCAGGATTTGGAGTAGGTACCTACCCGCTATATATCACACTAAAATTATAATGGTAAATGTTAGGTAGACGGTGTGTGTGTATGTTTGTTACTTCTTCACGCTCAAACTGCTGAACGATATTTCTATGAAACTTTGCACACAGGTAAACCATATCCTAGAATAGCAAATAGGATACTTTTTGTTCCAAGAGTATGTTCCCTGAAGATAATTTTCTACCATTACGCAGGTTAACCGTTAGTTTATAATACAAGTCATTCACATGGTTAATACAAGAAGGTATAACCGTATAACCTTATATTCACTTAAAAAATAAGTATATTTTACGTGACTCTATCTACTTAAATTTTATCGCGAAAGTGCCCTCTTGGTGACTTCGGCATAATCACACTAATATAATAAAGGTCAAATTTTGTTTGTAGGTACCTATAGTATGTGTTTTGATAAATTCATTATATGCCCTGTTTACATGTGAGTCGATGAATTTGTCAACAATAATTTTATTTTGATATACTTTGAATGCTATTTATTATTTTAAACATCAATGTTATGTTAATTATTATTTGTCAAGAAGTAAAAGGCTTTTTTTATTTTTTATTTTATTATTATTTAAAAATCTTTCACGCTCAAACGCCAGAACGGATTTGGATGTTTGACACACGGCTAGATCATATCTTGGAATAAAACAAATTTATTTATTTATGTATGTATACACAAACACTTAAAAATTAAACGAAAAAATACAGATAGTAATAAAGGTACTGCTTAATTCAAATGAAATTTCTAACGGCAGACCTGCATCATGAGGCTTGAATGAAGGAGGTAAACACAGTTTTGGAGGTATGCGGAACAGAGAGTAAAGTCCCACATGCCTCCATTGAAAAGGGAGGATCCTCCGACCAGACAGGTGTTATAGTCTGGTGGGCTACGGCCCGATAGATGATTTCGGGCTGTGGTATATATTCAAATCGCGCGGAGAACTTTGATTGCGCGATGCAGGATTTCGTATTTTTTTCGTAGTTCTTATATGGCGCCATAGATGTCGCTACACAGTGTATAAAAATAAGTATAGGTATACATGTCCTGCACAGATAGATAGATAGTTTTTATCTTATGTGTATTTCCGTTCCGTTGGGATATGCTTCTACGTTCACGCGAGCGGATCCGCTGGCAAAAGATAGTGTGACTATAAAGTCGCAAAGTACACAAATACTTTTAGCGTCCAATTTTTTATACGTCATAACTTGATATCGCACTAGTGATAGAATTTTACGATGTTTATACTTTAGTCGGGCTACAATTTCTTTTTATTATAATCTATAGGCTCTATTTGACCCCGTTCTCACCTTACAGTAAGCCGTAATGTGGTCGAAGACTGACTACGTTTTATCATTATTTCATTCGAAAATCGTCCATTGTTGAACATAGGTGCAGACCAGGTATCGGCACGAATCTTGAGCGCTCGGCATCAGAGTGGGGATCGCTTTGCGTATTCCATACATTGGCGAGCCAATCGTCGTCGTTGTTAGATACATGCAGCAAACGCAGGGAACGAATCAGGTGTGACGTCTATGACGGCGCGGTGAGCCAATCACTGACCCTCCCCGCTCCCGCGTCTCACTTTGTACCACTAAAGAGACCAAATACTTGACTTCTGCGCAACTTGAAGCCAGCGTTCAAGATCTGTGACGGCAATTGTACAGAACGGATTGTCGATGGGACCGAAAAGTTCTCGAGTAGCGACAGCATACTGGAAGACGATGTGATAGAAAGCCTCCCACGTAGTGAACCGGTGACCTGGTAAGGGTCTCGGGAATCTGATGGATAGTTCATAGAATTTGACATATTTTCCAGTAACTATCCCCACGGTTTCACCCGTGCCTTTAGTTACTGCTCTGCTCCCGTGGGTCGTAGCGTAATATTATATAGCTTATAGCCTCCCTCGATAAATGGGTTACCCAACACTAAAAGAATTAAGCTTACCATGCAGTAGCATGGCAGGGTTATGTTTGCGGAACTGTCCGGTCCCTGTTTCGCCTCAATATTCGGTTTGCGTATGTGAGCACGTATACTCAATCACATACATAGTGTAATCAAAATAGACTTACTAACAATCTAAAGATATTTTCTTGTCTTACAATTTATACATACGCTAAATGGCACGATATTAAAAACGGTTTAATGTAATACTATTAGTTCTTAAATTTATTTATTTACAATTTACTTATGTAATAGTAATAAGTGTAACTAAACTAATGCGTTGTACAGAAACAAGAAAAAAAAATATACATTACCACAAAAAAAAAAAACCCACAAAACCAAATAAGACGACGTATACTTATTTTTCATTCATCCTCTCACAAAACCTCAGACATTAACGACACACTTATATGTAATTAAACCCCAAGTGAACTAACAAAACATCACGTGACAGTGTTATCCACGACACAGACTGTTAAGTTTACCCACTAAAAACATACCTATTAAAAAGGGGGGCAAGTTCCTATCGGCTAATTGTTCGCCTAAAAAAGGGTTGAAATCCAATCCAATGCCAAGTTTAGATGCACTTTAAAATCGATCATAATCATCTTAATTTGAACTTGGCAGGTTTTCATGCTACACGTAACACTTGAGTAATTGTATAATTTTTGTTATTTATATAATTAAATTAACTCCGTCATCATCCCACTGAAATCAAACTTAATCCGTCCATAATAGCTAATTTATTTAATCAAAGGATTAATGTTTGATGCAGCTGGTCCATCAATTCGATAATTTCTTACTCTTGAAGTATAATGCCGATCACCCCCTCGAGGGCACAGCGATGCCTTGTCCAAGCAGGGCACACCGCGAAGGCTTGAAGGAACGGGATAGGTTTTTTAGTCAGTAAGAGTCTGACACTATCTCCCGCTCCGCCCAAGAGCGGGGGTTGTCATAAGATGATTTTTCCCATCGAAAAAAAAAAAAAAGTATAATGCTTTAACTCCCGAGCAGTGCTATAAAACAGTGACTTTCTCAAGTTTATTCCTCGGTAACGGCTAAGTTAATAAATAAAAAAAACATACGTTAATTATATATTCATGTACAACATTATCAACATAAGATTTTTCTGTAAGACTTTTGGCAATAAAAAAAATTACAACACAATATGTTTTCGCTTCTTTTCCCTACTCCTTTCAAACAGCTTTATAAATCTTTAGAAAAATATTTTCACAAAAAATATGCTCGTTATAGTCTGTCTAATAAGTCAACCGACTTGGGAATTTTGTAAAATATTTAATTATTTAAAAATTACTTATATTCGATACTTTACATAAGGTATTACTGTTAGTAAACAATGATCTCTATCTCTTAATCAACTTTGATTATTGAACTCGTGTTGACTACATCAGATTTATTAAAATAATTTATTTTTATTAATTACCCAAGTCGTTTAACTTATTAGACAGACTAAGTATTCTTCAGAATGTACATAGCATTAAATTAATCAATATTTAATAAAAAAAAAAAAATTCAGTGGGTCTCTATTCGGGCCCAGCTGACCGAAATTAAATGCACAGACACTCGTGCAATATTTTATTTATTTTATTTTAATAAGTACAGTGACAGACTAAGACAATTTAGACAGTTAATACAAAATACCGTACATAAATCTGAAATCCAATTATTACTGTACATAGCATTCAATGCTTAATGTGCTTCATTAATGACGCACCATATGTGTGAATTTAATTCCGACTAGATATTCAAGGAACTATACGTCTTAACCAGCTTCACACGAGTGGTCGCGAGTTCAAACCCCGGGGAATAAGATCACATAGTTGAGATATAAATAATACACATTTTAAGTGTGTACAGAGATAAATTACATTTCTTTATTTGAATTTTTATGTGTTCCGTGCGATTCCTGGAGCCGTGCTCAGCGATGTCAGACAGACGACGGCAGACGCAAAGATATGTACGATTTTTCGCATAACATTTTATTATTTTACTTATTGTCGTAACGTATAAACTTCAACTAACGTTTCTTTGATTTCAAGTCAGAGATTTGTAGTCTGATAGAGGTTTGACACAAAACACAAATGTATTTTAAACAATTTTTTATTTCTGAGTAACATTCAACTGTCTTATTCCTTTTGTCAATCTTTACTTTAACAGAAAAATATGTTATGAGTGTTCTGAAAATATGTATCTACTTGTACGTAAAGTTAGGGTCACATAAAGTAGAATTGAAATCCATTTTCATTTTGGCAACTATAAAGCATAACATAAACCTTAGATTGAGCAGGATTTTATACGACCCAACTCGAGATTCGTAGCTATATGCTACGAGCTACATATGGCGTAGCCAGTTTGCTACGGCGTAGTGACCGTAGCACAGTCAGACTTTGTAGCACCAAGTTTATTTCAAAGCAAGTTTTAATAACAGTTTGTTTTACTGTGAGATAAAGTGGAATACGGACGGGAAAAGGTTTCTTACACATAGTTTGGAAAAGTACATTTAGTCGAGTTATTTTATGCTTCGACTTGTTATTATATGATTTTTAGTATTTTTTTATAGATTAAAATGGATTTCATTTAATCGTAGATGTTGTTAATCCTTTAAAGATATTTAAGGTATTTTTAAACCAAACATTAATCAAACGAAATCTTCGTCTTTTATTGGTATTTATATTTCCACGGTCAGTTTACGGATGGGTGCCCGTCCGTTGCATATCGAGTTTCCATCGTGTCTCGGAAAGTACATTAAACCGTTGGTCCTGACTGTCATTTGAACAACTGTGTCAGTCGCTATGGGTAGTCTGAAGCCAGAAAATATGACCGCCATCTTTATACAGTGTACTAATTATTGGGTTTTGGAGGTCAGGTAGGCAGTCACACCTTGTAAAATACTGATACACAGCTGAATCTGGATAGACTGGAAGCTGCACTCACATGATTATTGGGAAAAGGCTGAGCAGGTAGACTTCCTTCCCTTGAAGGAGACGCCCTGGGCGACTAGAGTAGCAGGGCACCTCCTGGCCACCCGTAGGTGTAGGCTTGCGGACGGTCAGCAATAGATAGGTTTTTTTTTTTTCGATGGGAAAAATCATCTTATGACAACCCCCGCTCTTGGGCGGAGCGGGAGATAGTGTCAGACTCTTACTGACTAAAAAACCCATCCCGTTCCTTCAAGCCTTCATACCGGGGCTCGAGCGCCCTTTCGCATAACCCTGGCCCCAGTAGGCTTCGACCCGGCTGGGCCCCTGCTGTTGCTGACAACTCCTTGAGGCGCGCGGGAACAGCGCGCGCCGTCGACGGCTTGGGCTTGGTCCGGACAGTTACCGGACGGCCGGACAGCGAGCTACCCATTGCTCACTGTCCGCAAGCCCAGCAATAGATAGGTTAAAGTCTGATTAACAGGTGTGCCTCAAAGAGGAGTCAAGTTAATTGAAGGGGTCCGTTAGAGCTAATATCTGCCAGGGCTCCGAGATGGTTCAAAAGAGTGACCGTGGCTCTAACACGCAAAGGGCAACTGAAGAAACGAAGAAAGTTTATAGTCAGTGAAAATCTGACACTCCCTCTCATTCCACCTAGAATAGGATGAGTTAATTAAACGAACTTAAACACAAAAAGGCAAACTCTCTTCACTACATGCGAGTTACAAAGTAGACCTACATATACAAAGTATACCTACATATACAAAGTAAACCTACATATATAAAGTAGACCTACATATACAAAGTAGACCTATATAGACAAAGTAGACCTACATAGACAAAGTAGACCTACATAGACAAAGTAGACCTACATAGACAAAGTAGACCTACATATACAAAGTAGACCTACATATACAAAGTAGACCTACATAGACAAAATAGACCTACATAGACAAAGTAGACCTACATATACAAAGTAGACCTATATATACAAAGTAGACCTACATAAACAAAGTAGACCTACATATACAAAGTAGACCTATATATACAAAGTAAACATACATATACAAAGTAGACCTACATATACAAAGTAGATCTACATTTACAAAGTAGACCTACATATACAAAGTAGACCTACATTTTCAAAATAGATAGTTTCACCGCATTTAGGTTAAGCTAACTACATAAGACCTATGCACGCGTGTAACACGCCTGATTTGTACATAGAACGACGTCGCGTGGTGTCTATCAAGTGTAGCTCTACAAGTCTAGTTTCCATATAAAATGTATGGAAACCCGCCCAGATCGGCGTGTGTGGCACACGTGTGAGCAGTGTAGTTTTGTCTTTATTGTTACTTTTCAACACTACCACAGTTTTTCAGTAAAAAATATTTTTATATTCTACATTTTAAGCTCGGTTTTATTCGCGTAATGAAAAGAAAACTTTGTTTTTTGTCGCAGTTTTGAGTGTCAACTGAACTAAATGGGTCGCTGAAGGACCGTGAATGTGATGCTAATTTAGTTGTATTAAAATTACTACTAGTTTTTGCCTGTTGCTTCACCCGCGTACATTAAATATAGCCTACATCATTCAGCAATAAATTAGCTTTCTATCGGTGAAAAAATTTTATCAATTTGACCAGTACTTTCAGGCATCCCTAAAAAAAAAACAAAATAGGTAAAGTTTTTTTTTTATAATGTTTAAGTAATCGAGTTGACAATAATAATAATCTTAATTGCCACAAGGTTATACTCGTACAGATCACAAGGAGACTTATAATTAGACAAAAGTAAATGTAACTAATATTGTGAATGCTTGCTTGTGGCCGTGTTCAGTTGTTTCGTGATTATATGATTACTATTTACAATAACTGTGCAAGAAAGTGTAACTGGATACTAGAGAAAAATGATTATAATATATAATATATATTCCACAACTATCACACTATGCCGTCTAGTCCCAAGCTAAGCAGAGCTTGTGTTATGGGTACTAGACAACTGATAAACGTACTTATATATTTCTAAATACATACATATTATAGATAAATTACACCCAGACACAGAACAAATGATCATGCTCATCACAAAAACATTTGTCCTGGGTGGGAATCGAACCCACGACCTCAGGCATAGCAGTCAGGGCCACTAACCACTAGACCAACAGGCAAGTCCAATAATTATAATATTATTATACACGTAGTTATTAATAATAACTTATAATACAGGGTTATTTTTAAAACACTAACAACCTTACAGGACTGTATTACTAACATCATAAACAACAACTTTTGTTCTGTGACTTTTTACAAAACATAATTCATTTACCAAAAACAAACCTTCAAGATTTCGTTGTTCTATCTAACACATTTCAACTCTGTATTTTGCTATACCTACCTCCGTCTGTATGACGCGACGCAAGCGCATCAAGCACCTTCACCGGCCCATCCCCGCTACTGTTCTATCGTTTGACTTCGTAATATTTAGAACGTACAATTTAAAAAAAAAATTGTTAGAAAATCTGATCAACAAATTATGATAAATTTTTAAAACTCGTAGAAATAAAATTGCTGTTTATGATATTAGTAAAATAGTGCTGAGAGGTTGCCAGTGTATTACAAATAATTCTGTATAGGAGGATCATGTATTGTTGGGTGGGTATGTGTAAAGGTGAGTGATTGTACGTGTGAGTGTTTTGGCGGTCTATAAGTATATTCAAGAAGCCCTTAATATTATTAATAACAAAAAATATGCAATAGGAATACTACTAGACATGACCAAAGCCAATTGATATGATAGAAACGATACAAGGTACAATTTGGGATACTGCTAAACAAATTATACGGAATAGGTATACGCGGGAAGGCTCACGAATGGCTAACATCTTATCTTAAGAACAGAGAACAATTAGTTGAAATAGAATACTTTAACCATCAAACTAAAGAAATCGAAAAAATTCGATCCCACAGTAAAGTAATTAATGCCTCAATTCCTCAAGGAAGCGTCATTGGATGCTTATTATTTTTAATTTACATCAATGACTTACCGAAGACGATAGAAGGCCCCTGTGTCTTATTCGCGGACGATATATCCATCTTAGTCTCATGCCAAAACAAAGAAGGTATAGAAGAAACTCTAAGTTCCATACTCACTAAAACAAGAAACTGGATGAACGAACATAACCTTGAGATAAACTACACCAAAACAAAATTAATAACTTTCCACCCTTACCAAAAAACGCCAAAACCTTTATCTTTAGATTTTACTTTCGACAACTCAAAACTAGAAACCGTTAACGAATTTACCTTACTCGGACTAAATATAGACACACATATAAACTGGAAATCACACGTACAAAAGACTCACTCAAAAATTTCTAGATTCTCGTACGCTCTTCATGAAATAAAAAAGACCACCAATTTCCAAACAGCTCTTACAACCTATTATGCTTACGCCTATGCATGGCTTAGCTATGGTGTCACCCTTTGAGGAAACAGCACCGATGCACAAACACTTTTTACCCTGCAAAAGAAATTGGTAAGGATTCTAGTTAACATTGAGCAAACGGACAGTTGCAAACCGTTCTTTCAAAAATATAATATTTTAACCCTTCCTTGTATATACATTTTAGAAACATGCAAATTTGTACGTAAACATCAAGAATTTTACTCAAAACGTGAAGACATTCAGTCACGCTATCTACTCAGACACCGATCAAGGCTTAACTTGCCTAGTTCTCGATTTACGTTATGTCCATTAAAATATATAATAAACTACCCGCAGACATAAAAAAAGAAGAGAAAATTAATGTATTTCTAAAAAAACTTCGACAGTTTTTACTGAGTAAATGTTATTACTCGGTAAACGAATACCTAAGTGATAAACTTATTAAGTCATAACTTAAGTACGCCTTCGACTTTACATTGTATCTAATTCATATTATTATTACTCTCAATAGACATATAAATAATAATATAATGAAATTAAATAAAATATAAGTTAATAATAATGACGCTAAAAATAATATTTGACTCTATTTACCTATTTTTATATATGGACATAATAATAATAAAATACATGTGTAATTTAAATAAAAATTTAATTAACAATAATGACGAAAAAAATAACTTGACATAATTCACCTATTCCCATACACTGACATAATAGTAATACACATAAATAATTTATAAAAACAATGAATAATTATGACGATAAAAATAATACATGACTTATTTTACCTATTTTTATACACGGACATACTAATAATAAAATGCATACATGTATAATTTAATTTAAATAAAAATATAATTTATAATAATGACGATTAGAAACAAAAAATACCTGACATAATTCCCCTATTCACATACACTGACATGATAGTAATATACATAAATAATTAATAAACACAATTAATAATAATGACGATAAAAATAATACCTGACATAATTATTTTTTACGACAATAATTATACACATTCGTTAATTTAATTTAATTTAAATAATAAAGACGATAAAAAATAAATAAAACTATTTGACAAAATTCACGCATTCTTATACACAAACATAAAATAATAATATACATACATCACATAATTTAGATACTTTAATGACGACACAGAATAAGCATAAAATACATTATATATTTTACTCATACTTATACAAAGATATAGTGTTATAATAATATACATACATAATAATAAACCTAATTAAATACAGCAAATTAGATCTACAATAATTATCTATTGAACTCCGTGAATTGCTAATTAGCCCTCTTCCTCTCTCCTACATTTTGCTGTGCCCGACAGGGTCCATATTGTTCTATGAAAATTTTCAAAACCATCTATGTTTACATATGGATTGCAATAAAGTATTGAGTATTGAGTATATATGTATGTGATTTTTATTTAGTGTGCATGTGAATATTGTGCATCTAGATAAGGGCATCGATTGTTATTGTGTGTAGGTTTTTTAACCCAGTACAAGGTTCCGACGGGATCATTGTCGACTTTGAAGCAGGCGAAACCTAAATCAAAATCAAAATAAAAAACTAAAGGCCGGAACTAAATTGATATCCAATAGTGCAGCAAAAATTTTTGTAATAGTTACACTTATTAGTCATATAAACCGGGAATAAAACTAACTACCCCGAGCGTATCAGTCGTGCTAAAGAAAATTTAACTAATGAGGCAAAAAACAAAAAAATCTTTAGTCCGTTCGCCTGAGGCATTTTGGAGCTGAACACTGAAAATACATTTCTTTGTCCTGAATATATATTTATCTATATAAAATTTAACATTCAATATTACAATAAAGGCTATAATCCGGAACAATGGTTGAAAGCCTTTTTTGTAATTTTGTCACGAGCTGTCAAAGGAATTTAATGATTATTTTTTTTCATTGTGTTTTTGAAACTCGTATACAAGGATATTATAAAACAGGGAAAGCTTTACCGGATTTTCTAGCTAACTTTTTTAACAATAACAATGTTGGCAGGTATTTTTTAACAATAACAATTTTGGCAGGTATTTTTTTTTGTGTCCTAGAGCAGTGTTCCGCAAAGGTTGTGCCACGGACACACTGGTGTAGCTTGGTGATTTTTTGGGTACCTCGAAAAAATAAGGTTCTAAATATCTCTTAAAGTTAAAAGACGGACGAAAAATATTGTTTGTATGTTTTGGGGATCTACTTATAAAAGGCGCTTGAACTCATGGGGAACAGAACAGGGAAGGTAGGAAGTTTCACCTAACTAAAGCCACCCCCGTGCTATCTGCCCATGGAAAGAGCTCCGTGACCTTTTAATCTATCTCTTTATACCAAAAGAAAAAACTTATATAACATGAACATAAACATATGAAATCTTATGAACAAATGGTGTGCAGCTGGCATTTTGAGTCCTGTCTCTCAGCGTACGGGGTGGGTCTTTTAGTCAGTAAGAGTCTGATACTATCTCCCACTCCGCCCAAGGGCGGGGGGTATCAATGCAAGATTTTTTCCCACCATAAAAAAAAAAAAAACAATATTTGAGGGTTTAACGACCACAGTCGCGGAACCCGCTTGGTCGGACACATTCCTGGAGAAACTGCAAAATATGGGATCATAATGATAAGGTAACGCAAATACGACCTTGCGGTAGGTAGCTACTGTTAAATGATCATGGATTCAATACTTACGTGATACTGGACCACCAGTAGTGGAAAAAAAAATGTAGAATAACAAATGATTAAATGTTAAGAAATAACAAAAATAAATTGGCTTGACTATTATAATGATTTTAAACAGTTTAAATTAATAAAGAAAAAAAAAATAGAAAATCACCAACTAAACATTGTTCCATTGGGATCCAGAATCAGTTCTTGTCATTATATATTGTTATTGTGTGTGTTGAATGTACAAATAAAGATATTATTATTATTATAAAAAAAAATCCTGTACTACTAGATTGAGGATTATTCATGTATGGTAGATTCATGGTTCACGTTCTTGCGTCGATTTCTTAGACACTGTGTATTATTATTGCAGTCCATAAATTAACTAAGTACAAATATACTACCTCACAATTAGCAGTCACTGTAAAAAAAAACACACTACCGTCACACAGTGGCGTAGTGAGGCGTGGGCGAAGAGGACTCTGGTCCACGGCCTCGCCACCGAAAGGGGCCTCGCACAAGCGAACTTGCGGCTCTTTAAGTACGATTTTTTTTACAATGAAAAGGCTCATGTTTGGCCACTATTTCATCTTATGGTAAGCAACGATGTGACCAAACACTGGGTAGCAACAGTCTTTGTCTCGTTTTCGTATTTTTGTAAAAGGCCTCGCTGATATGCCTTCGTACATGTCTAAATTAGTCCACGCTGCGCCCCTGCCGTCACGTGTCGTCACTCAGACCACAAAATAGACAGGTACAGAAGACAATCTACATACAAAGCGTGCTCGAGCAACGCACACATAGACCGCTTACGGACACGATATCTCGGATCAATCGCCCGGTCGCACCGTTCAGCGCAGCGCGATAAGATATCGCGCTGCTAGACCTTACTAGTTTGAAAAGTTTATTGGCTTAGAGCAGAGGTTCTCAATCTGTGGTCCGCAAGACTGTGATGATCAACAAACGTGATCCGCGATAAGTTTAAAAATACAAATAGAAGAGTTACATTGATATGTAGTTGATTGTTAGCGATGCCTAGCGTAGGTATAAAAAGTGAAATACATACATGAGATCGACTTCTGTACTTATCTATTTTGTGCTCAGACGAAGCCGCCATTTTGGTTACCTAACCTAAACCTGAGTACGAACATACGTTCACTATCATCAAAATTAACAGCTTTAGCACTTTAAATTAAAGTTAAAACTTAGTTCTCAGCTAAAAACTTAAAGCGACGTAGATTAGCAGCACATTTTATTGGTTTAATCATCTACATTTACTGCTGTTTTACGGCTGACTTGAAATAGGTAGGTTTACTTTAAACCCAGTGTTAACTCTCATATGTTTTATGCGCCATAAACGTTTCGTTGTTACAAATAGAAGTGGAAGATAAACTTGTTATGATATATTTATGACTTAGCATTAGAGATAAGACACACATTATTTGTTTTGTATATGCGCTAATCTGAGGATTTACCTATTGGTTCAAACTGAAAAAATCTTTTTCAATACACTTATTCGAAAACTCACTCTCATCTTACCCCTTTTAGGTACGCATTAGACTGTTTTCCGCACTAGTGCAGAAAAGTGCACGTGCTCTTCCCCGTCACAATTTTATTACAATTATCGTATCAGGCTGGGCGCGTCGACCTCCACGAGTCGCCGGTCAACCTCCGTTAATTCATTACTTTGTAAGTAAATTGAAAAAAAAAATCGTTTGATACACGTGCAAAGTCACTGCAGCTCTTGGGGCTTGGGGCACTGCAGCTATTCTCTAAGAAAACAGTCATGAGCTCAGCGCTGGCACAGCGACGAGTCGTGAGCGCAGTACATTAAATGAACAATCCAATGTAAGGGCATTACAGTTAAACTGTGGGTTCGTATAAACTGCTACTACTATCTCTAGACTATAAAATACTATAGCTCACTCGAAGTGACACCGGTGTTGTAGATCAAAGATGATTTTATATAGGCTAAGTTTATAAATTAGAACGTAAGATGTTCAGGTAGTAGTTCTATATTAAAACATAAGGCTAATTATAAAGCAGTGTTCAAGTGCTGCTTTCAAATACAGGTAGAAAGTCTACTTTCTGCTGGATTTTTTTCTACTTATGAAAAATCATGTTTTATTTAAAATACCTAGAAACTGATCTATTTTCGTAACTAGATGACCAATTTAAAATACTCTCTTTGAGAAATATGTTAAATTTTATATTTACATAATTAAGTAAAAGTAAGAAGGGACTTTTCCGTTAATAAACACCAAAAAAGCTGTCAAATCATCTAGCGATTCAATTATTTACGTCGAGAAGAGGCACCGAACAAAAAATAAGAAACGTAATTTTTCTCAAAGTATAACAAAATCATAATAAATCACGTTTCTTTTTGCTGCCTTTCACACAAAGCAGAAAAGTCTTTTATTTTCAAAGTGTACCCTCCAAATTGCATTTGCCGAAAGATTGGCGACATTCAGACTTTGGTGGGATAAAAAAAGAATGCCAATAGACAGAAAGTTCATTATTCTGACCACGTTCGGTGTATAAAAACGCGTTGTGAATACCCGTGGCGTCAGACTGGCTGACATTCCGATGTTCAAAACTTAGGTTACTGACACAGAGAATTCCGCACTAGTGTGGTCGAGAAGAATTCGTATAAGAGCAAATTTAATACCATTTCAATGTTTTATTTGCATGATTTTATGGTATGTTAAATAAAATTGTAAAAAACAAGTGGCATATAGTCTGTCTAAAAAGTCAACCGACTTGAGAATTTTGTATAATACTTAATTATTTAAAAAATACTTATATTCGATACTTTTTATAAGGTTCTTCTGGTAGTAAACAATGATCTCCATCTCTTAATCAACCTTGATTATTGAACCTGTGTTGACTACATCAGATTTCATTAAATCCTAATAATTACCCAAGTCGTTTAACTTATTCGACTCTGCGTTAGTTTACTTTGAGTAGAGGACTTGCAATGTTTATTTAAAAAAAAAAAATGCTTAAATAGGGATTTGTTTGCAGCGTATCCTGAGGATTTACCAGGACGTATTAAAATTTCAGGTGTGCGAGTTTAAAAAAGCGATGGAACTTCATTAAACCTCAAGCAAACGCGGGCGTTCGCCATCTCATCGTCTTTCTATTGTACCTCAAATTACGGTATTCGAAAGATTACTGACTGACGGGCCTGTTGGTTTAGTGGTTAGTGACCTTGACTGCTATGCCGGAGGTCGTGGGTTCGATTCCCACCCAGGACAAATGTTTGTGCGATGAGCACGATCATTTGTTCTGTGTCTGGGCGTAACTTATCTATATGTATGTACTTAGAAATATAAATGTAGTATGTTTATCAGGTGTCTAGTACTCATAACACAAACTCTGCTTAGTTTGAGACTAGACGGGGCGTCGTGTGATAGTTGTGGAATATTATATTCTATATTATTATATTAAAGCCTATAATAGTTCATTTTGAGTTGTCAAATGGATAGCGTAAGGAGCTCGTGGTAGGGCTTCTGACCTCATATGTTACCTAGTTGCTCTATCAGGGCCTTTGATCATTCGATATCTTTAGAGTTATTTTTAAATCAATAGCTTTGTAAATCGCAAAAATGATTAATTAGTAAACCTGATATTAGATTCCCATGGTTGCAGGCTACTTTAGAATATACTAAATAGTAGAGAACTTATACTAACTTTGAAGATAAATTCCTCTTTAACGGTGAAACTCGAAGACTTCGGTTTGCATAACTAAACTCCAGAGGGATATCGATGCACCGTCGTTGGTTCCATGTCTTGCTGCTCACGTATCATCTGAGAACCGGTTTTACTACTCTTCACCTTTATACCCGTAGTAATAAGGGTGAAAAAAGGTTAACAACTGGTTTCAGCGACGGTGTATCCGTGTAGGTACTAGTCACTTTAAGTCAGTGGCGTAGCTAGGCATGGGTGAAGGGAGCTCTCGCTTACAGCCTCACACCCAAAGGGGCGCAAGCCCTCACTTCTTTAAGAACAAGGGTTCTTCATCTATATGTATAAACGAGAAATCACTGATTAATCACGGAATCTCAGGAACTACTACAAACTTAAAATTTGGCAGGTTTTTTGTTCCTTATATGATGCAGACATCCGCCAAGGAATTTCAGAAGTCTGAAATCCATGAATTTTCCGAAATTCACCCCCTAAGGGGATGAAACGGAGGTCCAAAGTTTGTATGGAGAAACCGACTTTCACGCGGATGAAGCCTCTTTTAGATAAGCTCTCTTTTGACACTTCATCTGATGGTAAGCGACAATATGGTCGAACGCTGTGTTGCAACAGTGGGTATCTCGTTTTCGAATTTATGAACGAAAAAGACCTCGCTGATATGCCTTCGCCCACGTCTAAACTAAAGCAAACTACGCCTCTGCTTTAAGCACTTTTATTAGATAAGTACTGTGGTGAAAGTTCACAGTTCACGGTATTGGAGCTGAAACCTTGGGGGGCCGTGTTATAAGCGCTACTAGCTTTTGCTAGCGACTTCACCCGCGTTAAAGTCGAAAATTGTCCTAAGGAAACATACTCGCGAGATAAAAGGTCTTTTAAGTCATCCACACTAATATTATATAGAGTTAAAGTTTGTTACTATGTTTTTTTTTGTTCAGAGAAAGTAATTTCTGAAAGTACTGATCCGATTGCGAAATTTTTTTTTTCTCAGCTTCTTTTTTCCTGAGTAATATAGGCTATATTTTTTGTATGCGGGCGAAGCCGCGGGTAAAAGCTAGTACGGGATAAGATGCTTTAAGAGGAGTTTCAAACTATTAAGAAAAGTGATCTACATATTATGAAAAAAAGGTAGGTATTAACATCCGGCACACCTTGGACAGTCACCCTTCCTACCAACTCACCAGGGTACCCGACTTATATAGTCTAGCTAATTTTTTTATCAAGGCATGAACCTCAAATAACTGAGTTTTTTGTATTATGTATTATCATGTGTTGATGTGATCGACGATGTAACGCTTGCTCCACGCAAGCGCGTAACTTATTTGTTCTTGTCTGAAGGAGCACGTGTGAGTTTCATTTAGTAAAGGCCTGATACTCCCTCTCCCCCTACCCAGAACGGGAAAAGGTATTTGATGTAAACCTCTAAACCTAAATTCACCATTAAAAGTGTACTGTCGACACGAAAAATGCGTAATGAAAAATGATACTTGTTTTGCAAACAGGTTTTAAAAAACACTTTTACACGTCAATTTAAACTGGATGAGGCCGATGTTACTACGCTGAAAAAAAAACAAAACAAACACAGGCGCCATGTAACAATATGCTTAACATGGTACGGTTACTACTACACGTATTCCTGGTTAAGAATAAACGTCATAAAACTATTTCCACGTCGTGCAAGCTTCCTTTTCTCCGTACCTCTAATAACTCTTGAGTGAGAATAAGCCTTTTTCCTGAACTACTCTCGTGAGTCCCATGTGGCGAGAAACAGATGAGCGCCGTTTATTTATCCCTGAGCTGGACACGGAAATATTATCTCTGGAATTAATAACGAATATTTATATGAGAGCAACGAGGCTGGTTTACTAATAAGACTATATTGCAGCATTGAGCAGGAAGTAAGATAGATGTAGGGAAAGGATAGTAAATACACATGTCGGAAATTGAGAATAATAATATTTTTTACATCACCTGCTCGATAATGTCGTTTTACACGTCATACAAACCTCGCCTAAAGCAAGTCATTATATGCCTAGGGAGATAATGCAGTATGGCCGATCCCTAGGGAATAATGAGATTTGAATTTGGAGCATCAAGAATCGTCAACATTGTGAATTAAAATGTAGGCGCATCGAACAAGTTGACTCGAAATTCAAACCAAAGAGTATGTTATCACTATGATTCAAACTGGACACTAAAAAAAAAAGAAAATAGAATAAAACGTGCGTACTGACGACACGGTAGCATTATAGAAAATTGAAACTATAGAATCTTGGTGTAGTGAATTTTGTTTGTTTGATGAACTTGTAAATATACTTATATTTCTCTAATATATGATTTGGTCGACCAAATTGTCTTTTAATTATCTCGCAGATGGTGTAAAAAGTAGAGTATGCAACACGGGGATAAAGCTGTCTTTGTCTTGGGCGGCTTAAATTCCTCACTTCACTCAGGTTTCTTTATTAACTCCCTCGCAATGCTCGGGAGTTAATTTTCTAAATCCCTCACTTTCGTTTGGGATTAAAATCAGCAACCTTCGTTTCGTTCGGAATTCAACATGCCGCCCGCGACTTAAAGACACTGCTTTATCCCCTAGTCACATAAACTACTATTGATATAAGGGCAGAAAAGTCATTACAACCGTGGCGGAATTCTGATAATGTTATGGAGCTGAGGGCTTCAGTAACTTTGCACGTGTATCAAACGACTTTTTTCAACACACTTACGAAGAAATTAATAAACAGGGTTAATTGGCGACACGAGTCGACGCGTGCTCAGCCTGATACGATAAAGGGAATAAAATTGTGGCAGGAGGGAAAATACGCGCTCTTTTCTGCACCAGTGCGGAAAACAGTATATTGCGAGCCAAAAAGCGGTGGGATAAGAGCGGGTCTTCGAGTAAGTGTATTGAAAAATTGTTTGCTGAATTGAAATAGAAGAAAGGCCTAATTACTTTTTCTTCGCCATGTGAATTATGAACGTAATTTTGCAATAACCCAATTTAACTATACGTACCACGTATAATAAATCGGTCAAGTGCGAATCGCGAAATAAGGGTTCCTAACTTAGCTTACCTGTAGGTGGGGTATGTGAATGGTTAAATTCCTGAATACGGCGGGATCCAATAGCGATATGGCGACAGCGACTATCGCAACACACCACTGGGCACGCCATGATTGCGACAGAGAGCTGTGGAGCCTCTTCAGAGGCTCAATGGCTTCTACACTTTACGTAGGATCCTGGAAAATCCTGATCCTGGAGTAAGTTCGGGAGATTCCTGTTCCAAATTCAGGCGGAAATAACGCCCGGGTGTCATTATTGCGCAGATTGCCTGAAGGACACGGTAGAGCATACGGTGGAGCTGTGCTTTGCTTGGACGAAGCACCACCGGGTTAGTGAAGGCGATCGGTGGCTGTGACCTCTCTCGCTTGGCCCTGGTTCAGACTATGGTCTGGATCGAGAGGGAAAGCGATGCCGCATTCTTCTGCGAAGAAGTAATGCTAGCAAAGAAGGCGGTGGCAAGAGTGAGGGAACGTTGATCTTCATGCCCCAGTCGCCGCGGTAGGAGACGCCCCGGGCATTCCGGGAATCGGAGAGCGAACTCCGGCCACCGTGACTACGGGCTTACGGACGACGAGCAATGGGTAGCTCGTTGTCTGCTCATACTATAAGGATCGAGCCCGAGTCCTCGAGGGCGCGTCGTAGGTATTCTACGCGCCTTAAAAAGATGGCAGCAAACTGTAGGGGCCCAGCAAGGCCGAAGGCTGTTAGGGCCATGGAGAAAAGGATACTCGTGATCCTAGAACGCAAAAGGTAAAAATCTGGCCGAACCTCCCGCTCCAGGCTAAAGCAGGAGAAGTAATCAGATGATTTTTCCACCTAAAAAAATTGGCTGTAAATTGTATAGAGAATCTTTCCTCTTTTTTTTATATAGTTTAAGAGATTACCGGATAATTAGACTAACGCAGAAAACATTTTTTTTTTACACAATAGTAAGATACATAATATATAAGTAAAGTATGGATAGCTAGAATTCCACTCTAAGTTGATTTTCAGTGCAATTTACAGCGGTATCTGTTACCAATTTAAATTGTGATCATACTAAATACTAATCAAAATATAATTTAATTGAAACTGCCCACAATGTTTGAGTATAATTTTCCTAAAGTTAATTCACAACTAAAAGTTACAATTAACTTTGTTCTAACAGACATTAGTGGTATTTAATTGAAGTAACAAGTATATAATCGAGAGGGTAGTAATTAAAATGTAATAGTCAAAAGGGATGGCGGTTAAAACATTTGGGTGCCTATGTCTACGGCCAGGAAACTATAGATTAACGGTTCTTGAAATTAGTAGGGATTAATGAAGTTATCGTGCCTTAAGGCTATATTTCACCAAGACACCATGGCGGCGTGACAAGTTGCGCCACCATGGTGCCCCGGTGAAATACAGCCCTAAGCTACCAAACTAAACACCATACACCAGAGTCGCCACACGTCCGAGTTAATCGTGCCTCCAAATTGGTTGCGCAACCAAACGGACACCAGGTGAGTAACGCTCTATAGGGCTATATACAGTTTGCTGGTAACAGTTCTAAAAATAAGAGTTACTTAATTTAAATTTTTAAGACTGATTTGTATATATGATTTGTAGAATATTATTCTAAAGTAGTATTACAAGTTTCATCACTTTTCATGAACCAAAACTTCTGTCAGACGGTTTAAAGCTCCACAAAAGAAAAAGAACTTTACATATTTAAAACATGTCTGATTTTTAAGTATGTATGTTAGATATTAAGGTAAATATTACAATGTTATAATTCAGTAGTCAGACAAATTGTAGTGACTAAACCACCCCTAAACACAAAAATTATTCAGCCGAGAGTATGAGCGTGAGAGCACGCATGCGTTTCAAAGTCAGTGAGACGATTTCATGCACTGACTGAATAATTGTCACTACAATGTGAAAATGTCGTCAAATCCTCTTCAAAAAGTTTGTACAATTTTTTAAAAAGATATTCGATCGACCAGCCTGCATACCAACAAGGTACGATTTTTTATGCGATCTCCTTATTACAGTCCCAAGCTACCATAACTGTCCCCGCACACGGGCTACAAAAAAAGCCGCCACAAAAAAACGCCGCTACAAAAAAAAGCTTGAAGCGGCTTTTTTTCGTGGCCCGTGTACCCACACTTACAGTGAGCAGAACAGTGGTGGCAGAGTGGTAATGGCTTGTGTTCGCATGGCGCATTAATTTATTTCATCACCACTGCTCTCAAAACGGCGAAGGAAAACATCGTGAAGAAACCAGTCCTAGAACCAAAAAATCGAAGACATGTGACATTCACCAACCCGCACAGAGCCCGCGTAATGGATTACGGCCCATTCCATCTTTTAGAGAGGAGACCTGTGTCTCAGCAGTGGGAACATTAAAAAAAGGCTGATAGATGTTACCATATCTAACCAGTAACCTCTATTATAAAATTACATAGTTTTGTATTGATTAATCAGCGGAAAATATAGTGATGAATGTATTCCAAAGAAAACCTTATATTCTGTTCTGGCATACGATATTTTCTGGTAAAGGAACTTTTTATCATACGAATTTATATGAAAAAACATTCTGAATTTTTTATATGTTGATCAGGTATCGAAATTGGTGTTCCATACGTTCCAACACTAGGTAGACGACTTCCTATAGTTGGAAACGTAAATATTAATGGAGTTTTCAATCGAAACTCTTCTCTCTGAATTTCCTGCAAAATTTATTATTCCCAATTTATATTTTGAGTGGCGTCAAATTGCCAATTCGCTCTGTTTAATCTTATTATTTTATAGACATCGAAATTCGAAAATCTGTATCTATTCTAATTGTTAAAGTCTACTAAGTTAAACTTTGAATAGATATTTAACATAGATATTGCATAATCAGCATTTTATTGTTACCACTGTTGGAACTCAGGCCTTTGAATAATTATTTATTTTGGGAAATTATATTCTAAAAGCATTTTCATTATGGCGCCGCGTATATACAATCACTTGCCAAAGTCCATACTAGAAACTTCACCAATCGATGCATTCAAAAAGAAATTAAAAAGCTTCTTGCTATGTAAATGTTACTGAAGTGTTCATGATTATTTAATATAGGATGTAAGGACACATTGAAGTAACTATTGCACTAATTTAATTATGTTATTAATATTATGTAATTGTTTGACATTTATTTACAAATATATCTTGACATTCTCATTTAATAAATGACTTTCACATTTTGATTAAACTAAACATTACTATTTTTCATTGCATTTCGAAATTTTGCTTTACTAAATAATGCAGGAATTTAATTTAATTTTACTTCATTATACAGCGCTAAATTTTAATCATTTTAATCCTGTGGAGGATCGATCCGGTACATGAAACACTATCAATTTAAAGATAAAATTAAATAAAGTACCTTTTTTAAAACTCGTATTAATTTACGCATGTACAAAATTAATTTCTTTAAGAAAACGTCAGCTGAGCGAGTTCAATGACCTGTAGGTAATTATTAGTACGCAACGCTGATTACTATCTCCCGAGAAGATCTGAGAAGATATTAATATCAACACTTCGACGCAAGTACACGAATAACCTAATTCCGATCTGTGTCATCATAAATGTACGAGTATAAGAGAATCAATGGCTATGGCTTTTGTTCTCATTGTTCAACTTCTTTATTTTACTCAAATAGCGAATCCTTATTTAGTAAAAACTGTGTACCAAAGTCCTATATTTCATAAAATAGAGGCAAACACTGTTTGCCATCGTAATAAAGCCATGTAATTAAGTTGGCAAGTTCAAACTTGCTGGTAATGAAGTTCGTCGAGATTTTGTCGCGAATAACTAAAGGTATGCCTAAGTTTGTCTCCCCCTATTTAGAGTTGCTCATTTATCATAATAAGTATTGTGATAGCGACTGGTATTTCAGCGTATTTATGTAGGAACATAACAAAGGATTGGTACTGTTCTGGTATACCACCAAACTGTTCTAAATACCTATAGTTAAGTTTTCCTTCGATGACTGATTTCAATTTGCAGTGACATAACTTAAGTGAAATAATGTATTTTTTACATAGAATAAAAAACTTTTTACAAATTAGCTTTAATTTCGGAAGTCGGTGTTAAATAACGAAGACACAAAACTATTATAGAAACACCAACTTCCAAAAATAAAGTTATTTTATACTTTCCAGTGTTTTTTAGGGTTCCGTAGCCAAATGGCAAAAAACGGAACCCTTATAGATTCGTCATGTCTGTCTGTCTGTCTGTCTGTCTGTCTGTCTGTCTGTCTGTCTGTCTGTCTGTCTGTCTGTCTGTCTGTCTGTCCGTCCGTCCGTATGTCACAGCCACTTTTTTCCGAAACTATAAGAGCTATACTGTTGAAACTTTGTAAGTAGATGTATTCTGTGAACCGCATTAAGATTTTTATACAAAAATAGAAAAAAAGCAATAAATTTTGGGGGTCCCCATACATAGAACTGAAACTCAAAAATTTTTTTTTCATCAAACCCATGCGTGTGGGGTATCTATGGATAGGTCTTCAAAAATTATACTGAGGTTTCTAATATCATTTTTTTCTAAACTGAATAGTTTGCGCGAGAGACACTTCCAAAGTGGTAAAATGTGTGTCCCCCCCCCCTCTAACTTCTAAGATAAGAGAATGATAAAACTAAAAAAAATATATGATGTACATTACCATAAAAACTACCAACGAAAATTGGTTTGAACGAAATCCAGTTAGTAGTTTTTTTTTAATGCGTCATAAACCGAAAAAAATACACTATTATTAAAACATCGATCAAAGTTACAATACATTACAAGAACTTTTATATTATGTTACTTGCTGCTACGGAACCCTTCATGGGCGAGTCCGACTCGCACTTGGCCGGTTTTTGACATTGAAGTCGGTTATTTTTTTTTTGTAAAAGGTTTTTTATTTTACACTTTTTAGTTATGGTACCACCACTAAAAAGTATGCCTCAGACAAACTTAAATAACTTATAGCCACAGTGCATCTCATAACGATTCTAATAATCCCAAACAGAGTTAGATTACATTAATTTTATTATTTTCCTTCTGGCTTCATCATCAGTTCAGTTCGATACATCCCCCCCCCCCCTTTTCTGACAGTCAGTCATCGACTACACGTTTTATACGTGCAATTTACTTGTAACCACAGTTCTGATATGATTCTATGAGGAGTTCTGTTCCATATCTTCGAAGATCATAATCAGATCATAACAATATTTCTATGAGACCAACTTGGAAGCATAACCTTTCAATTAAAAATAAATATAATTTTCAAAATCGTTCCACAATTGACCGACATATCGGTGAACATACATAAAAAGAAACATACATTTGCCGCCGTATGCCGAACATAGAACCTCATCCTTTTCGACGTCGGTTAAAGACTGATCTTCAGGAACACGACATTAATTTGAAGAAGGTATTGATATTATTATCATACTGAGCTCTATTATGTGCAAGTTTCACATTGATCCAAAAAGTATTTATAACCTACAAACGGAGTTATTCATAAAGCACCAAACATCCAACTCATCGCCCATAATTTACGTATCTACTGGACCCTCCAAACACGTAAATTATGTAAGAATCGAACCCCGACACTACAAAGGGCAGATTCGCTGATCAACCATTTGGGTCAAGTGTAGCGAGCCAGTAACGAATCTAGTCCACTATTTGCATAACAATGGGTCGGTAATTAACCGTATTGTGGGGATAACAAAACCAGCCAAGTGTATAAAACGTCTTTAATTTCTCTACATTTTGAGTCTATTTATTTTTCTTGTTACGTAATGAATTAGCTAATTTAGGCATTGTTCAGACCAAACGTATTGTCGGCCGCTGATAGTGAGCGCACGTTACGCACTATCGTTTTTCCATCTACACTTGTAATAAAGAGGTAAAGTTTGTTTTTATGTTTTTTTTTTGTTTGTAGGAGGTAATCCCTGATAGTACTGGTTCGATTGCAGAAACAAGCTATATTCCTTCGTCATAAAGGCTCTTTCTTTGCCTGCTGGCGAAGCTGCGAGCAAAGGATAGTAGTTTATAAATGTTTGAAGAAATTATTTGCACTCTAACTAATTCGTCAATAAATAGTTATACAAAAATAGAATAATAACAGTGAAAACAATGTCAAAAATAATAGAAAAACAAACGAGAGATATAATAATTCTAAATAAATATATCAGTAACGTAGTTTTCTATGGCGGTTGTATGGGCGTGATTAACTTTGACGTCAAATGTCAGACTTCGTTTTCTTATTTTTATTAGAAGCTTTGCTATTTATAACTTCGTTGTCGATGAAAATATTAAAAAAAAATGTTTATTAAAGCTAATAAATTTCAATTTAGAAAATAAAAATTAAAACTCAATAGACAATATTCTGTCTCAATTCACAGTAGAAGACAAAGTGACCACTACATTAGTGCAGTAAGGCACCCTCTCTCGTGGCCGCCACAAACTGAGCAGTCGAATTTATTTATACATTTTCTTTGATGTCGTCGACTCGTTGCACACTTGACACTTGAGTTGTCGCGGCCGAGCCACAATAGAGGCATAGTGGCGGTCTCTAGCCTCTGCTTTTTGTGTGCAAAGAAAAGTGATGACCACAAGTTAACTTTGTCGTATTTCAGCGACCCGCCACTATTCCGTCAGGATTCTTATAAAATATTGGTGCATTCATTTTCTATAAACACGATCACACATTCGTTATCCGTACCAGTGTTGGCAACGGAGCGTCAATATCAGCCCCCCTAGCCAGTTAAGTACCCCGAGCCAAGTAGCTAATCGGCAATAGTTAACGTTAGTAGAAAGTTTCAAATGTAAGGGAATGACGTCATCTCGACGCTCAGTCACGTGCTCAGAACAAAAGATTCGGCGACGCGGCCAACTCGAAGCGTTCAACGCAAACGAAACTGTAGTAACTTGGCTAGGGAGGCAATTCTTTTATTCTGACCATGTGACTGAGCGTTGAGATGACGTCATTCCCGTACATTTGAAGCTTTCTACTAACGTTAATGATTGCAGATTATCAACTTGGCTAGGGGTACAGGGCTGTCACCGTGTAGTGTGGAAGTGTTCTGATTTCACGCCGTGGCGTGGAATCAGAACGTTTGTCATTCAACGTGGTAAAGTTCTGGCAGCTTTGCCACGTTGAATGACAATGCAATCTTCTGGGTACATTTCCGGATGACAGTGATGTGGAGAAGTACTTCCATTCTTGAGTGTACTTTGTATTTTTATTCTTCTTTTTATCTTTTTTTTCTATTGATAGGGCCACGCATGTCAACTTTCTCACACGGTAGTGAGTGATGATGTTATCAAAGATGGGACATGCTTACCTAGAAATAACCTTTTTCATCTTGACCCCCAGTTTGTAGCTATCAGAAAACAGCCTACTGCCAATAATTCGATTCCCGACCGTCTGGTAACTATCCGGACCGAGCCCAAGTCGTCGACGGCGCGCACTGTTCCCTCGCACCTCAAGGAGTTGTCAACAACAGCAAGGGCCCAGCTGGGTCGAAGCCTACTGGGCCAGGGTTAGCTCCGAAAGGTAGCTCAGCCCCGGTGTGAAAGGCAAAAAAAAACGCATCTACCACTATGTTTACCTCAGACATTTTAGTTTATGCTTGTTCTTCAACCTGTCGAGTTTCTATACCAACAAACGCCTCGGAAAACAAAGGCAGAGGGAGGCAATTGTTCAGATAATTTTGACGGGAATACCTCGGAGCTTCCATGGGGTGGACGGAACTAACGGACAGTTTATTTTCCATAGAAACTGTATCCCTATTGTTGAAAACCCTTTTAGGGAGAATCGTGGTTAGAAATAATAGCGGTTCCTGCTGTTATTAGAATTTGAGTTATCAGGACTGTTTTAATAATCTAGCTAGGCTAACTAAATGTTTGGGTTTGTTATTTTGGTTACCTTTTGTTTCGTATTTAACACAAATGCAAGTAAGGAGAATGTGTTTTATTGGGAAATCTGTCAAGGATTTAAACTTTATTGGAATAAATTTAGGCACTTATTGTCTGATATTAATTCTGGGACATGCTTAACCTAGTCTTGAAGTAACCTTTTCACGCTTCGTGACTCCCAGATTGTAGCTATTAGCATACAACCAATAGTTCGATTCCTTAGTTTCATGCATCTACCGCTGTGTTTATCTTAGACATTTTAGTTTATGCTTTCTCTTCAAAATCAACTTATTTTAGTAGTAGTCTTTGTAGTACTTCTTCAAAATGAATTTAGAACCTACACATATTAAAGTTTCCGAACACATACGTAAGAAGTCAGCAGTAGTATCACCCTAATTATCGATTTGAACCAATCCTATACTCATGAATTTAGCTTATTCATCATCATCATCATCATATTAGCCGAAAGATGTCCACGGATGGACATAGGCCTCCCCCAAGTGTCGCCACAACGACCGGTCCTGTGCGTCACTTAAGAGCCAATGAGCAGGGCACATTGTACGCAGAACATATGGTTGATGGGGACGAAAGGTTCTGGAGTGGCAACCACGTACGGGACGACGCAGTGTTGAAAGGCCTTCAACAAGGTAGACCGATGACCTGGTTAGGGTCGCGAGAAACCGATGGATGCGTAGCTTATTCATTAAAATATATTATTTATATTGTATCCGCATGGTTTATTTGTACTTGCATCTTTTATTGCATCACCCAAAGGTTGAATGGTAGTAAAAAGTCTACCTCTACACTTTTGTGCGCCTGTAGTATTTAATAAATAAAAAAATCTAAACTTATCTAATAACCTTCTCCTTTTCACAATCGATGAATATAACTTAGGAAATTACCGAACTATGGATAGTTTCAAGAGATGTCTACAAGAACTACCGCAACATCTCGAGGTAATCTCCGTAACGAGTTGGGAACATTTCGCATGAAATTTACTTCCGAGTAATCCTATAAAGGTCGGACAGACGAAGCGATGACAAAGCGAGATTAACGAGACACCGACCTTCCTACCGAATACCAGTTATTTCCTCAAAAAACTGTGTTAATTGCACAAAGATAACGGCTATCGAATAAATTTACGTCCGTTTTTTAACGTTAAATATTCTGGCAAAGATTTATTTTTGGTAATTTGCGCTTTTTGCTAACGTTTGAATGAAGTCGGTTCTAAAAGAAAAAGTCAGCTTAGTTTTGGTTCTTACTAATTAAACGGTCATTATTTAGCTTCTTTATTTTTGCGAGTGGGTCTCGGAATGAGAGTTAATTTTGCATTTTTAGACCGTAGAAAAAAATATCGTTCTTGAAAGACAGTAATGTTTTTTACGTTTATTAAACGATAATATTGTTACAATCATGTTAACGTATTGACACACCAGTTTAAACCATCGCGGGTTTAACAGCAGTATGGCAGTAGAAACATCTCGGTTTCAAAACATACTTTTAGGCCAACAGTAGGTACCTATATGTCGTGGCTTTTCCCGCGGGCATTCAATAATACATTGTTACCCTAAGGGTGAAAGTAACTTATTTCGTCCCGAGAAGGAGTTGGCGGGCGAGCGCAGCGAGGTCACTAATTCGAGGGAAAATTAGCAATTATTGGTATTTTTTTAAATAAAGTATTTGAAAGAAATAGTTGACAAAATAAGTCATTTGGAAATATAATATTATTTAATTAGTACTTATCTTTAAGTAATTTCAATTTTATATCGCGCTGTAATTTGCATGCTGTATATAAAGTTAGAACATGGTTCACTAATGATGCGAAGATAGAACTAGTTGTTTTTTAATAATTTGACAGCTGTCAGTTAAAAGTAAAACTTCTTATGGATGAAAAGTGTTACTTTCAACCCGTTCCTCAGGCAAGTTCAGACTTACTTTCAGATATGAGTATTGAAAAAGATATTTTCTAGATCGCATTGCAATGTAAAATCCTATCGTTTAGTAGGTACTAGTAGAGTCAGGTTGCGGGAATGTTCGAAAGAGATTGCCATGGTCCTGTAACGCAAATGGCAATTCAAGGGAAATATGTAAATATTTTTATATTTTTCGAATGGAAAATCCTATCTATCCTATCTAATATTATAAATGCGAAAGTAACTCTGTCTGTCTGTCTGTCTGTCTTTGCTTCACGCCTAAACTACTGGACCGATTTGTGTGAAATTTGGTACAGACATAGTTTGGAACTTGAGAAAGGACATAGGATAGTTTTTATTACAAACAATAAAATAAAAAATAAAATAAAATTTATTCCGGACATACAGCGCCATCTATTGGTCAAGAGTCGGCATCAATTCAGTACTATCTGCCGGAAGTCACTATTCCACGCGAACAAAGTTGCGGGCAAAAGCTAGTATGTAAATATTTTTATATTTTTCGACGGCCAGCAGCGGTGCGGATGCGATGCGTTAGTCGTACTGCGTACAGACAGTTATATGTACGGTAACCGTGCGGCGAACGGTCGAGAACAGGACGGCAGTGTCTCAAGCACCACGTGTTCAATTTGATGTTGAATAGTGTGGTGTTAATGTAATACTGGCATATGAACGCACGGCAGCCAGACACGTTTTCAATTTAGGCGCTTGTTGTCGGACTGCTATCGTACTGCAACCGGCTGTATGCATACGCTGTAGGTAAAGTGAAAGCGCTTTTAGTTTGATAAAGTTTTATAATATAAAACTTTATCTGACTAAAAGCGGCGGCCTACTTGGAGCTGGGGAAGTTATTGCCAAATCAAGAAAAAAGCAGTAGGTCCTTGCAGAGTCATTAAATTGTAGATATAGCAAATAAAGAAGTTTCTCAGAAAACTTTAGCAAAGAGGTAAACTATTATTAAACAAAATTCATTCCACAGTTTCATTACTTGCACAAAGTTCCGAGTAAATTGGCAAAAGCGTTGTATTTCCAATGGTTTACTCTGCATTATAGGTACACAGAAGTTTGGAATGCAAATAATGTAAAATTAACGGCATATTTAAGTTATTAGGGGGAAAAGGAAATGTTTTAATTAGTTTCCTTAGTAACCGCATTAAAAACTGTGCTTCAAATGAGTTACTGAAGTTTGACTGTTAACCAAATAAAGCGCAGGCCACACCGCCAGCTAGCGGGCGGGCGGGCTAGGCGGGCGGGCGAAGCGAACGAAGGAAACTATACAAACTACGCGAAATATTGGCAAACTAAACTATGGGGTTCACACCGAAAACTACGGAAAGACGAGCGACCAGCGGAGCGGGCTAAGCGGGCGAAGCGGGCTAAGCGGGCGAAACTAAACACTGCACTGCTATTCGAAAGACGAGCGTCGACTAGTCTACTCGAAACGGGGAGGACGGGCGAACGAACCGGGCGAGCGGGCTGGCGGGCGAGCTAAGCTAGCGAAGCGCGGGCGCGCCAACGAGGTGAACGAGTAGCTTCGCTGGAATCGTCGGATATTTCGTTAGCTTAGCTCGTTAGGTTCGTCGGTAGCTCGCGGTGTGAACCGAAGTATGTAAAGAGGTGAAACGATGTTCGCCCGCCTAGCCCGCCCGCCCGCTAGCTGCCGGTGTGGCCTGCGCTCAATACGTGAATATTTAGGTATGTAGCTGTGTATCAAAAGTATGAGGACCGACGACGCTGCGTTACGCGGTCGCCCACGCTTTCCCATACAACACCGTGTAGTCACAAGTACACCATCGCGGATCGCTGTGCGGGCAGCCGTCGCGGGCAGTCGCGTCCTGCGCCCGTTTTGCTTCGTAACAATATATTAAAGTTCTCCATCGTCATGACTACATGCATACGGTCAGCGTTGAATAATATATAATATAATATATATATTTCACAACTATCACACAACGCCGGCTAGTCCCAAGCTAAGCAGAGCTTGCGTTATGGGTACTAGACAACTAATAAACATAGGTACTTATATATTTCTAAAGACATAACAAATTATAGATAAATTACACCTAGATATTTATTGAATTAGTGACACTGAGTAGCTATTAATCTGGTTTCCAGTACGGGGACCGAAACACAAGAAACGACACAAATTCATAGTCACGCGATGGGTGCCCGCGCTTGCGCCCGCTTAGTGCAGCGTTGGCCCTTAAACTATGTATGTACCAATACTATTGTCACCAAGTACATACGTGTGATATTATGTATCGTCTAGTTAGTGTGTCTGGTAATAGGTTCAGCAAAGGTTTACCGTAGTCGTAAACACAACAGGCATTGTGCTTACAGCTAAGAAGTGGATTTCTTTGCGGGAGTCTGTGTTGCCTGATAGGTACAACCTGGAGAGACTATAAATTAAGAGGAACAGGTTTCTTATAGGCAAGCGTCCCCTATATCTAATCGACCAATTTTTGTTCTTACTATCAAGTGAAATAGTGGTGGAACAACGGCTCAAAAGATACAAACGCAGACACTGACCGTGAATCGTGATCTGTTACGTCACATCATAATCACTAACAGTTTTCATCAACATCATCATCATCATATCAGCCGAAAGACGTCCACTGTTGGACATAGGCCTCCCCCAAGCGTCGCCACAACGACCGGTCCTGTGCATCACGCATCCATCGGATTCCCGCGACCCTGACGAGGTCATCGGTCCACCTTGTTGAAGGCCGTCCAACGCTGCGTCTTTCGGTACGTGGTCGCCACTCCAGAAACTTTCGTCCCCATCGACCATCTGTTCTGCGTGCAATGTGACCTGCCCATTGCCACTTAGGTTTGGCGATTCTTCGAGCAACAGTTTTACTTAATTGAATTTTAATTTAAGAATAACTTTATGCAGATGTTTTTAGTTTATTCATTTACGTTTTAATTCGAATTTTAAAATTACTACAGGTCACTTAAAGTAAAAAATGTTTTAGGGTTCCAATTATTTCAAATGATGCATTTAAAACATTGCTGTGGTTTTAATCTTTCGGAACACTAAAATGTTTCGGAATAGTTAGTCAGTTCAGTAAAGAGTTACACACGGCTAGTTAGCATCGGCATTACCAAAAAAAGAAGTCGTAAGGTTCTCCTAAAGTCCTACCAACGTGTGTTACAAAAACTCGTTCCAGTGATTTATAATATTAACAACTTCATAAAGTCATGATGAAGATTAATATCCGAGTTGAGCGCTACTTATTGGAATTTGAAAGAGGGTAGTCGGACGACGACACGTCCCGTTACAAAGTTTCACTATACATTGATAAATTGCAACCACGCTTGCGGAATACGGTGACGGATAGCGCAGGCTGCTATGCGAAATATTATTTTTATACAACGAATAGCTTCTGCCAGCAGTGAGAGTAGGAAATTTTCCCAAGAGTATATACCAATGGGATTGAAAGTATTCTATGTGCTATTCCAGATCATGGTCTAACGACACCTATGTCGTAGC
This sequence comes from Mythimna albipuncta, assembly GCA_929112965.1. Classification (NCBI taxonomy): domain Eukaryota; kingdom Metazoa; phylum Arthropoda; class Insecta; order Lepidoptera; family Noctuidae; genus Mythimna; species Mythimna albipuncta. The sequence continues at coordinate 7,909,480 of OV815973.1, forward strand.
TCAATCAATAACCAAAGTGATGTCATAAAAAGTCTAGAAATATTTTTTATATGATAATAGTTAAATCTAACACGAAGCTTTTCATTTGCGTCTCCATCCATTACAAATGGGTCCATTTTCTTTAATAACAGACAAAGTATTTGGTACTTCAATCATTAACTGAATCAATGGTGTCAACTAACCCTTTGCGAAGGCTATGTCTTACCTGCAAAGGCTCTATGATTGGCTGTACTTGACAGGACATGAATACAGCCCCAATCCACGGCGGCAGAAACGTGTTTTCATTATGGATATTTTCCAGAACCAGAGAGGCAAAATTTAGTTACATAATTTATAACTATTAATTTATTCTTCAATAATAGTTTATTTTCCGCTTTCCGCGAACCAAAGTATCTGGAAACCGAGATTTCTATGAACAAAGTTTACGGCAAGAAGTGCTATCTATGAACAGAGATCTCTACTTACAGTGCTTCCTATTGACCGAGTTATCTACATCAATGTTTTCTATCAACAACTTATTCGGCGAAACGTGCCGTCTTGGAATACAGATTTCTATTAATTATGCTTTCTGTATGTAGTCGTATTATACAAGCGTGTTTCTATCTTTGGGTTCCACGTTTCCTTCTGAATCTTGAGAATTTTAACACAATTCAGTTTTTGTGCATTGTTCAATCCATAGAATCTAGGCTTCTAATCTTCCGTCCTGCATCTTGTGCCTTGTTTTCTGTTCACGTAGGGACGTAATGACAGCATCAGCGGATGGCATTGCCGTGGCCGAATTCTGGGCCAGGCGAGGAATCTAACTAATTTTGCCATCGATACGCTAAGAAAAAGAATCCACAGAGGTTTCTACCTATGGTTTAATTTAGTGGAAAGTCTATGTACTTATCATATCACACTAGTATTATAAGGGCAAAAGTTTGTGCGTATGTATGCACACGCTCAAACGGCTAAATGGATTTGAGTGAAATTTGAAACATTTAATGATTAATAAGTATCCTTTTTTTATGGTGGGAAAAATCTTGCATTGACATGGCACAATAAGCAAGCCGGGAGTATGTTACCTTGGGATAGTATTATACAAAGTTATTTTTAGTTTAAAAACGAAACCTGAATATGAGTTTGTTTAGACCTAGCAACTTGGATGGATTGTCAAATTTTTTCCCAATTTTTATTTATTTATTTAGTCACGGCAGGTCATAGCGGGCATTAGAACCAACAAAAAGCTAGGTGCGAGTGCAAAACCACCCATCAATCGCCGAAGTGGCCCGCTGAATAGGTATGTATTTTTGCTGACATAACAAGCTTAAAACTTTGTGATTTTTCATGATACAGTCATGAAATTTTGTACATAGATTTTTTACATAAAAATACTAAACACGTTTTGGGTTTTGCACATACTAAAACTAATGTTGTATAGTTTTCGACTTTCAAGCGGGCGAAGCAACTGGCAGACCCATTATCAAGATTCTAAGTAACGACAATGTTTTTCAAAAAATTTAAGGGTTTAAAAAAAACACGCATTTCCTGGAACAAAATTGTAAAATTTTCGAGTAAATCACGGAATTACTGAATGCCAACAGATTATTCAGGTACCTATTATCACTCTTATTTCATGTTGCCTTTTCGTCAAAAATTACGTTGGATTGCGTTAGATGAAGTAACAAGCTTTTAAACCATGCTCGATGTTTAGGATAAACAGTTTACCATCACCAGTCGAGCCTAAGTACCTATCTTTATCTAGAATATAGCAAGTAGTGGGTAGGGTACTTAGGCACAAAATACCAACATCAAAAACGTCTCAGACAAAAGACTGAGCAATATAAAGGCTGTAATCCAGTATACAAACGATGCAATAAAACACAGTTGAGGATGTATATTGCATCCGAAGAACAATCGTTAGTAGCACGTGTGCGCGCACCCCAGTAAAAAGGTATTTAAGTGTACCACGTACCTAATAATATATTTCATTGAAGTGTGAACTAACATCATAAGTAAGCGTTTTATTTTACTACACTGGATTTTTGATGGGAAAGGCCTTGTAAGACCAACTTTGAGCCAATCAAATAGAAAGCAATAATTTCGTCATTATTTATAATAAGTGGATGTGTTTAAGCAATTTAGAAATTTACTTTGTCATATAATGTTATTTGTCTGTAATTTTCCAAAATGTGAAAAATAAAATAAATAAGTAGAGAAAGAAGTTTTTTAGATGATTCTGCTATTATTGCAGGAAATAATCTGCGACTTACAGGTAACCTGTAAGTCTTAATAGAGCTGACCGTCACTCTACCTAACATGTGTGAACTTCCAATAACCCCAAACTCATCAAATAATTCAGACTTACTGACTAAAAGTAATGCTATCTGTGTTTTCTCAGCTGCCTTTTGCGTCGGGCACGCCACAATTATGGCGGTAAGTCTCCTCTTTAAGGCGTAGCTGGTAAGACCTCACGGCGTCCTTACCTTCCGTATGACGCAGGTCCTCAACGGACATGGTTCGTTCGAGAGGTTCCTGCACCGAATTTATACGGAGGTGACGCCCGGGTGTCGCCACTGTGCGGAATGCCCGGAGGACACGGTGGAGCACACAGTCGAGGTGTCTCTGCTTGAGCGGAGCATCGCCGTGCCCTCTCGCGCCGGGCCTTGGTTGAGGCCATGGTCCGGAGCGAGGAGGAGTAGCAGGCGGTCGCCGACTTCTGCGAAAGCAGTAATGGTCGCAAAGGAGGAGGCCGAACGCATCAGGCAACGGCGTTTTCACCACCGCCGCCGGAATTCCGATTCTGATTTCCGGCCACCGCAGGCGCGTTACTTTTTGGAATAGTCCAGTAGTTTTTTGAAATTCATTCATTTTTTTGGATACATTTTTCCCTACTATATAAAATTTCGGTATAGTCTAACGATTTCATCACGTCAGATATGATTTCAAGTATTAACATTCACAATTAATATCTAAAAGAAGAATAAACTTTAAAAATAATGTTTCCAAAATTTGGAAAATACAAATTTGTTTTTAGCAAAACCATTCATGATTTACTCCTGGGATTGCAAACTATTAAAATCATATTAAAATATACAGAGTGTACCAGAAATTAGTGGTAATGTTTCCGCTATAGCTACTTCTTTTAGCTTTAATTTGGGGATCTGAATAGGTTACTTCTAGACAAGAGTGCTCCATCATCAACCACATCTTCGTTCGATTAAGTGAGACATCTTCGGTCAAGCGCGAGCCTATTAACAATAAAGAAAATACTGCTTCTGCCCATGGAAATGAAAACTGTTTTTCGAGTTATACAAATATTTTAATTGTGTTATACACAAATAGCTGCAAAACCCAATTGTGGGTTAAGCTCGCTTGTGTACATCAGTGTATCTGTCCTATTTTTTATTAATTGTAAAAGTTGTGTACAATAAAGAATACAAAAAAAAAATAAGGGATTTTCGGAAGTAACTATACCTATTTTACTTCCAGTTTATATAATGAGCAGAAGCATACTACAAGGCGGAGAGCACTACTGAGTCGTCGTGGGGGAGATTGGCGGCAACGATCTCTCTCAACGGAGTTGGTTTTAAGTCAGTAAAAGTCTAACACAACCTCCCGCTCTGCCCAAGAGCGGGGGATGTCATTGGATGCCGAAAAAAAAATGGCCACAAGCATTAGGTTTTAAAATATGACCACCCATTTCCGTTACGCCTTGTAGATACTAAAAGTTACAACTACCCACACTCAAAATATATATTTTTGTTTATTCACCATGTTATTTTTGGATCCCTCAGAGAGTAGAACTGGCGTCCCAAACATTTTGAAAACAAAGTTTAATTAATGTTGGTATACTCGATAAAAGGAATAACCTCGTCAGTTTTAGAATTAGGTATTTTATTTAAACTTGCTTCTAACAGCAGGTTTTGTTCTCGTTGTGGTCGAAATTGATCACACGTTCTAATTCACGATTTATCTGTGTCTAAATATTTTTCCAACTATATTTAACAGTTACTTTTTTAAACCTCTGGAAATTCACAAATATAAAAGAGAGCATCATGAAAAATTATTTTATTAAAATTGACTAGGTATATGACCAACCACCGGTCAAAAATCAAAACATGATATAAAGTTCTTTTGATAAAAAAAAACGCAAATCAGACCTTAACTTACGATTTCAAACGTGCATGTCTACGAGATTACGATACGGAAATATTTGAAAGTTACAAAAAATAATAAAGCTTATTTTTTAAAAGGGCCTCACAATTATTATATACTTATCCTCTTTACATCTATCTTTACAGGCCTTATAACCTAATGCGACAGTGCAGCTAAAAACTATACTTAAAACTAAACATGTAGGTTTTATTTTTAAATACCTATCCAACGATATATCACACGTTAGGGTTGAAATTAAAAAAAAAATCACTTCCCACTTTACATATAGGGGGGCTACCCTAATAAAACATTTTTTTCCAATTTTTATTTTACCACTTTGTCGGCGTGATTGATATACATATTGGTACCAAATTTCAGCTTTCTAGTGCCAACGGTCACAGAGATTAAGCGAGGACGGACAGACAGACAGACAGACAGACAGACGGACAGACAGACATGGCGAAACTATAAGGGTTCCTAGTTGACTACGGAACCCTAAAAATGTGTATAGTCTGTCTAAAAAGTCAAAAAACTTGGAATTTTTAAACGAATTAAAATATCTCTCATATATTACATACAGCACTTTTTATATGATTCTATTTGTAAACAATGATCATCTCTTTGCAACCTTGATTGTTCAACCTGTGTTGACAACATAAGATTTCAAGAATTTGATTACTTTATTACATTACCCAAGTCGGTTGACTTTTTAGACAGACTCTGTAATATAATCTATTTAAAACAAAACTTAAACATAAATAATACTTACATTGTCTCACACATAACTAGCTATATTTAATAACAAGAGCGTGTCGGGCCACGCTCAGTGTAGGGTTCCGTAGTTTTCCATCCGTCACAATAAGTGTACCCACTTATGAGTTTAAAAAAATGCTTGCCTATACGACTATACAACAAACTTAGTCCAGAAATTATTTTGTAGAACCTTTTTGTCTTTTTGTACAAAAACTGTTCTTTCCATCAAGTTCAAAATAATTTTCCTAGAGAGTCCTTATAAAGTTCTACTTTTCAGATTTTTTTCATATTTTCTAAACTTATGGTTCAAAAGTTAGAGGGGGGGGGGACGCATTGTTTTTTACTTTTGGAGCGATTATTTCCGAAATTATTGACATTATCAAAAAATGATTTTAGTAAACCCCTATTCTTTTTTAAATACCTATCCAACGATATATCACACGTTAGGATTGAAATTAAAAAAAAAATCACTTCCCACTTTACATATAGGGGGGGGGGGCTACCCTAATAAAACATTTTTTTTCCAATTTTTATTTTACCACTTTGTCGGCGTGATTGATATACATATTGGCACCAAATTTCAGCTTTCTAGTGCTAACGGTCACAGAGATTAAGCGAGGACGGACAGACAGACAGACAGACAGACGGACAGACAGACATGGCGAAACTATAAGGGTTCCTAGTTGACTACGGAACCCTAAAAATGAATAGTTATGGTAACAAACATCAAAACAGACTTTCATAAATATTAGTAGTAAAATAAGATATCAATATCAGTTTTATCGATACTTCATGTCCTAGATAGCAGAAAAGTGGATCAAAGATATATCGCTCGGTAATATGAATGAATGTATTTGAAAAAGAATGCTAGTAGTCGTCTCATAGGACCTCACGTGATGTATCGACAACGCAACCGAGTTGTAACCGCAGCTCTTTGCCGTTTTATTTTTCTATCCGGGAATGCATCCATCGAAAATAATCCTACGGAAAACGTGCGTCGGAAGAATTTTCAGCTGATTGGGTGAAAATAACACTGGATTTTGGATCGCTAATTTGGAGATATTTTTTTTTGTGTAGTTTTTAACATGTTCAGCCTGTTGCGGTCTTCCCGTCCGATTATAATTTGGGTGTCTTCAAGGCTAGACTGAATAGTAAATAGGCTCTTAATAAATTAGTAGGGGCACCATCAGCGATTGCCTAAATGCTTCCCATCAGGTGGGATCGATTTTTTTTTATTGATATAATCTACCTAGTGCTTGACTCTAGTTTATATTATTGTCCAGGACGTTGTAATTGGAATATTTATTCAACGGTAATAAACCAGCGCTTATAAAAATACGGTCCACTTATTTTGAATTCCACCCGGGTTGCGAGGCTAGGACTCGGAAAACGTACATCATAAAAATATATTTTATTAAAATTGACTGTAATATGACCAACCGCCAGGCAAAAATCAAAACATGATATAAATTAGTTAGCTCGATAAAAAAAAATCGCGAACCTGACCTTAACTTACGATTTCAAACGTGTATGTCTACGATATTACGTCACAGAAATATTTGAAACTTCCAAAAATTAATAAAGCTGGTTTTTTAAAATACTTCACAAAAACAAAAATCTCTAAAGAAGACAACTAGAACTCACATAATGATAAACTTTTTACAATCGTTCCTAAGGAATTTACCGCCCAGAATGCCCACAATTTGCTTCATCACTCGGAATAATTGCTACGGACAGACTTTCAGAATTCATATGAGAACGCCTCGTGTGGAAACGAAGAATGTTTGCTCACTACTTTTTATATCGTATTAGTCAGGATATTGTTGAAAGTAGGAAGTAATAGAATTCTTTCAAAAAGTGTTGTTGGAGTAAGGGTGGTCTCTCTCTTGACCGAATTTGTACTACTCTTTGACCGAAAGAAATCTCTTGAACGAATTTGTACTTTATCTAAGGTATTTATGGCGACTATTAAACGCTTATCACATGACCCAGGGCCTCAAGTCTGCTATTACAATAGTGTCAGAACGGTCTATCATTGATGTCATAATTGTCGATTTTGACAAGACAAGTTTGGTAATCTACTAAGATACTGGCGTCATTATGACTTTCCAATGGTCAACCATTGACACTCCATTGAAAGAAGTGGCATAGAATGGTAATCTCGTACTTAATGACTAATGAATATTCGGCATTTGCGGTAATCTGCTAAAACTTTGACAGAAACAGTACCTTTGTGCTCTTTTATTTGTTTGTGTGTATGTAAATTAATAAATAAATAAATAAATTTGCCATTTTATCGCTAAGTCATTTCATGTGAGTATATTATCGTAAAATGCCGCTGCATTTTTGAGAAGTCCGATGACTCCATTAAAAATGTTGGGGTTGAATTATGATGATTACGGATTGACGATTTTTTTTTAACACGCTTATATTAGCTTCACCTGTATGTTTGTAACCAACGACTTTGAGCTCGATTTTGACCAACTTTGGGCGATCAGATTTTCTTCAAACTTTGCACGCCCATCAAAGACTGATGACAATACAATAATCTGTATTTTTTTTAGTGCAAAATAAAAAAATAGTTTAAAAAAACTAAAAAAAAACACACTTTCATAGCATATCAAACTAAAAAGTGTAAAATATTTTTCAATATAGGTAGAAAATAATAATAATAATAAACGAAAAATATTAATATCATTGTGAAAAATGCGTGGGGGTGCTCGATTTACAAAAAAAATGGCACAAAGCGAGCCACGCTTTTTAGGGTTCCGTAGTCAACTAGGAACCCTTATAGTTTCGCCATGTCTGTCTGTCCGTCTGTCCATCCTCGCTTAATCTGTGTTGACCGTTAGCACTAGAAAGCTGAAATATAGTACCAATATGTATATCAATCACGCCGACAAAGTGGTAAAATAAAAATTGGAAAAAAATGTTTTATTAGGGTAGCCCCCCTTTATGTAAAGTGGGAAGTGTTTTTTTTTAAATTTCAACCATAACGTGTGATTTATTGTTGGATAGGTATTTAAAAATAATTAACGGTTTACTAAAATCATTTTTTGATAATGTCAATAATTTCGGAAATAATCGCTCCAAAAGTAAAAAACAATGTGTCCCCCCCGCTCTAACTTTTAAACCTTAAGTTTAGAAAATCTGAAAAGTAGAACTTTATAAGGACTTTCTAGGAAAATAATTTTGAACTTGATGGAAAGAACAGTTTTTGTACAAAAAAGACAAAAGGGTTCTACAAAATAATTTTTGGACTAAGTTTGTAGTATAATCGTATATGCAAGCATTTTTGTAAACTCATAAATGGGTACACTTATTGTGACGGACGGGAAACTACGGAACCCTACACTGAGCGTGGCCCGACACGCTCTTGGCCGGTTTTTCACAATGATAATATCATATTTTTCGTTCATTATTATTATTTTCTACCTATATTGAAAATTATTTTACACTTCTTAGTTTGATATGCTATGAAAGCGTGTTTATTTTTAACTATTTTTTTTAATGTAGCAATATTTGCCGCAAGATTTAAAAACAGGCTTGATTCGCTTTCGGTATGAAACCTTTTTAGCCGTTTGATCATTTTGTAGCGTTCAGTAGTCAATTTATATATAGTTTTAGGTTAGAAATTGGCGAAAAGTTTTGGAATTGGATTTAATTTATAGTTAGATCAAGGTTTATACAGTTTTAGTATCTGAGAAACCCGAAACACTTGTCTAGTATTTTTATGTAAATAATCTGTGTATACAATTTTATAACTGTATCATGAAAAATAAAGTTATAAGTTATAAGCTTGTTATGTCAGCAAAAATACATAGTCACCGGGTCATCCAGGCGACTGACGGGTTGTTTTGCACTTAAACCCAGCTGTTTGCTGGTGCCATGCCCGCTATGTTTTGCCGCGATCTGTGTTGTACTTAATGTTAGTGGTGTTCAACTTGTGACCTTTTTAAAATATTTTTGGGAAAAAATTAAACATGGTGTAAAAACTATTGGAATCCATTCAGTTACTGATTCTGAACAAACTGTATTCAGATTTCACATAAACTAAAAATAATGTTGTATAAGCTGTAATTATCATCTTCTCTTCCACCGTTACTATTTTAGTACCTAAGAAGCCAAAAGTTCATGTAGTTGCTTGCCAAGAATCCATTTGAACAAGTTTTTATTAATTTATGTCCTTATATTTATGTCTATAGACTGCTATTGACCTATCTATGTTCTAGACCCGAATACCACTATAGAAGTTGCCCGCTAACTATGGAATAAAGTACATTGACCTTTTACAAATATCTCTGCGTAGCTATCTTAAAACCAAACCATGAATTGCTTTTCATTGCTAAATCATGCAAAGTATCTATATAATGTACAATGTCTATATCACGATACAATGTCGATTCAAAACAGCTTTATGTCTTTATTTCCGTTTTTGAAATTAAAAATGTCAACAAATGTAGAAGGGTCAATGACTGTAATTTCACGTTGATATGGCGCATACCTTAGCTGAATGTTTTACGCCAGTTTTGGTTTTACGAATATATCTTACTGTCAGCACCAAATATATGGGTATCTAATTAGATACATTCCCTCTCTAATAAATTAAAAGATTCTTGATAAAATCTCCTCTTCCTTTATTTATCTGTTTTGTGCGAATATCGCGGCAATATTCGGTAAACATTGCGTACATAACAAGACTATTCATTGGCTATAAAACTTCGGCCATATTTCCTTGGTAATTACTCACTAGAGCAATCTTTGTATAGGCCGGCGAAAAGCTGGATAAATTGGTAGCTGGCATCTAAATAAATATTGCATATTGTCAAGGAAAAGCCGGATATATAGCTTGTATCTTGACAAATATTGCATATTGGCAAGGATTCGTTATTTGCTTGGTAAAGAAGAAAATGCATTATTTATTTCATTAAACCCCTAGTGAACACCGGCGTTTACCCTCTCATTGTATTTCTATTGTGTTTCTAATTATGTTATTTGATAGGTTAAAACTAGCTTCTAACGGTTTGTTTCAAGTAATATTTCAAAGAAACCTACCCCAAGCATAAAATGATTGTGTCCTATTCCAAGACATGGTATCAAGTTTCATTCAAATCCACTCAGTTAAAAGCTCTTTAGAGCGTGTAGGACTAATAAATATATAAACTCACACACCACACCTGTATATAAACTTTCGCCTTTATTGTAACTGTGATAAAAAAAACAATTAGTTATAAAAATACTTGAGTTATGCGTACTTACCTAACTCAAGTTGGGTATCGTTCAAAGCGTCAATGTACCGTTACCTATCATTGAAATAACGCAGGTATAGGAATGGCTTTATAAAAAAACTAACTTTTGCCCGCGCGGCTTCGCTCCCGCTTTTCCCTACTCCACCCTACTATACCCTACTCTACCCTACTATACCCTATTATACCCTACTCTACCCTACTCTACATCACTCTACTCTACGCTACTTTACCCTACTCTACCCTGTTATACCTTACTCTACCCTACCAAACTTCACATAAACCATCTACTAAATAGTCCGAACAAAAGCCTAAACATTTGGTTTGTATAGGTGATCCCGTCCTTGAGTTATAAAATTACAACAAAAAGTGGCATTGATTTTTATATAGGACACCATGTCAGTGTATCGTAAGGTACCTGTCATTGATACAACTTATAGGAATGGCTTTATAAAAAATGGACACACGGCAGCATATCGTTACCTGTCATTGAAACAACTTAACGGAATGGTGTCATAAAAAACGAATACAGAGATAGTCCTTTATCGGACGAATTTTGTTATTGGGGAGCTTACTGAAAATTCTGGACAGAAACTGAAACATTAATGCCTGAACCTGCCTTTTTAGGGTTCCGTAGCCAAATGGCAAAAAACGGAACCCTTATAGATTCGTCATGTCTGTCTGTCTGTCTGTCCGTCTGTATGTCACAGCCACTTTTTTCCAAAACGATAAGAGCTATACTGTTGAAACTTAGTTAGTAGATGTATTCTGTGAACCGCTTTAAGATTTTCACACAAAAATAGAAAAAAACAATAAATTTTGGGGGTCCCCATATTTAGAACTGAAACTCAATTTTTTTTTTTATCAAACCCATACGTGTGGGGTACTTATGGATAGGTCTTCAAAAATGGTATTGAGGTTTCTAATGTCATTTTTTTCTAAATTGAATAGTTTACGCGAGAGACACTTTCAAAGTGGTAAAATGTGTCCCCCCTCCCCCCTGTAACTTCTAAAATATGAGAATGATAAACCTAAAAAAACTATATGATGTACATTACCATGTACTACCAACGAAAATTGGTTTGAACGAGACCTAGTAAGTAGTTTTTTTTTAATACGTCATAAATCTAAGAAAAACACACTATTGAAATGAATGGCTCATTTTTACAAGCCTTTATTTAGTTTCACCTGTCCCTATGTTTGAAATAATTATGTCTATAATCAAATCTTGCAAATTAAAGATCCACTTCTCGGTTACCTATTGAGTTGAAATTTTGCATGCACTTGTAAATCAGATGACAATGCAAAATTATTATGACATAGAGCTGATCTGATGATGGAACCGGAAAGTAGCTATAGGAACTTGGTAGTTAAACGACACAACCCCATCAAGTTTGGGCTCGTATTATTTGTCTTGACGAATATAAGTGTACCAAGCTATAAAAGCTTGCTTTGAAAAAATGTTTTTCAATAAAAACTTCTTCACTAACAAATAGAGACGTTTTATTTACTTACAAAACACACAACTAAACTACTGTTGTTGAGGCAATATTATCCGCTCCTTCCAATACCGACTAACACGAATGAATGTTCGACACAAACGGTATTTACTGAGCAAAAGGGAGGGATCGTAATCCCTCCCACTATATCCAGAAATCAACACCCTCATTGGATTTAATGGAACTACTCGTGGACCGCTTTGTTAGGAAGGTTTTTATATAAGTAAACGACTAACTTTTTTGTTGATTTTTTTTTCGAATGGTGTTGAGATCTTTGTCAAGGTTCTGTAATGTTTTTAGGGTACGATCTTTTTTCATTACACTGCTTGCTATGGTCCGTTTTGCTACTGTACCAGTAGGTGGTTCCTTGATTTGGTTAGAAAATGGCAAACATAGAATGTTTTGTTTTAATTTATTTCTAATATTGCCTCCAAACACGTAGGTTTTTTTCTAAATATTTGAGTGGGTGAACTTTTACAAGCGTAAAGTTGAATAGGTGGCAGATGAGGCCAGGTGTTCGAGCTTCCAAATACCATGTCTATTGATTTGTCCAGATTGTAGGTAGGTAGGACTGATATTAACGGCGCGGCGGCGCTAACAGTCCCATATCATATTCGATTTATTAAGGTCCGATGCCTGTCCATGAAGACGTTAATAAGTGTAGGTCATATGCTTCCTCTTGTTTCACTCCGCACTTCAAGCTGACGGCTAATTTTGCAGCAGATCATGGTCTACACGGTCAAAGGCCTTTCTTAGGTCTAGGCTAGGCTATAACAGAGGAATTTCTACTCTTGTAATGTGCCAAGCACTTTTTTGAGTACATAGATTTCAGTGTATCAAAAATTCAAAATATTTTATTTCACATAGGCCTACATGAGCACTTATAAATCGTCAGAAGCTAGTGCACGGGTCCAAATTGACACATCACATCATATCAGCACTGCAATCCCGAAAAGTCTCATGATTGATAGAAGTTTTTGAAGCCGAATTCGACAATTCGAAGATATTATAAAAGGTACAAACAATGGAAAATGTCTTGCTTCGGTTTTGCATATTTGAACAATGAATGTGACTGTGACAGTCCCTTAGCCCGGTTTTAAAATGGCCAAAAATAGAATTGACAAAATCTAGAACCCGATACCGTGTACTATAGCAAGCAGTGTTCAGTTACCAGTTCATCAAAGCTTAGCGACTTACCACCGTCTATTTATCTCACAGCGTTCACTATGTCCTTAGGTACAAATCTTGAAGCAGGTCGGTACTTACTGCTTTCGTCATCTGTCTCCCTTAATTTAAAAACATGTTGCTTTGCGACTGCAGATTGGCAGAATATTTTATTAAAATTATTGGTTACTTCCTTAAAGCTCCCGTTATTGGCCGTCGTCGAAAATTTTGTAAATGCTGTTGTTGAAATTTGACAATTTTTTTTTTATGTCTATCGCAATATTGTATAAAATTAAAAAGAAAAAAATATATTCAAAACATAGATACTCAACATAAAAAACCGGCCAAGAGCGTGTCGGGCCATGCTCAGTGTAGGGTTCCGTAGTTTCCCGTCCGTCACAATAAGTGTACCCGATACATAGAACGAGATGTACGATTATACTACAAACTTAGTCCAGAAATTATTTTGTGGAACCCTTTTGTCTTTTTTGTACAAGAACTGTTCTTTCCATCAAGTTTAAAATAATTTTCCTTGAAAGTCCTTATAAAGTTCTACTTTTCAGATTTTTTTCATATTTTCTAAACTTATGGTTCAAAAGTTAGAGGGGGGGGGACACATTGTTTTTTATTTTTGGAACGATTATTTCCGAAATTATTGACATTATCAAAAAATGATTTTAGTAAACCCCTATTCATTTTTAAATACCTATCCAACAATATATCACACGTTAGGGATAAAATTAAAAAAAAAATCACTTCCCACTTTACATATAGGGGGGCTACCATAATAAAACATTTTCTTCACATTTTTATTTTACCACTTTGTCGGCGTGATTGATATATATATTGGTACCAAATTTCAGCTTTCTAGTGCTAACGGTCACAGAGATTAAGCGAGGACGGACAGACAGACAGACAGACAGACGGACAGACAGACATGGCGAAACTATAAGGGTTCCTAGTTGACTACGGAACCCTAAAAAGTGAAGAATATCTAGTAAAACCTACAATAAAACGCAACTCTCCAAAATAATTTGGTCATTTTGTTGAGTGAGTTGCAAGCGGGTTTCAAAGCAATAGATTTTGTCTACTGTTGCTTATTCTGTGGCAGTAGGTATCGAGATTGGACCTGGTAGCTGAGGTTCCTTTACTACAGGTCCGCTGGTGGGGCAAGCGGTTTTGATACCACAGAGCCAAATATTGTCGCAAATCTGTACTTATTTTTGTCCGCTACGTAATCGTTCCATTTTAGTACCATATTGTTCTGATTGATTGACATGATTTTAGTTCTTTCTAATCTTTAAGTCAAGAGTGAATAGGTTACTTCTAGGCAAGCGTGCTCCATCATCGCTTCCCATCAAGGAAGACGTTGGTCAAACGCGAGCTTAATTTAGAAAAATAGCAGTTCGTTGTCGTTTTAACATTAGATAGTAGGAACATTTCTGCGTTTGTAAGCTTAGATGACATCGGATTAATTTGTAGATACATATATTTTAAGCGCCTGGAGTTGCAACATCTCACGTATTTTGCTCAAATCCATAAGGCTTAAGTAAATTTATGGTATGACGAGTGGTATTATACAGTAATCATTATTAATAGCTTCCTCCCATGTACTTAATTATTACAGAATATTTACAATATCTGAAAGTTGTTATGTACAGTGTCCGTTTTCTGGATTATACACATGTGTGTTTTTTTTTTATTATTTCACTGCCGGCGATGTCACATCGTATTTCAGACCGATGCAAACGTGCAAATGCCTGCTTTGTACGTAGAACGATGCTGCGTGGCATCACGTGGCGTGGATTAAGTGTTGCTCTACAAGTCTAGGGGAAGGAGACAATTGCACATGTAAGCCTAAACTGCACAGGTGTCACTGAAATAGGCACACGAACCTTAGGATCCCCGAATTCCCTTATAGATGCTTTTTTTATGGTGGGAAAAAAAATTGTTATTTTTAATATAGAAAAAGCCAAATGGCATGTTTTATCAATTACGATGTAAAAAAACAAGCGCGAAATACAATTCGCTTCAATTTCTTTTTTTTTTTTTTTTTTTTTTTAAGAAAGACGTAGCAACCTAGATAAATATTGTGTATAACCGAATATCATCATAATATGTTGGAAATATGCTCCAAATGCAAATGAGCGTGGTATTACGTTTGAATGGAAATTCATCCATCGCCGGCCCCTTAACCTCCGCAATTCATGAAATAAGTGTACGACAAATGGTTCTTAATGGCCTAACCATTAAATAGGTAATTTTGCTCTTCGGATTTTTCGCTTTAAAAATAAAACCAATTCACTGTAATCTAATCATTATTTAATAGTTTTTTCCGCCTCCTCTCTCATTGTTTTAGCAAAGCGAAGCCGCTCTTCGGAACTTAGTCTATCGAACTTGGCTTTTAGATAGGTCTCTTCTGCAGCTCTCACTAGCCACTGCATCTCCGACACTTTGAGCCGGTGTAATTCTTCCTCTCTTTCTTCACTCCGTTTGTAATTGTATGAATTATTGTGTGTATTCGGATGATGTAATTCCGGAGTAATTCCTTGCGCCTGAACATTGTTACCTTCAAAAGTAAATAAGTTTAGTAGGCCAAGTTATAATTCAGTAATTTATTTATCATGTTTCATCTAAAAAAATTATAAAACAATCACTTGAAATTTGAATGATACAAGGGGTTAAATGCACATGTGGAAAAATCTTAGACATTGATCATTTCATGAAGGCTAGATCCTTTTAAGCGTTAAAGTTTGATGATACTACTCTGTCAAGAAAGTACCGGGAAAAGATCAATAATACACATTTTTTTTTGTTATTCATCCAAATTTATTTTATCACCTTCAAAGTATGCCCCCTTCAGAAACGATACACTTACGCCCACGAATAATCCAATCATCAAAACATTTTTTAAACGCTGTTTCCGAAATTAAGTTCAGTTCTCGCCGCGAATTCTCCTTTATGACTTCTACAGATAGAAAACGGGTGCCACGAAGTGGTAATTTGAGTTTAGAAAAAAAAGATAGAAGTCGGCTGGAGCCATATCTGGCGAATATGGAGGCTGCTCGATGGTATTTGTTGAGTGTTTGGTCAAAATTTCATTTCGTTCATAATGATGGCCTTGTGCGAAGGCGCATTCACGTAGTGCAAAATTCAAGAATTTTCTTTTCACAAATTTGGCCTTTTTAAACGGTTTTTTATTTTTTTTTATTTTTATTTTAAACGGTTTTATTTAGCTCACCCCGTTTGTTTTATTTATTATTCTTGGGTCAAATTTAATAATTCAAATTTCACCCTCTTCCTGTCAACCGATTAATCTGAAGTTTTGTATACACTTTGGATTTTGGTGACAATACAATTATGTTTATTCATTATCATTATAAATTCAAGATGGCCGCCGCTACAAAATGGCGGATAATTTATGTGTTATTAATCCTATCAATATGGATATCAAATGAAAGGGCTCAACAAGCAAAATACAATATACTATAAAAAATTGAAATCCAAGATGGCGGCCGCTACAAAATGGCGGATAACGTAGGTTTTATCAATCCCATCAATATGGGTATCAAATAAAAGGGCTCAACAAGCAGAATACAATATACTATAAAAAATTGAAATACAAGATGGCGGCCGCTACAAAATGGCGGATAACGTAGGTTTTATCGATCCCATCAAGATGGGTATCAAATGAAAGTGCTCAACCAGTATAATACAATGTACTATATAAAATTAAAATCCAAGATGGCGGCCTCTACAAAAATGAGGATAAATTAAAATTTTTAATTTCATTTTGTATTCATTCATAAAAACTAAAAACTAGAAAATAAAAACAGGTAAAAAACTTTTTAAGTTAAACGGTTTTATGTTAAACATACATTGCAATGTTTAAGATAAATGTACTAAAAACCAAAAAATAATAAAATAGATACAGTCGTGGGAATTATAAACATATGCATAGACTAGACTAAAATAAAACCGTGGGGCACGTCAATTGTCTACAAATTATCGATTTTATTATTATCAACGATTGTAGACAATTGACGTGCAAGTAGAAAATTAATATCGAAGATATAGTCCGTCTAACGAAAGCGTGACCTGAGAAAAGGAGGTTAAAACCAAAAATTTTGAATGTGGTATTATTGAAATAGTAGGAGAAAAAAGTTTTGATACTTGAGTATTTTTTGTATTTATGACAATTTTATAATAGTTGTATAGGAACTTAATTTTTAGTCAAAAACGAGTGTAGACTTTAGCTAGAACTACACTACACCGACGCACACGTGTGAGACGTCTCAGCCGTGTGCGGTAAGTGTGCACACTATACCGACGCAACGCGTAACACGTGTGATGCGCATTACAACCTTTGAATTTATCGGAGGATTAAAAACGGATCAAGCTCGCTTTTTCATTTACTATCGAAGATACTTCCGCCTGACCATCGCAATCAGACGCGTGGATGGCTATCCACGCGTCTGATCGCGGTGCCGCCGCGGTGATCGCCGCCCACCTTCCTCTAAAATTTCTGGGACCGACGTGTTGGCGTCGCGGACGTAGCGTCGCATGGCGTGGCGTGGATCAAGTGTAGCTCTAACAGTCTATTTTCCATATGAAATCGGCTAGTTTTAATACAAAATTTTCTTTTTGACTGGTAGAGAATGCCTAAGGCATTAGTCCACCTATGTACTTTATGTTGCATGAAGATTAAATAAATCGGTGTGTGTAGCACACGTGTGAGCAGTGTAATGCACTTTTAATTATTGGTGGGTGTATGGTAAAGGTCAATAACACACAAAATATTAGTTATTATTCCAAATTATTTTATTTTATCTGTTCTCTCAAATGTCGCTACATACTTAATATTCAAATAATACTCTTTATTTACCATTTGGCCTTCTGGCAAGAATACCAAGTGTACAACACCGCAATAGTCAACATGATTTCAATTTCATCACGTCTTGCCAACACTAATAATGTGTTTCAAGATTGTTGGGTTGGAATCGATTCGTTTTAGCATAAAGAAAATTCAGATCTTTTGGGATTAGTCAAGTGGGAACATGTTATACACTCCAGTGATTGTTTCAAATGATACGGATTGACTCGTGAGACACAAAAAGTTCAGCAGCTATCTCTCTCAAACTTGAACTAGGATTTCAGTCACTATTTCCTTCACTTTCGCGATTTTAACTTCAGTTGAAGGCTTTGATGCAGTACTAGACAGAGTGAGGCAAATCTTTCATTACATCCAACCGCGTTTGAACGCATTCTACCACTCATTAGCATGTGTTTTTGATTAAATCGATTCACCAAAAGCCTTCTTTGTTCAATGTTTTTGTCAAATATGAAATTCGCAATATGCCAGATTATCTAAAAATATAAGAAAAAAATCATTACATCATAAATATAACTATCTAATAATATTTGTCAACAAGGATCAAGATTATAACGTCATACTAACTTAAAAATACAGAAATCGTATATAAACATTGTTGGTTTTCATTGAAAACACCCTTTTTCTCTTCTTGTTTTTGTTTGAATTTATTAACCATAGTGTGTAGCAGTTTTCGCACGTTACTGTTTATTGTTTTCCCCATAATTAAGCAATTATTTTTGAAAAATAAATATCTGTTTCCAAAAACTGACAATTGCAACCATAGACTTTGACGTGATTTTTTCGGCAAAACAATGTTGCCAATTTAATTTAAAAAAAAAACTCCAGGTTACGCTTTCAGTAGACGCACTTTAGCACTTATAAGTTTTATAGGTAATTTATCTATAATATGTATGTATTTAGAAAAATATAAGTATGTTTATTAGTTGTCTAGTAACCATAACACAAGCTCTGCTTAGCTTGGGACCAGACGGCGTTGTGTGATAGTTGCGGAATATTATATTATATATTATATTATATTATTATTATTTTACATATAAATAAACTTTAATGAGTAAATACAGATAGTTCATAAAGTAGCAAAAAAGCCAAGCATAAAACCGGTACGTTATTAAAATAAACGGTATTTTTAAAGCGCACGCGCAGCCATTCGGAGTCGCGTGTGTGGAACGAATGGCGAGGCGGAGAAACCCGATCGCACGCGCTCTACAGTTAACATCACGGATCTTGAGCGCTCGGCGTCAGAGTGGGGATCACTTTGCGCGTTCCAAACAGCCAATCGTCTTCGTTGTTAGATACATGCAGCAACGCAGGAAAAGAATTAGGAGTGACGTCAATGACGCGCTGACGCGGCGAGCCAATCACTGACACTCCCCGCCCCCGCGTCTCACTTCGCACCACTAAAGATACCGAATATTTGACTTCTGCGCAACCGCTCAAGATCCGTGATGGCAACTGTACGTTCGCGCGTCTTCGGTGCTACGAGGCGTGTCGCTCGGAATTACATTCCGTGTACTTATTAGCGCTATAACTAACTTTTGTTATGAGGTTATGAATTTACTAGGATCGCTACAGAGTTAACGAGTGACGACCTCGACCTGAGCGTCTGCGACAGGCGAGCACGGTTTTACACGTCGCCGTCAGCGTCGCCACTGACGTGTACTAAAGTCGCGCACGCGTGTAGTGGCGACCCCGAAATTCACTCGACTCAGATTACTATGGCAACACTCTCAAAATATAACCCGTATATTCTAAGACATTTCTACTACTCGAATCAATGAAAGTGACTATCAGGCTCCGGTCTCGAACGCAGCGAGTTGAGATACGGTTAGAGCGGTTAAGCGTTTTGTCGAGAGTACCTACCTGATATTTATTGAGAATAATTTTATTGCATCTTTTCACAAGCAAAAGATTTTAATACAAATAAATTTTGTTTATGCTTCTGTTTTATACTCGTACATATCAGCATCCCGCTAGAGGGATTGGATTCCCAAGTGTGTATCGACGTGTAAGCATCGCCTAAATGTGGATTTGGAGTGCATCGTTCGTGTCGTGTTTGTGTGTTAATTCCAGAACTGCTCTTTTCATGAACGTTTCTTAATAAATCTAAAGGTCTAAGCTAGAAAAGCCGAGCACAAGCAGACCACGAGCCAAACTCAAATTCGTATAGCCACACTATACCGACTCACTAGCTTTAAACGTGCGCGCTTCGAGCTTACTTGCTCAAGTTTACTCCGCCTATTGTCTGTTTCTTGACGAACACAAAAGGTGTGATTGTTGGAGGCTCGTTTACGTCCACACTTGATATGGTGAGTAGAGCGGCTCGACTTGTGCTTAGCCCCCCTAGCCAATTTACGACTGCTTCCTTTCGATTCTCTTGCGTTGAACGCCTCGAATAGGCCAGGTCCCCGATTCCTGTGTCAGAACACGTGACTAAGCGTTGAAATGACGTCAAAACATAGGAATCGGAGGAGTGGCCTACTCGAGGCGTTCGACGCAAGAGAATCGAAACGAAACGGTAGTAACTAGGTTATGGGGGCAGGTCATGCTCGGCTTTTCTATCGTAGACCCAACTTATGGATTGAAACAACTCCCGCTGCCTTTGGGACTGGTGCCTTATAATTCGTTATTTGTTGACAATAATCGAGAGTTTTTTTCACCTATGTATAAGAACGTTGATATCCACATATTTTTTTATTTATCACTAGCTTTTGCCCGCGCGGCTTCGCTCCCGCTCTTCCCTACTTCAGCCTACTATATCCTACTCTACTCTACTATACCCTACTCTACACTACTCTACCCTACTCTACCCTACCCTACTCTACCCTACTCTACCCTACTCTACCCTACTCTACCTTACTCTACCCTACTCTACCCTACTCTACCCTACTCTACCCTACTCTACCCTACTCTACCCTACTCTACCCTACTCTACCCTACTCTACCCTACTCTACCCTACTCTACCCTACTCTACCCTACTCTACCCTACTCTACCCTACCCTACTCTACTCCACTCTCCCCTACTCTACCCTACTCTACTCTACCCTACTCTACCCTACTCTACCCTACTCTACCCTACTCTACCCTACTCTACCCTACTCTACCCTACTCTACCCTACTCTACCCTTCTCTACCCTACTCTACCCTACTCTACCCTACTCTACCCTACGCTACCCTACTCTACCCTACTCTACCCTACCCTAATCTACTCTACCCTACTCTACCCTACTCTACCCTACCCTAATCTACTCTACCCCCATAATAGTACCTTTTAAGTATCTGACTGCTGATCTTTACAGGGATCAGAAAATTAGTTTTAAGTTTTATATTGTATTTAATTATTTTATTGACACCTCTTTTGAGGAAAAAATATTATTGACCATTTGATCCCCCTTTTACAGGGATCAAAATTTTTATTTCATAGTGTATTTTGATTTAATACCGATTCCCTCTCATCTACTCTTCCATCATGTTTCTCTCCAGGACCCCAGCAAAGAAAGCTTCTTTAGGTCACCAAGTCTCTCCATCGAATGCGGCACTCTCCATCACTTTCGAGGGAGAGGCCTCCCCTCCCAGTGCTTCAACTCAAGCCTCTAGTGTGAGGCGAAGCATTGGTGAGTGGGAGAATGGGAAGGCGATGGAGTCACAACCCCTTTCATCGGCCGCCGCTTACCCACCTAAAAAATCGGTCCCAACAGTGACGGCTCCTCAGAAGTCCACACGGCGAGCTTTGACCCAGCCAGATTCCAAGGCTGTGGCACGCCGAACTTCCACCGAGACGGCGGGGGCGTCACCGGGAGCGAGCCAGTCGCAGACAAATAAACCCGCCGACTGGGTGACCGAGGCTCGAAACTGTCTTTTGCGTGCGAAGTCGCACCTCAGCGATTCGCGTAATTTGAGGGCAGATCTCAAAGCCGGGATCACCCAGTCAGTGGAACGGCTATATCAACTTGTCAAGGAAGGAGCGGCGGCCGCCGTACATGCGAAGGGGGCTGAGACGGTAAGGGAGGAGGCCATCACGGCAACACCCCCGACAGAAGTGCCCAGGAGCTTCCCGGAGGTTGACTCGTTGCTCGCTTCACTAGCGGAGCACAGCACGTTAGTGAAGGAGAGCAGCGAGAAGATGGAGAAGTTGCGGCAGGCGATGGAAAGGCAGGGAGAAGTACTGGAAAAGGCGGCCACTTACGCAAGTGTAGCTGCGGGTCCACCGAAAAGGCAGACCCCAGGTAGGATCGCACTGCACTCCGTAGTGGTGACGTCTAAGGATGAAAATGATACTGGAGAGAGGGTCTTGGAGAAAATTAGAGAGGCAGTGAAGGCCAAGGAGGGAGGAGTGGAGATAGATAGGGTGAGAAAGGCGAAGGACCGCAGGGTTATTATGGGATGTAGGTCGGCGGAGGACCGAAACAGGCTAAAGGAAAGGATCCAAAAGTCAGGAGATCACCTCGTTGTCGAGGACGTGAGAAATAAGGACCCCTTGTTGATATTTCGTGGCGTCCTCCGCATACACTCCGACGAGGAATTGCTGGAGGCGCTGCGGAATCAAAACCGGGATGTCTTTCGCGGCCTTGACAACGAGGAAAGTCGAATGACGATCAAATTTAGGAAGGGTGCGCGGAACCCCCAAACCAGCAACGTCGTTGTCAGCACGTCCCCCGCTGTCTGGAACAGGATGCTCGAAAAAGGAAAAGCGCGTATAGACCTTCAGACCGTCTTCGTCGATGACCAGTCGCCACTGGTCCAGTGCACTAGGTGTCTGGGCTACGGGCATAGTCGTCGGCTCTGTAAAGAACCTGCCGACTTATGCAGTCACTGCGGGGGCCCACACCTTCGACCAGATTGTGACCAGTGGCTAAAGGCGGAAACACCTAAGTGCCCCAACTGCGTCAAGGCGAAGATGGGGAGAACTGACCACAACGCGTTTGACCTTGAGTGTCCTGTTCGGGTCAGGTGGGATCGGCTGGCACGGGCGTCCGTCGCCTACTGCTAAGGTGGTCCCGGTGAACATAATGCCGTACAAGATACTCCAGGCGAATCTCCAAAGGAAGAAATTGGCAACCCAAGAGCTTATGCTTGAGGCCGAGAAGCGCAAAGCCACCATAGCGCTGATCCAGGAGCCCTACGTGGGCAGCGTGAAGAGGATGAGTGGGACCAGGGGAGTCCGAATTTTCCAGAGCACCGGACAAGGAGAAGGGACTGTCAAAGCGGCCATAGCCGTCTTTGACACAAAACTTACCGTAAGACAGTACCCAGAACTCACCACGAACAACATCGTCGTGGTGGGGATCCAAACCGGCGCCTGGAGACTAACCCTGGTCTCATTCTACTTCGAGCCAGACCAGCCCTTAGGGCCATACCTGGACAGGCTCAGAAAGGTGGAAAGCGAGACCGGCCCACATAAGCTCATCATGGGAGGAGACGCCAACGCCTGGAGTATCTGGTGGGGCAGCAGCGAGACCAATAGCAGAGGCGACGAGATGCTGGGAGCTCTCGACCAGCTTGGACTGCAGGTACTTAACACAGGGGAAACTCCAACCTTCGACGTAGTTCGTGGTAACAGACGTTACACGAGCTGCGTCGATGTCACAGCCTGCACAGCGGATATGCTGATGGTGACTGACGGCTGGCGAGTCGTTGACGACCTGACGGGGTCGGACCACAACGGCATTGAGTTTAATGTACACCTCGAGAAGTCTTTGGGTATCACGGTTAACCGGACTACCAGGATCTATAATACTAAGAAAGCAAATTGGGCGCAGTTTTGTAAGAAACTGCGCCAAATTATGCAAAACAACAATTTGACCGTAAGTCTGTTCGATCAAATCGACAGCAGGGACAAAATAGACCTGGTAGTCGAGGGACTTACAACGGCAGTGCAAGACGCCTGTACATCCGTGATGCCCAAAAAGAAGTGTGTCGAGAGGTTAACCGTGCCGTGGTGGTCCGATGAGCTCGCAAGCCTGAAGAGGCAAGTGGTCACCAAGAAGCGGAGAATCCGTTGTGCAGCGCCAGTCCGGAGACCTAAGGTTGTTGAGGAGTACCTGAAACAGAAAGAAGAGTACGAACGTGCAGTAGTCCAAGCAAAAATCGAGAGCTGGAAGGGGTTCTGCGAAAAGCAAGATAGGGAAGGCCTGTGGGCATATACCGGGTAATCCGCAGGACCGAAAAAAGGGAGGAAGATTTGCCGATGGTGAGGGACGGCAGGACCCTAGACCCAATGGCCTCAGCGAGGTATCTGGCACAGACGTTCTACCCAGAGGATCGCTCGGAGGGGGACAACGAGGAGCACAAAAGGGTGCGGCAACGAGCGTTAGAGGTGAACGGAGGGAACGAAGATGAACCTTCAGACCCCCCATTCACACTCGACGAGCTGGAGCGAGCTGTCTCCGCGTTCAACCCCAAAAAAGCCCCCGGTTCCGACGGTCTGACGGCGGACATATGGGGCCACACGATCTGTCAAGACCCAGACTTAGTTCTGCGCTTGGTGAACAAGTGCCTGGCGCATGGATACTTTCCGCGGTCCTGGAAAGAGGCAACTGTCGTCGTGCTCCGCAAGCCCGCTAAAGATGACTACACCACCCCAAAGTCGTACAGGCCAATTGGGCTCTTGCCTGTCCTCGGCAAGGTTTATGAGAAGCTGCTCGTGACCCGACTCAAGTTTTATTTATTACCAAGGATGAGTACTCGCCAGTACGGATTCATGCCCCAGCGAAGCACCGAAGACTCCCTCTATACGCTGATGGGGCACATTCGTGACAGACTCAACGCAAAGAGGCTTGTCACGATTGTGTCCCTGGATATTGAGGGGGCCTTCGATAGCGCATGGTGGCCAGCCATACGAGTCCGACTGGCTGAGGAAAAGTGTCCTGTAAACTTGAGGCGGGTCGTAGACAGCTACTTGTCCGAGAGGGTGGTGAAGGTCAGATATGCGGGAGTGGAGTACGAATCCAGGACCGAGAAGGGATGCGTCCAGGGGTCAATAGGTGGTCCCATATTTTGGAACCTTGTGCTGGATCCTCTTTTAAAGGCTCTGGAGGCAATGGGGGTCTATTGCCAGGCGTTTGCTGACGACATTGTCCTTGTGTTCGATGGTGAGACGGCTCTTGAAGTCCAGAGGGATGCCAATGTCGCCCTCGAGTACGTGCGAGCATGGGGTGTCACGAATAAGCTTCGGTTTGCGCCGCAAAAGACGAAAGCAATGCTGGTCACGCGCAAACTGAAGCATGACACCCCATGTCTCCGGATGGGTGGGGTAGACATTGGCATGTCTGAGGAAATCAAACTGCTCGGTCTCACCATCGACCATAAGTTGACTTTCAACACTCACGTCGCAAACGTCTGTTCCCGAGCCGTCGGCATTTATAAACAGCTGTCGCGGGCAGCTAGGGTCAGCTGGGGTCTTCATCCAGAGGTAATCCGCTGCATCTATACGGCTGCAGTGGAGCCTATCATCCTGTACGCGGCGAGCGCGTGGTCGCCGGCTGCCAACAAAGTCGGGTTGCAGAAGAAGCTGAACGCCGTCCAGAGGAGCTTCGCGCAAAAGCTGTGCCGAGCCTACCGCACGGTCTCCCTACACTCAGCACTGGTGCTGGCTGGGATACTCCCTCTTGACCTCCGGATTAAGGAGGCAGCCTCGCTGTACGAGGCCAAGAGAGGGGTGCCTCATCCAGCGCTGGGAGACCGGGAGATCGAGCGGGTGGTATCGGCACTAGAGATGCCGCATCCGGCTGAGCAGAGGGCCATTGCACTGCGACGCCTGGTAGACGAGGAACATTACAATGAGCACCGCGATTATGCGGTGCGAATATTCACAGACGGCAGCAAGATTGAGGGCAAGGTCGGAGCCGCAGTGTCGGTGTGGACCGACCAGGAGGAGGTTAAGGCCCTCAAACTTGCTTTGCCGTCTTACTCTACCGTCTACCAGGCCGAGCTTCTCGCCCTCTGCAAAGCAGTGAAGGAAGTCCTCCGAAGGACCGAGACGGCGTTCGCTATTTACAGCGACTCCATGGCAGCCCTCCAGATAGTCGTGAACCCCGAAGCCCTCCATGCCCTCGCAGTAGAAACAAGGGACGCCATCCGCTGCATTCACGCCCAGAACAAGATCGTCTCCCTGTTCTGGGTGAAAGCTCATGCGGGGCTGGAGGGCAACGAGAGAGCCGACTTGCTCGCGAAGGAGGCTGCCCTGAAGTCGAAGCGGCAACCCGACTACGACAAATGCCCGGTTTCGTTCGTCAAGCGTATGATCCGAATTGAGACGCTGGGCGAATGGAACCGGAGGTATTGTGCAGGACAAACGGCGGCCACGACGAAGATGTTTTTCCCCTGTGCGATCGCCGCGTACAGGACGATAAGAAGGATGGAGATGACCAAGGAGCTGACCCAAGCCCTAACAGGCCACGGTGGGTTCTCCGAGTACCTGACTCGCTTCAAGTGCAAGGAGAACCCGGCGTGCGCCTGCGACCCCGATAAGCAGGAGACAGTCCTCCACCTCCTGACGGACTGCCCAGTGTATGCCTCCCACAGGCACGACTTTGAGATGACAGTCAAAACAAAAATAAAAAAGGAGAGCCTCGGTCTCTTGTTAGCCGACAGAAAGAGCAGACCTAGCTTCGTAGATTACGTAACGAAAATTGTACGATCCGTCAATAGACGGAATAAATAGTCGACGAATTGAATTGCAAATAAATCAAATTAAGTATTTAAGGAAAATTTTAAATTATTTATTAACGACAATTTTGACTATTATTATTATTTATTATCTAATATATTATTTTTTATCGATGTACAATTTTAAAGATATTATTAACGTACAGCCCATCGTAACAGCCCTGCGTCAATGCACGGCAGGGGCCTTTCGCATGGCAGGAGTGGTTTTTAGCCGGTAGGAGTCCGGCACTACCCCGACTGTCTTCTTACGAGGCAGCCTGGGTGTCCATGATGGATTTCCCACTCCTGCCACATTTAAAAAAAAAAAAAAAAAAAAACTACTCTACCCTACTCTACCCTACTCTACCCTACTCTACCTTACTCTACCCTACCCTACTCTACCCTACTCTACCCTACTCTACCCTACCCTAATCTACTCTACCCTACTCTACCCTCCTCTACTTTACTCTACCCTACACTACCCTACTCTACCCTACACTACCCTAATTTTCATTTTTTTTATACATAAGAACCTTCTCCTCATAATAACGAACACAACAAAAAAAAAATTAGCGAAATCGGTCCAGGCGTTGTTGAGTTATGCGCTTACCAACACATTTTGCGAATCATTTTTATATTATAGATGGTGTACAATAAAGAATAAATATATATCTATGTTTGAAAATATTTGTGATTTATATTGAGTTTTATTTAATTTTGAAATTCCAATGTTAAGTTTAATTTTAAACCTGATTTCAATTCTGATTTTAATTTTAATTGATTTTTTAACACTGATTCTAATTTTAATTATGTTTTGAATTTTATTTTAATTGTAATCCTTACTTTTGATGTAATTTTTGGTTATAATTTTGATTAGGATAACATTTCTATTTTGGATTTAGGTTATATAAAATACATTAATTTTATTACTTATTTAATTTTTTCTAGATAAGGTACTTTAATACCTGAATTAAGGTAAGCAATAGGTACATTATATATATACATATATATATACATTATATTCGTTTAAAAGCACAATTCAAGTCATTCTAGTTGCTCGCTCCTGCAAAGTAAAAGATCAACAATAAATGAAGCGTCAATTACTAAAGTTAACTCGACTCGACTTGATCCATTCTAGGAATTCGACTGCCGAATTTAGATAGGAATTGGAAGTCAATTACAGCTAGGTATCTATTTGAAACAAAGACCTTTGTTACACGGAATTGATAGTCTATTTTAGTCTTTAATCATTTTAGTTTCGTTCACCACAAATCTCAAGATTTCTCTCTTTCTAATAATGAAGAGCTAACTTTTGTTTTGTGGATTTAAATGGTTAGATGGCCTATATTTAATTATAAGTGAACTAATCCAAGTACTTAATATCTTATAACAATAATAATTTGACAAATATTTTCCATCCACACTAATTTACTCTTATATCGCGCGAGAAGGGGCGCGACTGTCACTGTCAACCTTAAGGTCCAAGCGCCCGGTAATGGCTAGGTTAATGTGTTTCAAAAAAATATAGGTAAATTATAGATTCATGAACAACATTACTAAGATTTGATTTTTTCGTGCTATTAATACTTTTGTCTAAAAAAAATATTTAGCAATTTCGCAAATTTTCGCAACTTTTCGCTACTCCTTCGAAACGGCTTGGATCTTTAGAAACATTTTTACACATAAAAATGGGTGGTTAAGTATTCTTCAAAGTGAACATTGCATATGTAAATCAATCAATATTTCGAAAAGAAAATGGATTTAAAGCGCTTTCCGGGCGCTACTGGCCGCAAATAAATGCACAGATTTGCGTACTGCCGCCTAGGCGGGTGCGAGAGGTACTTCCACATAATTTTGGCCAGATGGTTCAAGGGACTATAAGCCTTAAGTGATTTTTTTAAGTTTTTAGCTTGGGTACTGAGTCCTTTAAGTCATTACTTCCTATAAATAGATTCAGTTCATTAGTTACCACGATTAGAAATCAGAAATCAGAAACGTTTATTTCAAATAGACCAGTTACAGGCACTTTTGAATTGTCAAAATGTCGGTCAGTCAAACAAATGAAGCTAAATTGCAGGCCTCCTCTCTAGGAGAGGTAATCTACCACGCGGACCCAGTGCGGGTTGGTGGATGCCAAACTGAAACATCGAAGGACTGGAACAGTTTGCCTGCTGCGGACTTCCCGTCTGATTATAATTTAGGTGTCTTCAAGGCTAGAGTGAATAGGCTCTTAATAAAGTGCGCCTCACCATCAACGATTGCATCACTGCTTACCATCAGGCGGGATCGCATTCAAGTATTAGTTTATAACAATTCTAGGCAGGCATATCTGTTTCTTCACAATGTTTTCCTGTCACCATTTTGAGAGAAGTGGTGATGAAATAAATAACACAAAGTAATGCGTCTGGCTGGGTTTGAACCTGCGACCTATAAGTCGTAATTCGGGGCCGCTACCACTCGGCTATCTCTGCTTACAAAATAAAATATATTATGTATTTTTGTTTATTTGGTGTACAATAAAGATTATAATCAATAATAAATAAATAGATACTTAATGATGCTCAAAACTTTATTCGAGCTTTTAGTCCTTATAATATAATGAAATGATGATGATGATGATGATTATGAAAGATCCAGTGCAAAACCAAAAGATGTATTTGCAAAAAGCTATGGTTTCTGTAATTCAAGGTCCCACAAATAATTGCCTTGTTTAAATAAATAACAAGATTTTCCATTTTCTATCAGGCGTTAGTCGTCGTCTTAATTGTTGAAGTCTATAGTTTTTTATTAATACTTACATTCTTTTTTTGTACCTAATGAACGAATCCACAAAATACAAAAAAGGTATAATACCTGATATAATTGTCAGATTATTATGTTTAGTTAATTAAAACTTTATTTTGTAATAAAAATGCTCGGGTTAATTTATAATTTTGTTTTATTACTTTATTTAACAACAGTATTCTTTGTTTTACTAGATTTAGTTTAGAGAAACGACATATCATTGACGATATATTGGTGTTTTATCATATCACTAGATACTTTCAGTATGAAGACGTAATAAACAAAAATATTCGACATCTACCGGGATTTCGTGATTTTCCTGATTTTTACATTTCCCTGCAACATAATTATATATCCATTACTCTATCTAGGTAACTGAATAAACAGTAGGTATAAAAAAAATCAAATTCACGCAATATGTTTACAAAACATACTTTATAGTAAATGAATAAAAACAGCAGGTAAGTATCAAAAAAATTTCAAACTCACGCAATATGTTTACAAAACATTCTATAAAAGGGTAGGTTATATCCTGAAAATGATAGTTTGAACTTGAAGCCTGAAACTTCTGCAAGCTAATATAAGTTTGAAATTCATTTAAGTTTTTATTCTCCACAAACTAGTTATTGCGTCGCCGTGGTTATATAAAACTTGGTAATAAAATGAATGATGAGTGCTGCGTTGGTTTAGTGTTCATAAGTTTGACTGGAAAGTCTATGTTTTCTAGGTTGTGGGTAAGTTTTTTTAAATTTACGTACCTACACAATTAAATAATAGAAAGAAAAAGGGAGTCTGATTTTAGTGAGTGTATATAAGTTGAAAGAAATTATCTGAAAATGGAAGCTAATAATAAATATGTCTCATTTAAAAGTAATGGTTGTATGTATTGAAGGGTTTGATAATCATACAAAAATAGATGCACACTGTCTTCCTTAGATAAAAAGACCAACGATGTTAGATTTATCATAAAATAATATTATTTGGAGATATCATTGAAGAAATAAAACATCGTGAGGAAACCGGCATGTCCTAGAACAAAAAATTCGAAGATATGAGACATTTACCAACCCGCACTGGGCCCGCGTGGTGGATTACGGCCCATTCCCTCTCCTGGAGAGGAGGCCTGAGTCCCAGCAGTGCGGACATTAAAAAGGCTGATGATGATGATGATCCTTGAAGAGGAAAGTACAGTTGCAAGCTAGTACTAAACCATATCGCTTCATCAGTTACATTTTAACCTGGGCTGCAGCTGAAATGTACAAGGGCTGCGGGAATGTTCTGAAGAGTTACCGTGACCTTGAAAAGAAATAAGCAAATGAAGGAACACATTCAGTAAAATCGTAAAACGCCCTCTCGCACCACCCTGAGCGGTACAAGATACTTGATGATGAACAACCCAAAAAAAAAAAGGACACGATGACTTTAAGAATTTGTGGTTCTTTTTGCATGAAAAGCAGTCAAACTAACATTTACACGTTTAAGTTGTGTTTGCTTATAATACTACCCTGCCTCCCACATAAGTACCTTGTTAGACATGTTTGGAGCCATCAAATATTACTGTCCAGTAATGGGAAGAAGACCCTTTTATGGGACCAAAATTTATATGTAAATAAAATTGAAGTGACCGTTTGTAATATCAAAATATATATTTTTTACTAAATGCATATGAAAGTATACATGTATTCGATAACTAGCAAAAATATATTTTTTTCTTTTTCGCCTGTCTGTTTGTTCCAGCTAATCTCCGAAACGACTGCATCGTTTTGACGGAATTTACACTGATAGATAGCAGATGTTATAAGGCTACTTTTTTTTTTTTTACTACTTAGGCTACTTTTTTTTTTAGGAAAAGAACTAGGAATTAATGTTTGGTAAATTAAAAGAATTAGGGTTCCAGGCAAAGAGAAAAAGTTCTTGACATTGTGTCCAAATGGTATTCTGCTGTTTTACGAGTCTAGCACGAACGAAGTCGTGGGCACCAACTAATCTTAACATAAAAATGTAAGCTTATTGAAAATACATTGAAAGTGCTTTGAGGGTCTTTGGTCCGTCGAAGGTAGGTGCTTTCCGATATTTCCCAGAAGATCCGAAAGTCTAAGAGATAACATTAAAAGGAGCATCTTTTTGACTAAAAGATGTCCCCAATCTCATGTAAGATGTTAGATAAATAAATATTGGTAGAGTAGAGTAGCTACCAACTAAATCTAAAATCGATAAGATTATCAAAACTATTCGGAAGCGAAATGCATGTTAATTATCGCTGATATAGTTTCAGATAAATACAAAACAATTGTAATCTAGTGAACACCTGAATATAGTTTGTTCAGAAATTAGTAACTAAATCGATTTCAATTTTTAAACCAAATATTTAGTCCTAAAAATAGTTTAAAAAACATGTCTCAAGTTGGACACCAACATAGCATTAGGCGCCAGCGCACAGCTTGGTACGAGAGCAAGACAATCCCTCAGTCGCTCGGATGTCCCAGTGACCATGTATTTACGTAGACAACTAGGTAGCATAACAAGCTTATATTGTGATTTTTCATGATATAGTAATGAAATTTTCTACATAGATTCTTTACATAAAAATACTGGACGCGTGTTTCGGGTCGCATAATATTAAAATGTTGTAAAAAAAAGTTTTAGTATTAGTAGATAGTTTATGTATTACATATGTATAGGGTTTTTTTTTCGATAGGAAAAATCATCTTATGACAACCCCCGCTCTTGGGCGGAGCGAGAGATAGTGTCAGACTCTTACTGACTAAAAAACCCATCCCGTTCCTTCAAGCCTTCATACCGGGGCTCGAGCGCCCTTTCTGTTAACCCTGGCCCCAGTAGGCTTCGACCCGACTGGGCCCCTGCTGTTGCTGACAACTCCTTGAGGCGTGCGGGAACAGCGCGCGCCGTCGACGACTTGGGCTTGGTCCGGACGGTAACCGGATGGCCGGACAGCGAGCTACCCATTGCTCACTGTCCGCAAGCCCGCGCCTGCAGTGGCTGGAAATCGGGATCGGAATCCCGGCGGCGGCGGCGAGAGCGCCGTTGCCTGATGCGGTCGGCCTCCTCCTTAGCGAGCATTACTGCTTCGCAGAAGTCGGCGACCGCCTGCCACTCCTCCTCGCTCCGGACCATGGCCTTGACCAAGGCCCGGCGACATATGTATAGGGTGAAAAAGTAAAGAAAACATTAAAGTTAGAACTACATTAGACTTTAGGGTTCTGCGCTTTGAGGGTTCTGTATAAACTTACCTATGTAAATAGATCAATTTCGGAATGTAGTCTCGAAAGATTTCCAATCACAAAAAAAATTATGTTACGTAACAACAAATTTATAGTTTTCAGATTTATTCCTATACTTGTGCTATAAGACCTTGCTTTATGCAAAATTTCAGGATTCTGGGTCAACGGAAAATACCCTATGAATTTTGATTTCCTCGAGAGTGTCGAAATGTACGTTTTTTGCCTCATAAACCGAAGTCTTTTTTTTCTCGTTAATTTACAAGCATGATTTTTTTGTCAGCTTCAAGACTCAGCAGACCTAAGTATATAGTTTTAATTTCAATTCGATACCTCCACGCCTTCCCGGATAAAGGGTCTTGATAGACAGACCGACGGACAACAAGTGATCCTGTAAGGCTGCTCCCCCACGTCCGGTAATATCGGTGACCGATTTTTTGTAGGAGAAAAATAGAACATACTGATAGCAATAGTGCAACGCTCACGTGCTACGAAAAGTTGGTCAAAAATACAGAACAATGTTACAAATATACAAAATCGGCCCGATTATCGGTCCTACAAAAAGTCTGACGTGGGCGGGCAGCAAAAGGGTTCCGTTTTTCAATTTGAGGTACGAAACCCTAAAAATCAACAAAAATAAAGTATAGCTACCAAATACTGGGGTCATTAATACATTTCATTGACGCATTTCCAATTGTTATTCATTCCACACAAGTTCAGAGGACCTACGCAGAAACAGGCATATTTGCGGTGCACGGTGCTCGGAAACGAGATAGTAGCAAGCTGTCACTATTTACGTACACTTGTGATCTTTAAGCCCCAGTACACACTGTGGGTGGAAAGTTTGCTGCTGGTTGACAAACAGGGAAATAAAAACAAAATAGGAAATGTTTCCTTTTTTGTTTTTATGCAGTAAGTTAAGTAGATAATTAAGTAAACTAGTAACTATATTGTTGGGTTTAGGAATTTTATTTTATTGTTGGGGTATTTTTTTGTGTAAGTAGATTACATGTTTTTATTTGCTGCATTAATTTTTAAAACAAAGAGTAAATGAAGGAACATAATAATTATGTTTTTTCAAACGCATAATTATTATGCGTTTAGGTCAATAAAATCTAACACGCTGTTTTGCTCCTTCTCAACTTAATAAAAAAATAGTCAGTACCGTAAAACGGGGTGAATAGGGACTTAGGGGTGAATAGAGATAAAACTTTGGTTTGGTTTTTCACTTTGATACTATAATATCGGCCTCTAACAAAGCATCGATTTTTTAGAATAATAATTCATAAATAAATTGATAGAGTTAAATGCTGCAAAAAATATTCAAATATCGACTTTAAAGTTTTGTCTCTATTCACCCCTAAGTCTCAATTCGCCCCATTTTACTGTAATGAATTTGATTTCTTTTTTAATTGGAAATATCTTTGTCTTTTGTTCCACAATAGATTTCAAAACAGAACGAAAGTGAGATTTAATTTTCCGCTGAGACATACTAGTTGAAAGTTAAAATTATTCAAGTATTTCTAATAATTAATTTAATATAAGTCCCAAATCAGACAAAAGACATTCCAGACAGCGTATCAAACAAAAGACGGATAATGTTTAAAAGGAGATTAGGAAATTAATTAAAAATATACCTACCCTTAGGTCCTCCTGTTTGATTCAGTCAAAGGATTCATTACAAACTAACGCTTTAGTGAACAAAGACAAAGACACAATAGGATGTTTAAGTAATTAATATTTAATTAATAGTCTCGCTACAACGCGCGTTCTCAAATTGATCACCACAGGTTAAGGCGTATAGTCTCTTTAACTGGCCGGAGTTAAATGCACACATACTCGTACTGCCGCCTCGCTTGCATAAAACCCCGCTGACTTTTAAAACTATTTTCTTTGTGAAATATTGGTTGGTTTACTTAAGCACCTATGTACATTCTGAAAAATACTTAACCAGCAATGTTTTTGTGTAACATATTTCTGAAGATCAAAGCTGTTTGAAAGGAGTAAATATCATGTTGTTTATTATTTTTTTTTGGGTAAAGTATTGGTCATACAAAAAAGCATAATTATGTTGATAATGTTATAAATTAATCTATATTTTTTTTTGTCAAATCTGTTAACGCTTGTTGGTGTAGTGGTTAGTGCTCTGTTTAGTCTGGGTATGGATGGCGTTGTATGATAGTTGTGGAATATAATCTACACTAATATCTATACTAATATTATAAAGAGGTAAAATTTGTAAGTTTGTATGTAGGGGGTAATCTCTGGAACTCATGATCCAATACTAAAATTTTTTTCACTGGTCGAAAGCTACATTATTCCAGAGTGCTATAGGCTATATATTATGGACGCGGGCGAAGCCGCTGGCAGACGCTAGTACGTAATAAAGACGTAAAGTTTGTTTTATATTTATTTATTTGTTTGTAGGAGGTAATCTCTGAAAGTACTGGTCCGATGGGTAAAATTTTTTCACTGATAGATAACTACTTTATTCCTGAGTTACATAGTCTATATTTTATGTACGTGGGCGAAGTTGCGAGCAAAAGCTAGTTAGTAATGATAGGTAACCTAGTCGTTACTGAGGAATAGGCTCCAGAACGTCACTGTTTTATGGCCCTGCTCGGGAGCAAGGGCCTTACAGCGCGCGTTCTCCAATTGATCACCACAGTTTAATGAAAAGGTGACATTCATCCGCGTAGCAATTCATCATTGTCATGTTTATAATTCATCTTCATCCGAGCAAGGTTTCCTCAATTAATTGTGGCCAGCTTTTTTAAGAGCTGAGGAAATTGCCTCCTTATTGCCCACTTCTACGAACAATGAGCAATTTTGTTGAAAGAATAAGTTGTCGGGAGAAAAGATCAAGGGTCGGAAATGATAGGATAATAGTATTGTATGTTTTTATGGACTTTATTAGGGGCTATGACTAGTAACATAAAGCGATCAGTAACAGATAAATAATTTTCTTTGATATAACTTTAGTCAACTTTTTTTCTTTTTTGATGGATCATATAAGCCCTTTCCACTCTGAGTGGAGCAAGAGAGAGTATCAAACTATTCAATTCAGACATTTACATTGTCAAACATAAGTAGGTTAACAGGTAGTATAATAAAAAAGTGTTGCCACGTTTTGCCAAAAGAACAGCATTAAAAAAAAAAACAAAAAAATAAGCAAATAAAATAAATTACAACGAAGTATCAAGTCAATCCGAATAAAAAAATATCCATATAAACAAATACTTAGTATGCACCAAAATAAAATCAAAACCAAATGGCCACAATTATTCAAATTACATCATAGATTACTATTATTTTTCTTTTGCCGATGAAAACCTACCTGGCCCTTCAGTTACCCTTTAAATTCCTCTTTCGGACAACTTCGCAGCTCTATATATATTTCTTTTTTAGTGAACTGGTTAACCGTAATTCGAATTTAATAACTCATTCATTGCCCACCTGTGAAATAATTTATTTATTCTGCTCTTGGGTTAATTTATACAATGATTAATGACTCTGCAATTGTGTATTTTCAAGCAGAATTTAATTAAGGGGAGAACACACAATGCTTTGTCGCTTTTATCGTCTATCAAAGAGTAACACCCAGAGGAAATTATCTTTTGCTTTAGGGTAGTGTATGCTGGCTTTACAAGGGGTGGTAATTGCATAGTCAGACTATAAAGTCTGAACCAGTTTGAACCATCTGGTCCGCACTCCCAGACAATTTGGGTCCCCGATTCTAGAAATGAGAGCGTGTGCGTTCGATTGTTTTCACACATTTACGGGTCCCTAATAAATGCTACCTACCGTTTTATGAACACAAATTGACTTCGGTACTGATACTAAAACGTATCTAGACGATTTGTGAACGGATTATGTTTCGAATGGTGGCAAATGGGTGTTTCGGGTTGCAGTAATTGAAATATTGTAGTTTGTGCTTAGGTACTAATTCAGCCGTACAATTTGAGTTTCACAGATTGTGTTTTGCTTTACGGACTAATGACCAAATAAATAAGGATTAACACGACTAGTTGTTGTCATGATTATTCGAGTATTAGATCAGAGTATGAAGGCCGAAGCTGCATTAAGCGGACGCCCGCGCGGTCTCATATAAAAGTTTTTCATCGCGTTGATACGCGCGGGCACCCGTCGCGGAGAGCCGCGCTGCGCACCCGTTTTGCTACGTAATAATACTTTAAAGTTCTCCATCGATACGACTATATGCACACCGTCAAAGTTAAAATAGCGACACTGTGCCAGTAATAATCTGGTTTCCACTACTGGGGACCATCGCACACGACACACGCGCGACGTCACGCGACTGGTGCCCGCGCGTGCGCCCGCTTAATGCAGCGATGGCCCTTAGAATATTACAGCAAATAAAGTGAATATTCATCCATTCAAATAAATTTAGTTCTTCGATCTATCCATCGATAAACAATATAGTGACTGTAAAACAGCACATTAGCTTAAAAGGCTATTTTTTCACTTTCCTATCGTCAACATTGAGCATGGTTTAAATGCTTGTTGCTTCATCTAACGCAATCCAATGTGATGCCTGATCTTCATCATCTCGCCAATGCGAACGAAAAAATTCTTGCAAAATAACAGATTTTTAGAGGTCTTTACTGGATTAGTCTTACACAAAATAAATTGATTGTAACAGAAGCAAAGATAACATCCACAAAATATCTATGTTTTCAAAGTATCTAAAGAAAAATGTGTAATAACGTCATAATCGCGTAAGAGCGGATGTATAAAAAACAGTGAAAATATATGTCGAATTGCGTGCCTTCAAGCGTGTTTTCGCCCTTACATAAGTGGTACCATACTAGGTAATTGCGCTGTAGCGATCTCGTCGTTATGCTGGTAATTTAACCTAAATAGGCAACTTAATACTATTAGGTAGGCACGTCTAACTAATAGTAAAGTTTAACAGTTCTATGAAATGTTTTAGAAGAACTAGTAAATAGAATACACGGTGAAGTTTAGGAAAGTTGTACATGAATTTGAATACAATTGTTCTCAAACTTTTACTAGGGTATTTACAGTCTTGGTTGCTTTTAAACATATATCATGAAGTTATTGATAAATGACTATGTAGATAGGTATTTAGATAGAGATACATTGGTAAAGTTTCATGTAGGTGGGTGGTCTTTTGGAGTTTCATTTCGATGGGGTGAATACTGAACCAGTATTACTCAGCCGACGCATTTTTTTAAAACAATTTTTTTATTGGCCATTTAATTGTGACACATAAAAAATGTCAGAAGCTAGTGCACGGTTTCATTTGGTCGTTTCTTATGGAGAAGA
Organism: Mythimna albipuncta; assembly: GCA_929112965.1. NCBI lineage: Eukaryota > Metazoa > Arthropoda > Insecta > Lepidoptera > Noctuidae > Mythimna > Mythimna albipuncta. The sequence continues at coordinate 7,947,150 of OV815973.1, forward strand.
ACAGGCGTATGGACAAGTATCAATATTTGTTGTGACAAGTTAACCTTTTATACAAAACATGTTTAAAACATGCTGATCATACTGTAAGGACGTTTTAAGAAAAAGGTTTGACTGCTATAATAATAAATTAAAAAATTGCCGACTTCTTACTTGACTAGGGTAAAGAGGTTCTGAGTAAGGATTTTTTCGAAGAGACACTTAATACCAGATAGTATAAACAGGACAATAGCCGGTTAACTAGACTCTTCGTAGCTGCAATATGATTGAAATAAAAATAGGAATATCAACCGTAATTTTCAAATAACATTTGACATCTAAAGGTCATCTGTCAAATGTTGTTTGATTCTTCTTTACGTAAAAAAAAAACAGTTTTTTTTTACTTTGTTCAATCGAGTTGTAACCTTTCAGTATTTATACCGTTAATTTGAGACACAATAGTAAGACAATAGATGCGCGAAAGCCGGAGTTCGCTTTGGGTTTCATGAATTTAATCTAAGTGAAGAAAAATCTTAATTAGCTAAATAAGTATTTGTTTAAGTAGAAAAATTGCTTTTTTATTTTTGCATAAAATCACCTTCTTTTTCCATTCCCCACCACTCAGAAATGAGCGGAATTGAGGAAATAAATTCTGCTTGCCTGTGCGTGTGTTATGTGGGCAAGCGTACACCAAGCATATAATGACGAATACGCGTCTATGAAGCTACGCGCCGGTGGACAATAGCCTAAGGGAAGCCTTAAGGTAAGGTCTTTTGACCACATTACCTGTAAGGGCCAACGCTGCGTTAAGCGAGAGCACGCGTGGGCACCCATCGCGTGATTTGTGATTTTTACATGATACGGATTATTACATGCGTAGTGTCGCTTTTTCAACTTTAACGGTGTATACGTCGACATGTTGATGGAGAACTTTAATGACTTTCATGTATTATTACGAAGCAAAAAGGGCGTGGGGCGCGACTGCCTGCGAAGGGGGCCCGCGCGGATCACCGCGAAGGAGCACTTAATACGGGACAGCGCGAACACCCGCGTAACGCAGCGTCGGCCCTAAATCTTACGGATGCTTATGTTTTTGTGGGTGATATATATATGTATATGTGGGATTTTTTTTAATGTTGTTGTTAAAAAATCCCGTCAATACTCCGCATTAAAGTGTTCTTTTTTCCACAGATATTGTATTGCACATTGGACTTTTTTTTAAAAAACAAGCAGTATGCAGCTTTGTCAAACTATAGTGCAACGAGAGCCTTAATTCTTTGTTACATGCCATAATTCTGAAACATTTGCTTGTGGTATTACACGTACTACCAACAAAAAGAACAAAGGGGAATTTCACACCTTTGTCTTCGGCAGTTCGTAGGTATGTAGGTAAAATGGAAACGCGCGGTGCTCCCGTATTTAGTTTCCGTCGATCTTTTATAAAACATGTCAGAGGAATATCGCTACGGATAAATCCGAGGTGAAAAGCGCTGGCTGAATGCAATAAGCATTCCATCCCACTGCCAACGCTGCCGGGTCGGCGGCAAGCAGCGATCGTCAAGAATCAGTTTCATCTTGACGTATCACGTATTATAAAACAAAATCACCCACGAGGCTTTTTTTTTACGGTGGGAAAATCTTCCAATGACAACCCCCGCTCTTGGGCGGAGCGGGAGATAGTCTCAGACTCTTAATGACTAAAAGTCCCACCCCGTTCCTCCTAGCCTTCATACCGGGGCTCGAGCTCACCACAGCCAACGTATCCTCCGGGTGTTGCGCACAGTGGCGACACTCGGGCGTCTCTTCCTCCTGAATCCGGAACAGGTAGCTCCCGAACGTGCCATGTCCGGTGAGGACCTGCGTCATGCGGAAGGTAAGGACGCCTTGAGGTCTTTCCAGCCACGCCTCAAAGAGGGGACTTACCGCCATGACTGGCCCACTGAGTCTGTCTGTGTAAACGCGATTAACTCAAAAACTTCTGAACGTATTTTCGTTTAGTTTTCACCAACAGAGTGACAGAGTGAGTCCATGCATATTTTTTTTTATTATTTCACAACTATCACACATTGCTGTCTAGTCCCAAGCTAAGCAGAGCTTGTGTTATCAGTACTAGACATTTGATAAATATACTTATATATTTATAAGTATACTCATATCTATATATAAAAGTCAATGCCACTTTTCGTTGTAATTTTATAACTCAAGAACGGGCTCACCTATCCAAACCAAATGTTTAGGCTTTGTTCGGACTATTTAGTAGATGGTTTATGTGAAGTTTGGTAGGGCAGAGTAGGGTATAGTAGGGTGGAGTAGGGAAGAGCGGGAGCGAAGCCGCGTGGGCAAAAGCTAGTATTATAGAAAAATTACACTCAGACACAGGACAAATGATCGTGCTAATCACACAAACATTTGTCCCAGGTGGGAATCGAAATCATGATCTGACATAGCAGTCAGGACCACTAACCACTAGACCAACAGGCCAGTCTAAATAAATATTACGGTAGAGAAAAACTAAGAATTTTAAAGATGTCTACCACCCACGCGAAACTGGGGCGCTTCGCTAGTAAAAGATACAACGAATATTTTAACTGGAAAATTCGGTAGGTACACAAAGATGAAAATAGCAAAAAGATTGCCTCAAAGGGTTTTGATATGAAAAACTACTTGGGCGGCGGGTTTATTCGAAAGAGTTACCGTGACCCCGGAACGTAAAGGGCAACTGAAGCCACACAGGTGTATTTCAGTTCAGTCAGTAAAAGTCTGACATTCCTACTTGCTCTAACCAGAGAGGGGGAAAGGATGATTTTCCACCCTAAAAATAAACTACAAAAAATTTATATATATTAAACAAATTAAAAAAAAATGTTAACGAAAACAGATGCAGAAACAAAAGTGTTATTAACGAAAATAATCCTTATTTTTCATAAATAAATATTTTTTATTGATTTAATATTCAAAATTAAGTAGTACGTTATGTTTTATCAAAAATAAAAATTAAGTTTTCCGATCATACTTCCGTATAAAACTTGCTGAAATAGAAGCAGAAATAAACAAAAGCGCAGAATTTCCGCACTGGCTCAACCAAAAGCAGAGGCCAGTTAAGAATAGGCCTTTACTATTAAAAATAACATAAGTACCCACCTACTCGTAACCAGGTAAAAAAAAAAAACGGCTCTCCTTAACTTAATTTACCAAGCTCATATATAGGGTGACTGGTAATTAGTGTACGATACTTAAATACGTGATTGTGCCCATGATAACAAACAATTTTTACTATGGGAACAAAGTCGAAAACGCGAAAAAAAAATCAGCTGTTCAGTCCATCAGGCAAACATAAATGTACTGAACAGCCGATTTTTTTTTCGCGATTTCAGGTTGAAATATCGTACACTAATTGCCAGTCATCCTATATATAATGAAAGTCACTCTCGCACTTTAGCTTAGCATTTTAGCTAAGTGTCGGATGCATCTTTTGCACCAACTCGTAAATCAATGACAGTATATTACCCACCTATTAAATTTATCTCATTATTTTTTTCTGTCCCAATTCATCGCTAAAAATTCCTTATTCTATAGTATAGTGCTTTTTTCTGTTGTCTTTTATTTTGTACCTTATTTTTTATTGATAGATTTATTGTAGTATGTACCTATAATTTTGAACAATAATTGATCTACACTAATAATAATCTCTGAAAGTACAGGTCAGATTGCAATTTTTTTTTTCACCTAAAGAAAGCGACTTTATTTTTGAGTGACATAGGCATATATATTTTATGTACGCGGGCAAAGCTGCGGGCTAACACTAGTTCAAATTATAATTAATATATTAGTTAACTAAATTCTGTAAGTGCTTGTGAAGAATTCGCTTCTGTTAATGTTTCTGTGAACTAGGTACCTACAAATACCGGCACGGATCTTGAGCGCTGACTTGAACTTGAAATCGCGCAAAATTGAATGAGAAGTGAAGTATTGGGTCTCTTTAGTGGTATGAAGTGAGACGCGGGAGCTGGGAGTACATCTTTGTAGTTACAGTGATTGGCTCGACGATGTGTACGATGCGCAAATTGATCCTGACTCTTTCGACGAGTGCTCAAGATTCGTGCCGGTATTTGTATATCTACGCTAGAGTGCCGTAATAAATAAATAAATAAGCCCGCATCCTCTCCTGTTCGTTTTATTTGGGCATAGCAACTAGCTAAACGGTTGACAGAGAGCCACTAGCCTAACACAAACAAGACGGGTTAACTGCCACCCTTTGTGCGAAACTTCGCACTATTAGCATAAAGCCGGACAAGACCTTCGGTGTTCACGACAAACAATGTAAGTATAGGTACTAGGTGTAGTTGCTGATTGTAATTTGATGGTGGATGGGAAAGTGCTGGGAACGACCAGAGTTGTCCAATACACTAGAATAAGGTGACTGCAAAAACGCAGTAAATTCATCTCTTCAGAGATTTCTAATATGATGAGGTTGATGAATTGCATAGCCAAACTTTCGCTTTAATATCATTTATCTTTTCCAATAGGTACCTTTAACATCTTTTAAAATTTCGAATACCTAATAGAGATACAAAAAAGGTGATCCGCTATCTCCAAAGCTTTTCACAGCAACGCTTGAGGAAGTTTTTAAAAATCTAGAAGAACGCTGGCGAGACAAGGGCATTGTCGTCGGGGAAAAAAGATTAACCAATCTTCGTTTTGCCGATGACATTGTCCTTTTCTCGTCTTCGGCGGCTGAGTTAAGTGTTATGCTCGAACAACTGAGCCATGTCAGCCTCGAAGTCGAACTCAAAATTAATATGACGAACACAAAGTTAATGACGAACAGCGCGAAACGTAAAGTTGATATCGAAGGTGTGGAGGATGAATATGTCTCTTTCCAGGCGAGACAAGACAAAGAAGTTGCTAGACGCATCGATAACGCCTGGAGGAGCTATTGGCCGATGAAACACCTAATGTAAGGACCACTCCCACTTTCCCTTGAAAAGAAACTCATGGACATGTGCATCCTCCCCATCCTTACCTATAGAACGCAAACGTGGTCATTAACAAAACGTCAAAAGTCCGCACTCGGGTTCTGCCAGCGAGCAATGGAACGAAGTATTCTCGGGTTCAAAAGAACAGATCACATAAGGAACAGTATACTTCGTTCTAAAACACAAATCGCTGACGTAGGTGATTCAGCCGCCAAATTGAAATGGAACTGGGCAGGTCACATCTGCCGCATATCGCAACAAAATTGGGCGAAAGCAGCTACTGACTGGACTCCGAACAGCAGGAGCCGGCGACGCGATAGGCCCAGAAGGAGATGGCGTGACGATTTGGACTCCCACCTTAAGGATTGGAAGTGAGACACTATAATTATAAAGAGGTAAAGATTGTTTTTATATTTTTTTGTTTGTAGGAGGCAATTTTTGAAAGTAGTGGTCCGATTGGTGAAATTATTTCACCGATAGAAAGATGCTTTATTCCTGAGTGACATAGGCTATATTTTATGTGCGCGGGTGAAGTTGCGGGCAAAAGCTAGTAACAATAAAAAGTGCTAGTGTAGTGTAAAAGTGTAGTGTGTGTAGTGCAAAGTATGTGTAATAAAAAGTGTATAAAGATATTACAAGAGGATACAATAAGATTTCTGTATATAAGGCAAACACAACAATTTTATTTTCATCAACTCCATGGAGAGCATTCGTAATAACTTATTCGTCTCTCGAGACCAATACGTGCATTTCTCAGCATTCAAACAAAATCTAGGTGACCTATTTACGAGGGCAATTACATCGGAACTAATCTCATCACGTTTTAGTGGATACGCTGATACCTCGGGCTTCCCAGAGGCCTCTTTGTTCTAAATAAGTGTCTAATTAGTTCGGCTGCGGTAAATCCTTTCGAAACTTAAACATTGGAACGGAAATGGATACAAATAAGGGTTTGGCGAATAAGTTTTGAGACTTTGAGCTGTGCGGGGATAGGTGGTTCTGTGAACGTGATACAGTAACTCTAGTAACAGTATATCTGTCGTCCATAGGGGTTACATTAGCAAAACTTTCCACAGATACAAGTAGGACCTCCTTTTGAAAAAAAAGGTAACTGCAAACTTTAAGGGCTTGCTCAGTAGACGAAACTGAACAACCTTTCACAAAAATGTATTCAGGAAACGAAAACAAAAATCCGCCTCACCATACAAAATTATAAACTTGATTAGACAGTTATTTACTATAGTATATTAGTTTTAACAAATAAGTTGCATCGTATGTCACAATCAATAGGGGCCTATTTTTTTATTTTTTATTTCTATGGTCAGGCTTCTATGACATTTTCAAAAGAAATATAATAACCTTGTGGGCAATATTTTCGAACCGTTTGTAGTTGGAACTCTAGCTCGGGTCTGAGAGCTCAGAAATTGTACAAAGACCTGTCTAAATGCCTTGTTGACACTTACCTCGCGTGACCCCAGGGCTAGTTTTTATCTCAGAGTAAAAGCATTATGAATTTGTGAAACAGCCATGCCACCAGACTTTTAGACACATTATAGTTCTTTGTTAACTGTATGTAATGTCCCCAAAAGACTAGTGACATAGGTCACTAGTTTTTTTTGGAGACATTACCCGTCGGCAACGATGTGGAGAAGTTTTTCGGTGACATAGTTTTATATTGTTTTTAGTTAGATTTACCTGATAAGTTAAGGTTTTTATTTTCTTTTTTGTATACCTTTATAGTAAAATTCATACTAATATTATAAACGAGAAAGTAACTCTATCTGTAAAGCTTTCACGGTTAAACTACTGAAGTGATTTTGATTAAATTTAGCTGGTACAGAGTAGTATGATAAAGTTTTAACCCCAAGGAAGAATATAAACTAATCTTGCGTACTTGCTTGCCAATCTTGCTTGCCTTGGTGGGGGCACTATCGTGCCCCCTGATTTAATTTGTACTATTTTACTGTTGGCTTCGACTTTGACTTTACAGCCGCTATTATCGACATTTACACGGACGAAGCTACGGGTAAAAGCTAGTGTAACATGTTACTTAAATGTTTTTTTTTAATGTGTAAATAATATTTGCCAATTCAAAACCTTTTCTTCTACTTAAAATTTTGCTCGATATTTTTCTTAAACACTTTACTTGACTTTGTAGTGGAATGCCATCCATACAAAATATAGGTACCTACATTTTAACAAATATGTGTTCGAAAGAATATTTTAAATGTACCTACATAATTTTATTAATTTTATAACAAATTGTATATAAGGCCAAGTTTTTCGAAATACATTCATTCCATACTCAACCTGCATTTGCATTATCCCAAAACCTACACGCACTACAACGTCATCAATTTTTGTGCTGTTACATCAAATTTCCCATAATTTTCCTCCCCACTAAAGTAATTAAAAGAACGTTGGTCAGTATCAAGTTAACGTAACAGCACTTGTAATTAAACTGCAATATCATCTTCTTAGTAGTGTTAACAGGGCAAATTGCCAGAGGTCCTCTTTCCACTTTACTCGGTTTTGGAGACTCATTAAACTGACATTTTGAAGATTGTTTCTGAGTAATACGATTTATTTTGGTTTTGTGAAGGAAATGTTACAAGAAACTAAAGATTTTTCGCAGGACTCATTACGTGGCTTGTTTATTAGGTATATATGTCACCGTAACATTTTAGTTAAATACCGTTAGATTATAATCTACGAGATTATAAAATATCGAAAGATTGTGAACCGGAACATACTGCTTACAATTTAACGCACTGTTATAATCTAACGGTATTTGCATTTTCAGACACACTCTCAAACTTTCATCATCATCATTTCTGCCGAAAGACGTTCACTGTTGGACATAGGCCTCCCCCAAGTGTCGCCATAATAACCGGTCCTGTGCGTCTCGCATCCATCGAATTCCCGCGACCCTCACCAGGTCGTCGGTCCACCGTGTGGGAGGCCTTTGAACGCTGCGTCTTTCGGTATGTGTAGTAGCCATTCCAGAACCTTTCATCCCCATCGCCCATCCGTTCTACGAGCAATGTGCCCAGCCCTCTGCCACTTAAATTTGGGGATTCTTCGGGCTATGGCTGCGACTTTGGTTCTCTTGCGGATATCTTCATTCCTGATGCGATCACGCAAGCAAACTCCGAGCATAGCCCTTTCATCGCCTTTGGGTGACTGTATAAGCCTTCTGATGAGGCTGATTGTAAGTACCCATGTTTCAGTGTCATATGCACAAACTTTCGCCAATCGATTTTTACAATCTTTTACAAACAAACAATGTTACCTCTTTAGGTCTCTGTATTTACCTTTTTTTTATGGGAAATAATCCAATGACAACTGCTGCGAGAGCGGGGCGTCTCAGACATTTACTAACTAAAAACGCACCGGCCTTCGATGCCTGAAAATAAATGGTTATTATTATATCTTATTTATTTATTTATTTATTTATGGTTTTACTTTAAAAAAAACGGCTATTCGCCAATTACATTAGTTAAAGACAATATACAAAAAATTCACACACTCATCTCACAAAACTCCAGACACACTGACATGATCGTCTTCCATTCGTCCGCGAACACATCACAGTCAGGGTGCGTGTCCAAAAGAGTGTTGAGCGTAGAAAGAGTGCGAGGGACAGGAGACTGGGCTCGCGCAACAGTGTGACTCGCAGGCACAGCGAACAAGCTGTGTCTCCTGATGCGGCTGTACTTGACTGGGGCACATAGTTGAGACAGTTCGGCATGCAGCTCTGGAGTATCAATTTTCCCATGAAGGATTTTACACATGGTAATTATTTGCTCATGTTTTCTTCTGACTTCTAGTGAATTATACCCTACACAACCTAAAAGAAACTTAGTAGGGTACATAAAGGGATAGTGTCCATAGATACGCTTGTAAATATATCCTTATGTATTAATGTATAGAAAAATCTCATAAAAAAGCAATAAGTTTTTAAATAAAACGACTTTTCTAGTGTTCAACTTTTTTATGAAGGCGCGTAAAGATCGTGGACGTTTCGTGCCGGCACGAAAACTTATATTAACTTGTAGCTTAAGAATAGAGTTACTTGTTAAAAGTACTTACCTACATGACGTAGGTACTTTTTCTTAACTGAAGTTATAACTTGTGAAAGTAGGGTTACTAACAAAAGCAGTTTAGGAACGTGGGCTTATGTTAGAACTAGGCGTATTTAGATAAAAGGGCTTAGAGTCTGTCTAATAAATATCAACCGACATGGGTAACTGTTAAGGTAAAATGAAATCTAGTGAAGTCAACACTGGTTCAATAATCAAGGTTGATTAAAAGATATTGATCATTGTTTACTACTAGAAGAACATTATAAAAAGTATCGAATGTAAGTATTTTTTAAATAATTAAATATTATACATAATTCCCAAGCCGGTTGACTTTTTAGACAGACTAGCCATATTGCCACGGTACGTCGTCGTCACAAAAAAGATGAAGGAGGTTAGAAAGAAAATACTTTCCGATTTGTACTACAACGAGTGTCGCCGCTTGTCTTCCACCCTTTAACTCCACTTTAGGCAATAAACCAATACGAACGCATATTACACAACTAACAGACCACGCACACTTAGATCGCAAGTTTGCTATTGGTAGAACTATGAGCATTGCCCTACTTTGTGGCACGCTTGCCCCGCTCATAAGGCCATCTAACCACTTTCATCTGTTCTGTGGTCGTCGTTAACGTGAAGTGGCTTGTTGCTACGTTGTATTGTTTTCTGATACCTAGAACCTGCCCCCCTAGCCAAGTTACAACCGTTTCTCTTGCATGGAACGCCTCGAGTGGCCACGCCATCAATTCTTTTGTTCTGACCACGTGACTGAGTGTTAAGATGACGTTCCCGTACATTAGAAGTTTTCTACTAGCGTTAACGATTGCAGATTATCAACTTGGCTAGGGTTACTGGGCATCTTTAACTCAAGAGTGGCAGGTAAATTCTACGCAAGCGCTCGCTCTCCATCAAGTGAGATCATAGTGTCTTGCGCTTGAGAATTCAGGCGCTGCATCGTCGTCAAAAATTGGTAATCAGTTTTCAATCAAAACGTTACATATCACCTTGTGGTTGCGCCAATAACAGTTTTTAATTGCCGCGTAAATTAGTTCTGAATTTATCCGCATATAAAGAAATAGTTCTGCGTTTTTGTCAAAATGACACCTTGCAACCTTCCTATCTTCTGTCCTTTTTTCCCACACTACCTAAAGAGAGACGGCCGCGCATTTTTTACTAGATAAATTGAATATTGTTGTACTCTAGCCGCTTTTGCCTGGACAGGACCGCTACCGCATTGTGCTTGTGAACCGTGCTGACCTCAGGAGTTACGGAAGACCCAGAATCGCCGGCTGAACCACGTGGAAGTCTCAAAGTTCGAAAGGTATTCCTTCTTTGAGCTGTTTCTTCTGTTCTTTCCCTAATCCCGAAACAGCTCCATCTGTATGCACCCCTCATGAATTGCAAGGTGTCAAGTACATAATAGATTTCGATAGCCCGCAAAATACAGTCCATTATAAGTCTTATTCACTTGATGACAAATTGGCGTCACCACCTTGATATGACTTGATCTGACGCACCCACCGAACCGTGCATCCGCTCAATACGGCTCGCGTCGCCCAATCTGTTTTAGAGGTATAAAAAACAGAGTTTAAAGTCTCGCAAATCTCCGTTGAAAAAGAAAGATCTTCCGACCAGATGGGTGTTGCATAGGTCTGATTTGAGCAACTGCCCGATAGCTGATTTCTGATTGTTGCAGGATTTTGTAGTTTTAGTTCCTATGTGACGTCATAGATCGACGCTAGTCGCTACCTGGTAATGCGGCTATGCCGATATTCGAATAAGTTAAAGTAATACCTAGGTACGTAGAATTTGTTATTTGACTAACAATATCAACTACGAGTATTACTAACTATGTATCTATTAATTTAATTATGCCGCCACATAAGAACTAAAAGACAAAATCTTACATCGCTGTAACAGAGTTCTCTTCGCGATTAGAAGATTTGCACGATTTCATACCCCGTTCCGTATACTTCTATAGGTATACCAATCAAGCTTGAATACCGGTAATGCAACCTGGCTTAAATGGGTAAAGTGTACCTAGTGTTTTTAGCTAACAACCAGTAATTACCATAAACCAAGAGTCACATAACACTAACACGATAAGGTAACGGCATCGCCACACAAAACGATTCCAACCCCTAGTCTAATATTTCTCACCCTCCTTCTCAGGAATACCCCTTGTGGTGGGTAATCATCAAATAACTTCTCCCGCTTTTTTATCATAATTTTTTTAAGGTGGAAAATCATCCAATGTAGATAGATAGATAAATCATTTATTGGCTACAAAAAATAATAACACATGTAGGTACAAGAAAAAAAAAATACCAAAATAGACCCATAGTGCGGTGTGCATGTCTCGCTGCACCAATGGAAGTCCAGCTCAGCATGTGTCAGGCAAAGATACCTGACGCTGATATTATGCTGGATCCTTGTGGTGACATTCGGACGCTCAGATGGTTTTGTCTTCTCCCACTCTAGGGTGAAGCGGGAGGGTGTATCAGATATTTACTGACTAAAACCCACTCCCATGTTCCTTCTTAGCCTGGCCTACTAGAAACCCGGGTTTTTCGTCCGAAAGCGCATTCATGGCCCTAGTAGGGTTCGGCCCTTTTTTTTTTTTTTTTTTTTATGGTGGGAAAAATCATGCATTGACATCCGCCGCCCTTGGGCGGAGCGGAAGATAGTGTCAGACTCTTACTGACTAAAAGACCCACCTCGTTCCTTCTAGCCTTCATACCGGGGCTCGAGCGCCCTTTCGGATAACCCTGGCCCCAGTAGGCTTCGACCCGGCTGGGGTCCCTGCTGTTGCTGACAACTCCTTGAGGCGCGCGGGAACAGTGCGCGCCGTCGACGACTTGGGCTTGGTCCGGACAGTTACCGGACGGCCGGACAGCGAGCTACCCATTGCTCACTGTCCGCAAGCCCGCGTCTACGTTGGCCGGAAATCGGGATCAGAATCCCGGCGACGGCGGCGGCGATAACGCCGTTGCCTGATGCGTTCGGCCTCCTCCTTTGCAAGCATTACTGCTTCGCAGAAGTCGGCGACCGCCTGCCACTCCTCCTCGCTCCGGACCATGGCCTCAACCAAGGCCCGGCGCGAGAGGTCTCCGCCGCCGATCGCCCCCACGAGGGCACGGCGATGCTCCGCCCAAGCAGGGCACACCTCGACTGTGTGCTCCACCGTGTCCTCCGGGCGTTCCGCACAGTGGCGACACCCGGGCGTCACTTCCGCATGAATCCGGTGCAGGAAACTCCCGAACGAACCATGTCCGGTGAGGACCTGCGTCATGCGGAAGGTAAGTACGCCGTGAGGCCTTTCCAGCCACGCCTCAAAGAGGGGACTTACCGCCATGATTGTGGCGTGTCCAGCACTGGGTTGCGATAGTCGTTGACGCCATTTCACCATGAGATCCCGCCGGAGCTCTGTCCGCCATGCCGCAACCTGTCGCGGCAGTGGACTTTCACCCCGGCGTTGCATCTCCACGCGCATATCGTGCATGTGTGCAAGGACTGTTGCCTCCAGATCCCACGGTGGTAGGCCAGCCAGAAGGCTCGCCGCTTCGCGGGAGACCGTGCAGTATCCCCGCACCATCCTTATTGCCATGACCCTCTGGCAGGCGTTCAGTATGGCCGCCGGTTGCTTTTTCAGCGACGGCGCCCACACCGGCGCCCCATAGAGGGCCATGGACCGAACAATCCCCGCGTAGAGCCTCCGGCAGGAGGCATCTGGACCCCCAAGGTTGGGCAGGAGCCGCTTGAGTGCAGCCCCAGCCCGGTTGAGTTTGGGAGCCAGACGTCGGAAATGCTCCACGAAATTCCACCGGCTGTCGAGGACGAGTCCCAGGTACTTCATCGTTGACCCGACACCGATGTGAACTCCTCAGGGTTCGGCCCTGCTGGGCCCCTACGTTTTTGCTAACATCTCTTTGAGGTAGGTACGCATAGAACACTACACACTGTTGGCGACTGGGGCTCGGTTCAGACGATTACTGGAAGCTTGGACGACGAGCTACTCGTAGCACGTCATCCGCAAGCTCACGCCTACGGTGATTGGAAATCGTGGTCAGGATCCCGTCGACTGGGGTGTAAGGAAGTCCGTTCCCGCACGCGTGCAGAAAGAGAGGATTGGATTGAGAGAGGTTTGTCGGACGCTATAGAGGATGTGAACCGAGATTTGGACGCTATCAAAGACTGGTCTGAAAGATTTGGGGTGTCTGTAAACCCCTCAAAGTGTCAGGCCATTATTATTGGAAGCTCGCGCATGATGGGTAAAGTGGTGGTTAACTCTCTTCCCCCAATTATTTTTAATGGTGCCACCATCCCCATTAGTCCTAGCGTTAAGGATCTCGGTTTGCATCTCGACTCGACTCTTGGCTGGCAAAGTCAGGTCTCCAGTGTCTGCCAAAGAGTCAACGGGACTTTGCGGTGTCTGTATCGTCTGAGGAACTTTTTGCCCGCGAAGACGAAGACTATGCTTGTGCAAACTTTAATTTTCCCTGTGATCGACTATGGTGACGTGTGCTACTTTGACCTGAATGCGGAGTTGTTGGACAAACTTGACAGGCTCCTCAACAACTGCATCCGATTCATATTTAACTTGCGAAAATATGACCATGTTTCGAGTTACAGATCGGAGCTCAAATGGATGCCCATTCGCCAGAGAAGAAGTTTGCGCGCACTGACTACACTCTTCTCTCTGCTCAACTCTCCTACCCCTCCTTCTTATCTTTTATCTCATTTTCAATATTTATGTTCTTCCCATTCTAAGAGTCTTCGTTCTTCTAACAATCTCCTACTGCTCTGTCCCTCTCATACTACTTCTTTTGTTCATTCTTCCTTTCATATACAGTCCATACTTCTGTGGAATGCGCTTCCTCTCGACATCAGGATGGCCACCAGTCAGTATGCATTTAAGCGAAAGTTGCGGCATTACTTTCAGAACAAATAGCGGAGTCGTTTCAAAACCCCCCTTCTGCTACTTTATATAAATATATATGTAGGTATATTATATTAAATACATATGTATGTCTATTTTAGTTATATATATACATTTGCACCCTTATTTTTCTTAATAATCCATTTTTTTTTTGTTTTGTTGTTTTTTTTTTTGTGCACCTGCCATGTTTTTCTCTTCACCACCCTAGGTTGACTGGTAGAGAATGCCTAAGGCATTAAGTCCGCCTTTGTACCTGTGCGTTGCATAAAGTTTAAATAAATAAATAAATAAAGAGGCAACCGCCTGCTATTACTCCTGGCTCCGTAGTTGGAGCAGCGAAAGAGGTCAATACCGCCGAAATTATCTTGCACCGCTGTGGTTAGTATAAGAGTTGTCAGCAACAGCAGGGGCCCAGTTGGATCGAAGCCTACTGGGGCCACGGTTAACTCAGAAATGTAGCTGGGCCCCGGTATGAAAGGCAAGAAGGAACGGGGTGGGTTTTTTAGTCAGTAAGAGTCTGACTATCTTTCGCTCCGCCCAAGGCCGGGGGATGTCCTTTGGATAATTTTTACCCACAAAAAAAAGTGGTTAGTATGAGTGGTCGTGTCAGACTTTCACTGACTAAATCTCACCTGTGTTCTTCACCGGCCCTCTGCAGTCCAAGGTCACGGTAACTCTTTCGAACCATTTCGCAGATGCAGGTACAGCCCTAATACCCGAATATTTTCCGTCCCTCTTCCCACTTGCCTATCAAAGTAAATACGCGCGAGATTTTTCTCGCCCGCTCAACCCGTCACGTGTCCAAGCTTAACCCATAAGCTGAAGCTGACACATACATATCCCAGATTATCTGTTACGATTATTAAGCTGTTGACAAATGCTGAGTGTAATGAGATAAAACTTCGAGGTTTTATCGATGATCGGTTGGTTGACATGGAAAAGTATCCACCTCATCTGCTCGTTAACTTGGCAAGGAAATTTAATGTGTTACACGTTTAGAAGTTTGTGTTTTCTGATAGCATCGTGGTAAAACGCGAACTTTATATTTAAAAAAGTTACCAATCAAACCTACAAATCAAAAACCGTGAGTAGAGCTGCATAATAAAAAAAGAAGGCGTCAATGGAGAACGGTGTCAATAAAGTGAAATTAGTGAGTGCTCCGAAAAACACGATCGAATTATTGTATGTTAATTTATTGTAATCTTAGAGGCACAGTTTTCTTAAACTCTAGTAAAAGAAGAAAGAGTTTATTCAAAGAATGTTGTCGATGCAACATGCAAACGTGTACCTTGTCTCAGATACATGCTACCGATGAATACTTGATTTTCATAGAACCATTATGAAATCATCCACTCCTTGCGCATACATAAACATTGCTTGTGTCCAGTTTCTTCCACCTATTAACCTTTCGTATGCAGTAATTAGAGACACAATTAAAAAGTTATTGTGTCTCGCGTGGATCCACGTTCCGGACACACAAAGGGTTAAATACTCAAGACGATCAAAAAGTGTTCGGTGTGAAAATACGGCGTGTTAAAAACAAATATTTGCGCAGCGCCTAAGTTACCTATGTCGTATTATATGTCTATAGGTAGAAGTATCAGTAGGTATATTTCTAAGAAAATACGAGCGCCATAAAATATCTCTAATTAACACTCTCTTTCTGTCCAATCCAATTTTGCTTTTATGAAAACGAGGGTAGTCGCCATGAATTTGTGTATCAAGAAAATGTCGGATACCTTTTCTGTTCTGGTTCTCGGATTTTTTTTCGTCCGTAAAGACGAATAAGGAATATATTTTTCGTGAGAAAATTAAGTGGTCCGTCTTTTTGTATGCTATGTTTATTTATTAAGATAGTAGGTAATCTTATATCATATTATGTAGGTAAGTACGTAGTTGTGTGGGTAGTCAGATATCGTTTTGTAAATAAATAATAATGTTATTTACCTTCTTATCTGTTTTCCTACTTTTCTAAATAATTTTCTTTTTTGGTACCTGCCATATTGTTTCTCTACTTGACTGGTAGAGCATACTTAAGGTATTAAGTCCGCCTTTGTACTTTTGTGTTACATGAAGATTTAAAAGGAAATATTATTTTCGCAGTTGAATATTTCCAGGGAGTACTTACCTATATTTATACTGAGTAATTTTACGCTTTCTTAAGTGTCTAAGTCTAATACATTGATTATTTACGGAGTTCTGGTACCTATCTTCTGGCTCCATCATCATCATCATCAGATCATTTCAATGATCAGTCAAGAGACAGTGAGTGAGTGTCAGTCGAGAGTGAATAGGTTTCTTCTAGGCAAGCGTGCTTCATCGTCGACCACATCATCGCTTACCATCAGGTGAGATGGTGGTCAAACGCAAGCCTATCAATAATAATTAAAAAAAAAGATACTATTTACACCGTAACACACTATGAACGTGCAAAAAAATGGATTATTGAAAAGTACACGTGTCTATGCCTATTAAACCATTTCGACACCAACCGACGATCATGTATGGACCATATCAGCACCGGCCAAATATGTATGCCACCTAAGCCGGCGCTTGTAGGTGACGTTGCAGTAAGTATACGGGTTATAAGCGCGGATGATGATCGTTATGCACGGATATGATACGCTGTTGATACATTCTAGTGGATACAGTAGTCCGTGTCGTATTTCTTTCCATGCTTGCTTTGCTCCTAACTCGATCACGGTACGAGTACGATACTTTGCTCTGGGCAGAATTTTTGATATATAGTATACTAGCTTTTGCCCGCGGCTTCGCCCGCGTGGCATTATGTACTTAAGGAATCGGTATAAAAGGTAGCCTATGTTCTTTTCCATGTCAAAGGCTATATGCATGCCAAATTTCACCCAAATCCGTTCAGCCATTTTTGCGTGATTAACGTAGTAGTAACAAACATCCAAACATCCACACTTTCACATTTATAATATTATGTAGTTAATAACAAAGATACAAGATCTAACAAAAATAATATTAATCTCGACTGGCGATCTCGATAGAAAAATGTAGCCTGAGTTCTAAAATACTTCGATATCGATGCTTGCAAACAGTTTACAAGCTTCTAGCTCAATCTATTTTTCACTTAGAAGGAAAACAGACTTACAAAAGATAAACACGAGAATAATATATTACTACTTGAAAATACGAGTACTTGTATATTGTATTACCAGTTTCGACCGTAGTTCTCGGTTATCGTCACCAGTGGATTGTCTAAATTAAAGACAGACCAAAAAGTGTGTATGCTCATTTTTAGCAATCACCGTAGTCATCAACTGGGTCCAAACAATCAAAGGAGTTTTTTTTTTCGCGGTGGGAAAATCATCTAATGACAAGCGGGGATGTCACCTTGGGCGGAGCGGGAGATAGTGTCAGACTTTTACTGACTAAAAACCCACTTCTGTTCCTTCTTACCTTTCGTACCGGGATCGAGCTTCCCTTTCAGATACACCTAGCTCCCGTAAGCTTCGACAGTTCCTTGAGAGGCGCGGGAACAGTGCGCGCCGATCAAAGGATTTCGTCTTCATCTTCCTGCCCTTGTCCTGTTTTATTTGGGGTCTGCGCAAAACGTTTTTTCTTCCATTCATATTTACTCGAAAAGAAGATCGCCTACACAGGCGTATAAATACTGGGTCGTAGGGCTCTATTGACTGGAACCGCGGTCCTAACTTTCACCTATAAAAATAATATTTGTTTTTATTAGTATTTTGGGACCAGAAATACAGTAAATTAAGTTTTTTTTTGGGTAACTGTACTTTGACGCCTTACTTTTCCTCCTCTATCTATCTGTACCAAAAACTTACTCAAAAAAAGAAATATACAATATATGTGGAAGTTGGGTACCAGTCCAAAGAGCCTCACGACCCACAATTTACTCATAAGCCTACTTATGGAACATCACTGTTCCAATGAATATTTTCTATAAAGAAGATCCGGCAAGCAACTCCGCCTACAAAATAGGTAGTTATGTAGCAATATAGTCCTTCGTTAAAAAGATCAACGTCATAAAATATGGATTAGCACGTGGGCTTCTACAGAGGATCTCGTTTCTACCCACGTTTGTATTTTCCTGTTACATCTCAATTTATCACGTTCGACCTCCTGCACAATGAAACGGTTCCTCGAAGATGTCTATTAAAAGTTTTATACGCACCTGACTTATTTATTAGAATGGACGGTTTGTTGATCGTTAGACAACTTTTTTTAGAGTTCCGTACCTCAAAAGGAAAAGCGGAACCCTAATAGGATCACTTTGTTGTCCGTCCGTCTGTCTGTCTGTCTGTCAAGAACCTTTATCTCAAGAACGCGCG
The DNA here is from genome assembly GCA_929112965.1 of Mythimna albipuncta. NCBI lineage: Eukaryota > Metazoa > Arthropoda > Insecta > Lepidoptera > Noctuidae > Mythimna > Mythimna albipuncta. Next base: position 7,965,448 of record OV815973.1, read on the forward strand.
GAGGTATCGAGTGAAATGAAATTAAAACCATATACTCAGGTTTGCGGTCCCTTCAAGCTGTGAAAAAATCAAACTTATAAGTTAACGAATAAAAAAGATGCGGACGTTTATGTCGCAAAAAACGTATATTTTGATATCTCAAAGATCGAAATTCATAGGGTCCTTTGACCCAGAATCCTGAAATTTGGCACAAAGGAAGGTCTTATAGCAGTAGGTATAGGAAAAAATCTGAAAACAGTAAATTTGTGTTACTTACATACGTCACAAAAAAAAAAATGCATTTCGAAAAAAAAAAAGTCTTCGAGACTCCATTCGGGAATTGTAGTTTGCACGGAACCCTCAGTGCGCGAGTTCGATTCGCACTTGCTCAGTTTTTTATTATTATTATTGGTAGTCTCGCTTTTGACCACTATCTCACCTGGTGGTAAGCGACGACAACGATGGAACACGCTTGCTTAGAAGCAATATATTCACTCTTGACTTACCCCGTTGTATGGCCGGAACGCGTATCCACGCGCGACACAATAACTTTTTAATTGTGTCTCTAATTGCGGCATACGAAAGGTTAAATACCCCTAGGTTATGGATATCAGGAAACACAGATTCCGGCTGGGAATTCCACTCCTTAGCTGTATGCATAATGAATATGTTCCCAAAAAAACACTTTGTACGTATGGATGGGATGTCTACCGTGTACCGGAGGCCCCGTCGAAGACGCCCCTGGTCTTGGGAGATTTTCGGCTACAACAAGCGCGGGCTTGCGGACGGTGAGCAATAGGTCGCTCACCGTCCGGGTGTCTGGTAGACAGGGTTGGGGTCGCGGCGGCTTGGGCGTGAGGATGTCAGTTCCCTCTCCTCCACTCCATCAACGATTGCCGCACTGCTTACCATCAGGTGGGATCGCAATTAAGTACTATGTCAATTAAAAATTAAAAATCTACCAAACAAACTTTCAAAGCACAGAAATTATTCAACCAGATAATTAATGTTTTGGTTAAATAAGTAGAAGCTCAGAACTGAATAGAAAAGGTATAGGTACCTAACAAATTAATCAATCAAGTGAATTATTCACAGACCAGTACCGGACTAAGCCTTATACTCGTACCAGTCAATCAAGCTTATGGGAATTTAAATTACTTTACGAATTACAGAATCCAAAGTTACTAAAAAGATAGACAAAGAAGGCTGACTCAATACAACGAGCGAAATTGCCTTATTCACACGTACCGAGTAAAAAGGCGAGTCAGTAAAATGTTGCTCGGCCGAGACATTGATGTAAGGGGGTTGTAGAGATAAGCGTTCGGTCGAGCACTCGGCGCTTTGTTTATACGTACTGATCTAAGATCCGATAGAAGATATCTCTTCCCTCATCTGCTATTTGATTATGATAAATATTATATGCTAGATAATGCGTTCATTAAGGCATTGCGAATATGTTGCCTAGCTAAATCTGGTGCCAATGATGATAAACAATAAAATTTGTTGTTATGCCAGCTATACACGGTCAACCCTGTTGTCCAATCGGTATGATCAAACAGTTTCGACCGTGTATGGGACCGTATATGGGAGTGACAACATGTTGACAACATGTTTGACGGCACAATCGAATTTCAATTCTTTTGGTTTGACAAATCTTTTGATCAAATATGTAGCTTCGTACCGATTGGACGACATGTTTGACCGTGTATGGTGTATAGAGACGAACTACAGGTTTGATCAAACATGTAGCGTCATCATACTGATTGGCTGGCATTACATTTTTGACTTTCCCGCGACATTTTTGACATTACATTTTTACCCATCATATGTTATTTGGGAAAGTAGAACATTAGCTGAAAGACATGCCACAAGGAAATGAAAAACTGTAGGTTGCCTCCTTTATTTTGGTGCAAATAGGAAGGTTGCCTAGCATAAAGATGTGAGTAAATGGCCATAATTTACCCTCATCTTTTATTTAATCGATTTGTTTTTCATGTTATGTAGTGTTTTTTAGTCCAATATAAGCTACTTATTAATCATGATTGAACTCAATTTGTAAGTATTTGGATAAAGTTGAAAATTAGAAAGTGTTCGCGATCTCTGCTATCATTTTTTTTTTCATTACATTAATAGTTAATATATACATACATACATATATAACGTGTAACGTTAACTGCGCAAAACCTGAAAATAGTTTGATCAGAATAACGAGCAGAATCAATTTTAAAACCCTTTTTAATATAGGCTACTTAAAAAAAAAATCGGAAACACGCTTACCTAGAAGCAATCTATTCACTCTTGACTTAAAGACCCCTAGGTTATAGCTATCAGAAAACACAGATTCCGACTGGGAATTCCACTCCTTAGCTGTACGCATAAAGAATGTGTTCCCAATACGCTTTGTACGTATGGATGGGATGGGATGTCCACCAGGCACCGATGGCACAATACCGCATTGAAATAACCTATTTATTCTTGGCTAAAAAACTCCAAGTTGCCTTCTGCAAGTATTTATTCTTTGGCAGGGTCACAGATCAGATCGTGACCGGAAGGAAATTAATTAATTATATTATTGAAATAACTGAGAGGAAATAATATTCAGAACGTTGTAATAAACTTGAGGCTGTAGCGTGAGGAATATATTATTAAGTACACGCAAGTATTGGTTATTAATATTTAATCATATGAATGTAATTTTTAATGAGATAAAATATATATGATCTTTGATCATATATTTATAGGATGTTTATACATAGGGCATACTTTCAAAGCATAGAGCTAAGTTTCTGGATTCTGATTAGATAAGATTTACGATAGATACTTTTATTGTTTTTTGAAGTATATTCCCTTGCACAGTGGCGTAACTATAGGGTGGCAGGGCTGGCAAAATGACACGGGCCCCAGGCCCGACGGGGCCCCCGGTCTCAAAGGCCTCGAGCTCAGAAGATGTAACCTAAAATATATGTTTTTTTTTTTATTAAAATGAAATCATAACGTAACGTGATTTATCGGGGGCCCCATCTAATGAATTTGCCACCGGCCTCAGATGATATAGTTACGCTACTGCCCTCGAAACTAATGCATTTTTGCATTCCATGAAACCACTGTCCTAAGCAGTGGTCCAGTCTTTTTAAGGACCTCTTCAATGGCTTTATGGAACGCATTCATCGCCGATTTAGGGCTCGTAAAACGTATGCCCTCTAAGTTTGTCTTTAATTTTTGGAACTAAAATATATATAATAATATATATAATATATCCCACAACTATCACACAACGCCGTCTAGTCCCAAACTAAGCAGAGCTTGTGTTATGCGTAATAGACCACTGATAAACATAAATGTATATTTCTAAATACGTACATATTATAGATATATTACACCCAGACACAGAACAAATGATCATGCTCATCACCCAAACATTTGTCCTGGGTGGGAATCGAACCCACGACCTCCGGCATAGCAGTCAGGGCCACTAACCACTAGACCAACAGGCCTGTCAAAATTCAAAGGAGGATGCCGAACGCATCAGGCAACGGCGTTATCGCCGCCGTTGCCGCCGCCGGGATTCTGATCCCGATTTCCAGCCACCGTAGGCGCGGGCTTGCGGACAGTGAGCAATGGTTAGCTCGCTGTCCGGCCGTCCGGTAACTGTCCGGACCAAGCTCAAGTCGTCGACGGCGCGCACTGTTCCCGCGCGACTCAAGGAGTTGTCAGCAACAGCAGGGACCCAGCTGGGTCGAAGCCTACTGGGGCCAGAGTTATCCGAAAAGGCGCTCGAGCCCCGGTATGAAGGCTAGAAGGAACGGGGTGGGTCTTTTAGTCAGTAAGAGTCTGACACTATCTCTCGCTCCACTCAAGAGCGGGGGATGTCATTGCATGATTTTTCCCACCATAAAAAAAGGCCTGTCAAATTGTCCAATATACATGTCCCACGTTATGTAAGTGCATTGTAAAATGTTGGTTGCAAAACGCAATACAGGACAACAATGCAGCGTCACGTAGATTAAGGATTGCACGTCATGTTTTGAACCATTTTGTACTCCAATGTATCTGAAGTTTTGATCAAAACAACACTAAGATATTGTAGTATTTTATTAGAGTATCAACGGGGATAGGACATGTAAAGTACAAGCAAGCAATTTGGGTGTGAAAGATAGCGGTAAGATAACTTATTCTGTTGATTTCTTCAGATAATCACACTGTTTCTTAATAGTTATTAGTAAAAAATATAGACTGCTAAAAAAAATAGAGCAGTGGTGGCCGAGTGGTAATAGTCCCGTCTTACATGTTGTAGGTCGCGGGTTCGAACCTAGCCAGGCGCATTACTTTGTGTAATTTATTTCATCACCACTGCTCTCGAAACGTTGAAGAAAAACATTGTGAGGAAACCGGCATGTCCTAGAACCAAAAATTCGATGACACGTGACATTCACCAACCCACTTTGAGCCCGCGTGGTGAATTACAGCCCAGTTCCTCTGCTAGAGAAGAGGCCTGAGTCCCAGCAGTGGGAACATTAAAAAGGCTGATGATGATGATGATGATGATGATGATAGACTGCTAAGTATGTAAACTTGTCGTAGTCGCCATTAGTATGTACGTCCAAACGTTACCAGTGCTTTCGTTCGACTGCCTAGTCCCCAATCTACGGCTTATAGGCTTGTTAATATTTTAAAACCACTTTCTGTCTAGCACTCAAATCTATTTAAATGTTGCCACATAAAATAATCTTGAAAATTATATAGCATAGCATAGCATAGTCGGCCTTATAATATTCCCACTGTTGGGACTCAGGCTTCCTCTTTATGAGAGGGAATGGGCCGTAATCCACCACGCGGGCCCAGTGCCGGTTTGTGGAGGTCACGTGTCTTCAAATTTTAGGTTCTCTAGGACATGCCGGTTTCGTCACGATGTTTTCATACATAAATTTAAATTACATAAAGTTATGCACCTGGCTGGGTTGAACCCTTGACTTAAAACTCGTAAGTTGGGGCCGTTACCACTTCAAAATTTTACTTGGCTTTTATTGAAACCTAACAATATTAATAATGCCCTACGACTGGTTTCCAATTTGATTTAGAGTTGTGTTCCTTTCAATCGTGGAAATTACAGACACAATAGAAATACCGCTGAAAGACGTCCAAAGTTGGACAAAGGTAGAGTTTAACAAGTACTAATACCCAAAGGAAAATGGCCGTTCCATTACTCGGAGTTTCCTTGCGTGATTGAATCAGAAAAAAAATTATCTGCAGGAGAACAAAAGTTGCCGATATAGCATGAAGAATCGCCAAACTTAAGTGACGATGGACAGGACACATTGCTCGCAGAACAGATGGCTATTGGGGCCAAAAGGTTCTGAAATGGTGACCACGTACCGGTAGACGTAGCATTGGAGGTGCGGGAATCCGATGGATGCGAGACGCACAGAACCATCCATTATGGCGACAATTGGGGGAGGCCTATGTCCAGAAGGGGACGCCTTTTGGCTGAAATGATGATGATGATGAAACCCCTTATGCTTTTCATTCAGAAACCAATAATTTGCCTGTATATGAACGCTATTCAGTTAATATTTGCTCTTTCAATTCCAAATATTCCCTTTCTTTAAATTTATCGCTCAATTTGTTCCAGCTCATTTAAAATTTTCCAACTGACCACACATGATTTAAAACCACTATTCGTATGTTAATTTCTTCACCTCGTAATTACGTCATCAATTACGGAGCTCTTAATGAAGCATTGGTGTTTTATCGATGAAATAAACTATTCGATCGTGACCACGGACTTAATCGAATGAATGCGTTCATTATCGAAAACGAAAGAAAGAAAATATGTTTATTTGGCCACTTTACACAATGAAGAAATAAGAACTGATATAGAAACGTAAACAAAAAAAAAAAAAAGAAAAATTATTATAATACATATATTAAAAAACTGGCCAAGTGCGAGTCGGATGCGCACACGAAGGGTTCCGTGCCGTCCTTAAGAAAATTCTTGATGATGATGATGAATTATTTTATTTTATTTTTACTGTTAGCAGTTATAGCGGTAACAACATACGTTTGAGAAAATTTCCACTGTCTAGCTGTAGCGGTTCTTAAGATACAGCCTGGTGACACACAGACGGACAGACAGCTAAGTCTTAGTAATAGGTTCTCGTTTTTACTCTTTGGGTACGGAACCCTAAAAAGTAACATTAACATTATGTGTCTTACGGCTATACCAAATAGTGGACCTATTTGGTATAGCCGTTCAGCTTAATGCCAGACAACTACGTAGCAGTTGGCTAACGCTAGTTTTTTACTGAACATTATTTTAAGTGTAAGTAAATCAGATTTGTTACCTGTAAGGTATAAATACTCACGAACGAGTCACGAACTCCGAGCCTCGCTCAGCGATCTCTGTACCAACCACCACACCACGAGGAGAGCTAATCATTCAGCAATTAAGCAACAGTTAATAAAGTATCCATGTTTTATCTATGAAACAAACGATTAAACGATAACCGATGACCTCGATATTAAATGGTGAGCTTCATCGAGTGGGCACAGCGTCCATTATTCGATACATTAGCTTTATTGGACAAAACGATTCTAGTGTTTGCTTTGACGTCGATGTTCCAAGAACCAAGCTCAATTGCCGGTTTGAGAATATCGATATCAATTAGAACCAGTAATTTTATTTTTGCACTTTTCAGTGTTTTTTTAGCGTTCCGTACCTCAGAAGGAAAAAACGAAACCCTTATAGGATCACTTTGTTGTCCGTCAGTCCATCTGTCTGTCTGTCTGTCAAGACTCTTTATGTCGAGAAAATCAAACTTCTAAGTTTAACGAATAAAAAAGATGCGGCTGTTTATGTCGGAGAAATCTTCGAGAATCCATTCGGGAATTGTAGTTTGCACTGACTCAGCGCTGAGTCCGACTAGCACTTGCCCAGTTTTTTTTTACATTTAAATCGGTTGTATTTCTAATTTTTTGTCGCAAAAACATTTTATATTTTAAACTTTTTAGTTAGTGTAGTTACCACCACTAAAAAGTACCCTTCAGCCTAACGTAAATACCTTATAGCCAGAGTGCATCTTATAACAATTCTAATAATCCCAAACGCGATTAATTATTAACTTACCTTCCGGCATCATCACCAGATCAGTTCGATTTATCCTCTCCCCATTTCCTTCAGTCAGTCTTCGACTACACGAATAAACAAAGCAAAACTTGCTACGACAGTTCTGCTGTGATCCTATGAGGAGTTCTGTTTCATAAGTTCATGATCAAATCATAACAATGTTTCTATGGGACCAATTTGGAAGCATAACCTTCCAATCAAAAAAATAATTTTCAAAATTAGGACTGACCATTGAACTTGGCACCCATTTAGATCTCACTTGTTTTGTCATTGAAGTTAGCAAGTTACCAAGGCATGTATCAGAATATTGAACTTGGCTCTCATTTCACATTTATGTTTTTGATGGGATTTCTAATTCAAGATTGAGGCAGCTTTATTTATACGTCCATCTTTTCGCCTAATCCCTCAGGCGACCCTCCCGACACGAAAAGTCCTATTTTTAGCCAGATCATTATAATCGTCAAGGAAAATGTTGTGGAATTTATAACAATAGGTGCCACGTTGTTCTTGAGGCTATAAGTGATTTCTGGGCTGGACAATAAGCGCTATTAGGTTCTTCTATTAAGAATTACTCTGTAAAAGCCTGGATTTTGAAAGTTGGTGGTGAACTAGTACTTGTTGGTAAAATGTTTTTCTTTTTTTCTTTACTAGTTAGTAGCAAACTAGTAAAGAAAAAAAGAAAAACATTTTACTTGCCGGGAAAGGCGCAAACTTAAGACCAACATATTTCAAACATTTTCCATGACAAAATAAAAAATATATACGTCACGACCGAGCAAAATGGCCTTCTATGCTGTGTCCACACGCAAAATGCCAGTACGAGTCCACAGCGCTGGTTTTCAGCGTGGGCGAGGTGTAAACTCTTTGGTCCTGCAGTGCTTGATGTAACCCCTGTCGTGTCGGATTGCCCCTCCATCGGACTATGGGAGTAAAGGAGCAGAGAGGGTTCCTGTGTTTGCACAGACGCTCAATCACATATCTTTTGTATTTAGCTCTTTTTCGTTGAGATTAACCACCATGATCGAAGTTCACTCCGAAGGAATATTTTTTTATTAATAGAGTGTAACGCTATTTTTGGGCTTCATGGGAAGCTCCTAGCAATATTACACCTTAACATTATGTTTTTGGGAAAACAAATACCTTTATATTATCACCTAGTCAGCAAACTCTTGGTCAATGAGACCTAGCCCGTGTTTACAGCGCGTTATGTTAGTATCCGCGCGTGAAACACTATGAGTCGTTGACTCCAGCTTGGTCATTACTGGACGGGTGGTCTTCAAGCTCACACCTACGGTTTTTTTACCCTCGACGTCTAGGGCTCCTGCAGTATTAGAATCATATCTATAGGCGTAATATTTGCTGTGACAATTAATGTAGTGTGAACTCAACGTTGTAATACTAAAATGATGCTTATATTAAACTCAACACCTCATACGACTTGAATAAGAAGAACGGTGAAGGCCTGAACTGAATTATTAGCAACATAAATAATTTATGAGCTCTTTAGAATTCACGAAACTCTCTTTTATTTAAATAATTGTTTTGTTAGGTGTCGATTACACGGAACGTAATAGCGATAATTTATATTCTAAAGTAATTTATTTTTATTTCCTTTGCGTCTCTAAATAATGTACAAAAGGCTTACTACTAGTGCTTTTAAGGTCCTTGCTTCCATTTAGTGCTACAATACAGTGACTTTCTGAAGCGTTCTTCTCAGTGCTAGGTTAAAACACATGATTTTTTTTTCATGGGTACCGGGGCGGCAGACATACTAGCTATAATGTAGGTTCAAAAGTAAATAAATATCCAAATGATGTATTAAAATTAAGTCATGCCGTCAATAAAATTGTGAATAATGTTAACATGAGAACCTATTAATTTTCATTACAGAGTACAGGTTAATAAATTATGGCACGAGTAACAAAAGTGTTTATTTTCAACCGGGCTGTGGCATTTTATGAGATTAACCATTTCTACAGTGCTTAGTTTGATTTACCATACAACTACTCCGGATGGCGACTGAGAGGAGTCAAATACATCAGGTCCCTGCATGCTTAGCCAAGTTGTTATTCTGCAATCGTTAACGCTGTCGAAAAGTGATGAAACATATGGGAATGAAGTCATCTCAACGTAAAGTCGCGTGGTCAGAACAAACGAATAGACAATTCGTAGCCAAACGCTACATTGCTTTGTTAGACAAACGCTACATTGTAGAACGAGCGGCCGACTGGAGCGTCAACATGGCTACCAACTTATCGTTTTCTACAATTACTGTCATCGAGGCGTTACCGATTACAAAACGGAATTCGACACAAACTGGTTGTAACTTGGCTAGGGGGGCTGATACTAGAGACAACCAATACTTCAGCCAATACACTGTTACTACTCGAAGCTATAGAAGGCGCCAGATAACCGTGGAATAAAGTACATTGACCTTTTCCTAATATCTCTGCGTAGGTACCCGCAAAACCAAACAATAAACTGCACTTTATTACTAAGTGGATACATGTCGATTCAAAACAGCTTTATGTCTTTAATTCCGTTTTTTAAATTAAGAATGTCAACAAATGTTATAGGGTCAATGACAGTTATTCTACGGTTATCTGGTGCCTACCTTAGTACTGTCTTGTGAAGATGTCCGATATAGAAATCGAATCAACTCTAAGAATTTTTACAGTACTGAGTGCACGTACCGGAAGCCGCAGTGTGGAAAGGCCTCCCACATGGTGGGCCGATGACCTGGTGAGGGTTGCGGAAATTCTACAATGCGAGACGCACTGAACCAGTCGTTACTACGACACTTGGGAGGCTTATGTCCAAAAGTGAACGTCTTTCAGCTAAAATGAAATTGTAATCATTATTATATTTTTATTGTGAGATCATGATGATCACAATAAAAATATAATAATTATTACAATTTATAGTATAAGTATTACACATACACATGTGTTTCTTGATGCAATCTTATCTTGAAATTTTAAGAAGGAAATATCAATACAGGATAAAACAAAAAGAAAAATAGGAACCGAACCATACCATTTGGAAGTCAGCCAGATCTCCGGGTACTTGCGTACCAACCTAATTCAGTTTGAATGACACTAACACGGCCTATACCGGACACTGATTTGAATTACAATTAAGTCTGTTACCTCGTACCATTGATTCCGTGAAACTTCTCAGGATGAAATGAAGGCAGAATCGAAATGAGTTGGATACAATTGATATTTGGTCCTGTTTGTGGATAGGTCACTTTGTAGGTTTTATGTTTTGTTTAAGGTAGCATGATCACCGTAGGCGCGGGCTTGCGGACGGCGAGCAATGGGTAGCTCGCCGTCCGACCGTCCTGTAACCGTCCGGATCGAGTTCAAGACGTCGACGGCGCGTATTGTTCCACGTGCGCCTCATGGAGTTGTCAGCAAACCGTAGGGGCTCAGCACGGTCGAAGCCTTACTACTGGGGCCAAAGAATCGTGTCTGAAAGGAAGGTTCGGCCCTGGTACGAAAAGCAATGAAGGAACAGGAGTGGGTTTTTTGTCAGTAAACGTCTGACACTATTCTATCCCGCTTCTCCCGATGATTCTTCCACCAAAAAAATAGGTAGCATCATTTGAAAACAAGTAAGGAGCTATTCAAAAATTACGTTGCATATTTGGTGGTTTAAAAGAAAATTCTTTGCCAGTCCGTGTATTCTGATAGCTACAACCTGGGCATCTTTAAGTCAAAAGGGAAAGGGAGGCCTTCCAACGCTACGCCTACCGGTACATGGTCGGCACTCCAGAACCTTTCGACCATCTGTCCTGCGAGCAATGTGTGGCACTGTCCCTTAAGTTTCTCGATTTTACTGACTATATCGGTAACCTCGGTTCTCGTTCTGAATATTCTATTACAATTTATCGTGTCTTTGTTTTACCGAAAATGAAATATGTTAGGTTCGCGTTTCAGTTCAAAAATAACCAATCCAGGATATATGTATAAAACATTAGTTTTAGTACAGTTGCCATTACGGATCTTGAACACTTGCGCAGAAGTCAAATATTCGGTCTCTTTAGTGTTGCGAAGTGCTACGCGAGGGCGGGGAGTGTCAGTGATTGGCGGGTCATAGACGTCACTCCTGATTCGTTCACTGCGTTGCAGCAGGTATCTAACAACCAAGACGATTGGCTCGCCAATGTATGGAATACGCAAAGCGATCCCACTCTGACGCCGAGCGTTCAAGATTCGTGATGGCAACTATACCTGTACGCAAAACCCGACTAGTATTTTTATGTAAAGAATCTATGTACAAAATTTCATAACTGTGTCATGAAAATTCAAAAGTTATAAGCTTGTTATGTCAGCAAAAATACATAGTCACCGGGCCATTTAGGCGATTGAGGGGTTGTTTTGCACTTGCACCCAGCTGTTTGCTGGCGTCTAATGCCCGCTATGACCTGCCGTAACCTGTATTGTAGGTGTTTAGTGTAGATGGTGTGCAGTTTGTGACCTTTTAAAACATTTGTGGGAAAATATATAACATGACTAGGTTTTGCCCGCGCGGCTTTGCTCCCGCTCTTCCCTGCTCCACCCTACTATACACTACTCTACCCTGCTCTGCCTTACTCTACCCTACTCTACCCTACTATACCCTACTCTACCCTACTCTACCCTACTCTATCCTACTCTACACTACTCTACCCTACTCAACCCTACTATACCCTACTCTATCCTACTCTACCCTACTTTACCCTACTCTACCCTACATTACCCTACTCTACTCTACCTTACACTACCCTAATTTTCATTTTTTTCCCATAGGATCCTTCTTCTTACAATAACAAATACAACAAAAAAAGAATTAGCGAAATCCGTCCAGCCGTTCATGCGTGATGGCGTGACCAAGAAACTATGAATTTATTTTTATAATACAAGTCTGTTCGGTGTACCTTAGTCTCCTCCAGGTGCTGCATCATGGCCTGCAGCTCGTTCTGCCGCTGCTCCAGCTCCTCTTTGGCGGTATAGATAATTATAAAAAAAAAAGACGTGTGGCACTCGGGGACTGCCGCGGTAAAGCTATTGCATAGCATTTTTATCAACTTATGCAATTATAATTATTTTTTATTTTATTTATGCAGTTATTTTTTTCCCCTTTTTTTTCTTTGAAATTAATTGAAGTTACTCTTTCACACATTGAATTGAATTTTGATTGATTGTTCACTCATTTGTTTTCTTATCGGTCACCACGCTCAAAAAAAAAAATGACCCCACTCATTTGTTTTTGGTGTTAGGTTATTTTCGTTACGGAATTTCTGGATTCGGTCTCCACGCTCAAGGCCCGCGATAGAAGCTATGCAATAGCTTAAAAAAACTATTGGAATCTATCCAGTTACTGATTCTGAACAAACTATTTTCAGGTTTTGCATAAACTAAAAATAATATTGTATATAATATGATAAATGCCTTAACTGTGATAATATTTCAAATGAACACTGACGTCACGTGTGAAACATTACTCAGCCTGGAGTACTCTATTAGGCTAATTGGCTATATGTCAAAACGTACATTACTTCAGTGGAGTGAAAGCATATAGACCTGTAATATCCTTTGTATAACGTTTAGTGTTAGTTGACCTGTGGCAGTTCCCATGGATTTTGAGGACAGGGTTCAGGATATGCTAGTTTATATCTAAACTTTATGGAATGTATGATTTGGTGTATTTCCACCCATTTATTATAAACTTATAATATTGTTTGCTTGCTTAAACGATTGATCAAAGTTTGACTTTGTTTGTCATATAACCTGATTTTCGAATTGAGTATTTGTCAAACTCTGTTGATAAGTCTGAAGACTTGCGGCTTAAGAGCAGGGGTGGTCTAAGAGAAGTGGCAGTCTAAGAGCAGTGGTGGCTTAAACAGGGGTGGCTTAAGAGCAGTATCGCCTTAAAAGCAGTATCGGCTTAAGAGGAGTAGTGGCTGAAGAGCAGAATTGCCTTAAAAGCAGTATCGGCTTAAGAGGAGTAGTGGCTGAAGAGCAGAAGTGCCTTAACAGCAGTTTCGGCTTAAGGTCAGTAGTGGCTTAACCTTTCGAATACCGCAATTAAAAAACACAATAGAAAACCAATGGGAGAGCGAACGCGCGTTCGGTTGGGGTTTAACGTATTAAGAGCATGAGCAGTATAAACTTAAGACCAGTAGTGGCTTAAGAACAGTAACAGCTTAACGGCGGGTTTCTGAATTGAATATTTTGATTTAAGAACGTCGCAAACCATACTTAAGAGCCAAATTTTGACAGATTTTAAGACTAAAGTAGAGTTTGAGAAATACTCAAATTCAAATGCTTAAATCAAAAATCGGGGGTAAGAGCAGTATAAACTTAAGAGCAGTATTGGTTTAAGAACAGTAACAGCTTAAGAGCAGTAATGACTTAAGAGCAGTATCGGCTTAAGAGCAGTATCGCCTTAAGAGCAGTATCGGTTTAGAACAGTATCGGCTTAATAGCAGTAGTGACCAAATAGCAGTAATGATTTGAAAGCAGTAGTGGCCTAAGAGCAGTGGTAGCCCAAAATACTCCATTCAGAAACCCGCCCAAGACCGAACCAGTTTTATTCTTATTGAAAAATTAGGAAGTAGATACCTATTTAACAAAATTACACATCAGTTTTTAATGTAAACACATAAATTAATTATAATATTAGCTGTAAATTAAACAATAATTTATCCTACCTGTCTATTGTTTATTTGTTGTTCATGTATGTTAATAGCCTATGTGACCCGTATTCAAAATATATTCCCAGTAAATACAAATGGATTGCATTGGACCGGATAATATTAATCCAATTAATAAAGGATTAAATATTAACCTCAAACTCACACACTCACAGATACGTATACTTACACATACAGCTACGATTGTAACCATGTATGTAGTCAATTTCTAAGCACACTACTTATGTGGATATACTTCTATATGAACTGACTCCTAAGTCACAAGCAATAGTCCTGGTATAGGCAGTAGCGTAGCTAGCCGTGGGCGAAGTAGGTCCTCGTCCACGGCTCGCACAAGCGTGAGCTGTTTTTTTTTCGGTGGGAAAATCATCCATTGACATCTCCGCTCTTAGGCGGAGCGGGAGATAGTGTCAGGCTTTTACTGACTAAAAACCCGTTCCTTTAAGAACGAGGGTTTTTCTTATAATCGATAGGCTTGCGTTTCGTCGCTGTCTCGTTATATTTTATTTATTAAGGCGTATAGTCCCTTGAACCATCTGGCCGAAATTATGTGAACGCAACTGTCGCACCCGCCTAGGCGGCAGTGCGCAAATCTGTGCATTTATTTGCGACCAGCAGCGCCCGGAAAGCGCTTTAAATCCATTTTCTCTGCGAGATATTGATTGATTTACATATGCAATGTTCACTTTGAAGAATATTGAACCACCAATTTTTACGTGTAAAAATGTTTCTAAAGGTCCAAGCCGTTTCGAAGGAGTAGGGAAAAGTTGCGAAAAGTTACGAAATTGCTATTTTTTTTTTTTTGACAAAAGTTTTAATTGCACGAAAAAATCAAATGTTGATATTATTGTTCATGAATCTCTATTAAACATATATTTTTTTCAAACCAATTGACCTAGCTGTTACGGAGGAGTAGGCCTCAGAAAATCACTGTTTTACGGCACTTTTCGGGCGCTTGGCTCTTAAGGAAAACAAACAATAACACATAGGGAATTACATAAAAAAGGCTTGAAAGGGTTGATATCACATGTTTAAAACAATAGTTTAACACATGTGATATCAACAACGTTCTTCACATATCATCATCTTCATCATCATCATCATCTTCCTGCCCTAGTCCCGTTTTATTTGGGGTCGGCGCAACACGTTTTTTTCTTCCATTCTGTCCTGTCACTCGTCACGCTATCACTAACTCCCTTTTCTTTCATATCACTTCTTACACAATCCATCCATCTTTTCTTTGGCCTCCCTCTTCCCCTCCATCCATCATATACATGAGACATTTGGTTCGACAAGCGCTGTCATTTTTAAATTTTATTCTTAAAGGAATGCGATTTTTTTTTAATTATTGGTTTCGAATTTATGAAAGAAAAAGGCCTCGCTTCGCCCACGTCTAAATTAGTCTGCGCTACGCCTCTGGGTATAGGAACCAGAGAACCTGTTAGATGCTGTGTACAATGTTTGTCACAAATGAAGATTATTATTATTTACTTTAATTTTCATACTTACTGTATATAAATTACATTTTTATAAATGTCTGGCCATTCCTCTCGATGTACCCAGAGCGACAGAAATTAATTTAATGATTTTTTACCTAAAAAAAAGGTAGGATCAAAAGCAAGCTTATCCGAAATTAAAAGCACGTTCACACGAGCATTAATGTGAACACTAATGCAACCGCAGATGCCTCATTATGTATGAAAGCTGAACGTACGAAGCGCACCGTCATCATAGCGTGGTCATGATCTCAATAGCTTTGTGCTCCATCCACGATCTTTAGTTAAATACTTTATTTTTTGGGTATTTTATTATTACTTCTTTGCTAGTCTTAAGTTGCTTGCAAGTGCTAAGCATGTAGGGTTCGGTTCTAGGGTAGGGCAAAGTAATAATCGTTTAATTTATAAAATTTGGCACATTTACAAAAAAAAATATCTTAAATATTAAAAAGAACATAATCACTTATTTTCCTGAATTAAGGTAAACCTGTGCTTCAGGCTAGTAAACGTCTAAATTAAAAACAAAAAAAAAGACGTGTGGCACTCGGGGACTGCCGTGGTAAAGCTATTGCATAGCATTTTTTATCAACTTATGCAATAGACCTCGCCAACAGCAGCTTAACCCCACCCATCCAAAACCAGACCTCGCCAACAGCTACTAAACCCCACCCATCCACAACCAGACCTCGCTAACAGCTGCTTAACCCCACCCATCCAAAACCAGACCTCACCAACAGCTGCTTAACCCCCTCCATCTAAAACGCCGACAGCTGCTTTCACTCATTTGTTTCCTTATCGGTCACCACGCTCAAAAAACAAATGAGGTGGGGGTGTTAGGTTATTTTCGTTACGGAATTTCTGTATTTGATCTCCGCGCTCAAGGCCCGCGATAGAAGCTATGCAATAGCTTAATAATAGTAAATTAACATTCTATATGACTATACTTAAGAACGTCGCTAAAATAATTTTATTTACAAACGGCAAGTAGGTATTCTGTTAAGTTTATAACACTTTAGAATATCAGGTGAAATGTGGGTATACCTATACTACGCAACTTCACGACCAAGACGACGTGGGTATAGTTACACGACTTGTTAGAAATTAATAAAATTAGTACTTAATAAATCTTAATATTTCAGGTGTTTGGACACCTGTTGCATCCACCCGAATGGCGAACGGTGAGTAATGAGTAACTCGCTGTTCGATAAGGGCAAGGACCGGCCTCCCGGGTCAACAGTGCATCAAGTTCCTCGTGCCTCAAAAAGATGTCAGCAAGATGGACCCTTCCGGAGGCTCCATCCAAAATGGTATGAGTCATTAGATTCGACCACTGAAAAGAAAAATGGTGTTCAAAGGAGAGGTAAGTAAAATAAATGTGAAGGCAGCAGCAGAATGTCAAGATACCAAACATAAACCCATTACACACGACACCTCACTATGCTTAATTACGTTTCTGTATGCTTTCACATCGACGCAAAAAGCAAAATAAAACTGCGAATGTTTAAATTTCACCTGGAAAATGTTAGGTTAGTGCTTCGTGAAGCATGGGGAGTCAGTAATGTCGTAGATAAACTAAGAAGAAGAGGATTGAGAAGTGCGAAATAACAGTATTTATGGCAACAAGCATTATGGCAAATCATTTATGCCTAATAATATTATGCGTAATGATCATTAAGCTGAATTTCGTTATGCCAATGTAAATTATGACAATATTTGTTATGCTTATCATTAATAAACCATCCTATTTCACCGTATCAATGGCTCGTCTGACCCTATTCCACGAACGTCAGTCAACCAATCATTTAATTGACTTCGTATGAAAGCGGACGCCGCCGTACCACCGCACCGCATTCAATTCATCTAATGCACCATTCGTTTTACTTCGCATTGATAGCTTTCCACTAACGTTTGTGTTTGTATCCATTTCCAAAATAGATCAGTTTATTGGAATGTCTATAAAACTGTTGGTACTGAACATTTTGCTTTGTTTATCTACTGAAAATGTTGAATAGATTTTTCAAGAGAGATTTTGCTAGAGCGGTTTTTATCAAACGAAAACTGCTGGTTATGTTTTTGCAAAAGGACGATTATGATTTTGTACTTTTTAGGATACCGTAGTATAAAATATTTATGGATAAAGTGAGAAATGAGTATATTAGAGGAAGTTTGAAAGTGGCGCCAGTGACTGAAAAGTTGAAAGGGAATCGTTTGTCTTGGTATGGTCATGTGAAAAGGAGGGATGAAACGCATGTTGCTAAAAAAGTTATGAGTCTACATGTGGATGGATGGAAGGGAAGAAGGAGGCCAAAAAAAAGATGGACGGATTGTGTGAGAAGCGATATGAAAGAAAAGGGAGTTAGTGATAGCGCGACGAGTGACTTGACAGAATGGAAGAAACAAACGTGTTGCGCCGACCCCAAATAAAACGGGTCTAGGGCAGGAAGATGATGATGAGTATAAAATATTTTTTACACCACCTGCTCGATAATGTCGTATTACACGTCATACAAACCTCACTTAAAGCAAGTCATTATATGCCTAGGGAGATAATGCAGTATGGCCGATCCCTAGGGAATAATGAGATTTGAATTTGAAGCATCAAGAATCGTCAATATTGTGAATTGAAATGTAGGCGCATCGAACAAGTTGACTTGAAATTCAAACCAAAGAGTATTTAATCACTATGATTCAAACTGGCCACTAACAATAAAAAAAGAAAATAGAATACAACGTGCGTACTGACGACACGGGAGCATTATAGAAAATTGAAACTATAGAATCTTGGAGTACCTTGTGAATTTTGTTTGTTGGATGAACTTGTAAATGTAATACTTATATTTCTCTAATATATGATTTGGTCGACCAAATTGTATTTTAATTATCTCACAGATGGTGTAAAAAGTAGAGTATTAGTAGTAAGTAGAGACTACTATATCGTGATTAATCACGTTCAAAATATCGGCATACAAAGTTCATATTAACGTGACAAAGTTTTCTTCTTCATTTTCAATTGTAATATCTTCTATTTTAATATTGGGTCAATCACCAATTTCAAAGTATAGATACATTAAATCACCAATTTCAATGTATGGATACATTGAAATTGGTGATTTATAAAACGTGTCACTTTGAACTGTCACAACTTCGGATTGACTATTAAGTTAAAATAAATTAAAATAGCATGTTTTTTTTTTTAAATAAGTTTCATCCTCCAGTTTCATATGCAAGGACTTAATATTATATAAAGCTGAAGCCAATCTCAGGAACTACAGGTTCAAACTGACAAATTATTTCAGTGTTTAATAGCCTATTTATCGTGAAAGATTATAGGTTATACAACATTAGTTGGTATATACGAAACATGAAACACGTGTATTTTTATGTAAAGATTCTATGTACAAAGTTTATAACTGTATCATGAAAAATGATAAAGTTGTATGCTTGATATGTTTTTTGGTCGTATGCACAAATACATGGTCACCAGGCCATCCGGACGCCTGGGGGGTTGTTTTGCGCCCCCACCCAGCTATGCGCTAGCGCCTAATGCCGGTTATGACCTGCCGTGATTTGTGTTGACCCTTAGTGTCGGTGGTATTCAACTTGTGACCTTTTTAAAATATTTTTGGATTTTTGGAAAAAATATAATGGGGTGTAAATTGGAATCGATTCACTGATTCTGTACAAATTATATCCAGGTTTTTAATATGCTAAAAATAATGTATAAATTATCATGACACCATGCTACGACGCCATGACTAATAAGAGCGAAACTGTTACAAAAGACGCAGGTGAAACTGCCGGGAACCGCTAGTATTTGATATTTATGATTTTTGAAAAGGTGTTTTGTATTCGGCTTTTCTTTGGGTGATTTTTCCTTACTTTCATCCTGAGACCCTCAGGGAAAAGGAACTTGGGATCCCCCGCTAATTAATAACGAATGCTGTATCCCTCAATACTTTGCTTAAAATGGTGTTTATACCTGAATTCATTTAGCAAAATCAGTATGTATATGTTCTTTGCTTATTATTCCTGTTACTTTTATTACCACCAGTATTACTTATGTGTTTTTCCATCATGTATCTTTCTTTGATGTTGCTGTTTGCTTAGTTTTTCAATCTCTTTTTAGGCCCTATTTAGCCCTATTAGTACTGTCATTTCTATTAAATATGTTACTTATTTACATAAATAATAATTATGAAGTCTATTATGTGTGTGTGTATTCCATCTCTCTAGAGTCGTTACTAACTTTGCCGTTTAATTTTTTTGTCTGTTCCTATGTCACCAAAACTCATTGGCGACTAAGAGTAGCAACGTCAGATTTGTTTTTCTTGTTAATGTTTGGACAAACGGTCTAGTTGTAGTAGCTCTATCACCGAGAAAGAGGTCAATTGTCGAATCCAACTCGACTGGGCAGCGTTTTTTTTAATAGGCTCGGGTCTGAACACTATCTCACTTAACAGTAAGCGATGAAGTGGTCGACGTTGGAGCACTCTTGCCTAGAAGCAACGTATTCCCTCTTGAATTTAAGACTTTATAATTATTGTTGTAGCGTTTGCTATTACTAGACTAATTGCTTTATATTATTTTGCATTGTATGTGAATATTTTGTATCATCTTCTCCTATTGCCATTATATATTACTAGTTTTTGTCTGCGCGGCTTCGCTCACACTCTTCCCTACTATACTCTACTCTACCCTACTTTACCCTAATCTACCCTACTCTACCCTACGCTACCCTACCCTATCCAACTCTACCCTACTCTACACTACTCTACACTACTCTACTCTACTCTACACTACTTTACACTACTCTACACTACTCTACACTACTCTACACTACTCTACACTACTCTACCAAACTTCACATGAACCATCTACTAAAAAGTCCGAACAAAGCCTAAACATTTGGTTTGGATAGGTGAGCCCGTTCTTGAGTTATAAAATTACAACGTAAAGTGGCATTGATTTTTATATTTAGAGATGTTTGTACACTGACAGACGACAGTCCTAAATCTATCTTTTTTCATACGGTCCATTTTAAAAGGTTGCCAGCACACTTGCCTATAAGAGATTGCTCTGTGCGATAAGGCCATACATTGTACATTTGTTTTTATAAATTTTAATATTTGTCCTGTATTTTTACGAGGTATACAATAAAGAAAATAATAAATAAGTCCTCAGTATGATGGACGATAATTTTGAAACAAAGTATCAGTATTTTATGACTCGTAAAACTTAATGTTATTTTTCACATTTCAACTGTTTTAACTGATGAGGCGAGGATTTCCAGACTGTTGCTGGTTCAAATTAATAAATATGAAAGTACTTACATCCGTCGTCGTACAGAAGGTAGGTTATGTTGAATATTGTAAGAGTTTTTATGATAATTAAGTCTTTTTAGGGTTCCGTAGCCAAATGGCAAAAAACGGAACCCTTATAGTTTCGTCATGTCTGTCTGTCTGTCTATCTGTCCGTCCTTATGTCACAGCCACTTTTTTCTGAAACTATAAGAGCTATACTGTTGAAACTTAGTAAGTAGATGTATTCTGTAAACCGTTTTAAGATTTTTACAGAAAAATAGAAAAAAAAGGAATAAATTATACTTAGAACTGAAAATCAACATTGTGTGGGGTATCTATGGATACGTCTACAAAAATGATATTGAGGACTTTAATATCATTTTTTTCTAAATTGAATAGTTTACGCGAGAGACACTTCCAAATTGGTAAAATGTGTGCCCTCCCCCTGTAACTTCTAAAATAAGAGAATGATAAAACTAAAAAAAATAAATGATGTACATTACCTTGTAAACTACCAACAAAAATTGGTTTGAATGAGATCTAGTAACCAGTTTTTTTTAATACGTCATAAATCTAAAAAAATACACTATTATTAAAACATCGATCAAAGTTACAATGAACTACAAGAACTTTTATATTATGTTACTTGCTGCTACGGAACCCTCCATGGGCGAGTCCGACTCGCACTTGGCCGGTTTTTTTTGTTCACTGGAACAACTTACTTGATTATATTGAAGGGATTTTTATAGATATATTAAAAATAACAAATAATATAAAATTTGTTAACTCAAAGTGCATGTAATAAGTACGTTAGTGCAATGATTATATAATGATTAAAAGTTTTCCAAGTGAACTTCAAGTTTTTTTGATGTGTGTAAGTGTTCTAAATAATGTTTTAAACTAATTAAGCATAACCCATAAAAATTGCTCCCTAATAAATGAATGCAAGATTGAAACGATTGTTACTTGGGACCATTTTTTTTAAAGACCTTGTTCTAAAAATACATTTGCTAGTGCCAGCAAAACGATGTCATAAGAACTAAAACCCCTCAAATGATTTGCACAGGTGTAGTAAATACCATATCAGTTCATTTCGCTTCTCACCCGGAAATAAGGTTTCGCATCAAAACGGGTATCAGAAAAGACCAGAAGTTCAGTTCCTTGCAGTAACAACAGCTGGCTGCAAAAAATTGGGGATCTTAGCAAAGGTGTGACGGTACTTCACGCTGGAACAGCTGTGATTAGCTGTTCCGGGGTGAAGTACTGTACCAGCGCAGCGCGTAGTTCTCTTTATAAAGCAAGTTTGATCATGTATGGAGTACTGCTCTCATCTTTGAGATGGGTCGGCTAAATATCATCTTGATGCATTAGTGTCGATTGAGAAGCACGCAAAGAAGACCATCGGCACTTGTCGAGCCGAAACTCCAAAGTGAGCATTGACGCCGAGTTGCTATCCTGTCGGTTTCCTATCGTTTACATTTAGGGAATGTGTACTGGACAATGAAATTAGATTGTGCAATTACAATCTAATTCCGCCAAGTTCGTTCCGTCTTCGGACCAATAGATGTACAGAGTTGATCCATCGGTACATGGTACATACGTACAAAGCGTTTTGGGAATACCTACATTGTGCGAACAGCTAAGGAGTCGAATTCCCTGCCGGAATCTGAGCCTCTCGGAGTAGAATTCCTGATAGCTACAACTAAGGGGTCTTTAAGTCAACAGAGAATAGCTTACTTCTAGATAAGCGTGCTCCTTTGTCGACCACATCATCGCTTACCATCAGGCGAGATCGGGGTCAAGCGCGGGCCTATCCATAATAAAAAAAAGAAGTAACGCTTACGTAAGCGCGATTGCGATCGTAACGCGAATGGAACAAACAATTGAGAGTATATTACGGTGGCTCACGTCACTTACCGCACGTGGGTGTGGTGCGATGTTGAGTGAAGCGAAGGGATCGTGGTTTGATATTCTCGCGCACACTCTATCACACGCTAGAGTTGTTTTATATAAATGGTAGCTAAAGCAGTGACTTCACACGCACGTAGGACCTTATAATAATATTTTGACAGATATCTCCTGGAGTGTTGCACACGGTCCAACGGATTGACGTGTTCATACAAAAAACACAAACAAATGATAGTCGCAAATTCACTTCTACTAGTACGTGAAGCATGTCTATGTATGCATTTTTGCTTGTCGTACAGACTCACCCTTCTGCGCTACTCGTATTATGTGTATCGGGTATCAGTAAGTTCACCCCATATTACATCATACTACCATATTTCTCCGAGATCATTCGGATTCCATTTGTGACATATGTCCTTCACTTTTATTTATAGGAAAGAAAACATAGAAAACTTTCTTCCATTTTTTTTCGTATGGTAAAGTTGTCACCAGAGAGTGATTTATCGCAAGATTCTACGCAAGCAAGTGAGTCCCTAACAGCAGTTATGGCTAACTGCTGTCAACCTACAGTCTTTTTACCTTGTTCAATATCAGTCAGTTTTTCGTCTTATTAGGAAGTTTTTTAGGACAACTGTCTAAAATACTATATCAGCAGATTGGAGACAGGTACTTAGGCAATTTTGACGTTCAAAAAATGCTAAAATTTCATCTTATTGAACATTATTTTGTGCTAGAATTTTTGGTCTAAAAATATACGTAGACAAACGCATATTTTACTGAGAGTAGTATATTTAGATTTGACTACTGAATCAATATCAGTTATTTTAGAAATAGGTAATTTGGTTACCTTAAAACAATCAAGAATTAAATTAGGATAATAAAATTTAATTCTATGATAAAATTAATAATAAGTCTTGATTGTGCTGTAAGATATTTTAGTGTGTGCAAATAGGTACTAAATATAGATGCGCTACAAATGTACTTAGTGCGTCGATACCAAAGTGCATTAAAGTAAAATTTAATTGCTTGATTGTAACATAATTTTCTAATTATCCGTTCTCCAAGTACGTCAAGTTAACTGCTTATCCTCTGGGCACAGGCACAGTGGAGGTGTCCCCGCTTGAGCGGAGCATCGCCGTGCCCTCGTGGGGGTGATCGGCGGCGGCGATATCTTTAGCCGTACATTGATAAAGGCCATCGTCTGGATGGGCATGCTGTAATTATGGCGGTAAGTCCCCTCTTTGAGGCGTGGCTGGAAAGACCTCACGGCGTCCTCACCTTCCGCATGACGCAGGTCCTCACCGTACATGGTCAGTTCGGGAGTTTCCGGCCACTATAGGCGCGGGCTTACGGAAGGCGAGCAATGGGTAGCCTGCCGTCCAACCGTCCGATAATCGTCCGGACCGACCCCAAGTTTTCGGCAGCGCGTGGGGTTCCACGCGCGCCTCAAGGATTTGTCAACAACCGTAGGGGCCCAGCAGGGTCGTAGCCTACTGTGGCCATGGATGACGCGAAAGAGATCTCCGGGACCCTGGAACAATGGCAAAGAAGGAAGAGGAGTGGGTTTTTAGTCAGTAAAAGTCACTGGAGCGAGAAGGAGTGGCAGGCTTCGTACTTCGTACCGCATAACAGTCAATGAATGTAGCATATCTTTTGATGTAATCAACCGATTGCGATGACATAAATCCTAAATCCAGTTTTACACAATTTTAATGTATAAAAGTTATCTACATCGATTTCGTATATTTAACGTGATGCACGCACAACTAAAAACTTCTATAGATTTATTAATTGTATAGATTGGGTGTATACACACACTCTGTGCATTATTCCCGTTAATTATTAATTTGTTCATTTGTTTTTACATATTTACTTTTTATCATAGCAAATTACAACTGAGCACTGAAAAGTTAATGACTCATGAAATTGGGTGGATCTTTTGTGACTCGACAGGTATGGAGACTGGTCTAACCTGGCTGAATATAAATCAATCACGGGCCTAGCTTTTTCCCAGCTAGATTGCGGTCGGCTCTCAGTCCAGTAACTAGAAGCAGCGGGATATCGATATTTTACGTGGAGAGACTTCCATTTGACTTCCAAAAGCGAATTACTGGGAAATACTGATAGAATATAGTTCGATAAATCTATGTATCAATAAATCTATTTATTACACCGCTAAATTTTAATCGTTTTAATCCCGTGGAGGGTCAGTACCTTTTTTTCAAAACTCGTATTAATTTACGCATGCACGAAATTAATTTCTTGAAGAAAACCGTTTAGGTCATTGAACTCGCTCTGCTGATTTTTTTTTTTATTTATTTTATCTTTACAAATCGATAGTGTTTCATGTACCGAATCGACCCTCCACGTGATTAAAACGATTAAAATTTAGCGGTGTATATGTATGTGTGTATACCGGTTGAAAAAGTGGCCATGCCAGCATATGCTGAGTTAGGCGCCCTTTTGGCCTTGCACAGATTTTAAAGTGTTTCCTATTATTTATATTATCGGATTCTACTGTATGTGTGAGGTACGAATAAAAGTTTTTTCTTTCTTTCTTTCTTTCTTTCTTTCTTTCTCCATGTAAAACCACTTTTTTAGTGGGAAATCATCAAATAATTTTTCTGTAGTCTGGGTTGAGCGTGAAATCACGTCAGACTATCTGTTAGGGCCACGGGGATTTTCTGTAAAGAAAACCCGTGGTTACATGGTTCCCACGATAAAAAAAAAAACTTACTATAAATTTCTAATACCCTCGAGGTAAACAGGCTTGAAATTTAACAGGCCTTTGAAAGACCCACACAATGCTCGCTTCGTTCAGCGTAGAGTTTCATTATCAAATTAAAAGTTTTTATTTTTGTTTTTACAGCGCTCCTCTCGGAGCTAGGCTCAATCGCCCGGTGGCACTCGCACAGTTCGGCCACAGAAAAGATAGGTACAGAAGACAATCTCATGTATGTACTTCACTTTTTCTACCTACCTGCCGAGGCGCTCCGAGATATCGTGACCGTGAGCGGTGTCTATGTGTGCGTTGCTCGAGCGCACTTTGTAGGTAGATTAACTACTGTACGTAAATATTTTGTGGTTCGGCGCAATACGCTGACCTTAGCGCGACCGTAGAGTGTAGGTATGAAAAGTGACGTACAGTTGCCATCACGAATCTTGAGCGCTTGGCGTTAGAGTGGGGATCGATTTACGCATTCCATACATTGGCGAGCCAATCGTCTTCGTTGTTAGATACATGCAGCAACGCAGTGAACGAATGAGGAGTGAGGACTATGACGCGATGTTGCGGCCAGCCAATCACTGACACTCCCCGCCCCCGCGTCGCACTTCGCACCACTAAAGAGACAGAATATTTGACTTCTGCGCAAGTGTTAAAGATCAGTGATGGCAACTGTACATATATGAAATTAACTTCTGTACCTATCTATTTTGTGGCATTATGCTGTAAACCGAATGCGTGGTCACTGCCGCCGTAAAGGGCTTAGCCAAGATAATGAATTAATAAAACAACAAGTAGGACGTAATTTAATTAATTAGTTTAATTTTGCTGACCTTGTAGACAAGGATATAATGAAGGTGCAAGGAAAGAAAAAATATGTAAATGAAAGCGAAAAGATATAAATTTCCTTTTGAAAACGACAAAGTTAGACAGAATTTAATGGGTAATTTATGTTTTCATTTGGAAATGAAAAAAATCACCCTTACCAATTTTTTTTTTACTGGGTTGGCTTGAGTTTGACTACTGTCTTACATGATGGTAAGCGATGATGTGGCCATTTGGCCAACTACGGAGCACGCTTGCCTAAAAGTAACCTATTCACTCTTCGCACCCTAAGGTCGCTTTCAATTTATGCGGTTTTTGACTGCCTGCTGCAAAGCCGTACTTTTCATAAAAAGTGCGCGGTGCGGAGACCGTACGGTAAACGATTGACAACAGGACGACAACGTTACAAGCACCACGTGTTCAATTCGGTGTTGAATATTGCCGCTTTGAATGGATGCATATCACTGATATACAAACGTACGGTAGCCAAATACATTTTCAATTTAGGCGCTTGTTGTCAGGCTGCTAACGTATTGCAAGTCGCCGGTCGCAGCACGGTAAACGTGCGGCAGCGGTCCGAAATAAAACGTCTAAATTGAAAGCACCCTTAGCTTCCTTAGGGTCTAAACAGACGGACCGCATTTCAACTGCAATCCAATCGCAAATTGCAGTTTTAGTGCAGTTTGAATGCTGTTGACACGACTGCAATAGAAGTGCGGTTAAACTGCAATTTACGGTTGGATTGCAGTTGAAATGCGATCCGTCTGTTTAGACCATTAGCTGTCGGAAAATACAGACTCCGGCAGATATTCTTAATGCTGTCAAAACAATCCTTTAATTCCTAATATAAAATAGTATTTACAATACAGTACAGTAATAACAGTATAGTTTTTTTTTTTAAATAAATAGTATTTTTTTTATTTTTTTTTATTTAATATAGTATTTTATGTATCTTTCAATCAAAGTAACACGAAATTCTGAACTCGATATCATTTGGTTCCAGTTTTCTTTTAAGTATAAAATCCCGGGTCTTGTACACCGAACTATCCTTGTTATCCCGAAAGTTTTAACGACACTTTGATACAATATTTGTAATAGATACTTCTGACATGCAGTAAGTAAAAGAAGTCTGTCTTCACTTTATACAGTATGTTCGAAGTTGATGTTAAGAGTTAATAGAATCATTCTTAACATTATTTCTTCCTTTCACAAAATACAACTGAGCGTCCGTTTGTCACCGCAGGGATCCAACAGAATATCAGCGTCAGGTATTTTGCCTGACACACGCTGAGCTGGGCTCCCATTTGGTGCAACATTGAGATGCACACCGCACTATTTTTTTTTTTTTTTGAGTATTTCAAGTACCCACCCCATAAGTGTCATTTTAAATATCTTGTTTTTTTTTTGTTTTTAATGTTATCATCATTTTATTTTTGTGTTTTATTTGGCTTGTAAATATTTTTTTATTTGTTTTTATTTTTGTTGTTTGTATTGGTGTAGGTGTATTTTTTTTTTTTTATAATTTAGTTGTGCTTTTGTGTGCATTTTGTGTTGCAACAAATTATTTTTTTTATCTATCTATCTATCTATTGCATGAAGTGTAGATGAGAATATTGAGATGGGTGTGTGGAGTGATGAGAATGGATAAAGTGCGCCTCATCGATTGGATTTGACGATTGCATCACTGCTTACCATCAGGTGGGATCGCAGTCAAGCACTAGAATATACCAATAAAAAAAAAAGTGAAATGTTGTCAAAACGGTGAAGGAAAACATCGTGAGGAAACTGGCATGTCCTAGAACCAAAAATTCAAAGACATTATGTGACATTCACGAACCCGCACTGGGCCCCGTGGTGGATTACGGCCCATTTCCTCTCCCAGATAGGAGACCTGAGATCCAACAGTGGGAACATTAAACAGGGTGATGATGATGATAGCTGGAATGTGGAAAGCTATCGTTTGTTTTGGACCTTCTCATGTGCTTATGGTGTTTATTGGGGTTTTAATGAGGTAAGAAACCTATACTTCCTGATCTTTTCACAAAAGGTCGATGATGGCGAATGAGATGGCGAGTTACCGATTGCTCGACGTCCATAAGCCCGCTTCTGCCGTGGCTGGTCGGGGTCAGAATCTGGGCGGCAAGGGCGTGAGGGCATACTTTCCCTCACGCGTAATGCCTCTTCCTTTGCTAGCATTACTGCTTCGCAGAAGAAGGCCACCGCCCGCCATTCCTCCTCGCTTTGGACCATAGCCCGAACCAGGGCTTGGCGCGAGAGGTTGCTGCTGCCGCTCGCCTCCACAAGGACACGGCGGTGCTCCGCGGGTCATACCTCCACCGTATGCTAAACCGTATCCTCCAGGCGGTCCACACAATGGTGACACCCGGGTGGGGTGTTTCTACAACCTGAATCCGATGCAGGAACTTCCAGAACTTGCCGTGAGGATCTTGCGGAAGGTGAGAACACCACCATAGTTATGGTGTGCATTACATACCTACTTTCTATAGGAGTAAATAACTAGACATCCGGCTGTCAGTAAAGACCGAGCCCAAATCGTCGACAGCGCGGCGTGTAGTGTTCAAGTTCAAAATGTATCTCAAAAAAAAGTTATCAGCGAAACCATACCCCAGTAGGGTCGATGCCAATTTGGGCCACGCGGAAATTTCTGAAAGGGATGCCGTGGTTCTGACAGGCAACCAGCAACTGAAGGATACAGGTGGTTTTAGTCAGTAAAA
Source organism: Mythimna albipuncta (assembly GCA_929112965.1). Classification (NCBI taxonomy): domain Eukaryota; kingdom Metazoa; phylum Arthropoda; class Insecta; order Lepidoptera; family Noctuidae; genus Mythimna; species Mythimna albipuncta. The sequence continues at coordinate 7,994,239 of OV815973.1, forward strand.
GCCTTATACGCCCTCTCGTTCCACCATATACCGTAAGAAATCATTGGACGATTTTCCACATAAAAAGGTTCTTTGAGAAGAAGAATATTTTATTGTATTAGGTGTACGTGTTCATAAAAATTAGGTAAATTTATTTAGAAAAGACCCTCAAAAAGTATGGTTTGCAATGGAATTTGAACTTTGTCCTGTAAGACGTAGAAGTTTTTGTTCCGTGATGTCTTGAATTGAATTGATTAGGATATTTAAACAAATCTGTCCCGCACAAGAATCTTGTCCGTAGGATATATAAAATCTTTGGTCCCGCACTACACCATAGACAGCTATAAATCAATCCTAAATTCAAAGGAGTGTTCCAAATTCAGTTAGAACTATTTTTCTGCTAGCCAGCCCGCATGCTGTAAAGAAATCAACCTTTATAGATAGAAAGATAGATAGATAAACAGTTTATTTACGCGTTGAAGACGCAAACTTAAAAGTAGGTAACAGAACATAACATCAAAATAGGGAAGATATGCGTCTCCTCCGCGCAAAACGGCCGAACGCTCAGCATAAAGCTGCGGCCTCACGCATAATGCGTTGAGCTCACAGCGCTGGTTTTCAGCGTGGGCCGGTCGCTGTGTGTATAGGATACTCTTTCACAGTTATGACGGTACGGTCAGCGTAATGGTTGAGGGATAGGTTGCTGCGCTGTGTAACGCGGGTTCGATTTCCGTATGAAACAAACAATTTCTTGTACGGCCTACAGATAGTGGTTCCGGGTCTGGAAGTGTTCTATGTATGTGACTTTATAATATGATTGAGCACCCACGATACCATAAAACGGGGTGAATAGAAACGCAGGGGTGAAAAGAAACAAAACTTTGGTTTGATTTTTCACTTTGATACCATATTATTGGCTTCTAACAAAGCATCGACAAATCGACAATTTTAGATTAACAATTCATTAATAAATTGATATAGTTAAATGCTGCAAAAAATATCCTCCTTGAAGTTTTGTCTCTATTCACCCCTGAGTTTCTATTGACCCCATTTGACTGTACACGAGTTATTTCTAGTGAGGGGCAAAGTTATGAAAATTAGATTTCCCTTGGATGTACAAATATGACATAATATACCTAATATTGTACAGAAGCTACTGCCTGAACTTTCAGAATCAGGTAAAACAATAATTTTATCAACTTTGTAGCCATCAAATTAAGCCAAACTTGATTTCAGACTAAGCACTAACTGCGAATTCACATCCAATTAGCAACATAAACGTCACGCTGAGTTCATTTTGAAGTAGCACGGAGTGTACTACACAATTTAGCCTCATTTATCTTCTCGGACGTATAGCAGTCATATTTGTACGGAAGGAGGTAAAAAATCGAGTAAAGTGTGTGGCACACTAATGGTTCCGTACACGGTGTTAATTCTTTTTCTTAGTCTTTACTAGGGTTCCTGCCTAGCTTCGTATGAGTGTTAGTAACGTTTGAAGAGATTGATTGTTGAGAATTGCATGAAAATCTGAATGAGAAAGAAAGAAAGAAAAACTTTTATCCGTGCCTCACGCAATAATATAAACTAAAAATACACAATGAAAAGAAAAAAAGAAAGATATAATCAGTGCGAGGCCAAAAAGGCACCTAACTCAGCTGATTAGTATAGTTTTTGAGTTTATCGCGTATATAAAAACAAACACGGTAGGGGACGTAGTTTTAAATCCACTCAAAGTATAAAAAAAAACCTATTTAACAGGACAGCTGATGTACAGTCTGAAGTCAAAAGTGCAGTTACACACTACCAATGATAAAATGCTTAAAATTTCTATGTTGAAAAGAGGCCACGACAGAATAAACTAGGTGGTTTTAGACCATTGGTTACTTCTAGGTAAGCGTGTTCCAACGTCGACCACATCACTCCTTAGTATCAGGTGAGATTGTGGTGAAACACGAGCCTATCTACAATAAACTGACGGTTTTTCCATAGACATACTTTACATGCAGAACCCTAAAAACGCGGGCTAAGTAAAGACGCTAAATTAACTAGTTACATAAAAGTGAAAAACGACGCTCGCTAGGAACCCGACCAGAACCGTGGGCTGTATTTCTCAGCAGTATTTTATAAGCGAGTTTTGCTCATCTCTGATCATTTGTCCATGTAATTGCAAACACTTTGCCTCAGTGTGACGCGACGCCTTGTTTTAAAAGGAACCTCTTTTTGTGTACCTCTGATTCTTCACGCGATTAGATTGCCTATGAAGAGAAGTAATACGAAATGCTTGTAATTTATTCAAGTTTAGTTTTGTGTAATATTTTTCTACTAAGATAAATATAGCAACATTACTTTTATGAAAATATCTGTGCGAGTTTTGTTTTTGCGGCCGTATTTCATGATTTACATACGTTTATGACGTCATTAAGGCCCTAAATGTTGTACTTAGGGTTATATTTCTTGCTGAAACAATTCTGGCCCTCAATTACGAATTCCATCAATGTACAAAATTCTCTGTTTAATCGAATGGTTGGGTCATAATCGGCCTTAATAATGTTCTCACTACTGGGACTTAGGCCTTTTCTCGAGGAGAGGGAATGGGGCGTAATCCAACGCGCGGGCGTACTGTAGGTGGATATCAAATAAGTTTAAATTTTTGGTTCTAGGACATAGGCTGCTGCTTTCCTCATGCCATTTTCCTTCATTGTTTTGAGTGCAGTGGAATGAAAACTGACTGAAACCACGTCGTAATACTCGTAAGGTGGAGCCATTACGGCTCTCTCTGCTTTATATTTGGTATCTGAGAAATTAAAAAATAAAATAATTTCTTAAGTAATGTCCATAATATAAAACACATTAAGACCTGTCATAAATAATTATATAAGAAGTTTATATTTTTCCCTGGAACACTTTCAGGAGACAGACGTCTTATGCTTCCTACTTTGACTTATTCAATTAATTTTCGGAGAACCTTCAAGAAAATTTATCGTGTCTGTCGAAGCTCTAAATATGTCTTAATTTTGAAGAAGTTATTACGTTCTTGTCAATCACATTTCCCTTAAACGTCGAAGGAGAATGAAAGAGCATTATAATTATAATAATTTATCCAAGCATTTTGTAGAGGCTTTTCTTTAAAATAAGACACCTGTAACAGGACACCTTACTCTTCCATATACAGGTTGATTTGTAAAATACTGGTAACTTCTCTGGACTATCTTACTAACATCCTATACAACAACTTTTGTTCTATGACTTTTTATATAAGGTAACTGGTAATAAGTGTACGATATTTAAGCACGTGATTGTGCTTAAATCACGTGCAACCAATAACTTTTACCCCGTCCGGTAACCGTCCGGACCAAGCCCAAGTCGTCGACGGCGCGCGCTGTTCCCGCGCGCCTCAAGGAGTTGTCAGCAACAGCAGGGACCCAGCCGGGTCGAAGCCTACTGGGGCCAGGGTTATCCGAAAGGGCGGTCGAGCCCCGGTATGAAGGCTAGAAGGAACGGGGTGGGTCTTTTAGTCAGTAAGAGTCTGACACTATCTCCCGCTCCGCCCAAGGGCGGGGGATGTCAATGCATGATTTTTCCCACCATAAAAAAAAGCAAATATTTCAAATAGTTTTATTTGCTTTTTTAGAACTTACATAGTTTAATGTAAGTCATAAATGAAATATTTATTTGATGTGCTTAAACTGGATAGCTTTTTTTTCAAGGTTTCGTTGGTGCTTGACGAAGATATGGCTTCATTTCAAAATGGTTAGGTAGACAATACTTAAAAAAAAAAAATTTCGAGACCCAAAAATACCACGTTGCTCATTTTGAATTAAAATGTTACAAAATATGTTTGCCTTTAAATATTTCGGTAACGTGATATTTTAAGACACCACATATAAGTCACGTAGTACGAGTAATGTACCTACTAACAAACCATGGGTCTTGACACCGAACATTTTTTTTAATTACACTTTTGTGTGCTAAAGAACCTTTACCCTTTTCTATGGTTGGAAATCATCTAATGCATTCTCGCTTTAAGGTCGAGAAGGGAGCTCATGTCAGACTTTTACTGACTGAAACCACACCTATGTTTCTGCAGTGGCCTTTTGCATTCTAAGACCATGAGTAACCCCACGGCCTTAGCAGGCATCGGCCCTGCTAGCCCTTTTTTTATGGTGGGAAAAATCATGCATTGACATCTCCCGCCCTTGGGCGGAGCGGGAGATAATGTCAGACTCTTACTGACTAAAAGACCCACCCCGTTCCTTCTAGCCTTCATACCGGGGCTCGAGCGCCCTTTCGGATAATCCTGGCCCCAGTAGGCTTCGACCCGGCTGGGTCCCTGCTGTTGCTGACAACTCCTTGAGGCGCACGGGAACAGTGCGCGCCGTCGACTACTTGGGCTTGGTCCGGACAGTTACTGGACGGCCGGACAGCGAGCTACCCATTGCTCACTGTCCGCAAGCCCGCGTCTACGTCGGCCGGAAATCGGAATCAGAATCCCGGCAACGGCGGCGGCGATAACGCCGTTGCCTGATGCGTTCGGCCTCCTCCTTTGCGAGCATTACTGCTTCGCAGAAGTCGGCGACCGCCTGCCACTCCTCCTCGCTCCGGACCATGGCCTCAACCAAGGCCCGGCGCGAGAGGTCTCCGCCGCCGATCGCCCCCACGAGGGCACGGCGATGCTCCGCCCAAGCAGGGCACACCTCGACTGTGTGCTCCACCGTGTCATCCGGGCGTTCCGCACAGTGGCGACACCCGGGCGTGGCCCTGCTGGCCCTTATGGTTTTCCCACATCTCTTTGAGGCGTGGGGAGAAAACTACACGCCGTTAATGACTCAGTTCTTATAAAAAGAGTAGAGGCTCGAGCGCCCTTTCGGATAACTCTGGCACCAGTAGGCTTCGACCCGGCTGGGTCCCTGCTGTTGCTGACAACTCCTTGAGGCACGCGGGAACAATGCGCGCCGTCGACGATTTGGGCTTGTTCCGGAAAGTTAACGGTCGGCCGGACAGCGAGCTACCCATTGCTCACTGTCCGCAAGCCCGCGCCTACGTTGTCTGGAAATCGGGATCGGAATCCCGGTGGCAGTGAGAGCGCCATTGCCGATGTGGTCGGCCTCCTCCTTAGCGAGCATTACTGCTTCTCAGAAGTCGGCGACCGCCTGCCACTCCTCTTCGCTCCGGACCATGGCCTCAACCAAGGCCTGGCGCGAGAGGTCTCCGCCGAGGGGTCTTAAACCTGTGTTTCTCAATTCCCTTTTCCATCAATATCGTCTCAAGAACACGTCTAACTTAAATCCTTAGCGGGTATCCGTCGGTGGTTTACATCCGTTGCGAATAACCGTTTGGTGTATTCACCAAGATTTAATTTGATGTCAGTATCGTTTTGAAAGATACTTTATTTATTACTTTATGACACGCACAAATTTTTATAAGCAAAGAAATATACAATTAAGAAGAAACAAACAGAGAACGCATTAACCTGTCAATCGTGATAATGACAGACACAATTGAAAGACAATAGGTGCGCGAACGCCGGCGTTCGCTTGGTGTTTAATGAATTAAGAAAAGGCCACGAGCTCCAAACGTGGCAAAACCCACTACTATTATCTTGGTGGCCCAAAGTACCTTCTGTATGTCACAGATACAGGTATATTCTGTATTCTCTAAAACACCTTTCCTTTAGGCTGATTTTTAGCAAACAATTTTTAATGAGTTATCCTTACGAAAAACTTTCGCCAACATCGTATTTAGCAACTATTAATATTGTATGTCTTATCCCTACACATTTATATTACGATTATTTCTAAATGACGAGCCAACATTTACAAGAGCCCAAACATACTATAGAATAAAATAAACTATATTGTATACCAAAAAAGTAACACAACTTATACATTAACTTAAATCTATGGGTATAATGGCGGTCTTATCGCTAACACTGATATCAACCAGACAATCGTAGGATGGATCGTAAGAACTTAAAGTAAATAAGTAAGTGTATAAAAGAGGAAATCTGTCACAATGCCGGGCTATCAATTCCCCTTTGGGAGGACCCATCTCTTCGAGCTGTTCTATTAATTTAATTAAACAGTCAATATTAGAAGTAGGATTGATAAACCTGCTTTAATAGAAATGGTCCTTCCCGTGGGAATACCAAAACGGTGATAAGAGAATTCTCAAGGAGACGTCTGCTTGCTATTCCGGATTTTTTGCTTTCAGTGTTTTTCCAAAGGGGCTGCGTTTTGAGAAGGTTGTAAATTGAACCTATCTTGTTGGTCGATTTTTCCAAATAAAGTAGAACAATGGGGAAGTTTTACCACAAAACTGAGTTTTAGGACTTCTTTTCAGACGGCATATCCTGGTACTGACTTTTTTTTTGTTGTTAAAATCATCCATTGACATCCCCCGCTCTTGGACGGAGCGGGAGATAGTGTCAGACTTTAACTGACTAAAATCCCACTCCCGTTCCTTAGTTGCCTTTCGCACTGGGGTCGAATCTTCTTTTCAAAAACAAATTCCCCAGCTGGTATTAACTTAAAAGCGTTCTTTGTGTCTCCGAGCAATCATTGTTAAAAATCGAGATTTTTGACAGATTGAAACCGCAATGCAGATGAGTATAATTAATCTGTATAACTATAGAATTTTCCCAACCATACAGCTTTGTTTTTGGCCTCAATTTCAGCCTAATAACAGAGCTGTACAGTTTGCCAATTACTGGTCAGAAAAAAAAACTGTTTGAGTACATAGACACGAATAAAAGAAGAAGGTTCCTGTATCGGATGCAGAGATTGACCACCATATTACTGGGTTGTGGATGTCAATCCATGTAAAATGACTGATTGATTGATCAGGTGACAGAACATTCCTTTGCAAAATTGTTGCTAGAGTTTTTAGGCTTCTGAATATCCATAAAGACTGTTAAACATCTGCAAATAACAGCTGGAACCAACAGCATAGCGTATTTTTCGAAACATGGAGGAATAACGGTTTGTTTAGATGATCTACAAGCCAGCCTTTGCAATCATTGCTTAACTTTGGAGATTGTTATGCAAATGAAAAAGTTTCTTAAATATATCGACATACTTTCGATGCCATCGTGCGTATTGTCAGTGATGATATAATTAAGAAAGGACTACGTTCGGAGATACCTTGCGTGATCGCATCAGGAATGAAGACATGAAAACCAAGATTACCGACGTAGCCCGAAGAATCGCCAAACTTAAGTGGCAGTGGACAGGACACATTGCTCGCAGAAAAGATGGCCGTCGGAGCCGAAAAGTTCTAGAGTAGACGGAAGACGCAGCGCTAGAAGGCCTGCCACAAGGCTGACCGATGACCTGGGGCCTAAGTCTGCTATTTTTATAAATTCGTAATTCCAACACGATCCCATTGTCATTTTGCTAAAAGTTTGTAATCTGCTATCAGTAATCTCATAATGATCGATCAGTGATCTGTCAATGGTCTTGTATAAAATTGTGGTAGAATGACAATATCGAGCTTAATAAAAGCACTATTTGCGCAATGACGTCGTAATGGTAGGTCACTTATCAAAGAAACTGACAAAATGTTTGCAGATTACCGCATACGTCAGATATTCATTTGTCATTAAGTACGAGATTACCATTCTATGTCATTTCTTTCAATGGAGTTTCAGTGGTTGGCCATCGGAAACTCATAATGACGCCATTATATTAGTAGACTAGCGACCCGCCCCGGCTTCGATTCAATTTATTAATTTTTTATTCAATTTATTATTCAATTCAAGGTATTTAATTGGTTAAGGATTTATGCTGTATTGGTTAAAATCGCTTCGAAAATTAGCCATTATTTGTCGTAAAAAGTAAATGACAAAAAAAAGTTATTGTGGGTTATCCATAAGAGATAGACATATACCATCACGGACTTTTCTGTAGATCTTTTCAATGTGTACAATACTTAGTACATTATTTTGATAAAACTCGTAGGGTTCAGCCTGCGTTTGCAATGTAAGCGGAAAAAAAATAATTATTTACGACATCACATTAGAAACCTCAAAAATAACAGTACTTCTCCACTGTTTAATGGAAGTTATTATACATATAAACCTTCCTCTTGAATCACTCTGTCTATTAAAAAAAACCGCATCAAAATCCGTTGCGTAGTTTCAAAGATTTAAGCATACAAAGGGACATAGGGACAGAGAAAGCGACTTTGTTTCATACTATGTAGTGATTACCAAAACTTGTCAAAATCAACAATTATGAAATCAGTGATAGACCATTCTGACACTACTGTAATACCAGACTTGCCTCAGGTCTGTTGCAGGAATTCGAATTATGCGACACGCACAGAATTAGTTATTGTGGCGTCACTTGGGGGAGACCTATGCCAAACAGTGGACGTCTTTCGGCTGAAATGATGATAATAATGGTGACGACATACCTTCTTAAATCGTCAATTTGACCCCCCATAGGAAAAATAAAGCTTTGCAGGTACACTCATCAAAAAGATGTAACAAAATATTTTTCTGTGTCCTCCAAATTGCCCTTTTTGAGAGAAGAAGAGGCCATTATTTCCCTCCTTTGTGATAACGAGGTTACTTCAAGTTCGTAAGTGACACCCGCGACTGCCTCCATTACGAAGCAAGTCAAGGTGACGCGAATAAATAATATAAAGTACAAGTTATATTACCAAGTTTAGTACTAAGGGCGTATTTAGTGTGAATAAGTTATCTTAATGTGTTGCAACTGTGAAGAATTGGGCAATGGGGATGGCTGTAAATTTCACTGATAAATAACATTCTGTAAGTTTATGGTCTGTTTTGGTGGGTAAAAATTATCTAAATGACATCCCACGTCCTTGGGCGGAGCGGGAGATAGTGTCAGACTCTTACTGACTAAAAAACACACCCCGTTTCTTCGTGCCTTTTATGCCGGGGCTGAGCTACCCTGGCCCCAGTAGGCTTCGACCCAGCTGGACCCGCTTGTTGCTGACAACTCCTTGTAAGTTTATGGTGTTAATGATGATGGAAGGTTTTAATTGTCTTTTTAGGGTTCAGTACCTCATTTGAAAAAAATGAAATCCTTATCCTTATAAAAGGATCCTTCTGTTAAGACCATTTTGCTCCGGACACATGAAGGTATCAACCTGAATGAAATGAAATACTCAAGTCTCTTACTCTTTTTTATGGGAAATCATCCAATAACTTCTCTCGCTCTATAATGGAGCGAGTGTCAGACATTTACTGACTCCATCATCATTTCAGTCGATATAAGTCCACTGTTGGACATAGATCTCCTCCGAGTGTCGCCACATTAAACGATCCCGTGCGTCTCGCATCCATCGGTTTCCCGCAAGGTCATTGGTCCACCTTGTAGGAGGCCTTCCAACGCTGCGTCTTCCGAGTTCCGGTACGCGTACCGCAAAACTAAATCCATACCGTTCTTTATTTGCCCCATTCAGATTATCCATGAAACACCTTGGAGCAATGATTAGATCAAATTTCTAATTCTATACAATCAAAAGATAAGTGCTCCGTTTATGGATCATATTTTGAAGCTCGCAGGGAATCAAAACATACAAGAGTCTTTCTGTTCACCTAGCATAGCATAGCATAGTCGGCCTTATAACGTTCCCACTGCTGGGACCCAGTCTTCCTCTCTAAGAGAAGGAATGGGCCGTAATCCACCACGTGGGCCCAGTACGGGTTGGTGGGTGACATATGTCTTCGAATTTTATGCTTCTAGTACAGGCCGGTTGACCTGTAATTCGGCAAGAAGTAAAGCAGCAAAAATCCAAAAACCAGTAAAAAGTAAATCTCCTTTGTAGGAAGCCTCCCAACACTTCGTCTTCCGGTGCGTGGTCGCCCATCCTGTACCTTTCAGCTTCATCAACCATCTGTTCTATGAGCTATGTACCGTGCTCACTGCCACTCAAGTTTGGCGATTCTTCGGGTTATGTCGGTTGGATCTCCTGGATACATCTTCATTCCTGACGCAATCATGCAAGGAAACTCCGAGCATAGCCTTATTCATTGCCTTTTGGGTGACTAAGCTAAAAAAAAATTGTCTTTTTGTGCGCCTACCATATTGTCTCTTCACCACCCTAAGTTGACTGGTAGAGAATGCCTAAGGCATTAAGTCCGCTATGTACTTTGTGTTGCATGAAGATTAAATAAATAAATAAGCCTTCTGATGAAGCCAAGACCGAAGCGACCACGTTCCAGATCTCTATATTGTTATCATGGCTATACGGTCTGGACTTTTTCCTTAAGACGATAGCTGCAAAAAGCGTATCTATTCAAAAAGCAATTCCTCTTTGGATCCAAGATTTCTTTACGTCCAACATTTTCTTCGGATATTTATTTTTCGCTCTTTCTAAAACTTGGCAAAGGTAAGACCTATACTGCAAGGCGATCTAATTCATCTTGCTCCGTGCAATTTACATACAAAATAAACTTTTTTATTCGACTTCTTTACTGGATCCATCTTAGAGGAAACATAAAGAACTTTTCCATCTCAGAACGGAACGACTCTTTGGCAATTTATTGGGGTTATTTCAGCAAAAGTTGATACACTTAATAACAATAAGCAGTTATGGTAGCGAAGTCGTTGGGAAAATATGAAGGAGTCTATGTATCTTCTCATTGACTTATTCTATACTTTCTGGAGAGGGCTATGCTTGGAGTTTTCTTGTGTGATCGAATCAAGAAAGAAGATTAACCGTAGATATAATTCGAAGTACCGCCAAACTTAACTGGCAGTGAACTGGGCATATTCCTCGCAGAACGCAGTCGGTTTTTTTGCTGTTATGTTGTATCTATTGCTGTTGTGTTAATTCTGTTGCTGTTATGTACTGTCAGCTGCTATTGTGTTTCACTTGTTGATGTTGGGTTGTATCGAATGAAATATTTTACAATAGAAATGTTTTCTATTCTATTCAAAAATTGAAATCCTCGGTAAAAACTTTTTTTTATGGTGGAAAAAATCATCCAATGACAACCCCCGCTCTTGGGCGGAGCGGGAGATAGTGTCAGACTCGTACTGACTAAAAGACCCACCCTGTTCCTTCTAGCCTTCCATACCAGGGCCCGAGTTCCCTTTCGGATAACCCTGGCCCCAGTAGGCTTCGACCCGGCTGGGTCCCTGTTGTTGCTGACAACTCCTTGAGGCCCGCGGGAACAGTGCGCACTGTCGACGACTTGGGCTTGGTCCGGACAGCAAGCTACCCATTGCTCACTGTCTGCAAGCCCGCGCCTACGGTGGCCGGAAAGACTTTGCTCTTTGATAATTGTTTTTGTGTATGAGTAATAGTTAGTTAGCCCATTATGACCCACTGCTGGGCGAAGGCCTTCCTCCCACTTTTCTACACAAGTCTGTCCTCGGTCATTGCAGGCCAGTCCCTCCGGTGGCTATCTAGCTCATCTATCTACCTTCGCCATGTTCTGCCGCGATGTAGCCTTGCGTTTATTGGGACCCAGTAAGTGACTCTTTTAGCCAACAGCTCATTTGACATACGGCAGACATGTATTAGAACATGAGTAATTATAGGAAATAAATAAAATAAAAAAACTTGAATCAAGAATAGGTACCTTGGTATAAATTGCTAAGTAAAGTAGAAACTCCCTTCATTAATAGTTTGCAGTGCAGTTAAACCGTTTTAAATAGAGATAAGATCCAACGAAAAGCGTTTCTTGGAAAAAAAAAACATCTTTCTAAAGCTACCTTCATAAAGCTGCTTTCTATTTTCCCTTTTTTCCTTTACAATTTTATAACCGGTTGGACAATTGTTGGTATTTGGTACAAAGGTAAAAATGCATCTCGCTTGCACAAAAATTCTTTCAAACACAAAATCCTTTGAAAATCGAGAAAAATTTCCCGCGTTTGATAAAGCGGTGGGGCTAAATACTTGGCAACTCATCATTTTTTTGTCTTTTTCATGAAGCATTTCTCTGGAGTAAAAGACAAGTATATTTTGCAAAATGTATGATATAATACTTATATAAATGGGAGAGCAGGTACCACATCTAATGATAAGTGGTGACATTTATCAACCAGTTGTGGTATCACAACCAAAAGTCTAAAAATACTTTACAAAAGAAAAATAGTACAAAATAAATTTCGGAAGTCAGTGTTAAATAATGAAGAGACAAAACTTTATTAGTGTCTATGGTGTATTTATATTAGTTTATAGCATAGAAACACCGACTTTTTTTCACATTGAATTCGGTTGTATTATTTCTCATTGGCAACATTACATTATGATTGCCAATGACGAAAATGAAATGTTTTTTCCTTTTTCAAATCTAGCATAAATTGTGCAGAAATGAGTTTATTCAATGTTATTGTCTGTGCGATAAAAGAACCGTCGTGGCGTAAAGTGAAAACAACATTAAAGATTTTAAGTAGCAACCCAACCCAGCCATCGGTCAAATGCAAAACGTCATAAAATGTTGACACCAGTTTGTTGATTATGTTATTTTGTTATAATTTTCAATTGAAATCTTCAGAAATGTGATAAAAAATTTCACCGAGCTGCAAGGAAAATAATATTTAATATATTACAGTTTTGCCAAAGATAACAAATGGCAAATCACACCATAATTGATCAAAACAAAGTCACGAACTTGGGAAACATTGGTATGCTGTTTTTTTGGTACGTAACACTTTTATTTTAATCTTTTTAGACTTCCTGTCCCAGTTATCCCCAAATATATATAAATTAAACGGAAATTCATTTAAACATGACGATATTTCTTTATTTTGTTTTGGTCAATATTTTCGATGGCTAGTATAAAGAGTATTGATACTTTAAATTTATAATGCGTTTCGACTAACTTAGAATTTTTTTTTTCAGGATTGAGTAAGAAAGGAAGTAACTAAAATAAAAAGGGCAAGTGCGAGTCGGACTCGCACACTGAGGATTCTATACAAATTTACCTATGAAATCAATTCCCGAATTGTGTTACGAAGATTTTTCCGAATTGCAAATTAAATTTTTAAGATTTTTCTCTGTACTTGTTCTACGAGACCTTGATTTATGCCTTTCAGGATTCTAGGTCAACGGGATTCGGGTTTCTTTGATTCTCTTGAGTATCGAAATATACGTATTTTTTCCGACATAAACGGCCGTATTTTTTTTCGTTAACTCAGAAGTCTGATTTTTCCACAACTTCAAAAGACTGCCGCGTGTATGGTTTTAATTTTAAATCGATACCTCCAAGCGTTCTCGAGTTAAAGGGTTAACAGATAAACAGACGGACAACCAAGTGATCCCAAGGATCTTATATACGAGATGATCCCTTATAGGCTAAATAGTTTTTTTACGAAGCAACATTACAAAATCTGAAGTGTATTTTATTTTCATAGTCATTAAGTTCATATTTTTCATTGATTAGCAAAAGGGAAAAATGTACTGAGGAAGACAACGAGAAAGTGGTAGTGTGTCCCGTTTTTACTTTAATATTTAACTAGGGAGTACATAAACTTGCTGTTAGCTACAATATTCTAGTCAGTGATAATAGACCGATCCCAGTCAAAGTGATAGAACCATTTTGTTGGAACTGGGTAAGTGGTCGTTGGTGGAACCTACCTAGATAGGCAGTACAGCAGTTTCTTCACGCTACTTTCCTTTACCGATTCCTGTTTGCATTTAAATGTCCATCATCATTACAATCGAAAGACGTCCACTGTTCTACATAGTCCTCCCCCAGGTGTCGCTACAATTAACGGTTTGTTACTCATAACGCAAAAACTTATAAACGGATGAGTTTAATGATAAACGTTGCAATAATATAGCTTATAACCTATTTTTTTTATAAGTTTAATCACGTGAGCAAGTTTAATAAATAGGCTACTAATATTATAAATGCGAAAGTTTGTGAAGATGGATGAAGGTACTCGTATATATGGATGTGTCGTGCAAAAACTACTAGACAGATGAACTTAATCATAAACATTGTAATAATATAGCCCATAGGCAATAACTTTTCAGTTTCGTTAGGTCAGCAAATTCAGCCAATAGGATAATTTTTATTATAGGGTGAAGCCGCTGGAAGAAGCTAGTCTAACTGAGTTTCAAAATATCAAGATTTAACAGTCGCAATATAATGACGTCACAGTGTTGCTTACACAACAAAAACGATATTTATCTACAGCAGCGCCCTCAAATCCCACGATGGTTTACTTTCCGCACAGACTCTAGTTAACATTTTTGCTACAGATTTCTAGGCTATATTGTTGAAAGAAAAAAGAATTAGACCTCTGTAGCCGAACTAGGCAAGAGCCTGTATTTCGGCTATCAGCGCCAATTCCCCTAAGTAATAAAAATCAATACAATTTGAGCCATCGAGTAGAATTAAATTAAGATAAAATAAAAAATTAAAACTAAAATGCAGTTCATTAAAATAAAAACACAAAAAAAAAGAATAATAAAAGAATAAGTACAAAATTATAAAACCATTACCATTTGAATTACAGAAAAAATAGACATTAAATTATTAATCTAAAAAAATAAATAATAACATCACAAAAAATAATAATTTCAAATTAATGTTATTTTTTAATTTACACAGATTTTGTGCCCTGCGATCGTAAGACAGGGTCGTGGTAGAATAAAACACTAAGGAAATGGTGAGACGAACTAGACAGATTTCATTATAATTGAAGAGCAGAAACGCGGCGAAAACGAACGCGTCTCGAAAACTCAAGAGTGAATCAGAATAAAGGTTAGTAATTAAAATAAACATTATGTGCAGCATAAACAACAATTCGTAAAATAGCCTGCATGAAATTAATAGGTAGGTACTTCCCACCAAATATCCTTTTTTTGAGGTGGAAAGTCATCAAAAGACTTCTCCCATTCTTCTTCTTCCTGCCCTTATCCCATATTACTTGGGGTCGGCGTAACATGTTTTTTTCTTCCATTCTGTCCCGTCACCCGTCGAACTATCGCTAACTCGCTTTTCTTTCATATCACTCCTCACACAATCCATCCATCTTTTCTTCGGCCTTCCTCTCGCTCTCCACACATGTAGGTCATGTATACTCAGAACTCTTTTAGTAATATGCGCTTCATCCCTCCTCTTCACATGACCATACCAAGTCAACCGATTACCTTTCAACCTTTCAGTCTCTGGCACCACTTTCAAACTTCCTCTAATATACTCATTTCTCACTTTATCCATTCTCGTCACACCACACATCCATCTCAACATTGTTATCTCAACTACATGCAATATTTTTTCATCCTTTTTTTTTACAAATGACTTTTCCCATGTCAAGGTGGAATCAGACGGTGTATCAGACTTACCTACCTGTCCCTTTTATTTGCCTTTTGCGTTCCTGGGGCATGCTAACTTCTTTAGAAAAATATTCGGTTCTATCGGGCATCGGCCCTGTTAAGCTCCTACGGTTTGCTGACATCTACGTACACTACGCGCTTTTGACGTTTTAGGCTTGGTCTTTACCAAAGGGTCGGACGGCAAGTTACCTATTACTCGTCGTCTGCTAGATTGCGCCTATTGTGGTTGGAGATTTTCCGATGGCTCTTGACTGTGTTCCTATTGAATGTTCTATTTCCGGAGATGGTCTACCCATGTGTCTAATTTCATCCCAATCGATTCAGCCGTTTGAGCGTGAAGAAGTAACAAACAAACAAATAAACTTTCGCCTTTACAATAATCAAATATCAAATCAATCGTAAGTCGTATCTTTATGTTGTTTTGTTTGACTTTCACTGAATAAAGTAAGGTAAGCTTATCTACGAAAGTTGTTTTTCAAGTATTTCTCTGAAACTTGTACATTTACTCTACTTGGTTGAGGTCACTTATTGGGTGACTTTGGTAAAAGAACGGCCAAACTACGTAAGTTTACGAGCAAGAAAACACTCGCACTAAACTGTAATAAAATTGATAAATCATGGTTTTATTTACTAGCTCAAATAAATAATAACCATCATCATCACTTCAGCCGATAGACGTCCACTGTTGGACATAGGCCTCCCCCAAATGTTGCCATTATGACCGGTCCTGTGTTGCATCTATCGGATTACCGCGACCCTCACTAGGTCGTCGGTCCACCTTGTAGGAGGCTTTTCAACGCTGCATCTTCTGGTAAGTGGTCGCCGTACCAGAACCTTTCGTTCCCGTCGACCTGTTCTGCGAGCAATGTGCTCTTCTCGCAGAGAGCAGGACACATTGCTCGCTTTTAAGTTTGGCGATTTTTTGGGCTATGTACCTTGGTAATAAATGATGACAATTATTCATCAGAAGACTTAAAGTCACTCATAAGGCATTAGAAAGAGCTAAGAACCAAGAGGCCGCAGCCCAAAAAGATGGGCAGATCAGGTCCGCTTCACACTTCGCACCTCATGACGCCAAGAACCGTCACAGATGGCGGGACACCATCAGTAAGCAGTTAATCCAGAGAGAATTTCACGACCCTCAGAAATGAGGAGTACGGCTCGAGGAGGAGGGATGCTCGGAGTTCCTTTACGTGCTTGCATCGTAAGCACATTACTATGTTATATTGATTGGCCTGGTATATTTGACTGGCCTGTTGATCTAGTGGTTAGTGGCCCTGACAGCTATGCTGGAAGTCGTGGATTCGATTCCCACCCAGGACAAATGTTCACAATCATTTTTGTTGTATATGTTATATGTTCGTATTTGGAAATATATAAGTATGTATTATCAGTTATCTAGTACTCATGACCCAAGCTCTGCTTAGCTTGAGAATAGACGGGGTTTTGTGATAGTTATGGATTATTATTATGATTATTTTTTTATAAATAATTGTTAAAAATAATGCTGCCACCCCAACCCTTTCAACCCCAAATCTATGTATTTTAAAATTAGTAAATTTAATTCATTGAAATAGTATGTATTACAAAATTATGCTAATGAAACTGAAATGAATGTTAGGTACTTACGAGTATCATTACATTTGAGTTTGCTAGCTATTCCAAATACTATTTAATAGCGAAATTCAATAGTAAAAAGCAAATACGAAACAGCTTTCATTAGAAACATTATTAGTAGTGAATCGATAAGGCCACAACACATACATATATATGACAACAATTATTTTGAACTAGTTCCTAACAGCGGGTCCGCCCTCGTTAAAGTAAAAAATTAAACCAATGAAACATTGTCTCGAAATAAAAAGTATCTATCTTCAATTCCAAGACATGGTCTACCCTGCCTTTGCCTTTCATCTAAATCTGATCATTTTTTTTTTTGAATCCAAAAAATTTAAATTCAAAATTCAAATATTTTTATTTTACTTAAGCATACATGGGCACTTATAAAACGTCAGAAGCTAGTGCACGGTTCCAAATTGGTCGTTTCCTATGGAGAAGAACCGGCAAGAAATTCTATGGTTACTATTTGAAACATTAACACACATACTACATATCACGGTGGAGCATACGATAGAGGTGTGCCCCGTTTGGGCAGAGCACGGCCGTGTCCGTCCTTCGCGGGGGCGATTGGCGGCAACGATCTCTCGTGCTAAGCCCTGGTTCAGGCCATGAACTGGGGCGAGGAAGAATGGCGCCCCAGCCTCCGGGATCCTGATCTTGTTTTCCAGCCACAATAGGTGTAGGCTTGCGGACGGCCAGCAATTAGTAGCACGCCATCCGGTCGTCTGATAACCGTACGAACCGGGCCCAAGTCGTCGACGGGGCATAGTTTTCCACGCGCGCCTTATGAAGATGTCAGCAAATCGTAGTAGCCCAGCAGGGTCGAAGCCTACTGGGGCTATGGGTTAAGTGAAAGTGAACCCCAGGGCCCTGGAACGCTAAATATAGAAGGAACGTCTTCGCGCTCTGCCCAAGAGAGGGAAAATTCATTGGATAATTTTCCACCTAAAAAAACATACACTTATAAGTGCAAAGTTTCAGCTTTGTAATATCAGTCTTATTCTTTACTCCTTTTTGTCAAATTAATCAAAGTCAAATTCTTTATTGTGAACTAAGTGTATGGTTTGTAGATGTTATTGTTGTGATAATGTTAATAAATATTTCGTAAATATTTTTACGAAATATTTTTCAGTTTTTTTTTTTAGGTCGGTTATCATCACCATTAACCCCTTTCACACTAATAAAAACCTTACTAACATAAAAACCCTTGTTATTACTACTTCCTACATTGCATACATAAATATGTATTTAGGTACAGTACTAGAACCGCAATCAGAGCGCTAATACAAATTTATTTTAAGTGAATATGTTTATTTTAATGTAATATTCGTAATTGTTGCGATCTGTGTCAACCACGCTATAATTATTTAACACAGAAGTACAACTCTAGACTAATTCTGTAATTATTGTTTAAGGCATAATTAAAAAGTTTATTTCTATTTATATTCAAGTTTATTAAAAGTAAAACAAATTGCTAATTTACAGTGGCCTACATGGTAAACCTCAGAAACAGAACGTCAGTGCACTGTTCCAATTAATCGTTTCCTATGGAGAAGAACCGGCTAGAAGCTCCATAATGTGTTTTTATGACAACTGCTCTCGATCGACTAGATACGTAAAAAATATCATTTTGTTAATCTTTTTTTATAGAAGGCAAATACCTAACTCATAGTTGTATAGTTGAAACCCCTAAGGGTTTAAGGTCTATACCTAGAATGCTTTAAAGTGATGTTCCAAAAAAAACCCATAATCGCCAACAAAAATAATATTCGGCATATTGTTTCAACTTTTTTTTAAATCTGATATAAACTAGTGCTTGACTACGATCTAAACTGATGGTAAGCAGTGATGCAATCATTGATGATGAACGATGATATAGGTTATTTGAGGTTTTTGAGTGAATTATTCAATCAGTTACCAAAAATTTAGCAAAAAAAAAAACTAATAAAGAAAAAACTGACTGACTGACATATTAACGTACCTACAGCTAAAACTACTAAGACTAGGAGCGGTTTCTCAAAATTCACCCCCTAAGGATATGAAACGATGGCCGTGAACTTAGCAGATAATTTTCCTGCAGAGCATAAAAAGTGAGAGTTCTACTCGCATGCAACATAGTTCACATAATAGAAGCAAAAAGAAATATGTAACCGAGAAATGTAACCCATAATATGATTTAAAAGAGCGTCCATGGAGTAACCTGTGGAGTTCCTTGCACGTTCTTCTCCATAGAGATCTACGCTTTGGAACGTGCAATTTAGCTTTACTTTTCTTGGACAGACCGATATTTGACTATTCAAAAGTGCCTGCAATTGGTCTATTTGAAATAAATAATTTATTGGTCTAGTGGTTAGTGACCCTGACTGCTATGCCGGAGGTCGTGGGTTCGATTCCCACCCAGGACCAATGTTTGTGTAATGAGCACAATCATTTGTTCTGTGTCTGGGTGTAATATATCTATAATATGTATGTATTTAGAAATATATAAGTATGTTTATCAGTTGTCTAGTACCCATAACACAAGATCTGCTTAGCTTGGCTTTAGACGGCGTTGTGTGATAGTTGTGGAATATTATATTATTATTATTATATTATTTTGATATGTTCGGGCCGAGTTTCCTTTTCAGATACAAACCCTTTGCCCTAGTAGGCTTCGATTCTGCTGGGCCCCTATAGTTTGTTGACATCACCTTGAGGCAATAATAGCAATACCAACTTTTACTATTCGCACTAAATAATTAGTGAATTTAACTAAAAATAAAACAAGCCATAGTTTCGGGCTGGGCCTTTTACAGGTCATTCGTATCTATGTCCAACCGCAGGCCACCGCCCCGCTGTGGTCCAACCGCATCTATTTACCCCAGCAAATGAGTCACCGTAACCGACACTAAATTGTACCGAACATTTTAGTACAAATTAAAGTTTGAAATTCATATTTTGTGTCAATATGGTAACTGGCTGTCGCCAGGAGCTTCATCATCATCATCATTTCAGCCGATATACGTCCACTGTTGCACATAGGCCTTCCCCAAGTGTCGCTACAATGAACTATCGTGTGCGTTCCAATCCATCGGATTTCCGCAACTTTCACCAGGTTATCGGTGCCTTTCAACGCTGCTTGCGGTACTCGGTCGCCACTCCAGAATCTTTCGGCCCAAACGGTCATCTGTTCTGCAAGCAATTTGCCTTACCCATAGCCACTTAAGTTTGGCAATTCTTCGTGTTATGTCGGCGAGCTTGGTTCTCCTGCGGATATCTTCATTTCTGATTCGATCACGCAAGGGAACTTCGAGCACAGCCCTTTAGCTCTTTGACTGACTTTCAGCCCGAAGCTTAATCCGCGTGATAGTAAAAAATTATCTTAATCTTTTTTTTTATATATAATATTCCACAACTATCACACAACGCCGTCTAGTCCCAAGCTAAGCAGAGCTTGTGTTATGGGTACTAGACAACTGATAAACATACTTATATATTTCTAAATACATACATATTATAGATAAATTACACCCAGACACAGAACAAGTGATTATGCTCATCACACAAACGTTTATCCTGGGTGGGAATCGAACCCACGACTTTCGGCATAGCAGTCAGGGTCACTAACCACTAGACCAACAGGCCAGTCAAAAATCTGTAGGTACATAGTGTGTTTATGTGGTGTTACTTTATTATGTAACATGTACACACGTGTTTTATAGGTATATGGCTAGATATCAAAATGACGACGGGTAGAAAAGGTTTATGTGGCTGTATGGGTAATACTTACGATCCCAAATAAATTATGATAAGGGAGGGACAGTGAGGACGAGTTCGTAGTGACCCTTATTGGGTGTTGTCACTGTGAGATAAAAAAAAATGTATTTATTCACACAGTGAAAGAATATAAAGACCGGTGAAAGTCGCAGGAAAGCCATGGATATGAAAAATCAAAAATCAGAAACGTTTATTACAAACTAGCTTTTGTCCGGGCTACTCTACCTTACTATATCTTACTCTACCCTACTCTACCCCACTCTACCCTACTCTACCGTACTCTACCCTACTCTACCGTACTCTACCCTACTCTACCCTACTCTACCGTACTCTACCCTACTCTACCCTACTCTACCCTATTCTACCCTACTCTACCCTACTCTACCCTACTCTACCCTACTCTACCTTAGTCTACCCTACTTTACCCTAGTCTACCCTACTCTACCCTACTCTACCCTACTCTAGCCTACACTATCCTGCTCTGCCCAACAACAAAAAATAATTAATTTGCGAAATTCAGCTGTTTTCGAGATTGGCGCTTAGCAACACATTTAGCGATCCATTTTTATATTTATATCTATGGAGAAGAACGTGCAAGAAACTCCATGGAAACTCATTTAAATTATATAATAAGTTAGACATAAATCTCGGTTAGGTACCTACATATTTCTCGTCGCTTCTAGACGAATAGATCGTTATGGCGACACTTGGGTGAAGCCTTTGTCGAACAGTGGACGTCTTTAAGCTGAAATGGTTAATTTGATCAAGAAATGTGAAATGAACTATTAAATTCGATAGCAATAAATATAAAAAATGTTGATTAACCTAGATTTCACCGAGGTTGGAAAACTTTTAACGTACGTAAATAAAAATAAAACGTTTTCTGATTTTCTATTTGGAAAATTAACTTGTGGCACGATTCGTCGAAAACCGGAAAATAAATTCAATTAATTATTAGTAGATCGGAAATTTAACCCAAAGGCCTGATTTAACACGTGTAAGTACTTTTACGGTTATTTTATTTTGTAAACACAAATTTAATTAAAACGGTTTTTATATAAATTACCCTACTAATTGGCCGTTGCAGACACTCGCCAGGAACGGGAGCGTACACCGTTCGTTTTTTTTTTATTTCTAGTCAAATAAATGGTGTAAGGGACAGCCCTCCACAAACTTTAAGGGCTTGCTCAGTAGAAGAAACTGAACAACCCACCAAAAACATTTTTCAGGAAACGAAAAAAAAATTCCTCTACCGCCTCTCCATACAAACTGTCCAATCAAGTTAATAATTTTGTATGGTGAGGTATTTTTTTTTTTTTGTTTACTGAAAAAAAATTATGGTAGCTTGTTCAGGTTCGTCTACTGAGCAAGCCCTTAAAGTTTGTGTAGGGCTGTCCTTTACACCTTGTATATCTAGTGCTATATGAATGGAAAGATTATAAAATGTACGTCAATGTTCGTATTTTGCATTTTTACTGGCAATTTGTCTCTACTAGTTAGTGAATTGAATCATTTTTGAGAAGTAATGTTTCCATGAGTACCTAATAAATTTTGACGTGTAATGAGTAACAATTTCTTATTATTAATATAAAACATAGTAACTCACTGCTTCTTTCTGTCTGTCTGTATCTACGCCACAAACTCAAAAAATACGGAAGAGATTTTCATGCAGCTTTTAGCAAAAGACAGTGATTCGTGAGAAAGATTTGAATGTATAACAATGTTAGACATACACACACACAAACTTTTACTATCAACTTTATAAAGTACTCGTATTTATATGTTTGAAAGTTTTCAATCAATCAGATCAAGTTATTTAGTTTAATTGTTTATCTATAGAAGTAAATCTCGAACAGACAGTTACAAACATTGCAAGTTAAATAAAAGCTTGTAAAATTAACACAAACATCACATACATCTACTTTTACTACATATTCTTACTATTAATATCGACGGGTGTAATCTTCAATTTTGACTGAATAATCACACTCACTAAAAACATTATACGAGTATTCAACTATAAGGCAAAATATACAAAATTAACCTTATTTTTAAACTTTCAACATAAATGAAAGAAGATTAGCCATATTTTTACTTTATCCGTCGAAATATCACAGCATGAATAAATAATCTAAATACGGTTTTGAGCTCAGTAATCTGTTTTAACACGACTCGAAAACCAAACGCCTATTACGAATCAACTGTCATAATAATCCAATCTAGTAATTATAATGTTAATTGGCGTTATTACGAGCTAATTGCAAACGTGTTTATGTTTATGCTAATTACTCGCTTCTTATTGGAAGCCTCCGTATTCCTTTGATCTTCTTAGTGGTAATTACTTTAATATGTGTCTGGAAGGATAGCTTACTGGCTTATGTTTGTACTGGATTGTGGCATGGAGGAGTGAAGACGTGGAGTGTTAAGTCTTACCTAATAGGAATGCTTTGCCCGTGTCAGTAAGGCAAACTCAAACACTCACAATTTTTATATAAGGTTTAAGGATTACTACCTTTCCTCCAGAACATCGTCATTAAGTACAGTATTTCTCTGCTTTTATAATTATATATATATAATTATATATACAGTGTTAAATGTAATTAATTAGTTTATGTATTGTATATATGGAATAGTACACCACAAACTACCTGCGTATCTTTTTTCTCCTCTGTCAAATCGATCCAAAGATTGTCTGTAAAAAAATCGCTTTTAGCGATAAGACCGCCCATTGTTACACCCTATTAATTTTAAGTTCCTGATGTCATTTTTATTTTTGGTGTACAATAAAGAATATATCTATCTATCTATCGATCTATGATTAAGGCATTGTCAAAATTAATTTAAAACTACGGTAATTGATTTGACTATTTTTCGAAGAACAAGGTTGTCCTTGAAACACAGAAGTCTAAATAATAATTTTAACTTTGGTCTGAATTATTTATTCCTCATGGCTAACGTACATCTCTATAATTATATAATAACAAATAATTAATGAATTGAATCGTAATGTAAGTTTATAGATTTTTAATATCTAATAATTTTGGATTAAATCGATAAAATGTTCATACTTTACAATCAACAAGCATTGTGTTGTCGCTTATTTTAGTAGACCAGTAATAAATATGGATAAAGTCATGTAACGGCCTCAAGTGGCATAACCACAGTGTAATTGACTATTGGCCTTACAGAGAAAACTGAAATAGAAAATGTTTTCAGATTCACTTAATAATTTATAAATACTAGCTATCCCATTGGGTTCCACTCGCGTCTTAGATTACTGCTCTGCTCTTATGGATTTAAGTATAATATTATATAGCCTATAGCTGTTTTCAATAAATGGGCTATCAAAGATTTTTCAATTCGAACCAGTTTAACTTAAGATTGAAGCGCGTTGAAACAAACAAAATCTTCAAATTTATGATATTGGTACAGATTAGTATAGATATAGTCATACAACTTCGCCTTTTTGCAGAGTATGACCCTGGCTCTCTTTTTGATGATATGACGATTCAACTTCATCAATAGTCCATTACGTCTGAGTAGGCAATGGATCATGATTGTCATCTTGCAGGCACACGTACACAGCACTCTGGTCTCTAGTTACTCTTTGGCATATCTGAAAGTAATCATAAATTTCCTTGCTGGGTAAAATTCTCGCAATATTATAATTAGAAAACTATCTATACCTACAGCATCAAAGTACTGAAGTACTCTTTGAAACATGAAAATAAATATGAATACTATTATTAGTAGAAGCAAAGCTTTTTTTCAATATCCATCCCTCAACATAAGTACCTATTTATTAATTCTTCGTCTTGTATATGGAAGAAGTGTGAAGTCATCTCGTTAGGTGGGATCCTGTAAAGTGGATCAATGACTTGACGAGGGCCTCGGCAGTTTACTGGATGTGAGAAGTATTGGGACGGTGCATGTAGTAACGCTAAGAGCACTTTTCGTCTAAAATGATGATGATGAATTCATCGGAATCAGATACTGAATTTTTCTCATACTGATAAATGATATTTATTTTGCAAATAGGTTTTAAAACACTTTTACATGTCAATTTTTTTCTGTCAATTTAAACTAGATGAGGTTGTGTTTCCAAGCTGACTACCGTGAGTAGAAACAACGAAACAAACTCAAGTCTCTTTTAAAGTCCATACAGCAATAAAATTATGTAATGGTCAAATCGCTAATGAAGGGTGATCTGCCGATCTCCCTGAAGCGCAAGCTCGTCGATATGTGTATCCTGTCCATCCAGACCTGGTCTCTTATCGAATTACAAAAGTTTCGCCTTGGGGTTTGCCAGAGAGCTATGGAGCGCAGCATTCTGGGCGTAAAAAGATCAGACCGAATACGGAACGACACGTTGCGCTCCATAACGGATATCATAGACATGGGCAAAAAGGCTGCCAGGCTCAAATAAGACTGGGCGGGTCATGTCAGCCGCATGCATAAGGACCGCTGGGCGAGCGTCGCCACACAGTGGGTCCCTATTGAAAGAAAGCGCCGTCGAGGTCGGCCTAGAAAGAGGTGGCGGGATGATCTGGACGCGTACCGCGAGGACTAGTTTGAGACGGCGCAGGAGAAGAAAGTTTGGAAAAACTTGGGAAGGCCTAGCAGTGGGACAGTAATGGCTAGAAAAAAAAATGGTCAAATCACATGAGGACTATGCAGACTAATGTTTGATGGTATTTTTATTATTAAAGTTAAAATTAATAAATGTAGCAATAGTTGGCTAATTATAATGTATTTCGAAGCGAAAGCTATCGTTAGTCGAGCACACACGTACCCTACGTGATCACACCAACTCGTGTAGTAAAAGAGTAGCGGATGAAAATAGTGCAACTATTAGCAACTAAAGCAAATAAATATTATTAGGTTGCAAAATAGGAATAGAATAGGAACAGACTTATGTGTCTAATATGATCTCTGGCCATAATTCATCTAGACCACATGTTATTTCAGCTTTTAAAAATTCACCGTAGGCGCGGGCTTGCGGACAGTGAGCAATGGGTAGCTCGCTGTCCGGTCGTCCGGTAACTGTCCGGACCAAGCCCAAATCGTCGACGGCGCGCGCTGTTCCCGCGCGCCTCAAGGAGTTGTCAGCAACAGCAGAGGCCCAGCCGGGTCGAAGCCTACTGGGGCCATGGTTATCCGAAAGGGCGCTCGAGCCCCGGTATGAAGGCTTGAATGAACGGGATGGGTTTTTTAGTCAGTAAGAGTCTGACACTATCTTCCGTTCCGCCCAAGAGCGGGGATTGTCATAAGATGATTTTTCCCATCGAAAAAATCTTTTAAAAATTGAAAATCTCCTGAGTGGCTTCAGCCACTCAGGAGATTTTTACACTGAACAAAAACACCTCGGCTTAGTTCACTAAGCCGAGGTGTTTTTGTTCAGTGTAATAAGTCTCAATTCTAAATTATTATTATTATAGTTAGCTCATATATTGTCCCACTGCTGGGCAAAGACCACGCTCAATTATTTCACGATCACGGTTTTTCGCTTTCTCATTCTCATTCTTAAGGAAGCCATTCAGGTCGTCCTGCCATCTCGTTCGTGGTCAAACGCAGCCCCGCGGTCTTGTGTCCGGCCACCAATCCTGTGTTTTACGAGCGCAAAGCTCGTTTGACACATGACAGACATGTCCTGCCCAGTCCCATTTAAATTGGGCAGGCTTTTGAGCAACATCGATTGGCGTAAAAAAAACACAAACACTTATTTTATTTTATTTTTTTCTCCGTCAACTTAGAAACCGTGCTGTTGAGAATAAAATGCAAAAATTGTAAGCCTAAGTATCGCAATATTACAGACTACAAGTATTTCAAGAAGAATTAACTTTTGTTTATTTTCTTCTTCTTCTTGTTAAGTTCGCAAAATTCTTACATGTTTGAAGTAGGCACTTACTTCGTTACTTGATTTGTTAGTAATATCTATTTATTAAAAAAAAACCCTTATGAAAGAATAAGAATTGCCATACAGCTTGGCAGAGGCAATATTGCCAATTTTTTGGATACATAACAAGGCGACAGCGATGCGGATGAATTTTTGGACGCCATACTTTAGATTACTTTTAATTCGTTCTTAAAGCCTTTGTTACAGGACTAATATTTATATAAGTAATAATATTAAAAGTGCAGTTTAGCCAAAAGCCATAAAGTCAAGCCAGCAAAAAAAAAACAAAGTCATGATAATTTATTGTCGTAAAAAATCAAGTCAATGCTGTTTCCAATTATGTTGATTTTTTTGCGATACTTAGACTGGCCATTATCTTGATTTGATGAAACTTACTAAATTATTTCACCAGTATATTTATGGGGACTTAAGTAGACACTTAATAATTTTATAAACAATTTCCTCGCTTTTTTTAATTTTATAACTGAAACCCAAGTTAATAATGTGTTTCATATTAAAATATTGCATATTACAATTTGGACGCCTCCATTATTTGGAAGGGGTGTTGATTTTCCCTATCCGGATTAGCGAGGCTCTATTGTGGCGTCTCTTCTCAAGAAAATGCGCCTTGTGAAACTAAATTAATTACCTAAATATTGTTGATGAACAGCCACATTTATCAAAAAGAAACTCGCATTGATCTTGCCTCCAAAGACGTTAATCCGCTCTACCACAAAATACATAGGTATAGAAGTCAATCTCATATTATGTACTTCATTTTTCATACCTACGCTCAGCAATCGCGCTAAGGTTGGCACCGCTCTGTCCGAGCATGCTCGGGCGCGGCAATAAATACCTAATATAAATTGTAAAATTATTACATGGTCACAAAGATGCTAAGATGGGCGGGGGGTGTGACTAAACTTGACAGAGTGCGAAATGAACACATTCGGGGAAGCTTCAAAGTCGCACCGATCTCCGAAAAGATGACTGAAAATCGCCTTCGTTGGTATGGACACGTCCAAAGACGTAGTAAGGACCACGTGGTCCAAATCGCCCTAAGCCTACCAGAACAAAAAAGAGGTAGAGGCCGCCCGCCATTGACCTAGTGGTCAAATATAGAGAGGGACCTCAAGAAAGCCCAGTTGCCAAAATTGACAACCCAAGATAGAGCCACTTGGCGCAGGAAAGTGAGGAGACCCGACTCCAAATAATGTGACCAGAGAAGGAAGAAGAAGAAGAAGATTACGTCATGGTCAAACCGGCCAAGTGCGAGTCGGACTCGCCCATGAAGGGTTCCGTAGCAGCAAGTAACATGATATAAAAGTTCTTGTAATGTGTTGTAACTTTGATCGATGTTTTAATAATACTGTATTTTTTTCGATTTATGACGCATTAAAAAAAAACTACTTACTAGATTTCGTTCAAACTAATTTTCGTTGGCAGTTTTTATAGTAATGTACATCATATATTTTTTTTAGTTTTATCATTCTCTTATTTTAGAAGTTAGAGGGGCGGGACACACATTTTACCACTTTGGAAATGTCTCTCGGGCAAACTATTCAGTTTAGAAAAAAAATATATTAGAAACCTCAGTATCATTTTTAAAGACCTATCCATAGATACCCCACACGTATGGGTTTGATGAAAAAAAATTTTTTTAGTTTCAGTTCTAAGTATAGGGACCCCCAAAATTTATTGCTTTTTTTCTTTTTTTGTTTGAAAATCTTAATGCGGTTCACAGAATACATCTACTTACAAAGTTTCAACAGTATAGCTCTTATAGTTTCGGAAAAAAGTGGCTGTGACATACGGACGGACCGACAGACAGACAGACAGACAGACAGACAGACAGACAGACAGACAGACAGACAGACAGACAGACAGATAGACATGACGAATCTATAAGGGTTCCGTTTTTTGCCATTTGGCTACGGAACCCTAAAAACGTCCACAAAACAGTAACAACATTTTTTTTTTTGCTTTATTATTTCACAAAAAAGTTCACAGATGCAGTTCTCAAGCGGATGCATACGCACTCGCAATGATCTGAGTTGAGCCGAGATTGTCCGAGCGCGCTTTGTATGTAGATTGAATTCTATACCTACCTATCTATTTGGCTCTACTCTCACGTAATACCTACTGCTGGGGTCGATTCCAAGAATGGGTGACCGCTAATGTATTGAGAAGCATCTAACTTACCTATTTCGTGGAAAGACAAGAGTTAATTAAGAAGTTTAGTTCCAGGTTAATAAATAATACCTTGAAGATAATTACAAACACCTGAAAACTAACTTCTGCCAGTGGCTTCGCCTGTGTAATTGTAGAAAATTATCCCTAGGAAAAAATACTTTCGAAGCAAGATGTATCCTTTGCTTTTCCAGGACAGGAGACTTCGTCGAAACTTGGCACACGGGTAGACTCGTGTGCCAAGTTTCATCGAAGTCTCTGAAGTCGATTGAATGGGGAGAAGTAACAAACATACACACAGTCACACAGTTTACAATATATGGCTGGCACCAACGAATGTATAATAAAGAAATGTTTTTGAATTTAATTGATAGGTACGATTGAAATTGCCACGGTTGTCGAAATGACAAAAAAGCTTTTTACACTTTTTTTTTTGTATTTTCACCAAAATTTATAAATATTGTTGCTTAAGAGTTCCCTCGATTCTTCATGAATCCCATCAAAAGAACTAAATTTCTAAAAAATGGGACTAGTCTGGAAGCATGTGCTTCCTTTTAGAAGAAATAAAAATATTGCAAATCGGTCCATTAACGACAGAGTTCTGAGTAAAACATCATTAAAAAAATACAACCGAATTGAGAAGGCCTTTTTTTTCGATGGGAAAAGTCATCCTATGACAACCCCCGCTCTTGGGCGGAGCGGGAGATAGTGTCAGACTCTTACTGACTAAAAAACCCATCCCGTTCCTTCAAGCCTTCATACCGGAGCTCGAGCGTCCTTTCGGATTACCCTGGCCCCAGTAGGCTTCGACCCGGCTGGGGCCCTGCTGTTGCTGACACTCCTTGAGGCGCGCGGGAACAGCGCGCGCCGTCGACGACTTGGACTTGATCTTGTGCACTGTCCGCAAGCCCGCGCCTACGGTGGCTGGAAATCGGGATCGGAATCCCGGCGGCGGCGGGAGCACCGATGTCTGATGCGGTCTGCCTCCTCCTTAGCGAGCGTTACTGCTTCGCAGAAATCAATTGAGAAGGCCTTGTTGAAGAGGCCTTCCAATGTATGATCCGCGGTATCATCCAGTACGCGAACTCCACTCCAGAACCTTGCCGTACCTTGGCCTTTAGCTGATGAAATTATATTTTGCCAAGATCATAATTTGCTGAAAGGCTTTTCTTATTATGATTGGATTTTCAGAAATGAGAGTGTTCTAAAATGACGTTCACTAAGTGGCAGCATTGAGGTGTTAGGTCCGGCAACCTGTCAAAACGCTTATGTTAATGACATTAGTTAGACATCAACGTCAACGTCATGTATACGTTTTCAAAGGAAAAGACCTTACGCTTCAGTGGCGCCAACTGCCGATATGAATTTTCCTGAACGCCCTCATTTTATAAATAAAACTGAAATCTAAAGTAAATTGTTTAGCACAACTAAAACAGGAATTGAACGAGGAAATAATTAAATCCAAAATGGCGGCCGCGACGAAAATCGAATTGTAAAACCGAAACTTGTGTTAATTCAATCCAATCTAATCTTAGAATAGACAATATAACGTTGCTACGTTAATTTAGATCGTAAACAAACCATGTCAATTGGATTTGGTCTCTTATAGCAAACAATAGATCTCGGATCTTATTCTAAATTCATTGGCCAATAATGGGGAACAATTATTTTGTTTGTCTTATTAAATACAATATAATCGATGAAACTTAAATCATCAAACGTTTAAGTGAAAAGTCAAAGAATTCAAAGTTTTGACTTTCCAATAGGAACTTTGGGCACTTTCGAATTCTCAAGAAGTCAGTCAGAAAATTCAAAGCGAAAATTGTTACAAAGAACATAAGACCAGAAATCTGTAGATTTTCGTGGCTAGAAATTGATTAAAATAAATCTTTTTATCATTATTTGGCAGTACAATAGATAATTTGCTCACATCGTGAGTAATTAGTAATTTATTTCATCACCATTGCTTAAAGTAGTGAAGAAAAATATCATGGGAAAACTAGTATATCGTAGGATCTAAGGTTCGAAGACATATGACATCTACCAAACCGCACTGGGCTCGCGTGGTGGATTTTGGCCAATTTCCTATCTGAACATAGAAAACCAACCAAGTGTGAGTCGAACTAGTGCACTGCCAAACTTACCTATGAAAACAGTTCAATTTACGAATCGAATTTCAAAGATTTTTACAAATTTTCTTTTTTTCTTTTTGACGTAACTACAAATTCACAGTTTTCAGATTTTTGTTTATACTTATGATACCTTGCTTCGCACCAAATTTCAGGATTCTAGGACAACGGAAGTACCTACCCTATGAATTTTGATTCCCTTCTGAGTGTCGTGCCTTTTTTGCAACATAAACGGCCATTAATTTTTTTTTTTTCGGTGGTGAACCATCTGAGGCAGAAGTGTATTAGCGAACGTATACACATAGAGGCGGTGTTGGCACAGTGGTGGCATCGTGTATAGGATACCTTAAGACAGCCACTGAACTACAGTCGAAAAAATCCAGCCACAATACTAAGTCTCTTGTCAGAAGATTGCATCATCTTCAAGCGAATGCGCTGTAGACAAAAGAGTTCCGCATAGCCAGATTAGTTGCTGAACTGTAGGCACGTTGCAGATATCTGCATACACGTTCGTACCTACAATTTTTTATTCTTTGAACGTGCTACTCCGTATTTGCAAAGGTATTTCCTAACTGATACACTAGCGTGGAATCTTTGATAGAGGATTTTTTCGCACGAACAATCAATGGAACTTGAAATTTATATATTAAAACTAGCGACCCGCCCCGGCTTCGCACGGGTATAAAATATATAGCCTATGTGATTAAAATCGATTCAGTAGTTTTGATTTATTCATTACTGCCCGTGGCCCGCACGCGTTAAATTTGGAGTAAAACAATCGCCCTTTCCCTATACCATGAAGAGGCACGCTCTTGCCGCACCGGGCGGCCGGCCGGTACCGCCGCAAACGCTACGTCCCGCAATTTTTAAATCTGTAATATCTTCGAAAATATTCACTTAAATCATACGGTGTAAAGGGCCATATAGATCTATATTAAATGAGCAATGTATTCAAGGTATTTAATTGGTTAAGGATCAATGCTGTATTGGTTAAAATCGCTTCGAAAATTAGCCATTATTTGTCGTAAAACGTAAATGACAAAAAAAAGTTATTGTGGGTTATCCATAAGAGATAGACATATACCATCATGGACTTTTCTGTAGACCTTTTCAATGTGTACAATACTTAGTACATTATTTTGATAAAACTCGTAGGGTTCAGCCTGCGTTTGCAATGTAAGCGGAAAAAATGTAATTATTTACGACATCACATTAGAAACCTCAAAAATAACAGTACTTCTCCACTATTTAATGGATGTTATTATACATATAAACCTCCCTCTTGAATCACTCTATCTATTAAAAAAAACCGCATCAAAATCCGTTGCGTAGTTTCAAAGATTTAAGCGTACAAAGGGACATAGGGACAGAGAAAGCGACTTTGTTTTATACGATGTAGTGATGTATTAAGAACCTGAAGAATTTTTTTGATTGTTAACAAGCGTTCATCTCAGGAACTACTGATCCGAATTCAAAATAGTTTTTATCTATATGTAAGTCGCAATTTGTGTGAGTATGGTTTGTGCAAACAAACCTTACCTACTAGATTTAAATATCCAAAAAATCTAGGTAAAAAAGGAATAGTTACGCAAGCTAAGGTCTGATAGGGAGTTGCTCCATATTAATAAATAATAATATTGAAGTTGACCCGAAGGAATGATAAAAAGTTAGTGATTTTGTAGATAAAGAACCAAAGTCCCAATTTTAGTAATAAAAATATATTTTTTGTAGCTTTTTGTACAATTTAAGAGCTATTATACAACTATTTGGCTTTTAACAACTCTCAGCATTAAACGCGGAAACTGAATAGTTTAAATAATTACGTAGACTAATAAATAGCCGTCATCGTTGTGTTCCCAGTGAGGATTCAGCTAAACTTTTGTTCGGAGTTTCCTCGCTTCACCTGTTTCAAAATTCAGCGTATTCCTCCTTACTCGGATAGCACGGTTCCTTCCCCTTTCGGAACCAACCTCTTCTAAGGGTGCTTGTAAGTTGGCGCCTTTACCGAAGAATATGTTTAGTTTGGACTAAGTTCGCAATGACGACGATAGGTTCTTATTTCTCCTGAGTAATGGGAAACTTTACACCCAGTACTGTCAATATAGATCTCCTATTGTCAGCGTTTCAGCCCGTCACCCCAGGCTGAGTTCGAACGCTGGCTTAGAACTGCTCAGAATCTCGGTGACCAAAATCATTCATAATTTCGCGCCTGATCACTATTGCACCTGATAATTAGCGATGATATTATAGTCGACGATGTAGCACTCTGGTCTAGTTGTAATAACAATTTAACGAAAAGTTTTAAAGTCGAGTCAGCAACAAAAAAAAAAATATATTATCGTAAAAAATCTAGTCTATTCAGTTTTCAATTGTAACGATTTTTTTGCGATCCTTAGACGGGTCATTAGCATAATTTGATAAAAAATAGTCAATTATTTCACTGGTATAATTATATCGTGGTAACTTATGTAGACATTTAATCATTTTATCATAAAAAAATTCCTTGCCGTTATTCTTTGGTGATGTTCTATTCAGTCAATGTCTCCGAATATATAGTGTCCGAATCATCAGCCACCTATAATTTTGGTTTTCTAGTTAACAGCGGCCGTGGCACACACCCTTACTATCCCTCCTAGAAATGCGTTTATTACAGAGCTGGAACTTTGAAACATATATTTATCACTCCTCGAGGACTATTCACGACTCTCAGTTGCATACTGAACCAGCTTCGTGCAGTTTTTACTTTGTAACTTCGAGTTTGTCCAACAGCAAGTTTGTTTTGGCAACAAGTTGTTATAAAACTCGTTCTTCCTCTTGCTTTTTGATTTTTACTATTGTGTGAGTATAATGCGGGCATTAAGCGGCAAAGCCAGGCTCGAACGTATACTCGTATGTAAGTAAAAAATAATGTTTGGAAAATTGCCACTCGGCTTTCGTACAAGTCGAACGTAATGTAGAAGTTTTTTTTTAATGACAAAATCTGGTGCCTGACTGTAATCCTACCTGATGGTAAGAAGTGATGCAATCGTTAATGGTGAATCGCTCTAGTTTATTATGAGCCTATTCACTCTAGCCTTGAAGACACCTAAATTACAATCAGACGGAAAGACCGCAACAGGCAAATTCTTGCAATACTTCTATGTATGCGATATAAACGATGAGGCGAAACGCTTAGTCTGGACCGTAGAAGTATTAACAATGTAAATGTGGATATTCGCCATACATCGCGTTGTCCGATGGTAAAATAGCGAGGGCGGAATCAAGTCATATAATACCTGCGCACATTCTCCAAAATGCATCCTGTAAAATACCGAAACGCTGGCTGCCCTACGCCTGTACTTTAGATTTTGTAGATTGATTTTAACCAAATATGGATCACATATTACCCTCTTCGCTTTTCACTGAGTTCAAAGCTGTCAGATGGCATTTTGCAGCACCAGCCCATTTGTGGCTGCAGAATTCCACACACGATCGGACCTGTGCCTTGTATAACATTGGAAGCTGTCCCAGTGTGAAATTTGCTTGGCTTTGAATTCAACGAACCGCTAAAAGTTGCTACGGATGGGATTGGTTTCGTTCTAAGCACAGCTGGACATTAATGTTTTACATGGAGCGACTGCCTATCAGACCTTCACAACCCAGCAATTGAGTAACCCCCTGGCTAGACTGGTGCTAAATTTCTTTTCACTTCTTGGCTTCTGACTATCCATAACGGCACACAAACATCTGTCCTGAGAAGGAATCGGACCCACCACCTCCGGCATAGCAGTCAAGGCTACTAACCACTAGACCAACAGGCCAGTCAAAGGTTAGGTTGGGAGATGATGATCCCGATTTCACTTGAATTTCGTCACCACTATATCTTGCTCAAAGCACCCTTTTTCCTTGCGTGATCACATCAGAAATGAGCACAAGAACCAAGGTTACGGATATAGCTCGAAGAATCGCCAAACTTAAGTGGCAATGGGCAGGGCACATTGTACGCAGAACAGATAGTCAATGGGGACGAAAGGTTCTGGAGTGGCGAACACGTACCGGAAGACGCAGCGTTGGGAGGCCTCCAACAAGGTGGACCGACGACCTGGTCAGGGTCGCGGGAATCCGATGGATGTGTGACACAGAGGACCGGTCGTTGTGGCAACGCTTGGGGGAGACCTATGTCCAACAGTGGACGTCTTTCGGCTGATACGATACGATACTATATCTCGCTAATGATCCGCCCATTAGACGTATGTATGTATGTAACAGCTTTTAACCGGGATATCGAATTAACCCGAAACACGCTCCTCATTGCCTAAGTACGTAATGTAGTTAGTAATAATTTATTACCGTGTGTTACATGCTTGGTAATGGTACGGAATATCGTAGTTAATTAATTGTTCGATACACATACGAGCAAAATTAGTGGGACGACGAAATACTGTAACGTATTTTATTCAGTTAGATATATTTGGGGTCGCTGTGTTGGGTTCATGTTAATTTAGATACACGACATGGCTCGTATATTTGAGGTGACATCTATTGCTTTAGAAATTAACTAATAAATAAATCTAGTTAATAGTTAATTCTAAAGCATATTAAGTTATGGTTCAGGCACAGTCACTACAACTGTATTGTATGTCTGTACTCTTTTTTATTATTATTTTATGTTGCTGTGTATTGTGTTGCTTGCGCCGAATAAATACTATTCTATTCTATTCTATTCTATTTATATAATAATTGTAAATCTGCTTAAATAGTGAGAAATTTATAGGATATGCATATTATAATTTTAGCACAATAGGGGTTATTTATTAATTACGATTTAGGCGAGACAAGAGGGTCAACCATGTCTTATTTTTTCATACAAGGGGATGGAAGGGAGTTTTGACACACGTGTGTCGATGTGCGCTCTGATACGTGCTAAACTATTGTCATGGCAATGTACCCGGATCACGCGCACTGCGACGTACCGTATATTGTTATTATTTTTTCGATTTCTACGTAGTAAATTTAATATTAAACAAGGAGTGGTCGGCCTATTCTTAGTTTTTTATTTATGGAAGAAAGGGAGTCAAAAAGTATTAAAAATCATCTTTCGTAATAAATGAATGATAATGATGATGCCCTAGAAGTAATTGGCACATTGTGCTGCAATTATTTTTTGTTATGTGGACTTACGAAAAAATTAACCTGTAAAAAATTGTGACACTGGGACGTATTGTGTAATAGTTAAGTATCAACAATGGTTCATAAGCCTAATAAATAAATAAAAAATGGTCACAACAAGAACTGAACAAATAAAATCGCTAAATATTTATGAACGTATAGATTTCGGTCTACAATCAAACATTGCACTTTCTTCTACCAAAAAATCTCAAAATTTTAACAATTGCATAAACTACAACATAATGGTTTTCTCACAGTTTTTTATTGGGGCTAACTGTGCACATTCTACTTGCACAATTTTCTACGTCATTAAATATAGTCTTTCTAGCATAATAAACGTTCTTGCAGTTAACCATTTCTTTTGTGTCCCACTAATTGTGCCAGTAAGTGTATTATCATTCCAGTACTGCGTCCCATAGCGGGAATACTGACGTATCAGTTGAACCGTCTCACATTTACCTCACCACTGATTCTAAGTACAAAGTATGGATATTTTACGTTATTGGAAAGCTCATCAATGTTTAGTATGCTAAATAATATTTTAATTAAAGTAAGGCGCTGTTGGCTTATGAGTGTTGCGGTTTGCGTAATTTATGCGCAAGCTTGTGATATTCTGAGTAGTTTGCAAGCGAAAGGTTTATAATGTTGATGTTTTTTTTTATAATATTGGAGTTTTTTTTTGACGATATGGTTTGCTTAGTGGTTGAGTAATTGCCTGCTGCGCTGCATGTTGCGAGTTTGATCCCAGCACGGGAAAAATATTTGTTTGTCCGACATATATTTTGTTTTTTCTGCGTCTGAACGTTTTGTGTAAATAAGTTTAAGTCGAGAGTGAATAGGTTACTTCTAGGCAAGCGTGCTCCATCGTCGGCCACATCATCACTTACCATCAGGTGAGATAGTGGCCAAACGCGAGCCTATCAATAATAAAAAAAAAAAAAAAAAATGTTTGAGAACGCATTAACGATATATGATTTTTTTTTTCATAACATCAAAGTCCGATTAAAATAAAACTTCACTTGCGAGTTAAATCAATTAAATCTAATTTTATTTTACATACAGATATAATTCAGATGTTACAAAAATATAAGTGATCAGTGTTTACAAATATTAAAATAACAAATACTAATATCATTGGAGTGTCTGCTTTAAAAAATAAAAATAATAAAAAGACTTCGGAGTCTGAAACGTAAATATACTGTTATTAAAGAAATGCATTCAAACAACATGAAAATAAACAAACAACGATTTGAAACGGTTCAGAATACTTCCACCCTTTGTCGCAATCTAAAGTTGGATGACACACGGCAAGTTATGGAGTCTGTCTGGTTTATGGTCTAAATTAAAAGCGATGGATGTGAAATTAATGTCCAGAGAATTGAGATCGAAATAGTCATGATCTTGGGTCATCACACCTAAGTCGCCACATAGAAACTATCCTGCACCATGGTATCAGAGTTCTCTGTGCGATTAAAACATATGTAAAAGTACGAAATCAACTAATGAGCAGTAGCCTGGACCAGACACAACATCTGTCTAGTCGGAGGATCCTCCATTTCCAACGGAGGTTTGTGTGACTTTACAATGAAGTCCGGTAGTGCGTTTCCTTTTCTAGAATATTTCTCGCTAACTGATCGACATTGCTTGACCAACGGCTGGCTCGTTCTTTGCTCAAATAATTAGCATTGCCATTCAACGTGGCAATGCTGCCATTCAACGTGGCAATGCTGCCAGACTTCTAGGTATGCGTTTCGGGATGGCAGCGTAATTGCAAAAACAAAATATATACATTCAAGCGTCAAAGTTATCTTTACTTTGATGCTTTCCAATGTTTGAAAGATGACTGATTAAATTCTGTTCTATTTAGATTGAGCGATGTTCCTAAAAGTAAATTAGGTGATGATTTTCTTTCAAAAACATATTATGTTTGTTGAACTAGAGAATTGTTAGATATACTATTTTGATAGTAGTTATTCGTTCAGTAAAACAATTTTGTAAATACAATTAAACTGAATATTATATTGATTTTTGTGTGCATAATTTGGGTGCAGTATTTTTGGTATAACTTTGAAATATTTTATTTGAACAAAGGACTAAACAGATAAAGATTTAATTACATGCCTTTAATTAATCACTTTTTCTTATTCGTCATTTATTTATTTTGATATTCAATTACTTGTTCCGATTAAAATTTAATGAAATTACCTAAACTCCGCTCTTATTAATTTCCACATCCGTTCCAGTATCTTAGTAATCTAGATTCTCTACGAGCAGTGGTCATACATACAAACTTGTATACAAGTTGTCACAGAGCAATGAACGCGAAACAGAGAACACCGCTATAAAAGTAGAACAAAACTTTTTATGTGAGCACTCTGTACTTAAGGAATATGTCAGTAACATTCACTCGCAAATATATTCTTTCACGAGATTACCCGATGTAGCGTTATACTATTTTCCGTGATAACACAATCAATGAGTACAGTCATCGTGATCAGTGTTACGTACTAAGGGGGCCTATAGATTTGATCGATCGTGACACGGCATGAGACGTCGTGAGGACATCGTGTCCAAGAGAATCTTTGAAGGTATTATATATCTTCAAAGATAAATACTCGAACTCTAGCGCATCCATCATCGAATATTAGGATATTGTATCTACCAATTCGGGAATTATAATCTTTTTAAATTACTGTCTATTTGCCTTTGAATTCAGTCCTTATATAAGTCTCTAGTCCAAAATATTTGCACACTTATTTGCCAGTTACAGGCAAGTGTATTGCTGCCTTTATTAACCGACAACACAGCATCCTCTTCTTCTCTTTCATTCTCCTACTATCTTGTCTAATGTACCCAAAACTGGCGACCAACTTCACCTACCAATGATACCGTGGCTAAACAACATTGGAATTTACTTAAAGATTATTTCCAAGCAAGCATGCTCCATCGTTGGCCAAATCTTCGTTTATCATAAGGTGAGATAGAGGTCAAGCGTGAGCCCATCATGTCGTGTGCAAAAAGAATAGTATATTTTTCTATTGCTGCCTCTCCAATTGAAGAAACTTAATTATATTTAGCAATTTAGTAGTAATCATTAAACATAGGACAAGAAAAATAAAATTATTAAGAAATTTGGCTTTTACCTTTTTTTTATTATTGATTGGTTTGCGTTTGATCAACATCTCACCTGATGGTAAGCAATGATGTGGTCGACGATGGAGCACGCTTGCCTTGAAGTAACCTGTACACTCTCGACTTAAAGACTCTTTAGTTGTAGCTAACAGGAAACACAGACTCCGGCAGGGAATTCCATTCCTTGGCTGTACGCACAATAAATGTGTTCCCAAAACGCTTTGTGCGTACGGGTGAGATGTCTACCATGTACCGGTGGCGCAACGCTGTACGTCGTGTGGTCCGATGATGGAACGGACTTGGTGGAATTAGATTGTGCAATTCCCCCGAAATGTAAACGATAGAAAACTGACAGACTAGCAACTCGGCGGCGATATAGGGGACATAAAATATGGCGTCAAAAAATCTGTCGACTGGAAGTGTGCCCAAAAGACTGGCAGCATTGCCACGTTGTACGGCAATGCTTAATCTCTGAACGAGGTAAAAGCCAGCCTTTGGGTCACGCGAAGTGTTACCGACCTAAAGAAACGTGGTTGAAGATCTCTTGGACAGCTCGGCATCACTTGCTATCGTTATAAATTCAGTAAATCTACGGGCACCTTCACTCGCTCGTCCCTTGCGGCTGAAGTGTTAGGTATGAAATATGAATCCTCCTTGGACGTGCTTCCCGAATCATTCGAATATTGGGTCTCAGCAGACTGCCTACATATATCATGAGCGTTATTTATGTGCAGTATTCTCACTTTCGAAACATTACCATCGCCACTAGGTTTTTGCGATGGATTGCATCGTAAATTGAATGCAGTTGAGTCTTAACTGCTCGAGCCCAGTTTCTGGAAACAATTTTTCCTAAAATAATGTGACAAATGGTTAGTGCTCGTTGGGTAAGGGCCGAGCCACACACGAGTGACCCCACCCTGCTCGTATGGCCCCCCGATTCATCGAAATATTTACGGTGTAGCGCCGCAACGCATCGTATGGCCTGGCTCTTACGTCAAATGATATGGATCATGATACCATATTGTTGGAAAGAAAGTTCTCAAATAATAAAAAAAATAATGGAAAAACCTTTGCTTTTGTAAGTAACCGGAATTGCTCGCTTTTTTTTTTGAGGTTGGAAAACATCATATAACTTATCCCGGTCTAGGATGCAGCAAGAGCGTATCAGACTTACATACATTGACTAAAACCCACTTGTGTCTTCCAGTTGTTTTTTGAGCACTAGGGGTATTTTGAACGTTCCAGCAGTCTTAGCAGCCATTGGCCTTACTGAGCCCCTTCAGCCTTGCCGGCATTTATTTGAGGTGCTTGTGAAAGGCTATGCACTGTTGACTCGGGCTTTGTCCTTCCGGAAGTGCTGGACGGCAAACTACCAATTGCTCGTCGTTCGCAAGCCTGCAACTCTCGAGACCCGAAGCATCTCCTACAGCGGCAGTTTAATGTGAGGATGTCCGTTCCCATAAGCTTGCAACCTGACCTTCACTCGCATTACTGCTTCACAGACGGAAACCATCGCTTCCCATTCCCTTTAACTCTTTGCCAACGACTTAGAGAGGGCCGAAAGCGTGAAGTTCTACTTCACCCAAGCGAGGCAGACTTCCATCGTAAGCTCCACCTTATCCCCCGATCGGTTTATCTAAAGGTGAACCCCGTTTTTACTTTTCTCCTTAAATTCTGGAATTGATCTTTCAAATGGTAATAAATAAAAATTAATTTCAGGAGTCGTAGTAAGTACTACGGTTGCTGTATATATTCTGTTCTTGATTATACTAACTCTGGTATACAGCAAATACTAAGTAGAAAAACAAACTCTTACTTGTAGATAGAAGCTAATAGACAGAAAAAGGTCTTAGGTAATGGACACGTACTCAACCATATCTACGTGTAAGTGTATATGCTAGAGAAAAAATCTTTTGTTTTCGGTACGTATCCTAAAAAACCTCTTAGAAACACTGCCATCTGAAAAGATGTGACTTTTGTAAACATACCAGAGAAACCCGCTAAAATGGGTTTATAAATAAATAAAAAACATCTTTTATTCTTAGGCATCAAGACCCATAGCATAAAATATATAGGTACAGAAGTCAATCTACATACAGAGCGCGTTCGAGCAACGCACACAAAGACACCGCTCACAGACACGATGTCTCGGTCGCGTTTCGGATCACTCGTCGAACAATTCCGGCTTTAACGCTCATTAGTGTGCATCCATCGAGCGTAGGTATAAAAAGTGAAGTACATACATGAGATTGTCTTCTGTACCTATCTATTTTGTGCCCGTAGTGTTAGTACAAATAAAACCTTCATAAATAACTCTTAGTAGGTCATGAAAAACCAACGGTACACACAAACTATTTGATAATGGAATGGTTTATCAAGGTTCATGCAATAAATGCAGCTTGACAAACCTTAGGCTGTCAGCAACCGTAGGTGTCCAGCAGGGTTGAAGCCTACTGGGGCCATGGGTGATGCAAAAGGTATGATGTAGGTATTATTGTGTTGTTGTTGATGTAGGTTTTGTTACTTAGTTAAATTTTAATGATTAATTTTATATTGATGATTTGTTTATTTAGTATTTTTGCAATATTAATATAATTATTATGTTTTATTAATTAATTCAATTTTCGAGGCAATTTTAGTAATTTATTTTTTAATTCATGAATTATAAGTATTAAGTCAATGTAAATTGTGTTATGTGTTGTGTTATTTAATGATATGGGTGTAACTTAACTGAATAAAGATGATGATTGATGAACGAAGGCAAACAAGGAACAAGAGTGGGTTTTTGTCACTAAAACTCTGACACACCCTCACGCTCCGCCCAGAGCGGGAGATGTTATAAGATGATTTTCCACATAAAAAACCCATTGTAGGCCCATACTACCTTTTCGCAAATACCTACGATGACCTTATAAATAGACAATAGAGTCTAAGAAAACAGTAAGTAGGTCACTCAAGTGCTTATCCAACCAACTTCTATAAATAAAGATTTTATTTTACCAAATCACTATAATATTGAATCGTTCGGAACAGTTTATCGGCTTGATTGTGAAGCCCTTTCAGCGGTGAGCACACAATCGCAGCGATTTGTTGTTACGCGGGAACGATTCGTCTGAAGATAGTCTAAAAATACACGGGACGTTATCGGAACTATTGTCAATATTAGAAGTCGGCAGATGCTTGAGGAGAATTAAAGGTATGATTTCTGGTATAATGGTAATCTTAAGAAATATTATATGTCTTACCTCAGTTACGTCTACCGCCCGGAGGACACGGTGGAGCATACGGTTGAGGTAAATGATCTTTATTTTTGGAAATTAGGTTTAAAAAACACCTTTACACGTCAAAAATTTTTTCGTCAGTTTAAGCTAGATGAGGCCGGTGTTTGATAGCTGACTGAGACTGAGAAGAAACACCGAAACAAACTCAGGGGTCAAAGTCTCTTTTAAGGTCCATACAGTAAAAATGTAATGGTCAAATCACATGAGAACCATGCAAATCAGCCTGAGATGGTGTTTTGAAGAAAGAACCATACAGATTTGAGTGGACCCGTCCAGTCAGTGCAAGCTAGGACTACTAAGGAGCTCAACGACTTAACGAACAATACCAAGGAAAGGACATTTGGGTAGGCCGCAAAAAATACTCAAATTGCCAGACATACGGTTACGAGAAAAAAAAAAGCAATCAACATAGTCCTCACATTCACAATAATAAAAGGAAATTATAGTTTACAAAAATAATGTAAAACTTCGGAAAATAAATATTTAAGTCAGGAATAGGGCAGAGCAACTTCGTGTCCTACTGTCCTCGTTGGGGCGATCAGCAGCAGCAAGTCTTGGTACTTGGGTTCTTGGTACGGGCCATGATTTGGAGCGAAGAGGAGTGTCAGGCGGTTGCCCCCTTCTGCATTAATGCTAGCAAAGGAAGAGGCTGCACGCGTGTGGCAACGGCGCTCACGCCCTAGCCACCGCGCCGCCGGGATTACGATCCCGATTTCAACGACCAACGTAGGCGAGAGCTTGCGGACGGCAAGCGATGGGTAGCTTTAAACATCTGTTTCTGAAAGGATGGCCCCGGTACGAAAGGCTACGAAGGAGCAGGAGTGGGTTTTTAGTCAATAAAAGTCTGAAATTATATCCCGCTCCGACCAAGAGCATAGGATGTTATTAGATGATTTTCCCACCTAAAAAAAACTGGGCAAGCGCGAGTTGGACTCGCGCGGGTTCCGTGCGAACTACAATTCTCGAATGGAGTCTCGAAGATTTTTCCGAATTACAATTTTTAACGATCAGGCCTAATGGAGCGCCTATTGAGCAAACCATATTACTTAGTCTGCAGTTCCTTCAAGCTGTGAAAAAATCAAACTTCGAAGTTAACGAATAAAAAAATACGGCCGTTTATGTCGCAAAAACGTATATTTTGATACTCTTAAAAATCGAAATTGTTGACTCAGAATCCTGAAATTTGGCAAAAAAAAGGTCTTATAGCACACGTATAGGAATAAATCCGAAAACAGTAAATTCTTTGTTACCTATGCAACAATCACACAGCGTGAAGGAACTGCAGACTTAAGTAATATGGTTTGCTCAATAGGCCCTCCATTAGGCCCGATCGTTAAAAATTTCGATTCGGTAAAATCTTCGAGACTCCATTCGAGAATTGTAATTTGCACGGAACCCTCAGTGCGCGAGTCCGACTCGCACTTGCTCAGTTTTTTTTTTTTTATAAATTGGTTATATGCTTCAACGTTACCACCAAGCCACATATATTCTACACTA
This sequence comes from Mythimna albipuncta, assembly GCA_929112965.1. NCBI lineage: Eukaryota > Metazoa > Arthropoda > Insecta > Lepidoptera > Noctuidae > Mythimna > Mythimna albipuncta. The sequence goes on from OV815973.1 coordinate 8,038,137, forward strand.
ATTTCCACCATCTTTTGAATATCAACATCAAATTGCAAGAGCTCATAAATTCTTTGCTAATGATGCTCTTATATTCATGAAGTACCATTGGAGTGCTTTAAGAGCTCAACTTATAGTCGTCTTTATCATTTCATTATACGTTGTACTAGTGTACCTAGACTAATAGTCTTCTACCTTTAAAATGTTGCCATTTTGTATGGCCAAAATATCTTGAAGCTCAAATTAACTTCGTGCTGTGTTGAAAAATGTTCTAGACTCGACGAGTTTTCGCAAAGAAAATGCTTAAAGAAAATATATATTTTCTAAGTTTCACTCAGAATTATTAGTACGAGATCCGTAAAAGAAATCTCTTTCCTCATCTGTTCATCATTTGAGCCGATACACGTCCACTGTTGGACATAGGCCTCCCCCAAGCGTCGCCACATCGAACGTTCCTGTGCATCCCGCATCCATCGGTTTCCCGGTACCTTCACCAGGTCATCTGTCCACCTTGTAGGAGGCCTTCCAACGCTGCGTCTTCCGGTACGTGGGAGCCACTCTAGAACCTTTCGACCCCAGCGGCCATCTGTTCTGCGAGCAATGTGCCCTGCCCATTGCCACTTAAGTTTGGCAATTCTTTGTGCTGTGTCAGCAACCTTCCTCTCCCATCTGTTATTCGATTGTAATAAATATTATGTGCTAGATAATGTGTTTATTAAAACATTTCGAATGGGTTGCCAAGCTAAATCTGGTGCCAATAATGTGAAACAATAAAGTTTTTCTGAGATCGCGAACATTTGATATTTTCGACTTTATCCAAATACTACCAAATAGCTTATACTACCATATAGCTATTAGACTAAAAAAACACTAATAAACGTTTAAAAAAAATCGATTCAATATCAATGATGAATTGATGTCAAAAATGTAACAACAAATATTGTTTAACATCACTGGCACCAGATTTAACTACGCAACCTATGCGCAATGTCTTGATGAACGCATTATCTAGCATACCTATAATATTTATCATAACCAAATAACAGATGAGAAAGAGATTTCTTCTACGTATCTTAGATCATTTTAACAGCGGGCTTGCGGGGTAGCTCGCTGTCTGGCCGTCCGGTAACTGTCCGGACCAAGCCCAAGTTGTCGACGGCGCGTACTGTTCCCGCGTGCCTCAAGGAGTTGTCAGCTACAGCAGGGACCCAGACGGGTCGAAGCTACCGGGGCCAGAGTTATCCGAAAGGGAGCTCGAGCCCGGAAGGCTACAAGGAACGGGGTGGGTCTTTTAGTCAGGAAGAGTCTGACACTATCTCCCACTCCGCCCAAGAGCGGGGGTTGTCATTGAATGATTTTTTCCCACCATAAAAAAAAAGATCATTTTAAAAGACTATGGAAATTAACGGCAGTATGCATTTCTGAGAAAGGCAATTACTTATGCTAAGTTATTTTAATGAAAATGATTTTTAAAAAATGCGAGTAGAAAGGGGAGTGCCATTTTTCCCGCCAAGAATGGAGATTACCGCAATTTTAAATGGTAATGAGGTCTGTACACAATGGCCTAAGTTGGTGCATTTGTGACGTCAGCTTGTTGGTAATGTCTATTAGTATGCAATATTGCTAGCTAATGCTGATAGCGATTAGAGATGGTTTACGGTAATATAGTTATTGTATGTTCTAAATATAAGGCTTAAATGTGTAATTTATTATTTTGGTGTACACTATAGGATACATAAATAAATAAATAAATAAATAGTTATTTATTTATTTAACAATTCATGTACACACTTAACTTATATAAGTAAAGAAGACAGAAGCAGAAAAATAGGTACATAGGTGCTTATTTCTAACGAAATCTCTTCCAGCATACCCGCGAAAGGAGAATTGGAAAAAAAGAGAAGTAGACACCGTGTGTAAAAGTGAAAGGAAAAAAAACAAATAAAACAATTATTTTTTTTTTGTTGTTGTTGCATAATTTTTCTGCAGTCACTTTGCACGTGTATAAAACCACTTTTTTCAAAAGCCTTACGAAGAAATGAATAAACGGTGGTTGATCGGTAACAGGTGGGTGTCGACGTGCGCCCAGCTTGATACGATAAATGTAATAAAATTGTGGCGGAGAGAACACGCACACTTTTCTGAACTAGTGCGGGAAACAGTGTATTGCGTATCTAAAAGCGGCGCTTATGAGGTGTTCGAGTAGGTAAGTGTAAAAAAAGTATCCAAACGCCTAATTGTCATTTTTTTTTGTAACCCAAGAGCCAGCTTTTACCGCGCTTAGAGATGAAGCGTTGCATACAACCAGGCAATTCCGCCATATTTTAGCTATGAATTACTGACTTCAGTATACCAATATATAGTACTAACATTAACATTTATATCTCAAGTCTGTAGACAAAATAAAACAATAAATATTCCACCAAAATCCACCCAGAATAATAATTTATCACTTAGCTCAACTTTTTATGTCCCAAATTTTAAAATATGGCGACAACTTTCACAAGCAGATTACACTTTTATGAAAAACTCGCGAATATGAAGGTTCACAATATTAAAAAGTCCACGAGAACGATTTACAACTGAGTAAAAGGTAACTCGACTTCTTTTGCATATTTTTCTATCTAACTCATTTAAAAGTATAAAGGTCAAATTCACACGATACTATTACACGTGCTAGGGTACCATTTACAAAAGATATAGCGTACAAAACAGTATGTGGAAGCGTGCGGGCTTGTGAACTACGAGCAATGGGTGGTTCACCGTCCGGTCGTTCGATAACCGTTCGGACCGAACCTAACTCGTCGACAGCGTTATTGGTAATTTGTAAAGCAACACGCTTCGCAAAACCACAGTATCTTGATCTAAGCATGCTGAGGTAATATTTGTGGAATAAATTCTAACAGAAAAAACAATATCTTCCTCCTTCCTTCCCTGTCGTAGAGACCCAGCAGGGTCGAAGCCTACTGGCGCCTTGGGTTCGCTTCTGAACTGAAAACCCGGCCCTGGTATGAAAGGCAAAGAAGAAACTGGAATGGGTTTTTAGTCAGTAAAAGTCGGTTATACCCATCCACTGCGCCAAAGAGCGGGAGATGTCATTAGATGGTTTTCCCACCTAAAAAAACCCTATTTCACAGGTTTGGCTAAAATAGACGTATCAAACGAAATAAATAAGTCTGTGGTTACGTGTATCAAAACGGTTTGTTGTATTTTTATGTTCACGTGCTTCTCAAAGAGCTGTCAGAAAAATTGACGCGGCCCGGAAAACCGATGCCTGTTCGGGTTTTGGACCTGTTCGGTAGATTTTAATCGTTAAAGTTCCCTCTCGTTTTATATAAAGTGGAAAAAGTTATTTGATCTTCTTTTAATGTCGATGCTCTCAAACTACTTCTTTTGACCAATATTTGGCAACCTGTACAACAGAGATCACGTTTAAAGCTAGTTTAGTGACTGAAAACCCAGAATTGGCGGGTGAAGATGCCGTTAAGGTTGGCGTTGACAAGTGCCTTTGGAGAGTTTGAGTTTGGGACATCGTGGTAAAAGGATTAGTCAGCTAGACTACGTTACTGAGTGCTAGCTGTCCAGGGTGCGCCGGGCGTTTAGAATCGCTGTAAGATATTTTTAACGCCGCTCGAGGAGACTCCTTTCACGCACCTCATGTTTTTTGATGATTGGAAGGTAGAGTCGAGAGCAGTAGTAGCCAATTCGTAACGGCTCCAAGTTACGAGTTATGTCACGAGTTCAAACCCAGCCAGGCGTATTTGTGTGATTTCTTTCATCATCACTGCTCTCTTTTTTTAATCTTTTATAAATTTAGGGACTTTTGGTCACAGTAAGACCATGCCAGCTCCATCGTAACCAAGTAAAGCTACCTTGAACCTTATCAACTATTAGGGCTCTGAAACTAAAACGGTGAATTAAAAACATCGTGAGAAAACCAACATGTCCTAGCACCAGAAATTCGAAGACATGTGACATTCAGCAACCCGCACTGGACCCACGTGGTGGATTACGGCTCATTTCCTCTCTCAGAGAGGTCTGAGTCAGCAGTAGGAACATTATAAAGCTGATTATCAGATTAAAAGGTAGGTCCTTATAAAAATGGTTTTATCACATAGCTAATGGAAACTTCAATGGAACATGTAAAATAGATAAAACACTTCAGAAAATACAATTTTATGGTTCTAAATAAGTATTTACGGAGCAAGTCGTTACGAATTTGGTGTTTATTAAAGCGAGAAATGTAATCTTCTTTTCTGGTGAGTACTTTAATTAAAACAGTTACGAACAAAATGATTTTAATTCTTATGGTAATACCGTTATTGTACCTATCCATTTAAGTTTATTATAAGTTGTGTTACTTTTTGACGTACAAAGAGGTTTATTCTGTTCAAACAACTGGTACTGCTTAAAAAAACTGTTCGTAATAAAAATTGTGTTTAAAAAAATAAAGGTAATAAAGCAGTGCAGAATTAGAATGAGAAAGCAGCAACCGTGATCATTGCAAAGAATGGAAAGAGGCCTTTGCCCAACAGTGGGACTATATGGGCTAGGTATAGTACCTAATAATATTCTAAAGCAATGGCCTTTTTTTGAGTTCTAAGTCATCAAAACACTTTGCTCAAGAGCGAGAGGGGTTAATATGGTGATATGTGAAAATACAAAGCCTGCGAACCTCCGTAGGAAAGAGAGGGTCCTTCTGATCAGACGGGTGTCGTGTCTGATCTGGGTAACTGCCCGGCAGTTGCTTTCGCACTGTTCTAGAAAGAGCGAGAGAAGTCATACTTTCATCCAGTTACAAACTCTTACTGCCATAAGTGGACTTCACTTATGGCAGTATTGGTAGCCGATACTAAGAGGAAAAAATGCAGATAGCTAACTCCTTTTCTGTCGAATAACTCAAACAGACAAACGATGCCACAATGCATCAACGACAATTTTGTTTAAGAAACGGTCAGACGGCGAGCTACCGAGCTCTTCGTCCACATGCCCGCGCCTGCGGAAGCCCCAAGCACTGGTCTATAAATCCTAAAACTATTTTCATAAAAACACGTTGTTACAGTGTCATAACTCACCTGTCTGTGTTAGCGTAGACTGCAGTTCGTTTCCAAAATATTTTTTTGCTACCTCGCATAATAGAAACTCAAACCTCAATAAAACGAAGCAGCTTCGGTCAGCTTTATTTGATAAACAAACAAACAGGATGTACAAGCTTACATTGTACATTTAGAAGCTTTACAGTAAACCGAGTGAAAGTTAAGGGCCAAGCGCCCCAAAAAGTGCAATAAACAGTGATTTTCTGAGGCCTACTCCTCCGTAACGGCTAGGTCAATTGGTTTGAAAAAAATATATGTTTATTATAGATTAATGAACAATAATATCAACATTTGATTTTTTCGTGCAATTAATACTATTGTCAAAAAAAAATATTTAGCAATTTCGCAACTTTTCGCAACTTTTTCCTACTTTTTCGAAACGGCTTGGACCTTTAGAAACATTTTTACACATAAAAATTGGTGGTTAAATATTCTTCAAAGTGAACGTTGCATATGTAAATCAATCAATATCTCGCAGAGAAAATGGATTTAAAGCGCTTTCCGGGCGCTGCTGGTCGCAAATAAATGCACAGATTTGCGTACTGCCGCCTAGGCGAGTGCGAGAGTTGCGTTCACATAATTTCGGCCAGATGGTTCAAGGGACTATACGCCTTAAAGCGAGGGCAGTGGTGGCTGAGTGGTAATGGTTCCGACTTACGCGTTGTAGGTCGCGGGTTCAAACCCTGCCAGGCGCATTACTTTGTGTAATTTATTTCATTACCACTGCTCTCAAAACGCTAAAGGAAAACATCGTGAGGAAACCGGCACGTCCTAGAACCAAATATTCGAATTTTGGACTTGCTACATTATTTTTTTAAATTATAATTGGTTGCCTTTCTTGACCAGTATAAATAAACCACTGTAAGTGATGCTGACTGTGGCCAACGATGGATTATGCTTGCTTAGAAGTAGCCTCTTGACTTAAAGACTTCCAAGTTTGTGAAACAAAGAAGAAATTCCACAAATTCATTGTGCGTAAAGCTAACGTACATATCTCAAAAAGTTTTGTGTTTATTTGTGTAATACCCATCATGTACTGTAGCGCATCGCCATACGTCTGTCTAGTCGTCCAATGATGGATATTTTTTATACAGTCATTTCAGAATTCAGTTTCTTCCAAGCCAAAGAACCTTTTTAATAAATATATGCAGAAAAATAAACATAATATTTTTGTTCTAGAAACATCACTCGGCGAACTACCCGTAGCCCAAATTCAAGGTATTTCCATCGAGATTTGCTGAAACCTTTGTGTTGGCGACTGACTGGGGCCTGGTTATTTTAAACCTTTTTTTAATTTTTATATTATAATTTTTCTTTTATATACTCTTTGTTTTACAATGACAGTTTTGATTGACTTTTGTTTCAGTCGTGTTTGTCTATCTAAAATTGTACGTAATATTTAATAATTTGCGTAATTAAATATTAGTTTAGTTAGTTAAACAGTCCACACGCTCACCAACACTTTGGGTAATACTGGACTGATATTGTGTTTATGACGTCATACAGTAATATGTCCTCTAACTCTCTCTTTTATGGCTACTCAAAGAGTATAATACATTAACAAAAGCTATAATAAAGCACTTACGTCGCCCACTTATCGTTAACGACAGTACATTGAATTGCTAAACATAACATTAAAGGTTAATATTATGTGCTTGTAACGAACTAAGTTACAACAGTTGCTCCATTTCTGTATTCAAATACAGTGAAACCAGGATAAGTGAAATCTAAAGGGATCGCCTACTGGGACCCCCACCCCGATTTCCATCCACCCTAGGCGTGTAGACGAAGAGCAATCTGTACTCACCGTCCAGACCAAGCCCGAGTTAAATCAGAATCAATTTACGGAAAATTAAAATAGCTTAGTGGTACAATTAACTGAACTTAGCATAAGCATAATCAGCCTTTTTAATGTTCCCACTGCTGGGACACAGGCCTCTTGTATATGAAAGAGAATGGGCCGTAATGCACCATGCGGACCCAGTACGGGTTGGTAGGTATGTCACATGTTTTCGAATTTTCGGTTCCAAGACATGCCGGTTTCCTTACGATGTTTTTCTTCACCGTTTTGAGAACAGTCATGATAAAATAAATTACACAAATTGAGCAGTGGTGGCCGAGTGGTAACGGTCCCGACTTACGAGTTGTAGATCGGCTTAAATCTAGCTAGCCCACCTAGCCAAGTTACAACCGTTTCGCTTGCGTCGACCGCTTCGAGTTGGCCGCGTCGCCGAATCTTTTGTTCTGACCACGTGACTGAGCGTTGAAATGACGTCATTCCCATAAATTTGAAGCTTTCTACTTGCGTTCACTATTCTAGATTTGCAACTTGGCTAGGGGTACAGGTGTATTAATTTACGTAACTCAACCTCCCCCTTTTGAATAAATCCCAATAAAACATATCTGTGTTCTTTTATAAGGTGCTCAAGAAACCATAGTGCCTTCTTACTATAATTGGAAAACGAGGAAAACGCGACATGCTAAAAATAGAAAAAAGCTGCCTTCAAGCTGTGCGGAATTCCTTATTCCTGTTTGTATTCTATATATTGTATTTTTTTTTTTGAGTTGGGAAATCATCCAAAGACTTCTCCCGCTCGAGCATAGAGAGGGAGGGCTTATGAGATCTTCACTGACTTATAAACCACCTGTGTCCTTCAGCTGTCTTTTGCGTTATAAGACCATGGTTTATATTACAGAAATTCCCTGTGAACTGAAAGAGTAGGGGTCCAGCAAGGTTGATGGCGTAGAAAAATATATCTGTGTTCTTCACACAAGGTGCTCAACAAAACATAGTTCTCTTACTTCAAGTTCATAATGAAATAAAATAATGGAAAACAAGAAAAATGGGACTCGTAAAATACAAGAAGGTTGCGTTTCTGCAGGATCCTGTTCAGGCAGAGATTGACTAGTGTCGTTGATATGGTATCAATTTATCAGATTATTATTGTAAATTTATTTTTCTATAGATATACACCGCTAAATGATCGTTTTAATCCCGTGGAGGGTCGATCTGAATTGTAAAGATAAAATTAAAAAATAAAGTACCCTGTTTTGAAAACTCGTATTAATTTACGCATACGACACGACGCGTACGAAATTAATTTCTTTAAGAAAACGTCAGCAGAGCGAGTCCAATGACTTGTAAGTAGTAGTCGGCGTTGCGTACAAACTACCTACAGGTCATTGGACTCGCTCAGTTGACGTTTTCTTAAAGAAATTAATTTCGTACATGTGTAAATTAATATCAGTTTCATGTACCGGATCGACCCTCCACGGGATTAAAACGATTAAACTTTTACGGTGTATATATTGAAAAGCGACAGGCAACAAAGAAAAAAAAAACTATCGCAGGCGATGGGACGCGCCTGCGATAGTTTTTTTTTTTTTTGTTGCCTCTTCTATGCAAAGGTATCCAACACGACCATCCTGATCATGCGTCGTCCTCGACAGCATCACAGAGGTCCGGCAAGCTTGGCATTGCTGCTCCATGAGTCTCATTAGCTGTATGAGAAAGCCCAGCGACTGTGTCTTCAGTCAGGTCGTCTGCTGTGAAACCAACAAGGAGGATTAACGTCTCTCGGAAAGTACACACATTTGCCTATTCTTTAGCTTACACCCATTTCATCTTATGTGGCCTTTTTCTATCATTCGTCAGAGACATGAATTAACTAGCTAAGTAGTCTATGAGGTACCAAGACGTTATCTTAGTACTCCATAGAGTTCCATTCGTCTCACTAAAATATCATGACTCCTGGCACCAACAGTCATACATCATGCAAGTGCTGTCATGTAGGGCGTTTATCGCCAAGAGGAGCGTCTCGCAGTCCGTCCTCTACATGACCCATCGTGTAGGGCGATTACCAAATCACCGAAAGGAACGTCTCGCAGTCCGTCCTCTACACGACAAAAAACACGTTATACGGGAACAACTTCCGGTATACGTGGGTGGCAAGGCCACACTTCATGAGACCGGTCAGGTACCTCACAGTTTACCTGACGTAGACGTCTCGCAGTCCGTCTACTATCTCACCATAAGATCTGCATCACCCTCTATAGCAATGTAGATTCCTTCAGTACACGAGCACACTCGTGCTCAACGACTGCAGCGCAGGTCTCAGGACACCACGCACCGTCCCGCAAGTCCAGAGCACCATGTACTGAGCAGCAGCTTGCGTCGTCTTGTCATAGGAGCTGGTCAATAAGCGCAGCTCACATCGTCCACTTGGCAGCGTGCGTATGACCCGGTATGGCCCTCGCATCCCATGGTCCATCTTTCCAGTTGCCTGTGAAAACTTAATTACGAAAACCAAATCATTCACATTCAAGACTTTTGGTTTTTGTCGGTTTCGATTTACGTTGAGGGTCAGCTGGAGTCTCCACAGTGTTTCAGACCAAGCTGCCCCTTTGTGATTGGTCTCGATTCGAAGAAAGTTAAGAACGGTTCGGGCGTACCTCTCGACCTGGCCGTTTGATTGGTGCATCTCTGGAGTAACCAAATGTACCACCGATCCTATATCTTTGACAAAATTTAAAAATTTAGCAGACTGATACATTCTGCTTCTATCTGTCACAATCATTTTTGGCACACCAAAATGTGAAACTGCGTTTGTGAACACTCTTAAAAGTTCTTCGACATCCTGCCTATAAAACGGGTAAAGGAGCGTGTATTTAGTGAACGCATCCTCGATGAGGAGAACAAACTTAAAGCCGTTCGACTCGGGAAGTGGACCTAGGACATCTGAATGTAATACAGAGAAAGGTTGATCGGGTTTTTCCCATGAAGTTATTATTTTGTTGTGGAACCCTAGGCACACATTTCTTGGAAATACAGATCAAAAAGTGTTCGAGGTACTTTTTAACGAATTGCCTGAGGCCTGGAAACCAAAGTGCATAAGGATTAGATCCAAGGTCTAGTCATAGCCAATGTGATTGTGCTCATCATGGAATACTCGTAGCAGACTAAGTCTGTGACCTCGGGGAACAAAGCAAAGAAATCGGGGTTGCTCGCCTATTGGGGCGTATCTATAATACAGCAGGTTGTTTTTCTCAACATAGCCATTAGGATCTAGATTGCCTTCTCCAAATTTTTGGAGAAGTTCCCGTGTCTCCTCATCGGCAGCTTGTGCTATCTGAGCCCAATTGCGATGTTTAGTGATATGAAGCACCTTACGATGAGATTTACTTGACATAAATAATCGGCGTGTGACATTATTGCCCCTTTTCGGTACTCCATATCAAAAGTGAAATCTTGAAGGTAGTACATCCACTAGCAGGCAACTCTAGGCAGTAGATCCTTTTTACGCTCGGTGGATTTGAGTGCATTGCAGTCTGTAATTAATTTAAACTGGATTCCAATTAGGTAGTGTCGAAAATTCTGCAACTCTCTTACAACCGCCAACTTCTTTAACTCATAAAAATGGTATCCTACTCTTTGCGCCTTGAGTAGTCTAGCTGAAGAAAGCCACAAAAAACTGATGCTGCTCGCATCAGTCTGAACCTCTGTGGGTAGACTCGGATCAAAAATAGCTAAAACCGAATCATTGGTCAAAACTGAAATAATTTCCTGACGCACTTTTTCCTGTTCAGAACCCCATTTGAACTGAACACCTTTTTTTTTTGGTTAATTGTGAGATTGGGAACGTTTTCGTGGATTGCCCTCAATGTACTTTCGAAAGTACCAGGCCAGTCCCAAGAATATCCCTAACTTGTTTGACATTTTCTGAGGCGGGCGAGTATTATTATTAATGCCTGAATCTTGTGAGGGCTCGGCCTAACCTGACCTTGACTATTTATTCGGCCAAATGTTTTATTACGTCCGACGATATAATATCTCCCACATTAAGCGCGTCACTGTCTATTAAGATATTGACCGGTATGCTACAGCGCGGCGGTGGTTATGTCGTTGTTTTTTCCGCAGGATCCTGACAAAAATTTGCGTTACGCTTGTTCTGCTGACCCTGTGGTCTAGACGATATTTCTTTAGCATAACAAACATCCTCAGTATGCCCGATCTTTTTACAGAACGAGCATGTTTGGACATTGTTGCGTACTTTGGACATTGGCTTGGACGCCTTGGAGTTTTTTGAGCAGTTGTGAGATAAGTGACATTGGCACTTACAGTTAAAACAGGTCTTACGCTTATTCGAGTCTGCATGTCCAGCATCGCGTTTTTGTGGTGGTGAGTAGGCAGACTAGTATCAGGTTTAGTTGAGCCACCCTTAAATTGATCTGGTTTCGCAAATATGGACAGGAAAGACACCAGATTTTCCGAAGACTTGTGCATCGTCTATTCCACGGACCACAATTTAAGTCATTAATACTTCACTAATGCCTTTGACGATGCGTAAGCGGAGCAGCGTACGCCGCGCGTACACGACGTACGACGTGAAACTATTAGATGTCGTATTAACTGTTTCAAAAAGTATCGTCGCATAATCTAATTTTCGAAAGAATAGTGGTTTAAACTCGCGTTTATAATTACTCCACGATCTATCAGAGAACCTATTCATTCAACCACGTTTTTGTGTCGTCCTTTAAACGTCCGGTTGCGCGTGTCAAGCATTCTTGGTCAACCCAGCGATTTGCTATTAGAGCGCGATTTACTTCATCACACCAAGAGTTCACGTCATTGTTAGACGGGTCGAAGTTTAAAAAGAAAACAATTAGAACGTCCTGGATTTAAGACGAACATTCCACGGTAGGTTTGCTGTCAGTTTTACCACGGTCAATGTTTTGATTGACGAAAAACCTACCGTTTAATTCGATGATTGACGTTTTTTTTTTTTTTAGGACTGACTAACGAAAACCACCATGCAAGATTGACGCTTGAATGACCGTGTAATGAACGCCTATGCAGTAGATTGCATCTTCTATAGCTTGAGCCGCGGACAACGCTGTTGATTCCGGTTGCGAATTGGCGGTTGACGTGATTTTATTTTCGATCATTTCTAGTCGGGAGAAAATTATATCTAGCGATCGCGATTCAATACGGGTTGATCGCGGTGTATGGCTAATGTATGAAGTAAGCGTTGGTATCCCGTTCGATCGTATACTAGAAGAAGTCCGTTCGCGATGGTTATGCGACTTATTTCGAAGTTTTCGCGAGCTATCTCGCGACCGATCGTGCCTACAAAGCCGCCGGTGTGATCTGCTACGTGATCTACTCCGCGAACTATGCGTGTTAGGCATAATCACACGTAAAAACAAATTCTATGTTCACTAAACAACAACAAAGCAAACAAAATTTTACAAACGTGAGTAGGTGACGACGAAGTTCCTCTGTTAAGAAATTCAAGCTAGTCAGTGGGCCCAAATAGGGGTAGGATTGTAATCCCACTTCTGATATTAACACAGAAGTAAAATTACGTTTTAAAAAAATAAAGGTTTATTAACCTTAATACAAATCACATGAGTTTTATAAGAATAATTAACAAATGTAGCAATATTACGATCAGAGGAACAGAGTCATCAATAAATCAACAAGAAAGTAATGAAAATACCGAGATACCAGATCACACCGAACAGCTGGCGGGGAGCGTTTTCCCGCGCTTCCGCACGCAAGCGAGTCCAAACCATAAAGATGGCGTGGCGCGTCCCATCGCCTGCGATAGTTTTTTTTTTTTGTTGCCTCTTCTATGCAAAGGTATCCAACAATATATATACTTATACTTGCGTTAACTATTGTAGATTTACAACTTGGCTAGTGGTACAGGTGCATTAATTTACGTAACTCAACCTCTCCCTCGAATAAATCCCAATAAAAACATATCTGTGTTCTTTTATAAGGTGCTCAAGAAACCATAGTGCCTTCTTACTATAATTGGAAAACGAGGAAAACGCGACATGCTAAAAATAGAAAAAAGCTGCCTTCAAGTCGTGCGGAATTCCGTATTCCTTTTCGTCCGTTTGTATTCTATATATTGGGATTTTTTTGAGTAGGGAAATCATCCAATGACTTCTCCCGCTCGAGCGTAGAGAGGGAGGGCTTGTGAGATCTTCACTGACTTATAAACCACCTGTGTCCTTCAGCTGTCCTTTGCGTTCTAGGACCACAGTTTCTCTTTCAGAAATTCCCTGTGATCTGAAAGAGTAGGGGCCCAGCACGGTTGATGGCGTAGAAAAATATATCTGTGTTCTTCACACAAGGTGCTCAACAAAACATAGTTCTCTTACTTCAAGTTCATAATGAAATAAAATAATGGAAAACAAGAAAAATGGGACTCGTAAAATACAAGAAGGTTGCGTTTCTGCAGGATCCTGTTCAGGCAGAGATTGACTAGTGTCGTTGATATGGTATCAATTTATCAGATTATTATTGTAAATTTATTTTTCTATAGATATACACCGCTAAATGATCGTTTTAATCCCGTGGAGGGTCGATCTGAATTGTAAAGATAAAATTAAAAAATAAAGTACCCTGTTTTGAAAACTCGTATTAATTTACGCATACGATACGACGCTTACGAAATTAATTTCTTTATGAAAACGTCAGCAGAGCGAGTCCAATGACTTGTAGGTAGTAGTCGGCGTTGCGTACAAACTACTTACAGGTCATTGGACTCGCTCAGTTGACGTTTTCTTAAAGAAATTAATTTCGTACATGTGTAAATTAATACCAGTTTCATGTACCGGATCGACCCTCCACGGGATTAAAACGATTAAACTTTAACGGTGTATATATTGAAAACCATAAAACTAACAAATAATTACACACAAAAAAATGCATAATTATGAATTTATATATGCAAACATGCACATGCATATAATCCAGAGTCTACTTATCAATGTAACATAACCTAGTCTAACCCCCAGTTTCAGACCTATGAATTTGAAGTTCAGTATTTTCCAACCACTCAAACTTTGGCAGGAAAGTTGAGTTTGAATATAGTTTAACTATTTACTATGTATTTTAGTCTCTCATATTATTCCGAAACCATGTGTTGAAACGACGGCTAACAACACATAAATTGCACTTTATATTTAGGCATATAGTTACAGCCACATAGTAGTGCAAATAATAATAGTAGTAACATAATATGCAGCTGTTGTTTTCCCTAAAACTCGCAAAATATTGTTATAGCCTCATAAATAAAGATACAGGACAGATATTATATCTGACACAAAACAAAAACCCGGAATTTGATGCTGGCTGTTTTGTTGTGCACAAAAATCTATGAATATTATTTTTGTATAAAACTCTTTGGACTCGCTTCATACACCCACTGACAGCTGTCAGTGTCATAACTTTTTGACAAGCCAAAGCAGACATGTCAAAATCGGAAGTAGGCTTAATACCGGTTTTTACTGAATGAAACACATGCCAAACTGAGCGCAGTTACGGGAAAATTTTATACAGCTGCAAAGTTAATGACAGAGTTTTGAAAAACGGAACAAAATAAAAGTTACTTACCTCATCATCATCATCAGCCTTTTTTAATGTTCCCACTGCTGGGACTCAAGCCTCCTCTCTAGGGAGGGAATGGGCCGTAATCCACCACGCGGGCCCAGTGCGAGTTGGTGAATGTCACATGTCTTCGAATTTTTGGTTCCAGGACATGCCGGTTTCCTCACGATGTTTTCCTTCACCGTTCTGAGAGCAGTGGTGATGAAATAAATAACACAAAGTAATGCGCCGGGCTGGTTTGAACCCGCGACCTACAATCCGTAGGACAGAGCCATTGCCACTCGGCCACCACTGCTCTCATGAAAGTACTGTATTAAAAAGGTGTTTTAATAAAGTACTTTCATGATTTGTAAACTAGTAACTAGATTCACATAATTATTTTCACATTTTTTTAGGGTTCCGTAACTCAAAAGGAAAAAACGAAACCCTTAAAAGGATCTCTTTATTGTCCGTCCGACTGTGTGGCTATCTGTCAAGACCCTTTATCTCGGGTACGCATGGAGGTATCGATTTGAAATTAAAACCATATATACTCAGGTCTGCGGTCCCATGAAGCTGTGAAAAAATAAAACTTCTGATATAACAAAAACAAAAAAAAGACGTGTGGCACTCGGGGACTGCCGCGGTAAAGCTATTGAATAGGATTTTTATTAACAACTTATGCAATTATAATTATTTATTTATTTTATTTATGCAGTATTTTTATTCCTTTGTTTTTTTTTTCTTTGATATTAATTGAAGTTACACTTTCACACATTGAATTGAATTTTTGAATTTTGAATTTCATCCCCGTTTATAGAATTTTGATTGATTGTTCACTCATGGGTTTTCTTATCGGTCACCAGGCTAAAAAAAAAATGAGTGGGTGTTAGGTTATTTTCGTTACGGAATTTCTGGATTCGGTCTCCACGCTCAAGGCCCGCGATAGAAGCTATGCAATAGCTTAAAAGATTTATGTCGTTGGCCGTTTATATCGCATGAAACATATTATTCGACACTCTCAAGGTCTCAAATAATCCATTTGAGAGAAAGTTCTAGGTCATCAAGATCCCTTAATTATGGACTTAATAAATTTACCGACTGGTATGACTGATCCATGTAGATCTCACAACTATTTATGGTAGAAGAACTGAGTTGCAAGCGTTAGGTAGTTAGTTACTAGTTATGTTTTTGATGACATTGAAGTCTTCATAAAAGGAGTGTTCAATAAAAAAAAAAACAGAAAACTGCAAAAAAGTCTTATGTACTGCCCCATATTTTACTTATCCAAGCACCTAACAAGCTTCACCAATTTCTAACTGTAGGACCCGTATGTAACTTGTGTCAGCAACAAATATTGCAACAAAGGGTCGTGGTCCAAGTTCGTTACTTTCAAAGAGAAATGGCGAAGGCCTTTAGTATGTTATACAAAAGGACAATCTAATGCAGCAAGAACTGCGGGAAACCGGACTAAGGTTACGAAACTAAAAGGAATGCATATATCATCAGCATCATTATCATATTCCTAGTCTTATCCCATCTTATTTGGGGTCGGCGCAACACGTTTTTTTTTCTTCCATTCTGCCCTGTCATTCGTCATGCTTTCACTAACTTCCTTTTCTTTCGTATCACTCTTCACACAATCCATCTATCTTTTTTTTTGGCCTGCCTCCCCCTATGCATTATCTTCTGTTAATTTTTGCGCTCCAATTTTTTTGAGTTGGGAAATCATCCAATGACTTCTCCCGCTCGAGCGTAGAGAGGGAGGGCTTGTGAGATCTTCACTGACTTATAAAGCATCCAATATCTTTTCTCGCTCTAGGATGAAGCGCGAGAGCGTGTCTTCACTTTTGCGCAATTAAACCCATCTTGCTGTTCCAGACATCACTGAACAATATACAAAGAAAAACTCATTCAATTGGTTTGAGAACCAATTTCTTGATTTTGAAATCTGTTAAATGTAGGGAAAACGAAACCGAGGCGGTTATTTATCAAAGGTTATTTACTAAATATTTTTTCTTTTGTTATACTCGTAGAACACTAATATTTTAAAGAGGTAAGTAGAGTTTGTTTTTATGTTTTTTTGTTTACATTCTAGGAGGTAATCTCTGAAAGTCCGATTGGTAAATTTTTTTCACCTATAGTAAGCTTCATTATTCCTGAGTGACATAGGCTATATTTTATGTATGCGGGCGAAGCCGCGGGCAAGCTAGTGAATAATATATTCCTCAGTAAATAGTCATTATTTTTTTATTTATTTGATTTCTAACTACCTGACACCGGGTCATGAAGATTGACTTGCTCTTCAGCATGACCATAGACCCCTTAGAGTTTGCCATAGAATGCGTTTCAGCGGTGCTAGGGAATATATTATATTCTCTAGTAAATAGTTATTATTTTTATATTTTTTAATTTGAAACATGAACCCGTGTCAGAAAATTAGAAGTCAAGTAGGTACCTACTTCTAATTTTCTGACACGGGTTCATGAAGATTGACTTGCTCTCCAGCATAGACCATAGGCCCCCTTAAAGTTTTCCATAGAATGCAGCTCTCTGCTTGTCTTCTCCACACACAACAAACAACCTTATTTTTAGTTTAAGCGAAACCTGAAACACCTGTCTATTATTTTTATGTAAAGAATCTATGTACAAAATTTCAAAACTATACTATGAAAAATCACAAAGTTATAAGCCAGTTAGTACTCGTTCACGTTGACTCGCGGGCGCGGTGGCGGGCGCGGTCACGAAATATCAAACATTATGGCTTAATATCGAAGTGTTCACGTACGAAACGCACGTGCGGTCTAAGTAGCGGGCATACTAGCGATTGGCGCGCGCGGCGAGCTCGCGGCTGTATCAAACGCTTGAAATGTTTGGGTCTGTTCACGTCGAACTAGCGGAGGAGCGCTCGATCCACCCGCGTCGTCAGTAAGTTCAAATGGTATAAACTTGTCGCCAGGCGGGTGTGACGCGCAAACGCCTGGCCACAGATTACTGAATAGTTACTACGTAAGCCTGGCGGCCAATGTGAACACGAATTCGCCATGTTTTCGCGACCGCACCCGCCACCGCGTCCGCGCGTTTCAACGTGAACAAGTACTTATGGTACCTGGTTGGCGGCATAAATACATGGTCACCGGGCCACCCGGGTGACTAAAACTTTTGTTTTGCTTTCAATCAATCAATAATCATTTATTATTTGTTTAACACAGGTAGTGAATACAGATCTTAAAAATAAGTTCATAGGTCGCTATGTTATAGTATATAAATATATAAAGTGTATATTGTTCTGTAATTTATATAATTTATTAGTTTATGTATTGTGTATAATTATGTAGATAGTACACCATCAACTATCTGAATATCTCTATCTCTTTCTCTGTCAAATTCATCCAAAGGTTGTCTGTAAAAAATCGCGTTTAGCGATAAGACCGCCCATTGTGACACCCTATTAATTTTAAGTTTCTCATGTAATTTTTATTTTTGGTGTACAATAAAGAATCAATCTATCCATCTACGTTGTATAGATTCGGAACCCTTCGTACGCAAGGCCGACTCACACTTGCCCGGTTTTTTTTTATATTTTATTTCACGTGCATTGTACCAGAAAAAAAAACATTGAATACATCTATCATTATTCAACATGTCTACGAGTGACATTAACTTTTTGTTTGATATAAAAACTACAATGTTCTAGTCATTTTTGTTTTGGGCTGAAAGTACTCTCAGGGGCTGTCTAGGAAAAAGTAAGTATCTATCTTCGAAGAATCACACTAATATTGTAAAGGTGAAACTTGGTATACAACATTATTTTTAGTATATAAGCGAAACTTGACTATAGTTTGTTCAGACTCAGTCGATTCCAATAATGTTTACACTATGTTATATTTTCTCCCAAAAATATTTAAAAAAGATCAACAGTTGGCAAAAACTCAGGTCACGACAGGTCATAGTGGCGTGCCAGCTCGCAACTGGGTGAAGAAGTTTTTTTTATTATCATTATTTAATTCTTGTATTGTAATATTGAATTGACATTACTCCATATCGTGACATTTATATTTTTTGATTATATTTAATTATCATCATTGAATTAAATTTGACATATCAGGCTGGGCGCAGGTCGTCCCTCACGAGTCGCCGGTCAACCTCCCTGTATTCATTTCAGTGAGTGTACTGAAAAAAAAAAATGTGGGTGCGCATATGAAAACAGATTTTTACCGCCACTAAGTTTACTAGTTTTACAGTTATTTTCAATAGGTACACTTGGGCAGAAAGTGACTCTTATTGCACTGCACTTAGGTATGTAAAGGCGGTTGTTATCAAACTGTGACACTAATTATTAGGATTTAATTAAATCTGATGTAGTCAACACGGGTTCAGTAATCAAGGTTGATTAAGAGATAGAGATCATTGTTTACTAACAGAAGAACCTTACGAAAAGTAAAAATCGAAAATAAGTATTTTTAAATGATTAAATATTTATACAAAATTCCCAAGTCGGTTGACTTATTAGACAATGTTTCCCGGTGGTCTATTATACCGTAAATATTTCATCATGGAAATTAAATTTACCTTAATTCAAAATAAGATTTCAATGGCACAGTTGCTTAGTGGGTGAGCGATTGGCTGCTGCGCTGCTTGTTACGGGTTCGATGTCCGCGCGGGACAATTTTGAGTCTGGGTGTCTTGCGTATGTGAGCTTACATGTTGTGAACGCGACTCAAAATACAGGAGATATTCCTAATGTAGATTGACCCAACCAGTTTAAAAAAAGAGAAAGAATATTTACAAATAAAAAAAAAACGTTTACAAAATTGTTTTTGTGTATTGTGCACTATTGTGCAGTGTTTATATATCAATTCAAAATGCTGCATAAGCGGTCTCGCACCCTTCATTAACACCTTCATCTCCACGAAAGTCCATCCATTTAAAAGATTTCCAGCAATACTAAGAGTGACGTTGACAGTTATTTAATAACAATAACAAAGGTGCGCCAAAAACGTGTCAGTACAAATTCACAAAAAATGTTTTGATAAAAATTAGATTTTGTGGCCTCGCACGCATTTTGGCAGTCTTTTGTTGAAATATGTCTTTCACATTTCATATAATATTACAAAAGATATATCAAAAATATAATGGAATAGTCAATCTATTCCATTATATTTCTGAATACTTTTCTAAAGTATTAAAATATTAAAGAAAAAATGAGTTTATCAAAAACCTTTGCAGCCTTTGGATTCACGCGTAGTTACTATTTTCTCACAAATAAATATGTAAGCGACATATTTATTTATGAGAAAAATATATAATGTTTTTTTTTAAATAATGTTACTGTACAAAAGGCTCTTAATAAACCAAATAACAAAGATATATTATTATCTATCAAACATACTCGTTCTTGACTATACATCGCTAATTTTTGATCGTTTTAATTTCCGTGAAAGGTCGATCCTGTACATGAAACATTATCGATTAGTAAAGATAGAAACCTGTAGGTAGTAGTCGGCGTTGCGTACTAACTACCTACTGGTCATTAGACTCGCTCTGCTGACGTTTTCCTTAAGAAATTAATTTCGTAAATGCGTAAATTAATACGAGTTAAAAAAAGGTACATTATTTTTTTTTCTTTACAAATCGATAGTGTTTCATGTACCGGATTGACTCTCCACGGGATTAAAACGATCCAAATTTAACGGTGTATATCTGTATATTTAAAAACGCTTAAACTCTTGGACCTAGAAAACTAAAACTTTGCATAGAGGTTTTTTTTATGATGTTATACAAAAAACAAGATTTTTTTTTTAAATTCACCCCTTAGGGGCCAAGGGTCTGCTCTTGAAAGTAAGACTCGGCCCTGGTGTGAAAGGCAACGAGGGAACAGAAGTAGGTTTTTAGTCATTAAAAGTCTAACACAACCTCTCGTTTCACACAGGCAAAGCCACTGGCAAGATCCATAACTAGCTTTTGCGCGCGGCTTCGCCCACGTTCATAAAATATAGCCTATGTCACTCAGGAATAAAGCAGCTTACTATCGGTAAAAAAGATTTCGCGTTCGGACAACAACTTCCAGAGGTTACTTTCTACAAACAAAAATAAAACAAACTTTACCTCTTTATAATGTCAGTGTAGATGTGCAAAATGTAAAATCATATAAATTATTAACATGCCCTATACCGTAAGCTCTTTGCAGCATTATATTTGTTGAGAAGACCACTATCACGACTGCCGCTGCGCACAGCCCACGAGGATTTCAATTTCCTGAAGCAAAGCATACGGTATATACTCAGGGACCGAAGCGCTGCAACCTCAAGTCACCACAATACGGGTACCCAAATACGAGTAAATACGGGTAGTCGTGAAGTTGAAATGACATTTGTCGGCGACAAATTCGTATATTTACTAAAATAATATGTAGAAGAATGTTACGTTACTGCTTTGGCGACGCCAACGACCAGAAAAGTATAAAATACTTGCTGACCCGGCAAAAGCTGTTTTGCCATTAAAGAAAAAACCGGCCAAGTGCGAGTCGGACTCGCCCATGAAGGGTTCCGTAGCAGCAAATAACATAATATAAAAGTTCTTGTAATGTGTTGTAACTTTGATCGATATTGTAATAATAGTGTATTTTGTTCGAATTATGACGCATTAAAAAAAAACTACTAACTAGATTTCGTTCAAACCAATTTTCGTTGGTAGTTTTTATAGTAATGTACATCATATATTTTTTTTAGTTTTATCATTCTCTTATTTTAGAAGTTAGAGGGGGGGGGGGGACACATTTTACCACTTTGGAAGTGTCTCTCGCGCAAACTATTCAGTTTAGAAAAAAATGATATTAGAAACCTCAGTATCATTTTTAAAGACCTATCCATAGATATCCCACACGTATGGGTTTGATGAAAAAAAAATTTTTCGAGTTTCAGTTTTAAGTACGGGGGACCCCCAAAATTAAATGCTTTTTTTTTCTTTTTTTATGTGATAATCTTAATGCGGTTCACAGAATACATCTACTTACAAAGTTTCAACAGTATAGCTCTTATAGCTTAGGAAAAAAGTGGCTGTGACATACGGACGGACAGACAGACAGACAGACATGACGAATCTATAAGGGTTCCGTTTTTTGCCATTTGGCTACGGAACCCTAAAAATGTTAAGGGTGGACAACCCTTATCACTAAAGGGTATGAAAAATAGATGTTGGCTGATTCTCAGACCTACTCAATATGCTCACAAAATTTCATGAGAATCGGTCAAGCCGTTTCGGAGGAGCACGGGAACGAACATTGTGACACGAGAATTTTATATAGAAGATGATGAGATTTAGTACCTTGTAATGCACTTATATTAACTACCTCATTAGTTTAGTGGACGCGAAGTGCGACTGCTGAAAGTGAGGTCCTAAGTTCGATTCCCAGATCTTTATATGTCGACACCGTTACCAACCCATGCTGAAAACCAGCGCCGTAGACTAGTCACATTTTTAGTGTGGTCACGGCATTATGCTGAGCGTTCGGCGGTTTTGCGTGGATGTGGCGCATATTTTCAACATATGTACTTTTTTTTTAGTTGTATATTTGCGCCTTGTTCCGCCAAATAAAGTGTTTTTTTTTTCTTTTTCTCAGATCAGGCAAAGTGATAATTATTGACTTTTTCGATTAAAAATTTCTTGGAGTGACCACAAATTGGTGTAACACTCGCAGGTAGTAAGGCTGCGGTTATATACGAAATAGATAACGCGGCCGTGAAACGCATAAGAACACATGTGAGTTTAGTCGGTAAAAGTCTGATATCCCCCTGGTTCAAAATGGTGAAGGAAAACATCGTGAGGAAACCGGCATGTCTTAGAACCAAAAATTCGAAGACATGTGACATTCACCAACCCGCACTGCGACCGTATTATGACATCTTAAAACCATCATGTTTTCTGTGTGAGAAAAGGATAGTGCTATTCGTCCTGTATAGCTCCGTCTCTTTTTCACACCGAAAACATGATTGCTTGGTGAATTCCCTCTCCCTGCAACCTGTTCCCTATAGGAACATTAAAAAGGCTAATTATGTTATGTTATGCTATAACATCCATCTACAATATCACTGACACAATCCAGTCTCAGTTTTTTCAGGTCTTACCTTGCTTTCCAAACCGTCCAAATTCATACTCGAAACTTACCTAGTTACACGTTCCCCTTTCGTTCCATCACGTAACATTGATAGGTACGTATATGTATATTATGCCGACATGTATGTTTATCTCTTTTACGGTTGACTGCACGGACCACAGAGTAAGGAACTGGTAATTCGCGACGATATTTTACTAACAGTAATCGTGCCCAAAAAAGGTGATTTTTTTAAACCGAGAGCCAATACCCCTAGCCAAGTTGATATCTGCAATCGTTAACGCTAGTAGAAAACTTCAAAGGTACGGGAACGACGGCATTTCAACACTCAGTCACGTGGTTAGGACAAAAGAATCGGGGCGTGGCCAACTCGAGGGTTTGACGCAAGAATAACTCTTCTAACTTGGCTGTGGTGAGAAAAGTAATCTGCAAATAAAAATATCAAATTATAAAGAAAAAACTAAGCCATTCTCTAGGTATATGTATGAGCCATTCTCTAGGTTTCAAAGAATCACACAAAAGTTTCAGTAAGCATTTTCTTTTTAATTTTGCCTCACACTAGGAATTACTTCTGTATCGTGAGTGCGCTCACAAACATGTTAATTCACCTACAAAAGACCCTCAGAAAAAAAAAACACAAAAAAAAAAAAAACATACAAACCACTGCGCCATCCAATGGTTCATCATTTCATGGATGAAATTACTGCGATATTACAAAAAATACAAAACACAATTAAACCAATAAATACCTAATTCCGAAAATATAATAAAAAAGAAAGAAAAGAAAAGAAAATACGTTTATTTGGCCCACAGGTACACACAATGAAATAAAAAATGATTTTAGTATGGATCTTACACTTAAAATATATCTACATTGTATGTCCCACGGCTGCACCAAATAGGTCCAGTTCAGCATTATGCCAGGCCACTACGTAGCAGTTGCCTGACGCTGGTTTTCAACTGAACCTTGCTAAGTCTACGGATGTCAATCAGTTGTTAGGTGTAAGATAAATAAATATATGTAGGTATAAATTAGTGTGTATTAAATGATATATAATATGAAGGTGTTATGTGACAGATATATAAGAAACAGGAGAAAAAAAAAACATACTAAGAATAAATAAACTATCATCAAAGCTATACGTAAATTTAATCACACAGTCCTTACGGCTAACAAAAAAAAACAACATTTGGGACACGGCAAAAATCCCTCGCAGCGGGCGAAAGGACACGAGGCAGCTATATGAGTCCAACGGCACGCAGAAAAAATAAAACCTAAACCACCCACATAATTGTAACTATGTAAACCCTGTTTTTTATTATAGTGAAACATATTTATTAATTAATATTATGACCAAAGACAAATTATATAATTTTTTTTACGTATATTATATCAACGAAACGTTTAAATTAGTTAGGTTTAACTTACGCTGCGCATCGATCAAAATCTGCCGTAACCGTCTTCTAAACGTACTAATCGTGTTTATTGTTCTAATAGGCGGCGGCGGAATAACGTACCTACATTTAATCCATTAAACCCTAAACGGACGCATTTCGCAAACGTTCGCTCTCTCATTGTCTTTCTATTGTGTCTCCAATTAAAGTTTTAAAAAGGTTAATATAAAATTTATTTGAACTCATAATTCCGAGTCAATCCACTTTAGCGCATCCTGTTTTAAAAAAACGGCAATTTCATAGGTAAATACAGAGTGTAAGGGACAGCCTTTCGCAAACTTTAAGGGCTTGCTCAGTAGACGAAACTGGACAACCTTCCACAACACTTTTTTTCAGGAAACGAAAAAAAAAAAATCCGCTTCACCATACAAAATTATAAACTTGATTGGACAGTTGGTATGGAGAGGCCGATTTATTTTTTCGTTTCCTGAAAATTTTTTTTGTTGATGGTTGTTCATTTTCGTCTACTGAGCAAGCCCTTACCTTTCAATCGTGGAAATTGCAGACACAATAGAAAGACAATAGGTGCGCGAACGCCGGCGTTCGCTTGGGGTTTAATGAATTAAAGTTTGCGAAGTAATGTCGTAAGTGTCTGCGGCTGTGTCCGTTCCATACTCTGTGGCACGAACGTTGCTGCAACGACGTCGGATGTCAAGTTACAGATTGAGGTAATTATCAGTTTGACGGCTACATGCGTCTCCGTCATTTTGTGACGTCACGTCATTTTTTGTTGTTTGTATATAAATGTAGCTATGTTTGTGGGGAACAGGAAGGTGATGTATTGGAGTGGATTTGTACTTACTTACCTATATTAATGAACAAGCTTCTGCCAGTGACTTTGCCCACGTGGAAGTAAAAAAATATCTCAGGGGGGGAAGGGATATACTCGTACTCCTTCCGGGATTAAAGTATTCTACTATAACGTATAATCACGTCACGCACCCATTTTCTAAATTTCTTCTAGTAATATAGAAATATATAAAAATGTTTCTAGGCACTTTATGATGGCACGTAGTATAAGCACAAAATAGATAGGTACACAAGTCAATCTACATACAAAGCGCGCTCGAGCAACGCACACAAAGACACCGCTCACGGACACGATATCTCGGAGCATCTCGCACCACTCGTCGAACAGTTCCGGCTCAAATGCTCATTAGTGTGCGTCCACCGAGCGTAGGTATAAAAAGTTAAGTACATACATGAGATTGCCTTCTGTACCTATCTATTATGTGATATAAGCGTTAAGGTAGAATTACACAAAGCACACGTGTGCCACTAACGCGGATCTGGGCGCGTCTGCCTCCTTACATTTTATATGGAAACAAGACTTGTAGAGCTACACTAGATCCACGCCACGCGACGTCGTTCCATGTACAAATCAGGCGTGTCATACGTGTGCATCGGTCTAATAAAGTTCTGGCTTTACATTTGACTTTAATGCAAGAAAAAAAATCCATTCTAAAGCGAATCATATAATGTGAAAAATATTGACATTTGATTGACTTAAGTTAGTAGAAATTGGTTCTATAAAGACTTAGGTACCTAAGTATTTTTTCATCAGAATATTTTATCAATACGAAGCGAATCACTCAAACTGATTAAGCATATAAAGATTCTTTTTTATTAAAAATATTTAATTTAATTGCGTTTCACCCAAGCTTATATTCTGAATAAGCGTTTGTAATTTGTTCTCAAGTACACTGAAATCACTTATTCCTACTTAATTGGAAAATTCAATAGATTTAATTATCAAGAAATTCAGAAAGTATTGGAAACTAAAGTGTTGTTCAATTATGAAGAACACTTAACCAATTATATCTGATCTGTATTGATTACATTCTAATTGAGTGCTAATAAAGGTCTAGGATATTTTTAGAAGTTATTTGATTTAAATTAACATTTCATTGAATTGAAAAGGACTAAAAAGTTGAAAAGGGATCTTTTATCTTGGTATGGTCACAGAAGAGGAGGGATGAAACACGTGTTATTAAAATGTAATGGAGATGGAGGTAAAACAAGATGGATTGATGGATTGATTGTATGAGGACTAATATGAAAGAAAAGAGAACTACTGATACTGTAATATTCATCATCATCATCATCTTCCTGCACTTGTCCCATCTTATTTCGGGTCGCAACACGTTTTTTTCTTCCATTCTGCCTTATCACTCGTCACGCTATCACTAACTTCCTTTTCTTTCATATCACTCTTCACACAATCCATCCTCCTTTTCTTAGGCCTCCCTCTCCCTTTCCACCCATCCACACGTATAATAATAACTCTTTTAGTAACATGCGTTTCATCCCTCCTCCATACCAAGACAAACGATTCCCCTTCAACGTTACATAATAGTGTAGCATTACAGAATAGAAAAAAAAAAACGTATTGCACCGAACCTTAATAACACGAGACAAGGACAGGGGGTTGATGATGAACAGGAAATTTAAGCTAGAATTACACGTGTGCCACACACGCCTATCTCAGCGCGTCGGTCTCCATATATTTTGTATGGAAACTAGACATGTAGAGCTACACTTGATCCACGCCACGCGACGTCGCTCTACGTACAAATCAGGCGTGTTACATGTTTACGTCTATTTAATGTAGTTGTAGCCTTATTGTTTTTATTCTGCACGGCACAGATTTTATAATCCAATCTAATTAGCCCATTGTATCCTACTCTATAACGGTTTAATCAGATTAAATTTCGCCAAGACGTCCTTTTACCATGTTCACGTAATTCTTCGGCCATTGCGGGCCAACAGATATACAAAGTGACGTGACAAGTAGTATCATTGCCATACATTTTATGCTTAGCGGCTGGCAGGATCGCCAACAGAATAAAACATTTTGTCTAAGCTGTTCCTTCCACAAGTGTCAAGTTCATCTGTTCGGGTCTCCGTTGTTTGACCGAAAGGAATTTGACAAATTTTCACTTCCCAAAAAATTTTTCGCATAATTTCATTTGCCAAATTGTTACTTAGCAAAAAATCTAATCACAAAAAATTGGATCTTTGCGTTCAAATATTTCCAAGTTCCTAATGTTTGGGAAATGAACGTTTAAACTATAACTTGTTTACCAACTAGTACTTTTAACATTTTTTATTTAGTCAAATATATCAGTTGAAATAACAGTTTTCACGCAAAATATTTTTTTTTATAAGTAATTATCCCAATCTAAATAGTTCAGTTCCAGGTAACCTACAAAAACAATCTCTTTTTTCTATTAATACAAGTCGTGTCGTAGGAGTTCACAGTTTTAACCTAACCTAACCATTTTATTAAAATAATTAATCTATTCTAACTATCTTCCATAACCAAACTAAAAAAATCTTATTTTTGCTTTACTATTTTTTGTCTTATCAAATAATTTCACCAAACGTTCATTGTCTGAAAATTGTTTGTATAAATCATTTGATTAAAAGCCAAATGCCATAATGACATACTTGATATTATTATTATTATTATTATATATCTTTATTGCACACCTTAACTTATTAAAGAATAATAATTAACAAAAATAAGTGTACAATAGGCGGTCTTATTGCACAGGGCAATTTCTACCAGACAACCTTTGGATGGACAGAAATGAAAGGAACAAGATTTCGGGTTGAAAGTGTACAACAACTTATAGAAACAATGTGAAAATAAATAACAAATAAAATATAATACATAAATAAAAAGCCAAATAATAAACTAATAAATATAAAATATACTAACAATTAGAAAGGAGAAGAAGAACTAAAGTGATAGATAATGCTCCTTCACCATTTTTTTGAACGTTGGTAGCGTTTGGGCTCGCCTCACTTCTATGGGTAATGCATTCCACAAACGAGCTGCTTGTATCGTGAAGGATTTATCAAAGAACGAAGTGGAATGCATATGAATACTAAGTTTTAGACTTTCCGATGACCTCAAGGACCTAGAATGTGTGTCACAGAGAAACTGAAAGCGTTCTTTAAGATAAAAAGGAGTAGAAGGATTAAAGAGTACATTGTAAAGCAAAGAAAGTATGTGAGCATTCCGGCGAAGGCGAATAGGAAGCCATTTGAGCTGAGTACGGAATTCAGAAACATGGTCATACTTGCGCAAGCCAAATACAAACCTGATACAGAGATTTTGAAGTCGCTCAAGCTTATCCAATTGGTCTTGGTTGAGATCAAGATAGCTGGCATCAGCATAGTCCAAGATTGGGAGAAGAAGAGATTGTGCTATCGCAATTTTAGTAGTGATGGGTAGAAAATTGCGAAGGCGCCTCAAGGAGCCTGCCGAAGCAAACAGTTTACGACTAACTTCCTGCAGTTGCTTAGTCCAGGAAAGAGTGCTGTCGATATAAATCCCCAAGTTCTTCACCACGTCAGTTAGAGGAATTATGGTGTTGTTGAAATAAACCTGGGGAAGTGTCGACCAATCTATCTTACATACAGTTCGGGAACTACCAACAACAATCACCTGCGTCTTGGTTGGATTGATCCTCAGCCCAAACTCAGTGCTCCAGTCACCTATACGATTCAGATCTGTATTAATTCATTAAACCCCAAGCGAACGCCGGCGTTCGCGCACCTATTGTCTTTCAATTGTGTCTGTCATTATCACGATTGACAGGTTAATAGTCTCAATGGCATCACACAGCTTATCGAGAGGGGATTGTGTGTATATTTGAAGATCATCCGCATACAGGTGGTAGAAAGAAGAAAGTCGTTGAGTGATACCATTAATAAAAAGTGCGAAAAGTAGAGGAGATAAAACGCCACCCTGCGGCACACCGGCAGTTGTGTTACACCAAGAAGAAAAAGTTTCTTCAATGCAAACACGCTGCCGGCGACCAAACAGGTAACTCTTAAACCAGTCTATTACCGAAGGAGATATGAGGAGATAATATTTTGCCAAGTAAAAATTTGACCAAATAAAAATATACGTTCTAAAATCATTCGAAATATTGCAATGGTATAAAAAAAAGTTGCTAAAACTTGTTTGGGTAGTGAAGTTTTGTCAAAATCTTTTCGGCAAAACGGCAGGCACCCCATCTCTTCACCTTCATTTTGGTCTTCTTTCTTTAGGATTTCGTACCTCAAAAAATAAAACAAAACCCTTTTAGGATCACTTTCTTGTCCGTTTTTCTGTCTGTCAAGACCCTTTATCTCTGGAATGTGTGGAGCTATCGAGTTTAAATTAAAACTATACACTCAAATCTGGGCTGCCTTGAAACTAAAAGAATCAAGCTTCTAAGTTTACGAAAAAAAAGATACGACCGTTTATGTTACAAAAAACGTGCATTTTGACACTCTCAAGGGAATCCAAATTCAAAGGGTAGAACAAGAAAAAATCTGAAACCTTGGTTAGGTTAGGTTAGGTTACTACGTCACAATTTTTTTTTTGCAATTATTGAGAATCTTCGTAACTCATTTCGGTAATTGAACTGTTCTCATTGATAAGTTTGTACGGAACCCTCAGTGCGCGAGTCCGACTCTCATTTGCCCGGTTTTTCTTTCTTACTTTACCACTAACAGCTTGTAAAGTAACTTTCCACTACTTCATGATAAAGGCCAAAGTTACCTTCACCTATATTCCACCGCTTTAAAAACTTGCACAAAGAAAATAACCGTTGTAAAGACTGCATATATGCCGTAGTGCTCACTTAGGGTCAACTGCAGCCACTCTCCTTGTTATTTATGCATCTATACACGTAAAGCGAGCGCCGAGCACACTTTATAAAAGAGGCAGAAAATATGCACTAATATGAACGCGTACTTTATTTTCCGTGTTGTTACGTAACTAAGGAGATCCTATATAATATTATACACCGTTAAATTTTAATAGTTTTAATCCCGTGGAGGGTCGATCCGGTACATGAAACACTATCGATTTGTAAAGACAAAAACCTGTAGGTGGTAGTCGACGTCGCGTACTAACTACCTACTGGTCATTGGACTCGCTCTGCTGACGTTTTCCTTAAGAAATTAATTTCGTAAATTCGTAAATTAATACGAGTTTTAAAAAGTAAAGATAAAATTAAAAAATGAAGTACGTTTTTTTTCAAAACTCGTAATAATTTACTGGACCCTCCACGGGATTAAAACGATTAAAATTTAGCGGTGTACATTACTAGCGCTCTAGGATTGTTTGAAAGAGTTACAGTGGGCCTGAAACGCAAAGCGTAGGTGATGGAATACTGTGGATTTTAGTCAATAAAAGAAGTCTTTTACTGACTAAAATAAGAACACTCTCTCTCGCTTCACCCAGTGAGGGAAAAGTAATTTTATATATATCTATTTATTTAGGTTAATCAACAATTGTTTACACTAGGTAAATATATTTCTGATTTGATGACTAGAGTAGGTTGCTTTTTTAGTGCATTTAATACTTTTGTAAAAAAATGTTTAGCAATTTTGCAACTTTTCGCAACTTTTCCCTACTCCTTCGAAACGGCTTGGACCTTTAGAAACATTTTTACACATAAAAATTGGTGGTTAAATATTCTTCAAAGTGAACATTGTATATGTAAATCAATCAATATCTCGTAGAGAAAATGGATTTAGAGCGCTTTCCAGGCTCTGCTGGCCTCAAATAAATGCACAAATTTGCGTACTGCCGCCTAGGCGAGTGCGAGAGTTGCGTTCACATAATTTCGGTCAGATGGTTCAAGGGACTATAAGCCTTAACCGTACAAGAGTCCCACTTACATTACTTTTTCTCATGAAAACCAGGTGACGTTATTAGGTAACATAAAGATAACTTAGTAAAATGTATTGTTTGTTTACGGTGACGCTAACATTGTTAGTAATATTCAGTTTTGTTACGTCGTGCCAAAACATTACTTAGAAGATGTATTATGTTCAGGTAGTCTTTTATATTTGTTATTCTGACTGTGAGGTGTGTTACACTGATTAATTTGGGGACTGAGGCACAAAATAGATAAGTACAGAAGAAAATTTCATGTACCTATGTACTTCACTTTTTAGGGTTCCGTAGCCAAATGGCAAAAAACGGAACCCTTATAGATTCGTCATGTCTGTCTGTCTGTCTGTCTATCTGTCTGTCTGTCCGTCCGTATGTCACAGCCACTTTTTTCCGAAACTATAAGAGCTATACTGTTGAAACTTGGTAAGTAGATGTATTCTGTAAACCGCATTAAGATTTTCACATAAAAATAGAAAAAAAAGCAATAAATTTTGGGGGTCCCCATACTGAAATTCAAAATTTTTTTTTTCATCGAACCCACGTGTGGGTTATCTATGGATAGGTCTTTAAAAATGGTATTGAGGTTTCTAATATAATTTTTTTCTAAATTGAATAGTTTACGCGAGAGACACTTCCAAAGTGGTAAAATGTGTGTCCCCCGCCCTGTAACTTCTAAAATAAAAGAATGATAAAACTAAAAAAAATATATGATGTACATTACCATGCAAACTACCAACGAAAATTGGTTTGAACGAGATCTAGTAAGTAGTTTTTTTTAATACGTCATAAATCTAAAAAAGTGCACTATTATTAAAACATCAATCAAAGTTACAACGAACTACAAGAACTTTTATATTATGTTACTTGCTGCTAAGGAACCCTCCATGGGCGAGTCCGAATCGCAGTTGGCCGGTTTTTATATTTACGCTCGGTGGACGCACACTAATGAGCGTTTGAGCCGGAACTGTTCGACGAGCGGGCTGAGGCGCTCCGAGATATCGTGTCGTTGAGCGGTGTCTATGTGTGCGTTGCTCGAGCGTGCCTTGTATGTAGATTGACTTCTGTACCTATCTATTTTGGAACTGAGGTGTGAAGATCTTGGACAGAATATGTTGAACAAAAATAAGATACGTACTTTGGTTATTTATGGATAAGTTTTGCAATAAGATATTTCTTGCTCGATTAATATAATATATTGTTGTGTTAGTTTTGTGATACTTATTGTTGTACCTACTCATTTTATCTGGAATTTTTCAGTTCTAGGTCGGAACCTGAATTACCCCAGATTTTTGAATACACAACTTGAAGTAATTGGTGTAGCTTGTCGCAGGCTCGATTGCTGCACGGGATGAATAGGTTTGTGGGACATACATACATAAACACTTGGGTGTTTATGAGTTTAAATTTTTTTTTCGCGGTGGGTATATACCCACCAAAAGCGCCCAAAAGCGGAAGATGGATGATATCATCCATCTTCCGCTTTCGGGCGGAGCAGGAGTTAGTGTCAGACTTTTACTTACTAAAAACCCACTCCTTTTCCTTCGTTACCTTCCGTACCGGGGCCGAGCTATCTTTGCAATTAACCCTGGCCCCAGTGTGAGTTTAGATGTTTGTAAGCGTATCTATAATACAGGAAAAATTCGTATAAAGAGGCAAGTTTAAAGAAAAAGTTGTTACATATAAAAAAATTTATAAAAACTTGACAAACTTTTGTCATAAAGTAGAGCTTAACACTTTGTTAACGTAGAGTTAACAAAGTGTTAAGCTCTAAGTCATTTCGACCGCGTACCGGGAAAAACAACGTTGTAAGGCCTACAATTCCCAAAACGGATCTTGGGCGCTTGGCGTCAGAGTGATCGCTTTGCGCATTCCATACATTGGCGAGCCAATCGTCTTCGTTGTTAGATACATGCAGCAACGCAGGGAACGAATGAGGAGTCACTCCTCATTCTCTATGAGTCTATGACGCGATGGCGCGGCGAGCCAATCACTGACACTCCCCGTCCCCGCGTCTCACTTCGCACTACTAAAGAGACCGAATATTTGACTTCTCCACAACTTGAAGCCAGCGCTCAAGATCCGTGCCGGCAATTGTACAAGGTGGATTGATGACCTCGTGAGGGTCGCCAACGGTTGCGAGACGCACAGGACCAGTCGTTGAGGCAACACTTGAGGAAGGCCTACATATACAGAAGTGAACGTCTTTCGGCTGAAGTGATGATGGTAATTACTCATTTCAGAAACTGGAAGGAAAACTTCCTGGAACTTAACATAATTGATGGCAGTTGGCGCAACGGTTTAGTGATTGGTTCCTGCGTTGCACGCTGCGAACCCAATCCTCGCAAAGATCAAATATTTGTATAACTAACTAGGAATAGCCTATGTCGCTCAGGATTAAAGCAGCTTTCTATCGGTGGAAAAATTTTAGCAATCGGACCATTACCTCTTTAGCTGACTTCGAAAAGGAGGAGCTTCTATGTTCAGCTGAATGTAGTTCTTTTTTATGTATGTTTATTGATATCTCGGTCAATCGAGGACCGATTTTGAAAATTCTTTTTGTTATTGAAAGGTTATGCTTCCAAATTGGTCCCATGGAAATATCGTTATGATCTGATCATGAACTTCGAAGATATGGAACAGAACTCCTCATAGGATTACAGCAGAATTGTGGTTACAAGTAAAGTTGCTTTGTTTATACGTCTAGTCGAAGACTGACTGACGGAAAAGGGGGGAAGGATGTATCGGACTGATCTGATGATGAAGCCTGAAGATAAATTAATGTAATCTAACCGTGTTTGGGATTATTAAAATCCTTATAAGATGCACTGTGGCTATAACTTATTTAAGTTTGTCTGAGGGGTAGGGGTCTACTTTTTAGTGGTGGTAGCATAACTAAAAAGGTTAGGTTAGTATTATTATTAGTAAAGGTTATATTTTTTTTTTTTGTAAAAAGTTTTTTTTTTTTAAATTATATTAGTATAGATAAATATAAAATATGAAATTGAGGTCAGACAACAAAGAAATATTATAATGAAAGGAACATTACGTTCCCTAACCATTGCTATTTGTGTTGCATTGTTATTTTTCAATGACATGCAAATAAAAAAGTATCAATTAAGATTAAAAACTTAAAATTTACCAGCATCTATCAGGTAAACAAAACTGCTATTAAAGCTCAAAACTTTGTCTACAGCTACCCAAAACTTAGTCAAATATTAGTTTGCAAACCAAAAGTCCGAATTCAGGCCTAGTCATGTAGATTTAGAGATTTTGATAAATGGTGCGTCCCGACCACGGGGTATATGACTGATGGCCAGTTCTTGCACAGCTTCATCAACTTTTTACCCGACGCCGAAGTTGGAGAGGGTCATGTTTTTCATGAGTTATGTTTGACACCTGACCTGGTTTGACGTCGTTGATAGCCAGATGTTCCGGGGTTTATGTCTGCTGTTGATTTGTGAGCTCTTTTGTGTGTTGTGTTTGTTTTGGTAAATTCTTTTTACATTATTTTTCACTATGGGAGTGTAAATTGACATGGATTGGATTGCGAGCCCAAGTCATCGACGGCGCGCACTGTTCCCCTGCGCCTCAAGGAGCTGACAGGAACAGCAGGGTCGAAGCCTGCTGGGGCCAGGGTTAGTTTTGAAAGATAGCTTTCGATGGACGCGAGACGTGCAGGAACGATCGTTGTGGCGACGCTTGGGGCGACCTACGTCCAACAATGGATGTCTTACGACTGAAGTAATGATCATGATCACACTACTAGATATCATAATATATCCTTAATGAGTACATAAGAATAAGTTCTAAAGTTGCCCCGATATCCGATAAAGTGAAAGAGAAGCGCTTACGGCGGTATGGTCACGTACAAAAATGATCATATGGTGGAGCTTGCCCTTGAACTGCCTACGACGAAGCGCACGCGTGGAAGACCAGCCTCCATTTGGTTGAAGACGATCCACAGAAACCTTAGAGAAGCTCACCTCGACTTAAGGGCGACCTACGTCCAACATAGGTCTTACGGCTGGAGTAATGATGATGATGAAAAGAATCTCACCCGTCCAATATCTCATCCTTACTGCAGAGTTTAGGTACTGAAACCAACAAAGCCGAAGCCTCTATATCTGTACCAGGGATGTAACGGAGGTAATTATATCGGAACCGAAGGCGGAATCGGAGGTTTTAAATTTGATTTATCGGAGTCGGAACCGGAGTCGGAACTGGAGTCAAAGGGGTCAAAACTGGTGGCAGGACCGAGATTTTTTTATTAAATATATTATTCAGTCAAATATTTTTCATTTTAATTTTTTAATTATAAAGAAGATGAACGTGTCGTGTGCGTCAACAAACTAAGAACAAGTGAAAAAATAATTGACAATAGCGAGCACGTAGCGGGAAACAGGGTGATTCCGAACCTCCGATTTAAAAGTATCGGAGCCGAAGTCGGAACCGAAGGTGTAATATTATCCGAAGTTCCGACTTAACGGAGTCGGAATCGAAGCTCCGTAACATCCCTGATCTGTACACCCTACACTACATACATACACCTAGATGTGAACATCTCGTTAACCCTACATCGCAGCGTCCTATTATTCTGTCCACACCACAATAGTTTGCCGCACACAATATAAGCACTGGCCAATGTTCACGAATATAGATTGGGGTGATGTTAGCTTGCAGCAGGTCGTGACGTGCTGGGTGAATTATGCAAATGCTGGGTGGTTACTGGTTAATTGTACCCACGTGACAAATAAAAATAAAAAGTACCACCATTTTACATTGCGAATCATAGAATAATAGGAACCTTAATAACCTCTATCTGTCAAGTGACACTTGAGTACAGTTTGCAAAGAAAACTAATTTATAACAATAGTTTTAGTATTATGTGAAACCCGAAACACGTGTCTAGTATTTTTAAGTTAAGAATCCATTGTACGATACGCTTGTTATGTTACCTGGTTGGCCGCACAAATACATGATCATCGGGCAACCAACGGGTTTTTTACTCCTGTATCCAGCTGTGCGCACTAGTTTAAAGTCCGCTATATCCTGCCGTGATTTGTGTTGTACTTAGTGTCGGTAGTGTCCAACTTGTTTCCTTTTTAAACATTAAAAAAAAAAAAATATAAGTAACATAGTGGAAAAATTATTGGAATCAATTTGGTTACTGGTTATAAACAAACTATTTAGGTTTCGCATAAATTAAATATAATTTTGACCCGACTATGGCAAAGCTATAGGAGGGTTATGATTTTTGATTTTGACAGGCTATGTATGTATGTATGTGAGTATGTTCATCTGTTCTCTCATAGCTCCTAATCTACTTATCGGAAATCAACATATGATGTATCGTTAGAACCGTCTAAATGGTCCACTGAACATAGGCTTCGTGACGTTTGTTACTTTTTTTTTATGCAAAAATGAATTTTCGTTAAACCCCAAGCGAACGCCGGCGTTCGCGCACCCATTGTCTTTCTATTGTGTCTGTAATTCTCACGATTGAAAGGTTAACAGCCTAAACTGAACTGTTAAGGAATGGAGCTTTATAGGGTTTATAGCTTCATCCCTCTTTCTCGCTGGCAAGACTGTCATTTTAACACGTCATGGTAAGGACCCAAAACCCTTCGGCCTCCGAGACCATCAACCATACCTTCGTTGCCAGCTGACGTCTTCAAGTCATACTTCTTGAAGCTCAACTCAAGGGTCTCTCCACTCAAGTACATAAGTATAATGCTAACACAACCAATTATAATAACACTAGTTTTTGCCCGCAGCTTCGTCCGCGTACTTAAAATATAGCCTATATCATATGCACAAGCATAATCAACCTTTTAATGTTCCCACTGCTGGGACTCTGGCCTCCTCTCTCTAGGAGAGGAAATGGGCCGTTATCCACCTTGCGGGTCCAGTACCGGTTGGTGAATGTCATATGTGTTTGAATTTTTGGTTCTAGGACATGCTGGTTTTCTCATGATGTTTTCCATCACCGTTTTGAGAGCAGTGGTGATGAAATAAATTACTCAAAATAATGCTTTTGGCTTGGTTTGAACCCGCGACCTACAACTCGTAAGTCATAGCCGTTATCACTCAGCCACCACTGCTCTGCCTATATTGCTCAGGAATAAAGCAGCTTCCTGTCGGTGAAAAAATGTTAACAACCAGACCTACCCCCCGAGCCAAGTTACAACCGTTTCGCTTACGCCGAACGCTCCGAGTTGGCCGCGCCACCAATTCTTTTGTTCTGACCACGTGACTGAGTGTTGAGATGACGTCATTCGCGTACATTTGAAGTTTTCTACAAGCGTTAACTATTGCAGATTAGAAACTTGCCTAGGGGTATAGTACTTCCAGAGATTACCTCCAACAAACAAAAAACAAACTGGATCTTATTATAATATAAGTGTAGATTGAAGTGTGTTATTCCTGAAAATAATTACTTTCATTATTCGTTAGATGAACTGATACCATCTCTTGTGGCGGTTTCTCTAACTTGCCGGAGTTGTCGTTTGATATCTAACCTGCCTGTTACCGCTTTGAACATGTTTTAACGAGTTGAACTCGTTACATAAGATGTCTGCTTCCTTTACACTATGGATACTATAGTTATATTAGGTATCTATACTCATATTATAAAGCTGAAGAGTGTGTTTAAAAATACGCTAATTTCAGGAACTAGGTACTATTTTAAATTAAAAAAGTTATTTTATTATTGTTTATCCCATGTAGATATCCTCAGGAGAACCAAGGTTATCGACATATGCATTTTTTGTTTGTTTGTTTGCCACACAAAACTTAAGCTTTACTTTTTTTCTTTTTATGTTTAATTTTTAACGTTAACGCAGTGTCTCAAGACAAAAGTCTATCCACCACGCCACCACCACCACCACTACCAGTACGTGTTGCCAGTGATGACATTTTTTGTTTTTTGTTCAAAAATGAAGATTTTGTATTTTTATTGGTAAATTAGCTAGCTAAGCTTTTGCAAGTTGAAATTTTCTCAGATCTGAATTTTGGGCGGTTTATTGAGTCCAAAGCCAAGGTAGCCGCTAGAAAACTCGGTGTTTTTGCAAAGGTCCGGCAATACTTCACACCGGGATAACTTTTAATGTTATACAAAGCACAGGTCCGTTCGTGTGTGGAGTACTGCAGCCACATATG
Source organism: Mythimna albipuncta (assembly GCA_929112965.1). Taxonomy (NCBI): domain Eukaryota; kingdom Metazoa; phylum Arthropoda; class Insecta; order Lepidoptera; family Noctuidae; genus Mythimna; species Mythimna albipuncta. Next base: position 8,076,005 of record OV815973.1, read on the forward strand.
GACTGGTGCTCCAAAATGTCACCTGGCAGCTTTGGACTCGGTGGAAAAGCGTGCGAAGAGGCTAATTGGTTATCCAAATTTGGTTAAGTCCAACCTTTAAAGCCAGCACAGGCGTAGGGTAGCCAGCCTTTCGGTATGCGCAGCAATTGCATGACTTGATTCCGCCATCTCAATTCTATCATCGGACAACACGACGTACGGCGAATATCCAATCTTACGTTGTTGAAACGTCTACGGTCCGGACTAAGCGTTCAACCTCGTCATTTATGCCGCGTACGTCGAAGGACTGGAACAATTTGCCTGCTGCGATCTTCCCGTCCGATTATAATTTGTATGTCGTTAAGGCTAGAGTCACTGGACTGTGAATAGGCTCTTAATAAACTAGTGCGCCTCAAAATCAGAGATTGCATCACTGATGATCTCAGTCAAGCACTAGCTTATATCAATTAAATATATATATATATATATATATGTGTTTGTAGCAAACGAATATGGGTTCAAACATACCAATGTCGTATGCAAAATACATTTTGACCACTCACGGATCCAAAGTCATTAGAAAAATCAAAGCACAAATGTTACACTCATTTACATAAGTGTAAGAGACAGACCTAATCATGTCTCTGCTAGCATCTGTATTCACATCACATGCTCAATTTGATTTGAGTGTCCACAATCCGCTCATTCAGAAAGATTAACATAAAAGAGTTACAGAGGAAAATTTCTAAATATTCTTAGGAAAGAAATAGTCGAAAAGAGAATGGTAACTGTCGTATGTGCAATAAACAAGATCCTCCACATTCTGTCGCCAAGTTTGGAAAAAATATTGGGCAAACAAGGACAAAATACACAAAATTACATAGACCCTGCGATGTGAAGTTAAATTACTACAGACAGGGGTCAGTTACAACTGGCCGTTGTCAAAACCTAGTATGGTAAATATTTACAGAAATGTAATACTACCCTCAGGCTCGGTATTACGAAAAGTCAATTTATGCTAATATAAAACTTTTGTGGGAGATACATCGTACACTATATTGAGCTCGAAAATTGGCATGAACTATTTATGTGAATAATATAAAAAGGGAAAAATTCTCGCATACACTGGGCCGCAAAAATAACTGATCACATAGAAAAACTGCAATGCTTTGTACTCCATTTTCACATTTAAGAGAACAGTATTTCAGCAATAAAATATGATGCCTATTATTATCATGAAACTGATGCAGCAGTAGAATTACGTATAGTAGCATACTTTGTAGTAGACGTTTGAAAAACTTTTACTGAAAGATATCACCCATTACGCACACATAATACTTAGATCGATCATATAAATGTGTAATACACAGACTAATAATACTTATCATAAATCTGAAAAGAGTATACGTATTATTACCATGGTAGGTACAAGGAGATGGGTTTTTTTTAATGTCGTAACCTTTCAATCGTGGTAATTAGAGACAATACAAAGACAATGGGTGGGTGAACGCCGGCGTCCGCTTGAGGTGTAATGAATTAATCAGTCATTTACAACGGCTTTATGCATTAACTTTATGTATTTAATAAGAAACTGACACACTTTTTATTAATGACCCGGAAATTTGCGGCCCAGTGTATTAGTTACAGCAAGGTTTATCTTATCAAACCGCGCAGCTCGGGTATGTAATATTTTTAGCTAGGGTTGCCCCGTGCGAATTTAAGTGGACATATTAAATTCTTCCTCGCCTTCGTCCGACTTGTGGATTTTCCTTTAGGTGTTCAACGGGAGACAGCGGTCTCGTGAAATTCACATGCTATTGTGAAAGAATGCTTTTGTACGAGAATAAGAGGAATGTCACTGAAATAACTGTGCTCTTTTGCTTTATTTGTTTTAAGTATTGGACACACATTTTTATTTTATAAAACTAGAGGCAATGCTGCCAGTCTTTTGAGTACATTATACTTCGATAGCGATGCGGAGGAGTTCTTTGACGCCATACTTTAGATTACTTTTAGTTAGTTCTTATTAAGTATATTATATGTTTATTTATTTATTTTAATTTCATGTGTAATAGTGGTACATAGGCGGACTTAACCTTTCAATTGTGATAATTGAAAGACAATAGGTGCGCGAACGCCGGCGTTCGCTTGGGGTTTAATGAATTAATGCCACAAGGCATTCTCTACCAGTCAACCTTTGGGTTAAAAAAGACAACACTGTGGTAGGTTTGCACAATATACAAATACATAACAAATAGTTCAAATGGAAAAATATAAAATAAGTTATTTATAATAATAAAATACACTACATACTACACACACACACACACTATATACACTATATTCTAGCTTTTGCCCGCAGCTTCGCCCACGTATATAAAAATAGGAATAAATCAGCTTTCTATTGGTGAAAAAATTTTAACAATCAGACCAGTGCTTTCAGGGATTACCTCCTACAAACAAAAAAAAAACTTCACCTCTTTATAATATTAGTGTAGATTAAAACTAGTTCAGATGTGACTAAATGATGAAGTCATTTTTCATTTCAATAAACTTTATATCTAATAACGTTATACGAAGTAGATTTTAGGATATAATATTTTACATGTAAAGATTTCAACAGTTGGTATATCTCACGTTTATTATATCTTGTGAACGTTATTGAAATTAAAATATACCAAATAATTTTATATGATATGAGACGCACCCGAATTTCCTAAAAGCCCTTCTTAGTGCTTGCCTACGCCATACAAAGAAGATTTGTGCAAAATTTCGAGTTCATAATCCCATTATACACCACTATTTTTTAATTAGTACACATACATAAAGGGCTTATTAGAAAAGCCCTTGTTATTTTATAAGTAAAATCTCAATAAATAATATTCATAAACAGCAAAGTAATTAGCGTTGTTTTATGTCCCAAAATGTCACTCAATTTATGGAAATATTGTGCAGGCTATTGATTAATGAATGAATTAGTTAAAACAATTATTAAGGAAAAACACTGCCCGCAGTATTTTTTATTAGCAATTGTCATGTTTAATTCTATGATGAATTTACCTTTTTGTGGTCAATTTTAGGATTTCGTCTTTATCTACTTTTGACTACAAAAATATGATCAGTGACGGGTACAGATAGAACCCCTTTTTTGTGTACTAATTAAAAAACCGGCCAAGTGCGAGTCGGACTCGCCCATGAAGGGTTCTGTAGCAGCAAGTAACATAATATTAAAGTTCTTGTAATGTGTTGTAACACTTGTAACTTTGATCGATGTTTTAATAGTGTATTTTTTTCGATTTATGACGCATTAAAAAAAAAAACTACTTACTAGATTTCGTTCAAACCAATTTTCGTTGGTAGTTTTTATAGTAATTAATTTTAGAAGTTAGAGGGGGGGACACACATTTTACCACTTTGGAAGTGTCTCTCGCGCAAACTATTCAGTTTAGAAAAAATGATATTAGAAACCTCAGTATCATTTTTAAAGACCTATCCATAGATATCCCACACGTATGGGTTTGATGAAAAAAAAAATTTCGAGTTTCAGTTTTAAGTATGGGGACCCCCAAAATTTATTGCTTTTTTTCTATTTTTATGTGATACTCTTAATGCGGTTCACAGAATACATCTACTTACAAAGTTTCAACAGTATAGCTCTTATAGTTTAGGAAAAAAGTGGCTGTGACATACGGACGGACAGACAGACAGACAGACATGACGAATCTATAAGGGTTCCGTTTTTTGCCATTTGGCTACGGAACCCTAAAAAGTAGGGGTGTATATATCATCAACTCACAGCCGAAACTAATGGGAGTGTCAGTTAGAGAGTCAGTTAGCTAGTTTCTGCTTTTATAAATAATTATAATTTAGAAGATACATACTTATATATCTATATACTGATATACGATGTACGGAAGGACTTACGTACATATATAATATAATATTCTACAACTTTATCGTCAAATTATTCTAGGGCCGATATGAAATGGATAGCCAAAGCCTTAAAAATTGCCGTTAGACAAAAAATGGTCGTAAAATGCTCGCAACGCCTCATCTATATACCTTTTCTATTGTCTGTCAATAACCACTAGCGGTCCGAAGACTATCAAAAGGGTTTTGCGGGGAAACGTGTCCTGTGACCTTTTATTTGGTTTATTCTACTACCATTGCTCCCCTGTGTCTCAATGAATGCAAAATTAAAGTTACCAAGTGGCTCCTTACTCTCAATTACACTAAGACCGAAGACCTAATTCAGATATCGCTCGCATAACCTTATTATGTACCTTTTTTGAGTGTGGAAATATGTTAGTCTGTAGCGCAGATTTTGCATCATGGTTTTGCTCACTCTCATTCACACACACACCCATACACACCTAAATATACTCAATCTCATGAACTGTTGGTGGGTGTTGAAACACATAACACACAAAATGGTAAATAAGTAAATGAACCTTTCAATCATAACTATAAATGTCCATTGATAGGCGAGGACGCTGGCACCCTAAACACAAGTTAAATCTTACATTGGGTGCCAGAGTTCATCGAGAACGTTTCCTTTGTGTAATCAAATAGATTGTAAATTGTAATGTTGGTTCTAACTTATATAATAAAAAAATATATATATATATTCTCGCTCGTCAATCAATATAAACGTTTACTTATTCAGGGTCATTGGTAAACTAAAAACTTTGCAGGACTGTACTAATAACATCATAAACAACAACTTTTGACTGGCCTGTTGGTCTAGTGGTTAGTGACCCTGACTGCTATACCGCAGGTCGTGGGTTCGATTCCCACCAAACAAATGTTTATGTGATGAGCATGATCATTTGTTCTGTGTCTGGGTGTAATTTATCTATATTATGTATGTATTTAGAAATATATAAGTATGTTTATCAGTTGTCTAGTACCCATAACACAAGCTCTGCTTAGCTTGGGACTAGACGGCGTTGTGTGATAGTTGTGGAATATTATTATATTATTATTATTATTTTGTGCTATGGCTTTTTTACAAAACATTATTTATTTACCAAAAACAAACCTTTAAGATTCTGTTGTTCTATCTAACACATATTTTCAATTCTGTATTTTGCATGTATATCAAACGTAATACGTATTATATTAAATTAGATTTTTTAGTCCGATTGCCATTGAATCAGAATGTTGGACTGTGAAAAAGAAGTATGACAAAAGATTGCATGTAGATACGCAATGTTGAGATGGATGAGTCAGATGAGTGGTGTGACGAGAATGGATAAAGTGAGAAATGAGCATATTAGAGGAAGTTTGAAAGGCGCCAGTGACTGAAAAGTTGAACGGTAATCGGTTCTCTTGGTATGGTCATGTGAAGAGGAGGGATGAAGCGCATATTACTAAGAGAGTTCTGAGTATACATGTGGATGGATGGAGAGGGAGAGGAAGGCCGAAGAAAATATGGATGGACTGTGTGAGAAGTGATATGAAAGAAAAGGGAGTTAGTGATAGTTTAACGGATGACAGGACTGAATGGAAGAAAAAAACGTGTTGCGCCGACCCCAAGTAATATGGGATAAGGGCAGGAAGAAGAAGAAGAGTTTAGTCCGATTGCCAAGTCAATCTAGGTCATCAAGGTCCCTTAAGTACGGACTGAATAAACTAACCGATTGTACCAAGTGGTACATGAATCTCACAACTTTTTAAGGTAGAAGAACTGAGCTGCGAGCCTTGGATTTTTTTAAAGTTATGTTTTTGATGGTATCAGTTTAATTTTCATTTAAAACTATCATCCTCCTAGCCTTCTTATAATTAGCTTAGGGGTCGGCCTCTAGTCTCACCTGCATAGGATGCATAGGAAACGCAGTCAATTGCAGTTCCGGCTGTAGGAAAACCCAAATTCTAGGTTTAACTCGCATTAGCATAATCAGCCTTTTAATGTTCCCACTGCTGGGACTTAGGCCTCTTCTCTAGGAGAGGGGATGGGCCGTAACCCGCCACGCGGGCCCAGAACTGATTGCTGAATATTACGTCTTCGAATTTTTGGTTCTAGAACATGCCGTTTTCCTCACGAAGTTTTTCTTCACCGTTTGCGAGCCGTGGTGATTCAATAAATTAAAGAAAGTAATGTACCTGGCTGGGTTTGAACCCGCGATCGAACACATAAGTCGGGGCCGTTACCACTCGGCCCTTACTGTTATTTTGGTGTATGTACCGTATAAATATTCATATGCATGTAGTAAAAAGCAGTTATTTCAATATTACAAACAGACACCAATCCAATTTTATTTATATGTATAGATGAATTATGGAATTCCAAAGGGTGCAAATTATGTTCAGTTATATTATTATCCTTTAGTACAACACACTAGAAGCTACTAACTGATGCAAGTATTTCAAACAAATTGGAGACAATTGTCTGTTGAATTGATTTTTAAATTAATTCAGTGTGGGAGATTTCACAACACTTTACGGGAGCCGGGAGCGGTTATAAATTGCTTCAAATGCATCTTCCTTGATGAATTTACCTGAATAATTTTATGTACATCGAATATTCCTTGAGTACTTATGAGTCTCAAGTTGCGAACGGCGAGCAATGGGTAGATTACGTCCGACCGTCCGGATCGAGCCCAAGTCGTCAACAACGCGTAATATTCCACGTGTACCTTAAGGAAATAAATAAATAAATAAATAAATATGTCAGCAAACCCTTGGAGCTCAGCAGGGTCGAACCCTACTGGGGCAAGAGTTTATTTCTGAATGGAAAACTCGGCCCTGGTATGAAAGGCAACGAAGAAACAGGGGTGGGTTTTTAGTCAGTAAAAGTCTGACACGCCCTTCTGCTACAAGGAAAATCAAGGGCAATCCAAGGGCGGGGGGACATCCCGCGTCCTTGGACGATTTGCCCAAAAAATTCTTTAAGACGATCTTCGTAGGATAGATTACGAACGGTCCATTTTGGTTGCCCTTCTTTGACATTTGTCGAGCAGAGTGATGTCTTTCCTAAAATATGGGTCCCAAATGACATTAGCATATTCTAAGAGAGATCTTATGTAGGTCTTGTAGAGCCTAACTAATGTATTAAGTGTCATTTGAATGCCTTACAAATGATATAGAGTTACTTTGCCCTTTTGACGATATTGGGTATGAAAGTGTGCTTCTAATTTTACGTCGCTATACATAATAAAAACAAGTGCTGCGATCCCATCTGATGGTAAGCAGTAAGTAATCGTTGATAACGAGGCGCACTAGTTTATAGAGAGCCTATAATTTACTCTTGCCTTGAAGAAACTTAAATTATAGACGGGAAGACCGCAGCAGGCAAATTGCTTCTTCCTCAATTGCTCAGCCCTGAGATGTACCATTGCGGTAATTTCTGCCTGATCAATTAAAAAAAAATTCGCTTGAATCCTGCGATGCGACGCCAAACGAAGCCCTTTGGAATTTTCATTTTGAGTGCAAGCAAAAATGAACTTAGCGGTGGTCAGGTGGAAGTGTCTTTGATGGTACGCGGTATAAACCACGAGGCAAAACGCTTAGTCCAAACAGTAGAGTTTCAACAACTTAAGGGTGGATACCTGCCGTATGTCGTGTTGTCCAATGGCAGATAGGAGATGACAGAATCAGGTCCGGAGCGAGGAGGAGTGGCAGACGGTCGCCGACTTCTGCGAAGCAGTAATGCTTGCCAAGGAGGAGGCCGAACGCATCAGGCAACGGCGTTATCGCCGCCGCCGTCGCCGGGATTCTGATCCCGATTTCCGGCCAACGTAGACGCGGGCTTGCGGACAGTGAGCAATGGGTAGCTCGCTGTCCGGCCGTCCGGTAACTGTCCGGACCAAGCCCAAGTCGTCACCGGCGCGCACTGTTCCCGCGCGCCTCGAGGAGTTGTCAGAAACATCAGGGACCCAGCCGGGTCGAAGCCTACTGGGGCCAGGGTTATTCGAAAGGGCGCTCGAGCCCCGGTATGAAAGCTAGAAGGAACAGGGTGGGTCTTTTAGTCAGTAAGAGTCTGACACTATTTCCCGCTCCGCCCAAGGGCGGGGGATGTCAATGCATGTTTTTTCCCACCATAAAAAAAAAAAATCTGAATTACCAATTACCCTCTTCGCATGCTTTTCCAATGAGTTCAAAGCTGCTAGATGGCATTTTCCACTTCACACACGATCGGACATATGCTTTGTACAACATTAGAAGCTATCCCGTTGTGAAGTACCACTGGAACTTTGCAAGCACGCCGAATTTCCTAAGCAAGCCAAGCCAAAGCTTTGGACTAAATGAGCCGCCTAAAGTTAAGGGGAAATATCAACTCCTAAGAGCTGAAGGCGTCAGTGCACTCCAGGGACACATTCAAAATCTGGAGCCAAGGTGCACTGGCTCTTTTAATAATAAAAGATAATAAATCATTTATTTTCAGGCATCTGTAATAGATACCTTAAAGACTTATCATAAATAAAATGACTTATAGGTATGTTAGTAATACTTTCACCGCACTAATTTACTTTGTGCTGTTCTGTGGCACCTGTCCGTAGAAGCGATGGAACACCACGCCCTGCGGCCAAAAGTCTTTCTTCAACTTAAGGGGTAGAAAACTGTTCGGGACTCGCACTACGAACGCCTTGAAATTGAACATATGCTGGTGGTTTGGCTGCTTTGAATCCCATCAGATTGACTTCGCTCTGTATGGAGACTGCCTGAAGTGAGACATTTTCATACGGTATAACATAGACTCTCTTTCGAACTGGATTAGCTCCTTACTAATCCGAGCACTTGGCAGGTATCTCTCTACAACTGTGCTATCATCTGCATACCCCTATCTGCTTTTCTGACTCGACAGATAAGACTTTTTGAAATCCGAGCGTCTCTTCATTTAACTAAAAACATTTTAGTTAATATCACAGCTATATTTGAATAGTGAAGAGACCGCGTTACCAAAGGAATATAACGTTTTCGTACATTAATAATGAGGGTAGAATAAATATTATTATTTCACGTTCTGATGCTCACTTTGAATCTTCATAGATAACTAAATCAAGTTAATTTAATGCTTCAGTAAACTCCATGTTTATCTTTGAGTTCACTGTTTTAAAAGCAACGGATTTCTGATAAAATTTAACATCTGTGGGAATGGTTGAAAGAGTCACGAGTGGGTTTTAGTCAGTAATAGTCAACTATGCCCTGGAATAAATAATAGAATATTGTTTTTGTTGATGCATTAATTTTTGTATGCTGTGCATTAAGAGTATATCTATGATCTCTTGGGATAATTTCCCATTAACACGCCGGCGAAGCCGCTGGTAGAAGCTGGTCACTCCAATATTAGAAAGGTTCAAGTTTGTGTGTTTGTGTGTAATGTTTGTTACATCCTTGGAGTGTCTTCCCTTGGAATATATTTCTACTATCACGCGGGCGAAGTTACTGGCAGCAATTAGTATTATTTTAATGGTGAATATTTGTGAGTACGTATTTGTATGTTTTGTTACTCTTTCACGCTGAAACTGTAAAAGAAATTGGGATAAAATGTTGTACTTGGATAAAACATGTTTTGGAACTTGGAGACTTTGGGAGAATGTTCCCCTTGGTTAATTCTCTCTTATCGTGCGAGCAAAGCCGTTGACAGCAGCTAGTATGAAAATAAATGTTTAAGGCATTTCTGATGCTAATCCAAAAATAATAGTATTGTTGAACTGCTGAAAACTTCTAACTAAAGTTAACAATCTCTCTCCATCTCCATCAAGTCGGTCTTCCTTTCATTAATCTGTTTTATTATTGTCACGGTATCGAAACAGCGAGTTCTGAAACTTCTATAGATTAGATTGGTTTGAACATAATCTGAATAATTGATTTGAATTTGTCCCTTTTCTCGAATGGTTTTCCATTTATTACCATCTCAGGGTTTTTTACACTTCACAAGCAGAGTATTAAAAGGCGACCTCGATGGTTCGAGATGAGACGGCAGCATGAAAATATTGCATACAAACACGAAATTGCGATGCAACGTTGCATCTTATGAGAGAGCTCGTAAAACTCAGTACAGGAAATTGCGAATTGATTCACATCGCACATTATATCGCCACTTAGGGCGAGGCCACAACTCTACGTTATGACATCGCATCGACTAGACGACGTCGCACCGTTGAACGATGAGACAACGCAACTCAATCGTAAACAGCGTCTCAAGAAATTGAATCCGCCATCTTAATTAAACGCGTGCAGCCTGACCAAAGTGTGGACACTAGGAGCTATATTTCACCGAGACACCATGGCGGCGCGACCAGTCGCCGCTACCATCAAAATGTATATAGCTCTATAGAGATACTCACCTGGTGTCCGTCGGTTGTACAACAAATTTGTAGCGACTCTGGTGTCTGGGTTGGTAGCTTGAGGCTACATTTCACCGGGACATCATGACAGCGCAATTGGTCACGCCATCATGTTGTCCCGGTGAAACATAGCCCAAAGCCGCGCGTCAATATACCGCAGATTGGTACGTTGCGGCAACGCACCGGAAAATTCCACAAAGCCTTGTGCGACGTCGCAAAATTTTTACGACGCGATGTCGCAACGCCGTGTTGTGGTCCCGCCCTTAAACCGATGCTTTGCCGCACGACATTGCTTTCTGGATCAAGTCCTTGATCCAAAGGCCCAACGCGAGCCTCCTCAGATGTTTTTCGAGGCTCTCAGCTTAATAATAAGGGCTTAATGTCAGTGTTAGTGGAGAGCGGTGGTGGCCGAGCGGTAATGGCTCCGATTTACAAGTTGTAGGTCACGGGTTCAAACCCTGCCAGGCGCATTACTTTGTGTAATTTACTTCATTACTACAGCTCTCAAAACGGTGAAGGAAACCATCGTGAGGAAAACTGGCATGTTCTAGAACCAAAAATTCGAAGACATGCGTCATTCACCAACCCGCACTGGGCCCGCGTGGTGGATTACGGCACATTCCCTCTTCTAGAGAGGAGGCCTGAGTCCCAGTAGTGGGAACATTAAAATAAATGATGATGATGAAAGTCATTATTATTATTTATACTTATATGGTATTAATAATGACATCATAACATTCTGACTCTGTTCAGGCAAAGGTTTCACTCTCATTCATCTAAATAAATAAAAACAGGTGATGTGCACGCTCACCGGTTTAATATCGTGTAATACCGGCAATAACGCGTTTGTAAATAAATGTTACGGTTATTTGCATATTCACCGTCTTTTATGAAAATTGATGTTACTCCTTACGCGTATGGAGCGTAATAATTCTGGTTTATTTGTCAAGTTTAAGTTGCGTTATTGTGATGTTGGGGAGGTGTAGGCATGCTACTGTGGCGTATAATAAATAACAAGTATTTAATGAAAATATTTTTTTCATTGCAAGCTTATATAGCACGGTATTATTATAACTAAATAATTATAATATTACTACACGTCAAGAAACCCACTCGACAAGATGAATCATACGAGCCCAAACTCGATGGGGTTGTGTCGTTTAACTACCAAGCTCCTATAGCCACCTTCTGGTTCCATCATCAGATCAGCTCCATGTCATAATAAATTTGCATTGTCATCTGATTTACACATGCATGCAAAATTTCAGCTCAATCCCACGGCCATAAACAGGTCACCAAAAAAAAGAAACACGCTATGGTTCCAAATTCACGGTAAACCCGATTCCTATATTTACATATAGTATTCTCTTGTAGTATTCTCTTCTGTAGTAAGTTCCCTTAATTATAACGTTTTTATATTTAGTTTATTATATTAGCTTATATACGTATTTTATTATTATATGAGTATGTAATTAATACATGTATGTATCTGTGAGTATGTATGTATTTTGTATTATGTTGGTGTGTATGTAATTTAACTACTCTACTTTCTATATCTGTTATTTATTTAATGTGCACACCTACTACTGTGTTATCTTTTTTAACCCAAAGGTTGACAGTCAGAGAATGCCTTATACAAAGCATTAAATCCGCCTATTTACCAACAATATAGGTAATTCAAACGAAACCCGCTTGTTTGTTTCATAAGTTCCGGTTAATGGACTTCATATAACTGGATTAAGTGTAAAGCACCCGATGTAAAAGCTTCGGTTGGTTTACACATGCCGTAACAATGTATAATACTCGTTCATATCTACATCCCTTACCTACCCCTCAATACTACATTAATAATATTGAAAACGAAAAATCGTTATTATGAAATATTTTTTTATTGAAAACTTATTTTACTTTAAGGCCCCATTGCTAAGACTCCACTGTCCGTCTGTCTATCACTAGGCTGTATCTCACGAACTGTGGTAGCCGTCAACACAGACTGACAGCTGAAATTTTCACAGATGATATATTCCTGTTGTCGCTATTTCAACAAATACTAAAATTAGAATAACATAATTTAATTGGGGTTCCCATACAACAACGTAATTTTTTTGCAGTTTATTGCTACACTCCGAAAAGTACGGAACCCTTTCTGCGCGAGTCGAACTCGCCTTTATGCGTTTTTGACTAAGTCAAAAACCTGCCAAGTGCGAGTCAACAAAATAAGGTTGTTATCAATGAAGGTTTTTACAGTTCAGTCAATTTCCGACCTACATTGGATTCTGCTATATCATGACCAGACTATTAACAGACTGGATTTAATTTTTGGTGCCAGTCAGGCACTAAAACTAAATCCAACTCGTAATCTCACGTACAGATAAATCCGTACAACAATCGAAAAAGCAATTACTCAAAAATTGGCTGAAATAGCAACATGACTGGTTAGAGCATTGGTTCTCAAACTGTGGTTCGCCAAAAACATTATTTCTACACAAAAATAACATTGACGCAACCTGACCTACTAGGTTCAAACCAAGCTAGGCGTATTACCCTTTTCATCTCGTAGTTGAAGAAAATTTGAGTGTACCTACTAGTCCACAGGATGCCAAAGAACGATAAAAACATTTACCTACTTGAAACTTCGCGAGTGGCTTACCTACTATCGGTGAGTCTACGACAGAGATAGAAAAAATCTTCATCTTTTTAGCAAAAGAGGCGATAGACATAATTATGTTACAAGAAATAGGGATCAATTAGTTCAACCAGGTTTCAGACTGGCTAAAGTGGCCTCTTCTTTCATGAGGTACTGTTTGAAATGTTATAATAAAATACCTCCCCAAATATTAGAATTCAATGAAATGAAATTTAAATCTTGTATTAAACGCACACTATGCAGGCAAGCATATTATAAGTTGGAGGATTATATTCAAGATAAAAATGCTTGGCTCAATGCTGGTCTAGCTCCACTACCACTAGGGCGTACTAATTAGTTGATTAGTTGGAAACTAATATTATTATTTTTTAATTTGAAAGACACAATTGCATTGTATAATGTAGAAGCAATTTTTCCAAGTTTGTGAATGTGAAGCACCATTGAGCATTTTTATTAGGTTACAACTTTTTATTTTTTTTATTTTTGACATTACGAGCATGGCAGTTGAGAGTTTGTCATGCTCACTCAAATGTCTCGCTGTTGGTGGCACGTGTTATTGGGTCGTTCAGTTCCCTTCAAAATGGTTGAGCTGAGTGGGGCTGATGCACGCGTCATGCTCGTGAACGGGTGCCGTCAGATGGGACTGGTCATCTCTTAGCTGCCAGTAGCTTAATTCAGTTTCTATTTATTAATTATTTTACATTTTTATTTCATTATCGACATTGTGCTCACATGATAGAAGCAACAAGTAATATGTAACCAAGCATTATATGTAACACATAATATGATTTAAAAGAGTGTCCATGGAGTTTCTTGCACGTTCTTCTCCATAGAGACCTTTGGAACGTGCAATTTAGCTTCACTTTTCTTGGACTGACCGACATTTGACTATTCAAAAGTGCCTGTAAATGGTCTATTTGAAATAAATGCTTTGATTTGATTTGATTTGACAGCTATTTTTTTGCTGACGACTTTTTTTTTTAAATGCAGCATTTTTAAGTAAGCATTATCGAAATAGGTATTGCTTTGTGTAATTTGTTTCATCGTCATTAATCTCAAAACGGCGAAAAAAACGAACGAAACGGAAATGTTCTAGAACCAAAAATTCTAAGACATGTTACATTCACCAACACGCACTGGGCCCGCATGGTGAATTACGGCCAATTCTGGTTTCGGTGAATGGGCCGTAAAAATCAGGGATGTAACGGAGGTAATTATATCGGGACCGAAGACGGAGTCGGAGTTTTTAAATTTGATTTATCGGAGTCGGAACCGGAATCGGGACCGAATTCGGAACCGGAGGCGAAAGAGGGTCAGAAGTGGTGGCAGGAGAGAGATTATTTATTTATGGACAAATATAACATTATTCAGTCAAATTTTTTTCATTTTTCTTTTTGATTATAAAATAAAACGCAATGAAAAAAAAAAGGTATGTTTCCAAATAAACAACAGTCGGCGCAGACCGCCCGCCTCCGCAATGTTATGCTTCGACCTCCTATTTAAAAGTATCGGAGTCGAAGTCGGAACCGAAGGTGTAATGATATCGGAACTTCCGACTTAACGGAGTCGAAGCCAAAAATGTTGGGAACCACTAAGTTAGACAAACACCGTGGCATCGGTCCAAGTCCACAGACTCTCCGGTACATCATAGACGCACAGCGGACGTGCTCTATCGGGCCAACAGATCTCGGATCACAACGGGCCCGCCTTAAATCGGATCGTCCTACTTAATCTCGAGAAGGGCCATGGGAACGCCATTTTAGGCCGTCGACTTTTTGCTCTGTGACTGGGCTATTCGATTTCAGTGTGTGATTTGAAATTGGAAATGGAATCGTGGGTTGAGATTACGGACAATTAGACTAAAGCAGGAACAATATTAGACTGACACACATGTGGGCCATGCCTTATTCTTTTTTTTATGGCGGGAAAAATCATGCATTGACGTCCCCCGCCCTTGGGCGGAGCGGGAGATAGTGTCAGACTCTTACTGACTAAAAGACCCACCCCGTTCCTTCTAGCCTTCATACCGGGGCTCGAGCGCCCTTTCGGATAACCCTGGCCCCAGTAGGCTTCGACCCGGCTGGGTCCCTGCTGTTGCTGACAACTCCTTGAGGCGCGCGGGAACAGTGCGCGCCGTCGATGACTTGGGCTTGGTCCGGACAGTTACCGGACGGCCGGACAGTGAGCTACCCATTGCTCACTGTCCGCAAGCCCGCGTCTACGTTGGCCGGAAATCGGGATCAGAATCCCGGTGGCGGCGGCGGCGATAACGCCGTTGCCTGATGCGTTCGGTCTCCTCCTTTGCGAGCATTACTGCTTCGCATGTGGGCCATGCCTGATTTGCAAGCAGAGCCGCGTCGCGTTGCGTGGATCTAATACTACAAGTCTAATTGCCAAATGAAATGTATGGAGACCGACGCGCCCAGATTGGCGTAAGTGATCCACGTGTGCTCAATGTAGATCTGCTCAATGCTGATCTTATGTATTTATATATATATACTAGCTTTTGCCCGCGCGGCTTCGCTCCCGCTCTTCCCTACTTCAGCCTACTATACCCTACTCTACCCTACCCTACTCTACTCTACTCTACCCTACTCTACCCTAGTCTACCCTACTCTACCCCACTCTACCCTACTCTACCCTACCCTACTCTACTCTACTCTACCCTACTGTACCCTACTCTACCCTACTCTACCCTACTCTACCCTACTCTACCCTACTCTACCCTACTCTACCCTACCCTACTCTACTCTACTCTACCCCACTCTACCCTACTTTACCCTACTCTACCCTACTCTACCCTACTCTACTCTACTCTACTCTACCCTACTCTATCCTACTCTACCCTACTCTACCCTACTCTACCCTACTCTACCCTACCCTACTCTACCCTACTCTACCTGTCGAACGGAATAAAAAGTATCTTATGTCCGTCCCCTGGCTCTAAGCTACCTGCCTACCAATTTTCACCCAAATCTGTTCTGCCGTTCTTGAGTTATAAGTGGTGTAACTAACACGACTTTCTTTTATATATATAGATATATAAAATAATCTACAGTAATATTTTAAATCGGTAAAGTTGGTTTTTTATTTGTCTGGAAGTACTGGTCCGTTTGCTAAAAATTTTTTCACCGACAGAAAGCTGCTTTATATAATAGAAAGCAGGTATATTTTATGTACGCGGGCGTAGCCGCGGGCAAAAGCTAGTATGTTATATGTCACGAGTTCGGAAAAGCAATGAAAACATTATTCGCAATTAAATAATTTCACAAGATCAAAGCGTTTTAGGAACATATTTATTATGCGCAGGTACAGCCAAGGAGTGGAATCCCTGCCGGAGTCTGTGTTTCCTGATAGCTAAAATTTAGGGGTCTTTAAGTCAAGAGTAAAAAGGTTACTTCTAGGCAAGCGTGCTCCATCGTCGACCACATCATCGCTTACCATCAGATGAAATGGTGGTCAAACGCAAGCCTATCAATATTTTATTTTTATTTTATTAGCCATTACTGTCCCACTGGTTAGAGACGGCTCGAAAGAAGAATGTCTGGAAGGACTTGGGGCAGGCCTTTGCCCAGCAGTGGGACAGTTATGGCTAAGTCTACTTATCAATAATAATGAAAAAAGATCGTTTCGAATAAAATATTTATCAATTATGATTGGAAACTGGTTGATCCAGGTTTCGAAAATTCTGTTTATTTACGTTTTTATGCATTTTACATAAACATATCGGGTATTTTTTTCTTTGAAAATCTATATTTAACAATTTACGTTTAAGTATTTTATAGCCAGTTTAAAATTCCCAGAATTTTAATTTAAAACTTTATGAATGGCAAATAGATATGAAAATATGAGTATCAATGACTTCCCGGTAATGTTTGTTTGTAGGAGATAATCTCTGAAAGCTGCTTTAGTCCTGAGTGATATTAAGAGCCATATTTCACCGGGACACCCTGGTAGCGCCACTGGTTGCGCCACCATGGTGTCCTAGTGAAATATAGCAAGACACCAAACAAGACACCAAACAGACACCAGAGCAAAGATTTTATGTATCCTATGGATAATCTAGATTGCCTACGCAGCAAACACACTCTATAGTGTGCTTTATTCTCATTGCCATTACGTTCATATTGACAAGCAAACTGGGAAAAATGTACTGAAAAAGACAACGAGTAAGGGTCGTTGTGTCCCTTTCTTACCCCCATTTTAACTAGGGTAACCATGATTTTACTAAATTAATTGTTATTATCTTTGGCACTGCAGCATGTGATATTAATTGATGGTGTATTTTTTATATCGACAGCAGTACCAATATCTCCAAACTGTCTGTGAAACCTGAAAACAAAAAAATCACTTCGAATTTTACTAAGGCGATTATCACATTGCCACGTTCCACGCAGCGCAGCGCGTAAATGCGTGTACCTAATAGGTACATTGCTTGTAAGTATCTCTATTTGTATAGAAAATAAGCACAGTCCAACATACCGAAAATGCATCCACGCACGTTCATGCAGATCACACGCCTACATGAGGAGAAACATGCACACACGTGGGTGCGGGGCGGCACGCAAGGTATGACACACTGAGTCTCGTAGTGTCATATGACTTGAATGAAATAAGTCAGAGCCTGCGTCAATTTACAAAATGCTCCTACGCGCGTGAGTGCGTAAAAAAACCCGCACGATGATGCAGATCTGCATTTCCACAAGTACGCGCGTTGGTGCGTTAACACGCACCATGCAGCGTAATGCGCGGCAGTGAGATAATCGCCTGAAACAGGCGGAAAACCCTTTTTAAATTCATAGCGGTAAATTATGATTTTTGGTACTTCACGGTCGACAAATATAATATACTAGCATTTGCTCGCGGATTCGCCCGCGCACATAAAATATAGCCTATGTCACTTAGGAATAAAGCAGCTTTCTATCGGTGAAAAACTTTTTGGGATCGGACCAGTACTTCCAGAGATTACCTAATATGGCTTGTTCGTCAACTCCCTTAAGCAATTCGCGCGAGTCCTCGCGAGTTGGGACCTTCCGATTTCACCTACTTTTTCTGTCGTCATCTCGCATAAACGTATAAAATACAGTCAAATAATAACAATTACTATAAATAACTAGCTATTGCCCGCGGATTTTTTCACGCAGGCTATACCGGTTATCTACTAAGATTTCGGGATATTATGTTAAAGGTGAGGAATGAGGCGAGTAGGATGTGGCCAATGGTACAGGATAGTCACGATACCCAAGTTACTTTAAAAACATTTTACGTTAGGTTGTGGTAGAGTTGTGCCCCGCTCGGGCAGAGCACCGCTGTTTCCTCGTGGAGGCAATTGTTGGCAACAACCTTTCACGCAGGGCCCTAGTTCAGACTATGGTCCGGAGCGAGGAGGAATGGCAGGCGGTCGCTTCTTTCTGCGATGCAGTAATGTTACCGAAGAAAGAAGCCAAAGGAATATCGGCCGCCGAAATTCCGACCCCGACGACGGACCACGGTAGACGCGGGCTTGCGGACGCCGAGCAATGGGTAGTCCGCTATCCGGCCGTCCGGTAAGTAACCGAACCGACCTCAGTCGTCAACAGCGCGTAGTGATCGTCGTGCTCCTCCTAAACCGTAGGAGTCCAGAAGGGCCGATGCCCGCAAGCTAGGACCCCGGCGAATTCCTGAAAAGGAAACCCGTAGTCCTAGAATGCAAAGGGCAACTGAAGGTCACAGGTTAATCGTGAAATGGAACGCATCCAAGAAAGATTTTGTTCATCGTGTGGGAGCGCTTGACTTTTTTGACACATACATGACGTATCGATACTGCATATTCACTCACGTGTATTTCTAAGTCTTATTAACTAATATTTGTACGTCAACTTTGGTTGCTTATTGTTGATAATGTTGTGATTTGTTGGTAATTAATATTATTATATATTATTGTAATGTTGATTAGTATCTTTCTCATTAACGATAAGTGTTTTGTTTTAAAGTCATGTCGAATACAATTTCTAATACATTTTTAGTGGGCAGGCACCTATGTTATAAATTTTTTTTTTAGTTAATAATAATAATAATATTTATTCAGAGTTAAAGTTTGGTAAAATAGTAACATAAAATCTTAGGAATAATTTATAAAGGTATGACTATGTTATATGCCTAGTTCACAAATACGTCAGATTTTCAAGTCTGAACAAGTTGACGACAGAAAAAGTAGGTGAAATCGGAAGTTGCCAGCTCGCTTGGACTCGCGCGTAACGCTTAAGGCCCAAGCGCCCGAAAAGTGCCATAAAACAGTGATTTTCTGAAGCCGACTCCTCGCTAACGGCGTTTGAAAAAAGGTTGCTTGTAGGTCCGGCTGGTATTTTTTATTTACAGTTTTTTTTTATTGACATAATAAAAACAACGAAAATTAAAAGCAAAATTATTTATACATTTTTGAAAAATTTTTTTTTTTTTTTCAATTTGACGTACCTAGTCGATTTGACGAATATTACCAGAATTTTGTGATAGATTCCATTCATCATGATTTGCTCTCTATGCAAATTCTGGCATCCTGTTGCAGGTTTGTGTTGTTGAGAGGTGCAATTTAATCAGCTAGTGTTTATATAACAATAATAATAAATAATTTATTAGTTTGGTGGTGATCACTTGCTAAGCGATCTCCTGCTTGGTGTGCTTCTACATGTTTTCAATAGCGTTCATGTCTGGTGTATTGATTGACTAGGGTAAAATATTATTGTTTTTTAGCCAAGTATGCAGTAACACCCCTGGTTTTGTAGCACAATGCAGATTCGGGCATAAAAATGGACTCTTCGTCAATAAGGAACCATTCTTCGAGATGCGGCAGCAGTCCAGTTTCTAGTACTTGCTTGTACTGGTCATGCCTCATGGTCCCTTTCACGATATGTAGACCCTTGCTTGAGATTAAAGACCACATTATAATACTAATTGGGAATTTAGCTGTCTTCTGTTCTCTTAACACCAGTTTTTATGGAGCTATTCGCCAGAGCGTCGTCGAAAAGGAGCATTTTTTGAACGGACAAAAGAGCTTTTGTCAACCAAAACCTGAAACGTCAATTCATCGGAGAAACATGTCCGAAAAATTATATTATTTCATCAGATAATGATCATCAGGTAGTTTACAATGTACTGGACTATTTAAAGTCTTATTTTTAACCGACTTCAGTCTGAAACAGTCATATTTTGATGTTGTTTGGCCCTGTGCAATAGTCTCTTCTTATTCACCTCGGTGAGGCGTGGTTTTTTGGTAGGCTGATGACCTATCAACTTCTCTTTTGCTTACTCTCGAAGAATTGTCTTATCGAAAACTTCTAGGCTCTCGTAGTTTGTAATCGTGGTAAGGTCTTACCTGTCAATATACATATTAGTTTTTGATTAGTTGTCTCAAATATAATGTTTTAGTAACATCTTGAACTTCTTTAGAACACAATGGCTCGTAGTACGAACTAATCTATGGACACACTAGTAGAAAGGGATAGAGAGTGTTCTTGAGTCGCCAAGCCCAAGAATCGTTTATACTATCTGGATTGATTACGTCAACCTCAAAAATGTACTGAAGGGTACGATACAAGAACTCCCTTTTTTAAATTCTTTTTTATTTTGTTTTTTAGACTATTCCATAATGTGGGATGTCGTTAGATAGGTCTTTCAAAAATATTGCGAGTGTGTGAAAACTATTTATCAATTTAGGGATCCTATTGTGAATTATAAATATAGTTTTTACCTAATGCTAGTTTTCAATTGAACCTTATTAAGTTAACAGATGAAAACTAGTTTATTTATTTATTTCCACACTGATAAGGTTGGGCTGACAGTTTTGTAGCAACTTTATGGTTATATATTTTATATATTTAATTGGCTATTATTGGTCTTATGAACTGATGAGTTCAACTTCGTCAAATTATACTTTTTGACTGTAGTAGAATGTAGATGAGTTTATAAGACTATGAATATGAATACAGAGACTTCTTGATAAAAACACTAAAATCCCTATACATATACGCACATACATAATCAGCCTTTTTAATGTTCCCACTGCTGGAACTCAGGCCTCCTCTCTAGGAGAGGGAAACGAGCGAAACGGCCCGTGCTTCTCAGAACGCGGACGCGTTCAGCGCGGACTGAGGCTTGGAAGTGGTGGGTTCAATGAAAAATGTATGAAGATTTTTTTAGAGTGGTTTTATTTTGGTCATAAATCATAAAGTTATTTATGTAAGTTCAAAATAATTAGCTATAGCTGTAGAAGACTATATAAGCTGTGGTATTTTATGATTTTTAAGCTAAAAATGTGCACACAAGGGTTTGAATAGGTCGCGTAAGCTAAATCCAGCTTACGCGACCCACTCAAACCCTTGTGTTTTGTAATTTTCTTGATTAGTGCGTTGGTAAAGTTGTATTTAACTATATAAAAATTTTATACAAAACCATAATATTTTTTTATGCCATCCTAGAGATGAATATGTATATTGTCTTTTATTTGATGCCGTGACATTCTCATAGTTATGATTCTTGGTGCATTATAATGGTACCCGAAAAACCGAGATATTTGTCTAAAACGGTCAAAGCGTCCTTAATAACATCTTGAACTGATCTTCTTTAGAACAGAATGTCTCGTAGTACGAACTAGTCTATACACACTAGTAGAAAGGGATAAATATTCATGTATGGTACTTCTTTATTACATCTTTGAGGTTGTCGTAATCAATCCAGATTGTATTGTACAAGATTCTTGGTTCACTGTGACTGACGTTTGACAGTTGGTTAATTATGGTTTTCAAAGGTTAGATTTCCATCATTATACATACTCTTTGGTGGGGGGCGTGACTGGCGGCCGGACTGGTGTCCGCACTGGTTGCGCCACCAAATTGGTTGCGCTACCGAACAGACACCAGGTGAGTAACGCTCTATAGAGCTCTATACATTTTACTGGTGGCGCAACCAGTTGCGCTACCAGTGGTGTCCCGGTGAAATATGGCCCTAAAGGCTATATTTTTTGTAAGCGCGCAAAGCTACGGGCAAAAGCTAGAGGCAAATAAAAATGAATATGAAATTATCCGTATCAATAATATCCTGTTTTTTTTTTTTTTTGTATAGACGGAGGCGCCATCACCAAACAACACCTTTCGCTCTTAGTAGAGTGTGAGACTTTTACTATATAAAACCCACCTATATTCTTTCAGTTGCCTTTTGCGTTCTAGGGTGACGGTAACACTATTACAAAGTCACCACGACTCTGGAAGCACGAAGCGTTAAAAGGAGTCGTTTGACGATTTCTTACCAAAAAGAAAAAAAAGTATTTAAATCTTAAAGACGCCGCCGAGGTCGACCTAGGAAGAGGTGGCGAGACGACCTAGATGCCTACCGCGGGGACTGGTTCGAGGTAGCTCAAGAAAAGAATACCTGGAAGAAGTTGGGGGAAACCTTTGCCCAGCAGTGGGACAGTATTAGGCTATTAAAAAAAATCTTAAAGGCACTCTTCCTTTCTTTTTAAATAACAGTAATAAAAAGCAACTATCACACTAAAACTGTGCGCCGAATCACATCAGTAAAAAAATAATAAATCTATGACACTAAATCTGTGCGCCAAATCGAAGACCAATCTAAGCTTTGAGTACACTATAATCATAAAATAATAAGTAGTTTCATTTTATGCGTAATACGAGTATGTCACTAACTTTATACCGTACGTAAGCTGCCGGAGAAACAGCGCATCTTTACAAATCACAAAACGGAGAAATCTGAATGATTTGTATTTATGTTAATAAAAATTGAAAAAAAAAACTCACAAACTACCCTACCAATTTAAAAAATACTTCCATTAATATAATTCTAGGCTAGTGTTATAATTTTAAACAAATTTATCCACCACGTCTGTCTGTCTGTTTGCAAAAAAATACTACCGGGATGCATGAGAAAAATTTAGATGTTTATTAGATTTAAATAGGTATAGCAGTGAAAAGTCTAGAATTCCAAAGATTCCCAACACCTGTGCGAAGCTGGGGCCCTCCCCATCAAACAGATTACTTTTAAGGAAGACTGGTGGCATTTGATGCTACAGAAGGTACCATACGAGTATTAGCGAGCAATCAGGTAAAAAGATCATAAAAATATTATTATTATTTATTTTTTTCCCTTAATTGATTTGGTTGATTTATATTGCTTGCAGTACACCGCAGACTACCCTCTTTTTAGGGTTCCGTAGTCAACTAGGAACCCTTATAGTTTCGCCATGTCTGTCTGTCCGTCTGTCTGTCCGTCTGTCCGTCCTCGCTTAATCTTGTGACCGTTAGCACTAGAAAGCTGAAATTTGGTACCAATATGTGTATCAATCACACTGACAAAGTGGTAAAATAAAAATTGGACAAAAATGTTTTATTGGGCTAGCCCCCCTATATGTAAAGTGGGAAATGATTTTTTTTTAATTTCAACCCTAACGTGTGATATAACGTTGGATAGGTATTTAAAAATGAATAGGGGTTTACTAAAATCATTTTTTGATGATGTCAATAATTTCGGAAATAATCGCTCCAAAAGTAAAAAACAACGTTTCCCCCCCTCTAACTTTTGAACCATAAGTTTAGAAAATATGAAAAAAATCTGAAAAGTAGAACTTTATAAGGACTTTCTAGGAAAATTATTTTGAGCTTGAAGGAAAGAACAGTTTTTGTACAAAAAGACAAAAAGGTTATACAAAATAATTTCTGGACTAAGTTTGTAGTATAATCGTATATGCAAGCATTTTTTAAAACTCATAAGTGGGTACACTTATTGTAACGGACGGGAAACTACGGCACCCTACACTGAGCGTGGCCCGACACGCTCTTGGCCGGTTTTTAGTTTAAGTTCATATAGTCTATCCCAAGGTTGTCTGGTCTGGTAGTTATTGGTATCAGCGATAAGACCGCCATTGTACCCATAGATTTAAGTTTCTGTGAAATTGTTACTATAATGTTTATTCTATTCTATTTTACTCTATAAATACTGAACATTTGTTCAGCGAGATTTTTCACATCTGTATAATTCTAGCTTAGAAATTCGAAATAAATATAGAATTACTCGTAACCCGCTCCAGCTTCGTACGAGTACAAATTATTTACCAAAACCCTTTATCGTTTATTGTTGTCTATTATTAAAAACCGCATCAAGTACATAGTTGGAAAATAAATAGATAGACAGACGCGAAAATTAACTGCTTTTATATTATATAGAAAAATATTATTAAATGCGCCTTGTTTCTCTAAGTCCTAATAAAATCACAACACTCAATAATGCCTAAAAGACCAGATACACCCCTTTCTCATCAGACGGCAGAGCAGTGAACTAACGTCACAACTTGACTGAGGTCACAACGAAAGGCTTCGGAAGGCTTCGGTACTCATTCGTAAAATAGGTCAAGAGACAGATGAACGTTGAACAGTTCCGCGGCGATTTGTCATTGTCGCCGACTTTCACATAAAAAAGAGGAATAGCCCTCGTGAACGGCCGAAGGACCCAACTTTGTCCTGTTTCTGAAATGTGTTCGGCGTATCCGTTGACCAGAGGCGTCATAGACAGATGTCCTCTTTTGATATTGTTGAGTTGTTCTGATTTATTTTGCACGAATAATATCGTACCGACGACCCAGAAATAGTGTAAGTTTGCTTAATACTTAATCATGACATTGGTGCCTGTTTCATTGGTCTTTAAGAGGGCCTTTCCCAACACGTCTATCATCAACGTAAGCATGGTTTAAAAGCTTGTTATTTCATCCAACGCAATCCAACGTAATGTACATAACGTTTGATAAAGAGGCAACGTGAAAAAAGAAAGATAACGGCTGAACGCTTTGTTGGCATTCGGTAATTCTAGCACTCGAATATTTCACAAAACTTGTTCCAAAAATACGTGCTTTTTTTAAACTTTCAAACTATTAGCAAGGTTTCTATAGTTACATATATTTTGAAGTTTTCTAAATCATAGTAGTTACTACACACTCACAGACACTGCTAATGAATAGCAGCATCAACACACCTGAACGGGTGGATACTCTAGCCAATAATAAGAATACCAACTAACCCGTATTAATTTCAGTGCAACACAACAACACAATTAGCCTCAAGTAAAGTTCAAATTGCTTAAGGAAACAGTTGGTCCAGGTAACTAAGTTATGTGCCACGTGTATGCCTCCTAACTTTCAAACAATCTTGTTTATGCAACTCACGAAATTATATACACGCTTATATAAGTTGATACTTGCTATCGGGAAGTTCTGTAGGTATATCCATACACATCAAACGCTCAATACATAATATCTGTTTATCTTTAAAAAGTTGAACGATTCTCAATCAAGTATTTTTACATTATTATTATCGGTGTACTACCGGCCTTCTGTCCTTTCCGCCATGTTTAGCTGATATGGGCATCATCATCATCTTCCTGCACTTGTCCCGTGTTATTTGGGGTCGGCGCAACACGTTTTTTTCTTCTATTCTATCCTGTCACCCGTCATGCTAACAGTGACTTCCTTTTCTTTCTTATCACTCTTCACACAATCCATCCATCTTTTCTTTGGCCTCCCTATCCCTCTTCACTTATCCACATGTATACTCATAAATCTTTTAGTAGCATGCGTTTCATCTTTCCTCTTTACATGACCATACCAAGACAAACGATTCCCCTTCAACTTTTCATTTACTGGCGCCACTTTCAAATTTCATCTGATATACTATGTTCAGCTGATCTGGGCGTTTCTTTTTTTATTATGGCAATAACTTTCTTACTTTTTTTTGTTTAATCGGCGTTCTTTCCTTGGTGCCATGTTGTTGCTGGGGTGCTACCAGTGTTCTTTTGTTTTCGCCATATTTTAACTATGTACTACCGGCAGCGTCGTTTCATTAGCGCCATGGTTTAGCTGGATACTGCCAGAGTCTTTTCATTTCTGTCATGTTTTGGCTGGTCACTACCGGCGTCCTTTGACTTCGGTCATGCTTTGGCTGGCTACTACCAGCATCGTTTAATTTCTGTCATGTTTTAAACAGATACTACTGGCGTCTTCTCCTTTCCGCCATGTTTTTGCTGAGCACTACCAGCATCCTTTCTTTCCACCATGTTTTGGCTGGCCACTACCGGCGTCCTTTGATTTCTGTCATACTTTAGGTGGGTACTATCAATGTACTTTTATTAATTGCGCCATGTTTTAACTAGGTACTACTGGCGTCTTCTTCTTTCCGCCATATTTTTGCTGATCACTACCAGCATCCTTTCTTTCCACTATGTTTTGGCTGGCCACCACCGGCGTCCTTTGATTTTAGTTATGTTTTAGCTGAGTACTACTGTTTTCATTTTCTTTACGCCATATTAAAAAAAAATGTTTTAGCTGGGTTCTACCGGCACCCTTTCATTTCCGCTATGTTTTAGTTGGGTACTACCAGCGTCTTTTAATTTCTGCCATGTTTTAGCTAGGTACTACTGGCGTCTTCTCCTTTCCGCCATGTTTTTGCTGAGCATGTTTTGGCTGGCCACTACCGGCGTCCTTTGATTTTGATCATGCTTTAGCTGGGTACTACCAGTGTACTTTTATTTCTGCCATGTTTGAGCAGAGTTCTACCAGCATTCTTTCATTTCCGCCATATTTTAGCTGGGTATTACCGACGTCCTTTCTTTTCACCATGTTTCCTGATTATCTGCACCCTCCTGATGCTCCTTTTACATATTATCAGCATTAGCACAGGACTTTTTATTTAAAGTATTTTTACATTTCGGCATCAGCCAGAACTTTTATACATAGTATTTAAAGTTTTACATTTGTATATCGATAGTAGTTTTGTAACAGTATTGGTCATGGTCGTGGTATAATCGTTGGCTAAAATAGATCAGTGTGGGTTATAGGGACCGCAACATTTGCTAGTGAAAGCCATAGGCTGACTTAGAATAAGTTGGTGACTACAGCATAACACAGTGTCTTACGGGAGATTGTTTATCATTACAATTGTTTTAGTCTTTGACCCTCTCCGCTGCAACCGGTCATATCTTAGTGCTGCTAGACTAGATACTTGATTAACGGAAAAGTATCATAAACATATTTTGATTAACCTGTAGTCTAGGTTTGCACTGACAAAATTCAAGAAAGGAACAAAATAGTGTTAAAAATGAGTAAGCGCCCGTCGGAATCACGATGCATTTAGAGCCGGGGCCCAAACACAAAACTACGAGGTAACGTCACGTCTCAAAAATTTGCGAGCACGCACGATGCAACGCAAGAACTTACGAATTATCTGGTCACCTGAACCGACGCCTTGCCGCTCGAAATTGCATCGATACGGTGTCATATCGCATCAGATCGCAGTTTTTTTGGGATCCCTTACCATACTTTTCCGTCGTGTGGATGCTAGTCTTGAAAAACATGATGTACAATATCGTTCTCGTTTACAAAACTGACTAGCTTTGTTCTAGAAGTCATGTTCCTGTGATAGGTTAAGCGTTATGTTCCATTTTCCTATTACTTACGGTTCAAAGTGGTCTCCGAACAATTCTAGAGCAAAACGGGAACACGTTTTAGACGTTATGCTGCAGACGGAGACGTTTCAAGCGCTTTCTAATTGGTTGATGTGGCAGCGTGGCTTGCTAGCTCTTGCACTAACAGCTAGCCAAGGACAAAGTGCACTCACCGTTATTGTTATGACATATTTAATGTTTGTATGCAATGTTTCATTCATTTTTATTTGACAGGTTTGTAAAACTTCACAGTTGTGACAGATAGGTAATTAGGCAGTCGCGCCGTGAAAAATGTTGGATTCCAGCTGTATTCGGTTGGCCTGGAAACCGATCCCAACATAGTTGGGAAAAAGATACAATACACAGGTTCTTCTCCATAGGAAACGACCAATTTCGAACCGTGCACTAGCTTCTGACGTTTTATAAGTGCCCATGTAGGCCTACGTGAAATAAAAAAAATTTGGCTTTGACTTGAGTTTTGACTTTGAATAAGCAGAAAAATTAACTCAATCAGTAAGTCAAAAGTAGAAGCCAATCCTATTTTTTTTTTTTTGTAAAACGTGAAAAGTTTTAATTAAGGCGTATAGTTTATTGAATATCTTAAATGCACACATACTCATAATGCTTCCTGCGTCCGCATGGAGCCCCGCTGAACTTTAAAACTATTTTCCTTGCGAAATATTGATTGATTTACATATATGCTATGTACATTCTGAAGTACACTTAACCGGCAATTTTTTTGTGTAAACATATTTTAGATCAAAGCCGTTTGGAAGGAGTAGGGAAAAACAGCGAAAAAATATCATGTTGTTAATTTTAGAAAGTCACTGATAAAAGGCACTGCTCGGGCGTTAGTGCATTAACTAATTGTTAGCTTCAGCAATGGTGAAACGAATAACACTTCATCTAGAAAGATGAACAGTATAAAGATAGAAATATACGAAATGTAAAAATAAATTAGGTTAAAAATATCCAAAATTGCAAAAAAAAAACTATTTTTAAACGTTCTTTTACCATAAAACATCTTGCTTATAGGTTAAAAGAAAGACTTTGAGGCGTGACTGTAAAGGCCTCACGGCGTGTTCCCCTTGCGCATGACTCAGGTTTTCAGCGGACATGGTAAGTTCGGGAGGTATCAGCACCGGCCACCGTAAGCGCGGACTTGCGGATAGCGAGCAATGGGCAGCTAGCTGTTCGACCGTCCGGTAACTGTCCGGACCGAGTCGTCCAAGTCGTCAACGGCGCACACTGTTCCCGCGCGCTTCAAGAAGTTTTCAGCAGCCGTGGGGGGCCCAGCTGGGTCGAAGCCAACTGGGGCTAGGGTCTTTCTCTTTTTATAATGTAAATGGAAGAACACTGTAGACTCCACGAATTCTTAGATTACTTCATATTTTGACTCACTTTTTTTTAAATGATTATTTTGATGATTGTATTGTGCTTTTAAGTACAATATAGACCGGTTTACACTGTTCTTAAATAATACCTATTAATACTGTAATATGGAAATATTGTAACTACAACCATTTTTTTAAAAGAGTAACCATGGAGTTTCTTGCCGGTTCTTCTCCATAGGAAACGACCAATTTCGAACCGTGCACTAGCTTCTGACGTTTTATAAGTGCCCATGTAGGCCTATGTGAAATAAAAAAAAAACTTTTGACTTTGACTTTGACTTTGACTTTGACTTTGACTTTGACTTTTACTTTGACTTTGACTTTGACTTGACTTTGACTTTGACATTGTCTGTTTATGAAAGGGAGGCTCGGCCCCCGTATGAAAGGCAAGAAGGATCGGAGTGGGTTTTGTTTTTTAATCAGTAAGAGTCTGACACTATCTCTCGCTCAATTTATGAACATGCCTCTAGAGTATGTTTATACGAATTTAAAAAGGTTAAAACGCTCTGAATAAAACATAAACACGTATCTAGCCTGAAATCATTTATCGGTATGAATAATAAAAATCTAATCCATGTACCTATCTAGCATTGAGTCGAACCGCAGCAATCGATTCGAGTTGTTTACGATTTCATTTTGAAATGCATTCGATTTTATCGAATCGATTAGCGGTATTAAACCACTCATTTATTTTATGTACCTTTGTTTACTTTCATGGCATGCCTTAATGGATTGGTTTGCATTTCAAATGATTACTGAAGACTTGAGTACATGGCTACCTATTATTTTTAAAAGTTGTGTAATTCTTTGAAATGTAAACCCATTTGCACACAGTGTTGATTTGAATGTTAAAGAAATGATAATGTTTATTTAATAAAAGATTACGAAATACATGAGGAACTAGCTTCTGCCAGTGGCTTTGCCCGCGTGAAAGTAGAATTCTTTATACAAACTTTGACCCCCGTTTCATCCCTTTAGGGGGTCAATTTTGAAAAGCCCTCTCTTAGTGCTCGTCTAAATCATAAAAGGAAACGTTGCGCAAAATTTCACGCTCCTAGACCCAGTAGTTTCAGCTATGTGTTGATATGTCAGACAGTCAGTTTAATTTTTTATATAAATAGATTAAATACTCATAGTGTACTGCATAAAAAGTTAGATATTGCCAAGTGGATTTGATATTGCGTTGTCTAATAATATTATAATACAATATTCCACAACTATCACACAACGCCGTCTAGTCCAAAGCTAAGCAAAGCTTGTGTTATGGGTACTAGACAACTGAAATACATACTTATATATTTCTAAATACATACATATTATAGATAAATTACACCCAGACACAGAACAAATGATCATGCTCATCACATAAACGTTTGTCCTGAATGGGAATCGAACCTACGACCTGCGGTCAGTCAGGGCCACTAACCACTACACCAAGCATGGGTGAGTTTTTAGTAGGATTTTTCGAGTGAAGAAAAGAAATCAAGTCTGCCCCTCCTCATCGCTCCCTGGCCTGTACCAAGAACTGGCGCGAGAGATCGCCGCCCCGATCGCCCCCACAAGGACATGGCGATGCTCTGCCCAAGCGGGGCACACACCGTGTTCATCGGGCGCTCCACACAGTGGCTACACCCAGGCGAAGAAACACAGGTGGATTTTAGTCAGTAAACTCACAAACCCTCTCGTTCCACCCAGAGAGAGAGAGAGAGGTATTTAAAAATATTCACCTCACGAACAAAATTGATACAAAATGTCTAAATTCATATAGAACACAGAATACTGACCTCCGTGTTCTCAGAATTAGTCACCTATTGAGATCCTTTGAAACGTTACACTACCATCTTTGACGTAGCAGGAGTATACTGTAACTTCTTCAAGTTGCTGGGTTCAGCTTTGACACATTGAATGAGGCTCGATTTCAGCTCGATTGGGTGTCTCGTTCATCAGAATTCGGACGCTGAGTTTACAATGTTGTGATAGACATTGAAATGCGAGACAACGATTTCCTAAGAAGCTTGTTACGGCCTAATCCAAGACAGTAAATATCACATAATATTAATTTCGTTTTTTTTTTTTCGAAAAACATTTCTCGACAATTCGAGGAAAACCGATAGCGTATACGATAATGAACCAGATTCTTGAATTTCAACAAAATTCTAAATCAGTAATACTGCAGTGAATTCCGGTGCACATCGGGATTCAGGGCTATGACATGGTAGATTCGGTGGCAAAGCGAGCCTGTGTTGAAGGCATTCCATTAAATATAGCTCTCTTTTTCTCAGATAACTATTATCTGATTAAAAAAACATTGTCATAAATTGTGGAAAGAATTTCATGATCAGGGGTCAAGGACAAAAGATATCTGGTACAACACCATCCAACCCGAACCATTAACAATTCCTTGGATGGACAATTATGCTCTCAATAGAAAATACATTGTTAATGCCATGAGGCTTCGATCTGGTCACATTCCATCGAAGAAGTTTACGTTCCTCATGGGTATCGCAGATTCACCTAATTGTATAAAATGCGGAATAATTGAGGACGTACAACATATTCTGGTGGAGTGTGAGCGGGACGAACGCCTCAGGAGAAATATGTTTAGCACTTTAAATTTGTTAGATATCGGTATTTGCAACAACATTTTAGTTAAGCCTACGTCAGATGAGGCAAGAGTTTTATACAAAATTTATTAAAATCATATAAAATAAATCAAAATACAAAATTTGGCTATGATGGAGCGATATAGTCCAAATTGTGACAAAGCTTTTACAAAAAGTGGTGATAAAAATGGAAAAATACTGCGCGTAATATTTTTTTGTAGCAATTGTTATAAATAATTGATTCAATAAAATTATGAAACAATTTCGTTTTTTTTTTTTACATTTGACTACACAAAATAACGTGATCAGTAGCGGATACGGATCGAACCCCATTTTTTAAACTATTTAAAAAATAGGGGTGTACTAGCTGCTGCCCGCGACGTCGTCTGCGTGAAGGCTCTACAGCACCAAAAATACCTAAGATGCCAGTGCCGCTATAGCATTATAAGTAAACAACTTTTAAAATAGCATTAAAATAGAAGTTTTTTTTTGCAAGCGAAGCAAGTTAAAAGAATTATATGGTAATCCTGCTGAGTTCAGTCATAAGATGTGACTGAAGGAAGTAGAGAAAATAAAGCAGGAATACATTCCAGGACACAAAAGAGTAAAAATATGTACAAAGGTATCATACCTTACAACACTTCCCTTTCGTTGGTAGTTATACTGCCAGAAGCCAAAATTTAAAGAGAGTCAGGACTGGTGACGTGAGAGCAAGCAACGTAGAGTTGCCCGTGTGAGAAGCAACTCGTCCTGAGGTCGACACCCGCTGCCCTCAGTGTCTGCCCTTGCGACTTATTGATGGTCATCGCGAAGCAAACACTCACGGAAAACTGTACGCGCTTGAACTGGAACGGGAAGCTATGAGGTATAAGGGGAATGTGTGGTATAAATACTGCTTCGCCGACGCCACAACCCGTAAGAATTTCCGCCTCAATGGTGTATCTGTGGAGCAAGATGACTTAAGGCGGGTCCCGTTACACAACTTCGGAGGAGACAGGTTCTGAAGAAGCATAATCGGGACACCAACCTTAGCTTGATGGTATGCGCCGGAAGTACACTTGCTGACAGGGAGTTCAGAAATTCCACGGGATAATATGTGGCGTCATCTTGCTCGAAAACAGTGTTTATCTTCGTTTATCACTTCATTCCTCTCAATTGCTGCATCCTGATCATTTTTGGACGTCAAAATGGCCCGCTCACACACCCAATAATTCTGCTGGTGCAGTATACGACCGATGTCCCCGTACACACAGCGAATGAGTTCTTCTAAGCTGAAACCACTCTACCGAGAGACTCTGGAAGCACCACCTGTCCACCTCTCTCTTCTCGTAGAGTGCCTTCGCCAAAACTAAGAAGGACATCGGAGAATGCTTGAGCACATGCATTGCCGCCGAGTCGAGCTCTCATATTAATGGTCAGCGTACGAACTCGTGACCACAACGAAGATCGTTTCAACGAAGCATTCACCTCGTCAAACCTCGATCCCGGCGTCACTACAGGAAGTGTTTGCCGGAAATCGCCACTAAACAGAACTGTGACACCACCCATCAAATGTTCGTTCCTGCGAATATCCTGGAGGTTTCTATCAACGACCTCATCTGCCTTCCTATTGGCCATTGTACACTCATTCCATACGATCAGAGAGCAATCCTTGAGCACGTGTCCCTTATCGCTGTTACGTGACACACCACAAACAGGCGTTTCGGCGCTCTCTAAATCGATGGGAATTTTAAACATGGCATATGCTGTCTTGCCACCCGGAAGCAGTGTGGCAGTGATTCCCAACGACGCTACAGCAATAGCAATTTTGCCTTGCCTCCTGTTTTCTGCAAGTATGCCAGTGGTAACAAATGTTTTTCCTGTTCCACCAGGAGCATCCAAGAAAAAAATTTTAACCTGGTTTTGCCCAACGCTTTCAAATACGGTGTCATAAATTTGTTTTTGCTCTTAAGAAAACAAAGCGACATGGTCATTTCGTATGGTGGTCATTTCGCCCGGATCGTAATTTGTCTCAGCGTTATACTCCCGATTTCCACGGTCTTGATGCGGTTATGATTGGGAAGCTGGTAACCCATATTCGATCAGTGGATTGCCGCCGATAGAAATGACCACATCTTGAAGTGAACTGAAACAGGTGTTCAGCACGCGTTCATCAGTTAATTTGATTTCGTCTCCAGTAGCGCACCTCAAAGTTCTTAGAAAATCTTCAGACAGATGATGGCGATACTTCATCCACAAAGCTACTGGGTTCGCGACTCCACAAAACACCAAGATGACGGCAAATAGATGACGCATGCGGCTGGGACTGTCACTGACGCTCGCCTCCGCGAGGGTGTCATCCCAATTAGGCAAAAGGCTGCGCGGTAAGTGGGATACTCCACGCCATCAAATGTCCTCAGAAAGGCGAAAGACGTTGGGCCTGGGACAATGTGATGTAACAACTGCAGAAAATAGCATTCGCTACTATTCGGGTGCACGGTATAAACCCTACCCAATGCGGTGTCCTTGAAAATTCCCGGAAAACCTTCCACAGCACCTCCTCGTCGACGTATGTTAAATACACGTCGGTTGAAGGCACCTCGTCATACGTAAGGGATCTCGCAAACTGGTCGACTTCACAGAGCCTGAAAAATACCACCATGTAATACTTAACACCGCATTTTTTTTTATTGTCTTCCTCAACTCTGCTCAAGATTTTGAGGGTTTTGTTGGAACTTGAATTTGTCAAAACGAACTATAATACGAAGAATTTGCACATTACCATCTATGAATTTTAAGAATAACTAACTACTAACCTTGTCAACATGATCAAATTTAATTTTTTTATTTTATAAAAACTGTTAACATGTAACTTGATGTGATTTTTAAGAAATCTCATAGATGGCGCTGCTTTAAAAATTGTTTTTATACTACTAACATTCATTAAACTATGTTTCTCTGCCCAAGTTATTTAAATGGCGTAGTTTTTATAGTGTAAAGCTAGATAAATAGTATGGCTTACTCAAAACCAACATTTAAATATGCGTCATTAGATTACACGCTGTCACAGAATACGTAAGAAAAATAAAGATTCACAGCTCCTCCCCCGTAGGTGATAGCGCGATAATATGTAGCCTATATGTTGTCCCGACCTCTTAGTAATATTCATGCAAAATTTGAAGTAAATCCGTGCAGTACTACGGAAGTGTACACAGTACAGTAAACTTTGAAGAAATGCCTAACGATTAAACACGTTATTGTGGCTAATTTATAAAAGATAGATATATACTATTGAAGACTTTTTTGTAGATCTATTAGAGACCATCATCTTTGTAATACATACTTTTGGTGTATGATCAACCTATGTGAGGATAAGAGCTCGAACGCGCATTTTCATCCGACTTGCTTCAAATTTATCGTCCCTTCTCAGCTCCTATGTATCTTAGCGTTATGTTATATAGCCTATAACCTGCCCAGAAGTATGGACCATAATCGAACCAAGTTTGGTTAAAATCCCTTCAGTAGTTTTTGACCCCTGCGTGCACATACAGACAGACAGACAGACAGACAAAAAATTTACTGATTGCATTTTTGGCATCAGTATCGATCACCAGTCATCCTCTACTATTAATTTTAAATATATATTCAATGTACAGAATTGACCTCTCTACAGTTTTATTATAAGTATAGATATAGATATAGATAGATAGATATAGATAAAAACCGTCAGTACAGATGACTAAAGCTAGAACTACAATACACCGACGCACACGTGTAAGACGCCTGATTTGTACGTAGAACAACGTCGCGTGGCGTGGATCTAGTGTAGCTCTAACAGTCTATTTTCCATATAAAATGTATGGAGACCGACGCTCCCAGATCGGCGTGTGTAGCCCACGTGTGCGCAGTGTAGTTCTACCTTAAACGTGGGACTCTCTGCCCGTAAATGAATTGTGTTTCTTTCTTTTTAGGGTTCCGTAACTAAAAAAAAACGGAATCCTTACGGGATCACTTTGTCGTCTGTTGGTCTTCCTGTTAAGACCCCTTATTTCGGGAACGCGTGGACCGATTTGAAATTAAAACCATAAAACTCAAGTCTGCGGCCCCTTGAAGCTGTGAAAAGTTAAAGTTTATGAAAAAAAAAAGTAAAGATACAGCCGCGTGTGTTGCAAAAACCTACCTATATTTCGACTTCATAGGATAAGTACTTTCCGTTGACCCAGATCCTGAAATTTTTAATAAAGCTAGGTCAATTACACACACAGCACACACACAGGTAGCACAGTGATATAAATAAACCTGAAAACAGTAAAGTTGATGTTACATCACAAAAGAATAGTAAGTACATTATGATGTAATTGTGTGTAATGTTAGTGATTACAGTCGAGGCGGTATTTTGACCCGAGCCGTGGCGAGGGTCTTAAGAGAGCCGATAACGGTAATCATTAATTACTCACGTGTATCATACGACGACGACTTGACTGGTAAATGTTAGTATGATAGGATAGTTTATAATCGCTGTATATACAGATGAAGTTATCATAAAATTGATAATGGACGCAGAAACATTCACTGAAGTTTGAAGACACACTCCAATCGCGCACCACGTAAATACGAAGTGATGTAATAAAAATGTAAAACTCGTACATTTTTACCTACAAACACGACAAATTGCGCACAATTTTATTTGATATTTAAAGGTACATTAATTTTAAAAGTTCCAAACTCATGTTACATAAAAACTATATTCATTCATTTAACAATAAATGACCGGAATCGAACATTCCAATTTGCTTTTCCAATTGTATATATTCATATAACGAGTAACTCTGTCCGAAATGTGGCTCGACAAACGGACATTTTATGACCACATGGGATATGTGCGACCACAGTGTGCGACCACGGACCACACACAGCGGAATCTGTGACCACACTAACATGGCTGACATTTTCTGTTTTATTTCGCGCCAACTATTTAATGACACGTAATGTTATTTTGTGGCTGAAAATCCAGTAAAGCTTAATACAACGCCCTTTATTTAAATGGCAGTATATAAGTTTTATACATAAAATATCGTTATGTGAGCCACAAATATAAAAAAAAAAAAAACTGGAAAAGTGCGAGTTGGACTCGCACAGGTTCCGTACGAACTTACATACCTACGTAAATATTTCAATTTTGGAATGGAGGAAGATTTTTCCCAATCTTAAAAAAAAAAATGTAATGGATTTACAGTATCTATTCAGATTTATTCCTATACCTGTGCTTTTTAAAGCCTTGCTTTATGCCAAATTTCAATGTTCTGGGTCAACGGGAAGTAGAAGGACTCAATGTCTTTTGATTTTCTCGAGAGTGGCGAAATGTACGTTTTTTGCCGCATAAATCAAAGTATGTTTTTTCTCGTCAAGGGCCAAGCGCCCGAAAAGTGCCATAAAACAATGACTTTCTGAGGCCTACTCCTCCGTAACGGCTAAGTCAATTGTTTTGAAAAAAATATATGTTTATTATAGATTCATGAACAATAATACCAACATTTGATTTTTTCGTGCAATTAATACTTTTGTAAAAAAAAAAATTTAGCAATTTCGCAACTTTTTGCAACTTTTCCCTACTCCTTCGAAACGGCTTGGACCTTTAGAAACATTTTTACACATAAAAATTGGTGGTTAAATATTCTTCAAAGTGAACATTGCATATGTAAATCAATCAATATCTCGCAGAGAAAATGGATTTAAAGCGCTTTCCGGGCGCTGCTGGCCGCAAATAAATGCACAGATTTGCGTACTGCCGCCTAGGCGAGTGCGAGAGTTGCGTTCACATAATTTCGGCCAGATAGTTCAAGGGACTATACGCCTTAACGTACAAGTGTGATTTTTTTACAGCTTCAAGAGCCCGCAGACTGAAGTATATGGTTTTAATATCAACTTGATACCTAAGCGTTTCCCAGGTCATGACAGACATACAGACAGACGGACGGACAACAAAGTGATATTTTAAGGGTTTCATTTTTTCCTTTTGAGGTAGGAGACCCTAAAGCGGGTTAAATTTGAAAATAAGTTGGAAAAGCATTCTTGTTGATGAATTTCTAACCCGAGGTGTATATGTAAACGACAGCTGTATGAAGTGAAAATTGATATCAGAACTATTAATCCCGTATTGGAGTGGTATGAAAGGAAAAAAAACGTTTCGTGGAAATAGACTCGTTATATTTCATTTGATGAAATCCGGTTGTACGATTTTAATTTCGCACACTGTTAGATAAATTATTTCGATGCAAATGTTTCGTCGATTTTGACGGAGTAGGTTATTGTTTCCGGGGTTCTAGGTCCCGGGATCAAACCCAGCCAGGCGCATTACTTTGTGTAATTTATTCCATTAAAACATCATGAGGAAACCGGCATATCCTAGAACCAAAAATTCGAAGACTTGTGACATTCACCAACCTGCATAAACATGAACTGAGCCCGCGTGGTGTATTACGGCCCGTTCCCTCTCCTAGAGAGGAGGCCTGAGTCCCAGCAGTGGGAACATTAAAAAGGCTGATGATGATGTTATTGTTTTGTTGGTCTTGCAAGTTCTATTGCCAAGTCCTGGTAGTATTAGTCCTGGGTACGGTTCACGGACCGAGTAAAATGATATTTGGTGTTTCTACCAGAATATTCTTAACCTTTCAGATACCGTCAAATTGAGACACATAGTAGTAAGACCATAGACGCGGAAACGCCGGCGCTTCGCTTGGGTTTTAATGAACTAATTTCATAAAACGCCAAAGATCACAAGATCGCCAAGATAACATAGGCCTCCCCTAAGTGTCGCCACAACGACCAGTCTTGTGTCCATCTATGATCCACCTTATCTGCTTTCCAATGCCCCGTCTTTCTGGTAGGCGGTTGCCACTCCAGAACTTATCGGCCTCATCGACCATTTAGGACTCTAAGTCTAGGTATGTTTATGCCTAATGCTTAAGAAAATAGAGGTGTGATGCTTTGTTTTAGAATGTAAGGAAAATGTTAGACTTCTTAGTCCAAGACCAGTGGTTCTAAACATTTTCCCCTTATTATCCCCCCAGGGCCGATGACCGCTAGGACCGTGAAGAATTCCTGAAAAGGAAACGTATGACCCTCACGCAAAGGGCAAATGAAGGTGGACCGATGACTTGGTCAGGGTCGCGGGAATTCGATGGATGCGTGACACACAGGAACGGTCGTTGTGGCGACGCTTAGGGGAGGCCTATGTCCAACAGTAGACGTTTTTCGGCTGATATGATGATGATAATGATGAAATGAAGGTGTGGTTTTAGTCAGTACAAGTCTGACACGCGCTCTTACTTCACACCATAGTGAAAGAAGTCATTGGGGTGATTTACCATATCAAAACAAAAATCCTCTTATGTTCTCTCAAAAAGTTTATATTCAACAGTTTAAAGATCCATTCTGACAATAAGCTATGTGGGAAGCAATAATCTTATGCCATATTGTGTCACACGAACATATTGGGTACCCGGAAGGTACTTTAACCGCGATATGAGCACGGGTACCCGGGAATGCAATAACTATTTGACATAACGGTAGCAAGTCGACTACAAATATGGATGGTAACTACAATATTGCATGCCGTCTACCCTCAAAATGGGAGACCCAAAACAATTTGAGGACGTTTATTAAAAAAGTTACGGTTATTTTTAAGCTTTGCATTGAAAATCCCAACGTGTTTGTGAAGTTATACTATAAGATTTTTGCTTTGTACATAGCATAGCATAACATAGTTAGCTTATAATGTTCCCACGGCTGGGACTCGCGCGCCTCAAGGAGTTGTCAGCAACAGCAGGGGCCCAGCCGGGTCGAAGCCTACTGGGGCCAGGGTTATCCGAAAGGGCGCTCGAGCCCCGGTATGAAGGCTTGAAGGAACGGGATGGGTTTTTTAGGCAGTAAAGTCTGACACTATCTCCCGCTTCGCCCAAGAGCGGGGGAAAAAAGGCTTCTCTAAGAGAGGGAATGGGCCGTAATCCACCACGCGGGCCCAGTGCAGATTAGCTTTGTACAGCAAAAATCAATTGATACAGTTTTCATGATAATCATCAGCTTCCTAGCATTATTCAAATTGCCCCCAAGGTCGGCTTTCAGTCTGAGTGTGGCTCGACTGTTTTAAAGAATCACCTAACACGTGACAGTGGACAAGGCACATTGCTTATAGAACAGATGATCGATGGGGACGAAAGGTTTTGAAGTAGTGGCGACCTCGTACCGGAAGACGAAGTGTTGAAAGGCCAACCATAAGGTGACCGATGACCTGGTGAGGGTTGCTGGAATTCGATGAATGCGAGACGCACAGGACCGGTCATTGGGGGAGGCCTGTGTCCAACAGTGGACGTCTTTCGACTAAAATGAATGTGAGACGCACAGAACCGGTCATTGGGGGAGGCCTGTGTCCAACAGTGGACGTCTTTCGACTAAAATGAATGTGAGACGCACAGGACCGGTCATTGGGGGAGGCCTGTGTCCAACAGTGGACGTCTTTCGACTAAAATGAATGTGAGACGCACAGGACCGGTCATTGGGGGAGGCCTGTGTCCAACAGTGGACGTCTTTCGACTAAAATGAATGTGAGACGCACAGGACCGGTCATTGGGGGAGGCCTGTGTCCAACAGTGGACGTCTTTCGACTAAAATGAATGTGAGACGCACAGGACCGGTCATTGGGGGAAGCCTGTGTCCGGACGTCTTTCGACTGAAATGATGATATTTAATGTTGTTGAGCAAGTACTAGTTCTAGTATCATGTTACGTAGAATAGAATAGCATTTATTCGGCGCTAGCAACACATTATACAACAATATAAAATAATAATAAAAAAAGAATACAGACATACAATACAGTTTCAGTGACTGTGCCTGAAACGTTGCTACGTGTGTGATGTTGCATCTTTGTATAGACTGCAGGTGAGACTTTCTGGCGTCTGCTAACTTGTAACGACTGCTAAAGATCTACGAATAACACCCGTGAAAAATGGCTTACTGTACTTTCCGAAGCATAGGGTGTCAGTAAAGTTTCAGATAAAGTTAGAAAAGTACATATTATGAATTTAAAAATTCACATTCGTACGTGATCACTCGCGAAGTTTCAAGTAGGTAAATGTTTTTGTCATTTAACAAAATCTTTGCTGTCTT
The DNA here is from genome assembly GCA_929112965.1 of Mythimna albipuncta. NCBI lineage: Eukaryota > Metazoa > Arthropoda > Insecta > Lepidoptera > Noctuidae > Mythimna > Mythimna albipuncta. The sequence goes on from OV815973.1 coordinate 8,116,540, forward strand.
GTTGACTAGTACCTACACACTCAAAAAGGGTAATTTTACGAGATATATCTTAAGTTCTTTCATTTTAATTTCATTTTAACCTTTGGACACCGTAATTAGAGACACAATAGAAAGACAATAAAATAGCGAATGCCAGCGTTCATCATAATTTTTAACTCTCCAAACTTTGAGGTTTAATAGCAACAATCTCTACAAATCTGTAACAAAACCATAAATAGATTTACCATCCAACACATGAGAAATCCAAACTGTCGATCTCGTCGAGTGCAGATCAGATTAGGTTCCGGACCGTTGAGTGGTGGACTGTCCTATCTGTGGAATGTACGTCCGTTGTGTTGTTGAGATATGTATGGCACTCTACATGCGATCTAAATTCGGTGGAATTTCTGGCTAGAGTGTCCGGGAAAACAACGTTACATGACACATGGAACATCGTGTGATTACTTCAATCCTTGGCTAAGGGTTGATGCACACTGGAACATTAACAGCCGACAGTAGCGACGGCAGTGACATGAAGAGACCGACGGAGCCGGCCGCAGTCGGCCGCAGGCAGCCGTGTATAGCCGGCAGTTATAACACAGCTGACAAGACGGACCGGGACCATTTGCCTCGCGGCATCGAGCAGCCTCGCGGTAACGCGTACGACCGAACGCCTTTTTTGAACCTTTCAAACGATACTACTATTTTAAGATTTTTTATAAAGGGTACGGAACACTGTGTAAATCTAAATGAGTTTTACCAACCACACGTATAGTATTCCGTATACTGACTGGCTTGTGCAGGCAAACAGTGAGCAATAGGTAGCTCGCTGTACGGCCGTCCGGTAACTGTCCGGACCAAGCCCAAGTCGTCGACGGCGCGCGCTGTTCTCGCGCGCCTCAAGGAGTTGTCAGCAACAGCAGGGGCCCAGCCGGGTCGAAAGCCTACTGGGGCCAGGGTTATCAGAAAAGGATGCTTGAGCCCCGATATGAAGGCTTGAAGGAACGGGATGGGTTTTTTAGTCAGTAAGAGTCTGACACTATCTCCCGCTCCGCCCAAAAGCGAGGGTTCTCATTGGATGACTTTTACCATCGAAAAAAAAAAAGTCTGTGCGGGCAAAACTGTGGTGGGCTCATAAGATAAACATAGAAAGTTAACAACAAATGGTGCAAAGTTTCAAAACCGCATCCTCGTGCATTTTAAGCACTCTTTTAGCTTCCGTAGCGTAACATTTTCCTTCCGCAAGATTTCCATATGATTACCTAGAGGTTTAGCAACTCAGCGACGATCTACTGCGGTGCGGATACCGTGCGTTAGTCGTACTGTGCACGGACGATCATATTTTTTATACAAAGCTCACTTTGCGGCAATCGTGTGGCGAACGATTGACAACAGGACGGCAACGTCACAAGCACCACTTTAATTCTTTATTGTACACCATGATAGATAACAAAATATGTGGACATCAGAGTTCATGTACATAGGCGAGCTTAACTCAAAGTTCAGTTTTCTTCCTGCAAACCATTGAGTGATAGAGAGAAATCACAGTAGAGGGCAAGATCCAGTGCACAATTTAAAAAATATATATATGAATAAAATAATACATAAGTAAACATACATACATATATAAATACATACTTATATAATATATACATACATAAATACATATATTTACTACGTCATTGTGAAAGGAGATGCTCTTTAGGTTTCCTCTTGAAGACATCCAGAGAAGGGCTATCACGTAAGGAGTGCGGAAGAGAGTTCCAAAGGCGCACTGCAGTGACAGAGAAAGAGCCATCATAACGGCTGGAAGTGTGAAATGGAGTACAAAGAAGAAGAGCATTGGCAGTGCGACAGAGTTTACCCCTCGGGACGAAGTATTCAAAGCGTTCACGGAGATATTTTGGAGAATTAGGATTGTGCAGGATAGTGAAAAGTAGTGATAGGATACGGGCAGCCACTTCAATCTGGTCCGAAATTCCGACACATGGTCGTATTTCCGGAGACCAAAGATGAAGCGGATGCACAAGTTCTGCAGTCGCTCGAGTTTGTTTAGGTGAACCTCCTTTGCATCTAGAAAACAGACATCCGCATAGTCTATTAGCGGTGGAAGAAGAGATTGCGCAAGAGTCACTTTAATATGAAATGGCAAGAATTTTTGGAAACGTTTAAGGGACTGAAAAGAGTAGAAGAGAGGTTAGTATCTATATGGACGCCTGGTTTTTTCGCCACACTCACCACGTGTTCAATTCGGTGTTGAATAGCGCATCACTGGCATACAAACGCATGGGAGACAGATACGTTTACAATTTAGGCGCTTATTGTTGGATTGCTAAAGTATTGCAACTGGCCAGCTACGCTTAAATTGAAAATGCCCTTAGGAACAATACTAAACCCGTGTATTTTCTCATTTACTTAACTAATTCACAACATCTCGACGGTCATTTACGAAGATAAAAAATTACATAGAAAAAGATATCGCATTTTTTCTACAGCACGGACAATCCCTCTGAGATCTTCCGGGAAATGTCTTAATTTTGTGTAATTGGAACCAACAGCCCAGCCCTTGGGTTTGCTTAGTACAAAATACAGAGGATTTTTAGTAACTTTCTTAAAAGGAATGAATGATGAATTTCAATTTATAAGTGACAGATTTGTTACAATGTTTGACTATAATTTAATTTATGACAGTCCTGATGACCTACTGTTTTATTCGAGCAGTAAGTTTTTTTTTTTTATTTTAATTATGGATAAGCTCGCGTTTGACCGATGATGGCACACGCTTGCCTAGAAGCAAGTTTTTTGTTAATTGATATAAACTAGTGCTTGACTGCGATCCCATCTGATGGTAAGCAGTGATGCAATCTCTGATGGTGAGGCGCACTAGTTTATGAGCCTATTCACTCTGGCCTTGAAGACACTCGAGTTATAATCGGATGGGAAGACTGCAGGAGGCAGATTGTTCCAGTCCTTTGACGTACGCGGTATAAACGACGAGTCGAAACGCTTAGTCCGTACTGTAGAGTTTTCGACAACAATTTATTCACTCTTGACTTGCTTATTGGTTATAGCTATCAGGAAACATAGACTCTGGCAGGTAGGTCTGGCAGTTTACCTCTCTTTTTTTATAACATGTAAAAGTATATTATATCACCATCTTTTCCAGGAAATATTTTTGGTACATAAGCTTTACCACATGGACAGCAAAAGTTTGCCCCCTCGATCGTAAGCCCTGAAATCGCGAAAAAAAAATCGGCCTTTCAGTACATTTATGTTTGCCTAATGTACTGAACAGCTGATATTCTTTTCGCGATTTCTGCTTTGCTCCCATAATAAAAATTGTTTGTTATCATGAGCACAATCATGTGTTTAAGTATCGTACACTAATTGCCAGTCACCCTATATAATGAAGAACCTAAATAGATGTACCTCCAGTTTCACCTTGATATATTTGCAAACCTATCCTTAATTTCGAGAAAAAAAATGTTCACATCCCTCTAAAATAGTTAAATCAACCTTTTCTTGTCAGCAGGGGCCCAGATGGGTCGAAGCCTACCGGGGCTAGGGTTAGTTTCGAAAGACAGCTCGAGCCCCAGTATGAAGGCTAGAAGGAACGGGGTGGGTTTTTAGTCAGTAAGTGTCTGACACTATCTCCCGCTCCGCCCAAGAGCGGGGGTTGTCATTGATGATTTTCCCACCACAGAAAAACCTTTTCTATTTGTAGAATTTACTTTTTTTTTTGTAACTTTCGATACATCTATTTAGGTTCTTCATTATTATTATTTTTGCGTGATTCAGTGCAGTGTATTTTTTTAAAATTTGAAAACCGTAAATGCCTTTGTGTTGTTTCTTAAGGACTCTGCACTTAAACTACGAGTATATGAAATTCATCACACTAATATTATAAAAACTAAAGTTTTTAAGTGTGTGTACGTTTGTAACTCATACTGGCTTAGGTACTGTTCAACGGATTTGGCCGAAATTTGGCCCACAGGTAAAAAAAACGCATGGTCTTCGGGCTATTACAAAGAATGGTTAGAAAGAAAAAGGGCAAAGATCACTATTGCTATGCCAAAACGCAATTTTATGTAAAACCTATACATACAATGCAAGTTCAGCGAATAACGTACATGCTAGGTCGGTACTGTAAAGGCAGAGTCTTGCATAATTCATCAGTAAATTACTTCTGGCGAGGTGACACTCGGAAGTTGCGGATGCCACGCATCAGGTGCCTCCCTCCTAATGGATTAATTCACTCATGGATTAACTTTACGGATATATAAGAGAGGATATGAGGATATATACGTTGGGAATTGAATTAAGAGTTTACGCGGCCGATCCTGCAAATATGAGGTTTAGAGATATTCATTTTGGTTAAAAGTTCATGTGTGAATTGCAATGTTAAGTATTTATTTCTTTTTACATGATCAATTTTGTGATACATGATTAATCTATGCTTATCTCTAATTTTCTTATTCGTAATGAACTTTTGCAGATGTCTGATTCTAGTAATTACGATTACTGGTTGCTGCCAGAGGGTTCGTCAGCATTAAAGTAGAAAATTTGTGGTAAAGAAAGAGAAAGAGACCGAAAGAAATAAAAAAAAAATATATTTGTAGGTACCTTATACATACAGTAGTAATAAAATAAGTATGGAAAAATAACATTTAAATCTGTGCAAGGCCAAACGGGCACCTAACTCAGCATATGCTGCGATATTTAAAACGATTAGAAAGGAGCATAAAATAATACAGAGGCATAATCCCAGAATAATCTCTTGTGTGTCCAAGACGTTGTCTCCTGTGTGACAAATTTCATTCAAAGCCGTTCAGACGTTCGAGCGCAAATAAGTGACAAACATACATACAATAAAAAAATTATGTGATAATATATTTGGTGACCAGCTAACCCAATAGACGTAATTGTCCTTTACAAAAATCCTGTAGAAATAAACATTTTAAAATGGTTTCTGAATACTTAAATTTATATTCGTAATATCACTGAGGGTGATAGTAAAGGTATAATTTTTGTTTAATATGAGAAATTTGCATTAAAATCAATCCTACACTTTATTTCACCCAAAATAAATCGTATGAAAGAATCAAACGACCATAATGTCATAGTAGGTTATTGACAAATTTAATTAGTCTGAATGTAGCTATAATACATTAACGTATTAAGCGGAAAAATGGCTATATATTTTAAAGTATATTCTGCACTGTGATGTATTCTGAATTAATCTAAACTTCATACACGTAACATAAATAATGAGCTAACAGAGACAATTTTAACTTTAAAATCTTTGAAGCTGATTTTCTCAAATTCTTTGTAGTGTCGCTTAATCTGTTCTTACATAACTCTGTCCAATTAGTATCAGATATTAACAATGAAGAGTTAAAAATTAAAACTTGTAAAACTAAAAACAAGAAATAAAAATCTTGAATAATAATCACACCTTTCTAGTTTATAAAACTTTTGCAAGGCGAAATAAAAAGTGAGTTATGAAAACTATTAATTAGCTAAGAGTTTGCAACAAATAACTAAGGATTTCTCATAGCTATCGGCAATGTAAAGAAAGTTTTCTTCGATCACAAGAAAAAATGAGGTAGACCGTTGAGAAAAACAATTTTAATTAATAAGAAAATGAGTGAATTTGTTCGTATTAATTTTTGTATCCAGTCATTCAGCTGATGCCTGCTAAGGCTCTGGAATTGTTCGAAACTCTGGAACACAAAGGGCAAGTGAAGAAACACAGATGGGTCTTAATCAGCAAAAGTCTGATACTCTCTCTCGCTCCACACAGAACGGGAGAAGTTATTTGGTGATTTCACACATCAAAAAAAGACTGAAATTAACGCTCTAAACCCCAAGCAAACGCCGCACGTTCGCGGGTTATATCGCGCCATTGTATAACTGGGCTCTGTCCTCACCAAAAGATTCTAGACAAAGTTGTGATTTTGTCTAGATGTTAGGGAAAACATCGTGAGGAAGCCAGCATGTAAGAGAACCAAAAGTTCGAAGTCGTGTGACATCCACCAACCCGCACTTTGTCTGCGTTGTGGATAATGGCCCATTTCCTCTCCTACAGAGGAGGCTCGAGTCCAATTCTTTAATTCTTTATTGTACACTATAACAACTTATAAAATAAGTGGATAACAAAGTTCATGTACATGTCGAGCTTAAAAAAAAAGAGTTTTCTTCCAGCAAACCATTGAGCGATAGAGAGAGAGATGACAATAGAGGGTAGGATCCAGTGTACAATTTTAAAATTAGAAATATTACGAATAAAATAATAATACATAAATAAGTATACACATATATAAATACAGACATACTTTATTATTTATAATATTATACACACCTACAGGCCTATTGGTCTAGTGGTTAGTGACCCTGACTGCTATGCCGGAGGTCGTGGGTTCGATTCATACCCAGGTCAAATGTTTGTGTGATGAGCACTATCATTTGTTCTTTGTCTGGGTGTAATTTATCTATAATATGTATGTATTTAGAAATATATAAGTATGTTAATCAGTTGTCTAGTACCCATAACACAAGCTCTGCTTAGCTTGGGATTAGACGGCGTTGTGTGATAGTTGTGGAATATATTATTATATTATATATTATTATAAATATATATATATGCTATATCATTGTGAAATGTTATTATTGTTGTTGTCCGCCGCCCTTAAGCGGAGGCGCGAGCGCTGTCGGACCTTTACTGACTAAAAACCTGTTTCTTCTTTGTCTTCGTTCCAGAGCCCTGGGGTACACTTTCACACAACCCGGCCCCAGTAGGTTTCGATCCTGCTGGACCCTTACGGTTTGACGGAATTTCATTACCACTTGGTAACCCATGAATGTTATGGTTATGTGTTATAGCATTTAAGTATCTAGTCAACAAGTCCCATTTAGTGTTCTCTCTATTCTCTATAATCTTTATTAAACCGTTGTTAATATCCCCATTTCAATGATTACCGTTTACTAGATTTAACAATGAAGCCTTGTCCATAGAATATTGACTCAGTTTCAAATTCAGCTCTAGTAAACCCTGTTCTAAAGCTTCCAAAACCGCTCGCAGCTTACAACAGGACGGTGTTGTAGCTGCCTTTGTGTTGCGTTTTAAAATATATAGTGTGGTGCCGACAGCTTTATTTAGTTGCAGCAGTGTCGCGGTTTTTTTAACGGCTTCTTCCGCTCTAGTGAAAAGACATTTCAGACGTCCACAGCTGGACATAGACTTCCCTCAGGTGTTGCCATAACGACCAGTCCTGTGTGTCTCGTATACATCCTGATCCCGCGACCCAGCCTAAGCCATCGGCCTACCTTAACGGCCTATCAGCACTGTATCTCTTACTACGCGGTCGCTACTCCAGAAACTTTCGGCCCCATTGAGGATCTGAGGGTCTAGCCAAGTTGATAATCTACAATATCGCTAGTAGAAAACTTCAAATGAATAGTAATGACGTCATCTTAACGCTTAGTCACGAGGTCAGTACAGGGGAATCGGAAGCGTAGCTGACTCGAGGCGATCGACAAAAAGAATCGAAACGAAACAGTCATAACTTGACTAGTCCTGCAGAAACTTTCGACCCTATCGACGATCTATTCTGCTAGAGAGCACGGCGAGTATCCACCCTTACGTTGTTGAAACTTCTACAGTCCGGACTAAGCGTTTCACCTCGTCGTTTATACGGCGTACATCGAAGGACTGGAACAATTGCCTGCTGCAGTCTTCCTGTCCGATTAAACATTGGGTGTCTTCAAGGCTAGTGTGAATAGGCTCTTAATAAACTAGTGCGCCTTGTCATCAACGATAGCATCACTGCTTGCCATCAGGTAGGATCGCAGTGAAGCACTAGTTTACGCACTGCTATTTCTGTTTAGCGATTCCTCGGACTAAGTCAGTAAAGTTAAGTGTCCTTAATTCACTGATCAGTCGATTGTTATGTCTAGTGGGCCCAAAATTGTTTTTCGGACTGTTAGATATGAGCTCCTAAGTGGTGGCATAGATCCATAGGCATAGGCTTACGGACGGCGAGCAAGGGATATCTCGCCGTCCGGCCTTCCGGTAACCGTTCGGACCGAGCTTGATCGTCGGCGGCGCGTAGTGTTCCATGCGCGCCTCAAAGAGATGTCAGCAAACTGTAAGGGCCCCGCAGGTTCAAAGCCTACGGGGCTATAGGCTGTGCGAAAGTTTACCCCAGATTCTAGAACATGCCGGTTTCCTCAGGATGTTTGCCTTCACCGTTTTTGAGAGCAATGTTGATGAAATAAATTACACAAAGTACCTGGCAGGGTTTGAACCCGCGACCTACAACTCGTAAGTCAGAGCCATTACCACTCGTCCACCACTGCACTCCAATAACATTTCAATATCTCACCCTAATGTCACACACATCAACCATATTGCGCTGGTCTGGTATAGCTGACTGTGACCGCAGCACAATTATGTAATCATAAACCAGGCTGAGTTAAAGCCCATTCGAGACCACAACGCGTTTACCTGGGTGGCGCGGGATTGCAATTAGGTAACGCGGTTTATTAGTGCGGCATATAAATTCTTTTTATGATACCAACGCCTATGCTGCCGTGGCTGAAAATATTCTGGGTACGCTGTTTCAGCGGTGTTCAGCCAAATTAAATTAATAATATTTATGACTAGGCAGGAATGGCTGTCACATGCCCAACATACTATGTAGTCCAGTCAAATTAGACCAAAAAATAGGGGAAAGGTTGTTGTGGTTACTATAATGACTATGACTAATTCACACCCAGCTGAAAATTGGTAAGATTGTTCAAAATATCATCATAAATGAAATCTAAAAAGTCCTTATCGATAATACTCCTGGAAAAAATACTCGGGATCAAAGGTCACAAATCCGGGATTTTCATGATAAAATCATAAAATTTCCTCAGACAAAAATTGTAAATCAGTTAATTATTTACAAAAATGTCTAAATCCTATTTTGAGATTTTATGATTCAGATAAGTTGGAAGGGGAACTCGGCATACGTTTTCACACCAGCTTTGAAGGTACCCTACCTTAGGGCGTTCTTAGGGTTCTGTACCTCAAAAAGAAAAATGGAACCCATTTCGGATCACTTTGTTGTCCGTCTGTCTATCTCTGTCTGTCTTTCAAGACCCTTCATCTCGGAAACGCGTGGAGGTATAGAATTGAAATTAAAACCATATACTGCGGTCTGCGGTCCCTTGACGCTGGAAAAAAGAAAACTTGTAGTTAACGAAAAAAAAAGATGCGGTCGTTTATGTTGCAAAAAACATAGAGATCCACCGACTTCCCGTCGACCCAGAATCCTGAAATTTCAAGGTCTTATAGCACAGATATAAAGAATAACCCTAAAACAGTAAATATGTTGTTACGTCAAAAAAAGAAATCTTTAGCGATTTGGAAAAATCATCGAGACTATTGGAGAATTGAACCTTCAGTACGCGAGTCCGACTCACACTTGCACAGATATTCAAACTATTTTCCACTAGTGCTTTTTAAAACTATTCGCCTGATATCTATTCTCTAATTCAAGTAGAAGGTCGTCAAAGTAACTTATTACACCCATCTAGTTTGTAGCTGAGCGTCCATTAGACCCCGCCTGGGAATTCTACGCATCTGTGATAGGGCACTTTACACAGTCCTTAGAACGGCTACGCCACAAAATAGATAGGTACAGAAGTCAATCTACATACAAAGCGTGCTCGAGCAACGCACACATAGACACCGCTCACGGACACGATATCTCGGTCGCGTCTCGGATCACTCGTCGAACAGTTCCGGCTCAAACGCACATTAATGTGCGTCCATCGAGCGTAGGTATAAAAAGTGAAGTACATACATGAGATTGTCTTCTGTCATCATCATCATCATTTCAGCCGATAGACGTCCACTGTTGGACATAGGCCTCCCCCAAGTGTCTCCACAATGCACGATCCTGTGCGTCTCGCATCCATCGGATTCCCGCAACCTTCACCAGGTCATCGGTGTAGGAGGCCTTCCGAAGCTGCGTCTTCCAGTACGCGGTTGCCACTCCAGAACCTTTCGGATCCAAATCGATTGCCGTTCTGCGAGCAATAAATCTATCTTTTTCTTGTCTTCTGTACCTATCTATTTTGTGTTAGAACTGCTACGCTCCGGGGACCTAATTAATTTCTTGTTCATATTTGAATGGTGTAAGAACAAAAGGTTTCGAAGACTCAGAAATACGGAGGTTTAGAACGAGAATTATGTTTTAGCGTGGTTTTGTCCAAAATGTTGTTTAATTAGCAAGAAAAATAGCGCTGGAATATTTTAACTAATCTTTAGAACTTAAAAAATACGAAATCTGATAGGAGCTAATTAATTAAATTATCTACACTAATTATTATAAAGAGGTAAAGATTGTTATTATGGTTCCTTGCTTCAAAAGGAAAAACGGAAGCCTTATAGGATCTGTCTGTCTGTCAAGACCTTTTATCTCGAGAACGCGTTAAGGTGTCCAGTTCAAAATAAAATCGTATACTCAGTCTGCGGTCCCTTGAAGTTGTGAAAAAATCAAACTTCAAGGTTAATGAAAAAAAAAAATGTTTTGGCCGCTTGTCGCAAAATTTTACATTTCGACATTCTTAAGGGAGTCAAAATTCATAGGGTACTTCCCGTTGACCTAGAGCCTGTTTGGCATAAAACAAGGTCTTATGGGTGAAAATTTGTAGTTACATCACAAAAAAAAAACTTTTTCTATTTGGAAAAATCGTCTCGATTAGCAAATTGAACTATAAAGTTAGTTTGTACGGAACTCTCAGTGTGCGATTCTGACTCGCACTTTCCCAGTTTTCATTTTTGCAGGATGTAATCTCTGAAAGAACTGGTCCGATTGCAAAAAATTTACATCGATAGAATGCTGCTTTATTCCTGATTTTATGTGCGCAGGCAAAGCTGCGGGCAAAAGCTAGTAATTAATAAATTAGTTCCTGCCGGTAACTCTTTTACACGACAGTGACCTGTATGAAAGCAGAAAATTAACTCAAAGGAACATACAATTTAGATAAAAAGTGTTCGAAATAATTTTCCATCTAAAAAAAACACACTTGAGTGGCAAATATCATTCAAATCCGTTCAGCCGTTCACATCGTACGAAAATCAACGTTAGCCGACAACACCCGATCATTGCCGATCTAAAAACGAATAGAAAGGAACAGACTGCATTATCCATTCGGCATAATTCTATGTCCTCACATCTCAAACAGGAATTAATACAGAACCTAGCCTTTGGCACGGACAAAGTGAGTGCACCAGTCTCGTAGACTTTTTTTCGTCGATCCTGCATGCAAGATTAGTTCGAAGATAGTCGATAGTCTGTTTTCTATCAGACGGACTTGTAATTAGTTTTTTAATACAGTTCTATTTGTTCCTTTAGGGCCAGCGCAGATGGGGCAGAAAACGCTTGATTAGTTTTTCATTGACAATGAACTGAAAGTCCTCTAAAATGCATTTCCATCACGACTGTCAATCTCAGCGAGGACTGCTCTTAGACTCAAACACTGATGTAGGCTTTTTCCTTAACTTTCGTGTTTACTATTTACTAGCTTTTGCCCGCAGCTTCGTCCGTACTTATACATAAAATATAGCTTTTGTCACTCAAGAATAAAGCAGCTTTTTTTCAGTGAGAAAAATTTGCAATCGGACCAGTACTTTCAGAGATTACCTCCTGCAAACAAGAACAACATAAAAACTTTACCTCTTCAAAATATTAGTGTAGATTTACTCTTCATTCAAAATAAAATGTACAAAGGCTGTCTTAATGCTTTAGACAGGAAATTTCGCCAAACTGTAGGGGCCCGGCAGGATCGAAACCTACTGGGACCATGAGTTGTGTGAAAGTATACCCAAGGGCTCTGGAACGAAGACAAAGAAGGAACAGGAGACGGTTTTAGTCAGTAAAAGTCTGACACGTCCTCTCGCTCCGTCTAAGATTCCGATTTTTCACCTAAAAAAAAATGTTTTTTGCATTCTCTACCAGTAGATATAGGAAGTGATACAGTCGAATGGCACTACAATTCGACACAAACAGTAGCTCTGTTTGTGTCGAATTGTAGTGCCATTCGACTATAATAAATCAGATGCAGGACAAATAACTCAATATACCTGGCATAGGGTTGACATACCAGCACTTTTCGAATTTCAGGCTGTCACTGAGATAGTCCAAATGGTAAAACCCAGTAACCCCTGGAGAATAGATCCTTGGAACTAGAATACTTTGGGACTTTAAAAGTATGCTCGAGTATTTTGCCGCTCCGTCTGCGCTGAACTTACTAGGATGGGGGAAGTTCAACCAATAGGAAGCCTTTGTTATCACGATGTGAACTTCACAAATAGAGTAATCAAGGAGCTACTGATTGATCGGTTTATTAACGGGTTGGCACTAGTGTTGCCAGGACCAGTAAGTGAAAATTCGGGATGAAAGATGAAAATAATCGGGATTTTGGTATTCGAATCAGGACAGCTGCTTTATGGGCCACATAAAGGAACTAAGCGATAAAATCGTCATTGTATCCATAGATTTAAGTTTCTGTGAAATTGTTACTATTTTGGTGTACAATAAAGTTTATTCTATTCTATAAACGGACAAGGCCACCTCAAAATTATACAAAATAGCTTTTTCCCGCTGCTTCACCAGCGTATATAATCTGTGTCACTTAGGAATACAGCAACTTTCTATCGGTGAAATAATTTCAGCAATTGGACCATTACTTTCAGAAATTACCTCATACAAACAAACAATACAAACTTTACTACTACACTACTTTAATATTAGTTTTAAATTAGATATCCACCTCAGAAAGGCTAAGATTTCTTTTCACCATTCATCAAATTGTGACCTTTGGCGTTCCGTTCTAGAGTTAAACGAGACGTGTCACCAAATCCCTGAAAATCGGGACTTTCTGTACAAATCACCTGGCAACACTAGTCACAACCGTGATTGTCGAAAGTATTTCGAGCTAGAAACACTGTCAAATACAAAGCGATAGTTTGCGAGGAGATTATGCTAACTTAATCGTTTTTCGATAGAAATAGGTAATCAGTTTTCAATCTGTTAGGTAAATTGTGTTTTAGAGCAAACTGAAATATAATAGTCCAGTCACCGTAGGCTATATAGAGTAATTTGCGGAATAGTTTGATAGAGTTACCGCGGCCTTAGAACGAAAAGGGCTCCTGAAGGAACACGGGGTGTAAAAGTCTGACATCTCTCGCTACCGGTACCGTATAGGTACCCAACAATATTTACATGATTATGCTTACTACGACTGAGCCAGGTGTAATATTTTGAGTAATTTATTTCCTCACCACTGCTCTCAAAACGATTAAGGAAAACATCGTGAGGGAACTGGCAAGTCCTAGAACAAAAAAAATAATACTAGTAACCGTTGTGACATCTACCAACCCGCACTGGGCCCGCGTGGTGGATTACGGCCAATTTCCTATCCTTGAAAGGAGGCCTGATTCCTAGCTGTGAGACTGCGTTTTAGCAAGGTTCTGAAAAATATTCTTCAGTGTAAGTCAACGGTCCAAGGGTTCAAGCCTTCCTTGCTATTAAAAACATACTGATTCTTTATAAATCGATGAACGAATTAGGAAGTAGAGTTTTTAAATTTGGTTAGTCTAATTCGGCATCGGAGACAGGAGCCTCAAATGATACAATATTAAAATTAATAAAAAATGGTTTATGCAGCAGTAGTTCTGAACTTTCGGTGTCGGAATGAAACTTCCATTACATAAGTTTTTTGCTAAATCGAGAAAAAACATTTTAAAAAAATTCTTCAATGCGGCACGAGGTCAAAGTGACCCCGTATTGAAGTAGAACCATTGCATTCTATTTAATAAAACATTTTACTTAAATATTCATCATAGACAACCGATCTCCAGACGGCAGAAAAGACCACCGCATAGAACACACATATGAGGCGTATTTGACCTCATTTCGTACCAAACGTGTTAAAAAAAGCCGATCCAAATAACAAAAAAAAAGTCATCATTATCTTCACATTATTTCTAAGCTTCATATACCGGTTTTGTGGTTCACCACATCTTTTTGAGAAGTTAAGAATGATGCTTAATGTAGCTGAAAATCATATGGGGAAAGTGACAATTTGATGGTCCATTACCTACCATAGCGGAATACCATGTATTGTAAAGATTTAGAGACCATTACAAAAAATGATAGAAGTGTGATACACTGTGCATAATATCATACTATAGCTTTCACATTTATACTATGTTATGGCACTCATATTATAAAGGCAAGTTTGCATGTGTGTACGTTCTTTTTAAGATGGGCAATCATCTAATGATATCCCCCACTCTTGGGCGGAACGAGAAGGTTAGACTTTTACTGACTAAAAAGCTACTTCTGTTCCTTCGTTGCCTTTCGTACTGGGGCCGAATCTTCCTTTCAGACGCCAACCCTTGGCCTCAGTAGGCTTCAACCCTCAAGGCCCCTACGGTTTACAGACAACTCCTTGAGGCACGCGTGGAGCAATAGGCGCCGTTGGCGTCTTGGGCTCGGGCTGGACGGTTACCAGACGATCAGATGGCGAGATACCCATTGCTCTCTGTCCGCAAGCTTGCGCTTACGGTGCAGGTGGCCGGAAATCGGGATCAGAAACCCGGCGGCGCGGGCGGCTGGGGCGTAAGCGCCGTTGCCTCTCGGGTGCGGCCGCCTCCTTTGCAAGTTTCTATGTAGGTATGTCTGTGTGTACGTTTTTTTAAGGTGGGAAATCATCTAATGACTTCTCCCGCTCTTGGGCTGAGCGAGAAGGCGTGTTAGATTTTTACTGACTCAAACCAAACCTATATTCCGGGGCCCCGGGATTCCTTTTCGGAAGTTAACCCAGTGAGTTTCCGGCCTGCTAGGGCTCTAAGGTTTTGCTAACATCTCTTTGAGGTGCGAAACACTACGCGGCGTCGACGACACGGGCTCGATCCGTATGGTTAGCGGATGTCCGGATGGCGAGCTACCAATTGTTCTTCGTCGCCAACCAATGCTGTGTGTTTGTTAACTCTTAACGCCCAAACAGCTGTATGGAGTTGTATGAAACTGGGTCATGGGGAAACTGTGTTCTAGAATAGCACATAGGATAATATTTTTTATCTCGAGAGTATGTTCCTTTGGGATAATTTCTTACTATCACGGGTATCTCACGGGTGAAGCCGCTGGCAGAAACTAGTCACGTCACGCTTACATTAAGAAATCGAAAATTTGTGTACGTATACAAGGTGTAAGGGACAGCCCTCCACAAACTTTAAGGGCTTGTCTACTGAGCAAGCCCTTAAAGTTTGTTGAGGGCTGTCCTTTTTTTTTTTGTTTGTAGGAGGTAATCTCTGGAAGTACAGGGTCCGATTGCTAAAATTTTTTCACCGATAGAAAGCTGTTTTATTCCTGAGTGACACAAGCTATATTTTATGTACCTACATGAACGAAACTACGAGCAAAAGCTGGTCAAAAATGAATTAATAGTAATAAAAAAATCAACAAAAATGTTCCCTTGAGCCAATTTTCTACTTGGACGCGGGCAAAACTGCTGGCAGAAGCTAGTATCTTACACTATTTTGAATAGTGAATTTGGAACGATAATAATAAGAAGTAGTTCTAGAAAATATTGGTGCACTCTACATAAGTGGAGTGCACTTTATTTTCCGTCAATATTTAGTTGTTAGATTGCGGGCAAACAGTTTGAAACGTTGTATTACAATTCTTAGTGGACAGAAGTATCTATACTTGTAATAGTGGGTAATAGAGCGGGTTTTTGAATTCAGAATGTTTTTTGACAGATTTTCAGGCGAGACTTTGAGTAACTTCAAATGCTCAAATCAGAAATCGGGGATCAAAAATCAAAATCGTTTATAACAAATAGACCAATTGCAGGCACTTTTGAATTCTTAAAATGTCAGTGTGGTCAATAAAAAAAAGTAAAGCTAAATTTGACGTTTCAGCGAAGATTTATATGGAGAAAACTTCTCTATGGAAAAGAAGGGGTAAGGTTAGGCAAATTCTTCAAAAATGCTTCTTTGGACCTAATTAACAACTTTAGGCACTCATGTTATGAATGTGGAAGTCTCACCTCAATGATTAAATGAAATTTAATTTTTGAAACACCGGGCACGGTAAACGCGAGTTTACAAACGACGAGCAAAGAGTAGCTCGCTGTCCAGCCGTCCAGTAAGGACCCAGGCCGAATCATCGACGGCACATAGTGTTTCACGCGCACCCAAGGGTCCAGAAGGGTCGATGCCTGCTAGGCCTATGGGAATTTTTGAAAGAGATACCGTGTTTCTGGAATGCAAAAGGAAAAGCTAGAACTACATTAGACCGACGCATACGTGTAACATGCCCGATTTGAACGAAGAAAGACGTCGCGTGGCGTATCGTGACGTCGCGCGGCGTTACGTGGCTTAGATCTAGTGTAGCTCTACAAGTCTATGTTCCGTATAAAATGTTTGGAGACGAACGCGTCCAGATCGGCGTGTGTGGCACACGTGTGCGCAGTGTAGTTCTACTTTACTCCTCCAAACGGATGCTATGGCCACGGTAACTTTCGAACAATCCCGTAGATGGTGCACGACCTGAATTGTGATAGAAGACTTTTATCCTGGTGAATGAGTTCTCGGGATAATCTTAGAAATTTGTACATGTGAAGCCACCTATCATTTTCCTGCCCTTGTCAATGTTACTTGGAGTCGCAACAAACCGTTTTGTTTTCTTCAAATCTGTCCTGTCAATGGTCACGCTATTACTAACGCCCTTTTCTTTTCATGTCACTCCACTTCTTTTAAAGAATTTATCTTTTCTTCAGCCTCTCTCTCCCTCTCCAACCACGCGTACAATCATAACTATAACGAATAACATAACCAAAGCAAATCAAAATGATCAAATCTGCCAGATCCTTGAACGTTATACCTATTCAAAGACCCAACCTAAATAAAACCTTTTCATTCAAACCCCCATTTCTCAACCCCAAAAACGATAATCCAGACACGACCTAAGCATCCAATTTCTCAGAATCGAGAATGTTCACAAACACCTCAAGATCGATGGCAATTTAAATCGCGACTAGCTCGCGCCGCGGCGCGGCTAGCAAGCGATAGGGGGCGGCAATTTACATTAATTCGCTATATTTTTGTTTCTACTCGTTCCTCGTAATCTTCTTCGTATTATGCAAACTGTTCCCGTGACCTGGTTTTAAACGGGCAAACAGTTTGGTCGAAGAAACATAATAGGACCCTATTGTTATTGATGTTAGTTTAGTTGAATTTAATTGGACACTCTACTTCGTCTTGACCAGGTACTTAGCTGAAGCACAAAATAGATAGGTACAGAAGTCAATCTACATACAAAGCGAGCTCGAGCAACGCACACATAGACACGGTCACGGACACGATATATCGGAGCGCCTCGGCCCACTCGTCGAATAGTTCTGGCTCAAACGCTCATTAATGTGCGTCCACCGAGCGTAGGTTTAAAAAAATGAAGTACATACATGAAATTTTCTTCTGTACCTATCTATTTTGGGGCTGAAGGTATGGCGAGTTTGTCGGCAGCTTGTTGGTAAGGTTCCGTTTCCAAAGAGTAATGCATGGAACCTTATTATTAAGCCTCCGCTGTCCGTCCGTCAGTCTGCCTGTCACTGGACTTTATCTCATGAACCGTACACTAGTTTATATATTTATCGATTTTTTATGAACTAGTAAATAACATTGAACAAAGGCAGACTTAATACCTTGGAATTTTTTTACCAATCGACTTTAGGGTGGTACAGAAACATAACATAGCAGTTTATTTTTTTAGATACATACATATCAATAAGCAATGTTGCGTTTACGGAAAAGATTTTTTGTACAGTCGCTAAAATTATCTACACAATATTTTCCATATGTTCAATATTTTTCTATAACCCCTAATCAAAACCTATGCTAGAGCTTTTCATTCTGAATAGCCTTCCTTACCTTACATCTATACACATGTTATATGACCAGCGGAACCCTTATCCGTCTTGGAGGATGCCTTTCTGGCCACTTTTCTCGAGTATCGTAACAAGCTACTTGAGATTGATAGAGGGACATCCGGAATTATGAATAATTCATGACAATATGATTATTTCTATTGCGGTCACAAATTCACTAAAAATGGTCCCAGTGGGATATTGCTCTTGATATAATCGCTGGCTAAAAAAGATCAGTGTAGTTTATAGGGGGCAAAACATTCGCCTGTGAAATCCGATAATATATAAACTAGCTCTTGCCCGCGGCTCCGCCCGCGCACAAAAAATATAGCCTATGTCACCCAGGAGTAAAGCAGCTTTCTGTAGGTGAAAAAATTTTAGTAATCAGACCAGTACTTTCAGAAATTACCCCCTACAAACAAAGAAACATAAAAACAAACTGTACTTATTAATTATTAGGTGTAGATAATAATATTCCACAACTAACACACAACGCCGTCTAGTCCCAAGCTAAGCAGAGCTTGTGTTATGAGTAATAGACAAATGACATACTCGTACATACTTATATATTTGTAAATACATACATATAATAGATAAATTACACCCAGACACAGACCTAATGATCGTGCTCAACACACAAACATTTGTCCTGGGTGGGAATCGAACCCACGACCTGTGGTATAGCAACCAGGGCCATTGACCACTAGACCAACAGGACAGTCAATGTCGTCTTCTACGAACGCCGCTATAAACGTGGCAACCTACTAGACCCAAAAATTTGGAGGGAAAAGAAAACTATTGATTCGAGAAGAAGAAAAAGAAGTCTTCTACGATATCCCATCACACCGCTCTGGGTTTATCCACTCCTCCTTTTTTGTTCAGGTGATATCACTTTGTAATCTCCCTCTGTACGTTAGGATGACCATACGGTTTTCTTTTAAGGTGCATTCATTGACAGCATTCATTGACTGAACTGGTTTTTTCACAGTAACATTGCTAACATTGCTTAATAAAAAAACCGGCCAAGAGCGTGTCGGGCCACGCTCAGTGTAGGGTTCCGTAGTTTCCCGTCCATCACAATAAGTGTACCCCTTATGACTTTAAAAAAATGCTTGCATATACGATTATACTACAAACTTAGTCCAGAAATTATTTTGTAGAACCCTTTTGTTTTTTTGTTCAAAAACTGTTCTTTCCATCAAGTTCAAAATAATTTTCCTAGAAAGTCCTTATAAAGTTCTACTTTTATGATTTTTTTCATATTTTCTAAACTTATGGTTCAAAAGTTAGAGGGGGGGGGACACATTGTTTTTTACTTTTGGAGCGATTATTTCCGAAATTATTGAGATTATCAAAAAATGATTTTAGTAAACCCCTATTCATTTTTAAATACCTATCCAACAATATATCACACGTTAGGGTTGAAATGAAAAAAAAAAAATCACTTCCCACTTTACATATAGGGGGGCTACCCCAATAAAACATTTTTTTCCAATTTTTATTTTACTACTTTGTCGGCGTGATTGATATACATATTGGTACCAAATTTCAGCTTTCTAGTGCTAACGGTCACAGAGATTAAGCGAGGACATGGCGAAACAATAAGGGTTCCTAGTTGACTACGGAACCCTAAAAAAGATGATATACTGGCGCATAACCGCGAAAGTTTGAGAAAAGCTTGATACTTCTTTCAAAGTTTTACTATTCCAAATAATATAAGATAAAAATACAAAATTACAATAAAACAGGCAACCAATTAGCGACAGCCATAAACTTAATCACGTTTCCTTTCGTGATCGCATCCGGAATGAAGATATCCGTAGGAAAACAAACTTAAGTGGTAGTGGGCAGGGCATATAACGGATAGACGATGGAGCCGAAACGTTCTTGAGTTTCCACTGCGCACCGGTAAACGCAGCATTGGAAGGCCTCCCACAAGCTGGACCGATGACCTGGTGAGAGTCGCGGGACTGCGGTGGATTCGAGACGCACAGGATCGTTCGTTGTGGTGACAATTTAGAGAGGCCTATGCCCAACAGTGGACGTCCTTCGGCAGAAATGATGATGATGATGAAAAAGTTAATACTGAATGGATCTTGAAAAACAGGAACCAGCGACGCGGTAAGCAAAAAAGATGGCGTGATGAGTTGGACCTTAAGGATTGGCCCGAAATGGCTAAGGTCAAAGAAAAGTAAAAGAAAAGAGACGAGACCTTTGCCCTGTAGTGACACAAAATACTCATGATAATAAATAACGTCAAGCACAAACAGAAGCCTATAAAGCAAAAAACATTTCCATAAACCAGTTTTTTATATCTCAGAACTTATTCCTTTTCAATCCCAAGATCCCGACTTCGAGAATGAAGTTCTAACAGGACTCAGCAAAAGTAAGGATATACATGAGGAATACATCATAATAAACAGGGAGCATATATATCCGACCAATCGGATCTCGTGTGTAGCCGAAGACATGAAATAGATAGATGCAGAAATACAACTCCGTAAAATGAGTGGAAATACCCACACCTTCATGTATAGGTAATATATTTCAGATATGGCTTGGAGACATTATACAGCGCTTCTTCTTCTTAGTGTATCGATGGCAAAACTGGTTAAATTCCTTGCCTGACCCAGAACTCGGCCACGGCAATGCTGTCCACTGATTCTGTCATTAGGTCCTTATGTGAGCAGGTAACAGGGCACGTGATGCAGGCCGAAAGGTGGAAAATGGTCTTTGGAGAGACGCTGCATAAACACTGAAGATCAGAACCATCCGAGAACCCCCACCTGTGGAGATTGTCTTTGCTGCGCTTCAAAACACAGATCTTGAGAATGATTTAGAAGACTGCCTAGCTTAAAGTGGACTGAGCCGGCCGAGCGGTAGGTGCCCAGCTTAAGTAGGACTCGTCGAGCGGTGAGTTCGAAAAACACAAAATTATTGCCTTGAAATCGCGAGACTGGATTTTGGAATTTAAGGAGATGGCGGGACGACTTAAACGTCTTCCTTAGGAATTGACAAGAATTCGCTCAAAGCTAAGAACAATGGAAGGAATGCAAGGAGATTATTTTAGGTATTTTCAAGGATAGAGTGAATAGGCTCTTAATAAACTAGTGCGCCCAAGTGCGCCTCACCATCAAAAATAAACTACTGCTTACGTGGGATCGCAGTCAAGCAGTAGTTTATATTTTTTTTTACTGATATACGAGAGCTTGACTGCGATCCCACCTGATAGTAAGCAGTGATGCAATATGAATTAAAAAAAAAACCTAAGGGTGTGTTCACACAGACCGGCTCGGAGAGCATCTGCGCGCATTTTTCTTTTCACACAGACCGGATCGCATACGCTTGGAGTTGGTCGGAGTGGAGCCGCCAACTATTTGAGATAGACCGGCTGGAAGCGATCTAAAAGCGGATGCGCTTGGAGCCTTTCGGATGCGCTCTCAGCCGGTCAATCGGAGACGAACGGCTGAACGAACGAGAAAAAGTACGTGATCGGAGCCCGTCAGCTCCTCTTATTATTTCACACCAAGCGCGTTCAAGTATTTTTAATGACAAAAGCCGTGCATAAGCAAAAATAAACCTTACTACAAATACTAAAAATTTTGTTTTCAACGTAATAAGAATCTGCTCTCCTCTCCGAGGCGGTCTGTGTGAACGGAACCTAAAGTATAGGTCCTGTCTGTGTGTCGATTTCACTCGTTATCCGGAGTTCGCCTTCTGTTCCTGTCTGTTCTGTCGCCAGGATTTACGATGTTCTTCAGGAAATGAGACGATCAATGGGCTCCCCTCGACACTTTGACATAGTTCTCATTGTGTCACAAGATTAAGTGGTATCATGTTCGGGTTAATGTCAGCAACTAAGATTTTATTGGCAGCCGCGGTATGTTCAAGTAATTATAACTTAAACGGTGTGACGAAGATAGTTTTGATAAGGTTTTGAATAAGCTCTGGAGCTGAGTAGCTGAAAAGTTAAAATGTATCAAATGTATCACAGTAGAAATTTAAACACTTCTGACTCGTTAAAACTACTTCAAAATTACTTTACATTAATTACTCTGAAACCAGGACGATAGAATTTTTTGTGACCATATGAAAATCTTAGTGATTCCAAGAAAGAGGCTACGCCTGCCATTCCTTCTCTCTTCGGACCTGGCCTGCACCTGAGCCCGACACGAGAGAACATCGTCGCTGATTTAATTATTTATTTAAAAATTCCGACCGAGTTCCGTCTGGTGCTTGTTGGAAGCAGACGTGTCAAATAATTCTTGCGGAAAATATTAAGTTTAAATAAATAGTACTCATTGGAAAGTGATTCTTAATGTCATAGACTCAAAGTAAACTTAAACTGTGAAGTATTAATTAAGTTAATACCTTGTGATTATACACGATACCGCACATCGGCGTGCGCGCAGCACCGCTCACCCCCGCGAGTAAAGAAGACCGTTGCTATTTTTCGTCGCGCTCACACCCGAACACACACGAAGAACAAACGACAAAACATACGTCACGCACGATGAGTGTACAAAGGTCACCACCGATACTTACCAGAGAGATGAGCGAGAGCGCAAGCGCTAGCGGATCTGCGACCGACACACTCACCTACTACGATAATGATGATCATAGAAATGTCAACACATTGAAACGAAAGGAACGTACCGAGGAAACGGAATATAAAAAAGATTTCGATAACTTTCGCGCAGAGATGATGAGTTTTCTAGAGAACTTTGCCAAAACCCAGAATAATAATCTAAATTACATAAAAGATGAAATATCTGAAATTAAAAATGAAATAAAAACTATAAAATCAACAACTGCAACCTTTACAAAACGTTTTAGTCAAATTAATATTGATATACAAGATATTAAAAATGACAACACGACAACCCAAAACAAAATCAAACACTTAGAAGGCGAAATAAATGAAATAAAAAAGCAACAAAACTCTGGAAATACAACACCTAAATCGCCAGTCTTATGCCACCAAAACCATAACCTTATTCTCGAATTAAAGGACCGAAGTGAACGCGAAAAAAACATAGTTATTGTGGGTATATCAGAGATCAACGAAAGAAACACACACTCCAGGCAAAACCACGATAATAATGAAGCCATGAAGATAATTACATCACTGTACGAAAACTGCCCTAAACCGATTAAAACGATCAGACTCGGAAAATATACTCCAAACAAAAACAGACCATTAAAGGTCTGTTTTAACAATACCGACGTACCAAAATACCTACTAAAAAACAAGAAAAATGTACAGGATAATATTCAAATTTATGCAGACCAAACCCCAGCACAAAAACAATATCTACAAACATTAAGAGAGGAATTAAACAAACGCATTGAAAATGGCGAATCAGATCTCATCATTAAATATATAAAAGGACTACCAACAATTACACAAAACAAAATAAACCAAAAAAACCATTAACAGATACCGTACAAAATGCAAAATATATAGATAGACTGAACCATCAATTAATAAGTAGATACGAAGATTTACCAGCTTACCCGTCCTCCTTACGATTTTTTTATGCGAATCTTCGCAGTATCCGTACAACTGGCAAACTCGACGAAATAAAATGTATAATAAAAGCAACACCAATGACTATACATTTTCTAATTTTTACTGAAACATGGATTACATCTGATACGGACGCAAAATTATACCAAATAACACACTATAAACATATCTATAACTACAGAACGGATCGCAAAGGCGGCGGGGTTTCAATTTACGTACACGACACCATCAATTACGAAATAACAGAAGAGTTATACGAATATGGAAACCATTACCTTTGGATACACATCGATAAACTCTCATTGAATATAGGAGCGATTTACAAACCCGGCGATTCCAATATCAACAATTTTATTGAAACATATACCTCACAATTAGAAAAGAGAAAAAGAACAATTGTCTTTGGAGACTTCAACATCGATTTACTTAGTAAGGACAACCACGTCACAAGATACTTAAATGAAATAAAGGGAACCGGCTATGAAATATTAAACAAACTATATAGTACCCGTAAAACCGACACAACAAATACTTTACTGGATCACATATGTACCAACGTCAGTAACCACGCTTTTAGCATATCCATAATTGACTCGAGCCTATCAGACCACAAACAATTATTTCTTCAGGTTGGCAGCTTAGCACCAAAGGTAAACAAAAAGATCAAGTATAAAGCATTCGACTACGAAAAATTATATAACAGTGTCATGACAGCAAACTACACCAATAACGAAAACGATTACTACTATTTAGAAAGATTTATCTTAGAACAAGTAAACAAAAATAAAGAAGATAAGACTAAAATCCTAAATCTACCACAAAAAGACTGGATTAACCGGAATGTCATAGACTCAATCTACCTACGAAATCAACTATGGCAATTAACAAAATCCCACCCAAAAGATGACAAACTTCGGAAAAACTTCATTAAGGAACAGGAAAAAGTAAAAAACTTAATAAAAACACAGAAAAAGAATTACTATCACAACTTATTCCAGAATAGCTACAAACATCCTAAAAAAATGTGGGAGGTAATAAACAACTTAGCAAATAACAAAATCAAAGACAGTAGTGCTCCTCCCAAACTGTTGTCAAACTCAGGATTCATCACAAACGGTAATGAAATTTGTAACGCATTTAATTCATTCTTTGCATCAATAGGCGCGGATTTAGCTAATAAAATACCTAAAATGTACCACACAAACACAGGCAACATTCTCATGTACGACAATAACTACACACACGAAGTAACTCTGAATGAGCTAACCCACTGTGACACTAACGAGATATTAAAAATTATTGACAACCTCGACAGTAACAGTAGTACAGGTTTAGACGGTATCAGCACAAAAGCCATTAAATGCCTTAAAAACATAATTGCTGAAAGATTATCGGACTGTATAAATATGTGCTTAACTCACGGTATTTTCCCCGATTCGCTTAAAGTTGCAAGGGTCAGTCCTATTTACAAAGCTGGAAATAGAACTGACCCCGGCAACTATCGACCGGTATCAGTCCTACCTGTGATATCGAAAATATTCGAACGAGTCATATACAACCGTCTAAACGAGTATTTAACTAAGAAAAAATTCCTGATTGATCAACAATATGGTTTCCGTTCTAAATCAAGTACCCTAACAGCCACAATAGATTTGATAACAAAAATAAAAACTAATATTGATCAGAAAAATTTTGCTGTAGGTATTTTCATTGACCTAAAAAAGGCCTATGATACAGTTAGCCATAAAAAACTACTACAGAAATTAAATAACATAGGTATTTCAGGCAGCGCCCTTAGTATGTTCGCTTCTTATTTAGAAAACAGAAAACAAGTAGTTAAAATAGATAACTTCACAAGTTTGATGCAAAACATAACATACGGCTGTCCTCAAGGTTCAATTTTAAGTTCATTATTATTTTTAATATACATTAATAACATTGATAAAATAGGTTTGAAAGGGCACCTAACGCTATACGCAGACGATACTTGCCTCTTTTATTTCAACAAATCATTACAAAACATTATATCTGATGCACAAGAAGACCTTGACCTACTAAATGAATGGCTAAAATATAACTTACTAACTATTAACACGTCAAAAACATCATTTATGATCTTTTCCGCAAAAAATAAACCTCTACCCGATTTCTCACCACTAACGATTGACGGAGAAATAATCAAACGATCCAGTCACGAAAAATATCTCGGGTTGTGGGTAGATGACAAACTTACGTGGAAACTACACATCGATCATGTCAAAACAAAACTGACGTCACTATTAGGAGCAGTACGAAAAATTAGAAACTGTATACCTAAAAAAGTACAACAAATTATATATAACTCCCTAGTAAAATTTAACCTTGAATACTTAATTGAGCTATGGGGATCAGCCGCGAAATCTAATCTAAATCCACTACAAAGAATACAAAACAAAATTATCAAAACACTATTTCACTACAACTATCTATACCCAACAAAAAAACTATACGAAAAAACCAACCTACTTAATCTAAAACAACTTTACACATATTACACCTGCATTCTCATAAAAAAAATCACCACGAATTCTGTACAATCAAACATTCAAATACGTAAAAAGACAACAACATACAATACTAGAAGTAAAAACAAGTTTCAACTAATGACTGCACGCGCTCGAACTAATTACGGCAAAAAAACAATACTGTTTGAGGGAGCACGGCTGTTTAATGATTTACCCGATGAATTAAAGAAATGTGAAAATATTAATATATTTAAAGCTAAATTAAAAAAACATGTATACAACCTATGATGTCACCAACACACCAGATGTGAACATTGCAATACTTATAAACTATTTGTATCTCATTTTAAGTGAACTGTTATTGTTTTTATGAGAATAAATTCTTTAAACCTAAACCTTGCGTGATAAGAGGGCTGGCTCTTTCTTCTCTCAAAAAATTA
Source organism: Mythimna albipuncta (assembly GCA_929112965.1). Lineage (NCBI taxonomy): Eukaryota > Metazoa > Arthropoda > Insecta > Lepidoptera > Noctuidae > Mythimna > Mythimna albipuncta. Next base: position 8,142,981 of record OV815973.1, read on the forward strand.
GCATTGCAATTCAACGTGGTAATGCTGCCAGTCTTCTGGGCACATTCCCGGATGACAGCGATGTGGAGGAGTACTTCGACGCCAGAGTGCACTTTGTGTGTTTGTATTTTATTTATGTACGTTAGGTATTTATTTAGGTTTTAGGATAAATATTTTAAGTTTTTTTTTTTTTACATAAGCCTTATTTGCCTGATAATTATATTATTAAAATTACACTTTATTTAAAAAATAGATGAAATTTATTTAGTATCCGGTTTTGAACACAGTACTTTCAGGATAGGTATGCGTTTATTTATGTTACATGTTGTAGACATACAGGGTTATTCGTAAAACAATGGCAACCTCTCAAAACTATGTTACTAACATTATCTATAAACAAGAACTTTAGCTCTACGAGTTTTAAAATTTATTTTCCTTTAGTTCATCAGACTTTCATAAAAAAATAAATATATTTAAATTGAACGGCCTAAATATTACGAAGTCTATGCGAAGCAAGCGATAGTACTATAGCGGGGATCGGGCATCGGGGGTGCTTGATCCGCTTGCGTTGCGTCACACAGACGTACGTAGATAGCAAAATACAGAGTTAAAATGTGGTAAATAGAACAACAAAATCTTGAATGTGTTATTTTTAAGCTATTGCATAGCTTCTATCGCGGGCCTTGAGCGTGGAGACCGAATCCAGAAATTCCGTAACGAAAATAACCTAACATCCCCCACTCATTTGTTTTTTGAGTGTGGTGACCGATAAGAAAACAAATGAGTGAACAATCAATCAAAATTCAATTATATGTGTTTTTTTCTTTGGTATTAATTGAAAGTGTAACTTCAATTAATACCAAAGAAAAAAAACAAAGGAAAATACTGCATAAATAAAATAAATAATAATTATAATTGCATAAGTTGATAAAAATGCTATGCAATAGCTTTACTTCGGCAGTCCCCGAGTGCCACACGTCTTTTTTTTTTGATAAATTAATTATGTTTTGTAAAAAGTCATAGAACAAAAGTTGTTGTTTATGATGTCAGTAATACAGTCCTGCAAAGTTGTTAGTGTTTTACAAATAACCCTGTATAAAATGTTTCGTATTTCTCAAAATTACATCACTTACGAGTTTTATTTAATAAAATGTTTGACTGAAGCCAGTCAATACTGCTTTTGATTTATTAACAGTACTGGCTGTAAAATACTTGTGTTAAATATCTATAAAGTAGGTTTCCAAAATGTAGACCCTTTATCTAGGTACTCAACTACCTTCCGAATATATTTTAGGTTATAAGTATTCCAGTCATATCTAAAAATAAAATACGATATTCAAATTTGGCCCTTTCTAAATTGGGTCTAATCGGCAAACTGTTGCTAACCTTTCGGGAATTAAAAGAGTATTATTCGAATAAGCAAAATGTTGGGTAAAATTTCAATATATTTTCTTTTTTTCTTCGATATTATATTACAAATGAATGATTTGCCATATCGATGAATAGGTATTTACGACAAAAAAAAACTGATTAAGTGCTAGTCGAACTTGCTTACCGAAGATTCTGTACAAAAATTATCTTATCTATGTAAATTGTTCGATTGCCGAATCAGGGTCTTAAAGATTTTTCCGAATCTCAAAAAAGTAATTGTGTGTGATTTATCTAAAAAACGGATTTTAGACTTGTTCCTTTACTTGTCGATGGCTTAGAGTAAAAACCTCGGATATGCAATTTTAGGTAATTTTATTTTATTACATTTCTGAAAAGAATAACTCATAACGCACAATAGTGCCATCTACGATGTTGCATGCATATCTTGCTCAAGTCAGTTTGGAAGATCACCTCGCGACAGCGCGGCAAAACAAGTGGAAAAAAAATAAAAACAAGAGAAACAAGCGTTTGAAATAAACCAACAGTTTTAAATATTTGAATGAAATATGTCTTAAACACATTAAAATTGCATGATAATAACGGTCTAATTTGGTTTTTTGTGTCTCCTGAAAAGTTACGTATTTCACAGTTACGAGGTTAATTACTCTAAGCCATCGTTGTGCTACATAGCATTGCTTCTTGCCTTCATGACTCAACAGGAGGTCCCATATAGATTTTGATTTTCTTGCAAGCATCAAACTTTGCCATGCCATAAACGAACTTATCTTAAGATTGTGTTGATTTGATTGTTTTACTGCTTCAGTCCTAAATATATGACATTAATATTGTTTCACCTATAAAGGTACCTCTGCGCCTTTTTTAAAAAAAAAATCTTGACAGACTACAGAGTAATCCTATAAGGGTTCTGTTTTTTGCCAACTGAGGCACGGAACCATAAAAAAGTGTATATATTGTATATTTATACCAACTTCGAAAATGTTTATAAAAATTCGTCTCACATATATTTTATGCGAATACGAAATATCGCATTAAAATGTCGTTAAAGCTCTCAAAGTGGGTTATTGATGCGATTTTTTTACTGAGTCCGCAAACGGGAAGGTAGATCCCAGCCTAATGATCACCCGGTGTGCCAACAGCTTTAATATGATTTTAAGAAATTTTGTATTTATTTGAAGCTTTCATTTCTATTTGCTCCTTCAGACATCCAGTTTAATTGAATTTCGAATTGAATCATTCTCAAATTGAACACCAAGATATACATCTTCAGGCTATAGTTCTTCCAAATCGTTTGTACTCATCGGAAACGTGATGCCTTTATCGGGATAATATGTATGTATTTAAATATTTACATATAAGTATGTTTATCAATTGTCTAGGACAATCTGCTTAACTTGGCTCTAGACGGCGTTGTGTGATAGCTGTAGTTATGGAAGCATATACGGACCTAGGTTAGATTCCACCTTAAATGCCTACGAAACAATATGGGCATTAAATGGTCCAATCCTGTTAGAAACACAAACGTCCTAACCAAGGTCCTGGGTATTGAAGCCTACTTGATGAGATGGCAGCTCAGGTGGTGTGGGCATGTCTCTAGGATGCCCAAACAGAGATCAGCGAAGCATATCTTGTATTCTGAACTCCAGCAATCGGAAATCGAAATCGTGTTGGACAGTTTACTTACACTTCGATGTTCAGAATAGGCACATAAAGAGTTGCGATATTGACCCCGCCACTTTGGGAGAAACAGGCAAAACATCGGCCTGAATGAAGACGTCGTGCGCAGCAGCACGTGCAAGCCTTTGAAGATAAAAGGAGATTGGAATTGGACCGGAAACGCGACGAACTCAAAGCTAAACCAGCAACAGCATAATTTATCACGTCGTTAATTGTGTCCTGACGTGTCCGCTCTATGCTCGGGGTTTTTCGCCCAAGGTTGGGTATGCAAGTCACATGAGGGCGCATAACAGAGCAGCAGATCGGAGCTCACAACCACCATGAGGAGTCCAGGAATGTGGTTGCTGTGGCCGAAATCGGCTAGATGGCATAACAATCAGCATTGAATAATAATAACTATACTTCATTTGTACGTAAACTATCATAATATATCTTTTTATTTAAAAAAACAAAACGTATTAAATACATGCAAAGATAATTTAAATTCATTTAAGTACCTAACAACGGCAATTAACTAATTGTAAACATTTTTAGATAAAAGTTTTTAGACAACTTTTACCTAAAAGACATGTCAAGATTGTTTACATTTAGTTAAATCTGTAAACAAATGAAATATAGTGCGTTATTTATACTTACAGAATTTACATCAAAGACATTTCATCAATTCAAAATTCATTAAGTTTCACTTCAAATGATATTGCAAGGAAATTAAGACATTCATTTTGTGTAAACTTCATTTAAATTTTGATTGAGCGAGAAAATTGACTTCACAAACGAAGTTCTTGATTAAAGAAACTCTATTAAGTTTCTTTTAAAACAAGTCTCCTAAATTAAACGAATTTGATGTAGTGAAAACAAAAATAAAATCCAAGTACTTTTTTTACTCTGAAAAATTTGAGTTTGAGAAGTTGTCTGGTAAATGCGAACTTCGTCGTTTAGATATTCAAGATATATTTTAAACAAAAAATAAATCTCTAAATATCTAAAAGATAGACGTTGAAAAAAACATTAGACCTTTTCTTTTAATACTTTTTTATACCGTTTCAGATATAAACTAAGTTTAGACTACAACAATTTGGTCCGCATAGATTTAATTTTAAGTAGCGGATTGAGTGACAGTCAATATTTTTTTTTCTAAATCCTGCAGTTCCTAACTATACCAAATGATTAACTATTAGTTTAAAATCTCATTAGGAGTATTTAATCTTCAAATAAAAAGGCATTTATCACTAAGTATTACAACCATAAATTACTTACCTCTTCGGTTAAGTATCCACTGTGACCTATGAGTTACTTTGAGAATGTGCAATTAGTATTATTTTTCTTACTGACTGATTTCTTGAAAAAACGCCTTTAAATGGTTTATTTTAATTAAAATGATTTGAACCTTTCACTTTGTCCATAATAACTAATAATCATGCGGGCAAGCACACCGGATGAACCAAGAAGCCGTATACAAAGTAAAATGTTTTTTTTTGACCGAGTTTTTTCTATAAGTAACTTTTCCTCGACAACATCTCCTCCATCATAAACCAACAATCAAGCCATAAGATACTTCAAATATTGACCGACACAGATTACTCAGATTCGTAACTCAATATAGGTGTCCAAATCAAGTAAGAAACATCAATATTCTTACAGAAAAATATAATAATCTCTTGGGCGGGTTTCACCGTATTCAATCTTCGCCAAGTTTTCTGTTGTATTCAAGTACTGTAGCAAAACCTCGTCCGTCAAATGTTCTGAGCTTTGCACGGACTTGGAAACATGATGTATCTCCGCGACGTGAATGCATAGAATTCGCGTGCCAAGCAGCCATTTTAGATTTATACTTACCTAACGCTTGAACTTACACTGTGTTAAGTACTTCATCATTTCATTTTCGTGCATTCTTTTTTAAATGTTCTTTTTCCTTTTGTTTTAGTAAGGTATTAAACATTTTATAAATTAACTAGCTGCTGCCCGCGACATCGTCTGCGTGACGGCTCTACAGCACCAAAAATACCTAAGATGCCAGAGTCGCTATAGTATAATAAGTAAACAACTTTTAAAATAGCATTAAAATATAAGTTTTTTTGCAAACGAAGCAAGTGAAGAGAGTTATATGGGAATCCTGCTGAGTTCAGTCATAAGATGAGACTGAAGGAAATATAGAAAATAATGCAGGAATAGGTACATTCCAGGACACAAAAGAGTAAAAATACGTACAAAAGTATACCTTACAACACTTCCCTATAAAATACGTTGGTAGTTATGCTGCCAGGAGCTAAAATGTAAAAAGAGTCGGTACTGGTGACGCGGGAGCAGTGTCTGCCCCTGTGACTTATTGATGGTCATCGCGAAGCAAACAGCCACGGGGAACTGTACGCGCATGAGCTGGAACGGGAAGTTGTGAGGTATGAGGGGAATGCGTGGTATAAATACTGCCTCGCCGACGCCACAACCCGTAAGAATTTCCGCCTCAATTATGTGTCTATGGAACGAGATGACTTTAAGGCGGGTCCCGTTACACAACTTCGGAGGAGATAGGTACTGAAGACGCATAATCGGGACACCGACCTTCAGCTTGATGGTATGCGCTGGAAGTCCACTTGCTGACAGGGAGTTCAGAAATTCAACGGAATAATGTGTGACGTCATCTTGCTCGACAACAGTGTTTATCGAGGTGCAGACCACTTCATTCCCCTTAATTTCCGAGAGAATGCATTCGTTATTTGCTGCAGCCTGATCATTTTAGGGCGTCGGCGTTATCGCTCACACACCCAAGAAGCTGGTGCAGTATACGACTGATGTCTACACACAGCAAATGAGTTCTTCTAAGCTGGATACCACTCTACCAAGAGACTCTGGAGGCACCACCTGTCAGAGTGCCTTCACCAAGACTTAGAAGGACATCGGAGAATCCTTGCAATGCACGTGCATTGCCGCCGAGCCGAGTTCTCATATTAATGGTCAAGCGCAGCGTACGAAATCGTAACCACAACGAAGATCGTTTCAATGAAGCATTCACCTCGTCAGCCCTCGATCCCCGCGTCGCTACGGGAAGTGTTTGCTGGAAATCGCCACTGAATAGAACTGAGACACCACCCATCAAATGTTCGTTCCTGCGGATGTCCTGCAGGGTTCTCAACTGCCTGCCTATTGGCCGTCGTACACTCATCCCATACGATCAGAGAGCAATCCTTGAGCACATGTCGCTTATCGCTGTTACGTGACACACCACAAACAGGCGTTTCGGCGCTCTCTAAATCGATGGGAATTTTAAACATGTGCTGTCTTGCCACCCGGAAGCAGTATGGCAGCGATTCCCGACGACGCTACAGCAATAGCAATTTTGCCTTGCCTCCTGACCTCTGCAAGTATGCCAGTGGTAACAAATGTTTTTCCTGTTCTACCAGGAGCATCCATGAAAAACATTCTACTCTGGTTTTGCCCAACGCTTTCAAGGACGGTATCATTTGTTTTTGCTCTGAAGAGAACACGGTGACATGGTCATTTCGTAAGGTGGTCATTTCGCCCGGCTCGTAATTTGTCTTAGCGTTATACTCCCGATTACCACGGCCTTGAAGCGGTGATGACTGGGGAGCTGGTAACCCATATTCGATCAGCAGATTGCCGCCCATAGAAATGACCACATCTTGAAGTGAACTGAGACAGGTGTTCAGCACGCGTTCATCAGTTACTTCGACTTCGTCTCCAGTAGCACGCCTCAAAGCTCGTAGAAAATTTTCAGACAGATGATGGCGATACTTCTCCCACAAAGCTACTGGGTTCGCGACTCCACAAAATACCAAGATGACGGCAAAAAGATGACGTATGTGGCTGGGACTGTCACTGACCTCAGAAAGGCGAAAGACGTTAGGCCTCGGATAGTGTGAAGTAGCAACCGCAGAAAATAGCATTCGCCATTATTCGGATGCACGGTATAAACCCTACCCAATGCGGCGTCCTTGAAAATTCCCGGAAAACCTTCCACAGCACCTCCTCGTGGATGTCAGTTAAATACACCCCTTTGCTGGTCGTACGTGTTATATGAAGGCACCTCGTCATACGTAAGGGATCTCGCAAACTGGTCGACTTCACAGAGCTGGAAAAATGCCACCTCTCACACCACAAATGTAATACTTAACACCGCATTTTTATTTTAATTGTCTTCCTCAACTCTACTCAAGTTTTTCAGGGTTTTGTTGGAACTTGAATTTGCTAAAACGGACTATATGATACAACTTTTATGAAGAAAATGCAAATGACATCACATCACCATCTATGAATTTTAAAAATAACTAACTACATAATCAAATTTAAATTATTAATTTCCAAAAAGTGTTAACATGTAACTTGATTTGATTTTTATGGAACCTCATAGATGGCGCTGTTTTAAAAAATTGACTCTATACTACTAACATTCATTAAACTATGTTTCTCTGCCCAAGTTACTTAAATGACGTAGTTTTTATGCTGTAAAGCTAGATAATAGCATGGCTTACTCAAAAACAACAATTAAATATGCATCGTTAGATTACACGCTGTCACAGAATGCTTAAGAAAAATAAAGATTCACAGCTCCTCCCCCGTAGGTGATAGCGTGATAATATGTAGCCTATATGTTGACCTGACCTCTTAGTAATATTCATGGAAAATTTGAAGTAAATCTATGCAGTACTTTTTGAGTTTATCCCGGACATACATACAGACAAACAGACAAACAGACAAACAGACAAACAGACAAAAATTCTAAAAACTATATTTTTGGCTTCGATATCGATTGTAAATCACGCCCCAAGTACTCTTTTAAAAAAATATTCAATGTACAGTTTTGACTTTCCTACGATTTTATTATATGTAAAGATTGTCATATGCATTAGTCATTTTGTTTTGAGATCGTTTCGTGGATGCAAAATGTATGTGATATGTTTTTTTTTTCCAGTGGAAAACTCATCTAATGACATCCCCCGGTCTTGGGCGGACCGGTAGATAGTGTCAGACTTTTACTGACTAAAAACCTACTGCTGTTCCTTTGTTGCCTTTCGTACCAATGCTGAGCTATCTTTCGAAACTAACTCTGGCCCCAGTAGGCTTCGACCCAGTTGGCCCCTTGCGGTTGCTGATAACTCTTTGAGGCGCGCCGTTGACGACTTGGGCTTGGTCCGCACAGTTACCGGACGGTCGGACAGCAAGCTACCCATTGCATTGATATGAAGGCAAAGTAGGAACAGGAGAGTTAGTCGGTAAAAGTCTAACACAAGGTGTGTAACTCCGCCTAAGAGGGGAGAATTCATTAGATGATTTGATGACCGAAAAAAATTGTGTTAAATATAAAAGATACCGCTATTGTTCGAGATAAAAATAAATCTTAATTTAACCTAGAAAAATAATAACTTTCGCTTTTCATATGAATACCTATACCTAGAAATTCATTAAAATAACACGGTTAAATTACGAAATTATATTTTCAGAACACAAAACACTTATTAATATTCCTATTCCAGTACTAAAATAACACATTGTTTTAATAGTGTTGTTAGAACCACTTGTTCTAGATAGGGACGTAACGAAGATCCGGGCAAAGCTGAAGCTTACTTCAATGCAATTTAATTAAACTATCTCGGGTACATATTGCACCTGGCGTTTGACATTAACGGCTAGTTAGAGAGATCTGCTATTACCTTCGTTAGTTAAACGTTCAGTTGAAACGGTCGTTTAAGATGGGAGATCCTGCTGTTTATGTTCTGCACTACTGTGGTCGATTGGTTTATTGTCTTCTACAAAGGACTGGACTGCTTTGGAATTTGAATTTCGAAGGATCTAGAACTAAACTAAAATTGGTACAGTAAATGTGAGTGCAAATTATGTTTGTAGATTAATTCTTGACTTGTTTGACATAAATGAGCATAGTAGTTGACAGTTTGTCATGCTTACTCAAATGTCTCACTGATGGAGGCGCGTGTGTTGGATCAATGGGTTCCCTTCAAAATGATTGAGTTGAGTGGTGCTAATATATTCGCGTCATATCCGTGAACGGACGCCGTCAGCGTTGAAATTTGAGACTGGACATCTCTTAGCTGCCAGTGGCTTATTTTAATTTCTGTATTTTGGATTTTTTTACCTTAATTATTTTCATTATTTTTACATAAAAAAGCAAGAAAAATTACAATAGACGAAATATAAATATAACAATATAATATGATTTAAAAGAATGTTTATGGAGTTTCAAGCACATTCTTCTCCATAAAGGTCTACTGTTCGGAATGTGCATTAACATTATTTTTCTGACTGACTTCTTGATAATTTAAAAGTGCATGTAAATGGTTTAATCGAAGTAAATGTTTTTGTTTGTGATTATAAAAAAAAAAGATCGGGAAGTGTGATACGATCACAATAAAATATTATTATTAACCTTTCAATCGTGAAAATTACAGACACAATAGAAAGACAATAGGTGCGCGAACCGCCGGCGTTCGCTTGGAGTTTAATGAATTAAAAGTATGGCACACAGTGCTGGAAAAAGCTAGAGTATAACCTTCACAAATTCTAACCAACGGGCCCCGAAATCTTTATAAATGACAATGATTTTTTTTTTACACATTTCTCTAATAAGTCACGGGGCTTTTAGATGGTTTTGGTATTCATCATCATCATCATTTCAGCCGAAAGACGTCCACTGTTGGACATAGGCCTCCCCCAAGTGTCGCCACAATGAACGGTGGTGATGGCTTTGGCATTGTCTTTATAGAAAATCTTGAATTGATTATATTTAATACTAGTTTCTGCAAGTGGCGTCACCCGCGTGAATATAGAAAATTGTTCAAAGGATACATACTCCTGGGATAAAAAGTACCATATGTGCTATTTCAGGACATGGTCTACACGTGTAGAAAATTTCATCGAAATCGGTTCACCCATTCGAGCGTGAAAAAGTAACAAACACACTTATAGTGATGAGTTGATGACTAATTAAAAGTTCATTTAATTATTATTTTTTTTAAATTCTACGGGACCCCTATATGTAGCCATGAGTTTTTAGGTATTATCTTTATGGAAAGTGTGTAATTAATTATTATTATACTACTTGTGTCTTGTATTGTTTTGGACGCCCAAGCGGGGCTCATCACAATGCTTAGGGCTTACTCTGTGATTGATTCCACAACTCAAGGAATACGAAAAAATACACGGTTCATGAGAAGCATACTTTAAAAGCGAGAACTAGTAGTACAATTGCCAAAACGGATCTTGAGCGCTCGGCGTCAGAGTGGAGATCGCTTTGCGCATTCCATACATTGTGCCAATCGTCGTCGTTGTAACATACATGCAGCAGCGCAGGGAGCGAATCATGAGTGACGTCTATAACGCGATGGCGCGGAGAGCCAATTACTGACACTCCCCGCCCCCGCGTCTCACTTCGCACCACTAAAGAGACCGAATATTTGACTTCTGCGCAACTTGAAGCTAGCGCTCAAGATCCGTGGCGGCAATTGTAATTTATAAAGGTTTTACACCCAAGGGTTTTAACGCTTCTCATTGTTACATTAGCAATATTTCAGGGAAGGTACCAAAAGAAAAAGGAGGCTTCTTTATCTAAGTTAATTACGTAAGTCAACATTTTACGGCGATCTCCAAATTGGTTTACTCCATAACCTTGATCGCAGATTCCTTCGAAATTTATGGGAGCAGAGAGGCGTATAGTTACCCAATTTAAAAAAAGATTTTTTACATAAACCTCCGTTGAAAACGAGGATTCTCCGATCAGACGTGTGTTGTGTCTAGTCTGGGTAATGGCCCGATAGTTGATTTCAGACTATGATAATAATAATAGGTAATATGATTTTTTTGCCAGAGAAAAACAAAACACGTGCTTTACATTTCCTTTACATACTATTTATATCTAGGTTTACAAATACATGATTATATTAAAAGTACAGAGAGAAAACAGAAAATTACTGTTGAACTCCACACTAGGTCGAGCCTGTCTCGTGTACTGCTGTATAAGTTCTAATAATTTGACACTACATTACGGGACGGTTTAATTTTATTTTTTGTTTAATTACGACATTCAAAGAGTTAATTAAACAATCTCGAAAGTAATAAACTCTTGTCTTGAAAGCAGAAAATAAAAGAGAATGCAGAAAAACCGCATACATTGTCTGACGACTGAAGTTTTAGCGTCTGTTTCCAATGACATAGAGCTGTACCCCTAGCCAGGTTGCTAATTTGCAATAGTTAACGCTTGTAGAAAGCTTCAAATGTACGGGAATGATGTCGTCATAACGCTCAGTCACGTGGTCAGAACAAAAGAATTGGCGGCAAGGTCAACTCGAAGCGTTCGGCGCAAGCAAAACGGTTGTAACTTGGCTAGGGGGGCTGGGCAGAGTGGAGAGGAGCAGATCGTGAATTATCTAATCACAGTCCTCGAAATCTCCACTCCGCATCAGTAGAAAGGGTGTTTATAATAACGTGCGGATTTTATAACGCATGCGGGATTTCTACGCACACGTAACTCCCACTAATGTTCTTTTCTTAAAAGTATTTATTGTAATGCGTGGAATACGCATTCGGGATACAGGGCAATTCCGCATCATTGATGAAATTCGCATAATATTAAAAACACCCTTAGTGAAGTAGAGTGGAGCTAAGCGGCCTTTAAATACCTAAAACAAATGAAGACGCTAGCTAGAACTGCACGCTTAGCCTAGTTGTTATTCTGCAATCGTTAACGCTGTCGAAAAGAGATGAAACCTATGGGAATGACGTCATCTCAACGTAAAGTCACGTGGTCAGAACAAACGAATAGACAATTCGTAGCCAAGTTCACATCGTTCAAAATCGTTTCTACTATGTTTAACGCTACATCCTTTGTTATACAAACGCTACATTGTAGAACGAGCGGCCGACTCAGGCGCGTCAGCATGGCTACCAACTTATCGTTTTCTACAATTGGTGTTACCGATTAGATTACAGAATTCGACACAAACTGGTTGTAACTTGGCTAGGCTGAACAGAACGGAGTCAGGGGCCTTATTTATTTAATTTAAAAATTTAATCTTCAAGCAACAAAAGATACAAGGGCGGGCGTAATGCCTTTTTTTTCGCGGTGGGAAAATCATCCAATGACATCCCCCCTCTTGCACGAAGCGGGAGATAGTGTCAGACTTTTACTGACTAAAAACCCACTCTTGTTCCTTCGTTGCCTTTCGTACCGGGGCTGAGCTATCTTTTGAATTAACCCTGGTCCCTGTAGGCTTCGACCCAGCTGGGCTGGCTGTTGCTGTCAGCTTCATGAGGCGCGCGGGAACAGTGTGAGCCGTCGACGACTTGGGCTCGGTCCGGACAGTTGCCGGACGGTCGGACAGCGAGCTACCCATTGCTCGGACCTAATGCCTTACTATGACGTAAGTATTAAAATGTCAGTCGTACGAGCAAGAAAGAAGTATGGATCAATACACCCTATACAGCTCCATACCTTTATCAATTCAGTTTAGGTAAAGAGTTAGTTAAGGGCTCGTGATAGGGCGTTTGCTGCCGACCGGAGATAACGAAACATAGAAGATAGCTCAAACCCACTCCACCCCACTCAGATTTAATGGAAAGACTTGCCACTTTTTCCCACTTTTCACTGCTCTTTTCCGCTCAACTCCACTCAGTCGGTCCAATGGAAACGCACTCTTATAAAGCAAAGATTTATGTATACAAACTTGAATACCCGAGGTGCTAACCCGTATTGTGCCTGTCACGGAATAAAATATATAAAAGATACACAAAGAAACGTGATTTCGTGTACAACCAACTTAAAACGGATATTAAAAATGTCGGTAAAATTGTTATCAAATTCTCAATATGTCTGGCGAAGCTGGAAGATTTAGTGCGAAATGTATTATGAAAAATGTTTCGCTTAACGCTCCTTTGTACTCAAATAGGTATCTTCGAACGTATTCACAGTGAAATATGGACGATACGAAATGTTTTAAATGTTGTATCGAGGGGTGGTTGAACTGGTACATATTTTTGCTTTGTTTTTGAAAATTTGGTACGTGATAATAATGACTGAGCGACTGGACAAACGTGTCGAATTCTTAAATGGAAAACAAAACCTGTAATATTTACAAGCTATACTATGGAGTGGTTAGTTCGGAAGGTTTCTGCATCTGATTCGTGTCGAAGAAACGCTCGAGTGTCTACATTGTATGGACTGCTCAGAGGACACGGTGGAGCATACAGTAGAAGTGTGCCTCTTGGGCCGAGCCTAAGTTTTTTAGGTGGATTATCATAAATTGACTACTCCCGCTCTAGGGCAGTGCGGGAAGGTGTGTCAAACTATTACTGTCTAAAACCCACTGCTATGTTCCTTCATTGCCCTGCGCTCCAAGGCCTCGGGTTCGACCCTGCTGGGCCCCTTCCAGCTTTGCTGACATCTCATTAAAATGCACGTAGAACACTGTGCGTCATTGACGACTTGGGCTCGGTATTTTGCGCATAATTACGGTGGCTGGAAACCGGGACGGGATCCCGGTGGCTAGGGTGTAAGGGCCGTTCCCTCACGCGTGCGGCGGCCTTCTCTGTTAGCATTTTTGCTTCGCAAAAGGAGGCGACCACCTGCCACTCCTCCTCGCTTTGGATCATGGCCTGTACCAAAGCCCAGCGCAAGAGATCGTTGCCGCTGATCACTCCTTAAGGACAAGGGGGTGCTCTGCCTAAGCGGGGCACACCTCTACTATATGTGATGCAGTCACTTGAATTGTACTCTGTGTCATAAATTAACACGGTAATCGAACGCCAAATATTTTTACTTAACTCTTTGAATGCCGTAATTAGAGACACAATAGAAAGACAATTGCTTATGTCGAACTGTGTAACATAAGACATTCAAAAGGTTAATTGGCTTACAAAGTTTCATTTGTGCATTATTGTGTCGTAAGCTGCTATCTGATCTGTTCAATTAGTTTTTCAGTCTTTGCCAGAATAAACTACGTGAAAGTTGATAGAGAGAAACAAATCAAATAACTTGACTTAGCACACGAGGTTGTCGACATGTGAAATGTGAACTCACCTGTCAAAGCTGTTGTTGTGCGGTTGTATCAAAAGCTCGATACAGAAGGTAGTTTTCCTCAATACAGCTCGTATTGTGAGGTTCCTGTTCTGAAGCCTTAACCATCGGTACAATCAAATCATTTGCACACATACACATATCTTATAAATTAAGAAAAGACTCAAAAAAAAGTTCTACTTTCTCTAAATAACTTTTTCGAAAATTAGTAAATTTCCACAACTTTAGGTCTATTCTCGACCTTTTTTTATCCAATTTGAAGTACTCTTCACCCGCAATTAGACAAAATGTGCGGACCTTGCGGAGGCTGTTGCGGTGGCTGCTGCGGTGGATGCGTTGGATGTTGCTGCCCCTTGCATCACGATCTACTCCTGTTGTACGAAGATTTGCTGGTGGCACAAAGTTGCGCCTCTTGGCGGAGACGAGCCATGGAGTCTCGGTCGAAGATGGTACAGCAGCGCCTTCAATGTTCGCGTCTTAGTATACACTCCCGTGCCGTTTTGTGGAAATAGACTACTATGAATAAACTACTACTACTACTGTTGGTAGTTTGGACCCTGTTTTCGTCACCGTTGGACTACTATTTGTGTTAACATTTTACCGCTAAGGAGGCGCCCGCCATTCCTCCTCACTCTGGACCAGGCTGCCAATCGCCAGGTGATGACACAGCGGTGATCCGTAATGACTGTTGAAGTTCTATAGACAATAGGAAGCATCGGCTTTCTAAGGGACGAAGGAATATTGAAATGTTAAAGTGGTCACCCATCCACAGACTGACCTCGACATGCGTTGCTTAACCTTGGACATAAAACTGTGCTAACGTTATTATTTTAGAAACGCCCTAATCCAATATAAATCCGAGCGAACAAAATATCTATTAAGGAAACTGCCAGCCAAATACAAAGCATCTCAATTTCCATGGAGACACAGTCAAGAAATTATTAGATACGTACTTTCTCTTCATATTTATTGCTTGAATAAATCCCATCAAACATAATATCAAAATACATTCAAGGAAAAAAATGCCATTAAAATATTCATTTCCCGGCAATTTCCTGTCATACATCTTACACGTGTACCTATAGCCTCTTTTAGTAAGTGGGTAGATGCTTATCATGTATCGTGAAATCGCTCTATTTCCTTTACAAAAACAGTACCCTGTTACTGCAGTGGGCAAAACAAATGATTGTAGAAAAACAAATAAACGTGCGAGAATCCAAGCTGTTTGCAGTCAACAGTTTTTCACGGATCCGTTCCTGCGTTTAGGTACGACTCGCACGATTTATAGTTCCGAAGCGATATTCCGTATTTAAAAATCTCGCAAGCCATATCACTATTCTTATGCCTCGATCACACGTACCAAGTAAACGGGCGAGACAGTGCTCTCGGCCGAATACTCGATACGTAAAACAAAACGACGAGTGCTAAGATCTCTTCAACTCACTTACATCACTGTCTCGGCTGAGCAACATTTTACTGTCTCGCCTTTTTGCTCGGTTCGTGTGATCAAGGCATAAGTTTAAATACTGACTAGTGGATTCTGAATTCAAATTCTCCGTAGAAAGAATCAAGAAAGCAGTTCCAAATTCAAAATTATTCTTTGTTTAAATTAATTAATGGTTTTTTTTTTTTTTATTAAGGTATGGTTAAGCTTTTGGTGAGATTTTTTTAGTGAAGTTCGGTGGCTGTTTTAATTATTTATTTGCAAATTGATTCCTGATGCATATTCTGACATAAAATTGGTGTAGTTTGTATCTCTAGTTTATAATATTATTCAAACAAACGCGATTTTGGTAAAATGGATCTGAGATTTGTTATAGTTGTAGGGTAGCCTACCCAGGAAGAAAGAGAGACGGCTGACCCGATATATTCACGGCCAAATACTGCAAAAAACTTTGGAATGTTCAAATTTTATTGGGAGTTCCATTGGAATTCAAATATTATATAGTGACTAAAAACTTAATACTTTCATAACTGGTTAAATGCAGAAGCCGTGAGAAGGCAAATAAAAAAAAAGTATGGTCCATTGGTTTTGTACACAGATCATATTTGAGATAGCATTCCCAATACTTTCGACAAAGTACCGAAAATAAAGAAAATAATACATTTTCAATTTGCACGAGCCGTAGCCGAGTGTGTTAAGGAGCCGAGGGCGGCAGTGACAAGTTTGCACGTGTATTAAATAAAAGAATAGGATAGAATAGAATAAAATAGCATTTATTCGGCGCAAGCAACATAATACACAACAACATAAAATAATAATAAAAAAGAGTACAGACATACAATACAGTTGCAGTGACTGTGCCTGAACCGAAAGGGTCACCAACTCGGCTATTGCTGGGCGTCAAACACCCAACGCTGATTTTCAGCTGGCACTCCGCAGTGCCAAGTGCCAGTGTAAATAACTTTTTTCAATACACAGTTACGAAGAAATGAATAAACGGGGGTTGACCGGCTACTCGTGGGGGTTGACGTGCGCACAGCCTGATTCAATTAGTGTAATAAAATTGTGGCGGGGAGAATACACGCACTTTTTAGAACCAGTGCGGAAGACAGTTTATTGCGTGCCCAAAAGCGGTTTTCGCCACTAGTATAGTTTATAATGGCATAGATAGATTTCAGCAGTATTTAAAGATAAGAAACACGGCATTTTTAACCACGTGGCGAGTGTTTTTTTGGTTTAGACAGCCTATGACGTGCCTATTTGCTATGTCTCACCAATTTGCGGTGTAAGAAAAACGTGTTGTCGTCCGCCCTGTCTTACTATGAAGTCACTGAGTAATGGCGTCTCAAGTCGCCGCCATCGCGATAATTCCATGCTCTGTAGGTTTATAGCAAGAAGTGATGAAAAGACACGATAACTTTTAGTTTGCTGACTTGGAAAAAACTGGGCAAGTGCGAGTCGGACTCGCGCACTGAAGGTTCCGAACAAACCTACCTTATCATCATCATTTCAGACGAGAGACGTCCACTGTTGGACATAGGTCTTCCCCAAGCGTCGCCACAACGATCGATCTCGTGCATCTTGCATCTACACTGCATACAAACTTACCTACATATGTAAATAGGTCAATTCCCGAATGGAGTCTCAAAGATTTTTCCGAATCGCAAAAAAAGTTTTTTTTTTAACGTTACACCGTTACTGTTTTCAGATTTATTCCTATATCCGTGCTGTAAGACCTTGCTTCATGCCAAATTTCAGGATTCTGGATCAACGGAAAGTACTCTGAGTGAATGAGTTTTGATTCCCGTAAGAGTATCGAAATATACGTTTTTTGCGACATAAACAGCCGTATCAAGAGCCGGTTGTCATAAGATGATTTTTTCCATCGGAAAGAAAAAATGGCGCGGAACCCTAAAAATGGCCGGTGTGGTGGAATTAGGGCGACTGGAGTGTGTCCTCATGTGAACGGTAAATCAAGATTATGCACGTATTTTAGTGTGACAAAGAACTATGTTTTAAGTAAGGTACCGTTTTTAGGGTTCTGTACCCGAACGGTGCCAATGGGACCCTATTACTAAGCCCCACTGTGCATCTCTTCGTCCATCCGTATCTCAATTCGTTTGTATAATAAACCGTAAGTATAAGAATATATATATTTCACGGTGCCAACAGGACCCTATTACTAAGCCTCCACTGTGCATCTCTTCGTCCAGCCGTCTCTCAGTTCGTTTGTATAATAAACCATAAGTATTTCTATGGCCATTACTACAATAAAATAAAAGATAAAATAAAAGGGAATTCCCATACGAAAAACGACATATTGAGGGGTTTTTTTTACTCGATTTTACTATCGTAGTACGTTCCCTTCGTGTCCGACTCGCATTTGTCCAGATTTTTTTATTTCTTTTTAAATTGAGTTATCATTAATAACCTCTCTCAGTCTTAGTGGAGTGAAAAAGAGTGTCAGACTTTTGACTAAAACTCACAGTGATTCTTTAGTTGCTCTTTGCGGGGGCCATAGTTTGTTCTGTTCGATGGGTCCCCAGCTCAGGCAAACATCAGCCCTAACTGGACCCAACCTATCTATGCTTGGGATGCTATTTTCTAAGAAAACAGCCTTGAGCGCAGCGCTGGCACAGGGACGAGTCGTGAGCGCAGTACATAGAATTAACAATCCAATGTAAATGGACCTTGGGTTAACAACCCAATCCAATGCACTTATTTGGATTTCGTCGCAACGGCCAGCGCTGCGCTCAAGGCTGTTTTCTTAGAGAATAACACCCCTGGTCCTTACCTGACAGCTGCATGGAGAGCTGCCCATTGCTCGCTGTCAGATGACTTGATGCAGAAGCTGATTTATATGCGATAAAAAATCTATGTACAAAATGTTATTGCTGTTTCATGAAAAATCACCAAGTTTTAAGCTTGTTATGCACTTGCACCCAGCTGTTTGCTGGAACCTAATGCCCGCTATAACCTGCCGTGACCTGGTTGTACTTAATGTCTGTAGCACAAAATAGATAGGGGAGGCCTATGTCCAACAGTGGACGTCTATCGGCTGAAATGATGATGATGATGATGACAGAAGACAATCTCATGTCTGTACTTCAATTTTTATACTTACGCTCGGTGGACGCACACTGTTGAGCGTTTGAACCGGAACTGTTCGACGAGTGATCTGAGATGCGACCGAGACATCGTGTCCGTGAGCGGTGTCTATGTGTGCGTTGCTCGAGCGCGGTTTGTATGTAGATTGACTTCTGTACCTGTCTTTTTTGTGTCTGTAGTGTCTAACTTGTGACCTTTTTAAATATTTTTAGGCAAAAATATAACATGGTGTAAAAACTATTGGAATCGATTCAGTTACAGAGATTCTGAACAAACTATATTCAGGGTTTAGGTTCGCATATATTAAAAATAATGTTGTATACTGTCTAAGTCGAATTTTGACACAAGTTGAGAAAGTTTATCCAATAAATTGGACTAATAAAATGTTATTGAGCTCGGTTGTATTATTACAAGGACACTAGAACTTACATTTCATACAATAGATGCTAGTACGCCAAACAGTAGCCCATACCACTCGACGACCGGATCATTAGCTGCGAATCGACCGAAACAATTGAAAATACGAGGCTTTGTGTGAAGTGCTCTCAATACTGTTATAGTTAGCAATCTGATACGCTGATATTGTTATCTATCTATTATATAAAAATGAATTGCTAAATGTAGAGTAGGGTAGAGTAGAGTAGGGTACAGTAGGGTAGAGCGAGAGCGAAGCCGTGGGCAAAACCTCGTTTAAGTATGTAAAAGAAAGTCGTGTTAGTTACACCATTTATAAATCAAGAACGGCTGAACCGATTTGGCTGAAAATTGATGGGGAGGTAAATTAGAACCAGGACACGGACATAGGATATTTCTATCCCGTTCCCGTGGAACGTGGCATAAAACGCGGTATAACAGTCTGGTTACTGTAATGTTATTGATACTTACGTTTACTTTACTTCACAATAATCACATCTCTTTATAATATTTCTTATATTTAGTTTGTTTATTTTCATTGATCACTGTCATCTGTCATGTCACTACTATTTTCTTCTGTGGTTTGATTAGGTATCAACAAAGAGTATTTTTATAGTCTTAGGTTTTATTCTTTTACTCATAATATTATTTATTTTGTAAACATATAATTTGCCATCAAATTATATGTTCTCTTATCTGAAACTATTCTTTAAAATTAAATTGTAATTTATATCTTTCTTGTGAAACAGCAATGCTGGCTGAAACCGGTTTTCAAATTTAAATTATGAATTGACAGCCAGCATAGCCGTCAAAATTGATTATAAAAACCATGTTTGTGAGTTTTCTTGGGGAGTTTTCGGTCAGACTCTTGGTGCAGCTACATGTACAGTTCCTGGTGTCAGTTTTTCTTGGGTCAGCTACATGTGACAGTTACTTGGCTCAGCTCCTGATGTCAGTTTTCCCTGACTGAGCTCCTTGGACCATGAAGACCTCCTCAGAGAAGGAACTGAGGACCTCCTCTCTGCCTCTGCCGGCCCTCACGGCAGAGGGCTGTTCTACATTTGGACCTGGCCTCTGAGGGCCTCCTCTACTGCTGCCGGCCCTTACGCTGGAGGGCTGTGACTACCACTATCTGTTGCTGCCTGCGGCTGCGTAGCCTTCGCCGTCCCTCGTACGGCTGAGGGCTACGCCTACTCCTGCTGCTGCATTCCGCCTCTGACGCCGAGCCCGATTGAACTGTTTTTATATCTTTATATCTTTTTATATTTCTATTGTTTTTATATGCCTTTATTTGTATTACAACCTCACAAGGATTCATATCTATATATATTATTTCTCCCTCCATACTTTCCTCCCTCACTCAACCTCTCACTACTCACCACACGTGCCTTGCCAGGGCTACTCCCTGGAGGCACTTACACTTACACTTACTCCCCATACGTGCCTTGCCAGGGCTACTCCCTGGAGGCACTTACTCACTACACTCCCTCTAGCACTCGCATAACACTCTTTCTCTCCTCTTACTATACACTTACTCTTCTTACTCTCACTCTTCCTCTACACTCTTCACTCCACTACTCCTCCTTACCCTCTCATGTAACTGTTACACTCCTTTGTGTACACATTACGTTACATTACTCATTAATATTATACATATTAACTGCTCCATCTTTGTTTTAAGAGTTTTTTTTTTCTAACATATTGCTTTTGCAATAGTTTTTAAATTATATAGACTTCAACTAACTTAAATTCGTGAGTAATTTATTTTCTTAACATTTCATTGATAATTATAATTATTTATATTTACCTTGCGTTTTTTTATATAGCCTTTTTTTCATAATGTGAATGTGAGAACACTGTAGAGAAACGTCAGCTGAGCGAGTTCAATGACCTGTAGGTAGTAGTCAGCGTTGCGTACTAATTACCAGGTCATTACCTCGCCCAGCTGACGTTTTCTTAAAGAAATTAATGTCGTACATGCGTTAATTAATTAAAGTTTTTAAAAAAAGGTAATTTATATTTTAATTTTATCTTTACAAATCAATAATGTTTCGTGTCCCAGCCCTCCACGGGATTAAAACGATCAATTTTTAGCGGTGTATAACACAACATTTACTGAGATACAGTCAAGATGATACTGTCATCATCTTGCCTCGTTTTACTTGGGGTCGGCGCAACACGTTTTTTTCTTCCATTCTGTATTATCACTCGTCACGCTATCACTAACTCCCTTTTCTTTCATATCGCTTCTCACACAATCCATCCATCTTGTCTTTGGCCTCCCTCTCCCCTTCCATCCATCCACATGTAAACTCATATCTTTTTTAGCAACATGCCTTTCATCCTTTTCACATGACCATACCAAGACAAACGATTACCTACTACCTATATACAGTACAAAGTTACTATGATACAGTACAAATAAGAAATCCATTTTATTATTCTCGCACAAGCAGTAGTAGCTGTGAATTCGTAGCTGCCCCACAGAACTGTTCCACGCTTTCTGGTCACGTCCACCGCAAATGCAGTCCTCGTTTGAGAAAAATACATTTACTGCTGCCTTGAATGTACTCTTGTAATCATTAAGAGCTTTGCTGGAAACACTGATACGATTGAAAATGCTTATAATAGTTGTACGTATTTATTTAAAACGGTTTAAGACGGTAAACGCGTGGAGGTATCGAGTTGAAATTAAAACCCTATACTCTGTAGCCTGATTCACAAAAATCAAACAAGCCAAATAATAATATTATATTCAATTTTAGTTTACATTTATGCTACATATTTCTAGGCTATAGTGTTAAAAGACTATCGTAGAATATATAATAAAATATCGTTGAAGTTTTATAGTCGTTCGATCGAAGTCCTATCCAAAAGCGGTATTCAAGATCTATTGACTTATTTCCAGTTACATTAATAAGTAACCTATCAGGAAAATGCAATACACATTTTTTTTAAATCGACGAATTTCAAACGACTATAAAATCAGTGTCGTTCAAACTCGATTAATAGACTGATGTGAATACGAAAATGGTCTAAACGACTTAATCGCAACGATATCGTTGCGGTTTTCATTACGCGAATCGGTCTGTGGCTCCTTGAATTTGTGAAAAAGACAAACTTATGAGTTAAAGAAAAAAAAATACGGTCGTTTATGTCGCAAAAAAAAAATATATTTCGACACACCGTTGACCTAGAATCCTGAAATTGGCGTGAAGGTAGGTCTCCTAGCACAAGTACAGGAAAAAAATCTGAAAACTGAAAATTAACTGTCACAAAAAAACGGAAAGGAAAAATCTCCGTAACTTAATTCGTGAGTTGAACTTTTCGTTTTCATAGATAAGTTTGTGTACGGAACTGTCTGTGCGTGTTTCCGACTCGCAGTTGCCCAGTTTTTTTGTGAGGGCTATGGTCCTTATTGAACGGTTTGACGGTGAGCTACCCATAGTTCGCCGTCCATAAAACTCGCGCGTATGGTGGCTAAAAATCGTTCTGCGACTCTCGATTCTCGAGGCGTCTCCGGCGAAGCTTCTTAACATATGTAGGTATCTTGTGTAGAAAGTCATGACTAGCAGCATAAAAAGTATTATTTTTAATTAGGTACTTATTTCATTGAGTGTTTCTACATTTAGAAGGCTTTGCTTGTCATAAACTGGCGTTTCTGTATGGTACCACTTTGTCATTTGTTTCTTTTCTGTGTCTTTGTTTTGTATAACGATAGCTTTATAAGTTATTTTCTGTTAATAACAGTACCTACAATATCTGAAATAAGTGTTAAGTATTATTATTTTATCTTGGCAAAAACCGTTTATGAAAACATCGTGAGGAAACCAGCGTGTACCTACTAGAACCAAGAATTTTAAGACATGTGACATCCAGCTACTCGTACTGGGCCCGCGTGGGGTATACGGCCCATTCCCTCTCCTAGAGAGGAGAGCCAAGTCCTAGCAGTTTTTTATTGGATATTGTTATTGGCAAAATATGGCTTGTTCTCTTTAATACATTGTATCACCATATCACCAGTACTCGTATTTGCGAAATAAAATCTTGCCTTATCTTATCTCATCTTATAAATATAATATATATATATAAACGAAATTTTATAAAAGCCGTCTCGCCAGACGTTATCCTGCCCGAAAAGTGGCATATGGTCACTAAAAAAAAATTATACACACACACAAAATTACTTTTGAATCAGTCAAGTTGTTTAGGAGGAGTTACGGGACAAACATACAGGAGAATTATATCTGTATTATATTTGACAGGCCTGTTGGTCTAATGGTTAGTGATCCTGATTGTTATGCCGGAGGTCGTGGGTTCGAATTCCATCCAGGACAATTTTTTGTGTGATGAGCACGATCATTTGTTCTGTGTCTGGGTGTAATTTATCTATAATATGTATGTATTTAGAATAAGTATGTTTATCAGTTGTCTAGTATTCATAACACAAGCTCTGCTTAGCTTGAGACTAGACGGCGTCGTGTGACAGTTATGGAATATTATTATTTTACTATTATATATGTCGGTTATTCTTATTTTTAATTTTTGATTGTACTCAAAGACATAACATAATAATTATACTGAGATAAAGACAGTTCAAGTCCAAAGGTGAGTTTAACTCAGCTATGAGTTTACTCCCAGCAAACCTTTGAGTTATAGAAAGAGATATTCTTAATTGTCGATGCCTTACCTACTCCAAAATAAAGCAATCTCAAAAAAAAACTTGCTCAAAACTGTTTGAAATGTTTAAATTACTTTGACTGTTAAATTATATAAACAGACATTTTTAATTAATGTGTACTCATTAACTTTAGCAAGACGAACAACAATATCAAATTAATTAGCGTTTTATGAGCTCACAGTCTACTGCAAACACAGAGAAAATGAAAAATCTTCAACTTGTAATAAAGTTGATCATCTACAGTCTTTGTGAGATAACTGACAGTTTTTTAGTAGATAGAACAAATGATATCATTCCAACGAGTAATTTGTTGCCTCTGTGTTTGTAGTTTCTGGTAATCTTAGGGCATATTTCACCGAGACACCATGGCGGCGATTATGATATTGATACCAAAGAAAATTATATATGACAAAATATAAAAACTGTATGAGGCTGCCCCACCTTCCCCTACCTATTTCATAAAACAAACATATTAAAAAAAAAACATTTAAAAATATAAGAAATAGTAGTCCACCGATGTCGAGAGCAGGGACCAACTTACCAGTGGTTAGGACTCCAGAGACAAGAACCTCCTCACAATGCGAGCCGTATCGAGAAGTACTGCCTTTTGTATCATGTATATTATTATTCTCTTTATTTTTCATTAAAACTTATTGAATACATTTTTAAATATTTCTTAAAAAATCGTTTAAAAACATAAAAAAATAATATTTTTAACTGGAGGTAGTTCTGTATCATAGCGCGTAAAGGTCTAATCATCAGTTGGTACCACGTTGCACGAAAGTTTTCTATGGGGTCCTCTACGTCTTCCAAAGGTCCAGAGCCTTTAGTAGATCTTCAACCTCAAGTAAAGTTCATTAAATCATCAATAACTACATTTTGTGAAATAACAGACTTCATTAGTGGAATATCTAGGCTGGAACAAACAGCTTTATTTCACCGAGTAATTTGTTGACTCTACTTCTAATTAATAATAAGAGCCTTTGATTTTATATAGGCCTATGTTATTTATTATTTCATTAAGGCCAAATTTAGCTATGAAAACTGATACTGTAATTATGCTTGTAAACGCCCAATCTGTAGGGGATAAGGTTTTTACGTAAACAAGAGCTAGAGTTACATAAACACGTGGATAGACTTTCATTTAACAGGATCTTTTCACTGATTTTGTTGTGCTCTAACTATACTTGTTAATTGGGGCTATTGATAATTTTATCTCATTATACATTTGACTGGCCTGTTGGTCTAGTGGTTAGTGACCCTGACTGCTATGCCGGAGGTCGTGGGTTCGATTCCCACCCAGGACAAATGTTTATGTGATGGGCATGATCATTTGTTCTGTGTCTGGGTGTAATTTATCCATAATATGTATGTATGTTTATCAGTTGTCTAGTACCCATAACACAAGCTCTGCTTAGCTTGGGACTAGACGGCGTTGTGAGATTTGTGTGGAATATTATTATTATTATTATTATTTGTAGTGCATCGGTATAGGTAATCTACAAACATACATATGAATACGCATGTTAGTGACGCAATCAAGACTTATCAAGAATTTTATCTTCCAGGCCGGGCCCTGGGACACTGGCAAAGAAGAAACAGGAGTGGGCTTTTAGTCAATAAAATAATGACACGCCCTTCCTCTCCACACAAGAGCGGGGAATGAAATCTCATTGGATGATTTTCATACCTAAAAAAAATCGGATTATGAGAGTAAAAGAACAGAAATTGGACCTCATGGCGCTCACACTACTGCACTATATTTAATATCTCTTGCATATTTCGTTGGCTAATTGAGTTTGGCCATCGTGGCCGAATTTGGTCGGGACTAAAAAACTATTATAAGGTAGGAACAAAAATATTTCATACTTACTTACATAAAAAAATACTACCAACTGTAACCCCATAAATTAGTACTTCGGTCCCAGTATTGTAGAGTTAATTGGTATCGGTTTATGGAAGCTAAATTGTTATTATCACATTTTGCTAACTGTAAGGGCGAGGGCACAACACTGCGTTACGGCATCGCATCGACAAAACGACGTTGCAAGTTTCATCATGTGCGGCGTCGCGCGGAATAACGCTATCAGTTCCTATTACAACAAGGTAATGTGTTAGACTAGTATGGAAACTAACTAGTTAGAAGGCGAATAATATGGGTATCGACGCACTACGAGTATATTTTTTGACTGGCCTGTTGGTCTAGTGGTTAGTGACCCTCACTGGTATGCCGGAGGTCGTGGGTTCGATTCCCAACCAGGACAAATGTATGTGTGATGAGCATGATCATTTGTTCTGTGTCTGGGTGTAATTTATCCATAATATGTATGTATGTTTATCAGTTGTCTAGTACCCATAACACAAGCTCTGCTTAGCTTGGGACTAGACGGCGTTGTGTGATAGTGGTGTGGAATATTATTATTATTTCCTTTATTTCTCTTATAATACATGTTTTGATATTTTTAAATATTTTTTATAACACAACACAAATATATATATATATAAAAAAAAACATTTAAAAATATAAAAACAGTAGTCCACCGATGTCAGGAGCAGGGTCCAAGCTACCGGTGGTTAGGGCTCCAGAGACAGGAACCTCCTCACAATGCGAGCCGTATCGAGGAGTACTGCCTTCTGTATCTGGCCCTTGATCCAACCGCGCAACGACAGCTTCGACAGATGGTCGTCGAAGCTTTTGGCAATAAGACCATTGGCAGTTACGACAATCGGCACAATGATAGCCGAGTCCACATTCCACATGTCGACAACCTCGCGTGCTAAGTCGAGATATTTCATTTGTTTCTCTTTCTCAGCTTTCACGAGATTCTCGTCATGCGGGATGGTGATATCGATTATCATTGCACGGCGCGCTAATCGGTCTATCATCACTATATCCGGCTTATTGGCTACAATAGTCCGGTCAGTAATGATAGACCGATCCCAGTACAAAGTGACATGGTCATTTTCGAGAACTGGGTCGGGCACATACTTGTAATACGGTACTTCTAAATCCACTAGGTTGTACTTCAAAGCAAGTTGCTGGTGGATAATCCTGGCTACTTGATTATGTCTGTGCAAATACTCGCCGTTAGCCAAACGAGAACAACCAGAGATAATATGTCTGATAGACTCACCCGGACGGTGGCATGCCCGACACACGTCAACCGTCCCGTCCTTCATTATATGTCTCCGGTAGTTGTTCGTTAAGATAACTTCGTCCATAATAGCACAGACAAAACCTTCAGTTTCCCCGAAGAGGTCACTGAAATGTAACCAGGCCACGGACGCCAAGAAATCTACATTAGGCTCGTGAAGAGCCCGGAAAAAGCGCCCGTGGAGCTCCTTGCCTTTCCATATTTCCTTGCGGTTATCAGTAGTCATTATTACAGGTTTATGCCAGTCCTCTTTAGCCATGGATAACGGGGTGAGTCCCTTGTCCACTGCGACCACATCTCGGTGCATACCCACATCAGTTTTAAGGAAATATTCTCTGAGGCTGCACACCTCGCGGTTGTGCAGGGTCTTAGCGTTTAAAAAGCCTCGACCTCCACACTTCCGCGGGATGTACAGTCTCATCACCGAGGATCGTGGGTGATGCATCCGATTTGCCGTCAGCAATGTACGGACTCGCCTATCCAGGGCGTCAAGTTCGGTCTGAGTCCATTTGAGTATGCCAAAAGAGTACATTAAAACCGGCATGACCCAACCGTTGAAGGCGCGCACCTTATTTCCGCCCGATAGAAGGCTATTTAATACCTTCTTCAGGCGGCCAAAGAAGCGCTCCCTCAGCGATTGCTTCATGTCAGCATTGTTAATGCCTAAGGCTTCTGACATACCCAAATACCTATAAGTTTCGGTCGAGGAAAGGGATCTAAGGTGTATGGAATCCGGGAGTTGAATTCCCTCGGATTCCATAATCTCCCCTCGCTTTACATGCATGCCTGCACATTTGTCCACACCAAATTCCATCCTGATGGCGCTACTGAAAGTTTCAGTTACCTTCAGTAGCTCTATCAGTTGCAAATTGCTGGGGGCAAAGAGTTTCAGATCATCCATGTAAAGAAGGTGAGATATGACCTGACCACCTCTTCTCAACCGATAGCCTAGTCCGGAATCCTCCAGCAATGTGCTAAGAGGATTCAGGGCTAAGCAAAACCAAAGCGGACTCAGACTGTCGCCCTGAAATATTCCCCGTTTAATCCAGATAGGCTCATCATTCCCCTGGATCGGTCGACATCCTGGATAGCGAAGGACCGTCTTCCATTGCCTCATACATGACTCAAGGAAGGTGCGTAAAGTTACATCTATTTTGTATAACTCCAGCACCCTCATGAGCCATGTATGTGGAACAGAGTCATAGGCCTTCTTGTAATCTATCCAACATGTCGACAGATCCTTGCGGGATCGACGAGTCTGTTGGCTTATGGCCATGTCTATCAGGAGTAGCTCCTTAGTACCCCGGGACCCATTCCTACATCCATTCTGAGAGGGAGAAATTATCGCCAATCACACTGTGTTCAGGCCGCTCCCAAGCTCTGTACACCCACCTCTCATCGCTCTGAAACATGCGATTCTGCGAGTACCGGTCAACTCGCCGCTTATACCGCCGAATGCGGCTCGCCCATGCACAAACTTTCTGCTTCAGGAAGTCGATGCGCTCTGTGACACGAGACATGTATCCTTGAGGACTAATACCTGTCCCCAAAAACGCCCGTCTCACAAAGCGCATCACTCGTGGTCGTGTATTACCGTCCCTGAAGCAGTGTAGTTTGCCGATGAGTACCCTGGCCTCATCGATACGCCTCTCAATCCTGCATTGCCAGGCTGGTACAGCAGTCTTCGGTCGTATAGTTCCATCCATATTTGGAAACTTAATTTTGGCTAAACGACATGCCGCAACAGCCCCACAATACAAGATTGAGTGCGTATCAACAAGGTTCTCGCTACTCTCAAAGATATTTTTGAGTAACGAGTCCAAAGCACACACCAGCGCCCTATTTTTTTTGTGCATGGGTAACCGTGGCAAACGAGGTCTAAGCTCAGTCGGAGTCGACATGTACTCGCACAACGCATCCTCCAGTGCGCTCCTCAATCTTTCGTTGCACTGGCTACTTACTGTGACAACCCTATCATCTGCATCATCATTATTATGGTCGGACCGCGGCGGGATTGCGTTAGTAGTCGGCGTTGCCGCGGTCTGTGTTTGCGTAGATGTGGAGACGATTTGGTTGCTCAGTATCTCTGAGCGCAGCCGATCAAGTGCAGCGTCGTCCAACCTGTGGTTGCGTTGGATAACCCGCACCTGATCCGACAATCGTTGAGCCGAGACGTTCACGGTTGGTTCCAGGTCCTGAAAAAGAGACAGCATCCTTTCACGGTACGCAGTGAGGTTAGTTCCCCCCTCTGTAGACCCGTAATATGCGCGCATGACGTTCTCGTTCATTGACTGAGTCCATCTCATGCGCTGCACACAACCACCGGCAGCGGGGACCCGGCTCGGGGCCGGTTGGCCCCTAGGTCCCAAGCTCTTCGGTGGCCGGCCTCTCCCCGGCCGGCGTACAGGTGTTGGCGACGTCGGCGGGGAGAAATACTCGTCGCTCGAGCTCGACGCAACTGCAGCCGCCGGTGACACTGGTGATCCGGGGTCCGGCGGCGGCGAGGCGGAGCTGAGCGACGAGCCCGGGGGTGGATGTCGTGCGCGTCGTGCAGCTGCTCTAGTTAACATAATATTTCTTTCGATTCATTCCATTTTTTCGGTTTGTTGTTGATTGATTACGTCGTTTATTATTATTATTATTATTTGTAGTGCATCGGTATAGGTAATCTACGAACATACATATGAATACGTTAGTGACGCAATCAAGACTTATCAAGAATTTTATCTTAATATTTTATTTTTATCCCAAAAAATTCTCGATTACTTTAGATCAAAAAGTTACCTGTATAAAAAATGACAGAAAACGATTAAGTAACCTAATGCTAAACATACTAAGAACTTATAAGATTTTAAGAGCGTTTAGGGTGTTTTTAACATCGTGCGGATTTCATTACGCATGCGAGTTTGCTCCGCATGCAGAAAATTTCAAAATGCAGCATACCCCGCAAACTTCCCCGCATGATAAATTATGAACACTCTTACTATGTTAACAATTGTGTATGTTTTGGATTTGGTACCATTTACTGAACCACTAATATAACCCATTCCCATTGTTCGTGACAGAAAATAGGTTGATTATAATAATCTAATTATGCAAACGATGTGCACACATTTTAATGGCTATTTCGGACAAATGTTTCTGTTACATTATGTCACGTAAAATAATATGAAATAGAGAAATGTTATCTCTTGCTAATATTTCAGGAGCGTTGTTAGCATAAATTGAACTTCAATTATTGGTGACAATCTACTGCCTACAGCTTTACATGCGTGTATGTCGAAAATCTAAATATAAATAAAAGCAAAAACCACTCACTGATTAATCACGAAATCTCAGAAATTATAACACATACAAACTTAAAATTTGGCAGGTAGAGGTTCCTTATAGAGTGTAGACATTCTTTAAGAACAGAGTTTACAGAACTTCATCCATAAGAAGGTAAAATGGGAGTCCAAAGTTTGTATGGACAGCGGATTGCAGGATCAGCGTCGCACTAGTGTCAGAAATCTTTGAAATTCCCGGTTTTTCATTACACTCAAACCTTCCTCCTGAATCACTCTGTCTTTTGCTAAAAATTGCACGAAAATGTGTTCAGTACTTTTTGAGTATATCCCGAACATACAAGCACAAAGACATGTTGGGAGACTTTTTATGATACGTAAGGAAGAGCTTATTTCTAAGTCTCATGTCTCAATCTAGGTCATCGTTTACCCGTGTGCCAAATTTCACTAAAATCCGTTCAGTTACAGCGTGATCCAACGTCAAACTCATAGCATTCCTGATAGCTACAACCCGGGAATCTTTAAATCGAGAGTGAATAGGTTTCTTCTAGGTAAGCACAAGCGCGTTCCATCGTCGACCGCATCGTCGCTTTCCATCAGGTGAGATAGCGGTCAAGCTTGAAACTATCAACAATAAAAAAAATAAAAAAATATTTCAATTATACCATTTATAAGCACTTTTGAATTGTCAAAGGCCATCGTCGACGTCGACGCCACAAATCCGTGCCTGCGATGGCCAGGGATTGTCCAGTGACTCTCGAGGCCTGGAGCGTCTTCTGTAGCGACAGCTGAAGCACGAAGGCGTCCGTTCCCTCATGGCTGTAATAATAATAATTTAATTGGAACGATAAACCTGTTTATAAAATTTTAAGTGTTCGTTAACAATTGTTCTACATTAGTTTAAAACTGTGTTGTAGCTATTAGCGCCGCATATTAAATCTAATATCTAAACCTGCATATCACACTTTTAAAACAAAAGTCGCATTTTTCTGAACTTGTTTTTAATTTATTCTTAAGTCAATCTTTAAATTTTTAGCTAACTAATATAAACCATTTGTAATCTGATTATCAAAGTCTTTGTTCAGTAATTGACTGGCAACTTCTTATCGAGTGAATAAGTTCATTAATAACTTAATGACTACTGAAAAATCACCTACTGTTTGGTATAGTGCCACTTTATTTACAGCCATCTTTTGCCCGTGACTTCGCCTGCGTACATAATATAATTATAAGCCTATGTCAATCAAGATAAGCAGCTTTCTATCGGTGAAAAAAGTTTAACAGTCGGACCAGTACTTCCACAAACAAATAACAAACAAAAGAAAGAAAGAAAGAAAATGTGTTCATTCCGCTAATAGGATGACCCACCATTGCCACAACGACCCTATCCCGTAATGCGTCATTTCACTACATTAACCCACGAACAGTGCAGTTTCCCATCTCCATGTTTGAAGGCACGCGATGCAGCCACGTACAAGTGATACATCATGACTGCCTCCACTGAAATGAAGGTTCTACTCGTTATGTACCGCTAATGTTACAGACGAGCTTCATGCATTGTGGAATATTGCGTGATGTATGGGCTTGTAGACACTGATGCTAAGTATTATGTTGGGTAAATATTAATGAAAGGAAGCTTTGGGTCTGTTTTCATATTTTTTGTTGTTTAACTAGCTTCTGCCAGCGGCTTTGCTCGAGTAAAAGTAGGTTTCTTTAAACATACTTTGGATCCTATTTCATCCTCTTAAGGGTTAATTTCGGAAGATCTTCTCTTAGTGCTTCATAGTCAGTAATCCTTGCTTACGTTAAGAAAGGTTCTTGTGCAAAATTTCACGCTTCTTAGATGTGTAGTTTCGGCTATGCGCTTGTATGTACTATGTGCGCCAAATAAAAGAATTTCCTCCTTTTCTTTTTTGTTTTCTTCTTTTTCCTTTTCTTTTCTTTCTTTTTTCCGTTTCTTTCTTTCTTTCCTATCCTTTCTTTCTTTCTTACTTTTCTTTCTTTACAGTCTTTTCTTTATTTTCTTTTCTTTTCCTTCTTTTTTTTTTTCTTTCTTTTCTTTCCTTTTTTTCTTTTCTTTCTTTTCTTTCTTTTCTTTCTTTCTATCTTTTTTTTCTTTTCAATTAAAACTGGTACCAATAGCTGGATATAACACAGGACAAGCAATGGGTAGCTCGCTGCCTGGCCGTCCGGTAACCGTCTGGACCGAGCCCGAGTCGTCAACGGCGCATTTTACAGGTGCCTTATTGGCCGAAACCTACTGAGGCCTTGGGATGACTTCTGAAAGGGAAACCGTGGTCCTGGAGCGCAAAGGACAAAGAAGGACCTAGGTGTGGTTTTAGATAGTAAAAATCTGACATGATCTCCCGCTTCGTCCTAGAACGGGAGAAGTCATTACATGATATCCCACCTCATAAAAAAATGTGTTTATAGCAAAAAAAAAAAATTCTCTAAATGAAATCCCCTACCTGACCCAACATTCGGCACGACATTGCCATCTAATGACGTCATTTTATCGCTTTCATCATTATTTCAGCCAAAGGACGTCCACTGCTGGACATAAGCCTCCCTCAAGTGTCGCCACAACGAACGGTCCTGTACGACGATGACGTCATTTATAAAGCCTTAATAAAAGCTAAGAGAACTAACATTTCCATAAAATCGGTAGGTCATAATTCTTATGCTTATTAAATCAAAAGGCTATTCAAATGAAATCTGAGTTCTGATCTCCACTCTCAATGGTAATAATATTTTAAGCTTATTGGTAATAGATAATATTTTCCAACTGTTAGTTGCTAAGAAACTACTGAAAGCCCTTTTAAATTACTTGCGACTTGCCATTTCAATGAGACTCGAACAGTCTAACAAGATTAGGATCAAAATTCTAAAACAGTAACTAGTGACGGAACTTTAGACGCCAATTTCAGTACGTATTAGCATGCACGCCAACTATAGTCAGTGGTTCTCAATCTTTGTGTCATGGGCCACTGGTGGTTCGAAAGAGCTAATATATGAAACGCGAAAGGTTTATTTGTGACATTCTAACTGAAATGTAACATTGATTTGAACTGATTTTAATTTCCTACCAGAAATATTATTGTCAGTAAATATGTTTTGTGCATTGTTGACAAAACAATGACTCTGAAAATGTTCCTTACTTTTAAAGATAGAGATAGAGAATAGTTACATATTGCAATATTTTCTTTGTTTTTCTTTACTTCTGGTTCTTTTTTTTTAGGTAAGATTTCAACAAATATTCTTTTTCTACTAAACTGACTAAGACTCACCTGTATGCATTCAGTTGCTTTTCACGTTCTAGGGACATGGTTAAGTAAGTAAGTTAGTAAGTCTTTCGAAAAATACCACAATCTTAGCAAGCATCAGCTCTAATCGGCCCCGTCCATTTTACTGACATCTCACAAGAGGCGCGTGAGGATGAGCGGACGGCGAACTTCCCATTACTCGTCAGATGCAAGAACTGTTTAAAATCCTCCCGCTCTGACTAAAATATTAAAAAAAACTAAAACGCGCGGTCGATTCGGCCTTAGTCTTTAACGGACGGCGAACTACTACTTTGATCTCTGGCACATCTAACCACAACCAAAAAAAAGGGGTCCCGGATCCATAGAAGGTCGAGAGCCACTGAACTAAAGCGATGCGATACTTTTAGCCGCTACTTCATAATGTACTTCCCTAGTCGGTCCAACTTCAGTGAGGTAGACTAAACTTTTTAATTGAGTTACCAACATGAATACAGGTACAGTTTGACTTTCGAATGGTACAAAGCAGTTATAAGATCAGACGGTCCTTTATTACCCTTTGTTGCTAACTTAGTTGGGGTCCCAATCACAAAATAGATTGGTACAGAAGTCAATCTCATGTATTTACTTCGCTTTTCTGTATACGTTGACTGACCTGTTGGTTTAGTGGTTAGTGGCCCTGACTGCTATGCCGGAGGTCGTGGGTTCGATTCCCACCCAGGACAAATGTTTATGTGATGAGCATAATCGTTTGTTCTGTGTCTGGGTGTAATTTATCTATAATATGTATGTATTTAGAAATATATAAGTATGTTTATCAGTTGTCTAGTACCCATAACACAAGCTCTGCTTAGCTTGGGACTAGACGGCGTTGTGTGATAGTTGTGGAATATTATATATTATATTATATTATTATATCTCACAGCAATCGCGTAAGGGTCGGCGCCGCTCTGTCCGAGCGCGCTTGGGCACGGCGATAAATATCTATTTTTTTTTTTATTGATCTTAGGTTCGCGCTTGAACGCTATCTCACCTGATAGAAAGCGACGATGCGATCGACGATGGAACGCGTTTACCTAGAAGAAACCTATTCACTCTTGACTTAAAGATTCCCGGGTCGTAGCCATCAGGAAACACAGACTCGAGCAAGGAATTCAACTCTCTAGCTGTACGCACTATGAATGTGTTCCCATGTGTGGCATTTACTGCCGGCAATCTTATGCGTCAATATGAGGATAATGCAGTGGGCTGCAATATTGTAAACTCTTTTGTACTGTTTTTTTTTTCTTTTAATATGTATATTGTAGCTGTTTGTTGTCCCATAAATAAATAAATAAATAAATAAATAAAACGTTTTGTGCGTGTAGGTGGGATGTCCACCATGTATCGGTGGCGCGTCGCCGTACGTCTGTCGTCTGTGTCGTCCTAATTTAAATTGTAAAAATATTACTCGACGACAAAATCATGTACTTATATACCTAACTGTTCGTTACCTAAAAACAAACTATCAAAGTACAAGCAAATACCTACCTAATTACGTCTTAAAACTGGTAGCTTAGAAAACAATAATTCAGCAATTACGTTGAATTTAAAAAACCGTCAACTAAACATTTATAACTTTCTTTTTGCTCCATTATTTCACAAAAAAGTTCACAGACGTGTGTCTCAAGCGCATACATACGCGCTCGCATTCTGCCGAGATATCGTGTCCGTGAGCAGTGTCTATGTGTGCGTTGCTCGAGCGCGCTTTGTATGCAGATCGACTTCTGTACCTATCTATTTTGTGTCCCAATGGACCCCCAATCGAGTTATCTGTAACGGTATTACCTCTAATAACTATGAATTCTAATCATAGACTCGTTTCCTTACGAAAGGGACTTAATGGGTTACTGAACTGCCTGTAGCAATAATTTTAAACAAATGAAACGGTGTAGGAAATTATTTAGGGGTCTCTTCATAAGTCTGGACTTGTTCTTAATTAATATTGAAATCCATTTGCACTAGGGTTATCAGAAATGACGAGCTATCTACATAATTTTAGAGTAATTTGGAGACCGATAGTTCTGGAAAGTGCTTTTCTTTATATGGTTTTTTTTTTTTTTTATTTTTTTTTTTATGGTGGGAAAAATCATGCATTGACATCCCCCGCCCTTGGGCGAGGCGGGAGATAGTGTCAGACTCTTACTGACTAAAAGACCCACCCCGTTCCTTCTAGCCTTCATACCGGGGCTCGAGCGCCCTTTCGGATAACCCTGGCCCCAGTAGGCTTCGACCCGGCTGGGGTCCCTGCTGTTGCTGACAACTCCTTGAGGCGCGCGGGAACAGTGCGCGCCGTCGACGACTTGGGCTTGGTCCGGACAGTTACCGGACGGCCGGACAGCGAGCTACCCATTGCTCACTGTCCGCAAGCCCGCGTCTACGTTGGCCGGAAATCGGGATCAGAATCCCGGCGACGGCGGCGGCGATAACGCCGTTGCCTGATGCGTTCGGCCTCCTCCTTTGCGAGCATTACTGCTTCGCAGAAGTCGGCGACCGCCTGCCACTCCTCCTCGCTCCGGACCATGGCCTCAACCAAGGCCCGGCGCGAGAGGTCTCCGCCGCCGATCGCCCCCACGAGGGCACGGCGATGCTCCGCCCAAGCGGGGCACACCTCGACTGTGTGCTCCACCGTGTCCTCCGGGCGTTCCGCACAGTGGCGACACCCGGGCGTCACTTCCGCATGAATCCGGTGTAGGAAGCTCCCGAACGAACCATGTCCGGTGAGGACCTGCGTCATGCGGAAGGTAAGGACGCCGTGAGGCCTTTCCAGCCACGCCTCAAAGAGGGGACTTACCGCTTCTTTATATGGATTGAAATCATCCAATGATTTATCTCACTAAAGGGTGGAGAGGGAGGGTGTGTCAGACTTTTACTGACTAAAGCCACACCTGAATCTTTCAGTTGCCTTTTGTATTCTAGGACTACGGGTTACCTTTTCAGAAATTCCCCGCGACTCCTACGGTTTTGCTGGCATCTCTTTGAGGCACGCGTAGAACACGCCATCGACTTGGCCTTGGTCGAAACCGGACAGCCGGGCGGCTAGATACCTATTGCACGTCGTCATCAAGCCTATGGTGTTTGAGAATCACTTTACGACTTCTAACGCCCGATGATCTTTCAATTCTTATGTTGTAAAAATTAAAATACGGACAGCGTTTTTAATTTTTCATGGCACTCTAATTAAAGCCTGCTGTAGTCTATACCCTACCAAATGTTACTTATTTTTTTTTTTGTATTATTGATAAGCTCGCACGTGATTACTATCTCACCTCATGATAAACGATGGAGCACGCTTGCCAAAAAGTAACCTGTTCACTCTTGACTTAAATAACCCTAGATTGTAGAGCAATCAGGAAATACAGACCGAGTGTTAAAACTCAGTGATCACCAAGTTATGTTCTCGGTCTGTAAATGCGGGAGATAGCGCCGGTATTTATTTTATAGGCTGCCAATTTAAAACCAGGAATGTAACCAATGAAGGCGCAATGTTTAAATTGCTAACAAGATGGCAATTTTATTTGCATAATGCAAGCATTTCTATCTCCACTTTAACAACGAAAATTTTGTTTTAAGCAAATTGAAGCCTCAAAATTGAGCGATTTAATGAGGTTCGGAGCTTAGGAGGTTTTCTTTTGGAAGTGGGTCTAATTTGAAATAACATATTCAAGCGGGAAAATTTTAACAATGAAGTGGCTTAACCTGGTTTAGAGGTAAGTGAATTAGGTAAAGCGGGAGGGAATAAAGAGTTTTGGCACTCACATGTTATTAAAGGGAGGTGTGTCAAGGAAGAGTGTGCCTACTCGCCTGAAAAAATATTTATTTTCGGAGAACTTCGCTTTTTGATAAAGTAACCATTTATTTTTTAACTCAAACTGGGACATGGGTTTATATATAAGTAGGTACGCCAGTAACAAATTAACAATGGCAATAAACATAACTTTTTTACCGACTTCAAAAAGGAGGAGGTTCTTTATTCAGCTGAAGTATTTTTTTATGTATGGTCACCTATATCTTGGTCAATTGGGGACCGATTTTGAAAACTATTTTGTTGGATTGAAAGGTTATACTGCCAAGTTGGTCCCATAGAAATATTGTTATGATCTGATCATGAACTTCGAAGATATGGAACAGAACTCCATATAGGATGACAGAAGAACTGTCGTAACAAGTAAAATTGTTTTATTTTTATACGTGTAGTCGGTGACTGAAAGAAAAGAAGGATATATCGAACTGATCTGATGATGGAGCCGGAAGGTAAATTAATGTTATCTAACAGTGTTTGCGATTATTAGAATTGTAATGAGATTCTCTCTGCCTATAAGCTATTTATGTTTGTCTAAACTAGTCTAAAGGGTACTTTTTAGTGGTTGTAACCTGGTGGCGGTTTATTCAATATTCATATTTTAATTATTTAAAAAAGAACCCTCTGGCAGTACTAAATTGTACCGCATGTGTCTGACAAGACCCATAATTTTAAATTTTCATGCGTTTTTTAGAAAATGATACTATTTTGCATCCTGGAGCTTTATTAAGAGGCAAGGTGCCCGAGAACGGGACAGTCTCGTTCAAAACGGGCCGCATGGTCACTTTAGTTTTTAATAAAATCAGAATGTATCATTTAATGGATTACCTGCTCGGTATGTACGCAGAACACCTTCAAATATTTATGAAATAGAAATCAACACAACTCACACGCCACACTTAACTTTATTAGATTAGTAGTTTGTAAAGTAACACATACAATATTAATAAAACTACGGCCTTCCGAACTTAGTTCTGACTACCTCATTAGTGTAATGACACTAATGACCCCCAAAAGCAAAAACCGCAATAACTTTATCATCTTTATTTATTTATGATTAGCTGCCATGAACCCCGGGGCCCTGGAACGAAGGCAAAGAAGGAACAGGAGTGGATTTTAGTTAGTAAAAGTCTGACATTTCTCTCTCCGCCCAGGAGCAGGAAAAGTCTCTCAGATCTTGAGTATCTATGGCTGGTACCAACAAAAAAGACACAAGAACATACTTACTTAATCAGCCTTTTTAATGTTCCCACTGCTGGGACTCCGGCCTCTCTCTCTAGGAGAAGGAATGGGCCGTAATCAACCACGTGGGCCCAGTGCGGGTTGGTAACACAAAAACATAGGAACTAAAAAAATCGGAATCCTGCATCGCGCAATTAGAGTTCTACATAAATACAACATCCCGAAATAATCAATAGGACAGTTACCCAGATTAGACATAATATCCGTCTGGTCATAGGATACTTCCGTTTCAAAAGAGGCGTTGTAAGTCCCACATCATGTTCCTCATACCTACAAAAGTGAATTAATATGTTCCAATTATATCGCTCTGAGAGTAGGTATAGTTTAGGACTCGCCTTGGGTTTGTTTTTACCTTTCGTAAATCTCCGATACACAGTGTTTATTTATTTAATAATTTTTTTTTGGCTTTGATACTAAGTCCTTTAAGCCGCATCTTTGTATGAATATAGTTACTTTGTTTACTATTAGAACATGGATATATGTAACTAATGTTATTGTAGTATTTGGCAGCAAATGTATCGAGTCAGCCTTCTTGGCAAACGTCGCTAAGAACTACAATCAAATCTTCTGATCTCTACTGATATCACGCCTCTCAATGATTCCAAGTATTGTTCAGTTGTGCAGAAATTGACATACTAAACTACAGCAATTTTACAAAACAATACCTTAACGAATGATCAAAACCGCTACTGAACTTCACTCGGAAAAATCACGCCAAAAACTCTCACGAAACGTTTAAAATTTTAAAAAAAGTTCGTTCTCTTTACCATTTCTTAACAGTTTTTTTTTATTCGAGGTATCTTAATTACTTTTATAAAAGAAAAACAGAACAAGGACAGCTTTGCCGCATTACTACTGTACTAAACATCGTCGGAACCGTTCACAAATCACTGGAAATAAAACCGAAAAATACCAGTTATAAACCGAATATTCTCAGTTCTACAGAATAGGGCTGCTATAATAAATAACTTACGTTCCGGGTATTTTGGGCGAATATTTTCGAGTGAAGTTCAATTGCTGTTTAAATTATTTGCAGATTGATTCCTAGATGATATTATGATGTAAAAATTGGTGTAGTTTTATATCTCAAGAGTCTACGCAGCTAGACAATATGTGGAATCATTGCAACAGGCGTGATTTCGATAAAAATGGAGCTGAGAATTTTGTTGTAGCTTTGACTACCTCAACGAAGTTTGCCGAAACTTTGACTTGATACTTTTGATGTGAAGTACTACCTACAAAAAACATTCGAATTTTTACATCCATGTTCTAATGGTAAACAAATGAACTATTCATACGAAGAAGACTTATTTATCCAACCCAAAAACATTTAAAAAAAATACTTTGGTTCACAAATCACTGGAACTGGAACCGTTTAGGTAATAATGGGTGTTAACCAAGAATTTCCAGTTCCGCAGAATAATGCTGCTGTAATAATAACTTAAGTACTTACCGTACTGAACTCCTAGTCAATTACCGTCACTTGTTTAAGGGAGTATTTTTTTTAATAAAGGTGCTTCCAAACACAACTCCGTACTACGTAGTTACTTTAACTTTTACAGAATATGGTGGAACGAAATTAGTTCGTGTACACGTAAAATGTTCGGCAAAAGTTTCTGAAATGTTTTTTTTTTATATTTCGTGTTCTTTTGCTGGCTGTAATTATCGCGCAATTTAAAAGTGTTTTTTATTAATTCAGTTGCTCATTTATCATTATTTTTTAAATAGCTAAGTGACTTTGATGTTGGACTTCGTAAACGAAGGAAGTAAACTTTTCCTTTCTCTGCTTTTAATGGTTCTTAATGTGACTTTAATGTGCGCCAAAATAATCTATTACACTTCTTTAAACATCGAAGTAAAGTCCTTCGTAAAATTTTTTTTACGTCGGAAACCATTACTGTCCCCGCAAACTGGCTTCCGAAAAACGCCGCTTCAAGCTTCATTTTGAGGCGGCCTTTTTTGTGGCTCGTGTGCGGCGGTGCCGCCACAAAGAAACGCAGCGGTTTCAAGCTTCACCGGACATAAGAGGTGTCGCGCGTTTCAGCTGGTTTTTGCGGCCGCTTCTAGCTTTTTTTTGTGGCCGCTTCTAGCGTTTTTTTGTGGCGGCGTTTTTTTGAGGCCCGTGTGCGGGGACAGTTAAGTAACTTCTCCTGCTCTGAGTGGAACTAGATGGCGTATCAGACTTTTAATGTCAAACCCTTCTTCAGTTACATTTTACGCTCCTTGTAAAAAGTTTTAAAATAGTTGTCTGGTTAACCTATGGGTATAAAAATCAAGCATGAGAATTTACGTGAAGTAAGTACTCTTTTTATGTACCTTGATTACCTGATACCTGAAAATTGGCCGTCTAAGCAAGCTAGGAGATAGGCATGCGTTTTTAGTACATACTAACCGTACTCAATCGTCCACATTTCCTTCGCCAGAAAATACGTGACGTCTAGCTTCCCTGTGATCTTGGACTAGAAGTAAACTGAAAGAACACAAATGTATTTTAGTCAGTCAAAATCTTTCGCTCTATCTAGAGCAAGAGTAGTTATGTCATAATTTTCCCATAACACAAATAAAAAATCGAGTATCAAATCACACACTGCACAAATCCTGGAATTAAAACCACATATACTCACTCCATTTAAAAAACTTCAATGGAAATTTCAGCCAAACCTTCCCATTCCTTTTGTTCATAAGAACATCTGACATGGCCAGGCTTGGCGTTGGTATTTCGCCGCGTTTTTGACAGGACATAAAAAGTGACATGGTGACAAATTCCCGGTGACGTTCACTCAGCGGGAGCCTCCCTAATAGGATCACTGTGAGGGCTCCATAAATAATGCCCTCTTGAGTTTACAAGGACACGGCACAAAATTCGAGGAAATGATAATTTCTAAATTGTGCCACTTCCATATTTATTTTGTTTACATCTTACGACTTGAGTTTTTTATTACAAAAATACAACCTTTTTTGGGTGGATTCGCTCCTTTGATATATCTTACAAGATCCTTACAACAATGAAATGAAAAAAAATATTCGCACAATAATTCTAGTCAGCCATATTATCGCTTACCATCAGGTGTTACTGCTCAGGTCACGAGTGGTCAAACGCGAGCTTACCCATATTAAAAGCTTCACCCGTGTACGTAATATATAGCCTATGTCAC
Source organism: Mythimna albipuncta (assembly GCA_929112965.1). Classification (NCBI taxonomy): domain Eukaryota; kingdom Metazoa; phylum Arthropoda; class Insecta; order Lepidoptera; family Noctuidae; genus Mythimna; species Mythimna albipuncta. Next base: position 8,184,648 of record OV815973.1, read on the forward strand.
TCAGGAATAAAGTAGCTTTCTATCAATGAAAAAAGTTTAGCAATCGGACCCGTACTTTTAGAGATTAGGTACGTGGTTTATTTTGTGATTCTACCGCAAGGGAAAGGTTTAACTAAAAATAAAAATCTTTTTACAAAAAAAATATAACCAACTTCAACGTTAAAAAAACTTTGAAGTGAACAAAGTGAAGGACTTTGTTTTATAATAGGTATGTAAGGACTATAAGTTGTGTACCTACATAGATTTATAGTAATACTATCTTCTGCCAGCGGCTAGAAGGAGTAGAAGTCGGTTACTCCGCATAAACTTAAGACCCCCGTTTTACCCCCTTAAGGGTGGAGTTTCGTAAAATCCGGTATTAGCGGTGTGTTCCTATAATAATAATAATAATATTCCACAACTACCACACAACGCCGTCTAGTCCCAAGCTAAGCAAAGCTTGTGTTATGGGTACTAGACAACTGATTAACATAGATAAATTACACCCAGACACAGAACAAATGATCATGCTCATCATATAAACATTTGTCCTGGGTGGGAATCGAACCCACGACCACCGGCATAGCAGCCAGGCATAGGCAACAGGCCAGTCAACTATAAGGAATCTATCGGCCAAATTTTAAGTTTGTAGGTAGGTGTTATATTTTCTGAGATTTCGTGAATAATAAGTGAGTTATATTTCGCTTTTACATATATAGATTTAACGACCTTTGTTGACCAAGAGTCCCCCAATGACCTATGTTGACCGGTCAGAGAGGACATTGACGGGCCACAAGATTGATGAATACTAAGATATTTTTAGAAGAAAAAGGGAGGACTAATATTTCTATCACTTTGATATCAAACCACGCTTTGAATAAATAAAGAATTTAATCCCAATAAAAAAATAACATAGTTGAGATGAATACTACTAATCTACGAAATTATTTGAATTTCATAGATTAGTAGTTTCTAAGTTTTTTGTAGGTAATTTCGGATAGCATGGAAACAAAAATAATATTTGCGTTAACAACATTTGTGAACTTACACAACTGCACTCATTAAAGCTATCATCATAACTTTCTAACTTACAGGCAAGGTAAAGCGACAAGTTTTTATTAAAATAAACGACAGCTTAGCTCTTTTCTAAGTTAGAGAGTTATGTTAATGATTTTAATGAGTATAATTGTGTAAATACGTACATCTCATTATCACATACATAATTTACTGTTTTACGCACTAGTGCGGAAAATTGCTGGCACTCGCTTTGCTTCAATTAAGGTTGGGCGTTAAGCGACCCCCACGAGTCGCCCGGCACCCTCCGTTTATTTATTTCTTCGTAAGTGTATTAAAAAACGTCGTTAGATACGCATGGAAAATAACTGCAGGACACAGTTCCATGACACCCTCACCCACAGCTTGAGCGACTTTCTCCATTAGTATCAAAATATACTATGTTACCTTACTATTCGATACTGTATTGCAAATTACATAAAATGTACGATTTTAATTTCACTTCCCTTTTTTTATGGTAGGAAAAAATCATGCATTGACATCCCCCGCTCTTGGGAGGAGCGGGAGATAGTGTCAGACTCTTACTGACTAAAAGACCCACCCCGTTCCTTCTAGCCTTCATACCGGGGCTCGAGCGCCCTTTCGGATAACCCTGGCCCCAGTAGGCTTCGACCCGGCTGGGTCCCTGCTGTTTCACTAATTTCACTTCCCTGAAGACTTCACTATAATGCAATATAATCCTACAAAGCTAATGAAACTGAGTACCTCATAGGAAATCAGATTCGTTCAAGGATTACAGACTGCCAAGCATGGTTACTGGCGGCAACGTTGCAGTGTAATTTGAGAGGGGCTTTGTAGAGCATTGGACTGCGATGAGCTGAGTGGATTTGATTGAAACGAGGCTGACAGGCTTGCTCGTCCGTCCCAATAAAAGCAATATGTTGATCAGCTTTTTTATCATGGACCTGTGTACTGGCCAAAGTTGGTTACCTGGTCAACTTGAAAATAACATACTTTTAATAAATAATTTAATAACAGGCTTCTTAACCCATCGATACAAGACTAACATACTTATAGGTACACCATAATTTTTAATTAGTAAAAAAACGAAATTCCAAAATTGTCCACGAATATTTGTCATAATTTGTAAATCTAATATAATAAAGAGGTAAAGTTTGTTTTTTTGTTTGTAGGAGTTAATTTCTGGAAGTACTGGTCCGATTGCTAAAATTTTTCACCGATAGAAAGCTGCTTTATCCCTGAGTAACATATATTTTATTCACGCGGACGAAGTCGCGGGCAAAAGCTAGTTCATAATAAAACAATCATTCATAACGATTGCTACTAGAAAATACTACGCGCAGTGATTTTTCCATTTTGATCGCCATTCACAAATTCACAAATCAAAAGCATAAATTGAGTGGCATTAAGGGATATAAATAAATGCTAATAACTTTGCAGTTTATGAATATTATTTATTGAGACTTTACTTACTTATATAACAATACCTTTTATAATATGCTTTTTAAATTTTTGTACAAATTAAAAATTTGTGGATATACAACAGATGTTGACTGGTCATTAGCAAGCTGTCGAACAGTCATTTTCACTGATGAGACATTTTCCAAGTGTACATTTTTTGTTCACAAACTGTAAACTGATTTCGTGAAAATAAATGTTCGATCGTGCCGTTTTCGTTGCCCAATTTATATAGTCCATCGTCATTTTTATCGAAGATTGTTAACAAAATATTCCTAAAATCGCCTCGCCCTCTGTCTGCTTCCGATATCTTTACTGTTACTGTATCGCCACATGTTTACCCCCGCGCGTCCATCGAGTACATTTTTAGCCGTTTCGTTTCGCTAAAGATGAAAAGTCATGAAACAAATTAACATGATATCGTACATTAGCCGGTCCTCGAAGATAAACCTAAGTTTAGCCTGCTAATCTTAAGTTTATGTTCACACCTATCTTTAGCCGTAACATAAAGATTAAATACAAATTATCATTAGTAAATAAGTTTACTTCGTGCTGTTCTGTGGCACTAGACCGCAGCGGCGACAAAACACTACGCTGTGCGGCCTGTCTACTTTCAACATGAAGGGCAGAAAAGTGTTCGGGACTCGCAATACGAACGTCTTGAAACTGTTGTGCCGATGCGACTTCAGTAGCTGTATCCTCAGTGCGTAATTCGTCTAAACAAAACTTAACGCTGCAAGGCAAACTTTAGTTTCAAATTCATCGTTTCGTATCCTTACCCCATGTAACTTGGGATCGGCACGACACGCTTTTGTCTTCCATTCTGTATTGTCAACGGTCACGCTATCATTAACACCCTTTCCTTTGATATCACTTCTCACAGAATCTGTCGTTCTTTAGTTTAACTTCAGTTTATGCAAGCCTAATTTGCTACCTTCTAAAATAGTTCCACCAAGACTCTACACGCATACATAATGCCTCGTGATCTTCCAAAGGTCATTAGCTATCCGATCTTAACATACAAAGGCCCAAACTTTGGTTAAATTCTCGAATAATTAGTACTACATAACTTGCTCAAAGTGCGCCTAACATCAAGCAAAGCACTTCCTCTTCAGTTTAAAATCGATCTAACGAGACTTTAACTACAACGTCAATAGTTAAGAGGCCTTTTACAAAAAAACGCGAAATTGCAAGTGTTCGACGTTGAAATTGTATGTTTTACGTTCGTTAAATGAAATAACAATTATTGTCAAAAATAGTTTGTTTTCTCTACTATATTAACTATTTAACCGATTTTAGATAACTTGTTTAATTATTTAGTAATAAACTTTCTTCCGTTGCATGTTTAGGCAAAAACTCACGGAGACGTGATTTGGCAGCTCTAATTTGGAGATTCTACTGAATATCTACCACCAAAACTAATATTAATTAGCTGTCAAATATCCTTAACTTCAAAAATTATTGAGTAGTTTTGGGTTAAATGCCTTTTGTGTAAAAAAATAAAAAATCTACATAATTCAATTATCGACCGAAAAGGCTTCGAAACAAGCCCCAATATCTCCAAAGTTCTACATTATTTAGGCGTAAAATTTATACCAAAATAATCAACAACATTTGCTTAAACTATAGTATTATTTTTATTTTTTTAATCGCTACTATTATTTTGTAATTAAATAAATAAAAATACTATATATTTCACTGCGCCAGCCATCCGCGACTAGTACCGCGCGAGCGCTTGTCGAGGTCGGACCTATGTCAGTTTATTTCCCGCGCGCCTTCGTTCCGATACTAACATTGTGTGCGCCGATTGTCGCGTAGACGCTACCGCATTGCTGTTGTGTGCGTGTGAACTACGAACGCCGTTTTTGATCTTTGTATTTATTTTCTAACGGTATTCATTATGTGCAAAGTTCACACATTATTAGTATACCAGATAGTCGCGATTGGAACGAAGTTCCTTATCGTGCATTGTGAAAGGGGGGGCTAGAAAAGTTGATTTATATATATATCAACTTTTCGATATGGGTGTCTTTTTCATGATTTTCGAGGGTGTTGAAGCCGATAGTTCTGTCAAAATGTGAATCCAAGATGGCGGTTCCAAGAAATTATGTACTTTTTGATATGGGTGTCGTTTTCATGTTTTTCAAGGATGTTGAAACCGATAGTACTGTCAAAATATAAATCCAAGATGGCGGTTCCAAGAAATTATGTACTTTTTGATATGGGTGTCGTTTTCATGGTTTTCGAGGGTGTTGAAACCGATAGTACTGTCAAAATATAAATCCAAGATGGCGGTTGCAAGAAATTATCTACTTTTTCGATATGGGTGTCGTTTTCATGTTTTTCGAGGATGTTGAAACCGATAGTACTGTCAAAATATAAATCCAAGATGGCGGTTCCGAGAAATTATGTACTTTTTGATATGGGTGTCGTTTTCATGGTTTTCGAGGGTGTTGAAACCGATAGTACTGTCAAAATATAAATCCAAGATGGCGGTTGCAAGAAATTATCTACTTTTTCGATATTGGTGTCTTTTTCATGTTTTTCGAGGATGTTGAAACCGATAGTACTGTCAAAATATAAATCCAAGATGGCGGCTGCAAAAAATATTAAATTTTTCGTTATGGGTGTCGTTTTCATGGTTTTCGAGGGTGTTGAAACCGATAGTACTCTCAAAATATAAATTCAAGATGGCAGCTGCAAGAAATTATCAACTTTTTCGTCATGGGTGTCGTTTTCGTGGTTTTCGAGGGTGTTGAAAACGATTGTACTGTCAAAATGTAAATTCAAGATGGTGGCTGCAATAAATTATCAACTTTTTCGATATGGGTGTCTTTTTCATGGTTTTTGAGATTGTTGAAGCCGATAGTGCTGTCAAAATGTAAATCTAAGATGGCGGCTGTCAGAAATTATCAACTTTTTCGTCATGAGTATCGTTTTCATGGTTTCGAAGATGTTGAAATAGTGCTGTCAAAATGTACATAAAATAGGATAGTATTTTTTTGGAACGAAGTTATGCGACTACGATAAAATAAATAAATGAATGGTTTGAATAGGTATGTTGAAAATAGTATCATTGAAGTGACCTGATGATGATGATGGAGCCGGAAGATAGGCACCGGAACTCCGTAATTAATCAATACATTGATTAATTACGGAGTTCCTACCTACCCGTGTTTGGGCTTATTAGAATTGTCATGAGATGCACTTTGGCTATAAGGTACTATCGAACTAATCTGATGATGATGATGGAGCCGGAAGGTAGACACGGGAACTTCATAATAAAACAATGTATCCAAGCAGGGTTTGAGTTAATTGGAGTCGCCACGAGAAAAAGGTACTCTGGCTGTAAGTGTATTTCCACTAAAAAGTGTGAAATAAAAAAACTTTTTACAAAAATAAATAACCGACTTCACTAAAAAGAAACACTAAAATCATCAAAATCATTTTAATTTCGGAAGTCGGTGTTAGATAAGAAACAGACAATATCGAGAAACACCGAATTCCGAAATTAAAATGTTTTTGATGGTTTTAGTGTTTTTTTTTTATTGTAAAAAGTTTTTTAATTTAAAAACTTCCAAAAATAATGTTGACATGAATGTCAATTTAGGTGCGGTTTCGGTGGCGATAATAACTGGCATTGGACTTTCAAATCTAAATGAACTGTCTGCTTCGATGGATTTGCCTACCTTACCTTTCCGGTTATTCAGCAAATGCCATGACAAAGTAGCAAAAATGTGGAAGAAAACTGCAGAAATAACAATGACACAAGCGGTTGAAAAAGAAGCTGAAGCTGCAAAACTGCGTGGTGATGTTAACAGTGCGGGTATACCTACTTTATGATATGATAAATATCTGATTTTGGAGCTAAATCATATTTACGTGAAGACCTTTGAAATGATACCAAACACGACGTTATATCTTTCTTTTTTATAATGGATAGGCTTGCTTTGTACGTATAGGGTGTCCACCATGTATCGGTGGCGCAACGCCGTACGTCTTGTGGTCCGATGATGAAAAGGACTTGGCGGAATTAAATTGTGTAACTCTAGTGCACACTCCCCGAAGTGTAAACCATAGAAAACAGACAGGCTAGCAACTCGGCGTCGATGCTAAAGACTTTGGAGTTTTGACTTCACAAGAACATCATTGCCATCTTCTTGGCACGCTTTTCAATAGACTCTAGTGCATCCAGATGGTATTAGGCTGACCTATCCCAACGATGAGAGCAGTACTCCATACACGATCAAACTTGCGCTTGATAGAGGTTGAGCAGCTGTTTCGGGGTGAAATACCGTCTCACCTTTGATAAGATCCCCAATTTTTTGGCAGCTAGTTGGGCTTTTGCCTCGATGTAGGAGCCGAAATTAAAGGTAGACGATAGCGTTACCTCAAGAAGTTCAATGTGGTCGGTAATTGGCACGGTTACACCCCGGAAAGATGGAGCCGGGTGGAATTGGCTCCGTTCAGTGGAGAAAAGACACGCCTGGGTTTTCGTCACATTAAACTTGACCAGATTGGCATCGCCCCATTCTGAGACTGCCTCTAAGGATGAGTTCAAGCGTTCAACCATAGCTTCTCGAAATGACTGGATCTGTGACCCACTAGCTCGTGCGTTAGACACATATCTCTCAGCAACAGTGCTGTCGTCTGCATACCCAAAAGTTTCGGGTTTAAGTAGGTCATTTATGTGCAGCAAAAACAGTGATGCCGAGAATACCGACCCTTGAGGAACTCCGGCATTAATATCCATTTGACCGGACGAGCATCCATCAATTACCACTCGGATGGATCGATCCCTCAAGAAGTCTGCGATCCAATCACACAGACCAGTGGGTAGACCGAAGGAAGGAAGTTTAGCAATAAGGCTTTCGTGCCAGACCCTATCGAAGACCTTCGAGATATCAAGGGACACGGCAAGCGCTTCCCCATGCTTCTCAATGACCTCGCTCCAGATGTGAATGGCATACGTTAGAAGGTCCCCAGTAGCCCGATTTTGATGAAAGCCGTATTGCTGGTCGCTGAGGATGTCGTTAGCTTCCAGGTGTGCTAGAAGTTTCCTGTTAATTACCCGTTCCATACTCTTACAGAGGATGGACGTAGGTCAGCTCTACTGCCCTTCTTGGGCACAGGCTGCACTAGGTTTGCTTTCTCCTCAGCGGTGTGGGCCAGTGTCCCGTCGGGACTCAGTAGTGGCGGAAGTGAGGGACGGCAGAAGTTCGATTCAACCGACTTTTCCAGGGACCAAAACGCTTTACTACCAGCGGCGTATGAAGCAAGTTTGTTCCCTATTCGGCTAATGTGGTCGAACCGAGACTTTCTCAACATCTTTTTGCACGAATTGGCAGCCCTGTTAAAGGCCTTCTTCTTAAGAGTCACGTCACTGGCTTTGCGCATACGAGCATCGGCCCAAGCTTGGTATGCCGCATGTTTTTTCGTGTCGGCGCCAAACCAAGTTCGAACTTGGTCCGACATTGCTACGTCAGAGTATGGGATGTAGTACTCCATTCCCTGTCGTAACACATGTGTCACGGCATCAGCGCACGACGATGCATCCTTCGAAGAAAAGCAAGTGGGCTGCCAAGGATATCATGCGAAGAAAGACCGCTTGTCATCTCAATCTGCTGACCTGTATCGCCAAACCCACTGAGTTCCTCTAGGACTAGGATCGGGCGAGGAGTAGATAGACACAGATTTAACCAGATAGTGGTCAGAACTGCCTAAAGGCGAAGATATCGACACTAAGTAGCGGTCTGGATCTGTGGTCATTAGAAGGTCCAAGCAATTGGTTGTGTGCGAATCCACATCAGGTACCCTCGTTCCCCCTAGACCAGCTGGGTGAGATTCAATTCCAGCGCTAGCTTCCGCATCTCACGACCAGCATGATCTGTGCACTGGTATGGGAAAAGCCACTCTTGGTGGTGCGCATTAAAGTCCCCCAGTAACACCAGTTGGGCGGAAGGTTACCGCTGCTGAGCCGCATCTGCCGCCTCACTCAGATGCTGTGTGAGCCCGGACGTCTCCACTATGCGAACGGTAAACACAAGCGTAGATTATTTTATCTAGGCCTGTGGCGACCAAAGCCCAAAGCGTTGAGAACCTGGAGTCTTCAAGATTGCGGAGACGCCGATAGCAGATGTCGTCCCGGGCATACATACATACGCCCGCGAGTGGTTTGAAGTTGTGCTCCAAGGTAAACCCTGGGTATGAAAGATACGACATGTCGGACGGACCTCTGATCTGCGTCTCCGTAAGGAATAGTAGAGCTAGTTTTTTCAGTCTCCAGGTGGTGATGGACTGCAACGAGATTTAAGTGCAGACCTCGTATATTTGAGAGGTGCACTTTATGAGAGAGGGCAGCCGCTGTTTAACTGTACTCTTTCCATTCCTTTTTATAATTTGAGAGTGAATGGAGGAGAGGAGAAGGAAGTGAAATGGGCAGCCACGCTGCTAACCTTCAGGCACGCACTGAAAGGACGACATCATTAGGAGACTATCTTTTTTTTTACATAAAACTTTTAGACCACGAGAGGGCGCCACATTGTTTTTTGATATTTTTGCAAAGTACCGGTGAAGCCCTTTCAAATGATATTAAACACGGTGTATTTATCTTAACATTTATCACATTATCTTTTGTCCGCTAGAGGGCGTCACTTTGAATTTGAGCAACATATTGGAAATACACAACTTAAGCCCTTTCAAATGATACCAAACACGGCGTATTTATCTCCATTTTTATTTTTAACACATTACTTTTTGTCCGCTAGAGGGCGCCATATCGTTTTTTGTGACACGTCACACAGCATATGTTCAGCGAACGATTAAGACTGTTCTAACGATACCTCATATGTCGAGTTCTGATAAGTAGATTAGGAGCTATAAGGAACAAATGAACATACTCACAAACATACATACATACATAGCCTGTCAAAATCGTAAGTTCCCTCCGTTGTCGGGTAATAATTAAAAAAATACTCTCTTCATTCTTCTCTTTCTATAATTAATATATTTGTTAATTAAATATATTATATTAATAATATTTAATTTTCTGTGAAATTGTTACTACGAGTATTTTGGTGAACAATAAAGTTTATTCTATTCTATTACATTTGGTTGATTTATTTATTAGAATACGTTGCAGCAACCATACTACTATAATATATACAATTAATACTAATGCTATTGACTGTAGATATTATAATCGATTACTGCATAACAATTAAAAAAAGTATGTAAACATGGTTCATAAAAAATAATATAAGAAAAATCAATTAATATAAATTCATTTTATAAAATTGAAATAACACGTCAACAATTTCCACCTACTAACCTTCATCCTAAGAAACCTTAAGTTAAGTATGGAAAATCCAGATCGTTTAGCCGCCGTATTAAGTGCGAGCGAGAAGTATGAATGAAAGTATCGGTGGCGCAGTTAGCCGTCCGCTCGAGCGCTCGGTGCGTAAAATACCTAAACTTGCGTAAAGCCGAAACGTAAAAGGACTCTTAAATGAACTTGTGTAAACTTAAATGAACTCAAACAGAAAATTTATAGTTTTTAGTTTAATCTCAGATTGTACATAGGTAAATGACTTAATAATGCTAAAAAACGTTTATTTCGGAACTTGCCATATTTTGTTAGACACAATTTAAACTAAAATATTTTATTTTATTCCACGAAATTTAATTCAGTGACAATTGTAATTCAATTTAATATGTAATTTATTTTATGGGAACAATAACAAATTACTGATTTCTGAACTAACATAGAGTATGTAGATAGGTATGTAAGTATCTTGCTTATGGTGGCACGTGGTCATTCGGTTCCCTTTAAAATAATTGAACTGAGTGAAGCTGATGAACGTGTTATGCCCGTGAACGGGTGCCATCGGTTGAGACTGGTCATCTCTTGGCTGCCAGTGGCTTAATTCGGTTTCTATTTTAAATTACATTAAAAAAAATTATATAACTTATTATTATTACGTATCTACCTACATTGTGCTCACATATTAGAAGCGACAAGAAATATGTAACCAAGATCTATGTAACTCATAATATGTTTTAAAAAGAGTCTCCATGGAGTTTCTTGCACGTTCTTCTCCATACAGATCTACGCTTTGGAACGTGCAATTTAGCTTCACTTTTCTTGGACTGAACGACATTTGACTATTCAAAAGTGCCTGCAAATGGTCTATTTGAAATAAATGATTTTGATTTTGATTGATTTTGAAGTAGTATAGGTCCACATATAATGTGAACCTATACTCACCGATAAATTATTATTATTTATTATTAAACTTAGAACTAGTGTTAGTAACATAAAGAACAAATAGGTTCTTATTTTTTAAGCTGGGTGAGACCACGTCGAACCTAGGGAATGTTTATCGGTACCTAACCGATAGTCCTGTCAGCTAATGAATTAATAGCCACAAATCTCGACAAACACTTAGGAGGTTCCTGTTGGGCAGATGGATTAAGTGCTTGATTAGAAGTAGTCGTCGACGGCGCGTGCTGTTCCCGCGCACCTCAATGAGTTGTCAGCAACAGCAGGGGCCCAGCCGGGTCGAAGCTGGGGCCAGGATTATCCGAAAGGGCGCTCGAGCCCCGGTATGAAGGCTTGAAGGAACGAGATGGGTTTTTTATTCAGTAAGAGTCTGACACTATCTCCCGCTCCGCCCAAGAGCGGGGGTTGTCATTGGATGATTTTTCCCATAGAAAAAAAATCATCTTCATCACCATCATCATTTCAGTGGAAAAACGTGGTCTATTAGACATAGCCCTTCTCCAAGTGTCACAACAACGAACGGTTTCGTCTCGCATCCAACGGATTTCCGCGTTCACCAGTTCATCAGGCCACCTTGTGGAAGGCTTTTCAACGTTGGTTGCTACTCGAGAACCTTTCCGCCCCATTGGTATTTGATACGGCTCATATTTTTAAGAGATTCCTCCTTCAGGAACTCTGACCGCCTCGTCAGCTGCTTGAACCCTGCTTTCCCCATGTTTGTATATACAAAAAATAAATACATTTATGAGTTGCAGTGGGTACGCGTCCACATCACCATTATCAAAGTCATTAAAGATGCCTGACTGGCATATTATATCATTAAGGCGAATAGTCCCTTGAACCATCTGGCCGAAATTATGTGAACAACTCTCGCACTCGCCTAGGCGGCAGTACGCTAATCTGTGCATTTATTTGCAGCCAGCATCGCCCGGGAAGCGCTTTAAATCCATTTTCTCTGCGAGATATTGATTGATTTACATATGCAATGTTCACTTTGAAGAATATTTAACCACCAATTTTTATGTGTAAAAATGTTTCTAAAGATCCAAGCCGTTTCGAAGGAGTAGGGAAAAGTTGCGAAATTGTTAAATATTTTTTTTGACAAAAGTATTAATTGCAGGAAAAAATCTATAATAAACATATATTTTTTTCAAACCAATTGACCTAGCCGTTACGGAGGAGTAGGCCTCAGAAAATCACTGTTTTATGGCACTTTTTAGGCGCTTGGCCCTTAATGCCAGTCTTCATGACGATAGCGAAGGCAATGCTAATTCTTTCGCTGTAGAACGAACCAGTCTACTTTTTTAAAACAAATAACTTCTTCGGCTCTGGGTGGTGTGAGAGGGTCAGACTTTTACTGATTAAAACCCACCTGTTTTCCTTCAATTACCTTTACGTTCCACGGTAACTTTTTCGAACGTTCCCGCAGCGAGCCAACCCTGTGATAGTGTAACTTCAATAGTTTAATGAATTTATAAACTAACTCCAGTGGAAAATTGCTGGCATTTAGTTTAATCTTACATTTAAATTGTGTTGAACAATCAGTGAAGATATTATCGCAACTATGTGGCTTCAATCGTGCTTAGTTTTGATTTTGTAGAATGCTTAAGCCCGTAATATATCATCAGGTTCAGCAAATTTTCTATTAAAGTTTGCAGACAGCGTAATGAATAAAGTTACATGTAGACGGAATTATTAATTTGGTTATCAATTTTTAATTTTTAATGGATGGATTTAATTCATTAACCCCAAGCGAACCCCAGCGTTCGATTTCTCATTGTCTTCACTTATTTATTTATTAGAACTAAATGTACCACAAATGTACAAAGGCGGACTTAATGCCTTAGGCATTCTCTACCAGTCAAACTAGGGTGGTGAAGAGAAAACATGGCAGGTGCATTAAAAAAAAAGAAAGAAAAATAAGATTAATAAGGTACATATATATATAAATAAAATAGACATAGGTACATACATATTTAATATAATATATACCTACATAAATATTTATATAAAGTAAAAGAAGGGTGGGTTTTTGAAACGACTCCGCTAATTGTTCTGAAAGTAATGCCGCAACTTTGTTTTTTTTTTGTTTTGTTTGGGCTGGTGGCCGTCCTGATGTCGAGAGGAAGCGCATTCCACAGAATCTCTTTCTACTGTGTCTCTATGATAGTTGAAGATTGCTACATGAGTTATATAGAGATGTCTTTTATTCTTCGTCACCGAACAGATGCACTACATGGTGCACAACAAATTTATTCAATACTTTAGATTCCATGCAAGAAATTAAATCAGTAATATAGTATTGAACCACCTCTATCTACTGCAAAGAAATTTTAGGCACTTTATTATTCGTAGAGCATTGTTGACTTCTGACTGTACAAAATAATAATCATTTAAACAATAGGTGTAGGGTAAATCTGTACCTACTATGTAATAAAATACATGTAAATCTGCTGCACAAACGCATGTCGAACAATTATGATAGTTCAAAAAAATAGTTACATTTCTGCAAAAAACTCTGCACTGTGCGGCAGCTAACATTCCATAAGTTCTCTGCTCTCTAGATAGATGGCGTTGGGTGTCTCTTTGATGGTTCTATAGATTTTTAAAAGCAGTGTCGCCTACTAACACCGCTGCACCGGTACGCTGATCTGCCCGGGTTAAAATGGTAAGTGTTTTTGCACACTAGTTCAAAGCTTTATTTTTTCGAGGTGCTTCAAGCACCTACGGGTAGTAATTAGGTCCTTGTTTTACCAGCGGTAAGATTTAGGTCCAAGTTCACCTTTAGGAATCAATATCAAGGCATGATTGCATTGGTGTGAAATCAAAAAGCTACTGGGAAAATGTTTATGATACATATTAGAAGAGATAGTAGGAAATGAGAGTCTTTTTATCATCATAAACCTGACTTCCATACAAATTGTAAAATGTTGAACTGAAACCGTAACGATGGGCACGCCATAATTATGTCGGTAAGTCCTCCCTTTAAGAAGAGGCTGGAAATACGTCACGGCGTCCTCACTTTCCGCTTGATGCAGATCCTCACTGTACGTGGATAGTTCGGGAAGTTCCTGCAACTGAATTGAGCGGAAAAAACGCCCGGGTATGTCCATTGTGTAGATCACCCGGTGGACACGATGGAGCACACGGTGAAGGTGTGCCCTGCTTGGGTGGAGCACCATCGTGTCCTCGAGGGGGTGATCGGCGGCAACAACCACTTACGCCGGGCCCTGATGCAGGCCATGGTCAGAAGTGAAGAGGAATAGCAGGCGGTAGCCTACTTGTGCGTAACAGTAACTGCTAACGAAGGAGGCGGCCGCACGCATGGAAGAACGGCCTTCCTTACCTTCCAGTCGCCGGGATCTCGACCCCGATTTCCAGACATCATCGCAGCCGTCCGATAACCCTACCTCAAAGAAATATCAGTAAAACCGTAGGAGTCCAGTGGGGCCGAAGTCTAGTAGGGCAGAGACTCAGAGAGAGAGGGTGCTCCCACTCTGCCCTAGAGCAAGAGAAGTCATTCTATGAATTCGAATGATTTTGACTGGCCTCATCTAGCATTAATTGACGAAAAAAAAATTACGTGTAAAAGTGTTTTTATAAAACCTACTAGCAAAATAAAGGTCATTTATCATTTTCATCTCAAAAAAAAAGTTGTTGATATTAATTTGAAAAAGCAAAACCTTCATAAATACCGTGAATTCTATGTAACAGTGTAACAAACGCACGTTTCTTTCCAATTAGCTATACAGAAAGTTGTTCTTATTAAGAATGATATAATCTCAGCTTATGAAAAGAATCCTGATTAGGGATGAGACTTCTCGTATTATTACGATAGCCTACGACGTATGTATTTGTTTCTCAGAAGTGTCTATTTATGACAGCTGTTAATTTAGTCCTATTCAAATAAAGCAAATATAAGTTTTGCGCAATAAGAAGTAAAAGTAATAATCCTCACATCACATCGCGCTAATATTATAAAGCAAAGTTTGTGAGTGTGTATATTTATGTACTTGATACTTCTTTACGTTTCTAAACGGATTTGGATGAAAATTTTAATAATTTTCTAATTTCATGTGCTTGAAGCTGCTGGCAATATTGTAAAGGAGAAAGTTTGTATGTGCGTGTGTTTTTTACCTACTTCTTTATGCTAAAATAACTAAACGTATTTATAATCTGCCTAATAAGTCAACCGACTTGGGAATTTTTCTTTCGTATATATAATTAGAGACACAATTAAAAAGTTATTGTGTCTCGCGTCGATCCACGTTCTGGACATACAACGGGTTAATAATTTAAAAAATATATATATTCGATACTTTGTATAAAGTTCTTCTATTAGTAAACAATGATCAAGATCTCTTAATCGACCTTGATTATTGAACTAGAGTAGACTACATCAGATTTCATTTTACTTTTAATAATTACCCAAGTCGGTTGACTTATTAGACAGACTCTAGATGAAATTTGGTACACGGGTAGACCATGTTTTGGAATAGTACATAGACTATTTTTCATCCCGGAAGTAGATTTCCTTAGGATGATTTTCCTTTTACTTTTTCGGGCGAAGCTGCGGGCAGAAACAAGTATTAAGTACAACTAAGTATAGAATAAGGTAAGTGTGTAGAAGATATTAGTATGTTAGGAATAAGGTAACATTTCCGTCTATTATGTGGAGAATATTAATATTCGAAGTGAAAAGTTGTCATGAAATTCTTTGCACAGATTAACCGCAATAGGTATAGTATTGAAAGCAGAATATGTAATATAAATGATCTATAGAACGCTAAGAATTTTCTAGACTACATGATTATAAGGAACCTTAAATTCTGATATATACCTTTAGGTCTATCTTCCTGTGAGTGCTTTGCTGCGAAATCTCCGATGACCTCAGGAAGAAGTTGACCATATCTACGTGAATGTCGTTTGATAGGTGGTTTTTTTTTAATGGTGGGGAAAATCATCCAATGACAACCCCCGCTCTTGGGCGGAGCGGAAGATAGTGTCAGGCTCTTACTGACTAAAAGTCCACCCCGTTCCTTCGTGTCGTTCGTATCGGGACCGAGCTTCCCTTTCGGATAACTCTGGCCCCAGTAAGCTTCGACCCGGCTGGGCCCCTGCTATTGCTGACAGCTCCTTGAGGCGCGCGGGAACTGTGCGCGCCGTCTACGACTTGGGCTCGGTCCGGACAGTTACCGGACGGTCGGACAGCGAGCAACCCATTGTTTGATCGGTGGTCGGGGCGCTTGTTCGGTCGTACAGACTGTCGAAGGCGCAAAGTGTGGTTCTGGAACATAAACGGCAACTGAAGGACTGTTAGTCTGGGTTTTAGTTGGTAATAGTTTGACTTCCTGCTCCATTTAGAGCAGAAAATGGCATTAGATGACTTCCCGCCTTAAAAAAAACGATGTCCAGTGAGGACCTGCATCATGCGGGAGGTGAAAACGCCATGACGCCTGTCCAGTCACTCCTCAAAGATTGGACTTACTACCATAATTGCGATGTGCCCATAGAAATGCTGGCTCGCGTCATGCTTGTGAACGGGCGCCATCAGTTGATACTCGTCATCTCTTAGCTGCCAGTGATTTCATAAAATTTCTATTTTTTTTTTTATTACTTTGTGCTCACATAATAGAAGCGACAAGAAATATATAAGTAACCAAGATTAATGTAGAGTCTGTCTAATAAGTTAAACGACTTTGGTAATTATTAGGATTTAATGAAATCTGAAGGAGTCAACACGGGTTCAATAATCAAGGTTGATTAAGAAATAGAGATCATGGTTTACTAACAGAAGAACCTTATAAAAAGTACCGAATATTTGTATTTTTTAAATGATTAAATATTATACAAAATTCCTAAGTCGGTTGACTTATTAGACAGACTATAAATACTAATAAGATTTAAAAGAGTGTCCATGGAGTTTATTGCACGTTATTCTCCTTAGAGATCTACGCTCTGGAACGTGCAATTTAGCTTTACTTTTTCTTTTTTAACTGACCGACACTTTGATAATTCAAAAGTGCCTGTAATTGGTCTATTTGAAATAAACGTTTCTGATTTATTTATTTTTCCTTATTATTAAGAATAAATTTAATTAATAATTGATTACAATCTAGCTAAAAGACTAATTAATAAGTTATTTAACTCTAATTTATTTTTATACGGTTTTGTTTAAAATAAGAATAGCGTCCTTTAGCACTTAGGGTGAGTTTAGAGTCCGATATTGAAAAAAAAAACACTTTGTTCATGTGTTATATGTAGGTATAGCACAATATTGATCACTATTATAGATGCATACAATGCACTGATGTGGGGGAGTGAATGCACAGATTGCATCCTCGTAACTCGTTCGAGATTTACCTACCCACTTTATTTTATTGTTATTATTTTTTTTTTTTAACCAATTTTTACACATTTACGCTAAAACCCTATTTTTTATGGCTTATGTGCCTAAACCATATATATATGTATGTATATTATTTCAGTACCTATCCATCACTAATAAATACATTATATTGAACCCCAAAACCAGTTTTGCGTCCGTTGCGTCACAAGGTTCAGTTGAAAACCAGCGTCAGGCACTAGTTGTCTGGCAATCATGCTGAACTGGACCTATTTTGGTGCAGCCATGAGGCACACAACAACTGTATTTTTTTTTTTTTCTTTTTTTTTTTTATTGCTCTTTTTGATTCTTTTACTTTTGATACGTGTTTTTTTTTGTTTATTATTGTGTTTGGGCCTTGTGCTGTACCAAATAAATTATTTTTCTTTCTTTCTTTCTTTCTTTCTTTTTCTTATTATACACTAATTTTAAACACTGCACTAACTCAAAAGGTTTAGTTCTCTTTAGTCTACCCACTAGGTCCGTATTGTCTAACAGCTGCATAGCCTCAACATTCACGTGTCGGTCAAGTCTGTGTTCGTGGGCTTCAGCAAATTTTTGAATGATGGTGGTGACGAGTTCCAATTTCTGATTTCTAAAATTAGATATTGCGCCAAAAAACTCCTCCGCACCGCTAACCCACTTAGGTCTTAGACTACTAAATAAAAAGTTACAATTCCTACTGTGTTCGACCTTAGCAACTTAACATTCAGCTATTCATTGAAAAACAAGTCTATATTCATGTTAGTTTTACTTTCAAAGCTAGTTTTAATGTTGTTCGCTAGCGTACATTCTGAGCCTGCTTCTATTATGAGTGAAACTTATAAGTTACGGGTGCGATATGAGGACTGTTACCAGTAACTTGCTTATTTAATGTTGTTGTTCCATAATGCAGACAATGTATGTTTCTATCTGTGTTTTAGTTTTTAATTTAAAACTACAATATTTTTTTTTATTGAGTATAATTTATTATAATACATACGTACATAAAAAACTTAAATACTAAATAAACTATTTATACTAAAACCTAAATATGTACATAAATATAATACAAAATGACAAAGTACGCTCAATAATATTTCAATAATTAAATTATGAAGACTGCACGATACGGATTTCCTCTAAGTCCCTCTTTGAGGAGTAGTTGGAGAGGTGGCACGGTGTCCTCATCTTCTTATGGCACAGGTTCCTCACCGAACGTGGTAAGTTCGGGAGGTTCCAGTTCCTGATTGAAGCGTAAGAAAGCCCAGATGTTACTACTGCCGGACATGGAGGAGCATAAGGTGGAGACGTAAACGCTTGGGCGGCGCTTTGCGGAACACCCAGAGGACACGGTGGAGCTTAAGGTGGAGGCGTGCCCCACATGGTCGGAACACGACTATATCCTAGTGCAGGCGATCGGAGGCGGCGAATTTTTGGCGCCGGGCCCTAGTGCAGACCATGGTCTGTATCGAGAGAGAGTGGGATACGGTCGCATCTTTCGAAGGAGGCGGCCGCAAGGGTGAGCAAACGTACATACACATACTGCGACAGAAGACGCCCGACGAAGACGGGCGCCTGGAACTGCAGAACAATATCCAGCCGCTTGACACGTGCTTGCGGACGACGAGTATTGAGTACCTCTCCGTACGCTCGTCCTATAAGGACCGAGCCCGAGTCATTGAGGGCGCGTTGTGTTCCATGCGTGCCTCAAAGAGATTTCAGCAAAACGCAGGAGCCCAGCAGGACCGATGCTTGCTAGGGCCATGGGGCAAAGTATGAAAGAGATACTCGTGGTCTTACAATGCAAAAAGTAACTGAAAGAACATGGGTGTGGTTTCAGTAAGTAAAATTCTGACACGCTCTCTCGCTTCACCGTAGAGCGGCAGAAGTCATTCAATGATGTTCCAACTCAAAAAAAAGATACGAATTGTCGCTTAAAAATCGAAAAGTGGTTGAAAAACTTATAAGACACGTAGATAATTGTACAAACACTAGAATTACTACAATAACCAGTAGTATAGTAGTAGTAGTGGTAGGCCCTAACTCTTCCTTTTGCTCCATCCAGAGCGTAAGGAAATATTTGATGATTTCCCACACAAAAGAAAATAGTTGTGAAAATATCTAGTTCAAACTCTGCGGTCCTGCAACGAAGGTAAAAAAGAAAGAAAGAAAAGCGTTTATTTGTACCTCACACATAAGTACATTTAAAATGTTAAAATCAGTAGAATTAAGGTACAATAAAAAACTTAACAACAGATAACAGTTTTTAGATAACTTTAAAATCTGTGACAGGTCAAAAAGGCGCCCAACTCAGCACATGCTGCGATATTTAAAAAGATAAATAACGCAGCGCTGGTATTCTGTTAGGGCTTTAATAATTGTTAGGGATTAAATAAACTACATAATATATATAGGTATCGGAACTAAATAATAAAAAAGAATATAGATTTTCGTCAGTTAAAGTCTGACGCGCACTTTCGCTTCACACTAAAGTGGGAGAAGTCGTTGGATGGTTTCCCATCAAAGAAAAATAAAAGAGACGGCACCCTGAGCCTGGGCACTACTGGCACAGTCCTAGTTACAGCTACTCTGCCAATGTAATCATGTTTTATAGTTCCAGTATTTATTAAAGTACCTATATAAGCCCTGAACACGACAAGATACCGTTCAAGATTTGGTACACAATTTGTTTTCTTTCCTATTAAACGTCCCAAGCTTCGTACGCATCCCACAATATCTTTGATCTTTTGGCAACTATTTATGTATGATACATAAATTGCCAGAATAAAATTCGCGTCCTCGCATGGCCTTCAGACTAAGAACCTTGGAGAAAAATCAAAGAATTTGCTTTCCTTTGTCTTATTTCTAAAATATTCTCTAGAGATGGCATAAGAAAAAATCGAGACATCAAAAAAACGATGACGTAGCAAATTTAAGTTGAAACCCATCAAGGAATTGTATTATGAGTAAATAAATAAAATAACAGCAGAAGAGCAGTGGTGGACGAGTGGTAGCGGCCCCGACTTACGAGTTGTAGGTCGTGGGTTCGAACCCAACCAGGCGCATTACTTTGTGTAATTTATTTCATCACCACTGCTCTCAAAACAGTGAAGGAAAACATCGTGAGGAAACCGGCATGTCCTAGAACCAAAAATTCGAAGACATGTGACATTCACCAACACGCACTGGACCCGCGTGGTGGATTACGGCCCACTCACTCTCCTAGAGAGAGGAGGCTTGAGTCCCAACAGTGGGAGCATTAAAAAGGCTGGTGATGAAATAAAATAAATATATGAATATAGAAATTTTCTGTGATCTAATTTTTGGTCCAGTTTTCTTTTTAAGCTGAATACAGCTTTGTTTATTTCAGTATCGGAGCGTAATCCATCATCTATCTGAAAACCGACGATTCGGTCTGAAAGGAAGAATCTATTTAGGCTTTACGTTTATAAGATATAATTTGTGGCCCGAGATGCCTGATAATAATATAATGTATTATTTATTCCCTTTATTATTTTAACCACGTAAAAGAAAACGTTTATAAGGATAAAAAATTAGTAGCCCACCAGCATCGGGAATAGAGTCCAAGCTACCGATCAGGCCGCTACCGGTGGTCAGGGCTCCTGAGAGAGGAATCTTCTAACAATGCGGGTCGTTTTCAGAAGTAGGTACTGCTTTCTCTATCAAGCTCTTGATCCAACTGCCTAACGCGAGCCCTCTCAGATGTTGATTGAGGCTCTTTTACGGCAAGCTATCCATTACTCACTGTCCAGAAGCCCATGATCGGAAATCGCTCTACGACTCCCGATACCTGGGACGTCCCAGGTCCGGGTCTCCAGCAGGGAAGGTAACGTATCCTAAGACATAACTAGGTACTTATGGTATTGTTTAAGGTATAATTTATAAGAGCAAAGCAAAACTAAAAGGTGCACCATATAATTTTGGCTCTATCTATGAGCATAAGGCTATATTCCAGCATGTTCGCTGTATCGCGCACAGATAGCTTTGATGCCACGTGGTGCAAAAAGACAGCATCACTACTGAGCAGACTGCGTGGCAGCAGCAGCAGCATCCTACAAATGTCAGCTTGTAAGTTTGACAGCGTGTGGAACCTTACCCAGAAGACTAAGTCATCGTCACCATCAACGATTGCATCACTGCTTACCATCAGGTGGGATCGCAGTCAAGCACTAGTTTATATCAGATAAAAAAAGTTTTAGTTATTAGTCTAACATAGTGTTAGTGTTAGTTAAATTGATATTGTTTCTTTATTATTGTTCTGTACTTAAATTTTAATTACATCTAATTTTTAAATTAAAAAATACCTACTAAGAATTTAGGTACGCATTTGTGAATGTTGTGCACGCCTGTAATTGGTTGGTTTGCACTGTACAATCTGCATGTTTAACGGGAAAATATTGTAACATTTGTACATCGAAGGACTGGAACAATTTGCCTGCTGTGGTCTTTCCTTCCAAGTAAAATAAAAGTGTATTCAAGACTAGAGTGAATAAGCTGTTAATAAATTAGTACGCTCTAACGTAGTAGTACGTACTCTTAATAAATTAGTAAGATCCGTGATGGCAACTGCAATCATTGATGGTGAACATCAATGATTACAGTTGCCATCACAGATATTGAGCGGCTGCGCAGAAGTCAAATATTCAGTTTTTTTAGTGGTGCGAAGTGAGACGCGGGGTCGGGGAGTGTCAATGATTGGCTCGCCACTCCTAATTCGTTCCCTGCGTTGCTGTATAATAATAATAATAATCAGGTGGGGTCGCACTCAATCACTCGCTTATATCATTAAACAAAACATATTTTTAAGTACACCTCAGCCTTACTCCATAGTTTTAAAAGAACTAAAAACAAACTATTCACAGTTCCAAATAAAATATTTTTGTGTCGCGTTGAATCTTCCCAGTGACTTCTGCTAAACGAAGCAAGAAATGATAAAAACTGCACACACAAGACGTTTGGCCACCGTTGTTGGCACCAGATATAATTTATCGGAGCAAGGTTTAATATGAACTTTTTAGTATGAAATACCGCTGCGAGAGTATAATAACATATCTTATCGGTTATTTTGAAGAGGAAACTGGCATCGAGCCTGAATTCCACTCGATTTAAGAGATTGGTGAAGTGGAGATGTTTTACAAGTTGCCTAAATTGAATTGGATATAGGATACAGAACATGAATAACTTAAAATAATATGGTTTGAGACATTATCCAATAACTCCTGCCGCTCTGAGTAGGGTGAGAGGGAGTGTCAGCCTGTGCTTCTTCAGGTGCCCTTTGCGTTCCACAGTCACGGTGACTGTTTTGAACAATGCTGCAGTTCTGGCGGCGAAGAGCTCTTGCGTCCGGCAATTGTTCAGGCTATAGTATGGAATGATGGAGAATGGGAGGCGGTCACTTCTTTCTCCGAAGGAATAATGCAAGCAAGGAGGCGGCCGAAACCATGAGGCAAATGTAACGACCCCCTCAAGAGACGCAGGAAGATTTCCGGCCACCTTAGGAGCGAATTTGGATCTGAAGGGGCACTGTGTCACATTCCCTCTCGTTCCGCCCAAAGCGAGAAGAGATATTTGATAATTTTCTACCTCAAAAAAAGTCCATTTCGATTCTTGCAAGCATCAGGAACGACGCGATATGAGCGATGCGGGCGATTCAGAGTTATTTAAATGCACAGGTTTTATAAGATGATTTTTCACCAAAAAAAATAGCTTTTAGGATAGAGGATAGAGACGAGGGAGAACCTCGCTTCGCATCATTAGTAGAAGCGAAAACTTTGATTTAAAAGAGGATACCCTTTCAATTTTTACTTTTTTTGAGATTTTTTTATTCAGAAATTCCCCTTGGCCCTAGCGGGTATCAGCTCTGCTGGACCTCTATTGACATCTCTTTGGGAGCCGAGTGAAACATAACGAGAAGTCCATATCCTATTTCACTCGTTATTACGACTTTATTAAAAGTAGAAACGCTGCTCTCAAAATGATGAAGGAAAACATCTTGAGGAATTGAAAATTGGAAGACATGACATCTACTAGCCTGCACTAAGCCCGCGTGAGGGTTTTGGCCCATTCCCTCCTTTAAAGACGAGGCCTGAGTCCCAACAGTGAGAACAACAAAAGGCTGATTGTGCTTTAGCTTATAAAAGTAGAATTATTGGGTCCCATTAAAACTTATTGCGTCCCATTAAACGCTAGGCGACATCGCGGCAGACTAAGGTGAAGGTGAAAATATGAACTGGACCGCTATCGGAGAGACTGGTCCGCAATGGCTGAGGACAGACGTGTGTGGAAAAGAGAGAGGTAGGCTTTCGCCCAACAGTGGGACATAATAGGCTAACTAACTTATAAAAGTAGAAAGCTATTCTATTAGCCCCAGTACCCACACAAAGTCGATATTGGCTATCAGTTACTGTATCGGAAGGTTAAGCCTGGAAACAGTAAGCGTAACTAAGTGAGTAAACTAGTTGTAAGTTGTAGTATTACCCACCGCTTTGTTAATCGGATCAAAAGTTTGCCTGTATATACTGCTCTCATGAATCAGCTGCGAAAAAGAGATAGTACTATAAGTTTTGCATATAGTACAGGATACGGTTAAGAACGACCTTCACCGGTTTGTTTAATGGATGAAACCTATTTTATGATAAATTTAGTATATTAAATAATATAACGCGGGTGGGTTGCTTGATAAATTCCTGGCCAAACAATTTTTTTTTTTTTTTAATGCACCGGTGTGTTTAACGAATAAATTTAATACTAACCGAAAGAGTGAAGCCTTTAGAACATAAAAATGTTGGGTTGCCTATTTGTTTCCTGGCATAGCTATGGGTTGTCAGGTATAAACAGGTATGCATAAACAGGTGTATTTTTTTTTTATACAACATATTCTATATCAAAATAAACGCTGTTTCATTACTAATACGATGTTATAGTGTAGTCTGCAAAAAAATCTGGTATGGATAACGGTTGTGCATTTTTCTAAAAATAAAATAAATTTTCAATTTTTAATTATTAATAGTCTGGCCAGGAATTTCTTAGGCAACCCACCCGCGTTATTTTATTTAATACACTAAATTTATAATAAAATACGTTTCATCCATTAAACAGACCGGTGAAGGTCGTTCTTAATCGGATCTTAGACTAATAGCTTCATTTCTCTCTTCTAAACATTTAACTGGAATAAATCAATATTCCCAATTAGGAAATTGAGTCATAAGTTAACCTTTTGAACACCGTAATTAGAGACAATATAAAGACAATGGGAGAGCGAACGCCGACGTTCACTCGGGGTTGCACTGAAATTTTACCTAAATGCACTTTTCTTTTTTATGGTGGGTAAAAAATCATCCAGTGACATCCCCCGCTCTTGGGCGGAGTGGGAGATAGTGTCAGACTCTTACTGACTAAAAGACCCACCCCGTTCCTTCTAGCCTTCATACTGAGGCTCGAGCGCTCTTTCGGATAACCAGTAGGCTTCGACCTGGCTGGGTCCCTGCTGTTGCTGACAACTCTTTGAGGCGCGCGGGAACAGTGCGCGCCGTCGATGACTTGGGCTTGGTCCGGATAGTTACCGGACGGCTGGACAGCGGGCTACCCATTGCTCACTGTCCACAAGCCCGCACCTACGGTGCCCGGAAATTGGACCTAAATGCACTTATGTAGTTGTTTTTTTTAAACAAATTAGTTCGACAAGTGCTCAGCATAAAGCTGCAATAGAGAAATCACTTTACTAATCATTTTACAGGAAAAAAGATTTAGTAAAAATCTAGTAGGTGAGTTGCCCACTTAGCCTGGTGTGTGTTTTTTTTTTAATTGATATAAACTAGCTTGACTACGATCCCATCTGATGGTAAGTTGTAATACAATCGTTGAAGGTAAGGCGCACTAGTTTATTGAGAGCCTATTAACTATAACCTTAAAGACACCTAAATTATAATCGTACGGGAAGACCGCAGCAGGCAAATTGTTCCAGTCCCTCAATGTGCGCGTTATAAATGAAGAGGCGAAACGCTTGTTCCGGACCGCAGTTCGTCGGGTGGTCCGATGGTAAAAATGAGATGGTGGAATCAAGTCATGCAATTCCTGCGCACACTCTCCAAAATGCTCGACCACGCTTCGCCGCCGTTTCGTGTGTTATTCACGTAAGTTTATTCCACACATACTGTAATGACCATAGTGTATTGAGACGCCTTGGTGATATTTTTTTTGAGGTGGTAAATCATCTGACGGTTTCTCTCGCTCTAGGGTGGAGTGGGGGGCGAGTCAGAATTTTAGTGAGTAAAACCATACCCGCCTCCTTCAGTTGCACTTTGCGTTCTAAGACTACGGGTTTCCTTTTCAGAAAATCCCCGCAGCCTTGGTGGACATCGGCCCTGCTGGACCTAGGATCTCTTTCAAGAGCGCGTAGTATTCTACGCACCGTTGATGATTTGGGCTCCGTCCGGACGATTTCCGGACGATCAAACGACGGGCCACCCATTACTCGTCATCCGCAAGCGTGCCCCCATCGTGGCTGGCAGTCGGAGCCGCGATCACGGCGGCTGGGGTGATGTAGGTAGTCCGACTATCAATGAGATGAGGCAGATGTAGGTACTCGAAATTCATTCGTTTCAACCGCTATTGTTTCAACATCAATTCAATATTCATTTGTTGCGACCAACATGAAGCCCTATTGTTTCGGTTCCATTAATATGATTATTTTGTACAAAATATTTTGTATGGAATTTGCGGAAATGCGGGAACCGAGTCGATTATTTACAATACGCGATATCATTTTTTTTTTTTCGTAATGAATACGTTTGACGTGCTTTTATAATTCAATGCATTGTTTTGTATTGGAAATATTTATTCTGTGAAAGATGAGCTTTTATACATGTTTTCCTACTATCAGAACAAACTGAAATTGCCATTTCTGCATACAGCAGAGAGAGTGGAGAGAGAGAGAGAGCAGTGGTAGCCGAGTGGTAATAGCCCCGATTTACGATTTACGATTTGTAGGTCGCGGGATCGAACCCAGCCAGGCGCATTACCTTGTATAATTTATTTCATCACAACTGATCTCAAAACGGTGAAGGAAAACATCGAGAGGAAACCGGCATGACCTAGAACCAAAAAATCGAAGACATGTGACATTCACCTACCCGCACTGGGGCCGGGTATTGGATTACGCCCCATTCCCTCTCCTAGAGAGGTGAGTCCCAGCAGTGGGAACATTAAGAAGACTGATGATGATAATGATAAATATACCTACGGTAGGAGGGTTTTGCCATTTTACTCATTGAAGAGTAGATCAGACGATTGTAAAGTAGCATTCCAGCCAAGGTGACCTTAGTTTGTGTGTTTGGTATATGTTGCGGCTACAAGGATGTAAACCAAGCGCCTACACGTTCGGTGGTTGGAAAAACGCGCCTACACGTTCGGTGGTTGGAAAAACGCGCCTACACGTTCGGTGGTTGGAAAAACGCGCCTACACGTTCGGTGGTTGGAAAAACGCGCCTACACGTTCGGTGGTTGGAAAAACGCGCCTCCCAACTAAGGGCGTTGAAGGTCATAGATTACAACTGCTGTCTACACGAATTAAAACCAGTAAGAGTTCATCTTGATTGGGACGTTGATTTGCAACTATCTGGTCACCCCTTTATTTTCGCTTTGGATTACCATACGATATTTATACCTCCAACGCAGTAAAATACTTCCTATGAGCTGCTCTTCTAATACTTGTTTTTTTTTTTTCGGGTATATTGTCTTTCCACAACATTTGATTGACTGATAAAGAATGCCTAAAGCCGGGCACAGACAATGCGAGGCATGCGTCGCGAATGGTTCGTCACACATGCCTCAACCTGGGGCATACGACGGTAAATTTATGCGTGCGTCCCGAACGACATATGCTCAAGCTGAGCACGCAAACCACAACGCACGGTGTTCGTCAGTAGAAAACGCAAACAACACCTGTCTTCCAAACGGAGCGCACGGCTCGTAATGAGGCGGCGTTTACAACGATCATATGACGCGAATGCTCACTGTGAGCACACACGTCCACACAGTCCGAAGCAAGCGAGACGAACCAGTCGCGTCGCACGCCTCGCGATGTCTGTTCGTGGCTTAAAACATTGAGTTTGTCTTTGTAACCGTCATGAGTTCATGACTACATGACGTGCACAACGCGTTCTAAACGTTAATAAATCTTATAAAAAAAGTATTGTTTTTCGTATTTGTATTGTCAATTACTCATATATGTTGGTAGAGTCATCCTAATTTATATTATGTGAACGGATTACTATTTATTTCTTAAAAAAAAAAGAAAACACTTTTAAGCTCATACAAATGCTTTTTTCTCCAGAGCGGAGCGCGAGGGCATTACAGCCTTTTACTGACTAAAACCACACGTATATTCTTTCTTTACCTTGCATTCCAGGACTCCAGGTTTACCTTTCGGTAGCCAACACATGGCCCCTGTAGGCTTCGGCCCTGTTGTTTTGCACCATCGACGACACGGACTCTGTCCGGACGTTTACCGTACGGCCAAACAGCGAGCTCCAAATTGCTCGCTGACCGCAAGCCCATGCCTACAGTGGCTGGAAATCGGGATCTGGATCCCGGTAGCTGGGGCATGAGTATATCCGTTCCCTCACGCGTGCGGCCGCCTTTTTCGCTACAGAGCATGCTTTTGATTCTTTGGGGGTAAATGATCTCGTATATGTAATAAGTCAAAATATTCTACAAATGTAACAAAACATGTATCTTTCACTATTTTTTGTTACATCCCAACAATATTCATGACCTGGCCGACATGTATAATGCAGCACATATCTATAAAAAAAAACCTTTCCATCACGAACCATGACGATATTCCATTACGTATCTCGTATGAAAACTACCATCCCTTTTGACTGGCAGGCTTCAGTTGTATTTGAAAAGATCTCGATAGCAAGAGATTGGATCGTTCGTTTAGCTGTCCCAGTCGACCAGTCAATAGTCTATAAAAAGCGTAAAAGCCTTTGACTATAAAACGGCCTTAAGATAGGTTCACATGGTTTGTTTTATAACTCAGTAGCTAGCGTGACGCAGTGGACAAACACAGTTTACGAGCTGTTAACGTTATCACATAGTGAACCGTGATGCGCCCCGACCGCAAAATAGACAGATACAGAAGACAATCTACATTCAAAGTGCACTCGAGCAACGCACACATAGGCACTGCTCACGGACACGATATCTCGGCTTAATCGCACGGTCGCACTCGTACAGTTCGGCGCAACGCGCTGACGCTAGCGCGATCGCCTAGCCCAGGTATAAAAAGTGGAGTTCATATATGAGATTGACTTCTGCACCTATCTATTTTGTGGCTCGACTCACTCACTATGATTTTATACGAGTAAGAAGAATTAGGTCACGCGGTTGACACGTTTTTAGAACGAGAGGGATCTTTGAATCTTCACTCGATTATTGGCATCAAATGAGACGGAAGGGATATGGAAGGATCGGATCTAATTATATCTCCCTTTACATTATTTACGACGAAGCGACGTCGGTATCATATTCGCACGTTTTTCTCACAATATTATTTTCTGTTATCAACTTTTCTGGGAGATTGTATCCAATTAGCGGCAATACTTTCTGATACAAAAAATGTTCAGAACTTCTGAAAGGATAATTAAGGCTCATTAGATCGAAATTAAGTTCGACGTCGGCAAAGTTGGAAGTTTGCGAAATTCACAACATTAAACAGAACTGAAGGAACTGACTGTTGGTCGGGTGTGTTTCTTTTTTTTATTTTGAAGGAAATGCGATCCATTTAAGCATTAAGCAGAATAATAAATTGGACGGCGCACAATGGTCGGTATTATTGAACTCCAGTCGATGGGGAATCGGTATATAAGCATCTACCATATAAGCGATATGTGTGAGGGTGGAAAGATATTATTTTTTCTCCCCTCTGTGTAATTATTGGTATTTTGGGATGAATCTTGAGTCACCTCGTGACAACGACAAAGGGGGTTAAACGTTGATTTAGTTTGTTTGCTGGAAGGGACTTTGAATAAATTGCTTTATTCGTTTTTCTGCGTTACATAAAAATTTAAACAGATTTACAGTATGGTCAAAATATGCTGGCCACTCTAAAGTTAGGTGTTCCAAACTATGCGAATACCTACTCTAAAAAGCTCGCAATAAGCATTCACCTTCTGATTCTTAAAAAGAATTAGGTACTGCGCAGCCAATTGTTCGAAGTCTCTCAACGAACAGTACAGATAAACTACAAATATGTTTATCTAGGATCGTAGTAGTCACGTCCTGGGGCATTACCATGACGTGTTTTTACTCTATATAGCTGATTCAGAGCCATTCCTTTAACAATTCACTTTAGGTCACAAAATGGATCGCATTAATAGTAGAACTTCGAAAGTTTATATTGCACTGCAGTGCTACGCTGATACCTAGTATACCTACTACATAATGCTACGGCGTGCTACGAGGCGTTACACCAACCGTACTACATATTGTTACGGAGCATTTTGTAAATACACGTAGACTGTCTAAAAGACTGTTTTTGTGTGAATTTGTGTTCAGCAATAAAGCTTTCAAGAGCATGAGTTCCTTTCGACCTCTATGTCTCTTTTTTTGTGGTGGGAAATCAACTATTAACCTCTCCCACTCAGACTATTACAGACTAAAAACCACACCTGTATTCTTCATTAGCTCTTTGTGTTCTAAGACTACAGGTTTACTTTTCGGGGACGTGGTCGTAAAAGGCAACGGCCCTGCTGGGCTCCTACGGGCTCGATCCTTACTGGGAAGACGAGCTATCTCGATTGCATGTAGTCCACATAGTCACACCTACGGTGGCTGGTCGGTCTGATCTACAATAGACCTTTAATTTCATTACTATTCATGAGCTCTTTTCCAAATGCCAAATCTGAATTTCTAATGAGTTACCTACATATTATTATACTAACCATTCATTGGTCTGAAATACCTTCATTTTGCCTTACCTATATTCCTTCTTCATAAAATAAACAGGCCAGCTCCAATTGTTACTAACCATAGTACCTTCAACGACACACTCAGAAGTTCAATATTTGTACAAAGTCGCGTACAGACATCGCGAGGCGTGCGTCGCGAATGGTTCATCTCGCATGCTTCGGGCTGTGTGGACGTATGTGCTCACAGTGAGCATTCGCGTCATACGATCGTTGCGAACGCCGCCTCAGTACAAACCGTGCGCTCCGTGTGGACTGACAGGTGTTGTTTGCGTTTTCTACTGACGAACACCGTGCGCGGTGATTTGCGCGCTCAGCTTGAGCATGTCATTTGGTACGCACGCATAAATGTACCGTCGTATGCCTCACGTTGAGGCATGCGTGACGAACCATTCACGACGCACGCCTCGCTATATCTGACCGCGGCTTTAGGTCCCCGTCTTTGTATCATTTCCAAGTACCGTCTCCATGTTATAGGGTAGCTTGGTTTTGATACCGGCACCTTCGTGAGGGCTTATATTACCCAATACATTAGGTTTATTGATCGTTCGATGGACGCGTTTATTTTCGAGGGATCTTTGTAATAATGGCGGTGTTGGCTAGGAGAATACATCATCTGGGTGTTGTTTTTTTTTGTAAGAAGTCGTTATTATATTTGACCTCCGTTTGGTTCGGTGTTTCTTCTCAGAGTATGGAAACACTGACCTCTATTGTAAATTTACAATTTACTTATAATTTCATTATGAGACATGGCGGATTAGTATTGATACAGATCTAAATCATATCATGTACCTTGAAACTATTCTTCATAACTTACATTTTACAGTTTAATTTTTGAATATCTTTATTTGAGATGGGAAATTCTTTAATGACTTTTCCCGCCGCTGGAGGGTGTGACAGACTTTTACTGACTAAAACAACACATCTATTCAGGTAGGAACCTACAAATATCAACTATTGACGGCATTGCGCCTCAGTGTCGCACTGTTGCCCGTGCTCAGTCTCCAATACCTCGCACTTTGGCTGCACTAAATGATCTCTTGGATTCTTATCCAACAAACGATCTGTTTGCGGATGAATGGAAGATGATTTTATTGGCATGTCAGAAGTACTGTGAGAGGAATTGATGTACGTGTTGTTTAAATGTTTATACTTTTACTCTTATTTTAGTTACTGTAATTGGTTGTTTAACCGGTGTAATTAATTAAATAAATAAATAAAATAAATAAATTGCCGTGGCCAAATATTGGGCCAGGCAAGGCCTTGACTTGGAGAAGACCACACCTATGTCCCTTCAGGTACCCTTTGCGTTCTAGGACCACATGGTCATCTTTTTTCAGAAGTCACCCCATGACCCTGCCGGGTTTCTACGATTTTGCTGACATCTCTTTAAGGCACGCGTGGAACACTCCCGGCCATCGACGACTCGGGCTAGATCTGGATGATTACAAGGAGGCCGGACGGCGAACTACCCATTGCTTGTCGTCCGCAAGGCCGCGCCTACAGTGGCTGATAGTCGGAGCCTTTCTCTCACACGAGATCACACCATACATTTTAACATCTGTGTGAATATTTGTTTTTTTGCTTATGAGCATGAGCTCATGTATTCTTCGAAATAATAAACCAGTAAACCAAATAATATTCTGATGCACTTTATTATCTAAATACTTACTTCATACCAACTTCATTTTAAGCGTAGTTGACCAAACAACCGCTCCCCATGCACGGCAAAGTTTAATAACAGAAGAAGGAAGCATTTAATAAAACAGCAAATGAAAATAGGAACTCATTTATTTACATACAAATATTTACACTGTACCAAACGCTTGGTACGCACATAAACAGCATGGCATCTTGAGCAAATATACCTAAGATAATATTATGCGATTATTATGACGTCAACTTACAAATAAAAAAATAAAAAAAAAAACTAAACCATCAAAATTAAAACTATTTTGAGTCTCTTTGAGCGAATCTCAAGCCTTAAGAACTAAGTTAGAAAAGAAAATATAGAGAAACAAATAAGATTTTGGGCAAATTAAATTACTTCAATTTATAAAATATCGCCTACTCGACAGGGGTGCATTGCAGCCCCTTTTAGAAACAATAAAAGCGCCCCCAAGCTCTCAATGTCCGAACGTCAAGGGTTCGAAAATAATTTTCAAGACCATAAGATTTCATCATTATTTTTGGAATGGAATGTTTCATAATACTATATTTTACTTCATATCCTAAATTAATTAAGAAAAGAAAATTCTAATACAAAAATAGTTATAAAAATAGACACAACCGAAATTCATAGAGAACTGAATGTGAAGAAATCCGAAAAGGTAAAGAAACAGATTTTATAAAAAATAAAAATGTTTAAGAGTTGTAACAGCTCTTTGGAATAATTTCAAAATAACCTCAATGTTTGTACGAATTAAAATCTCATTGAATTAATACTACCGCTTTTTTTAAACACTACAATATTGTGACAACCGATTGATTAATATCACAACGCGAGCCCTGCATTTGTTTTGCAATCTCCTAATCACTATTGGCCACATGTTCTAAGAGTTCATAATACTTAGGTTGGAATGTTAACAATTGCTATAAATTCAAGTCGTCATCTGACTCACTCTCGCTAAAATCCTTCAAAGCTTTATGAATCTCTTCCTCAACCTCTATCGCACTCTGCATTTTATCATCTACAGCCAATTTGTTATAGACTACATTTGGTTTGTAATACCCGCCGCAACAGTACCTCTTGGCGACACACGATAACATGAAGTACAAACAGGCAGAACTGACGACGAACAAAACAACAACAAGAGCAACGTTCAGCCTATAGTGCCAATTAGCGTCTTTTATTTGCGACACAACCGTCTTTTGGTAGCAATAGTATTTAGGGTCGGTTTCAGTTTCATTGAAGAGTTGAGCGTCATCTAAACAAGACAAACATTGATTGTTGTGTGGCCCCACGCACGTGGCGCATGTGTAGTGACACGGCAGACACGTGAGAGGGGGCTTAGCGGCGCTCTCGTTAGCTGCAGGCTCCATATCTAAAGCTTCGAGCGCGGTCTGCTTAGGGGCGTCGCCGTACTGTCTTTTCATTATGGCCCCCTCCGAGTAGTATGTCAAATTACGTCTTCTTGAGCTCCTTTCCATTGTAATCTCACTAGCATACGTACCATCTGGACAACGTTTGTAGCATCGACTGGAGTACAAATGCAAGCCCTTCGCGCATTCTAGTGAAAGAAACAGAACAAAGATATTTAATTACATGAGACAACAGAGCGACAGTCCTTCACCACCCAGCACCTCTCCAGCGTCCATGCAGCTTGCGATCTCTTGCCAAATGATGCTGATGCGCGTCCGAGCGAGCCTCGATGTCAGTTCACAGAAAGGGAAGCAAGTTTAGGAAAACTTAGGAAAGGTAACATAGAATCTTGTCACTGATCTCAAATAATTTTGGTCATACATATTTTGTCGAATCATACAGTCGATGAAAACAAACGAATGTTAAAATAGATGTTAACATGCAAAAAGACGTGCACAAAATTAAATGAAATCAGACAGAAAATAATGTTTAATTTCATGTGACGGAAAGAATAGTGAGAAAGAAACTAAAATATTTGATAAAACTGAGAGTGCAGAACTAACTTGACTTGTGATATTAATTAAGCGTGGTTTGCGGTGCAACAGATTAAAGCAAGCTTAGTGTAAGCAAAGCGAAACGTGCAATAAACAAATGTGACAAAAATAAACAAAATAAATCTAATGAAACACAGTTTGTTTTCTTATAACAACACGTAATGCGACTAACTGCTTAAATCTATATCAGAGACAAGACACTATTACAATGTTGACGTCAAAATGAAAACCTGAATAAATTTTGTAATAAAAGATTGTTTTTATTATTTCCCGTTCACATTAGATTCAATATATACAAATTATGCTTCAACATTTACATTAATAGATACAGTTCATTGGGCTGCTACTTAACTTCGAAATCGGTGAACAATTTTACATTTTACACAACTATTACAAAAATGGGCCTTTTTATGATTTCTATTTCATCGAGTGATAGTGAACAGTAGACCAAAATTTTGACTTGGAACCTGCTGAAAATGAAGAGTTAGAAGTGATGATTGAGAAGTATTCTAGATACTTATCTATTTTATTAAAATTACGATAATTTTACTACCAGTCAATGAGAAATCATGAACGTTCAGTCGTTTTCAATTTACAGGTTTGTGAGCAAATTTGTACAAGTCTCCAAATTTATTTATATCGATACATATCTACTTATTATTTACAATTAACTTTATATTGTTCTATGTTATATGGATTGGCAATCTTTGCTATGATCACAACCACAATATGCAATTATGTTAAACCTACAAGTTACGTCCAAATACATGAAAACTACATTCATTTTATGTACCTAGTGTTTATCGTAGCATACTCTCTTTCGAAAGAAAAAGTAGCCTCAAAAATCACAAAAATTAAGCATCATATGTAAGCCCTTTTAAAATAGAATAAACCCGAATTAATTGCAATAATCAATAGGCTTTAATCATTAAAATATACATTAGTATTCTTTACGAACAAAAGCGAAAATTATTTCGTGAAATATTTTTGTATTAAAATCTATTAAAATAATGCTGGCAATTTAGCTTTGCTTTCGCTTATTTTATTTAATAGTAGACTTAATTATAATCATATTTCAGAAATGCTACGACAAACACCAATGAGAATAAGGACAATTTAAACACGAAACTTATTGTAACAGATATGTATTCCTGTTCAAACATACGTAAAGGCGATTTTTTCATAGTAACAGATATAGAAATATAGGTATTTTTCATTAATTAAGAAACTATTTTCAAATATTCATAATAATGATCTTTGATGAATAAACAAAACAGAAATAGCTGCACATAACTCTATAACATGATAATGTAATTCACTGAAAAACATCGCCAGAACGCAGCCTAAAATAAATCATAACATGATTTTTACTTCTAAAATAAATTTATTCTATTACTTTATTATAATTTCTAAATATATTCATTAATAAATAAATTATGTTAAAACACGTGAAGGGCTACAGTAAATGCGCTAACATTTGGTATCATTTTCAAAGTTCAACGTATTTCGAGACGTTTTTTTTTTTTACTTAATAATCAAGCTGCACAGTTAGCTTGAGATAATTTTTAAAGAAAAAAAAATAGCAGCACACTTTCAGACTACACAAAATATAAGTACTGTGAGTAATTTAAAATTCCGATATAATATCAAAATGAGTAAAATTTTGGTCACAGTGCAAAATAAGTACGTAAAATGGGCTTAAGTCTTAACACCACTTATGTAAATATACAGTAAGGCGTCTCCTCCACGAGCGGTTGTCTCGCGACGTGAATTATCGTCACCACTTCATCCTATAACAACTCTATGAACGTGTCTCCACTCGGCGATATTCGCAGATATCGCGTTGATTCGCCGAATGAAATTGACAAGCAATAAGTACGTCAACTCGCAGCGATTTACTCGTTCGTAGAGATGGCGCCTAACGTATTGATTTTAAGAAATCTCTATACATTGTTTACTCATTCTCACTTACACTTTGCAATTACTCGTGAAAAATGGACGTTATCGACTTTGATATCGTAATTATACATTATTATACGTAATTGCACTTGTTTACTAGCTCTTCATTAATATTTTTGCCAATAAAGTGATGGTTTATACAAATGAACATATTTAAATCGTAACACCTAGAAAATTATACTTATTTTTTATTTTAGCTGTCCATTTGCGAGTTTGATGTTTATTTTCCCAAAAGAATCTTACTGTTTTTTTAGGAAGGAGTGTTAAAATGTCGAGTCCAAACGTCGAAAAAGTAATCTCTTGTGTGAAACGGTTTTGTTAAGAGGACTACAGGCGCTAATCTCGAGTTTAATAATGCGCAAAACTATAATTATTACCCATTGCAGTAAACAGAAACAGAAAAATAAATGTTATTCTTAAGAATAAATGCTAGATAGATAGTTTGTTCAGAATATAATACCACTACTTACGAAGCTGCCTCTTAAAATTACTTTTATCGATTAAAAACCGGACTGATAATATACATGCAATAATTCTGATTGTTTGTAAGATTATGTTACAAGTAACATTTTACCGTTATAGTGTTTTGATCTTGTAATCAAATCTTCCACAGATTTTAGTTGGTAAATAGCTAAAATACTTCATATTTTACAATCATTGTGTCTTTACGCATATCTCTATTTTGTATGCAGTCCGAGAGTGACCACACTTTAGGTCCCATAGTCCCCTTAAGTTGTCAATTTTTTATTAATCTAAATCTGTTGTCAAATATCATATCAATTAATTTGCTTGTTTCTTAGATCAATCCCAACTTACAGCTTCAGAATTGCTATATTCTTTCAAAAGTCACTTGATGTTATTTTCTTCACTATAGAGAAATAGATCCTTGTTTTCATAAACGTTTGGTCTTAACATAATAACAAAGCAGCAACTGTTATCTAGTACAATATACCTCTTAACGAACAGTACATAAACCTTAAGTACGAGTCTATGTAGGTACGCGACGCGGCATTATTCGCTAACTATTGGTAAACGTTCTAACTTAAGTGTAACCGAACGCACACCGATTTTGTCTGGTTGTCTGAACACAATCGCTTAGAATATACATAGATCGAGAATTTAGGAAAGATCAGATAGATGATAAGAGATTCATTGAACTTGATAGTAAATCAGTTCAGAGAAGGACGGAAAACGTCAAACTGTTCTTATATACTCTATTCGTGTAAGTACTCTAAAACCTGGATTTGAATGAGAAAGTGTCTACGAGAAATTCTTCTTTTTTATAATATAAGTGCCAATACAGGTTATTTTTATGATAAAGATAATACAAAGAATAAAAAAAGATTTTTAAAAATTCATCCCCAAAAAGCTACAAAATAGGGGTCCGAAGTTTATATGGAGAAGGCTCACATGGGCGAAGCCGCAAGCAGAAGTTGAAGAAGTTATATCTACAAGCTTTTCTTTAATATGCAATGTTTGTATGCGGGGCGAATCTTGCAAATGGATTTTCAAACGTTTACCCCTAACCGATTGAGTTGAAATTCAGTGTACCCATGTTACTTGGATGACAATGCATTATTGTGGTAACATGGAGCTGGTCTGATGATGGAATCGGATAGTGACCATAGGAACTACTGAGCGCAACCATATAACCTCATCGTGTTTGAGATCTTTGGATTGGTCTTGTTCTTGAAACTTTATAAATAGCACAGAATAATCAGCATGCTCTACACATTGAAAGTTTATTTGCTAATAAATTTAAAGACGATTGAGAAAAAAACATTTCGAGGATGAATACGATATTAAAAAAGAAGGAAGTCCCATATATCTATAGAAGTAGCTGCAAATTGAATAGTTTGCCCATTACTGAGTAATCAGTCAAACCTGCTAGGATTAAGACTAAGCCAATAGCCAAACAGTATATTGGAATTTCCAATGAATACAGCCTCCAATCCTGTCAAAGCTCTCTGCTGCCTGTATAAAGCAATACGGCTTTGATTACCGCCAAACTTGCATAGCTGTTGAAAACTGGTCCTTTTGGAAGATGCTCCCGTCATCAAAGCAACGTCTCAAATACCATTATATAGAGAGCCCTCAAGAAAGCCTAATTGTCAGAATTATTCAAGATAGAGCCACTTGGCACATGGAAGTGAAGAGACATGCCCCCCTAGCCAAGTTACGACCACATCGTTTCGATTCACTTGCGTCGAATAGGCCACGGCTCCAATTCCTTTGTTCTGACGTCATCTCAACGCTCAGTCACTTGGCCTACAAGACGCGTTCGACGCAAGAGAATCGAAACGAAACGGTCTTAACTTGGCTAAGGGGGCAGAAGTTCTAAATTGAACTCTTAAAGAGATGGAGCTATATGATTATATAACTACATCCCACTTTCTCGCTCGCACGCCTGATATTTTAACAAAAAATGGGACCAGAGAAGGTAGAAGAAGAAAATTATAAGAATGAGTAGCACTAATATTGCCCATAAGCCATCAGATAAATATTGTCTATAACCGAATATCATCATAATATGTTGGAAATATGCTCCAACTACGAATGAGCGTGGTATTACGCTTGTATGGAAATTCATCCGTCGCCGGCCCCTTATCGATTTTCTCCATTAAATTTTCTGTGTATATTTATGTCTGAGAATAGGTCTAGGCTCTCATTTTTTCTTTTATACATCATTCTTGGTGATCCTTAACACAGATATACACCTATAATGGACACCAGCTCCTCACTACACTTGACTTACAAACTGTAACTTATTTATCATGTAACTTGTATTATGAGGAGAAATAAATAAATATTATTATTAGGTATTCTAATTTTTTTTGCCATTTAAATATAAACGCAAGGCGACATCGCGCCAGCCTAAGGTGAAGGTGGAAAGATGCTAACTACCAGAGGGACTAGCCCGCAGTGGCTGAAGACAGACGTGTGTGGAAAAGGAAGAGAGAGGCCTTCGTCCAGCAGTGGGATATATGGCAGAACAAAGTTTGCCAGGTCTTATAGTGTTACTATAAAAATTAACTTTGACTCATAGACACTCATGGTGCAACCCACTCTTATTATCGTTTTGTTGACACGTTGTCACATGTAGTCGACGTCTCTCGTTCCTAGAAATTCAACTAATAAAAATAGTCTATTTTGTCAGCTAAATTTCTAGGAACGAGAAACTGATGTCATTTTTCATAATCACTCGTAAGATTATGTCATGTTTTGTTCAATTAGTACCTACCTAATTAGCAGTTGTCAGTTTTAATTAGCTTTTAGACTAAACATCTGATCACTTAATGACAATTAAAAGTAGATCCAGACAAAATCGGTGCACAAACGACATCGCTACTTCCCACATTGTGATCGGACAGCAGCTAACGTAACTTAAAAACAAACATATCAATAATAACAGCTTGTACTTATATATAAACCCGGTAAATTTAACTAAAATCACAATGCCTTAGGCGCACGGCAGTACTAGGGAGCCAGCGGGGTGATGGAGGCCGGTGTTAGGCGCCGCAAGCACGGAGCGCGCGGCGGCCGCGGCGCCAGCCCGGCGCGTGCCGACTCTAACCTTACCCTAGCAGTTAGTGCACAATCGCGATTACTTACTCTATGGGGCTGTCTGCGTTGGGAACTGATAGTACAGGACTGTATGCGCAACGCGTCGGCCGCTGACATTAGCATGATGATGAATAGGCACAAACCTAGGCAGTGGAGCGACTGTGGCGCGTGTGTGGCGCAACCCGAAGCGTTGCCCGTGTATTGCCCCGCGCTGCCAGAGTCCACCGCCTCCGGGGGACTGTCTTCGCTTATCTAGTAGATAAAAAAAGTTCGTTAGTTCTAAAAAGTAAATCAGTCGGAGCTTTTTACTTGAAGACGGACACTCAAAGAAATACGGTTTCTTTTAAGATACTTGTACACCTACATAGATGAGTATCTACAATTCAGAGTCTATTAGATGTGCTACGAAGAAAAGTCTGGTATTATTAGCTAATTAATTTAAGTAAAACTAAATCACATAATTAAAAAATGTTTGAG
Source organism: Mythimna albipuncta (assembly GCA_929112965.1). Lineage (NCBI taxonomy): Eukaryota > Metazoa > Arthropoda > Insecta > Lepidoptera > Noctuidae > Mythimna > Mythimna albipuncta. The sequence continues at coordinate 8,224,396 of OV815973.1, forward strand.
AATAACATAACAAATTACCTAAAGCAATATTTCTCAAAATACTCTCGAGGTTTAATATATTAAACCAACATTTAAATACCTAATAGAACTACATAAAGTTGAGCAAAACAACAATCTTCAAACGTTACGATTTTAATTACAAAATAGATCAAACAACCTTTAAGATTTTTACATTTTGTTAAAAACATACACTTTTCATACCATTTATGTGTACAGAATTCTTCGCTCATTTTGCCCATGATCCGAATATCTATATCGAACGAAAATATTTCTTTATTGAAACCATTTACTATTTTTTTTTATAATATCGTATTGTATGTTATAACGTTACTTATTATAGAATCATAATATTTATATCCTAATCCAACTAGCATATATAAACCACTAGTTTTTAATTAGTACAAATACTTTAAGGGCTTATTAGAAAAGGTCTTGTTATTATTTCAGTAGTCTCAAAAAAATAATATTCATAAACAGTAAAGTTATTAGAGTTTATTTATATCCCAAAATATCAATGGATTTTGTGGAAATATTGTACAGGCTGCAAAATTATGAATGAATAAATGACGATCAAAATGGAAAAACATTGCGCGTAGTATTTCCCAGTAGCAATTGATATGAAATGTGGTTGATCAATAACAAAAAATCAATAACGGGTACGGATAAAGCTCCATTTCTTTTTGCATTAATTAAAAAAATAGGGGTGTACATATATATTGCAATTTTGTAGCTGACCCTTCAGTTTCATCCGCATCTTTAGCTACTGCTCCACTCCCGTGGGCCTTAAGCATGATATTATACACTATACAGCTAATCTTTCTTAATAAATCGGTTATCCAACACTAAAAAAAGTTTCACTTCAAACGAGTAGTTTCTGAGATTAGCGCGTTAAAGTAAACAACAAACTCGTCATCTTTATAATGTTAAAATATAGATTAATGTTGATTTAATTTATCGTAGATATCATAGATTAATTACCTTTCAATTACAATAACTTAAAAAAATCTGTGTAAACAAATTCTTGACCAAAAGACTTAATATTAATAATCTTTTAATTTTCCCTCTACACAAAGTATATAGAAAAGTTTCTCCTAAAATAGATAATAATGCACATAATGTATAAACTTTGTGAGAGTCTGGGGTCCATACTAGGATACTCTGAGCGACAGATCAATAGGATCTCACCACAAAATGGCCGATGCTAAATATGTAATTTGTACTGAAACAAAATCTACACAAGTTGAGTAGATAACAAAAAAGAATTTGCACCGAATCCCTAATACTTTCACTCAGACTCGTCCGGTCCTTGCTACCAAATGTTCCAGTAAAGATCTTCGAATGCACATTAAAGAGAGCAACAATCTCCATAAAGACTCTCATTTCATCATCGTATCTCGTTTATCAAATAACGTAAAAACCGTCTGCACAGTATATGAAAGAATTTAAGTATAAACAGTTTTTATAGCAAGAATTGCGGGTGGCGATGTCTTGATGATTTCAAACTAGGGTTGTGATGAACTGAAATATACAATCCGCATAAGTTGAACAAACGCGGAACTTCCGCAAGAAACTCTACTTCTGTAATGTCTTCGCTTCTGTAAGATTTTATCAAAATTAAATAAAAGAAAAATATGCAGACAGAAAATAGTTAATTATGCTAACACAATACTAAGATTGTTTTTAATATCGTGCAGATTTCATCACGCATGCGGGTTTGCCCCACATATTATTGCAAAATGCTTAAAAACGCGACCCGTGTGCATATTCCACGCATTACAACAAATATTTGTGTTGAAATAGAAATTTGCGAGGGTTTCTGTGCAAAGCAATCCCACGTGCGTAAATAAAACCGCGCCATATTAAAAGCACCCTCAGATCAGTAGGTGCAAAGCCCAAATCATTTTGTGCTGAATTATTGAAATAAGTCTCACTCAAATGTCGCCACAATGACCGGTCCAGGCTCAAAACCCACTCCCACCTTTCTACCCTTTATGAGTCACGATAATTCTTTCAAATTTTCCTCTATAGTGGGCGGCCCTATTTCCTTTTTAAATCTACATTAATCTTTTTCAGATATGCCTATAATTTATATTTAAAGAATAGGTACTTAACTAACTATAATGACAATAAAGCCAAGTACATATGCGGATTTAATGCATCAAGGTATGCTCTACCAGTAGTACCAAAAAAGACAACAGTGGTCGGTATGCTCAATAAATAGTATCGTTAAATTATGAAGCTTTTAATAATAAAATACATAATATACTAAAATTATATATTTAACAGAAATTGAAATATAACAATTATGACAATGACCCAACTAAGGTTGAGAGGACGATTTCTAACTCCGTTAAGATGGAAATCGCTACAGCCCTAGACTTGATGAGTTCGAACTGGTGTTCCTGTGGTAGTGAGGGTCGTAAATTTCTGAATCGCGTGAGGATATTAGCCTAGATACAAACGTAGTGGTTTTCCTACCTAATAAATAATCTGGGCTATTAATCTTCGCAGCCGAAATAAATCACAACAGTAGTAATTTTAGTGTAGTAGTATGACATTTATCATTTAGTCTCAAAGGGCCTCGTTATCTTTTCATACAAGTGACTCAAATGTCACACTAATATTATAAAGTCGAAAGTTTATGAGTGTGCATATTTGTTACTTGTTTACGCTTAAACGGCTGAATGGATTTCGATGTAACTTGGGACACGGGAAGACCATATCCTAGAATAGTATAGAGGTTTTTTTTATTACGGGAGTATGTCACCTTGGGATCATTTTCTACTCTCACGCGCGCGATACTGCTGACAGCAGCTAGTGGCAAATATATTACCCTTATACTTGTGATCCGTCACACAGGATATCCTAGTATGGACTCCAGACTCTCACAAAGTTTTTTTTTGCATCATTGTATATTTTATATGAAACTTTTTGTACTGTACCTTTGTGAAGAGTGAAATAAAGATGATTATTATTATTTATTATTATATTTATACAGGGTTATTTGAAAAACACTAGCAACCTCTTAGGTGCTAGTTAAGAACATCATAAACAACAAGTTTTGTTCTATGACTTTTAAAGTTTATCATATTCTGGTTCATCAGATTTTCATACAAAAATAAAAATATTTAAATTGAACGGTCTAAATATTACGAAGTCTATGCGAAGCAAGCGATAATACAATAGCGGAGGGAGCCGGGATGAGCTTGCGTTGCGTCACACAGACGTAGGTAGGTATAGCAAAATATAGAGTTGAAATGTGTTAGATAGAACAATTAAATCTTGAAGGTTTAGTTCGGGTAAACTAATGTTTTCGCTTACAGATAAAACCAACATATGTAGAGAATCAAATATTATTGATACAAATTTTTTGAACACATAAATGTACATGAAAAACTATGGTTAATTAATTATGTTTTGTAAAAAGTCATAGAACAAAAGTTGTTGTATATGATGTTTGTAACATGGTCCTGAGAAGTTATCAGTGTGTTACAAATATCCCTACATAATAGGTGGTTATTAGTCAGTAAACGTCTGACACACCCTACTCGCTCCAGCTTAGAACGAGAAGTCATTTGACGATTTCTCGCCTCAAAAAAAGGGTCTATTGGTTTTAAGGTCGTGACGAAAATAAATTACTTTCATCCCTCATGGGGGTTACAAGTCTGTAAGAGACAACGCGGAAGATAACCTCAGGTTAATGAGCGGAAAATTGTTGTCGTGTCAACTTGAACAAATTAGTTTATTTTGCACCTTTGTTTTCTCTTGACAACATGTTAGTATTATGTTTGAACAATTTCACTGGTTTATTATGTACTATTTTATTTAGCCTATACTTTTCCACTGCTGGGGAAAAATTTTCCCTAATTTCTTCCAGGTATTTTTTTCCAGTTATAAAAGAAGAAAGTGACTGACTGATATTACAATGCACAACCTGAACTACTGAGACTTAAATTTGGCTCAAGTTTTCTTTTCTCGCCTACGTCATAGTAGGCGAGCACTAGATTTTTTGGAAATTCAATCAATAAGGGGGTGAAAAGGGGTTGTATACTAATGCTCATTCCAAATACCAATATTTTAGAAAGTTATTTGTTTAAAGTTAGCACAAAATAGTAAACGAAGGAAATAATAAAGGTTGCCATTATTTGTTTTCAGAACTACCTTCAACAATTTAAGAAAAAAAAATATGGAAGATTATTATTATTAATTGTTAATTTGTTATTGATTTTTGGAGAAATTAATTGCTTATAGAAACTTGGCACAAATTCTAATCAAAATAAATAATAAAAACATTATTAGTTTTCCAAAACAAATAACAATAATAATTTTAATAATAATTTTTAGGAGATATTAAAGTTTTAAACATTCTCTCGAACGAAGTCGCTGGCAAACCGCTAGTCATCTAATAAAACAGTTACGATTCTTGAATATAACATCATGTATTTTATGCTTATCAGTTCTTGTATTAATAATAGAGCCCTAGACGAGGGCCTGGACATTAACTAGACAGAAGACGTTGCTTTTTGGTGAATAGGTGTCAAGGGAACAACAGCTGTTGGCGCTTCCCATTCTGTGTCCAACATGACGTGTTTCGGTTGGGAAGCTGTCACTTCCACACTATATTATACGACATGATTGGAACATCTGAAGCTATGACTATATTAATATACTAGTGGTCCCCTGCGGTTTTATTCGCGTCTTTGCTCACTGTTCGGTCGAAGTGTGATGTTATATAACCTGTATCATTCGTCATGAACCTGGCAATCCGAAAGGAAACTTTTTTGCCTTTTAAACGAGGAATTGTAATTTTTTCAGGAATATATGTGCTTGACTGTGGTCTCATCTGATAGTAAGCAGTGATGCAATCTTTGATCACCTGCCTGTAAGCCTTGAAGACACTTAAATTATAATCGGACGGAAAGACTGCAGCAGGCATATTGTTCTATTCCTTCGATGTACGCAGTACAAACGACAGAGCTAAACGCTTAGTCCGATATATTTAGAATCAAAAGGGTTGCCATAGTAGTGGATTAGTGGAATAACAAAAATATAAAACCCAGAACCACCTAGTAATCATGGTAATTGATAGAGATCAATTCCATCTGTTTTTTTTTATGTTAAATTTTCAGTAGGTGTTTAAATATTATGCCCATCAAAAGCCTTTTTTGAACGTTAATTTCGCCAGGAACCCAATCAACCTACCGATGTTAAAAATGTATAAGCAAAAGTACAAATTGGCGGACCGAATCGACCGTTAAATTAGGCCGATAACACACTGTATTGCATTAACAAATCTAACTCCTGCAAGGATACATTAGGCAATTAGTGGAGGCAATTGGACAGTCACGCAACAGCGGATTCACTTGGCCACAACATGCCTGTCTCTAAAAGGCCCCATAATTATGCGGTACGATTTGTTTGTACGATCCTTTGTTTCAGATTCATTAAACCCCAAGCAAACGCCGGCGTTCGCGCTGTCAATGTTTTTCTATTGTGTCTCTAGACGACGGTCTACCCTAACCAAGTTACGTTTCGTTTCAATTCTCTTTCGTCGATCGCCTCGAGTCGGCAAACCCTCCGATTCCTTTGCTCTGACCACGTGACTAAGCGTTGAGACGACGTCATTGCCTTACATTTGAAATTTTTTACTAGCGTTAACAATTGTAAATTATCAACTTGGCTAAGCCCTCAGACCGATCGTAAGCGACGAATCGTTAACGATTAGGTTAACTTGAAAAACATTATCGATTCGTCGTTACGATTGCTCTGAAGCGACGGATCGTTCAGACAAAACGTACTGTGTATGGGACCTTTTATGTTCTGTGGTTCTGTTTTACAGAATGATTCTGCGAGTTTTGGCGAATTTTTTTCGAGTGAAGTTCAGTGGATCTTTTAATTATTCGCAGGCTGGATTGCTTGTATGTGAATTTTTGCTGCAAGAAAAATCTACAAGCTCAACATCGAGGTTTAAAAACCTCGATGTTGAGTTGGTAGCAGGCATTCAGACACCAAGCTTTTTAAGTAGGTATATTTAAGATATTAACATCATAATTTAAATTATAACTAATATTATTACTAACATTTTAAGTTCTAGTTAGGTACTTGCACAACCAATAAATTTAACTTAAATTTCGACATTCCAACGTTAACTCATATTAAAAGTAAAATTATCATTTTGACAAAACAATCTGTTGTTCAAATTAAAAGATTTTATAGGAATGTTACGGAATAAGACCGGAGGACTTAGTTGTTTTAGTTTTCTTTGACTAGGTTTTTAAATTTGTTCTAATAACGAAATAATAATAATAATATTTTACAACTGTCACACAACGCCGTCTAGTCTCAAGCTAAGCAGAGCTTGTGTTATGAGTACTAGACAACTGATAAACATACTTGAACTTTATAAATAAATAAATGCATAAATACTTATATATTTCTAAATACATACATATTATGAATAAATTACACCCAGACACAGAACAAATGATCATGCTCATCACACATACATTTGTTCTGGGTGAGAATCGAACCCACCCTCTGGCCTAACAGTCAGGGCCCCTAACCACTAGACAACAGGCCAGTCAGCCAAATTAAATGAAATAACTTGCTCAAGTAACTTTAGAACCCCGAAACACCTAATTTAAGGCAGTTTATTTTGCCATTACACTGCATGATTTTCACAACAATTTTTACCTACCTATTGTTATTTTCTGTCATAGAGCGTTTTGTATTTTAGCAAACATGTGTAAATGGTCTTTTTACTGTCCCCAATTTTGTAAGAGACGCAATTTGGTAAGCGAATAAAATTTTATTTTATTTGACTGTATTGTAGACGTTTCGAGTCTGTGATTACTGTTCGAAATGTTGTGAAGTCACTGTCATTTATTTTTAGTTTGAATGCTTATGGACAACGGAAAAAAAAAGAGCATTTTTCTTTTATTTTTTGTCATTCACATTAAAAACAAGGCCACGTTGACACTAATGGACATCTTTAGAGGAACATAAAAACAGGTGAAATAATATTTTGTATGGTCCTATTACGGACTGGCCATCTTTGTTACTAAATATAATTTGAAAAAAGAACACTGTTACTGCTTTTTTTCAGAGTATCATTTGTTTTTTTTTCGGTTATGACTCAATTTAAATAGTTAAACAGCGAGACAGTGCTCTCGGTCGAACACTCGGTACGTGTAAACAAAGCGGCGAGTGCTCGGCCGAGCGGTTATCTCTACGACTCGCTTACATCACTGTCTCGGCCGAGCAACATTTTACCGTCTCGCCGTTTTACTCGGTACGTGTGATCAAGGCTAGCCTTGACTCTTGCTACCAAGCAATGACCTGAGTTTGTATTCAACTTATCTAATTTAATCCGATGTTTACACAGAAGCAGACCAAGTGTTTAAAACAATAGTGCGACACAACGCCATTGTCTAGTTATTGACATAAGTCCAAATGTTTGAACACGGTGTATCAATAGTGTCAGAACAATGCAATGTTCCATCATACGTTGTGTAGACAGGCATTATGGCACTTGGATAAAATAACAGTCAATTCGTCTTAGCTTAGCCGTATGGCGTTGCGCCACTGGTACATGGTGGACATCCCACCCATACAGACATTTTGAGAACACATTCAATATGCGTACAACTCATCGTCTTCCTGCCCTAGTCCCGTTTTATTTGGGGTCGGCCCAACACGTTTTTTTCTTAAATTTGTCCTGTCACTCGTCACGCTATCACTAACTCCTAATCTCTTAAAAATATGCGTACAACTATTAACGGTATTAAGTCCGCCTATGTACTTTTTGTTGCATAAAGGCTAAATAAATAAATAAATACAACTAAGAAATGGAATTTCCCGCCGGAGTCTGTGTTTTCTGATAGCTACGACTTAGGGGTCTTTAATTCAAGGGTGAATAGATTAATTTTAGGTAAGCATGCTTTATTGTCGGCAAAGTCACCGCTCACCATCAGGTGAGATAGTGGTCAAACACGAGCCTATCTATACATATAAATAAAATTGGAGTGTCTGTTTACAATATTGAAATAACTGCTTTTTACTACATGCATATGAATATATACACCAAAATATTTTTTTTATAATTTTTGTCTGACTGTCTGTTTGTCCGGGCTAATCTCTGAAATGGCTGGACCGATTTTGACGGGACTTTTTTTGGCAAGTAGGTAGCTGATGTAGTAAGGAGTAACCTAGGATACTTTTATTTTAGAAAAAATAAATTCAAAATCCTGTAGTCCACGCGAACGAAGTCGCGAGCACAGCTAGTACATAATAAAAAAAGCATGGCAATAGCAAGTATTGCCCTTCCCCTAATATCTCTTCGTAGGAACCCACACAATTATTTGGTTTTTCATTAGAAAAAATGTTGCGGATCACGGTAAATGTTGATTTAGGACAGTTTCTTTTCATTAATTCGTTTTTTTTTTAATTAAGAATCTTAACGACCGTAGTAGCAATGCTAATACAAAACAAGTAAAGGTGGGTAGCTAAGATATTAAAATTTATTCAGTTTGTTTTATAGAATTTTGAAGACCTAAGATCCGAATGTCAATATATCTACTTCTTCACAAACGAATTGCAATTTATATAACAGCAGAATACGCTACACTGAAGCTTAAAACCAACTTTGCTACCATTGTGTATCCTGACAGAAGAACAAAAATATGAATCAACAAGGATTTGTTTGCACAGAGTAAATAATAAACAGAGACTTCAGACTCACCGTGTGCGAATGCCAGACGAGAGTGAGATCGTCGTCGAGAGCGTTCTGTCTCACTTCCTCAGCTGATTCTGGCTCGCTTGCACCGCTCCATGACGTCACGCCTCCACCAATAGATGGCACCTGCGCTGGTAATAACGCTCCGCCAGCACCCGGTACTCCTCCGCCGTTTAAGGAATTCGTCTCAGGAGATGCATCGTCCTCTTGAGGTGGCGTTTCCGTACCGTAGAATATCAACTCCCACTGAGTTAATGGGCCCGCTGCAGAAATAGTGACAGTTTTAGTAGTGAGAATTTTGGAACTGCTGAACTGTTTTGGTCTACAATTAAAGCTCTAGTTGTTGTTATTACGCAGTTATACACAAAGCGTGAATACTATACTAGCAAAAAAGAAAATTGGGTTTAAACGACAAAAAACGACTATAAAAATTCACACAAACGAAATTAACAGTCACTGTCTACATACTTCACGAACAATATAATTACTTGATTGAAAACAAAATTCAATTGAAACCGAAACTGTCCATTAAATAAAGTTGCGCTACAAAATAAAATATAAACAATGCAAACACATGACATGCAAAGAGCGGCGGAGTCTGGAACAAAGGTAATTGACGTGCAGGCTCAAACTAGTTGCGAAAATAAACGGCCGGGGCAAAACACGGACACGACATGCATGGCGGTACCGTGGGCTTGTAGTGGCGCGGGGTATATGCGCTGGATCTTAGGGTACTGCTCGAAGAGGCTGGACATCTTGCGCCCGCGAGCGTCTGCTAGCGGGTCTCCCAGATCCGCGCGCAGGTTCAAGCTCAGATCCGCAGCTGTTGACGTCGTCACCCGCGCCGTCGTACTCTCGATCGGCGAACGTGTCGCCGGTCTACTCTGTTTCGACTTCTGCGAATTCCTGTTCGGATTCTTCGAATTCTTATTCTTTTTCCGCTTCACCAGCCCCACAGTGTATGTCGGTACGATGGGCATCGGCTTCCCTCTATTGTTTTTGCGACCCGCCTGCACCACTATGGGTCGCGTTGCGTTGCCCTTGTTGCGTATAATTGGATTCCGGAACGGTATGGGATCGTTTTTAGCTGCAGGCGTACTAGTTCCATATAAAGTTAAAGACCAATCTTGCAACGTTGCTCGTCCTATGACGTGGGATTGAAGAAACAGATATGATTCACATTTTCTTCTACAACTACCGAGGATTAGTGAAAGTGGAAATCTTTTCGCTCAATAGAATGATAAGTAGCTGAGCTGAATAAACAATCTCTTGAGCTGTCGTCTTAAGCCTTTCTTGGGCCTTTAAAATTTCCAGACCGCCGACTTTTGTGACAAGCCATTCGTTACAAATGCGGTCATAAAACTTTGCGGATTTAAGTCAGAAATATCTGTTATTCAAGATTCATTAAAGCGTGTGGCTATACAAATATATGGAAGTATATTATCATATTTAAATGGGATGGGTTAGTACAATAATTCCCTTTACCAATGTTATCCCTGTTAAAAGCGTACATCCTGTATAATGTCAGTTTACTCACCCATATATCGTCCCTCGTTGGTGACTTCTAGCCGCCAGAAGCCCAGCGGAGACTCGCCCCACATGTGCACGGACATGAAAGGCCACGAGTTGAAGCCGGCGCGGGACGAGTCGTGCGGCCTGCCGGAAAATTAACCGTCTAATTACACCCAGTGCGAGCGCTAGTTAGTGTCTTGTGTTGGCTTTAATAAACTGAACAACTAACAACACACTGTACATGATTAATCGTGCAGCCTGAACGTTGAGTACGGTGGTGAGAGAAACGGAATATTTTTGACTAATTGAGAAAATGAATATAATTTTCATGCCTTTTTCAGTCTAGAAACAGAAACATTATTATGTAAGTAACATACTAACGTCTAAACTGACCCTAGTTTCTTTTATAAGTGTGATGTTATTGGATTAATGTATTGTCATAGGCAAATGTGCTTGACAGTATCTTGTTAGTTTGGCGATTTTTAGGGTTCCGTACCTCAAAAGGAAAAAACGGAACCCTTATCACTTTGTTGTCCGTCCGTCTGTCTGTCTGTCAAGACCCTATATCTTATGAACGCGTGGAGATATTGAGTTGAAATTAAAACCATATACTCTGCGGTCCCTTCAAGCTGTGAAAAAAAATCAAACTTCTAAGTTAACGAATAAACGGCCGTTTATGTGGCAAAAAAACGTATATTTTGATACTCTCAAAGATCGAAATTCATAGGGTACTTCCCGTTGACCCAGAATCCTGAAATTTGTTACAAAGCAAAGTCTTATAGCACAGTTATAGGAGAAAATCTGAAAACAGTAAATTCGTCGTTATAAACGTCACAAAAAAAAAGCAAATCGGAAAAATCATTGAGACTCCATTCAGGAATTGTAGTTTGCACGGAACCCTCAGTGCGCGAATCCTACTTGCACTTGCCTAGTTTTTTTTTTATATTAGCTAGAAGGAGTTCTGGTTTCGTTCCAGAAATTGGGGGAACTGAAAGTTAACTGATCCCATCTCTAAAACACCTGAGGTATTATTATTTCTAACTAAAGAACATAGAAAACTATCCTACCTACCCTATCTCTTTCTTTTATTGCACCTACCACTGTTTTACTCTGCACCACCCAAAGGTTGACTGGAAGAAAATGCCTAAGTCCGCCTCTTTACTTTTATGTGCATGAAGTATAAATAAATAAAAACTAGATTCTGCTTTCTTCTGCCAGCGGCTTACGCCCAAGTTATAGTAGGTTTCTCCATACAAACTTTGAACCCTCGAACTTTGGAAAATCCTCTCTTAGTGCTCATCTATGGCATTAAAAAGGAAATCTTGAGCAAACGTGCTCATAATCCGATATTGAAGTTGACCGAAGTTGACATACTGACGTATGTCAACTTCTCCTTTTATTTTATAAATATATATTTCAAATTAAGAGTCTAATATTTCTAAATTTCCTACATTTTTGCTATAATAACGTCCACCACGAACATATAAGGTCGTGCGCTGCAAACTAAACGGCAAACAATGACGGACATAGCAAAACATTATCATGTCTATTTTAAACTATATATTATGTTGTATTTTGTATTTGCGGTCACGTTGTTCCACGTCACAGCACATCATAGCGTCGTGCATTAGCTTTGAGAGTGTAGTTCACGTTTTAACAGTAGGTTTACAGTGTAATGGGAATCAAAATATTTTGCGTTATTCATCATATCATTGGAATATACTGTGGTATTTTTAATATTTATGATTTAATACCCAACATGAATAAAAAGTAAATATAATAATAATATTCCACAACTATCACACAGCGCCGTCTAGTCCCAAGCTAAGCAGAGCTTGTGTTATGGGTACTAGACAACTGATAAATATACTTATATATTTCTACATACATACATATTATAGATAAATTACACCCAGACACAGAACAAATGATCGTGCTCATCACACAAACATTTGTCCTGGGTGGGAATCGAACCCACGACCTCCGGCATAGCAGTCAGGGTCACTAACCACTAGACCAACAGGCCTGTCAAATTTAAATATCTAAGACCGTTGCAGTTAAAATATGTGTACCTAAGTTACATAAAACAAAGTCGTGTTAGTTACACCATTTATAACTCACGAACGGCTCAACCGAACTTAATGATCTTTGCTTTATTAAATTCATATCCGCTCATATTAGCAGAACAATTATTAAAATATCGGAAAAACTCACGTTAAAAAAAACATCGAAATATGACAGCAACTGTCAAAAGTACCTACATTGGTTTCAATCTTCAATCATTCAGTCAATAAGATTAGCTAAAATATAATCACTTAACTGTTAGGTGATACGAAGTTCACCGGATCAGCTAGTGAACAAATAAAATAGTAATCTTTGAAAAAAAACCTTGAATTATTTTAGGTTAATGTTTTTCGTATACCCCAGAAATCACTTAGCACATGATACTACGAAGCAGCATCCGATACGTAAAGCCATTTCAAGCTATGACAAACGGTTCCTGATAGCCATTCGATAAACGCTTGGCTTCAGTGCAAACACTTGCTTTGATACATTATATAGACAGAATGCAGAGCGAATTTCGAAGCTAGGTAAAGAGGTATTTTGGCAGATTGTTTGAAAGAGTTACTGTTGACCTAATACGAGAAGAGCAACTAAAGGAACACAGATGGGCTTTTAGTCAGTAAAAGTCTGACAATATCTCTAGCTCCACCACCATAAAATAATTTGTCCTGCTTTGAGTGGATCGAGAGAGGAATTTCAGACTGACTAAAACCTGCCGTGTTTTTTTATTGGTGTAATGGTGTTCATTACACATTCACAGTTCTTTTATTAACTACAATAGGCTATTTGCCGTAAACAATGTAATTAGTCCGTCTTTTAGATTATCAAAAATCACACGTATTTTTTGTGGTGCTGGAGAAAAATGCTCTGTATTCCTTGGAAAGTACTTCGGACCAACGTATCCATACTGCGAGAACTAAAAATCTCCTCGCGGTTGTCGTCCGAGTGTCTTCGGAAGATTCGGCAATACTTCGGTCACATTGCAAGGAAAGTCAAAGTCGAAATATTTTATTTCTCATAATACCTAGGCCTACATGGGCACTTATGAAACAAAAAGACGAATGTATGTAACAGATAAAGCAGAAAGACGATGGAATCCTCGAAAGACTAATCCAATACGTTGGTCCGACCAGATCCGTACCGCTCTTGACTCTACTTTATACAAGGCCCTTTACACTGCCAGAGACAGGAATGGATGGAGATACGTCATAAAGATGAGAGAAATGAGGCAGGGAGGTCACGACCCTCAGCATTTAGGAATACGACGTAAGGAGAGAGATCACAATACCGTACAGGACCAGTTTTAGCCATACATTTCAACCAGTCATCTTGTACACTCTATAGAGTCGTGCCTATATCTTGCGCGTTCAATGGCCGTTGTAAAGCTGCCAATGTGAGAGCCATTGTGTACTGGAGCCATTATACCTCAATTACTGTCGAGCCCGATCTACGTAGCAACGACATTTATGTAGAACGAACTGGACAAACTAATGTTGCTACTGGGTTAAGAAGACGTGTACATATGTCACAGTAAAATTGTAAAATACCGTTACATTATAATCTACCTCGTGACTTTGTAAACTGTCTAAAGATTGTGAAATATAACATCCTTCTTATAATTTAACACATTTTTTTTGGTAGATCTATTGATCTGAAACTGTTATAATCTAACGATATTTACAATACAATACGGTGAAATATACATTTGGACCATAAAGGTCAAATTATTACATGCTCTTATAACTTGAACCTGTGACAATGACAGAATCTGTTACCATATACGTACCTGGGGGCAAGTAGTGTGACCTTTGTCCCAGCAGGTGAGGTCAACACAATGCGTAGGTCACCTCGTCTTGCAGCAGATAATGACACTCTCGCTTGAACATGTTCCAGATAGTTGACTCCAGGGCACGATCCGACATCCAACTGGAGAAGAAATGATGGTTAGATGGGTGAAAAATATAAGTAATAGGTACGAGTAAAAGGAACGAAATAATGGAATAACTGAATTTAGTCTGTAAGTTGTAGCTATAGGCGTAGCGTCGACTAATATAGACATGGGCGAAAACGCATCAACTAGACCTTTTTTTTCATAAATTCTACAACGAGACAGCGATTATCGCAAGTTCACTACCTAGTCTTTGGCCAGATCGTCGCTTCCTATCAAGTGGTCCTTGGGTCCGCGAGGTATCCTTGGGTGCGAGGCTTCCCCAAGCCTAGCTACGCCACTGGCTGTAGCTTCAAATAGTGGATTCCAGAACTAGCTTTTAGTTATGTATTTACTAACCGACTCATACCATAAACACACTTACATACGTATCATACGTCACGCAGCCGTACGGCAATAAGGCACCATAAATAAACTTTTTGTGCTGTCTTGCCCGCAATAGTTACAGGAAAAGAATGTCCAACTCCTAGCTGGAATCAGAATGGACCTTTTGGGTACTTAGTTCATATTATTATTTACCTATTACTATTGTCAGCCAGCGATGGTCTGTCTCGACTTGGTGGCAATAGCTGTTGGTGCTATAAGTAAAGCTTTTGCAACTCCGATACTGTCAGCTGATTGGCATTCATTCAGTAATATAATATAAATACGTTAGAAGTTTATGTCGAAAAATAGCTTTATAAAATAACAACATTTACGAAGATTAGCTAGCAAAAATGATATTAAAAATTCTTAAAACTACGTCAGATTTCAGCGTTGAAGCACAACAGTTTTAAAAGCTTTCGGTACGAAAAATATAAGACTTTTGAATTTACGAACTCCTGAATTTTCAATATACCTATGCTGCTCTATATTTTTTACATGCAAAGTAAATTCCATTCGCTGGCTCGGTTGTAGACATCACTTCATTCGGGAGATGGGCTAAAATGCAATAAGCTGAAAACACATTTCGCTCCGAGCATACGAACGCGTATAAACGTACAATGTCGTGCAATTGCCGACAGACCAGAATTTCGTTCAAGATACATTTGGAACTAAATTGTCCCAACACTATTCTGCATATTAGATATTTTAATGACGCCCATACATTCGTTGATTCACTGAGTTTAATATGACAGTGGACTTGGTGTAATGAATGTACCCACACACAGATGCGAGTGGTTATATATGGTAATGTGTGCGAACGCTTTTCCGACTCCATTAGCATAAACTGGCGAACTCCGATAGTGATACTAAAAGGCTCCATAGTACATAATATCGCTTATTTCAAGTCTCCGTGCAATTGTTAATGACGGGGTAATGTTCAGCGTTTAAGAAGCAATTAAAAATCGTTATTGCGAAAGTTTGGAGTCTTTAGCGTTCTATTATGACCTTATCGGATAATTAAACTTCGGAAATGTAGTTAAGTTTTGAGTTTACATTAAATTCAGGAGTGCGATATCTTTTATGGACTGAAGAAAATGGTTTAAGGGCCCAAACACAAAACTGCGATGCGAAGTCGCGTCGTAAAAATCTGCGAGTTCGTACGACGCTTTGCAAGTACTTGTGTATTGATGCGCATCGCTTATTGTATGGTCACCCGAAACGATACTTTGATGCATATAATCGCTTCGTAGCAATTTCCATCGCAGGATTCTGCGATGTGTCGTCGTATCGCATCATATCGGGAGTTTATGTGAGAGTGGGAATTTGGCTCATCGGGTTGTGTCAATTAGTTCGTTAATATGACAGAAGCTTCTCCCCACAATGTTCACCGCGAGACTGGTGTCAGCCACATTTGTGTGTGGCATCATGCCGGTCACGATTTCGCACCCGATCGCTCACCATCGATTATATTTATGTGGTACGACTGCTTTTTAAATGGATATTATGCGCACACTGGTTCCAGAATCTACATAATGCCTTTATTATGAGACGGTATAGGTACTTCGATCTGGCAACGACCCTACCGGCGTGTCAAGGTTTTTTGGAAAAGACCTTCGGGAATACGATCAGTGTAACAAAAAATATATGCGGACAGCTACTTTATTTAAATTTAACCCTGGAATTAGCAAGAGGAAGCCAGACAGGAGGTATTTTAATGTTAAATTAGTTTCATTTTTTACTACATCTAGTTAGGCCGGAAGCTATCCCAAAGAAAGCTGTAATAAGGTATAACAGATTTATGAAGCCATTTTTTTCCGGGGTGCAAAACCTTTATGGATGTCCCCTCAGGGAGAGACCCTCAGGGAAGACCCTGGACACCTCTTCGATCCCACTGAAGGGTCTGTTAGAGTCATACTGATTAAAACCCCCACACTTTTCCGTCGGAGCCTGCGGATGCACTGCGTCGCACTCGGCCTCGTCTCACAATGGAGAAGATGATCAAGCTTAAAGGATCTTACCTGCAGTGTAACAGAAGCTCTTGGTGGCACTGGTCTTTGCGGTCTCGGTGCAGCAAGCTCACACCTCCGCTGTGGCGGTACGGTTCGCCAAGTCTTGGCCAATCGAACCATGCCAGTAGCGTCAAGTAAGCCATAGCCGAAGGAATGAGAGACGTTGCGACCCACGCCGTTCACTCGCCAATCCCCACCGATGCTGAGGCGTTCGGGGCGAGCTGTGCGAACCACTGTTGAGAAAAGGGAGACAATGTAATATGGATTGCGGTTAATGGTAATAAAATCAGTGTAAGTACGCCAGAAAATGAAGAAAGAAAATATATTTATTTGGCAAGGAGAGCTCAAAGTCAAAAAAAATCCACTGATGTCCGGTCGATTATGTATTAATGATAGTAATACGTAACAATATTCCATTACTTTCACACAACGCCATCTAATCCCGAACTATGCAAAGCATGTACTATGGGTACTAGACAACTGATAATCTTACTTATCAGTTGGTTAGTACTAATGAAAATTAAGTGACAATTACTGATTACTTTTCTACACGGTAGTAAAATTTAAAAAAGTCGTGTGGCACTCGGGGACTGCCGCGGTAAAGCTATTGCATAGCATTTTTATCAACTTATGCAATTATAATTATTTATTTATTTTATTTATGCAGTATTTTTTTCCTTTGTTTTTTTTTTCTTTGATATTAATTTAAGTTACACTTTTTGAGCGTGGTGACCGATAAGAAAACAAATGAATGGTGGGTGTTAGGTTATTTTCGTTACGGAATTTCTGGATTCGGTCTCCACGCTCAAGGCCCGCGATAGAAGCTATGCAATAGCTTAAAAGTATTCCTTGATATAGTAGTCCAAAAGAATAACATTTTGCTTACAAATGAATGTTCCCCTTTTCACCCCCTTAATAGTTCAATTTTCTAAAACTGTTTCTTAGTGCTTGCATACATCATATTTTAGCTGTGCGTTGATATTTCAGTTAGTAAGATTCTCCTTATACATATAATGTATTGATCCATAATTATTTGCGACCTTGCAAAGCTAAGGCAGGTCATTAGTACAATACAAAGTATAATTAACTCAGACACAATTTCGATACATCCCAACAATAGCGACGTCTAATTGGACCTATTCTAGTATCTTGCAAGTCACAGATTCCATTCGAAGTCGCGGTTTAGTTCTCCTACTATTAGTATAATTCTGTTTAGTCTAAGGAATACATAAGACTGATATTATACATTCAATAGTCTAAGTTTACAAATCGGCTTAGCGTCCATTGCTAAATGGGTCATCAAGGGTGTATCGACTGATTCCGCGTTGATAACTATAATAATAACTTTAAATCTAGTTTCAAAGCAAAATTTAGCTACAATTTATTAACACTAAAAATACAACATGTAACTCGAATTATGCACACCCTTATACACCCCAATTAGGGTGTTTATAATATCATACTCGCTCCGCAAAAGAACGTTTCGCTCAAAATGCAAAATAACGTTTGCGGAGGTTACGCATGCGGAGAAATACCGCATGCGTCATGAAATCCGCTCGATATTAAAAACACTCTTAGAAAATTATGTTATAAACATAATTCAAGAACTGTAATTTTACTTAAACGTTATTAGTTAGTGTTTTTAGGGTTCTGTAGCCAAATGGCAAAAAACGGAACCCTTATGGATTCGTCATGTCTGTCTGTCTGTCTGTACGTCCGTATGTCACAGCCACTTTTTTCAGAAACTATAAGAGCTATACTGTTGAAACTTAGTTAGTAGGTGTATTCTGAGAACCGCTTTAAGATTTCCACACAAAAATAAAAAAAAAATCAATAAATTTTGGGGGTCCCCATACTTAGAACTGAAAATCAAATTTTTTTTTTTTCATCAAATTCATACGTGTGGGGTATCTATGTACCTAGTTTACGCGGGAGACACTTCCAAAGTGGTAAAATGTGTCCCCCCCCCCTGTAACTTCTAAAATAAGAGAATGATAAAACTAAAAAAATATATGATGTACATTACCATATAAACTACCAACGAAAATTGGTTTGAACGAGATCTAGTAAGTAGTTTTTTTTTTAATACGTCATAAATCTAAAAAAATACACTATTATTAAAAAATCGATCAAACGAACTACGAGAACTTTTATATTATGTTACTTGCTGCTAAGGAACCCTCCATGGGCGAGTCCGACTCGCACTTGGCCGGTTTTTTTTAAGAAGTTAGTTATCCTAATTACGACGCACTACGTAGCACATTGGTATCGGTATCTACAGTGCGTTTCACTTAAGAGGCTGTTTTCCCACTCGCCTATCGTAAAATCGAGCATGGTTTAAAAGCTTGTTACTTCATCAAACGCAATCCAACGTGGTGTTTGACGAAAAGGCAGTGCGACAAAAGAGTGATAATACCTGAAAACTCTGTTGGCATTCAGTAATTCCGTGATTTATTCGAATATTTTACAAAACTTGATCCAGGAAATATGTTTTTTTTAAGTTTTTGAAAAATATTGTCATTATTCAGAAACTTGATAAATTTTAGGCTAGGCTTGTAAGTATAGTTCTACTCGTACTTTTTTGACTTATTAATTTTTGAGTAAATTCTGAAGTGTCAAAGTTCACGCAAGACAGCAGGTTTTCAGAGGTCTTAACTGAATTAGCTTTACACAAATTTATAAATTGATTTCCATAGAAGCCTATATAATATCCACAAGATACTGTGTTTCCAAAATACCGGATAAAAATTGGAATGTCGTCATTATCGCGTAAGAGCGGTTGTATGAAAAACAGTGAAAATGTATGTCGAAATGCGGGATTTTTGAGGGTTGTTAAGGACCAAGCGCCCGAAAAGTGCCATAAAACAGTGATTTTCTGAGGCCTACTCCTCCGTAACGGCTAAGTCTATTGGTTTGAAAAAAATATATGTTTAATAAGAAGAATAAAATATTTAGCAATATCGAAACTTTTTGCACCTTTTCCTTACTCCTTCGAAACGGCTTAGACCTTTAGAAACGTTTTTACACAAAAATTGGTGGTTAAATATTCTTCAAAGTGCATATGTAAATCAATCAATATCTCGCAGAGAAAATGGATTTAAAGCGCTTTCCGGGCGCTGCTGGCCGTAAATAAATGCACAGATTTGCGTACTGCCGCCTAGGCGAGTGCGAGAGTTGCGTTCACATAATTTCGGTAAGATGGTTCAAGGGACTATACGCCTTAAGAAGTTTGTAATGTAAATACGGAAAAACAGTGTTGCAATATTTTTAGAAATGAAATTACTTAATATTAGGGAAATTAACTGATATTTCGTTACTTTTAACAATTGCCTTATTTTTTTTAAACTGTAAAATCTATGTTTGAAATAGTTTGAATAAAGTATAGGACGCTTGGCTCCATTTCGATTGTCCTGCAATTCTTTCAAAAACCGAAAACGCCACGCCACAATATCGTACCACTCCATTATCAACTTCCTTTTAGACCTGCTTTTTTTTATTAAAATATCACATTCCCCTCATAATTCTCCATGAATTGGTGCTATTACCGTTAAAATCGATTTTGTTTCGCATTTCGTGCAAAAATTTTGGTAGAGTAGGCCACTCTCTTCTTTTTTCTCTTCTTTTTTTCTGTAGACAGACAGGGGAGCCAACATTACGGCAAAGAAACTTCTTAAGTGAAACGCACTGTATGCACACGATTGCGATTTGGATAATATTACGTTTTTATACCTAGACTGAAAAAATAATAATTTATCAACTACCCAACAATTTGTTCCTAGTACTGAATCTGACTTAAAAACCATACCGTTTACAGCAGAGGTAAATAGAAACGGAGGTCACCCGATGTGGGAGCCGAGAGATACTTACCGCAATAATGGCATGTCGAACAAAAACAAAAGCAGTTTACAAACTACGTTATGTAAAATACCCACTTTAGTCCAACTTGTCGTGGAACCCGTGGACATTCGGAAACTTTGGCATCCAATAGGCCTTACGAAACAAAAGTTCTTTTAACACACTTACAAAACTGTTTAGGCAGAATTCCCGAGACAATTTGGCTCTAAACGTGGATCATCCAGATGAACTGAGCATTAAATGGAGTACATTTCGAAAACATCAAAGCAACACGAAAAAACATTAGAATCAGCTTATAAACAAAGCTAAAGCCTCATACATAAATGATTGTGGGGCGTTCGACAAAGGTTTAATAAAGGGAACATAATATATAATAAAATACGAGTATTTTCATAGTGTGTTTAGTTTTGTATTATCATTAATGGAAAATAATACGGTTCAGTGAGTCCAACAACGTGTAATTAAATCTGAATCAACATTATTAAACTTTCGAATATGCGCAAATATTTGTGAAGTTTAAATATCTACAGATTTTTAATTAAAACATCATTTAATACTAACACATTTTGGTAGCTACATGTAAAAATCCGTTATTATGTGAATGTATGAATGGACTTCAGTAATCTAGTAAAGTTACCTTTTCGTACCTTTCCTTCAATAAAGAATCTAATCCAATAAAATTAGGGATTTCCGAAACAGATTCCGTCCCTTTTATGAGATGTAAATAGACTGCAAACTTTATTATGAGAATGTATTTATTTTGGCCTAACACCTGGAATCTCAGAACGATTCAAAGGACCCGGGCAGGTACTTTTAGGTATAAAAATTATATCTCCACGTGAAGGGAAACCGGGTTTTCAAGATTGTTCAAAAGAGTTACCACGGTTCTGGAACCCGAAGGGCTACTCAGGGAAAACGAGTGAGTTTTATTCAGTAATTTTGTCACGCCTTCTCACTCCACCCAGAGCAGCTTATTGACATAAACCTGACATGGATCTAGAATCAGTCCGAATTATAGGTTACAAGAACTATCAGCAAAACTCCAACCAATGCGGCTGGCCATTGAAAGCATGTGACACTTGCAAGACTTTGTAAAGACAATACTTTTTGAAATGTATTATACAGCCAACATGAATGCGATATTATGAATAACTTGCGATCAAAATGAGACGACAGAGAATTTATTTTTAACTGCCAGCTCTAAAATAAAGAATGACGTATTATTAAGCCGGTTGCAGACCTAAACTAAACTAAGCACGCTAGGATAAGCTAAGCTAAGCTAGAAATAAATGACGTGCACACCACACCATCAAGCTAAAGCTCAGTCAGTGTTGAGAAGTTCAATTAGACGGACGACCGTCGCCATGAATGTAATAGATGAAGAAAATCCGATATTGAATACGTTACACGCAAAAGAAGAAGATTAAAGGTAGAACTACACTGCGCACACGTGGGCTACACACGCCGATCTGGGAGCGTCGGTCTCCATACATTTTATATGGAAAATAGACTGTTAGAGCTACACTTGACCCACGCCACGCGACGTCGTTCTACGTACAAATCAGGCGTGGGCCACGTGTGCGTCGGTCTAATGTAGTTCTAGCTTAATACTCACATAATTATTATTTAAAAAAAGGCATTTCAGACCTTGGATATGTCAACACATTCAATTTCTTAGGGCTTAGCTTAGCTCGCGTAGCTGCGCCTCGGCATGCATAACTAACGTTGTTTCACATAATTGTTATAGTTAGCCCACATATCTTCGCACAGTTTGCGGTCTGCACAAAAGTATGGAAAACTGCGTCAGCTATACCAGCTAAGCTAAGCTAGGTTTGTTTAGCTCTTGGTCTGCAACCCGTATTAGAGGTCTTGAAATATTTGATCGTCTTATTTAACGATGTCGTAATAATAATAACAAGGATCAGCTATTCGTCGTGCTTCAATTCAAAGCCGAAGTTCGACAAAAATAGCGCAGAAAACCGTAAAGAAAATTGCCAACTAAAGGACCGCGAGAATTATTGCTAGGGCGGGTTAGGAATCCGCACAGATCGTCGGTTTTACGTCCACATACTTTATATTTTATTATTTGTAGTACACATTATTGGCATTGCGTGGTTTAATAAAAATCTGTAAAAAAGACACGCTCATTGCTCTTTTCGCTTTATCGACTTTTAGTATTATGTGAAATCGGTTGTTAGGTTTAAAAGCTGAGAGTCAATATGGCTTGAAATCGAGTATAAAAGCATTTTATAACTCAATCTATCACATTTATCGCAAATTTATTCGTCGTAACCTTCGATTTTATGAACATCAAGTAAATCTTCATTGAAAGTGCCATTTAACTCTTCTTGTTGCTGTCCTATCGAGTAAGAATATCGAACATATAAATGTATATCACCCACGCTTGGATATACGACCTCAAATTATTGTGAATGATCTTGGGTACTCACTATTACAAGCCGTAACTGTAACCGTTGCAGATACAGTAACATGATTCACGTGTAGACGTTTCCTCGTTGTGGTTAATGTAACCGAAAGGATCTGCAGTATTCGTCGTGAGGTCGCGGACATTGAATCGGTCCATTCCATTGTCAATATTTCCGTCATAAAAGGTTTCACGATTACAAGCGTATTTACTTACGATCGCTTAGGCGTCCGCGAGCTCACTGTGAGCTCTTTTGTGTTTGCGGAAAAAACCGACAAGTTTCGGCCGGCTGCGATTGGTTCGCATCGAACCACAACAGGCTCGCGAACTACTTACTCACTTATAAAAATTGGTTACTGTATCTGCAACGCTTACAGTTACGACTCGCAGGTGAGTACCCGGCTTTAGATGACATAATTCATTCCTAACAAGATGGTCGTCCGAGAAAATAAATCGACACTGTCCGTTAGGTATGTTGGTCTAAGTCCTTAGTCGATTCGAGCGACAATAGAACGTTGTTCTATTCATACTTAATTGAAACTAGGAAACTATGCCTGGACGGGGCAAGTGAGGGCTTTTGATATTGGAGGTTTTAGGGTGAGCCGATGCAGTGTCTTATAAGCTCTTGTGTATTTCAAGACATTGTTTGAGTGTTTACCAAAGGGGACACGATACTCAATCAAGCCTGTGTTTGAGGTTAGGTACACATAAAATCCTGAATCTACTAAATACTTTTTTTTTATTTAAAATATACAAGTGCTTGACTACGATCCCACCTGATGGTAATCAACATAATCAACAGCCTTTTTAATGTTCCCACTGCTAGGACTCAGGCCTCCTCTTTAAGAGAGGGTACGGGCCGTAATCCACTACGTGGGGCCAGTGCGGGTTGGTGAATGTCACATGTCTTTGAATTTTCGGTTCTAGGACATGCCGGTTTCCCCACGATGTATTTCTTCACCATTTTGAGAGCAGTGGCAATGAAATAAATTACACAAAGTAATGCGCCCGGCAGCCACCACTGCTTGATCGCTGTCGAAGCGAACGCGCTACAGCATCGCCACAAAAAGTCGCCGTAGACGAGGAGCATTAGGTACGTAAGTCCCATCGTAAAAGAGTGGTGGAGGGTTGTTAAATAAGAAAATGTAAACTTACCAATATGTTGCATATCTCTCCAGGTAAGGTCTCTGTTGGCTTGCAAGGCTAACGCGCAAATGCCAGCGGCGAGGGGCGCAGACGCCGAAGTGCCGGTGTGACCCGCCGTGCAAGAGTGATGCAGGTCTGTTGTTACCACCTGATCAAGAATAATGCAAAATCAGTCCAAAATTGTCATTGAATGTAGATGTACATAAATAAAATAAAATAAAAATCAAAATGTTTATTTCAATTACAATAAGCATTTTGATACATATTATTGGAGATCACCTTTAAACAAGGAATTGCTTGTATTAGGCGACTCCACACTTCCACTTTTCATTTTTAGGCAATTGGAATGTAGACATGCAAGACTAAAAAAATAATAAAAAGGTAACGTAATAACCTCATTCTTTTTGCAGTCAGTTAAAAATTATACAGACAGCTCGGCAAAGTAATGAATCATGCAAAAAAATCCCTAATCGCGCGTGTAGGTGTGGTCATAAGTGAGGGTGTGTGTGTGTGGATGTGAGTGTGACTAGTGAGGTTGTGTGGTGTGTGTTATAGTTAGCAATGCTTAGCTATGCCAATGCGAATGCTTAGCATCCCAGGAGTTTCACGAATATATCAAGACTAAAAATATAACCGACTTCAATGTTAAAAAAGACACTGAAAAGTACAAAATAACTTTAATTTCGGAAGTCGGTGTTTCTACAACAGTTTTGTCTCTTTAACACGGACTTCAGAAATTAAAGTTATTTTGGAGTTTTCAGTGTTTTTTTAACATTCAAGTCGGTTATATTATTATTATTATTTTTTTTTGTAAAACGTTAATTTTACACTTTTTAGTTATGGTACCACCACTGAAAGTACCTCTCAGCCAAACTTAAATACCTTATAGCCAGAGATCATCTCATAACGATTCTCCATCTTTATTCCGAGAGTAGTCTCTTTGAGATAATTTTGTAAAAGAGCAAAACCGTTAACAAAAGCTAGTATTTATAATTAATACTTTATCTAATTCTTTATATTATTAGACTTTGTATTATTTTAATTTGAGAATTCAACTTTTCCAATGACGTAAAAAGAAAAGCTGGATACACAAATAAGTCGAGAGGCACCAAGTTACCTGTAAAATCTATTCTCGTCGTTTCGAAGAAAAAGTTAAGTACAAAATTAAATATTCAATGAAATCCAATTTATTACTTATTCTTGTGAAATTAAATATCCATTATTGTTACTACAGAATTTCTGATTCTGAATCTGATAAGGTAAAAAAAACACGCTTACAAGTTATCTTACTGAATACGGTTTGAGATCTATTTGTATCAGAATCCTCGTTTACTACAAATCGATATCTCCAAAAAAAATAAAGTATACCCCCATAAATAATAGCATAACAATACAAGAGGAATTGGAGGAAAAAGGGAAAAGCAATCTTACAGTATGTGGAGGATACAGCTTGTTTTAAGAATCTGAAAACGAATTTTCTTGCCACCACAGACAACTGTGTATTAACGTAGTCCAAAGAAAATATTTTCTCAAATACACTTTGCCTGGTATATTGTTTTTAGCTGTTAAGCCTGTGTGCAAAAATTCGCCATGTTTTTTAAACTACATGTTTTTAGATTGAACTGCCAAACAAAAAAGAAATATTTAGTTTACCCGCATTCTGGACCTGAAAAAAGCTTTTTAGTTTTCAACTCTTATAAAAACTCACCACGTATTTTTTCGTTTAAAACATTTTGATAGCAAATGTATCATTATTATTTTACTCTATTCTGTTTCCAAATAATACAAAATAATTTTCTTATGCATATTCATACTGTAAACCTAATAATTTAAACAATCAGTTTCATGAATAGTTTGTTTCGAGTTTTGAGTTATTTATATCGGTGACCCATCAATGGTATACCTATCTGTAACTTTCTAGGAATTTCTTCTATCTGGATACGAGTTCCTAATGTATCGGTTGAATAAGTATCCAACGGCAACCATTCGAACCCAATAGTTTATCTATTCGAAACAATTTCGTTTGACCCAAAAGTTTACACAACATTGATTGAGTGGGCACGTCCTTTGTATTGTAACTAAAGGACGAACACAACAGTTCACATGCATCTTACGTAGAATTAACAAGACCAACCTTATAATTTACATTGAAATGACATAATTTTATTTACCTCGCGTCCTGTGCGGCAGAGGATGTTATGTAGGTATTCTGTGTAAAGCCGTGTAGGGACGGACGTAACTACCTCTAGGGTAAGTGGGATCGAGGGTCCAAATACGTAAAAAGGTAAAACCCTCAGTAAAAAGATAATAATAGCGAGTTTCTTTCCGAAATCCGAAGGAGTGAATGAATACATTTCGTGTAGCTAGAAATATTTTTACACCTACTTTTCGGTGTAGTGTAAAAATACTCGAGCTGTAGGCTTACGTATACGAATCAAAGAAAACGAAATACGTTCAGCGTGAGATGTGTAGTCATAACATAGTAGGATTATAAAAACATGCTGGAAATAGCAAACGTGTCATTGATCTTGGAGTTCTCAAGTCAGACGTCAGTTTTAATAGAGATCAAACGAAAAGCTCAACGCTACTCCAACTTTAGGACTTCTTATTTGGTAGAAATTAAATCTTGCGAACGAGAAATACTATTTGTGGAGCTAATTTTATTTTGTACTATAGAGCCATATGTGTAAGTTTTACTCTCTGGTGTATTTCTAGACTACAGTCCATTATCGAATGTGGCAAACTTTGCTAATACATTTACACGAAACCAAAAAGTTATGTCCCTAACTATTTCTGTTACCACCTAAACGACAAAATAGATTTTGACAAATGATGTTTTCCGTCAATTTGTCTTAATGAAATGCCTGTCTTTAGATATTAGTTCGTTCTAATAATAGAAGGATGAAGCTGGATTATTTATCTTACTCACAAAGGATTACTGCTGGGTCAAATATTTTGAGGAAAGTCTCGAGAGCTGTATAAACAAACTGATCTTGAGATTACTTAAGCGTCTGAAGAGGCGGACACAACTACGGTCTTATTTTAAATGAGATCGTTATAGGACAAGGAAAAAAAATCTTAAAAATCAGTCCTCGTTACCTTTTTTTATTAAAAAGCGGGAATATTCCATTAATATTGAGGTGAATCTTACTATTGTTGGTGCAATATGTTTTCTTCTGGCATTCAGTCAATCGTTTTGTTAACACCGACTCTCTTTTATTATATTAAATACTAGCGGCCCATCCCGGCTTCGCATGGTCAATAAATACATATAGCCTATGTTACTCAGGGTGAAGAATTTTTTAAAATCGGCACAGTAGTTTTTGAGCTTATTCATTACAAACATACACACAAAAATGTTTTAAAATTTAGTGTACATACACACAAAAAAATTAGTGTAGAAAAGTAAAATATTCTTACAAATCAAAAGGTAGCTTACCTGTTTCTCATTGATAGCCCCGCTGCTGTAAGTTGCTGCTAAAGTAGAACTGCACATTTCCGAGTACCAAGGCACCTCTCCCCTCTCAGTCGCCGAAGATATTGATAGCGTCCATATTGAGTTGGTGTAGCCATCGCAGTTGCAGTTATCATGCTCCCGTCCGCCATTTCCTGAGGCCCATACGAAAATGGAACCTTTGCCGTTACGACCCTGTGACGGAAATAGAGGCATTAGTCTAGTCAGATGAGATACTTTTCATTTAAGGTCGTGACCTGACGTGACCTGTAGTAGGCGCAAGATGAATTTGTGTGACATTCTTAATTTGAAAAGTGCAAATAAAGACAATTTTCCAGTAATGGAGAACAGTTTATTGTTTATATTTCGGGTGCCTACGCAGCTAGAGTCTGTCTAATAAGTTAAACGATTTGGGTAATTATTAGGATTTAACGAAATCTGATGTAATCAAGACGGGAGATAGAGATCATTGTTTACCTAACCTAACCTTATGAAAAGTATCGAATAATTATTTTTTAAATGATTAAATATTATACAAAATTCCCAAGTCGGTTGACTTATTAGAGTCTGTCTAATATAATAATGTCTATACTGAAATATTTTGAAAACGTCAATGACAAAGGGGAATCAAACTTTTCTCATACATTGCTGGAATGTAATTATTTTTTCTTTTCGCCAAACGTGAAACCGCCATTTGTTAAAGGACTGTATAATACTTAAATCAATAGCTAAAAGAATTATGTCAATCAACCGTAACCAAACGAAGTTACAAACTATTTAGTATATTGTTATAGCTTGTTCTCAGGCGCTATTTTTCTTAAATAAGAACACTGTATATATTATTTTAAGTTTCCCGTTGTTAAATACTTATAGTCTTAGTTTCCATTTTTATTTTGAGCACGCATTAAATAATGTCAAGCCCTATCACAACACTATTGCGCATCTTTCCGATTCGTTTATCAATGGAAACCTCAAACAAAATATTACGTAAGTATTACATTTCCACTTCATTACAACGAAAATAGGTAACTCCGGACAAAAATATACTAGCAATGCTTTTTCGGTTACGGTTTAAATACCTGCGGCCGTATTATGACATCTTAAAACCATCATGTTTTCTGTGTGAGAAAAGGATAGTGCTATTCGTCCTGTATAGCTCCGTCTCTTTTTCACACCGAAAACATGATGGTTTTAAGAGGTCATAATACGGCCCCTGGTTCTTTTTGCTATACTGACACCTATTGGCTAACATACAACCTAGGTTTAATTACTGGCGAAAAGAAAAAGTAAATCATGCCAATAGTTTGCATTGACCTTTATCTGGCGCTTTAGCGCTAACGTAACGTATTCATCTTACTGCATACCCAATCAAATTGGCGCTTGTTGTTGGTAAACACAGCCTTTTTGTTGCATTAAAAGTCAAAGTTGGAGGTTAGTTTGACGATGTTTTTTTGTTGAGAGTGATTTGGAAATAACCAAAGCCTCAGAAATATAATCAAGATTAACCTATATTTTTTCTGCTGAGAACTAAACGAATTTGAAATAAAGAAAATCAAAAACCTTTGTGTTTTTTGAATAACAGAGGTTTAACTTGGGTACGTACAATTATAAAATGTTAACCTGCTAAATGGTAGATTGACATGCTACGCTTAGACCCGGAATAATCATAAAATTAATCTGACAATTCATTCAATTAATTTTCAATAGCCAATCGCGTGACGCGTCTATAATTTCCCGTAACCTTGCCGTACTGACAAAGAACCATATAGGTACTGTGTGTTTAAATTTAGCCGATAGTCGATTCGGTGAACAATCCGTTTTCATGACTCCATTTCTTTCAGTGAATGTATTACACTAACTTCTGTAAAAAATAGGGCACTTGAAAAAGTATCATAGTAGTAAGACTATAGGGTTACATTTTAGTTGTATTTCAAACTCGTTTCTTCGAGGAAATAGGGCATTTGGGGAAACGTGACTCATGACTGGCACTAGAAGTAGATTTATCATATTTGTGTTAGTTCATGTCCGTGTTAATACGTGGCGCTACGTGCCGCTCTTGGCAAGGCATTTCTCTTGGGTCTGAGACCTGAGACAGTTTTGATAGATTAGGACTAACAAACAGTCGATTTGTTGTCATGTATATGATAAGTATAGCCGATCGTGTCGAACAAGTTGTTGTTTTGCTTTCAAATTGGGTACTTGACTTTTTTTTACTTGTTTAAAAATCTCTATCATAAACCGTAAGTAGAAAGCATTTCAAAAAGCAAGTTAAAAACCTTTTAAATCTGGTGGAAGGGGAAACTGTCAAGGAACAGAATAAGGATGCATATACTGAAATGTGACGTCACCGCCTTTAGATTAGGCGCGTTCAAAAGAGATAGCGAGATGTTCCCACTACGCGCCCTCTCTTCCTCATATCAATATTTGAAACGCTAATTGCTGTATCCTTTAATAATTTTGTTTGCAGAAAAATATTTCTATTTAGTATTATTTGTTGTTTAACATAAAATATAGTATTGAAATAACCACAAAAAAATACCCAATTACAGACGCAGATATTAATAAAATTGAGTTAAATTTAAATGACCGAAATTTTTCTTTTTATAAAGTGATAAAACTTTTCTACAGAAATTAAATTAGAAACGAATGTGTTTTTTTTGAATAAACGTTGATAAATTACCGACGTGTTACTAAATATAACGCCACAGTATATACAAACGAGTTAAACGAATTTATTAAGCTTTTCCAACGAATTTCACGTCCATAAAGGGTTCTCATATTAAAAATTCTATTCACAATATTTTATATAAAACAAAATGTTATTGTTTGGAACAAAAGGATGTATCTGGAAAATCTACGGGCATTTTTATCCCCATGGGGCGTCCGCATCGGTTGCCAGCACAGACTATTTTTTCGATACAATATTCCATCGAAATAAATCATAGAGCAATTTTTGATTCCAATCACTAGGTTTTGTATTTATATGAACACGCTTGAATGATTGGTTTGACGTACTGCGGCATAGCATAAACGAACATCCATTTTTTTTTTTCATGAATCGGTGCTTTATGAAGTGGAAACGTCACGGGTGCGGCAAATGACGTAGAATATACGAACGACGAACGTACTTCGCCTCCAGCTGATCATATTCAAATGTCATGTCACTTACTATTGCCATGCCACACGGCTGCTTGATGGTTTTATTACACAGCCGTGCCATAGATAAATTCATCCCATTGAGCGAAAACTCGACATTTACATACATTTACATAAAGTCGATTTGTGTAAACGCTCAATCCTACGATCAAAAGAGTCAATTAAAAGTTTTCAGAAATAAAACCGTGATGCGGCTGAAGTCTGGCTTCACAGTGTGTTACAAATAAAACCGCAGAACGGAGTAAAAGACACTTGAAAATCGTTCTTCGTCTTTTTATCCGGTTCACTGAGCCCACATTTTGTTACGAGAACTTAGAAATCTTTTGTTATTGAAGGTTACGAGGAATAAAACGAAATATGAGGGAATAAATATACAGGGTAACTTTTAATTCATTGCCAATCTTCAGGTGTATTGTTTTATTAGCGATTTACCCCAGTTTCGTATGGTTGTTAGAAATCAATAAAATTTTCAGTTTTTCTCAACTTACCTAAATATGTATGTATTTATACCTACACCTAAACCTACCTCATAAATCACTGTCTAGAATCTGTCTAAAAAGTCAAACGACTTGGGTAATTATTAGGATAAAATGAAATCTGATGTAATCAACACTAGTTCGGTAATCAAGGTTGATTAAGGTGTATAGTTCCTTGAACCATCTGGCCGAAATTATGTGAACGCAACTCTCGCACTCGCCTAGGCGGCAGTACGCAAATCTGTGCATTTTTTTGCGGCCAGCAGCGCCCGGAAAGCTCTTTAAATCCATTTTCTCTGCGAGATATTGATTGATTTACATATGCAATGTTCACTTTGAAGAATATTTAACCACCAATTTGTACGTGTAAAAATGTTTCTAAAGGTCCAAGCCGTTTCGAAGGAGTAGGGAAAAGTTGCGAAAAGATGCGATATTGCTAAATTTTTTTTTTTAACGAAAGTTTTAATTGCACGAAAAAATCAAATGTTGATATTATTGTTCATGAATCTATAATAAACATATATTTTTTTCAAACCAATTGACCAAGCCGTTACGGAGGAGTAGGCCTTAGAAAATCACTGTTTTATGGCACTTTTCGGGCGCTTGGCCCTTAAGATATCTTGATCATTGTTTACTAATAAGTATATATATAAATAGAACCTTATAAAAAAAATTCAGGTCAAACACTACTTACGTAACGGTACTTGAAAATCTGTTTAGTTTTTGACTTTATTGCATTCACTTTAGCAGAACCTTTGTTTAATAATATGTAAGGATGAAAAACTTTGACTATATGACTAACTCCAACAACACAAAGTTAAGTTTTCTTTTCTTCAAAAAACATAATCGTGCCTACTGAGCAGTAAATTTTATCGCACTAATTTATTATAAAGGCATAAATTTACATGTTTAGATAGATGTATTTAAGAGTGTATTTGTTACTCCTTCATGCTTAACCGGCTGAATGGATTTAGATGGCTTTTTGTTAAAGGGTAGATCATGTCGTGGAATATAACATAGGATACTTTTTATCCCAGGAACAGGTTCTATTGAGATGATTTTCTACGTAAACACAGGCAAAGCCGCTGGCAAAAGCTATTTTTACATATTTCAGACTTGCTGTCATAGTATCCTATTCTATCTGAAATATACAGATTTATGTTTACGAGATATTGGATGTTGAGACGTATCTCGTTAGCTAGTAATTAGCAGCTGTGCCGCGTGATTGGCAGCTAAGCAGTCATTGACACCGGCGGCCCCGGCTCGCGGCCGATTGTACAGATTCGTAGGATCAATACTGTTCAGGTATTTTAGACAATTTAGATTCATCCAATGCTTCGCTTTCGAGCTATGGCTGTTATTTATTAATTGTATGCCTAGTTCTACTTAGAACTAATAGGAGAAGTCTGTCTTTGTTTTGATAACTATATAACTTAGTTAGGTACTTGCAAGTAAAAGTTATGGAATTAAAGATTTAGAATCTGGCCGTTAAAAAATGCAAGACAGCCTTTATTTCTGGCCATTGCAGGTTCAGCCTCATAATGTTCCCACTGCTGGGACTCGGACCTCCACTCTAGAAGAGGAAATAGGCCGTAATCCACGACACGGGCTTAGTGCGGGTTGGTGGATGTAACATGTCTTCGAATTTTTGGTTCTAGGACATGCCGACTTCCTAACTATGTTTTCCTAAATTGTTTTGAGAGCAGTGGAGTTGAAATAAATCACTCAAAGTAAAACGCCTGACTGGTTTTGAACCCGCAACTAGGTGGATAGAAAAATGTGAACTACAACATATTTTTCATAGTACTCAAAACTTGACTGTCTCCATAAGAGGATTAAGCCAACAAGCAAGTGGTGTGTGTATTTTTATACGCACAAAAAGCTTCATTCTCTCTCATTCGCTATTCTCAGCCCATTTACCACGATACTACGTACTCAAATGTTTAAATAAAAGTCACATAAAAACTTGCGACGCAGGTGTATTAGGCGCAAAAGCAAAGTTTTTCTTCTCGACTACATTACACGTTCTATTTAAATTCGAAACCCGAAAAACCGCAAAAGGTAATAAAAAAACGTTAGCAAGAAAACTTTTTGAACGCACTTCGTTTTATATAAACAACAGCGTTCAAGCTGTTCGGGTTCAAGTTGAAAAAAGGAAAACGACGTTATGCAAATTATATACTCTGTGAACACTTGACCATATAGTGTGAGAAATAGAGCGTGTGAGAGAGAGAGAGAGAGAGAGAATAATTGCATCATTACAGAAATTGCTTTAGCAGTGTCGCTTGCCTGTTCGGGAACCCTTCAGTAACTTAGTTACAAAATTGACGTGGACAACTAAAAGGATTGAAAAGAAACCTTAACACTGACACTTTAAGTATCAATGTTATATGTCCGTGTAAAATATACGAATTAAAGTTCAGGATTTAACAGAGCTGGTGTTGTGACTTTTCATTAAGACTGTATCTAAAGCATTGTATTGAAGTAGGTAGGTACAGACGCGCGGAAAATGTTTTGTGATTCTGAAATGTTATTTATCCAGTAATTTCGTTTATACCTGAGATTCTACGAGAGACTTCGTGATGACAGGTATATTCACGGAGGAGTTCTTACTTATTATGTAAATCAAGTGTTGCTGAAGCTGTATAGTTGTATTTGCGTTCACTTCAAGAAAACGAATATGATTTATGTGAGGAAAATGGAACAGGAGCCTTAAAGTAAAGTGGTAAAACATCAGTCAGATACATCTTTTCACAGATTCACCTAAATTATTTTTAACAAACCTTACAATTATACAAAGTGTAAGGGACAGCCTTCCGCAAACTTTAAGGGCTTGCTCAGTAGACGAAACTGAACTACCTTCCACAAAACATTTTTTCAGAAAACAAAAAAAAAATACCCCCGCTCCATACAAAATTATAAACTTGATTGGATAGTTTGTATGTAGAGGCCGAAATTTTTTTTCGTTTCCTGAAAAAAAATTTAGTGTTAGGTTGTTTAGTTTCATCTACTGAACAAGCCCTTAAAGTTTGTGGAGAGCTGTTCTTTACACCTTGTATAATTTGCAATGTTGGTACGTATGTTTATTTAGAACAAATCTTGCAAATTAATTTTAAAACACTTTTAACTGATTGAACTATTTAGCATACCTATGTAAGTTGGACCATCATCATCATCATTTCAGCCGATATACGTCTACTGTTGGATATAGGCCTCCCCCAAGTGTCGCCACAACGAACGTTCCTGCGTGTCACGCAACCATCGGTTTCCCGCAACCTTCGCCAGGGCATCGGTCCACCTTGTAGGAGGCCTTCCAACGCTACGTCTTCCAGTACGCGGTCGCCACTCCAGAACCTTTCGGCCCCAACGGCCATCTGTTCTGCGAGCAATGTGCCCTGCCCATTGCCTTAAGTTTGGCAATTCTTCGTGTAAGTTGGATGACAATGCATTTATAGGACTATAGCACCTAAACAGTTGTCGCTCATGGTACCGGAAAGACACAATGCTTGCAAATATGCATTTCAGCGATTTACTAAAAATCTGTTATAAAATTAAAACAATAGAACGGTAATAATCCTCATCCACCATCCCGACCCCAAATGCATCCTAATTCTTGATAAGTACTGAAAAAATGTTACATCGCAAAATGTTACAAAAATAATTGCAAAGTACACATTTTATTTTTCTGAAATTTTCACACGCGTTTTATTCTAACCCTTTTTGTTATTAGGTGTACCAAGAGTATGTTTATAGGACTATTTCTTAAGGCTTAAAATCCCTTGAACTATCTGGCCGAATTTAATGGACGCAACTCTCGCACCCGCCTAGGCAGCAGTACGCATATCTGTGCGCGCGGCTGACCTTTAAATCCATTTTCTTTGCGAAATAGTGATTAATTTTTATATGCTATGTTCACTTTGAAGACTATTTAACCACCAATTTTTATGTGTAAAAATGTTTCTAAAGATCCAAGGAAGGAGGCCGTTTCGAAGGAGTAGGAAAATAGTTACGAAAAGTTGCGAAATTGCTTAATATTTTTTTTAGACTTAAGTTAAGTTTGAATAGCACGAAAAAATCAAATGTTGATAATGTTGTTCATGAATCTATAATAAACATATATTTTTTTCAAACCTATATACCTATCCGTTACCGAGGAGTAGGCTTCAGAAAGTCACTGTTTTATGCCACTTTTCGGGCGCTTGGGCCTTAATACTGAAATAATTAGGAACTCAACGTGAACGGTATTTTCCCAAAATTTAATCATTAAAATATTGTTTTGTCTTTTGTTTATATTAATTAACGTTGACAGCAAAGTCTGTAGTCCGTTCAAAGGAATCAAAGGAAATTAAAATCATTATTAAAAACATCAAAGCATTACTATGACTAAACCTACTTTTGATCTTAACCTCAGTACCTATTAAAAATAATTGGAAACAGGCACTTTAAGATTTAATTTTATATAAATCTCTACTAGAAATTGTAATAAAATAATAAATTGTTACTATTATGTAGACTGTGAGAAAAGAATTTCCAAATGATTTTTTTTATTTTTTTTTATTGTTAATATTTCATAAGAGACTAGACCCACCTCAGCTTCGCACAGGTTTTAGAAACCTTTAAAGTCTCGGTTTTTCTATACTGTTATACATACATACTAGTGATGTACCAAATACTCGCATTCGCATTCGCGAATATTCGCAAATTTTTTGACATTCGACGAATGTTTTAGACAAACAAAAAAGAAAAAATATATTGATTAAATGGATATTAACTTCAATATTATGTTTTTCTATGACACAATATGTTAGCGAAGTTTGGAGCCATAGTCATGTTTTTATATCACTTTAATTTAACAAATACAATAATAGGTATTAATGAACCTCTAATTATAACAAATCTTTTCGAATGAAATTAATGCAACAGCTCTGCTATGTTAGGTTTAAACTTGGCTGACACGAAATGTCAAACCTGTATGACAATAAGCAGGTACTTTGTTTGAAATTCAACATTCGTATTTGCATTCGCGAATATTGAACTTGAACATTCGCATTCGCATTCGCGAATATTGAATTTGAATATTCGCATTTGCATTTGCGAATGTGAGAAATCTAACATTCGTTCCATCACTAATACATACACATGTAATGGTAAAAAAATCTGACATTTGTTAAAGTTTCAAATACATACTATGGTTGTGGGGGCTATGGTGTGGGAATTTTAATATTCCAGGATTTTATTTTTTTATTAGCCTTTTTGTCCCACCCCACTCCTTCCATCTTTCGTAGCCTTGCGCTTCCTACTCCCAGTTCTAGCGAAATCTATGTAATTCGTCATTACATTTTATAATATGCTAAGATGATTATGTGTTCCAGTTTGCAATTTAGCCTTAAGTAATTCAGGCATATTTAAACTAAGCCATAAAACAGCTTTCAGCTATAATAATGCCAATTCAAGTAGGTACTACGGTTCCTAGGTTATAGAATTTGATGGTCAGTCACTACTCAAGCGCGCGTGTGGTCTTTGAGTTCGTCACGTTGTCGTAGCTTTGATGTCAGCACGTCTGCTGTTAGCGTCAGCTAGGCAGCACTAGCGAGATGTGGTAAAAGCGCCTGGTAACGCGTTATGGCAATAAAACACGCTTCAGTCAAAAAAGAAATTAGGTTTTTTATTGAAGGCGCAGAAATTACAAGGCCGTTCAAGCAATTGCTATATTGATATCAGTACGATTTGGTTGCTTATCTACACTTCTACACAAATACACCGTTAAATTTTAATCATTTTAATCCCGTGGAGGGTCGATCCGGTACATGAAACCATCGATTTGTAAAGATAAAATTAAAAAATAAAGTACCTCTTTTTCAAAACTCGTATTAATTTACGCATGTACAAAATTTATTTCTTTAAGAAAAAGTCAGCTGAGCGAGTTCAATGACCTGTAGGTACTTTGTACGCTAAACTACAGGTCATTGAACTCGCTCAGCTGACGTTTTCTTAAAGATGCTAATTTTATTAAAATTATGCGGTGTTTTTAATAAAGGTAGTTTGTTTTTTTGTTTGTAGGAGGTACTGGTCTGACAAACAGACACAAAGACTGTCAAAAAAAAACTATTTTAGTTCTATCTTCACATTTCTATTGAACCATGTACCAATTTTCCATACAGCCAGTCAATCACAGCGCGATTTAAAATTGACTAGTCGATTAGTTGGCTGTAAAGAGGCCGATTAATCGGCCGACTAGTTCTCATTTTTGTATCCCTTTACGTATAATGGTTTATTGTTACCTATTTATGTTTTGTTTATTCAGTAATTATAATATAGTTTGGTTTAAGATGTGCTCCTTGCTGGCCGATCAGCGTCTCACCGTCGACGACGGCTGGTGCTGAAAATCAGCACTGTGGCTCTGTCCTAGACGAGCCCCAGCGTGACCCATATCCTATTTACTTGCTAGTTATAAGTCGTAATTGTTATTGTTCAATACATTTGCTCAGAAAGTGACTCTTATTGCACTGCACTTAAGTACATAATGGCCCTTGTTACCAAACTGTGACATTTTGATAACCATTACGCACTAGTGCTATAATATAGTTAAAACCTTATTGTTCAACCTCTCCCCCGCCATAATTTTAATACATTATCAGATCAGAATGGGCGCAGGTCGTCCATCACGAGTCGCCGGTCAACCCCCGTTTATTCATTTCAGTGAGAGTATTGACAGGCAAATAAAAAAAATATGAAAACAGATTTTTACCGCCACGAAAGTTTACTAGTTTTACAGTTATTTTCTTCACAAGTGTATTGAAAAACGTCGTATGATACACGTGAGCAATCAGTGATTACCGTTCTCGGCTCTCTTAAGACCCTCGCCATGGCTCGCGTCTTAATACCTCCTCGACGATAATCGCTAACATTACATACACATACATTAGCATTATATCATAATGTACTTTTTTTTTTATTTATGCGACATGTTTAACAAATAAACTCTTTTTCTTTCTTTCTTTCTTTACTTGTCGGCCAATCTGATCATGGTTTTCGGGGATATTCGGTAAATTCTGTGACGCTTTGTTTACAGCTGATTTGCACGCAAGTTATTGGGTCGTTCAGTTCCCTTCAAAATGGTTGAGCTGAGTGGGGCTGATGCACGCGTCATGCTCGTGAACGGGTGCCGTCAGATGGGACTGGTCATCTCTTAGCTGCCAGTGGCTTAATTCAGTTTCTATCTTTTAATTATTTTACATTTTTATTTCTCTATCGACATTGTGCTCACATGATAGAAGCAACAAGTAATATGTAACCAAGCATTATATGTAACACATATATGATTTAAAAGAGTGTCCATGGAGTTTCTTGCACGTTCTTCTCCATAGAGACCTACTCTTTGGAACGTGCAATTTAGCTTCACTTTTCTTGGACTGACCGACATTTGACTATTCAAAAGTGCCTGTAAATGGTCTATTTGAAATAAATGCTTTGATTTGATTTGATTTGAGTCGCAATGGCCGCTTGCGAGCGTGTCGAAACAACTTCGCTTTGTTTCTTCCTTTTACTTTTGTACTGTTTAGAGCTTTGTTTTAGTGTAAAAAATTAAGACAATACTGTAATTGTCCAGGTTCAATCGAAATTCAATCATGTTAAAAATAAAATTTTATGATCATAAATTTCTCCTTTATAAATTTTATTAAGACGTACCGAAAAGTTAATTTCGAATATTTTGCATTATTTTTATTAGTTAAAAATGATTCTCAGGAAATGAAATCTTTTGCAACAATTAACGTTACTCTACATCAGAATTATGAATTAGACTCATTATTATCACAAGTTCAAAACTCTACAAATTAAAGGAAGCCGGTTAATGGGCGAGTTGACCACTACGAAAAAAATCAAATTCAAATATTTTTATTTACATAGGCCTACATGGGCACTTATAAAATTTCAGAAGCTAGTGCACGGTTCCAAATTAGTCGTTTTCAATGGAGAAGAAGTGACACTTGGGCCACACCTAATTTGTACGAAGTCGCGTCGCGTGGCGTGCATGGCCCCGCAGATCGGTGTACAACGCCCAAGTGTGCCCAATGTAGTTCCATCAGGATGCACTCAATGACAAGTGATGTCACCATCATTAGGTTACGTGTATACGAAAGAGTTAGCTAGATATTACGACCAGGCCTACATTTTGGCTAATACCATAATATCTTCTTTTATGCATAAAACTCAATTGCTGTCGGTTAGTCTTGAGAAAAGTCAAAAACGGCTTGATTAGATTTTGAGTTTTCTCGGTATTTGATTTGGTAATGTACAGTAAGGAGACAAAAGTCCATAGGAACGTTAAAGATTACATTGCTATGAACCGAGCGAGCGCGATGCGTATGTGTGCGCATGTATGAGTATCCACATTCCACAGATAACACACACTAAGGAATTACTGTCGTCGCACTGAGCAAAACATTATTATTTTTCTGTTCTTACCATAGCATTGATAAAATTCGCGCAAATACGTCATGTGCTGGTAGCCGTGTGAACTAAGTGTTGGATTCGCAAATCACGTAACCCGAGTTCAAATCATGGTCAGTCCGTTGCAGTTATTTCTTACTTTGAAAATTCCCAATCTATATTGATATAGTCATTTTTTTAAATTTCTATGAAAAATACTATTGCATTTTTTGCACTAAATAGTTGCAAATTACGATTGTGATCTATTAACCACAAGAAGAATCACATTCGTAATTTGCAATTATTTAGTTGTTACATCTTTTCGATGTTGTAAGGTGGAAATAAAAAGACGTGTTTAATAAAAATGTTTATGCTTTATATTTACAAATTAAACATTTATGAGAATTGTGACGTCGAATAGCAAAAAGTTATCTTGTAACCGTTATCTATGTTACGCGTAAGATTGTTTGTTGGAAGTATACCCACTTAGACCATTCATATTATGAATAACGTAACAATGAACGGATATTCAAATTTTAATAAAATAAAATATAGGTAATTGTTTATATCCAGTTATTTATTGAAAAGTGATTTATGATTTAGACTTTGTAAACATTTTTTTTTTTGTGTAACGTCACAATTAATGTATTGAGGTCATAGCTTAATTGTTCATTTTCTTGACGAAAAGAAGATTGAAACTAAACCTCAATTTCTGTTAAAAGAACTTTAGTTCTCACAAGATAATCGTCAATTAGATGAGCAAAATAAAATGAACTATAATATTATGTTATAACAGTGCGGGTAGAAGAATAAAAAACAAAATAGACTCATGATTATTGTCAACAAAATTGATAGCGAGTTCACTGCATTCTTAAGATGAGGCGATGGCACAAATTAAAAGATATAGCTGTTTTAAACGAAAGTAAACACAATATAATACAGTGTTTGTTAACGAATAATCACAGATATGTTAAAATAAAATGGTAGGCCCTTTAGTTTAGTTAACATTAAACATTTAGTGCGAAACGTAATCGTTCTTGTTTGTGCCTCTCTGTCAAGTACGGCTTTTTAGCAGGTTTTCTGTGATGCACGCCTTCAGCGTGAAGTGCACGGCGAACAGTATCCATCGAGGTGTCATATAATTCCGCAAAATGTCTCGTTGGTGCGAAACCATTCGTTTCGTATACGTCCACCATATGTCGTCGCTGCGCCTCGCTAATAAGCTTCGGTCTCCCACTTCTCTTTCGACTAGCAAGGCTACCTTCTTCCTCATATCTTTTTAGCCAAAGATTTACAGTATTTTTCTAAAATAAAAAAAATATATATATTAGGCAGCTATACCTACTTCACTTCATTTTCATTATATAAAATGTTAATAATCATAATTATTGAATATAATTTTAAAATAAAACTGCATTTATTAATCCAATAACCAATCCAATAAACCCAACGATTTACGTATTTCTCTTCTAAACCTCTTATAGATACGATAAATGGATTCATAAATGGCATACGTTTTAATTAGAAGATTAATTTGTAATAAAGTTACAATTCATTAATAGCTATTATACTCACATTCAGTCCGGTTTCTTCAGATATTTGTGTTTTATTAAAACCACTTTTATGCAGCCCAATGATAGTCGCCCTCACTTCAATACTAATATTAGCCTGCATTTTGCGAATATTACAATACTGTCAACCACACGTCACTAACCAACAACTACAACCAAACGACAGTTCATTTCGGTCAAGTTAAAACTCATGTCTACCTCGCAGAAATCTAATTCTTTATTTAGTTTTTTTGTGATCTACCTTTCTAACTCTAAGAAATGTGTGAACAAGTTAAAGAATAATTTAATATATGTAATGCAAATACATAACTTCCAATCGGGTAAGAACTTACAAAAAGTCAATAATTGCGTGGGATTTGAACTTGCGGCACACTGATTTGCGCTTCAATCTGTGTGCCTATACCACTGGGCCATCTTGACTTATGCTAAGTTGATGAAATTGTGAATTTCAATCATTTGTTGGCGAAACTTGAAAATAAAAGGTCGTAAGTCAAACTAAACGTCAAACGAATACGTTTTAAGAATTCCTATCGACTTTTGTAAGTGAGTGTACCTACCAAAAAAAATAGAAGATAGATTAAAGAGATTTCAACCTTTCAATCAAAGAAATTGATTGAAAAGTTGAAAATAATTTCACGGGGGCACGGCAGGGCGTCACCTATTTTGAAATATTAATTGCTGCTTCATTTAATAGTAACTTTTTGTGCTTTTTCCAGACAGATTTCTTTGTGGCGTAATTAGTTGTTTAGTATAAAATATTGTACAAAAATAAACATGAGGAAATGCTCAATAACATCACTGTAGGAAGTTCGTTAATGTCGGAGAACATGTAACCTCAGGATCGGTACTGCTTACAAACTGTTTACTTTCTCATCTCAGCCCCGGGCTACTTTACCGAAGCTCCACCGGCTATCGGAATGCCTTGCCAAAAGTATTTATACTACAGGGAATGCTTTTTCCCAGAAGGACAATACACTGTAGTTGTGTGAGTTCCGTGCATACTACAATTCGATTCTAGGTCAACGGGAAGTACCCTATGAATTTCGATCTTTGAGAGTATCAAAATATGTTTTTTTTTTTGCGACATAAACGGCCGTATCTTTTTATTCGTTTAACTTAGAAGTTTGATTTTTTCACAGCTTTTAAAGGGACCGCAAACTTGAGTATATGGTTTTAATTTCAACTCGTCACCTCCACTCGTTCTCGAGATAAATGGTCTTGACAGACAGACAGACAGACGGACGGAGAACAAAGTGATCCTATAAGGAATCCGTTTTTTTTTTCTTTTGAGGTACGGAACCCAAAAAAATACATGAAAATCGATTTAAAACAAAAACCAATATTGGTTTTATATAATAAGCTTTATCTATATAGCTTGAAAAGAGTTAGAAATGCAATAGGCAACTGAAGAAACACGGGTGGCTTGTGGCACCCACCCGTGCTTCTTCAGTTGCCTGACAGTAAATATCTGACACTCCCTATTGCTCCATACAGAGCGAGAGAAGTTATTTAATGATTTCTGTTTCTCACCTCATAAAAGGAGCAGATTCCGTAGGTCGGCTTTTTCTAAATAAACTGTCATCATATGAATATGAACTTTGACAACTTAGATAGAAAATTCATATTCGTAAAAATAGCTAACTTTACTATGCAAAGTCAAATTACTAACGAATCACGCCCAAATCGGCTTTAAAGATAAGATTTTGATAAAAAGATCCTGTTTACAGAAACTACTGGTACAAAAGTTATATTATTTACTAGCTTTTTTAGGTACTTAAGGAATTGGGATAAAAGGTAACTTATGTTCTTTTCCATGTCAAAGGCTATATGCATGCCAAATTTCATCCAAATCCGTTCAGCCGTTTTTGCGTGATTAAGTAACAAACATCCAAACATCCACACTTTCACGTTTATAACATTAGTTAGGATTTCTTCTTTCCTTTGGAACACCTTCAATTCAATGAATCTAGGTCATCAAGTCCCTAAAGTGCGGACTGAATAAATGAATAAATTAACCGACTGTATATTACATGACTAACATCCAGAAGTCCAAACTTAAGGTTTGCCAACGAGCAATGGAGCGCAGTATACTAGGTGTTAAATTAACGGATC
Organism: Mythimna albipuncta; assembly: GCA_929112965.1. NCBI lineage: Eukaryota > Metazoa > Arthropoda > Insecta > Lepidoptera > Noctuidae > Mythimna > Mythimna albipuncta. The sequence continues at coordinate 8,267,654 of OV815973.1, forward strand.
GAGTTCGAAACACTATACTGCGCTCCAAAACCAAAATAGTCGATGTGGCTCAAAAGGCTGCCAAACTGAAGTGGGACTGGGCAGGACACGTCTGCCGCATGCTCGACAAACGGTGGGCCAAAGTAGCACAAAGTTGGTGCCCTGAAACAGTGCGTCGGGGTCGCGGTAGACCACGAAGGAGATGGCGCGACGAACTTGATAGATTCCACCAGAACTGGCAAGAAGAAGCCCGGGCGCGCGAAAAATGGAAGGAGTGGAGGGAGGCCTTTGCCCAGGAGTGGGACAGAACAGGCTAACAAATAAATAAATATAATAAATAAATAAATATTACATGTATCTCAAAACTTATTACGGTAGAAGAGCTGAGTTGCGAGTCTTGGTTTTTTTACAAGTTATGTTTTTGATGGCATATTTATTTCTTCTTACCTTAGTAACACCTTCAATGAACGCCCTAGTAGCGAGCTCCCCTGGTCCATCAACAGTCTTCCCGTCATCGTCAGGGCCCCAAGAAGCGCTGTATATGTCCACATGCTGAGGGTTAAGGCTTAAGGAGCGGGCTTCTACAGCATCTGTGACGTCACCATCCAACATACGCACACCTGTGGAAACGGGACTATTATAAGTACGGAAAATGATGCAAGTAGAATTTATTTGAGAAAAAAGTATTGTGAGAAAGGAATGGTGTTATCAATACACTTAGATGCTTGAACTCCTTTCCTACTGTTCCGCTATATTTCGCACTAGTTTGGCAAAGTGCAGCGGCCAGTTCTCGATACAATTTATTACATTGTATCAGGCTGACCACGCGACAGCCCCCACTATGGTGCATGAAAAACAATGCGCACGCCAATTCTTACAGTAATTTGTTTTAAAAAATGGAATTATTATGTTTATGAGACAATTTTTGAGTCAGCGTGTTGAAAAACTTCAATTGATAGACCATTGCCATTGCAATTTCTATGCTCCACATCGACCTTGTCTTTGGTTCAGGCGAAAATTTCACCTCGGTTGCAATGACATACATCAAAATGTACTATTTTTAGTCCTTGATGAGATCACAGGACTTTCGTTTGGTGCATAGCACTCGTATTTTTGATGGACTGATGAATGTAAGGAAAGAACCATCAATTTCAAGCCAAAATTATTTTTATTTTGAAATAGGAATACAGCCTGCGTATGAAACAAAAACTAAACTTTCTTTTTTTATTTCTATTTTTCCACGCCGCATTGGAAAACTACCGGCCAGACTCTAATGGGTTATTCAAACTCGAATCCTAAAAAGTTCAGCGTTCGGGCAGGCTCGTGTGTTTTTCAAATTCAAAAGGCCGTACGTGGGCGAGTATTTGGACAAAAGCGTAATTAGCATAAAATGTAAAAGTCCCTGGCTGAAGATAAATGTTAATCCCAACAAAAACATGTTTTGTTATCCCGTTTGTAACTGTAATTCGTGTTAATTTAGAGTTCCGGGGATGTTAGCTTGAGTAATTTATTTTAGTTCATCCCAAGGGCTGTTTTGAAACATACAGACGTAAAAGTTGTGATAACGTAAAACGGTAGCTATCACCGTGACACTAACCGAATAATAAATTATATCAGAAACAGAATCTTGTCATTTCATTTCGGCCTTCGTTCGTGTGTTGAGCGCACACTGTTTTATAACCATATATAAACGTTCTCTATGTCGGCATCGGAACATAACACGCATGTAACCGGGTCTCTGAAATTCCCAGAATTTCGTCTAGCAGCCTTTGATCGCATGTTTGTTATAAATTACAATTAGGGAGTCCTTTACAGTGGGTTTTACGATGTAAATATAAATCGAGGCTTCCACTGAGTAAACTGCAAAAGATCTGGCAGGCTATTCTGATAAATATTCAACTATGAACAAGCCAGTGTTTGCGATGAAATCCCGAATTTATGCACGAAGACACGTCTGCAGTACGGTTAAGGTAAATGTAATATTATCATTATACTTACCGCTAAGTAATGTTTACACGAAGCTGGCCATTGCGATAAACTTGCAAGTTTATACTGTGTAGAGACGTATAAGTTAAACAGTGTTTGCTAAGCGAGTTACACAAACGAATATACTTCGTGGCTACGTAGACTTGCTAATAACTTTATGCCCCGAAGCGTTTTCATATCGCTACACAGAACAGTCTGACACGGAAAAGTTCATATTTTCTCATTTGTACAAACATTTCGCTAAAACACATTTTCGAGAACTTTTCAACATCACTGTAGCAAAAGATACGGCCGATTTATTTAACAGGCGAAAGATATAACTTTAGCAGGATAATTTAAAAATTGTTAAGTAATATTGTATGTTTGCTGATAAACAATAATTTAAGCAATTTCAATTATTAAATTACATAGAAACGCAAATAACCTATTTTGTATCTACTATAATTAAATATTACATAAACTATTCCTGAAAAGTAGCAACGCCCCGAACACCGTGTGATCAATTTTTGTTTTGATTAAAATAAAACACGAACTGATTAAATATTTGCAGCATCATCCGTTGTATATCTCTGATATTACTAACTTAATATTCAGCCCAAAACCAGCAGTATCTACCCATTTTATCGTCATTTTACAACCCACATTATATACCAGCTGTTTATATAATATAAAAAAAAACCTAATAAAAACTTACGAGGCAACATAAAAACATGCATACGGCGTAACAGTAAACTTGAAAATATACTCTTTTCTTTGTCTTTCCTTAACACAATGAGATCTGGTGGGTAATCCCGTGAATTTCATTCGGTGAACACTTTTTATTGGTCGTTTGATGTGGCTAAGAATGCTTAGGTGAAGTACCTACACCCACATTTTTACAAAATTAGGTATACGTGCAAATCTGGTGTACCTACTAAATATCACTAATGTTCCATATAATAGGATTTCAACCTACACAGACCAAAACTCATAATCTTAATCGTACATAAAAATCTGTACTTTCAAAAGATATAGTTCCATAGCATAAAATTGTACATAAGTATTTTTTTTTTTATGGTGGGAAAAATCATGCATTGACATCCCCCGCCCTTGGGCGGAGCGGGAGATAGTGTCTGACTCTTACTGACTAAAAGACCCACCCCGTTCCTTCTAGCCTTCATACCGGGGCTCGAGCGCCCTTTCGGATAACCCTGGCCCCAGTAGGCTTCGACCCGGCTAGGTCCCTGCTGTTGCTGACAACTCCTTGAGGCGCGCGGGAACAGTGCGCGCCGTCGACGACTTGAGCTTAGTCCGGACAGTTACCGGACGGCCGGACAGCGAGCTGCCCATTGCTCACTGTCCGCAAGCCCGCGTCTACGTTGGCCGGAAATCGGGATCAGAATCCCGGCGACGGCGGCGGCGATAACGCCGTTAGTATTTTTGTGTGTACCGTGAAGCAGGAAGAAGTACTTATTTATACGCAAGGTCTGTTGGAGTATCTGAAAGAGTTACTATGTCCCTGGAACGCAAAAGGTAACTGAAGGAACACAAATAAGTTTTAGTCAGTAACAGTCTGACACGCCCTGTCGCGTCACTCAGAGCGGGAGAAGTTATTTGATAAATTCTGACTCAAAAAAATCGTCCTAATAGGCTGTGTGTCACATAAATAAATCAATGGCAAACACTAAAATGAAATATTCATGCGGCCAGTTAGACATACTTGTAGAATTGTCATCGTATTGACCTACTAGCAGCTTTTTAGTGCATAATTTTGGTACAATCAATTACATATCTTCATTTTTTTATAGTCTTTATTTTCCCAGACCTAGACAAAGATCACTCTCAAATTCTTCCGGGTATTGCTTTCTCGAGCCCCTCCGAACCAGTCCTGCGGTAGGCAGAAAGTCATCTAGGTTGTGACGTGATTCTAATAGTTATATATGTGCTCCAAAAGTAGTCTTAAAATAAAAAAAATAAAAAAAAGTTATGTCACCCAGCTGTCAGCATGCATGCGACTGATGACGTGACGTTCATCTTCATAAAACCAATAAATGCTTGAGCAGACAAAGCAAAAACCTTATTAACTAAATTCTAGTCCATCTATCTTACTTAATATTTCTTGCGAATCGAATATATTAAGTCAGGCAGAACTATTCTTTATTACGCATTCATAAATTCTCCTATAAAACGTGAAAGTTGATCTGATCTATCTTCTATATTTCTTGTGGTCTGTAATCCTCTGGGATGTTATTGATGATGTCACGTTTTTTGAACGACACTAAGCCATGAGAATATCAATCGATGGTAACCTAGGGACCTTATTTATAGGCAGAATATTTTGGCAAAATAAAAATGCTATAAGACTTTTAGCATTGTTGATATTGATCATGATACTTTTTTTATCATCTGCGTTTATGTTTACCATTATGTCATTATTAATAGCCCACTTCTGTATATCATCATCATCATCATCATTTCAGCCGAAAGACGTCCGCTGTTGGACATAGGCCTCCCCCAAGTGTCGCTATAATGACCGGCCATATGCGCCTCGCATCCATAAGATACCCGCGACCCTCAACAGGTTATCGGTCCACCTTGTGGGAGGTTTTTCAGTTCTGCGCCTTCAGATACGTAGTCGCCATTGCAGAACCTTTCGTCACCAATGGCCATCTGTTTTGCAAACAAAGAATCGCCAAACTTAAGTGGCAGTGGGTATAAGGGCCATATTGCTCGCAGTCATCTATTATATGCTGTTATAATTATACGCTACTTAAGGTATCTTAATAGTCCTTTCAAAATCATAAGTCATTTATTGGAGCCAGGCTGAAAATAAGCGCTTTTCGGACTTTAAAATTTACATTATCAATCGAGCACTTTCTTACCCCAACACGCCTTAAGTGTATAGTGTGTGTAGTGTATTTTGAGCTTCCTCTTATGCACCAATGCGATGTCAGGTCACAATAAAAAAAGACAGTCTCTCAAAACAACTTCGCAGTACTTCCTACCTTCCTTATAGCAATAAGCACTACAATAAGTGTCGTATGTCCGACACTAAAGAACCAACTACTTACACTATTACAATTTGCACTTAGAACCTAAGTCTTCTTAGGTTCTAAGATAGATCTTGACAATGCACTCTCAGAACACATCAGTCGTGCAAAGTGCAAGACTTAGAGCACTTGTGCACCATTCAGGACAAAAGCCTTGTTTGTCTCTCTTTAAGCATCCATTAGATGGTCCATGAAGAGACTAAGAACTGTTGTTGATAGTAATTTTTTTAATTTTTTTATGGAAAATGAAGACTGTGCCATGCGTTTGAAACAAGGGCTATATTTTACCGAGACACCATGGCGGCACGACCAGTCGCCGCTACCAACAAAATATATACAGCTCTATGGAGAACGGTGTCCGTTTGGTTGCGCAAACAATTTGGTGGCGCGACCAGCTCGGACGTGTGGCTACTCTGGTGTCTGTATGGTGTCTAATTTGGTAGCTTAGGGCTATATTTCACTGGGATACCATGGCGGTACAAATGCCCCGGTAGAATTTTAGCCCTTAAGCAGAAGGACAAATTAAACGTCCAAATAACCAACGTAACTCCAATAACGCCATTACACTGCCCCGGTAAAATTTTAGCCCTTATAGACACAAATTAAACGTCGAAATAACCAACGTAACGTCAAAAACGCAATTACCAAATTAAAACAAATGAAAATAAAAACTGAACCTGCTGGACAAACAGAAAGGGACAGGTTTTATTTTATATTTTATGTTGTTGTTATGGCTTAAGTCTTCGCTGAAAAATTTGCCAAGCGAACAATATTAGGTCTAGACAGTATTTAGTTATTGATGTAGAATAAGGTCTCTTTGTTTTTTGTTAGAAAGCAATGTATCACTTATAATCACATCGTTAAGGTTTTGCACTATTTTTCAGTAAATGTATCCAGTCAGCAGCAGCGTTGGAAAGCCTCCTACAAAGTGGACCCATCGGTCCAGGTCACCTGGTAAAGGTTTCCGGAATCCGGATGCGAGACACACAGGACCGTTAATTGTGCCGTCACTTGGGGGAGGTTTAAGTCCAACAGTGGTTGTCTTTCGGCTGAAATGATGATGATGATGTATCGAGTCAGCTTAGCACTTCGGCTAGCTCCACTGAGGTAGTCAATACCTGTTTTGTTTAATTATTGTTCTGTTTAATTATTTTTCTTTCTTTCTTTCTTTTTACAATGAAATTCTCAGCACCATTTTACCGAGATTGTGCCTATTTTAATCCACAATAATATTCAGTAGAATCAGTAGTGTATGTACAACCTAAACTTCTGTATGCTTGAAATGCAAAACTACACAATATTGATTAAAGAAAAAAAAAACAGCTACTAAACTTATCTCAAACACGAAAAGATCCCGCCAAAGTCCGGGTACAGTTTTAGTAACTTATTTAGGTGAGGTACGAATCTACCGCAACTGTTAAATTATTCCCTGGCATTCTATTCATAGTTAGAGATTTCCAATCGAGAAAATTCTCATAAATTGACGTCATAACTTACTATTAAACATAAACAAACCTCCAACACTAGCCCCATATGCAATGCCCATAGCACATAGCGAGTTGTTGGCAGTAGCAGGAACTTCTCCCGCGTATTTCGTGCTGTGGCAGTTGAAGTAGATCACTTCGTATCGCGGCTATCATTACACGTCCTATAGCGTCTTAGCTAGCTATACGAATGGTTCTTACCTCGAACACTAGCCCCATACGCGACCCCACAGCACACAGCGAGTTGTTGGCAGTAGCAGCGACTTCCCCCGCGAATTTCCTGCCGCATGTCGTGTCGCGGCTATCATCACACGTCTTATAGCTTCTTAGCTAGCTATACCAATAGTTCTTACCTCCAACACTAGCCCCATACGTGACCCCTACAGCACACAGCGAGTTGTTGGCAGTAGCAGCGACTTCCCCCGCGAATTTCCTGCCGCATGTCGTGTCGCGGCTATCATCGCACGTCTTATAGCTTCTTAGCTAACTATACCAATAGTTCTTACCTCCAACACTAGCCCCATACGCGACCCCTACAGCACACAGCGAGTTGTTGGCAGTAGCAGCGACTTCTCCCGCGCATCTCGTGCCGTGGCGATTTGAGTCGATCATGTCGTATCGTGGCTGAGGGTCTGAGTCGTGCGAGTTTACGTCGTATGACGCCATAGGATCCTGGTGGAAAAACAAATGAGTAGTATGAGTATACGTCACCAAAGTGATGGGCCTTCATTAACTTCCCGTTATCTCAATCTCAACTAACGATGATGTGACACGCACGCTTAGAAGTTTTACATATTATTATATAGTAGCAAATAGGGAATCGTTTTAGTTTCGCACAAGTTTTACAAATCTTTGAAATTCTCGGCTTTTCTTCTACTATAACATGACAAAAAAAAAGAAAATCATTTTATTTGCGGGAAATAGCGCAATCTGAGGACAAATGCATGTTAATATTTTTTTTTTTGTTATACACTTAAACGTAAACTTTCCTTATGAATCATTCTGTCCATTGGCGAAAATCGCATGTAAATTAGTTCAGTTATTTTTGAATTCATCGCGTTCATACAAACAGATGCGATAGAGCCTTTGCCTTTGTTTTATAATATGTAAGGATATTCTCTTTTAACTTCTAAATAAGGCCAGATTGTATTAGTCAAATCAATTTTCTCTTAAATGCACTCATTGAGACAGACTCATTGCTTAAGAAAGATTAGTTGAATATAGCTAACTTTGCTCCAAAGGTCATCCTAAAGATCCTCCAAGTAACTGCTGGTAGCATTACTCAAAGTAGTAACAGCAAAGAGCCCAATAAATAAATATAGGCCAAGGATGCCAATTTGTTTGACTACAAAGAAAAAGTCTTGCCATTTTTATGGACATTATTATGAATTACAGGGCCTCGAAGAAAATTGGTATCTGAAGAGTTTAATACATTCGTAGAAATTAACTGTTGGAAAAAATAGGTCCAATTTTTTGACTTCGCCTTATGATTAAACAAGCTTCTGCCATCGGCTTTGTCTGCTTCATGACCATCAAGCCTTTATAATGTTCCCACTGCTGGGACTCAGGCCTCCTCTCTAGGAGAGGGAATGGGCCGTAATTTGCCACGCGTGCCCAGTGCGGGTTGGTGAATGTCACATGGCGAATTTTTGGTTCTAGGGCATGCCGGTTTCCTCACGATGTTTTCCATCACCGTTTTGAGAGCAGTGGTAATGAAACAAATAACACAAACTACTGCACCTGGCAGGGTTAAAAAAAAAAAAACCTGCGACCTACGAACTCGCAAGTCGACGATGATGTGACACGCATGCTTAGAAGTTTTACTTAATATTATATAGTAGTAAATAGCGACTCGCTTCAGCTTCGCACAGGTTTTACAAATCTTTGAAATTCTCGGCTTTTCTTCCATTATAACATGACAAAAAAAGAAAATCATTTTATTTGCGGGAAATAGCGCAATCTTAGGACTAACTTAAAAAATATTAACATGCATTTGTTATACACTTAAACGTAAACTTTTCTCATGAATCATTCTGTGCATTGGTGAAAATCGCATGTAAATTAGTTCAGTTATATTTTAATTCATCGCGTTCATACAAACAGCTGATGCGATGGCGCCTTTGCCTTTGTTTTATAATATGTAAGGATATTCACTTTTAACTTCTAAATTAAGGCCAGATTGTATTAGTCAAATCAAATTTCTCTTAAATGCATGAGATAGACTCATTGCTTAAGAAAGTATTAGTTGAATATAGCTAACTTTGCTCCAAAGGTCATCCTAAAGATCCTCCAAGTAACTGCTGGTAGCATTACTCAAAGTAGTAACAGCAAAGAGCCCAATAAATAAATATAGGCCAAGGATGCCAATTTGTTTGACTACAAAGAAAAAAGTCTTGCCATTCTCATGGACATTATTATGAATTACAGGGCCTCGAAGAAAATTGGTATCTGAAGAGTTTAATACATTCGTAGAAATTAACTGTTGGAAAAAATAGGTCCAATTTTTTGACTTCGCCTTATGATTGAACAAGCTTCTGCCATCGGCTTTGTCTGCTTCATTACCATCAAGCCTTTTTAATGTTCCCACTGCTGGGACTCAGGCCTCCTCTCTAGGAGAGGGAATGGGCCGTAATTTGCCACGCGTGCCCAGTGCGGGTTGGTGAATGTCACATGGCGAATTTTTGGTTCTAGGGCATGCCGGTTTCCTCACGATGTTTTCCATCACCGTTTTGAGAGCAGTGGTAATGAAACAAATAACACAAACTACTGCGCCTGGCAGGGTTTGAACCTGCGACCTACGAACTCGTAAGTCAGAGCCATTACCACTCGGCCACTGCTCTCAAAAGTAGCTTGAAAGTAGGAAATTATAAGAGAACATATTTTCCGTACATAAATAAAATGTCCTATGTCTTAATGTAGGACATGGTCGGCGTGTGCCAAATTTCATCCACATCTGTTCAGCTTTTTAAGTGTGAAAGAGTACAAAAAATACATGTATTATAAAACGTAGGTACAAAAACCTTAGAATGTAACTTGGAACGAAACTGTAAGAAAAAATATAGTTTAAAAAAACTAAAGAAAAACACGCTTTCATAGCATACCTATCAAACTAAAAAATGTAAAATAATTTTCAACATAGCTAGAAAATAATAATGAACGAAAAATATTAATATCATTGTGAAAAAAGCGTGGGCGCTTTGTGCCATGTTTTTCGTAAATCGAACACCCCACGCATTTTTCACAATGATATTAAATCAGGGGTCCGGTGTAGTAGTAGATTCTTTAACTATTTTAGTAGTACCTACACTACACCGGACAAGCCAGCAAGCAAGGTAGTCAAAATACAAATGTCAAACGGACCTTATATTTTTTTTAACTTTAGGGCTTCTCTTCACACGTAGCATAACCACACCACGTCGCAACGACAAAAGGCTGTCAAGCAGTGGACGTGTGAATAGTGTCGCTGCAGCTTTTTGTGGTTGCGTTGTAGTACCGACAAAATGTCAATGTGGTTGCGTGGTTGCGATACGGTTACGTGGTGTGCAGGCGACGCAACGTTATGTTTGTGATGTGGTCGGCCACTAGTCCGCAGTGTCGCTGATGGTTGCGATGTGGTTGCAATGTGGTCGGTATCAAACACACGGTCGATAACGACTGTAAAATGTGGTATGTGTGAAGAATTATTATTCGTGTTGTGCATTGTTGCAATTTTTAACGTGTTTGTAATTTCAGATACAATTTATTGCTCATGAATAAATTACACACGCAGAACATTTAGGCAATCTCCCAAGTTTCTTTCAAACATTTCTACACCGTTATTTATTCAATGAGCAAGTGAACAGCTAACGTTTTCAGCAGTCTCAGGCTTCATTCATAATAACGTATGAAAACAATGCACGATATTTCGGTACTAATCCCGGTCTATGGGTGCAAACAGACCACAGAACATTGGCGTTGACCTTTGTCTCGAAATATATCGCCTTAATCATATTGGTCAAAGTCTGTAGGACTCTTTGTGTGTTCTTTTATACAGTCCGTTCTTTTTTACAACTTGATTTTTTTTTTCAAACTGTTACAGACCTTTGGTTTCAATCTAAAACACAATTTATACAAAAATTTACTCTTCAAAATGAGAAATGTTGGATTATAAGAACATCAAGGTCAACTGTAGGTTCTATATCTAAAAATCTCTGACTCAGAAGCTAGAGTTATGTTCCAGCTCACACTTCATACTAAATATTATAAAGATGATACTTTAAATGCATAAGTACTTCCGTCACGCTCAATCGGCTGAAAGGATTTGGATGATATTTGATAGATCATGAACGCGAACAGCACATAGGATAATTTTTATCCTAGGAGTACCTATGTTCCTTTGTAAGGCAGGTGAAGACGCTGACAGCAGCTAGTACGTGATAATAAGTCTCAAAATATGTCAAAGCGTCGTTCGATCGACCGCGGTCTGGTAGCTCCGTAAGGCGAGGCCCTTACGTTCGTCGCACATAAATCGCCTCGGTATACCCGCGACCCAATTACCCATTTTTTTTTCCGAACGCCAACAGTGGAATTAAAGCCGCACGGGCGAGATGAATCGTGTAATTTGAAACTCCAGAGCTTTTGTTCCGAACACAGATGTCACTCTGCGCCCTTTTATCACGAAAGCGTGGATCCCCCCGCGTATTACTCGCTCCCATTCTGATTTCATCGGTGTTTTTCAAACATTTCCGCCTAACATACGTGGAAACTGCGCCTCTTGTTTCCCAATGAAGATTTGAGTACAAAGCACAAAGGGGCAACAGAAGTACCGACGTCATAAAACATACAATGAGACAATTTCGAAGAAATTCATTCCAAATGTCGTGAGTCGTAATCTAGAACATGTTGTTTTACGACACAAACCAATCAGATTCCCACAAATTGTTAAGATTAGGAGAAGCCCCATACGTACAAAGCTTTTTGGGAATATATACATTATGTGTACAGCTTAAGGAGTGGATTTCCCTGAAGGAGCATGTGTTTCTTGATAGCTACAACCTCGGGGTATTTAAGTTAAGAGTGAATAGGTTACTTCTAGGTACGCGTGCTCCCTCGTCGGCCACATCATCGCTTACTATCAGGTGAGAATATAGTAGTCAAACGCGAGCCTGTATATAAAAAAAGCAAAGAGAGTACTTACGTAATTAGCGACTAAGTCGGGATGGTCGGTCTCTAAACCATCATCGAGGATGGTGACCACTACACCTCGGCCAGTGATGCCTTCCCGCCATGCTGGTATCACGTTCATGTCTAAACCACCTCCTCGGTTCTAAATAACACAAAAAAAGTTTATGAAAAAGAGATTAATCGATTCAGTTGGCAATATAAATATTTAGTGAAAACCTACTCATTATCATTTAGTTGTTGATTTATAGAATGGCTTGGCAAAACATCTACAAACAAGACGTAATAAAATAAAAACCAATGACCCACTTAATCTTCGGCGGTCGTAAAATCACGAAACGTACCACAAAAATGAAATGTACGAGTAAAACCAATTACTCAGGCTCCATCAGCGAAGATTTTTTAATTTACAAAATTGTTAGTAAAACGAATTTATAGAAATACATTTTCAACACAACACGGACAGAGCCGAATGAAAATGAAATTACACATAGGTAAAAGCGGAACAACCACTGGAAATTTGTATTGACGGATCGTTTCACTGATATCTAAACGAAATTGGTTTTTATATCAACTATTTCAGATCGCTCGAATAACAAAACTGAACAAAGACTAACAACGAATTTTAAATTGGAATTACTTTTGGGGATTGATTGACAAGCATATATCTTTTTGTGTATCGTACATGAGTGTTTCGTTGACAAGTTTATACGAATTGGATATAAAGGCTAATAGATTGAATACATTTTGGACACAATTTCTGTACTATAAAATAATTAGAGCACCTTCCACCTACCACATAAAACGTTTTGTGAAAATTAACCTTTCAATCGTGAGAATTAGAGACACTATAGAAAGACATGGGTGCGGCATTCGTTTAGGGTTTAATGAATTTCATTAGAGCCGCCTAACAGGGACCAGCTGTTTAAAGATATGAATCGCTCTGGAAAACGTATGTAAACAATAATTAAATATAATTATCCCGTTCTGTCACCTAGTCCACCGTCATTGTCTTTCTATTCTACCCCCCTAGCCAAGTTACAAACGTTTCGCTTGCGCCGAACGCTTTGAGTTGACCTTGCCGCCAATTCTTTTGTTCTGACCACGTAACTGAGCGTTAAGACGACGTCATTCCCGTACATTTGAAGCTTTCTACAAGCGTTAACTATTGCAGATTAGCCACTTGGCTAGAGGTACTGTATTCGTAAGGTTAAAGCGCTGGTAGAGACCAAGCCTGGATCAAACTTGTATACTGACGAACAGAAGACGATATTGCTAGAATGTTTACGATTCTGTGAGAAAACACAGTGATAAAAGTAATTTATTTTAGTATAAATGACCTTTTTACCGTACCTATAATAAATTAATAATTAATATTTAAATCAAAACTTTTCTACCCTCGTTACACTGTTTAAAGCGATTCTATGTAAGAATTATGCAAATTTCCCGTGATACCTTAATAAAACTCGAATTTTTGGCTTCCACTTCGTCAATATTTAAGAAGAGCGTTATAAACTTGAGCCAAAGAAAATTAAACTTCTCTCTCGGTTCGGTAGAATCGCTAAAGAAAAACAAAAACGACTCGAATCGAGTGCTTACACAGTGTAACTTCACAACTTTATGGTAAACTCAACGATATTCAGATTCGTAATTGAATGACACCTTTGCAATCATTGTAAAGTCTATATCCAATTATAAATTGGTCATTACTCCATTTATGATTTTTTGTTTTACAATTTAAACATTAATTCACTAATAAATGCTTAGAAAACTTTCTTATTTATATGTTGGTATTAAAGAATGACTGTGGCCCTAGGATCAGTGATGTACCTAGCCTTTTAAACGCCTAGTGCGAGCTGCTATAAGTGCCCCTTTTAATAAAAGTCTTTATCATACTCGGTTCAAACCATAAAGATAAACGCGACATGTGCGTTTAAGCTATCGGTAGTCCAGCTCAACCTATGTACACGATGAATAATAGGTATTGTACGTAAGTTACTAACTACCAAGAAAACAAGATCCAAAACTAATCTCGATAATTTCTGCACCTCTCCGGGGCCTGAGTCCTGTGGCTGAGCACCACTAGCACTGTCCTAGTTACGGCACTGCCTAGAACACAAAGGTCAAGGTGAAGGACACAAGTGAGTTTTAGTCACTAAAAACCTGACACGCCCTCTCGTTTCATCCTAGAGCTCAGAAGTAATTTATTGAAGCGCGCGCGTGAGTGGGGTATTATTATTAAGAAATTGCCCGTCTTTTAGTAAAAATACACACAAATACATTTTTGGCTGAATAAATTCCGTACATCCGAGTGTACAGTATGCCAATTAAGCGTTCTATAAGGTCATTCAAGTTATACAAACGTATACAATCGGCCCTCGAAGGGTTAAATGAACCTCTAAAAAAAGTATTAAACTGTGTTAAACCAAGCAAAAATTATAATTAACTACAACCAAAGTTAGCTAAACATTTTTCAAGTAACTAGCTTCATAATAACTTCTCTCGTTTTATATTTAGTTAACCACAAAGTAGTTTTAGACTACTTTCAGAAAAAAACATTTTTGTTTACTTGTTAACTTGGCTGCTGGAAGCTAACTCGACCTTCTAAACGTTTTCAACCGTGAAAAGTGATCCTTCGGCTTCTGAAAGACTTTCAGTAGCCTCATTTTATTTTCAAATAGCTGGTTTTGCCAAAGGGACAGAACTCAGTCCCCATACTAATCGCATTGCCACTTCTCAAAGTCACTCTTTAGTCCGGGCACTCAGAGTAAAGTGCCTAGCTTTTACAACTGCGAATATATAGTAATAATATAAAGGAAGTGTTAGATCTAAAGAGCTCTTGCATTCCATTGATCGACGTTGCACTAGTGATTGATTCAATCAGTGACCTCATTTTGAAATAATATCAAGACCCACTTTGTGTATCGTAGAGTGCTTTGTTTATTTACAAATAACAAAGTACATCATCTTCCTAGCCTTTTCCATACTGACTTGAGATAAAAATGCAGCTGAATACATGTGTACAGGGCCTCAAGTCTGCTATTACAATAGTGTCAGAATGGTCTATCATTGATGTCATAATTGTTGGTTTTGACAAGTTTGGTAATCTACTAATACATTGGCGCTACTATGACTTTCCAATGGTCAACCACTGACACTCCATTGAAAGAAGTGGCATATAATGGTAATCTCGTACATATTGACAAATGAATATTTGACGTTTGCGGTAATCTGCTAAAACTTTGACAGTTTATTTGATCAGTGTTTTACCATTAGAACGTTATTGTGCAGTTATTGGTTTTAATATGCTCGAAATTATCATTCTACCACAATTCTATTACAAGACCAGTGACCGATAAATGATCGATCATTATGAATTAGCAGATTACAAACTTTTAGCAAAATGACAATGGGATCGCGGTGGAATGCCGAATTTATAAAAATAGCAGACTTGGGGCCCTGAGCGACTGCCTAACAGTCCTCCACAACCCTGTCACTGGGCAACTTCTTGGATAGACTGTTGGTCAGACTTCCTGGTGACCTAAAACGACTGTCAAAAATCTACGAATGATAATCGGGACCAACGGTTTACTTGCTTTCGGAGGCTCGGGGTGTTAGTAATATCCTAAGATAAAAAAACAATACATATACATAAGAACCATTATGTAAACCTACTACTAACAAATAACTTTGTCCAGTTTTTCATCTTCTGCATCTAGCAGTCCTGCCTTTAGATATTCAGTTCGTCTTGCTGGCAGGCCTAAGATACTCCACGAAATTATCTGACAATAACAAGTTCCATGAACTTTTCAAGGCTTAAATTCTTAACAATACTCAAGGCCAGTTATAAAAATACTTACTAAATACCACATGTGGGGCCACTTCGGGTCGTTAAGTTGAAACTTGGAGTCAGCAGCTCTTGGCCGTCCCTTCACCCGAGACGGTTGGAGCTCTCGCTTGGAATTAGTGTCGCGCTTCGACGCGGCTGACGGCGCAGGCGCATCCGATGATGTCGTCTCAGCTAAGAAAAAAAAATAAGAGTCACGATTTGTCGCATGCTTGGTTGGAGTGAGGTGCCGCAATCTGGGAGAGTGGGTCGGGGCAAACGTTTTGTTAATATTTATTGTAAGTTAAATCTTTGCAGTAGGTAACTAACCAGTAATTTGACAGTCAATTAAGAATATGAATAATGTAATAGAATTTCTAATCAAACACTTCTTATTTTTTACATAGTAAAAAAAAAAGACGTGTGGCACTCGGGGACTGCCGCGGTAAAGCTATTGCATAGCATTTTTATCAACTTATGCAATTATAATTATTTATTTATTTTATTTACGCTGTATTATTTTTTCTTTGATATTAATTGAAGTTACACTTTCACACATTGAATTGAATGTTTATTCATTGTTGACTCATTTGTTTTCTTATCGGTCACCACGCTCAAAAAACAAATGAGTGGGGGGGTGTTAGGTTATTTTCGTTACGGAATTTCTGGATTCGGTCTCCACGCTCAAGGCCCACGATAGAAGCTATGCAATAGCTTTATAAGTTTTTAGTGTCTAATTTTACCGTCAAATTTCACACATATTCAGGCAAAACTCAATAGAATAGAATAAACTTCATTGTAAGTGCAGCAAAATAGTAACAAAACTACAAACAACAATTTCAAATGTTTAAATCAGAAATCTGTGGATATAGTTCAATCATTAAATAAACCAACACAAAAACTGAACTAATAATTAATATGTAAGTACCACAAACAGACGAGTTCATTAGACATCCAGTGCCCATGAACTTCTGTATAAGTATTTCGGTCACGTTTCAAGTATATAATTATGATGTCTAGGCAGGCAGTACGGTTTTTTGTACAGGCGCTCTTACCATGACGTGTTCAATGTCAGGCGTGCGAGCGAGAAAGGACGGCGCTATACACTCTTTAGGCATCGTCCTAATAGAACGCGAATACGCGATCATCGCGCGAGTAAGCGATGCGACTATCGCGTGTTCGCGCGATGGCAAAAACTGGGTGTCCTATTGATCATCGCGCGACTTGACGACGCGAGCGAGGTTCGCTCGCCTGCCCTAGACCACGTTCGCTCGCTCAGCGAGCTACCGTGGTCTAGGGCAGTGGCACGGTTGATACCAAGAACCATGGATGTCAGTCACGCTCAATTTTTGCTGTCGGAAAATATTTGGATGACGTCACAATAGACGATATTTTATTTTACAATTATCGCGCGAATTTCAATTAGGACACCTATTTGAATACAATATGCTTGATCGCGCGTTCATATGAACTAAGTTCGCGCGAATAGATTTACAAACATTTTAGTCGCGCGACAGCGTCGTGCGATTGCCAGTTAGGACACCCATTCGAGTTCAATACGTTTGATCGCGCGTTCGTACGAGTAAAATTCGCGCGAACCTACGATGATCGCGCATTCGCGTCCTATTAGGACGACGCCTTATAGCTCCATCAATTTAACAGTTCAGTTAAGGTCTTAGAATTAATCGCGTTAAGAGCTCGTATTAGGGCCTTATTTCTTTGTACAGGAGCCTTACAATGACATGTTAAATGTCAGGCATGCCAGCGAAAAAGAGGGTGGAGCTATACATCCTATATCGCCCCTTAACAGTTCAGTTTAGATCGTCAAATAGATCGCGTTAAGAGATCGTGGTGAGGCCTCATTCTTTGTACAGGTGACTCACCATAATGTGTTAAATTACAGGAAGCGAGCGAGAAAGAGGGATGTAACTATATATTAGTTAAATCTCTATAACAGTTCAGTTTAGGTCGTCAAAAGAATCGCATTAAGAGCTCGAGGTAGGGCAACAGTTCTTCGAATAGCCTTACCATGATGTGTTAAATATCAGGCGTGCGAGAGGGATGGAGCTTTAACAGTTCAGTTTAGGACGTCAAATGGATCGCGTTAAGAGCTCGTGGTATCAGTTTTTTGTACCGGGGCCTATGTAAGGCATGCGAGCAAGACAGAGGGATGGAGCTATCATCATCATTTCCACCGAAAGGCTTCCACTGTTGGACATAGGCCTCCTCCAAGTGTCGCCACAATGAACGGTCCTATGGAGCTTATACTACACCCTATATAGCTCCATCCCTTTAACAGTTCAGTTTAGGTCGTCCAATAGATCGCGTTAAGAGCGTCCTTTGATAAACATAAAAAATCGATACGTACCTGTAGAATGATATGAATCTGGTAAAGTCTGGAAGTCCCTCTTCTTCCTCGAGAGTGCCCGCTGCTGCTTCGCCCATCGCACTCTGTTGTCGCCTTCTAGCTTGCCATGATGGTCGTGTGCTGGTGTGATCGACCGCTTCACGATCGCATGGTGATGGAAATGATAGTGGTTGTCGAATATCTGGGGAAGATAGAAAACATAATGTTAGTAATGTATTGAAGAATGATGTTTGAGTCAATGAAGAGTTCCTCGGAATGAGGAATGACAATGGTCCTATAAGTATCACATTTTAGTTCATCAGATCTTCATACAAAAATTAAAAAAATTGTACGTTCTAAATATTACGAATTCTGTGCGAAGCAAGCGATAATACAATAGCGGAGGGGAGTGGAAGTGGGAATCAGGCGGTGGGGGTGCTTCATGCGCTTGCGGAGCAACGTATAGACGTAGGTAGGCATAACAAAATATATAGCTGAAATGTAGAACAACGAAATCTTGGAAGGTTTGTCTTTAGTAAATGAATATTGTTTTGTAAAAAGTCTTAGAACAGAAGGAAGTTGTTGTTTATGATGTTAGTAATTTAATACAATCCTGAAAGATTGTTAGTGTTTTACAAATAACCCTGTAGATTTGACAAAAAACAGTGTTTAAGAATGACTAGATCAAATAATTATCATCATACTTAAGGTAACGGTCACTTCTGTCTATCATCTGTCCACGTGTTAACGAAATGAATTCATTAGTGTCTGGTTTGATTATTATTGCCTATAATTTAGGCATAATTAATGAGTATACATTAAAATAAAAGAAAAAAAAATAATGAAAAACCGAAGGAAGAAAAAGCAAAATCCTGTAACTAATAATCCTTTTTAGCAGACGGTAAAAATGAATCATAATTAAAAGCAGTCGGTAAAAAAACAGAACCATGTATATAGTTTGTGGTGCAGTCTAATAACGTACCTAAAGATAGCATATTTCTTCACGTAACAATAAACGTAAATTATGTTAATTAAGTTAATTTGCAAGCTTAATTATAATAATTACCCAATTTCAATTCAAAGTGTAGAGCGAAATATTTATGAAAGCACCACTACAGATCTACGTGACCGCTTTCAAATTAACTTTGTTTATCTAATTCTTCATCAGGACAAACCACTTGTACGGTAAACTATATATTTTACTGTGGAAATATTGTTGCATTTGTTCAAATTTCAAATTATTATTTGTAGGACACAATGACTGTAAATTTCTAAAAATTTGGTGTAGAGAAATTTCGAAATAGTTGTATTCTTTCTTCCATTCGATAAATGTATTATACATTTATAGGTAATAACAAATTCTAGAATTAAATTACTCTGAAAATATCGACATTTACAACGGTATCGATGCTAACACAGCCATTCATACGCTTTTTACAACGAAACAGGCTCCTGTCCATGAATACATTTTCATTTCAATACGTATTTTTTGTAACAAATTGCTATGGTTTTTAATTAAACATTTTAATTGCAACTCCCGCGATATTTAATCGATAACCATTATAAATTTACTTCGCAAATATAAAATTCGTTGCCAAGGCGAATAAATTTTGCACAGAAAGCCTGAAATATATTTTTATTATTCTCAATTAGGAGTTTTATTTTTCCTCAACGTTGCTGGAAAGTCCTTCAGTTCAAACTAATGACGTTAATTTACAGTTCAATGGAACTGGTTCAATCAGCCACGTTTGAAATGTGTTTTGAAATAACCCGAGCTTCAAGTGACCAGTGACCCGGAGCTGTTAGTTCGTGCATAGTAATATGTAGTACTATGAAATGTTAGCCCGAGACTTGTGTGGATCTAAAAATCGAAAACAAAGAGAAAACATGTTAAACGAATTAAAATTATTCCGTTCAAAATGTTTTAATTTTACACAACATTGCACAATGTGTATGAATAAACTTTTCGCAAAGTTCTGTTTCTGAATTTACATTTTTGCAAAGTCAAATTCCGTTTTAAAGTAATTTAAATTTGTAATAAATATGCTGGAACATTAATATAAAATTTCTCTCAGTTTCAATACAATTTATAACGTTTTCCATATTTCAGTTTTTCGCCTTGGCATATAAAATTTATGAAAAGACGCTCTCGGTCTCCAGAGTGTGAGTGGTTGTTAAATGGAAAAAAGAGCTCGACGACTGTTCTATTTGTCTAGTTTTAAGTTCTTTTAATTCCAGTTTTGATGAACAGTCATATTTATTCTTCCCTGCTTTTCGACATGAGTAATGATTTTAAGCTACTTGAAAAATCGAGGTTTGTCGGCCAAATGTTGGCAGAGCCGTCGTTCTACACTAGACGATTGCTGAAATTTTCATATAACTGCCATCTCCGCATTGCGGTGTCGCGCTAATATGTTTTTCGAATATTATTACATAATTTCGAATAACACGCGATCATATTTTATTTCAGATTACGAGAGATGTTGCCTAAGTACGTCGCATATCGTACGAGAAGATTTCATTACGGTCGTAATAAGATGCGATATAAAATATATTTTTTTCGACGCTATTAATTTATTGCTAACAAGAATTTGCTTTACTATAATAATTTCGAATAAAGCAAGCTGATAATTATATTAGGTGCGTTTAGTCGTTCCATTAGAAACTGAATTGGGAAAAGGCGTCCTTTCTGGAAACATTCAGCTTTATTTGATTATTCAATTAATTTTAAAGTTTATTTTGCTCGAGTGGTGTGCTGGCTTTTTTTCACCAGTACCCGCGGGACAGATACGGGCCATCCTGAGAGGCCATAAATATTTTTGGCTTGCGAATGGGTTTTTAGCGCAGTAACCTTTTTCGTGGAAAATAAAATATCAGAAAGCAGATTAAAGTGTTTGAAACTAATGTAAAAAGAGTTTTTTATTATTATTATCAAAGTTCTATTAGCTTCCAGACATTTAAGCTTACGAGTAGGTTCATTAATAATAATTCTTCTCAGGCCGATTTTAATCAAAGGATGGACCAAAAACCGTTTTATATTTTTCTTTTCCATATTATTTTTCGATGTGTATTTTCATATTTCAAAATAACAATGTTAAGAATTGAATACCTTCAAAAAATTAAAGTACAAACTTTTCAAAACAAAGAAATCTGAAAAATTCTCATTTAAAATGATAAACTCAGTATTCCCTTTGTAAACTTTTACTTATTTCCCAGATTTCTTCGTATTCAACTAAACATGATGTATTTTAAAGCAGACTTAACGGTCAACGAGACACGGGTTTGTAGCAAGGGATTCAGGGTAAAAACGCCTTCGGCGCCACGCTAGCCGTATTTATGAACTCAGGTGGAAAAAGGGATTTCATCCCGCCACGCCGCGCCGTTGGCAGCATGGCGGCCCAATACAATATGCAGGAAGCTCTCCGGTGTCTAAGGTACTTGGAAATTTGGCAGCTTACTAGCTTTTAACAAAGGATATTTTGCTTCAAACGTAATTTTGAAGACTGTTAGCACCATAAGTTTTGTTAAGCTCTAAGATTATCAATAAACTGCATTTGTAATTTATTACATCATTATTCTATCTCTTTAACAACAGGCTTTTTACAAGTAGTTTGGAGAGATGCGAAATAAGGCGTTAAGTCCCGCAAGCCTCTATTAAAAAGGGAGGATCCACCGACCAGACGGATGTCATGTCTGCTTACTGCCCGAGAGATGATTTCGGGCGGTTGTGTATGTTCAAATCGCGTGGAGAATTCTAATTGCGCGAAGCAGGATTTCATAGTTTAGTTTATTTGTGGCGCCATAGATGTCGCTACACAAGCTTTTATTTAGCGTGCAATGTATGTATGCAGGTAACTAATAAAACTGTTTTTTTATAACTTTTCAAACTACGTAAAACGATTAAGTATTTTATTTTTATTTTTTTAGAACATTGAAATAGAAACTTGTTTAAAAAAAAAAAGATTTGTGTTTACTTAATTTTTTTTAAGGCAAGCGATGTTAATGTTGCCTACATAATCCAAGAAACAAATTATTAGAAATCTCGCAACATTAAATGTTACTTGTTGTGAAACATTGTTTCTGGCAACTTAATACGGGGATTTATCTGTGAATTAATGTATAGGTAAAATATTGAACTTTTGTTTCTGAATGTATTTAAGTTTTAATAAGAGCTTCATTCTAATTCGAGTGAGCTGTGGTGCCCGAGTGGGAACGGCCCCGACTTACGATTTGTAGGTGGAAGTTCAAACCCGCCAGGTGCATTATTTGTATAATTTATTTTATCACTACCGCTCTCAAAACGGCGAAGGAAAACATTGTTATGAAACCGGCATATCCGAGAACTAAAATTCGAAGACATGTGACATTCACCCACCCTCACTAGGCCCGCGGGTGGATGGGCCGTAGCTCATGGCCTCTCTTAGAGAGAGGTGGCCTTAGTCCCAGCAGTGAGAACAGTAAAAGTCTAATTATGCAGCATGCTATGTTATAAGAGCTTCATATACTGCAAATATATTCTATTTGCAATGAAATAACACCACTTCAAATAATGGCCAAAAAATCGTCAAATAATGCCAAATCCATCGAAACGTTTTCTATACACTAGAGCTTTGTACGCATGAATGATAAATTTAACGAATGCAAAGCCCCGGCCAGGTCGCTTGCGTAATAAAAATGTCAAACATTCAACGAAAATGTTCAAACAACTTTGAAAATAGATTGAATATAAAAAAAAAATATCGTATCAAATAGAAATTAAAAATTCCTTAAATATAGAATTCGCTCTCTTACAGCTTAAATAAAATAAATTGGAAACTTTAACTAGTGTAGCAATTACTCCCTATCAACTTTTAGAATATCCAAATTATTTTAACTACTTATACCTGAATAATTTTCTATGTTGTCTTTTTTCTATAGTTGGTTTTTACAACAAAATTTTTAGGGTTCCATAATCAATGGGTAAAACCGAGACCTTATTATTAAAATCTACTATCCGTCTGTCTGTTACCGGGCTGTGTCTCAAGAAATTTGACAGCTAGGACATTTGAAATTTTCACAAATGATGTATTTCTGTTGCAGTTTTAACGACAAATACTAAAAACAGAATAAAATAAATATTTAACTGGGGCTTCCATACAACAAACGTGATTTCTTTGCCATTTTTATTCGACATTAAAATGATAATATATTATGTTGTTTAATGTTGTACAGAACCCTTCGTGCCGGAATCCGACTCGCAATTGGCCGTTTATTTTTTCTTCCATTATCTCATAAAAATTTATCACATTCCTACTTACACCAATTTTAAATCCTTTGTATTAACAAAAACCAAACTATGTCCAATATGTGTCCACATCTTGCTACTAAATTGCAGGACGTTATTCCGCCTACAATTTTCGAGGGGAAAAAGGGGTAGTTTCGTGTCAGCGCACACGGTCCTTAGAAAGCGTTCCACCCTTAGGGGGAATCGTGACCTGTGCCGACTTAACGGGGGAGAGTGGTGACAAATGACACGGACACCTTTGTGTGATATTCATCCTTCTTGCTCGTCCTTTGAGCGTTAAATTGACGAAAATATGAATTTTATCAATATTACTTTCAGATGGCTTTTATGCTTGTTAATGTTTTGGTCGAGTCACTGTGGATTTTATTTAGATTAAGCACGTTCATTTAGGACTAGTGGCGATAGCGACCCAGTTGCACGTGCAACTTAGCTTCACTTTTTTTTTGACTGATCGATATTTTGACAATTCAACAGTGCCTGTTATTGGTCTATTTGAAATAAAGTTTCTGATTTCCAGTGATAAAGGTCCCGACTCGCAAGTCGAGACCTTTATCACTGGAAATCAGAAAAGTCGTGGTTTCAAATCCAGCCAGGCATCATCACTACTGCTCTCAAAATGGTGAAGGAAAACATCGTAAGGAAACCGGCATGTCCAAGAACCAAAAATCTGACGACAAACGATATCCACGAATCCGGACTGGGCGCGCGCGTGGTGGATTACAGATTACACTCCATTCCCTTTCCTTGAGAGGCCAGTGTCCCAGCAGTGGGAACATTAAAAAGCCAAATGCTCGTCTCAGTCGAAAAATAATATAAGTATCGTATTTAGGTACCTTAGAATTTCTAAGTCTCTCAATTCTCTTCGTTATTACTTGATTAAATAATAACTTTTATTTTTAATTTACATAACTGATATAGTTTTTAAAATATGCCTCTGTCAAACTTTTTTGCATTGATCGATTCTCGATAAAATATAGATGATCCCATAAACCCGACATTAAACGCCATTTGGTTTATTGTATTTATATTCTGTTCTATAGTATATTCCATTCAAACATAATTTAAATGAAATTCTAATAAAAAAGTCAAAAGACTAGGTTTATTTTGCGCTCTACAAAAATTCTATGTCCCTTAGTTAGGGCTTAAAAGTAATCTTTATTCGCAGTGTCTGCAAGCACGGTTCTTTTATTAAAACTTGACATTAAGCTGGCTCAAGGCTTACCTAAAGAGTGTGGCAAAAGATTGCGAACATATATTTATTCGCGATGTAATCCCTACATATTCTATTAATGGGGACTCCTGAAGCAAGCCCGATAGTGACGCGAAAGGGATTATGTTCACATATTTGAACCCTCTAGAGTAGAAATTGTTGCCTACTTTCAATTTCTTTAGGCTCTATATGAATTCACAAAATTGGGCGAGCAAGATTGGCGAAAATTCAAACAGCACAAAATATTGTTTTTTTTTTTTTTATATCGCTATTAAGAGCGTCATTTTGAGGTATATTTTCATAGAATCGCTCTTACGTGATTATCATGTTATTTCACATCTTTCTTTAGATATTTTAGATGCACAGCTATATTGTGGATATTATCTAGGCTTCTATAGAAATCAATACATTAATTTATGTAAAACTAATCTTGAAAAGACCTCTGAAAATCTGCTATTTTACGTGAAATTTGGCCCTCCATAATGTACTAATTTAATACTAATGTATTAAAAAATATAAAAAAAGTTCATCAATAGAAACCTTGCAGATTTAATTGAGATTCTGAATGACGACAATTTTTCTAACAAAATTATTTAGTGTTTTAAAAATAAAAAACAAGTATTTCCTGGAACAACTGTGAAATATTCGAGTAAACCACGAGATTACCGAATGCCAACAGAGTTTTCAGGCATCATCTTTCTGTTTTTGCATTACCTCTTCATCAAGCATCGCGTTGGATTGCGTTAGATGAAGCAACCAGCTTTTAAATCATGCTCGATGTTTACGATAGGCAAGTGAAAAAGGACCCTCTTAATGACAGCACGGTTGGCACTAGTGAACGCGGTGTGTCGCAAATTCAATTTACGCACAGAATAAATATTTGTGTGGCCTATAGGTACCTATCTATTTTGTGCTATAGGTTTAGTGGATGCGGGACGCGCAGGATCGTTCATTGTGGCGACACTTGGGGGAGGCCTATGTCCAACAGTAAACGTCTATCGGCTGAAATGATGATGATGATAGATATAATTGTTCCGGGTCTAGATGTCTTGTATGCATATGAGCTTCCACGTTTGTGAACGCATCCAAGGTACAGAAGTATAGTGCGGGATAATTTTTGTTTTAAAGAAAAAGAATGAAAAGAAGATTGACACATTGTCTAGTGCCTCTTACCATTGTTTACATTTTATTTTTTGTAAAATATCCAGTCAGATTGCATTTTAAATTTTTTGTACCAATTTAAAAGGAAATATTGCAAAATATCAGTCTATGTAAAAATCAATGGCTTGTAAGCTTAGTAAAAACCGATAAAACTACAATTGTTTCGTGGAACTTTTACCAATGACTCTCATTGCTCTCTTTGGATTCGCGTACCAAAAAGCCTTTCAGAATTACATTCGTCATGTTCTATCCGTAATTTTTTTTTTTTCAATCAGACCGTTCTACACTCAATGTTTTCATCGCTTTTTTTCTCTTTTTCATTTGCAATCGGGAACGTGCAACCGCAGGCTGCCACTCAGTCGTGTTTCAGTTTTCGAACGCACCCAATGAATTTGGGGTGCGTAGTTTTCGACAGAACTACGTTTGTATTTTTAAATAAGCGAACGAAAATGATTTTCCTAATATCTTTGAGTGAAAATCTGCCTTTTACACAACATTATTTTTAATATTTTATGTAAAACCAGAATATAGTTTTCAGAATCAGTAACTAAATCGACTCCAATAATTTTTACACTGGTATATTTTTTCCCAAAAATATTTATTACAAGTCATAAGTTGGACAACACCGACATTAAGTACAATACAGGTCACGGCAGGTCATTGCGGGCATTAGGTATCAACACAAAACTGGGTGGGAAACAAAACAACCCTATAGTCGCCTGGTGACTAAGTATTTGTGCGGTCAACCAGGACCCCAAGTCTAATATTACAATAGTGTGTCAGAATGTTATAATAATATCATTGATTTCATAATTGTTGATTTTGAGTAAGTTCAGTAATCTACTAATATAATGGCGCCATTATGACTCTCCAATGATCAACCACTGACACTCCATTGAAAGAAGTGGGATAGAATGGTAATCTCGTACATATTTACAAATGATCTGCAAAAAAATTTTGACAGTTCCTTTGATCAGTGACTTACCATTAGAACGTCATTGTGCAGTCATTGGTGTTAATAAGCTCGATATTGTCATTTTACCACAACTCTATTACGAGAGATTGACCGATCAATGATCGATCATTATGAATTTGCAGATTAGGAACTTTTAGCAAAATGACAATGGGATCGTGTTAGAATGACGAATTTATAAAAATAGCAGACTTGGGCCCGGGGTAGCATAACAAGCTTATAATTTTGTGATTTTTCATGATGCAGTTATAAAATTTTATACATACATTCGTTACATAAAAATACTAGACACAACTGAAACTAATGTTGTATATTGGATAACATTGTAGTGTAAACGTCCGGGGAATATTAAGTTTCTTGTTTGAAAGTAGAGACTGGCTTGAAAGTATTTTGTATGTATGAAGACAGTAGCACAAAATAGATAGGTACAGAAGACAATCTCATGTATGTACTTCACTTTTTATACCTACGCTCGGTGGACGCACACTAATGAGCGTTTGAGCCGGTACTGTTCGACGAGTGATCCGGGACGCGACCGAGACATCGTGTCCGTGAGCGGTGTCTATGTGTGCGTTGCTCGAGCGCGCTTTGTATGTAGATTGTCTTCTGTACCTATCTATTTTGTGACAGTAGTTTCTAGCAATCACATTTTCAACACTGTTGTTTTAAGAGTATTCTACTACTTTAATATCGTGATTTCAAGAACTTGGAACAAGCTTTTGTTTAACGTAACTTGAGATTATATTGAAAGTAAACAAGAGCAATTATTGGCAGATGTTTCCTATATTCTGAGGATCCTTATAATGGCTGAAAGCAATTAAATATCGTGTTACTTTACAAGAAGAAGCTCGATCAAAAGAAAGGTCACGTTTGCTGAAAAAATATGTCTGTAGCAGTATATTGTATGAGTGTGATCAGTCAATATAATATGGTTAAAGATAGTTTTATTTTATTCACTCAATAAGAAAAACATATTCAAGTCTACGAAAACAAACTAGACAAGGTGACATTTCATTAGTGATGTGAGAAAGAAAGTCTGAAAGTGTCAAAAGTTTGATAAATGCAGATAAATGTGACATTTTCGGTCATCTTCAATGACACGATTTTTGATCCACTGCTACCAAAAAAACGTCGGATAACTAGATCATTTTATTTGTAAGTAATCTTGTCGTCAGGAGAAAACAAATTAGTTAATTTAAAAATGTATTCTCCCCGTCTTAACCTATGGTGTACAAACTTGGTTTGGACTTTGACTAACTTCCAGGAGTCCAAACTTAAGTTTTGCCAACGAGCAATAGAGCGCACTATACTTGGTGTTAAATTAACGGATCGAGTTTGAAACACTATACTGCGCTCCAAAACCAAAATAGTTGATGTGGCTCAAAAGGCTGCCAAACTGAAATGGGACTGGGCAGGACACGTCTGTATGCCCGACAAACTGTGGGCCAAAGTGGCACAAACTTGGTGCCCTGAAACAGTGCGTCGGGGTCGCGGTAGACCGCGAAGGAAATAGCGCGACGTAGAACTGGCAAGAAGAAGGTCGGGCGCGCGAAAGATGGAAAGAGTGGAGGGAGGCCTTTGCCCAGGAGTGGGACAGAACAGGCTAACAAAAAAAAAAAAAACAAGCAAATTAAATACCTATGTGATTCTATTGCCATAATGCATACTTTACACATTGCAATTATGAGTTCAACATATCTTACTACTCTAGGTATATCGTTCATGAATATATTATTTGTACTTTAAAAAAAAAACAAATCTGTGTATAAAAAAATAAACTGTTCCTGAACTAATCAAACTATATCCAAATAGGATCTCTTTATTCTATTTTCAAACGGCTTTGGATTTAAGACTTAAGGCTATCCTTTTTGAAAAGAGGATTTGATTAGTTCAAGGGCCCAATTCCCAGATCGGATTAAGAGTACCTACTAATAATTGGGTTTTATTAGAAAATCGTTCTAAGTCGATCAGAGGTAGGATTTATTCGTCTAAGAAGGGAAAAAATGGCATTTGGAGACTATGTAGGTGATCAAATCCCAGGTTGAATTTAAGAATGAAACCTAATAAATCGAGATTGGGGATTGGGATTATTCAGTTATACAGTTATATAATATTTCGTGATTCTGTTATGAAAATCTGAAACTGTTGGGTCTAATTTCTAATTGGAATTTGAAATTTTGAACGAGGCTACCTTTTTAGGCTAGCAGTAACAAGGAGTTTTTGTAAACAACTTTTGAGAGAGAAATTAAGTTACAACGTTTGTATTCAAGTTTTAAGAAAGAAAATACGTTTGTAGGTACACAAATATAATATATTAAGCCAAATTTTATTCTTTGGGGCAATAACGTCAATATACTGGTAACTTTGCACAAATGTATGTAACCTGAGTGATCTATTTATTTATGGAAACTTTATTACAGACGTGTTATATGTTTATAGAGTGGTGCAAAAAGATAACAAGCGTGCACGGACATTATTCGTTATTCAAAACTACCCCCATAAAACGTAAATATACTTGAAATATGACACAAATATTTATCAAAATAAATAAAGTCAACTACCAAGACAAGAAACCCAGACCAATAAATCTATCCGTAGATCAGATAAATATTTTTTCCATTCAGGAATCGACCTCGCGACACGCAACTCGGTAGCTAATCACTCAACTACTGCGCCAACAGTGCCGTTTAAACCAACCTACTTAGGACCGAGGTAGATTATATTATCTACAATCACTGAAAATTTATCTAGGTAGGTACTACAGTAAGTATTACGTACCTACATAAAATTCATATTGTAAACACTTTACGAGTTTTAAAAGCCAGGAAACGAAAAACTGTCGTTCAAAGTCAAAAATGAAACCAAAACGTGTACATAATCTTGTTTAACGAATCCCTGTACAGGTAGCGCGTCCGGTTTCCATGGCAACGGGGAGCACGGTCCGATATCCACCATAAATGAATCCGTGGAGCTCCCTCGCCATAACATAAAATATCCGAGCCCTCCAACTTGTGTAGGGTTGGAAAAATCTTTTTTTTATTACTTTCTTTTTTAACTATACGGTTTGTGTGTTTTCTAACGCCATGCCATGCCATTTATAAAAAAAAAAAAAAAAAAAAAAAAAAAAAAAAAAAATGCATGTTAGTAAAATAGATCTACAGACAGTTGGTTATTCTGGTTCTGGGTGTCTGGTAATTATGTGAATTTATTACGCGTTCCAAATTCTTACGACGAGACGTCAAAACATAGACCGATTCCTATGTTTTGACGTCTCGTCGTAGGTACTGTCAAATCGAAGAAATTTTGGCAAAATTGAAGAACATGGAGATGAGTAAAATTGAAGAATTGGATTCTGATTAAACTTTTTTCGTTCACAGTTCATCAATAAATTAAATTTTTCGTAAATTAATGTTAAAAAATTTCTTTCCTCGATCTGACAGTAAATCGTGACGTCACAACATGGCGGGCGATCCAATTCTCATTTGGAACGCATTGTACATGTTTATTAATGCACCCACAGTACAGGAGTAATTCCTAGTGTAGAGAAAGTTTTTTTTTAAATATTTTTGAGTAGGTATGTGGATGGATATGGTGAGGTAGAGGGAGGAAAAAATACAGATGGATGGATTGGTTAAGGAGTGATATGAAAGAAAAGGGAGTTAATGATAGCATGACGGCTAACAGGACAAAATAAGAGGAACAAAAATATTCCACCGACCCCAAATAACACGGGACAAAGGCAAGAAGATGATGATGATGATAGTTTAAGTATTTCTAAAAGTGTATATGTCAAACTATAGCTTTTGCTATATTTGCTATCTGCGTACATATAATATAGCCTGTGTCACATATGAGGATTAAATCAGCTTTCTATCGGTGAAAAATTTTTTGGAATCGGACCAGTAGATACTTTCAGTGATTACCTCCTACAAACAAAAAAGCAAACTTTACCTCTTTATAATATTAGTGTAGATGACGTCAGCATAAACAATTCTGTAGTCAATGGACACACAAAAGATTAATAGTTTATTAAATTAATATTCCAGTTACAACTGTAAATACTATGCCATGTCAACAATTCTCTTGCCCATTTATATTTTTTTGAATAATAGCTTTATTCAATTACCTAGTTTGGTATAGCTATGTTTTTTTTTTAATCAAATGTAAAATGTGAAATTGAAATTTCACATTTGATTTTGCTATTGTTTGATATCAATTTGATTATTAGTGTTGTCATAATTTTTAAATAGGTTTTACGACCATAACCACTAAAGTACGTAATTAATAATTGTATATTATAGTCACTTAGTGAACAGAAACGTGACACAACTTATTTAGACCACTATTTATTGCTTAAACTCGTGAGATTCGAAAATCTAAAATTTAAAACTAAAATAGCACTTTATTACCGTATTTTTTATTACCGTACTACCTACATAATACCGAGCTGCAAATTGCAAAAAAAAAATGAAAATTTGAATTTCGTGACTACCTAGAACGTTCGCCTTAAATCAGCCAACCCTAGACGAGAACGTAAAATAAAAGGCGAGCCGAACCGCTGTTAGTTATTAACGTTCGACAAAAGCGTATAGAGCAAAAACTTTACCTACTATGTACCTTTCCAACATGTTCTCATTTATTTACAACAGCAGAAAGTTTTGACGGGGATCGTCGTGTTGCTCAAATTATTTATAGCTGTTAGTGGCAGAATTTGGAAATGATTGCATAGTTAGGTATATCGTTTTGATACTTTGAACGTCTGAAATAGTGGAAAACTTTTCTTTTGAACAGTGATTTCCGGCTATTTGTGGCTCTACTCATGACGTGATTTAGGTACACTAAGTATATCATATTAAGTAAATATTAAGTTTAGGGCTGCTGGGGTCTTAGGAAGAGTCACCATGGCTTAGGAACGCAAAGGGCAGTTGAAGTAACACTAGGTAAAACCTAGCTACAATTACCGTCACGGATATTGAGCGCTGGCTTCAAGTTGCACAGACGTCAAATATTCGGTCTCTTTAGTGGTGCAAAGTGAGACGCGGGGGCGGGGTGATTGGCTCGCCGCGCCTTCGCGTCATAGACGTCACTCC
Source organism: Mythimna albipuncta (assembly GCA_929112965.1). NCBI lineage: Eukaryota > Metazoa > Arthropoda > Insecta > Lepidoptera > Noctuidae > Mythimna > Mythimna albipuncta. The sequence goes on from OV815973.1 coordinate 8,299,183, forward strand.
TGATTCGTTCCCTGCGTTGCTGCATCAAAAAAAAAAACAATTGGCTCGCCAAAGTATGGGATGCGCAAAGCGATCCTCACTCTGACGCCGAGCGCTCAAGATCCGTTTTGGCAATTATATGTTCGTAAAGGACTGACACTGTTGGTCAGTCCACACCCAGATGCGATACGACGCGACGCGACTTACTTACTATAAGAAAAGATATACATTTCGGATCGAAATGCTTCGTAGCGCAGGGCTGCGTTGTGCAACGTATTCTGGATTCTCACAATAACATGTATATCTTTTTTTTAAATTATATTTTGAGTCGTTCTTCGCGCAACAAAGCAAATTGCCATAATAGGTTAGTTTCCAAGGTCAAATAATTACATTTTATTTAGTCCGTATTTTAGATTATAAAAAAATATTGGAGACGTATTTTTTCTTTTTTCGGTTAAACAAAAAATAACAAAGATATAGCCCATTAAAGTTACGTGTGACGTCACCCCGTGCGAAAAAAATGCAGCACGGCGGGCGTTTCGTTACACTTAACTTTAATGGGTTAAATATTTGTCATTTTTGGTTTAATTTACAAATAAAAAAAAATGTGTAGCTGCGTGACGGACTAATTAAATTTTTTACAGCAACTAGCCTAATAAAAAAAAATTGCAGTTTTAAGTACCTTTACTTAATTAAACTTAATACAAAAAGGAACTACTGAGTTATTGTTATATTTCAACAACTCAACAAAGTAGTTCAAATACAACTTTACAGCTGTGCTTACAGCAGTAAAAGAACTCTGTGTCTGGTAGCAGTCGCCAATTGCCACTGGGTTGAAACTTGTAAAAATTCTGATTTAAAAAAATAGTCACGTACGAAACGAAGTTGAGTAAAATTGTTGAGTATCATAGTTTTAATGAAGTTAGTAACTAGTTATTATTTTAAACCCATTTGTATGTGTAGCAGTGTCCCTCTGTACAAGTTATGAGTACTGTAAAAGAATAAGTTTTTAGAGTTTTCAGTCTGAGTGGCATTATGTTTGTTTTTAACCGTTTCTATACCATTTTTTTTTATTATTGACTAGTAACCCACCCTAGTTTTGAACAGAAGCAAATTATAAACACAAACCTTGCGTATTTACTGCTCTTTCCATTAGTAAAAACCGTATTAAAATCGGTTGTGCAGTTTAGGAATAAGTAGTTAGCAGATAAAGAGGCAGACGTGGAAAAGTATAGGGGTTCGCGATTACCTCCTATGTCACCTGACATAAGCGCTGGTGCGCTTACCTAGAAGTAACTTATTCACTTTTGAGTTAAAGGCCCTTATGTAACCATTTTCACGTTTAGTTAAAAATCTTTTACTTGGTATCAACTTAGATTATTATCATCATGTATAACTTAAACAAAAATATAGACGTCAAATGTTTTCTACAAATGTAGATACCTATTCATTTAGTATTTTTTATAAATCCCACCTATCATATCTCTCATGTGAATGTATTCGCACAAAGCCACAAACAAATTCAATATTTATATCATTTGCCTTTTGCGCGCTCCCCAACTCCCAAACCTCAAAGATATTGCGTCCCCCAAATGTTATCATGAACGCTCACAAGTGCGGTTTTTCCAATAATGTAACGGAATACTGAAATAAGAAATCATCCGGAAATAGTCCCGATGGTTGCCATGACAACGGGCGAAGTTATCATGCAAACAAAGTGAAATATTAAAAAAATAGTTTCAACTCACATTCATATCGTTCTGCAGTGACAATTGTATGAACTACTGCTACTATATTGAGATCAATTTTCAATCTAAAGTGGACAGACTCTTGTAAACCCACATTTATTAAACAAAAGCTGCTGACCCTCCCATCTCTATATATATTTGAAATCTGCAAATTTGTAAGAAACAATTACTCGCTTTTTGAAAAAGATGAAAAGGCCAAGACAAAGAGGAAAATAACACAAAAGCCACTAGTAGTTCCGCGTAATAGATTAAAAGTATGCAACAAAAATTGTTATACCATGGCCGTGAAAACATATAACCACTTAGCTGAAAAATTTAGAAATGCTACAGATTTTTTAATTTAATAAAAAATTATATAACTGGTTGTGTGACAAATGTTTTTATTCCATCAATGAATATTTTAAATGCAAAATGTAATATTTTTTTTTTAAATATTAATTATGACATTACTTTAATATTTAAACATTTTCATTATTTTTTATTATTATTATTGTTTTTAATTTTATTTTAATAATTTTTGTTGACATGGAATCATTTTAATTATAAATGATTTGTTTTTTAATGATTTAATGTTTAGTTTTGATTTGTTGACATATTGTTATTTAAATTTAAATGATAAAATTAGAGATTTTTAATGACAAATGTGTACATACTGCATGCTAAAAATGTAAAATCTAAATATTTGTACGGCTGAAATGCCGAATATAGTGTGACCCAATTAAATTTTAAGACCTTGTAAAATACCTATATTCATGCAAATAAATATATCATTCATTCATTCATTGTGTTAACTTATTTACTTTTTGTGAATCAGAAACACGAAAAAAAAGATGGATGGGTTGTGTGAGAAGTGTTAAGAAAGAAAAGGGTGAGTGATAGCGTAACGAGTGACAGGACAGAATGGAAGATAAAAACGTATTGTGCTGATCCCAAATAAAACGGGACAAGGGCAGGAAGAAGAAGAAAAATGATATCGGAATCACGTCACCTAAACTCCATCGGTTTAGGTAGTTAACTAAAGGTAAGTTAAAAACCTAATTGTAAACATATTTAGATAATTTTTTTCGATTTTTTTTTTTCGATAATAGACATGTGAAGATTGTTTACAGTTAATTAGCTACCTAAAACAGTAGAGTTTATACATAAATGAAAAAATCACACTCACAATATTTTAGAAAACACATTTTCGATTTTGTAACTTTATCCATTTTACGCAACTGGCTGGCTAACCGTCATCATTCTAAATTATAATGAGTAGGTAAATCACTTCAGTAAACTGGGCAAAACTTAAAACTTGGTAGACTTGAACAAAATTTTAGAATTTCAACTGGTTATTTGATAATTTCTCCATTATTTAAATCTAGAATCTGCTCATAACGCGCGTTTTTCGGCGTGGCCATCTCGATTGATTTTTTTTTTTTGCTTTAATACCTAACCGGCCCGGGAAACTCCGTTCAGCTTACTTTTTTGTGGTAGAATATTTATTCCTCGATGTCTTGACCATTGTATAAATACTTATTTACTTTGTGTGAATCAATGGCATACAGCGGAATCCTATCACTATAAACAAAGATATTTATTATTATTATTATTTATTATTATTATCACTTAGATAAATAAAAATCTAAATTAACAAGTCACATCATTTTGAAACTTTATTCATTTTACGCTAACCACCATCATTCTAAATTATATTGAGTAGGTAAACACTTTAGAAAACTGGGTAAAACTTTAAACTTGGCCGACTAGGACAAAATTTTAGTATTTCAACTCGTTACTTGATAATTCCGCCATTATTCAAATCTGGAATCTGGTTTTAACGCGGGTTTTTCGGCGTGGCCTACTCGATCGCTCATTTGTTTTTTTTTTTTTTTTGCATTATTAACTGGCACGGGTAACTGCGTTCAGCCTACATTTTTGTGGTGAAATATTTATTCATCAATGCCTTCCAAAAACATAGTACATACATACATACAAACATAGTGGTTCATCTTATTCTGTAGTGAACTATTGATCAATATTTATTTAGTTTGTGTTAATTAATGGCATACAGCGTAATCCCGTCACCTACCTAAGTAAGTAAATAAAAATCCTAATTAACAAGTCACAATATTTTAGAAACACGCATTTTCGATTTTGAAGCTTTATCGATTTTACTCTAACCAGCATCATTCTAAATTATTATACTGAGTTGGTACTTTACAAAACTGGGTAGAACTTAAAACTTGGCCAACTAGGACAAAATAGTATTTCGACTGGTTACTTGATAATTCCGCCATTATTTAAATCTCGCGCGTTTTTTGTCGCGGCGATTGGTAATTTGTGTTTTTTTTTTTTGCATTATTAACTGGCACAGGGAAACTGCGTTCAGCCTACTTTTTGTGCTTGAATATTTATTCTATTCATCAACGCATTCGAAAAACATTGTGGTTTTATAGTATTGTTTGAACATGCTGCAATGTTGATTCCATAAATAAATGTCCACGTAAAATATTAATCAAATTATTACCACGGAATTAACAACGCATTCCGAAATACGAATCGCACAATATTCAAACAAGCACAGCAGCGGAATTTATAAGCATTATGGGCCCTAATATTTTCCGCGCAATATAACCAGGGCGAGTCAAAGGGCTTATGTGTGAAACAACGCGTTTTAGCTTTCAGGCGAGAACATTATATTAGTATTTGTGAAATGTAAATAAAAAGCTTTTGTTTGACCTATAATTTGAGGGAGAAAATAATTGCATTTATCAGGACGCATTGCAAAAAATAACGGATACTTTGCTATTAGGAGTCTTTGCTATTAGAAATCTAATGAGTTTACGGTCCATGAAGGGAAACTCATAACTTGATTGCAACACAATTTGTAAAATTATAATTAACAGGTTTGGCTTATCTTATCCTATTAGACGATAGGGTCAGCTGGTGTTAAATATCTTATAAGTGAGGTGTACATAAAGATATGATCTTTGGCTTCACTACCATTAATCCTTGAGGTGTTTAGCCATAAACTTAACAAATGGCGCAAGAAACGTGTTATTGCCAACATAGAGCAAGTATGCTCTAGGCTTTTCTTAATAACACGAAAGCACGGCACTAATAAGTACTTGCCGATACAAATTTCAAATTCCGAACTACCCCAATTAATCTTCTGCCAGAACTAATGCTACAAATGTTTTAAACTTCCCCCGTACAATGAAATAAACGTTCATTTTTCTCAGATTTCTTTCATTATTTCAAAGAAGTACAATGGAAGTTTCGCAATAAAATAGTGCGGAGTTATTTATTCTCTCGGGAACATTTGCTGCAGTCGATGCACAATATTGATGCGGGAGTGGTTCCCGGGGAGATTTTCAAATGATACCTGCTATTCTTTAACAAACTCACCATTATAACTTATGTAAAGTGAACGCGTCACATAAGTTTTCAATGTGACTTTGTTTACTGCATTGACCGGCTTAATTTGGAGTGGAGATAAGTATACGGGAACCTTTTACATTGTATAGTGGTCAATTAATTCTTGCAGCTTATCAAGAGTTTTGTAATTTTAAATGAGTAAGGTTATTAATAGAGGTATAAAAATAGTTATATTTGATCACCATCATCATATTAGCCGAAAGACGTCCACTCCAAAAGCGTCGCCACAACGGCCGGTCCTGTGCGTCACTTATCCATCTGATTCCCGCGACCCTGACCAGGTCATGGATCCACCTTATATTTGATACTGCGGCAGACAAACTCGGAATAAAAATGTACAATAAGTTGAAATTTCTGTGAACCAGCAGCTTCCTTGTTATGCTTTATTGGCTTGGTAAGCACAGTTGTTAAGCGACTGGCTGCCGCAGGTTCTACTTCCATACGGAACAAATATTTGTAAGACGTACAGATAGTTTGTCTGGGTGCCACGTGTGTGTGTACGTAAGTTTATTGTGAACGCACCCACGACAGAAGTTTAAAAAGTTCATAAACATTTTTTTAATATAAATACATTTCTGAATAATCATTAAAATGTTACAAATGCCTGATGAGAGAGATACTCCATATATTAGTAAAAACAGCATTAAATTTCTCAGAAAATATTTCCATCAGCATAGGCTTGCATAAAGGATAAAGTCAGCTTTTTCAATAACCGCAACATATTACAAGCACAAAGAGCCGTTAGCTGCAGATCCAATATCGACTTAATAAGCTTTTCTCTTCTATCATCTATTATGAAATTTAAAAATAGAATGAGAACGACGGAATCGGATGTTTTTATTTAGCCTATGGTATATCTACTGATAATCTCCGTTCTTTTATCCGTTTGTTTTCACTTCTATATCTTTAGATAGAGTCTGTCTAATAAGTTAAACGACTTGGGTAATTATTAGGATTTAATTAAATCTGATGTAGTCAACACGGGTTCAATAATCAAGGTTGATTAAGAGATAGAGATCATTGTTTACTAACAGAAGAACCTTATAAAAAGTACTGAATATAAGTATTTTTGAAATTATTAAATATTATACAAAATTCGCAAGTCGGTTGACTTATTGGACAGACTATATTTAGGTTAAGGTATACCTACTGATGATCTCTGTTCTTATATCCGTTTGTTTTCACATCTATAACTTTAAATACTATGGGCCGGTTTCATCAGCTGTTCTTAAAGCCCCAGCAAATAGAATATTTGTCAAATAAGAACTGTCAAACTCATATAACAACTGTCAAAAAACTGAAAATTTAATTGACGTATAGGCTAACCGCAGACGGTGAAATCGGCATTAAATTAAAATAAAACTTATTATTAATTTTATTATTATTGATCAATATGCTATAGAGAACGATTTGTATTTTTATTCATCTACACTAATATAATAAAGATAAAGTTTTTTTTTTGGCTTTTTTTTTTGTTTATAGGGACTAATCTCTAAAAGTACTGGTCCGATTGCTAAACTTTTTTCACCGATAGAAAGCTGTTTTATTCCTGAGTGACATAGGCTATATTTTATGTACGCGTGTGAAGCCGCGGGCAAAAGCTAGTAGTGAATAAACACGAAAACTACTGGACCGATTTTAAAAATTCTTTCACCAGTATAATGCTACTTTTTCACAGAGTGACGTGAGTTACATATTTTCTACTTTTGTGCTCGCGAAGCCGCTGGCAGAAGCTAGATGTTAATACAATAAAGGAGCAGATAGATTTATATTTTTGTTTATGAGGAATAAATTCAAAAAACTAATGAACCGATTTCTGTTAGGACACTGTTCTGTTTCAAATTAAAATTTCTTTTAGTATTGGATAGACCATCCAGGCTGGCTAATATAACATCACGCTATATCTCATGGTAGCGGAGCAATAACCAAAGACGTAAGTTTTTTTTTTTAATGGGCAATCATCCAAAGACTTCTCCCGGTCTGGATGGACTAAAGCCACACCTGTGTCCTTCTGTTAACCTTGGCGTTCTAGGGCTATGGGTTTCCCTTACAGAAATAACCCGCAGCGATAACCAAAGACGAAGGTGAAACTGCTTTGCACAGCTAGTAAATAATAAACAGGAATTTTATCTCATTAACATCTTATAAGAGACGTCAATTCCTTTCTATATTAATCATTACCTACTAGTGTAGAACACAATAACCCAAAAGACCATTGTGAATGCATAAAAGTAACAGTTCCGATACGGCACAATAGTCGCCACATCGGCGAGCAGTGACGACACGGTGGCAGCCAGTCGTGCCGATAGAAGCACTGATTTCAACGGCGACTGAAATTCATTGGAAATAAGATCGGAGCAAACGCAATGTAGTGAAAACGTGCGCTATTGTGGGAGGCGAGGCTTTTACGGCTACACACCCCCTTCTCTGCCCTCTCACGTCTCGACTACCCCCCTTCCCTCAGCTGATCCCCCTCTTTTAGCAGACGGCGTGGCGTTATGCCCCATTGTTAGTACACTATCCTACGACTTGCATCGGTTTCCTTAATCATATTTAATTAATGGCGCGCTATTGTGGCTGCCCTGTTGGTCTAATGGTTAGTGGCCCTGAATGCTATACCAGAGGTGGTGGGTCCGATTCCCACCCGAGACAAATGTTTGTGTGATGAGCACGATCATTTGTGCATGTGCCTTGGTGTAATTTATCCATAATATGTATGTATGTGTTTAGAAATATTTAAGTATATATATCAGTTGTCTAGTACTCATACCACAAGCTCTGCTTAGTTTTGGAACTAGATGGCGTTGTGTGATAGTTGACAAATATTATTATTATTGTTAAACTACCCGCACTTAATTCTCAATCATCTCTTCGACTTTGGTGATGGGATAAGTATGATACTTATCGTAAATCAACAAAGGTACTTATGGGAACTATCGATTCATTTGTAGATAAAAACGATGGGATGTAGTAACATTAATATGAATAAGTAGTAAAATGACAACACTTAAAATAATTTAGTGACCATAAAAGGGGAAGTAAAGATAGAGTAAATACATTCAGTTTATTACTTCTGAGATGTTGATAAAGTGACTTCTAAAATGTCATGCGAATATATTAGAGTTTACGGTGAAAATCAGTTTATAGAAGGGCCACATGAATTTCCTGTAGAATTTTCAATTATATAAATTGACAATACAATTTGCTGTTTCTTTTTCCACCTATATCGTCCGCTGCCATTCTAATCAGATACAGCTGAGGACCCACATTTTGCTTTTTTTTGCTGTTAGGCTCGTTCTTGACCACTTACTCTTTAACTAGTCACGAGTACCTTTCACATTATACTCAAGAACTTGCCGGACGGCGAACGCCATATTCACTGCCACCATGACTAATCCGTACACCATATTTCAATGGGCTAACCACTCGACTCGAAGTCGAGACGAGAGATACAGATTCGGCTGCACACTTACTCACTTGATGGAAAGCGACGATCTGGTTGACGAAGAAGCACACTTGCCTAGAAGTAACCTATTTACTCTTGACTTAAAGATTCCCAGGTTGTAGCTATCAGGAGACAAAGAATCCGGCACGGAATTCTACTTCTAACTACACGTATATTAAATGTGTTTTCATAACGTTTTGTCCGTAAAGGTGGTATTATTGAAGTGGTAAACTTGTAGAGGAACCTCGTATGTATGCATAGTATATATGCGCTTCTAAAAGTCTTAAAGGTAAATTAACAGTAGGTAGCCGTGATACAGAAACTTAGTAAATCATGGACGAGAGAACTAGTTTGCTAATCAACCGACTTTCCTTCCGCAAAGCCGCCGACCGCGACCGTGAAGCGCTGGATATATACTCTAGAATGTTTCCTAGGTTTTGATATTTAAAGGGCACATATAGAAAGGATTACGCCCCAAAGAAGTAAGATATGCTCAAACACCTTTTTTTTTTCAGTTAAAATAATGGTGAAGAAGAACCTTTCTCAATATTTTTTCTTACTTCTCAATTTTATATTTGCTATTTAGCAATCTAAAGCATATTCAGCCTTATAATTTTTGCACTGTTGGGACTTAGGCCTCTTCTCTGGGAGAGGGATTAGCCCATAATCACATGTCTTTGAATTTTTTATTCTAGGGCACGTCGATTTTCCTTCACCGTTTTGATAGCAGTGGTGTTGCTGGACAAAGTAATGTGCCTGCCTGGCTGGGTTTGAAACCACGAGTTACAACTACAAGTCGCAGTGCCCTGTAGGCCTATGTAAAATAAAAACATTTTGAACTTTTGAATTTCGAACACTGAGTCAGTGTTCGAAATTCTGCAAAATGCAAAAAAAACTTAAGTTTGAATTTCGTGGACTACTTTTGAGCATGCCCCTTAAAAGCCGACAAAATAATACAAAATGTATGAGAAAGATTCAAGCACCGCGCTTGTGGTGGCTAATTATAATGGATTTCACTTTTCAGCTTCCGGGCTGCGGTATCAGTTAACACAGAGTAAAATAACTCCTTTTTATACATTTTCCTAGTTAAGTTCCCTTGCTCTCATTAAGTGCCATAAAACTTTTCGACTTTCTGAAGCTTACTCCTCGGTAACGGGTGGTATAATGGATTTGTAAAAATATATATTTAATATAGATTCATTATTCATTAACAACATAATATGATCTTTTCATATAGCTAATACTTTATGCGGAAAAAAAAAACAACACCATACTTTTTAGCTTGCTTTCCCTACTCTTTTCAAACGGCTTTGATCTGTAGAAATATGTTAACACAAAAAAAATGGTGATTAAGTGTTTTTTTCAGAATTAACATAGCATATGTCATAATCAACCAATATTTCGCATAGAAAATGGTGGGCAGCGGGGCTCTATGCTGGTGCAGGCGGCAGTACGAGTATGTATACATTTAATTCCATTTTGTTCAAGGGACTACATGCCTTAATTTCACAAAACGTGTAGACTGAGAGAGCACAACAAAATGTATAAATAAGTATCACGTTACTCGCGGTAGTAGCACACCGCCATTTGCTTTTTACGTTTAATATTAAATTAACTAGGAATATTTTCATATCTCACAGAGAGAAACCTACACTAACACTGAGTGTTAGGTTACTTTTTATACCGTAAACAATTACGGTTTCTCTGAGAAAGGCTACGAAAGCGAAGCCGCGACAAAAATAATATAATAAAATAATAAAGTTGAAGCATTTATTTGAACGTGCTAATCTCAGGAACTGCGGATCCGGATTTAATTTTTTTAGTGTTGGTTCCTATGGGAACGGAGCAGTAACCAAAGAATCGCGTGAAACTGCAAGGGACAGCTAGTCGTCAATAAGATTACTTACAACCTGTAATCATGCTCATTTAATAAACATTTAAAACCGACTTCAAAAAATGGAGGAGGTTATTAATTCGGTTGTATTTTTTGCAACGTCAGGAACTCCATCGTTTATTGACCGATTTGCATTTTTTTTGTATTACACAACAAAACCACCAATAAAAAATCAAAATCAACGTTTTTTTTAGTTAGGGGTAGGCTACCCCCTTTTTATTTTAATTTCTTACGATTCTTCTAAAGGTTGTGTGTTAGAATTCGTTGTCAGCGATACAAACGCCTTTATTCGCATAGATTCAAGTTAGTCTATAAGTTATATGTTACTATTTTGGTGTACAACAAAGTTTTTAAGCTATTGCACAACTTCTATCGCGGGCCTTGAGCGTGGAGACCGAATCCAGAAATTCCGTAACGAAAATAACCTAACACCCCCCACTCATTTGTTTTTTGGGTTTGTTCTTCGTTCGTCCCGAAGTTTTGTCCCACATTCCAAAAAATTATTTATTCGTCCCACATCACTATTAAAGTTGTGTTTCGTCCCGAATTCCAAACACGTTAAAAGTACAGTCAACGAAAAAACGTAAGTTCATCATTGAAATTTTCGAATAACATTTCAAAAATTTGAAATACGGACTTTTTATCATATTTTGTTTCATTTTATTTAATCTAGAGTTATTATTACTTGTCGGTTTTACAGTAATACAGTTGGCTAAGTATTTTTTAAAAGTAAATTCAATTCAATGGATGCGTGATGCATAGGACCGGTCGTTGTGGCGACGCTTGGGGGAGGCCTATATCCAACAGCGGACGTCTTTAAATTTTTGAAGTGAAAACTTCTTTAGCGGCGTTGAGCACTTTTTCTGTAATGGGTATAAAATCTTAAACTCGCGTCAGGACACGTGACCTGATCGAAAAAGCGTAAGATGGATGGAGAGTATTTAATGTAAAATAATTGTAATAGTTTTAAAGTGTTAAATTTTTAATGTAATATAAATTGTCATGTTTGTGTACGATAGCGCAATAAATGAATATTGTATTCTACCACATAAATGATAGTACTTTTATACTGATAAAGCAATTGGTGCAAAATTATTCCCTAACCATTCCAAAATATCAAACATGCTCAACGTTAATAATCAAGTTTTCACTTTTGCCGGCACTCCCGGAGTGCAACCCGTCTTTTTTTATTAATAAAACAATTCTAAGAAAATTCATCTTTACTATCGAGTATCATAATCAAAATCACAGAAATGGTATAATAATCAGATAAGATAAAACGGTCAGATCTTTAGTAAATGCTCATCACTTACCTTACACCTGATGGGGTGAGATAGTGGTCAAACGCGAGCCTACCAATAATGAAAAAATATATATATATATTTAAGACATGATAATTTTAGTTATAAAATGATTTACCGACCAAGAATTAAGTGAGAGTAGGTACCTATCAAAACAAAATTTTTTTTTTTTTATTTAATTTTTAACAAAACGAGTTCTGATGAAAGCAAAGCTAATGACAAACACAAAGCAATATGCTTCTTAAACATTCTATTTTTATTTAAATTTAATGCTTTTACTCTTTTTCAAAGAGCTGAAATGAGAGGGAAATGGAAGTAACAATCTTTGCATGTGACGTTTGGAAATATTTTACGGATACCATTCATGGCCGCCTTCTCATAATCAGTTCTGAATGAAATGGGGTACCAACGAGGAATTAGCGATTTAATAAGAGAGAACAAAGTTCCTTATGTAGGTTTCTTTTTGTCCCGTACATATATTAACGGCACAACATTAATTTTTTCACTGGTACTTCTGAGATGATCTTAAATGATATACAACTGTTTAAATCGTTTCACCACACATTTAAATGTACCAGCCGCTAGATAATGCATCACATTTTCGAGAATATTTTTACTATCACGCGGATGAAGCCACTGGCAGAAGCTAGTATGCAATTTGTACTCATAAAATGGTAATAAATTTTTTTGGCTGAGTGTACAAAAAAGTCAAAATTGCCTATACAAAAAAAATATGGGCCGAACAAGGAATTTAAAATAGGACGAATCGAGAACAAAATAATCAAAATACTATTTTGGGACGTAAGAAGCATATAGTTAGGGACGAACCAGGATTTTTTTATGTGGGACGAAACTCAGTGGGCCGAACGAAGAACAAACCGTTTTTTGAGCGTGGTGACCGATAAGAAAACAAATAAGTGAACAATCAATCAAAATTCAATTCAATGAGTGAAAGTGTAACTTCAATTAAAAACAACGGAAAAAAAATACTGCATAAATAAAATAAATAAATAATTAAAAATGCATAAGTTGATAAAAATGCTATGCAATAGCTTTACCGCGGCAGTCCCCGAGTGCCACACGTCTTTTTTTTTCTATTCTATTGCCTTTCGTGATTACTCCGTTTTTAACCCAAAGGATGTCTGGTGGAAAATGCCTTGTAGTATTAAATCCGCATATGTACCACTACTGTACATGCAGTTTTTCATTTCATCGCGAGTCTATTGTCACAAAACTACTAAGCATATTGCGACGCCTCCTCAAGTCCTCATTGGGTAAATGACCCCATTACACTGTGTTTCCAAATAATTGCAACAGTGATAAATCATGCGAGGAATTTAATGTTATCGCATATCAAGCCAGAACAAGATAAGGCATTTTCTTACGAAAGGTAATGCCATGTAGCGGGTGGAATCATTTTAATCTGCAAGACGATCTCGCGTTATTCTTTGACGGGATTACCTCATACGTGACGGGTATTACCATAGCTATATTAATATACCCTTTATCGTACAGAAATCGCACACAGATGTTGTTCTTGCGGGTTTAAATTGTACCTAATTTAGGTTAAATTAATATGATTGTGTTAACTTTGAGAACCTAGTTTAACAGTGTGATTTTCGGTCTTCTTTGCTAGCTGTACCTCGGCGTAGCGAAGCGATCCGATGCGGTTCACGCGAATTCAAAGCGAAGCGGTTACTATTGTATTACGTGTACGCGAAGTCGCCGATTCAGCCGTCATTTATATAAAACAAGTCACCGCACTGCAGGAATTCGCGTCAAAATGCTTTGCTTTGCACACCCACGTGGTCACGAAAGCCACCGTAGTAGATTCTAGCTTGTTTGCATCATTCACACCGCATCGCTTCACGTTCGCGTTAGATCGTTCAGATAGGACACCGCGCAACAATGACTGTGACTGTAGCAAAACTTTGGTGGATGAAAATCTTTTATTAAATATTAAATTATCAATTAAAAAAAAATACATTATATCTAGCCAGTACTGTTTGACTACTGGAAAAAGGCCAAATCAAAATCGGACTGATGCCAGACATTTTTGTAGAACTGATCGTTATGCCGACATTTGGGAGAGGCATATCAGTAGACGTCTTTTGACTGAAAGGACGATTTCGACGATACTTAGTTATCAACTAGTTTTCCCGTAGTAATTGACTATGTAACTAGTTCATTAGTAAAGTCAAGACTGGAAAATCTGTTTGGCGTTCAAAGCCAGTCATTTTCCACGCGGTTGGTCTCCTATAGCTACTTAATAAAGTTATAGTAAGACTCTGCCGACATTGAAATTGAAGTTAAGGTTATGTTCCACTTCCAACTAGTTTACATTACACTGTTGTATCTGAAACTTTATCAAGGGAATGTCGGTAAGTTTAATGATAACTTAAAAGTATCTTAAAAGTGAAACCAATTTTTAAATGGGTGGGATAAAATTCCTTTGACTTCTTGACCTTATCCCTTATTGTTTCTTCCATTCTGTCCTGTAAACCGTCACACTATCACTAACTTCCTTTTCTTTCATATCACTCCTCAGACAATCCGTCCATCTTTTCTTTGGCCTCCCTCTCCCTGTCCATCCGTGTATACTCATTTATACTCAAAGCTTTTTTTAGTAACATGCGTTTCATCCCTCTTCTTTACATGACCATACCAAGACAAACGATCGCCTTTCAACTTTTCAGTCACTGGCGCTACTTTCAAACTTCCCCTAATACATATCCTCATTTCTCACTTTATCCATTCTTGCCACACCACACTTCCATCTCAATATTCTCGTCTCCGCTACTAATCAATACTCCAAATAAAATAGTATTTAATATTGTTTTAAATTTCAAAACTTTCATAATAAATCTCAATTTGCTATTAGTGTACCAGGTGACAAATATTAAAAATAAAATCAATTATCCACCTTGTCGGCTCAATAAAATTACAAATAGGTACGAGTATTAGGAGAGAGGAAAAGCGTTTTGGTAATTTTCCTTACTAAGTTCTAAAATAGATAATTACTCATTTTTTTTTTCTATCTGGCTTTTCAAAAGTACCTATTTAATTATACTATCAGCCATTCATTATAATATGTATAGTATGTAATATTATGTACTAAAAGTTTATTTGGTTGGTTAAATGCGCTAATCTCAGAAACTATAGAATAAAATTGGAAATATTCTTCAAATTTTAGATAGCTCATTTATTGAGGAAGGCACAAAACATCGCGCTAGGACTGATAGGAGCGGGTCAGTAAATAACCAAAAACTCGGGAGAAACCGCGGACGAGAGCTAGTAATAAATAAAAGAAGACAGAATAAACAAAATTGCTACTTTAATTAGGTTTAAATATTCAAATTGTGTACTCCATTTACCCTAAAAAGAACATTCATCAAAATATTTAAATAATTAAACCATTAATTATTACGGTTATAATGCAGCCAAGAAAATAAACTTGACTGAACTAAAATACGGGTCTTCTACTTTTGAAACTTTCGATTTAATTTGGTGAAGTTCTGTGTTGGCGTAAATTTTGTGGTCGGCGACCTTTCAACTATGTTGCACGTTAGCAAGCCGTACAATGCAGAGAGCTGACACAATATGGAGACTACAAAAGGTCAATTTCACTGTACACATACAGCTTGTGGGTTCTATCGAAAATGGAGGTTTCAAAAAGCTTATAGACGTAGCAAACTGTTTGCTCAGGAACCGTAAGGCTAATAGCGACTGTTATACTGGGTTATTATTTCTGGCTTGCAGTTTACCTTCAGTCAGATTCTCACTTCAGTTGAAATTCGTCGATTTAAAAAAACATCTGTATTACATTATTTTGGTAGAATACTTATTAAAGTAACTGGAAATAGTCGATAGATCTACCTCTTTTGGATAGGACTTCGATCGAACGACTATAAAACTTCAACGATATTTGGCTTGTTTGATTTTACGTGAATCAGGCTACAGATTTGTACGTAGAACGACGTCGCGTGGCGGGGATCAGTTGGTGTTCAGTAGCTCTACAAGACCTACTAAGTGTGGAGACCGACGCGCCCAAATCGGCGTGTGTGTCACACGTGTGCGCAGTGTGCATTAATTGACGTACACTTTCTGAACCATTATATGTAACTAGCTATGCTCCGTGTCTTTGTACTGTTCCGTTTCTGTGAGTCGTAATTAAGGTTATATAGCTTATACTATTTACCATGAATCCATCTAATCTAATCGAATAGTTACAGAGATCAGCGCATTTGTATAACTGCTATGTGTAAAAGTAGAAAATATTCTATATGCTATTTCAGGACATAGTCTACTCTTGTGCCAAATTAGCCCGAATCCCTTCAGCCATTCGAGCGTGAAGAAAGAACAAACATACACACACACAAACTTTCCCCTTTATAACATTAGTGTGATTATCATAGATGAACTAAATACTTTGATAATTAACTTCTCAAGAATGTTTTTCATGTGATTTTTCTGCATGCATGTTGTGATGCAGTCCCAGTAACTATATTAACACGCTGCATATCCCGGGAGCAACATTTTCCGTCCACACAACACAGTCCATAGATTCAATGTTTGCTAGAAGTTCTATATAAACACAACTCTCGTCTCTCGCCTTTCGGCGTAATATTTTCCTGTGTGCAGTCTGTGCAAATTGAATGTTTACTCGGCAAATAATACAATTTACTTTTACTATGTGTCTATTTACGAGTATTCCTATTTTTTTTTATTTGAAATTTCTGAATCCTTGAATCTATTAGACAACAGAAATGTAAAAAAATGTCCGCCATAAACACGGTCCTGATGTGACGTATGCGTACATTTCTTTTCCTTTCCAATTTTTTTTAAATGACATTATGCAGATAATATTATTATTATTATTTCCTTTAATTGTCTTATTAACATATTGTTTAAATTCTTAATATTCAAAAATAAATCTACTTCTTTTTTTATTATTGATGGGCTCGCGTTTGACCACTATCTGACCGCGCAACAACAGTTTCTACAGATGGTAGTCGAGGCTTTTGGCCATCAGGGCCGTTGACAGTTACGACAATCAGTACAATGACAACCAAAGCTGTATTCTACATGTCGAAAACCTCATGCGCTAAGTCGAGATATTTGATTTGTTTCAGTTTTTCAGCTTTCACGAAAATGTCACTTCAATTACTTATCTTCTCTCTTTTGAGTCGGTACGCTCTTGCCAAAGTGGTCGTGGTCATCACTGTGAATCACGACGAGTGATCATCTTTGTAATGCGGCGCCCTTCATCGCGGACTGCAGCTTTCCGGGTATATTCATAAACCGAGCACTTAGTTGCGGCCTTGATCTGGGGTCCAAGTCTGCTATTTTCATAAATTCGTCATTCCAACACAATCACATTGTCATTTTGCTAAAAGTTCGTAATCTGCTAATTCATCTCTATTACGATACCATGACCGAGTTGTAGTAGAATGATAATATCGAGCATATCAAAACCAATAACTGCACAATAACGTTCTAATGGTAGAACACTGATCAAATAAACTGTCGAAGTTTTTTCAGATTACCGCATACGTCAAATATTAATTTATCAATATGTACGAGATTACTATTCTATGCCACTTCTTTCAATGAAGTGTCAGTGTTTGACCAATGACGCCATTATATTAATAGATTACCAAACTTGTCAAAATCGACAGTTATGACATCAATGATAGACCATTCTGACACTATTGTAATAGCAGACTTGAGGCCCTGGTCTGTCCATCTCATTGGAGATCTCATTGGTGATTATTATCTTAGACTTTACTAATTTGATTGTATCCATTCTATGGTGATGCATACAAATATACCCAGTCCGCCATATTGAATTTAGAATGACGTCTCTTAACCATGCAGGTCACACGTTTTAGACACGTAAATTTTACAGACACGTTCAATTTGGATGATAATTCTCCAAATTGAATGAGCCTGCAAAATATTAGCTTAGTTAGTGCAACTGTTTTACAATTTATTTGCTGCTATTTGACCTAAACAAACATACATATACAAACAAACATTTCAAGTTGAACAAAAGCTTGTAAGAAATTGTATATCAAATTCGTCAGAGTGGCGCGGTAACATAATAGTTCTGGCAGTCGATTTTCAAATAAAATGACCTAACCTTTTTCCGGCTGAAATAACCTTTCGTATTGAATTTCTTGACGAGTATTGTGAAGATATTTGATAAGCAAGGTTAGTTTTATATAGGTCAACAGTGGATGACCCAGTAGCCGACATTTTTAAAATCCCAAATTCCTGAACAGACCCTGGATCTTCTGAACATTCATTTTTAATTCTCAGGTCGGGCAAAGTAATACGTACTGGGTTTTGTTTACTATAGTAGGCGCCAGATAACCTTGAAATAAAGTACATTCTTTTCCTAATATCTCATAGGTACCCGAAAAACAAACAATGAATTGCTTTTCGTTATTAAATCATGTAAAGGATCACGATAAATATCGATTCAAGACAGCTTTACACGTCTTTATTTCCGCTTTTGAAATTAAAAATTGCAACAAATATAGGAGGGTCAATGACCACGGTTATCTGGTGCCTACCTTAGAAATTTTTCAGTCTGTAATCTACTTTGAACCGGGTGAAAAATTGCGAATGCCACATGACTTTTGATAGGGTTAGGTACAGATATTGACAGCGGAAATGTTCTTAAAAGTTGCTGTGGTCTTCGCAAAAGGCAATTGAAGGAATACAGGTGGGTTTTAGTCAGTTAAAGTCTGTATTTTTTTTTTTATTGATATAAACTAGTGCTTGACTGCGATCCCACCTGATAATAAGCAGTGATGCAATTTTTGATGGTGAGGCGCACCAGTTTATGAGTCTTAACTCTTACCTTGAAGACACTCAAACTATAATCGGACGGGAAGATCGCAGCAGATTGTCACACCCACAATCCACCGAAACCCCTATCGTGCCGAGAGTATTGACATACCCTCTCGTTCTACCCGAGCGAAAAAAAAAAGATGCTAATATTTATGTAACAGTTTGAGTCTCTTCTAGTTCCCGTTAGCTTATCGTCAGACATATATTTTAGCACCTTGGTCACCGCGTGTTCACTTCGTTAGTAGTCGGCGTCGGATATTAGAGATTTACCGTCGGAAATTTACCGAAAACTTACACTAACACTACAGGGGCCTTAATAAGACGTGTTAAAATGTCAGCCGTTCGAGCGAGAAAGAGGGATGAAACTATAAACGCTAATATAGCTCCATCCCTTCAAGAGTAAAATTTAGATCGTCAAATGGATCGCACAAAGAGTAGCTCGTAGTAGGGCCTCTGTTCTCGATAAGCCACTAAACAAACATGACATACGTACGAAATGTTAAAACAGTAAGATAGAAATGAAAAATCTAAATAAACCGTACCGCGTTTTATGAAATTTCGAGATCCCAACATGTCCATTTAAGTTAGAGTAGGTTTATGAGAACTGCTTTCAACAAGATTCATGTCTGAACTGGACCTCATTTCGCAGAACTCGTTTGAATACATAATACGATCTCCACATTACACGTAAGTATTACGTATGTGTCCGTGTGTATGTAGGCACGTAGTATTTATTCGGTTTTTATTTTTGCAGATGAATGCGTAAGTCAGTTTAGAACAAAAATAAACTTTGGCAATTACCGTTTTATTATAACCCACGCACTTATCCGAGGGCATTAAAAATTACAGCCCAAAACGAAACCTTCGTCATATTTATTTTGAACTCAAAATAGACATTAAGAGTCCATTAATTTAACGGTTCCAAAGTTAATAAAATTCGCGTACTTCGTTCGGTTAAATGTGCACATAAAACATCAGAAAAACAAGCCGGTGCGAAATAACGGCTTCAAAATAAAACATGGTACATTTGTTACGTTAATAGGCATCCCGCCAGTATAAAGGATGTACTAAATACCGTGAATTTACACTAAAAATATTAGCGGAACGACGATAATTGGTCTCTAGGGACGCTAATAAAGTTGTGGCTGAGAAGACCTATGAATTGGAACGTCAAATATCGATAAATATGGCGTCGTTTTGTTAGCTGTCAAATTGACAGGTAAAGGACCGGTCCGTTATGATCACACTTATCAATGGGTCATGCTATGATAACATATCAATGCGGACAGATATACAGATTGTTTCCCTGAATGAACAAAAAACACAGTAATGCTGTAAAATATAGCTTCATATTTAAACTTTATAGTTGGGCTGTGAAAAAGACGGATGAAAAAAGATTGCAGGTGTGGTGTGACGAGATTGATGATGAGAAATGAGTATATTAGAGGAAGTTTGAAAGTGGCGCCAGTAACTGAAAAGCTGAACGGGAATCGTTTGTCTTGGTATGTTCATGTAAAGAGAAGGGATGAAATGCATGTAACAAAAGAGT
The DNA here is from genome assembly GCA_929112965.1 of Mythimna albipuncta. Classification (NCBI taxonomy): domain Eukaryota; kingdom Metazoa; phylum Arthropoda; class Insecta; order Lepidoptera; family Noctuidae; genus Mythimna; species Mythimna albipuncta. Next base: position 8,319,377 of record OV815973.1, read on the forward strand.
TACGAATATACACATGTATATTCGTAACTCTTTTGTTACATGCATGGGTGGAGAGGGAGAGAGAGGCCAAAGAAAAGATGGATGGGTTGCGTGAAGAGCGATATAAAGAAAAGGAAGTTAGTGATAACATGACGCGTGACAGGGTAGAATGGAAGATAAAAAAATGTATTGCGCCGACCCATAAGATGGGACAAGGGCAGGAAGAAGAAGAAGTTTCCAAAACATATTGTATAAGAAAAAGGAAACATATTGTCCTACAAGGTGGACCGATGACCTGGTGAAGGTTTCGGGAAACCGATGGATGCGGGACGCACAGGATCGTTCGTTGTGGCGACGCTTGGGGGAGGCATATGTCCAACAGTGGACATATATCGGCTGAAAAGATGATGATGATTGTAAGGCCAACACGGCTTAAAACAATCTATTTCAATTGAATGCATGAAATATCTACATTTCCATAAATACTGAAACAGATAAATCACAACTTTGTCAACAACGACGAAAATTCTCATTTAGAAAATGCTCGGTAAGAGACATATTGTTAGGAGCACATGAACACGACATATTTTAAAAACAAATACATTATATTTTAATGGCACGATATTTTCCGAAAATCTGAATAAGGATTCATTACCATACAAACAAGGGTGGTCGCCCTGCAGCCACGTACGTGACATCTTTATAAAGTAACGCAAGTCCTAGTACCACATTTCACTGGTATTTAATTAAACTTCATGTACTGTACTGGTACATAGGTGGACTTAATGCAACAAGGCATTCTCTCCTAGTCAACCTTTGGGTTTAAAAAAGAAAACACTGTGGTAGGTTTTTATTTAACAATTCTGGTACTAAGGTACTTATCGCACAAAGTGTAGAGACAGATCTCAAACTGTTCACACTGTTGACGATAAGGTAAGAATCTCTCTAGTTAAGTTACATTTTCTTAGAGTGAATGCTCTATAAATAGCCGCGAAATTCAAATTTTCTTAAGGTTTTTGTAGGTATTTAAAGGCCAGTCAAGTTGTATATTGATTTTAAAGTGATTGTCAGCCGTAATGCGTGTTTAATTACGGAATGATCATAATCATTAAAATCATCAATCAATCAAAATTTCAATTCTTCATAGTCTATTGAATGGCTATTTCATGTAAACTGTTAGTCGATAGGGTTTTTTTAATGTCTTGGGTTATTTTTGAAAATCTCACTGCTCTTTAGTTACCAAATCGTTTCAAGTTAACAGTTCTACTCACCGTCATCATCATTTCACCTAAAAGTCGTCCATTGCTGAACATAGGCCTCCCTCAAGTGCCATCACATCAATCAGTCATAAGCGTCTTGCATCCAACGAACTCCCGCAAACCTCACCAGGACATCGGTCCGCCTGAAGGAATGTCATCCAATACTGAGTGTTCTGGAACGCGCTACAACTCGCTTTCCGCTAATCATCGATAACGGGACAGTTACCTTAGGTGGAAACGCTATTTAGCAAGGCTAATGAAAATCGAAAATTCGTGAATATGCCAAATATTCCTTTGTGGGACCTTTGTAATTGGTACGCCCACTGCCACTGAGAAATGGAAATATATTTTGAGTTAGCAATTTAAGTACGGCTTAAGTTTTGACCCGATTTGTTGACTTATGTTTTTGGTACTTTTTACAAGTAGTGTTGCTACTTAATTACCTACTAATCTACACTAATATTATAAAAAGGTAAAGTTTTTTTTTTTTGTTTTAATGAGATAATCTCTGAACGTACTGGTCCGATTACAAAAATTTTTCACCAATCAAAAGCTGCTTTATTCCTAAGTTACATAGACTATATTTTATGTATGCGGCCGAAGCGGCGAGCGAAAGCTAGTCTTGAATACTGTTACATCGACATACAGCACATACCGTTTTCCATCAATATGTGTATTTACTAACTTTCTTCGCCTACTTAGCTTACTGCAGTAAAAGTTACAAATAGTTAATAACCTGTCGAGGCAAGCGTTTTTGACGTGACATGACATGTCGTGTTGACATGACGTGTTAAAATTATAGTCGAGTAAGCAAGACAGGAACGTTCGAGGTGGCGACGCTTGGGGGAGGCCTATGTCCAACAGTGGACTTGTATCGGCTGAAATGATGATGATGAAGCAAGACAGGGATGGACCTATACATCCTATAAATGAGGATGAAACTTTCCATTTTCAGCGTTACAACTTGACATTGACGACACGGTTGGCGCAATTGTAGAGCGATTGGCTGCTACGCTGCGTGTCGCGGATTCGATTCCCCTACGGAACAAATGTAATTTGTATAGCTACAGATAGTTCTACCGGGTCTTAGTGTATGATGTATGTGAGTTTGCATGTTTGTAAACGCACTCACGATACAGAAGTAATTCCTAGCATGGTTGCTACGGTATTTAACCTTTCAGATACAATAGTGAGACAATAGATGCCCGAACGCCGGCGTTCGCTTGGGGTTTGCTTGATGTTTTTAATTTTGGTTGCTACGGTATTTAAAATAAATAAAGTTTTTCTTTTATTTCTTTCCACTCTCACACCCAGATGGATAGCGATAGACATCTAAATCGATTGTGCGGCTCACGGAATTAGTTTACACACGCGTGCGGGACTTTATTTATTTTGCCACTGATATACAGCGGTACATCGGAGGCTGACGTGACAGGGCGACTTATTGCACGCTCGACAGGAACGTTTTACGGCCCTGAAAAACGAGCAATATACATATCGGCTGAATTATAGCGTGCAGGTGCCAAATAGATAGTATCGAGGTGGTATTTGAATCGTATTGTTTGGTATTGGAGCAATTTTCAGGTCTTGTAATTCGTGACACGTCTTGTTTCGCGATTTATTGTATAAAGCTGCCGATAAGTAGGAGGCTATACAATTGCGTGTCGGGTTATGTTTTCAGGTTGGTTTTGCCAAGGGATTGATTGAAAGATTATCGTGGCCGTGGTATGCAAAGGGCAACTGAAGGAGCACAGATGGGTTTTAGTCAGTAAAAAATCTGCCTCTACGAGACCAAAACGAGAGGGTCGTTTTAACCAAAGCGGAAGAAGTTATATTATGAAATAATCTTTGAAGCAGAGCGTTTCAAAGATTATTTAATAATAGTTGCAGAGCGCAACCATTTCCACACCACTTCGAACTTACGACTTGTCAAGTCTACGTGTTCCAAAACCATTAACTATTTAAACAAATTGACATTGCTTGAATGAACGACGTAATAACCCAGAAACGACGGGTAAGTACAAAATTGAAATACCCCAATTTCTTAGATGAATATCTTAGTTAATATACGTGGAGGTAATATAATATCAAAGAACTGCTTTGACGTGTCGCTCGTTCGTACCTATAAAGCCTTGTACGCACTTACGAAAAAATTCGTTGCGTTGTATGATAATCAACAACTTTGTTCGCGTGTGTGTAAAACTAACGAACATCGAACACTATTCGCCAAGATCCTATTGTTGTATAGAACATTCGTTTTAGTATACTATGCGAAATCCGAAACATGTGCTTTGTGTATTTATGTAAAAGAGTCTATGTACAAAATTTCATAACTGTATCATGAAAAATTACTTTATGTCAGCAAAAATACATAGTCACCGGGCCATCCAGGCGACTGAAAGGTTGTTTTGCACTTGTACGAAACTATTCGCTGGCTCGTAATGATCGCTATGACCTGCCGTAACTTGTGTTGTACTTAGTGTCGGTGGTGCTAACTTGTGACCATTTTAAATATTTTTGGGAAAAAAATTCATTCAGTTACTGATTCTGAAAAAACTATATTCAGGTTTCGCGTAAAGTAAAAATAATGTTTTTTATACGCTGTTCTTCATTATCAATGCGAACACCAAAAAACTTTTCACTACTTCACAATCGACCACGTCCAACGACGCCGCCATAGCTATTAAGACAATTCACGTCTGTTTTGCGCGAACTCAATTCGAACAGTGTTCGCGATCGTGTTCGAACCTGCCGTCCATACAAACCAAATGTTTAAGTTTGGTGTTTGTATTCGCTATGTTCGTGGTCATACGTGCGTATACGGCTTTAGGCGTTATACGGGGCGTTCATACATGGCATTATAGGGGTGATATTATTAAATTGTAATCTAGGTCAAAGTTCGAGGTCGTGTAATGCTAATGCATAGTGGTATTAATACACGATAAAATAGTGTACGACGTTTTGGCACGCCATATATTAACAGTCGCTTTGATCTACTAGATTAATGAATTATGTAATTACGGATAAGTTAATCAATGTCTATTATATGATATTCGTTCTGAAGTATTTTGGAAAATATTGGATTTAAACTACTTAACGTAATTGGGTGATTGCCTTAGTAGAAAAGTTGTGTGTATAGAGATTGAATGAATTTCCATTTATCGTATTTTAGTATCTAATTAAATTACATGGTGAACATTTATACGCGAAACGATTTGGTAACATTAATTGAGCGTACAGAGTGCCTAATGTGATTTTGTTTCACGTTAAGGCGTATAGTCCCTTGAACCATCTGACCGAAATTATGTGAACGCAACTCTCGCACTCGCCTAGGCGGCAGTACGCAAATCTGTGCATTTATTTGCGGCCAGCAGCGCTCGGAAAGCGCTTTAAATCCATTTTCTCTGCGAGATATTAATTGATTCACATGTACAATGTTCACTTTGAAGGATATTTAACCACTAATTTGTATGTTTAAAAATGTTTCTAAAGGTCCAAGCCGTTTCGAAGAAGTAGGAAAAAGTTGCGAAATTGCCAAATATTTTTTGTTGACAAAAGTATTAATTGCACGAAAAAATCAAATGTTGATATTATTGTTCATGAATCTATAATAAACATATATTTTTTTCAAACTAATTGACCTAGCCGTTACGGAGGAGTAAGCCTCAGAAAATCACTGTTTTATGGCACTTTTCGGGCGCTTGGCCCTTAACGCGATCGACTCATTTATGACGTTCTATGCTTCGATTGGCCCGCTCAAAGCTCTTAACCAATCAGAGAGGCAAACGTAGTAATACGTTTCAATCGCGTTAGAGTAATAACAACTCACACTCAACGCACAGTACACAAAGTATAGAATTCCCTACTGGAGTCTGTGTTTCCTTACAGCTACAACCTGGGGATATTTAAGTCAAGAGTAAATAGGTTACTTCTACCAAGAAGTTGATGTTGGCTGACGAAAGCGTGCTCCATCGTCAGCCACATCATCGCTTACTGTCAGGTGAGATAATGGTCTGACGCGAGCCTTTTTCTTTCATACTATACAGGGTCAAAGGAAATTCCGTACCCGGTATTGTAATGATTTCTATCGACGATAAAATAAATAAAATCCAGAATTTAAATTCAAGTAACTACTGGAACAGCTGTGTTTCTGCAAACAGCTGTACTTGTAATAAAAGTTTCGCCTATTTTAGCTTTATGATCAATAAATATTGGATTCTGGAAGGGAAACCCTGGTCCTAGAACGCAAAAGGCAACTGAAGGACACTGGTGTGGTGTGTAGTCAGTAGATATAAGTCTGATAAAAAAATAAAATCAATTGTTTCAGGTAATTACCATTGCTAAGAACCATAAAAAACCCTATCCTTAACCCAACCCTAAGCCTGATGGTAGGGTATCAGGTTTAGGGTTGGGGCTCCGCTTTAGACCGAGAAGTCATTGAAAAATTGCTAACCTAAAAAAAATATATATATGTATGTCTGTTACGCTTTCACGGTTAAACTATAAAACCGCTTCAGATGAAATGGTAATGTAATAATATGGAGTAAGAATCTTAAGGACTTACGTTACTTTTTATCTGGCTTCGACTTTACCATGGAGATCTATGATTAGAAACGTGCAATTTAATTTAGCTTTTTTTTGACTGACTAACATTTTCAAAGTTCAAAAGTGCCTATAAATGGTCTATCCTAAGTAATATTATAAATGTGAAAGTGTGGATGTTTGTTACTTAATCACGCAAAAACTGCTGAATGGATTTGGATGAAATTTGGCATGCATATAGCCTTTGACATGGAAAAAACATAGGTTACCTTTTATCCCGATTCCTTAAGTACCTAATGCCACGCGGGCGAAGCCGCGGGCAAAAGCTAGTTTGAAATAAAAGTTTCTGATTTCGGACTTCTTCGCGTCCCCTATAACTGACCTTCACACAAAAGAAGTTGCGGGAGAAAGTTAGGTATAATATTTTCAGTAACGTAATTTTTTCACACGTGCCTTTCGACTCTCAAAATTGTAATAAACAAGTTCTCATATCCGTTAATTAAACACTTGAAACTTTGTACAATAATCTTTTAGTAGGCACCTTGTTGGAAACTTGACAAAACCTAATTAATAACTTTATTCTGAAATGTTAAGTCTTAATTAAAAACGTGATTTACTGCTGTGAAAATATGGAACAAAGATAGACTGAAAAAAAAAATATGAATTTTGTTCATCAAAATTAACGGGTTGCTTGTTGTAATCCACAACGCGCGGGTCTAGTGTTGAATTTTTAGTTCTTAAAATAATATACCTAATGAAATAATGAATACTTTTTTGTTAATTGGTACCTAAATCTGACATATCAACGTGTAAAACCAATTCCATAAAATACTAGCTTTTGTCAGCGGCTTCGCCCATGTGAATTGTAAGAATTAAAAAATATATAGCCTATGTCACTCAGTGACAATCAAGCCTTCCGTTGGTGAAATATTTTTTTAATCAATCTGATAGTTTTCAGGTTTTCCTATTCATTACAAACCAAAATACAAATCTGTCGTTTTATGATATCCTTACATAGGTACTATAACACAAAGACCCCCACATCGCGTCTACCTGTCTGAAGGCGACAAACTCAAAATATACTAAACAGATTTACATGCTGTTTTTACTAATAGACGGAGTTATTCAAAAGCATAAAAATACGATACCTCGTCAATAATTAATATAAATACTTATTATTCTTTTTTTTTTTAATTTTGAGTAGATATTATCCAGAAAACTGTTATAATTAATCTCTTCAAAAAAAAAAAACAACAGTATCACCCGTTGCGATTTACCACGCGTCATGGCAATGTGTCACTGGCTCACTTCATGCGTGAACGCGAAAGCCTGAATGTAGCTTCGCTGACTTACTCTACGATATGTTTTAAGCGATTTTCGAAAATTAAAATTAAAAGAAAAAAAAATACTAACTCATTTTATTACGGACTTTTTTGTAGATTCAAAACTGTATCTTGCATAGAAAACAACGTAACAAATGACACGTTTCTACAATCTCTAGAGAGAAATGACTACATACGAAAACTAACTTCAAACATATTTTTGAATTGCTATCATACTAAAACCGTTCGCAATACGTGGTTCCTCCCAGCACTCAATATCTAAAGAATTTTATTAAGAAGCCTTGGAACATACTAACTGAAAACATGCATTGAGTTAATGGAATATCTGCACCGATAAGTTCTCCTCGCCTTTTCATAGAATAAAATGGTTCGGTCACAAAGAACTTTACAATGTATGGAGTATTTTAAGTCGATTTTAAATGTGATTTAATACTGTATGGTGTAATTTCAGTCGATTTTAAATGTGATTTAATACTGAATGGAGTAGTTTCAGTCGATTTTAAATGTAATTTAACACAGTGTGAAGTATTTAATGCCGTTATTAAATGTGATTCGTTACCTATTGGTTATATAATCTATTAGTGCCATTTGTTGATGTTTTACTAAGGTTTTTTAAAGTTTATTTTAAGAATATTTTAGCTTGACACTTTTAATGGGCAAAATAAATTTATTTATCTATTTACTATTACTGTTACAATATATCTATTAATTTAGGATAAAATTATAATATATCTCGTTTGCCTTCATGATACCTATTGTTACGAAAGAGCGGATTTTCCTAACACAGGCATTACCTGCCTAAAAAGAGGCTCCAATACACATATTATACTTAAGCTTGCTTTACCAATAAACTATTATTATTATTTAACCTTCATGCAACTCAAAGGTACAAAATTGAAGTTATTTTATGTTTTTAATACCGAAAGTTTTAATACTTCAATCCGTACAAATCCTTGGACATAGAACAGCTATGCCACACCATGCACCAAACAACGACACTTCAAGATAATCACAATAATAAAATACCTCAGCATGCCACCATAAAGGGCAGAACAATATCCCTTAATACTGCAACTAACAAACGTTGGCATGTCGCACTGTAATAAACACAAATGCTTACTTACATTAAAATTTTAACTTAACTTACAAAACAGTGGCGTAGCTTAGATCCGAAGAGGCCCTTATTTATTTAAAACTTCATGTACAATAGTGGTACATAGGCGGACTTAATGCCATAAGGCATTCTCTACCAGTCATCATTTGGGTTAAAAAAGACAACACTGTGGTAGGTTTGCACAATAAAAAAATACATAACAAATTCAAATTCCTTTATTTGATAAAACTTTCAAGTACAGACTTATAACTACATACAGAATTGAAAGACATTATGCAGCTCGCAACGCAACAAACAGATAGTTCAAATGGAAAAATATAAAATAAGTTATTGTGTTTAATATTTTTGTTTTTTTTTTACAAAGATTGCCCTACTAGCACAGGAAACAGTAAGACGGAATCGCAATAGTCCCATAAAGAAATGATCAGACTCACTGGATAGAATTTATCCAAGTCATCATGTAAGGCCGAGATCGATGAGCTCGTTTATTGGAGCATTCTGGACTCGAATTGATGAAGTTTTTATTGTAATCTTATGTGTAGAATACTAGAATGATTGGAACGAGCTATAAAAATGAAAAAATCCATCATATTTTCATTCATTAACTAAGCAACTCTCGTCAATAAGAGAATTGAAGGTTGTGAATAACATGTTACGATTTGTCACCCATCGGGGCCCCTATAGCTTAACGGCCCCATATCCGCTTGACACGGGGTTAGCTACGCCCCTGTCACAAAACCAACCATATACAGCAGGGCGTTAAGAAACATTGCATGCCTAATGCCTTCTCAGAAACGACAACAAAACGTTTTGTAGTTTCTCTGAATTTAGAATCGTCATGTGGTTTAACGAGCATTAGTGTAAATTCATACTCAATATTATAAATGTGAAAGTAACTCTGTATATTTCTTTATATTAGCTGTCCCCCGCGATTTTACCCGTGTCTTTGATTACTACCTACAGCGAAGCATAGTCTTCCTCAATAAATGGGCTATCAAACACAACTAATTTTTCAATCGATCTAGTAGTTCCTGAAATTGACGCGTTCAACCAAACAATCAGACTATTCAGATTATAAATTACTAGCTTTTGCCCGCGGCTTCATCCGCGTACATAAAAGACCTTCCCTCTTTCTCCCCTTTTCTTATTTTTTTTTAAATTAGCCTATGTCCGTTCAGGGTCCTAACTATCTCTGTACTAAAATTTATCAAAATCGGTTTTGTCATTTAGGCGTGAAGACGTAATAAACAAACAAACTCGCTTTCGCTTTTATAATATTAGTAAGGATAAGGATAGTCTCCACATACTATCCAGGGCAGCCGCTGCCCTGGATATGTAACGCTGCGGCAGCGGGATTGATCAAAACAGTCACCGCGATTCTGTAAAATAAAGCGTAATTGAAGGAACAAAGGTGTTTGGAGTTTAATCAGTAAAAATTTGATATTCCCTGTCTGATTACTACCCCACAAAAAAAAACTATTTTTTTGCAAATAATTGTCCCATTAGCATTCTTTGGGATGATAAAACACTTTTCACGCGGACGAAACCGCAAACAGAGTCTAGTAAACCATAATATCGTCTGACGAATCCTCGATAATAAGGCTTTCGAAGCCATTATAGAACTAAGTAATTGCAGTTACTCGGTTTAAGCAAGTTCAGAAGTTGGCGCTGTCAACGAAAGTACAAGTGAAGGAACTTTGTAACTAATATGCGTCGCATAACACTTAAACGTTAAAGTAGAAGTTGGGAGTTACTTGTAAGACGTTTACTTAAATGTGTTGGGACGTGCTAAAGTATTTTATACTTTCTTAATTAATTAAACAACAGATTGGGTTTGGAAAACCTTTCTTTGTGCAACTTGTCCCAAGGTTGCCGACATAGCACGAAGAAGCAAACTTAAGTGGCAATGGGCAGGGTTCTGGGGCCGAAAGGTTCTGTAATAGCAATCACGTACCGGAAGATGTAGCGTTGGAAGGCCTCCTACAAGGTGGACCGATGACCTGGTAAAGGTTACGGGAATCAGCAAGTTCAGAAGTTGGCGCTGTCAACGAAAGTACAACTGAAGGAACTTTGTAACTAATATGCGTCGCATAACACTTAAACGTTAAAGTGGAAGTTGGGAGTTACTTGTAAGACGTTTACTTAAATGTGTTAGGACGTGCTAAAGTATTTTATACTTTCTTAATTAATTAAACAACAGATTGGGTTTGGAAAACCTTTCTTTGTGCAACTTGTCCCAAGGTTGCCGACATAGCACGAAGAAGCAAACTTAAGTGGCAATGGGCAGGGTTCTGGGGCCGAAAGGTTCTGTAATAGCAATCACGTACCGGAAGATGTAGCGTTGGAAGGCCTCCTACAAGGTGGACCGATGACCTGGTAAAGGTTACGGGAATCAGCAAGTTCAGAAGTTGGCGCTGTCAACGAAAGTACAACTGAAGGAACTTTGTAACTAATATGCGTCGCATAACACTTAAACGTTAAAGTGGAAGTTGGGAGTTACTTGTAAGACGTTTACTTAAATGTGTTAGGACGTGCTAAAGTATTTTATACTTTCTTAATTAATTAAACAACAGATTGGGTTTGGAAAACCTTTCTTTGTGCAACTTGTCCCAAGGTTGCCGACATAGCACGAAGAAGCAAACTTAAGTGGCAATGGGCAGGGTTCTGGGGCCGAAAGGTTCTGTAATAGCAATCACGTACCGGAAGATGTAGCGTTGGAAGGCCTCCTACAAGGTGGACCGATGACCTGGTAAAGGTTACGGGAATCAGCAAGTTCAGAAGTTGGCGCTGTCAACGAAAGTACAACTGAAGGAACTTTGTAACTAATATGCGTCGCATAACACTTAAACGTTAAAGTGGAAGTTGGGAGTTACTTGTAAGACGTTTACTTAAATGTGTTAGGACGTGCTAAAGTATTTTATACTTTCTTAATTAATTAAACAACAGATTGGGTTTGGAAAACCTTTCTTTGTGCAACTTGTCCCAAGGTTGCCGACATAGCACGAAAAATCAAACTTAAGTGGCAGTGGCTTAACTTGACTGGCCGGTTGGTCTAGTGGTTAGTGGCCCTGACTGCTATGCCGGAGGTCGTGGGTTCGATTCCCACCCAGGACAAATGTTTGTGTGATGAGCATGATCATTTGTTCTGTATCTGGGTGTAATTATGTATATAATATGTATGTATTTAGAAATATACGAGTATAAGTATGTTTATCAGTTTGTCTAGTACCTAATAACACAAGCTCTGCTTAGCTTGGGACTAGACTGTGTTGTTTGATGGTTGTGGAATGTTATTGTTATTGTTATTGTGAATGGGCAGGGTTCTGGGGCCAAAAGTTTCTGTAATGGCGACCACGTACCGGAAGATGTAGCGTTGGAAGGCCTCCTACAAAGTGGACAGATGACCTGGTAAAGGTTGCGGGAATCCAATGGATGCGAGACACACAGGACCGTTTATTGTGGCGACACTTGGGGAAGGTCTATGTCCCACAGTGGACGTCTTTTGGCTGAAATGATGATGATGGTGCAACTTGTGTGTGCAGTCAAAGAGTAGAAATACTTGCTGGAGTCTATGTTCTCTGATATCTATAACCTGTTATTAAGGCGTGTAGTACCGCAAACGACCTTTTAAGCATCAGGGTGAAAATTATATACACTCATACTCGTACTGCGCCCTCCGCTGCACAGAGCTACACTGCGCTTAAAAACCATTGTCTTTGCAAAATATTGATTGATCGTTTTGAAAAACATTTGATCACCAATTTTACTAGTATAATGGAAAATAAGCAAAAAAAAAAAAATTATTAAAATATTTTTTATTTTTTTGGTACTTAAAAGTATTAATGATACGAAAAAAAAAAACATATGTTGATAATATTATACGAATAGATAATAAATAAATATTTTATCGGATCTATTAACCCAGCTAGCTATTACTGAGGAATAGGCTTCAAAAGTCACTGTTTTATGACACTAATTAGGAGCAAGAGCCTTAATTCAAGAGTGAATAGGTTACTTGTAGGCAAGCGTACTCCATTGCTTACTAGGCGAGATAGTGGTCGAACACGAGCCTAGTAATAATAAAAATAAACTCCCAAATGACGATGACGATTTCGTCTACATGACTACATTGTCACTTGAAAAAATTTGTATTTCATTTATATTACGTGACCATTCGAATTCGTGATGTAAAACCATATTGGACAATGTACATTCACAATTTAAAAGGCATTTTAATCGTCGGGATTCCTCCCTTTAGAACCATTTTTTACATCCGTTTATTTGATGTATATTTACGCGTCTGATGTACAGAATGAATAAAGCATGTCCATTCTGAAGTGAACCTCTTAAATCTACCAATTGTAATTACTGGGCCGCAATCCTCTTTTATCTAGGTCATCGGATCTTCTTCGTCGTCTTTCGAATATATCCGACCCTCTTCATTCGCGTCAGATATTCCAGGATAATTCTTGCAAGGGAACACACTTTCCCACTTATGTGAATTTTCGGTTGAGAAAGTTTTGCCATCTTACTCTAAGTGATTGTGTGGAACTGAACTATATATTGATATTGGATGAGGAAATAAAATCGTATTGGACACTTGAGGTTGGCGGAATAGGTTTAAAGTTTGAAAGTGTTTGATATGAGGAAAGTTTTTTATGGCGTTGATTTATTTGCCTTTCTTTTGAGGTAGGAAATTATCAAATAAGTCTTGCTGCTCTAATTGGAAGTGGAATGTCAAACTTTTATTGACTGAAACTCACATTGTGTTCTTTCGAAGAATCGCCAATCTTAAGTGCTTAGTGGGCATGGTACATTGCTCGCAGAAGAAATGGTCGATGAAGACGCACACACAAAGTGGACATACGGCCTCGTGAGGAGGATCTAATGGATACTAGACACACAAAACCGGTCATTATGGCGACATGTAGACCTATATCCAACCTACTGAGGCCAGGGTTATCTGAAAGGGCGCTCGAGCCCCGGTATGAAGGCTTGAAGGAACGGGATGGGTTTTTTAGTCAGTAAGAGTCTGGAGGTCTGGCATAGGATGATAGTTCCTATCGACAACAAAAAAAAAGGCCTATATCCAACAGTGGTGTTTTTCGGCTGAAATAATGATGATGAGTTGCCCTCCAGGGCCATGGTAACTTTTGCAAATAATCCGCAGTACTGATTTTTTTTCCTGCCAGTGTCATTTACAAGTTGGAAGCTTGTAACAGTGTCCGATACGTCATGCGCGCACTGAAGCGCGACACGTCATTAAATATGCACGCCACTTGCACCTAGGCACCAGATGATAAATATTGCTCGTATGTTGCCACTTCACAGGCTGGTACTAAGTATCACGCAAACATTTTCAATATTTCCTGCTGGAAAAATTTCAACGTCCCATTTTTACATAAAATATTTTTCAAAAAAATACCTACGTAGAAGCGTTATTAACGCTTACTCACATGGCTTTTATTAATTTCACATAACAAACCACAATAGGAGCAAAATGCGAACAGTCTGTCCCAAAAATATCTTCGGACTTTTTGACATTTGCATGACAGCGGTTTTCACTTAACCGGTCACTTTCGTCCTAAACCCTGGCTAGGTAGACCGCATTTATCACATCAAAATATGATTAACCTTTGACGTGAAACCGGCCAATGGATGGTACGGTGCTTGTCAAAGGTTTCAGAGCAAGGGACTCAAAAAATCACGCATCACTCGAGTAAAAAGGTTTGCCATCAAAAAGCTTTTAGGCACCTAGATATTTTCGGCATTATGTTACCATAACCGGACAAATCCCGCGGTCATACTTTGGCGATCATAAAGACTATTAATAATGACTGCCTTATGTATGGTCTAATGGTAACATTTTAATTCATTAAAAACCCCAAGCGAACGCCGGCGTTCGCGCACCCATTGTCTTTCTATTGTGTCTGTAATTTTCACGATTGAAAATTACATGAAGGCTCCGAAAACCAGGTTTACCTGTAAAACTCAGATTTAAAGATTCTTGTACAACACATAAAAGAAAAAAAGTCTACAATCTCAGGTTCTTTGAAACAAAAAGAGTATAATCAGTGATCCGTATCCTTAACCACTCATCCATTTATTCTTTACAAAATTTTGCGATAAGAGTTTTTAACTTATAAAACAATTTACAAGTCCAAACCATTAAGCCGACGTCAATTTTTTTATGTTTTATTCAAACAGCAGATACAAAAACTCATAATGATTCCTGATTAAGAAAGTCAAGATTGAAATCATATTTTTAAAATCAAAGTTTTATTGAGCCCGAATTTGAATTTGAAATATCACTGTCTTACGTTTAAGATTAATTCATAAAGTCGGCCTTAAACAAACGGGCACAATTGCTAAACTTTTTGACAAGTAAAGCGCTTGAAATTAACGTTGTGTTAAGTTTCGGCAAAGTTCGTGCGAAATGTTTGTGAATCTGCGATCCGTTTGAGCCATAGCCTTGAATTCAGTGTAGCTAAAGCACCCGTACTTGTCTCGTTGCGTTCAGTAACCGCTTTTTGTTCTCGTATTCCAATGAGGACTGACCTTGTCAGCGGGTACCAAGCCCGGTCATCTGTAACAATTTATCGAATAAAACCTCTTTTTTATATAACCACGATCGCCCAATTTCTCAGAATAAATTTTGAATCAGTATTATGTATCATAAAGTTTTTAAACTAATAGGGCAGTCGTGTCGTTGTAATGGCTATCGATTATATTTCTCTGTTTTTATGACATCGCTGTTTTATTGCCAGTGGGTACAGTTAAGATAGTTATATATATTTTTGTAAGCTGAATAACAAATACGCTCAAGGTGAACTGTTAAAAAAATCTGACATTAAGAATACCAAAAATAAAAGGTCAGGAAGAATACCAAAAATAAAAGGTCAGGATTACTGCTTGACGTGTAATTCAATGAAGTAGATATGAATCTAGGTGCGCAAGATATTTTTCTTACAACAAACTAAGTAGACTAGCAAGATTGTAAACTTGCGAATCATAATAATTAAACTGTCAACAAAAGCTTACGGTAGGAAAAGCAATTTATTCTGAAAGCGATAACATCTAGTATCAGGCAACTACAACACTCTTGAATTTCAAGAACCGGAGGCCCTACCATGAGATTAAACACGATTCGTTTGACGACCTAAACTGAACTGTAGAGGAATGGAGCTATACAACGTGTAACGTTAAATTCGCAAAACCTCAGACACCCCATTTGATTTTAAATAAAAGGTGCTCGATCTACGAAAAATATGGCACAAAGCGCCCCACGCTTTTTTCACAATGATATTAATATTCTTCGCTCATTATTATTATTTTCTACCTATATTGAAAATTATTTTATACTTTTTAGTTTGTTATGCTATGAAAGCGTGTTTTTTTAAGTTTTTTAAACTTTTTTTTTATTTACAAGCTTTTAAGCTTTTATTTAATCTCACCTGTCCCGATGTTTGTCTGTAATAAAAACTTGAAAATTAAATCTGACCTACTTTCCGGCTACAGGAGTAGTTGAAATTTTGCATGCATGTGTAAATCAGATGACAATGTAAAATTATTATGATATGGAGCTGATCTAATGATGGAACCGGAAGGTGGCTACAGGAGCTTGGTATTTAAACGACACAACCCCATCGAGTTTGGGCTCGTATGATTCGTCTTGACGAGTATTAATTATAAATTATTTATGTATTATACCGTGCTATAAAAGGTTGCTTTGAAACAAATATTTTCATTAAAGACTTGTTTGTAGTAGATATTATTATCAAATTACTTCGCCCACTCTAGGGTAGAGTGAGCGTGTTAAAACCTTTACTAACTAAAACCCACCTTCCTCCATTTGTTCTTTGCATTCTAGAGCCACGGTAACACTTTCAATCGTTCCCGCAGCCCAAGGAAGAATCTGCTCTACTGGGCCCCTTCCGCTTTGCTGACATCTTTTTAAGGTGTGCGTAAAACACAACGCGTCGTCGACTTCGAATTAGTCTATACCGAACGGCCAGATGGAGAGCTACCCATTGCTCCTCGTCCGCAAGCCCACGCCTACCGCTGTTCACTACGCCAGAACAACCTTTATACACATATCTAATTGTTCACAGTCAAACTTTCAATCACATATTGTAAAAGGCGGAGGACACACTTAGAGAACGGAAAGGGATCAATTAACAACAGTTTCTAAAGTAATTTAACGAAGGGTCTTTACTCATTTATCAACTTGCCACCAGAAACTTTGACCCAAGTTTTGGTCTCTACATTATCACGATAATTAGCAATCGTAAAACAAAACATAATTGATACGATATGGTTTCCGAACAGACAAGACGTTGTAGACTCGGACAAAATTGCCGACGTCACTTGGACTGCAAATTGAGAAGTGAATAAGAAATTGGTCAGCAAAGGCTCATAAAATAGAAGATAATAACAACTATAAGATATTTTATGTCTTCAGAAAGATAATAATAAAACGAAATATCGTATCCTCCTTGGTCTTAAAGGCACGTAAGCGCATAAAATTAAATTATGCGCCCGACAGACAACTTTAAATGTTTTGTTTGTACAAAAACAAAATGTCAGCCGGCTCAAAATAAATTACAGGCTAAAGATAATAAGGAAAACATCGTACAGAAACGGATATTGCTCGATTAAATTATTAAGAAAATAAAAGGGACGCTTTAACGAGTCTCTCTGCGTTGACATCTGACATTTAGAAATATCACTGTCTTTGATAACAGGGAAAATTATTATAAACAAAGTGTCTTGGAAATCGGGACGTCAACAATGTCTCAAGTTTATATCTTGGCAGCATCAACACCTCATTAAATTGTTGTAAAACGTTGTAATTGGAAACTCCCGAAGAAAACGAAATCTGAATGGCTCAGCTTTTTTTAAATGTGTCGTGTATAATTTTAGATTCCCATTAAAGGGTGGAATCACATGAATTATTAATTCAATGACAATTACGATTTACAGAATTCCAAATTATTTAAAATCAAACCTAAAATTTTATCGCTATCGATAATGAGCTTCATCTGGATCCCTATTTGACCTTATCTATGGTCCCCTTTTAAATGACCCACTGGGTATGACCCATAAACGCCGTAAGCTAATGACCAGAGGAGGCGTCCATAAAATATGATCCACATACGAGAAAATGTTCCCGTAAAAGCGACCGACTACATAATGCAAGCTGTTATCGGAACCATGTCCGCATGTAGGATAATGAATGGGCAGTTTTATACGGCCATTGTGCATTTAAATTTAATTCTCTCAATAGAATTAATTCAGAACGTTGCTGCCAAGAAAACTGTTCGAGTAACAAAATCGATTGTTATCTCTCTCGTAGCAGAATTTGTAGAGTGCACTGCAGAGGTTCTTGTTACGTTTATACGAAAATATAACTTTAAAATATTGGCTAAAAGTAGAGTAATAAAGGGGTAAATAAATAAAAGTGTCGACGATGCAGCGTGTTCGCTTGTATACGTTTTTAAAATATAAAGAACCTAATCCCTGTCGCCACACAAGATATGATAAACATATAGAGGCGATGCAATTTCTCGCACGCTACCCGTTTAATAATTTTTGTAGAACGACCTTAGGACCCTGGCCTTTTTCCAGAGCAGGCAACCGACTGGCACAGAAACTCCTACGTCATAAACGTTTACTAACGTACGAGATGAAAAAAAGGCGTATTTTTACAGAGGAAAAATATGGGATCGAACTTGTTAAAAGTACGGTGGAAAATGTAGCTGCGATGAGGAAGTAGGTAGAAAGATATATAGAGTATTTTATACTGCCAGAGGTTCTACCAGGAGCTCTTAACGCGAACCTAAACTGTGTTGTTACCGTGTTAACAATACTTCTTTCTCTATCGCACGACTGACGCTACGGAGTATATCTTTTCACAAAGAAAGATACTGAAGTAATGATCAACAGAAACAAAAAGTATTTTGTATCTTCTCCGAAACGCAATATTTAATCTAACAGTCGATAAATTGACGTTCCTTCATACTTTGAACAAAATTGGGTCAAACCAGTCAACAACTTAGCGTATAAATTCTCGTGAAAAAAGGAGGAATATCTTCATGATCGTCAGGCCGTTGACCGGAATAAAAATGATAAAGAAAAGTAAAGTAACTAAGCGGCTATACGAACCTAATCAATGGGCCATTGAGAATAACGATTACGATTTACTGAAAATAAGAACCACAATAATTAAGCTATCAATGTAAGTAAACATGAAGACCTTGTGATGTTTCTTTAACACTTGACTTAACAAGATAAAAGTTAATGTCAACAGCAGGCGGGCTAATCGATAATGAGTGTCATTTTTATTGTGTCACCAACGAGATATACACAAAAATTAACTACATTTATCTATTTATTCAGGTGACATCAAAAACTCTAGAAGCGTGTAATCGCATATATATGAAGAAATAACAAGAATATGAAACAAAAAAGATAAGGAATCGTAACGCCATGATGCTCTTTAAGCCCCTATGGAAAATAATGACAATAATAACGAACAGGAAAATGTTTTAGGAAAAACCCGAGTTCTATTTAGATACATGGTAAGTTCAGATGCCCGCAGTGATAGATAGCGTTGTCATGTTGAATAATTAGCCAGCGCCAAGCTGAGTAATTAAGACTGATCTAGCGATTGAACTGAACTCTGATTAACCTTCTGACTTGTGGGAAAATATAGAAGCATATGGCTATAAATGTGGATTCAGAGCATGGAATCATTGTTTACCGTTCCACTGTGATGTTTTGTGTGTCATAGTTGTCATGATTACGATCCCCGGTCAGCTTAATTACAATTAGCAACAATGCAGTTTGTGACGCTATGGTTGCATTGATATTGTGAAATTGCAATTTGATATTCTATTGTAGGATATGATAGAATGTGTGCTAGAATGGAGAGACGAGTATTATTTCCTTTAAGATTCACCACGTGCAAAACTAAAAATCAATATTAAAGATCACATAATACATGAAAAGGAGCTGACACACAAAATTTTCTCGAAGTTCCAATTCAGTGAGGAAGTAATTAAGCTCGAAATTGTTAAAAGTAATTTAGGCATATTATAACTTTGTCACGTAAGCTATAAACTGGCTTGCCTCTTAAGTTTGGTAGAAATGGCGTCGGAATCGTCTGGCGTTAGTCCAAGCACATATCGACCGCCTCTACCTACTACCATAATATTCTAACGCACCGATTTTGACTGAATGCAATCAAAACGACATGCAATATTTGCTAACAGATACGAACGTAAGCAAACAAACACACAATAGCATTATGACGATAGTTCCAATTTTAGTAATTGATTTGGGTGGTAATGTTGAAATGGAGGAAATATTGTCTATTATAGCAATTTACTAATTGGGAATTTTGGGTCACAGGCTCGGCCCATGTACAAGGAAATGAAAAATGTTTCCATCCATTAATAGATTGCATTAGTTGACTTAACTTTTACGGCCTAGTTTTTCACATGTACAGGGTTTGAACTTTTTACTTTAAATATAAGGAATATTTATATATATAGTTTTGATGATACCACATTCATCTTTAGAGTCAAATCATGCCTATCTCAAGTATTCTTAGTCAACATTGCTGACAACTGAAACTTTAAAAGATGTCGCGTCATTATTATCAATACTTTCAACGTTGTTATAACTATAAATTCTTGTTCAAATAGTTTGAATCGTGTTTACCCAGTAAAGGCTGCCAAGTTTACTAACTAAACAATACAATTCAATGTCGAATTACAATACAACAGTTGAAATTTCGAGAATCCTGATGTACATTTTAAATTATTATACACAGTGTCTACTGACTACTTCTATTGTAGTAGTTATGTATAATTCAAATCCTATAAGAATATCGTGAAACCTAGATCACTTATGGGTGTCGCAAAGGCAACTTAAGAATCAAGAGGACGGCCACAAATATTCTCAAATGTACATAAGTGAGGAAATAAACCAACTAGAAACGCAAATGCCTATTATAGGAAGTATATTGTGTACCAACGAAGGTTTTGTTGGAAATCACACTGATATTTTAAAAGTGAGGCACGCAGGTAGTTCATGACTTTTTCTCGGGAAAATGTTCACAGTGCCGCGGAAGCCGCTGATTTAAATAAATATGTATGTTTGCCTATTGACAAGGTTTGCTAAATATTATGTGGAATAGTACTGTTATTGTGTTTCAAACGTTCTTCTTCAAAGCAAGGCATTCGAAATTTTGCCACTCTAAAATTTAACCATCGAGCATTGCTTAGATATATTAGCATTTTTTTCATTTGGATAGATATATTAGGCTACGAAAGACATTGTTTGGACCTTTCACAATCACGGGAAAACTGAAAACGGAGTACGTCGTGATTAAGACATACTACCATCTGCCAGCAGCTTTGCGTGCGTAAAAGTAGAAAATTATCGCTAGGGAATATACAGTCGAGATAAAAAAGTGTCCCAAGGTAAAGGACTTATTCTACTCAAGTCCTTAATGTCATCTCAATACGTTCAGTCGTTTGAGAGTGAAATAATAACTCTAGATAAATAATATACAATTCCACACGCCCATAGATTTTACACATATACATAGATACAAACTTTCGCCTTTATGATATTAGTATGAAGTGTGAAATTTCCGCAATATCGTCCATTGAACATTTACGAGCTGATGCGATGAAATTCAAATGCCAAATAACTAACAATGTCTGGAATGCTGCTACTATCACCGATTTCATTCCACTAGACGAAACAGCAAACATTGCTATTGCTAAATCTGAATACGCAGGTCCCAATTGATTTTTTTTTCCATTTTAATACCAACAACTAACACAACAAAAACACGTTTAAAGAAAGGTGAAAAGTCAATAAAAAAAAATATGTGTAATCATAAGATAGACGACTTATTTTTATTAAAAAAAAAAACCAATGAAATTCGAATAAAAACAAGTTTTGGGTATTCGTTCGGAATGGAAAATAAATATATTATGAGGTCTTTTTGACATGACATGACATTTTTGAATACAAGCGGTATTAGTTTTTGGTATTAGAACGAAATAAATCTCCCAATTTAGAGCGCGTTTCTACAAAAAGTATAACATAAACTACTTTAATACTATTGAAATTATATGGACCGTGGAGAAAACAAATGAAACTAGTTTGGCTAAAATTTTGTTTAGTTCACGGTAAATAAATTCACAACTTCATCGGCTTAGTCTTCGTTTATTATTTAAATGAAGTTTGACTCCTTTGAGGGAGACCTAGGTATATTTATGAGTGAGTCTTTAGTTGAAAATTGTAATCCTACAAACATAAAACATTTATAAGCTTGGATACCTGTAAATCCATCACGTCTTGTTGGCTTGGATGAAACCTGGGTAGGCCGCCACCTGGATTAGTAGTAAGAATACTTTTTATCCGATTTGATACATTCCCGCAGGGTAAAATAATTTAACTTTCATAATATTACATAATCAGCATTATAATGCCCCCACTGCTGGGACTCAGGCCTCCTCTCTAGGAGAGGGAATGGGCCGTAATCTTCCACGCGGGTCCAGTGCGGGTAGGTGAATGTCACAATGTTTTCTTTTACCGTTTTGATTGCAGTGACGATGAAAATAAATTACTTACAACTCGTTAATCGGAGCCGTTAACACTAAGCCACCACTAGTTTTAGACCCACTGCTAAAGATAATTTAGTATAGATAAAACAGATCACTATAGTATCTTTCTACCATACAAAAGTAAACTACTCGTTAATCCGAGTGCCATCGCCGAGTGTCCGAGTGATTAGTCCAAAGCAACATCGATATAGAGCTTTCGATTGTGAACGCCTCGTGTATCGATGTTGCCTGCACTATCATCGGCAATCGATTAATTATCTCGCCTTTGTGTGATTCACTCGATTGCGCCGCCATTACGATTTTAGCGAGATGAAACAACATCACGCTTCAATTCTTGAAGAGATGGGCTGAGATGTATCTGCTTTAGCAAGAACTGTAGGTATAGTTTCAAGTTAGGCCAAATTCAATAAATTATATTGCAGCTTCGGTAATTTCGGTCAATGGTTAATTTTATGTTCTCTATTGTTCGTTTTTATTATTTACACATAAATTGAGATTGTAAGTTTATTATCATTTTCTTTTTTCCTTAGTCTTAGTGTCGTGAAGGCAACAAAGGAACAAGAGTAGTGTTTTTTTGGTCAGTCTGACACTATCTCCCGCTCCGCGTAGGACGCGGAGATGTCATTGGATGATTTTAACACCTTAAAAAAGAGGTCTGTGTCATCCCCGGAGAAATGACCGTGATGCCGAACGAGGCTTTGCTTGCTTATAATAAGAACAATTAATATGTTACTTAAATCTTAAATTACGATATTTTTTTTTTATTCGAATTTTTGGTTTTACCCACAGATATTTCATAACAACAATAGCGATGGGGAATTTTTGTTTTCGTACCTACCATATTATGATGAATTTAACTAATTGCCATTTATCGTCACCGCTGACCCTGATACTGGTAACAATCAACATTAAAATGAGAACTTATAATTTGTTGATTTTTTAAATTGTATTACAGTTATGAGAGATGCCGAAATGAAATAATGTACCTACAGATGAACTTATTCATATGAGTAAGTTCGGTAGGTATAGCCAACTGGTGGGTTTTTTTTAATTCATTTTTTTTTTTGCAAGATTATTACTGATCACTACTCTGATTGGCAAGTAAACAGGTAACATTAATTATTTAAAAAAAAACAACAGCGAGAAAAACCTAAATATTTCAGACTCTAAACTAAAACACAATGAATATTTTAATAATCTCATGAATGACAAATCATAATCATTCACAGACGCAGTCGGAGACATCCCATACATTCGCGCTCTACCAAGTATGACGATGGTGTAAACGACAATGTGGTCAACGATGGAGCACACTTGCTAGCAGTGGCGTAACTAGGGTGGCAAGGCTGGCAAAATGCCGCAGGCCCCAGGCCCGACGGGGCCCCCGTTCTCAGAGGCCGCGAGCTCAGAAGAAGTAACCCAAAATATATATAAAAAAAAATATTAAAATGAAATCACATCGTAACGTGATTTATCAGGGGCCCCAGCTAATGAATTTTCCACGGGCCTCAGATGATATAGTTACGCCACTGCTTGCTAGTAACCAATTCTACTCCAATGTAAAGACCCCCAGTGTTAATGGTGTCACTGTTTTGATGTACAAGAAAGTTCTATTGTGTGTTCCAACGGGTGGAACACCGCGGCTTGCGGACGTTCAGCAGTGTGTAGCTTCCGATCCGGCCGTCCAGTAGTTTACCGTACCGAGTCCAGCACTCACACGCGCTCCTGAAAAAGATGTCATCAAATCGTAAGAGCCCAGCAGTGCCGATCCCAACTAGGACCGCGGGGATTTTCTGAAGGGGAACCCCGTAGTCTTAAAACGCAAAGGGCAACTGAAGAACACAGATGTGGTTTTAGTCAATAAAAGTCTGACACGGCCTCCAAACCACCCAAGGTCGGGAGATGTCATTGGATATAAAAAAAATGGTGTTACTCGAACCACAGCAGTGGCAACAGAAGCACTTTTGGAGGTATGCGGAATAGAGAGTAAAGTCCCACATGCCTTCATTGAAAAGGGAGGATCCTCCGACCAGACAGGTGTTATAGTCTGGTGGGCTACTGCCCGATAGATGATTTCGGGTTGTCGTATATGTTCAAATCGCGCGGAGAACTTTGATTGCGCGATACAGGATTTCGTACTTTCTTCGTAGTTCTTATGTGGCGCCATAGATGTCGCTACATCACTCCCCTCCGGAGATCGGAGATCGATGGTTCTTGATGCGTGCCAGGCCAGCGTAGGTTGGTTCCAGTGGGTCGGAACCGATGCCGCATAGTTCTCGGTGAGTCGGAACTGTCTGCGGTGATGCCCCAGTGAGTCGGGGTGGTGCTGTCCCAGTGAGTCGGGACGATGCTGCAGGCTCCAGTGAGTCGGAGTAGTGCTGCTGGCTCCAGTGAGTCGGAGCGGTGCTTGTGCGACGTAGGGCTTGACTGTTGGCGTCGACCAGGATAGGTTCTTCATGGCTCTTCATGTGACTGGCCGAAGGTGCGGTGTGCCAAGCCAAGGTCGCTGATGAGGCTGAAGGTGATGACCAGGTATAACCAGGTAGGCATGCTGGTGGTCAAGATACCCTCTATAGCCGTGGGTGCTGGCTGTATGGCCCGCTGCTCGAAAGCTTGAGGAAGTGATGATGACGTCACGAAGTAGTAGCTGCACGAAGGCTGCGCTGACGTTCTTTGTCGAGGGTCACCAGTTTGGAGGTAGGCGGAACAGAGAGTAAAGTCCCACATACCTCCGTTGAAAAGGGAGGTTCCTCCGACCAGACAGGTGTTATAGTCTGGTGGGCTACTGCCCGATAGATGATTTCGGGTTGTCGTATATGTTCAAATCGCGCGGAGAACTTTGATTGCGCGATACAGGATTTCGTACTTTCTTCGTAGTTCTTATGTGGCGCCATAGATGTCGCTACAGACTTAAGAAAAAACTAGCTAACAATTTTTCATTGTAAGCACCCGTTAGTAAATTAGATTTTAAACTTGAAAGAACTTGTTGCGACTTGTTCCCGACTCTCCCATTCAATTGCGCGTTGGTAGCATTTTTATCTTATCAAATGTTAACTCACCAGCGTGAGTTCAGAGTTACGTCCGCTATCACGAGTTTTCGAACGAATATCGCTCATATCTCACGAATTTAGAATGCCTATAAAGTTTTATGCCCTCTTAAGTCTTAAAGCTTAAGCCCAGATGAGCCACTTCAGCCAGTAAGTGTGTCATTGGCATGCGTAGCGACTGACTGTAATATTGACAATTTACCCCTTGAATCTCCTTACACAAAAAACAAGGTATTTTGAACCTATTGCTAATGAACTTACGGTGTTCTACTGACAATTCAAGTGCTGTCACTTATGAACCTAGAAAGTTTGTAGGAAAATTTAAATATAGTAACCAAGGATAATGGAGTTCAAATTACAGTCTTTATATTTTATGTTTCATCGCGATCCTATAAAACATAAAATATGTTTTAAGCGATAATATGCGTTTTTTTACAGGAATGGGTTTTCTCTTTTATGATTAATAAGTATTTATGATTTTTTGTTACTGTCAACAATAATAAATTACATCTATTTTATATGGTAATGTAATGAATACGTTTTAATTATGAAAAAGAGAACCTATTACAGCAAAAAGACGTAAACTATCACTTACAATGTTCTTCCTGAAAAGGGTTGATTTATTCACGATGACGAAATCGATGTTAATGATAATTTAAAATTGATGATGCTCCATCCCAAAAAAAAGAAAACAGAACTGTGTATATGTACAAATCAGTGAGTAGCCAAATACCACAAACTTCGACAAAGGGATTCAAGCAAAAAGTAAGGGATATTGGCCATTGGTAATATAACCCAGCAATTAATAGTAGATAACGCTATCGAGAGGTCAACGTCGCAACTACGTCACTGGGACAGCGCCAAAGACACAACACAATATTGACTTGCCCTATACACCTTTGGACATCTAAACAAATACATATCAACAGTGGAAAGGTAAAATGAATTACCTCTACAACTTGTTGTGGAATAAGTTATAGGGTAAAGGGAGATATTACCTATTGGTGATATAAGTAATGTGGAGATATTTTTTATAAACACACATACTATGCGCTTTCCTATGCATAATGTGTTCTCGATATTTGTACTCCTCAAGCTCCTCGTAACTACTCGCTAACGCTATCTCATGAATGTGCTTAAAAAAAAAAATCTCCGTATTACTTATATCACCACTACATCTCCCTTTACCGTACTATAACTTATTTTCGTCCAAAGTTACCTTTCCACATTAAATATGTATTAGTTTAAGTTGTCCAAAGGTGTTTAAGGCAAGTCAATATTGTGTTTGTCTTTCTAGTCTAGTTAATAAACTAGGTGGCTTATTAGTTTATAATATGTGCTGGCTTTGCAAATTATATAGAAAGTAAGAAAGAAAAAGAAAAAAAAACTCTCTTAGGAAAACTGAGTCCCAAAAGTGACAACATTATAAGGCTGATTATGTATGTTCTTATGTGTATGTGTTTACTAGTAATCAATTTATGATTCAATCGTAAAAATCCCGCCACAAAGCCCAAACAAATCTTATTAGTGACAATACTAGTGAAAAACGGGGATATACAATATAAAAAAGACTGCGATAAGAGTCCATGAAACTGAGGCGACAATCAGGACAAAACCAGTGACATGCTCCACTAAAGGAGATAACAGTAAGTACAAACAACAAGTTAAACTCACTTGAATAACACCTAAAACACGACAATGCAGTACCTATGTGAACGGGTAAGGTACGGGTCGGGTCGGCCAAGCCGTTATCTTGAACACGGCAAACCCTAGTCCCTTCGCTGACCCTACCAACTGGCGCGGAATAAACGAGGTACACACGTTCTGTTGCCTCTTATTTATTAATCACTCGTGTACAGGTACTGACACACATCCGGATATTTTATAAATGAGCAGTTAGTATCTTTTGTTGTGTATGTGTCGTGGCCAGTAGCCCGATTCACGTAATCAAAACCGTAACGATATCGTAGCGATTTAGTCGTTTAGACAATTTTCGTATTCACATCGGTCAATCGAGTTTGAACGACACCGATTTTAAAGTCTTTTAGTCGAAGAGTATGTAAAGAAAGAAAGAGCTCACACAAAACCACCGTTCTTTTTCAAGAAGGCTATTTAATTTATTAAATTTCTACATAAAACCGCCCATTACACTCTCACTCACTTATACAAACTCATTTAGTTTAGCTTATCTAACTTTATTTTTATTATTAAGTTTTAGTTTTGTGTTTCTTGTTGTATCCAATTAACGCTATTCTCGTTGACTTAATTTTTGTAGACAAATAATTTTCCGAGAGGTTTGACGCCGTATACCGAGATACAGGTTTTTCCTAGTTCGGTTACAGATGCACATATTACACTGTATTGTATTTTAATTAAAATAATAGTTTAAGTACTAAATAAGTTCCTTTTGTATAATCTTTTTGGGTAAATAAAAAAATCATTATTACTAACTTTCTTACTGCGTACACGTCATTTCTTTCACAAATGACAGTCATAAAAGCAACATCACGAAATTTTAAGTCGCCTGTCCCATTTCAGTCATGAAAATGAAGCTGAGTTCTTACTTCAAAAGTTCTCTTGCAAATGTGCCTTGCATTTTATTTATTCTGAAGTATGTCGACACTTATGTACTTGCCAGCCGGCGCTCGCGTTAAGTGTACTGTGTTCAACGTAAATTAATAAATAATATTTACGTACTTAAGCGAGAACTACACTAGAGCGACGCACACGTGAAACACGCCTGATTAGTAGGTACGCAGCGGCGCGTTGCGTACGTGCGTGACGTGGATCTCGTGTAGCTCTACAAGTCTTGTTTCCATATAAAATGTATGGAAACCGACGCGCCCAGAACTATGTGGTCCACGTATGCGCAATGTAGTTCCACTTTTAATGTCCTAGTAGATTAGATACCTTACCTACGTGTTCCTTGCAATGTATTCCTATACGCGTAACATAACATAAGTACTTTGTTAACCCACTGCATGTACTAATATTTTATTTAGTAACCGCTATAAAGTTAGAACTACATTAGACCGGCGCACACGGACCACGCCTGATTTGTACGTAGAACGACGTCGCGTGGCGTGGATCTAGTGTAGCTGATACCGATGCACCCAGATACGCATACGTGGCACTCGTGTGTGTGTGTAGTGTAGTTCTTCCTTAAAGGCAGAACTACACTGCTTATCGATCTAGTTTTGGTGGTGGTGAGTAGTTTTAACTTAAGACTCATTATGATTTAAAACTCTTTCCTAAGGTACAGAGAGATCCTCTGCTTAATATTTAGGAAAGGGAGTTTTATGACCCTTTTATTGGAGGACAGTGATCTTATTTACATGAAATATCCACTCTAATAGTTAACATTTCATCATTGATTTACTTAAAGGCTAATTTTTTTTCGCAATAAATGATTACGTACTTTACATTGATTGTTCCTATCTACTGGTTTTTTTCTGTATGCCATGTACAAACTACTGGTTGAATAAATGATTTATTTATGTTGGTTTTTAGATTATGTTATACCTACAGTAATGTGAAATTCCTATCGTAAAAATACGAATAAATAATAATATGTCTTTGAACGTTCCGAAACTCTAGATAACGAAAGTAATAAACTTAATTATCGATGTACATATGTACGAGTATAATAATATTATACTTAGGTTTAATCCCGATAACAGTACATAAAAGCGTAATTTGTTAACAGTAGCGCCAACACCAACATTTGTAGATAACACCCAATAATGTTTGCACTGATAAGTATAAAGTTTCTAACAATATCAAAACGTATTTCCCTACAAAATAATACCCCCACAAAAGGTCAAGTATTGGTACAGAACCCTTCAAGTTTGAATCCAACTCGCACGTCGCACCAGGAGGATTCCGTATCATAAACCTAAAATATCACGGTTCTTGTGTGAAAGTGTGCGTTTTGATTGCCCCTACAACAACAAATAAAATAAAATCGCCTGTCTAACTATTACGGTTCATGAGATATCATACAGCTTTCTGACAGTCAGACGGACGGACTGTAGTAGCTAGATTAGTAATAGGGTTACCCCTCTGGTATAAAATAGGTAAACATAATCGGAGTTATGATTATTATTTTAAGTATATTTACTTAAAATAAATGAATAAAAAACAGGAAGAAAATTGGACTTAGTTGTGTGTGCAATATATTAAATCATATTAATTTATTTTACTTCATAAACGACAGAAATTATCGTAGAAAAAATTTGTATTATTTAGTATACAAAAAAAATTCGATCCCTGTATCCTCACACTGTGTACATATTTAATAAAAACAAAAGGGAAACAGTACCTATCGATTCGAAAATTACTAAATGTTTTAAAAGACTGCGTAAGGAGGGTTAAGGTACACTGCACACACGTGTACCACGTATGCCATGTGAGCGCGTCGGTCTCCATACATTTTATATGATAGACTTGTAGAGCTACACTAGATCCACGTCACGACGATCGTTCTATGTACAGTCACGCGTAGTCCTCGTGTGCGTCGGTCTAATGTAATTCTAGCTTATTATTTTCTAGCATGTATAAGAATACTAGCTGTCCGCCCGCGACTTCGTCCGCGTGTATTTCGCATATCGCACTCTAAACGTGTTTTCCCGTAGGAATAAGACGTTTTTCCGGGATAAAAAGTAGCGTATATTATTTTCCATGTCAAAGGCTATATGCATGCCAAATTTCATCCAAATCCGTTCAGCCGTTTTTGCGTGATTAAGTAACAAACATCCACAGAAAGTGTGGATGTTTGTTAAACATTTATTATATTAGTGAGGATTTCTTTGGCACGCCCTAGAGCCTATATTATTATAGCTTGTTATAATTAAGCATAAAAGGTGTCCTTATATTGGTCTTAGTTCTGAGAATGACACTAAGTACTTAAAATTATTAAAAAACTGACGGATTTTTAGCACAAAAATATTTGTTTTCGAAAAAAAAAATGTTACAGTGACGGACTCCATACCTAAGAGTCAAAATAAAAGACGTAGGAAATAAAAAAGTTGTCAGTATAAAAAAACCCGACCGCAAAAAAAGACTAGAAGTTCGTCACTGCAGGTAATATCGTCAAATCTATAATTGAGCTCTAAATAAATTCTATCTGCATTAGACTGTTTAAAGTGACTTGTTTCGAACTTTTTAGTCGGTTGGACGGTTGGGTTTTTGACACTGCAAAATTATTCAAATTGAATGTTGCCAAGTTATATTCCTAACAACTATTCTGAACAAGAGTAATGGTGTGCAAATAAACGTTTTATGGCAAGGGATAAAAGTGCATATTAGAGCAATCAAGTGTAGGATAACAAAGTATGCTGGAGTAAATGACCCGAAAGCTTTTAAATTACGGCCGTTGAATATTTTATTTGGCACGGACCGATGCTTATATATTTCTGAAGCGTGTAATGTATAGAAATTTTTTTCTCACAATTGTAATTTGAATGTATATGATACAGAATTAACTCACGGCGACTCTTTGTAGCCATACTGTCGCGCGTTCCATAAGCGCGCGACATCATCGCTACTAGCGCGCGTTAGTCGCTTTTGTAAGCGCTATAGAAAAGATGCCTACGCTCCGCTAACGCGCTACAGTATCGCGACTGTATCGATGCGAACGAGTGATGGGCTTTAGTGTAGAAAAAAAACGCAAAATGGCAGCCGCTATTAGGCTAGTGTGGTATACGACCACACTAGCCTAATAGCGGCTGTCATTTTGTCTTCTGTGACATGACAAGGAGATTTTGTATTTATTAGAAATATCCTACTGCAAAAAATAAACTAAAAAGTAAATTTTTAAGCAGTCTAATACAACTGTATTAGACTCTATTACTAAAATACAACTCTATTAGGAATGAAATCTGTGATCAAACCAAAATAATTACTACTAGCTGTATAAGTATGCTTAAAAAGTACCTATTTTGAAACATATCAGTGGTTTTTTTTTCAACTTAGGTTTTTGAGATTCTTTTTTTACTAACTTAAAACGAAACACGTTTCAGTTTTAGCACCACGCGAAAATGAAACAAGATTGTATTATTATAAGAACAACAAAGTAAGGTTACATCCTATAAGAAAATTTTGAACACAAAACTGTTTGTTAGTGTAAGAAATTGTTTACTTTACCAGAAACGCTTACTGAGTAGAACTTTGAAAAAACAGCTTTAACAAGTACCTGGAAAAGAAATAAATAAAATTAATTAAAGGAACAGTCATCTAATTAAAATCCGAATAAATTTTCCTGTTTGTAATTTCAGAACCAAGCTTTGAGTTGTACAATAATTAGATATTTGTTAGAGTTCCTTAAAGAATTTGCAAAGATCGAAACTCCAGATGTTTATTTAAAGTCTCAAAGACAAACAAACACATAGCAATCTAGACGGATGGAACACAATTTTCTAATCCCGAAAATTAAATGTCTCTCTTTTATTTTTTATGCAATTAGGCACTTGACTCATTTTTTTTATTATATTATTTCTATAAAAAAGTGTAACTTTAACTGTAAAAGTAACTTTATTCAAAATCACAAATAGAAAAACAAATCCATTCAAAAATAAGTTAGTTGTTTTAGAAACCTTTTAAATCTCTTGGAAGGGGAAAATGTCAAGTAACAAAAAAAGGATATACGCATTTCACTATATCTCGTATAATCTACTGTGAAAAGAGATTGTGAGATGTTCTCACTTCGTACCCGCTATGTCACATGTAAACATTTGAAAAGATAGCTGCTGATCCATTTGAAAACCAATTGTGATGCATCATTCAAAAAAAGCTTTATTTTTAGTATTATTGATTGTTTCATCATCATCATATCAGCCGCAAGACGTCCACTGTTCGACATAGGCCTCCCCCAAGCGTCGCCACAACGACCGGTCCTGTGCATCACGCATCCATCGGATTCCCGCGACCCTGACCAGGTCCACCTTGTTGGAGCCCATATTTATTGTTTAGTACAAATAAATTGACAAAAAAGAACATAGGCAAATATCCAATTCAAGAATCTTTGAAGATAACTAAAAAGTTACGGATAAGTATACTATTTTCCCAACAGGCTTATCCAAACGTTATATTATAAGCGTTCATTAAAATAAAACGCTGCGGAACCCCACAATTCTACAGCAACAACAACTCGCACTTGACCGCTTTTCCTCGTGTCTTCGCGTCGCGTCTGCTATTATTGAAGGCATCCATTAAATAATGAAACGTTTCTTAAAAGCCATTACGTAAATTATTGAAAACACGGAAAAGTACGGTAAGCAAGAATAAGTAAAGAAACGAAAATGTTAAGACGGCTTAGAAGAAAATTTCTTAGGCACATTAATGGTTGGAGAAAGATGAAATCAGTGAATTTTGAGAGCGGATTTTATTTTTATTTCGGTGGGGAAAATCATCCAGATGACATCCCCCGCTCTTGGGCGGAGCGGGATATAGGGTCAGACTTACTGACTAAAAAACCCACCCCGTTCCTTCGTTGCCTATCGTACCGGGGCCGAGCCTGCCTTTGAAGGGATGTTTCGTTTCCATAATGTATACGAACGTTTAGGAACTTTTAAGAATTTAAGCGTGAATACGAGTTTCCGGCACAGGATAGTGAACTAAGTACAAAGTTTAGAACTAGTTCTTGAAACTTTTCGTTTTCATCAAAATCTGCTACACTCTCGAGTTGAGACTAAGATTTACGCAAAAGTTAGACAAGATTTTAAGACAGATAAATCAACAATATAACACTAATCGGGCTTGCGGACGGTGAGCAATTGGATAGCTCGCTGTCCGACCGTCCGGTAACCATCCGGACCGAGCCCTAGTCGTCGACAGCGCGTACTGTTCAGGTGTCAGCAACCGTAGGGGCCCAGCAGGGTGGAAGCCTACTGGGGCCAAGAGTCTGCATCTGAAAAGAAGGCTCGGCCCTGGTATGAAAGGCAACGAAGGAACGGGGTGGGTTTTTTATTCAGTAAAAGCCTAACAATATCTCCCGCTCCGCCCAAGGGCGGGGGATGTCATAAGATGTAAATAATTAGATGTAAATATTACACTAATATTATACAAGCAAAAGTCAGTATGTTTGTTACTCCTTGACGCTGAAACTTCTGAACGGAACTGACGAAATTCAGCACTGAGGTAGACCAACAATATCCTGAAACAGCACGTAGTTTATCTCGGGAGTATGTTTGCTTGGAATCATTTTCTACTTTCACGTGAGTGAGCCTCCTGGCTAGTTTATTTACCTATTACTATCGACCTGCCTGGCTTTATTCTACTATAAAACACATATAGGTGTTTTACACCGAAACCTTACGCATGAATCACTCTGTCTAATGGTGGAAATCTGTTCAGTATTTTTTGAGTTTATCGCGTTCATACATACAGACAACCGTGGACGGGGACTTTGTTTTATACTATGAAAGGATGACTTGGTGCTTGCTGACTTGCTTCATTATTATGTAAGTATTAGTCTGCAGCAATGAACATAGAGCACACATAATAGAATAACTAAATAAAATACTAGGTTACTTCTAGGCAAGCGTGCTCCATCGTCGGCCACATCATCACTTACCATCAGGTGAGATAGTGGTCAAACGCGAGCCTATCAATAATAATAAAAAAAAAAACAGCACTCAAAGAAGTCCCTGTGGATTCTTTTTCCACTGGTTTGCCCGTCAGTTCTAAATGAACCGGCCTCGTTTATTAGAAGCACGACGTGCAATGCATAATACATACAATTTATAACACATCTGTTTGCACGGGACACTGCAAGTTCCAAGAAGAGATTGCAACTTTCACCTTTACAATGGGATCTAGACCAAACAGTTCTAAGTGAAACCGCTAAAAAAAAAACCTTAATCAGACTTTACCAGCAAAAAATACGACTATTTAAATTTGCCTTTTAAATAAAGAAGTTATATAAGACTCGGGGCAGTCTCAAAACTTCACTCGGATGCGGTTTATTAACGAAGTCTCCGTAGAGAGAGCATGAAACTTCCGAACAGCTTGCCACAGCTTACCCGAAGATCGAAATGACTATACCGTCGAAATGTCCGTCGATTTCAAACTTTTGAAACTGACGATCGTGCTAAATCCAAAATTGGAATTTATATTGAAACTTTGAGAGAACGTGTAATTTCAAAGAACGAGGAACTTCATATATTGTAGGAATTTCACATTACTTACTTAAACTTGGAATGGAAAGAAAACACGCAGCTGGGAGGTTTCTTTTCGAAGTTGAACACTGCGAGTTGATCTTTATCAAAGGTAAGATGAGCCATCCTGTTGAACGTACAGAGGCGAAACGAAACCATCAGAGATACCATTTTCAGCAGCTAACAAGCCAAAAAAGACTCTGTCCACCCGATGAAAACTAAATAAATGGAAATATATTCTGCAGGCTTTACATAGTCCGATGGGAAAAATCACCAACGCATGTAAACTCAGAACTACAGCATCCCACGTCATTGATATGCAACAGGAGTACTTTGAGGACGCTAACAGCTGTTGACAATGAATTCTGCGAACACACTGGGGACGCAGCGGTGTAAAGTTGCAAATTCGCAATCTTGCGGCGATTGGCGATGTCCGGAACTAAACCAAATGAAGGACCAAGTTGGAACTTGGAAGCAGGATAACTTGGTCCGGAATGCCAGAGTCGCGGGATGAGCTAAGTTAAATAGGAGGGCATTGAGAGCGCCGAGTCAACGCATTTCAGAGCTAGTAATCAGGACATTTGTCGAGAACAAAGCAGCTTTATTTTTTCACCCCAAAAGATTTGCAAACTTTATCGACGACGCTGATGAGTTCGAACTTCGTAATACGGTTTACATATTGATGTTAAATTTTGCTGCGATTGGAGAGTTTGATGAATATTTCAGTATCTGGCTCTTGTAATGCCTTCATAAATCAAAAGTTGTAGAGATTTGTTTGGTGAATACCTCAGTGAAACAAAACTAGTTTATGTGGGAAACCGACTAAGCAATCTATTTGCAAGTTGCTTAATTATGTTAACTTTGTAACTCATTGTCGCTTCTTGCTGTTTTCATTTTGGATTGTAACTGAAATTCGCTGATGTTGCTTCTTTACATGGATTCATCACCACTATCATTTTAGCTGAAAGACGTCCACTGTTGGACATAGGCCTCCCCCCAAGTGTCACCACAACGAACGCTCCTGTGCGTTTCACATCCATCGTCAAATCCATTATTAAATCGTTTACATTTTTATCAACTTTTTTTGTAAATTTATGTGCTGTTCATCATGATGATGCGACTATAAAATCTTTGGCTCTAACTCCAACTTCCTACATCTTCCATGAAATCTTACTCTCGGAGCAAAGTTACATGATGAGCTGTGGTCTGTATTGAATGGCGAGTTGACGTAGTGTATGGAAGCAGTAATATCACTACAGAGAAGTTAACTCGCGAGTGACACGATCGCAGATGTTTGCAGGAAGCGCCGGATAAATTAGGTCACAGTCGAGCTGAACTAAGCGTTGCATAATTAATTGCACCATCCATTCGCAATCTCTTGAAGCTCTCGGATATCGCTTACAATCGCTCAACAGCATAAATTAATATATGTGTCAACGCTGAAACTGAGCCTGGAAATGATTTTTCTGTTCAAAGTACTAAAAATGTATAAACTTAAATATTGAATTGAAGAAAAGATCGAAGTCATCAGACTTCTCATTCATAACTGATCAGATTGATAGGCATATACCAAAATTTAACAAAGGAATTAGACCTCTGCCGTAGTACAAAACAGGCTTATATTAAAGCTATTAACTCCAAAATACTGACGTAAGCATGGATGGAAAAAAGCCATACAGAAGCCAATGATGATCTACCAAAAGCCAGTTTTTAGGGTTCCGTAGCCAAATGGCAAAAAACGGAACCCTTATAGATTCGTCATGTCTGTCTGTCTGTCTGTCTGTCTGTCTGTCTGTCTGTCTGTCTGTCTGTCTGTCTGTCTGTCTGTCTGTCTGTCTGTCTGTCCGTCCGTATGTCACAGCCACTTTTTTCCGAAACTATAAGAGCTATACTGTTGAATCTTTGTAAGTAGATGTATTCTGTGAACCGCATTAAGATTTTCACACAAAAATAGAAAAAAAGCAATAAATTTTGGGGGTCCCCATACATAGAACTGAAACTCAAAATTTTTTTTTTCATCAAACCCATGCGTGTGGGGTATCTATGGATAGGCCTTCAAAAATGATACTGAGGTTTCCAATATCATTTTTTTCTAAACTGAATAGTTTGGGCGAGAGACACTTCCAAAGTGGTAAAATGTGTGTCCCCCCCCCTCTAACTTCCAAGATAAGAGAATGATAAAACTAAAAAAAATATATGATGTACATTACTATAAAAACTACCAACGAAAATTGGTTTGAACGAAATCCAGTAAGTAATTTTTTTTTAATGCGTCATAAACCGAAAAAAATACACTATTATTAAAACATCGATCAAAGTTACAACACATTACAAGAACTTTTATATTATGTTACTAGCTGCTACGGAACCCTTCATGGGCGAGTCCGACTCGCACTTGGCCGGTTTTTTAGGTAGACAATCAACCAACGATTTCTCCTGCTAACAAACCGACAGACAGACAAAAATTGTAAAAAATGTTATTTTGGTGTATGTAACGTATATATATTCATATGCATGTAGTAAAAAGCAGTTATTTCAATATTACAAACAGACACTCCAATTTTATTAATATGTATAGATGTATTATAATGATGAGATAGACTCGCGCTTCACCGCTATCTCAGCTGACAGTATGCGATGATGACGTGATCGACGGTGGAGCACACTTGCTTAAAAGTAACCTATTCACACTTAACTTACAGAGAGGTTGTAATTAGCCAAACATTATAAACCAGTTTCATTACTAGCTCAATTTGGCGAATTGCCAAAGTTAATTTAATTCAAAAGTTTATCAACAATCACTTGGTACTCTGAAACCGCTCAACTGAAAGCCTTACAAATTAGGTCAGCATGGTACATGAGAAAATGAATAAACAATACTTGAATTTCACTGATACCCGTAATTAAACTTTAACAAAACCTTTAATTTAACATAAATTTTAACAACAATATGTCTTCTTCTTCAAAAATGTGTGTACAAAAATTGCAAAATAAAATAAATAATTTTTGCTGTTCACCTCATTTGAATAATTATAAAGTTACACTTATCGCAGCAACCAATATGTAAACAATTTATACATAATTATAAAACAATTTAACTTATTACATTCACAACTAAAAACTATAATTACAGTAAATTAAAAAAAAAAAAAAATATTAAAACCCTATGCTAATTACAACTAACTAAAATCTAACTAAAATATGGCGTCAAAAAACTCTTCCACATCGCTGTCGAAGTGTCGACTGGTAATGTGCCCAAAAGGCTGGCGGCATTAAGTTACACTTATATTTTTTGTTGTGTGTTTCACTGTGTCCATTATTTCAGATGCATGTTGTATAAACATGCAACTGAAATAATGGTCACCATTATTATACACACCAAGTAGAAAATATACTTATAGTTAGTGATCCTCCTCGTAGGTATCGAATCGATGCACTAAATTGACAGCGCATCTGTGTTAGGCCGTTTTCCCACTAGCATTTTATGAGCTTTGGCGTTTAGGCAACGTGTGCACGGATGCGACCCTACATAGACGCGACATTAACGTTTTGCATCCGCCGGGATTCCGATCCCGATTTCCAGCCACTGTAGGCGAGGGCTTGCGGACAGTGAGTAATGGGTAGCTCACTGTCCGCCCGTCCGGTAACTGTCCGGACCAAGCCCAAGTCGTCGACGGCGCGCACTGTTCCCGCGCGCCTCAAGGAGTTGTCAGCAACAGCAGGGACCCAGCCGGGTCGAAGCCTACTGTGGCCAGGGTTATCCGAAAGGGCGCTCGAGCCCCGGTATGAAGGCTAGAAGGAACGGGGTGGGTCATTTAGTCAGTAAGAGTCTGCCACTACCTCCCGCTCCGCCCAAGGGCGGGGGATGTAAATGCATGATTTTTTCCCACCATAAAAAAGGGGTATTAAAATCCAGCTAGCCTAGCAGCTAGTGGCAGCTAGTGGCAGATAGTAGCTAGGTGTAAATGCGAGCTTATCCATAGTTACAAAAAAAGAAAAATAAAAAAGAAAACGGGCAGCTACTCGGTCGGCGTGATTGTGCACGTTACAAATGATATTATTTCAGGATAAAAATTACCTATTTCAAAAATAGCTGAAACCGATTCGGTAGCCCTATCTGAACATACTATTTTCATAATGGGGGTTTATTATATTACAAGTTGTATCTAATAGAAGCATCGACTTATATTCTAGTGAACATATACACCGCTAAATTTTGATCGTTTTAATCCCGTGGAGGGTCGATCCGGTACATTAAACACTATCATTTGTAAAGATAAAATTAAAAAATAAAGTACCTTTTTGTCAAAACTCGTATTAAGCTACGCATGTACGAAATCAATTTCTTTAAAAAAACGTGAGAAACTGGTATTAATTTACGCATGTACGAAATTAATTACTTTAGGAAAACGTCAGCTGAGCGAGTACAAAGACCTGCAGGTAGTATTCGGCGTTGCGTACAAACTACCTACAGGTCATTGGACTCGCTTTAATTTTATCTTTACAAATCGATATTGTTTCATGTACCGGATCGACCCTCCACGGGATTAAAACGATCAAAATTTAGCGGTGTATATCAATGAATAGGAGTATTACTTATCTATGATGCACAAATATACTTGAATATGTATACTGCCCATAGTAAGGTAGTCATCGAAGTAAATTCCAGAATCCTTTCCAACATCAATATCAATATTCCTTACAGTGGGAATAGCTCTTCACATAACGTCACATATTTTATGAAAATATACGTATCCCAGCGTTATGGATTCAGAAACTTTTCGAATAATTTCAATAGACATGACATTTTTACGATATATTTACGGGATTTTGTTTCTATAGGAATATTGTCTATATACAATATGTATTGGTACTTATGTGCAAATCTGTCATCAATGCAACTTTAAAGGAGGCAAAAAACACTCCCTCCTAATCACATGTGTGACATTTAAACCGCTACCAAATTAAATACATGTGATATTTTTCATAGGTAAACTTTCATTTGTGACTTGTATTAACCACAAAACGAAATCCTTGAGGATATTAAATAAATTATACCCTTTCACCCGTAAGTTAAATGTTAATTCACCTAAGTGAAATGATAATTATACG
Source organism: Mythimna albipuncta (assembly GCA_929112965.1). Taxonomy (NCBI): domain Eukaryota; kingdom Metazoa; phylum Arthropoda; class Insecta; order Lepidoptera; family Noctuidae; genus Mythimna; species Mythimna albipuncta. Next base: position 8,358,574 of record OV815973.1, read on the forward strand.
CATTGGGAGTGAAACATTGATTTTATCCCTTTTATTTTGCTATACTTTTTTATTATTGATAGGCTCGCGTTTGACCACCATCTCACCTGTTGGTAAGCGATAATGTGGTCGACGATGGACTTAACTCATTTTTGGCAAAATCGGAGTTGTGGATTGCGTTAAGAGTTCTTGTTACAGTCTCTGTATACCAAAGTGTGGCTCTAGATCTGTATTTCGAGTTTAAATTCGAAATAGGTACAAAGCAAGATAAAGAAATATACATTTCATTAGCTTCAAATAAAGCTCTTGCACATAGTCGAAAACTCGTAACTCTGCATTCTGTCCCACAGGTCGGGCAAAGTTTAATTGGGATTTTCTATTATTCGCATAAGTACATGTGCAGCCTGAGGTTTAAACTTTGCCCGGGCTGATGTTGCCTTTATTAGGTAATGATATTACAGAACAAGTGTCGTGGCAGACAATTTAGGGTAGTGTATTATAGTAAGGTGACGTAAGGTGAGAGGTGGTGACCCAGTGGTAACAACCTCGATTTAGTACTAACGTCGTAGGTTCAAACCCAGGCAGGCCTTTTACTTTGTGTTATTTATTTCATCAACACTGTTCTCAAATCAGTGAGGAAATGTCCTAAATTCAAAATGCGAAGACCTGTAACTTACATGTGTAACTTACATCAACTTGCACTAGGCCCGCGTGGTGGATTACGACCCATTCCTTCTCCTTGAGAGGAGGCTTGAGTCTTAGCAGTTGGAACATTTTAAGTTTGATTAAGATACTACTTACTGTATTTTTTAAGGTGTATAAAGAGTATATCTACTCGTATCTATTATATTCTATAATATGGTCTTGCTTAGCATAGGCCTCTACCATATTCTTTTACAGTTCCCGGGGGGTTCCCTTTTCCACATTGGCCCCATTTTTTATTTTACAGAATCGCTATATATTATAACTAAATACGTGCTTACTTTAGCCACGTGTTTACTTAAACTTTTATTGGAGCTGTGATACAAAATTTGTGATTTGACACACTTGCAAAGAACTCATCACTATTGATCTCATTTTTTACATCGCTCTTTACACATGACATATGTCGCAGCCATCTGGTAAAATTAGCCATCCAATTGGATGCCTAGGGCGTTCGTTAAACGCCGGCATCCAATTGGATTCCTAGGCCGATAGTCGTTTCAGCTAAAATTACTCAACGTTTAACAGCTTGGCGTATTGAAAGTTAGCCCTTTCAACATGATTGATCAAGACTGAGCCAAGTGATTCAAATTTAGTTTTGCTATTTATTGATTTAATAATATTTCACTATTACTTGGTGGACACTATTACTAAAAAGCAGTTTTGTGTAAATGTTTACCCTAGTAAACTAAATGACTACACAACGTTCAGCCATCTGATTAAACGTTGCGGTCAACGATATGGCTAGTTGTTCTTCAGCCATTTCATTGGATGCAGGCGTTTAAAGAACGCCCTAGGCGTTCAATTGGATAGCTAATTTAACCAGAGGGCTGCGACATGTACCTATAAAAGATCTAAATACAAAGTAGATTATATATAAGTGCCTTTTCAAATCAATCTCATCATAAATAAAACAAACAAAGTAAGTTTGAGTGCCAGCTAGCTAACGAACGAAAATAAACATTATGGTCCCTGGTCACACAACGTAAACTAGAGTAGTAGCAGAGATTTGGTCGGAGACATTGCTCTCAAAGGCTCATTAACTGCGTATCGACCGAAACAGTCCCGAGTTCGGAGTCATTTACCGGCCAAAGCTTAAAGACGGTACAGCATCATAGATCTAAGCTGCGGAGATGAAGAAGCTTTGCTTTGTAGAAAAATATAGACGTAATCGTCCACTGGGACTTATGAAGATTAAAAAAGAAAGAAAGAACACGTTGTTAAAAAACAAACGAAATATACGGGTAATAGAGCGGCAAACCTAGCCTAGTGAGGCCTCTCTTGACACTTCTTATGTGGACGATCGACTTAAAACCATCACACTGCGACAGAATCTTCAAATGAAGTTATTGTGTAGGATCACGAATACAGACTTTTTGGCTAATTATCCGTACGCATGTGCGTGATGATAGAATAGATTTGATAAGGCTATTTATTTTAATGGCATTTTTTATGAAATCAGTGTAAATAAATTACTTTGATATGTTTCAGTTTGGCATACACTACAATAACATTATTAGGTCACAATTAAATTTTTTTTTTGGTTGGAACCCTAATTCCACTTCTGAACTAAAATGAGATACCTATACTTTCATTTGCTATTAACATAGGTACACAGATTTAATTACTTATAGATGTACAGATGATAATATGTTTTGTGGATATAAATCTAGATTAAATAGAATCAGTTTTTTTTTTATTTGATCGACAGCGATGCGGAGGAATTTTTGACACCATATTTTAGTAGGAGTTATTGTGTATATTACATTATATAGTCTTAATTAGTTAAGTGTTTTTATTTTTCTGGTTCTATCTATGCTTAATTAATACTAAATTGCTAAATAAAGAAATTAGAATGTTAAAAAACAATAGAATCATTCAGTTCAGAAGTCAAGTACACCAATATTAACTTATTCATTATTGCGACCACGAGCAGCACTGCAACACGCTTCAAACCAAAGCATTGCAGGGTTAACGATTATTAAGTATTCATACTGCCATCAATTAAACTCTACGTCTCAATTATATTGACATGTCGGCTAAAATATGTGTGCTCAGCAATTGTCAGCCCAGAAACTGGGTCACAGACGCCCCAGTACGCCGCATACTTAATTTCATTGCACGACTTCAGAACCGTGAGAGCTAGGTACCTGCTTATTTATTTTTTAGGGTACCCAAAGGGTAAAACAGAACCCTATTAGTAAGGCTGCCACTAGGTTGCATCTCATGAACTTTGATAATTAGACAGTTGAAATTTGATGACATAGATAATTTTCATAGGTAAGTACAGATATTTTAGAGTTAAGTACTGAATAGTACGTTTTAAGTACATTTTAACGCTAATTACTATAATTTATTTCGCTGAGGTATAACCGCCTTTCTGACTCTCACCGATGTACGCGGTATAAACGATGAGGCGAAACGCTTAGTCCGGACCGTAGAGGTTTCAACAACGTCAGTATTTTTTTAGTACTAGATACTCAATGTATTTTTTTGGTTGTCCAAAAAAAAAAGAATAAAATTAATATTAAGAGGGCCAAGCGCCCGAAAAGTGCCATAAAACAGTGATTTTCTGAGACCTACTCCTCCGTAACGGCTTGGTCAATTGGTTTGAAAAAAATATATGTTTATTATAAATTCATGAACAATAATATCAACATTTGATGCAATGCAATTAATACTTTCGTCAAAAAAAAAAATTTTATCAATTTCGCAAGTTTTCGCAACTTTTCCCTACTCCTTCGAAACGGCTTGGACCTTTAGAAACATTTTTACACATAAAAATTGGTGGTTAAATATTCTTCAAAGTGAACATTGCATATGTAAATCAATCAAAATCTCGCAGAGAAAATGGATTTAAAGCGCTTTCTGGGCGCTGCTGGCCGCAAATAAATGCGAGAGTTGCGTTCACATAATTTCGGCCAGTTGGTTCAAGGAACTATACGCCTTAAGGGGTCTTCCATTGCCAAGAGCAGTGGTGGCCGAGTGGTAATGGCCCCGGCTTACGAGTTGTATGTCGCGGGTTCGAACCCAGCCAGGCGCATTAGTTTGTGTAATTTATTTCATCACCACTGCTCTCAAATCCTGCATGTCTTAAAACCAAAAATTCAAAGACATGTGACATTCACCAACCCGCACTGGGCCCGCGTGGTGGATTATGGCCCATTCCCTCTCCTAGAGAGGAGGCCTGAGTCCCATCAGTGGGAACATTACAAAGGCTGATGATGATGATGATGATGGGTCTTCCATACAACAAACGTAACTTTTTTTGCCGTTTTTTGCTACGGACGGTACGAAACCCTTCGTGCGCAAGTCCAACTCGCACTTGACCGGTTTTTTTTTTAAAGTTCCTCCAGATTTGTTTTGTTTTGTGTGCATGGTAAACATTTTGCTCCCATGTAATTGTTTATGTTAGGGGTCTTTGCTGCCCATGTAATTAATTTGAACTTGCTTTGTTTGTTTTCTGAAATTGTTAAATTAGATATTCATAAGTTCGAGTGTGTTGTTGAGCTGTTTTATTTTGTTCAGAAATACTCGTAAAATATTCTGTAAAGTCTTCCTTATTATTACCAGTAATCATTAAAAAAACTAGATCCTTCTCCTTGCGTCGTCTTTTATACAACCAGGACCCCTAGCCAAGTTGCTAATCTGCAATAGTTAACGCTTATAGAAAGCTTCAAAGATACGGGAATGACGTCGTCTTAACGCTCAGTCACGTGGTCAGAACAAAAGAATTGCTGGCAAGGGCTACTCGAAGCGTTCGGCGTAAGCGAAACGTTTGTAACTTGGCTAGGAGGGCAGGTAACATATCAAGCTTATAACTTTATGATTTTTCATGATACAGTTATGAACTTTTACACATAGATTCTTTATATAAAAATACTAGATACGTGTACCGTGTTTAGTGCTGTAAAAACAAGCGCTGAGCGTGGAGCGTTGAGCGCTGTGTCGACGCTATTGAGCATTCAAGACTCGAGCGTCAAACGCTCGAGCGTTTAGGGCTCGTGAGCGTTGAAGACTCGGGGGTTCGACGCTCGAGTCGCGCGCTCGAGCGTCGAAGCGTTAACATTTTTACTAGGGATATATTAATAATTTTATTTGAAAGAAAAAATTTAAATTGAAAATTAAAAAAAAAAATTAAAATTGAGAATTTTATTTTAAAGGGAAATCTTTAATCATTATGATGCATGACGTGCTTTAGATGCACTTCGACTCAAATCTTTTGAGTTTATAATATTTTCGAAACACAAAAGATTTCTATAATTTATCATTATTTTATATATATATATGTATAAGGAGAAACTGACTGACTGACATAATGAAGGTTTCGCATATACTAAAATTAATGTTGTATTTCCCTACCAAAGGAAAAAGTACATAGATGGTGTCAAAGCAAAGACAAATTAGAAGTGCCTTTCACATACTCCGCTCTATTTATAAACACATCTATTACTATTTATAAACCATAAGTCTTGTATAATTTATCTGCAACGAAGCACAGAACTTGAAGTTTGACAGTGGAACTTTAAATTGAGTTTAACACGGTGACGTCATCCACGTCAGGTAGCCTCTCAGGCTGCCAGCCAAGTGAAGCAATACAAAGTTTATTCATCAGACTTTACCAAGTTTACAACGGAAAGAGAAAAAGAAATTGAGATGTTTTTACCTTTTTACTGCATATTTGAATTTCATTTCTTGCGTAAAAGTGCTGGTTTATCTATATTTTTATAAAATTTTGTGCAAAATTTCTCAAGAGCCAAAAATGTTCATTACTCTGCCAAAATAAGCTTTATTTTTTTTCATCATCCATAGTGGAATGGGAGAGAATGACTAAGGCTTTAAGTCCGCCTTTGTACCTTTGTATTGCATAAATAAAATGTTACCACAGTGTCTCAAGACAAAAGTCTAAGAGCAGTGCCAGTGAAGAATAAGGCTCTGAAACGTGATCGCTCAAAATGGGACTCATCAAAAACGATTAAAATCATCCAAAGGGCAACGAAAAAAGCTATGCTCGGAGAGTCCTTGCTTGATCGAATCAGGAATGAAAATGTTCGCAGAAGATCCAAAATTATCTATCGAAATAGCCCGAAGAGTTGCTAAACTTATGTGGCAGTGGGCAAATAGCACGCAAAATAATGGTCGATCGGGCCGACAAGTTCTGAAATGGCGCTCGTGTACTGGAAGAAGCAGCATTGGTAGACCGATAAGCTAGTAACTACAAAGTACTAGTACTAGCACTGCAAAGCAATGGATGCACAAGAGAAACTTGGCGATGCCTATGTCTAACAGTGAACGTTTTATTCTTGGAAAGAATGGACTAAAATTGAAAGCTTTCTTAGAGAAACACTAATAATGGTCAAAACTATGGTTAGGTTAAAATGACTTATGTGGTACAGGTTCGAGAGCATAAGATTACACATAAAAAGTACGACATTAGAGACTGCGCAATTAAAATCAATTACCTACGCAATTTCCATTTACAGTTACTGAAATTATAAACAAAAGAATAAAGAATCGAAACCAATCAACAACCACAAACCTCTGATCTTTTTAAGAAACACATTAATTTCTTAATAATCGCTGCAAAAATTGAGGTTACAATCATAAACAGCGACACAGCGTTCCAGTTCATGTGAAATTGAAAGATTTCATATGAAGTAGGTCACTATTGACTTTGAAGCATACTACCTACAGCATTGTGAGGAAAAAAGATTTCAACGGAACTGCCTTTCGACTTTGAGAAATACTCTAAAGGCGGGTACAGACTGCTGCGCTGTAACATAACATGTAACGTAACATGCAAACTGTTTGTAAGCACAGAGCATATTATGTTCTGTGCTTTCAGGCTACAAGCAGTTTGTAATCAACTTGAAAGGGGGTTTCTTTTTTTTCAATGATAGCAGTGAAGTTGTAGGTGTATAGTTACAGGTGGCGCTACTTGTCGGTTTCCATCTAAGGCGCTTGAGTTAAGTTTCTATACTTAGAAAAAGTACTCTACGGTAACATGACAGAAGTATTTTATAAGTGTTGGTCTTACATTTTTTTCTGGCATGTGTTTTACGGTACGTACAGACACACAGAACCTGCCCGCACTGGCGTTCCGTACATACTGCGCGGCCCTTTGTGTTTGGCACAAAACTGACAAATGGCGGAACGAAGCACGCACGAGTTGAAATGCTCTCTTCGTGTGCGTAGTGGGCACGGTTCGTGCACGCAAGGCATCCACACTACGAATTCTGTTACATTGCATACAATATTGCAACAATGTGGACAGCAATGACAAACTAAACAGAGCTTGTGTTATGAGTACTAAACATCTGATGAACACACTTATATATTTCTAAATACATACATACATATTATAGATAAATTACACAGAACAATGATCATACTCATCACACAAACATTTGTCCCACGACCTCCGGCAGAGCAGTCAGGGCCACAAACCACTAGACCAACAGACCAGTAGCCTGATTCACGTAAAATCAAACAAGCCAAATATCGTTGAAATTTCATAGTCGTTCGATCGAAGTCCTATCCAAAAGCGGTATAACGATCTATCGACTTATTTCCAGTAACAATAATAAGTATTCTAGGAGAACAACTTAATACGGATTTTATTTTTAATCGATGAATTTCAAACGACTTTAAAATCGGTGTCGTTCAAACTTGATTGATGGATATGAATATAATATCGTTACGGCTTTCATTACGTGAATCGGGTTACAGTTACATTGCATGTTACATTCCGTAAGTCTGTACCCACCTTAAGAGAGAGAGATGCATAAAACATTTATAGTTGCAATGGAGAGAACAGCTAAATGTTTGCTTGAAAGAAAAGTTTTGCGACGAAAACGACCGATATTGCGGTTCAATATTTTTATAAGCTTTAAGTTTAACTTTACTGTTCTGTGGCTGGAATAAAGAGTTCCCGAAGCAATTCAGTTTATTGTTATTGAGAGGCTCGCGCTTGACCATCATCTTCAGTTGATGGTAATCGAGCGTGTTAGCCCAGAAGTAACTTATTTACTCTTGATTTAAATACACTAGGTGGTAGCTATCTGGAAACCGGCTCCAGCAGGAAATTCCACTCCTTAGCTGTATCTTGTGAGTATTCCTAGTTCTCAGTTTTATCTTCATTCATATCAATATCTAACTGCTTGTATAGAAGTGACTCATTACCTATGTCTGCTTTCATAGACGAAATATTTTGGGAACACATTCATTGTGCGTGCGGCTAGGGAGTGGAATTCCTTGCCGGAGTCTGTGTTTCCTGATAGCTACAACCCGGGAATCTTAAAGTCGAGAGTGAATAGGTTTCTTTTAGGTAAGCGCGTTCCATCGTCGACCGCATCGTCGCTTTCCATCAGGTGAGATAGCGGTCAAGTGCGAACCTATCAACAATAAAAAAATAAATAAAAAAATATTCTAAGTATCTATCTGTTTGACTTTTTTTTAACAGATATAAACTAATGCATGACTGCAATCACACCTTTTTCCAACTATACCAGAGTCAGCTTTCAGATAGTTATATACCAGCATTTTAGTGCCTCGGTATGTTAGGATAGTCACCCATCCACAGAGCGACCTCGGCAAGCGTGTCTTAACCCTGGAGATCGACCCAGGCGCATTGATATACAGGGTTTTTATAATTCAATGCCTAGGTGGCTGTTATTATTTTAGCCACAAGCTTTTTACGAGTTATGAAAGAATAAAGAAAAACATTTATTTGTTCTGACACACAGGACAAACAAAAATAAAATAAAAAGTAACAAATCTAGAAATACTTAACTTAAAATAAATAAAAAAAAACAACATTAAAAAAAAAACCTGTGTGAGGCCAAAAAAGCCCCTATCTCAGCATTATGGTGCGATACTGAAAAAAAAAGTAAATAACGCAGTACTGGAATTCTGTTAGGGTCTGACAATGTCACGGACACACTCACAGAACTCAGACTGAAAGGTAAGTAAGGTAATGAATAAACTTAAAAATATAACAATTATAATAAACTTAAAAAAATTGTAAACAAAAAAGTATCATGAATATTTTATTATTATTTAACGACGACCGATTCTATATACTTAGAAACCTCAATATTAAATCTTCAAGGTTCTTTAGACAAAGAAATTAACAAGAAATCTGTTCCGGAATTACCGCCTACGTCCTCAATGAACTTCAATAACTCAATCCAGTTTCAATTAGGCAAGTAATGGATATCTAATATTAACACAGTCTCCAAAAATAGCTCATCCCAAATCCGTGACTCTTTAAAATAGGGAGAGAATTCAAACCTCTTTTGTCGGTCGGAAATTGAGTTATCAAATATTTATGGTTGTTCGTTTAATGAAAAATCTACACGTTAATAGCCTTCAGAGGCCTTACCGTGACGTGTTAAAATGCTAAGCGTGCGAGTGAATGACTTTTACACCATGTTATATTTTTTACAAAAAAAAAGGTTACAAGTTGGACACCACCGACTCTAAGCACAACACAGGTCACGGCAAGCCATAGCGGGCATTAGGTACCAGCGCACATCTGGGTGCGGAAGCATAACTACCCATCAGTCACTCGGGTGGTCCGGTGACCATGTATTTATGTCGCCAACCAGGTACCATAATGGTCTTATAACTTTGTTATTTTTCATAATACAGTTTTGAAGTTTAGTATATAGATTCTTTACATAAAATTACTAGACACGTGTTTCAGGTTTCGTATATACTGAAAAACGGGGCAAGTGCGAGTCGGACTCGCGCACTGAGAGACTTGCACTCACAAACTACAATTCCCGAATAGAGTCTCGAAGATTTTTCCGAATTGCAAAATTTTTATTTTTTGTGACGTATGAAACAACAAATTTACTGTTTTCAGATTTATTCTTATACCCGTGCTATATAACCTTGCTTTGTGCCAAATTTCAGGATTCTGGGTCAACGGGAAGTACCCCATGAATTTCGATCTTTGAGACTTTCAACTCGATATCTCCACACATTCTCGAGATAAAGGATCTTGACAGACAGACAGACTGACGGACGGACCACAAAGTAATCCTATAAGGGTTCCGTTTTTCCATTTGAGTACGGAACCCTAAACATAAGGTTGTATAGCTGCATCCCTTTAACAGTTCAATACAGGTCCTTAAATGGATCGCTAAGAGCTCGTGGTAGGGACTCAGGGCCATAACATTGCTGGTAACATTTCAAGCAGTGTTGTTTATGTATTCACATTTTAAGATAATCGCCTAAGCGTCGCATGTTTATCTTACAAAGTGGCGCATCTGTTAACTCATATCTACGAATATAAACTCGTATTGAGAATGTTTGTTGATGTTATCTCTTGATTTGTTTATGTTACGATGAGGGGAATCCTTACACTCAAGTTACTTGGCTGAAGGCGTTAGGTAAGTTGGAGTTTCGTTGCTTACCCTTGCTCATTAGGAGACTTTGTATTTATCTCCTCGTTCTTCCGTGTTCCTACTTGGAAATGGACGGGGTCTAGTAGGGTCGCTCTCTGGTAAGACTGCGGGAGTGATCTTAAGAGTTTTATGTTACGATGAGGGGAATCCTTACACTCAAGTTACTTGGCTAAAGGCGTTAGATAAGTTGGATTCGTTGCTTACCCTTGCTCATTAGGAGACTTGGTATTTATCTCCTCGTTCTTCCGTGTTCCTACTTGGAAATGGACGGGGTCTAGTAGGGTCGCTCTCTGATAAGCAGGATGATCTTATGAGTTACCATAACCCAAAGAGCAAAAAGGATTATTGGTGAGTTTTAGTCATTACAATTCTGAAGGTAGAAGAACACGTGAACCACGTACGCCGATCTGGGTGCTTCGGTCTCCATAAGTTGTATGTGGCAAGTAGACTTGTAGAGCTACATTAGATCCACGCTACGCGACGCCACGTGATGGAACTCAACATACAAATCAGGCGTGGTCCACATGTGCATCGGTCTAATATGAGATACATTTGACTCTCCACCTCCACTCAAAGCGGGAAGACTTATTGGATGACATTCCATTTAAAAAAAAATGGCAAAAATATCAATGCCATTAAAAACTTTCCTCATATCAACTTTAAACCTATTCCGCCAACCACAAGTGTCCAATACGATTTTATTTCCTCATTCAATATCGATATACACCGCACCGCGCAGAACGGATGGTCGATGGGGACGAAAGGTTCTGGAGTGGCGACAACGTACCGGAAGACGCAGGTTGGAAGGCCTCCAACAAAGTGAACCGAAGACCTGGTCAGGGTTCCAGGCCTCCAACAAGTTGGACCGATGACATGGTCAGGGTCCCGGGAATCCGATGAATGTGTGACGCACAGGACCGGTCGTTGTGGCGACACTTGGGGGAGGCTATGTCCAGCAGTGGACGTTTTTCGGCTGAAATGATGATGATGATACAATAGTACAAATTGTCTTGTTTTTTCTTTATACAAATGCGCACTCATTGTTGAAGAGCCAAATAAATAAATAAAAATAAATAAAAAATAGTACAGTTATTTGCGAATTCCAACCACAAAAAAGGTCCTATTAACAAAAATACAGAAAGCTTTATTCGGGACAAACAAGTAAAAAACATCTCTTTGTTTTACAATTCTATTTTATACAATTCTACCTAGATTAGGTACACCGCTAGCTTCATTGTCGTCTGCAACCCAATTCTCAACGACAGATTTAAAGAACAACCAGATTTCAGTCCGTTTGTATAATTAAATGTAAATTAAAGACAGAGTCTATTTACTAATTGGAGTGAAGCTTAACTCGAGAGCAGAGGTTTAATAAGTTTAAATATGAAACGTTATAGTAATGCCACCCGTATGCACTTTGCAAGTTGACTCTGAGCCATTTTGATGTAATTTGCCTTTAAACTTACATATAGTACATACATAGGTAGAGGCAGAAAGATTGTCTTATTTATTTTTGCGGTGGGAAATTTTCAAATTATTTCTACCGCTCTAGGGTGGCGTGAAAGGGCGTTTCAGACTTTTACCGGTTAAAACCCACATGTATCCTTTTTTATTACGTAAGAATTCATCTTATGACTTCTCTCGCTCTAGGGAGGGACGGAAGGGTATGTCAGACTTTTAAAACCATACCTATTTCCTTCAGTTGCCCTTCCAGGGCCATATCTCTTTCAGAAAACTCCGTTGATATGGGTAGGTAGAGTCTGTATAAAAAGTCAAACAACTTGGGAATGTTGTATAATGTTTAATCATTTAAAAAATACTTAAGTATACATACTATATACAAAATAATAATTCGATACTTTTTATAAGGTTCTTCTATTAGTAAACTATGATCAAGATCTCTTAATCAACCTTGGTGATTAAACCAGTGTTGACTACATCAGATTTCATTTTGTCCTAATAATCACCCAAATCTTTTGACTTTTTAGACAGACTATACAAAGATAACGTACGATTGTGTTCTTAAACACCCCTATTTTTTAAATAGTACAATAAATGGGGCTCTGTCCGTACCTGTTAATGATCATATTTATGTAGTGAAAAGTAAAAATCAATCATTCATAACACTTGCTACTAGAAAATACTACGCGCAGTTGTTTTTTCCACTTTGATTTATTCACTCCATAAATCAATAGCCTGTACAATATTTCCATAAATTGATCGACATTTTGGAATATAATCAAACGCTCATAACTTTGCTGCTTATGAATATTATTTATTGAGACTTTAAATAAATAATTACAAGAACTTTTCTAATAAGGCCTTGAGTATTTGTACTAATTAAAAATTAGGGTGTAGAAATCCCAGAATGTATTCTCCAGTTAAGCCTCAGCTTTAATGCTAATTGAGAGAAAAATGAAAAAACTTCTAATGGAGACACAAAAATTAATTTGCAACCATTCCTTTGTTAGCCTCTTGGCAATGTGTAGACCTCGGCAAAAGATAATCCACCGTCTTTCATTTTGAGTATCATAAAACACGCCTAAGGGATTACGCCAAGGGGATTGGCAGCCTCCATCAGAATACTGATCATCCTGCTATTGCTAATCTGCCTGGCAAACGTAGTGATTAAGAAATGATCCTCCTAATATTGCTATAGGCCGTTAGGACGAAATTACCCAACATGGCGATAAAACTACGTGATTTTTCCCAGTAAAATTAGTCATTCGAATAACTGTAGAGCAACCTTTGGTCCCTTATTGACATTCGACGGCCTCTTTAGTTCGTTTTGCTCTTAATTCGCTTCTAAAAGATTATAGGGGACGACAAACAACTGCCCAAATTCGCATTACTTAGGATTACTTAACGTTTTCTCTTAAAGTTTTAAGATAATCCTACTGGCGTGCATAATAGTCAATTCTCGGAAATAAAAGGTATCGGTGTATCAAAGGACCAAAGAAATAGGATTAAAAGAACTAATGCTTTAGTGGTACTGGGTAGAATGGTCATGGTATCCGCTTGGCTTCTTAGTCTTCTTTTAATATTCTTTACAAAAAATGTCGGTTAAGTTTTATGCAGTTCGGTACCGATTTTAGAATAAACCATGATTTTGAATATGGTATAATGATACGCTATCATTAAACCATATTAAAAATCATGGTTGGGCATTGCTCATCGACAGCTGGGCATTCTCCACTGCTGTCACTTTGGCCCATCTAATTAAAAATCGGACCGATGACCTGGATCGAGACGCACAGGATCGTTCATTGTGGCGACACTTGGGGGTAGCCTTTTTCCAACAGTGGACGTATATCGGCTGAAATGACGATGAATCATGAATTAAAAATCATGGTATAAGTCTTATTTTTCTACACTAATATAATAAAGAGGTAAAATTTGTTGTTTTGTTTGAGGTATAATCTCTGGAAGTACTGGCCCGATTGTTAAAATTTTTTCACCGATAGAAAGCTACTTTATTCCTGAGTGACACAGGCTATATTTTATGTACCCACGCGGGCGAAGCTGCGGGCAAAAGCTAGTATTTTATATAGCCTCTTATTAAAAGTGTGAACGTGAAAACACTGACGATTCTGCAGATCCAAAGATTAGTTTCTGTTTCGAAACATATTCTTTATTTTGAAAGGCTATTTTGCTTTTAGTACAATCTTGACTTTCTACACTATCTTTTTACGTCTATAAAAATAAGAAAACAAACCATTTTTTTTAAAAGAAGAAATAAAGTAACCAGTTACCACGGAGTTTTTTTTTTTCAGATTCTTCTTCTAAGAAACAAGCAATGGGACTCGCACACTAGCTTCTGACGTTTTATAAATGCTCAAGTAGCCCTATGAGAAATAAAACCATTTCGAATTGAAATGAATTAAGTTAATACTGAAAATTTCTTTGACACTGTTATTGAGAAAGTTAAGCGAGTCAATCCACCATTTATTGATAGTGAACTAAGAGACGGCACCCCGCATTGCGAAAATTGGTATTTGAAATTATGTTTTTATTGAGTTATCTAAAAATTTTTTAGGTATTAAATGATCAAACCTGTAGTCCTAGAACGCAAAGAGCAACTGAAGGGCACATTTGTGGTTTTAGTCAGTAAAAGTCTGACATGCCCTCTCGCTCCGCCCAAGGGCGGGAGATGTCTTTGGATGATTTCAATAAGAGGGTGTGTCAGACTTTTACTGACTAAAACGTCGGCTTGCGGCCTTCAATTGCCCTTTGAGATTCAGGGATACAGTAACTAGTTTAAAAAATCCAGTTTCCTATACCTACCAACTTTATCTAGCGTCTTCATGTACCGTAATCTCTTGGTAAGCTATTAAGGTGAGGTTTCTTGGAGGAGCTTGAAAAGGTTTTGTTTTCGCTTCCAAGGTAACTTGGCAGGCCTAGACCTTAATATATTCGTGGAATATATTACCTAGGAAGATAAGAGTTTTTCCATCACGTAAATATATTGGGTGAATATTTCAAGTGGGCTTGGATGGTCAAACCTGAAACTAGTTAGAAATATATTTATTTTAGTGCCATAAATGTAATTATATCTTGGAATTGTATCAGGATTAGCGACACTATTGGGTGGTGTTAATTATACGGTGTTTTTTTTCAAAATCTTTGGTTTCATTTTCTAGCTAGGAATATTAATTTTTTTATAGAAATTCTTTGAAGCATTTTTCGGCATATATTATAGTTTCTGATTTGACCATTCACGTCCATTTCAATAATCATCCTTTTTTTGTGGAAAATCAACAAATAACCCTTCCTGCTTTGAGCAGAGCAAGAGAGGGTGTCAGACGTTTACTGACTAAAACCGACCGGTGTTCGTTCAGATGCCCTTTCCGTTCTAGGGCCACGGTAACTCTTCCAAACAAGCCCTAGTACTAGCACAAATCGTCCCTACTTACCAGGGACGGGGCTATGCAGGGCAATTTACTGGACTTCCAATAAATTGCCCTGTATAATCAGCCTTAATATTCCCACAGCTGGAACTCAGACCTCCTCTCTAGGAGAGAAAACCATCAACCGGTATATTAGTAACTAAATGGATCTAAGGAGAAATCTACTTCAGATCTATAAAACGATTAGTATTTAGCCGAGCTTTAATGAAGACATTAACATTAATTAGCTCTATTGTCTATTAGAATAACAGTAACGAAGTAATGGAATACACAACTTAATTAAAAAGCTGGTCTTAGGAGGCTTACTGCGCCCGTAGCAGAACACAACTCATTTACTCGTGCGAAAA
The DNA here is from genome assembly GCA_929112965.1 of Mythimna albipuncta. Taxonomy (NCBI): domain Eukaryota; kingdom Metazoa; phylum Arthropoda; class Insecta; order Lepidoptera; family Noctuidae; genus Mythimna; species Mythimna albipuncta. The sequence continues at coordinate 8,373,922 of OV815973.1, forward strand.
TGCAAATTCTTGTTAATTCCAAATTTAAATGAACTTTTTCTAGCGTTGCTGTTCCTACAGTTATTCAACTTGATTTATTTCACGGGGTTGCCATATCAGTTGGACCGGAAGAGAGGGTTCTCGGTTCTTGGGAAAAAATTGCACCTTTACTTCCGCCCAAGGAGATATCAGTAAAACCGTAGGTGTCCAGCAGAGCCGAAGCCAGCTGGGGACATGGGTTTGCTTCTGAATCAAAAACCCGGGGTCCTGTAACGCAAGGCATAGAAGGGACATATATAGATGTGGTTTTAATCAGTAACTATCTGACACGCCATCCCACTCCCATGATTTCCCACCTCAAAAAACAGCGCTTTTTGTAGCGTTGCTGTTTCTATAGTTATTCAACTTGATTTATTTCACAGGGTTGCCATATCAAAGGGACCGGAAGAGAGGGTTCCTGGCCCCTTTTACCCAAACCTCGGGAAAAAATTGCACCTTTATACGTGAATGTTTCTGCTTGTTCCGCGCACTAAAGAATTCCTTAAATATTGATGCAACATAAAGCGAGCACAAGGAAAATGGGAATGAACGGCTGAATGATAAATTACTGAACAGTGCTTTGTTTAGGGGAAATGTTTTGTTTGTGCTCATGCATGTGGTCCTTGCAATGTTTTTCTCGTTCCTATACGAACCAAATTCAAAGCAGTGTGGACGCTGCGTAAATATCGCAACACCTTCTGCTAACGGCTTCGTGGAAAGTTTAATAGGCTTGTTTCACTCACTGATAAAGTAGCAATCTACTGGTGAAAAAATTGGTCTAGTAGTTTTGAGCATCGATATACTACGCACTAGATCAGGCGTTCTGAATACTCACTTCAGTCGAATCAGGTGTAATGTCGACACCATACACCTTAAACATTACACTAGAACGAAAAGTGCCACGAAATTCATGGCACGTAAGACATTTTGGTCGCGAAAAGCTTTCTTAACGCTGCATGTTTTAATTATTCTGTTAAACGACATAATGCCAATGTAGCTGCAGTGAACTTTTGTTTTAACTTTTTAGTATTTTGACAAATCGTTTCCATGAAAGGGCTAATCTATCGCTAGAATATAAGTCAATGTTTTTGAGTTTATTGGTTATGAGCAAAAATACCAATTATTCCTTTTTATAATATTATTGTAGAAACAACTTTACTAGCTGCTGCCAGCGGTTTTGTATGCCTGATAATAAAAAAAATATCCTTATCGAACTTAGATGGACAAAAAATTATAATTATAAAAAAATATGTGCTATTTAAGGTCATGTTGTCCCGCATACCAAGTGTCATCGACAGTTTGTTCGAGCGTGAACAAGTAACAAACAGACATTTCGACTTCATAATATTAGTGTGAAAACCAAAATTGTTTATAACTACCAACCCTTGTAATTAACCATTTTAATTAAAGTTAGACGCCCAAAACAGCGTATTGTGTGACATAGAGATACCTAACTACTTCTCGTTAGATGGGAAGCCGACCACTACATACTTGGGGTAGCAACTAAGAAAGTCCGGGCACCCTATCTATTCCCGGGAGCGTCGTAAAAGCAACTAAAGGACTGTACTCGTATCAACGACACTATATCTAATTACAAACTGCGAAAACATAATTTCTCTGGGGACGATAGTTAAAACAAAGACGGCCTTGCGAACATAAGTAACGGTTGGAATTGATAAGCTCTAAAGATAGGGCAGTCTACAAAAATCTTATAGCTTCAATTGACTAAAATTACGAAGAACGTGGGATGAATAATATTAGAATCCTCAAAAACATCTTTAATAATTATTTATAATAGAGGCCAATTTCCATTTTGTACAATAAATTAACGAGGAATGAAGCTAAAATAATTCTAGGAAATATATAATACAACTAAGTAATTATTCTTGTTAAGCAAACTCGAGATAATATCTAATGAAACGAAAGGAAATGAAAAATCCAGAATAGATTTGCAAATTATCATTCCAATATTCATAAGCTCGTGCTAAATCAAAAGAATTGAATTATGTCCGAACAATAATCCAATTAAATCCATTCCAACATCTGAGGTTAATCGAAAAGTCGAACACTTGGAATCAATTATTCTGAACGATAAAAAGTATTAACGAGCGTATTGAAGCCACGAAGAAGTTTTTTAAAGGACCGTATTCTACACGTGGTCCATTAATCTATCTTTGTTTATATCATTAATAACAAAAAGAACAATAAAATGACTTCACCCTGTGTAAAATATCTACGAAAAGCAATAATGCTTAAATTGTTGGATCCGTCGAAGACGACGGTCGTGGCACGCGGGGTCCATACAAACATTTATTTTGTCCTGGCAACACCTCCCGAAACAATATGGAGGCTATAAAGAAAGGCGGGAGAAAACGAGGGTGCCTCAACGAATAATGAGAAATATTCCCCCACACATAAAACTTGCACCTACCGTTAATTTGAAAAACATTCCGCGATGCAAACTGTTTTTTTTTTTGGGAGGCGGAATTAATTCCGCTAAATAAATTGTTTAGGTACAAATTGTTTGATTAAAATTCCAGTATCTTGGAATGTTTTGATAAAACGTACGTCTCATTTTTATTATTTTTGACTACGATTAGCTGAGGGGATTGTCATTTCAAAGGAAATGTTATAAATCAAATTCCCTGCCTATAGTCGACGTCTTCAACGTGACAAAGAATTTCAACATGATACTTATGAATAAATAAATTCTTGATGCAACAGATTACGGTCAATATTTTGAAACATTTATAGAGGAATTTCAATAAATTAAATGGCAACCCAGCGTTCGGTCAACGCTCCGCAGCCAGTTATTTATACCAAGTGCGACATCTCTGCATATCATATATCAAACCACTGGACATCCACGATCTCATCACAAAGTATAAAGTAACGACCACTCTAAAGCTGTTTACACACGTTAATTCCCTAATGACAAAATTGCAAGACACGCTCAGTAAATAAACTAACGGCAAACTTCATAAGCAGCAGCTTCATTAAATATCTGCATGTTTTACGATCAAACTGTCCTACTGGAAATTTACGCACGAACAGAAACAAGGAAGTGCGAAATTGGCCAAGTTTGACATTAAACGTCAGAACGTTTAATACAAAAGTTATTTAATTTACTTTCGTGGTTCTATTTAACAGTATAACGGAACCCAGACTAAATTTAGTTGAAGCGAAAGTAAAAATATCGAAGTTCGTAAATGAACTCGCGTCTGATTTCATTCTTGAATTACAAACTTTGATTGGGTTCCGAACTAGAAACTTTTTCGTTTAAATTGCACTCTGAATACTTTGATACACAATCTATATCAGTGCACAAACTCTTGTGAATGGTTTGTGAAGGCATTTTCCTTATCGTTTATGTCAAGTACATCACGAATTGTGCTACTACATTGTGCAGGGTCCGCGCAACAAACTGCCGTGACTTGCATTTCACGCTTGACTGACAGTCTAACGTCATATTAATAAATTGCATTAACATTTGCTGTTTTGTCAGCCTCTGCAGACACACATTTATAGCTGCAGGTTTATTTTACCATTCTAAAAAGATCCCTTTAGAGATATCTAAAGCTACTATCGTAGAGCATTCGCTATATTGGTCCTAAGGTGCCGAGGGGCGAGCCTGCCTCCATTTGTGAATGATATTTATTTAACAAATAGTTTTCAAAAAACAATTTTACAAACAAACTAGATGACGGTCGGATTCGGATGTATGGATGGATGGTGATACTTAGCTGACTACCCTGAGAAGAAACACCGAAACAAAATCAGGGGACAACGTCTTTTTTAAAGTAAATGTCATGCAAATAAGTAATAGTCAAATCATATAAGAACCAAGTAGATTCGTATCTGAGATGGTCTTTTGAGAAAATAACCACACCGATTTGAGTGGACCTGTCCAGGCAGTGTAAGCATTTGAAAGTATTCGTGAAGGTTAACTCAGGACCACTAATGAGCTCAATAGATATACATAGTTCTAATTCCGGGCTGTAAGCATAATCAACACATCTTGGAGAAAAACCCAATAACATTTCACTCGAAATCGAACCAAAGCTCAAAGGACCAAAAATTAAGTTGATATCCCAAAATTCCGAGCAATTAAGCGCCAAGCGTTTGATTGTGACCCAAAGGGCTCTGAGAAATGCCTAAAGATTTCTTTGTCCTAATAGACTATTAGAAGCTATCCACAATGAAGTCTTAGGTAACCATGAATCCTAGCCAAACATAGTTAACATTCCCAATGTACCCTGAATCTATATGGATAAAGTTGTGTTAGTCTCAAACTGAACTGCATTGTGTATGCAAACAGAACTTAGACCAGACATCAGGGTACACAGAGTTTCATTCTGATTTCTATTCGCTGTTCTATTAAAACTACATTCGATCGTTTTCGTTGTTTTAATTGGCTTTTTCTGACCACTTTGGACCAGGTCTTGGGTAGCTCTCATTTGTAATTTACAGATAGGTAGAAACCTAGGCTAGGCTAAAGAAGGCTAGTTTCTACTAGCCTCGCTCTCCTCCTCGGGTATCGTGTTACCCTGTTACTGGGAACACGTTGTTACTGGGTTGTGGAAGGTAATCACTACTTACAAATACTGGTAACAAATGCACCAGATAATATCTCTGCGTATATACCTGAAAAACAAACAATGAATTGTTATTCATTACTAGAAAATGTAAAGGATCACGCACGGTTAGTTATGTATATATATTAATCCCTTAACCTCTCAAGGACCGCAATTATTTACGTCAACCAATATTAATAATCAGTAAAATATTATCTGCCGTCGAGAACATTCGTTCAGAAACGATTTAAAGACTTATCTTTACTACAAATACAGTTTTAAATCAGCTGGTTTGGTGGCACAAATTTGTGCCAGCGGGGCTCAACGGTAATACTTGTTTACTGGCACGTTTTTGTGCCGCTGGGGCTCTAGAGGTTAAATATTAATAGTTGGGAAAAAACTATGCTGATTGATTTTGAATCAGAAATTATATTTTTTTTTCCCCTGGTACTCATATAAGTCGCGTCAATCACCGAAAAATTTACTGAAAACTGCTTTAGATGGCAAGGACATGTTAGCAGGAGAAGCGAGGACCATTTCGTAAAAAAATTACTAAACCTGCCATAATAAAAGAAAAGTAGGGGTCGTCCACCATTGACATAGTGGTTTACAATGGAGAGAGCGCTCAAGAAAGCCTATTTGCTAGAGCTGGACACCCAGGATAAAATATTCTGGCGCCTAATGAACTGGTGGTTTAGAATGGAGAGAGATATCAAGTTAGCCTATTCGGTAGAGCTGACAACCCGGGACAGAATATTCTGGCGCCTGTTACTGAGGAGGCCCGAACCCAATTATGAAAACAGGACAAAGAAAAGACTCATAAATAGTATTTTACGATATAAACTTTTGGTAAAGTCGTTTGATCGTACATGCTTATAGATTCAGCATAATATTTAGGGTGTCTAGACACAACACTCTTCAGATAAAATAATGGTTGGTAATAATAGGCTTACTAATGTTCAAACATAAAAATAAACTGCCATTTATATGACCAATAAAAAATAAACTACAACGAAGTTCGATTATTTCAAAGGAATCCTTAATAAACAAAAAAAAATAAAAAACCAATAAAATAAAGTAAATACATTAAATTTATTAGACCTTTTTATAACAGATGTTTATTTAGTTTCTAACTTTTACCCACGAGTTTCTTTGTATCGCCAATAATTACCAATAGGTTCAAAGAAAAGCATTATTTTTTTCTTTTAAACAAGTCTGACGTGTAATTGCAAAATGTATCGAGGCTTAAGGGAATTAAAGAAAAACATTAGTAATGGCACTCGGCGGTCATACTAAGATGGAGCGAGACGGGGTTCTGTACAGTTGTGAGCCTATCCTGTCATAGGAGTTATAAACTGCCCACTCTGCAGAGCCTGCGTGAAGGAGGACGAAACAGCAACTGATCTGCTTCTAACTGTCCAGTGTTAAACACGTCGAGAACAGGTAGTTTCAGCAAAATAGTTAGCCAAAGCGCTGCTAGCCTTCCCTGAGGAGCTGGGGTAGATCGAATGACACATTTGTCCACACGCAAGATGCACGCTTTAAACGAGGAGTTGCGGACACTAGCGTTTTCCACCTAACTCATCAAGTATGACAATCTGTGACTTACTCCAGCAGCAATGACTACTCTCCAGCCACCAATCACAGAGCTGCATGGTGTCGCATCACGAGAGAAGTGGTGTCCCAAGAATCGACCGAGACATGACCACAACTACTCTGTCAAGAGTTTAGAGGTATACGGATCAGGGAATAAAGTCCCACACACCTCCCTAGCTGGGTCGAAGCCTACTGGGGCCAGGGTTAGTTTCGAAAGAGTAGCTCAGCCCCGGTATGAAGGCACGAAGGAACGGGGTGGGTTTTTAGTTAGTAAGAGTCTGATATTATCTCCCGCTCCACCCAAGAACAGGGGTTGTCATTAGATGATTTTCCCACCATAAAAAAAAGTCCCACACACCTCTGTTGAAAAGGTAGGATCCTCCGGCCATACGGGTGTTAAATCTAGTGGGCAACTACACGATAGTTGATTTCGGACTGTCGTATATATTCAAATCAGTCGGAAAACTTTGATTGCGCGATGCAGGATTTCGTATTTTTGTACTTCTTATGTGGCGAAATAGATATCGCTACAAGTGCACGTCTAAATAGAGGGTCATCAGTCAAAAGTAACATGGTGTTTGTGATAGGAAAGTAGCTGGTCTTGGTTTGTTTACTGTTAAATTGTTTCCGTATAATGAGGTTGAACACGCAACGCATTATCGGATCGGGTATTAAGGTCAGTCCTTGATACCGTTAGTTATTGTCGTTTACACCCTGTTTTATGTAAGCGAACCTTAGCTTTGTGTTTTTGTGTCGTAACACCCGCCTTTATAGCGAACATTGCTTTTAGGAGTTGGGCATTCATCTAATGACTTCTGCTACTCTTGGGTGAAGCGAGAGGACGTGTCAGACTTTACTGACTAATCATCATTTCAGCCGTCCACTGTTGGACATATGTCTCCCCCAAGTGTCGCCACAATGATCGAACCTTTCGGCCCCCACTCCAGAACCTTTCGGCCCCAACGGCCATCGGTTCTGCAAGCAATGTGCCCTGCCCATTGCCACATGAGTTTGGTTTACTGACTAAAGCTCATATATATTCCTTCAGTTGACCTTTGCGTCTCAGGACCACGGGTGACCTTTTCAGAAGTCGACCTATGGCCCCTGTTGGCTTTAACCCAGCTAGGCCTCTACGCCTTTATATTTTTAAAACACATGTAGTACGACCGTTCGCAAGCCCGCGTCTACGACAGTTGGAAACACCCTGGGAATTCTAATTCTTAATTCTTTATTGTACAAAAACGTACAGTACACCAACATAAATAAGCCTAATACATGAAAAATATATCGAGCTTTTTCAGGAGGAGAAACGTAAGCGACAATTTGCTTGTCAATTTGTTTTAGGCGGGAATGGGTTTCCTATTCGATCAAAGAAACGTATTTTCACAGCCCTTAGCATAAAGCTTTTGGTTCGATTTCCGAATCATGCTCATTGGGCTTCTAAATAGGAATATTTAATTAGCAGCTATAAGTCTCGATTTGAAATCTGCTGATGGTAACTATTCCCCCCCCCCCCCTCTTTACCAACTGTATACATAGTTATACCTTCCTTTCTTACTCTTCGTCGAGAGTGAATGTAATATAGTAGGGTGTTATATTCCGTTCATTCAATAGGCAGTACTAATAATTTAGTCTGTTTGTACAATGAATACCAATATCTGGTAATAATTTACTAATTTTGGCCGCCATTGTTCTCTAGATTCGATTCTTGTCACACCGAATTGATATTTGCCACCACCGGATTCTTATAATTTCCCTCTATGTACATTCGCACGCTAAATACTCATTTGCCAAGTATTGTCCGCTAAGTTATTGCAATAGACAGTTAGACACATCCTTTAAACGACCGCCTGTACATGACAATGGCGTCGTGACTCCGACATATTGTAGGAATAACTTTGACCATAGAATCGGAACGAAGTACAGATGAGACACTCAAGTAGGTACTCGTCTTAGCAAGTGCCTACACCAAAATATCATCTACTGTTAACAACAGTAACCAAACCCAAAACCAATGGTGTAATTTATTTATTCATTATATGGGTTTCAGTCAGTAAAAGTCTATCACGCCCGAATACTGCAGCCCTGGCAGGTATCAGCCCAAGCTGGCCTCGTAAATTTTTCTTGGTCTTTATCAAAAGGAGAGCTACCAGGATTTCACTGCGACTCCAAACGCCCGGATCGACTCCTATATCGGTTGGGGTTTGACAACTGCCTCTCTCTCACGCTGTCCGCTGGTCTAGCTATCATACCAAGTCTAGACACGACCGGTCGCCGCCATCAATCGTCTCCACGAGGACGCAGCGATGCTTCGCTTTAGTGGGCCAAACTTCGTATGTTCAATCGTATCTTTAACACCGGAGCGTTTCTGCCTACTGATTCTAAATCGGAAACCACCCCAAACTACCGAGTCCGTTGAGGACCTACGCCATTTTGAAAATGAGGACTCCATAGAGCCTCTCAAACCGCTTCTGAAAGAGGGAACTTATCGCCGCGATCGCGGCGTGCCCAACGCTGGGTTGCGACAGTCGCTGTCTTCATAAAGACTGATTCCGCCAGATATTTGTCCACTATGCCGCACGCAAAACGAATGCTAGGTTGTGAATGCCAAGCAAATGACGATCAAGCGCATAGACAGACAAACACACTGCAATATTGTTGATATACAATATTGGACAGTCCAAAGGAATTTCTCTTCTTCACATTCTTATTCTATGCTTCAACATAGTTATGTTCAGCAGTTCATGTGAATAGGCAAGTAATTAAACGATACAATAGACGAAGGTGGGGGAATGACTACGAAATATCCAAGTAAGCTACGTTAAGTTTAGACCAAACTATGAGAGTATAGTAATTAACGATTTAACCTATGACCACAAGCATTAAACAATCTTGACACAGTTAAGTTCTTAGAAGACTATAAGTTGGTGTTGGGCAACGGAGATTCGATGTTATACCTTTTTTATAGAGAGATTTATCATCAAATAACTCCGTAAAACGAAAGAGAAAGTCAGACTTTCGTAGATTGAAACCCACTCGTATTCCTTGGTTGCTCTTTGGGTTCCCAGCCCTCGATGTTATACCTAAGCTTAGAAATTATAAGCCTAGCCATTCATTTTTTTATAGGACACGTAATCATACCTCTCATATTAGAACTAAGCAATGGGAAAATGAAAGCGAGGGAGAGCCTCTATTAAACTAATTCGTCTATGGCGCCATCTATTTATCATATTAATCCGCTAGTTTCCGTAAAAATGTAATTAGTCCGTCTTTTAGATTATTCAAAAATAATGGAAACGTATTTTTTTATTTGTAAATTAAACCAAAAATGACAAAGATATAGTCCATGAAAGTTACGTGTAACGTCACGCTGTGCTGCATTTTTTCGCACGGGGTGACGTCACACGAACTTTAATGGGCTATATGTTTGTTATTTTTTGTTTAATCGAAAATAGAAAAAATACGTGTCCAATATTTTTGATAATCTAAAATACAGGTTAAATCAAATATAATTATTTTGACACTGGAAACTACCCTATTATTGGGCACTCTAACACAGATTAGTTTGGTTAGAAGGCTAGGCCCAAAAACTAAGGGAAAAGAAAACCATCGATTTGAGAAGAAGACAGTCAGAAGGTTAAGATGCGGAGCGGAGCTCCCGCCTTAGCCTACGATGTTTTTTTTTTACCATCCAGAAAGTTGCTTACATAGTACATGACTAGTGGCTAAGATAGTATTATTCAGACGCTCGTTAATCGTAGCCAGTAATTTAAAAGTTTGCTATTATTGGTAATTAAAAATATTATTTTATAGAATAACTTTACAGTTTGGATATTATAAAGGAGTTGTTATCGAAAATTTCTCAATAAAATCAAATCGGTTATTATTTCAGAAACCAACGAATCCACAAAAAGTTACAAAACTTATTATTGTTGTTGAAAAGGTCAACAGACAACTCATCAAGTTATTGAGATAATGAAAACGATTTGAACATTATTTTGCGAGAACACGTTGGATTTATTGTTTTCTGTGTTTATAAATTGCTAGCTTTAGTAATCGAAAATTCTGAAGAGACGTAGCGCCATCTAGCGTAAAGCAAATTTGGCCGTCGAAAGTTGTTCTTTCCATCGAAGTTGCTTACTTTTTTAGATTTTGAAATTCGATTTAAAAGACAGCGCCATCTGTTGTTCTAAAGCAATTGTGAAAGTTATTTTTCTTTGCATCGACATTGCTCGCGTTCATTATAGTTTTTAATTTCGATATGTTCTTTCCCCCGGGAACGTTTTTTTTTATTCTTATTACTTCTAAAAACGTATAATTATGCAATATTTTATTATGACCTGTTCAATGATTTAGGTGTAAAAAGGTTTTTTTAAGAAACAACCTCAATAAATATATTTTTTTAAAGAGTAACCATACAAAAGAATAGAATAGACTTTATTGTACACCAAAAAGTAACACAGCTTATACAAAAACTTAAATTTGTGGGTACATAGAGTTTCTTTACGGTTCTTCTCCACAGGAAACGACCAATCAGAACCGTGCACTAGCTCCTTAAGTTTTTTATGTGCTGTGAAACAAAAACATTTTGAATTTGAATTTAAGAATTTTATTTTCGAATTTATGTAATACGCCTGCCGAACACTCACTTCAATCGACTCAGATGTAATGTAGTCCGTTGAACATTACACTATGTTGAACAAAACGCGTAAGTGCCACGAAATTTATGGTGCTTAAGACATTTTCATCGCGAAAAAAGTAACCTCTAAAGTCTAAATGCTATCTTATCGCTGTATGTTTTAATAGTTAGACGACATAATGCCAATTTAGCGCTGCCGCCAACTTTTGTTTTACTAGTAACTTTCCAGTATTTTGACAAATAGTTTCCATAAATGGGCTGATCTATCACTAGAATATAAGTCGATGATGTAATACAATATTAGTTAGGATTATTGTCCCTAATATAATGTAGGCATCTACTCTGAAATCTCAAGACTTCATAGTGCCAGCTAAAAAAAAACAAAAGAAAACAGATTCGTTTCTACGCACGACATTTTTGCAACAAAATAAATTCTGCATACAATTTCGTTCATGTACTGCAAATGCAGATTTAAATGCATTAACGTTAGCTTTTGTCGTTGATAAAAGAATTTAAAACGAATAACGTAAAAATCCTGCTTCGCAACGAACGAGCAATTATGAATGGACCGACATTTATAGATATGTATTTTGATATGTCTGACAACTGAAAATAAAGCTGAAATATTAAAATAAATGTCACACAAACTGACGTTGGTTTATTTTTAAACGAGTTTAAAAGATGGTAGTTGTTATTAGGTATAACTTTATGGTTTACTTTCATCGTTAAAATATTCAATCTTCATTTCTTAACTATCACTTTTATATCTTAATTGAAATGCGAATGATTTGAACTTACAGACACACATTAGTGTAAAATCACATTAATGTGTGTCTGTAAGTTACTCTTTCACGCTCAAACGGTTGAATGGATTTGGATGAAGAAACATGGGTATACTATGTTTTAGAATACCACATAGGATACTTTTTATCTCAAGAAAATGTTCCCTTAAGATAAAGTTCTGCTCTCACGCGGGCGAAGCCATTTGCCGAAGCTAGTAGCTTAATGTTAAGCTTTAACTTAACACAAGTTTCTAAGTATTTAAATTACTTCAAAGTTGGTAAACAGGGAATTATTTAGAAATTAAATAAGTACCCGATTTAATATCTGAAATCTTAAATACAAAATCGGTTACTTAACAACAAAGAACAATCAAATACTAACTCACTTGAAATTCCTTTACAAACAACAATAGCTCTGAAACAATATAAAGATAATGCCCTGGCAACATATTTTGCAAAGCGCTATCTAGTTTTATTTGAAGCACGATTCTTTGTACAAAGAGGCTAATATTGCACGGTAGGTAACACCCGGGGGAGTTATCAAATGGGGTGTAAGCGACGACACACCTGGGGGACATTCGGGTAATCACCGATTTAAAAATGTGTACGGTGTTACAGTCACGGGTATAAAAATTTATGAACAACGCCAATGATATTCTCCCAAAAAATTAATAAAATTTACGAAGGCGATAGTGTTGACACACCCCCGGTTAAATAATAATAACAAATCATTTATTATCAGGCAACTGGGCCCATAGAAAGTCAAGGGAAGTGGTTAGATCTAGGCTAGATGTAAGAAGCATAAGGCTGATCAAAATAGCGACGCTTGGAGTACCTCAAATATCATCATCTTCCTGCGCTTGTCCCGTTTTATTTGGGGTCGGCGCAACCTATTTTTTCTTCCATTCTGTCCTGTCACTCGTCACACTATCACTAACTCCCTTTTCTGGCAGTAACTAAACGCAAATGTACAATTTTAATTTTAATAATGCGATTATTCGCCACCCATTTTTGCAAGTGACTGTACGTGAGGTGTTTAAAACACACATCCTAAGAATAAAATGCAATTAGTTTCAGGGACTTTGGTCATAAATTATTGTCAAGAACGAAATTTCGGCTGACACATGAAATGTGGTTGCAAATGAGAGTTTTTGTCACCTTTGAAATGAGTAAGATTAAATGGTTTTGTGGACGTTTTTTTATGAAAATAATCGTAGCATTTTATAAGGGTAAACGTAAGCAATATCAACGTGCGTTTATTTTTATCACCCCCATTTTAAAGACACCCCAATGCAAACATTACGTAAATGTTTTTATTTAAATACAACAATGGGACGACTTGCTTCCCCAACGTTATCTACTTTGCAGAAATACCGCCGTTTTTTTGAAAGCCTATTAAACATCTCTGTGGTTCAACGAATGTTATTAGATAAAATAAATTTGATTTATCTGTTTCCATTGCAATCAGAGAAGTGGAATTACCTTCGCTAGTATTCTGATAGCAACAATCTAGGATTCTTTAAGTCAAGAGTGAATAGGTTACTTCTAGGCAAGCGTGTTCCATCGTCGGCCACATCATCGCTTACCATCATATGAGATAGTGGTCAAACGCGAGGCTATCGACAGTAGAAAACTATTTCTTTCAGAATTGGAGCACCTTTTTTGAGGTGGTACGTCATCAAATAGTTCCTTCTGCTCTGGATAAAGTGAAAGAGAGCGTCAGACTTTTGTTGGCTTTTTTTTAAAACACTCCTGTGTTCACACAGTTGCTTATACATTCCAGGACCGCCGTAACTCTTTCGAACAATAACTGCAACCCTGGAAACCAAGCAGGTACCTATAGTCAGGACACGGTGGAGCATAAGGTGGACACACCACCACCGTGAAGGTGTGCCCCTTTTTGGTAAAGTACCGCCATGTCCTCGTAGGGGCGATCGGTGATGGTGACATCTCGCGCCGGTCCCTGATACAGGCTATAGTCGATATAGCGAGGAGGAATGAAGACCTCCTTCTGAAGAAGGAACCTAGGTATAGTTTTAGTCAGTAAAAGTCTAACACACGCCCTCTCACTCCGCCCTAGCGCGCACCAGTGCGAGAAATCATTGGACGAAACCATTGGATGATACCTCAAAAAAAAAACAGTACCTACCTACCTATATCCAGCTATAGAGAAAAGCCTAATTCCTTTAAGCTTAACTAGCTTTTGCCAGCGGCTTCGCCTGCGTGCATAAAACATAGCTTATGTCACTCAGGAATAAAGAAGCTTTCTATCGGTGAAAAAATTTTACCACCAATCGGACCAGTACTTTCAGAGATTACCTCCTACAAACAAAAAAAAACAAACTTTTCGACACACTTGCTCAGAAAGTGACTAAATATAATTGCATTACACTTAGGTACATAATGTAGCTTGTAACCAAACTGTGAGTTTTTGATTACCATTATGCACAAGTGTGATAATGTAGTGATAACCTTTTTTGTTAAACCTCTGTTCTCAAATCAAACATTGCATTCGAAAAAAAAAAATACATTAGGTATTCAATAGTACAAATTAGTGTCTTTTGCTTATTTTATCGTAATTTGTGTTTAAATAAACTATTTTAACTTTGATACGTAATAAATAAAACCTTTCATAAAATAAAAATATTTTTTCTGTTTAGAAACATAAGCAACCTCATTCTTATTTTTATTCAAACAGCCTCGCTAGAGTTGCTAGCAAAGAACATTTTTTTTCCGCCATACTACAAAAAAAAAAAAAACAGTTTTGCTGATAAAGCAATAATTAATTAATTTGTATAATTTTTCTTCTCAAGTGTGTCGAAAACCGTCGTATGATACACGTGAATATTGGCGATTACCGTCCTCGGCTCTCTTAAGATCCTCGCCTTCTGCTCGTATCTAAATACCGCCTCAGCGGTGATCACCAACATTATACACTTATATCATAATGTACTATTACCTCTTTATTATATTAGTGTAGATTATTATATTAGTGACATCTAACGCTAAGAAGATTCAAATCAAATCCAATTTAGATTCCTGTTCAGACATAAGGTTCAAATTCTTTGGCACTATAACATCTTGCTGACAGTTTAAGATGCAGATTGTGAAATACGAACACCTATTTATCACCCAGACCTTGTCGAAAGACGAAGAAAAATATCTTCGAACTGCACCTTAGCCATAAATTCTAAACTTGTTCAATATACTTAGTGCGACAACTGGCAACTGTCACGGCAGGCGTGAAGAACTGGCGTGAATGGTAAACTGAACATTTATCACGGCGAGTCACGCTAGATTTAGTACTGATAACCTTTGGACATAAAACAACTGGATACTCTAAAAGGTAAACCAGAGTTGTGTAGTAGATTCCCACTTTTATATTTACAGGGCACGTGACTTTTATTTTGATTACTAAATAAATATGAAGGTCGACGCGGACCCAGGCTAATATAATAAATGTAATAAAATTGTGGCGGGGAGAGCACGCACACTTTTCTGCACTAGTGCGGAAAACAGTCCATTGTGTGCCTAAAAGCGGTGAGATAAGAGCGAGTTTTAAAGTAAGTGTATAGAAAAACTTATTGGCATCAACCTGGCTCAAATCCATACTCCAGTTTTATTAAGGTGACTTTAGAGAAGTCATCATCACCACTACTCTCAAAACGGTGAAGGACAATATCTTGAGGAAACTAAATGTTCTAGAACCAAAAATTCGAAGACATGTGACATTCACCAACCCACACTGGGCCTGCGTGGTGGATTACGGCCCATTCCCTATCCTAGAGAGGACACCTGAGTCCAAGCAATGGGAACATTAAAAAGGCTGATGATGATGATGATTATGATGAGTATTGGAGGGGGCCTATGTCCAACAGTGGACGTATATCGGCTGAAATGATGAATGTTATTCTTAAAGTAAGTACTATTCTTGAACAGCGCAACCCTTATATCCGGCTGAAAGAATGACAGTTAGTATAGAGGCCATTTATGAGTAGTTTGACTTACAACCAGACTAAGGCGACAGTCAGAAATGAAACAGTACCGATAACCTTAGAACCTAAAGCTAAAATAGCACTAACTCATGATGCAATGGAAGCATGAGTAATAACGCAATCAATTTCGTACGTCATTCATGTATGCTAAATAGGTTACGTGCACTTGTGGTTATTGATGAAACACGTACTGATGTCAATGGCTTTGAATGAATTATGGACTGAGTGAGACTAAAGAAGAGAGGCATATGCTCAAAGGAAGACGATACTAAACGGAAGACGAAGTGTTGTAAGACCTCTAACAAGGTATACCGGTAACCTGGCGAGAGTGGCAGTAATGCCGGAGGCTGTGTTTCCCGATAGCTGTAACCTGGGGAGTCTTTTAGTCAAGAGTAATTTACTTTTAGGCAAATCGTGCTCCATCGTCGGACACATCATCGCTTATCATCAGGTGAGATTGTGGTTAAACTCGAGTCTATACATAATAAAAAATATGCAATGGATTTGAGTGAGTGAGGAGACCCGACCCCAAATAATGGGACCAGGGAAGGAAGAAGAAGAAGAATGGATTCGAGTGGATGCGAGACGCACAGGATCGGTCGTTGTGGGAAACTTAGGGGAGGCCTATGTCCAGCAGTAGACGTCTGTCGGCTGAAATGATGACGGTCAACGGTGGTCAAAGTTGGGCTGTGGTGAAGTATCTATGGATTGAATTGATCACCAGCACGTGCAAGGACAGGTTGCCTGGAAGAAAGCGCAGAAAGCGATAAGACCGCCAATTGTATGCTTTTTAGTGTATTTCCTTTTTGTAAATTGTGATCTTAGTGTGTATACAAGAAAGTATTTATAAATAGATAAATAAGGACTTTCTATTTCTATGTCTTTCTAGGAGTATATATCTATAGTTAACTTTTTATTTTATTAGAACTAAATATATACAAGGTGTAAGGGACAGCCCTTCACAAACTTTAAGGGCTTGCTCAGTAGACGAAACTGAACAACCCACCATAAAATTTTTTTTCAGGAAACGAAAAAAAAATCCGCCTCACCATACAAAATTATTAAATTGATTGGACAGTTTGTATGGAGAGGCTGAATTTCTTTTTCGTTTCCTGATAGATTTTTTTATGGTGGGTTGTTCAGTTTCGTCTACTGAGCAAGCCCTTAAAGTTTGTGGAGGGCTGTCCCTTACACCTTTTATATTGATTTACACATAATCTTCGAAACCGTTGGCTCCGTCACTCATCACTCAAAGCTTCATTGGAAGACCAGCGTCAGA
The DNA here is from genome assembly GCA_929112965.1 of Mythimna albipuncta. NCBI lineage: Eukaryota > Metazoa > Arthropoda > Insecta > Lepidoptera > Noctuidae > Mythimna > Mythimna albipuncta. The sequence continues at coordinate 8,390,805 of OV815973.1, forward strand.
CAGCATTTTTCTGTCTGGCAACTCCTTCTTCTTCTTCTTCTACCCTTATCCTAGTCTAACGTACCCTATATTACTTGGGGTCAGCGCAACACGTTTTCTTCTTCCATTCTGTCCTGTCACCCGTCGAACTATCACTAATTCTCTTTTCTTTCATATCACTTTTCACACAATCCATCCATCTTTTTTTCGGCATCTTTTTTTTTCTGTCTGGCAACATTGCTGTAATTAAAAAGTTATCGTTTATTTTATTTATGTTGTGCCGTACTAGCACAGATTCTACTGGCTAACGCCAGATAAATTTCTATAGGTGCTACATTATATAGAGTATCCATGAGTATCAGCGGTACATAAAAACGTCGGGAACACCCTGTGCATTCAGCTCTGCTACAAATCTTGCTGACTAGCCAATCTTTTTACTATTGTACTTACCCTACTTTAAGCTTTATATATTGAGGTTGTATCGATACGATAGATGAAAAGATATACAATATTATTTACACTAATATAATGAATAGGTAGTTTGTTTTATTATTATTTTTTTTGTTTTTAGGAGGTAGTCTTTGGAAGTTTCGGTCCGATTGCTAAAATTTTTTCACCGATAGAAAGCTGTTTGATTCCTGAGTGACATAGGCTATATTTTATGAACGCGGGCGAAGCCGCTGGCAAAAGCTAGTTTTTAGTAAATATATGCGAAATCTGAATATAGTTTGTTCAGAATCTGTAACTGAATCGATTCCAATAACTTTTACACCATGGATAAATATATATATATCCCAAAAATATTTAAAAAAGGCCTCAAGTTGGACACTACCGACACTAAGTACAACACAGGTCATGGCAAGTCATAGCAGGCATGAGGCGCCAGCGCACAACTTGGTGCGGAAGCAAAACAACCCCTCAGTCGCCCGAGTGACCCGGTGACCACGTATTATGTCGCCAACCAGGTATCATAATGGGCTCTCATAACTTTGTGTTTTTCATAATACAGTTTTGAAATTTTGTACATAGATTCTTTACATAAAATTACTAGACAGGTGTTCCAGGTCTCGCGTATACTAAAAAATTAGGTTTTATACCGGTTTTTAATCATATTGCAAAAGAATTATAACTCACAAATCCCCAACAAAATGTAAACCCTCCGCCCCGGCGTGATTTGGATCTAATTTTTCAGGGAAATATGAATTTCCAGAAGGAAATTGATTCTCAGATCACTGTCGAGATTCTCGGAAAAATATCCTGTACGTAACTAACCATAAATTGAAAAAATGTTTGCTTTTAGACTTCCAGATATAGTGCGATAACAAAATGACATTACGTGGTAAACACGATGACGTAAATGAAGCAAAGGATTTCCCCGTAAATGAATAGATAGACAAGTGAATAAAATTATATACTGCAGTAGCAATGGCTGTGTATGGTTTGTCATCAAACTTATGTAATTAGCATCGCGCTTATATTCCAGTAACGTTAAGCAGAGGTGTAGGTACCTATTTTAATATTAATAGCATATAATGTTCCCACTGAGTCCCTTACTCAGGCCTCCTCTCTTGGAGGAGGAATGGGCCGTAATCCACCACGAGGTCCAGTGCGAGTTGGTAAATGTCACATGTCTTTGAATATTAGGTGGACCGATGACCTGGTCAGAGTCGCGGGAATCCGATGGATGCGTGACGCTCAGGACCGGTCCTTGTGGCGACGCTTGGGGGAGGCCCACGTCCAACAGTGGACGTCTTTCGGCTGATATGATGATGATGATGATAAGGTTTAAACTTGTTTTGACATAAACGAGCATGACAGTTGAGACTAGTCATCTCTTAACTGCCAGTGGCTTATTTATTTAGGTACCTTGTGTTCACATAATATAGTCTCTCTAATAAGTCAACCGACTTGGGAATTTTGTATAATATTTAATTATTTAAAAAATACTTATATTCGATACTTTTCATAAGGTTCTTCATTTAGTAAACAATGATCTCTATCTCTTAATCAACCTTGATTATTGAACATCAGATTTCATTAAATCCTAATAATTACCCAAATCTTTTAACTTATTAGACAGACTCTAGAAGCGACAAGAAATATGTAAACATGATTTCGGTAACTCATAAGCATAACATGATTTAAAAGAGTACCCATGGAGTTTCTTGCACGTTCTTCCCTATAGAGATCTATGCATAGATTTATAAGAACGTCTACGCTTTGGAACGTGCATTTTTGCTTATTTTGACAATTCAAAAAGACCTGTAAATGGTCTATTGGAAATAAACGTTTCTGATTCGTATCCCAAATCAACGTGGTATGAATAACCTTCATAAATAATGAAATTAAACAATGGATAATTCTACTATGTTAATTAGAGCTTAATTATAGTATTCCAAAACAATATTAGATTGATGACGCACAATAACTTGCATTTGACGTCATGGTAATTTTTTTTTAAAAGCTATGTTTCTCTACACGAGATGAGCCGAGTACGAGCTGAGCATAAGCCGAGCTACTTTACTCGCGTTGTCCAGTGTGAATGTGTCGTTGAACGTAGTTTTCCTTGATGCAAATTTCTTCGTCATCATTATCATAATTTCAGCTGAAAGACGTGGGCATCTTTGCTTAGGGGAGGTCTATGTCCAACAGCCCACTGTGTTGTGTTTAATGTATTTAATACAGAGTTAATATTTCGAAATACGAGAGGGTAGTATTTTCTCAGGTTAGCAGATTGAGTGTTCCAGTTAATGGACCACTACTTTTTTCCCATCGATTTCAATTGTTTTATCTTCACCATGAAGTTATCACAATTGTTTCATAAATCTTTCCTTGATCTCGTATAAATATAATGAAAAATTAAAAGAGAACATGACTCAATCCACACGCACACCAGTCACACGAACCAAACGCTCGAAGGCCTACATATGCCTACGTGCATTTGTGCTCGGCTCTTACTCTGCTCGAGTTCGGCTCCTATAACGTAGACCCACCTTTAGATTCGTCGTGATTGTTAATCCAAATCTCCGCCTACATAATTTCGATCACCACCTTTATTTCCGTGAAACCGTTGTACCAGCTAAAGGAAATAGCCAAGACGAGTTCAATATTTATCTAGTTACGTTGAAAATACGATTGAAGCTCGGATTTCTTAGCTGAGATTAAAGACTGTTGTAGTGAACGATTCGTGTTTCTAATAAGTCGGCTACTTGTTGCGGGTTAATGTTTAACTTCCAAGAGAATTGATGAATATCGTCTCTAATCTGTTTGGACTGTAGAACAATAAATGTGTAGCTTTTTTTCGTCTCCAGTGTCTTTTCGTCACTTTTGGGTGCTGCGGTGCGGACTTTTACTGAATAAAAACCCACTCCTTTTCCTTTTTTGCCTTGTACCCAGGGCCCCGAGTTTCATTTTCTCACTACCCGTATTGTTAATATGTCTACGGTCCGGACTAAGATTTTCACCTCGTCGATTGTACCGCATACATCGAAGAATAAAGCATTTGCCTGCTACGGTCTTCGCGACGGTCATAATTGTGTATTCAAAGATATAGTGACTAGGTTTTTAAAAAACTAGTGCGCCACACCATCAACGATTGCACCACTGCTTACATCAAGTGGGACCGCGGTCAAGCACTAGGTTATATCAGATTAAAAAAAAAAATACCATGTTACTTTACTTCTCTGGTACCTGCATAAACGTTGTCAGTATTAATTTTATTAGTAGGTAGTTACTTTCACCTTAACGTATTTTGCAGGACATGCAAATAGATACTTTCGTATTTCTTGACTCTAATGTAAATAAGTGTCATTTTCATTTCCTACTTCAAGATTATTACGAGCTAAGCAAGACTAACGTTTCTAAGGGCGTTCTGTAATGAAATATTCATTTTATTATTTATTATTCCTCTCTCTAAGTGAGAATATTGGAAACCAATCAGCCGTTAATGGTTGCGTGCATATCTGTGCAAATTGTTACAAGCCATGGTGGAGATAAATTGCAGTAATAAATAGCAAATAAGAATTACATATCCGTTACTTTACTGCGGGTGTACACGATATGCATAGCGCTGGTAGGGTCTAGACTGGTTTGTTTAGAATATTATTAGGACCTTAACTGTTAGGATCGGGCATTATGTTTACATATACCTACTAGCTTTTACCAGCAGCTCCCGTGAAGGTAGAATATTCTATACCAAGGGAACATTTTTTTAAAGTTGACAAAATTATCCAATGCGGTCTCCCGCTCTAGGGTGGAGCGAAAGGTTCTGTCAGACTTTTACTGATTAAAACCACTCCCGTGTCCTTCATTTTGCAGTGTTCGAGGACCACGAGTTTCCTCTAGTCCCGAAATAAAAAGGTAACATTTTGTCCCTGTCGGACCGGTAGTTTTTTTTTTAATTTTAGTCATTACAGACAAAAATATGAAAATTATAATCATTCCTATTCTAGTCTATTACTAATATTATATTATTCTATTACTAATATTATAATATTAGTAATAGACTAGTCAGGAATTAATTTCATCCCCCTCATTTAGGTAGTCAGTACTAATTTAATTATAATTAAGGTGTCATCAAAGCTAGGCTATTAATAAACTAGTGCGCTTCACTATCAACGATTGCGTTACTGCTTACCATCAGGTGCGATCGTAGTAAAGTACCTACTAAAAAAAAAATCAAAAGAATATTCATCATATGTAATTTATACTGAATTTCGTACAATCAAATCAAAGCAGGTTGACAAAATGAATAAAATTGATGTCTTATTAATTAAATTATTTCGGCGGGCAAATACGACAAAGTTATTGAAACTAATTGTTGATAATCATGCATTCATTACACGAATAATCCAAATTTTTTTTTGTTATCGATAGACTCGCGTTTGACCACCATTTCACCTGATGGTAAGCAATGATGTGGTCGACGATGGAGCACGCTTGCTTATAAGTAACCTATCCACTCTTGGCTCAAAGACCCCTAAAAAAAAAAAAGCTATCAGGAAACACAGATAGTTGATTAAATGATATTTATTTTGCAAATAGGTTTCAAAAACTTACACGTCAATTTGTTTTTTTTCGTCTATTTAAACTAGATGAGGCCGGTGTTTCCTAGCTAACTACCCTGAGAAGAAACACCGAAACAAACTCAGGTCTCAAAGTCTCTTTTAAAGTCCATACAGTAGATAAGTAATGGTAAAAATCCACATAATAACTATGCAGAATTTATTCTAATCAACCAGTCATTACACGGTAATCTCAATAAAATTGTATGAGTTAAACCACAAGTAAGAGCTTACTGAAAATTATTAATATTACCTTGAGTTTAACGTAAGGCTGAACACCAACTAGTAATTTAACCGGAGAACTTATATTACAGCCATCTCCAAGTTGTACTCGTGTGAAAGCAGTGGTGTACCTCACACAAGGCTTTTTGCCTGTAGTTGTACGCTTCAAGTGCTTTCTAAAGCGAAACTTAAGATTAGAAGTACTCAGTCCTGACATACTTTAGTTAATCACTTGATATCTCCTAGAACTGGCAATTATTTAGTCTAAAACTCATTACTTCCAACTAACATGATATGAAAGAAAGGGGAGTTAGTGATAGCATGACGTATCGTGATGTAATGATGATATCAAATCAAATCAGGATTTCTTTAAAATTATCATCATATCTCTAGCATAATGGTAGGAACCCTCGTGTGCTATAGCTTAATATGTATGTACCTCATTTAATCCCGTGGAGGGTCAATCCGGTACTTAAAACACTATCGATTAGTAAAGATAAAATTAAAAAATAAATTAGTTTTTTTTTTTAACTCGTATTAATTTACGCATGCACGAAATAAATTTCTTTAAGAAAACGTCAGCTGAGCGAGTTCAATGACCTGTATGTAGTAGTCGGCGTTGCGTAATAATTACCGATCGACCCTCCATGGGATTAAAACGATCAAAATTTATTGGTGTATATCATGGTCTGAAGTTTTGCCAAACTGAAGCAGCAGTGAACAGAGCTTTTATTAATTAAATACTTTATGCACATAAAACTACAGAGGCGTACAACTATTGGGTAAAGTATAGATAAACTGTTATGGGTGCAATAAAAGAGAGAAAAAATGCATACGTCGCAGAACAGATGGAAAATCGAGTAGAAGGATTCTTGACTGGCAACCACATTCCAGTTGAGCAGTGGTGGCCGAGTGGTAACGGCCCCGACTTACGAGTTGTAGGTCGCGGGTTCGAACCCAGCCAGGCGCATTACTTTGTGTAATTTATTTCATCACCACTGCTCTCAAAACGGTGAAGGAAAACATCGAGAGGAAAACGGCATGTCCTAGAACTAAAGATTCGAAGACTTGTGACATTCACCAACAAGCACTGGGCCCGCGTGGTGGATTACGGCTCATTCTCTCTCCTAGAGAGTAGGCTTGAGTCCCAACAGTGGGACACGTGGGAATGAAAAAAGCGTGGGGCGTTTTGTGCCATATTTTTCGTAAATCGAGCACCGCACGCTTTTTTCACAATGATATTAATATTTTTCGTTCATTATTATTATTTTCTACCTATATTGAAAATTATTTTACATTTTTTAGTTTGATATGCTATGAAAGCGTGTTTTTTTGGTTTTTTAAACTATATTTTTTAAACAAAACTTTTTACTGTGAATAATCTTAACCTAATGGAACATCTTAATCGAGCACGTTTACCATAATATACATAACAAAAAGTAATCTGAAATCCGTAATAATTAAGGTTTTTATCGATAATTTTCACGGTTAAAAATCCGTATTATGAAACATAGTTCGTGGAACGTGACGTCTACATTGAGTAATATTCTAGAAATATCTTGATAACAGTATCACCAAATGCAATTAGCATTTCATGTATCATTTATGTATCATTAAAAAGTTAGTAACGTCAATCTTAAATATTTTGGCAACTTTTTACAGCAATCATACTCTGTTCAAAATAACATTAGACATTTATGAAAACCTTTTATTACTCTCCGTTCAACCGATTTTGACTTTTATTACGTTGGTGGCATGACAAATGACGGCTGCAGTAAATAGTTGGTATTGTAACCACTTTTTTGCTTTTAATGCCATCCTTATGACTACAAAATAGAAGTTAAAATCGGTTGAACAGGCAGTAAAAAGGTAAATGATAAATGATCTTTATTTTGCAAGTCGGTTTTATAAAAACACTTTTACACGTCAATTTTTTTTTTTTGTCAAATAATGCTAAATGAGGTTGCTTTAAATGTGCAATCTTAACGTGAATAGAGCATAAGTCCTCCTATTTATTCATTAATTGTAACAGAAACTGATGCTTTGATAGAAATCTAAAATAAAGTTTGGTTTCTGTTCATCCCTGCGTTCTTATTTACCCTTTTTGACTTTGTTTTTTTTTTTGCTTGGCTCAGCTGCAACGTAGACCATGAAATCAGCCAGCAGCCTTATAATATCCTCACTACCGGGACTCAGGCCTAATTTCTAGATGAGGAAAGGACCTAATCCACCACGTGATTGCTAGACGTCGCACGTCTTCGAATTTTTGGACCTAAGACATGCCGGTTTCCTCACGATATTTTCCATAACCGTTTTAAGAGCCAATGGTGATGAAATAAATTGCACAAAATAATGCTGCCCGTGTAAAAACTCATGACCTACAACTCGTAAGCCAGGGTCAAGCCTAGACCTAATTAATATAATTGACGATCGTAAATTAGGACTAATTGAAGATAGGTCAATTAATTTAGCCAATACACACTGCAATTGAAATTGATTTTTCGTAAATAACAAAGTTATTTTGCATTTCAGAACATTTTGCTACAGCTGTGAAGACGACGTGAGTGCGAGAAGGCTTAGCTACTATCAACTTAGGCGCGGGATTCCGAGTCGTCGACGGCGCGTAGTGATTCACGCGTGCCTCAGGGATGCTAGCGTAGGGGCTCAGCAGGGTCGAAGTCTACTGGGGCCCAGGGAATGTGCGAAAGAGACCCCCAGGGCCTGGAACGACGACAAAGAAGGAACAGGACTGGGTTTTTGTTCAGTAAAAATCTGACACGCCGTCCCGCCCTACCCGAGAGCGGAAGAAGTCACCAGAATGATTTCCTACCTAAGAAAAACGAAGTATTACCAACTAAAAACAAAAATGCAACAACTGCTGCTCTTGCACCTTCATCTTGGACGTGAATAACACAAGGCAAACCCGTTAATATGTAAATTAGCTCAAGAATAAATACTAGATTTACATTAAACGGATTCATGTTCCTTTGTTCTTGTACATTGGAATATTTCTATGTGTTGGAACCTAAGACGACTCCAGTGCGCGAGGGGTTCGGTAAACTGGTGTAATGACATCGCACTATGAAAAAACCAAGAACTGACATCGCAGTATCGTAAAAAAGAGGTATCGCAGACCTGGAACAAAAGGCAACTAAATAAATACGGCTGGATTTAAGTCGGTAAATATCTGGTACTCCTTCTCGGACTACCCAGAGCGGAAGAAGAAGTTATTTGATGATTTCCCACCCAAAACAATAAAGGTACATGGCTAAGAGGGCTTTCATCGAACCACCAGAGGTCCGAGGTTAAGGAGGTTAAGGAGTGGAGATCCCTGCCAAAGTCTGTTTCGTCATAGTTACAATCTCTTTAAGTCCAGAATGAGTAGGTTACTTCTTGGACCACGTCGACTTTCTATCAGGTGGGATAGGTCAAGCGCGGGCCTATCAATAATAAAAAAAAGACGTGTGGCACTCGGGGACTGCCGCGGTAAAGCTATTGCATAGCATTTTTATCAACTTTTGCAATTATAATTATTTGTTTATTTTATTTATACAGTATTTTTTTTTTCTTTGATATTAATTGAAGTTACACTTTCATACATTGAATTGAATTCTTATCGGTCACCACGCTCAAAAAACAAATGAGTGGGGGGTGTTAGGTTATTTTCGTTACGAAATTTCTGGATTCGGTCTCCACGCTCAAGGCCCGCGATAGAAGCTATGCAATAGCTTAAAAAGTTGTTTGTACACAAGTTAGTACCTGCAATCACCTCTGATAGTTAATTGTAGATCTACAGTTAACTTCATATATCAGAGACTGCATTAATACTTGATAAAGCATAGCCGTCATCACAGCAAACGGAGGTAGTATGCCAGACGCATAAGTGCTTTCGCCCTGTCGTCGCAATCACGATCCCGCATCTGATGGGCGGAAATTCTAAACCTTTGCATTTAAAATCAGAGAAAGTTTTCTTCGCTAGACTTCACTCCTAATTCCAACTAAAGAAGTACTGTATTCTTAATTCTATCCTCCACTTGACTTTACCTGGATAGAGCCTCGTACAATCACAAAGACGTTTACCCAGGGTGCACAGGTGGGTTTTAGTCAGTAAGTGTGCCAATCCTTCTTGCTCCCTCCAGAGCAGGAGTCATTTGATGAAAGTCATCAAATGACACGTTCTGCTCTCTCTGCCACGTAAAAAAGGACTAAGTTCAGATAAAGGAACTTTCAACGATCAATCTAATTTTAATAAAGAGGTAGTTTGTTTTTTATTGTTTGTAGGAGGTAATCTCTGGAAGTACTGGACGGTTGCTAAAATTTTTTCACCTATAGAAAGCTGCTTTATTCCTGAGTGACATAGGCTATATTTTATGGAAGCGGCCGAAGTCGCGGGCAAAAGCTAGTAGGTCCATATTTTAAGATTATTTTAAATGTTGGAAAACTATTAAAATGAATTTACTCATAACAGAAAATTTGATTGAGTCGGATGTACAAAATTATTTACATGATCACATAAACTCAGACTTTGATTCCATATCCACAGACTTAGCTTATTCAAATTAAATAACGCTGTCGTACAAAGCGCAGGATTTCCTCCATAGCGAAAGATGTGACGGTGCCAACTAATATTTCTCAGTGATTTAAACTATACAAGTTTCGCCACTTCCGCGAAACTGTGCCCCAAATTGCAGTTGTAAATGTGCAATGAAAACATTAACTGCACGTTTGAGAGCTAAACTCGTTAATCGTAATTAGGGCTGCGACATTGGAAACCCGAAAGCAGGGTAATACCTGTTAATTATTGAGCTTCGGGAATTAGAAGCCCGTGGATTGAGCTCATTGAGAACTGACAAGGGAATGTCTTATTTGGAGCATATTGTGGAATTGAAGACTAGAAATCTAAAAGGGTAAAGATGTCGTTTGGAGACTTGGTTTCTGAGAACAATTGAAACAATCAATATTTTGTACTATCTATATTTACAAGTTCCGCCACTTCCGCGAAACTGTGCCCCAAATTGCATTTGTAAATGTGCAATGAAAACATTAACTGCACGTTTGAGATCTAAGCTCGTTAATCGTAATTAGGGCTGCGACACCCGAAAGCAGGGTAATCGCTACTAATTATTGAGCTTCGGGAATTAGAAGACCGTGTACTGAGCTCATTAAGAACTGAGAAGGGAATGTCTTTTTTTAGTATATTTTGGAAATAGATATAGACTAAAAGGATAATAGTGTGATTTTTTTGCATTCGAGAGTTTGTCTCATTAATCTGGCGTAGTTTTCGTATCGCCACTAAGCGCAAATGAGTGCCTTTGATACATATTTTAGTGATCGGGGAAAACTAATATGAAAATGAAAATATCAAATTGTAAAGAAAAAAGTAGGCCAGATAAATGAGACTTATCTCAGTTTCAAAGAATCACCCAATTGGAAATGGGTTAAAGATTTCATATGAATATTTGGTTTCTGGAATAATGGGAGGTGTAGTGTATGGGGTTAATTGAAACAATCGATGAATGCGATGTGAAGCCACAACTTCATGCTGAGCGTTCGGTCGTTTTACGCAGATAGGATGCATATTTTCCCCATACATAGATTACGATTGTAAGCTAATTTTAAGATTGCGTCATTGCGCGCAAAATAAAAAAGAAAAAATATTCATGAAGTATTATCATCATTTCTCTAGGCTTTTCTTAACTAGCTTGGGTTTGGCTTCCAGTGTAATCAGATGCGGCTGAGTACCTGTTTTATATTGAGCGACTGCTTATCAGACCTTCACTAACCAGTTACTGGGCAGCACAATACTCTTTGGATAGACTGATGATCAGACTTTCTGGCGTCTGACTACCTGTACCTAACTACTGTCAAAGATCGACGAATGACAACAGGGATTAACGGGTAAACGTACGTTCCGAGTCAAAGGTTGACAGTAATGTCCTTAGGAATAAACGAAGTTAAATAAGCTCAAAATCCAAGAAATTGCGAATAGAAAGAAAGAAAAACAATTAATTTATTTTCCACAACACAATAGCTAGATAAACGTGAAACAAAAAAGGAGAAAGAAAAAAAATGCAATAGTGTCTCACGGTTAAGTACAATGCTCTTCGATTAAAATTTTGTTCCAACGATTTAAATCTCACAATATTTTTCTACTAGAACTTTAAGATCAATCATGAAACCACAAACCGACTTCACAATAAAACGAAACGTAAATAGTTTCCATTGCCATTAAAAGGCATTGTTTCACAATCTCGCCTGAATGGCTTGCCGACGATAGGAAAAATCGGCTTACAGAGGATTGCACGTCAGGCGATCGTTTCTTATTTATAGTTCCATTAAAAAATAGTTTAACAGCCTTATTTCCTCGAGCATCGCCGGGTTCCGTCGTCTAGCCGAGCTACTAAATCTCATTTGCTTGGTTTCACCGCCGGTGTGATAAATTTCCTGCAATTTATCTGTAACATAATTCCTTATAAAATGTTTTACAAGTACTTTTAATATACGAGGATAGATACTTATCTTTTAAAAGTACACTGGAAGAAGGAAAAAAGTGAACGAAATTTATTACTGTCAATTTGTGTCTATGGAGTACTAGCTTTTTTTTTTCTTCGGTCCCGCTCTACCCTACTCAACCCTACTCTACCCTACACTACCCTACCCTACCCTACTCTACCCTACGCTACCCTACCCTATCCTACCCTATCCTACACTACCCTACCAAACGTCACATAAACCATCTACTAAATAGTCCCAACAAAGCCTAAACATTTGGTTTGGATAGGTGAGCCCGTTCTTGAGTTATAAAATTACAACGAAAAGTGGCATTGATTTTTATATATATGTAACACTGTTAACTTTTGTTTGTAATACCAGTAATTGGTCTGCTTCTTCGATAGCGCAAAGTATTAAATTAAAATATTTACATTTTCCTTCATGAATATTTCCGCAAGATTGCAAAGAAAAAGCAGCGACGACGGCTTTTGAAATTAAAAAATCAGGTGGTGTTGTGACGGTCTCGCTAACGACCCTCGTGCAAGTGAGAGCACTTGCGAGAATAACCGAGAATTACCGCCTTTAGCTCTAAACAACGCACACCTCCCCTCCACTACCCCCCCACCCGTGTTACAACGAATCAACTAGCTTGTTTTCGCTATAATGCAATATATATACATATAATATGTATGCTTCCATTCATTTCCATTCATTCAGCGCACAATTATGTCGCGGTAAAAAGTCCACCGTTGTTTCTTTCATGCGCCCCACTTTTACACAGCCTTTCCAATAATTCACTGTTTATTACGTGCCTATTATTAAAATTTGCAGTCAAAACTATTATCCCGTTCAATGAATTTTAATTGCAATTTACATATTTAAGGTTAACGCTTTCGACATTCACACTACAAATTGTTACACACATGAACTAATAGGGGATAAAATCCCTATTGTTAATATCCGACTTACGTTTATTTTCATTAGGCACGCTCTGTTCGCTACTCACATCTCCGTAGGGGAAAGCACAAATTACGACTTCATCGATTTCCCACAAATTGTAATTATACCCTTACTTCGAGTATATTTACCGAACAACACACATAAATATCCATTGATACCGCATCTAATTCACGTGGAATGTGAATATACTACGAAAATAACTGTCCTATATTAAACGAAGACCCATTAAGAAAATGGGGGAAATGGAGCTGTCAAAATTTATCGATGTCGTTAGAAGCCAACACGCTACCACAGGAACTAATAAAGACCCAGTCACCTCGAATGTAGCTAATTAATAGTTCAGAGGATACAATAATTATGAAGAACTAACGAAGAAGCTTGATGGAACAAGACAAATGAAAGTTGCAAAGGTCAAACCAACCGGCGGGGAATTATAAACAGCGACGCCGGGGAGCGGGAGAACTTAGTCTTGAACTTGGTGCGTTATTACAATGTTAACTGCAGAATACATATCTCTACAGAATCTTAACACAACTTCGTTAATACACGAGGTATAACATAAAGACTCAGCTTTCCAAATCGAAGATATTTCAAACGGAATTTTAACAGCGAATTTCAATTCTTTTACATCTCTCGATTGCCTGCGAACTAAAAGAGATTCATTGTCAGCAAACGTATTATGGACAAAAGCAGCATTAACTTCCTCGGAATTGACTTAATCGGATTAACTACTCCAACTAGATTATACGACACTGAAGTTTTCATCGCCCCTGCAGTAGTTAGTGATTTTTCTGTTACATCATCGACTTCACAAAGACAATTGCAACAAAACTCGGAATGAAGAACTGGCTTCACAAAGACAATTACAACGAAACTTGGAAAGAAGTAGTCTATCTATCTACCAAGGCTTTGTTACGTAAGTAATCTGATTTTCAAGTAACCGAATACCCGGACATAAATAGGTCTACTTAGGACGAAGTTGAAGTAAGGTCATAACTTTTATTGTCCTCCCTCTTAGTCACGTCGTAACTTTTATTCAGGTTTCATGTTACGCTGACCCTGATCTTGACATAAATGAAGTGGGCGACGGCCTACCTAGTATATAATATAAAATAATAGTGTCATAACATTTGCGAATATGTCTTATCTGTTACAGATTTTTGTTCTGTTCCTGACGACAATAACACATTACCATACACTACACTACATTTAGGTGAATCTTCATCATCATATAATGCGATTTATATAACATGATTTATATATGTACCTATATGACCACTAATTGCATACATGCTTGTCGGACCATATTGCAACAATTTATCAATTGTGGTCTCGTAATTAGTAAGTACTGCGCAGGTAACTATTCTATTAGTGCAATTAAACGTGTACTCGTCATCAGCCAGGTCACAACGAACGTAATTGTGGCAAATTAAGCTCATCAGTCTGTTACCCAGCTAAACACTACTCTCAATTGTCTGAATGGAATATTAAATGACACCTACACGAAATAGTAACAAAACGTCTAGAGGGAAGCGTCTAAGTAGTCGCAATAAAATTTATCCAATTTATGTGCCAGCCGTCTGGAGCGATTGTCACTTTGTCTTTATTGATTTGTGTAGACAACAAAAAATTGGATTCGCCCAAACATGTTTCTGTTTGTTTGCCTTTTATAAATACAAAAATGATCCATTCGAACTCAAACTTCAAAGTCAAAGAAGTTGTTAAAAACTACATCTCTTTGTGTTTTTCCATCCACTTAAACAATAGCTTTAATGACGTACCACCTCTATAAGTATTGTAGTCGGCAAACTTTTAAAGAAAACAAATCGGATTCCCAGTGACAAAAATATTCATCCTCAATATTTTTCCATAAGACAAACGGATGGTGAGCCACTCCTAAATACAATATTCTCGTCAGATATGAAAACAGAAATAATTTGTATTTCCTGGGGAATTACTACCAAATGGATTTATTGTAATATAAAAAACAAAAGATCGGCGTCGCAGAAGGAAATTCGCCAATATCACAGAAAACAAGCCAAGGGTGCAATTTCTTTTTGGAAACAATCACTCAAATTGGGTCAAGTACGTGTAGGTGAACATTTTACACCCGCTGTGTTTGACGCCAAGAATATAATTATTACGATGTAACCTAATTTTGCCATTTGGCATGACGATGGACAAAGAGATGGTTCTTGAGCGGTGTCCTATTTCGATGAAGAACACATAGGTCGGATTATATTAAATAGGCCTCAATATTATATAGCAAATTGATGAGAAAGATAAGATAAATGTGTGTATAATAATGAATGACATATTTGTAACTGTAAGGGAGCAACCAATCAAGTAAGGCGTATAGTCTTTTGTTCAGAGACTCGAACAGAGAGCGGTGCCAAAAAGGCCAAACCTCTTTTATATGTATGTAGGCGTAATTACAGCTAACCTAAAGCCGATATCTTGCAGAAGCTTTAGACAATCGAAAGCTCAACCAAATGCTCGCGGCCACCCCGAACTCACTACTGAGAGGTATAAAGCCACTTAGTACTTCTAATATCTCGAACCGGGGTGGCTGAGCACATAGTTGTTTTGAAGGAACTATGTTTACCACAATTTCAGTAAGGAAATGGATTATGGAAAAAAATAAAAAAACAAAATTAAAAAAAAAATAATAATAATATTTGGATAGATATTATAATCTTCCAATTACCTGTTCTATTATTTATTTATTTATTTATACTTCATGTACTCTAGTGGTATATATGCGAACTTAATGCAACATGGCATTCTCTACCAGTCAACCTTTGGTTTAAAAGAGAGGCTGAGGTAGCTGTGCACAATAAATTGATAAATATTACTAATAGAATAAATTATCATTAAATTAAGTGGCTTTATGTGTTTGATCATGCACTGAATAACCAACAATATATGAAAAATATGCAAACATAATTACTTGGAAATGGACTATTAATCTAGTCATTAGTATAGTCATTATTTACTCTAAATCAGACTGGATTAAATTCCAATATGAATATTATCCTACAAACATTTATCACGGAGATAAATATATTAGTTAACTATTTTGAAATATAGATAGCGAACTGAATCTGAAATCATATTGGCGAGTTCTTATTGTTAGGTTAGTCGATATCAAATGTGGCGAGATGCCAACATCGCTTGCTACATCTCATTGGAGCTGAACTGTTACCCTTTAGACAGAGCTGAATAGAGCCGAGCCTTAAATCAGCTTCACGAACAAAACTAAAAGAATTTATTCAGCAAATTCGTGCGAAACAAAAAAGTACCGTTTCTTTGTAAATCCATGGCCATTCTACATATCTGTGAAGAGAGAGGCAGGCTTGAGTACCCTCTGGATCGGCCGCGTAGGATTTAACGATGTCAGACTTATCGATAAGCTCTATACGAGGACTTCCAACAGAGGTTTAACTATAGATATATCGCCGTCGCCTACCTGTGTGAAGTTTCAAGTCCTTTTAGTTTAGCGAACTTCGCAGACAACATTGCTGGCTTATGTTACCTTATGGCTTATCGTAAGTCCTGCTAGGTTGGTGGGATTGTTCGAAAGCGTTATCGTGGCCCTGGAAAGCAAAGGGTAACTGAAAGAACCCGGGTGGGGCTTAGTCAGTAAAAGTCTGACAAGCCCTCTCGCCCATCATTTGATGATGATAAATGGCGTACCATAAGTATCTACTTATCCTTAGAAGAAAAGAAAATAAGCAAAATTTATTAAAATTATTTCATAATTTATTCTAGTACCGTAAAACGGGGTGAAGAGAGACAAAACTTTAGTTTGGTTTTTCTCTTTGATACTATAATGTCGGCCTCTAACAAAGCATCGGTGTTTTAGAATAACAATTCATTAATAAATTGATAAAGTTAAATGCTGCAAAAAAATATTCAAATATCGAGAAAGTACCCTTTGAAAGTTTTGTCTCTATTCACCGCATTTTACCCGGTTTAAAAAAACTTTTCAAATTAATTGAAAATTGAATCGTGCTCTAATTTTGTGTTACAACGTCCTTTGTGTTCAATTCACAATTTGATGGACAAAAAAGATGAAGAATAAAATTGTACATTTAGATTGAAACATATTCACGATTTATGATGAATATTGATTGAAGTCGACGAATATAGCGTTTATTTTGATATACGGGACATAGCAACACAATTGGAGTAGGCGCTAAATATGAATATTTTTCGTCTCTTTTGAGTAATCTGATAGATTATATTTATATACAAATAGGTTTCAAAAAACCCACGTGTTTTTTTCGTCAATTTGAACTAGACGAGGCCGATGTTTCCGCTGATTACCCTGAGAAGAAACACCGAAACAAACTCAGGGGTTAAAATCTCTTTTAACGACCACATAGCAAACATGTAATGTTGAAAACATATGAGAACCATGAAGATTAGTGTCTTAAATGGTGTTTTGAGGAACACACACAGATTTGACCGGATTAATCCAGTTAGAGCAAGCATTAGTCAATATTCGTGTAGCTCAATTCAGGACTACTAAGGAAATCAACTTTTATTTCTTCCATACCATTTGTTTATTTATTTATTATTAGGATCGCCAACATTACATGCACTTGGAATTTACAGATTCATTATATAACACTTTTCAAATGATGCAACACATAATGACAATCACAACTGTTCATACATAATATCTATTATTGCTGTAATATTGAAATATTGTAACGACAACCACTTTTTTTTTAAAGAGTAACCATGGAATTTCTTGCCGGTTCTTCTCCATAGGAAACGACCAATTTGGAACCGTGCACTAGCTTCTGACGTTTTATAAGTGCCCTTGTAGGCCTATGTGAAATTACTGGGACCAGGGTTATCCGAAAGGGCGCTCGAGCCCCGGTATGAAGGCTTGAAGGAACGCGATGGGTTTTTTAGTCAGTAATAGTCTGACACTATCTCCTGCTCCGCCCAAGAGCGGGGGTTGTCATAGGATGATTTTTCCCTTCGGAAAAAAGGCCTATGTGAAATAAAATATTTTATGAATTTTGAATTTTTGACAAAATGAACACAAAACATTTGATTTTAAAAGACTTAATATTAGTTAATTATCTTTGTATTAAATATCAAAGCAAAAAATATCTAATAATTAGAATTTTGTCAGTAACAATAATACTAAAACAACCACTGTGAAGAGACATAATATAAGAAACATTTTTAGTTTTAACAACATGCCTACAGGAATATCACAATATTATTTCTTTGAAGATCTATTTTGAGAAACCACTTTACTATCACAAAACTTTATTCTTTCTTGAAGCTGACTGATGTGTTTTGTTTTCGCTTTGTTTCTTTATGATCTTGTTTTGCATTAAAAAGATACTAACTTAAACTGAAGGTTCTTTTTTCTTGGCATCTTTCTTCAATGTACAAAGACCAGCACAGATCTTGAGCGGTCGGCGTCAGAGTGGGGATCGCTTTGCGCATTCCATACATTGGCGAGCCAATCGTCGTCGTGGTTAGATACGTGCAGCAAGCGCAGGGAACGAATGACGAGTGACGTCTATGATACAGTGGCGCCAATCACTCACCGCCCCGTTCAATTTAAATTACTTTAAGTTATTGAGTGAGGTACCTAAAAATTTTTGGATATAGGCCTCCTCCTACCTCTTCCAATTATGCCTAATCACTGGCTTGCCGGAACCGAGCCAGTTCTGTGAACTGAGCGATGTCATCTGCCCACCTGCGGCGCGATACTTTAGTCTAAGGGACGATTTATCAGCAGTCAGATAAGTTTTACTTAAGGAATAAAAATGATGGAGGTTTCGACCACGCGAACATAGAAAATGATCCCAAGGGAACCATCCTCGGAATAAAAAGTATCCTACATGCTACTTTATGACGTGTTCTACTCGTGTACCTTTCATCCAAATCCATTCAAATGTTTAGGCGGCGGTTCTACTGAGGCGGAGTGAAGCGGTGCGGATCGGGGCTGAGCTGTGAAAAGAGGTAGGTGTTTCCACTGAAGCGGAGCGGGATGAGCGGAGCGGAGCTTATTCTTTGCTTATTCGCCTCCTGCGAAATGAATTAATATGCGCGTGAGTGAGCCGCCTCGCTCCGCACTGCCCCTTTCCGCCCCTTTTCGCTCCGCGTCGCTCCTCTCTCGGCGCTAGCCTAATATAGCCCGTTTTCTCGTTTCAAACAATGCCGCTCCTCTCCGCCAATGCTGTTTCCTTTGAAGCGGAGTGGAGAAAGGGTTGTGGTGTTCAAACCATGTGATTGGTGTATCGCGGCACAGCTCGTCTCCGCTCCGCCTCTGTGGAACCGCAGCCTTAAGCGTGAAGTAGTAACCAACACACACACACAAACGTAGGTACTTGCATATAAAGTTTAGCCTTTATATACGTGTGTGATAAAAAATAACAGATTATTGAAAAAATTGACCTTGGTTTAAAATTCGATCTCATTTTAACGGTCCTCTTTAAAGAATGTGGCGTGGCAACACTAGCCGAGTGCGGTACACAGTGGGCTACAAGGCCACGCGGAACTGGTCGATTTGCAAGTGACATTAAACAGCCGATCGCCTTCAGATCTCGATCACTTACACTCACCGACACACCACACCATCAGGAAGATTAATACCAACTCGCTTTGATGCCCTTTGCGAAACGAGAACGTACCTGGAACAAATAAGATCTTTTGTTATTAAATGTTGAAAAGATAAAGCTTGTGATGTCTATAAAATTGTTTTTTTTTTTTGCCTGTTTACTCAGCTACAAACAAAATTGTTATATAGCCTGTAGGTACTTTTTTGCTTTTTGGCGTTTGTAAAACATTCAATAAAAAAACTCCCTGGGCAACAACTTCGTTAAAAGAAATATAAAACATTCAGCTATCGCTGGCAGAAGCTAATGTAATATTAAAATCAATTAAAAAATTGTTAAAGTTTCAACTGTCTATATAGTATTACCCCAATACAGAAACAGTTGAAACTTTAACTTCTAAATTCGAAATTGGTAATTTTGTGGTAGGCGGCTAATAATTTAGAATAATAATAATTTAGAACTAAAGTAAACATCATCTCTCATCATTCATATTCATTTCATCATTATTCATCTCTTTCCTTAATAATTCTTGAAGTTGATATAAATGTAAGATATGGAAACAGCCTGGATCTCATGTCACCGGGAATCCTAGGCCCGTATTAATAAACGATGCTCAACTCCGTCCCCAAGTGTGATATCTTTGATCGTATAATACGATGACAGAAGCTCAAGATCTTTGCTAATTAATAAACACATGAGTACAAGATCTCAGTTACCAAGATCAGCTCCTCAATGCGTACTTAAGCTTTGCTCACGTGAACGATTACCTACGTCATATTGGCCGAAGTTTAAAATAAAATACCTTTTAATGGGAATATAAAATATCTAATCTTGATCAAATCTTTTTTTTTTTAATTACTTGGCAATCCAAAAGGATTTGAAGCATTTCTTACATACATTTTTGATAAACGATATCGCAAAGGCCATAAAATAGCATAATAGTAGGTACTCTCTATTTAGTCGTAATACCTAATTAATTCGACTCAAAATATTTACAAACTCAATGTTTCGCGCTACGATAATCACGACCTCAAGTCCCGGTCGGTCTACAAACATGATCTGGCAGCTCAAGTACAGAGATTGTTGTAAATTTAAGTTTCGAGTTTCGTTTATTAATCAGACAACACTCGGCTGATGCCGTAAACCTAAGCTGAGCTTGAGCTCGAACTTGAGGTTGAGCTTAAGCTTGTGAATCTCGTTTATTAATACGATCAAGACCTCAAGCTTGGTATTAAGTGCGAGATCTTGAGCTAAGGAACGTTTATTAATACGGGCCCTAGTGTGAGTTCCAGGAAACAAACTTATATAAATGTATCTTCTGTAATAATAAATTATTCTTATTCTTATAATTAAATATATATCAGACGTCACGTCGTTTAGACATAAGTGTAGACCTACAATGCATTTACACTTTCCAACCGACACCGTCCATACTTTGGTTACACTCTTACTCGATTTTTACAGCCATTAAGTACCTGTAAATAACTGAAGCTCTCCTTATGATCATCGTTTTCCTGTTCTTTTCCCGCGTTATTTGGGGTTGGTGCAGTACGTTCTTCTCTTTCATTCTGTCCTGTCACCAGTCATGCTATCACTCACTTAAATAACAAAGTTATGAAGAAATAGAAAAACTATTAACTAGCTACCTCAACTTAGTAATGACAAGTCATCATCACCATCATTTCCCACTGCTGGGATTCAGGCCTCCTCTCTAGGAGAGGGAATGACAAATACATACATCTAAACCTTTCTAAATTCACCTCATACTCATCACACACACACCATCACACACAGATACACATACGCAAACCCACACTGCTATTATTGCAACCAACTACGTAGTCATCTGTAATTCATATACCCATTTTTTTTAACCTTTTAACCGCTTACGTCGGATATATACGACAAACACTTTCGCATTTATTCCGCTAGGGTCGCATATCCACGACCAAATAATCCATCTCGTTAGTTCTTCTGTCAACTATGGGGATTGAAGAGCTAAACGAGATGTACCCTGTCGCAAAAACACGACTCTGGCGACTAGGAAACGAAAACAGTCGTCGGATCAATCCGGCGCAAGCGGTTAAAGGGTTAAGCATACCTATATATGAATATGAATTTCTGGAGGAACCGACTCTCAAGTCTCAGGCAATAAACCTACTTCGGGAGCCAGGGAACCTGTTACTGTGCACCTACAATGTACTCTTCTTCTTCCTGCCCTTATCCCATATTACTTGGGGTCGGCGCAACACGTTTTCTTCTTCCATTCTATCCTGTCACCCGTCAAACTATCACTAATTCCCTTTTCTTTCATATCACTTTTCACACAATCCATCCATCTTTTTTTTATATATTATGAATAAAGTTATATGTTTATTTAAAATTCTAACTCCCTTTGACTTCGGAACCTCTCCTTACGATAAATCCCCAAAAATATGAAACCAACAAACGCATCCCAACAATATGTTTCAATATTTTCACCTCCTCTATTTTTGCTGACCCAGAAAAAAAAAACTGAAAACAAAAAACAATAGCTATGTCAAAAATACTAACAATCCACGCGGGAACTAGAGTGGAGCGATCCATCAATAACCCAATGAACGGTAAAATTCAAACTTAACTGCGGTTACAGGAACTTTTAAATTGAACTTGTTGTTTTAAAAAGAACCAATTCAGTGTTTTCTAATGCCACACAAGGCCTTCCTTGGGAAGTGGGCTAATCGTTACTGTGTCTGAGCAAGGTGAGTTTTTGAGATGAGGTTCTCGACGACATCTAAATTAATAAACGCTTACATAATTATATGCATCGTTAAATTTTAATCGTTTTAATCCCGTCGAGGGTCGATCCGGTACATGAAACACTATCGATTTGTAAAGATAAAATTTAAAAATAAAGTACCTTTTTTTTAAAACTCGTATTAATTTACGCATGCACGAAATTAATTTCTTTAAGAACGTTTGTACGCAACGCCGACTATTAACTACAGGACATTGAACTCGCTCAGCTGACGTTTTCTTAAAGAAATTAATTTCGTACATGCTTAAATGAATACGAGTTTTGAAAAAAAAGGTACTTTATTTTTTAATTTTTGTTTGGTTCCTTCAAACTGTAAAAAAATCAAACTTCTAAGTTAACGAATAAAAAAGATACGGCCATTTATGTCGCAAAAAACGGATATTTTGATACTCTCAAAGATTTAAACTTACAGGGTACTTCCAGTTGACCCAGAATCGTGGAATTTGGCATAAAACAAGGTCTTAGAACACAGGTATAAGAATAAATCTGAAAACAGTTTTGTTATTAACAACGTGAAAAAAAAAATGCAATTCGGAAAAATCTTCGAGACTCTTTTCGGGAATGGTAGTTTGCAAGGAACCCTCAGTGCGCGAGTCCGACTCGCTCTTACCCAGTTTTTTGTTTATGGGAGGTAACCTCTGGAAGTACTGGTCCGATTTACCTCTGGAGAGATTTTAGGTACCTCTGAAATTTTATGATAAAAAGCTGACCCTGAGTGACATACGCCACTGACAAAAGCTAGTGTTACATAAATAGGTATTTCATTCCAAATATTTTTTTCACAATTATATGTTATTAAAATAATTCAAATAGGTACAAACTTTGAAATAAAAACAGAATTTTCCAAATCAATTCACAAATGAAAGAATTCCGAGGAAACACAAAAAAAATGCAACCGAATAAATCGAACCTCCTCGTTTTTATGAAGTCGGTTAACATGGGACTATGGCCTAGACCATGACGTTTAAAGTAAGATTGTTTTAATCTTGTTTTAGTGTGCGTAAGAGACAGAGTTAAACAGGTTGTCTAGCGCCATCTCTTACCCACACCGAAACAAGATTAAAACAATATTACTTTGAACGTCATGGTAACCCCGATGGTCGGAAAAATGGTGAGTTGTGTCCATCGTACTGATAATGACCGTTAACAGTATTGTTAATTGGATTAAATTGGTGATTAGCCCGGTGGACGTTTGCAGGGTCGATCTGAATGAAAATACCTACCTACCTACCTATCGCTTCCATAATGAACGAACTGATTGGTTAATCAATCCTGATCAAAACATAGCATTCACGAGTGAGCATAGAACAACGGATTTCCAGCTCGTTTGCATTTACGTATGAGCGGTCTTGTGGTCGGCGAGCAATGCGTAGCTCGCCGTCTGACCGCCCGGTAACGGTCCGAGCCGAGCCCAAGTCGTCGACGGTGCGTATTGTTAAAAGATATCAGCAAATCATAATGGCCCAGAAGGTTCTAAGCCTACTGGGGCCACGGGCAGTGTGAGAGTGAGACCCGGGGCCCTGGAACGAAGGCAAAGAAGGAACTAGGAGTTGGTTTTAGTCAGTATAAGTCTTACACGCTATTCCGCCTCGCCCAATGACGGGTGAAGTCATTGGAAGATTTTCCCACCCAAAAAAAAACCATCCATGCATTTTTGTTATGATAGGAAATCATCAAATAACATCTGCAGCTCGAAGTTGAGCTAGAGAAAGTGTCTAAATCCTACTCATTAGTGATGTAACGAATATTCGCATACGAATTCGCGCAAATATTCGCACCTTTTTACATCCGCATTCGAATTCACAAGAAACAAGCGAATATTTGGCAATTTTTTCGACAAAAAAAGGTATTTAAGTATTAATGGCGAATATTATTCGCCAACGCGAATATATTCGCGAATATTCGTCAAAATGTATCATTCTTTACATTACTTGTATTATCATTCTATATCCGTTCAATCAATAATTAAATACCTTTTTGTTTGACAAAAAAAACTGCCAAATATTCGCATGTTTCTTGTGAATTCTGCGAATATTCGCGAATGCCAATGCGAATATTCGTTACATCACTACATTCATGTTTCTTCAGATGTATTATCTAGAGCCGTGGTGACTCTTTTTATAAATCCCGCAATAATATGGATGCTGAGATAAAGTTTGATTTATATAACTCTGGGTAGAATAGAATAAACTTTATTGTACACCAAAATAGTAACAATTTCACTGAAACTTAATCCTATGGATACAATGGCGGTCAATGGGTGAATGGTGGCAGGTATTTAGGTATTATAGAATAAGTAGACCGCCGACATCATATAATTGTGATAAGATCAAAAGGATTATCATCATAATATCAAAACACTAATATTATAAAGGCGAAAGTTTATGTTGGTTACTTCTTCACGCTCGAGTGGTTGGACGAATTTGGATGAAATTTGGCATACGATACGGTGACCTCTATCATCTTCAAAGTCATCGAAATGGCTTATAAGCCAATAGATTTATCATCACCACTGCCCCCTACAGCTCTCAAAACGCTGTGTTCACCACTGCTCTCAAAACGGTGAAAGAAAACATCGCGAGGAAACCGGCATGTCCTAGGCTGTGCAGGTATAACCTAGCGTGTACCTTTTTTTTTATCGTGTACCTTAAGATCTGGCCACGACATAGACACCAATACAGTTTATTTTTAACATATAGGGACCGCTCGCAATTAAAGTCTACATTGTTTCTAACGATGATGTCAGCCATCAATGGCACTGTTGCAACGCATGATACGCAGAACTAAAAACAAATGACACACGATTACTGAGAAACTTTCTAAATTAAGAATGAATTGCTAATTTTAGCATGCAATGATTCGGTACCGACTAATGGCCTAGATAAGTCTTATTATATTTTAGGTGGAAAATCATCCAATGAATTCTCCCGCTCTAGGTGGAGTGAGGGCATATCGGACTTTTACTGCAAAAAACACACACTGTATAATTCAGTTGCCTTTAGGGTTTTAAGATCACGGGTTTCCTTTTCAGAAAATACCCGCGGCCTTTCGGGCATCGGCCCTGTCAGGCCCTGTCCCTATGGTTTGCTGATATTTATTTGAGAAGCGCATTGTCGTGCTACCACACGTTCTCGACGACTTGGGCTCGGTCCGAATGATTACAGGCCGGACGGTAAGCTACCTATTACTCGTCATCTGCATGACAGCGCCAACCGTGGCTGGTAGTCTAGATAGCTCTACAGCCACTTTAAGGGTAGCACTAGATGCAGTGGACTGCTGGATCGCTGGGCTATTGTGTTTTTCGAAAGACTTACCGCTGCCCTGGAACACAACGGACAACGGACAACAGAAGGTACACAGGTAGGTTTCAGTCATTAATAACCGGACTACCCTCTCGCTTCATCTAGAACAGTTTTTTTTTTTAATCTTTATTTTTTTTTTTTATCTACACGGATACGTCAACCACATTGTACCTTAAACTCTATTTACACACATAAACATAAAAATATTCTTATTTTATAAAATAAGAAAAATACTACTACTGACTTAACATCAGTAAAAAATAAATAAACTATAATACAAAAATAAATGTAGTAGTTTTTATTGTACAGTAGTTAGTTGTTATCTGTTCACGCGGTCCCGGCGGCAATGAATTCAATACTTGGTACTTCAGTGCTAAATAAAAAACCTGAGTATCTGAAATAGATATGAACTTGAACTACTGAACTCTGAACTCACAAATCATAAAATTAAAAATACCATATAAATTCTTTTAAACATCATGATTTAAAAATATGACGTAATTCCTCAACACCATCTGTTAATCAAATTAAGAACTAATTTAACATACTCCATCTATGAGCAAAATTATGAACTAATTATACGGTGTTATAACATAAACAGAGTGAGAAGTTATTCGATGATTTCCCACCAAAAAAGCACTAAATGTAAGAACAAGTTATTGTCGTGGATAAAATGGGAAATATTGTATACAAAATATAACAAAATCCACGACATTCAGAATAAGGACACACGATCAAAGTGGCAGAATACCGTAACATAAAATACAGGCATATCAACTCAAGAATAAGAAGTAATATCATAGTTTCTGACACGTTCTTATTTTATTAAACCTTTTCCCTTTTCTTCAAGTATTTGCTTTCTGAATATCTCGGGGCGATACTTACCACAAGGTCAGATTATATCATTGTGGGCAAACGTTCGGTATTCAGGATATTTGCCACAAGAATACAAATAAGAAATACCTTGAGATACATTTACGATGTAATGATACATTTTGTTTTGAAGCCTTTTTATAGGCTCGGGCTTGAATACGTACTATTTCACGTGATGGCAAGCGACGATGCGGACGGCGATGGAGCACGCTTGCTTAGAGGTAATCCCATTTACTTTTAAATCTCAACTCCGTGTTACCGAAATCACGGCTGTTTCAATAATTCCACATATTGTCCAGTTGTGCAGACCCTTGACATATAAAACTACACCAATGACTTAAAGACCTCTAGTTTGAAGCTATCAGGAAACAGACTCCAACAGGGAATTCCACTTCTGAGTTTCGATACATTTCATTCTTAATTCTAAGTATGTTGCTATTAGAGATACCAAAGCTGTTAGGAGTCCTTTGAACACCAACACTTGCTTCAACACACAAAGAGTTCTGAGCCGGCAAAACCCTGGCTTCTCAAGGAAACCGTTTCATTTTCCATAAAATATGCAATTCAAAATCTAATAATGTTTTATTTAAAACTAACCAATAACCATTGTTATTCTCAACACGCACTGCTATGTATATTCAAGATGAGGATGAACGAATTTACTTTTTGAAAAAAAAAAACACATTTGCTTTTAAAATGACATTGCACATTTGACTGACAAGTGACAAACCATAGGCAACCCAAACGTCCTATATACGACTATTGTGCCAGGCTGAGGTTACAACGCTATATGTAGATTGTAGTTACTTTGAATTATTCACATAAATAAGACAGAACATAACAAACAAGTACCAATTTAGCTTGCTTCGAACGAGCATAAAATTTAAGTGAGAAGATACCCTATTTGGTCTATTAAACATCATAGCAACGCCTTTGATTTCACGTGACAACGGAATATCAATAACCAGAATCTGAAGATCATTCGTCACTTTGAAACGTGATTGATACATTATTATTTAAGCACCCTCAAACAAATTTAAACTGGTACGCTGGTCTCGTGGTTGCAGACTGTTAAGCGTCCTAGGTTCCAATTCCCTGGCCGGGCGAAAATTGCTATTGAGTTCTTTCTGTCAAGAATTACTCAGTAGCTGCGCGGAGTTTGGAAATTGGTGATATGACACCCACGTGCCTCTGAAAGCACGTAACTCTCCGGTCGGCTCGGATTGCCAATAAGGAACAAAAAGTACACCAGTATTTGTACATACGCTTGTGCACTATAACATCTTATTCGTAATTGGTAATTTCTTTTTTAAAATTGGACACTTTGATCGAAATTCGATCCGAAGCATTACAAATTTTGACTAACGAAGAAATCATATAATATTTTTAGACGATTTCTCGAAGCAAGTTCTCAAAAAAGAAAAGAAAAACCACATTGAGTGCATACGCGATTTAAAAATACACTGCATCTTAAGCCTTGAAATAGGGACGCGAGTACATTTTCTTCACGATATTATTCAACATCTGCGGTGAATATATCGAGAGCAAAGCTCCCCAAGTGCTTGAGAGTACTAGAAGGTATTACTGGTATTACTATGGAGGGCTTAGGGATAACTTGCGGAACGAATATGATACGTAACATATTGCTGAAGATAAGAAGACGAAACTCAATGCTTCTCGAAAGCCATAGATAAGCCATAGATAGATTATTAAGTTGGAATATGGAGGGAATATTTGCCAGTATTAGGTGTGGAAATAGCCTGGCAGTTAAAAATGCTCAGCGCATTGGGTAATCAGCCGATTCCACGCTGTTGACTGCCTAATATTGCAACTACGGCATAAGCTATTCTCATATGCATAATAATACCTGTACATAAGGTGCTAGCTAGCTAGTGACAAATAATTTGATTTTATTATTTCTATCATCGTCCCCAAATACCTGCTGTATATGTCTAATAAATATGTTTTATGAGTTAAATAATGTTAACTTTGTATACTATAGTATAAATTCTACTTTGAGACCTTAGTCGAACTATCCGTAATTTACTCAGCGTTGATCCAGAATCTCTCTCTCTCACTCAAAATTTTGAGAACCTTCAGTGAGAGGCTCTCTTTGTAGTCTCTTCAAATTGTAGTATCCATGTTTTAATTAGTTGAGTACTCGGTGCTTTATTTACGTAACGTAATTGATAAAAATGAGTTTTCAATGTAACAGCAGAATTAGTTTTTTTGTTAATTTCGCTTGAAAAGATAGCGACAGAATCTATAAATTTAAACTAACTACTAATAGCGTTGATAAAGTCGAAACAGCTATCGAACCTTTCAACTAGTTTATTCACCTAGCGGCCAAGTAACAAAAACCACACTTTGCTGAGACTGAAAACGCGAAATACACAAAATGTGATACCACTAACACATACTACTAAGTGAATAGCCTTTAGACTATTCAAGAACTATATTGCGCGCACATGGGCTACGTACGCCGAACTGGGTGCGTCAGTCTCCATACATTTTATATAGCCACTAAGCTTGCAGTGCTTCATTAGATCCACGCCACGCAACGCCACACAACGCGCCGCCACGCACAAATCAGACATGGTCTAGTGTACTTCTCGCTTAAAACGTATAATTAAAACAAAAATATATATTTATATAAATATATAAATATATATATATATATATATATATTTATTTATATATATATATATATATATATATATATTTGTTTTATATAAATATATATATGGTGAATATCCCACCCACACGCACAAAACGTTTTGGGAACACATTCATTGTGCGTGCGGCTAGGGAGTGGAATTCCTTGCCGGAGTCTGTGTTTCCTGATAGCTACAACCCGGGAATCTTTAAGTCGAGAGTGAATAGGTTTCTTTTAGGTAAGCGCGTTCCATCGTCGACCGCATCGTCGCTTTCCATCAGATGAGATAGCGGTCAAGCGTGAACCTATCAACAATAAAAAAAAAACAAATCGCCAAGTTACAGAATATACATACACTCGTATACAAAAATAACGATTGAATTCTCAAAAACGAGGTTTGCGTTTGGAGAAACTTACGCGACCCCCCCATCGCTTCAGGTTGCTCAGAAGGTAAAAAATAATAAATTTAAAATGACTTTCGGGACACCGAGAACTAAAAACATATCGTCAAATAGGAATACAAGTCTTATGAGCAAAACGAAATGGAAAGGCTGATGTTACGAGATTATAACATTAACTCCACCACCAACGATTGCATCACTGCTTACCATCAGGCGGGATCGCAGTCAAGTACTAGTTTGTAACAGATAAAAAAAAAACTAATTCTATGGAAGCGAAACCTGAATCAATCATGCTTTTGCTTTAAGGAAAACGATACTAGTAGGAAAACTTGTGATGGAAATGGTGTGTTGGATACTATTGTAGGCAACGTATCATTTACTGACTGGCCTGTTGGTCTAGTGGTTAGTGGCCCTGACTGTTATGCCGGAGGTCGTGGGTTCGATTCCCACCCAGGACAAATGTTTGTGTGATGAGCACAAATATTTGTTCTGTGTCTGGGTGTAATTTATCTATAATATGTATGTATTTAAAAAATATATAAGTATGTTTATCAGTTGTCTAGTTCTCATAACACAAGCTTTGCTTAGCTTGAGACTAGACAGCGTTGTGTGACAGTTGTGGAATATTATTATTATTATATTTGTGTTGTACCTGATACCAATCATATTGATGTTGTTGAGAACAATAGCAGGAACTTGTCTGTGTGTGTCAGCCTATTAAGGAAGATACGTCAGTGTAAACCTAGTTTAGGTTGGGGTATTGTATTACCTAGTAATTGGGTTGTGGAGATCAGAAGACAAGCTCTATGTAACCATTTCGATATCCTGCTGCCCGAGCTGCGAGATTGTTGGCAAGAGTTACCGTGGTTCTCACAAAAGGCAACTGAAGCAACTCTGTGGATTTTAGTCAGTAAAATTCTGAGACATCCTCTCATTTTACCCAGAAAGAGAGAAGTCATTCGAAGCATCTGGGTAGACTGGAAGCCGACCCCAACATAGTCATGACATAAGACCCTTAAAAAATTGAAATAATCTAAAACTTGGCGTCGAAAAACATCTGCGTCGCTGTCGACTGGTAAAGTGCTTAATAGACTGGGGGCATTACCAGGCTGTCGGATGGTAATGTGCCCAAAAGATTGGCGGTATTGCCCGGTATTACCACGCTGTATGGCAATGCATAATCCTCTATCAAAGGCAAAAGAACCCTTGGGCACGTGAATCGTCAACAAGGCATTTAGACAGATCTATCATTTCTGAGGACTCGGACCCTACGATCCGTAAGTTTCAACCGCGTGACGGTATCTGTTTCAATTCTGGATGTTGATGCTGAAGATCTCCAAGAGAGGAACTGTTTTATCAGAAAAATATACAGTGTAGAAGAAACAGCAATCCATAACCAGTCACCACAACTTTAGTAAATGATTCTATACAGCCCAGTGTTGGAATGTTTTGTCGCCGATTTACCTACCTAATTTTTACGATATTTTTTCCATTACGGTTCTTCTTTAATGTATGTGAATAAAGTCGATAAAATGATGATTTCTACCCTTGTGTTTCTCATTACATCGTTATGATTTCTCTTGTTAGTCGATAAGGAAAAATATTTGATCGCAGACATCGCCGGATTGGGTACCTATATCTTTTATCTGCTACAGTGATTTCGATTTGAAGATTGAATAGCAAATCGTATTAAGCATAAGAAATTATTTCTGTTTGTTCGATCTTATTGGGCCTTTTCAGAATATTTTGTTGATTTTTGTTCGGTAAAATATTGATATTATTTGTAATGTTTTCAATTATAAGAAGTTATTGTTTTGTTTTGTCTTTCTCTGAACACTGATACGAATAAATAAAGAACTATGTTCACATGTATTAGAAATAAAGTCTCTCTTGATATAAGTCCCTATTAAAAATGAACTCATGAAAGTATGTACACTAGGCTGCAAAATTCCGGGTCCCTATTAAAAACTGTTTATAGTTTCTTATAAATAAGAGAATTTGTAAAACTGTATTATTTTGTAAGTAAATGACAGATTAATGCATAAAAAAAACATAAAACGTTATATGCGTTATTTAGTTTTAATCAAATCTACACTAATATTATAAATGGGTAGGTACTTTGTAATTTTGTTTATAAGTTTATTTTTTTGTTTGTAGGAGGTAATTTCTGAAAGTGCTGGTCCCATGTTTAAAATTTATTCACCGATAGAAAGTTGCTTTATTCCTGAGTGACTTAGGTAATATTTTATGTTTCTATTACTAAATAAAAACACTTCTTAGCAAAATGATCTTGAAAGAAAAAAAAAACCTTTTCTTTTAATTTTGAATTTTAACATTTTAAATTGGAATTTGTCTTTTAAGCTGTAACAGAGATTTCATACAATCTCTTTGGATATTTATAATAAGCAATAATAATCTACATGTAACATATAATTCATACGGATTATCTATATCATTATATACAAATAAATTGTGAGGTATCACAATTTTTCTATGTGAGCCGTTATTTTTGCGACCCAGTGTGTTTTCTATTGTGAGACTGCTGAATATCAAAGATTATTGAACAGGGAAAGTTCCATTGAATGTTCGAATAAATTAGACCGATAAATACGCGTAACAACTTTCGATTTCAATACGACCAAATGAAAAGAACATTTCTACTTGGTTCGTATTTCTAAAGGACATGATCTAAAGTAAGTTAGGCAACAAAGGACATTACATAACATAATGATGTTAAAATATGAACAGAGTTACTAAAAAAGTCACAAAATCTGTAAAAGATTCTTTATGTGACTCGTACATAATATTTTTCCTATCAGATGAATTGTAAATGATCGCGAACTCATAAAATCAGTGTAGTTTTGCGAAAACGACCGATTTTAAAAATGTAAAAAGTCCTACCGCTTAGCATTTAAACGTATAATAGTGATAACAAATCCCCATTTTAACGTCACTTTGCCAATGGTCTCTTATAAATTATTCCCCAACATAAACGTTAGCTAATTACTCTTTAAGACAATGACAATACTAAACTTATCATTTCATATTTCATTGTTTAAAAAGTTCTTTGTTACAACATCCAATGAAATACTACCAACGTTGTATAACAATAAATCAATCATAATAGCTAAAAGATTTTTTGTTTGCAAACAATCCCCATTAATTTGCAACGTTTTAACGAACGCGAGTCTTAAAACTTAAGATTTAAAAGTCAAAACTGTCGTTGAAAGTAAAGTGCTCTTATTTCAAAAAAGCAATTTCTTCCATGAAGACGCAGACGAAGTAAGAAAGTCTGGAGAAACAACTCATGTTTGAAGCATCAATGGACCCCTTTACACTTCAATAAACTGAAAATGACTTTAGCGCGACTCCATTCACCCGTAACTATGTTACTGTAATTGATTTTAAAGGCTTCATGCTATTATTCGGAAACCTTCGCACCTATCAATAAAGTCTATTCTTGTTTGGCACAAGACGTAAATACATTTCGATCAAATTATACAATGTTGTGTGGGTGATAAACTCTTTGGCTCCGGATCTGTACATATACCTTTATTTCTTTAGCAAAACAAGCAAATGGATTACTGAAGGTAAGGTTGTGTAAGAAATATGTTTAATTTTAATTACTGCATATTATTAGATAATTACCGAAATGGAGGATCAAAGAAAAGATATAAAAATTAAGTGCTGACACACAATTTTTCCATCTCACATAACACTAATATGAGAAGTGATAGCGTGAAGGTTGATAGGGCAGAACAGCAGAAAAATATGTTGCGCTAACCTCAAATAACATGGGACCAGGGTAAGAAGATGATGATATTAGATACCGAAAAATAATTCCAATAATTGCTATTGAAGACCAGAAACACATTTAAGAAGCAATAAAACGTAAGAACACAACACTAACTCAAACACTGCATTATACAGCCAGACCTATTAAGAAAATAAATAGCCACTTACGCATTGGAGGCTTAAACATTTAATTTATATTATAATGCAAACGACAATACAGCAGACACGAAAGCATTTCTCATAACGCCCCCGCTGGGATTTAGGACAGCACGAAATTAAGTAAGTCGGGACGTGAACTGCACTATAAAATCCTAGAGTCCTAGACAGTACAGTAAAATGGGGTGAATAGAGACTGGGGGGTGAATAGAGACAAAACTTTAAAGGGTATTTTCTCAATAATTGAAAATTTTTTGCAGCATTTAACTATTTAATTTTTTTAATGAATTTTTATACTAAAAAATCGATGCTTTGTTAGAGGCCGATATTACAGTATCAAAGTGAAAAACCAAACCAAAGTTTTGTCTCTATTCACCCCATTTTACGGTATGAAGGAAAGAGACAACAGTACTCGAGCTTAATAATGATATCTCATTCACAAAGTCGATTACACTTATCTTAGAAGCTACACACGATGATCTTAAGGTCGCCAAATAGGCAATATGCAAGCGGAACGCTGCAGAAACTGTCGTCTATGTAAACGGTTAGATAACCCAGACGCTTCGTTACGCCCCAGAAGCCGTAATAGTAAATTATAACATGGTTCCCTTTCACATGCTCGTAGTAACGTGAAACTGTTCCGGGAAAGATATATCTGTCGAACATTCAAGTTCGCGTGATTCCCACCACTATACCAAGTCTGGTAAAAGAAGATGGCTGAATTTATCGGTTGACTTCGGCCGGCCGTTCGCACCCAATGCGATACGGATTCGGAACAAGACACATTTATAGCTTTGCTATTTGGAGGTATCCTTTGGACAGATTTAGTTTTGTTTCTGTTTGAAGACGGTTGGACGTAAGAGAGCTGCGCTACGGAACAAAAGATAAAAAAGAAGTCCGTCCAAAAATCAAAAAGTTTTGAAAGACAGCTCGAGCCCCGGTATGAAGGCTTGAAGAAATCGTCGACGGCGCGCATTGTTCCCGCGTTTTTTTTTTATGGTGGGAAAAATCATGCATTGACATCCCCCGCCCTTGGGCGGAGCGGGAGGTAGTGTCAGACTCTTACTGACTAAAAGTCCCACCCCGTTCCTTCTAGCCTTCATACCGGGGCTCGAGCGCCCTTTCGGATAACCCTGGCCCCGGTAGGCTTCGACCCAGCTGGGTCTGCTGTTGCTGACAACTCCTTGAGGCACGAGGAGTTGTCAGCAACAGCAGGGGCCCAGCTGGGTCGAAGCCTACCGGAGCCAGGGTTAGTTTCGAAAGAGTAGCTCAAGCCTCGGTATGAAGGAACGAAGGAACAGCGTGGGTTTTTAGTCAATAAGAGTCTGACACTATTTTCCGCTCCGCCCCAGAGCGGAGGTTGCCATTGATGATTTTTCCACCACAAAAAAAAAACACGTCGCGTCATAACTAACGCAGTCAAAAATTTATTCGAATCAAGTATCACACTAATCACAGAGGCGAAAATTCGTGTGTGTGTAAATGTTTGTTACTTCCTCACACCTTAATCGATTTAGATAAAATTATGCACAGGGTAAACCATGTCCTGGAATAGCACATATGATACTTTTATCCCGGGAGGAAGTTCCCTTGGGACAATTATCTATTTTAACACAGACAAAGCCGCTGGCTGATTAGCTAGTCTATACATCTATACATATAAATAAAATTGGAGTGTCTGTTTGTAATATTGAAATAACCTCTTTTTACTACATGCATGCATACTCGTACATTAATATATATACAGTACATACGCCAAAATAACATTTTTTTAGAATTTTTGACTGGACCGATTTTGACGGGACTATGTTTCCTGCCAAAAAATGTCCCGCCGTAGCTGATGTAATAAAGAGTAATTTTAGAAAAAACAAATTCAAAATCCTGTAGTCCACGCGAACGAACAGCTAGTAGCTAATAAATTACCATTGAATTTAGTAACTTACAGAGGAGAATGGTAAAATATATGCTGTGCCAGCCTTAATTAAGGAAAGGTAAAATAAATGACAAAGATGATAATATCGATTGCATTGTGTTACTAAAACCATTTCAGAAAGTTTTTTCCTGAGTTAGCAAACGTAGCCAAAGAATAAGTGCTTACAGAGATACAGAGATACATATCCAAGAAATGTCCGTGACGCTGCATAACCCAAATTGTAGTAGTTATTTGTTGTCCACGCAAGGGATACCCTGCCCACGTCAAATGATGTAAAGTGTACCCGATAGATCAATTTTCAATTCAATTAGGACCACTTTTATAGAGCAGTCTTGTTAGTGCGCCCTTTTTTGGTAGTAAACCATCAAATTACTTACATACTGCTCTGGGTGGAGCGATAGGAAGTATTAGACTATTACTGACTAAAACCCACTCGTGTTCCTTCAGTTGTCCTTGGCGTTCCAGCATCACCATCATAGGCAGTTCAGCTAAATCTCTGTAGCTACACATTTAACTAATCTTTTATGTTTCTCTGTTAGTAAAATTACTAATTCAGTAGTCGCATCCTTTCTAGCCATAAAATCTAACACAAAGTCGATTTATCGTTTATTTGGATCCCGATATAGCCCACAGAATCACCAAACTTAAGTGGAACTGAGTAGGGCTCAATGCTAGCAGAACAGACGATCGATGGGGCTGATAGGTACTGGAGTGGTGACCGCGTACCTGGTAACCCAAGACCTGATGACGGTCGCGTGAAGGCCGATAGACGTGAGACGTTTAGGACCGGTCGTTGTGGCCACACTTGAAGGAGGTGTGTATGATGACCTAGTGGACATCTTTTGGCTGAAATGGTGGTGATAAACTCTCCTCACAAAACTTTCCTCACAAAATTTTCCGCATTCCTCTGCATCACACGCAGATACGATGGCAACCGTTTTCCACACAATTTATTAATATCACATCACCACGTTAGTCGAAATTACGTGGATAAGCGGATCGACTTTTCTAGTTCTATAGTGGTTCCTCATAATGATCACGATTATCGTGGGCGAAGCTCATAAAAGCCTCAGCAAAAACATAATACCTACTGCGCTTATTGTTATTACGGCTTGACAGACTACATCAGTAGCCACAGCATATTGTTACGACAGCATATCTGAACCCGATGCGACGGCCATAACAAAAAATTTACATATTAATTGAAAAATCCCACTTGGTTTACATTCCATAACCCGTAATCCGCATAAAAGAAACAATTTTTGATTTCTGTTTATACTAGGAATCGATTAGTTTGCGTGCTCGACGCTGATATGGCCACCATGTTTATTTTACGTTTTAATAGCACAGCTTATTTTAATTACAAGGGTAATGAAGGGAGTCATAAAAATACTCGTAATATCATCCAGTAGCTAGCTCATAAACTTGATTAACCTAGAGATATTTACATTTGTCAGTTTTAATGTCCGCGTTAACAGCGTATCGCATTACATTATCTTCTAATTTATTCCGTACATCAATTATGTAAATGATATAACTTAAAGCAAATATTTCTTATTCGTTTCCAAATAATAATTGATGCTTAATATGTACCTACAATCACAAGTTTCCACGTGGAGAGGAAGTTTATGTGACCTTTACATTTCACCTTGAGCATTTAAATCAACATATGCTGTAATAACTTCTTGCATAGAACCGTTAAGTATTCATGCTAAAGGTACTGTGTGACCTCGAACATCAATATTCACGCATAAACTGTAGGCCTTAGAGGGAACGGACAGTGAGGAATGGGTAGCTCGCTGTCCGGACCAAGCCCAAGTCGTCGACGGCGCGCACTGTTCCCGCGCGCCTCAAGGAGTTGTCAGCAACAGCAGGGGCCCAGCTGGGTCGAAGCCTACTGGGGCCAGGGTTAACCGAAAGGGAATTTGAGCCCCGGTATGAAGGCTAGAAAGAACGGGATGGGCTTTTAGTCAGTAAGAGTCTGACACTATCTTCCGCTCCGCTCAAGAGCGGGGATTGGATAGGATGATTTTTGCCACCATAAAAACCTTAGAGGGAAAGCTATCAATGTTGCCCGTGGGAAATATAGCCACAGCGTCTCATAATTTCACTCAACATTTTACATCTCACAATTTATATTTCAATCTTGTTCTTCATTCGTTTTCTAGGCCTATCGTAAAAGTTCGGACTATGTACTTCAAGGAATCATCCGACATGGCACGTTTTTAGTATCTGCGGCGCGATTGCTGTTTGACCTCTCCGACCTTTTGGGAAAACTGATTTACACTGCATAATAATATTGGTTTATGGGAGGATTTGGGACAAGCAGCAGTAAAAAGGCATAAGACGAATATCAAATCTTTCTTCACAATGCGTCTAGTGTAAAAGATAGGTTATGATTTTTTTAGTTGTATCTTTTGGTTAAATGATCCAAAACATTGTTAGCTAAATTCCGAAATGAATATTGTAGAAATACAACCCAAGATTATGACATAATAACAATATACAGCTGGTTCATAACGGTACATGTTTTCCGTTAAAGATAATAGCAGAAACTCCAGTGAAATGCAAACTGCCGAACATTGTGACCCACTTTTGGGTCTCGCGCCAAAAACTAATCACAAGAACACATCCGGGTGCTTTTAATGTGTCCTTTATTATTATGCTATGGCTATGTTCACTTCGTGTTCAAATTGAAACGTTATTTGATATTGTTAATTCACTTTTCTTGCTCTCCCACAAAATACGGAATAATTTTATG
Organism: Mythimna albipuncta; assembly: GCA_929112965.1. NCBI lineage: Eukaryota > Metazoa > Arthropoda > Insecta > Lepidoptera > Noctuidae > Mythimna > Mythimna albipuncta. Next base: position 8,428,788 of record OV815973.1, read on the forward strand.
AACCGTCATCGCACGGGAAACGAAATTGGCGCGCTAAATTTTTGTGGAGTGACCCTAAAAAAATTAATGTTGCCAGCAATTACGAAGGGGCCGCAGTCCTAGATGAGTTTTACAGTCCCCCTAAAATTTCCTCTGGACAATATTAAATTGGTGTTTTAAAAATTGGACGGATGTTAGGTTTCAATTTATCAGTCCCATTTGGAACCCCAAATTGTGACAAGTTCATGTTATTAAATGAAATTGAAACCAACGTAAATATGAAAAGAAACCCTCTGTTATCCCCCAAAAAAATTAAAGCATAATACAGCTGCACATGACAAACATGAATACAATCGACGTGTTGATTGAAATTGTTTACAAAAACCCTATCCTAAGCAGTCGACATTTTGATAATACAATACGTAGTGATTATGAAAATTTTCGCAGAAACCATATCATACTATTTATTTATTTAAATAGTATGGAAGATTTACAGCTAAACACAGATAAGAAACAGTACGTTAGACTGACAGTCAATAACAAGTCCTCGCTTATAAAGTACAGGATAATGTATACTGATTTATTCTATAGATAACACAGATCTATGTACATGATATAAAAGCAAGTTAATTTTGCTTTGCTAGAGCTGTTATTTTTGATATAGCGTACTCATACCTAAGTGTAGAGTAATATGTTGGTTGGGACCCACATTATGTTGACAAGTCAAAGGCATTTAAATCTCATCTAAGTGCCCGAATATGTAGCACATACTCCAGCCACTTATACTATTCAATTATAATATTAAACATAAACATTAAAGTTACGAACATAGCTCTTGAATCGTCAAAGGACTTTACTTTTACAAACACAAACAGCATAAAATGTAAAGGGAGACATTAAAACGAATAATTAATATAATTTATTAGCATATTTTCTACTATTTATCTTTAGAATTACAAGTGAAGATACAAATAAGTATCATTAATAGGACGAAGACCTTTTGTTAGCCGCAACTAAAGGTATAAACGGTATTATGTAAGAAACAAAGATCACCGTTGCCTGAGATATGAAATCAAATAAATTGAACAAATTGTGCGATGCTTACTCGGCGAGAATGGACGCCTATTAAAAATTCCAATCATTGTAATTTGCGCTTTGCTGACAGGACATAAATCTGATATTGTCTGCGAAATTAATGAAGTTCGGGGCTGAAGCTGACAACGAAGAAAAGGGTATTAGGATTTTTTCCTTTTTGTGTTAATATGCGTTAATGTATCAGGGAGATGAAGATCACCGTTGTTCAGATGGTACTGAATTCTTGGGATGACTAAAAGTTAAGAACTGTAACATCATAACTATCATTCTTATATATGGAATTAATTTTCCGTTAGCATTTACCTTCCTAATTCCATTTTCATGAGTTTTAATTCAGCATTAAGTACTAGTTGAGTACTTATAATTCATAATGTAACTTCCTTACAATATCACAAGTGTTATTTACTAACTTCTGTCAAAGATTTCGCCCGTGTCTTGGTAGAACATTTTCCAAAGGTCCCTCCAAAGGTTTTCTTTTGGCTGCCATGGGTAACGTGGATTCGTTGTTAGGTGCAAAGTTACAGGGTCGTGTTATACGATATTACATTTTTCTGAATCATGTTATTCGAAATCGCATGGCTACGGCGGCGGCGTTAAGTTTTTCGCTGTCACATGCATTCGTTGTAACGTGTTTCGGATTAGTGAACTTATTGTGACGTGTTATTCGATGTTTCATTTTTCGGAATCATTCAACATACTCGTACAGACAGCGGCATCAATTGGTTACCCCCCTTTTCTAAGGTACTTATTTCAAAGCGAGAGTGGTACCCGGGTACCCAATTAATCCAGCTGTCTGTAGGTACCTATAAATATTAGCCAGGGGTAAACAACCCAGGATACTCAATACTTAAGTATCGTCACTCAAGGAGGCTCTTTATTCGCTAATTAATTATAATTAATTAGCGAAACAAAAGACTGTCTTCTGACTAATTAGTAAATAAGAAGTACTAGCCTAAGCTTTTCAAATACGAATAATAACATTCATTTAAGAGTATTTAGACATAAACCCACGCAATCAATCACAGAACCAATATTTAGTGATTAATTTTGCAGCATTCATGCTCAAATCCAGTGAAATCCAGGGCTTAAAAGTTCAGAATCCTCTTGTACGAATTTTCCGAACCTATCCGTTGAGAGAGACGTAACGTAATCCCGTCAAATTAAAGTATAAACAACACGTTACCCCTTTGACTGTGCAAAAAGGTTAACCCGACCAAAAAGCTAGAGTTTTGGACATTGGGCGGTACCTTTCACCTTTGATCTGAGCCGACATGCCTTTCGTTGTTCGCTCTAGTTGTGCACGAAATTTTTGATAAACCGAATAAGGGCGATTCGTCGCTCAGGCGCCGCGCCGGAGCCGCACCGCACCGTGTGGCCTGGCCTTTAGGTAAACTAAAAATACAACTTTAAAGAGAAATTACGGTTCTAGGTCTTTAGTGAATCTGTGTTCTACAGTACCTACCAGAATTGAGAGATGTAAAGTCGAAATTCACGTTAATATGCTAAAGGGTAAAGTTAGGGGGCGTGAGTGTGATTATTACTCTATCACAGCCAAGCGACTGATCGGATTCGGACCAGAATTGGCACTTAGGTAGTAGGGGGTTGTCATAAGATGATTTTTCCCATAGAAAAAAAAAACAAGTCCAGGAAGTAACATAGTATTTAGTTTCTGTTATTTATAAATAAAATAAAATAAACATTACTACTAGATAATAAGTAATGATGACATAAGTAATTATGTATAATATGTCACTGGATATTATGCAATTAAATAACGTTTATAAGCTGTAAATTAATCCCTTTTTACTACATATATGGAGAATATATGTTGAAAAGTTTGGGAAATGTTCTTGATAACATTGGAAATATTCCCGAAAGTTTACAACGAGTTAATTACGGGGAATTGGGAATATTCCCAGCCATATTCACATACCTACATATATGTACCTACGTATAAAACAAAGTCCCAATCCGCATGTCTATCTGTAACCTATTATGTTCGCGATAAACTCAAAAACTTCTAAAAGGTTTTTCATTCGATTTTCACCAATAGACTGAGAGATTCGCATAATCAGCCTTTCAATGTTCCCACTGCTGGAACTCAGACCTCCTCTCTAGGAGAGAATGTGACCGTCACAGATCTTCGAAATTTTGGTTCTAGGTCATGCCGATTTCCTTACGATGTTTTCCTTTATCGTTTTGAGAGCAGTGACGTTGAAATAAAATACACAAAGTAATATCCCTGTCTGGATTTGAACCTGGCACCTACAACTCTAAGTCGGGGCCGTTACCACTCGGCCACTACTGCTCTCCATAAGGTTAAGGTGCTGAGAATTTAAAAAACAAACCGCTAATTTCTAATAAAATTTCAACACAGGGGTTGAAAATGTTAGAAATTAGCGGTGCAAAGCTGTGCGGGTCGCTGATATCCCAATAAAACTAATAAATCAAAGCACTTAATCATGCAGTGTCCCATTAAAATAAAAAGGGTATTAACTGAGTAAAAAAAGAGCTAAGTAATGCTTGATTACGTGCAATAAATCATTCGAAAACTTAACAACTCTAATACCCAAGCAATAAAAGCTAAATTCAATAAAGCTAATACAATTTGCTTTTACTCATATGCATGAATCAAATCTATGCGCTTGCCTCATAAGTGGTATGTATTTGCATTTGCCAAGTACGTATGTAATTACTGTGAGATGTGTACACTTACGAAGCAATTATGGGAAGTAGCTAATAGGAAATTCGGATTTCAGATAGGTAGTTTCAGGCAAAAGCTAGTTAGCATAACATAGCATAGTCGGCCGTATTATGTTCCCATTGTTGGGACTTAGGCTTCCTCTCTAGGAGAGGGAATGGGCGTCGAGGTGTACCCTGCTTGGGCGGAGCATCGCCGTGCCCTCGGCGGCGGAGACCTCGTTGAGGCCATGGTCCGGAGCGAGGAGGAGTGGCAGGCGGTTGCCGACTTTTGCGAAGCAGTAATGCTCGCTAAGGAGGAGGCCGACCGCACCAGGCAGCGGCGCTCTCGCCGCCGCCGGGATTCTGATCCCAATTACCAGCCACCATAGGCGCGGGCTTGCGGACAGTGCGCAATGGGTAGCTCGCTGTCCGGCCGTCCGGTAACTATCCGGACCAAGCCCAAGTGACTTTTCCCATCGAAAAAAAAAGAGGGAATGGGATGTAATCCACCACGAGGGCTCAGTGCGGGTTGGTGGATGTCACATGTCAAACTGGTTAGATTATTGATAAAAGTAAGATTGATAAAAGAAGATAAGTATTTTGCAACCTCGTGGCTTATCCAACATTATCCATAAATATATTGTTTTGGAAAAAAAATGGCTCTGATAGTGTAGATTCCTATCAATGACAAAATTTTCCTAAATGGATTAAAAGTCAGAACGGATATGATAATAACACAATTTTACCTCCTTATGAATATCTACACTATTATTATAAATAAGTAAAGTTTGTATTTTTGTTTATGTCTGAAAGTAGGTGGTTCGATTGCGAAAATGTTTTCGTTTTCACCGATAGAAAGCTGCTTTATTCCTAAGTGTAAATAATTTATACATGCGGGCGAAGCTGCGGGGAAAAGCTAGTTCCATATATTTACACAAAAAAATTTTAAAAAAAATGTTTGGTAACAAATGCCCAAACATTGTGATATTTGGGCATTTGTTAGTTGATTTACGAGTATTGTAAAGTAATACAAAAACTATAATAGTATTATTTTGACAGGCAACAGTAGTGGTGACGATGAACACTGAGAGATTTAACGTTTATGTTAATATATTCGCAGAAATTACTAACAGACGCACAATAGTTTCTGAATAAATTTACACCCGCTTAGAGAACATCAACCGTATAATGTAAAACGATACACAGAAGACATGTACAAAGTCAAGAGAAATGTAGAAACTATTTATAAAACAAAATACCAGCCTTAAAATTCAGTTGAAAACCAGCGTCAGATAACTACCTCGTAGTTGTCTGGTATTTTCGCTGAACTGGACCTTTTTTGGCGCAAACGGAAGACATACAATGTTTTTTTTTTTGTTTTGTGTTTGTCTTAAATTTTTGTTGTCTAAAATATTTTTTGCGCCAAAATAAATACTTTTCTTTCTTTCCTTCTTTCTTTTTTTCTTTCTTTCCTTCTTTCTTTTTTTCTTTCTTTCCTTCTTTCTTTTTTTCTTTCTTTCCTTCTTTCTTTCTTTCTTTCTTTATAATGTTCCCACAGCTGGGACTCAGGCTACTCAGGAGAGTAGTCCATAATTCACCACGCCTGCACAGTGTGGATTGGTGGATGTCACATTCACATGTCTTCCAATTTTTTATTCTAGGACTTACCGGCTTCCTCACGATGTATTCTTTCACCGTTTTGAGAGCACTGGTGATGAAATAAATTACACAAAGTAAAGCACCTGGGTTTGAACTCGCGACAACTCGTAAGCCAGAGCTATTTGGTACCAAAGAACCATTTTGGTACTGCCAAAAAAACAAGAATAAAATGTACCTGTTATAACTATAGCAGGTACATTCTATAAGTATAAGGATAAGTACCTATATGCTATAGATTATTGTAATCAAATTAGTAGATTAAGCAATGAAACAGCTTTTTTTTTACCTAATTATTTTTGCCTGAGCTGACTGTACCGAAATCAAGTTGTTAGTATTTGTCTATTAAAATAATAGTATCCATTCAGCATCGAAAATAGTAGAATCGTATAGAATTGAGTTCAAACAATAGGGTAGTATCCAGGGTCAAAATAATTACATTTTATTTAGTCCGTATTTTAGATTATCAAAAAATATTGGACATGTATTTTTACTTTTTTCGATTAAACAAAAAATAACAAAGATTTTGCCCATTAAAATTACGTGTGACGTCACCCCGTGCGAAAAAATGTAGCTCGACGTGACTTTACGCGTAACTTTAATGGGCTATTTCTTTGCCATTTTTGGTTTAATTTACAAATAAAAAAATACGTGTCCCTTATTTTTGAATAATCTAAAAGACGGACAAATTAATTTTTTTACGGCCACTTGCCTATTACGAGTTGTATTAGTTTTTGGTATTAAAATAGAATAAATCTTTGTTTTATTCCAATTCCATCTAAAACGGTACACAATTAAAATTCCTACACTAATTGAACTCATTAATGTGTCACCCTTTATTAGTACGACATTTGATACGGTAAACACAAACACACTCCACATAACTTGACAATGTTACAATATAAATGTTGGGAATATTTTCCTATCAAACTATAATTTATTACCTACCTAATGAAATATCTTGTTTATTAGAGAACACATTAATATTAATGGAAGTAATTTTCGCGATATTGTAAGATTTACAGGTGGCTAATAAATAATCGTCCCGAACGAATTTCAGTCACAGTGGCTATTCTCAACAGATATTAGCCAAGCACTCATGAGATATTATAGTGCACAAGTGCGTGCGCAAACACAGGTGCACTTTCTTTTCCTTTACTCACATATTACGATGGTACTGGTGATAGATCAGGCACAGGAGCAACAGCTTTACGTGCTTTCCGAGGCACGGGAAGCCATACCACCAACTTCCAAACCCTAGACTCATCATCATCATCATATCAGCCGAAAGACGTCCACTGATGGACATAAGCCTCCGACCGGTCCTGTGCATCACGCATTCAACGGATTCCCGCGACCCTGACCAGGTCATCGGTTCACCTTGTAGGAGGTCTTCCAACGCTGTGTCTTCTGGTACGCGACCAATACTCCAGAACCTTTCGTCTTCATCGCCTCTGCATGCAATGTGCCCTGCCCATTGCCACTTAAGTTTGGCGATTCTTCGAGCTATGTCGGTAACTCTGGACTGTTATTGAGTAATTCTTAATGTTTAAACTCATCAGCACTTAATGTCCGACCCGGGAATCAACCCAGAACCCCATGTTCAACAGTCACACTTGCGACCACGAGACTAACAAGGCAATATTGCTATTAACGCTTACACGTAATGAGACAGATTATGCTATGTTTGAGTTTAGTATCAATTTGTGAGACACGTTACTTTATTGTCGTCTGTACTCACGAAGATCACAGAGTAAACACGCCATTATGTATTATTACTCTAACGTTCGTTAAATGCCACTTAATTATTCAAGTGTTCGGTGTCGAAGATACATAAATTAGCTACTCTATTCCCCTATACAGGGTGGGTTTTAGAGATAGGGCTCGAGATATATGTGACAACTTTCTTGCGATTTGTGACTTTTTGATGCTTCTAAAGACTTTTTATGTCTTTAGGAATGTCGTAAAAAAAGTGTTGGTAAATTATTACCCATTTTCTTACTTTCTGTATAGACTGCGTTATTTTTAAAACCTGTGAATGGTAGATATCATTCATACAAAGTTAAATACAGTCTCGTAGGATTTTTGTACTTCAACAGTCAAGGTAGAGTAAAGTGGTTGAGATAGTGCTCTCATTAAGTTGCTTGATGATCAGTTCATACCACAGGTTGATAAGTTGCCTTAGCTTTGCTATAGTAAGTAATCCTTGAGTACGTAGTCAGCTGTCAACCCTGGAGAAAGTCAGGTTTCAGTGGAGACCATGGAGGTCTGGAAGAGGAGGTAGTGAGTTAGGAAGTTACTGGGCTATGAAAGGCGGAGATCACGTTTAGTGTTTTGGTTCAGTTTTATTGGTTGTGAGTATTGTAAAGATACAATAATATGTCTGCACTTAAGGGTTTAATACACCACTCGATATTCAGTCTGAGTCGATGTCGCGTAGTGTCGCATTGTGTAATAAGGGTCAGACTGCCTTACTAAGAATGAAAAATAAGACAAGTCTGAATATTGTGTGCTGAATAACGCGTAGTGTAATAGGCCTTTTACTTCCTCATCAGAAATATTCCCGCTGTATATAAAGTACAATATCATAACGTTCCTCTGAAATACATGATGGTGTATTCTTACACAAAGCTGGACTACCTACTATTATACAGAATTGTGAATGTAACAGTTTTCGCCCATACTAGAATATTAGATTACGCTTCAGTTAAATAAATTTCACTGTGATTTGTAGGGTTGGCACAGAAAGTTACCCAGCTGTGACTGAATTATTTTGTTAGAAAACAAACAAAACGGGAAGTAACATAAACTAGTTAATATAATAATAAACATAATTTGTTAATAACAATAGCGTGTTTTGGACTCTATGCAACAAACAGTACTGATAACTACATTTTCCTCAAACCGTTCACTGAATTAATTTCGCTTTTCTGAATAAAATATTTATAGTTATATAGAATTAAATCGAATTGTTCAAATACGTATTCGAATCTAATTCGTTGACTTAGCAAAATTATTATACAATCACCTGTGTATGAAACGGTACACTAAATCGCGGATCCAGAAGAATTAATTGCATGTTTGGCTACAGTTGATTGGTTTTCCCTGATAAAGTAAACCAGGGGCCCGTCGAAGCGAAAACGTAATTAATTGGGAAAACTTAGTAAATACGACTCGATATTCCATTGAACGAAGGCAATCAGATTAGAGTTAATTAGCGGAGTTTGAATGGCAGCTGGCAACCCTAGGAGGTAGGTTCAAAGTATTCGGTGTGTGCGAGCGATCGTGTGCTGGCGTGCATTGTGCGAGGGCGCGAGATTGAAGCGTGCGGTTTGCATCCGGACTAACACAATGGCCATTTCGATTAGTATCGCGATGCGATCTATGGACAGCACAGCGACGGCCATTACACATCCTGGAAATGTTCGCCTACCTGTGCCCATGCCCCCAGCCCACCCGACGCGCCGATCATTCAAATTTCTATTTAGCGACATCCGATAACGCCGCCATTGAATTTATGTTCTGTTTCACGAATCTGTCACGTCACTCCTGTTATAACTCTGTCAAATCGTTTTCGCATTTCGAGAGAGAAAAATGTTTTTCTCATTTCGTCCAAAACTTATTTATGGTTCAATTCGTAACTTATAAAAGCAATCAAGTCGTAGAGATGGTAAATTACGAAAAGCAAATCAAGAAAGAGATATTTTTCAAAACAAACGTCGCTTCGACGTCGTAAAACAAGTTCGTAGACGGTGCCGCACCAAGGTGATATACAGGGAGGAAAGTTTAAATTTGTATCAAGATCACGTGGCTCGAGGTGTCTCACTCTATCGCTTACTGCTATAAACTCGAGCCATCTCCAATAAAACTTTGACTCGTTTGCACTTACAAGAAAATAATACTGCTTGCTTACTTTCCGATTCGATTCGGAAGCGAGAACGTGAAGACAGAAATGCTTTGCGCTATTTAATTTACTGAACATGATTCTACATGTTAAACTCGAGTGCAGACTGGGAACTCTGATGAATTTTCAAGAACTATTTTACAGAGCTTGACAAATCTAAATGTTCTCTTTGTTCTGTATGTTATCGTTATTTACAGGTTTCTAGATAATAAAAGGAAGAGTTTCAATTCTCTATTACTCATTTGTTTTTAGTCACGTAGAAATATTTCCAACCGACTTTTTTTTTTCGATGGGAAAAGTCATCGTATGACAACCCCCGCTCTTGGGCGGAGCGGGAGATAGTGTCAGACTCTTACTGACTAAAAAACCCATCCCGTTCCTTCAAGCCTTCATACCGGGGCTCGAGCGCCCTTTCGGATAACCCTGGCCCCAGTAGGCTTCGACCCGGCTGGGTCCCTGCTGTTGCTGACAACTCCTTGAGGCGCGCGGGAACAGCGCGCGCCGTCGACGACTTGGGCTTAGTCCGGACAGTTACCGGACGGCCGGACAGCGAGCTACCCATTGCTCACTGTCCGCAAGCCCGCGCCTACGGTGGCTTGAAATCGGGATCAGAATCCTGGCGGCGGCGAGAGCGCCGTTGCCTGATGCGGTCGGCCTCCTCCTTAGCGAGCATTACTGCTTCGCAGAAGTCGGCGACCACCTGCCACTCCTCCTCGCTCCGGACCATGGCCTCGACCAAGGCCCGGCGCGAGAGGTCTCCGCCGCCGATCACCCCCACGAGGGCACGGCGATGCTCCACCCAAGCAGGGCACACCGCGATTGTGTGCTCCACCGTGTCCTCCGGGCGTTCCGCACAGTGGCGACACCCGGGTTCCAACCGACTTCAAAAAAAAAAAAGGGTTCTGTATTCGATTGCATTTTTTTTCCTTAGAACTCCGTCATTTATCCGATTTGCATTTTTTTTTCTTAAAAGAATATGCTTCAAGATGATTGGTCCCATCTTTTTCAAAATCCAGTTTTGATGATAGTGGGTGTTTCTGTTTCTATTTGTTCGTTATTTCGTTTAAATTAAAAGTTATTTTGAACGTTTTACTCATAGTATTTTTTTTAATAGTTTAGTCGGCTGTTTATTTTTTTTTTTTGAGAAGTTTTTATTTCACACATTTAGTTTTTTTTTTGTTGTGAAGCCGGTATTTTTTTTATTATAAGTTTATCAGCTTACCTTTCTAATAAGAAACAATATAAGAAGAAATATTCTATTTTCGTGTAGCTGAAGTTAATTAGGAGAATCTTATAATACATGTATGTGTAGGTACTAGCGATAATAATTACTTACATTCGTCTCTAGGCAGTGGACTAATGGCTAAATAATCAATTGATACGGTTCGTCAAACCGTACCTGAAATACACGCGTAGAAAGGTATACTTATAAAACAAATTCTGAATTCAGTAATTTTGCTACAATAATTTCGTATCATAATTATTGACCTACTTACCCTAAATGTATATGTGTCCCAGCCATCTGGTTTAATTAGCCATCCAATTGGATGCCTGGGCCGATAGTCGTTTGAACTAAAATCACACAACGTTTAACAGCTTGGCGTAATGAAAGTTAGCCATTTCGAAATGACTGATCAAGATTCAGCCAAGTGATTCAAATTTGGTTCCGCTAATTTAATAATATTTCACTATTAAGTAATTGGTGGACACTATTACTAAAAAGTAGTTTTATAAAATTTATAAACTCGTCACCCTACTAAACTAAATGATTACAAGGGTAACCATGAAGCTTCTTACCGGTTCTTCTCCGTGTAGTGCCCATGTATCTGTAGGCCTATGTAAAATAAATTGAGTTTGAGTTTAACTTCCTCTGGGTGGACCCAGAGCAGGAAAAGTAATTTGATAATTTTCCACATACAAAAATTACGTATGAGTTTGTATTTACAATGTTGCACGTTGCAACAAAATCTTGGCTAAGCCATCAGCATCTGTTATAAATCTATCACACAATCCCCACCACCCAACACTTCGAAACTATAAACTAAAGATGACACACAATTACAGACAATAATATCCCAGTTTTCACGTGCAGCCTAGTATTTAATTTAATCCAGCTTCGTCTGTGGGCCTAGTTGGCACCCCGTCAACTGCACTCGCATTCCGCCGTGACTCTGTTTATATACACAACCGTATATCAGCGTGCTAAAATCTGAATAAAACAACGTTTTTAATACCGAAAACTTGTATGAACAAACATTAAAACCGAGAGTTTACAATGAAAGATTTAAACGCACGTAAATCAACATCTTTAGGAAGCTTAAAATCCAATGTAGAATTACATGTAAATGCAAGAGATTTCGGGTAAGCGGCCATTGAACCGATTTCCGTCATTAATTTGTAAATAAACGTATAAAGCGGTCAAACCAGTTCACTGGCGAATTCTGCTGTTGCTAAGGAGTAATAGAATTTGCGTGTAATCTCATTCAAACTAGTTGTTTGAGTCAACAATAGTTTGCCTGTGTAGAGGTGCCTATTTGCATACGCTAAGTATTGTTCAAGTATTCACTAAAACGAGGAACGGTACATGGCTCCATTGTGAGTTTGGGACTAAATGTAATGCTTCTGACGAATAGAATCATAAAGGCACTATAAAGCGAAAACTGAATGCGCGATCAAATACAGCAAAGAAATAAAGTTTTAATTTACTCCACACAAGGCTTGACCACGAGAAATGAAGCGCAGTATACTAGGTGTAAAGGTAGCCATTAATGTTAAGGTGTACCTGACAGGTTTTCCTGCACAGTTATACCTGTCAGGTAAGCTTGTGTGGGAACCTGCACAGTTGTGCAACATACTCGCTCCGGTTTACCTATACAACTGAACCGTACAGGCAAACCTGTCAGGTATACTCTAGCGTGTATACACAATTATACACCGTTAAATTTTGTTTTTAGTCGAATGACTTGTAGGTAGTTTGTACGCGACGCCGACTACTACCTACAGGTCATTGGAATCGCTCAGCTCACGTATTCTTAAAGAAATTAATTTCGTACATGCGTAAATTAATTCATTAAACCCCAAGCGAACGCTGGCGTTCGCGCACCTATTGTCTTTCAATTGTGTCTGTAATTATCACAATTGAAAGGTTAATACGAGTTTTGAAAAAAGGTACTTTATTTTTTAATTTTATCTTTACAAATCGATAGTGTTTCATGTACCGGATCGACCCTTCACGGGATTAAAACGATAAAATGGTAAGGGTGTATACCTACTGCTCTCCAAAACCAGGATAACTGCTTTGGCTGAAAAGAATGCCCAAGGCCTTTACCAATGTTAAAAGTCAAGTGTGCAAGCGAGACAAAGAGATGGAACTATTTACCCTATATAGCTCTATCCCAGTTCAGTTTACGTTATTAAATGGATTGCGTTAAGAACTCTTAGTAACCCTAAACGAATGAAGTGGGAAGGGAGCATTTAATTAGACTAGGCATGCGGTAGAATTATCCTGAATTGTCTGCCGCATACTTAACTAACTATGACAAACTGTAGCACATAATTGGAGTCTTGAGACAGCGAGATGGAGTTGCGGCAGATCGCGAAGGAGACGACGGAACGAACTAGACAGATTTCGCTAGAACTGGAAGGAGACCCTTGCCCAGGAGTGCGACAGAACAGGCTAATAGAAAACGAAAATATCAAAAACCGAGCTCAAGATACTTTTGAACATTTATCTCTATTTATTAACGTTTGGTCATATCTCGCATCCATCGGGTTCCCGCGACCCTCACCAGGTCATCGGTCCACCTTGTAGGAGGCCATCCAACGCTGCGTCGTTCCGGTACCTACGTGATCGCCACTACAGAACCTGTCGTCCTTTCAAGGATGTGAAACACACAGGATCTGTTGTTATGTGCGCCATAATAACCAGCTCCGGATATTATCTCCAACAAGACATAGTCCCCAAGTACTAAGGTACTGTTGTGCGTAGAACTTCTTCCGGCTGAAATAATGATGATGATTAACACTTCGATTTTCCCTCTGAAGGTCTAAATTACGAACTACATCTATCAAAGTAAGCCAGTACCTACGAGTTCATCTTATAAGGATGAAGGCAGTTTCCTGCTGTCTTCTCACACTAACATATTGCTATCAATCCGTTTGCAGAGTGTGGTAATTGCGCCTATATTTCTTATGGTCGCTTATTGTAACTATCTATTGGGTTCATGGTTAATAGGCGACATCTGTCATCTCTCGATGTCTTATGATGATAGCTAGACACATTTTTTCCTTTTTCGAGGGTTGAAAATCATCAGAAGTATTTGCTCCGACCGCTCTGAGTGAGCTGAGTATCAGACTTACTGAATTAAACCCACCTGTGTTTCTTTTCCATCAGCAAAAGGTCCTCCTTTCTTTCTGGGCTCCTGCCCAGCAGGGCCAAAGGCTACCTACTGGGACCATGGGTTAGCTTCTGAAAGGGAAAGCCGGGGTCCTGGAACGTAAGGTAGAGAGAAGGAACACAGGAGTGGAGTTTTAGTCAGTAGGAGTCTGAAACGCCATTCTGCTCCAATTCTGCATATCAGAGAGAGAGCAGTCATTGGATGGTGACTTAAAACCTGTGTTCCTTTAGATGCCCTTTGTTGGCCACGATAACTCTTTCGACTAATCCTGCAGCAGTTGACTTTCTCAATAACCTTCAAGATTCATTAGGAGTTCTGATAGCAGTTAGTATGTCTCAGCTTGAGAGAATACTAAGGACAAAAGCCAAAACATATAAACAGGCCAAGATAATTGCGTCTGTCTGTCGTATCGCATCTCATTGGAAACAGTAAATACTTACGTTCTCTATGTCAGTAGCTCTCAACCTTTTTTTGACTGGGGACCACTTTAGCGTCTTTATTGTTTTTTTTTTCGTGTCTTGACAACCAGCTCCCCTAGCCAAGTTACAACCATTTCGCTTGCGTCGAACACTTCGAGTTGACCTTGCCGCCAATTCTTTTGTTCTGACCACGTGACTGAGCATTGAGATGACGTTCCCGTACATTTGAAGCTTTCTACAAGCGTTAACTATTGCAGATTAGCAACTTGGCTAGGGTTACAGAAAAGAAATGAGCTTTATAATTGAAAATATGTACATCGTTTTTTGTAGAAACCTCGATAATAATACAATAATGTTCCACCACTTTCACACAACGACATCTAGTCCCAAACTAAACCGAACTTGTGCTATGAGTACTAGACAACTGCTAAATATATCTACTTATATATTTCTAAATAAACATTATAGATAAATTACCAGAAAACTCCCAGACACAGAACAAATGATCGTGCACAAGTCATTACAAACACTTGTCTTTGCTGGGAACTGAACGAACGACCTCGGGCATAGCAATCAGGGTCACTAACGACTAGATCAATAGGTCAGCCAGAAATTTTTAGATCTTTCGCAGACCATGCTTTAGCATTTTCGGACCACCAGTGGTCCCGGAGCACATGTTGAGAACCATTGTACGTACCTAAAGGCAAGCATACCCAAGTTTTTATTTATAGCAAAACTTATCCTGACTCTGGATTACAGCTGTTTGCACATTGTTTCAGGCTTTATATACGCTATGTACTTAGACTAAGTTCTTTCCAAGACTTGGGGACGTAAATATAAGTATCCATCAAGTGAAATGACTAACGAGTTCATAAAAACTGTATTTCTTTAAGCTACAACGTTATTTTGTTAAACTTTATACTGCCTGTTAAGATCTTTATATATATAGTAATAAAGAGAAAAGATTTGTATTTTTGTTTGTAATGATTAAACTCGAGAACTACTAGTCTGATTTCAAAAAAGCTTTCATCACTAAAATGCTACTTTATCACTGAGTGACTTATGTAATATTTCACGCGGGCGGATCTACAGTTGCCATCACGGATCTTCAAGATCCGCAGAATTCAAATATTCGGTTTCTTTGGTGGTGCGAAGTGCGACGCGAGGGCGGGGAGTGTCAGTGATTAGCTGGCCGCGCCATCGCGTCATAGACGTCACTTCTAATTCGTTCACTGCGTTGCTGCATGTATCTAACAACGAAGACGATTTGCTCGCCAATGTATGGAATGCGCAAAGCGATCCCCACTCTGACGCCGAGCGTTCAAGATCCGTGACGGCAACTGTACGTGGCTTATCAAAAACTTTATTAAGAATTTTCTTTATATTGATATGTTTGTTCTTTCCTCTAATTTAGTACGTAGTCACTTTAAATACTTTCATATTTTTTTTTTTTTTTTTTTGTTTTTCCGTACTAAGTATATTTCATGTTTTGCTTCTTACTGTCCGTAAAAGCATGAACATTTTTTTTTTTACTGTTGTAGTAAATAAGTTTTAGTTATAAATAACATGCTTTATTTATTTTTTGTGCACTCCGTGAAAATGTTGTTGGTTTTTCCTAATAAATACATAAACTAAGCCATCCTGATTTACAAAATAAAGTATCTAAGTACTTTTTATGCGACAGACGAAGTCGAAGAATAGTAGTATTACATAAAAATCATGCTGCGTAAACAAATATAAAAACATCATTTACTTTATGGCTATCGTTACTGGGGAGTCTTCGTTATATTGGATTTTTTAAGACTCAATTATATTTTCCATTTCATCCTAATCTTAATATTATACTGGTAAAAAATATGGCGGTAATTAATTAAAATAATATACATGCGGCGGAACTTATTACTAAACACACTAATATTAAAAAGGCGAAAGCTTGTGTGTATGTTTGTTACTTCTTCACTCTCGAACGGCTCGAACTAACAAACGCGCGAACTGTACTGTACGACGTGCGAAAATGATAAGTGGGAGAATATCAGTTTATTTAACGCAGACGCGCTCAAAAAACGTTTTCTAAGATTTCCAATTTTATGTGCAATCTTCTTAATTTTTCTTTCCGGTAGAACTTTCGGCGTATTAGAAAACTTTCAAAAAAAGATGAATGAAATTGGTAAGTAAAGTTGTTTTCAAGTTATGGCGTGGCGTGACCAAGGGAAATTAGGAATTTATTTTTATATATTACTGATCGACCCGGCGAAATTTTGTTCTGCCATATAAACTTATTATTAAAGAAATCGATCGTAACCTAAACAGAAATAAAAATGCTAAAATCCTGATTAAAAATGGGATTTGTAAGAGGCTGAAAAATACTTTACAATCTACTCTCATTCTAGATAATAAATATACAAAATCATTTAAATCGATCGAACCTAGTGCAAGCACAAACACCGTGATACGAGATATAGAAAAAAAACAAGATATAGATTGTTCACTGACAGCTTCCATTAAATACGTTGACATCATTTTAATTAATTATTAATAATAATAATATTCCACAACTATCACACAGCGGCGTCTAGTCGCTAGCTAAGCAGAGCTTGTGTTATGGGTACTAGACAACTGATAAACATACTTATATATTTCAAAATACATACATATTATAGATAAATTACACCCACACACAGAACAAATGATCGATATTACAAATTGGATACGAAATTCAGTCACCAAAAATAACTCTAACACAAAGTTCAAGTTACCTAACTTAATGAGGTCGTATCTTCTACTAGTGTGACTAATGCATTTGAGACCTCAAAACAAAAGAACTACCTAGTACTTAACGTCTGACTGTCAGACCACATAAGCCTTCTGTCTGCGACAGCTAATGAAACCCTCAATGTCAGACCCCTCAGTTCACTCTTCACCTTTCAACCCCTAGGTCAATAACTTATTACTTACACGTACTTATAAAGCTTAATAAACCGAAAATATCGTAACTTGGTAGGTGATGCTTTTGCCTGCGGCTTTTCCCGCAAACATAAAATATAGCCTATGTCGCTCAGAAATAAAGTAGCAATCGCACCAATACCTACTTCCAGAGATTACTTCCTGAAAACTAAAACAAACTTTACCTCTTTATAATATTAGTGTAAGTAGGCTCGCATTTGAACACTATCTATCGGCGACGGAACACACTTGACTAGATGTAACTATTCTTGACTTAAAGACCCCCAAGTTGTACCCCCTATCAGGAAACGCAACGTCCAGCAAAGAATACCACTCTAACTGTACGTACAATGAATGTGTTCCCAAAGTGTTTTATTTAGACTTACAATATTATTATAGACAGAAATTATATTGCTTGTTCAGTACGATAACAGTTATTATACCTATTGTAATGATACAATTTTATCCAATGGCATTATAGAGCAGAAAACATATACAAATCATAAATATAAATAATTCTACCTCCATTACTATTTTTAGACACCATTTATATTTTGAGTTGAATAGGCAATGTACAGTGAGTTATTTTTAGCTCACGCCGTAAATAAAAAACCCTTGAAAAGCCTACAAATGGAATTTGCACTAACTAATTAATTATGTTCTATGTGAACACGAGATATTCGGGAATAAACCACGAGGTCACAGAATAGTAAATAGTACTTACAGAAGGTCCCTCTATAAACGAACGCAAATCCACGCGCAACTTTACGACTCTCCCGGAAACACGTCAACGCCATTTATATCTGTAAAACGATTTTAGAAAAAAAATCTACAAAAAGACGCGCTTTGCCTGTGCATGTCTGAGATCCTACCACGAGTTCTTAATGCGATCCATTCTACGACCTAAACAGTTCTAAAAACTGTTTGAGGGAGATGAAACTATTTGGGTGTATAACTCCTTCCCGCTTTTTCGCTCGCACGCCTAACATTTTAGCCCCTGTATATGTATAACCCAGGTGTACGTAAGCATGCGAGGGCTTGCAGATGGCAGCAATAGATAGCCTGCCGTCCGATAATCGTCCGGACCGAGCCCATGTCGCCGACGGCGCGTGGGATCTCACACGCGCCTCAAGGAGTTGTTAGCAACCGTAGGGGCCCAGCAGGGTCGTAGCCTAATGGCGCCATGGGTGATTGGGTGATGCGAAAGAAATTCCCGGGGCCCTGGGAAAATGGTAAAGAAGAAACAGTTGTGGGTTTTTAGTCAGTAAAAGACTGACACTATCTCCCGCTCCGCCCAAGAGCGAGGGATGTCATTGGATGATTTTCCCACCTAAAAAAAAAAGATGTACGTAAGCATATCAATGTGGACGTAGGCCTGTTTCCGCTCATTACATGAAGTCGACCTTCTGAATTGTTCTGTGGTAGAGCTAAGCGCCATCGTACCGTAATCCTTTAAATAAACAGTCGCCCGCTTCAAACGGCCCAGAGTGATGAAAGAAAACAACAGCCCTAAATTAGATAAATTAATGTGGGCTACAAATCGCCCCCAACCTAATTCATTGCACTAATTTATAAGAGATTTAATTGCCTTACTCGGCAACAAAAATTAATTAGAATCACAAGTGTTGTTTGAACAATAACATGTTATTTATGATGTAAGTGAAATTAGAGGAGACAATTGGTTGGAATGTTTCTTAGTAATATAATACGATGATGGTGACACTGACATTTACGTTACTTGGAACAAACGAGATTTACTTGTGCATATCAGAGACTTTGAGTACATATCTCCTTATATCAAACGCAAAAATAACAAGGTACTTTAAATCTAATGCTTATAAATATTTATTGTCTAGCTGACATTTTAAGCACTATCTGTTATGAACCTAAGTGGTATCAAGCTACATTTAACAGGTCAAAAACGACTTTTCTTCTTCTTTCTGCCCTTGTCCCATCTTAATAGGGGTCGACGCAATACATTTTTTTCTTCAATTCTACCCTGTCACTCGTCATGCTATCACTAACTTCCTTGTCTTTCATATCGCTCTTCACGAAATCCATCCATCTTTACTTTGGCCTCCCTCTTTATAAATAAAACAATTGTGTAATAGAAAAATTTAAAGTAGGTATATCGGCGATATGCAGAATATATCAACACAAACCAAGGTACAGGGCCTATCTGCTTTTACAATAGTGTCAGAATGGTCTATCATTGATGTCATAATTGTCGATTTTGACAAGTTTGGTAATCTACTAATATAATGGCGTCATTATGACTTTCCAATGGTCAACCACTGACACTCCATTGAAGAAGAGAGAAGTGGCATATAATAGTAATCTCGTACATATTGACAAATGAATATTTGACGTATGCGGTAATCTGCTTTGACAGTTTATATCATATAAACTGTCAAAGCAGATTACCGCAGTGTTCTACCATTAGAACGTTATGGTGCAGTTATTGGTTTTAATATGCTCGATATTATCATTCTATCACAACTCTAATACGATAACAATGACCGATCATTATAATTAGCAGATTAACTTAGAACTTTTAGCAAAATGACAATGGGATCGTGTTGGAATGACAAATTTATAAAAATAGCAGACTTGGGCCCCAGGTTCTATGGTTGATATAAACCAAGCAATGTGTAGGAAAGTGTTTGAGGTAACAGAGCAGTTAAATCAAAGGCTCGTCGAATGCCTAACGCAGCGGACTATGCATCATCCTGAACATAATATATAGCACACGAGGATATGTCTATTACTGTCAACTTGGGTTATTTTACGCTAGTGACAATAAAACAAGAATTATTCAACTTTAAGGTCCCATAACAACGGACAAGAAGCCCATTCATTTCGACAAGCACATAACTACGACAGTATAAAACGTGCCTTCCCGGTGAAAATACAAGTTGGGTAACTTACAGTTTCTCCTTTTATTGCCACTTATATTCTAACATACGTTCCAACTACTTAGCAGGCGTAGCAAGTCATGCGTGGGCATATCATGGCCCTCAAAACTACCTATTTCTATATTCAAACCATCTTGTTCCGGATAAAAGTACTACTGATCTCAAAAGCTTCGATTCCGGAATATGTAAAGAACAGCTTGCTGTAAACCAACTATTTGTGGTCGCAGAAAATCGTTGTTTAACTCTTTGGTACAGTTTACGACCGCCATAAAAGGAGTAAATTTACCGTGCCACTATTAAAATCTATTCTCGTAGGTGCAAACGTTATGGCCACAAGAGGAGAAGGGAATATCTCCAACTATATAGGGCGGTGCTATCGTTGTAAATCACCATTTCTTTCGTGAAACAGGTCTTTACGTCAGCCGACTTGTATAATTAAAGTACGTTTGAGCAACAACGTAAACAAACAAGTTTATGTGACTTCTTTATAGATGTTCAAGTGAGGTCTAGCGAAGCAAATTATGACGGACGTTTATGAGCATTTTACAGTTCGTTTCAGCCTATGGTCTTAATTATGTTCCAGGCTTGAAACATGTCTAAAATGAGACAGTGACGCTTGCACAGATGGCTAGAATAAGAGTCAATAAAGACAATTTGATTCGAACATATTACTTGGAACTCTTGCTAGAGTGCTGTTTGTGTTGAGCTTATGTGAGGAGGAAACTATCTCTGTTGCAGTATAATAACAAAGCTCCGCTAGCAAACTAAGCTACGGACTAGGATATGAGTTTAGTTAGGTTTATCTTACTAGTTCCTAATACCTTTCTTTACGAGTAGTATGAAACACTGAACTGAAATGACGTGTACGTGAAGTAAGTCGCAGACCGCGCAACGAAATCCTATTGAGATTGGATTAAAATTCAATTCGTAATACTTGCAGTAGATGCTTCGTGCAGTTCTTGGTACTTCAAAGATTTGTTCAATCATGTTTACAGTTAAAGTTACAACCACATAAAAATTGTTGAACAAATCTGGAGAGTATCAAAGTGATTATGACAAATTATTGTATATACCTTTCTGTCTTCTGAGATTATTTGAAAAAGCTTCCAAAGAATTGTAATTATTGCAGTAACGGACTTAGAAGATATTAAAGTATGCAATGCACTTGCACAATAAACATTAAATGTTTCAGAATGTCAGTTGTAGGATGCTACTACAATGTACACAAACCTATACCGATATCGCCCAATCAAACAAAAACTTTAACATCAACAACGAACACACGCAAATATTTATTTACACGAGGTATTTTTGATCGTGGATTATTTTTACTGCCTTGTGTTGTGTCTAATATAAATCCATTATTTACCTTTCATTCTGATGCTATAATATATTCAAGGTTGGATAGCTTTGGTTGTTGCTTATGCTACCTAGTATCTATTATATTCTTACTTAGCGTTTAAGCAATTTAAGACGGGTTTCTGCGTAGTTTGAGTTGAGAGAGCGACTCAAACCTTGCTTGCCAAATGCCAATGTCAAATTTTGACAGATTGTCAGGCAAAAGTAGAATAGTAGTGTCTGAAGGTAAAAGTAGAGCGTAAGAAATACTCAACTTCTTAAATGCTTAAATCAGAAATTTTTAGTTAGTTATTCATATACCTACTGCATTGTAAACTAATTTTGTATCTAAACTAAGAAGATCATCAATCAGCAATGGTGCATTCGTCCAGCCAAAGCCTCTTTAGTATTCATATAGGTACTGCAAGATTGTTTTTTTATTCATAACTTGTAATTTTTAGTGACCTAATCATATGTCTCACCGGTTGGAACATTGTTGCCAAGGGCTTTAGGCAGAGTTATCCTATGACAACAAAGGAATGTCCTTTTAGATATGTTGCCATAGGATGATGAAACAACATATCTGCAATGTTATTGCAGCTGTGATAACTTGCCATTATATCAAGAAGGTAGATCTCGTATATCTTACGCCTATCATTGCATTTCTCAGCAATAGTAGTAGTCGCAATACGAATATGTTCAAAAAGAGTCGGTTTGTAGCTAAACGCTTCCATTGCTTTTTTTGGGTTTATTTTTCCCAGGATTCAATTGTCGTGTTTATAATTCCAGGATTTTATAGAAGGTATTGTCAACTTTATGTTACTTACTTCCACGATCTTTAGGTAAATATACTCCACCTATTCCTCTCATTATAACTATAAAATTAAGAATAACGGTATCGAAATATTGTTTTAAAGTTGCGACAGTTTTTCTGTCACAAAGTCAGTCATGCTGGAAGAGAAGCCGTAATTTGTTTACGGTTTCGATTTCAGCTGAAAATCGTGTTTCGGCCGGACACTAGGTACTAGTAATAACTTTTGACATAACTTTAGAAACCAATAAACGTCCCGTCGAGAACTCGCCAAATCAGAAATGTTGAAACAACAAAAGAATTGTGTCAGTCAGGAATACCGTGTCTGAAAGCAAATTTATAACAGTTCCAAAAAAATACTAAAAAGAACGTAACGCGATAACAGACAGTCGTGTCGCAACACAGTATCGCATCAGTCTTTTGTCGAACGCGACACTATCCGATTCAGCATGAATTTCGATCATACGCCGTTTGTTTTCTACAGAAGAACAGGTGTTCCGGTCCTCTGAGTTATTGCTCACTCCACACGAGAATAATGGCGGAACTGTTAAAACGAACATTTGCACCTTTTTCTGTATAGCGTCCATGAAATTGGTCCCTAGAACGTGTAACTGCGAAATGCGACACCTATTTTTATTGGTACGAATACATTCAGGTATTTTGAATCGAATTCTATTTTTTAGGTCTCCTTTACATTGTTCTCCACCTAACGCTAAAAGGATTTTGGTGTACTGCAAAGTAGCTAACACAAAAAAAGAATTCAACAGTATCCACATTCGAATGTGTGGAAAACTGAAAATATTTTTCTAAAAGAAGCTGAATTTAGTTTAATGGCGTTTAGTCACGGTGGTAATTAACTTGGCACAAAGAAGTATTTATAGTAATAAATAATGTTTCTGCTTTAAAACTTAATGAAAACAATAAAAAAAAACACTAACATTGAAAGTGTCCGTGATTTTCAATAGCAAGATGGTAACATTATTTCATACGTCACTCTCAAAAACAAGGCCGTTTGCTTCAATTACTGCAAGGATAAAAATATTATTAAGTCTCATTTAGCTAATTGAAGTTTACTTGTCTAGACACAATGTAAACATTTACACAGTTTTAGCAATCTTAATTAATATTGGTGTCCTAATCTTGAGTGATTGGCTACTCAGCTAGTTGTATCTAATTGTTTTCAATAAATCGTTGATATTGATTTTCATCTTCATTTATATTAATTACATGGAACACTAAGCATTTTTCTCAGGTCTAGTCTTCAAATATAAACCGCTGAACTTTTCGAAAATTACTTCGACACGCACTGTTGATTCATTAAACCCCAAGCGAACGCCGGCGTTCACGCATCTATGGCCTTACTATTGTGTCTCAAAGTGACGGTATCTGAAAGGTTAAACACTGTCAGCTGACATACTTTCCTGAAAATATAGGCTGACCTAATCCGATGACCACTTTATTTTCCACAATTCCGATTTGAGACAATTTTTTACAATAATAGCCTATTAATACTACCCTTAGTATTATTGGAAAAATTTGGTCATGGCAGGTCATAGCGGGTCAAACAACTGGATGCAAATGCAAAACCACCCCTCAGTCGCCTGGATGGCCCGATGACTATGTATTTTTGCTGACATAACAAGCTTATAACTTTATGATTTATCATGAAACAGTTATGAAATTTTGTACATAGATTCTTTACTTACATAAAATGCTATACACTTGTTTCGGGTTTCGCATTTACTAAAAGTAATGTATTTCCTTCTAACGGCTATAATCAGTATTGAACAGTTTACGATTTAAAATGATGACAGCTCCTGAACTTGCGTAAAATTCTGGATGAAATAGGCAAAAAATTCGGACGTGGCCAATCGTTAATTATTAATTAATGGCCGCTTGTAATTAATTATCATTGATTATAACGATAGGTAATATAAACACGACCACAACGTTAATTTAACGGAGCGGTATTTACACTACATGCCATACATTGGTTTCGTGGTTTTCAGTTTTACAAAACCTGTGAACTGAGTGCGAGTAGTGTTTTTATATTTACCTCGTGCGGCTCTCTGATTGGTTAAGAGCTTGGAGTGAGCCAATCGCAGCGTTGAACGTCATAAACGTGTAGATTGCATTGACGTAAATCAAACTCGCACTAAGCACTCTTTTTCTGACGAGTGATTCGCGAACCTGAATCCAGGTAAGGTTAGGTTGGTATTCGAAAAAGTTACCGCGGCCCTGGAATACAAAAGGCAACTGAAAGAGCACATAAATTTATCCAAACACCTTGTTGATACCTCGCGTGATCCAACGGCTGGATTTACCTTGGATAGCGAATAGGCATTTCCATACAACGTGGGCGTGCCGCCAGACTTTTCGGCACACTTTCAGTCGCCAGAGATGCGGAGAAATTTTTCGACACCATATATTAATATTACACAAAGTAATTCGCCTGGTTGGGATTGAACCCGCGAACTACAACTTATAAGTAGGTTGTTACAACTCAGCCGCCACTGCTCTTTTCACATAATCCATCTACGAATAGAGAACAAAAATACACTCAAATCAGCAATGACGTAAACAAAATCAATGTAAAAGGAGCCGCCTACATCGCGAATTACAAAACATACTTTGCAAAACAGCAACAATGAAGATGGCACGCGCCGCGACACTGCGATTGTTTGTTGGCCAATGTGCTCATCACAATGATTGGGGAACATTGTTTCCAATTACGTTATACAAACGAGCAAGTTGATATCATCGGGCCAGTGTTACCAGTAATGAGATTTAATCCCAATATACTATCTCTGAATGTGATGGGGCAGTTTTGACTAGTTTAGGCTTTGATGTTAGACGCTACACTACAATAAGTGGTAAAAGTATTGAGACTTAAAGTAGTGTTAACTTTGAAGATTTGGTTTTTTGTGAGCTTTTTGGGAGATCATCTACTAAAAAACCTAAATCTAATCTAGGAATAGACTGAGGAATGGAAATGTACTTAATAAAACTAGAATGGTTTATCAATGCTTTTGTTTTGGTTGACAAATCTTCAAATAACTTCTCGCGGTCTGGGTGGACCAAAAGAGGCAGAAGTTCCAGGGCTACCGAGCTACCGCGTAGCTCTTTTGAACATTCCTGCAGTACTTGGTTTGCCTGTCTACTTGAATAAATCTTAGAATATCGGAATAGTTACTTAGTTACCTTTTGAATGTCTTAAGTTAGACAGTTCGACATAAGCAATTGTCTTTCCATTGTGTCTCTAATTACGGCATTCGATGAGTTAATTGGGTTGCCTGGGTCAGAGGCTGTTTAGCCAGTACCTACATCCGTTAGAGATAACCAATAATTGGTAGGAGGAAGAAGAAGAACAAGAAGAAGACGATCCCAAAACATATATTTTTTACCATAAAGTTCGTATCGTTAGAATTAAAATGACAACCATAACCGTAACCGTAATGATGAATAAAGAATCATATTTTTTCAGTTTATTTTTAGTTGCAAGTAGGATTTAATTAATGTAAGAGTAAGTTTTATTCCGAGTTTCTTTATGTCCAAATTCGCCTGTTTAGATACATCAGCTGCCTGACTAGGTATCCCTTGCGGTTTTATCAGCGTCTTTAGTTACTGCTCTGCTCCTACGAGTCGTAGCATGATGTTATAAAGACTGTATCAATAAATGGGCTATCAATCACCTCGAGCCCCGGTATGAAGGCTAGAAGGAACGGGGTGGGTCTTTTAGTCAGTAAGAGTCTGACACTATCTCCCGCTCCGCCCAAGGGCGGGGGATGTCAATGCATGATTTTTCCTACCATAAAAAAAGGCTATCAATCACTAAAATTTCAATTCGAACCAGTAAGTAGTTCCTGATCCTGAGATTAACACGTTCAATCAAATAAACAAACTCTTCTGTTTTTTATTATGGAGAGTGTATTTAATAGATTTCCTACCTCAAAAAAGGATCTGAATTGCTAGACTGAAAACTTACATTTACATGAACAAGTACTTAGAAAGTTATTACAGTTCTCAGTGTTATAAGTTGCTACTCCACACATTTTCTTTCCGGCCCACAAACATACCTGAAACAAAAAACAAAACAATTGTAATAAACTATCAGTTAGTGGGTAGTTACAACAGTGGCTATATTTTATATTTGTTGTGGCCAAATTAACAACCACCCCTATTTCAGACGTTATAATTCCGAAAACAACAGATACATAAATTCGTTGCCAGACAAAATAAGGAAAAAAATGGGGATGAAAGATATTAATGATGCTTAACGAAATAACTTAGTTGAGTTTAACACGAACGCAAGTAGTAGTGCATTCTGTTACCAGTCTCATTAGCCAAGTTACAACCGTTTCGCTTGCGTCGAACGCATCGAGTTGGCCACGCCCCCGATTCTTTTGTTCTGACCACGTGACTGAGAGTTGAGAAAACGTCATTTCCGTACATTTGAAGTTTCCTACAAGCGTTAACGATTGCAGATTATCAACTTAGCTAGGGGTACAGCACTGTGTGATAGAATTAGAATCTTTGAATGAGGTCGTACCCACTTATTGCAAATTGATGTGTCAGCACATTCTATTCAAATCTTAGTTAACGCTGTGCGCAGACTGTAGGTATTGGAAATACGCTTTCTATTCCTCTACATAATGAGGAAAACATTGTGTGTCAAACCGTCGAACTTATCAAATCGTCGAAACCAAAATATATTTTGACAACAAAAGTGTTCTTCGTAAGGCAGACAATATTATCGAACAATTTTGTTGAAAACTTTTGTCTTGACTCTGATGTGCTTGCGCAATTGTATTGAAGTTTGTTTGACAGTTAAGACGTCAATCACAAGATGGCGTCAAGACTCTGCTTTTGAACTACGGGAGTGTTCGAAAGAATTGCCGTGGCCCTTGCAAAGAGAAACTAAAGTAAAACAGCTGAATTTTATACGACTTCAAAAAGGAGATTCTATGTTTTAGACAATAAGTCACTCTCTCGCTCGCTCCACCCAGAGCGAACGAAATCTTCTAATGATTTCTTCCGCTCTGGATATACAAGGTGTAAGGGACAGCCCTCCACAAACTTTAAGGGCTTGCTCAGTAGACCAAACTGAACAACCATACACAATTTTTTTTTCAGGAAACGAAAAAACAATCGGCCTCGCCATACAATTTGTCCAATCAAGTTTATCATTTTGTATGGTGAGGCTGATTTTTTTTTCGTTTCCTAAAAAAAAAAAATTATGGAAAGTTATTCAGTTTTGTCTGCTGAGCAAGCCCTTAAAGTATGTGGAGGGCTGTCCCTTACACCTTCTATAAAAAAAAATATACTGTGCGAATAAAAATTAAGCCTTAGGGCTCCCTTATAAAAATGCGAAGCTATGCGATGCGACACCGTATTACAGATGCAGCGATGCGATTTCGTGCGGCAAAGCATCGGTTCAGGTGATGATTACAATAAGCGATGCGAATCAATTCGCAGATTTTTATCGCAGATGTTTTGTGTTTGGGTTCTACGGCATTAAGTCCGGTATTGTACTTTTATGTTGCATAAAGATGTATGTATAGTATATATATTTTTAATTTCGCAAGTGGTAGTCTATGCGACTATGCGTTGTCACATTGTCTCATTGCTACAGTATTTGTTTATGCCATGTCCTTTAGTTACTAAAGTCTCATTTTATAAACACTTAATTGGATATTCTTTACCCCATATCTTAATTCCTTTTTTTCCATAATAATTGTAATTGTTTATTTATATTCTACCAAAATTGATCATTCGAATCCAAACACGTAACGATAGACTAGTAACTTGATCATCAACAATTTTCGCACGTGCCATTTATTTTTAGCCGTCTCAAGAAGTCTAGCGTTACAAATTCTTCTGGAAACATTAAGTCCTATATTATTAACTGGGAGTAGAAAGTCTTTGCCATCCAAATAGCGATCGCATCATTCTAAAACAATATAGATATATCTATAGGGCCATCATTTGCGAGTCTCAAAGCGTTCCGTCCGGCGGCCGTCTTCACGACAATGATCTCTTTAAGAGCTTTTTATTCAAACGCTGCTAACTTCTGACTCACTTTCTCAGAATGCGTTGCCAATGATTCATAGTCTTTTAGATTTATGTATAAATGTAATAAATCATTATTTTGGATATATTGCAGTTTAACCTTTCGATTATCTTAAGTTACACAGTTCGACATAAGCAATTGTCTTTCTATTGTGTCTCTAATTGCGGCATTCAAAGAGTTAAGAGGAATGGAATTCACTGCCGGTGTTTCTGTTTCCTGATAGCTACAAATTAAGGGTCTTTAACTCAAGAGTGAATAGGTTACTTCTAGGCAAGCGTGCTCCATCGTCAGCCATATCTTCGCTTTCCATCAGGTGAGACAGTGGTCAAAAGCGAGCCTATCAATAATAAAAAAGAACCAAAATTATGAAAAAAGAAGACAACTATTCTTATTTAACTTTGCTAATCACAGTTCTGTCTTTTTCAGTTTAACTATTTTAGTCTCTCTAGACTCTAAAGCAATGAGCAAAAGCCCAATGACAAAATGGCGTGCAGTTTTAATTACGGCATCGATTACTAGCCTATAACAATCAGCCTTATAATGTTCCCACTTCTGGGGTTTAAGTCTCTCTAGGAGACGAAACGAGCCCTAATCCACGACGCATGCTCAGTGCGTGTTAGCGGATGTCACATGTCTTCGATTTTTTGGTTCTAGGACATGACGGTTTCCTTCGCCGTTTTGAGAGCAGTGGTGATGAAATAAATTACACAAAGTAACGCGCCTAGTTGGGTTTGAACTCGCGATCTACAATTCGTAAGTCGCGGGACCGTTACCACTCGGCCACCACTGCTCACATTACTTTCCTTGCATTGATTGATTGATTGAACATTGATTTATTTGTAACAATATAAAACTAGATATCTTACGGATCGTCCAATACAGTTCTATAGCAATTAGGTCCTTATATTTTTTCATGTCAAACATTTAGATACACCAGTAACATCGCTTCCAAAAAACATCAAAAACAATATTTACATGGTCAAACAAGCACAGATGAAAAAAACTGGCTAATTGGAAGTCGGAATAGTACAGGAAGGACTCCGTACCATAAACGTATTATTACGTAGCAGTAGTTGGTAGAATTACCTACATACTGAAAATGTCAGCTGTTTAGATACTTATTAAGGTTCATGAAATAACAGCTCGCTGACAAACAGACGGACGGACGGAAAGCAGAGGCTTGGAGATAAGGTCCCGTTGAATACGGAACCCTAATTTGTAGTAGGGTTCCGTTTGAAATACCGTCTTACACGGAACCTTAAAAATATTATCTGATATTGACTCTCAAATCCCTTTGAAGTCTCAATAGAGGAACGCTTACAAACATTTTTTCAACGATTTGAATAACAATAATAAAATTACTGAGTCATAAAAAGGCGATCAAAGCATCAAGGAAGGTGGCCTCGAGTTGAACGCTACACAAAGGGAGTAAAAAGTAGGTACCTAGCTACCTACAGCGAGACTGCGAGCATCCCGCGAGGACATCGTTCATCATCTCACGACAATCGCTCCACAATCGAGGCCGACGCCCGTGTCAACAACAGGACAAAATAGAATGAAAAACGAAATATAAAATATCACGTTTTCACATCGAAAATATCTACTTGGAACGCCCATAAGGTGACTTTCCTAAAAATAAGCAAGGCGTCTTTATTAATATGCAAATGAAGGCAAGAAAACTGTCGTCTGAGACGCACCTGTGTTGCCAATCCTCACGCACATTTTTACCTTTTTGCCCTTACTCCTTGATATTCCAGGGTTAACGAGTATCTGGGGAGAAAATGACGATGTCCATTTTACACAGATGGCCACCCGAAATTATACTCGTTCGATGTAATCGTCCAGTCAGGCCTGTGGTCGTTTACTTTTATTATCCTAAATATTATTCGCATCAATAAAATTGTGTATTATGGATCGTAACAACCAAATAAGCATTTGGCTACAAAACATGTCCAGTACGGACCAGTCATTACTAATGAAAACTATGCATTAAGCCAAATACCAACATTGTTATTCAATTTTAAGGGCCAAGCGCCCGAAAAGTGCCATAAAACAGTGATTTTCTGAGGCCTACTCCTCCGTAACGGCTTGGTCAATTGGTTTGAAAAAAATATATGTTTATTATAGATTCATGAACAATAATATCAACATTTGATTTTTTCGTGCAATTAATACTTTCGTCAAAAAAAAATATTTAGCAATTTCGCAAGTTTTCGCAACTTTTCCCTACTCCTTCGAAACGGCTTGGACCTTTAGAAACATTTTTACACATAAAAATTGGTGGTTAAATATTCTTCAAAGTGAACATTGCATATGTAAATGAATCAATATCTCGCAGAGAAAATTGATTTAAAGCGCTTTCCGGGCGCTGCTGGCCGCAAATAAATGCACAGATTTGAGTACTGCCGCCTAGGCGAGTGCGAGAGTTGCGTTCACATAATTTTTGGCCAGATGGTTCAAGGAACTATACGCCTTAATAGATAGGGGAATAGGTATTTATTGTTCACATGCAGTACGGGCGTGCGTCATGGACATACGAACGACACAATTTCTCGGAAGGATGAACAATAAAAATCGAATAAAACGAAATACAGGTCACACCTATTGTCTCATAATATCGGCTCCCCTTACAGTATTATCCTACACATGTGGTTGCGTAAATCCTCAATAATCGTCGTACATTGCTGTGTCACGAGGAGCTACATGAAAATTCTGTCATATCAGACGCGTTACAGAATATTGCGTTTGCGGCGACACCGACGCCGCCGTGTATTCTTAACACCTGTGATTTCCGATGTGTTCACTGGGATTATCATATTTAAGTGTCAAACCATGGAGTGGGAATAAGTATTCAATATTGGGAAAACAGCGAACTATAATATATCTTGCATGTTTGTTGAAAGTTTTGTATTCGAGTACCTACCTAGCGAAATATATATGTTCTCGGTGTATCATAATTTAATATATAAAGTCTCGTTCCGGCCGAATAGACAGATGAACATTTATTTTTGCGATAGCTCCTGGGGCATTTGTTATATTGAATCGGAAAAATATCAACATTAGGTACTATCAAAATAATCGGTTATTAGATTTTACTGACGAGTCTTAGACTGAACAATTGCAAAATGTTGCTTGGAAACTGTCCCAATTTGCATTACTGAAAATGAAAAGTTAAAGATAGGGGAATAGGTATAAGGCAATAACGAGTATCTATGTTCCATGAAGAGTTACCACCAATTCTATTTAATTTATACATGTCGCAGGTTTTTCATAAAATTAGGTTTCTGATGAAAAACCGGAAGATGACACCTATAAAACTCATTTTCATCAAAAATCTGTGATAATCCTGAGTTTTGATCAAAAACCAAAACTAGTTTAGGTTTATGGTGAAGTTCTTGTCAAAATCACGAGTTTGCTTTGTTTTATGACAAATAAAGCAATTTGGAAATGAAATAAATGAAACAATGCATCATCATTTGCAACTACTGGATGCAAGTAACATTATAGGAAAGGTAAGAACGATTTAAAATTGGTACTTCAGCTGGGGTTTTAAAAGACTGGGTTTTTTTTATGGTGGGAAAAAATCATCCAATGAATTCCCCCCCGCTCTTGGGCGGAGCGGGAGATAGTATCAGACTCTTACTGACATACCGGGGCTCGAGCGCCTTTCGGATAACCCTGGCCCCAGTAGGCTTCGACCCGGGTGGGTCCCTGCTGTTGCTGACAACTCCTTGAGGCGCGCGGGAACAGTGCACGCCGTCGACGACTTGGGCTTGGTCCGGACAGTTACCGGACGGCCGGACAGCGAGCTACTCATTGCTCACTGTCCGCATTTAAAAGACCGGCTGCTTCGAAACTCTATTCAAGTATCAAATATTTCCTTTAGCGAACCTGTATCGACAAATGAACTGAGTTTGCGTGAAATTGCTTCAAATATGTCTTTATTTGGAGGCTTTAAGGTTTTAAGAAATGCTCGTGCGAAAAATATAAAAACCGGCCAAGTGCGAGTCGGACTCGCCCATGAAGGGTTCCGTAGCAACAAGTAACATAATATAAAAGTTCTTGTAATGTGTTGTAACTTTGATCGATGTTTTAGTAATAGTGTTTTTTTTTTTTCGATTTATGACGCATTCAAAAAAAACTACTTGCCAGATTTCGTTCAAACCAATTTTCGTTGGTAGTTTTTATAGTAATGTACATCATATATTTTTTTTAGTTTTATCATTCTCTTATTTTAGAAGTTAGAGGGGGGGACTCACATTTTACCACTTTGGAAGTGTCCCTCGCGCAAACTATTCAGTTTAGAAAAAAATGATATAAGAAACCTCAGTATCATTTTTGAAGACCTATCCCCACACGTATGGAAATGATGCAAAAAAAAAAATTTGAGTTTCAGTTCTATGTATGGGGACCCCCAAAACTTATTGCTTTTTTTTCTATTTTTGTGTGAAAATCTTAATGCGGTTCACAGAATACATCTACTTACAAAGTTTCAAATGTATAGCTCTTATAGTTTCGGAAAAAAGTGGCTGTGACATACGGACGGACGGACAGACAGACAGACATGACGAATCTATAAGGGTTCCGTTTTTTGCCATTTGGCTACGGAACCCTAAAAAGCGCACTGCAAGTCTAATCGATGTGCATGCAAAAAAAAAATGTTTTATGCAACTCTAGGTGTCACAAGTCAACAAACTATCATAATCATAGAAATAATCTATGGTTATAATAAATAAAGTATACTAGCAGATTTATAAAAATGCAAGCACGTGGTAAACGTTTCTTTATTACATTTTAATTCTTTTTTTTTTTTTAATTTTGTCTCGGTTTAGTCGTACCTATTTAATATATTCATATATATAATATATATTCGCGGCTTATCAAAATCAGGTGAAATTGAAACATTTCATTTCATAATTGGATTGAAGAAGTAAAATATTGGTTGGATCATGGATGTAAAATTTTGATAAATAAATAATTGTCTTTCTACTAAGTTGCAAATGATGATGGATTGTTTCATTTCAATTGCTTTATTTGTCATAAAACAAACCAAATCCGTGATTTTGACAAGAACTTCCCTAGTTTAGGTTTTTGATCACAAATCTGGATTGTTACAGGTTTATGATGAAATTGAGTTTAAAATGTGTCATCTTCCGGTTTTTCATCAAAAACCTAATTTTATGAAAAACCTGCGACATATACATTACTTACCTCCTATCAAAATATAGTTAAGTAAAGTATATACAGTAATAATATTACACAAAATAAAACACTATATTATTATGGCATATCAAATTCAACTTATCAGTAAAAATCGCAGTTTAAAGGCCTTAAGTTAGGACTCGTTATTGTCAAGTTTTTCACAGGAGTGCTGCGACTTGACTCTTAGTTTTGTAAGAAAGATAAAAAAATGTAACTGTTCCGAGGCAAGGAGTTTAAATTTTCGAGCATACTTTACGCGCTGCAGCTTGTCTTTTTCAGGGCTGTGAATCCTACATACACAACACCCGGCTTAGTCCGCGAATGGTATAACTGCAAGATGTTAGTTATTTTTGTTCAATAAAACATGTTATGTTATGCCTAAACAGAAACAAAGAAAGGAAAAAAATAAAAACCTAACGAGAAAAAAAGTGTAGTATTTAACAATAAATGTGTACTTTCCTAAATATTCCAACAACACTAATTATTTTTTTCTAGGACTTATACAAAATACTGATGTTTTTTGCAAAAGAAAAACTGGCAACCCTAGCCGCCTGCATACGTCAGAACAGTTAAAGCGGCAGAATTAGCCATTACTCGGGCAGATATCCAACACAAGATACGCATTTATCTTCGTAACACACATGATCTATTAACCCAAGAGTTAACATATTGTGGAGCAATATACACGCATAGACAATAACGTAGATGCATGGACAATGATGTACATACGCAGAGAACCATGCATCTACATTTGCTCTGGAATTCTGCTAAGAACATGCTGTGCAAGTGGGATTAATTGGGATGGTAAAGTTACGAAGAACCGTAACCGTGCTGGAAATGGCCAGGGGTGGCCAATTGGTCGATTACAATCGAGCGGTCGATCTCAGCTGTTGATTCAGTCGATCTTGACGAACAGTATTTACTTTTAGTCTAAGAGGACCAAGGCGAGAGGTGGCGGATAGCTAGCTATTTGAGCCAACTACATTCTATTACCTTGTAGCCCCGTAACTTCTCGATTATTTAAAGAAAACCGAAATGATTCGAGGCAAGTCGCTCAAATTTTTGAGCTCGCGTCGATAGTTCTTTAATCTTTGATTACCCATTTTTTCAGTATAATTCGACCAAGTTTCTTACTATTCATGTTAGGAAGTTTATCATATTGAACCTCTTCGAAGTGTTATACTAAAATTGTTGAGCTAGCTAGCTCACTCTTTTATTCTATTGTTAAATTGATTGGTAGATTACAGAGTCTAGGCAGTAAACAATAGATCGTAAATTTAAATAAGTTTGCCATTCCTGACCTTAGACTATTTAGCTGAAGTACCGCAAAATCTCCAACTAAATTAATGTCGGTTGACTAGCCCCTAACGAATTAAATTTATAATTCTGCTTCAGTACTTTAAGATGCTATAGAATCTCCTAGATATAATTGTGTATAATATCCTTCTTTATATGGAAAAATAGTAAAGCTGTGCCAATCTTCAATCAACTGGGATAAGGCAAGGAGGATAATGGTAGCTATCCTCCGCGTGGATATTTCTTACACTTTCAACAACGAATTTGTTATTAAGGATCACGAAGATAAAAATGTACAGCTACAATACCTCCGATTAAACAAAATATTCACTCCTCTATTTAGCAAATTACTCCCTCGACGCTTATGATAAAAATGAGTATTCTAATTAAATTGTCGTCGGCTAATTACTGTAATTACTTTTTCCAATTTGCACAGCAAATTAACCAATGTTTTGTCTGATACGAGCGAACTGCGACAATGGTGTTATCTTTATGGCCCATAAGATGTAGAACATCATCGTCAACTTGATGGTTTGCTGGTTCGTTTGTCTACCTCATCGGCCCAAATTACCATTGTGTCCAAGTAATCCCAGACGCTATTACAAAAAACCGGCCAAGTGTGAGTCGGACTCGCCCATGAAGGGTTCCGTAGCAGCAAGTAACATAATATAAAAGTTCTTGTAATGTGTTGTAACTTTGATCGATGTTTTAATAATAGTGTATTTTTTTTCGATTTATGACGCATTTAAAAAAAAACTACTTACTAGATTTCGTTCAAACCAATTTTCGTTGGTAGTTTTTATAGTAATGTACATCATATATTTTTTTTTAGTTTTATCATTCTCTTATTTTAGAAGTTAGAGGGGGGGGGACACACATTTTACCACTTTGGAAGTGTCTCTCGCCCAAACTATTAAGTTTAGAAAAAAATGATATTAGAAACCTCAGTATCATTTTTGAAGACCTATCCATAGATACCCCACACGCATGGGTTTGATGAAAAAAAATTTTTCAAGTTTCAGTTCTATGTATGGGGACCCCCAAAATTTATTGCTTTTTTTCTATTTTTGTGTGAAAATCTTAATGCGGTTCACAGAATACATCTACTTACAAAGTTTCAACAGTATAGCTCTTATAGTTTCGGAAAAAAGTGGCTGTGACATACGGACGGACAGACAGACAGACAGACAGACAGACATGACGAATCTATAAGGGTTCCGTTTTTTGCCATTTGGCTACGGAACCCTAAAAATAGAACTCAAATTGAATAATTAAAGTTTTTGTTGTCTCTTTTTGCTGTTTTGCTGTGGACGTTCGCATTTCGCCATTGGGAATAGCTTCGATATTAGTTGATTGCGCTCTAGCTAACAACTAATACAAAACTGGTCGGGTATCAAAAGCTTTCAATTTACAAGCTCCAAAATATTTCCAATCAATGTTCGAAGCATTTTTAGCTCCACCGTTTTCTGCGAGTCATCGTTACTATTATCTTTTAAAGTTTTCACTCATATTTTCTTAGCATGAATGACTACGTTAAAGGTCTAACGCGATCTCGGATATTCAGTGAACTGTAAACTTCTATTTCAGCTTAAAAGATTTTCTTTGGCGTTTCCCGAATCTTGACAATGTCGTCAGTCCCATCAAAGGTTAAAAAGCAGTTATCTATTCAGCAGAGTCCCGAAGATCGAATCACAGTTCGTAAAACATGTGGTACGAAATTGAGAAGCGGATTTCAAATAAGTTGTAAATCTTAAGAAACATTTGTATACATTTCGTTCCTGCGAAGGAGCTCGTTCCCGGGGAGTGCCCTCTACGGGACCGTTTGAAAGGCCACGTTACCTTACCATGGCTGGCTTGGCGTCCTTTGACGACACTTGAGAGCACTTCGTTAGTTCACCGCAATAGGTAACAGTGTTATGATCCCGCACGTCTCGGGTTCGCTTCAACTGCTCTTTTTAAGAAATAAGAAAAAAGCGATGGAGACGGATGTAATGGATGCATGTGGCGTGTTCTTACAGTACAAGTGAGCGTTTTATTAAAAAGTAATAAAAGAACACAGTCTGTAGTTGATGTTGCTATACGGATGTGACATTTCTCCCATAATATCGATGGTTTAGTTACAAACAATAAAGTTGATATTTCTACAATTATTATTTTCACTGAGTTGGAATCCGAGTGCTCACAGATGTACTTATAGAAATATCTGTTTAAACATCTTGTTGACAATTCGCGTGACCTAAGAACTACTTTGGGCAGAAAATAAGCATTGCCATACAGCATGACAATGCCGCCAGTCTTTTGGGCGCATTACCAGTCGACAGTGATGTGGAGGTATTTTTCGCCACCGTATTTTAGTGTATGGTTTATTTTAATTATTATTTTTTAGTTTTATTGCAATTAAAGTTAATTGTGTTTTTAGCAAGTATTTCTGTACAATTAATCGCGGAAATAACTCCTTTGTTAATTTGATTGCAGTAACCACGCAATTGAACTGTGCGATTATTATAAATAAGTAATCGATCGTGATTGGCCTATAAAACTGATAAAAAGCGGTTTTTCAGTTCAGAGTGATGAAACATGAAATACATTTTAATTTGTGCCTTCATTTTGTAAATTAATTAGAACAGAACAATTTAAATTGAAAGGCATCTTACAAGGTGGACCGATGATCTGGTAAGGGTTGCGAGAATCCGATGGATGCGAGATGCACAGGACCGATCATTGCGGCGACACTTGAGGGAGGCCTATGTCCAACAGTGAAAGTCTTTCGGCTGAATTGATGATGATGATAATGATGAAATTAAATATTATACTATATTGGTCTGACTGGCCTGTTGGTCTAGGGGTTAGTGGCCCTGACTACCATGCCGGAGGTCGTGAGTTCGATTCCCATTTCCCACCCATGACAAATATTTGTGTAATGAGAGAAATTTATGTTTATCACTTGTCTACTACTCATAAAACAAGCTCTGCTTAGCCTGGGACTAGACGACGTTGTGTGGCGGTAGTTGTGAAATATTATTATTAGTTTAAAAATATATCCGAAAACACAAAACAGCAGAAAAACGGGTAGAACGAAATCCTTCTTCTAAAAAGATTTATATTATTTAATCTAATTACGTGTTACGAGTTTGAATCTGAAACAAGCCTTTGTGATCCTTTTCCAGTGAACTTTATTTTGTTTGACGTACAAACTGTCTGGGCTCGTTAGAGAGCGATCCTGCATAAAGTAACTACAACCAGGTATTAAAATAATTAAATTATAATTTAAACTTTTTGATGGAACCCTCGTAGATACTCCCACTAGATCTAATAACGATGTTATCAGCGTAGTGTCTATTTCAATTAAACTTTCGAAATAGTAAAGGGTAAAATTGAAATTAGGATCAGTATCAATTCGACCGTCAAGTTAGATAAACATTGGAAAAGTTAAAGGGAATTTTTTTAGGAAAAAAATTGAATATTTACTTGAAGATTTCTTTAGAACTTCTTTTCAAATGTATTAAAATGGTAAACGTAGAAATTTTTATTTATTTACAAGCACTTATATACAAATTATAGACAGCGATGTCGAAGATTTTTTTGACGCCATATTTTAGTTATTTTGAATTATGTACCGTAGTGTTTTATTATTTATATTTTAATTTAGTGTTATTATAGTTTTTTAGTTGTTCCTATGTAGTAATGTATTAAAATATTATTATTTTAATATAAAGGTGAAAGTTTATATGTATATTTGTTACTCCTCGCTCAAACGGCTGATCAGATTTGGATGATATTTAGTAAACGGGTAGTCCATGTCCTGGAATACCACATATAAATAATATGTAATTTATAATATGCAATATTGATGAATAAAGGAAATAATAATAATGGTCCACAACTATCACACAACGCCGTCAAGTCCCAAGCTAAGCAGAGCTTGTTATGGGTACTAGACAACTGATAAACATACCTACTTATATATTTTTAAATACATACATATGATATTTTTAAAGCGGCAATATGTTCTCAAGGGTTGTATTTTTACTTTCATGCAGGGGAAGCCGCTGTCCGAAACTAGTATCGAATAACAGTTATATCACTAACAACATTATACCATCTAGGAGCTAAGTTCCATCGAAAAGACTATTTATTATGTTTGAAAAGAAACTTATTAAAGGCTCCGTTGATTCTTCGACTAGTTTCTGTGATTTCCCGCGGGTTCTTACTATGAAATCTTTCGGGAATTCATCGGATATTTATCGGAAAGGCTTTTCGTTGGACACAGATAGGTACTTGAATAAAATATAGCAATGATTTGTTATTTCCTTTTCATCATAAGTACTTACTTTTTTTATGTGTGAAATCATCAAACTAGGATGAAGCGAGAAGGGCCGTAAGTACTCTTTTTCGTGTACGTCAGTCACAACTACTGCTGCCAGGCATCCCGATTTGCCCAGGATGTCCTGATTTTTAAGGGTCTGAGGACGCGTCCCGATTTGCACCTGATCGGGACGCTAAATGTCCCGATAAATCAAAAACCCCAAAATTCAAAGAACGACTGCAGAAGTTTGTGTTTCACTTTCACTCAGTAAAAGTTTGACACACCCTCTCGTTCCACCCCAGAGCGGAAGAAGTCATTGGATGATTATCCGCTTAAAAAAAGTCTTTATTGAAAAAAAATTTTTATACCTTTTTTCTACCTTTTTATCCAAATGGACCTGGCAACACTAGTCACAACTCTCGTGAATGTTGAAAATTCTAAGCAAGTGACGTTCTGTTCCTTCACCATGATTATCCTCTCTCTTTATTTCATTTTTTTTTAAGTTAGACCCAGTGACTTCTCCCACTCTAGAGCGAAGCGGGGTGGCGTATCAGATTATACTGACTAAAACCACACCTATGTTCCTTTATTGCTACTGCATTCCAGGAGTTGAACTCTATTGATATCATCTCAATAGGGCGACCATCTTTTTTAGGACCACGCAGGAGTCGATGGCGCTTTTTGTGCCTCATATCAACAAAATGGACGGGACCCAGTAGCAGGGTCGATGCATAGTAGAACCTTAGGATCGTTCGTCAGATTTAGAGTCCTAGTAAGTAAATGGTATCTGAAGGAACACACTTTAGTCAGTAGAAGTTTGAACTCCCTCTCGCTCCACCTACAGCAGAAGAAGTTTGTTGATGATCTCCCACCACAAAAAAGATACCGCTAAGCTTATCGATTCAAAACATATGTACTCTAAGAGCCTTATCTTACTCATTAAATCTCAACATAGCTACGAATATCTTTATTCTCCATTAAGAAGATTATTCTCACAAAATAATTTTGGGATATTAATTAACTCTTAACACGCATGTCGCAGATATGATAACTAATTAAAATGTAAATGAAAGGCGACCCACACAGCTTCTATTTGGGTAGGTACCTACCTCATATAAAATTTTATTAAAAGCTTTGGTTGAAAGAAGGCTATGAGCGATGTTTTGTAATTTTGTTGAAAAGAACATTGATTAGTTTGCACAGTATTTGAAATACCGCGCGGATTATAATTAAACACTCACAACTATTAAGTGAAGTTTTTTTTTTACAAATACAAATAATTTTATTTTTTTAACATAGGTTACGCGCAGATTGGAGAGGAAAAGGGAGGAGGCCAAAGAAAAGAGATGGGATGGATTTTGTGAGAGTTATGAAAGAAAAGGAAGTTAGTGATAATGTGACGGGTGACAGGATAGAATGGAAGAAAAAGACGTGTTTCTCAGCTGACCCCAAATACATAGGAGACCTGGGGTGCTATTCTCTAAGAAAGCGCAGCGCTGGCACAGCGACGAGTCGTCAGCGCAGTACATTGAATTAACAACCCAATGCCCCTTTACATTGGATTGTTAATTCAATGTATTGCGCTCACGACTCGTCGCTGTGCCAGCGCTGCGCTTTCTTAGAGAATAGCACCCAAGAACAGGTAGATGATGATAATGATGAGGTAGGTTAGGTACCTACAGATGTAGTTATTAATGAACGCTATGTGTAACCATCGTTGACGTACCTACAAACATTTTTAGTACAAACGTGCTAATTATTATAAATTATCAAATAGTATAAAGCAAATAAGTAAATAAAAATATATATATTTTCAACATTTAAATAATTAAAGTTGTCAATACACAATAAAA
The DNA here is from genome assembly GCA_929112965.1 of Mythimna albipuncta. NCBI lineage: Eukaryota > Metazoa > Arthropoda > Insecta > Lepidoptera > Noctuidae > Mythimna > Mythimna albipuncta. Next base: position 8,469,654 of record OV815973.1, read on the forward strand.
ACATCTTCAATAAAGTACCTACGAAAATAATAAATTCTAGTGGAAATAAAATTGTAAACAACAGAAAAAAAAGGTATTGAAAGTGTGTCAGGTATTCGTTCAGTGTATAATATGCTTTGTCATGTGTGATGATTGACCAGTCCCCGTATATTTTTGAGAGTTGTTGTATAACACAACGATTATTTATCCAATACCATAGATGCAAGCCTGATACAACTGGAAAAGGTTTGAATGCAAAAGTGCGGGCCAAATCTTTGAGTTGGTAGAGTGACCGCTTGCTTTGTTCAAGCGCCCGAAAAGTACCATAAAAGAGTGACTTTCTGAAGCCTACTCCTCGGTAACGGCCAGGTTAATAAGTGAAAAAAAAAATGTTTATTATAGATTTATTATTTTTACGTGCCAATAATATTTTTGTCTAAAAAAAATATTTAGCATTTTCGCAACTTTCCCTACTCCTTCAAAACGGCTTGGATCTTTAAAAACAATTTTCACATAAAAAATTATGATAAAATAATCTTAAGTAAATCAATCAATATTTCGCAAAGAACATGGATTTAAAGGTCAGCGGTGCTCTATCCAGGCGCAGCTGGTCGAAATTAAATGCACAGATACTCGTACTGCCGCCTACGCGAGTACAAATGTTGTGTCCATTTAATTCCGACCAGATGTTCAATGGACTATAAGCCTTATAGTCTCCTGGTCGTATCACAATTTAATTACAATCACGGTTAATTTCTTTTTCGTGGAAAAACATCGTCAGATTTTTACTGACTACAACCCATGAAGTAGACCTCTGCGTTTCAGGACCGCGTTAACTCTTTCCGCCAAGCCTTGGTAGGCACAGTCATAAGTGATAATATATCTCTTTGTGGATCCTTATCAGAGAGTGAGCTACCCATTGCTCGCTGTCTACAAGGTGCACCGTAGGCCACCCAGGAATCGCCCTGTGACTTCAGATCCACGATTGATCCCTAACAGACATTTCCAAACACATTCATTATGCGTACTGCTATGGAGTGGAATTCCCTACCAGAGTCTGTGTTCCCTGATAGCTATAACCTAGGGGTCTTTAAGTGAAGAGTGGATAGGTCTAGGCAAGCGTGCTCCATCGTCGGCCACATCGTCGCTTAACATCAGGTGAGATAGTGGTCAAACGCGAGCTTATCTTACACTAATACAATAAAAACTTAAAAAGGTAAAGTTTGTAATTTTTTTTATAGGAGCTAATCTCTGAAAGTACTGGTCCGATTGCGAAAATTTTTCACCAATAGAAAGCTGCTTTATTCCTGAGTGACATATATTTTATTTACGTGGGCAAAGCCGCGAGCAAAGGCTTAATAAAATTGTGTTTAACCTTTAAATCGACGTAATTAGAGACACAATAGTAAGACAATAGGTGCGCGAACGCCGGAGTTCGCTTGGGGTTGCTTGGGGTTGCTTGGGGTTTAATGAATTAATGTTATTTTCAATTTTCTTAAATTATATTTTCCTAACCGTATACAAGCAGATGTTGGAAACAGAAGCCTGCAAGTCTTAAAACACTGAATTCACAAGTACGTGAATAATAATGAAGCCATTGCCAGGACAAAATAAATGACATTAATTAAATTTGCTGTTGATTTAGGAGACAAGTGGGACCACTTATTATGTGCAGCTCGAATTGCAGAAATGCTGTAGGATAGTCGTATTCTCGTAAGTTCCTCGGGAATGTGAATTTAATTTGCAAATAGAGTAGTAATTTCAGTACATACCTACTCGAATTTCATAAATTGTAAGCGTTTCTTTAAAAAAGGAATTGTAATACTTTAGTTGCACGTACGTAGTGGATTCATCAGTCATATTTAACTTCAAAAAGATAATATTTCTTAGGGTCCCGTACATACTCAAAGGGTAAAACGGGACCCTACGGAACCCGACTCGCACCTGGACAGTTTTTTTTTTTAATTGTTTTCCCACACTAGCCTTTATTAATTACTCGTGTATCGCGAGTGAGTTCACAAACATCTAAACTCACATACATGGCACCTAGCACCAAAACAACTATAGCCACCGATTGAACTTGAAACAGATAAAAGACCAAATACCCGAAATATTTCTTTAGTTTTTCCTTTCAATATGATTTTCAGACCAAAAAGATGCTTGACAAATCCCTACCCACAAATTATATGTTAAAAAAAATAGGATACCGTTCACCGTCAACAATAAGAAAGGACTGTAACCACAAAATAGATAGGTACAGAAGTCAATCTACATACAAAGAGCACTCGAGCAACGCACACATAGACACCGCTCACGAACACGATGTCTCGGTCGCGTCTCGGACCAATCGTCGAACAGTTCCGGCTCAAACGCTCATTAGTGTGCGTCCACCGAGCGTAGGTATAAAAAGTGAACTACATACATGAGATTGTCTTCTGTACCTATCTATTATGTGCTGTAACACACAAGCCGTGGCTCCCGGCGGCATATTAACAACCCAACCCAGACCAATACCTAATCATTTATTGATGGAATTTAGGCCACTAACACACACGATTAGGGCCACTGGGCTGCTATTGCTTAGCGTCTGTAGGATTCAATTACATATGAGTATTAGCTTTGATACAGACTAACAGAAATTCGGCATTAAGGAAAATACAGTACAGGTACCAGCATGAATTTTGAGTTCTCGGCGTCAGAGTGGAGAAAACTTTGCGCATTCCATACATTGGCGAGACAATCGTTGTCGTTGTTCGATACATGCAGCAAGAGCCGGGAACGAATCACGAGTGACGTCTTTGACACGATGGCGACGGCTAGCCAAACACTGATACTCCCCGCCCCAGCGTCTCACTTCGTACCTCTAAAGACACCGAATATTTGATTTACTGAATATTTATCCACCGAATATGAAGCCAGCGCTCAAGATCCGTGCCGGTATCTATATCTTTTTATTACGGGTGTAATGGAAGTACCTTTATCAGATATAGTTAGTATACCTAGTTATATAGGGACCGAACGCATGTGCTCCTGTTCTGCACAGGTGTCACTGAAATACACGCAAGAACTATAGGATCCCCGAACTCTCTTACTGAAGCCCTAAAAAACCTGATAAGCCTAATCTGTTCTTGGGGAGAAGTGGGCTGGCCACCCAAGCCCACCTAAGGTTATGACCGCCATGGCTTACGTACGGAAGACTAAGTGCGCAAACCATACGACAAGACACAAGACATATTTTATGTAGAAACCCAATTCAGAATCGGAGTTTTCTTTGGTTTATCGGAATCAGAGGTTCATTTGACGACTTAAACTGGACTGTCAAGGTAGCCATACACGCTAGGGTATACCTGACAAGTTTGCCTGTACAGGTAAACCGAAGCGTTTATTTTGCATAACTGCAAAGAGGATAATTGGTGATCCAGATTTGGTTAATTCCAACCTTCAAAGCCTTGAGCATAGACGTAGGGTAGCCAGCCTTTCGGTGTTTTACAGGATGCATTTTGGAGAGTGTGCGCAGGAATTGCATGACTTGATTCCGCCATCGCAATTCTACCATCGGACAACCCGACGTACGGCGAATATTCACCCTTACGTTGTTGAAACCTCTACGGTCCGGACTAAGCGTTTCGCCTCGTCGTTTATACCGCGTACGTCGAAGGACTGGAACAGTCTGCCTGATGCGGTCTTCCCGTCCGATTAAAATTGGGGTGTCTTCAAGGCTTGAGTGAATAGGCTCTTAATAAACTAGTGCGCCTCACCATCAAAGATTGCATCGCTACTTACCATCAGGTGGGATCCCAGTCAAGCACTAGTTTATATCAATTAAAAAAAAAACTGTGCAGGGTTCCACACAAGCTTACCTGACAGGTATAACTGTGCAGGCAAACCTGTCACCCTAGCATGTAGATATGGCTATCTATAGTATGGCTACCTTTATTGGGATGGAGCTATACGAGTATATGGTATATCTATAATTCCATCTCTCTTTCTCGCTCGCACGCCTGATATTTTAACACGTCGTGTTAAGGCCTCTGAACGGCCTGAACTGAAGTCGGAAGCAGAGGCGGGATCCGAATGAAGCAGCGAAGAAATGAAGAGCAAATTCACAACATTCCAAATACGAAACAAAACAGCATCTGAAAGATTAATTATTGACAAAAGGCACAGTCTCAGGGACGTTCCCCGTGCGCCAAGTATGAACTTGTTTGCTCCTCCGATATCTCCATAAGTTCTGATTAAAATTTATCGGAATCGGAGGTTTAAAATCAATCGGGACTTCCGAACTTTCGAAGTCGATACATCAGTGACATTTCTGCTTTTTATGCCGCCGATATTTCTTGATTTGATTACTAAGAAGCCTTAACATGTATAAGATGACAAGATTGATACCAATATGTCACGAATTTTATCGAATTGAATAAGAACCTTGATAAAAATCCAATAGGTAAAAGAATTTTGAGTTGCTAAATAGCGAATGTGTGATTTTATCGACCTTAAAGCTAGAAAAGCTGAAATTTGGATTGTCAGGATCTTCAACGTTTTTTTAGCGAAAAGTCAAGGCCCCACCAGCCAGGACGGCTGGTGGAGGCGTTTTTAAAGAACGTCGGAATATGGAAACATGGATAGGTTCCTCTCCACGCCGGAAGGAAACCGCACGAGGAACCACGCCACGTGCGGCGAGCCACACCTGTCTAGCTGATCTGGTAGTAGGATCAGTTCCTATTGAAATGACCTCTTACCGGCTGCATTTGAAGACATTTCAATACTTCATAAAATACTCAAATACGATTTAACAAATAAATATGTCTTCCCCACCAGTAAATTATCCATAATAATTTATACACCACAATTATTTAATTAGTACAAAAATTTATGTGGCTCTAAATCCGCACCCGTTACTGTTCATATTTGTCTATTCAAAAGTAAAATAAAACGAAATCAAAAACTTGTCCACGAAAATATGTCATAACTGGTAACTAAATTCATAATCGAATAATCATTCATAACAATTTGCTACTAGAAAATACTACGTGCAGTGTTTTTTCACTTTGATCGCCGTTCATTCATTCATAATTATTATATTGCCAATAATCTGTACAAATTTCCTGAAATTGAGTGACATTTTGGGATATAAAGAAACGCTAATACTCGTAACTTTGCTGTTAATGAATATTTATTCATTGAGACTACATAAATAATAACAAGACCTTATTAATAAGCCCTTAGGTACATAAGTATTTGTACTAATTAGAAATAAGTATTGTATGGCAGTTCTTTTTGAGTTAGAGAGTTAAAATGGTTCTTAAACTCCGTGTAAAATAACAACTGTGTTAGCTTGAGCTTATGTCGTTGAAAAGGATTAGCCTAGCAAGCGCTGTTGGAAGCTGAGCTGAAATTTCTGAGTGCAACACTGCTAGCCGGACTAAAGGGGTGCTATTCTCTAAGAAAGCGCAGCGCTGGCACAGCGACGAGTCGTGAGCGCAATACATTGAATTAACAATCCAATGTAAAGGAGCATTGGGTTGTTAATTCAATGTACTGCGCTGACGACTCGTCGCTGTGCCAGCGCTGCGCTTTCTTAGAGAATAGCACCCAAGCACGGAAACCCAGTGAACAAATCAAATAACGTATACAACATGATATCATGGATTATCTTGAAAAAAAGTTTGAAACTTAACCTAGGGGTCTTTACATCAAGAGTGAGTAAGACCACTTGGAGTAGGTACGCTTGCCTAGAAGTTGTCCTATTGACAAATTCTAGGCAAGCGTATACTCCATCGTCGGCCACATTATCGCTTATCATCACGTGACACAGTGGTCGCGAGACTGTTCATAATAAATAAAAAATTGCTAATCAGGAGGTCGGTATAATAGACATTTTAAAACCAATAAATCATTCTGTTTACGTTGTATTATGGAGACATTTGGATCGCTACTAGTAGCCGCGGTTCACATATTTCTGTAATACATGTATTTGCCGTAGGTATCTCTTAGGTAAACAGAGATGAATATTGAAGAAACACCGTGTATTTTTTTATATGGAAAATCATCCAATGACTTCTTCCGCCCTATGGCGGAGCGGGAGAGCGTATCAGAATTTTACTGACTAAAATCTTCTCCTAGGTTCCTTTTTTGCCTTGTGTTCCGGGACCTCGGGTTTACCTTTCAGAAGCCAATCCATAAGGAACACAAGTAAGTTTTAAACTAGGACTACATTAGAGTAACGCATACGTTGACCTGTAACACGCCTGATTTGTACGTAGAACGACGTGGCGTGGCGTGGATCAAGTGTAGCTCTACAAGTCTAGTTTCCATATAAAATGTATGCAGACCGAAACGCGCGCCCAGATCGGCGTGTGTGGCACAAGTGTGCAGTGTAGTTCTAGCTATAATCAGTAATAGCCCAAGCCCATGAGGACAAGCAAAGAGCCCCAGAGGCTTTGTCGGTTTCCCACTGTAAAAAAGCTTGCTAACTCTATTGTAGATATAGTCTTGATACTTGGGTAATTATTAAGATAAAATGAAATCTGATGTAGTCAACGCTGGTTCAATAATCAAGATTGATTAAGAGATCTTGATGAATGTTTACTAATAGAAGAACCTTATAAAAAGTATCGAATTTATGTTTAAGTAGTAATAAAAGTATTCCTTAAAAAAAATCCATGTCATTTGACTCTTTAGACAGACTCTACATAAAACACCTAGTAGAGAAAAGGGCTATAGATCAAGTTCCCATCTAGCCAGCTAACCAGCTTACTTCATCATTTCATTGTCGCGGCGTGCGTGCTACCCGGCCCACAATAAGTTCTTTAATGCGTAACGTATTGTTCGCTAGTGGGAGATTAACAATAGCGAAGTCGTTAACACGTGCTATTTTCGCACAGATTCACAATACGTACACAGTTTTGCACTTTTATTAAGTCTCTAAACGTGACGACAATGGTATTAGGCTTTCTTTCAATAAAGGCCTGACCAGACGAGTTCAAACTAGCGTTTCAACCAAGATGACCTTGTAAACCATGACCTTCAACACCCTTGGTTGGAAGGCACGTTTTCCCAACCACCGAACGTGTCAGCGCGTGGTTTACATCCATGTCATCGTAACACAAACCGAACACATAAACCAAGGTGAGCTTAGTTGGAACGCTAGTTTGCAACCGTCTAATCACCCCTTAAGAAAACCCCTGATTGAAACTAAGTTGGTGAAGGTTGCACTATTAGCTGCTGAGCTGCCAGTCGCAGATTCAATTCCTTTTTTTTTATGGTGGGAAAAATCATGCATTGACATCCCCCGCCCTTGGGCGGAGCGGGAGGTAGTGTCAGACTCTTACTGACTAAAAGACCCACCCCGTTCCTTCTAGCCTTCATACCGGGGCTCGAGCGCCCTTTCGGATAACCCTGGCCCCAGTAGGCCAGATTCAATTCCTGCACGAACGAATATTGTTCGGCCTGCTGGTATTTGTTCTGGGTCTAGGTGCGCACTCATGAGGATACCGGAGGAACTCCTAGTGTTAAAAAAGTAAAGGTGTTTTTTTTAGTTTTTTTATAATGAAAAATCATCTAATGACTTCTCCTATTCTAGGGCGGAGCAGAAGGGCGTGTCAGACTTTTACTGACTAAAACCAAACTTATGTTCCTTCAGGTGCCTTTGCGTTTTAGGGCCACGGATAACATTTCTTTTAATCATGCGATTTCTTCTGTACTTCAATTCAACTCCCGTTTCTAGTGTTGAATTGTATTGAGACATGGTCATTATAACTTTATGAAGCCTGTAAAGTATTGGTATAACCTAAATTGTCTTTGTTTTAATCACAAGCGATCTATAGGATCAAAATTATATCTGTAAGTGCATTGAATTGTCAACAACGTTACAAGTTACGAAGCAATTAATCTAATTAAGCTTAGAACAATCAGATATTACCTACCAATCGTTTGTTTGCATCTAATCAAGCGATGTTACTGGTTCACTGTTCCGTAAGCATTCAATAGAAATTGCAGTTAGGAGCAACTTGCTGTACTAACCGATCCAATAAATTGCTCCTCTCGCTAGAATTAATCTATATATCACAGGAACCGGATATGACAATGCGTTGATAGAGCTATTTATCAGGAATCTGAATAACCGCGCAATATATACACATCAGATCGTACATAAAGCACTTAGATTAATCTCATGTAGGAGCAGCTCGGTAACTGTGATTGCTTGCTCAACAATTAATTCCATAGCAGATGAGGTAGTATTGCCTACTAATCACTCTTGGTTCTATTAATTTGCAACTAGAAACTCATTGACAAATGTCACTTGTAGATAAGCTAATGCCTACGCATTGACTCGTTTATCAGTTTCAATGATACACAAGGACTAATAACCCGTAATACACGTAGGTTCATTGCAAATAACATATGATGGTAAGAGACCAGACGGTATGTCTTTATTTCCTTGGAAGATGGGTAGGCCTTTAGTGTGGGACGCTACCTGTGTCGATACTCTTGCGATTTTTGAGCCGTTTGGGGTTGAAACTCTCGGGCCGTGGGGTCCGAGTGCTCATATGCTTTTTAAAGAATTGGCGAAACGCTTAATTGACGCTTCGCATGACCCAAGAGCTGGCTTCTACCTCGGTCAGAGAATAAGCATTGCCATACAACGTGGCAATGCCGCCAGCCTTTTGGGCATACTTTCAGTCGACAGCGATGCGGAGGAGTTTTATGACGTCATATTTAGCTAGGCATTTAGTGTATATATTATTTTTAATTATTTAAGTTATTGTTTAATTTGTTTATTAATTCCTAGCAATTAATTTTAAATAACATATAATATTATGTCTAGTCTATATTTCACGCGAGGTTAAGCAGAAGATCACCTCTTTGCATTCATGCCAACGTACTATTCAAAGTACCTACCTACATAACTTACGACCATATTACGCTAGAGGTTTCAGTCCACCGAATAGATGAAAGAGGTTAGAATGGTCTTATGAGCAAGGCCGGCGTGCCACAAAGTAAGGCAATGCTCATAGTTCAACTACCAATATCAAATTTGCGATCTAAGTGTGCGTGGTCTGTTAGTTGCGTAATACGCGTTCGTAATGGTTTATTTCCTGTAAGTAGTGGAGTTATAGGGTGTGGGACAAGCGGCGACACTCGTTGTAGTACAAATCGGAAAGTATTTCCTTTCTAACCTCTTTCATGTTTTCTGTGTTTCAGTCCCATAATATAACCTTTACCTTTAGCCTTTACATTTTAGCCGGGCACAATTTTAAATACAGGTTCAAATGCTGATAAATTCAAATTAATCCAATTATATTTTGCCTTTCATAAGGATTGAATCGAGGAGCCCGGTTTATTTACTCATGTGTCCCTATGCCGTAGTATGGTCGTAGCCACTCTAGTTAAAAAACAAATTTGAAAAGACTTCCACGAATTCAAGCAATAAATTTCGCGACTATGTAAACACCAACCTTCCTAGAATAATTTTGTACAAAGATCCTAAGTACAAACGTCGCTAACAGTTTAATTCATTAGATGGCAAACGGACTCGCGAAGTAATTACGTAGGTACCTCCCACAGTCCCGGTTGAACCACTTCCACAGGGATGGCAAACTTGAGGTATGGCACAGAAAATTCTGAACCGGTAAAATAATTTTACATAGGGTAAACCAGCCATACGTGCCCCAGACGGTAACGTGCCCCACTTGTCAAACTAAGACATGCATTTTAAATTACACAAATTATACAACGCAAGTTAAACTTGCATTGCATAGTTTACATCGCCGTCGTACTTACAAACTAACCAGCTCGGCTCAAATAAGCACCAAATTTTAAATACATGTCTTAGTTTTGCAAGTGGGGCAAATTGCCGACAGGGGCATGTATGGTTTACCAGAGTAAAAATGTAGATTATCGATTATAGATAAATAGGTAGGTAAGTAAACTTCCCGGGCGTAAAAACATATTACATTGTCGTCGAAATTCTTCTAGCAAACCGGCACGACGCAGCAATGCAAATATTTATAGAAATTATACCAATCCGTAGCACCATTTTTATGAAAACAAGGTTTTGCGTCGGAACGGTTTTCAAGAACCTTAAAGAGCATTGTATTGCAATAGCTCAATGTGTCATTTATTAACGCTTAGATACTGCGATACGAAGTGAAATTAAAATTCATTAAAAAAAAAATACCTACTTCGAATCACCGAGTAAAAAGGTTTGCAATCTCTGAACCAGAAGGCGCGAGCATAGTGCAGAGCACAGATAATTAATAAGCGGTACCACAGGTTCATAGACAACGGGTCTGTCGCACGCACGTGCCGATGCCAAGCTTTATATTAAAACTCCAAGACAAACAGACAACCGCAATGTAATTATATATTGAAGAAATATATTGAAAAGATAACAAAGGCGACTGGAGTGAATAGGTATTGTATTTAATAGATTATATTGTTTCTACTAGACTTGCTTCAACTAGGGGTTTTGTCTGCGTGAAAGTAGGATTTTCCATACAAATTTCGAATTTCTGATTTTCTCTTTAAGGGGAGAATTTTAGAAATTCCTCTGTTAGTGCTCGTCTACGTCATAAAAGGAAAACTTGTGAAAATTTCGCGCTCCTAGTAGTAATCCGTAGTTTTGGCATGTGGGTCTGTCAGTTTCTCCTTTATAATTATTAGATTAAATAGAGAATACCTACACAGAGTTTTAATTGGTAGGAATAGGTACAATATTAATTGAAAGCAAAATCTTCAACAATATAGGTATGTTGATGCCTGAAAGGCTTTTCAGTCTACTGTAAATTTATTAAAATCGCTAGACATCTTTCATCAGACTTTATAGGTCGTCCAAATAAACAGTAATTTAACTCGAAAATAAATTAAATTTGATTATTTCTACAATACGTACGATAGAAATTCTTAATGATAACAAAGCTTATCGTTTTGTATCAACTAAAATAAATACCAGCACACTTCGAGAACAAAAGACACAATTTCAGATATAAATGTGACATTTCACAAGACTTGCTTTCGTGAATAATTCTGGTTTTAAAGTTAAGGCCTGAACAAACGTTTTGCAGGATATTCGGAGCTGAAAATGCATCCATATCTAAAGCCGACGCGTTTCTTGCCACTTCACTGTTCTCTCTGACAGTGAGACGAGCATTGTCTGGTAATCTGACTATCTGACGTCACTCTGTATTTCAGATTAAGGAAATCCAATTTCACTTTAATAAAGTTAATAAATACTTCATTATTTTGTTTGTTCCTCTTCTTGGAACGAGCGTAATTTATCAAAATCATCTTGTAATAAGGCCTTTAGTTTATAAATAGATAACTCGGGCTTGAAAATTACCGAAGTATTTTTTTAAAGTAGATAAAATACATTATAAATCTGATTAAAAAGAAATTGGATGCTGCATGTATTAATCATAATATTGAAACTTGAAGCCCAGGTATATGAGATAATTCGTTAATATTTATGGCTCATTTTATTTCAAACCATATAATATTCTGATATCAAAAGAGATCACATGAATAATAGCTCTTATTAACTTGCAAATTGTTCAAATAAATGTACTTTTAAAGGACTATACAAAATTTGAATAGATTTTGAATTTAGAGAAAATAATTGTTTCGTGAATTGTACTGTACATCAGTACAATTCACGAATGATGGCGGCCGTGAAGTTTGCGCAGAAGGCTGCGCAGTAACATGTTTTAGGAACCAAAACGCGACGTGCGTGTGCGAGAAGAGTGATGCGCGAACGTTCGCAAAGGTTAACTTCACGGCCGCCATCATTCGTGAATTGTACTGTAATTTTTAAGGCAGTCAATCCGATGGGCGGCTTTTATAAAAAAGCTATAATCTACGATATAAAAAATATAACACTGAGTTTCAATTTCTTATAGGTTAGCACTGAATGTCCCATATAAGTAATAGATAATACTAAGCTTAGTAAGTAATAACTACTTAGTACTTAAATAGAATAAAAACAAAACCTTTGGACATACTGTACAAATAATATACATGCCACAAAAGAAAAGAAATTTTCTAGGAAAAAACCCGACAGTCTATCGAAGAACCTCTTTTATTTATAATAAAAGCACCACGACATTGTTCATCATGCGGCACTAAAGCAACTACAATAATACCTAGGTAGTCGATCTCAGCCTTTAGATCACACACCTTTATATTTACACTCAATGATAGCTGCTATAATCAAGAATATAATCCCCAGAGCCACGGAAGCAGAATCCCTCCTTTGTGATGGAACCCACTTTTAACTTTCATCAAAAGTTTAATTAATTTCCTATCAGAAAATATGCAAACTACATGTTTTAATTAATGCTACGTACTTGTTTATAATGAGGTGTGAGCTTGGCTGGATGATTAAATATCTAGCGTTGGTACATAACTAGTGCCGGCCCAATTAAAATGATTTCATAGATTCCTAGAGTACCTACAGTTTAATCATGTTTTTGTTTACTAATAAATTGAGTTTGGTAGCTTCAAATTTATCATAGCAGTTATATAAGATACTAAATTTTGCCCGCGGCTTCGCCTGTGTATATAAAATATAGTCACTCAGAAAAAATTTTAGCAATCGGACCAGTAGCCCGATTCACGTAATGAAAACCGTAACGATATCGTAGCGATTTAGTCGCTTAGACTATTTCCGTATTTACATCCATCAATCGAGTTTGAACGATACCGATTTTGAAGTCGTTTGAAATTCGACGATTTAAAAAAGATCTGTGTTACATTACCCTGGTAGAATACTTTTTAATGTAACTGGAAATAAGTCGATAGATCGTGAATACCGCTTTTGGATAGGACTTCGATCGAACGACTATAAACTTCAACGATATTTGGCTTGTTTGATTTTATGTGAATCAGGCTACAGTACTTTCAGAGATTAACCTACAAACAAGAAAACATAGAACAAATTTTACCTGTATAATATTAGTGTAGGTAGATAGGTAGGTAATGTAAGTACTTACCTAAATATCATAGTCAAATCTATTCATTGATCAAAACCACTTTTGACTGAAAGAATTGGTTACAAATAAGTGCTTTTTGACTGATTACAACTAGGTACTTAAAAATTACTAAGATTCTTGGTACTTTTAGACAGCAAAAAACGTTTCGCATTTTTTTTAATTATCTTTTTAACGCGATTTAACTTAATTAAGGTTTTGACTGAAGCCAGTCAAAACTAGTTTTGAGTTATTATCAGTTTTGACTGTAACAGATAAACAGGCGGTAGACTGACTGCATGATAATAAATCACGTAAATTGGTGAAGTTAAACATGTAGAGTGGCATATTAAATGCGACAATTAGTTTCTGCAGAACAGTAGGTACATATACCGAGCAATTTTTTTTTTTATGAATACAAAACTGTGACATAATTAGATAAACAAAACTAAAAACAGAGACAGGCGCATCGAGCAAAATTAAACCAGCTGGACGAAGTGCACCTACTGATAAAAATCGTATAAAATAAAAGGCAGCAGGCGGCCAAAAGGAAGAAAAAGAACGAGACGGCCACAACGGACTAAAGCAAATAAAAGAATTGGAGGCAGATTGTTTCAAATGGACTTATTATTATGTCGGCGTACGACCTACCGCGAGCGCATGGGACCGGACCTCGTACCGACCACTAATCCTTTTTCAAAACAATCAAAAAAACTTCCAAGATAATTAATTACCAACCTGTACACACGCCGCCGATGAAAAGCAACAGATTTTATATTTGATACATAAAGATGATAGTAAGATATCAGATTCTTGGCATTCCTAGGTCTTAGAACATTTGACTTAAGTATTTAGGTAATTTATAACTAAAGCTGCAGAATTACTCGAAAGCGTTACCGAGGCTCTGCTCTCTCTCTCTTTCTAGAGCTGGAGAATTGAAATGATGAATTCCTACATCAAAAAAGATGATCTATCTAAATAAGCAGAAAAAAAAAAATTAAACAGAATATACTAAATTCTTCTCCAACACAAGAAGCCAGGAGAACCAAAAACAATGAAAAAGAAAAAATTAAAAAAGCTTGATAGCTCACTCGAGCAGAAATTTTGCGGGACACAAAAAAAAAGGGGAATAGTTCTCAAATGGTCCGCCATTTACTGATTACCTTTGTAATGTATGACTCAACATCCGCTGGAGGTAATAATTTGTCTGTTCCCAACATCGACCTTCATTAGGACAACGGCAGGTACATGTTTTTTTCATCCCGGCCCAATGTCGAACCACCTTATTATCGACTCGTAATCGCCCCCCTAACATACTGACAACACGACTGGCCTTTTTATTACTTACGTTCTTTTCGATTATTGTTTTGTTTTTGCTTTGGTGAAATATGATGAGGATTCTATCCTTTGGGAGAGCCAAGCCAGGAGCTAAAAATCAAGTTCAGACTTTGATTTATTTAAAATTAAACATTTACAGGCATTTTTGAATGGTCAAGAAATCGGTCAGTGACAAATATTAAGCTAATTATAATTTCAAAGCGTAAATCTCTATGGAGAAAACCGTGCAAAAAACTATGGACACTCTTTTAAAATATGTTATTACAAATATCCTGAATACAACATTTTTGTTCGTAAAAAAAAACAATTCATAACATACTCGTAGGTATTATAAAAATTAAAATAAGCCACATGATCAGTTGCACTCGCAACTGTTGAAATACTCGTCATGTCCATGAACGACGCCGCGTTCACGGACATGACGTGTATTTCAGCCCTATCTACTTTCGACATTGAATCGAAATGAGATTCGAAATCGTTTAAAATGATCCAGAACTTTCTATTCTTCATGAAAAACTATTGACTTACATTTTTAAATTCGTCAATCGTGTGCATTGTTTGAGCAGGTGGTTACATATAGTCGTATGCATTATGACCATACCACGTAATTTGGTAAGCAACTACCGTACGCGTACCGTCTGACCTTCAAAATGTTTGGGGATCCCAAACCAGTTCTTTTTACAACATGATGTTATTCATGTTCGACAGGCCACGAATCAAACGACTTATAATGGTGATCTACGTATACTCAGAGCTAGAGACAAATACCGAAGCTTAGAAGAACTTACCTATGGCTAACAAAAGTTTATCGATACAACTAAAGCCAATGATTTGAAATCTTTTCTACAAAAACAAGATCCTTCTAACTTGAATAACATTTGTTTGAACACGCCAGTCCGATATGACACACAGTAAATCACTTTATGCGACAACAGTTTGACTTAAGCCGAAAATACTCAGAGAAGAATATGATAAAGCTTTATTGAACCCCTTTGATTTGACGTCTTTGTAAGACTTGCTGGAAGGTTTCCATTTTCGTCCAAAATCCAGGGACCGAATGAAAACTCGTTTGCATAATATAAGACAAGCCTAGTATTGAGACTAAACGCAAATAAATGGTTCCCTCAAGTTAAGACGACAATTTACCGGGTCAACGGAGCCAAGATAAATTTGAGGCCAGACCTTACCGAATACAAAATCTGTCGCTTACTCTTTTTTGATAAAAGACTACATAATAAAGAATTGTTTTTGTCAAAAGATTTGTAGGCTTACCTTAGGCTTGCCTACCCGCTTTGTTATGTAACCTAATATTAGACACGCTACCTTTATTATGAAAATCTTTTACAAATATTGTACTGCAAGAAGACATCATTATTTATTTTCTGTACCGACGTTTAAATAATTCTGTTCTTATAAAAATGAATCTTGTACGGGAGATGTTTTTTTGGCAAGCTAATAGAAAAGGTTAAATTTAAAACTATTTTCGTGTGTTGCTCTTATCATGGTAGGCCCCTTTTAATGGTAAGACAAGGTTAATAATCTCCCATTTTAGGGAGGTTATACTCGTATTGATGTGTTTCGTTAATTTTATACTAAACATTGCAGGTAGCATAAGTAATTATTATGATTAAGTTACCTACACACCGTTATTTATTTTTAATAGTGTCTGCAAGTATACCTAATTTATACATATGTCACTTCATTATGTGGCCAACTAAAACTGACCAGATCGTTTTAACGTTAACATTTGGTGATTGGTAATTTTTAATCCATATGATAACGAGTTCAACTATAATAATAATATTCCACAACTATCATACAATGCCGTCTAGTCCCAAGCCAAGCAGAGCTTGTGTTATGGGTACCAAACACCTGATAAACATACTTATATATTTCTAAATACATACATATTATAGATAAATTACACCCAGACACAGAACAAATGATCGTGCTCACACAAACATGTCTTGGGTGGGAATCGAACCCACGACCTCCGGCATAGCAGTCAGGTTCACTAACCAACCAACAGGCCTGTCACTAGCTCTATTGAATAAATTTTTTTCTGAATGACTATTTGCAGGCTACCCTGGCTCATTCAGCTTAATCAACACCATAATAAGTAATATATCGCAACAGTAAAACTTCTCACTGATTTCATCTATCTAACGATAAGTTTGTTTGTTTCGTAAGCACTTACGAGAGATAAAACTGAAACAAGTAAAGAGGCGAGACATCTAATGAAGCAATCAGGGGATACGTTCATTAGTAGAGTTGTGTGATTGTGATTGTACACGAGCTATAGTTTATACTTAGGTACTGCTGGTCAATTCAGGCACTTTGAAAATAAAGAAAAAAAAATTACTTTCAGAAATACGATTAGATACTCTTTGGTGCTTAGCTTTAAAACTATCAAGTAACAAATTAATTCTCACTGTATTATTAGTGTTTCGCATTTTTCAGGTTAGTTTGAGACTCTACGTTCATTAAAATAATTTAAAGTATATTTAATTACAGCTTCGCTTAGTGTACCTACCGAATTGCACGTCGCACTTCATGACGCCAAGTACCATAACAGATGGCAATACTCCATCAGTAACTAATCAGAACTTGACGACCCTCAATAATGAGGAATACGACTCGAGGAGGAACCCTAATGATAGCGTTTTTCTTGAAAATTATCCATTCACTAGGGTTAGACAAACTTAGAGGGTTGTATTGATAATTTTAATGATTATAATTACGTAAATAAATACGTGTTACGGTCGCAAATTATATTGTGATAAATATAGAGACTTATATACATAGACCTGTGAGAGGTGGTCTGAGTCCCAGCAGTGGGAACATTAGGTATAACGCCTTAGGCGTATATACGGAAGAGGGTCAGCTGGGTGATTCCCACCCCAGAATGGTCTGGCACTCATTCTAAGATGTTGGGTAACCGATTCGAAATTCTATGATCAACGCCCAATACTTCACATAAAATTCAGGCGTGTCAGAAGCCAGGTCTCCTATGGTAAATAAAGATAAATGCCAATGTATAAGAGTGACTATAGATATGTGTATTTTGGCATTTGGGTAAACTAAGACCTGGATCCTAGTAGTGGTATTGAATGCCTTTGGTATAAAACACTAAGAAGACGAAACGGCGCGGGCTGGAGCTAATTAATCATAAAAGTAATTACATAAGCACCCAGCTTACTACTACAAGAACCACTTCAATCAAAATTAGTCCCTACTTAAACATTTGTAATAATCTACTAATTAACTCCACTTTCAATCAAATCTTTCGTCCAGTCTCTTTTGAAGAATACAATAATTATTCAATTGTAAAAGGATGATCTGAGTGGCGATGGCGCGACCCTGTTCGATCCAAATTAAATTTTAACACCATTAATCTATGTAAATTGAAAGCCTAGGCCATCGGATTGAATGTGCGAAGCGAACCTATATCAATGTTAGACGGAAATAGATTCATTGAAGTACTAATTGATCTGTATTCCCTGGAAAGTTTATTCCGCATAATGGTTTTTTTTAGATTAAATTTCATATCATAATCCATCAAATGACTTCTTCAGTTCTAGGGTGGAGCGAGAGCCCGTGTCAGATTTTAACTGACTAAAAAGGGAAATTATCAAATGACTTCTGCCGCTCTAGAAGCAAGAGGGCGTGTCAAACAGACTCTTTCTGACTAAAACCCACCTGAGTCCTTCAATTTCTTTTTCACATTTATTAATTAAGCAATAACCTTATTACAATCATTTGCTAAACGTATTACCACACATCAACCATCGGTTTTAACAGCGGTTAACATGTCAGATGCAATGACTCGGCGCCAAAACTTACATTAGATGAACAGTTGGTTTGTTAACTTGGTACCACGTGAGATATATAATTATATATACATTGCTCACATGTATGTAATAATCATTCGAATGATACT
This sequence comes from Mythimna albipuncta, assembly GCA_929112965.1. Lineage (NCBI taxonomy): Eukaryota > Metazoa > Arthropoda > Insecta > Lepidoptera > Noctuidae > Mythimna > Mythimna albipuncta. The sequence goes on from OV815973.1 coordinate 8,487,876, forward strand.
TTATATGTCTCATTGCAATCGCGAGCAGGTCTTGATTAGTTCTTTGTATTTATATGTTTCCTACATTACAGTAGTAACATAGTTGGCCTGAGCCTTCCAGAAACACTGTAACTCTTTCAAACATTCCTACAACTTCTATGTAGGGGTAAAAAGCAATCTTCTTGTATCTCATACGCAGAATAACTAACTTTTATTGATATTAATTTCGTGTCCGCCAATTGATACTGCAACAATTTCAAACAGACGGATACTTTTCCGTAATTAAATTAAATGTTGCTTTTGTAAAAAACAAAGCAAGTTCCAGTTTCCAAAATCCATCGAACTTGTTTTCCACTTAACTTTGGTCCTAACGATGAATGATTCGTTTTAAATTAAATTAGCCTCAGTGATTCTGATGGAAAGCAAAAGAAACTTTTCGGTTTGTCGCAATATCTTTTGTGATTCGTCGTTGCGGAGCGGATATTTCTTAGTAGAGTTAATGCAATCGGTTTAGCGGAGGCTGGGGCCGGGTATTGTAGACTGTGTTTGTGGCTGCTTGGAGATAAAGCCGCAGACACACAAAAGCAGATGCCCCTCCGCCCGTCGTGCCTCCAGACCCCCTCTACCCTCCAGCCAGGGAGAACGTTTAAGGCAACGACGATTGCCCCTTACAAAAGGCAGTCGTGACACCCCCCGTCCTCACCCCGCATTCGACTGCAGAACGGATTCGAAAGAAAACCAAATCTCATTCCGTACCGGCGCTCATTGTTTGAAAATCTTTCACAATTGCTTTTTGAAATTTACAATCTTCTTGAAGTATTCCTTGTTAGTTTGGCGATATATCCACCAACCGGCTCAATCGTATCGTGTAGTTCGAACTTTACCCATAATACTAATAGGTGCTTGGGAGACTCATTAATATTTGTCGCGTGCGACTTACCTACGTGGTGACTCGACTCACGCAATCGGCACGATTTGTAAATTATATTTTAGTAGGTACTCGTACTTCTAACACTATTCCATTTTCATTAAAGGTTATTTCATTACACGATATCAGAACAGCGAATATGCTCTATGATTTTTACACTATTGTTACAGCATCTAAGTCACACACGATTCACAAAACATTTAATGAAAACTAGCACGTGCTAAAGAAACAATGTGTATTTCTTGAACAACTACTCGAAACATAAAATTCGCGAGAGCGTTGACATTCACATCCTAATTACCCAAAAAGTATTTAAAGTAAGGCGGCGGTGAATGACTCGCACAATAAAGGCAGCGGTCCATTTCCGCGGCGTGCACCGAACATGTCGCTGTCGGCGCCAACGCATTTTGGCAACCGGCCGACAGTTGTGATGAGTGCACGTTCCGGCTTGTGTACCAACGGAAACGGGCGACGATGAAACAAACAATAATGAACTCCAACATAAGGAAAATATTGAGCTCAAGGTAATTTCCCTAGCAAATTTGTAGAAAAGTAGGATTTTTTTCTTTAATTATTACGCAAGGTACAGTTTCCTCCTTTAATACGAGAAAGTAACTTTGACGTATTAATTTTAGCAAAACCGTTGAATGTGAAGGGTGTGGTCCTTTCATACCCTTCTACTATCGTTGGTTAGCACGTGGCATTCCTTTACAGCGGTAAACCCCATTCTTTGATAGGGTACCACGGTTGAATGGCTCTACTAGTGTAAAACATGTTAACATTATTAATTCTTGTCTTATTAAGTATGCTACTTCCTATTGAAACTTACGTATTCAAGTTTCAAGTTAACAGACGATTATCTTTTGAGATTTTGTCAAATAAGTTTTTAGATACAAATCATTTAGATACGCGTGTGTGAGAATTTTATATTTTAGGAAAGTGTATTCTCATCATTTCAGAAAATTATTATGTTTGGAATAACAATAATATGAGACAGAAAGTTCAATCAAAGTACTCCGTTATCGTAATCACCTCTGTATCGTAAACACAACGAGGCACCTCAGTCATTCTATAGTTCTAAAAACAGTCAAATACTGCGAATTCGCGATTAATGTAAACAGTCCACATGCGACACTAGACGACTTACCGACAAATACCAACGTCTCGAAACTTGGGCTTTGCTCGAATCTTTCTTACCACCAACTCGCATAAATCCTCGACACGTCTTCACAAATAGTTTTCAGCCAACTCATTAGGAATATCTCCGAAATGTCCCCATAGTTTAACTTAAAGAATTAACCATTACCGAAATATTCCTTAATTGCTAATGAAACAATTAACACACTTAATTAAAGGAGGCAAATTTATCGCTATCAAGCAAGAACTTCAAATGTGTTACTTACAGATGCATTTTGTTAAACAGATGCCAACAACACATTTGAAAACAAAGGAGCATAAAACCTAATAAAATAATGAGCAGTAAAAGCTTCTGTCCAATAAATTTTATTCACTCAAGTTCAAGAAAATATGTAGTTACCGAATCAGGTATTTGCAGTATTTTACAGCGGTTGTAAGACGCAAATAGTAGCACATCATGATAAACATACAAACGTATGTACGTATACAGAGTCTGTCTGTCGCATCTCGTCTGCCAGCTGAACAATACAACACGGCAGCATCAGAGATGTGATTCTATCAGATATTCCGATTCTAGAAAACATTCTTTGTAAGTATAAAAGACTGTAGTAGTATGAAAGTGAATATTGACGTAAAATATAATAGGAATTGGAAATAATAGGACTCTTTTTTTAAATGTCAGTTGCTGATAACAAAATTGAAATGGACAATGAAGAAATTTAGGTGTCTTTAAGGCAAGAGTGTATAGGGTCTTAATAAACTAGTGCGCCTCACCATCAACGATTGCATCACTGCTTACCATCAGGTGGGATCGCAGTCAAGCATTTGTTTAACTCTTTGAATGTCGTAATTAGAAACAGAATAGAAAGACAATTACCTTATGTCGGACAGTGTAACTTAAGACATTCGAAAGGTTAAAACAATAAAAAAAATATATATGAGTTTATGTGACGCCAAATTTAAATTACGCAAGTATAGTAAAATATATTATTCCATTCTAATGATAGGAATACCGAAAGCATGTCTAACATTCAGTGTAAACAACTTTAATGTTACACATTCTAGATAACCGTAAGAGAATAATGCTATTAATCATTCCGTCGGTACTTTTCTGCAACTTGTTTTCGTAAATGTGATAAAACTATTTAAAATAAGTCATAATGACTTATAAAACTGTACTGCGAACTTCACCTTTGTAAAACATAAAAAAAACTCTTTATCGACAAGCATTTCTCAGAAAGCTGTAAATAAAGCAGTAACTTGTTTATTCCACAATTTATTATGCAAAATGAACTAAAATGTAATCAGCATATTTCTCCAAAGGTTACAAGGTCCAATATGAGAACAAAACAGTAAATACATAAGCACAAAGAAAGCATGAATAACGTAATGAAAGCTATGGTAAATATAGAATGGCCTAGACCGAACTCATTTGATTATATCTTATGATAAAACGATGTCCCAAATCTTACGTATGAGGCACATGAACTCGCTAACGATCTCCGCTTGATCGCCCAAGCAAGGCAGGCCATAACAAAGACCAACATCCTGCACTCACATAGTGCTTTATTACAGAAAATTAGGCAGACGTTATCGTTTAGCGTAAGACCCATTTACGCGAACATTGTAAATACATTGCATGACGTCAGATGTGCCAGTATTGTATCTGTGATCGTGTGACGTCACCCAGGTCTGGCACCAACGACAGCATTTTGTTATCGGATACATGGAAGCGATGGCTCGAGTGACAGCCCCCTTTTGTCCTCAGCTCAGCGTGCCTCAAAGCTCCTATTCTTCCCTCTGGCATCGAACAAACGTTGTGTTTCGCTAACAGTAATACTAGGACAGTATTATCAGTCTTTTGTTAAGATTGTATTAAATAAATACCAGATAATACGGTCGAACCTTAAGAAAATACAACAACGAATTTTAAGCCGCAAGATCCTCTTTTAAATTTCTCGAGTTCTTCGTACCAATTTACTTAATATTGTAATTAGAGTTGAGACTTGTGTTTGGGTTCTTCTTGGTATGTCTTTCAATATGTTATTTGGAGAACTGCTCCGGCATATAAATAGACTTCCATAAGTAGAAGAAATTCCAAATGAAGATGTCGCTTTAAATAAATAACTGTGCTCACTTAAATTTCCTGTTTATTTTTGTCCCCCCACTTCGCACGCGGGTGCTTTCTAAACGTGGAGTTGGATGTTTTGGGAGATTTAACATTCAATATTTTAAAGCATATCTTTGAGTTTTAAATTGCTATATGCGTTTGTATGGTTTGCTGGTATTAAAGCGTTAAAATTTCACATGAGGAGAAGTACCAGACAATTATTGTGTCTTGCGAGATTTCCACTAGGTAGTTGTAAAATTCTTGTATTAGGGATTTCGAAGTATATCGGCTAATTTTTTGCGACTAGGGAAAGACGCTTGGAGCCGAGTTCCAAAATGTATTCTCGTCTCATACAGGCATGCAAAATATTTGGGTTTTGCACGTAGTTATTTAACAATTAATCTGCATGTATAAACAAAGTGTTTATGAAGATGTTGAAAGCTCGTGAATTGTGGTGAAGTGGGCGGCGATACTAAATGGAACATTTCCTGTAATCTGTTGTTACAACGCATGAGTTTGCAGCTTTTGCCTAGAAATAACACACTAATTTTATCTCAGTGCAGTGTTAACGATGCGGTTCACTTGTTACATGATCTGCAGCAATTTGTTTCGATCACCTTGCTAAAAGTTCCAACTGTTTAAACGTCTCATTCAACTCTCAGAAATAAATTATTGCATAGTGTTTTTCGCCATACGACAGAATACTATTTCTAAACGGATACGTATTGGCTATTGTTATTTTTCACACTATATAACTACGTTATGGCAACCATACAAAACAATAGCTAATTGAAGAAGTTTAGTAAGTATATTTGCCATTCATTAATTAGGTACTCGGTCAATGTTAAAAATTGATCATTATATTGTTGATACTACTTAACGCAGTTTGGATTGTCCAAAAAACAATAGCAGAACGCACCATTGATTTGGAATTTTAAATAAACCACTCAAGGTTAGATCAGTAAACTCGTAACCTGGCAATGACCGTTTTAACTACGGAGTACGGAATAGTGGGGCTCAAATCCGGTTCTGTTTCATTGACATGAAAATCCACACTTTATATATAACCAATTATACCAGTATAACTGTGCCAGCAATACTTCCCGTAATTGTAAGAAATTTAGCCGCATTTGTTTAGATTAGAAGCTCATTCAGCCCAAATTCGCGCATTTTTAGGATACAGTATTGTTAGTTTATCTTGGTTACCCACATAAACCCAGACAACAACGCATATAGGTGCGTTTCAACACATGAAGCTAATGAGCAAACCTGATTGCGTGGTGTAAGCCGAAATATGAAATCTGGCGCCGAGTTAATGGGTTACAAAATTAGACCAACTGGACTAACTGCAAACTAATCCTTTCAAGTCAAAACTATTAACGAATGTAGGTATAGAAACAAGCGTAATTGTTTCTATTTCAATGTAAGACCTCCTAAGTCCAGATTTCCTTGATTACTTAGAAATACTAACGTTTTCTAAAATGTTCACTTCCTGTAAAAGAGCTTGAAGCCATTGAAATTATGCTGTTTGCGGAAGGGTCAGATGAGAACGAAAATCTTTGTTTAGTTGAAAGGAGCCTAACAAACGACAAAACTAAATAAAAGTGATACAGCGCTGGTAACAACCAGCACCATAACAAGGATGATCGTTACAGTAATATCATGCAATAATGATAAGAGCATCTCACCTCTCCTAAGTTGACGAACCCGTGGTCGTTGGCCACAGCATCGGCTGCCTCCTTCCCTCCCGGTATATGGACGGCCCATGTAGGCGTGTAGTGGGCAAATGTTGTCTCCAATAATGATAAAATTGACACCAAGATGGTCGACGATAACACGGCACCCCGCGCCATCGCACGCACTCTCACACACTCACCGGCTAGTACTTGTCAGCATTTCACACACACTTTCCAATGAGTTTTTTGTTTTAACCAAGTCTTGAATTAAATACAACTTGTAATCGTAACGTAGGGATAGTTGCTATCTTTAATCATGCGGCTCCGCATATGACTATCTTCTGAAAATCAATGTTACGGTTAATTGCTTGAGTTTCTTGGTCATGAGAAGTACTTGCTAATGAAGCTAGTTAATTATGTATCAGTTATCACAAATTAAGCTTCAATTACAAATTCTAATCAAATAACTTCGACGTGGGCTACATTAAGGAAGTTCCAGCTGGAAGTCATAAAAGCGATAGAAAAAAGTTGATTGAACCCAAAACCCACATCCATTAAAATCCGACATAAAACGTGCGAGGACTTCGTTTGCTAATCACAATGGGTGTGAGGTGTGTTTATTCGATGGGCTCACCTAGGGTAGGGACTTAAATTTCCTAACATGTCTGTGCAAGAAAATTAGCAATCAATCGGAAATCGGTTTCCGCCAAATTAAAACTTGGACGAGCGTACGGCCTTTGGCAATACTTCCACCAGTAAGTGGGTCAAGTATACATGAAGGACAAAAGTATAGGCTCCGACAGAGTTCTCTGTTATGCCGTTCTTTATTACCGTATCACCGGACAACCATTAATCACAGTGCGTTTCATCGAGTCTACTTCAACCTACTTTGGCGAGAGCATTGTTATGTCTGACGTTTGCCTTTTCTGGATAAACAAGACATGGATCATTTCCGCGAGTCTGGACGGGTTTCCTATTCTATTTTTAAAAGTAAATTATTTAGTATTATAACTTGATTCATGTTTGTCGGTTTGTTTTTTCTTTTGTGAGCCGTGCCTGGAATGGATTTGCGGTTTGTATCAGCGCTTTTGTTGTTTCATATCATAGCTGCGTGTCGCGTCCCATACAAAGAGGATTGGTTTTTTGTTTATTTATTTATACCGCGTAAGGAGTTCAAGGCGAATTTTTGCAACTAATAGCAGTAAGTATTAAAACACTTTTACTAGATATCTATTATAATACACCATCATACAAACATCCTTTTAAAATTATCCTGTTGGATAAAGAGCATTTAACTACGATTTTTTCCTAACACAGCATTACTTTAATTTATACTCAACAAGAGGAAAAATATCCACTACTCCGAAAATGAATCAACATCGGCTAATTTGAAATATGTCACGCATTTTGTCTGTATTGTTTCAAGGCTTCTCTGTAAATGCTACATTGCAGTTTGTATTGCACAAAATTGAATTCAATAATTGTCTTGCTGTTAAGAAATACTTATTAGTTAGATTGGAAAATATAACTTCCTTGCAATACAATAGATATTACATTCAATCGCTTGTTATTGTACGCTTGTTGTGATATGATGTCACTTTATTCCTTGTTCTATATTTGTGTTGTGTTTATCTTTTTATCTGTATGCACCTGGTCTATCAATATTGTCTGATCTATTGTTTACATCTTTGTTACTACTCAGGTCATTATACTTTGTTAATGTTGGTAGTTTAAAAGGATATAGTATAATATCATTTATAAGTATTGATCAAATATTACAAAAACCTTATCAGGTCAAAATATGATAAAATCACAAACTTTAACAGATCAGATTGGTGAAAATAATTGTGATAATAATGTTTATGCTGCTAGTATGTATTTAGCTAAACCAGAAAATGGCACAACAGATAATAACACATTCACGCTGTTTAAAAACAAGTATGTACGTTTGTCGTCAATAATTACCTCGTTTTATATTTGCATTTTTTTAAAGTAGGCCACTCATACCTTCAGCTTGCGACTTTACCTGGCCGAGTTATTTACAGTTAGCATCGACAATAATTTATCAAGCAAACGCATGCCAATCTAGCTCGTAATTTCCATAGTTATTCGGACACATAAACATCCAGCCACTGAAGACAATCTACTATCAAAAGACAAGTTTTTATCTTATCTGTTTCCATTGGTTCGCTATGTAAACATTCGGTTTTTGTGACTAATCGCCGACGTAAGTATTTCGCGTGCAGCCCACGTCGAAAGGCGGATGCTTCATCGATGGAATCCGATGGGAAGGACCAAGATTCCGTGGCACTTAGACAATAGTAGCCGGTGAGAGTCGGCGCCGCTGTGACGAGCGTTCACCTCTCGCATCCCGCCTCCCTGTTATCACTTTACGCTTTCCTAAATGCGTTTTTATGACAAATTCCTCACGTGTTTATTGGCAGCAACGATCACTACGTTACACTGTGATGCACTACAGTCATTACAGGACACGGCATAACTGTCAAATGGCGCGTGAATAATCCGACGGCTCGGCACAAAACACGGCCGTCACGTCCGCGCACGTGATGCTGACTGGTTGGTTTGCTACTTTGCTCTCGGGCGCTCGCCGCGATTGGAGCCCGAGACGACCGCTACCTTGCCACACTCAGGGAATTTACCCATAAATGGGGAAAATGACTCGACAGCTGTTAAATGAGTGTTAATAATTTTAGTCGCCAAAATAGATGGGACAGGTTTGGTTTGGAGTTGGCCTAATTAGCACTAGTGCTATAATCGATAGGACTGTTCGAGTGTCCGGTTCAGCGAACCGTGTTAAGTTTTTCTTTTCAGAGGTACTTAAATATAACATGCACCGACAATGTTTGAATAGAGAAGATACAGTTACTGAGTTAAATACTATAGGTAGGTACCTACTTTTATTCTGTATCTAAACGTATTTATAGGCACTATAAATGTCGATATTTCGAAAATAAATCTTTATTTCTCTGTGCAGAGCGCCAGTGTTATGCCTATCTACCCATTGTACGCGAACTGAATAATTTATTGAAAGTATTGGTCAAGGCCGCACCGTGGCACACAAAAAAAGATATTTAACTTATTTTGTTAAGTTAAGCATTTCTTTAGACTTATACAAAAATCATATTTCTAAAAATGTTTTTGATTCTTTTTAAGTGTCTCATCATAATATTTAATGAAACACCTACCTACTACCTACTCTTCTTTAATAAATCTAAGTAATTTTATCTTTGTACAATCACTTATACAAAATCATATGCACTTGTAATTATTCCGATATCTATGGATTTTGGTTATAATAGTGTTTCAACGAAAATTAGTCATATTTGAATTTATAATTCGAGATTCAAATACATTGCTACAATTATCGACATTAGCCTATAATATCTAGAACTAGTTGCAACCAGCGGCCGCGCCCGCATGAAAGTCGAGAAATGTGCCGTGGGAAAATAAGTACACCCGCTGGGATAAAAAATATTCTATTTGCTATCCCAGGATGTCACTGGTAGATTACATGGTCTACCCGTGTGCCAAATATCATCTTCTTAAATCCGTAACACTACTAACGTACTTTTTTTTTAATATTATAAAGGATATTAAAAAAAAAGTATAGATATCTAATATATACAAATCTCTTGTCACAGCTTAGTGTTTATTACTTACCGAATTCCTCCGACACGGCTAGGCTAGAAAGGTCTGAGAATAAGTTGCTATTTTTACCCTACTAGGTAGGAGGTAGGTACCTCCACTACTTTTTTTTTATATACATAACGTTTTGCGTTACTGATATCACTAGTAAACGGGACTAGGTACGTACAGTTCATTGTGAAATAATTGTTGTAAGTATCTCAAATTAAAACTTATAGCATCGATTTTTGAGACCGAGATGGGCCATCCTTGGCAAGGCACTTTAAAAACTTTTCGTTGTAATTTTATAACTCAAGAACGGGCTCACCTATCCAAACCAAATGTTTAGGCTTTGTTTGGACTATTTAGTAGATGGTTTATGTGAAGTTTGGTATGGGAGAATAGGGTAAAGACGGGTATAGTAGTGTAGAGTAGGGTAGAGTAGGATAGGGTAGGGTAGAGTAGGGTATAGTAGGATGGAGTAGGGAAGAGCGGGAGCGAAGCCGCGTGGGCAAAAGCTAGTAATAACATAAGAAATTAATGTAGACAAGAAAAATCAAGGGAGGAAGTTGACAGAAATAAACTTTTATTTTATTAATTAACAAGTTTGTCAGTTATATAAATGATAGATATTTATTTAGTATGTAAAAAAATGACGGTTTTAAAAATACACGTCAATTTTATGGTCAGTTTAGACCGGAGATAAGGCCGGTGTTTCGTAGATGACTACACAAATAAATGACTACAAATTTTACTTATAATTATAAAAAAATACTTATAAACATATACGTAGCGACATCTATGGCGTCACATATGAACTAATCGGGTATCGCGCAATCAAAGTTCTCCGCGCGATTAGAACATATAGAACAGCTCGAAATCATCTATCGGGCAGTTGCCCACCAGACTTGTGGCGACGCTTGGGGGAGGCCTAAGTCCAACAGTGGACGTATATCGGCTGAAATGATGAGCTACAAGTATGTCATGCCCTTACTGCCACATCACAAAAATCGTGAAGATGTATAAGGGGCCCCTCGCCCACAGCCTCACACCCAAAGGGGCCTCGCACAAGTGAGGGCTCTTTAGAACGAGGGTTTTTTATAATCGATAGGCTCGCGTTTGACCACTATTTCACCTGATGATAAGCGACGATGTCGTCGAATACTTTGTTGCGACTGTCTCGTTTTCGAATCGATGAAAGTGTCACTTGTCACAAAAAAAGCCGCTTCAAGCTTCTTTTTGAGGCGGCCTTTTTTGTGGGTCGTGTGCGGCGGTGCCGCCACAAAAAAAGCTTGAAGCCGCTTCTAGCTTTTTTTGTGGCGGCCAAAATGCCATGCCATTCGCGCATTTAATTCTTCTCCGTCAGAGCCCATTATTACACTGCACGCAAGGCCACAAGCGCTCGCGCGCTTCAGCTTTTTTTTATGGCCGCTTCTAGCTTTTTTTTTGTGGCAAGTGGACACAAAGAAAAAGCCCTCGCTAATGTACCTTCACCTACGTCTAAATTAGTAGACGCTACGCCTCTGCCTGCATTTTTGGACAGGACAAGGACAGACAATTAACCATAGTGTCCATAAAGGCGACTTTTGAAATACCGTTGTTAACTCAATTTCGGTAACATTGGGGACAAAATAGTAGGGTCAAATAATCAATAGACGATCGTACATCAATCTTAATTTGTGGCAAATTGGGTAATTTACTTTCTAAAAGCTACTTACAAGGGCACTTTATCTTATACGACCTTTTTAGGGTTCCGTACCTCAAAAGGAAAAAAAACGGAACCCTTATTGAATCACTTTCTTGTCCGTCTATCTGTCAAGACCCTTTATCTCGGATCGCGTGGTGGTATCGAATTGAAATTAAAACAATATATTCAAATCTGCGGTCCCTTGAAGCTGTGAAAAAAACATTAATAATAGGTACCTATATATTATGTATGTATTTGGCATTAAGCAAGGTCACGCAAGAAAAAATCTGAAAACTGTAAATTTGTATTGACGTCGCAAAAAAAGATTTTTTTGTGACGTCAATACAAATTTACAGTTTTTTATTCGGAATCTTCGAACTCAATACGGGAATTGTACTGTTTTTTTTTAATTGATTTAAACTAGTGCTTGACTGCAATCCCACTTGATGGCAAGCAGTGATGCAGTATCTGATGTTTTCATTCATAGATAAGTTTGTTGCGGAACCCTCAGGGCACGAGTTCGACTCGCACTTGTTTAAAATAGTTTTTCTATGAAAGAAACCATATCCTTACATTTCAGAAACCAATCAACGAGGCAGTACTAAGTTTTCATTTTCAGAGTAAAATAGATACGGTATTATAAGTAAGTTGGTAACTAAGTATTAATTTATTAGAACATAAATTATTAAATTATTTTTAGTATACAGACTTATATAAACGAGAATCAAACAAGGTCAATCGTCTGGTAGGCTAGATAAAAGCAACCTTTTAAAAACCTCAGTAAAAACCTTACAAGTTTTGAATTTTAATTTCTGTAGGTATTATTTTAAGGTTTACCTACCAACTGTAACTTAGCTCTGTCTTGAAATATACAAAAGAACATATTGATTAAACCTGTAGGCACCTAGTACCAAAGTAGGTACTCAAAAAACAAAGGTTCTGTACTTACTCCACGATAATAAGCAGCTGGTTTTGATTTTCTAGGGAGAAATAGAATCTAATTTCCTTAATCATTTGAAATTCCGCCGTCAGAATGATTTGTTGCGGATTTCCATGAAAGCCACGCCCTCATTTCCCCCTAAAACTTAATACAATTTTCGCCTCAATAAACAGAACAGATTTTCGATTGGGCCGAAAGGTTTTGAAGTGGTGACCACGTAACGGAAGATACAGGGTCCTCCCAAAAAAGTGGACCGATGACCAGGGTCTCACTCAAGTCTGCTATTACAATAGTGTCAGAATGGTCTATCATCGATTTCATAATTGTTGATTTTGACAAGTTTTGGTAATCTACTATAAAATGGCGTCACTATTACTTTCCGATCGATGGTCAACCACTGACACTCCATTGAAAGAAATGGCATAGAATGGTAATCTCGTACATAATGACAAATGAATATCTGACGTATGCGGTAATCTGCAAAAAATTTGACAGTTCCTTTGATCAGTGACCTACCATTACGACGTTATTGCGCTATTAGTGCTTTTATTAAGCTCGATATTGGTATTCTATTACAAGACCATTGACCGACTAATGATCGATAATTATGAATTAGTAGATTACGAAATTTTAGCAAAATGACAATGGGATCGTGTTGGAATGACGAATTTATAAAAATAGTAGACTTGGGCCCCAGATCTGCGTACACGGCACACGTGTGCGCAGTGTTGTTCTACCTTCAAGTATAACTGGTCGATATTGCGACACACATGGGGGAGGCCTTTGTCCAGTCGTGGTCATCCTTCGGCTGAAATGATGATAAGTAATAAAAAAAGAAAAAGAAAACCAGATATGAGAGAGGCATTAAGTCCGCCTTTGTACAGTTTGTTGGTGCAAGTAGTATAAAAAATAAAAAAATAAAATATGAGGATTCTGCTGCTCAACTACGGATCCCAAAGATAGGAATAGTTGGGGTTAGATTTGTGAAATAGAATATTTCTGAGTGTCCCTTGAGGGCACTAAAACAGTCAAGCAACTTCTTGCATAAAAGCAAAAAGGTTGTCCTGGCTCTGAACAAAAAACCTATTTTTGCCCTATAAATATTAAAAGTTTAGAAGCTTGGCCTGGGATCTGCGTGAGCAGAACGCGTTAGAAAGTAGAATAGAAGGGTTATCACGACTTTGAATAAGTATAACATAATAAGTAAGTAGGTACGTACCTTTCTTATATCTATGGTACGTACATAAGTATTGCTTATGTTTTTTGTTAAACTTAAGTGGCAATGAGCAGGGTACATTGCAAGCAGAACAGAGGGACGATGGAGACATAAGGTACTGGAGTGGCGACCACGTACTGGAAGACGCAGCGTTGGTGGGCTTCCTACGAGGTGGACCAATGACCTGGTCATGGTCACGGAAATGCCTTATGGCATTAAGTCCGCCTTTGTACTATTTTGTGCATGAAGAATGAGAATTAGAATTGAATGCGATGGATGCGTGACGCACAGAACCGCTTGTTGTGGCGACGCTTGGGAGAGGCCTATGTCCAACAGTGGACGTCTTTCGGCTGATATGATGATGTTTTTTGTTAGAGATACAGATGAAATTAATAAATAATTAAGTATTGTAGGTTCGTTATACGTATAGTATTCATTTCGTTTAACAGCAACTAAGTAATAGCAAGATGTTTCCACCACGCCCCCAGTGTTCTACATTTGAAATGCTAATTGCTGCTTCATTTAATAATCAATTTTCATTCTGTTTTCAGAAATCTATTAGCATTTGTTTTCTAGTTTAACCTTATTACAGTACAATTCACGAATGATGGCGGGCGTCAAGTTAGCCTTTGCGAACTTTCGCGCATACCACACTCTTCTCGCACACGCACGACGTCATTTGGTTCCTAAAACACGTTACTGCGCAGCCTTTTGCGCAAACTTCACGGCCGCCATCATTCGTGAATTGTACTATACCTATGTGTAAATATCTCGTGTCACGATATTTCTTTGATCTGTTCCATTCCATGGTACTTATTACTTATGTTGTTTTTTTTTATTATTATTGATAGGCTCGCGTTTGACCACCATCTCGCCTGATCACGCTCGTCAGTTAATTAAATTTAAGTCGATTAAAATTTCGATTCATACTCACGTACAATTTTTTAATAATTTATAAGGCAGAACAACATTTACCAGATCAGCTATTATTGTATGAAAACAAAGGATAATACCCAATTGTGGTACTCACAAAAATTTCCGTTTAATATAATGTACTAGCTTTTGCCCGCACGGCTTCGCTCCCGCTCTTCCCTACTCCACCATACTATACCCTGCTCTACCCTACTATACCCTACTCTACACTACTCTACCATAGCAAACTTCACATAAACCATATAATAAATAGTCCGAACAAAGCCTAAACATTTGGTTTGGATATAGAGCCCGTTCTTGAGTTATAAAATTACAACGAAAAGTGGCATTGATTTTTATATATATAGATAAAACACATATTTATATAAGTTATTGTTTAAAAATTGTCCATTCTCTACATGTAGTCCATGTGTCTCTCAATAAGTAGATTATACGATTGTCACAATATTTTCTACGCAACATTAGATATTAAATTCATATCCAACGCAAAGAAAACCCCGAGCACAACCCACAATACCTAGCTAAATAATAAATTCTAAACATGTATCGCCTTGAGCATATTATAGTAGATAATTTCATATATCATGGGCGTGAATACAGACGCAACTCGGTTGAGCTGCGTGCCAACTTGTGGCCACGATGACCAAAATTTAATTAAACACATACTTGTCTACCTATTCAATACAATAGACACATTAGACACCTATGTACTGTCTTGCGGTTTCAACCAACCTTGATAAATTACCTTTATACCTAGTCAAGTCATGCTTGTCTTCGTGTCCTTTTTTATGGTGAGAAAATCATCAATGACAACCCTCGCTCTTGGGCGAAACGGCAGATAGTGTCAGACTCTTAATGACTAAAAACCCACCCTGCCGTTCCTTCAAGCCTTCATACCGGGGCTCGAGCTGTCTTTCGAAACTAACCCTGGCCCCAGTAGGCTTCGACCCATGCTGTTGCTGACAACTCCTTGAGGCGCGCGGGAACAGTGCGCGCCGTCGACGACTTGGGCTTGGCCCGTCGTTACAGCTTGTCGTCGTCCGACAGTTACCGTCTTCGTGTCCTTGTAAATCCTACATTAGGAGATCGTAGAATGTCTACAGTGTGTTATGTCTCCCGAGCACCTCAAAGAGATGTCTGCAAAAGATCCTGTGGAGCCGATATCTGCTAGGGCAGCGGGAATGTTTAAAAGTTTTAGCCTTGGAACGCAAAAGGTAACTGAGGGAAGACTGTGGTCTGAGGGTGTAAATTAGTAAAAGACTAGCTCTCCCTCTCATCCCGACTAGAGCCCGTTGTGTTCCACTTACTGTTCCGTTTTTCCACTGCAGGGCAAAGGCCTCCCTTTCGTTATTCCACTCTTTTCTGCCTTTGGCCACTTCTTACCATCAGATGAGACCGTACAACACGTAGGAATAAAACAATTATGTCATGTACATGTTCTCTCCAACATCATGTTTAAAACATTTCGGATAGTCGTTAGCAAATTCTGTGCTAGCGTGTGATACCACCCGCATTACATAATGTTCCGAAAACCAGTCGGCAACAGTTTAAAATCCGTTGCATAGCTTTCAGTATCCCGATGTATGTTTTAACTTTCAGATATTGCATACTTATTGTATTTTGTCACGAATCATTCTAGTATTTAATTTAGTTCTAAATATATTATACATAATACTAGCTTTTTCCCGGGCGGCTTCGCTCCCACTCTTCCCTACTCCACCCTACTCTACCCAACTCTACCCTACTCTTCCCTATTCTACCCTACTCTTCCCTACTATATCCTACTGTACCTACCCTGCTCTACCTTACTCTATCCTACTCTACCCTACTCTACACTGGTCTACACTACTTTACCCTACTATACCCTACTCTACCCTAACAAATTTCACCTAAACCATCTACTAAATAGTCCGAACAAAGCCTAAACATTTGGTTTGGATAGGTGAGCCCGTTCTTGAGTTATAAAATTACAACGAAAAGTGGCATTGATTTTTATAAATATAGATATCATACCTCCGCTCAAATAGTGTCATAACTCAAAAAAATCAAATTATGTAGTAAAAGATGTTTAAAATAAGTGACACTACATATTCTTAAAAATAAATAATGGGTCAACTATTGGTAAATAATTGAACTATGTACTTACATGACACTATTAAGATAAGCCCATATTCCCTTTAGATAGTAATATTTTTTATATCAGAATTAACTTCCATAATAAATTATATACTTTAAGATCTTTTAAAACTTCTTATTAATTTCTTATATTTATTGCTGAGTTATGACATTTTTAATTGGAGGTACGATATGTATTTATTTTTGTTTTTCAGGCGCCATATTGATATAGCGCTAGTGGTCTATCTACAATGTCTGCATACCACAAACGGAGGCAACGACCTCAACACGTATCTTCGAAAATGCTCGCAGTCGCAAAAAACATACACAAAAACGAAAGCAAGCATAGTCGAGCTCAACGGCGATATAATTTTGTTTTTCAAACCGTTAACACCGTTATGATATTACCACTTGAATCTACTTGAAGAGTTACTGATATCTTAAAAGATATTTTCAGAAAATTCTTCAAGTTTTGTTGAAATTTTTATTTTATATGAATAATACTTTTTATTTTTTTTATACCTAGTGATTATTTATTAGATAAATTCATTAAACCCCAGGCGAACGCCGGCGTTCGCGCACCTATTGTCTTTCTATTGTCTGTGATTTCCACGATTGAAAGGTTGATTGAATTAAGTTTTATAGGTAGTTTTTTTTTTATAGAAAACACTGTAAAGGTCTTCCAAATGAATTTTTAAGAAAAAAAGCAAAGATTGAATCTAGGTCGGATAATTTTTCACACACAAGTGAACAGTGCCGTAACTATAGGGCAGCAAAAAAATATATCTGGTCCTTTATTTTGGTTTGTATTGTACTTTTTTTCTAAGGGTTACTTAAAGAAGCTCGCACCGGGGGTATATAAGGTTAATTAACGTCTAAAACAAATACTTTCGCGGCTCGAGCGTTACAATTGATACCCTGCCTAGTGTATTTTCGAACAAAAGTATTGTTAAAGAACTCACCTAGTTCTAAAACAGCTGTGGAGCTCCTGAATTCCCATTTGATCTAAAATGTACTGTAGTATGTAGCTGTGACAGCTCCCAACAAGAAATGCCTGCAATCCTGACTCAGTTTTCATCCAGAACCGAGTGAAGTACGTTATCTATAAAATAATATCTATTACCCTTGCATTATTATGAAACAAAGTCCACCTTCCACTTGTCTGTCTGCATAATTGCGATAAACTCATAAACTACTGAACGGATTTTCAAGCGATTCATGAGGAAGGTTTAGGTGTATCATCATCATCATTTCAGCCGATACACGTCCACTGTTGGACATAGGCCTCCCCCAAGCGCCGCCACAGATGTATAAATACATACATTTGCCATTTGAGAAAATCCAAGAATTTCCAAAATTAGCATCCACGCGAAGAAGGGGGGAGCAGTGTTAGGCAAAATTAAATTTTACTACTGATTTATAACTACGACGACATTGTAGTTAGTAAACATAACTAAAAATTACTTTAAAAAATCATATAAAAATAGTTAATCACTTTGATTAATGATTAGGTACTAACTACAAATCGTAAAATATTAATCAAGCAAATCAAAAGTTTTTCATATCTGAACTTGGTTGTATGCATAGAAATATAAAAAAAACTCCTTTCTTATATTTATGGCTGTATGTTTTCAAGGAGACCCAAAGTTCTTGCCTATCATCTCCTGTTCTGTTTTTTCGACTATTTCGTCAAACTCTTGCTAACTGAACCCCATCTATATTCCTTCAGTTGCCTTTCGCATTCTAGGACCACGGTAACTTTTTCCAACAATCCTGCAGCGACTGCTGTGGTACTGACTTATTGAAACGAGAAAATCCAATAATGGCACTTCAAAAACACAAATTACACTGGATGCTAATGATAAACAGACAGGCACAGCATTAACAGATACTAATCAATATATCTAAAATGTATAAAATTAAGCAACATTAAAATAAATGGATAAAAATTAAGATTTCAAATCAAATAGATACTTATTTAATACCACTGGCACTGAAACATGGTCACTAGCAATGGGCGTCATCAGAAGGCTTACAGTGAACCAAAGGCCAATAGAAAGGGCTATACTCGGAGTTTCCTTACATGATCGCATCAGGAATGAAGATGTCCCCAAGAGAACCAAGGTCGCCGACATAGCCCGAAGAATCGCTAAACTAAAATGACAGTAGAACGAATGGTCGATGGGGCCGAAAGGTTCTAGAGTAGCGACCTTGCACCGGAAAATGCAGTATTGAAGACCTTCCATAAGGTGGACCGACGGCCTGGTGAGATGAATGCGGAGGATGCGAGATGCACAGGATCGGTCGATATGGCGACGCTTGGGAGAGACCTATGACCAACAGTGGACGTCTTTCGGCTGAAATGATGATGATGATGATGGTGACTACAGTTGCAATCACGGATCTTGAACACTTGCGCAGAAGTCAAATATTCGGTTTCTTTAGTGGTGCGAAGTGCGACGCGGGGGCGTTACAGCATGTATCTAACAACGAAGACGATTGGCTCGCCAATGTATGGAATGCGCAAAGCGATCCCCACTCTGACGCCGAGCGTTCAAGATCCATGATGGCAACTGTACTTAGTAACGAAAATATAAAAAGTAGAATAAAAGAAGATCTAGTAAATATGTTATATTTTTTCTTCGTACTAAGTAGGTATTAATATTCTGGTAACTAAGTGCTTCTCAAGAACCTTTCCATTTTTCCTTCGCATTTTATATTGTCTCAACATGTTTCTGAAGAACGCTTCTATCACTTTGTACATAGCCACTGTGTAAGCTTTTGATTCACAAAGGAGAAAATGTAAGCGTGCACAGCGAGTGCGAATTTCAATGTTTAGTTTTCTGATGCATAAAAGTATTCTCGCTTTATCCGAGAACCGAGCGCGCCCAATACAACCGAATCTCAAGGTTGGATTGGTTTTGGTCTTCAATATTTATTTATTAAAGCTTTATACACATAATACTGTACAAAGGCGGACTTAATGCTTTAGGCATTATCTGCCAGTCGACCTTACCAATAACATTCTCTCTTATACTATAGGTGTGTTCTGCAATTTTCTTCATTCATAAGTGTGCATTAGTTAATGCATAATTATACTTTTGCTCAGAACGCAAACTCATATCTTTGTTTAATTTTTTTTTTGTTTGTAAATCATCAATTAATATTTCTCTTGCTCTGAGTGGAGCTAGGCGTGTCAGACTTTTACAGACTAAAATTCATCTGTGTTCTTTCAGTTGCTCTTTGCGTTCCAGTAGCCCGATTCACGTAATCAAAACCGTAACGATATCGTAGCGATTTCGTCGTTTAGACCATTTCCGTATTCACATCCATCAATCGAGTTTGAACAACACCGATTTTAAAGTCGTTTGCTCAAAGAGTCGATTTAAAAAAGAAAGAATTTTTAATACATTATTCTGGTCAATGACTGGTTTAATTCTCTTTGATTCTGGTAGAATACTTTTTAATGTAACTGGAAATAAGTCGTCGATAGATCGTTTAGTTTCGAGCCAGTTGAGTTGTCAGTCTATCCAATCCCGATTAAGGAACACGTGAATACCGCTTTTGGATAGGACTTCGTTCAAAGGACTATAAAACTTCAACGATATTTGGCTTGTTTGATTTTACGTGAATCAGGCTACTGGGCTATGGATAACTCTTTCGAACGCAAGCCCTAATGTTACCATACATTAGGTCATTCAAATTTCTTTCGTAAGTTTTCTTTCTTATGTAACCAAGTAAGATATAGATACTTGATACTTGGTTACATTTATAGAAACATAATTCAAATCAGTCACGTTTGAAGTTTCTACAGAAGTACAACGACACGACGATCAATTTAGGTAGGTACCTACATTCGTAAAAAAATACCAATCCAAGACTTAGACCCCTTGACAAGCGCCATATTTGTACTCTACAGTATGGATTAAATATATAAATTACTTAACAAATTGGCATGACCTGATTTCTGTGTTTACAAAACGCATTTCACTTATGAAAAATGCTTCGTCATACTAGTTTTCCCGGTCTATTGTCAGAGTTCGCATCACATAAAGAAAACTGGTCGTGTAAATAAACTTCTTAAATGCGAGTATAAAGTGTGCTACACTCACGGCTATCTTTTCATCGTGTCTCCCACTAATGGAACCTGTTACTGTAACATAAAAGGACGCACAAAAGACCCCTTTATGGTTTAGAGAAAAATTGGACCACTATCTCATGGCCCTATTGCCTAAATTAAAGGTTTTTTTGTGAAGCAACCCTCCACAGACATATTTACTTGTGGTTATAATACCTACCCAAAGATCAAAAGACAGATTATTTTTAATATTGAGGGGATGAAAAACGTTGTTTGCTCTTTTAAACCCGCAAGAATCGTATCATAAAGAAGGTGGGAATATGGCCCCTACAGATATATAGGTCCTTCTCAAAATTTTCTATTTTACTGTGTGATTTGTAAATTATGATCGATATTTAAACCTTTTTTTTGCAGGATTTTCAAGGTACTTAATTATGAAAAACAGTATTACAGGTTGCGTTAATATTCTTAAATGCTATATGTATTTGCTCAAAGCTTGTATTGATTTTATAATTGTTACAGTAATTCAACGCCGAAGAGACGCTACCTGCATACAGCATTAGTGACTTTGAAACTGACGCTGTAGTAAAAATCGACTCAAAATAAAGGGTGTAAGGGACAGCCCTCCACAAACTTCAAGGGCTTACTCAGTAGACGAAACTGAAAAACCTTCCAGAAAATTTTTATACAGGAAAGGAAAAAAAAAATCCGCCTCACCATACAAAATTATAAACTTGATTGGACAGTTTGTATGGAGAGGCCGATTTTGAAAGTGTTGTGGAAGTTTGTTCAGTTTCGTCCACTGAGCAAGCCCTTAAAGTTTGGAGGGCTGTCCCTTACACCTTGTAAGTATAACGACAATGTTAATATTCAAATAGCTGATAGCTCAGATCCAAACTGAATTCTGTTACATGATAGATAGTGTTGTGTGATAGTTTTATTTATCTCAGGACCTTGAGGTCCTGGACCTTTGGAAGGCATACGAGGAGCCGAAACCAACTCGCAGGGGCCCTTTTAGTCACTTGGAACGTGTGAATAATAACCACTGGTTGATACCAGTGGTTATTATTTTTAGAGATACGGATTCAGTGCCGTAGTTGTAATTTGTAAGCTCATGAAGACTGTTTATGAAGGGTGAATTTAAGATTAAAGGTTAGATTTTTATTCAATTTGGCCCCCAGTGTGCCTTATAACTCACTTGATTTTGTGTCCCAAATTTATTTTTTTGACTACCTAAGTAGGTGGGATATGTTTTTGATGTTCTTTCTACACCATTTTAATATTTTTCATACTGAAGTATATTAAGTAGACAATTGATTAAGGAGCCCTGACGTAATTACTAGATTTTTAATTTAGAATTTTGGACATGAGGCTTTCTCGAGTAAAATTAATCCAAACCTAATTCGTTAGAGACATAAAATAAAAAAATCTTTTCGTCCCTGCTCCTAATAATGTCAACTAGGTACTTACCTATAATGCACCGTCGAAACTAAGAAAGTTCAAACCTATGAACAGGACGTAGGTACCTACGTAGATTTCGGTGTTAAAAGCACTACCTACCTATTACAATTTGTATTGGTAACGACGTTACGTTGTGAATTTGTAAATAGCCCTACTGCAATCAACTCGGCTAATCTTAATCCATTGCTTGACATGGGGTTCTGTTTAAGCTGTGCCTCGTCTGGACATCCTACTTCCACAACCTACCGTGAGGGAAATAATGATGAATGAAATAAAGAGGATATCCACAGAGAATTAGGGTTTCGTTTCATTTTTACAGAATTAGCGCCTAACACAATGATTCCACATTATTGTCCTGCTGTGTAGACACTTCAGATACAAAACTTCACCAATTTTACATCACAATATTCACAAGGAATCAATTTGCACCTTCTGAACTTTATTTGAAAAAATCCCGCCAAAAACAAAAACTCCCAATGAAACATATTTGAGTAAATGTCACTTTTGCCGCCATATTTTTTATCAATCATATTCACTTTTTTTATCAAGGACAATAAAATACGTATTTTAAAATCTGGTCCTAAGAAAAACTTTTAGCGAAATATCGGTTAATTTATTTCCGTAAATAGTGAAATTAAAATACATAGGTACTTTGAAGCCTAGTAAACTAAACGTTTCAGTAGTTCTACAATTGATGAATAGATGGCGCGGCCAGCGATGGGCCTGCCTGTACTGTTTTATCATAGGAGCGACCAATCAAATATTGATAAGTGTCCCACTTTCATGACGTCATTATTTCCACGTTGGAAGTTGGGAGGAAATGTCATGTCGCTTTTTATTTTGTAAACTGATGTTTGTAAATTAAAAAATATCAAAATGTTGTAAATCCAGACGAAAGTCATCTGAATTCTACACTGTGTAATTATCTAAATAAATTTGTGCCAGTAATAGCAGCAGTTCGTCACGATGACCTCAATGTGGAGTCTTGTCAGAACAAAATGACTCCACAATGACGAAGTGAACAGGATCCTGGATTATCTTACTAGAAATGACCGCGAGCTTGACGAAGTGAATAAGAATAGAAATAAAATGGATAACTTTCAGCAGGACGGCCTAATGGTACGTATCTTACACATTTGGTAATCTGTATGCTGATAAGGTATCGGTCTGTGCAGATACTGTGATGAACCGGGTCGCTAGAGTGTACGCGCGGTGTCGTAGACGTACGGTGAAGTAATAGTGATCGCCCGGCGATTGTCGAACCTCGTTGAGCAGCTTTCGTGAACTCGCGCTCCCACTTTTACCGTTATACGTTCATTTGGTTTCGTGAACGGACGTAGGTCGCTCGCGGTCTCAACATCTTAACATTCCCGTGTCTTCCTTATCTAATTAGTTAATTCCCGCTAATTGGAGCGAGGGTTTCCCCTAGCGAGCGTGTTGTGTTGTGGTAATCTGTAGTTGTCCGGAGCCAGTGCGTCACGGAGTTGCGTCGCGCCGGTCGTGCGCCGCGTAAACAAGTTGTACTTGCCTGACTTGCCAGCTAGGCACCATGCGGTCGCTATCACTTCCATATGCCGCATAATTTCCAACAAATACTCACTGGTGGACATCATAATTTCAAGCGTACCCTCAGCAGGAATATACAGTGAAATATTTATAGTGCTCCAAAACAATCTTCAGTGATATTTTTCCTCAAAAGAACAGTTCTGTGTGAATCACCAATGTTAAAGTGTTGATGTAATATCCATGCAAACGAGAAGTGTTTAAAATGGATAGAAAACTAGATTTAATGTCTCTTTTTGAGGTAATTTTTTTTTTTAATTTTTACTTCTACTTTTGTTTTATTTTGGGGGTAGTTGATCATAGTATTTATTATTATTCTACAAGGCCACTGGGTAACAATTATATCTTACCTGGTGACGTAAATTGTCTTCATTATCAGTGATAACTACCTGCAGTATATATCTAAATCTAAATAAACTAAAAGATAATAATGGTATACAGGAACTGTATACAACTTACTTAAAACCTGATAAGACGCACTTGTTTTGTTCATTTCTAAGAGTTGTATAATACAAAGTTAAAAAGTATGTTACATATATGAAACTTTGAGCGAGAAATGAAATCCTTTCACTAAAGAGCTCTTCAGTGAATTGAGAAAATGAAAGTAGTAATATCAAGTTAAAATTCAAAGTGCGGAACTGACTCACAGTTTATGAATTTGTCTTGTTGGTCATTTGGGATTCTTGTATGAGTAATCTGTGAAGATAACAGCGAGATAAATTTTCCTAATAATAGATAGGTATTTAATGAGGGTAGTGCCTTATCAAGTTGTTGTGAAGATGCTCAATAGAACAAATGTCTATGTCTACCTTCATAATTTATAGCAGATAGCAAATATTGCTATAAGTTAAGGTTCGTTTACCCTATGTAAATGAACTATGTATGAACTGTAAAGTGAAAGTATTATAATGTAACTAGAAAATAAATTAGTTATTTACAGCCATGAAATATACCATCACATCTGTTTTCCTCAAACGGTATAACAGCGATGAACTGAGGTAGAAATACCTTGTTTATCATGGGATAAAAATTATACAATTACGTTTAATTCGTTAAACCCCAAGCGAACATCGACATTCACTCTCTTATTGAAAGGTTAAGTTCCAAAAACCATATCAATATGAACTTAAATAAGTCAGCGTATATTTTGGCATAAATGTACGCTGACTGGACAGTTTAGCTAGACCAATCCATGGATTTATGGCATGTAATTTATTTTTTTTTGGTACCCTTGAAAGATTTTCTATCTCAACATCATAAAATTCATGGGTGCCAAGATTAGACACTCAAAATTTTTGATCACAAAATTATACATGTGTGTGTATCAACACTTGCATTATATTGCATCAGTAAAAGGGTTGTTTGTTGTTTACTAAACATTGCATAATGATATCTTAAGATTACAAACAGACACGTATCCTGCAATGTTTTTGTTTGTCCTTTGTTATCTCTGGTTTTCATGCAACTTGAACATGTTCTTTTTTTTTCTTTCATTTTTTTTTTCATTTTATTATTAGTGTACCAGAATGTTAAAGACAAATGAAACCAGTACTTTATTGACATCTGTAACTAAATTAATAAATAGGTGTATCGCTTCTATCCTATTGGAGTTTGGTATCCAGACTCAGTCCATGATGGATAATTGTGTGTGTCATAGTGTTTCTCTTGTATTTTATCTATTGTGTGTGTTTCAGTCCATTCGGTTTCAGTAAAAACTTATTGTATATTTTAATGTTGTAATGAATTGCATTTCTTCTTTTACAGTCTTTGTTGGCTAAAGATAGAATCTAGGTTTACATTACACAACATTTCTGATCCACATTTTCGCAACTCATTTAGCAATGTCATCAGCCTGCTTAGATGGCTTTGCATTTTGCATTTGTAAATTTTTTTAACTTAAAAGAAAATAATCTTAATAAGAATAAATATTTGCATGCTATTTTTTTTTATTTGCGTCATAATGAGTGGATTTTATATAAAATAATAATTAAACATGATATCTTCCCTGACCTGCACCATACACTTTATTGTGTTAATTAGTTGCACATAACTTAATGACTAACATTCCAATAAATAAACAGATTCTCATTGACAATAAGAAGTCTAAACCAGTACAAAATCATTATCATAAATTAATGACTATCCAATTTATAACGATTAAATAACATTCTAGTAATATGTTTATGAATGTGCATAATATTAAAAAAGCTAGTGAAATTTATGTAGGCGCCAAATAGACGCGGAATAACGGTCTCCTACATTTATTGACAATCTTAATTTCAAAAATAAAATTAAAGACATAAATCTGTCTTGAATCAACATTTATCGTGATCCTTTACCTTTTTTGAAAAACAGTCCATTGATGGTTTTTCGGATATCTTCGATATATTGGAGATATTATGAAAAGGTCAATGGACTTTATTTTTAGTTTATCTGGCACCTTGTATATTTTTTTCTGGTGCATTTCTGGTTGTGTAGATGTTCACCCCTTTCACAATCTTCTTCCTATTCTGAAATTACCTACCTCAAAATAATTTTGTAACTTTTAAGTTTCTTACATAAGCTATTTTTAATAGAGCAACAATGAATCAGAGTTAGTCACCTTGTTAATTAATTACAACTAAGCACGTTATCATTTTAGCTAATTGATAATTTCATCAAAATATTTAGTTGTTGAATATGCAGGGTCCATTCTAATTACTTGGCAAAATTGACAGGACAACCTCTTTTTGTGGAAAATCATTCAATTATCCCTTCCGCTCCGGACAGAGAGGAAGTATCACGCTTACTGAATAAACCCGCCCTTGTTCCTCTTTTGCGTTCCAGGGCCGCAGTAACTCTTTCGGACTATCCCACAACCCTGGACATGATACTTCATTATTGTTTTGAACCAGGTACCATCGTGGTAATTTCTGTCTGATCACTTAAAAAAAGATTTTGCTTGAATCCTGCGGTGCGGCGCTAAACCAAACCCTTTGAAGTTTTCGTTTCGAGTGCAAGCAAAAATGACCTTAGTGGTGGTCAAGCGGAAGTGTCTTTGATGGTACATGCACAAAGGTACAATGGCAGACTAAATGCCTCAGATAGAGATTCTATACCATTCCAACCAAGGGTGACAAGATAGCATTAACGTTTAAGCATCTAAGAACCTTTGTATAGTCCTGATAAACACCTTTCTTTGCAGTCGGACTCCTGGCCGACATCAGACGACCTGCTAGAGAACATATTCTCCTTGGAGCAAGGTTCCCTCAACTTCCTCGAGGATGCTATGCCCGACTTCAACCTATGCGACAACGTGTCGCAACCATCGGAGGCCATCAGCAGCTCTTGCTCCGACAGTGGGCTGTCAAGCGATCAGGCCGAATTGTAAGTGCTTTCTATGTTTTTTGGATAGGTACCAATTTGGAAAGGCGTTGACTACTGAGGCGAGAGAGTGCGAATAGACTCGGTTAAAGGAAGGCGAAATGGACGTCATATTAGCGGGTGGACTATTTAGTGGTCACACCAGTGCATTGTCATCCTAACACGAAATCTGTCGTCGAAAGTGCCGTAGATGAAAGTTCTTGTTGGCGAAATGTCCATAGGTGAAAGATTCTGCTGTCGAAACGGAAATAAATGAATCGGCCTGTCGACGAACAGTCCAATGACTAATCAGCTTTAGGAGAACGGTTTCGGAATCGTCATCAAATAACTTCTCCGTCGCTCCATTCAGAGCGGACTTTTATTGACTGAAATCCAGCCGTGTTTCTTTAGTTGCTCTTTGCAGACAGACCCGCGGTGAATCTTTCAAATGCCAATACCTCGCTGCCCTGGCAGGTATCGGCCCTGGTGGCTCCCTAGGGTCGATGCCTTTCAATTATCCTGCAATCTCTTTGAGGTGCTCAATGCTCGTAGCACACAACGCAACACCGACGACCTTACCCTTCAATCCACCGCCTTACTCGACCACATTCAGTTTTACTTTTACTAAACTATTGGGGTCGCCTAACAGTGTCTGAACGTAGCAACGATTGCATACAACCACTCAGCATAATGAATCAGCATCTGTATAATCAATTTTCGTTGTTGCCTTTCAAATTGCTTAAACAGATGGTTTTGATTACTGTTAACAACCAAGGACTCGTTATCGCACGAATGGTTGGAATTTTAAAAGAATTTAATTTAAAATGTATGTTGCTTGATAACTTGATAAGTGAACACGATGTTACGTAACATCATTAAGCTGAATTCTCGCAGTGAGAATTGTATCTACAGTCTAGAGGACTTATGTAACGAACCGGCAAACGTTTTCTGCAGTGTTTTGTACCTTGGACCCTGCCATTGAACATTGAACTCTATAAAGAGCTAGGAATAATCTTGGAGCATTAAGTGTTCGTATTCACACTATAGGCCTGAGCCTGTAGTGTGTACTGACTGTAGTATACTGACTGATGGCTGCAAATTAGGCTCGCCTAGTTTGCAGCCGTCAGTGGCATGCTCTTGCAGTCAGACTTATAAAAACCTGACCTGAAATAGAGTAGGAGAGTAGGTTTATGCTGCTTCTTAAATGATGTTCATCGATCAAAGTACTGCAGTTTTGACTGTTATCATTTTGCTTCTCTGCAACTTCGAAAAATCATCGAATAGATACTTCTGTTAGATTTTCTTTTTATTTAGTGTAATCATCATCGAGACCAGCATACAGTACTATTACGAAATTACACCTCGCGTGCGAAACTACTAAAGAAATTAGTTGTTACAAATGCAATTGCCTGATCGCTTTACCTACTGAAATAACTAGCCTTGTGGCCTGTTTAAAACAATATTATACAACCTTCTTTTTTAATATAAGTGAAACCTGAAACAACTGTCTAGTATTTTTTGTAAAGAATCTACGTACAAAATTCCAAAACTGTAATATGAAAAATCACATAGTTATAAACCAGCTATGGTAGGTACCTGGTTGATGACATAAATACATGGTTACCGGGCCATCTGGGCGACTGAGGGGTTTTTTTTTTCGCGGCGGGAAAATCATCTAGTGACATCCCTCGCTCTTGGGCGGAGCGGGAGATAGTGTCAGACTTTTACTGACTAAAAACCCATTTCTGTTCCTTCTTGCCTTTCGTGCCGGGACCAAGCTTCCGTTTAGGATAACCCTGGCCCCAGTAGGCTTCGACCCAGCTGGGCCCGGGCGACTGAGGGGTGGTTTTGTTGTGTACTGGCGCCTAATATCCGCTATGACCTGCTTTGACCTGTGTTATACTTAGTGTCGGTGGTATCCAACTTGTGACCTTTTTTAAATATTTTTGGGAACAAATATAACTTGGTGAAAAAATTATTAGAATCGATTCAGTTACCTACTCAGGTAAATTATACATGCTTATACTTAAAATAATGTTGTATAACCAGCTAGAATTATCTTTGTGCATATAAATGCAGAATTAAAGTTAAATGTTTGCGTTTTACGTTACGTTACGACAGATAGCCGACAGGTCGGCTTAGTAACAGAAACTTCCTTTAGTACTTGTTTAATGAAAATTGAGTTTAAACTGGTTATTACGTTATTTTATTAGTGGTATAAGACTCCATTTTTGTTTTACCTGTATCAAAGCAAAATTGGCGTCCTTATACCACTAATAAAATCATCATATTCAATAGCTCCTTCATCTCTGGATAGAGCGAGGAGTGTCGGACTTTACTGAAGCCCACCTGTGGTCCTTTTTTAGGTGGGAAATCATCAAATAACTTCTCTCGCTCTGAATTGAGCGGAATGTCAGACTTTTGCTGATGAAAACCCACCTGTGTTTCTTGACTTTGCCCTTTGCATTCCAGGGCCACGACAACTCTTGAGAGACCATCTTAGAATCTGCATGGTTCACGTATGATTTCACCATTACATGTTTGATGTATGTACTTTAATAGAGACTGATGCCTGAGTTGGTTTCGGTGTAGTCAGTTAGGAAACATCGACCTCGTCTAGTTTAATTAAATTAACGAAAAAATTTATATAAAGTAAGGACAGAAGTTTTGAGACGATTCTGCTATTGGTGTAGAAAATGATCTGACCTGCTTTTTTTTATTTACTTGGTTACCTGGTTTAAGTGTACAAAAAAGACAAATTCTATTCGATCCTATAGTTGCAGTAAATATCAAGCCAGCCTGGATAAAGCCGACGCCATAGGCCAAAGGCGTGGCAGGATCCGAATTGGGCCAAGTTTAAAATTTAATTAGTGTAACGCGGCTTAACTGACTGGTTTATTAGATTATTACAAAATATTTGTAATAGTCACGTAGCCCCATGATTTATAAGAGACGTAGTAAAAAGATTTATAGTGAATCTCGACAAACACATTAATATTTGTCGTAAGAGCCGCTAAGTCAAGTTCAAGGAACTTTATTGCTGAATTATAAAGGCCATTTTAGCGCGACGCTAATGACTATTATCAAATCGTGAAGTTGTTGGACGAGTCCACCCTATTCTCAGGTTAATGAACAAGGTTTTGAATACTTGTGGGACAACTTTACTTTTGGTAAACATGTTATTTCTGAATATTGCAAAGTATGTCATCATTATGTAGCCTGTTGCGTTTGAAAATTCTTTTGGTTTGAGTGTGTCTTAAATTTCTTTAAAGGAATGTTACCCATAGCATTTATGTGGTGACTAATCTAATAGGAATTCTTCACAGATCCTTAACCTTTACCAAGCAAACTACAGTTTACAGTAAGATAACGAAGCGTCTAATAAGAACAGCACTATTCGTTGTTATTGCACAAAGTTAGACCCGTTAACGACAATACATTTTATCTATTGCTTCCAATCATAGGTCCGTTAAGAAGGCAATGACTCAAGTGTTGATGCAATTGGTACGCGTGTGACCAATTTACTTTTATAAAGTTTAAAATGTTAGTGACACTTTGTGTTTTAATATTCTAATCACTGCCGACGACAAAGCGAGACGCGATAAGAATTTTTTTTTTTAATAGGCAAAGGTTACATAGATACAAGTGTGAGGATGCATGTCGATAAAACGGTATATAGTCTTTGTTCTTTTTTTTAAATTTTGCAAATTTTTGGCCAGTGTTTTGTTAAAGTTTTCATAAAGAATATCTTCATGTATTGAACATAATGTTTGGAATAATCAATTTAGTATGTGGATGGGTGGAGAGGGAGGCCAAAGAAAAAATTAATGGATGAATTGTGTGAGGTTAAGAAAAAAAGGGAGTGACGCAAGCATGACGTTTGACAGGACAGGTAAAAAAAAATGTGTTGCTCTGACCCCAAATAACACAGGACATGGGTAGAAAGACGATAATGATAATGTTTAGTTTATAGGTGAATATGTATCTTTTGGTGTGACTGGCTGTGTTTGTCTCTTTTTTTTTATTGGTATAAACCAGTGCTTGACTGCGATCCCACCTGATGGTAAGCAGTGAATGCGTTGATGGTGAGGCGCACTAGTTTATTAAGAACCTATTCACTCTAGCTTTGAAGACACCTCAATTATAGTTGAACAGGAAAACCGCAGCAGGAGTATTTAGTAAGACTTTGGATAACAAGCGATCTAACATAAAATATTGTCGCGTTAAAATTAATGCAGATTTTTTAAACGGAATTGTACTATATCAAATCAAATCATTTATTTCAAGTAGACCATTTGCAGGTACTTTTGAATAGTCAAATGTCGGTCAGTCCAAATAAAAAATAAAAAGAGTGAAGCTAAATATATATATAGATATCCAAACTAATATTATAAATGCGAAAGTAACTCTGTCTGTCTGTTTGTCTGTCTTTGCTTCACGCCTAAACTACTGAACCGATTTGTGTGAAATTTGGTACAGACATAGTTTGGAACTTGAGAAAGGACATAGGATAGTTTTTATTACAAAAAATAAAATAAAAAACAAAATTTATTCCGGACATACAGCGCCATCTATTGGTCAAGAGTCGGCATCAATTCAGTACTGAAAATTCATCGGAAAAATGTAAATAAATAGTAAAAAGGTATGAAAATATAATATAATACAATCGGAGAACTCACTATTCCACGCGAACGAAGTCGCGGGCAAAAGCTAGTCTCTTATAAGTCTGAACTTGAATGTCATCTTCACATACCTATCAGAACGTTATCAATATTTACATTTTACAGCAGCCACACATGTTTGTAATAACTGATACCACGATCGTACCTATGATTAAATAGAAGACAAAGTAAAAAGGTTGCACTACATTTCTGCCATTGAGGTCAGCACGTGTGTCATATCTACGTAAATAAGTTATAAGTAAAAACATAGATGTATACCTATGTAGATATAGCAATAACGAACACATAAAGGCCCGTGTAAATGTTTAAAGACACCATTCAGATACGCCGAATAGAAAACAACGGTAAAGGTTGAGTAAGGGCGTATCTAGGTTAAATAACATTTTATATTTGTGTAATAATGATTCATATTCCGTGATCAAAAGACTGTAATTTTTTTGTTGAAATATATGCAAGCATGGCGAGATTTACTTAACAATGCTCTCAAAACGGTGAAGGAAAACGTAAGGAAACCGGCATGTCCTACAACCAAAAATTCGAAGACATGTGACATTCACCAACCCGTACTGGACCCGCGCGTGGTGGATTACGGCCCATTCCCTTTCTCCTAGAGAGGAGGCCTGAGTCCCAGCAATGGGAACGAACAGTGAAAGGCTGATTATACTGTGGCGAGTTTTGCGCATTATACAGGTTGTTCTGGGGATTTTTTTTATTATCCTTCAAAACTATAGGGGAGATCATTCTAAATATTTTTTACTATGGACAACATAAGTACAAACTTACTCTTGATAGCTGTTTTTTTTTTTAGTAAGTAGCCAATGTTTTACGTTTATTTCGTCAGCCAACTTCACAGATATTATGCGTCAGGTCCGGCACTAAAAAAAGAGTGTTAATACCAGTACAATACATAAGCCGTCCGTCTCAAAACAATATTATAATATAGGTATGATTTAAGCGGAATCGATACAAAATCAAGGCTCGCTTTAACGTGGGAGGACTAGGTATTTCTACTTTTATTTTATAACAGTATCCACTGAGTCACTCAAAGTAATAACTACTCATATTTCTCTTTTATAGTAGTAACTAGCGACCGGCCCTAGCTTCACATGTTACAAATCTTCGAAAATCTCGGCTTTCTCTACTTTAATTTGTATGTGTTATACACCTAAACCTTCGTCATGAATCAGTCTGTCTATCGGTACAAACCGCGTGCTAATCCGTTCAGTAGTTTTTGAGTTTATCGCGAACAGACAAACAGACGCTGTAGAGAAATTTGTTTTATAATAATATGTAAGGACAAACACATAATATGAGGTTTACTGCGACACTTGTCATATTAAAAGTAGTTGTGGAGATAAAATACTTGATTGTTTGGTCACTCGTAAAGATCGCATGAAGAAAAATGTGGCATCGCCCTTTAGTTGACCTTTGCATGGGTTGATGTCCTTACCTCAGGGTTGACCAATAATGCTTCTTAAGGAGGTAATAATCATGAGTAGATTACCTAGCATTTATCATTTATTACTCCTCAGGAAAACCTTGGCAATATCTTTTATAATTGCGTTGTTACTGAAATTCAGAAGTTAGGTACTACAGATTATATAAAATCGTAGCAGAATAAACAGATTGATATCGTTGTATTTTATTTAATTATACAGCTATCTACGCAATAGGTTTGATAACCTAAATACACAGAAAGTGCATTCGTCGTTTGTTCCAAATTATCGCATACATAACACTATCTAAATATGCAGGTAGGTACATAAATACAGACTTTAAATGCTGATTCACACTTGTCAGTATTCTGGAAAGTACTATACAGGCTGAACGGTGTCTATAACTGAAATGTTTTTGCCTTTCACTTACTGACAAGCCCGTCAAAATTCGAGAGCAAGCCTCGGACACCGACGAACGATTAAATATCACGTTTTTTATCTACAAGTGAACGGTGAATGAATATTTTAAATCTTAGTAACAAAAATATACCTTCTTACTTTCGTACAGTTTTGATTGTTTCATTAAGTACCTACCCAGCTCAATGCCGTGCGTAATTCGCTGATAAGCAAGAAAAATATGTTATTGAAACACGCACATTTTTCACCATTAGTCACGGTATATTATAGTAAAATGTTCTTACGAGAATATGTTTAGAAACTTTATGGATAAAAAGAAAAAAAAAATGCATAGACTAGAAAGGTTTTAGCGATTTGTCTAGCTTTTTCTACTACTACATTAGACCGACGCACACATGTAGCACGCCCGATTTGTACGGAGAACGACGTCGCGTGGCGTGTATCAAGTGATCTATCTACAAGTCTAGTTTCTATATAAAATGTATGGAGACCGCCGCGCCCAGATCAACGAGTGTGGCACACGTGTGAGCACGTTAATTCCTAGCTCCAGCTTTTTTATGTATTTGGAATAGTACCTACCTATTTACTCAAAAAAATTATAACAGATTTATAACAATGTTTTCCTGTAACTATAACGGTTTAGTAACCTCTTCACAAAAATGCCTGCCTGTATACGGAATGTGCTCCCACAAGGTAGGCCGATGACTGAGGGTCGCGGGAATCTGATGGAAAAGAGACGCGAAGGACCAGTGGTTATGGCGCTTCTTTTCTTGTCGAACTGGACAGCTCTGTCGTTGACTTTATATGAGTCATGGAGAGAATGTATGTAGAAAAGGTCCTAAACTAAGTTTTAAGTCTATACATAATACATAAATAAATATTAATAAATTTAAGAGTATGTAATATCAAAATAACATCTTTCTACTAAATGCATATGAAACCACAAATGTCATTTTTTATTGTCAGTCTGTTTATTCCCGCTAATACCCGAAATGACTGAACCGATATTGACAGGACTTTTACTAATAGATAGCTAATGTTGTATGGAGCAATTTGGCTAGGTACTTATTTAGAAAAAAGATTGAAGTAAGTACTATCTACAACCATGTTTTTGGTTCAATCCTACATAGTATTTCAGCACATTCTGATCCCTACATTATGTCGTTACGCCGACCGTACGCCCCACCCCTTGACATCCCCCATTTACCCCATTTCGAGTACACATCGTAACCTACATCTTTCTATCGATACTTATCACGCAAGTAGGTGACATTCATCTGTTATTTCCTTTTATATTCCTACTATCTCTTCTGAAATGAGCAAGGAATTGATTGTACCTGGCAATCTTCCAGATCAATTTTCTTCATACTTTATTATTTAAGTTTATTTGTATCAGTAACAAGTCAGAATAAATTATGGCAATAACTGGGGATTCCAATTCCGCACTACAACCCTCCCAGTTCGTCTTAATTACTTTTTCATGAAATAGCCGTTCAATTGGATAAGACGACCTGGGAGGGTTTTGTTGATGTTTTTATTGATTAGGTAGTTCAACAAATTTTCTTAAGTTCGTATTACGGTAGCCAATCATATTTTAATCCCATTCATGCGTTTCTTTTTATTTCACGATTTTTGCGTTACGAGAAAAACTTAAGAAAATTTGAATTTCGCGGGCTGCCTCTGAGGATCTCTCTCAAAATCGTCTATCAAACAAAATACAGTAACTATAAAAATCGAACCTTTTTGGGCGACGATAAATTTAATTAGCAGCAATCGTTTTAAATTTGGCACGAAGGGTGCCCCACCCTAATTTTATATACCATATAAACTCTAAATGTATGTCAAGTGCAAAGAAAATCGATAGTCGTCATAAACAACTTAAGTAGGTAACTTATCCATTTATTCAAGACGGAAATACCCTGTATCAATTACCAAAGCAACATGACTACCAAAATATTGTCTGGTTTAACCATAATATCTGTATATAATTATTTAAATATATGTTAAGGATGTAGACGTGTTTACGCACAACTTTGCACGTAGGAATAGGAGTTACTAGTTCCATGCCATAAGTCTCGGTGATATTTTTCACTTAACTTAATCTCAATAGGTACTTAGTACGACGTTTTTGTAGCACAAAACTCTCTTGGGTTTAGCGTGTGTTTGGCTATTATTTTAAACGTGGAAATTTTGGAAAAAGGCTTAGGTACTTTGGTTATTATGTTGTAATTTAATAACCGGAGGTAGGTAAAGTATATTTAATTACATCTTCGTGGAATAAGTAACGTAGAATTGATAATAGGTACCTCCTCTAAAATTCTGGAATCACAAACATGACAACTTAATCTCGGGCCTTATGAAATTGAAAATTACTTATTTATTTTGCTTTGAAAGAAATCTTATTAGAGTTCCATACTTAAACATACCTAATAGGAAATGTCATAAATTCATAACTTAGTTCAGATACTTAAATCCCGACATTGATTCGTCATGTTTCCGGGATTTTAGACGAATTAATAGGTAGGGTATCACCAACTCTATGTTACTTACTTCCTCGAATTTCAAGTAAATATATTTTTACGATCTCTGGTTATAACCCGGAAAAACTGTATTCGCACTTCGACGAAATCATCTCGCTAACCATCGATTACCTAAAGATAGTTATGGTTATGGTTAACGAGATGATTTCGTAAAAAAAAAATCCCGTATCAACATCCAAATCGATGAAATATAATCGATTTAAATGCTGATACGGTTTTTTTTTTTACGTGACCTTGCGGCAAGAAGCAAGGTCATGGGCGACTATAAAACGCGAGCTAAACGTGACTGATAACACAATAATTCTATGGTAATGTGAAATAAATTTTACTTTGAAAACTAAGTCGAATTAGTTTCATGTGAAAGGGCTGTAGCCTGTTTCGGATACCTATATAACAACCTTCCGGATTCTGTTTCCTGATGCTACAACCTAGGTTACTTGTAAGTCAAGAGTCAGTAGATTACTTCTAGGCAAGCGTTTTCTCCAGTCGAACACATCATTGCTTACCATCAGATGAGTTAGTAGTCTAGCGCAATCATCATCGTCATGATCATCATTTCAGCCGAAAGACGTCCACTGTTGGATATAGGCTTTACATAAGCGTCGCCACAGCGTCTCGCATCTATCGGATTCCTGCGACCTTGTCCTGCTTATTGGTCAAATTTATGGGAGGCCTTGCAACGCTGCGTCTTCCGGTACGCGATCGTCACTTCAGAACCTTTCGTCCTCATCGATCATCTGTTTTGCGATCTATTCTGTCAAGCGCAAGCCTGTTAATAATCTAGCCGTCCGGACCGTGCCCGAGACCGTCCACCGCTCGTAGTTATCCACGCGCGATTCAAAGAGATGTCAGCAAAACCAGCAGGGCCTAAGCCTACTGGGGACATGGGTTTAATTCCGAGGTTTATTCCCAGTCGTCCGCACCTGGTGCCGGGGACGGTGAGGATACGAATGGGAAAAAAGTTTCTGTCCTCTCCAATGGAGAAACCCGTGGTCTTAGAAGGCAAAGCAAAGTAGGAACATAGGTGTGGTTTTAGTCAGTAAAAGTCTGACACTCCTACGCGCATCGCCCTCGAGCGGGAGAAGTTATTGGAAGATTTCTCAGCTCATAAAAAAAACCTATTAATAATAAATTAAAAAAAAATAAACGTTGATGTGTTCCGGTCATAAAGATCCCCATATTACTTTCGAACCGGAAGAATTACAGGGTCAATGAAATTGAAGCACTTGAGCTCAATGCATTGCCTTTCTTGGAGGCAAGGTTAATGTTGTCTCCAACAATGGCTATATATTTATAAACCCCTACATCATCAGCCTTTTTTATGTTCTCATTGCTGGGACTCAGGCCTCCTCTCTAGGAATGGGCCGTAATCCACCACGCGAGCCCAGTGCGGGTTGGTGAATGTCACGTCTTTGAATTTTTGGTTCTAGGACATGCCGTTTTCCTCACGATGTTTTCCTTCGCCGTTTTGAGAGCGGTGGTAACTGCGTAATAAACCCCTTGGTGTAGTATAAATCTAGATAGCCGCGGTAACCGCATAACCACAGGTGGAACACCATCATCATTTATTTATTTATTTGGACGTCCACTATTGGACATTGGCTTCCCCCAAGTGTCATCACAACGAACGGTCCATCTCGCATCCATCGTATTCTTGCGACTCTCACTTGGTCATCGATCCACCTTGAGGTAGGTCTTCCAATGCCGCGTTAGAACTTTTCGGCCCTACCGACCATGTGGCCTGCCCAGTGCCACTTAAGTTAGGCGATTCTTCGGGCTGAAACATCAACCGAAAGAAAACAAAAAGCCTAAAAACACGTAGCTAAATCTAACTTCCTTTTACAGCGACTTCGAGCAACAGCTATCCCCATTCCTGATCCAGAACTCCTGCGATGAAGACGCCGGCGCCTCCCCCGTTGGCCTCGAGCCGACCAGCCCTGGCAACGTCCAAGACGTCATCATCCAGGACTCCAGCGATGGATCCAACTCCTCCAGCGAAATCGTCGACGATGCTTTTGACATGTTGAACTTTGAGCAGAATGTGGTCCCTGGATTCCTTAATAAAAATACATTCCAAAGCCCTGGTGAGTTATTTTATTATTCATATATGCTAAGGGCTCAAATTAGTCCTAAAATAACAGAATAATTTCATTTAATGGGCAACATAATTATGTTTTTTTTTGTCAGCTTTTCTGAAACGCAAAAATATAAGTACGCTCAAGTATTAAATATTTGTAGGTACGTTTTATAAATGGCGGTTACAGTAAGCAAAACGTGAAAATGT
The DNA here is from genome assembly GCA_929112965.1 of Mythimna albipuncta. Taxonomy (NCBI): domain Eukaryota; kingdom Metazoa; phylum Arthropoda; class Insecta; order Lepidoptera; family Noctuidae; genus Mythimna; species Mythimna albipuncta. The sequence continues at coordinate 8,526,045 of OV815973.1, forward strand.
ACAGAAAGAATTTAGCTTTTTAATGATGGTATTTTTATTAACTGACACGGTAAAAAGGTAATTATTTTAATTCTTCATGTTTATACTTTGACAAAGGAGTTATTACAGGTGATAATTCTCTAATAAAAATGTTATATTCATATATAGCTCTTTTGAGACATAAAAATAACCAGCGTGCAGCGTAGTTACCGGTTTATTACGCAGTACAAGCGAATTCGACCTATGTAAAATAACAACGTGGCCGAGCCGTATCTCGAGAATCAGAATAACAAAATACATTCAAGATGAAAGATCTAGACACTCTTATTCACTTCACATCAAGCCTTTTACATAATTAAAATACCTATAAAATTATCTGTTTTTCGTTTATCGAATTTCAACTTGCAACCTTCAGATATTATTAAATATTTTGTCACTTTATTCTCCTCGTTTTCAATATGACACTTGAGTCAATAAGTATTAATGTCACAAAGATTTTTTTGTAATTGTGTGGCGGTGGAAATGTAATAAAGGTTCAATACGATTTTACGTAGTTACCAATGGTCAATGCTCTTATTTGCGCATTTATGTCCTGTCCGTGTTGAGTCACGACTGATGCAATGAGACGACTGAACTTATCATACATTATTTACATACAAACTATCCAACTAGCTTTATAGCCGCGGCTTCCATCTGGCAGATACCGTGTAATTTCTCTGGATGAAAGTAGCACTTAGCGATTCCTTTTTTGTTCAAATATAAAACGTTACCCCTCACTATACTAGGCGCCAGATAAGCTTAAAATAAAATTACATTGACCCTTTTTGTCCTAATATCTCCAATATATTGAAGGTACCCGAAAAACCGTCTATGAAACTATTTTCAGAAAAGGTAAAGAATCACGATAGATATCGATTTAAGACAGATTTACCTATGTCTTTAATTTTGTTTTTGAAATTAAGAATGTCAATAAATGTAGGCAGGTCAATGACCGTTATTCCATATTTATTTGTCACCTACTTTAGACTAGGAATTGTTCCTGTATCGTAGGTGCGTTTGCAAACATTTTAACTCGCTTACACAGTGCCTGTGACTCACATAGACTAAAACTGTAGGCCGTAACAATATATTTAGACATAAAGCGCAACAGTCAATCGGCCAACCATACCATCAATTGTAATTTCCTATCAGAGAAAGAATTTAAAATTCGAATCAATACTTCCAGAGGACCTTTGAGAACCTTCTGCTAACAACCGAACAATTTTACCTCCTAATCAATGTTAATTTCATCATCATAATTAGACGTCCACAACTGGATATAGAGCTCACCCAAAGCACAAAATAGATAGGTACAGAAGTAAATCTACATACAAAGCGCGCTCGAACAACGCACACATAGACACCGCTCACGGACACGATATCTCAGTTGCATCTCGGACCACTCGTCGAACAGTTCCGGCTCAAACGCTTATAGTGTGGGTCCACCGAGCGTAGGTATAAAAAGTGAAGTACATACATGAGATTGTCTTCTGTACCTATCTATTTTGTGCCTAAAGGTCCTTTAGTCCTTACAGACCTTTAGATTAACGCGTTCCGCGAGCGTTACCAGATCATCGATCGAACTATTAGTTTAGATTAACACGTACCGTTTCCAAATAATGACAAAAAACTTCCTTCCTAGGTAAAGGCAACAGAAAGCGGCGTCTTTCGCAAACCCCACAGGTTGTTGTGCAACCTAAAGTCCAGAAGCCTACGATCAGGATCCCAGCTAGCACTACTAGCACGCCTAAACCACAATTGGTTGTGAAGGCACAACCACAGAAACCAGTCAAAGTCGCCAACATACAAGTCTTGAATCCTCAGACTAAGGTGTACTCTAAGCCCGTTGAAAGCGTAGCCCCGCAACGGCGAGTGATCCGCGTAGCTCCTATGGCTGGCAATCCTCGTTCGATTCTCCTTCCAGTAACAATAAAAGACATGAAAGATCTCAAATCGATTAAGATCATCAATGCTGCGGATTTGAAGAATGCGTCCAATATTAAATTGGCGGCCGCTAATCTGCTGTCTCAGAGCAAACTGCACGATTTGAAGGTCGAAGCTAGGGACTACGATTATGACCACAGCGGAAACAATGGTGAGTTGCATTTAATTACCTACCTTTTGTTGATTTCTGCGTAAAGGAGTGGAATTCCCTACCGAAGTCTGTTTCCTTATAGCTACAACCAAGGGGCTTTTAAGTCGAGAGTGAATAGGTTACTTCTTGGCAAGCATGCTCTGAAAGAAAAAAAAAGAAAGAAAAACAGTTTATTTACGCGTTAGACGCAAACTTAAAAGTAGATAACAAAACATAACATCAAAATAGGGAACAATTCTGTCGTCTGCCACATCGCTTACGATCAGTCCCCCTAGCCAAGTTACAACCGTTTCGCTTGCGCCGAATGCTTCGAGTTGACCTTGCCGCCAATTCTTTTGTTCTGACCACGTGACTGAGCGTTAAGACGACGTCATTCCCGTACATTTGAAGCTTTCTACAAGCGTTAAATATTGCAGATTAGCAACTTGGCTAGGGGTACAGGTGAGATAGTGGTCAAACGCGAGCCAATCTATAACGAAAAAAAAAAAATAATTTATGAAGAATTAAGTAATTATAACTGTCTCTACATAGGTTTCATTGATACATGATGCCTAAAGCATTCAAAATTATTTTAAAAGATATTGCAAGCCAAATGGCGACCACTACAGTTAATTTTAATGTCCAATAAATTTTCGGTCACCTCGTTGTGGTTTGATTGGTAACAATTATGTACGAACAGTGACATAACGTAGCCAACCGGTCGATCTGGTCATTGGACTCGTTAAATATTTACTTTCTTAATGGAGTCGTACGAAAATAGTTGTCAAATGTATCCAAACGAAAGTTTCAACTGTCTGTTTCATTACTAGATTATTATTTACTAGCTTTTGCCCGCGGCTTCGCCCGCGTACATAAAAGACCTTCCCTCTTTCTCCTCCTTCTCTCCGTCTCCAGAGTCCTAACTATCTTTGTACCAAAGTTCATCAAAATCGGTTTTGCCATTTAGGCGTGAAGACGTAACAAACAAACTCACTTTCCCTTTTAAAATATTAGTAAGGATTTAATAACTTGAACGTTCGGTTCGTTTACTCTCAAAACGCAGCTCAACTGAGACAAAGTTTGAAATGAGGCCAAGGCCATTTCCAAATAAGATCCATTCATGTGAAATGTCATTATTAAATGTGAACCTCATTCATATAAATCGTTTTACTCTTAATGACTGGTTTGTCTTTTGTTTTATACGCATAATAAATGGCAGTAGTTTCACTTTAATACACACGACGAAATTATTTTGATGGCCGATACATTTTGACTGGCTTGTTGGTCTAGTGGTTAGCGACCCTGACTGCTATGCCGGAGGTCGTGGGTTCGATTCCCACCCAGGACAAATGTTTGTGTGATGAGCACGATCATTTGTTCTGTGTCTGGGTGGAATTTATCTATAATATGTATGTATTTAGATATATATAAGTATGTTTATCAGTTGTCTAGTACCCATAACACAAGCTCTGCTTAGCTTGGGACTAGACGGCGTTGTGTGATAGTTGTGGAATATTATTATTATTATTCTTAAAAGGGCAATACACCTAACTGATCTTCCATTTCAAATCAGACCGTTAGGACGACCCAGTTCTACATGGATTAATTTTACAATTTATTTTAACTTTATCCGTATAAGTAAACCTAACTGACTTCCCCATACAGATGACTCGGGCAGTGAACGTAGCGATGACGACGACGATCACAAGGACGTGGTTCCCGACGGAAAGAACGGATATCCCCGCCTCGTTCTAACCGCCGAGGAGAGGCGACTGTTGGCGAAAGAAGGCATCACACTACCCACCAGCTATCCCCTGACTAAACACGAAGAGAGAGAACTTAAGAGAATCCGACGCAAAATCAGAAATAAGATCTCAGCGCAAGATTCCCGTAAGAGAAAGAAGGAGTATGTTGACGGGCTTGAGGACAGGTAAGCCATCTGTTTGTAAATCATTATAAGCTGATCAACGGTGATCACGGACCTTTCCTTTAAGGAGGAGCTCAGCAGCGGTACCACGAGCTTTTGCCGCGATTCATTTTACGACCTAAACTGTACTGTTCAAGGGATGGAGCTATAGAGGATGTATAGTTCCATCCCTCTTTCTCGCTCGTATGACTGACATTTTAACGCGTCATAGTAAGGCCAGGTCGTCTCGCCACCTCTTCCCAGGTCGACTTCGGCGGCACCGTCCATCTTTAGGTACCCACTTTGTGGGAACTCTTGCCCAACCTGGATATCTACCGCGGTGACAGGTTCGAGGTGGCTCAAGAAAAGAATGCCTGGAAGGAGTTGGAGGCTTTTGCCCAGCAGTGAGGCAGTATAGGCAATTAAAAAAAAATTAGGCCCCTGTTCATACCATCATCTCTTACGGGACTGTGTAGCAATATTATTACATTCTTTATTTTAAATTGAGTTATTTAAATAAGGAAGTGTTAGGTGTAGAATAAATTCGCACAATTATCACAACAAATAAATAGGATTTCAGTAGATTTACAACTTCTAGTATCGTCTGGAAAACCTGATAAGATTAGATATAATTTGAAGGTTTATTTGTTATAAATTATACAAAGATGGCCGTGGGAGATAATAATGTGCAAATAAATAAATATCGAATCAAATTTAATTAATTTTAAGCAACGTACCACACGCTATCCCTTTAAATAGGCTGCAACGGAAAATTGCGAAAAATCATGCAATTATGCGCTGTACACGGAAGATAGTAGTTACCTACCTAAAGTACTTAAAAAGTCTTTTTAGGCTGCTAGCTACAGTCGACGATATTGCAAGTGGACCTTGGGATAAATATATTCTGAATAATACGCTTTATTGCTTGTTCAGATGCAATATGACAATGGCTGAAAAATATACAACTGTTTTAAATGAATTAAGTATTTACCTAAGGTGAACTCGCAACTTACATGTTTGTTGCTTCGTCCGCGTGCATAAAATATAACCTTTATGTCACTCAGGAATAAAGCAGCTTTCTATCGGTGAACAAATTTTAGCAATCAGACCAGTACTTTCAGAGACTACATCCTACAAACATTATAATATTAGTATAGATCATTTAAAAAAAACTTTACCCCGTCACTAGGTATAACTCCCATAATTCATGGGTGTATACGTTCATACATATATAAACTCACACACACAAGACGCCCAAACCAAGAACAACTATCTGTAGGCCATACAAAATATTGGTTCCGTGCCAGCAACGCGCAGTGCTGCAGTCGATCGCTCCACCGCCTGTCGCCTGTGATATAAGGGATAGGAGTTAAAATAATAATCGACTTTCAATAACTAAAATATTGTACACCATATGGGTATGTTACAGCGATCCTATGGAATTATATTATAAGGACTGAATTTCCACCAGTGATAAACAATAAATAAATTTAATATACCCGAGAAAATGTCATAGACTAGACTTTTTGAAGCCAAAGGAAACCCTCCTTTGGCTTCAAAAACAGATATTACATTACATTATTACATTACGATATTACAGACTAATTTCTTTATCTTAACCCGTTTGAAATCTATCCTTGTTCAAAATTCATCCAAAACCAGTGAGACTTAGATATTTATATTATTAAACCCCAAGCGTTCGCGCTATCATTGTATTTCTATTGTGTCTCTAATTGATAATGGTATTCGAAAGGTTAATAGAACGTACAAATACTGTCTATTTTTGTCATAACACTGGCAATAAAGCGAGAACTAGTTTCAATAAAAACTACTTATTTGAAGACGTAGAGGTACTCAGTTATTACAATAAACCTCGCCATTTAACTTCGCTTAAGGAAATAACACAATTTAATCCATTGTTTCAGAGTAAAACAGTGCACAGCAGAAAACCAGACGCTTATAAGGAGGATAAAGATTCTGCAATCACAGAACCAATCTCTGACAGCTCAACTCAAGAGATTACAGGTAAATACCGCAGTTATTTACTACGATTATGATTTCCCACGCCAATATAAAAAGCAATTTTATTTTCAACTACATAATTACGATATATAACAAACTCCGATTTTAATATAGCCGTAATTGGAAGGTGTGAATTAAACCTCACAACAATTTTTATAAAAATGCCTAGCTATCGCATTTCTGCTTCGCATTTGTGCGCCTTTAAACAGAGAACATTTTAATATGCTGAAATTACTAGCTACTATACTCTGTTCAAAATAAAATTAGACATTTATGAAAACGTTTTATTACTGTCCGTTCAACCGATTTTGACTCTTATTACGTTGGTGGAATGAAAAAGGGTGGCCGCAGTAAATAGTTCGTATTGTAACCATTTTTTTGCGTTTAATGCCATCCTTATGCCTACGAAATAAAAGTTAAAATTGGTTAAACAGACAGTAAAAAACCGGCCAAGTGCGAGTCGGACTCGCCCATGAAGGGTTCCGTAGCAGCAAGTAACATAATTTAAAAGTTCTTGTAATGTATTGTAACTTTGATCGATGTTTTAATAATAGTGTATTTTTTTCGGTTTATGACGCATTAAAAAAAACTACTTATTGGATTTCGTTCAAACCAATTTTCGTTGGTAGTTTTTATAGTAATGTACATCATATATTTTTTTTAGTTTTATCATTCTCTTATCTTAGAAGTTAGAGGGGGGGGGACACACATTTTACCACTTTGGAAGTGTCTCTCGCGCAAACTATTCAGTTTAGAAAAAAATGATATTAGAAACCTCAGTATCATTTTTGAAGACCTATCCATAGATACCCCACACGAATGGGTTTGATGAAAAAAAAATTTTTGAGTTTCAGTTCTATGTATGGGGACCCCCAAAATTTATTGCTTTTTTTCTATTTTTGTGTAAAAATCTTAATGCGGTTCACAGAATACATCTACTTACAAAGTTTCAACAGTATAGCTCTTATAGTTTCGGAAAAAAGTGGCTGTGACATACGGACGGACAGACAGACAGACAGACAGACAGACAGACAGACATGACGAATCTATAAGGGTTCCGTTTTTTGCCATTTGGCTACGGAACCCTAAAAAGGTTTCTTTAAATGCTTAATCTTAATGTGAATAGGGTATACAGTTGCTAATACTGAATTTCAGTAAAAGCGAAAGTTAAACTCCAAATAGTTGCAAACAGACAATAACCAGACGTAAAAGTCATAAACACATTTACTGAAACAATAAAATTAAAAATGCCTGCTATTCACCTTTCTCTTTCTAATATGTGTGGGAGTGAGATAGATATATCGATAACAATGGTCCTGCCGCCATATTGAATTTCAAATGTCATTGGCCGATTACTTGCTACTTTTATTGCGTAACTGGTTCACCGAAAGTTTTCGCTATGGTAGTCATTAGTCAATCCTAGTGACAAGTAAAATGTTGTTCTAATAAAGTACAGTCGATCCAAAGGCCAAATCAAACTGGTTTGTAATGTAATGACAACATTGATGTTGCTAATTTCTCTTTTTTTAATCGCAGCTCATTAAAATAAACTTTGTACTTAAAAAAAAAATGTAGAATAGAATTTGGTACTACATAACTCGATTTTTTAAATGTTTTTATTGAAGAAAAATTCGAAATATAAACAAAATTTCTAATTGGTTAAATATTATACAAGTTGGAAACCCACAAGGGTTTCAAAATTAGAAAATCTTGTGGAACGAGAAACTGTCAAATAACAGTATAACGATGCAGAAGTCGTGGCTATATCGTATAACAGCTAAGGAGTGGAATTCCCTGCCAGAGTCTCTGTTTCCTGATAGCTACCACCTAGGGGCTTCTTAAGTCAAGAGTGAATAGGTAACTTATAGGCAGGCGTGCTCCATCGGCGGCCACATCATCGCTTACCATCAGGTGAGAAACTAATCAAAAGCGAGCTTATCAAAAATAAAAAAAACAATAATTGATGTAGGATTTCTATGATATTAAAAGATCTAAAGAAAGCAGGCCAAACGACTAGTTTAATATTCTAAATAATTAAAATCCTTACCAACCACAATATAACTATTAGGGTGATGTAATTGCTATAAAAAACATTTTCATATTTAGGGCAGTAACTATTTGATTGCGTATCTTTTATCAGTAGCCCCATTATGACGATTAATTGTCAATTGTCTGCAATCATGATCGAATTCTACTAATGAAGGCAATCAGTGGATTGCGTATGAAATAATCATTGTATGCAGTGCCTTTTTTATTTTTTATGGCAGGAGTGTCAGACTTACTGTATAAATAAAATCCATGAGTTTTCCTTCGTTTGGCATTTACTGATTTCAGTATCAGCGACTCTACTAGCAGATAACTTCAGCCTTTCAAAATACTCCCTGTTGAGTTTTTGTATGTAATATAGAAGAAAATTTTGTGATTATCCTTATTAGTGATCGATGTGTTATCCTCATTACACTTTTGATTTGGGCGTGGGTGATTATTAAATTACTTCTACCGCTCGTGAGTGGAGAAAGAAAGTACTAGACTAGAATTCGCCCTTCAGTTGCCCTTCCAAGGGCCCGTTGTGTGTCGAACAAACCCGCTGCACATTGCATGCAGTATAGTAAGAGTCTGACACTATCTCCCGCTCCGCCCAAGAGCAGTGATTGTCATTGGATGATTTTTTCCCACCATAAAAAAGGGGTTTATTCTAAGTGCAATTGCTGGGGGTAGAACTACACTGCTCACACGTGTGCTACGTACGCTGATCTGGCTACGTCGGTCTCCATACATTTTAAATGGAAACTAGACTTGTAGAGTTACACTTGATCCACGCCACACGATGTCGTTTTACTTACAAATCAGGCGTGTAACATTTGTGCGTCGGTCTAATTTAGTTTTAGCTTTACAGTTATGTCGTTAGAGGACCTGTTGCTGTTGATCTCGGTTAAATAATGTTTTCCAGTGTCATTGACTAGCTATTTTCATATTCAAATAATGTTGAATGACTTCCAATATTTTAATGTCAATATTTTTTTATAACCTGCTTCTATTAATTATAAAAAATTATATTGTTTTTAGTTCATCGACTGTCTCTTCGTAACATAAAAGTCATTCTACCTAGCATAATATTATAATAATAAATTATAAAACTATCATAATAAACCCACTTACATAAGTAGGTACTAACACACACACTGTATTATAGCTCAATGTTAAAATATCAGACACACCGACCTATTTTATTTTTAATTTGAAAACTAGTTTTGCAGTAATTTCATATTTAAAATGAATGTTAAGATATTACTCTTCCGCTCGGGGTACCTGGGGCCGAAAGGTTCTGGAGTGGCAGCCGCGTACCGGAAGACGCAGCATTGGAAGGCCTACTACAAGGTGGATTGATGACTTGACATCAATCGAAAAACGGCATGTCCTACCGTTTTTCTTCACTGTTTTGAGAGCAGTGGTGATAAAACAAATTACACAAAGCAATGCGCCTGGCTGGGTTTGAATTGAACCCATAACCTACAACTCGTACAATTACCGGAACGGATCTTGAGCGCTCAGTGTCAGAGTGGGGATCGCTTTGCACATTCCATACATTGGCGAGCCAATCGTCTTCGTTGTTAGATACATGCAGCAACGCAGGGAACGAATCATGAGTGATGTCTATAATGCGATGGCGCGGCGAGCCAATTACTGACACTCCCCGCCCCCGCGTCTCACTTCGCCCCACTAAAGAGAGCGAATATTTGACTTCTGCGCAACTTGAAGCCAGTGCCGGTAATTGTAAACCGTTACAACTCGGCCACCATTGCTTTATGCATGTGATATCTTTCGGCATTACAATATATAAAATTTACTCCAATTAATTCATTAAACTTCAAGCGAACGCTCTCGTTCACTCTGTCATTGTCTCTAAATGACGGTATTCGAAAGGTTAAACCTATTTTCGTTTAATTTCAGAACGTCCTGACGGGCGTGACAGGGGGCTCCACGAACAAGTCTGCGCAGCCCGCCACGTGCCTGCTCGTGCTGCTGCTGTCGGTGGCGCTGGTGGCGCTGCCGTCCATGCGCGAGGACATGAAGCCGCGCGCCGCGGACGCTCCAGCCAACTCGCCCGCCGTCACTAGAGCTCTGCTCTCAGCTTCCAATAGTGAGTGTTGATTATTTTTGATAGTTAAGTTTATCTTAGCGATCAACTGAAGAATTAAACGAGATGGAGAATTTGGGCGTAAATAAATGACCTTGGTGTGAAATGACGCAACTGGTAAAGTTTATCGCTAACTCTACAGTGAGATGATTATCTACATATATCTAGATTTTATTATTTAATCTTTGTCAATATCTCTGCTGAAATATCTATATTATTGCTGAAGATACCTAAAATTGATGTAGTTTATCGACAAGGAAGTAAATTGGTTGTAAGACTATAAACACTAGCTTTTGCCCGCAGCTTCGCCCGCATACATAAAATATAGCCAATGTCACTCAGGAATAAAGCAGCTTTCTATTGGTGAAAATAATATTGCAATCAAACCAGTACTTTCAGAGATTACCTCCTACAAACAAAAGAAACAAACTACCCCTTTATAATATTCGTGTAATAATCGGCTTCTGTTTGCTTTGAATGCTAATAACAATAATTCAGTTAGAGCTGCTAGGTAGGTATATAAAAAAGTTATAAAATTATTTCCTACGAAATTATAAATTAATTAGATATCTTCGAACCGATTTTAAACTAGAACGTAAGTGCTATAAGTACACAACTCTTGCTCAACACGCATAAAAAAACGTGCAAACGTATCAACATAACCCATTAAATTTCGGACTTACCGAAAGATAGGCATAACAGGTCGTGAACTTTGTTAGTAAGTAGTGCTGATAGCACTTACATTATTTTGATTACATAATTTAGTTTTTAGGATTCTGTATCCGAAGGGTAAAATGGGGCACTATTACATATGCCTTGATTACACGTACCGAGTAAAAGGGCGAGATAGTAAACTTTTGCTCGGCCGAGACAGTGATGTAAGCGAGTTGTAGAGATAAATGGTAGGCCGAGCACTCGGCGCTATGTTTACACGTGACGAGTACTCGGCCGAGAGTACTGTCTCGCCCGTTTACTCGGTACGAGTGAACAAGGCATAAGACTCCGCTGTCACCAGGCTGTATCTCATGTACCGTGATTTATAGATAGATAGAGACAGTTGACATTTTCACAGATGATGTATTTTCTGTTGCCGCTATAATAAAAATATACTAAAAAAACAAAATGAAATTAATATTTAAGTGCCGCCTCCCATACAACAAACGTGATTTTTTTTGCCGCGTTTTGTTACGGACGGTACGGAACCCTTCATGACGAGTCCGATTCGCACTTGACCGGTTTTTTGTACTATTTAAATCTCATTAACGTGTCAAGTTGTATAATAAGATTTGTAACGATTACAAACAGTATTTAAATACGTGCTAAACGAAAATAGTTAACCTATTTATCTAAAAATACTTCTAGTTTTGACGGTCAGTCAGTGACAAACTCTTTGCAAATGATAATGCTACGTGTATGTAAAAATAAATTGAGCACCTTGTTTTTTTTAATTGGACCGCGACAGAAAGATATTTTTTTATCACTTTCTATGCCAATATAGATAACAATATTACATTACACATCGTGACTAAGGTCAAACAATACTACATTATAGGTATTTCGTGCGACTCGGACGTACTATATTTCCTTGCCTGACAACTGCATTTTACAATTTACAAGTTATATAACATTTTTATCTTCAGTTCTTTTTACGTAAATTTTGATGTTCGTTATGGTCGAATTCACGAATCAACTTTCTCATTACATCGTTTCGAAATCCATGTAGAATCGACTGCACTACTTTTGGATATTTATGTAACGCGATGCGCTTTTGAAAGTAATATAGCAAAAAATCATGTCGACTTGTATTGAAATCTTTTTTACAGGTTTTTTTTTCACTTGCTGCAATAGAAATAGTTTCTAAATCTAAACGTTTTTCAACAGAAATGGCGCTCGACGAGACAGTAATAGATGATGGGGAGTTTAACATGGATGAACTGATCACGTTCAACCGCCCACACTCCGACCATGACTACCAGGTCGTGAAGAGCACAGAGACGCAGAAGGTGCTCGCTGGCGGCTACGTCGACCTGCCCATCGACGAGGACTGGCCGCCCAACCTCAAGAAACGTATGAAAAAACACGAGCTTGACTACAACGACGGCGCGTACATGCCGCCCGTCGTCAAAGAGGAGAACTATGAACATTACTACAAAAAGTTTAAAACTGAAGATGACGGCGACTTGAACATGAACGACAAAGGCTTCCTCACCAACACTCTGATATCAACGGGCCGCAAGCTCGGGGAACTGCTCGACCTGCTGCCCCCCATTCCCGTGAAGACCGACGATTTAGTTATTGAGGAGATCTCCGACTACGACTCCAGAAATACCACTGAAGTCAAGAGTTTCGTAGTCAACGGCACACTGAACGAGTTCTAGATCAGCAGATTCTATATTTCTATTCCTTTACAATTCCTTGTTGTTTCCTTTCAGATAACTATTTTACTATTATTTTACACAGAATGTATTTTTTACGATTATATAGTTTCAATTAAATTATTCCTCGCGCGTAGTTGGTCAGGAATTTGACTGTGTGTGTTTGTTTCGACTTGTTGGTCGTGTTGAGCTGACTCAATGTTTGTAGTCACGCTAACTACCCTTGGAATTAGCCTCTAGTTTATACATAATAATTATGTTTATGTTAGTGAGAACGCTATGAATGATTTTATTTAGTTTTAAGTATTATTCAAACGTAAAGTACGGCAATGTCACGATTCTGGGAATGAACGTTGTTGAATATTTATTTGAGAAAATCAAAATTAATATATAATTAAATCAAGATATATTTTTATTTACGAATCATACTGTAGGAGTTTAGTATAAGTTATTTACTAAGCATTTTCTCTGTTACGACTTGGTGCAATTATATTAGTAACTGATTTGTCAGTTTTAGCTAGAATTTGTTTTTAAGTACTTCATTTGCATTAGTAATAGCTCGTTTTACCTACTTACCATATAAGAGTTTAAACAAAATGGACTACACTGAGAATGCTGGTTCGAATAAATAAAATTGTGTAAGACAATTAGTTTTTCAATAGTTAACCCCAACATGCTATATATACCCCCACTAGGTAAATGTATACTGAGTTTACACAACAGGCTACACAGTACGCGATCTGTCCCAACAAGTCCTAAACATGTTCCTAGAAACGATATGATATTGCATCTTTCGCTCTCAAGCTATAAATCTTAACCAGTCAAAAGAGTGGCTGTGGTAGAGCGTACGAATGTGTCACCTTCAGGCAGTCTCCAAGTGGGATGAGGCCAATCTAGTGGGATTCAACGTCACCAAAATTCAAAGGTGTCTGTTCACTGATCAAAGGAGTCCGTTTGCCTTGGCTCCTGCTTTTCGGAATATATCCCTGGAGTACACCGACCGCCTTCAGCTCTTGGGAGTTGACATTTTCTCAGACCTTAACTTTGGGCGGTTCATTGAGTCTAAAGCCAAGGTAGCCGCTAGGAAAGGGATTTCTTGCTAAGGTCCGGCGGTACTTCAAACCAGGACAGCTTTTAATGTTATACAAAGCACAAGTTAGATCGTGCGTGACTGTTTACTGTAGCCACGTGAGCTGGTGCAGCAAAATGCCACCTAGCAGCTTTGGACTCGATGGAAAAGCGTGCGAAGAGGCTAATTGGTCATAAGGTAGCCGCTAGGAAAGGGATTTCTTGCTAAGGTCCGGCGGTACTTCAAACCAGGACAGCTTTTAATGTTATACAAAGCACAGGTTAGATCGTGCGTGACTGTGTTTACTGTAGCCACGTGAGCTGGTGCAGCAAAATGCCACCTAGCAGCTTTGGACTCGATGGAAAAGCGTGCGAAGAGGCTAATTGGTCATCCAGATCTGTTTCATTCCAATCTTCAAAGCCTTGAGCACGGGCGAAGGGTAGCCAGCCTTTCATTGTTTTACAGGACGCATTTTGAAGAGTGTGCGCAGGAATTGCATGACTTGATTCCGCTATCTCATTTCTACCACCGACGAACTGCGAGTATCCGCCCTTAAGCTGTTGAAACTTCTTAGGTATGATCCGGACCAAGCGTTTCGCTTCGTCGTTTATACCGCGTAAATTGAGTGACTGGAACAATTTGCCTGCTGCGGTCTTCCCATCAGATTATAATTTAGGTGTCTTCAAGGCTAGATTGCTCTCAATAAACTAGTGCACCTCCCCATCAACGGTTGCATCACTACTTATTAATAACACCGCATCTTCTCATGCTGGTAGTCTTGTTAGTGTGTTTATTTTACAGAATTTCACTGCCTTGCCTTTGGAGGGAGTTGGCTTCGCTCGTTCAGCTAACTGGCGGGGTGGGTGGCCTGGGCTCGAGACGTTCGCTCTGTTCGAGTGCGTACCTACAATACAATTTACGAATGATGGCGGCCGTGAAGTTTGCGCAGTAACTTGTTTTAGGAACCAAATGGCGACGTGCGTGTGCGAGAAGAGTGTAGTATGCGCGAACGTTCGCAAAGGCTAACTTCACGGCCGCCATCATTGTCGTTTTGGAAAAAAAATGCAAAAATCGATTCCTGCTGCGTCCAGATCTGGCGAATGCGCCACTCGCGAGCCATTCGAACGAACGAGCCGTGCGCGAAATGCACGCACACCGTTCGCAAGGGGCTTGCGTGTGGCGCTTTCCCCTGATCTGGACCTACCATAACGTCACCCCAACAAGAAAGACGCGGTAGCGTTTTCTAGTACTCTTCCTCGGTGAAGCCTTCATCTCACGTCCGTCTTCAAGCACCCACTGCGTAACGAACGGAGCTTCACATGCTCTATGCAAGTAACTATCATGTAAATACATGATAATTAGTGTTTTAGTTAACAGAACTTCATCATTTTCAAAATCAAAATTTCTATTTTGAAAAGGTAAATAAAAATAAAACGATTATCTTATAATAAGCTTTATTTAATTATGAATTAACAAATATTTTCGTAATTTCGAACAAGGTTTGTGACATTAACTGAATACATATCCCATATTTACCATCTTACAGAAAAATAAACACAGAATTGTCTCTATGAATATGATTTTTATTTTTTATACTTACTTTTACATTCAATTCTGTTGGAAAAGCATGTATAATACATAAAAGTTAATAACTACAATTCATATATCTTCCTCGTGCGTCCACAAGCCGACTGAACATGACTTACTTAGTAAGCGAAATTTTAAAATTAAATTAACTACAAAGTGATTATCCACGAGAGCTGAAGGGGAGGCGCAGCTAGGTCGCTTGGTCGCGCCGCTGACACCTACCTACGTTTTTGGTGCAGCCTTCACAATAAATAATCATGTTAAGTTAACATAGCAGAAATTTAAGTCGAAGAATGCAATAAAATAAAAATAAATGTGCATTATAATTTATTATTTTCGAATACATTTTAGTCACGATAGTAGTTGTGAATGCCCAAGCTATCAGGGACAGTTCACTTCGCACCTCGACGTACCATAAGTGATAATTTACAATGCTCCCAGCAATGATACGGCGACATGAAGCGTCGTCCGCTACTCCACCCCATGGTGCACTAACATACCCTTGTTTATTCAACAATTTAGTTACTTATCATTCACCTATACACACGAAGAGCTCGCTCGTTCACCTCTGTAGATCACACATCTTCACTTCGATTTTAATACCCAATCTAATTTGATTATTCTATCTAGCAAATAGAAAGTAACAATTAGGTACAATTATGGTATTAATCATGTATTTAAGATTTACAAGGTTTATTACACTCGATTATACTGCAATGGTTGTACGATAAGTATTAACGATCCATTTAACGAGAAGAATACTTCAATTTGTTTACAATAATTTATCAAAAACCATTATTTAAAGAATTGATTTAAAAATTTCCTTTTACATATCGACAATATTCGCATTAACTATACTTTTCTAAAAAATATGAAAACGACACAACAAGATGTTTATTTTTTTTTATGTTATAAAACACTTCAAACGTACTTAGCCAAATGAATAACTTCTAATGCATTGGATACAATTTTGTGATGACTACATATCCGTGACTAATTCAAAATTCCTTACGAGGATGTCGGTGTGCTCAGCGCAGCGTCACAGCTTACTTTTGGTATAAAATATGTACCTATAGTAGAATATCAGAACATACGATTACGTGAAAACAATTCGGTATATCGCCGCGATGCTGCGCTGCTTACAATGACACCTACAATATCTTACTCCTATGCAAATCACGCTTGTCGAAACCTTGCCGCTTCCAGTCCAAGCAAAAATATACAAATGTTTTTTTTTTTAAAGCTGTACAATTTATACACCATCATCTTAGCGACCGCCCTAGTCGTGTGGCCACATGATCTCACGGAGACATCGTATATAATATTTAACAAGTGATCGTCTGTCGGCTCCACGTGGCGGTGGTAAGGGACGCGCTACCCATGATCTCAGTCTCGTCGCAAATCGACTCCTAAAAATAAATGACCGTTGTGATCGTACATTGAGCAGTGTCCTGCTCGAAGCCTGCAGCCCCGGCCGCCGAGCGCTGCACTACAACAAATGACTAAGCCCCACGTTTGTACGAACTCGACGAATACTTTGGAACGCCCCGAGCGACCGCGGCTGCAGCGTCATCACTGATAACACTCCTCTGACTATTCTTTACAAGTATCATTAGTCTATTCAAAAATGATATACTTCCGTCGTAAGGCTAACAATCAAACAAAAGAGAATCGCAATCATACAAATTGACATGAGCCCAGAGCCACGTGTGTTTGTACACAAGGTGAAATGTTTCATTCAGTCTTGTAGGAATATAGAGCCAGTTCCCTCGGGACTCGACGGGGACACCGATTGAAACAAATTACGTTTTAACACTATTGTATTGATTTTCTATATAAATTATTGCACACTTAATAATAACATTATCGAATTAACCAATCGTCAATATGGTCATGTTTGTCACAAAAGCATGTATTGAAAAAGTAAATCGTTACTTACATTTTATATCTTATTTTAATAAATTTCTGGTTATCTCTTAAAAAACTATAATAATAGATATAAATAAAGATAGGAAATTATGTGGCGTCACTATAGGAACGGAGCCAATTTAAATATTTATTATATTCGTTTCCATACAAATCGAACTTAGGTAAACAATGACTAAATAAAGTTAAATCTAAGGAAGTCATACAAGCAGTAGGTTGAATGAACCCCGCTCAGGCCGACACGACGGATGAAACAGGTCTACGGCCCGGAGCAGCGGCGGTAATGAAATAAAACCTACAAAGAAATTATTGTATTCAAGAGAATCTAACTGTTCCGAACCAGTTCCTCGCACGATCTCTTTTGCAACGTAACATTAAATACTTCATCAATACACACTTATTGATAATCACGTCAAACAAATCAAGAATCACAACCTGCGCGGACAGAGGGAGGGTACATTCAACCCACAGCGGACGAAAGAAGTTCATCAACACACAAACTTATTATAAAGTCACAATAATGGCTGTTTATCCACTACTCCAGTATCAAGACAACCACGCAAGTAATGAACGCAAACAACGTACAAAAATAATATTTCACTGTTTCATTAATAACGGAACAAAGCGATATACTCTACTCGGTAAGTATTTGTTAAACTACGGGTGTTGATGAATCATGATCGAACGACCTAATGTACAAATCTGTGGATTTGTTCGAACTATGTGCTGGAATGGACATCATCGATGCGAGTGAGGCCATGAAAATAATGCAAGTGATGTCGATGAGGTAAAGTAAATCTCACGTCTTGAAAAGACAACATATAATTTACAAGTTTTGGTGAAAATTAAACGTAATTCACTACGGACGGGAACACAAAAATAAACATTCTGCCAACCGCACATGGCTTAGAATTCAAACTTATTTATTGCTAAATATTAAACGCCCGTTTCAATAGTATGATCAACTTGGGAACCTAACGTTACAGTGGTGATCGGGATGATTCGTGGGTGCTGCTCGGAAGCAATATCTATTAAATTGACATAGTTTTAACAACCTGACCGAAAGGCGCTTGAATTTCTTAGTTTCAAACTACAGAAAGAACACAACATCGAAAAAATTCAGCGACAGCTCAAGATTAGCCCACCTTGGACCTCCTGTTAGAATGTATGATTTATCTAAGTTTCAGAATAACTAACACAAACTATTCATTTCCTAGTAAAGTCCTATGACCGCGTTAGTGTTTGCACTGTTGACAAGTACTATTTCTTATACAATGTCAATAGTAATGACAACAGAAAATTGTAATGTTTTGTTATTCAATGCATCAAGTATCTAAATGGAAGTGTTCTCTATTCATTAACAATTAACGCAATAAAGGTATATAACTGGTACATACGGGTATAACGTTTTGTATAGGTACTATATTCTGAAATATATGATTGCCAACCACTCAATACATTTTAATGCACCTTTTTGTTACGCGTAAGGTCAAAATGAAACTAAAACTTATGATAGCTTCGTATAATGAGTTAGCATTATGGATTACTCAAAATTACAAAATCTAAAATTATATTGAATAAAAATTCTGATAATTGAGGATCGGGGTAGCATACGATTGTTAAAATAAATCGGCAATATATTTTTTCATACATTTAAACCCAGTTGCTCGATATATTTTGGTAAAATTAGAGTGCGATGCAAGTATTATATTAACTTTACAACTAATAACAACGCATCAACTATCTCTCTTTTTATTGCCTTAGAACGTCTGTTAACAATTACACTATATAACAAAAATATGTCAATCACCAAAAAATGTTCTAGATTACTTTAAACGCTCTCTTTGCATCGTCACTATAATTTGAACCATCAATAACACGAGTCTTAATCTCAATTTATGGCTTACTAATTATTAGCCTTTAAAAGTTTTCCCTTGAAAGTTCGAATAATTTATCTTAGTCTAGCGAATTACTTACCGCGTTAGAAGAAATACGCCTAGCGTGAACCGGCCGCAGACGCTAGGCGTATTTTAGGCATTCAACGTAACATATAATTTACTGTCACTATAATTCCATACCATCAAAAAACGGTCGTGAAACCTAGCCACCTAGGTAAGTACATTGCTGCATAATACAGGTACGTATAGACAATGTATGGGAGCAACTGGGTGTAATGTGTGGAGGGATGCGGCTATATGCGGGCGTACGTTCTGTGCGTGCGGGGCGCGGGCGGGCGTGCGGGCGGGGGGGCGGGTCACGTGCTCTCGCGTCACTTGCCGGCCCGGGCCGCGCACTTCTTCTTTTTGCGCTTGAAGAAACAACAGCATCTGGAATACACAGATTGCCTGCATGACGATTTACAGAGTCTGTCAGGTAACTAGCTGATATGGTGGGACACATTCGCTGCGAAAGACACACTGGTAAAAGAAAACAAAACAGGAACTATTTGTACAATTAATTGATAAAGAGTGCTAGCCGAAAACGAGCTACTATTTGGATAGTACCCAGCCTATAAACCTGTGCGTGTTCCACTTTGTTAGTTCACTTTTGCAGCGAAAGTGTTCAGGTGTCTACACACTGAAGCCGCCGGTCCACCGGTACGAACCCGACGCGAGCTAGCGGACCAAACCGCGCGATCCACTATGCCCAGTAGAGCACGCGGATTGATCCGCCAGGTACGTGCCAGCAGGCTTCGGTGTGTAGACACCTTTAGGTGATTGTGAATATGATGAGTTTATGCTTTGAAATACAACATCAAAAGTGGGGGTTGCAATAAATGGGACGTGGCTGTGAACAGTAAATATAGTCATATGAGGTTCAGGTTCTATGAATATGAATTATGTTTGATGGTGTATTATGAAGATGGCTGACATTTTTAGTCTTCTAGAACTTGACATTGAAATTGACATAGCACTATAATCTACTTCTTGCTGTTTCCTTGCGGATTTGAATAGCAGCTGCGAGAGCGGGAATGCCAGATTTTTATTGATTAAAACCCAGTGTTCTTTCTGTTGCCCTTTTTTGCAAGGGCTACTGTAACTCCTTCCAACAATCCTCTGCCATGATAGGCGTCGCCCTTAACTGGCCCCGTGAATTTTGCTGACAAATCTGCGAAGCGCTTTGAACACAACGCACCGTCGACTCGGGCTTGGTCATTAGCGGACGGCCGGACGGCGAGCTAACCATTGCTCACCGTCTACAAGCCCGTGACTACGGACCATGAGTGTGTAAACACAAAACGCCACATCCGGAAAATTGCAGATCATAAAATCTTCGAGCAGGAATCGAACCCACAGCATGTAGTGTTGTACCCAATCACTCACCACAGTAACGACAATACCGTCATATTACACATCGAGCCTTTTCAGAAAGAACATCGTAAGTGGGAAAGAAAATTTGTTTTTATTGATTAGTAGTTATATGAATAATGCGTAATTTTTTTTTAGGTTATTGTCATAAATACTTTTTTAAAACCCCATTCATAAAAAAACGCACATTATAGCTCACGATATTCTTCCTGAAAATCGACACGACCTTTCATTGAATTGATCAATATTTTCATAATGATGGTGACATGAACGATCATCGAATGTTAATGTATATGAAGATGAGATGCCAAGCACCCAACCACCAAGCATGTTAAACTAAAAATAGGTAAAAATAAAATAAAAAAGGAATGCATACAGTTGGAACACTGACTTGGTGTCGTCTACCACGTCGACCTCGTGGTGTGGCTGTGTGATGGGCGTGTTGCTGTGCCCCGCCGTGGGGTCGTCCGCCCCTAACTCGCCGTTCGTTGAACTAACCACCTGGAGAGTAATGGGGTGATTTCTTGATAACTAACAAGTTCGTTTTAAAAAGATGGTTTGGATTTATACTACAAAATATATTCATAGATTGAAATTGATTTCAATTGATTGTTTGTTTTGTTTGGTTGTTTTTTTTTATTTAAATTGATTTTTTTCTTTCTTTTTTTTATTGTTTTTTTTTAGATTGCCTCGCTGCTTACCATCTGGTGGGATCGCTATCAAGCACTAGTTTATATCAATTAAAAAAAACTGATACAGATATTTCCTGTATCCATTACATTTGATGTTTAAAAATGCTTCAACAAGACATTTCAAGTAGCGTCTGCATGTTTCATGGCGCTCATAGTTTGTAGATTATATAGGTTTTGGGAAGATACATAATATTATGGATTTCTGTCATAGATGCAACGGTTATCGATAGAGGTTAAAGACAATTTTATTAAGCAAAAGTTATTTATGACGACTAGATACTTAAATTTAAAATATAAGATCTTATTTACACATAAAATATCTTTCTTACAACATAGATCTTGTTCCTATCTACTATAGCCCATATCTAACACGTAAACCTTAACTAAAATGGGATTCGTGGGTCCTATAATTTACGGTTTTGGTAGGGTGAGTTCTAAATTCACATAAAGAATAAAAAAAAAGTTTTTGTATTAAGTAACAAAGCCCCCCTTGATAATGCAAGTGATGAAAGAAATTTGATGCAAAATTGAACACAAGTGAGTTTTTTTTTTAATATTATTTAACAAAGGACTACATTTTTCAATATCTTCTGGTGTGTCCAGACCTGGTGAATGTGCCGTCCGCTCGCGAGCCACTTGCGACCGGCGCGCATGCATTTCGTGTTCGGCTCGTTCGTACAAAACCCCTGCGCCGCGCGCGATTTGTACGAATATATAGTTCGCAAGCGGTTCGCGAACGGCTCGCGAGCGGCCTGATCTTGACGCACCATTATGTAGGTTATTTTATGAAATTATTTAAATGAATAACGGGAGGAACAGAATCGATAAGAAATATATTTTTGTCGATACTTCGATTAACCGTTTATTTTGTAGCAACTAACATTATTAAGGGGTCAAAATATGTACAAGAAAAAAAAGCGTCAAAACTTCAGTGAAAACGAAAATACTGGTTGCAAATAAATGCGTGCAGTGTCACGGAAACATAAAATAAATTAGCGTCCTAATTAGAAGCTCAATCGTGTACAATACTTTATGAATGAATATTGGCAGTGCTTGGTTTAAAGCTTTTGCAGTTTGGCCGGACTACGCGATTTAAATATTTCCCTCTTAACGAAACATACCGACTTCTCCGGTTAAGGGCGCCTACACAAAACTGCGATGAAATGAGATACGACGCCGCATCGCAAGTCGCTGCGATGCGATTTCGTGCGGCCAAGCATCGGTTCAGGTGACCAAACAACGTGCGACGCGAATCAATTCGCAAGTCGATGCGTCGTGCGCGCTTGTAAATTTTTATAATGCGACGATGCATCGCAGTTTTGTGTTTGGGCCCTTATAAAGAAGTGCCATTTTAATAATATAGGTACTTGTGAAATAATTGATAGTGTATTGGGTGAGTTTAACACGCTTGATAAATAGGGTAAAAATAAATAACACTGTGAGCAGTTTTTCAGTTTCTATTTGTACTCCATTCATAACAAGATAAAACATTTAAACAAACCTTTTTACTGCCCGTTCAACCGATTTTGACATCGATTCCGTCGATATAGGGATGGCAATAAAAGCAAACAAGTGGTTACAATACCAACTACTGCAGCCGCCATTTGTCAAGCCACCAACGCAATACAGGTCAAAATCGATTGAAAGGACATTAAAAAAAGGTTTGTTTAAATGACTAATCTTATTGGGAATGTAGTATACAGATTAAAAATTAAACATTCTTCGCAAAAGTTCTCTGTCTCGTTAGATGCTAAATAATTTGTTTATACCTACTGCAATGTTTAAAGTAAAAATCCATACTTATATGTAATGGACATGTTTTTAATTATCCACCCACTTCTAACAAAAAATAAGAGGAAAATATTCAAAAAAGCTGTAGTGACCTCACTGGTAGCACATAAGCGACATGCAGACAGTCACACAAGGATTGCCGCAAATATGTTTCAAAACTGACCGTGGAAACCGATCCGGGAAATTTCACATACCGAAAATGTTTATTCTTCAATAGCTAAAAAATAAATACACCAATATACATTCACAATTCACGTTTAAAAATAATAATAATAATGCAAACATAATAGTAAAGACATGCATACATAGTGTGTTTGTGTAATTTTATTAAAGTGCCTACAGTTATTGGAATTTTGTGGGCTCTAAATACATTGTGGCTTAATTACTTAGATGGGTAAATTAGAAAGTCTTGTTCTTAGATGTATAGACATAACTAAAATGAATATTAAAGTTATTGAGAAAATAATATATGAAAAATAGTCCTGTGATCTCCAGCTATAAGTCAAGTTGCATTCATTTTCTCTAGTATTAATCTCGAGATAGGAAAGGCCAAACCAGAAACGAACAAAATACATTATATTTCAAATAAACCATTTACAGGCACTTTTGAGTAACAAGATCTTCATATGACTGCGAAGCACAGACAAGTAATTCGATTTTTTTTTTGGTTTTAGCACGTCCTATTTTAACATTATATAAGAAAAAAATAGATGAAACAAGACGCCATATTAAAAACATATAATCCTTATATCTGACCTGCACTGATCCGTGCCTATCAGCGGGTGTAAGGTGCCCGGTATTAAGCGGCGTGGCCTTCCCGCTATGAGGCCAGTTACCGCCCGTGTTCGCCGTGCCGCCTGTACCGAAATCCTTCGTCTTTGCCAACGCTGCCATCTAGAGAAACATGCGAAATTGAGCTTAGATACAGGTGAGACAAGGGCCAGATTAGATTGTAAACAGGTACTTGACTTTGGGCATTACGGGCGCAAAAATGGCGTCAATAGTCGTGACGTAACGTCGCAGCAATGCACGATGAGAATCAATTCGAAAGTTTCTGCTATGCGGCGTGAGTTCGTAGATCGTCGTTTTATAATGCAACGTTGCATCATAATTTTGTTAATAAGGCCTATATGGCTTGTGCGAACTGATGTAGTTTAGCTAGTGGTAAAGAGGGCAAAGTATTACAGGTAAACACAGCACAAAGGGTTTAGCTGAAAAAATGTATTTCGATAAGTATTTACCATTGGCTTGAGCGAGAGGACTTTAGGAAAATAATATAAGAAGTCAAGTACCTGTTCATAATGTAATCTATGGTTTTAACATTAAAAAAAAAAATAGTCTATTTACTTTGCTGATATAAAAAAGTAATTAAATATTTTAATACTGACAAAAAATTATGTTGTTTTATAGTTATAGTTTTAATTTGTTTAGCCTGTTGTTACGACTTTTACAAGTGATATAGTATAAATAAATAAATAGATTATGAACTCAATATTAATTAAATGAAAAGCAACCAACAAAACCTGTATTATTCTATTACATAAATATTTATGTATCAACTATCAGTCAGTTTTAGCAAAACTTCGGGATTCACAAACAAACGAACACAAGGAAAGTCACAAATTTCAGTGTACGGAACACACGAAACTAAGAATAAATTCAGGAGACTACCACATAAATAAAAGAACATGGAAACTTCTATATTAAAATGCGAGCGCGCAGGGAAATCAATGTACATATTGGTGCTGTAATTATATGAATTAGTTACGACACAATGGTTGCAGTAGACCTCCTGAAAGTGAGTAAGATACAGAAACAACACTAACAGTTGTCATAAAGACCACTTGGGATGATAGCATTCTGGAAAACTCCACACGAAAACGTAAGTCTGGTCTGTTAGAAGGAAACTAGCGATAAAAACCCTTGGAGCACTAAGCAATTGTTTTTGGGGTAATGAACAACGACAATTGATTTATTTTTACATCTAAAACTTCATTGATATCAAAATAGAAACAATAATTTATCAATATCAATACAACATGTAACTGTAATTATGCACACTCTTAAACACTCCAATTAGAAATTTATGTGAGCGAGTTTTACTTGATTTAGATATAACATGCTTTGGGCGAGCTTGCTACCTCCACTTTATCACATAAACCTTTAAAAGGTTTCAGACAAGTGTATTTGTTGCAATAAATGTAATCTAATGTATCTATCCTAATATAATAAAGAGGTAGTTTGTTTTTTTGTTTGTAGGAGGTAATCTCGGGAAGTACTGTTCCGATTGTTTTTCACCTATAGAAAACTGCTTTATTCCTGAGTGACATTGACTATATTTTATGTACACGTGCGAAGCTGCGGGCAAAAGCTGATAGAATAATAAAAAAAAAGTTACAATCATAATTTAAGCACTGAAATACTTAAATGAACTTAGGCAGTGTTTTTTTACAAGGTTATATTTATAGACCAGTGTCGATAATTTTTAAAACAAAAAAAACTAATAGTAGGATGAAACCCATCACAAAAGGAGGAGAATATTATAAAAATGAAAGGAAAAATAATTTACGGGCGATCTGAGGTCGGGAAGGGGGTGGGGGTGACTTTTTAAGGGGAAAAAACGGTTTTTCTCGATTTCCGGCAAAACTAAAAGTCCTATGGAAAAAAGTCAAATGGCAAAGTTGTAGGTAATAAAAAGATCTAAAACTTTTGCATTAACACTTTTTTCACATAACCTCAAAATTTATGTGAAAAATCCAAAAAAACATGTTTTTGGTTTTTTATTTTTATCTCTTTCAAAAAACAATATTTTATCACGAAATTTGGTGAAAACTTACCTTTTTATGTCCCAAATACGCTGTAATTTATTTGATTAGAAATATTTATTTTTTCACCTTATTTTGAATAAATATCGAAAAATCACCCTAATTTTCAATCGAAAAATCACCCGTCAAAATATCTTTTTTTTTCAAAAAGTTTATATGGTGTCTGTTCGTTGAAATCTCTACTTTCCGATGGTGAAAAAAAATATATATGTTACCATAGTAAATCTTCTCAGCAAATGCAAAAAACCGAAAAAAACTCGAATTCGAAATTTTTTTTCAATAATTATATTGAATGTAGAGCTATTTATTAAAATTTACACTTTAATTACTCGAAAAACGTAAAATTATATGTTACATAGATAACAAAAAAAATTGCAAATCAAAATATAGTACTATAATTAACAAACAAATAAGTTGATAAAATTAATACTTAATAAGACGTCTACAATATTTGGAGAAAGGAGTCGAATCTTCTTTAAGTTATATGCGTAGATGCCTATTTATAACTATTTTTAGATAACTTATATTTATCTGAGTGACCTACGAAAAATTTTAGCCCATCAAAAGGTATTTCATAGAGGAGTGGGGAAGGGGCTAGGCGGGTCCGGGTCTTACTACATACATACCTAATATTTCGTAGCAGCTGTAACAACCGTTAGCCTAGCCAGTATTCGAAATACAGTATAGTATACAACATCGTTTAAAAAAATACACGTGCACGTTGAGTTTCTTGAAGATGATTATGACAAGTTTACAAAAAAACTAACAAGATTAAAAAAATAATAATCTCCTTTATTTTTCACAAACAAACTTAGTTACTCCCATAAAATATATAAAATACATATCGTAAATATATTTTTAATAACTAACTTATGGCCTATTTTCACATATATTTCATATATTTTAAATATATTTTAGATACATTCAAAAGATATCCTAAAAGACATAAAAAACATAGCTAAAAATAAAATAAAAAAATTGAATATATCTGAAATATATTTGAAATGTATAATATTTATATGAAAATCGGCCAAAAGTTAGTTAGTAAAAATATATTTACGATGTGTATTTTATATATCTTATGGGAGTAACTAAGTTTGTTTGTGCAAAATAAAGGAGATTATTATTTTTTTAATCTTCTTAGTTTTTTTGTAAACTTGTCACAATTATCTTCAAGAAACTCAACGTGCACGTGTATTTTTTTAAACGATGTTGTATACTATACTGTATTTCGAATACTGGCTAGGCTAACGGTTGTTACAGCTGCTACGAAATATTAGGTATGTATGTAGTAAGACCCGGACCCGCCTAGCCCCTTCCCCACTCCTCTATGAAATACCTTTTGATGGGCTAAAATTTTTCGTAGGTCACTCAGATAAATATAAGTTATCTAAAAATAGTTATAAATAGGCATCTACGCATATAACTTAAAGAAGATTCGACTCCTTTCTCCAAATATTGTAGACGTCTTATTAAGTATTAATTTTATCAACTTATTTGTTTGTTAATTATAGTACTATATTTTGATTTGCAATTTTTTTTGTTATCTATGTAACATGTAATTTTACGTTTTTCGAGTAATTAAAGTGTAAATTTTAATAAATAGCTCTACATTCAATATAATTATTGAAAAAAAATTTCGAATTCGAGTTTTTTTCGGTTTTTTGCATTTGCTGAGAAGATTTACTATGGTAACATATATATTTTTTTTCACCATCGGAAAGTAGAGATTTCAACGAACAGACACCATATAAACTTTTTGAAAAAAAAAGATATTTTGACGGGTGATTTTTCGATTGAAAATTAGGGTGATTTTTCGATATTTATTCAAAATAAGGTGAAAAAATAAATATTTCTAATCAAATAAATTACAGCGTATTTGGGACATAAAAAGGTAAGTTTTCACCAAATTTCGTGATAAAATATTGTTTTTTGAAAGAGATAAAAATAAAAAACCAAAAACATGGTTTTTTGAATTTTTCACATAAATTTAGAGGTTATGTGAAAAAAGTGTTAATGCAAAAGTTTTAGATCTTTTTATTACCTACAACTTTGCCATTTGACTTTTTTCCATAGGACTTTTAGTTTTGCCGGAAATCGAGAAAAACCGTTTTTTCCCCTTAAAAAGTCACCCCCACCCCCTTCCCGACCTCAGATCGCCCGTAAATTATTTTTCCTTTCATTTTTATATTATTCTCCTCCTTTTGTGATGGGTTTCATCCTACTATTATTATTTTTCACTTTTTATTATTTTTGAAGGCATCTACCCTGGTCTATTAGTTTCACCTGTCCCGATGTTTAGATGTCTGTAATCTAATCTTACAAATTAAATTTGATTCACTAACCGTTTACCGATTGAGCTGAAATTTTTGCATGCATATGTCAATCAGATGACAATGCAAAATTATTATGACATAGACCTGATCTGATGATGGAGCCGGAAGTTGGCTATAGGAACTCAGATAATCTTATCAAGTTTGAGCTTTTCGGAATCATCTTGATGAGTATTAATTATATCAAAACTAGCTTTTGCCCGCGCGCAGGTTCCCTCCCGTTCTTCCTTACTCCACCCTAGTATACCCTACTCTACCCTACCAAACTTCACATAAACCATCTACTAAATAGTCCGAACAAAGCCTAAACATTTGATTTGGATAGGTGAGCCCGTTCTCGAGTTATAAAATTACAAGGAAAAGTGGCATTGATTTTTATATTTTTAGATATACCGCGCTATAAAAAAAATGATTTTCTTTGAAAAGTTGTGTATGAAATTGGTTGTTCTAACTGTAGGCACATAATATGGGAATCGACACTACACTGCTAGCTCATCGGTATTGGTATCACATACGGTACGCACGAACACAAAAAGACGCTACTGACGCAAACAATATTTCTGAAGAATTTATCAAAATAATAATTTTTATTAGTACAAAGAAATCAATAATTATTTTAGGATTAATAAATTACCTACTTTAAAATTAGCTGAAATATAGTCAGTAGCTGCTCTGAACATACTTTCAGATGTACGTTTATATAGTCACATGTTGTATAACTGTACTATAATTGTTACTTTACAAAAATTAAATCTACAGTCGAAAAACAGATGTAAAAATAAAACACTAAATGGAGGAAAAACAAACAGCACAGGGTCACAATCAACAAATTTCAGGGCAAACACAATTGGATATTTATAATTGAAAATATCAGCGGAATATTTTGAATAGACAGTATTGAGGCGAGCGTCAAGGACAGTGGGTATTAAAAAAGATTGCTTCTTATAAAGCCACCAAACCTCTTCAGATATGAGCGCCGCTTCATCGTCCTCAACCAAACCAATCATATAATCACACAACTCATCCTGCACCGACAAAAAAGCTATATCAGGGGCCGTACTGTGAAGTGTAAAGGTCACAGCTCATTAGAACCACCCGGCACCCACTCCGCACCGCCTCGCCTCCTGCGGCTAGTATTCTTTATATGGACTTGTATGGGTATGCGCTCACTATATCAACTCCGTAGCGTCACCGGATCGCCTCAGTCGTAAGCCCTCCACACGCGAACGGCGGGTGGACCACTCGGTGACAACTCGCTGCTCGCATGCTTGAGCTTTGCGTTTACTGCGCATTGCCCACGCGCGGGTCCCGAGTGGACCGCGCGCTGCCCGCGAATGATTCACGCAAGGACGATACTTAGCGATGCTTCTCTACCCTCCCTCCCTTCATTCCCAGCCTTTTTTTCGGACGTACTTATTGTTTTTGTTTTCAAAATGAATAAAGAAAAACTACTCGAAAATTCGTGAACCAAGTGACGTCCACTCGTTGACCACTCGGCGTTCACTCGTTGACCGCGCGGGGTCCACTGGTTGACCGCGCGACATTTATTCGTGATAACGCGGCGTCCACCCGTGGACCACCTGTCGACAACGAGTGGACGCCGTGCGACGAGGCGGTGCGGGGTGGGTGTCGGGTGGCTCTAATGAGCTGTGACCTTTAGAGCCATGATTTGTAGGGTGCGGAGAAAAGATGGCAATTCTTAGCAAGCAAGCAGCCAGCCCATCTGATGGTTACGATATCTGACATTGTTATTCCGATTCCCGTGTCAAATACATCCAGAAATGCCGGTTACAGACCAAGAGAGACGTTAAGTCACCTTATATATATTATATACTTGAGTATATATAATTATAATGGTCAGTTATGCGTTATGCTGGTCATTCACCATCATTCTTCTTGATCAAGCCAAATTAACCGTGTAAATTAACCACCATTAATTTGAAAACAATCTCGCTCCACCCAGAGTGGGGAAAGATATGATGATGATTTCCCTCCCTCAAAAAAAAAGCTAATCTAACTTAGCTATGTCTGATCTATTCAGTCTGCAACCGGCTTAAAGGTCTCATGTGCATGTTGCGAAGCTATTTAAATTTAAAAAAGTAACTGCACTGCAAGAGTTCCTGCGTAAATATCAAACCAACGATTGCGTCCGCTTCGTTTCGCACCCACGTGAGATTGGTCACGTGGGCCACAGTAACAGAAAGTCTTATTTGTTCAACTCGCGCCGCATCGCTTCGCGTTCACGTTGAAACGTTTACTTAAGACACCGCGTTAGGCATTTTGGTGCTACTCCCTGTGTATAGCTCAATTTCTTTTTCGCGCCTGATTAATGATTGTTCTAACACTTCACTGTACGGCCCGAGTTCAGGCCATGAGCATTGCTTCACATTCCAATGCATAAGAACACTTTATAACAATCCCGTCATGTCCAATCGTTACATCTCTCAATTGAAATTTTAATTTCAATTTAAAATGAATCTTTTTAAGACATAAAAAAAGAAAGTAGGTATTTACATAAATGACTGAGTGTTTCAGTAGTAATTTTATTCAACAAAAAATAATTATTTGGAAATGTAACTGTAAAAATAAAGATTTAAATAAAAGCGGCGATACACTTGCCTGTAACTGGTACAAAAATATGCAAGTAGTAAGCATGCCAGTGTATCACAGAAAGCTCTGAGGCACTACAATACTCAACGCCATCCATTTGACGACCTGAACTGAACTGTTAAAGGGATGAAGCTATATATAATGTATAGCTGCATCCCTCTTTTTCGCTCCCACACTTAACATCTTAACACATCATGGTAAAACTTTAGATCGGTGTATAACACTGTGGCATTCAAGTTACTTGCATACTTATATGCCAGTTACATGCGTTTTGTTGCCTTAAAAATAGATAAAAAGAAAGATAGATTCTGATGACTGAAGTAACGATTTGAATTACCTTTACTCCAAATAATGTGATAGTTACCTTGTGGAAGGGCTGATGGCTGTCGCGGTTGGGTGAGACAACGATTTCCTGTCCAGTCTGGATCGAACCCACCGGGGTAGACTGAAATCATACCGACATCACATTCAATACAAAATTTAATTAAATAGCCTCAATTTACTCTAACTAATGGTACAAATTAGTTTTACAGATACAATTTTCAAAGTTAGGCTGCTCGCCTATTTGGTGACCGTGACCAGCATCTTACACTATTTATATTGTAACTAGCTTTTGCCCGCGACTTCTTTTGTGTAGACAATAGAGTTGAGTTCAGAAAGAAAATTAAAAATGCGTTTTCCAATTTTCTTAATTTTTCTTTTCGTAAGAACCTTCTAAAGTGTCAGAAAACTGAAAAGAAAAGATGATTAAAAGCGATAAAGTCGTTTTCAAGTTCTGGCGTGACCAAGAAAACTGGGATTCATATTGCTTGACCACCATCTCACCTGATGGTAAGCGACTTCAAGAGTAATTAATTACCTCTGTTAAGTTGCGCTCTCTGCAACGTACAAAAAGTCCCTATAGGTACTTATAGTGTAAGATTTTGGTCGCGGTATCCAAGTGTCCATAGCTACAATTTCTTCTCATGACATAAAGATGCACATTCTGGTATATAGAACTAACATTTAAAAGAAATGTTTACTAATATTTGCATCTCAAAAGCAACAACACTCATACACAATACTTATACATGCCAAAATACATTGAAATTTTGAATCTTAACAGCTCTGTAATAGGGTAGCTTTTATTTCCGTAAAAAAAAAAACATTACGATAATATTCCGTCACCACTAACCTTGTCAGACTTATTCCTAACCACATTGGAGGGCGGTGCGTTGCGCAAGATTCGCATCACGTGAATGTTCGAGGGCTGTCCACACGCATCGAACAAAAGCGGTAAGCATGCATGCAACACCAACGTTAATGAACGAATGACCACAGACCACGCTAATATATGAACAACTTCTTTTTGGTCACCAAAGATTCAAAGAGTTTTATACCAAAAAAACAGAGATAAAGACCAAATTAAAAGTTCTTCAGTTGTGATATTTTGTTGATGTGGCGAAAAGTTGCAACAAAAAATATAGTTGAAAATTGACACCTGAACCATGCTCAAATTAAAAGCAAAAAATCAAAGAAAGTCTATTCAATATCTACACTAAAACACACTGATATGGGCATAAAATTTTTATTTTATTAAACAAATATAATAAATTATGCAACTTCTACCATTAGCGATGTTATCTAAGGAAATATAATTCAAACAATTATTTTAATTCATTAATTATTTAGACCATCATCCGTTAAGGTACGATAGAAAAAGAAAAAAATATATTAACAAAAATTAATGTCCAAAGAACAAATTGTGAGAGAAGATTGCTTTTTAATGATGACGAGCCACGCTACGATATTTAATACAGTTCTTGAAATAAGGCACATTTAGAAAGCAGTACAAAAACTTAGTGAACTAACAAACATTACAGTATTTAGCAAAGAAAATTTGCAAAAGTTGACACTTACAGTACCATGATTTTTGTATTTACATCGCGCTTATTTGGCAGTAAATAAGTAAGATCAAAATTGGCGCATGCGATTTGATTTGACCGGAACACTTGCAGATTAAAATGGCGAAACGAAGTGTATGTCAACTTTTGCAGAAGGATAAAGCCAGTGAGTTGAAAAAAACATTCAAGCCATTGAGAAGACAAATTTTGTGCTTTGTGGCACAGCAGGGCATCCAAAGCAGGTTAAGAATCGCAAGCATATTATGTTCTATCGCGTCCCGGGGCCCTCACAGAAATCTAAGATTGCTTGATAAACGTTTTTATAGAACGCGATAGGACAGATGGCTTATTTTGGCTTACATGAAATTGAAAAGACTGGCAAGCCAAGTATGAGCCTAAGTTATAAAAAAAAAAACATTGACTTATAGTCTGTGCACAGTTATTTTATCTTCAAAAACAACCATATTAGCAAGAAAATAAAGATCACATTTACGTTGTCAGAGGTAAAATAACTGTGACGGACTGTTGACAAAAAAACTTAAGATGCAAAAGTTATTTAATATAATGGAATTTATAAAGCTACTAAAAATGTATGGTTGTGCTACATTTTCCTGCAGGCGTTTTGTGCGTGAATGAAGTTTTACATCGACAAATGAATATACTTTTGCATCTTTTGTTTCTTGAGTAAATTCTGCCTAATATGCTTGGGATTCAGTCACAATAAGCATTAACATTACACATATTCTACATAACGACTTACAACGTCAAAGTAACAAAAGTCGTTAAGTACAATGTTATATTTAATATGGCTTCTTTGAACAGTAAACAAACAGAAGCTGGTGTAAGCATAGCTGTCGTGCAAGGCCACGGGAAATGCAAGTAGGAACCAAGTTTCTGGATAGCTAAATATCTTCACAAATTACCACGAATCTAATGGATTTTTGCTATCAAGAATCTCGGTTGAAAGTTGGATATCGTTGCAAGCTCGGATTAGCCAAGTTAACAAGATTGAGTTAACAGTTATTAAGCGATAAACACATTACAATTAATATAACTAGACTCATACACGCGATACTTGGTTCCAAATAGTGGTCTCTGATTTCATTTATGTTTCTTGTATGTGTTTGAATCGGAAACACACCTTCGTTCCAACTGATGGTATCTGGTGATCGCTTATGGTCTTGTTTTGAGTTGGGAATAAGATAGATGCCGCCTACGTCGAATAAGTCTTACAAACACTATCTCATTTATACCGCCAGGGTCGCACATGCACGACCAAGTACTCCATCACCTCAGTCCTCTGTTACCTACGGGGATTGAAGTGCTAAACGTGATGATGAACCCTGGCGAACAGCATACGAAAATACTCGTCGGACCAACCGACGCAAGCTGATAAAGGGTTAAAATCTAACGCGAACAATTGCCCATCTCAATGTGAAAGAAAGGTTTTACCACAGTGTACTTGGCAGCAGATATAGAATATTCTAGAAACACTTTTCAATGACTTTGAGAATGTTCTAGTTCACGGATGCTAAACAGAAATAGCTCGCGCTACTGCCATAAATAAAAACAGTCCAGTCATTGATAGGAATCGAATTAATACCGTTTTGTTAGCTAAAATTAGAATGTTTGTTATAGACGCGATAACATTCTCAAGAAGAATGAGATTTAGATCGATACGTCTTGATTTTAGATAACATTGCAATTGTAGTCAGATTATGTGCAATGGTTTTGCTTTGTAGATCTCATTCGAAGTAAAATCTGCTAATATGTAACGGGAAGTAAGCCATTCTGGCCAGTCAACCTTTGGGTTAAAAAAGACAACACTGTGGAAACCGAAGAGCGATATCTCATTTTTTTGCATAGAAATCCTTAAAACACTTCGCATCAAAACGGCTTCTTGAAATGCTGTAACTTTATTGGAACATTGAAAAAAAAAAACATGTGTATCAAATATGCGAAAGCCACTTCGTTTGTTTGTTACGCCTTCACGCGTAAGCCGCTTAGCTGATCTTAGTGAAATTTTACATGTGCTTGGTTTAAGATCTGGGATACTTTTTCTCAACATACCAAGCGGGTGAAGACGGGGGCAGTAACTTTTTGAGTATATGTCGTATGTCATAATCTTACTTTACATTTTTTAAACCTCGAAACCGCTTCACCGCTTTTTGGCTTTCGCGGGCAGTATTGCACTATGTAAGGAGGGTTTACTAATTGAAAAAAGAAAAAAGTTGTAGTATGGACGACTACAGGTGTATATTAGATATGCTTTGGAGAGATTGAGATAATATAAGAGATAGCTTGAGACAAAGCACGCTAGGCTCTGCTCTACACTGATTCATGTCGAATTCCTAATGCTGAAGCATAAAACTGTCAGGAACCGTTTCATTTAGCTGTACACGACGAAAACGCCACATTCGATTTAATTATCATTTCAGATACCAAGAATCGCGTGTACGATTGTCAAGGAGCGCGTCCACTTATCGGCAAGAATGCAAATACTCCACATATCGGTGTTATCAAGGACGCGGTTGGAGTGAGACTTTCAAGAGCCGGTATTTGCCTATAAGTGAACGAAAACAGGCGCAGCCATTGTTAAAACTATAAAATCTAGTCAAGGTAAAGTTGACTGGATTTTTTTCTTCATGTCAGGTCATGCTTTTAACGTTAACATTTGCGACGGTCCCGGACTTGCCTGTGAACATTGCTCATTATTACACTAGAGCTAGGATGCTCAAAACAGCCTTCCTGATTCCTGTTATATCTTTGAGTAGGTGACCGAAAAACAATGAACTGTTTTTCATTACTAGACAATGTAGGGGATCGATTCAAGACGGTTTTGTGTCTGTATTTTCGTCTTTGAAGTTAAGAGAGTCAATAAATACAGGCGGGTCAACGACCAGTATTGCAAATTTATCTGGCGCCTACCTTCCTCATTTAATATGACAGGGATCGTGTGATTTTGTTTTTTATCGGTTGGCTATTCACTGGTTCTATATTCTGAGATAGATCGCCGACACTGTAAGTTTGAGCATCCAAGCTTTACTCCATCTACATGACTATAAGTTATATCGGCGTATTGTATATAGGCGAATGTTCACAAACTTTCAACAGAATTTCATTAAGACGTGCCACGACACGCGTAGTCATACAGTACCGCCGATATAATTGAGTAAGCTACCCTAGCCCCAAGCCTTAGTTACGCTCGTGAAACTTTAGGCCCCAGACAGCGTAAGGGGATTGCGTGGGTGCCAAGGCGGGCACGGAGGGACAGCCATATAACCGCCTAGGCTACGGAGGCCGCCTATGATGGCACTGTCTATTGTTTTACCCCGAGGAAACGCGTCTAGCTCCTACTGGCAGTGACAACATTTGGCTAACGCTTCGGCACCCACCCTAATCACTGAGCGTTCACTCTGGACGTGGCCTAGAAGAGAGGAACATTCGCTTGAGGATAGTCATGCTACGGTGTTGTTTACCATGGTCTTGCCGGTCCAGTCGAACTCGCCGTCGTCCACGTAGCCGCGCCGTTCGAACAGGTCGCGGAACATCCGCCGCAGCTGGTCGTAGTCCGGCGTCTCGAAGAAGTCCAGTCGGCGCACGTAGCGCAGGTACGTCGCTAGCTCTTCGGGGTGGCCTTCGCATAGCACCTGGGAAGACACAGACGAATATAAGAGAATGTTGACATTTTGCTTATTTATACATTTTATACTTTGCTTATTTATACATTTTATATTTAGCTTATTTAGTCCCATGTTAGTTGGTGACGTTATCAGGCCACATTTCTTTAGCATTTGGGAATGTGGAAAACTCTCTTTCAAATTAAATTCAATATATTTTATATCACATAAGGAATTATAAAACGTCAGAAGCTACTGTACCTATTGTCGTTTACAGCTGTTTTTATAATATTCAGTTTAATAACGATTAAATATACAAACATAATTCCATCCAAATCGTAAGGAAAATAATTCACGAACGAATGTTTACATTTAACTTAAACATACGTATATCAAGAACAACACTAAAAAAATCAATTTTCGCCACAAATATTACTAGTTCAGCTACATCGACCTTGTACCGCAAAAATCGAACTCATGTCCTTCAGATAGCATTCTCTTTTTGTGGAACAAAAGAGTAATTTCACAGACATTGATTTCAAACAATATTACTCATCACTACTGATAAATTGTATGCATATCTTACTGTATATTTTATTGATTAAATGAATATTTTTATTTGTTCTAATCTCTGATAAGATTGACTGTTTAAGTACCTGGCTGTAGGATATCCTATTTCGTCATTATAATCGTCAGATACAAGACTGACGATACATACCCTGTACTACTAGCCAATTTGCTAATC
Organism: Mythimna albipuncta; assembly: GCA_929112965.1. NCBI lineage: Eukaryota > Metazoa > Arthropoda > Insecta > Lepidoptera > Noctuidae > Mythimna > Mythimna albipuncta. The sequence continues at coordinate 8,562,967 of OV815973.1, forward strand.
TGCAATCGTCAACGCTAGTAGAAAGTTTTAAATATACGGGAATGACGTCATCTCAACGCTCAGTCACGCGGTCAGAACAAAAGATTCAGGGGCGTGGCCAACACAAGGCATTAGACGCAAGCGCAACGGTTGTAACTTGTCTAGGGGGAGCTGGCTAGACAACATAGCTACAGTAACTATAGAAGGCGCCATATAACCGTGGAATAAAGTACATTGACCTTTTCCTAATATCTCTGCGTAGGTGCCCGAAAAACCAACAATGAACTGCTTTTCATTACTAGATCATGATACATATTAATTCAAGACAGCTTTATGTCTTTATTTCCGTTTTGAAATTAAGAATATCAACAAATGTAGACGATTATTCCACTGTTATCTGTCGCCTACCTTAGTAAGTATTTGATGTACACGATATCGCCGTACTAATAAACGCTTTTTAATTAATTTATTTTTTTGATAGGCTAAATGACTCATAGCTTGACTACGGCATTAACTGTCACTGGCGATACACCGGCTTTAATCGGAACAAACTATGTATTCTCAGGAAGGTTATTGCCTTTCTATTAGTGAGAACTGTCATTGAAATCCGTTCCATAGCTTAGAAGTAAGCGGAGAAACCGACAGATGTCGAAAACGACTTTGTTTTACACTAAAGAACATGTATATCTTGAAAGTAGTGTGTTCAAAATCGGTTACTACACTAAAATAATCAAGAATTCTTTATGTATAAAAATGTACCAATTGTGATTAGTTCTTGATAAATCTACATTGCGTCACAGTTTGTATCTGCGTGGGTAGATAACAATACCGATGCGCTACCAATGTAGTGCGTTGATACCCATATTATTTACCTACAATTAGGATAACTAACGCTGCGTCTTCTTCAGGAAAGGCCTCCTAAAAGGTGGAACGATGACCTGGTAAGTTTGCGGGAATCTGATGGATGCGAGACGCAAAGGACCGTTTATTGTGGCGACAAATGGGGGAGGCCTTTGTCCAACAATGGATGTCTATCGGCTGAAATAATGATAATGAGGAGTACAACTAATTTCTTAAAAAAAAAAAAACTACCTAAGAGCATTACAATAAAATTTCGGTGCTTAACTAATTAAAACCCGAACGAACGCCGGAGTTCGCGCTGCCATGGTCTTTCTATTGTGTCTCTATTCGCGGTATATTTCGAAAGGTCAAATTATGATTGTTACTTTATTTTATAATTAGGACACCTCAATAAGGGTGTGAATTATCCCAGTTACTTACATGTTGTCAATAGAAGCGTCAACTCATGTCTTTGTGGAATAAGAAAAGAAGATTTTAAGATACTAATAAGAATAACTCATACTTGGTATTTCAATAAAGGTTAAGGAAACTAGAACAACACTAGATTATAACATCTCAACATTTGTTTCACCAAACAAGGACGGACGGAGTGCCCTAAAAACCTAATCTTGACCTCAATGCTATAACAATGTAAATAAATGAATTCGCTTCAATCATTGAGTGACGTTTCAGTGTACCTACCGTGGAGGTTGCCTACTGTTGTGACGGCAGTCAGCTAGGTAACGATGACCATAAAAAATACTCGTAAAATCATGACTTCTACTACATGTTACGGAGAGATATATTGTAGCTATTAAAATGAATGCCAGGGTAACCGACGAAGAGGGATGCAAAAGAGAATCCCGGGGGCCTGGAACGAAGGCAGGAGTGACAGTTGAAGGAGGAACAGGAGTGGGTTTTAGTCAGTACTAGCTGTGCCCGCGACTTCGTTTGCGTGGACTACAGGATTTTGAATTTATTTTTTCAAAAATAAAAGTAGCCTATGTTACTCCTTATTACATCAGCTACCTGGCAAAAAAGTCCCGTCAAAATCGGTCCAGCCATTTCAGAGATTAAACCGGACAAACAGACAGACAGACAAAAATTTTAAAAAAGTTATTTTGGTGTATGTACCGTATATATATTCATATGCATGTAGTAAAAAGCACTTATTTCAATATTACAAACAGACACTCCAATTTTATTTATATGTATAGATGTATAGATAAGGCTGACACGCCCTCGCGCTCCACCCAAGGCCCGGGAGAGGTTATTGGATGATTTCCCACCTTAAAAAAAGGGTAACCCACGAAATTAAAATTTTCATACCCTTTTTTTTTTCAATTTACAGCTCAGTATTGTAACAAATATTATACCTATTTGCCGTAGTGACAATGTTTGTATTTAAACTATCATCACAAAGAGATGTGGCGTTGCCGGCAATATGGGAATATTTCTGGCATTATTGCCACCAATATTCATACTTCGGGCAATATTCCCAATTCACGGCAATGTTGCCGGCAACGGCACATCACTAATCACAACTCTCTAACTTGGAGACGAGGTAAAACGTGGAGTCTTTATTAAAATGTCACATTTTATTTTTTCTCTAAGTTAGATATCTATTGATTTTTTTTTTGTGTAAATAAATACATTTTAGTGCCCTGTCTGGTAGTGAAATGCAAATGTAAAAAAACGTACAAGTTTTGAATTTCGCTGGTGCCCTGGAACTTCACATTAAGTCCTAAATTGATATGCAATAGTGGGCGAGCATATTAACCAGACAGAGACCTAGCAGGTTGCTGGGGAAATCCTAATGGGAATACCCAATAACACATTTTGCGCTCAGTCTATTTAAATGTATGAAAAAATGGCATTATATACGACGAGCCACGATAAGCTTACGGCTGAGATATTTTTATTATGGAGATCTTTTTTATTACGTCCTGCTGTTCATACTTAGTATAAGAATAGAATTCCCAGTCGTTCTTATTTAGAACTGCAGAACGAGGTATTAAGTCCCGCAAACATTCGTTGAAAAGGGGGGTTTTCTCCGACCAGACTGGTCTCTTGTCTGGTCCGGGCAACTGCCCGATAGTTGATTTCGGGCTAATGTACTCGTATATGTTCTATGTATACGGGCGGCAACTCTCGCGATGCATCATTTTGATTGCTTTTTTATACTAGCTGATCCGGCGAACTTCAATGAATTTAGTATTGTGTATCTTTCGATATAGTCAACCGATTGCGATGAAACAAAGCCTAAGTAATATATCAAGTTACACAATTTTAATGTATAAGCGTTATCTACATCGATTTTGTACAGTTTAAGTGATGCGCGCACAAATAAAAACTTCTACAGATTTATTATATGTATAGATTTTGCGTTATAGATGCCTCTACAATTTACATCACTCCTTTTATAAAAAAAAAAATCGTCAAAAAACAGTTTATACGGTAACTTTTAGTTCGGGTTATATGCGTAGGTCAATCAAAATGTAATTGGTATTATCTATCGTGTGATCTTATTGATAAAGTAGCGATAATTTCGCGCCATTGATAGCCCGATAACGTCATCGGTGAAATATGGAAGAATAACAATAATATTTCAGTATTTCCTAATGTTTGCAGATGGATATAGATATAATTACTCCAATAATATAATACATTATCAGCTCGTACGGTCCAATCGATTGGGGGAATTTTTCGTACTTGAATGTTGATTAATCTTAAATTATCTGGCGCTTTCGTGATACTGTTGTCCTATCTTCTATACAACATTCGTTTTATATGTAAAAAATCTACGTACAAAATTTCATAACTGTATCACGAAAAATCACAAAGTTATAAGCTTGTTATGTCAGCAAAAATACATAGTCACCGGGCCATCCAGGCGACTTAGGGGTTGTATTGCACGTGCAACCAGCTGTTTGCTGGCGCCTAATGCCCGCTATGGCCTGTCGTGACCTGTGTTGTACTTAGTGTCGGTTGTATCCATGGAGTCCAACTTGACCTTTTTAAATATTTTTGGGAAAATATATAACATGGTGTAAAAACTATTAGAATCCATTTAGTTACTGATTTTGAACAAACTGTATTCAGGTTTCGCTGTTAGTTTATAACAATAATATTGTATAAATAAAAATACATCCCTATTTTCCTTGGCCACGTCATCATACCGGAACGGTTAGAGCGATGTGGCTAATTCTTTTTTTGTTGTTTTTGTTATTGTCGAAAGATTTTTATGAAAGAAAACGTTAAGAAAGTTGCGCAGAAAATCAGGAAATTTCATACAACTACTACTATGAATCTTCGCGCGTTTGTCAGTTCATAGCTAAGACAGGATAACGTCTGTTAGGTCTGGGAGTATAAAATAAGGTGAATCAGCCTCCATTATTCCACACTTTCGATAACGTAGCGAATCGATTTACCATGGTTAGATATTTGTATTTTACCATGGCAATGATTCGTAATCTTATGTTATGACGTCAATGTCGATTCGACACCAATAAAATAATATCAGATGACAGACGGATCGATATTAAAAGTACAGTATCTAATGTCCTCGTAAGGCGTTCAAGTTATATTGAGTTCATGTATAGTTATGTTATCTGTAACATTACTATGATAAGTCTATTGTCGATGGTCTAGTGATATTGGATAATACATTCTAATGCTAGATATAGGCCTCTTCCAGGTTGCCGTCGGTAGACGCAAGGCGACTACCGGCCAACGTAAGCGCGGGTTTGCGGATGGTGAGCGATGGGTAACTCACCGCCCGATAAAGACCAATGTGTTCCACGCGTGCCTCAAAGAGCTGTTAGCATAATTGACGACTCTCAAGGGCTCCAGAATTGTTCAAAAGAGGATCACAAAGGGCAACTGAAGTAACAATCAGTAACTGCCACTGGACCCAGAGCGAGAGAAATGATTTCTCACAGGTTGCGCTACCACACCTAGTTCTACTTCAACCAGTCTGTTCCAGCCACTTCAAGACGGTTCCTACAAAACAACTCGAGAATAGAATTTTGTATCCTTAAAGTTATTATCATAAATAAATAAATTCTTACCTCTATAGGCGTCGCTCGTTTGGTGTCACCAATTTTTTGGTATCGCTCTTTAAGTGTATCAGCTTTTAAACCCTGCCAGGGTAAGGAACCACGTAAAAAATACATAAACATATGCCCAAGAGCCTCTAGGTCGTCGCGTCTAGATTGTTCTGAAAAATACAAACATACCTGTTAGCTTAACTATGAATTATTGTATGAAGTTGCATGTTGAATACAAATTAGAGCATATTCCACGAACTATTTGAATGTATAGAATGTACTATACTATGTTTAAATGTCATTAAACTTTACCAAGGTTAAAAGGGTGATTTATACATCCTTGTATCCATTTATAATATTACGTTTTTTTTTTACTTTATAATATTCTTATTATTAGGATAGGCCTTCAGTATGTGAGAAGAACTCCAGTTCTGATGTAACGTTATGCACGCTAGGGTATACCTTACAGGTAAACCGGAATGTGTATGTTGCACAACCGTGCATGTTTCCACACAAGCTTTTTTTTCCGATGGGTAAAATTATCTTATGACAACCCCCGCTCTTGGGCGGAGCGGGAGATAGTGTCAGACACTTACTGACTAAAAAACCCATCCCGTTCCTTCAAGCCTTCATACCGGGGCTCGAGCGCCCTTTCGGATAACCTCGGCCCCAGTAGGCTTCGACCCAAGGACACAAGCTTACCTGACAGATATAACTCTGCAGGCAAAGCTGTCAGGTTTACCCTAGCGTGTATGGCTACCTTAACATTGTCTCCAAATTGTTAGTTCTATGCCATTTCCTCCTCAACATTATCCACCACCATTCCTAAATAAAATTGCACAGTTACGTTCATACATTACCTTTTCCTAAATGTGTGTTTATTGACATGTATCTTGCAGTCCCGGTAAGTGACTTGTGTTCCCGATATGGAATATGTTTGTTTGTCTCTAAGTCTATATATTCTTTGGCCAAACCAAAATCTGAAATACAATAGACATATTGATTAACTTAATTATTTCATCATCATCATAGGCCTTTTTAATGTTCCCACTGCTGGGACTCAGCCCTTCTCTCTAGGAGAGGGAATGGGCCATAATCCACCACGCTGGCCTAGTGCGGGTTGGTGAATGTCACATGTCTTCGAATTTTTGGTTCTAGGATATGCCGGTTTCCTCGCGATGTTTTCCTTCACCGTTTTGAGAGCAGTGGCAATGAAATAAATTACACAAAGTAATGCGCCTGGCTTGGTTTGAACCCGCAACCTACAACTCGTAAGTCGGAGCTATTACCACTCGGCCACCACTGCTCTCTTAATTATTATCACTTAATTATTTATCGACAGAAAAATATAGGTTTGAAACATTAATGTATAGCCACCTTTTTGTATAGCCGTCGCTATACAAAAATGTAGCTATAAATAATTGCCACTACTGCAGAGACCGCTAAATTCATTGACCTCGACATGACGTTCATTTTATCAGTTTAAGAATATGTATTCAATACATCAACGGTCGATCGATGACTGTTCAGTGTTCATTGTAAGATTTGTAATCAAATCACACGATTTTAACTTAGTACTGACTACTGACATACTTCTGAAAATTGCTTTATAAATATTTAACTTTAAAATTATTATACAAGGAAAAAGATATGAATGCTATCTAGTGATAGTGTCTATAGATTTTAAATAATATTTGTATAGGTCATTTAATTGAACAGGTAATAACGATTGCATTCCATTTTTGAATTGTGAATATCGTTAAGTTTTCATAAATGGAATGCTGTTGTTTTTACAAGCAGTTTTCCTCTGCTGTAAGTTTTATTCACCCAGCATAAGTACAGGCCACATAGAAAAAAAATCCTACACAATTCCTACTAGAACACGAGTATAATATTTGTTAAGGTCATTTAATTGAACGGGTAAAAACGATTGCATTCCATTTTTGAACTGCGAATATTGATAAGCATTTCAAAAATGGAATACTGTCGTTTTTACAAGCAGTTTTCCTCTGCTGTAAGTTAGAGAATAAGTACAGGCCACATAGAAAAAAAAAACCTACTAGAACACGAGTAGTAAACCACAGACCTCGTCCCAAGATTGTGTTACTTCACTATTGTTATATCTCATTACCTAATCGTTCTGACGTGATCATGAATGAGGCTCTATCACTTAGCAGAACGAGCCGATGTCTCCAGTAATACTTCATTACACAAATGACTGTCGTTGACACAGCCCATTATAATTGGCGTGACTTCTGTATTAACACCGGCGTGGGTTTTACCGGCGGCCATCATTATTTTTGTGGGTAATAAAATTTGCTTCTAGTTTACGAGGGAGTTTGAGGTCAAGACTTGGTAATGCGAGTTATTTTTTTTTAGTTTAATAATGCGTCTAGTTATTTTTAGCACATACTATGGGGGTAAACCAGTAAGCCACCTTATAAAAGGGAGCTCTTTACTATTCAATATGTAGTACGACTAAAGGCTAATATGATCAAGTTATCGTGGTCTCAATGCTACTGTCCGAAAGCAACCGTGTCTGAGAACGCAAAGGTTAACTGAAGGAACACGAGTGGTGTGTCAGTAAAAGTAAGACACTGCCTTTCACTCTGCTCAAAGGGGAAGAATTTATTTGAAGATTTCTCACCCTTAAAATAAAAAGGTAAACAGCGTTCTAATAATGTAGACATCCAGCTTCTAGAATTATTGTGTTATCAAATATCATAATCAAGCTATGAACGGACTCATACACTCAATAGTCTACTAGTATATGACTAAGATATACTGAATAGTCTACTAGTAGTAGTATTATCGTTCTAAGAACTGCTAATATTTCTACTAACCATTGCATACGATAGCTGTTAGTCAAATTACAGACAATGAAAAGAATTTAAGTTTCAATGCCAGTATTAATGGAAACTATTTTATAAGGGGGTAACCTATCATTGACTAGGGTCGATGCTTGTCAGAGCTGAGACTACTAGACAGAAAGATGTCCAAGAACGCTAAGGGTGATTCAAAACCGCGAGTGGGTTTGAATCAGTAAATGTCTGAATTCCTTTCAGTCAATCCTGAGTTGTAGAAGTTATTTGCCTTTCAACCCGAAAAAAGGGAAACCTATCGCTTATGGACCACACCTAACCACCAACTAGTCTATAACGTGAAAAACTGTAGCTATAGCAACCTCTCAGGCACCAGTGTACCAAATACCGTACACTTACCAGCTAACTTAAACCTTATAACGTAAAAATAAGGTTCAAGTTAGCTGGTACCGCAATTATTACAGATTTTATTTTGCATAAAAACCATTTCTTAAATATCACGAGCAAAACATTCTCGTCAATAACAAGGAAATCGTTGGGGCAATTAAACGGGCCGGTTAACAAACGACCGTTGTTCGCAAACTTTCATTTTTAAATACTCATGATTCAATCCGATAATCATGACAGCGTAATTTGAATAATCAATTAAGCGTATAATTACGCCAAACAAATTTATGACAAATATAGGTACAGTTGCGAAGGTAAACATTGGCATAGTATCAATTTTCTAGTATAAGCGCGAAAATATGCTGACCTATCGCCCACGACGACTTTTTGCAGCGATACTGTCGCGCGATTGCATCGCTACTAACGCGCGTTTGTCGCATTTGCAAGCACTACAGAAAAAATGCGAACGCGCTACAGCATCGTGACTGTATCGATGCGAACGCGCGGCAGCGTCGCTACAAAGTCACCGTGGGTGAAGGGCCTTAGAATACCTATATTTTCCTGCCTTTAGATAAATAAATCCAATGATAAAAAAAGATACACACTTAAGCATCTACAAAATAAAATTTCGTTTCTATTTTATATCGCAATCATAACTAGAGATCAAAAAGCTTTCAACATTTATGGTACCACGTCCCAATTTTGGTGGAAAAGTTAATATTTGACACATAACTGTGATACATACAGCTGTGTTAACAGTAAATATTTACTATGGGGTGAGTCATTGACCTCTTTACAACATACGTTTATGACTAATAAAGATTTTCACTCGTCGAGGTTCTCACTACCCTCTTTAACTTGAGTACTAGAATTTGACCTGATTTGCTTTCAAACTTGGCTAGAGAGTGACGCATTTTCGTGGAATACATCATGAATGGAATTCTTTGCCATTCTGTTTTCTGATAGCTACAAGCTCGGGATGTTTAAGTCAAGAGTGAATAGGTTACTTTCAGGTAACGTGCTTCACCGTTGATCACATCGTCACTGACCATCATTACTCCTAGCCAAGTTGATAATCTGCAATCGTTAACGCTAGTAAAAAACTTCAAATATAGGGGATTGACGATATTTCAACGCTCAGTCACGTGGTCAGAACAAAAGAATCGGGGGCGTGGCCATCTCGAGGCGTTCGTCGCAAGAGAAACAGTCAACGCGTGAGCCTATCAAGAGATGAATATTAGTAAATCGTGACTTACCAATGATGTGAATGATTTTTTCCCTTTTAGTTGCAGTTCTACCTATTAAAAAATTTTCCGGCTTAACATCTCGGTATATTAGGTGTCTCGTATGAACATACTCGATACGATGTAACTGAAACATAGATGGGACAGAATTAGTTTATGCCTTCACTGTCACAATCAATTGACGTCGGTCGGTACAAATCATTCCATTGAAGGGCATATCATTACATAATTGAGTATTGACGCTTCAAATCAGTTTAGTATCAATAAGTGTCAATGCGTCAATCGATACGTGAGGTAAACGGTTTAAAACGTTCAGCGACTTGAATTACACAATCAAATTACTGCTCTCTTCTTTTTCATTTACTGAACTAGCTGTTGCCTGCGACTTCGATTTGCAGCACAATGCCATTTAATAACAATTCTATTAATCTTTTTTTTACGCAATACTCTAATTAATATTCTAAAATAAAAGTAGCTTAAGTTACTTCTTATAACATCAGCTATCAAGCAGAAAAATCCCATCAAAATCGGTCTAACCGTTTAGAAGATTAACCGGAACAAACAAACATATGTTTTTTTTAGAAAATGCATATAATTATCATTAAGTAAAAAAAAAATATATATTACAGACACTAATTGTATTTGTAATGTATTATGTCTCTAGAAGATTTCATGTTTATTTCATGAACATAGTAGTATTCGATAATCAGCCATAAGTTACTTGATCAGACCTTCAACCGACTTCAATTCAACATACGAGATTTAATCAACTGATATACGCTTTTCTTACCAATTATTATGTAGAGTATTTTCCCGGCGAGTAAAATATATTTCTGCGATATGAATCTACTCGTCCCACTTTTACAATTTTCCTTTACCCCAGGGATCGAGTTACAGGACCGCTTGAAGAGCTCAAATTTCATTAAAAGCGTAGGCTCGGGACATTTTCCTCAAATTGCGAACGATATTGCCAATTTAATATAATAAATGTCTATGGTCTAATTCGCGCATTACTGATTTGCTTATCAATGCAAGCGTTTGTCCGTCGCATTGCATCAGTTACGTCACAATAGTCTGCCAGTTAGAACGCTCGCTACAATCATATTTCTTGAACGCTCTTGCTTGGTCAGTGCTGTTATTTAAGTTCAATGACTTGTGCCAATTGATTTTAGCTAAGGTAGTAATTCTGAGGTTATAATAATATTTCAATATACGAACAAAAATCCAAAGTTTGTTTTCTTTTATCATCGAGTTTGCAAAAAAAGAAAAATGGTATAGAAAACGCATTTTGACTTACCAACTGCATAGCGATCATTAATACAGTCTTTAGAGAGAAGCGACGGCCGCAGAGATCGAATAGATCCTCCAGCGATGGCCCCAGTAATTCCATCACCAGTGCGTTGTATTTACCGCAAGGTCCGAAGTAATACACCTCCGGTATGCCCTCCGCTGTCGACGGCGCTACAGGAGCCACGGGAATTAAGGGGAAGGAGGGGGGAGGAGACAGACCGAACACAGTTAATGTACTTACTCACATTTGAATACACGAGCATTGCTCTCGCATGCACCTGTACGACACAACACTGTAGCCGATATTTACAAATAACATCATCAAACACGACAGGACGCGAGAGCATTGCTACGTGTTCAGCCTAATATAGAAACAAAAATAAATAAAAAAAGAAACAAAAAACACAATTAGACGGGCCACAACAAGGACCATGGCCACGGCTTGCGAACCCTCGTCGGATGAATGACAAAGATTTGGATATCGGTTACGGTGTTGCGTCAGAGGACAATCACCTATCTACCGGAGAATTGGCACGGGACTTACGAGCTGCATAGCAATCATAAGGACCGTCTTGAGTCGGAACCTCCTGCCGCAATGTACGAACAGGTCCTCGAGCGAGGGCCCTAACAACTCCATGACCATAGCGTTGTAGCGGCCGCCACATGTTCCCAAGTAGTATACTTTTGGTACGCCCTCTGAGTAAATTTGATGTACGTCAGCTACGTTATTGTCTAACTACGTTATGATGCTATGTTATTTTATGACGGCCTGCGTCGGATATATTTGACAAACAGTCTCGTGGTCATTTCGTCAGGGTCGCACATCCACTACCAAATACTCCATCTCGTCGGCTCTTCAATCATCTATGGGGATTGAAGAGCCAAACGAGATGAAATACCCAGCCGCAAATACACGGCCCTTTCGAATAGGGCCCGAAAGCACTCGTCAGACCAATCCGACGCAAGCGTTTAAAGGGTTAAGACTATCCCCTAGACCATGACGTTTAAAGTAAGATTGTTTTAATCTTGTTTCAGTGTGGGTAAGAGACAGAGCTATACAGGTTGTCTAGCGCCATCTCTTACCACTCTGTCTAGCGCCATCTCTCACACGGAAATAAGATTAAAACAATCTTACTTTGAACGTCATGGTAACCCCGAATGACTATTATGGGATTAGCCTACTATTGGTGCCGATAGTTATTCAAGTAGTACGGGTACATGGTACATCACAGACTAACTACAACAGTACTGCTGAATTGTCTCTCCTTCTCCCTTAAATCCATCCAAAGGGTTTCTGTAAAATATCGCTTAACCACCCATTACAGAAAATAAGATAGGGTGTTACCCCTATGTCATTTTCTTCACTATCCCCGTTATATGTTTTCATGTAGGTTGTATATCCATTATAGTTTAGGCTACAATTGGTCCACCCAATTCGTAGGTTAGTCATATCACTTCATTTTGCAATGACCGTGATTCATCATTTAAAAATTGTTGCTGGACCGATATTAAGCTTAAATCAGTACGACTACTGTCTGACTCTGTAAAGAATTTCCGTAACATCATTCTGTATATAATTATTCACACAATCAGGGAAGAACTTACCATGCGTGCCTAATAACTTGTAAAATCGGTATTCTAGATGTAATTGTGGAGCCTTTGACTTCATAGGCTCCATCTTAATCGCTACATGTTCATTGTTGTAGAGATTTTTTCCTGTAAAAGAAAAGTACATTATAGTATAGGTCGTCCTCATTATTATTTCAGCCGAAAGACGTCCACTGTTGGACATAGGCCTCTCCCAAATGTTGCCATGACGACCGGTCATATGCGTCTCGCATCCATCGGATCTCCGCGAACCTCACCAGGTCACCGGTTCCTCTTGTGCGAGGTAAGAGCGGAAGAAGTCATTGGATGATTTTCCACCATAATAAAAAAAACATTGTGGGAGGCCTTTCAACGTTAGTTAGTACAGTTAAGTGCAATAAATATGTCCCAAAACCAAATGCAATGAACATCGACTGTTTGTACTTCGAGAGTATCATTTTTCAGATACAATGACGTTTCGACAGCCTTTTGTAAACATTTTAAAAATAAAAGCAAATCGTTCTATTTCATAAAACGTTCTGAAAGTCTCACTAAAACATTCCAAAGTTATTGTCAACGTCACCAACTTGATTTATCGATGTTATCATCGGTCATAAAGATCGTCATAACGTCGTATCAATATAGATTAGTAACATCAAACTTTTCAGGTTATCTGCAAACAGCTAGTCGACTCTTTACGTGACCAGAGGACTGGTTTTTCTTTGGCCAACGAGTACCAGCATTCTGGGCACTTTTCCCACTGACAGTTTTGCATGATTTCACATATCAACGCACTGTCGAAACAGCGGGATCTAGGAGCGTGAAATTTTGCACTAGGTTTGATGACGTAGGCAAGCACTAAGAGAGCATTTTTCAAAATTAAGGTATGAAAGAGGGGTCCAAGTTTGTATGGAAAACTTATTTTCACGCGGGCGAAGCCGCTGGCAGAAGCTAGTATCTAATAAGCTATTAATTTACGTGTTTATAAGTATACTGCAATAACATTCTGTTGTAAATAATCAAAGGAAAAAACACTGAATTAGATCTCAATAATCAAAATCTTATCTGGCGGACAAATTAAATGGAGCAACACTGTTCACTGTTGTTAGAGGCTGTAAGCTCGAATGAGGCGGTGACACAGAAATTAAATTAGGTAACGCAAATGACGCTACCTCGGCTTCGGTAATAACAAAGTCGTGAGACGGGACTAATGACATCTTGAACACTGAAATCCTGATTATGTTCGATACATTATATTTCTTCTAACTAAGAGACAGGTGAAATAAAAACTAGCCAATAATACAGTCGTGATCAATTAATTTTATTCACAAACGATTATCATTGACGATGTAGAGCTGTAGACAATCTGACGTAGAACTGATAATATTAAATACTTAAATTATATAAACAAACAATCTGAAGATCTTCAATTCGTTTCGAAGATCTTAAAAACCAGTAAGCATCATTCGATTCGGTAATGAGTACAAAAACGATATAAGAACTAATGGCCTAACAAGATGTTATTAATTATAATTGCTCTTTAGATTATAATCGTTACGGTAAAATGTTAAATGGAGGAAACAATTAAATAACCCACACAGGAAACTAACCAGGAGTTATCCACTTACTTTTTATTCGTGGGATTTTTAGCTTGATTAATTCCACCATGAGTGTTCCATTTTTTTTTAAACACGGAGTTCGGAAAGTAAATAATGTATGTATCGGCTTAATCACCTCACGCACGTGTCCGCAATAATGTTATTTTCAGTGACGCGAGGTTGAATCCAATTCTCATCCGCACGCAGCCATATAATCTCCCAGACAACAGCCATATGAAACCTTACTGCCTAGGACATAAGGCCCACGACCTCACGTGTTGAGCCCTGACATTTCAAAAAGTATATGATTTTCTGCCTAACTACTTTGTTTAAAAGATTTCGTGGTCGTTGTAAAGTGATCGTATTGTGTGGCACGTGTGAACGAGGCGCGGTGGCTGAGGTTCATTTGAAAGAGCGTTTCCGAATACTGACAGCGAAAGAATGAGTCATAAGTCTTCCATTATTGCGGAGGTCCTTTGTTACGTTGCTTGCCTTCTACCTGCTGGACGAATATTTTAAGTTTATAGGCTGTACGAGAAATTACGATATTCTACTGACGTATAGATAGCATAACAATTACGACAATGTCAATAGTTTTAGCCTTCCGAAAACGGATATAAACGCCTAAACAACTACATGACGTATGTGATTATACGATTCGACGATTTTCTATATTTAAAAGGATCATCATAAATCTCGAAGAGAATTCGCCGAGGGTCTCATTTTTACCTCAGCTTGTACAATATTGCAAAATATTTCCGTAAGTAATATACTTACTAGCACTTGCAAACATTAGTTTCGCTTTCTCCGCCTGAAGATAACGGATCTCCAGACACCATCAAAATAAAAATGATTTTGTATCGCACATAAAGCAACATGCAACTATTCTTCACAGTATATATATAATATTTGTATGTATACTGTGATGGAAAGCTTGCTAGCCTTTCGAATACAGTCAGCATAGTGACCCATTTACCCTCAGCTGGCTCTTACAATAGGGGCATTTACATTCGATTCACTCTGTTTCCTATCAGTTCAAGATCTTCATGACAATGATAAGTTGACCTCACTGAAAGCATTTTGCCAATGTCGTGCAAAGATTCGTTTCTACTATCAATGACTTTCCCAAAATTCTATCAGGCTAACAATATTCCTATCAGAAAAATCTAATTTCCGTCGTCTCCAAGCAATCTGTTCAATAAATGTAATAAGTACCTGGGTACTTATCAGGTCTGGCCATAATAAATATCGCATCTTTACGCATGACGAAATTATATACGGAGAAACTGTATATTACGAGCCGACTGTAAAATCCAGATGTTTAACTTCCACATAAATCTAACAAACTTTTAGGAAACAGACTATTACGTCTTGATAAAAATGAGTGCAACAACAAAAAGAATGTATTTGTTTTCATTATGGCAGTTCTGAAGACTGACAAGGACATTACTGAACTCTTAGTTGGAATTGGAACATAGGGTGTGTCTAAAATAGTTACTATTAATAGGTTTACATATTTCAGTAAGCGCGCAAGGTCGGCAAGACGCGTTGTTATGAGCTTGTCATTGAGTGGCTTAAGTACATTAGCGGTGTTGCCAATGTTAATATGAAAAGGATAATATAAAATTAAAAAAGTCATGACGTCTCCTCTTGAAAATGACTACTTGTTCGTTATTACTAACAGGATAAGCAACTTCGTTTTTTTGTGGTCCAAACTCTCATCCTATGCGTCATCACTCAACGCAATTTCGAAGGAGTAGAAAACCAATCAGTTATGATTCATCGTATCAAAGTTCGTTGATTAGAATCACGTTGTGAGGTTTTGTTTTTATAATTTGCTGTTAAAAATAAATTGTTTTCAAAACCTAGTAGCAGACACGTGCCAATTTGAACGAAAACCCTTTAGATACCGATCTACCTGAAGGGTTATTCACTGACCGACTAACACAAAAACCCTTGTCGGTTCGAGATTAGACATTGTCTGCATAAATATTACATTCAAAATATTTCTATTGAACTCTCTCGGGATATTACTCGTATACATAGATCTGGAAAAGGGCAACATTTCCAGAGAGCACAATATAAATCATAAATCCTTTTTCCAATACGTACTAAAAATAGGGAACTCTTTTGCTTGTGTAATGAAGAGTTTCTGGTATAGACTACTGTATGATCGAAGACATTCGATTTAAAAAGAGGATTTCATACGATCAGTTCAGTCAGAGCCCGACTCGTGTGGCTGGCACAAAAGTAATTCAAATGCTGTTGGCTCTAAGCTTCGCCAATATCATGATATCGACAGCACTGCCTTGACAGGTAGCGGTCACTTAAAACAAAAGGTAGAGACGAGGGTTTACTTACCGAGCCTAAGTTCACCGAAGTTACCGCAGCCGATTTTCTTGCCGACGCGGAAGTTCGGCCCCACCATAAGAACGCCCGAAGACGAGGTGACGGAGTGCCTCGACGTATGCATCGCGCTGCTGCCGCCCACACCACGCCCGCCCACCGCACCGGCTGCGCTGCAATGGTGAACACATAGCTTAACATCGTGTAGGATACAGGACTCCAGAGGGATATTTATCTTCTACTACAACAATTTCGACTAATTTGGAACCGTTTAGCATAACCGCATTAGCTTCTGAGGTTTTATAAGTGCCCATGTAGTCCTATGTAAAACAAAAACCTTTGAATTTTCAACTATTATTTTCACCAGGGAAGTATATTATATTTATGTGAGACCGATGTATAATTATAAGCGACGAGTGTTTCATTTAAGTTTAGTTTCTGACTGGGTCCTCCCATGTCCCATCTCGTTTAGCTCTTCAATCTCCATAGGTAACTGAGGAGTTGACCAGATGTAGTATTTGATTAGGGATGTGCGACTATGGCGGAATAAACTTGAGAATTGTTTGTCGGATATATCTGACGTAGGCGTTTAAAAGGTGTATCCGACACCGATAAAATCGAGTATCTCCTACACTTTTGGCACTTGTAGATGGGAATTCCCCAATGCAAATTTTTATTCTGAACTGAGGCAAATCTATATTTAGGAATCTACAGTAAAATTAAAATTTATCCAGTGTTTCATGATCTGGTATCCTCCTTTTTATAACTATAGTTTTAAATGATCCAATTCAAAAAGCACCCGGATTCAAGGACATGGTATGATATCAGTAAGGTTAGCGATATTTGTTTAGCAATGCAGTATCGATGTTCATTGATTATATTATAAGAATAACACAATGTTATCTTTTATATTGACACAACTTTTACCATTCAAAGCGATATCTTCGGATCTTTTACTTAAGTAAATGTCATAAGAAGCATTTTCACTTCGATTTAGGTATATTAGAATTTTCTCAATGGTGGAAGTCTGGTCATTTCAGTGATGATTATACTCAAATGAAAACGGATATAATAGACATCGATTCCCGACTTGTGCCCAAGTATTACAGAAGCAGTTGTTCTCCAGTTCCACTGATGATTAAGTAGCTTCATTAAATTAAATTCGAACAATTACGTACGTACAATTCGATATTATTTGAACAGTGAATGACGTAGACTTTCGGCCGAGTTTAAAGGCTCATTTACAGGAAGCAATTTCAAAAGGCCTGTTGAATGAATTAAAAGTCGAGTGTTTTAAGAGTTTCAATAAATATTAACAAAGTGATAAAATATCACAGCAGCTAAGCTAGGTGACGCTACTGCAGACTAAAGAGAAGATGATAGGAACAGCACTAACCCACTAAGTGCAACTGTATCACTCGAAAAATTCTAAATATTCAGTTACGAACCCTTTTCATTTTCTCTCATAACATTACTTGCTTGTCTAATTTACTTGAAACATTGGCAGAATAGTTGACATCAGCTCTATTGGCTATTAACAAAAAATAAAATAGAATAGAAGTTGACAGGAGGCTATAACTTCAAACAGAATAACGCGAATCAGTTTCATACAAGTTGTATAACGCATGTAGCTTGAGCATAGCATAATCAACCTTGTAATGTTCCCACTACTGGGAGTAAGACCTCCTTTCTAGGAGAGGGAATGGGCCGTACCTAATCTATGGTACCACGCGAGCCCGGTGTCGGTGGGTGAATGTCAAATGTCTCCCGAGGCAAAAGAAAAAAAAACAAAAGTGAAAAATAGAGGGTATAGTCTTTGCAGTACAGTGGGACAGTGATGATAGAATCCAGAAGGAAGGATTTTATTTACGTCCTAGTCGCGAAAAATGCTAATCACGTCAGTCCTGTTTACCAATGAATAGCAAGACCACATGCCTACTGATTAAATACAGCGAAATACCCGTCAATGTGTAGGCTACAGGAAAACCATCGACCCCATCGATACTTGGATAATTGGGTGGTTGACTCATTTTTTATCATTATTTTTATCTTGTTAGCATATGGATGGCAAAGTAATTGTTTTAGCTTTTCTAATTACATACGTATATACTGCAGCTAACGCTGTCTTTAGGTTCCCACACAGGTTACAGGGTTCATAAAGGAAGATGGAAGGTGGGACATGGTCTGCCGAGACCCCGCACAAATAGTGAAAAACCAGTGAAGATTGCCTTTGCTGTGCTCGATTTGGATGCGAAATTAGTTTAAAGTTTTTCAAGTCGGCCATGGCAACTCGAGTCTAGGCGAGGGACTTTTCGATGGCTTGACGAAATCTCCAGGAGGTTTAAGCGTTTCAGGACAAAGGCATTTCATGGTGGTCTTGGAGACAGACAGAGAGAGAGAGAGAGATTCGATCTCCCAAAGTGGTGTTACCATGAGATGGATTCACGCTTGCAACAAGACTATTACGAGAATTACGACTTTCACGTCTCTGAATCACCGAGCTTTAATTGAGCCTTTGATGGCGATGGTCATTCTGCTGTTTAGTTTTTTCTATGCGGCTAGCCACAGTCCTGCGAATGGTTTGAGGTGCAACCACAATTTGTATCAAAAAGTAACTTTGTCCAGAATCGCAAATAGAAAAGGTTTTTCAAAACCGTTCAGAATTAAGTAAGCTAAAAACCTTTTCTAATCTGGGGGACGGGAAACTGACAAGACACAAAAAAAAGAATGCACCAACTGACATGTGACGTCACCGCCATTAAGTTACGCTGTACAAAAGAGATAGCCAGATATAATATTCCCACCACGCCTTTTCTCACAACAATATTGGTAATGATAATTGCTGCTTTATTTAATAAGCAATTTTGATTCTAATTTTAGAAAAGGATTTCATAAATGTTATTAATTATCACACTAATATTATTAAGGTGAAAGTTTGTTTACATGTTTGTTTATTCTCCTTCACGCTCAAATGGCTGTACAGATTTGGGTCATATTTGGCACACGGGGTAAACAATGCCATGTCCTGGAAAATATATGATTAATTCCGAGATTCCCTTTTGATTATTTTCTACAATCGCGCATGCGAAGCCGCTGACAGAAACTAGTTTAATATAAAATATATACAAAAATAAATAAAGGAAAATACCCCATTCTAACTTTGTAAAGTTTTCACCATTTATTGGTTTGTTTCCACAAGCGGAAACATAGTGCGTGATGCTTTAGAAAATCATCGAAATTATTTTATTTTTAACGCAGGACGGGTCGGTGCGACCTTTTATGATGAGAACAATAATCTGAATCGTTTACGATGGGGAGTGAGTGTTGCGACGCAGCTTGGGACCCATCTTCAGCATTTTGCTATTACTGAATGAGCACGTCCTTACATCTTGCTTGCTTTACCGATGACATTGTATTTTACGGAATGCTGCTATGCCTTACTGGACACGAACAACAATCTTTTCCAATGCACGACTGTAGGACAAACCAATCAACGATGAAAGTTTTGCAAGTAATGTGTCTTTTTTCATTAATTGATTGGTCCGCTCGTGGCCTCGATTTCGTCTGGTGAAAAGGGATGGTTGGGGTCTTGATTCAACACTGTTTCACATAATTTGATCCAGGTTTGAGAAAGTGGACGCGAGAGATTTGGCCTTCGTAGCTATGCACAGAGATCGATTTAACGATATGAGATTCGTGAGAGAAGAATCTACATACAGTGACAAAATTCCTCGAATAGCCCCGTGCAGGGAACAAATCCGTTTACAGTTTTATAGTCGCGATAATATAAAACAATAGATACTACACAAGACATTGCAATATTTAGTTCTGCAAGCCTACAACAATGCTATAGGAAAATCAGATTTGCATTATGAAATATGTGAGTAATGGCAAGAAGATAAACATTGTCTTTTATTTGAAATAATGTTTATCAAAGAGGTGTGACAAGATACTGTTTTTATGGGAAGTAATATAACCTCCTTCTTTTTTAAGTCGGTTAATTTTTTTTTTTAGTACTGTTTATCATAGAAGTGCGACAATATACTGTTATCTTTATGAAGAAACTGACTGACTGACATAGTGACACAGCCGAAACTACTGGATCTAGGAGAGTGAAAATTTGCACCAGGTTTCCTTTTATGACTTAAGCGAGCACTAAGAGAGGATTATCCAAAATTCACCCCGTAAGGGGATGAAACGGGGGGCCCCAAATTTAAGTAGTAAGGGGATGAAACGGGGGCCCCAAATTTAAGGACATAAACCTAATAATACGCGGGTGGCGCCGCTGGCAGAAGCTAGTTAGGTTTTTTTAAATAGTGTTATAGAGGTGTGACAATATACTGTTATTATGGGAAGTAATTTGTAATCGAGAGAATCAAGAGATTATTATATTAATGTAATGTGTCAATATATCTCAGAACCCTAAAGTCCTGGACCTTCGGAAGGCAAAACCAACACACAGACTGCCTTTAGAAATTTTTAATGGAATGTGGTACCATGGTAGAAGGTTATTATTATTATTATAAGTCATTGTATCGGTAAAAAATGTTGGGTATTGCAAGTTTTTATTGACAAATACCGATGACCAACTTCTTCAAAAAGGTTCCGTTTAGGAAATAGTCTGTCTTTAATAACTTAATAAGCAGTTTCACATTCCTAAAGTTAAGGTTTTAAAGTATCTGCCATTGAGGTAAACGGGGAACCGGGTGCAGTAGGCAGACCGCAACATATGGCAAGGCTAAAGTCCTGCTAAACTGCTTTCTATTCATAAACAATCTATTATTAAAGCGTCAAAGTTGTATTGGATTGGACGAGTCCGTAAGCGCATCTGCCATATGATGTACATGTCACCATATAATATTGTAAAGGGCCTATTACACCACTCGATATTCATAGTTTTAGTCGACGTCGCGTAGTTGTAATACGGGTCAGAAAGTCTTACTCGAAATGAAAAATAAGATGAGAGTCTGAATATCGCGTGCTTAATAACGCGTAGTGTAATAGCCCCTTAAACTCTGTATGATTGTAATAAATCTTACAATGTACGTAATTCTCAATGTTTTGTGAATAGACCATCTGTACTTATAAAAGGAGAAATTGATTGACTGACATATTAACACACAGCCGAAACTGCTGGGTCTAGGAACGTGAAATTTTGCATAATTGCTTATTTTTATGACGTAGGCAAGCACTAAGAAATGGTTTTCGAAAATACAACTTTAAAGGGGTGTGAAAAGGGTAAAATTTGTTTGTATGCAGATTTGTATTCTTTGAACCCATATACCGGGTCTGTAACGTTACTTCGAGTCATAATATATGGTCGGAAACTCGACTGAACGATTGGTCGAATAGAATTTATTGCAAAACAACCTTTTATCATCAAACGTTACTTTGACTGAACGATTCATCGAATATTTAATAATACAATTATATCGATGTCTCGTGCCTTTTTACCCGGTGGGAAAATCATCTAATGACATCCCCCGCTCTTGGGCGGAGCGGGAGATAGTGTCAGACTTTTACTGACTAAAAACCTACTCCTGTTCCTTCGTTGCCTTTCGTACCGGGACTAGAGCTATCTTTCGAAACTAACCCTGGTCCCGGTAGGCTTCGAACCAGTTGGGCCCCTGCGGTTGCTTACAACTCCTTGAGGCGCGCGGGAACTGTGCGCGCCGTCGACGACTTGGGCTCGGTCTGGACAGAATGACATGCCTTCGGGATATGGAATTTAAAGGGGTAGGAAAACATCGAGGGACACTGATTGTGGTTCTCGTTAAGTTAAGATAGTCACCCATCCACAGACTGACCTCGGCAAGCGTTGCCTAACCTTGAAGATTGAACCGTGCGGCTGTTACCTATTATTTTAGCCATGAGCTAATTAACTGGTAACATTATACATTTTTTGGGTATGGATTGAATTTTGATGCAATAGGTAAATAGGAGAGGGAAGTGTTGTTATGGTATGGCACAGTGTTTAAGGAACCAGCTTCTCATGCATGAGGTTACGGGTTCGTAGCCGGGCAAGTACATGATGTAAATTTTTCAATTCATATGCACTTGTCTAATAAATTGTTTAAAAAAAGTTTATCTAAGACTTTACTAACACTGCATCGGAGAGTACGTAAAGCCGTTGGCCCTGGAAAATCTGAACATCGGTCTATCCAAGAAGTATTGTGTTGCTCAGTAATCGGGTAGTGGAGGTTTAGGTAGTCGCTCTTGGTAAAACACAGGTATTCAACCACATACAGTTGGAATGGAAATCAACCCCAAGCTATTTGGGAAAAGGCTAGGAGATGGTGAAATAAGAGACGGCCACTGATGAGTGGTTGCAATAGAGAGTAGAATTTAACATTTCAGATACCGTCAATTTGACACAAGCCAACGCCGGCGTTGGCTTGGGGTTTAACCTTGCGTATGCCGTAATTAGAGACACAATTAAAAAGTTATTGTGTCCCGCATGGATCCACGTTCCAGACATACAATTAGTACAGGTCGCGCGGTGAATCAAGATCGCTCGGTGAAAGTAGTGGGGGCAATCGGCGCATGTGTACAATTGCGCACAGAAATTCTTAGTACGTTAGGATTTTACTTTTAATTTCTTATGTTTGAACCTTAGTAACATAACTTATAATAACACTAGTATAGGCTTGTAATTTATCTTGTAAGTAGGTAAATTCAAAAAATTAAAAATCACAAAATAAAACTTAAATATAAAAAAAAAAAATTTCGTTAGTTTCTTTCTTTAACGTAATAATTCACGTCGTAAACCATTTTTCTGGCTAGCCGTTTTACTATTACGATAACACAAGCTGTACGCAACAGTACCCAAGTACAACAGTATCCAATGAGAGGCGAGAACGCAACGCGGGAATTGAAGAGCGACTCTATCTACCAATGACGCGTCGCCGACGGCACACACCCGCCCGTACGTCGCCAAATAGACCGTAGAATTGAATACATACTGCGCATGCCCCTTCCACTTTTGCCGAGCGATCTTGATTCATCGCGCGACCTGTATGTGCTATATTCAGTGGCGGATAAAGCCAGCGCGGGGCAAAACCTCGGTCAAGCTTTTTCTTAATGGGGTCTTTTAGGGTTCCTACTAATCAAACTGCATATTTTATGCATATGTTGTAAATTACAATAGACACCAAAACCCTCTGTTTTTAAGATTGATGAATACTGAAAAAATTCTAATAGATCTCTATTCTGTAGACTTTTATTTGGAAGAAAGTCTGTAAAATTAGCTGTATTTGGATTTAATGAAATACATATACTTTGACTAGGTTGTTTTTTTTTTTGCGTTCGTGTGGGGGATCCTCGAACGCGCGGGAGCCACAAATGCGCGGGGCCTGTAGCATTTGCTAATCTTTCTACTTGGCTAATCCGTCACTGGCTATATTGGCTAGTAAAATAGCTAAATTATCATATGAAACCTATTAAGTACTTATGATTAAAACTGATTAATTTAAATAATAAATATCAACTTTCCTCGACGAACCTTCCTTTTACATAGGGACAAAGTCATTGACAATTGAATAGTTGGAAATACATATACAAATACACATGATATCAGCGTTTATTTCAGCTAGGTATTGAGGAAATAGAATAAAGGAATGTATTTAGTCAGTATTAGCATTATAAAGCGAGTTGGGCAATTTACTATTATAATTAGGTGCTTCCTAAACAAGATTTTTGGCACAAGTAGGTATTTATTAACTAGAAGACAAACAATAACAACATCCATAAAATGTTCCCACTTCTGGGATAGAAGCCTACTTTCTAAGAGAGGGAATGGGCTGTGATCCACCATGCGGATCCAGTGATAACCATAATAAGAGACACAATAAAAAGACAATGAGAGAGTGAATGCCGGCGTGGCGTTCGTTTCAGATTTAATGAATTAAAATATGTAATATGGTCATAGGAACTGCAGAGCCAGCAAAGATGAGGACGAGATAGCATCTG
This sequence comes from Mythimna albipuncta, assembly GCA_929112965.1. Classification (NCBI taxonomy): domain Eukaryota; kingdom Metazoa; phylum Arthropoda; class Insecta; order Lepidoptera; family Noctuidae; genus Mythimna; species Mythimna albipuncta. The sequence goes on from OV815973.1 coordinate 8,587,077, forward strand.
CATCTAAACTGCGCAGTGGTACTTCGAAATCCCAGGTACCCTCCATGATAATGATCAGTAACACTAAGGCACTGCTTACACTACATCAAGGAAGGCTTGATGAGCTGAGGTAGATCGAATGACACATTTGTCCCACCCATACTAAAAATGAGCCCTTTAAAAGTGCAGTTGTGGACACCAGTCCAAAATACAATACAATACTATGTGACATAAAGTCAACAATAAAAAAAAAAAATTAGCTAATGTATGGTAACAATTTAATAGAAGATTGGCCCAAGATGAAACTAGGACAGTATAAATGAGGTCAAGGTAAACAAAATTGCATGCCAAAAAAATGTCACCTTGTATCTTGAACTAATAGTACAATGATTAGGTACTGACTTACTATAAAAAATGCACCAATATTCAGTAATAAATTTTAGTACATTGACGACGAAGAAGCTCACCAATTCTTAATCTCTTTAGAGATATGTACTTGAGGAGTTAAATACTTAATCTGAGTTGTAAGCCTATTAGTTTTTCACATGTTACAGCTTTATGCTTTAGTAAGTAGTGAAAAATTATGGAAATATTTACTATTATAACTTGTTTAATAAATTAAATGTAAAGAAATATCAAATGTACCTAGATAATGTGTTTACTAATTACTATTCCCCAATGGGTTTTCAATACTGGCATTAATAGTTTTTTAATAAAACTGGAATGAACAGTCTTGGATTGAACCTTTCAATCGTGGAAATTACAGACACAATAGAAAGACAATAGGTGTGCGAACGCCGGCGTTTGCTTGGGGTTTAATGAATTAATGTTTTATTAAGTAGCATCTATTTTGAAATGACATCATTTCTGTATGAGACCTATTTCAATAAGATAATAGTTAAAAGACAAGTCAATAGATTTGGCCAGAAGGTGATTAGATGGAGTCGGTATAATATGACTGACAATCTCTGAGATAAATTTTAGTAAAAATTAAACTTGTCAAGTCCTCAATATAATAGAATTTTTTTCATGGCATCGATTCTCATGGTCATATCATGCAGCAACCTCAGTCTAGAATATCACCGAATCGTGGTCACAACAGGCCACACATGATAAAAGATCAATCTTTTAAATGTTCCGTTTTAAAATGATAATTATTATCTTGTTGTGATAATAAAATAACCTGCATAATTAGTCATTATGCAGCCTATCAATTGATAGACAGATAATAACCAGTAGATACTTGTAATTAAAAAAATAATGAATTATCTACAATGATTATTAAATTCTTAGGTATTTTTAAATGTTTTAGTAAAAAATATGATGCATATAATGTGTCTGTAATATCAATAATTCAAATATTATGTTTTTAGTTAATGAGTAAAATAAACGAATGAATATTATATTAACCCTCCAAAACAAACTAAGATCTGGCCTTCACATTTCTTTTTTAATTTATCTAGCACATACTAAACTAATTTACTCAAACCTTTAAAAATAAGATGTTTCATATGCTACATCAAAATGTACAGCAGCTATAGTGAATCATACCAACCGTTATTGGCATTGAGTCTAAAAGTGAAAGTTACAATGCACTTCCAACCACCGAAAGCATGGAAGGAGACAATTATCTAGCCAGCACTGGATAACAGACGCTTTTTGATTTAAAAATGCATAAAATTCAATTTAATAAGCAGCCCATAAATTCCCATAATATTTATTTCAAACCTGTTTTAAGTTCTGTAGTCTTGCAGTTTCACTGGTGTGAAGTTTTACAAAACAATAGGTGGGTATCTCTGTTTTGTACCCACTACATAGTATCATTAAATAAAATGCGAGTTGTCCCCGTTACTTTTTACATAATTGTGAATTATCCTATTCTACAATTTAATGCTTCTTGAATAACCAGTTTTTAAGGAAATAAATGAAAACCAATAACTATATTTTTACATATTCAGTTTTCACAGAAACAAAATAATATTACTTTATATGTGAAAAATGAACAATTCCTGTTGAATACTCACAATTTCCTATGCATTGTGGCATTTATTTAAATAAATACAATAACAGTCACATTGAATATTCATAATTAATATAAAAAATGTTAGTCACTTTGCCGCAGACAGTTCACTTGTCAATTTTGAGTGACATACCGCCAAAGCACTCTTGATTTCTATAGAAAACTGACTAAGTTGGTCAAGTCAGTAGTTAGTTACGAAATGTCACTGGTTCAACAATGCTAGTGTAATAAAAAAGATGTTTCTTTAAAAATAATGGCACTTACATATTTTTTATGAGACCTAAATGAAGGTTTTATTAAATCAATTCAAACAATAAACAATGCATAACTGGACACAGATTGTGGCAGTAATGTTTGATAAGTTAATGTTTTTATTAAGAACATGTTATCAACTGTAAGTATTGTGAGAGATATTAAGATGTTTACAGTTCATGATTCATCAGTACTGCAGCAACACTTACATACCTTTTGTGTATACTAATGTGCATTTACACAGTGACATAATAAAGCTTGAGTTACTTAAGCAGTCCATTTCCTAACAGGCAGGTTGTTATCCTTTATAATATGTATTAATGCAAATTAATTTATGTAAGATTTAGCCTATGGCTACAACCTATTGAATTTCTCTTGGCATCTGTGTTCTATTAACCTTGTTTTTTTTTGATCATTTAAGTTTACAAACACGCTAGGTACATGTGTACTAGAATCTGTATAGCAGGAAAGCAGATTCTATTCTATTTAGACTGAATTCTCTTTGATGTCACTATGGTGACTCAACATCAAAGTGAATTCAAAGTATTTATGGCTCTGAATCTTGATTGTTTTCATGGAGATAAGATAACACCATGGATAGTCCTTACAGCACAATAGAAACTTACTAAAGTATTTTATGTAATGTTGAAGCTATGAAGTTTCCTGTACTCAGTAAGAAATTCTTTTACAGTTCTATTTTAAATTGAATAACCGCAGACACCAGAATTCATATTAGTCAGAATAAATTTTCAGAAATGTATTAATAATACCTACAATAGGCTATCTTAGAACATGATAGAATAGAATATAATTTTCAGTTCAATTTTAGATAAGATCAAGATAAAACTGTATAACTTAAAAAAATGAATACAAATCATGTTCCCAAAAACCAAGTTTACATAATTTTTAGTAAGATAATAGTCAATTAGAATATGCTTTCAACAATGTCAAAATATTTATTTTTTATATAGCTTGTAATGTAATTTAATGTAAAGTTTATGCTACAGCCAGTGTAAGAAACATGTGACTAAACTGCAAAAACTGTGTTTACATTCACACAGAATTTGTAAGATCATTGACTTCAGTATTTTCAATAGAGTTTTTGCTATCTATTTACTTTATAAGATATTGTAATGAGTAAAAACTATATTTTCTATCGAGCAAGTACTTGTAGATAGGAAATTATCTTTTTAAGGTTATATGACATTATTTCTTAAGAAATTATCTTACCTACGTTATAAGTCATAATTTTATTGACTTTGTAAATCACCTAAATATCTGGTTACACAAAACATTTAGGTTTACCTACTACCTTCAACACATAATGAATTGATAGCTACAAGTTTCAACTTGTAGGGGGCTGACTACATTGAAGAATGTTTAATGTTTTCTTTTTTTTTTCATTCAGTATGTGGTCAGACAGAAAGGGTCATTAGCTCTTAACCTTATTCACTGAACTACAACTTGAAATGATGTCATATTCAAATAACTTTGTTTAAATACTTATTGTACAATGTAGAAATAAGTTGCAGGCTTAAGAATATTACTGTTATTCTATTATAAGAGTCCAGTGAATAGAAGGGTCACTTAACCTCTTTACACTTTTCTCCATGTATGGCATATCGCAGCCAGCACTTGCTTAACCAATTTTGTATTTTGAATCTGTGTTATCGACAAACTACCTGAGTTTAAGGCCTGTATTACAGAACGTCACTCAAAACTCAAGCATTACTTGAAAACTAGTTTCAACCAATCAAATAGCTTGAATCTAGTTTTAAGTCATGCTTGAGTATTGTGCGATGTTCTGTAATACGGGCCTAAGGCATGATTTGCTTTATCTTACAGTTGCACATGGTTTAGTCATGACAGAAATGTAAGCGATGAAACACTGGAGCTACAACTAAGAGCATACCACTGCAGCAAGATACATCTGGTAACTAAACTTGTGCTGTATCGTATATTGTTACTGGCAACTTGGTGTGCAAGAAGGATAGTAAATAAAGGTGCTTACGATGCTCTTTTTTCTTCACCCTGACGTTCTTTGTCCTTGCTATTATCACGCTTATTCATAATACAAGACTTGTTGTGCAGGCGCAACGCCCAGCACTCAGCTCACTCCCAGTGTGCAGCGTCCGCCGGGGCCGCAGCGCAGCCCATGTCACCACAACTTCCACGACACCAGCCAGCGACGCATCGCCATAACACAATCCAACACAACAACACTTTTGTCACTTCTTTTTAATATTATTATTGCTATTTTTTTTCTTCACTGCGATACTGTTACCACTGCACTGTTATACAATTTATCTCAAAATCATTTTTGTTACACTGCAAACACAATTTGGACATGAAGTTGGAATGTTTCGGCGACACCAGACGAATCGTATCGGAAATCTCAAAATGATAACTGTCCTTTCTTTAGCAGTCTTAATTGATTATTTTATGCGATTTTACTCGGAAAGGGAACGAGAATGAATAGAGGTCGCCGTGCCAATGTTATGTTCATTGAAGAGTAACAACAAGCGATGTGGGTGTCCAACTTATTCAAATTACCAAAATCACCACGCAGTCACCAAATCTTCTAGCAATCAACGTAAAATGTGTTGAGCTAATTAATATTTATTGATAAAAGAAATGAATGTATCGGAAAAATGTAACAATTGACAGTTCCTTGTGAGAAGTCAACCCCAATAATTGTCGGTCGGCACAAAACGTTTTGAAATAATTTACAACAAGGATTCTCAATACTAGAGTTCAGAGCACTGTGAGAAACTTAACTGCAGGAAATAGAAGCACAATTTGTAATTTTTAGTTAGCTTTCCGTAGGATTAGTCACAACGTCGCCGAAACATCAAATGGACATTTGTTCTGATAAAAAAGTTTAGGTTTTGTAATGGCCACCAATGTTACACTTTTAACACTTCATAGATTGCGATTTAAGAGATGTATTACTAGAAGTTTTAATCTAAATTAATTTATAAATTATACGTTTACATAAATATATTACCAAGTAACGATAAAATTTCTTATTTATAAAATATTTAACTCAAAGAATAGTCACTGATTCGCCATTCGGCGCATGCGCAAACTTGCAGCAGTTTGTGTTGTCAGAGTAGTTAAATGTTTTTTGTTCTTCAAAATCCTATTCAATTGTGTTTATTATTTTTTTATTTCAAATCATATTAATCATATTACTAAAACTGTATATTGTGGGCTAATTTTAAAATTATATTTATCAAGAAGTCACCGAGGGTTTGCCCAAAAGTCAGTTCAGTATATATTTATTTTTTTCTTAGGCAACATAACCATTAAAAATAAAAATATAGATTGCGTTCATAAAGAATGGTTTTTGGTTTAGCCTTATATAGGCTTAAAAAAGTATGTACTTGTTTTTGTTAAAGTATTTATTAGTGCTTTTCCTTGCGTTAAAATCATTTTGTTTTACAAATTTTCAAAATCATTGCGTTTAGACTTTTCTTATTGGTCATAATTTTGAAACGGATGATGCAATTTAATTGGTTAATATTTGACATTTGAAACATGTGTGAAATTAGCGCCAGTTTTGAACAGTTCAATTTGTGTAAAGAGTCTTCTTTCAAGTTCTTTCAGTCTTGGTGAGACAAGAGTTCATAAAAAAGTTATCACATATTCAGATATTCTTATTTAAATATATTTAAAAAGAAGATAACCAGTAATAACAGAAAATAGAGAGCTAGTTAAATTGGTACACTTTCAAAATGCAATCGTTGGTATACCTAGTTGATAAATAGGTATAATATTAATTTTTAATTATTTTTAAGTAATTAATAGGTACCTTTTTGTTATTATATTCCTGTATATTGGAGCAGACTGAAGTACTGGCGCTATTTTTTAAAATAGCCTAGGGCGTATGGTACATTTGTAATGGGTATTATTAAAGGTACTCTTACAGATTTATAATGACTATCCTTTTTTGGATTTTTTAGAATCATAGAAACTGTAATTTTATTACATCTTCCTTTTCAGCGACGTCACGTGGTTTAGCCGGCAGTAACATTCATCGTTTTTATTGGGTAAGTAACATTATATATAAAACAAAAAGTACTTACTTACCGACGCCGACGTAAGTACATTTAAAGTACTTTTTTTGCTATCGCTACCTACTTAAGCTGTTTTATTGCTCTTATGTGGTAAAATTGTAAGTTTAAACAGAAATAATATTGTTACCTAGTTAATATAGGTACCGATTGTAAAAATCGATGAAGAATATTGTTGACCTTACGCTTTGATAAAAAATCTCATGATAAAAATAAGCAGATAATAAAACTAAGAGCCAGATCTAAGTCCGCGTAGCAAAAAAAGTAGCAAGGCACATAGACAAGCTTCTTGAAGCGTCACATTCGGCCTTCACCTGTATAAAGAAGCTGTACTTGGCTCGTTCACCGACCATTATATTATAACCTTATAATAACTATGATATTATTTGATTGATATTTTAAAAGGTACTCAAAAGTATCATTATTTTCGAGTAAATAAAGTTGGTTTTGTACACTCCTAGGATGAACCTGTAGTTTAAACGACGCTCTACGCACTACCTATGGCCTTCTGTAACAGCCTAAATGATTTATAGGTACCATTAATTTTATAGTGTATCTGTAGTAAACTACCTTTATAATTCAAAGGAAAACTTCCTTCGAGACTCGAGACTCCGGCAGTAATACTGCTGTCGTAGCAAGATCGTGGAATCTTCTTGTAGGATTCTTATCATCAGCAATAAGTTTTGGCTGCGCACCCAGTCCAGTTTGTACAAGGAACATCTGGTAAAAGGAACTGTATGAGTCTCACCAACCACACGCAAAGTTTTCTTGCCTGAAGCTTTTGCGGGTGGTAAATAGGAGACCCATTAGAAATGCCTGGACAGTAGAAAGAGCAGTTTCGTCCATCGATCACTAATAACGATATTGTTATCAACGCACATTATATCATCCAATGGATGCGAGCCGCACAGGACTGGATTCTGTGGCCACACTTGATGGCGACCTATGGCTGGACTGGATTTGTCCTTTTCCCAACTTACTAAGGGTCCGCTACTTGGACCCGCCACAATTATGGTGGTAAGTCCCTTTTTTTTGAGGAGTGACTGGAAAGACAACACGAGGTCCTTGCCTTCCGCATGACGCAGGTCCTCATCGGCACCGGATTCGTGCGAAAGTGACGTCCGGGTGTCACCATTGTGTGGACGGCCCGAAGGACACTGCGGAGCATACGGTAGAGGTTTGTCCCGCTTGGGCAGAGCGCCGTTATGTCCTCGTGGGGGCGCTCGGTGGCAGCGATCTGTCGCGCCGGGCCAACTCCGGAACATGGTCTGTACCTTGGGCCATGGTCCGAAGCGAGTAGGAGTGTCCGCTACCAGTCTAAACGGATGCGGCTGGATTCCCGTGTTTTCCATGGAGCGACTTCCGCAACCCGATACTCCTTGGATAAATTGATAGTCAGGTACAATTACCGGCACGGATCTTGAGCGCTGGCTTCAAGTTGCGCAGAAGTCAAATATTCGGTCTCTTTAGTGGTACGAAGTGAGACGCGGGAGCGGGGAGTGTTAGTGATTGGTTTGCCGCGCCATCGTGTCATAGACGTCACTCGTAATTCGTTCCCTGCTCCAACAATGAAGACGACGATTGGCTCGCCAATGTATGGAATGCACAAAGCGATCCCCACTCTGACGCCGAGCGCTCAAGATCCGTGCCGGTAATTGTATTCTGGCTGAAATGATGATGACGGTGACTAGGTATATCATATTGCAAATAATTATCATCCAAGAATTATTACGTATTACTACAGTAATAGGTGTGAGTAGATCTTTGTTCCACCATCACATCTGTTATGATAAAGACCGTCTGTTGACCTAGAGTTGGCAGTGACTAATCTGTCTCGATAGTAACCAATGGGTGTTAGGTATTATGATTTTCTCCTTGAACCATTTATTGTCAAGGCCTACGGGCCTGACCGGTAAGTGAACCTTGACCGTAAATAAACGAGATTGTCCAAAAGGATTAGGTACCGTGGCCCTGCAACGCAAGGGGCAATTGAATAAACACGGGTACCCTAGTCAGCAAAAGCAAAACGAGTCTAACATTCCTTTTTTCTGCTTTATCCTGAGTGAGAGAAGTTATTTGAAGATGTTTGTAGTAGTAGTTCTTAAAGATTTCTACTAGGAATTTGAGTTTGTCTGAACCAATATCATTCCGACTAGGTACGGAAACTTGCGAGATCAGTTTTAGTATCGTATTTATGTTTTCAGTGCACAGTAAACACTAACGAAAAGACAGACCGTGCTATCTATTTTTAGCCAGGCATTGACCGGCAAGTGAAGCTAGAGAAGTTTAGTGGATCAGATTATTCAAGGTTCGATTCAAGAGCAGCTATTAAAACTACAACTAATTGAGGACCTACATACGATATTAATTCTCTTTGACATCAACCTTGTAAACTCCGGAAATGCGAGCAAAAACGGCATAACCAACATTCGGAATCGCACATGTTCGATTTTCGAAAGACATTCGCGGGAGTCGGCTTGCACCTATTCATATCATGTGCATAATGCTCTTGCGCCGGCTATGAGGTGATCGTTCATTTCGCGACTCGCGTATCAACGCCCATGGTTGTTCCGTTTCTAAAGGCCGACACTTCTCCAGCCAGTACTATAGCGTGCGCGCTGCTATCGCGACGTGTTTTATTATCTGTTAGTCTGCTCGTACTATAATAATTCTTGGGAGTTCAAAGCCGGTTGATCAAAAGTAAGTCTCGTTTGCTTATTATTTCATAAGGTGGTGCAGACTTATGTCCTGTTGGACCATTTTGGGTCAATTTAACCAAAACCAGTTCTGTTTTTGACCAAATGTGTCGAGTTTCGATCTATTGATGGCTTCTCATGTAGATCGATTTGTGTGCAAATTGTGTTGTTATGTTTTGGATCTACTATCACGTTTTATTTGTCACTAATTTCGTTATGGTAACACTGGGTTTTTTATACTCTGATTTCACCCCTAATTATCAAAAGCGATTCCTGAAATTTGTTTAGGATTTTGGTATATAAAAAAAATTAAATGTAGGTAGGTATTAAGGGTACCTTGTATCTATAAATTTACCTATATTCGTGGATTCGCAAGCAGAAGTGGTATATGGTGAAGTCTGGCTCTAGGTGATGGTAGGTACTAAAAATGAGAATGGGAAAAATGAGTTCGATTTGTTTAACAGGCGGGAAGGTATTTCGGTTTTATGGGTTTTTCCTTGTTCCGTTGGTCTTTATGTTTTTCCGTTATCAGGCTTATTCTCATAATTATACCTATCGGTAGTTAAGTATATCTAGAAAAGTTCTTTTCCCTCCTTCTTTCTTCATGATATATCCTTGTACCAATAACCAGCTCCTATTTAGCTGATGCAGCTCATCGCCATATCTTTCTGAAAACAAATGATTAAAATTTTTAATACCCACTTAATGATTTAAAACAGTCTACCTATGAATTATGGATCTATTTGCTAGCAGTTAATAATAAATTAACATAGGTAGGTACCTATATTATAACAATATTAAAGTTTTGTAACCGCAAAGAATTATTTGCGGTTACAAAAAATAAATTTTATTAAAATACCAAAGGTGGTGATATTGTAGTAGGTATTTCTGAGAAATTATTATTTTTTCTAAAAAAATTTAGTTAAAGGTACCTGCTTACTTATTTAATAAATAATAATAAAAATTAGGTAGGGTATACCAACCTTACCGAGTTTGCTTGCTGTTGCATTAGGTTATTAAACATTTTAATTTGTTTTTTAAATTATTAGTTATGCCATCCAGTACAAACCGAGACTCTTCCAGGCCCCATATAGCACATTGATATGGTCATCTCGATATAGAACTTAAAATTGTATACCTACCTATCTGTCGTGGTCAGGTCTTATGTCAATGCATGATTTTTCCCACCATAAAAAAAAAAAGGTCTTATAGGTAACTGATCACTTCATAATGTGACCGACCAATTCATGAAATGGTTGCAATCCATCCATAGTAGGTATAGCCGGCTAAAACTGGCTAAATTGCTTTAACGTTTGACGATAGATGTCAATCTAAGTTTGGCCATATCATTTATTATACAGATAAAAAAAGGTCAAATAAAGTAGGAATTAATGTACCTACTCATTGCTCTTGTAAGAACAAACATGCGTTTAAAAATAATAGTACCTAAAATCTCTATATTATTGACCTCGTAGATGCCAATTGTAATTAAAGTCCTATGAATTTTTTGGCACATTTGTACCATAGATTCGAACTACAGGCCCGTGTAAGTTATCAAATAGCGCAGCTTTGTGTCGTACCTAATCAGTCGTTATGTTTTTTACTGCACTTAAATCTTCAATTACAAAATGATTATTCGTCTTTTTTTGCCGCCATGTTACGTCACAAAAATAAAGTGTAATTGGTGTGCACTATCGATTTGTGTGATAGTTAATAGTCGGCGTTGCGTACTAACTACCTACAGGTCATTGAACTCGCTCAGCTGACGTTTTCTTAAAGGAAATATTAATTTATATAATTTCGTACATGCGTAAATTAATAAGAGTTTTGAAAAAAAGGTACTTTATTTTTTAATTTTATCTTTATAAATCGATACTGTTTCATGTACCGGATCGACCCTCCACGAGATTTAAAAGATTAAAATTTAGCGGTGTATAACTATTTACGATGTGATTTCTCACGTTAGACCATAATATAATGAACTAATACTGAGTGTTCATTGATACGGTTAGCCCATAGGTGTCATGCTATGGCCAGTCGTAACTATTTCTATTCTAAGATTTGGCTACTACATAACTACCGTCTAAGGAATGAGAAAAAATGTTATCTAACCAGTTTATCAATAAATAAGTACATACCAACCTATACAAAAATAGAATACTAAATTTCAAAACAATAATTCGAAACTCCACAGTCATCGACGCCGAGTTGCTAGCCTGTCAGTTTTCTATCGTTTATATTTCGGGGAGTGTTCACTGGAGTTACACAATTTTATTCCGCCAAATCCGTTCCCTATCGGACCACAAGACGTGCGGCGTTGTACCACTGCTGCACCGGTACATGGTAGACATCCCACCCATACATACAAAGCATTTTGGGAACACATTCATTATGCGTACAGCTAAGGAGTGGAATTCCCTGCCGGAGTCTGTGTTTCCTGATAACTATAACCGTCTTTAAGTCAAGAGTGAATAGATTGCTTCTAGGTAAGCGTCATCTCGTCAGCCACATCATCGCTTAACATCAGGTGAGATAGGGGTCAAACACGAGCCTATCCATAATCTTTTTCTTCCTGCCCTTGTCCCATCTTATTTGGGGTCGGAGCAATACGTATTTTTCTTCCACTCTACCCTGTCACTCGTCATGCTATCACTAACTTCCTTTTCTTTCATATCATTCTTCACGCAATCCATCCATCTTTTCTTTGAATAATATAAAAAAAATAACTACGTTGGTAGAAATTTTAAAGTGTGTCCCTTCAAGAGAGATTTGAGTAAACCTCTTTTCAAGTCCAATTTTCAAGATAACTATGTTGAGATTTCAGACTACTACTTCTTTTTGTTTCGATGTACTGTAACATTTTTTTTCTAATCAGTAGGTATTTGGCAACCTGTACAACGCTATTACTGGCCTCGTATAGATCCTGAAAAGTGCAGGTGACGCATGTCCTGTGCAGCGGCTCCACACTGGCACTGTGTTAGAGATGTGTCGAGGAAGTCTTATTTGGCCACATTGTTTTTACAGCGGCCAATCTGGGTCCGCAGTCTCATTAGAGCTGGGAATTAAAGAGACTAGACTTCAAGGTCGTTGCCCGCCAGGGCTTCGAGGATTTTCTGAAAAGGTCTGTGGTCCTACAACGCAAAGGGCAACTGAAGGACACATGTGTGGTTAGGTTAGTAAAAATTCGACACGCCCTCCCACTCCGTCTAGGGAGAAGTCTTTAGATGATTTACCAACTCAAATAAATAAATGTCATCTAAAACTTTTCTATCTCCAAATCTTTGACTAGGTACATAATGCTCCAAATCTAATGTTTTTTGGGAAGGCCGAAGGAGGTTGGAGGTCACACGTCAATCTTTTTTTAGGGTTCCGTAGTCAACTAGGAACCCTTATAGTTTCGCCATGTCTGTCTGTCCGTCTGTCTGTCTGTCTGTCTGTCCGTCCTCGCTTAATCTCTGTGACCGTTAGCACTAGAAAGCTGAAATTTGGTGTCAATATGTATATCAATCACGCCGACAAAGTGGTAAAATAAAAATTGGAAAAAAAAATGTTTTATTAAGGTAGCCCCCCTATATGTAAAGTGGGAAGTGTTTTTTTTTTAATTTCAACCCTAACGTGTGATATATTGTTGGATAGGTATTTAAAAATGAATAGGGGTTTACTAAAATCATTTTTTGGTAATGTCAACAATTTCGGAAATAATCGCTCCAAAAGTAAAAACAATGTGTGTGTGTCCCCCCCCCTCTAACTTTTGAACCATAAGTTTAGAAAAGATGAAAAAAATCTGAAAAGTAGAACTTTATAAGGACTTTCTAGGAAAATTTTTTGAACTTGATGGAAAGAACAGTTTTTATACAAAAAAGACAAAAGGGTTCTACAAAATAATTTCTGGACTAAGTTTGTAGTATAATCGCATAAGCAAGAATTTTTTCAAACTCATAAGTGGGTACACTTATTGTAACGGACGGGAAACTACGGAACCCTACATTGAGCGTGGCCCGACACGCTCTTGGCTGTTTTTTTTTAAGTAAACTAAGTATTACACTGAATTAAGTGTCTTTCCAAGCAATAATTTTTCCAATTAAGTTACACACGCGCATTTAAAAAACAAAAACGGTACAGTCACGTCCGCAATACCTTGATATCTGTAATAAAAGATTATAATTCGAGAGGAAGGTCGCTCTATGCAGTTTCTTTATTTAATAAGTAGGTTACTTGCAACTATATGTAAGTACTTAGGTTGCTAAGTTACAAAGAGGAAAAAACGCTACACTGCGCCGCATAGATCATGCGATCTAGAATCTATTAAGGCTTTGATTTAAAGTAGAAGTAACTGTTGATCGGCGTCAAATGATCCATTCCGCTATCGATCAACAATCGTTCATTTTTTTTTTAAATGTGGCCATTTGTTTTTAACATTACTGCCAGTATCCAGTCTTGAGAGCTGTACGATCTAAACTAAGGAAGGCGTAAAAAAGACTGGCAACTAAGAATAGATAAAACAAAAAAATAATAGTGGAAAGCACAGAATAATATTTTATAGTTGAAGGTAGAAAGAAAAGGATCAGGTTCCGCAGTCATCCATTTAGAATCGCATAGCATTATCATGCTGTGCTCGATTATTCTCGCAAATTACTTACGATTTATAACGCACATACCTCTACCTACCTGATTAAGTACCTTCATAATCGTTTATCGAGTTTTATGCTTTGGAAAATTATTTTTTTACTATCTATTATGACAACATGGTTTTTAAAAGTTGCAGCAACATGAAAAAAGTACCTACTTGAGCACGTATGCACGTATTTATCGGAGTCCCTCCAGTTTTAGGAAGTTGTCGTTCAAGATCGATAAAAGTGCTTTGTCTTATCCCTTAGCAGAAGAAGAGATGTGTGCATCAGAATGGCGGGTGTAATTTTGTTATTTGGTACCTTCTGTGTACCTTTACGTACCTCTTTTGAAAATCTGTGTACCTAAACCCATACAATGATATTTTAAAAATTTGGTACACCCGCCATCCTGACGTCAGAACCGCGGGTGTACTGATAACCAATATATGTAGCCAAGCGTACTGTATAAGTCAATTTAGTACCTCTTGTGTAAGGTACACAGAAGGTACCAAATAACTGAAATAAATTTAGACAAATCTGGAAATTACACCTAGAAGATATTTTTTAGAAATTTTTAACTTCGTCCCAAAGACAGGTTGCCGTGGTGTGGCAAGTTGCGTCGTCGTAACGTGTTCATGTGTTTGAGCCCTTATACTGGGCAATTTTCTGTGACACTTGGATTCCGGGAGAGAAAATTGCTTGTGAAGTACGCATATTTACTGGTATTTGAGGTTTTAACTACAACTATTTACAACACGGGGTGCTTATGAAAATTTTGCCAAATCAGACCCAGATAGTTTAAGCAATATGTGTGTGTTTTTTTTATAAGTTATGTAGGTATTTGGTTATAGACAAATGTAGGAAGTTTAAATGAATCGTAAAAAAAGTAATTTTCGATAGCACTTATTTCAGTTCGAGTTTTTCATGATTCGTTTCGTTATACATGGACAAAAATCTTTCATGTTTTATATTTTACTTTGCTTTTTGCTTACGCCCTTTGGTGTTTTCAATTGACTTCTCATTTATAAACATGTCTGTTTTTCTGATAATGTTACTAACACACTGAAATTATATCGACATAGCGTCCATGTTTTTTAAATATTGAAACTTTTGTGCATGACCGCTATCTCACCTGATGGTAAGCGATAATGTGGTCCTCGATTTGGATAGTCGCTATGCTTTGTTCTACCAAGTCGTCCAACATCATCATGTCAGCCACAAAACGTCAACTATTGGACATTGCCTTCCCCAAGAGAGGCCTTACCGACCGGTCTTACTCTTCTTGCTTCCAGCAAACTGTTTGCAGTTCTCCAGGGTATCAGGGGCCTTGCAAGTTACAATGTCTACCAGTGGCCTACCTAATTGTTGCTTCTGCAGAATATCCATACAAAGAATCTCTTGTAACATGGACGGTATCCATAGGAATAAGATCATCTCATACTTGACCGCAGGCAGTAAGGAATGTTATGCAGATAGCGATATAAGAATGTCAGATGGCAACATAACAAACTAACAACCCATTTCCTTCGGCTAAGTTCACCATACAGTGTGCGCACATAAAATGACGTACATAACAATGTACATAAACACGGACTAGGTACAGAGCACTGATAAGATCTTTTTTCATGGTTTTGTTCGTTTATTCATTATTCTAACGCCCAGTGTAAAAATAACTTGCAGTTCTTAATTTAATTTATTTATCAAACGTTTTAAGTAGAGGACAGGCAGCATATTTGGGATCGCTAAAGGTAGGTACTGCAGATAATTTGGAATACTCTCTCTATGGAGGTGAAGGGTACGATTTCTTGCCGGTTCTTCTCCATAGGAAACGACTAATTTGGAACCGTGCACTAGCTTCTGACCTTTTATAAGTGCCCATGTAGGCCTATGTGAAATAAAATATTTTTGATTTGATTTGATGTACCTACGATTTCAATACTAAGAACAATACAAAATTTTAACGTTTTTAGAAAATTCATTAAATTGTTGAGTTAATAGTTTATGGTTTTCTTCACGGCAGTTTTCTTATGATTTTGTTAATAATTATTATATAGAAAATTATGTAACATAAAGATTCAAGTTAGGATAAATTAATTTGGAATACCGAAATCATTTGGAAAATTTACCATTTCAGATATGGCCTTTTTTATATTTAAAATTTTTTATTAGTTTTCCACTTAGTTATGAGCAGAATGAGATGAGAGAGCGTAAAATTGATATGTCCAAACAATTAAAAGTTCTCGTTATTTTTCGAGATTGTAAATTAACAAAAATTTAAAAAAATGTTTCTAAAAACAAGAAAGAAAAAAAGAGCACGAATACAGTAGGTATTCCAAATAAACTACACTCTGAGTACGAAAACGATTTATGGATTAATCGTACTTACTTTTTAATTTCCTTGTATTATTTAGTGTAATATTTATATAATATTTAACGATTTCCAGTATTTATACTTAATATAATTATGTTATCTTATTTTAATTTCGACTTATCTCCGAAAAACAACAGGGCATTCCAAATATGATTTTTTCTGCACCATTTATGGAGGCAACCATGTAAGTACTAGTTTTTTTTTTCTTTATTTACCAAAGGAAGATGTTTAGATACCTACCTACATACTAATTATTAGCATAAGCATAGCATACTTACAAAAAATAGTTTTAAACAATATTCTGAATTGTGGTTAACTGATAAAACATAAATATAAAAATATTAAAAACACTTATTTCTGTTTCATAACCGGTTAAATGTTGAATTTACTTCCTCATAACATAACTGCCTACATTATGTGCAGGTTTGTTCGTTTTTCATCATACTAAAAGTAGTAAATTACCTATATTAAATCATCATTTCAGTCGATAGACGTTCACTGTTGGACCTAGGCGTCTCCTAAGTGTCGCCACAATGAACGATCCTGTGCGTCCCGCATCCATCGGATTCCCGCCGTAACCTTTACCCAGTCATTTGTCTACCTTGTAGGAGGCCTTCTAACGCTGCATCTTACGTACGCGATCGCCACTCCAGAACCTTTCGGCCCCAACGGCAATACGTTCTGCGAGCAATGTGCCCTGCCCATTGACCTTAACTGCTTGATTTTTATCTTTATCTAAAAACAATATCGTGGTGGGTGTTTAAAGACACTTTAAATTATATAAAGAAGTTACGTTTCAGTTATACTGTATTTGTTTACTACTTCATAATTTTAATCACCGGTTGATGTGCTGTTATTATCAAAGAAAAAAAGTGTGTCGACATACCTATAATAAATATTTAGTAGATTAGATATTACATAATCATATTATAAAAATAGCAATCACAACAGACGCGCTCGATACCAAGTTGTTTGTATGTACTTAACTTACCTACAGTATTTTTTTAAACAAAACTTTTTACAAAAAAATACAACCGACTTAATAAAAAAAACTAAAATCCAAAATAACTTTAATTTTGGAAGTCGGTGTTTCTGGATTTGTTACATTATTTTTTGACACCAACTTTCATGTCATTGTCCCTTTGAAAATAGGGATTCTCTAACTTCTTGTCAATGCCAATGGCAAATTCACATTACATTTACCTATCCAATTTAATGATGAGTTGGACCCCATAATAACTAAGCCAGTCGCAGCATCAGTGTCGGTTCTTAGGTCACCAGATTCTGATTCTGCTTCTGATTCAGGTGTATCATAACTTTTTGGAGACTACCTACGTTGGTGTAGCGGCTTTGAAAAAAAATTCAAAGTCGAAGCGTTTATTTCCATCATGATTAGCTGCAAAACAGGAAAATGTAACTTTATTCCGATTAATCGCACGATTAACTAAGGTTGTGGGTACTTCAACTAGTCATTGTATTTAATTTAAAATGATTAACGTAAACGAGTGTTCAGAAAATATTCACTGTTTCATATATTAGGGTACCGCACCTCAAAAGAAAAAAAAACGGAACCCTTATAAGATCGCTTTGTTGTTCGTCTGTTTGTCTGTCTGTCTGTCAAGACCCTTTATCTCGGGAACGCGTGGAGGTTTCGAGTTGAAATTAAAACCATGTATTTAAGTCTGTAGTCTCTTGAAGCTGTGAACAAATCAAATTTCTAAGTTAACAAAAAATAGATAGTCACAAAAACGTAACGACACTCTCGAGGGATTCAAGATTCATAGGATACTTCCCGTTGACCCAGAAACCTGAAATTTGGCATAAAGCAAGGTTAAGTTCTTATAGCATAGGTATAGGAATAAATCTGAAAACAGTTTTATGTTACGTCACAACAACAACAAAAAAATACAATTGGGAAAAATCTTTGAGACTCCATTTGGGAATTGAACTGTTTACTTATTATGTATGTTTGTACAGTTTGTACGGCGCGAGTCCGACTCACACTTGCCCAGTTTTTTCTAATTGCATCGTGCACCGGTCTCCAGCTTTATATATTTTTGTCACCCTGCCTTGCTGCCTTATAACATTGACCCATAAAGTTCTCGGTACAATTGCTGCTCAAATTCAGCTGGCCAAATGACCCTACTTATAGTAAATCATACAACTCCAGTACCTGCACAAATAGTTTCCTACATTTCATGCAAATACCAGTAATGTTGCGACCAAACTTTCGAGAACGTTTTGCTTGGCAAGTAATCACGATTATGGCTATCAAGATAATAAAGTGAGTACCTAGCATAGATACTGAATCAATAACTTCTAAATAAAAACAAACAACTCAACACGTTCCTAACTAAATATTTGGTGTGCGAGGGTAATCCTATAAAACGTAATCTCATTTTCATGTTTCATTATCACTTGCGTGGGTAGCGAGAAGTGGAAGTTGGTACGATACGCAAAGTATGGTACAGTTTTGAGTGGATTATAATCCCACGAATTAAGAACTGTCAGTTGAATGACTACACTAAGGGTGAGTTGCACCATTTAACTATACCGATAACAAAGCCGTTAACAGGCGGCCTTTTCACGGCTGGTTATGGTTTGGTTATCGTTATAGTTAAATGGTGCAACTCACCCTAAGGTAAGCGCCACCATGGAATAATGGTCATTGACCCTCCTTTTGTTGATACTCTTAATTTCAAAAACGGAAATATAGACATAAAACTGTCTTGAATTGACGTGTATCGTTATCCTTTACATGATTTAGTAATGAATAGCAGCAGCAGTCCGAAAAACAAACAATAAATGTTTGTTTTTTGGGTACCGACGCAGAGATATTAGGAAAAGGTTAACTGTAACGGTGTACTTATTCTACGGTTATCTGCCCCCCTAGCCAACTTACAACCGTTTCGCTTGCGCCGAACGCTTTGAGTTTACCTTGCCGTCAATTCTTTTGTTCTGACCACGTGACTGAGCGATAAGACGACGTCATTCCCGTACATTTGAAGCTTTCTACAAGCGTTAACTATTGCAACTTGGCTAAGGGTACTGGCGCATTTAATACAATTGTTAAAGAATGGTGCGGGTGACAGGTGATTCATGCAATGTAGCTGTTATCCACCTATTCTTTTCTCTAATCTTAAGTTTGTAAATTTTCGTCGTGCTGTCATCCTATCCATGCTATGTAAAAAGAAAATAACACAATAAATAAACGGTACTGGGTAGTTACTGTAAAGAAGTCTGTTGTTGGGTGAGGTTGTTTGGCAAGGTCTTGATCTGTATCCTTAGCCGATTAAACTCAAGTTCTAGGACGAAAGGGTAATATAAGTTGATGTATATGGCAGAATACAGGAAAAACAATAATGAAACACCAGTTCTGCAGATCAAAACAACCATAGAGGCGCGCATAAGTATATACGACATCGCATAAATATCTGTATATCATGCAAATTGTAAACCAGAGAACATAATGCATAGCATTATAGTGCTACGATGGGATGGGCTGTGGTAAAGAATGACCGAATAGCTGTGACGTCATCATGTCGTCACTCTTACCAACATTTGTGCCGAGACTTTCTTTGATCTCACAACAGACGGTATCTAGTGACTGACTAGCACTAATGTCTTCTAAGCTAAGCTAAATTGGGGTAAACCTGCAGAAATCTTCAATAGTTTCCGCACTACAGCAGTTTTAACTTTTGGCTACATGGAAATTGATAACTTTAATCAATATTTTCTTCGACTAATTTCAGGTGGTCTTCAATATGGATAGCGAGATCTCAGAAGAAACAAAAAAGCAGGTGGCTCAGCTTCGAGAATGGATAACCACGCAGTCGCATTTGCCCAAAGATTTAGGTGAGCATAAATCTTAATTAACATATTTCTTATTAATTCATTAAACCCCAAGCGATCGCGCACCTATTGTCTTTCTATTGTGTCTGTGATTTCCCCGATTGAAAGGTTAAACCATCCCAAGATTTATGTAATATTATCTATCATCAGACTATAAGAAAATGGTCCCTTCAACACAGTAGCTTTTGTAAATCTTTCACTTCGTTAAAGAAGAAGAAAACAAAATGCCTTTGTTAAATGTTGGTGGTGAAAATTTATGATCTCCAAGTGTCTGACTAAATTTTATGACCTGCCTTAAAATCTTGAGAGTTAAACTAAACCTCCCATTATAATGCACAATTAACGATAAATAGTTATTTTTTAAACATATCTGACAAAGAGTTATATGTTATGGAATGGTTATTTCATTTTATAAGGAACTAGCTGATCCGACAGACTATTCTGTCTTATCTATGAACCGAAGAATCCGTCGTAGTTAAAAGAAGCCGTCGTAGTTTTCTGAAATTTCTAAATTTCAACGAATTTTTTTTTAAGATCTTTTTCGTGACAATAACTAACATAACAAAAAAAGAATTAGCGAATTTGTTCCTGCCGTTCACGTGTGATAACGTAACTAGGGAACATAGGGATTCATTTTCTATATACACAAAGTACCTACTCTAATTAACAATTGTAGCATACTTATAAGTATGTACAATTTTTTCAAAGTTATCTAGAATTTAATTTAAAGAATTTTATTATTAATTATTTCAATAGCTAACTAATACATGTAAAACAAAAAAATACTTAACTAAATAAAAACAATCTAAAATATTGCAATGGATTTAGTTTACGTTGTCATTGAATGTAAGTAGGACAATTAAATAAATATTTCCTATATATAAATTCTATCTGCCTATATTCTACTAAACGAGTCTTAAATTCTTGTTGTTTATTTCCTTTTAAATTGTATACTTCACTGCTGACATAACATCGACGTAAAGCCTTAACCAACAAAATTAATTGGTCATTAAAATTCACTATAATTCCGAATTTGACAACTTGAACTTGATGGCATTGAAACGTCAAACTTTTTTTTTCACGTTGTTTATTACAAAGATTATAATTATATGCCCTATACAAAATTCTTGGGTATATTTTATTTGAACGATATAAAATAAACGTTAGCAGTGGTGGCTGAGTGGTAATGGCTCCGATTTACGAGTTGTAGTTCGCGGGTTCAAACCCTGCCGGGCGTATTATTTTGTATAATTTATTTCATCGCCACTGCTCTCGAAACGGGGAAGGAAAACATCGTGAGGAAACCGGCATGTCCTAGAACCAAAAATTCGAAGACATGTGACATTTACGAACCCGCACTGGGCCCGCGTGGTGGATTACGGCACATTCCTGCTCCTAGAGAGGAAGCCAGAGTACCAGCAGCAGGAACATTAAAAAGGCTGAAGATGATGATGATGAAAGTAAACATATTGTTGATGGGCTATGGTGTAATAGAGATACCAACGTATCTCTATTACACCAGTTAAAACTAGTTTTGCCTAGGTTTTGGACCTAGTCAAAACTAGTTTTAACTGATGGCTTCACTTACAACTCTTAATAAGATAAAACGGGTTTGTTATATTATTAGAATAAATACGAAATGTTTTTTTTTAAATGGGCACTGTAAAAAACCTAACCTAAAATTTCCTCAAAACCTGTCAGTTACTGACAGGTTTTGAGGAAATGTTAGGTAGTAGTTTTAACTGGTTTAAAGTTTTTCTGACTAATCTTGCGGTTAAAAGTGATTTTGACTAATATCTAACAGTTTTGACTGTGATATAACTATAATGCTAAACCGGTTATGGCAGTTTCGTGCTTTTAATTTGTTCACATGACCGATGATGGGTTATCAATATCAAGTGTTCTGAGACATGAAAAATAACAAAAAAATAAAAATAAAAACATTATAAAAGGACTGACTGACATATCAACACAGAGCCTAAAATTCTGGAAATAAGGGCGTAAAATTTTGATCAATCAATTAGTAATTGAATGGATTCCAATAGTTTTTAACTTTTTACACTATGCTATATTTTTTCCCAAAAATATTTAAAAAGGTCACAAGTTGGACACCACTAACACTAAATACAACACAGGTCACGGGCAATAGCGGGTATTAAATGCAAAACAAACCCTTATTAATAAGCTTATAACTTTGTGATTTTTCATGATACAGTTATGAAATTTTGTACATAGACTGTTTACATAAAAATACTAGACACGTGTGTTGGGTTTCTTTTCCGTTGTTTTTTTGGGTTTATTTCGTTGTTTTTTTTTGGGTTTTGAATATACTAAAACTAAGGTTGTGTATCTATAGGTGCATATATAAAAAAGAAGGTATCAGCAACTACCTTCGTGTTCCTAAGTCCCTGTTATTGATTCTTCCGAATCGCACAAATAATAATTGCCACCCGATAGGCCATTCAGCGAGCATCGTTGAACGAAATGAATGGGAATCCGTTGTCACATGTACTGTACTATACATGTACCAAGTTTTCCACAATTGATACCATTTTGATATGACTTTCAACCTAATCCTTTTCACAATAAGGTTTAGATTCTAGCTTTTAGATTTTGCTTTGAATTGTTTTCAAGTGTTCGTCCTATAGAATGTTATGTGGTATTTATCGATGTTATGCCATCTCAAAACAGTACCTTTGTATGTATCTACTTCAGTTCTGCGGTGACGTTGGCATTGATGAAGCATTTATTAACAATTTCCAGCTTTATTTGAAGGAAAACTTGCTTTATCATACCTACTGATATCACCATTGTCATCAAATAAGAGTTAGATGAATGACTTGCTAATGGCTCAATAATATTTAAGCATTTATTCAGATGAAATAACTATGTTAACGTAAAATAATCTTACCTAGTGCATCGATGATATCTTCAACTTCACCTGTTTGCCCAACTTTCGCAAAGGCCTCCCCCATTCTTTTCCTTTCTGTTCTGTTCAGTGCTTTTGTAATCCATGTTTTTTCTGTTATCGCCTTCATATCACCTTTCCACCTTCTTTTTTTTATTTAATTGATACCAGAACACTACGTTTTTGTGTAACTTACCTAAACATTTTTTTTTTTGACTTTCTCTATTTTTGTGTATACAGTAATAGCTCAAAATAATATTCATAGCATAGCATAGCCAACTTTTTAATGTTCCCACTGCTGGGACTCAAGCCTCCTCTAGGAGAGGAAATGAGCCGTAATTCACCACGCTGGTACAGTGCGGGCTGGTGAATGTCATGTTTTCGAATATTTTATTGGTTTGGTTCACCGTTTGAGACCAGTGGTGATGAAATATATTACACATAGTAATGAGTCTGGCTGAGTTTAAGACCTACAACTACCCTAAGCTCGACTGGCAGATAATGCCTAAGGCATTAAGTCCGCCTTTGTACAGTTTTTTTTTTGTGCATAAAGCTTTAAATAAATAAATAAAATGTTTAATTACACGTACGATAGATTTCTTACATTTTTAAAGTTCAATTCGCGACGCTGTTTTGATAGACTCCCAAACTTAACTAACAATAGTCTAAGCGGGTTAAAAAAAGCGTGTTTAACATATTTCCTGTTCAATGCGTGGGTAACACTTACAAAACAAGTTTTATAATAATAATAACAACCATGCAACGTGTTGTCTATGAGTCAGCCGACAAGTTTCAACTATTTGGAATCAAACTGATTAAATATTTACCCTGCCCCAGAAGTAGTTTAATTAATTTGAAAAATTTTACAATTTGCAATGTTGACCATATTCAATATTATAATATGCGTTACATTTTTGTATTTTTTTTTATTATTGCGAATGTGAGGATTATGTGGATTACTTTAGCTCCGTAGTAGTCCGTTTCCATTTATTTCGGTGTTTCTTCTCTGGTTAATCAGCTAGGAAACACTTACCTCATCGAGTTTAAATTGACGAAAATTGTTTTTTTTTTCAATTTATTGCAAAATTAAATACTCGTATCGTAAATCATTTGAAAATATCGTTTAAAGTTTTTGGAGTGTATGTAATGCAGTGCATCTACGAGTATTTTTTTAGCAGGCCTATAGCTTAAACGGCTGAATATGTTTTAACAATGTCCAACAGTGGACGTCTATCGGCTAATCAATATAATATTCCACAACTATAACACAACGCCGCCGTCTAGTCTCAAGCTAAGCAGAGCTTGTGTTATGAGTACTAGACAACTGATAAACATACTTCCATATAGATATATTACACCCAGACCGAACAAATGTTCGTGCTCATCACACAAACATTTGTCCTGGGTGGGAATCGAACCCACGACCTCTGGCATAGCAGTCAGGGCCACTAACCACTAGACCAACAGGCCAGTCAATGATGATGAAAGTGTTAAGTGCCATTGGCTTTAGGAATTTCCAACAAAACGCCGTATTTTATCGTGACAAGAACATACCAAATATGTAACTTGTTGACGTAGGAAAAAAATAAGACGTATCAAAAAACCCGACTGCAAAGAACGACTAAAAATTCCGAATAAGCCTCTTTTAAAGCAGTCTGATGCAGTTAGTGGCACTAATTCTGTGATTGAACTATGAATGTCACAGACTCCATTTTCTTTTTTACCTACAGTTTTACTAACCCTAGTTCAAGAACTGGAGGAAATAGCTCTTGCAACACAAATAGTAAAAGGCTTTGTGTTCTCTGTACATTGTTTAGCAATACAGGCTTTCCGGAAATGTCCGCAGGCAATGTTTTGAGACCATTCAAGCCTACCTATGTAACTAGCTCCATGGAATTGTGTAAACGGCTTAGGTACCTACTATTTAAATGTTGACAGCAGTCTAGATGTGAAACCAACCGGCGAGACCAAGATTGCCATGAAGGTACGACAGTCTTTTGTTTCATCATGGTTTTACATCCTGGCCGCACGATTTTCGGCAACTTTGAATAGTTCAAAGTTGTTACTGTTTGCTCAAGAGCTCGGCTTTATCATCTAGTATATTATTATGGAAAATAGACCATGTTCTGCTATAAGCAACTTATGAGCATCATTTTGCTTTTCTGTCCATTTAATAAGGGTTTTTATTTATCTTATTCATGCTACTTTTTCTGCCACCATTTTTCTCATCAGTAGGCTCATCAAACAACAGAGAGAGAGAGAGATGAGACAGCGTCACAATTTTACTGATTAAAACCCAACTGTGTTCCGTAAGTTGCGTTCTGCGTTTTGGGGTAAGCTGCGATAAGCCTTTCAAACAATCCTGAAGCCTAGAAGCCATCTCCGTAATGACATTTATGGCTATTAAGCCATATATAACGTCTTCCAAGCGACAACTACATTAGATCGACGCACACGTGGACCACGCTTGATTTGGACGTAGAACGAAGTCGCGTGGCGTCACGTGGCGTGGATCAACTGTACCTCTACAAGTCTAGTTTCTATATAAAATGTATGGAGACCAACGCACCCAGATCGGCGTGTGTGGAGTGGAACACGTTTGCGGAGTGTAGTTCTACCTTCACACGTTTCTCCCTCCATCTCTCCTACTCTTATAAGAGAAGCAAATATTTATCTATAAATATCATACAATCACAACAGGTTACCACATAAAGGTTGTCTGTAAAGAATCGCTGTTAGCGATAAGACCACCCATTGTGACACCCTATTAATTTTAAGTTCCTATTGTCATTTTATTATTGGTGTACAATAAAGAGTATATCTGTCATATATGTATACAATCTGTCTATCTATATATTTCATTGTCACGTTTCAGAGGACAGGATCCTAGTGAGGTTCCTTCACAGTTGCTACTATGACATAGAAAAGACGAAGCATACCATAGAGCTGTTCTTCAAAATCAGAGACAATTCGCCAGAGTTAATCAACCACAGAGATCCACTGTCACCCGCTATGCAGAAGGCTTTGAAAATAGCGTGAGTACTATGTTACAGCTTCCTTGAAAACATGATCGTTAAGAAAAGTGTTCTAAAAATGTTTTGGTAAGCTAATAAGGAATTATTAGCTCAACTGTGGAGCCGTACCCACTCCGGGTCCGTCGACCAATGTCCGTCTGTGGGAGATCTGCTGTGGTCCCCTGAGTCTCTGCAATGTATGCAAATAAGTTAGAAAAATTTAAAATGTACTATTAACTCTTTGAATGCCGTAATTAGAGACACAATAGAAAGACAATGGCTTATGTCGAACTATGTAACATAAGACATTCAAAAGGTTAATATCTAAATTAAATCATAATATAGTCTGTCTAATAAGTCAACCGACTTGGGAATTTTGTATAATATTTAATCATTTAAAAAATACTTATATTTAATACTTTTCATAAGGTTCTTCTGTTAGTAAACAACAATCTCTCTCTCTTAATCAACCTTGATTATTGAACCCGTGTTGACTACATCAGATTTCATTAACTCTTAAAATAATTACCCCAGTCGTTTATTAGACAGACTCTACACACATATATATAGGTATATCTATATAGGTATCAATATCCGTAAATAAAACACATAAATAGAAACAATGCATAAGTAGATACATCTGTAGAAGTAAATCGTGTTTTAATAATACAAAGTCTTGCTTAACAAAATTATTCTGCAAGTGTCTCGTGTTCTGGCAACACTTTGGTCGTGACTGCACTAATCTAGGGCAAGCTTATGGCTGTTAGTAATTCGTTCTAATCTCTGCTATAAATCGCAAAACCAACTAACACGGTGGAATTAAAACCGAGTTTTATTTATTGCAGTCTCTTTACGATAGTACTTGCTGTACACCGTGTTATTACAGGCTTATTTCTAAAACACTGGCAACTTTTGTTTTATGACTTTTAAAAAAATATCGCATTTTAGTTCATTAGATTTTTATACAGATATGTTATTTTTTAACTTGAACGTTTTAAATATTACGAAGTTTATGCGAAGCAAGCGATAGTACAATAGCGGAAGAGAGTGGGGATCGTGCGCGGGAGGCGTACGTAAGTATAGCAAAATACAGAGTCGAAATGAGTTAGATAGATCAACGAAATTTTGAAGGTTGGTTTTTGGCAAATGTATCATGTTTTGTAAAAAGTAATAGTACAAAAGATTGTTTCAGATGTTATTTATTTTTTATTTATTTATTATAATTTTTATTGTACACCACATAAACAAAAATACAGATGTTAGTAATACAGTCCTGCCAGGTTGTTAGTGTTTTACAAATAACCCTGTATAAATATTGCAATTGGGAACTTTGACAGTTAATTGCTCGTTCTAATTTTATGGTCTCCGATGGATCACCAATAACTTTAAATAGATAGACTCTTAATCTTATACCCTTTATGTATACTTCTGTGACAGGGCCAGGGTTATGCCAGTTAATGCCCTATTAATTTTAAGTCCCTTAGTTAATTTTTATTTTTGGTGTACAATAAAGAATATCTATCTATCTATTTACCTGCGTTTGCCAGCGACTTCGCTCGATTGAAAGTAGAAATTAATCCAAAGGAACTTTGCCGGGAAAACATGACGGAACATACTTCCAAAAAATGTGCTATTTTTGGATATGGTTCACCTGTGTGCTAAAAGTCATTGGAAAATTTCTCACCCGGTATTTGAACGGTTGTTTGTTTACATTAGTTTGACAATTTTTTTTTATTATGAATGTCCAAGAGTTCAATGTGCAGAACAAAACAAAAGACAGAATTGAGGCTTTTTAGGGTTCCGTAGTCAACTAGGAACCCTTATAGTTTCGCCATGTCTGTCTGTCCGTCTGTCCGTCCTCGCTTAATCTCTTAGACCGTTAGCACTAGAAAGCTGAAATTTGGTACCAATATGTATATCAATCACGCCGACAAAGTGTAAAATAAAAATTGGAAAAAAATGTTTTATTAGGGTAGCCCCCCTATATGTAAAGTGGGAAGGGATTTTTTTTTAAATTTAAACCCTAACGTGGGATAGGTTGGATAGGTATTTAAAAATGAATAGGGGTTTACCAAAATCATTTTTTTTAAATGTCAATAATTTCGGCAATAATCGCTCCAAAAGTAAAAAACAATGTGTGTGTCCCCCTCTAACTTTTGAACCATAAGTTTAGAAAATATGGAAAAAATCTGAAAAGTAGAACGTTATAAGGACTTTCTAGGAAAATCATTTTGAACTTGATGGACAGAACAGTTTTTGTACAAAAAAGACAAAAAGGTTCTACAAAATAATTTCTGGACTAAGTTTGTAGTATAATCGTTGCATTTTTTCAACCTCATAAGTGGGTACACTTATTGTGACGGACGGGAAACTACGGAACCCTACACTGAGCGTGGCCCGACACGCTCTTGGCCGGTTTTTTTATAAACTAAAATCTACTCAAGTTAAACTTATTACATCTCGGAACTCCCAAGAGTGAAGAGGCACAACAATGCGCTCCACGCTAGCGTAACTAGATTTCCAAACCTTTAAAATGATGTATGATACATCTTTGTTCACCGTGGGTAAATTTTCCATAGTAAATTCTCAATGTTCTTATATCGTGAACGAGATAACAAACAACACAATATTCATACAAACTTTTGCCTTTATAATATTAGTGTGATATCGCTTACGGGCACGGCCCGTTCACGACATTGCCGTTGTGAGCGGTAGCTAAACGCGGGGCGGGGAGCGGTAACATCAAAAGTATGAAAATGTTTGAAGCACGCCACGAGACGCCTTTCATAGCACCGCTGGCCCACTTACCGATGCCGCCCCGCTCGCCGCGCCACACGCCGCTAAGACCAGGCCGTTATGGTGGATAGGTATCCGCTGGATGCGAGGTGCACAGGACCCATTGATGTTTGCTTGGAGGAGGCCTTATATACAGCTGTGGACTTCTTTTGGCTGAAATGGTGAAGGTTATTTGAAGCGTCAGAACTAGTCATAAAGCCCAGACCTTCAAAAACAGCCTTGAGCGCAGCGCTGGCCGCAGCGACGGAATCCAAATAGGTACCTACATTGGATTGTTCCTAAATCAATGTACATACCATCAAAAACACTTCCACCTGACCACCGCTAAGTTCATTTTTGCTTGTACTCGAAACGAAAATTTTATAGGATTTGGTTTGGCGCCACGCCACAGGATTTAAGCGATTTTTTTTAGTGATCAGGCAGAAATAACCGCAATGGTACCAATTTGGATTTCACCGTTGCAGCCAGCGCTGCGCTCAAGGTTGTTTTCTTAGAGAATAGCACTGCAGATCAAACTGCTTCTACCCTCATGAATAAAATGATCTGACTACCCACGTCATGCCAGTAAATCATTAACATACCTACATAGAGTATATAGTTTCATTACACCATGTAATAGAGTAATCAGCACTAATTATAATAAAACGGGTCACGATCCACTGCCCTTCTCCGTCTCTAATTAGTTATTTCTAAGACAAGTTTTGTTGCGGTTTTTTCTAGGTATTAAACTGACAAATTTTAATTCACAACATAAAGTTACACAATAAAATTAGTTTTCAATACACTACTGCTTTTAGGCAATCTATAAAGCTCTAGTATGGAAAAGTAAACGGCTAGTCTATTCCATTCTCATTCAATTTATCATAGGTATATATGATGCCAGGTTGTTCATTAGGCAATCCACAAATATCCACGATTGTTAGCCATTTCTCACAAAAATATGTAACATTAGTGCTTAACTAAACATTACATTAATTATCTATGTCTTTTGATATATGTATGTATGTATGTCAGCATTTGTCATTGTAGCCTTTCAGTCCTATAACAGCCTTGCCTTTCGCCTTGAACACCTGTTCCACCTCGGCTGCAAACACAAAAATTGCCTACTTGAATTATTATAACACTATTTTCAGCTCCGGTAGGTTCAGTCGCCTTAGATTTCTGCTTATTATTTTTTATTGTGACTACTAGGAAGTTGAATCCTGGAGATCAAGAAATTATGTGTTAGTTGGTTGATAAGCGGAAGAATGAGGACTGTTTCCAGTACGGATGATTTGTGGAAGAAAAAATATGGAATGACTGTGTGAACTCATGACAGTAATATGTTCCTTTTATCTTATTAGAATATGGTTAAAAAGGAATATATTACTGAGATTACGGCTAATAGAGATGATTAACATAATTATACAATAAATGGAGACAAACGGGTAATACCTATGAAATTATCTTTGGATTGACTTGGAAATATAAGTTCAAATAAATATTATTTTAAAGGTACTTTAATATAAGATTGTAATTCAAAGATATAAAATAATAATAATACCTACTTAATAAAAAAAAAAATATAAATTAATTATTTTTCTTTCTTTTCTTTATATAAAATTTCAAAGCAACCCTGTTTTAAAAAACAGCAATTTCATTGGTAATGTTATATGTTGTTTTATCGACTCGAAATATTTTTACGACCTACATTGACGTCTGGTATTCGGAATAAGTTGTATCCGGATGCAAAAACATATAATAAAAACATAAATATTCATAAATCCTCATCTTAACAAAAAAATGTGACCTCGACATCGTCTAGTTTTTTTATGTCTTCTGATTTGAACGCTTATAAACTGGCTAGGTAATTAAAAAAAATATTTGTTACCTAGCCAGTTCATAAATTACAAAAATAGAATATTGAAAGAAAGAATTAAGAATTCAAAGAAGAAATTAAGAAAACAACAATTATAAACATTAGTAGAAAAACAAATGAGATAAAACCATTTCAAATATATCTGTATCCCTCGTTAAAAAGCCGCTTTCTATAGCAGCCGTATGAGCATGTGGAAGTTTGACGTCAAAAACTACGTCGGATTTTCTTTTTCATAATAGCAGCTTTGAAGACAAACGTAAAAAGAAATCGGCCTCTCCATACAAAATTATAAACTTGATTGGACAGTTTGTATGGAGAGGCCGATATTTTATTTTCGTTTCCCTTAAAAAAAAATCTTATGGAAGGCTATTCAGTTTCGTCTACTGAACAAGCCTAAGGGTCTCCGACCTGAAGACCTGTCCCTTATACCCAGTAGAGGCATTCTTAAACAAACTTTTTTGATTAAACTCAAGGTTTTAAATAACATAACACTAGCCAAAGATCTAGGTCCTTTTAAAATACAGCTTTTTGCTGTATTTTAAAAAAGAACAAAAGATTCTCGCTTTTGTTCTGGAAGCGAGCCAAAATCACGACAGTACTTTTCAACCAAAAATCGCCATAATTAACTTTTTGTTTCCAGAAAAATGGCGCAGTACACAATATCGGGGGACAGGAATGTCTGGTTTTGGCAACTAAACGACCCCGGTTTGGAGCAGTACGACTATGTCCAAGATGCTCGGATGTTCTTCATGTCTTGTGACGCGTGGATGCTGGCCAACAACCACTTGGCTGCTGAAGACATCGTGGTTATGGACGCTAAGGATATTACACTCAAGTTCATCACCAAGTTCAACTTATCTGTGGCGAGGAAACTGTCCAAGTATCAAGAGGTAGGTGTATTCTATAATCTGTGGGTACAGTACGTCCGACGGATCTTGGCGAGTCTGAACATAGGCTCCTAGGGGCTGACCTAGGCCTCAAGTCTGTCAGTCAGTCTATTACAATAGTGTCAGAGTGGCCTATCATTGATTTCATAATTGTTGATTTTGACAAGTTTTGGTAATCTGCTATTATAATTGTGTCATTATGATTTTCTAATGGTCAACCACTGACAATCCATTGAAAGAAACGGTAATCTCGTACAGTTGACATTACGGATCTTGAACGGTCGGCGTCAGAGTGGGGATCGCTTTGCGAATTCCATACATTGGCCAATCGTCTTCGTTGTTAGATACATGCAGCAACGCAGTGAACGAATGAGGAGTGATGTCTATGACGCGATGGCGCAGCCAGACAATCACTGACACTCCCCGCCCCCGCGTCGCACTTCGCACCACTAAAGAGACCGAATATTTGACTTCTGCGCAAGTGTTCAAGATCCGTGATGGCAACTGTACTTCATGACAAAGGAATATCTGACGTATGCGGTAATCTGCTAAAATTTTGACAGTTCCTTTGACCTACAATTAGAACTTCATTGTGCAGTCATTTTTTTTTAATAAGTTCGAAATTGTCATTTTACCACTAAATTGATTGCGAGATCATTAACCGATCAATGATCGATAGCAAGTGACGATGGCATCGTCTTGGAATGACCAATTTATAAAATTAGCAAACTTGGGCCCCTGGCTTGCCAAGATCCGTCGTGCGTACTGTAGGTTTATTAACTGCTATTTGAAGAATTAATAATAATATACATACAACCACTGATGTTCTCATACAACATTTATACCACACAACGAAAAACCAGTTTACAATACACAAATAAACAAAAGAAACACATATAAAAACAAAAACTTCACACAGTGCGGTGAGGGGGAACTTGTACTTACATCAATTCAATTCTTTTTTTGTAAAAATTTTGGCTTTTTTTTTTTAGGATTGATATCATTAAATGACTTCTACCACTTCAGAGGGCGTGTTAGCCTTTTAATGACTGAAACTGACACTGTCTTTCAGTTGCCCTTTGCGTTCTAAGGCACACAGTAAACTCTCGGTCATTCCCGCATCCCTAATTTATACTACACTACCTAATATATTATATCGATTATTAAGTACTTACATCATAGCAACATAACTCTAAGGTTATGCTATGCTACTTTTCTAATCTTACCTTATCTTCTTACCAGCCACCGTAGGCGCGAGCTTGCGGACAGTGAGCAATGGGTAGCTCGCTGTCCGGCCGTCCGGTAACAGTCCGGACCAAGCCCAAGTCGTCGACGGCGCGCGCTGTTCCCGCGCGCCTCAAGGAGTTGTCAGCAACAGCAGGGGCCCAGCCGGGTCGAAGCCTACTGGGGCCAGGGTTATCCGAAAGGGCGCTCGAGCCCCGGTATGAAGGCTTGAAGGAACGGGATGGGTTTTTTAGTCAGTAAGAGTCTGACACTATCTCCCGCTCCGCCCAAGAGCGGGGGTTGTCATAAGATGATTTTTCCCATCGAAAAAAAAAAAAAAAAAAACCTTATCTTTGAATGACTTTTAAGCCTTCTCATGAGACTTATTTATGCAAATATGCCCGCGTGGTTAAACCTGCCGGTTTACCAACGCGGCCATATTTGCATAAATTATCGAATTTGGTACACATGTGCCTGAGAGGTTAACTACCTTTTAGTATGCTGCGCTGCAATGCATGGTAAACCTTAACTTTTTGAATGTCTTAAGTTACACAGTTCGACATAAGCAATTGTCTTTCTATTGTGTCTGTAATTACGGCATTCGAAGAGTTAATTTTGCCACAAATGTAACTCCTCTTTGTGATCTCCAGGAAGCCATGCCGATCAGACTAAAGCAGATCCACGTGATAAACGCGCCACCCTTCATAGACAAGCTTTTTGGCCTCATGAAGCCCATGCTTAGGCAAGAAATCACTGAAATGGTACGTATTTTTACGGTTATGTGCTTTTTTTATTTATATAAACTAAGGTGTTAGATAACGGTGGGATAACGGTCATTGATCCTCCTACATTTGATAACATTCTTAATTTAAAAAACGGAAATAAAGACATAAAGATGACTTAAATCATGATCCTTTACATAGTTTACATGATCTAGTGAAAAAAAGGAGTTCATTGTTTGTTTTTCGGGTACCTGCTCAGAGATATTAGGAAAAAGTCAATGTCCTTTTTTCCACGGCTATCCGACACATTCTTATAGTGATATCCCACTTGATGGTAAGCAGTGATGTAATCCTTTATGGTGAAGCGCACTAGTTTATTAAGAATCTATATTCACTCAAGCCTTGAAGATACTTAAATTATAATGACGGGAAGGCCGCAGCAGGCTAATTGTTCCAGTCCTTCGATGTATACGGTATACGGTATAAACGACGAGGTTCAACACTTAGTCCGGACCGTAGAAGTTTCAACAACGTTAGGCCTAACTTACGTTTATGTGGACGATTTAAACATAACTGGTAAAGGGATGGCATTATTTAGGGTGTATAGCAGTTCCATCGCTTACTTGAGATTTTAACACGTCATAGTAAGGACTCTGAAATAATAAGAATATTTGCTAACTTCACAGATCCACTTCCACGTGCCAAAGTCCGAAACGCTGTATAAGTTCATCAAGAAAGAAGACTTGCCACAAGACTACGGCGGCTCCAAACCTTCGATGGATGAGCTGAACAAGAAGGTCGTAGATATTATTATGGAACAAAGGTATGACTGAACTACCTATATTACAACATTAGTTTAGTATATGGGATACCTGAAGTGTCTAGTGAGTGTCATTCTGAATTTCGACAGTTAATTAATTCGACACAGTCTCAATTTCGAAAATCAGTAATTCGACCACTCATTGCTTCGACAAAACATATATTCGACTAGCATTAGTCCGATAGAACCAACTTCGACAACACACACCTTCGAAGCACACTACTTCGAAAGATCCCTTCTTCGACATGCACTGGTTCGACGGATCTCAATTACGACGGATCATAATTACGTTCGACATAATACTGCCCAGAAATGTGATGAAAATAATTGAATTCTGTTTTACTTTGATTTGATTTTGTTCCTGCCTAAGACCAAAATGGGCCATCCACGCAACTGAGGGATTGATTTGCACTTTAACCCAGCTGTTTGCTGGTGCTTGCCCGCTATAACCTGTCGTGACCTATGTTATATAAAGGTTATATATATATATATTTTTTTTTTCACATTTTAGGAAAGCTTACAGACTTATAACATCATAATGACAAGAGTAGGTAATTAATTCATTAAACCCTAAGCGAACGCAGGTGTTCGCGCACCTATTGTCTTTCTATTGTGTCTCTAATTACCACGATTGAAAGGTTAAATTGCTAATTACAAGCTTCCACGACCACAAATAGGTAGGTAGTTATAATGACAAAAAAAAGGTCTACTCGTGTACCTTCACTTAAATCTGTTTAGCCATTTGAGAGTGAAGGAAATACCTACCTAACTAACGAATAATACTAGTGTGATTGCAAACATTGCAAAAAAAGATGGATGATTGTGTGAGGACTGAGGAGTGATATGAAAGAAAAGGGAGTTAGTGATAGTGTGTCGGGTGACAGGACAGAATGGAAGAAAAAAACGTGTTGCACCGATCCCAAATAATGTGGGATAAGGATAGAAAGAGAAGAAAAAGAAGATTGCAAAAATTACAATAACATTGTTTTCTTTTACAGAGAAACGTTTTTGAACGAAAACTTTTGGAAAACGGAGAAAAAGGGGAAGAAAACAAAAGAAGCCACCTTTAGATCTTTAGATATAGACTAATTTTTAATACCTACCTACTTTTAAAATTATACATGACAATATTTAGCATTAAATAGGTAATAAGTAGGAGTTTTGACGAGATTTTTGATTTTGATTTTTCCGAGTGAAGTTCAGCGGCTGTATTAATTATTAGCAAATTGATTCATAATGGATATTGTGATAAAATTGATGTAGTTTTATATTTCAAGTGTCTCTACACAACTGGACGATGGAGCTGAGAATTTTATTATAGTATTATTGACTGCTGCAGTGAAGTTTGCCGACTTCGTTGAGTAGATCCATTTGCTGTAAATTACTGCAAAAATATTACTTAGAATATTACATCCGTATTTTAGTGGTTCTAGAATGTGTTTTTTTTTGGTTTTGGCTTCGCATAGATTGTATACCAGCATATACCAGTAGTACCACAAAGTATTTAGTACTTTTTTTTTCAGTCACTATGAGGAGTCAAAGTGACTGCAAAAAAAACTAAATACTTTTATTAGTTCTAAAAGTTAGGCCCGTGCCTTAGATGGACGCCAGGGTGTTGCTGCTAGTTCGTGCAGCCAAAAAATTGCATGCAGTTCTTTTTTATTAACGTGGATAAACATCTAATGACTTTTACTCCCTCTAGGTTGGATAGTGAGGGCGTGTCAGGCTTTTGACAGTTGCCCTTTACGCCCCAGGATTACGTGTAACGCTTTCACGAATGCAGCTCTATAGTGTATTTATATACAGGGTGTAGGGGACAGGTCTCTGCAAACTTTAAAGGCTTGCTCAGTAGACGAAACTGAACAACCTTCCACAAGATTTTTTTTCCGGAAACGTAAAATAGTATCGGCCTCTCCATACAAACTGTTTGTTTATGGTTTTGGTATGGAGAGGCCGATATTTTTTTGATTCCGGTAAAAAAAAAAACGTATAGAAGGTTATTCAGTGTCGTCTACTGAGCAAGCCCTTAAAGTTTGCAGAGACCTGTCCCCTACACCCTGTATACACTTGGGCACTGTTGGTCACACAGTCAACCATACATTTTTTTGACTTCATGAACTCGCCGTCATGGCGTCCCAATGAGGAACGGATGCGAAGCGTTCGAGGCCAAACCAAAAAAAGTAGGTACTAAGTATAACTTCGATTTTACTACACCTGTAATATGTGATCTAAGTTTGTAAACCATCTTTGATTTTGGACTTACCGTTAAGGTTTCTTTTGTGTACCGTAGATTTTCACTACAAGTACCTTTGTTTAATTAAGTCAGCACAAATGATAGCCAAAGCCTTATTTTGGATAAGTACGTATACAATTATTAAAAAAAAAGGTTTTTGTCTTTACAAAGTCGCTTTATAAACCACGCAACAGATTTCAATGCGGTTTTCGCTGATATAAAAAGGATGGTTTCTCTATAAAATTTGTTCCTTAGCGAAACCGGGGCGGTTCATAGTTAATAATACATGTAATCACCCACGACGCTGTGTGTGGCATGCTGATTAGTGCTGGGCTACATTACTACGGCGCAGCGTCTGTAACGCCGACCTGTGTTGAGTGGATGCTTATCATTTGATACTGTATCTAGATCTCAATACAGCTCTTATCTTATCTATCTGCACGACGTTGCAACATGCCACAGTCAGGCGCCGCATTGTTTCACGTTAACGACGCTGCGCCGTTTCGCAATAACGACTCTGCACCGTTTCCCGTTAACGACTCTGCGCCGTTTCGCGATAATAAAGCTGCACCGTTTCGCGATAATGAAGCTGCACCGTTTCGCGATAATGACGCTGCACCGTTTTGCGATAACGATTCTGGACCGTTTTGCGATAACGATTCTGCACCGTTTCATGTTAATGATGCTGCGCCGTTTCATATAAACGACGCTCCGCCGTGGTACTGTAGCCATGCTTTTACTCTATAAGATTCAAAATGCACAATTTCTTACTCTTTTTTTTAATTATGTAAGCATACAAGTAGCTGGCTGTGTTATTATGTCTGTGCCTTATTGTTTGTGTATTTATTAAGAATCGAATTTAATTAGTTAAAACAGGTGTGCCTCGCAATCAGCCAGGGTCTTGAGAATTTAATGTATAAACGTTATCGGTGTGGTTTTATTAATATAAAATTTGATTAAATAAGTAATACAGGTCAATCACGTGTAAAAAGACGTAATTTATTAACATCTAAATACTTAATAACAGAGTTTTAATAATAAATTAACTTTTTGAGCCCCAACCTATTCCGAATGCTATGTCCTAAGTAATGTATTTTTATACATTAATGCTAAATTAGATATTGTCTTCTAATGCAGTCATGGCGTAGAGGGCTCAGAAACATTTGTCTTCTATACAAGACCATGGCGCTTAAAATGTTAAGAATAGGCAGAGAATAAAATATAGAGCCTACAATATTTTGAATTGCTTATTTTTACTTGTGACGTGACTATACACATACCTATTTTTTTTTGTGATTTTCTTAATGGCAAAAAATAACTGCAACTTTGCTAAGTATGTTTTGATACCTACTTAAAATAAAAATAATAGTTATAAAAATATCATGCAGGTATTTTATGAGTAGGTATAAGTAATTTTATACAAAGACATGTTGAATTGTTAAAAATTGTGAAAAAATGGCTGTAGTAGGTAGGTGTATATTTTAAAATTAAAACATTCCATTACTTGTTATGGGTAAGATAAGAGTATTTTGTACAAAAATAATCTTATAAATATAATAAGAAAAGAAAATTGCGAAACGTGTTTTTTTTTTTAATTTTTACTTACTGTAATTATTACTTTTAGTTATTGTGACTAATAGGTAATGGGGTGGGTGGTAGGGTGTGGAGGTATTGATGATGTCTACTATGTCCAGCATATTTTGATGAAATGTGTCAAAAATCAGACGTGTAGGGGGTTATTGACAAGATTATGTAATATCAATAAAATCGATCTAGACACAGACACGAGAAGTGATACTTCATAACTACAGTTATATTTGATATGGCAATATGCCTTTAAACCATTAAATCCACCAAAAGAACCAAAAAAGCCAAAAAGGCTCTTTGGACGCCACTTGATTGAACTGTTGAGCTTTTCCACCAAAGATGTTCGCGGTTTTCGAGGCGAGCGTGAAGAAAATCTACCACTTTATTTTCCTAGCCAGAAATCTTAGGGCACTATCATACTAGCGGTTTGCGAGCGGCTGCGGGGAGGCGCAAACACGCCGCGGATGCAAAGCGAAGACGTCGTGGACGGAAATTCGCAACGTTTTCCACGCTTAGTTTTAGCAAGTTAACGACGTACAATATACTCAGTAACAAAATGGTTTCTGACGAGGAGATACTGCTGTTGGCTTTGCTACTCTTTGCCGGATCTCGTTGCGCGCCGGTAACGTATTCGTTGCGTCACTGTCGTCGTGCACCCGCTCCGCTTTGAGTACGCTCGCTATCCGCTAGTATGATAATGCCCTTAGGTAACACTTTTTAAACTTGACACTCTCCATTGTCTAAATGCATAAATCGTGCGAAGTCAAAAAAAAGAATATTAGTCAGTAGGAATACTTACCATGGGTTATATCGTGGGTTATAATAATAGGTAGATGATACTCTTAGGTAATTCACCAAGTGGGTACATCAGCTCAACCGAATTTATCGCGTTTTGCCGATTTGTTGCTACCAATTATTTCGGAATAATCTAGGAGTTTACCACAACACAACACAAAAAGATGATTGCCGTGCGGTTTTGTTGAGGTTTGAAATATCTGAACCATGTTTATAGCAATTTTAGACATCTATCTAGGTTACAAGTATGTATTGTTAGCTGGGTCTAGGCAGGGGTGCCATGTAATGTAAAATATACCTACTAGATAAAATCAAAAAGTGATCAAAAGATTTTCAAGCAATTTTCATTAATAGATAGAATGATCATGAGGAAGGTATAAGTATACAATACATGCATATTATTATTACAATAGAGAGAAGCTAAGAATTTCAAATATTAGTAACGTCCGTGCGAAGTTGGGGCGAATCGGTAGTATTTAATCAACGAGCATATTTATTATATATTTTAATAATATTTTTTTTTCTTCTTAGGTTCCGTACCTCAAAAGTAAAACACGGAACCCTTCTAAGCTCTTCCGTCTGTCTGTCTTTATACCAAGACCCTTTATCTCGAGAACGCGTGGACGTATCGAGTTGAAAATATAACCATATACTTAAGTCTGCGGTCCCTTCAAGCTGTGAAAACATCCAGCTTCTAAGTTAACGAATAAAAAAGATACGGCCGTTTATGTCGCAAAAAACATATATTTTAATAGTCTCAAGGATCGAAATTCATAGAGTCCCGTTGACCTAGAATACTGAAATTTGGCACAAAGCAAGGTCTTATAGCACAGGTATAGGAAAACATCTGAAAACAGTAAATTGTTGTTACT
This sequence comes from Mythimna albipuncta, assembly GCA_929112965.1. NCBI lineage: Eukaryota > Metazoa > Arthropoda > Insecta > Lepidoptera > Noctuidae > Mythimna > Mythimna albipuncta. The sequence goes on from OV815973.1 coordinate 8,626,649, forward strand.
GAGGTCACAATAAAAAATTGCAGTTCGTTAAAATTTTCGAGACTCCATTCGGGAATTGTAGTTTGCACGGAGCCCTCAGTGCGTGAGTCCGACTCGCACTTGCCTAGTTTTTTAATAATAATCCACAACTATCACACAACGCCGTCTAGTCCCAAGCTAAGCAGAACTTGTATTATGAGTATTAAACAACTGATAAACTTGTATAATTCTAAATATGTACATCTTAAAGATAAATTACACCCAGACACAGAACAAATGATCATGCTCATCAAACAAACATTTTTCCTCCTAATCCTCTTCTAACCTAACCTAACCTAACCTAACCACTAGACCAACTGAATTGTTATAGAACTGTTCAGTTGAACGAGGCTCCTAGCTAATTAGCCAATTTCCAAGCTGGACACACTTCCTCAACAATCCTTAACAGTAAGTAAAATCCATACAGCAAAACAATGCATAATTTATTGACAATGTATGACGTAGATACTACATATTTGAATCATGAAAGTGCTTACAATTTATTATTTGTTCTGACTGAACTGATGCCCGTTGTTTTGTTAGGAGACTTTAATCTTGAATCGGCAACAGGGGACGTTAGAGACGTTAAAGGCCTCAGTAGGCCCATAAGTTACACGTGGAACCACGATCTTCGCAGGGTGGTTGGCAGAAGGAATGTTATGGATATAAAACAACAACAGCGAAGAAATTGTCGATGAAATTATTAAGTGTCGAAATAGGTTGCCATGATATACCCGCGAAATAATTTATTAAGTTTTATCAAATCAATATAATGGCCAATCTAAGTTTCTCAAAAAAACGTCATAATTGAAAACTAAATTGACTAGATTTTTTACGATGATAGTAATAATAAGTAAATCATGGCTCAGTTTTCTTTTTTGCTGGCTTGGCTTCATGTCTTTTGGCTAAATTGAACAATTAATATTACCACTAATATATTTTTTTTTTGAGTAACCTAATACTTAAACCAAACTATCCGAAACTTATTTTGGTTTTGGTAACAGAACTCCACAACCTCCTTTGTTGGCACCACCTGGATGAGAATAGCTGGGAACGAGAATCAAGTAGTATTTTAAGTAATTCGAAAGGCGCTTCACAGATTAGATGTTATGTAACTACAGCCTATAAGCATATACACCACTAGTTTTTAATTAGTACAAATACTTAAAGGGCTTATTAGAAAAGGTCTTGCTATTATTTAAGTAAAGAGTCAATAAATAATATTCGTAAACAGCAAAGTTATTAGCGTTTATTTATGTCCCAAAATGTCACTCAATTTATGGAAATATTGTACTGTACTGTTGTAGGCTATTGATTAAAAATGAAAAAAAACCGGCCAAGTGCGAGTCGGACTCGCCCATGGAGGGTTCCGTAGCAGCAAGTAACATAATATAAAAGTTCTTGTAGTTCGTTGTAACTTTGATCGATGTTTTAGTAATAGTACATATATTTTTCTAGATTCTGACTTATTAACTTACTAGATCTCGTTCAAACCAATTTTCGTTGGTAGTTTACATGGTAATGTACATCATATATTTTTTTTAGTTTTATCATTCTCTTATTTTAGAAGTTACAGGGGGGGGGGGACACATTTTACCACTTTGGAAGTGCCTCTCGCGTAAACTATTCAATTTAGAAAAAAATGATATTAGAAACCTCAATATCATTTTTGAAGACCTATCCATAAATATCCCACAAAACTCAAAATTATTTTTTTCATCAAACCCGTATGGGTTTGATGAAAAAAATAATTTGGGTTTCAGTTCTAAGTATATACCCCCAAAATTTATTCCTTTTTTCTATTTTTGTGTAAAAATCTTAAAGCGGTTTATATAATACATCTACTTACTAAGTTTCAACAGTATAGCTCTTATAGTTTCGGAAAAAACTGGCTGTGACATACGGACGGACAGACAGACAGACAGACAGACATGACGAATCTATAAGGGTTCCGTTTTTTGCTATTTGGCTACGGAACCCTAACAATGGTAAAACACTGCACATAGTGTTTTCTAGTTTCTAGCAATTATAAGTAATAAATACCAATTTTCGTGGACAATTTGGGATTTCTTTTTTTTTTTTACTTTTGACTATGTGCATTATAAACATGATCAGTAACGGGTACAGATAACCAAATTTTTTTTTATAGATACTAATTAAAAAATAGGGGTGTATCTATAATGTAATAAAAATAAAGGAATCTAATACTTAGAGGCAGGTGATGATGATCGTACGAGTATATTACCTACTTCATTATAAACAAGATCGTACAACTATAAAATGGGGCCATTAAAAGTCGAACTATTAATACGGATATCTAGACAAGACAAAATGTCGTATCGTAAATAAAATAAAAATAACTAATGAAGATACACCAAATAATCATTGACGGTGTTAAATGTCAATTTGTTAAATGTCAATAACAATTTTGGTTGGTAGACATGTATCGGTAGATTTTTGCGACAATATATTTAGAATGAGGGGTTTAACCAAGAAAGATAATCCGTAGGGCAGTGGTGCAGTAAACTGTTGGCCAGTAGCGACCTGAGGACCTTCAAATTCTTGTTCTTGCCTTTATTGGCTGGCCGTACAGGTACCGGCACGGATCTTGAGCGCTGACTTGTATTTGAAGTCGCGCGGACTTGAAAGAGAAGTAAAGTATTGAGTCTAGTGAGACGCGGGAGCTTGGAGTACATCTTTGTAGTTACAGTGATTGGCTCGACGATGTGTACGTTGCGCAAATTGATCCTCACTCTTTCGCCGAGCGCTCAAGATTCGTGCCGGTATCCATAAAGAACATTGACGAGTAAGGAAGCTCACACTAGTAAGATGTTGATAGGGATCATGGTTATACTTGTGGAATAGTCCTGGAAACCAGATTCCTGAGTAGTTGCCAGCTTTTTTAAAGAAACATACCTTGTTTTTTTTTTTTAAATCATTACAAAATATGTAGTAACTTTGAGGAAATTCTGAAAAATTGTTAGGGAAAGGGATGTATATAGACTATTATAGACCTACGTTAAGCTCTTTATCTATTCGACTTATGTACAATTGTAATTATTTATATATGCATTTGTGATTTTAAGACCTTTCTAACTAATAATTCTATGGACATTCTTTTTTAGTCCGAAATAAATGTATTTTATTTATTTATTTCTTCACCAATTATATCTCAGTCTAACTCAATATTATTTGGGTAGAACTCATTGGCTACATTTATCATCAACACCGCACCTTACATGGCGACTCTGTCAAAGGAGACAGCGCGCGATTCGCGAGTGTGAGAAGTTCGACCAATGTTAGTTCAATGTCACAATGATCTTAAACGCGAAACATTTGTGACAATGAGACCAATAAATATTTATTTTGATTCACCTAAGTTAACGTTTCACAGTACTTGATCTCGTTCTAATGAAGAGTTGCTTTTTCCAGACATTTATTTTAGAGTCTTCTCCTCTCATAACACCATAATCAGCCTTACATTCTATAATGCACAATATTAATAAAAAAGTTTAAACCAATGGTGGTCTAGGCTTGGCAGGTATATTTGGATTTGGTTTCTTGGTACTCACAAAACTTTGAAACTAAGTAAAAATGTTGGGAGTGATCTTAGCTCAAAAATTCTAGCTGGCCGTTAGGGACCGGTTAATTAAACCTTTTTAACTGAAATGGCGTTAGTGGTTGATTGTATAGAGAAGTTGAGAAAGAAAAGAACGTAAGATGTAGGTATCCTATGCTCTTTAGGTGAGCGTAATGAGTACCAAACTGCGTTTCGATAACGTACGAGTATTCTGTACGTGTATGGCAGTTTATTTATAAGTTTAAGTCTTATCTTTGTACAGCAATAAAAATATCGTATTTTGCGTAGGTACTATATTGTTTATCTATAAAGTAAAATTTACCAAAATATAGTAGAGGCGGTAACCCTAGTCCTAGTATGTATAAAAACTTTGGTAGCAAATTAAGTTTGATCACATATGTATGTCTATCATAATATATTGTGATGCATATGGGACGCACGATTATTCGAAAAACTCACCTTGGCCCTTGAACTCAAAGAGAAACTGAAAGAACAAGGTTTTATTCAGTGAAAGACCGACACTCCTTGCTTCTCCTACCGCGGGAGAAGTTATTTGATGATTTAACAAAGGTCGGCCCAAACCGAGGTTGTTAGAACCTTTTATAATTCATGAGAAATGGCTCATCGACGATTTTTTCGTTTCTTGTGGCAGCCCGCCGACTAACTCAATATTATGAATTTAGATAATAAAATGGACAACTGAAGATGAGCCACTAGACTTTTCCGCGATACGGCAAAAGCTTCTGCGCTAATAAAACAGAAGATTTTGTTTCGTGGGAGTCGCTTAACGCTCAGCCTGATAAGCAATTACTTATGTAATAAATAGTGGCGGGGACGAGCTCACACACTTTTTCGCACCAGTGCGAAAAACAGTAAATTGGGTGCCTAAAAGCGGGTTTTCGAGTAAAATATAGCGATGGCGTTTCTAGTCGCTCGCGAGTAGGCGACCACTTCGAGGTCTGTGATGAAAAGAAACATTCATAGACAGACAACGGAACGATCCCTCGTCCTCATCTCAGTAAGGAACTCTAAAAATGAACACTACAGTGTAATAAAGTTAATTGCTGTCATTAATTCGGTTTAGGTACAGCAACTCTAACTATATCTACATACAGTTGAACAACTAGTTATGTGGTAGTTATTTATAGTATCCATATATTTATAAAAAATTAGAATGTAACAATGTAGGTAGATGATCAGTAGTTAGATATTTATTTCCACTACGTACCTACTAATTACCTAGTGCAAATAAGTATAACCTACGATCTTGTATGAGAAATGATTATTCTTTTTCTCAACGTTTCTTTCATGAGGGTAAGCCCTGAAAGAATTGTATTAGTATCATTTGCTTTTATTCTGTACCTATCTGTGTATTCGTAGTGCAACTATGTATTATGGTAATGGTTAGGTAACATATATCTACAACTATAGTATATTCTAAACTCAAAACACGTGTCTAGTATTTACAATCGAATCTATGTACAAAAATTCATAACTGTATCATGAAAAATCACGAAGTTATAAGCTTGTTATGTTGCCTGGTTGTCCTTAAATATACATGGTCACCGGGCCATCCGGGGACTTAGGGGTTGTTTTGCTTCCACACTCAGGTGTGCGCTGGCGCCTAATGTCCGTTACGAGCGCGAGATAGTGTCAGACTCTTACTGACTAAAAGACCCACCCCGTCCCTTCTAGGCTTCATACCGGGGTTCGAGCGCCCTTTCGGATAATCCCCAGTGACCTGCCGTGACCTAGATACTTAGTGGCGGTGGTGTCCAACTTGTGACCTTTTTAGGGTTCCGTAGCCAAATGGCAAAAAACGGAACCCTTATAGATTCGTCATGTCTGTCTGTCTGTCTGTCTGTCTGTCCGTCCGTCCGTCCGTATGTCACAACCACTTTTTTCCGAAACTATAAGAGCTATACATTTGAAACTTTGTAAGTAGATGTATTCTATGAACCGCATTAAGATTTTCACACAAAAGTAGAAAAAAAGCTATAAATTTTGGGGGTCCCCATACATAGAACTGAAACTCAAAAATTTTTTTTTTATCAAACCCATGCGTGTGGGGTATCTATGGATAGGTCTTCAAAAATGATACTGAGGTTTCTAATATAATTTTTTTCTAAACTGAATAGTTTGCGCGAGAGACACTTCCAAAGTGGTAAAATGTGTGTCCCCCCCCCTCTAACTTCTAAAATAAGAGAATGATAAAACTAAAAAAAATATATGATGTACATTACTATAAAAACTACCAACGAAAATTGGTTTGAACGAAATCTAGTAAGTAGTTCTTTTTTAATGCGTCATAAATCGAAAAAAATACACTATTATTAAAACATCGATCAAAGTTACAACACATAACAAGAACTTTTATATTATGTTACTTGCTGCTACGGAACCCTTCATGGGCGAGTCCAACTCGCACTTGGCCGGTTTTTAAACATTTTTGGGGAACAACATGACATGTTGTTCCCCAAAAATTGTAGTGTAAAAATGATTGGAAAACCTTCAGTTACTGATTTTGAACCAACTATCTTCACGTTTTGCATATACTAAAGTAAAAATAATGTGGTGTATTTAAAAAGTAGACAAATCTCACCGGTGGTATCGGGAACAGGGTCCAAGCTACAGGTCAGGGCTCCATGGAAAGGAACTTCCTCACAAAACGAACCGTCAGGAATACCACTTTCAGAATCAAGCCCTTGATCCAGTCGCCCATCGCGAGCCTCCTAAGGTTATGATCGAGGCTCTTGGCTGACTATCGGTACAATGATCGCCGCCGTACCGCCGTATCCACATCCCGCATTATTTTTTTAATAATCTTTATGTCAACACAAGCTCCGAAAATAATTAAAAAATAATGACGTTTGACTTTTTCTGTGATTAACGATGATCAAATAATTATAAACAGAACAACTTTATAAAACTTTGAACAATATAAGTATTATTAAACTGTTTACAAGCAATACATGCTTGTAGACGTGTTCTTTGATCCGTACCTACCTAACTCATAATTTACATATCTAATTTCTGGTCCGCTTTGTAGCTAACTAGTCTACCTACAATATGAACCTAAAAACCTAATGGTATAGAAATATTTCCAAAAAAAACTATGGTCATCAGGACTCGTTTGATTTATTTGACTATTCAAAAGTGCCTGCAAATGGTCTATTTGAAATAAATGATTTTGACTTTCGTATCTTTAGTCTATTTTTGTCTTCTCGGCTCCCAAAACAAGATAAGCCTTCTTCTGCGAAGCAGTAATTCCTTGCCGGAATCTGTGTTTCCTGTTGGCTACAACCCGAGAATCTTTAAGTCAAGAGTGAATAGGAGCCCAGCAGGGTCGAAGCCTACTGGGGCCAAGGGTCTGCTTGTCCGTTGGAGTCCCCGGTACGAAAGGCAATGAAGGAACAGAAATGGGTTTTTAGTCAGTAAAGGTAAAACTATTTCCCGCTCCGCCCACGAGTGCGGAGATCTCATTGATGATTTTCCAACCTACAAAAAAAAACTTATCCCAAACTTTTGCTTCCTTGATACAATATATATGCGATCTCGACCTCTACAAGTGAGTACGAGTTTTGTGAACAAGTAGATCATTTTGAATACAATAAAACCCAACCAAAAATTATTTGTAAGAAAAAATAGTTTACGATTTATTGTAAACGGATTCAGCACCCTTTGAGATATTGAAACATTTATAATATAATATTTAATTCATTAAACCCCAAGCGAACGCTGGCGTTCGCGCACCTATTGTCTTTCTATTGAGTTTGTAATTTCCACGATTGAAAGGAAAGGTCACAAGTTGGACACCACCGACACTAAGTACAACACAGGTCACGGCAGGTCATAGCGGGCATTACACGCCAGCAAACAGCTGGGTGCAAGTGCAAAACAACCCCTCAGTCGCCTGGATGTCCCGGTGACTATGTATTTTTGCTGACACAACAAGTTTATAACTTTGTGATTTTTCAGGATACAGATATGAAATTTTGTACATAGATTCTTTACATAAAAACAAAAAAGTATATGCGAAACCTGAACTACACACGTGTTTCAGGTTTCGCATATACTTACCAAAAACGCGCACTTTTTGGTAACGTTCCGTCACTGGTTAGGTCCAGAATTCAGAAGGCTTAAAGTCACCCAAAGGGCAATGGAAAGGGTTGTGCTCGGGGTTTCCTTGCGTGATCGAATCAAGGAGGAGGGACCGGCGCAAGAGGTTGTTGCCGGCGATCAACCTCGCGAGGACACGACGGTGCTCCATTCAAGCGGGGCACACCTCCACCATATGCTCCACTATGTCCTCCGGGTGAATGTGCGATGCGTTGACCGCTTGATCAAACATTTGATATTTTGAACGCTTGACATATTGAGTATTCGATTTATTAACCATTCGATATTATGAACGTTCGAGTATTTAGGTGTGTTTAGAACGCGATTCAAATTCAAAATGTTTTAGTTACGGATTCCTAACTAGATGGCGTTGACAGTCAAATTAGAAGTCGCTATTAAGATTCTCCGCCATCTGGTTAGGGTCCTGCTAATAAAGTTCAATATGAGAATAAAAATTAGTTCAATATCTAGTACTAAGTTGTTTCATTTTATACTCAACTTTACTTAGATACACTTAAAGATCAAATTCATAGTACTGGCTGACCATCCGCCGCGTTCGGTACTCGACATTGGTCCTTCGAGCCGGATAAATAACCGTTTTTTGAGTTCGTGCGCGGCCCGGTCCGCCTGCCCGTGTACTCGCAGTGGATTGCTGCAGCAAGAGTACTCGGTCCCCTGCATCGGCAGCAACAGCTCTGTCCAGCAGTGTTGTGGACGAGCTCAGCAACAGCGGCAGGAGGAAAGTGGTGACCAGAGGGCGCCACTTGCAACCAGATCAAACGGAAGGTGATCGTACACGTCACCTCCGCAGTTCATCGTGTCGTCACAAGGAGGACGTCACACCCCCCAGTTCAACGTGACGTTAGAAGACTGACGTCACATCCAAAAGTTCAACTTGTCGCCACCAGGGCGTGCCAGGAACATCGTGTTGTAAGTGAAGTGCAAATTGTGAGTACATTTTATATCATATACAAAGGAAGTTAATGACAAACAATTTTGAACTTTATTTCTTCCAAGAGTTTAACTTAGACATTTTTTCAAGAATTTTGGACTTGTAGAATTTTAAGTAAATTTTAAGACTTAGAATATTTCCCTTAGATTTGTTTTGTATTGTTTAAGTTTAGTTAAGGACTTAGAATAGTTTTAAAAAAAAACGACGGAACGGGGAACCTATGCCCGATTTCCGACAGATTTTAGTTATATTTAAAACACTTGTAAAATTTTACGCAACTTTTTAGGACATAGAATAATTTTGTCAATATTATATTTGTATTTATGTCAAGTATTTAAATTGTTTTCCCGTTAAGAATTGTCTCAAAGATGGAGGGATTAATTAACGTACTAAAAGGCTCTCATAATGTTATTATTAAAGGATTAGCAAATTTCAAAAAAAGCCCTAAAGAAAGATTAACGATTGAATTCATTGAAACTAGGCAAGAATTGTTAGAAAAGGATTGGGATTCGTTTAAAGAAACCAATACTAAAATTTATCAAAACTTAAAATTAGATGTTAGTACAGATCAAAAGGTTGCTGACATTTATGATACAACCGAAGACACTTATATAATGTATAAAAGTTTGTTAAAAACAACACTTAATAAAATTAGGCCAAAGGAATCAGTACAACCCAGTGATCATTCTTCTAACAGTTCATTTAAGTCAGCAAGTTCATTCGTTAAATTACCAAAGATTACCATTCCAATATTCTCTGGAAAATATGGAGAATGGACAACATTTCGTGATCTGTTTATGTCATTAGTGCACAAAAATGAATCGTTAGATAACGTACAAAAGCTACACTATTTAAAAAGTCATCTTTCGGGTGAAGCTGATCAGTTAATACGGAATACACCAATAACGGATGCAAATTATAGTCAATGCTGGGATTTATTAGACAAGAGGTATAGCAACAAAAGATATCTCGCCAATTGCATATTGAAAAGGTTATTTGGAATAAAACGTATGCAAACTGAGTCAGCAACTTCATTAAAAGAACTCTTAGATACCACCAGTGATTGTTTAAATGCGTTGTCAAATTTAGGCATAAATGTGAGTACATGGGATGTTATCATTATACACATCGTGACGTTTAAATTAGATGTTGAAACGCGTAAACAATGGGAATTATGCGTCAGTGGTAGCATTTCCAATGATTTTCCCACTATTGATCAGTTCAAATTATTCTTGGAACAACGATTCCGCGCATTTGAGTGTATAGAACCAAAAAAGGGTTCTGTTAACCAAATCAATAACAGTTCAAATTATACGCCTAAGATAATGCTTGCCACAAACTCATCATCACACATGAAATGCGAATTCTGTTCAGAAATCCACAAGCTTTGTTTTTGTAAAAAGTTTGCAAACCAGTCGCTTGATGCTAGACGTGAATTTGTACGTAAAAACAGAATATGTTTTAACTGCTTAGGTAGCAACCACACAGTTACAAGCTGTAAAAAGGACACTAGTTGTAAAATTTGCCAAAAGCGCCACCATTCACTGTTACATATTAACCAAGACCAAAACTCTGAAGCAATGCCAGCTGCTGATAGTGTTAGTCCTTCGACTAGTACTAATCAGATAGTTACTTGCTTGTCAACAGGGAAGGTACCCAAACCCAGACAAGTTTTATTAGCCACTGCGCTAATAAAAGCTGAGTCAAAGACGGGTGGATACCAAACAGTGCGAGCCTTACTTGATCAAGGTTCGCAAGCTTGTTTCGTTACAGAAGCAGCAGTTCAACTTCTCAACCTGAAAAAGATTCCAATTCAAGGGTCTGTTTTAGGATTAGGAGACAATAGGTCAACCATGACAAAGTACATGGTACAAATAACGATTAAGTCTCGCGTCGAATTTAGTTTTAAGTTTACGTTTAATGCTTACGTTTTAAGCAAGATCACCTCTTACTTACCAGAGCGAAGCTTAAACTCAGAAGCTTTCGATTGGTTAGAGGTCAACAATCTGTTTTTAGCAGATCCAGAATTCAACACACCCAACAAAATCGACATTCTGTTGGGTGCCGATGTTTATAGCTGTATTATTAAGGAAGGTTTAGTTAAGAGTCCTTCTGGTAGTCTTATAGCACAGAATACTAGATTAGGTTGGGTCCTGTCAGGTGCAGTGAGCCCTGAAAGTAAAAGCACAAATAAAATTAGCGTAATGCATTGCATGGTACATGTAGATGATATGTTAAAGAAATTTTGGGAAATTGAAGAGCATATTAGTACTAAAAAGATATTTACACCAGAGGAGAAGAAATGCGAAGAGCTTTATTGTGAGACTACTAAGAGAGATAGTGATGGTAGATATATAGTCAGGTTACCTTTCCGAGACGAAGATCCTCCTTGCAAGTCTGGAAATTCACGTGGCATAGCTAAATCTAGATTTCAAGCATTAGAGAGAAGATTAGCAAAGAACAAAGAGTTAAAAGAAAAATACACAGAAGTAATACATGAATATTTACAGTTAGGTCATATGAGGCACGTGAAGAAAGATGATAGCAAAAGGGAAGAAGCAGTATATCTACCACATCATGCAGTCATTAGGGATGACAAGACCACGACTAAAGTAAAGACTAAAGTTCGTGTTGTTTTCAACGCCTCTGAAAGGGACAAAACAAGAGAACAAATAAAAATACAGAACAATGAACTAGAGAAGATAGAACACAAAGAAGAGAAAGGGTTAGAAATTAAATTAGATAGTACAATAAAAATTTTGGGACTTACCTGGAACCGCAACGAAGATACCTTCCAGTACTTGGTGAATCTTCCACCTCTGACGACTGCACCTGTAACTAAAAGGACAATTATTTCGGACATAGCCCGATTGTTCGACCCACTAGGTTGGTTAGCTCCTAGTGTGGTTTTAGCAAAAACATTCATCCAAAAATTATGGCTTGCAGGTGTTAGTTGGGATGAAGAACTGAACATTGACTTAATAAAAGAATGGGTTTCTTACCGTGAAGAGCTGTCACTACTTAGCAAAGTTCGGATACCTCGTTGGCTTGGAACGAAGTCGCACGACGATCTTGAGCTGCATGGCTTCAGTGACGCCTCCAAAACCGCGTACTCAGCCGTGATTTATTTGCGGCTAGTAGATTTTGTAGGCAATGTTCATGTTTCGTTGTTGGTTGCAAAAACTAGAGTAGCCCCAGTCAAACAAATTAGTATACCTCGTCTAGAGTTATGTGGAGCAGTTCTACTGTCAAATCTTTTAATAGAAACAGCCGATGTTCTGAATATTTCTAGCGATAATATCAAGGCCTGGACAGACTCCACTGTCGTGTTGGCTTGGCTTAACAGCCATCTAAGCAGACGGAAGACGTTTGTGGCGAATCGCACCTCGGAAATATTGACCACGATGATAGCATCTCAATGGTTTCATGTAAAAACCAAGGACAACCCAGCAGACTGCGCCTCACGAGGTATTTTACCTAGTGCATTGATAGATAATCGTTTATGGTTTTCCGGACCATCATTTCTAACTGAAAGAACAATAGTCTATAAAAGGTCAAATGATTTGAATATCGACTTAGAACAAATAACAGAAACACACATTGCTGTAGTGCCAGAGCTTTCAATGTTCAAGCGGTATTCGTCATTACAAAAATTAGTTAGGGTAATTGCCTATTGCAGACGGTTTTTAAGGAATAACACCTTTAAACATAGTTATTTACAAAAATTAGAACAAGAAGCATCGCTAGAATGTTAAGATAAGACAAACACAAAAGGATATATTTACAGTAGAATATTTACATTTACAGGACAAAAGTTATTTACAATTAAAATCTAGTAAGCTCAACTCACTCTGTCCATATCTCGACGATACAGGCTTTATCAGAGTTCGAGGTAGACTTTAGAAAGCTCCTTTGAGTGAAGACGATTGGACGCCAAGTCGTTGGATGTTAGGTTGCGTATTAGAGAAGCATCCCGGTGCTGATAACATCACCCGTGTAGTCACATTACGCACTAAATCCTCTATTATTAAGAGGCCAACATCCAAACTTTGTATTTTACCAGTTGAAGATCACTGAATTTATTTATGTTTGTTATGTCACATTGTTATTTTAGTAGCTTAGCCAAATAAGAAGTTTAAGGTTTTCAAATGTTAGTTATTAAGATTTATTGTAGTACATGTTTTTAATTTAAAGCTTTAGATCAAACCTGAGATCAAATACATGTCAGATCCAGGATTTAGTTCAAGAAGGACATTCCTTCAGTAACGTCCTTGGTGAGCGGTATGTTTAGAACGCGATTCAAATTCAAAATGTTTTAGTTACGGATTCCTAACTAGATGGCGTTGACAGTCAAATTAGAAGTCGCTATTAAGATTCTCCGCCATCTGGTTAGGGTCCTGCTAATAAAGTTCAATATGAGAATAAAAATTAGTTCAATATCTAGTACTAAGTTGTTTCATTTTATACTCAACTTTACTTAGATACACTTAAAGATCAAATTCATAGTACTGGCTGACCATCCGCCGCGTTCGGTACTCGACAAGGTGTTCGATTTAAAGTGGTCGATTTGGCATTCGATTCGGCATAGTACACCCGATTAATTCAGACGCGGGCGAAGGCCCGTCAGCGAGCCCATTTCTTTTTCTTTTTTAAATTCGAAAATTGACAGCCACTGTCGCCAGTGTTCGACCATTTTATTTTGTCGCTTACCATTAGCTGAAATAGTGGTCAAAACACGAGCCTATCAGTTATAAAAAAACCCTCGTTGTTAAAGAGGCCCCATGGACGAAGGGCCGCTTCGCCCACGCTTAGGTACGCTACTGTGTATTGATATACCACCCAGGAAACGAAGTGTAGCTGCTGAGACTGATTTAGTTGTACTCAAGTGGGTACTTGGAGTTTCTATAAAAGGTGAAGATGACCACTGTTGTATAAGTGTGACGCATTATATGGCCAACCAGGCCTAAAAGATGGATTCTAACATTGTAAATAGGTATACGTAGTTCAGGTAAGTTATCAGTATAAAAATGACTTATCTCACGATGCAACCATTTCGTATACCTATTCAAAAATGCAAAACACGTTTTTATCTTGAATTCGGTTAGATTGGGATTTTGATCGAGGAAATGCCAACAAGTCTATTGATAACAAACCAAAATTGGTATCCTTTTTTTTGAAATCTTGTTTTATTATTTTCTTGCTTCCAAATTATTTGGGTGTGAACTACCATAATCATAGTTATCTTAGTGTCACTGTATATAGGTAGACCACATTTTTTTCATGTTACGTAGTTAGGTACCTACATTTTGCAAAAATCCGTACAAACTCTCCAATCAAGTTTATAATTTTGTAAGGTGAGGCTAATATTTTTTCGTTTCATGAAAAAAAAAAACTTGTTGAAGGTTATTCAATTTCTTCTACTGAGCAAGCCCTTAAAGTTTGCGGAGGGCTGTCTCCTACACCCTGTATTTCGTGCTCCACCTTTGGTATACGTCTGAATGTGACTCTCGAAGTAACGTTACGGACCCAAACATAAGACACAAGATGAACTAAAGATGGGAATCCACCTCACCATGGTAATATGGGGAGAGGTAGCTGGTTTTACTGCGTTAAGCATAACATACAGTAGGCACAACGGATCTTGAGCGGTTGCGCAGAAGTCAAATATTCGGTCTCTTTAGTGGTGCGAAGTGAGACGCGGGGGCGGGGAGTGTCATTGATTGACTCGCCACGCCATCGCGTCATAGACGTCACTCCTCATTCGTTCCTTGCGTTGCTGCATGTATCTAACAACGAATACGATTGGCTCGTAATGTATGGAATGCGCAAAGCGATCCCCACTCTGTTTGACGCCGAGCGCTCAAGATCCGTTGTGCCTACTGTAAGCATAATCAGCCAGCAGCCTTATAATGGTCTTACGACTGGGATTCAGGCTTCTTCCCTGAGAGACTGATCAGGCTGTAATACACCACGCGGGTCCAGGGCGCGGGTTTTGCGGTAGGATATCTGCGGCAGATGTAGGTATACAAATTCAAAATACAGCCACTTGAGCGGAGATTGTTTCATTTGATGATATTTAGTGTTGTATAGTCTGTCTAAAAAGTCAAACGACTTGGGATTTTTGTACATAATTTAACTATTTAAAAAATACTTATATTCGGTACTTTTATCAGGTTCTTCTATTAGTAAACTATGATCAAGATCTCCTAATCAACCTTTGTTATTGAACCAGTGTTGACGACATCAGATTTAATTTCGCCGTAATAATCACCCAAGACATTTGAATTTTTAAATAGACTCAACCACCTATATTAACAAAGTTTGCGGCTTGCACACTGTATATGTAGGTTTAGCTGCGGGGACAAAAAAAAGTAAAATATTAGATAATAATAGTGGATCAAGATCGTGAGAGCAGGGCGTTGGCGGTCCGGTTATGTTGATAGATTTGCACATTATAAGAGGTTTTAAAAAAATACGCTATTCAAACTGTATTGTACAAAAAATTATTTATAATAAAATTAACTTCAATACAGATGTACAAAAAAATGTCGGAAAAATATTTTTTTTTTCACTGACTCTTTTCCGCACAGTACGAAAAACTAGTCCTAATTTTAGCTCACAATCATGAGAAACGCATATTTTCGTGTTAGGTGGGTATTTATTTGTTGAACTATAAAAAATATAAAAATAATTGTGGTGAACTTCCCACCGAAACATTCTTGTCTATTCTATACTTTATACAAGTACACATAAAGACATTTTTGCTTATCATTATTTTTATCCAGCAAATACTGTTTGACGTTATATTAACATTTTTTTACTAAGAATTTGGGCAGTTTTGACTGAAACTGTGGGAAAGGTAATTGTTTAATATAATCAGGCAGTTTTTTGAAGATCTATGATGTCATACAGATAATTATTTTATTGACAAGTGCTGTTTTTCCGTATGGTATTTTAACTTCTACTCTACTTTTGTCACGTAATTGTCTATAAAAGCAGACCTAAACTAATTTGGATTTAATTTGATAAATAAACTCATTTCATGGATACTACTATTTTTTTTAGTTCATGTTAGTTTGGCTGAGCCATGTTTTTTTTTGTAAACACTTAATAGATGTATCCGTGACAATACGACTTGCATATAATTAAAAAAGCCTTTTATTTCTTGCCCATTAAATTGTTAACATGACATTGGTTATAATAGTATCTATTTAATTAATTAAACCCCAAGCGAACGCCGGCGTTGTCTTACCTACTATTGTGTTTCAAATTGACGGTAAGACAACATTTTGTCTTACCGTCAATTAAGCATGCAATCAATTATTAATAAATTCATAGATTGATTGCATGCTTAAAGATAGTACCTATTTATTTCATTAGACGAGTATAATATACTTATCTACCGATTATACGTCCTTGGGTTAGGTACCGGCAGCTCCGATAACACAAAGATGATCACATAAGTTCACCTAACCCACTTTCGCTGGGCCGAATAAGAGGCTCGGCAAGTTCATAACAATATGATTGTCCGAGTACATAGGTTTGTCATTATCTATCGCAATTTGAAATTGCGGTTACGACAACCTATGGGCAAATTTTGGCATATTTCATTTCAATAGCCTACGAATTTGGTGTTGCGACAATCCCATTACCACAGAATCCGCAGTGCGTGTCGTTCGCAGTTACAAAGTCGTCTAGTGTTCGCTTGGCCTTAGAAATTTTAAAAATCGAACGCAGTGAATAAAATTTTGTTTATTTATTTAGTTACGGTTGAGACACCATTGAGTGAAGGCGGTTGTTGTTAAACGTGCTTCATCGAGAACTATATTTGTTACGAATTTCGTATTGTCGCAATTAATTTAAGGTAAGCTGTTTATTTAACTTTTTTTTTTTATTTATTGTCAGATTTGGAAATATTTTGAAAATAATCAGACTCGATAAAACTGACAGACGGCAGATGGATTTATTAAAAAAACGTTCTTCAGTAAATCATTTATATTATTCTTATTTATCTCATCTATTTTCATCATTCGATTGTAGTGGTTTTTATTTATTTAGGTTTAATATTTTATACTTAACTATTCATATACTTACACTAATTTATCTTTTTACTTAACTGTGAATTATTATTATTATCTCCTATATCTTTCGCAAACACATATAAATTACATTTTTAAATATTTTTTAAACAGTCATATAAAACATTAAAAAATAATAATTTCGTTTTTATTATTACTATTTATTTATTTCAAGTAAATACCAAAGACGCATTTCAGTTACACAATCATACGCACAGACATAGATATAATAAAATTACATAAAAAATAATTGATTATTTGGAAGGTATCTATTAATTATAATAAAGTACTGCTACGAATTTGTTATAGTTAAAAATGAAACTACAGCCTTCTAATGTTTGCACTTTTTTTTTTTTGAGGTGGGAAGTCATCAAATAACTTCTCTCGCTCTGGGTGGTGTGGAAGGGAGTGTCAGACTTTTACAGATAGAACCCACTTGTGTTTCTTCAGTTGCTCTTTGGATTCTAGAACTCTTTTAAACATCCCCGCAACATGTTTGTAATCTACCTTACATTTTAAATAATTATAACTATTTAATGATCTCATACTGTGTATTTTACTTTGTAATTAACTGTCGTTCATAGATCGTTATCTTCAGTGTAAAGGAGTCTTCCGACCATGACCATACCATGACCGTACTAGGAACGTGTCAGACAATAATATCTTTCTTGTATTAAACGAATGAGACTACCATAATTAATATTGTAATATAGAAATTTTTTAATGGAGTTTATTGTCGGTTCTTCTCCATACGTAACGACCAATTAGAACCGCGCATTAGCTTCTGGCGTTCTGTAAGTACCCATGTGTGAAATGCGGGGCCCTGGACGAAAATAAAGAAGAAATGAATGGGTTTTTAGTCAGTAAAAGTCTGACACACACTCTCGTTCCGCCCAAGAACGAGAAATATCATTGGATAATTTTCCCACCTAAAAAAAGTGCCCATGTGTGTCAATGTAAAATAAAAACATTTTGAATTTGAATACCGTTCGATACGGGGATGATACGCGGGTCCTGCGTTCTAGTGGACATAGTTGTTGTAATACCCTGTCGTTTTTGTTTGTGTTCTTGATATGTTCCTTTTTTATTATGTGTCGGCTCGCGTTTGACCATTATTTCACCAGATGGTAAGTGATGATGAGATGTGGCCGACGATGAAGCACACTTGACTAGAAGCAACCTATTCACTTTTGCCTTTAAGGCCCAAGCGGCCGAAAAGTGCCTTAAAACAGTGACTTTTTGGAGCCTACTCCTCGGTAACGACCAGTTTAATTAATAGGTTTGAAAAAAAAATATGTTTATTATAGATTCATGAACAACATTATCAACATTTGATTTTATCGTGTGATTAATACTTTTGTCTAAAAATATTACATACAACAACATCACATTCGCAACTTTTCCCTACTCCTTCGAAACGGCTGGGATCTTTAGAAACGTTTCTACACCTAAAAAATAGTAGTTAAATATTCTTCAAAGTTAACATAGCATATGTAAATCAATCAACATTTCGCAAAGAAAATGGATTTAAAAGTCAGCGCGGCTCTGTCTGGGCTTAGATGGCCGCAAAAAAATGCACAGGTAGTCGTACTGTCGCCTAGACAGGTGAACATTAAATTTCGGCCAGATGGTTCAAGGGACTATAAGCCTTAAGACCCCTGGGTTGTAGCTATTAGGAGTCAAACACAGGTTCCGGCAGAGTTTCCACTCTCTCAATGTATTTCCTAAAACCCATTGTACGTATGGCATGTCGACCATGTGCCGGTGGCGCAACGCCGGTCGCCGTATGTCTATGGTGCAAAGATGTTACGGACTTGCCGGAATTAAATTGTATAAACTTTCCTATCATGTTCACGGTATAACCCCGTATCTTCAGAATAGTGAGTAGAATCCTTTAATGACGGCTATCAATTTTAATTAACCTAACATTATATATGTGCTTTAAACAAGGTTTCTAGTAAATTATTATGAAGAAACGTCATTACAAAGCAATTTAAAAAATTAAATATAAACTTCTTTATGTTTCATTTTAAGTTTTTGATTATTTTACCTCAATTCTCTTAATTTATGCGTATATGATACAATGCGTTCAAAGTCTAAAGTTTTACAACACTAATTTATACGAATATGACCGAATGCGTTAAAAGTCAAAAGTTATACATCCCTATTTTTATGTTATGCGAAACCTAAATATAGTTTGTTCAGAATCAGTAACTGAATGGATTATTTATGGATTTCAATAATTCTTAAACCATTTTATATTTTTTCCCAAAAATATTTAAAAACGTCACAAGCTGGACACCACCGACACTAACTTATATATAACAGGTCACGGCAGCTGTTTACTGGCACCTAACTAATGCCTAACTAATGATAGTGGGTATTAGATAGGTGCCAGCAAACAACTGGGTGCAAGTTCAAAACAACCCCTCTGTCATCAGGGGCCTAAGTCTGCTATTTGTATAAATTCGTCATAATCGTCATTCCAACACGATCCCATTATCATTTTGCTAAAAGTTCGTAATCTGCAAATTCATAATGGATAGAGTTGTGGTAAAAAGACAATATCGAGCTTATTAAAAAGCAATGACGTTCTAATGGTAGGTCACTGATCAAAGGAACTGTCAAAATATTTGCAGATTACCGCATACGTAAGACATTCATTTGTAAATATGTATGAAACTACCTTTCTATCCCACTTCTTTCAATGGAGTGTCAGTGGTTGATCATTGGAAAATCATAATGACGCCATTATATTAGCAGATTACCAAACTTACTCAAAATCAAAAATTATGAAATCAATGACAGACCATTCTGACACTATTGTAATAGCAGACTTGGGGCCCTGGGTGGCTCGGTGATCATGTATTTTTGTTGACATAACAAGCTTATGTGCTCAATGCTCCAAGAACTGAGCACGGCTAGCCTCAAGTCCCACACTTGCAATGAACTGGCCCGAAACGAAGGTGATGAGTAACCCAAACTCAACCGGACTGGGGCCGCTCTCAAGCGGCTCCTGCCCAACCTTGGTGGTCCAGACGCCTCCTGCCGGAGGCTCTACGCGGGGATCGTTCGGTCCATGGCCCTCTACGGGGCGCCGGTGTGGGCGCCGTCGCTGCAAAAGCGACCGGCGGCCATTCTGAACGCCTGCCAGAGGGTCATGGCAATTCGGATGGTGCGGGGATACCGCACGATTTCCCGCGAAGCGGCGAGCCTTCTGGCTGGCCTCCTACCGTGGGATCTGGAGGCAACAGTCCTTGCACACATGCACGACATGCGCGTGGAGATGCAACGCCGGGGTGAAAGTCCTCTGCCGCGACAGGTCGCGGCATGGCGGACAGAGCTCCGGCGGGATCTCATGGTGGAATGGCGTCAGCGACTATCGCAACCCAGTGCTGGGCACGCCACAATCATGGCGATAAGTCCCCTCTTTGAGGCGTGGCTGGAAAGACCTCACGGCGTCCTTACCTTCCGCATGACACAGGTCCTCACCGGAAATGGCAAGTTCGGGAGGTTCCTGTTCCGAATCAAAGCGGAAGTGACGCCCGGGTGTCGCCACTGTGCGGAACGCCCGGAGGACACGGTGGAGCACACAATCGCGGTGTGCCCTGCTTGGACGGAGCATCGCCGTGCCCTCGTGGGGGTGATCGGCGGCGGAGACCTCTCGCGCCGGACCTTGGTCGAGGCCATGGTCTGGAGCGAGGAGGAGTGGCAGGCGGTCGCCGACTTCTGCGAAGCAGTAATGCTCGCTAAGGAGGAGGCCGATCGCATCAGGCAACGGCGCTCTCGCCGCCGCCGCCGGGATTCCGATCCCGATTTCCAGCCACCGTAGGCGCGGGCTTGCGGACAGTGAGCAATGGGTAGCTCGCTGTCCGGCCGTCCGGTAACAGTCCGGACCAAGCCCAAGTCGTCGACGGCGCGCGCTGTTCCCGCGCGCCTCAAGGAGTTGTCAGCAACAGCAGGGGCCCAGCCGGGTCGAAGCCTACTGGGGCCAGGGTTATCCGAAAGGGCGCTCGAGCCCCGGTATGAAGGCTTGAAGGAACGGGATGGGTTTTTTAGTCAGTAAGAGTCTGACACTATCTCCCGCTCCGCCCAAGAGCGGGGGTTGTCATAAGATGATTTTTCCCATCGAAAAAAAAAAAAAAGGTGATGAGTAACAGCATCAAACGTAGGGTCGAGGTAGATGCACTGGAAATACACTATGTCGATGAGTATAATTACTTGGACCAGGTGGTATCTTTCGAAAACAGGCAAAAGAAAGAGATCGATATATTCAGAACGCGTGGAAAAGCTACGTAGGTACTGGTTCATGAAGACGCTAATGAAGGGTGATTTGCCGATCTCCCTGGACTCATCGACATGTGTATCCTGCCCATCCTAACCTAGGGTGCTCAGACTTGGTCTCTTATCAAACTACAAAAGTTTCGCCTTGGGGTTTGCCAGAGAGCTATGGAGCGCAGCATTCTGGGCGAAAAAAGAACAGACCGAATAGGGAACGACACTTTGCGCTCCATAACGGGTATCATAGACGTGGGCAAAAAGGCTGCAAGGCTCAAATGGGACTGGTCTGGTCATGTCAGCCGCATGCACAGGGACCGCTGGGCAGCGTCGCCATAGAGTGTGCTCCTACAGAAGGTAAGCGCCTTCGTAGCTGGCCTAGAAAGAGGTGGCGGGATGATTTGTATGCGTACCACGAGGACTGTTTAGAGACGGCGCAGGAGATGAAAGTTTGGAAGGACTTAGGGGATGCCTTTTCTCAGCTGTGAGACAGCTGCAGTACAAAAGGTGTAGGTATTATTATTGTGTTGTCCCACCGCTGGGCTGAAGCTTCCCTAAATTCTTTCCAACAAAGTTATAAATACCGTGTAAATATACTTTTTTTAAACGGAGGATCATATTTCATCATTTTAAAGCTAACATGTTTTTAACTACAAATATTGATAAACTTAAATTACGACTTTACCACATAAAATAAATTTAAGCCACACACATATTCACATATTTAAGCCACAGCTAAAATAAATGCAGTGGGTCTTGCAACGGCTAGATAATAAAAAATTGACAACATATAAATATAATAGGATATACAAGAGCCCCTTTTGAATAAAAACCATGTAGATGACTTTTTCAAAACTAAAAAGAACATATAAAGATTTTTCCGTAAGGATCAAGGTCAATTTTTTTTTTGATTTGATTTATAGCCTCGATATTTAGCCTCGGTTATAGCAAAAATACTGGACAGTCTGCTTGACCAACATCTGGGCAGGAATATCAAGCTCCATGATGCGCAATTCGGATTTAGATCTGGTTTGTCTACGGAAAGTGCGATCATGTGTCTCAAGCAGACTGTACAATATTACAGTGATCGAAAGACTCCTATCTATCATGCTTCCTAGATCTCTCAAAAGCTTTCGACCTGGTATCGTATAACAAGCTATGGGAGAAGCTGTAGACTGAGACAGAGTGCAGTCCGGAAGTTATTTCTATTTTTAGATATTGGTACAACCACCAGAAAAATTGTGTCAGATGGGCAGGCTCTTTTTCGGACGAATACAGGTTGCAGTGCGGGATGAGGTAGGGTGGTCTGACCTCACCTAAGCTCTTCAACCTGTACATTTATGTCTATTAATACTGTATGTGTTGTTTAAATAGTGTTGTTGTACCTATGGATGGAAACGTCCGAAATAAACGTTTATTATTATTATTATTTCATTTATTTATATATGAATTATATTTTTAAATATTTCTTATAAACAAAAAATAGTAGCCCACCGGCATCGGGAACAGGGTCCAAGCTACCGGTGGTCAGGGCTCCTGAGAGAGGAACCTTTGGACAATACGCGCCGTGTCAAGGAGTACTGGCTTCTGGATCAAGCCCTTGATCCAACTGCCTAACGAGAGTATATATTATTATTATTATTATAAACTAGTGCTTGACAGCGATCCCACCTGATGGTAAGCAGTGATGTAATCTCTGATGGTGACGCGCACTAGTTTATTAAGAGCCTATTCACCCAGCCTTGAAGACACCCAAATTATAATCAGACGGGAAGACCGCAGCAGGCAAACTGTTCCAATCCTTCGACGTACGCGGTATAAATGACGAGGCGAAACGCTTAGTTCAGACCGTAGAGATTTCAACAATGTAAGGGTGGATATACTACTTCTATTATTGGTACTAAATAAATGGGACTGTAAACACATAAACAACAAATAATAATTTTTTTTGGTTCTGAGAATTAATTGTAATTGGTACCTAATGTATAAGTTTTCGTTTTTTTTTTGTTTCGTTTTAACAAAATTTCGCGATTTTGTATAAATAATATCTTAAAAAGTATACATATATGTATAAATATTTTAAACAAAGAACTGTGAGAAGATTGCTTGACATAATATACACTGCTCTGCAAAAGTCAGTTCAATGAACCGTTGTCGACTAGGTATTTGAAAAAGGCCAAGAACGAGGCTATACAAGACCTGTTAGGTACTGGTACAAATATTATACATTCGAAATGGTCTTTATGGCACTGTTACGTTTTTATTTCCAAACCTCTGAACGAATTTTGATGAAAAATAGAAAGAAAGACAGAGAAAACACGTTTATTTGGCACTGTGTGTCAAATTTTTTACAAAGGGATGACTATGTTATGTGCTAGGATAAACCTGTATCACAGGCGTAGAAGTTTTTGCGCTATGGTTTTTGTAGGACAATAAAATAGATAACAATATTTAACATTTGATATATAACAAATAATAACAACATTAATAAAATAATTTTTGTTATAATAATAACATTTAATATTTGACATATGATATTGGTCTCTAACTGAGTGGATTCCGATAGTTTCTACACCATTTTTATGTTTTATCAAAAATATTTAAAACGGTCACAAGTTAGACACCACCATGGGTCACGGCAGGCCAAAGCGGGTATCAGGCGCCAGCAAACAGCTGGATGGCCCGGTGACTACGTATTTTTGCTGACATATAAAGCTTATTTATAACATTGTGATTTTTCATGATACAGTTATAAAATATTTTACATAGATTATTTACATACAAATACTAGAAACGTGTTTTGGGTTTCGCATATACTAAAACGAATGTTTTATATTTCCGCATTAGGTATTAACCATATTAGAGGGATAGAGAATCTCAACAAAATATAGGGTGAGTGGCAATTAGTGTACGATATTTAAACACGCGATTGTCCTCATAATAACAAACAATTTTTATTATGGGAGCAAAGCCGTTCAGTACATTAGACAAACATAAATGTACTGAACAGCTGATTTTTTTTCGCGATTTCAGGTTTGTCCCTGTAGTAAAAATTGTTGGTTATCATGAGCACAATCACGTGTTTAAGTATCGTACACTAACGCCCGGGTGTCGCCACTGTGCGGAACGCCCGGAGGACACGGTGGAGCACACAGTCGAGGTGTGCCCTGCTTGGGCGGAGCATCGCCGTGCCCTCGTGGGGGCGATCGGCGGCGGAGACCTCTCGCGCCGGGCCTTGGTTGAGGCCATGGTCCGGAGCGAGGAGGAGTGGCAGGCGGTCGCCGACTTCTGCGAAGCAGTAATGCTTGCAAAGGAGGAGGCCGAACGCATCAGGCAACGGCGTTATCGCCACCGCCGTCACCGGGATTCTGATCCCGATTTCCGGCCAACGTAGACGCGGGCTTGCGGACAGTGAGCAATGGGTAGCTCGCTGTCCGGCCGTCCGGTAACTGTCCGGACCAAGCCCAAGTCGTCGACGGCGCGCACTGTTCCCGCGCGCCTCAAGGAGTTGTCAGCAACAGCAGGGGCCCAGCCGGGTCGAAGCCTACTGGGGCCAGGGTTATCCGAAAGGGCGCTCGAGCCCCGGTATGAAGGCTAGAAGGAACGGGGTGGGTCTTTTAGTCAGTAAGAGTCTGACACTATCTCCCGCTCCGCCCAAGGGCGGGGGATGTCAATGCATGATTTTTCCCACCATAAAAAAAAAAAAGTATCGTACACTAATTACCAGTCACCCTATATATCTTTCTTTTTGGTCTCCTTGATTTGATTGGATTGTATGAGAAATGATAGTCATAAACGTGATAATTGTGAGAACAGAATGGAAGGACAAAACGTGTTGCGCTGACCCCAAGTAATGAGACAAGGGCAGAAGATAATGAGATACCTATTATATTAACCATATAATTTACCTTCACAATATGTATACAAATACCCAAGCAATCAACGTAGGTATTTACCTAATTCTTTTATCTACAAAAGAGTAAAGTCACTTTGGTTTTATTGAATAAAAGGAATCAATATATCGTACCCATATTGCAAAAACCAACTATCTACATTTTTTACCCAAATTAAGTTAAATAAAGCTAGCGATTCGTAACATCAAGACGAATCTGCAAGTAAAGCTGGTTATTAGTTATGACACTAATTTATAAAGATAGCTTCGGCAAAAAGTAAATAACCTATAGAATTGATCGAATATAATAAAACTTAATAATCCAAAAAAAAAGCAGTTAGTTGGTTTTTGCAATAAGGGTACGATATAGAATACAGGGTGAAAGGGACAGACCTCCACAAACTTTAAGGGCTTGCTCAGTAGACGAAACTGAACAACCTTCCACAAGATTTTTTTTTAAGGAAACGAAAAATAAAATCGGCCTCTCCTTATAAACTGTCCAATTAAGTTTTTAATTTTATATGATAAGGCTGATATTTTTTTCGTTTCCTGGAAAGAAGTCTTGTGGAAGGTTGTTCATTTTCGTCTATACCTTGTATAGATGAATTGGCCGTTGCAGTCATTGACCCTTTTACATCTATTGACATTCATAATTAAAATAACTAAAAAAGGATAACACAAAAAGCTGTCTTGAAAGGATATCATTCGTGATTCTTTACATTTTCTACTACCTAATGAAAAACAGTTCATTGTTCGTTTTTTGGGTGCATACGTAGACATATTGGTCAATGCCTAATTAAGTATTTTCTGCATGAACTTTTAACTTTTGCATTGGTTTCTACAGACTGTTGCATCCATTGGGTACCCCTCTCACGTTATTTCATAGTGCAAAATATGGTAATTATTTTCTAACGATAGTTAAGTGTCATAGACCAGTGTCGATAATTTTAAGTAAACTTGTCACAATTATCTTCAAGAAACTCAACGTGCACGTGTATTTTTATAAACGATGTTGTATACTATACTGTATTTCGAATACTGGCTAGGCTAACGGTTGTTACAGCTGCTACGAAATATTAGGTATGTATGTAGTAAGACCCGGACCCGCCTAGCCCCTTCCTCACTTCTCTATGAAATACCTTTTGATGGGCTAAAATTTTTCGTAGGTCACTCAGGTATATATAAGTTATCTAAAAATAGTTATAAATAGGCATCTACGCATATAACTTAAAGAAGATTCGACTCCTTTCTCCAAATCTTGTAGACGTCTTATTAAGTATTAACTTTATCAACTTATTTGTTTGTTAATTATAGTAGCATTTTTTTTTTTGGTTATCTATGTAACATGTCTTTTTAGGTTTTTCGAGTAATTAAAGTGTAAATTTTAATAAATAGAACATTGAATATAATAATTGAAAAAAAATTCGAATTCGAGTTTTTTTTCGATTTTTTGCATTTGCTGAGAAGATTTACTTTGGTAACATATATTTTTTTTTCACCATCGGAAAGTAGAGATTTCAACAAACGGAAACCTAAAAACTTTTTGAATAAAAAAAAGATATTTTGACGGGTGAATTTTCGATTGAAAATTAGGGTGATTTTTCGATATTTATTCAAAATAAGGTGAAAAAATAAATATTTCTAATCAAATAAATAACAGCGTATTTGGGACATAAAAAGGTAAGTTTTCACCAAATTTCGTGAAAAAAATTTTTTTTTTGAAAGAGATCAAAATAAAAAACCAAAAACATGGTTTTTTGAATTTTTCACATAAATTTTGAGGTTATGTGAAAAAAGTGTTAATACAAAAGTTTTAGATCTTTTTATTACCTACAACTTTGCCATTAGACTTTTTTCCATAGGACTTTTAGTTTTGCCGGAAATCGAGAAAAACCGTTTTTTCCCCTTAAAAAGTCGCCCGTAAATTAT
This sequence comes from Mythimna albipuncta, assembly GCA_929112965.1. Classification (NCBI taxonomy): domain Eukaryota; kingdom Metazoa; phylum Arthropoda; class Insecta; order Lepidoptera; family Noctuidae; genus Mythimna; species Mythimna albipuncta. The sequence goes on from OV815973.1 coordinate 8,653,495, forward strand.
TTTTCCTTTCATTTTTATAATATTCTCCTCCTTTTGTGATGGGTTTCATCCTACTATTATTTATTTTCACTTTTTATTATTTTTGAAGGCTTCTACCCTGGTCTATCACGCACGGAACAGTATGAACCGACATAGGTGCTATCGGGTTTGATAAATCAATATGTATATTGAACTAATAAATTACCGATCTAATAAACAATCACTGTAAGGTTTTTCGCAACAGGATTTTTTAGCACAAACGTTACATTACATCTAGTGTTGCCAGGCCTGTTTGGATAAAAATCGGGACAGATGGTAAAACAAATCGGGATTTAGGGTTTTAGATCGGGACAAATATTTTTTTTTAATAAAGATTTTTTTAGATGGGAAATCATCCATTGACTTCTTCCCTTTTGGGGTGAAACCTCTCGTTTCGCGTGAGAAATTTTTACTGAGTTAAAACCCAGACTTCTTCAGTCGCTATTTGAGTTTCAGGGATTTTGATTTATCGGGACATTTAGCGTCCCAATCGGGTGCAAATCGGTACGTGTCCCCAGACCCCTAAAAATCGGGACATCCCGCGCAAATCGGGACGCTTGGCAACACTATTACATCGCACCAATAAAGCATCGATGGAATAAAATATCGTACTACTGAATTATCGACGCAACCTGTATATACAGGGTTATTTGTAAAACACTAACAACCTAGCAGGACTATATTACTAACATCATAAACAACAACTTTTGTTCTATGACTTTTTACAAAACTTAATACATTTATCAAAAAACAAACTGCAAGATTTCATTGTTCTATCTAACACATTTTAACTCTATGTTTTGCTGTATCTACCTACGTCTGTATGACGCGATGTAAGTACCTCCCCACCCAACCCCACTCCCTTCCGCTATTGTACTATGGCTTGCTTCGCCTAGACTTCGTAGTTCGGAAATATTTAAAAACTTCAATTTAAATATTTTAATTTTGTATGAAAAGATGAACTAAAATATGATAATTTTTTAAAAGTCATACAACAAAAGTTGTTGTTTATGATATTAGGACCATAATCCTGTGTCTTACAAATTACCCCGTATAAAACGCGATATAATAAAAATCGAATCATAAAGTTCCGAATCCAAGTAGGTAACCTTAATCCTTTTTTGGAACCCATTATCAACTGGCAATTTATTTATTAGACTGCTTACGTCTTTTTAGTATCTACTGATATTGTAGGATGAAATAAATGACCAATTGTTTTATTTTTTTATTACAGTCCATGTTTTATTGACGCTCCGTTTACCAACCGCCGATGAATTAAATAACTGCCCATTAATTTTTTTCAACTGATCATAAAAACGTCTAAAAAAATGAGTCTCCTTTATCGATATATAATGTCGCTAGAATATAAGTCGATGAACATTATAAAATATGCACGTTTGAGATTTTGTGGTTCTTATTTTGAATGCCTAGTTTATTTTTAGGTTGAATAACCTTTAAAGTTTAATGATTTAGGTAGTTCATTAGCCTTTTTACCACAATATTTATATAAATGTCTAAATTACCTACGCCACAATGTTTTTTTTATTTTTTGGTATTTTTTGGATACTTTTGCAGCTTGGTTGAGTGACCTTATAGTCACAAATTAAATATATTTAAATTTCGTTGCACCTACACCAAAACGATATTTTTTTTTATAGAAACTTAAATCTGTGAGTACGATAGCGGTCTTATCGCTGACAGCGATATCTACCAGGCAACTTTAGGATAGACTATAAGAACTTAATATAAATAAAGTGTACTGCTAGGAAATATTAATCAAACCAATGTTTTATATTTATAGATATAAAAACCAAACATTAAAATATACAATTGCACAAAAAATAGTACATGATCTTAAAATTAAAAATACATACATAAGTAGGTGCATATAATATATGTACATAATTATGTGTTACACACACACTAGGAGTTACCTACTACTTCCTATAACGTGGGTGTGTTCACAAATATTTAAACTTAAATATTATTATACATAATTTCTGGCTCCGGCACAACTATAATTTAGGTAAAAAAAAGATTACCAAAAACGAAAAAGTTACCAAAAAGGTAGGTTAGGTTTTTAGGTTAATGTTAGGGTACCTAAAAAAGTTTACTTCCGGGAATAGAACCCACAACACGCAGCGCAGTAGTCAATCGCTCAATTACTGCACCAACCGTTTGTCAGTAACTTACTTAGTAAAAAAAAAAGATATATTCATTTGTGACTAGTTATTGGATAGATGCTCCCGTAAGAAGATCCTGATTTAATTCCCGGACTTGGTTTTACATAAAGCCCCTCACCCATGACCCACGGTGACCTTTTGTAGCGATGCTGTAGCGCGTTCACATCGATACATTCGCGATGCTGTAGCGTGTTCACATCGATACATTCGCGATGCTGTAGCGCGTTCACATCGATACATTCGCGATGCTGTAGCGCGTTCGTATCGATACAGTCGCGATGCTGTAGCGCGTTCTCATCGATACATTCGCGGTGCTGTAGCGCTTTCTTATCGATACATTCGCGATGCTGTAGCGTGTTCACATCGATACATTCGCGATGCTGTAGCGCGTTCACATCGATACATTCGCGATGCTGTAGCGCGTTCGTATCGATACAGTCGCGATGCTGTAGCGCGTTCTCATCGATACATTCGCGGTGCTGTAGCGCTTTCGTATCGATACAGTCGCGATGCTGTAGCGCGTTGGCTACTTTTTTATAGCGGCTTGCAAATGCGACTAACGCGCGTTATTAGCGATGCTGACGCGCGCTTACGACTCGCGCGACAGCATGATGTCGCTTGCATCGCATCACACAAAAGTCTACAAAGCCTTAGCCTTTGATCTTACAACTTTTGCCGTAGAAAACCCTGCGTTATTTGTAAATTTTATTTATTTAATGAGTTAGACAATTTCAAAAGTTAACCATAGTTTTTAAAACGAAGAAGGATCCGTTTTGAGAAATATAGTGTCTATAAAAAGTCATTACATTTTTATGCTAATTAAAAAAAAAACTCCGTAAAGTAAGCATCATTACGATAATGGAGTTTTATTTATATACTTTATAATAAATTTAACAAACCATTGTTTCAATTGTTGCCTCTTTTATACTGTATTATACGTAATTTAATTTAATTAACTATATTGTAATACAAAACAAAATCGCCCACTTCTGTCTAGATAGACAGAAGTGGGCGATTTTGTTTTGTATCGTTTTGTTTTGTTTTGAGCGTACATATAGATATAAATGTACGCTCAATAAACTCAAAAACTACTGAACGAATTTTCATGCATAGCAAAGTATAGTCTGCCTTATAGTGTTCCCACTGTTGGGAGTCAGGCCTCTTCTCTACGAGAGGGAATGGGCCGTAATCCACCACGAGCGAGGGTCCAAGGCGAGTTGATGGATGAAGACATGTGATATGTCTTCAAATTTTGGTTCTAAGACATGCCGGTTTCCTCACGATGTTTTCCTTCACCGTTTTGAGAGCAGTGGTGATGAAATAAATTACACAAAGTAATGCACTTGGTTGGGTTTGAATCCGCGACCTACAAACTCATAAGTCGGGGCTGTTACCATTCGGCCACCACTGCTCTCATGATTTTCATGCAGTTTTCATCAATTTACAGACGAATGTGTATTACGTGTATATTATAGTAGGTAGAAGAAAACCGAGATTTTCAATGTGTAAAATCCCTACATCCGGGTCGCTAGTATAATGATATACCTCAGGTAATAATGAAGTAACATTGTCTTTTACCTCGCTCGTACGCTTGACATTTTAACAAGTCATAGTTAATACCCCAGATCATTTAAACTTTAACCTTTCAATCGTGGAAAATACAGACACAATTGAAACTAGAAAGACAATAGGTGCGCGAACGCCGGCGTTCGTTTGGGGTTTCATGAATTAAAGAGTAGTCAGCAAATAAAATTGTATTAAAATTATTGACGTAGGTACTAGCTGACCTGGCGAACTTCGTACCGCCTAACAGTCAATAAATGTAGTATATATCTTTCGATATACCTAGTCAACCGATTGTGATGTGATGAAACAAAGCCTAAGTAATATATCAAGTTACACAAATTTTTATGTTTTAAAATGTGAGTTGTACCTAAACGATTTCGTACGTTTTACGTGATGTGCGCACAAAAAAGAGTGTCCATGCAATGGAGTTTCTTGCACGTTCTTCTCCATATAGATCTACGCTCTGAAACGTGCAACTTAGCTTCACTTGTTTGACTGGACGACATTTTGACAATTCAAAAGTGCCGGTAATTGGTCTATTTGAAATAAACGTTTCTGATTTCTGATTACAAAAAACTTCTACAGATTTATTATAATATATGCATCATAATAGATTATTGGAATCCTGCCCCTCTAGACAAGATACAACCAGTTTGTGTCGAATTCCGTTCTCTAATCGGTAACGCCTCGGTGACAGTAATTGTAGAAAACGATAAGTCAGCCATGTTAACGCGCCTCAGTCGGCCGCTCGTTCTACAATGTAGCGTTTGTATAACAAAGGATGTAGCGTTAAACATCGTAGAAACGATTATGAACGATGTGAACTTGGCTACGAATTGTCTATTCGTTTGTTCTGACCACGCGACTTTACGTTAAGGTGACTTCATTCCCATACGTTTCATCACTTTTCGACAGCGTTAACGATTGCAGAATAACAACTTGGCTAAGCGTGCTGTTGTCCGTTAGCGGACCTGCACGGACGACGTGCACTTGAGATCGTGCTTCATACCTACGCAAAGCTACATTGTCCGATCCGGTTGTCTGTTGCGAGAATAGATTTCTTTCATCATCGAACCGAATTCGAGCTTGTGCATTGATAGCATGAGTTATAATTTTAGCGAAATGCAATAATTATCTAATCTTGACGGTGGTCCCCAAACTAGGCGACACATCGCGGACGCATATTTATCTTGAGGACCGGTATAAGATAGGTAGCATTTATTAATTAAACTGTATGTCTTTTTTGAATGTCACATGTCTTCGATTTTTTGGTCCTAGGACATGCCGGTTTCCTCACGATGTTTTCCTTCGCCGTTTTGAGAGCAGTGATAATGAAATAAATTACACAAAGTAAAGCGCCTGCTAGGGTTTGAACCCTCGACCGACATCTCGTAAGTCGGAGCCATTACCACTCGACCACCACTGCGCACTGTTCTCAACCAACCCGCACTGGGCCCTCGTGGTGGTTTACGGCTTTCACTTTCCCTTTCCCTTTCCTAGAGAGGTCGCCTGAGTCCCAGTAGTGGGAAAATTAAAAAGGCTGATGATGATGTATCTTTTTTATATTTGAACAATCATCAAATAATAAAAACTAAAACATAGACTTTTGCCTTGGGTGGAGCGAAAGGGAGTGACTCAAATTTAAAATCATTTATTTCAAATAGACCATTTGCAGGCACTTTTGAATAGTCAAATGTCGGTCAGTCCAAGAAAAGTGAAGCTAAATTGCACGTTCCAAACTGACGACCAAACGGTCGACTGACTAAAACCTAGTGTCGCCACAATGAATGCTCCTGCGCGTCTCGCATCCATCGGATTCCCGCAACCCTTACCAGGTCATCGGTCCACCTTTTTTTTATGGTGGGAAAAATCATGCATTGACATCCCCCCCGCCCTTGGGCGGAGCGGGAGATAATGTCAGACTCTTACTGACTAAAAGACCCACCCCGTTCCTACTAGCCTTCATACCGGGGCTCGAGCGCCCTTTCGGATAACCCTGGCCCCAGTAGGCGTCATCGGTCCACCTTGTAGGAGGCCTTCCTACTTTTTATATTGTATAAACTCGTATTAACTATCTGTTAAGTCATAAACTGTCTTTGCATAGTTATTATCCTGAACATGCTACATCTACCATCATGATTAAAATACAATTTGAATATTGTCTTTTCAGATGACACAAGTAAATGAAAAGGATGTGGCAGCCGTTAAAGACTGGCTGGCTAAAGAACCTACTCTACCCAAAAATTTCGGTAAGTGTACCTACGTATATCACAGTTAAGTGGTAATTTATATAACGTAAATTGACATTTTATATTTGTAATTTTAATTGTTATAAACACATTTTATATTTATAATTTGAATTGGATAGATTTTAATTTTTATAATTTTATATTTCAATTTGTATGTCAGTGTAACAAAACATAGCAAAAATTTACTCGTACATTAATAATAAGATCCTTCCGACCCTCCTTTTTAAGTTTTACAAATAAAGGATTCTGATTCGAATAGTCAAAACTATTTACTTGAAGTAATTACAGTACAAAGAATGCGCCGCTTATACATTTTGAAAGTGCAAAGACACATTTTGCCATGAATTGCAAATATGAGGCTGCCACATCATACATACAGATGTAAGTTTACATGTATGTCTGTATGAATGTGTGCGTTATTTTTCTATCTTTTTTTACTTTCTTATCTTTGTCATTGGAGGAGCTCGTGGCTAGCTCATGGGTAACAGCCGCACGAGTCGATTTCCTCAGTCTGTAAATGCTGGTTCACCCATAAAGAGGGATAACGTCTGATAACTTTGTTAGCCTTCTGTAATTCAGTGATTTAATCGAACATTTCACAAAACTTCACTCCAGGAAATATGTGTTTTTAAAACCCATTACAAGTTTTTGAGAAAAATTGTGATCATTCATAATCTCGATTAAATGTGCAAGGCATTCTATAAATGTACTTACTTTTTAATATTTTTAATATATGAGACATATTATGGAGGGCCAAAGATCACGTACCTGAAATAGCAGATTTTGATTTCTATAGAAGCCTATAGATAATATCCACAAGACAACTTTGTATCAAACATATAATATGTGTATGTAATAACATCATAGAGCGATTGTTTGAAAATGTAACGCCGGTTGGCCGCTTTTGGGCCGTTGAACTTGGCTGTCATTTTTAAACCTTTAACATTCTTTACGGATAGTCAGAAATCAGTAAATTTTACACCTGCAGTCTTACCAAGAGTATCGTGTTACCCAATTACTGGGTTGTGATATCCACCTGAATTTAGGTTTGTTTGGAACCGTCCCCATCATCATCTCATTTCTACCATCGGACAACCCGACGAACGGCGAGTATCAACCCTTACGTTGTTGAAACCTCTACGGACCGGACCAAGCATTTCGCCTCGTCGTTTATACCACTTACATCTAGGGTCTGTAACAACCTGCCCGCTGTGGTCTTCCCGTCCGACTATAATTTACGTGTCTTCAAGGCTAGAGTGAATAGGCTCTTAATAAACTAGTGCGACTCACCATCAACGATTGCATCACTGCTTACCATTCGGTGGGATCGCAGGCAAGCTTTACTTTAAAAAGATTTAAAAATAACCCTAACAAAGATTAAAGGCTGGGCATATTGACTCATCTTCGTCATTGATAACCTTTATAATTTATATTAAGACCTTTATTGTGTCATATTTTCCCTGTTTGTGTGAGTCGCTTCATTACACATCTAACTTACTCACTCGTGGGCAAAGGTGCGAGGATCTTTGCCCACGAGTGAGATGTAAAAAGATGAGAACATTATGTAACAGCTGGAAGTCATGAGGTGACTTCTAGCTGTTTCGATACTATTATTAATAAAATTGATATTAATAATCATTTATTCGTACTGTGTTTCTGTCCATAGGTAACATACACAACATTAATACAGCCCAAAACAATAACATAATATAAAATTATTAATTACAATCATTTAAAAATACTTAAAATTCAAAATTTGGCTATGATGGAGCGACTTAGTCAATTTTGTGACAAAGCTCTTTAATAAAGATTTAAAAAAATATACAAATCGAGTAACCAGTTTACACAATGCAAAACGCGTAAAAAAAAAACAAAATCTACACACATTTAGCGCGGTGAGGTCGACCTGTCCTGTGACTCACCGCTCAATCAATGCAATTTAGTCAAGAACCTTTATGGTGTCATCCAACTTGAAGATCCAAAAAGCTTTGAATCGTGGGGCTCTTTGAACCGGAACCGCGATATCAAGTTCCACCTTTTTTTTTTTTTTTTTGTTTTCGAGGGGAAACTTTCAAAAGGCGCCCGGACTTTGGGGATAAGTCCGTGGAGTGTGGGATTTTTACCTCACTAAAACCACCCCGGTGATCACCATCAGCACATAGAAGGGGCCCCGTTACCTCTCAAAAGACCATTCCGGAACCCCCTCAGTGCAACAAGTGCAAGTTCCACCTATCGAAATATATATTTAGATATTATGTAAGGGACAGCCCTCCATAAACTTTAAGGGCTTGCTCACTAGACAAAACTGAATAACCTTCCACAAGGTTTTTTTTCAGGAAACGAAAAAAAAATCAGCCTTCATACAAAATGTCCAATCAAGTTTTTAATTTTGTATGGTGAGGCTAACTTTTTTTTCTTTTCCTGATAAACTCTTGTGGAAGGTTGTTCAGTTCCGTCTACTGAGCAAGCCCTTAAAGTTTGTGAAGGGCTGTCCCTTACACCTTGTATAATATATATTTTTTTATTTCGAGACCACAAGGAAGTGCATTAAAGTACAGTTACCAAAAAACAATGTACCTATTTAATTTATTTTTGGTACCAAAACACAACTAAAAAAATATTTTTGTTGGTAGCAGTTGGGACCGCAGTCCCGGTCCAAAGTGCCCCACGACCCGTTCAGTTTAGGAGTGAACAATTCAGTTTAGGGTGAGTCGTAAAATGGATAGCGTCAAGGGCTCGTGGTAAAGGCTCAGTAGTTCAAGTATTTATTAGCAGGCACAGACAAGGTTAAATTGAATTGCACTCATTTTATTTTTTTACCATGCCTCATAAATGTAGCCCATTTGCATTGGTCCAAATAGTTTTTTATGCAATCTGAGTAGTACACAATCATGTAAGTACGTATAGAAATGGCAGTATCGCGTGCCTCTTACTTTTTAACAATGAAGTTATTTCAACTTAATTCATTAAACCCCAAGCGAACGCGCACCTATTGTCTTTCTATTGTGTCTGTAATTTCCACGATTGAAAGGTTAATAAAAGTAACTTTAAATTTTTGTAGTACTCTTTTAGAAAGTTAGAAATAATATATTTAATTTGTATACAACATTACTTTTATTATTATATTCACGGATATCTATGATTTTAAGCGTAACCCGAAATACGTGTCTAGTATTTTTATGCAAAGAGTCTATGTTTAAAATTTCATGACTGTATCATGAAAAATCACAAAGTTATAAGCTTGTTATGTCAGCAAAAATACATATACAAAATACATGATAAATGATAAATGATATTTATTTTGTAAATAGGTTTAAAAAACACTTTTACACGTCAATTTTTTTTTTTTTTTTTTTTCGTCAGTTTATGCTAGATGAGGCCGGTGTTTCCTATCTGACTACCCTGAGAAGAAACACCGAAACAAACTCAGGGGTCAAAGTCTCTTTTAAAGTCCATACAGTAAATATGTAATGGTCAAATCACATGAGAACCATGCAGATTTGTCTGAGATGGTCTTTTGAAGAAAGAACCATACAGATTTGAGTGGACCTGTCCAATCAGTGTAAGCATTCGTCAGTATTCGAAAAGCTCAACTTAGGACTACTATGGAGCTCTACGACTTGACGAATAATACCAAAGAAAGGACATTTGGGTAGGCCGCTGAAAACACTCAAATTGCCAGACATACGTTAAAATTACTGAAAAGAAAAGAAAAAGCAATCAACATAGTCCTCACATTTACAATAATATAAACAAATTGTTAGTTTACAAAATATTTAGAGAAGTAAATATTTATGTCAAAGAAAAAAAATATATATACTTTAAGTACTTAAAATGTATACATGTCATTTTGTAAAATAAAAATAATCTCCAATATCAAATTGTTTTAAAAAAAAAATAATATAAACAAAGGAAAAGCACATTTAAAAATAAAAATAATTAAAAAATACAAAAGAAGAAAAATAAAAATGACAACAGTTGTATTAGGTACTGGAGCAGGTCAATCCCAAGCCTTTTCGTCCTGAATATAGTCTTTTACAGAGTAAAAAGCCTTTTGACAAAGTTTACGTTTAACAAATGATTTGAACTTATTAAGGCTTAGTTGTTGAATACGGCTAGGAAGTTTATTATAGAAGTGTATACATTGGCATCTAAATGAGCCCCCTATTTTTTTGAGCCTGGTTGCAGGAACTACAAATTTATGTTTGTTTCTTGTATTAAAATTATGAATATCACTGTATTTTTAAACATGTCTATATTTTTATGGGCGTACAAAATATTCTCGTAAATATACTGTGAAGGCACAGTCATTACATTTATTTCTTTAAATTTATCTCTGAGGGAGTATCTGGGACTTAATTTATAAATTGATCGAATAGCCCTTTTCTGTAAAACGAAAATTGTCTGTATATCGGCGGCATTTCCCCATAATAAAATACCGTACGACATGACACTATGAAAATAGCTAAAGTAAACTAAACGGGCTGTCTCTAAATCAGTTAAATTTCGAATTTGTCTTACAGCATATGCTGCTGAACTAAGTTTTTTCGACAATTTGTCTATATGTGGGCCCCACTGAAGCTTCGCGTCTAGAGTAATGCCCAAGAACACTGTAGTATCTTCAGGACTCAACTCTTTACCTTTTATTAACAAATAATAGTCACCAGGCTATCATGCGACTGAGGGGTTGTTTTGCACTTGCACCCAGCTGTTTGCTAGCGCCTAATACCCGCTATGACTTGCCGTGACTTGAGTTGTACTTAGTGTCGGTGGTGTCCAACTTGTGACCTTTATAATATATAATATTTTTAATATTTTTGGAAAAAAATATAACATGGTGTAAAAACTTTTGAAATCCATTCAGTTACTGAACAAACTACATATATTGAGGTTTCGCATAATATGCTAAAAATAATGTTGTACAAAAGATTTAAATAAAGTTGATTATGTTTATAAGATATATTATTGAGGATTTTCGAAATAAACCACAAACTGTTTCTCTGAAAACAAAGTTTTATTTTATTCAACAGGTACATTTTATTCAACACTTATTCTAAAACGATAATTGTTATAATGTAAAAACATTATAACAATTATCGTTTAACTAAAATTACATTTTTATCTCACCTGAAAACAAAGAAATGACATTTAAAGTTCACTAATATCGCCTCCTCAATTATATCCCTTTATTTATCTCTCTACAAGTTTTTTTATATCAATTAAATGCACAAAATAATCTAAACATCATCTGCCATTGAATCATACTTACGTCACCCCGTATTAGCCAGTATACTATAGTAGTGTTTGCCCCGTATCCACAGCTTAAAAATTAAATTAATGAAATGTCATTTCCAAGAAGGTCATTTCATTACAAATGTGTATGGATGGCATAAAGAATGGATAAAGATGAAAGAACAGTAAAAGTGATGAAAGAAATTATCAACGAAACGCAAAAAAGAAAAATGAAAATCTTAATTGGCCGGGTTGCCTCGGAGACTTCCTCTCAGCTTATATTAAACTAGCTGTGCCCCGCGGTTTCACCCGCGTTTTTCTCGTTTCCGTGGAAATACCGAGATAAAATATTGCCTATAATTGCCTCCCTCAATAAATGGACTATTGAATATTTAAACAGTTTTCATATCAGATCAGTATTTCCCAAGATTACCGCGTTCATAAATGTATTTATTATACTCTTAAAAGATCTTATACTTACAATCATCACCAAATATATTTCGAAAAAGATTATTACAGGATTTTATGTTGATAAAAAACTCTATGGCCCATAACTCATTAATAGGAACCAACTCTTAACATCTTACACACGTGATAACTTTTAAACGAAATATCCGATTGAGATGAAACAAAAAGTATTTTACTTCTACATAAATACTCTTGATAACATAATGCTTAATTTCGATAAAGATTAATATTACGATACATATTTAACGTAGTTTTTTTTTCTGCAGACGATTTAATAATTATTTTGAACACAAAATCGGTTATTGTGAATAAACCATGATAGCTAGATATATGTTCTCGCAAACTTTACATCATTTTGTTCTATTGTCAATAGTTTTTGCAGCGCACGCAAAAATAGGTTTTCGATTTTACACCTTGTGTTACAAAATAGCAATTTTATTACGGATCCATAAATTTGAAAAAAAAAAAACAAACATAGCCTATAGGCTTCCTCGATAAATGGACTATCCAACACTGAAAGAATCATTCAAATCGGACCAGTAGTTCCAGAGATTAGCGCGTTCAAACAAACAAACAAACTCTTCCGCTTTATAATATTATTAGTATAGACTAGCTTTTGCCCGCGGCGTACATAAAATATAGCCTATGTTACTACGGGATAAAGCAGCTTTCTATCGGTGAAAAAAATTTAACAATCGGACTGGTACTTCCAGAGATTACCCCCTACATACAAACTTAAAAATGTACCTCTTTTTTAAATCTTAGTATAGATTGGTCTAGGAAAAATGAAACACTGTTCATTGATTAGCGCATAACTTGATGTATAGAACAGCATTTTCTTTTAATTTACATATTATACATCATGCAAGTTCAAAGGCGAAGTGGTGTAAATTTATAACTATGCATGGTTCTCAAATATTTTTTAATTTTAATTTGTAATCATGAGCTAGAATAGAACTCTTGGATCGTGGGGTCCGAGTGCTCGCAAGTTGTTTATAGATCTGTCGAAACGTCTAGTTGACACTTCGCGTGACCCAAAGGCTGGCTTTTACCTTGTACAGAGGATAAGCATTGCCATACAACGTGGCAATGCCGCCAGTCTTTTGGGCACATTACCGGTCGACAGCGATGTGGAAGAGTTTTTTGACGCCATATTTTAGATAGTGTATTTTAGCGTAGGGTTTTATTATTTATTTATTTATTTATAGTTTTTAAGTTGTTTATAAGTGTAGATAATTAATTAATTTATAATAGTGAAAATGTAAATGAGCTAGATGCACATATATTTGTACGCCTCCTGGCATAACATGGCGCACTGTTAATAAAATATAAGATCTGTATATCTGTACACCAGTGTTAACAAATAAAAGTGTTTTGATTTGATTTGATTTGTGTATCAATACTAAACTATGAGAACTGCGTACTTGATTGAGTAATAACTGCATAATTTATGGTTCGTGTTGTTGCATTAATTTATTTTCGTTGACAACACACATCAGTTTGAGGTCTTCTCTCTGATTGGAATAGTTAATGAGTTAACAGTTCAGTTCAAACGTTCTCTTGCAATCAATTAGTTACCTACATAAATACGAACAGTCACAACTAGGGAATCCAATATCCCGCATTGACCGCATCGGAAAAAAAAAATGTTAGAATATGTAAACCGTGTTTGATATAATTTGAAAGGGCTTTACTATTGTACTTATCAAAAATCATCACAAGTCAATGTAGCGCCTTCAAGTGGTTAAAAATTTTGAAGTTAAACACCAAAACAATTAAAATATTAAAAAAACTAGAATCCGACTACGTCAAAAAAGACATTTACAGAATGCTGAAATAAAAAAAATTATTGGAAAGACAAGAACATAACAGAACAAAAAGAAAATGTAGTCAAAAGTTATATACAATTGCCGTCACGGATCTTGAGCGCTGGCTTCAAGTAGCGCAGAAGTCAAATATTCGGTCTCTTTAGTGGTGCGAAGTGAGACGCTGGGGCGGGGAGTGTCAGTGATTGGCACGCCGCGCCATCGCGTCATAGACGTCACTTCTGATTCGTTCCCTGCGTTGCTGTATCTAACAACGAAGACGATTGGCTCGCCAATGTATGGAAAGCGCAAAACGATCCCCACTCTGACGCTGAGCGCTCAAGATCCGTTTCGGCAATTGTACATACATAGGTACCAACCAGTTTAATAACGTGTGACTACCGCTTTTCTTTTTATTTCAGCATCCTAAAAAGTTTGATACTTTTTCAGGGTCTTAAAAGGTTTTCGTTTTTATTATTATTATTGGTAACTAGCTGCTGCCCGCGACGTCGTCTGCGTGAAGCCTCTACAGCACTAAAAATACCTAAGGTGCCAGCATTATAAATAAACAACTTTTAAAATAGCATTATAATATAAGTTTTTTTCGCAAACGAAGCTAGTGAAGAGAGTTATATGGGAATCCTTCTGAGTTCAGTCATAAGATGTGACTAAAGGAAATAGAGAAAATAATGCAGGAATACATTCCAGGACACAAAAGAGTAAAAATACGTATAAAGGTATCATACCTTACAAGACTTCCCTATAAACTACGTTGGTAGTTATACTGCCAGGAGCCAAAATGTAAAGAGAAACAGGACTGATGACGCGGGAGCAAGCGACATACAGTTGCCCGTGAGAGAAGCAACTCGTCCTGAGGTCGACACCCGCTGCCATCAGTGTCTGCCCCTGCGACTTATTGATGGTTATCGCAAAGCAAACACACACGGGCTACTGTACGCGCTTGAACTGGAACGGGAAGTTATGGGGTATGAGGGGAATGCGTGGTATAAATACTGCCTCGCTGACGCCACAACCCGTAAGAATTTCCACCTCAATGGTGTGTCTGTGTGGAGCGAGATGACTTTAAGGCGGGTCCCGTCACAACTTCGAAGCATAATCGGGACACCGACCTTCAGCTTGATGGTATGCGCCGGAAGTCCACTTGCTGACAGGGAGTACAGAAATTCCACGGAATAACGTGTGGCATCATCTTGCTCGACAACAGTGTTTATCGAGATGTAGAACACTTCATTCTTTTCAATTTCCGAGAGAATGCATTCGTTAATTGCTGCAGCCTGATCATTTTTGGGCGTCAAAATGGCCCGCTCACACACCCAAGAATTCTGCTGGTGCGGTATATGACTGATGTCCCCGTACACACAGTGAATGATTTTTTTTTAAGCTGGATACCACTCTACCGAGAGACTCTGGAAGCACCACCTGTCCACCTCTCTCTTCTGGTAGAGTGCCTTCGCCAAGACTTAGAAGGACATCGGAGAATTCTTGAGCACGTGCATTACCGCCGAGCCGAGCTCTCATATTAATGGTCAAGCGCAGTGTATGAACTCGTGACCACAACGAAGATCGTTTCGACGAAGCATACACCTCGTCAGCCCTCGATCCCCGCGTCACCTCGGGAAGTGTTTGCCGGAAATCGCCACTGAACAGAACTGTGACACCATCCATCAAATGTTAGTTCCTGCAGATGTCCTGCAGGGTTCACGACCTCAACTGCCTTCCTATTGGCCATCGTACACTCATAATCAGAGAGCAATCCTTGAGCACGTGTCCCTTATCGCTGTTACGTGACACACCACAAACAGGCGTTTTGGCGCTCTCTAAATCGATGGGAATTTTTAACATGGCATGTGCTATCTTGCCTTCCGGAAGCAGTGTGGCAGCGATTCCCGACGACGCTACAGCAATAGCAATTTTGCCTTGGCTCCTGACCTCTGCAAGTATGCCAGTGGTAACAAATGTTTTTCCTGTTCCACCAGGAGCATCCAAGAAAAACATTTTACCCTGGTTTTGCCCAACGTTTTCAAGGACGGTGTCATAAATTTGGTTTTGCTCTCAAGCGAACAAAGCGACATGGTAGTTTCGTACGGTGGTTATTTCGCCCGGATCGTAATTTGTAGCGTTAAACTCCCGATTTCCACGGTCTTGATGTGGTGATGATTAGAGAGCTGGTAACCCATATTCGATCAGTGGATTGCCGCCGATAGAAATGACCACATCTTGAAATGAACTGAGACAGGTGTTCAGCACGCGTTCATCAGTTACTTCAACTTCGTCTCTAGTAGCACGCTTCAAAGTTCGTAGAAAATCTTCAGACAGATGATGGCGATACTTCTCCCACAAAGCTACCGGGTTCGCGACTCCACAAAACACCAAGATGACGGCAAGCAGATGACGCATGTGGCTGGGACTGTCACTGACGCTTGCCTCCGCGAGGGTGTCATCCCAATTAGGCAAAAGGCTGCGCAGTAAGTGGGATACTCCACGCCATAAAATTTCCTCAGAAAGGCGAAAGACGTTGGGCCTGGGACAGTGTGATGTAACAACCGCAGAAAATAGCATTCGCCACTATTCGGGTGCACGGTATAAACCCTACCGAATGCGGTGTCCTTGAAAATTCCCGGAAAACCTTTCACAGCACCTCCTCGTCGATGTCGGTTGAATACACCCCTTTGCTTGTCGTACGTGTAATATGAAGGCACCACGTCATACGTAAGGGATTTCGCAAACTGGTCGACTTCACAGAGTCTGAGAAATGCCACCATGTAATACCTAACACCGCATTTTTAGGGTTCCGTAGCCAAATGGCAAAAAACGGAACCCTTATAGATTCGTCATGTCTGTCTGTCTGTCTGTCTGTCTGTCTGTCTGTCCGTCCGTATGTCACAGCCACTTTTTTCCGAAACTATAAGAGCTATACTGTTGAAACTTTGTAAGTAGATGTATTCTGTGAACCGCATTAAGATTTTTACACAAAAATAGAAAAAAAGCAATAAATTTTGGGGGTCCCCATACATAGAACTGAAACCCAAAAAAATTTTTTTCATCAAACCCATGTGTGTGGGGTATCTATGGATAGGTCTTCAAAAATGATACTAAGGTTTCTAATATCATTTTTTTCTAAACTGAACAGTTTGCGCGAGAGACACTTCCAAAGTGGTAAAATGTGTGTCCCCCCCCCTCTAACTTCTAAGATAAGAGAATGATAAAACTAAAAAAAATATATGATGTACATTACTATAAAAACTACCAACGAAAATTGGTTTGAACGAAATCTAGTACCTAAGTAATTTTTTTTTTTTGATGTGTCATAAATCGAAAAAAAAACACTATTATTAAAACATCCATCAAAGTTACAACACATTACAAGAACTTTTATATTATGTTACTTGCTGCTACGGAACCCTTCCTGGGCGAGTCCGACTTGCACTTGGCCGGTTTTTTATTTTTAAATTGTCTTCCTCAACTCTGCTCAAGATTTTGGAACTTGAATTTGTCAAAACGAACGGTAATATGAAGAAAATGCACATTGCCATCTATGAATTTTAAGAATAACTAACTACTAACCTCGCCAACATGATCAAATTTAAATGATTAATTTCCAAAAACTGTTAACATATAACTTGATTTGATTTTGATGAAATCTCATAGATGGCGCTGCTTTAAAATTGTGTTTATACTACTAACATTCATTAAACTATTTTTCTCTGCCCAAGTTACTTTAATGGCGTAGTTTTTATAGTGTAAAGCTAGATAATAGCATGACTTACTCAAAAACAACATTTAAATTTGCGTCCTTATATTACACGCTGTCACAGAATGCGTAAGAAAAATAAAGATTCACAGCTCCTCCCCCGTAGGTGATAGCGTGATAATATGTAGCCTATTATGTTGACCCGACCTCTTAGTAATATTCATGCAAAATTTGAAGTAAATCCATGCAGTACTTTTTGAGTTTATCCCGGACATACATACAGACAAACAGACAAACAGACAAACAGACAAAAATTCTAAAAACTATATTTTTGGCTTCGGTATCGATTGTAGATCACGCCCCAAGTATTCTTTTTAAAAAATATTCAATGTACAGTTTTGACTTTCCTACGATTTTATTATATGTATAGATTAGCTAGCGGACTGGCTAGGTAAGTGTACTATTAAGGAATTTGTCTTCGTACCACAGGACCTACTTCTCTAGGTATCTACAAAAATAAAGCGATCCCAAGTGTGAAGGTTGAACTGGTTGAACTAGTCGCGAGCTTGAACTCGATGATGGGTGAGGCCAAAAAGTGCGGTGTCTCATCTGACATCGTGTCCGACAGCAAATTTTTAAATATGAGTACCTACTTATGTCAGCCATACACGGTCAAACCTGTCGTCCAATCGGTATGAAGAGACATGTTTGATCAAACAGATTTGACCGTGTGTGGGAAGAGATCGGTATGACCAACATATTTGACGGCACGATCGAATTTCAATTCTTTTGGTTTGATCATACCGATTGGATCATACCGATCGGACCGTGTAGGTATGGGGCAGTCCATGACGCTAGTCTATATGATTATGCACGACGTATTGTCACATGAGTAAATAAACCGTAGTATTGTTCACACGCAAAAAAACACCGCTACGAACTAAATCGACTTTGGGACGGGGCGGTGCATAAAATCTGAGAGTAGTGCTTTGGAAAATCGAGTTGAAAATACCACTGTATAAATCTATTAAAAAAAAATTGTATAGAACTCTTCGGTAATAAAACTGTCTCGGTACCGCCTTCGTTATGGAGATTTTATACGATTTTTATAACTAGTTGCATTAAAATTATTAAAAAAAAAAAAGAAACTTGTTGAGTTGAGACATAACTTTTTAATGGATTTTTTTTTGTTTTTCTGTATCCACTCAGACAGAATTAATTATTTAGCAAAACTTGATCATGTTTTATTTTGAATGTAAAATGTCAAATTGTGGAGTAGGTCATATTCACCCATTTCTATGAAAAAAGTATCGACTAGTGAAACCTTAACATCTTTGACGTCATCAGATGTCACGTTGTTGGTCGTGAAGTAAAACCGAGGGAGGTGTTTAACTTTATGTAAATTATTACATCACTGTTCCTCGCAAATCTGCGAAGAAAACTATCGTGAGGAAACCGCCATCCTCGAGAGCCAAAGAATAATAAGTGATTGCATTAATTATACATTGACTGGCCTGTTGGTGGTTAGTGGCAGTGACTGCTATGTCAGAGGTCGTGGGTTCGATTCCCAGGACAAATATTTGTGTGATGAGCATGATCATTTGTTCTGTGTCTGGGTGTAATTTATATATTATATTATAAAAGAGTAATTAGGTATTCAATTTTATTTTATTTTAAAATAAAATTGAATAAGTAACTAATTATCTCTCACTACTAATTAGTGGTGAGAAGTAATTAGTTTAAAATTATTATTGCTTTGTAATTTAATTTAAATGATGTGAAAAATGGTCCAACATTTCTCAAATCATTTAAATAAAATTAGTAATTACCAATGCATTAGGTACTTAACTTATGTATATGTATTGAGAAATTGTAATCCTACGATTACGTACCTTAACGATTTATTTATTTATTTACAATTTACTTGTACAACATTACAGCCTAAACTAATGCGTTGTACAGTAACTAAGAAATGAAAACATATAGGTACATTTCCACTAGACTAAATTAAAATGTCCCACAAAATCATATTATAAGACAAGATTTAATTATTTTTCATCTATACTCTTACAAAATCTTAGACATTCACGACACACATCCCAGCAAACAAGTCACACTCCGGTGTTAGAGGCAGAAGAGCAAAGCGCACGAACGAGTGGCGAGTTAGCTCATGACACTGTTTGCAACACAGGATCTGTGGCCCGATTCACGTAATGAAAACCGTAACGATATCGTAGCGATTTAGTCGTTTATACCACTTCCATATTCACATCCATCAATCGAGTTTGAACGACACCGATTTTATAGTCGTTTGAAATTCGTCGATTTAAAAAAAAAACATCTGTATTACATTAGCCTGGTAGAATACATATATTAATATAACTGGAAATACGTCGATAGATCGTGAATACCGCTTTTGGATAGGACTTCGATCGAACGACTATAAAACTATGTATTAGATATTTGGCTTGTTTGATTTTACGTGAATCAGGCTACAGCTAACAAACGGTGTGTTCGCGGCCCTGGGCCCCAAGTTTGCTATTACAAAAGTGTCAGAATGGTCTAACATTGATTTCATAATTGTTGATTTTAAGTAAGTTTGGTAATCTACTAATATAATGGCGTCACTATGACTTTCCAATGGTCAACCACTGACACTCCATTGAAAGAAGTGGGATAGAATGGTAATCTCGTACATATTTACAAATGAATGTCTTACGTATGCGTAATCTACAAAAAAATTGACAGTTCCTTTGATCAGTGATCTACCATTAGAACGTCATTGTGCAGTCATTGCTTTTATTAAGCTCGATATTGTCATTAATACCGCAACTCTGTTACGAGACCATTGACCGATCAATGAGCGATCATTATGAGTAGTTTAGGTACGGGAGGAACAAACAACCTCACCAGCTAAGCAACTAATTCAGGACAATCAGATTCACCCCGAAGAACTCGACAAGCGAAGATTAGCAAAAAGTAATTGCGCCTTATTCTAGAGAGTTAAATTTCAGCATTCCGAGCAAAATTTTTAACGATAGGGTTGTAACATTTTTTAGAGTAAATAGAGTACCTAAATCTGATTTTAGAAAGGGAATTAGTTAACACATGATTAGAAAAAAGAGTAACCTTAATATTTACGTAAAATAATAATTGTACGAAACATGGTTTAGTTTTACAACCATTTGTGACCGAAAAAAAATTTTTTTTTTAAATTTAGTAAAATAATGAAATAGAAGGATTTAATTCAAATCAATATTATATATATCAGAGTCAAAATAAGTAAAGATTTAGTTTGTTTTAATTTGCGTTTGTAGATTTAAAAAAATACTGATTTGTAAAATCGATATATAGAAATTTACTTCTCAAAACAAAAACATAGATAGAGACACTTACTATATGAAAATTAAAATATAAAACATCTTAAATAATAAATATATTTTATGTATGTGTTGGTCGAGTAAGGCACACACAATAGTCGTTATTGTTGATTGTCTAAATACGACCTTAACCTATTTTTAAACCTGTTCATTGATGCACGCACAATATCTTTTTTTTGGGCCACTTATTATAAAGCTGTGCTTCCATCAAATTGAATAATTAATTCTTCTTCCATATAAAGCTCTGCCCTCCTAGCCAAGTTACAACTGTTTCGCTTGCGCCGAACGGTTCGAGTTGACCTTACCGCCATTTCTTTTGTTTTGACCACGTAACTGAGCGTTAAGTTCTTTAATAAACTTCCAAGTCATATTCAACAACTAAGCCTTAATAAGTTCAAATCATTTGTAAAATGTAACCTTTGTCAAAAGGCTTTTTACACTGTAAAGGACTATATTCAGGACGAAAAGGCTTGGGATTGACCTTCTCCAGTATCTACTACAACTGTTGTTATTTTTATTTTTCTTATTTTGTATTTTTAATCATTTTTATTTTCAAATGCGCTTTTTCTTTTTATTTTATTTGTGTTTTTACAATTTGACATTGAATTGGAGATTATTTTTATTTTACAAAATAACATGTTTATATTTTAAGTATTTTTTTTTCTTTGACATAAATATTTACTTTGCTAAATATTTTGTAAACTATCAATTTGCTTATATTATTGTAAATGTGAGGATTATGTTGATTGCTTTTTCTTTTCTTTTCAGTAATTTTAACGTACGTCTGGTAATTTCAGTGTTTTCTGCGGCCTATCCAAATGTCCTTTCTTTGGTATTGGTCGTCAAGTCGTAGAGCTCCTTAGTAGCCCTAAGTTGAGCTTTTCGAATACTGACAAATGCTTACACTGATTGGACAGGTCCACTCAAATCTGTATGGTTCTTTCTTTAAAAGACCATCTCAGACAAATCTGCATGGTTCTCATGTGATTTGACCATTATATATTTACTGTATGGACTTTAAAAGAGACTTTGACCCCTGAGTTTGTTTCGGTGTTTCTTCTCAGGATAGTCAGATAGGAAACACCGGCCTCATCTAGCATAAACTGACAAAAAAAAAATTGACGTGTAAAAGTGTTTTTTAAACCTATTTACAAAATAAATATCATTTATCTTATATATATATATCTTATTTATTTATTTAAGACGACGTCATTCCCGTACATTTGAGAAGCCTTCTACAAGCGTTAACTATTGCAGATTAGTAACTTGGCTAGGGGTACTGTACTATCCATATTTATACCGTAGTTCTTAATAGCAATTTTTGCTGTCAAAAGTATTTGTGACTTTGTGAGTGTGTACTATGTATATATTTTTTGTAAGTTAAGTACGCTCTTCTTCTTCTCTTCTTATTTTATTATGCGACCAATTAAATTAATTGTTTAAATTACATAGTACTGGATAAATTTTTATAAAAATGATACCAATTATCAATTGGAGTATGGCTGGGAACTCTAGATATTAATTAATTCCCAGTCTGCAAATAAAAAAAAAATAGCCGGTATTAAACTTCAAAATCAACTTTAAGATAATGTCAAATTAACATAAAGATTACTACATTTTACTTTAAGATCAGGTTATTTTTTTTAATGAAGGAATTAACGAGCACTATTCTAGCAACGAATTTATTTTGTGGATACATTAGAATTAGATTATTTATAGAATTATGTACCTATTATGAACAAGTATGAAAATGCTACAGGTCATTCTTGTTTTTGCCGTGCCGCGTTTTGGCCTAGCAACCAGTAGACGAAAATAATTGTGGGCAAATATTTTAGCATTTTTTTATTGGTGGGAAAATCATCTAACGACGTCCCCCGCTCGTGGGAGCATCGAGAGAGAGTGTCAGACTTTTACTGACTAAAAACCCACTCCTGTTTCTGTTTTGTCATTGTACCAGAGCCCTGGGGATCTTTTTGATCGCATCACCCATGGCCCCAGTAGGTACTTACTGCAGTACTTTAACCCTGCTGGGCCAGTGCGGTTGCTGACAACTCCTTGAGGCGCGCGTGGAAAACCACGCGCCTTCGACGACCTGAGCTCGGTCCGGACGGTTGCCGGACGGTCGGACTATCGAATATCGGAGGCTATGATTGCCAGAAATCAGGACCGGAATCCCGGCGGCTAGGGCGCACGGGCCATTGCCTCGCGCATGCGGCCGTCTCCCCTCCTTTGCTAGCATTATTGCTTCGCAGAAGGAGGCGACCGCCTGCCACTCTTCCTCGCTGCGGATCTTGGCCTGTACCAAGACCGTACAAGAGGAGGGCCGTACGTGTAAGAGGACACGGCGGTGCTCTGCCTAGGCGGGAGACAATGCTCCACCGTGTCCTCCAGGCGGTCCACACAATGGAACAACCCCCCGAACTGACAAAGTTCAGTGAGGACCTGCGTCATACCGGATCGACCCTCCACGGGATTAAAACGATCAAAATTTAGCGGTGTATATAACCTTTTTTACTGTCTGTTCAACCATTCTTTTTTTAACTTCTATTTCGTAGGCATAAGGATGGCATTAAAAGCAGAAAAGTGGTTACAATACCAACTATTTGCTGCAGCCGCCATTTTCCATTATGTCACCAACGTAATAAAAGTCGAAATCGCTCGAACGGACAGTAATAAACGGTTTTCATAAATGTCTAATGTTATTTTGAATATAGTATAGTTTTAGTATTAACAATAATATCATTATTGCTATTAAGATAGAACTACACAGCGCAAACGTGTGTTAGTCTTGTCAGTCTTTGTGTGTCAGTCATTTTATTATATTATTATTCCACGCCACGTGACTCCACGCAACGCGACTCCACGCCACGCGACGTCGTTCTACGTACAAATCTGGCGGGAACAAGTGTGCGGTCGGTCTAATGTAAATCTAGCAATATTACTCGTATAACTATTTTGGTATACAATAAAATTTATTCTATTCTGTACCCCTAGCCAAGTTGCTAATCTGCAATAGTTAACGCTAGTAGAAAGCTTCAAACGTACGGGAATGACGTCATCTCAACGCTCAGTCACGTGGTCAGAACATTCGGCGTCGCGGCCAACTCGAAGCGTTCGACGCAAGCGAAACGGTTGTAACTTGGCAGGGGGCTCTTCTATTAAGTTGTTCCAGAGGCCATCCTAATCAAGTTTCTTAATTAATTCTTTACTGTACATATGGAGATACAGACAGTTCACGTACAAAGGCGAGCTTCACTCAGCAAAAAGTTTATTCTATTCTGTTCTATTCATTTGTTCCAGAGGACATCCTAATAAAGAAGTTCCTCTTCAGCTGCCACTGCAGCCTGGAGCGGACCAAGCGATGCATCCAAGACTTCTGCACCAGCCGGGCCACCATGGTCGAGACATTCACCAACAGGGACCCACTGTCACCTAAATTGAAAACTGCGTTTGATACCACGTGAGATAATATGCTATCTTTCTGTTTTTACGGTTCCGTAGTCGTAACCAAAGGGTAAAGAGACCCTATTACTAAGGGTGAGTTTAAACGTTTAACTATAACGATAACCAAACCATAACCAGCCGTGAAACGGCCGCCTATTGGTCAATTCGACGATTTGACAAATGTAAACGGCTTTGTTATCGTCATAGTTGAATGGTGCAACTCACCCTTAGACTCGACTATCCGTCTGTCTGTCATCAGGCTGTATCTCATAAACCGTGATAGCTGGACAGTTGAAATTTAAACAGATAATGTATTTCTGTGGCCGATATAACATCAAATACTAAAAATAGAATAATATAAATATTTAAGGGAGCTCTCATACAACAAACGTGATTTTTTTCTCTGTCGCCGTTAGTAGACAATTCTAAGGAACAAGTTCTCAATCTGGAGTTTAATGGTGGCCGAGTGGTAATGACTCCGACTTACGAGTTGTAGATCGCGGGTTCAAACCCTGCAAGGCGCATTACGTTGTGTAATTCATTTCATTACCACTGCTCTCAAAACAGTGATGGAAAACATCGTGAGAAAACCAGCATGTCTTAGAACTAAAACTTCGAAGACATGTGACATTCACCAACCTGCACTCAGCCCGCGTTATGGATTACGTCCCATTCCCTCTCCTAGAGAAGAGGCATGAGTCCCAGCAGTGGGAACATTAAAAAGGTTGATGATGACGGTACACTCGGTTATTGACTTTTAATCCCGGAAACATTTTCGAATTTCACGCGAGAAAAAATGTTACATCATTACATTCATTATTATTTCTTTGTCTTTATTTTCAGAACTGTGGCAACATACATCGGCGGTGTCGACGAGATCCTGATCCACCGACTGAACAACACAGAGAACTATGACTTCTACGACGTCCTCAAATCGTTCATGCTGCAAGCTGATCAATGGCTCCAGCTGGACCAGGAGACGCTCCCTGAGAACCATATCGTCATTCTGGATATTGAATTATATACGCTCATGATGGTCGCTAAATCAAATGTATTGTACTTCCAGAAATTTGCTATCTTTTTATTGGTAAGTTCATCTTCATAAAGTGTAAATAATCCTAATCCCATTTTAACCTTTCAATTGTGATAATTACAGACACAATTGAAAGACAATAGGTGCGCGAACGCCGGCGTTCGCTTGGGGTTTAATGAATTAAATATGTTCATACTTTAATAGTCCATCTCTAGTTTTAAATTTTTCGATCCGAAAGGCCAAGTCTACTACTGATTAAAGGTCACACCAATAAATAGTGCCAGATAACCGTGGAATAAATTACATTGACCTGTTCCGAATATTTCTGCGTAGGTACCCGAAAAACAAACAATGTATTGCTTTTCATTACTAGATGTACCGTGCCGCACCGTACATGTACCGTGTAACATAAGATAAAACCATAACGTTTTATTTTGGATGTACAGTGTCTAATTGTAAAGTAATATCCCTCAAAATTTGAAAAAGGATCCAATTTCGAATTTTCCAATTCGCTCCTACTAGTGCCCTACTGGAGCGAGCGAGAGAAATACATGGCTCAGTTTTTATTCAGCAGTATCCGCTTTTCCGGCATTTTACTAGATTTAATTTAGTGAAACGACATAACACTGACGATAAACTAGTGATTTGTCATATATTTATATAGGTATATCACTAGATACTTTTAGTATCTAAGAAAACGTAATAAAACAAGAATATTCGGCATTTACCGCGATTTCGTGATATCCCTAGGGATTTCGTGAAATCCCTAATATCCGCATTTCTCTGTGACATATACATATAATCACGTGTCACAGTGTTGATTTGATCTTTTTTTATCACTCTTCATTTTTTTCAGTTCAGCTTGTTAGGTATCCAATAATAAACTCATGCAACCAAAACTTTACCGACTTACTAAAATGTAAGTAATGTTTATTTGATTCCAGGAGGCCATGCCGGTTCGTTTGAAACAAATCCACGTGATCAACTGCCCCTCTTTCTACGAGTACTTGTATGGGTTGGTCAAGGGGGCTCTGCCGCAGAAGACTCGGGACATAGTGCGTATTGCCACTTCTATTATGTGGAGATAAAAATCGCAAAAATATTTTAAATAGTTATTTGTAAAATTGTCCCTACCACCTAACCTACCTTTCAGGACTGTAGTACTAACATCACAAACAACAACTTTTGTTCTATGACTTTTTACAAAACGTTATTCATTTACCACAAACAAACGTTCAAGATGTCGTTGTTCTATCTAACGCATTTCAACTCTGTATTTTGCTATACCTACACTGCACACTGTGTGATGCTACGAAAACGCATCAAGCACCTCCGCCACCGGATCCCACTCCCCTCCGCTATTGTACTATCGCTTGCTTCACATAGACTTCGCAATATTTAGAACGTTCAATTTAAATATTTTAAATTTTGTTTAAAAATCGGATGAACTAAAATATGATAAATTTTAGAAGTCGTAGAAAAAGTTGTTGTTTATGATGTTAGTAACATAGTCCTGAGAAGTTGCTAGTGTTTTACAAATAACCCTGTATAACATGAATAGGCTTTTGATTTCTTAGTATTACTGTATCTTCCTTATCATAGGAATCTTATTTATATCTTAGTATAACTGTATCTTCCTTATCATAGGAATCTTATTTATTTTACTATTTATGTACACACAAAAATAACAGAAAAGATAATACATAAGAGACGTTAGTACAAAGGTACTGCTTATTTCCAAAGAAATTTCTTCCAGCAGACCTGCGAAAGGAGAAATGAAAAAGAAATGTAGACCATAGTGTGTAGGAAGCAAAAGAAGAATGTGTGAAGTCTTAATCCAAAGTCATAAATAATTATGTATACCTTAAAATAATAATATATACCTACAGCTATAAATATATAACATTGAGAGGAAAGATAGTGCTCTTTTACTCGATTTTAAAAAGTGAGATCGATTTTAAATCTCGAATGCTAGGCGGAAGTGAGTTCCACAACCTCACGGCATGGACACAGAAAGAATAATCTTATTTTTAGTGTTGGTTGTTTAGTAGATTTTATATACCATGTTAATATCTATTTAGCGATGAAATCTTAGTTTTTGCGAAAGTCTACCAAGCCCAAAAAGTACTTACTAATTAAAAAAGTAATTGAGGGTTTTTGAGGGTAGACGGTGTTTCTAGATACTCGAAGGATTAAAGACCTCATCATCATCATAACCGTAAATGGTGAAAACATAGATATAAACCGTAGATCGCCTTTCTTCAATATTTCTAGAATACAGCCGGCCAATTAAGATCAAATTGTTATCGTTTTTATTACCTAAAATTGATAACACAATTTATTTCAGATTCATTTCCACACCGATCACATGGCGCTACATAAGCATATAAACAAGAAGTACCTGCCTTCGGAGTACGGCGGTGATGCCGGCAGCATGGTTGAACAAAGCTCCAGCTGGATCAAGGAAATTAATCAGAACAGGTAAATTTATTTGAGAAACTTAGGGGTTCTAACAGAAAGTGATCCTATCGCGATCGCTTTCAACCACTTCTGTACATTAAAACATAAAGTTCTGGCTCACTTACTGACTCATTAACGCCCAGTCCAAATCCTTGAACTTAGAGACTGCTGAAATTTTGCACAGAAGTTCCTTTTTATCATCATCATCATATCAGCCGAAAGACGTCCACTGTTGGACATAGGCCTCCCCCTTTTATTATATATACAAGTAATTCTCCGACCCGATTTCACAAACACGATCCAGTTTACCGTCAAGTTTGCTGCGTGCAGAAGTAGCCTTGTCATGCGTCCAAAATCGGACACCTCTTCAAGCGATCGTGTGTGCTGTCCATTAGTCTTGCATTCTTACTTACGGAGAGGATACAGGCTATTAAAGGGCTTAATCTATTTTGCCTTGCCTTCGGCCATTTTTAGTGTGGTTTTTGTAAAGATGTGCTTTTTAAACTTTGACCGACACAAGTGTGTCACACTCATGCATTCACAAATATGTAAACTCACATAGGTACACAAGACACCCAAATCTGAGACATCTACCTGTAGGCCAAACAAATATTTGTTACGTACGCCAATTAGCAGCCAATTGCTCAACCGCGCCTACCGCGTGCCGTCAAACGAACGGTTATAATTTTAAAAACGATTTTCACACCTACATTATACCTGTGTGCACAAATAAACTTTTTGTACTAGTATTGTATTTTGTATTCATGTTTCTTTTGTTTATTTTCAGGAAATTCTACCTAAACGACGACCTGTGGAAGGCAAATATCAGCAAGAAAGTCAAAAATGGTGCCGTGGAGACCACTATGAGCGGTTCCTTTAGAACTCTCGCCATAGACTAGATCTATTGTGATATTTTGATACTAATGGTGAAAGCTACGGCCACTAGCGAAGCCAAGTTCACATCTGACAATACAAGACTCAAGCACTATAGTTAAGAGTCGAAACTTAATCTCGATTCATTTTATCGAATTACGTGAATTTTGACGCAATAATTTAACAAGTTCAATCTAGTAGAAGGTCCGATTTCCACGTACGCTATTTCTTTAAAGCCCCAGGGGAATAAATGTTACCCCAACATGACGCGCAACGTAACGCTGTCATATTGTCCAACAAAATATCCCGCGTCAAGAGACGCATAGTAAAATATTGCAGGCAAGTTGCAGGATACAACGTGCTCCTCAAAGAGATGTCAGCAAACCGTAGGGGCCTAGCAGAGCCGATACTCACTAGGGCAGCTGGCATTTTCTGAATAGGAAACCGGTAGTTATGAAATGCAAAGAGAAAATAGTATGGTTTTAATTAGTAAAAGTTTGACACGCCCTCTCGCTCTACCCAGAGCGAGAGAAGCCATTGGATAATTACTCACCTTAAAAAAAGTTGCAGGATACTGAGCAACTTTGCAGCGTCCTGTAGGTTGAGCGTTGCGCGTCATTTTGGGTTTTTTTTTTGTCTCTGAGGCTTAACTTACTAATCTTCAAATAACAGCAATTCAGCACCATTTAACATGACTATAGCAACGCTCATGCCCGTAGTTTTCACCTTAAGGAAGAAGCACCTAGGGTTGTCCGTGAATGTTTTTAAGTGTTCTGGATTTTGCAGGTCAGAATCAAGTTGTATGCTGCTTAAAATACTGTTTGCATCTGTAAAACGTATTTATTAACGGAATTATCTACATAAGTATTTATATATAGAGGAAAGATTTGTATTTTTGCGTGTTTCTATTTTTGTTCGTAATGAATAAACTCAAATGGTACCTATTGGACCAGTTTTAAAAATTCTTTCAGCAGTAATACAGCAGTACTGAATGACATAGGCATACATATTTTGTCATCATATTCATATTTTGGCAGAAGCTTGTAATCAATAAAATCATCAATATCTCTTTCAGTTCGTCTTATAATACTGTTATAATTTTAAGTCTAGTAATAATTTACTAATAGAATTAGCTAAACTGGGGGTTGAATTGACCGATAACTCTGTCAAACCATATTTATTACGGTCGCTAATCATATTTTTAATGAACATGGAATCTGACACTAACCTGCCAAATGCAAAAAAAAAAAAACGTTTTGAATCGAAATTCACGAATATGCTTTCCTGTCGCTTCCCTCTAAATAATACTAGTACTAATTACAATAAGGTTCTTGATCTGGATACAATTAAGTTTTATACAAAATATTTTTAGTATAGGTTGTTTAATAAGTAGATTTTTTATGCTGGACAGACTGGCGTGATTATTCACTAGTACAATTTTTATATAGTAATTTTTTATTCAATATTTTTATTATCTTTGAACTTTATTCTTTATTAAAATGTATTTAGGTTAAAATAATAATATACTTACAAGTAAAGATTCCTGTGATAAAAAGAAAATGTTTTATTTCCATCTGGTTCTAATTTATTCTGACCTCTAATTCTTTTAATTCAACGAAGTGCCATTCGGTACAAACCAACGTTCTTACAGCCACTTGATGTCTATTAACAGGCGACGCTTGTCTGTCAACACATATGACTTATAGATCTGATGTAGGCCGTCACAGAATTATTTCCCAATAGTCTCGATCAATCAGAACACAATACCCCGCTCCCCCCTACCTCAGCTAGTTGACAGAATGGTTTTAGTGCACTAGTTCAAGCATGAGAGGCATCTAGTTGGTTTAAGATTGTTGGTACAAAGTAAAACTGAAATATGATCTACAATACATGAGAATGTGGATATACATGTTTCGATCTTGAAGTAGCCAAAATATAACCAACGCTTTTTCTTTTTGGAAAGCTTTTTATGTGGGATATCATCCAATGACTTACCTACTGACTAAAACTCACTCCTATGTTCTTTCTTTCCCTTGCGTTCCAAGACCCCGTTTCCTTTACGGAAGCTTACCCATTCTTTTTGGAGGTGGTAATCACCAAATACCTTCTTCACCGATCACGGTGACTCTTTCAAACATGAACCTTGGATGCAAGAAGATCTTCATCATTCTAAGTCATCAAGTTATCCTGAGTCAGTGGAGTTGGCTCAAACAAATACCATTGGTATTAGATGAGTGGTATTAAAACGGAATATATCTTTAATAGGGACTCAATTGAAAAAAAAAAGTACGTCACATTTAAAAAATATAAAATATAATAAATCAAAAATTATCACATAGAAATAGGTAAAAATACCATAACATGAGGTATTTTAACAATATTATTTATCAATCAACTCGTCTACAGTTCATAAAAGTAGGTTTTGCTCCATGACAATTACACTGATGGACATATATAAAGGAATGCATCACGTAAAAAAAGGTGAAATAATAATATTTTCAAAATATTATTTAATTAAAAATAATACTAGCTACCTACGCACCGGCCATTATTATTACTATAAATACTTCATTTGAATAATGAAAATAGATTTTGTCTTTTAATTCTGATTATCGTTTGTTTGTCTTTCGGCGTGCTGAGAAAGTATGTCGAATTGCTGATGTTAGCTGTAATTTTCTAATTCATGTTTTGTTTTTAGTTTTTCCTTAATAAAATTTTTCTTTTTCTTGTTAGCATAGCATAGTCGGCCTTATAATGTTCCTCTGTTGGGACTCAGGTCTCCTCTCTAAGAGAGGGAATGGACCGTTATCCACCACGCGGACCCAATGCGGGTTGTTTGTCTTGTAAACTTTATTTGAATAATGCCGGAGCAATCGCCATTACTTTGTTACAGAAACAATTCATGATCAATTTTAATAAATTCTTTAGTAATCACAGTTAATGCCTTTTATATTGGTAATTTTTATTCGTTCCTCTAAATATTATCATGAGTGTATAAATTCCTAAATAACGAATACGAAAATTCGATCTTAGTTTAACTTCATTTAAAATAAATAAAACCAAATTTTGATGGCAAAAAAGAGATAGTCTATCTATCTCTTTTTCGACAATTTTAGGACTACTTTTTTGCACTCTATTTCTCCAGTAAATATCTACACCTATTAGGTTTACCTATTAACTACTTACTTAATTCTACTTTAGAAGAAAAATAACATAAAAATATATATATAAATCAGTAAGTTAATACATTGAGCCACGTCTTAAAAAAGTTTAAGATATAAAAGAAAACAAATTAGTATTTAAACAAGGTGTAGTGACCGTTTTCGTTAATATCAAATAGTTTATAGACATAAACAATTCTTAACACTGTAAACATTTTAAATCCTGACTTCTGAGTTAGGTAGAAACCTGTATTAGAGAAGTCAGTGTCTTCTCCCACTGTGCCACTTAATTATTGAAGTAGAACCCACATATCTAAACAAAACATATTTATATCCCACTGAGGTCTCATTATCAACGTATCTTACCCTAATGATACTTAAGAGAGTACTAGAATATCATCAATCTAAAGCTAAAGATCTGAACGAGCCAGGAAGTTCCTTGACTTTGTCCACTCGGTCGTCGTGGTTGCCTGATGGTCTCAAAGACTCGTTAACTGCCCACCGCTTGTCATTCGTTAGAAACCAGTCCCTGGAATTATAAAATGGGTGATCTGAGAAGCAATCGGCATTTGGTTATACGCGTGATCCATGTCGGATTTCGTCTTAGGACATAGGACCTGTGCACACCACGTTTTTTAAACGCGCCGTTGAGTCGCGTTTTAGAAACGCGCGTCGACGGCACACTTTTATCCTATTAAATGTCTATGTATAGGCTGCGTCTTACTTTTGTGCGTATCGTATACAAACGTTAGTTTACGGCGCGTTTAAAACGTAGTATGCACAGGCACTAAGAATGGAACCAATACATCACATTAATATTATAAAGGCGAAAGTTTGTGAGTATGTTTGTTAGTTATTGTTTCACGTTCGAATGGCTTAATAGATTTTGATAAAATTTTGTACACGGGTAGACCATATCCTGAAATAGTAGATAAAATACTTTTTATCCCGGGAGTATGTTCCTTTAGGGTAATTTTCTATCGCCCAAGTGAAGCCACTGGCAGCAGGTGTTTTTCCTTACTTTCTTATCTTTTTTGGTGTAAGTACAATAAAATTTATTTCTATTCTATCCCGGTAGTATGTTCGCTTAAGATAATTTTCTATAAGCTAGGCTTCTATAATATTAAAATCGTCATGCATTACCTCTTGGCTTCCATCTTCTTGATCCATTCCCTCTTGATCTGCTCAATGGGACCAGCTTTGCCACCGAACTCTGAAGGTAAGATCTCTTGTGGGATGTCCTTGTATAACGTGTCAGTGTTGGGCTCGTGGAATTTTATCTGAAATAGGTATTCATAATAAATTAGTAGATAATAGGTTTATACAGTATATTATAATATGTGAAATTAAAAATAACTGAGGTAGGGTAGGACAGAGTATCATAACTATCATCTAATATTCTAGATTTACTTTTAAATCAAATATTGCACAGCGAATCCTTTCCCTGAAAAAAAAGGAAAGGATTCACCTCCTTCCTTCACCTCCTTAGAGGGAGAGATGAAACGCTGATACAAACTAATACAAAGGTTATATGGAGAATTATATTCTTTTAGGGTTCCGTACCTCAAAAGGAAAAAAACGGAACCCTTATAGTGTCTGTCTGTCTGTGTTGTTAAGATTCATTATTTCGAGAATGCGTGAAGGTTTTGAATCGAAGTTAAAACCATATGCTCAGGTCTGCGGTTCCGTGAAGCTTTACTCCTGTATCGTGGGTGCGTTCACAAACATGTTAACTCACAATTAAACACTTATCGGCCGACTAAACAAGTAGTTGTCTCGTGTAAAAATCAAACCCGCGACACGCAGCGCAGCAGTCAATCGTTCAACCACTGCGCCAACCGTTCCGTTAGATATTCTCACGTGGGGAAGCCGCCGGCAGAAGCTAGTTATAAGATAAATACCAACCAGTTTGGAGACTTCAGTCTTCAGGAACGGTTTGCAGATGGCGAAGATTTTGCCGATGTAGGATGGAGCGTTGATGACGTGCACCTGCTTTAGCCGGATTGGCATGGCTTCCTGTAATTAACAACAAAATAATTCTTTAATAGTACATATTTGATACAAGTGGAGACATTTTTCATAGCGACCGAGGTGAAATTCACCCGAGTTGTAGGCGAGAATGTTATATGGAAATAAATGAACAAGGACTGCATTAGCAAATTTCCAAGTGTATCTAACGACGTTTTTCAAAATACTTAAACTAATTAAAAAGCATCAAGAACCTTTATGTACTAAATTAAGTACCAGCCGTGCTGCAATCTTTAAGTTGCACAATTTTCCGTATAATTCACAATCGAACCTTATAATACCTACTTTGTTATATTTAGGTTTACATACAGCAAGAGGTATTAAGGTCAAAGATCGCAATTAGTAGATAAGTACTCAGTAATTTGCGTTTAATAGACATGTAAACTAGTGTTCATGAGTTTTGTGCAAGAGATTTAAGGTTATTCTCCATCTTACCAAATATACCAAGTTATATAGTAGAAACTACGATCACAGGTACATTAGTTTGCATATTTGGTATAATAATATGAATTTTAAACTAAAGCACTTCAAATGGCTATCAAAGATCTAATTTCAGATTAAAGTTGGAAGGGCGTGTGAAAAGGCTAATTGGTGATTCAGATTTGGTTAAGTCAAATCTACAAAGCCTTGAGCACTGGCGTAGGATAGCCAGCCTTTCGGTCTTTTATACAGAATGCATTTTAGAGAGTGTGCATGGAAATAGCATGACTTGGTTCCGCCATCTCATTACTACCAACGGAACGACGTATGGCGAGTATCCGCCCTAACGTTGTTGAAACCTCTATCCGGACTAAGCGTTTCGAGTCGTTGTTTATACTGCGTACACCGAAGGACTGGAACCATTTGTCTGTTGCCGTCTTCTCGTCCGATTTATAATTTGGATGTCTTTAGAGTTAATAGGCTCTTAATAAACTAGTCCGCTTCACCATCAACGATTGCATCACCGCTTACTTACACACTAGGTTATATCAATAAAATAAAAAAGAGTTAAGTATACAAACATCTCTCTAGCTATCCAATAAAACCTACTCTATGCTTTGCCCTTTGGCCTTCAATTCACAAGTTTAATATACCCATTGGTTTCAGAGAACTATATTACGAGTAGTAAGTCTGTACATATTACTTTTTCTTCTGAAGCCGATTAAAAAAAAGATAGTTAGACTGATGAGGAATGAGGGCAATGAGGTCCAAGGTCGACGGCCTTAAAGGTCAAGCGACATAATAAAATATGGCAAGTTGATATTGGACAAAAGTCCAGCTACTTAACTTTGAGAAGGGATTTCACAATACTTTTAAAGGTCGCACCTTAATTTTAAACTTGCTCTTTGCAACAGTAACTTTTGGAAAGAAAAAAATACTTATGAATAATTTATTATCGTCTACAGTTTCGAAAGATTCAAAAATAAAAGCGTTTACGAAATAAAAGTGATACCTATTTATGATTTGCAAGGTTAGTTACTCGTATTATCTAGTAATATATATAATAAAACGGATGAGGGTTTTATTCAGAAAAACAAAAAGAACGGACTATGCAGGTAACTCCTCAATACGAACAACGAAAGCGGAGGAGTAGAAAAAAAAAATCGGTCGGACTGGAAACCGACCCCAAGGTAGTTAGGAAAAGACTGAATGCCAAGTTGTTATAAGCAATGCCAATGGCAGATTCATTAAATACCATAACTTGAAATCATACCTGTGTGTACATCATATATTTCCTAAGCGCCGACAGGTTCACCTTGCCAATAAACTTCAGAGACACATTAGCTGCATCAAAGATCGGGATCTCTCCATCAGGAATCTCATGGTCTTCCGTCAGCCTGGTGTCAGCCAACATGAAGAATGTCTTAACAGCATCCACGAAGTTGAACAGGTCCAAGTCAGGGTTGTTGAGCCGGTAGATGAAGACTTTATAGTTCTCTTTCGTTTTGCTGGGGAGGGGCAGCATGTCCCTGAAATAGAAAATGGTGGGTAGTTTAGAAGAGAACAGTAAACTAGTGATACTGTTGCGTATGGAAAAACAAAGTATTGTGTGTTCTATAATGACACTAAATAATGTCGGAACCCCCAAAGGTGAACGCACACTTATCCGAGCCGAACACGTCGAACGAATGGAAAGAAAAGGATTTTCGTCATCTAGCTTACCGCGCCGCCTAGAAAGAGAATATAATCCATAGCATACGATAAAGTGAACAAATATTGTGACGTGTTCTGTGCTACCGACCCCCGAAAATGGTGCACGAGTAATATGTATCGACAACTGAACATCAAGACTTGACTGTCGGCTAGTATGCACAGAGTACTAGTAGAGTTTTTTGCTATAGAGCCAGGAAATAAAATACTCCTTATTAATTTGTATAGAACAGACCGTAATGTTGACCAATTTTTCACCTTTCTCGAATTGTTGCTTGCTAGATTAAAGTCCCATCATTACAAGAAACATATAATTATAGGTGGCGATTTTAATTTAAACGCTATTCAAAAATCAAATCACTATAGAAAACTTACAGAAATTATGCTTGAATATAATTTACACCAAGTAGTCAGAATGCCGACTAGGGTGACCCCTACATCATCAAGCTGTATAGATCTCGTTTTCACAAATTATAAAAAATATTTGGTAACCGTTGAGGATGAAGGATTATCAGACCACAAATGTATAAATTATAGTTTTGAACTGCTATCCAAACCGCAAAACAAACCCACTTACAAAAAAATTCGATTAATAAACCATCAAAAATATTTAATGCTTTTCAAACTTAAACTGAAGGAAATAACTTGGGAGAATATTCTATTACCAGAAAATAATGTAAACGACAACTACAACCTTTTTGATGACAAAATTAAAGAACTTTTAGATGCTATCATACCACAAAAACTTATAAAAATTTCCAGTAACAAAAATAATAATACTTTCATAACTAAAGGAATAAAAAATTCTTGCAAACATAAAAGACTCCTGAAAACATTAGTGAATCAAACTAAAAATAAAGTATTAAAACAGCACTATAAGTCATTTTCCAAAATCCTCAAAAAATGCGTTAAAGTTTCAAGGAAATATAACTACTCTCAGGAAATGAGCAAATCAAAAAATAAAACTAAAAAAATGTGGCAGATCATAAAACGTGTTACTCAAAAACCCAATAAAATTTGTACTAAAAATTTGGAATTAAACGTAAATAATCAATCAATAAACTGCCCATACACAATTGCCAATAGATTCAATGATTACTTTGCATCCGTTGGTAATCCTAACAAACAGAACAACAGCTCGCAGACGCCTCCTAATCACTCGGTCATTACGCCCGCTATTAATTCTATGTTCCTAGAGCCAGCTACGGAAAAAGAGATATACGACATCATTGTGAACTTTCCTGACAAACAAAGCTGTGGCATCGATGGAATACCCCCCACTTTAATAAAAACTTGCGCTATTGAATTAATAACACCGCTAACGTTCCTTGTAAATCAATCTTACTCGCAAAAGACTTTCCCTTCTCGTTTAAAAATAGCGATAATTAAACCTATATTAAAAAAAGGCGGTAAATCCAAAGACCCTAGCCAATACAGGCCAATAGCTCTCCTTCCATCGTTTTCAAAAATATTTGAAAAATTAATAATGAATCGCATGTGTAAATTCTTAGAAAAATACAATATACTCGACGATAACCAATTCGGCTTCCGGAAAAACCGTTCGACGACCCTAGCAGTGTACAAATACACACAAGAAATCCTTACCTATATCAAAGACAAAAACTATGCCATAGGCCTTCTGCTTGATATGACAAAAGCATATGATAAGGTTCTACACTCTATCCTGATTACAAAATTAAGTGGAGTTGGCATCAGGGGAGACGTGCTCGACTGGCTCAAGTCGTATCTCGCTGACAGGAAGCAATGTGTACAAATTAAATACCTGGACAGTGACACACGTGAGTTACTAAATGTGCGCTCAGACACACTAACCATAAACTGATCTATTCCTCAAGGGAGCGTGATAGGATGTATACTCTTCCTTATCTATATCAATGACTTGCCGAAGATTTGTGACAATCTATGTATATTATTTGCTGACGACATCTCCATACTCTTTAAAAGCCCCACTAATAACCCAGTCAATAACTATCACATAATTGAAACCTTTAATAAAGTAAAATCCTGGCTTCACCAACATAACCTTGAAGTAAACAATAATAAAACTAAATTAATTCAATTCAAGCCTTATCAAAAACAAAAAATAAATCTCAAAACCATAACTAATAGTATCAAAATCGAGGAAGTTGAAGAATTTAATCTCTTAGGTATTACCCTAGACAGTCATTTAAATTGGAAAAAGCATATAGATAAAATTAAGCTAAAATTATCATCATTTACATATGGTCTTAGTGTTCTGAAAGTAAACACAAAAACGGAGTGCGCTTTATCTGCATACTACGCATACGCTTATGCATGGCTCCGTTATGGAATCATCATGTGGGGACATAGTACAGACGCTAATGACTTATTTATCGCCCAAAAAAAATGCCTCCGCATTATTTTTAATATAAAACCTAGATGTAGCTGCAGACCTTACTTCATAAGAGAGAAAATGTTAACATTGCCATCAATCTACATATTGGAAACAGCCTCTTTTGTTAGAAAACATATACACATGTTTAACTTTGAAAAGAATGCGCGCCGTAAAGATAAATTAGTCCTCCCGGTGCCCAGACTTGAAATGTATAAAAAAAGTCCAGAATACCGAAGCATTCAAATTTATAATAGGCTACCCTATAGTATAAGGTCTGCAAAAACACTATCTGTTTTCAAAATTAGTCTAAAGCGTTTACTTTTAGAAAAATGTTACTATAGTATCAAAGAATTTATGGAGGATAAACTATTAAAATAAATGTACATAAGTAAATAATAATATGAATGAAAATAATTGTAATCAATAATTTAATTTAATGATGTATGGAATAATAATAATAATATCGAATGACTTAATATAATAATTTAAATAATCTGATGTATCGAATACTCAGTATAATAATTATAAATGTATGAAATTGTAATGTTTGTTATAATAATTAATTAATTTGTATAATGCATGCAGTATACATAATATAAATGTTGCAGTGCCCTTCCGGGGTCCATGTTTGAGACAATATATAAATGGAACAACTATTTACAACATGTGTGCAAAAAAAAAAAAAAAAAAAAAAAAAAAAAATATGGCCACAACCTTGAACAGCTTATGCAGCGTAACTGGCATGGTTTATGGCAAACGATCAAGAGGCCGTAGCCCAAAAAGATGCATGATCAATTGCGAAGATTGCACGTCGCACTACATGACGCCAAGAACCGTCACAGATGGCGAGACACCATCAGTAATAAACTTTCCAACGTGAACTTCACGACCCTTAGTAATGAGGAATACGACTCGAGGAGAAGGAGGACAATACTTACAAGATAAATTACAAGCAAAAACTTGTGTTAATAAAGTAGTAGTAGTAGTAGTAGTAGTAGTGTTATAAGTTATGTTACTAAGGTTCAAACATACGAAATTAAAAATAAAATCCTAACATACTAAGAATTTCTGTGCGCAATTGTACACATGCGCCGATTGCCCCCACTACTTTCAACGAACGATCTTAATTCATCGCGCGACCTGTATGTAGATTCACTTCTGTACCTTAGGGTGTCTCAGTAAGAGTGCACTTTTTCATTTTAAAATAAAAACAAGTATTTTATGATAGAGTTGTGATATTTTTATTGTATTGTAAAGAAGACATGTTCCGATTAAGTATGGAATAAAATATCCGGTAAATGACCCCCACGGCTCCGATGACAAGCCATTACTCTTTTCATGAAATTTTCCATGACTTTTGCACTGAGATGTGGCTGTATCTCACCGATGACGCGTTGGATTTCCGATTTGAGCTCAAGAATTGTTTCGGGTTTATTAGCATAAACCCGATATTTCACAAAACCCCATAGAAAAAAATCGCACGGCGTTAAATCGCACGATCTTGGTGGCCAGTTGACATCAGAATTTCTTGAGATAATGTGTTCTGGAAATCGTTGCTGTAATAAGTCGATTGCTTCATGCGCGGTGTGGCAGGTTGCGCCGTCCTGCTGAAACAACATGTTGTCCAGATTCATGCCGTTCAGTTGAGGCCACAAGAAGTCCGTTATCATATTCCTTTAACGAATGCCGTTCATAACTTTCGTAACTTTCTCCATTTTTGTAATGAGTTTTCACAATTATAACGCGTTGTTCTTTCGAAAAGCGCTCCATTTTTAATAATCGGAATAAACAGAGGTGACATCTGTAAAATTTCAGAGTTGCCACTTGCATGAGGAAAAAAAGATTCCAATTTTAAAAAGTGCACTTTTACTGAGACACCCTATATTTTGTGTCCCTACTCTCAACAATTACATTGTACACACATACATATACTAACTGTCGCCTATATGATATTAGAGTGATTAACTGTGTATGTTACAATCATATGTCAACACAAAGCCTAATGAAGCAACGTGAACAAAGGGCAAGTAATTTTATGACCATTGTTACTTGAGCAATTCTTTGCATAATCGTCAACTCTGAACTTTACTCTTTCGTTAACACCTCTTGTTGCAACTTCCAGTTACGTTTTATTTTGTTTTGTGAAGTGGCAAACACGTATCAGAAGACGTAGCGTTAGGGTTTAAATAGACGGACCGCATTTCAACTGCAATCTAACCGCAATTTGCAGTTTAAGTGTAGTTTGAATGCAGTTGACACGACTGCAATAGAACTACAAACCAAACGTGCAGTCCGATTGCAGTCGTGTGAACTGCACACCGACTGCATCCGAACTGCACCATATACGGGAGGGCGGAGCGTGCGGGCGGGTGCGTATGGTGCTTATTTATTCTATTGCAGTCGTGTTTGCAGTTCTGCAGTCGTGTCAACTGCATTCAAACTGCAATTTGCAGTTGGATTGCAGTTGAAATGCGGTCCGTCTGTTTAGACCCTTAGAAGGCCTCCCACAAGGTTAGGTTTTTTTTAGAGCTTGTGTTATGAGTCCTAGACAACTAATAAACATACTTATATATTTCTAAATACATAGATCAATAACACCCAGACATAAACAAATGATCATGCTCATCACACAAACATTTGTCCTGGGTGGGAATCGAACCCACACTAACTACTAGACCAACAGGCCAGTCAAGGTGGACCGATGACCTGATGAGGGTTGCGGCCGATGGTTGCGAGACACACAGGACCGGTGTTATGGCGACGCTTAGGGAAGGCCGATGTCCAACAGTGGATATCTTTCGGCTGAAATGATTATGATGATGATGATGACGATGTGTCATTTTTAGCAAATTTTTAAAAATAGAATTGCAATCTTGATACTTTATGGAGGTGATAAAAATAAATGTGCATTCTCGGTTTTACCGTACTTAACAAAGATATTTTTATCCGACCGGTCCCCCTAATACGAGTTCACTGAAACATAATTCGAATGCGTCATCAAAACATCATATTCAGAAAACCAGTATATAGCGCGAGTCGGACTCGTGCACCAAGGGATCCGTACAAACTTACCTATAGGTATAAGTAGATGGATAAGTAGGTGGTTCAATTCCAGAGACTAACCTCGAAGATTTTCCAGAATCGCAAAAAAATAATTATTATGTGATGTTACTATGAAGTATGTGTCGAGACCGAGTTCAACGGGAAGTACCATATTTTGATTTGATATTTTGCGAGGGTCAAAATATGCGCCATAAACGGCCTTAACTTTAAATTACATTGACTTAGAACTTTGATTTTTTTGCCGCTTCAAGGGGTGGCAGACCTGAGTATTTGACATTAATTTCAATAATAATTTCTTCACGCGTTTCTAAGAAAAAGGGTCTTGACAGACGAACAACAAAATGTAATCATTTATGGGATCCGTTTTTGCCAACTGAATCCTAAAACGTAGAGCAAACGAGTTCAGTGCATATCCCATGAGTAAGTACATCCCCAGAAATTTACATTTTACATACGTATTAGTGTGCAATGATCCTCCCTCTCTGATTATGATAAAACTTGGAAACTCACGTGACTTCAAACACGCGTCTTATCTCCGGAGCCCAGGGGTCCCGCTTGCAGAACAGCTCAGGTCCATTGGCGCGAATGGTGAAGAACAGGTCGATGGTGCGCTTGGCACGCTCCATACTGAAGCGGCAGCTCGTCAGGAAAC
Organism: Mythimna albipuncta; assembly: GCA_929112965.1. Classification (NCBI taxonomy): domain Eukaryota; kingdom Metazoa; phylum Arthropoda; class Insecta; order Lepidoptera; family Noctuidae; genus Mythimna; species Mythimna albipuncta. The sequence continues at coordinate 8,695,329 of OV815973.1, forward strand.
GGAGAAGAAGGATATCATCTGAAAAGTTAGAAATTCATTAGCTAGAAAGATGCATAATTCAAACCAGACTTTAGATATCATAATAATGAAATCCGACACTGCGGCTTCCGGTACGCGGTCGCCATTCCAGAACCTTTCGGCCCAAACGACCATCTTTTCTATGAGCTATGTATGTACCCAGCAGAGATGTGCCGTTGCCGGCAATAGGAGAATATTGCTGGCAATATTGCCACCAATATTCATACTTCGGACGATATTGCCACCAATATTCATACTTCGGGCAATATTGCCACCAATATTCATACTTCGGGCAATATTGCCACCAATATTCATACATCGGGCAATATTCCTACTTCACGGCAATATTGCAGGCAACGGCACATCTCTAACCCTGCCCATTGCCATTTAGCTTGGCTGTATCGGGCCTCCCACAAGGTGAACAGATAGCTTGGTGAGTCTTGGGAATCCGATACGAGAACACTTAAGAGAGGCCTATGTCCAACAGTAGATGTCTTTCGGCTAAATTGATGATGATGATAAATAATGAATTACATACACTGCAGCTATTAGTATTCGTCGAGTCATAGCTGCAAAGCTTTGAACATCGTCGCCGAGTTGCCAGTCTATCGGTTTTCTAATTACTTTCTATCTGTTACGTGTCGGAGAGTGTGCTTTGGATTTGCAAATTTTATTCCGTTCCATCATCGGACCATGTCGTATGTATAAATACGGCGATGCACGATTGATACATTTTTGATCAATGCTTATAAAACGTTTTGAGCATTTTTTATCACGCCACTTTGTTTTATTTCTGCAGTTCAACTATTCGTTTGCGTTGCTCTGCAATCGTTTTTCCAAGATGCTTCGACAATTTCGAATACTTCTTTCGATAGATTGGTTCGCTTTTTGGATAAAATTTATTTGTTCTTTTGAAATACTTTCATTATGCGTACAGCTACACAACAGCTGATAGCTGCAACCTGGAACTCTTTAAGTTAAGAATAAATAAAACGTTCTCCATCATCGTACGCTATGACGTGGTAGATGCTGGTGCACGTTGGTTAGCCATAAGCCATTAATCGAAATAGTGATGAGTCATCACCGATGGCACGTGATTATAACAAAAAAAGATCAATTATAACTAAAATTAAAATTAAAGTTCCCTTCCTCAGACAGAGAATACACGTGTGTTAATAATTTACATAATTATGGTTGTACATCTGGGTGTTTAAAACCACACTTGTGGTTAGTCTTTTTTAGAGCTGAGGTATCTTTGGTGTGGGTTTTTTCGGACAAAACAGAACAGTTAAAGTTTTTTGGGTTAGCAATCAAATCTTTATCGATGGGGAAGACCTAAATACCTGACTTGCTTAGCAAACAGAATGGAAAATGCCAATGACTAATTTACTTTTTTAAAATATAGAATCAACTACCTATTAAATATAATGTGGTTTGGACCTCTTGATTCTGTAATATCTTCATCGTTGATAATTAATTGTTTCCTAAACGGTTTTCTCTTGCCCTTATTTCGGAAATTTGTATTCTTTTTCATAAGCTTCATTAAGCTAAATCTCGATAGTTACTTTTTTCTAGCCTTTCATCTTTTACAACGCATGCTTACTCATTTTCTACAATATCTTCATTTACTATTTTAACAGAGCAGCGAATCCTTTTGATGATTTTTTTTGATGTTCATTATTTTGTTTTATTTCGAAAACTGCTTTACCTATTAACATCTGTATTGGAGATAAATCAATCTGCTCAACCTTTTCTCAAACTGCACATGTTGGGGTCGGCTTGCTGTCAAACAAGATGCAGCCTGAATATATGGAGCGACTGCGTATTATGACCTCCATAACCCAGTATTGACCAACATGATAACCTCTGGTAAGATTAGTGTCAAATATTATGCGATTTCAATGTGAAATAGCTCTATGTTACCTATATTTAACTTCATCCGTGTAGGTTAGGATGAACTCCTCAAAGGTTCAGTTGAAAACTACGTAGTTGTCTGGTATTACGCTGAAGAGCTGGGTTACCATGACGTTCAAAGTAAGATTGTTTCATTCTTGTTCCAGTGTGGGTAAGAGACAGCTATACAGGTTGTCTAGCGACATCTCTTAACCACACTGTTATAAGTATGAAAGAATCTTACTTTAAGCGTCATGGTAACCCGGACTTATTTGGCGCAACCGTGAGACACAATGTTGTAGTTGTTTTTATTTTATTTATGTTTAATTTAAGTTGTATACCAAATATCTAAACAAGTTTTCTATCTTTCTAACTCCTCAAGCTAACTGGTGCTCAAGATAGCTTTAGCACGCAGCTTCGCCCGCGTACATAAAATATAGGCTATATCACTCAGAAATAAGCAGCTTTATATTGGTGAAAAAAATTGAAAACAATCCGACAAGTATGTTCAGAGATTACCTCCTACAAACAAAAAAAACAAACATTACTTCTTTACAATTATATGGTAATATAGTAATAAAACAGCAACTGCAGTGCAAAAGCAAATATAGACAGACACACTTCATATACTTTAAGTAAATATTTATTAGCGAAGTTAAAACACAAAGACTAAATGTGTGAATTATAGACGTACATGGACTAGATAAATGTAGGTCGCTCATACATTCTTGATACAAGTTTTTATACTGTTCAGGATGCCGTTAAGGTCAGTTGGTCTGCTGAGTTCAGGGATTGTTTGACAGAGGAACATAGGTGGGTGTGTGAAGTCAGGTGGTTAAAAATGCTCCCCTCAGAGCAGTGTCGCAGAATAACTCCTTTTTAAGATTTAGTAATAAAATATGGGTACGTATCAAAATCCCGAAAGTTCATAATACCTATGATTGAAATACCGACGTCCAAAACACCGAAATTCAAAATACCGAAAGTTTTAAATGCCGTTATTCGTTATATCGAAACACAAAATACCGATGTTCAAATGCCCGAAAGGACGAAATTCCGAATGGACGAAATACCGATGGATGAAATCCCAAAGAGCAGCAACGTAGTTCCCGCGATTACTCATAGATACAATCAAATTTTTACGAGAGATTGTAGGTATTATTCTTTATTTCGAACTGGCTGAAATAGGTTAGGTTAGATTAGAATTGTGACCAAACACGCGCGAGCCGAGCGAGCATAGCGAGCGGTGCCGCGGCAGCGGCCGGCGAGTGCTACTTCTCAAAATAAAACAGATCGGGACCTTAGGGCATCCCGACACGGACGAGTCGGGATTTTGAATGTCGGGATTTTAAACTTTCGGTCAAATGAACTTTCGGGATTTTAAACTTTCGGCCAAACGACCATTCGGGGTTTCAATTTTCGGTGTTTCGTCCGTCGGTATTTTGAAATTCGGGATTTTGATACGTACCCTAAAATATGCTATCATATGAAAGGAGAAGTGACCGACGATATAATATATGAATTTCATTGGTAGGACATTGAGCCATGCCTTTAAGCAATTATCAATACCTATAAGTATTGATAATTTGATACATATTCATATGAATTTAGTTTAAAAAAATAGGTATCGAATACACTTACATTTATGGATATAGTAAAACAAAATATGTTGTGATATTATAAAAAGACACTTCAATTTTACTTATAAGTTGTATAGAAGAAGATCGTTGCTCGGCACTGTGAATTTATTCTGCATCGTGAGTGCATTTACAGAAAAGTAAACTCATTTATAATAAACAAGATATCCCGGAACCGGAATCTGAAGAGTCCATACAATTATTTGTTCTGTGCGGGAATCAAACCCGTGACACGAAGCCCCGCAGCCAAATGAGTTCATGTAGACACGTTATGAATACCGTTCCGAGAACCACTTACTACTCGTCAAAGGAGAAAGTATGAACTGTACACAGCATTAGATTTGATCTACGATACTAAACTATGTGTTTGCAAGAGTAATATGAACGAAGAAATTATTGCAAGTGTCTTTCGAGTAAAATCGGTGCATCGACTTATATTCTAGTAATAGACAAGCCCTTTCATGGAATCTATTTGTCAAAATACAGAAAAGTTAAAACAAAAGTTCGCTGCGCGCTAAGATAGCTTTTAGAGGATACTTTTTTCGCGACGAAATGTTTTAAGTGCCACGAATTTCGTAGCACTTACGCATTTCGTTCAAGGTGTATAGACGACATTGCACCATAGTCGACTGAAGTGAGTGTTTACCACGCCTAATCTAATGCGTAGTATATCGATGAATAGCGCTTATTTAAATACATCACACTAATGTCCTTACAGATGAATACAACAAAGTCCCACACCGCGAGTCTGTCTGTATGAACGCGATAAACTCAAAAACTCCTTAACGAATTTTCATGTAATTTTCACCAACAGACAGGCTGGTCCATCTGGAAGATTTGGGTTTCATTTAAATTATGGTAGAGAAAAGTTGAGAATTTCAACGATTTCATGCAAAGTATTACAAAGCGTAGATCAGATCTTTATGGAGAAGAATGTGCAAGAAACTCCACGGAAACTCTTGCAACATATTTCTTGTCACTTGGTCACCTCTATGAAAACATTAATTATGGAAATAAAGTTAAAAAAAAATCTAACACTGGCAGCTAAGAGATGACCAGTCTTAACTGACAGCGCAGCGTCCGTTCACGGACATGACGCGTATATTAGTACCACTCGGCTCAAACATTTTGAAGTTAATTCATTTGAAGCTAATGGTTAATTTCTCAAACAAAAAAAATCCAAGATTACTAATTGGTATGTGAGCGTATAAAAGATGCTATTTTAAGATAAATCAATCAGCGTTTTTAGACAATGACTTATGAAGCTATTAAAACGATTAGATGATTTGCTAATAACAAACCAGTATGAAAAATTATGTTCTACTAGCTTTTTCCCGCGTCTTCGTCCGCGTGAATGTTGGTTCTTGTGGAAGCGAAGTCGAAGTCAGATATTCAGAAGTCAGTCATTTTTTGGAGTTCAAGCTTACTGCATATCATCAAAAAATGGTTTAGTAGTTTAGGCGTGAAAAAGTAACAGACAGACAGGGTTACTATCAATTTATGATACTAACTTATGCTCGCGACTTCGCCCTCGTATTTGATAGTTATTGCGGATGCGAAATCGAAGCAAGATAAAAAGTATCAAAATAATTCACACCTAATATCATTAAAATGGGTTCAGTACTTTAACCGAAAGCGTAACAGACCGAGTCATTATCGTATTATTACTTTATAAATATTAGTATGGATTAAATGCATAGCTAATAGGGGTGTAGATTGCAAAAAAAACGAATGTTAGATATGCATATGTCCAAAATGCCAAATTCCAACTAGAGTCTCCAAATTATGTATGAATGTACCAATGTCAAATGACATTGTATGCCCTATTACCTCATGGCAACAAACCAAAATAGGCGCATATAACATTGAAGCCGACACAAAAACAGAGACAAACGCTGACCTGCGTTGACTACTAATGATTTGACAGATGACGTCATAACATGTCACTCGACAATGCAGGCGCCCACACAACTTCGGTGTTTCCCCATTTTGAGTTCACAGATAATTTTGACTGGCAATCTTCATGCAGGGGTCAACGGCACCAGTCTATTGAATTCAAAGTAACTTTTACTTTTAATATTTCGAAACAATTCAAAGTTGCAGTGACAGAAGAATGCCAGTATGTCAAGAAGCATAGTAATATAAGTTACTCTATGGTTCTTTTTAGGGTTCCATATTAATAAAACAATAGTACGTAGGCCGTACCTAATTCGACACAAACCATAACCCTTATAGGACCACTTTTTTATCTTTTTGTACGTCTGTCAAGACCCTTTTTCACAAGAATGCGTGAAGATATTAGCGCCCAGCGGTCCCTGTGCATGCGGCTGACATGACCCGCCCAGTCCCATTTGAGCCTGGCAGCCTTTTTGCCCATGTCTATGAAACCCGTTATGGAGCGCAACGTGTCGATTCGTTAATAACTTATTAATAACTTAAATTGAAAAAACGACAAAAAAATTCTAAAAAAAAGTTGAAACACTCTCTGAATTGAATTGAGAATTGCTTTGAGTTACCACAAAATATTATGTATAATCACTTAAATGTCACTCAATAAAAAATATAGATCTTTAACTATGCAAATACTTTTTCAACATAATCGGAAACAGAAACTTTTATTATTAGAGTACTTATGATGGGCGAAAATGCCTCTTAATAACAACCCTCCTCTTTTGTACGGAACCTCCGGTTTGCGAGTCCGCCTCGCACTTGACTGGTTTCTTTATTAGAGAGAAGAGCGATTTGTTGAGTACCATACGATTACAACACACTGAATAGGCTGACGATCAGTCATTTAGCAATCGCCAATTAGTATTATAAATCTATCGTTTACGCCACTATATAATCGGAGAATTTGTAAATTAATATTATAAAGAATAAACGAAACATTAATTACCGTTTCGTCAGAAATTATAAATAAATCTACTGTAACTGTACCGTTAAATCTACTGTATGCTGCAAGTTTCTGTAATTTATCTCAAAGAGAAAGGAACCATTTTAGTTACTACACTATATTATACTCGTCTTATTAAAGAGTGTTTTTTTAAGCTATTGCATAGCTTCTATCGCGGGCCTTGAGCGTGGAGACCGAATCCAGAAATTCCGTAACGAAAATAACCTAACACTCATTTATTTTCTTATCGGTCACCATGCTCAAAAAGTGTAACTTCAATTAATATCAAAGAAAAAAAAACAAAGGAAAAAAATACTGTATAAATGAAATAAATAAACAATTATAATTGCATAAGTTGATAAGAAATGCTATGCAATAGCGACAGTCCCTGAGTGCCAAACGTCTTTTTTTTGTAAGAGGTAATCTCTGAAAGTACTGATCCGATTTTTGTTTGTAGTAGGTAACCTCTAAAAGTACTGGTCTGATTACGAAAAATTTTCACCGACAAATAGTTGCTTTATTTAGGAGTGACATAGGCTATGTTTTAAAAAGGGAAGCCGCGGGCAAAAGCTAGTTTTTAATACATAGCTTCACACTGTAGGGCATAGAAACATTTGTTCTGCATGAGAATCGAACCCATGTGACACGTAGCGCAGCAGCCTTTCTCAACCACTGCGCCAAACTTGTCGTCCATAATTAGTATATTAATTCCATATAAGTCTTTATTATATACTTTATTTTGCAATTGTAATTATGTAACAAACAACGCCAATGTGTTAAACCAATAATTTTTTAGCTCGAGTAAAATCTAATTGCGGCCAAAGACCACTCATACATTTGAAGTGTTGGAGCTTCGGCTAAACCCAGACCTCGTATGTTTTTATATTAAACATTACCTTACCTGTCATACATGATAAATAAATACTGGTTTCTCCCATGTTTTGTTGACTATCACTCTGTAGTCAAGACTTTTAATCTCCTGCACAAACTCTACTATAGTCTGTGTAAAAAGTCAAACAACTTGAGAATTTTGTATAATATATAATCATTTAAAAAATACTTATATTCGATATTTTTTATAAGGTTCTTCTACTAGTAAACAATGATCAAGATCTTTTAGTCAACCTTGATTCTTGAACCAGTGTTGCCTGCATCAGATTTCATTTTACCCACGGATATCCATGATTTTACCCTAAAAATTACCCAAGTCGTTGGACTTTTTAGACAGACCATACTACTCTACTTGTTACTATTTTGATATACAATAAAGTATATTATATTCTATTCTCTCTAAATTCAATGATCAATAGTTCAAAAAACCTTACCATGACGTGAAAAAGATAAGTTGTGCGAGTGAGAAAGAGGAATGGAGCTGTATATAGCACGGATCTTGAGATATAGAGGAATGGAGGTGTATATGGCACGGATCTTGAGCGCTGGCTTCAAGTTGCGCAGATGTCAAATATTCGGTCTCTTTAGTGGTACGAAGTGAGACGCGTGGGAGGGGAGTGTCAGTAATTGGCTCGCTGCGCCGTCGTGTCAAAGACGTCACTCGTGATTCGCTTCCTGCGTTTGGACGACGATGGCTCGCCAATGTATATATCCATCCCTTTAACAGTTCAGATTGGGTCCTCAAATGGATCACGTTAAGAGCTCGTGGTATATCAATGTATTAGAATATTTCTACGATAAGCACAAATTACAAAAATGCAAAATACCGACTTTATTTTATACTAGTGATATTTAGTGATCATTAAACTATACGAAAATGTTGGGTGAGAAGTATGTATGTGAAGAGCTCTATGAGTAGGTATACCTACATATGGATGACTAGAGCAGTGGTGGCCGAGTGGTAATGGCCCGACTTACGAGCTGTAGGTCGCGGGTTCGAACCCAGCCAGGCGCATTATTTTGTGTTATTTATTTCATTACCACTGCTCTCAAAACGGTGAAGGAAAACATCGTGAGGAAACCAGCATGTCCTAGAACCAAAAATTCGAAGACATTTAACATTCACCAACCGGCACTGGGCCCGCGTGGTAGATTACGGCCCATTCCCTCTCCTAGAGAGGAGGCCTGAGTCCCAGCAGTGGGAACATTAAAAAGGCTAATGATGATGATATGGATGGCTAGAAGGGTCAAAGAAAATATGAATATATTGTGCGGGGCGGGATATGAAAGAAAAGGGAGGGTGACTGGACAGAATGGAAGAAAAAAAAAAGACGTGTGGCACTCGGGGACTGCCGCGATAAAGCTATTGCATAGCATTTTTATCAACTTATGTAATTATAATTATGTATTTATTTTATTTATGCAGTATTTTTTTCTTTTGTTTTTTTTTCTTTGTTATTAATTGAAGTTACACTTTCACACATTGAATTGAATTTTGATTGATTGTTTACTCATTTTCTTATCGGTCGCCACGCTCAAAAAACAAATGAGTGGGGGGTGTTAGGTTATTTTCGTTACGGAATTTCTGGATTCGGTCCCCACGCTCAAGGCCCGCGATAGAAGCTATGCAATAGCTTAAAAACGGCAGAAAGGTGATTATGCTATACGACGAAGCCGTAGAAAAAAATCTATCATTAAAATGAAGTTAAACACTCTTAGCAACAACAAAAAACGTGACGATGGGATTCCCATAATAGAAAACAGTTCCCTTTTTATGTACCTACACACATATTTAGAAAGAGGTCCTATAAAAGGTCCATGACGTCATTGATTTCAATGTGCCTAAACTTTGTGTGTCAATTGTTTTTGAATAAATTCAACGAGTTTTGGAAGTGGTTTATTAAAATTGTGGTTATGATACCGGAACTTGGTCAACATTTGCGCTATGGAGATAAATGTAGCCGAGTATAGTTCGTAGAATCGCTGAGTAGTTTATTCGGACGAACACGAATGACATTCGAGTTCGTTCGAATTTCATTTAAGTACTTTTTTTTTTACTTTCCCGAATTCTTAATTTTAGTCTTCACTTAAGGATGATATACTAGCATTTGCCTACGGTTTCGCTTGTTGTAATATAGCCATGACGCTCAGGAATATAGCAGCTTTCTATCAGTAAACAAATTTTAGTATTCGGATCACTGCTTTCAGAAATTACCTGCTACAAACAAAGAAAAAACAAACTTTATAAAGATTATAATAGAAAAAAGAAATAATAAGACTTACTCTAGTCGTGTGTCTTCAAAAATGAGTCTAGTCGTGTGTCGTGTATTTTAAAAGATTTAAACGACTGAAACTCTTGCATCACTTACATAGCTGCATATAAATGCGATTGTTATTTGCGTTGTACAGTCGCAGTGACTCTTTGAAGTAATACTACAGTATATGTTTTGGCTTTAGAGAGATGTAGTAATTTAGAGTGGCTGTAGCGCGAAGATCTTCGTAGAGTGGCTAATAGAAGCTGGATGAGGGAGGACGAATATTATATGAGAATGGCTTGGCGTGCTCTTGAAGAGGCTTATTTCTATTTCAGTAAGAGTGGCCATGGAGTTTCTTGCACATTCTTCTCCATAGAGATCTACACTTTGGAATGTGCAATTTAGCTTTACTTTTCTTGGACTATTCAAAAGAGCCTGCATATTATGGTCTATTTGAAATAAATGTTTTTGACTTTGACTTTGAGTAAAACAACTTCTTCGAGAGGTAATTTGTGGGCTATATTAGGTATTCATTTTGTTTTACCTTTGAACTTACTATGTGCTGTTAAGTTTGTGCCAAATTAATGTATGCTCTTTCATTCTTTCCTGCATAGAAAACACGCACTCGCTCGTTCACTATTAAGATCCCTCAGCTTCGTACGGATATTAAAATGGTTTGGAATTCCTGGCTTTTCTCTACTATAATATGGATGTATTATGCATTTAAACCTTCCTTAGTAATCTCTCTGTCCGTTGGTGAAAACCTCATGTAAATCCGTTTAGTAGTTTTTAAGTTTAACAGACAGACAGGCGCAATTGGAGGACTTTGTTTTGTAATATGTACGAATATTGCTGTTCAATATTCGTGGCTACCCTAAAGCTACATTTAGGTGTACAAGATGATTGATTTATTGGTCTTATTAAGTACACTTTGGCAAATACCTTTAACCCAGTTTTAGTAGTACTTAGTAGATATCGGATTCAAAGTGGCGAAACTGTTGAATCTTACGTCTAAACCTAGAGAGTAATTGAATGTTTGCAGGATGTTTGAGAAACAATTATTCCTATGAATAGTTGAATTTAAAAGTTAAAAAGACATTTTATTGGAAAAGTGCTATATTCATTGGTAAACAAGCAACCTAAACAGGTGTTACATATTTCCCATCCAATTATAGTCAATTTAGCTTCACTTTTCTTGGACTGACCGACATTTGACTATTCAAAAGTGCCTGCAAATGGTCTATTTGAAATAAATGCTTTGATTTTGATTTTTTAAGGCTAGAGTGAATAGGCTCTAAGTAAACTAGTGCGCCTCACCATCAACGATTGCATCACTGCTTACCATCAGGTGGGATCACAGTCAGGCACTAGATTATACTAGGCTTCCTCCTTTGCTAGTATTACTGCTTCGAATGTATGACTATGATGGATTGTTTAATATGTGAAGGTCAATATTGAGCAACATTTAAAAGATGTGTCTAAGATACAATTTATACTCGATGCGTGCAATATTTACGTAAATTCTCAAGTTATATTTTCTGTTGAGCAAGCTTCAATCGGTAATTGAAACGTAATAACCCGGTACGATCACCAATAGGCCTGCTGAGCAAAATTATTATGACATAAGGAATAGAAATAATACCAAACTTATGCCTGAGCAACACGAGAAACACGAAGTTTTTGAAGCTCTGAACCAGCTTGTATCTATTGAAAAATCTTTCGGTCATGATGAGATCTTCTCTTTCTTTTTCTTAGATTTATTTCTTCACTCTTTCTTTCTTTTCTGCAACTGGAACTAAGCAATAGCTTTGTAATGACATATGGTACCGAAATGTGGTCGCTCACAATGGGCGTCATCAGAAGGCTTAAAGTCACCCAAAGGCAAAGGAAAGGGCTATGCTCGGAGTTTCCTTGCGTAATCGAATCAGAAATGAAGATATCTGGAGAAGAACCAGGGTTGCCGACATAGTACAAAGAATCGCCAAACTTAAGTGGCAATGGGCGGTCCACATTGCTCGCAGAACGGATGGCCGTTGGGGCCGAAAGGTTCTGGAGTGGCGACCGTGTACCGGAAGACGCGGCGTCGTAATGCCTCCTACAAGGTAGACCGATGGATGACCTGGTGAAAGGTTGCGGGAATTCGATGAATGCGAGAAGTACAGGATCGTGCATTGTGGCGACACTTGGGGAGGCCTATGTCCAACAGTGGACGTCTATCGACTGAAATGATGATGATGATGAATAGCTTTTATATTTCGTTGTGCTAGCCAAAACTTTACCACTCCAAGACTGAAGACACCGCCATTCCTTCCATTTTTACATGATTTCCTCAAAAATGTTTGAGGTAATGTTAATGTAATTCGGTTGAGGGTTCACTTACCAACTTCATGAGGCAGATGAGGTTGCTTGCAGAGCCAATCCTTGATGATGGCCAGTTCTCTGGTGGCGTCTATCTCAGGCATGGTTCTGCGGAAAAAGAAATTTACTCATTTAAATTACAGGTACTTTTAACACATGAATAATTCGTCACTGTTACAAGTTATAAGGCTGTCATGGCCAAATCATAGAAATTAATCGCTTCATTATATGACCAAGTAAACCTGGCCATATCATTTTAAACGTTAAAGTTTGATGATATTTCAAACCTCATTTGGCCTACTTTTTTGACCTTTTATTATCATAGAAATCAATGATATAGCCAAACGAAGGATGGACATGTCATCAAATGTTTACGTTAAAACGATCTGGCTAATTTTAGTTGACCATATCATAAAGTGATCAATTTCTAAAATCCGACCACGACATATAGGTACAACAAAAGACACAGTTCATAAGGGCCTAGTACACTACTTTGAATAATGCGTGCGATATTCAGACTCCTCTTATTTTTCTTCCCGAGTAAGACAGTCTGACCCTAATAAGGGTCAGACTGTCTTACTCGGGCTCTATCACTACACGATTACTCTATCATTACACGACTCGAACCATAGACTAGATACGTCGAAGCATAGACTAAAACGGTCGGAATAACGCGTAGTGTAACTGTGTAATATAGGCCTTTTAGCATGGCCCCTCGTCTGCTATTACAATAGTGTCAGAATGGTCTATCATTGACTTCATAATTGTTGATTTTGAGTAAGTTTGGTAATCTACTAATATAATGGCGTCATTATGACTTTCCAAAGATCAACCACTGACACTCCATCGAAAGAAGTGGGATAGAATGGTAGTTTCATACATATTTACAAATGAATGTCTTACGTATGCGGTAATCTGCAAAAATTTTGACAGTTCCTTTGATCAGTGACCTACCATTAGATCGTCATTGTGTAGTCATTGCTTTTAATAAGTTCGATATTGTCATTTCACCACAACTCTATTAAGAGACCATTGATCAATCAATGATCGATCATTATGAATTAGCAGATAAGGAATTTTTACCCTAATGACAATGGGATCGTGTTGGAATGACGAATTTAAAAAATTGCAGACTTGGGCCCCAGGTCGGATGTTTAGAACGTTAAAAGAGACTTGTAAATTAAGAACTGTATTTGAGTTTAATAGGAAAGTTACTGAATTGTTTAAGTTTTTGGTAGACGACTAAAACATTCAGGAGTAGGTACCGAAAATAGAAGTATTGAAATATTGTGTCCAAAATTTCTCTTCATAAACACCATAATGAAGCCTAGAATGTAGAATTCGATATTGTCGGGATTATAGCGCGGTATCACTTTTTAGAAGTTTAGTATCTAAATCTAAACTTCTAAACTATACCCCATTCATGTTAGATTACATATCTAAACAAATCGTTTTTACTGTCCGTTCAATCAATTTTGATTACTTGAAGGCATAGGCATGAAGATGGCATTAAAAGCAAAAAATTGGTTAATACCAGTACTTGCAGCCGCCATAAAATCCAACGCAATGGAATAAGTATAATATTAAGAAGAGGAAAGATTTCATTTAGTATCGTCTGTATAATATTAATATGATTATTACACTTATGTTCCACCAACACATACTTATACACCGAACCACATTACCATTATCCATAATAGTTGGAAACAATGGCATCTGACGTCACTACATGCGAACAACTGATTTTCCCAGAACAATAATAATATATGATTGAACATTATCTGTCGATCCTAAACACGCGACGTGGATTGTATCCAACTGTTCTACATAAATATAAATACAATAGATCAGGTGTTCTGTATGTATGTGGAACTTTAAGACAACATGACTGGAATAAAGAATAATGGAACTAGAGTCTGATTGGTCTACTTACAAGATATAACTATTGTGAAAATGTCGAAAATTACTGAAATTGACACGCGCTGCTGAAATATCGTGTACTAGCTTTTTCCCGCGACTTCATCCGCGTACATAAAATAGCCTCTGTCACTCAGGAATAAAGCAGCTTTCTACCTGTGAAAAAATTTTGGCAATCGGACCTCAACTTTACCTCATAATATTAGTGTAGATGTAGATAAATACAAGGTGTAAGGGACAGCCCTCCACAAACGTTAAGGGCTTGCTCAGTAGACGAAACTGAACAACCTACCATAAAAATTTTTTTCAGGAAACAAAAAAAAACCGCCTTACCATAGAAAATTACAAACTTGATTGAATTTTTTTTTTAGCCTATTGGCTAGTTGGCCGTAAAAAAATGTAATTAGTCCGTCTTTTAGATTATTCAAAAATAAGGGACACATTTTTTTTTTATTTGTAAATAAAACCAAAAATGACAAAGATATAGCCCACGTGTAACGTCACGCCGTACTGCATTTTTTCGCACGGGCGACGGACCGGACATACGACTCAAAGTCAGGGCCGTTACAAATGGGCCACTACTGCTTAAAACTATCATGTGGTTATTCAAACTTTTGGACGTATACACTATTACTCTGTCTCTGTCTAGAAGCTATGTAAGTTTCTTATGCAAAGAATTTAGGTGAATTATTGTGTGAAAATTACGCTAGCGACAATTTCCACCACTGCCCTGTCACTATCACTATGTCACCTGTCACTATGAAATCATGTACTGGATCGGTAGTACACGTTTGTATGTCTCTACTCTTATTTCTTCAAAGAATACACCGTTTCTTTGAAGAAAGTTGTTATTTTTTACGTGTAGAAGAACATCTCATAGATTATAACCACCATCGATATATAGGTATGTATAGGTATGTACTACGTACATAACCACACATTTCCCTAACACCCTGTAACAAAGTAATCTCGTAATGAGTGTGCGTGATACTCTCATAGACAAACATACATGCTTTCCCTAACACCCTGTAACAAAGTAATCTCGTAATAAGTGTGCGTGATACTCTCATAAACTAACATACATAGAAATAGTTTGATGGTGGTCGCCAGTTTATGTTACCGCATGAGCAAGAAGAGATTGTGTTACGCATCTTTCGACTTTATGTAACATGTTTATTGCGTGGACTAGTACGTTTGAACTTTCAACCTGTCATATAACATTACAAAAACTTTGTTTCAGATAATATAATGAATCTTTTAAACAGCGGTATAGAGGGCTTGATCGAAAGAGTCACGCGGTCCTAGGCCACAAAGAGGACTGAAGGAGTACCACCCAGAGCAGCAGGCTTGCGGACTTGCTCGCTGTCCGGTAACTGTCCGGACCGAGCCAAAGTCGTCGAGGCGCGCACTGTTCCCGCGCGCCTCAAGGAGTTGTCAGCTACAGCAGGGGTTCAGCTGAGTCGAAGCCTACTGGGGCCAGAGTTAGCTCCGAAAGGAGGCAAGAAGGAACAGGGTGGGCTTTATAATCAGTAAGAGTGTGACACTATCTCCCGCTCCGCCTAAAGGTGGGGGATGTCATTTGGATGATTTTTACCCACAAAAAAAAAATCACACAGAACGGGAGAAGTAATTTGATGATTGATTTGGCTTAAAAAGAATAAGGAAAAAAAATCGTTATAGGTACACGTATTAGGTATCCATTTTGGCATGGATTAGCACCTAGAATCAAAACGGCCGACCTAATATGGGTCTACCACACGCGCAGTCTTCACCACATTTTTGCCTGCGCGGGTCAGTCTGTGTGGTTGGCAAAATTCATACAGTATTACACGGTGTTCCTGTACAATTTGGCCTGCGCAGACAAAACTGTGGTGAAGCTTGTGCGTGTAGTAAGCCCATAAGTTTTACCAGTCAGTGGATTGGTAACGTATGTATATTATCCATTATTTACGTTCTACTCAAATTATAAACGCAAAACATTTTGTATATAGATGAATGGATGTATGGATGCGTAGATGTATAGATGTATAAAAATATGGATATTTGTTACCTACCTAATCTTCAATGAAACTTGATATATGGTAGATTATCCTGGGAGTATATTACCATGGGATAATTTTCTACCGTAACGCGGGTGAACCCGCTAGCAGCAGCTAGTCCTACATATTATTTACCTAATCGTCAAACATCATCAAAAAAGCCCTCCGGTTTAAAACATAAAATTACATTAAGACATTGTTTTGAAAAGAAAATCAACAGACCATGTCTTGATATTAAATAGTACCGTAATTAAAAACTAATTTGTTTTTCAAATTAATTAAATTAGCATGCCACAATAACATATAATATGTTGTAGGTACTTGATCTACAATGAGATTTTACTAAATAATGGTAAAAAGAATAAATTAATACAATATTGCCGTCACGGATCTTGAGCGCTGGCTTCAAGTTGCGCAGAAGTCAAATATTCGGTCTCTTTAGTGGTGCGAAGTGACACGCGGGGGTGCTGAGTGTCAGTGATTGACTCGCCGCGCCATCGCATCATAGACGTCACTCCTGATTCGTTCCCTGCGTTGCAGCATGTATCTAACAACGAAGACGATTGGCTCGCCAATGTATGGAATGCGCAAAGCGATCCCGAGTCTGACGTCGAGCGCTCAAGATCCGTTTCGGCAATTGTACAAATTATTTACTAGTTGCTACTAACGGCTTCGCTCACGTGAGACTACACTCACGTGAGCGAAGCCGTTAGTAGTTAGCCGAACACACAAAAAAAAAACAAAATCACATCAAATCATTCTACAAAATTGTCATAAAGAACACCTACCTACTCCCGAGATAATAAAAAGTATCCATGCGCTATGCATGACCGTAGCTATTCCAAGATACCTACTGTCTACACGCGTATCAAATGCGAACAAGGAATATGTAACCAAGCATTATATGTAACACATATATGATTTAAAAGAGTGTCCATGGAGTTTCTTGCACGTTCTTCTCCATAGAGACCTACTCTTTGGAACGTGCAATTTAGCTTCACTTTTCTTGGACTGACCGACATTTGACTATTCAAAAGTGCCTGTAAATGGTCTATTTGAAATAAATGCTTTGATTTGATTTGATTTGATTGATTTGATTTGATTGAACAGACAGTTTGAGAGGTAAGAAATAATAAACATACAAACACCAAACTTTCACCTTTATAATATTAATGTGATTTATGGTGCACACCTACGTAAGACCTGTTTTTTTTGACTGAAAGGTTGATTGGTAGAGAATGCCTGTTTCGCCTGCGCCTGCGCCGCCGACGACTCCAGCTCGAACCTCACAGGACGGTCGATCCAGGAACCTTCCTGATAGGATTTTGACTAAAACCTGTACCAACTTGAGCCTAGCCAACAGATCCATGACCTCATACCAGCACGCAGTAGAATCAAGTTCATAAACGATTAATCGCCGGCATTGTGTCTTACGTGAGACCTTGTATGCGGCGCGAATACAAAGATATCATAATTTAACGTTACTAAGCATGTCTTGATCGAGAAGGCGATCTAAAGTTATACTTTAAATTCTTAAGATTATTTTATTGAGCGTCTATGTTAAAATAATCTTCTAGATTTACCAATTCTCTTTTTAAAAAGGAAAAACGGGACTACTAGTCGATCACTTTGTTGTCTGTCCGTCTGTCTGTCTGTCAAGACCTTTTATCTCGGGTAGGCGTGGAGGTATCGAGTCGAAATTGAAACCTATACTCAGGTCTACGGTCCCTTGAACCTGTGAAAATATCAAACTTCAGAGTTAACGAAAAAAAGAGATACGGCCGTTTATGTCTCAAAAACGTGTATTGCTCATGGGAATCAAAATTCATAGGCCTAGAATCCTGAAATTTGGCCTGAAGCAAGGTCTCATAGCACAAGTATAGGAAAAAGTCTAAAAACTGTAAATTATTATATTATATTAAGCTACAACACAAAAAAAAAAAACATTTTTGCGATTCGGAAAAATCTTTGTAACTCAGGAGATTTCAGTTCGGGATTGAACTGTTTTAATAGATACGTTTGTACGGAACCATCAATGCGCGAGTTTAATAATTAAAAAACCCGATTTTTTACTTATATTTGACAAAAAAAAAAATCAAAACTTCCACGGAACTTTTAAACTGAGCATTCACTTTTAAGCTGCAATTCCCTTGTACCATATAGCAGGTTTACTATACTATAACCTGTTTGAGTTGACTCAGCAAGTAAGTCGGCCTGAGGTTACTGTCCCAGTGTCCCAATATCTTCAGACGATACTTAGTTAATTACTTGAAAGCATTGCTAACCGGTTATGTTGTCATCTTACTTGTTAGTACAAGGGTAAACCACTGTCTTCCTACATACGTGCTTTGTATGATTCGAACACACGTCCTGACACACGTCGTCCAGTTTTCGAGCTTTCAAAGGTTTGTCTATGCTATGGAATTACACGGTGGCGTAGGATAATATTCGTCATCATCATCAGCCTTATTAATCTTCCCACTGCTAGGAATCAGGCCTCCTCTCTAGGATAGAGAATGGGTCGTAATCCACCACGCGGGCCCAGTGCGGGTTGGTGAATGTCACATGTCTTCGAATTTTTGGTTCTAGGATATGCCGGTTTCTTCACTATGTTTTCCTTCGCCGTTTTGAGAGTAGTGGTAATGAAATAGATTAGGTACACAAATTAATGCGCCTCGCAGGGTTTTAACCCTCGACCTACAACTCGTAAGTCGGAGCCATTACCACTCGGCCAGAACCTACTGCTCTTAGGATAATATTACATTTTTTTTTTTTTTAATTATGATTAGGCTCAAAGTATTATAAAATACTAGCTTTTGCCAGCTTGAAAGATATCTCCATACAAACTTTGGACCTCCGTTTCATTCCCTAGGGGGTGAATTTCGGGAAATCCGTTCTTAGCGGACGTCTACAGCACAGAACAAATAAAAGAGGTTTCATCTATTCTGTGGTCTACAGCTCTACACCCTATAGGGAGCCTATCTGCCTTTTAAGTTTGTAGGTGTTATAGTTCTGAGATTTCTTAATTAATCAATGAGTAGTATTTCGCTTTTATCTACATTATTATAATAAAGGGGTAAAGTTTGTTTTTTGTTTGTAGGTAACTCAGTAAGTATTTAGGTACCTACCTAGTGGGGTAATATTCAATTATGCTGTGTACTTTATTAAACCAATAAATTAAATAATAATGTTTGTTGATTAATAATGAAAGTTGATTCAGTAATCTTCTTCTATACTACTAGTTTTTGCCCGCGGCTTTACCCATACATAAAATATAGCCTATATCACTCAGGAATAAAAAAAATCGCAATCGGACCAGTACTTTCAGAGATTACCTCCTACAAAGAAAAAAAAAACCATAAAAAACAAACTTTACCTTATAAAATCTAAGATGTTCTACCAATTCAGATTTTCTGCATTTGTTAAAGGTTAGATTCCGATAGCATAACAAATAATAAAACTTCGATACGGTTATTAAACCAAAACTACGAACAGATGATCGATTATATAACCTTCATAATGCCTACTTTAAGTTATGACCATAAGTGATGATGAAATTAATTAAAATTGTGAGGCTAACGAAACCAAAATTGTTAAAGATTATGATGGCACAGAAAATGTAAACAAATAGATATTTTGGTGAAGTTCTGGCGAAAAGAAACTAACTCTATGTGACTATTCCAATAAGACCCTAGGCTGATAAAATTTTCATTTTTCCTGAATTTTTCTACATAAAGGTATGAAGGTCGGCTTCCCCATAAGGGGAAGAGGAGGAGCGTCGCCATCCGCCCACCCTTGTAGCTTGCACCCAGAGTCTTGACAAGCTCCCACCGACAGTAATGGATTTCCAAGGAATATGTCACCTTCTCCCGACTTAGAAAGCTATGGGGATAGGACAATTTATGAGGGTCTAAGTGGCCTATGTCGCCAGATGTGGTATTCAAAGACAAATATAATATTTTGTTATTAATTTGGAATTAGTGACAGACAGTCACATCTACAGAAAGTTATTTAAAGCGTGTTTAGCGCAACATCATACAGGAAATATCATCGAGAAATCAATGCGATCAAATCGATGTGAAAGTAAACTCCGGATCAGTTGCTTAATTTAATGTCTATATTTTAAATTGTTTATTTTTTTTATTTATTACTACTAGCTTCACCCGCGTAAATAAAATATAGCATAACTTAGGAATAAAGTAACTTTCTATCGGTTAAAAAATTTTAGCCATTGGACCAGTACTTCAAGAGATTACCTCCTACAAACAAAAAAAACTTTACTTCTTTGTAATATTATACAAGGTGTAAGAGACAGCCCTCCACAAACTTTAAGAGCTTGCTCAGTAGACGATACTGAACAACATTTTTTTCAGGAAACGAAAAAAAAATTCGGCCTCTCCATAAAAACTGTCCAATCAAGTTTATTATTTTGTATGGTGAGGCGGATTTTTTTTTTTCGTTTCCTGAAAAAAATGTTTGTGGAATGTTGTTCAGTATCGTCTACTGAGCTAGCCCTTAAAGTTTGTGGAGGGCTGTCCCTTACACCTTGTATAGTTATAGATTATTATTGGTCTCGCATACTAAGTGACAAGAAATATGTAACCGAGATATTTGTAATAATTACAAAACATGATGTATAAGAGTGTCCATGGTGTTTCTTGCACATTCTTCTCCATAGAGATCTACGCTTAGTGTTGTGCAATTAGCATCAATTTTTCTGACAGACTGACTTGACTATTCAAAACTGCCTGTAAATGGTTTATTTGAAAAAAGTGTTTTTGATTTGATTTGATTTTTTTTGCTGTATTTTGTCGAGTGAAGTTCAGTGACCTTTTTAATTATTTGAAAATTGATTCGTATTGATAATTCGTACAATTGGTGTTGTTTAGTAGGTATCTCAAGTATCTACACAACTGGACAATATGTGGAATCATTGAAACATGCGCTATCTTGATAAAATTGACCTGAAAATTTCATTGTCGTACGAACTACTTCAGCGAAGCTGACTCGATATATTTGCCGTCAAATAATGTGTTACTTACGTCCGGTTTCTAACGGAACTAAAAGAAACTGTAAAAACTAAATACGTTGTAAACTCTAAACTTAACACTAGCTAAATAAACCAACCGTACGAAGCCAAAACAACAACAAAAAAACTGGGCAAGTGCGAGTCGGACACGCGCACTGAGGGTTCCGTACAAATTTACCTATGTAAATGGTTCAATCCAGAAAGTGTATCGAAGATTTTTCCGAATCGCAATAAAAGTTTATTTATTCATGTACCTGTGTTAAGAGTATAAGACCTTGCTTTATGGCAAATTTTCGTATTCTAGGTCAACGGGGAGTACCCTATGAATTTTGATTCCCTTGTGAGTGTCGAAATATATTTTTTTGCGACATGTCAGATAGACAGACAGACGGACAACAAAGTGATCCTATAAGGGTTCTGATTTTTCATTTTGAGGTACGGAACCCTAAAAATAAGACAATTAGTATAAAAGCTAATGATTTATAGTACTTCCTAGTTTTCAGAGCAACCCACTGCAGGCGTTTTATGTGTATAATCTAGGCGACCTTTGCTACCTACCTAAGTCAATGTCGTTCAATGACCTTTCGGCATTCATTTTCAAAGAACCTACAACTAACACAAACAAACAAGTCACGAACTACAAGTAAACAGGTGAGGCAGCCCATCTGAGGAGCAAAGGTTTCTTAAGAGCAAACAACAATATAATGCATATATTAACACCCGAACCAGCCATATTAACACCCCAACCAAGGTAAGCCAAGTCGATTTCACAGTGAACTAAATAGTTCAACCATTGACTATTTTTTTTTAGGTTGGAACGTCATATAATGACATCTCCCACCCTTTTGCTGAGCTAGAGGGCGTATCAGACTTTTAATGATTAAAAACCCACTCCTGTTCCATCTTTGCCATAATTCCAGGGCCCAGGGGATCTCTTTCGTATCACCCATGGCCCCAGTAGGCTTCGACCCTGCTGGGCCCCTACAGTTGCTGGAAATTATGGATCGACACTATATCTTTTTATCTTCAATGCGATAACTTTATACACAAGAACATTGTTTTAGTCACGTCTCAAGAACAATAAAACTAATTTATTATTTTCCTTCATTGCACAACAATAATAAATGTAACAAGATTTATACATAATGTATTAATGTATTCCAAGTATTAGGTGCTCAACATGGAGTTCGAACTAAGGAATAAGGATCTAAGGCCCCCCCCACGCATAGCAACTTTTGGTAGCGATGTTGTCGCATTTGCAAGTGCTATAAAAAAGATGCCAACGGGCTTCAGCATCGCGAGTTCGCGACTGTATCGATGCGAACGCGCGAGGGGCCTTAGATTTAAGGCTACGGGGTTGCTTGAGTCACTTAGGCCATAAAATTATACCTACGCTAGGCGATCGCGGTAGGGTCAGCGCGTTGCGCCGAACTGTACGAGTGCGACCGAGCGATTGATCCGAGATGATATCGTGTCCGTGAGCGGTGTTTTTGAGTGCGTTGCTCGTGCGCACTTTGTAGGTATGTACTTAGATTGACTTCTGTACCTATCTATTTTTTGGTAGGGCTCTAGAACGCAAAGGGACATGGCTGGGTCTTAGTCAGTAAGTATAGGTAGTACGGCTCTACCCAGAGCGGGAGATGCATGATAATTTAGCTACTCAAAAAAGGATGTAAGATTATGCATAAATATTTATTTAAGTCATAAATTATCATGATTAAGTTTACAAAAATATATGGTTTTCAAATAACTCATGGCATTTCGATATATGTTAAATAAATATTGACAAATGTAGTATTACATACATGATTTCCGTAGGCAGAGATAATAATTTAATGGTTATTTGAGCATTCCACTTAAACTTATGCAAATGATGGAAATCCCTTTAGGTATAAAAATAAAATATTTACTTAGGTTGACCTCTGCCAAAGTCGTAGTATCTACCTACTTATCTTCAAGTAACCGAAACATTATGTTAAGACAACAATAAAGACAACTCGATTAGGTGTTCTATGTATATACTTTACACTTTATGATGAACTAGCTTTTGCCCGCATCTTCGCCCGCATACATAAAATATAGCTTATGTCACTTAGGAATGAATAAGGTCTGCAAAAACACTATCTATTTTCAAAATTAGTCTAAAGCGTTTACTTTTAGAAAAATGTTACTATAGTATCAAAGAATTTATGGAGGATAAACTATTAAAATAAATATACATAAGTAAACAATAATAAGAATGAAGATAATTATAATTAATTATGTTAATTTAATGATGTATGGAATAATAATTATAATAATATCGAATAACTTAATATAATAATTTAAATAATTTGATGTATCGAATACTCAGTCTATAATAATTATAAATGTATGAAATTGTAATAATTGTAATGTTTGTTATAATAATAAATGAATTTGTATAATGCATGCAGTATACATAATATAAATGATGCAGTGCCCTTCCGGGGTCCATGTTTGAGACAATATATAAATGTAACAACTATTTACAACATGTGTGCAAATAAATAAATAAATGAAGTAACTCTCTTAAAGGTGTACCACACCACCACACACACCAGTACTTTCCGAGATTACCTCCTACAAACGAAAAAAAAAAAGAAGTGTACATAAAAGGTTATAGAAATTCAAGTAGCGCTATCCTCGGCCACCGCAGGGCCACAAAATAGATATGTAGTACAGAAGGTAATCTACATACAAAACGCGCTCGAACAACGCACACATAGACACCGCTCACGGACACGATATCTCAGAGCGTCTCAGACCACTCGTCGAACAGTTCCGGCTCAACCGCTCATTAGTGTGTGTGCGTCCACCGAGCGTAGGTATAACATGAGATTGTCTTCTGTACCTATCTATTTTGTTGCAGGGCTTACGGACGGTAACGGGTAGCACGATTCGATGGCGCGTTGTTTAACGCGTACCTCAAATAGATGTAAACAAAATGGATGGGGCCCACCTGTTTTTACTGAAAACCTCAGAAAAAGTATCCTAACTTGGGACCATGTCCTGAAATTGTTTCCAGAACATTGTCTCGTTTTTGAGGATAGAAATCACCAAATAACTCCTCTAGCTCTGTGTAAGGGTCAACTGACACCGAAAGAGCGGCGAAGGGCAACGAAGCGGAGCGCAGTTTCAGTTTCATATGAATTTTAACTTTATTATCATTACCATAATACTTATAATCGCATGAGAAACTCGAACGAGTCGCGCGGATGCCCGCGGCGCCGCAGGAATTCCGGAGAATTCTCTCGTTAGTGTTTCTCATGCGATAATAAGTATTATAGAAATGAAACTAAAGTTAAAATTCATATGACACTGAAACTGCGCTGCCCTTCGCCGCTCTTTCGGTGTGAGTTGACCCTTACAGGTAATAATAATAAGGCGTGTCAGACTTTTACTGACTAAACCTCACCTGTGCCCCTTCAGTTGCCCTTTGCGTTCCAAGGCCGCAGTAACTCTTTCGAAAAATTACTTAGGTATCCATGAGTAAATTACAAACAAAATGAAAGTTTAAAGTAGATAATCACAACACCATATTTAGTACATGAGCATATGTATGTAACACATACGGAATTACATCAGTATAAGTGCTGTAATTTTATCTAAGTATAGCCATTTAGCCGCTAACTTCTATCCTAATTGGGCCAAGAAGCTTTGAGCTCAGAGCGGACATGTCAGAACACTATTAACTTCATGATAAATGACAACTTTGAAGTCGTCGCGTTTCTGGTCTAAATTTAACCACCTGTACCCCTAGCCATGTTGCAAATCTGCAATCGTCAACGCTTGTAGAAAGCTTCAAATGTACGGGAATGACGTCATCTCAACGCTCAGTCACGTGGTGAGAACAAAAGATTCGGCGACGCGGCTAACTCGAAGCGTTCGACGCAAGCGAAACGGTTGTCACTTGGCTAGGGGGGCTGTTATTTATAATGATATGCACGTGCTACGGCACAGTGCCATATAAGTAAGTGTTTTCTAGTATTTAGCCCAGCCTGTACTTTGCCACTGCAGAGCAAAGGCCTTCCCCAAATTCTTGAAGACATTTGTTTTCACACGACCTTTCGAGGACTGCGAAAAAGCCTTTCCAGCCCTTGCGGTAGGCGTCCAGTAGCCCGATTCATGTAATCAAAACCGTAACGATATCGTAGCGATTTAGTCGTTTAAATACCATTTCCGTATTCACGTCCATCAATCGAGTTTGAACGAAACCGATTTTAAAATCGTTTGGTCGAAGAGTCGATTTAAAAAAATATATCTGTTTTTCATTATCCTACTAGAATACCTACTTATTAATGTAACTGGAAATAAGTCGTCGGTAGATCGTTTAGTTTCGAGCCAGTTGAGTTGTCGGTCTATCCAATCCCGATTGAGGAACACGTGAATACCGCTCTTGGATAGGACTTCGATCGAACGACTACAAAACTTCAACGATATTTGGCTTGTTTGATTTTACGTGAATCAGGCTACAGATCGTCTCGCCACCTTTTAGGTTGGCCCCGGCGGTGTCATCCATCTTTTCAGAAACATACTTCGTAGAGACTTGCCCAAGGCAATTTTGCATGCTACTGACCTGACCTACAAAATCCTAAGTCCAAATCAAAGTAAGTGTTATTAAAACCATATATCTAAACCTGTGACAAGCCTATGAAAGGACTGATATAGCCGTCCCTGGTTTTGGAAGGAAGCAAGTTATAAGGAGATAAACAGGTTAGTTAGGTGGATACAGCCGATAGGGATCTATTAACTGCTCCACCTTTGTTTTAATAATTATATATACATTTTTTTTTTCTCTGACACATTGCTTTTGCAATATTTTTATTTTTATTTCAACTGTCATAAATTTGTTAGTAATTTATTTTGTTAATATTTTATTGATAGTTGTAATTATTATATTATTCCTGTTTTTTTTTTATATATATATAGCCTCTTTTTGTATTGTAAATGTGAGAACACTGTATACTCCACGAACTCTTAGACTACTTCCTATTACGACTTACTTTGTTTTTTACTGAGAAAATTTTGATTGTGCTTTTGTGTACAATATTTGACTGGTCTACACTGTTCTTACATAACATTTATCAATATTGTAAAACAACCACTTTTTTAAAAGAGTAACCATGGAGTTTCTTGCCGGTTCTTCTCCATAGGAAACGACCAATTTGGAACCGTGCACTAACTTCTGACGTTTTATAAGTGCCCATGTAGACCTATGTGAAATAAAATATTTTTGACTTTGACTTTGACTTTGACTTTGAGGGCTATTGCGGAATTCAGCAGCGAAACGCTAGGTATGTTTAGCACTTAACCAATATCGATATGTAACACTCTTGCCCATGATAAAATATACGATTTAGAAGATGTAAAAATTCTTAGCTAACTATAATTACCGTGAAACCAAAATATAATAATATTTTGGTTTCACGGTAATCTCTAAACCTCTAAACCCGCCTGTGTTCCTTCTGCTGCCCTTTGTGGGTGACTCCACCTCCAGGGTGACTCTTTCGACCAATCCACAACACAAAACGCCCCTTAGACTATCCAGTAGATTGTAGGACAACTCTCTAGATTTTTTTTTTATGGAGCTACTTTTGCTAGGTTTTTGGTTCTATATCACCCCTATTACTTATGAATTAATTTAAGATAATTATGATTGCTTGTGCTTCTGTGCATTTGGGGGGAGGGAGGTTAGGACCGTAACCCGCCATGCTGGTCCAGTGCGTGTTGGCGGGTTGCTTGTCGGGGGAGGCCTATATGTCCCACAATGGACGTCTGTCGGCTGATATGATGATGATCATTGCTTACTTACATATGATACCAACTATGATGCTAAACGACTAAAATTGCGAATGGCAAGAACACTTAAGGCAAACGGGTATCAAGAAGAATATTTAGGTTGCTAGTGAATTAAGTGCCATTAATATAACTACATAAAGTTTTATGACGCGGACGTTAATTGATTTGATCACGATTTAATAATGCAGCCGTTAACCCTGTGCTCATAGATGTTTTATTTTTTTATTTATGGACACACCAACATTTAAAATTAAAGGAACTACTTCAGATAGAAAAGTACAAACGTGCTGCCTATTTCAAATGAAATTTCTTTCAATAGACCTGCGACAAGAGAGTTGCTTAATATATGTACAGAGTTTGGTTTAAATGATAAATGTTTAATTAAAACACATTGGACGATGCCAATGTTTTTGTTTTTGTAGATAATCGTGCATTAAAGCAAAATTTTGTGTTATTTTGTGTTGGCTATTTGATTGTAGCCACAATGTGATTGTTGATACGTTCGGGGAATCCGGGTCAATATAACTCGTATCAGCGTACTGCGTAGCGTTTTGTGGCTACGCTCGAGGAATCTGAATTACTACGACTCGTTGAATCCGGGTCAATATGACTCGTATCAGCGTACTGCGTAGCGTTTTGTGGCTACGCTCGAGGAATCTGGATTACCTACTACGACTCGTTTTAGCGTAGCAGTGTGGCTACGCTTGGGGAATCGGGTTACGACTCGTATGTACCCACGTAGCATCGTGGCTACGCCCAGGGATCAAAGTTACTACGACGTAGCACCTTAGTAGGTTAGTTTAAATCAGGGATGTTAAGGAGCTCCATAACCGTAACCGAAACTATCGGTTATCCGATATAAAATAATATCCTTAGAAATAACCGAATCCGAAATAAAAGTTTCGGATAATATCGGATAGGGGCGGAGCCTAATTGCGACACGTTATTTCAGCCTGTCATAACGTGTCGCGTCGTAAAATATAAATAGTATAGTAGTAAATAGTATGTATTTATATTTGACTTCTGAAATTCCTTAAAAATCTAATATTAGTAATCGAAATTATCCGAAACTAACGGATAATCCGAAATTATTTCATATCCGTATCCGTAACCGATATAATAATCATTTCTATATCCGTATCCAATCCGTATCCGAAATTTCATAACTATCCATAACATCCCTGGTTTAAATGTTTGAAAATTGTTGATCCGCGAATCGTTGAAGTGGGACCCATTATTTTTTTTTTGAACAGTGTCAACTTCAGAGACCATTTTTACTCTCTTGGTTCCTGTATTTGCGGAAAACTATTATAATAAGCAGTTTGAAAAATAAAAGCAAGATATTAAATATACCTAATTAAAAAAAATAAAGGTTATGTATTTCAAATTCTACTTCCGGCATTCCGACTAAACAACATGGAATCTTAAAATTCAATGTCACATTTTTATTTCTACAGTACATTTAATTTATCAAGTTTAAATCGAAACTTTAACCTTTATAGGCAATACAATACTTCACGCTGTTCTATGAGCTTTTGCACCATTTTAAGGATTACATTTTTACCGAAAAAATAAGTTTCTTTGTCATCAGTAAAAACTAGGTATCGCAATGTTTTTAGTACGATATCGAACAACTTATCTCTACAACACCTAATAGTGAAAAAATTTAGTCATGAGACCTACTCCTAACATTCATCGGCAACGACCTCTCGCACCGTTCAGGCCATGTTCGACAGCGGAAGGGAATAGGCCGTTGCCTCCTTCTGGGAAGCAGTAGGTAAGGCTAGCGAAGAAGATGGCAGCAACCGTTAAAGGACGGGCATCTTACGCCGCAGCTGACAGGAGACACCCCGAGTGTCGAACGTCGCAGGACGATCCTCGGTCACCGGTCACCTCGGTACCGTATGCGCGGGTTTGCAGGCGACGAGCAATGTGTAGCTCGCCGTCCAGCCGCTAGCCGTCCGGTAAGGAACTAGCCACCTCGACAGTAATATTTAAGGCACACCTAAAAAAATAATAGGAAAACCTTAGGGGCACAGCAGGGCCGATCAGATCATCGACCCTGCTCTATCTCTAAATCCCTGTGCGTTGCCAAAGGTATTTCCTGAAAGGGAAACCATGGTCCCAGAACGCAATGGGCAACTGAAGGACACATGTGGGTTTTAGTCGATAAAAGCTTGACATGAACCATCTCGCACTGCACCCTAGAGTAGAAGAAAATATTTGTAGACTTGCCACCTCAAAAAACGAAACGAAAACAAAGCCTTTGACATTCATAATTATATTCCAATTAGCCTGTATCCCAAATATACCTAACTTAACCTTTCCTCTTTTCCTTAACACTTTACGACAAAAATATTTAATTATCTACAGTTTTCTAACATTCCAGAAAACATAAAAGATACGTAATTAAGATTATCAATCATCAAGTCTGGTTTAATTAACTATTTGATAGAGGAAGGTTTCCAGAATATTAGGTATCTAATTGCTTCTAAAATCTTCCAAACCTTGTACTAATTGATTTATCCAATTTTAAAACGCGTCTGAACATATCTAATCTGCGGTTAAACGTAACTAAATGCTTGTTATTTTTAAACATGCATAAGTAGGTGCATAATTACATGACCAGCATGCAAAATGAATTTTAATATTCCGTACGGTTCTCTGTTTCATACATTTTCATGGTCAAACCACGCGGCCTTTAATAAATTCGCATCTAAGGGACCTAGTTTTGGTGTGGAATATTATAATTGAATATCTGATTCACAAAAATATCAATAATTTAGGTACCTTATTAATATTTGGAAGATGATCTTAATAAATCTGAAAGTTCTTGAAATGTATAGACAATTTATTACTGGCCTGCCTAAATGTATTTTTTTTGTGGTGGGTAATCATCTAATAACTACTCCCGCTCTGGGTGGAGCGAGAGGGAGTATGAGACTTTTACGCTCTAAAACCCACCTGTTTTTCTTCAGTTTCCTTTTGCGTTCCAAGGGTAAGGTAACTCTTTCGAACAATACCGCAGCCCGACTAAATGTCGTGCAATCACAATTAAATATGTATGTTACTACAATTTATTTCCATTGTTACCTGTATGTGTTAATTACGGACGCACTCCTAACTCATTATTTATTATTATATACACTATCCACGAAATTATCTACTAAATCAAATTAATCAAATCAAAAGTTTTTTTATTTCACTCATGCCTACATGGGCACTTATAAAACGTCAGAAGGTAGTGCCCATAGAAATATAAAAAACCGGCCAAGTGTGAGTCGGACTCGCCCATGAAGGGTTCCGTAGCAGCAAGTAACATAATATAAAAGTTCTTGTTATGTGTTGTAACTTTGATCGATGTTTTAATAATAGTGTATTTTTTTAGATTTATGACGTATTAAAAAAAAACTACTTACTGGATTTCGTTCAAACCAATTTTCGTTGGTAGTTTTTATAGTAATGTATATCATATATTTTTTTTAGTTTTATCATTCTCTTATCTTAGAAGTTAGAGGGGGGGGACACACATTTTACCACTTTGGAAGTATCTCTCGCGCAAACTATTCAGTTTAGAAAAAAATGATATTAGAAACCGCAGTATCATTTTTGAAGACCTATCCATAGATACCCCACACGCATGGGTTTGATGAAAAAAAAATTTTTGAGTTTCAGTTCTATGTATGGGGACCCCCAAAATTTATTGCTTTTTTTCTATTTTTGTGTGAAAATCTTAATGCGGTTCACAGAATACATCTACTTACAAAGTTTCAACAGTATAGCTCTTATAGTTTCGGAAAAAAATGGCTGTGACATACGGACGGACAGACAGACAGACAGACAGACAGACAGACAGACAGACAGACAGACAGACATGACGAATCTATAAGGGTTCCGTTTTTTGCCATTTGGCTACGGAACCCTAAAAACAGCACTAATATTATCGAGAGGTAAAGTTTGTTTTTATGTTTTTTTTAGGGTTCCGTAGTCAACTAGGAACCCTTATAGTTTCGCCATGTCTGTCTGTCCGTCTGTCTGTCTGTCTGTCTGTCTGTCCGTCTGTCTGTCCGTCTGTCCGTCCTCGCTTAATCTCCGTGACCGTTAGCACTAGAAAGCTGAAATTTGGTACCAATATGTATATCAATCACGCCGACAAAGTGGTAAAATAAAAATTGGAAAACAATGTTTTATTAGGGTAGCCCCCTATATATAAAATGGGAAGTGTTTTTTTTTAATTTCATCCCTAACGTGTGATATATTGTTGGATAGGTATTTAAAAATGAATAGGGGTTTACTAAAACTATATCATTTTTGATAATGTCAATAATTTCGGAAATAATCGCTCCAAAATTAAAAAACAATGTGTGTGTGTCCCCTCTAACTTTTGAACCATAAGTTTAGAAAATATGAAAAAAATCTGAAAAGTAGAACTTTATAAGGACTTTCTAGGAAAATTATTTTGAACTTGATGGAAAGAATAGTGTTTGTACAAAAAAGATAAAAGGGTTCTACAAAATAATTTCTGGACTAAATTTGTAGTATAATCGTATATGCAAGAATTTTTTTGATATTCATAAGTGGGTACACTTATTGTGACGGATGGGAAACTACGGAACCCTACACTGAGCGTGGCCCGACACGCTCTTGGCCGGTTTTATTATTTGTTGGCGGTAATTTCTGAATGGCGGTAATATCTAATGGTCCGAATAATTAGATACTAAAATTTTTTCCTCGATAGAAAGCTGCTTTATTCTTGAATCCTGAATGTCATTGGCTATATTTTAAGTGCGCGTTTGAAACCTTGGGCAAAAGCTTGTGCGCCCTCTTGGTCTCGCACAGATTTTAATTTTCTTTTTCTATGTAAGTATATTTAATTATAACACGTTTGTGTGAGACACGAATAAACGTATTTTTTTTTTCTTCCTTAGCTCAATCTGCTGAATATTTCCCAACTATGTCTGGGTACGGGAAAGGCAACGAAGAAACAGGAGTGGGGTTTTAGCCAGTATCTCCCGCTCCGCCCAAGAGCGGGGGATGTCATTGGATGATTTT
This sequence comes from Mythimna albipuncta, assembly GCA_929112965.1. Taxonomy (NCBI): domain Eukaryota; kingdom Metazoa; phylum Arthropoda; class Insecta; order Lepidoptera; family Noctuidae; genus Mythimna; species Mythimna albipuncta. The sequence continues at coordinate 8,727,131 of OV815973.1, forward strand.
CCATCCGAGAAAAAAAAAATGTTTGGGGCGGTTTCCAGTTTAACCGGGTGCAGCTGAGTTCCAGTACCTTTTTAACTTGGAATAACTGCCCATCTGACCTTCATAACACAGTAACTGGTAACACGAAACCTCTTCGCACTAGTAGCTATATTGCATCAATAGTTGCATGCCCACACGTTCGGTATAATTTACATCTTGAACATCTTCTAATAAATTGATAATAATAATTGAATTGATACTTTATCTAGATTGAAAAAATCCCACGTTACTTTTAAAGGTCGAGCTGTATAGAATTGAAAATTAAGGTAAATCAATTTGAGACGTTTTATAAGTGTAGGCCTATGTGAAATAACACCTAGTTATCCACATTAATAATAATCATAATATTCCACAACTATCACACAACGCCGTCTAGTCCCAAAACTAAGCAGAGCTAGTATTATAAGTACTATAAAAGGCGCCATATAACCGTGGAATAAAGTTCATTGACCTTTTCCTAATATCTCTGCGTAGTTACCCGAAAAACAAACAATGAATTGCTTTTTATTACTAGATCACATAAAGGATCACGGTACATGTCGATTCAAAACAGCTTTATGTCTTTATTTCCGTTTTTGAAATTAAGAATGTCAACAAATGTTGGAGGGTAAAAAATTTTTTTCAGGAAACGAAAAAAATTATCTGTCTTAGCATAGAAAATTATAAACTTGATTGGACAGTTTGTATGGAGGGGCCGAATTTTTTTTTCGTTTCCTGAAAAAATTTTTTGTGGAAGGTTGTTCAGTTTCGTCTACTGAGCAAAGTTTGCGGAGGGCTGTCCCTTACACTTTGTATAATGGGATATTAAAAAAATAATAAATTATAATTTTTTTTTATATTTAATGTGCCGTTTTAGTTGTTTGATGACAACTAGTAACAATTAGTACAAGATTCCTTTGAGTGAGTTTCGCTGTTTATTATTTTAGTTTTGTTATTCATATGTGGCTTCATACACGCTCATTTGAGAAAATCGCCCCGTATAGTTCTTTACTAGTTATAGATGCCCGTTTATGAATAAGAGTGGTGGTAGCCCTATCAATAGTAGAAAAAGTAGCTATGCCAGGGCAATAACCGCTCTATTCTTAGATAGGCGTAGAAAGTATTACCATTACGGTGCTAGTGTTGCCAGGTCTGTTTGGAAAAAAATCGGGACAGATGGTAAAACAAATCGGGATTTAGGGTTTTAGATCGGGACAAATATTTTTTTTTGAATAATGATTTTTTTAGATGGGAAATCATCCAATGACTTTTTCCCCTCTGGGGTGGAACGAGAAAGTGAAATATTTGGCGTGTGAAATATTTACTGAGTAAAACCCAGACTTCTTCAGTCGTTATTTGAGTTTCAGGGTTTTGATTTATCGGGACATTTAGCGTTCCGATCGGATGCAAATCGGGACGTGTCCCCAGACCCCTAAAAATCGGAACATCCCGTGCAAATCGGGACGCCTAGCAACACTAGCGGTGTAACGCTTATTATGATTTTATATTATCAACGAGCACGCAGTTCATCATGAGAAAAAAGTAAGTGTTTATAGTTATGACGTACTACGCTATGTACGAAGTACTATGGTAGTACCTACTCTATTGTTTTTTGCCTCTACGTTTCTTTGACGATTTTGTTTTTGCGTTTGTTTTTCGTTTCAGTTTTAAATTCTACGAATCATAAAAGCAGTGATGCTTACCTACTTTTTTTGTTGAATAAATTAATAATTATATATTTACTGAAATATTGATCTATTAATTTATGTAGGTTACCTACACACAAACACTTAAAAGCGAACTGAATATTAACAAACAATTTAAACTACGTTCGACTTCAAATAAAATGCCTTTTTTGAAGATTGGCAATCCCATTATCCTGTTATGGTTGAAGCGAGAGGGGTTGACTTTTTCTGATTAAAACCCACCCATGTTTCTTCAATTGCCCTTAACATGCCAGGACCGGATAGCTAGAATGCAAGAGTTAAAAATTATGTGATTATTTCTCAAGCCAAAAACAAACTTCTGACGTTTCATAGCAAACACATAGGTACCTTATACGCAATTGGTAAGCCAGTATGAAATAAAATACTATAACTATAAATTATTATTGAATTTAATTTAAATAATTATTTTATTATTTTTAATATTGAATTTGATATACCTACTGCGAAAATGGCATCCCAATTCAAAGTTTTCAAGTTTTTTGCATTTTGCAGGTTAGTGTCAAATTCTACGTTGTTTAAAATACATCTAGGCAACCGGAACACTTATTTACGGAACGAAGCTGGCCCGGCGAACTATCTTTCGATATAGTCAAACGATTGTGATAAAACAAAGCATAGGTAACATATAAAGTTACGCACAATTTCAATGTAAAAAAGTTATCTACATCGATTTCGTAAATTTTACGTGATGCAAGCACAACTAAAAACTTCTACAGATTTATTGTATGTATAGATTATAACTAACCATAGAAATCATCTAAACAACCCTCTCAGTTCAGCTTAATCTGTTAAATGCCTGTTACATGAAATAACCAATCAATAGGTTCATTGACCTGCAAAATGCCTGAAAAATTGAATTTAATAAGCTATCCGGGCACTTCTCCCATAAGGGCCTTTTTTATGGCGTGAAAACCATCAATGACAACCCCCGCTCTTGGGCGGAGCGGGAGATAGTGTCAGACTCTAACTGACTAAAAAACCCACCCCGTTCCTTCAAGCTTTCATACCGGGGCTCGAGCTATCTTTCAAAACTAACCCTGGCTCCGGTAGGGTTCGACCCAGCTGGGCCCCTGCTGTTGCTAACAACTCCTTGAGGCGCGCGGGAACAGTGCGCGCTGTCGACGACTTTTTTTTTTATGGTGGGAAAAATCATGCATTGACATCCTCCGCCCTTGGGCGGAGCGGGAGATAGTGTCAGACTCTTACTGACTAAAAGAGCCACCCCGTTCCTTCTAGCCTTCATACCGGGGCTCCAGCGCCCTTTCGGATAACCCTGGCCCCAGTAGGTTTCGACCCGGCTGGGCCCCCCTGCTGTTGCTGACAACTCCTTGAGGCGCGCGGGAACAGTGCGCGTCGTCGACGACTTGGGGAACAGTGCGCGCCGTCGACGACTTGGCTCCCTTAAGGGCTCCGATCAGTCACTATACAGCCTCGATCAAGTCAGAAAACAAAGGCCATACCACGAGCTCATAACGTGATCCTTTTCACGACCTAAACTGAACTGTTAATGTTCTTGTATAGCTCTATCCCTCTTTCTCGCTCGCACGCCTGACATTTTATCACGTCATGGTAACGCCCCAGACACATGCATATGAGTATGCAGTAGACAAGTTATCCATAAACGTCCAGTTCAGACCAATGAACCTTGAGACAACTTGAGACACGATTCATTTTACGAAATCTGAATGCTACACTCAAAAATCAAAATACTTTCTAACTACTCAATAACGAAACACGTTTACTTAATATTTTGATGCAGTGATTTTAGGTCGCAAGCATAGAAATTATATCTATGGTCGCAACGTTAAAATGATTTTTAAATCAACATCGATGATTAAACGAAATTGTAAGTGTATAGTTACTTGTATAAACACTTTCACACATTTCATATATTTATAAAATAAAATAATATATTCAAATTTATTAAACGGTTATTCAGTTTAATAAATTTGAATACATTATTTTATTTTATAAATATATGATAACAAAAAAAAATGACTAAATGTTTGTTTATGACCGATGTTAAATATTCAGCAGCTGACAAAAAACAAAGTATCGTAATCTTAAGTCTAAGATAAAATAATGCGTTACTTATCGCACTGATAAATCTTTAATTAATAACTATGGTAAATCATATTAAATTTTACATTGTGTTTTGAATTATAACTCTATCTATTAAGGTTTCAATAATATACTTAATAAATAAAAAATAAATGAACGAGCGAATTCATTTTTATATTTTCTCACGACCACTTCAGCACAAAAAAAAACTAAATAAATATTTTTATGTAGCTTATATTGTCCCATTTTTGGGTAAAAAAGCCAATTTAACCGACCGTAAGTTACACATAAAAAAATAAACAAATAGATATTAAAAAAAAATGTAGGTACGTACTTACGTTTAAAAATAAAGAGATCAGTCGAAACCAAACCAATAATATCAATGGATATTTTTTCGAAAGCGTTCGCGTTCGAAAATTGAAAGTTCAAATCTAGAGTAGTAACAGTAACAAGAACGCGTTCTTGCGTCGGACAGTCGCGGCCAACTGAAGTACCAGACGATATAACGCGTTTTCTCAACAACACTGGCTGGATACAATCGTATTCGTCCGCTGATTGTACTGTCCGTCTCTCTATGGGGTTTTGTAATAATTCAATATGTGTATTATTATATAGTTATTTACATGATGATACATCCTCGTAAGGTTTTGTTCATGGTGTGATGCATCCGTTCTCTATGGCCGTTGACAAATAAGTAAATAGTATACCTACCTATAATAGTCCATCTTTAGCTATAATCATACTAGCTGGCCCAGTGAATGCCTAAGACATTAAGTCCTCCTCTGTACTTTTGTGTCGTAAAAAGTATTTAATTCATTAAACCCCAAGCGCACTTGTCTTTCTATTGTGTCTGTGATTTCCACGATTGAAAGGTTAATAAATAGTAATAGGTAACACAAATAAGTAAATATTGTTTTGTTAATTGACTCAAAAAAAATAGCGTGTGAGAAGGGTACAAAATAGCCTTTGACCTCATATGACCTACTTTCAATCTCTCGTTTCAGAGAATTTCAATACCAAACATTTACGAGATTTTCATACAACACTAGCTTTTGCCCGCGGCTTCACCCGCGTGGCATCGAGATAAAAGGTAGCCATTGTTCTTTTCCATGTCAAAGGCTATATGCATGCCAAATTTCATCCAAATCCGTTCAGCCGTTTTTACGTGATTAAGTAACAAACATCTAAACATCCACACTTTCCTTTATAATTTTTGTATAATTATAATACATCAAACAAATCTCTAAGTTATAAGCTTGTTTTGTCAGCAAAAATAAAAAGTCACCGGACCATTTAGGCGACTGAAGGTTTTTTTTTTTTCGATGGGAAAAATCATCTTATGACAACCCCCGCTCTTGGGCGGAGCGGGAGATAGTGTCAGACTCTTACTGACTAAAAACCCCATCCCGTTCCTTCAAGCCTTCATACCGGGGCTCGAGCGCCCTTTCGGATAACCCTGGCCCCAGTAGGCTTCGACCCGGCTGGGCCCCTGCTGTTGCTGAAAACTCCTTGAGGCGCGCGGGAACAGCGCGCGCCGTCGACGACTTGGGCTTGGTCCGGACGGTTACCGGACGGCCGAACAGCGAGCTACCCATTGCTCACTGTCCGCAACCCCAGGCGACTGAAGGTGGTTTTACACTTACACCCAGCTTTTTGATAGCGTCTTATACCCGCTATTTCCTGCCGTGACCTGTATTGTACTTAATGTCGGTGGTGAGTGTCCAACTTGTGACCTTTTTAAATATTTTTGGGATAAAATATAACATGGTGTAAAAACTATTGAAATCCATTCAGTTACTGATTCTGTACAAACTATATTGAGGTTTCTAAATTGTGTGTGTCGAAATTATGAACTGCGGTTCTAGGGAAATATAAGTTGGCAGCAATCGAATACACGTAGGTACTTTATTTTCAAAACAAGATCATAATAAGGTACATTTTTAATAACTAAATTACATGGTAGTTAACTACTGATTGTAGCTTGAAGAAAAGCTTGTGATCATATACCTAGTGACTCATAGTTCATGTTGCTGTTGACTGGTCATCACAATCAGAAGAATATCTACTGGGCTCACGGATATCGACTGGGCTGGATCCTTTGACTATTGTCCACAAGTACATAATGCTCTATCCTTAACAATCAAAGATAATATTCAAATAAATAAAACAATAATATATTATCTGGATTATAACAGTCAGAGCTGGCACCAGACTTTTTTTTTTAAGTTTGCTCATCACTTGGAATAGGAATTACTGCTGCATCGTGGGTACCTGGGAACATTCACAAACATTTAACTCACATACAATTGCCGAAACGGATCTTGAGCGCTCGGCGTCAGAGTGGGGATCGCTTTGCGCATTCCATACATTGGCGAGCCAATCGTCTTCGTTGTTAGATACATGCAGCAACGCAGGGAACGAATCAGGAGTGATGTCTATGACGCGATAGCGCGGCGAGCCAATCACTGCGCTCCCCGCCCCCACGTCTCACTTCGCACCAATAAAGAGACCGAATATTTGAATTCTGCGTAACTTGAAGCCAGCGCTCAAGATCTGTGCCGGCAATTGTATATAAAGTTGTCAAAAAATAAACGGCCCGTTTTGACTAGGGCTTTCAAATACCGGATTTTTTCAGTACCGGTATCAATACCGGTATTAGCATAGTTCAATACCGTGATCACGTGATCACGGTATTGAACTCAAGTATTTGTTTTTTTTTAAATTTTTAATCTAGTGCTTGACTGTAATCCCTTCTCATAGGAACTTTAATTAGGACATTTATAAAACCATTGAAAAACTGTTTTTTAGTTTTCGAATCAATCTTTATTCTCTATTAACCGTTCTGATAAGGTTTAGAACCTTATTAGAACGGTTAAGAGAGAATGCAATAAGCATGACGCTGCCGTACCTATTGTTTATCGGCGATTAGCGAATAAGGTGGGTTAAAACCATAGATCTGCGTAAAGTTATGCTTACTTGACGCTGTCACTTGTTTACGATAATTCCAATAAAGTTCAAACGCAGTTCTAATTAGGTTCAAGTAAGCATGGCGCTGCTGTAGCTATTGTTTACTGGCTGAAACATTCGATAAGTACCTATACTGCCCTTGGAAGTCAGCAAGTGTCAAGACTCATGTCTTTCTTATTATTATAAGAATATTTCCCATGTATTTGCTATATTTTTATTACTTATCTTCATTGTGATCATCTAATAGAAGCAACAACAACTGTCCGACATAAGGCTATTGTCTTTCTATTGTGTCTCTAATTACGACATTCAAAGAGTTAAAATAGTGTTCATGGAGTTTCTTGCACGTTCTTCTCCATAGAGATCTACGCTTTGGAACGAGCAATTTAGCTTCACTTGTTTGACTGATCGACCTTTTTACAATTCAAAAGTGCCTGTAATTGGTAAATTTGAAATAAACGTTTCTGATATCTGATTTATATACCAAACTGCCAATTAAATGTATAATTTTAAAATGTTTCTTCGTACACGAAAGTAGTTAATAAGTACTAATTAGGCAAAATTAATAATAATTGAAGTTAGAAAACAAAGCCACATCCAAACCGCTCAAATTTTAAATTTTTACTATTTAATTATAGACCTAATGGATAACGTGATTCATTAAAGTAAAAATGACATTAATCAAAGAGGAAAATGCCACAATTTTAGATGCTTCAATCTATTGTAAATTCGTGACACGTCATCAGTTAGGACAAAAAAAAATACGATCGCGTGATCCATTGAGAATTGAGACAAACCCCAGTAAATACAAGTATTAATATTATAGGTGTACCATGTTGCTCGTTAAGATCACAAACTTATCAAAAATACACAATGATCAAGTTCACATGCACATGTTACCCGAGCGCCTTTGCGATGCTGACTAACAAAACAATAACGTCGTATAGAGCCGTATGCGTTATTCAGACGGTTTTAGTCTATGGTTCGACGTATCTAGTCTATGGGTAACAAGGGTCAGACTGTTTTACTCTGAAAGATAACAAAGACGAGGCTGAATATCGTGTGGTGAATAACGCGTTATGTAATAGGCCGTTTAGGCTCGCTCGACTCAGAAACAGGCTAGGTGCTGGCGGGTGAGCTGGAGATAAGAGTTGGTGCTTAATAGGTACAAGTGTGAGTATAATATTAAATCGTAATTTATATTATATCATACAACTTCCTGCTACTTATTACAACAAAACTCAATAAAAGATTGTAATACCGTAATCACGGTATTGGCTCGTCAATACCGTGATTGAAAAAAGACCAAAAAATATCCGTGATCACGGTATTACGGGATCCCGTAATACCGGTATTGAAAGCCCTAGTTTTGACATTTGTAATTTGACTACCTAGCGGCTTGTCCGGTGTAGTGTAGCTACTACTACACCAGAACCCTTTTTTTTATGGTAGGAGAAATCCTCCAATGACAACCCCCGCTCTTGGGCGGAGCGGGAGATAGTGTCAGACTCTTATTGACTAAACGACCCACCCTGTTCCTTCTAGCCTTCATACCGGGGCTCGAGTTCCCTTTCGGATAACCCTGGCCCCAGTAGGCTTCGACCCGGCTGGGCCCCTGCTGTTGCTGACAACTCCTTGAGGCGCGCGGGAACAGTGCGCGCCGTCGACGACCCCTAATTATTATTACTAGGGTCTTTCTCAAATATCAAAACGCGCCCTTTATTTTTTAACGAGTTCAAGACACTCAGACCCAAAACAACTTCTGTAGTTGATACAAAAATTTGTTTCGTACAGGAATCAAATCCGCGACCCGCAGTTCAGCAACATACGAAAACATTAGAGTCTTTTTCAAGTTTATCTATCACTACTTTCAACATTTCTCTAATCACCTCCTCCCCTCCTTGCTCCTTCCTTCCTCAATAGAGAGGGTCGTGACCTCCTTGCTTCATCACTTTCATTTTTATTATGTTCCTCCATGTAACAAAATTCTTCTATTAAGTACTTATTTCTTACTTTAACCACTAGTCACTCCAAACATCCATCTCAACATTCTCATTACCGCTATGTGCAACTATTTTTACCACCACCCAACATTATAATCCATACAGTACGACATGTCTTATCTTGGACTTATAGATTTTTAAGTCTTATCCCGGACGGCGGACTTCCAATCAAAATCAACTTGTTGCGACCCAGGTTCCGTGGTTATTTTTCATAAGTGGTTTATAAATAAGTATGTCATTAATTATTAGGTTGTTTTTATATAGCTTCTTTTTATAATGTAAATGTGAGAACGGAATATTACACCACAGACTCCTAGATTTCCTATTTCGGTACCTACACTTTTTTTTGACTGGCCGATAGCCATCTCTTACGTATTAATATATTAAGGTAAAAATCAATCATTAGGGTTCCGTAGTCAACTAGGAACCCTTATTTATAGTTTCGTCCGTCTGTCCGTCCTCGCTTAATCTCTGTGACCGTTAGCACTAGAAAGCTGAAATTTGCTACCAATATGCATATCAATCACGCCGACAAAGTGGTAAAATAAAAATTGGAAAAAATGTTTTATTAGGGTAGCCCCTCTATATGTAAAGTGGGAAGTTTACATATAGGGGGTATTTTTTTTTTTATTTCAACCCTAACGTGTGATATATTGTTGGATAGGTAATTAAAAATGAATAGGGGTTTACTGAAATCATTTTTTGATAATGTCAATAATTTCGGAAATAATCGCTCCAAAAGTAAAAAACAATGTGTGTCCCCCCCCTTTAACTTCTGAACCATGAGTTTAGAAAATATGAAAAAAATCTGAAAAGTAGAACTTAATAAGGACTTTCTAGGAAAATCATTTTGAACTTGATGAAAAGAACAGTTTTTGTACAAAAAAGACAATAAGGTTGTACAAAATAATTTCTGGACTAAGTTTGTAGTATAATCGTATATGCAAGCATTTTTTTAAACTCACAAGTGGGTACACTTATTGTGACGGACGGGAAACTACGGAACCCTACACTGGGCGTGGCCCGACACGCTCTTGGCCGGTTTTTTTTTTTAAAGAGTTACCTTGTAGTTTTTATCGTTTTTTCTATAGGAAATAATCAATTAAATCCGTGCATTAGCTTCTGACGTTTTTTTGTGTGCCTATGTAAGACTGCGTGGAATAAAATATTAGGGGGCACGGCAGTGCTCCTACCAATGCAAGCAAAAAAGTAGCACGGCCGTAACATTCTTTTCTCAAAACAGTTCAGGCCATTTCCGCTCCCCTACATCTTCGTTGTTTTTTGAAACTAGAAGCCTAAATTTTCAGTAACCAAGCAGGCATTATATAAACACGGTATATTTAAAATCTCATCCAATTTGATCTAGTGGTTTAAGAACCCTAAACCTAGATTGACTTGGCAATCGCTTGTATATCACAAGTAATGCTTATTATATTAAAATTAAAATCAATCTAGGTTATATTATAAAGGTCCCTTAAGTACAGACTGAATAAATTAACCGACTTGGTATTACATTGATTTCATAACTTTTTACGATAGAAGAACTGAGTTGCGTGCCTTGGTTTTTCTACAAGTAATATTTTTTATGGCATTATGAACTGTATTGGCGACCATTACACGGTCATGCAAGCGTCAAACAATTCTATCAATCAAGAATGATAGTTTTCGTCAATCAGTACTAAAAAACGTCAATCACCGCATGAGACGGTAGGTTTCTTGTCAATCAAAACTGTGACTGTGGCAAAACTGACAGCAAAACTTTCCGTGTAATGTTCGCCTATTGAATTGAAAATTTGTTTCGTTAATAAAAACCGGTACAATAAGAGGTAGCAACTAGGGCTTTCAAATACCGGATTTTTTCAATACCGGTATCAATACCGGTATTAGAATATTCAATACCGTGATCACGTGATCACGGTATTGAACTCAAGTTTTTTTTATTTTTTATATTAGTGCTTGACTGTAATACCTTCTCATAAGAACTTTAATTAGTACATTAATAAAGCCATTTAAATACGTATTTTTATTTTCGAATCACTCTTTATTCTCTCTTAACTGTTCTAATAAGGTTCTAGTAAGCATGGCGCTGCCTGTTGTTTACCGGCGATTAGCAAATAAGGTAGTTTAAAACCATAGATCTGCCTAAGGTTTAGGCTTACTTAACGCTTGATACGTATCGAACGTATGCACTGCCATCGGAAGCTAGCGATTAGAAAATATGGCAGCTTAAAACCATCAAGCTGCGTAAGGTTTAGGCTTATTTGACGCTGTAACTTGTTTACGACAATTCCAATAAGGTTAAAACGCAGTTTTAATAAGGTTCAAGTAAGCATAGCGCTGCCGTACCTATTGTTTGCTGGCTGATACATTCGATACGTACCTTACTGCCCTTAAAATTCAGCAAGCATCAAGACTCGTGTCTTTCTTATTAATATAAGAATATTTCCCATGTATTTATTGTACCAAACTACCAATTAAATGTATAATTTTGAATTGTTACTTTGTACACGTGGTAGTCAATAAGTACTAATTAGGCAAAATTAATAATAATTGAAGTTAGAAAACAAAGCCACATTCAAACCGCTGAAATATTAAATTTTTACTATTTAATTGTAGATCTAACGGATAACGTGATTCGTTAAAGTAAAAAAGACATTAATCAAAGTGGAAAATGTCACAAGTTTAGATGCTTCTATCTGTGGTGAATTCATGACTCGTCAACGGTTTTTACAAAAAAAAAAAATACGATTGCGGGATCCGTTGAGAATTGAGACAAACTATAGGTGTACCATGTTGCTCGTCAAGATCACAAACTTATCAAAAATACACAATGACTAAGTTCACATGCACATGTTACCCGGGCGCTTTTGAAATACTGACTAACAAAACAATAACGTCGTAAAGAGAATATTGCACTACGCGTTATTCTTATCTATCTTTATTTATCTTTATTTTGCAAGTAGGTTTTATAAAAAACACTTTTACATGTCAATTTTTTTTTTCTCGTTAATTAATACTTGATGAGGCCGGTGTTTCCTAGCTGACTACCCTAAGAAGAAACACCGAAACAAACTCAGGGGTAAATAATATATATATAATAATCAGGGGGCAAATTGTAAGAAAAAAGTATCGCATAGCGTAACAGGGGTCAGACTGTCTTGTGCTGAATAACGCGCAGTGTAATAGGCCCTCTAGGCTCGCTCGACTCAGAAACAGGTCTAGGCGAGGTGCGGGCGGGAGAGCTGGAGATAAGAGTTGGGCGCTTAATACAAGTGTCATAATAATATTACATCGTAATTTATATTAATAATACAGTTTCTTGCTATTTTTTTACAACAAAACGCAATAATTTACATTAAGGATTGTAATACTGTAATCACGGTATTGACGAGTCAATACCGTGATTGAAAAAATACCAAAATATATCCGTGATCACGGTATTACGGGATCCCGTAATACCGGTATTGAAAGCCCTAGTAGCAACCTATAATGCAAGAGTAAACAGAAACGAAGCGTGCAATACCAACTGGCTGCTGCACAAAAAACCTGATTCTGTGTGAATGCAGACTTGGAGAACTATGTAGGACAAGTGCTTGCCGTGAATGTGTTAAGGGACCTTTCTACAAGCGTGAAGAATAAATTAAATGGTCATATTGCGTCCGCAAGCACACACAGCGAGCCGTCTACTCAAATGATTAATAGAAACGGACTGCGAGCAATTTCAAAAATGTTACCTAGTAAAATCATTTTCCTTACTTACTTCACAAAAAAAAGGATTTACTTACTTACTCTTTTATCACCTCATGAATTTATAATGAATTATTTAAATTATATTGTAAATAAGTCGTTGGTGTGCCTATGCAAATAAAAAAAAAAAAAAACACTTTTCTATGAATTAACTAGCTTTTACCCGCGGCTTCGCTCCCGCTCTACCCTACTAGAGCCTGTTCTACCCTACTCTAATCGACTCTACCCTACTCTACCTTGTTCTACCTTACTCTACCCTACTCTACCTACCCTGCTCTACCCTACTCTACCCTACATTACCCTACTGTACTCTCCTCTACCCTACATACCTACACTACCCTAACTTTCATAAGAACCTTCTGCTCACAATAACAAACAATTAATTAGAATTAGCGAAATCGGTTCAGCTGTTCTCGAGATTTATGCTTTACAACACATTTAGCGATTCAATTTTTTTATATTACAGACAGTCCTTTTAGCTAAGCTGTCAAACGATAACGCCATCTTAACAGACCAGAACCTGCATAATTCATTTCATAAAGACATTTTAATTAGAAATGGCGTTGTATTCGAATTTTTTTTTTTCGTGAGCTTTGCATATTTTCTCGCCGTTTAACCTTTCGTATACCGTAATTAGAGACACAATTAAAAAGTTATTGTGTCCCGTGTGGATCCGCGTTCTGGACATACAACGGGTTAAACCTTCCCTGGACTTCCACCACGAATATTTTAAAGACTAAAATTAGACAAATCGGTTCAGCCGTTCTCGAGTTATAACGTGACTGACAGAATTGCATTTCATTTATATTTATATAGATAACTAGATAGATATCGGTAGGAGGCTCATACCGACCGCCCGTACTTTGAAATGCTGAGTGGGTTTTTGTTACCAATCTGTTACAAGTGTGGCTAAGGACAAAGTACGATTTTGTATCTCACGAAACCTTAATTTGAACAGACTGCAGTTCCCCTGGCTCCGTGGCTATCCTTGACCGTGGCAAATAACATTGCATAAGCGGCCTCGAAGTAGCAATCGAAACCAGCGCCTCCAATCTTCATGTAAGAACAGGTATTGTAAAGATTGTGTCCTTGAAAAACATTGTAAGGGGTTTTGATTGCATTTAACCATTAAAAGCACTTGTCAAGTAAGTGTCTATATTTACTTAAAAGTAGGTAGGTACCTTACCTAAAATAAATTGTAATCACGCCAATATTATAAAGACGAAAGTTTGTGATTGTGTATATTTTTATTTATTACTGGCTTTTGCCCGCTGCTTTACCCGCGGAAAAAAGCAGCTAACTAGGTACCTATAGGTGATCCAATTTTAGCAATCGGACCAAAAACGTATGATATTGGCATTTATAATACGAGTACAATCCTTTCTTCTAAAATGTCCAATAAAGCTAAACAATTGTTTGAATTTGACTGGCCTGTTGGTCTAGTGTTTAGTGACCCTGACTGCTACGCCGGAGGTCGTGGGTTCGATTCCCACCCAGGACAAATGTTTGTGTGATGACCATGATCATTTGTTCTGTGTCTGGGTGTAATTTATCTATAATATGTATGTATTTAGAAATATACATGTATGTTTATCAGTTGTCTAGTACCCATAACACAAGCTCTGCTTAGCTTGGGACTAGACGGTGTTGTGTGATAGTTTTGTGGAATATTATATTATTATACTATATTAATTAGCCATAAGGTAGATTGTAAGTTTTTGCGTTTTCTGTAGTGGGCGATGTCAGATGTGGCGCTAAGCGACAAACCCCTTTAATCAAATAAAAAAAACCGGCCAAGAGCGTGTCGGGCCACGCTCAGTGTAGGGTTCCGTAGTTTCCCGTCCGTCACAATAAGTGTACCCACTTATGAGTTTAAAAAAATGCTTGCATATACGATTATACTACAAACTTAGTCCAGAAATTATTTTGTAGAACCTTTTTGTACAAAAACAGTTCTTTCCATCAAGTTCAAAATAATTTTCCTAGAAAGTCCTTAAAAAGTTCTACTTTTCAGATTTTTTCATATTTTCTAAACTTATGGTTCAAAAGCTAGAGGGGGGGACACACATTGTTTTTTACTTTTGGAGCGATTATTTCCGAAATTATTGATATTATCAAAAAATTATTTATGTAAACTCGTACTCATTTTTAAATACCTATCCAACAATATATCACACGTTAGAATTGAAATAAAAAAAAAAAAACACTTCCCACTTTACATATAGGGCTACCCTAATAAAACATTTTTTTCCAATTTTAATTTTACCACTTTGTCGGCGTGATTGATATACATATTGGTACCAAATTTCAGCCTTCTAGTGCTAACGGTCACAGAGGTTAAGCGAGGACGGACAGACGGACAGACAGACAGACAGAGAGACAGACGGACAGACAGACATGGCGAAACTATAAGGGTTCCTAGTTGACTACGGAACCCTAAAAAACTACTTTCAGAGACTACCTCCTACAAACATAAAAACAAACTTTACCTCTTTATGGCGATCATTACATGGTCATGCAAGCGTCAATCAATCCATCAATCATAAATGATGTTGAATGATGGTTTTTGATGAAATCTTTTATCTAAAGGCAACGCATCAAAGTTTTTACTGTGGCAAAACTGACAGCAAAACCTACCGTGTAATGTTTGCCTATAATATCAATCAGTGTAGATTTCTTCACGCTCGAACGGCTGAACGGATTTGGATGAAATACGGATAGACTATGTCCTGGAATAGCAAATAGGATATTATTTTTAGGGATTAAATATAATGACCACCATAAAACGCTTTGCTACCCTTAGTTCTTTTGTCAAAAATATATTACTTGACACCAAAAAGATGAAATCCTAAAGTTACAACAGTATTTTAGTTACGACTGTACTTTAAATTGTATTCGAACACCAAATGTAGTAAATGATAACCAAATCTTAGCGAGCAAATTAATGCGCTCTTTTTAGCCCCGTAGAGCAAGATGATACTTTGTCTAATCAACAATCTATCTTAGTGGAATTTTAGGGCACCCCGGGTCGGATAGATTTAGGTTAGAAGAAAAGCGAAGCGAGCGAAGCGAGCGAACACAGACCCCGTCACCTTCTTCGAGGTTATTTTATTTAAACCACCCAGAAGTAGGAGCCCCGCGTGGGCGTGGGCTCCGTCGAGCTGCTGCTTGGCAGGTAGTTAACCTAACCTCAAAATTTTAACTACTGATATCTCCGTAACCATGGGGTTCTGCCGATGCTTTATTTGGATTCATTTTGCTTAAATAGGATAGCGAGATGTTAAAACTGGTTATAATTTTACATTAAAATGTAGGTTTAATTTTGGTGATCATTTACTATTTTTGTCTTTTATATGTTACTATATCTGGTGGTAAGTTAAACATAAGCCTTATTTTTATATTCCGAGAATATATTCCTTGCGCACAATTTTCTACAGCTGCCATCACGGATCTTGAGCGGTTGCGCAGAAGTCTCTTGAATGGTGCGAAGTGTGACGCGGGTGCGGGAAGTGTCAGTGATTGGCTCGCCGCGCCATCGCGTCACAGACGTCACTCCTAATTCGTTCCCTGCGTTGCTGCATGTATCTAACAACGAAGACGATTGGCTCGCTGGTGTATGGAATGCGCAAAGCGATCTCCGCTGTGACGCCAAGCGCTCAAGATCCGTTTTGGCAAATCTACTTTCACGCGTGTAAAGTCGCTGGCAGTAGCTGGCATTGTAAAAAACAATTGTAGGTTTGTGATTATTAATTGTAATCACTGTAATGTGAGTTACTTATACCTAATCGTTTTATTATATCTCCCTTGTTTTGCTTATACTTATATTTATAACTAGCTTTTGCGAGCGGCTTATGGCTTATAAACTTTCAATGAAAACAAAATGTTGTAGCATAACAAAAATTCTGTAACCTTTTGATAAATTGATTCTTGCACAAGAATATAAAAAGAAACAAAGCTGGGTATTTCACTGTCTGTAAAATTCGTTGAGAAGGGTACCTACTTGAAATACCTGTTAAAAGGACTGGCTTTTAAAAACCTGCTAAAACCCTTGAGATTGTTACATAGGTAGGTAGATACTTATTAATCTTTGTTTACTTAGGTTTTCATCACAAGCTTGCATCGATATCGCATACTGGTTCTTTACATGCGATATCGAAGCAAGCTTGTAATAATCGTTAACATCGCTGAGGGTAGGTATATTTATGTATATTATGTACCAACTAATTCTAACTTATTAAACAACAGACAATCCATTATAGATAAGTAATTATCGATAAATAATTGGATTGGATTGGATTTTTCAAGTTCTTTCGCATTTTCAGACATTTGTTAGTAGGGCCTGTACTTACACACTATGTTTTTAGGGTTCCGTAGCCAAATGGCAAAAAACGGAACCCTTATAGATTCGTCATGTCTGTCTGTCTGTCTGTCCGTCCGTCCGTATGTCACAGCCACTTTTTTCCGAAACTATAAGAACTATACTGTTGAAACTTAGTAAGTAGATGTATTCTATGAACCGCTTTAAGATTTTCATACAAAAATAGAAAAAAATAAATAAATTTTGGGGGTTTCCATACTTAGAACTGAAACTCAAACATTTTTTTTTCATCAAACCCATACGTGTGGGGTATCTATGGATAGGTCTTCAAAAATGATATTTAGGTTTCTAACATCATTTTTTTCTAAATTTAATAGTTTACGCGAGAGACACTTCCAAAGTGGTAAAATGTGTCCCCCCCCTCTAACTTCTAAAATAAGAGAATGATAAAACTAAAAAAAAATATATGATGTACACTACCGTGTAAACTACCAACGAAAATTGGTTTGAACGGGATCTAATAAGTAGTTTTTTTTAATTCGTCATAAATCTAAAAAAATACACTATTATTAAAACATCGATCAAAGATACAAAGAACTACAAGAACTTTTATATTACGTTACTTGCTGCTACGGAACCCTCCATGGGCGAGTCCAACTCGCACTTGGCCGGTTTTTTAAACGCGCCGTTGGCGTGCGTTTTGGAAACGAGCGTCGACGGGGCGCTTTTACCCTATTATAAAAGGTGTAAGGGACAGCCCTCCACAAACTTTAAGGGCTTGCTCAGTAGACGAATCTGAACAACCTTCCACAATTTGTTTTTTCAGGAAACGAAAAAAAAAATCAGCCTCACCATACAAAATGATAAACTTGATTGGACAATTTGTATGGAGAGGTCGATTTTTTTTTTCGTTTCCTGAAAAAAAATTTTGTGGTAGGTTGTTCCGTTTCGTCTACTGAGCAAGCCCTTAAAGTTTGTGGAGGGCTGTCCCTTACACCTTGTAGGTTTCTAAACTGCGTCTGACTCGCGTGCGTATCGCTGTTCTCGCGTCTGAATCGTTAAAAACGCGTGTCAACGGAGCAGTTAAAAAACGTCGTATGCAATGCACAGGCCTTAAAGTAGAATAGACTGGTAATATTCCATTAAAACAATTCAAGACATCAAACATGATATCGACAGGTAGGTAGAACATACCAGTTACTTACCAAACGTCCATACATCATCGTGGAAGAAACCTTTACGAAACGCTAAACGCAAACAAGTTCGGATAGTGATAGGTAGGTCAATTCAATTCTTTATTGCTATAACACAGGGGTGGCCAACTTGATTAGACCCAAGATCTTCTTCTCTCTTACTATTGAAACCCTGTGCGATCTACCATTTACATACTTATTGAAATCTTAAATGAAACAGCATAGTTCAGTACACAATCATGTAGTCTTTTGGAAAATAAATAATGTAAATGTGAAAATTATTCTTAGTAACTAGGTACTTATTTACCTTAAGGTATATTAGTGTGAGTATTGCGTCTGAGCATCTTCCACTAGTTTAGCATACTCAGGTTTGTAGTTGGAAATTGCCAACCTTTAAGAATCCAATGAGAACGATGTTTATTTTTTGTTTGTTTTAAGTAGGAAAAAGCTGACTCACATAAATGTGTTGAACCAAAACACGAATGAAGTTGTTCAACACATTTTCTCGTTGGAAACCAATGCCCAGAAATCTTGACCTGAGGATGACCTTGCTTTTAAAAATATATCGCAGCGCAGAATTTCGTTATACGACATCATGTGCTCCATTTGGAATGTATCTGCAAATTTTGTAGCCAATTCATAGATATCACTATGATCAATGGAATCATTAATTCATTAAACCCCAAGCGAACGCCGGCGTTCGCGCACCTATTGTCTTTCAATTGTGTCTGTAATTATCACAATTGAAAGGTTAAACGAATAACTGATGAATTTATATATTGTAACTACAACCATTTTTTTAAAAGAGTAACCATGGAGTTTCTTGCCGGTTCTTCTCCATAGGAAACAACCAATTTCGAACCGTGCACAAGCTTCTGACGTTTTATAAGTGCCCATATAGGCTTATGTGAAATAAAAATTTTGACTTTTGAATTGAACCAACTTCTCAATTTTCAGCTTCCACTGCCATAACGTATTTATATTTTTTGCCTTGCCACGATCTACTGGACTAACAGTCCAGATCGCGATCGATCTGTTGGCCACCCTTGCTATAACACATGTGTTACATAAGATCATAAAAAATAGTTAAATAAGTGCACATGGACTCTGTCGGTCAGATCTCATGCGCAATCAACTTTTTTTGGACTGATTCGTTTTGATGATGTTGTTATTTTTTAACCTACTGACGTCAATGGACAAACCCGGTTAGGAAAAAGTTTATTTCGCCTTAACTTCGCTGTTTATAATAATATTTAATAGTTTAATAATTATATAGTAATAGTTAAATAATTTATTAGTCTATAGAAGAACCTTTCAAATACCGTCAATTAGACACAAGACTCAATAGAAAGACAATGACAGCGCGAACGCCGGTGTTCTTTTGGGGTTTAATGAATTAATATTAGACTAGCTTCTGACAGTACCTAGTTGCACCCCCTTGGAAGTTGAAATAGGTCCTAAGGGAATTTAATTCATTAAACCCCAAGCGAACGCCGGCGTTCGCGCACCTATTGTCTTTCAATTGTGTCTGTAATTATCACAATTGAAAGGATATTCCCAGGATAAAAATAATCTATAGACATACTTATTACCTACTTTCCACTTGCCTATCGCAGAAGCCATGTGCTGCATGGGTTATTCAGTTAAAACGTGAAGAGATAGCAAACGGACAGACCGAAGTTACATTAGGTACTTAAGGAATCGGGATAAAAGGTAGCCTATGTTCTTTTCCATGTCAAAGGCTATATGCATGTGAAATCCTTTCATCCAAATCCGTTCAGCCGTTTTTGCGTGATTAAGTAACAAACATACAACAAATATTCAAACATCCACACTTTCACATTTATAATATTAGGATGGGCGGGCGCATCAGACGTTTACTGACTAAAACCACACATAATAAGGTCTTTCAGTTGCCCTCGCGTTCTAGGCATAACATGTTCAGAAGTTTTGTTTTTAAAAATGGATAGTTTTGATCATAGATATACGGTTTTGACGTTCTGTGCAGTATATTGTTGTTCTATTGACGAACATATAAGATTACCCGCGTGCTATGAGGACTCTACAGGCAGTGAATGTTGTCAGGGTCAGAATTCGTCGAAATATCCCCTTGTAGAATCCCTTGAAGAAACAAAAAAATTTGTTTCGTGATTATGAATATACCCACTAGAACGCTGTCGTGTATTATCGATGAAGACCAGAAACTAGTTTTTATCGATGATTTAGGTACGGTCACATCTTATACGAGTCGCGTAAATTAAAGAGAGTGGAAACATTAAAATGTTTCTTTGTTTGTTACGCTGCTTGTCTATAGAAAACTCTGAGGCATACTTGTTACAAATAATCACAATCGAGGAACATTGCAAGCTAAAGGATCGGTGTATAGCTACAAAGAAACCTCTCAACTGGTTGGCCGAGTCCTGCGTGGTCATCATGCGGCATCAGTAACAGTTTGGGGATTGTTCTATCACGGAGTGACCAAAGTACAATTTTATTGTACATCCATACTGTTCATACGAAGACATCTGACATGGCGTAAAATACGTAGTAGCCAAGCCAAAAATATTAACAAAAAGAAATTAGAGGCTGTATACAACGTTTTACTCATGCCTAAAAAAGTAAAGTCACGATCCCTGCGTTCCGAATTGCGTCAAAAGCGATAATATCGCGAATCCGACCAACACGGAACGTCACAATTATTACTCAATAGCCCTTACGCTTAATTGACACTTCGCGTGACCCAAGGGCTGGTTTTTACCTCGGTCAGAAGAGATTAAGCATTGCCATTCAACGTCACCAGCCTTTTGGGCACATTTCCAGTCGACAGCGATGCGGAGGAGTTTTATGACGCCATATTTTAGTAGGGAATAGCCTTTAGTGTGTATAGTTAGGTTAACCATAAATATATTTTTTCTATTATTTAACTTTATTATGTATATATTTTATAGCCAACTATTGAATTTGGTCGAATTCGCGACATAATCGATTTTGACGCAATTCGGAAAGCAGGGTATTTGCTGTCAATCTGTCACATTTCACTTGTCAGTGTCAAATGCAGTCAAATGTGCGCAAGTTATGCTGTGCACAAAAATATTGTTTTTCCATCTACGTTTATCTCAGATATTTGTTTTGTTACTTAATAACGTTATATAAAGATGTTCGGTATCCGTTTCAGACAGTTATATCGTACCTGTGATAAGGTTATCATTCGAAACGTAAGAAGTCGGAGGTTAGACACCAGGAAACCTAACCCTGGTTTAGACAGACAGATAAAAGCCTTCGAAGCCGATGGTTTAAGAGTAAAAGATGAAAATCTTGAAGAATTCGTCGAAGAGTCTGAAAGTGATTTTTACAATGTGAGTAAAATAATCATTTTGTACTGTACTACTTTCATTCCACAATAATTATGGAATTAAAAAATGAAAGTAGGTTTCTCAATATAGGCTTTAGACTTTAGATTTATCCCTTTAGGGGTTATTTTTGGAAAATTCACATAAACCATTTACTAAATAATCCGAACAAAGACTAAACATTTGTTTTGGATAGGTGAATAATCATTAGTAGTACTATAATCATTAGTACCATCCCTAAAGGATATCAGTGAAATTCCCTGGAATGCTCTCCTACATCATAAAGGGACACTGCAAAATTTCACTCTCCTAGTCTCAGTAGTTTCTGTGTGTTATGTCAGTCAGTCGGTTTCTCCTTTTAATTATAAATAGATGTCTCCTTTACATTTTTTATTTTTATTTCAAAGTATACATCTCTTTTGGTAAGGGTCAACTCACACCGAAAGAGCGGTGAAGGGCAGCGCAGTTTCAGTGTCATATGAATTTTAACTTATTTTCATTTCTATAATACTTATTATCGCGACCCGTTTACCGTTTATAGAATTCCCCGGAATTCCTGCGGCGCCGCGGGCATCCGCGCGACTCGTTCGAGTTTCTCATGCGATAATAAGTATTATGGTAATGATAATAAAGTTAAAATTCATATGACACTGAAACTACGCTGCCCTTCACCGCTCTTTCGGTTTGAGTTGACCCTAAGACATGCTTCTTAACAACCTCAATTTCACAGGTTGGAGAAGCTTATAATGAACACCAAAATGAGACTTTGATTGGTAAATATGAGCTGCGCCACCGCATCATAAAAGAGAAGTACTTCAAAGAAAACATGCCCAACCTTTTGACGTGGAGTGAGAAGGAGCAAATCCGACACTTGGCAAGCACTGAACCTGATGAGTGGACACCTGAGAAGATAGCAGAGAGCTTTCCTATTACTGAACAAGTGGCCAAGGTAAGAAGCCATTTGTTATATAATATTGGTAATTTCCAGGTAGGGTGCATTTTATTTGGTGTTAGTAATGCTTTGCTAACTTGAGGAGACATGCTTGTCTTCTCTTGAAGTGCCCTTACACATTCCAGTATCATCTTTTACATTTTGGTGTTTCATCAATTTCCCTTCTTTTAAGACATCAAACATTCCTCTATAATTGACTACAATAACATCTAATTAGTGTAGTAACTGTGCTTCCGAATGGCAATTTATATATTATTAAAATGTTATCTGCTTAGTCACCTTGCACTGAAGCCTCTAATTACTAGATAAAAAAAAAAATATCCTATTATGGTAAATTTTTATGAAAGCATTAATCTTTTTAGAGACTTCTCAAATTCCCTTGGAAGCCAGCTACAGAGCAGCGCATTGCACGTCATGATGCTTCAGTCATGAGAAACTGGAAGGAGCTAAAAGAGGGATCATTAGATATACCACCAAAACTCAGAAATCATTTTCTGAAATTCTCTAACAGAACTATTCCCCCATTGAACCAGAAGTCTGTAAAAATCGACATCACACCTGAACAAGATCTAGGTGAGTTTGAGCAGATTGTGAGAAAGTGTGCAGCTAAAGAAAGCACCAACAACTCCACTGAAAAACAAAGTAACAACCTCGCTCTGCCAAGTCCACACTCTTCAAACCCACAGGACAAAAAGTTCAGAGAAAAAAAAGACCCAAAACTAATAACTTTAGATGAACTCACTTCTAAAATAAAGAACCGTTTAGATAAAGGTAGTGAAGTGGACATAAATGACAAAATTATTATAAATTCTACACAAACCCCGGATCAATCAATTACCGAAAGGGTGCAGGCAGAAATGGAGACGTTCTATGAAAGTCATAAAGAAAAAGGAGTAATAGAATATACAAAAAAATCTGAAGATCCCAATGAAATAATGAACTATCCAGAGAGAATAAGGATTCCAAAGAAAGCATATAAGAAAGGTGCAACATACAAAGTGAACGATTGCTATTATGATCACGATGGCAAATTCTTGTATAGAGTTTTAGGGATGTCACAGTAAGCATTGTTACTATAAGTAGATGATAAATAAAACAATTGATATCGAAGCCTTATATATTTTTTTTTATAAAAATTATATGCATTTTATTACACTTGTCAAAATAAAATAATCTTTATTCAGTAACAGAACTCCAGCAAGTTAATTGCATTTCTTTTATGACTGTAGCTTTGAATATATATAATTAAATTTCAATTTTACTTATGAATATTTTACAACTTCAAATACCTATGTGGCTTCATTGTACAATTTTATGGAACTAACAATATGGCTTGTACATGATCACTAGGTGTACATTCAATTCATAGGTGTTTTAACATGAAATACACTTGTTTTATAACAATATAAAAGATTGGATACAGAAAATTAATAAGCCAAGTTCGAGGATATACATTTTTACAGAATTGTAGATTCAAATAAATAACGAATCACTAGAATTTGATCGAAAATTAGTTTCATGACTTTCTTTTGTTTTCTAGAAGCTAATGTTAGTTTCAATAAATAGTGTTGCATATTATTTTGAACACAATAATATGAAATATATTGTTAGTATCCTGAGTATTTGTGAGTTGCAGTATAGATTAACTGCCAAGTAAAATGAACCATGTGGCTTTATGTAAAGTCACGGAATTGATTTGTTATCACTTTAGAACGTCTCCTAAACTGAAGCTTAACTAAGGTTTAAACTATGTTATTGTTGCATATGGAAATAAAGGTTATCAGTTTAAGGTGATAAAAGATTCATTTCCCTGACTGTACATATGTGTTACATTCAATTCTTTCTTAGTTTTACATTCCACTATAGATTGGTGCTTTTAATACAGTAAAGTAACAATATGTCGAGTCAAGCTACTTTTCACGTACAATGCTACTCAGAACTGATTGCAGTCACAATAAGATCAAATAATATTGTATGGTAAGCTATACAAATAAATGAATATGATTTCATCATATACCGACTAACTATATTGACACTTTCATGAATACTTTTGAATTTTGGCAGTCACATTATTTAGTGTCTCTGAAATAATGTTATCTGTTATCACAAAAGTTGCTATGTGAACAAAATCTTGTTGCTATTTCACAATTCCTATAGATTAGATACTAGTATGGTGTTATGTTAATCACACAGGGTGCTTGGGACATAAATAATGTGACTATGTTAACACACACACTCTTCATACAATTCGTTTACGAACTCAACCCTCAATGCACTGGCATCACATAATTAAGCACATAACATATCGCCCTCAGTGGCCTTACACCTAGTCTATACAACAACTCTATGTACATACGTTATTACGGTCACCGTCCCGAATACTTAACTTAGCACCCACGATCCTAGACTAATGGATATGCCGAAACGTGAATTTATTACATAGATTGCTTATGAGTGAATGATTCTTCAAAATATACTTTGGGGCAATATTCATGGAGACTTAGGCCACAATATCCACACGAGTCCGCCTATCTTACAGTCCAGTACCCATAGCCAAGTTTCTAATCTGCAATAGTTAACGCTTGTAGAAAGCTTCAAATGTACGGGAATGACGTCATCTCAACGCTCAGTCACGTGGTCAGAACAAAAGGATTGGCGGCAAGGTCAACTCGAAGCGTTCGACGCAAGCGAAACGGTTGTAACTTGGCTAGGGGGGCTGACATTGCAGTTAACAATTTTACTAATAGATTCATCATTTATTATAATAGTTTTAATGCTGAATCAAGCGTACCTTGATCCCGTTTGGACGGGCTTGTAAAACTCGTCAAGTTCCGGTTTTGTCGTCGTCATACACAATGTAATGCTTCGATAAACTATATCGTTCTAAAATAAAATGGACGGTACTCCCTATTAGTGTTGTATATAGAACGAAACGCTCAAAACTAAACTACAAAAAATAATAACTCTTTCAACAATACATTTCTATTCATTATACATATAAGTTTTATAATTATACTGGTTTAATTATAAATAATAATACAATGTATGTAAATAAACATACAAGGGATTCGGAACTCGTAATTGAGTAGCCCCGCCGTAAATAAAAGCATTGCAAGCTGGAGTTGACGCAGTGGCGGCCTTAGCTGATGCGAGGCCCCTTAGCGGCCCGGCTGTAGTTCTTTACGAGGCTCCCGGCGGTAGTTCTACGCGAGGCCCCGATTGCAATCTATGTGAGGCCCTAGTACTTTATGCAAGGTATGTGAATCTTAAGTACAAATGTATTTCTTCTGATAAATTCAAGAAATGCAAAGTAATGACTAAAAAAAACTGGGTTGTTTCAATATATTCGCCGAGATGTGAAAGTACCATTCTGGATTAAGAAAATCTACCACAAAAAAAATAATTAGATATTCGTTTGGCCATTCATATAAAATATAGAAAATGTTTGATGCACGAGCGAGCCAAGCTAGCTCGAAAATATAAACAAAATCTTTATCTGAAATCAGCATCAAAATTGGTGGCCTAACCACAGGAGTGGAGACACAGAGAAATATAGCGGAGAATCATATTGGTTACAACAGGATTGCACCAAATCTCTTCTCTTCAGTGGACACGGAGTACGAACTAATTTAAAAATTCATACAAAACCGGGAAGCGGAGAGGAGAAATTAGTGCGGAAGATATTACAAAACTACAGCTAAAGCAGTCCTGCAATTCCGCTCCGCATTACTTTTTCATTCCGCACCGCAGCCTCGCTCCGCTCTGGTGGACAGACATAGTCAGCAACTCCGCTCTGCATTACTCGTTTGCTCCGCCACTTTGGTAGACAGGCAGGCTTCTTAGAGCAATTTGCATTTCAAATATTTTTATGAAGAAGATGGGAGGCATGGTAGGATACCACGTTCTCTTTTGTACGCGCGTAACTTTCTATCGGAGACGTCATGTCAGTTTACCTTTTTTCTATTATTTGACAGTTTACCCTTCTAATTAAAAAAAAAATCTAACTTCATTTTGAAAGGATTTATATAGTTTTCAATTTTCGATTATGGTTACAGTTATTTTTGGATAAAAGTAATAACCAAAAATGAGTTAACCACTTATATTCGATGACTCTTATCATTATAACTATACCGTGAAATAATCCAAATTTATTTATTTTACTAATCAGTACATATTTGCAAGTAAAAAGTTTAAAATATTTAGCTCTTTGAATTGAGGTGCGAGGCCCCGGACGACTGCTTTGCTCACTAACCCCTGAGGCCGCCACTGAGTTTATGTTTACATGAATTCATAGAAATGGTGCATATAGTGCAGCCCTGCGTCATACGCTTCAAAATTACACGAATATTGCTGCGCGATAATGACCCTTATAGCTTTTTAGACTCCATACAAGACCAGCGAGACAAGGATGAATTTCGCTTCAATATCGCCAGATGACACAATTGACATGACATATAAATGTCGTTAAAACCTCCTTACTATAAACTGAACTGTTATAATAGAACCAACTCTAGATGGTTCGCCTCGTTGCATCTTCACGTGCAAATTGTGAATGCGTGCAAGGACTGTTGCCTCTAGATCCCACGGTGGTAGGCCAGTAAGGAGGCTCGCTGCTTCGCGGGAAACCGCACTGTATCCTCCCACCATCCGGATGGTCATGATCCAATCAGTATACGTCTTGTCTGCTTTAAAAACTCTATGCTTCAATTTAATTAAAACTGGTCATGTATGGTAGTACGAGTCAAGTCTTCGCGCCATTTATCAAAACACCTGCACTAACCATTCATCTCATATCTCTAAGCTAAATTGTATTCGCGAGAGGCCTCTAATCAATGCAGGCTTGACAATCGACAGCGTCCGGCTGTCATATCGAGTTTTAAAAAGCGTTTTTGTATAGCGCTATCTCTGTCACTCATACTGTCTCTTTCTAAATCTCGATGTGGGCAGTCGAGTGAGGTGTGGCTACTCGTCGACGACGAGGCGCAGTCGCTTGAAGTAGTGCCGGCAGCAGACGGCGGTGGCGGAGGGCGGCAGGTCCTGCGGGCGCGCCTCGCCGCCGAGCTGGTCGAGCGCGCGCGTGTACTCGCGCTGCAGCGCCATCAGGTCGATGTTGTGCTCGCCGAGGGCCGCCATCGCCAGGAATAGGATGTCTCTGTGGACGGGAACATTGTTTGACTATCTGTTTTGATTCTCTTACAACGGGGAACGTTATTCAGTTATTATTAAACAGCGTCTGAAGAATAACAATAATAGTTATTTGTGGATAATTCCAAAAAATAGTAGGTAAGTTAAGAGATAGGTAACAAACCCGCAATATATTGCGAGCAGATCATTTCAAATACAATAAATCACATTCAAAGCCATGTATGTCAAAACGTCACTGCAGCATAAGCTTCTTTCAAGTGTTGCCACACGATACGGCCGATCCTGTGCGTCTCGCATCAATCGAGTCAGCCTACTCGGCAACAGCAGGGGGCCCAGCTGGGTCGAAGCCTACCGGGGGCAGGGTTAGTTTCGAAACATAACTCGAGCCCCGGTATGAAGGCTTGAAGAAACGGGGTGGGTTTTTAGTCAGTAAGAGTCTGTCCAAGAGCGGGGGTTGTCATTAGATGATTTTCCCACCATAAAAAAGCCTACTCGGCAAATTTCGCAAAAGTAGTCAATACTACAATAAAATTCACAGCTCCATTTTACAAAGATCGAGTCTGTATCAATGATTCCACCCACATACATATTGTCCAGTCGTTTAGGTACTTGAGATATAAAATTACACCAATTTTACATCAACATATACACCAGGAATCATTTAGTGAATAATTAAAGTGGCCACTGGACTTTATTCAAAAACAATCTCGCCCGAAAACTCCGCCTGAGGTCTTACCATGATGTAGTAAAATGTCAAGCGTGCGAGCGACAAAGAGGGATGAACCAAGGACTTCACCTAAAATAATGCCACCAGATCTGCCTTCAGAGCAGCAGATATGGATTGGTAGTGAGAAAATTAACATTGAAATTCTGTCAGCCATTGGCAGTGTGGAGGAAGAGTCAAATGTTGGTCTTCCAGCTCATCAAAAAAATGTCCAGCAGTAGACTCTTATTTTAAAGAAGGGACTAAAGAAGGATGAAATGGCCCCTTTGATGAAAGAGTACCCTTCCTTCAACACTCCTGTTCCTTCGTTGCTTTTCGTACCGGAGCCGAATCTTCTTTTCAGAAGTAGGCCCTTGGTCATATACATATGGTTCCGCCACCATATATAGCGTCATCTATTCAACATTTCAGTTTAAGCCTTCAAATGAGAAAAAAGAGTAACCATGAAGTATCTTGCGGTTCTTCTCCATAGGAAACGACCAATTTGGAACCGTGCACTAGCTTCTGACGTTTTATTAGTGGCCTTGTAAGCCTACGTGAAATAAAAAAAATTGAATGGATCGCGTTAAGATCTCATGGTAGGGTCTCAGCAAATTCAAGAGCAGTAGCAGTACATACCTGTAGAAGGAATGGTATCGTTTATTACTGGACGTGTTCTCTCTCCACGCGGCTAGCTTACGCAGGGCGTCCGACAGGTCGTTGCTTAGCAACCCGTTGAGGACCGCTAGCGCCACTCTGAAATGACGTGAATAATATCGCAATTTGACCAAGTTGTTTCTGTGAGGGTGTGAGGGATTTATAGGAAGAACAGTATTATTTGTCTTAGATTAATTTGGTGTATGTTACCGGCCAAACCCGATTTGAGGATGAAGTAGTTTCACCTAGGCCACAGAATAGATACTTCTATACCTATCTATTTTGTGCTTAGGCCGAACAGTTCTCCTTACACGGGCTTCTATTTCTGGGTTATAATAAAAAAAATAATCACGAAAGCTAAGGCAGGAGTTCCACTCCGCTCCCGCATTAGCTTTATAACCTAACCTGCCAATGCCTTTCCTGCAGGATGTCTCTTGTCACGTCCCTTTTTTGCTTACATTTTATGCATTTTGTAATTAGCGTTTAGCGAGTACACTAACAGAAAAGTCATTTGTCTAGCCCCCCAGGTCCATATATTTCCGACACAGACGATGTTTCCCTATGGCTTTGTACTCACGTATGGCCCGCGTGCGCGTCGTCCTCAGTGAGCAGCAGCGCCTGCAGCGCCCGGGAGCGCTGGTGGTGCCTGCGCTTGGAGCGCCACGCGTGGTGCAGCGCGACGCCCGCCTCGCCAGCCTCTACAGTCGCCGCACCGCCGCGCGAGTACTCCCATGTGCATATTACTCGGCAACCGCCTGTGATGATAATTTAAGTTGAAAACTTTTATTTTACACAAATCCATTTGACCCAACTTAAAAAATAGTTGGCCGCTGGGCTGATGCATAGGTACTTTACGCGTGAAGAAGGCGCATCGCTTGCGTATGACGAAAATACTCTTATTTTATTTGGTAGACATCATCAAATAACGCTTATCGTTCTAGGTGTAGCAAAAGGGAGAGTCAGACTTGTACCGACTAAAATCTACCTGTACTCCTTCAGTCTAACTAAAACCTCCTGTATGATCCTAGGCCAACTCTCGAACAAACGCGACCCCATCAACACCCTGAATTGTTTTGAGTGCGCAGAGCGCATTGTATTTGTAACAGTATTACCCATTTGCACGACAAAACACAATACATGTATCATTTTTAAAACAATTCTGCCTTTATAATTTTCAAATATTAGACAAAAATAGAGCATTTGTGGGCCAAGTCTAGGACGCTATAAACTAAAAATAATAAATAGATACGCTTTCTAAATAAATTACGCACTTTTCTTTTTAGAGAATATTGAAAATGACTAAATTCTAATCTACCTATTGACTAATACCTAAATACTCTATAGAAAGAAATCTATACTGAGACGGCATGAAGCAGTATCAAACTAGTGAGGTCAACAAGAACCCCAATCTTTCATGTATTTTTAGCCTATCCCACAATTATATCCATCTACTTACTACCTACTTGTATACTGAAAGGGTCAACAGTCAAATACTAACAATATACCATTGTAAAAAATTGCATTCGATTCTTCAATTACTTTATTTCTTGGTCTCCATAGACGTGTCAAAAAATAGACGAACAGTAGAAAAAGATAACAATCTTCTTAATCTCTCTGAAAACATACGAAGGACGAAGAGATTGATATAGATGGTAGGTGTAGAATAGTCAGTGTGATACAAAAGGATTTTTAACGGAAAATCATTTAATGCTACATTATCACGCGAAAATTCGCGTCGCGATAAAAATATCATATTCGGGAATACGCGATGTTGTCTACTTTAGGACATAAATCGCATTTCTATGCGGCTTTGTCAGCAAGAATTCATGTTCTGCCAGAATAACTCATTAGTTAGTAAAAGTATGACCAAATTGATCTGATTCGTGATGCAATCAGTTTGTATTTATGTGTAGACAAAATTAGGAACAAGAGTGACATAAAATTCAGAAACCCGCCCATAAGCATTTAAAGTTGAGTATTTCTTTTTTTTTTTAATAGAATTTTCTATTTTGGCCTGATAACTCGTCAAAATTTACCCTCCGATATTTGACTGTGAGGGTTTAGATTAACACATTCTTAATTCAATTCAGAAACCGGCCTGTAGGTTATTTGGTAACTACTCAAAAGGTGTAATGGTTTAAAGATAAGGTAAAGTAGCGTGTCTGTGACAGGAAATAATATATTATCAACTGTATGTGTAAACACAGTCCACTCACCACTTTTCTCCGGCTCGTTCAGCATATCCGTACTATGATATTTCGTTGCGAAATCTGGACACAGTAAGTCAGGCAAATGGTTCTCGATGTTGGCTCGTTCTAGGAACCAAACCAAGTTCCAGTATACAATTGGATGTGATTCTACGAAGCCTGATTCTGCTAAACACGAGTCTCCTTCCCTACCTGGAAAACAGAACATAATAGTAATATTATAAAGGCGAACGTTTGTGAGTTTGTTTGTTACTTCCTCACATGATCAATTCAGCAGAAAGACGTCCATTGTTGGACATAAGCCTCACCTAAGTGTCGCCATAACTAAAATCCGATGGATGCTAGACTTCAGGCTCAAACGGAATTGGACGAAATTTGACCCAAGGGTAAATAATATCCTGGAATATCTTAAAGCTTTTTTAAATATTTTTTGTGTTTTTTTTTCTGAACACTAACTAGACAGACATTGGTTGTCTTAATACTAGATTCAGTTAGCGTGCGTGTTTTCTTAGAAGAATGCAGTTATTTGATTTCCAATAAATATTTTGTGCTTATGCCTTTTATAGTAGGTTCTACATCATTTATTTATTTAATCTTTATTTTTCATCTTCATTTAATCTTCGCGTACATCGAACGACTCGAACAGTTTGCCTGGTGCGGTCTTTCCGTCTGATTATAATTTAGGTGTCTTCAAGGCTAGAGTGAATAGGCTCTTAATAAACTAGTGCGCCTCACCATCAATGATTGCATCACTGCTTACCATCAGGCGGGATCGCAGTCAAGTACTAGTTTACAACAGATCAAAAATGCAACACAAAGTACATAGGCGGACTTAATGACTTAGGCATTCTCTACCATATCAATTCTATTGTTGATTCGATACATACCTAATATAGATTCGAATTCTTTCCTCAATACCAGAGGATTTAAATAAGGCACGCTGAATGTTTCTGCTTGTTTTTGGTCGGAACGGATTATCTGAAACAATACATAGATGGTTAATTCATTCAGTTACTTGATTTCTTTCGATGTTGAAACGCTTTTTAAGCACTCAGCCTCTTCAAGAACCTAATGAATTGAAAAGGCAATTGATATAAGTCGTCTTTTAGACTAAACCAACTTTTTTTAGTATTATTATGGAGTGTACAAGACAAATATGCTTTTGAAGTCTGTTTTACGCAACAATATTTATAATTATTATGAGCTTGTTGTGTCCCGCGGCAGGGCTAACATTAACGGTTTCTTTGAGAGAGAAGAAGATGAAGTAAAACCGTAAGGGCCTAACAGGGCCGAAACCTACTCAAACTCAAAACCTATTTTATTTTACATAGGTCTACATGGGCACTTATAAAACATCAGAAGTATACTAATACTACTGGGACCATGGGTTGACTTCCGAAAGGGAGCCTCGGGTCTCCTTTACGGAAGTTTGCTTAGCGTTCCAGGAGTTTCCTGGAACGCTAAGCAAGGTAAGAACAAGGTCTGGTTTTAGTCAGTAAGTCTGACACCATAAACCGGAAAAGTCATTAGATGATTTCTCACATTAAAAATAGGTATTTGTTTTGGTCTATTCTAAACTCGAAACATTAAATAGTTTACCTGTATAGACAACAACGGCACGGTATGCCGCCCACACGCAATACAACGCGTGTTTAGATTGGAATCGTCTGCGGCCCAACCAGCCATGATGTCTTCGTCGTACAGGAACGCAAGGCACTGGTGACATTGTGAGCATGACGATAGGTGGACTACTATCGACGAGGACTCGGTGGATGATTGTTCCTGATGAAAAGATAAACGAAATTTATATTCTCCCTAAATTTATAAAAGATAATAATAAAATAATAATAATTATACTCCATTCGCAATTGGATTAGACATTTGAACAAACATGATGGCGGTACAATACCAACTATTTACTGCATAAATAG
This sequence comes from Mythimna albipuncta, assembly GCA_929112965.1. Taxonomy (NCBI): domain Eukaryota; kingdom Metazoa; phylum Arthropoda; class Insecta; order Lepidoptera; family Noctuidae; genus Mythimna; species Mythimna albipuncta. The sequence goes on from OV815973.1 coordinate 8,760,110, forward strand.
TTGGTATTGTAACCACTTTTTGCTTTTAATGCCATAAGAATGGCATATATAATAGCATACCAAATATAAGTCAAAATCGGTTGAACGAACATTAAAAAAGGTTTGTTTAAATGTCTAATCTTATTGTACGGTATAATCTTTTTAAATTATTATCATTTCTCCTTTTACTGACTTACAACTGAGCAAGGGCTTGCCCTAAGTCCTACTAGACACCGACAGATCGTTCGCACGTGATCTTATGATTGGTAAATAATTACTGTTATTTTGATTTTGACTAAGTCACGTCGACACATGTTTATTTACTCTCTAGAACTGGACTTAATTACTGTGTGGCAATTTCGAAATGCATAAAGATATGGTTGATGCATGCAGATTTTGACCCTAAAAACTATAGCTTAAATGTGTTATGTTGTAAAAAGTAATAACAGTTTAAACCAAAAAGAGAGTAATGTTCTGAAACTCGACGCGAACGTAGTTCGCGAGTAATATTTATTTTACAATAAAGAAATCACTACGTCCTGTTGCTCACTTTCAAAAGCCGCCATATCTATTCTGTCCCATTCATACCCTTCTATTTTCTCGCTCTCACACTTTTACGCTTCATTTCACACATCATTCATACGTTCTTTTATCCATCCTACAGTAATTTTATGAACAAAAAAAAAAAAATACTCACAGTCATGGCAGGGTACAAGTTGTCGGGTAGATGCGAGATGAGCGTGGCTAGCGAGCCGCGTTCCATAGAACAGGCTAGCTCGGCATCACTCGACGCGCGTCTGAACCCAATACCTCCCACCCATTCTGCAAACAAAATACATTTTATACTTAGATGTACATGCACTACAGTGCTAAAACTTGAAAGCAAAAAATTTGGTCACAACTCAGCTACCTCAGGCACTGTATCAGTTAAATGGTAAGCTTCTAGAATTGTTAGCATACTAACGGCGAAGTTTTGTATATGTGTATGTTTCTTACTCCTTCACGTTTGAACGGCTTGACTTTAGAATAATTTTCAACTTCCATGCGGAAAAAGACGCTGGCAGACGCTAGCGGGTAATATAATTTGCATGATAAGTACACCAAAAGTTCAAGTTTTAAACGTGAAAGTGTAATGTACTACGACACCAGTCTATATTCAGGTTCGCCCAAATTAGTTTGACTTCTGTGTCATGCAAGTCAGAAATCAGTTTATTCTTATTTTAGAGCTCACAAGATGCGCAAGAGTTTGTCAAATAAAACGCATAGGTTTTTAATTGACTTCGTGCTTTTTCAGCTAAACAATTTGTTTGAACGCGTTGATATTGGTTCGAATGATTCTTTTAGTATTGGTTACTCCATTTATCAAGAAAGACACACCAACACAGTGGTGATATAACATCACGCATCACGTAAGAGAAGCAGTAATCATCAAAGACCCGGGTGAAACCACGGCGGACAGCTAGTTTTAGTATAAAATATATCTTACCAGTAAATCAAACGTTACGTACCATCAGGATTGATCTCCGACGACCCGTCAGTAGAATCTTCCTCGCCCATCAAGCTATTAAGAGCACTGGTCGCATTACCAAACGCGCCCTTCACAGGCGTGGAGTTAGCAGAGATAACTTCCTTCATTTCATCGAACTTCTTCGCCATACTCGTTGCAGCGGACTTTAAGCTGCTTAGACCACTTTGTAGAAGTTCGTTGGACCTCTTCCCGGCTATACTCGTTGGGCTGAAATATGTATCTTTATGTAGCTGACCATATAGAACAATACTGCGGATTGAGATGTTTATTTCTTTTAACTCTTTAACAGCCTACGTCAGATATATCCGAACGAACGTTTATCGCAAGAATTCGCATTTATTCCGCCAAGGTCGCACATTCACGATCAAATACTCCATCTCGCCAGCTCTTCTCTCACTCATGGGGATTGAAGACCTAAACGAGATGGAGTACCCAGTCGCAAACACGACCCTGGTGAACAGTACACGAAAAAAGTCGAAGGACATATTCGACGCAAGCAGTTAAAGGGTTGACTTAAATGGTAACTAGAAAAATCTATTTACAACAAAAACTAAAACGATCATGCTTTTCACAAGACAGTGCAGAAGAAAAAAATGGCTATAACATGCAAAAATGTAGACGAATTGTGGGATGTGGTAAATTATCGATCTATCAAAATATACAAAACATTTCAACACTATGAAGACATCGAACTTTCTCTGGATACTAAATGGGTAAATAAAAAAAATGGATGCCATGGTTTTATCAAGTTTTGAATACTTACAGCAGACAAAGAGTGGCGCTGCATTAATTTTGTTTACAAAAACGTTATTATTTTTATTTTATTTTCAATCATATCTGAATTTAAAGGGGTTTTCTTTGAAGATTATCGTCGAGATTCTTACCTGAAGTAATTCTCGATCATTGCTTTCCCCAGTTTCATGTTTTCCTTGCGCAACGACAGTCGGGCTGGCGAATAGCGTCTAAGAAAACAAACAAGCTAGCGTACTGCGTGTTGGTGCGGTTAATAAAATAACAGAGCTATTTTATTACAAAAATAATATAAACAAAAATACTGGTTTTATCCTCAAGAAAATTATCTGTAAATATAAAAAATATCTCGTATTTTCCTAGGTGATAGATCACGTCATCACGCATGAACTGCTGGACCAAATTCGAATTCTTTTTTATTGAGTTGGTTATTCTCAGGAACAGGTTGTTACGGAAAAAAATAATTAAGAACATAATACAGAGGATTAAAGAAAACTATTTAACCTTGGAGTGTTCATTGTTAGGACAGGACAATTAGTAGTGGATTTCACATAGGCCTCGTCGTCCAAAATAAAATGGGTTTCGTTTCAAATATGCTCAGATAACTGGCATTTTTACTAACTTTGGATATCTATATCAATGACGTGACCAGAAGGCTAGCTCGTTCTCCGCCCAAAGAATTAGCATTGCCATTCAACGTGGCAATGCTGCCAGTCTTCTGGGCACATTTCCGGATGACCGCGATGTGGAGGAGTACTTTGACGCCTGAGCGTACTTTGTCATTTTGTATATTTATGCAAATAGTTAGATTTTAATCTATATTACTTAATTTTTTCTTGAAGATACAACACAGCTGAAATTGAAGGCTAAAAACGAAAAGAAAATAATAACAGGGAAGCAAAGGGCTCCCCTGACAACAAAACGAACATGCTTAGTATTGAACAAGTTTGTCGTGAACTAAAACATAGCAGTGACATCTATACATAGACAATAAGTTTGTATAGTTATATTTACACATCGAAATTATCTTGGTGTACTATAAGGTTTTTGCTGCTTAATTTTTTAAATCAAACGAATGAATTTATTACAAATAAACCATTTACAAGCATTTTTAATTGTCTTTTAATCGTCAAGAAGTCAGTCTCTATGGAGAGGAATGTGCAAGAAACTCCAATAAACACTCTTTTGAATCATGTTATAAATTACAAATATCTGAGCTACATATTTCTTGTTGCTCCTGCTAGGTGATAACAATGTCAATAAATAAATAAAAAATCTTGGCTGTAATTTCTGCTGTTGTCATTGAAAATAACATAAATCTTTGGCATTTTTTTTGTTTCAATAATGCTCGTCAACTTTCTGGAACACAGCCAAACACAGCAGTTTGACAACTTGTCACAATAATTTTTCAGCAACTCTTTAATATTTCAACTCAAGCAAAATCAACATTATATTGTTAAGCAAAAACCAAAAAAAAAAAAAAAAAAACAACGGAAAACTTATTGTGTTTTCCATCATATGAATTTTGAGCACACCAAAATAATGAATTCACAACAGAAATAATTATACTTAGTACAACATTACTCTCGCAAAATCAAATTATAACATGTATTAAGCCTGTAACCGCTTGCCTCGGATTGGTCTGACGAGTATTTTGCATTCGATTCACCAGGGTACACTTGCGACTGGGTACTTCATCTCGTTTTGTTCTACAATACTCAAGTTTTTTTTTCAGTGGGTAAAAATCATCCAAATTCGAGTCAGTGGGTAAAAATCATCCAAAAGAGTCTGACACTAGCTCCCGCTCCACGCAAGGGATGTGCGTGGAGCGGGAGCTAGTGTCAGACTCTTACTGACTAAAAAAACCCAACTCATTCCTTCTTGCCTTTCACATCGGGGCCAAGCCTCCCTTTCGAAAACAGACCTTAGCCCAGACAGAAGAACTAACGCGATGGAGTATTCGATTATGGATACGCGAATCACGAATTAACGCGAGAGTGTTTGTCGGATTTATCCGACGTAGGCGGTTATAGGGTGAGTGTTTATATATATTATATAAACACTCAATGAGTAGTAGTGTTTATATATATTATATAAACACTCAATTCTAAACTAGTCAACTCACCCGAAGCTGATCTTGAGTGTGTTCCCCAAGCTGACGAGGCTGGATGACACGGTGCCTGCGGGCGCCGTCTCACTTCTGTGCAGTTTCCTGCGCACAGGAAACTATCGAGGTTATCTTGCTCAATGGGGGCGTAGCTCTAGCTATACTCATACGTTAGCGGGCGCAGTGTAAGGTAAGGGGTGGTAGGGGGGACGGCACTCAACTATGCTCAGAGGGATAAATAACATAGAGGAAGTTGCTAAATAGATTTTATGTCGCTATGCAATGCAGTGACGACCATATAAACACTAACCATCATTTTAATCAACTTTTAACACTAACATTCCGCAAAAAATTTAAGAGTCCTGCACATTTTGCATAACTCAATAAAATGTACTAAAATTTTTTGCATAATAATATACAATCTTTATGTTACTTATAACTCTGAGCAACTACGTGAGGGATGTAAAGAAGGGTACATTTTGCATAACATGCTTGAAGAATTTTTATCGTTTATAAGTGTTACAGGCCCCTGATTTTAGGATGTACTAGTATCACCTAGGCCTATAGTTTCAATTAGTTCTTTCACACGCGGAGCGGTGGTTCACAAAGCTCTATTTCTGGGTGGTAATCAAAAAAATAACCACGTATGCTAAGGCTGGAGCTCCACTCCACTTTACTCCCACCTAAGCTTTCTAACCTTACCAGTTTGTATCAGGGTGCCCTAAAAATTACGAGCTCGCTTCACTCGCTCTTGGACTAACATCGCGAGTTTGATATAGGCAAAACTAGTTCATCCTAAAATCTGATTAGGCCGGTAACATAAGCATTTTAAAGAAAGTTAAAGGGATGAAAACTTCACACATATTAGTCAGTAGAAGTTTATTCTGAAAAACGTACACTAAAGCCTGAAAGAAAAGGACATCATCCAAAAATCTGTGGATCTGATTTAATATCTTACTTCCACCATTCGTTTGGGAGACTGAACAAGGTTGAAGAACCCAAAACACAGGAACACAGAATTTTCGACAAGTGCAATTTACTATCTTATAGTTTATCTGCAACGAAGGATGTTTCTGAGCTTCTTACAACAGGAACTTGTAATCTAAGCGCGGTCAGAATTTGATAAACGTTTGATACATAAGCGGTACTTATTGCCAACAGCAAACTCGCGTTATATTTATTGATGTCACAGAAAAAAAAAAGTTGGGCTGTTTTACTGCACAAGGCAATCTAATTTATTACAGACAATATCTAATCGAACTGAATTACCATCGCAATTTTGCGGGAACGTTTAAAAGAGTGATTGTGGGCCTTGAAAGCAAATTAATGGTAACTGAAGGACATAGGTGGTTTTAAGTCTGCAAGTCTGATACACTGTCTTGTTTCTTCCTACAGTGGGAGAAGTCATTTGATGAAAAAACCATGGAGGTTTCACATCATTGGTTACATTTTCAACTAACTGCGATAAGGTTCCATCCAATTATGACCGCACATAGATCACCATACGACATGCAGGCTGCAAAGAAAGCATTATAACAAAGCAAATAGCCGTGGAAGGTGTATACCCTGTAAGTTCCTGCGGCGGCTCGTCCTGGAAGGAGTTGCTCCGGCGATGGAACAGCTTGGGGCTGACGCTCAGCTCGTGCTTCGGGAGGGCGGGCTCCTCACTCGGCGGGGACACCGGAGGCTCCGAAGGGGGCGGCGGCTGGCTCAGCGCGCCCAGCGGGTCGTCGCTTAGCACTGGTGTGCGGGCTGATACTCTGAGGGAATAATAGTCTTCATTTCAGCCCTTACTCGTCTTGAGTATTGCCTAAATCAGAAATGTTTGTTCCAGGTAGGAAACTTGGAACATTGTAGGATGATTAGACTCATTTGTGAGCAACAACATATCAGCGCTGCAGAATTGTTTCAAAGAGTGACCATGGCTTTCGAGCCTAAAGACACAGCTGATGAACACAGAAAGGAGTTACTCAGTAAAAGTTTGACACGGTCTGTCATTCGACCCTACAGAGGAAAAAGTCATTTGATAGTTTAATACACAAAAATAAGCCACGCACAATATGTGGCACTTCCATTAGTCTTTTGGATGCACTTCTAATCAACAATAATACAATGGAATTTTTTGACTTAATTATTTTTAATATTTAGTCAGATTGTTTGGAAGAATTTAGATTTAAAACATATCTTTTGATAAGTCTACTACTCACTTGAGCGGTGACGTCTTAGCATCAGGTAGGTCTGTCGCCGCTGCCTCCTTCTCTGGCTCCTCAGGGAAACTCAGTGTTCGCGAACACCGAGATTTTGTGTTGGGGGTTACTACTGAAAATAATATTATCATTTACTACGATATTAAATGGAATAATGTTGGATATGATTGTTCAAACTTGTAGAAAAATTATTTTTTACGTTTTTAGCTAGTGATCCAACGCTATCTCACATGGGTGTTACAAATTCTCAGTTTTTCCTTTATTAAAATATGTAATACACAGGACAGAATGGAAGCAGAAAACGTGTTGCGCCGACCCCAAGTAATATGGATAAGGGCAGGAAGAAGAAGATACACCTAAACTTTCCTCATGAATTATTTGTTCATTTTCGCGAACAGACGGACAGTGAAGGATTTTATTTTATGATATAGTATGTTTGTTTTATAAAGAATAGAAGGAGCAGAGACCTTAATAACAAAAACATGCTTACCATTAGGAAATGCTAGCCTCTGTATTTGCTGCACGATCTGCGCGTCTCCCGCGAAGCTCTCCGACCGCGTTAGGATGCGTAAGTCTGATGGACTGTCCGGACTTACGTGTATTGTCTACAAATAAAATTAAATGTTATCTAAATTATATTATAACTAAGGTAGGCGCCAGATAAACGTGGAATTACGGTCCTTGGCCCTCCTACGTTTGTTGACATTCTTAATTTAAAAAATGGAAATTAAGACATAAAGCTGTTTAGAATCGACATGTATCGTTCGTTGTTTGTTTTTCGGGTACCTACGCAGAGATTTTTTCCTAATTAAAAGGTTAATGTACTTTTTTCTACGGTTATTTCGCGCCTTCTATAGCTGCTGCCAGGGGCTTTACCCATGCGATACAAAGTTACCCCAAGGAAAGATACTCCCAGGATAAAAAGTATCCCATATGCTATTCCAGGACATTGAATCCCCGTACCAAGTTTCATCGACATCCGTTCGAACGTGAAGAAATAACATCTCTCTGGAAATTAGGAACTCATCAAATAATTTCTTCCGCTTTAGGATCCGCTTCAAATTTATTCGGTTTTAAATACTTCTCCGTCTCAAATGAAGTCGGTTATTAAAGTTGCGACGGTACCTGTCTCTTCTCGGGTATGGGAATCGGCGTACTTTTTTCTTCGTTGTTCAATGAATTACTCCTAGGTCTCGCTGTTTCGCTCAAATCTGTGTTGGACGGTAAACCTGAAAAAAAATAATTACATAAGTTGACATTTCGTTTTGTTGACATTTTCTGTGATAGTAACTATAAACTAAGGTTATAAGGGTTGTCTTGTGATCTGTAGGTGACACACTATCGAGGAGGAGTATTTTGCCTAAACTGACACAGGCAAGAAACGGCGGCGCCGTGCATCGTGCGTGCTCTACATGAGAACCGAATTAAACTGACACTGGCACTATTCAAAATATTGATAGCATTGCATACAATAGTACAATTTGAACTTTGATGTCAATGTTTTTTCAGATTGCAGAAACTTTTTGACACAGCAAAGCACAATAAATATAATATTTACCAGAGATAAGTATCCCAGCTGCGGCGGAGAGGCCGTGCGTGTGCGTGCGCGAGTGTGCGTCGCGCACGATGTTGCCGCGCCGCACGAGCGCCTCGAACGCGTTGGAGCGAGCCTCTGCCTCGCGGTCACATGCTGGAAAACATACTATGCTTTTAAAATATCGATATTTGTGAAAGTAAAAGAAACATAAATAAAGTTATATTTTGAATCGTTCTTCGCACTGCGCGTGAACTGACCCTAATGTTATAAATTTTAACTGTAAATGCAGTATCGCGATGAGCTACGTAGGCGACTAAACGCAAACGCGATCGCGAAGTGATGCGGCGCGATTGAAACAAGCAATTGGTACTCTATTATGGTGGCCTACGTGATCATTCGCACTTGGGTGGGGTACAGTGAGGAGCAAAGTGAAGCAGACGCGATCAGTTGTCTTAATATTTTCGCGCGAACTATAACGCTGTGGCGTTGATTCCATCGATATTCCTGTTCTAAAAGACGTACCTGAGTCTAAGCTGGTCCTGCTGTTAGCAGGCTCACAAGCGGCCATGCTGGCGAGTCCCGCTAGCTCAGAGCCTTCTCCCACCGCCGCTGCAGACCGCACGCGCGGCAATGTGCTGCTACCTGTCAATTATTCTTTATTGGTCACATGATAATTGGATGTCTAATGAATTTTATTGATGAAATCTGCAAGATCCACTATTTGAACACTTTGTAGTTTTCATTGATATTCGTTTTCCATTTTAAACTTTATTCTGTGTATCTAGTGTGTATTTTGAATACATCAATGGTAGGACAATTGATGTGATTACTTTACTGTACTGACCACTATGGTCAGCACCAATATAAATGTAGTAAGACTAATAAAAAAATCAAGCAGCTCAGAAAAACTTTTTACAAATTTAGCTATAGAGCTTATTAATGAAGCTGATTTATAATATATAGTATGTCATACTGCCTGCAGACGTGGAGTTGAGCAGGTTGCGTCCGGCTCGCTGTGCGCCGGCTTTCCGGAACAGTGCTGCACCCACCACCGCGATACGTAGCTTGTTCCATAGAAGCTGCGCTCCACTACAAAAAAGAGTGTTAACACAAAACAAATGTTGTAAAAAAATGTCTGTACAATAAAATTGTTAGGGTTTTTAGGTGAAACTAAAGGAAATACTGGTTTTAAGGATTTCAATAATAACCGTTTATTATCTCACCTTTCGAATCTTATACCACCTTTTACCTTTCACGTTAAAAGATCAGAAACGGTTTAATATGCCAATATTTTACACATAATAATTGCACGGGCCTCAATTCTTCTGTGCTCCCACAAGGTGAACGAATGACCCCGTGAGAGACCGGGAATCTGATGGATGCGTAACGCACAAGACCGGTCGTTATAAAGATACTTGGAGAAGGCCTATGTCCAACAGTAGACGTCTTTCGGCTGAAATGACAATGATTGCCTATCTGACCTCCACAATCAAGAAAGAGGGTCAAAGTTTTAGGTCTGTGACTGTACATACCTCGGCATATCCTGCGGCCACGTAGCTTCGAGTACGCATCGGTTGTAGTAGCCATACGTCAGAGCGTTAGGTTGCAGGCCGGCGCGCTTCATCAGGAACAATAGTTGTACCGCTAGTACTGGCAGCGAGTGGTTGCCGCACAGCTGCATCATTACTCTGTAGCAAACCTGGAAGGAATTTTATTTTTTAGACAATGAGCAGAGCTCTGAATAGGTGTATAGGAGTATTAGTATATTTACTAAAGAACGCGGAAGTAAGTATCATAGAATTGATAATACCTCTTCTTCTTCCGGAATCATAAACATGACGATTAAATTCCGGAATCAAAGAATTTGGATATAAAAATATAGTTCATTTTTATATCGAATTTTTTTTTTTATTAAATAGATTGAGAGGTGCACGTTAAAATTTTTTCTTTACAAGTATATTTATTTATATCTGTGCATTTTTGTATTAAAAAAAAAAATTATAGATTTTTTAAAATTATAGATTTATTAATTTTTTTTAAAATTATAGATTTAAAATTATAGATTTTTTTAAAATTATAGATTTAAAATTATAGATTTTTTAAAATTATAGATTTAAAATTATAGATTTTTTAAAATTATAGATTTAAAATTATAGATTTTTTAAAATTATAGTTTTTTTTTATTTTTTTTATTCGTTTAAAATAGTTAAGGCTGCTCGAAAATTTGCAATGATTCGATCCTTTTTCCGAGGGAAATAAAAACAACGGGTTTTAAGACTACTCATTAATTGGTATTTATATGTAGATTTTTTTCCCCCTAGCTGGGCAAAGGTATCTCCTGTCCTTTTATTTGTCTTTTGAACGACCTCAAGTTACTCAAATAAAATGTCGTTTGCTCACCTCATCACAAGGAACTTTTAACTTCGTGGCTCGCTCTAACAACTCGTAAGCAGCCCTCAGCGTGGCATGTTCCTTCCCTCGGTTCAGCATCATGCGGCACGGCAACGACAGGAAGTACAGCGAGTAGCACGCGCCTAGCAAACACTTGGCCCACGCCTCCGCTGATAAACTCGCCTTGCGGGCTAGTCTGGAAAGAAAAATGCATAATCAGCCTTATGTTTCCACTACTCTTATATATATATAAGCTCTAGCTTTTGCCCACGCGGCTTTGCTCCCGCTCTTCCCTACTTCAGCCTACTATACCCTACTCTACCCTACTCTACTCTACTCTACTCTACCCTACTCTACCCTACTCTACCCTACCCTACTCTACTCTACTCTACCCTACTCTACCTTACTCTACTCTACCCTACTCTACCCTCCTCTACCTTACTCTACTCTACCCTACTCTACCCTCCTCTACCTTACACTACCCTACACTACCCTACTCTAGCCTACACTACCCTAATTTTCATTTTTTTTCCATAAGGACCTTCTCCTCATAATAACGAACACAACAAAAAAAAAATTAGCATAATCGGTCCAGGCGTTGTTGAGTTATGCGCTTACCAACACATTTTGCGATTCATTTTTATATTATAGATAATCAGCCTTATGTTTCCACTACTCTTAATGCCCTCAACCTTGCTCTTTAGGAGAGAGGATGGGCCGTAAACCATCACGCGTATATAGTACTGGTTGGAGCGTTCTTTAAAATTTGGTTTTAAAACGTGCCGGTTTTCTTACCGGATTATGTGAGGACTGAAAGAAAAGGGGGTTGTGACAGCATGATGGTTGATAGGACAAAAAAATGTGTTGCGCCAAGTAACATAAAATAAGGACAGGCAGACAATGACAATTTATTACAGGTTTCAATTTTTATCAGTCTGTATAGCATTAGCAGAAGCAACTGACATTTGTAATGGTTTGCAAATAAACAGTCACGTAATCGCATGGCGACCGCTCTTATTATATCAATCGTTTATATCTTGTTTAACACTTCTATATTATGGGAGACTATGGGCTGGGTACCTTGCCCGCAGAATAGATAGTAAATGGGGCCGAACGGTTATAATGATGTGAGATGCACAAGATCGGTCGTTGTGACGAAACTTGAGAGGGGCCTAGTCCAGTAGTGGATAGCCTTCGGCTGAAATGATGATAATTTGAAGGTCGGTACCTCTGCGCGGCCACGATCTCGTGCTTGGTGCGGCGCGCCATGGGCTCGGCGTCGTTGAGCGACTCGGCGGAGTGCAGCGCGGCGGGCGGCAGCGCGTGCAGGGCGGCTGCGCGCCGCACCACGCCATCACTTACCTCTGCGCGGCCACGATCTCGTGCTTGGTGCGGCGCGCCATGGGCTCGGCGTCGTTGAGCGACTCGGCGGAGTGCAGCGCGGCGGGCGGCAGCGCGTGCAGGGCGGCTGCGCGCCGCACCACGCCATCACTTACCTCTGCGCGGCCACGATCTCGTGCTTGGTGCGGCGCGCCATGGGCTCGGCGTCGTTGAGCGACTCGGCGGAGTGCAGCGCGGCGGGCGGCAGCGCGTGCAGGGCGGCTGCGCGCCGCACCACGCCATCACTTACCTCTGCGCGGCCACGATCTCGTGCTTGGTGCGGCGCGCCATGGGCTCGGCGTCGTTGAGCGACTCGGCGGAGTGCAGCGCGGCGGGCGGCAGCGCGTGCAGGGCGGCTGCGCGCCGCACCACGCCATCACTTACCTCTGCGCGGCCACGATCTCGTGCTTGGTGCGGCGCGCCATGGGCTCGGCGTCGTTGAGCGACTCGGCGGAGTGCAGCGCGGCGGGCGGCAGCGCGTGCAGGGCGGCTGCGCGCCGCACCACGCCATCACTTACCTCTGCGCGGCCACGATCTCGTGCTTGGTGCGGCGCGCCATGGGCTCGGCGTCGTTGAGCGACTCGGCGGAGTGCAGCGCGGCGGGCGGCAGCGCGTGCAGGGCGGCTGCGCGCGCGCGCCCTCCGCACCACGCCATCACTTTTTCGTCCAGGTTGAAGCGCTCGTATTTGTAAGTTGCCTCTAGAAAAACGTGAAACAGAATAAGAATATGCGTGTACATGCTATTTATGAACATGTTAACATCAGGCGCACCCATGACTCTTCAATCTAACAAAATATAAAATTCAAAAAATTCAAAATCATTTATTTCAAATAGACCATTTGCAGGCACTTTTGAATAGTCAAATGTCGGTCAGTCCAAGAAAAGTGAAGCTAAATTGCACGTTCCAAAACGTAGGTCTCTATGGAGAAGAACGTGCAAGAAACTCCATGGACACTCTTTTTAAAATATATTGAGTTACATAAATCTTGGTTACATATTTCTTGTCGCTTCTAATATGTGAGCACAATGTTGGTAGATACGTAATAATAATAGTTTATTATTCTTTTTATTAAATGTAATTAAAAATAGAAACCGAATTAAGCCACTGGCAGCCAAGAGATGACCAGTCTCAACCGATGGCACCCGTTCACGGGCATGACACGTGCATCAGCCCCACTCAGCTCAACCATTTTAAAGGGAACTGAATGACCCAATAACACGTGCCACCACCAGCAAGACATTTGGGTGAGCATGACAAACTCTCAACTGCCATGCTCGTAATGTCAAACAAGTTGTAACCTAATAAAGATGCTCCATGGTGCTTCACATTCACAAAAACTTGAAAAAAAGAAGAAAGTGCTTCTACATTATACAATGCTATTTAGTTTCCAATTAAAAAAAAAGTAATAAATTATCATAAGCTCTATTGAAATAAACAAATAAATAAAAAATACATTTCGAAAGCAAAAAATACAAAAAGGGGAATAGTATCTCTTCCAATATTTAGAAATATATTTATATAAAAAAAAAAAACTAATTTGAAGGTAAAAGTGGCTGTAGTTGTGGAGCAGGACCAGCATTTAGCCAAGCATTTTTGTCAAGGAGATAATCTTCCAGTTTATAATATGCTTGTCTACATAGTGTGCGTTTAATGCATGTTTTAAATTTGGACTCATTTAGTTGTTGAATCTCAATTGGTATTTTATTATAAAATTTTACACAGTACCCCATGAAAGAGCTACGTACTTTAGCCAATCTGAATCGAGGTTGATCTAATTTGTTCCTATTCCTAGTATTAAAATTGTGCCTGTCACTTATCTTAGTAAAAAGATGAATATTTTTCCGAACATACATGATGTTTTCATAAATGTATTGACAAGGGAATCGCGTCTGCGAAGGTTATATATGGCTCTGATAGCTCTTTTCTGCAGTATAAAAATAGACTCTATGTCTGCAGCCCGTCCCCATAGCAAAATACCGTAAGACATAATACTATGAAAGTAACTAAAATAGACTAGTCTCGCAGTATCTACATCAGTTAATTGGCGGATTTTTCTGACAGCATATGCTGCTGAACTAAGCCGTCCTGCCAGAGATGTTAAATGAGGATCCCATTGTAGCCTCGAGTCAAGCGTGATCCCTAGGAAAACCGTACTCTCGACGAACTCGATTTTCTCCTTGTTCAATACTATGTCAGAATAATTGCTTTTAACATTCGGTAACGCAAATCTTATGCACTTAGTTTTTTTTCCATTCAATACTAAATTATTAACAGTAAACCAGTTTTGGACTTGCTGTAGAGCATTATTTACGTCATCAAGGTTTGTGGAACGTCTATTGATTTTAAAAATTAACGACGTATCGTCAGCAAACAATACAATATGTGGTTGTTTTTTTAATAGATGCGGTAGATCATTTATATATACTAAAAAGAGGAAAGGACCCAATATTGAGCCTTGCGGTACACCCATTTTGACTTTCAAACCCGGAGAATTGACACCATTTATCTGAACTTGCTGTTGCCTGTCAATTAAGTAAGATTTTACCAAGCTAAGTGCAAGTTTACCTAGCCCATAATGTTCAAGCTTTAAAAGCAAGGTTTCGTGATTAACACAATCAAAAGCCTTTGAGAGGTCACAAAAAATCCCTATCGCATCTTGGGCTTCTTCCCACGCTGCAAATATATGTTTTAATAAAGTGACACCAGCGTCAGTCGTACAACGACCTTTGGTGAAACCATACTGCTGATCGTGAAAGATTTTATTGCTATTAAAATGGTAAAGCATTTGATTAAGCATAACTTTTTCAAACACTTTACTGAAAACCGGCAATACTGATACAGGTCTGTAATTATTAGTGTCCTTATGGTCACCTGATTTAAAAAGTGGTATAACCTTACTGTATTTCATTATATCTGGAAAGACGCCTTGGTCCACACACAAATTAAATATTAAAGCTAAGTATGGTGCTATAGTCTCAATTATTGATGTGCATACTTTAACAGACATTCCCCATAGGTCTTCAGTTAATTTGACTTTGATTTGCCGGAAAGCCTTTATGACTGTCATAGGGTTTATATGTTTGAATTGAAATTCAACCGGACAGCCTGGCAAGTTTGCTTTTAATAGAGTAATTGAGGCTTCAGGGGAGGAATTTAGAGCTTCCGTTGTCCTAAGAGGTACATTGGTGAAATAATTCACAAACTCTTGGGCTACTTCTATGTTAGAGCTTTTGGGACCATGTGGAGTCTCTAATAAAAAATCCGTGCTGCGTATTTTGTTCCTACCAGTTTCACTATTAATTACTTTCCACACAGTCTTTATTCTATTGTCTGCGGATTTGATCTTGTTGCTAATGTACAGGGCCTTTGCTACCTTGCAAATCTTTCTGAAAAGTTTAGAATATTTATTTACATATTTATTGAAGGTTTCAGTATTGAAGAATGGCTTAAGGCCATATAGCTCATACAGTCTTTCCCTACTTATTCTAATACCTTTAGTCGCCCAGTCACTAAAAACAAACTTTGGGAATATATTTTTCGACTTCTTTTCAAAAGCTGTATTAAATTCATTAAGTACCAATGAAAAGAAGTTATCATAAAATTTATTAGCATCATTAATATCATGGCCCAGAACATTTAACTTATTTTGTAAGTTACTATTAAATTTAGTTAATTTGCCAATTGTAATTGGCCTGAATTGAATCTGAGTCTTTTCCAGGGCTGCTTGAGACATAAAAGTTACCGTTTGTCCACTATGATCAGACGGAAGATAATTTACTATAGCTTTATCTAGATAGTCACAATTGCAGAAAACATTATCAATACAAGTTGCTGAGGTTGGGGTTACTCTCGTTGGTTCTGTAAAAACGTTAGACAAATGAAATGATTTAAAAAGATTTAAAAATCTGCTGCTATTTAAATTATTTTCCAAAATATTAATATTAAAATCTCCACAAATAATTATGGATTTGTTACTATCTACAAGTTTGGCGAGAATATCTTCCATTGTTGATTCAAAAAGACTAAAGTTTTGAGGGTTCGGGGGTCTGTACACGCACACTATAATATGCTTATCTAGCTCAACACAAGACAGTTCTATGTAATGTTCCGTTGACAAATTAACTATATCATTACGTTGCTTAAATTTTAAGCTTTTTTTTATTAAGATCAGGGAACCACCACGCAATATAGATTTCCGATTAAAACAACTACCCACACTATAATTTTCATAACTGATGGTAACCTGGTAATCCTTCAACCAATGTTCGCTAATACATACTACATCGAACATTGATTTTTCTAATAACATTTCAATTTCCAATAATTTAGAAGAGATACCTTGAATATTTTCATAAGATGTGATAATGGTGCTAATGTGATCAACTCCCAATTTAATAGCACTCTTGAGAGTCCTGGCTGACCAGCTGAAAACCCCAGCTCTGCGACATTTCGTATTGGTGCAACAAGGGTGACCTTGTGTTTCATAATGTCAGTCTTTTGTTCGTAGTTCAAAGTTAAGATACTAACACGTAGATAAAACTAACATGATGCAGTCTAGGTGACTGATAAATGATGGGTATCATACAGTAATCAAATAATTGTATTTGATTGGTTGGAAAAATAGTGCAGTGCCTATAGATTTCTATAAAGCCGTAGCCCTGGAACACCAATAGCAATTGAAAGAAATTTAAGTTAGTTAGTCTGTTACTCCTTGTCGTTATACCCAGAACAAGACTGAGTTGGTGATTTCTCACTTCAGAATAAAAAAACCCAAGTGACTTAGTTATGAATTCTTTGCAAAGACACAAGGCTGTTTTAAGAACACTAGCAGCAGCTCAAAGATCACAACCAAACAAATACCAAACGTCTTACCCGGGTCAGGTGGATCAGGCGGCAATACAAAAGCGGTCCTCTCGGAAACATTACTGGTGTCCATTCCCAACAGCTGTTCGTCTCCGGCGGCCACCCTTTCTATGCATTCGTCGAAGAACGTGAGGCCCTGGTCGGGTTCGTACACGAACGATCTCTCTTCTATGAAACGAGTGAACATCTGTGTGCGCATCATTAGGCCGTAGAAGCGTTGGTGTGTCTGGAAAACGAATGACACTTTTTCACCAGTCCACGAGCGCCTTAAAGAGATGTCAGCAAAGGCGTAGGGGCCCAGCAAAGCCGAAGCCTGGCCATGGGTTCATTTCTTTGTCTACTCATAGATTAAAGTTTTACAGATTTATAGTGTTACTGTAAATGCCCGTATATTAACCTCCCAAGCACAAAAAAGCGTACCGAATTCGGTACACCTCGGTACTAGCTAATTTAGAACCTAATTTTTGCGTTTTAAGGTTTAAGTTAGATTTTTCTAGTAAACCTTAGATATTTATGTGTGTAATTCTGATATTTATACAAAATTTTTTGAAGACATCATTTTTCAGCCTTTCTCAGTTCCATCCTATCCTAGACTAGCACATATAATTGATAAAAGAAATACTAAAAGATGTTTGGATTGAAAACGACGCATTCGATTATTAGAACATTTGTAATTATTTTTTAAATTCGTATGACAAATAAATTTGAAATACTTCTGTTCTCAATGTAATTATAACAAAGTTATAACTGTTTGTTTAATAAAAAAACATGTTTATATTAAACGTTTTCTTACCTTATCCCTAGACCGCAGAAAGGCATCCATATGGAACAGCGCATGTGGGTCCGTGGTACCAACAGTGGGCGCCTTCGTGATAGGTATGAGATAGTTTCTGTATCCTTGTAACGTTACTGCCATGAAACGCAGGAATGCTTCTTGAATTTTTAGCTCTAAGGCTTGCTGAAAATAAATAGACCATTTTTATTTCGCTTGCATTAGAGAAAATGTGCTCAGTAAGAATGGGCATTGAAGTTCTGTCAAACAAGCCTTACATATAAGAAAAAAAAAGACGGGTTGCACTCCGGGAGTGCCGGCAGAAGTGAAAACTTGATTATTAACGTTGAAATATATATATATATATATATTTATATATATCTATATATTTGAAATATATATATAATATATCTATATACGTTGAAATATATATATATATATATTTGAAACAGTAGGCCCAGGCATACATTTTCGCCATCCGTCTTACGCTTTTTCGATCAGGTCACGTGTCCTGACGCGAGTTTAAGATTTTATACCCATTACAGAAAAAGTAATCGTATCACTGGGACAACCGTACCGCCAAAGTATGTATGTATACACTGCTAAATTTTAATCGTTTTAATCTCGTGGAGGGTCATTCTGATACATGAAACACTACCGATTTGTAAAGATAAAATAAAAAAATAAAGGTACCTTTTTTTCAAAACTCGTTTTAATTTACGCATGTACGAAATTAATTTCTTTAAGAAAAGGTAGTTAGTAGCAGGTAGTTTGTACGCAACGCCGACTAATAACTACAGGTCATTGAACTCGCTCAGCTGACGTATTCTTAAAAATTAATTTCGTACATTCGTAAATTAATACAAGTTTTGAAAAAAAGGTATCTTATTTTATTTTTTTGCCAGATTTATGCCAGCGTCTGTCGGGACCGCTAGTTTTATATATAAAATTCTCGTGTCACAGTTTTCGTTGCCATACTCCTCCGAAACGGCTTGACCGATTCTCATGAAATTTTGTGAACATATTGAGTAGGTCTGAGAATCGGCCAACAACTATTTTTCATAATAAAAAAATAAAAAATTAGGCGGTACGAAGTTCGCGGGCACAGCTAGTAGTAGTATAATATTATGTCTTATTTAACCTTTCGGATACCGTAATTAGAGACAAAATAGAAAAAGAAAGAACGCGTGAACGCGAAAAGCGTTCGCTTGGGGTATAATGAATTAATTAAGTCCATCGTTACCTCCTTTTTCCTCTTCTGGAAATCTCTGTCTAAACTCGTTGTGGCTTCTCCATTGTATTTAGCTTCGCTTGAATGATGTACTGGTGAAGCTGGTCTAATATTTCCATAAAGTAAGTCTAGCGTCTGTCTCAGTGCCCTCGCTTGCCGCTTCGGCAGTAATTTGAGAGATATGTGTCTTTGTGTTTCACAAATCTGAAATAATCCAAAAGTAGTTTTATCAAGGAAGCGAATGAGATAAGACAGATGTAAAATAAACGTGACATATCGTTTTCGAGTGCGTATTCTTTGCAATTTTTGTAAATGTAGGAAAAACCTAGTCATATTTTCTAAACCGCTTCTGTATCTGTAAATCAACGACTTTCTTTGTCCTCAATCAAAAAATCCTATACTAATTTTCATCAGCCAATGATAACTTTGTTTTAGGAATTGGCTATAATTAAATTAACCTTTTAAATGTGGAATGATACCGCTTAGGTTCATAACCGAAAACAATCGAAACATCAACAGAAACCATAAGTTCATAAGCAGTAGGTTCAAAATAGCTTGTTCTTTTTACGATTTATATGCAGAGATGCTCAAGAGGTTAAAGAAAGGAGAATATTTAATAAGACAGTATTTGTTTTTAAAATATGACTATCTACATACGACTACATCCTATACTGTGTATAGAAACTTACTGTAATATTATTAGTGTCTAAATCAACACAAGTGACATCTGGTGGGGGTTCGTAGAGATCGAAAAATCGCGAATCAACTCCAATTAAATACGGTAACGGAGCGTGTAATACTTCTGCTAAACCTGAAACATACACAAAAAATTGTTGAAACATTTCGAATACTAAGTGGGAAGACATAACGTTCATTATTGACTGTTTCACGAAATAAATCTGTTAAATGTTTGCTTACCTAATGGACACAGCGGTATGTACGGACACTGCCATTTGAAAGGAAATAGAAGACTTGAGACTGCTTCCGAAACTGCTGTTAAAGTATCAGGCCTGTTAAAATACAAATTTATGTAAGTAGGTATTTTTTTAAATTTCATTCATTGTTAAACAATATATCAAAATCATAAACTTAGTTTCAGATTCTTTTCGAATGAGACAGAGGTCAAACATAAGTTTCACCATTATTAAAAAAAAAATCTATTGTATTCTATTAAAAATGCTAATGCTATAAGGGCCCTTTCAATTTATGTGTACTGCAAACGATGAATTGCCGTTTACCGTGCCGTAGCCAGTCGGTTGTAGTATGTTACCAGTCCAACAACAAGCGCCTAAATTGAAAACGTGGCTGCCGCGCGTTTGTATGCCAGTGCGCTATTCAACAGCGAATAGAACACGTGGTGCTTGTGACGTTGCCGTCCCGTTGTCGACCGTTCGCCGCACGGTTGCCGCACCGCGCGCTTTGTATGAAAAATCAGGACGATCATACCTCCGTACGCAGTATGACTGCCGCATCGCATTCGCACTGCAGCAGGCCTTCAAAAAACGCATAAATTGAAAGCGCCCTTAGCTTAGTATGACACTTTTAAGGAGTGTCTTCTTCCTGCCCTTATCACATATCATTTGGGGTCGGCGCAACACGTTTTCATTCGTTATCACTAACCCCCTTTTCTTTCATATCACTTCTCACACAGTCCATCCATCTTTTTTTCGGCCTTCCTCTCCCTCTCCATCCATCTACATGTATACTCAGAACTCTTTTAGTAATATGCGCTTCATCCCTCCTCTTCACATGACCATGCCAAGAAATCCGATTACTTTTCAACTTTTCAGTCACTGGCGCCACTTTCAAACTTCCTCTAATATACTCATTTCTCACTTTATCCATTCTCGTCACACCACACATCCAACTCAACATTCTGATCTCTGCTACGTGCAATCTTTTTTCACGGACTTTCAAGGAGTGTACAATAGTAAAATGTTATGCAAAAAGAAAGGGGATAGCGAGATGTTTCTACCATGCGCCCACTCTTCCTTAAACAAATCGACGGGTCCCCAACAAAATCATATAAGGAAAATAATTGATTGATTCAACGAGGCTTGAGTCCCAACAGCGGGAACATTAAAAAGGCTGGTAATGATATGAGAATTTACTTATGAAATTCTGTGTAAATAGCAAGACAGTGTTCGATGGGTTATTTCAATAAGTTTTTAATAATGAATATAGTATATTTTCCTAAAGATTTTGTTCTTGGGACCCGTCGAAATATTTGAAAAGCTAATTGCTTCTTCATTTTATAACCAATTTTGGTGCATTATTAAGAAAAAGATTTACCTTTAGTGTTATTTAGGACAAAATATAGCACAAAAATAAATACAAGAAAGTTCGCAATAGAATGCTATTCTCACCTGAGCGAGTGTATAAGTACTTTCTGTTCGGTGATAGCTAACGCTAGGACTAGGAGACAGTTGTCTGGTCCTAAGTTGAGCAGCAGCTGTCTAAAGCTAGCTCCACTGCGCACGAGTGGCTGGTCGTCGCGCCGCGTCAGTATTACTCGATCTTGTTGATTTGTTGGCGATAGCTGGTGGAAAATGAAATATAGATAGAATCATTATCTTCCTGAGGTCCTACCACGAGCTCATAACGCGATCCAATTGACGACCTAAACAGAACTGTAAAAGAGATGGAGCTATATAAGGTGTATAGTTTTATCCCTATTTTTCGCTCGCACGCTTGACATTTTAACACGTCATGGTAAAGTGGCTGCTCTTTTTCTTTGCTACTAGGGGTCGGTGCAACGTATTTTTTCATAAATTTTCCCGTGTACGCTACCATTCAATCTATTTTCTTTTATGTCAATCTTCGCCTAATCCGGTCATAATTATGTCATTGACACATCTACATAGCTAGAAACACAAGCGACAAAAAGAGACGGGTATCAGTGACATAAAAAGCCTAAATAATGACAAACTTTTGGTAAACGCAATATGCAGCGAGTGCGACCCATCATATAAAACCTATAGACTAAGTATCTTATGTCAATGATGTTGAATTATATTCCATTACGGACACCTACCGTAGTGTAAACTTTTTTATTTAACCCAAAGGTAGACTGATAGAGCACGCCTTGTTGTATTAAGGGGCCGGCGACGGATGAATTTCTATACAAACGTAATACCACGCACATTTGCAGTTGGAGCATATTTCCCACATATTATGATGATATTCAGTTATTAATAATATTTATCTAGGTTCCTACGTCGAGAATATTAGAAATATTGTTATTTTTAATACAGGAAAAGCCAAATGGCATGTTTTGCCATTTACGCTGTAAAAAAGTGCGGAATACAATTCACTTAAATTTCTATTTATTAAAAAAAAAAAAGAAAGACGTAGGAACCTAGATAAATATTATCTATAACCGAATATCATCATAATATGATGGAAATATGCTCAAACTGCAAATGAAAGTGGTATTATGTTTATATGGAAATTCATCCGTCGCCGGCCCCTTAAGTCCGCCATTGTAACACTAATATACACAAAGTTTAAATATATATATACATCTAAGTGATATGTCCTTCGAGCCGAATTCAAAGAGTGGAAGATGTGCAACACATCAAACTAATTAGTCTAGACATATAATAACATGTTACCATACCTGGTTTAAAGAGGTTGTTAGATTAACTTACTTGTAAAAGTATTCTTGGTTCTGGGAAGGGCACTTCTTCTATTAAATGAGTTATATACCTTTCTATTGGTATGTTTAAAGGTTCTTTACTCCATGACATTTCCTGTAAGAAAATATTTAATTTAGTGTAACAGTAAATTAATAGAAAAACAATCACGTCCTAAGATTGTGATTATAATGATCCTAATAAAGATTGTGGGGAGAGGAGATAGAGAAACTATGCAGTTTGGGAAACCAGCTCATAATTTGTAAATTCTGTCGAATGTATAGTTGATAGATCAATGTATACGAGCATACACAGAAAAGATGGAAGAAGTTAGAAAAGAAATACTTTCCGATTTGTATTACAACGAGTGTCGCCGCTTATCTCACACCTTAACTCCACTACAGGCAATAAATAAATACGAACACGCATTATGCAACTAACAGACCACGCACACTTAGATCGTAAGTTTGCTATTGGTAGTTGAACTATGAGCATTGCCCTACTTTGTGGCACGCCTGCCCCGCCCCCAAAGGCCATTCTAATCTCTTTCATATGTTCTGTGCGAGCATATAAGATATGGTGCGACCTGTGTTGAGATCTACAATAATCGTAAAGTTTGCTCAACTCGGTTTGGCTCTGTACATACAAGTAACGTGATGTAGTCAGGAGCTATAACAGGCCCTAGAAGCCGAAACATTACTAAATTATACTTACGAGTATATACAGCAGCCATTTTTCAAAAGTATCGCTGAAAGGCCATCGAGACAGTAGACAAATACATTTGATCGCGTACACCGAATGCGTACTATGCGATATTCCTTCCCGCCATCCTAATTGTTCCATCTGATATTCTGTTAGCTGCGAGTGTGGAAAACTCTCGTAGAATGTCACTGCTGATCCGTATACCTGGGAAAATCACACTAACATTAAAAATGCTAAAGTTTGCATCTATGTATGTATGCACATATTGTGTGTGTGTATTAGAGTCAAACGACGTGGGTAACTATTAGGGCAAAATGAAATCTGATGTAGTCAACACTGGTTCAATAATCAAGGTTGATTAAGAGATAGAGATCATTTTTTACTAATAGAAGAAACTTATAAAAAGTATCGAATATAAAAATTCTTTAAATGATTAAATATACAAAATTCCCAAGTCGTTTAACTTTTTAGACATACTATACTTGTTTTTAGATTTGGATGAAATTAGGTTCACGGTTTAATTTGACTCTACCACGAGCTTTCAACACGATCCATTTGATGACCTAAAATGAACTAATGGTAATGGTAGATAGCTCCATCTCTCTCGCACGCTTAACATTTTACCACGTCTTGGTAACGTATCCTATGTTCTACATAAGATACTTTCTTATCCATTTATTCTAAGCCACTCGAATATACGCACAACTTTTCATAGAAATCAGTCAAGCCGTTTAGGAGGAGTTAAGTGACAAACAACATGGAGAAGAATCATATGATGGAAAATTCTTAAGTACAGTTAATAATAAAAAAAAAGCTGATATACAAAAGTTATCATAGATCATGAACTTTAAAAATAGCAACAAGTTCTTAAAAAAAAAACGTGATATTTGTACAACCATTATCCTTATCAACTAATGAGTCACAGCATAATAAACATTTTAAATAAGATTCCAATCAGTCTGGCAGGAAACACGACATTAAAGCACAGATGTCCATAAGATGGTTTTTTCGTGTCATTGTACTCACAAATATTCAAAAGGTTTTTATTGAAACGTTTTTTTGCAAGTTACTAAAGTTCAAAACATTCCATTCTGTGCTATTGACATTTGGTACTTTAGATCAAACAAGACGTTAGATTTTTAGTTCCAGTCGTGTTATCTCTAGGCATTGCTATTTAAGGTCCTAGCACCCGAGCTGCGCCATAAAACAGTGAATTTCTGAAGCCTACTCCTCGGTGAATAGGTTTGATAAAAATATATTGTTTGTTATAAACTCATGTAAAACTTAAAATATGACTTTTTTTCGTATGACTAAAAAAATTAACGACATAATTTTTTTTATTTGTTTTCACTACTATCAAACGGCTTTAATCTTTATAAATATGTTTATTTCACAAAGAAAATGGATTTTAAAGAACAGCGGGGCTCTATCGAGCGCAACTGGCCGAAATTAAATGCACAAATACTTATACTACCACATACCATTTAGGCGGCAGTACGAGTATGTGTCTATTTAATTCCAGCCAGATGTTAGACTATACGCCTTAAGTTTAGGTTGTAAGATAACGATATCAGTAGTCAAAAAAAGTTTAACTACATGGCTATGATAGAAGTTTTATAAAGCGTCATTCATGTCGATGCTAAATTGAGACCGGTGTGTAAGTAAGTAAGCTTATCTCTGAATTATTGGATTCGCAGTAACTGTTGTTGCCTGGTTTTATCAAGGTGTAGTAAAATTGGTTTTTACCGCCTTAGGTTCCGTAATTGTCGTATTTAATGTTGCTAGCTCGACTTTGACTTTTAAGCATAGATTTAATCTTTTAAATGTAGCATGAATCGCAATAGGTTCATTAGAGAAAACGAAATGAAAGCTCGACCGAACGCCGTAGGTTCTGCAGCAGTAGGTCCAAAATACCTTGTTTTTTTTTTATATAAGGAGATCGGCGCTTTACTTTGAATTAAGAAAATGTTAATATCTCGCACACACCGCCGCTCACAATGATAACCGACAGTGTGGACTGCTTTGATCTAGTTGGGTATATGGCGAAGCAAATTGTCATCATCAACATCATTTCAGCTGAAAGCTGCCCACTATTGGACATCCGGCAAGTACCGCTAAATCGACCTATACTGTGCATCTCGCATATATGAGATTCCCGCGAACCTCACCAAACCAGTGGGAGGCCTTCCATCGCTGCGTCTCCTGGTATGCGATCGCCACTCCAGAAACTTTCAGCCCAGTCTACCATTTCAACCGGTCCGGTCCTTCCTGTGCGTCTCGCATCCATAGAAACTTTCGGCCGCATTGACCACCTGTTCTACGAGAAATATTGCTATTTAAGTTTCGCAATTCTTCGGCCTATGTCGGTAACCTTTTTTCTTCTGCAGACATCTTCCTTCATTTCTGATTCGATCCCGCAATGACACTCCAAGTATAGCCCTCTCCATTGCCCTTTCAGTACCTTCTGACGACGCCCATTTTGAATGATCACATCTCTTAGTTATATGTCATCAAGCAAATTGTGGCTTTAGAAAAACCCATAGTTCACCCAGTCTTTACAACATAAATTAATGCATTCAAGGTGCCCTGTATGTAGAAATCTAAAGTTTTTCAGAGTAAACTAAAAAATAATCACAAGTACCTTATAAGTAGCATCCGCAACAGTCAATACGAAGGTTGAGAAGACAGGTTTAGGCATCGCCGCGTTGTTAGGCCATAGTTCCAGCGTCGCGCCCATCGGTAAACAGAAGAGCGGCACCGATGTTGGAAACAATAAGTTACGTCGTTCTATCGTTGGATACCTGTAAGAACAATTTTATTATAGTAATCAGGGATGTTACGGAGCTCCATAACCGTAACCGAAACTATCGGATATCCGATATGAAATAATATCCATAATCGTAACCGAATTCGAAATAAAAGTTTCGGATAATATCGGATAGGGGCGGAGCCTAATTGCGACACGTTATGACAGCCTGTCATAATGTGTCGCGTCGTAAAATATAAATAGTATAGTAGTAAATAGTATGTATAGTCCGTCTAATGAAAGCGTGACCTGAGAAAAGGAGGTTACAACCAAAAATTTTGAATGTGGTATTATTGAAATAGTAGGAGAAAAAAGTTTTGATACTAGAGTATTTTTTGTATTTATAACAATTGTATAATAGTTAATCCTAGTCAAAAACATGTGTGTAGACTTAATTATTTGGTGGGTGTATGGTAAAGGTCAATAACACACAAAATGTTTGTTATTATCCCAAATTATTTTAATTTATCTGATCTTTCAAATGTCGCTATATGGCGTGGCTGGTAAGACCTCACGGCGTTCTTACCTTCCGCATGACGCAGGTCCTCACCGGACATGGTTCGTTCGGGAGGTACCTACACCGGATTCATGCGGAAGTGACGCCTGGGTGTCGCCACTGTGCGGAATGCCCGTAGGACACGGTGGAGCACACAGTCGAGGTGTGCTCCGCTTGGGTGGATCATCGCCGTGCCCTCGTGGGGGCGATCGGCGGCGGAGACCTCTCGCTCCGAGCATCAGGCAACGGCGTTATCGCCACCGCCGCCAGCGCCGGGATACTGATCCCAATTTCCGGTCACCGTAGGCACGGGCTTGCGGACAGTGAGCAATGGGTAGCTCGCTGTCCGGCCGTCCGGTAACTGTCCGGACCAAGCCCAAGTCGTCAACGGCGCGCACTATTCCCGCGCGCCTCAAGGAGTTGTCAGCAACAGCAGGGGACCAGCCGGGTTGAAGTCTACTGGGGTCAGGGTTTTCCGAAAGGTCGCTCGAGCCCCGGCATGAAGGCTTGAAGGAACGGGATGGGTTTTTTAGGCAGTAAGAGTCTGACACTATCTCCCGCTCCGCCTAAGAGCGGGGGTTGTCATAGAATGATTTTTCAAATCGGAAAAAAAATGGCGCTATATAATATTCAAATAATATTCTTTATTTACCATTTGGCCTTCTGGCAAGAATACCAAGTGCACAACACCGCGATAGTCAAATAAAATTGTCAACATGATTTCAACTTCATCACGTCTCGCCAACACTAATGTGTTTCAAGGTTGTTGGGTTGGAATCGATTCGTTTTAGCATAGATAAAATTCAGATCTTTTGGAATTAGTCAAGTGGGAACATGTTTTATACTCCAATGATTGTTTCAAATGATACGGATCGACTCGTGAGACACAAAAAGTTCAACAGCTCTCAAACTTGAACTAGGATTTCAGTCACTATTTCCTTCACTTTCGCAATTTTAAGTTCAGTAGAAGATTTGGATGCTCTATCGGACAAAGTGAGGCAAATCTTTCATTACATCTCAACTGCTTTTGAACGCATTCTACCACTCACTGGCATGTGTTTTTGATTAAGTCGATTCACCAAAAGCCTTCTTTGTTTGATGTTTTTAGCCATTATGAAATTCGCAATATTTTATCGCAATAGATTATCTAAAAATATAAGAAAAACAAATTATCATTATATCCTAAATATAACAATCTAATAATATTAGTCGACAAGGATCAAGATTATAACGTCATACTAACTTAAAATTCTGAAATCGTATGTAAACATTGTTGGTTTTCATTGAAAACACCTTCTTTCTCTTCTTGTTTTTGTTTGAACTTATTAACCATAGTGTGTAGCAGTTTTCGCACGTTACTGTTTATTGTTTTTCCCATAATTAAGCAATTATTCTTGAAAAATAAATATCTGTTTACAAAACTGACAATTGCGATCATAGACTTCGACGTGATTTTTTTCGGCAAAACAATGTTGCCAATTTAATTTTAAAAAAAAACTCCAGGTTACGCTTTCAGTAGACGCACTCTATTTATATTTGACTTCTGAAATTCCTTACAAATCTAATATCCGTAACCGAAATAATCCGAAACTAACGGATAATCCGAAACAATTTCATATCCGTATCCGTAACCGGTATAGTAATCATTTCTATATCCGTATCCAATCCGTATCCGAAATTTCATATCCATAACATCCCTGATAGTAATTAAAATGTCTTTTGATTAATGATTGAGTGTTTCTTTTGTAGGTAGTGTTGGCGTCATCAATGATGCCCCTAGGCTGTACTTGTATCACTCCTGGTAAAGCCCTATAGCTTCTATAAGTTCCTACATTAACCGGTTTTGTCTCTCATCCAGCGGAATCCCTCGTCACACATTGTACCACCTTGTACTTTTCACCCTTTTAAAGCTGTATTTTTCATTAAAGGGTTGCCACTACAGAACCTTTCAGCCTCATTGACCATTCGTTCAGCGACCTTGGTCAGTGTAAGAATTATTTGGAAGCTGATAAGATGAGATTGGTCATTACAAATTTAGACAGCTACGTCTATCGAATCAATAAAAAAACTAACACAATTCTGGTACTTAACTAAGTTAGTAAACGTAAAATCTTCACAAAATATTTTCATTTTTTTGGACGTGTTCGCAAAGGTTTATTTCTTAGTAACTAGTGCTGCTTCCTAATCAGTAATAGTAACTGTATTAATAATTAAATATTTAGATAAAGCTCCCACTTTTTTTATGTTATAAAAGAAACTGTGTTAGTGGATAAATAGAAAGACGCAGAAAACGACTTTGACTCTACCAATTCTACAGTAAGTAACTGCAGTTTTGACCCCCGATAGTACAGATGTAAAGAAAGATAATACAACAATGGAAGTTGATCTATCGAACACGCTTTCGTCTGGTTAATGCAACCCCCCGCTCTCCTCTGTATGACTAATTTTTCCATTTGAATGTCCTTTATTTCGAAAGCAGACGTGCAGTTCCTAGGCTCTTTTAACATCTTTTAAAGTCAAGGCTAGCTCCTATAGATTTAAGAACCAGTTACAAATCATTACTGATAAAATCCGATTATGTCATCATAGCCATCTGTTAACACTGTGCTTTTGAATACATTCAAAACAAAATTGCGATAAAATCTTTAAATATTTTTTTTTACATTTTTTTCAAGACATACATAAGTTATGAGTTTACATGTGGATGGATGGAGGGGAAGAGAGAGGCCAAAGAAAAGATGGATGGATTGTGTGAGAAGCGATATGAAAGATAAGGGAGTTGGTGATAGCGTAACGAGTGACAGGACAGAATGGAAGAAAAAAACGTGTTGCGCCGACCCCAAATAAAACGGGACTAGGGCAGGAAGATTTGATTTTAGATTTTGTTCTAGACATAAGTACAAAATAAAAATCTAACCATTATAAGATTAAATGGCCTATTGTCTATTAAAGTGACATATAGGACATTTAATCTTAACCTAATAAAACGTTTGAGACATATACCTATGTCCTAAACGTTTTTTAGGGTGGCAACGGGACCCTATTACTAAGCCTCCGCTGTCTGTTCGTCTGTCTGTCAGCAGGCTGTATCTCATAAATTATAAGAGAGAGAGAGTTGAAATTTTCACATAATGTGTATTTCTATTGCCGCTACCACAACACATAATAAAATTAAAATAAAGTAAAAATTACAGGGGGTTCCAATACAAGAAACATTACTTTGTCAGCGTTTTTTCCCCGATTTTATTATTGGAGTACGAAATTCGACTACCAGTTTGACTCGCACTTGGCTAGTTGCTCCGTTTGTGAGTCCGACTCGCATTTAGCTAGTTTTCTCAATAACTATTCCTATAAATTTGTTTTCATCACAGTTTGTATACATATTATGACCGTTACAAATGCAGTTTCATTCAGTCCGATATGTTACTAATGAATGTAGGTAAAGCGTTATTATCATTAACATCGGCCCGTTCAAAGCGCTAATTAATGACGCACGCTGAGAACGTTATAATTAGTTACCGGTTTTGACTATTCCAAATTTTAAGAGAACCTGAAACTGTGGCGGTCTACTTCTGTGTGTATTTGGCGAAGTAATGTCAGATCATGTAGTTACTGAGATTAGGTCTTCGCAATATCACACTATATATCGCACCTCCACTCAAATAGTGTAACAAATAAAAAAAAAAAAAATTGTTTGCTGGTAAATTATACTATTAATATATTATAAAGACGAAATTTAGTGAGTCTGTGAGTGTTTTTACTTCTTTACGTACAAACGGCTCAACGGATTTGCCTGATATTTGGCACACTGGAAGACTATGTCTCGAAATAGCACAAAGGTTACTTTACACCCCGAGAGTATATATACTCCTGGGACGAAAAGTACCCTGTGTGCAAGACAATTATAAAATCTACACTAATGTTATGTCGTTTTTTTGGTTGTTTATTTGTTGTGAAAGTACTGGTCCGATTGTTAAAATTGTTTCTCCAATAGAAAGCTGCTTTATTCCTGAGTGACATAGGCTACATTTTGTGAACACGGACGAAGCCGTACTAGTGGCTTTACCAATGCGAAAGTCGTAATTTATCCCAAGGGAATGTTCCCTGTTATTTCATGTCTTTTTAGTGCTCATACCTATTACTTGCGTTATTTTTGACAGAATTGAATAGGTAAAGGGACGCATTCTCAAAAGATTCGGTTTTAGAAGATCATCGCTGTTAAAAATGTAGTACTATGAATAGTAATGAGCTTAAAACTAACTTTCGGGTACAAACCCATATGATTGCCGATCTGTAAAGATGTGCAAGCGATATGTTTAAATTCAGTACTCGGGTATGAACCCGGTTAACTGTACATCTCTAATTGTGTATAATTACCTGAATAGTACGTCGGGTTTGTAGGCAATTAGTGGTGGACGGTTCATTGACTTCTTGTAGCAGAGAAACACATCACTGCCCATTAAACCTAGAAATTAAACATTGGAGATAAATATAACAATAAACTATTGGCGACATGAGGTAAATTCATTGGCAATTTAATTTCAGCTTAAAGCACAAGGTTGAGATCTTTAACATAATATATTTCACGCGGTTTGTTGGTAGATTGAAAAGTAAATAAAAAAAAAAACCGGATAAAAATGATAATGTTAATGCACAAGATAAGATTTTTAACTAAAAGGTAATAAACAAATACCTAAAACAACAGTAGATGTAGTATTACTATAAATTATTATCTTTAAATTATTTCATCATCGTCCCATTAGGTAATATGATATGAATCAAGATAAGGCAAGTGAAGAATGCAGGTTTTACTGAATTAATTACTTGAGTTTGGGAATTCCTGACAATTTCAAAGTTCCGGGACACGAGATAGCCTACAGTCAAAGGCCCGGGAATTTCCACCGATTTTGACGAAACATACAATGATCTCCTCCTCTTCCTTAGTCGTTCATTCTTGACAGAGTAGGTTGTCAATTTTGCATTTTTGTTGGCGAGTGAGGCTCCCGCGATGCATCTCCACTTGTCACGGTTTACGGCATCTCGAGAACTCTGAACTATGGAGGTTTGTGTTGCAGCTCTGATGTGGTCTGTCCAAAGCGTAGGTAAGCGCCCGCGTGACCGCTTCCCTCCACTTGTACCCGGACAACGAGCCGCTCCATGGAGTGTTCATCGCGAACAACGTGACCTAAATATTTGAAGATTCGTACTTGCACAGTCGACGATAACCTCTGTTTGATTTTTAGCTCTTCCAGAATCGAAGCGTAAGTTATATTACCAAAACACACTCACCTTTATTCAAATTCTTAGGAATCATACAAAACGCATGGGGTGGACATTCCCCTTTGCTGGCCACTATGACGCACACATCGACCACCACGAGGGCATTACAGGGGGCTCCCGTGTGCGCCCGTCGGTACGTAATGAAGGTTTTGGCTGTGGAGTTGTTGACGTTGGCCAAGCGACCACCAGCGGACACCAGGACCATCTCTGCATCGGCCATGAGACGCTCCTTGCCGTCGTACATGACACCTGAGGAAGATTGAGGATATGTTAGTCTATGGAGTATGTTTTTGCCTTGAGTACTGTTAAATCGTCGGTCGGAAACAGTTGTGGAACATTTCGAAATAAGTTTTTGAGATATCTACCTAATGAAAGATATAAGAACTAAATTTTTAGACTTAAAAAAAATGTTATAACAATAATTCTTTATTCTTCCAAATAGTACACAAAATATAATGACAAGGTAACATCACATTACACAGGTTAGTGCAAAAAGTGAGTCAACGACTCCCAAAATGAGCACTGCCCGTATCTTGGCTAGTCGGTGGTCCACCGTTTTATTAGTGCAGTTGTAGAATGTTATCACTATCCTATTCTGTTGGTGCATAATATGTATTACTAAGTAACCCCATAATTAGGTATGTCTTCTAGGTTAGTGCTATTTTTTTAATCTTTAGGCCGAAACAAATAAAGACGAATTATTGGCGATCCGGAACAGCTTTGCACGGAAGTTTTAAATCTTTGAAATTCTTGGCTTTTCTCTACTATAATATGCAGTATTATAGTCCTAAACCTTCCACAATCTAAACTTTCCCTTTTATTGAAACGCTGTCTATTAGTGGAAACTGCATGAAAATCCGTCCAGTAGTTTTTGAATTTACCGCGTTCATACAGACAGAAACATGCTGTGGAGATGTTTGTTTTATAATAAACGTAAGGATTTGTCAGAATTCGACTTGTTTCAATATTTAATTATAAATAGTATCACCATAAAGTGTATCACCTAAAATTTTCAAACGTTCCAGTCCAGATCCAATCGAAGAAATATGAATTTGAGTTTACTACCATAATCGATCACCGGTTTATTTTGGACACAAATAACATTACTTCGTCTTTTTATAGGGTGCCGATCTTCGATCAATAATGTACAGATCAGTAATGTACATTATTGATCGAAGGTGCCGATGGTAAAATACCTTTTTAAGTTATTCATAATTTATGTTTGAGCTGGTATTCTGTAACTACGGCAATATCAAGACTGGTCGCGATGGGTTACTACTGTGAGTGTGTGTGTGACTCACTCTGCCCCAGCTGAGGGGGGGGGGGGGGGGCATACAAAGGCGGATTCAAGGAAGGGCACGGGGCACCCCCTAGAAGGTATTTTTAGAGTTGTTAAAATATGAATAAACTTTATTTCGAACACTTATAGTTGATTTTTTTACCCCTCCCAAAAAAAAAACCTGGATCCGCCCCTGGGATAGACTCAACACCATACGCCGACGCAATAATTAGGTCCTTGTTGACTTGCTTAGAGTGAAAAAAACATCGTGAAATCAAAACATTAGTATAATCTTGAAATCTCCAACACGCAATCCCAATATTATTAAACCTTCGTGCCTTCATACTGTGGAAAAGGTCTTTGCCAAGGCTCTCGAACTTTACGAGCTGGTTATTATGGAGTATGTATCTGCAGGTCTAATTAAGTTACGACCGTTTTGTGTTGAATCTCTTTCTACAATCAGTAACGCCTTGTGTTTGTTATCACGTGACTTAACGTTGAGATGACGTCATCGTGATAGTCTGGCTGTGGCTAAGCCTGCTGATGTTTTTATAGAAGGCCACAAAAAAAAAAATGTAACACTCCAGGCATCGCCAGGTGCAAGTTTGGGTCTCTGTATTTTAATTTAGGAAAATTTGGTGTTCGGAGTATCTTTTGCAATATCATCATAATATGTTGGAAATATGTTCCAACTGCAAATGAGCGTGGTATTACGTTTGTATGGAAATTCATCCGTCGTTGGCCCCTTAAGCTAGACTACACTGCGCGCACGTGTAACATATACGCCGATCTGGGCGCGTCGGCCTCCATAAACTTTATATGGAAACTAGGCTTGTAGAGCTACACTTAATCTACGCCGCACGACGTCTTTCTTAGAGCTCCTTCACACTAGCGTTGGTCCAGCGTTGGCATTCGATAAACGTATGCGCAGCCCAGACGCCGAAACAATGCGGCGCAGGCGTCGCGTTGTTGCGGCGTTTTCTCTGAAGTGAATTGAACGCTGCGCTAACGCGGCGCAGGCATCGCGTTGCTGCAGCGTTTTTTTTTTGGAGTTAATTGAATGCTGCGATAACGCGGTGCCGGCGTCGCATTGTTGCGGCGTTTCCTCTGGAGTCAATTGAATGCCACAACAACGCGACGCTTGCGCCGCGTTGTCGCGGCGTCTGCATTGCGCATACGTTTGTCAAACGCCTAAGCTGGATAAACGCTAGTGGGAAGGCGTGTTACACATATGCGTCGGTCTAATGTAGTTCTAGCTTTATCGTGGACGAGGGGCTGACGCTCAATCGCAGTTTTCGGAAATGTCTATATTTAGCTGGGGGATTAGAGTTATCAGTCAGAATGATGATAATACAGAGAGTTGATTCTGTTACAGAAAAATAACTTTAAAAAATACTTTTTACAGCAGATACGTTTTTATGGAGTATTCTTTTTAGTTATGATATTTCGTGAAATCGTGGGAGTGGGAGTGAGTTGTTCAGTTTTGGGTTTAATAAAACATTTACATTCATTTACTTACAGACTGTAGGATTGTCTGGAAAAACTATTTTTAGCTTTTTTTTTTCTGTTCTACTCCTAAACAAAAGCCTCCCACCAGGCCTCCACTCCCTCCATCTTTCGCGAGCCTACGCTTTGTGCTTCCTGTTCTGGCAAAATCGACAGAAATGTACAGTTTGTCCTACCATATTTTCCGTAGACTGCCGCGACTTCGTCTCTCTATCTCAGAGTACTCTCACAGTTTATCGGATATGCGACTGACATATCCTGCCTAGTCCCATTTAATTTTGATTATTTCCTACAAAAACTATCAAATACGGAAGTTTCACTAAGAAATAGTGCGTGACACATCCGATAAAAATCCACCCACAAAAGCATCGATAAATAAATTAATATAGTTCACAAAACAGTGAACAAAAAAATACTCAGTTAAAAAAATTCTTCTAAACCGGGCGTGGTAACGATTAAAAGCTACAACTCTATAGCTGATAGCACTACACGTCTCTCGTTGTTACAATCAGCGATATAATATGACCTATCTATGTTAAAGACTTAACCCAGTTACTCGATAAATTTACTATGCCATGTGACGTCATGATAGTGTGTATCGTGATTATTTTTCTTTCCGAGATAACGATGGTTTATCAATGTTTTTTTATGTGGATGAGTATTATTGGGAGCTACTAGTGCATGCTACTTTATGGGCCAGTCTATCTGAATACGGTTTTATTTTATTTCGCGAATAGCTTCCGCTAGAGGCTTCGCCCGCGTGAGGTTTCTCAATACAGATTTTGGACCCCCGTTTTGTCCCCTTAGAAGGTGAATTTTGGAATATCCTGTCTTAGTACTTGCCTACGTCATATAAGGAAATCTTGTGTAAAGTTTCGCGCTCCTAATCTCAGTAGTTTCGGCTGTGCGCTGATATGTCAGTTAGTTTCTTCCTATATATTTTGGCGACATAGCGCCTAGCGGTGTTCATATTTACGTTAGAGCCAGTGACCCAATTTTTTGATGGTGTTGTTTACATACGAACTCATTCTGAAAGAGTCAAAGCTATAAAACTTGTGGTGTATCTTAT
The DNA here is from genome assembly GCA_929112965.1 of Mythimna albipuncta. NCBI lineage: Eukaryota > Metazoa > Arthropoda > Insecta > Lepidoptera > Noctuidae > Mythimna > Mythimna albipuncta. Next base: position 8,795,630 of record OV815973.1, read on the forward strand.
CGTGCAGAAAACGTAATAAGGCTGAAGTCCGAACGCTGTCACATAAATATAGAAGCCTTCGAACAAAATGGAGACAGGTAGGTAGATAATTGATAGTTCATTTCTTTGACGATAAGAATAGCTTATCAGATAGTGGAATAAATATAGTGTTAGGGTTAATGGGCCACCAAAGGAAAAGCTGTTTTAAGGATTTTCAATATAATTGTTTAAATTATCTATTTCTCTATATTGGAAGGTGTGTTTCAGTAATATTACGTGAGACGTGTGCTTCTAAGAAAGGCTAGTGGAATACAGTAACTGTAACCATATTAGGGAATTCAGTCAAGTGGTCACAGGGGACTCTGTCTATTAAATATAATTTATTGGTTAAAAAGAAAAACCACATACTGTTGATGTAGGATAGATTTTGTTTTTGATATACTATCCAACATACAGAAGTATTTAACTATTTATTTTTATGTAAACGCACAGTTAACGGGTTAGTTAAATGTCCTTCCAATGTTATGTATGCAACGCTAATCTCTATTTATAGAATCAGCTAATTTAAGTGTTTCGAGGTACCCACGTTTCCGCTGCTCATGAATAATTCAATAGGCTGTAGGTTTGAAGGACCCGTAACACACCGTATGAACCTAAGCTTTATAGCGCCAGTGCGTGTAAATTAGGAAAAAAATGGAAGTTACGGCGACAATATGACGCTTCGGAACCCTTTTTGTCTGTTTACGTATTCGTCGCTTCTACATAAAAATAATAAACTTGATGTAGATACTTGGTCGACAGAATTTCCTAAAATTAATTTCAATTCGGCCTTGGCCTGACTGGTTTTAAAAATTAGGTTTTTGTTTGATAAACATGACAATTTCACCAGCTGCAAAATTTATGACTAAAACCATCAATAAAAAAAATGTTTTTATTCCCGAAGTTAGGAAATACAGAAAATGTTGAAAACAGACAAAAGTAAAAGCCAAACATCACAGATTTTACATGTATCGATAAAAAAACATGAAAACAAAAAAAAAACTTTACAAACAAATTAATTACTTACTCAAAATTAAATAGGGCACACTTTGTCTTTACGTTGTCATTTAATAATATTAATGAGACTGTGCTATTCAACATTATTCTGGCTCGATGTGATAATTCCTCTGGTCCTGTATGCAATATCTGAGCCTGACTAGAAGAAATAGCTACATATTATGGAATTCATTCATAACAAACTTTTAGCGCGTTTATGAGCTCTTGTTTTAATTGGTCCCATACAAACTCGATGGATTTGAGGATGACTCATAGCAGGTGATCGCAAAAAGTGCTCTTTGTACGGTACGGGCCACATTTGCGCATTATCTTGCACAAAACAAACCCAGCGCCCACTCTTTGTGAAAATGAATGACACGAGGTCGGAACACGCGTTCAACGTTATTGGCGATGAAGCCAGAATTACAAGCTCTGTTTTGCTCACCAAGCTTATTCCAGCTCATACCATAACACTTGGACCTCCAAAACGGTATTTTTCAAAGTCGCGTAGTTCTGCAAAGCATTCGCCTTATTTTCTCCACACGCGTTCTTCATCACAAAAAATCTTGACCTTAAATTCGTTTGTAAAGAGTAAAGTCCTCCATTTATCAATGGTTTGATAAAAATGCTCGCGAACGTACTTTAAACGGGCTTCCCGATGGGCGTTTATCAATTTCAGTCGAACGCCACGCACTCGAGAACGTTGGAATCTTCGTGGAGTCGATTACAAATAGTTTGATCAGTGACTCGTGTACTAATAGATTGCCAAAAACATTTTTTAAAGCTGCCTGCTTTTGACATGCACATAACCGTTATATACCGGTGTTCCTTGGCAGCGGTGATCCAGCTCTCCTAGCCACACATTCGATTTCTTGGTAGCAATCCCATACGTTACTGATAGCTCATCACGATACACCGAGACATATTGCTACAGATTCTGAGACTCTCCTTCTTGAAGTCTCTGAAGCTGTAGTATCAAAGTTCATTGACAAACCAGGCATATTAATTACAATTAACAAAGAAATCAAACTGTTTAAGGAAAGTCAGGTTTCGAATAAATGCTTAGAATTGTACTTAGAACACAAATGATAGAATCTGTGCATTGTATGTTTTTTCAAGCATCTCACTTTTTCCATCCACTAAATTGAAGTCAACGCTAAAATTGTCAGTTAGTTATAGTTGTTGAGAGCAGTGGTGGCTGAGTGGAACGGTCCCGACTTACGAGTTGTCGGTCGCGGGTTCAAACTCAGTCAGGCTCTCACCACTGCTTTCAAAACGGTGAAGGAAAACATCGTTTGGAAACAGGCATGTCCTAGAACCAAAAATTCGAAGACATGTGACATCCACCAACCCGCATTGGGCCCGCATGTTGGATTATGGTCCATTCCCTCTCCTAGAGAGAGGGTCTGTGTACCAACAGTGGGAATATTATAAGGCCGACTATGCTGTGCTAAAATTGTCGCACGAAACATTAAAAAGAACTCATAACCGTAAGAACGCTATCACTCCACTAATGATTACTTATTGAGTTATCTTGTTCTTAGACATGATTCGTCTAATATTTTTTTTTATTGAATTTTCACCGTTAGGGAAAAAATCAAGATAGAGATAAGTGGATGGAGAGGGAGGTTAAAGAAAAGATAGATAGGTAGATGAGGATAGATACGAAAGAAAAAAGAGTCAGTGATAGCGTGACGGTTGACAGGACAGAATAGAAGAAAAAAACCGGCGAAGAGTGTGTCGGGCCACGCTCAGTGTAGGGTTCCGTAGTTTCCCATCCGTCAAAATAAGTGTATCCACATAAGACTTTAAAAAAATGCTTGCACATACGATTATACTACAAACTTAGTCCAGAAATTATTGTGTAGAACCTTTTTGTCTTTTTGTACAAAAACTGTTCTTTCCATCAAGTTCAAAATGATTTTCCTAGAAAGTCCTTATAAAGTTCTACTTTACAGATTTTTTTCATATTTTCTAAACTTATGGTTCAAAAGTTAGAGGGGACACACACATTGTTTTTTACTTTTGGAGCGATTATTTCCGAAATTATTGACATTATCAAAAAATGATTTTAGTAAACCCCTGTTCATTTTTAAATATCTATCCCACGATATATCACACGTTAGGGTTGAAATTTAAAAAAAAATCACTTCCCACTTTACATATAGGGGGGCTACCCTAATAAAACATTTTTTCCAATTTTTATTTTACCACTTTGTCGGCGTGATTGATATACATATTGGTACCAAATTTCAGCTTTCTAGTGCTAACGGTCACAGAGATTAAGCGAGGACGGACAGACGGACAGGCGGACAGACAGGCATGGCGAAACTATAAGGGTTCCTAGTTGACTACGGAACCCTAAAAAAATCGTGCTGCGCCAATCCCAAGTAACATGTGATAAGGGCAGGAAGATGAAATCTTTGTATGACAACCCATATAGTAGACACATTGTCCATCTGTTCATTCAACATAGTAACGCATCACAACACAATAATGCATACTAGTTCTTATTCCTTGATTCTAGTGCCTCGTTTATGGCTGGAGTGATTGCTCTGATTAGTCGAGTGTGGGTGGCTAACTGTCGTAGATGAATATCTTAATAAAATGTTCTTAAGATAAGAGTGGCGAGTTATTTGAACGGTAGTTTAGTTTATATTTGGAGTAATCATTAGTCCTTGAGGAATGTTTGGCATGAATATTAGTCTGGTCAAGTGAGTTCAAAAAATAAGGGTTAAAATAACTCGAAGTGGCTAAAGACAAAAAAGAGTGGAAGGAAGGCCTTTGCCCTGCAGTGGGACACAACGGACTCATAAAAAAAAAAATAACTCGACACTGCAAATTGGCATTGTTTTGTTACATTATAAATTAATTGTTTGGTTAAAAAAAAAAAAAAAAAATTTTTTTTTGTGGATCTAAACGTTTAGTTTTAAACTATAATACAACGTTTAGCTGATTTTTAATTTTTGTATGTTTGTGGTACCGATGAGGATTTTCCCAATTCATTTATAATGGTATTCCCAACATTCTTATCAATTTTCGCTCTATGCGAATAATTGTTATCTTGACGATTTTATTGATCGAACTACATTATATGACCCATAACGGGTTGTATTCATTTTGTTAGGGTCTTTCTATGTTCCATAATTTGCCTTATTGTAGCAGAAAAAAAAAAAATGAATAAAATAACTTTATTTATTTTTACGTGTTCGTGTTGTTTACATCGTAATCTTACCAATGTCAGATGTCAAATATTATTTTCACTAGTGAGTCAGGCGACCTTTGCATTTGTTTACAGTAGGTATTCAGCTTTATTTTAGTTTCTTTCTACAAAGAACAATAAATAATGTACTTAAATGAATTATCGAAAATGGTTCTGTTTGTCGTTTTTAGGGTTCCGTAGTCAACTAGGAACCCTTATAGTTTCGCCATGTCTCTCTGTCCGTCTGTCTGTCTGTCTGTCTGTCTGTCTGTCCGTCCTCGCTTAATCTCTGTGACCGTTAGCACTAGAAAGCTGAAATTTGGTACCAATATGTATATCAATCACGCCGACAAAGTGGTAAAATAAAAATTGGAAAAAAATGTTTTATTAGGGTAGCCCCCCTATATGTAAAGTGGGAAGTGATTTTTTTTTAAATTTCAACCCTAACGTGTGATATATCGTTGGATAGGTATTTAAAAATGAATAGGGGTTAACTAAAATCATTTTTTGATAATGTCAATAATTTCGGAAATAATCGCTCCAAAAGTAAAAAACAATGCGTCCCCCCCCCTCTAACTTTTGAACCATAAGTTTAGAAAATATGAAAAAAATCTGAAAAGTAGAACTTTATAAGGACTTTCTAGGAAAATTATTTTGAACTTGATGGAAAGAACAGTTTTTGTACAAAAAAGACAAAAAGGTTCTACAAAATAATTTCTGGACTAAGTTTGTTGTATAGTCGTATAGGCAAGCATTTTTTTAAACTCATAAGTGGGTACACTTATTGTGACGGATGGAAAACTACGGAACCCTACACTGAGCGTGGCCCGACACGCTCTTGGCCGGTTTTTCATAATTATTTCCCTAGCCTTTTCCCAACAAGCTTGGGGTCAGGGCCCGATCTAAGGGGAGGCAAGCCGGGTCTAAGCACAGAGCCGCAAAAACTGAGGGGCGGGCAAAATTTACTTATTCCTATTTTCCAACCTATCCGTCCATACCCAAGTTGGCATGTAGAGAATTTTATGTGCCACCTTCAACCTACTTCAGGTTGGATAGTGGAAATATTTAAGACTCATAACTTGTATGGTTTTGTGTATGTAAAGGGCGGCAAAAATTATCTTTGCCCGGAGCGGCTGAATAGATATATCGGGGTCGGCCTCCAGTCTAGCCGAATGCGGTTGAAAATTCGTGTTTAACATTACCAGTTACTGGGCAACACTATACTCCTTTGATAGACTGATGGTCGTGTCTGGCGTCTGACTATAGTTATAGTCAATAGGCTATAGTCACTTATAACGACGGTCAAAGATCTACAGATGACAACCTATTATATTGGTAGTCGAGTGAAAATAAAAAAATTGAAATTAAATCAATATCAATAATCAATATTTGCCTGACAGATATGGCTGAGTAATAGCATCGTAAAACAGCAGATTGCAGAACACATTTGAAGAGTTGTTGTGTTTGTAAATATTAGTAAACCAAACAAAGTGCATTCAAAGAACCTTCATGAGCAATCTAACGATAACGGGTTTGCTCTCCCCAAGTTGTCAGTCCCACCATTGATTCAAAAGTAGATATTACAGGCTAGTCTGCAAAACCCAAATTTTTAGAATTTTTTGCATTTCGTAGATCAGTGTCAAGTCGTTTGTTGTGTGTTTCCAAATGGCCTTTTAATTGATTAAACTCCAAGCGCACGGCATTCGCTGTCTCATTGTCTTCGGCCTGTGGTATTCGAATGGTTAATAGGGTTAGACGAACTGAGAGGGTTGAATGAATATTGAATGTCCATGGATGCGATATGCCGCATCAATTCGCAAGTTCTTGCGATGCGAAGGCTTCGAAAGAACTTGCGAATTGTTTCGCATCGCACGTTGTATAGTCATCTGAAAAATCGCAGTATTTCGCACCGCACGTTTCTGGGATGCGGTATCGTATCGCATCGCATCGCATTTTTTTGTGGAAACCCGATGCCCAAGTTTATTGAAAAAGAAGTACTTAGGTAAACTTACCGATATCGACCAGAGGTGGTCGATCTCTGCCTCGTCGTATGCAGAGGTAACATTCTGGAGACCGCATGGAGCCATGGTTCAAGTCTGCTGGGAGCCCAGTGGGTGTCGATTCTAAGACCTCGAAACCCTCGGGGACAGTTTCTTCTAAGCCGGGGAATATCACTCCTGTAACAAAGAAAGATTTAATGTAAATGATATTCATTTTACAAATAGATGTTAAAAAACACACAATTCAACGCACGACAATTGTCTCTGAGGTCGGTGTTTCATAGTAGACTACCTATCATGAGAAGAAAGGGCGAAACAAACTCAGAGGTACTCCAGTAAACATGTAATGGTCAAATCATATGAGCACCATGCAGATTCGTGTCTGAGATGGTGTTTTGAGAAAAACACACAGATTAGAGTGAACGTCCCAGTCAGTACAAATATTTGTCAGTATTCATGTAGCTCAAATCAGGACTACTAAGAAGCTCAACGACTTGACGAACAATACCAAAGAAAGGACTGTGTAGTTGTGGTCCTCAAATAGCATTGCTTAAGATGAAAGCGATAATTAGAAACATGAACAATCAGAATTAGGTGGATTTTGACGTAATAATTTGACTAAGTTTAATAAAGTGAACTAGCCAATATTCACAAATACCATTTCCTTGACTTAAAAATGTTCCCATACACTTAAAACAAAATAAACAAAAAATATTAATTCAGCGCCATCTAGCGAGAATATCTCCACATTCCGACTTGTAGCTTTCATTTTATGAGTGGGAGTCTTTGCCAGTCTGGTCTGTGTTCCTAACTCCTTTAGCCAAACCATCAAAGTGAGACTGAACAGGCGCATTTGGAACACGTTCGCTCCATTTTAGACCTCATGTATAGCTTTCCATCAGGCATTATCCAAGTCAATAACGAGTTCCATCGTCCATTCACTCCACATTATTATAGTCCCTAGTCATTTGATGACATCCCATCTAAAAAAAACCGGCCAAGAGCTTGTGGGGCCACGCTCAGTGTAGGGTTTCGTAGTTTTCCGTCCGTCACAATAAGTGTACCCACTTATGAGTTTAAAAAAATGCTTGCATATACGATTATACTACAAACTTAGTCCAGAAATTATTTTGTATTTTTTGTACAAAAACTGTTCTTTTCATCAAGTTCAAAATAATTTTTCTAGAAAGTCCTTATAAAGTTCTACTTTTCAGAATTTTTTCATATTTTCTAAACTTATGGTTCAAAGTTAGAGGGGGGGGACACATTGTTTTTTTACTTTTGGAGCGATTATTTCCGAAATTATTGACATTATCAAAAAATGATTTTAGTAACCCCCTGATATATTGTTGGATAGGTATTTAAAAATTCATTTTTAAATACCTATCCAACAATATATCACACGTTAGGGTTGAAATAAAAAAAAAATCACTTCCCACTTTACATATAGGGGGGCTACCCTAATAAAACATTTTTTTCCAATTTTTATTTTACTTCTTTGTCGGCGTGATTGATATGTCATATTGGTACCAAATTTCAGCTTTCTAGTGCTAACGGTCACAGAGATTAAGCGAGGACGGACAGACGGACAGACAGACAGAGGGACCGACATGGCGAAACTATAAGGGTTCCTAGTTGACTACGGAACCCTAAAAAGGACACAAATAGATAACTATTAAGGTTTGCGTGCCTATGTATGACAGGATTATGTCTGTACTCGCAAATGTATTGACGCCCACGACATACTCGTAATGTAGCTAAACATACCATTGTTCTGAGATGTTCCTACTCCAGTTTTGTACATGGACGCTGAATCATTGGACCAAAATTCCTATTGCGTAATACCGGAAGAAGATACATTTATCAGAGGAATAAAAACTATACCAGGTACCTACATTAAAAATACATAGGTACTAGGACACAGTCCGAAATTGGAAACAAAACAAACTTGCGTGCACGGCGGATTGTGCTTTTATCAGAAAAATGTGGCTAGTTGCTATGAAATAATTCACATAAGAATCTCAATGTTAAATGAAAGTTTTTTTATATATAAAAATTCGATAGCTAAAAGGTCTTTGTTGCCCCAACAGCCTTGACAATGGCTGTACTTCTTTATTGATGTTTTTATGAAACTTTTAGCTCCACTTCCTTCCATTTGACCTTCGTTTATTCGGTATAACATATTATTACTATAATTGGTAAGTAAGTACCTTGTGTTAGGAGCTTGATTTTTTTTTTTATGCTGGAACGCTTAAGCGAATGGGCCGGGCGGTAACATCAATTTGTAACTTGATAACTTTTTGCTTTGAAAACCTGATTTCCCCAAGGAACGAAGGAGTTTCTCGCGAAACTAGATTCGCTTATATCAGTTATTTCGAATTTATGAGCACGTCAGGTAATAAGGCTTTGATATAATCGGCTACACCACACATCAGTTTGTTACACTTCCTTCAAAACATGAGCCTTATTATGTCTTTATATTATATCTCAGCACTTGGGATCCTGGACCTTTGAAGATAATGATACCCCCTAGGCACTTTTCATGGAACGTGGTAACAAGAACACCCTTATGTTGCAACATTTACCCCGATCGGTGGAAAACTATTGCGGCATATAGCAATGATATAGTTATGGTTTTGGAAGGTTTTTCTGGACTGATCCACCAAGGGAGCAAGAACTTAGCAAAGATTATGACTCCCGGATGAACAATAATTTTTTTTTTACGTGTATTTTATGGCTTTTGCCAATAACTTCGCTCTTTTAGTAGACCAATGATTACCGCGATGACCATCAAAAGGTACAGATCTGGCGGAATAGGTCGCACAAGTGTAGTTTTGTATTTGAGAAAAAGTGTTGTAATCGTATCACCACTTTCAGAATTAATCAACTACATCCAAAAAACTTCACCTATTTCAGATCGACCGTGTTTGAAATACGTAACCCTTTAGCAGTCTATAACCTACATGTAACAGTAACGCTACATTTTAACTCGGCTGCGTATAAGTAATGTAAACATTCATTATCTATGACTGGCAGACTAATTAACAATTCATATCCAAAAGAATGCGCGCATGCTCCTTACGTCACACAAACAATGCTGCTTTGTTGACCCGAGTATATCTAGAGGCTTTAGTGGCATTGAACCCAACTTGTAGTTCGATGTATCATCAACCATTGATTTCTTGCCCGAATCCCCATTGATTTGGGGTCAGCGCAACATTTATTTTTTCATAGTTAGTCGTCATCTCAGTAATCACCTCCTTTTTACTACCCGACTAACAAAGCAGGGTTATGTTTCTCGTACGTATCTTGTAAAGCTATGTTTGCAAATTTCTTAATTACCTCGGTGTCGTCCAAATAGCTGGATGGTTTACGACAGAAGGTATCATTAGTTTCTCCAAAACCCATGTCTCCTTGGACAAGTAGGTGTTTTAAAAAATCAAAATGGCAGATTTTTGTTTTTCCTGAAACGGCTCGATGTTTCAATTTAAATAATAATAATAATCCTGTAGTCGGTTTTTATCTTCGTGTTATTTCAGTTTGTCATTATTTTATTGTTTTAGGAAAATTAAAATATCTACAAGAGAATTAAGGTTGCCGTCATAGCCCGAAGAATCGTCAAACTTAAGTGGCAGTGGGCTTTGCTCGCAGATAATGGTAGATGGGTTGATACCTGAAGACACATGGTTAGAAGGCCCCCGTAAGGTGTACTGATGACCTGGGGAGAGTCACGGTAATCTCATGGGTGGGAGACGCACAGGATCAGTCGTTGTGGCTATCACCACTAGTCCAAGTCGCCAAGCTGTCACCAAATGTCCTTGAGGAAGGCCAAATGACGTTGAAGATGTTTTTTTTTAATATTACTCCTACTTCAAACTTAACAGCTATGTTGCTGGGCTGTCTGTTGTGCCACTTCTTCCAGCACTAGAAATTGGTGACAGGTATTTTAGGGGACCTCCATTATTTGAATCTCGTTCAAAAAGTTCTGATTCTCAGACGGGCCATCAATCTACATTTCAAATCTTTCCCCACGAAATTTAGTTCAATATATCAATAGTGTCAATACTGAGAATGAGCACAGACAGGGGGGTCAAATGAATGTGGTCCTTTGTTAAGCAATCAAGACGGGTACTGAGTAATGTGAAGCGGGTAACAAAGAGGAAATATATTGAGATTGATTGATTTTGAAACAGCGCTGCAATAGTAGTTAATAACTGCTAGTGTATGCTGTGTATTGATGCATTTAGTAACAGAATCAATGGCGCGCATTGCTGGGCGCTTCAGGCTTGAAAGACTTGGTTGCGATAGCTCGAAAATTATAACCTATATTAGGGACGCATCCCTAGAATGCAAAGGACAACCGAAGAAACACGGGTGGGATTTAGTTGGCAAAATCAGACACTAACCTCTCGCTCTAACCAGAGCAAAGGACTTACCATGATGTATTAAAATGTCAGTCGTTCAAGCGATAAAGAGGGATAAAGCTAATCTATACATACTACATATATATAAATAAAATTGGAGTGTCTGTTTGTAATATTGAAATAACTACTTTTTACTACATGCATATGAATATTATTATATACGGTGCATACACCAAAATAACATTTTTTACATTTTTTGTCTGTCTGTTTGTCCGGGCTAACCTCTGAAATGGCTGGACCGATTTTGAGGGAACTTTTTTTGGCAGGTAGCTGATGTAATAAAGAGTAACATAGGCTACTTTTATTTTAGAAAAAATAAATTCAAAATTCTGTAGTCCACGCGAACGAAGTCGCGGGCACAGCTAGTACACTCTATAAAAGGTGTAAAGGACAGCCCTCACACATTTTTTTTTATGGTGGGAAAAAATCATCTAATGATATTCCCCGCTCTTGGGCGGAGCGGGAGATAGTGTCAGACTCTTACTGACTAAAAGACCGAAAAACAGTGCTGGGAAGGGACCAAACTTAATATTATTGTAACCATTTCAGCAACAAATACACAATGTATTTCAAAGGTTAATAGTCCCCTTCTTAAACTGAATCGCGTACAATTTCCGTCACGGATCTTGAGTGCTGGCTAGCAAGTTGCGCAGAAGTCAAATATTCGGTCGCTTTAGTGGTGCGAAGTGAGACGCGGAGGCGTAGAGTGTAAGTGATTGACTCGCCGCGCCTACGCGTCATAGACGTCACTCCTGATTCGTTCCCTGCGTTGCTGCATGTATCTAACAACGAAGACGATTGACTCGCCAATATATGAAATGCGCAAAGCAAATTTTGACCATTTTACACTGAGAGAGTTTTAATTTGGAATTTAGGGCAAGTTCTGTTTAATATGTAATTAATTTGTTTCTGTAACAGGCAATAACACGCATATTTTGATGAATAAACCCTAGTATTAAATGTATGATCCTTTATATTTTTTGTAATATTGCATGGAGCTCGAAAACGCGCTAACTGAAGTCAATTGGGATATTGTAGGCTTGTCAGAGGTTAGGAGAAACGGTGAAGAGACCATAGATCGACAGAATACCATATTCTACTACAATGGACAGAATGCAGGACTCTATGGGGTGGGATTTTTAGTTGCTAGAAAATGGAAAAACAATATTTTGGAATTTATTTCTTACTCTGATAGGATAGCAGTTTTAAAATTTAAAATTTCGAACAAACAAACATTATCCTTAATCCAAGTGTACGCTCCTACGACAAACCATCCAGACGACGAAATAGAAGATTTCTACGATCTTCTCAACAAAGCCTGCGACGAACATCGAAGCACTTGGAACCTGGTACTGGGTGACTTTAACGCCAAGCTTGGATTAAGGCAAGATTTAGATAACCACAATATTTTGGGTCCACACGGTCTCGGAGTCCGTAATGAACGTGGAACACGCCTTCTTCAATTCGCTTTTGGTCAAAACTTATATGTAGGTAACAGCTTCTACTACAAAAAGCCTCACAGGCGATGGACTTGGATATCTCCCAATAACCAAATTAAAAACGAAATAGATTACATTCTTACCTCTAATAAACAAATCATTAAAAATATCCATATCATAAATCAATTTAAATTTAACTCTGACCATAGACCTGTTCGCGCAATTATAAAACTAGATACGAAAATCAACCGGCAACAATTCATGAAAAACCAAATTAGAAAATTAAGTAAACAATCACTTATGCTAGGTCATAAACAATTTAAACTAGAACTAAGAAACAGTTTCGATTTACTTGACAAAGTTTTGGAAGAAAAAAGTGTTCAACAACAATATGATGAAATAGTACAGAGTTTAACTAAAGCCAACAAAGCAGTTAGGCAAATCAAAATAAAAAGTAAAAAGTTATCAGATGACACTATAAAATTAATAGAACAAAGATTAGAAATGAGTAAAGTTAATAGAGATTTAGAATACAGACTTAAAGATAAAGAGGTTAAACGTAGTATCAGGAAAGACATTAGGAATTACAACAATAGACTAGTCCAAAATGCATTAGAAAACAATTGTTCCCTAAAAACTGCTAAGCAGGGTATTTCAAATAAGAAGTCGTGGATCACACATTTAAAAGACGGCAATGGGAACAAGCAAACAAATAGAGCAAAAGTGCTAGAAATATGTACAACATTTTATAAGTCTCTCTACTCTGATAAGACACAATTGGAAGAAATACCCGATTATTGCTGCTCTGATAGTATACCGCCTATTACTGGTTACGAAGTTCATGTAGCCCTCAGCAAAATGAAAAATAATAGATCTTGTGGCGAAGACGGTATAAGTACAGAGTCATTGAAAATAGGCGAGCCCATTCTCCTCCATTATTTAACCCAATTATTTAACAATATTTTGCAATCAGGTACCTTCCCGAAGGATTTTTGCCATTCTAATATCATTCTTCTTCACAAAAAAAGCGACAAGTTTGACATAAACAACTACAGGCCAATTAGTTTAATTTCACACATTTATAAAATATTTATAAAAATTATCGAAAATCGTATATCCGGCGAATTAGACAAACAGCAACCGCCTGAGCAAGCAGGTTTCCGCCCTGGCCTCTCCACGACGGACCACCTTCACGCAGTCAACCAATTAATAGAAAAACACCAAGAATTCAAGATCCCACTCCACTTGGCGTTTGTTGACTATTCTAAAGCATTCGACAGCATTACACACACTGCCATTTTTGACGCTCTAAGCAGGCAACAAATAGATCCCACTTACATTGACCTGTTACGGATAATTTATAAAAATAGTACCGCCGCAATCAAATTAGAAACCACAGGTCAAAAATTTAATATAGAAAAAGGAGTCAAACAGGGCGACCCGTTGTCTCCGAAATTGTTTACCTAGAAAAAATTTTCAGAAGATTGGCAGCCGATTGGAGGGAGAGAGGCATCGTCGTTGGCGAGACGAGGTTAACAAACCAAAAGTCATACAAGTACACGGGGAGACTATACAACATGTCCAGGAATACCTTTACTTGGGTCAAGTAGTCTCTTTCCAGGCGAGGCAAGACAAAGAGATCGCAAGACGGACTGAAAACGCCTGGAGGAGCTACTGGTCCATGAAAGACCTATTCAAGGGTGAATTGCCCATGGCACTAAAGCAAAAACTCATGGACATGTGTATTCTCCCCGTTCTAACCTATGGTGCACAAACTTGGTCTTTGACTAACATCCAGAAGTCCAAACTTAAGGTTTGCCAACGAGCAATGGAGCGCAGTATACTAGGTGTTAAATTAACGGATCGAGTTCGAAACACTATACTGCGCTCCAAAACCAAAATAGTCGATGTGGCTCAAAAGGCTGCCAAACTGAAGTGGGACTGGGCAGAACACGTCTGCCGTATGCCCGACAAACTGTGGGCCAAAGTAGCACAAAGTTGGTGCCCTGAAACAGTGCGTCGGGGTCGCGGTAGACCACGAAGGAGATGGCGCGATGAACTAGACAGATTCCACCAGAACTGGCAAGAAGAAGCCCGGGCGCGCGAAAAATGGAAGGAGTGGAGGGAGGCCTTTGCCCAGGAGTGGGACAGAACAGGCTAACAAATAAATAAAAATAAATAAATTGCATAGAGATAACCACTCGATGTGTAACCTGTTTGTAAGTAAAAACTATTTAATTGTTTGTCACAAATCGGGCAAATTTATTTATTGTAAATTATAATACAAAAACAATAAATTACTACTTGTGTAGATAGTTTTTATAACATTGTTAGCAAGCTATACTCAATCTGTTTAGGTAATCAACTTAACGTAAACAATATTTTAAATGCAAAGAGCATTTAAAATAAATCGAAGATTATTTAAATTTTGTTAATTAAACATTTTTAGATAAAATTATAATTTTTTTTTTTAGATATAAGTCATGTTAAGATTGTTTACATTTAGTTAACTACGTACTTATACAGAAGGAGTATAGTTTCATGATCAATACATAATTATAACATAATGTCGAAAGTATCTACCTAGCTAGGCTATAGAAAAACGTACTACATTCAATGTTTACCTGATCGCTAATATTAATAGTACAATCGCACACCTGTCCGTAGTGTATATTATCATATCAAAACATAATGGATTATGCGTGTACTGTCAACAAAAGTCATCAGTGTCAGGGTAATATAAACGAGTTTTGTGTGTGCCAAGTACGAACGTGTGTGCAAAGTTACTTGTATCTTGGGCCTCGTAATTTGACAGACTTTGGTTATTCATGAGATATTTTCTACGAAAAAGGACCATGGTCTTTGTACTTCTTTCGTCTCTACTGACTTTATTCGACGCAGGTAATACAATACAACGGCAACAACACAAACTAATAAGAAAAGTGCTCGAACTGACAGGGTCGCCAACTCAGCTGGGCGTCAGACACCCAACGCTAGTTTTCAGCTGGCAGAATCGATATTAACAGAATAGGATGTCAGGGGCTACCATTGAGTAGTCCCCTGCAAATAAAAATAAATATTTAAAATATCCCAATCCCGCAAACCCGGGATACGCGGGATTGCTGACTGATGGCTGATTGAATTCCTTAATCGTGGAATTCGTCCCAGTCGTAGTCAAATTGGCCAGCAAAGAGGTAGTCAAGGATTTTATTTATTACCTGCACATCGAACTTTTTTGCTGACTGTACCTATTAAGTATATTGTTTATAATACTAAATGACGTTGATTCATAAGGATGAATATACCTATTACGCTCTTGCCTTATCTTAATTAACAATCTAGAAAAATTGTTTAATGAAGTTATGAGGCATATCAGGGGTTTTTATTTTTAACAGATTTAAATTAATGTTTATAGTAAAACATACATACACGACGTAATTTTATGTTTCTCTGGTAATTAATATATGTTTGTTTATCAGTTTATACAATTTTAGTAAATCTTGTGTATGTAGCCAGTATGTTTATCTTAGGATTAGAAATAAATGGTTATGTAATAAAAATGTTGGCAAGTTTGCAAAAACTGCAAATGCTTTGTCTAAAACCGGCCAAGTGCGAGTCGGACTCGCCCATGAAGGGTTCCGTAGCAGCAAGTAACATAATATTAAAGTTCTTGTAATGTGTTGTAACTTTGATCGATGTTTTAATAATAGTGTATTTTTTTCGGTTTATGACGTATTAAAAAAAAAACTACTTACTGGATTTCGTTCAAACCAATTTTCGTTGGTAGTTTTTATAGAAATGTACATCATATATTTTTTTTAGTTTTATCATTCTCTTATCTTAGAAGTTAGAGGGGGGGGACACACATTTTACCACTTTGGAAGTGTCTCTCGCGCAAACTATTCAGTTTAGAAAAAAATGATGTTAGAAACCTCAGTATCATTTTTGAAGACCTATCCATAGATACCCCACACGCATGGGTTTGATGAAAAAAAAAAATTTTGAGTTTCAGTTCTATGTATGGGGACCCCCAAAATTTATTGCTTTTTTTCTATTTTTGTGTGAAAATCTTAATGCGGTTCACAGAATACATCTACTTACAAAGTTTCAACAGTATAGCTCTTATAGTTTCGGAAAAAAGTGGCTGTGACATACGGACGGACGGACGGACAGACAGACAGACAGACAGACAGACAGACAGACAGACAGACAGACAGACAGACAGACAGACAGACAGACAGACAGACATGACGAATCTATAAGGGTTCCGTTTTTTGCCATTTGGCTACGGAACCCTAAAAATGAGTTTCTACTTACTAGGTATTTGTACATATTTAAATATGATTTGTACATTAATTAAAATCTGACGGTTCACATATGTTTTGACCATTACATGTTTGCTGAATAGACTTTAAAAGAGACTTTGGCCTTTGAATGTTTTGGTGTTTCTTCTCAGGGTAGTTAGCTAGGAAACCTAGATTTCACATAGTTTCAAAAAAATCACATACAAAAGTTTTTTAAAAGCCTATTTGCAAAATAAGTAAATATTTTGTATAATATTACACTGTTTCTGTAATTATGAAAAAAAAAGTGTAAAATAATTTTCAATATAGGTAGAAAATAATAATAATGAACTAAAAATATTAATATCATTGTGAAAAAAGCGTGGGGTGCTCGATTTACGAAAAATATGGCACAAAGCGCCCCACGCTTTTCTCACAATGATATTAATATTTTTAGTTCATTATTATTATTTTCTACCTATATTGAAAATTATTTTACACTTTTTAGTTAGATATGCTATGAAAGCGTGTTTTTTTTAGTTTTTTTTTTTTTCAAACTGTATTTTTTTAGTGTTGTCTTTTTTAAATGTGGAAATTACTTGTTTAATATAATATGTGGAACACCCCCAAAACACGAATGTACACTTTATTTGTGAAAATGACCTGTTTAACTAACACAACTTTGTTTAATGTCTGTAGATCATAAATAATAATAACAAGCAGTCATTTGAATTAATAGTTTATAATTTCATGTAAACCAATAATCATTTTCAATAGTAAAGGCATCATAAATCAGGTTGATGTCCAGTTTCTTGATAAGGAAAGTGTCCTAGATGCAGCATAATGGAGATATAACCAGTTTCGTTCATTAGGCGACAAATCAGCACATTACTGCTTTACCTCATGAACTTGTTATATACTTTCACAAAATAATAATACTTATTTTCTTAACATTTAAGTGAATTTTTGTATGTTTCCCTAAATGGAATCGTTATGAGTTGCAAGGATATGGTAGGTCAAGGTAGACTGGTTTTTTTTAATGTTTTTGGCCAAATAAGTGTCAGTAACACTCTGTAGTGCACAGTCCTTATCAATGTACTGAAAAATTGATTAAGTATAAAAATATTGGAGCATGGGTATTAGTTATGATAAAGCGAGCTATAATGTATTTTATTTGATGGATAAAATCTTGATTCAATGATGTCATTTTTCTCAGAAACTGAGTTTTTCAACTAGAAAAGTCTAAATTATTATTATTGATATATTTTTAGAGCAATTTAATTTAAACTAGCTAGTGCTCGTGACTTCGTTCATGTAAGACTAAAAACAATTATATTATATGTTAATACATGTGTCACATATTATACGTTATATAATGATATGTATACATAATGCCATTTGGTTGTGGCCCACATTTGAACCCCTTTTTTTTGCATACAATTTAATGTTAAGGTAATAAAATATTTTCACAGAATGTGCAATGACTGATTTGTGCCAATAAATAACACAATTACACATATACTGCGCACCCAAGTATCTGTTACTCGAAGCAACCATGACACTTGATACCTGACCACAAACCTTAGCTGTGTGACAAGACATTCAGGAATTCATTATAACTGGATTATGCAAAAGATATTGATACTAAGTAATAAAATGACAATAGTATAACACCATTGTTGTACTATATAGTGATTCATAACATGTTACATTAAATACTGCAGCATATTGAATACAAAGTTTTACGAAGTGCTTGTTCCGTATAAGTGCAGCGTAATGCTCAGGATGTCCACCAGATAAATCTTAATAATTATGCTGGAATGTATGGAACATGACCAAAATGACAATACATAATTGACCTAGAGAATCAATTACGCAAAGTATGAAGTTGGACTTCAATAATTAATGATTTCCTCGTTGACCTTACCGTATGCTATATTCGGTGCAAATTGACAGCAATGTGTTAAGTTGTATGTAAATAAATGGCATTAGTTTAGCAGAAAAGTTGTGATGAGAATATGAATTTGATTTTATCTTTGTTAAAAGTGTGTTCTCATTTAAAAATCAAAAAATCCAGCTATGTGAAAGATAATTTACATGATTAGTATGCAGGGATATCTTTACCACATAAATGTGGATATTTAATTAATTCATTAAAACCCAACTCATTGTCTATCTATTGTGTCTCTAATTACAGTATTTGAAAGGTTGAGTTAGTCAGTTTTATTTTTATCTTACCTGTTATTGACTGATAATAATAAATATTTAATTCATTAAACCCCAAGCGAACGCCGGCGTTCGCGCATCTATTGTCTTTCAATTGTGTCTGTCATTATCACGATTGACAGGTTAATAATAATACCTAAATTATTTGAAAAAAAAAACAGGTTATATCATAGTAAACAAGTTGAATTACCCTACACATGTTGAAATAATCTCAAAGAATAAGTTTGCCAAACATTTATTACTGAATAAATGTATAATTTAAAAAATGAAGTGCCGGTGTTTTTTCCTATTCTCTTTTTAACAGTAAAGTATTTTTAGTATGAAACTGATAAAACCCATAGTATGTCTGCCGCGCAGTTTTATCACAGATAACATAACAGTGTATTTTTGGTATGTTAGTCAATATCACATTTGTATCTAAAAATCCCAACAATAAGTATTGATTCCAATGGTCCACTCAAGGTTTGGTACATTTGAAATTATAAACAGATGAATTATTAATATGGAAAACCCAGAAACAAAAATTGAATCCCCCATAAGGCTTATTTACATGATATCAGTCCCACTGAAGTTAACTTATGTGCATACAAAAATCAATATTTGAATGACAAATACAAAAAATACCAGTACTATTTTAGACTGAGATTCAAATCAGAATAATGAGATATGATTCAGAAAAAAACTTACCAATGTCAGTGATAGGTGGTTTAGTACTGTATCCCTTCAGGTGTCCAGAGTCGGAATCATCAAGTAATTCCGGTTTCTCCGGTAATCCAGCGATCACAAAGTAATCGGCGACTTTCCGCTCATCCATGTTTTACAATATTATATACGAGTACCTACGATAAAAAAGTCGTGGTCACGCTTATGTCAGCATTAAAAGGAAAATAAAAACAACTTGAACTTTTAAGGTTAACGAACATGTATCACATCATGTACTCTTGTAAACAGACCAGTTTATATAACACAGAGATACGTAAAATAAAAATAAAAAATGTACTAATAACATGAAACCTTTGAAGTGAACTTACAGTTTATTGCTACAGTTAACAATTTGAGCATGAACGCGTCACACATCGTTTTACGTAAATATTTTTATTTATAGATTTATTGCGTTGCCATTTATAATCACTTCTAAGACTACACAGGGATGCACTTGAAAATTATTCGTTTTTATTGAGACTTTTACAAAACGTCATTTTGTCCGACAGTCCGACAACAATCAGCCATAGACAATTTTTTGTTTCATATTTTTCATAGAGAATGGTACTAGACGTAGGCGGGCAAACTTCAGCCTAAGAATGACGAAGCATTTGTCTTCATGTCTAATGATTACCTTTCTAACATTTATAAAGTACTAAAAAGTAAGCTATTTGTAAATATTAGGAGGGAATTATCTTTAATCGAATTCATTATGTACATTTTGTTCAAAATAGGATATATTAGCGCATAGACAATGACATTTATAAAGCCTCTTGTACACGATTGTATATTATCTAAAAAGGTACTTTTTATTTCCATGCAGGTAAATAGAACCAATGCCAGTTCAGCAAATTGTAACAGGACCAATTTTATTTTCAAACTGTTCAGGGACCCACACAAATATACACAGAACCTATCATCCATACATATATTACTATATTCTTTACATCCATAATAGTCAAGCCGTTTGGGAGGCGATAAGTGACACACGTACAGAAGAATGATGTATTTAAAGATATTTTGGTTTTACATTATTAGAAGAGAAAAAGGGTTTCTTGATTGTAGGTATCAAGAGATTTGATAAATGAAACTCCGAAATGTTACAAATGAATTTAATAACAATTATACATCAATGACAATTTCTTTTAGTGCTTTAGTTGACGGTGCTATGCTATCATTTAATTCCACTGCATCAGTGCTATTGCTAATTTGTGCTCCTGCCATTAAAAGACTAATAGCACCTTCTAACTCACTCACTCTCTTACAAACTTCTATTTCTTCTTGTATCTCTTGCATTAAAGAAGTGTAGAGCCACAAATTGAGTTCAGAAAAGAATTTAACTTGACTTTCAAAGACGTCCACAAAAACATTGGCTGCATCTATTATCACTCTGGTAAACCTAGTCTCTCCTAGATTTTTCTTAAAATATTTGAGTAATGTTCCTATGTCTTTTTCATTTAGTCCATCCATTGCAACATGGAGAACCTTTCTTCTTAACATTTCTTGAATTAAAGCTGCAGTCCTCTCTGGAAACTTAGTAGCTATATAAGTTTTTAGGACAGCTGACAGAGCTTTGGTGAACTCCATTTTTCTGAGGAACTTATCAAATTCTGGCCCTTTAGCTGCTTTGGATTGTCCTTTCTTATTATTGCTTTTGTCTGGAACTTCTTCCACAATTGAGGATTGGACATGGTCTGGTGCAAACTTGAATAAACCTTTTTTCTCATCAGATTGTTTTGCGGGCTTCTCCCTTTTTCTTATTGATATGATGCCATCAATCATACCAACTGCTAGAGTATCATCGTGTTTGGATATAGCCATGCTCAGTACTGCATTAGGAAAATCAATGTTATGCACAACTTTGAAGGTGGAGATGTCATAGATCTTAACATGTCTGTCTAATGAGGCGGACATCAATCTGCTGTTGTTACTGGCTAATCGTAAAGTTGTTACAGTTTTATGATGTTGAGAAATATTCGCTAACTGTTTGCCTCCATTAAATATGTCCCAAACTTTGATTTCTGTGCCGCCAGCGCTTATGAATATACCTCCAGAAGGTAGGAAAAGTGTTGATTCTACTGGACTGCCATGATTGACCGACAAGACAACCTCATTAGACCTACAATCATACAGTTTGACTGCATGATCATAACCTCCTGATAAAATAATATCAGGAGAGATAGGGCTAGCGGCTCCTGCTCTTACATAATCCGAGTGTTCCGTAAAACTTGCAATTTTCTCTTCTGTTGCTATGTCCCATAGACAAACTGATTTATCATCTGAGTAACTGAGGATTTTGATTTGGTCTTTTGTGAAGAAAGTTCTGTGGACCTGAAATCACCATGAACTTAATTAGTTTAATGAAACTTTAGTTATTAGCCAACTGATTGTAAGTATTAATTAACCCGTTGTATGGCCAGAACGCGGATCCACGCTGGACACAAAAAATTTTTAATTGTGTCTCTAAATACGGCATACAAAAGGTTAAACAATAAAGAAATCTCTAAATACTCTGTTTGTTTTTTATCTGACTCTGTATTTATTTTAGATAGATTTTTACTACAAATTCTAATATTAACTTGGATGTTTCAAATTTTTTTTTATTATTATTATTTTATTAAGTAAATTTATTGTGCTAATAATAATATTATCTGTATGTATGTATTGGGACTTGATGGCATTTTGTGAATGTAGTGAAATATTAATATGTATGTTATTAATATTAACTTACAGGGCCAGTATGTCCAGTAAATACTCGAAGTACATTCTTAGACTGTACATCAAACAATTTAACAGCTCCATCTTCACTGCCAGCTGCCAGGAGTCTGCCATCACCTCTAAAAGAAGCCCCATAAGCTGCTTCTTTAAATTTGGAGATGTTCTTCGTAACTACTTTAGTGATGGGATCATAAATCTGAAAAATAAGACCACATAAACAATTTTTAGTAAAATTCAATTTATTTTATTTCTGTGAAGTTTTATAAAAAACTAAAATAAACTATTATTTATAGTTAAATGTGTCAAAAGTGATGTATTAAGCGGGAACAGTAGAGAGCTGCAGACAGTGACATATTTTGTGTGACACACAAGCACTCGGCCAGTGCACTGACTGTGCCTGATCAATATGCTAAGCATTGCTGTAAGGTAGAATGTAAAAATAAATTATATTGTCTAAATTAACACTAATTCAAACAATAATTAATATTGTCATTGCGCATGGTTCACCCTTTGTGCGTATGCATATTTTGCAAAATTTATAGTGCATATAATCTAATGTCTAGTCATTAGTCGCCCAATTAAATTGCTCTGTGTAATAAGACTGCCCTTTGTACACTCATTCTTTTGTAAATGTTTGTTCTGTAATAATCTAAGGTGTGTAATAAATAAATAAATAAAATATGAAACCCAGCAAGTTCTGGGCACTGGCAACGTTGTTAAATATATTTTCATTACATGTACTCAAGTCACAAATCAAAAGATGAAACAATAGTCAACAACTGACCTGCACTCTGACTGAACAGGTTGCCGCGAAATAATACGGTTCCACTGGGCTGAAGTCCAAATAATCTATAGCACCAAACTCTTTCACTAGCACTGGTGACTGTAAACAAAAATAAAAATTAGTTCAATTATTTTAACACACCCAAAAATAATTAAAATGAGTGCCATTACCCCTAATTTCTTCCAGTATATATTATCCTCTGTAACAACAGAAGCTGGCTTTTGATACACAGCCTTGCTTGTTTTCTTGAAAGGGTAAGATATATGTGCCATGTTTATATTAGTTTTGTCACTTATCAAACTATTATTATCACTTAATTTACGAAATTAAAACACAATTTGCGCAAAAACATTCTCAATTCCACGTTGTTTTGAAACTTTTGACAGTGACAGACACAGATAATATACAACACGTGCAACTGACATTAATAAAGGCTTACCCAAAGAGTACAGTTTTTGATAAAGCAACAATAATATTTTTTATTATAGCAACAATAACATCCTGAAATAATGTCGAAATATATTTCTATTTATTTAGAACTTTAGTGTTAAAAAACCAAGGATCCTCATTTTATCTTCTTACTGCCTCAGTAAAGTTTACCAAGAAGTTAAAAGAACTCGAAACATTTGCTGCCAAATATTACGAAAATTATATTGCAATTCATGAAAGTGAGTGAGCTTTACTAGTGGTCACAGAGTACTTTGTAACATACTGAAACACTATTTTTTACTTTTTTTAGGTTGAACGTGTATATCACCCTGTGGCAGCGTGTGTGTCTGACAGAGCGTTCAGTTGCGATCGAACATTTGTTCGGGTAACCGGTGACTATAGTTTCCACAACGCTCATTGGCACGAAGTACTGCCAGCATGTCAAAGCGCAAAATTATACATCAGTTACACTTGAAATTGTATAAGTTTTTATACTTTGATCTGTCTAGAAAAGACAACAAATTTTAAAAGATAGAAGATTTTTGTGAAAGGTCTGAAATGCAACAATTATTAAATTCGATTTTATATAATTCTTTACTTTAAAAAAAAAGTTAAATACAAAAAAGACACCTGGTTTTCAAGTAAGGTGAGTACGGGCAGCCGCTACATTATAGTAAATATAAGTTATAGCTCCATATAATGTATAGAAAATAAATATAATAATAACTAGAATAATAATAACTTCTTTAGAAAATAAGGTTTCGGAGAATTGCGTGTTTCTGCTCCATTTCCAATGGAATGCGATTAAAAACTTTTGGGGTATTCTAAAAAATTGCATTGCCTCGACAACATAGGAGAAATTATGACTGAATCACAAAATTTAATATTTGAAGGCTTGAATAGCTTTGAGAGTAAAACGTAAAATCATGTATAAAATTGAGTCTTAGAAAATTTTATCATTAATCTAGGCAACATAAGTGAGAGCGAAGCCGACAAGTATGATAGTGGCAGTTATAGTTTTTATGAGGATATAGCAAATAAACAATAATTTCTTGATTGTATTGTTTATTTATTATTTATTTAATATAATCTTTATTGTACATCAAATAAACAAAAACACAGGACAAACATTTAAAAGAATAAGTGCACAATGGGTTAATGGGATAAGGTGTTATTATATATTTTTAATATAGACAATTGGTGCCCATGTCGACGGTAAAATTTTGCTAATAATTATCGAAAGTGAACTAGAGTTATTAAAATTATATGGTAGATAAACCTAGTTGAATTCAGTAAAGAAGTTCTTGGGTTAGTAGGGGACTGTAACAACAAAAAATAAAAACTAAACAAAATAATTATTAAATTACTTAAGCAATATAATAATAAAATCCTATTAAGAAGTACAACATTATTGATTATTCGTAATTTTTAATAAGCTAACTATCGACTTTCAATGTCATGCAGACTGTGACAGTGTCTTAGATAGATACGTGTTTATCCTAACTAATATTATAAATGTGAAAGTGTGGATGTTTAGATGTTAGTTACTTAATCTTAATAGAACGTTAACTTTCTTTCTCTGAAATTCGTGAAATGACCAACTCTTTAACAAAGGCTACCCACTGACCAATAATTGAGATATTTATTTACAATTAATATTTGAGATGGAAAAAAGCATCTTTTATTGTTGTAGAAAACTTCGAGGAATAGTGTACTCTACCAGTGGACAACGACAGTACTCTGTGACAACGACTAACGTAACGATATGATCAGCCATATTTGACTATATGTGTTTACATTACATAGCAAACATAGTTATTAAAAAAATTTGACATTATTTTAAATTATTATTTTTAAAATTTAATTTAGCGAATTGGAACTTTTGGAGTTGGCAGTACTGCACTGCATCCATCCATAATTCCATAGACAGTTTACCGTAGACAACTGCACCTACTCTCTCTTATCTGTGAACTGCACTGTCTGTGTGCTAATGTCAGAGATGTGCCGTAACAAAAATACAAATAATTTTTAAGTTATTACTATTTTTTAAAGTAGACTGTGCAAAAGAAGTCATCCAAAATGTTTAAATTACTCAGCCGCCATGGACGTCCTCGAAGTGCTGTTATAAATTTCATCTCTGAAAAATGCTTTGAGGTTAGAAAAGCTAAGGTTTATTACGTATATTCTTCAGCTGGATCCGTAAGATTTGCTTCTACTGGTGGGAGCGATGCAGGTAAAACGGCAACCATATTGGACAGCATACCGGAGGCGCCGCCAGTACCAGATCCTTCGACACTTGTTGACTTGACTGAAACTGTTCAAACAATAGCTGCAAATGGCGAGCCTACCTTTGCCAGTTTAGGTCTTGGAGGCTGGTCTCCTGTGGGCATGGTTCAAAATTGCTTGGAGTACTTACACATATCTCTGGATGTACCCTGGTGGGGAGCAATCCTCATTGGGACTGTCTGTGTTCGTTTAGTTATGTTCCCGCTAGTCATAATGTCACAAAGAAATACAGCGGTCATGAACAATAACCTGCCAGAAATACAACTTCTTCAAATGAAGATGACTGAAGCTAGACAGACGGGTAATCAGCTTGAAGCTGCTCGGTATGCCCAAGAGATGATGGGATTTATGAAAGAGAGAGGCTTAAATCCATTGAAGAACATGTTAGTTCCTTTAGCACAGGCCCCTCTTTTTATTTCATTTTTCATGGGATTAAGAGGGATGGCAAACTGCCCTGTAGAGAGTATGACTTATGGTGGTTTGGCATGGTTTATGGATTTAACTGTACCTGATCAATATTTCATACTGCCACTTATAACCAGTGCGACAATGTGGGCAACTATAGAATTGGGTGTCGACGGAGGTCGTCTTGAAGCACAAAACATGGTAATGATGAGGTACTTCCTTAGAGCGATTCCAGTTATCATGATTCCGTTCACAATCAATTTCCCGGGTGCCATTTTAGTTTACTGGTGTTCTACAAACTTCATATCCCTTATACAAGTTGGTTTACTTAAAGTACCGGCTGTTAGAGATTATTTCAAGATTCCTAAATTGATCAAACATACGCCAGACACTTTACCAATGAAGAAAAAGGGTTTCGTCGAGGGAGCCAAAGATTCATGGACAAACATGAAGATATCAAAAGAATTAGCAGAACGACAAAGGATAGATGAAATGATTTTCACCAGAGCCGGCAAAGGACCTCTTCAGAAAACATATAAGTTTGACCCAACAAAGTTATCAAATGTACAAGCGAAAACCAAGTAGGGTTTTTTGATAAATATTTTTTTAGTGTAGATTATTCTGTATTAAATATTATGTAAAGTAAGAAGTTGCAGTTTTGTAATTAATAATTTGTTATTGATGACATAAACATACTAAATATTGTGTACCCTGCATTTAAGGGCTGGTTTAAAAAAACAGTTATTAAATTAATTTACTTTATTATATTTTGTTGGAGTTCTTTTTTCATTCAGTTTTGTATTTTTTTTAAATTCATGTGCCTAGCCTTGAGCTAAGTAAGAGCATGCACGAGCGGCTTGTCAATGGAAGAAGTAACTGCAGCCATCAACCTACAGTGATATTTGACACATGACGGCTGCCGCTGATCTTCAAAATTAGGATGTTGATGGCTGCAATTTTGCCTGCCATTAGTGACAAGTCACTCATGTGTACTAGCTCTTAATGAGACCAGACAGATCTACCTCTTTATTAACCCCAGCGAAGCCTATTAAAATAAATGTAACGCTTCATTATGAACACAATAATCAGTCTTTAATTTTCCTACTATTGGGACACAGGCCTCCTAAAAAAAAAAACGGAATATATCTATCTTTCTCAATCACAGGGAGTTGTCTGTAATCCACCACGTGGGCCCCATGCAGATTAGTAGGTGACACGTCAAGTTTTGGAGTTTTCAGTTCTAAGACATTTCATCATCATCATTTCAGCCAATAGACGTCCACTGTTAGACTCAGGTTGCCCCAAGTTTCCTGTGTGTCTCGCATCAATACAATTCCTGCAACCTTTACCAGATCATCGGTACGCCTTATTGGAGGCCTTCCAACGTTGCGTCCTCCTGAGGATATCTTCATTTGTAATTCGATCACGCGAGGGACTCCGAGCATAGCCCTTTCCATAGCCCTTTGGGTGACTTTAAGCCTTCTGATGACGCCCATCGTGAGTGACCTTTACTCACGATGTTTTCTTCATTCGGAGAAAGAGTAGTTCTAAAAAACAAAGTGATCTACCTGGGTTGCAATTCGAAGCTACAATTTGCTCCTCATAAGGTGGGGCCGTAAGTAATGTTCCTGCAGTACCTGTAGAACTATTGTATGTACGTAATATTATGTAACAGATTTATAATTCGGACTTTTTCGATTGACTAGCTGGGTTTGAACTTGCGACCTACAATTCGTAATTCCGGGGCGGTCAAAACATATTATTTACTCGTAATTGAGACAGTGATGGCCAGCCAAAACCATCTTTTTTATTTTAGGAGGGAAATCATCCAATGACTTCTCCCGCCCTTGGGCGGAGCAGGACTTTTACTGACTAAAATCCAGTCCTAAGTTCCCTCGTTGCTTTGCATTAGTAGAAGTAGTAGTAGAAGTAAATCCATGGCACCAGTAGGTTATAACCCTACTGGGCCCCCTACGATAGCCAAGACCAGAATATCTTCAGAAGCTTTTACTTCAATATGTATTTTACTTGTAGTGGCGTTCCAATCGGCGAACACTAGAAGCTCTCCGTGAGCTTTGCTTGGTTATAGTTCGTCGCACGTATGGTAAGATGGCAGCACTCGTTACATATTCTGAATTCAATCTTGTTTTTATCGAAAATGAAGTCAGAGTGAGAGGTTTTAAATTTGGTTTGAGCCGATCAAAGTCAGAGGTGGAGGAGGAGGTTGTAGAAAGAGAAGAAGAGATCTTCATACAACGGCAGACTAATTACAAAGATTGTGATAATAATATACCACTGGTACATATCGGGACATATCTGGCCAGAACGGTTAAGGGTGCCTTCAAATTAGCCACAAAGTGCCGCGGCTGCAGCGCTGCCTCCGCGCTGCTTTGTTTATTCCATGTAAATAACATTGTAGCATACCACGCGCTTCAGCGCGGGTGTAGCGCAGCGTGTTTTTTATTTAAGTAGGTACCTACGAGTATATTCCTATATGGAATAAAAAAAGAAAAAGACCAATGACTGCAGATGTAGGAGTTCTTTATCGCAGAATAGTTTTTTTCTTTATGTTGGGAAAAATCATCCAATGACAACAACCCGCTCTTGGGCGGAGCGGGAGATAGTGTCAGACTCTTACTGACTAAAAGCCCACCCCGTACCTTCTAGCCTTCATACTGGGGCTCGAGTTCCCTTTCGGATAACCCTGGCCCCAGTAGGCTTCGACCCGGCTGGGCCCCTGCTGTTGCTGACAACTCCTTGAGGCGCGCGGGAACAGTGCGCGCCGTCGACGACTTGGGTTTGGTCCGGACAGTTACCAGACAGTTGGACAGCGAGCTACCCATTGCTCACTGTCCGCAAGCCCGCGTCTACGGTGGCCGGGAATCGGGATCGGAATCCCGGCGGCGGTGGCGGCGAGAGCGCCGTTGCCTGATGCGGTCGGCCTCCTCCTTTGCGAACAATACTGCTTCGCAGAAGTCGGCGTCCGCCTGCCACTCCTCCTCGTTTCGGACCATGGCCTGAACCAAGGCCTGGTGCGAGAGGTCTCCGCCGCCGATCGCCCCCACGAGGCCACAGCGATGCTCCGCCCAAGCAGAGCACACCTCGACTGTGTGCTCCACTCTGCTCCTCCGGGCATTCCGCACAGTGGCGACACCTGGGCGTCACTTCCGCACGAATCCGGTGCAGGAAATTCCCGAACCTGCCGTGTCCGGTAAGGACCTGCGTCATACGGAAGGTAAGGACGTCGTGAGGTCTTTCCAGCCACGCCTCAAAGAGGGGACTTTCCGCCATAATTGTGGCGTGCCCAGCACTGGGCTGCGATAGTCGCTGACGCCATTTCACCATGAGGAGCAGACTTTCACCCCGGCGTTGTATTTTGGAGATATGCGGAACAGAGAGTAAAGTCCCACACACCTCCGTTGAAAAGGGAGGATCCTCCGACCAGACAGGTGTTATGGTCTGGTGGGCGACTGCCCGATAGATGATTTCGGGCTGTCGTATATGTTCAAATCGCACGGAGAACTTTGATTGCGCGATGCAGGATTTCGTACTTTCTTCGTAGTTCTTATGTGGCGCCATAGATGTCGCTACAGTATCTCCACGCGCATATCGTGCATGTGTGCAAGGACTTGCCTCTTGATCCCACGGTGGTAGGCCAGCAAGAAAGGTCGTCACTTCGCGGGAAATCGTGTGGTATCCCCGCACCATCCGTATTGCCATGACCCTCTGGCAGGCGTTCAGCATGGCCGCCAGTCGCTTTTGCAGCGACGGCGCCCACACCGGCACCCCGTAAAGGGCCATGGACTGAACGATCCCCGCGTAGAGCCTCCGGCAGGAGGCATCTGTACCCCAAGGTTGGTCAGGAGCCGCTTGAGAGCAGCCCCAGTCCGGTTCAGTTGGGAGCCAGACGTCAGAAATGCTCCCCGAAATTCCACCGGCTGTCGAGGACGAGTCCCAAGTACTTCATCGTCGACCCGACGCCGATGCGAACTCCTACCGTTATTGGGAACCCGATGGCGCGTTCCAAGGGCCGTGAAAACACATAGCCATGGATTTGTGCAGCGTCACCTCGACCACAGATTACTAAATAGTTACCTCGAGTCCTAACTCCTGGATCCTACCGACGACTACCGCAACCCCGCGTGTCGCTAGAGTGACCGCCGCCCGGTACGACTCCCTGCACTAGTACCAGCGTGTCGTCTGCGTAGCAAACCACGCTGACCGCGTCAGGGAAGTTACCCCGCAGCACGTAGTCGTACCCGATGTTCCGTCGCAGTATAGATGAACCCATACCTAGTTATTCATTTTAAAATTAAAAAAATATTGTACAAAAAATGTTTGGAAAATAACGGCTACGGAACAAATAAATGAAATACAGAGGCAAACTTATGCTTCCAAATCTTCATTACGAAGACGAATCCAATAATATAAATTAAGTAGTCCATAACACAATAATATGATGAGAATATTGAAATACAAACGAAAGTGCTCGAAAAATATGTATTGTGCCGGCGTTGGAGCCTGTTGGAATGTTTTCGACGGAAATAATAATAAAGAGGGAGGGGAACCATTGCCGTTTGAACAAAGCAAAGGCTCAAAGGCTGAATGCTTAGAACGCAATTACCGATGTCGAGAGCCCGTGTGGAGAGGCAACTTTATTAACTGTAGGGAACGATTTTTTCTATACACTTCCTATATCATAAAAAGGATAATATGCATTAATTCAACCAATGTTTGGCGCATTATTGGCACTGGGTTGTGCAAGTCAGGCCAAAGCATTATTAATGAGTTTGATTTTCGTAACAGGTAAAGCGAAGCAATAGTACATTGTTACTTGTTGTGTTAATCTAGGTATTTCGTCCCGAGAATAAATTGGCGGCCGAGCGTAAATCCCTGGTGACTACCGACAGGTACGAGCAGCGACCTTACGCTAGGCGCCTCATGTTTGAACTACCGCACCAAAACAATTCTGTCAACGAGCTGAGGTGGGGTACTACATCCTGTTTGGTTCTGATTGATACGAGAGAGCGAGGTACTGCGTTCTGATTGGTCGAGTCATCAGATCTATAATCATATGTGTCGACAGATTTGCGTCGCCTGTTATTAGATGTCTAGTGGCTGTAACGTCGTTGGATACGAGAGTACAGAGGTCTTACCATGACGTGTTAAAATATGATATTTGAAATGATATAAAAATGAAAGAGGGATAAAAAAATGAAAGAGGGATGGAGCTAAACACGCTATATGGCTCCACCCCTGTAACTGTTCAGATTAGGTCGTCAAAATATGGATCACGTAACGAGTTCGTGGTAGGACCTCTGATTGTGTTTGTAGATCTAGGTAGGTAGTTGTCTGATTACTCGTCTACCCATTGAGTGACCTCAAGAAGACGGTGGCAAAGTGGTCATATTTGTTGTTTGCTACTATTTGCAACGAAGCTCGGGGAGGATTCCTTTATAGTGTCCCTAAGGATAGTGGTCAAACACGGATTGCACAGAGGATTCCAGGAAATATTCCGTTGCGTTCAGCTGCCCAGGCATAGTACAAAGTTATGTAACCCGTCCTGCCCGCATTGATGAATCTTTTGAATCCGATGTCTGTTTGTCGAACGTAATGTTCGATTAGATTTATTTACATTTTTATATTCATTTTGATGACATTTAATCTATCTACCATTAAATCTACACCAATATTATAAAGTTTTTCTTTATTTATTTAAGGAGTTTGAAAGTACTGGCCCAATTGCGAAAATTGTTTCATAGAAAGCTGCTTTATTCTTGAGTGACATAGGCTATATTATATCTAATGTATGTGGGCGAAGCCTCGGGCAAAAGCTAGTATATTATATTTATTAATCTCATACCAAATAAAAATGAACTTATATCCTTACCTACACTCAACTTAAGGTTTCTTTGAAAACCAGCGTCGGGCAATTAATGTGTAGTTCTGTTGTTTGGCATTTTATTGAATTAAATCGATGTGGGGCAGTCGTAAGGCACGTAGGTGACATTTATGCTATTTATTGTGCATTTTAAATATTTTGTACATTGTGTGTGCCTGTGTAGGTCAAAAAAAGTTTATTTCTTCTTATACCCAGTTTCACTCGAACTTTCGTTAAGTTTTAATAAAAAGTGGTTATAATCGAGTCGATTATTTTTAGGTAAGTACATTTTATTTATTATACTGGCAACATTTATTTTGAAGAACTGTCATCCTGACATCCATGACGGTTGAGCACGTGGGAGTTGATGGCCTATTTCACAGGCCTATTTGTTTAGGGACAGTATCGAATACGGACGTGTTACGGATAAGGAGAGAATACTGGGTACTACGATTCAGGCATTTCATGCGAGTCTTATTATTCCTTGTCTACTAAGAAAACGACCGGTTAATTCGTTTACTCTGAGAGCCCTGAAAACCATACTATCTAAGTCGCAAGTCGAACTTTATGTCAACAACGCTATGATACCAACCTTCATTAGAATGTTAGTAGTTAGCTAACTACTAATAAGATATCGGAAGCTATTCCCTTTAGCGTTTGTTTATACATAACTGAAACTACAACAATAACCTTATTGAATAAGTGCCAAAATGAACTTATTGAATAAATGCGAAAATGCCGGCTGGACACGCTAAAGTCATAATCACATTTGAGTTTTTAATATGGCTACATGCAAAGTTATTTTGTAGATGTGGAATATGTATTGTTATCGACCTATTTTTAGGGATTCAATCTGAACTTTATATAGGAATCTCATTCAACATAGATTATTGGCTGATTACTTATTCATAAACAAAATACGAAAAATCAACATCTAGACGAAATGAGAACCTTTCTTTTTTAAGTCAGTCTTTTGTGAGCTTATCTTTAAAATCTAATTCTTAGGAACCTACTGCCAATAATCTATGTTGAATTTTAACCATATTTTCACCGGTAGTTTTTTTTTTTTTGATTGTCGCATAAAGTCTGTCTAATAAGTCAAACGACTTGGGAATTTTGTATAATATTTAATCATTTAAAAAATACTTATATTCGATACTTTTCATAAGGTTCTTCTGTTAGTAAACAATGATCTGTATCTCTTAATCAACCTTGATTATTGAAACCGTATTGACCACATCAGATTTCATTAAAAATCCTAATAATTACCAAAGTCGTTTAACTTATTAGACAGACTCTAGAGTTCTATTCTCGTTTTTTTTTTCATTTGTGCACCTTTTGCCTATAATCCTTTTTGTTTATGGATAAAAAAAAAGAAAGAATAGTTTAAAAAGAGACCATAGATAAATCGCTAGAACCCTATTTGTATGGCCTACGTGTAAGTGTTCCGGATCTAAGTGTGTGTCTTATGTGTGTGTGTTTCATTTTTGTAAAGGCACTTACGATACAGGAGTAGGTACCTAATGGAAAAAAAAAGTTTAAAATCAGAATAATTATATTGAACAATAACAAAGCCAAAGGTTTTGTTTCGTTAAACTGTACCGTAAAAAGTTTCTTAGTTTAACGGGCAATTATCCTGAACTTACAAGCAAATAATGAGGTCTTTATTTGAAAAGGAAATGTAAAAACGTTGCCTTCGGATGTCCTTTATTTTATTCAGTTTTTCTCATTATTTTCCATAGCGAAGTATCTACGACATTTTTTGTTATACCTACCTGTTCTTTGAAAATGGTACAGATGAGCAAAGTATATAAATATATAGATACTGACATGACATAATAGGACCTGGGCAGTTCTTATTAGCTTATTCCCACTTCTGAGAAAAGACTTTCTTCTGCTCGAAAAACTCAAAACTCAAAGCAGCAAAGTATTTGCACGTTCCAAAGCGTGATCTCCATGGAGAAGATTGTGCTAGAACTTCAAGAACACTCTTGTAAATAGTAACGAATTTAATGTTACATTGCAAAAGCACCTTTGGGGGTATGGCGGAACAGAGAGTAAAGTCCCGCAAACCTACGTAGAAAAAGGAGGATCCTCCGGCCAAATGGGTGTTATGTCTGGTGGGCAACTGCCCGATAGTTGATTTCGGGCTGTCGTAAATATTCAAATCGCGTGGAGAATGTTACTTGTGCGATGCAGGATTTCGTATTTCTTCGTAGTTCTTATGTGGGGCCATAGATGTCACTACACACCCTTTACACGACCTTAACTAAAAAAGGAGCTTCTAATGTATTGAGGTTGTTCAGCACCTTGGTGTCTGATGGGCGCCTCCGTTCACCTTATGCAAGAAAGGAAATGCATTTATTCAGCACTTTTTAAAAAGAACTGGCCGTGGTTGTAGTAATAGGTAGGTAACGACCAGGGTTTAAGATTTCTGCTCAGTGACCTTCTGAGCAGTCCCGGGGCGCCCGGGTTTTTGGTTCGTATTCAAATACGACACATTTATCAGCTAGTCGTACCTAATTAAAGTTTCTGCTAAAGCCGGTACGTAATCGAGCCACTGTAAATAGTAGGTATTTGCAGTTTCGTAAATAATGTTACTGCGAACAAATTTAAAGTAGACGTATCTACTGCTACTTCAACTTTATCGGCAAGTCTTAGCAAATATAAAGTCAGCTTGTGTATTTTATTTAAACCTGTAGTAAAATCTCTCATTATGTAACACTATGTTATAAAAAATACGTTACTTGAGTAACGACGGCAGCCACTTTGATTTTTTTTTTGTCAAAATTCATTGAACTTATTTCAATAGAAAAAAAATCATGATACTTTATTTGTAAAAATTATCCAGTCGTGTAGGTGTCAGGCCATGCCAAAGAAAAATACATCCAAACATACATACGTATATACATACACAGAAAAACAAAATCATTCTGCCTTGCCTTATACATTCTCGGAACTCTAGGATTCTGGATACTTGGAAGGCGTACGAGGGGCCGAAGCCAACTTTCAGAGGCCCGTTTGTCACACCCAAGAACAAAATAATTACGTAATTACAATTTTGAATGAAAAAATGTACCCATTCGAAGTTGGGGTGGTGCGCTAACTGCTTTGATATCTAATAATATTTGTGAAAAAAATCACCTAATTAAATTTTTTATTATTGTTTGTACCACGTCCCGGTTCTCCTGGCGGCCAGGCTGCAGACTCGTAGCAACTGAGCAACTGACGCTTCGGCGACTATCGAGTCAATGACTATGTATAATAATATATAATAATTCTTCGATGGCTACGAACTTCAAAATTACGCGCGTCTACGTCTACAAACTTCAAAGCTACGCACGTCGTCTGCTACAAAGTTCAAAGCTA
Source organism: Mythimna albipuncta (assembly GCA_929112965.1). Classification (NCBI taxonomy): domain Eukaryota; kingdom Metazoa; phylum Arthropoda; class Insecta; order Lepidoptera; family Noctuidae; genus Mythimna; species Mythimna albipuncta. The sequence continues at coordinate 8,830,792 of OV815973.1, forward strand.
CGTGCGTCGACGGCTATGAACTTCAAAGTTACGCGCGTCTACGTCTATAAACTTGAAAGCTACGCACGTCGACTGCTACAAACTTCAAAGCTACGCACGTCGACTGCTACGAAGTTCAAAGCTACGCACGTCGACTGCTGCGAAGTTCAAAGCTACGTGCGTCGACGGCTATGAACTTCAAAGCTACGTGCGACTATGTCTATAAACTTCAAAGCTACGCACGTCGACTGCTACGAACTTCAAAGCTACGCACATCGACTTCGACGAACTTCAAAGCTACGCACGTCGACTGCTACGAACTTCAAAGCTACGTGCGTCGACGGCTATGAACTTCAAAGCTACGCGCGTCTACGTCTATAAACTTCAAAGCTACGCACGTCGACTGCTACGAACTTCAAAGCTACGCACGTCGACTTCTACGAACTTCAAAGCTACGCACGTCGACTGCTACGAATTTCAAAGCTACGTGCGTCGACGGCTATGAACTTCAAAGCTACGCGCGTCGACTGCTACGAACTTCAAAGCTACGCACGTCGACTGCTGCGAAGTTCAAAGCCACGTGCGTCGACGGCTATGAAATTCAAAGCTACGTGCGACTATGTCTATAAACTTCAAAGCTACGCACGTCGACTGCTACGAACTTCAAAGCTACGCACGTCGACTGCTACGAACTTCAAAGCTACGTGCGTCGACGGCTATGAACTTCAAAGCTACGCGCGTCTACGTCTATAAACTTCAAAGCTACGCACGTCGACTGCTACGAACTTCAACGCTACGCACGTCGACTTCTACGAACTTCAAAGCTACGCACGTCGACTGCTACGAACTTCAAAGCTACGCACGTCGACTTCTACGAACTTCAAAGCTACGCACGTCGACTGCTACGAACTTCAAAGCTACGTGCGTCGACGGCTATGAATTTCAAAGCTACGCGCGTCTACGTCTACAAACTTCAAAGCTACGCACGTCGATTGCTACGAACTTCAAAGCTACGCACGTCGACTTCGACGAACTTCAAAGCTACGCACGTCGACTACTACGAACTTCAAAGCTACGTGCGTCGACGGCTATGAACTTCAAAGCTACGCGCGTCTACGTCTATAAACTTCAAAGCTACGCACGTCGACTGCTACGAACTTCAAAGCTACGCACGTCGACTGCTACGAAGTTCAAAGCTACGTGCGTCGACGGCTATGAACTTCAAAGCTACGCGCGAAGATGGCTGGATGAACTTCTATGATATGCACTTCTACGGTTACGAACGTCTGTAGCCTTATTTGTATACCATTATATTTCAATTAAATATTTCAGGCTTTGATTACACTTACTTAACTCCTCAGAGTATAAACTCGAGTGCCCAATTGAAAAACAAACTAACTAGTATCACTTAACAAAGTAATCATATCCTGTGTACCTTTCACTCGATGGTCTTTGCAAAACCGCAAGTACATAGTTGAAAGATCAACGTATAGACTTTCTTTACCGAGGCACAGTACCGTTTATTGTTGGCGAATGCGAATGGAGAACCCCTTTGAAGTAGAAACTTCCGAATTTTGAAGTGGACTCGGACTCACTCGCGAACTTTGTCTTGGGGAGTTGTTATAGTTACTTCGACTAAGAGCATACCTATAGGCCAGGGATGGTAAATCGCCTCTTAAGTAAGAAAAGTAAACAGAATAAATATAATTACACACATTTGAATTTTTTACATGGTAACGAACTGAAAAATTGTGTTGAGCCGACCCCAAGTAATATCAGACAAGAGCATTTTTTTACACGTGCTTAGTTCAATCTCAACATCTTTCTGATGAGATTGAGTTCTACATGTAAAAAAAAAATATGTAACTCCAGAATAAATACATTGGATGGGACCTTAATTAGGTCCTAAGTGAAATGAGGAGAGGTTCCTTTTCAATGATTTAGGCTATATTTTACCTATATATGCTTTTCAAATTGATTCGACTTTCAAGTTAAATTGGTTTTAAAACTTATTTTGATCACAAAGGTTATAAGAGTACAATCTATATAGGTTTCGGTTTAAAATATTTTTAATCCCATTAAAACATAATTATTACTTACATGAAAACACAGTATGTGATCAAAATAAAGATTAAAGTATGGAATATATTATAACATCAGCGCTGATTTAAGGACCACTTTGCCTGAAACTTTGCCCAATGCCCTTTTATGCTCCTTTTTGCACACCCACCCATTTACTCGTACCCCATGTCATGTGCAATAACATAATATATCTTACCAAGCACTGCAATAAAAATAAAAACCGAATCGTTACCCGCTACCCTTTTAGACACCTACAAAGAAATCGTACCTAACATAAAATACGCGTAGATAGTGTTCGACTTAAGGTGCGGTTTCGGCCAAAAAAACCGGGCCGAATTTTCGGTTTAACCGAAACTAGCGTCTCAGAACTGAAGTTTATGTGAGGGAACTAAATAAGTGACTGTATTGTTTGTCTGTGTGTGTGCATTTATATGTAATAACACTTGTATTAATTTATAGTACTAGTGATCATCTGATGTGTGCTGCCACACTAAAAGAGAAATGCATTTTATTGTTGTTTATTTGTTGGAAAAAAAAGCAAAGCAAAATTTTTTTTATGCTTTATTTCAATGGTCTAAAACCATCTTTAAATGATTGCCTTTTTAATAAAACCGGTTTCCGGGACATGGGTTGAATAGTTTAAATGTGCGTACGTAGAAACAAGTTTTGTGATTTACATTGGATATGGCGTCTACTTTTGGTCTGATTTATTATACAAAACAATTTATAAAATTATCGACAGTTTTTTATTTTGCGGACGTGAGTTTCAGTTTCGGCCAAAATTGGAACGGAAGCCGAATATTCAGTTACGGTTTCGGCTAAAAATCGTATTTAAGTCGGACACTACTCGTAGATAACTTAGTTCGGACAGCGCTGGTTTTCTGCCGCGTCCCGGAGATTTATAGGTTAAATCTGGAACAAAAGAATATTACAATTCTATTGATGTATAAGTTACACGTGTGCTGAGTGACAGCTACCTAAGGGAATTGAATTTTACCTTGTGATCGAAGTCTCATTACTTGATGATAGATCTAGTATAGGAACGGATACATCAAATCGTTGCCATAGAATTAAAAGCTCTAGAGACTATAATTTTTGTATATAGATAGGGTGGTAAATTAACTTTCGTTCATCATAATCGGTTAAGAGATTTAGAAAGAAAGAAAACACGTTTATTTGGCAAATAAGTACACACAACGAAATAACAATTATAGAAACTACTTAAGGCTTATAGTCCCTTGAACCATCTGACCGAAATTATGTGGCCGCAACTTTCGCACTCGCCTAGGCGGCAGCACGCAAATCTGTGCATTTATTTGCGGCCAGCAGCGCCCGGAAAGCGCTTTAAATCCATTTTCTCTGCGAGATATTGATTGATTTACATGTGCAATTGAAATAAAAAAAGTGTAAAAATGTTTCTAAAGGTCCAAGCCGTTTCGAAGGAGTAGGGAAAAGTTGCGAAATTGCAAATTTTTTTTTTTTTGACAAAAGTATTAATTGCACGAAAAAATCAAATATTGATATTATTGTTCATAAATCTATAATAAACATATATTTTTTTTCAAACCTATTAACATGGCCGTTACCGAGGAGTAGGCTTCAGAAAGTCACTGTTTTATGGCACTTTTCGGGCGCTTGGGCCTTAATCTTTTAAGATGGATGTATTTTATACATCCACATTATATGTTTCACAGCTGCGCCAAATAGGTCCAGTTCAGCATAGTGCCAGATTTCCAGATTCGCCAGTACTGTTCGCATCCAGAGGGGAAATGTTCTGATAGGGTGATGAAGTGTGGATGAGTCGGGTGTTTCTGCTTCCACACCGCGCATCTTTCGTTCTTTACACTGTCTTCTTTTTTGTTAACTTATAAGTTTGATTTTGTCACAGCTTCAAGGGACATCAGACCTGAGTAGGTATATGATACCTTCACGCGTTCCCGAGATAAAGGTTCATGACAGACAGGCGGACAACAAAGTGATCCTATAAGGGTTCCGTTTTTTCATTTTGAAATACGGAACCCTAAAAATATTATATTGGTTAAACATTTAATGACGATTCAACTCTATCATCTTCGGGTGCAGACATTGAATATGTTTATGAGTTGGTGCCTTGTGTGAGCAGTGGTGGCTCAGTGGTCAATGAGAACTAACGAGAAGTAGGTCGCGGGTTAAAACCCAACCAGGCGCAATACATTCTATAATTTATTTCATCACCACTGCTCTCGAAATGGTGAAGAAAAAACATCGTGAGGAAACCGGCATATCCTAGAACCAAAAATTATAAAGACATCCACCAACTCGCACAGGCCTCACGTGGTGAATTACCCCGCATTCCCTCTCATAGAGACAAAGCTCGAGTCCCAGCAGTGAGAAAATTTTAAGGTTGATAAAGTATGTTATGTACGTATGGTACCTTCAAAGTGACGTTCTAGTTACAGCTAATCATCGAATTAGGAATACCATGTCTAACAGTCTGAAAAATATGTTATTTTAATATTTTAAAGTAGTCAAAAAATAAAGGTCCGTTTTGACATTTTTAATTGGACTAGAGTCTGTCTAACAAATTAAACGACTTTGGTAATTATTAGGATTGAATGAAATCTGATGTAGTCAACACGGGTTCAATAATCAAGGTTGATTAAGAGATAGAGATCATTGTTTACTAACAGAAGAACTTTATGAAAAGTATCGATTATACGTATTATTTAAATGATTAAATATTATACAAAATTCCCAAGTCGGTTGACTTATTAGACAGACATTACATAGCGGCTCCGGTAAGGTGTAGTTACTATTAAAATAGCTACTACGACACCTACACTACACTACATCGGACCCCTAATTATTATTTTATTGTTTCTTTCAGTTTCTTTCCAAGTACATTCTCAGGGCTTTCTCGAATGTCAAAACGGGCCTTTTTTTAACGAGTTTACCAAAAACTACTCTTAAGTAATCCAACTGGATAATGCGAAAGAGACCTCTGAGAAAGAAAGAACAGGAGTGAGTTTTTAGTCAGTGAAAATCTGACACGCCCTCCCGCGTCGCCCAAGGGCGGGAGATGTTCTTCCTGTGTGAAATACGTCCACTGTTGGACATAGGCCTCCTCCAAGCATCGCCACAACGAACGTTCCTGTGCGTCTCGCATCCATGGGTTTCCCGCAACCTTCACCAGGTCATCGGTTCACCTTGTAAGAGGCCTACCAACGCTGTGTGTTCCGGTACGCGGTCGCCACTCCAGAACTTTTCGGCCCCAACGGCCATCTGTTCTGCGAGCAATGAGCCCTGCCCATTGCCACTTAAGTTTGACAATTCTTCGTGCTATGTCGGAAACCCTGGGAGATGTTATTTAGATAATTTTTCCACCTAAAAAAAAGTAATCCAACTACACCCCTAAAAGCAAAGCGAGGTAAGTAGTACCTATTTGTAGTTTCAGCACAAAGAACAAGTTACTCCTAGAATCCGTGAATCATTGATATCCCACGCAGATCTAATATTTCCTACATTTGGTCACAGCTGCGACCGTTTTTTATAGAATGTAAGCCTGAAACGGACCCAAAAGCCTTACTTAATACTCCGATATGGAGAGAATTCAAATACCTATGACATTTCGAATATGAATTCCGCTGAGTCGATAGAAAAGCCTGCATTGCAGTAAAAAATGGATGTTGATTATTTAAACTTGTTAAAAACCTCGTTAGTAGTACTAATCAAAGTAGCCTTTTGTAAGTTAAATTATCTACACTTATTCATATTTGTTTTTATGATTTTTTTAAGAGGTAATCTCTGAAAGTACTGATTGCTAACATTTTTTCACCGATAGAAAGCTACTTTACTTCTGAGTGACATAGTCTATATTTTGTTTAAGCAGGTGAAGCTCCAATCGGCAATCTCCGATACAGGCACACATACACTGTTACACTGTTTTTTTTTTCACACTGCTTCCGTCATTATGGTACAAAACAAAGTTCAGGGGCCCAAGTCTATTATTTTTATAAATTCGTCATTCCAACACGATCCCATTGTCATTTTGCTAAAAGCTTGTAATCTGGTAATTCATAATGATCGATCATTGATCGGTCAATGATCTTGTAATAGAATTGTAGTAGAATGACAATATCGAGCTTATTAAAAGCACTAATTGCGCAATGACGTCGTATTGTTAGGTCACTGATCAAAGGAACTGTAATTTTTGCAGATTACTGCGTATGTCACATATTCATTTGTCGTTATGTACGAGATTACTATTCTATGCCATTTCTTTCAACGGAGTGTCAGTGGTTGACCATCGGAAAGTCATAATGATGCCATTATAGTAGTAGATTACCAAAACTTGTCAAAATCAACAATTATGAAATCAATGATAGACCATTCCTATACCTATATGTAAACTTAGACAAACCCAAAAACATATATATTTGCCCCAGGAGTTTAATCTGGGACTTCATACAGCGCTTGTAACCATTACGCAAAATAGGCAATCTTCGCTACTTTGTAAAACAACTTCCTCGTCTTTTGAATAAATTACGACATAATAATAATACCCACAGTCAATCTCAATAAACGAATAAGAGCAATAAGTAGATATATTTTATCCTGGTAGGGAGGCACCAATGGATTACCATGACGACGTTTTTCATTTTGATTCGAAGATATTAAATAACGCAATGAGATCTTTTCTGATATAGACATGTAATGAAAATTTCTGTACCAACCGAAATACTTCACGTGAATAATCGTGAATCATTAAATATTTATCACATTCCACACAATGAATCGCAGGCGTGATTACAACTCGCTTAATTATATTACTGTTAAGTAGGTACTGTTATTGATTTCATGTTATCTGACGGCACTGTAAACACAGTGGTAAAGTCATCGGCTACTGCACTGAGTGTCGCGGGTTCGGTTCCAAAATCATATCAAATATCGTCTTTTTAAGGATAAATCTAGTGCTTGACTGCGATCCCATCTGATGGTAAGCGATATAGTTTAATATGAGCCTATTCACTGTTCACTATTCACAAGTGAACGCACCTACAATAAAGAGTAATTTCTGAGGCCCTACCACGAGCTCTTAACGCAATCCGTTTTACGACCAAAACTGAACCGTTAAAGGGATGCAGCTATATAGGGGGGTAGCTCTATCCTTCTTTCTCGCTCGCACGTTTGACATTTTAACACGTCATGTTGAGGCCGTGTTCCCATTATGTCGTAACGGTTTATTTATCGTCTCTAGCTGTTGCCATTATAACAACTGTTAGTCATGGCCACAACAGTCGTAATAACGACATATGATTGACAGTCATGGTTTCGTCTTGACAATTTTTTATAGTTTTACGACTGTCGTGTCGTTCCTACTATCATGACAATCTGCTGTCACCGTAAAAAAGTCGTAGACGACAGTAGATAAAAGTGTCGTGAGTGTGAACACCTCCATTTAAATATATAGGGTGACTGGTAATAAGTGTACTATACTTAAACACGTGATTGTGTTTAAGTATAGTAAAATCAGCTGTTCAGTACATTTATGTTTGCCTAATGTACTGAACTGAACAGCTGATATTTTTTTCGCGATTTCGGCTTTGCTCCCATAATAAAAATTGTTGGTTATCATGAGCACAATCACGTGTTTAAGTATAGTACACTAATTACCAGTCACCCTATATAAACCACGGCACTTTAAACTACACAACTAACTGTCGTCACGATGAAGTGGGAACGCGGCCTAAGGCTTCTGGTGTGTAGGCAATGTTTTTCAAAATTTGTTCTAGTGCAGCCTCTTCTCGTGTATTGTTCGTCCATGATCGGCCATTTCCGCTTATATTCAGGTAATGAATATCAATGAACTTTGGTTTATCATTAAGGGATAAAAACACGCAGCATCACCGAATTGATTCTGTGTTCCGCATCAACGTTAATTTATTATTACTCCCACATAACTGAATAGTTCGTGGAAACGATATCATAGTAGTAATGAGAAAATAACTGTTACGATATTATGTATTGGTATTTTTGCGGCTTCATTAACATTCCTTTTATGTAGAAATACAATATAATTAACTGTGAAAATGAATAAACAGTAGATTTTTGGAAAATGTTTCGTTGCCAGATTCCATATTGTTAACCGAAATTACAATAATGAAACCGTTACAATGGCATTACACAACTGCTAATTAAAATTGCATAGATTTTCAGAACGCGTTAAAAAGCAGGGAGGTTATTATAACAGAAACTAACTGTTATCCGATATAAAAATTTGTTCGTAACCGTAAACGAATCCGCTATTAAACTTTCGAATAATTCCGGATATAGAATGTAAAATGACCGCCCATTGTACACTTATTTTTAAAAATGTTTATGCTGTATTTTTTGTTGTGGTGTACAATAAAGAATATAATAAATAAATAAATAAATAATTAAGCATATATTTAACTGATTGTAGTTAACTATACACACCAAAATCATTGATAAGAAAATTGTATAATTTATGGAAACTTACTCTGATATAAAAAGATTTTTATTATGATTTTTTGGGCAATTTTTCTTAGGCTAATACCAGGTGCTCTATCGAAACCTCACGGGTGTAGTGAAACAAGGTGAGATCCTAATAATTGAAATTAGGATGGTAAAAGACTTGGACAGGATTTAAATTATTATTTAAGTCCAGTTGTAAAAATTTTGTATTTTGATAGGTTGAGAACATTAAAAGTATTAAATACTTGTTTTGGAATAACACCTGTTGTTGATATTACTATTGGAACTATTGTGACTCTATACATTTTCCAAACCCTGGTTATTTCCTCTTGTAATTCTGTGTCCTTCCTAATTTTTTCCGTGATAGTTTTTTGTAAGTTATTAGTGTTTGGGATTGCTATATCAATTATGTATGCATGTTTTTTTCTTTATCAACAAGTGTTTTGAATAAATTTCTACTAGATAGGTGCATTTTGCATAATATTATTATTGATCATAATTTGGCAGGTATAACAATGTGATCTACATTAATATAATATTATAAAGGGGTAAAGTTTTATAATATTATATTTTTTGATTGTACGAGGTACATAACCTCTGAAACTACCGGTCCAATTTCTAATTTTTTTTCACTTATAGAAATCTGCTTTATTTCTGAGTGGCATGGACTATATTTTATAAAAACTACTAATTTATAATCCAGAAATAAAGTTCAAATAATTTCCTACTTGTATTTTACGTTTTGAATATCTTGTAAATCCGTAACAAAAAAATTCCGAAACTAATGGATTAATCCAATAGTACATTGTTACACTAGGGGTGAAAGTAACTCATTTCGTCCCGAGAAGGAGTTGGCGGGCGAGCGAAGCGAGGTCGCTAATTCGAGGGGTTAAATGGGTTACTTTCACCCCGAGGTAAACACTGTGCTTTTCATTACGAATACGAGGAAACTAAAAATAAAATAAAAAATTTGTAAAACCTGAGTCGTCGTACCTGTGATTTTAAGCAGGTATATTTCTTCTGATTTAGGCGGTAAAAGGTATTCCACTACTGCTTTAGCCTCTTTTCTTATGAAATTAGGCGTTAAATCACTATTTTAATCTGATAAACATAACGTGTTAATACAAATCTCTGTTTTTGGGAAATGTAAACAAAACTCAAAAAAACCAACGACTGATTGCCACTTTCCCGCCATTTTGTATTTTTTTTTCTGCGGGCGGCCATGCAGCTATTCAGCCTCATTAATGAAAAATTAGAAATTAATTGTAATCATTTAAAAATAAAGTATTTTAAAGAAATAGTTGAACAAATAAATCACTTAAAATATAACATTATTAAATTAATACTTGTCTTTAAGTTATTTCAATTTTATATCGCGCTGTGATTGACTGTCTGTATGGGAAAATTGGAACATGGTTCAATAGAAATGTGAAGATAGAACTAGTTTTTTTTATAATTTGACAGCTGTCAGTTGTAAAGTAAAACTCCCTAGGGATGAAAAGTATCACTTTCAGCCCGCTCCTCAGGCAACTTCAGACCTACTTTCAGAGTATGAGTAATGAAAAAGTGTTTTATATCCGTAATCGTGTCGTCAGTACAATAAACTGAAACCGAAAAAGTGAACTTTACAAAAGTGAACTCAATACTTTAACTTTAAATCACATTTTTGTAAAGTTTACTCAATGTCCCTTACACTATTTTGCCTTTCAACCGTCGATATGTAAGGTAAAAAATTATACAGAGTTCACGTTGACTCGAATAGTAGGAGCAGTCTCGTTTTCTAATATGGCGGCAGACTAGTTTAGCGCCGAAAACTTTTAGTGTTGCTACCTAAAATATTATAAACGACTAGCTTTTGCCCGCGACTGCGATCGCATACATAAAATATAGCCTATGTCACTTAGGAATAAAGCAGCTTTCTATCGGTGATAAAATTTTTGCAATCGAACCAGTACTTTTAGAGATTGCCTCCTACAAACAAACTTTACCTCTTTATAATATTAGTGTAGAAGTGTAAATAGTAGTTGCGACATAATACACCACAATCCCATTGCTTCACGTACATACAAAACTGTACGAAACTAATAGATTAATCCGAAAGTATTTCATATCCGTAATCGTATCTGTAACCGGAATAATTTTATTCCTATATCCGTATCCTTAATTTTCCCTCTGTTAGTGATATTTATGTCGGTTAACCTCACTATCAAAACAACGACACTTGAGGCTTGTTATGACTATAACTAAGGAAGCCTTGTGCTGTTGTCTTCAATAACATTTGTATATTTCTGGGCCTCGCTTGTCTCGAGGTTTAGAGATTTGTCCACCCGGCCGCCTCAATCTGCGCCCGTCGGGTGCTGTTACAATGAAATATGAGCATTATTACCGACTTTATAGCCGTTTTATTTCATTTCTACACGAAACTGTTTCGTATTTTTTTCTTTATTTGCATGTATATGGCAACATTTGGCGGTGTTAATGCTGATGAATTCGAAACTAAATCAGAAAGCTTAGGAGAAATTGTTTTATTGAAGATAAAATAAAGGAATTTTTTGTGGGATATAATAATTATACATGTTATCTTAGGTTTTTTTTAGGATGAAAATTTATCATCTTGTGTGACATATTCCGCGCTTGGGCGGAGCGCAAGGGCGTGTCAGACTTTTACTAACTAAAACCCACTCCTATGTTCCTTCGAGGTCTTGCATTCCAGGGCCGGGTTCCTTTCAGAAGCCATGACCCATGGCCCTGGTAGGCTTCGACACTGCTTGGCCCCTACGGCAGTGTTAGGTTAAGGTGGATTGGATAAACCTTTTCCTAAAGTATTGAAAGGCGTAAGAGTTCTCATTTGATGCAGCTTCCAATACCCAAGATCCGCATACACACTGAGCAAAATTTTTTGTTAGTTGTACAAAACCAGAACCTTTCGGCCCAACGGCCATCTGTTTTGCGAGCAATGTGCCCTGCCTGTTGCCACTTAAGTTTGGCAATTCTTTGTGCTATGTCGGCAACCTTAGTTTTCCCTGTGGCGACTGCGTACCGGAAGACGCAGCGTTGGAAGGCCATCTACAAGGTTGATCGATAACCTGGTAAAGGTAGCGGGAAACCGAAGGATGTGGGACGACGCTTGGGGGAGGCCTATGTCCAACAGTTGACGTGTATCGGCTGAAATGATGATGTACAAAACCAACAAATAACTTCTCCCACTCTGGGTGGAGTGAGCTGAGAGGGAGTGTCAGATTTTTACTAACTAAAATCCACTCGTGTTTAATCTGCTCTTTACGTTCCTGGACCGTGGTGACCGTGTGGCAAACTTTTAGATTCCTTCACAGATCCCCAATAGGTAAACGTCCATAACACAACAAACAATACATCAACCGCTGTTTATTGATGATCACGGAACGCTACAAAACTAACGAATTCATATTTTATGCCACAGACATCTATTACCATAACTATCTCAGTTATCGGGGCCACGTACTGCATGATTTGTTTCTGAAGTCTCATAACGATCCTATTGGCCGCGATAGCATCTTGCGGCCTGAATATTGGCCAATACGGTAATAACAGTGATAGCGACCATTTATTCTGTTAATTATTTGGTTAAAGGCTCTTAGATTTACAATGCATGTTTGAAAGCTTGAGGTCCCCTTCTCAGGAACCCATAAAGATCAAATTTGGGACCCGTATCGGGTAGATAATGTATCGGTTCTCAATATCGTATTGTCGAAATTACTTAGCAATTCTCGTGGTTATTATGTTATGTTTGTTGATAACTAGAAACACGGGCGTTCCAAATTTGTCACATTTCGATGTTCTTTTTACTCTAGTTAATGTTTTATTAAGCGTCGAATCGCAAATATTATGACTTTTTTTTTTACGAAGTGTGATGATTATTGTCTATGATATCAAGATTTGGATATTGAGAAAGTCGTAAAAAATGCTATTCTTTGCGCAATAAAACATTAACTAGAGCAGAGAAAACGTCGAGTTGGGTCAAATTTGGATCACTGCGCTTCTATAGTAGGCGCCAGATAACAAAAAAAATATAACGGCAATTGAACTTTTCGTAATATATCTGCGTAGTTACCCTAAACACAAACAGCGAACTATTTTTCATTACTAGAAAATGTAAAGGATTACGATAGATGTTGACTAAAGATATGTCTTTATTTTCGTTTTTGAAATCAATAATATCAACAAACGTAGGAGGGTCAATGCCCGTTATTTTTTTCTTATCCGGCGCCTACTTTAGTGTTACGTATTTGTATTTAAAGTTTCTAGTAATAGATGAAGTAGTTTCGCTAAAGACTTAGTACCTAACCTACCTTAGTCAGACTTTTGTAAATAAGTTCGAATTAGTATTTCAGAAAGGTACAATATAAAATGTTTGAAGAACTATTCTCATACCCTTTCTCATTTCTACGCCGTACGCATTTATGTAACGTGATTTAATTTTCGCAAGGTTCGCGATAGTGGTGAATAAGATTGCGTATTGAGCCCTCAGGCGTTCTTAGAATGTATCGAAGAATCCAAATAAAAATATCGCACGATACACAAAGTCGGGGCGCCAAATAAAATAAATTGAATCCAGTCAGTTAGTCTAGCTAGACCTCTTGAGTGTGTATCACGTTCCTCTTCTTCATCATATTTTCGTTCTTTAATTAAATTCGTCGAGTCAATTGAAAAAGCAATTTCGAATCCTCTCGAACCTGATTTTATGTTATTATTTTGTTTAGTAGGTAATAGCTTGTACTTAAGATAGCACGGCACAAAATTCTACTTTGATCTGAGAATTAGAAAGAAAAAGAACCAACCCATATTAAATTTAATAAACTGTCCTTATAAAAAGATCATAATTTCTCACAAAAATAACTTTTCATTTAGGCCGGTGTGTATATTTACGTTATTGACAAAAAGGTCGAAGAGAAGGTAACTTCCTAATAAAATGTCAACCAATACAAAATAATTCATAAAAACTGGGTAAATGCAAGTTGTACTCGCGTACTGAGGATTCCGTACAAACTTACCAGTGAAAACAGTTCAATTTCCGAATCGAGTATCAAAGATTTTTGTGAATCGCAAGAAAGTTATTTTTTTGCGGCGTAACAGTTTTCAGATTTTTTCCAATACTTATGCTATGAGGTCTTGCTTCATACCAAATTTCTGAATTTTAAGGTCAACGAGAAGTACCCTATGAATATTGATTCCCTTGAGAATGTCGAAATATACAATGCGTTCCAAATGAGAAATGGATCGCCCGCCATGTTGTGATGTCACGATTTACTGTCAAATCGAGGAAACAAAATTTTAAAAATTAATTTATTTACAAAAAAAAATAATTTATTTATGAAATGTCAACGAAAAAAAATTAATTAGAATCCAGTTCTTCAATTTTACTCATCTTTAAGTTCTTCAATTTTGCCAAAATTTCTTGGATTTCGGCAAATTCGACGAGACGTCATAACATAGGAATCGTTTGCAACATAAACGCCCGTATCTTATTTTTTCGAAGCTTCAAGGGACCGCAGACCTGAATATATGGTTTTAATTTCAACTCGATACCTCCACGCGTCCCTGAGATAAAGCGTCTTGACAGACAGACAATTAGACAGACATAGAGATCTTTATGGGTTACGTTTTTTCTTTTTGACATTATGAAACCCTAAAAATTCAAATAATCAAATTATTGTGAATTTCGAGGGACATTACAGGGTTAGACCGGGAGGGAGACAGGCAGACGCAAACGACATCATTTTCAGTGAAAGCAGTCGTTACATTGAATAAATTATTTTCTACCGAATTTTAAAAGGAAAGTGTCCTCTTATAATAGGGTTTCGAGAGTTGAGCAGTCGATGTTGGAACAATCACGGTGTGTGCTCAACCGCTGAGGTATGTTGTGACCTTTGTTTTGCGTAGGTGGTCGTAATGAGTTTTGGGTAAACAAAACTTTTGGTGCGTCTATTGTGGTGAATGGCGGCCTGCTTTTGGTTACGTACTGGTTCGGTCTTGTATAATGTTGAGTTGGTTTTGTTGAAATTATAAGTAGGTATACTATACCTATTCGGATTTTTTAATGCTACTTCATGAACAGTATTTATTCATTGAGTATCTCCAATAAATAATATATATTTATGCCTTGATCACACGTACCGAGTAAAAAGGCGAGACAGGAAAATGTTGCTCGGCCGAGACAGTGATGTAAGCGAGTTGTAGACATATAAGCGCTCGACCGAGCACTCGGCGCTTTGTTTATACGTACCGAGTATTCGGCCGAGAGCACTGTCTCGCCCGTTTACTCGGTACGTGTGATCAAGGCAAATGTCCTACCAGCTAGTCTTGCTAGCCAGTAGCTATAGCTAGTAACTTGCTGAGAGATTGACTCGAAACATTTACTGCCAAATACTGCAACAAAAATAATAGAATGTGTTTCATCCACATTTTAATGGAAAACAAAGTGAAAGCGACTGGCGTGTCGGTGTAGTGGTTAGTGGCCCAGACTGCTATACCGGAGGTCGTGAATTCCAACCCAGGACGAATGTTTGTGTGTTGAGCACGATGATTTGATCTGTGTCTGGGTGTAATAGTGTTATCTATAATATGTATGTATTGAGAAATATATAAGTATGATTGTCAGTTATCTAGTACTCATAATGCAAGCTCTGCTTAGTTTGGGACTAGATGACGCTGTGTGATAGTTGTGGAATAGGTATTATTATTATATTATACTAAAGTGACTGTATTCTGTGTCAAAAAAAATATATTTTTGGACGAAATGAAAGATATTCCGTGATTCTGTGATGAAAACAGAAAATGAAACTACTATCCAAGTCCATAATAAATATCTTACTATTTGATTCTCGTTAATGAAGGAGATTTACCTTCTCATTTCGTGCGTTAGTCCATTGATATTCCGTCCTTGATACATATTGATAGAACTTAATTAGATTATTCAAGTGTGCCTATAGGTACGAACTCGATCCATTAAGGTGAATATTCCGCTGGCCTGTTAATTTTTTCGTGTTTATTATACTCCGTACATAGACACTTTTTGCTCTAAATGAATCACTTTATTACTTTTCTACAACGAAATAGTTCCGCATGTGACTTTTTGGTAAATAATTTGCATTTTAAATTGAGAAATACGGTCTTGAAAAACCGGGCAAAATTTGACATTTTGTTTACTAGTGTGAGTGCGATTTGACAACCATCCATACTGCCATGATTGCGATAGGTTATAATATTAAACGCTAGATGGCGTGAAACCGGTTGTAGTGACTCAGTGGTCAATTTCGCGGTCACGTAATAGCGGAATTATTTTTATTAGAAAAAAAAAAAACAACTCTTAAAGGATTTTGTTTTTGCGAGGCCCTTTTTTTTGTAACTTTCAAATACTTACGTGACGTAATCTCGTACCGTCGTCGTCGACCGTTTAAAATTGTAAGTTACGATCAGATTCACGATTTTTTTTTATCGATCCAACTAATTTATATCATGTTTTGTCATATCGTCAATTTTAATGAAATATTTTTTCAAGGTATTCTCTTTTACATTTGTGGAGCTCCAGAGGTTTAAAAAAAAAGAAAAATACAAAATGAGTAGTATTTGTAGCCTGATTCACGAAAATCAAGCAAGCCAAATATCGTTGAAGGTTTATAGTCGTTCGATCGAAGTCCTATCAAAAAGCGGTATTCACGTATTCCTTAATCGGGATTGGGTAGAACGACTAAATCGCTACGATATCGTTACGGTTTTGATTACGTGAATTGGGCTACAGGCCTTAAGTCTTACATAAGTAAGTAGTCTCATTTCTGTCACTTCAGAACTACTTAAGTTCTCCTCGAGATAACTTAAGTCTCTAATTATTAGCTAGATAAGTGTTGTGACAATCTTTAATGAAGTTTACTTAACTTCGTCTTTCATTACAATTAATTTAATTCTAAATTCTAATGTTACTGAAAAGTAGTACTTTACTTAAGTACTACCTAAGTGCGTACTTGTAGGTATTATGGACAAAGACTTTTAAAAGAGAATTTATTAATAAGGCTTAAGTTCCTGACACCTGCGTAGAATGTTTTATTATTGACATTAAGTTTGTAATAGGTATTTTAAATTTGAAATCTAGTACAGTAGTGCCTAAAAATAATAATATAATTTATATTTGCTTCTATTTTTTATATTTTTAAATGTATTTCATTTATTTCATATTAACACTACTTTTCGTTCACAATTATATATCGCTTGCTAATTATAAATAGACTTAGCTCAAAAAGAGGGTGTTTGAATCTGAAAACAAATCGTTTATAAAATAAGGTACCTACAATTTTCAAATACCCTCTTTTTTAAATTACGTCTTTGTTTGGACTAAGAATTTAAGATTACAAATGACTTAACTTTTAATTTTTAACTTCTGTACTAACATTAGAACAGAAGTTAAAAATATAATTAGTATTCTAACACCCAAATAAAATAAATTAAAATGGTCTATGAATTAAAATATCTTTAAATAAAAAAATAAAATGTCCACACTCCACAATGATAATAAAATCAATACATCTAAAAATAATTTATATGTATATTGAGAAGGATATTATAAATACAAATCAAAAAAATATGTTTATTCAGTCCGTACTTATGAGACCTTGTTGACCTAGATTGACTTGGCAATCGCATGTATATCATAGGAATACGTATTATTTTAAATAAGATTGTTTAGTCCGATTGTTGCTAAGTAAATTTACGTCATCAAGGTCCCTTAAGTACGGACTGAATAAATTAACCGACTTGGTATTACATGGATCTCACATTTTTTTACGCTAGAAGAACTGAGTTGCAAGCTTTGTTTTTTTACAATCTTTGTATTTTTTTACAAGCTTTGTTTTTTTTACAAGTTAGGTTTTCGATGGTATAGAAACATATTATTACCAATTTTATCTGGTGGTAATGGCGGCAAAGATACAGTTGCCGCTGCACTAAGGCTGTTCCCTTGCGCAGCTTCAGGTGTATAAGCAGCTTGTATCTCTGCGAACATTACCGACGCGCTGAACAAGCGAGGTAGTTGCTGCGCAGTAAGATTAAAAAAATCAAAGGAACAGGATCGCGTCATTCATGTCAGGGGTTGATACGTGTAGAAACAGTATAGTAAAGGATCTTGCTGGTTGAATGTGTGCTATCAGGACCTGCAAACGTTGGCTGTTTACCTAATTTTAATGTTTACCTACTTTATTTTGAATTCAAAATTGTATTTTTTTTTAAATGTATGTATTTGATTTTTGCTGACTTTATTAATTAAAATTATTTTATTTTTTATCTTTCGTTTTAATTACCAAATTTACTGTCTTTGTTTGTCTTTTTAACTCAATCATATCCTGATCTCATCATTTTGATTTTTTTTTATGGATCTTTAAGGTCTGAAATAAAGGTTTATTTTAATCAAAAAAAAGTAATTCAAAATAAAGAAGATTGAAATAAGAAAAATCAATCAAATCAGCGTGTTGATTAGCAATCATTTTGAAATCACAGCTGTTCAATTATTCTAAAATAAAAAAAACATTATATAGAAGACGTCAACAGCACCTGATACTGGAATGAAAACTTAAACAGACGAAACACTCCCGAAACAGTCATTTGTTTAAAATTCTTGACTTTTCTTTTAAAGAAAGGAAAGGATGCTGATGCGAGGCAGAAAGTTTGTCATTTTTTTTTATGGTGGGTTAAAAATCTTTCATTGACATCCCCCGCCCTTGGGCGGAGCGGGAGATAGTGTCAGACTCTTACTGACTAAAAGACCCACCCCGTTCCTTCTAGCCTTCATACCGGGGCTCGAGCGCCCTTTCGGATAACCCTGGCCCCAGTAGGCTTCGACCCGGCTGGGTCCCTGCTGTTGCTGACAACTCCTTGAGGCGCGCGGGAACAGTGCGCGCCGTCGGCGACTTGGGCTTGGTCCGGACAGTTACCGGACGGCCGGACAGTGAGCTACCCCATTGCTCACTTTCCGCAAGCCCGCGTCTACGTTGGCCGGATATCGCGATCAGAATCCCGGCGACGGCGGCGGCGATAACGCCGTTGCCTGATGCGCTCGGCCTCCTCCTTTGCGAGCATTACTGCTTCGCAGAAGTTGGCGACCGCCTGCCATTCCTCGCTCCGGACCATGGCCTCAACCCGGACCATGGCCTCAATCAAAGTTTGTCATTGCAACCGAGGCGGAACTCGCACGAGCCGTAGGCGAGTATGTTGAGCCGAAGGCTGCAGCGACAAATTTGCACGTGTATCAAACGACGATTCAATACGCTATTAAATTTTCCAAAGTTGCCTTAGATATTAGTTTTGATTTAGATGGCAGCGGACTATCGCAAGTTTTTATTTTTACCTTAATCACAATATCTGGCGGCAAATTTTCTTCAGAGTATTTCTTCGACTGTGTATTAAAAACTTCGTTTGATACACGTGGAGATGTGTCACTGCAGCACTCGGCTCCATAACACTTTCTCGCCACACTTTATCCACTTATATCAAAATTTACTATTTTTTATAAAAGCATAATAATAGTTGATTATGTGACTAGGGGATAAAGCAGTGTCTTTAGGTCGCGGGCATGTTGAATTCCGAACGAAACGAAAGTTGCTAATTTTAATCCTGAACGCAAGGGAGTTAATAAAGAAACTTACGTGAAGTGAGGAATTCAAGCCACCTAAGACAAAGACAGCTTTATCCCCGTGTTGGATAATCTATTTTTTTTACAACATTTGTGAGATGATTAAAAGACGATTTATTATTTACAAGTTAATCTCACCTATCACTCAACATGTTTTGAGATTCGAAAAATATAGTTACAATTTACTATTTAATTACTTTTTTTTTAGAAACTCTTCAATAAACCACGAATTATTCTGTTGGTTTTTTCATAGTGGCCAGTTTGAATTTCGAATAAACTTGTTCGATGCACGTACATTTTAATTCACATGTTGACAATTTTTGATGTTCCAAATTCAAATCTCATTATTCATTAGGAAGATTGTATTATATTCAGAAGGTTGTATGACATTTATTAGAGCATTATCGAGCAGATGGTGTAAAAAAAAATTGTTTGTATCACTATTATTGATCTATTTTAAAACGAGTTTTACTCAAAAATCAGTTGGTATGATTACGGCGAGCTACCTATTACTCATCGTCCGTAAACCCGCGTCTGTGGTAGCGGAATATCACCCTGAAAGTTCAGACGCTCGGGGCGTTTTTTGCGGCGGCGGCTGGGACGTGTATGCATACCTACATGAAGTGCTGGATGACGTGTATGATGGAAACACGTGCGTTGTACGGTTGTCCCACAAAATAGATAGGCACAGAAGTTAATCTCATGTATGTACTTCACTTTTTATACCTACGCTAGGCGATTGCGCTAGGGTCAGCGCGTTGCGCCGAACTGTACGAGTGCGACCGGGTGATTGATCCGAGATATCGTGTCCGTGAGCGGTGTCTAAGTGTGCGTTGCTCGAGCGCGCTTTGTATGTAGATTGTCTTCTGTACCTATCTATTTTGTGGTTGTACTAAGTCACGGGGGTGTACGCCAGAGAATTTCTGTTATTAAATTTTATGCCACCGTGTTTAGTGATGTGCTATCAATATTCTTCTGTTTGAGCCAATTATATATCATATTATTGTTGATATGGAAGTTTTCGTAGAGTATTTTCATGTCTTTTATAGCGATAATAAAAGACGTTGAACAGAATTAAAGTAAAAATATTTCTCTTAAAAATATGGTGGATATCCCACCCATTCGTACAAAGCGTTTTGGAAACACATTCATTATGCATACAGCTAAAGAGTGGAATTCCCTGCTTGAGTCTGTGTTTCCTGATAGCTACAACCTAGGGGTCTTTAAGTCAAGAGTATATAAAAGAAAAGGTTACTTCTAGGCAAGCGTGCTCCATCGTCGGCCACATCATCACTTACCATCAGGTGAGTTTTACTTTTTTCTCAAATGTCAAAACGTACCCTTTATTTTTTAATGAGTTTAACTAGTGGCACCATTTCGATTACAAGTTCTCCTGGTACTGAAATGGTACCAAAATAGACTTGTATTGTGTTTTTGCATTTGTTTGGTACCTATCTATTTTTAAATTCAGATGGGCTTTTATTTTGGATGGTTTTAAGACCATAATCATTGTATCAGACTTCAGCAATGTATTCCAAATTCAAAAGTTCCAATTTGAATTGAAAAAAACGTCAGAAAATTAGCATTTTTTTGGATGAAGAGTTAACTGACCCACATATTTACAAATTCGACAGATCCCGACTTTTTCTGTGGTTTTATCTAAGGGCAGATGTCGTGGACAATCTTGAACACTAAAACTGGAATATTTATATCGGCGTCTGATACCTAATAAAATATGCGAAATATCGATGAAAAACATAATAAAAAGCTAGCATATTTTTGGAAAGTAAACGGGTGCAGAATTTGCGAGATGATGTTCCTCTTTGCGTCGTTTATTCTCAATGCTGAGGGTCGTGACCTCAACGAATAGCTTTATTTATTTATTTAAAGCTTTATGCATAAAAAAAAAACTGTACAAAGGCGGACTAATGCCTTAGGCATTATCTGCCAGTCGACCTTAGGGTGGTGCAGAAACATAACATGGCAGGTGCAACTTAAGACAAAACAGAAGAGAAACAAATATATACTGTTAGGATGGAACGAAGGAATGACATCCATAGTAGTCTATGACAGCTGCGCGCGCACTACTTTTCCCTCGCATTTTTGGAGGTGTCATTATTATCGTGGCGGGAACATCGCTCAAGGGCCGTAAGACTTATAATCAATTATTTGTGCTGAATAAGATTAATTAGAATTGTTGTTATTTTGTTCTTTTAACTAAAAATATAGAATTGTTTATTTTTGTCGTGTGTCACGTATGTAGTTTTTTTTTTAAATATCTGCACTTCTGATTCCTAAAAATACAATAGTAAATACATACTTAGATACATTTACTTTGGAATATATTTCGCCATATTGTCCTATTATCGGCGATGTGGATGGCGTCGCAGACTGCGGTCTCTAATGTAGGACGGATTTTGGTCTCACCGATGTAATGGTCTCTGGGTCTTTTCCTATATTTTCCCGTCAGCAATAGCATTTCCAAATGAAAGACTCTCTTTTTGAAAATGTGGTCAAAGAAAAGCTTCTTCTTTGACTTTCTTCTTTGTTTTTGTGTCCAGGCAATCCCTGTCCATTCAAGGTTGCCTAGAAGAAATCGCCTAGAGCGATAAGGCCGCCAATTGTGTGTTTCTTATTATATGGTTTTCTTTTGTAAATTTATAATCTTGATGTGCAGTAGTATATATAAATAAATAAATAAATAAATATGGTGGTGAGTTTCATTGTGGTGTTTTGTTTTAGATTTAAATTTAATCCACATAAAATTATGATGCTGAATAAAGTAATTATGAAAAGAAATATTTATATTATTAACGTCTGAGCTGGCCATCTTGTAACTTCGGTTTCAATATTTGCTTGCCTTTGAAAATCTGTTGAAGAATTTCCTTTCACATTTATTTTTCTATCATAATTTTTGTATAATTTAAAATAGCCTTACAATCTATCTTATTACATTTCTTTGAATTGCGACCGTGATAAATAATCAATTCATGATTCTTAGAGTTAATTATGTTATTGTATTTAATACGATTTTTTACTTACGAAATAGAACTACTGGGCATGTTAGGCTGTCACACATACGTCCAGTGTCTTCCACAGGACGCAACAGAGTGATGGCAGTCGATTTCAGGTGGACAGTTGACTTGACACGTGACAGTTTGCTTGAATGTTGCCAATCTTCGTCGCACTTCGTCTTCGAATGACGGATGTTGTCCAGTAATAATGAAGGCACACGTGACGTGACGTCATTTTGTGTGAAATGTGGTCTCGTCAATAAATAAAATAAAAAATTGCGCCTTTGTCCTCAGAACCTTATGGTGTTTTTCGCAATTTTCATTTAGTTCTTCGCAAGCGTGCTCCAACGTCGACCACATCACCGTTTACCATCAGGTGAGAAGGTGGTCAAACGCAAGCCAATCAATAAAATAAATAAAAGTTGTTTTTTGTTTTTGATGAGGAAAATCATCCAATGACAACCCCTGGAGCGGGAGATAGTGTCAGACTCTTACTGACTAAAAACCCACCCCGTTCCTTCTAGCCTTCATACCAGGGCTCGAGGTCCTGTTCGGATAACCCTGGCCCCAGTAGGCTTGGGGCCAGGGTGAAATTTTGTTAGTTTGTGTATGTTTGTTAATTTTTACGCTCAATCGGCTGAATGGATTTGGATGAAATTTAGCACAGTACATAGCATAATAGTTTCATTGATCTCTACTATTTACCACATTGCACTGGCTGCTGTTCAAGTACTTTTGTGCTCGTTTATGACATTCGCCATTTTGGCGCAGTCAGCTGTAGCGAGTGTCAAGGCATTATTTTATTTTATTCACATTGACATGACCTCATTTTTCATAGGTTTTAATGTAATTCGTGAAGCAGGAATAACACGGAAATCGAACGAAATTAATTAAAAATGCAAAAATAATTCTGAGTACTGTAAACTTTTCGGCGGCCATTTGCATTATACGTCAAAATTAGTTTTCTGGACGCTCGCGAGTGGCGCTTCAAATAGGCACAAAAATTTAGCTGTCAAACGTATGGAACAGCCTGTCCAGGTGTAAATAATAGAGGTCAGTGAATAGAACAAAAGATATTAATTGTCCAGGGAGTATGTTCTCTTCGGACACTCTTCTACTTACTCACGGGCGAAGCCACTTAGAAGCTATAAGCTAGCATTATTTATTTCGCATGTTTTCCCAGCTTGGTCATCAGTGTCATTAAATTCTCTTTAGTTTAATAATAATTCAGCTAGCACGATAAATTCAAAATAAAAAACCGCAGTACACACCGTGCTATGGAAAAGGTTTACACAGGACTTAAGGGCCAAAATCCTATAGCAAATCACCACTGACTGATCCTGTTACCTCCGTATCGGTTAAAGTTTGCGGGTACAATCCAGACCACTCAATTTGATTGATACACCTTTTTTCGGTCGTCTAGAGGAAAAGAAAGGTATTAACAACTTTATCACTTTATTTTCTTCCTAAAGGATTGGCAGGTTTTATTTGTGGGTAAATAGCATAGCACTCGGCTGTATTTATCGCTCAATGGTTTTATCATTGCTCACTGCAATTGCTAGAGGCAAAACTTTTGGCATAGTATTTCTTTTTTCGTATCTAATAAGGTGACAGGTGATAGTGCAGAACAGAAGAAAAAAATTTGTTGCACCGATCCTAAATAACACGTCAAAAGGGCAGGAAGATGATGATATCTCCTGTTTTAGGACTACTTGCGTTGTAGTGTTGTCTATGTAGCTACATAGGAACTAAACTGTAAAATCCTCATCGCGGTATAATAGTCCTACCACCAGTACAAGCATCCGTGTACAAACCAGCCTGCGTAGGCAAAACTGTGGTGAGACTTGTTTGAGAGGCAGGCCATTTTATATAACGAACCGAAATCATCTATCGAGCAATTGCCCGTACCAGATACGACACTCATCTAGTCTGAGGATTTTCTCTTTTCAAGACTTACACCCTGTTTCGCGTACCTATTTCCGAAGCCACCATGAAACAATGAGCACCAATGTGGAAGATTGGTGGGTTTCATCTCTTCATCTCTTGTTCTAAGTACTGCGGGTTGCACCGGGTCTGTCGCTGAGGCCTTTAAATGGTGCACATCTTCGTTTATTTCAGGCATGTTTTGTTGTAGAAGATCGTCCACACCTCTTTGGATAAAAAACTATCTAAGAGCACCTGCAGGCGCATAGACTAATATCCCATTCAAAACCGAACAAAAACCAACCTCTATTGGTCAGGAGCGTGTCATAGACATTGATTTGTCGAACCGGAGCATTTGAGTTCAGCCAGTAATCATTTAAACATCGGAGATGGTACTCGCGAAAACGGCGTCCCGTATAAAGAAAGACAGTAAGAAAGAAATAAAGAAAGGAAGAAAGAAATAAAGAAAGAAAAACATTTTATTTGCCCGAAAGAGGCGCACTTAAGACTAACATATATATTTTTATTTTACAAATTACATGAAAAAATTGTAACAAGAATAGTAATAAGCCGTACGCTCAGCATAATGCTGTGTCCAAACGCAAAAATGCAACAATTCCACAGCGCTGGTTCTCAGCGTGGGTAGGTAACAAAATCGACAAAAAGAACAACAAGTATCTACAGTCAGTTAGTATATGGTACAGTTGTATCTTATGAACAAATAACACTTGACGGTAAAATATACTGGAATACAAATTAGAGGGAAGATGCAATTTCACAGAATGATAAGACGGTTTGAACAGCTTCCAACACTTGGAATTTCCAATAGGAAATGATTATTTTTCAGTATTAGCTTATATTCTTGTCGGCGCCCGTTTAGTATTCATGCAATAACGGCGACACTTCGGCGTTTTCTTCTTTAAATGTAATATTTCTGGTGTAGTGTGCAGCTTGCCGGTCGTCGATGCACGTTTGGTTCATTTTTATGATTTTATGAGTAGTTGTTTGAGAACTAAGAGGAAAAGGTTCAACTCTATACTTACTTGCTTATAATAAAGCAAAGTCGAAACTGGCTGTATATTCGTGATTAACTCAAAAACTATAGGATAGACTGTCTTATGAAACAAAAAAAATTTTTTTTTTTTCAATTCGGAAAAATCTTCGAGACTCCATTCGGGAATTGTAGTTTGCACGAAACCCTCAGTGCGCGAGTCCGACTCGCACTTGCCCAGTTTTTTCCTTTTGAGGTCCGGAATCCTAAAAATAGATTAAAAAAGTTAAAACTTTGAAATGAATTTTAAAATGTATTTAGTTATTTTATGAAGTAAAATAAATATTTACCTACTGCTTATTGCCTAAGTTATTTCAATTTTTTTCTCATTCAGAATAAAATATACTTACTTATTTCAGTCCTAATAAAAAAAAAGTATAGATAAAACAAACAACTATCATAATCATGAGCCCCTTATGATTCTAAATTGACTTTAGAAGTAATCAAAACATGAGCAGTTTCATTATTAGAGCATCTAAACGCTTCTATTAAACTTAGTAGACAAGCAACTCCTAACAAGCACAAAAAAAAAGAAAAACTTCAGACGGTCGTACAATCATTTAATGAATTCGCAATTTGCATACCGACAACGAACCAAGAAAAAAAAGTAAAGATTCACATAGAGAGGACCGTACGAAAACATTGAAAAACATTCAATATTATTCGCGTGTTCAGCGCACACAATATGGGTGAAATAGTTTGATCAAATTATTTGACTGCAATATTCACAAACCGAACGTGAATGTATGACAAATGAATTTTGATTTTTGTGGTTTTTTAATACCACACTAATATTATAAAGGTGAAAGTTTGTATGTTTGTTATTTATGCACGCTCAAATGGCTACAAACGGCTAAAAGAATTTATATGTGGTACATAGATAGATAATGATGACATAGATAGACCATATCCTGGAATATGACATAGAATACTTTTTATCTCAGAAGTATATTCCTTTGCTTTTCCTTTTTTTTTGAGCGGTGGTGGCCGAATGGTAACGGCCCCGACTTACGAGTTGTAGATCGCAGGCAAACCCAGTCAGGCGCATTACTTTGTGTAATTTATTTCATCACCACTGCTCTCCGTTTTGGTAAAGGAAAACATCGTGAGGAAACACGGCATGTTCTAGAACCAAAAAGAACCACGAAGACATGTGACATCCACCAACCCGCACTGGGCCCGCGTGGTGGATTACGGCCCATTCCATCTCCTAGAGAGGAGGCCGGAGTCCCAGCAGTGGGAACGTTAAAAAGGCTGGTGGTGATGAAGATGATAATATTCCTTTGGGATAATTTTCTACTTTCACGAGAGAGCGAAGCAGCAGAAGTATAGGTAAAGTTTTTTGGATGTTTTAAAGAAGATTATTCTGAAAGTACTGAAATAAATACAAACGCTCTTTCTCTGAAACAAAGCTATACTATCCCTTAACTGTTACAATTAAATTTAATAATTAAAAAAAATTATAGGATTAAAAATAATAATTTAATAAACTTTTAAATTAAATTAATTTTTATTTGTAATTTAAAAAAAATATTTTCATTGTAGCAGTAAGGGGTAAGGGTACAGTATCCTGCATCAGATAATTTACCTTGACTATTATAAAGAGGTTAGTTTTTTTATTTTTTGTTTGACCGATTCCCAAAATTTTTACACCAATAGAAAGCTGTTTTATTCCTGATTGACATAGACATTATATTATATTTTACATGCGCGGGCAAAACCGCGGGCAAAAGCTAGTACTATTCTGTAGGTAGTCAAACCACTGTTTAGACAATTGACTTTACTGTTATCATTGCCGCCTAACGCTAAGTACAACGGGTAATGTCTAGGCCTGCCAAACTATTAACTAGCATCATACTTACCCAAATGATACAGACACACTACAACCATAGTCCAATAACTCTATAACATCTAAAGTTGGTGCTACTCCGTCGTTCTGTAATCGTGCTCTTGTCTCTCCTATTATTGGTGTCCCTTTTGTTCCGTCTTTAAATTAAAGACTATTGACCTTAACTTTTTCCTTTGCCAATGCCCGTCCTGTACTATTAGTAACTGAAGTAGATCGGACTAATTACAGGAAACACTTCCGTGGCAAAGTATCATCTGTTCCCGTCTGTACCTAACCTACAAAATTCAAAGGGGACCATTTACATTAAGTTAAAAGACTCGTCTATATGTTGAAACGTGTACAGTCGATTCGAAAAGTTGGAACGTTCGAAAAGAGTTACCGAATTCATGAAGTGCAATTCCACTTAGCTTTGGGTCGGTAAAACGCTGATGCGGACGTGGTAATTTGGGTAATTTTTCGCCGGGAAGAGTCAGTTCGGTGGTCAAAAGGAATGATTCCATTTCAGTCGATGTGCTCTCACGTAGTTGTAGTAGTTGTATTAATTAAATGCAAGCCCCCGAGTCCATTTTACGAGCCCCCGTAGAGTGGAACTCGTTTCGTTTATCCGCTTCCACTCATAAGCAATTACTTTGCCGAGACGACTTTCCGAGGGACCACGAACGTGCAAAGAAATTAAGCTTTGCGGATTTTAGGACATTAATAGTGGTTAGAGATTTGAGTGTGGTGTGTCAGTATTACCTATATAAGTGAAGATATCTGTTGAATGTGTCTAGAATCAATCTAATACTAGAAAGCCGAAAGTTTGTGTGTTTGTTACTTTTTAGGGTTCCGTAGCCAAATGGCAAAAAACGGAACCCTTATAGATTCGTCATGTCTGTCTGTCTGTCTGTCTGTCTGTCTGTCTGTCTGTCCGTCCGTCCGTATGTCACAGCCACTTTTTTCCGAAACTATAAGAGCTATACTGTTGAAACTTTGTAAGTAGATGTATTCTGTGAACCGCATTAAGATTTTCATACAAAAATAGAAAAAAAGCAATAAATTTTGGGGGTCCCCATACATAGAACTGAAATTCAAAATTTTTTTTTTCTTCAAACCCATGCGTGTGGGGTATTTATGGATAGGTCTTCAAAAATGATAGTGAGGTTTCTAATATCATTTTTTTCTAAACTGAATAGTTTGCGCGAGAGACACTTCCAAAGTGGTAAAATGTGTGTCCCCCCCCCTCTAACTTCTAAGATAAGAGAATGATAAAACTAAAAAAAATATATGATGTACATTACTATAAAAACTACCAACGAAAATTGGTTTGAACGAAATCCAGTAAGTAGTTTTTTTTTAATGCGTCATAAACCGAAAAAAATACACTATTATTAAAACATCGATCAAAGTTACAACACATTACAAGAACTTTTATATTATGTTACTTGCTGCTACGGAACCCTTCATGGGCGAGTCCGACTCGCACTTGGCCGGTTTTTTACACTTGAACGGCTGAACGGATTTCGATGAAATTTGGTACAAGGGTAGACTATATCCTGGAATAGCACAAAGAATAAGTACTCTTTATCTGACGAGTTCTTTCTTTTAGGATTATTTTTTGCTATCACGCATGCGAAGACACTGGCAGCAGTTAGTAGAAGAATACGAAATAGCTATGAACAGTAATACTCGTATTTAGAATATTGCATTCAACATTTTTTTTGTTATGAAATGTATTAATTACTTTCCTTCACTTCAAGTTGTTTGCTCAGAAAATTAGTATTGCCATAAATTGTGGAAAGCTATCAGCCTCATGATTTTTTTTTTAAAAATGACGAAATAGTAGCATTTATATAATATTAACATCATGGTAATTGCATCAAAATCTGACTTTTTTTGATCTTTTTTTTCCTAAACATTCAAGCTTCCATATGTTTATTTCTTGAAATATTTTATCAAACAAGATGTAAGATCTTCTTTATGAATATAATTTACCTATAGCAAGAACCGAGCCGTCTGTTCCCATTGCCTAAAGCTCTCGTTTACTTCGCGTTACATTTCGTGGTTGCCACTCAAAAGCCTTTCGGCATAACGATGCTATAATTGCCACTTCAAGTTTTAATTAAACAATTAAATTATATAACTTAATGGAGTCAACATTTCATTTAATTATTCAATTATTTAATTAATAAATGACTGTGTATACTTAAGTCTGATGTTGAGAGAGTTTGTTTATTTGAATCAAGTGCTTTGTTACGGCAGAAATCGTCGCGGTAGACTGAAAACTTCATAAATGCGAGAGGTAATTTACATGAGGAAGAAAAATACTACGGTCTATCAAATTGTATAACCACAGTTTATATAAATGATATAATAATGTTTATAATGTTATGTTTCTGCACCACCCTAAGGTCGACTGGCAGATAATGCCTAAGGCATTAAGTCCACCTTTGTACAGTTTTTTGTGCATAAAACTTTAAATAAATAAAAATGCATAGTTCTAAAATTAGATACATTTAAGTTATACTATAGCGGGGAGGTACGATTCTCTTTTGTTTGGTGATATCGTGAACAACAACCTTGTATTAAAAAAATAGATAAATATATAAGTCTGTTTAAAAAGTCAAACGATTTGAGAATTTTGTATAATATTTAATCATTTAAAAATACTTATATTCTAGACTTTTTGTAAGGTTCTTCTAATAGTAAACAATGATAAAGATCTCTTAATCGACGTTAATTATAGGTATTAATCAGTGTGGACTACATCAGATTTCATTTTACCATATGTACATAATTAACTAAGTCGTTTGACTTTTTAGACAGACTGTAGTAAGTTTACAGTCATCTGTATAAGTTTTTCTTAATCCATCCAAACTATCCAAACTAATATTATAAATGCGAAAGTAACTCTGTCTGTCTGTCTGTCTGTCTTTGCTTCACGCCTAAACTACTGAACCGATTTGTGTGAAATTTGGTACAGACATAGTTTGGAACTTGAGAAAGGACATAGGATAGTTTTTATTGCGAAAAATAAAATAAAATTTATTCCGGACATACAGCGCCATCTATTGATCAAGAGTCGGCATCAATTCAGTACTGAAATTTCCGGAAGTCACTATTCCACGCGAACGAAGTCGCGGGCAAAAGCTAGTTAATCATAAATTCAGAATTAAAGGTTATTTATTTTAATCTACACTAATATTATAAATAGGTAAAGTTTCTGTTTGTTTTTTTGTTTGTAGGAGGGTCTGTTTATAGCAATTTTTTCATCAATACAGACAGACAGACAGACATGACGAATCTATAAGGGTTCCGTTTTTTGCCATTTGGCTACGGAACCCTAAAAAAGCTACATTATTCCTGAGTGACATAGGCTAAACTAGCTTTTACCCGCGGTTTCGCCTGCGTACATAATATTTAGTCTATGTCACTCAGGAATAAAGGAGCTTTCTATCGGTGCTGAAATTTTTGTAATCGGATCAGTATTTTCAGAGATTACCTCCTACAAACAAAAAACAAACTTTACCTCTTCATTATATTAGTGTAGATTAATTTGTACCTACTATGGAAATTATTTTATATCGTCCAGGCTTATTTTATTTACTTATGTATTTTTTTTAAATTATTTTTGCACTTATTTTAAACGAATGAATAAATGACTTATGACATTATGACCGAAATCGCTTTGAGCCTGAGCATTTCGTACTACGGCGACAAAATGCTATAAACAGTAAATTGCATGCTCGCCTAGCGTTATTATGAATCTTTGTATGTGCACAGATTTAATTGCTTGCTTTGAGATTACAATTTACAGAACTGTTTCTCTGTTAGCTGTTTCAATGAGAGCTAAATTACTATGTTAGTTTTGACTCGACGAAAAGCAACCGCTAACTCAGTACTGTACAATCAAAATACTATTTCATATTTCTTAGATATAGTCCGCATGAATGTAGAAAATTCATCATTTAAGCCAAAAGAGGTCCACTGTTGGACATAGGCCTCCTCCAAGACACACCGTCGCTATGGTGACACCATAGCGACGGTGTGTCTCGCATCCGTCATACTCCCGCGAACCTCACCAGGTGACCTGAAGACGCCTTCCAACGCTGCGTCTTCCGGTACGTGGTCATTGTCATCGTGGGCTACAAAACCTTTCGTCCCCATCGATCATCAGATGTTCAGTAAGCAATGTGCCCTGCCCACTGCCACTTAATTCTTGACATTTGTCGGTAACATTGGTTCTTCAAAATTTTTCTTCTTCCTACCCTTGTCCCATCTTATTTGGGGTCGGCGCAATACGTTTTTTTCTTCCATTCTACCATTGGTTCTTAAAAATTATCCTTTGGAAAATACTCACAAGATAAAAGTAATCTTTGTGGTTTTCCAAGACATGGTCTACTCGTGTACCAAATTGTATTGAAATGCTTTTAGCCGTTTTAGCATGATGAAGTAACAAACATACAAACTTTCGGTTTCATAAAATTAGTGGGATTATGTACGCATAGTTCTTCGTAGACTCTGCCAGTGACTTCGCTCGCTTGTAGCTAGAAAATCCCAAGAGAATATACTCACTAATTAAATCCTAAATTAGCATTTGCTCGCAGCTTCGCCCGCGTACATAAAATAAAGCCTATGTCACTCAAGAATAAAGCAGCTTTCTATCGGTAAAAAGAATTTAGCAATCGGACCAGTACTTCCAGAAATCTCTGGAAGTACTGGTACGATTGCTAAATTTTATCACGCTCAACAAAAAAACATAAGTATTATAATCACGCTCAACAAAAAAACAAAAAACAAAAAGTTTACCTCTTTATTATATTAGTGTAGATTCTTTGTTCTATTTCAGAACATGGTCGAGCTGTGTAGTAAGTTTCATCCAAATGCATTCAGATATTTAAGTGTGGAGGAGCAATAATGCAAACTTACGTATTTATAGTAGGTATTAGTGTGATAACCAGTATCTTGTGAACAATTTATCTGCTTAATCGCAGTGACAATCGTTTTTTTACGATCGAAACTACAGCCATTACGTCAATACTTCTAAACTTTTTTACGACTTTCGATTAAGCGAATGAACAGATTTGAAGACCGAACAAAACGATGAGACTACGATTGTTTATAAAGTTAATTTATCAAGTTTTTGTTTCGAAACTGGTCGTTGAAAAACGAATAACTGAATGTAAAAGGTTTTTGCATGTTTTATGAGGCTATTGTGTGTTTCGTAATTATTTTAGAATTTCGAATTTCGAACAAACGTTTCGAATACAAAGCAAATGTCCCTGAATATTTAAATTCCGAACAGAAACAAAAAACCGTCAAAATTCGAAAGAATCTGGAACTTGTTCTTAAATGTTTGTGTTCAAAATTCAAAATTGCTCAGGTAAAACTCGGGTTCGTTCCAAATTCAAAGTTTGGTGCTTGCGAACTTTGTGCATCCATAGATTGTGTGCTAAAGAACTCGGTATGTGCACTTCGTTGCAATCGAGTTCCTTTTAGGTGAGTTCCGCATGAATCGAATGTAAAAGGCTTTCGTTCGGAATATGCGGGCCGTTTGCGTTGCAGGTTTGGTTGCTGTAGCACGCTCGTGTTACATTCGCAAACGAGCGGGTCTTCCCTCACATATGTTTTTAACATGTTTCGGGATTTGACGTATTTTGAATAATATATTTTGGTTTAGTAATTAAATATCGAGGTTTTTGTAGCATTATCTGCTTTGTGTTTTCTCAAGTCAAAAATTATGGTTTTCAGTAACGTCATCAATTGACAACACTTTGTCGAGAGGTCTTCTACTTTAAAAATGAAACTTAATGATTTGCGTCATTAAGTTGCGTTTAATAAGTCAAGTCAGTAAGTCTTAAGTAATTTCCAATACATACATGTCATTAACGCAAATATATTTTTCTTATCTTACTATTCGATACTGAACAGTAAGGCGATTATCACACTGCCACGCACCGAACAGCTTAGCGCGTGAATGCGTGTTTTAACGTTGCTTGTAAGTATCTCCGTTTATATAGAAAACACGCAATACATCTAAAATACATTCACACGCGTTCGTGCAGCTCACGCGCCTACATGCGGAGAACTGCACACACGCGCGTGGGTGCGGGGCGACACGCAAGGAATGGCACACTGAGTCTCGTAGTGTCGTGCGTACCCACTCCGAGATAAACTCAATCTCTTGTAGGAATATTTTTTTAGACCGAGGTCATATTTGTTATCCACCAACCCACATTTGACCCGCGTGCGTGGTGGAATAAGGTCCACTCAGTTTCACATAGAGGCTGTGCTCCACAGCTGGGATATAGTCTATTAGACACAGGAATTTGTCTTATTTGCCAACGACTGAGTGATCGACTTAGCTCAGTATTGTAACACTCCACACTATTAATCATAATAATTAAAAAAATAGGTATTTGAGAATTGAAAATATTGTTATACAGTATCTTATTAAAAATATTATATTCCACAACTGAAAAAATAATTCAAAAATCGCTCTGCGTAGTGAGATGATCGTTTCTCATTCCATTTACAACCTGAATTCGAAAAAAAGGAAAGATGTCCGGCAAGGATTTGCATCTGGTGGAAAGAGATGACGTCATGGCACCTCTTTAGCCACTATTTAAACAATGAACTTAACTGCGGGCGTTATAGTGCGCCCAAAACTGATTCTCTGTCAAATCCATCCAAAGGTTGACAGTAAAATATCATTTTTAGCGATAAAATCACCTATTGTTCCACCGTTATTCGCAAGGTTATTTCATAGCTCGCTGTCCGACCGTCCAGTAACTGTCCAGACCAAGCCCAAGTAGTCGACGGCGCGCACTATTCCCGCTCGTCTCAAGGAGTTGTCAGTATCAGCAGGGGCAGAAGCCTACTGGGGCCAGGGTTATCCGAAAGAGAACTCGAGCCCCGGTATTAAGGCTTGAAGGAACGGAGTGGATTTTTTAGCCAGTAAGAGTCTGAGAATATATCCCGCTGCGCCCAAGAGCGAGGGTTGTCATTGGATGATTTTCCCTACAAAAAAAAGTTATTTCATAAATATCTTCCAATTCAATTTACTAGACAAAGTAAAGTCGATAAAAAAATATATATTAACAAGATACGTAAGTTTATGAAACTCTAGAGTTTCTAATATGTTACATTATGTCTCGATTTGAATACGTAAAGAACTATTCCCAAGTGGAATTGGAACTCAAAACTGTAGTAGGTGCTGGTTTATCTCAGACAGTCGAGTATACAGATGGTACACAATATGTAACGTGCAGAAGGGCAACTCCATACAAAAATCAAAAATAAACAGGGGTCAACGAACGAGCTGATAACTCGAATTTGACGACCAAAAAAAAAAAAATAGCTTGATTTCCCCTTTCTCGCTTGCACGTTTGATATTTTAACGCGTACATTTGAGTAAATACAGTTTCATAACCATTGCATCTATAGGAAAACATAGTACTTACTTAGTTTTTCTTCAAATTTTCATGTAGGAAATCATCAAGAAACTGTTCACACAAATTGCGAAATAATTTTTGGAGCGCTTTTCATGGCGATTGTATAGTAATTGGTGGCAATCACTATATTTTATTATTGCCTCATTTCAAAAATCTACCTTGTAAATATACGGTGAACTAGAGTTGCGGGATTGTTCGAGGTTGTTACGGCCCTGGAAAGCAGAAGGCAAATAAAATAATACATTCTCTTTTCCACTTAGAGCGGATAAGATATTTGATGATATAAAATCTCAAGAAAAGGCCCGTTGCAGGATTATCTTATTAGAAACTGAAACTCAGAGCGGAAAAAGTCGTTTGGTGTTAAAAAAAAAAACAAAAGACTCTATCATCAATGTTAAACAAATGCCAGTCGCAAGTACACTCTTGCACTCGCTGCAAAATGCTGGATGTGTCAATGTAAGCTGAGCTAACCTTCTGTACCTGTTATGTGACGCTTGGTTTCACTTTGGAGATAAATCTATTTGATTGCTTTGCGTGATCTCTGGTGGCTCAAACAAGGCTTTAAACTGCATACATGTTGCCAATAATTTCAGAATAGCTAGCAAAATGTTTGATAGTCCATTTTATGCAAGGAAGAGTTCGGAGAAAAATGTAGCGTTGACGTTTTCAGGCACAATGAATAAAACGATTTTCAAATGAAATAAAAACTATTTTGCGGGTTTGTTGTTTTGACCGAAGCGTTTTCGTAGTTGAAAAAAATACTTTGAAAATTTACGATTTACAGGACAGAAGCAATACTATTTTTTGTCATTCATTAGATAAAACGACTATGATTATAATAAATGTAAAAGAAGTTAATAAAACCATAAATGAGAGGGAATTCTACTCGTAACTAATTTGTGATCTTAGAAATTAAAGTAAAATATTTTAATCTTGCTTTTGTTCTTCAAATTAGACAAAATTGAAGTCCTAATGCACAAAAATAATTACGAATAAAAAGCCTTTGAAATTCACAATCGCTTTTTGTTTCACACCCAATATGCTCAACACGGTACAGCTACATAAAAAAGTGCAACATTACCGATTGTATCTCTCGTGATTTAGATACATTCGGTAACAAAAGCGTTTATTCGCTCACCACAAAGCCTGGGCCGGCCCGTAAATAACACGACCACTCTATCCCATGTAACTACGTAGATAAAGGCAGTCTACATTGCGAACAAGCGCCTCTAGATTTGATCGTTATCGGATTCACAGTGCAATAGGAGGATCGTTAAAAAGCTTAAGCACCAACTTCTGTGTACCCTGTAGTCCCTAAGCGGATTTTACAAGGTGTAGTGTCGTTTGAATATTGATAGTTCGTTGACTCTGTGTCGGTTTTGTATTTTTTTTTTTTTGTGGGAAATTATGAAATAACGCCTCCTATACTGGGCGGAATACCGAACAGTGTCAGACTTTTACTATGAATGATGTACCACAACCTTTCATGCTGTCGCTTGGGCGCAGCTCGGCCGTGTCTTCGTGGAGCTGCCGCTTAGGCGCAGCACGGCCGTGTCTTCGTGGAGGCGATGGGCGGCATCGGCCTTTTACGCCGGGCCCTGGTACAAGCCATGGTCCGGAGTGAGGACGAATGGCAGGCGAGCGCCTCCTTCTGCGAAGCAGTAATGCTAGCGAAGGAGGTGGCGCACGCGTGAGGGAACAGCCTTCCTCACACCCCAGCCATCGGGATCAAGACCCAGATTTCTAGCCACCGTAGGCGTGGGCTTGCGGATGGCGAGCAATGAGTAACTCGCCGTTCGTCCGTCCTGTAACTGTCCGGACCGAGCTCGAGCCATTCACGCCGCATAGTGTACTACGCGCGACTTAAGAAAATGTCAGAAAAACCATAGGGGCCCAGGGTCGAAGCTTACTGAGGTCATGGGTTGTGTAAAACAGAACCTCGAGGCTCTGGAATGAAGGCAAGAAAGGAACAGGAGTGGGTTAAAGTCAGTAAACGTCGGACATGCCTTCACGCTCCGCCCAAGAGGAGGAACAGGAGATAAGTCATTGGATGAATTTTAACCAAAAAAAATCGCCCTGCCACGCAACTTCTCACAATCATTTCCTCTATCGTCATTCTGCTTGTCTTTTTTTGGCATACCTAATGCTGGTTGATATTGGTTTTCCAAATAGTAGGTACGTATGTACGGATTCGTACGATTGTAAGAAAACAACTATTTTTACGTACGAGTTCGTACGGTTGTCTGAAAGAAATTGCCCTGTTCGATAAGACTGTCTATTGCACAATTATACTCAAGTACGGGTTCGTACAGTTGTCTGTAAAAATTGCCATGTGTGATAAGGTTGTCTATTGCATAATTATTTTTACGTACGGGTTCGTACGGTTGTCTGAAAGAAATTGCCCTGTTCGATAAGACTGTCTATTGCACAATTATACTCAAGTACGGGTTCGTACAGTTGTCTGTATAAATTGCCATATGTGTTAAGGTTGTCTATTGCACAATTTATTATTTTTACGTACAGGTTCGTACGGTTGTCTGTAAAAAATTGCCCTGTGCGATAAGACTGTATATTGTGCAATAATTTTTACGTCCGAGTTCGTATGGATATCTGAAAGAAATTGCCCTGTGCGATAAGACTGATTGATGAAGAGGCTTATTGTACACTATTATTATATAAATGTTTGTCCTGTGATAAGTTAAGTATAAAATAATAATACTTAGTAACGACAAAATCAATTCAATTCAGAACTTTAACGTTATAATAGCGTTGTGAAAAGTATATCTGAATAATAAATATAGCAAATAATTACTAGTACTCGAAATTGCAGATTTTGCTGTATAATTACTGAATGTTAATGAGTTTTTAATCAGTTTGTAAAGTGTGGCTACAAACATTATTTAATTAACAGGTAGGCCATGATTGAGGTAATCTATTGTGTTGTTAAATCGAATTTTACTTCAATCTGGTAGTGCAGAGTTCGTGAAGGTATGAAAAGTGACAGAAAGGGTGTCTACATATATATTAGCTTTACCTTATCTATACATATAAATATTGAAAAAAGTTTTTTTTTCAGGACACAAAAAAATATCAGCCTTTCCATAAAAAAAGAAATATTTATTTATTTAAGGATCACCATCATTTGTTAGAAAATAAAAACTTAGAAATAGATTTTTTTACACGTAACCTAGGCTGTTCCTATAATGAACACTCAATTACAGGTAACCACAGCTTATGCATCAATAAGTGAACATGGTTTTAAATAATTATGAAAATTTTAAATAAAATAAAAGTATGATATGACATAGAAAATAATTAATTAATATTAAAGGTTAAATGATAAGTGTATCATATAATAAAGAGGTAAAGTTTGTTTTTTTGTTTGTAGGAGGTAATTTCTGGAAGTACTGGTCCGATTGCTAAAATTTTTTCACCGATATAAAGTTCCTGAGTAACATAGGCTATATTTTATGTACGCGGGTAAAGTCGCGGGCAAAAGCTAGTAATAAAATAAAAGTAATGTCAAAATTAATTTAAAATAATTAATAATAACTTGATTGGACAGTTTGTATAGAGAGCCTGAATTTTTTGAAAAAAATAAGAAATGTGGAATGATTTTCAGTTTCGTCTACTGAGCAAGCCCTTAAAGTATGCGGAGACTTGTCCCTTTTAGTCTGTATAATCCAACCTGCATCTCTTGCTGAGAAAAACTTTTATACTACGCTCTACAAGTACCTACACACATAAGCTTTCTGCAAAGTTTACCACAACAACTAGTACTGAAATACCATACCTGCAGCAGAGACCAGACTATTCTTGTAAACTGCTCCTGCACAATCATAGACCACGCTCCCTCTATCAAATACCTGGGCATCACAATGGACGAAAACCTTTCATTTAAACCACACATACACCGGCTCTCTAGTCGAGTTAGGAAACTAATATATGTTATGAAAAAACTACGAGACTGCACACCCATTGCAATTTTACGCACAATCTATCTCGGTTTGTGTCAGTCAATTCTTCAGTATGGTATCTCTATATGGGGTGCAGCTGGGAAAAGTACATTTATAGAAGTAGAAAGAGCTCAAAGAGCTGTAATTAAAGTAACCTTAAGAAAACCTTTCCGCTTCCCTACACATCTAATTTATAGTGAGCTTGCGGTCCTAAGAGTACGGCAACTATATATTTTAAGTGCTACACTGAACGTCCACAAAACCCTAAAATACAGATTCGATTACAATAAATTAATGTCTAAACGCATCCTCCATATTCCTCTTCCCGAAGCAGACAGTCTGTTGGTCAGGAGATGCCCTTTCTACTCTCACGTTCAAATTTACAATAAAATCAGCAAGAGCTGTGATATCAAAAATTTAAAGAATTTTACGTGTAAAAAGACCTTAATTAACTGGCTTGCTCTTTTATCGTACGAACAGACAGAGGCAATTTTAAAGCAATAAACAACAACAATACGGCAATAGTATTTGGCATACACAAGTGCACACATACACTACACACACCACACACATTCACTACACATGTACACTACACACATACACTAGGCGCAAAAACCTTGATTTTAAGCAAGCTTGCTTTCTTTTTATCCTATTTTTACTTATTTTTCATTTTGTTGTTCCATTGTTACAACAAATTCGTTGCTTAGTATAAAAAACCGAATTTCTACATGTCCGCCCGCTACAATGTTATTATTATAAAGTTATCTCAACTCAGGTCCCCAAGATACAGGTTCTACCTAGTTTGGGGACCACCATATAAATATATGTTAAACCCCTAATAAGTTACAGACAATATTAATGATTATGTAATAGTTTTAAGGTATTCTTCATATTATGTAACAATGAACAATAAACATTATTATTATTATTATTATAAAGTCATGACTCCACGCCCCGTATTGAGAGCTTACGACAGAACGCTGTATTAATTACATGTGCCGTCAAAAGATATTTACATTCCGCGTGGTAAGGTTAAGATTAGATAAACTGCGTACAGTTCCACAGGCAATGTGTCAATGTGACGGGGGTGATGTACTTCCTTGTTTGTAGTCTCGAAATAGCTGTGACTTTGACAGTTAAACGATATGTATTGCGTTTGTGTTTGTTTTGGTCGGCTGTCATCTTGGAAACTAGATGAAAGTTAAGCAATATTGAGAAATGATTATGTCGGATAGTGGTTCTCAACTTGCGGTTTGCGGACTATTGGTGATCCACAAGAGCATTGAACCCTGGCCTCTGTATACATTTTGAGTGTACGATATGTTTTTTTATTATTATCATTACGATAGCTTTTGGACTTCTGGTAATGACGGTCCCTGGTAACAACGAAGTAACAAAGTGATCTCCTGTCAAGAAAAGGTTGCACAAAAATAGTAATTGTGCAGTCGTTCTTTCAGACTATTTTATGAAATTTTTTGAACCTCAACTCTGTGCAATTTAGCTACACTTTTCTTGGACTGACCGACATTTGACTATTCAAAAGTGCCTGCAAATGGTCTATTTGAAATAAAAGCTTGGACTTTGACTTTGACTAACATACAGAAATATCAGCAAATCGTAGGGGCCCAGTAAAGTCGAAGCCTACTGAGACCATGGATTGTGCGAAAAAGAACCCTAGGGTCCTGGAAGGCAAAGCAGGAACAGGAGTGGGTTTGAGTCAGACGTGCCCTCCCACTCCGTCTAAGAACGGGAGAAGTCATTGGATGATTAAAAAAACTTCCACTAATATAAAATGAATTCAATGTCATTTTATGATTTGAAGATGTACCTAAATCATTTTTTTTTAAGATATAAAATATACTATTGGCACAATGTAAGTACACTACAAATACAACAAAACTTAAACAGTAAAATTTTGAGCCTTTCGCTTGTGCTGTGGCTAACGGAGTATTTCGCAATTAAGATGGGTATCAGAGATGTGCGATGAGGCTGAGCGGAGCGAGGCGGTATAGCGAAGTTTTGGAACGATATAACTCTTTCCCTTAAAGCTTTTCAAGGAAGTTTTAATGTGTGTGCAACAAAATAAGACACTTTAGACA
Source organism: Mythimna albipuncta (assembly GCA_929112965.1). Taxonomy (NCBI): domain Eukaryota; kingdom Metazoa; phylum Arthropoda; class Insecta; order Lepidoptera; family Noctuidae; genus Mythimna; species Mythimna albipuncta. Next base: position 8,871,306 of record OV815973.1, read on the forward strand.
ACAATCAAAATATCCTACGTAGTAAACAACGCTTATTTTTTTTTATTGCAGACTGTTATTATTATTTTTTATTTACATATATGTATTATTTTTAGGGTTCCGTACCTCAAAATAAAAAAAGGGACTCTAACAGGATCACTTTGTTGTCCTTCTGCCTGTCAAAACCCTTTATCTCGGGAACGCTTGGAGGTATCGATTTGAAATCATATACACGGGTCTGCGGTCCCTTGAATCAGTGAAATCAAGTCAAACTTTTAAGTTAACGAGAAAACAGGATACGGCCGTTTATGTCGCAAAAAAACTTATATTTCGACACTCTCAAGGGAATCAAAATTCATAGGGTAGGTACTTCCCGTTGACCCAGAATAAAAACTATAAAAAATGTAAATTTGTTGTCACGTCAAAACAAAAAAAATCTTTCTTTTTTGGCGATTCGGAATAATCTTCGAGACTCCATTCACGAATTGAATTATTTACTTAGGTAAGTTTGTATGCAACCATCAGTGCGTGAGTTCGACTCGCTCTTACCCAGATTTAAATATTAATATACATCGTGTCTAAGACTTCAACACACAAATGTCTAGCTACCAAGGATCCAGTAAGTATGTGATTCTGAACCCAGTAGCGGAATTAGCGATTTTCACTATATTTTTTAATCTTTTTTTTTAAACTGTTATCCTAATCAATCCCAATTATATTTTTAATTTATTTCGTATTTTTATCTCAGAAATATGTTCCCTTGGGACAATTATCTACTTTCACGCGGGTGAAGCCGCTGACAACAGCTTGTAGAAATTGAAGTATTTATTTTAATCATTTCATTAGAATACTCTAATATTTCTCTGTCTATAATCTATTTACTAGCTTTTGTCAGTGGCTTCTCCAGCGTACATAAAATATAGTCTATGTCACTCAGAAATAAAGCAGCTTTCTACTGGTGAAAAAAATTTAGAAATCGGTCCAGTACCCCTAGCCAAGTTGCTAATCTGCAATAGTTAACGCTTGTAGAAAGCTTCAAATGTACGAGAATGACGTCGTCTTATCGCTCAGTTACGTGGTCAGAACAAAAGAATTGGCTGCAAGGTCAACTCAAAGCGTTCGGCGCAAGCGAAACGGTTGTAACTTGGCTAGAGGGGCAGTACTTTTAGAGATTACCTCCTACACACAAAAAAAAAAATACAAACTTTACCTCTTTATTATATTAGTGTAAATGTACCCTCGGCATTTCTATCACAATTCCTTTGTACACCAATATTTCAAACTATTCCTATAGTTTTGGGCACGCTAATCCACAACAGCATTCGGTATTTTGGTTATTTTGATCATGGTTGCAAGAGATATTGGAATTCATGGAATATTAATTAAGATAGAATGTTGGAATTACTAAAAGTTATTATAGATAGCTTTTGCTAAAGTTACGGGGCTATCGAATAGCCTTCTTCATTTTTAACCGACTTCGAAAAGGAGGAGGTTCTGTGTTCGGTTGAATGTATGTTTTTTATGAGTGCAGCAATGTTACAATTTTTTGACTTCTACAAATTATTTATTTATTTATTATTTATTTATTTAAACTTCATGTACAGTAGGGGTACATAGGTGGACTTAATGCAACAAGGCATTTTCTCCCATTCAACTTTTGGGTTAAAAAAGAGATCACTGTGGTAGGTTTGCACAATAAACAAATAACAAATAATGAAAACGGAAAAAATAATAAGTTATATTATATATAATAAAATACATAAATATGCTAAAATAATAAACTAATAAATACTATGAAAAATATCAAATCTTAAAGAGAACTTAATAACAATTCTGACGAAGAACAAACTAAGGTTGAGAGGACTTCAAGTCAATTATGTGTCCCTCGAAAGCGATTTCTCTTTCACTCGAACGTTTGCTGGGAGAAACCTCATCATTGAGTTTAGCTCGCTTAAGGTGTCAGTCGAATATCGGTTGCAGGCATCAGTCGTCTGCGATCGGCTACGGCTGCAGGTCGCGGCAGTACTCGCATCCCAAGTTCGGAATGGTTTTCACAAAAAATTATACTACTACATAGAAAATCAGTCGTGTAGTTGCAGCTGGCTTCTTGCAGCCACCGCATGTGCTGCCTGCATCCGCAGCCTGCAGCCGAGGTTCGAATGGCACCTATGAACATGCACTATTTAATCACAGTCTACTATGTTATACCCTCTTGTTCTTACCCTCTACTGTGATTTCTCTCTATTACTCAATGGTTTGCTGGAAGAAAACTCAACTTTGAGTTAAGCTCGCCTATGTACATGAACTTTGATGTCCACATATTTTGTTATCTATCATGTGTACAATAAAGAATTAAAGAACTAAAGATTTATACTTTTGTATAAAAATAAAGAATTAAAAATATAGTTCTTAATCTTGTTTTATCCAAGCTTCAGCATTTTTTGCACTTTTGTGTTTGCATTATTGCTTACTACGCCCGCATTCATTAAACATAACCTACTATAGCTTTTGCCCGCAGCTTCGCTTGCGTACATAAAATATAGCCTATGTCACTACAAACAAAAAAAACAAACTTTACCTCTTTGAAATATTAGTGTAGACATCACACCCGCAACCGTTTTAACCTTTCGAATGTCTTAAGTTACACTGTCCGACATAAGGTAATTATCTTTCTATTGTGTTTCTAATTACGACATTCAAAGACTATTTTCAAGCTCTATTCAAATCAAATCAAATCAAAATCATTTATTTCAAATAGACCATTTGCAGGCACTTTTGAATAGTCAAATGTCGGTCAGTCCAAGAAAAGTGAAGCTAAATTGCACGTTCCAATACGTAGGTCTCTATGGAGAAGAACATGCAAGAAACTCCATGGACACTCTTTTTAAAATATATTATGAGTTACATAGATCTTGGTTACATATTAATATTTATTTCTACAACTATTTTATCATATTATTCTAATTCACTTGCGGCCTCAGTCCGCATGGTGGATTACGGCCACAGAATAAATGAAAGAGGTTATAATGGCATAATGGGTGGAGCAGGCGCGCCACAAAGTAGGGCAATGCTCATAGTTCAAATACCAATAGCAAACTTGCGATCTAAGTGTGCGTGATCTGTTAGTTGCGTAATCCGCGTTCGTATTGGTTTATTGCCTGTAGTGGAGTTAAAGGGTGGGAGACAAGCGGCGACACTCATTGTAGTATAAATCGGAAAGTATTTCCTTAATAACCTCTTTCATCTTTTTCTGTGATTACGGCCCATTCGCTCTCCCAGAGAGGAGGCCTCAGTCCCAGCATTGGGATCATTATAAGTCTGATTATGTTTGAATACATTCAATTTATAGATTGGAAATTGGTAGTTGTAAAACTTAAATTAAAATTTCAAGCTACCCATAATAAGATGCTTGTCCTTTGAGTCGACAAGTAAAAGGCTTCATATTTCGTAGAGGCATCGTTACTTTAACGACTTCGAAGATCGTGAGGTCCAGTTTCGGTCAACCTCAAGACTTCCATTAAAATGTTTTTGTAAGAGTGTACCCAATAACCACCATCTTTAAAATATTTAAAAAGTTTGTATAAAAACATCGAACAAATCCCAATCTTCCAGTGGGCTCAAATGTACCGATTTTGAGCTATATTGGTTTTAAACACCATGGTATAATAATAATTCCTAGAGTTTTAAATAAAGAGATTTTATTGAATATGGTTTTTGTTTCATTATACCGATTTATGGTGCTAATATACCATTTTACTTATCGCATTGTCAATTTCATATTTTTCCACCGATAGAAGGCTGCTTTATTCCTGAGTGACATAGGCTTGAGCTTGTTCTGAAGTACATTATTTTATCTACGCGGACGAAGTTGCGGGCAAAAGCTAGTTTCAGATAAAGTTAGATTATCGCGTAAAGGCTTTTGACAGCTTAGTCACGGTAATATTTTCATGTTTAGTGTCTTCGCGAAAATGCGAATGGTGCTCGTGTCCAATTGCTAGCTCCAAGCTTCAGTAAATATTGGAAAACAAACGTAAATATAATAAAGACGATTTATTTCTTCTCCATATTTGCATCAGCAGGTTTTAACACTCCAATTATTTGGGCATAATTTGCTTCTTCATCAGGTTTGGGGTGACTGTCTCCATGCGCGAAATTGAGGTCTGCATAAACAACTTCATGTACGGTGTCCTGAAAAAAAAAACGACTAAAATATCTTACGTCCACTTGGGCTGATCAGGGTTGACTTATTAAATCCGAGTTACTTGCTAACACGAGGTTAAATATTTCATACATGCTGGGTGTCGGTTAGCAACTAACTCGGAGTATACAATGATCCTGGTTTGGACAAAGCCTTATAGAGATTTTTTTTTCTACATCTTTCATACAAACCTTTTTTTTTTGCATACTATACAAGCGTCTGCCAGCGGCTTCGCCAGCGTTAAAGTAGGTTTCTTGACACAAAGTTTAGACCCTGGTTTCATCCCCTCAGGGGCTGAATTTTTGGAAATCCTCTGTTGATACTCGTCTACGTCATAAAAGGAAACCATGTACAAAATTTCACGCTCCTAGTCCTAGTAGTTTTGGCTGTGAGTTGATGTGTCAGTCAGTCAGTCAGTTTCTCCATTTATATATTTAGATGACGCAGCCTAGCCTTAGGGTTTACCCAAGTATACTTCTACAATATCATAACCTACTCCAGGTTTACGTCAAGAATGCAGTAGGCCTTAGGATTCCTTTCCACTGAAGCGTAACTGGGTGGAATGGAGCGGAGAAGAGCAGTGAAAAGTGGTAAGTGTTGGAGTTGACCTAGTCTCCATTCATGCTCTCCGTTTGCCTCCACACCTGCTCGACTCCGTTCTATCCGGCTCGGGGCCGTCTGTACATTTGTTTTATTTGAAAGTCCGCTCAGGTCCACTCCGCTTCACTTACACTGTTTTCACTGATTCGGAGAGGATTTCGAGCACTGTGATTGGCAATTCCCGATCCGCTCCTCTCCACTCCGCGCAGTTCCGTAGCAGCGAAACGATCCCTTATACTAGGCGCATGTTAAATCAGATTAGCATTAAAAAAAAAACAGTTAATAAAGTGGTGACCAGAGTTGCAAACTAACGTCTCAACCAAAGTGACCTGGTTAGTTTCAATCCGTATAGACAGCAGTTGCAAATAATAACCTTTAACGCCCTTGGTTGGGAGGCGCATTTTCCCGTCCAGCGAACGCGTTGGCGCGTGGTTTACATCCTTGTAGTGGCAACACAAACCAAGGTCACCTTGGTTGGAACGTTAGTTTGCAACTGTCTGGTCACCTCGACTTACATAAGTATTGATTTCCATCATATCTTCTGAGACAGGATTTCGATGATAATAGTTTTTCACGCTCTTATAAATCACAAATATTATACCACAAGCCACTATCACGGACGGTATCACGTACATTAACACTTTATGAGACGAAAGCGCCGAAGCATTTTCTGAAAAAATAAAAATAGTTCTAGTACCAGTTCGCAACACCTACACCTAATTCTGTGGGTGCCTGCTGGGTGTGGCGTTCTAGATTGGATGCCCAGGTCGGCCAAAAAGTGCTCTTGAGTTTTTCCAATAGGAATTACTTCGTAGGTACCCAGAGTTTGGGAGTTGGTGGTGTGATATCCCTGAGCCCCAGAAAGCACTTAAAGCCGTTGATTTCTAAGCCTAATTTCTTCCCATTCGTGCCCAAGTACTATTGGTATTTGACAGTGAAAAAAAAAGAGTGCACCTGTGTTTGCTCACACGCTTGAGCACTTGAACGGGGATATCCGTTTAGATTGGCTACCATGATCGCAATTTGTTCGGGTGATTGCTACATATAATTATATCATACACATACTTATGTGTATGATATAATTATATGTAGACTAGCTGACCCCGCAAACTTCGTACCGCTTAATAGTTACCTTTTATCTAAGCTGTCAACTCTACCTACTCTACCCTACTCTACCCTACTCTACCCTACTCTACCCTACTCTACCCTACTCTACCCTACTCTACCCTACTCTACCCTACTCTACCCTACTCTACCCTACTCTACCCTACTCTACCCTACTCTACCCTACTCTACCCTACTCTACCCTACCCTACCCTACTCTACCCTACTCTACCCTACTCTACCCTACCCTACTCTACCCTTCTGTACCCTACCCTACTCTACTCTACTCTACCCTACTCTACCCTACTATACCCTACTCTACCCTACCCTACTCTACCCTACTCTACCCTACTCTACCCTACTCTACCCTACTCTACCCTACCCTACTCTACTCTAATCTACCCTAAAAAAAAAAAAAAAAAAAAAAAAAAAAGTATCCTATGTCCGTCTCCTGGTTTTAAGCTACCTCCCCACCAATTTTCAGCCAAATCGGTTCAGCCGTTCTTGAGTTATAAGTGGTGTAACTAACACGACTTTCTTTTATATATATAGATATATGCAACATTTTTCATTCCGCGCGCTTACTTATAATACGGCGTGTTCGACACATACAAGTCTGACTGGCCTATTGGTCTAATGGTTAGGGGCCCAGACTGTTATGCCGGAGGTCGTGGGTTCGATTCCCACCCAGGACAAATGTTTGTGCGATGAGCATGATCATTTGTTCTGTTTCTGGTGTAATTTATCTATAATATGTATGTATTTAGAAATATATAAGTATGTATGTTTATCAGTTGTCTAGTACTCATAACACAAGCTCTGCTTAGCTTGAGATTAGAATGCGTTGTGTGGATAGTTGTGAAATATTAAATTATTATCTCTTTATTTAACATTTTAACATATTAAATACAATTTTAATTACAAATTATTATTATTATTAAAGTTGTTTTCAACTGGTTGACTGTACAATAGGAAAATAATCAGGAAAACAGTATGCTAATCCCAAAATATAATTTATCTCCTTTTTCCTAAAGTTAATAATATTTGTAATTATTAGCAGCGCAATCATGGTTGTACCACCATTTTTTATTTTCTTGGTAGGCTTGCGCTTGACCACTTTATCACTTGATGAAAAGCGGTTGAACCTTGGTTGAGGCCATGGTCCGGAACGAGGAGGAGTGGCAGGCGGTCGTCGACTTCTGCGAAGCAGTAATGCTCGCAAAGGAGGAGGCCGAACGCATCAGGCAACGGCGTTATCGCCGCCGCCGCTGCCACCGGGATTCTGATCCCGATTTCCGGATACTGTAGGCGCGGGCTTGCGGACAGTGAGCAATGGGAGCTCGCTGTCCGGCCGTCCGGTAACTGTCCGGACCAAGCCCAAGTCGTCGACGGCGCGCACTGTTCCCACTCCTTGAGGCGCGCGCCTCAAGGAGTGGTCAGCAGCAGCAGGGACCCAGCCGGGTCGAAGCCTACTGGGGCCAGGGTTATCCGAAAGGGCGCTCAAGCTAAAAAAAGGCTAGGAAAACTAGGCTAGGAAGGCTAGGAGGAACGGGGTGGGTCTTTTAGTCAGTAAGAGTCTGACACCATTTCCCGCTCCACCCAAGAGCGGGGGTTGTCATTGGATGATTTTTTCCCACCATAAAAAAAAGACAGACAGACGGACGGACGGACGGACAGCAAATTAGTGATCCTATAAGGGTTACGGCTCAGAAAGCTTATACTATATGAAATATCTGGCCTTGTGAGAACTGAAAGATACATCAGTGATCCGACCAATTGTTGATAAGGATAAGTCTCACTAGAATGGTCATTAACAGCCTTTTCTAATTTTAAGTTTACTTCCATTGGAGTATCTGAAGTTTTGCAATCAATCATATGAAATCTTTTCAAAATATTGTCAATAAATTTCTCTTGGTCCAAAGTTACACAATTCTTTTGAACATTTACATTCATGCCAAGGCAATTTCTTATTTGACCCAAATCTTTAATTTTGAAATCTGACTCTAATACACTTCTCAACCCTTTGTAAGTATCATCACAGTTGTAAAAAACAAAAAAATCATCGACAAATACAGCTACATAAATCTTTAAATTATTGTGACATTTCATGAATAGACAGGGTTCATATTTCGATTTCTTGAAACCTAACTTTAACAAACTGGATTCTACTTTTATGTACCAGGCCCTAGCTGACTGTTTTAGCCCATATATGGCCTTTTTTAGCCTCAAAACTTTATTTTCACAATTTTATAAATTAGAATTTTCTGGTATTTCCATAAATACACATTCATCAATGTTACCATTTAGGAAAGCTGTTGGTACATCCAAATGGTTCATTTTTAAGTCTAGTTGAACACTCAATGCACCTTTTGAGGTACGGAGCACTAAAAAAGACCTTAAGGTTGCGCCACATTCTAGTTTATAATTATCAAGTTGTCCAAATACAAAGCGAAAATCGCACTACAACGTGGTTGTCGCGTTCATTTGTACGGCGACCCCGATGAAGTCAAAGAACAAATTAAAGCGCGATAATCGTTATTCGCGTATTCGTGCGATGATCGCTGTGTAACACACAGCGACACCATTTAAGTCAGTCAGTGAAAGTGCTCGAAGAATAGATGATCAATGGACCGAAAGGTTGTAGAGCGGCGACTGCATTCCGGAAGGACGGAAGACGCAACGTTCGAAGGCCATGTGTGTTATTATTGTGCTGGTTTTTTATAAAATCTTCAATAAATAATATTTTAGTAACGACCTAGTAAGGGCCGATACAAGTTCGGATGGCAACGGCAGGCATAGACGCGTAGAGGCTAGCGGAGTCGGTCGGAGCTGGAAGCCTCACGGTACCACTAGGTACCGCGCGCTTTTTGAACTTTTGAACCGTTATTGATCTTTTAAGCATGAAGATAAACGTATGAATCGGCTCTTAAGAGGTGACCAGACGGTTGCGAACCATCGTTCCAAGTTCCAATCAAGGAGACCTTGGTTATGTATTATGTGCTTTATTTGTATTGCGGCAACGTGTATGTAAACCACGCGCCAACACGTTTGGTGGTCGGGAAAACGCACCTCCAAGGGCGTTAAAGGTCATGGATTACAACTGCTGTCCACACGGATTGAAACAAGAAAGATCATCTTGGTTGGCAACCGTCCGGTCATCCCTTAAGGGTTGCGGAAATCCAATAGATGCGACACGCACAAGACCAGTCGTTGTGGTGGTTAAGGCATATAATATGTCCAGCAGTGGGCTTCTTCCGGCTGAAATGATGAATCAGTGAAGATCATTGATAGGTTTATACATACCAGTATGAAGTGCCGTGTTGTCGACAGTCGTTATTTCAAACTTTGAAATATCAGGCGTTAAAGTGTTCACAGGCGAAGTAATTTCTACATCATCCATTATTGTATCCGACGCAGAAGAATGATCTGAAATAACAAAATGATAAAACACTGAAAAGTATAAATTAACTTTAATTTTGGAAGTCGGTGTTTCTATAATAGTTTTGTCTCTTCGTTATTCAAGACGGACTTCCGAAATTAAGGTTATTTTATACTTTTCAGTGTTTTTTAACATTGAAGTCGGTCATTTTTTTTTGTAATTTTTTTTTCATATATGTAATTAAACAGCGTTTATTTTAATATACAATTTATTTATTACAAGTGGGTACCTACTACTAGTATTGACATACCTGTTTATATCTGGCAATCCATTGTTATCCAGGAAACAAATAGGCAACTTAACGTTTTTATGTTCTAAAGGCATACTTTCGGTTAGTATTTTTATTCGTTAAACACAACGGTGCATTTCCAAAAAAAAAATCGTCTGGCCAGGATTTGTTTAGGCAACCCGTTATGTTATTTAATAAACTTTTGTCATAAAATACGTTTCATCCATTAAACCGACCGGTGAAGGTCGCTCCTAATCGGATCTTAGACTAAAATTCATATTATGAATAAAAGCTAGAGTTCGTTTGTTTGCAAGTATTTATTTTTTACGTGGGATATCATACAACGACATCTGGTTTTAGTCAGTAAAAGAATCCACTACACCCTAGAGCGTGAAAAAAGTATTTATGATTTGACTCCTCAAAATAAGCTCTCCCACTCCACCCTAGAGCGGGAAAAAAAACTATTTATGATTTGCGCCCTCAAAATAAACATACATCATAAGGACAAATCTATATACGAACGACGATGCTGTTTCGTTTATACCATTTGGCTACAGAACTCTTAAATCTTAAAACTACAAAGTTGTAGATCGATATAAGAAAATTAAAAAGACTTACCTACACATACATTTCTCAAATCCACCTCTAGTTCACAGATGTAGCCAATGCATTCATCAATATCTGTACGATAAAAAATAACAATATTATGCTTGTTAATTGTTCATGAATAGTTAAAAATAAGTAACAATAATACAGTTCCCACAGTTGATATGCAGTTGAGATGGATGTGTGGTGTGACGAGAACGTGTGTATGTGAATAAAGTGTGAAATGAGTGTTAGAGGAAGTTAAAAAGTGGCGCCAGTGACTGAAAAATTGAAAGGAAATCTGTGGTTTTGGTATGGTCATGTGAAGAGGAGGGATGAAGTGCATGTTACTAAAAGAGTTCTGAGCATACATAAGAGAGGGAGAGGAAGGCCGAAGAAAAGATGGGTAGACCGTGTGAAGAGTGATATGAAAGAAAAACCGGCCAAGTGCGAGTCGGACTCGCCCATGAAGGGTTCCGTAGCAGCAAGTAACATAATATAAAAGTTCTTGTAATGTGTTGTAACTTTAATTGATGTTTTAATAATAGTGTATTTTTTTCGATTTATGACACATTAAAAAAAAACTACTTACTAGATTTGGTTCAAACCAATTTTCGTTGGTAGTTTTTATAGTAATGTACATCATATATTTTTTTTAGTTTTATCATTCCCTTATTTTAGAAGTTAGAGGGGGGGGGGGACACACATTTTACCACTTTGGAAGTGTCTCTCGCGCAAACTATTCAGTTTAGAAAAAAATGATATTAGAAACCTCAGTATCATTTTTGAAGTCCTATCTATAGATACCCCACACGCATGAGTTTGATGAAAAAAAAAAATTTTGAGTTTCAGTTCTATGTATGGGGACCCCCAAAATTTATTGCTTTTTTTCTATTTTTGTGTGAAAATCTTAATGCGGTTCACAGAATTCATCTACTTACAAAGTTTCAATAGTATAGCTCTTATAGTTTCGGAAAAAAGTGGCTGTGACATACGGACGGACGGACAGACAGACAGACAGACAGACAGACAGACAGACAGACATGACGAATCTATAAGGGTTCCGTTTTTTGCCATTTGGCTACGGAACCCTAAAAAGGATATCAAAGGAAAGCAGGTATTGGTATTCTCTTACTTTTATATTCCTCAGCTGTCGGTTTTAAGAATTGCGAGATATCCCGCCCTTCTGCAACTAGTATTTTTGGCGGACAGGACATCTTTGGAATCGATAACTCCAGGTTAATTTTTAACGATGTAACGGAGTCTTGACGGATCACATAATATCTTTCATTTCGTCTCCTCAAATTGAAATCTTTACGACTTGTCGCCACGTTATTTCCGGCATCTGAAACGTATTAGTAAAGTAAAGTAATTGCATTTTTGAATTTTAAAACAATACCCATATTAATTAGTTTCACAAAACACAATTAAGAGTGAAAGCAGCAGTTTTTTCTGCATTTACTCAGTGTCAAGAGTTTGTACAAAAGACAGATTATTACGTTAGTTGGAACTTGTGTTTAGGAAAATAATACTGTTACACCATTAAACTTGAACACGCCAATCTTTAAGAAAATAATGAGTAGCAACCAATAATTAAAACGCATTGCTGTTCGAAAGATCTAGAATGATGGTACGTAAGAAAAATCTCGAAACGTCCACATAAGTATGTGCCACTATTATTATCCAAATAATAATAGTCGATAGGTACATACCTATGTACCTAGATAGATAAGGGAAATAGTACTCTCCGCTATTAACAATAGAGTCGAAATTCGCATGAAATTGACTCTCGGTATATCGTGCAATAAAAATGATTTATGGCCCCGCGAAGCGACCCTATTGTTCTGGATCGATCTTGAGACGTTGGTATCTAGAATTTTCTTCGCTCCGCATATAAATACGAGCCCCCGACCGGAAGCGAGTCAGTTGTGATTTCGACTGCGATCAAGAGCGAACTACCTAAGTGTGTGAAGTGATTTTACCTAACGACCTAAGCGATAGTGTAACGGTACTCTAGTGTTAATAGCGATTCGGATTATTGTTCACTGGACTAATTTGTTATTGTTTGTGGTAAATAAAGTTCTCTGATAGTAAATCGGCATTTGATTACCCACGTGCGTAACAATACCTATTTTTTTTGTACAAAGTTTTGACGCTTTAGTGGTTCTTTCATTCTTAGTGAAAACTATGCTCCTCTACTTCTCACGCATCTTTCTGTAAAAGTTTTAAAAAAATCCGACAAGTTTTAGGAGAAAAATTGGAAAATGATCACCTGATTCATAAGTAATACGGATCCCGGTACTCGAAGATATGTTTTTTATATATATTTTCATAAAAGTACGAAACGAATTATGCTGTAACTGAAACTTCAGTGGGAATTGAGACCGCGCCAGTGGTTCTGGAAAAAATGTGGGGGCTGAAACAAATTGATTGAATATTAGTGGTGCAACAAGTTGAACTGTGAATGAGGTCAAATTGTATCCAGCTTTGTGAGATGAAACAGTTTGGTTATAAAATTGGTCCAACTAATATTATAAGTTAGTATGTGTGTGTTACTCCTTTTTTGTGCTGGAAAATCATCAAATGACGCTTTAGAGTGGAGCAAGAGAGCGTGTCAGACTTTACCTGACTTAAACCCACTTGCGTCCTTCAGTTACTCTTTGCGTCCTAGGATCAAGTCTTTCCCAGCCGGGTTGAAGCCTATTGGGGCCAGGGTTATCCGAAAGGGCGCTCGAGCCCCGGTATGAAGGCTAGAAGGAACGGGGTGGGTCTTTTAGTCAGTAAGAGTCCCACAATACAGTGCCGATGCCAGCTAGCAGGCATCGGCTCTGATGAGCCCCTTCAGTTTAGTTAACATCTCTTACAGGCACAAACACAATGCGCCGGCGACTTTGGCTTGGTCTTTTCCTACGTTACGGCCGTACGGTGAATTACCCATTGCTCGGCGTATGCAAACTGGCGCTTGCAGTGGCGGGGACTCGTACTGCGACTCTCGACGCCTGCGGCAGGCGGAAACCACTCCTAAAAGAGATGACTTATCGCCGCCATTGTAGCGTTCCCAACGCTGGGTTGCAACCAAAGAAGATTGAGGCTGTATAGTGTATAGTCATTGTTTGCGCAAGACTACATGTAACGGAGATGGCAATATTAAGATGGATGTGTTGTGTGACAAAAAAGGATAAAGTGAAAAATGAGTATAATAGAGGAAGTTTGAAAGTGATGTCAGTGACTGAAAAGTTGAAGATTAGGGATGAAACGTTACTAGAAGAGTTATGAGTATATATGTGGATAGGTGGAGAGTGAGAGGGAGGCTAAAAAAGATTTATGGATTATTAGGGAAGAAAAAAACTTGTTTGGCACCCTAAATGAAAAAAAAAATACCAAACAAAAAGAAATGCTTTTCTTTCTTTCTTTAAATAACACGATACAAGGGCATGGAAATGAACATGATGATGATAAGTTATTGTTTACGTCAGTCACCAATATTATCACTCCTGCATCCTCGAATAGGTAAGGCAGAATTGTTTAAACAACATCTTTTCAGTATATGAAAATATAATTTAATATTGCATTGGATTAAAAATAAAGCTTACTTACAATAATCAACACTTTTATAAACGGTCACATCCGTAGCCAAACTAATAGTAAAAAAAATAACTAAGCATAATATTCTGTACATCATTTCTTAAACAATATCACACAAATTAAGTTTATCTTTATTAGAAAAAAAAAGAATAATCGAAGTAATAATGATGTTATGAATATGAATTAATTCTTTTAAATTATATAAGTTACGTGCAACCGTGAGTAGGTATAAAATTGACTGAACTAAATTCAATAGCAAAATATGTGCCATATTTACAGGAAACTTGTGCCAAAATTAATGTGGTATTTAGTTTATAAATAAACATAATTATATTGTTACTTTATGATCGTAAACGGCTGATCTGACTCCAAAAGTAAGTTACTTTGACGTGAAGTTATGGAAAATATCTATTATATAGAAATTGGTGATCGCAGTTTGTTGTGATTAGCAGACAGGAGGACACAGATGATTTTTTTTTATAAATTGGTTATATTGTAATTATAACCAATTTATAAAAAAATAGTTTGACTTTTAAAAGTTTAATTAAAGTTTATGAGCAGTGGTGGCCAAATGGTAATGACCCCGACTTTCGAGTTGTAGGTCGCGGGTTCGAACCTAGCCAGCCGCATTACTTTGTGTAATTTATTTCATCTATGCTCTCAAATCGGTGAAGGAAAACATCGTGAGGAAACCGGCATGTCCTAGAACCAAAACGTCGAAGACATGTGACATTCACCAACCCGAACTGGGCCCGCGTTGTGGATTACGGCCCATTCCATCTCCTAGAGAGGAGGCTTGAGTCCCAATAGTGGAAACATTAAAAAAGGCTGATGATGATGATGAACCAATTTATAAAAAAAAAGACGGGTTGCACTCCGGGAGTGCCGGCAGAAGTGAAAACTTGATTATTAACGTTGAAATATATATATTATATATATATATATATAAATAATATATATATATATATATACGTATATAGATATTATATATAAATATATAATATATCTATATACGTTGAAATATATATACAAGGTGTAAGGGACAGCCCTCCACAAACTTTAAGGGCTTGCTCAGTAGACGAAACTGAACAACCTTCCACAAAAAATTTTTTCAGGAAACGAAAAAAAAATCCACCTCTCCATAGAAAATTATATACTTGATTGGACAGTTTGTATGGAGAGGCCGAATTTTTTTTTCGTTTCCTGAAAAAATGTTTTGTGGAAGGTTGTTCAGTTTCGTCTACTGAGCAAGCCCTTAAAGTTTGTGGAGGGCTGTCCCTTACACCTTGTATATATTTATATATATCTATATATTTGAAACAGTAGGCCCAGGCATACATTTTCGCCGCGCCGTAGAGAGGGGATAGCTGTCTACTCTCCATCCGTCTTACGCTTTTTCGATCAGGTCACGTGTCCTGACGCGAGTTTAAGATTTTATACCCATTACAGAAAAAGTGCTCAACGCCGCTAAAGAAGTTTTCACTTCAAAAAGTTTGACGTTTAAAAGTTTAATTATAGTAATCTTTTAACTTTTTGTGATTTTATACTTGTTGTGGTCTGTGTTTCTGAGGTATTCTAGCTGTATTCTGTGAAGAAATAAAACACCAAAAGTAAAGTTCAACATGTAGGTTTATTTTTGAAGTGATTTTTTAAGGAAATCAACACATATATTTGAGAGGATCTGTCAAGATCAAGATAGGGCAAGCATTCGTCAGTTATCGTGTAGACTGAACTACATAAATAATAATAATAATCAATTTATTTCAGGCAACATGTACTCATATCATAAATATCTTATAGACTAACATACATAATTACTTATATTAATCATTTTGTTAGTAAACAAGATTTAATACATTAAACCTCAAGCGAACGCCGGCGTTTGCGCACCTATTGTCTTTCTATTGTGTCTGCAATTTCCACGATTGAAACTACTTTAGTAACACTTCGCTTCGCACTATTCTGTCTTTGTGTGCTTTCCTGTGCATAAATAATGATAGTGGTTAACCGATATGATATTTCAGTTAATATTACACATCGATTTTGTATTTATCCGTGATGGTAGCCGGAAAGTTCCTATTATAGAACATAAAATTATGAACTAATTTAATGTTAGGTACATACTTTGTTATTTGCCTCATGTTACGAAGTCAAATCTAATGTATCTCTGTATCAATGCGATTGAGTAGTTATTTTATCATTCCTTTTGAAATAATAAAACACCACCAAACAACAGAAATTGCCCACTGTTTAGTTTTAGTTTTGGGTACAATATAAGTAAAAAAAAAACTCTTATTTTTATAAAAAAATAAATGACTTTCAAAAAACTAAAAAAACAAAGTTGACAGTGTCACAAAACTTAACCGCAAATAACAATTAATTAGTTTGAAACAAGTTTATTTTAGTTTAATCAACTGTGTCGTATTTTTTGGTCGGGTTTTTTAATACTGTCAACTTTTTTTACTTCCTGTACTTTTGAAATCGTCTCCTCAAGTTCTTTTTCTCAAGATTTTATTTTTTATAATTTTGATGGATCCAATAATGTTCTCACTACTAAGACGAATCCAACAACACCTCTCAAGCGTCGAAAAACATAGGCTTCCTCATTGTGAAAACAATTAAGTAAAAAATCTACACTAATATAGTAAAGAGGTAAAGTTTTTTTTTGTTTTTATGTTTGTAGGGGTAATCTCTGAAAGTACTGGTCCGATAGCTAAAATTTTTTTGACCGACAGAAAGCTGCCTGATTCCTGAGTGACATAGGCTATATTTTATGTACGTGGGCAAAGCCACGGGCACCAGCTAGTTTAAAATAACTTTATTTTCTGACACTTCTGTTTCTGGTTTTGTTTCTTTGTTTTTTGACACCGGCTTCAATTATTTTGCAATTTTGGAACGTTAGTGTTCCGGAAGTCAGTTGTATTAAATGTCAAAAAAAGTTTGACATTTTCACTTTGAAATAAGTTTTGAAATATAACGTTTGTTGCAATTGTCAATTTTAAGTAACAGCATTCGATGACGGAACTACACTTGAGAACAATAAAATCGTACATCGCTTGTGACTGAAGGGTTTCTGGGGAACCGGCGAGCCTCCTTGCTGGCCTGCCACCATGGGATTTGGAAGCAACCGTCCTTGCACGCAAACGCGATTTGGGAGATGCAACGCCGCGCTGGGACGAAACTTCGCTGCCGCGCCAAGTCACGGCATGGCGGATAGAGTTCCGGCGGGATCATATGGTGGAATGGCGACAGCGGCTGTTGCAACTCTGTCATGGGCACGCCACAAATATGGCAGTAAGTCTCATCTTTGAGGAGTGGCTGGAAAGACAACACGGCGTCCTTACCTTCCGTATGACGCAGGTCCTCACCAGACATAGTAAGTTCGTCATGGTCACCTTCTTCTGCGAATCATTAATGCTAGCAAAAGAGGCGGCCACATGCACGAGGAAACGACACTCATGCCCCAACCGCCAGATTCCGATCCCGATTTCCAGCCACCGCACCGTAGGCGCAAGCTTGCGGACGGTAAGCAATGGATAACTGCTGTCTGACCGTCCGGATCGAGTCCAAGTCGTCGACGGCGCGTAGTTGTTCCACGTGAGTTTCAACGAGATGTCAGCAATGGATATACAACCCATTCTCTCTCCTAAAGAGGCTTGTATCCCAATCGCGGGAACATTATAAGGCTGATTACGTTATGTTAAGTAAAACGTTGCCTCGTATGATCGGTTATACCGCGGAAAACGAAGGATTGGAACAATTTTCCTGATGTAGTCGTCTCGTTCGATTATAATGTAGGTGTCTTCAATGATAAAGTAAATAGGCTCTTAATTAACTAGTTCGATTTACCATCAACGATTGTATCACGTTTTTACCATTACATGGGATCTCAGTCAAGTACTACTCAGTCAAGCTGGTGTTTACAATTTAATCTGAAGACTTCTAACATAATCCGGCCACGCTAAAGATAGTATAGAAGTTGTATACTTAGCTAGTGTATCCGATCTTGGTACAAAGGTCGATGGTGCGATGGGATTCCTTCAACTGCTAAATTGCTGGGAATTAATAATCGGGCTCCCCGGGTTAATTAAGATAGACTCCAAGCTGTTTGTGACGTCAGATAGGACCGGGTAAATGTTGCCAGTAAAGAAATTGTGTACAGAAGGATCAATTAATTAACAATAAGTAGATAATTTATTTAATAATAATAATTAACCGTCAAAAATGAATACTGCCTGTAGTTTTTAATAATAGTTTTTTATGTGTTCTAAAATTTATCGTTTTGTAAAGCTTTAAGAGTTTAAGGACGTGCCCAATGCTCTGATTACCTTAGCATTGAAATTTTATGACACGATCGCTAGGAGTCTCAGGGCCTGAGGCCAGGGTTATCCGAAAGGGCGCTCGAGCCCCGGTATGAAGGCTTGAAGGAACGGCATGGGTTTTTTCGTTAGTAAGAGTCTGACACTGTCTCCCGCTCCGCCCAAGAGCGAGGGTTGTCATTGGATGATTTTTCCCATAAAAAACTGAACCAGCGGCCCTAACAAGATTGCATATTCCCTATATTGCAAAGAGAAATTAAAGAATACAGGTGGGCTTTAGTTAGTAAAAGTCTGATACGCTCTAGAGCGACAAAAATGATATTTGACGATTTTCTATCTCGTATTCACTTCGTTTTTTCACCTTTTGTCTGATGTACAAGCTATATTACTGTAAAGTTTCATCCAAATCCGTACAACAACCGTTTGAACCTTGGGCGATTATCACGCTGCATGTTGCGTGTCAACGCACCTACGCGCGTACTTGCGGGAGTGTCATCGTGCGGTTTTTTACACACTCACGCGCGTAATTGCATTTTGTAGATTCACGTACGCTCTGACTCATTTCATACAAAATCACGCACGGCACTACGAGACTCAGTGTGAAAGAAAGAAAAGAAAGAAAGAAAGAAAGAAAGTATTTATTTTGGCTATACCGCGTGTGGCCCCGCACCCACGAGCGTAGGCGCATGTTTCTCCACTTGTAGGCGCGTGATCTGCATGGATGCGGGATGCATTATCTGTGTGTAGACTATGCGTGTTGTTAATACAAACGGAGATAAAGTCAAAATCAAAAATATTTTATTTCACATAGGCCTACATGGGCACTTATAAAACGTCAGAAGCTAGTGCACGGTTCCAAATTGGTCGTTTCCTATGGAGAAGAACCGGCAAGAAACTCCATGGTTACTCTTTTTAAAAAAAGTGGTTGGTATGACAATATTGATATACATTATGTAAGAACAGTGTAGACCAGTCAAATATTGTACACAAAAGCACAATCAAAATTATCTTAATAAAAAACAAAGTAAGTCGTAATGGGAAGTAGTCTAAGAGTCCGTGGAGTATACAGTGTTCTCACATTCACATTACAAAAAAAGGCTATATAAAAAAAGAAATCGGGAATAATATAATAATTACAACTATCAATAAAATGTTAACCAAATAAATTACTAACAAATTTAAGACAGTTGAAATATAAATAAAAAAACTTACAAGCAACGTTAAAACACGCATTCACGTGCTACGCTGCGTGGTGCATGGCAGTGTGATAATCACCTTAAGAAGTCACAAACATACCGACACACAATTATACAATATAGTCTTTATAATATTGGTGTTATTCGAAAAATTAGATTGTGATATACAATATTTTTGTAGTCATCTTGCTTCCGCCCATCACATCAGCCCATTTTCCTCATGAAGCCTCAGTATTTCTTTTATGACATCTCGGTGTTTTTTTCTTTTCACGCCAATATAAGCTCATGTGTAATAAGACGCGAGCCTCTGGTCCTATACGCAGGGATCTTACAGGGATCATATCAATCCTTGGTCTGTTGCTAAAGCTTTCCTAAAATCATAAAGCATTGTTGGTCTTATTGGTTTTTACCGCAAAAAGGGTTTGTTACAGTAATAGGGTTTTGGAGGTAAGATAGTTCTATACATGTACTATCATAAGGAAGAACCCTTTAGTGGGAAGTTCCAAGGTAACCAACGACCGGGTCTTAGTACAGGCCATGGTCCGGAGCGAGGAGGAGTGGCAGGCGGTCGCCTTCTTCTGCTAAGCAGTAATGCTAGCGAAGAGGCCGGCCACACGCGCGATGCAATAACCCTCGCGCCCCATCCGCTGGGATTCCGATCCCGATTTTCGGCCACCCTACGGTGGCGCTGCGCGGGCTTGCGGATGGTGAGCAATGGGTAGCTCGCCGTTGGACTGTTCGGTAACCGTCCGAACCTAGCCTAAGTCTAAGCCTACTGGGGCCATGGGTGAAGCGAAATAGACCCCCGGGGCCCTGGAATAATGGCAAAGAAGAAACAAGAGTGGGTTTTTAGTCAATAATCTGATATTATCTCCCAACCCGCCTAAGAGCGGGGATGTCATTGGATGATTTTTCCAACCCAAAAAAAAGGTAGCCAGCGAAATACTTTACTTACTTTTTTTTTGCATTTTGCAGACATTTGTCTGGTTCCATGTTTATCATCATCATCACCATCATCATTGCAGGACGTCCACTGTAGAAACAAAGGCCTCCTCACTCAAGTGACGCCATAACGACGGGTCCTGTGCTTCACGCATCCATCGTATTCCCGCGAGCCTCATAAGGGACGAAAGGTTCTATGTTCATTAAAATATAATTTGCTATCGTAACACGTATGTATTTACGGAGTTATATTTACCAATAGTACATATTCTAATAGATCAACGTGCAAGTCACTGGGCCACGCTAAAAACCAGCGCTGTGAGCTCATCGCATTATGCGTGAGGCCGCAGCTTTATGCTGAGCGTTCGGCCGTTTTGCGCGGATGTGACGCATATCTTCCCATCCATCCCATCCCATCTATGATTATGTTGTTAGCTAGTTTTAAGATTGCCACATTTCGCGTAAATAAACTGTTTTTCTTTCTTCTCTTTCTTTCTTTTTAAGTTTTACAGTCGTGAGTTGAAGAATCAGTTTTATGAGCTTTATTCTCAGAAAGACAAAAGAACCACATACATGAAAATACAAGATAATGAAATAAATTTATTCTAAGGTAATTAATTTAGTTTTACATTTAATGGTAATATTGTTGTTGGTAAGATGGAAATATTGTTAGTGAGGATTTTCTGAAATGTAATTTGACAGTCGACATTTAAATCCACGGAAAGAGCAAAGATTTTCAAAACTTGAAATTTATACTTTTAAATTGGGGAAGAAAATACCTTTTCCTGCAAAAAGTGCCAACAACGGTTACTATGTTCTTCCTAAAAAGACTATATATTTATATGCAAAAAGAAAATACACTCAGGTGTCGAAGTACTCCTGCTCAGCACTGTCATCTAGCTCGTTCTTGAACCAAAGAACTATATCATTGCCATTCATCGTGGCAACGCTGAAAATCTTTTGGGTACTTTTCTGAATGACGGCGATGTGGAGGAGTATTTTCACGCCTAAGTTTAGGATTTTTTGGCACCACACAAATAATATTTTTTTTAGGGGTAGGAAATTATCAGGTAATTTTTTCTGCTTTGGATTAAAAACCCACCGTTGTACTCTTAGTTACTTTTTGCTATCCAGGGTTGCAGAGACTCTTCCAAACAATTGCACAACCCTAAAAATGATCTATCTACGAAGGAAATCCGTCAAGGGCCTACTTTAGAAGTTTTAAGTAAATATACAGTTAGAGAAGCTGTACTTCTGCCTTCGACTACATTATGTCTAAGGACCGGCAGTATTGCTCTTGGAAAACTGAACTCAGTGGAGATATCTGGATTCTGTTTAACTTGTGCTAGTAGAAACTTGTGTCAAGTATCTTCGTCACAAATGCTAATTTGTAGTTTAACTGAATTAATAGTTTCAGTATCCTGATTCCTGTGCAAATGTACAGGAAGTGTAAGCTATTATTTGGTGCATTTAATACACAAAATGTTAGGTAAGAGCATGAGCCTTATAATGTTCCCACTGCTGGGATTGAGGCCTCCTCTATTAGAGAGGAAATGGGCTGTAATAGACTTTTTCCTTTACTTGGGCTAAAAGAACTTGCTGCTTAACAAATTTCAGGATTGTATGTCAACGGAAAATGCCCTGTAGGTTTCAATTTCCTTGCGAATGTCAAAATATGCGCCGTAGATTGCGTTGACTTAGAAGTTTGAATTTTTCACTACTCCAAGGGTTAGCAGACTTGAGCATTTGATATTAATGTCAGTTTAAGAGCGTCCTTTTCGAGGTACATTTTCATACAACCACTCTTACGTGATTATAATGTTAGTATACGTCTTTCTCTGTATATTTTGGACACCCAGCTATCTTTTAGATATTATCCAGGCTTCTATACAAATTAAAACATAAAGACTTCTGAAAATCTGCTATTTTACGTGAACTTTGGCCCTCTTTACTGTACACATATACACCGTTAAATTTTAATCGTTTTAATCCCATGGAGGGTCGATCCGGTACATGAAACAAAACTCATATTAATTTAAGCATGTATGAAATTAATTTCTTCAAGAAAACGTCAGCTGAGCGAGTTCAGTAACTTGTAGTTAATAATCTGCGTTACGTACAAACTACCTACATTAGTTTGTACGTAACGCCGCACACGAGTCACAAAAAAAGGCCGCCTCAAAAAGAAGCGTGAAGCAGCGTTTTCTTGTGGCCCGTGTGCGGGGACCGTTAGTTCTGATATACGTCACTTTGACGTGACTATCAACAAGCGCACTTTATAGAATCTCAGCGATAACCCGTAGTACTAAACTGCCGCCTTATCTAAATAAAACAATTCCGTTGTACCATTTCCATATACATTCTGTTGAAATAGCGCCTCCGGCGGTGCTTTCAGGAAATACAATAAGCACATGTCACGACCGTCCAATCCCTGTGGCCGAACCGGTCGCGCCTTGAATTTAAAATAAGCTTTTCAAATCTGTGAAATAGGCCGAGAGGATGGACTAGAGACGGTTGGGACAAGTTCTAGCTTGTATTTGAAAGATTTGTGGTACTTTTGGTTGTTGAAATAGCAAAAGTCCAGTTGGCTATTTCGATTTTAATTTAGATGTAACATTTAATTATTATAATTCACATAGGCAGCGTTGGAAGGCCTCCTATAAGGTGGACTGACGACCTGGTGAAGGTAGCGGGAATCCGATGGATGCGGGACGCACATGATCGTTCGTTGTGGCGACGCTTGGGGGAGGCCTATGTCCAGCAGTGGACGTCTGTCCGCTGAAATGATGATGATGATGATGATGACATATCCATACATAGGTACACCACGTCCTGAACAGGACAAATAATTACTTTTATTCTTAAAAATAATATCCCAAGGGAACACACTACCAGTGGTATGTTCCCTTGGGATATTTTTTCTACTTTTACGCAGGTAACGCTTATGGCGGAAAAATAGTTAAATAATACAATAAAAACTGTAAAAATAAAGAACCTTTGATGCTCAATTCGGATTCTCTTACATAGTGAACCAAGCAACTAGGGTTACCAACTATACTTAATAATTATAGAGTATTATACTCTATTTTGCGGAGATGGATTTATAAAATCTACAAATGTTACAGAGTAGAGTCTGTCTAAAAGTTGTCGTTTGAATTTTTAGACAGACTCTGTCTAAAAATTCAAACGACTTGAGTAATTATTAGGACTTAATTAAATCTGATGTAGTCAACACTGGTTCAATAATCGAGGTTGACTAAGAGATATTGATAATTGTTTACTAAAAAACAAATCATTGTATCGAATTTATGTATTTTTTAAATGATTAAATATTACTTGTATATAAGATTTCTAAGTCGGTTGACTTTTTAGACAGACTATACGCGAAAATACTCTACTTATTTTGTTTCTGATTTTGAATTAAACTAAATAAAGTTCTGTTCTATTCTTTTTTTTTTTGTTTATTTTTTTGTTTCTGTTCTATTTATATGGACTATTTTCTGTCTTCTCAGTAATAAATTACAAAGTGGTGGTAAAAGAAAATTATAGCTTCAATGAAACTGTTCAGTAATCAAGTTATAATTGGTTTTTTCGTTCTCTTTATTCGTTGCTCCATATTTAAACTCACATACGGAAGACGCCCAGACCGAGTCTTCCAATTATTTCAAAACAACGACAACGTCTTACTTTGTTTTGCAAAAAGTAAAACAATTAAGGGTACATTTTTTATTATAAGTAAGTACTCTTAACTTCCCTCTCCTAAAATCAGATTTAAGCGGGAACTGCGTTAGACAGACACACATGTGGGTCACGCCTGATTTGTACTTAGAGTCGTGTCGCGTGGCATGCTTCTAATGTAGCTCTACAAATCTAGTTGCTATATAAAATGTATGGAGACCGATGTGCCCAGGGCCTCAAGTCTGCTATTACAATAGTGTCAGAATGGTCTATCATTGATGTCATAATTGTCGATTTTGACAAGTTTGGTAATCTACTAATATAATAGCGTTATTATGACTTTCCAATGGTCAACCACTGACACTTCATTGAAAGAAGTGACATAGAATGGTAATCTCGTACATATTGACAAATGAATACTTGAAGTTTGCGGTAATCTGCTAAAACTTTGACAGTTTATTTGATCAGTGTTTTACCATTAGAACGTTATTGTGCAGTTATTGGTATTAATATGCTCGAAATTATCATTCTACCACAATTCTATTACAAGACCATTGACCGATCAATGATCGATCATTATGAATTAGCAGATTACAAACTTTTAGCAAAATGACAATTGGATCGTGTTGGAATGACGAATTTATAAAAATAGCAGACTTGGGGCCCAGATCGGCGTTCGTCGCACACGTGTGCGCAATGTAACCTTTACACTATTTCTCCTAAAAAAAGTTGTTAAGTCTGGTAACCCTGCAAGCAACTTAGTAGCTGAAATTTATTTAAGTTTAAAGAATGGTTCCGTGATAAAATACACATCAACTTATATAGTCTGCTATAAAAACAATGTGCCTTTAAGGCGCTGAAAAGAATTTGATTTATGGCGTCGACACAAAGTAGAGGTATGAGTAGTAGTAGCTTTAGTATTTTGCAAACTAGAACAAAGATGGGGATAAAACAGAATAACACAGCTGCTTTTTTAAACTTTACACTGAATTGAATGATTTGATGTGTGTAACATATTTTATCATTACAATATATTAGTATTGACTATATGTATATTATATATTGTATGTATGTATATTTGTGTGTCAATATTATTATATTGACACACAAATAAAAGCAAGACGATTTTTTTTTCTAATTACAACGTAAGAAACTTAAATAACAATTTATTTATGCTAAACTTAACTACACACAATAAATATACTAAAGGTTACTCCTAGTTAAAATAAGGAAGGCCTATATTTCCCAAGTATCGTCGCAATAACCGGTTATTTACGTCTCCAAAATAAACATTTTAAAATATGGCGTCAAAAAATTCCTCCAAATCGCAACGCTGTCAACTGGAAGAGTGTCCAAAAGATTGATGACATTACCACGTTGTATGGTAATGCTTAATTTCTGGCTTGGACCAAAGCAAAGCGTGAACAAGAAATAGATAATAATTGACAGGTCTTGAATGTAAAACGACCGCATTCGAAGTGGAAAGTTAATAAGAACGCGAGTTATGTCGCTCATACTCGTTGGTCTGAAACAAAAGAAGCTATGTGATAGCGCAGCTGAGATCCAGCATACGTGGAATTTTTATTAAATCTCTGATATGTGAAGTACGTTTGGGAATGCAGATTTGAATATAACGGCCGTATTGCACAATTCTCAGAGGGAAATCTGATTCCAATATCACTGTTCATGATACTAAATGCAATATAGCTCATGCGTAGAACATTGCAAATAAGAATATTTGATCGTTCCATTTTAGAAAGGAACAGTATTTCATATCTGGAGAGTGGGGTCGACAAATATACGTATTTGATTGAGAAATGAAAGTTAAATAGAGCTATGTATTCTTTAATATTGCTGCAGTCCCTTTTAGTAAAGGTCAAGTAAATAAGAATTGTGGGGTAGCTCGTAGGTGGGTGGATACTCTCAGCATTATACAGGGTGTAAAGGACACATCTCCGGAAACTTTAAGGGCTTGCTCAGTAGACGAAACTAAACCACCTTCCTATAATTTATTTTTTTCTTCCGATATATTTTTCTTGGAAATGAAAAAAAAAATCGGCCTGACACCTAATTATAAATATTATTGGACAGTTTACAACGAGGTCGATTTTTGCTATCGTTACCGCTAAAAAAAACTTGTGGAAGGTCATTCAGTTTCGTCTACTGAGTAAGCCTTTAAAGTTTACGGAGATCTGTCTCTTACATTCTGTACAGTACGTTCGATTTATAGCGACCTTTTTGATGGAACCTTTTGAAACACTAGGGCCATGGGGACCGATTGTCCACCTAGTTTTTCAAAACATCGAAGCATTTGATCGACTCTCTCCTTGAATAGAGGGCTGACCTTTTTTTCAGTTAAAAAATCAGCAGTGACATCCAGCCCTTTGGTCACGGTCGCCGACTTCTGCGAAGCAGTAATGCTCGCAAAGGAGGAGGCCGAACGCATCAGGTAACGGCGCTTTCGCCGTTGCCGCCGGGATTCCGATCCTGATTTCCGGCCACCGTAGGCGCGGGCTTGCGGACAGTGAGCAATGGGTAGCTCACTGTCCGGCCGTCCGGTAATTGTCTGGATCAAGCCCAAGTCGTCGACGGCGTGCACTGTTCCTGCGCGTCTCAAGGAGTTGTCAGCAACAGCAGGGGCCCAGCCGGGTCGAAGCCTACCGGGGCCAGAGTTATCCGAAAGGGCGCTTGAGCCCCGGTATGAAGGCTACAAGGAACGGGGTGGGCTTTTAGTCAGTAAGAGTCTGACACTATCTCTCGCTCCCCCCAAGAGCGGGGTTTGTCATTGGTTGATTTTACCCACCATAAAAAAAGCCCTTTGGGCAGTTTTTCTATGGACAACGATTCAGATATATTTTCTGCTTACATATGCACTTTCTCCTCATTGTTTTTTGTTTGTATATATTTATTTAAACTTTATGTAAGGTAGCGATACCATGACGGTATATTACGCCTGATCACTAAAAAAAAATTCGGTACATATACGCACTTAAGCAATAAGTCATTCTCTGCCAGTCAACGTTAAGGTTAAAAAACTAAAACTACAATGTAGTAAGCGGCATTTATATAAGATTAGATACTTATAATTTATAATATGCACTTTATCATCCTAATCCTAACTAATATTATAAATTTGAAAGTGGGGATGTTTGTTACTTAATCACGCAAAAACGGCTGAACGGATTTGAATGAAATTTGGCATGCCTTTGACATGGAAAAGAACATAGGCTACCTTTTATCCCGATTCCTTAAGTACCTAATGCCACGCGCAATATAATAAAATATAAATTTCATTAATATTAAATATTTAGAACACTTGTAAAAGAAGCCTTGTAGACCAGGTTTATATTTCGTAAAGGAACACAAGGCTATTACCAGCAGCGGTTAGCATGTTTTAGGTGGAACATACTTTGCGGCCAAATAATGAGGACATAAAATAAAGCGGAATGCACTCGGCGGTGTTAAAACGTAGTTTAGTTACCGTTTCTAGTCTATGCAGGTTAACGAGAAAGAATAGTTGTTAAAGTCTATACAACATTAGTTTTCGTATAAATGTGAAACCCGAAACACGGGTCTAGTATTTTTATCTTAACCTTTCCATTACCGTAATTAGAGAGAAAGTCAATGAGAGAGCGAGAACGAAAACGCATTCGCTTAGGGGTTTATTGAATTAAGAATCTATGTGCAAAATTTTATAACTGTATGATTATAAAAATCACAAAGATAGAAGCTTGTTTCCTGATTGTCGACACAAATACATGGTCTCTGGGCCATCCGGGCAACTGAGGGGTTGTTTTGATCCCTCATCCAGCAATACGCTGGCACCTAATGCACGCTATGACCTGCATTGACCTGTGTTTTGCTTAGTGTCGGTGGTACTTAAATAACCCGGCAATGTGCCTATACATTGGATTGTTAATTCAATTTACTGCGCTCTCGACTCGTCGCTGCGGCCAGCGTTGCGCTCAAGGCTGTTTTCTTAGAGAAAAGCACCGCTTGAATGCAAGGAGTAACTTAAGGAAATCGGTTGGGTTATTGCGTTATTTTTTATAACTTTCAAATATTTCCGTGACGTAATCTCGTAGAAATACACATTTGAAATCGTAATTTAGGGTCAGATTTGCGATTTTTTATATCGACCCCACTAATTTATATCATGTTTTGATTTTTGCTTGACGGTTAGTCATATAGTCAATTTTAATAAAATATTTTTTCATCGTGTTCTCTTTTATATTTGTGGATTTCCAGAAGCTTAAAAAAGTTCAAAATGAGTAGAACCTGGCCTTAACGTGTCATCAAGAATTAGGAAACGGTCTTACTATCAGCAAAGCCTACACACTACTGCTAATCTCATCGGGATTCAGGAAGCACCTAAAGCCGTGCAAATGAGCGAAGCGAGATCGTCGTCTTATACGAGGGGTTTCTCACTCTAAGTCTTCACTAAGTCGAATCCGTCATTATTATTACATGAAAAGGGGCCGTGAGTTCACCGGATCCACACCTGGGCTCTACAAATAACCACGTAAACCTGACAAATTGTTTCACATTCATATTGGTCACGAGTGTTCGGTGTTACCACGTTGCCAAAAAATATTCCGCGGGAACTTAAGGTTCCCTGATTTGGCCGGTCACGAATCTCAGGACCTTTATACGGCACATTTTGCGGGCCCGCGCAAACATTGCCGTTTTTGTTGTTAGGTTGTTCGGCCACCCGCTGACTCGGATTATATTTGGGATGGCATTAATCTCCCTGTAAATGGTGTTTGTAATAGAGTTTTTAGGATGCGTTAAGATGATGCCAGTTTTTGTTGTGCAGCTGAACCGATAATTCTTTGTTTGCTTGTTACATTTCTCTATAATTATATTTTTTTTTAGGTGTTAAAATCATCTAATGATATCCCTCGCTCTTGAGCGGAGTGAGAGATAGAGTCAAACTTTTTGACTAAAAACCCAGACCTGTTCCTTCTTTGCCATTATTCCAGGGCCCCGGGATTTCTTTTGTATCACCCATGGCTCCAGTTTCTATCGATATTGCGGTTCGATTTTTGTTACAGTAACTGACCCGATAGTTGATTGTCTGTTTCTTACATCTTCTAACATTGCACGCGCTAACTTCTGATGTTTTAATAATGCCCATGTACGCCTATGTGGAATAAATGATTCTGAGTTTGAGTTTAAATTTTATTTTATTGGGAAAATACAAAGATAACCTTAAAGCTAGATGCACAAACATGTAACCACTCCAATGTCCATCTTAACATTTAAACAATAGAAGTAAAGGACAGTGGTAAGAGTTAAGAGTTAACAGAATACAGTGCCTTCTGCAAAAAATTCATGTAAGAGTTTGAACATATAAAAATCTCAAGAACTCTACAATGGCCTGACCAATTTTTTATGATTTTTTTTGTGTATATTTGGTAGGTCTGAAAATAGGTCGTAGATTTTTTACCTTCCTACCCCCATTCCCCATTTTTTAACATAACAAAGCTTGTAGGGTTAGCTAGTTTCCCTATAGATTCCAATATGCTCCTTGGAATAGTAATTAAGTCAAGCCAACACTTCGCTAATCTGACGTGGTGTGCCGCCAAGTTTGGGACTTCCACTGTGATTACAGCGTTATCCCCTGAGGAACTTTGCGGTATAGATCGCTGACAAAGGACTTCCTCGCTGTTCAGGAGAAAATTGATTGAAGATAAAGGATTAAAAAATCACTGTAAGATATATCTGTGGATTCAGGATATCGATTAGGGTGAGAATCTCCTCCTGAGACCCTATTATATGGGTGGTTAGTGTGTAACTAAATAAAAAAACTACAACTACACAAATGATTTATTATGATGTAGGCTAGATATATGTAGGTATTCAGTACATAAAGAGCCGTGAAAGAGTTCCACAGTAAGTATATTTATTTGCTATTAATTTTTGATCTTTTGTAATTTTTTTAATGTTCTTTTTATGGATGGTTATTGTTTTTTTGTTTTTTTTTTTTGTTTTGGAATTATTGATTCATTTCAAATAATTATTTTTTTCATGAATTTTTATGGTAGCTTAATTCTCTAATTTATTATTTCATGCATGTGGTTTCATATGTATATGTTGCTGTATTAACAACCATGTACCGGAAAATGCAGCGTTTGAAGGCGGGAGGTCCGAGACTAGGTACATCGATGACCTAGTGAGGTTCACGGGGATGCGATGGATGCAAGACGCACAAGACTAGTCATTGTGGCGACACTCGGGGCCTATTTCCAGCAATGTGACTTTGATCGACTGAAATTTATGGTGATGACAATGTATATGTCGTGACAAGCAGGCTTACTCTCAAAATTAATTTCAATCTAATGTCAATCCGATTGCAATGTCAATTTTGACGTTACGTGATTTGGTACCTACTCTTGAAAACAATATTGTCAACATATACGATTTCACTTAGTTCTCAAAATGGTCACGCAATTTTAAACCAATTTGGCGCTAGCATTGAATTCAAGGGTACGAAACGTCACAATCTCAATGTCGACCGATCGGAATTGAACTCAAGAGTAAGCTGATCTTAGAATTTATCACTTCATGATATGGCCAACTAAAACTGCCCAGAACGTTTAAACATTAACGTTCGATCAAGGCCTCGTTTGGCCAAATCATTGATGTAGGATTTTTATGATAATAAAGGCTCTAAAGACAATAGGCCCAACGAGGATTGACATAATCATCAAACTTCAAAATTTAACCTTTCGAATATCGTAATTAGAGACATATAGTTAGATAATGAGAGAGCAAACGAAGGCGTTCGCTTGGGGTTTAATGAATTAAACGATCCGTAGCCCGATTCACGTAATGAAAACCGTAACGATATCGTAGCGATTTTATTGTTTAGACCATTTCCGTATTCACATCCATCAATCGATTTTGAACGACACCGATTTTAAAGTCGTTTGAAATTCGTTGATTTAAAATAAAATAAAAATCTGTATTACATTATCCTGGTAGAATACTTATTAATGTAACTGGAAATAAGTCGATAGATCGTTAATACCACTTTTGGATCGGATTTCGATCGAACGACTATAAAACTTCAACGATATTTGGCTTGTTGGATTTTACGTGAATTAGGCTACTGATCAATTTTTAAGATCTAGCCACAACGAACATATATAAAGATAAAATAAATATTTTACTTTTGACAAATAAATAAATATTAGCTTTGATTACGATAAAAAACAGAACTAAAATGCAATGAAATCAAATATAACACTTACACAAACCTAAACTAAGGCGGCAAAGGAATTCAAAATCCAGGCTTTAGCCAGAGTATCGTGTGAAGATGTATGACATTAAACGCAGGTAAGCTCTGAATAAGTTAGGAGGTGTGTTTAAGTGTTGTAAGATATTAATGGCAGCTATCACGTCGCGGCTTAACACTTTAAGTACGGTCAAACCCGGCTTGTTCGAGCTATGTTATGCACCTCACTAGACAGGGGATAAATTAGGCTAATTTTGCATTAATTGGAGTTCGAGAGTCATTATCAGGTGTTAATGCTGCTTAGTTGTGGAGCTGATCAATGAGTAGCTTTTAGTCAGTCTTTGTTAACAGGTCTTAGTTTAGGTGGAAGCACTAAGGTTGCCCGCGACTTTCTTTTCTTAAGTTTTTTGGCGTGCATGGCATTAGCTAATCCTATTCAATGGTTTTTTTATGTAGTAGCCATTCGATAGTATTAGATTAACTGAAAGGTTTTTTTTTATGTTTAACACCTTAAAAAAACCTTAGTAATTCCGTGATTTTGACCACTCGTTGTGGTGAGACTTGGGGGAGACTTTTGGTCTTGCAGTGGACGTCCTTCGGCTGACATAATGATGATGATGATAATGATTCCTTAAATAAATTCGTGATACCAATCGGCTGCTAATCGTATTTTAATCAACATACAACTTGAGACTTGTAAAATACAGAAAAAAACTTATGAAAATTTGAGTTTCCCGGTATACCCTAGAGTATCCTCCCTAAGTGATGGGATGTGATAAAAAAAATAAGTATCTTGACTTGACTCGCAAAAAGTGGTCGACATATAGGATGTGAATACAACAGCCTTCACGGCGACTGTCGTCTCGGCAAGTGGTTTAATTGCGAAGAGCTTCGACCAACATCTGAGGAGGCTCCCGTGGGCAGTTGGATCAAGGGCTTGATTCAGAAGGCAGTACTCTTAGATCGGCGCGTATTGTTCGGAGATTCCTCTCTGAGGAGTCCTGACCACTAGTTAATAACTTGGACCTGTTCCTGATGCCGGTGAGCTACTATTTTTAGAGTTCCGTAGCCAAATGGCAAAAAACGGAACCCTTATAGATTCGTCATGTCTGTTTGTCTGTCTGTCTGTATGTCACAGCCACTTTTTTCCAAAACTATAAGAGCTGTACTGCTGAAACTTAGTACGTAGATGTATTCTGTGAACCGCTTTAAGATTTTTACACAAAAATAAAAAAAAAACAATAAATTTTGGGGTCTCCCATACATTGAACTGAAACTCAATTTTTTTTTTCATCAAACCCATTTGTGGGGTATCTATGGATAGGTCTTCAAAAATGATATTGAGGTTTTTAAAATCATTTTTTTCTAAATTGGATAGTTTACGCGAGAGACACTTTTAAAGTGGTAAAATGTGCCCCCCCCCTGTAACTTCTAAAAAAAGAGAATGATAAAACAAAAAAAAATATATGATGTACATTACCATGTAAACTACCAACGAAAATTGGTTTGAACGAGATCTAGTAAGTAGTTTTTTTAATAAGTCATAAGTTTAAAAAAAAAAATACCCTATTATTAAAACATCTATCAAAGTTACAACGAATTACAAGAACTTTTATATTGTGTTACTTGCTGCTAAGGAACCCTCCATGGGCGAGTCCGACTCGCACTTGGCCGGTTTTTATATTTATTTTAATGTTTTTCATATGATTTAAAAAATATATATATTTCAAAATGTAACTTAAATACGTATATAAAATGAATAAAGGTTAATAATACAATATAAATCGTATGAAAACTCAAAACAAAAACAGGTTCAATTTTATTGTTCTTGTAAATAAATCTAATAATGTAGCTATTCAGTCAAATATTTACGCGATGTAACAACATTACATTTTCGACAACAGAATGCCATTTTCAGAACAATATATGTCTGTGCTACACCTGTGTAATACGATATAAAGTTTTCATCAAAATGGCCTCCGTGACACTGTCTGGGATTTTTAATATAAGTTCTCAAATGATACATGAAAACGTGGAACGGAATGGATTCATTACGGAGTTGCTCTTAAATAAATGAAATACCATAAGAGGTGTTTACATAATATCAGGAATTTAATAAGACGATATTATGATAAATAAAAGCTAACAGCAGATTATGTTACGTCACCGTCTGTAGCGATGAAAGGTCCTTATAAATAGAATTTTTAGATGTTATATACTTTTTTTTTCAGCGAATCTCATAGTCGATATACTCGTATATACTTGAATTAATATTCTACTGTTGAAAATTAAACTGACAAAAATAGTACGCTCGTGTTACGAATGTCAAAGTTGACGGTCCGGTTAGCGCAGTGGTAGACCGATTGGCTGCTGTGCTGTATGTCGCGAATTCGATTCCCCCACGGTACAAATATTTTTATGGCCTACAGATCGTTTTCCGGGTCGCACAAAACGCATTCGCAAACGATAAAATGTGGGGTCAACGTTAAAAAAAATAGCTTAACAATCGCAATAATATAATAAAGGTGAAAGTTTATTTGTATCTGTGTATGTATGTTTGACACTCCTTCACCGAGCTCAAACGGCTGATCAGATTTACATGAAATCTAGCAAACGGGTAGATTATATCCAGAAAAATAAAATGGGATATTTTTTTATCCCGGAAGTATGTTTCCCTACTATAGTTTCCTACTTTTACGACAGGAAAAATGTCCCTGGTAGAAGCTATAGAAGGTGCCAGATAACTGTGGAATAAAGTACATTGACCTTTTCCTAACATCTCTGAGTAGATGTCGGAAAAAACAAACAATGAACTGCTTTTCATTACTAGACCATGTAAAGGATCACGATACATGTCGACTCAAGACAGCTGTATGTCTTTATTTTCGTTTTTGAAAAGAAGAATGTCAAAAAATGTAGGAGAGTCAAGGACCGTCATTTCACGGTTACCTGGCACCTACTTTAGTTTATCATACACTAACTGACTCGAATGTCTTTCATTATGGCATACTGGCTAAAAATCAGCAAAAGTACTACGTACATATACTAAAATTTACCTAGTTCTTTTCTGATTCAGTCACAGTAATATAACGTATACTTGTTGAATTTACCAAACAATTTATTGAACCTAATCTAAAACAATGAGTAGGTAATATAAAAAGTTATCTCACATAGCTAAAAGCGCAGAAATACAATCTCAGAATATCACTTATTACAATTACAGCTATTCCTACAAATGAGAGTACAAAACGTTTATGTAAATACCCCGGCGCGGTCTGTAATATACTGCTCCACAACTAAGTTATATTTTACCATATCTGCGACAGTCTATCCGTTGTTTTGACTGCATAATTCGTGACTGCGTTATAGTGAATTAAATGCAGCTCTGGTTGCATTTTCTTGATAAAATTGGAGTTATTTGCAATTCAGATAAGTCTCCGACTCACCAAGATTACTTTGGCTACGGAACAAAACGGTTCCTTTTGACTTGAGCCTTCAATTTTGAATAAAACAGAAGCCGCAAGCTGGAATAATATATTTTTTATTATTATTTTCTAGACTTTCTTGCTTGACTAGGCATTATTGATGACGGAAACGTGGTTAAAATGTTTAATAAGTTTCATGATACGATTTAGCCCATTTTTGATAGCTTAATACCAATCCTATTTATGTATAAAATGTATAGTCCAGACTCAATCACTAACATATCAACGCCCACTCTAAATCCTTGGACCTAAAAAGCTGTGTTGCTTAAAGGTTCCCTTTGTGATGAATGCAATGAAACACAAAAGGCTGGTAACTGTGATTTTAGTCAGTAAGTAAAAGTCTTACACATCCTCTCACTTTATCTTGTTTCACTTTTCTATTTTCAGGTATACACTGGTAAATTTTGATCCTTTTAATCCCGTGGAGGGTCGATCCGATACATGAAAGACTATCGATTTGTAGCTAATTAGTATGCAACGCCGACTACCACATACAGGTCATTGAACTCGCTCAGCTGACGTTTTCTTAAAGAAATTAATTTCGTACATGTGTAAATTAATATGAGTTCTTTACAAATCGATAGTGTTTCATGTTAAAAGCTAGTTACTTACATCTGG
Organism: Mythimna albipuncta; assembly: GCA_929112965.1. Classification (NCBI taxonomy): domain Eukaryota; kingdom Metazoa; phylum Arthropoda; class Insecta; order Lepidoptera; family Noctuidae; genus Mythimna; species Mythimna albipuncta. Next base: position 8,906,503 of record OV815973.1, read on the forward strand.
CCGAAGCTAGTTTTATATAAACTTCAAATAAAATAACGTCACATACTTTTTGGTACTCCAAACAGATTTCTTCAACAATTCACTATAAGCTAACTCAATTAAAATAAGTATAGTGATGAAGTGAACCCAAAGTTCCTGGACGCGACCTCAGACATTGCAGCACTTTTCCAGATTCAGAATTCAGGAGCCCCCGGCTGAATTATAATGAAGCAAGAACTTCGAAGCTAGCTTCGGTACTTCGGTAGCAAGAAGAAGAGAGTTATCCAGCAACGGCTATTGTTTTTAATGAATTCCCAACTTTTGCGAAGTTCGTCTGAGTTAGGAACATTACCTGCAGCCAATTCCGATACCAAAGTTGAGCGATGCGCTAATTATTATATTATCGCATTTTGTTTATGTGGCTTTTTAGTGGTAGTTTTTTGATAGTTTCTTTAATTGTTAGTTAAGAGAAAAATGACCTGGTAAGGGTTGTGAGAATCCGATGGATGCGAGACACACAGGACCGCTTTGTGGCGACGCTTGGGGGAGACCTATGTCCAACAGTGGACGTCTTGAAACGGATGAAATGATGATGTTGATCATGATAAAAGAGAAAAATGGAATAAAAAAGTTTATTTGTAAGCTACACTAGACAACAAACAACCAAATTAAAATAACAACGTATCAAAACGATCTGTTAACTGAAAGACACAGGTGTGGCTTTAATCAGTAAAAGTCTGACTCACCCTATCACTTTACCCTTGAGCGGGAGAAGTGAGAATTATCTAAAAAACCTGTTCTTTGTTGGAAACTAGACACGACTCGATGACACCCTTGCCTCTTCTTACGTATATACTCGTAATATACATTAAAAACCCACTAAACCACCTATTTATCAGACTCCTTCGCACATAACATAACACTAAACATAACTTCAGGATAACGTTATTAAAGCCTGAAAGCATCTCATTTACGTTCCTACCTTCCAAAATTTTACGATTTCCACCACTAAGATGTTGATAAACCTTTTGTTTACAATATACTGTGGTTAAACAAGTTTACGGCTAATGAAAAAGTGTACATTTTAAAGGTCGGCTGTTAATAAGTGAGTTGAACAGCTTAACAAGATTCACCTGTATAGCCCCGCGGTTCTCTTAAAGCTTTAAAGAGATTTACTCGCAACGACTTGAGTTCTCTTTTGTTTATATTTAAATTTTGTCATGTTTCTCTTTTGTTTTTAATTGTTTTAAGCTGGTTACATGATTCCAATTAGGAAGTTAACGTTATTATATCAGCGGATATCCGGCGTGTCATCATCATTATTCGTCATTTCAGCCGGACGATGTCCAATTGCCCATTTTTGGATATAACAATTGATCCTTTATGACTGCATCTATTGGATTCCTACGATCTCTACCTGGTCATCGGTCTACCTTGTGGGAAGCTTTCCAACACTGCTCGTGACTACTATTCGTAAGGAAATATATAGTAATATGTTTTCTGTTACTGCATTGTTTCAGTGGTCTAAAAGCATCTTCGTATTTCGCCTTTCTAATAAAACCAGAGGTTAGGCACATTGGTTGGATGGTTGCAAAGTCTATGACCTATATTTTAGTTTTTTTGTCTTTTATATGTATTTTTAATTTAAATAGGTATAAATCAATGGTCTATTCTCAATTATTATAACCAACCTTATAATGTTCCCACATTTGGGACTCAGGCCTTCTCTCTACAAGAAGAATGGGATGTGATCCACCACTCTTGCGAGTTGAAAGAGGTCACAATATGTCTTTAAATTTTTGGTTCTAGAACATGCTTCAGTGTTTTCCTTCCTCGCTTTTAGAGCATTGGTGATGTATTAAATTACACAAAGCAAAGCTTTTAACTGGGTTTGAGCCCACAACGCCATTACCACTGGGATAGCCCAGTGTTTTATATCTTCAATTTCCACTGCCTAAATAGAATGTAGCCCGAACATATTCAGTGTTACAACCTGACAGAACGTATTTTGGTACGTCTACAGCCACAAAACATCAACGAATCCGACAACTAGTTGTTGAACTAGCTGTAGGATTAGTGTTGACAAAGCACACGTTATTGAACACCCAAAACAAATGACCGCACTACTTGTAACAGTCGCGCCGTCAAAACATCAAGTTATCTATCACTTTGACGATTACAAATGCAGTTTGAAATATTCCCATTAGGAACCAGGCCACTGCAACTGCCATTAGACATGGGTTATTGTGCACTAGTACGTTAGAAGAGAACAAATAGCTATAATTCGATCCACTAGTACCCCGTAGAGGCTCGTATGTTACTACGCTATACATTCGGCTCGGATATTTTCCACTAGGTTAGAAAGAGTGCAGACAATTAATGGTTACTCTAAAAGGTCTTTTAGAGTGGAAATGTATTTGTTTGTTTGCAAAATGGGATGTCTATTTCTTTTTTAAGGAAAAAATATTACTTTTATTTTGGGGCAGTTGAATATAGGCTCGAGTAAATTGGCTCTTAATAAACCAGTGCGCTTCACTATCGACAGTTGCATCATTACTTACCATCAGTTGGTATTGTTGTCAAGCACTAGTTTATATCATTTCAAAAATCTGGTAATAAAAGAATTTTGATATTTACAGATAGTGAATTATAGATAAGAAACAGATATGATAACGAGATGGGTCGTAACAGACCACGAAAGACGACTTGGATGTTTTGTTGAATTGTCAAGAAGCAGCCCAAAGTTGGGAATAATGGACGAAAAGGCCTGCCTCCATTTCTTTTTTATATCGTGAGTTAATAAAAGGCTATCGTGATAATCAATGTTTAGTCTTGCCCACTATAAAAGTTGAAAAAACCTTACCCTTCTCCAGGGGTGTAGTTCGCCGTCCGACAGTCCGGTACCAAGCCCGAGTCGACGGCGTGTATCTTTTGTTTCTCGCGTGCCTCAAAGATAGAAAAACTAAAGGAGTCTAACAGGCCCTATACCTGCTAGGGCTGCGGGAACGTTTGAAAGAGTACTCATCACAGCAGTCAAACAGGCACAGCAGTCAGACAGGGCAGTCAGGGCTACTAACCACTTGACCAACAGTCAAACTATACGTTTCAGCGACGTACCTAACTCAAGAACGCAATGGGCAAATAAAGGAATATCGAGATGGGTTTTAGCCAGTAAAAATCTGTCTCACCCTCCTACTCTATCTTACAGAGGGAGAAGACATTTGATAATTTCCAACCTATACAAAAAAGGTCAGGTGATCCGACGGATGCGAGACGCACAGGACCGTTCATTGTGGCGATACTTGGGGGAGGCCTATATCCAATAGTGGACGTCTTCCGGCTGAAATGATGATGATGAGGTAATAAAGCCTTATCTACTCAAAGCTATCCTTACTAATATTTATAAAAGCGAAAGTGAGTTTGTTTGTTTGTTTGTTACGTCTTCACGCCTAAATGGCAAAACCGATTTTGATAAATTTTGGTATAGAGATAGTTGGGACCCTGGAGACGGACATGGGCTATTTTTGTTTTTTTAAGTGAGAAAAGGGGGAGAAAGAGGCGGGCGAAGCCGCGGGTAAAAGCTAGTTTTTAATATTATCTCTTTAGTATCTAAATTTATAGCAAAGCTTCGTGTTAAAGACGAACATTACATCTATGTTGATTGGCGTTCAAAAGTTTCGAAATTTAAATAATATCATATGACTAACCTCGTCTGAAAACTTCATTCGTTAAAATAACAAACTAAAGAATTGAGAAAATTTTACAATCTAATGAATTTAATTAGCAGATATTTTATTTCGATTTTAATTATTCATGTTTGATCAAAGCATTGAAATTACTAACTCATTCTAGATATTTCTATTTCTAGAATGCATTATGATTGAGAATTAAAATTCTGTTTCTTTAAAGTGTTTACTTTAATGTCTAATTAGTATTGATATAGTTATATGAGATAATTGAAAACTTTTTTTACGTATTATACGTATTACTTGTGATATACATACGATTGTCAATATCGTTGTTCTTTGCATTGTAGCAGTAAGGGATAGTGTAGCGGGCTTGCGGACAGTGAGCAGTGGGTAGCTCGCTGTCCGGCCGTCCGGTAACTGTCCGGACCAAGTCCAAGTCGTCGCCTCAAGGAGTTGTCAGCAACAGCAGGGTCGAAGCCTACTGGGGCCAGGGTTATCCGAAAGGGCGCTCGAGCCCCGGTATGAAGGCTAGAAGGAACGGGGTGGGTCTTTTAGTCAGTAAGAGTCTGACACTATCTCCCGCTCCGCCCAAGAGCGGGGGTTGTCATTGGATGATTTTTTCCCACCATAAAAAAAAGGTGTACATCTACACTAATTCTATAAAGAGGGAAAATTTGTATTTTTGTGTGTATGTTTGTAATGAATAAACTCAAAAACTACTGAGCCGATTTAAAAAATTCTTTCACCATTGGTAAGCTATATTCACCCTGAGTAACTTAGGCTATATTTATTGTCCGTGCGAAGCCGGGGCGGGTCGATAGTAAAGTATATAATAATAAATAATAAAATCCAGTTCAGTGAGAAGTACACTTCCAATTAAACAAATTGAAATAATAATTCCAATTTCATTATGTTGCAATGCGAAACAAAATAAAAGCGCCGATTAAAAACTGAATTCCCGTTACCAAAGAGTAGAGAGTATAATGGCAATGAAATTACCGTCAATCTGTCGCGAGCAATCAATGAAATGATTACATTCTCTGTGGAAATCCGGCAAATAAGTTGCGCTCGTAATTATTGTCGGTCAAATATTTGTCAGGCAACCTTTCTGTTTGTCGCTGATGCGATTCAATGTTATATTAGTCTGATTCTGTTTGTGTATTAAAAGAATACCTGATTTCTTGATAAGGTAGGTACATTAATAATAATAATGTTTCTAGTTCGTATTTAATAGATTTTTTCTTTAATTTATGCTATTAAGCTAAAGAAACACTTTAAGCTAAAAAAAACGCTTTTAGCTAAAAAAAAAACGCTTTAAGCTAAAAACTACTAACACAGTGTCCTTCATAGGGGATCCAACACCAATGCGATCGCGAAGCGAAGCGGCGCGAATAAATAATTGATACTATATTGCTGTGGCTTACGTGACCAATCAGTGCGGATGCGGTGCGGTGACGAACTAAGCGAAACTGACGCGATCAGTTGATTTGATATTTTTGAGCGAACTCTTACGGTGCGGTGTCTTGATTTTTTTTTTGTTGATAAGTTCGCGCTTGGCAGCGGCCAAGCGATAGCAATCGATAGCGATGAAATAGCGATCTCACTTGATAAAAAGCGACGATGCGGTCGACGATGGAGCGCGCTAACCTAGAATTGACCTATTCACACTTGACTTAAAGATCCTCAGTTTGTATTAGCCATCAGGTAACATAGACTCCAGCAGGGAAAATAAATTGCGGCTGAAGCGGTCACTTCGCACTGCATCGGATCTTTTCACAACCGCATTCTTATACCAGTTAGGTCCAAAAGAAAAACATCCTTGCAAAATCCCAGCACAATTAATTACAATAAACTTCCCATGTAACATATTCGTACCGTTGTCTCAACGACAACAAACGTACATATACAGACTGTCTCGTCATTAGGAGTCGATCTTTGTCTAAACCCTCGTAACGCGATCGATCAGGACTGAATCGTATTGTACTCGATCTGAGTGGGTACTTTCTGGAATGTCAACTGTAATATACTACAGACTTCTGTTTACGACTTTACATTGGATCAAGGTATCGCTGTGTTCCTTATACGTATGCCAAGGTCGGCTCTATAGAATGATGCTTCAAAATTGCAGTCAAAACTCTTACGGCCCGTTCAAGACTTGGCCGCTGTGAGCGTACCCAAGCGTGGGGCGGTGAGCGGTTAGATTTTTTCGGTTCATAGAATACATCTACTTACTAAGTTTCAACAGTATAGCTCTTATAGTTTCGGAAAAAAGTGGCTGTGACACACGGACGGACAGACAGACAACCAGACAGACATGACGAATCTATAAGGGTTCCGTTTTTTGCCATTTGGCTACGGAACCCTAAAAACGGGGAATGTACAGGCCCTAATTCGTCTTCTATGTATCATTACATTGTAACTAATGTGTTAACATTCCCTCATTGTTGTTACCACCAATATCTATTGGTCAGTGGTAGCAAACAGAGCAGATGATACTATTATACGAAGCTACAACCCAGTCCATTAATTAATCAATCAATGATCAAGACATTGCTACACACGATGTTAACACTTAAACCTGCTGTTTACACCGTATCATAGCATGACCGTGTTCGGCGCGTAGCATTCCACACGCGTTTAAAGACGATGTCAGCAAGAACGTAGGGGCCTAGCAGGGTCAAAGCTTACTGGGGCCATGGGTTCGCTTCTGAAAAGAAAACCCGGAAACGCAAAGCAAAGCAAGAACATAGAAGTGGGTTTTAGTCAGTAAAAGTCTTGCTACTGACTGACTGGCTTGATACGCCCTCCAATTCAGCCCAAGAGTGGAAGAAGTCTTTATTAGACATAACGGACATCATCATCTCAGCCGACAGACGTCCACTGTTGGACATAGGCCTCTCTTAAGCGTCGCCATAATGCACGATCCTGTGCGTCCCGCATCCATCGGATTCCCGCAACCTTCACCAGGTCATCGGACCACCTTGTAGGCTTGTAGGAGGTCTTCAAACGCTGCGTTTTCTGGTGCGCGGTAGCCACTCCAGAACTTTTCAGCTCCAACGGCCATCTGTTCTACGAGGAATGTGCCCTACCCATTGCTACCTAAGTTTGGCGATTCTTCGTGCTATGTCGGCTACTTTGGTTCTCCTGCGGAATTCTTCATTTCTGACTCGATCACGCAAGGAAACTTCGAGCATAGCACTTTCCATCGCTCTTTGGGTGACTTTAAGACTTCTGATGAACGGACGTCATACGTGGTTTGAATAATAATAATTATGATTATAACATAACCCGTCCCGTACTTGCGCATACCAGTTTAACATACATGTATGTTTTGCCGGTGCCGATACGCACTATGCATGGCACGTGTAGTTGGTACATGACGGAACGGCCTTAGTAGGTATGGTCTCATACATTACCATACTAAGATTTTTATTACTTCGTATTTTTCTAGCATGGTTATGGTACGATCATGGTATGGTACGGTGTAATGGGTAGACTCCTTTAAAGAGTACTTACACGGTCGGCCGCCCTAGCAATGCGGCCATGCGTCGGGCATGCCCCGCTGGGTTAAAGCCGACAGAATCGTATTAATTCCCCGCAGTACTAGCTTCGAGATATTACCAATATGTACTGTTAGAGTAATATTGCCTGGGCCTATTAGCACTCTGATTAATATTTGGAACCATTAGCTACCAGCGATGGCAGCAAAGAGTTTGTGTTACGTTATTAAAATCGTCTACTTTAGAGGTAGCACAAAAATATTGTCCAAATATGTAGGCGCGTAGCGTTCGAGCTACGAAAGCGTAGCAGTATCTCGTAGCACGTCATGTAAAGTTCGTAGCACTTTTGCGTCGTAGTTATTACTTTATGTTACATTTAATATTGGGTAAGATTAGAATAGAACTATTGACGACTTCAAAAAAAAAATAGACTCCAACTATTTGTTTTTATTTAAGTAAATAAATCCTCCACTTTCCATCACAGTTTAAGTCCAATTATAATAAATAGAATTTTCTTACCACAACAAACTGCAATTTATTACACCATTAGAATCAATGTAGACAAGACAAGTCTATGTATACTTTACACAATACCTAGCTAAACGTACAGGTATACATACATGGCCTGACGTTCGAAGCATTCTCGTCTCGTCGTGTCAAACCGAAGTAATATAAAGAGCTTTACACGCCTTCCAAATGTATTTACATACTCGATTCAATCTAAATAACGAGAACCGTATGCATGCTCTCTTTGTCTGCGAGAATAAGTTGCTTCACAGGATTCTGGATATACCTACCTACATTGTTTGGAAATCGTTGATGGAGTGAACTATTGTTACGAGTGGTTTCTAGCTGAAAGTAAGGGAGATATGGAAGGTGTTGTTAAGAACTGGGGCCAGGGTTATCCGAAAGGGCGCTCGAGCCCCGGTTTGAAGGCTTGAAGGAACGGGATGGGTTTTTTAGTCAGTAAGAGTCTGACACTATCTCCCGCTCCGCCTAAGAGCGGGGGTTGTCATGGGATGATTTTTCCCATCGGAAAAAAAAGTGTTGTCAAGAGACGACGCGTTTTTCATGCTGGCTTGTACATTGTGATTGTTTTAACCTTTAAAAAAACCGTCAATTAGAGACACAATAGTAAGACAATAGCAGCGCGAACGCCGGCGTTTGCTTGGGGTTTTATGAATAAAGGTAGGTTTTGTTTTGTTCTCAAGAAACTGGCATGGCCTAGAACCAAAAATTTGCAGACATGTGACATTCATCAACCCGCACTGTGCCCGCGTGGTAGAATACGGCCCATTCCTTCTCCTAGAGAGGAGGCCTGAGTCCCAACAGTGGGAAAATTACAAGGCCGACTATGCTATAAATATTGCTAGGTTTTGTTTTATTTGAAGATCATTTTATTTTATTACAATCGGAAAACAAATAGTATTAACAACTAAAAAATAAAACAAATTATGCAACTATTAACCAATGACATGTTTTCACATTTAATTTATTTATGAAGAGCATGCTTGAAAGAGAAAAAAAGTTGATTATAATGATGGGATGCACTTTAACAATACAACACAATCACGATATTAGGTCTTGCAGGGCAAACTATCCAATGACTTCTTTTGTTCTAGGGTAAAGCGAGAAGGTGTGTGAGATTTAGTGCATTAGAGACACAATAGAAAGACAATTGCTTATGTCAAACTGTGTGACTTAAGACATTCAAAATGTTAAAACCCATATTCAGAACCATCCTTCAGTTGCTCGTTTGTTTTCTAGAACCACGGTATGTCTTTCAAAAATTCTCGTCCTATAGTAGTGACGTAATGTTTATATTTTTGTTTTTAAACCCATCAGCTGGAGAATAAGTACGAGCAGTACTCTTCTTCATTTACAATAATAGTATAATAATATTCCACAACTGCCACACAACGCTGTCTAGTCTCAAGCTAAGCAGAGCTGAGTACTAGACCACTGATAAACATACTTATATTTATTTATATATTCCTTATTGCACATCAAGATTAAAAATGTACTAAAAGAAACCATATAATAAAAACACACAATATATATCCTAATACATAATAAGATAAATTACACCCAGACACAGAACAAATGATAGTGCTCATCGCACAAAAATTTGTTTTGGGTGTGAATCGAACCCACGACCTCCGGTATAGCAGTCAGGGCCACTAACCACTAGACCAACAGGCCAGTCAAAATGTCATTATGTTTTCGTAGCATTTTATTCACGTTCATATTATGAACATCCTTTCGCACATGTGTATTGTCGAATCCCTGACCCTCCTTAGTAGTATAATCAGCCTTATATTATTCGCACTGCAGGGACTCAGGCCTCCTGTCTTTGTAAGGGAATGGCCGTGATCTACCACACGGGTCCAAAAAATAAAAAGTACAGGTGTTAAACTTTTTTTTCGAAGACTAAAGATCACCGTTTTGAGATCAGTGGTGATGAAATTATTTATACAAAATAAATCATCTGCCTTAATTTGTACACGCAATGTATGATTCACAGGTTGAGACTGCTAGGGTTATTATGGAGGCCATCTTCGAGTTTTGCTTCGAATATGGTGTAAATAAAACTCCGTTATAACTCCGCATAAATTTTGCGCGTGGCGGAGACAGATACGAAGATATGATTTCTTGCGGAACTTCGAATACGCAGTAACGGAAGCGGAGGCAAAGATCCGTCAAAAACCTAGGGGATGCTACCACTGGGCTGCCATTCCTCATAATCCTTCCAATAGTCGAGTAAAAAAGGTAATACCTACACCCATTTAAAAAGTCGGTTCCTACTCCCCACTCCACTAATCACAACCAATCGAAGAACTTCATCGTCGATTAATTCGTTAACTCGAGAACAATGCACACTCGTCCCGAATCGCCGGCGACTATACGATGCAGACCAGTGACCGACCAGGCGTAAGACGAAATCATTCCGTCCGGCTTGATCCGGCTGGCGGCCGGCTCGCCGAGACTGTCTCACATGCCGGGCGTCCGACCGTGAAATCGGACGTCCGTAAATGTGTACACCGTCCGTAGTAACATAAAACAAAGAATGACTGCGGAGTGATGGTGAAAAATGCTTTGTGTAAATTGATTCGCACAATCACTTACATAAATGCACTTGCAAGGTTATTCAATGGGAAATCTTAAGCTTGCCCGGTTTATAGTAAACCAATAATTTAGTCTTTTTTTGTTTGAGGGTGAGAAATCATGAACAGTGGTCCCGACTTACGAGTTGTAGGTCGCGGGTTCAAACCCAGTCAGGCGCGTTACTTCGTGTAATTTATTTCATCACCACTGTTCTCAAAACGGTGAAAGAAAACATTGTGAGGAAACTGGCATGCCCTAGAACCAAAAATTCGAAGACATGTGACATTCGCCAAACCGCACTGTGCCCGCGTGGTTGATTACGGCCTATTCCCTCTCCTATAGATGAGGCCTGAGTCTCAGCAATGGGAAAATTAAAAAGGCTGATTATTCTGTTATGATTATGAGAAATCATCAAGTCAAAGTGCTCGCCAATACTGGCAGAGCGGTGCGGGTTTAGGGACAAGGTTACCGCTCGCCGCCCTCACACTTCTGTGGCCACTTGTATGAAGAAGCTATGGCGTGAGTTGCCAGCGCGCGTCCCTTGTTGAGCAATCCTGCTCCAGCGCTATGGATCGTGCTCACTATGGACACCCAAATGAAGTTCTTATGTTTGAGATTGTCGCGCTGCTCTCGCCCTGCTACCGCTCTTTCAGTCGGGCCGAACACAAAAACTTCTCCTTCTCTGGGTACAGCGAGTGGGAGTGTAACACTTTTACTGACTAAAACCTACCTGTGTTCCTTCAGTTGCCCTTTGTTCCAGGGCTGCGGTGACTCTTTCCAACAATTCTCCAGAATGCATGATAAGATAGCATGGCGATTGGTGCTTTGTCATATCACTAGACACTTTTAGTAAGAAGGAGTAATAAACGAGAATATTCGACATCTACTGGGATTTCGTGATATCCCTAGGGATTTCGCGAAATCCCTGTTATGTCATTTCCCTGCGACATACACACATATACTGACTGACTGACATATTAACGTACAGCCGAAACTACTAAGATTAGGAGCGTAAAATTTTGCACGAGGTTTCCTTTTAAAAACACTAAGAGAGGATTTTCAAAAAATCACCCTTTAAAGAAATCCGCTTTCCCGCGGGCGAAACCGCTGGCTAGTTAAGCATATTTTGTCAGAACTTAAGATGCAAACATTATTTTAAAAGTACAGGAATTGTGCCTTCAGGTTTTTATCTTCCTGTTACCAAAAGCTTTTCCCCTCTATAATTTTTCAGTGAAAGAAAGGCTTCAATTTCCAATACTATTATTGGAAATTAATAACTTTCGTTGTTACAACGAAAATCAGTTATGAAATATTTATCGTGATTACGCTACATACAATATAACCAACATTAATTTATTGCTCGGTGTTATTAAATACGATAACAATAGATATTGTTTCGAATAATACCAAAACAACAAATCTAACATGGACTACCTAAAATTATTATTTATTCAATCCAATCCTTAAATTCGATTCAATTATCATAGAAAAGTGACTCTTTTAATTTATCTTAATAAAAAAATGGAATAAGAATTGAGAACGTTTAAAAATAATTTTGATCGTTTTAACTTTAAATCTTGGTAATTTAAGAACAAAGGAATGAAAAGTGGGGGGAACACGGAAAATTAAAGTTAAGACGAACTTTGAGGGGTGAATCTGGAACAAATCCAAAAAAGGAATCTTGCACAAGATTTCCTTATATCCGCGAAGATGCCACAAGAAAGGGTTTTCTAAAAATCTCGTAAAGGAGTTAAAAAGAGGACAAAAGTTCGTAATTTTATCGATGGAAATTTGTAATGGGTTTGCCACACTATAATATTATAAAGGTGTTCTATACACGTGTGTGCGTATTTTTATCACTCCTTCACACTCTTTACAGAAGAACGGATTTGGAAGACTAGGGTACACCATATCCTGAAAGTCATAGGGTATAACTAAAACTCGTACAGAGATGGAAAGTCGACTGAACGATTGATCCAATAGACTTTATTGCGAAACAACCTTTTATCGCCAAACGCTACTTCGACTGAATGCTTTATTGAATGTTTATTAATGGATGGACTGCTCTTTTGAATGGGTTTTAATTGATATACTTATAGTTTAATTATTGTATTAAGTAGGTACAACCGACCGTTGTCTCGCCGACTGATGGAGTCTTTGAGTGACCAGAGGGCTTGTTCATGCTCGGCCCAAATGCTAATTAGCATTACCACTCAACATAGCAATGCTGCTGACAGTCAAGATGGCAGCAATGCAGAGGTAGATACTTCGACAACTACGTGTATTTGTGTAGCAGCCAACCAGCTTAATCTGCCATTTAGTTAACAAAATTTTTTTGAGGTGGGAAATCAAAAGACGTCGTCTTCCGCTCTAGAATAAAGTGAGAGGGTGAGTTAGACTAACTGACTTTCTAATCAGTACAGGAGATTATTCTCCTGTGTCCTTCAGTTGCCTTTTGCGTTCTAGGGCCGCGGTTCCTCTTTCTATGCGGTCCTAGCAGGCATCGGCCTGGCTGGGCCACTTATGTTTTGCTGCCATCGCGTTTTGCTGCTCGGGAGAGGCGGGGGCACACAACGCGCGAAAAGTGAGTTGACAACTCACTTTTGCAATTGGTTGACAGAAGTTTTGTCAGCCAGTGGCTTTACCTTAGTATTGAATTATCTACACTATTATAATAAGGAGGTAATCTCTGGAAGTGCTGGTCCGATTGCTAAAATTTTTTCACCGATAGAAAGCTGCTTTATTCCTGAGTGACATCCTTACTAATCCTTACCAATATTATAAAAGCGAAACTGAGTTTATTTGTTTGTTTGTTACGTCTTCACGCCTAAATGGCAAAACCAATTTTAATGAATTTTGGTACAGAGATAATTGGGACCCTGGAGATGGACATAGGCTAATTTTTTCACGCGGACGAAGCAGCGGGTAAAAGCTAGTAGGCTATATTTTATGAACGCGGGCGAAGTTGCGGGAAAAAGCTAGCCTATTATATTCTTTATTGTACACCATGTAAACAAAAAATACAGGACAAACATTAAAAAAGAGTGTACAATGGACGGTCTTACCTTACTTTTAGCTACGTAAAATTCGTGACACGTCAATCATTTCCTAAACTCGTATTAAACAGTCATGTACGTTTATTGTCGAATCCTTGTTTCATTTCACGCATTCGAATCGCTCCCCAAATCCGATAAAAAAATAAAACCACGGTATGAATGCTGCGTTCACGTCCATTCACTGGTAACTCCATTTAAAGTCAATATATGTTTCATGCCGAGGCACATTCGTGGGTCAGTACACGCAATCATGGCTTGTTTAGGTGAGATTGGCCACAATGTCCCTTCTAATCAATGCGTAGTGTGCCCTCGGGAAATACACCGCGTACTGGCGTAGTGGCGTACTGCACTACGATGTGATCGTCTCATACAAATACTGAATAATACACTGATTTTGGTTTGGACTGGTATGTTTAGGCGTATCTGGAGGCAATGAAGTTTAGTCGTTGTTAATCTTCGTTTTAGGTGATTGGGTTTAAGGTATAAGTTATGTTTTGTGTTGCTTTCTGGCAATGTGGAGTCTGACTTTATGAATAATTATTTATCATACACAAAGAAAATAAATAAAAAATAAAAGAACAAAAAAGGTAAAAAAGAAAGAAAAAAAGATGAGAAAGAAAAGAATAACAAGAAAAAAAAACCGGGCAAGTGCGAGTCGGACTCGCCCATGAAGGGTTCCGTAGCAGCAAGTAACATAATATTAAAGTTCTTGTAATGTGTTGTAACTTTGATCGATGTTTTAATAATAGTGTATTTTTTTCGATTTAAGACGCATTAAAAAAAAACTACTTACTAGATTTCGTTCAAACTAATTTTCGTTGGTAGTTTTTATAGTAATGTACATCATATATTTTTTTTAGTTTTATCATTCTCTTATTTTAGAAGTTAGAGGGGGGGGGGCACATTTTACCACTTTGGAAGTGTCTCTCGCGCAAACTACTCAGTTTAGAAAAAAATTATATTAGAAACCTCAGTATCATTTTTAAAGACCCATCCATAGATACCCCACACGTATGGGTTTGATGAAAAAAAATTTTTCGAGTTTCAGTTTTAAGTATAGGGACCCCCAAAATTTATTGCTTTTTTTCTATTTTGATGTGATTATCACAGAATACATCTACTTACAAATTTTCAACAGTATAGCTCTTATAGTTTCGGAAAAAAGTGGCTGTGATATACGAACGGACAGACAGACAGACAGACATGACGAATCTATATGGGTTCCGTTTTTTGCCATTTGGCTACGGAACCCTAAAAAGGATAAAAAGTTGTTGTTTTTTTACATTTAATTTATAAAGATCTGTGCGAGACCAAACAGATTAGCACTTGTAACAGCGTAACGTACATCATTTTCAATCAGTTCAACTAACTTAAAACCGAAAAAGTGGTTTAGTTTTTTCGAAAAGCATTTTCAAATGATAGAGAGAAAAACTTATAAGTGTTCAAGGTGTATATAATATGTGTATAGTCTGTCTAAAAAGTCAAACGACTTGGGATTTTTTTATAATATTTAATCATTTAAAAAATACTTACATTCGATACTTTTTATAAAGTTCTTCAATTAGTAAACAATGATAAAGATCTCTTAATCAACCTTAATTATTGAACCGGTGTTGACTACATCAGATTTCATTTTATATTAATAATTACCCAAGTCGTTTGACTTTTTAGACAGACTCTAATTTGGTGTCGACTAGAAACTGAGACCTTTGTATAAATTCTACTGGGGCCAGGGTTATCCGAAAGGGCGCTCGAGCCCCGGTATGAAGGCTTGAAGGAACGGGATGGGTTTTTTGAGTCAGTAAGAGTCTGACACTATCTCCCACTCCACTCAAGAGCGGGGGTTGTCATAAGATGATTTTTCCCATCGAAAAAAAATACCTTTGTATAAATCATGCCCCAAATAAAAATAATAAAGTTCCTTGACCCCGTTTCGACTCCGAGTGACAGTTGTAAAAATCTTCTAGTAATTTTATTGCAATCTTAGCAGCGAAAGTATCACCCTCAGCAAGTTCTACAAAGTATGTCAAGTTGATAGAAGTTTTCACTTAGATGTTGTTTTATAGACTTCTAGGATGAGTTGAAAAGTGCTCTTTAGTTGTAAAGGATCTAGCTAAATTTAAGTATGAAGTTAGTTATTTATAACTATCTACTTCTGTTCGAAGCTAATAAATTAAGTTTTGCCTGGTAACAGGCAGCGTCAACTCAGGAATTTTAAGATATCTTTGCTTATAACCTTGAGGATCTCAAATAAAACGGCTATTTGGCCATTTTTAGGTTTCATATAAGAAAAGAAACAAATAGAAAGTTAAGAAAAACCGGCCAAGAGCGTGTCGGGCCACGCTCAGTGTAGGGTTCCGTAGTTTCCCGTCCGTCACAATAAGTGTACCCACTTATGAGTTTAAATGCTTGCATATACGATTATACTACAAACTTAGTCCAGAAATTATTTTGTAGAACCCTTTTGTCTTTTTTGTACAAAAACTATTCTTTCCATCAAGTTCAAAACAATTTTCCTAGAAAGTCCTTATAAAGTTCTACTTTTCAGATTTTTTTCATATTTTGTAAACTTATGGTTCAAAAGTTAGAGGGGGGACACACACATTGTTTTTTACTTTTGGAGCGATTATTTCCGAAATTATTGACATTATTAAAAATGATTTTAGTAAACCCCTATTCATTTTTAAATACCTATCCAACAATATATCATATGTTAGGGTTAAAATTAAAAAAAAAACACTTCCCACTTTACATATAGGGGGCTTACCCTAATAAAATTTTTTTTCCCAATTTTTATTTTACCACTTTGTCGGCGTGATTGATATACATATTCGTACCAAATTTCAGCTTTCTAGTACTAACGGTCACAGAGATTAAGCGAGGACGGACAGACAGACAGACGGACAGACAGACATGGCGAAACTATAAGGGTTCCTAGTTGACTACGGAACCCTAAAAAAAGGAATGAAAAACAAAAGACAAGAACACGACAAAAATGATATAGCCTTAAGATTCCCAAATGCCCGCCCATTCACTATGAAATTATCCACATCCTAAAAAGAACACATAAACAAAATCAAAATTCAGGCTATATGACACTTTCTGAATAATTCAAAGACACTTGCAACTGAATACGATTTTCATTCAGTTGCGCTATGCAAACGTAAATTCAATACGTTTATTAGTCGGTGAAGTCAGTGTTAACTAACGAAGAGACAAAACTATTATAGAAATACCGACTTCCGAAATGAAAGGTATTTTGTACTTTTTAGTTATTTTTTTAACATTGAAGTCGGTTAATTATTTTTTTGTAAAAAGTTTTTTTTTTAATGAAAATACTTTGGTTGCACAGTCGCGTCATGTCTGTCTAAAGGTGCCTTCATTTTGCAGCAACCAATAAAACTCCCCATCAAGCGACTCAAACCATCTAAACAACATCTTAAACCACCAAACTAGCTCCTAAAGATCAGTGATGTGTAAACTGAGCTCTAAGCCACGTCTCTGCTTTAAATTAACGGGGATTTAACTTCGATAGTGTGTTTGTACACGATTGAAGTTAAGGCCCAAGCGCCCGAAAAGTGCAATAAAACAGTGACTTTCTGAAGCCTACTCCTGGATAACGGCCAGAATAATAGGTTTGAAAAAAAAAATATATAATAGATTCATGAAAAACCTTATCAACATTTGATTTTCTCGTGAGATATTTTTTTTTGTCTAAAAAAATATTTAGCAATTTCGCAACTTTCCCTACTCCTTCGAAACGGCTTGGATCTTTAAAAACATTTTTACACATAAAAATTAATGGTTAAATATTCATAAAAGTGAACATAGCTTAGACATACATATTATATAAATCAATCAATATATCGCAAAGAAAATGGATTTAAAGGTCAGCCGTGCACTATCCGGGCGCAGCTAGCCACAGTTAAATGCACAGATACGCGTACTGCCGCCTAGGCGGTTACGAGAGTTGTGTCTATTTAATTTCGGCCAGATGGTTAAAGGGACTTTAGGCCTTAAACCTGCCTTAATATAAATCAGAGACTCTGTTAACAGACTAAGTCGAGGTATATTGTCGCGAAATGCAGGCGGTGGAGGCAAACAGGGAACAGTTGCGTGGCTGCAGACAGCGTTGCGTGGCTGCAAATAAAGCTGCGAGGCGGCTTTCAGTCTCATTCCTTGTGTAAATCTAGTTTAACGTCTTGTTAAAAGGGTCTTGTGCACTTATGCAGTGCTGAGCTGAAATGTTTGAAGTAGAAGTATGCTTTACCGATGTCGAAGTGTAGGCAGGTTGGATCGGATTTTTAGAATGTTTACTTTTAGGTGTAGTTAAGTTAGGGAAAGAAACGCGTGGAAGAGTTGTACTATTAAAAGAAAAGATAGTAAAGCTAGATCTAAAATAGACCGACACATACATTTAACACAACTGATTTGTACGTAATATGACGCCGCGTAGCGTGTATTATTGTGTAGCTCTACAAGTCTAGTTTCCGTATAAAATGTATGGTGACCGACGCGTCCAGATCGGCTTGTGTGACACACGTCTGCGCAGTGTAGCTCTACCTTAAAGTTAGAACTACATTAGACCGACGCACACATGTAATATCCCTGATTTGCACGTAGAATGACGTCGCGCGGTGTCGCGTGACGTGGATCAATTGTAGCTCTACAAGTCTAGTTTCCGTATAAAATGTATGGTGACCGACGCGTCCAGATCGGCGTGTGTGACACACGTCTGCGCAGTGTAGCTCTACCTTACCTGATCTTCCCCAAATTTTAAAGGAACCTGCTGGCAAAACTCTTCTAAAAAAAATCGATTGTCACTTGATGAAGATATCGTTCAATAAGATACTTGTTATGACGCTTATTATGATTTAATGAATTGAAAGGTTTACTTGACTTGAGGAAAGAAGGAGGGTGAGGTTTTTAACCAACTTCCAAATGACCCCTTAGTCCTTTGGAAGTCGGTTAAAAACCCACTTTAGCTGTTTTTTCCTTATTTCTCTTAGTTTATAGAATACAATCTGCCATAATCGGCAAAAGCTAGAATATACATGTAACAATCTTTTAGTAGGTGACAATACATTGAGCCCATAAGTAGGTACGTAAAGTAAGTGTATACGAGAACATTTCCATTTTGGCAAATTGTCTTCCACTTGTCTTTTGTCTTTATATTTATTTGATGTCATTGTTACGTCCATTGCTATCTCCGAGTATTATTCTAAATAGTAGGTGTTACCATCATAACATATTCAGCTTTTTGAGGGTTGTACGCATTTCATGGTTGTACGAATATTTAAGCTAAAAAAAAGTTTAGCCGAACATAAAACCTCATTATTTTTGAAGTCGGTTAAAAAAACAGCACAGTCGTTTCAAAGTAGGTAATATCTTGTTTTGAAATCACACTTTTTTTTAACTAATCAATTTTTTTTACAACTTAAAGCAACAAAATTTATACATAATACTAATAACTTAAATATATATATATATATTTAAGTATGCTTAACTTAGACTATACACACTAAAGGTGTGAAAAATGTCACGATGATATCATGGTGACATAATATAGATTCAACAATATCGTCGGCTATAAATAAAGAAACTGACTGCTGCCGGCGACTTCGTCCGCATGCTAGAATAAAACTAAAACTGTTCCAGAATAAAACTATTCCAACATGATTGAAACTAAGAAGTTCCTCTACCTACCCATAACTGTAAGACCTGTAGTTAATAGTCGGCATTGCGTACAAACTACCTACAGGTCACTGAACTCGCTCAGCTGACGTTTTCTTAAAGAAATTAATTTCGTACATGCGTAAATTAATATGAGTTTTAAAAAAAAAGGTACTTTATTTTTTAATTTTATCTTTACAAATCGATAGTGTTTCATGTATCGGATCGACCCTCCACGAGATTAAAACGATTAAAATTTAACGGTGTATATCCCAAAAAAATATCCTAAACTCTAGTTATATATTTATAATAAATTACTCCCGGGCACAAAACAAATGATCGTGCTTATCCCGCAAACATTGGTCTTGGGTGGCAATCGAACCCGTGACTTCAAGCATAGCAGTCAGGGTCACTAACCACTAGACCAACAGGTCAGTCATATGATATTTGCATTTTAAATTTCATTCACACTAGGTAACTATAATTCGAGGTAAAAACCCCAGACCCTCCGCTATAACTTAGATTTACGTTTTCAGCCCCTAATTAAAGCAAATATAAAATTCTAGAATAGTCAATATACAGTCCGCCCACGTTTTTCAGACCGTTTGAGTACCTTTTACTATTCAAATTGGTATTACGTAATCAAATTAATTTTATTTTTGATTACGTAGGTACCTACCTACGTAATTTGCTTAACTACTATTTACAAAGAGAATAAGTTACATTTAGCATTTATTTTTTACACCATTTAGAAATTACTTATTCAATATGGATCCAGACATAACTGTACCCTATAGGTCATTTCTCGACATTAGAACCAGCGGGTCCTATAACCGTTTTTATTATTTTTCGAGAACAAAAACAGTAACTGAAATTGAAATATTTTTTGTTCTAAAAATTTTAAAAGTAGCTACTTACACGGGTAAATTTAAGAATATCGAATTATTAAAGCTTGGTTATTTGAGATTCGGAAAATATCTAGATTTTATAACCGGTGTTACCCTAGGTCCTAAATCAAACCCAAATTTTATGATAGAGTCTGTCTAAAAAGTAAAACGACTTGGGTAATCTAATTCTAATAATCTAATTCTTGAAATCTAATGTAGTCAACATTGGTTGAATAATCATGGTTGCAAAGAGATGATCATTGTTTACTTATAGAACCTTGTAAAAAGTATTGTATGTGATTATATAGGGTGACTGGTAATTAGTGTATACTTAAACACGTGATTGTGCTCATGATAACCAACAACTTTTACTATGGGAACAAACCTGAAATCGTGAAAGAAATCAGCTGTTCAGTACATTTATATTTGCCTAATGTACTGAACAGTTGATATTTTTTTCGCGATTTCGGCTTTGCTCCCATAATAAAAATTGTTTGTTATCATGAGCACTGTCACGTATTTAAGTATCGTACAATAATTGTCCGTCACCCTATATATTACAGATTTTCTATTTTGTTTAAAAATTTCCAAGTCATTTGACTTTTTAGACAGACTATACCTAAAGGTGCATTAAAGGTTTATTTATTTAATGTTGCCTTGTGGTCAAATTCAAATTATAACGTTTCATAGATATCTTTCAACAAACTTGCGAAACAGCTTGATTTTGTTCAGAAAAAAAATTGCAAAAACAGGACATCGGACCAGATGGTTCTGATGTCGAGATTTATAGACCTACAAAAATGATGGAGGGAAATAAAGTTCCGAAAAGTTTCTTATTGCAAACTATGTAACTAACGCTACTTCACCCACGTGCGTACCTCATAGGGACAAGTCATTTTCCCGGGATAATAAAATGATAGGTAGGTAATGTAACTTTACCCCATTGATAATTTTGACTGCACGGTTTGCACAGTGGTTGTGCTTGATTGGCTGCTGCGCTGCGTGTCATGGGTTCGATTCCCGTACGTTAATCATTCGTCTTGCAGGAAATAAATATATGGCCTTTAGACAGTTTGTATGTTGTAGGGCTATGCTTGGAGTTTCCTTGCGTGATCGATTTAGGAATGAGGATATTCGTAGCAGAACCAAGGTTACCGACATAGCACGTAGAATCGCCAAACTTAAGTGGCAATGGGCAGGGCACGTTGCTCGCAGAACAGATGGACGTTGGGGCCGAAAGGTTCTGGAATGGCGACCACGTAAGAAGGAATAGTTAAGAAGGTACTCACGATACAAATGCACGTAATTCCTAGTGTGGAAATAGTACATTATGATATAAGTGTGTAATGTTAGTGATTACCGTCGAGGTGGTATTTAGACCCGAGCCATGGCGAGGGTCCTAAGAGAGCCAAGAACGGCGGCGGCGATAACGCCGTTGCCTGATGCGTTCGGCCTCCTCCTTTGCGAGCATTACTGCTTCGCAGAAGTCCGCGATCGCCTGCCACTCGTCCTTGCTCCGAACCATGGCCTCAACCAAGGCCCGGCGCGAGAGGTCTTGCCGCCGATCGCCCCCACGAGGGCACGGCGATGCTCCGCCCAAGCAGGGCACATCTCGGCTGTGTGCTCCACCGTGTCCTCCGGGCATTCCGCACAGTGGCAAACAGTGACACCCGGGCGTCACTTCCGCACGAATCCGGTGCAGGAAATTCCCGAATGAACCATGTCCGGTGAAGACCTGTGTCATGCGGAAGGTAAGGACGCCGTGAGGTCTTTCCAGCCACGCCTCAACCTGGCCTTACCGCCAGCCATTATATACCTAAGTGAAGTGTAATAAGAGTCACTTTATGAGCAAGTGTACTGAAAACGATTTTTTTTAAATGGATACTAACGATAAATAAAATTATTTAAAAAATATCAATAACACAATGAATTTTAGGTAATTTAAATATTACGAAACTAGCTTTTGTCCGCAGCTTATCCTTGTATGTCAGTCAGAAATAAAGCAGCTTTCAACTTTTTATCGGTGAAAAAATTTTAGCAATCAGATCAGTAGATGCTTTCAGAGATTAACTCCTAAAAACAAAAAAAAAAACTTTACATTTTTATAATAAATATAGATAACTTTAAAAAATTGTCTTAAAGACTGTTTAACAAGCTGCAATATTTTATCGCGTAAGCTTGACTTAAAAAGTCGTGAGTAAACGCTTTTAAATCCAGTTTAATGATATTGAAATTTATCACCGTCACTACATCGGATATCGGACACTGATAGCCCGGAAGCAACTAATAGCTCGATTACTGCAGCCCATTACATTGATTTACTATCAACAACAAATTAATAATGTTCACAATCACTTGGGTATGGCGGCGTCGATTGCAAATGACGTAGGTACATTATATAGACTATGTAGGCTTATCTTTGACGGGGTTCGCTAGGACCAATGCAGCCTTGGAACGCAAGTGAGTTTGCGGACGGCAAGCAATGGGTAGCTCGCCGTCCAGCCGTCCGGTAACCGTCTGGACTGAGTCGCGTAACATGGACTGTTACCGGATGGCCGGACCGAATCGCGTAGTGTTCCAGCAATCGTAGTGTTTACAACCGTAGGAACCCAGCAGGGTCGAAGCTTGCTGGGGCCACGAGTGATGCGATGGCTCATTTGGACCGAAGTTTATTGGGGCTATGGGTTAGCTTCTGAAAGGAAAACCTGGGGTTGTGGAATGCAAAGCAAAGAAGAAACTTACAAGTGGGTTTTAGTCAGTAAAAGTCTGACACTATCTCTCGCTCTGCCTAAGAGCGGAGGATGTCATTAGAAGTTTCCGCACCTAAAAAAAAAAGACGTGTGGCACTCGGGGACTGCCGCGGTAAAGCTATTGCATAACTTTTTTTATCACCTTATGCAATAGACCTCGCCAACAGCTGCTTAACCTCTTCCATCAAAAACCAGACCTCGCTAACAGCTGCTTAACCCCACCCATCCAAAACGCCGACAGCTGTTTTCACTCATTTGTTTTCTTATCGGTCACCACGCTCAAAAAACAAATGAGTGGGGGGTGTTAGGTTATTTTCGTTACGGAATTTCTGGATTCGGTCTCCACGCTCAAGGTCTGCGATAGAAGCTATGCAATAATTTAAAAAAAGATAAAAATTAAAAGTGTTCACAATCACTTGGGAGTTGGGTAGGTACGTCGGCGTCGATAGCCAATTACGTACATGCCGCGGGATTGTCTGCAGCGCTGCGCGTCTCGAGTTCGATTCCCGCTTGGAACAAATAATTGTATGGCTCACAGATACATGTTTGTGTACAAACCCAGGATAAAGGAGTTATTCCTAGAGTAGGGCATTGTTTAAAAACAGTACTACTACTATCTATATATCAAGATCATCAAAATTATAAATAATAATAATAACATTGGTGTTATTTTGTTTGACACTAAATTGATCCTTAATAAGCTGTTTCTCAGATAATCGATGGCGGTGTTTCTATGACTCCTAGAGTCGAGACTGATTTCCAAATAGTCGATCGCGGTGACCCTTGGTAGATATCAAAGACGAAAGGTCATAGGGTCGAAAGTAGTGGGCAGTTCAATTTTTAATTAGTGTTGCTCATAAGGAGTACCTTTCTGTAATTGAAAATGCAGAAATTATCGACATCTACATTGTTTTTAAGTATTCGTTAATTTCGACACAAAGGATACTTTTTGGAGTGAAAACCAATCCCTCTGTTGTACTTACCTCTGAATCAGAAAGGGTTCTGCACTGCAACGATAACGACGCGGAGCTCTTCTATTCATCACAAAGTTCCAATTTCGGACGGTAACTATAACCTACCTATAGCTGAAAACCCTGATCACATTATGCCTGGTCGGATTTAAGGTAGGTAGGTATTAGCTTAGGTACTGAGTTCGTCGACTGTGAGCCTTATAGTACTTAATAATACAAAGATACTTTTACATGTTTCAAACCAATACCTACAAAACAAAACACAATTTTTATCTAATGTTTTAACCAATAAATAAGACCAGATCTTTTCGAAATAAATCGCGAACATTATTATGACGAAGTCGCGGGCAACAGCTAGTATCTAGTAATATACACTGCTAAATTTTATTCGTTTTAATCCCGTAGAGGGTCGATCCTGTAAGTAATAGGCGGCGTTGCGTACAAACTACCTACAGGTCATTTAACTCGCTCAGCTGACGTTTTCTTAAAGAAATTAATTCCGTACATGCGTAAATTAACACGAGTTTTAAAAAAAAGGTACTTAATTTTTAATTTTATCTTTACAAATCGATAGTGTTTCATGAAACGGAGCGATCTTCCACGGGATTAAAACAATTAAATTTTAACGGTGTATAATACATTTTTGCAGAATTGTCATTGCGACTGAGGCGGAATTGGCACGAACCTTAGTCGAGTGTAATGGAGCTGAGGGCTGCAGTAACGTAGCACGTATATCAAACGAATTTATTCGATAAAATTACAAACAAATGAATAAACGGGGGTTGATCGGCGACTTATGGGAGTCGACGATCAACCCGACTTCAGTGAGGCAGTCCAAGCCCCTAAATCAAACGACAATCTCTCTCGTAACACATCTGTATCTTTCACGTGCGACACCCCTACCACGTAGGGTTGCGAATGCACGATACATGTTTTGCTATTTGAATAGTGGAAGGCGTTTCAACACGCGCTTATTGGCGTATTTTGGGCTTCTATTGGCGTGTTGGAGTACGACAGACAACGCAATAACTCACGACAATACATCAGAGAGGAACTAGCGTCACTGTGGAATGGTGTCAATGGTTTTTAGGGCATCACTGTTCGTTTATGTTGATTGATGGTAGAACAGTACGGCGGTAAAAAAAAAGTGAAGCTTAAAACGGGTGACGAAAATGATAAAAGCAAATTTTGGTGATTGAACGATTTAATCTACACTAATATTATAAAGAGGGAAAATTTGTATTTATGCGTGTATGTTTGTAATGAATAAACTCAAAAACAACTGTGCCGATTTCAAAAATTCTTTCACCAATGGAAAGCTACATTTACCTTGAGTAACATAGGTGTATATAGTAGATATTGCAGCCGGTGAAAACTCGCACGTGCTTGCGGATGACGACCAATGTGTAGCTCGCCGTCCGGTAGTCCGGTAATCGTCTGAACTGAGCCCAAGTCGTTCATAGCTCGATATTGCATAGAAAATCTCCATCGACCCTCTAGGGCCAAGGAGATTTTCTCGAACTCGCGGTCCTAGAACATAAAGGGCAACTGAGGATACAGGTGTGGTTTTAGTCAGTAAAAGTCTGACACACCCTTGCGCTCTACACTAGAGTGGAAGAAGGTATTGAATGACTTTCACCTCAAAAATAAATAATCTGCAAAAAGTCCGCGATTGAACAAAGTTATATTACTATTTTGATGTACAATAAAGTTTATTCTAGTCAGTTAATTTTTAGTTAGTTAACTTTACGAACAAAATCATCAAAAGACATTTAAGTTTTGGAAAGACTATATCTCATTTACCAATAGATTAGTTTTGAAACAATAGATTATTTTCAGTTTGTAGTTAATGAAGAAAAGAGCTTCAAAGGACATACAGCTAGTCTGCTATTTAAGATAGGGGAGAATGGGAAAATTACAAACACTTAAGGCCAGGTTCTACTCATTTTGAACTTTTTTAAATATCTGGTAATAAAATAAGTTTTCATAGTACGAGTATTCTCTTTTATATTTGTGGAATATAAAAGAGAACACCATGAAAACTTATTTTATTAAAATAGAGTATAGATCTAATTATCACTAACCGCCAAGAAAATCAAAACATGATGTAAATTAGTTGGCTAGAAACTATAACTTGTATGTCTACGATACGGAACGTGACGGCAATATTTAAAAGTTACAAAAAATAATAAAACTTGTTTTAAAAAAAATCTTGAATAGATATTGAGTTTTTCCGTTACTCACTATCCTTCTTTACCCCACTATCCCCTAAATTAATTAATTATAATGACTAGTTCAAAGAAAATTGTGAGAAGTAATTTAATTATTCTTGTAGGTACTGGATGTTGATACGTACACATTTTTAGCAATAAGTTTAAATTACTTATTCTTTGTCGCTGTTCCCTAGAAATTATAGCCCGTAACATAAGCTTAGCAGAGCTTGTGTTTAGAGTACTAGAAAACTGATAAACATACTTATATATTTCTAAATGCATACATATTGTAGATAAATGACACCTAGACACAGAACAAATGATCCATCGCCCATTGTACACTTGTACACTTATTTTGAATAATGTTTGTCCTGTATCTTTTTGTTCATGCGGTGTACAATAAAGAATATAATAAAAAAATAAATAAATGATTGTGCTCATCACACAAACATTTGTCTTGGGTGTGAATCGAACCCATGACCTCCGGCATAGCAATCAGAGCCACTAACCACTAGACCAAGAGGCCAGTCGATCGCCAGATCCTCAGTAAATATTATGTATTTACTGACGTTCTGTCGTTAGTGTTTCAGCATATACACGAAAACCCAGTTTTTTACCCAGCGAGAGGGTGTGTCAGGCTTTTACAGACTAATACCACCTGTAATCCACCAGTAGCCTTTTGCATCCTAGGGCCTCGGTAACTCTTTAAAAACAATCCTTTGCCGATGCCGATGATGCCGATTTTTTTGGGGTAAAGACCAGGGAGTATGAGATTCTTACCTCACTAAAACCCCGGTGATAACCATTAGTAGGTATATGGAAGAAGGCTCCGTAACCTCTTAAAAAACCACCCCGAACCGCCTGTTAGGGCACATTCCTGAGGAAGCAGGCGATGCCCTGCTGGGTCCTTACAGTTTTAAACAGAAACACTACATTATCTACGACTCGGATTTGGTCGGCCAGTTACCAGCTCGTTGTCCGCAAGTCCACACTGGCGCGGACTCTGGGCAGCCACAGCTGCGACCATCTCCTTTCCTAGCTAAATTACAGAAGGAGGCAGCCGCTTTTCACTCTCTCTCGCTCCAGACCATGACGTGAATCAGGGTCGCCCGTGAAAGGTTGCCGCCGCTGATCGTTTCCATGAGGGCACGGCGGTGCTCCGCCCAAGCAGGACATATCTCCGTTTTCTTTGGGTGGTCCGCACAATGGTGACACCCGCCAGTTTCTTCTGCCTGAATCCGAAACAGGTACTTCCCGAACATGCCATGTTCGGTGAGGACCTGCGTCATGAGAAAGATGAGGACACCCGCGCCGTGGCACCTCTCCAGCCACTCCTTAAAAAGGGGACTAACCACCCTGATTGTTGTGTCAGCGTGAAGCTATTGGTTGATGTGTATGTTTCGAGTAGTTTGGATTTGGAGATTGTATTTTATTTTTACCGTTGGGAAGTACTGTAATTTGATAAGTCTGTTTGTAGGTAGTGTATATTGAATCGATTGTTAATTCGTCAAAATTGATTCGATTTGTAATCGAAATCCTCGGGTCTAGAAAGCTGGTAGGTACATCTGCACGCTTGTAGTTTCAGGCTTGAATCCACTGGGAAAAATAACACTCCAATCCGTATGATGGGACAGAAAAACATGCATACTTGATTCTGGGTACAGTGAGCAAATGAAATTGGTATACGGTAAGCAGGTTATTTAGGAAACAAATTTTGATTTGTGTTAGTAGACTGGTTTTTTTGATAGTTCAACAGTGTCTTTCTTGAAGCTAGTGAATAAAATGTATTAATTATGATGTAATCCTAACTAATATTATAAATGTAAAAGCGTGGATGTTTGGATGTTTGTTACTTAATCACGCAAAAACGGCTGAATGGATTTGAATGAAATTTGGCATGCATATAGCCTTTGACATGGAAAAGAACATAGGCTACCTTTTATCCCGATTCCTTAAGTACCTAATGCCACGCGGGCGAAGCCGCAGGCAAAAGCTAGTATATTATAAAAACGACAGTTGGTGAGTTATGTTTGTTACTTTTTCACGCTCAAACTTCCGAACGGATTTGTATGATAGGTTAACCAAATCCTACCTTTATTCCAGAAGAATGTTTTCTAAGAATGATTTTCGACTTTTACACAGACGAAACCACTGGTAGAAGTTAGTGTAGAAAGTATTTCCAGCTTACCCGTATATGGGATTGTTACCACAAATCTTCACACATATATGCTCGTTTCATACATTGATCAGTACAAACACATTAGGAAATCGTCTTCAGAGACTGTAGTTAGGGTTTGTATTTGAGCGAAGTGTTTATAAAAGATCTTGATTAAAATTTTCGCCTGAACACCTAATTCTTTTGCGATGTGTACCATCACTGCCAGATGAATCCCTGTGGAGCGCCTGAAGTACGACAGCTCGTTTAATTAGTGGCTATTTAACTTTCATTTAAATTTGTTTTGTCCATGTTTGAGTTCTGCTTTGCTTAGCGAAATTCTACGCGAGTAGAATTAAAGTTTTCGTTTAATTATGCAAGATGCGAACTGTCCTGTTGAAAGTAGATGTCGTTTGACGGTGATTCGGGGAAGATTGTAGGTATCTGTGTAACCAGTATTAAAAGAAAATCTAGTAGAGTTTTAAGATCCATCATTCATTTTTATTTTAGCAATAAATGTATCTTAGATTTTCTATTCAGCTTTGAATATGGCTCTCGTGGGAATCTTAGAGATTCTGTCAAAACGTCATTCTGAACTTCAATTAAATTGCTTTACAAGTCTTATTTTTTTAAATTTAGTGGTAAAAGTATCATTAGGGAATTGATAAAAGTTTCAATGTGGGATATTGTGATAGTCCACTGGGTTTTAGTATAAAATATATTTTGATATATGAAAATATACATATATTTTGTGAAATAAAATATATATATTTTTTATAAAGTATATTTTGTTATAGGTATATTTATGTATCTATAACAATAAGTACTTTATTTCTGTCAACTAATACTTTAGAGCATCAGTTGTCCAGTAGTTATGGCCCCGAATTGCGAGTTTTTCCCGCATTATTTTGTGATGATTATTGATGCAATAGTTTCTGCCCTATCTGCTTATAAGTGCCCTTGTAGGCTCATGTGAAATAAAAATGTTTGAATTTTGATGATATACTACTTTCAAAACGGTGCAGGAAAACATCGTGTGGTGGCGTATGGTGTCGCCAATGGGCGGAACGCCCGGAGGACACGGTGGAGCACAAAGTCGTGGTGTGCCTTGCTTGGGCGGAGCATCGCTGTGCCCTCGTAGGGGTGATCGGCGGCAGAGACCTCTCGCGCCGGGCCTTGGTTGAGGCCATGGTCCGGAGCGAGGAGGAGTGGCAGGCGGTCGCCGACTTCTGCGAAGCAGTAATGCGCGCAAAGGAGGAGGCCGACCGCATCAGGCAACAGCGCTCTCGCCGCCGCCGGGATTCCGATCCCGATTTCCAGCCACCGTAGGCGCGGGCTTGCGGACAGTGAGCAATGGATAGCTCGCTGTCCGACTGTCCGGTAACTGTCCGGACCAAGCCCAAGTCGTCGACGGTGCGCACTGTTCACGCGCGCTTCAGGAGTTGTCAGCAATAGCAGGGGCCCAGCCGGGTCGAAGCCTACTGGGGCCAGGGTAACCCGAAAGGGAGCTTGAGCCCCAGTATGAAGGCTTGAAGAAACGGGTGGGTTTTTTAGTCAGTAAGAGTCTGACACTATCTCCCGCTCCACCCAAGAGCGGAGGTCGTCATTCGATGATTTTGAAATCTGGCTATCAGTCTAGCAATAGTAATAGCGCAGGTATTGCTTTGAAAAAAAGATTTAAGGAAATATTTCAACATAAAGTACTATTAGTGTAAAAAATATATATATGAAGGTCAGTTTTCGTGCTTTAAAGTTGTAAGTATAAATTAAAGTCGGAATATCATCTGAGGGACAATAAATGTGAAAATTCGTCAAAATATAAGAAAATTAAGGTGTGTGTGACAGTTTCTGAGTGCGATCCGAATGCGGAAGATCCTTAAAAATAAAAAATCAGAGGGCGCTGAAAACAATATGTCACTCATTCTAACACATCCACGTATCTCAAAAGAAACTAGCTATCAACGATTGTATTGTAGCTTTATCTACGAATAAAAAATAAAACAAAAAAAAGGTCGGGATGTAATCCTCTATCAAAATTCAGCTTACCGAAAAAACACCTAGAGGAGCGGAAGCCTCCCAAATGAAGTGGTTGGCGGAACCGGATAAGCGGAATGACTTTCCGGCCCCACCGGGATCGTAAAAGTCAACGCATGCATTTAATTTTGTGAGTTATACTACTCGGTACGTTATAGGCTTGTATTGTGGACAGTGAATGCCTGTTTTTTTGCTCTAACGTGGCATCCGTCAAGAAATGCGATGGTGAAGCGATTCGATGCTATTTAAAGCGATGCGGCCTCTTAGTTCTACGTGCATACGACCTCTTTGCTTCAGACGCAATTTATTTTAAAAAAAGCACCACACCGCAAAATATCAAACTAACCGATGGTGCGCTCTTCACTTCGCTCGCTGTCGCAATAGAGTATCAATTTGTTTGTTGAGTTCGCACCGCTTCGCTTCGCTATCGCGTTCGTGTTGATTCACCTACGTAGGACACCACGTAAACTGTTTTTGTAGGTACGCACTGTTATTGGTATAAATATACTATTATTAAAAAAATGGAGAGTGCAACCCGATGGTTGGAGGCACGGAGCAGGTACACAGGTTGGAGGTGTCTTCATGGTTAGAGTGAATAGGCTCGTTATAAACAATTGCGCTTCACCATCAACGATTGCATCACTGCTTACCATTACGTGGGATCGCAGTTACGCACTAGTTTGTATAATAAAAAAAAAAGTTTTTTCTTTAGACGCTTTATGAATTGCTGGTTCAAATTAAAAAATCTTTTAATGCTGGTATAGAGAAAGGTTCTACGATTATAACACCACGCTACGACAAATATGAACGGAGCAGGAATCAAAGACACGGGTAAAACCGTGGGAGACTGCAGTGCATATCAATTTGTGGCAGTTATTTAGATATTATAATGTGATGTCTAGTCTTTTTACGTGCTCTAATATTCCAGTTTTAGGATTTTAGTCCTCTCAGGTCTGAAGTCGTAACCGCCGAATTTCGGTCGCATTTAATCCGGTGTCATTGTGGCGAGCAAATAGAACGCGACGCTTGTGGCTGGGTTGAATTTCATCCATGTACATTATAAATACAAGGTTGATACGACATATGGGTTTTCCTTAAAAGAGGTCATTGCACTCATCATTATGTTCATTTAGGCCCACAGTCCACACACGCGTAGCTTCATAGAAAGACGCATATTCGTTATTATACGCTTGGTGTACGCATTACAAGTACCTACTAAGCGTTCCAAATGAGAATAGGACCGATTCCTATGTTTTGACGTCTCGTCGAACAGTCAAACTGAAGAAATTTTGGCAAAATTGAAGAACTTGGAGATGAGTAAAATTGAACAAATGGACTCTGATTAAACTTTTTTCGTTCACAGTTCATAAATAAATTAAATTTTTCGTAAATTAATTAATGTTTAAAAATTTCTATCCTCGATTTGACAGTAAATCGTGACGTCACAACATGGCGGGCGATCCTATTCTCATTTGGAACGCATTGTACTCTGTAGTGTACGCCTGCTCTTTGGGGCAACGACACGAAGACGTTGCCGATTCATCGACATAGTTTCATAGTATCTATTTGTATAAAGCTGTAAGCTCGCATACACCATGCGTTTATTGGCAAATATGCGTCTAATATGGTAAAATTAGACTGCTTAAACGTGTGCCACATACGATCTGGCCAATCTGAGCGTGTCGGTCTACATACATTTAATAATGTAAACTATATACACTTGTAGAGCTACACTTGATCCACGCCACGCGATGTCGTTCTACGTACAAATCAGGCGTGTTACACGTGTGCGTCGTCGGTCTAATGTAATTCTAGCTTTAAGCTACGCGTCTGTGGAGAGTGGGCCTAAAAAGAAGATTTTAGATTGTTTTTAGTCTGTTTTAATTTGTAAAAGAGTTCTGAGTATACATGTAGATGGATAGAGAGGGCTAAAAGAGTTCTGAGTATACACGTAGATGAATGGACAGGGAGAGGAAAGCCGAAAAAAAGATGAATGGATTGTGTGAGAAGTGATATGAAAGAAAAAGGAGTTAGTGATAGTTTGATAGGTGACAGGACAGAATGGAAGAAGAAAACGTATTTGCCGACCCCAAGTAATATGGGGTAATATTCTTCTGCTTCTTCCTGCCCTTATGGGCAGAAAGAAGAAGAAGAAGTGGTTTGTGTTTCAATATTTTGTTTTAAGGGTTTTATTATTTGTTTTAGTATCATTATGTTAGAGAACGTAAGACAGGAGCAGTAGCGGCCGAGTGGTAACGCCCCCGATTTACGAGTTGAAGGTCGCGGGCTCAATCCCAGCCAGGCGCATTACTTTATGTAATTTATTTCATAACCACTGCTCTCAAAACGGTGAAGGAAATCATCGTGAGGAAACCGGCATGTCCTAGAACCAAAAAGTCGAAGGCATGTGACACCCATCAACCTTCACTGGGCCCGCGTGGTTGGTTACGGCCCAACAGTGGGAACATTATAAGGCCGACTATGCTACGCTATGCTATCATTATGTTATAGTAAATTATGTATTTTTTTGTACATGTGGGTAAGATGATATTATGAATTAAACATAAACACGGCAAAAAATAACTGTGCGGAATGTTAAAACGGCGAAACCGTTTTTAAAGATCCGGAGCTGTGTTTCGGATTGGTTGCTGCCTGTTCCTTTTGTTTCAGCTGTCTGTTTAACATTTTTTTTGCTAACAGGATGAGTGAAAACAAAAGAAATGTTTTGGACTTAAGGACCAGAACGGGCCGTTTCTCTCAGTTGACTTTTATATACTTCGGGCAGTTGATTCATTCTTTTGTTTTGTTTTTATCTGTTAGAGAACAGGACAAGGTAATAAGGTTTGTTTTAATTTTGGTCTTATGTTTTTAGTTAATTTATTCTATCCTTCCTAGTTTCATTAATTGTTATCTAGAGTTGTGTTGATGTGTTTATCATTATTAAGAACTGGATATTTATAAAAATGAAATCAATCGGGAAGAATATCCTTGCAAATATTATTTTTTTCTAAATCAGTTCATACCTGACCTTTATCTCAGGTCTGAGGAAA
Source organism: Mythimna albipuncta (assembly GCA_929112965.1). Taxonomy (NCBI): domain Eukaryota; kingdom Metazoa; phylum Arthropoda; class Insecta; order Lepidoptera; family Noctuidae; genus Mythimna; species Mythimna albipuncta. The sequence goes on from OV815973.1 coordinate 8,939,565, forward strand.
AAAAAATTAATTTAACTAAACCGAACTGAGAACCTCCTTTTTTCTAATCAAGTTTTTTATTGTCATTTAATTATTGCCCTACATGACAAAGACCATAAACTAGTGCGCTTCACCATCAACGATTGCATCACTGCTTACCATCAGGTAGGAGCGCAGTCAAGCACTCGTTTATATCAGATTTAAAAAAATGAATCGTTTATATACAATTGGCCTTCTGCCAGACACGAGGAAAACGAGTATCCCACTTTTATACAAATTGCCAACATATTCTTAATATAATATATTTATTTTTTAATCTTTGCTCCACTCTAGGAATTCCTCCGGTACTGTGTGGTACTAAACCCGCCATAGGTAATGCAGCAGTCAATATCTTAACCACAGCGCCAACCGTGCCGTCAATTATACCAAGGCTGAACTGGCCCAATGCTAGGCAAAGGCCTTCAGACATTCCGCCCATTGCTCCCGATTCAACATTAAAATTTTATTCCATTAAAATTTTTAATCTTAACCTCTCGTGTGCCTTAATTAGAGACACAATTTAAAAGCCATTGTGTCTCGCGTGGATCCACGTTTAGACACACATCGGGTTAAATCACCATATTTCAAGCACAACAATACATCTTACAAGATATAAACACGGTTAAATTCACAAATGTCCCTTTCCCGATAGCTATTTGCTCACAATCTGTCCCATGTGCGTAAAGCTAGGGATGCATAGGTATTTGTCCGGGGTAAACAGTTCGCTAGTGGCGTCCCCCGGATCTGAGCCCGGTTGTGTACCTTCAGCTTAACGCTAGGCCTCAGGTGCTCACCTAGATGCATATTTGTAAGAATTATGCTAGTTGAAGGCGACTTAGGATAAATTTAGGAACTTTGTAAGGTTATAGTGATTAATCTACACTATTTAAACTAATAAAGTTTGCTTTTTTGTTTGTAGGAGGTAATCTCGGAAAGGACTGGTCCAATTGCTAAAATTTTTACACCAATCCAAAGCTGCTTTATTCCTGAGTGACATAGGCATATTCTGTGCACGCGGGCGAAGATGCGGGCAAAAGCTAGTATGAAATAATTGTGGGTAAGTAAGGATTTATTTTTTTGTTGCGAGAAATCATTTAATGACTTCTCCCACTCTAGAGTGGAGCGGAAACGCTCTAGAGTGTTAAACTTTTACCGAATCAAACCACACCTATATTCCCTTTGCGTTCCATGAGTTTCCCTTTTAGAAGTCAACCCGTGCCAGTAGGTTTCGGTTGGTCTTGCTACGCCCTTACGATTTTACTGACATCTCTTTGAGGTGCGCGTAGAACACTACGCGCCGTCGACTACTACGGCTAGGTCCAGTTCTAAATATTTTGTCCACCACCACGCCTAGGGGATGGTCCAGGGTCAAAATAATTACATTTTATTTAGTCCGTATTTTAGATTATAAAAAAATATTGGATAAGTATTTTTTCTTTTTTCCAAAACATCTGACGTCACCCCGTGCGAAAAAATGTAGCACGGCGTGACGTCACACGTAACTTTAAGGGCCATATTTCACCGGGACACCACTGGTAGCGCAACTGGTTGCGCCACCAGCAAAATGTATAGAGCTCTATAGAGCGTTACTCACCGGGACACCACTGGTAGCGCAACCAATTTGGTGGCGCAACCAGTGCGGACACCAGTCCGGCCGCCAGTCACGCCCCCCACCAAAGAGTATGTGATAAGATGGAAATCTAACCTTTGAAAACCATAATTAACCAACTGTCAAACGTCAGTGACAGTGAACCAAGAATCTTATACAATACAATCTGGATTGATTACGACAACCTCAAAGATGTAATAAAGAAGTACCATACAAGAATCTTTATCCCTTTCTACTAGTGTGTATAGACTAGTTCGTACTACGAGACATTCTGTTCCAAAGAAGTTCAAGATGTTATTAAGGACGTTTTGACCCTTTTAGGCAACTATCTCGGTTTTTCGGGTACCATTATAATGCACCACGAATCATAACTATAAGGATGACACGGCATGTAATAAAAGACAATATACATATTCAACTCTAGGATGGCATAAAAAAATTATTATGGTTTTGTATAAAATTTCCATATAGTTAAATACAATTTTACCGACGCACTAATCAAGAAAATTACAAAACAAGGGTTTGAATAGGTCGCGTAAGCTAAATCCAGTGCACATTTTTAGCTTAAAAATCACAAAATACCACAGCTTATATAGTCTTCTACACCTATAGCTAATTATTTTGAACTTATATAAATAACTTTATGATTTGTGACCGAAATAAAACCACTCTAAAAAAATCTTCATACATTTTTCATTGAACCCACCACTTCCAAGCCTCAGTCCGCGCTGAACGCGTCCGCGTTCTGAGAAGCACGGGCCGTTTCGCTCGTTTCCCTCTCCTAAAGAGGAGGCCTGAGTTCCAGCAGTGGGAACATTAAAAAGGCTGTTTATATATGTGTGTATATCTATAGGGATTTTGGTGTTTTTATCAAGAAGTCTCTATATTCATATTCATAGTCTATAATATACTCATCTACATTCTACTACAGTCAAAAAGTATCATTTGATGAAGTTGAACTGATGAACAAGACCAATATAATAGCCATAGCATAGGGAATATGTCCCAATTTAATAGCCAATTAAATATACAAAAAAATTAACAAAAATATATAACCATAAAGTTGGTACAAAACTGTAGAATCAAACCAAACTAACAGTTAGTTTTTTAACAAAAACTATCTATAACAACAATTAGTTACTTATGTTTGTTTTACAGTAACTGTAAAACGATCAAATAACTTTAAATTCGGAAGTCGGTTCAGTCAGTTAAATAACAAAATATACCAGAAACATCGACTTCCGAAATTAAAGTTATTTTGATCGTTTTAGTGTTTTTTTGTGTATTCTTTATTCAAGTCGAGCCGATTTCGACTATTCTGCCAAGTCCATTGTAAATTGGAAAAACAAGTGTGTTTATAGAAATCTGAGGTGAGAATATTAAGCCGTCCATGACAAAGATAGTAATAGCAAATGTACTGAAACATACTAGGTGAAATACCTATAAGTGTTACTTTATTTAACCTGTTTTTTCTTTATTTTAAGCTTAACAAATTACACCTTGTCAGTGTGGAAATAAATAAATAAACTAGTTTTCATCTGTTAACTCAATAAGGTTTAATTGAAAACTAGCATTAGGTAAAAACTATATTTATAATTCACAATAGGATCCCTAAATTGATCCCTAAGTTTTCACACACTCGCAGTATTTTTAAAAGACCTATCTAACGACATCCCACATTATAGAATAGTCTACAAAACAAAATAAAAAAGAATTTAAAAAAGAGCGTTCTTGTATCGTACTCTTCAGTACATTTTTGAGGTTGATATAATCAATCCAGATAGTATAAAATATTCTTGGGTGTGGCGACTCAAGAACACTCTCTATCCCTTTCTACTAGTGTGTCCATAGATTAGTTCGTAGTACGAGCCATTTTGTTCTAAAGAAGTTCAAGATGTTATGAATACATTATATTTTAGACAACTAATCAATAACTAATATGTATATTAGACAGGTAAGACCTTACCACGATTACAAACTACGAGAGCCTAGAAGTTTAAAATAAGACAATTCTTCGAGAGTAAGCAAAAGAGAAGTTGATAGGTCATCGGCCTACTAAAAAACCACGCCTCACCGAGGTCAATAAGAAGAGACTATTGCACAGGGCCAAACAACCTCAAAATATGACTGTTTCAGACTGAAGTCGGTTAAAAAAAAAAGACGGGTTGCACTCCGGGAGTGCCGGCAGAAGTGAAAACTTGATTATTAACGTTGAGCATGTTTGATATTTTGGAATGGTTAGGGAATAATTTTGCACCAATTGCTTTATCAGTATAAAAGTACTATCATTTATATGGTAGAATACAATATTCATTTATTGCGCTATCGTACACAAACATGACAATTTATATTACATTAAAAATTTAACACTTTAAAACTATTACAATTATTTTACATTAAAAAGTTTATCTCTCCGAAAAATCAACTTTCATCCATCTTACGCTTTTTCGATCAGGACCTAGACCATGAGGTTTAAAGTAAGATTGTTTTAATCTTGTTTCGGTGTGGGTAAGAGACAGAGCTATACAGGTTGTCTAGCGCCATCTCTTACCCACACTGAAACAAGATTAAAACAATCTTACTTTGAACGTCATGGTTACCCCGCAGGTCACGTGTCCTGACGCGAGTTTAAGATTTTATACCCATTACAGAAAAAGTGCTCAACGCCGCTAAAGAAGTTTTCACTTCAATAAGACTTTAAATAGTACAGTACATTGTTAATAAACTACTGCCATTATCTGATGAAATAATATAATTTTTCAGACATGTTTCTCCGATGAATCGACGTTTCAGGTTTTGGTTGACAAAAGCTCTTTTGTCCGTTCAAAAAATGCTCCTTTCCGACGACGCTCTGGAGAATAAAAACTGGTGTTAAGAGAACAGAAGACAGCTAAATTCCCAATTAGTATTATGATGTGGTCTTTAATCTCAAACCAAGGTATACATATCGTGAAAGGGACCATGAGGCATGACCAGTACAAGCGAGTACTAGAAACTGGACTGCTGCCGCATCTCGAAGAATGGTTCCTTATTGACGAAGAGTCCATTTTTATGCCCGAATCTGCATAATCTGCATTGTGATACAAAACCAAGGGTGTCACTGCATACTTGGCTAAAAAACATTAATGTTTTACCCTAGTCAACCAATACACCAGACATGAACGCTATTGAAAACATGTAGGAGCTCACCAAGCAGGAGATCGCTTAGCAAGTGATCACCACCCAACTAATAAATTATTTATTATTATTGTTATATAAACACTAGCTGATTGAAAAATTGCAGCTCTCAACAACACAAAACTGCAACAGGATGCCAGAATTTGTATAGAGAGCATATCATGATGAATGGAATCTATCACAAAATTCTGGTAATATTCGACAAATTGACTACGTCAAATTGAAAAAAAAAACAAGATATTTTTTTTTTAATGTGTAAATAATTTTGCTTTTAATTTTCATTGTTTTTATTATCTCAATAAAAAAACTATAAATAAAAAATACCAGCTGGACCTACAAGCAAACTTTTTTCAAACGCCGTTAGCGAGGAGTCGACTTCAGAAAATCACTGTTTTATGGCACTTTTCGGGCGCTTGGGCCTTAAACGATACGCGCGAGTCCAAGCGAGCTGGCAACTTCCGATTTCACCTACTTTTTCTGTCGTCAACTCGCTCAGACTTGAAAATCTGACGTATTTATGTACAGTCAACTAAAAAAAAAAATTTTAACATAGGTACCCACTAAAAATGTATTAGAAATTGTGTTCGACTTGACTTTAAAATAAAACACGTATCGGTAATGAGACAGATATTAATCAACATTACAATAATATAATATTGCATATTTACCTATTAATTACCAACAATTCGCAACATTATCAGCAATAAGCAACCAAAGTTGACGTACAAATCTATACTTTTTATATATATATAATATTATAAAGCTGAAGAGTTTGTTTGTTTGTTTGTTTGAACGCGCTAATCTCTGGAACTTCTGGTCCGATTTGAATGATTCTTTCAGTGTTGGGTAGTCCATTTATCGAGGAAGGCTATAGGCTATGTTTTTTGTTTTTCAAAATTAGGGATCCGTAATAAAATTGCTATTTTGTAACACAAGGTGTAAAATCGAAAACCTATTTTTGCGTGCGGGTTTGTAGATCGTATTAAGACCTACAAAAAAGTCCGCGAGAACATATATCTAGCTATCATGGTTTAATCACAATAACCGATTTTGTGTTTAAAATAATTATTAAATCGTCTGAAGAAAAAAAAAACTACGTTAAATATGTATCGTAATATTAATCTTTATCGAAATTAAGCATTATGTTATCAAGAGTAATTAAGTAGAAGTAAAATATTTTTTGTTTCATCTCAATCGGATATTTCGTTTAAAAGTTATCACGTGTCTAAGATGTTAAGAGTTGGTACCTATTAATGAGTTATGGGCCATAGAGTTTTTTATCAACATAAAATCCTGTAATAATCTTTTTCGAAATATATTTGTTGATGATTGTAAGTATAAGATCTTTGAAGAGTATAATAAATACATTTATGAACGCGGTAATTTTGGGAAATACTGATCTGATATGAAAACTGTTTAAATATTCAATAGTCCATTTATTGAGGGAGGCAATTATAGGCAATATTTTATCTCGGTATTTCCACGGAAACGAGAAAAACGCGGGTGAAACCGCGGGGCACAGCTAGTATTAGTTAATGAGACTTAGAAATACACGTAAGTGAGTGAATATGCAGTATCGATACGTCATGTATGTGTCAAAAAAGTCAAGAGCGCCCACACGATGAACAAAATCTTTCTAAGATGCGTTCCATTTCATGATTAACCTGTGAGCTTCAGTTGCCCTTTGCATTCTAGGACTACGGGTTTCCTTTTCAGGAATACGCCGGGGTTCTAGCTTGCGGGCATCGGCCCTTCTGGACTCCTACGATTTGATGTCATCTGTTTGAGGAGCACATCGATCACGCGCTGTTGACGACTGAGCTCAGTTCGGTTACTTACCGGACGGCCGGATAGCGGACTACCCATTGCTCGGCGTCCGCAAGCCCGCGTCTACCGTGGTCCGTCGTCAGGGTCAGAATTTCGGCGGCCGATGGTCCTTTGGCCTCCTTCTTCGCTAACATTACTGCTTCGCAGAAAGAGGCGACCTGCCATTCCTCCTCGCTCCGGACCATAGTCTGAACTAGGGCCCTGCGTGAAAGGTTGTTGCCAAAAATTGCCTCCTCGAGGAAACAGCGGTGCTCTGCCCGAGCGAGGCACAACTCTACCATGTCTTTGGGTGCTCCACCGTGTTCTCCGGGTGGTCCACACAATAGTGATACCCGAGCGTTACTTCCGTCTGAATCCGATGCAGGATCCGACCGAACTTGTCTTGGTGAGGTGAGGACCATACAGGTGCAGGTAACATGAGAAAGTCAAAAGTAACGTAAAATGTTTTTAAAATAACTTGGGTATCGTGTACCATTTGCATTGGCCACATCCTACTCGACTCATTCCTCACCTTTAACATAATATCCCGAAATCTACGTAGATAACCGGTATAGCCTGCGAGAAAAAATCCGCGGGCAATAGCTAGTTATTTATAGTAATAACAATTTTTTTTTTTTTTTTTTTTATCTGTTATAAACTAGTACTTGACTGCGATCCCGCCTGATGGTAAGCAGTGATGCAATCGTTGATGGTGAGGCGCACTAGTTTATTAAGAGCCTATTCACTCTAGCCTTGAAGACACCCAAATTATAATCGGACGGGAAGACCGCAGCAGGCAGACTGTTCCAGTCCTTCGAAGTACGCGGTATAAATGACGAGGCGAAACGCTTAGTCCGGACCGTAGATGTTTCAACAACGTAAGGGTGGATACTCGCCGTGCGTCGGTTTGTCCGATGGTAGAAATGTGATGGCGGAATCAAGTCATGCAGTTCCTGCGCACACTCTCCAAAATGCAATCTGTAAAACACCGAAAGGCTGGCTACCCTACGCCTGTGCTCAAGGCTTTGAAGATTGGACTTAACCAAATCTGGATCACCAATCAGCCTCTTCGCACGCCTTTCCACCGAGTCCAAAGCTGCCAGGTGGCACTTTGCAGCACCAGCCCATATGTGGCTGCAGTACTCCACACACGATCGGACCTGTGCTTTGTATAAAATTAAAAGCTGTCTCGGTGTGAAGTACCGCCGGACTTTTGCGAGAACGCCTAGTTTCCTAGCAGCTACTTTGGCTTTGGACTCAATGAACCGCCCAAAATTGAGGTCGGAGGAAATTTCGACACCCAAGAGCTGAAGGCGGTCGGTACAATCCAAAGATACATTCTGAAAAGTAGGAGCCGAGGTGAACGGGCTCCTTTTGGCGGTGAACAGACACGCCTGTGTTTTGGCGGCGTTGAATCCCACCAGATTGGTTTCGCCCCACTTGGAGACTGCCTGAAGCGAGGTATTCGTACGCTCTACCATAGCCTCTCGTTCGGACCGGATTTGCTCTTTACTAGCCCGAGCACCTGGCAGGTATCTCTCTACAACTGTGCTATCATCTGCATACCCATATATACCGGGCATCAGCAGATCATTAATATGCAGCAGGAAAAGAGTTGCAGAGAGCACTGACCCCTGAGGAACTCCGGCATTAGTCGTCATGGGCTCTGATGAGCATCCATCGACAACAACTCGAAGAGACCGTTCTCTCAGGAAGTCTTTTACCCAGTTAATCAGACCAGGAGAAATGCCGTATGCTGGAAGCTTACTCAAGAGGCTAGCATGCCATACCCTGTCGAAGGCCTTCGAGACATCTAAGGAGACAGCAATTGCTTCCCCATTCTTCTCGAGGGCCTCGCCCCACAAGTGGGTGGCATACACTAGTAGGTCCCCAGTGGATCGATTGCGGCGAAACCCGTACTGTCGATCACTGAGGAGATCGTTACCTTCTAGGTATGCCATGAGGCGCGAGTTCAATACACGCTCCATAATCTTGCAGAGTATGGAGGTTACCGAAATCGGCCGATAGTTGGTAGGATCGGCACGACTGCCCTTTTTGGGCACGGGTTGCACGTTGGCAAGCTTCCAGGACTTGGGCACTATTCCAGTCCTAAACGAGAGGCGATACAAGCGTGTCAATATAGGAGACAACTCGGGCGCACAAGCCTTGAGAACAATCGCTGGTATACCGTCTGGTCCACTAGCTTTATTCACGTCTAGACGACACAGTGCTCTCAGAACTTCTTTGTTCCTTATGCGAACTTCGGGCATCGAAGTGTCGCAGTGAGGTAGAGTCGGTGGAGTAGCACTGCCAGTATCAAGACGAGAATTATGGGCGAAGAGAGATGCAAAGAGACCTTTTTTTTTTTTTTTTTTTTTTTTTTTCGATGGTAAAAATCATCTTATGACAACCCCCGCTCTTGGGCGGAGCGGGAGATAGTGTCAGACTCTTACTGACTAAAAAACCCATCCCGTTCCTTCAAGCCTTCATACCGGGGCTCGAGCGGCCTTTCGGATAACCCTGGCCCCAGTAGGCTTCGACCCGGCTGGGTCCCTGCTGTTGCTGACAACTCCTTGAGGCGCGCGGGAACAGCGCGCGCCGTCGACGACTTGGGCTTGGTCCGGACAGTTACCGGACGGCCGGACAGCGAGCTACCCATTGCACACTGTCTGCAAGCCCGCGCCTACGGTGGCTGGAAATCGGGATCGGAATCCCGGCGGCGGCGAGAGCGCCGTTGCCTGATGCGGTCGGCCTCCTCCTTAGCGAGCATTACTGCTTCGCAGAAGTCGGCGACCGCCTGCCACTCCTCCTCGCTCCGGACCATGGCCTCGACCAAGGCCCGGCGCGAGAGGTCTCCGCCGCCGATCACCCCCACGAGGGCACGGCGATGCTCCACCCAAGCAGGGCACACCGCGATTGTGTGCTCCACCGTGTCCTCCGGGTGTTCCGCACAGTGGCGACACCCGGGCGTCACTTCCGCTTTAATTCGGAACAGGAACCTCCCGAACTTGCCATTTCCGGTGAGGACCTGTGTCATGCGGAAGGTAAGGACGCCGTGAGGTCTTTCCAGCCACGCCTCAAAGAGGGGACTTATCGCCATAATTGTGGCGTGCCCAGCACTGGGTTGCGATAGTCGCTGACGCCATTCCACCATGAGATCCCGCCGGAGCTCTGTCCGCCATGCCGCGACCTGTCGCGGCAGAGGACTTTCACCCCGGCGTTGCATCTCCACGCGCATGTCGTGCATGTGTGCAAGGACTGTTGCCTCCAGATCCCACGGTGGTAGGCCAGCCAGAAGGCTCGCCGCTTCGCGGGAAATCGTGCGGTATCCCCGCACCATCCGAATTGCCATGACCCTCTGGTAGGCGTTTAGTATGGCCGCCGGTTGCTTTTTCAGCAACGGCGCCCACACCGGCGCCCCGTAGAGGGCCATGGACCGAACGATCCCCGCGTAATGCAAAGAGACCTGCTTTCTCTCTCGTCGTATGAGCCAGTGTTCCGTCAGGTTTAACCAGCGGAGGCAATGTGGGCCGACAGAAGTTCGCTTCGACCGATTTGGCAAGGGACCAGAAAGCTCTGCTACCGGATGGCTGTGCAGAAAGCTTTATGCCAATATGGGTAATGCGGTCAAAGCGAGCCTTCTTTAGTGCCTTTTTGTAGGACTTGGCAGCACGGTTAAAGGCTCTCTTTGCTGAGCTCAGATCCGGAGATTTGCGGTCACGAGCGTCAACCCAGGCTAGAAACGCCGAATGCTTCCGCTCTTCAGCTTGAACGCAATCAGCGTTGAACCATGGGTGAGCTGAGCTTCCGATGGGTACGTCACTATAAGGAATGAAATATTCCATAGCTTGACGCACCACATCGGACACAGCATCCGCACACCTCGACGGATCCTTAGAAGAGAAGCAGACCCGCTGCCAAGGGTAAGACGCAAAAAAGTGACGCATCTCATCCCAATCTGCTGACTTGTATCGCCACATTCGCCGTTCACCACGAGAGTCGCAGTCAAGTGGGGAGAAGGACGATACAGACTTCACCAGACAGTGATCTGAAGTTCCAAGTGGTGAAGAAACTGTTACGATACATCTGTCTGGATCGGTGGTCAGCAGAAGGTCCAGACAGTTGGCAGTATGACCAGCTACATCAGGCACCTTAGTCGCTTGCTTCACCAGCTGGGACAGGCCCATCGATACCGCAAAGTTTCGCGCTTCTCTCCCAGCATGGTCGGTCCTCTGGTACGGGAAAGCCAGTCTTGGTGACAGGCATTAAAGTCCCCCAGAGCGACGAGCTGCGCATCAGGGTGCCGATGCAGAGCCTTATCGGCGGCCTCACTAAGGTGGTCAAACATTCGAGTTGTCTCCTGATCACCGCTGTGCGATCGATAGACACAGGCATAGACAATTTTGTCCATGCCAGTGTCCACCAACAGCCATAGCGTGGAAAGAGTTGTGTCCTCAAGGTGACGGAGACGCTGACAGCAGATGTCATTACGGACGTACACACAGACCCCGGCACGCTGCAGGAAATGATGCTCCAATGAGTATCCCGGGTAGTTGAGGTACGCCGCATCTGCCGGACATCTAATCTGCGTCTCCGTCAAGAAAAGCAAGTGTGGCTTGTCAGTCTCTAGATGGTGGTGGACCGCATCGAGATTGGAGTGCAGTCCTCTAATGTTTGAGAGGTGCACTTTGAATGAGAGGACGTGCATCCGCTGTTGACACTTGTTTCTCTTTTTACCTTTCATTGATTTTTTAATTTGGAGTGAATAGGAATGGTGGAATATGGCAGATGAGCGAGGTGATGCGATGTTAACCTCGACAACACAAACCAGAGTTGCTGCGCCAGTGGAGGGTTGATCTGGAGACTGCGGGGACGCCCGAACCCCCCCAGGGATCGCCATCGGGTCCTCTCACCCGGTCGCCAACCGGCACGATGGGGCCACCCTGGGATTTTTCGCAGTTGGCGGGGCAGCCTTTCGTGTGTGGCTGGCACACTACTTGGGCCCCCAACTACCTACGGTCGGCCAGCGGAGCACCGTGCTTCGGATCCCGCTACCCTCCACGATCAAACCTCCGACGCAACAACAACTGGTGCATCATAACCGGTATACATCGCAACACAACTGCTCAGACCCAAATTCCACCGTACGGCTTCACCAGATATCACGCCGGAACACGACGGATCGCTTGGCGGCATGGCTTTGTCTGGTGGGTGGTAACTTTAAAGCCGGCAGCCGATGCTATGGCCTACCACCGCGTTTACTGCTCGTTTAGCACTACCCAGGGGACACGTGTAGGGTGGTCAGAAATCAAGTAAATCCTACGGACGCGAGCAGCTCATCCCCCAAATTACAATTAATAACAATTATTTGACTGTATTTTATACGTTTATGCGAGATGACGACAGAAAAAGTAGGTGAAATCGGAAGGTCCCAACTCGCGCGGACTCGCGCGAATTGCTTAAGCGAGTTGACGAACAAGCCATATTAGGTAATCTCTGGAAGTACTGGTCCGATCGCAAAAAGTTTTTCACCGATAGAAAGCTGCTTTATTCCCAAGTGACATAGGCTATATTTTATGTGCGCGGGCGAAGCCGCGAGCAAATGCTAGTATATTATATTTGTCGACCGTGAAGTACCAATACCTCCTTCAGAAAATCAGAATTTAAAAAGGGTTTTCCGCGTGTTTCAGGCGATTATCCCACTGCCGCGCATTATGCTGCATGTTGCGTGTCAACGCACCAACGCGCGTACTTGCGGAAATGCAGATCTGCATCATCGTGCTGGTTTTTTTTACGTACTCACGCGCGTAGGAGCATTTTGTAAATTGACGCAGGCTCTGACTCATTTCATTCAAATCATATGACACTACGAGACTCAGTATGCCATACCTTACATACCGCCCCGCACCCACGCGCGTGTGTGCATGTTTCTCCTCGTGTAGGCGTGTGATCTGCATGAACGCGCGTGGATGCATTTTTGGTATGTTGGACTGTGCTTATTTTCTATACAAATGGAGATACTTACAGGCAATGTTAATAGGTACACGCATTTACGCGCTACGCTGCGTGGAACGTGGCAATGTGATAATCGCCTTAGTAAAATTCGAAGTGAATTTTTGTTTTCAGGTTACACAAACAGTTTGGAGATATTGGTACTTTGCTGTCGATATAAAAAAATAGACCATCAATTAATATCACATGCTGCAGTGTCAAAAGTAATAACAATTAATTTAGTAAAATCATGGTTACCCTAGTTCAAATGGGGGTAAGAAAGGGACACACCGACCCTTTCTCGTTGTCTTTTTCAGTACATTTTCCCCGTTTGCTTGTCAATATGAACTTAATAGCAATGGGAATAAAGAACACTATAGAGTGTGTTTGCTGCGTAGGCAATCTAGATTATCCGTAGGATACATAAAATCTTTGCTCTGGTGTCTGTTTGGTGTCTTGTTTGGTGTCTTGCTATATTTCACTAGGACACCACGGTGGCGCAACCAGTGGCGCTACCAGGGTGTCCCGGTGAAATATGGCTCTAATGGGCTATATCTTTGTCATTTTTGGTTTAATTTACAAATAAAAAAATACGTGTCCCTTATTTTTGTATAATCTAAAAGACGGACTAATTACATTTTTTACGGCAACTAGCCTATTGTAGATAATATGCTATAATTGATGGTTGTAATGGTAGATCTAAATGTTATAGTAAATTTATCAGTCAAGTAATGTTAGATGAAGTAAACGGTGATTTGAGCATTATGGCTTTTGATATAGAGCATTTTATTATTTTATCTAGCAGTGTCCATGTACATAGTTTGTTCCTCTTTTCGATTTCAGTAATTATTATCAATGTGTTTTCTTTAAACTCAATTTGAATTTGCTCTGAAGAAAATTATGCATAGGTATATTTTTAAAACAGTTTTATGCAAATTAAATAAGTAAGGGAGAGTCTATGTTGAGTGTTGGAGTAGTTTCACAAAGAAATTTTAAAATGAAAAATGTATAGAAGAAATAAATTTTGTACGAATTTCTTTAGCTCAACCGTTTCTTTTGTCCTGTAATATCTTAGAAACTAGAAACGAATTCTACATACCTAAGCTGAATTTTCTTTGTACTGTGGTAGGTACGCTTAAAGTTACGTTGCTCTAATATGAAATAGTTCAACTTTGACTACAAATGTAGATATTCTTCAACGAAGTATTCTCTTTAACTTCACAGAATATTTTCTGCTCGAGTCCTTACAAGACTATATTAAAAAATGTGAAGTCTGTCCTTTTGTTGCACGTTCCGTTCCATACGAACGAATTGTTGGAACATTTTTAATACAAACTTTGATGCGAATAGCTAATATTGTTAATGAAATTCAAAGTGAATTATTTATGATACTAAAATTGTTAAAATATTACTTTAAAATTTTGCAAAATAGCTAAGTTGATTATAGAATTGGCAGGTTGAATGGTTTTGAAGTTGAGAGAATAATAAAATCTAGTTTTCTGTAATGGCCGATGTTTTGAGCAGACGAGGGGCTGACAGGTGGCAAAATTATTATCTAATTTGGCAGTGAGGTAGACCTAATACCGCAAACTGATGACGGGTAACCTCAGCTTCAGTTTACAAACATTTACTTTTGATTTGTGGTTATTAGAAATCTCGGCCTTTTTGCTGTTTTGTAAAGAGATGTCAGCCGAGAGATGTCCACTGTTGGAGTATAGGTCTTTTGGCTGATGAAGAGATATAATATAGATGTGGGTCTTAGAAGAAGAAAGGAAGGGCTTAGTGGAAAAAGGTGTTATCTGACAAAATAAAAAAAATCCAACTTTTTTGCATGAACATAGATTTTAACTGATGGTAAATCGATCCATGTATTTAAAACACCCCAATTTTAATTCGTTACATAGTTACAGATGGTAGCAAAGGTTTTAACTGTCAATCAAGTATATATTTCAGATTTAAAATGTGCTAACAGCAGAAATATTACCAGAGAATAGTAATAGTAATTAACACCTTTGTCTACTTACCCCTTCTTCTAAGTGTTTACGTATTTTTTAGCTCTGAATAGTAAATTTTAATAGCTCTAAGATAAGTTCAAAATTTTGTTTTCTGTTATGAAAGCGAAATTCAATGAGCTTTGCCGCACATAAAACCAATTAGTCGAGCGTGCATAATCTCAAAAACACAGTATCGTATATGGTATCAGGCTGTTTATAGAAAAGCGGATCCAAACCAGCCCCAACGAGGAGCATTTATTATGAAAAATCATCCCGCAATATTCATGAGTTATATCATTTTTTAATCGCGTAATTCTTTGTAAGGCCACGAAAGGGTTTATCATTGTTATGTTTTATGATTATCTTGGAAAAGTGCTAAACCCGTTTATTACCCTTTTATAAATGCCGTAAAAGTGCTCCACGATTTATGTCCGTATCTTTTTGTTATCTACCTCTACGTACTGTAATCCACTTTAATCCTGACTGGGACAATGTCTATTCGACAAAAAATCGGTCCTTCACTTCAATTTGCATGTGAATAGCGGACACAGTTCTCTTGGCGGACATGAGTGTCGTGGGGACATTTTTTGTGGATCCCGACCAGCCGTGATTAACATAAAATGTTTGTGAAAACCTCAATATATGGAGCGTATGACTTGATGTGTGGAACCTCTTGCCTACATAATGCTTGATGAATAAAATCTTCCTTCATGCGATGCTTGAATATTTTAATATCTAATAATCCTCGCGAATATAGAGCCTAAAATATTTTTTTTACTGAGATTCTACAGTAAGTTTATTCAATTCCAACCTCGTATAATTAACATAGTTTAAAGTTGGCAGTGATAACGACGGACACGTCCCTTGCCGGCGGCAGGAAACATACGCACACTTCAATTTGCATGTCGAAGCTAGAAATAATAGAATCCTTCTTCACTTAAATTAATATATCCTTCAATTAAGCAATTTACCGTCATAATAAAGAGCAGAATGTTGCTATAAAATGCTCAAGTCGGGTCGGAAATGACTTTGGAGTTGGCCCTTTTTACACAAAACGGTGAATCCTCGAGCGCTCATTGACCTTTAACGGGGCTTTGAAGTGAAAGTTAATTAAATTTCTGCTGCTAACATTACAATGGAAATTTGCATCAGGTAAATACGAAGAAGAAAAACACATGGATCCTTGAATAGAGGAGCTCTTGTATAAATTATGATCGTTCGTTTCGCTGGAGTTGATTGATGAGGGTACGTGAAATGATTTCATCCATGCAGCGGCGCCCAAGCCGTACTATTTAGGGATCCGGTTGGGAAGGCTATTTTGTAGAATGAACTATACCTAAATGTAAATCTTTGTTCTGAGATGGATTGCGTAAAGATAGGTAGGTGATTTTTTATTGCGTAGGCTGGAGAACTTTTTCAGATTGTAGGCCTACACTGGCAAAAATAATATTTGATTTACTTAATGTTTCTCGTTCCATACGAATTTCTCACAGCACTTATCTTTATTCCCGGCTTTGTAAAATGACTGCCACTTCTGTGAAAATTAAGTCTTTGTTGATGAGTCTTGTGTTAAGGTTAAACAAGAAAATTATAGGTATAGTAGAACTAGCTTCAGCTAGTCGTTTTGCTCACGTGAAAGGAGAAAATTATCCTATTTGAATATACTCCCAAATTAAAAAGTCTTAAAAAGAAAGATCATAACCGTCATTTCAGCCGAAAGATGTCCATTGTTGGACATATGCCTCTCCTAAGCGTTCTGTCCTGTGCATCTCGCATCCATCGGACTCCTGCGACCCTGACCAGGTCATCAAAAGATAGACGCTTCGTGCTATTCCAGAGTAGGGTCTACCTTTGTGTCAAATTTCATTCAAATCCTTTTTAGCCTTTTTAAATAGCGAGACTAGATAGCTGAACATGTTCTAAGTGCTTTCCGCCTCAAGGATTATTTAAACTGTGTTTTGTGAGTTCAAAGTCTTAATTATGAAATGATTGGGGACATTTTTAACCCTCGAAAAAATTCCCCCGCTGTGAAAGAAAAATAAACAAAGTCCGCTGGAAAAAATCTACTTTTATTTTTAATACAATTTATGTAGAATGTAGAGCTTGGAATGGATTTTTAATGATTGTTCATTTGAAATAATATGTTGGTCGCATTAGCATTTTAGGGAGATAATATGATTATTGCATTGTAGGTCATATCTCTAGCTTTCTTTCTTTTTTTTATATCTGTTATAAACTAGTACTTGACTGCGATCCCGCCTGATGGTAAGCAGTAATGCAATCGTTGATCGTCAGGCGCACTAGTTTAGAGCCTATTCACTCTAGCCTTGAAGACAAATTATAATCAGACGGAAAGACCGCAGCAGGCAAACTGTTCCAGTCCTTCGAAGTACGCGGTATAAATGACGAGGCGAAACACTTAGTCCGGACCGTAGATGTTTCAACAACGTAAGAGTGGATACTCGCCGTGCGTCGGTTTGTCCAATGGTAGAAATGTGATGGCAGGATCAAGTCATGCAATTCTTGCGCACACTCTCCAAAATGCAATCTGTTTTTGAAGTAACTTGGGATTATATTCCAGCTTACCCGTGTTTTACATTGAGCGACTGCTTATCAGACCTCTATAACCCAGTTACTGGCCAACACGATACTTCTTGGATAGACTGATGGTCCGGGTCGAAGCCTACTGGGGCCAGAAACCAGAAAGGGAGCTCGAGCCCCGGTATGAAGGCTAGAAGGAACGGGGTGGGTCTTTTAGTCAGTAAGGGTCTGACACTATCTCTCGCTCCACCCAAGAGCGGGGGTTGTCATTGGATGATTTTTACCCGCCATAAAAAAAGACTTTCTGGCGTCTAACTACTTGTAACGACTGTCAAAAATCTATGAAATTATGAGTGACAGCCGGGACCGGCACAAATATAAAATAAATCACCAAAAAAAATATTTTATTAAAATTGACTATATGACCAACGATGAGAGACGCACAGAAACGTTCGTTGTGGCGACGCTTGGGGGAGGCCTATGCCCAACAGTGGACGTATATCGGATGAAATGATGATGATATGGCCAACCGCTGCGTAAAAATTAAAACATGAAATAAATTAGTTGACAGACTCTAACTTACCATATCAAACCTGTATCTATATATACGGATATATTTGAAAGTCACATAAAAAAAAATTAAGCATGCTTTTTAAAAGGGTCTGGCAAAAACAAAAATCTTGAATAGTACTGTGTTTTTTTTTTAATAATAATAAAATCGCTGTTACAGGGCCACGAAATCGACATAGACTCGGGCAAAATCCACACAAAATACTTTGTGACTAAAACCGGCTCTTAAGAAGCCAGAAGATATAAAAACACTCATTTTGTTTCGATATTGAGATAGATGGTTTTTAGTTGCTATTTCAGTTAGATAATCCTATATTCTTTTGTATAAATGATAAATAAATAAAAAAAAGTACTGATATAAGAAAAAAGAATTATCGTCGTTTTACTATCAGATAGAAAAGTATTTACTTACGTGTAAAATTAGTAACATTGTCTACCTATGTGGCTAATTAGCGAACGCCGGTAATTTGCACATACGAGGGGATCCTTTGTACTGCCCATTAAAACACCCATATCACGTTTCTTTGTGTCTGTATAATTCACCGAGGGCCCAGGCAACCACAAAACAAATTAATTTCAACTTCGAAACAAATGTTGACTCGTTAGCCCAGCAATTGTAGAGAATTATATTGTTATAACTTCAACCGTGCTTTAAGGCTTTTTTAATTGAATCTTTCAGTCATAACCAAGGCTGATGGGCAGACATCCCGACCTTTCAATTACGTCGGTTGGTACCTGGCTTTCAAATAATAAGTTCCAGGTTCTACAACGTACTTTGTTACTTAAATAACCTTTTCAAACATTTACCTTTTATTCTCATTTAAATATGCTAAAAATATCATCAACCTTTGTTCGGTTTTTAGTTCGCAATTTTTCACAGGTTCATTTTCATTTACAGTGAAATAACAGTTTTCTTCTTTAATGTTAACAAATGTAAGGAACGTTTTGTTATTTTTTTGTTGTTTAACAATGGAAAAATGCAACTTGCAAACAAGACGGGGGAGACTTATGGTTTCTTAAGTGTTAGGGTGTTTATACACTGATTTGCGTGGAATTTTAGAGGTGGTAAAAGAATGTAAAGTCCCGTAAACCTCCGTTGAAAAGGGAGGATCTTCCGGCTGTTGCATATGTTCAAAACGAGCGGAGAACTCTAATTGTGTGATGTAGGATTTCGATTTTTTTAGTTCTTTGTGGCGTCACAGATGTCGCTACAGAATCACTTGAATATCAGATTGAGGTCGGCGACTATTGAACATGAATTGTTTATTTGTGATTGTATAAGATTAATTATTAGTAGAATTGAGTTTCAAGTACAATTAGTTGTGTTTGATGTGAATACGGTCAGCGGTATTGTTCTACAAGTTCTCAGACATACTGAAAATAAATAATGGCTTGAGAGATTCACAAATTTTAATGATAAATATTGTGTTTTTGAAAGTCCAGTCTAACTCCACTTACTGGAGTCGAAACCAAATAGTAAAACACCAACCAATTTTGAAAACTGTTACATCTTTCGCTTACAGTATTAAACCGTAAATGCCAGCTAAGAAAATGTGAGACGGTGGTGGCTATTATAAAATCGTCTCTTCCCCGCAGTGGTCAGTGTAAGGATACCCTTAGGACGTCTTTACAACTGGTGTTTTAAATTGGATCATTTTTCTGAGCTTGCTCAAAAGCAACCACGATGATGGCTTGGCGCGCCAAGAGAAGCTCAGTTTATTTAATGTGTCTGTGTTCAGTAGTTTTATTAAGTAGAGTATTGTTTTGGAATATGCTAGGAATGTAATTTATTAAGGTCTGTAATCTGTTGTGTTAAAAAAAGAACGTCAAAATAAAATGAGTAGCAACCGAACTAGAGATGTGCCGTTACCAGCAATATGGGAATATTTCTGGCAATATTGCCACCAATATTGATACTTAGGGTAATATTCCCACCAATATTCTCGCTTCACGGCAATATTGCCAGCAACGGCACATCTCTAAACCGAACAGATCGTATTCAGGGCTCGATCTAGCTATTTAGCCGCTCCGGGCAAAGATAATTTTCGCCGCCCTTTAAGAAAGAAAGAAAAAAGAAAGAAAGAAAACTATTTTATTTGGCATACACGCTCGTAGATACACACAATGTAGTAACAACATGTAGACACTAATAAATAAATTATAATTAAAAAAAAACACAACTAGCAATGTGTGTCTCACGGCGGCGCCAAATAGGTCCAGTTCAGCAATAATGCCAGACAACTACATGGTATTTGCCTGATGCTGGTTTTCAACTGAACCATGCACAAAACCATATAAGTCACGAGTCTTAAGTCTTAAATATTTCCACTATCCAACCTGAAATAGGTTGGAGGGTGGCATATAAAATTTTCAACCTGACAACTTGGGTGTGGATTGCTAATGGCCAGGTTGGAAGATAGGAGTAGGTAAGTCAATTTTGCCGCCCCTCATTTTCTGACCCTCTGGGCAAATCCCCGCTTGCCCCCCCTTAGATCGGGCCCTGATCGTATTGATCTGTGAATCTATAAAATTGTAGTAAATATTATCAGATTCTGTGATATGACGTCTATAACATACAAAGCCGTGGGTTAATCGTATCACAAGACAAAATATTAATAATACATTGCCCTGGTTCTATATTTTGTCCACTTGATACAGTTATAACAAAAATTATTTTGCTTTTTCTAAATTTTGACATTTGAATAAATCTAATCAAGTAACTGACACCAGAAGGCCAATGGTCGTACTTAATAAAACGTTCACATTCAGGTCGCAATTTCATTTCGGCGACAATCAATGCCAAAAACTTGTCAAAATGGAGGGAAATTAGTGGTGTTTTTGACAGTTTACGACTGCGAAGAGAATGCGAACGTTTCTTAAAATTACGAGAATAACCCCTCTGAGATTAGTTAAACATTCGTCCATGAAGAGGTCGAAATCGTGTTCTCTATCTAATAAATATTTATGAGATTTTGAATAAAATGTGTAAGATGAGAATAATAAATGACATTAGTATCTATACTTTTACTGAATTATGTAATACATATTACATGAAATTACTAATTCGACGCTACGGCTATGACATAAATATAGTTAGATATAGATACGATATAATTGTACATTAGGTATGACATGTGTACCCGTTAAATTTTGATCGTTTCAATGGAGGATCGATCCAGTACATGAAACACTATCGATTTGTAAGGATAAAATTAAAAAATAAAACACCTTTCCTTTAAAACTCGTATTCATTTACGCAAGTACAAAATTAATTTCTTTAAGAAAACGTCAGCTGAGCGAGTTCAATGACCTGTAAGTAGTAGTCGACTAATTACTTACAGATCATTGAACTCGCTCAGCTGACGTTAATTAAAACGATCAAAATTTAACAGTGTATACATAATTTTATAATATAGGCAATTGTTGTACATATGACGAAAACTTATCATTTGAAAAAAGCTCAAACGAATTCGATAGATTTTTTGTAAGATTTTTAAGAAAGATTGACATCGAAATAATTATTTTAGGAATCACCAGCGAGTAACCAACAAACCATTAAATAAATAAATACCAATTTATTGCGCACATGCTAAGAAGTCTTTTACAAAGGTATACTTTCAATTGGACATAAATAAAGTATACGTAGAGAAGTACTGGTGAAAATGTTGACAGCCTAATTTAAAAAGTTTTAATTCAAATTGCGAATGCGTTTCGCTTCGGAGTTCTTTTGCGAAGCGTTCTTTATTTCGTTTTGACTAATCCTAAGGAGTAAGGTCTGTCAAGTTTGTTTTTATTTTTATGTTAATATTATTTATAGAATAGAATAAACTTTATTGAACGTCAAAATAGTAACAAATTTTACAAAAACTTAAATCTATAGGTACAAATATTGAACTTGTGACTTGCAGCGTAGTAGTAACACGCTCATCCAAGTGTGAAAGAAATGAAATTCCCTGCCAGTGACTGTCTTTCCCTTTATCTATAACTGGCGGGTCTTCAAGTCCAACTAAGACACCACACCACACCACGGCACATCACACCACTCTCCAATATAATATATACTTATCAATTAGATTTTTTGTGATATTCGTTTAACAACTTAATGTTACTTATTAAAAGCAAGTTTATTTCCTGGTTTATTATTTATTTTTTCGTGTGTTACAGTAGGTACATATTTTTTTGTAACTCACGTTTAGTTTGTGTCATCATCATCATCATCATTTCAGCCGAAAGACGTCCACAGTTGAACATAGGCCTCCCCCAAGCGTCGCCACAATGAGCGGTCTCGTGCGTCTCGTATCCATCGGATTCTTGTAACCCGCAATCGGATTAGTTTATGTACATCAATGATATAGAAGCGCGGAATCTCCTGATACAGGCACTGTTTGGCTTTAAAGGCGGCTCCATATACTTGTAAATATGATAAGGCTAATTGTGACATTTGTTTATTAAATAATATTAATAAACCCTGTGCCCTGTGCGATAAGGCCGCCCATTGTACACTTATTTTGAATATTATTTGTCCTGTATCTTTTTTTGTTTTTTTTTTGTTCATGCGGTGTACAATAAAGAATATAATAAATAAATAAATAAACAAATGTCACAATTAGCATTAGCCCGCGACTTTGCCCGCGTGCACAAAATATAGCCAATGTCACTCAGGAATGAAGCAGCTTTCTGTCGGTGAAAAAATTTTAGTAATCGGACCAGTACTTGCAGAGAATACCGCCTACAAACAAAAAAACAAACTTTACCTCTTTCTTATATTAGTGTAGACTATAGTTACCCCATATTGTCCCACTTCTGGGCAAAGGCCTCCCTCCACTCCTTCCAACGATCACGGTTCCCCTTCCCTTTGAGAAAGCTCAAGGAATCCATCCAGGTCGTCACGCCATCTCCTTCGTGGTCTGCCTCGGCCCCGCGTTGCTGTGTCCGGGCACAAATCCTGACATTTGTATTTTGTAATAAAACATCCGCATAAAATGATGAGGAACCCATTCCACCAGTAACATTTAGAACACTTGACTCTACGACATAGTTTCAAAAACAAAAGTGCGGCGACAAGGAAAATCGCGGCAAGATAAGGAATCCTAAAATGGTTCCCGTTTATGAGATAAGGCACACTAAAAATGATTTAAAGCGCAGTCTGTCTTTTTCGTGTCCCATGAATAACAGATGAATGTGTGTTTTGTAAATTCTAGTAGAATGAGAAACTTGAATTTTGTGGTAGTACCGCAAGTGGAACAGATGTTCTGAATTAATGTTATGGTTGCTTTGGGAAATGTGCATGTTTTTCGTGATTAAGGGCCAAGCGCCCGAAAAGTGCCATAAAACAGTGATTTTTTGAGGCCTACTCCTCCGTAACGGCTAGGTCAATTGGTTTGAAAAAAAATGTATGTTTATTATAGATTCATGAACAATAATATCAACGTTTGATTTTTTCGTGCAATTAATACTTTTGTCAAAAAAAAATATT
Source organism: Mythimna albipuncta (assembly GCA_929112965.1). Taxonomy (NCBI): domain Eukaryota; kingdom Metazoa; phylum Arthropoda; class Insecta; order Lepidoptera; family Noctuidae; genus Mythimna; species Mythimna albipuncta. Next base: position 8,962,747 of record OV815973.1, read on the forward strand.
TAGTAATTTCGCAACTTTTCGCAACTTTTCCCTACTCCTTTGAAACGGCTTGGACCTTTAGAAACATTTTTACACATAAAAATCGGTGGTTAAATATTGTTCAAAGTGAACATTGCATATGTAAATCAATCAATATCTCGCAGAGAAAATGGATTAAAAGCGCTTTCCAGGCGCTGCTGGCCGCAAATAAATGCACAGATTTGCGTACTGCCGCCTAGGCGAGTGCGAGAGTTGCGTTCACATAATTTCGGTCAGATTGTTCAAAGGACTATACGCCTTAATCACCCTATTATTTAAAAAGGCCAAAGTTTGTAAGTATGTATGGTCTAGAGTGAGTGTATATTTGTTACCCTTTCACTCTCAAACCACTAACTCAACTTAGGGGCCTTTAAGTGAAGAGTGAATAGGTTACTTTAATAGCAAGCGTGCTCCATCGTCGACCACATCATCGCTTACTATCAGGTGAGATGGAGGTCAAACGTGAGACAATCAATAAAAAAAAAAACTGGGTTTGGATGTAATTTAGCACACGTATAGACCATGTTCTGTTATAGCAGACTTTCACGTTAGTGAAGCCACTAGCAAAGGCTATATTTTGAAAATATAACAAATGATATTTTGTGAGAGGCAATTGTGAAGAGTTCACTTGTTTGGGAAGATTTATTTAGTTGCAGATAGTTTTAGCAGTGTGTGCCAATCAGCATAAATTGACGAGTGCAAATATTTTTTTGATGTCAACAATTCATGCATCATCAATCATTAACATTATTACAACAAATGATCATGCTCATCACATAAACATTTGTCCTGGGTGGGAATCGAACCCACGACCTGCGGTATAGCAGTCAGGGCCACTAACCACTAGACCAACAGGCCAGTCAATATAAAATGTACGGCACCTACGACAGTTTAATATTCCGGTAACATTTAAAATTACCCATTATCTGTTATGCCAGTTAATGCGGTAGGGTTTGGCAGTCAAATTAACCACGTCATGTACCCGCCCGGTTGGCACAAAGTTATCGGCAATATTCCACAAAAGAATATCTTTTTATTCATTTTAAAGGCTTTTCTGCGTAGTAGACAGTACAGTGAAAAGAAAATTATGTTTCTTTTTATCAAGTCTTTTCTTAGGTTGTGACATTTTCCTTAGTGTAGGCAAAAAACAATATGTGATTTATAACCGCAAAAAAGATCGTCCGAATTCAATATTAACTTCCCGTCTGGCATCCGTTACCGTTTATCTTTTTGTGAATAATGATAAAATCACATAAATATCTAGCGTACGATTTGTTTTCTGTACATGGAATAGTTTGGTTTTGCTAACAAATGAGTACAAAAACTTGGCAAGTGCGAGTCGGACTCGCGCCCTGAGGGTTCTGTACAAACTTACCTGTGTAGTGTTCAATTTTTTCCAAATAGCCAAAATACAAATTTCCTATTTTCAGATTCAATCTAAATTTGTGTTATAAGACCTTGCTTTAAGCAAAATTTCAGGATTCTGGGTCAACGAGAAGTACTTTAGAATTTGGTTCCCTTGAATGTCGCAATATAAGTTTTTTAGTGACATAAACGATGATATCTTTTTTTTACGTTAACTTTGAAGTTTGACTTTTTCACATCTTTAAAGGGCCGCAGACCTAAATATAGGGTTTGTAGTTATGTAATTTCTACTCGAAACGTAAACACGTTCCCGAGATAAAGGGTCTTGACAGACAAACAGACGAACTTAGAACAAAGTGATCCTATAAGGGTTCCGTTTCGTTTCCTTTTGAGGTACGGAATACTGAAAAGTAAATTAACACATTCGTTGACGCTAATAGAAAACTAACGTCAACGATTGTAGATTATCAACATGGCTAAGCCCTCAGAGCCACGACACCTCTTTCAGCCGCTTACAAACATCACGAGGTATGCGTCGCGAATGGTTCGTCACGCATGCCTCAACCCGAGGCATACGACGGTACATTTATGCGTGCGTCCCTAACAAGTCATGTTCTAGCTGAGCACGCAAACCACCACGCACGGTGTTCGTCAGTAGAACACGCAAACAACACCTGTCCGTTGACACGGAGCGGATGGCTCGCACTGAGGCAGCATTCGCAACGATCGTATGACGCGAATGCTCACCGTGAGCACACACGTCAACACAGCCCGAGGCATGCGAGACGAACCATTCGCGTCGCTCGCCTCGCGATGTCTGTACGCGGCTTTAGAACAATCCACAGCCCTTTCTTTAGTCATATGCGTTTCACTTTCTAATCTAGATGAAAAAATATATATGGAGAACGATAAATCGTAATAGTTTAGTACATACGAATATATCTTATTAAGTGTCTCTTCCAAGGCGGACCTTAGTCCAGAGTGGACTCGGCAAACTTAATTACTGTACCCACATCAAGTTCTTTGGAATTACGTGTTTAATTTCTCTCCTTCGTTTACCTTTAGCTAGTAACCAATCAGGAATTCATTGAACACGGTTTTGGTACTGAGAAAGTGGGAAATATGTTCCAGTAGTTGGGTTTTTTGTTAGATTCTAGTTGTTTAACATCATCATCATCATATCAGCCGAAAGACGTCCACTGTTGGACATAGGCCTCCCCCAAGCGTCGCCACAACGACCGGTCCTGTGCATCACGCATCCATCGGATTCCCGCGACCCTGACCAGGTCATCGGTCCACCTTGTTGGAGGCCGTCCAACGCTGCGTCTTCCGGTACGTGGTCGCCACTCCAGAACCTTTCGTCCCCATCGACCACCCGTTCTGCGTGCAATGTGTCCTGCCCATTGCCACTTAAGTTTGGCGATTCTTCGAGCTACGTCGGTAACCTTGGTTCTCCTGCGGATATCTTCATTTCTGATATGATCACGCAAGGAAACTCCAAGCATAGCCCTTTCCATCGCCCTTTGGGTGACTTTGAGTCTTTTTATGAGGCCCATTGTAAGTCATAAGTCATCACTGGCAACAGGCACTGGTCATAGACTTACGTCTTGAGACACTGTGGTATATTGGACGAGAAGACACCGAGTTGTTTATAGATTTGACATATTGACTAAAGTAAAATCCATGGCTTCTGCTAATGCCACTAAGACAAATAAATCAATATACAACATTATTTTTAGTTTATGAGAAACCTGAATATATTTTGTTCAGAATCAGTAACTGAGTAATAGGTACAGCATGTTAGATTTTTTTCCAAAAATATTTAAAACTAGCGACCCGCCCCGGCTTCGCACGGGTGCAATGCTCTTGCCGCACCGGGCGGCCGGCCGGTACCGCCGCAAACGCTACGTCCCGCAATTTTTAAATCTGTAATATCTTCGAAAATATTCACTTAAATCATACGGTGTAAAGGGCCATATAGATCTATATTAAATGAACAATGTATTCAAGGTATTTAATTGGTTAAGGATTAATGCTGTATTCGTTAAAATCGCTTCGAAAATTAGCCATTTTTTGTCGTAAAAAGTAAATGACAAAAAAAAGTTATTGTGGGTTATCCATAAGAGATAGACATATACCATCACGGACTTTTCTGTAGACCTTTTCAATGTGTACAATACTTAGTACATTATTTTGATAAAACTCGTAGGGTTCAGCCTGCGTTTGCAATGTAAGCGGAAAAAATGTAATTATTTACGACATCACCTTAGAAACCTCAAAAATAACAGTACTTCTCCACTATTTAATGGATGTTATTAGACATATAAACCTTCCTCTTGAATCACTCTATCTATTAAAAAAACCGCATCAAAATCCGTTGCGTAGTTCCAAAGATTTAAGCATACAAAGGGACATAGGGACAGAGAAAGCGACTTTGTTTTATACTATGTAGTGAAGGTCACAAGTTGGACACCACCTACACTAAGTATAACACAGGTCACGGCAGGTATTAGGTGCCAGCAAACAGATGGATGCAAGTGCAAAACAACCCTTTAGTTGCCTTAATGGCCCGGTGACTGTGTAGTTTTGTTGACATAACAAGCTTTTAGCATTTTTTTTTTAATTTTCAGTACTATAATTATTTATTGACGTTTTTATTAAATTATTCATTGATATTATTATTACTAAATTATTCATTGACATTATTATTACTAAATTATTTATTGACATTTTTTTTGTAACTTTTTTTTTTGGCCTTTAATTATTATTGGTCATTACTGTCCTAGTTTTGTTTTAAGTGCGTGTGTGATTATTTTAAGTTTAATATTCGTATACAATTGTAATTGTTCAAGAATAAATAAATAAATCAATCAATATAACTTTGTAATTTTTCACGATACAGTTATGGAATTTTGACATAGATTCTTGACATAAAAATACTAGGAACGTGTTTCGGGTTTCGCATTATATACTAAAAATAATGTTGTTTATCTGAAACAAAAATGATTGCTGAATATAATGTTACATATTATTGTCAATCGCGTGTGAATTGCTCTATGTTATTTGAATAAATTCATAACGGCCAAAATGGCATAGTTTTTTTGTTTTTTTTTTGATACGCGGAAACTGTTACCTATATAAATATTTTTCGTGTCAGACATTTACTGACAAAAACCCTGTCGTGTTCTTTCAGTCACTTTTTACGTTCTAGGGCTGCAGTAAGTCTTTCTAAATCTGCAATTCTGAATTATCTACACTTAATATTATAAAGAGTTAAAGATTGTTTTTAATTTTTTTTTGTTTGTAGGCGGTAATCTCTGGAAGTACTGGTCCGACTCCTAAAATTTTTTCACCGACAGAAAGCTGCTTTATTCCTGAGTGACATAGGCTATATTTTATGTACGCCGGCAACAGCTAGTCGTTTGTATTTTCGCAATTTATTTAAATATTTAATGCAATTCTTTTAATATCTGACTGTAATATTTTAATCTATAGCTATTTAATTTAATTTAAATTTTATGTAATTTATGATATGAGTATGTATTGACTGTATGTATAACTGTACTCATGTTTAAAAAAATGAACATACTTATTTCGTAAGTCTATTTATGATATTTAACTAAAAAGAGTCTTTGATACTTGAAAATTAAATGAATAATAATAATTTTACTAAAGAAAATTTACATTTCACTCCAAAAAATGTAGGCATCCTTCTGGCACAATCGCACACAATGGTTACTAATACTAGTTTTTTTTTTATATAAACTAGTGCTTGACTGCAATCCCACCTGATGGTAAGTAGCGATGCAATCTTTGATGGTGAGGCGCACTAGTTTATTAAGAGCCTATTCACTCTAGCCTTGAAGACACCCAAATTATAATCGGACGGGAAGACCGCAGCAGGCAAACTGTTCCAGTCCTTCGACGTACGCGGTATAAACGACGAGGCGGAGTTTTTTTAAGGGCCAAGCGCCCGAAAAGTGCCATAAAACAGTGATTTTCTGAGGCCTACTCCTCCGTAACGGCTTGGTCAATTGGTTTGAAAAAAATATATGTTTATTATAGATTCATGAACAATAATATCAACATTTGATTTTTTCGTGCAATTAATACTTTTGTCAAAAAAAAAATATTTAGCAATTTCGCAACTTTTCGCAACTTTTCCCTCGAAACGGCTTGGACCTTTAGAAATATTTTTACACATAAAAATTGGTGGTTAAATATCCTTCAAAGTGAACATTGCATATGTGAATCAATCAATATCTCGCAGAGAAAATGGATTTAAAGCGCTTTCCGGGCGCTGCTGGCCGCAAATAAATGCACAGATTTGCGTACTGCCGCCTAGGCGAGTGTGAGAGTTGCGTTCACATAATTTCGGCCAGATGGTTTAAGGAACTATACGCCTTAAGGTAAAAATTACTCAAGAAATAATACTACCATGTTTTTCACTCAAACTTTATTTATAGTTCTGTTTTAATTACTGCTGCTAATACAGGTACTGTGAAACATAGTTTAATGTAATCTACGTCAGAATGCATAGCGGAAATTTGCAGTTAGAACTGTTGTTAGGTTTTATTAATTTAAATACGAAGTTTGGCGTGTAGTTTAGTGACATCAAAGGGTAATTAAAATACGAGTGTTAAACTGTGTAGCAGAAGTTGCTTAATGACTGTCCGTAAACTATTTGTTATATGGCAATACTGCGACCGGGACATTCGTTGCGGTAATCAATGGGGGACCCATGTAACTTGTTGTATAACTAACGGTAGCTGGAATTGTAAGGTTAGGTCTAGAGAGAGAAGGTATTGACTAGAGCGGGTGCGGGCTCGGTGGCGGCTGCGATTATGTGGCCAAAGTGCATGGCAAGTTGATGCGGATATTAGAGGCTAAAGCGTTTCCTCAGGGTAAAACAATAGAAGATCAATCTCGTGGTGTTTTACGTAGGTGATTCGAGCGAGTGTCGCTTTTGTCCTATGTGCACGCGAGTTGATACAATTTATTTATCTAAACATCGAACTACAAGCGTTCGTACGAAAATATCAAAGCGACGCGTCCGCTTAGCTTTGCTTATCACCGCATCGCACCTATGTGTGATTGATGATTTAGACCATAGCAATAAGGAATCAATTGATTGTTTCATTCGCACCACGTTGCTTTACAATCGCGTTCGTATAAGAAGCTATCGCTGCGCTCGCCTCTGCTCCCACGCATGCTACTCACTCTGGCCGACGCCTAACATTGCAGAACATGTCATTTATGTTAAATAACTAGGTTTGATTAGACGTGTATTTAATTAGTATATGTAGTTAGAACACTATAAAAAAGACCACTTGCCTTATTAAGAAAAATAAATAAAACAACATGCTAGAAGAAAACTCCCAGAGCACACACATTAACTTTCAGAAGAAACTAATCAAATAAATTGCTTTTATCTATATTTACATTAAAGAGTAAATACCACTTCGCTGCCAAAGCGGACATTGAGAAAAAAAGCGCTGCATCCAGCGGGATATTAACACACTGGCTCCGTTCCACGTCTCTCAGAGAAGTCAGAGCAGTTTAGTGGTCAGATAAACAAAATAATTAAGCGCTTATGGTAATTCTGGCGGGAATGGTGCCAGCGCTTTATGTAAATGTGCGAGGAGCGCGATGGCTACGGGATGCGACGCTACAAATGCAACTAACTCGTCGACGACGGCTTAATTCTGTTTTAATTTCAACTTTAAACTCAGTTTTATGGAGAATTATGAATTCTGAAGGTGCTTTCGACGGTAAGTTAGTTGTATACTTGTGTCGCTTGGAAGTAGGAGGGGAAGTGAGCGGAGATGCGGAAGAGTTACGTTGTTAATTCTGTTATGGTATACTCCGTTACAACGTGTTGAGAGTAAATTCTTGTTTATGCCCAACCTCTCCGCCGCCTTCGCCTCCAGCGTCAAGGACCTGCTCATGGTGATGAGTCTGGTGCAGCTGATCAAGACACAACTGCCTCCCTAGCCAAGTTAGAACCGTTTTGTTTCGAATTTCGATTCTCTAGCGTCGAACGCCTCAAGTCGGCCACACGTCCGATTCCTTTATTCTGATCACGTGACTAGCGTTAAGATGACGTCAGAACAAAGACATTGGAGGCGTGATCAACTCGACGCGTTCGATGCAAGAGAATCGAAACGGAACGGTCGTAACTTGCCTAGCTCTGCAGCAGTAAAACGAGAAGCCCAAGCTACTGATGTCACAAAGAGACTCACCACAACCGACCAAAAGAACTAACGGCCGTCTTGTGTACATGTTATGTTTCAATAAATAAATAACTAACCATTAAATAACCAGCACTCTTCGTAAACCCAGAAAGCAGTCCTTCCGTCCTCACCGCCCAAGCTCGTCGCGATGTTCCCTGTCAATGTCTGCCCCGTCCCTTGCTTGGGCCAGCCTCACCGCTTGGCCATAAATTTCTCACCAAAAATAATCAATGTTCGATTCAGCCCGCCTTCTGCTGTCCTCCCTAGTTACGCCCAACACTGAAGTCCGTACCACACAGGGTCCTTATCGTGTAGTAACTTAGTTTTTGAGTGTTTATAAGTCCTGGCTAGAGGCTCAAATTTTGTTAAGATTGCCATAGGCAATTTCGGTAAAAAAAAAACGAAAACCTCTTAGGTTGATCTACGAGAAACCACTCTTAAAAAACCGGCCAAGAGCGTGTCGGGCCACGCTCAGTGTAGGGTTCCGTAGTTTCCCGTCCGTCACAATAAGTGTACCCACTTATGAGTTTAAAAAAATGCTAGCATATACGATTATACTACAAACTTAGTCCAGAAATTATTTTGTACAACCCTTTTGTCTTTTTTGTACAAAAACTGTTCAAAATAATTTTCGTAGAAAGTCCTTATAAAGTTCTACTTTTCAGATTTTTTTCATATTTTTTAAACTTATGGTTCCAAAGTTAGAGGGGGGGGGGACACATTGTTTTTTACTTTTGGAGCGATTATTTCCGAAATTATTGACATTATCAAAAAATGATTTTAGTAAACCCCCATTCATTTTTAAATACCTATCCAACAATATATCACACGTCAGGGTTGAAATTAAAAAAAAATCACTTCCCACTTTACATATAGGGGGGCTACCCTAATAAAACATTTTTTTTCCAATTTTTATTTTACCACTTTGTCGGCGTGATTGATATACATATTGGTACCAAATTTCAGCCTTCTAGTGCTAACGGTCACAGAGATTAAGCGAGGACGGACAGACAGACATGGCGAAACTATAAGGGTTCCTAGTTGACTACGGAACCCTAAAAAGAGTGTTTTCTTTATTATTGATAGGCTCACGTTTGACCACCATCTCACCTGATGGTAAGCGATGATGTGGTTGACGATGGAGCTGGCTTGCCTAGAAGTAATCTATTCACTGTTGACTTAAAGTCCCCTATGTTGTAGCTATCAGGAAACACAGACCCCGGCAGAGAATAATTCCACTCCTTGGCTGTACGCACAATAAATTTGACTGAAATTAATAGGTACTCGCATTAATTTGCGCCTACTGTATATACTGTACATGACATTACTATACTGCTGCAGTCCCAGCCCTGGTTGAAATTCCAAAAAAATGTGAAGCTATCTTAATTTTTTTTTTCATTCGTTATTTTAGCGCTACCGAGGCCGGCCTTAGTAAAAAGGTGACGAGACGAGCAAGACACTTACTGTAGGGGCTGATTCGAGGTGGAATGGTGGTAGTATTTGGAGAAAGCCACAACTGTACTTCTTGAATTAAAGAAAGGTAACTTTATTTTTCTTTATATCTCAAAAATGTTAATAACGATGATGAAGAAAGTACATCAATACGGCTGAGATCAAAGCTTCTAGTAAATTAAAGTTGACTTAATTTTGATTACTGAATCGAGTAAACATCCATAAGTGTATTGTGTGTGTGAGTTTTGTTTATGATAGTTTAAACTTTAATATGAGTTTGAGTTTGATGTTAAAAATTCGAAGACATGTGACATCCACCAACCCGCACTGACCCCACGTGGTGGATTACGGCCCATTCCCTCTCTTAACGACGAGACCTCAGTCCCAGCAGTGGTAATATTAAAAGGGCTGATGATGATGATGATGATGGTAATGAGTTTGTTTATGTTTTTGAAAGCGCTCATGGACTGCGGCTGAAAATCAGTTTCAGATGGTATTGTTTTGCCATCTAGCATTATGCTGACCTAAGGCATTTTTGGTAGTAATCATTATAGTTACTTACTTATTTGTTCTGCTTATTTTTTAATATGTTTCTATTGTTCATAATATGTTGTGTTCTGTCAAAAATTTTACTAATTCGTATATTTTTCTATTAATTATTTTTCTATTAAATATTAATATATTTGCCTTTTTTCCCTTTAATCAAATCAAATCACTCTTATTTACTCAGCAACAACCAAAATTTCATTAATAAAATATATCTAACGCATTAAGTCCGCCTTTGTACATATGTGTGCATAAAGTATTTAATAAATAAATTATGTCTATAGACGCTATATTCTTTTTTTTCTTCCCTCCATAGTTCTATGTACCATTGTAAAGTACGTTATCAACACTTAATAGACTCTCTAACCAGTCATGACATGTAAACTAAACCATACATCCTTCTGGGGCCCTCCATATAGTTTACCATCACAAATCAAGACAAATTACATCCAGCATGATTCAATTTCTCGCGTATAAGTGAACGCATTTGGCTCGAGTCAGAGCTCGATAAAATATGCACGAGCATACGTAAGTGCAGGTGGAATACTATTACGTTCCAATGATGTATGAAGACGGATTGCTTTGTTTATGCTTCCTGTATCTGTTGTCCGCAAATCTACATAAGTATGCCTACTGTATCTCTGTGTTTGGTTTTAATATCAATATAAGTCTCAAGACTCGTTAAGGAACATTATCTGTCGCTATGAATACCGATAGTCGTCATTAATGTACAATATTTCAGTCTAGAATTTTCAATAATGATTAGGTATATGTCTATGTATCTATTATACAGCATATATGTATGTTTATATCTTATATATTACATAAGTTTAATTTTGGTTTGTCACACCAACGACAGCAATCACTTGTAGATCTTGATGTTTATTTTTTTTTTAAATTTATATTAGTTTTTGTAGGCTTTAGGTATATTTTTTTTATAAAGAAAATATAAAAGTACGTAACTGAGCTGTTAAGGTGGCCCTCTCTGACCCGATCTTTAATCTGAGCATGGTTTAAAAGCTTGTTGGGTCATCCTACGTAAACCAACGCAATGTTTGATAAACAAAAACGCGAAAAAGAGAAATAGCACTTGAACACTCTATTTGCATTCGTTAATTCCCTCATCAACACGTATATTTGTTTTTTTTTTTTATAAATTAATAAAATATTTTTTTGCAAAAAAAATCGCCATAAGAAAGTTGATTAACTATGTAAGGTTTCTTATATACGTTTTGGCTTTTTAATTTATGAATAGATACATTATGAAGGGTCAAAATTCACACAAAATAGTATTTCAGAGGTCTTTACTGGATTACTTTTACATCAATTTATAATTTGATTTCAATACAAATTTAGATAATATCCAAACGATATCTGTAGTTCCAAAATATCTAGAGAAAGATGAGTTATGATATTATGATCACTAATGAAAATGTATCTCGGATAAGACCGAAAATTAAAAAAAAAATCTTCAGTAGTTAGAAAATATCTGTTATTCTTAGTGGTATTGTATCCTGTTAGACTGGAGAGATGGAAAAAGCAAACGTTCTTTTGTTTTTTATTGAATAGAAACAGCCAGTCAATAAGCCTGTAAAATTCATAGAAATTGAAGCAATATGTGCATGTTTGGAATTGACAAAACGCACGAATACCTATACCAATATGTTTACATGTTTTGTCAATTTGCTTATACTTTACTCCTTTATAAGTTAGATTGTTGTCATATCAACTCTCACCTGATAAGAGCGATGAAAGTCAGTTGAATGCAAAAAGGCCCAGCCATTCTAAAGACACTTGGTGATGACATGGGAGTCCTTTGGCTAAAATAATGATGATGATGATTTTCATCAACCCGTCCTTAGAGATAGATAGTCATAGCTTTAAGATCACCTGATATTTAATATTAATAATAATAAATCACTTATTTTCAGGCATCTTGGCTCATAGATACATACCTTACAGATGAAAGTAAATATAGTTAGTTAGTGAGAGCAGTTGTGGCAGAGGAATGGCTCCGATTTACGAGTTGTAGGTCGCGGGTTTGAACCCAGCCAGGCGCATTGCTTTGTGTAATTTATTTCATCACCACTGCTCTCAAAACGGTGAAGGAAAACATCGTGAGAAAACCGGCATGTCCTAGAACCAAAAATACGAAGACACGTTACATTCATTAACCCACACTGGGCCCGCGTGGTGGATTACGGCCTATTCACTCTTCTAGAGCGGAGGCCTGAATCCCAGCAGTGGGAACATTAAAAAGGCTGGTAATGATGATAATGACAGTTAGTTATATTTACAGATGGCACGAATCTTGAGAGTTCGGCGAAAGAGTTGGAATCTGTTTGGGCATCGTACATGTCGGCGAGTTAATCACTGAACAAGGATTGAACTCCCCGCCTCCGCTCCTCATCTCGATACCACTAAGACTGACCTGTTGTTCAAGTGGTCTGTGGTCATGACTGCTATGCCGGAGGTCGTATGCGATTCCCGCCCAAGAGTTTGTGAGTTGAGCACGATCATTTGTTCCGTATCTGGGTGTAATTTATCTATAATTATGTATGTATTTATAATTTAGTGTGTACATATATCAGTTATCTAGTACTCATAACACAAGCTCTGCTTAGCTTGGGACTAGATTTTGTTGAATATTATTATTGTTATTATTAAAGAGACCCGATATTTCACTTCTGTGCTGGTGATATTTTGCGCTCAAGATTCATGCCGATAGTTATCTGTATGTACCTCACTCACAGCCACAGTTCTCATTATATTCCTATCAGTTAGCCATACTCGAAGATATACCAAGAATAACAGTTTCCAATAACATACAAAGATATTGCCTAGGCCAAAGTTACTGAAGCGTGATCCAGGTGAACGTGGACTTGGAATCAGCAAGCTGTGAGTTTCAAGCCAGTCAGCTCGAAGTAATGTGATGAATCCATTCCTAGTACGAACACGTATTAACTGATGGAAAGGATGAATGGAATGGATTTTTAGTTTAAAATGACCTACTGTTTGAATTAACATTAAAAGTATTTGCGAATAAATATTATATTCGAAGTGTGAATAGATTTTTATTAAAAAGTAATCGTAAAACATAAAACATAAACGTATGTCATTTCAAATCAGCCCAGAGATCTACATGAGAATGACATTAGAAAGTGGAAGTAGCCTCCCCCAAGCGTCGCCACAACGACCGGTCTTATGCGTCTCACATCCTTTGGAATCCCGGACTCTCACCAGGTCATCGGTCCATCTTTTGGGAAGCCTTCCAACGCTGTGTTTTCCGTTGCGCGGTCGCCACTCTAGAACCTTTCAGCTCCATCAACCATCCGTTCTACGAGCAATGTGCCCTGCCCACTACCACTTTAGATTGGCGATTTTTCTGGCAATGTCGGTGACCTTGGTTCTCCAGCAGATACATATCTTCATTCCTGATGCGATCACGCAAGGAAACTCCGAGTGGAAGTATTGAGTACAAGAGCAAATTGTGGTTACCTTTTTAACAGCTTACTACTCCAGTAGTAAGAAAGAAGATCAAGTTCATAGTAGTACGACTGGAGACGAGCATTGCTAGTGCCAAGGGTTTGAAAGCATAAAGGTGACGGTTGGTTTCTATGTATCTACTTATGTATATGCGTATGTATGTTTGTTACTCTTTCACGGTCTAGTGGTTCAAAGTTTCTGAAGAAACTAGGTACACGGATAGACCATGTCAATAGGAACCCTTTAGAATATTCTCGACTTTCAAACAAGCGAAGCCGCTGGTAGAAGCTACTTAGTACATTCTATAAATAGATATTTTTATGAGAAATTGTCAAATGACTTTTACTAATCTCGAGGGGAAGTGTTAGACCTTTACTGACTAAGATTCACCTGGGTTCTTTCAGTTGCCCATTGCGTTCTAGGGCCACGGTATGAAGGAATGGGTAGCTCGCCGTCTAGCCGTCCGTGACCGTCATGATTGAGGTCAAGTCATCGACAGCGCGTAGTGTTCCACTCAAAAAGTCCGTTCCATCATCGGACTACAAGACGTACGGCGTTGCGCCACCGGTACATGGTGGACATCCCACCTATACGTACAAAGCGTTTTGGGAGTACATTCATTATGCGTACAGCTAAGGAATGGAATTCCCTGCCGGAGTCTGTGTTTCCTGATAGCTATAACCTAAGGGTATTTAAGTCAAGAGTGAATAGATTGCTTCTAGGCAAGCGTGCTCCATCGTCGGCCACATCATCGCTTACCATCAGGTGAGATTGTGGTCAAACGCGAGCCTATCCATTACAAAAAAAAAGAAGTCAGCAAACTTTAGGGGCCCAGTAGGGTCGAAGCCTACTGGGGCCATGAGTCGTGCAAAAGAGAACCCTGGGGCCCTGGAATGAAGGCAAAGAAGATACAGGAGTGGGCTTTGAGCTTTTTATTTTGTAAGTTCTATCTTCTAACATAGTTCTTAAGTTTTTGTATTACTAATATCTGTGTATTTGTTTACTAACATAGTATTGTAAGTTATTATGATACTAACAAAATTGTCTGATATATTATGGAAATTTATTCTGTAATAAAAAGATTATTGTTTTTTATTATTATTATTTATTTGTGATTCCCACCTATAAAAAAATGGCCCTGATAATTCTTTCGAACAACCCTTCAATGCTGGCAGGTATTGGCCCTGGGGGACCTTGTAAATGTTACTGAAAGCGCTTTGAGGCGCGCGTTGAACACGACGCGTCAAAAACACGTTTGGTTTCTACCGGACGGCGAGCTACTTATTGCTCGCTTTTAGATTAAATATCTTTTCAAGCGTTTGGTGATTCTGCACAAACTTACTATTAAACATGTTTTGATTTACTAACTGTAGGTCGTTATAAGTTTTACATGATAATTAGTTTTACAACTTTGCTCTTTCTAGATTACATTAATTTATGGAAAGTAACTTTTTGAATTTGTAGGTCTTTTTAGCGAAATCCAAAATAATTTGCGGCTGTATTTACGTAAAGGTTAGCTGTTATATTAGTTTAACAAACATGGTAATAGGTTTTATCATCATTAGCAAATTGCGAGAATTCGTGAAACCCTTCTTTAATTTTTTAAATAAACTTAGCCGTTCGACGGCAAAATAAACACCGCCATGGGCTGTTTGTTAGACTCAACAATATTTGCGAAACAAAAACATGACTCGTTATCTGATCTCAGTAAAGTAACTAGGACTACGCTGATTAAAACTTCACAAAGTTCTGTATTGCTAACTAATAAAATAGACTTTCAAGTTTACATATTCACTTCAATTTCCAACTTTGTTAGCAAATTAATTAATTTTACAGGAAACTAAAAATTTCGAGTTTAGTTGCTTTTCAAAAGTTTCCTTTGTGTAAAAAGAGGAGTTGGGCGGTAGTTGAGTAGTGTATATTGAGCAGAAGTTTGAAAGATGAGCGGGAGTCTCGAGGGCTTTGGATATCTCTGTAGTAAACTTCGAACGAAGTGGAGATGCTGACGAATTAGGTCAGTGTTTTTTTTTTGCTAAACTTTTCCATGAGTCCAATTCCTGGGCAAAGTATATTCTTTAAAAATGCCTCTTTACCAACTCCTTTTGTACAGGTTTTTTTTTTTGTTGGGATCAACCAATGACATCCCCCGCAATATAGTGTCAGATTTTTACTGAATAAAAACCCACTCCTATTCCTTCGTTGCCTTTCGTACCGGGTCAGAAACTTCCTTTCACAAATAGATCCCTGGCTCCAGTAGACTTGGACCCTGCCTGGCCCCTACATTTTGCTGACAACTCCTAGAGGTGCGTGTGGAAAAACGCTCGTCGTCGACGTCTTGGCCTCGGCCCGGACGATTACCGGACGGTCGGACGGCGAGCTACTCCTTGCTCGCTTTCTGCAAGCCCGCGCCTACGGTGGCCGGAAATCGGGGTACCCCTATACTACTGGTTTTTTTTAATACTAACCTAGTCAACGGTTTCAATTGCATGAAAGTAGAAAAATATATTTAAGAAACAGGTACACCCAGAATAAAGAGCATCCTTTAAGCTTTGCCAGGACATAGGTACTTTCCTTAAGTACTTACATCCAAATTCGTTCCGTCGTTTGTGCGTGATGCACACACATACAAACAAACTTTTGCTTTTATAATATTGGTGTGATACACATTATAAACACCAAAGTTCTTATATCATTCTTTGTTCTTTATTTGTTCTAAGATTTTCATGTAATTAACTTTATACCGGTTTACCCAGATTTACTAGTGTCTTGAAAGAAATGAACAACACAATAAATATCTTGCGTAGGTTTCATTCGGCCTAACGTAATGTTTAAATGTCTTTTCACTAAGAGAAATCTTTTCTAATGTCAGTTTATTTATGTACTATACATACATTATTACTTCATTAAGTACAAAAGTAAGTACGTACCGTCTTACTAAAAGAATATTAAGGACACAATAAAGTCTCGCCACTGAGAAATATAAATCGTCCGGTCAAGTCTTTGTTCCATGTTTTATTTCAAAACAAACTAATACAATATTTCGTGAACCTCAAGAAAAATATGTATTTGTCACAACTTGTTTCTCAAAAGGTGTTGCCAACTTTGTCGAGCAAAAACAATGATATAACTTTTTATTTTTAGACCACCAACAATAATGTTCGGTATGTTTCCTAATGTATTGACATGTCCACTGAAATTGGACAATATGGTGGTGTAGCGTGCCGTGGTCGAATAAAATTTATCACCGTTGAAATATTTTCGCCCATAAGCTCGTTTTGTATTACCAATGGATGAAGTACATATCAATAATTTTATTGTACGACCACACCGACAATATTTTCTTTGTTCCCGGCGCTGGTAATATGCGTAATTTAATTATGGTAATGGTTAACATATTTTTATTGGACATCAGAATTTAAAATTAGTGAAATTCTGTGACCTAGATTTGGCAAAATTGTTTACAAGCACTTCTATTACTTGGAACATTCTGTTCAAATAGGTAGAATCAAAGACGGAACAGACTTGAAGCAAATGTATTTAGAGATGAGATTCAATAGCTGAGCAGTAAACGTATGTTATGTTTAGAAGCTCTAGATATTTAATGGCATTTCTGTGAATCAATTTATAGTTTCTGATAGTGATCTTAAATTTTGCATTATTTGTGCACTTGTGACCCACCCGCAGCTTTGTATAAGTTTAAATTAGATACAAAAACCTTTCTCGTTTAAGGCTCTTTCTATCATTTAAATTTAGTAGATAAATAGACAGGCAGAAGCGAAATGCGACTCTGTTTTTATGAGTTCTCTTATCTATCGAATCTTTACTTGGTATACGTATATTTTGAAGTGTAGGTACATATTTTTAAATCAAAATATTTTACAATTTTAAATAAAAAAAATCGGTAGCTCGCTGTCCGGTCGTCCGGTAACTGTCCGGACCAAGCCCAAGTCGTCGACGGCACGCGCTGTTCCCGCGCGCCTCAAGGAGTTGTCAGCAACAACAGGGGCCCAGCCGGGTCGAAGCCTACTGGGGCCAGGGTTATCCGAAATGGCGCTCGAGCCCCGGTATGAAGGCTTGAAGGATCGGGATGGGTTTTTTAGTCAGTAAGAGTCTGACACTATCTCCCGCTCCGCCCAAGAGCGGAGGTTGTCATAAGATGATTTTTCCCATCGAAAAAAAAAATATAAGCGGAAATTCTAACAAAAGTAGGTAATCTTATACACTACAAAACAAAAAGACGTAATTTCCCGGATATAAGAACACTCAAGAGAAAACACGATTAAGCGATTTGCTTCAACAAGACAAACACAGCCTTAGCTTTTATTACTGGCACAACAAGAAAGGCCACAAAGAAATATTTGTACGTACTTGGCCATTCAAAAACGAACACAGTAGACAAGGGATTACCGTACGACAAAGTTTACCCACTCGCGGTTACGATGCTTCGAGGTTCGCCAAATATCGTCTAATGTCCCCTCTACAGAGAATATTTATTAAAACTAAAGCAATACAAGGCAATACAAAACGTTCAAGTTTCGCGAGAAGTAATATTTGCGGTAATATAAAAAGATATTTAGTTGCTAAGGCGTTGCGATACGGAAAGCGGGGCGCTAGCCAGAGAGGCGCTGCTCTTGCGATTGAATGGCTTGGTTAATCCATTTTTCGAAGGTTTTCAAGTATCAAAATTGCCAATATCAAGGAAGTCATTTTTTTTTGTTTTATTGCATTTTACGCTTGCTGTAGGTACTTATATATTACACTGATAGGTATTGGAAAAGATCGCATGTGCAATTTCTCTTATTCATTTCTTATTCACACTGGCAAGGCAATTATACTTTTTATGGTTTACGCAAATGTAAGGTATTTTTATTTATAGATTTTTTTTATTTAGCCTATACTTTCCCACTGCTGTGATAATTTATTTTGTAGATAAAATGAAATAGTTAAAAATTTTCGTTAAAACTGCTGTACAAAAAGTTTTGAAATATAAACCTACGAATTTGATGTACAATAGTGTTTGATTGGTTTCCAACTCTCACAATATCGTTAGCCTCACTACCTATCAGAATGCGTTTTTAGATTTTTTTTTTGTTGGTTTTGATACCATTTAACGGAGACTTTCGACAGGTATTCGTATTTCACGAGCAAAAATTCCTGATTCGTTATTGGTCATTTAATGGTGCCATTCTATTGTTCGTAAATTATTGCCAACCGTACGGCTCAGTGAGTCTTTTTTTTTAGGTGGGAAAATCATCCAATGACATCCCCGCTCTTGGGCGGAGCGGGAGATAATGTCAGACTTTTACTGACTAAAAATCTACTCCTGTTCCTTCGTTGTCTTTCGTACCGGGGCCGAATCTTTATTTCAGAAGACCCTTTGACCCTGCTGACCCCTACGGTTTGCTAACAACTCCTTAAGGCGCGTATTGAACAATACGAACGGCTCAGTGAGTCTAAACAATTAAATAAGAGCCTAGAACTAAGTGAAGTTCTATCAGTGACAATTAGTGATACTAACTTTCAAACAATTGGGAATATTTCGATATTCATTATTGTATAACATTTTATAATAAACAATAAATAACACAATAAAGAAATCTTTCTCTGAAAAGAGCATCAAAATTGGTCGTTAAATGAAGCAGTGACTAACATTTCAAATATTGGCATGAGTAAGAAAGGGAACGGGTGAGAACGTCTCGCTATCTCTTTTGCACCCACGTAACCTAATGGCAGTGACGTCACATGTCAGTGTTTGAATCCTTTTTCTGTAACTTGACATTTTCCTTTCCACCAAAAAAATTCTAACTTATTTAATTTTTAAACGGATTCGAAATACTCTGTTTGTGATTTAACAAAAAGTTCGTTTAAAAAAATTATTCAATAACACAATTAAGACTTTATCTTTAAAAGATAAATAAGTCTAAATTGAGTAACTGAATCATTTTTCGGCAGATTACCCATACAATATTACTAAACCTATGTAAGTATAATCTATGCTATGTTAGTATATGACAATTCCATTCGATAAAATTTTTGTTATTATGTTAGTACTGACTTGTGACAATTCCGTCGTATTTGTTTTTTTTTTTTTAGGTTCCTTCGCTTTGAATAGCGATTTTGAGTGTCAGTCTTAATGACCTGCGTGATCATCACTCGACCCGCTATACCTCTTCTACGGACACTCGCAACCTATGTTGTGTAGGCCTAACACTCCACTTGAATAGCCTTTGTGAGTCTTTCATCGTGTCAGCAGCTGTGTTTATTTATTGTGTGTGGCTTTATGTAATAAATATTGGATTTTCTTCAGACGACGGCAACTAATGGCGCCTGCCCGCTAATTTTCTGAGTAATTGCGTTCGAAAAGGTTTTTCTTATTTTCAATATTCTTTGTTCAGAATAAAAATATGACAGATATGTCTTTTGTAATAAAGGGAAAATGCCAGACTATTAGCCCACAAAATTCAAAATTTACGTTTTCTTTTTTGCATTGTACAGGTCTCAAATTGTTATTATATCTAGCCTATAGGTACTGTGTAAGAGCTGTGGTGGCCGAATGGTAACGGCCCCCCGACTTACGAGTTGTAGATCGCGGGTTCGAACCCAGCCAGGCGTATTACATTGTGTCATCACCACTGCTCTCAAAACGGTGAAGGAAAACATCGTAAGGAAACCGGCATGTCCTAGAACACGCGGGCCCAGAGCGAATTCACCAACCCGCACTGGGCCCGCGTAGTGGATTACGGTCCAATCTCTCTCCTATAGAGGAGGCCCGAGTCCCAGCAGTGGGAACATTAAAAAAAAGGCTGATGATGATAGGTATTGTCCTACTGTCAGGCAATAGTATATTTTTATGTAAGTGTGTAATGTTAGTGATTACAGTCGAGGCGGTATTTAGACCCGAGCCGTGGCGAGGGTCTTAATAGAGCCGAGAACGGTATTCATTAATTACTCACGTGTATCATATGACATTTCATACTCTTGTGAAGAAAATAACAGTAAAACTAGTAATTTTTTGTCACATGGCGGTAAAATCTGTTTTCATATGCGCGCACATAGGTAATTTTTTTATTTATCCCTAGGGGAAGGCTAAGGTATTTTGATTATACTACCTAGTCTTACCTTTATGGATTTTTGCGTGATTTTTTTTTAGTATAACGTCTTTCGTAGTGACAATGGAATACGCATGTAACATTTTCTAATGATTTTGTGGTATTTCATTTTATTTAATTAATACAGCCACTGAATTTCCCTTGAATAAATCAAACCAAAAACCACGCGCACCTTAAAATGGCGGCCATAGACCACAAAAAAAATTGAATGTACGATTTATTTTATAAATGTTTTTTTTTATTATTAAATAAATCGTTCTCACAAGTTAAAATGGTCAAAATTGCATGAAATAAGTTGATGATTTTATTTATTATTATTCAGTAACACGTCTTTATTTAAAAGAGGTGTTACGGTTGCAAATTTTATTTTAATTAATGTACAACTTTATAATAAACTGCAAAATGCAAATTACCGGCTCAATTACTGGAAAGCCAGACGTCCAGCTTACACTTTGCTCGTTGCCCTCAAGTCCAGACTTGCTGGCCGCTGCAGTGACTGAGGATTGCCCTGCGACTGCTGATGCCCGTGGCGTCTCTTTTGAAGGTAGCTAAAGCATGAGGATGTCTGTTTCCTTACAGTTAACTAAAACTAGCGAACTCCTTCGCTAGTATTAGGAACTGCCACCCTAGCCAAGTTACAACCGTTTCGCTTGCGCAGAACGCTTTGAGTTGACCTTGCCGCCGATTCTTTTGTTCTGACCACGTGACTGAGCGTTAAGACAACGTCATCCCTGTAGGTAAATTTGAAGCTTTCTACAAGCGTTAACTATTGCAGATTAGCAACTTGAATAGGGGTACTGGTTCGCATAAGAAGGCAACCGCATCCCCTTTCTTCACAATGGTTTGAATTGGCACGCTTTTTATTTGGGACCCTTTTATTACATCTATTTATAAAACTTTATAAAAGTAATGTAAATAATTTTTTTATTGTTCTTGCAGACAAAACAAAAGGTCGAATGAAACTGATATAAATTCCAATTAATATTAATTAGGTATAATTTTACTCTCATATAACTGAGATAACGTTTCCCTTCACGTAGTCTCATTGGGTTACTATCATGAATGTTTTATAGTGGAAAATATAAATACAGAAAATCTAATTTTGCGGAGGAGTAAAAATGAACACGAGTTTTTGTTTCGTTCTTTTTGCTTTTATTTATTTACAGAAACTGAAAATAATCTGAGATGATTGATCTTAAGAAAGTAAGATTTATTTTGTTTTGTTTTTACTACAAAACATTGGAAATGGAAATAGATTGTTTCTTTATAAAAAAAATACTAATTAGTAACGAACTGTTTGCCATCATTAATACTGTAAATTTTTATAAAATAAATAAAACAATATCACCACAGCAACACACTTTCTTCGAACCTTTATTTTTTCCCGTAGAAACAGTGTGTCTTCAGAAAGTACCACTTCGTCCTTTTTGCTTTAAACTCGTTACGTAAAGCAAATCTTTGGTTACCCAGCAACCAATTCCATTACCGGCTCTGTTCAAGTGACGCAGACAACGGATTACTCTGAAGCAGCGATGTACGCTAATTGCAATTCGTGCCCAGGTACAAAGAAATACTTGGTAAGTGTAATGAAAAAACTTGAAAACTCTTAATTCCCTTTATAAGCTGGTCTTCTTAAATGTGGCTCTTTGGAGCTTTATTCTGTTATGTAAACTGGTAGATGGGAACTGGAAGTATTTTTAATTTTTCTCAGTTCTTTGCGGTTAAAACAATCTGTAGAGTGTTCGTCTTTTTGTAGACGGTACTTTCTCGAGGGTCGGAGTGGTTCTGTGTTTATGTTATTATGTGATTCTTTTTTTTCTGTTATCTCTTCCAGTTTAAAAGCCTTATGACACTTCGTCCGTGACTTTTTGCATTAGGTGGCTAACTTTAACATTCTTATTTAGTCCTAAAAGGCTCCGATTACTTTGACTTATCGAATGGTAGAGAGCTGTTATTGATATATCTTCGAGTATTTTGTGATGGTCTTACTTTTAGTATTGTTTTCTTATAGCCAAATTCTGAAGCAAGTTTTTCATAAAATGTGCGAAGAAATGGTTTTCGCGTTCGTCTCTTGAACTTTCATTTCACATTAATTAAACATTTGAAATAAGCAACCGAATTGAAATGTATATACAGTACATCCAAAACATCTTAACCGCTTCGAATAATTACCAGTAATTCTTTTTGAGAATCATATATAACGAATGAGTATTGCGTATTTTTTGAGTACTCGCAATAGTCCGGAACGCCAACTTCAGGATGGCTTAGATACTCGTAAGACATATTATCTCACATTTAAAACAATAGTGGCACGGGTACGTATCAAAATCCCGAAAGTTCATAATACCTATGATTGAAATACCGACGTCCAAAACACCGAAATTCAAAATACCGAAAGTTTTAAATGCCGATAGTCGTTATATCGAAACACAAAATACCGATGTTCAAATGCCCGAAAGGACGAAATCCCGAAAGGACGAAATCCCGAATGGACGAAATCCCGAATGGACGAAATACCGATGGATAGGTTAGGTTAGGCTAGGTTAGAATTGTGACCGACCACTACGCTACTTCTCAAAATAAAACAGATCGGGACCTTAGGGCACCCCGACACGGACGAGTCGGGATTTTGAATGTCGGGCTTTTAAACTTCGGGATTTTAAACTTTCGGTCAAATGAACTTTCGGGATTTTAAACTTTCGGCCAAACGACCATTCGGTGTTTCAATTTTCGGTGTTTCATCCGTTGGTATTTTAAAATTCGGTCTTATAAAATTCGGGATTTTGATACGTACCCAGTGGCACTTACTGAACTTGTGTTTTTAATTGCCATTTTTTGGTTAACCTTTAACTTTTAAATCTGATTATCACAACCTGTATAAAATTGTAGGATATTTTAAGGAATTTTAGAAATTAAAAATACAGGATCGTAGCTTGCAGTGTATCAGGTTTAATTTGCCAGACATGACGTTCAAAAATCATGGAGGTAGCTAGTGGTTAACTCCTGATAAAAAACTTATAGCTAATATTAATTTATCTACTTATTGCTAACTTAAACTAGTGGTGCAAAATTGAAGTGACGCTTCAACATGCCGCCGGCCGTTGAAAGCTTGCCTTTCAACAGCTGTCTCCTAACAACGGACAGATCTTGGAGAATGCTCTTCTGACAGTTCCGGTAGTGGTCCTGATATCAGCCACTCTGCTAATGCCATCTGTGCCAGGATGAAGAGCAATAACGCGACCCAACTTCCACGTCAAGGGTGGCTGGTTGTCCTCCTTGATAACAACGAGGGAATCCAGGTGCAGATTGTTGTTTCCGGTCCGCCATTTTACACGCTGCTGAAGTTCAGAGACGTACTCCTTGCTCCATCTCGTCCAAAAATGCTGCCGCAGCTGCTCAATACGCTGATGGCGTGTCAAGTGAGGAGTGGAGTGGTCCCGGATGTCCTTTACGGGCAGAGACGTGATAGGTCGGCCGATCAAAAAATGACCAGGAGTGAGAGGCAACAGGTCTTCTGGGTTCGACGTTAGCGGTGTGAGCGGTCGAGAATTCAGAATGGCCTCAATCTGTATCAGGACGGAGTTAAGCTCCTCGTAAGTCAAATTACAATTGCCCAACACTCGTAACAAATGAAATTTGGTCGATTTGACACCCGCCTCCCAAAGACCACCAAAGTGTGGGGCGTAAGCAGGTATAAAGTGGAAGTTTATACCGTCTTGAGCTGCACTATCAGATAAGGAGTCACAATTGCGTTTCAAAAAACCAGATATTTCATTGTAGGCTCCTACAAATGAAGTTCCGTTATCGGAGTAAATGTTGAGAGGTTTTCCTCTCCTAGACATAAACCTACGTAAAGCCTGTAAATAATTGCTGCTCGTCAAGTCACCAACCAACTCTAAATGAATGGCCTTGGTGGTGAAGCACACGAAAACAACGATGTATACCTTCACCAATCTACATCCACGACCTTGACGACTAGCCGCGGTTATAGGGCCTGCGTAGTCAACCCCTACACTTTGAAAAGGGAAGTCGGCTGGCGAGAGTCTGTTCAGTGGTAGATTACCCATTTGAGGAGTAATTGTCTGTGGCTTTAGTCGCTGACACCGAACGCACTGACGATAACAGGCTCTGGCTAAGTTGCGACCACCTAGTGGCCAGTAGGTCTCTCTGATTGTACTTAATAATAATTGGGGACCTGCATGCATTAATCTAATGTGCTCAGATTTAAATAAAAGTTTAACAAAACGATGAGTGGACTGTATCAATATTGGGTGTTTCTTTGTATATAAATATTCTGAGTTATGTAACCTACCCCCTATACGAATGATTTTGTTGTTATCTAAAAATACGTTTAAACTTGATAACCTATTTTTATGGGGTAGTTTTTTATTGTTTAGTAATAAATTGTACTCAGGGAAAGACTCCTTTTGCGACTGAGTAATGATAAAATTTAAAGCATCTTGTAGTTCATTCACATTAAAGCAAGATGTAGTTTTTGTTGAATGTCCTTTGCAAGTATTAATGAAGCGGAAAACATAACAAACGGAACGCTGTAATCGATTAAAATTAGAAAATCGATTAAACTCGATTATTCCCTTAAA
Source organism: Mythimna albipuncta (assembly GCA_929112965.1). NCBI lineage: Eukaryota > Metazoa > Arthropoda > Insecta > Lepidoptera > Noctuidae > Mythimna > Mythimna albipuncta. The sequence continues at coordinate 8,987,557 of OV815973.1, forward strand.
TAAATCTTCAGTAGTGTTGTGATCTTGGGCTAAATTAACTAAAATAGTAGATTTAATGTCTGGTAAGGTTTCTGTATTTATAGCAGTGGGTGGCCATGTAGTACTATCGTGTTTTAAGAAGCATGGACCGAACCACCACAAGTCCAGTGATTGCATAGCGGTAGGATCCACTCCACGAGTTATTAAATCAGCTGGATTGTCGTGGGTCGACACATGTCTCCAGGTACATGTACCGGATGTTTCTAGAACTTCGGCAACACGGTTACGAACAAAAGTATTTAATTTTATTGGCAACATTTTCAACCAACCCAACACTATCATGGAGTCAGTCCAAAAAACAATACTAGACGGTTTAATGTGAAGAGAATTAGCAACCTTTTGATATAAGCGTACACCAAGCACAGCTGCACAGAGCTCCAGTCGCGGTATAGTTAGTGGTTTGATAGGAGCGACGCGACTTTTGGCTGTTAATAATCGCACGTCGACGTCACCCTGCTCATTCATACTACGAACATACAAACAAGCGCCATATGCTTGCTCCGACGCGTCGGTAAAAATGTGAAATTCGAAGTGTTTGTATGCGTCACGGAGCACGCGACGTGAAACCCGTAAATTGTGAATGCAAGGTAATGATTTAATTATGTTCGCCCATATTGTTGCAATGTCAGGTGATAACTGATCATCCCATTTCAACTTGTCTAGCCAAAGTTTTTGGAGCAACATCTTCATGTTCACGACACACGGTGCTAACAGTCCTAAAGGATCATAAATTCGTGCAATTACTGCTAACATGCCACGCTTAGTATTTTCTATGCAGTCAGGAACTTGTATAGGGAAAATGAGGTCATCAGTGTCTGTTCGCCAACTAAGACCCAGTGTTTTACTACAGACATCACCTTCCTTGTGGAACTCGAAGCAAGACTCGTCAGATGGATCTGAAATTAAAGTGGGCTCGTTCGATTTCCACTTCCGTAACGGCATGCAAGCAGAGGCAAGAGCATCAGTCACCTTGTGACGCAACACGAGAGCTTCCTCATACACGTCTTCGCCGGTCAGCAGGTCGTCTACATAAAAATCATGAAGAATGACTTCAGCGACCCTTTGATCCTGGCATTCCAGGCCTATTTGTTTTATGCACCTAGTCGCGAGAAAAGGTGCACTAGCCGTACCGTACGTTACGGTATTTAATTGATACGTTTTAAGCGTGCTAGTAACATCATCACGCCAAATGATTTGCTGCAGGTGCCTATCTGAAGGATCTACAGACACTTGCCTGTACATTTTCTCTACGTCAGCAGAGAGAACGTACTTATGAGTTCGAAATCTAAGAATAATTGCAGTCAAATCGTCCTGAACAGTAGGCCCGACCATCTGAATTGCATTTAAAGAAAGTCCAGAGGTAGTGGGTGCACTAGCATTAAATACAACCCGTAATTTCGTTGTGGTACTGCTTTCACGCAGGATTCCGTGATGAGGAATATAATATGACCGCAAATCTTGATTAATATGACACTCTGACATATGGCCTAAATAAATGTACTCAGTCATAAAGTCTTTGTACATTTTGTCAAGTGGAGGTTTGCTGAGGTTTCTGCGCTCTATTGACAGAAAACATCGTTTTGCACGATGATATGAATCACCTAAACCCTCCGGAGATTCCTTCAACGGAATCTTAACACTAAAACGGCCATCTGATAAGCGCGTCATGTTTTTTATGAAGTGTTCTTCACACATATTCTCCTCAGCTGAATAAGTTGATGCATCATGGCTAACTTCCTCGAGCTGCCAGAAACGCGTCAATTGGTTTCGGATGTCATCTAACTCATTCGAACTGGAAGAACTTTCGTAATAATCGTTTACGAAATTACATTTAATTGAAGAACGTTGAGAAGAATTAAAATTATAATTATAGCCGCCGTTAATTGGGCCACAAACTAGCCAACCTAGTCTAGTTTGGTGAAGTGTTGGTTTCCCATCACCTAATAAAATCTTATCAGATCCTAATAAACTCCAGAATACATCAGCCCCTATAATCAAATCAATAGAAGCCGGTGTGTGGAAATATGGATCAGCTAATTGAATATTTGAAGGTATATTTACATGTACCTGTCTAGCGGGAACATTATCAGTAATTGTGGGTAAGACAAAACAAGTTAAATTATTTGAATACGATTCGTGCAACGACTTAATATGCACACGACACATTTTATTAACATGAGACAGAGAATTATTTATACCTTGTATCGATCTTTCTGTGTTTACGTAGGGCAACTTCAACTTATTGCATAAAGTCTCCGTCATTAGACAAGCCGAACTACCTGAGTCGAGAAGCGCTCGAGCAATGTGTTCCTTATTATTTGCATCGTAACATCTAATTAGTGCAGTCGACAACAAAATGTTACCTGTGCTAGTCGTATGCGAATGTGCGGAGATATTGGCTGAGAGTGCAACGTGATTGTTTGTGTCGATAGTGGAGGATGACTCACAGTTAGTCTTATCAGTCGTAACAGCCGATTTGCTTGAAACGGGTTTTTGTTTGTACTCTGCGTTATGAATAAGTGTGTGGTGTTTGCGCTTACATATTTTGCACCCCGATTTCTTGCAATTACTAGGATAGTGACCGTGACGCAAACAGTTATAACATACCTTATAGCTAGGTAGTAAGGACATTCTCTCGTTGACATTTAATGATAGAAATTGTGGGCATGAATTAAGGTTGTGATCACCGTTACACCTAGGACAGTTTTGTGATGAGGAACTACTGGTGTTGTCTGTCGTTACAAAGGATTTTATTTTTGTGTTATGTTTTATGTTAGTTGTGGAATGACGTGACTTTTCCAGTGTTTCTATCAACTCAGCACGATTACGCATAAATTCAATGAACTGCTCAAAAGTGATTCTTTTCGATTTATCAATACGCCCTTTGTATTCTTCCCATTCTCGGAATGATTTTGTGTCTAATTTTTGTCGTATGATGTAAATAAGTAATGTGTCCCAATTGTGAACAGGTTCACCTAATGTTTTTAAAGCTCTGATATTTTTGTTTATATTATCTACGATGCCTTTTAACGCAGTTGAGGACTCCTTTGTGATTAACTCGATATTGAATAACGCTGTAACGTGATTCTCAATTAACATTCTTTCGTTATCGAATCGCTCACAAAGCAGTTCCCACGCCATATTGTAGTTTCGAGCTGAAAACTCGATAGACTGAATTACAATAGCAGCAGATTCTGTTAATGAGGACCTCAAATAATGGAATTTATTGACCTCGTCTATATCGTCATTGCCGTGAATGATACTAGTGAAAGTATCTCGAAATTCGAGCCAGTTATCGTACGAGCCTGTAAATTTAGGTAACTGTATAGTGGGTAACTTGACGAACTGACGCTTACTACTAGAGGTGGACTTTACTTCCTCTTGCTCAGATTTTAAGAACTTATTTAACAGTACTTTAGCTTGAGCCATCAAATCATAATATTGCGATTCAATTGTAGCTCGTTCGAGTACCTCAGAGTCAACGTCACACATACATTCCAACTTTGATTGAACTTCGTTAAATTCGTCATATAAATTATCTAATTTGTTGACTCGCAACTGCAACTCCATTACCTGAGACGGGTTTACCGTAGAATCTTGAAATTTATTTAAATATGTTTCAAAGACGGTTAATCTTCCCTTATAACTGCTTCGCTTCTTTTTAAGATCTTTAATATCAGTCATTTTGACAGGAAGGTGTCGTAGACCTGAAATTATACAGTTGTGATGTTAAATAACGAAACTATATTTTACAAAAATATCTAGGTGTAATAAATAATGAAACTAAGCAATTATTGGTCTGAGTTATTGATTAATTTTACAATGTTGACCTTTGATCACTGCAAATTATAAAGAACTACCGTAGTCAAGTAGGTAGGTAAGGTTTGCTATTCTATTAGAATAATGTAACAAACAAATTAATTACCTAATAATTTATATTTTAAAGGTTTACAAAGCGACAATTAATGTTAAAGGTTAAAATTAAGAAATAATATTTGTAAATTGAAAATTAAATAGCTAACTAATGTAGGTTAACACAAACACTACTGTACGGTATTATAAGCACTGTTAACTATATTTTACAAATAAATTCAACTTAAAACTTTGTAAATAAATCCTTGTAAATAAATTGTATAAAATAATGTGTAAATAATTTGTAAATATGTATAAATAACTATGTTACTAACCTTATTTAAGTTTTTATAATCGCTACTTATTACCTATATTTTATATTACCTGATTAAATATTAATGAGTGTTGGGTGAATTTAATTGATATTATAATGCTTTGTCTTTAACACTTATGGTTTTACTTCACTTGACCTTCACTTCACTTTCCCTCCAAAACGTGTTCGTCACCTCGTCACTCCGGTAATGTTCAATATAATCTCCAAAATCCAATATTTAGCTTTTTCCACTTTGCTAGTTGTAGATAATATAATATCCGGTTCGTATGGACCATGTATAAAATTGTAGGATATTTTAAGGAATTTTAGAAATTAAAAATACAGGATCGTAGCTTGCAGTGTATCAGGTTTAATTTGCCAGACATGACGTTCAAAAATCATGGAGGTAGCTAGTGGTTAACTCCTGATAAAAAACTTATAGCTAATATTAATTTATCTACTTATTGCTAACTTAAACTAGTGGTGCAAAATTGAAGTGACGCTTCAACACAACCTATTCTCTGTTTTGCATTTTCTTATCGAGTAAATAAGTAGGTAGGTAAACTGAACACTTTATGACTGCTGAAAAATCATCTTTTTGATATAGTGTCACTTCTGTTTCAACCGTAGTAATATCTCTTAAATAGTAATTTAATGTATAGATGCTTTGGAATTTAGATATTTGTGTGACGTTTAAAGAAAAAAACCACATTTACATACATAGATTAAACAAGCATTCTCTACCAGTAAAGAATAATGCCAGAGTTTGTATGAAGTCTGGTCCCACCTTCAAATAGCTGTGTGTGTTATACCGTTGGATAGATAATTTTAAGCTGATTTGGAATTTGGTATTTTTTTCTTTTGCTGGGAAAATCATCCAATGACAAACCCCGCTCTTGGGCGGAGCGGGAGATAGTGTCAGACTCTTACTGCCTAAAAAACCCACCCCTTCCTTCAAGCCTTCATACCGGGGCTCGAGTTCCCTTTCGGATAACCCTGGCCCCAGCAGGCTTCGACCCGGCTGGGCCCTTGCTGTTGCTGACAACTCCTTGAGGCGTGCGGGAACAGTTCGCGCCGTCGACGAATTGAGCTTGGTCCGGACAGTTACCGGACGGCCGGACAGCGAGCTACCTATTGCTCACTGTCCGCAAGCCCGCGCCTGGAAATCGGAATCGGAGTCCCGGTGGCGGCGGCGAGAACGCCGTTGCCTGATGCGGTCTGCCTCCTCCTTTGCGAGTATTACTGCTTCGCAGAAGTCGCCGACCGCCTGCCACTCCTCCTCGCTCTGGAACATGGCCTCAACCAAGGCCCGGCGCGAGAGGTCTCCGCCGCCGAATGCCCCCACGAGGTCACGGCGGTGCTCCGCCCAAGCAGGGCACTGGAACTTGGTATCGTATTAACTGTTATTCAGCTCAAAAATACCTATCGGACGATGTAACACACATAGCTATTGGATGGTGGGCCCAGAATTGTCATGAACTTTTTTCCTCATTCCTTTTTGAGTCAAAGAAGATTTCACTTTGGTAGATGTGTAACAATAAATAAATAATATTTGAATTTATGAGTTTGACCATTAATAATGTAATACATTTTTGAACACATAAAGAAAATGGTTCGGATTGGGTAGGCGTGTCTCATTCCACCAATATGGGTTATTTGTGCTTTTCTGGTTTCGGATTTTCTTTCCTATCAGTTTTTGTGCAAGGCTACTTTAAAACTACGGATATAGTGTAACACTAGCTTTATTTTGATACTTCAGTACCTACATATTGAAATAAAGCTAGTGTTACACTGTGTCCGAACCTCATTATAATTTGAAACCTTTCTATATTTGACAGTTCTTGTTTATCTGGTGAGATAAACACAATGCATACTGGTTAACTGTCATAACTCAGCTGCTATTATGAATTTTGTACCAAATAGATGTGATTAGTTATAAATATTCGGTAACAAACGAATGATAAATTCAAATATTTTAATTAATAAAATACCTATTACATAGGGATTAATAGAATTAACTTTATTGTACACCATAAAAGTAACAGAACTTTTAGCGTACTAAGGGTTTGTAAATGTCACATTTTTTTTAGGTAGCAAAATCATCTTATGACATCTCTCGCTTTTGGGCGGAGCGGGAGATAGTGTCAGACTTTTATTGACTAAAAGCCCACTCCTGTTCTTTCTTTGCCATTGTTCCAGGGCTTCGGGATCTCTTTCGCATCATCCAAGGCCCCAGTATGCTTCGATCCTGCTGGGCATCTACGGTTGCTGACAAATCCTTGAAGCACGCGTGGAACACTACGCGTCGGCGACGACCTGAGCTCGGTCCGGACGGTTACCGGACGGTCGGACGGCGAGCTACCCATTGCTCGCTGTCCGCAAGCCCGCGCTTATGGTGCTCGGAAATCGGGATCGGAATCCCGGCTGAAGCGCGAAGGTGATTTCCTGGCACGTGCGGCCGCCTCCTTTTCTAGCATTAATACAAATACAAATACAATACAAATACAAAAAGTTTATTTGTGCACACAGGTATTAAGTTGTTACAAAATATTTCTACGTGTCTCTGTGTTCTGCCACAGTAAGTGGCATACAAATATTAATGAAATAGTTAGGTTTAATAATTATTAGATATAGATTAGCCTAATGAACAATATTCAGTAAGTAAACACCTAGTATCTACTATATATACTAATTAAACATTATAAAAAATCCAGGTTTAGTACTCTATTTCTTCATATTTATGAATATTCACGGACGTATAATGCTTCGCGGACCACCACGGATCACCTCGCTGCGGACCATGGACAGTATTGCCAACTGCTAGCTTTACCCAGTTGCTAGACATTTTGCATAATGTTGCTAGATTGCCGGTTTTTATAACCCAAAAAGTTGCTAGAATACGCGTGCGTTTAGTGACCGTGGTAGTGCCGCACGCACTCTCCGCTGGTTGTTTTGGTCCATGGATAAAACAAAACAAAACTCAGTAAAATACTAATAACTATTTTGGTTTAGTTAGCATTCTACTGCCATTGCGCAGCAGAAAACGGAGAATTCCCAGTCAACCCAGACCTGTGGCTGTACCTACCATAATGTCTATGACTTTTTGTTGTTTCGTTCGAGACTCGGAACCCTACTATTCAAATCTATGTAGACAGCTTCACGTCTCATGATGAAAAGAAAAGGTGCCAGAAAAAGTAGCTAAAAAGTATTGCTATAAGTTTCAATAACCTTAAATAGTCGTCTGCCATCAAATAATAGCTAGACCTAGCTATAAAGTTGCTAAGTTGGCATCACTGATCATGGCCTATAGCAAGACCCAACGCGAGAGATCAATGCCGCCGATTGCCCTCTCGAGTTGTAAATGTCACTTCTTCGAATTTTTGGTTTTAAGAAATGTTAGTTTTCTTAACATTATATTTTCCTTCACCGTTGTGAGTGCAATACTGATGAAATAAATTACACAAAGTATTGCGCCTGACTGGGTTTGAACTCACGACTTACAAGTTGTAAGTCGGGGCTATCAGCACTGGGGTACCTACCAAATACCTGCAGAAAAAAATAAATAAAATATATACATCAATTGAATCAGTTTTTTTTTAACCTGTGCTGTCCCACTTCTGGGCAAAGACCTCCGACTACTCCTTCGATCTTTCGCGCGCCCGAATACCTTAATAACCAGTATTATTATTATTTACTTGTTAGCCCATATTGTCCCACTGTTGGGTAAAGGCCTCCCTCCACTCCTTCTAACGATCACGGTTACCCACCTTCTCATTCCAATTCAATCAGTATTACCTTATGAAAAACATATAATTAGATAATTGTACTTACTTTTGTGGCGTAATAAATTATGTTATGTTTAATGAACCTTACTGATCAGCTTTTAGTACAATTACATTTAGAATGTAGCTTTTACTAAATAATTGTTATTATGAAAATTGACTATTAGGTATATATTATTCTGATTGTTCGAAATCACTGAAGCAGAAATCGGTCTGTAATGGTTTTAGGGTTGTTAGTTTTTGGACCATTATAATAGATTCCTGGTTAAATAAATTAACTAGTGTCTTGCCACAGCTTTCCCCGGGTATTTGGAATCTGAAATTTTCGGCTATATTCAAATTTAATATGCAGCATGTATTGTAACATTTCGGATTTCTGCGACCCTTACCAGATGATTGGTCCGCCTTGTCGGAGGCCTCCCAACGCTGAGCCTTTCGGTACGTGGTTGCTACTCTAGAACCTTTCGCAACGAACCAATCGCCACGCAAGACGCACAGGACCGGTCGTTATGGTGACGCTTGCGTTTTTCACCTGAAATGATGGTTATACATTTAAATCGTTCTGTATGGTTGATTTCATCGACGCGTATCGGATCAAAATTCTTAGGGTACTTCCCGTTAACCTAGAATCCTGAAATTTGGCATGAAGTAAGGTCTCATAGCAGAAGTTTAAGAAAAATATGGTAAGTGTAAGTTTGTAGTTACGTCCCAAAAAAATTGCTATTCGGAAAAATTTTCGTAACTGTATTCGGGAATTGAACTGTTGTCATAGTTTAAGTTTGTGTGGAACCCTCAGTGCATGACTCAGACTTGCACTTGTTTCTAATTTTTAATACAGCCACAATTTGCGTCAAGAAACGTCTTCGTTTTCTTCTTTAATAACAATATTTTACCCTATATGTTTGGTGTAAAATACTTTTATCTATACTTATAATAAATATGTAGAGGTGAAAATTCTGTACATTGAAAATATTAAAAAAAAAAAATGGGGTGTTACTAGACACCGAACCCAAAAATGTGATTAAAAAATGTTTGTCTGTTTGTCTGTTTGTTCAGGCATCACGCAAAAACTACCGGTTCGATTACGATGAAACTGGGTATAATTATTCTTTAATATCCTGGGCACCACACTGGGTACTTTTTATCCCGGAAAAGTATATACAATAAAACACAAACTTAATTTTGCGGTTTGATCCCTAGACCCGATTACTGTATCAACCGCAAATAATAAGTTTGTAGGTTATGTCACCCGAAGTGGAGTTCACTAACCTCCCACAGAAGGGGAACCGTGGTACCCCGAATTTAACGCGAGAGAAGCCGCGGGAAAATGCTAGTATATAATAAACTAATACCATCACAGGATTAATTAACAATTACACAAAACTATCGACTAGTGGCTTGCATCTCATATACATTAGTGTATGAGAGTGTATGCACATTAGTAGGTGAATATTGATTCACATCCTGTGGCTATTCGATGTCAGTTCCTAATTAGCGCCATACGTTCAAACGTAAACTATTTATATAACATTTCTGATCATGATTCAATAATTGTTGTAAACACTAACTAGTATCTAGTTTGTATTTGCTTTTCGTCAACGAGGTAAAGGTGCTGTTCCATTGCTACCGACGGATAAAGTTAATGTTGAACTAAAATGTCGATGAATGAGCACATCCCTAATGTCGTCGCGCATAATAGCCCCCGCACTATCATCTTTGACAGTCGAACAGAGACACGCCCTTTTAACGGTATTATACTTTTTGAATAATTTTAAGTTATAATTAAATGTTTTATTTGTTAAAACTAGTTAAAAGTACGTTTTTCTTTGATAGTAAGCTTCACTTTGTATGAGAAAATGTAAGAAGAGTCTTTCACTGTAGCTGTAGTGTGTAAGATTAATTTATGTGTGCTCATGTATCCCAATAATAAGAGTCAATACACTGTATTTACGATTGTACCCTATCATTGACTCAAACGAGCACCTAATAGAGGCACTTGTTTTACTCATTTTCCCGAACTTATCAGTTCATGGCAACCCTGCCATCTAAAATGGGTACCGAGTTCGGTCGCGTGACTTAATTTATCGAGAGACATAAATGAATTATAATACAAGTGATTTTTTTTTGTCTTTGAGAGAATTAATATTTTGGTTAAAATGTGCCGGTCAAATAAAAAAGTGGACGTTTTTATATCGCAAAGTACAGGTTCAAATTCAACTTCTATACCAATAGTGTCTTCTAATAGTAGGTTCTTCATTAGTATCGTGATGTCCATTATTTGCACCTTATTCGGAATTACTGGACTTTACCGCGACGACGTATGTAACGTACGTACGACGACGTACGTGTGACGTTGTATGTTTCTGACGTATGTAACTGCAAATTTACAGTTTTCAGATATTCTCATCTCGTCTCTTCAGAACCTTAAAAGAAGTCGACTGCAAGCACCCGATTCTAAAGCACTCAAGAGCAACCGCTGGTTTTCTTGTCATCTTCCTTTTGAGCCACACATTTCCTAATTCCATGTCTTTATTGTTGGGAACATTAAAAGGCTAATTATGCTGTATTATAATACGAGTACAATAATTTTAAAATGAATTCCAGCTCGTTAAATCTCTTTATTTACAAACTCCACGAAGGCATGGCTTTAACACTACGACTACGCATAGCGTCATGTAAATTTTACGCACCAGTGGAATCGTCCCTTTACATCGACGAGGTGACGGGAGTGACCATGCGAGCTTTTAATTACTGTAAACTGAACTATACGGTGTAAGCAGGAATATTATCTATCACTAACTACTGTCCATTTAGTTAATTTTGATGTTATTTGATAATACAGTGATACAAAGTTAATTAGCCGTATTCCGGATTAAGTAATTACTGTTTAGTAGTGTTACTGAGTTGGAATACATGTGTCGAGTTTTGAATTTGATGTTTGTTTTGGCTGTGTAGTTTGTAATTTTGTTGGTAGGCGTAATGGAACCCATTTGTACTATGTTAGATCGAATACCGCAATAAAAAGTGATTTTGGTAAAAAAGTGAGAAAATCTACTTCTAATGTGTTTATGTGTAATGTAAGTGTGTTTTAACAGATCGGATTTAATTTGAAAAACCAATAGATCAGTATATTTTTATTAGCTAGGAAATCGTGGGTGTAACTGACAAGCAGGGTCGGTTACTGACTATACATAAGTGTCAAAAGCTGTACCCCTAGCCAAGTTGAAAATTTCCAATCGTTAACGTTCGTAGAAAACTTCAAATGTACCGGAATGACGTCATCTCAACGCTCAGTCACGTGGTCAGAACCGAAGAATCAAGGGCGTGGCCAACTCGAGGCGTTCGATGCAAGAAAAACGGTTGTAACTTGGCTAGGGGGGTAGATGAGATGTTCTTTACGTTCTGGTACCACGGTAACTCTTTCGAACAATCCCGTAGCGTACTTTTTATCACTGTCGTACGTTTTTAATTTCAGGTAGACGAAGTCTATGGAGGTTATAGATGTTGTTGTGTTAGTAGCCTGTTGATAAACCTACTGTCAATATGCAAGAAAGATTCTAAAAAATAATTAAGTCATAACGTCCGAGAAAGAACAGAGCAGTGGTAACGATTCGACTTGCGAATTGTGGCTCGTGGATCAAAACCCTTGCAGATACTTTACTTTGCAAGTGTAATTTATTTCATAACCACTGCTCTCAAAACGGTGAAGGAAAACCTCTTGAGGAAACCGGTATGTTTTAGAACAATAAATTCAAAGACATATGACATCCACCAACCCGCACTGGGCCCGACTGATTATTTTATGATCAGTAGATCGTAAACTCATTCCTTTGACTATTATCATCGGTAATGATATACTTGTCGTGTCAAAACTTCAAAGTCTTGCGCATAGACGCCGAGATGCTGGTTGTCGGTTTTCTATCGTTTACATTTTGGGGATGTGCGTTGGAATTACATAATTTAATTTCACCAAGTCCGTTTCATTTTCAAACCACTAGACGTACGGCGTTATAAAATCGGCACACATCAAACCCATACGTACAAGGCGTTTTGGGAATACATTCATTATGCGTACAGCTAAGGAGTGGAATTCCCTGCCTGAGTCTGTGTTTCCTGCTAACTGGTACCTAGGATTTTAAATCAAGAGTGAATAGGTTACTTCTAGGCAAGCGTGCTCCATTGTCGCTCGCCGTCCATCGTCGCATCGTTACAGAGGATGTCACATTCATCATGCGTACAGATAAGGAGTGGAATTCCCTGCCAGAGTCTGTGTTTTCTGATAGCTATAATCTAGGGGTATATAAGTCAAGAGTGAATAGGTTACTTCTAGGCAAGCGTGATCGTCGCCCACATCATCGCTTACCATCAGGTGAGATAGTGGCCATGGGTAGCTCACTGTCCGGCCGTCTGGTAACTGTCCGGATCAAGCCCAAGTCGTCGACGGCGCGCACTGTTCCCGCGCGCCTCAAGGAGTTGTCAGCAACAGCAGGGACCCAGCCGGGTCGAAGCCTACTGGGGCCAGGGTTATCCGAAAGGGCGCTCGAGCCCCGGTATGAAGGCTAGAAGGAACAAGTTGGGTCTTTTAGTCACTAAAAGTCTGACACTATCTCCTGCTCCGCCCAAGAGAGGGGGATGTCAATGCATGATTTTTTCCCACCATAAAAAAAGCCTATCAAAAGTAAAAAGAGATTGAAAACAATATTCAACTAACAGCAGCCAGCCCACGTGATATTAGAAAATTATCCCAAGGGAACATTCTCTTTGAGTAAAAAAGTGCCTATCATGTTTGCTATTCCAAGACATGATCTACTCGTGTACTAATTTCATCGAAATCCATTTAGCCATTCGAGCGTAAAGAACTAACAAACTTACACACACACACACACAAACTATCGCTATTATTTATATTAATACTATTATTGTGATATCAAAAAGTCAAACCTATACGGAAACAAACTAAGTGTCCACGTTCACAGTTTCACCTGTATACGTGACCTGTACCAACATTTCTCAAAGTTTCCTTATCTATATTTACTATACGGACTACAGCAAAGGTACAATAACGCCAGTAATTGATCATTATACCCGCATTATTGCCGCTTATGAGAACACCATCACACCTATGCGAAGATCAAGGAACTCGCAGTATATAGGGTGATGAAATTCGATGTATATAACTTTTTTTTGCCATAATTTTAGGTACTATCAGGGTTAATTTTGTTGATTTTTGATATCCATTTTTAGTTTATTTTCGTTGCGTGTCTTTAGAAACTGTTCCAAGATTAATTTAAAAAAAAAACTATCGTAATTATATATATTTTTTTGTTAACTTGTCATGAAGAACCAAGGGTGATGAAGAGAATTCATCACCCTTGGTTGACTGGTAGAGAATATATAAGGTATTGAGTCCGCCTTTGTGTTGCATGAAGTTTTAATTAATACATATTTTTATCATAGTATTTAATGTCTATCTTGTACCTAGATCATTATGGAGATCGAGCATTCCTCTTTAATTTTTTTGATAGGCTCGCGTTTGACCCCTATCTCACCTGACGACGATGGAGTACATAACTGGGGTACACTTACTTATAACGAGTCAAAGCCACCAAAGACTCGACATCCGACAAAAAATCAACTCTCGGAGTATATAATAAAAAAAAGGCAATTTGTGTCACAAAACACGTGTATTTCGAAACTTTCAAGGGTGTGAAAATTCATATACTTCCCGTTGACCTAGAATCCTGAAATTTGACCTGAAGCAAAGTTGTATAGCTAGCAGTATAGGAAAAAAATCTAAAAACCGTAAATTAATAGTTACGCTAAAAAAAAAAGCTGTATTCATATGTAAGTTTGTATGCACACTTGCCCAGTTTTTTTTTTTATTTCATGGTGTCGGACAATCTACCACAATCAGTTCTAGAGGGTAAAAGAAGTATCCGTCTGAGTTTGCCACCCTGTATAAACTGAATAGTGTATAATAAAAAGCTATAGTTATTACCTTCCTGTATAGAATCGCAGAGAGAATACTAATCGGAAGGGAACGAGTTCAGATGGGCTAATATTCTTTCTACGCAATCAAAAAGTCAACAGCTCACGGTTATGACAATTCACTTTGCATTCATGACGGAAAAACCATTCTGAATTCAATTTACATGCATCTTACGTTAGTAGGTATTATGACATATCCATCGATAGAATTGTCCCTATCTTCATAAGGCGGGGAAAATTCCATCGATGTATATGAGAAAGAAAACTGTGGGTCTGCTGCAAGATGGTATTGTATGAGTATATCGGTTTTTATAGGAGAGCGAAGCATAGATACTAGTTGTTAAATTAACTGACCAAGTTCGAAATACAACACGCAAATCATTGATGTAGCTCAAAAGGCTACCCAACTTAAATGGGACTAGGTGTGACATGTCTGCCGCATGTCTAACGAGTTATAGACCAGTAAAACGCAGGGTTGGTGCCCAGAAACACGTGGCCGCGGCAGACCACAAAGGAGATGACGGGACGAACTGGACGGCTTCCTTAAGAATTGGAATGAGAAAGCAAGAATATTTTAACTTTGGCCGCATTGCCTCTTCATCAAACATCGCGTTGGATTGCGTTAGATGAAGCAATAAGCTTTTAAACCACGCTCGACGTTGACGATAGGCGAGGGGAAAGGATCCTGTTAACGCTATGCAGTCATTCAAACATATTGATGATTAGCTTTTTCCCGCGGCTTCGCTCGCGTAAGTGGGGGGTTATAAAGAGACAAAATGTAGCCTATGTCATTCTCCATACCTTAAACTTTATCTCCACTTAAAAATCACGTCAATTCGTCGCTCCGTTTTGCCGTGAAAGATGGACAAAAAGTGTGTCTGTTGCTGCACATACACTTTCCTGTTTATAATATTAGTATGGATAACATCAATGTCATCATACCTTTAATCCTAAGTCGTACTTTACTTGAAACAAAACATTTCAAGTGGGTTCTTCTACTTCAGAGACAGGTCATTCAACCTCTGATCTGTCAAAACCAGTAACCAGTACTTAAAGCTTTGTTCTACAAAATGACCAAAATTAAACCATTGGTTAAGCCGTAGACAGGTAAACGTTGGTTCAAATGCCGTTGAACTGTTGCGGTTAACCACTGCAAACACTGGCATATTTAACTTGGCTGGGTATGAACTGACCTTTGGTATGCAAAAAGCGCCCGTGCCGCTTAGATGCATGTGGATAGCTGTACACTCGTCCCCTGCGACCGTATACGCAATGTACGGTTAGGATAAAAAGGAAATTAATTTTGTAAGCAGCTGAAGAAATTTTAAAATAAATATAGGTATATATTCAGGGTAGTAAAAACCAGGTCGAATTCTGTATAAAATGAAATTTGAGTTTTTTTTTTTCAACAGTACATAATTCTTAATTTTATTTGTTTGATAACTAGCTAACCCGGCGAACTTCATATCGCCTAATAATCAAAATACGTAGTGGTTACCTTGTAGCTAAAATTGACCGAATGATTACAATTCAAATGGTTAAAAGTCATTCAATGACTCTAGGAGTGAGAGAGCGAGTTAGACTTTGACAATGATTAAAACCACACATGTGTCCTTCAATTACCCTTTACGTTCTAGGATATGTAGGCCTATATGAAGTAAAATATCTGGAATTGAATAAACCTATCTCTGCTACTTTCTACTTTTTTTTTATGGTGTGAAAAAATCATGCATTGACTTCCCCCGCCATTGGGCGGAGCGGGAGATAGTATCAGACTCTTACTGATTAAAAGACCCACCCCGTTCCTTCTAGCCTTCATTCGGGGCTCGAGCGCCCTTTCAGATAACCCTGGCCCCAGTAGTGCTACTTTCTACTCAAAAATCATTTAAGAGAAAAGACATGACTCAACCAATGAAGAAGTTACAGAAAATATCGCTACCCCATCCACTTGATATTCTTTATAAGTGAGACTATCAGTAAAACAATCTAACAAAGTCTTTAGCCGATACTAAAAGCTTTCGTAAACGGCTGCGGAAAATTGGAAAACTCCATAGTTTAGCGCAAAGTCTGCGGTAAGCGATTGATATAAAAAGATTGGGGGAGGAATTTTAATCTAGAGTTAAGAACAATCATTATTTTGTTGTTCTACATTGTGAACGTGCTGTTTTTATACACAAAGGTAAATGTACAGACAATGAATTCTTGAGTTTCTTGAAATTGGGGCATCTTTTGGCACCGGACTGGCAGGTGGTCGCCTCCTTTTGCGAAACAGTAGTGCAGTGCGGATCGAGTCCGAGCTGTCAGCGGTGCTGGGCGGAGCACCGCCGTGCTCTCGTGGGGGCGATCGGTGGCGGAGACCTCTTGCACCGGGCGTTGGTTGGGGCCATGGTCCGGAGCGAGGAAGAGTGGCAGGCGGTGGACTTCTGCGAAGCAGTAATGCTCGCGCGCCTCAAGGAGTTGTCAGCAACAGCAGGGGCCCAGCCAGGTCGAAGCCTACTGGAGCCAGGGTTATCCGAAAGGGAACTCGAGCCCCAGTTTGAAGGCTAGTAGGAACGGGGTGGGCTTTTATTCAGTAAGAGTCTGACACTATCTCCCGCTCCATCAAAGAGCGGGGGTTGTCATTGGATGATTTTTCCCACCATTAAAAAAAGGCGTCGGTGGCGCGTAGTGGTCCACGCGCACTTCAGAGATGTGAGTAAAACCGTGAAGGCCAGCTAGGTTCGTTTCTGAAAGAAAACCCGGGGTTCTGGAACGCTAGGCTGAGAAGGAACATAGAAGTGAGTTTTAGTCATTAACAGTCGGGAAACGCCCTGCTGCTCCACCCTAGACCAATTGAAGTCATTGGATGATTTTCTCAACTTTAAAAAAGGCCAATTTGGGGCCTTCAGGTTTTGGAGTGACACCCACGTATCAGAAGACTCAGCGTTAGAAAACCTTCCACAAGTTAGGCCAATGATCTGTTGAGGATTGCGGGAATTTGATTGATGCTAAACACGTAGGATCAGCCAATGGAGTGACACCTGGTGGGGTTTATGTCCAAAAGTGAACATCTTTCGACTTTCGGCTTAAATGATGAATTTTTGATGAAGGGCCCTTTTGGAACTAGGTAGGTATTTATGTTGTTTAGACTGTCCAAATTCATGTAAGCAATGTTGCAGGTTTTGGCCCGACTTTGCCTATTAATCAAATTGATTATACTTATAAAATGAAATAAATTGAACCATGTTCTAAGTACACGATGTCCTTTAAACTAAACTATAATCCTAACTAGACAAAGAGCAAAATGTGTCGTAATGTTTCTAGATATTTACATATTACTTCAAAACTCAGGCAAAGAGGCAGCGTTTTACGGTATATGATCCTATAAACTCTAGTCTTTCTGCTGGATTGTTCCAAAGAGTTGGAGTGGCCTGTATCTAACGTATTTTGGTTAAAATGATGATGATGGTTCAAAAGAGTCACCGTGGCCCTGGACCGAAAGAGGCAACTGAATAACACAGGGGGATTTTATTAAGTAAAATTCTGACATTCCGTCTCGCTCCACGCAGGGCGGGAGGACTTATTTGACAATTTCCCACCCCTAAAAAATCTGTACAATTCTCAAATCTTTACTTCAATCTATAATGTACCTACGTGTCAGGTGATAAATAATAAAAGTAGAAACAACTAGGGGCCCTGTCGGGCACAGCAACATTATAAACGGTAGGAGAGAGGAAGAGTACTAATGTAAGTAGTTATTAAAATTTTCTTACCTGTATAATTATTATTGATTCTAAATCGTTCGTCTGTTTGCGGTATGTTTAGAATTGTGTAGCGACATCTATGGCGCCACATTAGAACTAAACTACTATAGCACGAAATAATTTTTCGGGCAGTTGCCGAGTTCAGATAAAATATCTGTCTGGCCGGGGATCCTCCCTTTTCATCGGAGGTATATGAGGCTGTATACGCTGTTACGCATACCTCTAAAACTATAAAAGATAGACAATAGAGAAGGTCAGTTTGCCCTGAACCTACATCTTGAATAATTTCTCTAGTTTACATCAAAATTTGTTTACTTGCAGCTAGGCTCAAAATAGATACCTAAAATTAGAATTTTCTATCAACTTGATTGTTGTTTTAACTTTAGGGTCTTCTAGTCTATTTTTGGTTGGAAAGTGATTGATCGTATTAAATTCAAACTTATTTACTAACTTAGTTTACAATACAGTGTTAACTGAATTTGTTTTCAATAAAAGATTTTCCAAGAACGCTTCCAAAAATGGCTTATCTGGTAAAATTACGTAAATGCTTCTCTTACTATCTATTTATAACTCTTCAAATCAAGAATGAACAAGCATCTTCTTGGCTCACTGGTTTGATTCAAATCTCATCGCTTTTCATCAGACGAGATCGAGGTCATAGAGCAGGTTCACCAGGTATTAAAAAAAACATAACACTCTGCCAGTATATGTGCATCTTCTTGGCTTACTGGTAAGATTGCAGATCTCATTGCCTTCCATCAGACGAGATCGAGGTCATAGAGCAGTGTAGGAATAAATAAATGTCTTTTAGTCAGTAAGAGTCTGACACTATCTCCCGCTCCGCCCAAGGGCCCCCCCGCCCCGATATCAAAGCATGATATTTCCCACCATAAAAAAAAACACACAATACTCTGTCAGTAGGTATTTCCTTTTCACGTATAAAGAGTGAACAGGGGCCTAACCATGACGTTTTTTTTTGCAGGAGTGAGAAAGCTTCATAGACGCCCAGGCTGCCTCACAGAAGAGCCAGTCTGGGCAGTGTAATGCTAGAACTACACTGCACACACGTGTGCCACACACGCCGATCTGGGCGCGTCGGTCTCCATACATTTTATATGGAAACTAGACTTGTAGAGCTACACTAGATCCACGCCACGCGACGTCGTTCTCCGTACAAATCAGGCGTGTTACACGTGTGCGTCGGTCTAATGTAGTTCTAGCTTTAGACTCTTACTGACTAAAAGCACACTCCTGCCTTATATTTAAACCACGGACGTGATATCCGTGCCCTTGTTTGATTGTTATACATTATTTGCTTTTGGGCAACTCCACGTGCAAGCGTCACTCCAGAGCACCTTTCAGCTATCACGATGAATCCCGACAGAACGGCGCACCGTGCCATGACGTGTTAAAAGGTCTGTCGTTCGAGCGAGAAAGAGCTATGCGTCATAAATAGCTCCATTCTTTAATCAGTTTAGTCTAGTTCACGTTTATGACGGGTCGGTCCATATTTATGGACCACGGCTGGACTCTGAGGCTAGAGGACGTATCCCTGACGCCGCTTGACACGATGGGAACGTAGCGAATACTCGACTTAAATGGATCGAGTTAAGGTTCGTGGTTAGGCATATTGGGCACGCTCTTTCTTTTGTGGACTTTACCCAAGCGAGGTCGAGAATCATGAAAAAAAAAAACAAAATAATCTTCCACTATACTAACGTCACAAAACCGTGAGCTAAGCCCAAGTTTAACGCACAAAGCATCATCCGGTCGCACTTACCTACATACCCACATACATTCCAACAAAATATCATTTTGGTCGTTTATAAAGGATTTTCTGGTTACGTATTCTGAGAGAGGCTTTCGCGCGTCGCCAGTCACCGCCCTTTGTCCTGCATTCGCATACGGTTTTTAGGGTTCCGCTGCCGCATCTGTATTAAAAAAAAACCATAAAAATTGGAACCCTTGTATTAAGCCCAGTCCGTCCGTCTATTTGCCTCTTGGCTGTATCTTTGGAACTACAATAGGTAGATACTTCACAGAATGTGTTACCATGTCCGCTATTACTAAGAAATATTTTATTTACTTTTTCTAATCATTATTATACATGTTTATTCAGCGTTTTTGCTTTCTCTACGCATATTTTGTGCCCATAATTGGCGGGTCGCTTTTTTATATTTTTTTTTTGTTATGGAGCCGATAGGCTCGCGTTTGGCTTCTATCATACCTGGTGGTAAGCGATGATGTGGCCGACGATGGAGCAGGCTTGCCTAGAAGAGTCCTATTCACTCATCACTCTTGACTTAAAGATCCTGCCGCTATACAATACATATTTTTTTTTACCTAAGCGTTACTTAAGCTTTCTATTCGCATATTTTTACCATCGCTAAACCTCAATTTTGTTTGTCGATGACATAAAATCCCTAAAGCCAATTATTCTACAGAATGCTACAGAACCCTTCGTAAGTAAATCCGACTCATTCTTGACCGGTTTTTTATTATGAAAATCAAGGCACTTGCTTACGCCGTGGTAAATAGTGGCGTGTGTCATGCGTAATGTCACCTGCTTACCTGCGGTATTGTTTTTGTGATGAGAATTTACCTTTGTAGGCGGTAGCGTTTGTCGTATTTCGAGTTGGGCTTGAATTACTGGGTAATGGGTTTTGTTCGTGGCTTGAAGATATATAACATAATCGTTGTAGTGTATTAAAATGGTTTTCAACCCTTCAAACCGAATAATAACTTTGTAAATAAAATAATTGTTGAAGCTGCTACGGCGTAGGCGAACAGCTACGCTTGCTACGATTGCTACAAGCGTCATAATTATCTATTAATTGTACGCATTCGGTTGAATGCTGATTTTTTAAGTGCATAGTGATAATTGTACTTAAGTGATGTAATGATATTCTTCGTTTTCATCGTCATGCTTGTTAGTGATCCTAGGCTTTCTACTACTTTTTTTTTCTTTTTTTTGGGGGGGGAAAATATCATGCATTGACATCCCTCGCTCTTGGGCGGAGCGGGAGATAGTGTCAGACTCTTATTGACTAAAAGACCCACCCCGTTCCTTCTTGCCTTCATACCAAACCCTGGCCCCAGTAGGCTTCGACCCGGCTGGGTCCCTGCTGTTGCTGACAACTCCTTGAGGCGCGGGAACAGTGCTCGCCGTCTTTCTTTTTTACCTGTGAGTATCTGTAATTGGCTTAATGCCTCATAAACAATTGTTATGTTTGTTTCTGGTCTTCCTACGATTAAATAAATAAATACATAATTTTTTTTTTTTTTTTCGATGGGAAAAATCATCTTATGACAACCCCCGCTCTTGGGCGGAGCGGGAGACAGTGTCAGACTCTTACTGACTAAAAAACCCATCCCGTTCCTTCAAGCCTTCATACCGGGGCTCGAGCGCCCTTTCGGATAACCCTGGCCCCAGTAGGCTTCGACCCGGCTGGGCCCCTGCTGTTGCTGACAACTCCTTGAGGCGCGCGAGAACAGCGCGCGCCGTCGACGACTTGGGCTTGGTCCGGACTGTTACCGGACGGCCGGATAGCGAGCTACCCATTGCTCACTGTCCGAATAAATACATAATCGTTTCTGTTCCATCGTGTTATACGTTACACGAGTTATGAGTCGGATTTTTCAGGTTATTTCTCTAAATAAATCAAAATCGGGGTTTGACTGTTATAGTTTTACCATTACAAAAGTAACACAACAATAAAATGTAATGATGAAAGTATAGATCATTTTACTTGATGAACTGGGTACTTAAATGTGTAAAACGATGTCAAATCTTCACTTACGAAAATCCCCCGTAATGGAAAATCTAATCTGAATAAAGGTCACAATTTCAATTTGGTTTTTTATCATCAAGATTTTCCTGTTCCATCTCCATCTTGCTTGGTGATCTCTTAAAATACAAACTCATTTGTTTGACTACATTCAAATGGAAAGCGATGGCAAGTTCATGGCAAAGTAGGTATTTTTATTCAAAATCTTCCTTTGCAACTTTACTCAAAAGAAAAAAATGGTTCGTTGAATTTGTTTTCCAATGATCTTACAGCGGGTACTTTTTGTTGAACCGAAGTTTTTTGAATGTTTTATAATTATGAGGAGAGAAGAGAAATACGTTGAAGTTTGGGACTAAGTTAATTGAAGATTCTTTGAAAAAGAAGATGTAGAGATTTTAAAGACTTAAACATTTTAATCCTAGCCTTTTTTTCGCCTTTGAGACAAAGGTGAGAAAAATAATTGCGTGGGCTAGGTGCGGTCTTAACAAATTCTTTGTTTTTCTCAAGTTAAACAAAGAATTTAACTGTAGCTGCTCCATTATGTCGGATTGTTTGACGCTAATAACAGGAGAGTTTTGAGGGCTTCATAAAAAAGCTTGAATCTGTTATTATTAGGTTTCTTCTGTTGGTACTTGTTTCTTTGTTTTTTAATTGTTTCATTACTTACTCGTTGGCTGGTACATTTTTTGTATAATGTGAAGTGAAGGCATGGTAGCGTTTGAAAGGCCGTGAGTTTATTTTAATTTTTATTGCCCGTTATTATTTTATCTGTTGGCTGGAGGTGCCGATCATCATTGAAGCTCTGTCCAGGGACAGTGTATCGAGTGTGCTGGGTATCAAACAATAATAATAATAAGATTTATTTTCTCGCCACAATACACAATGATTACAGTTTCTAGGGTAAAAGTAGGTACAATAAACATATTGTGGGAGACTGGTGCCTAAACTAGGCTTGGGGCCTGTATTTCAGGACACCAGGACTCCACCCTTAGGTTTTGTTAACATTTTTATATTGCCTTATGCTCTGAGAAACAGTTGTCGCGATTAACAATTTTTATGTTAGAAATTCTATATTCTATATAGTGTTAGTACGGTTAGTATTGTGTGGGAATATTTGAGAGTGTATGGAGTGTGTGTGTCTGTAAGAGTGTGTTTTCGTATAGTGATTGAGCATGTGGAACTTAGTAGTATGTGTAATTTACTCTACTTATAACCTTAACTACACCGGGACATCTAGGATTTTTTCAGTCTCCAGGTAGTTTAGTTGTTGAATCCAAACTGTCAGTTTCATTTTGCATTTAATCTTGTTAAGGTCATAAATAGGTATATAATAAACAAACTATTCCAGATCATACAACTGATTTATTAAGATGCAAGCTTTAGGTTTTCACTTCACAGAACGAGCCGTGAGACAGTCCCCGAGAAAAGATGTTGTTCGCACGGCTGCTAATATAGGAAAGAGCACCGCACCTCTGTGGTCGGCACTTTAATCCATTCGGTTCGTGCAAACGTTAGAATAGATTCTGTCAAATTGACATGTGTCACATAGTTCGTTTGTGTCTGTTTCTATTGACTTCACTGACATACCTAACCTATACTGTCAAATACTGGGCAAAGATCTCCCTCCATGTCCCCAGCCCTGGACCTCTTTTTCTCAATTCCTAACCTCCTAGTGGTTTCACATTTTCTTTCGCTCATCTCGCGATTCCAAGCCATGAATTTTATGTTTGCAACTACATAGGTTAATACATCTGATTAGATGAGTGTAAATTCAGTAATGCCGACCCAGTGGCCACGGACATGATTTACGCCAGGCAGCTTAACCCCAGGCTTTGTTCGAAGTTTGTGCTATTTATTTTATCACGACAATGTACGTAAATAAAGACTAAGTTACAAACCCTTTCATAGAGTCAATATCAAACAGGTAAAGAAATATTTTCATCTATAGATTATTTTTTAGTGGTTCCCACATAAAGTTTTATGTGACGCAATATGCAACTTTATTGATTGAATTAGGTATACAACCTTAGCGCGAAGGATCGCCAAACTTAAGTGGCAATGGGCAGGGCATATTGCACGCAGAACAGATGGTCGATGGGGACGAAAGGTTCTGGAGTGGCGACCACGTACCGGAAGACGCAGCGTTGGACGGCTTCCAACAAGGTGGACCGATGACCTGGTTAGAGTCGTGGGAATCCGATGGATGCGTGATGCACAGGACCGGTCTTTGTGGCGACGCTTGGGGGAGGCCTATGTCCAACAGTGGACGTCTTTCCATGATGATGATGATGATGATACAACTCCTTAAAAAAATCAGGTGTGTTTCATTTTCTTCTGTCTTCAAGTCAAGATAAGAGAAAATTTTACATAAGTGATCGATTATTATCATTATCTTTCTAACCACAAGACTTACTAAAACTGGACTACTGGATTTATTCCCAAGCATTCCGTATCGGTCGGTTCTACGCTTGCGCACCCAGTGTACTTCCGCGGCTCTCATTAATTCATCAGGCCACCTTACGCCCTTTTGAAACTGTGTTTGTCACTGGTCATGCAGGTCAATTTTTCAAAAACATGCACCGCACCGACCATCTTTATATTGAGAAAAATATGCTCTGCCATTTTGGAAATCCATTAGGCTATGTCGGCTATATTGATTCTCATGCGGATCTCAACTTCTGATGCCCTTTCCATTTACGGATTTATGAGCAACTGAAAAAACACGCTTGAATTTTAGTCAGCAAAAGTCTGTCACTTCCTTTTGCTCTATCCAGAGTGGGAGATGTACCTATTTGATGATTTCCCATTTCAATAAAAAAAAAACCCTCTCCATTACTGTTAGCATGTTTATTATGTCTCATTAATTGATAAAGAGATTGGAGGATAATATGGAATCAACAGATGTACTTCAGTGGGGAAGGGTTGCTAGAGAGGATAACAGAAGAGAGGAGGCCTATGCCAATAGGCACGTTGAACTAAGAGACATCTTGTAAAATCAGTAAGTTAAAGTGCAAGATAAAGGGCTTATTGGCTTAACAAACTACGTATATTAACTATAAATACTTTTATACTAAACCTTACTATGTCATCATCATCAGCATCATCACAAAGACACAAAATACACTCAGGTGTCGAAGCTTTACATCGTTGTCATCAGGAAATGTGCCCAGAAGACTGGCGAAGAACGAGCTTTCTGGGCCTCAAGTCTGCTAATACAATAGTGTCAGAATGGTCTATCATTGATTTCATAATTGTTGATTTTGACAAGTTTTGGTAATCCATTAATGTAATGGCGTCATTATGATTTTCCGATGGTCAACCACTGACACTCCATTGAAAGAAATGGCATAGAATTGTAATCTTGTACAGAATGATAAATGAATATCTCACGAATGTGGTAATCTGCAAACATTTTGACAGTTCCTTTGATCAGTGACCTGCCAATACGAAGTCATTGCGCAATTAGTGCTTTTAATAAGCTCGACATTGTCATTCTACCACAATTCTATTACAAGACCATTGACCGATCAATGATCGATCATTATGAATTACCAGATTACAAACTTTTAGCAAAATGACAATGGCATCGTGTTGGAATGACGTATTTATAAAAATAGCAGACTTAGGCCCCTAGTCACGCAAAGTGTCGATCAGTCCCCCTCATAACCCAAGCGTTGCGACCCCATACGGCTCAAAACTGTAATTACCAATAGGGTTTACAGTACCAGATAAATGTTTGATTGAATTATAATAGACATCTCCTTTCAAAACGTAGGTACAACTAAATAAAGTCTAAAATGTAGTTAGTATGTGGTAGGTACTGGCTAGCGAGGTGGTCGACAAGTGTCGTGTTTAAATGCGCCACCGACCGTGGCTGGCGTGATTTCTTCAGTAAACTACTCACGTAAAACTCTGCCCAACACCTGCACACAAATGCTGCGTAGCAAAGTAGGAGGGGTAGCGGGCTGATGAAGATTATACGTTTTGGTTTTCTTGCACGATATTACTTATTGCACTGTGCGATAGTGTTTTACTGATAAAGAAAAACATTTGTTTAATTAACAAATCATATTCGAAACACGAGTATACTGCGCTTCAAAACGCAAATCGTTGACGTAGATCAAAAATCTGTGCAACCGGTAATGAAAACAAGAAGAAAAAGAAGGTGTTTTCAATGAAAAACAACAATGTTAATATACGATTTCTGAATTTTTAAGTTAGTATGACGTTATAATCTTGAGCCTTGTTGACTAATATTATTAGTTAGTTATGTTTACGTCATAATGATATTTTTTCTTATGTTTTTAGATAATCTGTGATATATATTGCATATTTCATTATGGACAAAAACATCGAACAAAGAAGGCTTTAGGTGACCTCGTTGAAAGAGAGAGATAGTTGCTGAACTTTTTGTGTCTCACAAATCCATCCGTATCACTTGAGTATGAAACATGTTCCCATTTGACTAATTCCAAACGATCTGAATTTTCTCTATGCTATAATGAATCGATTTTAACCCAACAATCTTGAAACACATTATTAGTGTTGGCGAGACGTGATGAAGTTGAAATCATGTTGACTATTTTATTTGGCTATCACGGTGTTGTGCACTTGCCGGAAGGCAAAATGGCAAATAAAGAATATTGTTTGAATATTAAATACGGCATTTGAGAAAACAGATAAAATAAGTGTGGAATAATAACTAACATTTTGTGTGTTATTGACCTTTACCATAACCAATAGATAAGTCTACACACATGTTATTGATTAAAATTTAAGTTCTTATACAACTATAATACAATTGTCATAAATACAAAAAAATACTCAAGTATCAAAACTTTTTTTTCCTACTATTTCAGTAATACCACATTCAAAATTTTTGGTTTTAACCTCATTTTCTCAGGTCACACTTTCATTAAACGGACTCTTGTCATTGGATTAATGATGTCTGAATGAATAAAAAAAGTTAGAAATAAACATTTCGAACGGAAAATAACTTACAACTTGGACCAAACAGTATTGTTGTACCTGTATTACATTTTATGTTTACGATTGTGTCCGGGCGCGGCCGTCCGAAGATGCATAGTTATGTTACTACTATCTGAACGCTCCGAGGAAAATCCTAGAGTTTTGCTGCAAAATACTTTTTTTACTTTTCAAGTAAATGTACTTTCGTCTTCAGGGGAACATTTTCGATGTAGTCTGATTTGTTGTGGCGTAATATTGGTCTCCAGTGAGTTCATCTTTAACTTATGGACCAAAGTTAGCATTTTGTTTATTTTTATTTTTGTATTTGTCGACGTTCTCGTTGTATAAGGGACGTTTAGGATTTGTTTCTAGAGCTTACAGGAAGCGGGATGAAAAATAGAGCACTAACGTGTCTATATCTAATAACTGGACAAGTTATTTTGTCAATGATATTTTTACCATTTCTTTTATAGTACCAGATAATACCAAATTCCTAATCTACCACATTTATTTGTCACTTAAACTCGTCGATGGCATTCTAACAACCGATTGCCTTTGTCGCTATTAAGCGTCGTTGGCGTTCAAAGTGTAATGAATATTATTAAAAAAAAAATTCACAAATTGCAGCCCAAAACAGTGCCATAAAACTGTGACTTTCTGAAGCCTACTTCTTGGTAACGCCCAGGTTAATAGATTTTTTTTTTCGACGAGAAAATCATCCAATGACACCCCCCGTTCTTGGGCCGAGCGGGAGATAGTGTCAGACTATTACTGACTTAAAACCATTCTTGTTCCTTCGTTGCCTTTCGTACCGGGGCCGAATCTCCTTTTTAGAAGCAGATCCTTGGCTCCAGTAGGCTTCGACCCTGCTAGGCCTCTACGGTTTGCTGACAAGATCTGAGGCGCGCGTGTCAACGTCTTGGGCTCAGTCCGGACGGTTACCGGATGGTCGGATGGCGAGCTACCCAGGTTAGAAAAAAAAAAATGTTTATTATATGGTAGATTCATGAACAACTTTATCAACTCTTGATGTTTTCGTGTGATTAATACTTTTGTCTAAAAAAAATATTTTGCAATTTCGCAACTTTTCCCTGTTCCTTCGAAACGGTTTGGATCTTTAGAAACATTTTTATACATAAAAATTGGGGGTTGAAATTCTGCAAAGTAAATATAGCATAAATAAATCTATTAATATTTCGCCGAGAAAGTGGATTTAAAGGTCAGCGGGACTCTGTTCGGACGCAGCTGGCCGCAATTAAATGCACAAATACTCGTACTGCCGCCTAGGGTACGATGTGTTGTGTATATTTAATTTCAGCCAGAGGTCCAAAGAACTATACCTAAGCCTAAGTACCGTAATTGGAGACACAATAGAAAGACAACGAGAGAGCGAACGCCGTCGTTCGCTTGGGATTTAATGAATTAAATGATATCGAACCAATAAACTGCAGCCATATCTCACGACAACACACAATACCTCCAGCGACACAAATAGGTGCCATAACTCGCTGTTCCACTAATTAATTCACATATCTTTCGGCAGCTTCACACCAGCGCCACAATTAACACCGCATTCTGACAGCCTTGACAGTAATATATCACAGGACTATTCATTAATTATTATCTACTGCGGAATGTGGGAAACTATTTTCACATCGAAGTAAATAAATAACTTACATATTAAGATGTTGGGTGATTATTCTGATTCAACTATGCAGCGTGAGATGTTACTTAAAAAGAGCTGCCATCAACCGGCCGTAAACCAAAATTTCAACAAAGCATCTATATTCTGTAGTGCCCCAGCAGGGTCGAACCTGAAAAGGCCTAGTAGGGTCGAAGCCGTAGGGATCCAGCAGGGTCGAAGCCGTAAAGGCCCAGCTGGGTCGAAGCCCACTGAGGCCAAGGGTCTGCTTCTGAAAGGAAGACTCGGCCCCGGTACGAAAGGCAACGAAGGAACCGAAGTGCGTTTTTAGTCAGTAAAAGTCTGACACTATCTCCCCCTACGCCCAAGAGCGGGGGATGTCATTGGATGATTTTCTCACCGAAAAAAAAGATCTTAAGTAATTATATTTGAGAGTCATATTTAGCGAATGAGTATTGCGTATCTTTTTGAGTATGCGCAATAGTCTGGAATGTTATTGAAAGATTTACCCAACTAAACAAAACATCCATTTATATTATACATTTTCTGTCGGCCAATAGTCACTCGAATTGCGATGGAAAGAGCCAGAGTTTCCTTACGTGATCGTATCAGAAATGAAAATATCCGCAGGAAAACCAAGGTCGACACAGTCCGAAAAATCACCAAACTAAAGTGTCAGGTCAGGGGGCCGAAAGTGGGGACGCAGCGTTGGAAGACCTCCCCCACAAGGCGGACCGATAGCCTAGTGAGAGTCGCAGTAGTACGATGGATGCAAGACGCATAGAACAGTTCGTTAATTGTGGCGATACCTGGGGGAGGCCTATGTCCAATAGTGGACGTCTTTTGACTGAAATTTTGATGGTGATTTTCTATCGTAATATTTTGCTGTCAGTAAAAGTCTGACATTCCCTCTTACTTCAACCCGAGCGAGAAATGTTATTTGATGATTTCTCACATAAAAAACTGCGGCGACTTGCCACGTAGTGCTACGACACTGTGTTATTCAGGCGTTGCATCGTCAAATCAGTCTTCAAACAAAGGGTTTTGTGAAGATGACCACCGAGAGAGAAGAGCAGGAGAAATCATTAAAATTATATTTACCAATCTCAAAAAAAAAAAACTGTGGTAAATTATTTATTTACAAGCACTTAGTTTGTACAACGTTACAAAGGATGTCACATCCATTATGCGTACAGATAAAGAGTGGAATTCCCTACCCGAGTCTGTCTCCTGATAGCTACAAACCTAGGGGTCTTTAAGTAAAGAGTGATTAGGTTACTTAGAGCCTATCTATAATAAAAAAAGGTCCAAGGCGTTGTTAAATAGAAACTTATGAACTAGACTACTACTAAATTTAAAAAAAAAAAAACAGAAATAACCTAATAATAAATCCATATACATTGAACAAAATTAAAATACTATCTAAGTTTATGTGGCCAGGCTCTAAGACAGTTTGAATAATAATGTCATAGAGAGTAGATTATTATTATATCTTGTAAGGTTAAAATTGCTTTATGATGGCGTTAAAGTCTAAAGAGTATTTTATTAAGACGTATAGTAATACAATTGTGAAATAAATTAAGTCATTAAACTTAGATACTGAATGTAACTATATTTTTTACTAACTTGTGTCGCGACTTTGTCTGTCTTAGACTCATTAAATAGCACAATGCCATTTGGTTAACAATTTCAAGAACTTTTTTGCTCGGAAGTTTAATTTATTCCTAAGTTAAAAGTAGATAAATTAATCCTTATAACATCAGATATATAACAGTGAAAGCCCTATCAAAATTAGTAAAACCGCTTCAGAGATTAGCCGGAACAAACTGAAAGACAGATAGATAGAGCAGTCTTAAGAATTTAGTTAAAATATATTATTTTGATATTACAAACAGAACATAAATATAAGTACTTTAGAAGGCTTAATTTTTATGCCAAAAAGCTGTGGTAATAGTAATTTAATTTCAAGTCATTTCCGACAAAAGATGTCGACGGTTGGCTAAATTAACCCTCGGGCGTTATCACATTGATCAGAACTGTACTTTTCACATCTAACATACCACGTTATCCTCACCAAGACATCGGTCCTTGTGGTAAGCTGCGCACATGTTGTGTCTTTCGGTACCTGGTTTCCACTCCAGAAACTATTTGACCTTTTTTTAGAGCTTGTTAAAAATATTCTAATATTTTTAAGGCTACGTAACCAAAGCGGACAAAACATTTTCAAGAAAAAAAACTTTGAGAACAAGAAAAAAAAATACACAAACAAAGATTTCAAAGAAAGATAAAAAAAACTATTTTTTTATTTTATTAACCAAGAAGGAGATCCTTCACTATCTGTCTGCCACAAGGGTGTATTATTTTCAACTGAAAAAGGGTACCCAGGTAGAATTTTCTCAGAATAAGCTACCCGCAACCGTGGCGATATAGTAAGGAAAGTTTCATACGACTTCATTTATATTACCCTCGGGAATTGAACATGATATAGACTTTGTCACTGACTATTAACTCAGGACATGTTATATTAGAAATGAATTGGCAAATGTTAATATCGGTGGCACATGTATACCTAATAATTTGTCTGGCTGAAAGTAAATATTCGTACAATCATGTGTATAATTTACATCGTAAAAGTAAACTAATGTGGAAGAGTTTTTTGACGCCATATTTTAGTTTGATTTTAGTTAGTTGTATTTAGCGTAGGGTTTTTTTTTTAATTTACTGTAATTATAGTTTTTAGTTGTGTATATAATAAGTTAAATTGATTTAAACTTAATAAAGAAATAAATACTTAAAAAAAATGTGCTAGTTCTAGTATTATATACCTATCAATGCGATAGTCTATATATCCATAATTATGTTTGTGATAGGTGATGAATGAATTTGAATAATATTAACACAGGTAAATCTTCACCCTACGGAATAAGTTATCATGGTCCTAGACCGCAAAGGGCTACTGAAGGGATAGGGTTTTTTTTCTAGCATGTATTCTGCCGCTGACTTGGTGGTCTGCGCAATTTTTTTCATCATTTGTTTCGTTTACATACTTTTGCATTTGCATTCTGTCGTGTCCTCATCTTGGACAAATATTTACTTAAAAACTAAGCTCGAAAACTACGCGAGTCCAACTCAGACACATTTTTTTTAAATACTTTTTTTATATTTTTTATTTATGATTATTTTGTAGGAATAGGGGTTCTGGCGCCTCAAGGAGTTGTCAGCAACAGCAGAGACCCAGCCGGGTCGAAGCCTACTGGGGCCAGGGTTATCCGAAAGGGAGCTCGAGCCCCGGTATGAAGGTTAGAAGGAACGGGGTAGGTGTTTTAGTCAGTAAGAGTCTGACACTATCTCCCGCTCCGCCCAAGAGTGGGGGTTGTCATTGGATGATTTTTTCTTACCAAAAAAAAGAGGGGTTTTGGTCAGTAAAAGTCTGACACCCTCTGTCGCTCCACCCAGAGCGAGAGAAGTTCTTTAATGATTTCCCACCCCACAAAAAAATGGAAGATCTTGGTCTCATTTAGGGCTGACATGATATTTTTATCCCAATACTTGTTACTCTACAATAACTTTTAACGCTATCGCAGGCCGAACTGCGTACAAATTGTAGTTTAAAATTAAACATTACTGAATATTTATTACCATATTTTCTAGTTAATTACGTAGACAGATGGTTTTATTTGACAAACCTTAAATATATATTAATTAGGTACTATTAACGATTTATGTTCACTTTATCAAAGCTGTACAACATTTACGTACCTATAAATAGATCGTACCTATATGTAAATATAATTAAGATTTAACATATACAGAGGTAAATAAACATTTGATGTTATATTTAAAGGTACAAGTAATTAAATGGGACGGAGACCTCATTTGTGAAGAATGAACACAGATATCCAATAGGTACAGATTAGGGTTGTAGGTGACGAAGGTTTTATGTTATAGCAGAGGCGGAAAAGCTGAAAAAAAAAATGAATTAAAATACTACTAATAATATAATACTCGTATTTTTTTAGTCGACTAATATTTGATTCTAGAAATGACGTACGAGTTTAAAACGTCAGATTCTACAATTGTGGTTGGCGATTGAACACTCTTGCTTAGAAGTAAGTAACCTATTCATTCTTGGCTTAAAGACTCCTGGGTTGTCAACAGTCAAAGTCAACAGGAAAAACAAACTGCAACAGGGAACTCCACTCCATAACTGAATGCACAATTAATGTGTTCCCAAAACGTTTGGTGAATTCCGCATACAGATGCGGAGGCGAACTTCCGTTACAACCCTAGTACAGACTTACGAAGCG
Organism: Mythimna albipuncta; assembly: GCA_929112965.1. Classification (NCBI taxonomy): domain Eukaryota; kingdom Metazoa; phylum Arthropoda; class Insecta; order Lepidoptera; family Noctuidae; genus Mythimna; species Mythimna albipuncta. The sequence continues at coordinate 9,019,979 of OV815973.1, forward strand.
AGTTTGCAACAAATTGGAGAGTGCTCTGTATGTGTCAAGTAGCCCTGCCGTTCACAGCCATTCGAGATTTTTCTCCTCAACATTATCTTAATGATGTCTCTTAATTTTCTGTTTTTTTTATTTATGTTTTGGTTGTCACTTCTCATCGCTGTTCGTGTCTCTTAGAAGCTTGTGGCAATTGAAAATTTGTCATCGTTATTGGATGATTGTTTATATGTCGCAGGTTTTTCATAAAATTTGGTTTTTGATAAAAAACCTAGGTTTTTGATGAAAAACCGGAAGATGACCCATTTTAACTCTTTGAATGTCGTAATTAGAAACACAATAGAAAGACAATTACCTTATGTCGGACTGTGTAACATAAGACATTCGAAAGGTTAAACTCAATTTTATCATAAACCTGTAACAATCCAGATTTTTTATCAAAAACCGGAACTAGTTTGGGTTTATGATGAAGTTCTTGTCAAAATCACGGGTTTGCTTTGTTTTATGACCAAGCAATTTAAATAAAATAAATTAATCAATTCATCATCATTTGCAACTTAGTAGAAAGAAAACAATTATTTTTTTATCAAAATTTTACATTCATGATTCAATCAATATTCTTCTTCTTGAATCCAATTATGAAATGAAATGTTTCAATTTCACATGATTTGATAAGCCGTGAAAATTAAATTTCATAAATATTGAATACGACTAAACCGATTCAAAATAAAAATTAATAAAAAAACTGGTTTTTGATGAAAAATCTTCTGGTTTTTCATCAAAAACCTAATTTTATGAAAAACCTGCGACATATATTTTTTCTTGTCCTATTGATACAGAAAAGAAAATAATCCCGCTGTGTTTTCAATACTTTTCTTAGGGCACATACATATTTGTACTATTAATAATAGAAACCAGCAAAGCAAGAAGTTTGACAATATCAGAATTAAAGGATACCGTTACTCAACCCAAAAGTCTAAATAAAAGGCGCAAACAGCATAAATGAATAGGCTTATTGTATATTCTTGCCAGTTTATTCGGAGTACTTTCTCTAATACCCCAGATTTCAGCCTCGGGGGAGGCAAGCCCTAAGCTTCTTTGATTACGCTCATATATATTAGGACATTCGCTGTGATTCGAGCGATGAGCGAAATTGAACTCTACGAATATATATTTTTATGTTATGATGAAAAAAATCGTTTTAATAATGTCACATTTTCAATATACTTCATGTTGAGTTGTTGCGTTATTCCTTTGTGTTTGGATGTAATTTTAGAAAATTGTTTTATAATAAATTGCTACCTACAATTTTAATATGAACTGTTCGTTTTTGTAATTATTTATGTTTCGAGTGGTCATAATAACGCCCATGCTCTTTTGTTTACAACAATACCAAGCTAATGAACCATGTAAAGTATGTTTTCACATAATTTCAAATTCATTATAATGGAATTAATTTAAATGCAGCATAACTAATGGTAGAAATTATGTAGTTTATTATATTTAATTAGATTTTAATGCCATGTTCAACAAAGATTTTGATAATGATTTTAGCATTATTTCACTTTGTTGTTGTCTAAATTCGCTTAGGCATTTTTTTGTTTAAACATTGGACCTGTTATTAATTCATTAAACCGCAAGCGAACGCCGGCGTTCGCGCACTATTGTCTTTCTATTGAGTCTGTAATTTCCACGATTGAAAGGTTAAATGTTCGTGGAAATCAAGTGAAAGATGTTGTGAAATCTGTATTTCAAAAATGCACATCAAAATCTGCATACAACACGAATAGCAATAGCAAAAAACCAATAGTGAGTGCCGTAAAAACATTTGTCACACAAAATTTATTAGCTTTGGGAACAGTTATTGTCTACTCGGGCGCCGAGTGACTTTATCATGCGTTCACACGCGCGTTTGACTTACGCCGTAAGTTTGATTTAATATTTAAACGACGCGAAATGGGGTTCGATTCGCAAAATGGGTGAATTTTCGCAAAAGTGTTCGAATTTTCGCAAAGTTAGATCACGTATGACACGTAACGCCAAAGCTACTCTCCTCCTAACTTTATCGGGATTGGATTGGTATTGAGTGTCGCTCTTAATAACGTTGCATTTCGCAAAGCAAGCGTGTTTTGTTTTTATAAGTCTGGAACGAGCTCAGGGAATAAAAGCTGCAGTGATTGGAAATAAAATAATAGAATGATAATTTTTGATTGATTAGTGGACTGCCATGCTGTGCTGCTATGTGAAGAATGAGAGAAAATTACTAGTAGTGATGTAGTAGTGCGTGTGTGTGGTAGTAGTGAGTGTAATATCGGTGGTGGCCCAATGGTTTTGACTCATTCTCTTATTTTCGTGGGTTCAACGTGTTCAAATTAAGGTGCTTTACTTTATTTACCTATATTATTTCATCATCACTGTCCCACTACGAAACCGGAATGTCCTAGAAATAAAAATTAGACTTATATGGTCACCAAGAGTAACCAACCCCAATCCGATCCTGGTCACCAACTTAAACTGGATCCACGCGTGTTAGATTCTATATAGTATACGATGTAATTAAATCATGAATTTTAATTTTTCACGAATATTGTTGTGTTACATTTTAGTACGATATGTAGTTAGATATAAATACTAACACGTGTGGATGAGGGCCTATTCACTCATCTTGAGAGAAGGCTTAAGACCCAACAGTGGGAATAAATTAGTAGTCAGCGCGTTCCATCGTCGACCGCATCGTCGCTTGCCATCAGGTGAGATAGCGGTCAAGCGCGAACCTATCAACCATAAAAAAAGATATGTGACACTCGGGGGCTGCCGCGGTAAAGCTATTGCATAGCTTTTTTTATCAACTTATGCAATAGACCTCGCCAACAGCTGCTTAACCTCACCCATCCAAAACCAGACCTCGCCAACAGCTGCTTAACCCCACCCATCTAAAACCAGACCTCGCCAACAGCTGCTTAACCCCACCCATCCAAAATGAGACCTTGCCAACAGCTGCTTATCCCCACCCATTCAATACCAGATCTCGCCTCTGGTTTTGGATGGAAGAGGTTAAGCAGCTGCTTAACCTCTTCCATCCAAAACCAGACCTCGCCAACAGCTGCTTAACCTCTTCCATCAAAAACCAGACCTCGCTAACAGCTGCTTAACCCCACCCATCAAAAACGCCGACAGTTGCTTAACCCCACCCATCCAAACAGAGACCGAATCCAGAAAGAAATTAATTGAAGTTACACTTTTTGAGTGTGGTGACCGATAAGAAAACAAATGAGTGGGGGTTATTTTCGTTACGGAATTTCAGGATTCGATCTCCACGCTCAAGGCCCGCGATAGAAGCTATGCAATAGCTTAAAAAAGTAGTGTACATATATGTTAAGTTTTTTCTTGAGTGGAATCTCATGTCCCACTTTTTTAGGAGACGTCCTGGGCGGCGAGACTCACGACGGTAGGCACAGGCTTGTGGGCAAAGGAGCAATGGGTAGCTAGCATTCTGGTATTCCGGTAAGGACCTAGCCCGTGTCATCGATGTTGCGTAGTGTTCCTCGCACGCCGCATGGAGATTTCAGCAACACCGTAGGGACCCGGTGGGGTCTATACCCGTTACGACCAAGAAAACTTTTAAAAGAGAAACCGTGGTCCTAGAATACACAGAACAATTCAGTTGCTCTGTGTATTCTAGGACCACGGTTTCTTTGTCACGTCTTCTCTCTCTCGCACATAGGTGGATTTTAGTCAGTAAAAGTCTGACACGCCCTCATACTCCACCCTGTAGAAGGAGTAGTCAATTGATGATTTCTTACCTCAAAAAAAAAATCAATTTGTGAAAATATTATTTTTATACATTTATTTATCTCAGGACCCTGAGGTCCTGGACCTTTGGAAGGCGTTCGAGGAGCTGAAACCAACTCGCAGAGACTCTTTTAGACGATTTCAATGGAATGTGGTACCAACTGGTGATTATCCCTGTACGCGCTATTAGTGCATCCAAGACAACCCCCAGTTGATAGCAAACTATTGCGACGCATGGAAAACTAAGATATAAGGCTATGATTTTTGGAGTCTTAATTGAACTAGTTACCAGGAACTATGTTAAGACTGTCGCCCCTGTCTGAACAATGTATAATAATTATTATTATTTATAATTATCCTGTCTGAGGTAGGTAAAATCATGAAATGTGATGAAGAACTCAAAGGATTACTATGGAAGTTAAAAGTTACCTTGAAATGAAAAAGTAAAAAGCAAAGAAGAATTATTTTTCAAAAATCCTGTTTAAGAATATTAATTTCCGAATATTTTGTTTGAAGATTGCCTTTTAATATAACAGTTGTTGGTTTTTCCTAAGGGAAAATAAATAGAATTTTCGTAGAACCTGTGCCAATTACTTACCCTGACTTACACGTGTTTCATGGGGGAAACTAAATAAAGACACGCCAGCTTAAATGAGTGGGTACAGCTGATATTAATAAAGTTAACCAATTTTCTACGATTTCTTTCTCTTTCAGTTTTTAGAGTCTTAACCCAAGTATCATCTTCGATCACTGTGTTATCAAAATAAGAAATAAATAGTACTATGCTATCTCTCTATAGCGCAGTGATGGCCGAGTGGTAACGGCTCCCACTTAATAGTTGTAGGTCCCGAGTTCAAACCTAGCCAGGCGCATTACTTTGTGTAATTCATTTAACTCATTGAATGCCGTAATTAGAGACACAATAGAAAGACAATTGCTTATGTGGAACTGTGTAACTTAAGACATTCGAAATGTTAATCACTACAACTCTCAAAATGGTGAAGGAAAACATTGTGAGGAAACCAGCATGTCCTAGAACCAAAAGTTAGAAGACATGTGACATTCACCAACACGCACTGAGCCCACGTGATGGATTACGGCCCATCCCCTCTCCTACAAAGGAGGCCTGAGTCCCAGCAGTGGGAACATCAAAAGGCTGATTATGCTATGTTATGCTAACTCTTTATTTTTTATATATTTTTTTTTTAAATTATTAAACAACAACATTAGGATACATTCATGTTAATAATGCATTTACATATCAGTACAAACCATTGCGGGTTTAACAGCGGTATGTCAGCAGCGACAATCTCGGCGCCAAAAACATATTTTAACATATTAAATCGTCTCAAAACTTCTGTCCTTACTTTATATATAGTATATATATTATATTAAATATATATGTATGTGTATTTTATCTATAATTATGTTTTTTTTTTAATCTTGTTTTAATACCAAAATTTTCTTTTTGTGCGCCTACCATAATGTCTCTTCACCACCCTAGGTTGACTGGTAGAGAATGCCTAAGGCATTAAGTCCGCCTATGTACTTTTTGTTGCATGAAAATTAAATAAATAAATATTTTTAGGCGAACAGTACTTATATATACATAGTCATCATCAAAATACTTTCTAGATCCCTTTAAATATTATTTTTACATGATAACAATGTATTTGTATCTATTTTTAATAAATTCCAAATGAACCTCCTTCCTTGTTCTTCGTTTCATGTTCCTTTCCTTGTTTTTATTTATCAGTTGATTAAAAACTAAATTACACACACCGTATACTAAAACGAAAACTCCCAACTAAAATATGGCGTCAATAATTTTTTTGTATTACTTCGTCTGACCCGTTACGTTACGTCGGTTAGAGATTTATGTATTGCTATTCAACGTGGCAATGGCGACACTTGTGGGAGGCCTATGTCCAGTTGTGGACGTCATTCGGCTGAAATGATGATGATGAGTATGATCTGTCCTTTTTTTAAGTGGGAAATCATCCAATGACTTCTCCCGCTCTGGTGCGGAGTGGGGACGTGTCAAACTTATACTGACTAAAACCCACTCTAATGTTCCTTCTTTGACTTGTGTTTCAGAATCCCAGGATTTTTTTTTTCTGAAGCAAACCCATACATTATAATAATAATGTAGTAAAACAAAGAATATGGAGAGTTCGTACACCACTAATACACGGTTTTTTTTTTTCACATCACTTCTGTTCTTGTTGGGTTTCTAGAACTGATTAACTGATTTTACTTCCAATTAAATAGTAAATTTCCCTCTAATGATTAGTTAATAAAAATCTTATAGGTGTCACGTATTTTTCTAACACAAACTATATAAAGTCAGTGTCAAAGCTGAACAGAACGTTTTATTTACTTGTTGTTTCTATATTTGTTAAAACCATCTTTGAAGTAGCAAATTAAGCTTTCAAATCGCCCAACACATCTACAACATATCTCAACAAGTCAGCTCCGGTCGTTACTTTTCGTCCCGCCCCTGAACGTCCCCCAGAAATGAAGTTAACGCTGCCAGTATTTCAATTTAAATGCTATACCTAATTCCGCACCCCTTCGCCACAGAGTAGGTAAAAACAGAAGGTTAGTTTCGTGCAAACGCATAGACGTAAATCACATACAGCGAGTGCAAGAGTAGGTACTTACAAAATGATGACTGGTATTTGTTTCGAGACCGTTTTACTTATGCATCTATGTATTTGTGCGTGCTTTTTCGCCTGTTTAAAGCTAGCATACGTGAACCACGCCAGATTTGTACGCAGAACGACGTCGCGTAGCGTAGACCTAATGTAGCTCTACAAGTCTAGTTGCTCAGATCGGCGCACAGCACACGTGGGCGCAGTGTATTTCTACCTTTACAGTGGTCATTCATTGGGAGCATTGTGTCACTTCTTTTCTAGTATTGCATTATAAAATTGTGTCACTTCATTTCTAGTATTGTATTATAAAATTTGATGTGCTGGACAATCTTTGCTGCGATGAATACATTGAAGACATCAATCCTAAGCCTCGGTTGCAGAATTGATTGAAAGAGTTACCGTGGCCCAGAAATTGAGGAGGATTTTAGTTAATAAAAGTCTTACACTCCCTCTTATTCTACTCAGAATTAGAGGAGTAATTTATTTGATAAATTTAGCCCAAACAATAAAAAAAACTGAGTCGTAAAAGTTTCTAGTGAACGTTGAATGAAGTTGACCTTCTGTATCAATTTTGTATCTTTTATGGATGCGTGTGACGAAACAGACGTCTGGTTACATATAGACCGGTCTGGTAGACTAGCTATAGGTGAGTCTGGAAGGACCATGTCTGGCAATTTCGTTAGTGTGTTTTGACTGGGTAATTTAAGGGTTAGGTGATTCCGATTTATGATTGGCTGCCTCTGCAGATAAGTTAGCTTGAGAACTAAGTTTTGTTTAGATAGTAAAGTTTATTCAGCGTTGTTTTTTAATTCATATTTTAGTCTTTATGTGAGCTACTGAATAAAAGTTAGACCTTATATTATTTTTCTAAGGTAGACATCATCCAATGACGCAAGGCGTGTCAGACTATTACTGATTAAAACCACATACCTTCGTTGCCTTGCGTTCCAGAACTCAGGGATTCCATTTCGGACTACCCATGGCCCTCTTAAGCTTCAACCCAGCTGAGCTGATGCCGGGGGCATTGGAGACGGGATCGTTTGGAGGGGAACCGTTTACGAATGGCAGTCTTGGGCGATCTATCAAGTAGTTCGGACGATCCTAACGAATTTACTGGTTCTCTCGGATTAGTTAGAAAAAAAAGACATGTGGCACTCGGGGACTGCCGCGATAAAGCTATTGCATAGCATTTTTATCAACTTATTCAATTATAATTATTTATTTATTATATTTATGCAGTATTTTTTTCCTTTGTTTTTTTTCTTTGATATTAATTGAAGTTACACTTTCACACATTGAATTGAATTTTGATTGATCGTTCACTCATTTGTTTTCTTATCGGTCACCACGCTCAAAAAACAAATGAGTGGGGGGGGTGTTAGGTTATTTTCGTTACGGAATTTCTGGATTCGGTCTCCACGCTCAAGGCCCGCGAAAGGAGCAATGCAATAGCTTAAAAAATAATATTAGTGATATTTGCCAAAGTTTAAGAAATTTTTGCACTTTTAAGTACTAAAAAAGATCTGTTACGGTATTAATTATGATAATAACTTAAATTAAAGCGCCGTAAATAGTTTTCAAATTGGCTTCAAATTATTAAATCTGGAATTTTGCATAAAAAATATAAAAATCTTACTAACTCGAAAATACTGAATATCGATAGAATATTTAGTGGCTTAATTTTATTTTATCTCTATATTCAAATTAAATCCGACTTATTACAACCCCTGTCCAATTATTTAACTAAGACCTACCCAATATAAACTGATAGTTTTGAACTGCACCAATTTAAAATAGAGGGGCTCAGACAATTTGATTTCGAGCCGAAAGTGTCTCGGCACCCTTCGCCATTTGTCGGAGTATTTATTTAAATTGATGCTAATAAAATGTATTACATTGCGTTCTTATTACCGAGCTGGCCTTCAGGCTTTGTATGTACGTAGCAATGTTAGCTATAGATGTGCAATTAAATGAAATAGTCTTTATTGTAAGAATATAATATATTGTATATTATATTGTTTATTTTAAATTTTTGTATTGTGTTGTGTATTGCATTGTTGTTAGAAGTACTAATTAAATAGTAACGAAAACCGAGATAAAAAATAGTTTTTTTTTTTTACTATTTTTAATTATAAAATTACCATTTTTGGGGACGAGACCTTTTTTCATATACTATACTCGCATTAGAAGTTAATACATCTAATTAATACACATAAGGCAGCGAGCGTTCACAGAGGGGATTCTAATCCTGGTTTGGTTTTTCTATTATTTCAGTCTTACAATAATGGAAGCTTTGGAAGACCTACAAGACGAACTGATGAGCTGGTAAAGAAATCCAATCAAGCAATGTACGTCATACGACTGAAATAGTGATGATCAGGTACACAAACCATTGAAGGTTCAAAGCCTTGAGCACAGGCGTAGGGTAACCAGCCTTTTGGGTGTTATACAGGATGCATTTTGGAAAGTGTCCGTAGGAATTGCTTGACTTGATTCCGCCATCGCAATTTTACCATCGGACAACCCGACGTACGGCGAATATCCACCCTTACGTTGTTGAAACCTCCGTCCGGACTAAGCGTTTCGCCTCGTCGTTTATACCGCGTATCTACGTCAATGGACTGGAACAGTTTGCCTGCTGCGGTCTTCCCGTCCGATTATAATTTGGGCGTCACTAAGGCTAGAGTGAATATGCTCTTAATAAACTACTGCGCCTCACCATCAAAGATTACATCGCTACTTACCATCAGGTGGGATCGCAGTCAAGCACTAGTAAAAAAAGGTATGCGAAACAAAGTGTAAAGTCTTGCAAACCTCCGTTAAAAAAGGAGATTCCTCCGACCAGACAGGTTGTTATGTTTGGTCCGGGTAGCGGCTTGATTTCGAGCTGTGGTATTGTGTACTAATTGAATTTTGAGTTTTAATTTCCATGTGGTGTCCGAGAGATCGTTACAGCATAAGTATATTCCCAGCTACACTTAAGAACAAAGAACAAAGGTTCAAAATCAGATAAACTCACGACCAAAATCGAGGTACTGCGGCAATGATTGACGAAACCGTATGATTTATCAAAGCAGATTGTATAAAAACAAGTCCGTTTCATCTATATGTTGTATATAAATCACGCGTATTTTTATGTCGCGCCCTGGAACGGGTCGCTGGGTAAAATATGACCGGTTAAATCCGACACAAAGAATATATGCGAGTCTCCGGACGAACAATAAAACAAAATGGTTCTATTCATTCATAGCTATTTTCTTATATTATCTAAAGAGCTTTTAGATATCTATTGAAAGATATTTTTAGTTAAGGCAAATACACTTAAAATATTTGAAATGGAGCTGATTCGTAGAAATGTTTAGTGTATATTTGATTGAAGTTCTATTTGCATGATAAATAATTCAAGTTTACGTATAGAAATACACAGTCTAGTGCCCAATTATGTTTCTCAGTAGTAAAGAATTTAAATATATGTCTACATACACAACACATAATATAAGTCTATATACATAATCCATATCGGTCCGCACTAAGTGTTTTCTTCGTCGTTTATACCGTGTTCATCGAAGGACTTCGACTGAAACAATTCATTTGCTGCGGTCTTCCCGTTCGATTATAATTCAGGCGATTTTAAGGCTAAAGATGAATAGATGAATAAGCTCTATACACTAGTTCGCTTCACAATCAACGATTGTTTCACTGCTTATCATAAGGTGGGTCGCAGTCAAGCTAGCATTAGTTTATAACATCAAAAGAAAAGAAATATATAGGTATACTTATAGTTTTTTTAGGGGTAGGAATTGTCGTATAACAACTTTTACTCAAGGTACATGAGAAACACTCGGAAAAATTCGGAACTACTATTTAAAGTCCTCGCAATTTTGTTTTTGTCATTATTATTATTTTTGAGTTTACTTAATTATAATGATGTTTGTTCATTATTGTATTTACTTATTTACTTATTATCATTTATATATTTTTTTTATATTTCGTGTGCTTTACAATCAGTAGCGTAGTTAAAGGTGGGCGAAGCGGCTCCTCGCCCATGGCTCGCCCAATGGGGCGTCGCGCAATGCTAGGGCTCTTTAATAACGAGTTTTTTTTTTTGTAACTGATAGGATCACATTTTGACCACTATTTCACCTGATGCTAAGCGTTAATGTTGTCGAACACTGGGTTGCGTTTGTCGCTGCCTCGTTTTGCATTTTATGAAAGAAAATGGCCACGCTCGCGTTAGAATTCTTTTAAAACTGCACTTGAATTTAGTACGAAGTTTGTTACCATCTTAAAATAACTATTATAGGATCTCACCTTGGTTCACACCCATGAAATTCTCGCAAGTTATAGCTCAGGTACTAACCTGGGAAAGATTAGCTTAAAAACCATTATAATGAAAATGACCACGTTTAGTTTTCTATTTTTATATATTTATTGATCATCATCACTAGTATAATTTCCCGGGCCTTGGTACAGGCCATGGTTCGGAGCGAGACCGCCGGATTTTGATCCCGATTTCCGACCACCGTAGACGCGGGCTTGCGGACGGCGAGCAACTGTTCGTGCACTTTTCCCGCTCGCCTCAAGCAGTTGTCAACAGCAGCAGGGGCCCTGCCGGGTCGAAGCCTACTGGGGCCAGGGTTAACCGAAAGGGAAGCTCGGTCCCGGTACAAAAGCAAGAAGGAAAAGGAGTGGGTTTTTAGTCAGTAAAAGTCTGACACTATCTACCACTCCGCCCAAGAGCGGGGGATGTTATTAGATGATTTTCCCACCGGAAAAAAAAACATTATCATTTCAGCTGAAAACGTCTACTGTAGGACATAGGCCTCAAATTTTACAAGAATGACCGGTCACCTCAACACCCTCACTTTATATATTGATAAATTGGATTCAACAAATATTTTTCAATCATATTTCTTACTCAGTTGGCGTCGACTCGGCTTGCAAATCATTCATCAACAATGATATCGTCGATGTCAGTAGGTAATTTAGTTTGAAAATGAAAATGTAACTGAGCGTATGATTACCTGAGTCATAAAATGCGAGAATCGAAAATACGTGTTCCATATTTAATGAAAATCATACTAAAAAAAACTAGGCAAGTGCGAGTCGGACTCAGGCACTGAGAGTTTCGTGCAAACTATAATTCCCGAATGAAGTCTCGAAGATTTTTCCGAATTGCAAAAAAACATTTCTTTTTGTGACGTAGATAACAACAAAAGTATACCCTATCCTATACCTGTGCTATAAGACCTTTTTTGTGCCAAATTTCAGGATTCTGTGTCAACGGGAAGTACCCTATGAATTTCAATCTTTGAGAGTATCAAAATATGCGTTTTTTTGCAACATAAACCGCCGTATCTTTTTTATTTGTTAACTTAGAAGTTTGTTTTCACAGCTTGAAGGGACTGCAGATTTGAGTATATAGTTTTAATTTCAACCCGATACCTTCACACGTTCTCGAGATAAAGGGTCTTGATAGACAGATAGACAGACGGACAGACAACAGAGTGATCCTATAAGGGTTCCGTACTTTCGTTTTTTCCTTTTGAGGTACGGAACCCTAGAAACGAAAGTTTTGTGAGTGTGTGTATTTAATCTTAGTTTTAGTATATATGAAACGTGAAACACCCGTCTAGTTTTTTATGTAAAGTATCTATGTACAAGATTTCATAACTGTATCTTAAAAAATCACAAAGTTATAAACTTGTTATGTCAGCAGAAATACGTCGTCATCAGGCCATTCAGGCGACTGAGGGGTTGTTATGCTCTTGCACCCAGCTGTTTGCTGGCGCCTAATACCCGCTATGACCTGCCGTGACCTGTGTTGTACTTAGTGTCCGTGGTGTCCAACTTGTGACCTTTTTCTTTTTAAATATTTTGGGAAAAAATATAACATGATGTAAAAATGATTGGAATCGACTATAGGTATTCAGGTTCCGTATATACTAAAAAAAATACAACCAAATTGAGAACTTCTCCTTTTTTTTGAAGTCGGTTAAAAATAAAGTTGTATAACTGTTTTCGATAAGTGGGTTATCCAACATTAAAAGTTTATTGTTCAATTCGAACTAGTACGAGTAGTAGTGAGATTAGCATGTTCAAAAAAACTCTTCAACTATGTTATTATTATTAATTAGCTTGCATTTCAATTCAATTCAATTCAATTCTTTATTGCTATATCACATGTGTTACATAGGATGACAAAATATTTATATAAGTGCACATGGACCCTGTCGGGCACAGCAATGTCATACATGAAGTAGGTAGAAATACAATTAAAAAAAAATCGGATATAAAAATCAAATCAAATAAAAAGTACAATAATAAGTAATAAGATAAAAATAAAAATAATAATAAAATGTCAAAAATAAAAAAATCATGTCATAAATTTCAAAGTCAATTCCTTCATAATAAAAATAAATTCATTTTAAATGTCAAAATAAATTAATTACAAATAGCAAAAAAATAGTAATAATAATAATAATACGAATGTCAAATAGTAAATTATTACAATGTCAAAATAAATTCATAACAAATGTCAATAAAAATGAAATCATAACAAAAGTCAAAAGGGAGAAAAATGATAATATCAAAAATAAAATAAAAATCAAAAAGTAAATTATTACAGTCTCAAAATAAATTCATAACAAATGTCAAAAAATAAATAAAATCATAACAAATGTCAAAAAAAAATAAAAAAATATTATAATGTCAAAAAATTAAATAAAAATCATTGCAGATGTCGAAATAAGCATTTAGTTTGGTATTACAGAGATCCGTTTGCTTAAGGAACCTTAGGTATTATGGTCCCCGAATAGGTAGTCGTTTCAGCAATTCTCGTGGTTGACGCGATGAGTCGTGTTTCACGCGCGCCTCAAAGAGATGTCAGCAAAACTACGACTACGAGCATTGCTGAAAGGGATACCGTGATCTTGGAACGTGAAGAGTAACTCAGGGAGACAGGAGGGTAAAAGTGTAACACGTCCTCTCACCCTAGAGCAGGAAAAGTACAGAATGATTTTCAAACACATTTATACCGCGACATAAGAACTAATCCTGCTTCTAAACGCGATTTGAAAAAATATAACAGGCCGAAATCATCAATTGGACAGTTGTCCACCAGACATAACACCCATCTGGTCGCAGGATTCTCCTTTTTTGCGGAACTTCACACTCTGTTCCACTTACTTCCAAAAAAGTATTACGGTAACTGCATTACTACAAAATCCAAACAATTCATTACACCAAGCATAAAAACAGCTGACTAACACAAAAAGAAAAACCCTATCCTACAATCCACTCACGGCTATCTCCTTTTTTCATTGATCGGATTTCGGATAATGAATTTACAATATTCCGTGCACAGTGTAGATACGGGTGTCTGCCAAGAATAGGCTGGCAGAGGTCGCCAAGAGCTTGGCCACACATAGCGACAAACCTCCAATTAAAAGTACGTCACGTAGCGGAGCCGGCGGAGTTGCCAAATGCAGGCGAACAGGATTTGTTCCCTGCGGCTTATTGTGAAATGTTATGACGGAGGACCGCGAGCAGGTAATTGTTTTACGGATTTCCATTTTGGGGAAGTTTCGAATTTTGTGGGTAATCAACCGACTTTATTTTTGATTTGGTTTTAGAAAATAAGCTGATAATAAAGAAGTTAAATAGATAAAGTACCTACCCTTTTTAACAGAAAAACAGACATCTTCCTCTTTTGTCGGGAGTTAAAAATAGCATGTAGTTTTATTTTTTATTTTTGAGGTGGGAAATTGTCCACTCTTTTTTCTGCTCTAGGGTTTTTTTTAAGGTGTAAAATCGTCCAATGTCTGGCCCCTCTTCAGGGCGGAGCACAAGAGCGTGTCAGACTTTTACTGACTAAAACCACACCGATGTTTCTTTTTTGCCGTTGCGTTCCAGGACAGGTTTTTCTTTCAGAAGTCAACCAATGGCCCCAGAAGGTTTCGGCCCTGCTCGGACCCTATGCTCGCACTAGGATGGAAAAAGATAGCGTGACAGACTTTCAGTTACCCTTTACGTTTTGTGGTCTCCGTGACTATTTCGAACAATACAGCCCATCATTCACTAAATTTCTATAATTATAACATATAAAGATATCCTCACACAATCAAACAACATTTGTCTGGCCTCCCTCTTCTACCACTATCCACATCAATATTCAATAATAATCTCTTAGTGAATAAATCTACGTATGATCAACGATCTGTCTATCCAATTAGGCTCCTAAACAAAGGCTGTCTAATAAAATTCATAACGTTTGCCATCACCACAAACAAAGCAACTGACCGATCAGAATAAAATTAATACGATATGGACGCTTCTAAAATGCTAATTGAGTTTAAACAATCCATTTTGCTTCGGTAATGGCGGGCACGGGATGCGAATGAACAAAAAAGTTCTTTGTATTGATTTCTTAAGCGCAACAGAGTTTGTCGTAAGCACTTCGTGAAATAGGTCACTACAGTTTCTCTTTGACAAAATAGTGATTTTTGTACTGAACAATGGTTTTAAATAGAGATAAGTTTGTTAAGGAAACCGAAGAAGTTCTTGAGAACGGCTTGATGCAGTTGCAAACTTACTTTGAATCTTTAATGGGAATTATTACCAGTAAGCCCAAATGTAAATTGAGGACGATGGGTGAATTAACGATGAAAAGAATGAATAAATTAAAAATCAGTTTAAAACACCTAAAAAACAATGTTTTTAATTCAACAATGAAGTTATTCTACTCTTTTCTTATTTAAATACAGACAAATAAATACCTCGACATTGTTTGTTTAAAAAAAAGTCTAAACTGAAAATAAAGCGCTTTAAAACAAATTTAAATAGAAACTCGAAACCCTTTTGAGACAAGACTGTTTACTTAGAATTTTTTACAAAAGTACTAAGGTCTGTTATTCAATAGCTGTCAGCAAGAGTTTGGAACAGACAAAGTAACCAGTGAACCCAATATTGGGTTCAGTTTTCCGTTTTCAGGGTTCAGTAGTCCCGAGTGCAAAGTAAAATCTGCGAGAATTCGAGAAAATAGGAAAAATCGAGTTGCGGTTAGCGGACATCGAGTATTTGTACTTCTGGCAGTCTTTAGGTACATAAATCTTTTAATGGGAGTTGGAAATGCTTATTTCGGTGTTTAAAATATTCAGAGTAAGCCGCAATGAGAGTTGTTCAAACGAAATACTAATTTCCAGTACTAACGGACTTGAACAGAGTAATAGCGCACTGCTGTGGTAAAAGCATTTGATTATGCAAAACTCATGATTGGCTCCGTCTATCAATGTTACATTTTCTATTCGCTCGTTTGGACTGGCAAATACCTCGGTTGTTTCAGTTGCAGTTTTCTCTTTACTTCACTTTATTTTGCTGTTTTTGGTGGAATATTTGTTTTTTTCTTTACTCTGCTCCGTAATAATGATATTTCACTGATACCTATACCCTTGAGTAAAACAATACGGTGTTTAGATCAGAGACACGGTAGCAACCCTGTTAAAAATGGAAGCAACTTTTTTAAACAAGGTATTTTTAGGACACCATTTTTCTTTTTTTTTAATCATCGCCATACGAAAAGCGCTATAATAGAAAGAGATGGCAGCAGTAACGGGTGCGCCGAATTGAATTTACCGTCATTTTTTACCGTCGTTCCACGATACAACGTGCTAATGTGTTGTAGTGCACGACAAATCACAAATTCGTTGCGACGGGCGTGAATCGATGCGATGCGACTGTGATTAAGTAACAGTTATTTTATTGGAACTTTTATTTTTCGGAACTGTTATTGATAATAAAGTATCTGCTGTTGTTAGGCGATAGCTTTTTATGTAAATGTTAGAATTTTTCAGATGGAGTTGATATTAAAGAAGACTGTTGGTGCAGGTTACCATCGTCATCATTTCAGTCAAATGACGTCCACTGTTGGACCTACTCCTCCTCCATGTGATGCCTATGAACGGTTCTGTGCGTCACGCATCCATCGCATTCCCGTGACTGTCACCAGGTCATCGGTCCATCTTGTGGGAGGTCTTCAAAGAAGAAAGCCATGCGTGAGGCAACGCGGCGCTCAAGCCCGCGCCCCAGCCGCCGCCGGGATTCTGATCCCGATTTCCGGCCACCGTTGGCGCGGGCTTGCGGACGGCGAGCAATGGGTAGCTCGCTGTCCGGCCGTCCGGTAACCGTCCGGACCAAGCCCAAGTCGTCGACGGCGCGTGCTGTTCCCGCGCGCCTAAAGGAGTTGTCAGCAACAGCAGGGGCCCAGCCGGGTCGAAGCCTACTGGGGCCAGGGTTATCCGAAAGGGCGCTGCCCCGGTGTGAAGGCTTGAAAGAACGGGATGGGTTTTTTAGTCAGTAAGAGTCTGACACTATCTCCCGCTCCGCCCAAGAGTGGGGGTTGTCATAAGATGATTTTAGAAAACATGAAAAAAAAAAGCCACGATGGGCCAGTGTATCCAGTCAATTCTCATTTTCAACGGAGCTATTTTGATTCGATTCCTCTTCCATTTGTCGTCGAATTACACAATTTTGTTTTTCATCCAATCGCATTATTTCAGCGCCAACAAATTCGTTGTACAAGCGAATTTTCACCGTCACAAAATTTGGTAGTAGTGCACGTCATAAATATGGAATCGTTGTGATTCTATATCACGGATAGATTGCTGATGTCAAAGAGAACAAATCAGCGTCCGTATTTTTTTATAACGGGAAGTGAACGCGGTTTGGCGTTTTTAGGCGATTGGTTTGACGATAGAGTTTTTATGTATTGACGAAATAAGATTTTTTTTTTCGATTCCAATATTGCTAAGTTTTTTTAGTGTTACGTACAATTCAAAAGGAAAAAAATGGAACCCTTATAGGATTACTTTGTAGTCTATCTGGCTGTCAAGACCTTTTATCTCGGCAATGCGTGGATGTATCGAGATGAAATCAAAACCGTATTTTCAGGTTTGCAGTCCTTTAAAGTTTGATTTTTTAACGAAAAAAAAGATACGGTCGTTTATATTGCCAAAAAAACCTATATTTTCTTTCTTTCTTTTTTTATATTGGATCAAAATTCACAGAGTACTTCTAGTTGAGAAGAATCCTGAAATATGGCATAAAGTAAAGTCTCATAGCACAAGTATAGGAAAAAGTCTGAAAACTGTAACTTTTTTTTGTTACGTAACAAAAAAAAATCTTTTTTGCGATTTATAAAAAATTTCGTAATATAGTTCAGAAAATGAACTGTTTTTTTATGTAATTCTGTACGGAACCCTCAGTGCGGGAGTCCGATTCTTACTTGGCGGATTCTTTTTTTAGATGTGTAGGAAGGTTCTGAATCTAGACGATATTATTGTTAGGTTAGTGGGTAGGTACACAAGACGAGATGAAGGAAAGGAAAGGGTAGTTAATGTATAAACATTTCCCAGGCGACCTAGATACTTACTAAACAATATTTTCCCTCCCCAATATATCAACTGAAGTGCACACTCCACTCACATTCAGTAGTTTACTTAGCCCAAAACCAGACATTTCTGGGTTTCTCCACTTAGGAAGTCATTGATAAATGTACTGAAATCCCAGAGTGTTAGTTTAGGATGTCTGTTTCTTTCCTCCTTATTATAAAAATAATTTTAGGCAAACATTCGTACATCTTGATAAAGCTATTACGATCTCATCATTTATTAAGCTTGTGATTCTGGGTAAAATAATAATAACCAGTTCTGAATTAATACATTTTTGTGTTATCATCATAACGGGTTGGTTATCACACTAACACACTGTATTACACTATAAATGTATTACACTAATCACAATCTTTATATACATATATAAAAATGAATTCCTACTTCCTTGGTCACGCCATCACGCGTGAACGGCTGGACCGATTCCGCTAATTTTTTTTTTTTTGTGTTCGTTATAGAGAGGAGAAGGTTCTTATGGAAAAAGAGATTAGAGTAGAGTAGGGTAGAGTAGAGTAAGGTGAGTAAGGTAGGGTAGGGTAGAGTAGAGTAGAGTAGAGTAAGGTGAGTAAGGTAGGGTAGGGTAGAGTAGAGTTGAGTAGCGTAGAGTAGGGTAGAGTAGGGTAGAGTAGGGTAGAGTAGGGTAGGGTAGAGTAGGGTAGAGTAGGGTAGAGTAGGGTAGAGTAGGGTAGAGTAGGGTAGAGTAGGGTAGAGTAGGTTAGAGTAGGGTGGAGTAGGAAAGAGTGGGAGCGAAGCCACGCGGGCAACAGCTAGTATTATCATAAAAACAAAGGTTTAAAAGTGTGTGCACGGGGCTACTACGGTTTGCTGACAACTCGGGGCGCGCGTGGAACTATATAGGTCGTCGACGACTTGGGCTCGGTCTAGATGATTACCCGACGGTTGGACGGCGAGCTACCCATTGCTCGCCGTCCGCAAGCCGGTGGCCGGAAATCGAGATCAGAATCCCGGCGGCGGTTGGGGCGCGGGCTTGAGCGCCGCGTTGCCTCACGCATGGCTTCCTTCTTTGCTAGTTACAAGTGTGTGCATCTTTGTTAATTCTTCACGCTTGAACGGCTGAACGGATTTGACTGTTATATCCCGAGCGTATATTCTTTTGGGACAATTATCCAATTTCATTGGAACGAAGTCGCTGGCAGCAACTAGTTATTAATATTATTAACACAGCTACAGTTTGGGAATGTACAGTTATATCTGTGTGTGTATGTTTGTTAGTTCTTCACGCACGAACAGCCTAATGAATTTCTTAATGGAACACGGTTATACCAATTAGAACTTGTACTATAATTTTCTACTATTACGCGAACAAAGCCGCTGATAACAGTTAGTCAGATTTTTTTTAGCCTATTGTGGGTCTTTGTGCTGGGCAAAGGCGAAGGCTTTTCGCCTTCCAAATTTCTCTGTCTAGGGCGATCTCTGGCCAATTTTACCCCGCGAACATGATCACATCGTCACACCACATTCGCCGCGATCGACCTCGATGGCGTCGACCTACTTCTGACGTCCAGTAAGTGACAATCCTTGCCCACCTGTCCGGGTACATTCGTGCGACGTGACCAGCTCACTCCCACTTCAGCCTGGCTGGTTTTCCCCGATATCTGATATTTGGGACGTTCTTCTTTTTTATCGACAATTGATCAGTACAAAACACTGTGGCGGTGGTGTATTTCGTCCACTCTGTCACACAAATTTAAAAAACCGGCCAAGTGCGAGTCGGACTCGCCCATGAAGGGTTCCGTAGCAGCAAGTAACATAATATAAAAGTTTTTGTAATGTGTTGTAACATTGATCGATGTTTTAATTTTGGGAATTTTGGAAGGGTACTAGGAAATTGAAAGGTAGGGTGAGCATGCCCGTTTGTGTTGGGGGTTGCAGTGATGCACAGGGTATAGCCAACTTGTTCAAGGATCACTTTAAAGTTATATCACCGCTGTCCTCTGGTACTGCGACACCTGTTGCAAGTGTCTCCAAGCCGGAAAATTTGATAGGCTTTTCCAGCAAAGACGTGGAGAAGGTTATCAAAAATATGGTAAAAGGCAAGTCTCCAGGCAAGGACGGGCTTAGTATTGAGCACTTGCAGTATGCAGGCAAGCATCTTTTTAGGGTCATGTCCATGCTGTTCACCTTTTGTATGCGACACTCTTACCTACCCCTAAAACTGACAGAAACTATTGTGGTTCCAATAGTGAAAAATGTAACTGGGGATGTCACGGATAAAAGCAACTACAGACCGATATCTCTGGCGACTGTGATTGCGAAGGTTTTTGACAGTCTAGTTGATGCTCTACTCAGCAAGCATATTCAGCTTCACGATTCGCAGTTTGGTTTTCGTAAGAACTTATCCACCGACTGTGCTATTTTGACACTGAAGCATACTGTAAACTACTATGTTAACAGAAAAACACCTGTCTATGCTTGTTTCCTGGATTTGTCTAAGGCTTTCGACCTAGTGGATTACGACAGGCTGTGGAGTAAACTTGGAGAGGTGGGGGTTCCCACTGAACTTATTAACATCTTGTCTTTCTGGTACAACAATCAGATAAATCGTGTAAAATGGGGTAATGTGTTTTCCGATGAGTATACACTTGAATGTGGTGTCAGGCAGGGTGGCCTTTCCTCTCCAAGATTATTCAACTTCTACCTTAATCAGCTGATTGAGGGACTCAGTGGCAGTCATGTGGGCTGTCATGTAGATGATGTTTGCGTGAACAACATCAGTTACGCTGATGATATGGTGTTACTGAGTCCGTCGCTTAGTGGGTTAAGAAAATTGCTCGATATCTGTGAGTCATACGCTGAAGCGCATGGTCTGAAGTATAATGAGAAGAAAAGTGTATTTATGGTAATAAGAGGTAAAAATAAGTCACCAGAACATGTGCCCCCCGTCGCTCTGAACGGATTGCCTCTAGAGCGTGTCTCTCAATTTAAGTACCTAGGACACATAGTAACTGAGACCCTAAATGACGACACAGATATCGAGCGGGAGCGAAGGGCGTTGTCGGTGCGTGCTAATATGTTGGTTCATAGATTTGCAAGGTGTACAGTAGATGTAAAAGTGACACTGTTCAGGGCCTACTGCCAAAGTTTTTACACCAGTGCTCTGTGGACCAACTACTCGCAACGGGCCTACAACGCTCTTCGCGTTCAATATAATAACGCCTTTAGGGTTCTGGTGGGGCTCCCACGTTTCTGCAGTGCTTCAGGGATGTTTGCTGACGCAAGGGTCGATGACTTTTATGCCATAATGCGTAAAAAAGCTGCATCGTTGATGCATAGGATTCGGGGGAGCGCCAACGGAATCCTAAAGATGATATCGGAAAGGCCAGAGTCTGCAGTGCTGGGGAGGCTTATCCAACTGCATGTAAGGTGACGCTTTGTTTTATTTTCTGTTTGTGTTTCGTTTTATTTTATTGACATTGAAATTTTTGACATTGTTGACATTAATATGAATTTTTGTAATCACGAATTGTAAAAAAAAAAAATATTACTAACATACTTTTAAGACCATTGTTACTAACAATACTAACATAGATTTTAAGACTTTTATAACTAATAATTCTATGGACATTATTTTTTTAGTCCGAAATAAATGTATTTTATTTTATTATTATTTATTATTTAATAATAGAGTATTTTTTTCGATTTATGACGCATTAAAAAAAAACTACTTACTAGATTTCGTTCAAACCAATTTTTGTTGGTAGTTTTTATAGTAATGTACATCATATATTTTTTTTAGTTTTATCATTCTCTTATTTTAGAAGTTAGAGGGGGGGGGGACACACATTTTACCACTTTGGAAGTGTCTCTCGCGCAAACTATTCAGTTTAGAAAAAAATGATACTAGAAACCTCAGTATCGTTTTTGAAGACCTATCCATAGATACCCCACACTCATGGGTTTGAAGAAAAAAAAATTTTTGAGTTTCAGTTCTATGTATGGGGACCCCCAAAATTTATTGCTTTTTTTCTACTTTTGTGGGAAAATATTAATGCGGTTCACAGAATACATCTACTTACAAAGTTTCAACAGTATAGCTCTTATAGTTTCGGAAAAAAGTGGCTGTGACATACGGACGGACGGACAGACAGACAGACAGACAGACAGACATGACGAATCTATAAGGGTTCCGTTTTTTGCCATTTGGCTACGGAACCCTAAAAAGAGAAAATATCCAATAAACAATTTAAAGCCCTTAAATAATATTTTGTATTATACTAATCAATTTAATATAAAAGAAAATTGAGAAACTTGAAGATGTCAATCATAAATACGACATCTATATTATTTCACAAGAGGACAAGCGATTGTCGGTAAAAAAGAAGAACGACCCATTTGAGTTATTCAATAAATAATGTAAACTAAACTCACATATAACTAATAAATAAGCCATGTTCCATGTATGGTATATGTCGAAACACGAACCAATAGTGTCATCGAATAGGCGGTCGGCAGCGAGTTGGTAGCAGAAACTAAATGCATTTTTCATGTTGTGAACCCAACTTCAACAAAGTTGGGACGTACTCTTGCGGATACTGTACACTACCTCTTCAGGGATTTATTTCGTAAATGTTTTATGTGATACTAAGTTTTAATGAAAAATATTCCAAAGAGATCAAACACGACGGGGCAATATTGGAGCGCTCAGTAGTTTTTATAATCACTATTCGACTTTACCATCAAACCAGTTCCATGGTATAATATTAATGTATTGTCCCCCAAGTTATTTACGCGGGTAACTGTTTTGAAATACTTTTGGAAAATTCGTCTTAAATTAACATAAAAACCTTAAATATTAACTATTACTATTTATACTAAAATCTAACCAGGCGTCAAAGTAGGTACTCCTCCACATCGCTGTTAACCGGAAATGTGCTCGGAAGACTGACAGCATTGCCAAAATAAATAGAAACATTGCAACTTAGATAAATTTTTGGAAAAACTATACTAAAATAACTTTTTTGTTAAAATGTTTCTATTAAAAAAAACATATCCATTTTTACATAGTTTTAAATAAGTCAGGTTCTTGTGTAGGTATGTTTGCTCTTCTGTAACGCGTGAACTACGAAACGGAATTTGGATACAATTTTCGGCCTCATATTTGAGGCTGAAAGTTGTGTCTAAACACACAAAATTACCAATAGACAAAATATCCCCTAACACGCGTAACGCTGTCAAATTATTCAACATCGTCCCGCGTCAAGTGAATGTTATGTAAAATGTTAGGAGGCAAGTTACGAGATACTGGACAACGTTGCAGCATCACGTAAATTGAGCGTTACACGTCATGTTCAAGGACCTTTTGTCCTCCAATGTACCTGAGGCTTTAGAACATAGCTGAAGCATAATTTTGGATTTAAATATAGAATGCTTTTGTTTCTAAAAGGAAAAAACTGAATCCTTACAGGATCACTTGGTTGTCCGTCCGTCTGTCTCTCTGTCTGTCAAGACCCTTTATCTCAAGAACGCGTTGAGGTATCAAGTTGATATTAAAACCATACACTAAAGTCTGCGGTCCCTTTAAGCTGTGAAAAAAATCCAACATTAACGAATATTTTGATTCTCTCAAAGATCGAAATTCATAGGGGCTATTATCCCGTAGATACAGAATCCTGAAATTTGGCACAAGACAAGATCTTATAGCACAGGTATAGGAAAAAGTCTGCATACAGCAAAGTTGTTACATAAGTCACAAAAAAAAAATTGCAATTGGGAAAAATGTTCGAGACTACATTCGGGAATTGTAGTGTGTACGAAACCCTCAGTGCACTAGTCCGACTCGCACTCGCCCAGTTTTTTTATGTAATGAACCAGCTCGTGACTTTCATCTTTTTACCAGGACATAAATAAAAAAAAGCTTATTTGTGACTTGCAAAGTGCAAAATTAAAAACCAAAAAGGGGTGCTATTTCAGCAAAAATGCTGAATGACGAAGAAATATTAATATACTTATGCTGAAGAAATATTAAAAAAAAAACTAGGCAAGTGCGAGTCGGCTCGCGCACTGAGGGTTCCATACAAACTTATATTTATGAAAACGTTTGTTTTTTCACAGCTTCAAGGGATCGCAGACCTGAGTATATGATTTTAATTTTAACTTGATACCTACACGCGTTCCGGAGATAAAGGATCTTGACAGTCAGACAGACCTACCTACGCAGCGTTGCGTGGGGTATCGAAAATGACGAAAGCGATAAAGTCTATGTCATAACGACGCAAGTGAATGTATTAAGTGCAAGTGGAATCGAGGGCCATCGTTAGTTTTCCTTAGTGTACACGCTCCATTAAGTAAAACGTATGTGCACCAGAAAGAACTTTTAAGTCGGACTCGTTTATTTGTAAAGAACTCTCAACGAAAGGGCTTCTGAAGCAGCTCGGCGACTGCATCATAGACGAAACACAATGATATTAGTTTGTGTACGAACTTCACTAACAACACGACTTTGTTAATAAGTTGATGCTTTTGCTTTGTTAGTTTTGAGTTAACCTTTTGAATGTCTTATGTTACACAGTTCGACATAAGCAATTGTCTTTCTATTGTGTCTCTAATTAAGACATTCAAAAGGTTAAATTCCGTTTCAATAATGTTTTTTTCGTGTTGATTTCCATTATCTACACTTGGAATGACAATTGTTTTAGTTGGACTAGCTGCCGGATCATCATCATCACCATCATATCAGCCGAAAGAGGTCCACTGCTGGACATAGGCCTCCCCTAAGCGTCGCCACAACAACCGGTCCTGAGCAAAAAAAACTATCAAGTCTTAAATCTGTTGTAGCTATCACAATTGGTATAAGAACTTCACTAACAACACGACTTGGTTAATAAGCTGATGCTTTCGCTTTGTTCGTTTTTTATTTTAGTTTCGACTTAAATTCCATTTCAATATAATCATTTTTTTTTGTGTTGCTCTGTGTTATTTGCACTTCAAACGACAGTCATTTTAAGTTGAACTAGCTGCTGAATTTTTAAAGTACAAGTATCTGCAAGTTTTCAAAGTAATGTAGGCACCGTAATTGGAACTCAGGAGGCGTTTTTTTTATTTCGGATTTGAAGGCTAACCCTTGAAAATAAACCCTAACACCAGTAGAAGTAATTACTAGTAAGCTGTTAGTCTACTTATGAAGAGATACAATTATTGTTATGAGGACTCTACTATAAAAATATCTCGTGTCACTGTGTTTGTGGTCGCATTCCTCTAAAACGGCTCGACCAATTTTAAATGATTTGACGACACTGTTGGCAGATAGTCGTGCCGGGTCTAGGTGCCTTGTGCATTTGAGTTTATATGTTTGTGAACGCACCCATGACAGGAGTAATTCCTAATGTTGGGAAACTTTAGGAAAAGATAACAAAAAGAAAAGAAAAAATATAGATAGTAAGTTTAAAAGTTTTGTTACTATTTTGGTGTACAATAAAGTTTAGTTTATTATATTTTATAACGATTTTTGTGGGTACTTATTCTCAAGTAATTTTTACCCTCCTATCCCTACCCCCTTTTTTTTAATCGCAATTTTTTATATTTTTGTTTCGATTTGTAATAACATTCGATTTCTTAAATAATTAATATAACCGTTTGCCATTTTCCGGATCGCCAGTTTTATATAATATTTTTGAATGAATAAAACACGTAACTTTAAAATACATAATTCGATATTAGCGTGAGTTGAACCAGCTGCATTTACAACGGCAACGCCATAAAAAGCGCTTGTACGTCATTATAACATAATAAAAGTTTTATCTTTGTTAAACTTTCGCGCACCTGTTAGCGTTTTTATGAAAGAACAGGCTTTAGGACTATATTCGCATACACGAGACTTCCTGAGAAATCCTTTAAAGAGACTTACAAATGTCCCAAATCTTCTAGTCTTGAAATTAATAGGTTGAGACTGGTCATCAGTGGCTTATTCCAATTTATATATTATTTTAATCCTCTTTTGTTTTCTTTATTTATTGACATTGTGCTCACATAACAGAAGCGACAAAAAATATGTAACCAAGATTTTTGTAACTCACAATATGATTTAAAAGAGTGTACATGAAGTTTCCTGCATGTTCTTCTCCATAGAGATTTACATATGTATTTATTTCCTTGGGAACTTGCAACTTGGCTTCACTTTTTTGACTAACCGATATTTTGACAATTCAAAAGTGCCTGTTATTGTTCTATATGAAATAAAGTTTCTGATTTCTAATTCATAAATAAAAACAAGCATAATCACATATAGCATAGTCTTATGATGTTCCCACTAATGGGACTCAGGCCTTTTCTCTAGGAGACGGGATGGGCCACGGGATATACCACGTGAGCCCAGTGCGGATTGGTGGATGTCACGTTTCTTTGAATATTTGATTAAAGGACGTCTCCTCACGATGTTTTCTTTTATCAGTTTGAGGGTCGAGGCCGGGCCCTGGTCGAGGCCATGGTCCGGAGCGAGGAAGAGTGGCAGGCGGTCGCCGACTTCTGCGAAGCAGTGATGCTCGCTAAAGAGGTGGCCGACCGCATCAGACAACGGCGCTCTCGCCGCCGCCGCCGGGATTCCGATCCCGATTTCCAGCCACCGTAGGCGCGGGCTTGCGGACAGTGAGCAATGGGTAGCTCGCTGTCCGGCCGTCCGGTAACCGTCCGGACCAAGCCCAAGTCGTCGACGGCGCGCACTGTTCCCGCGCGCCTCAAGGAGTTGTCAACAACAGCAGGGGCCCAGCCGGGTCGAAGCCTACTGGGGCCAGGGTTATCCGAAAGGGCGCTCGAGCCCCGGTACGAAGGCTAGAAGGAACGGGATGGGTTTTTTAGTCAGTAAGAGTCTGACACTATCTCCCGCTCCGCCCAAGGGTGGGGGATGTCAATGCATGATTTTTCCCATCGAAAAAAAAAAAAAATATAGGTGTGACTAGATAGTTGCAAACCAGCTTTCCAACTAAGGTCACCTTAGTTTATGTGTTTGGTTTGTGTTGCGGCTACATGGATGTAAACCGCACGCCAACACGTTCGGTGGTTGACAAAACGCGCCTCCCAACCAAGGGCGTTGAAGATCATGGTTTCCAACTGCTGTCTACATAGATTGAAACTAACAAGGTCACCTTGGTTGGAACATTGGTTTACAACCATCTGGTCACCCCTTCATACAAAGCAATGTTTACTTGGCTTGGTTTGTACTCGCGACCAATATCTCTTAAGTCAAGATCTTTACCATAGGGCCCACCAATGCTCTATCGATAGCTTATAGTGAAGACCTCAGATATGCAATTTTAGGTAATTTTATTTTATTAAATTTCTGAAAAGAAAAGCTCATAACGCACAATCTTGTATCACTCAAAATTTTGATTCGATACTTGTAGCGCCATCTACGATGTTGCATGCAGATCTTGCTTTAGCCAGTTTGGTGTGACCACCTCGTGACGGCGAGGAAAAAGCGGAAAAAAATTAAAAACAAGTGGAAACAAGCGTTTGTAATAAACCAATAGTTTTAAATATTTGAATGAAACATGTATAAGCACATTAAAATTGCATGATAATAAAGGTCTAATTTGGTTACGAGGTATTCACTCCAAGGCATCGCTATATTGATTCACGCATCACCAACTCAGGTGCAAATAGTTACACAATCATTTGGACGCATTTCTCACACTCCAGTGCTTGAACGGGCAGTATGCATTGGTACATAGATGTATACTATAAGGTATAATCGGGAAGGAGCCATTGCACCCAAGTTCCGCATCGTCAGCGCTAGATCGACAGCAAACTCAGCAAGTAAACAGGGGGCCAGGAGAAAAGCGGGGAAGAGACGATAGTTTAAAAGCAGAGGCTTTTGTGTTTATTTATTTATTTAAGCTATTGCAAAGCTTCTATCGCGGGCCTTGAGCGTAGAGACCGAATCCAGAAATTCTGTAACGAAAATAACCTAACACCCCCCCCTCATTGGTTTTTTGAGCGTGGTGACCGATAAGAAAACAAATGCGTGAACAATCAATCAAAATTCAATTCAATGTGTGAAAGTGTAATTTCAATTAATATCAAAGAAAAAAAAACAAAGGAAAAAAAATACTGCATAAATAAAATAAATAAACAATAGCTTTACCGCGGCAGTCCCCGAGTGCCACACGTCTTTTTTTATATTTACTTTGCCTGGTGAAGGTTGCGGGAATCCGTTGGATGCGGGACACACAGGATCGTGCATTATGGCGACGCTTGGGGGAGGCCTATGTCCAACAGTGGACGTCTATCGGCTGAGATGATGATGATGATGATATACTTTATTACACAACAAAAGAAAACCATATAATATAAAACATACCATTGGCGGCTTTATTACACTCGGCGAACTCTTCCCAGGCAGTCTGGAATAATTTAAAGTTTTTGTCAGTACTGTTTAAAACTTGAGATTTACCATTTTCTTTACCAAAAGTTTTTCTGTTTTTGTGGTGGGAATTTATCTGATGATTTTTTTCGCTCTAAGTGGAGCGAGGGCTGTCAGACAAATGTAAAACCCACCTATGTTTCTGCCGATATTTTATGCATTCTGCGGTAACTTTTTCGACCAATCAAGACTCGTATCATGCTTTCCGTGACACCGCGCAAGCCCAGCATGAACCCACTTAGCAATGCCATTGGTTTCTCATACACGTTCTGTATTAATTTTTTTTAAAACCTCATGCCACACAAGGGTACAAATGCGGACATTCGTTGTGTTTGATTAACTATTCAAAATTTTCCTAAAAACGAGTTGAAAGAGTGAGATTTTCCCGCATGCTCTCGCTTTCAACTGTAGACTGAACCACGTCCGGTTTATCCGCAGTACTACTTCTGCTAGCCCATTTCTCAAGAGATTACTGGGAAGATCCATCGATCGAGCACGCTTTTAGCGAAGAAACCTATTCACTCTTGATTAAAAAATTCCCAGGTTGTACCCAGATTGGTTCTTTACTTTTATGGCATCTGTTTCCAAACCAATCAGATCCAGCTGAATTAAAGTATTTACCCGCTGGCCTACTGGCTTTTAAACATTCCCAGCCGCCGCTGTCTTCAAAGCCACTGCCTTCATCGATCTAATCCGTCGCACACAGTCACGTACTACATTCGTACACATTTCTGAACGAAATGGTGTCGAAAAATATCCCCATACCCTCCCCCTATATCAACATTCGAGGAAAATTGTTTTTATAGATTTGATATGCCTCGATTTCAATTGGCATTGGATCTCATTCCATATTCGGCTTCGAGAAGAATCAATTTAGGTTTGAATGAAATAAATGAACTTTGGTTTGTGGGTTTTTTAATGTTCTATTATTGACAGAAATGTGTTGTTGACAAGAATTACTTTTGATTATTTGATGGTATTCAATTCAACTCAAAATATTTTTATTACACATAGGCCTACATGGGCAGTTATAAAACGTCAAAAGCTAGTGTTAGTGCCAGTGCTAGTGCGTGTAATAGTAGATGTGAAACTTATGTGATGATAAGAAAAAAGATATTGGGTTCAGTAGGAACTGGAAAAAATATGGTGCAATACTTTGAAAGCTGAAACTATGGAAAAGAACTTCTTCCTAGGGCCTCTGTCTAGTAGTGAAAGGATAAAAAAAGAAAATATATTTGAAGTTGTCGGTCACAATAGAATTGTAGTTAGTTTTTCTAACGACCAAGAAAACTTACAAAAGAAAACACAATAGAGAAACCAATTGTGTGAATCAATTGTACTTGTTTACAACCTTATGATTCAATCGTGCCTGTTTCCCTTTCTATTAAAATTGTAAATATAGATGTGGCAAAAAGAAACTTAGTGTGTATTAGATCTATACAATCGTCTCAAGGGTTCCCTATTTACGTCTCTTGTGATAAAGAGTGTGCGCAGGAACTGCATGACTTGATTCCGCCATCACATTTCTATCATCGGACAAACCGACGCACGGCGAGTATTCACCCTTACGTTGTTGAAACATCTACGGTCCGGACTAAGCGTTTCGCCTCGTCATTTATACCGCGTACTTCGAAGGACTGGAACAGTCTGCCTGCTGCGGTCTTCCCGTCCGATTATAATTTGGGTGTCTTCAAGGCTAGAGTGAATAGGCTCTTAATAAACTAGTGCGCCTCACCATCAACGATTGCATCACTGCTTACCATCAGGCGGGATCGCAGTCAAGTACTAGTTTATAACAGATAAAAAGACCAAATATATATATATCGATATATATATATATATATCGGCATTACACAGTCTACAGACACTAATATTATAAAGAGGTAAAGTATGTTTTTTTTTGTTTTTAATCTCTGAAAGTAGGTAGGTTCGAATGCTAAAATCTTTTTTTTTTCTGATAGAAAGCTGCTTTATTCCTGAATGATGGCTATATTTTATGAACGCAGACGAAGCCGCAGGCAAAAGCTAGTATAATATAAAAGGAGAAGGCCTAACTCATTTGCGCCTAGCACCCTTGGATTTTTTTATTGGTGTTGTTTTAAGACATAAACGAAGAACAAGACCCATTTTTTTTTAGATCGAACCCAAGCTATATAAAAATCTGTCATTTAAAAAAAAAATGTAAACCCTATTGTTACTTAAATTTTAACGCAATAAAATAAGCTTCACTAAATTTATATTAACCGAGTTCTAACTAATTTGTCACCATTTAACCCGCCAAGCATCTTGCAGTACGCTGTAGTTACAGTTACGACTAGCACCACAATAATAACACATCACCGTAGAGCTTAGGATGCCATGACATCACATCTAACCGGGACAAGTCCAAGGATAACTTCCGACAAGTTCCCGACTAAATTGTCCATTTATTTGCTAAATTAGTACGAACTTGTCCCCTCCACCCACTGAATATTCTCCAAGTGGAATTACGACAGTCCTAACTATTTTATAATTATGTCTTTGGGTCATAAAGTCTATAATATATGGCCAGTAAAATTAGAAAAGGTGAACGAGGATTTATTCAATTATTTTAGCGTTAATCATCGCTTTTATGTGTCTTTTTTGTGCTGGTCTGAATAATGCTGAATGGAATTTATGCCTAGCTTTTTTTGTTAATGGGACATCGTCTAATGACTTTCGCGATCCAGAGTTGTGCGGAAAGTTGTGTGAGACTCTTCCTGAGTAAAACCACACCTATTTTCCTTCAGTTGCCTTTTGCGTTCTAGGACCACAAGTATTCCGATCACCATTTTTCCCATGGTCCTAGGAGGCTTCGGCCCTGCTGGACCCATATGGTTTGTAGACATCTCTTTGAGGTACGCGTCGAACACTACACCACGTTGATGACTCGATCACAGTCCTTATAGGACGAGCGGATGGTGAGCTACCCGTCGCTCCGTTCACAATTTATGCGTAGTTTTAGTTTAATCTTTCGAATACCGTAATTAGAGACACTATAGAAAGACAATGAGAGAGCGAACGCCATTCACTTGGGGTTTAATGAATTAAAGGGGATTGGCCATTTGAGGCCACGAGCGGACCACTGACTATAGAAAAAATGCTTTGTTCATTAATTTTGCCATAAAAAATAGGTATTCCCTTAGTTCCAAATGAGCGCCACTATAATAAACAATAAGTGGAAAATAAAAAGTAACTTTATAGAAAAAACAACAGTTTTATCATTGAAAGTATATTTGATGTCCGTTTTTGGCCTGGAACTCTATAGAGGCTGGGCAATCCCCTTAAATAAGGATCTTTTTTTATGACCATATTCACTATGGAAATATGCATCTCTATTTGATTAATATTCACGTTACTATTTTGTTTTCGTACAGCACATAATATTCTGTTTTAATTGGCCTTCGAATTTCATGTCGGGAATATTGAAATTAATTGCAACTGGACTTTAGTTTTTAAACCAAGTCTTACCGATTTGCTATGTGCTTGATTATTTTAAATTGTTGAATCCAATAAAAACTTTTTTTTGGAGGTTAGAGCGAGAGAGCGTGTCAGACAGAGAAAGTTCTACGGTCCGGACTAAGCGTTTTGCCTTGTCGTTTATACTAGGTAAATAGAAGGACTGGAAGCATTTGCGTGCTGCGGTCTTCCAGTCCGATTATAATTTAGGTTTCTTCAAGCCTAGAGTGAATAAGCTCTTAATAAACTAGAGCGCCTCACCATCAACGTTTGCATCACTGCTTACCATCAGGTAGGATCGCAGTCAAGCACTAGTTTATATCAATAAAAAAGAGACTTACTGACTAAAATAAATATAGTTAATATACATTCTTTAGTTACCATTTGCGTTCTAGGGTCACGGTGACTGTCTCGAATATTCCCACAACTCAAAAAATAAAACCTACAAATTAATAACCGGTTACCAAGGAACGACACTAAAGAAGTACCTAAATTATGACGTCACCGACATCTTACATCAAACCCACGTGTAAAGTTTAGGCGGCAACATGTGTAATCACCCTAAATACATACAGAATAAATATCATGCCTGCGTCAAAGGACTCCCACATTAATTGCCGTCAACTTGTATTTGTGAAAGACTAATCACATATAATTGGATACGGGACCTTTATTAACGAACCGATATGGTATTTATTGGACTGTTTAAAATTCGAACGTGGCATTTGCTTGAAGTTTGATCGTCTTATTTTGAATGTGGAACGGGAAAGCGTTTGTGGTTGATTGGTAGAAATAGATTTTTCTAAAAAATTACTCGCAAACCCGCTCTTTTCCCACCGTTTTTAAGCACGAAATTGACTGGATATCCGCACTCGTGCAGAAAAATGCGCCTGGTCGTCCCCATCACAATTTTATTACGTTTATTGTATCAGGCTGTGCGCGTGACAACTGCCACGAGACGCGTGTCAACCCACACGAGTCGTAAGTGTATTGAAAACCGTCATTTGATACCCGTGCAAAGTCACTGCAGCCCTCGGTTCCATAACACACTCGCCTACAGCTCGTGTGAATACCGTTTCTGTCGCAATGAAAAATTTTCTGCACTTGTTTCGAAATGTACTACTTTTGTTGGACCATTTTTATGGAACTTACGGCAGGTTAAAGTCGATAGTAACTAACATAAACATATTTGCTGGTTTATTAAGGATCTGATTTTGATTGAGTGACAAAAGTAGGGGATACTTTGTAATTTTTTTCAAAAACAAGTTACTATTGTGTGTGTTGTTGGTCTTACCGTCTTACGGTCAACATGCAATACCACAAATAATGACCACCCTCTTACTACTCCGGGTTGTTATACAACAACAAAATTACTTAAGGGTTGCCATGAAAACCCCATTGTTGAGAAAAGAAATATAACGAGCGTCTACTCTTTGTGCGATAATAATAACTCACGTGAAACCCAAATCAGTTTTCTAACTTTGACGAAAATAGTTACCATAGTAAAATTTATTTCAGCCCATTATTTATCATGACAGACCGCGCTGTAGTCCAATATTAAAGTGTCGAATGGTATACAGGCGTCGGATGTCTTAGGTCGATTCCCGGCCACTGAAGGTGCGGGGATGCGAACGGCGAGCAATGGGTAGGTCACCGTCCGATACATGCTAGGTCCGTGTCGAGAGCGCGTTGTTCCACCCAAGAGATTTCAGCATAATTGATTGGGCACTGAAACGCAAAGGGAAAACGGATGGGCTTTTGTCAGTAAAAGTCTGACTTTTATTCTTACCCTATCCAGTTATTTGATGATTTTTCATTACAGAATGCCTTTTGTTAAGGCTACAGAAAAGATGAAAAAGGTTAGAAAGGAAACACTTTCCGATTTGTACTACAACGAGTGTCACCGCTTGTCTCACACCCTTTAACTCCAATACAGGCAATAAACCAATACGAACGCGCATTACACAACTAACAGACCACGCACACTTAGATCGCAAGTTTGCTATTGGTAGTTGAACTATGAGCATTGCTCCACTTTGTGGCATGCCCGCCCCGCCCGCAAGACCGTCCTAAACTCTTAGGTCTGTTTTGTGGTTAAGGCTAATTTTAGAATTTAAGACTACCTGCAACTATCGAAGGTCTAAATACAAATGTCAGCCAATAGCTTTAACGTGGTTACCGTGGTACAGGGTAGTAATCCGGACAAAAATCATTGCTTTACTTTGGAGATAGAGCGGTTTTTTTTTTAGGTGGGTTATCATTAACTCATTTTCGCTCTGGGTGAAGCGAGAGAGAGTGCTTGTGTCTTCATCTGCGTTTAAGGCTTTTTTTAAGAAAGGCGAAAAAGGGTGTTGTGCTAACTAAAACCATTTCTGTGTCCTTAACTTGCCCTTGGCATTTTAAGACCACAAGTTTCCTTTTCAGAAAATGCCGGGGCCCTAGCGGTCATCTACGATTTGCTGCCATCTCTTTGAGGAGCTTGTGGACTTGGACTGGGGTCAGTCCTGACGTTCACAGGACCACCAGACGGCAAATCACCCATTACTCGTCGTTCGCAACCCCTGCGTACTGAAGCTGCAATAACTCTTTTGAACGCACTCGAACACCTGGCCGAAAATAGACCACTGCGGTTGTTATAAATATTTTAAACGCTAGTTCTTCGAAAGATTCACATACACAAGCGTATTGACACACCCACACACACTCTTCTAAACATAACACACAACGGGATGTATGTGTAGTTTTCTCACTACCAAATCTCGTCACGTGTCGCCGCTCCGTCCGTATAACTTAGAACTACAACTATCATGCTAGATTACAAACAAGTTGTTAATTGTGGCGAATTACGACGCCCGTTCCGGTTTTACTAATGAGTTCGCCGGTTTCTTGGCAAGCAAATATCTTTAGCTTAAACTGTGAGAAGTAACATAGAACACATTGGTACCAAATGCACCCGAGGAGCTTATTTGTTCTAAGTACGTAGTGGCGATTGGAGATTACGTTTGTTTGGTGCATGTAGTATACTTGAGCATTTGCTGTAAGTAACATGTATTACTCAACTATAGAATAAGATTTTGTAATTCTTAATTAATAATAATATTAATAATTCTAACCTTAAGTAATGACTCAATGAAATTACTTAGCAGGAAGTAATTACGATACGATCAGTAACTGGTACGGATAGAGTCCAATTTTTTTTTGTATTAATTAAAAATATGGGTGTACAAGTGACAAAATGGTCTGTAAAATCTTACTTTACAGACAGCTGTATCTTCCGAGGTTTATTTCAATCAAAATTGTGTTTACACCTGATGAAAATGGCAGCTACAAAATTCTTTATTCACCTACGTTATTTTCTCGGGCCTACAATGTGAGTATTTCTTGTAGTACCATCAGAGCAGGTGTCATGTCAAACAATAGCCAGCTAAGTCTTATTGACAAAGCGAATTAGGAAGCGGACCTTAAAGGATCTGCTTCTCCGTGCTCCAAGGAGGATTTAGGTGAAACCCGAATAAATCCTGGCATAAAGACCTTTATTGTACGTAGTCTTGTAGAAATTACAGAATTTTGTCTATGAGTGACTCGATTATTTAATTGTGATTTGTTGATTTAAATTGTTTTTGAATTGAGAATTTGATGTTGAGAATTTGTCAAAAGTCTGTTAGGTGTGAAAAGCTGACCAATTTGCCTAAATTTAATGGGAAAGATCGTAAAGAAAGCGTGTTTCGCCGATTCCAACTCACTTGAAATAACGACGATGAAAACGGAAAATCATAATTCTATTAGCTTTTTTTCGATCCTATTTCAACGATACGATACGATGGCAAAATGCCTCATATCCGAATCCCTTCGCTTAACAAATCATAGTTCCTAAAAGTTAACTACGGAGTCAAATAACGTGACACTACTGAAACCCCAAAACTTTTTGGCATACAAAAGGCGGGTTATCTCACAATTTTTCCATACCATGGAAATTGAATTTCTGCTCACCATAAAGGACCCGGAAAAGTTGTGTTATGGACGATTTGGCTTGGCCATTTGGCAAACATTGACGTTAAAGTTAAAAAGAGAAATGAGTAGTATCGTGGTAAGGGGCACTTTACTATTCGCGAAGGTTTTGTAATTTTGTAAGTAAGCAAAAAACAATTTGAAAGAAGAAATAAGCACACGGAATTAAAACAGTAAAATATCTTTCGATTTTCACCGGTAGGTATGTAAAAAACTAGGCAAGTGCGAGTCGGACTCGCGCACTGAGATTTCCGTGCAAACTATAATTCCATAAATGGAGTCACGAAGATTTTTCCGAATTGCAATTTTTTTTTTGTGACGTTACAACAAATTTCCTGTTTTCAGATTTATTCCTATACTTGTGCTATAAGACCCAGCTTTGTGCAAAATTTCAGAATTCTGAATCAACGGGAAGTACCCTATGAATTTCGATCTTTGAGAGTATGAAAATATACGTTCTTTTTTGCGATATAAATCTTATTTTTCATTGACTTGAAAAACAGTTTGATGGAAAACTTTTCTGTGGAAACGCTCGATAAATATTCACAAAATTAAAAAAAAAATTAACTCATGATGTTTATATTCGATTTGTGTCAAAAACATAGTCGTATTATGTAAACCTAAATTAATCTACACTAATATAATAAAGAGGTAAAGTTTGTTTTTTTGTTTGTAGGGGGTAATCTCTGGAAGTACTGGTCCGTTTGCTAAATTTTTTTCACTGGTAGAAAGCTGCTTTATTCCTGAGTGACATAGGCTATTTATATATTTTATGAACGCGGGCGAAGTCGCGGGCAAGAGCTAGTTGTATGACCTCCAGCGCCCAGATAGGTACTGGTTAATTTATTGTAATACAATAACATCTTGGACTTTTAGGCTTTGACAACTGAGATCTATGCACAGTCTTTGTAGAGCTTGAATCATCATTTTCCTGCCCTTACCTCATATTACTTGGGGTAACATGTTTTTATCTTTCTTTCGGTCCTGTCACCCGTCACGATATTACTAACTCCCTTTTCTTTTATGTCACTTCTCACACAGTCTATATATCTTGTCTTTGGTCTCCCTTTCCCTCTCCATCCATCCACATGTAAACTCATAACTCTTTTGGTAAGCTCTTTGTAGAGCTTGAATAAAACAAATTATATAATTTTTACTGGAATTGCGTTGGACGAATATTAACTTTCAATTACACGCGCTGTTGATAAATAAACTTGTGAAATTAAATAAGTTTGGACTCCCCTTCAAAACAGTCGAGTTATAAATTTAGACAAATAACCCGACACAAACTTGTATAATTTGTCATAATTAGTAGATCTGGTAAAAATATTATTTGCTTACTGACTTGACAGACGTCATTCTGTCTCCTGTTCCAAATTAAAGCGAAAGTGACGCCCGGGTGTCGCCATTGTGCGGAATGCCCGGAGGACACGGTGGAGCACACAGTCGAGGTGTGCCCCGCTTGGGCGGAGCATCGCCGTGACCTCGTGGGGGCGATTGGCGGCGGAGACCTTTCGCGCCGGGCCTTGGTTCAGGCCTTGGATAAGGCCAGCCGGGTCGAAGCCTACTGGGGCCAGGGTTATCCGAAAGGGCGCTCGAGCCCCGGTATGAAGGCTTAAAGGAACGGGATGGGTTTTTTAGTCAGTAAGAGTCTGACACTATCTCCCGCTCCGCCCAAGAGCGGGGGTTGTCATAGGATGATTTATCCCATCGGAAAAAAAGACGTCATTCTGTCAAAAGGTTTTTTTTTGTTCTTAGGATTATTGTTTTAACTATCACACAATAAAATTTAGTCCTAAACTAAGCCGAGTTTGTGATATGGATACTAGGCAACTGATAAGCATGCTAAAATAATAATAAATACATAAAAATATATAAGACACAGAACAAACGGTCGTACTCATCACACAAACATTTGCCTTGGATGGGAATCAAACCCACGACTTCCAGCATAGCAGTCAGGACCACTAATGAGATTAATGATGCAAAGATGCTAAAACGTAATACTCCTTCTAAAATAAATAAGTCGCTCTCTTAATGCATGTCCGTTCCTCTTTATGCAGAACCCACATGAATCAATTAAATGTTTAATTGATAGTCTCTCTAACGTTCAGTTTGAAGTGCAATCTGCAAACAGAAGTGCAAACTAATAACTTTCATCGTGTGGTTCGTAGGGAAACACTATTTCAAACTGGTATTAATGTTCGTCCCACTAATTTATTGCTCCACTAGATCCTATTAAAGGCGTAGGGTTAGTTTTGAGAGCCTTTGGGTTTTGTTCTAATAGGATTTTATGAAATTGATTTATGTACGCGGTTATTTTAGCAAGAACGATATTAATACACGGTTGTTTTAATAGTAGCGTAATATCGGCTTCTCGAAAATAAAGTTCTTCGACTGATGGCGTAGCTGTTTGCTACGGCGTAGCAAAGTGCTACGTTACCGTGCTACGCCAAATATGACTACGTTGAGAACAACGGTAAACCGCAGGACAAAATTTTGTAGGCATGATTTATGACGTGTAATGATAAAAACTATACGAAATTAGACATTACTATTACTAGAAGCCTCGAATTCATATGTAGACGCTTAATCTTGGCGGTTTGGTCGTATACCACTTTCTATAATACATGCTTTACTACTAAAGTAGTATGATGTAAGTACTAGTGAAATGTGTCGTAAAAATGTCTCAAATAAAGTTTCTTTGTCCCGATGCATCTATATTATGGCAGTTGTTGCTGACCGCAGTACCACTACCAACATAATTTATTTTTATATCTTCAGCCAAACAGTTTATTTATCTACCCCACTCTGCATATGGTGATAAAATAAAACACACAGAATTTAATAAGAGAATTTATGCGATAATTCAGTGGTCGACCCTGAACGTATTATGTATTAAAAATATTAACAAAGGCTTTTTATTACCGAACCTCGGTTCTTCATTTTTATGATGGTATTGAAGTAAACTGTTTATAGCGGTATGAACGAGAGTTTAGGTTGAGTTTTATTAACCTTTTTTTGTCCGGACTCCTTTAAGTTTTAGAATTTAGGCCTCATTGGTTGCGTAATGGGTTTTCGGTGGATTAAGTTTGGTTCAAAGAGTTGGTAACTTCTTGCTTCGTTATTGAACCTGATTTACATAAGCGTTTATTTGTAGAACAATGTTTAGGTTGTCTTATTTTATTAAATAGTTGAAAATATTCGAGAATTTAGAATACATAACATGATTGAAAAGAGTGTACGTTGAGTTTCTTACACATTCTTCTCCATGGAGATCTACACTTTGGAATGTGCAATCAGCATCCTTTTTCTGACTGCCTGAATTCTTGACAATACAAACGTGCCTGTAAATGGTCTATTAGAAGTTAGCTTTTGGCCGCGGTTTTGTCCGCCTTCGTAAAATGTAGACTATGTCACTCAGGAATACAGCAGCTTTCTATTGTAGTAAAAATTTAAGCAATCGGAAAAATTCTAAATAAAAATATATATATCTCTATAATATTAGTGTAGATAAATGCCATGACTGACTTGAAAGAATTTAGTATTACGATTTGTAAGTATTTTTTAATTGCGGACTTTCTTGTTATCAGTCTAATTTACTGTTTTTTATCGGTTTGTTCAAGATATTCCATATCATTATATCACTGATACAAATATATATATTCTTAAATGTATTCACAATTTTCTTTTTACAAGATTGTAAATTATCTACGTCAAAATAAATGTGTCGACAAATACGTAGGCATTGCTTTGATCAAATCTAAAAATAGAAGGTTATTTAATTTTTTTTTTTTTCAAAAAAACTTTCTAAGAAGTACGCGTTACTTAGAAATATAAATATATCGTTAGGTGTAATACGCATTCTTTTTCTACGTCCTAGGTTTTGAAGATTGAACTCAGCTGCGTCAACGAGCCGACTGACCGTCGAATGAACAGCTGAAGATGTCTTGGGAGTTGTGAGTCGCAGGGTTTCAGCTACAGAAGGCGAGGAGAAAGGACTAGCCCCCTCGCCACGAGTTGACGTCATCTGAACGCTTAGTCACGTGGTCAAAACAAAGGAATCGAAGGCGTGGCCTACTCGAGGGGTTGAGTGCAAGAAAATCGAAACGAAACGGTCGTAACTTGTTTTTTTTTTGTGGGGTTTTTTATGGTGGGAAAAATCAGCCAATGACAACCCCCGCTGTTGGGCGGAGCGGGAGATAGTGGCCGACTCTTACTGACTAAAAGCCCACCCCGTTCCTTCTAGCCTTCATACC
This sequence comes from Mythimna albipuncta, assembly GCA_929112965.1. Lineage (NCBI taxonomy): Eukaryota > Metazoa > Arthropoda > Insecta > Lepidoptera > Noctuidae > Mythimna > Mythimna albipuncta. The sequence goes on from OV815973.1 coordinate 9,059,979, forward strand.
GGGGCTCGAGTTCCCGTTCGGATAACCCTGGCCCCAGTAGGCTTCGACCCGGCTGGGTCCCTGCTGTTGCTGACAACTGCTTGAGGTGGCTAGGGGGGCTGGTGCGAGTCGATGCCTCGAAGTGTTCCAGGCACACCTCAAGGAGATAGCAAAGCTGGAGGAGTAGAGCAGGAGCGATGCCTGCTAGGGCTGTGAAAACGTTTGAAGGATCACTTAGTCAGTAAAAGTCTGACCAACCTACTACCTACTTGTTCCACCCTAGAGCAAAAACCTCGGATGATTTTCCACCTCAAAAAAAAGTCACATCAACAGTATTTGTTTCTCTACAAACATTGTAGTGGTCTGGCATTTTGCTGAACTGAACCTATTTGGCGCAGTCGAGAGGCACACAATGTTATTGTTTTAAATTTCTATTTTGTTTGTCCCTACATTGTGTGTGTATCAAATAAAGAAATTGTTTTACTTTCTTCTTTCTTTCTTATTCGTAAAGGCAGGCTGGGCATTGGGACTTGCAGATGATTGATGAAGTCGAAAGCTCTGGAGTGACGGCCGTGTATTGGAAAACGTTGGAAGGCCTCCCACAAGGACCGGTGACCTGGAGAGGGTCGCAAGAATCCGATGGATATGAGTTAGGCTCAGGCACAGGATCGGTCATTGTGGCGATAGTTGGGGAGAGCCTATGCACGTATGGACGTAGTTTGGCTGATATGATGATGATAAAAGGTCTGTCAGACTGCAGGTGCTGTTATAAGCTGACAGTATATTTTTTTTTTTCTATAAAATATGAAAGAGTGTACTTCATTCCCAGTACCCACTACATAGTCAAATGGGCTACATAGTTAGTCATAAGCCAATGTTCGATTACGAGGCTACACACACAATGCCTTACATCTTAGTGTCCCCACACACGTGCCACAAAAAAGGCCGCCGTAAAAAGAAGCTAGAAGCGACTTTTTTATGTAATCCGTGTGCCACAATAAGATATATGGCATTGTGTGGGTAAACCCGTAATCGAATGGTGGCTTATAACTAACTATATAGCCCATTTGACTATGTAGTGGGTACTGGGAATGCAGTTCACTCTTTCATATTATGTAGGAAAAAAAATATACTGTCCACTTACAAAAGCGAAAAGTGATTTAATGGAAAAATCTTTATCTTATTATCGCGTTTATTCCTGGAAAGCCGTTTACCCGCTTGACAGCGGTCCGGCTTCCTCTGATTTAAAAAAAACAATTATTTTATTTTATCTATCAAATTCAAACACCTATTCTATATTTGCATAAAGAAAGTATATTTTTTTGTTTATTTGAGACAAAAACGCCTAGAGGAAATACAAAAAAAAAACATTAAAACATAGATGCACACACATGTAACCCCCTCTAATGTTAACACATGAATAACAGAAGTGAAGGACTACGATAAAAGTTAGCAGAATACAGTAGCGAAAGCTTTTTGTATAACCAAATAATTTAGGTATTAGGTACAACGGGCTGTTGTCCGCAACTCCACGACTAAAGCGCGTATTTTGCGAACGGGTGGTACAAATGAGTCACTCGATCCACCCCAGCTCCTCAAGAAAGGCCAGCAGCGCCTTGGTGTCGCTAGCCATTTCACGAGGGTTACCTGGGTTCCGAAGTACTTTGCCCTGTATCCAGCGACCACATGGCAGCTTAGAAGCAGATGAGCTGCTGTCTCGTCCTCCTCCATGCAGAGCGGACTGTCTGTAACTCCTAAGACAGAAAGGTGCTGTATAATAATTACCTGCCAAATAATTTATTTCTATAATCATAATAATAATTCATTGTTTAGCCAGTCCTTAAGTTAATAGTTATTATTTTTCATGCCATCTCTTTCATTTTTCATATTTATTACTAAAAGGTAAAGTGAATCTCTGTTATTAAACCAATTGTGTTAAAATAAAAAAATCAAAGGCATGTGACACCTATCAATCCACATTTGGCTCGCATGGTAGATTATGCAACCTCATTTGAAAGGTTATTCTTACAAGTTGCTCCCATTGAAATATTGTTATGATCTGATCATGAACTTCGAAGATATGGCACAGAACTCCTCATAGGATCACCACAGAACTGTTGTAACAAGTAAAATTGCTTTGTTTATACGTGTAGTCGATGTCTGGCTGTAGGAAAAGGGGGAGGGGATGTATCGGACTGATCTGGTGATGAAACCAGGAGGAAAATAATGTAATCTAACCGTGTTTAGGATTATTAGAATCGTTATGAGATGCTCTCTGATCATAAGGTATTTAAGTTTGGCTGAGAGGAACTTTTTAGTGGTGGCACCATAACTAAAAAGTGTAAAATAAAATACACAAAAAAAAAAAATACAACCGACTTCAATGTTAAAAAAACACTGAAAATTACAAAAATCTTTAATTTCGGAAGTCAGTGGTAATATCGAAGAGATAAAACTATTATAGAAACACCGACTTCCGAAATTAAAGCTATTTTGTACTTTTCAGTGTTTTTTTTTTAACATTGGAGTCGGATGTATTTTTTTTTTGTAAAAAGTTTTTTATTAGTATATTAGAAACCTGAAACATCTATCTAGTATTTTTATGTAAAGAATCCATGTACGTTACATAACTGTATCATGAAAAATCGCAGAGTTATAAGCTGGTTATGTCAGGAAAAATACAAGGTCACCGAGCTATCAGTGACCTGGATAGCCCGGTGAGGGGTTGTTTTGCACTTGAACCCAGCGGTTTAATGGCGCCTAATACCCGCTATTACCTGCCGTGACCTGTGTACTTAATGCCAGCGGTGTCCAACGAGTGATCTTTTAAATATTTTGGGGATAAAAACTGTTGGAATCCATTCAGTTACTGACTCTGTGCAAATTATATTCAGGTTTCGCATAAACTAAAATTAATGTAGTATATTTCTTTTTCTGTAAGTACCTTCATTTGAAGATAAAAAGAAAAACAAAAGACTGCACTTTTATTATTAAACAACTCTTTTATTTTTAAATATTTTTAACACAAATAAAGTGCGGGAGAACGGAAAAAAATCCCGGGGATTTTCTTTTATTGAGTGACCAGGCTTTTGTTGTGGGTCCTTTGTGTCCAAAAATGTGAAGACTTTATGGCTACCCGAGTGTTGGCCACTGTCCTCATAACGTTAGCATATTAATGCGTTAAAAGCCCTTCGTAATTATGGCAAAGTATGAAATAAATAGATTTCCTTTTGTCGCTGTAAGCACATATGTTTTGGCGAATTTATTTTGGGGATTTTGCGGTATTATTTGTTATGATAAAGCTGTTTTAATATACATACCTACCTTTTAATAATTGATTTATTATTAGTTTACTTATAAGTTAATTGGACCGGAACTGAAAAGGTCGATTTGATCTTAAGCTGCTTGAGCAGTGCGTACCGTAACCTGGTAAAGGGTCGCGGGAATTCGATGGTTACGAGAAGTATCGGACCCCAGGGTCCAGCAGCGGGCGTCAGACATCGAGTCATCAATATTCCTATGAAGTCAAGTATACGGGCACTTTCGAGAGTAATAATAATAGTATAGTCAGGTGGTTCCCTTTTCTGGAGCCCTGACCGCCGGTAACTTGGACCCTGTTCCCGATACCAGTGGGATACAGTTATATTTTTTTTTATTTTTGAATTATTTAAAAATATAATTTATATGTGAATCTAATTAATAAATAAAATAATAATAAAAAAATAACTAATAAAAGATATAAGGTAACGCAGTAAATACAGTTCGGTGTAAAGCTATAGTCAGTTCAGTCAACGCCATCTAGCCTTAAACTAAGCAGAGTTTTTGTTTTCTTTTATATTAGTACTAGACAACTGATAAACATGCTTATATATTTCTAAGTATAGCATATTATGGATAAATTACACTCAGACACAGAAAAAAACGATTGTGTTCATCACACAAACGCTCTTGGGTGGGAATCTAAATGTCTTGGGTAGTCAGCTAGGAAACAGCGGCTTCATCTAGTTTAAACTCATGGAAAAAAATGGACAAGTAAAATGGTTTTTTAAACCTCTCCCACGATCTCCAGCATAGCAGTCAAGGCACCAAAACCACAAGACCAAAATTTAAAGGCCAGTCACAATGTCCAAAATATATTTCTCCAAACTCTTATACAAGTACACAAACAAACAATAGTAGGTACATTATGATATAATATCATACGACGGTTTTCAGTACACTTGTGAAGAAAATAACTGTAAAACTAAACGCGGTAAAAATCTGTTTTCATATGCGCGACCATATTTTTTTTTATTTACCTTTCAATACATTCACTGAAATGAATAAACGGGGGTTGACCGGCGACTCGTGGGAGACGACCTGTGCCGGTCCTGATGCGATAATGTAATAAAATTATGGCGGGGGAGAGGTTTAACAAAAGATTTGAACTACTATACCAATAGTCCGTAATCAAAATAGTGCGTAATGGTAATCAAAATGTCACAGTTTGTTAAGAAGGTACCTAAGTGTAGTGCAATAAGAGTCACTTTCTGAGCAAGTGTAATGAAAAAATCTTTATTGTATTCACCTCAAAACTACGCAAAACGAAATGCAAAAAGCCGAAACCTTTCACCAAGTCTTTTCATTTCAACGTTTTTAGCATCAACAAGGCACTGAATTACTGCACTATTTACTAGAAAATGAGTTGGCCAATCTGCACGCCGGGGTAAGGGACTATGCGCATTTATTTGAGCGGCGACGCGCGTTAGCTGTGCGGTTACGTTGCGGTTGTGCGGCGGTTAGTAATGACGTCATATGTATGGAAGGTCTCATTAGATGTGCAGTTGAATCTGAATGACTTCATTTCGTCAATCGTTCGGTGAGTGCTGAATTTACAAAATATTGTTTTTTAAATGTGCCTTTGTATCTACCAGCTACTAGCGGCCACGGCAACACGATAGAAAAAAATTATCCCAAGAGAACATACTCCCGAGATAAAAAGTCTTAGTCTAGTATCTTATGTGTTATTCTAGAACATAATCTACTCTTGTACCGAGTTTCATCGAAAGCCGTTCAGCCGTTCGAGACACAGACTAAAAATTTTGCCTGTATGGTATCAATGTGATTTAGTTTGGCATTTTTTTTTATGGTGTGAAAAAATCATCCAATGATAACCTCCGCTCTTGGGTGGAGCGGGAGATAGTGTCAGACTCTTACTGACTAAAAGACCCACCCCGTTCCTATCGGGCCTTCATACCGGGGCTCGAGCGTAGTTTGGCATGACTAAATATTTGTAAGAAAACCATGGTGTCAAAAATATTACAGAAATTATTTCAATCGATAGATGTCCCATTGCTAAACATAGGCTTCCCCAAGCATTGTTACATTGTTGTCGGCTCTTGAGCCTCCCAAAAACCAAAGGATTAAGGTCATCATTCCACCTTGTAGAAGGCCTTACAACGCTTCGTCTTCTTAGGTATATGCGGTCATCAATTTATCCTGTCCACTGCCAAAAATAAAATAGCCTAGTAAATCCTTGTGGTCGGATCTAAACAACCCTTAACCGAGACTCAAGCGTTGAAGGCATTGAAAAATGACAACACAAAAACCCGCAGCGCTTAAAGCGATGAAAAAACGCCACAAGATGCACTCTAAGTTCTGGTACTGAACTGTTTACAGCGCTGCGATGCAGCTTATATTGCGCTGGTGACACCACTCCCCATTTCCGTTCTATTTTCGCGATTTTTAGCCAAACTACGTTCCACAGTGCCAATATTGAAAAGCGAGCCGAATATTTGGCATGGAAAAGCTTTGTACACCCGAGAAGTTTTAGTATATGAGACACACGACCGCTCAACAAGATTTTTTGGCGTCGATATTTGTATTATATTTTAAAGGGATATTTTTAACTGTAAATAAAATGTTATTTTTCACTAAAAATTCTAAATTATTTACCATAAATTGATGGACTTTTTGAAATTATTAAAGAACTCCGAGCATTTATTTGTATCATTTTTTAAATGAATATTTTTAACTGTAAATAAAATGTTATTTTTCACAAAAAATTCTAAATTACATACCATAAAATTGATGGACTTTTTGCAATTATTAAGGGATTTTGAGCATTTTCGTTGTTCGTCGAAATCATCGTTCGTTGGCGCAATCCCCTGCAAGGTTATTTTTTTTAAAAACAACACAGAAGAGCATATTTCAGAACACAATTAGTAATTTTGGTGGAACATAAGCTTATTTTGTAGTAGGAAACAGGAATAAATTTAGAGACAGTTAAAATTAAACAGAGAAACTATTAAAATTTACCCTATTTCAAATAGAATTTTGTACATCATGAAAAAAAATACTATATACTTAAAATCTTTAAATGTTGTTTTCACTTTACGCCACGACGGTTCTTTTATCGCATAGACAATATACTTATTTATGTATTATTATTTTGTTCATAATATGTCTAATTTTAAAATTGTACACTGGATCCTACCCTCTATTGTCATCTCTCTCTATCGCTCAATGGTTTGCTGGAAGAAAACTCAACTTTGAGTTAAGCTCGCCTATGTACATGAACTTTGTTATCCACTTATTTTGTGTTATTATAGTGTACAATAAAGAATTAAAGAATTAAAGAAAAATCATTTCTTTGGTACTGTTTGTCAAGTCGTTCGTCACTACATGCTTGCTGCATGAACTTTAAAAAAAATTGTTTCAGTGTTTCTTCTTAGGGTTGTCAGGTAGGAGATATCGTAACCGCATCTAGTTTAAATTGATAAAAAAATCGTCGTGTGAAAGTGTTTTATTTTACAACTCATTTGCAAAATACAATGAAAATTCAAACTTCGAATTTAGAACACAAAACTACTATTGGAACGTTTTACTTTCCGCTTAAAAACTTACCCATTGGATATAGCTTATGTCATGTGTATTTAGAAGGGTTAAACTAAACCAAATATTAACCAAACTAATGATTTACCATAACAGTTTTGACAGAAAATCGATACAGTTTGTAAGTGAACGTTGCTTCAATGTCCGCATCTCAAGCGTAGTTATGGTAAGTTGGACGCAAGGCATTTATGTTCTTATTAGTTCCGATAAGGTATGTTGCTGGCATAAGTTGTTGAACTCCTCCCAAGATTCGGTGCACGGCAATGAGTACTAAACTGGTTTTATTAGCTTTATATCGCTTACACAAACAGGGAACAGAAAGTTCACTTTGTGTGAGAGCACAGTATTGAAACAGCTGTTATTTGTTGGACAAGAACTTTGCTAGTATTTGACTTTAGATGTTACGTAAATTGCTTTACTGATTAGCAACTATTTTCATGTTAAGAATAGCGCCCAACTCGTGATACTATTCTCATACAGCTCTTACGTGATCATAACGTCATGACACATCTTTCTCTAGATATAATAATACTATCTCTTTATTTCAAAAAAATAAAAACAGCGAGAACTTAGGTGATCCGCATTGAATCTGAATAATTTTAATAATAAATGCTTATTGAAATTTGGTTCAAAATAGTAGTATAAGTGCATGTACTGTAAATGTTTTAGTAACCACTTCTTTAAAAAAAAACTTTTATTTTACAAATATATAAATGTACTTTACGACTTATCCCTAAACTTCGACTTTATCATTCATATATCTAAATAGATACTAGACGTCTTTCCCAGTGATATGTAATTTATTTGTTAGAGTCCAAAAATACATAACACATGACATCTATATATATAAAAATCAATGCTACTTTTCGTTGTAGTTTTATAAATGTTTAGGCTTTGTTCGGACTATTTAGTAGACCCTCTATATGAATGAATGATTTTGAAGTTTGGTAGGGTAGAGTAGGGTAGAGTAGGATAAAGTAGGGTAGAGTAGGGTAGAGTAGGGTAGAGTAGGGTAGAGTAGGGTAGAGTAGGGTAGAGTAGGGTAGAGTAGGGTAAAGTAGGGTAGAGTAGGGTAGAGTAGGGTAGAGTAGGGTAGAGTAGGGTAGAGTAGGGTAGAGTAGAGTAGAGTAGGGTAGAGTAGGGCAACGGCGCGTGAATATTTCCCACGCGTGCTTCAAAGAGATGTCAGCAAAACCGTAAGGGCCCAGCATGGCCGATTCTGAAAAGGAAACTCGTGGTCCTAGTACACAAGTCTGATATGCCTTCTTGCTCCACCCAAAAGCAGGAGAAGTCATTAGATGATCTTTCACCTAAAAACAAAAAGACCTCTGATATTGAAGTTCAATACCAGAAGCTTATCCGTACAGACATAGATTGCTCCAATAATAGCATTGTAGGCAAACTCCGATAACATACACCGACTTTTTGGACGGCAATAATTGAAAACGTGGGTAAAACCCTAGTATTAATAAACCCTAGAGTAACTTTGTATATTTTTAGATACGAAGTTCGTAATAACGTATTTAGTATAAATGTATTTTTGTATCTAAAAAGCTACAACCTGAAAACTCAGTGAAATGTTCCTGATTTTTTTTTACCTTAAATTTTGTATTTATCTATTAAAAATAATAAAACTAATTTTGACTAGTTTTCTTTTTATTTAACCATCGCAATATCTGCTTGCTCCATAAAGGCATAATACATATAACTCAGAGTCATGCATAGCCGGCAAGCATAGACTGTTTGGAGCTCAAGATTGCTTTGAGAAAATTATATAACTTGGTTTTTGTGACACGTAAGTACGTAAAATGCGGAATTTTTTCCATGTAGAAAAACACAGTTTTTAGGGGCATCGTACATTGGTCCTACTTGAAAGAACCGTGAACTTTTCCGAAATAAAAAGTAGCAGATAGAATACAATAGTAGTAGATTCATAGTTTACTGTTGAAATCATATATTTTCATAAATAATTCCTACAAACAACAGTTTTACGGTTTTTACCCGTAAATGTTTGCTCAGATCCTTTGACCGTTCCTCAAAAGCTCCATTATTCAGGTAATCTATTGTATGTATTGGTATTGATAGCTCATGGCTATTACACCCAGGCGTTTGAATACCACATAGGAACACCACATAACATGAGGTTTTCAAATTGAAGGCTGTCGAGTATGGACTATTCAAAGCCTTGTATTGGTTTACGAGGAATTGAATTCTACATGTTCTGAATACATGAAGACTGTGTTTCTGATTTCACGAATAACTTGGTCAGTGGATTCAAAGAGTTTCTGTTACTGGTACCCGTTGTTTTGTCGAATAGAATGTAAATGCAGTCTGGTGGTGTAAATCCAGGATTTATTTAAAAATAATATCTACTACAAAATGGGTGATTTGTTTAATGTGCGTTTAAGAAGCCTTATCAGAAGGCTTAGTCAAATTGTAATGGAGAGGACTATGCTCAGATTTGAACTTCTGTGTGTAAGTGTATGTTGATGTATCATTGTTTTTTGGAAATATATCGCCTAAGGCTTCTGTCATTGTTCCCATGGGAAATCGACACAGGCGGAAGGCTTGATTCTCTATAAGTTTTCTGCCTCTTACTTGTGCAGTGTATTATTAAGTTACATAACGTAGTACAGCACATAAACTGTGACTCTTTTTACGGCACCGCGAGAATTAACGTAACCGCGTAAACTTGAGTTATTAAACTCAAATATACCTCCACATTTTGCTGAAGTTCGGATTTAACTTGGCAAACCTCGGGCTTAAAGTATCGCCGACAAAGAAAACTCTTCCTTTGTTAATTTATATTATGTAATTTATTTCGACGGCATATTTTATGAACATATTGTAGTGTGTACTTTTTTGGTTCAGTACTTGGAATTAAAATTTCGCTGTGTATACTTAGGACTTGTATGGGTTTCTTAGGAAAGTTTTCCTGCAATGTTTCAAGGTTTTGACTCTTAAATGTTTGTCCCAGGGTTTATAGGGGTCGCATAAAACCTTGAAGGTTCTTACATAATGTACGCGGTCAGTACATACCGTTACAGCATGTACAGCCTAATAGTGATGCATAACCGTATTTCAGGTACAAAACGAGGTCCCAAAATCCGCTGTTTTACGATAATGTCTTGAACGGTTAGTGTTATCATAAACACTATTACCGCCATAACTCTACCAGAATATCTTCGACTAAAATTTTCTTTGTCATTTTGCAGATGGAAATGATGAATTATTTATCATTCGAGCCTTACTTAGACTAAGTACACCATATTTCACATCGGGCCCTTCTGTGGATACGACATAAAATACAGTCGAGGTAATCCTATCCATCTATGATTTATTTGAAAGAAGGGTCAATGTGGAAATTTCATAAGCTATATATCATCTTTTCCTATGCAGAACTATTAAGAAACGGAGTCTTATAGGAATGGTATAATCGGTAGGAGAGTCGATTGATGACGCAATAATAAACACGTGTTGGTAGCGAGAACAGTAAATATGGAATCGCTCTCCATAGTAATTTGCTTCAAATACGGAGGGGTTTGCTTGGTCGTATTTACTTGATAGTATTAATATCTATATATTACCGTTTTATATCTTTCAAAAAGTATATAAATAAGCTCAGCTTTTTTTAAAATAAATATATAATACTGGCTTTTGCCCACGATTTCGCCAACTTACATAAAAAAAGCCTATGTCAGGAATAAAACAGCTTTCTATCGTGGGATTTTTTTTTAGCAATCGGACCAGTACTTTTAGATATTACCTCCTACAAACTTAAAAACAAAAAAACAAACTACCTCTTTATAATATTAGTGTAGAAGTGTATATATATAAACAAACGTGTTGCGCCGACCCCAAATAAAATGGGACAAGGGCAGGAAGAAGAAGAAGAAGTGTAGATATGTGTAACTTAAAATATATTATTTTCTTTCTTTCATTTCTTTTTTTCTAACTGTATTATGTCATACAAAAAGTATTTATGTAGGCTCAGTTTTTCTTAAATAAATATTAAATATAAATATTTAAGAATCTGTTTGCAATATTAGTCTTTTTTTTACTAAATGCCGCGTCATTATCATCAGTTCAGCCGAAAGACGTCCGCTGTTGGACATGGGCCTCCGTCAAATATTGTCATATTTATTATAACCGCTCCAGTGCGTCTTGCATCTATCAATGGAGTAGCACAAATTCATAATATTTATAATGTTATCTGTGAGAATTCTAAGAATCTTTAATCAAATAAATACAAACCAGAAAGTTATTCGAGATGCGAGATGATATTCCTTTAGAACCATGGTTTTAACAATATACTCATAAATGTTAATTTTGTTAATATTTACGCGAGTGCTAGCAAAGTTTTAAGGTTCCGTACCCAAAGGATAAAACGGTACCCTATTACTAAAACTCCGCTGTCCGTCCGTTTGTCTGCCTGTCCGTCCATCACCAGGCTGTATCTCATGACCGGTTATAGCTAGACAGTTAAAATTTTCACAGATGACGTATTTCTGTTGCCGCTATAACAACAAATATTAAAAAAAAAGTCATCAAAAAGTCAGACAAGATCATATTATTTTGTTGTATGGGAGCCACATTTAAATAATTATTTAAGTGTATGTGTAAGTGTGGCTCCCATACTTACACATACACTTAAATAATTATTTAAATGTATGTGTAAGTATGGGAGCCACATTTAACTCTTTGAATGCCGTAATTAGAGACACAATAGAAAGACAATTGCTTATGTCGAACTGTGTAACATAAGACATTCAAAAGGTTAAATAATTATTTAAGTGTATGTGTACTTATGTATGGGAGCCACATTTAAATAATTATTTGAATGTGACTCCCATAAAACAAATATGATTTTTTTGCTATGGACGGTGTGCTTTAGTCTGACTCGTATACTGAAAAACCTTTGATTTTTCATATCATATCTGATCCACTGATCTACCAGAATAAATCACAGCTGCAATCAAAAGCGAATGAATCAGAAACAAATTACAAATACACACGTTGTAAATAAAAACAGCATTAATTAGTCATGCATTCAGATCTAAACAGAGCACCACGTTTGATGTAAAAGGCAGCATTTCGAATGAACGAGGTACAAATTAAATTATTTTGTTGAATACTAAGCTTCCCGCTACTTTCAATCAAAAACAATTTATTTATGTTTTCATCAAAGGAAAATAACGAAATTGAAAATACCTTTATTTTAATTTAGGGGTTGCTGGAGGTAGGAGGTACTCGCTTTTGAGAGACGAGTAGTTCAAAACAACTTTGCTATGGCGCTCGGTTTTACATTTAATTTTTTCTGCAAACATGGTTAGCTGTGGGGATTCGTAATAACATCAAAATTATGAAATTGATAGTTGTGTTTGTATGTTTGTTACTTCTTTATGCTCAAACGGCTGAATGGAATTAGATGAAATTTGGCACATGGGTAGACCATATTCTAATACAGCAAAAAAGATACTTTTAATTCAAATAAAATGTGTTTCATTGGGACAGTTTTTTACTTTTACGAAGAAAAGCCACTGACAGCAATTAGTATCACATTATATTATACTAGCGATCCCGGCAGAAGTGGGCCTGCCCAAAATATCACTACTCCTCAGAAAAAAGGGATTAAGAAGAACCCGATTACAGCACCACCTATCGGATACAATAATATTTTCCAACCATCGAGGAAGCTACTCAAATATATTGACTGGACTGACCTGGTGGTTAGTGGCCCTGACTGCTATGCCGCAGGTCTTTATTTATTTATTTATTTATTTATTCATTGCATTCATGTCGTTTACAAGGTGTTATTAACATAATATAAGTTTCGTACATGAACACTGCTAGGGCACCGCAACATAAGTATTTATTATTTATTTTAATTGCATGCAATACTTGGTATATAAAATTATTTTAAGATATTATTACATTGTCAATATACTATTATCATTATCATGTCAATTTTTAGTTAATTTATTATTGGATGTCTTTATTACATTATATCATTGCGTCAATTTTCAAATAATTTGCAACATTGATTAATTTGTCATATTATTGTAGTGCTACATAAAGAACTCGTTAAGGCTGTAATAACACTTCTGTATTAAGTGCTTTTTAAGCGCGTTTACAAATGTATTGTCAAATTCTAAGTCTTTAATCTCACTGGGTAATTTGTTGTAAATCTTTATGCACATTACAAGAGGTCCTGATTGATACATAGCTAGTTTCGAACTCGGCAATGCTAACTCATTTTTTACTCTTAATGAGCGTTGCGGTCTTTGATTCTTAGCTATAGGGAATAACGACGCATGTTTTCTAACAAACTTGCTTACTTCCAAAATGTAAGTGCTTGTTAGGGTGAGCATTTTATATTTAATAAAAAAGCGTTTACAGCTCTGCATTTGATCTATGTTCGCAAGAATTCTCACACATCGTTTTTGCAAAATAAAGAGTTTTTCTACGTCAACGCAATTTCCCCACACTATAATGCCATAAGTTATCCATGAGTAGGCGTAGGCGTAGTATGCAGTCATTGCTGTTTTGAAGTCGGTTGATCTTTTTAACTCATTTAAAGCATACGTAAAACTTGCAAGTTTGTTTGACACAACATTAATATGTGCCTTCCAATTCACATTAGTGTCAACTGTCAGACCCAAGAGTTTAAATTCATCGACTCACTGGAGCGGTATGTCATTGAAAGAGTAACTAATATATAATGGACGTTTTTGATAAGGTCTGTATTGCATAAGTTTTGTTTTAGAGAAATTTATTTCCAAATTGTGTTCCTTTAGCCAGTTTACTATTTTTTTCAGTATATCGTCAAGTATTGAATTTAATTTGCTACTGTCATCACATGGAAACACTATTGAAATGTCGTCAGCAAAAAGTACACTTTGGACATTTATTTCTCTCGGCAAATCGTTGATATAGATTAGGAATAAAATGCACCCTAAGACACTGCCTTGTGGTATAGACATAGTTACATGCTCCATTTGTGATCTCACGTGGGTCTTCATGCCAGTGTCCGGGTGAAAATATTCCACTTCAACGTACTGAATGCGATTTTTTAGGTACGAGCAAAACCACTCATACGCGATACCTCTCACACCTATTTGGTACAGTTTACTTAGAAGTACTTTATATGATACTCGATCATAGGCTTTACTCATATCCAGCAGTAACCCAACAGCATATTTCTTATCATTTATTATTTTTAATGCTTCTTGGACGTAGTTAAATACCGCTAATGTTGTAGACTTATTTTTCCTAAATCCATTTTGACTAGTGTTAAAGATTTTAAACTTTTCACAAAAATGATTTAGCCGTTTAGACATTGCAGTTTCAAATATTTTTGAAAATGTGGATAGTAGTGCAATAGGGCGATAATTTCCTGCGTCGGTTTTTTTGCCCTTTTTATAAATAGGTTTTACTATAGATATTTTTAGTAAATCTGGGACAGCACCTTCCATAAAAGATTGATTGATGAGAAAGGTTAAAGGCATTGTTAATTCGTCTATACATGATTTAACAAGCATTGGTGGTATTTCGTCGTGGCCAAAACTGTGCTTGTTTTTTAAGTTTTTAATTATAAATTTCACTTCACTTGGATCTACTGTTTGCAAATATATAGAATTTTCGCAAGGAGTAGCAACATGTCGACCAGGTGGGTTCTCATCAGATCGCGTACAGTTTGTTTTTCCGACCGATATGAAATAGTCATTAAAAGCGTTTGCGACCGATCTAGGATCCTCAACAAGAGTATTGTTAATGTCAAGTTTTATGTTTTCTCTAGTTTTTTTAGACAGTTTGTTAGTACGACTTTTTATTATGTGCCACATTGATCTAGTTTTATTACTCGACTTTTTCATAAAGTTTATATAATTTAGTTTTTTAGATGTAATGACTGCCTTTTTTAATATTTTCTCGTATTGTTTATAATATCTCCGAAGTATATGGTTATTAGTAGTATTAATTAATATTTTTAGTTCACGTTTATGTTTACAAGCTGTTTTTAGGCCAGTGGTTAGCCATGTTTTGTTTTTATTGTTTTTGATCTTTATCAATTTTTTTGGTATACATAAATTTAATAGTTTTTGTATGGTTTTATGGAAAGATGTGTAATTTTCATTTACATTCTGGTTATTTTTGATGATTTGGTTCCAATCTACTTTACCGAGTTCTGATTTGAAAGATGATATATTATGGGAATTATACAGTCTTTTTTCCGTATAACGTAGTTTCGCTCGATCTGTTTGTATGTTGTTATTTGGTAGAGTAATTAAGACTCCTTTATGATCTGATAGCCCCAGTTCTTTAACATCTATGTTGATTTGATTGTCAAAGTTGGTGAATATAAGATCTATGCAAGTTGAACTGGTCGAACTGGTCGTGGGTTCGATTCCCACCCAGAATAAAAGTTTATGTGATGAGCTCATTTGATCTGTGTCCCGGACACAGAACAAATGAGATGTAATTTATTTGTAATATGTATGTATTTAGAAAATATGTAAGTATGTTTATCAGTTATCTAGTACCCATAAAACAAGCTCTGCTTAGCTTGGGACTAGACGGCGCGGGCGTTGTGTGATAGTGTTGGAATATTATTATTATTATATTATATTCACAAATTTCATTCAAATCAGTACATCCATTTAGGAGTTAGGTGACAAACACACGTACATAAAAAACGTATATTTTAGATAAGTTTGTGAGAGTGTGTGTGTATAATTATATTTGTGTATGTATACTTAATACTTCTCCACGCTTAAACATCTTAGCAGATTTACATATAATTGCCTTTGATTGGAATGCCAATGCACATGCATCCCTTGAGATAATTTTCTACTTATATTCGGGCACAGCCCGAGCTGTTGCTTCATAAAGATTTAGGAGATCAGTAGTATAATTTGGCTATGTTAATGAGTTAGGAGGTGTCTTAGATATATAAGAAAGACAAAAAGAAGCATCAGGACTTGCAAAGACAAAACCGACGCAACAATGATGTCACGGAAGAAAGAGAGATAGATGCTTTTTCTATTCGTGATACTGTATTAATAAATCAATATCTAAAAAAACCAGTCACTGTGACTTTGGAGTAATGTAGTATCAGAAATATCTGGGGAATATTTATACAATAGTCTTTTTTTTCGCTTTGGGAGCAGCGAGATCACACTTTTACTGACTAAACCCCACCTTTGTTTCTTCAATTGCCAATCCAGAGCCGCGGTAACTTTTTCGAACAATCTTGCAGTCCTAGCAGGAATCGGCCCAAAAATAAAAACCAAATCATATTTTTTTTCTAACAAGCATGTTCAATTTGTGGCGACAGTTTTAAGAAACGATATTACAACAAGGACCTCAGGAGCAATAAGCTCATTATTCCTGCACGCATAGCCAAGATGTTATTCTGCAATCGTTAATGCTATCGAATAGTGACGAAATTTATGGGAATGACGTCATCTCAACGTAAAGTAGCGTGGTCAGAACAAACGAATAGACAATTCGTAGCCAAGTTCACATCGTTCAAAATCGTTTCTACAATGTTTAACGCTACATCCTTTGTCATACAAACGCTACATTGTAGAACGAGCGGTCGACTCAGGCGCGTCAACATGGCTACAAACTTATCGTTTTCTACAATTGCTGTCACCGAGGCATTACCGATTAGAGAACGGAATTCAACACAAACTGGTTGTAACTTGGCTAGGGGCTGTTACGAAACCCGAAACGTTCGCTTAAAGATAAGAGAATAATATCCTAAATAAAAAATCATTTCTCCTCGCATTACGTCCTTCCGAATGTCGTAACGCATTTAGACCCTCACCTCGAGCTCCATAAGATTTAACATAATGTCATAAGATACTTCAGCAAGGAATAGCGGATCGCGTTCAAAACAAGTGCGCTGCTCAGTCCAATTTGAACTGAGCTGAATATGCCTGCTGTATGCCGATCGACTGGTCTTTTTCTTCTTCTTTTCTCTCGGACTCATTTTGTTTTTCTGACCAGTATTTGGTAACCTGCATTGCTCTGTTATTATAATCAGCCTTCTTAATGTTCCCACTGCGTGGACCTGATAGGTGGAGCCTCCTCTTTAGGAGAGGGAATGGACCCAATGGTAATCCACCACGCGGGCCCAGTGCGGGTTTGTGAATGTCACATGTCTTCGAATTTTTTGATCTAGGACATGTAGGAAACATGTCCTAGATCCAAATCACAATGTCACCATTTTGAGAGCAGTGGTGATAAAATCGAAACGAAATCGGCATATAGTGAACATTCCACCCATACGTGCAAAGCGTTTTGAGTACAAATTCATTATACGTACAGCTAAGAAGTGGAATTCCCTGCTGGGGTCTGTATTTCCTGATAGATACAACCTAAGAGTATTTAATTCAAGATTAAGTTACTTCTAGGCAAGCGTGATCCATCGTCGGCAACATCATAGCTTTCCATCAAGCGAAATAGCGGTCAAACGCAAGCGTTAGTGCTTCGTTACCAGCCCCCCTAGCCAGGTTACAATCGAACTCCGTTTAAAATAGGTAACGCCTCGATGACAGCAATTATAGAAAACAATAAGTTGGTAGCCATGTTGACGCGCCTGAGTCGGCCGCTCGTGCTACAATGTAGCGTTTGTATAACAAAGGATGTAGCGTTAAATATTGTAGAAACGATTTTGAACGATGTGAACTTGGCTACGAATTGTCTATTCATTTGTTCTGACCACGCTACTTTACGTTGAGATGACGTCATTCCCATAAATTTCGTCACTTTTCGATAGCATTAACGATTTCAGAATAACAACTTGGCTAAGCGTGCTGGTCTCGCGAATTTAGGTGCGAAGAATGGAAGAAATGGAGGGCAAAATTTGCTCAGCAATGGGACAATATAGGCTAGATATAATAACAACATAATATAATAATAACATAATGTAATAATTTCATCAGACGCCACCCTCTCCACTCTCTAACCGTCGAAAAGTTGTTTACCTAACTTTTGATTGCCTTCTCCACTCCATTTGTTTATTTTTTTACTTAGAACGGGAAATATAATGAAACTTTTTTCGTTAAAGCCTCGAAGATACATAAATGGGTTTAGAACTCGTTCTCCTTACTAAAATTTGTTTACCTATGCGCTGTTTTTATTGGTCTTTCGGCCCTCGCTTGAAAGGTTTTGTTAATGGAGAAAGACGAGAAGAAATGTCGATGTTTGAATGGATTTTTTAAATTTTATTTTTGAAACAGAAGTATGGGTCTAATTGGATAGGTTTAAGCATCTGATGTTTTCGGTTTTCTGTTGGTTTGAGTTTTTGTAATACTTGGCTCCAAATGTTTGAAGAGTTTCTGACTACATGTTGTAACTGGCAATTACAAAGTATAAACAGTAAATTAAACACATTTCAAACAGCTGAAAAGGCCTCTAATCTAAAAGCAACTATTAACGCTTAGTTAATCCTTATTCAATTCACGGCCAGAGCAAAACAAGTTGCGTAATTACAAATTGTAATTAAATCTAAAACATCGGCTGGACGTTGCGGACTTCCTAACTTAATTCAGAGCGCGGAACAATTCCTGGCACCGCCGTGCATGGAACTAGTAGGTGTTCGGTTCGAGTGCGTTTTTGCGTCTGCGTTGCGGCCGTGTATTCCCCAACCAATTACTACCACCGTACTTTAATTACAAACTTGTAGAGAATAAGTTTCCCCTGAAATTAGATTTAAGGTAATTTATTACTTAATTCTCAGTTTATAAATTACTTTTGTAATTAAGATCTCAATTAAAAGTTGCGCATGTCGGCCCGGACACGTGATAACAAATGAGTTGGCATAGTTTCGTAATAGTACAAATGTGAATGTAGAGTATTAGGTCAGATATAATCTGACCTGTTTTCATTGCTTTTATGATGAATGTACACTAATATTACAGAGGTAAAGCTTGTTTTTTTGGTTGCCTGGAAGAAATCGCCTAGTGCGATAAGGCCGCCAATTGTGTGTTTTCTACTATATGGTTTATTTTTGTAAATTTTAAAACATGGTGTGCAATAAATTATATATATATATATAAATAAATAATACCCACCATCTGGAGACCTTTTTGAGAGAGGACTTTTGACGGTTAGGCGCCGATGTTATGTGTATAATATTTAATAAGTTTGGGTTCTATAATATTTATGTCGGTATTATTAGTTTATTATTAGACTATTTTATGTTTTTTTTCTATGGGCTTCCGATGCCTGAAAAAAAAACAACCTATACCTATAGGTACAGTCATAAAATCCGCTACGTAGTTTTAATATCCTATTATGACCCTTGTTTATATAGCGAGACTTGCAGAAACAGTGCAGGATAGTGTATGATTGTTCACATATATTTATTTATGAAATCTTTATGCACACAAAACTGTACAAAGGCGGACTTAATGCCTTGGGCATTATCTGCCAGGCGACTTTAAGGTCGGCACACACACACAACACACATAACACACAATGACGTATAATGTTGAGAAGTGGTGCATAGAGCCCTAATAGTCACTAACTAACCTCATTTTCCATTAAATGTCACTTTTATAACATACCTAGCTAAAACAAAGTTGGAAAGCTAAAATTAATGTGATGTCAGCAATTTCAAAGCGCACCCTTGATTAGCTTAGTGTTACCGGTGTTAGGAAAAGATATGACATTCGGGGTTTATAAAGCCCATCTAACGTATTATGGAAATTTTGAATGCAATTTCATATCTCTTTTTCTAGATTTGATCTTATTATGAAAGACATCACGTATATGGTTTAGTTTTTTGAGATTTTTTTTCTACTTTGATAGTTTTTTTTTAAAGAGCAAATACACCCAATGATTTCTTTCGATCTAGGTGTAAAACAACTGGCCTCGAGGCCGAAGCTTATTGGGACCATGAGTTGACTTCTGAAACGGAAACCTGAAGTCCTAGAATACAAGAGCAAC
Organism: Mythimna albipuncta; assembly: GCA_929112965.1. Taxonomy (NCBI): domain Eukaryota; kingdom Metazoa; phylum Arthropoda; class Insecta; order Lepidoptera; family Noctuidae; genus Mythimna; species Mythimna albipuncta. The sequence continues at coordinate 9,079,788 of OV815973.1, forward strand.
TGGAGGAATATAGGTGTGGTTTTAGTCAGTAATAGTCTGACACACGCCTTCTCGCTCCACCTCATAGAGGGATGAAAGAGTCATTAGATGATTTCCCACCTCAAAAAAGAAAACATCCTAACATGCTCAATAATATCTATTACCAGCTTCTGCCAGCGGCTTCGCCCGCGTGGAAGTGGGTTACTCCACATATATTTAGGACCCCCGATTTACCCACTTAGGGGTGGAGTTTCGTAAAATCCGTTCTTAGCGGATCCGCTATTAGAAATACCCTATTATGAACCAACCCACCCAATTTTAAGTTTGTGTTATAGTTTCTGAGATTGTGTGATTAATCAGTGAGTAGTATTTCGCTTTTACAAGTATATATTAGCTTTTGCCCTCATATTTATAGCCTATGCCACTCAAGAATAAAGCAGCTTTTTATCGGTGCAAAAATATTAGCAATCGGACCAGTACTTTCGGAGATTACGTCCTACAAACAAAAAAAATATAATATAAATCCAAACTTTACCTCTTTATTATATTAGTATATATTAAATACGTGCTTCATTTGTATATACTAAGTGGTTCACGATAGTTTCGTGTACCACTTAGTATATAGTAATTAGTAAAGTAAATAGTAAATTAGTAAAGTCGGTATCCAAATAAAACACTTGAAACGGTAAGCACAAACGTTTTAAAAAACTGCACAAGTGAATTGAAATATTGATGTATTGATAGCTCTTCCCTTCGTAAGCCGTATTAACTCAATTACCTGAGCTGAGAGGCTCACGGGAGATTTTACAGCTGCCGTCCAATTAGTGTTTTTATTTAATTTATAAAACAACTTAAGAGAAGAATACATGACGTAGTTTTTAGAGCTAATTGATAGTGTTTTTTTTATTAGTGTATGGAGATATAAGATTATGTAAACGGTATTTGTAGCTGGGATAGTGTGATTTCTTTTAATTTTTTTGGTATTTTTTAAAAATGTGTACTCTAAAAAGGTAAGGTAAGGCAAATAGGGGAGAAAATGTAGGTAACTGAAGGTAAAGTAAGATGTCTCTCTGGTATTTTGTTAAGGAAGAAAAGAACTAAAAACTATTTAGATATTGATATCTAAGGCAATGAAGGAATTAGGTAGGTTTTAGTCAGTAATAAATAAATAAAAGTCTAACATGCCCTTTCGTCCTGCCCAAGGGCGGGAGATGTCATTGAAAGATTTCCCACCCAGAAAAACAAATATCTAAATAGTATTTAGTTCGTTTATCCCTTAACAAAATATAGATACTAATTTACTGAAACTATTTTGGTTTATTCTACAGAATGAGGCGTTATCTTTACGAGGACGTAAGAGAGACGAGACAAGAGACGCCCAAGCGAACATACACTTCTGAAAAAAACTCGTGTGCATTAATGTGCGTGTACATTAATTTCAAAAACGAAATCCGTGGTCCTGCACAAAGGGTAACTAAAAGACAGGTATGGTTTTAATTATTAAAAGTCTAAAACGCCCTTTCACTCTACCCTAGAGTGGAGAAAGTCATTGGATGACTTCCTACCTTAAAAAAACCACGAGCTAAAAGACTGGCCGGATCATGCCCAAATCGTGGCGCTTTATTTAATCTTTATTATAGTGTCTTTCGCTTGTTCTCTGATTATAAAACTTAAACTACTCTAAAGCCGTATATTTTAGCTTTAATACGACGTACCGGTTGTCTGTGTATATAAATATTTTTATTTTGGGCACAGCTCCCTACTAATTCTGGCCATGTTATTTTATCCCAATTTGTTAACTTGTTTCTACGTGAGGAAGTATCAAACGTACATAATATGTCTATACAAAGTTGACCGGTAGAGAATAACTCGTTGTCAAGCTTTGTACCACACAACATGAAGTTTAAATTTAATAAATAAAATTGCCTTCAGAATTTTTGTGTGAAATTTAACAGGTGCCCGGTGTCTATTTTGTTCTAATTATGTTTATCTGCGTATATTATTCAGTCATACTCTTTTATACATATGATTCATTTTTAATGATTTTTTTTTATTATAGTCTACCTTTTGCCCGCTGCTTCGCCCGCGTACATAAAATATAGCCTATGTCGCTCAGGAATAAAGTAGCTTTCTATCGGTGAAAATTTTAGCAATCGGACCAGTACTTCCTAAGATTATCACCTACAAACAAAAAAATAAAAAACATACTTTACCTCTTTATAATATTAGTGTAGATAGACTCGCGTTTGGCCACTATCTCACTAGATGGTAAGCGATGACGTGGCCGACGGTGGAGTCAGTAACCTATTCAGTCTTGACTTAAAAACGTTGGGTCGTAACAATCAGAAACACAGACCCCGGCAGGGAATTCCACATCTTAGCTGTAGGCACAATTAATGTATTCCCAAAACGCTTTGTACAGTCTGTCTAAAAAGTCAAATGACTTCGGATTTTTAAGAAGAAATAAATATCTGTTGTTGGCAACGCAAATTTCAGTTGTCACTCACTTGTTTCCTGAGATGATCATAGTTTTACTACAGATGTTGATCGTAGTGTGCAAAAATAATGTGTAATTAATAAGCGGAGTAGAATATTTACAACCAGATTTCTCTTAGGGCGTATTCAGATGACACGCGCCGATCACGCACAGCACCCGCGCACGCTTTGTGCCCGCCTTAACCCCGCACACGCGCTGCGTCCGCCTCGCGTACGCCTCGCGCCCACTTATACTACTAGTGACTAAACTCCTTCGTTCACTAGGCATTTAGCCATAGCGCGGGCGCAAAACGTACGCGGGGAGGGTGCAGAGCGCGGGCAGGGCGAGCGCAGGGTTGGCGCGAGGCGGGCGCGGGGCGTGCGCTTGGCGTGCGCGTGTAGACCTCGTTAAATGCAATTTGAGATCTATTGATGATGATTATAAGACTCAAATTCTTATTTAATAAATTTCAATGCGAGCTGGACGCGGGTGGCGTGCGCTGAGCGTGCGCGTGTCGTGTGAACGCGCCCTTACGATTCCTGATTTATGTGATTACTTTATACTTATTTATGACACTATTATCTTTGAAAATTTATCCTACTTTTGTAATAATAATATCATTGAAGAGACTGAAAAAGGTATAAGTATTCTTAACAAAAAATCTTTTGCAATTTTTATTGTTAAAAAGTCCCTTAATCATAATATTAAATTATTTAGAAATACTTATATTCGATACTTTTTTTAAGTTTCTTCTGTTCTCTTAATCAACCTTGATTGTTGAACCAGTGTTGACTACATCAGATTTCATTTTACCCTAATAATTTCAAGTTGTTTGACTTTTTAGACAGACTATACGTATCTGTATCAACACTGGTTACTTTGTCGTAATTTAAAACCCAAGAGTAATGGCAGGAAAAATACCAGGTGCCTGTAACGATGTTTAAAGGAGGCTCGTTGATATTTTCGTACATTTTCAGTCATAATTTCGTCCTGGAGCTAAAGGCAACAATCTGGTAAAATGTAAGATTGAATTTACCTCTGATAGCTAATTTATTTCTCCCCGAGGCGTCGCGCACACTCAACCGCATTAACCTATAACAATGTTATCATATAACATCTTAGCGTTATTTTGAATTACAACTTTGCTTCTGTTTTTTTTTTTTGATGTTTTTGAATTATTTTGTGATGACACAGTACACACGGTACAGTGGTTGAGCAATTGGTTAAAGAGGTGCGTGTCGCGGGTTTAATTCCCGCACGGGACAAATTAATATTTTTTAGCCCATAATATATAATATTATAGTCGTTTCGGGTCTGAATATCTTGTGTATGTAAGTTAACATGTTCGTGAACGCATCTAAGATACAGAGAATATGCCTAGTGTGGGCAAGTATTAAAAAATACTGTGATGAGAAGATAATTATTGTGTTGATGCTGTTTTTTGTAGATTTTAATCATCAATTTAATTTTTTTTTGATCAAAAATTTTTGGTCCGTCAAGAAATCCAGGAAAATTCATCCTATCTTTTATTAGTCGAGTATGTTATTCTGAAGGTAGTTTAAAATTTTAACTTTTTGAAAACCGTAATTAGAGACACAATAGAAAGACAATGTGTGGCGAACGCCGGCGTTCGCTGGGGATTTTAATGAACATAGACGAGTTTCTAGGTATTAAAACGTGGCAATTTCTTCAAAAGACAACTACGGAAACAATCAAAAGTTAACAACAACCAAACATCCCCAATCTAAAATGAAATCCAGATAAAAATGTGCAATTAAAACACCAGAAAAAAGCCACTTTCCACGGTAATCTAAAATAAATGTCGCCTTCAGATAGTCTTTGTGGCGACACACCGAATTGCTCGTTAAAATGTGTCCCGCGATTTCTAAAGTACCGTATAAAGAGGGAAGCACTGAATAAAAACGTGCAGCGTTATTCGTCTGTATCTCAGTAACACATAAACCTCACAAATTGACCCATTTCAAGCTGAACGTAAAACTAAAGGCCCCCACACATACACAGTCAACCAAGGACGATACTTTACCACTTACAGGCCAATAAAACGCGTACAACATAATTGTGGTAATAACATTATTAACGTCAACTTTGTAGAACATGCTAACTCGGCAAACGTTGTTCTACCATAAATATTCAAAAAAATGGGGGCTAAAAATAACCTATGACCTATTTTTAGACCTACTACTACAGTATATACAAAATACTCCATAAAAATTAGAATAGTCGTTTCGGAGGAGTTCGATAACAATTAAACACGGTGACTTGAGATTCTTATACGTTAGATATTTTCTTTTTGTTTCTTTATATTTATTAAAAAAATGAATAACTATTATTTAATTTAATTAAACATTTTTGTTTAGTTTTGTATATGGGAACATTTGTAGCTTGTAGCTAAATACGAATAATTAAGTAAAAACCGAATTATTTGCAAACGCAATAATTTATTACATTTGTTTTATTATATTGTCATCTTAAATTATATTTACTCACAGTAGGATTACACATTTACATAGACGCTTGAAAGGCAAAAATTACTACGCGACATTAAGTAAACTTTACAGGAATATGATATAAAGTTAAAAGTTTTAGAAAAAAATAATTATTTGCTAAATAAAGTACATGATAAATGAAAAGGCTTCTTGTTCAATTATCTATTATTATATTGTTAGAAGAACTTTACATTATATTTTAATATAAAAAATAAGTAAGATTTTTTTTGTGACATCGCTAATCAAACTTGTTTCGAATCTGAATCTCTAAACTTTTTCAAGATAAACCTTACCTTGCCAGCCTTACTATTATTACCTTGCCAGTTTGTAAATTAATTAAGTGACCTTCTTAGACGCCACATTACTATTAATATGATGTGGACATATAACGTGTATAAACAACGAAATATCGTTTTCTATAAAAAAAATTTTGAGAATTTTATTTTTTATTCTCTCTCCTGTATATTTGACTCAATTTCGCTTAGTAATTTTTGCCTTTCAAGAATCGACATTTAAAATTAAAGCATTTTTTTCAAACAGGGTTCAACTTCATATTTCAAATTTCACTTGAGGCTTTTGGAGAATATTTTTGAAGGTCACCTATCCACGTAACGATCTCAGCAACGTTACTTAACCTTGTAGGTCAACACTTTCAGCTGTTTATAAACAGTAGTGATTCTACAAATATTTTTATAAGACCATTATTTTTAAATCCATGTTTTTCAGTGTCTATGACAACGTTATGTTAACTGAATTCAACATGATACCAGACGCTGTACCAGTTGTTGAATTATTAATATAAAGCGTCATGAACGTATTGCTGAGTGGATACAACCTAGTTTTATACAGATGCGGAATAAATTCTTGAAACGATACACCTTGTCATCATTTTATTTAATATCTTTGTTTTCCTAAGACAATTTGTATAGTACAGGGTAGTTTCCAGGGTCAAAATAATTACATTTTATTTAATTCGTATTTTAGATTATAAAAAAAAATATCGGACACGTATTTTTTTTTTACCAAGATATAGTCCATTAAAGTTACGTGTAACGCCACGCCCGTGCTGTATTCTTTCGCACATGACGTCACACGTAACTTTAATGGGCTATATCTTTGCTATTTTTTGTTAAATCAAAAAAAGAAAAAAATACGTGTAAAGAAAAAACTAGGTTGTATCCACCCAGCAATACGTTCATTGCTGGGTGGATACAACCTAGTTTTATACAGATGCGGAATAAATTCTTGAAACGATACATCTTGTCATCATTTTATTTAATATCTTTGTTTTCCTAAGACAATTTGTGTAGTACAGGGTAGTTTCCAGGGTCAAAATAATTACATTTTATTTAATTCGTATTTTAGATTATAAAAAAAAATATCGGACACGTATTTTTTTTTGACAAAGATATAGTCCATTAAAGTTACGTGTAACGCCACGCCCGTGCTGTATTCTTTCGCACATGACGTCACACGTAACTTTAATGGGCTATATCTTTGCTATTTTTTGTTAAATCAAAAAAAGAAAAAAATACGTGTAAAGAAAAAACTAGGTTGTATCCACCCAGCAATACGTTAATTGCTGGGTGGATACAACCTAGTTCTATACAGATGCGGAATAAATTCTTGAAACGATACACCTTGTCATCGTTTTATTTAATATCTGTGTTTTCTAAGACAATTTGTATAGTATAGGGTAGTTTCCAGAGTCAAAATAATTACATTTTATTTCATTCGTATTTTAGATAATAAAAAAAATATTGGACACGTATTTTTTTATTTTTTCGATTAAACAAAAAATAACAAAGATATAGCCCATTAAAGTTACTAGTGACGAGTGTATTTTTTCGCACGGGGTGACCGTGCGGGCGTGGCGTTACACGTAACTTTAATGGGCTATATCTTTGTCATTTTCGGTTTAATTTACAAATAAAAAAATAAGTGTCCCTTATTTTTGAATAATCTAAAAGACGGACTAATTACATTTTTTACTGCAACTAGCCTATTGTAGGGATCGGGATTTATTCCTATTAATTACAATTTTGTAACAATGAAGTATATTAATATAATAAAGGCGAAAGTTTGTGGGTGTTTAGTAATATAATAAAGACGAATATTTGTATGTTTTATAGTTAGGTTGTACGGCCTGGTCTCGACTTCGGTCTTAGCGGCGAGTGGGGCAGCATTTTTTTTATTGTCGATAGGTTCCCGCTTGACCGCTATCTCACCTAATAGAAAGTGACGATGCGGTCGACGATGGAACGCGCTTACCTAGAAGAAACTTATTCACTCTCGACTTAAAGATTCCCGGGTTGTAGCTATCAAGCATTTTCAAACATTATTTTTTGGCAGGCCTGTTGGTCTAGTGGTTAGTGACCCTGACTGCTATGCCGGAGGTCGTGGGTTCGATTCCCACTCAGGACAAATGTTTGTGTGATGAGCACGATCATTTGTTCTGTGTCTGGGTGTAATTATCTATAATATGTATGTATTTAGAATTATATAAGTATGTTTTTCAGTTGTCTAGTACCCATAACACAAGCTCTGCTTAGCTTGGGACCAGGCGGCGCTGTGTGATAGTTGTGGAATATTATTATTATTATTATACTTTTGATCTTACCGCTCGCCGCCCCGCGCTAAGCTACCGCTCACTGCGGCAAGGTTGTGAACAGGCCGTCAGGGTTGCGGGAAAGTTAGATATAAAGGATTACGGCTCTATGGCTACCCAGAGTGGGAGAAATTATTTGACGATACCTTATCAAAAAAATACATTAACTCATTGAATGCTGTAATTAGAGACACAATAGAAAGACAATTGCTTATGTCGAACTGTGTAACTTAAGATATTCGAAAGGAAAAAATGTAAGTGACTACCAACACATTTGAAAAACAAGAGGCATAAAAATAAGAATTTGTATTATATTCTTTCAATAATCTTATTTCTGTGCCAAGAAAACGTTTTTCTATTCTTTAACAAGGTTTTGGGACCTACAGCAAACCAATATTGTTTACTAAAAAAACATATAGAAAAAAGTCTTGGGTACGGTTAGACCTAGATTTTATCTTTTAAAAGATAAAGTGCTCAAACCTTATCCTTCCCTGTTTTTGTACGTTATTTCCGATATTTATTTTATTTTAACTTACTTTTTACAACACTAGCTCTTATCCACGACTTCGTCCACGTACATAAAATATAGGCTATGACACTCGGGAATAAAGCAGCTTTCTATCGGTGAAAAAATTTTAGCAATCGGACCAGTACTCCCAGAAATTACCTTCTACAAACAAAAAACGAAGTAGACTACTTCTTTATTATATTAGTGTACATTTGGCTATGATGGAGCGATATGGTCAATATTGTGACAAAGCTCCTTTTAAATGCCGTAATTAGAGACACAATAGAAAGACAATTGCTTATGTCGAACTGTGTAACTTAAGACATTTGAAGCGTTAATAAAGATTTAAAAAATCATTTTTTCCTCGAATTCTCTTTTAACAACATTGTTCAAGTATGCTTCTAGGATTAAAAACAGTGATAATAATAAGTATGCTTCTAGGATTAAAAACAGTGATCGCGATCTCTTAAAACCTTAATGATGCATTTTAATGACGCTTGAAAAACTTGTGCGATATTCTTCGACGAAATTATAAATCTGAACAGGCGAGCCGTTGTTATGTTTGAAGAATTTGTTAATTTTTATGTGTTAAATTAAAATATTTGTTGGTGAAGTTAATAGTACGGAAGCATGAGAACGAACGAACGAGCTAAGTGACAATTGACACATCTTTTTGACTTCATTGACATCATCAGAATCTGAACTTCATTTGATAAGTTAACTAGGTTCTGGATTAGCGACCACGTACTCAAAGACGCAGTGTTGGAAGGCCTCCTACAAGATAGGCCAATGACCTGGTGAGGGTTACGGGATCTTATGGATGCAAGATGCACAGGGCCGATCATTATAGCGACACTTGGGGGAGGCCTATGTCCAACAGAGGATGTCTATCGGTTCAAATGATGATAATGATAATGAAACATTCATATCCTTACTTCCTTAGTAGTAATTTTATAAAGCGAAAGTGAGGTTGTTTGTTTTTTTGTTTCGTCTTCACGCCTAAACGGCAAAACCGATTTTGATCAATTTTGGTAGAGAGATAGTTGGGACGCTGGAGACGGACATTTATTTTTTAATGTGAGGAAATGGGGTGAAAGAGGCGGGCGAAGCCGCGGGTAAAAGCTAGTATTTCCTATAAAAATCCCATCAGGAAGTAACCGAGCTCTCAAACAGATTGTATCTCATCTTCCTAGTCATACAAAAACATATAAGCAATCAAAGTAAAAGTGAACATTACAAAGTGCGTCAATTGAATTATTCTAACTAAGGCAAATGTCATCAGTCTACTTAAGGCGAAGATTAAATAATAATGAGTTGGAAGGCAAAGTGATGACATAAAATCTCGCGGGAAAATTGCTGAAGACACTCGTCCTTACTCTCAAGTTTGCATAATGAAATACTTGTGGAAATACAATATAACTTGAGTACGAGTCAACTTAAGCAGGCAATTTGTATTTTGCTAACTTTTCATTTAGTTATAATAGTAAGATAAGATTATTATGAAGCTGTGATGTAATTATAAAGTTTGCAGCATTTGTCATGATAGTTTATTTTAAATGGTAGTTTTGCTAAACATAACGTTATATTCAAAAGTTACAACTGCGAGCTGCTTCACCTACATTTTTTTTTTCCAAAATTTGGTTTACCTATGTGTTAAACTAGCTTTCGCCTCCAGCTTCACTAGCGTACATAAAATATAGCCTATGTCACTCAGGAATAAAGCTGCTTTCTATTGGTGAAAAAAATTTTTGCTATCGGACCATTGCTTTCAGAGATTACTTCCTACAAACAAAACATAAAAAAACTTTAGCTTTTACTATACATTTCAACCAAATCCACTCATATGTGTTTGTGTAAAGAAATAAAAAATGTATACACACGTTCGCCTTTATAAAGAAACAATGCACAAATAAATATCCCAATAATGTTTTTAATTGTCAGCTCATCAGCTTCGGAAATAAAAATTTAATGAAGCATTCATATAAAAATTTACAGTCGATTCATTACAATAATTACAATTTTTATATCTCCTGATAATTATTTGCTTGTTTAAATTGTAACAGTGCCTTTATTAATTTCAATATATAAATGTGTAAATCTGCGTGAGTCATTTCTTAAAAACTCCGTAATAAGCGTTCGTAATAATTATTTTGTGTTGAAAGATTAATTGCCGTCAAATAACGAAATGGTTGACCTGAGAATATTAATAATGTTCAATTAATTTTTAACTTAATAAAAGGTCAATAAATATCCCAATAATGTTTTTAATTGTCAGCTCATCAGCTTCAGAAATAAAAATTTAATGAAGCATTCATATAAAAATTTACAGTCGATTCATTACAATAATTACAATTTTTATATCTCCTGATAATTATTTGCTTGTTTAAATTGTAGCAGTGCCTTTATTAATTTCAATATATAAATGTGTAAATCTGCGTGAGTCATTTCTTAAAAACTCCGTAATAAGCGTTCGTAATAATTATTTTGTGTTGAAAGATTAATTGCCGTCAAATAACGAAATGGTTGACCTGAGAATATTAATAATGTTCAATTAATTTTTAACTTAATAAAAGGTCATAATTATACGATCATACAATAATTTTACGATATTTATTTCGAATTTCAATGTTATTTGTACGTTATTTTTTACATCTACCATAGTGTTAGTAGTCTTTTTATCTAAAATTGACCAGTATAGAATCCACCTAAATGCCATTTTTTTTTGGTCGACGGTTACCAGACGGTTGTACGGCGAGCTATCTATTGCTCTCCATGTGCAAGCCCGCACCTACGGTGGCCGGAAATCGGGATTGAAATCCCGGCTGGATCGTGAGCCTGTGAGGGCAGTTACTTTGCGCGTGCAGACTCCTCCTCACTCCGGACCATAGCCTGTACTAAGGCCCAACGCGAGGGATTACAGCCACCACCTATATGCCACTACTGTCCATTTTTTTTTAAATATCTATTTTGTAATAAATAACTTCACGCGCACTAAGGTGGAGTGAGATTTTTACTGATTAGTGCCCCTATGATCCTTTATTTGCTTTTTACGTTCTCAGACCACAGCTAATCTTTCAAACGATCCCCCAGCCCTAGTTGGCATTGACTCTACTAGGCCCTGAACTGAGGTTTTGATGAAATCTTTTAGAGGTGCGCGTGGATAACTACTACAGTGAGACGACGAGCTATCCATTACTCGTCATCTGCATACCTGTGTCTGCGGTACGGGGCATCTTCTGTGGTGGCGGCAGGGCCAAGAGGATTATTTCTCCCTCACGGTGGCCATCTGAAATTTAAATAACTGGATTCATACTAACGTTATAATCGCGATAGTAACCCTGTGTGTTTATTTGTTTGATACTCGAAACGAATGAATAGATACATATAGTCTATTTATTTGAACATATTTTATCACGAGAGTATGGTCTATTTAGTCCAGACAAATTAGACCAAATAATTGGCGTTAGTTTGCAATAATTCGCACTCAGCCTAAAATTGGTAGGATTGTTCAAAACACCATCATAAATGAAATCATAAAGTCCTCATCGATCCGTCACCTGTAAAAAAATATTCATGGAAAAAATAATAGCCACAACACACAGCTGAAAATTACGAAAAACTCGTTTCGTGATTTTCAGCAAAATCGTAAGTTTTATCAATTAATAAAATAAAATTAGCGTGACCAAATTGTAGATCAGATAATTGTCTGCAAAAATGTCCTAACTTTTTTCCCCAACAATAATTAGAATAAATTTTGACTGTCATGCGAGTAAAGCCGAAATATAAGGTAGTAAAAATAAGCCATCATGTTTCATTATATTAACAATGTCTTCATTTTATAAGAAACGAGGGAAAATTTCACTTCAATTGTTTCAGTGATTTCGGAGTTATGTTACGGTTGGTGGGGCGAATTAAATTGCTTTTCGTAATAAAGTTTCAATTTTCCGAGGCATTTTGTGTCAGGCCTCTTGTAATTTTGTATACTAAAGAGTCGAGTGACTTCTACCAAAACTAGCATAAGAAAGAGTTTATTTAATTTGTTTTACGTTGTAAATTAATTTTATTTAAACACATTTTGAGTGAGCGTCTTGATTTTATAATTTTGTTACTTTTATTTAAGTAATTTTTAAATTTAAAATAGAAAAAAAAAATATTCGTTTGTTTTTTTATTTAAATAACTCGTTTGAGCATCGTTACAACATCATCAAAAAACTCTTTAAAAATTCACAAACAAAACTTCAAAGTGAAACAACAGACAGTTATAAACCATAAAGTAAGAAGCTCTATTTTGCACCATTAAAAGCGTTTTACCGCTGTTTATTTGAGAAAAACTGTCAGATTTCACATTTTGTCGTGACACAACGTTGGATTTTACGGTTTCCTTTAGCATGGGCAATAGATAAATAGGTACAGAAGGCCAGGACTTTACAACGACCACACACGCATGTGAATAGGTAGATACTCTATTCCCGATATCATTAGACAGAAGTCAAAAAAGGTTCTTTTAGGGTACACTTTGTAATAAAAGATTAAGATTGATGCTAAATTTATTATAACTTATATACCAACGGTTATACATAAACGAATTCATTTAAACTATCTATTTTCTGAATTTTTAATTAAATAAATTATTTAGTTCTCACTTATATCACCAGTGTCCATGTTAAAACCTAAAAGTAGCAGGGGTTGGAAATATCTGGACCGAAAACCATTATTATCGAAAATTATATATTGGGCACCCCTAGCCAAATTGCTAATCTGCAATCGTTAACGATAGTAGAAAGCTTCAAATGAACGGGAATGACGGCATCTCAACGCTCAGTCACGTGGTCTGAACAAGAAAATTGGAAGCGTGGCCAACTCGAAGCGTTCGACGCAAGCAAAATGATTGGAACTTGGCTAGCGGGGCCGCTTCTAAGAACCTCTTTTATCAAATTTAGGGGTGCTATTCTCTAAGAAAACAGCCTTGAGCTCAGCGCTGGCACAGCGCTGAGCTCAAGGCGGTTTTCTTAGAGAATAGCACCCCAGAAGTGAACGGAGTACAGCTACGGTGATTTTAAAACAAATGCCGATCGCAAGTAAACTTCTACGCGCTGTATGTGAAGCATGCCTATGCATTTTGGCTTGTTGTATGGAACCGGCTTTCTGTTACTTTTTATTTCGTGAGCATGGGCATGTAATCCCGGGCGTCGGGCGGTGTGCCCGCTGAGGCCGTGTCTCCTGTGTCACCCAGGCGATTTAAGTGATTTACAATGTGGCCGCTGGCCCAAGAATTAAGAAGTTTATTTTAGTTCTCTGAACTAGGATTTATTAGGAAACGTATTAGGTGTGTAGGTTTTATTATGACTACAGTGTATGCGGTTTAGTTACATTGCAAGCTTGGTGTATACTTCAGCTATATGTGGAACAGCGTGTAAAGCCACGCAAATCTCCATTGAAGTAGGAGGATCTTCCGACCATAAAGTCAAAGTCAAAAGTTTTTTATTTCACATAGGCCTACATGGGCACTTATAAAACGTCAGAAGCTAGTGCACGGTTCGAAATTGGTCGTTTCCTATGGAGAAGAACCGGCAAGAAACTCCATGGACCGGCAAGAAACTCCATGGACCGGCAAGAAACTCCATATAGATTTTTAAACTTGTGGTTTAGCTACCCGATAGTTGTAGCCGAGTCATTGTATTTATGTTCTCTAGGATTTGTGTGACATCCGGTCTTTTTAACCGACTTCAAAAAGAAGAAGGTTCTGTTCAATTGAATGTTAAAATTTTTACGATTTCTCGGTCAATTGTGGACCGATTTTGAAAGTTATTTTTTCAATTGTAACGTTATGCTTAAAAATTGGTCCCATAAAAATATTGTTATGATCTGATCATGAACTTAGAAGATATGGAACGGAACTCCTCATAGGATCAAAGCAAAACTGTCGTAACAATAATTATTATTACAAAAGATATACATTATAATGTATATCGTATACAAGTTATGTCATATCGATTTTGTACGTTTTATGTGAAGCAGGAAGCTGCTTTATTCCTGAGTGACATACGCTATATTTTATGATCGCGGGCGAAGCTGTGCGCAAAAGCTAGTGTATAGATAAATTGGACCATAGTACAAAATTCAAGACATGTTCTACAAGCTTCCGCATCATTGTATGCTCATCTTAAATACATAATAAACATATTTATAGCAGTACAGCTCTATTTTAGATACAAGGAATTAATCTGAAAAATGTTTGTTTATTAATTATAATAATATTATAATTATAATATGTAGTAGCATCAGCAAGCCCGTGATAGTGTGACGTCACGAGCCTATTATGGTTGTGGCATGCCCTTCGTTCTTAAAACAGTGGATCCACCCTTGGTCGTAGTTTAGGTAGGAACATACTGTAAATACACTACCTAACCCTTTGGAGAATACGTATGTAATAATACATATGTTCTAAAATAAACATTATATCATTCCTCAATTCTCGAAAATGACTAACAAGAAGCCATTAAACCAGCATGTCCTCAATTATTTAATTGGAGTAGTGTTACCGAAGCTATATAGTCGTATACGCCAGTGGTTCAATTAAGATATATCGTGTATCAAAGGTTTACCTTAATGGCCTATACTTGAATCAGTCGAGTGTACCTATGTATATTTGACGATGTGAATTATGAACAGATAATAATTATATAATTGTGTTCCTTCTATTCTGTATATATAAGAAAGTTAAATCAGAGTTGGTTCAGCGGTAATAGCCTCGACTTATGAGTTCTATATTGTGGGTTCAAACCCAGGCTAATTCTTTACTTTGTAATTTTTTATATTCTTTTGTTTTTCCTTGTTTTTTAATATGGCCTACACTAGAAAAAAACCTTTTATCGTAGGTATATTTATAAACATGTACACTCATAGGTTAGTAAAACTAACTAACTCATATAAAAGACACCCAGACCTAGAAAACACCTGTAGGTCATAAAAATATTTGTACCATGCGGAAATCGAACCTACGATACACAGGGTAGCAGTCAAACGTTTAACTAATGCGCCAACCATGCAGTTGATTTCATCACCACTGTTCTTAAAGAGAAGGAAAAATCATAACGAAAGCGACCCTTTGAGATCCACCAATCCGCACTGGATCCTCGTGGTGGATAACGACTCAATCCTTTAACATTATAAGGCTATAGATGTAATGAAGTCAAATAGAATGTAACCTAGAGAAGCTTTTAAGAACTCTGAAATAAAGCCAGACCATTTATGTATTCTAGTAGTAACATAAATTGGGAATTACATACTTATAATCCAATCCATCCATTTTAAAATAATGATGCTACAATGCTAAAAAAATAAAAAAAACCATCATTTACTATGAAAAAAAAAAAACTCCAAAACCTGTGCATTAAAAGGCTGTAATAATTTTATAACAATATAGCGATCTTAATTAAGCCTTATTTAAACCACAGAAATTTCTACTTCGGAACTTCAAAATAGATTTAAATGCTCCAGTCATATAATTTAACTTAAGCACAAACGTCGTGTTTTGCGAAACACGATCCTTATAACGAGGTTCAGTAAGAAGAGACTGGAGCTCTCCGGTGTACTAATAATAAGTAAAAAATCAAAAGAATTTAACAAGTGCTGTTTCGTAGAAGCGAAGGACGCGATGACAAATGCTCCCCCGGGTCCGTCCCACTGAAACTTGGGCTGAAAATTCCGCAATGTTCACCAACTTATTCCTACTCATCCGTTATGTTTTATTTGGGTCGAGTTTAATGAAAATGATAAAAATATTCAAGCTGTGCTTTGCCTATTGTAGGGCGTTTTTTTTTTTTTGTTAACAAGCTTTGTTTGATAAAAACTTGAGTGTGCTTGATACTTCATTAATACGGAGGGTAATTGTTTCATCACATTAAAATAAAAGCGAAAATTTGTAAGTGTGTTTGTTACTTTTTCACGCTCGAATGTCTACGAGTAGATCATGTCCTGGAAAACCTCATAGGAGTATGTTCCCTCGGGGTAAATTTCTACGAACAGACGGGCAAAACCGCTGGCACACGCTAGTGACTTAATTTCGTTCGTTTTCATATATTTGTATGTTGTTTTCCTGTGCAGTGTATTAGGCAAAATGAGGGCTTTTATTCAATATATTAGGAAGTAAATTACCATCGTATTGCCGTGAGTGCTCCAATTTCACATGTTTGAATCCGTGACTTCGTGTAATCAAAAGGCTGTGGAGTGTTTACACGTGCGCCGGTTACTAATGCTTATCATTCGTTACAATTCACTTAAACTCAAGCATCGTCTGGAACAACGCAATTCTCATCAGATTAATGCACGAGTATCAACGCAAAAATAAGATAAAAAACTTAGCGTTCTTACCGCAAAAATCCATTTCCAAGTTAAACAGATCTTTTCACGTTTTTTGCTCATTGAATCTGAGAGTTTTTGTTCCATATTTTTAAAGATTATCGCGGAGTTCATTTGGAACGTTGTCTTAATGAGAAACGCAAGGCAGATACCTAAAGGGGTAGGTGTAAATTATAGGGGGACGGAAGGCGTTAAATTTGAACGGAACTTTTAATTACAATGAGTGACCTTCGTTATCATTAGTTAATTAAGTTTGATTGAAATTGGAATAATTTTCAGGCGTCTGTAATTGGAAGTTAAACGAGGCACTTATCGTGGAATAATTAATTGCATTAAATAGCTCGTGGATGAGGCACCAACTTCATTGAATATTTTCTGGAAGACTTATTTACATTTCTGCCGAGCTTGGAGCTCGAATTTTTGGTTATACAACTTTACATGAATATGTATGTTAAAGCCGAGTAACTAAAGTAAAGGATTATTAAACAGCTTTCGGGCCAAAATACAGGGATAATGACCAGAGGCTCAGAAAGGGTCTAGAATTTAGTAAATCTTAGTCTGACTTAGGGATTTGATAGGCTCTGGAAGGATTCGGCTTAAACGAGCTGTCAAAAGTTAAGAGGTGAAATTAGAGGAGAATGTAAATAAAGATCCTAATGTAATGAAGACTGAAAATTAAACTGTTTCAGACGATTTAAAGCCTTCTTCATAATAATGTCGCTGTGGATGGATGAATAATGGATCATTATAAAAAAGTTTGATAGCTGCGTATTTTGTCCATTGCGCTATATAAGTTTATCATTTCAGCCAGAAGATGTCCACTGTTGGACTTAGGTATCCCCCAAGAGTTGCCACAGCTACCGGCCCTGTATATCTCGCATCCATTGGATTTCCGTGACACTTACCAGGTCGTTGTATCTCTGTAATTGGACCGACGATCGGGTTACGCAAGTTAAAAAAGTCGAATATTATTACCCAATTTAAACCCACTGAATTGAATAGATAATGATGACAAAAGATGGATGGATTGTGTGAGAAGTGATATGAAAGAAAAGGGAGTTAGTGATAGCGTGACGAGTGACAGAACAGAATGGAAGAAAAAAACGTGTGCACCGACCCCAAATAAAATGAGACAAGGGCAGGAAGAAGAAGAAGAAGAATTGAATAGATAGTATAAAACTCATAAGAAAATTAAGAAATTTAAATATTTCAAGCGTAAATAAGTTATTTACATTATTTTTCGATAAGAAGACAAGCGATTGTTCGTAAAAAGAATGTCCCAAAACGTTTCACTGATTTCCTACCAATTTGTATTCCAAGACAAGACAAGAATATTTAAAATGTAAGCTGTGTGTCGCTGAGATTTTCCATCGAGAATAATGACATGTGAAGTTACAGGAGGTAATCTATACCAACATAATAAGGGTGAGTTGCACCATTTAACTATAACGATAAGCAAACCATAACCAGGCGTGAAACGGCCTACTGTTGGTCAATTCAACGATTTGACAACTGTTAACGGCTTTGTTATGGTTATAGTTAAATGGTGCAACTCACCCTAAAAAGGTAAAGATTGTTTTCTGTTTTTATTTTTTTTATTTTCATTTAAGGAGGTAATCTCTGAAAGTACCTACTGGTCCGATTGCTGCAACTTATCCACCAAAGGAAATCTACCTTTGTCATAGACTATATTTTATGTACGCAGGTGATGCCACGGGCAAAAGCTAGTGTATAAATAATTTTATTGTTTATATAAACGTATAATGATATATACATTTAACCCACTGTTGAGACTCAGGCTTCCTCTTCCATCACACGCACCCAGTGCAGGTTGGTTGATGTCACATGTCGTCAAAGTCTTGGTTCTAGGACATGTCGGTTTCCTTACACAAGTGCGACAGTTGTCTGTGAGACCCAGAGTTCAATACCCGGTTTAAAAAAAACACTCTGTAGTAGCTTGAAGTTTGGAAGTTGGTAGTGTGCTTAGGAAAGCACATTAAGCTCCAACGGCTGCACTTGATGTTTGCTCCGCTCCTGTTGGATTGCGATCCCATCGGATGATAAGGGTAAAGGCATACACTAGCACACACTTGTGCATTACAATATCTTCTGCGTACTTGGGTAATCGTTGCCACCATGATGGAAATTCGGTCAGTAGGATAATTTTTTTATAATGTTTTTTTTATTTATTCATGGCACACTAACGACTTATCTAGTACATTTTTATATATAACAGCCAAACTTAAAATCTAGAGTGAATTTGTCACTTACAAGTGTGCACAGCATTAACATTTTTCAACAATTAAATAATATACAAAACTGCATGAAACGAAAAAAGTAATTAAATCGAATGGTAATCAAGATACTAACGTAAACAATCTATATTTAAACAAGATAGTAAGTGAAATAAATACAAGTATTAAATATTAATAATGACCACTGGAGGCCAACAACAATTGCTTGCGAAATTGCAATAGCTTTCCGGCAAAGATGTCAACGCTATTGGAACGTGAATGTAGATCGTTATAAGTCCTTATCAATCTATTATGGTTACCTGGTTGATGACTGGTTAGATATATTTTATATCTAACCAGTTTATCAACAAGCTTACAAACATAGAGTACTAAAAAAACAGTACAAAATTGGCAGAAAGGCTAGCGAGATGATAACAATTTTGAACAAATATGTCTGTTTCTCAGGTGTGATGACCTTTGACGTTAAAGTCTATATCGGTTTTTTCTTTTTTGATAAAAACTGAAACTCCGTTGTTGTTGACAAAGATGTTTTAAATATTCTTTCATATTTATTTAGTAGACCTAAAATTTACTTAATTTATCATACAATTATATCATTATCTTATAGGTTCCCTATTGGCACAATCGCCATGTAAAACAATGTATTGCCACATAGGTATACCTATCTACAAAAAAAGTAAGCAGAACGTCTCCGCCATAAAAAGCAAACACAGTTATCTTGTAAGAGGGCAACAAGGGCCGGAGGGTTCAGAGTGTGCAAACGAAGGGATGACAACGCGTCATCCCGAGCTTAGCTGCACACTTGGCGATTATTGCCAGGCATTGTTTCTGTTTGAAGATTTCTACGGGTACAACGTAAAAAATATATCTGAAATTTTTCTATTTTTTGACAATAACTTAATATAATATATCTCTGATTGCCCTGTTGATCTGGTGGCTGTGGCCCAGACTGCTATCCAGGAGGTCCTGGTTTGGATTCCCACCCAAGGCAAATGTTTGTATGATGAGCACAACTATTTGTTCTGTGTCTGGGTGTGATTTTTCTAGTATAATAACAGATTATTATTTCATTAAACCCCAAGCGAACGCCGGCGTTCGCGCAGCTATTGTCTTTCAATTGTGTCTGTCATTATCACGATTGAAAGGTTAAATTACCCATGAGAAAGCCGGTTTTTTAAAACGGATTGCTTTGAAGTGATTTGGAATTGTAAGTTCTAATAAAATATTAGAGGTGCGTTATTCGTTTTTCGAAATTAGATATTTATTGGTTTCTTTGTGTTTTGCATTTTCTGCAATATCGCAGTACTTATAATCATGAAAGCTAATAAAAAATACCACCGGCTATCGAACTTGAAGTTATTTTAGAATTTTTTTGTTTCCTTTTTGTAATACACTTCAATTTTTTTTTGGAAAATAGCAATAAAGTAAATAATTAAAGTCACTGTCACATTGTCGAATCGTTATTTTCTATTGGAAAATTTATGGATTCAATGCACGAAGTTCAAGTTAAAAAAAGATCAGATTCGTAATCTCAAACTCAAACTAAGTTAAAGGAATCCCTTATCAATCACAACACCTGCGCCAAGCTTTGTTTATGAATAAACTTTACCAATCAGTTTTCTAAACTCTTCTCCAAATGTCATTAATTTATTTCAGAACCCATTTATTTTCTCATAGCTATGCTTCATTTAACGTAATTAAAATTGAGTACAATTGTGGCTCGAATAGAAGCATACGGAAGGGACCGCTTGCTACGTGCTTGCAAACTAATTACAAATATTATAATTTATAGCCGAAATATAAGGGGAATATTTTGCGAGTTAATTATCTGATAATATTTAGGCAAAATATTGTGCTGTGTGGATTCCGTTGGGGAATGGGGTACTTCATTTTCCTCCTGGGTGTCAGTTATCATTGAGTGGAAGAGCAAAATCTGTCTGAACAGGTAAATCTGCCTAAATGGCGTTCGCCAATTCTACAGGGTGCGAGGGTGCGTTTCTACTGAAGTTGAGCTGGGTGAAATGGGTCGTAGCGGACCGTAGATTGACCAATCACAGTGCTCGAAATCTCCTCTCCGCATAAGTAGAATTAATGTAAGTAGAGCGAAGTGAAGCTGAGCGGACTCTTAAATAAAACAAATGAACACGCGGTTCCGAGGCAAATGTTTGCCGACGAAGGCAGATCGTCTGATGATGATGGGATGCTTGACAACGCATCGTACTGGCAGATGCGACGGGCATCGGATTGACACTGCAGAGCGAGGTGGAGTTTAAAGCTCAAGGCCAAATGTAATGTGTGACTACTGTGAGTGCTCTCTGCCCCAACTACGGGACTATAGGATCTTAAGTAAAGTAATTAAGAGCTGAAAAGGGAAAAATAGCGTACTGAAATGTTTTATTTGGCATAAAATGTATGATGGTGTATGATTATATCGAAAATCGAGAAACAAAATCGATTCTCGTCAATTAATAACAATATTAATCACTATCGTTTCAGCCAAAAGACGTTCACTGTTGGACATAGCCTCCCCCAAGTGTCGCCGTCACAGCCAGTCCATATGCGTCTCGCATCCTAAAGATTCCTACGACCCTTACTAGGTTATCAATGAACTTTGTGAGAGGTTTTCCAACGCTGCATCTTTCGGTACTCGGTTACCACTCTAGAACCTTTCGATCCCTTCGACCGTCTTCAGCAAACAATAGCCGTGGCCACTGCCACTTAAGTTGAGCAATTTTTCGGATAATTGTATTGATGCTAGTATTATAACTGTAAAATAATGTGAGCTGTAGTCCTAAGAGCAATTTCTTTATAATTACTACTTATGGGAAGAACATAACTCACTATCTGTATTTTATCAAGAAAAAAGAGCAAAATGATGAGAGGATTTTTCCCAGTTTCATACGTGTTACAAATGGCCTAAAAAACTACATCTTTCGGATTCATCACATTTTTAGCTTCGTCCTCAATATTGAAGGACAAGACGCGAACGCGATCAAGATTTATGTAGGAATTTCTTTTTATACTACCCGCCATAACCCAATTACCAACAAAAATCCTTTATTTAATATTTTTCAAACTTGTCAAAAGCAGATATTTTAATAACTCTCTTAAGTTAGTAAAAACCAATTAATGTTTGTGGGGAATGCTGTTAGCGGTGAAAAATAAAATTATTTCTTTGATATCCGTAGTAGGTATCACTTAAGCAGCCAGGCGACGGACGAAGAAATTCATATTTTTCTCGTATCAAATACTTTTGATTAATAATCCTGGCGCGAGAAGACAGCCGTATTTTTCTCACCATAAGTTACGAATCATTCGTATATGTTAATGTGGATCTTTTCACTCGAAATATATTTTTCTATTTCACTATTATTATTATGACCCCGTTGTGTTCCACTGCAGGGCAAACGCCTCCCTTCCGTTATTTCACTCTTTTCTCTCCTTAGCCACTTCTGGCCAATCCTTAAGGTAGGTGTCCAAATCGTTACCCCATCTCCTTCTGGGCCCTGTTTTACCATTATTTTTACGATTTTATTCATCTCAAATTAAAAACCAAAAAATCGATGATATCCACCAATCAACGTAAAATTAGTGCCCTGAAATCGAAAGATGGGGTCGCGGCAGACCAAGAAGGAGATGGAGGGATGACTTTGATGTCTTCCTTGGGATTTTGCCCAAAGAAGACATCAAAGAAAGAAGTGGTTCAAAACCGGGGATGTTGGAAGGAATGGAGGGAGGCCTTTGCCCAGCAGTGGGACAGCTAGATTTAATAATATAATATGCCACCAACCCGCACTGGGACTGCATGGAAGGTTTTGGCCCGTTCTCTCTTAGAGTAGAGGCCTGAGTCCCGGCAATGGGAACATTATAAATCTGATAATACTATATCTATTTTTAATTTATCTTTGTTTCGGTTCTTAGCATGAATTACAAAAGAATTACAAAAATAATGGAGATCATTTATCCCCATTATTTTTAATTGATAAAAGAAAAATTCGTTCCCAGTTATTTCATAACAGATTTATAAAACTAGGAACTCGTTGATGTAGAAATAGTTAGTTATTTGATACAGAGCATATATGATATTAACTTTGACATCCAGTATGAAATATTGTGAGAGTTTTACCTCAACTTTGCTGGAAAAGTTTTCTCTTTTTGATAGAAAAAAAAATAAAAATAGATAGAAAATGTTATGCTCGATGCGCAGTGAATATTTAATATTTGTTGGCGTTGGATCTCATTTTTAGGGTTCCGTAGGTTCCGTCCAAATGGCAAAAAGTGGAACCCTTAAAGATTCGTCATGTCTATCTGTCTGTCTGTTCGTCCGTATGCCTGTTTTTTCCGAAACTATAAGAGCTATACCGATGAAACTTAGTGAGTAATTGTATTCTGTAAACCGTATTAAGATTTTCATACAAAAATAGAAAAAAAAAACAGAACTGAAACTAAATCTTTTTTTTTCATTTAACCCATACGTCCTCTATGGATAGGTCTTCAAAAATGATATTGATGTTTCTAGTATCATTTTTTTCTAGACTGAATAGTTTGCGCGAGAGACACTTCCAAAGTGGTAAAATGTGTGCCCCCCCCCCTGTAACTTCTAAAATAGGAGAATGATAAATCTAAAAAAAATATATGATGTACATTACCATGCAAATCGCCAACGAACATTGGTTTGAACAAGATCTAGCAAGTAGTTTTTTGTAATACGTCATAAATTCTAAAAAAATACACTATTATTAAAACATCGATCAAAGTTACAACGAACTACAAAAACTTTCATATTATGTTACTTGCTGCTACGGAACCCTTCATGAGAGAGTCCGACTCGCACTTGGCCGGTTTTTTTTATTATAGATGGCCTCGCGCTTGACGATCTCACCTGATGGTAAGCCAAGCAAGCACGCTCGTCTAAAAGTGTAACTTATTCACTCTTGATTTAAAGACCCCTTGGGTACTACATATGTTACATGAAATCTCATGAAATATAAGATTATGGTCCTGATGATTTTATAAAATTATCACGAAATGTTTTACTTTACTATATTTATATATTATGTTACTATTTATTGTATTTATTTTGAGTTTGTTTTTATTTTGTGCTGACATTATTATTAATAGGTATTAATTTCTAACATATATTAAGTATCCAAAATGTTTCATCTATTACAATTTTGCATGCCTGATTTGGTAAAAGACAATTTACTGAGCATTCACATGACATCCAGATATACATAATTTATTGTATTGTGTTCTGCAATAAAGATTTCACTTTGACTATGTTATGTAAATAGAGTCCTATTGTCTAGTTTACTAAAAAAATATATATAAAATTTTAGACCAACAAACTTTCTCGACTAATAACTTCTGTATGCATTCATGCACTGCAACGTTTCCTTTTCAAGGAAACTGTTCACCGACTGATCGACACTGTCTGAACAGAAGGCTGGCTTCTTCTTTGCGAAAATAAAATATCATTTCCATTTAAGGTTGCAACACTGCCAGTCACTTCTGAGCAAATTTCTGTATGACAGCGATAGAGAGAAATAGAGAGTAGAGGAGTACTTCGACGTCTGCGTATATTTGGTTTTGTTTTAAACTTTACTATAAATAGTTAGTAGGTATTTACTTTTCTTATGTCCAAAATATTGTTACTTACTTTTGAAATAGTGGAGATTTTCACCGTCCTTCACCTGCGGGTATTCAAAAGGGTTATTAACCTCTTCTTAGTTAAGGATTATACAGCCATGACAGTACTATTTCGAGGGGTTGTCATGACAAAAAATGCCCCAGGCATTCGAGACGAGACCCTTGTTTTTTTAAGGCCCACTCTTTTTTATGTGACAAATTATACGTCGAGAGACACCCTAATATTTGGAGTGACGCTGTTCAGAAATAAACGACGTCAGAAAAAATCTTTTGTAATACCAACCGTTTATTTTTATTGTAAACGCTGAATGAAACTTTTCTGACCAGCTTTGCAGTGAGATGTTATAGTTGAAATCGGCCACTAAATGGAATTCAATAATGGTTTGCTATAATTATAGTAAGTTTAGTATGAGAATGTTTTTTTTTCGTTTCGTAATAGAAAACTGCTGTTTCCAGCGTCTTCACTCTCACGGTCCCACAGCAACGCTTAACTCTTTGAATGTTGAATTAGAGACACAATAGAAAGACAATTGCTTATGTCGAACTGTGTAACATAAGACATTCAAAAGGTAGCAACTCAGCCAGTATAGCTTCCATAAGTATCTGTGCGTATAAGTACCTTCCATATGGATCACCAGCCTTACATATAGCATTGGCAAGTTAGGCATTTGTTATAGATGTGTTAAGTCTTATTCAAACCTAACAAACTGATTTATTGAAGAAATGTAATATATCAATGACTATTGACAGTAAGATATATTGCAGTAAGAAAAATAAGGCAATTGACAGATGTAGCCACAGCTAGGTTAGTTTATTATGCTTATTTCCACAGTATTATGTCTTATGGCATTTTACTGTGGGGACCTGCAGCTGACGTAGACTCAATCTTCATATTACAAAAGAGAGCAATCCGGGCTATTTATAAAATGGGCCCTCGCGAGTCCCTCAGAAATAAATTCAAAGAAATCGATATACTTACTCTGCCTTCTCTTTACATCTTGGAAAGCATTTTGTATGTACGTAAAAACTTAGGACTCTTTAAAATCAGAAGCGATTTTCACAACAAAAATACACGTAGTAAACACGAAATTGTCTTACCCAAATGGAGACTAGCTAAGACTAGCAAGTCATTCTTAGTTAACAGCATTCGCTTTTATAATAAGCTGCCAAAGGCGGTAACAGAACTTAGTGAGGGAAAATTCAAAAGTCATATCAAGCGTGTCCTAACCGAAAAAGCATATTACAAGGTTAAAGACTATGTCGAGGACACGCTTGTTTGGCAATGACTACCTCTGCACATGTGGCCCCCTGGTAAATCATCAATATTTTGTCTATTAACTGCTCCACCTTTGTTTTAATAATTATATATACATTTTTTTTTTTCTCTGACACATTGCTTTTGCAATATTTTTATTTTTATTTCAACTGTCATAAATTTGTTAGTAATTTATTTTGTTAATATTTTATTGATAGTTGTAATTATTCCTGTTTTTTTTTTTTTTTTTTTATATATATAGCCTCTTTTTGTATTGTAAATGTGAGAACACTGTATACTCCACGAACTCTTAGACTACTTCCTATTACGACTTACTTTGTTTTTTACTGAGAAAATTTTGATTGTGCTTTTGTGTACAATATTTGACTGGTCTACACTGTTCTTACATAACATTTATCAATATTGTAAAACAACCACTTTTTTAAAAGAGTAACCATGGAGTTTCTTGCCGGTTCTTCTCCATAGGAAACGACCAATTTGGAACCGTGCACTAACTTCTGACGTTTTATAAGTGCCCATGTAGGCCTATGTGAAATAAAAATATTTTTGACTTGACTTTGACTTTGATATTTTTTTATCGTATAAAACTGCAAATATTTTGACAACTTCAAAAAAAAGGATACTTAAAAAACTTTTTATTGCACTTTTTATTATTTTTTGTGCTGTAAATTTCTATAAACAATATAACCGACTTGGATTTAATTATTTGAAAAAAGATTTTTACGTAGTTTAATTGGACAACTTTTTTAAAGTTAGATTTTTTACTTATTTAATACCTCTGTTAATTAATTTTTCATAATTCCCTGCTTAACACAAAGGAAATAATTAACATTGAAGTATTCATAATAACTCATGGCAGCCAAATAAAAAAGTACTTTAAAGAAAACACTACAATTTCCTTTGTTAACATTGAAATGGCATCTTCTTAAACAAAATTACAATACTTTTTTGACCTTCTCCTTGTTATTCACAAAGCCTTATTGTGATTCTTGCTTTGTTTGAGTAAGTAATTGAGTGTTAATGTGCAAGAGAAAACAATTAAAAACTTAATTGTTTTGAAATTGTACTGAATAATATTCAGTACAATTTATCAATATTTTATTTAATACTAACTATTGTCCGCGGCTTTGCCTGCTATGTTACTAAAAATATAGCTATGTTACTCAAGAATAAAGCAGCTTTCTATCAGTTAAAACAAATAGCAATCGGATCAGTACTTTCAAGATTACCTACTAAAAAAATAAAATTAGAAGTGTAGATTTGTACTTATTAATAATATAGATATTATTAAAGCTGAAGAATTTGTTATTTTAAACGCGCTAAGTTCAAGAACTCAAAATCGAATTCAAAAATTATTCTAGTGTTAGATAGCCCATTTATTGAGGAAGGTTATAGTCCATATACTAGCTTTTGCTCGTGGCTTCGCCCACGCACATAAAATATAGCCTATGTCATACAGAAATAAAGTAGCTTTCTGTCGGTGAAAAAATGTTATCAGAACTTTCAGAGATTACCTCTTACAAACAAAAAAAAAATACAAACAAAAAATCTTTACCTTATTTCTATATAACATTACGTTACGACCAAAAAGAGCAGAGCTAACCTAACCTAACCAAAAACGCGAGTGAAACCGCGGTGACAGTTATACTTTAACATTCTTAGTAAAACAAAAGAATTAGCTAAAAATTGATCATGGAAAAAAGGTGAGAAATTCTATATGTGCTATATGTATGTATTTCCATTGCTTACTTATTTAAATAAAAAACAATGTGCACAATTAAATTGTTTAAATTATTTTTTAAATAATACTGGCTGCTTAATCGGCTGTGTAAAATATATTTTAAATTAATCTTACGACCATTTTGTCTAATCTTAAGCCCATATTTGCACTAAGTTTTTAACGAAAATGTCATAACATCTAATGTCGGATGCAAAACATTCTAATATTTTTTATAGTATTCGGCAGCAAATGCATCAAGTCACTCTCTTCTTAGTAAAGTTCGATTGGGTAGTAACACTACAATAAAATACTCAACTCCATTTTATGGATATTTCAATGATTCCTCATACAGTTATGCAGAGATTTAAAATATAAAACTTACTATACTAATTAAACACCCATTTTATTTTAATAATATTACTCATTAGAAGTCGACTTACGAATAATTAAACAAACCACTGAAAATCACTTGAAAAAAATCTCATCAAACAAAAATCTCTCGTGAGAGAAAGGTATGAGATAGGAAAACGCTTAATGACAAAAAAAAAACACAAATGAAAGATTCCTATAGATTGTATGTTACATTTTTTCTAAGTTACCTGTTTTGTTTGTATTTTTCCTATTACTCTTACAAACGTCTCTACATCTTTTTTTTTCTACTCTCCTTTTGCAGGTATTCTGAGATTTTTAAAGGAATAAACATCGCCTTTGGTGTAACCATTTTACTGTTTCCTTCTTTTTTTAATATAATTTGTGTGTACATAAACTGTTAAATAAATAAATGGTCATGTCCACATTATGTCTGTCCGGTGACATTTCTGCGTAGTGCATTTGTTCTCTATAGTAATGAAAGGCCGCTATCAAAATAGATTGTAACAGTTTTTTCTCACCAAGATATTTCTACCAGCTCTCTTACAAGTGATTGTATAACAAAAGCCATTACAGATCTTACAATTTTTATTAAAATTAAAGCGGGTTTTTTTCTACCTTTAACGTGAAATTTTGGGGCCCTTTTTATTACTGAACGATATTAAAGCGTTTCAAAACGATTTGTTTTAAATGGGGGATTAAGAATCAATTACGCTACAGTGTTTTTTCCAATGATTTTACTTTGTATTGTTGGAGTCTCGATCGTTGTTGTGGTGGTTCTGAGTGGAGGCAAAAAAAAAGGGAGCCATAAAGCAGCGTTGGAAGTCTTTTGGCTTCTTTTGTTATTATGGAAATGGTAGCATGTTGCGAGCAAAAATGAGGCTCCATTGATATAATTCTAGTAGGCAGTCGATCCAGGGGCGCCGGCTTTTAGAAAATCTTATGGGTGCTCGCTCATGCTCGTTTGACGACTCGAAAAAGTTCCGGAGAGTGAAAAGAGAAAAATGCATACTGATCGACCGAAAACAAATGTCCTACTTACACACTGCGCCGTACAAAACGTCCATCTGTAAAAGGCGATTGTAGACTGATTGTAGACTGATCTGTTTATTGATGTCTATTTTCAGGGGTGATCGGCACCCACTGTTTATTTCTTATGAATACTTGAGCTCGGAGCCCACGGAGTCGACGCCCTTGAGTCGATCCATGCAAAACATTGGTATTCAGCTAAATTCAATAAGGTTGGAAGCCCGCCACTAGTAATAGTCTTGAATCATGGGTATACAGACGACGAGTAATGGATAGCTCGGCATCCGGCCGTCCAGGCCGAGGTCCAGCCATCGACGATGCGTGGTGTTCCACGTAAACCTCAAAGAAAATGTTTACAAAACCATAGGAGCCCTGCAGAGTCAAAGCCTACTAAGGCCATATGTCGGCTTCTGAAACAGTAACCAGTGGTTTTAGAACGCAATGAGCTACTGAAAGAACAAGTGTGGTTTTGATTTTCCACATTAAAAAAGGAATAAATAAATAGTTACGAAAAGTCTAGGCAGATTGTTTTTAATTAACTCATTAAATGCCGTAATTAGAGACACAATAGAAAGACAATTGCTTATGTCGAACTGTGTCACTTAAGACATTCGAAAGGTTAAATCATATCGCTTAACTTTAGTGTATAGGTCTATAATTTTTACTGTTCGAACGAAACTAGTTTTCACGGCCTACACCGAAATCGATTTCGGATTGGGACTCCGACTCTTCCATACCTATAGTCATGTCTGTGTAGGGAAAATATAATCTATCTTAATCAGTCAGTTCCTTTTAAGGTTCCATACCTCAAAACATAAAAACGGAACCGTCCGTCTGTCTGTATGTCCCCTTTATCTCGAGAACGAGTGGAGGTCTCGTTGCGTTAAACCATGCGTTTAGATCTGCGAATCCTTGAAGCTGTAAAAAATCTAACTTGTAAGTTAACGAAAAATGATACGGCAGTTTATGCCACAAAAAACCTATGAAGTAACGTCTCGTAGCACACGTAGGTATAGGAATAAATCAGAAAATTGTAAATTTGTTGTTAGGTACGTCATAATTTTTTTTTTTGTGATTCGGAAATATCTTCCGAGACTCCATTCCGGAATTGGACTATTTACAAAGGTAGGTTTATGTGGAACCCTCAGGGCGCGTGCCCGACTCTTAACTATAATATTATAATACTCATATTTGAGGTATAAAAAATGACCTTTTAGGTAATAAATAAGGTATAACATAACATGTCCGATTGCAGCCCAAATCCTTTTGAATGTATTTTTAATTTCGGCTGTAGTTTTGATTGTATGGTATCCGAAGCCTTATAAACTACACATTTCTTTTCGAAGCAAATATTAAAATGTTCGGTACGGTCGGTCACTAATAATTCTGTACATGATTTAACAAGTTTGTTGCGTCAGAAAGTAATGTGAATAAAATATTAATGTTTTGTCATAGTATAGTATGGTCGGCCTTATAATGTTGCTACTGTTGGGATCCAAGCCTTCTCTCTAGGAGAGAGAATGGGCGGTAATCCCCCACGCGGGCCCAGGGTGGGTGGATGTCACAATATGTCTTTGAATTTTTGGTTCTAGGATATGCCGGTTTCCTCACGATGTTTTCCTTCACCGTTTTGAGAGCTGTGGTGATGAAATAAATTACACAATGTTAAGCGCCTGGCTGGATTTGAACCCGCGACCTACAACTCGTAAGTCAGGGCAGTTACCATTTGGCCACCACTGTTCTATAACAGTGGTGGCCAAAGGTCTGTTCTCTCACTAACTACCTACTACAAAAATGAAAATATAACATTCATTTTTATGAAAGTAAAATAAAAACCTCGGCCATATTTTCCGGGATTACGTAAATTGTATTGCAAATCATATTAATGGTACAAGTAGGACATTATGAGTGTTCAATTCATTTTCCATTACCGACTGGCGTAAAACTGGCAAGATAGGGTAGTCAACTCGCTAATAAAATTTGATTTAGAAAACTAAACACTCAAATAATATTACATTTTTTCATCTACACTAACTAATATTATGTTTATTAAGTTCATTCGAAGTAATCTCTGAAAGTACTGGTCTGATTGTTATTTTTTTCCACTGATAGATAGCTGCATCATTCCTGAGTGATATGGGCTATACAAATATGTTTTTTTGGTGGAGAAAATCATCCTATGACAGCCCCCGCTCTTAGGCGGAGCGGGAGATAGTGTCAGACTCTTACTGACTAAAAAACCCACCCACATGAAGGAACGGACTTCAAGCCTTCATACCGGGGCTCGTGTTCCCTTTCGGATAACTCTGGCCTCGGTAGGCTTCGACCCGGCTGGGCCCCTGCTGTTGCTGACAACTCCTTAAGGCGCGCGGGAACAGTGCGCGCCGTCGACGACTTGGACTTGGTCTGAACAGTTACCGGACGGCCGGACAGCGAGCTACCCATTACTCACTGCCCGGAATCCCAGCGGCGGCGGCTAGAGCGCCATTGCCTGATGCGGTCGGCCTCCTTCTTTGCGAGTATTACTGCTTCGCAGAAGTCGGCGACCGCCTGCCATTCGTCCTCACTCCGGACCAGGGCATCAACCAAGGCCCAGATTGATAAATCAACCCTTGGTAACACAGTAGTTAGTTGATACACGTAGTTGTGAGAGGGCTCAAAGTCACCCAAAGGACAATGCAGAGGGCTATGCTCGAGGCTTTCCTGCGTGATCAAATAAAAAATGAAGATATCCGTGGGAAAACCAAGGTTACCGACATAGCCACATAATAAAATAAAAACAGTTTGGAATATTATAAATAATGAAACCAACAGAAACAAAAGAAATAATAATGATTACACATTGGAGACTCATCATGGTCTCATTAGCGATAACAAACTAGTTGCAGAAGAATTTGTAAATTTCTTTACCAGTATACCAATTAAAACTACTGAAGCCCTAAATTCGTCGCCATCGCATGCTTTTGATTTATTACAGGCGAACGTTGCAGCCTGTTCAACTGAATTTAACTTTAAACATATAAACCCCATAACAGTAATAAAAGCTTTTAAAGAAATCAAGATTAAATTGACAGAAGATCTGTGGGGTATGTCTATAAAAGTTTGTACCTCAATTATTGAGACTATAGCGCCGTACTTGGCTTTAATATTTAATTTGTGTATAGATCAAGGAGTCTTTCCAGATCTAATGAAATATAGTAAAGTGATACCGCTCTTTAAATCCGGGAATAGTAAAGACACTAATAATTATAGGCCGGTGTCCGTTTTGCCGGTTCTTAGCAAGATATTTGAAAAGGTAATGTTAAATCAAATGCTTAGTCATTTTAACTCCAATAACATCCTACATGATAAACAGTATGGCTTCACCAAAGGACGTTGTACAACTGACGCGGGTGTTTCCTTACTAAAACACATTTTTAATGCGTGGGAAGAGGCACAAGATGCTATAGGCATCTTCTGCGACCTATCTAAGGCGTTTGATTGTGTAGTTCATGAAACATTGCTTCGGAAACTCAAGCATTACGGACTAGGCAATGCAGCGTTAAGCTTATTAAAATCTTATTTGAATAATAGACAGCAATTAGTGCAAATAAACGGTGTCAATTCGTCGGGATTGAATGTTGAAATGGGGGTGCCCCAAGGTTCAATTTTAGGTCCTTTTTTGTTTTTAGTTTATATTAATGATTTACCCAATTTGTTGCAAAATAAACTTAATATGGTGTTGTTTGCTGACGACACTTCTTTGATTTTAAGATAAATAGAAAAACTAACAATCTTGACAACGAAAATAGCGCCCTATTGCAGGTTCAAAACTGGTTCACTGCTAATAATCTGGTTCTA
Source organism: Mythimna albipuncta (assembly GCA_929112965.1). Taxonomy (NCBI): domain Eukaryota; kingdom Metazoa; phylum Arthropoda; class Insecta; order Lepidoptera; family Noctuidae; genus Mythimna; species Mythimna albipuncta. The sequence goes on from OV815973.1 coordinate 9,112,365, forward strand.
AATGGGAAAAAAACTAAATGCATAAGATTTTCCTTACCGAATGTCAAAAGTAGTGATTGTGACATTGTATTGAATAATGAAAAACTAGAATTTGTTGATAAAACGATTTTCCTGGGGATTACGCTTGATTCAAGGCTACAATGGGGTCCTCACTTAACTTCTCTTGCAGGTCGGCTTAGCTCAGCTGCATATGCTGTTAGAAAAATCCGCCAATTTACGGATGTTGATACCGCTAGACTAGTCTATTTTAGTTATTTTCATAGTGTCATGTCGTACGGTATCTTACTATGGGGACGGGCTGCTGACATCGAGTCAATCTTTATATTACAGAAAAGAGCCATCAGAGCGATTTACAATCTCCGCCGGTGCGATTCTTTAAGGGAACTGTTTAAAGATATTAACATAATGACAGTACCTTGTCAATATATCTATGAAAACATAATGTATGTTAGAAAAAATCTTCATCTTTTTAGCAAAAGAGGCGATAGACATAATTATGTTACAAGAAATAGGGATCAATTAGTTCAACCAGGTTTCAGACTGGCTAAAGTGGCCTCTTCTTTCATGGGGTACTGTTTGAAATGTTATAATAAAATACCTCCCCACATATTAGAACTCAATGAAACGAAATTTAAATCTTGTATTAAACGCACACTATGCAGACAAGCATATTATAAGTTGGAGGATTATATTCAAGATAAAAATGCTTGGCTCAATGCTGGTCCAGCTCCACTACCACTAGGGCGTACTAATTAGTTGATTAGTTGGAAACTAATATTATTATTTTTTAATTTGAAAGACACAATTGCATTGTATAATGTAGAAGCACTTTTTCCAAGTTTGTGAATGTGAAGCACCATGGAGCATTTTTATTAGGTTACAACTTTTTTTTTTGACATTACGAGCATGGCAGTTGAGAGTTTGTCATGCTCACTCAAATGTCTCGCTGTTGGTGGCACGTGTTATTGGGTCGTTCAGTTCCCTTCAAAATGGTTGAGCTGAGTGGGGCTGATGCACGCGTCATGCTCGTGAACGGGTGCCGTCAGATGGGACTGGTCATCTCTTAGCTGCCAGTGGCTTAATTCAGTTTCTATCTTTTAATTATTTTACATTTTTATTTCACTATCGACATTGTGCTCACATGATAGAAGCAACAAGTAATATGTAACCAAGCATTATATGTAACACATATATAATTTAAAAGAGTGTCCATGGAGTTTCTTGCACGTTCTTCTCCATAGAGACCTACTCTTTGGAACGTGCAATTTAGCTTCACTTTTCTTGGACTGACCGACATTTGACTATTCAAAAGTGCCTGTAAATGGTCTATTTGAAATAAATGCTTTGAATTTGAATTTGAATTTGAATTTGAGCCCGAAAACTTACCGAACTTAGGTGACAGTGGGCAAGATTCATTGCGTGCAGATGGTCGATGGAGATGAAAGGTTTTGGAATAATAATAAACGAAGAAAGAATACCTCCGACAAATTAGGTAGGTAGATCATATTTATTTTACTCAACAATGAAACACGATTTAAAACTAAATGCAAGTTGAAAAAAGTTTTTTTTTTTAGTTTTGAATCGAAGTACTGTTTAATTTAGAATGTGTCCGGTGTATGACAACAGTTAGTTGACATCTCATTAGTTTTTTTCCCATTGCCTGTCAAAAAAACGTGTGTTTGTTTTATAATAATAAAAAAGAATGTGTTGACAACAACCCTATTGTTCTCGTTTATACAATAACGCGGTAAACAATGCAAGATTGCTAGTACTGCTGTAGTAAATCAAGTGAATGTATGGAAATATACTCGTATAAGCTTTCATTTTGAAAATGTTGGAACTTACCTACTTAGATAATTTGAATCTTTAATATATGGTATCTGTATGATTCTTTCCTAAAAAACTATCTCAGACACTAATCTGCACAGTTCTCATATAATTTGATCATCACATGTTTGCTGTATAGGTAGACTTTAACCTATTGTCTTTCTATTGTGTCTGTGATTTCCACGATTGAAAGGTTAAAACAATCATTTATCATTTATAAGTATTTTTTTTTTTTTAAACTTTGCCCCTTACTAGAAATTATTCTCATCAGGTCATCGGTCAACTTTGTTGGAGGCCTTCTAATGCTGCGTCTTCCGGTATATGGTTACCACTCCAGAATCTTTAGGCCCCATCGACCATCTGTTCTGAATGCAATATATCCTACTCCTTGCGATTCTTCGGGCTTTGTCGGCAACTTTGGTTCTCCTTAGAATATTTTTATTTCTGATGCGATCACGCAAGGAAACGCCGAACATAGCCCTTTACATTGCCCTTTGAGTGACTTTAAGCCTTGTTATGACGAACATTATAAGCGAACACGTTTCAGAGCGACATATTTTATTACTGGCAACACGCACTAGTAGATACTAGTAGATTTAACTCTGTGACGATACCCATTAGAAATATTTTCCCAAAAATTAACGACTAAGTTAACGTTTAATGCATTTTGCAGCAACGTGACCATAATTTAGTTTTAATTGTGTTAGTTAGCCAACATCACCAGCATTAACACCTAATTAAAACCCCTTTTTCAATACCACCAAAACCGCACTATCTATTATGAATAATTAGCACTGTCAGCGCATCCGATAATTAGGGCAGCTACAAACTTCCTGCGCATTATCATGACAAATGACACTTCACTTCGCACGACGATCGCGACGCGTGTAGCCAGCATTAGCATAATATGTGCTAATTTATGACATCACTAATAGACATCGATCTAACGAACGCGAACGGTCAGTGTTGTAGGCGCGAGTGTTGCGCATTTATTAGTGCTTAACTAAGTGCGGTTTGGGGTTTCAAATTGTTATGTTTTTGTTTCGTATGGCCTTCTGTAATTGGAACATTGAACAAAAATAATTGTTTTTTTACGTGTGAAAATCATCCAATGAAATCTCCTGCCTTTGGGCAGAGCGAAAGGGCGTGTCAGAATTTTACTGACAAAAACCACCTCTCTGTCCTTCAGTTGCCTTTTGCGTTCTTGGACTACGGGTTTCCACTTCAGAAATTTCCCGCGGTCCACTGATGCCCACTAGCCATAGTGGACATTGGCTCTGCTGGGCCGCTACGGTTTGCTGACATCTCTTTGAGGAGCGCGTGGATCACTACGCGCTGTTGACGACTGGACTCCGTCCGGTTGACTACCAGACGGCCGGACGGCGAGCTATCAATTGCTTGACGTCCCCGCAAGCCCAAAATAATTATGGATATGAAAATTTTTGGGTTTTAATTCTAGACTGCTACAACTGATTTTGCTCATGACAATAAGGCCTCTTTTTTATCTGTTCTTTTAAGTGGGAAATTATTTAATGACTTCTCTCGCTCTAGCGTGGAGTTTTACTGATTAAAACTCACTCCTCTGTTTCTTCTTTGCCTTGGGTCTCAAAATCCCGGAGTTTACTTTCGGACAGCATGACAATAAGGCCTTCAGAAGTACGATAAGGCATTGCCAAAAACCATAACTAAAATATTAACATTTGCTATGGTTTCTGACAAAATTAAATCTCTACAGATCTCTCTCTCAGTTGTGTCTACTCAGATACAAGCCTTAAACTTCTCACTAGAAAACTAAAGTAGGATAAGTACCTACACGAGAAAACTCAACATTTCCAGTAGGTACTGAATTTAGAAAGAGTTCGTCAACTTTTTATCGCTCGCAGTTGTAAAAGCGAGCACAGAGAATGTTAGTCTTGCAGTCTTTAAACTTTTAAGTATTCCGTGTGTACCGATACCGTTTTAAACTTCGATTACCTTCAAAAGAATTCTTTGACGGTAGTTAAGTATTTAACCTTTTTTTTGTTTTAAGTTTTTCTTTTGATGTTATTATCTTTTCTATCTTTCAGAGTTTATTTTTTTCAGAGTTCCTTACCCAGAGGTTAGGAGTGGGATCTTATTGCTAGCAATCCGCTGTCCGTCTGTTTGTCACCAGGATGTATATCATGAACCTGTGATAGTTAGACAGGTGAAATTTTCACAGGTGTAGATGTATTTTTGTTGTCACTATATCATCATTGATGATATCATCATCATATATCATCGTGCTTTTTTTGCAGTTTTTTGCTACGGACGTTACGGAATCCTTCGTACGCGAGTCCAGCTCAAACTTGACCGGTTTTTTTAAATATCACACTAGGAATAACTCCTGTATCGTAGTGAGTTCAAAAACATGAGTACTCATATGCACAAGATACCCAAGCCTGAAATATCTATCTGTAAATTATACAAATTGTTGCGAGGGTATGATATCGCAAAGATTACAATTACTAAGCACTGAGTGAATTCTGGCATACATTTTTAATGTACTCTAAAATTAATAATGTTCATTAATTCAAACGATGAATAAATTTATACCTATTAGTATAAGCTTATATAAACTAATACACACTAGTAATTCATTATAGATTAGGCAGCAGAATTGTTCAAAAGTGTAGCTAACGGCAATTGAAGGAACATTGCGGGTTTAAGTCAGTAAAAGTCCGGTACTGCTTCTCGCTTTACCCGGAGCGGGAGAAGTCATTCAGTGATTTCAGATGTAAAAGAAGTAATTTATAGATTTCTTTTTTTATTGGTCTAGTTTCACTAGCATGAAAGTAAGTTTCTTCATACAATCTTTGGACCCCCTTTTCATTCTTTTAGGGGGTCAATTTTGGAAAATCTTCTCGTTGTGCTCGCCTACGTCATAAATCGAAACCTTGTGCAAAATTTTACGCTCCAAGTTCCAGTAGTTTTGACTGTGCGTTAATATGTCAGTCGTTTAATTAATTCTTCATTTATACGCCGCTAAATTTTGATCGTTTTAATTTACGCATGTACGAAATTAATTTCTTTAAGAAAACATCAGCTGAGCGAGTTCAATATAACTGTCTACAGGTCAGTCGTTTAGCTGATGTTTTCTTAAAGAAATTAATTTCGTACATGCGTAAATTAAAACGAGTTAAAAAAAATGCTTCATTATTTTTTAATTTTTTCGTTACAAATCGATAGTGTTTCAAGTACCGGATCGATCCTCCACGGGATTAAAACGATCAAAATTTAGCGGTGTATATAGATATTGTGTCATGTTACTGCTGGGCAAAGGCCAATTTGCACTGCAAACATGATCAGTGCCCCTAGCCAAGTTGCTAATCTGCAATAGTTAACGCTTGTAGAAAGCTTCAAATGTATGAGAATGACGTCGCCTCAACGATCAGTCACGTGGTCAGAACAAAAGAATTGGCGGCAAGGTCAACTTGACGCAAGCGAAACGTTTGTAACTTGGCTAGGGGGACAGATCGTCACACTACTGTCGCTATAGATTACTGAAGTAAATATACAAATACAATATATTTTTTTTACAAAATTGCTTACCAAAATAAAACGGCTAGTTTGGAAAATAAGGAAGACCACTGACAGGATTTCAATTTCCTTTTCAATTAATTTTTATACTAAAACAGATGCAAAAACAAAATTAATTCATTTTCTAAGAACTTGCTACCCATTAATAAAATTAATATTAATAGAAACTCGATAACTTTGTAGGGAAAGACTCGCTGAAGAGACGACTACTAATTCTGTTCATTATCTGGTAGAAAATTGTGAGTCATTGTTACTAAAAGGTTTTGCGAAGAATGATTCTTCGCAAAAACTGTATTTGTTCCTATCTTCAAGTAATAAAATATAGGAAGACAAAAAAGCCCGTGTTTTACAAGCTTTTTTTATTAACTTGTAGTTTTTAATGTATGTCTGTTGTAATGTAGCAAATGTACCTATTGAGGTTAAAACTTAACAGTTTTAAGGGTAATCCCTTACATAAAATGTTACAAACATGTCCGAGAGGACAGGGCGTTGTCATCCATAATAATAAATCATAATCCATAATATAATATCAATAGATATGAGAATATCTATTGATAGTTATTATATTATGGAAATGTAAAAGAATCAATCATTTAATTAAATTAAGAAGAGGTAAAACGGGGTGAATAGAGACAAAACTTTAAAGGGTATTTTCTCGATATTTGAATATTTTTTGCAGCATTTAACTATTTCAATTTATTAATGAATTGTTATTCTAAAAAATCGATGCTTTGATAGAGGCCGATATTATGACATCAAAGTGAAAAACCAAACCAAAGTTTTGTCTCTATTCACCCCTAAGTCTCTATTCACCCCGTTTTACGGTAACCATGACGTTTCGTGCCGGTTCTTCTCCATTGGAAACGACCAATTGGAATCGAGCACCAGCTTCTGATGACTTATATGTGTTACATAAGCACTATTAAAACATCAGGTGCTAGTGTTAGCTAATTAAAATGTATGCTTAGTTAGTGACGTAATTGTAAATCCTATGTGGCTTATTCCTAAAGATGGCGGGCTAGTTATTTTTTGTTTAGTTAAGGAGAATACGAAAAGAAACTCCGTTGCAATAGATCAAATGAGCCGGACATTTTTAGAAAATGTTCTTAATTTTTTTTAACATTATTAGCATAATTTACAGTACAAACACTTTATTTCCGTATTCATGTGTAAATAATAAATACATTAATCTATGTAGAATAGTAGATATCTATAGTATAATATAAAAATAAAGTATGCTAGTAGAAAAGCACCAGTACACTACAGATTTTGCTGCGGTTTTTATCATTACTTTATCACAAAATATTCTGCTAAGTATAAGTAGGTTGTACATTTACCTACACTAAACTTCATTATGATAAAGATATATTTGGTCTAGTCTTAACACCATAATTAAAAAAAATGGATCGAACAAAGACGTCAATACGTAAAGCCATAGATAGACGATTGATTTGTGCTACGATGGCGTAGCAATAGTTGCTACGAAGGCTACGCCGCGCCGTAGCAAGTGTAATTCGTAGTACCAAATACAGCAAGTCACAAAATATTACTGTGGTTTTTCCTTTCGCAAAGACGTAAAGCACACCGTTTTTTGGTATATTATGTGACTGTAACAAGTTTAATTCCCAGATTAGTATGGTTTAATGGGAGTTTCGGGTTAGTTTGATAAAGTTTTTATGACTTTTTTTGTCCTTTTCCGGGTACCTGTGTCATAGAAAGTTTCGGTTGATTTCGATGGGATAAGAAAGAAATAATTCTCTTCTGGGGGCGATTACCAGATTTTGATTCGCAAGGCGGTATTTAAAAAAAATAGTATGACAAAATAATTATTTTTTCGGACCAAATAATTTTCAGTAACAAAATTTTCTCTTTTCAAAATATTCAAAAGCCCCAACTTAATATTAGCCTCCCGTACAGAATTGATAACTACCGAATTATTTCAGTGGCACAAGGAAATTGAAAACTTTGCGGCGTGTCACGTTTTTTTGTAAAAAAAATAAGATATTCAGCGAGTGACGCCAGGCCGGTATAAAACTCCGTCGAACCGAATAGTTCGTTCGAAAGCGGTAAATAAATTCCCGGGGTGTGACTTTTTATTCGTGCAACGTGTAGTCCCGGATATGTTTGTTATTGAAACATAATCTCATTTCCCTTTTGAGTGCAAAATAAATTTTAGTGTTCCCGATACGACTGTGGGCGAACGTTGAATACAAAGCATGTTAGCAACTGATTTTTAATACAACCTTTTTATACAACATTAGTTTTAGTAAATTATGCGAAGCCCGAAACACGTGCCTAGTATTTTTATGTAAAGAATCTATGTTCAAAATTTCAATAACTGTATCGTGAAAAATCACAAAGTTGTTCTTGGTACCTGACAGTCCGTACAAATACACGGTCACCGGGTCATCCAGGCGACTGAGGTGTGATTTTGCTCCCGCCCCTACCTATGCGCTGGCACCTAATTCCCGCTATGACCTGCCGTGACTTGTGTTGTAGTTATTGTCGATGGTGTCCACTGATTCTGAAATATTCAGGTTTCACATATAATAAAAATAATGTTGTATAAAAAGGTTCTCCTTTTTACACAACATTATTTTTATTTTATGTCATTGTTTTATACAAATAGTATAAGTACTAGTTGTATAAAAAAGTGGTTTTCTTCAAATACTAGTTGTATATCACGGTTTGCGACCGTTTGCCCTTCCGATGGATAGAAAAGTCGTCCTTTGACCTCATTGGTGCAGCCGTGGGACATACAATGTAGATATATTTTAAGTTTAAGATCCCATACTATAATACATTTTTATATCATTGTGTGTACCTGTGTGCCAAATAAACGTATTTTCTTTCTTTCTTTCTTTCATTACTGTTGAATTTATTCTTAAGTTTATGTCAGAGATATCGAAATTTTTTTCTATAAACAAATGCTTTATAATGTTTGTTGTTTATTCGTCTTGTTGTTAAATCATTTTAATATTTTATTTGGGATAGTTGTTTATCTTTGACAGTTTGTGGTTTTTGTAACCAAATGTTACCAACAAGACCAATAGGGTCTAAGATTCCGCTGTTCATCCATCCATCTGACTGTCTGTTTGTCCGTCGGTACTTGTTTCTTCTCTATGTTTCTATGTACTAAATTAACTTGTAATTCTTTCTTTCTAATCAGCTCTATAAAAAAACACTAACACAATCTCAAGTTTATATATTTGTTACGATAATGTACAATCGGCCACCCAAAACCTCTGAAAGCTCCAACATCCAACAAACTAAGAAGTTACGACAAGGTGTCTGAATTCCGTCTGTCCAGTAAATCCGTCTCAAGCCACAGTTGCTTCCAGTCTACAGGCAACACAAACAGTGACACAAGACTTTACTCCAACACTAATTTCTGCGCTATTCTTACTTGAATTAATGAGCGAGACAGAGAATGTTGGACACACAGACACATACATACAGTAGCGTAACTAGAAGTGGGCGAAGGGGCCCCACGGCCTCGCACTCAGAGAGGCATTGTAGGCGCGGGCTTGCGGTTGCAAGCAATGGCGAGCAATGGGTAGCTCGCCGTCCGAACGTCCGGTTACCGTCCCGACCGTGCCCAAGACGTCGACGGCGTGTATTGTTCCACGCGCGCTTCAAGAAGTTATCAGCAAACCGTAGGGGCCCAGCAAGGTCGAAGCCTACTGGGGCCAAGGATCTGCTTCTGAGTAGACCTACGAAACAAAAAACACAACAAAAAACCTCGCACAAGCGAGGCCTTTTTTAAAAAGGAGGGTTTTATCATAATTAATATGCTCGCGTTTGACCATTATTTCACCTGATGGTTAACGACGCCATACTGGGTTGCGGTAGTCGCCATCTCGTTTTCGAATTTATGGAAGAAAAAGGTCTCGCTGATGTGTCTTCGCCCTCGTTTGAATTAGTCCACGCTACGCTTCTGCATACATATTCATACATATGTATACTGGTGTTGTAATGCAAACTGCCTTTGTTTGCAATGCCCTAACTACGCTACTTGGTATATTTTGTAGAGATTCAAGAGCGTATAGCGTAAGTTTGTGGTAAGGCGATTATTGTAACTACTCTGTTTTGATATGTTAAGTGGGGTGCGGATTAGGTGGTTGAACTGGCAATTAGTTAGTTATAATAGCTATCTTAGATTGTGGTTAATACCAGCTTATATTATCCTAATCCAAAGCAAAGACTGTTTTTAACAACGTACAATAATTCTTAACGATTATTTGATTAATTTTATCACTTAGTAATCGATTGAATATTTGAAGATTTTATTCCCAGAACCATGAAATATTATTTTTTGTGTCAGATTCACTATTTTGAGGCGCAATATTATGAAATTACTTTTTTTAAATAATGTAGTTAGTGCTTGACTGCGATTTCACAGTAATGCTAGTTGATTGTGAAATGCACTGGTTTATTTAGAGCCTATTCACTCTAGCATTGAAGACACCTAAACTATAACGGGAAAAACACAACAAGCAATTTATTATATAATTTTAATACAAGAAACAAACATAAATTTGTAGTTCCTGCAACCAGGCTCAAAAAAATAGGGGGCTCATTTAGATGCCAATGTATACACTTCTATAATAAACTTCCTAGCCGTATTCAACAACTAAGCCTTAATAAGTTCAAATCATTTGTAAAACGTAAACTTTGTCAAAAGGCTTTTTACTCAGTAAAAGACTATATTCAGGACGAAAAGGCTTGGGATTGACCTGCTCCAGTACCTAATACAACTGTTGTCATTTTTATTTTTCTTCTTTTGTATTTTTTAATTATTTTTATTTTTAAATGTGCTTTTCCTTTGTTTATATATTTTTTTTTTTTTAGAACAATTTGATATTGGAGATTACTTTTATTTTACAAAATGACATGTATACATTTTAAGTACTTAAAGTATATATTTTTTTTTTCTTTGACATAAATATTTACTTCTCTAAATATTTTGTAAACTAACAATTTGTTTATATTATTGTAAATGTGAGGACTATGTTGATTGCTTTTTCTTTTCTTTTCAGTAATTTTAACGTATGTCTGGCAATTTGAGTGTTTTCAGCGGCCTACCCAAATGTCCTTTCTTTGGTATTGTTCGTCAAGTCGTAGAGCTCCATAGTAGTCCTAAGTTGAGCTTTTCGAATACTGACAAATGCTTACACTGATTGGACAGGTCCACTCAAATCTGTATGGTTCTTTCTTCAAAAGACCATCTCAGACAAATCTGCATGGTTCTCATGTGATTTGACCATTACATATTTACTGTATGGACTTTAAAAGAGACTTTGACCCCTCAGTTTGTTTCGGTGTTTCTTCTCAGGGTAGTCAGATAGGAAACACCGGCCTCATCTAGCATAAACTGACGAAAAAAAAAAAAAAAAATTGACGTGTAAAAGTGTTTTTTAAACCTATTTACAAAATAAATATCATTTATCATTTATCATTTATCATTCCAGTCCTTCCACTTTTTCCGCTTTAAGGTGAAGCGAGAGGGCGTGTCAGACTTTTACTAATTAATATCCACCTGTGTCTTTCAGTTGCGTTTTGCTTTCCAGGACCACGGGAACTATTTCAAAATTCCCACGGCAGTAACATATTCCCTGCATTTTCAATTTGGTATACTAGATCAAAATGGGAATGAATAAATTACTATTTGTCAAATTAGCTGAAAATTCGATTCAAAAGATTTTAGATAGCAGTTTTACGAATGATTCCAGAATTTTTACGACCACTTCGGATTTTATGTGTCGCCCGAGGTAATTGCTTTGCCATAGATTAAAATAAAGATATTCCAGTGTTTCGCAAGCGATTCAAACTTTTTTATTGTAGGTAATATACCTATTATAAATACAGAAAGGGAATTTCTGTTTCTTCTTGTACAGAAAGGGAATGTTGCGTACTGCCCCTCAGAAGGGCTGCAGATATAATTTAAAGACAAAAGTTCGGTCATTTTCCTCACTTGAGTACTTTTTATACCCGAGGGGGAGGCACAATAGTTGTTCACAAAAAAGAATAATAAATCTATTTCCGAGCTGTAAATCTCTGAGACAAAGTGGTCCGTTGGTTCGTGTTTCACGTAAATGTTTTTACCTTTGACCAAATGAGACTGTCGTTTGTAAAGGTAGGGTGAAATTGGATTCATCATTGATTCAAAGAGGTCAACCCGCCGATACCCGACCTGTGTATTTGTGGATCGCACCGTTTATGTGCAAATACGAGTTTTTATTCAATACGGGATCTGATTGTGGGGTCAGCGCAGTATGCTAAATTTAGGTTGGTACGGATGTCCGCAAATGGCAGCCGTGCGCCACGTTTAGGGTTATACCGCTGAATAAAATGTAACCGACGTTTTAAAATAAAATTGGCGAGAGATAAGAGTGGAATTATTTTGAATTTTTCAGACTGAACTACAACATTTTGACGGGCTTGAAAAAAATACCTACGTTATAATTTCACACAATTTCACAAAATTTCATAATAATTGAGAGCTAAGTACATTTTTATTAAAATTAGTTTTACTGAGAAAACATTTAGTAATTACAACTAGTCGCAAAAAATATACATTCGTTATTTTAATCAGTCTACAGTTACGAATAAAATTATTCGAGTTGTAGTAGTAGGTGGTGGAAAATGAGAACGGAAAATAATATTTCCATATTTATGAATGTGTTATTATTTCGGCAAGGAGTAACTTATATTAGAGACTTGAGTTAAGTCTCTTTTCCGTAAGGTAATCTTCCTGTATGTAAAACACCCTATTTCTCACTTCACATATATTTTGTTGTAATAAACAAACACAAGACATGTTAATATGTATTATGTTTCATAATGTTAAATTTAAGTATATACGTGAATTTGTATTAGCCTGCTTAACAAAATATGAGTTCTTAGACGGTTCCTATTTCTATTGTTTGTGCGTCATCTATACGTAGATCATATCCTCGAGCGCCGATTGTACATACGTCTGTACAACGTGGATGTCCTTGAAAAATACTTAATTTTCGTGTTTTCCCCAAGGTTGTACGAAAGTTATTAGGTCGAAAATTTTGGTTTCTTTACATATTCTTCTATATATATTATATTATTTTTTTTCCTAGAAAAATCCGAAAAAAGTTTTTTAAGCTATTGCATAGCTTCTATCGCGGCCTTGAGCGTGGAGACCGAATCCAGAAATTCCGTAACAAAATTAACCTAACACCGGACTCATTTGTTTTTTGAGCGTGGTGACCGATAAGAAAACAAATGAGTGAACAATCAATCTAAATTCAATTCAATGTGTGAAAGTGTAACTAAATAGATTGAATTCATAAAGATTTATAATTATTTTTACTATCAACACGCAAAGAAAATAACACAATCCAAATGGTTATAGTCATTCATGAAGATATCCGCAGAAGAACCAAGGTTACTTACATAGCATGAAGAATCGCCAAACTTAAGTGGCAATAGGCAGGGTACATTGCTCGCAGAACAGATGACCGTTTGGGCCGAAAGGTTTTGGAATGGCGACCGCGTACCGGAAGACGTAGCGTTGAAAGGCCTCCTGCAAGTTGGACCGATGACCTGGTAAGGGTTGCGGGAATCTGATGGATGTGAGACGCACAGGACCGCCCATTGTGGCGACACTTGGGAGAGGCCTATGTCCAATAATGGATGTTTTTCAGCTGAAATAATGATGATGATGATGACATTCATGAAAAATAAGTTATAACTGAAATAACAAGCACGTTAAATATGACAACAATGCATAGAAACAACATATTGGAATTTCCTTTTAGATCTTCAATAGAGTAAATATATTAATACAAATTCTTTTGAATTGTTTAATAAAGGAGCTAGAGTAGATATCACTTTTTAAATCTAGAAGCAACTTATTTTAATAATACAACCGATTGATATTTGTGACAGCGCTTTGCAATATTTAAATTAGGCTGTATTTTGTTGTTTTATATTTTATCAATGTGTGCTTTACCGGGATGATAAGCTCGCCTCCTATAAAATAGAACTTAAACATGACGATGACCTTGACTCAAATCAAATCAAATCAAATCAAATCAAAGCATTTATTTCAAATAGACCATTTACAGGCACTTTTGAATAGTCAAATGTCGGTCAGTCCAAGAAAAGTGAAGCTAAATTGCACGTTCCAAAGAGTAGGTCTCTATGGAGAAGAACGTGCAAGAAACTCCATGGACACTCTTTTAAATCATATATGTGTTACATATAATGCTTGGTTACATATTACTTGTTGCTTCTATCATGTGAGCACAATGTCGATAGTGAAATAAAAATGTAAAATAATTAAAAGATAGAAACTGAATTAAGCCACTGGCAGCTAAGAGATGACCAGTCCCATCTGACGGCACCCGTTCACGAGCATGACGCGTGCATCAGCCCCACTCAGCTCAACCATTTTGAAGGGAACTGAACGACCCAATAACACGTGCCACCAACAGCGAGACATTTGAGTGAGCATGACAAACTCTCAACTGCCATGCTCGTAATGTCAAAAAAAAAAAAGTTGTAACCTAATAAGACTTGGGGGAGGCCTTTGCCCAGCAGTGGGACAGCAACGGCTAGAAAAAAAAAAAAAAAACCTAATAAAAATGCTCCATGGTGCTTCACATTCACAAACTTGGAAAAAGTGCTTCTACATTATACAATGCAATTGTGTCTTTCAAATTAAAAAATAATAATATTAGTTTCCAACTAATCAACTAATTAGTACGCCCTAGTGGTAGTGGAGCTGGACCAGCATTGAGCCAAGCATTTTTATCTTGAATATAATCCTCCAACTTATAATATGCTTGTCTGCATAGTGTGCGTTTAATACAATATTTAAATTTCGTTTCATTGACTTCTAATATGTGGGGAGGTATTTTATTATAACATTTCAAACAGTACCCCATGAAAGAAGAGGCCACTTTAGCCAGTCTGAAACCTGGTTGAACTAATTGATCCCTATTTCTTGTAACATAATTATGTCTATCGCCTCTTTTGCTAAAAAGATAAAGATGACTACCAATACGACTGTTTATTACATCTATACTTAAGTTTATGGGGAGTACAGATAAGATATTATATGGTCAAATACAATAATGTTTGTTTTAATAAGATAAGATTTCTTTTTATTATTCATATTTTTATTTTTATAGACAGTCGCTCTTGCACTTGTGATTTGTAAACCACTGGTTGTATAATAGCTATCAGGAAATACAGACTCCGGTAGGGCATTTCAGTCCTAAGCTGTTTGCAAAATGAATGTCTAGAATCGTTTTGTCTGAGTGGGGTTGCCAACCTAGTGCCGTTAGCGCTTCACCATATGTCTGGTGCTTAGATGATAAATCGGTCTTGGGGGTATTAAGTTCTGCAATTGCATACTTCCCAAAATTCAAGCAAAACAAAATCGCCAGGCTAGCAACTCTGCGACGATGCTCAAGGTTTTAAACTTTATCTCGACCAGAGATAACCCCATAGAGTTTGTCTAAATTAATTACTTTTATTTCAAGGGTAAAGTGAAATCTGATGTAGTGAACTCTGGTTCAATAATCAAGGTGGACTAAGGGATTTTGATCATTGTTTACTAATAGAAGAACCTTATAAAAATTATCAAATATAAGTATTTTTTAAATGATTTAATATTATTCAAAATTCCCAAGTCGTTTGACTTTTTAGACAGATTAAAGCTACATTTTGAAACTCGCAAGCTTTGAAAATATTGAAAACACATCTAGATACTTTCACTCCAATTATATGGTGGGTTTATTATTAATCTCTAGTAAGCCTGTATATTTTAAATACCAACCAGATTGACTAGAGAAGAAACAGAAAGTGAAATAACAGTAAAATAAAACGATACAGTTCTCATATTGCGCAACCGAGTCCATTGGCTTTTATGAGAGGGTAGATGTTAATGTGATCACTAACATATATACAGTAGGTACCCATAAAACGTACCTAAACTAAAGATAAGCACAGAAGGTTTCACATAATGCCGGTTAGGACTGCAGGATTGACCAAAAGAGTTATCGCGTTACTGGAAAACAAAAGACTAGTGAAGAAACAGGCGGGAATTAGTTCTTTAGACGTTAAAATGCCACAACAACCGGCCCTGTGTGTTGCGACTCTCAGCAGGTCATCAATGTCGCTGTGAATATCGATAGTCGTCATTATGTATGTATTATGTTTATTTATGACTGTTCTGTTGGTCTAGTGGTCAGTGGCCCTGACTGCGATGCCGCAGGTCGTGGGTTCGATTCTCACCCAGGACAAATGTTTGTGTGTTGTGCATGATCATTTGTTCTGTGAGATAGATTACACCCAGTGTTATCTATCTATAGTATGTATGTATTTAGAAACATATAAGTAGTTTATCAGTTGTCTAGTACTCATAACACAAGCTCTGCTTAGTTTGGGACTAGACGGCATGTGTGACAGCTGTGGAATATCTATGTATCTATTATACAGCATATGTGTATATCTGTGTATCTATTATAATATATATGTTTAATTCTAGTTTGTCACACAAATGACAGCCCCATTTCTTGTCCAGGCAATTACTGTCCATACCAGGTTGCCTGGAAGAGATCGCCGAATGCGATAAGGCCACCCATTGTATGTATGTGTTTTAGTGTCCTTTTTGTATGTGTAATGGTGTACAATAAAGTGTTTAATAAATAAATAAATCCGTCGTGTCGAAGGCCTAGCAAAGCTGCGTCTTCCAATCTACCTACGCGATCGCCATTCCAGAACTTTTCGGCTCCACCGACCATCTATTCTGCGAGTAATGTACCCTACTTATTCTCACTTAACTTTGGCAATTCTTCAAGTTTAATAAATACTCAAGAATAAATTCTTCGATCAAAAACCGGGGTGTTAGCGTGCACTTTCCGTTCTTTGTATCGAGATGATCTTCTGTACCTATCTACCTTGTGTTTCCATTGATGCAGGCTTGCCAAAATCACAGAGGACCTCTGGGCTGTTTTCGGCTTAATATAAGTCTGCATACGTGATAGTTTTTCGTAATCTTTCTGTGATATGTGATTTGATTCGATAATTGAGTGCCGTTGGCGAATACTTAAGGGTGAAGAGAGATTTTTGTTGTTGTGAGATCAAGGAAATGGTTTTGGAATGATATTTATGGGTAAGTTAAAGTATACTTTATCAAAATAATCTCACTTTTAAAATTACCTTTTACAAAATAAAGTCATGGTGACGAAAATTCCGATACGTAGGTATCTAAAGTCGTAACATATTTTTTGAATAAAATTGTATAACAAAAAAAAAAAATTCTTATTTCATCCAGCATCTTGTACTGTAATTTTAAACTGATTATTGTTTACATACTGCAAAAACATCAGTTAAAAGTGTTTTCGAATTATTTATTATTATTAAAAATCAGAAAAAAACTGCTCTCCTGAAAATAAAATACATTGCTGCTTTTTGCTTCACGCTGTTTTTATTACCCGACTGCAAAAAGGGTTATGTTTTTCACGCGTATCTTGTATGTTTGTATGTTTGTAATATTCTTTATTACCTCATATCTTCTAAACCGCTGAATAGATTTTCATAATTAACATAATCGTTTGATTCGTCTTGATAACCCAAATGTTCTTAGATAGGTGACGTTAAAAAAACTGATAAGAATAATAAACAAGTTTAGTCCACAGTTCAGCAACAGTCAGGACCCATTAAAACAATCTAGACTAAAATCATTCTATCTAATGTGGGTCCCGACTGTTGCTGACCTGTGGACTGAACTTGTTTATTATACTTTACAGTTTTTATTTGAAGTATTTTTTTAGGCAGTCGGGTTATTTTATTTTTTAAATTAATTTTTATTGCTTTTTTTGTGTACGAGGTGTAGATTTAGTTATTTTTCATAGGGAAAACAAAAGAAAATTTTAGACTTCAAAAGTAGAAAAATCTTCTCTGCCATCAAGATAAACTATAATCAATATCAATACCAACATTAAAAAACAGAAAAAAGATTTCATCAATTTCATTTGGATTACTCATAGTACAGAAATGAAGGAACTAATATTTATTTTGAAGTATACTGCTAACAGTTCTGTAAATTAAATTGAAACTGAAATTCAATTTCGTAGACTGAGATGGTATCGATATTGTTTAACTGGAGTAAACAATATGGTGTATGGCTTATTGTTTCTTAGTTTTCTTTTTAAGAGGTACTATTAGAATGCCTCGGGCAATACTAAGTGCAAGCGGCTAATGTAAGATGATCTCAGCCACCCCCCTTCAAGTTATTCCACGTATGTGTTAGAGGGGTTCAAATGAGTAAGAAGTGAGGTCTATGTTCTTGGTTTTGTTGTTGTCTGATCGCATTGCGTCTGCTGGGTCGATAAGATCGCTTTGTTTGCACTTCTATCTTCACTGTGTTTCAAACGATGATGTATCGTTCTGATTTTAAATATGTCGTACTCTTAATCGAAAAGAGACGTAACTCAAAAAGAGTGTTTTTGAAAATGGAACCTTATTTTTTAAATATGTTTTCAGATTCAACTACACTTTGTTGAGTTATGTTTCTTTATGATTTAGCATGCGATGTGTCTAGGCACAAACGCAGCTCATATTTTTTATATCTATTCTTTCATTTTATTATGAACTATTTTGATGGAAATGCTCGCCGTTTGTGATAGGAATGTGAATATTTGAATGCATCTCATATCTTGATATTAATTTGGCAGAAGAATAGGAGATATCAAGGGAAGAATATTCACAGTAATGTAGGTGTGAGCTGTATGTATTATATCACGTTCTACGAAATGAAAGATAGTACGACAAAAGGGAAGCCTATTAATAATATATTACTATACCATCAGAATATAAATCGCTTCTCTGGCAAAATACTAGATGTGGAAATGTTAATAGATAGATATAATATGGATATCTTATGTTTTTGTGAAACCTGGTTAAAACCAGATAGAATGCTGTTTAATGTAAATAATTTTTCAGTTGCCAGTGCGTACAACAGATCATCAATTGGGGGTGGTACCTTGATATTATGTAATAACTCTTTAAGACATAAGGAAAGGAAAGATATCACTGCTTGCTCTGTTGATCGCTTATGCGAGGTAGCATGTGCAGAGGTTGAAGGCCAAACTTTTTTATGTGTTTACAGACCACCCGCATCAAACTTGACATCTTTTTTTATTATAATAGAAGAAATACTAAATAAACTTATTAGAGATAACAAATTAGTTTTCGTTTGTGGGGACTTAAATATTGATTTACTTGTAAATTCACCAGAAAAATGTAAACTTCTCTCATTCTTTAATTCTTTTAATTTAAAATGTATTTTTAATAAAGCTACAAGAATAACTCCCACTTCAGCTTCATGCATAGATAATATTTTTACTAATTGTGATATAAAAGAATCATCCCTGATTAGTGGAGTGAGGTCTGACCATACGGGTCAACTTGTATCTTTTGAGTTAGTCAAAAAGTTGCAAATAGATTCAACTGCAGAGTTTAGACCGCTTACTAAAAATAAGTTAAATTATTTTAATAACAATGTTCTTAGTAGTCTTTCAACAGCCAATTTTGATTCACAAGACCCCAATGTAAATTATGGTACATTATTCTCTACAGTGTGTCAGGAATTTAATAAGGCTTGTCCAGTTAAAAAGGTTCAAGTCAATAATAAATCCAAATTTAATGACTGGGCTACTACTGGAATTAGAAAAAGCAGAGATACTTTATATCAGCTATACCAGGAAAAATCATTATCGTCTGATCTTAACTTGCATAACTATGTTAGAATGTATTCAAAGATGTTCAAAAGAGTCTGCGCCCAAGCCAAATCTAAGTCAATAAGTAACAAAATTAAAAATTCTATCAATAAAATAAAAGCTGTCTGGAAGGTGATAAACAAGGAAACTGGAAAAACAAACCAGCGAGATCGAAATGAATTGTCCCTAAAAATTGATAATGAAATCATTTCAGACAGGACCGAAGTGGCTGAGAAGCTAGAAAACTTCTTCACCAACATCCCAATAGAAGTTACGAAATCTCTCCCTTCTTCATCTTTGTTAGCTGAATCTTTTTTAAAAGAAAATTTCACAAAGGATGTACCAACCTTTGAATTTAAGCGTATTTCTGTTGATATGATTAAAAATACATACAAAAGTCTTAATATAAAAAACACTGAGGACTTATGGGGTATATCCGTTAAGGTTCTTGGAGAAATTATTGATACAATTGCTCCTGTCCTAACGGGCATATTTAATCAATGTCTAGACAGCGGTACATTCCCTGATTTAATGAAACATAGTAAAGTAGTACCAATTTTCAAATCAGGTAGTAAAAGTGATCCCTCTAATTATAGACCAATATCTGTGCTTCCAGCATTGAGTAAAATCTATGAAAAAATCATGCTCGACCAGATGTTGTCTCACTTTAATTCAAATGGGATTTTGCATAGTCATCAGTTTGGCTTCACGAAAGGAAGGTCAACGACGGATGCAGGAGTGAAACTCATCAGTCACATTTTAGAATCCTGGGAGAAATCCCAGGATGCTATTGGCATATTCTGTGACCTCTCAAAAGCATTTGACTGTGTTGACCATAATACTCTGATCTGTAAATTACATCATTACGGAATTCGTGGAAGAGCTGCTGATCTTGTTTTTTCCTATTTATCTTACAGGCAGCAAAAAGTATCCATAAATGGGGCGACGTCCTCGGGGTCTTTAGTAAGGATGGGCGTGCCCCAGGGTTCAATTCTTGGCCCTTTCCTTTTTCTAGTTTATATTAATGACCTTCCTTACATGATGGCTAATTTATCAGATATAATCCTATTTGCTGACGACACTTCTCTTATTTTTAAAGTGGATAGAAAAGATGCGGATGTCTTGTGTGTTAACGAAAGTCTGGCTGTTCTTTCGAAATGGTTCGCAGCCAATAATCTTTTACTAAATGCAAATAAAACTAAATGTATAAAGTTTTCATTACCGAATGTTCCTCAAGTTGGCGTCAATCTAATTCTTGATGGCAAAAAACTTGATTTAATTACAGAAACTGTGTTCTTAGGTTTAACTGTAGATTCCAAACTGCAGTGGGGTGCTCATATTAGAACTCTCTCAGGTAGATTAAGCTCAGCGGCATATGCAGTAAGAAAAATAAGGCAGTTGACAGATGTCGCCACAGCTAGGTTAGTTTACTATGCCTATTTCCACAGTATTATGTCTTATGGCATTTTACTGTGGGGATCTGCAGCTGATGTAGACTCGATTTTCGTATTGCAAAAGAGAGCAATCAGGGCTATTTATAAAATGGGTCCTCGCGAGTCCCTCAGAAATAAATTCAAAGAAATCGATATATTGACACTGCCTTCTCTTTATATCTTAGAAAGTATTCTGTATGTCCGTAAAAACCTAGGACTTTTCAAAATTAGAAGCGATTTCCATAACATAAATACTCGTAGTAAACACGAAATTATATTACCCAAATGGAGATTAGTCAAGACCAGTAAGTCATTTTTAATAAATAGCATACGCTTTTATAACAAGCTACCAAAAGCGGTGACTGAACTTAGCGAAGGAAAGTTCAAAACCCATATTAAGCGTGTCTTAACCAAAAAAGCTTATTACAAGGTTAGAGACTATGTCGAAGACACACTTGTTTGGCAATGACTACCTCTGCACTTGTGGCCCCCTGGTAACTCATAATATTGTGTGAATGTATCTATTAACTGCTCCATCTTTGTTGTAACATTTTTTTTTTCCTCCTAACACATTGCTTTTGCAATATTTTTTATTTAATTTTATATTATCTGACTCCAACCACATTAATTTCGTTAGTTTTTCTTTTTTGGTTGTTAACGTCTCATTTATTGACATCTTTTTTTTTTTATATAGCCTCTTTTTACAATGTAAATGGAAGAACACTGTAGACTCCACGAATTCTTAGATTACTTCATATTTTGACTCACTTTTTTTAAATGATTATTTTGATGATTTTATTGTTCTTTTGAGTACACTATAGACCGGTTTACACTGTTCTTAAATAATACCTATTAATACTGTAATATGGAAATATTGTAACTACAACCACTTTTTTAAAAGAGTAACCATGGAGTTTCTTGCCGGTTCTTCTCCATAGGAAACGACCAATTTCGAACCGTGCACTAGCTTCTGACGTTTTATAAGTGCCCATGTAGGCCTATGTGAAATAAAAAACTTTTGACTTTGACTTTGACTTTGAAGTATGTTTAAATCCCGCACTGGGCCCGCATGGTGGCCCAGCCGGGTCGAAACCTACTGGGGCCAGGGTTATCCAAAAGGGTGCTCGAGCCCCGGTATGAAGGCTTGAAGGAACGGGATGGGTTTTTTAGTCAGTAAGAGTCTGACACTATCTCCCGCTCCGCCCAAGAGCGGGAGTTGTCATAAGATGATTTTTCGTCGAAAAAAAAAGGCCCGCGTGGTTGATTACGGCCCATTCCCTTTTCTAGAGAGGAGGCCTTAGTCCCAGCAGTGGGAACATTAAAAAGGCTGATGATGATGATGTTTAAATCAGGGGTCGCTTCATTATTGGAAAGAGTTATCGTGGTCCTAGAGCGCTCATGGCTACTGAAGGAACAGAGGTGGGTTTAAATCAGTAAAAGTGTGACATACGTTGTCGCTCCATCCAGTGTGAGAAAAGTTCTTTGATGATTTTCCACCGCATACCTTCCCGTACCTATCTACATGTGTATATAATTTTTTTTTTAGTTTTTGTGTAAATACTTAGTTTGTATAATTTAATAAATTGAGACTCAGACTGAAAACCCTAAAAATGCGAATTGATTTTCTTGCCTATTATTAAGCAAAAAGAAAAATCTGACAGCTTTTGTAAAGAAACATCAACAACCATTCAACCAAAATAAACAGAAAGCCTGAACTCTATCATCTTGTCAAAGAAACTTAAAATTAAATACTCAACATCCAACTAAATACTTAGCTTTCACTCTAGAGCCGTACTTATATAAGTTCTCTCGCATAACGAGTCTATTCACAACAAAAAATTGCGTTAAATTGGAAAATCAGTGAACAGCAACGTTAAGAAAATTACATTTCGTTCACAAAGTAACTCAGTGGATTGCTACTGAGTGATTTTGTGTTAAAACATAAAGAGTACACATAATAAGTCGTCAGAGGAGTAATTTGTCCCATAGCGGGGGTAAATTGTAAATTGTGACTGTGTTTATCAAAGCAAGCGTAGTACTGGGTCAAACGGTATAAAGTACAGATGTACCTACTTCATCACAGACTTTATCACAGATGTGATAAGAAGTACTTTCATATGCTAGTTGTATACATCGTATATATAAATGTACGAAATTAATTTCTTTAAGAAAACGTCAGCTGAGAGAGTTCAATGACCCGTAGGTAGTTTGTACGCAACGCCGACTATTAACTACAGGTCATTGAACTCTTTCAGCTGACTTTTTCTTAAAGAAATTAATTTCGTACATGCGTAAATTAATACGAGTTTTGAAAAAAACGTTACTTTATTTTTTAATTTTATCTTTACAAATCGATAGTGTTTCATATACCGGATCGACCCTCCACGGGATTAAAATGATTACAATTTAGCGGTGTATAAATTAGCCGACATTGAATTTTGGTTCGTAAGTGGAAAGTTCCCTCTCCTTGCGTCGTATTCTTCAATGCTGAGAGTCGTGACCTTCTTGTTCTGTTTCTTTCTCTGGCGGTGTGAAGGGCATTGTATATTGTAGAGTCAAGAGCAGCGCGGATCTGGTTGGACCAACGAATTGGGCTGCGGCCGCGTGGTCTTTTTCCATTCACTTTAACGGTCACCACTGGCATCCTCGAAAGGCGCGTCGTGACCGCTAATGTGGAGGGCAGTTGAAGGTTATATATATAAGTAAAGCCCAGCCCCTTAAAACCTAAGCATAATTACCCTTGTTCCTGGGACTTAGGTTTGGAAGCCTGAATATAGAATGGTTCTAAAAAAGGTAGTGGACCGTAATCCAAAACGCTGCCTTAGTGCGGATTTTTGGTTTTCACCAAAAATTGTTCCTTTAATTAGTAAACTAACTAATCATTTTTCTATATATCCATACTAAGTTTACTTGTATTTAATACGTTTCTGGCATCGACGAATCTTATTTTTTTGACTGGTAAATAACCAAATAACTTCTACTTTAAATGGAAAGAGAGACTTAAACCCACCCGTGTTTCTTTTTTTTCTATGTTTCGCGTTTTTTGTAATCCCGCAGCCCAGGCTAACTGTCATGCTTATAACTTACTGTTCTCACATTACGTAACTAGATCAATAGCTCGTTACGTGTCCAAAGAACTAGCATTGTCATTCTATGTGGCATTGCTGTCATTCTTCTGGGTACGTTACCAGTGTGTCTAGATGACAACAATGTGGAGGAATACTTCGAAACCTAATTGTGATTGGCTGGAAAGACCTCACGGCGTCCTTACCTTCCGCATGACACAGGTCCTCACCGGAAATGGCAAGTTCGGGAGGTTCCTGTTCCGAATCAAGGCGGAAGCGACGCCCGGGTGCCGCCACTGTGCGGAACGCCCGGAGGACACGGTGTGCCCTGCTTGGGCGGAGCATCGCCGTGCCCTCGTGGGGGTGATCGGCGGCGGAGACCTCTCGCGCCGGGCCTTGGTCGAGGCCATGGTCCGGAGCGAGGAGGAGTGGCAGGCGGTCGCCGACTTCTGCGAAGCAGTAATGCTCGTTAAGGAGGAAGCCGACCGCATCAGGCAACGGCGCTCTCGCCGCCACCGCCGGGATTCCGATCCCGATTTCCAGCCACCGTAGGCGCGGGCTTGCGGACAGTGAGCAATGGGTAGCTCGCTGTCCGGCCGTCCGGTAACCGTCCGGACCAAGCCCAAGTCATCGACGGCGCGCGCTGTTCCCGCACGCCTCAAGGAGTTGTCAGCAACAGCAGGGGCCCAGCCGGGTCGAAGCCTACTGGGGCCAGGGTTATCCGAAAGGGCGCTCGAGCCCCGGTATGAAGGCTTGAAGGAACGGGATGGGTTTTTTAGTCAGTAAGAGTCTTGTCATAAGATGATTTTTCCCATCGAAAAAAAAAAAAAAAACCTTATTGTGATTTTGTATTTTTTTCTATTTCAAAAACTTATTTTTTATTTATTTTTCACAATATCTGCAAAAGAAACCTGAATATTTATTTATTCTGCTCATCAACAAATGTCTTTTTTTCCCAAAGGTTGACAGATACGAAACACTTTGTTGCATTAAGAATATACATATATCTTCTATACTAAACAAAACGTTATTATTATTATTTTAATTATGGATATATTCGCGTTTGACCACTATCTCACCTGATGGAAAGCGATAATGTGGTCGACGATGAAGCACGCTAGCCTAGAAGCAACCAAAATTAATCCTAACTAATATTATAAATGTGAAAGTGTGGATGTTTGGATGTTTGTTACTTAATCACGCAAAAACGGCTGAACAGATTTGGATGAAATTTGGCATGCATATAGCCTTTGACATGGAAAAGAGCATAGGCTACTTTTTATTCCGGAAAAACCTCTTATTCCTTTGGGAAAACACGTTTAGAGTGCGATAACCGAAGTACAAGGGGACGAAATCGCAGGCGGACAGCTAGTATATTAATAAATACTAGTTGGTCAATATTCATGTTATTTATGAATAACTTTTTTGATAGAAGAAGGAAGTAAATATGTTCTCCTATTATAAGTTAGTTGACAACAAGTTATAACGAGATCAATGTAGGTGAATGTTGTTTTGTTTTGGCTATCAATAACATTCGGCCTCGTAACCACGACGACCTCGTTTCAATTATATTATTACGATATTCTTCCTACATTGTCAGATATCATTTATTTACTAGCTTTTGCTCGCAGCTTCGCCTGCATACTAAAATTAAGGATTTTACTTACTTCTCTTTCATTTACCTAGGATTAACTAATTTATTTCTGAAAATAAATAATCGTCCCGTTACAAATTAAACGTAAGTGATGGGATGATTAACTGTTAATATTCATTTATTAAACAAAATTACAGCAATCAATGCTTGTTTGATAACACAACTCTACAGAAAAAAAAATTGTCTCTGTCCTAAAGTTTATTTTGTGATTTTTCAATTCACTATGCTCTATTCTATAGAAAAAATACCAATATTCCTTAAAAAGTTTGCTTTTGTGGTGATTATGACAATAAATAATTTTTCTTGAGTTAGTATAATGAAAAAAAATATTCAATAGTCATCATGATGTTTTTAAAAATACCGCAAAAAAAATAAAAATAGCGCAACTGTCTCACAGCGTCTACTGATGTTACATACGTGATAAACAAAAATTAACTGTTTTTAGAAGACTCAAAGAGGTTAAAATGTCATGTAGAAAGTGTAAATATGAAGCTGATGTATTGAGTTATATATGTGGTATATTTATTTAAAGTAAGAGAGATAACATTTTATTTAAATACGTGTGAGAACTTTGTGAAGCCTACGAAGCTTATTTTAAATGCCCTATTCGTAATTAAGATATACAGTGGGCTCCACATGTTGCTTGCAGTAATTGCAAAAGATGTTTAGAAGGCAGGTAAAGTAATGTTTAGTAAAAAAAAACATTTCTTTTATATGAACAATTTTTTATTGTTATCTTTATTTAATTTAGGTCGGAGTCGAGATGAAAAATGGAGTATGAAATTCGCAGTACCAAGAATTTGCCGATAGCCAAAAAACCACGTCGGTGACTGTTATTTTTGCGTAGTTAATCCTGCTGAAAAATTCAAAACCCATTGAATATCTTGATCTTGCTTAGTCTTCGGCCCCAATCTCTCATAGCACAAAACTTCCAGCACCAGAACCTCCTACAAAATTGTCTCATTCAAGCTCATCTCAGAGTTCAAATAAAAATATTGAAGACGAAGAATTTGTACTCTCACAGACTGTTACCGAGAGCTAGTTGAAAACATGTTAGGAGATTTTAAAACTATGGGCTGCAGAATATCTTTAAGGTTACATATGCTACATGCTCATTTAGAAAAATTTCAAAACAACATATGGACGTATTTATAAGAACAAGGAGAACGTTCTCATCTAGACATCATGGGCTTCGAAAGCTGTTATCAGAGCCAATACAACGAAAATATGATTTGGGACTATATTTGGAGTTTAGTGAGACCAAATTCTTATAAACATGAAAAAAAATGTAATAGAGTTCACTTTTAAACCTTTTCTACTATTTTGTAATTTGATATGATATAAAAAGCTCATAAAAATTATACCTACAAAAATTAACTTCTTTCAATTTTTTTTATTAAAAAAATTGAACTATGAATTTTCTATAATATTGATCAACCATTCTCCTGGATATAAAAGCAAACTTTTTCAGGCTATATATATTTTTTTGGTTAAATTATCGATAAAACTATCGATATTTCATACTCTCTTATCAAAGACAAAATTGTATTGTCTTGTTGTAATATTTGCCAAACAAGCATTACTAGGTATCACCCAGGTCTTTCCGGGTAAGACACGGGTCTTTGGTTACTACTCCGTTCCTATCGGTCGTAGCGTGATGTTTCCTCAATAAATTGCTACCCACAACTACAAGGATTTTCCAATTCACCAGTTTTTGGTTTAGCGCGTTCAGTTATTTATTTTTATGTGTAAGTATTTTTAAATTGTGTGTTTATTCATAGTAATATGTAAGTTCATACTTGTAGTAAATTCTAAACATGTTGTTATTAAACTAAAATGCTTTTGAATATTTCTTAAAGCTTTGAGAGTTTACGTGTCTATTGTTTGGCAAATATATGTAAATAGCTGTGTCTCAGTACTTTTAAGGCCGTGACACGAGCTCAAGCGTGATCACTGTCAGACTGAATAGAAGACAAAGAGATGCGTGACTACGCAGTCATCATCATCATTTCAGCTGTTTGTCGTCCACTGTTAGATCTAGGCCTTCTTTATGTGCCCACGTCCACGACCCGTCCTGAACGTTTCCCATCCATCGGATTCCCGCAACCCTTCATCAGGTTATCGATCTATCTTGTGGGAAGCCTTCCAATGCTTTGTTTTCTGGTACGCGGTTACCACTCCGGAACCTTTCGGCCCCATCGTCTATCTGCATGCAGTGAACCCACTACGACTTAAGTTTGGAGATTCTTCAGGGTATGTCGTTAACCTTAGTTTTTCTGCGGATATCTTCCAAAGAAACGCCGAATATAGCCCTTCCTATTAAAGAAGACGCAATATTTACAAATTGTTTCAAAATATAGAGAATGTTGAGTTATTTAATATCTATGATATACAAGTTAGTTGACTGGCCTGTTGACCTAGTGGTTAGTGAACCTGACTGCTATGCCGGAGGTCGTGGGTTCGATTCCCACCCAGGCCAAATGTTTGTGTGATGAGCATAATCATTTGTTCTGTGTCTGGGTGTAATTTATCTATAATATGTATGTATTTAGAAATATATAAGTATGTTTATCA
The DNA here is from genome assembly GCA_929112965.1 of Mythimna albipuncta. Taxonomy (NCBI): domain Eukaryota; kingdom Metazoa; phylum Arthropoda; class Insecta; order Lepidoptera; family Noctuidae; genus Mythimna; species Mythimna albipuncta. Next base: position 9,140,242 of record OV815973.1, read on the forward strand.
GTTGTCTAGTACCCATAACACAAGCTCTGCTTAGCTTGGGACTAGACGGCATTGTGTGATAATTGTGGAATATTATATTATTATTATTATTATAGTTATGTTTAGTAAAATTTTCATTTTAATTTTACAAGCATGATTTGGCAGTAACACGAGATTATTAAATTTTTAAAGGTCAAAGTTAGAATTTAGTTTCACAATCAAATCTATTGAGACTATTTTTAAACGTGTTTTGGTAACAAGTAAGTTCTCAAAAATATAGTTAAGAATAACATTTTTTTCCGCAGCCTAAACAGTCTGAAACTAAAAATAGTCTTGGCTAAAAATATTTAGAAAACTAGTAATTTTCGAGAGTATTTGCTGGTGACAGCCTCTTAAAAGTAGATTTCTATACTTCTTTAATTTTGGTTTGAGATGTTTTATGTTTAATTTTAATTAATTTATTTTTATTTGAGCCAGAAGCTGTACAAACTATTATTATATTAACTATTATTACCTATTCTATTTTTTTGGCATAAAATTATCAAGTGCCATCATCAACTGCTTCTGAGTGAAGCGAGAGGGAATTCTAGATTTAAACTGCTTAATATCGACTCGTGTTTCTTCAGCTGCTCTTTGCATTACTAGGTCCCAGTCATTCTTTCAAACCATTCTATATTTCTGGCAGTAAAAACCATTACCTAAACACATTGATTGTAGTCTACTGCCAGTCTACAAATAACACTGAATTGCTTCCGAATGTTTCGAACAAGGAACAAATTGATACCAAATCAATACTCCTTAATTACGATGTAAAACATCCCGATTCGCAGTATTCACCTTGAAACACAGAATAGGTAACAAATGGAGTAAAAAGTTCAAGGTAAAATGTGTAAAATAAATCTGCGGGGAGACTTCGTATATTGCTGCGACAATCATTAACCGGAATACATCAGTGGTCGTCTGGAGTGTAGTAACTGGGTAGACTAAGGTTGGAAAACTTTTAAGGGCGATTTATAAGAATAACTTTTACTGTAGGGCTTTTTTTTCTTCGGAGTAAGTTTTGGACTCGTACCTACCTAACGTTAGTTGCCCGTGATGAGATAAGTATAATTTATTTTGAGAGAGTTCAATAATTTTTTACACTTAACACATAGATAAAATGTTTGGAGCCTCATCAAACAGAACTACAAGGATAAAGTTTTTAAGCGAGCTAAAATAGCAACAGCGATTGTGCACAATTCTTGGTGATCGCGGCTGCTTCATTAAGAGTGAAAAGTTAAGAAGAAAATGTGCTCTGTTATGCATTTTATTCGGTGAATTTTTGTTACTGTGTAATTTTTGTTACCAAAACTTCCTTCATACTCCAAATCTCTACTATTCCGTATCTTCAACTCTCAAGCGCCTCATCTCGAGGATTGCGAAATATTCGTATTACTAGGCGCGTTGTTTCGGCAAGCGTGTTAATTCCCGACTCGAAGTAATCAAGTTAGCGAAACTTCGCGACTTATTCCCGTCTGGCTAATGAACGAAGTCGCTGCAAGTGCACAAGAGACTTCGGACGTGTCTCAAATTTCATATTCAAGTCGTTGATGAGTAGGTTCTGTGCGTATTGTTTTGTTATCTTCTGTTTATGTGTATGCTTTTGAAGTTTTTATTACAAGAGATGTAATATGATGCAAGATATGTGAAGGTTGACTGGAAGAGAATGCCTAAGGCATTAAGTCCGCCTCTGTACCCATGTGCATAAAGTGTTAAATAAATAAATAAATGTAAAACAAAGTGAAATACTATAAACTGTTACGATTGTCCAAAACTGCTTCTTAAACGAAATTTCTGCGTTTTGTGTTGTGTTTCCTGATAGCTACAACTTGGGGACTTTAAGTCAAGAGTGAATAGGTTACTTCTAGGCAAGCGTTCTTCATCGTCGACCACATCATCGCTTACTATCAGGTGTGATGGTGGTCAAACGCAAGCCTATCAATAATAATTTAAAAAAAAATGAGTAGGTACTCCAAAACCCATTAATAATATTGAAAAATAACAAAACAAATAAAGACCAGATTACAAAAAATACTTCTTTACAAAATTTATGAGGTGATAATTAAAAAAAAAAAAACTGTAATTTCTTAGAAATGATAAACCGAACATTATGGTTAATTACTTGTTTTCCTAGTATTTCATTCAAACCTTTTCAATGAAAAACCCTTTTACAAATTAACATTGTTTTTCGAGATTTTAAGAGGGACATAAACCATTCGTTTGTTTGGGCATGAATTTATTTCAGTGGGTTGAAATGTAAATAAATGGTTTACATAGAAATGGGAGGCTTTACATTCAATTTTTCCTTGTTTTGATGGTGTATTGATTCTTCTATTTGTTTATTTTTTTCTTAAATAAAATGTTATTTTATTTCTTAAGGCTCTTGTTCCCATTTAGTGCCATGAAACAGTGACTTTCTGAAGCCTACACTTCGATAACGGCTGATTTATTAGATTTCAAAAAGATATTTATCCACACTATCTACACTAATATAATAAAGAAGTAAAGTTTGTTTTTTTGTTTGTGGGTAATCTGTGGAAGTACTGGTCCGATTGCTAAATGTTTATCAGCGATAGGAAGCTGCTTTATTCCTGAGTGATGTAGGCTATATTAAATGTACGCGAACGAAGTCGTGGGCAAAAGCTAATTTATTATTCATTCATATAATAACGTTATCAACATATGATTTTTTGTATGACTAACATTTTTGCCAAAAACATACAAGATATATTTTTTTTGCTTGATTTCCCTACTTCTTTTAAACGACTATGATCTTTAGAAACATATTTAGACAAAAAAAAGCTGGTTAATTGTTTTTCAGTACATAGCATTTATGTAATCAATAATTTACAAAGATAATGGCTTTAAAGGTCTACGGGGTTATTTGCAGGCGCAATTGGCAATATGAATATGTGTGCATTTAACTCCGTCCAGATGTTCAAGGGACTATACGCCTTAATCTACAAGAACAAAGAAGCGTCTTAGAGATTGATTGATAAACAAAAAGCTGAAGAATTGCTTCGTAAAATGATTTTGGTCACACGTCAGTCGATGCATTTTCGATGCTTTTCGTGATTTATCAAATACGTAGGACAGTTCAAGTTTTTTTTAAGTGGTAAACCATCATATGACTTCTTGCGCTCTAGGGCCGAGCCGGAGGGATTATAAGACTTTTACTGACTAAAACTACACCTTCGTCCCATCAACCACCGCTTCAGTATGGTAGCCCGATGTTGGAAATGTTCCTCAAAATTCCACCGGCTGTCGAAGATGAGTCCTGGGTGCTAACGTCGTTGTCGACCCGACCTCGATATGAACCCTTCCTACCATTATTAGGGAATCCAGTTGTGGCGCGTTCCGAGGGCCATGAAAATACATGGCCTCAAACTTGTGCAATGCCATCTCAAGTTCTAAGTGTTGGATCCTCTCCACGACTGTTGCAACTCCGTGTGTTTGGCTGCCACCTAGTACGACTCCCTTGCGTCAGGACAAGCGTGTTCCACGCAGCACGTAGTCGTAGCCAATGTTCCACAAGGGCGGTTCTAGTACCGATCCCTACAGAACGCTGCACTACATCTCTCGTCCTTTCCTCTCTCCCTGGAGAGAGAGAGATCTCTGAGTCTACAATTATTATGTTTCTCAACTTTTTTAATAATCAAAAACCTGTCTTAAATAGTCTATTTTGCAATATCCAACGGTATATTAGCTATTACCATTTAGAAACGAAACAGAATGATACCTAATTAAAAACAATCCGATGGACCAGTATAAACTAATATTATAAAGAGGAAAGATTTGTATGTTTGTAATTATTTTTGGAAAGAATAAACTCAAAAACTGCTGGACCTTTTTTAAAAAATTCTTTTACTAAAAGAATGCTATTTTATCACTGAGTAACATAAACACACGGTCGAAGCCGCAGAAAGAACAGAAAGATTGTATGTAATATTCTTAAACTTTGTTAGATTTTTTTGTTAAACAGCTCTAATTTTTTCTGCATATTGTGGCAGTTATTAGAAAAGAATAACATCTCTTTTACATTTACTTCGTTGAAGGGCTCGTGTTTTTTATGTTCCAGGCCCATGCCGTGTAAGGCCGCGTGCGCTGCCTCTGCCGGCAGAGAGCATACTGGTGTTATTAGTACCATCTGGAAAATGAAATTTATCATTATTATCCTGCTCTTGTTCGATAACACTTGGACTTGGTGTAACACGTTTTATTTTTCGTTCTGTTTTGTCAACCGGCTTGCTATTATTGACTACGATTTCTTTTCGTATTTAGTTGCCATTTGCGTCCTAGGATCACAGGTATCCATTTCAGAAATTCTCCTTGGCCCTAGCAGGCATCGGCTCTGCTGGGTCCCTACCGTTTTTCTGACGTCTCTCTGAGATCATCAACATCATTTCAGCCGATAGACGTCCACTGTTGGACATAGGCCTATTCCAAGTGTCGACACAACGAATGATCTTGTGCGTCTCGCATCCATAGGATTCTGGCAATCTTTACCAGATCATTGTTCCATCTTATAGGAGGAATATTCGAGGTGCGCATAGATTATTAACCTCCGTTAACTACTCAGGCTAGTTCTTTACTAGCGGTAGTGGCTGGGGCGTCTATTCCCTCACATTTGTGACCATCCCCTTCGTTTGCCCGGAAGTGAGAAAGATATATAAATTAAAAAAAAAACACATACGCGCCGTCCATACGGTTTGTTGAAAAAAGGCAAGCAGCAATTCTCAAGAACCCCAGAGAAGTTATAATAGAGGAATGTAAAGTTCGTTTTTCTTGCAACTTCTCGTGGATCAAGTTGTTTGAACTTCAAACAAGATCGCCTTTCTAGGTAATTATGAGCTCTTTTCACAATGCTTAGTAGACGTTTCAAGCCTGAAAGAGTGACAAACAAAACATTTAGAATAATAATAATAAACATGTCATCAATTAATATTAATATTCGTTTATTTCTTTTGTTTTTTTTTTAAATGTTGGTACGTCACTTTGTGCTAGCGGCCGTTTCTGGGGACCTATTTATTGAGTGTGTAAATCACTCCCTGCCTTCTTGTCGATGGGTATTAATAACATTGTTTAGGCATAGTCTTAACTCAGTTCTTGGCAACCAGTCCATTGAAGACTCCAAAAATAATAGCCATTTTTTATTTTCCATATGTCGAAATAGTTTTTACCGGGGGTTATTCTTAGGTGCTCAAACATGGCGTACACGGATAGTCATAGTTTAGTATTACGTTCCATAACCTTTCGAATACCGTAATTAGAGATAACAGAAAGACAATGACAGGCCAAACGCCGGCGTTCGCATAGGGTTTCATGAATTAAATGTCTAAAAGGCCTCTGCGAGTTGTTTGCCTTTCAAAGATCCAGGACCTCAGGATTCTGCGATGTAGTGACACCTATATAAAAATTATAATAAATATTTTTATTTCACAAAACATCCAGCTAATTATATTTTATGTTTAAATTTTTTTAACTTAATGGTATAGCAAAAACTTACATAAAAAAATTAGATGCTGCTGAAATCTGTACATAATAAATAAAACTCTTTGCCTTAAATTAGGTTTTCCGAGTCTTAAGGGACAGAATGCTAGTTTTAATAAGATACCGTAGGTACTTTTTGAGTATACTACAAAACCTATTTATGTCTTTGTACACAAGTTTGTGTGCAAACGCATCTAAGATTGCGCACAAACTCTCTATTGTATTTATTAGTAGAATGGTTTTTATTTTACACTTTTTACCATCGACTAGGTACATATATGAACAAAGCAATTATACTTATTACGACAGCGACAGTCTTTCTATGATCTTTTGAGGAGTTTCGTTCCATACCTTCAAAGATCATCAGCAGATCAACACAAAACATATCTCTATGATTAATTCAGGAGGAAACAGTATTTCAATCAAAATAAAAATGTTACAAATCGGTTAAAAATTGATCAAGAAATCATAAAAAAAATATACGTACAGTCGAACGTATAAACTACTTCTTTATAAAGCAAATTAAAAATAATAGAATACAAACAGAACAATGTCCGGTTTCCTATAAATCGTAAAAACATTTACAGTAGAGCTCTCACTGTGTGAACGCTACAATATTCCCAGAGGTTGGTTAAAATATTCATGTAGGTTCAAACGGAACGAATCAAACAATCGAGTAATTGTTACACCTACTCTCCCCATTTCTAGTTTACTGGATGTAGGTCTTACCGCAAACCTACGGGGGATACTCTGCTTGTATGTAAAATACTAGTAGAAGCGTATACGGTATTGTAGGTTAGGAAGTGAATCTAAATCAAATGTATAGTGTAATAAGTTTATTGAAATCATTTGTGAAGTGAAAACTTTACCACAAGGCATATGCTGTATATAGGGCTTTAGGGCCATTACTAACTTAAAGAAGAAGCCAATATAAAATACTTATTGATTCATTAATAAAGCTACAGCTAACGCAACTCCAGAAACATGATTTTAACGCCCGAACGAAAAACGATTGTCATGGAAAAATATCAATTGTTAGTTACGACAGTTAGCAGGGAGGATGACGATTTATTAAAAAAATGTTGTATAGTTAGTAAAAACGAAAGAGATACTAACCTACTGAATAGAAATTCAAGACAAACGGTATTTCACCGGAATCCCATTCACATGGCCAACTTTTTGGCAAAACATATGCTTTAGAAGCTAAAACACAATCGAGTCGATATTAAAAAAGTATATCTCCAAAACTTGAAGATATTGCGTTCGAACCAACCGTTGCAAGATTCTGAAGTAATTATGTTTAAATTACAAAGTAAAACAGAAAGATTTATTATCCAATTTCCGTTATGGCATCGCGTTATGTGTATACGGGCCATGCTGCGAATTCAACAATGAAAACTTATCGATCTCATTATTTTTCTACTATAAAATATGGTGCGATATATCAAGGCTTGGCAATGAATCATGAGAACACCATGAATATTGGTAATACATTACAGCCGTGTTCAGAATTTTTGATAACCTGTTTGGTGGAAGGTTTGTAGGTAAATAAATGATAAATAGATCAAAGAAGAAAGAAAGCTAGGCACTTACTAGTAGCTAGGTACCTAGATTAATCAAATTAATTAAAAAAAAACTGGGCAAGTGTGAGTCGGACTCGCGCACTGAGGGTTCCGGGTAAACAACAATTCCCGAAAGGAGTCTCGAAGATTTTTCCGAATTGCATTTTTTTTTGTGACCTAGGTGACAACAAATTTACTGTTTTCAGATTTTTTTCTATACTTGTGGTAAAAGACCTTACTTTGAGCCAATTTTTTTTTTGTGCCAAAAGGATTCTGGGTCAACAGGAACCCTATGAATTTCGATCTTTGAGAGTATCAAAATATACGTTTTTTTGCGACATAAACGGCCGTATCTTTTTTATTCGTTAACTTAGAAGTTTGATTTTTTCACAGCTTGAAGGGACCGCAGACTTGGATATATGGTTTTAATTTCAATTCGATACCTCCACGCGTCCCTTGAGATAAAAGGGTCTTGACAGACAGACAGACGGACGGACAACAAAGTGATCCTATATGGGTTATGTTTTGTCCTTTTGAGGTTCGGAACCCTAAAAAATGATTCAAATGCGTCTTTCCATAATGGAGTGTATTGTACTTAATTTTTATCTCAATATTACATTGTTGGCACCATAGGTCTATCGTAAAAAAACAACTATCAAATGACTGTTTGATGTCAAAATAATAACAATAAAAAAAGACGTGTGGCACTCGGGGACTGCCGCGGTAAAGCTATTGCATTATTATTATATTATAATTGAAGTTACACTTTCACACATTCAATTGAATTTTGATTGATTGTTCACTCATTTGTTTTCTTATCGGTCACCACGCTCAAAAAACAAATGAGTTGGTGGGTGTTAGGTTATTTTCGTTACGGAATTTCTGGATTCGGTCAACACGCTCAAGGCCCGCGATAGAAGCTACGCAATGGCTTAATAAAAATTCTTAGGACCTAAACCTAAACAATAAATCATGCAAATTTTTAAATTGCTTTCATTATTTATGAACTAATTGTTTAAATAAAAATAACAATTTAACTAAAGAACAAGGAAAAAATTAAATGATAATGCAGTTAAATATGGTGTTCTAAGTTATCGATAACTAGCTTCTGCCAATAGTTTTGAACACGTGATTGTAGAAAATATATAGCCAAAAAAAATAAAGAGTTTTTGAGATGATGCTTTACAAACACAAATGGTACTAAAGTCCCAAAATAAAATCTTTTCTCTTAATAATATTAGAATATAAAGATAATAAAACATTGCTTGCGCAAACCAAAGCGGCAACAATGAGGGTAATTACAAAGAATATGGACGTATCGTAGAAGGCTCGTCTCGCCGCGCGCCGCAAAAGCTAATGAATAATTTCTTGTACCAAAGAGTTTCCTACTTTGGCCCGACAGTGTACAAAGAACGCGGTATTTAAACTTCGCGGTCTTCCAACAACGTCGGCTATGACTACACAGAGTAATTTTCAAAAAAAGCAGTCTTGAATTCGCCGGCAGAAATGCAATTAGTGGGATCGGTCAAGTTCAAATTGGATCTTCACCAACTTTGCATTAAATGAAATCAGAAGAAAATTTTGTTCTCCTTTTTCAAAAGCTTCCTTCCCATTTCAGTTTGGAACTGGTAGAAGTCTAGTGAGTATTTTAATGGTACTGTGTTTTAATGGATTTCGTTACCGCACTGCTGTAAACCACATTTTAGTAATGAATACGTAATATAAAATGGTGGGAATACATTTAGAGAATTTCCAATGATTTATTACCTAATAGCTCTGCAGTTTATTGTCACAGGCCATTATGTGAACATGCACGCTCTCTTTAATATTTCATATTTATTTATATTTGTACTATAGGTATGGTCTGTAAAATTTACGACCTTAACGTAAAGATAGCTAGGTACGCGTCAGTAAAATTTAGAGAATATGTGTAGTTAGGCATCATTCAACTGTTACTCACCAAAATATCAACCGTTTTGGACGCGCAGTTATTATTTGACAGTTATTTAAGTGAGTCGTTGTGAGATGCATCACATTAAGGAATCAAACGATACATGCCCAATAACTCTATCTTAACATCTACAACGCGACCGATTGAAATTGTTATCGATATAGTACACTTGACTAACCAATATAACACAGCAGGTTAATGTTAGTTCACACGTGAATGACAATGCACCGTCTCACACCTCAGCGGTTGCCGTGGCGAAAGTACAAGAATTATGGTTTGGACTGCTTCACAATCGCCTTACCTACTCACCAGGTCTTACTCCAAGCGACTTTTATTTTCTCATCTAAAAATAGCGCTTAGTTATTTTTATCCAATGAAGAGGCTTTTGTGAACAACTATTTAGCAGAGAGAAAAAGGCCGATTATTATTTGGACGGGTTAGAGAGATGGATATAACACTGAGAGAAGTGTGTGGGTCAGGAAGACAACGTATAAAAAGAAAAAAAAAATAAGAAAATGTCTTGTATCTTTGTTAAGTTGGAAACTTTCAGCCCATCTGTTTATACTAGCACTCAGAATCAATATTCTGTCAGTATGATTTTTTAAAGACTCTTCATCTTTTTCTAAAAACCATTCACGCAATATTTAGATATCAAAGAAAATAAGTAATAGACCGATAACGTAATTGCTAAAATATTCAAGAACACTAAGAAATTGTTCTTGTTCATTGTTACCTATAAAGGTCAAGCCATCTTTAACAAAACCCGTCGAACCGTAAAGCAGCGGTAGTGAGATCAACCAATATATATTTTGCTAAATGGTCTTTACAAGAGGTATATCGTGTTACAGAACTAGGTTATATAGAAGTAAACTAGTCACGGTTTATGTAAAATACTATTATTCAGTTGTATCTGGTTTGACTGGAAATTTCCCAGTACACTTAAAGTAAGCTTCAGTTGAAAACCTGCATCAGGCAACTGCTATGTAGTTGTGTGGCATTTTACAGAATAGAGACCACAGCAGAGCAGCGGTAACGGTCTTGACATACGAGTTGTAGGTTGCGGACTTAAACCCAGCCAGGTGCATTACTTTGTGTAATTTATTTCGTCACCACTGCTCTCAAAACGGTGAAGGAAAACATTGTAAGGAAATTGGCATGTCCTAGAACCAAAAATTTGAAGACTTGACGTTTCATCCACCAACCCGCACTGGGCCTGCGTGGTAGATTACGGCCCATTCCCTCTCCTAGAGAGTAGGTCTGAGTCCCAACAGTGGAAACATTATAAAGCCGACTATGCTATGCTGTGAGGCTGTACCATATGCACGCGATCCATTTGGCATCCTAAATTGAACTGTTAAAAGGGAAAGGGTAGGTGTGTCGTGGCAGTGTCCTTGGACATTGCCAACACTTTCAATTCCCTGCCCTGGAGTACGATCCGGAGGGCACTCCGGTACCACCGGTTGCCCGAATACCTCTGTCGAGTAGTCGAGGCCTACCTGTCGGACAGGTATATTGTCTACCCCGGTCACCAGGGAGACTGGAAACGTCGGGAGATGTCGTGCGGTGTTCCGCAGGGGTCGTTACTAGGGCCACCCTTGTGGAACATCGGATACGATTACGTGCTGCGGGGCGACCTCCCTGACGGGGTCAGCGTGGTCTGCTACGCAGACGAAACGCTGGTTCTAGCGCAGGGAGAGTCGTACCAGGCGGCGGTCGCTCTAGCGACACACGGGGTTGCGATGGTCGTTGATAGGATCCAGGAGTTGGGATTCGAGGTGGCGCTTCACAAGTCCGAGGCGATGTGCTTTTACGGTCGCCGCTCTCGGAACGCGCCGCCAATGAGTTCCCAACTAACGGTAGGAGGAGTTCACATCGGTGTCGGGTCGACGATGAAGTACCTGGGACTCGTCCTCGACAGCCGGTGGAATTTCGTGGAGCATTTCCGACATCTGGCTCCTAAACTCAACCGGACTGGGGCCGCTCTCAAGCGGCTCCTGCCCAACCTTGGGGGTCCAGACGCCTCCTGCCGGAGGCTCTACGCGGGGATCGTTCGGTCCATGGCCCTCTACGGGGCGCCGGTGTGGGCGCCGTCGCTGCAAAAGCGACCGGCGGCCATTCTGAACGCCTGCCAGAGGGTCATGGCAATTCGGATGGTGCGGGGATACCGCACGATTTCCCGCGAAGCGGCGAGCCTTCTGGCTGGCCTACCACCGTGGGATCTGGAGGCAACAGTCCTTGCACACATGCACGATATGCGCGTGGAGATGCAACGCCGGGGTGAAAGTGCTCTGCCGCGACAGGTCGCGGCATGGCGGACAGAGCTTCGGCGGGATCTCATGGTGGAATGGCGTCAGCGACTATCGCAACCCCGTCGTGGGCACGCCACAATTATGGCGATAAGTCCCCTCTTTGAGGCGTGGCTGGAAAGACCTCACGGCGTCCTTACCTTCCGCATGACACAGGTCCTCACCGGAAATGGCAAGTTCGGGAGGTTCCTGTTCCGAATCAAAGCGGAAGTGACGCCCGGGTGTCGCCACTGTGCGGAACGCCGGGAGGACACTGTGGAGCACACAATCGCGGTGTGCCCTGCTTGGACGGAGCATCGCCGTGCCCTCGTGGGGGTGATCGGCGGCGGAGACCTCTCGCGCCGGGCCTTGGTCGAGGCCATGGTCCGGAGCGAGGAGGAGTGGCAGGCGGTCGCCGACTTCTGCGAAGCAGTAATGCTCGCTAAGGAGTAGGCCGACCGCATCAGGCAACGGCGCTCTCGCCGCCGCCGCCGGGATTCCGATCCCGATTTCCAGCCACCGTAGGCGCGGGCTTGCGGACAGTGAGCAATGGGTAGCTCGCTGTCCGGCCGTCCGATAACAGTCCGGACCATGCCCAAGTCGTCGACGGCGCGCGCTGTTCCCGCGCGCCTCAAGGAGTTGTCAGCAACAGCAGGGGCCCAGCCGGGTCGAAGCCTACTGGGGCGGGGGTATCCGAAAGGGCGCTCGAGCCCCGGTATGAAGGCTTGAAGGAACGGGAAGGGTTTTTTAGTCAGTAAGAGTCTGACACTATCTACCGCTCCACCCTAGAGCGGGGGTTGTCATAGAATGATTTTTCCCATAGCAAAAAAAAAAAAACTGTTAAAGGGGAATAGCTATATTAAGGGTGTATAGCTTCATCCCTCTTTCATTTGAAATTTTAACATGACATGGTAAGACCTCTAGAGTTATTTGGCGCAGCCTTGATGCATCTAATGTTATTTCATTTTTCTCTTTAAATTAAGAGCTTACATTATGTGGTATCTATGGGTGACAAATAAACATGCTTTTTTTTCTTTTTTCTTTTGGACTAGACCAGCTTTTTACGCAATGGTGTAACATAAGGATTGCTGATTTTACGATTCGGTATTACACATGGACTGTGGACAATGTGTCACCAAAATTGCGCGTCGCTACGATTTACACAAGGTGCCTATCCACCATTTCGCGACTGCGGGACAGAACATCGACAATGCTTTCCATGATTCCACGTTTCAGGCATTCTTCAGGTACATCCATCGACCAATTATCACTTACATAATTTTTAAGATTTAATTAATAATTTCATTATTTTAATACCGCAGCGTTGGAAGGCCTCCTATTAGGTGGATAGATGACCTGGTGAAGGTAGCGGAAAACCGATGGATGCGGGACGCACAGGAACGTTCGATGTGGCGACGCTTGGGGGAGGCCTATGTCCAACAGTGGACGTGTATCGGCTGAAATGATGATGATGATTTTTTTAATAATTAGGGTAACGTAAATAGGTTATTTTTCATCCTTCGGGTCAAGCTAACGTAATCAGCTTGATAGATGATGACGATGAAACACAAGTAACAAGCAAATATTGCCATTTGAAACAATAGCAATATACATTTACGTTTCAGAGACAACAAGCAAATATTGCCATTTGAAACAATAGCAATATACATTTACGTTTCAGAGACAACAACGGAAAACTGAAACACATCAGTTTCACAAGTCCTCACAAAGAAGTTTCTTCAAAATTCGATTAAAGGGTACCGCAAGCCTTTCCCGAAGTTTGAAAAGTGCGGTAGGTAGCTATTTTTATATATATACGAGTTTGTTCGAACAGTTATACGGCAGCTTTGGAAAGTGGAATTTGATTAAGTATCTGATCTGCTTGTCTGTTTATGTACCGTCATCAGAAAGATTTGCTAAGTGGAGATTTGCTTAATAACATTTATGACATATTTTACTAAGTGGTAGAGGTATTTATTCGAATGTTTGCCAAGGTCTGTCCAAAGTCGCTGGAGTACCTCGGCCGTTCCATCGTAGAACCACGACACGTATAGTGATGCGCCACTGATATATAGTAGACATCGTTTTTAGAACACATTCATAGTTTTTTTTATAATGTTCCATAACTATCACACAACGCCGTCTAGTCTCAAGCTAAGCAGAGCTTGTATTACGAGTACTAAGACAACAGATAAACACACTTATATAGGGTGACTGGCAATTAGTGTACGATACTTAAACACGTGATTGTGCTCATGATAACAATTTTTTTTATTATGGAAGCAAAGCCGAAATCGCGAAAAAAGGTGTTGGTTATTATGAGCACAATCACGTGTTTAAGTATCGTACACTAATTACCAGTCATCCTATATTCTTCTAAACGTGTTCATCACATAACATTTGTCCTGGGTGGGGATCGTTCCCACGACCCTCGGTATAGCAGTCAGAGCTAACCACTAGACCAACAGGCCGGTCAAATTTGTGCGTACAGCTCCCTCCTTGCGTCGTATTCCTCAATGCTGAGGGTCGTGACCTCCCTGCTTCCTCACTTTAGCCTTTATGATGTACAGCGTACAGCTAAGGAGTATAATTTCCTACCGGAGTCTGTTTCCTGATAGCTATATTTTGTGGATATTTAACTCAAGAATGAATAGGTGACTTCTAGTCAAGCATGCTCCAATGCCGACCACATCATCGCTTACCACCAGGTGACATAGCAAAGATACGCGAGTCTATCAATAATATAAAAAGGTTCTAGAGTAAATATTCGTAACATTCTTGCCGTTAGTAGCGATTGTTGAAACGTCAAAATGCTTGAGATTGACCGCGCGACCTTTCAGCAACGCATGATTTTTAGGTAATCGTAATAAAGTAATATAATTTCATTTTACGTGGATTAGAAGAAAATTATCAAAATAAACACATCTCCCGCTCTGGATGGATCGAGAGGGAGTGTAAGATTTTTACAGACCAAAATCCACCAATGATTTTTCAGTTATTCTTTGCGTTGTAGAAAAAGAAACAGAAACTATTTCGAACATTCTCGTCATTTGTGTGTCAGCATCATTGAAAGACAGACGGGAAAACAGCGAAAGAAGGGGAGGGGGGATACCCAACAGTGAGTGATCCCGGGTTAAAATGATGATATATTCTGTAGGGTACTTACAACATTTAACATGTTATGTAAACAAACCTAGTACATTTGCCATAACGCTGACTCTCTAAACTATTTTTTTGTGCATTGTATCTGATCAAATGTCTCAAAAAGAAAGCAGTTATTTCAGTATGTATCTCACAATCTACGATTGCATCACTGCTTACCATCAGGTGGGGTCGCAGTCAAGCACTAGTTTATATCAATTAAAAAGTGCAGTGCAGCCCTATGTCCAACAATGGATGTCTTTTGGTTGAAATGATAATAATGATAGACGGAAGAGATTATCTTCCTTGTTTATATTCGAACTAGTAAGACAAATATACTTTTATTACAATTTGACTGGCCTGTTGGTCTAGTGGTTAGTGACCCTGACTGCTATACCGGAGGTCGTGGGTTCGATTCCCACCCAGGACAAATGTTTGTGTGATGAGCATAATCATTTGTTCTGTGTCTGGGTGTAATTTATCTATAATATGTATGCATTTAGAAATATATAAGTATGTTTATCAGTTATCTAGTACCCATAACACAAGCTCTGGTCATCTTGGGACTAGACGGCGGTGTGTGATAGTTGTGGAATATTATTTTGTAATTAATTTTTTTTTGGTGAAAGTTCAGAATAGGACAAATCATATTCATTTTTTTTTTCAAATTAAAAAAAAATGATAGGAAAAAATGTAAAAAATCTTATAAAATAATTTTTGATAGCTATGATGAGTACCGGAATGTAGTCGTAATTTGGGTATAATGAAATGATGAAGAGATGGGTTGAAATATTATGCACCAAGTCTATCTCTATAAACACCAGATCAGGAGCGTACGTTTTGAGCTAGAATTAGAGCCCTCATGTATTCATCACAAGTCTCGTACTGATTCTCACTATATTAATGCTGGTGTAAATTAACTTTTATGCATTAACATCTCCGCCCAAAAGAGTCCATTAAATGGGTCTACGCGATAAACCACTCACAGAAATGAATTTGGGGAAGTCCTCAATTACCATCGTTGACAGGCATATGGACGATTAGGGTAAGATATTATCCGTTTTCACGGAAATGATTCAATAAAAAGTTTTATAATGGTCGACGTTGATGATATTTTCGTGTCCAGACGAGGTAATATTGAAATAAATTAATTTTCTGCTTTTAACAAGATATTATCTGTCTATGGCAAAGACCTATCTATCTGACTCTATATCTCTCAAACCCTTACATTTTTTTTGTAATTGAGAAATTCATCCAATGACATCTCGGAGTGGGAAACGGTGTCAAACTTTTACTGACTAAAAAACCACTCTCTCTCACTTTCGTTTCGGGGCCGAATCTTCCTTTCAAAAGCAGACCCTTGGCTCCAGTAGGCTTCGACCCTGCTGGACGCCTATGGTTTGCTGACAACTCCTTGAGGCGAAACCTTAGACTAGAACGCTGAAATTTCGTTGTTTTGTTTTTTATGTATACAAAAAGGACTAATTTCATAAAATATAATATATCCACTATCCAGTTAGCAGAAGTATTCAAAAACTGTTTCACATCTATATTATTCTTTTGTAATACTTACATAAGTAAGTATTCCAATATGTATTGTATTCGACAATTATTACCAAGAAAGGGAACAGTGTTTTAAGGACTTAACCAATCAGAGTTATGAGTGGTTTCCGAGATGGGCATTTATGGCTTAGTATAATATCTGCCATTGTATACCAGTGAAAAGTAGGATTGGCTTGCTCATTTTTGTATTGCGAAGCGAGGACTCACAATGACAAAATACCTGGGCGAGTTTGCACAGTAATAGTTCAGTCTGTAATCGTAAACGTGTTGCACCGACCCCAAGTAATATGGGGTAAGGCAGGAAGAAGTAGAAGAAAGTTCAGTCTGTAATCATCTTAAACTTGAAGGTAAAATTGAATTTAATTAGATGGAATTGGCCGAAGAATCAAGGTTACCATCATAGCTTGAAGTCTCCCAACTGAAATGACAGTGGCCAGGCACATTGCTCTCAAGTAGATGGACGGACACTCAATTTTGCAAGGCCTCTCACATGGTGGATCAATGACCTGGTGAGGTTACAGGAATGCAATACATGCGAGACGCACAGGTCCGGTCACTGTGGAGATACTTGGAGGAGGCCTATGTAAAGCAGTAGCGTATTTTGGCTGAAACTGATAAATGTATGAATGAGATGGAATTAATCATTGATCTCCCAAGAGCAGTGGAGTACGTACTTACTTATAAGTTGGTACTCTTAAAATTTTGAAAGTAAACATTTTGAGGCATGTCATAAATAAAAAAATAAAAAATCGAAAACATGTGGCATCCACCAACCGCATTGGGCCGGTGGATGTGTGCATTGGTGAATTTCGACCAATTCCTTCTCCTTAAGGGCTTATTACTATTACACTATACTATATTAAGCACATGATATTCAGACTGTCTTAGCGACTAGGACAATCTGAATATCGAGTGGTGTTATAGGCCCAAAGAGGTGCCCTGAGTCCCAACAGTGGAAATATTATAACGTTGATTGATATTACATTTCTGCAAACATGCACTTCCGATTTCATAAAAAATAATCATCAAATGTACTCACCCAGCCTGCTACAGTGAATTACACTTTGTAATTCAATTCCCCTATCACAAGTTCCAATTCAAAGTTGCTGCGGTCCACGAATGCATAATCGTACATCAGGTATATTACATTAGTGTCGGGAACAATATTAAGATGATTAGAAGTGCAACTGCGGCCGTGGTCGGGCACAATGCCAGGCCTACTACTTTATTATTTGCATTCGCAAATTCGCGCCATCCTCCGCCATTGTGACTATTTTCGAACAACTGTCTCATATATTTTACACTGCCGGACATATTAAGTGAAACGCTTATGGCAATTCGTTGGTAAATGTTTTATTTTCTTTATCTGACTGATTTATTTGTTTGTATGAAGGCAGTTCTTTTTTTAAATTTATTGGTGGATCTGTATTTTCGATACTTATTTAATTGTATATTTGAAACGGAATTCACATACATTTATAGACTGGTTGACGTTTTGGGTAACCCAAAGGCTGGCTTTTACCTTGGACAGAGGATTAGATTTTTATTATTACCATTTTGACATTCTCACATTTATACAACACATTTTCTGTACATAGAATGATTTATGAATATTCATTATTTTATGAATTAAAATTTTAAAGTTTAGAAATTGCGTTGCAAGAAATTACGAAGCTGAACGTGCTCGCGACGATTTCAGCATTTAAAATAAAGCAACTTCTAGTGCATCCATAATAATGTCCGCAGGTGTACGCCACCTCGTGGGAGTATTCTGTAGTCTATTGTCTGGAAAATTCAAGACCTTAATCTTCTGAGCATTTCACGTACGTAAGTTTATGATGTCTACACTCGCGAGCAGTGTAAGCTGATCTAACGCCGTACAAAGACTGGATGAGCCCCTTGTAAGCCCATATTATATGCTTTAGGTGAAATAGAACATGATTTTTTCACAAAACATGACACTGTTCTGAAAACATACATGGACCATGGAATTGTATGTCATGAATAAATTGTTTTTTTTTTTACATTCCGTTTCCACCATTCATTGATTAAAAACGGAATATACGTAGGTATCCTCCACACAGGATGGTGTTAGTCTTTATACAATATAATTAAAAGTTTATGCGAAACCTGAGCATAGTTTGTTCAGAATCAGTAACTGAATGGATTCCAATAGTCTTTACACCATGTTATATTTTTTCCCAAAAAAATTTTAAAAAGGTCACAAGTTGGACACCGCCGTCACTAAGTACAACACAGTTCACGGCAGGTTATAGCGGGCATTAGGAGACAGAAAACAGGTGGACGCAAGTGCAAAACAACCTCTCTCAGTCGCCTGGATGGTGACTGTGTATTTTTGCTGACATAACAAGCTTATAACTTCGTGATTTTTTATGATGCATTACGTTTGTACATAGATTCTTTATATCTATAAAAATACTAGACACGTGTTTAGGTATTATCCTTATAATACCTAAAGACGTACCTAACACGTTTTGTCTCTTTAGAGAAAATTTGTATTTTCCTGTGTATGTTTGTAATGAATAAACTCAAAAATATCTGTGCCGATTTTAAAAATTCTTTTACCATTGGAAAGCTACATTCAACTTGAGTAACATAGGCTATATTTATTGCCTGTGCAAAGCCGGGACGGGCCGCTAGTGTTGTATATAAAAGGCAACCGTTACTAACTGATTGACTTGAAAATACACAGCTTAGACTACTGAACGGATTGTGTTAAAAAGCACACAGATAACTATTATGATATTAACATTCGCTAAGAAAGGTTATTCCAAAATTGAGCCACTACAGAATGAAACTGATGGCCAAAGTTTGTTTAGAAAATCCTACATTCAAACCTCTGGCAAAAACTAGTTCATTGTAAGACACACAATTCAAAAGTGTTTTGTTTCAAAAGCAGCGCTGACAATTTTTATTTTTTTCTATAATAAAGAACGACTGAGAGTAATACTGGCGACAACATCATGAGACATTGATTGATGTGGGTACGACTTTCACATTGTAAACCATAGGAACTAATAAATAGGTGATAGTTTTTGAAGAAGGTAAAGTACCAATACTTACTTCAACGTTCTAGCAGTTCAACATGAATTAGACGGTAGGATTGACTAAGGGTGAGTTGCACCATTTAACTATAACGATAACCAAACCATAAGCAGCCGTGAAACGGCCTCCTATGGGTCAATTCGACGATTTGACAACTGTTAACAGCTTTGTTTTCATTATAGTTAAATGGTGCAACTCACCCTAAGTGGTGTAAAGATTGGCCACTGCGTTACATGTCACGGTTCTGATACGCACATGGCATAAACAATTGTATGGCCTGTAGGTAGTTGTTATGTGTTTGAGTGCCCTTTTTATATAATTTTTTTTTTGGTTTGTGAACGTACCCGAGGGTCGCGGGAATCTAATGGAGATGAGATTCCTAAGACCGTTCGTTGTAGCGCCACTTGAGGGAGACCTTATATCCAGCAATGAACGTCTTTCTTTACGTGTCCACGATACATGAGTAATTCTTAGTTTGGAAAGGAAAAGGAAAAAATGTTTAATTTTCGTTTATGAGAAGATATAATAATGAGGATTCATTTTAATTGTCTTTTATTTAACTTTTATTTAAGTTCACCACAAACAAATACAATTACAGGTAGGTCAAATTTGAAGAAACGTACACTAAGTTCAGATATATTTTTTTTTATCAAAAGTGTTTATGTACCTAGAGCTACAGCTTTGCAGATGACTGCCATGCTTATTAAAACAAACCTTTTATGCTGCTAAATGTGTGATTAAATTACGTAGCTAATTTGAAAGTGTTTAATTCGGTAGCAGGGTGAATCTGTGACAAAAAACGAGGGCATTGATAAGGGTTGGATCAGAACCTTGCAACCTAGTGACAGAATGTTATAGGATGATGAAAAACGGACAGCCCCGCGATCCCTTTTTATTTATTACGGTCAAGGCTATATTTGTTAGGTACGGTTTAGAGCTTTCAAACTGTGTATACCCCTCTTTTTTAGGTAACGGTATTTGTGTTCACTCTGTGTTGGAAACGGGGTGAGTTTGTACATGACAAAGTAGGTTGACAGCACTTTAAGTCTGTGGTAGGTTAAAAAGGTTTTATCACTGTTTAAACTTGGAATAAATAATTTTGGGCGTGTTTGTGTACTTTTTACTGTCTAAGTTGATAAGTACAGTAAAACGGAGTGAGTAGAGACTTACGGGTGGATAGAGACAAAACTTTGGTTTGATTTTTCACTTTGATACTGTATCGGCCTCTAACAAAGCTTCGATTTTTAAGAATAACAATTCATTAAAAAATTGATATAGTTAAGGCTGCAAAAATATTCAAATATCGAGAAAATGCTCTTTAAAGTTTTGTCTCTATTCAATTTTACTGTACTTATTCTATGTGTTTTTTTTTCGAGCATAGAGGTCGGTTGCATTTTTTTTTTTGGAAAAGCAGTGTTCTTAAAAAGTTTCAAATTTACTTATTTTTAAAATATTTCATGCCCTTGCAATACCTTTTAACCATACTCAATAGGTTTTATTTTTTAGTAGGTACTATGTTCACTAATTGATTAATCCTTGAGCATAAAGTAGGTAGTCAGACCTAGTCCCAATTTCAGATTACTCAAACCTATAACTCACGCAGGCTTTTTGTAATGATCTCCGCAAGCCCTCTTTGTTCTCTTATTTCAATTCAAATGATATTCAAACACGAAGGCCATACGACTTAATTTAATTACCATTTTTTCCTTATGCCCCAAAATAAATATATTTTCGGCCAGCACGACTCGTTATGGCTTTTTTTGCTCATTTTTCATGCAATTTTCTGCCTATTCATTAGGATCAGCCGTAACTGTCAACGTTATTATGACTTTTGATATTTAAATTATTTTTTGTTCCCTTTTTGAAATATCTTTAGGTAATAATACTTTTTTTTTTAACTACGAATATGTAAGAATAGTCAGTCTCAATAATATTAGCTTGAAAAAACTGAGCCAAATATGGTTTGGCCCATTTTGGAAAAGAGTCTCAATTCATTTTAAGTGGCTAACAACTACCTACATTAAAACTTGATTTCTTCTACAAACGATAAGAATACAAATAAAAACAAAAGTCATAAAAACGCACTTTTTTTATACACTGAACGCCATGTTTCTCTCGCCATGGTCATGACATCAGTATTGGTCATGTAAAGAAAAGTGCTAATATTAAAAAATTAAAGCAACTTTAGTTCATCAGTTGACACTTTTTAGTTTACATGGCCCTGTGACATCATGGCAGCTACCGTTTCGTATATTGAATATATTAAAAAAGTAAAAACATAAAAACTATTTTATGAACTAAAATGAACTTTACTCATTGCCTATTGTCCAAAATATTTCATTGTATACTTTATTTCTCAAACAGAATTAAATACCCTACTGTCTTTGAAGACAGTATTCCTACAGGTCGTTTGGTCTAGAATTTTTCAGCACTATCTCAGTAAAATATAGCAAACAGTATCTCGTCTCGAGCTCTTATCGGTATGAAAGATAAAACAGATTGTATCTCATGCCCATCGAGCTGTAATAGTTGACAATAAAGGGAACTCCTGCCTCTATCTATGGGAATAGTTGAAGATATAAATAGAAGTAGTGTAACGTAATGTGTACACAAAGGAGTGTAACAGTTACATGAGAGGAGTGAAGGACATGATGAGGATAAGGAGGAGCATGGGAGTGAGGAGTGTAGAGGAAGAGTGAGAGTAAGAAGAGTAAGTGTATAGTAAGAGGAGAGGAAGAGTGTTACGCGAGTGCAAGAGGGAGTGTAGTGAGTAAGTGCCTCCAGGGAGTAGCCCTGGCAAGGCACGTGTGGTGAGTAGTGAGTGGTTGAGTGAAGGAGGAAAGTATGGAGGGAGAAATAATATATATATAGATATGAATCCTTGTGAGGTTATAATTCAACTAAAAGCATATAAAAACAATAGAAATATAAAAAGATATAAAGGTATAAAAACAGTTCAGTCAGGCTCGGCGTCAGAGGTGGAGTGCAGCAGCAGGAGTAGGCGCAGCCCTCAGCCGTACGAGGGACGGCGAAGGCTACGCAGCCGCAGGCAGCAACAGATAGTGGTAGTCACAGCCCTCCAGCGTAAGGGCCGGCAGCAGTAGAGGAGGAGGCCCACAGAGGCCAGGTCCATGAGTAGAACAGTCCTCTGCCGTGAGGGCCGGCAAAGGCAGAGAGGAGGTCCTCAGTTTCTTCTCTGAGGAGGTCTTCATGGTCCAAGGAGCTCCACCAGGGAAAACTGACATCAGGAGCTGAGCCAAGTAATTGTCACATGCAGCTGGACCAAGAAAAACTGACACCAGGAACTGTACATGTAGCTGCACCAAGAGTCTGACCGAAAACTCGCCAAGAAACTCACAAACATGGTTTTTATAGTCAATTTTGACGGCTATGCTGGCTGTCAATTCATAATTTAAATTTGAAAACAGGTTTCAGCCAGCATTGCTGTTTCACAAGAAAGATATAAATTACAATTTAATTTTAAAGTATGATTTCAGATAAGGGAACATATAATTTGATAGCAAATTATATGTTTACAAAATAAATAATATTATGAGTAAAAGAATAAAACCTAAGACTATAAAAATCTCTTTGTTGATACCTAATCAAAACCATAGAAGAAAATAGTAGTGACATGACAGATGACAGTGATCAATGAAAATAAACAAACTAAATATATAAGAACTATTATAAAGAGATGTGATTATTGATAAGTAAAGTAAACGTAAGTATTAATAACATTACAGTAGGTATTTTTAAAATATGAAATAAATGAGAAGTCTGTATGAAAATAATCTATGAGAAGTCAGAATGCCTTATGATTTTTTAGGAATCCGTCAGTCAGTTACT
This sequence comes from Mythimna albipuncta, assembly GCA_929112965.1. Taxonomy (NCBI): domain Eukaryota; kingdom Metazoa; phylum Arthropoda; class Insecta; order Lepidoptera; family Noctuidae; genus Mythimna; species Mythimna albipuncta. The sequence continues at coordinate 9,163,167 of OV815973.1, forward strand.
TTTTTCACCAAAAACTGTAGTTTTTTTGGGTCACGGGTGCAAGAAACTTTAACAAGCATCTAATACTTTATTACATTAATAGTATAAATGCAGAAGTTTGTATGTAATAAATATTTTTGTGTGCATATTTTTACTTCTTCATGCAAAAACAAATGGCTGCACTAATTTGGATGACATTTGGCACGAGGTCAGACTATATCCTGGAATAGTACATATGCTTCACGGGATTACGTTCTCTGATATTAACTCGTGCGTTAATGTGGAGATGTGCAGTGTGCTATTTTAAAAGGCAAGGCGCCTGCGCTGTACTGATTCAAGCAATACTGTGAATTTGGTTTAATTTTTCGTTGTGTTAAGGTCTTAGCGCGCAAGCAATACCATAAAACAGTGATTTTCTGAAGTATACTCCTCGGTAATAAGGCAGGAAGAAGAAGACTCCTCGGTAACGGCTAGGTCAATAGGCTTCAAAAATATGTAAATATATTTATTTTAGATTCTTAAATAACATTATTAACATATGATTTTTTCGTCTATCTAAATCTTGCACAAAAATAATAACATGATATTTTTTCGCTTGTTTTTCCTAGGTAAATGGCTTTAATCTTTAGAAATATGTTTCACAAAAAAATGCTGGTTAAGCGTTCTTCATACGTACGTACATAGAATATGTAAATCAATAAATATTTCGCAAAGAAAATGGTTATTATAAAGGTCGACGGGGTTCTATGCGGGTGCAGGCGGCAGTACGAGTATGTGCGCTTTTAACTCCAGTCAAATGTTCAAGAGACTATACATACACCTTAAAATAGTCAACATCACGACAATTTCGCGCTCTGCTTAGAATATTATAAAACTATAGTATATTCTAATTTATTACATACACAACTAAAAACTATAATTACAGTAAATTGCAAAAAAATATAATAATAAAACCCTACGCTAATTACAACTAACTAAAATCAAACTAAAATATGGCGTCAAAAAACTCTTCCACATCGCTTTCGACTGGTAATGTGCCCAAAAGGCTGGCGGCATTGCCACGCTGTATGGCAATGCTTATCCTCTGTCCGAGGTAAAATTAAGTTAAAATTACATATATATCACCATACAGTCGATACATGAGTTTCATTGAAATTTACTGAAGCCTTGGTAGTCTACAACATTAATTTTAGTATATGCGAAACCCGAAACATTTATATTGTATTTAATATATTATTATTATTATTTACATTTCATAACTGTATTATAAGCACTCATAAAGTTATAAGCTTTTATGTTTTTTGTGTTGCTTTGTTCTCTCGATATCAGGACGGCCGAAAGTCGGTATGCATTTAAGCGGAAGTTTCGGAATCATTTTCTACACCAATAGCAGAATCGTCTCAAAACTTCTGTCCTTACTTTATATAAATATATATATGTAGTATATATATTATATTAAATATATCTGTATGTGTATTTTATCTATAATTATGTATATTTTTACTCTTGTTTTAATACCAAAATTTTCTTTTTGTGCGCCTACCATATTGGATATCTATGTTGTCTCTTCACCACCCTAGGTTGACTGGTTGTGAATGCCTAAGGCATTAAGTCCGCCTATGTACTTTTTTTTGCATGAAGATTAAATAAATAAATAAATATGTTACCTGGTTGTCCACACAAATACATGGTCACGGAGCCATCCGGGAGACTGAGGGGTTATTTTGCTTCTGCACTCAGCTGTGCGCACTTGTATTGTACTTAGTGTCAGTGGTGTCTAACTTGTGATCTTTTTAAATATTTTTGGATAAAATATAATAGGGTCGATTCAGTTACTGATTTGGAACAAAATAATGTTGTAATATAGGAAGTCAATACATACATCTGGGAATCACCCTACCAAAACTTCCTAGAGATCCTTACAATGTAACTATCAGTCATTTTAATAAACCCGTTTATGGAAGTAGTGACGGAAGTTCTAAACAATATTCTAACTATGATTAGTTCGCGGCAAGTCTATCGGAAAGTTAGATTGAGATGATCATCTTTAATACCAAGTGTCTACTGTTTTGAGTTGACTTAAGGACTAGTTCTAAACTTATGGAATCTAGATTTAGGATTACAGGATTGGATGTAAAGACTGTGGCCCAAGTGAAAATGGTATAAGTCTAATTTTGACGAAAATTTGTGTACTAATATGATTAGGATAAAAATGCTCTGAGGTGTAGCGACAACGGATATGAACAATCTCTAAAATATTGATTTTATTTTAAAGTGATACCAAAAAACCTACCTAACACTAAAAAGCAACAAAAGTCGGTTTCAAGTACTTTTTTACTGAGTAACATAGACTATATATTAACGGATATAGTTATGTAACATAACTATTAAATAAATAATTAAGAACTGCACTTTATCACTGCCTCTTGAAAAGTCCGTTTTTTATTGTTGTATTCATCATATATAACAAAATAAAATAATTATTTTTGTGCGTCAGTAGTCTACGTAAATTATTCCGTACACGTTTGAGATATTTATGTGATTTTTCTTAGATTTCAGACAAAAATAGTTATTTATAATTAGCAATATTAGTGAAAAAAAATTGACTCATTTAAAAAAAAAAAACTATAAAACACCTAAAACATCATATATATATATATATATATATATATGTATAACTTATGATTCCAAGTCAATCCGAAATTATGACTGTACAAAATGACCCGTTTTATTAAACATTAATTTTATAATATATAAGGACCTATATTATCTAGTATTATTATATTTTTTTAATTTAACTACTACTTAAAAATGTAGTAGTTAAATTAAAAAAAATAATAATACGATTACGTTCTCTGTTCCTGCTTCACTGTTGAATAGAAACTCATACATTACTAGAGCTGTCTTTGAAAATCAAACATGAAAATGTTCGATTTAAAATTTTGTACCAGATTTTGATCTAAAACTGCTCTTTAAAGCACAAACAGGAATCATTTTAAACCCTTGGAGGCGATTAAGATGCCAAGAAGTGGACAGACAGTCTTCAGTGGGACGACCCTCAAGCCCTCTTTACATTAGGACACCCTCCTGCATTGCTTCAAGGGCTCTTGATTCTTCACAAACCCGGATTTTTACGGGCTAGTGAATTTCAACCGAGTGGACACTTGAATATCAGTGTTCTGCTTGTTACCCTGCAGCTTTTTATCATTTTTATGTTGATGTTGCTGTTGTCGTATCAGATTAAATTGGGGCCTGTGATGTTAAGCTTACCCAAATTATTAACATTGCCGTTTAACGTGGCAATGACCAATTTTTTGGTCATGTTTCCTAAGTGTGTTTGATTTTATATTTACACTAGCTTTTGTCCGCGGTTTCGTTCATAAATTATAGCCTATGTCACTCAAAAACAAAGCAGTTTTCTATTGGTGAAAAAAATTTGACCATTATTTTCAGAGATTACCTCCTACAAACAGAAAAAAAAACTTTACCTCTTTATTTTATGAGGGTAGATGTGTACGCTGTTAGGTTGTAAATGCTCCCGGTGAAGTTACTTTATCTAAATGCAGTGACCACTTTTCTATGATATAGCGTTAGTGAAAAAGCGTCTTTCAGGCTTTAAGTCTGAAAGAAGCTTGTTAGGGCTGCGAGAACATTTGAAAGAGTTACTGTATCCCTAGAGCAATTGAAGAAGCTCAGAAGTGTGAACATGTAAATTTAGAGAAAAGAAAAGAGGTTTAAGGAAAATTACCATATGTCATTTTTTTTTAAACATTTCTCTTATGTTTTACTAGCTGTACCCGCGACTTCGTTCGCGTGGACTACAGGATTTAAAATTTATTTTTTCTAAAATAAAAGTAAGAAGCCTATGTTACTCCTTATTACACCAGCTACCCGCCAAAAAAAGTCCCGTCAAAATCGGTCCAGCCATTTCAAAGATTAGCCCGGACAAACAAACAGATAAAAATTGTAAAAAATGATATTTTGGTGTATAATATAACAATATATAATTAATAATAGATAACGCAGTGAGTACAAAGACCATCATTGTATCCATACATTTAAAATGTATAAGTTGTGTTACTATTGTGTAGTACAATAAATTTTATTCTATTCTAAAACATTGCGTCACTGAATATTAAGGCTTATCCTCTATCCAAGTTCAAAGTCAAAGTCAAAGTCAAAAATATTTTTATTTCACATAGGCCTACATGGGCACTTATAAAACGTCAGAAGTTAGTGCACGGTTCCAAATTGGTCGTTTCCTATGGAGAAGAACCGGCAAGAAACTCCATGGTTACTCTTTTAAAAAAGTGGTTGTTTTACAATATTGATAAATGTTATGTAAGAACAGTGTAGACCAGTCAAATATTGTACACAAAAGCACAATCAAATTTTTCTCAGTAAAAAACAAAGTAAGTCGTAATAGGAAGTAGTCTAAGAGTTCGTGGAGTATACAGTGTTCTCACATTTACAATACAAAAAGAGGCTGTATATATAAAAAAAAAAACAGGAATAATATAATAATTACAACTATCAATAAAATATTAACAAAATAAATTACTAACAAATTTATGACAGTTGAAATAAAAATAAAAATATTGCAAAAGCAATGTGTCAGAGAGAAAAAAAAAATGTATATATAATTATTAAAACAAAGGTGGAGCAGTTAATAGACAAAATATTGATGATTTACCAGGGGGCCACATGTGCAGAGGTAGTCATTGCCAAACAAGCGTGTCCTCGACATAGTCTTTAACCTTGTAATATGCTTTTTCGGTTAGGACACGCTTGATATGACTTTTGAATTTTCCCTCACTAAGTTCTGTTACCGCCTTTGGCAGCTTATTATAAAAGCGAATGCTGTTAACTAAGAATGACTTGCTAGTCTTAGCTAGTCTCCATTTGGGTAAGACAATTTCGTGTTTACTACGTGTATTTTTGTTGTGAAAATCGCTTCTGATTTTAAAGAGTCCTAAGTTAAAAGCAAAACCCTAAACCTGTGGGAGGTTACTCGAATCGTATTTACTATCTATAGTTACATGCGTTTTAGGGTGATTCGGTTTTCGTCACGCGTAACCCCCATAAATGTTCATTTCATACAAGTACGCGGGACGCATTTTTTTTTGCATTTTGAAATTTTCTGCATGCAGGGCAATCCCGTATGCGTGATGAAATACGTTCGATATTAAAAACACTCATTATTAATTCTCATCATCATCATTATTTCGCGCGCTGGTATCAATCCAAGCAGATCGATAGTCTATTTCTTTTATAAAAGATAATTAGTACGTCATATTTGGCGATAAATTTCGACTAATTAGCGAACTGAATCAGAGCTTTGCGAGGTCCTAGTTTTTGAGGTATAAATGAGGGCAATTCAGGGAGAATTTCACTAATTCGGCCAGCTGTAAACCCTAATAACTTTTGAACTGGTCACCGACTGACTAATTATTTATTAGCGACAAATTTTTTGTGTTATCACAATTAAGGCCCCCATTTTTTTTTATGGGAAAAATCATTCAATGACAACCCCCGCTCTTGGGCGGAGCCGGAGATAGTGTCAGATTCTTACTGACTAAACAACCCATCCCGTTCCTTCAAACCTTCATATCGGGGCTCGAGCGTTCTTTCGGATAACCCTGGCCCCAGTAGGTTTCGATGGTGGCCAAGCTGGTGTCAGCCATACCACAGTTCCTTGTATAACTTTATCCAAAGGTTCTTAAGTATTTCATTTCACTACTATGCATATGAAACTAATCTCAGGACAAGCTGGTTTATCCTTTTCGTGAATAAAGTCTGAAGGTGGGGTATAAAAGTCCTAAATGTCAAGGGTACAAAAAGGAAAAGGTTAAATAAATCCACAGTACTTTTGATGTAACATAAATATCTATTGAAATTTCTCAGTAGCCGGAACTCTGACCAAATCATTCATTCAGTTTCTTTTCACCGTTATCGAACCGTATATGGACATTTCTGAAAATGAGACAGTACTAAATAAATCTTCCATTTATCTCTCGATCTAATGATTAGTATTGCCAATTGACAGGTTTATGTATAGCTATGGTAGGCACCAGATAAATTGGCAATAAATTACATTGACCTTTCACAAAAATCTACACGCAAGTATCCGAAAAACCAATTGGTGCTTTAGGGAGAGGTAGCGAATAAGCACTCTTTTTCTAAAGTGGGAAATCATCTAATGACTTCTTCCGCTTTAAGGTGGGCCGGGAGGGCGTGTCAGACTTTTTCTGACCAAAACCAGCACGCTTAGCCAAGTTGTTATTCTGTAATCGTTAACGCTGTAGAAAAGTGATGAAACGTATGGGAATGACATCATCTCAACGTAAAGTCGCGTGGTCGGAATAAACGAATAGAAAATTCGTAGCCAAATTCACATCGTTCAAAATGATAGAATGAATTTCTACAACGTTTAACGCTACATCCTTTGGTAAACAAACGCTACATTGTAGAACGAGCGGCCGACGCAGGTGCATCAACATGGCTACCCACTTATCGTTTTCTATAATTGCTGACACCGAAGCGTTACCGATTGAAGAACGGAATTCGACACTAATCTAAGGTATATTTGGTAAAAAACACAGGGATTGTGTTCTTTCAGCTGTCTTTAAAATAAACACAAAGTATCCTCAGCTACATATTAAACGTTGGCCAAACAAAGTTAACTTTGTCCAGACATGAAAAATACAATAATTAACATACACACGCATTAAGGTACACCTGCCTTAGTAAACAATGACTCTGGCGTAATCACCGCACAACTTTTTATTAAAGAGGTAAAACACTCGAAAATGGAGGGTGAAAAACAACAGGGGCTGGAAAAAGGTAAGGTACAAACCAACGAAGGTACCTGAAAACTCTTTGGTAAAAAACACAAATGATTTATTTGACGACGCGCTTTCAGTTTCGCGAGTACAATAATGGGCAAACGTATAACCAAAGCATTGTTTAACTAGTGAAGCTGATAGTAACTTAATAATTACTGTTATTAGTATGTAGGTTCATAAGGATAAACTAAAAGTCTAAGCAGATGATGTATCATCTACACTAAATATTAAAAAGAGGCAAAGTTTGTTTTTTTTTGTTTGTGGGAGGTAATCTCTGAAAGAACTGCTCCGAATAGAAAGCTGATTTATTTCTTTGGATTTCTTCAATTAGACTTGGAATTTTAATTTCATAATATATAAACTTTTTATTTTAGACATATTATTTTTGTTTTAAAATTAGTTATTTATTTTGCTTTTGTTTTTTTTCTGTTATATCTAATATTCCACCTAATAATCTTGTATTACAGTGTTTGTTATAAAACTCCTCCGACAAGTCTTGACCGAGTTTTTATGATTTTTTTTAGGTATGTTATTGAGTATGAGAATAGGCCGTAAGTATGAGAATAGGCTGTAAGTAAATTTTTTACCCTCCTACCTCCACCACCATTTTTTTTTATTTATTAATTTATATGGCAGAACAACATTTACCAGGACAGATCGTATTGCAATAATGTAGGTCTGTACATATGACACTACTCGGTTCTGTAGATAAAGGCTTTCTGGATGATCACATCATTATCATCATTTCAGCCGAAAGACGTTCGCTGTTGGACATAGGCCTCCTCCAAGCGTCGCCATAGCGATCGGCCCTGTGAGTCTTGCATCCATCGGATTCCCGCGATCCTCACCAAGTCATCTATTCACCTTGTGTGCTTCCACCGCTGTGTCTTCCGGTACGTGACGTCTCTCCAGAACCTTTCAACCCTACCGACCATCAGTTCTACGAACATTAAAAGTAAACACAGTACAGTGTAATGTGCATAAAGCATTAACCTCTCGTGTGCCGTAATTAGAGACACAATTAAAAAGCCATTGTGTCTGGCATGGATACACGTGACACACAACGGGTTAGTAAATAAATAAAAGCGATGTGTACAATTTACCAAATATCTGTCCCTAACTGTACGTGTGGGCGCAAAAAGATTTTCCCCCCTTACTTAATATGCATATTTTTGTAAATTTGTATAATCAATCCAGTGCCTGCCGCATGCCGATTATGACCATCAATTATGAGGATTACAGTAATCGTATAATCGCCAGCGGACAGCGAAAAGAATGGGATTAAAATAGGTTTTAATTTGTATGTTTTTTGCGTGGAAAATGTTACACCTGGCTGGATATTTGGGATGTTCACTTTATTTTATATTTAGAAGTGAAGTGTGTTTTGTGACAAGTATGGTATTATGGAGGCCTGAGTCCCAGTAGTGGGAATATTAAAAAGGCTGATTATGTATTTTGTGTACGTATGGTATTATGTTAATTATTGTATTTGTTCAATGTTATTGATGAATATCGTTGTCAGTTTAAGTAATGTGATAACACAACTCTACAGAAAAAAAAATTTTCTTTGTCCTAAAGTTTATTTTGTGATTTTTCTATTCACTATGCTCTATTATAAAGAAAAAATACCAATATTCCTTAAAAAGTTTGCTTTTGTGGTGATTATGACAATAAATATTTTTTCTTGAGTTAGTATATTGAAAAAAGGTATTCAATTATCATCATGATGTTTTTAAAAATACCGCGAGAAAATTAAGAAGCTGTAACTGTCACACAGCATCTACTGATGTTACTTAAGTGATAAACCAGAAATAACTGGTTTTTAGAAGACTCAAAGAGGTTAAAATGTCATCTAGAAAGTGTAAATATGAAGCTGATGCATTGAGCTATATATGTGGTACATGTATATAAAGTCAGAGAGATAACATTTTATTTAAATACGTGTGAAAACTTCATGAAGCCTACGAAGCTTATTTTTAAATGCCCTGTTCTTAATTTAGATATACAGTGGGTTCCACGTGTTGCTTGCAGTCATTGTAAAAGATGTTAAGAAAGCAGGTAAAGAAATGTTTAGTAAAAAAAAAACATTTCTTTTATACAAACATTTTTTAAATGTTATCTTTATTAACTTTAGATTGGTATCCAGATGAAAAACGGAGTATGAAATTCACAGTACCAAGAATTTGGCGATGACTGTTATTTTTACGTGGTTTATCCTGCTGAAAAATGCAAAAGCCAGTGAATACATATCCTGATCTTACTTAGTCTTCGGCTCCAATCTCTTACAGCCCACAACTTCCAGCAGCTGAACCTCCTACAAAATTTTCTCATTCAAGCTTATCTCAGAGTTCAAATAAAAATATTGAAGACGAAGAATAAAAGAATAAAGAATTTGTACCCTCACAGACTGTTACCGAGAGCTAGTTGAAAACATGTTAGAAGATTTTAAAACTATGGGCTGCAGAATGTCTTTAAGGGTACATATGTTACATGCTTATTTAGATACCTTTAAAAACAACATGGGGGCGTATTCATTAGAACAAGGAGAACGTTTTCATCTAGACATCATAGACTTCGAAAGCTGTTATCAGAGTCAATACAACGAAAAAATTATTTGGGACTACATTTGGAGCTTAGTTAGACCAAATTCTTATAAACATTAAAGAAAATGTAAAAGAGTTCACTTTTAAACCTTACCTTAACCTATTTTGTAATTTGATATAATATAAAAGCTGATAAAAAATATACATACAAAAATTAACTTGTTTCAATTTTTTTATTAAAAAAAAATTGTCAATTTTCTAAAATATTGATCAACCATTCCCCTGGATACAAAAGCAAACTTTTTCAGGCTAAATGTATTTTTTTGGTTAAATTATCGATAAATCTATCGATATTTCATACTCTCTTATCAAAGACAAAATTGTGTTGTCTTGTTGTAATAGATCTAGTTTGTGAGCAAACTTAACTAGAATTTGTACAAGATTGATAGATTTGTAAGCAGGAAGGCCTTTGCTCGTTTATGGAGTACAATGTAGGCTACGATAAAATGTAAACAAAATACTGTGTATTTAAAGCTATGTTTGCAAAACCTTTCACGTAATGAGTTCAGAGAATTTGTAAATATATTTTTCTTTTCATAAATGAGCTAATTTCAGAATATAATGAGTATGGACGAGTAAAGAAATAGAAATCAAAGAGGAAATCAATGTACCAACGTCAAGTTAAGTACGTTCAAAGTAGGTACTTGTAATATTCGATTACAGAAGAGTTCACACGATTTACCTACTCAATTGAAAAATAAAAGTAAGTACACACTACTCTTACACTTTAGTCTAGCCAACAGTAACGGTATTTTAATAACAAATATTTACATTCTTTTTGACGTATTGAGTGAATAAGTTTTCAGAATTGCTCCCATAAGTTAGTCCTAAAAGCAAATAATAACAAAATCGGCTTAACGTATCATCCATTCAAAACTATTGTCTAGCTAAAGAATCAAATAATTTTACCCGCTAAGTGAGGACTGTAACGCATCGCGTGAAGTTGTGGGGGAAGCGCTACCATTTTGAGGTTATTTTGGTACGTTTTTAGAATTTAATTTCGTATAACTTTTGATTCGGAGAAGCTGCAATATTGATTTAAGTCAGATCTTGTCAAAATGTTTTTATTATATTTATAAAATATTAATCTTTAAATAGATACAGTAGATAATATATGTACGGTGTTGAAATAAAAAAAAAATAATAATAAAAAATTAGAATAATTGCAAAGTAATTCGAGGGAATAAAAACTAAATACGTACCTGATATGCCTTTTTTTTCCGATGGGAAAAATCATCCTATGAAAACCCCCGCTCTTGGGCGGAGCGGGAGATAGTGTCAGACTGTTACTGACTAAAAAAAAGACGGGTTGCACTCCGGGAGTGCCGGCAGAAGTGAAAACTTGATTATTAACGTTGAGCATGTTTGATATTTTGGAACGGTTAGGGAATAATTTTGCATCAATTGCTTTATCAGTATAAAAGTACTATCATTTATGTGGTAGAATACAATATTCATTTATTGCGCTATCGTACACAAACATGACAATTTATATTACATTAAAAATTTAACACTTTAAAACTATTACAATTATTTTACATTAAAAAGTTTATCTCTCCGAAAAATCAACTTTCATCCATCTTACGCTTTTTCGATCAGGTCACGTGTCCTGACGCGAGTTTAAGATTTTATACCCATTACAGAAAAAGTGCTCAACGCCGCTAAAGAAGTTTTCACTTCAAAAAACCCATCCCGTTCCTTCAAGCCTTCATACCGGGGCTCGAGCGCCCTTTTGGATAACCCTGGCCCCAGTAGGCTTCGACTCGGCTGGGCCCCTAGTGTTGCTGACAACTCCTTGAGGCGTCGTCGCCGTCTACGACTTGGGCTTGGTCCGGACAGTTACCGGACGGCCGGACAGCGAGCTACCCATTGCTTACTGTCCGCAAGTACGCGCCTACGGTGGCCGGAAATCGGGATCAGTATTCCGGCGCTGGCGGCGGCAGCGATAACGCCGTTGTCTGATGCGTTCGGCCTCCTCCTTTGCGAGCATTACTGCTTTGCAGAAGTCGGCGACCGCCTGCCACTCCTCCTCGCTCCAGACCATGGCCTCAACCAAGGCCCGGCGTGAGAGGTCTCCGCCGCCGATCGCCCCCACGAGAGCACGGCGATGCTCCGCCCAAGCAGGGCACACCTCGACTGTGTGCTCCACCGTGCACCTGATATGCCCTGCCTATTGTCACTTAAGTTTGGCGTTTCTTCGTGCTATGTCAACCTACCTACTTATTTCATAATAATTATGGGTTTTTACCTGAAATAAATGATTTTTTATTATTATTTTTTGTTATTTTATTTATTTTTATAACCTACGATTCTTAAAATAAAGATATTTGCACAATGTCTTCAGAGAATTACAAATTTGCTTTGCCTTCCTGTGTGGAGCGTTTGACGTTCTTTGCTTCATTAATAGAACGACCCAAACGGGCCAATGCGGTGCACTTGAGTAAAAACTTCAGCTATTCTTGGTTTCACTGAACCATTGCTTAAGGGGGAATGTGTCGAGTTGAGGATTTTCTTCTGTGTTCAGTTAAGTTTTGACACTTTGTTTACGAATTGTTTTCATTTGGTTGGAAAGGAAAATAAAAAGTATTTTTTATGTACGGGTCCCGAGCCAACAGTTAATAATATCATATAACTCAGTGCAGTGGTAGAGTGATTTTCTACAGTCAATGTGTACTGGTTTTACCGCATATTAAATTCCTACGGTATTTTTTGTATGAACTTATATCTTGATGAAATAAATAAACTTCTCGGCTTTTTTTTGTTAGTGATTTCACCGCCGTGAAAGTAAACAAGTGCGAGTCACACTCTCGCACTGAGGATTCCGTACAAACTACAATTCCCGAATGGAGTCTCGAATATTTTTCCAAATTGTAAATAAATATTTTTGTGACGTTAGTAACAACAAATTTACTGTTCAGACTTATTTCTATATCTGTGCTATAAGACTTTGTTTTATGCTAAATTTTAGGATTTTGATTCTGGGTTAACGGGAAGTACCCTATGAATTTTGGTTAATTTCAGAGTATCGAAATAAACGTTTTTTGTGACATATTTTTTACTCGTCAACTTAGAAGATTGATTTTTTTACAGATTCGAGGAATCGCAGTTTTGAGTATATGATTTTAATTTCAACTCTATACCTCTACGCGTTCATGAGATAAAGGATCTTGACAGACAGACACACAGACAACAAAGTGATCCTATAAGGGTTCCGTTTTTCCTTTTATGGTATGGAACCCTAAAAATGATCCACTGGAACATATCGAGGTTAATGGTTAGCCTATAATTAAAATACATCCGATCCGCCATTAAAATATAATTGATTTTCTACCCACTGCAGACTTCCTCGTCACACTAATATTATGAAGATGAAAGTTTGTGTCTTTGTTACTCCTTCATGCTCGAATGGCAGCACAGATTAAGATGTTAGGCACTCTGGTAGACCACATTTCAAAATGCTTTTTATCCTTTTTTTTTCGATGTGAAAAATCATCCAATGACAACCCCCGCTCTTGGGCGGAGCGGGAGATAGTGTCAGACTCTTACTGACTAAAAAACTCATCAACATCCCGTTACTTCAAGCCTTTTTCTGCTTCCACACGGGCGAAGCCGCTGATAGACACTAGTTTATAATATTAGTTGGAAGAATATCCACCAAAAGCCATTAAAGCCAGCAAACGGCACAGACTTTCCATATTCAAAACAAATTTATTCAAAAAACGAACAAACAAAAAAACATAGTTTCTCAACCGTTCAGTACCGCTCTAGGTAATACAAAGATCATTAGAGGAGTTCGGATATAAATACCAGCTTGCGCACCGTATCCGCCAGTAAACCGCTTAAGACTAACGTGAAATTAACCCGAAACTGCTGCCACAACACGGATACCTCAGGAAAGTTCGACTGCCGAAGAAATAAATATCGCATTTGTGAATAATAATGTATTTTCTTGGAGGTACCTAATTACCTAGATACTTTAGTACTCTTTTGTAAGTGGTCTTGAGAAATTGGTAACTTAGGAAGTTGTTGTAACTGCGGAACGTTTGAAAGACTTGTTTTGAAGAAGAACATAGGTACCGTAGGCTTGGGCTTACGAACGGCGAGCAATGGGTAGTTCGCTGTCCGGCTGGCATAGTAAGGTCGAAGCCTACTGGGACCGTGGGTTGAGTGAAAGAGAACCACGAGGTCCTGCAACGAAGACAAAGAAGGAACATAGGCGTGGGTTTTAGTCAATAAAAGACTATTACGCCCTTCCGCTCCACCGTAGAGCACAGGAAGTCATTTGATGATTTCCTAGCTAAAAAAATAAAAGGGTAGTTGTCAAAGTCGTGGAAACGTTTGGAAGAGGTAACGTGGGTAGGGTCACGGTACCTCTTCAAAAATAACATTTATCTGTCAGATCTATATTTATATTCTTAGATTCCATAAAAAGTTCTACAGTTTGAGTATCTTCTAGGTTAAGCAACTTTTGTCGAGGTTGGTCTGTAGATGGGTGACCATCTTAACGTATCGAGATTCTTCCGTGCCTGACATTCGAAAACCTTTAAATGTCGTTATTGATCGTCAGAAGCCAAAAATCGGACAACAATTTTGCCGAAGAAGATCGTTTTGACCAGTTACTGGATGGTGGAAGTCAGGTAAGCAGTTGCTGCACGACATTGCCCCCCCTCCCCCAACCTAGCCATCGTCGTTTCTTTTCGATTCCTTGTTCGACGCAAGCAATGCCTCCGATTCCTTTGTTCTGACGTCAACGATCAGTCACGAGGTCAAACAAAGGAGTTGGAGACATGTCAAAACGAAACAGCTGCACTCTTGACTGAAAGCCGACTTCAAACAAGGCAAAGGCTAGGTAGCTTGAGTAAAGTTTCACAGTGTAAACATTTAGTCAACACACTAAAATCTTTCACTTTCACTAACAAGTTACACTCCTCACATAACATGCAGAATAAAATTAATTTAGAAAATTTATTTTAGTCTATTTGTTAAGCGTCGTCTGCTTATATTAAATTCTCGTGAAAAATCGTCATGTAAGCACGCATTCTGTATGATTGTAGCAACATATTAAATCGCAGCCGAAATTAAAATGTAAAATTCGGCCGAGTCATGCCCTTGTGTAAAAGTGAATAAGATAAATGAACGCGGGCCCAGTGAAACGTTCGTTTCACGTATCACACAAATAAATTAACCACACGAAACTCGGGTTTCATTTAAAACGAAATCGATAAAGTATAGGTCTTTTGACGCGGCGAAACGACTGCGGCTTGCGAAGAATTTGATTACTGTGAAGTTACCGCAGTTTAGAACATTTTTTTTTTTATACTGAACAAAAAATAACACTAAAAATAAATCTATTTCAGGAAACAGCATCTAAATTGATTGCTAAATATAGCAACAATCAGCATTTCAAATATTGATGTGAGAAAAGATGAGGGCGTGGTGGAAACATCTCGCAGTCTCTTTTGTACGCGTGTATCATAATTGCTTAACGTCACATTTCAGTCCATGCATTTTTTTTTTTCAATCATTTGATAGTTTTTTTCCATTAGGCGTAAAGCTAATGATTGGATTTCCCTGCCAGAGTCTGTGTTTCCTGATAGCTACAATCTAGGGGTCTTTAAGTCAAAAGTGAATAGGCAAGCATCAGTGAGATAGTGGTGAAAAGCGAGCCTATCCATAATATTAATAAAAAAAGTTTCTACTTTAAGTAATGGTTTGAAATGCTTCTTACATAATTAATTCTGAAACTATTTAAAATATAATTTAAATTTGAATAAAGTTTATCAAGTGTCTTTTTTGTCACCGTCAATTAAGATGTAAATATTTAAAACTATTAATTCATGAAACCCCAACACCTATTGTCTTTCTATTGTGTCTGTAATTTCCACGATTGAAAGGTTAAGCAGTATTAGTTCATAAAAAAAAAACATTTTTTGCCCTTAGCCTTTTCCAGTAGATACAGATAGTAAACTTGGGTACGTTCACCCTAAAAAATTTCAATTTCACTAAGCCAAAGTGACGTAACAGCGACAAATTTCACGCACCCGAATCCGTTTAGTCGCGTCCATCAAGACCTCACCTTAACACGCGTGGGTTTGCGACAAATTCTCTGTTGCTGGGAAAAACGCTGTGATTTGTTAGAATTTCCATACTAACTCACGACCCTTGGGTCGTACCTGACCTGCGGTGAGCGGTGATGTCGTAACCGTAAAACATCCATATAAATTTAAATTCCTCGTTTCACCTACGTGTTTGTTAACTTTCGACTTTCCATTCGTAAAATCACGTCCAAATTGAGTTTTTATTTCAACTTACTTACTAACTAGCTTTTGCCCGCAGCTTCGCCTGCGTACATAAAATATAGCCTATGTCATTCAGGAATAAAGCAGCTTTCTATCGGTGAAAAAATGTTAGCAATCGGACCAATACTTTCAGAGATTACCTCCATCAAACAAAAAAACAAACTTTACATCTTTACTAGCTGTGCCCGCGAATTTCGTACCGCCTAATTTTTTTTTTTATGAAAAATAGATGTTGGCCGATTCTCAGACCTACTCAGTATGCTCACAAAATTTCATTAAAATCGGTCAAGCCGTTTCGGAGGAATATGGCAACGAAAACTGTGACACGAGAATTTTATATATTAGACTAGCTGTGCCCGCGAACTTCGTACCGCCTATTTTTTTATTATTATGAAAAATAGATGTTGGCCGATTCTCAGACCTACTCAATATGCTCACAAAATTTCTTCAAAATCGGTCAAGCCGTTTCGGAGGAGTATGGCAACGAAAACTGTGACACGAGAATTTTATATATTAGATTATATTAGTGTAGATTAAATGGTTAGCAAATCAAATAATGGTGCTAACTTAGATAAAAGATCTCTATTCAATTCCGAATTCAATTGAATATTTGGGGCATTTTGCTCATATTATTAACGATACTGTAAATAATTTTAAGTTATTACTCCATTTTCGTCTATGAAATATTTTTCCTTTTAATTTGATTTGAAGCATAATTACGTCAATTTCTATTTGCATTGACGTCCGAATATTTTCATCTTTTTTCTTTGTAGGTAAATAAAATGTTTTCCTGTAGGCAAAATAATTATGGAGACGATGACGTGCGTATTTATTTACAGATTGGTATCCAATATCAGATTTTATTAGACGAAGCGAAGCTTTCTGTTTCAGTTTGATATATTTATAGGAATAATATTTTTTCTTTTTTTTTAAGTGAGGTATTGTCAAATGTCTTCCCGCTCAAGAGTGGACAAGATGTCAGACTTTACTGATTAAAACCTACCTATGTATTTCAGTTCCCTTTTCATTTCAAGGTCCTTTTTTTTATGGTGGGAAAAATCATGCATTGACATCCCCCGCCCTTGGGCAGAGCGGGAGATAGTGTCAGACTCTTACTGACTAAAAGACCCACCCCGTTCCTTCTAGCCTTCATACCGGGGCTCGAGCGCCCTTTCGGATAACCCTGGCCCCAGTAGGCTTCGACCCGGCTGGGCCCCTGCTGTTGCTGACAACTCCTTGAGGCGCGCGGAAACGGGCCGCGCCGTCGACGACTTGGGCTTAGTCCAGACAGTTACCGGACGGCCGGACAGTGAGCTACCCATTGCTCACTGTCCGCAAGCCCGCGTCTACGTTGGCCGGAAATCGGGATCAGAATCCCGGCGACGGCGGCGGCGATAATGCCGTTGCCTGATGCGTTCGGCCTCCTCCTTTGCGAGCATTACTGTTTCGCAGAAGTCGGCGGCCGCCTGCCACTCCTCCTCGCTCCGGACCATGGCCTCAACCAAGGCCCGGCGCGAGAGGTCTCCGCCGCCGATCGCCCCCACGAGGGCACGGCGATGCTCCGCCCAAGCAGGGCACACCTCGACCGTGTGCTCCACCGTGTCCTCCGGGCGTTCCGCACAGTGGCGACACCCGGGCGTCACTTCAGCATGAATCCGGTGCAGGAAACTCCCGAACGAACCATGTCCGGTGAGGACCTGCGTCATGCGGAAGGTAAGGACGCCGTGAGGCCTTTCCAGCCACGCCTCAAAGAGGGGACTTACCGCCATGATTGTGGCGTGCCCAGCACTGGGTTGCGATAGTCGTTGACGCCATTTCACCATGAGATCCCGCCGGAGCTCTGTCCACCATGCCGTGACCTGTCGCGGCAGCGGACTTTCACCCCGGCGTTGCATCTCCACGCGCATATTGTGCATGTGTGCAAGGACTGTTGCCTCCAGATCCCACGGTGGTAGACCAGCCAGAAGGCTCGCCGCTTCGCGGGAGACCGTGCAGTATCCCCGCACCATCCTTATCGCCATGACCCTCTGGCAGGCGTTCAGTATGGCCGCCGGTCGCTTTTTCAGCGATGGCGCCCACACCGGCGCCCCGTAGAGGGCCATGGACCGAACGATCCCCGCGTAGAGCCTCCGGCAGGAGGCATCTGGACCCCCAAGGTTGGGCAGGAGCCGCTTGAGCGCAGCCCCAGCCCGGTTGAGCTTGGGAGCCAGACGTCGGAAATGCTCCACGAAATTCCACCGGCTGTCGAGGACGAGTCCCAGGTACTTCATCGTCGACCCGACACCGATGTGAATTCCTCCTACCGTTAGTTGGGATCTCAATGGCGGCGCGTTCCGAGAGCGGCGACCGTGGAAACACATCGCCTCGGATTTGTGAAGCGCCACCTCGAGTCCCAACTCCTGGATCCGATCAACGACCATCGCAACCCCGCGTGTCGCTAGAGCGACCGCCGCCTGGTACGACTCTCTCATTTCAAGGTCCTGGTAACTTTCACTAGCGGGTATTTAGGACCCATTACTTAGGTCTATAAGCCGTAAGTGGTTTTGCTGACATCTTTTTGAGGCACACCTGGAATACTGCGCATCGTCGACTCGAACTTGGTTCTAACCGACGGTCTGAGGGTGGGTTACAGTGGGTAGCTCATCGTCCAAAAGCCTATGGTGGCTGGGCCTCTCATCCAACGACAGCTGGAGCGTAAGAATGTCCGTTCCTTCACGGTTGCGGCCTCGTTATTCTCTCTCATTACTGCTTCACAGAAGGAGACGGCTGCTTCTCATTCTCTCTCGCTCTGGACTATAGCCAAAAAAAAAAAGGATCGGGTGCGTGCTAAAGTCTTTCTTGATAAATGGGCGATCTAACAGTAAAAGAATATTTTTCCTATGGGTTGCGCTAAAATGAACCTTGGGGCCGTGAAACGAAGGCAAAGAAGGAACAGGAGTGGGTTTTAGTCTGCAAAAGTTTGATATGCCCTCGTGCTTTGCCTAAGGGTGGGAGATATCATTAGATGATTACCCATCTAAAAACTATAACTTTTTTTTTAATCGAACCAAACAAATAAACTTTTCAGCTTTATAATATTAATATAGATAAACATCAAGATAATTTCAAAGAAGCCGCATAGATTTGAATCATTTTGGCGCACGTGTATAATCTAGACCAAGGCCTAAATTAATTTATAAAATACATTATTTACGGGTGAAGTTACTGGAAAGTCTAGCTTGAGTAATTGGCTCGTTTAGATACATTTACGGCTTAAATTTAAATAGAAAACTAGGTAAACTTTGACCTTTTGTATTATTAAAACCTAAACAAAATATTTGCCTGTATATTTGCCCATATATTACCTTTGATTTTTATCCAATGAATATACAACTTGTTTTTTTTTAAATACACATTTAACTTACTATCTAACATGCTTAAAAAAATTAGACTTTTATTTTAATTCTTGGTTTTCAATTGTGAGTTATAGCTTCTTCCAAGATTTTCCATTTATATGCTTTAGTCATCCAGCCGCTTCCTGCAATTCTTTTTATTTCATTCAACCCTCCATTTGTCTATAATACAAAACTTGGGAACACATTCATTATGCGTACAGCGAAGGAGTGGAATTATGCCAGTTTTTTCCCTGATAGCTACAACCTCCCCTAGGGTAAGGTTTCTTTAAATCAAGAGTGAATAGGTTACTTCCAGGCAAGCGTGCTCCATCATCGCATACCATCAGATGAGATAGTAGACAAATGCTAGCCTATCTGTTTTATAATAATAATAAAAAATACAGTCAAATATGGAGTTTAAAACCCGCGAATATCACTTGCAGACGGCGAGCAATAGGTAGCTCGCCGTCCATCCATCCGCTGATCACCCGTATCGAGTCTAAGACGTCGACAGCGCGTATTGTTACACTCTTCAAGGAGTTGTCAGCAAATCATAGGGGCCCAGCACGGTCAAAGCCTACTGAGGCCAGGGATCTGTTTCTGAAAGGAAGGTTCAACCCCGATACGAATAGCAACGAAGGAACAGGAGTGGGTTTTTAGTCAGTAAAAGTCTGACACTATCTCCCGCTCCGCCCAAGAGCGAGGGATGCCGTTGGATGATTTTCCCACTAACAAAAAAAGCCAAGTCACAGTATCATAATAGAAGTAAGCGTATTGAAGTGACACCCGCGCAAATCTTGAGAGGTCGCTCGTTTATCACATGCATCTGTGACGGGAAAAACTTTCCTACGCTGTGGCGACTAAATGATATTGCGATTTTTCTCACATTCGTGTCACATCACTTTTTGCTTTTGCTATCTCCGGGTCTATCATTCCTTTGGATATAATGTCTGTGGAGTTTTTTTTTTTATGGTTGATAGTGGAAGGGTTACTATGCTCGTTTTTATTACAGGTTAGTTGAAAGTTGACAATATTATTACACTGTATTATTATAAAGGTGAACATTTGTGAGTGTGTTTTTTTGTTTCTTCGTCACACTCAAACTCTCGTGTGCTAAATTTCTTTCCAATTCGTTCAGGGTTTAGATTTTTTTTCTAATCATTACTGTCACACTGTTAGGCAAAAACCACCCTCAAAACCTTCTTGACATTCTTCTCCCTCTTTCTTTTCCATATTATTTATTTATTTATTTATTTAAACCTTTATGCACAAAAAAACTGTACAAAGGCGGACTTAATGCCTTAGGCATTATCTGCCAGTCGACCTTAGGGTGGTGCAGAAACATAACATGGCAGGTGCAACTGAATATATAGGCAAAACAGAAGAGAAACAAATATATACAATATTAAATACATACTTAGATACATACATATAAATAAACAAAATACTGTAGTGAAAAAACAAATCCAACACATTATCAGACAGCATTCCTGCTTATCGGCTTGACAGCCGTCCTAATTCTGTCTTTCAATCTTTTTAATTTTTAAAACTTAAATAAGTGTTTATATCTCATTTAAAAGGTGCCATTAGATCCAAACCCTCTACAGATTCAAGAAGTTCTAAACTATACTAATAGCATAGTCGGCCTTTTTTATGGTGGGAAAAATCATGCATTGACATCCCCCGCCCTTGGGCGGAGCGGGAGATAGTGTCAGACTCTTACTGACTAAAAGACCCACCCCGTTGCTTCTAGCCTTCATACCGGGGCTCGAGCGCCCTTTCGGATAACCCTGGCCCCAGTAGGCTTCGACCCGGCTGGGTCCCTGCTGTTGCTGACAACTCCTTGAGGCGCGAGGGAACAGTGCGCGCCGTCGACGACTTGGGCTTGGTCCGGACAGTTACCGGACGGCCGGACAGCGAGCTACCCATTGCTCACTGTCCGCAAGCCCGCGTCTATGTTGGCTGGAAATCGAGATCAGAATCCCGGCGACGGCGGCGGCGATAACGCCGTTGCCTGATGCGTTCGGCCTCCTCCTTTGCACAGAAGTCGGCGACCGCCTGCCACTCCACCTTACTCCGGACCATGGCCTAGTCGGCCTAATAATGTTCCCACTGTTGGGACTCAGGCCTCCTCTCTAGAAGAGGGAATGGGTCGTAATCCACCACGCGGTCTCAATGCGGGTTGGTAAATGTAACACGTCTTCGAATTTTTGGTTCTAGGACATGCCTGTTTCCTCACGATGTTTTCCTTCACCGTTTTGAGAGCAGTGGTTATTAAATAAAGTAATGCTCTTGGCTGGGTTTGAACCCGTGACCTACAACTCGTAAGTCGGGGCCGTTACCACTCGGCCACTACTGTTCTCTAAACTATACACCAGGGAATAATTTTTGAAACTTCTTTAAATGGGAATAAAATATTTTCGTACAAAAGATTGACATTTTGGTTGATGGCGAGTCCCATTGGGCAAAGAAAAGATTCAGAAGTCTTACTAACAAAATTTAAATACTAAAATTATTTATTTATTTATTAAAACTTCATGCAACACAAAGGCCTTAAGTTTTCTTTACTATTCAACCAATAAAACATGGCAGGTTGCAAAATTGACACCATAATACTCTTTACTGCTTTCTTCTTTTTAATGCATAATTCTACCAATAAACCATTTCAGACCAATAAATTCTATTCGAGTTTTCCCTAAGTTATATTTCATACGCATTGAGTGAAATGAAGAGACGGCTTCTAATATTGACTTCGTGCCGCACCTAAGTAGACATGTTCGTACGTAAGCGTGTTTGCGTCACGACGTGGTTGAATGATGATTATCTTGAGTGATATTGGCTTAAGACGCCATATATTATGTCATACTCGAGCGATACATGCGTAAGCATGAATTAAGTATTCGCATGGTAATTATGTAATCATGCCTATCGACTGGCATCCACAACCTACTCGTAGACGTCAGTTAGATATGAATAATTTGTAAGCATAGCACTTAGAAACTGGTTCTAGAACGTAAAGTTTATTTACCCTAGACCTAATCACTAATAACTGAGTACTAAAAAATAAACCAATTTTCAACTGTACACTCGAAATAAGGTTCAGTTGAAAACCAGCGTCTGGCAACTACCATGTAGTTGTCTGGCATTATTGCTGAACTGGACCTATTTGGCGCCGCCGTGAAATACACATTGTTAGTTGTCTCTTTTTTATATATATAATAATTTATTAGTGTCTACATGTTGTTACTACGTTGTGTGTATCTACGAGTGTGTATGCCAAATTAATAGTTTTCTTTCTTTCTTTCTTTCAAAGGGCAACCGAAGGAACAGATGTGGTTTTAGTCAGTAAAAGTCTGACAAGAAATTATGCTCCACTCTATAGCAGGAGAAATCATTAAATGATTTCCTACCTCAAAAAAAATCATCGCGTCCTGAAATGCAATGGACAACAGACCGAAGAATCAGCGGTGACTTATAGTCAGTAAAAGTCTAGCACACCATTTTGCCTAACCCAGAGCAGGAGAAGTTATTCAAGAAAAGAATTTGTTTATATTTAAATCCAGTATTTCTACCTAATTAAATATCAATTGACATGCGCCACGTTATCTGCTCATCTCGTATGACGACTTGCACGTTCCAAAACCTGCAGGTGGCAAATAAATAGAGTAAACGTCAATTGAATAAAATAGAACACGAACAACAAGTAAATAACGAGAGCATTAGTAAGACGTCAAATGTAGGAGTTTGTGTAGTCCACGTGGTTACGTCCACGTACAAAAACAAAAATACAAACTCAATAAATGTTATGAGGAAAACAATTTGACGATTCGCCTTATCCTTCCAATTGGCCAAAAATAACTAATTCCACGGAGAAAAGTACTGATTTCCGTCAATCAAATAAAATGCTATTACACAAATACCCTGTGATAGAATTGTTTTTGACACTCCACATAATTTCATCTCCAGTTCATTTTTAGCTTACTTTTTCCTCCATAAAATCTGAATAAATTAACGTTTTTGTCTTTCCAGAGATCAGGGTTTTGGTAGAAAATTGATAGCTGCTCTTAATGAAAAAGAAACACGGAGTCTCCGGTTCCCAAACATTATTAATTCTCTTAAGTATTTTCACTGTTTTTGTGTAGACAAGAAATCTTTTATAATTAAATTATTCTTCGTAACTTATTCAAGACCAAAAAAGATGTCCCGTGTGATTTTGTTAATGATGTTTTAGTATGCAATTTTAATTATATTCTTGAACATTTAAAATATCTGATGTGATTTATAAATATTATTTTGTAATTAGGTGACTGATGAAAAGAGAACTACGAACTTTTTAATTTAATATCACTTTTAAAAGAAGATAAATTGTTACATTTTGCGGGTAAATAGAAAAGAAAACATTTATATGACTTATTACTAATAAGTATTATTTTATTTCTTATTATTATTTATTAATAATTTTTAAACTCCTACCGCTGTTATTATATTTTAATTGTGAATATAAATACATAAAACGAACACATAATATGCCATAACCATTTTAAGTAGTTTTAGTCTGGTTAATTTATACCAGACTAAAACTACTTAAAATGGTTTTTTTTTTTAGTTCTTTCGGACTTTTATTTTTATTTTGTAATTTAGTTTTAATTAGGTCAAGTTAAGTTCAGTATGTTAGTCTTAGTTTTATGTACCTAAATATTTATATTCACATTTGAAATAAACTTATGTCTCGTTGATTTATTTCTTTATCCAAATATCACTTGTGTGTAAAATTATTCCCAAATTATTTTGTTAGAATAATTGTTGCATTGTATTTCAAACTAGTGATCTGGCCCAGCTTCACTAGCATGCAATTTTGGAGTTTTACTGGTGATTTAAAAAAAAATACAAACAAAAATAAAAGAAAAAAAAATTGTTCTCAAGTAAGGCTGCGTCATACGAATAGATGCCGAACCTTTAAAATTATTAGAGACATAATCTAATAAAAAGTTTGAATAAAATCCAAATCCGGTAATAGCTAGGCATTTAGTGTATATATTATTTTTAATTATTTAAGTTGTTGTTTAATTTGTTTATTATTTCCTAGAAATTAATTTTTATAAATTACTTTGTGTAATCCGGTAATCAAATATATATATAGTTATACAAACAATGACAAATATATTAAAAAAATCGATCGAGCTGTTAGCCCAAGTAATACTGCGTCATATTATGAGTAGATTTGGTGAAAAGTTTTATACATCGATTTTAAGTTATACGAATAAAATTATTGGTTGTGCTGACATCTCTTTGAGGCGTGCGTGGAACACTAAGTGCCGTCCACGACTCGTGATCGGTCCGGACGGTTACCGGACGGCCGGACGGTGAGCTACTCATTGCTAATGGCTACCAAGACCTAATATAAAAACATGTGCCTAGCAATCCAAACAAGCTTTTCATCATTACCCGTGTACATTTCCCGCTAGCATCACACCACAAGGGTGGAAGACATCGTGGAGTACGTGCGCCAAAAGACGAAGTATGCACTGAGGGTATAGCTGCTGGTGTCGCACCTTAACGTCAATTTCAAGGCGTTCGTGGTGCGAATCCCAACACTTTTCTGCCCCTCATGTTGAAGGAAGACTTTTGGCCACAGGGCGTGATGTTTCGTCGCTTGAGAACAGCACAAAGTGAATAAGTGCAGTGTGAAGTGTTACTAACATAGTCATAAGTTTTATTTACTAACAATAAATTGTGTGTCTGTAAGGTATTTATCTAAGGGCCAAGATGCCTGAAATGAACGATTTATTATTATTTATTATTTTTATTACTAATTAGTAGAATAAACGTGATTTTTCCAGGAACTTTATCTTAAAACTGATGTAATGGAAAACATTTACTAATGAACTAACTATTACCACTGACCTTGCCCACGTTAAAATGTAAATAAAATTTCTATTTATTCTACTGATGAAAGAATTTTGAAAATCGGTTCGTCGTTCTTGAGTCAATTAGTTACATATAAAAATGGAAAAATACAAATCTTTTCTCTTTATTGTATTATTATAAAATAGTATACATAAGTTTCGTGTTCTTCTCAAACTAATAAAACATAGTCATAAAAGTTTAAAACTTTTTGAATTATATTATTTCTAGGTATTTAGTGATTGCAAATCGTAAACAAAAAAAGTTAAATTTACTTTCTAAAGTATTCTACTTGATATCACTTATTAACGTTTTCTATTGTTTAATATTAAACTTTCTTATTGAAGTTTCATTTCTTTTTATTATCTGATCGCTTTCTAAAAGAAATATTTTTTTCTTGACGGCAACTCATCGTGCTTAAGAACTATAAGTTTTTAATAAAAATTTAATGAAGCGCAAAAAATGTTAAGAAAAATTGCTTTGCATTTTGTTTTAAAATGGTAATATAAGTAAGTATTTAATTTAAACTTGTCTTGTGTTGTGAAGGCATTAAATCCACTTTAGTTGCTGAAGACAGGTCTGAGTCTAAACCACAGTGAGATAGTTATTATAAAATATTTCCGACAGACGCCTTCTAAGAAGAAGGCATTAAGTTGAAACGAATATTTAAATTATTTCATCGTCGTATCAAAAGGAACATTCCTCGCAAAATGGTCAATTTCTGTTTCTATGGAGAGAGAAATAATGTTCTAACGTAATTTCAAAAGATCCCAAAATAGTAGCGATATTTCATTTTGAAAACCTAATTTATTAGGGTAAATATAATAAATCTTTTTTAGAGTAGGAAATTGTAAAAATTAAATAACTTCTGCTCCGGGTAGTTAGGTATTTACTGTACCAAGTACGTGGTAACTCTTTCGAACAACTTCATAGCCCAAAGACATGTCAGCAAACCGTGGTCGAAGCCTACTCAGGCCATGGGTTGTGTGAATCAGAACCCCTGGGCTCTAGAACAAAAGCTAAAAAGGAACAGAAGTGGGTTTTAGTCAGTAAAAGTCTGACGGGAGGGTCCCGCTAAACCCAAGAGCGAGAGATATCATTGGATGATTTCCCACCTAAAAAAAAGGGGCCCAGAAGGGCATGGGTTCTGCAAATATTTTACAGAAATGATTTGTTGAGTTGGAGTGAGTATCAGACTTCAACAGGTATTAGATACTAGTTTTACAGAAGTGATTTTTGTGTTAGAGTGAGTATCAGACTTCTACCACAATATAGATAGGTACAGAAGACAATCTCATGTATGTACTTAAATTTTTATACCTACGCTCTGTGGACGCACACTAATGATCGTTTGAGCCGGAACTGTTCGATGAGTGACGCGACCGAGATATCGTGTCCGTGAGCTGTGTCTATGTGTGCGTTGCTCGAGCGCGCTTTGTATGTAGATTGACTTCTGTACCTATCTATTTTGTGCTTCTACTGAGTAAAACCTTCCTGTGTTATTTCAGTTGCCTTTTCCGTTCCAATCTATAGTAACTCTTTCGATCAATCCTTGAGTGTTCCAAATAAAATGTAATACGGCGACTAAGAAACAGGCCAAGTGCGAGCTGGACTTGCGCACGAAGGGTTCTGTACCGTTGGTAGCAAAAAACGGCAAAAAAATCCCGATTGTTTAATGGGAGCCCCACATATGTATTTATTTTATTCTGGTTTTTACTCGTAGTATTTGTTGTTGTAACGAAATACATCATCTGTGAAAAAAACTGTTTTTCTCGGCTCGTGAGATCTATATCTCACTGGTGACAGTCGGCCAGACAGACGGATGGACAGAGGAGTTTTAGAAATAGGATCTCGTTTTACCCTTAGGATACGGAACCCTAAAAACCCTAAAAAATCAGGTTTGCCGGTAACATACAATACACCGTTGATTGAATGTTCTGTTTATGAAAAGTACGATAAAATTGACAGCAAGGCTGTGAGTGACGTTAACTTTTTACTTAATTTTTTTAATTTTAATTTTTCGACGTAAAACAGTTTTGCAGAGGCGTAGATTGAATATTCGTTAGTAAGTAATATTAAATAAAATAAAATTATATATTGTATAAAATTATGCGAATATATGTAGAATTGAACAAAAATATTCATGGAAACTAACTGAATGGTTCCTTTGAACTCCAGATTGAATTGTAAATAAGATAGAAAAAAAAATATAATAGACTAAAAGAAAAGAAACATAATCCGCCATCTCTATGTCTGCTACTGTTCTTGTTCAATCACAAGACTAACTTGTAAAAGTTTTTTTACAAAAAAAAAACACAAAGAGAAACAAAATTTCTAACTTAACAAGTCATTGACCCCACTTAATACATAATTAATATTATTCAACCATCTTGGCCCTTTTCTTTTTTTTTTCGGTGTGGACAATCATCCAATGACAACCTCCGCTCTTAGGCGGAGCGGGAGATAGTGTCAGACTCTTACTGACTAAAAAACCCACCCCGTTCCTTCAAGCCTTCATACCGGGGCTCGAGTTCCCTTTCGAATAACCCTGGCCCAAGTAGGCTTCGACCCAGCTGGATCCCTGCTGTTGCCGACAACTCCTTGAGGCGCGCGGGAACAAGGCGCGCCGTCGACGACTTGGGCTTGGTCCGGACAGTTACCGGACGGCCGGACAGCGAGCTTACCATCTCGGCCCTGAGAATATGCACAGGACATTTCGTTGTAGCGACATTTGTGGGCCTATGTCCAACAGTAGACGTCTTTCTACATATATATATATATATATATATATAATATAAATACAATTTATTTTAGTTTATAACACTTCACACTGCACTATGTACACTCCATGCTGTTCTGTGGCACCTGTCTGCAAAAGCAACAGATCATTACGCCCAATAGCCAAAAGTCTTCTTTCGACATGAGATACAGCAAAGTGTTCAAGACTCGCACCACGAACACCTTAAAATTTACGTCACGATGCGATTCGTGCAGTTGTACCTATAGTTCTGTAAGTGTATGTAAAACGCCAAAAGTCAACGACCTTTCTATAAAATTAACTTAAATGCAAGCAATTTTCACGTCAGCAAAAACGACAATTTAAATCTATCAGTCTGAGAATTTTCTCTGACAAGACCGTCTCTTCCAGTTGAAGACAAACTTTATAACCCAGTAGTCGAGTGGTTTATAAAAACTATTAAGCACTCACTTTAAAAGGAATGCCTTTTCTAATAAAGCTGAAGGTAAATATCTCAAGGCTGGTTGCCAACGCGGTTCGGTTTAGTCACAGAACATGGAATGTTGCAACTGGAGCAACTTGTGACTTAAATTCCACCATATTGTTATTATTTTGGGCTGATAATAGTAGTAACTGCATAATTAACCTTTTAATGTCCCCACTGCTGGGACTCAGGCCTCCTCTCTAGGAGAGGGAACGGGCCGTAATCCACCACTCGGGTCCAGTGCGGGTTGGTTAATGTCACATTTCTTTTGAATTTTTGATTCTAGGACATGCCGGTTTCCTCACCGTTTTTGAGAGTAGTGATGATGAAATAAATTACACAAAGTAATGCGCCTGGCAGGGTTTGAACCCGTGACCAACAACTAGTAAATCGGGGCCATTACTACTCGGCCATCACAGCTCCTCCTCCTCTCCTTGTAGTAACTACCCAAAATAGTAAAACCCAAACCCAAAACGCAAATCATTAACATGGTTCAGAAGGCTAACCAGCTTAAGTGGGACTGAATTGGATACCGCATGCCGATCGAGTGGTGGGCCAATAAAACGCAAAATTGGTGTCCTGAAAGCGCATGACGGGGTCGTGGCAGACCAAGAAGGAGCGGGACTTAAATGTCTTCCTAAGGAGTTGGAAAGAAGTGGCTCTGAACCAGGAACGTTGGAAGGAATAGAGGAAGACCTTTGCCCATCAGTGGGTCGTATGGGCTAAATATAATAATATAATAATTGTTAATATTTACATTAATTATTATTATCTGATCCAGAATTTTTTTTTAGCCATATAAATGATCAAATCCATGCGTTCCCTTCATCTTAGTAAAAATTTTAATTTGTTTTTAAACTATTCAAAACATTTGCACGCCATAGTACCTTATGTGGCAAATATGTCTGAACCAATTCATTACTTTATGTCATCCTGCATGCATTTTTAAATTTTGTATGTGTACACATGCTTGAGCAAATAAATATATCTTATCTTATCCCTTTCAAAATTCAATCTATGGCTCCAAATCTGCTTGATGCTGAAGCACATTTTGAAGTAACCTTTAAGATTGAATAATGCTGTGTCCAAGGCCGCCAAAACATTTGTTGCTCTGTGGGTTTACTTATGTGCGTTTTGTGCACTCCAGACACTTGTAAATTGCGATGTTCACAGGCTACTTGGTTTATATTAAAAGCTTATCTAGCTTTATTACTACTCATAATATTTAACGAGTAGGAATATCTTTTATTTAAATTAAGCCTTGTACTCATAACTGCTGCTGTTTGCACGTTGTTTCATTCTTTTGTTTTACTTTTTCAATTGTTTCGAGAGAGCTGGATCTGTATCCAGCTCAAAAAAAAATCCCTGCTTTCCAGCTGGAAAGCAGGGATTTTTGTGTTCGTATAAAGTTACCCCGTTTGTAGTTTTTATTTACCTTTTATTTCATTACGGTAACCGTAAAGATTTCGAGTATTTTCGTTGTCTCTTGAAATAAAGGATTTTTCTCGTTTATGTATTTATATATTATTTATAATTTGATATCATTTTTAAATTTACGAATGCTCGAAATAAAATAAATCTCATAAACATTTTAGTTCAGTCTAGCCTAGTATTATTAATACCATTTTATTATATGCGACGATCTTCTTTCCGTCAACTTTTTTGTTTCAGATTTATATGTATAAACTAACTTTTCCCGCGACTTCGTTAGCGAGAATTAATCCATGAAAACTGTAACCCCCCGTTAAGCTGTATTTTTGAGTACCTACTTATAGTTTTGTTTTGCTGAGAAATTTCGAATTTGTGGCGAGTTTCATATTTATTAATATAAAAAATAAAAACCCTTTATATAATCTTTAAAATCTCCTTTATTTGGGAAAACATATACCTATTTACAGGTTGAATTTCAAAACATTTCCCTTAAGAGCTTGCCTTCGTCTAAAAAGGAAATATTGTGCAAAATTTTATGGTCCTAGTCCCAGTAAATTCTGCTGTACGTTGATATCACAGTCAGCCAGTTTCTCATTTATATATATGCCTACCTGTCTACCTCAGCATGCAACTTCGGCGCCCTCATTAGCACCATTTTGTCTGTCTTCGGGTTTTTCCATTCTCTCTATATTACACGAAATAATACAGGTGCAGAAACTATTGTAATTTTGTTGTGTTACTTTACTTTTCTTCTCTTTTGTGGAACTGAAATCTTTGAGCAATCTTTTTTGGAATACTTGGGTCCGTTTTGTCTATTATGCTTGATTATTTCAGGGTTATTTACGTCTATATTGTACAAACATAGTATTGTTTTCTCTACTAGCCAATAAGTAATAATTACACATCACATATTGAATTAGATGAGTTACGCAAATCTTGGCATCAGCGCTTTTGAGGACCCTTTTAGGTCATACGAGCAGGTCAGTCTCCAGATACTTCAGACATTTCAGCAGATGGAATGTACTCGTAGTATCTCATTCGCACTTTGTGTTTATCGTTGGGGTCTATGAATTTTATTTCGCTAGATTGTGGTTCGCAGTCACAGTATTAACCAATATTACCAACTTTGTATGTACCAATCTCCGTAAAAGTGGCTACCAAGGTACATTTTGACAGGCCTGTTGGTCTAGTGGTTAGTGACCCTGACTGCTATGCCGGGGGTCGTGGGTTCGATTCCCACCCAGGACAAATGTTTGTGTGATGAGCACGATCATTTGTTCTGTATCTGGGTGTAATGTATGTATAATATGTATGTATTTAGAAATATATAAGTATGTTTATCAGTTGTCTAGTACCCATAACACAAGCTCTGCTTAGCTTGGGACTAAACGGCGTTGTGTGATAGTTGTGGAATATTATTATATTATTATTATTTTTTTGAGAAAAGTAAACACAAAGATATTAATATTAATTGGCTTGTCATCCCACACTGTCTTTTGACGTGGGCATCATTGGTACGACTTCATTGACCTGATTAGTTATGATAACCTAAAAAAAATCTTAAAACTGTTGTAGGCCAAAATTACAACCTTAATTGCTATGTAAAACATAAGAGAATAATATATTCTAGATTTATTGAGACTACTAAGGAGTAGGTACTCCTTAGTACCTACTCCTTAGTCTATATTATGATTATATAAAAAATATTTAACATTAACATCTAGGTAGATGTTAATGTAAAAGTTCGCATTGGTGGGGGCACTGCCGTGCCCTTTAACAACTCTAATATTTTTGTGCTATTGACTCTTGATCTAGATCATGTCCTAAATTTACGGCTGATGGGTTAAAAAGGGCGAGTGTTTTAGTTCTGCGTATTACAGAGGTAAATGCTGTACAATGATTTTACTAAGTCATTCAAATGGATGCAATACTCTATTCTATTGAATAGAGTATTACTGATTGTATGTACTTGTGCTTTATAAAAATTATGAGACTTTTAAGTTCAGATTTAATCAAGATCTTGTAACCTAAGTTCTCTTTCCTCGTGTTATGACACACCAGAATTTCCTTCTGTAACCGTACAACTATATAACGCACAAACTGAAATGAATCAAATGAAAGGTAGTATAACGTACCCAACAAAACCACTCTGCTGCACAGCACCGCAATGTACCGCACGGCATTGGTCTACACGGGAATGTGGATCCCTATTATCGATAAAACCAGTCTGTTATCCTCCCCACTGTTATCCGATCTTCGCCAAACAAACCACTGCGCTGATGCAGTCTCTTTATGTTTGTTGACATTTCAGACATACAGCTATTCTTCTTGTGATCGATTGTGGAAACCCAAACTACTAAAGTAAGTACAGACTCACAAAAAAAAAGACGTGTGGCACTCGGGGACTGCCACGGTAAAGCTACTGAATAGCATTTTTTATCAACTTATGCAATAGACCTCGCCAACAGCTGCTTAACCCCACCCATCCAAAACCAGACCTCGCCAACAGCTGCTTAACCCCACCCATCCAAAACCAGACCTCGCTAACAGCTGCTTAACCCCATCCATCTAAAACCAGACCTCGCCAACAGTTGCTTAACCCCACCCATCCAAAACTAGACCTCGCCAACAGCTGCTTAACCCCACCCATCCAAAATGAGACCTCGCCAACAGCTGCTTAACCCTAACCATCCAAACACAGACCTCGCCAACAGCTGCTTAACCCCACCCATTCAAAACCAGACCTCACCAACAGCTGCTATTGATTGTTCACTCAATTGTTTTCTTATCGGTCACCACGCTCAAAAAACAAATGAGTGGGGGGTGTTAGGTTATTTTCGTCACGGAATTTCTGGATTCGGTCTCCACGCTCAAGGCCCGCGATAGAAGCTATGCAATATCTTAAAAACAGCTTTGTAAATTGTTTTTAAAATAGCAATTTCCATAATTTTATTAACCATTCATTTATCTACTCACTTAAGGAAACGATCTCCTTTCCAGACTTAAGTGTGTAGATCAAAGTAATAGAAAAACAAGGATCATAAATCCCAAGATGAAACATTTCCATAAATATAATCGATTTTATCAGAGCATTTAAAGTATATGGATGAAGAAGAACCAAATTAACTTCTTCATTATTCTTTGTCATGACACTCTTATTAGCGTCATGACAAAGAAATTTTTTATATGTAGAATACCCTTCGCCATTTCTGCCTACTTGAGTACAAAAGACAAGAGACCATCCATCGGTTCTTGACTTGTCGCAAAGTCCACGGCTCAGAAGCCTTGGTCATATCTACTGTTTGTTCGAGCTGGATCTCGATCCTTCGTTGATTCTATTGTTCCGTATTTTATTTTTACCTCTTCAACGCAACTTCAATTGTTCAAGATTAATATCTCTCTAAAGTCTAAAGTCTAACATTTCTAAATCTGAGTCGCTTTCAATGTGCGTTTCCATTCATCTATTTCTAGTGTGTTTTCTGTCATCCATCGTCGTCACTTCTATCATATTTCATACTACAGAGGTCGTAAAAGACTGTAATTAGCTACTGGTCTCCTTCCCATTACTTATCACTCTTTGATGAGGTCTGTATCATTTTATTCTTCCCAGACCTATTTAGCAGCAGTTTAAATGTTGAGCGATCTTTTACTTCGATTCTCTCATTCTCAAGCTTGAACTTCGAGACAAGTTTATGGCGGTCTGATCCTCTTTCTGTATCGGACAGAGTATTAGTATTTGATGGATAGTCTCTATATTATTAGTAGTAGTTTATTTTGTTGTGATGTTTACCATCAAAGGATCTCTAGGTGTATTTAAAGCTGCGATGTTGGTGCAAAAGTAAGGTATTTATTGTGACCAAATAAACGAGATAAAGTTTATTGTGCCAAGTTATTAAATAAACGAGGCCTTCTAAGAAATTTTCTTTGATAGTAAGTATATACAGAAGTATACAAATACACATTCCACGTACAACAAACATCCTTGGCAATATTGGGGAATAAAACCTAAGTTAAAAAAAAGACGTGTGGCACTCGGGGACTGCCGCGGTAAAGCTATTGCATAGCATTTTTATCAACAAGCAATTATAATTATTTATTTATTTGATTTATGCAGTATTTTTTTCCTTTGTTTTTTTTTTCTTTGACATTAATTGAAGTTACACTTTCACACATTGAATTGAATTTTTATTGATTGTTCACTCATTTGTTTTCTTATCGGTCACCACTCTCAAAAAACAAATGAGTGGGGGGTGTTAGGTTATTTTCGTTACGGAATTTCTGGATTCGGTCTCCACGCTCAAGGCCCGCGATAGAAGTTATGCAATAGCTTAAAAATATTTCAGCCCGTTCACAATATCGCTCTGTCAAAGTACGTCACTTTGGCAACCGTTCGTTCCCTGCAATGTCATCCTAACTAATATTATAAATGTGATAGTGTGGATGTTTGGATGTTTGTTACTTAATTACGCTAAAAAGGCTGAACGGATTTGGATGAAATTTGGCATGCATATAGCCTTTGACATGGAAAAGAATTTTATCCCCATTCCTTAAATACCTAATGCCACGCGGGCTAAGCCGCAGGCAAAAAATAATTGGAAATAAACACATTTGGCCACCCTTTCATGACCTTTAATATTTATTCTAGTATGCAATCAGATACGTTGTCAGTCCATCACACTGTGGCCTCACAGTGGCCTTCAAATAAATAAATTACCTACGCTAGCGAAAGGCCAACCCTCTTCAACCCGAGTCGAAACAAATATAACAATTAACAACCCCTTTGTGGCAGATTAGTATTATTATTGACGATGAATTCGTGGAAACGTGGCTATAATGTGCCCCGCGGTGACACTGTGTGTTCAGGTCGTGATGGACTTACAGAAGTACAATTATTCTTACTTATAAAATAACAATCATGATTATTATAGGTTAGATTGGGAGGTACGTAGATACTGTGTTAGTTCTGTAACACGTGTAAGGTTTTGAACTGAGTAACCATTGAGTTTCTTGCCGGTTCTTCTTCATAGGAAACGACCAATTTGGAACCGTTCATTAACTTCTATCGTTAATGTGCCCATGTAGGCCTATGTGAAATAAAACAATCTTTTTTTTATTTAATTTTTTATTTCTAATCAAAATTTCGTCTGTTCACTAACACGAACGTTGACATTGTAAGTAAACTTGGTGGAAACTTCCGTTTATCCTGGAAAATATTTTTAATTAACAGGGAATCAATAAACTAATTATAAAATAAAATAGGTACGTACGATTCAAGGTGCCAATAAAATGATTTTGGCCATGACAAGGGTGTAAATCTGTTATAATATCAACGAAGGCCAATATTACAAATATTGGCATCTGACAACAATCCCATTTGATCAACTACACGGAAATAGCTAAGTAAGCCCTGTTTCTGACAACGGGATAAGGCTGGACTACTCTGTCGCTCCTCTGTATACTGTGATATAATCCTCGGCTTTAAACCTCGCTGTCCATCAACCCTGTCATTCAATCCGCTACCCAAATCCAATGAATTACGTATAACCTCCATCTAAACCGGCAAAAACACCCGAAAGTTAATCCAGCGTTATGTAAAGGCCGAAATACATATGCCTGTAGCTGGAACAAATGTTTGCAAGTAGTTCGCATGTCATTGAGACTTCCACCAATTAGAACCTGATATGGCTGACTGCCATGCAAGATACTTGCATAGTTTAATTGTCAGCAACAGGAAAGTTTTTTTTGGTATATACGGGTAAATCATCTAATGACTTTTCACGCTTAAGGGTGAAAATGGAGGGCGTGTCAGATTTTAACTGACTAAATCTAAACCTATGTTTCTTCAGTTGCCTTTTGCGTCCCAGGACTGCTCTGTTCAAGTGCTCTACCGTATGCTCCAACGTGTCCATCGGCTGGTCCAAAAACCTCCTGAACTTATCATGTCCGGTCAGGACCCGGATCATACGAAAAGAGAGGATGTCATGACGCCTCTCCTGCTACTCCTCAAAAAAGGAGTTATCTAGTATGTAATTGTGTGATATTTACTTTATTATGTATATGTTTATAATTATAGCATTTTTTTTAAACTATTTCATTGCATTTTGAGTGTACTAATTTTCCTTTTACTTTTACACACGGTGTCTACTTCTCTTCTTTTCTTCAACTTTCTTGTCGCAGGTATGCTGGAAGTGATTTCATTAGAAATAAACATCAC
The DNA here is from genome assembly GCA_929112965.1 of Mythimna albipuncta. Lineage (NCBI taxonomy): Eukaryota > Metazoa > Arthropoda > Insecta > Lepidoptera > Noctuidae > Mythimna > Mythimna albipuncta. The sequence continues at coordinate 9,199,037 of OV815973.1, forward strand.
CTTTGTACTATTTTTTCTGTTTCCTTCCTCTTTTCTTAATAGTTAAATAAATAAATAAGAGACTTACCGCCCCATGATTATGGCGTACCCAAACAATAGGCATGTGTATTTTGGCCTTTACAATATCCAATTTGAGGGAACATACTTATTGCTGACTTAATAACTCGGACATTACGGCACATTACCGAGGAAAGTAGCCTTCGTGACCGATGTCGAATAAAATGTTCTTTATTACGCAAGAGAACAAGGAGCGTAATGTAGGGCAATGAGAATTAATTTTCACTAGAGCTAACTTGAAAGGCAGTCAAACTTGATCGTTGTAAAATATATCGAGCCACCAAAGCCGGCTAGGACATTATACAAAATTTAAATACCTTAAAAAATGGTCTGGCTAGGGTAATTTATGACTTTGGATTCGAAGGTAAAATTGTAAAGCCTTTAAAAATATAATTTGGGCGAATGAAAAATTGGACCTTGTTTTATTCAAAGTCAAGATTAATTCTTTGCGTGACTTTACAGAAGTTGGTTGAACAAACGTTGTTTGGTTTTTCTAAGCCTTTGTTTAATTTTATTTTAAAAATTCTTTGAGATTCTGAGTATTGACTTACCTTGGCATAAATACTCGTAGCAAGGCGGTGGTCGGTTTCCAATTTTAACTAGATGCAGTTAAAAACCAATATTTTACCATCTGACCTCCATACCCCAGTAATTGAGTAACTTGATACGCTTTTGAGCAGTGGTGTTCCAGTGGTAACGGCGCCGACTTACGCGTTGTAGGTCGCGGGTTCTAAGCCAGGCACAAAATCATCATTATCATTTCAGCTGAAAGACGTCCACTCTTGGACATAGGTTCCCCCCAAGTGTCGCCACAATTAACGGTTTTGTGCGTCTTGCATCCGTTGGATTCCCGCATCTTTTATTTTTTAAGCCAGGCTGTTACTTTGTGTAATTTATTTCATTACCACTGCTCTCAAAACGATGAAGGAAAAGATAGGAAGGAACAAAAAATCTGAAGATATGTGGCATTCACATATCCGAAATGGACTCTATTTCCCGCCCGCCCAAAGGCGTGATGTCATTTGGATGATTTTTACCCACTGAAACAAAAAAAAGGCATAGACCTATCCATTGCTCTTTGGATAACTTTAAACCTTCTGATGAGACCATGTTCTTGATTCTTATATGTAGTATAATACGTTTTGTCTTCTTCTGTATTTAGTTACAGTTAAAAGATTTTTAGCAGGTTTATAAAAAACTTGGCAAGTGCGAGTGAGACTCGCGCCCTGTGGGTTTCGTACAAAGTTACCTATGTAAATAGTTCAATTCCGGAATGGAGTCTCGGAAGATTTATAGGAATCACAAAAAAAAAAAATGAGACGTAACAACAAATTTCAATTTCAATTTTACAGCAGTGGTGGTCGAGTGGTAACGGCCCCGACTTACAAGATGTAGGTCACGGGTTCAAACTCAGCCAGGCGCATTACTTTGTGTAATTTATTTCATCACTAATGCTTTCAAAACGGTGAAGGAAAACATTGTGAGGAAACCGACATGTCCTAGAACCAAAAAAATCGAAGACATGTGACATCTACCAACCTGCACTGGGCCCGCGTGGTAGATTACGGCCAATTCCCTCTCCTAGAAAGGAGACCTGAGTCCCAACAGTGGGAACATTATAAGGCCGACTATGCTATGCTATGCTAACAACAAATTTACAGTTTTCAGATTTATTCCATCACTATCTTTGCTAGAAGTTCCTTTCTGAGAAACTTATCAACCAGCTCAACTCTCACTCACCGTCAACTTTTGAGAGGCCAAGAACTTTCACCATCCATTCTAAACTACTTACTAAACCAATGTAAACTGAGCTTAAGTTATGTGACGTCAGTTCGGTATGTGCGAGATAAAATCATAGCTTTGTTCCTGTCAGAGATCCGATGCTTGGGACTCGGGGTAGGATAAATGTATGGAGACCGTGATTTGAATTTTTTAAGCTGTGTAAGACTTAATTTTATGTTGGTTTGGAAAATATATACGATGATTTTGGTGTTTGATAGTTGATTAATAATTATCAACAGTAGGTAAATCAAATTATTTGCTATTTTGAAAGTCTATTGACCATTGTTCGTAATAATGCAAGTAATACTTTGGTTTAACAAAAAAGCGAAATTTATTGAATAAAACAGACTGATATAGAACTTTATAGAACTAAGAATTACTAATAAAGTACCTTCCTATCGAAGGAAAGTTTAGGTAACTTCTGAAAGTACTGGTCCTATTACCAACATTTTTTCGACGATAGTAAGCTGTTATATTCCAGAGTCACATATAGGGTATATTTTAAGCATGTGGGCGAAGCCGCGGGCAAAAGTTAGCAGGTTTATAGGTTGCACTGGATCCTATCCTGAAATCTATTATGTTCACTCTCTTTAACTCATAGGTTTGCTGGGAAAAAACTCATTGCTGGGTTAACCTCGCCTTTGTACGTGAATTGTTTGTATCACCGTGTATTTTGTATGTTTTTTATGTACAGTAAAGAATTAAAAAATTAAGAATGTTAAACGATATGATTCGTTTCAGTTTAAACATATTTTGGTATCTAAGACAAAATTACAACTGTTTAAGTTCCTTAAATGATATTATATCGGAAGATGGAAGTTTAAACAACCCAGTAAGCCACGATTAATCAATAGAAATCCCTATTTAAGATTGTAAGGAGCAAATCAAAGTTTGTTTTTAAGTAGATTTGGAAGCCGTTTTTGCACTTGAGAAGGCTTTAGATAAGAAAGGACTGATGTTGATGTATTACGTATTAGTTTGATGATACATTGCGATTAAGTAATAAAAGCTACATGCGTTAATCTTCAAAGTTAAGCAATACTTGGTGAGGTCGGTTTGTGGATGGGTACCCATCCATTACATATCATAACTTCTCTTTACCCATATCTTGTTATACCTTTGTATCCCATTTGTAGCTTTTTATTGGTCAAAAATCTGAGATCACGGTCCTTACCATGACGTATTTGAGTTTCAAGTGTGTGTGCGAGAAAGAGATGGAGCTCTACACCCCATACATTCCATATAGCTCTTTCCCTTTTACAATTCGGTTTGGGTCGTCAAATTGATCGCGTTAAATAGTTCGTGTGGCGTGGTGGAAGCCAGATATCTAGTTGCTTCATGTCAAATACTGGTGTCAATGTGCACCCAGTTAGATTGGAAGTCGACTCCAATGTGTTTAGGTAAAGGCGAGGAAGATTGATTTGGTCATAATTTTTAAAAGGAAATTATAACAAGGATATCCACAGGAGCACCAAGGTTACCGACATAGCTCGAAGAATCGCCAAACTTAAATGGCAATAGGCAGGGCAAATTCAGTGAAACGTCCAAATGTTCGAGCTGACGACTTTCTTATTTGAAGTTCTGAGGTCCTCTTATTTGCCAATCACATTCACATGCCCTTAAGATACACACATAACTTCCATACACATACTCGTCATACCTCAAGTATTGTGCAAACTGTTTACACAATTAGCCAGATATATACGCGTGTTAGATTACTCAGTTTATCATATTAGCAAGGTAATAATGCTCTCTAACAATTTGCATAGTTGGAATGTCATTCTGACATAGATGGATAGGTATAGTACTTACTTGTTACCATAATATATTGTATGGCTCGTTTAGCTTTTGTAGGCGACTTTGCCTGTCTGTGTGTTGAAAATAAACGAAGTAATCAAATCTATAATACAATAAAACCGGCCAAGTGCGAGTCGGACTCGCCCATAAAGGGTTCCGTAGCAGCAAGTAACATAATATAAAAGTTCTTGTAATGTGTTGTAACTTTGATCGATGTTTTAATAATAGTGTATTTTTTTCGATTTATGACGCCTTAAAAAAAAACTACTTACTAGATTTCGTTCAAACCAATTTTCGTTGGTAGTTTTTATAGTAATGTACATCATATATTTTTTTTAGTTTTATCATTCTCTTATTTTAGAAGTTAGAGGGGGGGACACACATTTTACCACTTTGGTAAGTGTCTCTCGCGCAAACTATTCAGTTTAGAAAAAAATGATATTAGAAACCTCAGTATCATTTTTGAAGACCTATCCATAGATACCCCACACGCATGGGTTCGACGAAAAAAAAATCTTTGAGTTTCAGTTCTAAGTATGGGGACCCCCAAAATTTATTGCTTTTTTTCTATTTTTATGTAAAAATCTTAATGCGGTTCACAGAATACATCTACTTACAAAGTTTCAACAGTATAGCTCTTATAGTTTCGGAAAAAAGTGGCTATGACATACGGACGGACAGACAGACAGACAGACAGACCGACATGACGAATCTATAAGGGTTCCGTTTTGTACCATTTGGCTGCGGAACCCTAAAAATGAATCGCTAAATGTGTTGCTAAGCGCAAATCTCGAGAACAGCTGAACCGATTTCGCTAATTCTATTTTTGTTGTGTTTGTTACTGTGAGGAGAAAAAAAATTATAGTAGCGTAGGGTAAAGTAGGGTAGAGTAAGGTAAAGTAGGGTAGAGTAGGGTAAAGTAGGGTAGAGTAGGGTAAAGTAGGGTAGATTATGTTAGAGTAGGGTCGAGTAAAGTAGAGTACGGAGAGGTAGGGTAGAATAGGGTACAGTAGGGTAAATTAGGGTAGAGTAGGGTAGAGCGGGAGCGAAGCCACCGGCAAAAGCAAGAAATTAATAAAAAATAGGTATAAAATGAATTCATCGAATGTATGGTTGGGTCATATATACCAATAATCAAACAGATGGCATCCAACTCCCCGTACACGTGCACACTGACTGCGTAGACACAAGAAACGAAGGGGCAAGGTTTTAACTGCAGCTTAAGAAGCTCGAAAGCTTCACATATTTACTTTAAAAATACGCGCGTTTTGAAATATTGCAGGTCACAATGACCCAACCTGGCTGGCGCCGGGTCAATCTTCCTCTCCTTGCGTCGTATTTGTCAATGCTGAGAGTCTTGCTTCATCAATTTAACTTTTATGATATTCCTCCATCTGTTTCTGTCTCTGGCAGTGAGAAGGGCATTGTATTGATGATTTTAATATAATTGTTAATTTTCTATCTGTATGACAGGAATTCCTGGAACATTACAACAAAATGTAAAATAAACACAAAATATTAGTAATTATTTTGCTTGAAAGAAAAAGAGCCATCAATATGGAATAACGAAAAGTCTATCAATTAAAGTTTGTTATACATTTCCCAGAAACTAGGAATTAAATTTAACAATGTTGTAATAATGTATTTCACCTACATTGTAACCATTGTTTTTTATCCTATACAAAAAGTATAATATTACGAGTACATCAGTGTTTGAAAATATGTGAAAGTTAAATAGGATATAGTCTTCGTTATCTACGTTAGGTTAGGTTATTTTAATATTAATTCTCCTTTTATATAAAAAGGAGAATTTGACTGACTGACATATTAAGGCACAGCTATTTAGGCTGTGCGTACTGGGACTACAAAATTAAAAATAATAAAATAAATTTAATTAAATTTATTATGTAAATTTAATTAATAATTTAATTATTAACCTTATGTAAATTAATTAATTACGCCTTATGTAAAATTTACATAAGGCGTAATTAATTAATTTTACAAGCTTTTATTTAGTTTTACCTGTCCCGATGCCTGTCTGTCATCAAATCTTGCAAATTAAATTTGATCCACTTCCCGGTTACCGATTGAGCTGAAATTTTGCATGTATGTGTAAATCAGATGACAATACAAAATTTTTATGACATGGAGCTGATCTGATAATGGAACCGGAAGGTGGCCGTAGGAACTCTGTAATTAAACGGTACAACCCCATCGAGTTTGGGCTCGTATGATTTGTCTTGACGAGTATTAATTATACAGATATACTGAAATATAAAAAGTTGCTATGAAAAAAAGATTTTCATTATAAACTTGTTTATGACATAAGCGAGCACTAAAAGAGGGTTTTCCAACATTCAAGCCCTAAAAGGACGAAACGAGGGTCCAATATTTGTATTGAAAAACCTACTTTCACATAGGCGAAGCCGCTGGTAGAAGCTGTATTATTATTTACTAGCTTTTGCCCGTGCCTTCGCCCCCGTACATAAAATATAGCCACTTAGGAATGTCTCATAGTCACTTATGTATGTCACTTAGGAATAAAGCTACTTCCTAACGTTGAAAAAAAATTAGCAATCCTACCAATATTTTCAGAAATTACCTCCTACTAACAAAAAACTAAACTTTTCCTTAATATTATATTTGGGTAGATGATCTAGCTTAGTTATCAAGGCCTCGAGTGGTTTAAGTAACCAGGTTTTCTTAACAACAAGTCTATTTTATTATCCTTTTGTAAGGAAAATCAATACCGTTTGTTATAAGATTTCTGTTTTCTTCGTGAGCATGATTAGGTAAAGGTAAATTTTGTAATATTTATGGCTTGCTTTTATCCGTGGTTAGGCTCCCGTGTTGCAGGATAAAAAGTAGCTTTTGAAGCTTAGCCTTGGTGCAGATTATGATGATGAGATGTTTAGAACTGCGGGATTGAGAGGAGTCACCGCGACCCGGGAACACAAAAAGCAACTGAAGAGTGGGGTTTAGTCAGTAAAAGTCTGACATTTACTCACGCTTTACCTAGAGAAGAAGTAGCATAAATCAACGCACAGCTAGAACTACTGGGACTAAGAATGGCAAATTTTCACAAAATTTCCTTTTATGATTGTTAATTAACATACTCATAGAGCGCCAACAAACGGAATTATTCTTTAGTGCGACGAATCCTGTCAAACAAAAAACAATTGATACACGTTTTTTTGTTTTGCCGTGAAAAAATTGTCGTTTGAATCTCGTTTGAAATAAAATATTCATTAAGCAAAAAATACATTATTAATTCGAGATCAGACCCGTTTACAATGATGTATGCGAGCATTATGAGAAGATTTTTCAAAATTCTAACGGGTGAATTTTGAAAAATCTTCTTATGTGCAGTGGATAAAACAGGAGTTCAATGTTTGGAAAAAACTACTTTCACGCAAGCGAAGCCGCTGGCAGATGCTAGTCATACACTAATTTGAAGGCAAAAAGTTGCGGTAGGTACCATCTTCAGCAACAGAAATCAAATAAAAAATGCCGATAAAGTTATTGAGTTATTTGAAGACTGTTATTTATGCTTCTTAATTTAATAAACTAAAATTTGTTTACCAGACAGTGAGTACGAAAATAAATTGAACTTCAAAAGGAATTTTATATTATGACTTTCCATTTAATTCAATCAAGAAATATTTTTCCATAAAAAGCCATATTGTAGTATGTATTTTTCTACCGGTAAATAATCAATTATTCCTAATCTAATTATTGCTTCCGGAGGAGCAGGAAACAGACTCCAGTAGATCAAAGATAACAATCTTTGATCTACTGGAGTATGTTTCCTACCAGCTACATACCTACTAGCAATCATTCGATCTTGACTTAAAAAGGTAGATTACTTTTAGGCAAATGTGACCGATGACCTGGTGAAGGTGGCAGGAAACCGATGGATGTGGCACGCGCAGGAACGTTCGATGTGGCGACGCTTGGGGGAGGCCTATGTCCAATAGTGGACGTGTATCGGCTGAAATGATGATAATGATGATGATGAAGTGTGCTCCAGCGTCGACCTTATTAACTATTACCATCAGGTAAGATAGTAGTCAAGCACGATCCTCTAAATTAATAATATAAATAAAAAAAATCTAGACACACGGTAGAGTAACAGCAAAGTTAGTAAAGTAAAAGGACGAAGTACCAGTCATGGAAAGTTGGCAAGTTGGAACACACTGCACTAAATTATAGTTAAGTAAGTACCAAGATTCAAGTAGGTGGGAAAAGCTGTCAAGTCACACTGTTGAGTAACGTAACATTTTGTTTTGTAAAACAATTGAAGGATTCTATACATGTTTAGGGCTAAGGCGTTAAGTCTGTCTTTGTATCTTTGTGTTGCATGAAGTTTTAATAATAATAATAATATTTATTGCGAGTAACAATGAGACTTATTTAGTGTTAGTAATAATAAAACAAACTTACAACTCTCTCTCAACTCTTAATAAATATTTTATTTTAAACTTTGGTAGAACTTGGTTCGCAGTTAGATAACACCTCTGTATATTATATTAAAAGCAAAGTCCTGAGTCGCTCATTGATTTACCAACGCCCAGTCGCTGACGCTGAGTTTTCTATAGAGATTTCTTTACGATGTTTACTAAAAATAAGAAAGGATTATTATAAATTACTTTCCTAAGGGGACGAAATTAGAGACAACAGTTTGTAAAGACATATTTTCTTTATTTCTTTATATAAATGTACGTGAGCGATGCTGCTGAAGAAGTCAGGTTTTTTTATAAACGTAACAATTACAGAGAACTTGATATTTTTCCACATTCATATTTTGGTTGAGTTTATTTTGCCTCCCCAATTTTGATTTAGCGTGCCTAAATTTATTCATCAAGGTTAAAAAGATGTTTACGTAGGTAATAATATACATTGTGTGTTCAACCATATGCTTTATTCATAATAATTATTTGTGAGGTTACACGTGGAACATTCTTCCTTTATAATAGGTACGTAGTTCAAAAGGTTCCCGTACAGGCTTCGATCAAAATAAAAGCCCGGGTATCACCATTATGTGGATCATCAGGAGGACACAATAGGGCTTACGGTGAGTCCTGGTTAGACTGAGTGCCGCCTTGTCCTCGTGGGGGTGATCGGTGGCGGCGACCTCTGGTGCCGGGTCCTATTACAGGCCATGGTCCGGAGCGTGGAAGACAGCAACCTCACACCCCAGCCCTGGGATCCTGACCCCGATTTCCAACCACCGTTGAAGTGGGCTTGTAGATGATGAGCAATGGGTAGCTCCCCGTCCAGCTTTTCGGCAACCATCGGGGCCGAGCCCGAAACTGTTCCAAGTGTGCTTCAAAGAGATGTCAGTAAAACCGTAGGAGTTGAGCAGGGCGGACCCACTCCTATGTCCCTTCTTTGCCTTACGTCGCAAGAACTCGGGGTCCCTTTCGGCCCTGCTGGGGCCCTACCGTTTTGCTAACTTCTCTTTGAGGCACGCGTCAGGCTCGGCTCGGGCGGTTACTGAATAGCCGAGGCGCGCTTGGAACATTTCGCGCCGTCGACGACTCGGGTTCAATCTGGACGATTACCGGACGGCCTGCTCCCGCAACCTTAAGTGGTAAATAGGTATAGTTATCGGCACGAATATTGAGCGCTCGGTGTCAGAGTGGGGATCGCTTTGCGCATTTCATACATTGGCGAGTCAATCGTCGTCGTTATTAGATACATGCAGCAAGCGCAGGTAACGAATCACGAGTGACGTCTATGACACGATGGAGCGGCGAACCAAGCACTGACATTCCCCGCCCCCGCGTCTCACGTCGCACCACTAAAGAGACCGAATATTTGACCTCTGTGCAGATAACTATGTTATGACTTTTTTTTTGTGTACGGAACAACTGAACAATTTTAACGCTTCGAGCGTTACCAATGAACCCAGGACCATGCTCAGCGAAAACGTTTACAACCACTAGACCAAAAACCAGCTATGTTTAGTGAATTAACATTTAAATTGTTTTTGTCCTATCATTTGCATTACAAAGATTACAGACTGCCATGGAAGTGACGTCACAATAAATAACGAGACATGGGTTATCTTCTCATGCTGACGTTTTACGTGAAAAGTTATGGTAATGAGAGGTATTGTTTACATGAATTCGGAGTTTAAGAACGCGAAATGGCTGGTAAAATAATAAAGCGAGATAATATCTTACGAAGGACGACGTCATCAAGGTCTACCGCGGCGAAGGTGGTGTGATGATCTGATACCAAGACAGAAAGGTAGAAAAGGAAGAAGAAATGGGAGGCCTTTACACAGCAGTGGGATACAATATAAGCTAGTAGAAATGCCTTTAGGGCTATACTTAAGCTGCACTGGTGGTATAGTATGACTGGCATGTTCGTTGAAAATAGAGTTACTGATTTTTACGGACTTATGAAGAGATTCAAAGCGTCTTTCCTGGCTCGATAATACTCACACATAATAACATTAAATTTAATAATAATTTCCTGTAATAATTTGCTGTGAGTACTTAGACGTTAGTTCATTTTAATAATGTAATAAATTCAATAATTTATCTTATTTCATTTATTTATTACTAGCTTCGCCAGAAAATCGTCCGTGTGAATGTTGGTTACTGCGAAAGTGAAGTCGAAGATGGATAAAATGTAACTTATGTCCATTCTTGTAGTACGATCTTGCTCCACATCAAACATCACAATTGGTCCAGTAGTTAAGCCGTGAAACAAACAGACAGATTTACTTTCACATGTGTAGTATTAGTATGGAATGATGTAACGATTTAATTTAATAATGTTTTTATAAGTTCATGCCAAAAATAAATGATAAATAATATCTTACTAATATTATCCCGTGATAACATTGCCTTGAGATAATTTTAAACGTGAACGAAGTAACTGGCAAAAGCACGTTCATTTAAAACCGTAGAATTACATCCCGCTAAAGAAAACTAGATCAAAGAAGACTCCTTTGGCTTCATAATTCAGCGTTCTCTGTGCTTGTACATAAAATATTTATTCTAACGGTACGTAAAGTATTTTTGATTGTACAATATAGAACTTGGAGGGTTTCAGGAGCGACGATACTTTAATAAGTTACGATACTATATTTTGTTACTAAATTATCTTGCACTTAATTAGCTTGCTTTTGTGTGACGAATAAACGTTTTTCTTTCTTTCTTTATTTCTTTCTATCCATCCGTATTTCTTTTTTTTACCAGCTATTGGTAATTTTAATCTGATACAAAGATATCCAACATGCACGCTTTGGGCGCGAAAACGTTTTGGGAACACATTCATTGTGCGTGCAGCTAGGGAGTGGAATTCCTTGCCAGTGTCTGTATTTCCTGATAGCTACAACCCGGGAAGCTTTAAGTCGAGAGTGAATAGGTTTCTTCTAGGTAAGCGCATTCCATCGTCGCTTTCAATCAGGTGAGATAGCGGTAAAGCGCGAACCTATCTAAAATAAAAAAAAAAAAGACGGGTTGCACTCCGGGAGTGCCGGCAGAAGTGAAAACTTGATTATTAACGTTGAGCATGTTTGATATTTTGGAATAGTTAGGGAATAATTTTGCACCAATTGCTTTATCAGTATAAAAGTACTATCATTTATGTGGTAGAATACAATATTCATTTATTGCGCTATCGTACACAAACATGACAATTTATATTACATTAAAAATTTAACACTTTAAAACTATTACAATTATTTTACATTAAAAAGCTTATCTCTCCGAAAAATCAACGTCGCCCATTGACTTATATTCTAGTGATAGACAGGTCCTTTCATAGAAAAGATTTGTCAAAATATTGAAAAGTTAAAACGAAAATCTGCTGCAGCGCTACATTGGCATTATGTCGTCTAACAGAACTATTAAAATATAAAGCGCTGATAGCTTTTAGAGGATAATTTTTTCACGACCAAAACGTCTTAAGCGCCATGAATTTCGAAGTACTTACGCGTTTAGTTCAACATAGTGTAATGACAAGTTATCCATATAGATTTTTATACCGCAGAAGTGACATAGTTTTTGCCTACAATACTTCACATTACAATAAAACTCTCTTTAAAAATTTTACCAATAGTCCATGTTAGTGTAAATTCAGAAAAATACGTCTAATAATTAGTGAATTCAAAATCGTGTAAAATAATGAAACCATTGAACCACCAGAAAATGATGGTCAGGACTGCGCTGCTAATATTTAGTAACAAAACAAACAACAACTATAACTATAGCGTAATCAGCTTTTTAATGTTCCCACTGCTGGGACTCAAGCCTTCTCTCTAGGAGAGGGAATGGGCCGTAAACCACCACGCTGGCCCAGTGCAAAATCAAAATCAAAATCAAAGCATTTATTTCAAATAGACCATTTACAGGCACTTTTGAATAGTCAAATGTCGGTCAGTCCAAGAAAAGTGAAGGTAAAGTGCGGGTTGGTGAATGTCACATGTCTTTGAAATATGCTGGTTTTCTTATGATGTTTTCCTTCACCTTTTTGAGAGCAATGGGGATGAAATAAATTACATAAAAAACTAAAACTTTTTTTAAATCTATTTTCAACTTTATTTTTCGGGGCGAATCAAAAATTGATTCGGAGTCAGAAATTTGCACTTGGTTTAATGATGTAGGGGAAAGCTATAAATGTTTTAAAGGCACATTCTGAAGGAATAGCATTACTGCAAGGAATAACCGACTCATTAGAAAACGTTTTCCAGCTTTAGTATCATCAGTTTAAAAGTGTGAAGAGCAGATAAAAGGATATTTTGTAGGAAGCCACGTGTTGTCACGTCTATCCTCTTAAGATATTTTATCAATTTTTCTATTTTCGGCTGACCAGAGTGAACAAACTTGAAATAATTATAATTATAGTTTATGAAGGACGAAATCTCAATAACAGTAATGATCACTTAGTGATGTATCACTTATATTACACATATGACTACAAATTCAACTGAACCTGAGTTTTTACAGTATCGCAAAACAGACGTATTCATATTTATTGAATTTGACGGAATTCATTGGTACCTATTATTTATACAAAAAAAATATTAAACAGAATATTTAAAAAAAAAAACCAACGGAATAAAACATCATGCAAATTCGTGTTCACTAAATCAGTTGTAGGTAAAAAACCCGGTTTTTGTGGGATGGAACATCTGCATGTTTTAGTCTATGATTGTAAAATGGAAAATCTTTTAAATAAAATAATATAATTTCTAACATACTATTACGAAATTTGAAGCAATTAAATTGCTTGAATAATCAATTATTTTATTTTCATGACTACTGAATTATTATTTACGTCCCAAATTCACTTTCTTTTGAATTTATAAGCTCCGCTCTCAACTGTATGAACGTCAAAATTGCACTAAAGTCATCAATGTCAATTTGCCTAGAATTCAGTGCAAAGGATTCGTTTGAAGTGAGTGTTCAGCACGCCCTATCTAGTACTTAGATATCGATGACGTCGCCGTCTTACGCTTTTTCGATCAGGTCACGTGTCCTGACGCGAGTTTAAGATTTTATACCCATTACAGAAAAAGTGCTCAACGCCGCTAAAGAAGTTTTCACTTCAAAAAAGATGCTCTAGGCTCCAAGAAACTTCGAAGTAGTTACATTAAACCTGGAACGCAAAGGAACACAGATGAGTTTTAGTCAATAAATTCTGATATTCCCTCTCTCTCAAAGCAAGGATGCTAGTTAGTGGTAACAAGTACTATTGCTTAGCACAAGGTCCTGTCTAATCCCGGGGTCGAGCAAAGACGTCTAGTTTTTCCTTACTGAATTTTTCAATAACACTGTGATGTTATGGTCAATGATAGAGCAAGCTTGACTAGGGTTACCTCCATTCGTTATTGACTTTAAAACTCTCAGGTTATAGCTATCAATTCTACTCCTATGTTGTACGAACAATCAAATATATGTTCTCAAAAAGTTTTGCCTGACAAACAAAAGCAATCGGAGTCTAAATACGTACCTTATTGATAGCAAGACGGTGGAATCATGTTACTTAATTTTGAAACAGATTTCTTCAATCTATTGAGCTGAAATATTATACACGTTTAATTTGAATGACAAGACATGGTTAGCTAAGTGACGTCTTTCTAAATCCAATATAACGTCTAAGCATTCCCGCACACGGGCCTCAATAAAACGCCGCCACAAAAAAACGCTAGAAGCGGCCACAAAATAAAAAAGCTAGAAGCGGCCGCAAGCGTGCTCCATCGTCGGCCACATCATCGCTTACCATCAGGTGAGATTGTGGTCAAACGCGAGCCTATCCATTATAAAAAAAAAAAAACAGCTGAAGCGCGCGACACCTCTTATGTCCGGAGAACTTTGAAGCCACTTCAAGCGTTTTTTTGTGGCGGCACTGCCGCACTCGAACCACAAAAAAGGCCGCCTCAAAAAGAAGCTTGAAGCGGCGTTTTTTTGTGGCCCGTGTGCGGGGACAGTAAGGCGGCACACCCAAGATAGGGTATCAAATAAATAGGCTTGATGGCAATAGGCTAACAACACATTTATTTCTTAGCCATTACTGTCTCATCGCTGGGCAAAAGCCTCCTCTACATCCTTCCAGACATTCTTTTGTTGCTGTCCACATTCTCAAACCAGTCCTCGTAGCAATGGGTAGCTCGCTGTCCGGCCGTCCGGTAACTGTCCGGACCGAGCCCAAGTTGTCGACGGCGCACACTGTTCTCGCGCGCCTCAAAGAGTTGTCAGCAACTGCAGGGGCCCAGCCGGGTCGAAGCCTACTGGGGCCGGGGTTATCTGAAAGGGAACTCGAGCCCCGGTATGAAGGCTAGAAGGAACGGGGTGGGCTTTTAGTCAATAAGAGTTCAGACTCTTACTGACTAAAAGCCCATAGTGTCAGCACTATCTCCCGCTCCGCCCAAGAGCGGGGGTTGTCATTGGATGATTTTTCCCAATATAAAAAAAATCCTCGTGGATTGCATCTAGATCTTAATACCTCTTAATAGTCTAGCCTCGATGGCACGTTCCTTCTGCAGAAACTCACTGCGTGGCGGCGTTTGCCGAGCTGTCAGCTGCATGCGACACATCTATCTTGATAAAATGTTTGCGCACTATTACAGGTACTCTGCCAAATCCTTCAGGAATCACAGACGAGAATTTAAGTTTAAAAACCTACATTTGAATACAACTACAACATAAATTCTCATTCCATTTTCCTTTTTAAGGAAATATTTTATTCATTGTAGCGATGCCAAAAACCAGTCAGTTCCAACCGACCTTTTAAAAAAAGCTTATGACGTACAGATTTACAACAAGCCGATTCTTTCAGTACGATTTCAAAAATGTTGGCACACTATTCTAGGAAATATGTGTATGCATTTAAAACGATGCACAGTTGAACGCCTCTTCCGTTCATATTTCAAAAATTAAAACAAGCTGGCTGCCAGTAATATTTTTTGTACTGTGTCTTATTATTTAAGCGATCTTGAACATTAAACGACTGTTATTTAGTATTAAAATTCATTATATTTGATAATCCCATTTTCAACACAGAGATAAAACTAAAAATAAGATGGAATTAACTAAAATCCCAGTGGCGTAGTTTTCGTGGTAATATTGCTCGTAGCCGCGTAGCAGGTGTCTACGAAAGGCTACGGCGTAGACCCTTTGCATATTCCACTATCTTTAATTTTCAGGTAACGAGGTTTATCTAATGGTTATAACATTGAAGTAGCAGACTCTGTTGTGTAATATTATGATAGTAAATAAAGAAAAATCTTCTGTGTGTAGTAAAAACAGAGTTTGTGAAAGTAATTGGTGTGTAACCAAAAATAACAACCAATTAAATTACTTTCCTCGAGCATGTTTGTTTTCTTTTAACTTGGAATCCATTGTAGATACTTTCCCATAGCCATCAGTACCTAATGTAGAATGGGCTGATGTCCAGTTTGTGGAATTGACTGTTGAAAATTCATAACAGTGGCCAAATCATCGCATTTATTTTGTGACCGCCCCAGCGTCTTATTCTTTATTGTACACAAAAAAAAAATTACAATGAAAAAAAAAACAGGACATTTGATGTAAGTAGGTACATAGGCGAGCTTAACCCATAACTGGGTTTTCTTACAGCAAACCATGTGATATAAAATAAAATTTTGCATTTGAGGAACCTTGAAAATGTACAACAAAAGAAAAAAAAATACATATAAATTGAATTTAAATTAAGCCCCAGCGTCATATGGGTGAATAATACTAGAATTATACATCATCATCATTTAAGTCGAAAGATGTCCACTGTTTGACATAGGCCTCCCCCAAGCGTCGACACAACGACGCATCCCGTGCGTCTCACATCCACCGCATTCCCGCGACTTACACCATTATTATATACCGAAACAAATCATGAATCACTCAGTCTATTGGAGAAAACCTAATAAAAATTCATTATAAAGTTCTTGAGATTGTCACCAATAGACTGACATTGGAGGAAATTTTGTTTTATTCTATCAACATCATCATAATTTTGGACAAAAAACGTCCACTGGGTACAAGCCTTCTCCAAGTATCTCCATAACAACCGGTTCTGTACGTCTCACTTCTATCAGATTCCCACGGTCCTCACTAGGGATTCAATTCCACCTTGTGAAAGGCCTTCCAACGCTGGTCCGATACATAATCATCACTCCAGAAGGTCGAAGCCTACTGGGGCCAGGGTTATCTGAAAGGGAACTCGAGCCCCGGTATGAAGGCTAGAAGGAACGGGGTGGGTCTTTTAGTCAGTAAGAGTCTGATACTATCTCCCGGTCCGCCCAAGAGCGGAGGTTGTCGTTGGATGATTTTTCCCACCATAAAAAAAATCACTACAGAACATTTTGTCCGTTTTATTCTATTTAACCTTTCAATCGTGGAAATTACAGACACAATAGAAAGACAATAGATGCGTGAACGTCGGCGTTTGCTTGGGGTTAATGAATTAAAAAAGGGATTTTTTT
Organism: Mythimna albipuncta; assembly: GCA_929112965.1. NCBI lineage: Eukaryota > Metazoa > Arthropoda > Insecta > Lepidoptera > Noctuidae > Mythimna > Mythimna albipuncta. The sequence goes on from OV815973.1 coordinate 9,215,634, forward strand.
TCCTCTACAATTAGGATTTAATTTTGAATAAAATAAAACCACGAAAAGTAATTATAAATTGTTCGTTTAATGATATTCCTTAATACTTATTTATTTACATTATTCCGCGGCACGTGCCTATCATTAAAACAATACCTACCTAAGTACATGTTAGCGATTACCACTAATTTACCAGTAATATGTACATAACATTCTTCCTAAAACTAAATAACGCTTATATTAACATAATTTAGGAACACGTCAAAACTAAAAAAAAAAAACGTAATTGCTAAAATGACATTTTATATTTTAAAAAGATATACACAGGCATGAATGACAGAGACGGAGCGCTACAGAATTAATATTCTTTCTCTTTCTACGCCATCTTTTCGGCCAGGTCTTATCATGACGTTCTAAAATGTCAAGTGTGCGAGTGAGAAAGTGGGAAGGAGATATAACTGTATCATGAAAAATCACGAAGTTATAAGCATGTTATGATACCTGGTTGTCCGCACAAATACATGGTCACTAGGCCATCCGGGTGACTAAGGGGTTGTTTTGCTCCCGCACTAACTGTTCGCTGGCGCCTAATGCCAGCTATTTCTAAACCATCCATAATCAGGTTTTGCATATATTAAAAATAATGTTAAAAAGCTCCATTCCTTTAACAGTTTAATTCAGGTCGTCAAATGGATCGCTTTAAAAGCTCGTGGTAGAGCCTTCAGTTCAGTTTATATTCCAATATTATGAGACACGAAAGGGTAATAAATATTTATTTGCATAAAGGGTGTTGTCCCTTTTCGACCGCGATATTGACCCAAATTATATTAGAGCGTGTAACCCATCGGGACTTCGTTACCTTAGATTTTATTATATGATGTTATTTCAAACCTACTATTAGGTTACGTGATATTTTGATAGTTTTATTATATTATTTATGAAAATGTGAGGACGAAAATCCTTGACCTGTATACTGTAATAATTCATTCGAAATGTAATATTTGGTATGAGGCGGATTATGAGTAGCGTAATTTATATTCAAGTAAAAAAAAAATAACTTACGTTACCATATGCCACAAACAGATCTTTCGCATAAAAAAAACATTTAGCGTAAATCACGCGACTCAAAAAACGTTACCAACAATTCACAAAAATACATACATTCGGTCACACACTTACGAATTTTCAATCGGAAAACCGCACTAAAGTTGCATAGTCACTTAGGCCACTGGAAACAGAACTTGGCGAAATGGGGTTTTATAGACACGTCAGATGCCTAATTCAAGTGCAGTGCCCAAGTGCCCATGTTCACAATATGAGCCACACGTTAGAGTGCCCCAAGTGCCCATACACCTGCACTTTGGAGTACTTAATGAGTGCCAACGATGCAGTTAACGTCGCCATCTACTAGGCCTGAACTATTTAAGAAACCATCGACTCGAAAAGAAGGTGTATATTTTTATGATTTTTTAATCTTATTTATCTCTTATTAGTTTTCAATGTATCTTTTTAAATGTTATGTTTTGTGCGTATGTTTTTTAATATTTTTTTTTGGGTTCCGTACCCAAGGTGTAAAACGCTATTACTAAAACTCCGCTGTCATATCGTCTGTCTGTCTATACGTCTATCACCAGGCTGCATATATCTCATGAACCGTGATAGTAAGACAGTTAATTAAAATTTCCATAATAGTGTGTTAATATTGCCGCTGCTATAGCGGCAATATTAACAGACTATTCGACTGCCCTGTTGGTCTAGTGGTTAGTGGCCCTGACTGCTATACCGCAGGTCGTGGGTTCGATTCCCACGCAGAACAAATGTTTATGTGATGAGCATTGTTCTGTGTCTGGGTGTAATTTATCTATAATATGTGTGTATTTAGAAATATATAAGTATGTTAATCAGTTGTCTAGGTACCCATAACACAAGCCCTGCTTAGCTTGGGACTAGACGGCGTTGTGTGATAGTTAAAAAAAAGTATTAGTGATATTATGTACTGCATCAGGTAGTTAATAGAAATAACAAATACTAGAAAACTGAATTAAATATATATTTAAGGGGGCTCTAATGCAACAAATGTCATTTTCTTGCCGTTTTTTGCTACGGACGATATATCCTTTATGTGCGAGTCGGACTCGCATTTTGACGGCATTTTATTTTTGCAATAATTAATCGTAAGATCTAAAATAAAGAATGTTATTATTATTCATTTAAAGTCAAACAATTTTAAAATTATGTTGACTAAAATAACAAACTCTAAATTAACAAACGTCTCGCCTCAGAGCTTATAAGTGCGGTAAAGAGAGTGACTCCTCATAAACTCAGTATTTATGCAGTAAGTTTGCACTTACTTTTCTACACAAGTTAGCTTAAGCGATACTTAAGACATGTCTAGCTTTACTTAGACTGCTTTTGAGCTACGCTTATGTTATGTTTAGCGTTTCACTACTGGGATATCTGGTTTTATTCTATGTCAAGACTGTATACTGTTATGTAACTGTTGAACATAAATGTAAGGAAATGATAGCGAGTATATAAAAACCGGCAAAGTGCGAGTTAGACTACCATACCATTATCTATACAACATTAGATACCATAATTATATAGTCAAAAAAATCATGTTTGGTGAACGGAAGCCCCTTAAATAACTATTTTACTTTAATTTAATTATTTTTTTCTGCCATTTTTATATTTTATATATTTTTAGCCGAAATCGGAAAAAAATCACGTTTGTTGTGTATAATCCCAACTTAAATATTCATATTTTTTTCTGTTGTTAGTATTTTCTGTTATAGCAACAGAAACACAATCTCTGAAAATTTCAGCTGGTAGCTGTCACGGTTCATGAGCCCGGTGATAAATAGACAAACAGTGGAGTCTTAGTGGTAGGGATTCCCATTTTTACTCTTTGAAAAACCAATGTCTCATAGACAAAATACAAACAAATTGATATATGTACTCGACTGAATATAATTTGAGGTCAATGATCAACGAAATATTCTGAAAAGTTTCATGGAAAAAGCTATAATAAATATGATAATTTAGTGCCAAACATTAAATTATTCGTGTACCCACAACCCGTCTTCCGACTCGTTAAACAGATGTAAATACTTAGTTAAGTTGACTTGTTCATGTCTCTAGCTATCTGACTAGTGAGTCCAGAGTGCCTAACGGCCCGTTCATGATCTAGGTGCTGTAAGCGGTAGCTAAGCGCGGGGTGGCGAGCGGTAAGGACAAAAGAATGAAAATGTTTGAAAAACGCCACGAGACGCTGAACATAGTGTCGCACGTGCCCGCCTACCGAAGCCACTCCACTTGTCGCGCCACTCGCTGCTAAGACCAGGTTCGTCACCAGTACCCCTAGCCAAGTTGAAGCTGCAATCATTAACGCTAGTAGAAAACTTCGAATGTACGAGAATGACGTCATCTCGACGCTCAGTTACGTGGTCAGAACAAAAGAATCGGGGTTGTGGCCAATTCATGGCGTATGACGCAAGAGGAACGGTTGTAACTTGGCTAGGCGGGCAGGCCGTGCGAGTTTGTTTTACGTTAACACAATAGACACGTTTATGACGTCCGGCGTTTTGATTGGCCCCCTCCAAGTTTTTAACCAATCAGAGAGCGAAACACATAAACGCAATCACAACTCGCACTCAGCGCCCAAATCTAAATAGGTAAGGTTCTTCATATTTTTTATGACACAAACTAGTGATTGACTGCGATTCTGCCTTGTAATATACGGGTATACGACCGAAATGCTCGGACGTTGGCACCTACAGTGTTAAATCGTTTCTCTCTCGATTTAAAACGACAAATAGAACGATATTTAAAAAAACTTTCAGCACAAGCCTTTCAGTAATTAGCAGAGCAAGCGAGCCGACGTTAATGTGACAAATATAAATAATAAAATACAAGTAACATAGCTTCTCATTAAAAAATTAAATGGTTTAAAAACAATTTCAGGGACAGCCATCCTCTTCCGCAAACTAGCGAAACTTTGTCCACTTACTAATTGTTACTCTATTACTATGTACAGTTTATTTATACAATTATTTGATATGCTTTAGTATGATTATTATACTTGTGTAATACATGGAAGATGTCGGTAAACCATTACAATTATGTTAGGCCTATTTTTATAACACTCTCCTTTTTACATAAATAAATAAATGTGAAATCTTTTCAGTACAGTTTGAGTAGTTTATTTAGGCAAAATAAATAAACAAGTTCTAATTAAAAATATGTTAGGAACGCATGAAAAAGTTGTAAAATGCATCGCAAACGGTCCGTCATAAATTTTTGCGTTACTGTGATACAAAATTTTCAATTCTTAGATTGCGTCATAATTTTTGCGCTGATGCGTCGCAACACACTGTTGAACGTTAGGCATTGTACAGACAAAACGTATTATCGGCCGCTGACTGTGAGCAGACGTTACGCAGGTTATCGTATTTGTTCTATATTAACTTCTTGTTCACACCAAAGCGACTATACACTATTGCTTAGTTGTCGCTGACTCTCTGTGACCGATTATCGTATTACGCGTAGCAAGACTACTCTTTTGTTCACACAAGTATTATATATATATACGCATTCTATGCTATGGCGTACTGTCGGTTTGGTGAGAACACATACTGCAGACTGAGTCTACATTCACACTGATGCTGACAGTGGATATACTCACAGTCGGCGGCAGACGATACGCCTGGTGTGAACGATGCCTAACCCTTCCAAAAATGTACAGACGAGTTCTAAATATCTCAATGGTACAAAAATCACAATTCATTTGTGTAAAAGCTAACTTAATAACTGAAAACATTCATAAAAACTTTCCCCATCAGTTCTTGTGTTCAAAACACCGTTAAATTCATACTAATTTATTGTATTTGTACATTACGCTAACCACAAGCTTACCCGAAAATGTAATTGTGAAAACAGTAATATACCATTCTGTTTTAGAGTTATTAGTAACTTTATGAAATAACAAAACTTTATTGAGGGTAGAGAATAAAGGTAAAGGCAATTGTACAAAAAAAACTGAAACGTGAGTTATTGACCTTTACTTAATGGAAACAAAAACAAAATAATATTGTGTGTTAATTCTCAAAAACAAAATGGCGCAAGTTATGCGATTATATTTACAAGCCATTCTCGGGTAGGCTGTCCGTAGTTAAATATACTTATATATTCCATCACAATAATTTCGAAACACTAATAACCTGGTAACTATTTACACTTGTAACGTTTTTACATGCCCCTAAAATATAACTTATTTAAATTAATGTGTTTGGAATATTTTCATAGTTTTCAACTAGATTATTTTATATTACATAGCCATTGCCAATGACAAATACAAATCAGGTTACTTGGAAACTTCTGTGAAGATGTTTTTGTCTATTCAAGAAAGATTTACATGCCACTGAACTGTATATGAAGATAACTAATTAATATTGCTTTATAGCAATTTGAGTAGGAATCATAACTGGGTACCTAGATAGACGATTATAATAATATAGTTATTTATACAAAAACTTCTGTCTTTCTTTACACAATTCAATGTCATGCAAAACGATTGTATTGTTTAGCAATTTGCATTTCGAAATTCAAGCAAAACTATGTAATCAAACTATAAAATGTAGCCAACTCATTCCTATAATACTAAATTGACACTGATTCTCCGTGTAATCAAGATAACTTATCATCTTGCACCCTGTGTTACAATTAGAAAATTCCTGCTAATTAAAACGAACATATTAAAACTACTAAAAATAATATATTTTAGATATGGCAGCACTGACATAAGTGCGAGAGTAGGGAGTGAGGCTTGATAGCGGCTTGTTGCTGCGGATTCGGCAGTTGGAAGCCAGTTGTTGTCGAGTACAGACTGCTCGATCACATTCTGCATTGTGTCTATAAATAAAAATAGTTTGTGATATCTTGCTGTTTGTAATGAATTATACATTTATTAAAGAAAGTATATCATGTGATTTACAAGAGCGTGAAGTTAAAAATATTAAAACAAACATTAAAATTGACGAAAAAAAATATTCAATTATTGACATTGTATTTGTCGATAAACATTTAAGTACATTCAAGTCGTCAATTCCAATTTAAAGAAAAATATTATAAACATTTATAAGAAGAAAATTCGTTTGATTCGTTACGTTGCTCATTGACTTGGAAATTATTAAGCCGATAGGGTCTTTTGAGAGTGTTATTGCTACTTACCATATGTTGTGACATCTGGCGTGTAGAACTTTTGCTCAGCTGGTTGAAGTGGCACGACAAACCCTGGGAATTATTATTTTATTAGTTCAGGTGAATAAAATGGAGCCTACCGAATAATTATCACCAGAGGTCAGAATTAAGTACCTAGAGTTATTCAGGTACAATAATACAAATATATAATAATAAAAACCTCAGAGACAAATAACACAAATAAAATAAAGATATACAATTTTATTAATATTATTTTATTAATATACCATTTTTATTAGTATTTTTCGTTGAAAAAGATCTCTCTACTTCAATTGAGATGTAATTAACCAATTTATACACCTCGTCATTAATGAAGGAATGCTATGTTTCTGATAATGTCATAAATAAAAACTATTCTTTAAAATAATCTCAGGCATATCCACTTTATTCTTTTGCTGTATGAAATCGAAATAAGTACTTAAATATAGTTATTAGCACGAATATTGAGCGCTGGCTTCAAGTTGTTCAGAAATCAAATATTTGGTCTCTTTAGTGGTGCGACGTGAGTCGCGGGAGTGGGGAATGTCAATGATTGGCTCGCCAATGTATGGAATGCGCAAAGCGATCCCCACTCTGACGCCGAGCGCTCAATATTCGTGCCGATAGCTATAACTCTACCTAATTCCGACTTTTGATTATGACCAAGAGATGGTTGGTACTTTTCTTTTGTACATCAGATTTTTGTTAGGTTTCTTTGTCCACGCGGTAGTTAATCCTCTCTTTGAGGAGTGCAATAATTCCCATTGTGATATCTCTTTATGAATCGACGGTGCGTTGTGTTCGTAAAAAGAGATGTAAGCAAAATGGAAGGGACTCACTAGGACTGATGCCTAACACGGATTAAAATGTAAGGTGTGCGAGTGAGAAAAAATGATAGAGCTATACTCTCTATTTAGGGTGGCCCTTTAACAGTTAAGTTTAGGTCGGCTAATGGATCGTGTTAAGAGCTCGTGGTATGATGACTCGCTCGGCGTCAGGGTTACTAGAATGTAAATTGGCTCTAAATAAACTAGTGCACCTCTCCATCAACGATTGCATCACTGCTTACCATCAGGTGGGATCGCAGTCAAGCACTAGTTTATATAAATAAATAAAAAAATGTGCGAAAGAGTTACCGCGGCCAATAGGTAAATGAAGGAACACAGTACGGTTTTACTCAGTAAAAGTCAACCACTTCTCGCTCCACCTAGAGCGGGAGAATTTATTTGAAAATTTACCACCTCAAAAAAAAAGTAAGTATTTATAACATCTTGGTAAGGATAACGTACGTAGAGTGTGAATAAGAAAATCGAAGTTTTTGACGTTAAAAAGAAACTTAAATTCATTTACAGACAAAACTATAGTGGATTAAGTTTTTATTCCTGTTCGTTTAAGGCTTAAAATTCTGGTTGCTCGGATAAATCGCCGATAGCCAAAGCGGGCTCACAAGTCGAACAAAAAAACTTTTGCTGCGTCGCCTTTTAGGTACATGCAGCGCTCAGTTTTTTCTTATCGGACCCATAAATTACTGAATGGATTATGACAAATGATTTTTTTCTACGATTCATCTCAATGACGTCAGCAAAATTGTGAAAAATCGTCAATTTGAATGCGGTGATAGAAATAAATGCACATCGGAGTTGAATTATCATAATTTCTTTTTGTTCATCACGTTTCTATAAACGGTATTATATTCTTTATTTATTTATGTATCTTTTATTGTACACCAAAATAATAAATTACATATTTGAGCTTTATATTTAGAACATACAATTGGCGGCCTTATCGCTTTTCGCTCTTTGTGAATGATATTCCATTAAAAATATTTTGTTAGAAAAGATTTCTAGGTTAATGATAATAGCAGTGACAATATTAAATTGTTGAATGACTGGTGGAAATCTTATTTGTTTTTGATCTATGATAGACTAATTATTTAAATAAATAAATATGGAATGTGAACTCATGTAACGATAGCCTTGTCAGCTAATGGCTACGGTTACAAACTCCGACCAGCTAAAGCAAATAGTAAAAAAATAAAGGTCAAAGATCGCACGGTATACGAGGTGACTAATGGGACGATACCAAATAGAATTTGATGAAGAAAATAAGTTCTAAATTAATTGAGATGAGAGCAGAAAGCTGAGACTAGACAAAATGCAAAACGAATTTATCAAAAGATGAAAAAATAAAGAAGAAAGAAGAAAAAAAGAAAGTCGCATGCAATGGCACGGTATATATACACAGCATATCCTTAGATGAAATGACGACCATCCAGCTAAAAAGGCCCTAAGTATCCACCACGAGTATCCCCGATCGACCACGAAGAAGAGAATGACCACTCTCAACCTGGTGGTCAAATATGCAAAAATATATCCAGCAAGCGATTCTAAGTGCACAGATAAACCAAAACAGAGTTTCCTGGCGCAAACATACAAGGTGACCTGACCTCAGCTTAACTGGGAATAGGGTTGGACAAAGAATAAGAGCAGTCACGCATGTTTCGCCAGAAAGATTAGCCTAAGGCATTAAGTCCGCCTTTGTACATTTGTGTTGTATGAAGTTTTAATCCAAACTAATATCCAAACTAATATTATAAATGCGAAAGTAACTCTGTCTGTCTGTCTGTCTGTCTTTGCTTCACGCTTAAACTACTGAACCGATTTGTGCGAAATTTGGTACAGACATAGTTTGGAACTTGAGAAAGGACATAGGATAGTTTTTATTGCAAAAAAATAAAATTTATTCTGGACATACAGCGCCATCTATTGGTCAAGAGTCGGCATCAATTCAGTACTGAAATTTCCGGAAGTCACTATTCCATGCGAACGAAGTCGCGGGCAAAAGCTAGTAAATAAATAAATTAGCTAATGGTTTTAATTTGGAATTTAATTATTTTAAGGTTTTATTAATTTGTTTGTTTATATTTGTAATTGAATTGTTCAGCAAAACTTGGATACGAGTTAAAAAATAAGTAAAGATATCGTTAACTTACGTGGCGGTGGCTCCGTTGTCGTGGGCGCCGGTGTCGTTGTCGTTGTTGTTGTCGTTGTGCTCGTTGTTGTTGTGGTTGTCGTTGTTGTTGTAATCTTTATTTCTGTTAAATAAACATTATATTTACAACTATTTGGTGGGGTCACTGAACCAGTGTTCGATTTTCGGATAAATTCTAGCATTATAAACTATTAACAGCTGAAAGGACCACTATGTGGAAGTCCTGTCACTGCCAAGAGGTGTTGTATAAGATCTCATAGAAAATGGTGGGACAAGCTAGACAGGCCACTGTTCTGATCTAGCTCCGAATTACAGTGGGCTTGCGAATGACGGGCAATGGAAAGCTCGCCGTCCGAAAAAAACCCGTGTAGTATTCTACGCGCGCAGGGCCGATAATCACGAATTTCTGAAAAGTAAACCCACGGTCCTAAAATGCAAAGGAATAATAATAATAATATAATAGTAATAATAAAATTCTTTATTGTCATAATTATAAGGTTGATACAATTCATGAAGCCTCTGGCTCCCGAACTAGGCACGCCTGTATGTCAGGAGTCAACGCCCTCTCAATTTTATTTAGACTCAATTTAATTCTAATTCTTATTAACAAAATTTATTTTATAATATTATATTGTAGTATGACATATTATGCAAATTTGAAAATTTGAGTAATAAATTACTTATTATAAAACTAATTATCTAACGAACTAAAAATAGTAAGTAAATTAAAATAATAATAATAATTAAATCCTACGCTAATTACAACTAACTAAAATATGGCGTCAAAAAACTCTTCCACATCGCTGTCGACTGGTAATGTGCCCAAAAGGCTGGCGGCATTGCCACGCTGTATGGCAATGCTTATCCTCTGTCCGAGGTAAAAGCCGGCCCTTGGGTCACGCGAAGTGTATTTTTTTAGTTGTGTATGTAAAAAGTTAAGTTGTAACTAAAAATGATGAACGCAAAGAACACAAATGTGATTTTAGTAAGTAAACGTCTAACACCCGGTCCACTCTAGAGCGGGAGAAGTCGTTGGATGATTTCTCAAACCAATAATACGCATTAGATCATAAAAACTGTAAGTTATAAAGGCAAACCAGTAACCTATTGGTTAGTGAACAGTAAGCTGAATAAAAATAAAAAAGAACTCTGCCTTTTCTAATATACACGGACAAAGTCTTCTACAGTTTGCGTCGTGCAAGGCAAACTTTTGCCGATACAATTCCGTTTAAAAAAGTTAACCGCATAGTGAAGTCTGCGGTCAATAGTTTAACGTTTCATTGGCGGCAGTTAAATTAACTGACGAGCATTTTTTTACTTGTTACAATATTTAATTTCATTCCACCAAACCAAACCAACCTATACGTAAAGTTACGTATAGGCGTTTTCAATAAACGAAATTTCATTATAACAATTTTAATGGCGTAGAATTTTATATTTGAAAATTCAAGTGAGTCTTGTTAGCGCCTTTTTGTTCATGATTGCAGGACCAATTTATTAAACAATGAATGAAACTGTAAAATAAACATTATTAATAGTTATTGGGGCCGAAAGATTCTAGAGTGGCGACCGCTCATCGGAAAATGCAGTGTTGGAAGACCTCTAGATATTAAAGTATCTTACCATAAAGTCGTAAAGTTCCTTCAGCTTTGCCCATAGTGTTGGTAGCCACGCAGGTATATGTACCAACATCTTCGGGTTCAAATTGCGAGACAACGAGGATCGTTCGTAGTTGATATGAGGACAGACGTTCTTCTGATATCTCATGTTTTCCCCTGCAACAAAATATATTAGTTAGTTGGGGATTATGCTGAATTATGTACCTATCTAGTAAACCTAGAGAACGAGTGTAAGAACAAAGAGGAATCTTTTTATAATTTGGGAGTGCTAAACCCGGAGTCAGCATATTGGGGCTTGAGTTCCCTTTTGGGATAACCCTGGCCACAGTAGGTTTCGACCCGGCTGGGCCCCTGCTGTTGCTGACAACTCCCTGTGGCGCGCGGGAACAGTGCGCGCCGTCGACGACTTGGACTTGGTCCGGACAGTTACCGGACGGCCGGACAGCGAGCTACCCATTGCTCCCTGTCTGCAAGCCCGCGCCTACGGTGGCCGGATGATAGCTATAACCTGGGAATCTTTAAATTCAAGAGTGAATAGGTTACTTCTTGGTAAACGTGCTTCATCGTCAACCACATTATCAATTTCATCAGGTCAGAAAGTGACCAAGCGCGAGCCTACCAACAATAAAAAAAAATTGCGTGGCACATGCCCTAAATCATAATCCAAAAGATTTAAAAGGACATTCATGATAGTCTTTTTTTTTTAAAGTCACCAAATAATTTCTTCTATTAGGGTCTAAACAGACGGACTGTATTTCAACTGCAATCCAACTGCAAATTGCAGTTTAAGTGCAGTTTAAATGCAGTTGACACGACTGCAATAGAACTGCAAACACGACTGCAATAGAACTGCAAACGGTTGGGTATGGTGCAGTTCGGATGCAGTCGGTGTGCAGTTCACACGACTGCAATCGGACTGCACGTTTGGTTTGCAGTTCTATTGCAGTCGTGTCAACTGCATTCAAACTGCACTTAAACTGCAATTAGCGGTTGGATTGGAGTTGAAATACGGTCCGTCTGTTTAGACCCTTAAAGATTCTTTCACACTGAGTGAGAGTCAGTGTTAAGCTTTTACTTACTAAAGTCTAACCGTATTCTTTTACGTTCCAGGGCCGTAGGGACTACTACTGTCGAGTCCCGTTACTCAGGTTGTCAGCTCGTTGAGATACGCCTGGAACACGAAGCTCCTCCGATCCAGGTCTTACCAGGCCTACTTTTTGAACTGCGAGCTACCTACTGCTCACCGTCCCCAAGCCCGCGGCTACAGTGGCCAAAAATTGCGCAGCGACTTCCAACGCCCAGTCCATCCAGTCCAGCTTCAAGTTTGATAGATAAGCGTTGTGTAAGCTGTGAGCAGGCGTACACCAAACGTATAAGATGAAAACGCGTATATGAAGCTACACGTCCGTGGAAAGTAGATCTAACTAATCCAATGATTGTTAAAATGAAAGCTTTTGACTGTATGTTAGGTACGGGAATAATCTACTTGTCTTTCCTAAATCCTTTCAACGTTTCAAATAGGAGGTTTTCAATTTAATTGTGTTGTTTTTTGTTAGTTCGATCGGGTTTAAGTTTTCCTTTTTTTTTTTATTCGGAAGGTTATTTTGGAATGTGAATTGGATCGGATTTTTTTTTAACACTGTCTAACTAAATAACTTCGTAACGTTGATCATAGACATTTCATTATAAATATTGTTAGTTAGTATTTACTATACAGATAAACCTACGTACCTACCTAGAAATTCTCGTCTGGCCAATAACTATAATACTTACACCTACTATGTAGTCACACGGCAGCGTGTCAGCCAAGTTCGCAAAGCAAATGTTGACACACCCAGCTGTGGTTTAAATTTCACGAGCTATGTGTCACTTTCGACCCCACTATAACTTTTGGTTTACTTGACCAACACATAAGTTATTATGAATGTCTTGATCTTTTTCTGATTATTATATTCTAAATTTCAAAAAAACCTCTCACTAAAATACCATTAAGACGACAAAGTTATAGATGTGGTTATTTTCAAAAATTATGTATGGACTGGTAAATAAGATTACTTTTAGACTCGGTATTGGCATAATTGAACAATAAAATTTCTCTAAATAACCGGACTTTGAGAAAACTTGGCTATTTTTCTTTTTATAAACGAAACACTTGTAGACGACTTGGCATTTTATTACATTCATGTATTGGATAGTACAATAATTAAGTGTAATAAAGCCTTAATTGGAACTTAATTTTAATCAAAATGGTCTGAGTTCGTGGAAATATTAATGTGCTTTTATGTCGGTTGAGTTCTCGGTAAGTTCATGAACAGTAATCAACGGTCTATAATGAAACTGGGCAATTATTGTCAGGAGGCATCGAATGATATAATGAGAAATTGAGGAACCTTATTATCATGGTAGGTAAAGACGGCGATGCGACAGCACAATAAGCACGGTGGTTAAATAACTGGCTGCTTCGTATTATGCTGCAGGTTCGATTCGGTTCACAAATAGTTATATGGCCTACAGATAGATCTGGATGTGGTAAAAAGTATGTGAGTTTATTTTTGTGAACGCAACTGCGATACAAGAGAATCTTAATCAGAATCGGAAATCAAATGCTAGCGAAGAAGACGAGACCAAGTACCAGGGAACGGAAATTGTCACGGTCACGCCCCAAACACAACTTCAACTACCAGCAAGGGTAAGCGTGGGCTTGCGTATAACAAGCAATGGGTAGTTCCCCGTCCAGCCGTCCATTAATATTTCAGGTCGAACTTGAGTGGTCGATGGTAGGCCAGTAGGGCCACGAGGATTTACAGAAAAGTGCTCTATTACACAGTGCTAGTGCAGTGCAATGCTATGTGTGGTTTTAATCAGCTCACTTCACTCTAGAGTGGAGAAGTTATGAGATAACTTCCCATCTCAAAAAAAAAAAATGCTAACAGAGCAAACCACGCAATAATAGTAATATTCTAAACATCAATAATAAAACATTTCAGCTATAAGACTTACAATAAGAGTCTGCAGACTTCGAGAATTAACGACGTCATAAAATGAGACCGACTCAGTGATTATTACACAAAATAATGAACTAATTTGTCTAATTACTTTACGTTAGATGTTTTAACTAATTTAATAAGGATCTCGCAAAAGCTGAGAAAGATAAAGATGTGAATTATTTTGATTTAATTTCTCAGTCGTTTATTTAATTAGAATTTGAGGATGGTGAAGGTGGATTTCATGAAAAAGATTGAGGTAATTTAAACGCAGAGCAGCTATGGGAATAATAAGGTGAAAAAGAGAGAAAGAAGATGTTTCTTCTCACTATCTGACGCATTACAACGCCTACGATGATACTGTGACGTATAACGAGTGTGTCTTACATTACTATAAAGAAGTAAAAGGTCACCGTAAGCACAACTTTATTTTCCCCTTCCCAATATTCCATATAATTGTAATTTAAACTGACTGATAGGGAAAGAAACAACCATATCCACGGATAAAAAAGTTATTCTGTTTTATTGAGCTCTAAAAAATGGTTTCTGAACATTAAAATCTGTCTTTAAATAAAAAAAAATCTCTTTTTGCCTTGGTGACGTCATCACGCGTGAACGGTTGGATCAATTTTAATAAATCTTTTTTTTTTTGTTATTTCGGGACAAGTTTCTTATGAAGTAAATTAAGAAAGTTGCGCAAAGAAAAAGGAAAATTTAAAAAACTACGATGCCTATTTAATCTTTGCGCGTTTGATTATTCATAGCTAAGACAAGACGTCTGACGAGTCAGCTAATCTACACTAATATTATAAAGAGGTAAAGTTGGTTTATTTGTTTGTAAATCTGAAATTAATTCATCGATAGAAAGCTGCTTTAATTTCGACTGACATAGGCTATATGTTATGTTCGCGAGTGAAACCGCGGGCAAAAGCTAGTAACACATAAAATTGCAAACAACAGCTTAACTAAAGATATACCTAGCGTCAGATAGTTGTATCTGTGCTATCAAAAGGCAATAATCATTTTAATATACAGTAATGACTTATAAAAGACATAAATATTGGCAATTTTACGGCATTTCGGAGTAAAACCAGGAACAGATGTGCGAAGGGGGCACGAGATAATGGCAGAATGTTCGCGAAGTTAGTCGGCATTCGTTAATACTTTTAACGGGAGTTTTACTGGTACGATTGATATTGGCAACTTTTTCTTTTTCCTGTTGTAGGTGTTAAATCCTTTAGATTTTATCTTTGTTTGGAGCTGGGGGAATGGGAAGGAACCAAATAAGGTTATTTGGTGCCAATTTTAACATACGTTACTCGTACAGTTTAAGAGTATTTACGATTTCCTCTGTTTCTGTTACCACGAAACCAAACATACCATTACGTCTTGTCATATTTATTAGTTTGGTCTCACGCTGAGTTCAGTAAAATAATATTAATTTTTCAAAATCGAAAATCTGGCTCATTATCTATGTTAGTACATATACACAATATATTACCAAATACACTGTTTTGTATCACATAATTATGTTTCAGTATTTATTTTCAAGATGCTGTTGTTACCACTAAGCAATTTCGTAAGCAGCGACGCACTCTTTTTGCGTATGACAGAAAAACATCTCCGAAGCCTCATCAGAAAAAAACTTACTTGGGTTTCAATAAAATTTGTTAAACATTTCAAACAAACATATAAGTTTTTTTAACCAGCTAATTGCAATGGTATACCAAGTTTTCTTTTTTTAAATTATGGATAGAGTCTGTGTAATAAGTTAAACGACTTGGGTAATTATTAGGATTTAATTAAATCTGATGCAGTCAACACTTGTTCAATAATCAAGGTTGATTAAGGGATAGAGATCATTGTTAACTAACAGAAGAACCTTATAAAAAGTATAGAATATAAGTATTTTTTAAATGATTAAATATTACACAAAATTCCCAAGTCGGATGACTTATTAGACAGACTATAGCTCTAAGCTCGCGTTTGCGTCGCGTGGCCTACGATGAAAGAGACTTGCCTAGAAGCAATCTATTTACTCTTGATTTAAAAACTCCTGGGTTATAGCTATATAGTTTCTGGAAAGTCAAACATAAAGTAACTCTTTTTTTCTAATTAGTTTTTGAAGCATCACAAGTTATATAAAATGTAATTTTGCAGTGTGGCTATTTAATTCGTTGATGACTGATACTCCACTCACCCAGATAATATCATTTCTTCTCCACTTTTGAGCCAGTAATGTATGGCTTGAGGGTAGGCTTCCACAAAACACTCCAGCCTGGCTTGCGACCCTGTTGGCACGCCAATCACTTTGGTGGCCACTAATGTAGAAGGAGGAACTGCGGACAAGTTTTTAATTTAATAAATCTTTTTAATAATCTACTATATTTTTAGAACAGTGGTGGCCGAGTGGTAACGGCCCCGATTTACGAGTGGTAAGGCGCATAACTTTATGTAATTTATTTCATCACCACTGCTTTCAAAATGGTGCAGGAAAACATCGTAAGGAAACCGGCACGTCCTAGAACCAAAATTTCGAAGACACGTTACATTTATCAACACAACCCGCGCGGTGAGTCACAGCCCTTCTGATTCCCAGCATTGGTAATATCAAAAGTCTAATTATTACTTTATACGTTCCTACTATTTATTTCCAAAAATAAAGATATTTAAAGTCTACTGTGAGATATAAACACATATTTCAGCATCAAGTTTTTGCGTCTGTTATTATTTCATCGTTACTTTGTGTGAAGTGAAAATGAGCATTTCAGCAAAATTATCACTTAATATTTCCAAGTATTATACTAGATTTTCGGCTAACCAGTGTTTCTTCTTTAAATTGGCTATTTTTGGACCAATTTGTAAAGTTTTTACGTCCTTGCCCTATGTCATTGATAGGGTAAAATAGTAGACAAAAGCAAAAATAGCGCCTGTTTCAAATTTATATTACGCTTTTTAAAAACTTTCTAAATAAACACGATCACGTATAGAGGATTTAGTTGACCTAATTGGCGGAATAATTGGGCCGATGCAGTATTAACGAAGTTTACAACTTTTTGCATCGTTAAAACTGCGAAATAATGCGCTTAGCATCGAGTCTATGCAGGATGCTAAATAAACTATTGATCACTGACTGAAACTAACTCGTTTTTAATGGGCTGTTAGTCTGAATGTTAGATAAAATATAATGAAAGTTCTGGTTCGCATTAAAATTCAATTTAGAAATTGCTTATTATACCAAGTATACTTAACGCAGAAAACCATGAATTTGGATGTGTTTGGTTAGCTGATGAGACTACGAGAACGTACTATAGTCTTCCTGGCTGCACAAAATCATTGTAATGAGGGTTTATCACCCACTTTTTCATTTATTTATATTTTAAATGGGAAATTATCAAACGTCTTCTCCCGCTCCGAGTGGAGCTGGAAGTCGAGTGGAATGTCAGACATTTATTGACTAAAACTAGGTAATTTCATTATGCTACTCTAAATATTGGTATATTAGCCTATAATGTTTTGACTTCTGGGAGCCTTCATAGGAGTTCCACTTTGTGACCCAACCCGCTGTGCCCAGTACATGCTGGTGGATGCCGCATCGCATATTTTTTTCGGTTCTATAACATATCCAATGACGGTTTCCTTTACTGATTTGAGGGCTGACAATTGACGTTGGTACAGTAAATGCTAATGAGTCAATCTATACTAATAATCACGCCTTAAATGTATTACTTACAAGTAACACTAAGCATAATCCTCTTGCTGACTGACGGCGGGACGTCATTGGACGCGATGCAGAGGTACGCACCCATTTGTCGACGTTCCACCTTCGACAGATTCAGGCTTGGGCCCATGAACATGTCCACTGCAAACAAAGAGAAACGAATCAATTGTTGAAACTCCTTCTTGGCGTAATTTCTTTAAAAAAAAAAAAACGTAAAACCAGCAAAATATCTGAAATGGGAAGACCTGCATTGTAATCTTTTATTTCATTATGTATCATCATCAAGAGACAAAACGAAAATAACCATAAAGGAATTGATTTTGGCTTTCATACGCCAAACATCTATAAAGAAAATCAAAAACATTCTACTGCATTATATTTGACAAAAATAAATGGCAATAATAGAGAGGCCAACAAAACACACTCGGAAATGAGACACCGACTGCGCTGACAAAGAGAAATTAAAGTAATCGCGGCGAACACAAAGAGATGCGCTTCGTTGACGCCGCAAATCGAAACCGGGACACAGAGAAGCACAGAAGGTTCGTTCTTTATAAAGAGCGAAAATACAAGCACTTTTTAATGGTACCCATAAACTAGTGCTTGACTGCAATCCCACCTGATGGTAAGCAGTAATGCAATCGTTGGTGTTGAATCGCATTAGTTTATTACGAGCCTATTCACTCTAGCTTTGATGACACCTAAATTATAATCGAACGGAAAGACCGCCGATACGCGGTAAAAACAATGAGGCAAAATATACAGAGTGGGTGAAATTTCTACGCAAAATTATTTTTCAAACAAAACACACTTTGACATTTGCGTTACATTTTTAGAATTCCCCGTAGCTTGATTTCATTGCGAGCGTCAAAATACATATATGCCATAAACGAAGTTATAACTTTAGTTAATAAATTTATTTAGGTATAACTTTAGCTAATTGAATATTAATTTAACTTGATACCTCCACGCATTCTCGGAAATAGGCTCTTGACAGATGGTCTGACGGGCAACAAAGGGTTCCGTTTTTGCATACTGAGGTACGGAACCCTATAAATTCTTTATATTGCCCCGAATTCATGGTTACAGGGCGTCAGTGTTCTTACTCTGCGTAAGCACACTTACATGGCATTTGTACGAGATCGTCGTACGTAAACGTGTTTTTATTCTTTGCATGAAGTTGACCTACTGTTTTATTCTGTGACTGAACTTTAATATTTTCGGTTCTTTGAAGAGGAAGATTATAAATTATATATTATGCATTAATTCCCGCTTGAGAGTTATTTAATATGCAATATGTTGAACGGTGTATCAAATTCATTTTCACTGGAATCTTATTCCGTGACCCGATGCCGACAAGTAAAGTGTTATGAATTCTTTAAAACGAGTAATAGAGCATTGAAAGCGGTAAAAGATACGCGTTAATCTGCTTGAACATTTTTCTAAACAACGTACATTGCCTTAATAATCTAATATCTTTATATAACAATTGCATCACTGCTTACTATCAGTTGGAATCACAGTCAAGGACTAGTTTATATAAAAAAGTCAGTTATATAAGTGTCATCCAGTAGGTATATTAAAACTCGTGTCACAATGTATGTAATCGAAGTCCTCTGAAACAGCTTGACCTATTTTGGCGGTGGTGTTATTTTATATACTCCAGGAGACAAGGGACTCTTCAAAAATTTTATAATTTATATGTCAAGACAACGTTTACTGGGTCAGATTATTTGTATAACACTGGCAACATCTGGACTATGTGACCAACATCATAAACAACAATTTGTGTTCTACGACTTTTAAAAAAAGATTATATTTTAGTACTTATATTCTTATATTATTTATTGTACATAACTATACAGATTATAAATAGGAAGAAAGCCGATGTACACAGGTGAGCTTAAATTAAAATTGGGTTTTCTTACAGCAAACCTTAATATCTCTACAAGAAATTTTATACTAAGGATAACTAAACATATGCACAACAAAAACCAAATTATCATAGATAATTAACTTACAAACTAAAATAATTTACATAGATATGTGGGCACACACAATACTTATAAACATACTACATAAATACAACAAATAAAACCTATTTATACGAGTATATATTATATGAGTCATGTTGACAGGAAATGTTCCTTGATCCTTCCCCTGAAGACGTCATCCGATTTTCATAATAAAAATATTTTAAGCGAATGTTCTAAATATTACAAAGTATTTGCGACGCAAGTGATTATACAATTGCAGATGCTTGATGTGCTTGCGTCGCGTCATACAGACGTACGTAGCAAATCACAAAGTTTAAATGTGTGTAAATGTATTATGTCTTGTAAGAAGTCATAGAACAAACGTTGTTTTTTATTATGTTGGTAATACAGTCCTACAAGGTTATTATTGTTTAACAAATAATTCTGTATAATAATATATATAATAATAATAATATTCCACAACTATCACACAACGCCGTCTAGTCCCAAGCTAAGCAGAGCTTGTGTTATGGGTACTAGACAACTGATAAACATACTTATATATTTCTAAATACATACATATTATAGGATAAATTACACCCAGACACAGAAAAAATGATTTTGCTCATCACACAAACATTTGTCCTGGGTGGGAATCGAACCCACGACCTTCAGCATAGCAGTCAGCGTCACTAACCACTAGATCAACAGGCCAGTCACAACAGGCAGTGTATAATAAAGTGATTGTAAAAAGCATTATGCAAAACCAAGTTAGCATTCCTTTTGTAAAACAAAGAGAAGAGAAGAAACTTTCAGTAGGTATAATAACATAATATGGAGAAGACAAACAGTTTATAGTAAAATGAAAAGTTGGTTCGCAAAAACTTTAAATCGGTCACTTTAGGAAGTTATACTTCCGCCCACTCGTTACTATGAGAACTGAAATATGTTGGAAACTTCTTTGAGAGAAAAGTTAAATGTTCGTAGAGCTATTTCATAAATACTGTCATGTTTTTTGTGTGTTCGTTTACTTATTTATGTAAGTAACTCAGTGTGACTTCACTTTTGATAAAGTATTTTCAGTTGGATTTTGGGTCAGGCAAATTGGCAAGGTTTTTTCAAGTATGATTTTTAGTAACACCCGGTAGCGACATATTAAAAAAAAAAGGTTTTTATAAACACCTGGACATGGAACAAGTTCTGTGAAATATTCGAACGAGTGACGGAATTATTGCATGCCAATAGAATGTTAGGCTATCCCATTTTTTTCATGTCACCTCTTTATTGAACATGCGTGTACAGATACTGGCACGGATCTTGAGCGCTGGTTTCAAGTTGCGCAGAAGTCAAATATTCGGTCTCTTTAGTGATTGGCTCACAGCGGCATCGTGTCATAGACATCACTCGTGATTCATTCCCTACACTTGCTGCATGAACGTCGATGATTGGCTCGCCAATGTCAGAATACGCAAAACGATCCCCACTCTGACGCCGAGCGCTCAAGATTCGTGTCGGTACCTGTATGCATACAATCTATGTGTTGGATTAAACAACAAGCTTATAAACCATGCCCACCTTGGCGATAATCGGGGAGGGCCCTTTTAAGACGTCGACATGTTCGATACTAATATGTAACTTCAACGGTCTGGACTAAGCGTTTCGCTTCATCGTTTATACCGCGTACGTCGAAGGACTGGAACAATTTGCCTGTTGCGTTATTAATTATTAGTCACCTATAATTTAGGTGTTTTCAGGGGTAGAATTAATAGGCTTTTAATAAACTAGTGCGCCTCACCATCAACTATTGCATCCCTGTTTACCATCAAGTGTGATTACAGTCAAGCACGGGTTTATATCAATTAAGAAAAAGGTAATTATGAGAACAAAAGAAAAACTGCGAAGAAGTGGGTACATAATACATTCTGTAGAAGTTTCAAGAAATAAAAAATAAAAATGTAAACGAAACATGTAATGGGAACGTGAAGAAAATAACATTTATAACTTGAAGAAAATACGTTGATCCTTTTACGACAAGGTAGAAAAATATTTCTGAATATATTTTTTTAATTGTTTGAAAGCTCCAATAATTAAGCTAACTTCAAGTTCTTTACGGGATTTATGTAGGCGATGACATGAAAAAGGCCTTCATTTTGTTATTATCCGTCCTCCGCGGTTTCACCCGCATCTTTGGTTATTGCTCCGTTCCTGTAGATCGTATCGTAATGATATGTACCTATAGCACTGCTCGATAAATGAGATCTATGTAACCTTTTTTTTTCATTCGTGCCAGCAGTTTTTGAGGTAAAGCGAGCAAGTGCAAACAAACAATTTAACGAACTTTTATTAGCTTTATAATATTTAAAAACATAAATCATTTTTTTTTGGTTAGTAAGAATTATCCAAATGACATCCCTGGCCCTTGGGCGGAAGATGCCTTGCCCAAGCGGAGCATACCTCTTCTGTATGCTCCACCGTGTCCTTTGGGAGTTCCGCACAGTGGCGAAATCCGGGCGTCGCTACCGTACGAATCCGGTACAGGAGCCTCCCGAACTTATCATGTCCGGTGAGAACCTGCATCATGCGGAAGGTGAGGATGCCGTGAGATCTTTCCAGCCACGCCTCAAAGAGGGGACTTACCCGCCATAATTGTGGCGTGCCCAGCACTGAGTTGCGATAGTCGCTGACGCCATTTCACCTTGAGATCCCGCCGGAGCTCTGTCCGCTATGCCGTGATCTGTTGCGGCAGCGGACTGTCGCCCTGGCGTTGTATCTTCACGCACAAATCGTGCATGAGTGCAAGGACTGTTGTCTCCAGATCCCATGGTGTTCGTATTACTCTTCACATAATCCATTATAAAAATAATTGGATGAAGCAAATAACTTAAAATATCAGAGGTAACTTGAACTAATACCCATAGGGATATCAATCACATTCACCCTTTTTGTAAAGATAAATCCCCGTAGATTTGCCAGAATAAACTAAGGGTTATCTCGAACGTAGAACCGGGTAGCAAAGGTTACTCGTGCAATTACAGCTCCCTAAACTTGACTCAAGAATTAACCCATTTTTTTTTAAGGTTGTCAGACTTTTACTGACTAAAACCCAATGCTGTTCCCTCTTTGCCTTCGTTCCAGGGCCCCGGGGTTCTCCTTCGCGTCACCTGGTTTGGACCCTGCTGGGCCCCTACGGTTGCGTTCATCTCCTTGAGGCACGCGTGTACGCGCCGCCGACGACTTATGATATTATACTTATGATATACGATATGGACGGTTACCGGACGGCCGGACGGCAACACAGAACCTATGAGTTGCATTGTCAATTATTTTGTAGAAGACAGACTGTTTCACATAATAGACACATAAACCACTTTACCCATACTTTTCCTAGTAGGTACTTGATGCGTCCTACCCAATATTCTTTCTAAGTTTAAGAAAGAATATTGGGTAGGGCCTTAGTAGTCCTGCGTTGAGCTACACGAGTACTGGCAAATGCTTACACTAACTGAACAGATCCACTCAAATCTGTGTGGTTCTTTCTTCAAAAGATCGTCTCAGACAATAACTGGCATGGTTCTCATATGATTTGAATATTATGTTTGCTGAATAAACTTTACAAGGGACTTTTACTATTGATTTTATTTCGGTGTTTCTTCTCAATGTAGTCACATGAGAATCACCAGCTTCATTTAGTTTATATTGACGTTTAAATGTGTATCAAATGATAAAATCTATGATTGACCTTAAATTAACTCCATCAACTGCATCAGACTACAAAGTGACTTATTTCGTTTTTAAGTGTTTTTTTTTTGTGGTCGGTATATTTTTACACTATAATTTTTTTTTTTGCTTAATAAATATTGTTTATCAATACCAAGGTGACGGTTTTAGGCTGCCTGTCCGCAGGAGTGGAGTGAGGCTGCGGAGCGGAGAAACGGAAAAATATTAACCAATAGAATTGCACAAAATCAGAGGAGCGGAGATTTTGATACCTTTCTGCGCTCCGCAGCCTCGCTCCTCTCCTGTGGACAGGCAGCCTAGAACGGGATAGTAAGAAAAAACAGCATACATATTTCAGTTGCTGTTAATAACCTCTTTTGCGAGAACAATTTTGAAGTCAGACCTAATTATTATTCCATTAAACCTAGATCAACGTGCCTTTGATATACTTATCAATTTCTACAAATCACAGGTGCTAAAACATGTGTCCTGACAGACATAATTTCCATTTAATCAAAGATAGCCGGTGCGGTCTCACGACAAGGGTTACAAATTCGCACCAACCCAGTCCCAATGGGTTTGATTTATGATAATGTCAGTACTTATGCCCAAGGAGTAGGTATAATGGCCCCCTATTCTAAGCTGTTTGACATTGTATTCTTAATACTGCAATTAATATGAAACTTCCAACATAATCTCAGTTCAAATATGATCTTAAATCGAGTTTCCTGACAGAGTTTGGCTTTAGAATTTATAAGGATTTTCACCCAAGTGTGCTTTGGTTCGGTGTGAGTTCTTTTGTTTTGTTAGGTATGCTGTGTTTATACAAAATGCCATCAAAGATATCTTGTAGAAAAACCAAGGCTTGCAACTTAGTTCTTCGAACGTAAGAAGTTGTGAGATGCATCGGGGGGATCCATCAAGTCGGTTAATTTATTCAGTTCGTACTTAAGGGACCTTGATGACCTAGATTAACTTGGCAATCGGGCTAAACAATTTAATATATATAGTTTTATACAAAATTAACTTATAGGGGATCGAAAATGGCCTGAACGGTTCCGAGATAAGAATGTTACAGCCATGCCACTTTTTTGCTTGCCTAGTGGGGGCACTACCTTGCCCCCTGATTGAACGTATTAAGAGGCTGCTTTTCCACTCGCCTATCGTCAACATTGAGCATGGTTTAAAAGCTTATTACTTCATCTAACGCAATCCAACGCGATGTTTAACGAAAAAGCAACGCGGAAAAAGAGAGATAACGCCTGAAACCTCTGTTAGCATTATTTTGGTAATTCCATGATTTACTCGAATATTTTATAAAACTTGTTCCAGAACATACGTGTTTTTTTTAAAACCCATAAAAGTTTTTGAAATACATTGTCATAATATTAAGAATCTTGATAAAATTTGCTAGGCTTGTATGATTGTACTATTTTGTTTTTTTTTTAATTTTTGAGTAAATTATGAAGTGTCAGAGTTCATACTATATAATAGCAGATTTTCAGAGGTCTTAACTGGATTGGTTTTTACCTAAATTTATAAATTCATTTCCATAGAAGCCTAGATAATATCCACAAGATACTGTGTTTGCAAAATATCTAATGAAAAATGTGTAATAATGTCATAATCGCATAAGAGCGGTTGTATGAAAATGTATGTCGAGATGCATCCCCTTAACAAGAGAAATCAAAACAGGCCATCTCTATACCGTAACTTGCTTTCTGTGCAAAATTCTTTGAAAGGAACATAATTGTCAGAGACCTACGTCTTAATAGTTGATTTAGGTCCTATTTTAACAAGGCAACGTCCCCTACGTTTAAAAAGTTTCCGTGGCCCTATAAAGCAAAAGGCAGCTGAAGGACGTAAGTGGGTTTGAGTTACTAAAAGTCTGACATGTCCTAGAAAGGAAAAAGAAGAAAAGAAAAAAAAGTTTAAAGTTATAAAAAAGTTTAAATTACTACTACAGCAGTTTTAAGTTTGAGTTGAATGTTTGCACTCGGCTCCAAAACAATTCTAACTCGGTCGCAATTACGAATTTCCACGTGTATCAAACGACGTTTTCCAATACACTTACGAAGAAAGAAATAAACACGGGGTCGCACGACTCATGCCCAGCCTGATACGATAAACGTAATAAAATTTGGTGGGAGCATTCGCACTTTTCCGCACGAGTGCCAAAAATAGTAAATCGCGTGCCTAAAACCGATAGGAATACGAGTGGTCTTTCGAGTTAGTGTATTGAAAAGGTCACCTTCAAAGTTAAAAAAAAAGGTTTAATTCGTACTTTTAGTGCCCTTTCTATCTCGTCAAGGCAATTTAAGACTCTTGGCTAAAAAAACGAAACCATTTTAACTTAAACTAACTTTTTGAAGGAAGAAACTTAATTGCTTGAATCGTGTTACTTGTTTAAAAGTGTTGCAGTTTACTTACGGTTCTACCAGACTTTATAAAGATGGCGTTTTTACTCGAAACAAATGCAAAAATTTTTTACATATCGATTCGAAGAAAATCTAAAAAAAAGTAGTATGTAATTCTATTAGATTAGTAGTATTATCCACTATCCTAGAGAGGCGGCCTGAGTCCCAGCAGTGGGAATTAAAATACTGATGTTGCTATGCTTAATATGCTTATGCTACTAGAATTATGAAACTCTAGCTTTTACCCACGGCTTCACCCACGTACATTAAATATATAGCCTTTGTCACTCAAAAATAAAGCAGCTTTCTTACGGTAAAAAAATTTTAGCTCTCGGACCAGTACTTTTAGCGTAGTACATTATGTATCGATGACTTTTAGAAATTACCTCCTACAAACAAAAAAAAAACATAAAAACTCTTTATAATATTATTAGTGACTGTGGATATAAACTCTATTTTTTTAATGATTTATTTAAATTATGTAATATTTTTAAATTAGGAAGTGAAAACCCATTACAGCAAAAACAAAAACTGTCGCTTGCGTTGCTTTTCATGAAAAATACCGTTATTATGCAATAATAATAATAATACGTGAAGGAAAACATCGTGAGGAAACCGGCATGTCCTAGAACCAAAAATTCGAAGACATGTGACTATCCTGCACAGGGCCCGCGTAATGGATTACGGCCCATTCCCTCTCCTAGAGAGGAGGCTTGGACCCCAGCAGTGGGAACATTAAAAGTCTGATTATGCTTATGCTTAACGTTATTATGTCTAAAAAACCCATGTTTTTTTTAGCTTAATACTAACACGACTGTCTTTTTCAAATTGATAAACTTATTTTCTTTCTTTTCTTGCATTCTGTCTTTAACCTTTAGTCTCAGCTGTAATTTGTACTTATATCTTTGACAGTTGTTTCAACGCACTTGGAGATCTACGATTACTGCATTAAGATCTAAATCAGCTTGCCACAAAAAAATACCTTCCCATAACAAAAGCACCCCTTTTTACCACAGCCGTAATTAGACACAGGCGTCCAAGGATCGTAATAAATTCTACTAACAGTAAAAGATAAAATTTTAGATGACGTTTAGCTGCAATCAGTCATCTTTAATCCTCTTTCCTGCACAAAGGACTCATCGTTAGATGGAAACTAACTCGGTTAAAATGAACTTCAAAAAGAAGGCAATATAGCCCATAGAGAAAGAATTAAGTGGGAGACATATTATTTATTACAGTGTAAAGTGCAATGTGTTGGGTTCTTTGTTATTTAGCGCGCTGGAAAATGGATGGACTGTTTTGTTTTCAGGGGTTGAAGGAGGAGCAGTAATGCTCGCAAAGGAGGAGGCCGAATGCATCAGCCAACAGCGTTCTCGCCGCCGCCGATTCTGATCGGCGCGGGCTTGCGGACAGTGAGCAATGGGTAGCTTGCTGTTCGGCCGTCCTGTAACTGTCCGGACCAAGCCCAAGTCGTCGACGGCGCGCTGTTCCCGCGCGCCTCAAGGAGTTGTCAGCAACAGCAGGGGCCCAGCCGGGTCGACTACTGGGACCAGGGTTATCCGAAAGGGCGTTCGAGCCCCGGTATGAAGGCTTGAAGGAACGGAATGGGTTTTTTAGTCAGTAAGAGTCTGACACTATCTCCCGCTCCGTCCAAGAGCGGGGGTTGTCATAGGATGATTTTTCCCATCGAAAAAAAAAGGGCTGGAAGTGCTCAATACTTTCGTCTAAAAAGACATAGCGTTCCTGCCCTAGTAGACCGCCTTGAAGACCCCACCACTTAGGCACCGCTTAGCTTAATGAAGCTTCCTTTGGAGATGCCTATTTTAAGCTCATTAGACGACAAACGAATGGCCCATTATGTGTAACACAGATTGCCAAGATAAAGAAACATAGAAAAGAAAAAAAAGACGTGTGGCACTCGGGGACTGCCGCGGTAAAGCTATTGCATAGCATTTTTATCAACTTATGCAATTATAATTATTTATTTATTTTATTTATGCAGTATTTTTTTCCTTTGTTTTTTTTTTCTTTGATATTAGTTGAAGTTACACTTTCACACATTGAATTGAATTTTGATTGATTGTTCACTCATTTGTTTTCTTATTGGTCACCACGTTAAAAAAACAAATGAGTGGGGGGTGTTAGGTTATTTTCGTTATGGAATTTCTGGATTCGGTCTCCACGCTCAAGGCCCGCGATAGAAGTTATGCAATAGCTTAAAAAAATCTGAGTGACATAGGCTATATTTTAAATACATGGGCGTAGCCGCAGGTAAAAGCTTGTAATAAATAAATACATACATTACAAAGTTACGAGTTACATATAATATCTAATAAAATCATAGCGTAAATAACAGACATTGCTCATAACTATATTGTGCGGAATAAATTGTTTTCTTTCCGAGTAGAAATCATGTAATAATAGAGTACTTCAAGGGTTTTAATAATGCCAGAGAATACAGGCAAAGACAAGAGTGTGATTTTAGTTAGACAGCGTAGTGCGCTAGTAGTGGAAAAAAAATTTGTTCACTGTTTGTTTTTAACTGTGGGGTATCGTAACAAAAAAAAAATAAAAATATGTTAAAATGTTAAAAAGAAAACAATTGTCGACCAAAGAACTTTAGTTTTAGAAGGCAGTGTCAAAAAACAAAGAGACGGTTTTTATGTCAAAAAGATTTTATGCTAAAAATATTGGTAAATACATCACTCAAATTGTCCTTCCATTTAATATAAGAACCTGTTTACCCTTATCCTAACATCTGGTTTTCCTTTACCTTCTAACATTAGACAGTAAACATGTAAAAGTAAATGTTACGGATAGAAGTAGAACATCTAACAAGTACCATACAGATACTTTTTAAACTTTTTATAAAATAAAATTAATTTTCTCTTATGGCTATGAACACAAAATTTCCCAACTTGTCTTACTACCAGGTTTTGGACAAGGCAGAGAAAAACTTATTCTTACGTAATAAACACCGACTCTAGCAAGGATTCTGAAATTAAGCTTACCTTTCCGAAGCTCCCCGGCTTCGTTCCTCAACTGTATGTTTGCTCCATCCTCTCTTCGCCAGAGGATCCTCGGAAGGGGTCTACCTTCAGCTCTGCAAGACAGGCTGACGTCTTGACCTTCGCGGGAGATCAGATCCCCGCTTGTGCCTTCATCCACTATGTTTGGAGGTACTGGGGAGGAAAAGTACCAATTAGATTTTAGTTTTTTTTAATGTTCATTTTGAGTTATGATTTAAATATTAAATCACTGCCTAATTAGGTTTCATTATATATTATTTGAGGTAGTAACCCTACAAGTAATTGCATTTAGTGATTTATGATGCAAGCAAATTGCAGGTTATAAATCCATAAGACTCTTGATTAAATAATTTAGTATATTGTATTTTTTTCATATTCATTATTATCGGCGTCGCCATATTGATGACTAGCTTCAACTAGCGGCTTCATCCACTTGAATGTAGAAAGTATGAAGCCTATGCAGCT
The DNA here is from genome assembly GCA_929112965.1 of Mythimna albipuncta. Classification (NCBI taxonomy): domain Eukaryota; kingdom Metazoa; phylum Arthropoda; class Insecta; order Lepidoptera; family Noctuidae; genus Mythimna; species Mythimna albipuncta. Next base: position 9,244,769 of record OV815973.1, read on the forward strand.
CGGTGCTAAACTGATACAGTAGCATTCTGCTGGCAAAAAAATAAAAACTCAGTACAATAGTTTTGAGTTTAGAATTTAATTAAAAAAAAAAAACATTTATTTCAAATAGACCATTAGCAGGCACTTTTGAATAGTCAAATGTCGGTCAGTCCAAGAAAAGTGAAGCTAAATTGCACGTTCCAAAGAGTAGGTCTCTATGGTGAAGAACTTGCAAGAAACTCCATGGACACTCTTTTAAATCATTATGTGTTACATATAATGCTTGGTTACAAATTTTCATGTTGCTTCTATTGTGTAAGCACAATGTAGATAATAAAATAAATATAAAAAATGATAATAATTAAAAGATTCAAACTGAATTAAGCCACTGGCAGCTAAGAGATGACCAGTCTCAAATAACGACAGCCGTTCACGAGCATGACGCGTGCATCAGCCCCACTCAGCTCAACCACTTTTAAGGGAACCGAATGACCCAATAACACGAGCCACCACTTTAATTACAAACCAAAATACATACATAAAACACAGACCTTTTGTCTTAATAATATTCGAAAAGAATTAAGGTTAATCACACTAATTGTGGTTAGTTACGAAACGATTATTTCGTAATAGTCGTGCCATTTTTTCTACAAATTACTTAATTTCTGATTGAAGTTGATTAAATAGAAAGTGTGCCAAAATTAAATACCTAACATCTCAAAAACATTTAACAATCTTCTTTGTAATTAACAAGCACGCTCCGTGTTAAACCACGAAAATTAGATTGTTTTAAACAAATTAATGAACGCGTCTTGGCAAATTTTAATTAAAAATTTCCTTACAAAAAAGAAAAAAAAAGACGGTCAAGTGTGAGTGAGACTCGCAGGTGAAGGGTTTCGAAAGAAAGACCTTATTTTTTCCTTTTTAGAATCTAGACTGTCACAATATGCGACATAGTGAATCTTATGTGCTTGTGTGTGATTTGGATTTGGTTTTAATTTCTAACAGTATTAGCACTAACTGACTAACTACACTTTTTAATCAATACTAACAGGGTATTAATACTAATAAGGTTCAGTTGAAAACCAGCGTCAGGCAACTGCTACGTAGTGGCCTGGCATCATGCTGAACTGGACCCATTTGGCGCAGCCGTGAGCCCATGAGCCATATAGATATATTTAAGTTTTTCTATACTATAATAATTGTTATCTCATTGTGTGTCACACAGTATCACACAGGTGTGCCAAATAAACGTATTTTCTTTCTTTCTTAATAGTATAAAAAGAAAAGATATGTATTTTCGTTTGTAACGAAATAACTCAAAAACTCTTAGACCCATTTTTTTAATTATTTCACGAGTAGAATGTTACTTTTTCAAGGTACTACACTGCTCACACGTGTGCCACACACGCCGATCTGGGAGCGTCGGCCGCCATACATGTTATATGGAAACTAGACAGGTATAGTTAATTTTTTTTAATTTGCTGTTAAAGAGGCCATTATAACAAATATTCTGTAGGTAATAATTTTATAACGTTTTCCTGTTTTAGACAGATAAACTCTGAGTGGTAGGGCTCTGATTTCATCGTAAGGTACGTTATTACATATTTTAGATAAATATAATACGCAAAGGTTTGGAATTTCAGTATATGTAGAGAATAATAATTTATCAACGTGAAATAATGTCTAACATTATTTAGTCAGAAACCGTATATAAAGATGAACACAGCGGAAGAACCCTTCATGTCTTGTTTATTATGAACTTGTTTAAATATTATAGGGAATTAGATATTCTTGTAGAAAATCTAAGTCTACTGAAGACCTTTTTATAATTTAATATTAAATTTCTGTATATATAGATAACTTTCATTATTATTAACTCTTTGAATGTCTTAATTAGAGACACAATAGAAGAACAATTACCTTATGTCGGACTGTGTAACATAAGACATTCGAAAGGTTAATTAATTTTCTGGTCTAATCATGTTTGTATGCCAGACTTGCACAAGAACAGGATATTGCACAAGGCATTATGAACAAGGCGAGGGGAAGGCCTTAGCCAAGTAGATGGCATAATTAGGCAATAAAAAATCTGCTCAAACATTAAAAGATGAAAAAAGCTATGTTTTATCAAGCTCCAGTTAAATACCTAATTAAATATTAATCTATAAAACAAGCTACGCATTAGTAAATCTAAATTATCCAAAAACATAGTTTTCATGTTAACAAAACTCGGCTTGTTCAATAAATCTAAAATATTGTAACATTTGATAAACCATCATTAATGTTAAATTATTACATAAATTATATTAGTAACTCGATTTTAAGCTTGTATCTGCTAGTAAAACTGGTTCCAATTAAAATTTGACGCTATTATTAAAATTAATAAAAACTATACTGTTAACGAATTTACTAGCGATAATTTTATTTAGGTAGTAAATGTTGGAAATTGACAATAAAACAAAAGAATTAGTAACTTTTTTACATTTGATTATAATTTCTCCCTCTCTAGATAAAGCGAGCCTTTTTTAAAGAAGGGATTATCATCCAATGATTAAAACCACACTTTTTTTTTTGAAAAGAATAACTTTTTTTTTTATTATATCAAATAATCTAATAAATAATCACTAGGTATGTATATACAAACTTAAAATAATAAACCACACTTATGTTCTTTTTGTGCCTTGTGCCTTGCGTTTCAGGACCTCGGAGTTCCATTTGGACTACCCATGGCCCCCGTAGGTTTGGCCCTGCAGCCAGTCGACGGCGATCTACCCATTGCTCGTTTTCCTCAGCGTTAGCTGGAAATCGGGGTTGGGAAAATTCGAAGACATGTGAGATTCACCAATCCGCACTGGGCCCGCGTGGTGGAATACGGCCCATTCCCTCTCCTAGAGATGAGGCATGAGTCTCAGCAGTGGGAACATTAAAAAAGCTGTGATGATAATGTGATGATGGTCCTGGCGACTGGAGTGTGAGGAAATCCATTCCGTCACGTGTGCAGCCGCCTCCTTCGCCATCATTATGGTTTCGCAGAAGTAGTCGTCCGTCTTCCATTCTTTCTTTCCCCGGACCATGGCTCGTACCAGGGCCCGGCATAATTTTAAACATGCTATTTTCAGGATGTGCAGTTATGCATTTTAATATATCGTCAATTTTTTTTATTATGTAACATATCGTCGATGTAATTTTGATATGGCAAATATACATAAAATTCGTTCCCAATAAACTGAGCAAAGCCTGACTACAGCAAAGAGAACGTTTATACGAAAGGGATGCTTATTTACTTATTCGCCAACTCCGAGAATATCTCGTAAATTGAGACAAGTAGTATAGGCCCTGAATACTCTTGGCATGTAATATCCTTTATGATATATGCAAGGGTCTTCTTGTTATCATATTTTAGGATTACTTTTGCATATAGATATTAGCATTTGTGTTAGGTAACCGGTATTATAGGTCATTCGTTTATCGTGGAAAGCTTCCTCGTCATGATTCCACGCTTATCCTAATTCATTTTGGGTCTTCTTCCTTATTTAAATTATTCATTCTATTATCATCAATTCTTAATTTAAGATCAAAACAGGAGAGAAAATTCTATAGGGCAGCGTATTTTTTCAACCGAGAGAAATAGCTTTCGGAAAATTTTATAGATAGAAAACATACGAATACAAACACTTGGTGTTATAACAAAAGTTTTAAACAAAACAAATATAATACTTTCCAGAGCACACAAGCTAACATATATAGAACGTATTATAATACTCGTATAGTCACGTCTCACCAAACTTCTCCAAACCACGTACGGCACTATCGCCTTTATGAACTTAACATTATACTATACTACTTACATAGTAACTATGTGACTTTGATAGAGGATTATTGAGCATAATTTTGCGTGTTAAGTCACTGTGTGAACGGACAAACTTTGGGTGACGTTCGTGTATTAAAGCGAGCGTTATAAACAAGTTTTGATAATATTCCGCTTTGCTCACGGTCTGCGGTGAACGGAAAATATTTTGAGAATATCGTTCAATAACAAAGTTCAAGAAAAACATGTTTTTCTGTGCTTGAAAGCGGTGCTGTAGTTACTTGAAATGGAACGTTTGGAATATTATAACCTTACATATTTAGGTTTTATAATTTAACAGAGCATAATCACCATGACATTGTACCTATTGTTTATGAGACACACAATACAATACCATATTGACTGCACACATTTACAGATCTTTGACACAACGGAATCGAACTAAAACTGTGCAATAACTAACATAGGTAAAGAATAAAATCTACACGCGAAAATAAAAACTGAAAATAAACAAACACTTCACCCCTACTTGCGTCAAACCCTCTACCTATCCAAACTCCGCAAACAAAACGAAAACCGTCGATCAAGCTCCCAGAATCTTTTGCCATTGACCCCGATAGCCTCACGAACGAAATGTGCGGACTGTAAATCACTGGGTCCAGGAACAACTGAACAAAATAGCCGATGCTGTCGGTGCAAGCGACGCGCGACGTGGGGGCACGATGCTATTAGCCTACGTGCTTCGTTGACAACCCTAGAGGACCACTGGACCGTTAGTAACTCCTACTACACGTTTTAATTTGAACTATTTGTTCCTACAAACATTTTGTTGGCCTTCGTTTGAAGTTTGTGTTTGAAAAATTGATTAAAAACAAACACGTTTAGGAGACTAAAAAAAGTCTATATTTTTAGTTTTTACGAAACCTGAATATAGTTGGTTCGGAATCAGTAATTGAATGGATTCCAATAGTTTTTACACTTTTTTTCCCAAAAATATTTAAAAAGGTCACACGTTGGACACCACCGATACTAAGTACAACATAGATCACGGCAGGTCACAGAGGGCATCAGGTGCCAGCAAACAGCTGGGTGCAAGTGCAAAACAACGCCTCAGTCACCTGGATGTCCTGGTGACTATGTATTTTTGCTGACATAACAAGCTTATAACTTTGTGATTTTTCGTGGTACAGTTATGAAATTTTGTTCCACCTGGTGGTCAAATATGAAAAAGAAATCCAGCAAGCGAGTCTGAGTGTACGAACAAGCCAGAACAGAGCTTTCTGGCGCAAACGTACAAGGAGACCCGACCCCAGCTAAACTGGGAAGAGGGTTGGACAAAGAAGAGTTATGTTAAATACTAGACACGTGTTTCGTCGCATATATACTAAAACTAATGTTGTTTAGACTCTTACTTTAATATTTTCATTACTCAATTTTGAACTCTGAACTTTGTAGGATATTTTGCATTTAATTTTATTATCAAAAATATATAATATAAATCGATATTATATATTTATTAGGCATATTACTCTCTCTATGAAAGTAGCGGGAGGGAGTATTAGACTTACACTGACTAAATCCCAGCTCTGTTTCTTCACTCGCCCTTTACGTTCCAGGTCCTCGGAAACTTTCGAATTATTCTAGCAGAGATAGGCTCTAGTGGGCCCTATCCACTTTACTAACATCTCTTTGAGCGTGCGTAGATAACGCAGAATCGACTCGGTCATTACCGGTCAGCCGAACGGCGAGCTACCTATTGATCGCCGTCCGCAAGCCCGCGTTTACCGTAGCCGGGAATCGCTCTGTGACTTTCAATGCCCGAGGCGTCTCCTGCAGAGGCGGCTGGGGTGTAAGGTAAAAATTCATTGAATCAGGCATAGTAGTTAACCGCATTTGTTTCAAAATATTTCTGAAATCGGTTTTGTTTCAGAAACTGGACCTACGGTGTACCTACGCGACCTTTATTCACAGCACATCCTCTCAAACACCCGCCATAAATATTCACCCGAACAAAACCGTACATTTGAATTTCCAAAACAATAGCGTCAAAGTGATTTGTTATCACGTATAGAAACTATACGTCAAAGCACCGAAACTTTACCACTGTCTCCAAAGTTCCAACATTTTCCACTTGTCTTTCGTCCAGAAGGCAGCCACAAATCCGAAGAATTGCGTTTTTCCAATCTTGCTGGGTATTTTTTTACGGAATTGGCTCGGAAAGCAAAAAGAACTATGCGAGTAGGTGCAAAGAATTTTGCTCTATCGTGTGTCATTCGTCTAGGGGGTTTTTAGTTGGTTACTTTCTCAGTTTGTGAACTCTTACACTTTTTTTTTTCAATGCTACTGCCATCTATAAAAAGATTAAGAAACTTTCTTGCTCAACCCTTTATGTTTATTTTGGTTTCAGAATATTATTGTGTAATCATCTTCCAGATGTAATGAACCGATTACCTATTTGGATTATACAATAAAATATTTATCTATGTACATATGTGATTCAGCGGTTAAGGGAAGAAATCAACAAAAAAATACGAATTATTCGAAATTTCGAGTGGTGCCGTGTTGTGGATTTGTCAAGTCGTCGGAAATATATAAGTCGGAGCGACTCATCTCTTGCATTAAGGTTTGCACAAAACCTGTTTAATCCTCAGCGTAGTTCAACACATACAATGTCACGGTTTTTTGAGCTACAAACACCAAATTTCACCCGATTTCTAAATTTTATTTGTAGTTGCACAGATCAGTCATTCAACGCCATTAGAATGTCGGGGTACACAATGACTTTGAAACATCATTTCATATTCAAATAATACGCGGGTAGCTCATTCCCTTTTGCTCGATAGGTACCTAAGTGCAGGAATGGAACGGAAATAGAAATTGCGACAAACAGCCGAAAAAAATAATCTTTTACGCATAGGAACAGCGTAACCATGTATAACGTGACTTGTACTAAACAGAGTAGGTACATTGAAACCAGTTTCTAATATTGGTTCTAAAGTCTAAAACTCTCTGGTCTCTGTGCATAGCTGTTTAATTCTAACTGAAAATTGTTTTAAGTATAATGGGTTCTCGTAACAAACAAACCAAGTAAATTAAATCATGAGAAGCAAAACTCAAGTTCTTATCTTATTGTACAAACAAACATTCAAGATGGATCACAATCATACGCGAACCATAATCCTCTGCCAAAGTTGCAATATTTGAACAAAATATATTCCTCCCACACACAGTATACGGTTTCAGAAAATAACAATATTCTTAAAGTTGACGGAAATTCAGTCGCCCAACATAGTCCGTACCAAATCTTGACCTTATTTCACAAAGTATCTCGCCCATGTATTTCAATTCGAGTGACAACGCTACGGATCGAGTATTTGGAAACTTTTCGTACAAAAACGTGGAAGTCGGAATGAAAAGACAGCTTTTAACAGACGTTGGTCCCAAAACAACTCGATACATCAGCAAAAGTTGAAGATATACGACAGTTACAATAATTATTATTGCTCCCTAAGAAATCTTATCATGAACTGCGCGAACTTTTTATGAGAAGGCCAAAAAAAGCGTACAAATAAAAATAAAACTGGCCTAGCTAAGTGCAAGCTCGACTCACAAACGAAAGGTTAATTAGAAACAAAATTAAAGGCCCCTTGAATTTTTTACTTTATTTTAATTTTATTATTTGTTTAAACAGTGGCAATAGAGTGTCTAATAAGTTAAACGACTTGGGCAATTATTAGGATTTAATGAATTCTGATATAGTCAACACTGGTTCAATAATCAAGGTTGGAGATAGAGATCATTGTTTACTAACTGAAGAACCTTATGAAAAGTGTCAAAAAATAAATGATTAAATATAATACAAAATTCCCAAGTCGGTTGACTTATTAGACAGAATATAGAAATACACATTTTTACACATTCTATAAAAATGTCAACTCTTATGATTTATGGAATACTGCCGGCTGACAGACCGACAGACGGACAGCGGAGGCTTAGTTATAGGGTCCCATTAGCACCTTTAGGTTACGGAACCCTAAAAAGAGAACACAAACGAGCAACCAGGAAGGAACAAAACAAAACAAAAACAATTTAAGGAAGCGCAGCAACGTCGCATAATTTGTTCTGCACACTTCGTGCAATAGATGTAGTAAGTTTAATTTCGGAATAGTTCTCACTCTTGCTTTTGTGTTTTGCTGATGTGAAAAGTTAAAAAACCATCACATTTAATGTCTCTTGCGTGTAATTAAATTTACTCGCGGGTGTGCTTGTTATGTCAAGCCAAAATTGAAGTTCTGTGCCATAAAATTTAAGTGACATTGATATGCAAAGTTCTACACGGCTACTGAATAATGTGCGAGTTATTCAAGAAGTTATGAGGATGTTGGTTTATTCTTGTTAGTGAAGTATTAAGTAGGGTCGTGGAGAAATATTGATAAAAATTAAATGTGTAGAATATGTGTGTTATACGTTGGCTCTGAACTATTTGTTTATGTGGTGTACAATAAAGAATACAATAATAATATGTCTGCCTCCCTGTCAAATTCATCCAAAGGTTATCCATCTATCTTCTATCAATATGTTGTCTCTATATAATTCAAAGTGTTGTTGGAAAAAACTCATTGCTGAGTTAAGCTTGCCTTGTCCATGAACTGTTTGTATCACCAAGTACTACGTTATGTTTTTATTGAAAAATAAAGAATTAAGAATAATGCTTTAAATTAGACAAGCGATCGTGGATATATCTTCACTTGATTGTAAGCAATGATGTGGACTAACTCTTAACTAAAAGAATCTTAGGACTATCCCACATTTATTGTACATTTTTTGTGCACGATGGGTGAATGTGCTCGCTGGGTGGAATGTCCACCTAATTTTCTATATAAGTTATTTATTCAGTACCACATACATAAAAGGTTAATCACAAAAAAGATACTTTAGTAATGTGTGGAACTGGCTTTAACTTTGATAGCACCAAACAAAAAAAAAGTGGAACATATTTCTGCTTCAATCTGCACAGTTTGAGGAATTTCACCCCAATCTCATTTGTTACAGTAAGACAGCATTATCCTTCACATTTACCGCTTGTTTCGGTGCTTCATTTGGGAAGAAACATTTCAGAGAAACGTATTGATGTTATGTTATAACGGACGGGCCCGTAATGGCTGACCAAACGCCATTCCGAGCTCCCATTCCACTTCAATGTTGTTTTCCTTCAGAAATACTCGAAATTTTTCTACTAGACCAGAAAACATATAAAAAACAAGTGGTCGAACGAACAGTATGTCATATAATTTTGTGGCACCAGTTTATTTGAAAAGTTCTCTTTTTAGTACAGTTTAAGAAATTGGTTAGTTTTAGCGCTCTAGTTTTAATTTTTGAAGCTCTTTGCTAAAGTAACATGTTTTATATCGTCGAAGTTTTTCTAAAGTTACTTGTTTTTGTACGTTCCTTTCTCAATACTGAATACCGGTACGGTTAAAGTTTTAGACCATCGTTTCTTTTACGGGTGCAATTGTTAAAACTTCTTAAATAAAGTAAAAAATCTTGAAACACTACTACTACAGTCTACACATAGAAATATTCGTACGGTAAATAGAGTTACTGTAAAAGAATTTTACAGTTTTCAAAAACTATCACAACCGCTAAATAGCATCCTGCATAGAGATGTGCCGTTGCCGGTAATATTGTCGTGAAGTGGGAATATTATTGGGAATATTGCCTGAATTATGAATATTGGTAGCAATATTGCCCGAAGTACGAATATTGGTGGGAATATTGCCTGAAGTATGAATATTAGTGGGAATATTGCCCGAAGTATGAATATTGGTGGGAATATTGCCTGAAGTATGAATAGTGGCAGTAATATTGCCCGAAGTATGAATATTGGTTAGAATATTGCCTGAAGTATGAACATTGGTAGGAATATTGCCCGAAGTATGAATATTGGTGGCAATATTGCCAGCAATATTCCCATATCGTCGTCAACGGCACATCTCTAATCTTGCAACACTTCCATGGATACAACAATACTAGTTGCAGCCAACGGCTTCGCCCTCATGTAAGTAGTAATTTATCCCCAGAGAACTTATACTAAGGATAATACTGGCCACGTGCGAGTTGGACTTCCGTACAAAGGTTTCCGTACCGTCCTTAGGATAATTCGACAAAAAAATCGTGCTTGTTGTATGGGAGCCTCCCTTAAATATTTATTTTATTTTGTTTTTAGTATTTGTTGTTACAGCGGCAACAGAAATACGTTATTTGTAAAAATTTCAACTGTCTAGCTATCGCAATTCTAGAGGTAAAGCCTGGTGACTTCGAAGTCTTAGTAATAGAGTCCCGTTTTAACCCTTTGGGTACGAAACCTTACAAAGTATCCTTTGGACATGGTCTACTTTATCCAAACCCATTTAACCATCGTCATCATCATCAGCCTTTTTAATATTCCGACTGCTGGGACTCAGGCCTCCTCTCTAGGAGAGAGAATGAGCCGTAATCCACCACGTGGACCCAGTTTGACCTAACTCATCAAACCAATTTAACCGTTAAGTGGAAAGCAGTAACAAGCATAAAAACACATTAACAAACTATCGCTTTTATAATAGTAATATGATTACCCCCACCAGTACCACTATGGCACCAATATTTCAAAACGATATCATCAAATTCTACTGTATCCACTTACCTAACACATCAACACATCCAATCTGTTTCTTCATAGTGCTTGTATTGATCTGACACATATAGCACCCTCGGTCTTCCACCTTCAATGGCCTGATGTGAAGTTTCCATGCAAATGGAGAGTCGTTGATGACAGCGTACCGGGGACTGTGCGTCACCAGGCGAGTGTGGAGGGTTAATATTGTCTGGTCATCTGCTCGGATCCACGCCACCTGGCAAGGGTAAAAAAAAATAGGAATTAAGATGGAGCTAATGAAAGACTTTCCTTTTTTGTGGATAGAAATCATATGGGTAGCTTGCTGTCCGACCGTCCGGTAACTGTCCGGACCGAGCCCAAGTCATCGACGGCACACACTTTTCCCGCACGCCTCAAGGAGTTGTCAACAGCAGCAGGAGCCCAGCCGGGTCGAAGCCTACTGGGGCCAGGGTTATCCGAAAGGCTTGGTTCAGGTACGAAAGGCAAGAAGGAACGGGGTGAGTTTTTTAGTCAGGAAGAGTCTGACACTATCTCCCATTTCGCCCAAAGGCGAGGGATGTCATTTGGATGATTTTTATCGACCAAAAAACAAAGGTGTGAATGTGAAATCATCCAATGAACTTTTCCACTCTGGGTGGGCGGGAGGTGTATCAGACTTTCACTGACTACAGCTGTGTCCTTCTGTTGCCTTTGGCGTTCTAGGACCGAGGGTTATCTTTTCAAAAATTTACCAGGGTCCTAGCGCACACCAGCCATACTGGGCCTCTACGGTTCTACATCTTTTTAAGGCGTGCGTGGAATACTAAGCGTAATTAACGACTGTGCCTCGGTCCGGACACTTACCGGATGACCTGGCGTGCTACCCATTGCTCGTCGTCTGCAAATTCGTGCCTATGGTGAATGGAGCGTAGGTATGCGTTTGATAGTTTTGATGTAATAGCATGTGCTAGCAACATTGCCGGTGTGAAAGTAAATAATTATTCTAAAAGATCTTAAAGAAACGGTATAAAAAGTATCTCAACTGCTATTCCAGGCGGACATGGCCTTCCCACACACGCTAAATTTCATTTAAATCTGTTAAACCATTCCAGCGCGAAGGAGTAAGAAACATACACACATGTACGTGGGTGTACCCGTATTAGTATTTAGTAAGCACGACGGAGCTTAATTTGCTTTCAAAACAAAGTAAGTACTGTATGAAAATATAACAACTATGACCAACTAAGAAACGTTTATTTTGCACAACTTCAAGTAGTGTTTGTTCCATCCTACGCTTGGACCACAAAATAGATAGGCACAGTAGTACAGAAGTCAATCTCGTGTATGTACCTTACTTTTTATACCTACGGTAGGCGATCGCACACACGGCATTGCTCTGTATGAGCACGACCGGACGATTGAGCCGGATATCATGTCCGTGAGCGGTGTCTATGTGTGCGTTGCTCGAGCGCGCTTCGTATGTAGATTGTCTTCTGTACCTATCTATTTTGTGCTTGGACGCAACGATATCATTTTGGACAAGTTAGAAATCCTATTTCTCACTTTAAGTAAGGATAGAGTTCATTGTCCGACCCTGTGTTTTATAGACCAACTTTGTTCCTAAGTATACAACTAGATCCGCCAGATGACATCATAATAGACTAATATATCATATAATAAATTTGACTGGCCTGTTGGTCTAATGGTTTGTGGCTCTGACTGCTATATCGGAGATATCGATTCCCACCTACGACAAATGTTTGTGTGATGAGCATGATCATTTGTTCTGTGTCTGGGTGTAATTTATCTATAATATGCATGTATTTAGAAGTATATAAGTATGTTTATCAGTTATCTAGTACTCATAACACAAGCTCTGCTTAGCTTGGGACTAGACGGCGTTGTGTGAGAGTTGTAGAATATATTATTTATTACTAATTCACCCTTGACCGCTAAGCACTATTTGCACGAGTCAAATCTTTATTGAACTGAAACCGAATCTATTCACCCGTGACGAGCAAACGCAAGGGTTCAAATGTCGCTTGGGAAATATAAGAATTGACTTTTCTAGTGCACACATGTAGAACCTACGGTTTTAATATATACATCACGAATTATATGTTATCATTATCACCTTAACCACATATTCACTTTTCGTGCCGGACACTGATTTAGGTCATGGTCTACAATGAGTGGGATGTGGTCAGCTTCTTCTTTGAAGCAGCAAGCATAGGAGACGGCTGCAAGAGTGAGGAAACGTATATTGTTATGCCCTAGCCACCGCGACAGGAGACACCCCAGGCATCAGTTGTCGCAGAACAATCTCCAACCACAGTGGACGCGAGCTGGCCGTCCGCTCGTCGAACTCCAAATACGTATGTACATAGGATTAACAATTCAATGCACATAGACATTGGATTGTTAATTCAATGTACTTCGACTCGTCGCTGCGGCCAGCGCTGCGTTCATGGCTGTTTTATTAGAGAAGAGCACTGCTGGATCAAGCCCGAGTCGTCGATGGCACATGTTTTACGCGCACCACAAAGTTATGTCAGCAAACCGTAGGAGCCCCGCATCAATACCCGCTAGTGCCTCGGGGAAACTTCCGAAAAAGAAACGCGTGATCCTAGACCGTAACGGCCATTTGATGGAACATAGATGCTAGTAAGTAAAAGTTCTGTTACGTTCTCTCGCTCCACCCTAGGGCGTGACAAGTCATTAGATGATTTCCTAAAAAAAAAACCAGACACAAAAATCGATCGATTTTCAGTAAATGAAAATTAAACATCACAAGTAGCTATTTAACATTAAAATTGTTTAATTAAATAAACGTTGGAATCGTATTTGCCACAATATCCTAAAAATAAGTGCTTCAATTCTCAAAGAGCTTGAAAACACAACAGCGTTATACACATGTGCGTTATGTAAATAGGCCTTTACATTGTGTGTTCTGTAAGACAAGACCCTAACATAAATATAAAGCAAGTGGGAGTATAATTAAACACACAACGTTACTGTGAAACAATAGCCTCTGCCAGGGGCGCTAAACCATGATCAAAAGAAAACGTGTACTCCAAAGTGGTAGAAGATGGAAATAAAGTGAAATTCATTTAAAAAAAGGTTAGAAATCAAGAGAAATTACAAATGAAATTACGTTAAACACAAACCTAGGGTACAAAGGGAAGATGGCATGAAAAGGGAAATCATTTTACTGCCGCACTCGGTATTTGTTCGGCACATTTTAATCCAATATTATCTGATTTGAACGAGGAAAGTTATGTCGGGCGACCGGCAGCAGGAAAAGATTTTTGTGATAAAAATTTGCTTAGAAATTGAGACCTTACTATGTTTGTCGTATTTTGGTTTGCTTGCTACTTAATTAGAATTGCTTAAGGTACAGGATGTTTCCTCTTTACAAGTAAGTAAGCAATGAGTAAGTAATTGGAAATACATAATCTTTATCTCTAATTAAGGCCAAGGAAAATAAAATTGTTTGAGCCAATGCCTATCAAGGCAGCGACATTCGTTTAAGAGTTATTGCGGCCTCACAGATGGGTTTTAAACAATGAGATGAATTTGCACCTAAAAAAATATAATAAACATTTCTAGTATTCCGGTAATTATATGTTTAGTGGTATTAAATTCCGAGCACTTAACCTTTCGAATGTCTTAAGTTACACAGTTCGACATAAGCAATTGTCTTACTATTGTGTCTCTAATTACGTCATTCCATGAGTTAACTGTCACCGAAAATATTTGCAGCCTACAGAATGATTGTGAGATTGTAATCAATGTTTATTACATTACAATTTTTCGATATATTATGAAAAAAATCGTTTTGTATATGATAATCACATCCAAAATTAGTTCTAACATAGTTCCATGACTTAATTAGAAAAAAATAGTTTACAATTTCTCGCGATATTTTAAAAACTTGCGTCGTTTGCAGTTTTCCGGCGACATATTTTCGTAATCAAACAAAATTACAGCGTCAACTTACGTCACATCTATTAATACCACCATTTTTTTGACGGCTCTGTATAAGGAAGCTTATTATAATAAATCTGGATTAGGCATTAGGCATCATTTTAATAATATTCTAATCTCTTTAGAACTCAATCCTCATGGAGTTTATTGCGATTGAACGGGAAAAGTTAGGAATATATTTAAATTACTTCAGGCCATGGATTGGATTGGATGGATTAAGAAAAAGTCATTTATTGATTCCGTAAGTGACATAGAAGAATAGACTTAAGTATTCCAAATTTTATTTGTTTTTTCTTCAAAAAGCAAGCAAAGTAATAATTACGTTGTGATTTAGTGATGCCATTGTGATTTGTAGAAGTTAAATATATTAGGTACTTTAGAATTCACGACTACGAGATTGTTTGAAAGAGTTACTGCGGCTTTGGAACGTAAAGAGTTACTGAAGGAACACTAGTGGTTTTATTCAGTACAAGTCTAACGCTCGATCTTGCCTCCCTGAACAGAAAAATGTAATGATTTACCGCACCATATGTATGTAAATTGCTGTACTTTTTGCCACAAATTAAAAAAAAAAAACATTATTATCTACAGTAATATTTAGTTGATTTACACATTATTTTATTGTTATATAATTATTTTTATGGGCATACACCCTCAAAGCTTCCATTCGGAAAATGTATACTGTATTTTCACAATTCGCTCATGATTGCGAAAGTGCCTTCGGCTGAATATTCAATACGTAAATTCGCATAATCTCACGAGCCCCTTTTTTCGCTATGTGATTTATTATTTCCTATAGATAGGCATTTGTTATTTTTATTAGCTAAACCAGTATAAGAATTTGTTTGCATTATAATTTTATGTATTATGCCATTTTGAATAAAGTTATTGACCTGACCTTGATTTGCTTTATTGATTTTTATTAAATTTTTATTAAATTATCAATACCAAAATTTGAATAAGTTTGAATAATCTACACTAATATTATAAAGAGGCAAAGTTTTTTTTTTTTGTTTGTAGGATCTCTGGAAGTACTGATCCAATTGGTAATTTTTTTTCTCCAGTAAAAAGCTGCTTCATTCTTGAGTAACATAGGCTAAATTTTATGTACGCGGGCAAAGCTGAGGGAAAAAGCTAGCAGTACATAAAAAACTAATATTTTTGATAATTTTAAGCGAATACTCGCTAAGATTGAACACTTAAAATAATTGCTCTGAACAAAATATCTAAAAATCTCAGAAATTTTAACTTTCAGAAAATATTATTACAATGCTGGTGAAGCCACAGCTATTAGTGTTCAATATTTTAAGTAAAGACCCTTAAATTAAGTTGTGGAATCATTTTTGCCCGAAGGAAATTTCCGATACAGCTATTTACAATATGGGTAAGTTTTATATATATAAATTCTTCAAAAGTCTGGAAACTTATTTAATTTTAGTGTTTCTCAACTAAAGGGTTCTACGGAATGTTTTACTATACCTATCTACATGTTGCACAGATATACCTACAGCTTTACTGTAAAAAATATAGTAAAATGGTATCTAAAATGGCGGCCGTTCAAATAATCATGTAGGCTCTAAGAAAAGTGACATTTCATCAGCAATAATGGTTCTCGAAATATATCTATATGTTTTATGATTGATTACTTAAAGTTGATCAAAAATATTTTTTTTTTCATGTTTATGGTTTATAATAACGATAATATATTATCAACGCAATAGTATGAAATAATTGCCCCTTGATCAGGGTTAAATCTAGATTTTTGGAAACATTATATACATACTCCATTTGTACCTATTATGAAAACTGCTTATTATTAGAACGAAGTTCTTTCTTCTACTTCAACAATTTTTATTGCGATTTTTATATTATAAAAAAAAAAACGAAAATTACGTATTTATAAAGTAGTTTGAAATTCTTAATTTTTTACGCTGTTTATAAATCGTATTTACCTGGATGACGTGTTAAGTCAATCAAGATTACTCTGTGCTGATTCTTTAAAAAAAAAAACGTAAATATACCTAAGTTATAAAATAAAATACACGTTTTCCGTTAGTCACACTATTATTGAAACCCGAAAGTTTTTTATATGCATGTCTATCTGTGTGACCAGATAGATGTGTTATGTTTATTTGATTTGGATGAAACGTGGCACCAGGGTAGATCATATCAAGGGAGGATAGGGTACTCTTTAACTAACTAGCGACTTTGGAATGATTTTTAACTTTCCCAACACCAGCTAATCTAACACAAATTGTACCGCCATCGGTCATAAATAAATAACTACCTATTGTAGAAATTTGGTATTTGTCTGCGAAATACAAACTTTCTGGATTGGTTGATATTTTGATAGTTTTGGTTTATTCGACGGTTATGGCGTTATGGTTTGATTTTGGTTCGGTTTAAACGATACGATTTTAGTTTGGTTATGATTTTCTGGTTTAAATAACTATTATTAATAATATATTTATAAGTTAGAAAGCTAAGTTCATTTAATCTAAAAGATGAATTAAATAGTTTTGGTATGGTTTGAGTTAAGCAATCGACGGCGACGGCCGTAAACGCACTGACTTTAATAGTTACTTTTGTTAAGTTTGAAAGTGCTTGCTCCGAACAATATGATGATCTTATTGTTAACACAATTGAATGATCTTACAATTGTTAAATTCTACACACATCAATAATTACAGATTGTTAATAGACATTGTTCGTATCGACAATAGTATCGTGTCATTTGACTAATTAATAGTTTGCAGCACATATTGTTCTACTAATTACTTATAATAATTAATTACCATGTCTCAGCATTCAAAGGTATTGTTGAGACATGACGACTGTGATATGATGGATATCACGCTAACGTAGCAATTAGTCTATCATACCTGTTATTTGAACAGTTGTAACTCAGTGGTAAACGGCCCCGACTTACGATTATACAACATTTTTTATAGTTTAAGTGAAACTGGACTATAGTTTGTTCAAAATCAATAACTGAATAGATTCCAATATTTTTTTACCAAAAAATATTTTCAAAATGTCACAAGTTTGACATCACCGACACTAAATATAACACAAGTTACGGTAGGCTATAATAGGCATGAGGCGCCAGCGCACATCTGGATGCAAAACAAATTCTCAGTCGCTGGGATATCCCGGTGATCATGTAATCGTGCGGACAACCAAATAACATAACAAGCTTATAACTTGGTGATTTTTCATGATACAGTTATGATATTTTGTACATAAATTCTTCCCTTACAAATAGTTGACACGTGTATCGAGTTTCACATAAAACTAATGTTATGATCGAGTTAATTCGGTCTTACGATTAATTTGTAAATTAAATGAAACTAGAATTCCTTACAAAGACTGTAATATACTTGTGTCTAAATTCTCGGAATGTGAAGAACCCAACTTAGTTTGAAAAGTCTTATTGGTTAGATTCGGTTAGAACTGCGAACCCCTGCCAAGCGGACCGACCGACCGTGGAGCGAAGTGCCACAACCAAATTCTGCCGTGTTCAACTTACTAAGATAAATGATGTTTTACAAAGTTTTGACAAGATACTATTACTGGCCGATTAGTTTTCGTTTTTACTCAAAATCTTTTAGTATTTTTTTTTTGTTTGGAACGTTTATTTGAAAAAAAATGACGTCGTTTAGTGTAACATAATTTATTAATCGGCTGTTCGATTCGAGAAAAAATTCTCCCCGTGACAACTAAGGTGAAGCGAGCTATCATTCAAGATTGACAAATTTAAATTACCTAAAAACTTAATCTCGTAGGTAATTCGAGGTTTCGACTTAATCTCGTAGGTAATTCGAGGTTTCGAATGTAAACAATGTTTGTGCAAAATTTGGATAAGGCGTTGCCAATAAAAAAAAAAAAAAACTTTTGTCCGTCCATTTTGTAACAGAGCTAATAAATAAGTCTTGTTAATATTTTACGCACATTTCAATGCATAACACTAAATATTGCACGCCGTTTTTAGCTTTACAGTGTCATAGAATGTGTTATGATTTAACTCTCCAATACACAGATTGATTATGATAATTTTAATTTTTTTTTTTAGTAACGTATTTGTAAGTGGAATTAATCGAGTCGGCTGACTCAATTTTCATTTTCTGCGAAATATAGCAAATATATTGGAATGTATTCTCGAATGATTGAATTTAGTCAAATTAGTGTATTTGAAATATTGATTTTCAAATTTTGTTTTTGAAGTCATAACATAAAAAATCTGTAATATATTTTCATGACACACTTGTATAGAATTACTACTTGCTAGTCTAGTGATTAAGGCGTCCGCTTCACATGCATAAGGTTGTGGGTTTGAAACCGGGAAAGTCCCAATTTGAATAAATTTATCCATTCATATATTTACTTTTCCATGTTTATCTAAGACATTACTCAAACCTTGTGTGTCGAAAAGTACATAAAGCGTTTGGTCTCGGTTGTCATTTGTAGATCTTTGACAGTTTTTATAGGTCAGACATCAGAAAGTCTGACCATCACTCATCAGTCTATTCATGGAGTATCGTGTTGCTGAGTAACTGAGTTGTGGAGGTGTGAGAAGAAATCGCCTTATGGGTGCCACTACGAGTGTTCAGCCGCATCTAGCTAACTGGATGCGGCAGTCTAAACTGGAAGCCGACTCCAGGCTAGGTAGGAAAAAGGGAGATGATGATAAGGCTCTAGCAGGGTCGAAGCCTACTGGGGCCAAGGGTTTGTTTCTGAAAGGAAAAATCGGCCCTGGTAATTTTTTTTTTTTCTGGTGGGAAAAAATCATGCATTGGCATCCCCCGCCCTTGGCCGGAGTGGCTGGAATGAAAGGCAACGAAGGAACAGGAGTGAGTTTTTACACCTTACACTCCGCCCAAGAGCTGCAGATGTCATTGCATGATTTTCCCACCGAAAAAAAAAGTGAGACGTTGAAGAGCTTTAGGATTTCAAAGAATTTACTGATTGATACAAGGTATTGATAATATCAATATGTTAGGAAGTGGAAATTCTTTTCCAAGAAAAGAACTCATTGTAAACAAGCAAAATACACAGGTATAATATTTATTATTTATCAGAAGTAAGTTATTTACTTCAAGTTAGAGTGAAATGGTTACGTAAACATATAAATCATATTTCTGTGTTGCTTCAGCTATTTTCTGATACGCAGCCATTTACATAAGTAAACAAGTATATGTTTTGCTGTTTTTGTTACCTGAAAAAGTACCCTATATAAGGTAACTCGATAAAGTGCCGTTGGATGTTTCAGTAAAAGTTAATTTCGCTCTATTGCACCGGTTATATATGAGCATAGGCCAATCATAATTACCCCTTTTATTTTTGAGGTGGGAAATCGTCAAATATGTTTTCCCGTTCTGGATGGAGCGAAACGGCTTGTCGGACTTTTACTGACTAAAATCTATCCGTAATTCTTAGTTCCCTTAGTTTTCTCCGTTCCAGAGCCACGGTAGCTCTTTTGAATAATCCCAGAGAAAACTCTCTGTGTTTTAAGGAGGATTTTTGTAAGTCATCATCATCAGCCTTTTTAATGTTTCCACTGCTGAGACTCATGCCTCCTCTCTAGGAGAGTGAATGGGCCGTAATCCACCACGAGGGCCCAGTGCGGGTTGGTGAATGTCACATGTCTTCGAATTTTTGGTTCTAGGACATGCCGGTTTCTTCACGATGTTTTCCTTCACCGTTTTAAGAGCAATTGTAAGGTAAATTACACAAAGTAATGCACCTGACAGGGTTTGAACCCACCTACAACTCGTAAGTCGGAGCTATTACCACTCGGCCACCACTGCTCTCTGTAAGTCCTAAGCTGGAAATTTTACTGTGAAACCCATGCGCGTGCCTTCGTTCCCATAATTGCCCCTTGCGTAGAAAATTCCGTGTGTTAAGAAGAAATTTTTTTATAGAACTTTTTTTTTCTTAGCCTATTACGATCTTATAAGTCCGCGATATAATGTCAATATCAACGGTTTGACCGGTATCTTATGGTCTTGCCTGTATCACCATTAACCATTCAATATCCATAGAGAACATAATTATACCTATAGAGAATAACTAAAAGGTTTGCTTATTTTCGATATTAACAAACTACTTTATAAAGAACTTCTTATTTACGTTTTTGAATAAATGACCTTAAAAAAGACGCTCAATATTTTATAATCTATGCGGAAGCCGGTGTTCGGTCAGTGTTTAACCGAAATGGTGCGAAATCACGCGCGAAGCTGGCGTTCGCTTTGGGGATTGAGAGATTCCGATTGACTCGACTCTAAAATATGTTTAGACGTAAGTAGATTAGATAGTAAAGTCTCACATACCTCCGTTGAAAAGGGAGGATCCACCGGACAAACGGGTGTTATATCTGATGGCCCGATAGAAGATTTCGAGTTGTCGTATATTCAAATCACGCGGAGAACATTGATTACGCGATGCAGAATTAGTTCTTATGTGACACCATAGATGGCGCTACATGTGAATTGTTGCTTTCAGCGTTTGTGCACATGATTGGCTAAGTCACTGTTTCGTACCTGACTCGACCGACCGTAGATATCTGTTGCTGTTGACAAACTGGGCCACCCGTAGCCGGCACATGTTTAGAATTCATTACGAACATTTCTCGGATCTCCAGTTTATTCTAGTGCATTCTGCAAACCCATTCTCAACTGTTTTATGTTGTGTTTGTTAGATTGAAAGAATAGAACATACGTTATTTATTAAACTTCAAAGGTACAAAGGCGGATTTCATGCCTTAGGTGTTAATATAGTAGTTGTTGTGTGCGTGTGTAGTTTTTAGAATTAAAAAATAATAACACCAAAAAACTCTTCTTTAAATATAATTTAATTACTAAAATATAAATACACCAACCAGCGCTTTTAATAATACTATAAAGCCGAAGACTTTGTTTGTATGTTTGTTTGAACGCGCTTTTTTTATAAACTACTAGCTTTTGCCTGCGGCTTCGCCCGCGTGGCATTAGGTACTAAAGGAATCGGTATAAAAGATAGCCTATGTTCTTTTCCATGTCAAAGGCTATATGCACACCAAATTTCATCTAAATCCGTTCAGCCGTTTTTGCGTGATTAAGTAACAAACATCCACACTTTCACATTTATAGTATTAGGATTAGTTCGAAAATAAAAAAAAAATCTATTAGTGATATAGGATAGCCCATACTCAAAGACATTTATGGACTTATTATCATACTAGGATCTATGGAGGCAGATGAAAAACCAAATAAAACAAGTAACACAAAAAAATACAATAAATAATGTACTAATTATCTTTGTCATTTTTCTGTCACTATGAAAATTACCGAAAGGAAATAAAAGACCAAGCCTGGGTCGATGGCGCGTCATGTAGCACACGTACTTCAAAGAGATGTCAGCTAAACGTACGGGGTCCACTAAGGCCCCGTCTATTTTGTTGACATACTGGCATTACTGCGAAATTGTTCGAAAGAATTTACTTTGACCCTAGAACGCAAAGCGTAACTGAAGGAAAACAGGTGAGTTTTAATCAGTAAAAGTCTGATACTCCCTCACCCTTCATCCAGACCAGTAAGATAAGAATTCCTATTAAGAAAAAATATATAATATATCTAATATGCGAAATGTCCACCCGCCATTGATCTGGTGATCTAAAATTGCGCAAAACCTCAAGTTAGCCAAATTGCTAAAGCAAACAGCTTAAGATAGAATATCCTGGCGCCAAAATCCGATCCCAAACAACGAAAATATCGTTTTCGTAACTTAGATAAAATTTTCTGCGATTATAGTATTTGGCAACCTATTAATTAACACACTCAGTGCGGAACGAGATCGGATACGCTTTGTATGTGTCTTCTTTGCAGTAGAGCTAAGAAAAACAGTCTTCCCTCCTGCCGTAAGGAGGAAGTAATTTTAATTTATTTTAGTTTAGGAAAGTGATGATTTAAACAGAAGTAGTCAAGGGGTTACTTTAACCTCGTACCACACTAAGCCAAAAAAGTTATTAGTTTTTTAAACGGGTCTCATAAGCCCCTTACCGCCATAATGGTAGTTTTCAAGTGAGGTCTTAAACACCCCATACCGCAGGAATGAAAATGAATATCGCTGTCAACTTATTAATATAGGGACACGATAAAAATGCAGTTTTTATTGGAATAGACCACTATGCAAAAGGCGAGCGAATACTGTCTTTTATAAAAATAGAACATTACAAGATTAGGGGGCACGGCGTCTCCCATGTATAGGTATCACAAGTATGTTATACGTTTTATATTAAAATAGATTGTTTAGTCCGATTGCCAAGTCAATCTAGGTCGTCAATCTAGGTCATAAAGGTCCCTTAAGTGCGGACTGAATAAATTAATCGACTTAGTATTTACATGGAACTTACAATTAAGTATTTACGGTAGAAGAACTGAGTTGCGAAGCCTTGGTTTTTTTGAGTTATATTTTTGATGGCATTAACATTAAATGTTAGTATGTTTTCTGTTACGGTGTTTACAAAAATTTTTTGTATACACCGTAACAGAAAACAAACTTAAAACTCTAACTCAATCAAGAGATAATGCCTTAAAATCTAAGTTCTAAACAGTTAATCGACTATCCGTGTTCCAAGTAATCCTCTTGAAAGTTCATAAGTCAACGGGGAATCAATAAGTCCGCATATTCCGAGGTAGCTGGTGGTGAGATCAGCCTTTTTCCTTCACAAAGAGATTGTCGGCGTTTGCAATTTCTCTCACAAGCTAGCTAACAGTCGACTCATCATGGTTTAAATCCGTGGCTACGTGAAACTTTTTTAGGTACAAAGTGAGTTGGTATTTTATATTGTGCAAGTGGCTTTGTTTAGTTTAGGAGATGAAACGCATGTTACTTAAAATGTTGTGAGTGGACGTGTAGATGGATGGGAGATCCGGCCTAAGAAAAGATGGGTGGATTGTGTGATGAGTGAAAGAAAAGGGAGTTAGTAATACTCGTAGTGTGACGGGTGACAGAACTAAATTAAAGAAAAAAACGTGTTGCACCGACTCCAAGTATATGGGCTTAAGGGTTGAAAGAAGAAGAAGCCTTTTTTAGTTTAATTTTGACTATTTTACTGTAATAACTTATTACAGTTTTATTTATCTATCTGTAGTATAATATTCATGTTAATTATTTTGCTTTACACTTGTAGTAATGAATCGTATTTTTTTTTTCATTAATATTATTATGAATTTCATTATATTATTTTATTTATTTTAAATAGTATTTAAAATTTTATTGCGTGAATTTGTTAAACTTGTTGTTGTGAAGGATCTAGTTACCTGAGATGAATAAATGTTTTGTTAATCAAATGTTTGGATATTTTTTTAACAATATACTCCTTATACAGATGGATACCTAACACAGCTACGTACCTAAGGGTTTTAACTCGTCGATATCTATAGGTATATAATGGGTATAACAGAAAAGTTCACTTATTTTCGATATTTACAGACTACTTTATGAAAAAAAAATACTCTATAAAAAAACGCTAAATGTTTTAGAATTTATGCATTTGCTTAGTGTTTAACCCGTTGTGTGTCCGGAACGTGGATCCACGCGAGACACAATAACTTTTTAATTGTGTCTCTAATTACGGCATACGAAAGGTTAACCAACCAGTGAAGATAAAGATGTGTGTGGGTCAATAAACATGAGAAAACTCCATAATTTTCATTCTGGTTTTGTGTAATTTAAGTGGTAATACTTGAATCCTGTCTGACTACAGTCCTGCTATTTACATTAGAGTAGTAATTTATTTTGTACTGATTGCGTTGAAATAGCAGTCTCGTCCGCCCAGGGAATTGTAGATTAACTGTATAGACATAAATAAGTATTTAACTACATAATGTGTTTACTTAGATGCCTCAGCATCTCTGTTGTTTATGGGTAATTGTTGACAAAGCCTAAATGTTTTTCCAATTCTCTGTCTTAGAAAAGAGAACTGAACGATGATTCGATAGGGTGCATCTCATAATGATATGAACTTATTTGGTATATTTTCATTTTTTCAATAACGTTCACAAGATTTAATAAACGTCAGATATATAAACTGTTGATTTAATTTCTTTACATAATTATAACATTTAAATGTTCTAAAACTTATTTCATTATAATTTTATTACATATAACGTTTATTTAACACAAAATAATTAGATATATCATTTAAAATATACATTGATTGATACTATAATTATAGTTAAACACCCCGATTTGAGGAACCGTAACCTTTTAAAGAAAGAAATAGGCCAACCTTTTTTCTACCTATGAAAATAATAAAAAATCTTAGTTAATCTTTAGGAAATAGAAGGGTCATAACAAGTTCTTCGAACTATATTACAATAATCAATCATTGTCACTTCCATCAGAAGGGGTAGTGCCCCACTTGGGCAGAGCACCGCCGTGTCCTCGTGGGGGCCATCGGCGGCAACGATCTCTCGTGCCGAGCTTTGGTATAGGCTATGGTCCGGAGAGAGGAGAAGTGGCAGGCGGTCGCCTAGAAGAGTTTGGTAGATACAAGAAAACTGCTTGCATTTTTCCTATTTTTTAGTATTATTCCACCAGTCGCGCACTCTTGACAGAGGCAGTGGACGAAAAGCTGGAGTTTATTCTAGTGGTTCATAAACTTCAGCTATTGAGAATGTGGCGCAAAAAAAATCAAATTTGAATAAAAATATAAGGATTATGTAACAGAGTGGGTCTGGCAGACCCTACTTGGCACGTCGAGGGTTAACTTCTAAAGTTATTTTATCTGATTTTACTTGCACACTTTTGCTAGCTTGTATGATAATAACTTACATGTCAACTACTGACCTATTTTACTACACTGGCTTATAATGTAACATCTGGAGATGATATGCAATAAAAAAGTATATTCATTATACGCATAATATAGAATAATTTTCCAGTGTAAAATAACGAATACCTAGGTATTTTTTTAACTCTGAACAGAGAATAAATGCTTAAAATTAAGGCAGTCAGTCTAATGCTCAAAGATAAAAAAAAGACAAGGGTACGCTGATTTAAGTAGCTCCCAGACTCGGAGGCCGTCAAAATAACGAGAGTTTTAAAGGATTTAAGCAAAAAACTAGAACATAGCTAGAATTGTACAAAAGTTTTTTTACCAACCGACCTCATTACACAACAATTCTAACCAGACACTCCTAACATTCCACATTAAGTATACATCGTGAAACAGAAATTACATTTCACAAAGCCCGTCCTTATCATAATTTATGAATTTAACATCGTAAACAACACAGCAGACAGCTCATTTATTAACAAAAGCTTTAAAAACCTCAACGTGCCTCAAGAACCGATAATAAATTCCATAAATATGTATCGGTACTGTCACATCAGTTTTATAAATACGGTGTTTTACGAACGACTTATGAATTATTACGGAGTTCATGAGGAGGAGGAGGAATCAGCAGATCGTAATGAGATAACGCTTCGGTGAAATGCAAATGAATTTGACGGTTGGATGGGCACGGGACCAGCCGAGTCCCGAGCCCGGGATTGGGAACAAATTGGGGCAGACGACAGAATTTGCGCGCTCATTTACGAGTATACATCCCCCCCTGATTTACAATTACCGCTTTACTTACAGTTATTACAATGACCTACTAAAGTTACAAGGTTCTTGTAAAGACCCTCGGAAATTAAAGGACCTTTATTCTATTCTATTACATCTGTAAAATGTTATGATAACAAGATCAGGAGAGTGGGAAATATTGGCAGGAAAATTGAAAAAATGTGACGATTAAAAGTTAAAACGATGCAGATGTGCGGTAAGATCTGAATATATTTTTCGTTTCTAAAATTTTATTTTCATTTGCGTCATAAAATTGTGTTCAGGAAAATTGTTACAACATTTTGGAGATTCTTTATTTATTCTTACAACTGTTGCAAAGGAGAATTCTAAATGACCGAGTACAAATTAAAGCATAAAAAAACAACTAAAGGTACAATATATTATTTTCCAAACTTTGACTCCTCAGAAAAATATCAACATCAACACTGCGGACGATAATAAAATAGACGCGGCAAATACCAGTAATAAAAACAAAATTGTATCCGCGCCTAAGTCCCTAATAGTAAATACATATACGCGCCAATGTGAAAATTCTCTTATTTACTTAGATATTTCCTCCCTCGCTTATGATTCACACAAAACCAATGATCTGGATGAATGGTTTCGAAACATCGTATGTGACATCGGGGGGATATGACGTCACACGGATAATATGAGATCACTAAGTAAGATTAAAAAAACAGCAGCAACACGGAGGTAGAAGAGTCTTCGATATTTCCTTCGTGCTCAGTGTGGTGAAAATGTTTTGTTACCTTAAGAAAATAAGTAAAAATGTGTCTAATACAGCTTTTGTGTCAGAACATTGCGAGGATCTATATCTATGTGTTTAATAATTTAATCATGAAACAAAAGATAAGCTAAAGTAAATTACTATTTCAGATCATCTTCATAATCATCATCTTCCTGCCCTAGTCCCGGGTCGGCGCAACCCATTTTTTTCTTCCATTCTGTCCTGTTACTCGTCACGCTATCACTAACTCCCTTTTCTTTCATCGCTTCTCATACAATCAGCCCATCTTTTCTTTGGCCTCCCTCTCCCCTTCCATCCATCCACATGTAAATTCATAACTCTTTTAGCAACATGCGTTTTGTCTATCCTTTTCACATAACCATACCAAGACAAACGATTCCCTTTCAACTTTTTAGTCACTAGCACTACTCTCAAACTTCCCCTGATATACTAATTTCTCACTTTATCTAGTCTCGTCACACCACATATCCATCTTAACATTATCATCATCTTATCATTCTTTATTTCAGATATAGGTTCTAATTTTGATAGTTTTCCAATAATATCATAAGTAATACCAATATTTTATTCCGATTACCAACGTCTGCAAAACGCCGGTTTTAGTTCAGAAAATTCCTCAAAGCCATTGCAGTTCTAGATAAAAATAAAGTTAAGGCCGCATTCGACGAGTCAGGGGATCAAACGTACGCTTCTGTTTAAATGACATTGCAATTGATCGATCGCTTCTAAAAGGAAAAGAGGTCGTTTTTCATGAACGAGGACAGTAAATGGATGCTCGATAAATGAGGGATATTTACGGACCACTACTGCTCCGCAAAAACACACCATGAATGGAACTCAGACAGATAAATGTTTCTAAGTGTTTCGGATTGAAACATCATTAATTTTCTTTTCAACAAACAGAGATTGGCCATTCATATTGCTGAGTTCTGACTTACACATCATAACTTACTCGCGAAATGTGTTCGAGAAATATCTTTTTACCAACATTCGTGCGTTGTAGAACTTTCTAGTGGTTGAACTAGCGTCTTGTACCGCAGAAATTAATTTCTTAACTTATGAAACTACCTTCATCGTTTAATTTTCAAGTGAACATATTTCATTAAAGTTTTAAGAGCACAAGTTTGGTTTAAACCTCTAAAGTATAATCAGAAAGACCTTAAAGTTGGCTATGCTGAGGTCTGGTTGCCAAGTGGGGCCTGATAACGTCAAGGAAACACGCTCTTGGAAAGACAAACTTTAGTAAGCTCTTCAAAGGTATCTTATTCTGTTTATTATATCTTTATTATCACGAAGAGAGTATATAAAACGCGTGAGATCAGATTTTATTGTCCGCTTAGGCGCCGAAATTTTGTTGTTGCCTATTTTACGACGCTGAAGTAGCTTACGTCATAATCTAGATTTCAGATTGTTGGTTTGAAGACGGAAGATATTTAGATATTTTATGGGGAACTTAAGCTAAATTATAATATCATCAATACCCTACGCCTCACTATTAATTCGATACCTACTTCGTATAAGGTGGTTGAGGTTGAAACGAAGGCTTGAAGGAACGGGATGGGTTTTTTAGTCAGTAAGAGTCTGACACTATCTCCCGCTCCGCCCAAGAGCGGGGGTTGTCATAAGATGATTTTTCCCATCAAAAAAAAAAAGTTTGAAACAAAAAGTGTTTTTTATAGGACAATTTGTTTTACTAATGAAATAAATAATTTGTGAAACATTTTTAACCAATGTTTTGTAATGTAATCAATAATAAGTTTAAGAGCACAATACCAGACGCTGGATGTAATAAGAAATAATAATAAAATGTTACTCAAAAAATATGTTTTGATGTCCACATCGAGCAACGGGTAACTCGTTGTCCGGCTGTCCGGTAATCGACGGGACTGAGCCCAAGTCGTCGATAGCGCGCAGTGATTCACAAACTCCTCAAAGAGATGTCAGCAAACCGTAGGGGTATAGAAAGGCCAATGGCCGCTAACTGGGACCGCAGGGGATTTCTGAAAAGGAAACCCGTATTCCTAGAACGCAAAGGGCAACTGAAGGATACATGTATGGATATAGTCAGTAAAAGTTTGAAATGCCATCCCGGTTCGCCCAGAGCGGGAGAAGTCATTGGATAATTTCTAACCTTAATAAAATATATTAAAACTGCGTACGATGTATTGAAATATAATTTTAATAGTGAGAACGACTCCAGGATTCACATTTAAAATTTATGATAAAATAAAACAATGATTTTTAACATTCGTTGAAAATAAGGGATCACATTTAACTCGTTTGAATATAAAACGTTATCCGGTCCATTTATTTCCAATAATATTTTATTTTAATAAACCCTTCTTCTTCTATGAATCTCAGCGACATTACAAAATGAATAATAGAACTTGAATATTAAAACACTATGGTTATAAATAATTTAGATTCAGAAATCATGACATACGACTTTATGAAAGAACAAAAACATTACAAAGAGGTAAAGTTCGTTTTTTTGTTTGTAGAAGGTAATCTCTGGAAGCACTTGTTTGATTGCTAAAATTTTTTCACTAATAGAAAACTGCTTTATTTTTGAGTGACAAAGGCTATATTTTATGAAGTGAAGCCGCAGGCAGACGCTAGTTTATTATATTTTATTATAAGATCACGTTAATGTATTTGGAATAATGGACCAATACCATTGCGTTGCTTCATTGATTACAGACGACACGCTTTTAGTGTCAATTGAGTCTGAAGCTAAATGGACTTAATATGTGCTTTGGCATATACTCTTACCTTTTGCATTTCGTATTGTTAACTAACAGATTCAATTATAGTTATGGGCCTACATCTTTAAAAAAATTATAATGGTATACACCCTTAAATTTTGATCGTTTTAATCCCGATCTGACACATCCGGTCACATCCGGTCGATCCGCTACATCACAATCGATTTGTAAAAATAAAATTAAACACAAAATTAGTTTGTACGCAACGCCGACTACTTCCTACAGGTCATTGGACTAGCTCCGCTGACGTTTCCTTTAAGAAATTAATTTCGTACATGCGTAAATTAATACGAGTTTTGAAAAAAAGGTCATATATTTTTTGATTTTCAAAATTTAGCGGTGTATACAGTATTATTTTTAGTATATCAAAACCTGAATATTTAGTTTGTTCAGAATCAGTAACTGAATGGAGTCCAATAGTTAACACCGTTATATTTTTTTAACCAAAAATATTTAAAAGGTCACAAGTTGGATACCACCGAAACTCAAGTCACGGCAGGTCATAGCGAGTATTAAGCGCCAGCAAAAAACCGGGTGCAAGTGCAAAACAACCCCTCAGACACCTGGAAGTCCCGATGACTATGTATTTTTGCTGACATAACAAGCTTTGTGATTTTTCATGATATAGTTATGAAATTTTGTACATAGATTCTTTACATAAAAATACTAAATTTTTGTTTCGGGTTTTGCATTTTATAAATTTTTAGATATTTTAAATTGATGGGATTCATCAATTTTTAATGACATAAACGGAACTTAACCAATTGTAGTGAAACCATTAACCACATAAGTTCTATTTCTCTATTTCTACTGTCTTGAATGTAGGCCTCTTAAAATAAATATACTAACCTTATAATCACCAAGATCTGATACAGAGCAGGTAAGCACAGCCTCCCTACCGAGAGCCACGGTGACATTCTCAATGGGTCCCATGAAATCAGGCTCAGCGTCTTTTAATGATGCGGTAGGACCCACTCTGGTGACCGGCGATGTTGTCTGGTGCCGCATGTTGCTTTTTATCACTGTTGACAAAAATTGCGAATTAGGCAGGGAATCATATTTTTAAACAGCGTCTTTTTACATACCAAACGGTTCGTTCACGACCTTGTTGTGAGCGGTAGCTAAGCACGGGGCGGCGAGCGGAAAGATTTTTTTTTTCGATGGGTAAAATCATCTTATGACAACCCCCGCTCTTGGGCTGGCGGGAGATAGTGTCAGACTCTTACTGACTAAAAAACCCATCCCGTTCCTGCAAGCCTTCATACCGGGGTTTTTTTTATGGTGGGAAAAATCATGCATTGACATCCCCTGCCCTTGGACCCGAGCGCCCTTTTGGATAACCGTTGAAAGTATGAAAATTTTTGAAGCAAACCACAAGACGCCGCTCAGAACGCCTCGCGGCTGCTTACTGATGCCGCCCCCCTCGCCAAGCCGCTCACTCCTAAGACAAAAATTGTGACCAGCCCGTAACCTTTATATTTTTTCTACACTTCCTAGCCAGTTTTACTTAGCTGATTGGATAATTTATATTGTTACACAGAATGATAACAATATATCTTGATGTTTGTAAAAAATCATTGCATAAATATTATATTGATAAAGACGCATTGAAAGGCTATACCGTTAAAAAATCTTCATACCGTAGGTATATTGGAGAATATGAATAGAAAAATTTTATTCATCAATCAAATTGAAAGTCATGCAAGATCGCCACGACAGTACAATGTACCCGAGTGTACACCGTCTATACTGCAATGAATATTATCGTTAGAGTCTGTCTAATAAGTTAAACGACTTGGGTAATTATTAGAATTTAATGAAATCTGATGTAGTCAACACGGGTCAATAATCAAGGTTGATTAAGAGATAGAGATCATTGTTAACTAACAGAAGAACCTTATTAAAAGTATGGAATATAAGTATTTTTTAAATGATTAATTATTTTACAAAATTCCCAAGTCGATTGACTTATTAGACATACTATTAGATAGACTATATACTATATATATATACTGATAGTATTATTCTTCAATACATTAACGACTAAATGTATACATAGTCTTATATTCAGTCAAAAGATTAATTTAATACGAAGAGAAGAGAATTACTCTGTATGAAAGTAGATTTATCGTAGAGATTTCCACCCTTAAAAAAAGGAGTAGGTATGTATTTGAGAAGGAATATAATGACTACTGTGCTCAGTTTAGTGCCTCTAGAGGCGACCCTGTCTCATTTAATGAGTTTGGTAGTCAAAATATTCAAACATTATTCTCAATAAATTTGACAGCACGGATATAAATCCAAAAACTCTCCACATTTTTTTTTTTACGTTAGTTTGGTGCAGAGACAAAACGTGGTTCAATAATGATTATACCATAAAAAATTGTAAAAACAGAGTTTCGTGTATGATGATTCGAATCAAGATTTGAATGAAGGTCAATTTAAACTAGAAAGACCTTATCTTGACTAGACTGCAATTTATTTCTTAAAAAAGTAGGTACATAAAATTTGAAAATAAAAAAATATATTTCACAGAAATTACATTATCATTCTCAATCGCTCACGTCTATCAAATCAGACTCAAGCAAAGTACAGAATTACCGATAGCTCCGAAACTCCTAAATCAATTGGCAAACGATGTAGCACCAGCCCATTATACAAGGATTGTTTCTCGTCTAAATCCGATACGATAGCCATGGTTGAAATTCCGAGTGAGAATTCAGAGAAAGGTCGATTTACGCAGGGATTATTAGATTTGTATAGAGTGATATTCAAAATTGAATTGGATAGTAGATATGATAATATGAAAAGCTGCTTGATGAAAAGGTTATTATGCATAGACCGATGATGAATAAGGTAATGAACAGAGATTGGTTAGAAGAATTAAAATGTATATGTTTTGATTGCAAACCAATAACTTGTAAAGGTATATAATATTACCTTAATTTTTTTATTATTATTGATAGGCTCGCGTTTGACCTCTATCTCATCTCGCCGGGCCCTGGTCGAGGCCATGGTATGGAGCGAGGAGGAGTGGCAGGCGGTCGCCGACTTCTGCGAAGCAGTAATGCTCGCTAAGGGGGAGGCCGACCGCATCAGACAATGGCGCTCTCGCCGCCGCCGCCGGGATTCCGATCCCGATTTCCAGCCACCGTAGGCGCGGGCTTGCGGACAGTGAGCAATGGGTAGCTCGCTTTCCGGTCGTCTGGTAACCGTCCGGACCAAGCCCAAGTCATCGACAGCGCGCGCTGTTCCCACGCGCCTCAAGGAGTTGTCAGCAACAGTAGGGACCCAGCCGGGTCGAAGCCTACTGGGGCCAGGGTTATCCGAAAGGGCGCTCGAGCCCCGGTACGAAGGCTAGAAGGAACGGGATGGGTTTTTTAGTCAGTAAGAGTCTGACACTATCTCCCGCTCCGCCCAAGAGCGGGGGCTGTCATAAGATGATTTTTCCCATCGAAAAAAAAAAAACCTCTATCTCACCTGATGGTAAGTGATGGTGTGGCCGACGATTGAATACGCTTGCCTAGAAGTAACCTATTTACTCTTCACTTAAAGACCCCTAGACTGTAGCTATCAGGAAACACAGACTCCGGCAGAGAATTCCACTCTTTAGCTGTACGCATAATGAATGTTTTTCCAAAACGCTTAGTACGAATGGGTGGGATATCCACCATGTATCGATGGCGCAACGCCGTACGTCTAGTAGTCGGTCGTCTAGTAGATGGAACGGACTTGGCGGAATTAAATTGTGCAATTCCAATGCACACTCACCGAAGTGTAATCGATAAAAAACCGTCAGGCTAGCAACTAAAACAACAAATTAAATCTAGTTTATTCCACGGAGGCCTTTTGGGCAATTACAAAACATCAGAAACTAGGGCACCGTTACAATTAGTCGTTTCCTATGGGAAAACACCAGCCAACCTTAAAGGTTACTCTTTAAAACAAAATACAATATTTTCAATATTTTGAACAGCAAACGCCAGAGTTCGCTCATTGTCTTTCTATTGTATCTCTAATTATGGTATTCAAAAGGTTATTGATATTTCTTATTTCAAAGTGGTTACAGTAAGCAACACTTACATATAAATTTTCGTCAATTTAAATTAGATGTGACCAGAATTTCCTAGCTTCAGCTACCCTTAGAAAAAATACCGAAGCAAGCTTTGAGGTTAAAATCTCTTTTATAGACTATAAAATAAACATATGTAACTGTCAAACCATATGAGAAACGTGCAGGTATCTAAAATGGTCTTTTGAGAAAAGAACTACACAGATTTGAGCAAACCTGTCCAGCTAGTTGAGTATTTGTCAGTATTCGTGTAGCTCAACTCAGGGTTATTAATCAGCTCTAATAAGTAGTAGTAGGGTTAGTTTATGCCTCGATCACACGTACCGAGTTAAAGTCGAGACAGTAAAATGTTGCTCGGCCGAGATAGTCATGTAAGCGAGTTGTAAAGATAAGCGCTCGGCCGAGTTCTCGGTGCATGTGTTTACACATACTGAGTACTCGGCCGAGAGCACTGTCTCGCTCGTTTACTCGATATGTGTGATCAAGACATAAAAGTTTTTTTTTTTTTTGTTT
Source organism: Mythimna albipuncta (assembly GCA_929112965.1). Lineage (NCBI taxonomy): Eukaryota > Metazoa > Arthropoda > Insecta > Lepidoptera > Noctuidae > Mythimna > Mythimna albipuncta. The sequence goes on from OV815973.1 coordinate 9,278,895, forward strand.
ACAGGATATATAGTGCCGAAATAGTGATGTAAGCGAAGTATAGAGATAAGAGCTCGGCCGGGCACTCGGCGTTTTGTTCATACGTACCGAGTATTCGGCCGAGAACACTGTCTCGCCCTTTTACTCGGTACGTGTGATCAAGGCATAGTACAATAAAAAAGTTGGCATTTCATTCAGTATCCCATTTTAATTTCTACGAACAGCACATTTATTTACAAAATCCACTCAAGCAATTAGTAAACCTATCACCCAAACCTTCCGACCCAAAAATAAATTTTCTACTCGTCGAGAAAGCTCCTAATTGGCAACCTTTTGCCGCTGGTCATCACTTTCACTAGTCACAAATTCAACTTCATCAAAATAATTGTGTTACCCCTTTTCCCCGAATTTCACTTACCTACATATTTTCAAAGCTTTCTGGCATGACCGAGCATAGATACAGAGTGGCCGGACGTATAAAGTAGTAATTTATGTGTCATTGTCGACCCTCAGTCAAGTGAGAGAGGTCTGACCCTCCCCGCCTATTCAAATTAGACTAGCGATATATGCTTCCACTCCGATTCTCTTCCTTACGCTAGTTCATAACTTCAATGTGATTTCGGACACACGATTAAGTAAGAACGTGTATAGGCAAGGAAACGTACCAATATTTTTGCGAAGGTATTGTCGTGGTGGCATAAAAATAGGAGTAAAATGTCGAATTGGTGAACCCGTAAGTTGTGATGTCGAGTGGAAAAAAGGATCCGTGGAATTGTTCGAAAGAGTCAACGTGGCGCTGGAACGCAAATTGATACTGAAGGAACACAGGTGGGTTTAGTCAATAAAATCTGACAATCCTTCTAGCTTCACCTATGGAAGGAGTTTTTTGATGATTTTCCAAAACAAATAGAAAGCGGAAAAAAGAATTTACCTCAGAGAGGGATTGGACAACAAATAAAAACAAGTGCAAACCTGGTCAAGTGCGAGTCGAACTCATAAACGACGGGTTCTGTACGAAAATATACAAATCTAGCTCTGTCGGATCTGTAGCGGCAATAGAAATACACATTCTGTGAAAATTTCAACTCTCTACCTCTTACGGTTTATGAGATTCACCCGTTGACAACGGACAGATCGACTGACGAATGATCAATCGGACAAATGGACTGTTAAGACTTAGTGATAGAGCCCCGTTGGCAGCTTTTGGGTACTTTGGGTAACTGTACAAAAAGACAATCTGCTACGCGTTGAGTATATACTGCAATGCACGGCTGACAAACTGCTATGCACTGCTGACAAACTGCTATGCACTGCCGAAAAACTGCTATGCAGTCCTGACACACTGCTGTGCACTGCCGACAAACTGTTATGCACTGCTGACAATGAAATGCTGCAATGCCGATAAACTACTATACAGTTTGGCAGATGTTATAAAGGTAACAAAAAAATATTAATAAAAAAAGATCGTCTCGGTAGCCCCAAAATAAAATAAGAACGTATCTATAAACGGCAACTGTCTGTTTGTCAATCTGCTACATTTGATAGCTCAGGAGCCGGCTCCAGTTACAAGTACCTAATGCAGCATTCTTCTAACTTATTTCATTTCTTTCCGCTCAACAGAACTGGCTAAGAGCCAAAGCGACCAGTTTACGAAGGATTTAGTACTTTTTATTAAAAATAATACTAACCAAAATGTGTGTTTTACTGGTTTCAGCGGTTCTTACATTTGTTAAATGCTCCGTTTGGGAACTTCAAATGATTATGAAAATAGTGCAGTAAAGACGGTTTTCCGAATTAAATATTAAAAGACATAAACATTTTCTTAAATAAGTGCATTTTTATTTAATAATATATAAATTCTTCTTTATTGTTCGTCACCTAACTCCTCCTAAACGGTTTAACCGATTTGGATGAAACTTATGTATATTTGTGTGGGTCGTTAGATTGTTTGAAAGTACAATTAGACCTTATAGGTGACGCTGCTTTTAGGTGGAACAACGTCTGTCAGGACCGTGATTTTTTTTGTTTGAAAATTTCGGTGTTCAATGACGAAAAGACAAGTTTCAAAATTAAAGTTTTTTTGCACTTTTTGGCGTTTTTTTTTTATTAGTGCCAGTTGCATTTTCGTTGAAAAGAAGTTTTGTCTTTGCTTACTACATCAGTGAGTAACCTAGTAACACAATGTTTATGTAGCTTTAGAAGCTTAAAACACTAAAGGCCTGTAACTCTATCAAACTGACGAAGCTTGGGCTTTTTAATCGTGAAACGAATTATAGTGGTCGTGTGATAAATGATGTTGGGCCCGAATCGTCCAACTTACTAATGCCGGAAATCGGGTGGAAGCAGCGAAGAATGGATCTACCCGCAAACGAACGCTGCCTGACTAGTGATGTACCGTGTCTCAGTGACAAATGCCTATCTTTTGGTCCAAACACCATTATCATTAGCAAGAATAATGTTTGGGACGGATAAAAGATACACTTCGTTTAGGTTCGACTTTTAGGATTGGAAAACAGGGTGTTGTAAGAATGTACCTATGTAAATAATTGCTTTTTGTATACAACTAGGTTGGGTCAGCGACTTTGCCCACAAATGTAGGAAATTATTACAAGGGGATATTCTTCCAAGATAAAAAGTATTCAGGAACATGATCTACTTGTGTACCGAATTTCATAAAAATTTGTTCAGCCGTTTGAGCGTGAAGGTGTAAGATACAAACACATATAAACACACATAAAAATATGTACATACTTTGGCCTTTATACTATTACTGTGTTTTAACGCTATTTTCAACGGTAGTAAACAGTTTTTTACGGCGAAATTATATCTCTTTGTATATTTAATTTTTCTGTAGTAATTTTTAATAATTAATGTTATATCTAGCATGGTGTAAGCTGTGCATACCTGTAATAGGCATGCACACCAGTGCCTTGTTTTTAATATTATTTTTACAAAATCATGTATGTAATGCTGTTGGTGTGCCAATAAATAAATAAATAAATAAGAAATACAAAAAAAATCATGTTCATGAGTCCACCTGCATACTGCCATCTAACATATGTATGCATCGAAACACATAGACATATAAACCGTATACTATTCAGTATTTTTAAGACACAAAGCAAATAACTCACAATATCCCTTTGATTAGGTACTTTAGCAGAAGAAGCAAGCGTTAAAATACTACGCTATTTAACCAACTAAAATATGAAAATGAGTTGCCTCAGCCAAACTTAGTGGCGATCGTAAAAATGCAGATATGAAAATGAAACCATTAAGCTGACGGTACCAATTATGAACATTCTGGAATGCTCACATAATTTTAATTGCTATAGGTTAACGTTGCTGAAAAATGAAATTATATATTTTATTAATTTATTATCATACTTTATTGTAATAAAACTAAGACCCACATTTACAATAAACGAATTATTGTTATCCTAAGTAATATTATAAATGTGAAAGTGTGGATGTTTGGATGTTTGTTACTTAATCACGCAAAAACGGCTGAACGGATTTGGATGAAATTTGGCATGCCTTTGGTAAGCCTTTGAAATGGAAAAGAACATAGGCTACTTTTTATCCTGGAAAAACATCTTATTCCTACGGGAAAACACGTTTAGAGTGTGATAACCAGAGGTCGGAGTAGGTAGATTGATTTAAGGTCGTTGACGTCAAACGTAGAGGATAATATAGATATGCCTCCAAAATACCGGAACTTCATATTTATTGTGATATTTGTTCCGGAATTTTGAAATTAGTACGAATTTGTGTTTAAGGTATAAAAAGCGTTTTAATACATAATATCAATCTACGCTGCCAATGTGAAAGAAATCAGTATTTTATTTTATACAAATTAAAAATAATTGTTCATTGAATTCAATCAATCATTCATATAATAAACGATTTTGTTAGGCTATCTGTATGTTTTTTATTTTATTTTATTCCATAATTCCAATCCTGGAACTTTTTCCGGTACTTCCCGCACATTATAATTGCGTCGCATGTCCATATTATAATTTCTTGACGCAAGTATATAAAATCAATCTACCTACTCCGACCTCAGGTGATAACCGAAGTACACGCGGACGAAGTCGCGGGCGGAGAGCTAGTGTAGATATACTTTGAAAGACATTGAATTATGTATCTTGTCAACGTTCGGTCTAACACATTAGATAGGTACTAGCTTTTGCCCGCGTTTTCGTCCGCGTACATAAAATGTAGCATAATTATGTCACTCAAGAACAAAGCAGCTTTCTATGGATGAAAAAATGTTAGCAATCGGACCAGTACTTTCAGAGATTAACTACTACAAACAAAAAAATGAAGGAGGTACCTCTTTATATTATTCGTAAAGATAGTGTACCTAGATTTGGTTTATAAATATTCTAGCAAATAAGATAAAACAGTGTAAAATAGGGATCAATATTAATCAGAAAAATATTGCAATGCCCACATTCTGGAGTGCCTTTTTCGGACAAGAAAAATCATAAAAGGACTTCTCCTTCTCTGGGTAGAGTGAGAGGGAGTATCAGATTTTTACTGGAAAAAAACCTCAGTATTCTTTTTGTTGCTCTTTTTTGGCAGGGTTACGGTATCTTTGCAGGCATCGGTTAAATGGCCCCGTCAATTTTGCTGACATCTCTTTGAGGCCCGCGTGTAATACAATGCGCCTCTGAACCTTGTTTGACCCATACCGGACGACCTCATGGCCCGGAGTACTCTAAGTGCACATACAGCTATTACACACTTTTGAAGGTCTAATAAACGCCAGTGACGCTGCTAGGAACCTAGTGCCTTTTTTTAAATAAAAAAGGTGGGAATTTATCAACCAAAACAATCCAGTGCTGTAGACTCGGCCCATTTTGTGTGTGGTCGCGGCACTATGCTGAGTATTCGGCCGTTTTGCGGGGACATGGCGCATTTTTTTTTTTTTCACAAATAATACTTAGTATTTGTAAGTTAGTCCTATGATTGCGTTTGTTTTCGTCACATAAAATGTTTTTCTTTCTTTCTTTTTCTTAATACCTCGATTCAGACGAACTCAAACTTATCTTTACTTACTTTTATTGGCAAAAGCCACGCCATGTTCCTTTAGTTACCTTGGAGTTTCTCTTCAGTTCTTATCCATAGAAAAAGGCCAAAGGGAACCATGCACTAGCTTCTGACGCTTTATATTACCCATGTAGGCTTATGTGTAATAATACTTTTGTTTGTTTTGAGTTTGAGTTTACCTTTTGAGAGAGAGAGCTTCGTTTCGAACAATCTCGCAGTCCTTATCAAAGAAGTATAAAGAAGTATAAGTATAAAAACAATTACAAAAAACAATTACAAAATAAGTAACACCAATTTCCTCAATTTCAAACAGACTTTATTTTGTCACCATATAACTTAGCTGACTCTAAGTGACATTACATATCCACTAAGTGACGATACGTTACAATAATGATTGATGGCCTCTTTTTATGATGCCGAGCAAAAAACGGAGTCACTGAGTGTATCTAAAAAAGGGAGCTTGTGACACCAAATTTATTTTTAAAGACAGTCATAAAAAAGTCAATTTTGTAACACTATTAATGTCTTTTTCAGTACGCTTGCTCAGAAAGTGACTCTTATTGCACTGCACTTACACCTTACTTACTTACTTACTTGGTACATACATATATAAAGGCGCTTGTTATCAAACTGTGACATTTTGATTACCATTACGCACTCGTGCTATAATGTAGTTAAAACCTTTTTGTTCAACCTCTTTGTTCACAAAATAAATTTTGAGTACGAAAAAATTTCGCGTAACGTCAATTGTATAAATTAGTGTCTTACTTACTTATTTCATGCAATTTTGACCATTTTTATTTGTACTAACGAATTTATTAAAAAAAAAAACATTTAGCAAATAAATCGTACATTCACATAACAATTGTTTTTTTTTTTGGTGGTCTAAAGCCGCCATTTTAAGATACGCGCGGTTATTGGCTTGCAGTCTTGGTAGGAAAATTACCACCCGGAGGTACTTACCGGTACCTCCATAATCCCCAGCGAATTAAGTTCTTCTTAATCTGACAAAACATTCCCGAAAGCCGAAAGACAAAGTAATCTAACAAAACTCTGAAGAAACCCAGTGAAGGAAGTAATTTCCAAGTTATTGCGTATATGAGCACTTATCAATTGGAAATTTATCTTTAATAGCTTATGTCGGGCCTCTTAAACTTGATTATATACGATCAACTTCCGAAATATGTTTCTAACTTTGTTTGTTATATGGGCCTGTCGAGATGAGGGACATATTTTTGAAGCAATTATTTAGATATACCTTTTTATGACTTAATTAAATTTATTGTGTTGTAATTTGGAATGTTTTCGGTATTAGTTAGATTAAAATATGAAAGTGATAATAAAATGAGGAACATAGTACCTACGTGGACCACGCCTGATTTAAACATACAACGCCATCGCGTGGCATCGCATGGCGTGGATCTAGTGTAGCTTTAAATTTATGGAGACCAATGCGCCCAGTAGCCTGATTCACATAAAATCAAACAAGCCAAATATCTTTGAAGTTTTATAGTCGTTCGATCGAAGTCCTATCCAAAAGCGGTATTCACGATCTATCGACTTTTTTCCGTTACATTAATAAGTATTCTACCAGGATAATGTAGTACAGATTTTTTTTTAATCGACGTATTTCAAACGACTAAAATCGGTGTCGTTCAAACTCGATTGATGAATGTGGATACGGAAATAATCTAAACGACTAAATTGCTACGATATCGTTACGGTTTTCATTACGTGAATCGGGCTACTGATCGGTGTACACGGCACGCGTGTGCTTAGTGTAGCTTACCTTAAAATTTGTCATAGCTACGTGTTCTTCTTTTATTATTCGTTTTGATTTACTTTTTACACAATATTTTATATACCTGGTTGGATTGCCGGAGTGTGAATTTCCGACTTACAAAATCACTCTAAGACCGGCACTTCAGTACTTCGAGAATACTCATTCTTATGCTTTTGAGGGACGTCTCAGCATATGACTGGTCTAGAAAATTACCGACCGCTTCTGAATTAGGTACGGGCCAATTCGTGATGTCAGAAACAATTTTGACTGGCCTGTTGGCCTAGTGGTACTCTTGCCTCATGCCGGAGGTCATGGGTTCAATTCCTACACAACACAATGTTTGTATGATGAGCACGATCATTTGTTCTGTGTCTTAGTGTAATTTATCTATAATATGTACGTATTTAGAAATATATAAGTATGTTTATCAGTTGTCTAGTAACCATAACACAAGCTCTGCTTAGCTTAGGACTAGATGGCGCTGTGTGATAGTTGTGGAATTTATATATTATGTTATATTTGTTCTGTGTCAGGGTGTAATTTATCTATAACTAGCGACCCGCCCCGGCTTCGCACGGGTGCAATGCTCTTGCCGCACCGGGCGGCCGGCCGGTACCGCCGCAAACGCTACGTCCCGCAATTTTTAAATCTGTAATATCTTCGAAAATATTCACTTAAATCATACAGTGTAAAGGGCTATATAGATCTATATTAAATGAACAATGTATTCAAGGTATTTAATTGGTTAAGGATTAATGCTGTATTGGTTAAAATCGCTTCGAAAATTAGCCATTATTTGTCGTAAAAAGTAAATGACAAAAAAAAGTTATTGTAGGTTATCCATAAGAGATAGACATATACCATCACGGACTTTTCTGTAGACCTTTTCAATGTGTACAATACTTAGTACATTATTTTGATAAAACTCGTAGGGGTCAGCCTGCGTTTGAAATGTAAGCGGAAAAAATGTAATTATTTACGACATCACATTAGAAACCTCAAAAATAACAGTACTTATCCACTATTTAATGGATGTTATTATACATATAAACCTTCCTCTTGAATCACTCTATCTATTAAAAAAAACTGCATCAAAATCCGTTGCGTAGTTTCAAAGATTTAAGCATACAAAGGGACATAGGGACAGAGAAAGCGACTTTGTTTTATACTATGTAGTGATATGTGTGTATTTAGAAATATTTAAATGTGTATATAAATTATTTAGTACTCATAGCACAAGCTCTGCTTAGTATAAGACTAACTTGTCTGATAGTTGTAGAATACTATTATTGTAATTGCACATTGCTCTGCTCTTGCTTAATCAGAACTTTGAAGACGCTTTTTCAACCAAGCAATTTGAAGATATGTATGTCAGTACATTACGTGCTACCATCCAGTACAATTTAAAAAAAAAGAAACCTACACAATTCTTGAAAGTCAGACACTTAGCTAATAGTACCTTATTCATTATGCAAAGCCTACGTGACTACCATATTGAACGTCAACACAAACAGAGGCAAAACATAAGCAAAAGAACAGTAAATAAAATATTTATCTGATTGAAAATAAACTCGGATGCCGACCAAAACATGATTTGGTAACAGTGAGCGGCGGAAATAATTCGTTTAGAGTATCAAAACAATAAACTCGAACTTCTGGCAAACAGTTCCAAGAAGTATATTTACAAACTTTAAGCCGAGATATTTTACAGCTGTAAAGACTTATCAGCAAACGATCTTGAATGAAGTGTAATTATTTCTACGTTTATATTTTACAACTTTTTTTTTTAAATTAATCTGGTAAACCAGGCATATATGCCCAGTCGGTAACGTGCCACATTTGAAAAACTTTGGTACTTATTTAAACTGATGTGGCTAGTTTATATGTATACCTAAGAGCGATGTAAACAACCTATACAATGCTAGTTTAACTTGCGTTGTATAGGTTATGTAATTTGTAAAAGCTTGTCTAAGTTGTGCAAGTGGGCCATGTCATCGACTGGGGCACGTACGTCTGGTTTACCCTATACGAACTAGTGCTTGACTGCGATCTTACCTTTTTTTATGGTGGGAAAAAATCATCCAATGACAACCCCCGCTCTCAGACGGAGCGGGAGATAGTGTCAGACTTTTACTGACTAAAAGGCCCACCCCGTTCCTTCTATCCTTCATACCGGGGCTCGAGCTGTCTTTCGAAACTAACCCGAAGGTATGCAGTGGTGCAATCGTTGATGTTTAGGCGTACTAGTTTATTGAGGTTTTAATCTTGAATACACCTAAATTATAATTGGACGACCAGACCAGTATATTAATAAAGTCGTTAATATTAAAGAGTACTTTTTAGAATTTTGCGTTTTAAACATTCTTAGGCGTTACATTGTCTATAGAATATTCTTAAAGAAACAGTAAATTTAGAGTTAAATAGGAATCGGATAAGGAATCAACTAATATAAGAGAACAAAAGAACAGCCATGAAAGTTTCATAGCTTGTCTTTTGTTTCATTTCGTTTTAAAACCTTCATTCGATTTCAACTTTGATTTAGAGCTCATAAAGATTGTTGCCAATGTTGTGATCTCGGTGTTTCAATAACCTTAAAAGTAAATATCTAAGTCTAATTTTAAATTCTAATTTCACGGTGAGTGGTAGCCTAGAGTGTCTTATTGCTTAGATTGGCATTGCTGTATTTAATTATGATACCTCTATGAAGAAGTTTGATGATCATTAATGGTTTTAAATTATCATCATCATCAGCCTTTTTTAATGTTCCCACTGTTGGGACTCAGGCCTCCTGTCCAGGAGAGGGAATCAGCAGTAATCCACCAAGCGGGCCCAGTGCGGGTGCATGTGACATGTCTTCGAATATTTGGTTCTAGGACATGCCCGTTTCCTCACGATGTTTTCCGTCACCGTTTTAAGAGCAGTGGTTATGAAATAAATAACACAAAATAATGTGCCTGGCTTTTTTGCTTTTAAATAAATCCAATAAATGAGAAAGAAGCCACTCTTATTTCTATAAAAGCATTTAGCGCCACGTATTTCTTCACCTAAAAATATATTTGCTTTGAAAATAAAATTAAAAATACACACACCACGGGCTCTCCGATATCCCTTTGCATCGTTAGCAGCGCTTTGAATCCGTGAAACCGTTGGAGCAGTCGAAAATATCTGGGCCGATGTTTCAGTAGCGCCATCTAATCTCACCTCTGATTGCTGACCATATCTCACTATTTTTACGACTCAATTCTCCCATTGGAGCGTGTTAAATTGTGGAGTCGCACTAAACCCTCGCTATTATTCGCTAACCTACTTGAATTAAAGGGTTTTATTAAATTTATAAGGGTACAGCTACCTGGGAATTTGAACGTATCGCTTTTGTACGGGGTTTGGTTAATTTGCTTTATCGGCGCATTGCTTTAGTCTTTGTGCTCTTTGTACTTCGGATTTTTGCTGGAGACGTTAATTACTTTGGGGCTTGAGAGGACTAAAACAAATCTTTTTAGGTGTTATCACAAAATCTTCAACATACACTTTTTTTTGAAGACGGAGCGGGAGGTAATGTCAGACTTACTGACTAAAAAACCCACCCTGTTCCTTCTTGCCTTTCATTCCGGGGCCGAGCCTCCCTTTCGGAAATAGACCCTAGGCCCAGTAGGCTGGGTCAAACCCAGCTCACTTTAGGTAAGACAAATTACTTTAGCTGTTCTAACAACTACTTCGAATCGTGCGGAAACCATAACAAATTTACTTTTGCATATCTTTTGACCGAAAATATCAGAAACAGACTCTAGGCTAGTAGGCTGGGTCAAACCCAGCTCACTTTAGGTAAGACAAATTACTTTAGCTGTTCTAACAACTACTTCGAATCGTGCGGAAACCATAACATATTTACTTTTGCATATCTTTTGACCGAAAACATCGGACACTCCGATGTTTTCGGCCAAAAGTGGGGGCAAACGCTATCCAAATTGATATATTTGTAAAAATATTGTGACAGTTTGTGTGTAAAATCTGTTAGCACATCATTTGTTACGAAGCTGAGACACTTTCGAAAACATTGGTGAAATATTTTACAGCGAGGAATGAATGGCTATCCTCAATGGCGCTCCGACGCGGTACGTGCCATCAATCAGCCACCACACTTTTCGCTTCCATTCAGCTCCCTCTTGTTAGTAATGAAAGTATAGATTAATCATATTATGAGTGTGAGGAAAAATATTGTGACACTTAAATTTTGAAGGTTCCGGTGTACCTTTTTTATTTTTAGATTTTGTACCTAAAATACTAAAGAAAAAATATGAGCACAACACAACAATGACATTTTGAAGTCATTATTAGAAATGGCAAAATTATATGAAGAAATATATACTGTTTATTGTTGTTTTAGAAATGTATAAAATTATATAGAACTAGGTTTTGTCCGCGGCTTCACCCACGTACTAATAATATAGTCTATGTCACTCAGAAATGAAGCAACTTTCTATCGGTAAAACAATTTCAGCAACATTACCTCTTTATAATAATAATAATATTAGTAGTGTTAGATGTAGATTATATTGGTAGGTAAAATGATTTCACATACTGTTGAACTAGTTGGTATAATTTACTTGATTGTTAGTACTCTTACATTTATTAAAACTGATCATAATGATCATCTTTTCAGCCGAAAGGCATCCACTGCTGGACACAAACCTCCCCCAAGTATTGCCAAAATAAATGGTCCTGTGCGTCTCATGGGGTTCAGTGTTTTTCCAAGATAACCAAACAAATAAAATAAAAAGAATAATGTACAGACAAGAAAAAAGTCTGCCGTGTTACTGTAAACAAAACACAAAATACCATTATCTTTAGTTCAGTGCGAGATTCCAAAATCCAGGTGTTCATTTCTCAACCTCTGCCAATATTTGATGTGGGTTAATTCACAGGTGACCAGACTTCTCAATTTGATGAGGTCGGTGAAACCTTGCTTCAGCAATTTTTTATCATCTTCACGATTTTGATTTTTTAACTGAACTGTTTGAATTACTTGCAGAAATATGTGTTACTGTAATCACATAAAAATGCTGAGGGATTTAGATCCTGGTTCGGACAAGCGTATTAAGTAAAAAAAATACTCAACTTCAAATGCTTTATTCAGAAATCGATGGTAAGTTGGGCCACCTGTATCATTTTTTTTTTAAATATAAATCGGGCTGTATCTCTTACTATAAAAATTTAGCTCAAGTAACTAACACAATTTTATCAATAAAATATTTAACCAAAAAAATGACGTATGTGTCTTATATTTATCCAATCATTATCACTATCTGACTCGACCAACGTTGTAATCTATATATACTCGTACTACACTTTTAGTTGTAATTTTATAACTCAAGAACGAGTGAGCTCGTTGTCCAAACCAAATGTTTAGGCATTGTTCGGACTATTTAGTAGATGGTTTATGTGAAGTTTTAGGGTATAGTAGTGTAGAGTAGGGTAGAGTAGGGAAGAGCGGGAGCGAAGCCGCGCGGGCAAAAGCTAGTACCATATAAATTATCAGAGTAAAAATAGGGGTGGGGGTAGGAAGCTAAAACAAAGCTTATGATCTATTTAAAGATCTATCAAATATACACAAAAAATGACATAAAAATCGATCGAGATTTTTCGGAAGAGTTCAATAACAAATATCTACTGTGACACGAGATTTTCACGAAAGGAAAAAATGGTCGTGAGAGCAGGAGGGGTTAAAATAGCTTATAAACTATTCTCAGACCTACCAAATATATACAAAAAATTGATATAACGGTTTCTGAAGAAATCAATAACAAACACTGAGACAAAAAAAAAATTATACATAAGAAAATTTAACGTGCGTGTGCTCTCTTAATAAATTCGTAAATCTAATGTTTTTACAAAGTTCTGTCACAAAATGTTGGCAAAGAAAACCTCTAGAAACAAAACTTATTAACGGAAACAAGATTAGACAAGGCGATCTAATTGCAGGCGACACCTACGTAACTTGAAGGTGTAATGTAATGAACTAATGAATATGAATGTACCTATGTACGTATAATTTGTACGGTGTTCGAGTTGATTAGGGGAAAAGTCGTATGGAATTTTCAAGTCACCCTTTCTGATAGCAACAACCTAGGATTTTTAAGCCAATAGTGAATAAGTTAGTTCTAGGCAAGCGTGCTACATCGTAGGCCACATCATTGCAAGTTATCAGTTGAAATAATTGTCAAATGCGAGCTTATCCGTAATAAAAAATGCTGCAAATTTAGAGCTGATAACTAATCAATAAAAGGCGCTTAAGTAAACCTCCATAGTTAAGCAACACTAGCTGAGGTCTGTTTATGGATGGGTGACCGTTTTCATATATTGAAGATTTTTGAGGTACAAGACCAACGTTCCGGCTTTCATTTATAGAAAGAAAGAAAAACAGTTTATTAACGCGAGAAAAGGCGCAATATTAAAAATAGCTAACAAACATACATAACATCAATTGATAGGAAAGATATGCGTCACATCCGCGCAAAACGGCTGAACGCTCAGCATAAAGCTGTGACCTCACGCAAAATGCGATGAGCTCATAGCGCTGGTTTTCAGCGTGGACCGGTCGCTGTGTCGACATAAAGACGTCAGAACGGTGCAGTGAATTAAAAGATGTGGAAGAAACAAGGAACTAAAAATACAGATGAGTTATAAATAAAAACTAAAATTAATAGATAAGGTGACAAATATATTTTTATAAAGTGGCAACACCACGACACGTCCGTAGCACAATTTGTGCAACCCGTTTTTGTAGTCTGTGGCAATTTGCATAGACTGTGGCATAGACGCTAATACGTGATTGGATGCGACCGTGATGCTGTTGACGTCAAAAAGGATATGACCGCATGTGACGACAAGAAAATGGTTTTGGAAATCTAAGTAATTGTTGTAAAATGCGATGTTTTTAGCATTTGTAACGAGATATAAATTAGATGAACTCAAAAGAAGCGAACACGATCAAAAGAAGCAAACACGGAATTTATAGATCTCTAAGACAGTCGGTACGCATAGTCAGAAGTCAGAAAATCACCAGCAATCACTAGTCTTTCTAAAGGGTATCGTGTTACCCATTTACTGGGTAGAGGAGGTCAGATAGTCAGTCACTAAATGTAAGATACTGGTACCCAGCTGCATCCGATTTGATTGGAATCTAACCCTTACGTAGTTGGGAAAACGCGAGGCAGATTGATTGATATATCTGTGAGTGTAATTCCAATTGATTTAGGGTCGATAGAATATGTCTCGTTCTATAGATCTCAATTTCTGGCATAGAATAAAATAAGATTTATTGTACCCACACCAAAAAACCAACACAACTTTCAAACAAACTCAAATCTAAAGATATAACGGCAGTCTTATCATTGACATCGAAATCTACCAGACAAGTTTAGGACGGATCGAAAGAACTTATAATAATACAACACCAGAAAAGTTACCTCCTATCTAGGTCGTATCGCTCTTCAATATCATCATATCAGCCGAAAGACATCCACATACGCCTCCCCCAAACGTCGCCACAACGACCAGTCCTGTGCGTTAGACATCCATCGAATTCCTGCGACTCTGACCACGTCATCGGTCCACCTTGGACTTTCAACGTCTTCCGACAGTCTATATAGTCCATTCCAGTCTCTTCATACAGTCCAATCATAATTTTTTCGGTCAACTTTTACCGACCGATACCTACACAAACTTGCTTCACTAGGTATTTCCTCATTCACCAGATCAATTTATAGATACCAAATTGCAGAGTCTACAAAACAGTAATCAATGATCAAAGAGTATCCATCACAAAGATCTTTATTAATGTTCGATCAACCGTCAACAACCTAATTGCTCTTAGAAATCGAATTCTCACAATCAAAATATTGCAAATTCAGATTCTAAATCAGCAGTAATTTTGTATAATATAGGGTGCTTCCTTCCGTCCAATCGCTTTGATGTCCCGAATGGTATCAACACCCTCAATCATGTCCATCCGCTCCGTAATTAGGTATAGTGGAATACCGAAGGTAAATGGTTTCCAAAGTAGCTTGAATGGTCCATTATTCGCGTTGAACAGGTCATCTATCACAGCGGGGGCTTTCAACGGGCTATAATGAACGTGGTCCTCTAACCAACGTGGCGTAAATATTTTTCGAAAAAACAAGTTGAAGGACTTTGAAGGAATAAGGAAGTTTGAAATAGTGTTTGAAATTTTGTGACCTTGTTTTGGACCTTAAACTTGTAGGAAAAATATGTTTTTCGTTTGAGAATGACGAGTATATATTTTTGAGCTTTTAACACTGTCATATTATAGATGGTTTTATGAAATATTTTTCTAAATTTTTGTTTTAACTAAAATTTAAATCTTTACTTTCAAACCATAAAACATCATACGAGTATTATAATATGAGCCCGTTGTATCCCACTGCAAGGCAAAGGCTTTCTTTCAGTTATTCCACTTTTTTCTGTCCTTAACTACTTCTGGCCAATCCTTAAGGTAGGAGTCTAAATCGTCACGCCATTTCCTTCTAGGTCGTAAAAACATCATATGCACTCCTAATTTTTAATTATTACAAATACTTTAATGGCTTATTAGAGAAGCTCTTCTTATCATTTAAGTAAAATCTCAATAAATAATATTCTTAAGCGGCAAAGTTATTAGCGTTTCTTTATATCCCAAAATGTCACTCTATTTAAGGAAATATTGTACAGGCTATTAATAAGTTATGAATAATTTAGTGACGATCACGACGAAAAAACACAGCGCGTAGTATTTTTAGTAGCAATTCATATGAATTTATTGATTAAATAATTATGTATTTGTCAATTATGACTCGTGGACAATTTTGAGATTTCATTTTTTTACTTTTTACTACTCAAATTTGATCAGTAATGGGTACCCATTGGATCCGTATGGATAGAGTACCTTTTTGTAGTTATTAAAAAAATAATAGTGTATATGAGAAAATTTCACATGATTAGTATGAATACTCATCAGCAGATGTTTCATTCATAAATGGATTTAGTATCTCACAATACAGTACCTAATTTCAACTAAAAAGAAATCTGAATGTAACTTTGACCTGGTAAACATAATTAGTGCTAAAACCATAACTTAAATAAAACGTGATGTTGTTGTCTGCAAAGTCAAACCGACGACAAATAAATAATTTTGTTGTGTGTGTTACGATGGTATTCCACGCGCGTTTCATCGCGGGAACGAAAGTTACTTAATGCGAATTGTTTTCGACGTTACTGCCACTAAAACTGTTGATATTCTCAACAATGAATTAGTATACAATCGATATTCCCATCAAGCATTATCTGAGAGGTATATTTGTATCAGAAATACATTACGTAATGGAATTACCAACTATAATTGTAATTCGAGATATTTGATCCATTTAAGCCAGTAATGATTAAATTCGAAATCGAACTTTGTCTATAAATATTGGTTTGCCCCAACCGTAATTGTGATTGCCAATTTAAAACGGAGTTTAGAAAATTCGATAAGGTTCGCCGCACGGTAGTAAAACTTATTTTCCATGTGATCTCGATCGATAATGGCACCCTAACGTTTATCCATTGTGTTTTCAATGAGATTCTCTATTTCGATACCGTTTACTTGGTATAAATTTATTCAAATTGCCAGGCCTAACCCAGATTTTAATCAAAAGATAAATTCAGATAGTGTAAACAAAATAAAATATAAACAAGTAAATGGCGCAGTAAGCCGCGACGAAAACATTTCTCGGGCAAATAATAAATATCTAGAACATAAATATTGTATCCTATAGAGAACAGAAACTCAGACAAAAAGTTTGACCTGATTGTTCATCGAAAGTTTGTTTTTCATTATAATCTGAGGAAAGGAAAGGAGACATTTTTATTGTGTGCAGTATTTTTGCAAAACGTAATGGAATTCCCGAAAGACCTCTGGCACAATACAAAATCAATACAACATGAAGCCGCGAGGCAAAAGAAAATCGCATTCGATCCCCCGTTGAAATAGCGTGATGGTAAATCTTGGGACTGAGGGGAGCTTCGAGCAAATTGATTCATTCTTTTGATGTTATTATTTGTGAACAAAAACATGTTTGTCATAGAGAATATAAATCACTCTAAAATAATGGAAACGTCACCTCAAAAAGGTTCCGGAGTGGCGCTTATGTTTTCTACAGTTACAAAGAGAGATAGTAGATACCTACTCGTTGGTTTAATAATTTGGCACGAGATAACGCCCCTTATTCGCTCCATACGACACTCTTGGGATTCCATGGGGTAGCTTATTCTCATCTCGATTTGGAGTCTTCAATTTCATTTGGTTGTGACTTTACTTTGAATGATATCATTACTAAAAGATACTGACAACGAAATTTATCAAAGTATGCAATTATTTATTTATTCTTATGCATAATGGAAGCTTGCAAGCCAAGAAAACTGATTGATCACTTAAGGCCACTCCCTTAAAGAATTGAAGAATTCGGATTAGGACCAATATTTTATTTCCAAAATGTGTTAGACAACCAACACACTATTGGCATTCGATGTTAATTTTTTCTTTGCCACCAATCCAATGTGAAGTATTTTGCTGTTTTAAGAAGTTGCAATGTTATTTTAAATAGTTTTTCAAAACTATAACCATAGTATACATTCAGTAATTGAATCGTAAAGTTTCAACGTGACTTGAAAAATGATAACTTTTTTAGTTACAGTTTTCGATGACGTAAAAATATTAGACCTCCAAGATCACGAAATTTAACAAATCCTGAATCTTCGTATTGGGATACCTAAAAAGAACGAATTATTGACAACTGAAAACTAAAGAACTAAAAACTTATGATGCAAATATTTCTTTACAGTACTTCATACACTCGCTACAACATGCAATAAGCAAAAATACAATTACTAAAATAACGTCTAGAAAGTATAATTCTATTAAACCGTGGATCACTCCTGGACTCGTACGTTGTATACGACATAGAGATAAACTACACCAAAAGTCGAAACTTGCACCGGATAATGAAATACTTTCTATTTCATATAAAAGGTATAGAAACTTTTGCAATAATCTTTTAAAAAAAATTAAATATCAACATGAGAAAAACGAACTACAGAAGGCAGGAAAAAACAGCAAACTTGTATGGAAATTTATTAAAACTAATACTTTTCGATCGAAAAATTCTGAACCTCCCCTTGAATTACTGTCAACAGAAATAGATCCAGTCGAAGCCGCGAATAAAGTAAACAGTTTTTTTGCTAACGTTGGCAAAACCTTGGCTGAAAAATCCTTGAACCATAGTAGTTCTTCCCACCAAACGTCAACGCCTGTGATCAGCCCTACGAAAACATCAAAATCCTTTGTTTTATTAGATACTGACGTCAATGAAATTTTAAGGATAATTACAGGGTTAAAGGATGACTGCGCTGTTGGGTGGGATAGTATTCCTAATAATATACTGAAAAGGTTTAAACACCTTCTTGCTCCTCCATTAACACATATTTTTCAGTCATGTTTGTCTAACGGAATTTTCCCCAAACCGCTTAAGAAGGCAGTAGTTACGCCAGTTTTCAAAGCGGGAGATAAAAACTGTGTCAATAACTATAGACCGATTTCAGTACTAACAGGACTCTCAAAAATTTTAGAAAAAATTATAAATAATAGATTAATAGAATATCTTGAAGTTAACAAATTGCTTTCCAATAACCAATTTGGGTTTAGACCAAAAAGATCAACTAACCAAGCAGTGCACAGACTGTCTGAATATATTAGTACCAAACTAGATAAGGGCATGCACACCATTGGGATTTTTCTGGACCTCGCTAAAGCCTTTGACACAATTTCGTGTTCTATATTACTGCAAAAGCTCGAAAAACTTGGAATAAGAGGCGTGCAACTTCAGCTATTCTCCGATTATCTTAGGGACCGCCAGCAATGCGTTAAAATAGGGTCGTACAAAAGTTCTGAGATGAAAAATAGTTGTTTCGGAACACCACAAGGAAGTATTTTGGCCCCTACGTTATTCTTAATTTACATTAATGACCTATGTAGTTTAGTCCTTCATAATGGGCTAATATTATCATACGCGGATGACACAGCTCTACTATTTTCCGCTAAATCTCAAGTTGAAGCGTATGAACTTGCCCAAAACGGTTTTAATATTGTGTCTAATTGGCTTCATCAAAATCTTCTAACACTAAATATAGATAAGACTAAATACATTTTATTTTCAATGAGAAACATTAATATACCGCTTACGAACCTAAACCTATTTGCACATAATAATTGCAAGCATGCTGACATTGCTTGTAACTGCCCTACTTTAGCTAAAGCTGATCACGTAAAATACTTAGGTGTTACGATTGACACAAATCTAAACTTCCGTAAACACATCGAGTTACTATGCACAAGAGTGCGTAAATTAATGTATATTTTTAAGAACCTACGTCACATAGCCGACTATAAGTTAATTAAACAGGTTTATTTGGCTTTGTGTCAATCTGTTCTCACCTACTGTATTACTTCATGGGGTGGAACTGCAAAGACTATCTTACTTCCTCTAGAACGTGCTCAAAGAGCAATTCTGAAGGTTGCAACCTTCCGCCCTTTTAGGTTTCCCACACATCAGCTATACACTGCATGTAAAGTACTAACAGTACGCCAACTATTTATATTGCACACTGTACTATATCAACACTCTGAGCTTCCTTTTAACCCAGTACCTTCAACCAGGAGGAGGAAAGATTTGGTTTGCACTAAACCACAGACGAAACATGCATTTGCACATAGATTTTATGTATTTTTAGGACCTTTTTTATACAACAAGTTTAACAAATTATTGGATATTTATAGCGTAAATTATATTAAATGTAGTACATTGGTATTGGACTATCTACTGAATCTTAACTACACAGACACAGAGAAACTGCTGGAAGTTTTAGTATGATTGTATGTCTAGTTTGTAAGTTGTTTTTCTGTAATTTCTGTCTACGTGCACCCGTAAGACTATCACAGTCTTGTAAGTGATGACCCGAAACACAGGTTTTATAAACCTAGCTCGGGAAAGTCGTAATTATACCTTTTAGTTAATAAAGTAAATTTTCCTGTAGTTTAAATATTTGATAAGTCATTATTATACTCGTAGTTATTACTTGGACACAGCATAATTGTTTAAGATTTACTTGTGGCTGTTACATGTAACTATTTTGTGTAAAAAATGAAATAAAGATTATTATTATTATTATTATTATTATTATAAAGGCAAAAGAATAATTACTTTTATAATGGTATATCTAATAAAGTAAAATAACACGATTAAATGCTAACGGATTTTTTTACCAGTAAACGGTTGTCCCTACAAGTAAGAAGCCTAAATAACATGATTGTGAAAAAATATCTGGTTATACCTTTTTTTATGGTGGGAAAAATCATGCATTGACATCCCCCGCCCTTGGGCGGAGCGGGAGATAGTGTCAGACTCTTACTGAATAAAAGACCCACCCCGTTCCTTCTAGCCCTCATACTGGGGTTCGAGCGCCCTTTCGGATAACCCTGGCCCCAGTAGGGTCTGGTTATACCTGAAAAGGCTAGACTGTATAATTCCGACATTTGAGTTACAAAGCCTCAGAAGTGGGATAGTGTCACTCAAAACTAAACAAATCTCTTTCGGCTGGTATTCAGCGGCCTAGTCATTAGGCTGCCTCGCTATTGTCCTTGTTTTGTCATTCTTTGTTTGTTGCACTACAATCGCGCTTTGGACTAATGCCCCCAAATCTACCCGCTTCTGTGGGACTTCCTGATTTATTGTTTGTAGGCCGTGTTGACTTAAAGTTAAGGACAATGACCTATATATACATCTACAAATAGTGACACATTTTCGTATTGGTGTTAATTTTATAATCTTTTCGTTTGGAAAGTTCGATATGTAGATATGATAGAGCCTCTTTCATCAATACATAATAAATAAACACTAGTTTGAATTTTAGAAAAAAATATATTCTTAGAGGAAATTAGGATGGTTGTCAAACCGATTGCCGTCTACCTTTGGACGTAGGTCTTCCCCAAGAGTCGCAATAATGACAAGTCTAGAGCGTTTCGGATCCATCACGTTCCCAAAACATCACCAGGTCATCGGTTCACCTCATGGGAGGGCTTCCAATGCTGCATCTTCCGGTTCGCGGACTCCACAGTCGTTTCGACCGAAACCTTTCAAAACGACAGGTGGGTTTAATTTAATATAAGTAATACAAAATGGTAATCTTATGAGAATTCGTTCTATAGTTCAATGCACAAAAACCTTTCACTGTTATCCGATCCCCAACAACATCTACACGTGGAAAGGGTTCTTCATTTAAATTTTGTTTGCGAAGTCATAATGAATTAATTTTGAAACTATACATCCAGTCCATTGTATATTTTGACTTTTTATAATTATAATGTTAAAAAGATTTATTATAAATATTTTTATATACATAAATCTAAGCTAGTAGTTATGCAATCATTAGAAATACGCAAAGAATTTGAGTAAGTACGTATATTTCATATTAATCTGGTTATTAGCAAACAAACGATTTGCAATTCAAAAACGGTGCTCTTTGGTAGCACTTCAAACCAATTACACGTTCAAAATGTTCAGATCCTACGGATATTTGAGCCGCATAAAGTAAAGCAATTAGCTTTATTAATGGTAAACCGCTAGAAGGCCAATTACATGAAATGAAATGTTTTTGGCCTTGGCTTCTGCACCTACTAATTCATTTTTAACACTTTGAGGAAGCCAGAAATTAAATCTATTATAGTATTACTATAGTAAATAAGAGAGATTGATATATGTTGTATCGAGAACAGATAAAGAGAGAAATTAGTAATTTAAAGGAAGTTTGAAAGTAGTGCACGTGATTAAAAAGTTGAAAGAGAATGACTATGTGAAGTCTGATACTCGTTCTCTCATTAGAAGGCTGAAAGTTACTCAAAGGGCAATGGAAAAGGCTGTGCTTGAAATTTCCTTGTGTGATTGGGAATTGAAGATATATACAGGAGAACCAAATTTACCGACATGGCCGAAGAATTTTATTACCAAACTTAAGTGGCAATGAGTAAGGCAATTGCTCACCAGATGGTCGAGGGCTGAAAGGTTCTAGAAAAGCGACCGTATATTTGAAGTTGAAATTTAAGTAAGCTTCTCATGAGTTAGACCGATGACCTCATGAGGGTAACGGAAATTCAATGAACGCAAGTCGTACAAGAGCAGGAATTGTGGCGACACTTGTGGAAGTTCTATGTCCAACAGTGGACGTCTTTTAGTTGACTTGATGGTGATTATGATCACTCCCTCTTGCTACACATACGAGTATATCGTGAGGAATTATTTGATGATCTGCAACATCAAAACAAAAAATTAAAAATATCATTTATCCCTCAACTGATGCAAATATGAATGAAATGCCATTTTTCTTCTTCTTATACTCGTTTAGTTGTAGATCTTATAGATATAACCTACATCTATACTTCAACACTAATATAATAAAGAGGTAAAGTTTGTTTTTTTTTTGTTTGCAGGAAATAATCTCTGAAAGCGCTTGACCGATTGCTAATATTTTTTCACCGATAGAAAGCTGCTTTATTTCTGAGTGACATAGGTTATATTTTATGTATGCGGGCGAAGCCGTGGGCAAAAGCTAGTTTAATTTAGGACGTGATTGAAATCAAGAGCAGGTTTCTTATGAAAAAAAAAATCAGCTAATCAAGAAACTAGCATGTTAAAAGAAATTCATCAAGAACATAATACTGTATATAACTTAGTAAATAGGTCTGCGTTCTAATAAACATGAATATCTACGACCACTCACAATTATACAACTCACAACCGTAACTCGGAGAAACCAATGCTCGCTCTCGACCTCATAACCCCAGCAATCACATTATTGGCGCCAAAATCGGCTGTCAATAACCGAAAGAAGCCATATTATCCGAATCCCGCTTTCAATATGAATGCTGGGCACACTAGCCCGGACGTACGAGGTCAGTTAAACGGGCCGTTATCCAGAATGGACTGTTGTTAGTTCGCGACAATGAGAGCCATATATCAGCTTGCGGGGTCCATATTTGTGTAATGAACACGATCATTGAGAGATAGATGAAACGTCTACCATCAGATGTTAATTCCCTCATCCACTGAGTAAATGAGCGGTGTAAGTGATACATCCGTCATCTGTGTTCACCTTCTACCAAATATAAAGTGGTTTTTTTTTTTTTTGAGTAATAAAGCATTAGTAATGTGAACCATCAGATGTAAAGCGACGTTCAATGACTACCCACATATGTTAATTGACTCATCACATGAGTAAATGAGTGGTGCCAATTATATGGTAGATTTCTCATCTATGCATCAGGTTCATACTATTTTTTTTAAATTCAGTCTAAGGTGGGTAAGGGAAAAACGAGTTTGACTTTCAATTGATAGGTTCGCGCTTCCTCACTATCTCACTATCCATCTGTTGGTGAATAATGATGTAGCCTAATGTGTTCCAGAGCAAGAGAACTCATAAAAAAGACTTGTGAATATATGGGAGAGAACTTTGCCTAGTGATGAAACAAAAATAACTAAAAAGGCTCTTTCAGCGCTCTTTTACCCTAGAGTGTTCACGCTGTGAGCATAATGCCGCCCTTAGAAAATATACGATCAGAATCGGCTACTAATTCAAGGTCCACTTAAATGATTCTCGTTTATTTCAGAAAATAAAAATTACCAATTTTGGCTGATTCTTTAAATCTTAATTACGTCACTAGCATTTTTGTCTGTGCGTGCATAGATACCAATAACTTTGCACTACCAATGTAGTGCGACGATTTCTATATTATTTGCCTATATTTAGGGTAATTGGCCTGTGATACAGGTTTATCGTAGTACAGGCACATAACATAGCATTTACCTTTGTAATTACTCTTAAGATTCTATGTAACCATTTTACTAAATGTTATTCTGAATAAATATATTATTATTATTATATTATATTATATAATTATTATTTTAAACACTACCTACGAGGACTTCTTTAAGTAAAATTTCATTGCTTGAATTATTATGATTATAACTTTTGATTGACTAGTGCTCCTCACCATCAACGATTGCATCACTGCTTACCATCATGTAGGAACGCAGCCAAGCACTAGTTTATATAAATAAATAAATAAACATAACTTTCCCCGCTTTTGTTTTTCGTTTCTTTGTCCGCCTTTGTACAGTTTTTTTGTGCAAGAAGTATTGATAAATAAATAAATAAATAAACTTTCTAATTAGAGTGTTTATGGGTGTGCATTATTCCAGTTAAATGTCGAACCAGAATAGATTGTAGTTAGTTCGTGAAAATGAGTTTTATATCAACTAGCAGACTCCATATCCGTGTAATGAACAAGCTCACGGAGAAACAAATGAAACATCTACTATCAGCCAGTAATTTCCTCATTAGCGAAGTAAATGAACGGTGTATGTGATGCAATATTGTGTGTGTACGAGGTAATGGTGTAAAGGTGAAATTGAAGGGAAATTATGTGATAGATTACAAGGTTTTATGGGTTTCGGCGGCGGAGACTTCTCGCGCCGGGCCTTGGTTGAGGCCATGGTCCGGAGCGAGGAGAAGTGGCAGGCAGTCGCCGACTTCTGCGAAGCAGTAATGCTCGCTAAGGAGGCCGACTGCATCAGGCAACGGCGCTCTCGCCGCCGCCGAGATTCCGATCCCGATTTCCAGTCACCGTAGGCGCGGGCTTGCGGACAGTGAGCAATGGGTAGCTCGCTATCCGGCCGTGTGGTAACTGTCCGGACCCAAGCCCAAGTCGTCGACAGCGCGCGTTCCCGCGCGCCTCAAGGAGTTGTCAGCAACAAGAGAGACCCAGCCGGGTCGAAGCCTACTGAGGCCAGGGTTATCCGAAAGGGCGCTCGAGCCCCGGTATGAAGGCTTGCAAGAACGGGATGAGTTTTTTAGTCAATAAGCGTCTGACACTATCTCCCACTCCGCCCAAGAACGGGGGTTGTCATTGGATGATTTTTCCCATCGAAAAAAAAAAAGGTTTATGAGTTAGCGTTTTTGGTACAAGGATTTTTTGGTACAAGGATGTTACGTAAAAGAGACTAAGTGCAAAGAAACATTCCGCCATTCAATGATAGCATGCAAATATATAGTCGACAGTGTTTTAGTACAAAGTTTTTCACAACTATCTAGAGTTCTATCTATTTGAAGTTGAATTTTTCAGTCAAAATTATCTGAAAACTAAACACCGCGTTTGATTTACTGTAAAATGTAAGCAAGCAGCTATATAAATAAATAATAGCAGCTATAGCTGTAGTAGCTATATTATATGAATTAAGAAGTGTACTAATGTGATAAGCAGTAACTAGTAGCTAGTAGTACCTACTATTTTCAATGATTTGAGAGTTTGTGGTCTGCAATAATAAAGTAACTCACCCATTTTTTTTTAGAAGAGCAGTCAACAAAGAACTTTTTCTATAACACGGGTTACAACGTGGCACATTTTTTTGTTAGCCTATATTCTGTCTCACGGTTGGGCAAATGCCTCTGCAAAACCTTCCTATTTTGAGCAATTTCTGGCCAAAATTGTGCCACGAACTCGTTGATATCGTGATACACCCTTCGCCGCAATTAACCTCGGTGACGTTGACCTATTTAACCGACAAACATCTAAATTAATTTTCAAATCAATAAGTTCCTTGGTGGTTAATTCGAGTGAATGCAACCTCAAATCTTTCCTTATACCTCTACTTACCTTCTTAGAGGTAAACAACAACATAGTAGCAGTGTTCTGACCTACACTCGTAAGGGTTTATGAAGATGTTGCGTTAAATGTGGCTGAACGGATGCTTAAGAGGCCAGCTCTGTTACGAAGAGAGTAATAGACGTTGCCTTTCTACTGCAGAGTGGGTAGGCTAATGGAGGGTGTCTGTATCTAGCTATGTTTGTAACTACAATCATTACTAGTAGTACAGTTTTCCTAAGTAAATTGTGAGCATCAGTAATCGCTATACTGATGAGATCATAAGTTTTGTTACGATGATTACAACTCTTTGAATAAAAAACTCTATGATAATAATAATGCCATTTTCAAAACAAAAAAATATATATATATACGACCCGGAGGGACGCCTATCAATTATAAAAAAAAATTAAAAAATAAACGTTTCACATAACTATTCGTAATTGAAAACGATAGGTACTTACATACATTGAATTTAAGTCAAAAAAAATACGAAACTAACTAACTTATGAGTGGCTAGAAAGGCGCTATGACTCAAGCTGAGCACGCAAACTACACCACACGGTGTTCGTCAGTAGAAAACACAAACAACACCTGCCCGTCTAAACTGAGCGCATGGCTCGTGCTGAGGCAGCGTTCGCAACGATCGTACGACGCGAATGCCCACTGTGAGCACACACGTCCACACAGCCTAAGGGTCTAAACAGACGGACCGCATTTCAACTGCAATCCAACTGCAAATTGCAGTTTGAATACAGCTGACACGACTGCAATAGAACTGCAAACACGACTGCAATAGAACTGCAAATCCAACGTGCGGTCCGATTACAGTCGTGTGAAGTGCACACTGTCTGCATCCGAACTGCACTATGCGCGGGAGGGCGAAGCGTGCGGGCGGGTGGGTATGATGCAGTTCGGATGCAGTCGGTGTGTCAATTGCATTCAAACTGCACTTAAACTGCAATGTGCTGTTGGATTGCAGTTGAAATGTAGTCCGTCTGTTTGGACCCTAAGGCATGCGAAACGAACCATTCGCGACGAAAGCCTCGCGATGTCTGGACGCGGCTTTAGACCGACATACACGTGTAATACACCTGCTCCCCTAACCAAGTTACAACCAGTTTGTGTCGAGTTCTGTTCTCTAATTGGTAACGCCTCGGTGAAAGCAATTGTAGAAAACGATAAGTTGGTAGCCATGTTGACGCGCCTGAGTCGGCCGCTCATTCTTCAAAGTAGCGTTTTTATAACAAAGGATGTAGCGTTAAACATTGTAGAAACGAGTTTGAACGATGTGAACTTGGCTACGAATTCTCTATTCATTTGTTCTGACCACGCGACTTTACGTTGAGATAACGTCATTCCCATACGTTTTATCACTTTTCGACAGCGTTAACGATTGCAGAATAACAACTTGGCTAAGCGTACTGATTTGTACGTAGAACGACCTCGCGTGGCGTTTATCAAGTGTAGCTCTACAAGTCTAGTTTCCATATAAAATTTATAGTGACCAACGCGCCCAAAAAGACGTGTATGGCTACTTTTACCGTAGCCGTAGAACGAAAAGGTCAAAGGTAAAGCCTTAGCCTCTCTAACATAAAGCGGGAGAAATCATTTGAAGATTTCCAACTTCATAAAAAAATTATTTACCATCAATGTTCTACTAAAAATCTATATTGTTCTCATATATAAAACACAAGGTTTTTTGACAATAAAACTTATGTGCGGTGTGTAATGAACCGAACATCCCCCGATAGTATTACGACAAAGTGGTTCTGCCCACGCTTCCTCAATAATATATATTTTCTGTAAAAAAAGGTTTCTTATTCGAGAAAACTACGTTTTTTGTTGTCTTTCATTGTCATAACTTCAGCACTACTTGGATATTTATAAATCAGATTGTCAACAAAAAGACGCTTAAATCAAGAACAATATTAATCTCGTACTTTTTGAAGTCGATCAAAAAGGAACTTTTATCGATAACACTGCATTCATTTTATTCTGATTTATTTTTAAGCCGTTGACATAATGTGCCTATCTAGATAAAAGGTCTTATATTATTTATTGACCCCTGAGACCCCAAGCATTTAAATAGGTGTAGATGCATATTCAAATAGGACCATAGATACATATTTGTCACTATCCGCTTGGTATATGCGTGAAGCTTTTTTTTTTTGTTAGCCTGTTCTGTCCCACTCCTGGGCAAAGGCCTCCCTCCACTCCTTCCATTTTTCGCGGGCCCGGGCTTCTTCTTGCCAGTTCTGGTTTTTTTTTTTTTTTTTTTTCGATGGGAAAAATCATCTTATGACAACCCCCGCTCTTGGGCGGAGCGGGAGATAGTGTCAGACTCTTACTGACTAAAAAACCCATCCCGTTCCTTCAAGCCTTCATACCGGGGCTCGAGCGCCCTTTCGGATAACCTTGGCCCCAGTAGGCTTCGACCCGGCTGGGTTGCCAGTTCTGGAGGAATCTATCAAGTTCGGCGCGCCATCTCCTTCGTGGCCTACCGCGACCCCGACGCGCTGTTTCACGCGTGAAGCTTAACAAACTATTTTTTTATATGACAAATAAACGTGTTTTCTTTCTTTCTTTCTAAAACTATGAAGCTGTGTCGACGAATCAACATCGTCGCTTCTATGAAGCTTAGTTTCCGTGGACAGTAGGCGATAGTTTTGTTTTTAAGCTTCACGCAAGCGTACATCAAGCGTATAATGACGAATACGCGCCTATGATGGCGACGGTGGAAACTTGACCTAATGCCTAATTACTGACAATTAGAGACTCAAATTACTGGGTATCTAATTTAGTACTAAGATTAGTATAATATTATTAACTTCTCAGATTTATGCAATTAGCATAATCTGGGCAAACTCGATCGTCTGTAAACCTAACCATTTACTTGTCATCAAGCGTGAGGCAATGGGCAGGGCACATTGCTCGCAGAACAGATGGCCGTTGGGGCCGAAAGGTTCTGGAGTGACGACCGCGTACCGGAAGGCGCGGCAGACTTTCGTCTTCAGACGACTACCTGTAACGACTGTCAAAGATCTACGAACGACAACTGGAACCAATGGCTTTACGTGGTTTCCGAAGCACGGGGTATCAGTAATATCCTAGATAAACTTAGAAAAGTACAAATGAAGTCTTAAAGCCATTAAGCTTCTAAATTATACGGGTGTCTCTGTGTCTTTTTAAATGGCCAGAAATAGGGGTCTGTATAGACTGGATGATGTCACCTGTCAATTCCATTACAAGATTGATTGAGCAGAGATAAAACCAAAGTCAAATCGCCTTCTCCGACCCTCTGTAACTTTCCCTTCCTAATTGAAATAAATTGTGCCTAATATTCGATACTTTGACTATTTTTATTACCTTGTTAATTCGAAGCGATGGAAGGGAAATCTGTAATAAGGATTTCCTTTTGAATGGCAATTTATTTTCATACTCACTGTCTGGTAAACAATTTTTAGTTTATTTAATTATGAAGCATAAATAAAACTCTTTAAATATCTTCGTTTATATAATGGTGTTTTTATTTAGTTTATTATGGTGACTGAAGATGGTAAAGTAAGTTATTTGCTTGAAAATCAGTGAACTGTTGCGGGGACTTTTTTTAGTTGGGAAATCATCCAATCCTTCTCCCGCAATTGGGCGGAGCAGGAGGATGTATCTGACTTTTACTGATTAAAACCCACTCCTGTTTCTTTTTTGCCTTCCTGGTTCACTTTAGCATAGCCTATGGCCCCAGTAGGATTCGACCCTGTTGGGCCCCTACATGTTTGCAAGAAGACGTCATTTTTAAGGCGCGCGTGGAACACTACGCGCCGTCGACGACTTGGGCTCGGTCCGGACGGTTACCGGACGGTCGGAGGGAGAGCTACCCATTGCTCGTCGCCCGCAAGCCGTCGCCTACGGTTGATTATGGCTTATAAATAAATTTGTGGGTATATACTTCAGTATAATTTTTTGAGTTGGGAATGGGAGATTAGAAATACTACAGTAGCACTCAAAACAAATATACTAAATAACATGTTTTAAGATTTTTCAACAAAGGGTCGTTTTTTTTTTAAAGAAATAATTCTTGATTAAAATTTTAGATTACATTCTATTTTGGCAATAAATTTACTAAAATTTTCCTTTGAAATTTTAATCAACACTTGGAAAAGACTAACTTGAAAGCATTTTTTGATAAAAGTAAAGAACTAATTTATTGTAAAAATAATGCTGCAATCTGTTCTTTTTTTTTTAAATGATATAAATCAGTGCTTGACTACGATCCCACCTGATGGTAAGCAGTGACCCCGTTTGCCCGTACCTTAACCTCTATACAAAAAATGGTACGAGCAAATAGTTTTAAAGACTTTCAAGAGTTCTAGGGATTCAATTTTTTGTAAATCAGTTTCGAAATTAAAATATACTTTACTAAAAGATAATTTAATTCACAAAAAAAGAAACGTCAAAATATCAAAAAAGTATCTAAAAAGGTCTACAAAACTAAAACATTTTTTTAGATAAACGTACAAAATCTTTCAGTACTGTGTCAAGAGTTAATGAACTGCCAAAAAAACATTTTATGTAACTGAAAAACTTGAATTAATAAAATAACTTTTTACGCTATAATAACTCGTCTTAAGATGTCATGAACATAATACTGTAAATCTAAAATATAAACATACCATAGCATAAGCATAATTAGCCTTTTAGTGTCTGACTGGCCTGTTGGTCTAGTGATTAGTAACCCTGACTGCTATGCCGGTGGTCGTGGGTTCGATTCCCACCCAGGACCAGTGTTTGTGTGATGAGCATAATCATTTGTTCTGTGTCTGGGTGTAATTTATCTATAATATGTATGTTTTTAGAAATATATAAGTATGTTTATCAGTTGTCTAGTACCCATAACACAAGCTCTGCTTAGCTTGGGACTAGACGGCGTTGTGTGATAGTTGTCGAATATTATATTATTATATTATATTAATGTTCCCACTGCCCTGCGTTCAAAATTCAGGTTAGAGTTAACTCTAATGACGTCATCAGGTTTGATACTCTACACTAGCATTTTTAAACGCGAACGTAGAGTTGGACCGTCTATGCCAAGCAAGTGTCATTTATTGCCACTTACACCAATCTTCCCCGCTCGGAGTTACAGTGCGTTTCACTTAAGAAGTTCCTTCACCGTAATGTTGGCTCCCCTGTCAGTCTACAGAAAAAGAAGGGAAAAAGAAAAGAGTTGCCCACTCTACCAATATTTTGCACAAAATGCGGAACGAAATCGATTTTAACGGTAATTGCTACACTTTTTGGAGAATTATGAGGGGAATGGGATTTTATTAAAAGAAATCAGGTCTAAAAGAAAGTTGTCAATGGTGAAGTACTATATTGTGGCGTGGCGTTTTCGGTATTTGAAATAATTGCAGGACAATCGGTATGGAGCTTAGCGTCCTGTACTTTATCAAAAACAGTTTTTACAGTTTCCAAAATGAAAAAAAAAGAAAATAATGAGGCAATTGTTAAAAGAACGAAATATCAGTTAATCTCCCTACTATTAATTTAATTGCTAAAAATATTGCAACACTGTTTTTCCATATTATATAGGAACTTCTTAAGTGAAACTCACTGTACAGTTATTTGAGTAAATTCTAGGGTAGCTACTCGAATTATAAAAGAACGACTCTGAGTTGCAACTCTAAGCATTTTTGAACGGTTGAAGTAGCGACTCTACTCTACTTTGGTTATTTTTGAACACAGGGACTTAGACCACCTCTGTACACGCGGACCTAGTACCTTGAAATTATTGGTTCTTGGACATGCCGGTTTCCTCACGATATTTTTCCTGCCCCGTTTAAATATTTTACTACAGGTTTAAAAAATGTTACTTGATTTTAATAAAAGCCTCGTTTAGCATATTTTTGTGGAAATCTCTGCACGAAACTGCTGTGTCAATTGATATGCAAATGTTGAGTGTCCACCAGGCTAGCGGTAGTGTTCATAATTATTTTAATGTTTTTGACATAATTATTACTATGTGACCAGCTTTTGAATTATTTGAGTACAATTGTTATGTATGATCAGATGTTTAATTTGAGACTTTTGAGTTATCAATATTTTGTACTTTGTAATTTTTGGTAGTACTTTCTATCAGATGGTGTCTTCTCATACAAGATTGGTCATATCAAATAATTGAAATGTGCAATTTAGTTTCACTTTTTTGACTGACACATTGATAATCCAAAAGTGCTTGTAAATACAAAAAAAGGTTACAATAAAAAAGGTTACCAACATTGATATCGCTTCGAATAACTATTTTAACATTGGCCGCTTTTCATATTAAAATTAAAACATTTAGCTTCCCTGGTCCTCCAAATTTAAAAAAAAATATATATTTACCCCTCCCCAGCACAAAAGTGCGATACAAATGTGGTTACAATACGAACACACCCGAAGCTAACATACATTACGGTAAAGTCACGAGTTTTAAAGCGAGTTTCGTTAATGTTATGCACGTCTCTCGAAAATTGCATGGCTTGATAAATGCATACAATCACATACATACATGACCTCACGTTCATAGTTGAGCAAATCAATTACTGTTTAAATATGAAAATCAAGTTTTAGTTTAAACTATTCGGTTTAAGATTATTCAGAAAATTATTATAACAAGTCTAGCTGACTTGACAAACGTGGTTGTATAAATTATCAATGAAAAAAATGGGTAGGAGGGTAAAAATTAGCCCACGACATATTTCTCAAACCTACCAAATATTCAAAAAGAAAAATCATAGATTCGTGAAATGGAGTGGAGTTCGATAACGGACACTAAGTTTTTTCACAAGAAATTTTTATATTTATATTAGATTAAAATGTAATTAATGTTGTACAAAATTCTACAAAATAAAGTTTCTAAAAAATACATTATTTTTTTCTGAATCCTTGCTTTCCTTTCCTCAGCTTTATGACCAAGTAATTACTCAGGCTACCCTCGCAATAAAATAAAACAAAACACTTCCATAACGAATGTTAATTAAAAATCATGATTAAGGAAAACTGTTATGCTTAATCCAAAAGGGACTAATAATAATAAATAATATTGTGATGAGTTTATTAACTATATCGTTGATAGGACATTGGATCCCCAGTATGGGGTAATGACGTAATCAAATTGTACTCTGTACATCTGACGTACCTCGGAGGGGTAAACGCACGGTTACCCCTGATAATGGGTTCGATACGTGGGATAAAAATAAGTGTAAGAGGATCCACTACTATTGCATTTTATATATTATTTCCTCCGGATTTGAGCGGTTTTTTTAAGGTGAGAAATGATTGAATAACTTCTCCTACACTACACCGAAGCGACAGAGCGTCTTACACTAAAACCATACCTATGTTTCTTCTTTTCCTTGCATTTGAAAACCCAGGGTGCCCTTTTGGACAACCCATGGACAATTTCAGAGTGAGAGATACGTTCAAGAGAATGAGAAAGTGAGATGGTTAAGCGTGGACGATACAATACTTACTGGATTGTATTGTCGTACAGGCTTGACCATCGACATTACTGTGAACTCAATTTTTAGTTAAATATCGGAGCTTAGGTAAGAGCTGTATTCAAAGTAAGAATGAAGATTTGCAATCCACAGGAGAAACAAGACAACCCAAAGAACCGCCAAAATTAAGTAGTAGCGGGGTGGACACATTGTGTATTGTGTAGAACAGACGGTAGATGGGGTCAAAAGATTATGGTGTGGCGACCGCGTACAAAAGACACAGCATTGGAAGACCTTTGTCAAGATGGACCGATGATCTGGTAAGAATGTCGAGAAAGCGATGTTTGCGACATTTGGGTGATGCCTATATACGACAGTGAACGGCTATCGGCTGAAATGATGATGATTGTAGCTTGAGACTCCTCTCATAAAAGTCAAAATTCTAAAAGTGGGTGAACCATGTGACGTTATCATAGTGAATGCCAATTTCATCATTTTTTATTTTCCAACTAGCGCAATCATTCATAGAATATTATAATTATGATTACGAATATCATTAATATACTCGTAATA
This sequence comes from Mythimna albipuncta, assembly GCA_929112965.1. Lineage (NCBI taxonomy): Eukaryota > Metazoa > Arthropoda > Insecta > Lepidoptera > Noctuidae > Mythimna > Mythimna albipuncta. The sequence continues at coordinate 9,312,547 of OV815973.1, forward strand.
TTATGTTAAAGTAAGTAAATAAATAATATCCGCTCAAAATATTTTGAATTCATTCAAAAATATTGCCAATCGCACTCAACGCTCTCCTTGAATTAATCCAGGATTACATCAATTTGCTGATGAATTGAAAATTTGTCTGAATATTTTGTAATTTGTGAAAAGCCTGAGTAGGAGGCTTATTTATAATACTGCTTATTTGTATTATTTAAGTTTGATGTGTTTTTAAGTAATTTGTGTCTAGTCAGTGTTATTGGCAATTTGTCATTTTGGTTGAATAAATTAGTATGGCTGCCCACGTGATATTTCGGTAATGAATATCTTTCATCCAAATTCGTTTAGTTGTTCTATCGTAAAGAAGTAATAATCATACGCACTTACAAACTTTATAATCTTAGTGTGATAGCATATTACATTTTGCTGATATCAATCTCAAACTTTTTAGACTTCTTGAAAATCATCATGGCTTAAAGGCCATTACTGTGTCAAAATTCTGTTATGATGGCAACATCGGAACACTTCGAAAGGAAATTACATAAGTTTCTCTTCTATACTTATTTCCTTCTCTATGTTTCGAAACCGTCCCGGGGTGTTCCCGGGTGATTTATTACGCGCTAAACGGATTGGCTGTTGAGCCGAAGATTTGCTGTATCGATGGACTAGGGTGCCTTCGCATAGGGGTGCTCCTGGTTCGTGTTTTTTAATTGCATCTGGAGTCTATTAGATTTTTTATGAATGATGAATGAAGATTGATGTTGAGCTAGAACATAAATTTTGATTTTGCCGCATAACTGGCAAATAAATGGTTACAACATTTTTAAGGAAAAATCTGACTGATGGAAATCTATAGAAGAATTATCATTTCTATTGTGTTAGTTATTTTGAAGGTGACTTATCATTAAATAACTTTTCCCGTTCCAATTGTGTGTGACTTAAATTTACTAACTAAAACTCACCTCTACTCGAAGATACAGCAGAGCATCCGCAGGATTGACCTTTGCGATCCAAAGTTACATTGACTCTTTGGAACAATCCTTCAGCCCTGGCAAGTTTCATACCTATTTCTTCTATACTTTTTATTGCAGGCCTGTTGGTCTAGTGGTTAGTGAACCTGACTGCTATGCCGGAGGTCGTGGGTTCGATTCCCACCCAGGACAAATGTTTGTGTGATGAGCACGATCATTTGTTCTGTGTCTGGGTGTAATTTATCTATAATATGTATTTCGAAATATATAAGTATGTTAATCAGTTGTCTAGTACCCATAACACAAGCTCTGCTTAGCTTGGGACTAGACGGCGTTGTGTGATAGTTGTGGAATATTATTATTATTATTATTCAATAGGAAATGATAACGTAATTCCTCTCGCTTCTAGGTGGATCGAGAGGGAATGTCAGACTTTAAGTGACCAAAACCTAGTTGTCCTTTGCATTCTAGGACTATGGTGATTTTTTCGAAACATTCCGCAACCCTGGCGTTTACTTCAATACTTATTAGTCTGAAGTGAGCAAATATACTGAAAGTCGCAGCATTGAAAGGTACACACATTCTCACAGGTGGATTGATGATCTGGCGGATCACTGGGATCCGATGGATACAAGGTGCACAGGCAATCAGACGGTGACGCCGACGTCGTCTTGACAATACTTAGGGGAGGCCTATGTCGAACAGTGGACATCTTTTGGCTTCAATGATGATGATGATGACCAAAAATAGTATACCTTTTCATCGAAAAACAGGTAGTTTCGACATCCATGTATATTTTTTTTTATTGTCGATAGGCACGCGTTTAACCACCATCTCAACTGATGGAAAGCGACTATGTGACTATACTATAGAAGTAACTTATTCACTCTTGACTTAAAGACACCTAAGTTGTAGCTATCAGGAAACACACGGCAGGGAATTCCACTCGTCCAGTGTATTTTACTTACAAGAAGCTTTACATTTGTTAACTTTAATTATTAGTTTAGTTGTTAGCATAGTTTGTTTTCTCTTAGAGCCATTGAAGTATACACGTTTTACACAACAACCAACTGAGGGCAAATATAAATAATCGTATATCTAGAACAATAATTTTACAAACTAACAGTACATGTAATACTAAAAGTAAATGTTATTACCAACGTCTAACGAGCGGTACAACATGTTACGCAAGGGTAAACGTAATGTTCTACAATTAGAACCTCTTCAAATTAAATATAATGACCACAGTCTACACAATGTAGCAACTACTTGTATTTAAACCTGCTGTGAATTATGAAATATGTATATGATACCTTGTTATTCTTTTGTTTTGTAAGTAGTGTACTACGACATTTTACATATAGTGCATGCGGCTAAGGGAGTGTGCAAAATATGAGAACCGCATTTTGTGAATAGTTTTGGACTCTGAAAAGTATACAGATTATGATTCTGCATGTTACCAGGAGGTATATTGGTCCATTTTTTTAACACTCCTCTCCCTGAAACGGCAAGCAAATACTGACTGATTTGTTCAATCTATTTACGCTAAGAATCATTTTATTAATGATTTAAGTAACAATATCTAACTGTTTCTTGTGATATAGATATAATAGACCAGGTGCTGGAAGGAGTTGACTCCTTTCAGGGCTTGGTCTATTATAACATTACAGGTTGTTAGATAGAAAGAAAGAAAGAAAAAAATAAAACTATTTTATTTGACGTACACACTCGTTGATACACACAATGTAGTAACAACATGTAGACACTAATAGATTATTATATATAAAAAAAGAGACAACTAACAATGTGTGTCTCACGGCGGCGCCAAATAGGTCCAGTTCAGCAATAATACCAGACAACTACAAGTAATCGCTTGATGCTGATTTTCTAGATCTTCCTTACTACTGTACTTCTCTAGATCTCATTCTGGGACCTTACTATGATATTTTAAAATGTCAATCGTGCGAGCAAGAAAGAGGGATGTAGCTATACACTCTATATAGCTCCACTCTAATAGCAGTTCAGTTTAGGTCGTAGAAAAGATCGCGTTAAGAGCTCGTGGTAGAGCCTCTGGTCACGCGGCACTAATTTTACACCTAGTACTGAAATAGATGTAGGTAATTCTGAACTAAAATTATAATCGCCATACCCTTGAACTAATAAAACATACTACGAACGGTCTTTAAAGCTCGGAAAATCATATCATCGCGATTTAGAATTATCTGCTAATCGAATTAAGAACATACACACCATCTACATATAAGCAAAGAAATTAAAATGTAAATAATTATGGTGTTACAACTTGAACATAGGTCCCAAATTTCAATAATAAATAAATAATAATTAACAAACGTGTGTCTCAATGGACTTCGGCAAAACATTCTCCCGTATATTCTTTTTTTTTTAATTTGTCTGCAATCGACATAAAAAATAAAGTTACATAGTCGAACATAATTGGAAACACAACAAATCGCCTTGTTTATCCGTGTAAACATTAAACTGCAAACAAGACAATAACGTCACATAATATCAAAACTTAAGTCTTATTTTAAACATCTAATCTCAATCATCTTAATGACCAACGAATTTCTTTACACTTGACACGTCTTTCTTTCATAATCACGTTCATTTAAAAAAAAAAAACCATCAGGTATCACCGCACGGACATTTCACAAAGTAATTTAAGGCAATTTTCTTGGGGAACCCAAGTCTTTTTTGTCGGGAAAAATGATCCAGAAATAGCCACTTGGAACAACAATGGTGATTTAAAAACACAATAGAGATGCGGGGAAACTGATGGATTGACAGAGTGTGCAGTCGGAATAGGGATGCGACGTACGACAGGACTGATTTGCTCTTTTTTTCTGTTGTGTAAATATTGGGTCTGAGATAAGTGTTTGAGTTCGGAACAAAAGGACTAATATTTGAAAAAGTATTGGGTATCTATCAATCTGTATATAATATCATACACTTTTTTGATCCAGGTCAGAGATATGAAATTTCATCATCAACATCATGCCTCAAGGAGTTATCAGCAAACCGTCTGGGCCCAGCAGGGTCGAAACCTAATGGGGCCTGCTTTTGGAAAGGAAGACTCGGCCCCGGTATAAAAGGCAACGAATGAATAGGAGTGGATTTTTTAGTCAGTAAAAGTTTGACTCTATCTCCCGCACCGCCCAAGAGCGAGGGATATTATTGGATAATTTTCATACCTAAAAAAAATTTCAACATCATTTCAGATGTCTATAGTTGGACATAGACCTCTCCCAAGTATCATCACAATGACCTGTTCTGTGGGTCTTGCATACATCAGATATCGAAGCCCAGTATTAGGAGCCCAGTATCGATCCATATTGCGGGAGGCCTTCCAACGCTGCGTCTGTTGAGAGAGTGAAAATCTTTTTTTTTCGACAAATTATTTTCAAACATTTAATTTACATTTTTTTTTGTGCTAATATTTTTCATCATTTCACTTTCGATAATAACCAACACAAAAGAAGCTAATAACATATTTTAATTGTTTCACACTCAGCTCAAAGGGCACATAAATATTAATTGCCAGTTTCCAATGCAATATTGACGCCCCTCACTAACTCGCGTGTGGGCCGTAGGGAGCAAAATGTGCAAACAATTAGAAGGGAGTTCTTTTTTGCGCCCTACTAGAGGGGTGACGCACAATGGCACTCTATGTCAACGACAGCTCGCCTCTATTTAAATGCGGCCAGCTCTATCTTGCACTAGACATCTGTTACTTTCACACCGACCGTAAATTATATCGTAATGGCACTGGAATAAAAATATAATCGGATTTAATTTTTTTTTTTTTTGGCGGTGATGAATGAATCGGATTTATTTCTATTTTTAATATCCGGTTGTGAAAGATGTAAATGTTTATTTTTTGTTTCGATATCTGCTTTATCATTGAAGCACAATTAGTAGTAATTGTCCAAGCGGATTTATAATACTAAATTATTATGCCTGTATAATCCCCGAAGGTATAACTATACACAAGTTCACTTTAGTATTCCTACAATTAATTAAATTAGACTGTGACTGGTTTTGCCTTATCAAAATAAACTTGGTTATGTGGAATAATCACAAAAAAATAGTTCTATTTTCCATTTCAGCAAACACACAAAAATACAAATAAAAATATTTATTCTCCTAAAATATTGTGAGCATTAATAAATTGATGAGGATTATTCAAAAGAATTATCGCGATTCTTTAACGCAAAGGGCAACTGAAAGCATACGAGTGGGTCTCAGTCAAAGTTGGTCAAAGTTTCGAAACTCACTCTCGTTCCATCTAGAGCAGGAAGAGTTATTTACGGATACATTGATCTTCACTTCACTTGAACAAGTTTTCAAAGAAAATATTTTTTTCATAACAAGCTTTTATAGCGCGGTATTATACCTAAATATATAATTAATAGTCATCAAAGCCATTTCAAAAAGCTTAAACACGATATAGTTACGTGAGTTTCATCATCAGATTAGCTCTATCTCATAATAATTTTGCATTGTAACTGATTTGTATGCAAAATTTCAGCTGAATTATCATTAGTAAGGTAATCAGGAAGTGGATCAAATTTAATTTGCATTTGATTACAGAGAAACCAACATCGGCACAGGTGAAACTAAATAAAAGCTTGTAAAAAAAAACTGGGCAAGTGCGAGTTGGACTCGCGCACCGAGGGTTCCGTGCAAACTAGAATTCCCGTATGGAGTCTCGAAGATTTTTCCGAGTCGCAATTTTTTTTTTGTGACTGACGTAGGTAGCAACAAATTTACTGTTTTATTCCTATACCTGTGCTATAAGACCTTGCTTTGTGCCAAATTTCAGGATTCGGGGTCAACGGGAATTACCCTATGAATTTCGATCTTTGAGAGTATCAAATTATACGTTTTTTTTTCGACATAAACAACCGTATCTTTTTTACTCGTTAACTTAGAAGTTTGATTTTTATACAGCTTAAAGGGGCTACAGACTTGAGTATATGGTTTAATTTCAACTAGATACCTCCACGAGTTCTAGAGAAAAAGAGTCTTGACAGTCAGACAGACGGACGGACCACAAAGTGATCCTATAAGGGATCTGTTTTTTTCTTTTGAGGTACGGAACCCTAAAAAAGACTAGCATGTCAAGAAAATGGATGAAAAATCCCATACTGGACGTAGTAATCAAAACCCTAGTGCTTAAAACTAGCCCAGTAAGGGCTGACGCTTATCAGGGCTGCGGATTATTCGCAGGAGTAACCGTAACCTTCGCAAAAAAAGGAACTGAAGGAACACTGTATTGTACTGTACTGTACTGTACTTTTTGTGTGTACAATAAAGAATAAGTGAGTTTTAGTCAGTAACTGCCAGACACTCCTTTCACTCTACTCCGAGTAAAATAAGCTATTTTATCATTTATCAAGAAAGAAAAAAAAACATGCGACCACACGAGGCAGTCATTTAGATATAAAATTCCATATTTGGTAGGCATCAGATAGGTATACAATGCCTGTGTACACAATATCGTTACACGGTGTTTAACCTAAGACAACAATGTAGTTGTGCGCGTAAATTGGGATTGTCTACAGAGCTAATCACATAAACCAAGTCTATAAACCAGCTATAGCTTCTGCCAGCGGCTTCGGCCGCATAAAAGTAGTAAACGATTCTAAAAGAAGATACTTCTGGAGTAGAAAGTATCACTATTTCAGGTCATCTACTTGTGTGCTAAACCAAAGCAGAAATCCACACACATACATACATTCTGTCACCGTTATAATATTAGAACGATTTACTAAAGTTTATTAAAAAGTAAAAAGTACTGCACAAAGACATAGAGAGACAACTAGAGTTAAGAAAAAAAAATTAAAATTACTGAACGTTATAAAGTCTTCATATATTAACGACTTCAGAAGACATGCATGACGCGACGGTACCATACAATTTTGTGAAAATACTTACCCATACAAAAATTATGTCGTCTACGACACTTAATCTATTTTTGTATTTTGAATAGATAAGTTGTTATCTATTCAAAATACAAAAACACGAGAACAAAGTTACACTACAGAGTACGAGTATTAATCACATCTATCGATTCAAACAATACTGTTCAAGTCGACACAAAGGAGGGTGACGAGCACACCCCGCGTATGTAAATCTATTCAAAAGATTCTTTTGATAACGGTCTTTTGTAAAAGCTGAAGTACGACCTAAAGTCCCATTTTTCTCCTAAATACATAAGCACTGGCAATCGGAAAACTCAACGCGGGATCCTCTCTGTGTGAACCTATTCGATCTCATGCATTTAAATTCAGAATTAGTGGAAAGCCTTGCCACAGACCGACTTTTTGCCGAAGGTGAGCAAGCTATTCCTCGGATTTCTCTTTAATACCGCTTTCATTGAAAACGTGATTGATTTAATGGCCTTTTTATACTATAAAAACTTTATAACTCGGCTTCGCTTTTAGAAGTGCCCAAAAAACAGTGATTTTGTTTGAGATGTTTTCTTTTGTATTATGCTTATATAAATGCAAGCCGCGTTTTACCACTATCTCACCTGATGATAAGCGATGATGTGGCTGACGATGGATCACGCTTGCCTTAAAGTAACCTTTTCACTCTTGACTTAAAAACCCCTGGGCTATAGCTATCAGGAAACACAGATTTCGGCGGGGAATACGACTTTTTAGGTGTACGCATAATATATGTGTTCCTCAAAAGCTTTGTACGTTTGGATGGGATGTCCACTACGTATGGCGCAACGCTGTATGTCTAGTGGTCCGATGATGAAACGGACTTGGCAGAATTAAATTGTGCAATTCCTATGTACATTCCCCGAAATGTGAACGATAGAAAACCAACAGGATATAAACTTTTCTTCTTTTTTTAACTGTAACCGCGTGTTTCCTTTTTGCGAAGACGTAGTGTGACAAAATAAATAATCTATCTGAAGACAGCTCCGTGTGTGGCAGGCAGAAAAATGTATCTGGGACATAAAAGGATGGTGTAGGTCGGTTCGTTACGTTTTGTCGGTCCCTAGGGCGTGCCTTGCGCGGTGGGCTAGTAGTACCGAACGTACATGAATGTTTTATGCTAGCGTCACAATTCAGATTTGTATCCACTAGTGGAGTCAGTTTATAGCCCGCTTTTGTCCCACGTCGGCCAATAAAGGGGCGTGTTTATTGTTTTTCGTATTGCGAGTTCAAGGTTTGTCCGCTTCGGCGCAATTTTATGGCCCCTAAATTGTGCTATAAAGTAATGCTATGATTAAGTATAGAGCTTTTGGTCTGGAATATTTGATGATTGTATTTATTTATGCTATTTAATGGAACCAAGAATAAGTACGCATAAAAATGTTTCTATGTATGGCTTGGGTAATATACTTGTATTTTTTGAGAGGACAAGGATAAAAGTATGTGATCCCGTGTGAAAACAATTTCAAAGGACACAACGTAAACAAAAAACAACTCGTATATTTCTTGTAGTTTTTCCGGGTCAACACTTTTATGAGGAAAATGACCATTACATTAATATTGCGTACAGTAAAGAGTACCCGATGGATGTGAGACGCACAGGATCATTTATTGTGGAGACACTTGGGGGAGGCCTATGTCTAACAGTGGACGTATATCGGCTGAAATGATGATGATGACAGTAAACAGTATATCTATCATATCCCCAATTTGAAAAGACTATTTCACATACATATTTGTAGTTATTAAAAGTCTGACATGCCCTCGCTCTCCGCTCTAGAGCGGGAGTAGTAATTGGATGATTTCTCATTTAATAAAAAGCGCTATTATTTTTCTTTCTTTCTTTCTATATGTGACAGAACAGTTTCTACCTACTAACACACTGCCCTTGGTTTCATTTTACAAACAACAATAAAATATGACTTAATGGGGAACTCAAATATTTACTCTTTTAAATAATTATAGGACGCCATTGTCTCTTTCAATAATTACGCTAAAAAAAAAACAATGGAAGAAAAATAATTGTGGCTTCCATTTGTATTTTACTTGTAGGTACCTAAATTAATTACCTCCTCGAAAATTTTCAAGTATTGTCTGTAGCAACCACTACGACGTTTAAATTAATTAACCTTAAGACAATATATAGTCTGTTAAAGTATTTAACAATTCATATTTTAATTAATATAAGTTAGGGTCTTCAGAGAGTTAACAAGAAAGGGTTAGGAATAGAGGCAAATAAATACTATGATACGAGTATGTACATAGGTACGAATATTGAGAAAATTTCATTAGGTAAGTATTCAATAGAATTGAATTAATTTGGATTAGATATATGTGTAGAATTTTTGAGAATAACAAAAATTTTGTGTATTATATATTGATGTTTTCCCGGTACTTTCTTGACAGAGTAGTACCTATACGATAAAATAATGTTGTATATTGGTGTTAGAGATTGACATTGTTATTGTAAGGTGTTCGAGGATTATACGAAATTACCAACGTGAACTTTCGTTAATGAATTTAGAAGCCTATGTCAAACGGTGTATGTATAAGGAGTGATGTGGTCTTGTGGGTTGTTCAGGTTAGTTAGCAATCAATACCTACAATGTTATTTTGAACGTGTCACTAGTTATTGACGTACCTATAGATTCTCAAACAATCGACACTGCTTAATTTATGAAACTGTGGTTTAAAAGCACTTCTAGAAGACGTATCTACAAACAGACAATAAATAATAAAAAAACTACAAAACTAAAATGTGTAAAATAACGTAGACTTTACAATTATATAAATCTAGATAAGGACAGCAAAAGGCCGTGTTTACTTTTTTCCTTTAAATATATTCAAAATTAAAATTAACAAATTAAAACAAACAAAAACCTTAAAAAGCGAACTGTATACACGTCAAATTTTTTTACATTAATTTTTTAGCACTTTTTCAGAACACAAGAGCTACAATTCAAGTGTTGAAGCTAACACCTACGTAATTTTTTGTTTCATGTTTGTTATTATCAATTTAATTTACATGAATAAACTGGGTTTTGTCTCTCACCCATTTTATATAAGGCACTGTTACTTTGTTTGTTTATCAATTTGTTCTGAAATTTTATTTTTGTTTTACAATAAAAAGTCTATTTATCTATCTAAGAAGTACTTGGATGTCTACTTCCAGTCGACAGCAATGCGGAGGAATTTTTAGACATCATATTTTAATGTGTTACCGAAATAATGCGGAACCTAATGCGGATTGCCTAGTTTATGCGAATAATGTTAATATACGCATAAACTAGGTAATCTGCAAATTACCGAGTACTATTTGATAAAGTGTGAACTTTACTTAGAGTGACATATTGTCTTCTCTTTACTTCTGGGTGGTTATAAAAAAATAACCACTTCTAACCGTGTCATGTCTTCATGTCGGCGTGCCCTAAAATAAATGCGTTATCAAACGTTAGATTATATTTTAACTAGTTTTTACCCGCGGCTTTGCCTACGTAAAAAAAATAGCCTATATCCATCTCCAGGGTCCCAACTATCTCTATACCAAAATTCATCAAAATCGGGTTTGCCATTTAGGCGTGAAGACGTAACAAACAAACTCACTTTCGCTTTTATAATATTAGTAAGGATAATTGTAATGAATCACCATGTTTTAGTCAAACAAAGAACATGCTTTATAACTTAATCATACGCTTGGATGTTAGTCTGCTGATTACCCAGGTAGTCTGTAAATGATCTAATTAATAAAAGAACTTTAACATTTTTTTCACTTTAGATAATCTGCAGATTAACTAGTTAATTTGCACTCTGATTTACGCACATTTGCAGTAACATATATCATATTAATTAGTTTAATGGTTTTTATTTTCTAGTTACAGTATATTACAATAAATAAATATATAAAGAGTATTATATCTATCTAACACTGAACCCAAAACTTATTTATTTTATGACCGAAACCTTTACCATCCCTTGTAACCCTGCAAAGGCTACATCTGGCTAACAGTCGTAGTAAACAAACAAAATAAATATCTCCGACACGTGAGCCTGAAATTACTCCAAATCTGGCACTAGGCTCTGTCCCCGGCCATACATACAAAATATGACATTTCTCCTTTATTCTGACCGTGGTGTACATAAACCATTTCGTATAAATAACGAATAGGGATTTTTTCCAGCTGGGTTAAAACATTTGTGGTATAAAAGACACCTCTACTGGTTTATGTCTCTACATACATATGTATGTATTCATATGTGAGTGGCATGTTATGTATGTCTTGTTATGTTCGTGGGTCTTGTAGGAACATGTTTTTGCTAGAGATTGCAGTCATGAAAAAAAAGATTACGAGATTCCGGAAAATATTATGCTACAGGACGCAATGTCTCAGGAGGGTGTGATGAGAATAAGGAAAAGAATGATGCCAGTGTTTGAAGAAAAGATTATTATTATCTTGAAGAGGCAAGGTGTAGCACAATAGAGTAGATTTTCTCTGTGACCTCGTGCTCAAAGCCTGCGGAAAAGGGTTCTGACATGAGATTTGTGGATGACGAGCAATAGATAGCTCGCTGACCTGCCGTTCGGTAGTCGTCTAGACCGAGCCCGGGTCCATGACGGTGCGTAATTTTCCACGTGCGCCTCAAAAGATGTCGGCAAAACCGTAAAGGCTTAGAAGGGCCAAACCCTTCTGGGGCCATTGGTTGACTTACGCAAAGGGCAAAGAAGAAACAGGTGTGGTTTTAGTCAATAAAATATTGACATGCCCTCGCGTTCCGCCTTAGAGCGGAAGAAGTCCCACCTTAAAAAAAGCTTGAGACTCAATTAATGGAAACTTACTAAAGCACAAGTGAAACGTATCAAATAAATTGACAGCGTTGTAGTAAAACCAATATTGATTGACCGTTCAGAACTAATCAATAGGTCCATTAGTCGACTAAAGTCAATCCATAGCATTTTCGTCACGGAAAAACAAAGCCGTCACAGAGCGAAAACCAATTATCTTCGCTTCAGCCTTAACCTATCAAATCGAAATAAAATGTAGAAAACACCAACCGAGTGATGGGTTATTACTTTTCCTCACCGCAAAACCGATCGACTTCCAAATTGGAGCCACCGTAATAACTTCTAGTCGATTCGATATAAACCGCGTGACATGTACAGTACATTGAATATACGGCGTATTACCTTTGGTGCTTTCCACGACGCAGTCTATTCTCCAGAGAAGCACAGCCGCGTATACCGTAAGTAGCATCTTGCCACCGCGCGAGCAAAATAATTCACTTTTACGGCCCATCTTCATACACAGCCAAATTTTTGGCAATGCCACCCTTTATAGGCGAAAGTCGAAACATCACAACACCACTTTGTAGCTTGAAACAAAAGTCTTCGCGACACTGAACGTTATGCGACACTTACGAACACTTTTACTGCATCGAATTTATACCGAGCGACAAAAGTAATTTGTGTAGTATACGATGCATTGACGCTGCCTCCGGTTTTATATTTCTTTGTTGTTTTATACCTGTAACAAAAGAAAATTGAGTTAGGGACAGTTTGCGTTGAATTTTCGCAGTTTAAAACGATTCATTGGCTTCGACACCACAGAGTTAACGTAGCATACCGGATGACACAGCACCAGGTTGCGCTCAAATGGCGTATCCAGTGTTCTGGAAACTGGCATATAAAAAATATCTTCTAAATATTTCAGTGCGGTGCAAAAATTTTGACATGCTTTCATAATGCTGTTCAAGAGGAAAAATACATTATTTAGTGCTGAAAAAGAAGAAAAGCCGAACTCAGGTGGTAGATTAGTAATGTTAAAGTAGGTTGTAGTAGCGTGTAATAACAAAACATTCACGATAAACCGCTTTCTTCTACGCTTATCTTTTTAAAAAGAAAATGGAAATACATAAGAAAAATGTCGACAAAAGAAAACTCTCATTGAAATTCTGTGTACATTTTACATAGTCCATATGTTTCTAGATAAGAAAATTGTAACGTCTTGAAGTCACATCAATGTGATATGGATGAAGAGTGGCAGGCGGTCGCTGACTTCTGAAAAACAGTAATGCTCGTAAAGGAGGAGGCCGAACGCATCAGGCAACGGCGCTCTCGCCACCGCCTCCCGGATCCCGATCACGATTTCTATCCGGTCGTCCGGTAACTGTCCAGACCAAGTCCAAGTCGTCGATGGCGCGCACTTATAATGTTCCCACTGCTGAACTCAGGCTTCGTCTGTAGTAGACGGTTTTAAACGTATTTATTGTTAATGTAATTTTATTATCAAACTCACTTTTGCCCGCAGCGTCTCTCGCGTACATAAAATATAGTCTTTATCACTCAGGAATAAAGCAGCTTTTTATTGGTGAAAATTTTACCAATCGGACCAGTACGTCCAGAGATTACCTCCTACAAACAAAAAGTAATTAAGTCCGCCTTTGTAGTGTTTTGTTGTAAAGCTTAAAATAAATTAAAAAGAAATAAACTTTACCTCTTTATAATACTAGTATACGGAAATACTTCCATACTAGTATTATAAAAAGTTAAAGTTTATATTCTTATTTATTTATACATATATACAGATATTTTGTTTATTTTTTTTCGATGTTATGTTTGTGAGAAGTGATATGAAAGAAAAGGGAGTTAGTGATAGCGTGACGAGTGACAGGACAGAATGGAAGACAAAAACGTGTTGCGCCGACCCCAAATAAAACGGAATAAGGGCAGGAAAAAGAAGAAGAAGATACAGATATTGTTGTGTTTATATTTCTATGTCCTGTTCCTAGTTTATTTGTAATTGTAATTTTGTTAGCTTAGTTGTATAAATTGCTTCCGTACATGCTGTGGTCGCTCGGAAAAGAGATCCTGGAACGCGAGATAAAGAAGGAACTGGAAGTGGAGTCCTGTTGCCCCGCCCTATAGTGGAAGAAGTCATCGATGAATTTTCAACTTAAAAAAAAAACTATAAGTGGAATTCTACACTAAACAAATACCTAATATATAGGTACCTATAGGACTTGATTTAATAATTGCTCATTCTTTTTGGAGATCCTAAATAAATAAATAAACACCCAGCTGCTTGATATTACCTTTGTAATAACAAATCGGGAAGGTTTAAATTGTATTTCAACCCAATCATGACAGGTCCAATTGAGTCGGACGTATTGGGCAATGTTCCAATTCCGAGTATTGCCAAAATATTCCCTAAGAGACTCCTTTTTCAGAAGCTTTAACACCATTTGTGTTTGTAGTTTAATATTTTGATTTTAAATAAAAAGGATTTGTAATGGTTTGCATTTATCAGTCATATTTATAATTTTCTTTATAAACTAGCTTCTGGCAGTGACTTCGCCTGCTTGAAAGTAAAAAATATCATATGGATACTCCATATGATTTTTTTTTGTTTCCTGATATTTTTTTACTTATACCCAGAACAAAATTTATCCTAAGTATGTCCTATTTCAGGGTGAGGTCGTTCGAGTGCCAAATTCGTCCAAATGGTTTACAGGTATAAATGTGAAAGTGTAACAATCATACACATATACTCACACACATATAAACTATATATAAACTTATTCGCTTTTATAATACTAGTACTACAAAAATCGCAACAATATTATGGTTGCGATTTTTGAAAACATTTCTTTAGTTATTTTTCGTTTTGAGTATGTAGCGAATTGTGTAATAAAGTTGTAAGCTATTTCTTTTTCTTAATATAATTTAACCAATTACTTTTTATACTCTGTTCATAATTTTTATTTACAGTACCACTTTCCACTTCAAACTTCTTTGCCCAGAAAACACAAGTTTATGCTAATTTCTACAACAAAATAAAATTAACTTCGACGAAATCTTCGGAACTCACAATACAATCGGAATGATTTCCAAATTATCCATTAGTTTTGGAAAACCAGAACGCTCCTATTTATACTAAACCAGTGTAAATATATAGGTACTGGTAATAAACGAAAAAAAAAGCAATAAATATGTATAGGTAAAGCCGCTTGCAGGGCTTTCTCTGTATCTATAAGCATAAACATAATCTACCTTATATTGTAATCCACCTCGCGGGCCCAGTGTGTGTTGATGGATGTAACATTTCTTCAATTTTTTGGTTCCCTTCCGACGTTTTCTTTCACCGCTTTGAGAGCAGTGGTGATTAAATAAATTATACAAAGTAATGTGCCTGGCTGGTTTTAAATCCACGACTTACAATTTGAAGTTGGGGCAGTTACCATTGGACCACCACAGCTCGACCCTTTCTACAACTCAAACTACTCAAATATTTTTTACACCACCTGCTCGTTAATGACGTTTTATATGTCATACAAACTTCACTTAAAGCAAGTCATTCTATCCCTAGGGAAATAATTCAGTATGACCGATCCCTAGGGAATAATGAGATTTGAATTTGGAACATCAAAAATCGTCAACATTGTGAATTAAAATATACGTGCATCGAACAAGTTGACTCGAAAAAAAACCTTCTCCGTTCCTTCCAGCCTTCATATCGGGGCTCGAGCTATCTTTCAAAACTAAAACTGGCCCCGGTGGGCTTCGACCCAGCTGGGCCCCTGCTGTTGCAGACAACTCCTTGAGGCGCGCGGGAACGGTGCGTGCCGTCGACGAATTGAGCTCGGTCCGAACAGTTACCAGACGGTCGGACAGTGAGCTACCCAAAGCGCGTTGTCCACGAGCCCGCGCCTGCTGTAGCTGAAAAGAGTTAATTATATGAATCCCTCACTAACTTTGGGATTAAAATCAGCAACCTTCGTTTAGTTCCGAATTCAACATGCCGCCCGCGACTTAAAGACACTGCTTTATCTCCTAGTCACATAATCTACTATTATTTCTGTTAAGAAGTTGAAACCGAGATAACATCGTCACTCAAATTAGTAATCCCATCAGGGGAATGGCGCTACTTGCATGAACAATTTTATTTTACGGTAGTATAATATTTACTTACTAATGTTACGTTCACAAATAAACCTTCCGTCTTTGTTCGTTGAATTTCTAAACACAGTTAAATATGCGGGTATGTAGTCTTATTTGAAAGCAGTTTGGACTTAGATGTTACGTTATACTGTTAGTTGAATTATTAAACTTATTTTGTTATCAAAGGTTTTTTTTTAGTTAGAAATCATCTAATAACATCTCCCGCCCTTGGGCGCGGTGGGATAGCGTGTCTGACGTTTATAGACTTTTTTTTTTGGTGGGAAAAATCATCTAACGACAACCCCCGCTCTTGGGCGGAGCGGGAGATAGTGTCAGACTCTTACTGACTAAAAAACCCACCCCGTTCCTCCGTACCGGGTCTCGAGTTATCTTTCGGATAAACCTGGCCCCAGTAGGCTTCGACCCAGCTGGGCCCCTACTGTTGCTGACAACTTCTTGAGGCGCGCGGGAACAGTACGCGCCATCGTTGACTTGGGCTTGGTCCGAACAGTTACCGGACGGTCGGACAGCGAGCTACCCATTGCTCACTGTGTGTGGCTGGAAATCGGGATCGAAATCCTGGCGGCGAAGAGAGCCCCGTTTTCTGATGCGTTCGGCCTCCTCCTTTGCGAGCATTACTGCTTCGCAGAAGTCGGCGACCGCCCGCCACTCTACCTCGCTCCGGGCCATGGCCTTGGTTGACAAGGCCCGGCGCGAGAGGTCTCCACCGCCGATCGCCCCAGCGAGGGCACGGCGATGCTCTGCCCAAGCATACCTCGACTGTGTGCTCCACCGTGTCCTCCGGGGGTTCCGCACAGTGGCGACACCCTGGTGCCACTTCCGCTTTAAGCCGGAACAGGAACCTCCGGAACTTGCCATGTCCAGTGAGGACCTGTGTCATGCCAAAAGTAAGAGCGCCGTGAGGTCTTCGCAGCCACGCCTCAAAGAGGGGACTTACCGCCAAAATTGTGGCGGACCCAGCACTGGGTTGCGATAGTCGCTGACGCCATTTCACCATGAGATCCCGCCGGAGCTCAGAGGACTTTCACCCCGGCGTTGCATCTCCACGTGCATGTCGTGCATGTGTGCAAGGACTTTTGCCTCCAGATCCCACGGTGGTAGGCCAGCCAGAAGGCTTGCCGCTTCGTGGAAAATCGTGCGGTATCCCCGCACCATCCGAATTGTCAAGGCGTTCAGAATGACCGCCGGTCGCTTTTGCAGCGGACTTTTACTGACTAAAACCCACCCCTAGTTTCTTCGATGCCTTTCAGTCCAAGGTCGGGTTTTTCCTTTAAGAATCGAACCCATGGCCCCAGTAGACATCTCCTTGAGACGCGCGTGGAACACTAGCTGAAAGTTTATGTGTTTGTTCCTTCTTTACACTTGAACGACTAAACCGATTTTGATGAAATTTAGTTCACGGGTAGGCCATGTCCTGGAATATGAGTATATTTTTTATCTCGGGGGTATGTTTCATTAGTATACAATAAATCAATTGAGTTATTTTTTTATATTAGTAGCTAATACATTTAAAGTGGAGTGTTGATAATAAGTTTTTCTATCAATACATTAAAATAGCAAATTCTCAAAAAAGATTACTTTTTAACTAAGTACCAATTTCACTTCCTTTCATCAAAAACCGAATAACTCAAAAACTAAGAAGTATTTCTTTCAGTTTCTTTACTCATGAAAAGCGTTTGAAAGACGGTACTTGATAATATTAACGTGGCTGTGAGAGGGAATGAATGAGGGCTGCAAACTCGACATGTTAGAGGAGTGTTGAGCCTCTTTGAGTATTCAGGCCCTCGGCTTGAGGAAGCTCATTCTTTACCTAAATGACATAAAGAGCAAAAAAAACTGGGCAAGTGCGAGTCGGGCTCACGCACAGAGGGTTCCTTGCAAACTACAATTCCCGAATGGAGTCTCGAAGATTTTTCGGAATTGCAAACTTGTTTTTTGAGTCGTAGGCAACAACAAATTTACTGTTTTCAGATTTTTACCTATACCTGTGCTATAAACACCTTTTTTGAGCCAAATTTCAGGATTCTGTGTCAACAGAAAGTACCCTAAAAATTTCCATCTTTGAGAGTATTAAAAGATACGCTTTTTTTGCGACATAAACAGCCGTATCTTTTTTATTCGTTGACTTAGAAGTTTGATTTTTTCACAGCTTAAAGAGACCGCAGATTTGAGTATATGGTAATTTCAACTCGATAACTTCACGCGTTTTCGAGATAAAGAGTTTAGAGTTTAACAGACAGACAGACAGTCGGACGGACAAAAAACTGATCCTATAAGGATTCCGTAGCCAAATGGCCAAAAACGGAATCCTTATAGATTCGTCATGTCTGTCTGTCTGTCCGTCCGTATGTCACAGCCACTTTTTTCCGAAACTATAAGAGCTATACTGTTGAAACTTAGTAAGTAGATGTATTCTGTGAACCGATTTAAAATGTTTACACAAAAATAGAAAAAAAGCAATGAATTTTGGGGGTCCCCATACTTAGAACTTAAACTCAAAAATTTTTTTTTTCATCAAACCCAAACGTGTGGGGTATTTATGGATAGGTATTCAAAAATGTTATTGAGGTTTCTAATATCATTTTTTTCTAAATTGAATATTTTACGCGAGAGACACTTCCAAAGTGGTAAAATGTGTGCCCTCCCCTGTAACTTCTAAAATAAGAGAATGATAAAACTAAAAAAAAAATATATGATTTACCACCATACCATGTAAACTACCAACAAAAATTGGTTTAAACAAGATCTAGTAAGAAGTTTTTTTTAATACGACAGAATCTAAAAAAATACACTATTACTAAAACATCGATCTAAGCTACAACGAACTACAAGAACTTTTATATTATGTTACTTGCTGCTACGGAACCCTCCATGGGCGAATCCGGCTCGCACTCGGTCGGTTTTTCCTATTGAGGTACGGAACCCTAAAAAAATGCTGGCTTGTAAAACTGTTGTAATTTCTTTCAAAGACAGCCTTGTATAGTTGTTTCATTTTATCATGGTATGACTTTTCCGAATCGTCGATGGCAAGTAGTGTGCCACAAGCTCCTCAAAGAGATGTAAGCAAGACCGTCAGGGCCCAGCAGGGCCGAAGCCTATTGGGGCCATGGGTTAGAAATTTCATTGGGTATAGAAAGGGAAACCCGGGGCTAGGGTTTCCCTGCATGGAATGCAAGGAAAAGAAGGAACATAGGAGTGGCTTTTAGTCAGTCTCCCTCAAGCGGGAGAAGTAATTGGACGATTTCGAACCTATTTTTTTCCTAATCTTTTTTTTTCTAGCTTTAACCACACCACTAATAGGCAAAGGCCTCCCGAAAAAATTCCAAAAAATAATTTCTTATACACACCGTCTCAAACTAGTATAAATAATCTCTCCACTTCTTTGTTGTTACACACAATGTTATAAAATCACCGTACATTAAAGTTGATCTCTATCAAAATAGAGTTAATAGTAAAGTTAATTTAGATTATTTTGAATATCGTAGCAATTTAAAATAATGAATTTTCGGTACCAACCTATTAACAAGTAAGTAGTTACAAAACAACTTCAGTGCTCTTAAACTCTTGAAATGTAACATTCCAAGAACCTCACTCTCACTCATCTCTTTACTGATAACTTAAATAAATTAAGTTCTATAAGTACTTAAGTACCTCACTAAATTAAATTAGCAACTTTATGTTATAAAAGATTTAGAACTTTTATTAACAATCACGAAATCAAAATTGACCCAATTTAAATTAGGGATTTTGACGAAGATAACGGATTGTTTAATATTTGACATAAAACTAAGTTAGGTAGGTACTTTAATTAATTTCAAGATAGATTTAATATTAGTAGTTACTTGTGGCTCCTAATTGAAAAGTTCTCGAGGCTTGAGAAAAGGAAACCAAACGCTTTTGTATGCTAACTTCTGCCACCGGTTTTACCTGCGTGAAAGTAGAAAAAAAAATCCCAAAGAAACATCACCAACCACCACCACCACCGCGAGAGCGCGTGAGTTTTCGCGACCAGCGAAAATAGGGGACAAAGTGAAAACGGGTTGTCAATCTACCCCGACTGCGGTCCGTGTTACCTTGCCAAAAACGGGCCAAGCTGATGAAGAGGGTTTCACTCGAGTAGAAAAAAGAAGAAACCCTGTTCCCGTAACCTGTGCAGTACAGCACCGACTAGACCAAACATGCTGCTGCGTCCTGCTGTGCCTACGACGCAGCTGTATATTTCACGTCTGCATTGCTCTACGAAGGTTGAGGAGGTCGTAGAGTATATGAAGATAAAGAGCAACTGGACTCTGAGGGTCGAAAGGCTGGAATCGCGCCACGACACCAACTTCAAGTCGTTCGTGATACGAGTTCCAACCCACCATCTACAGACCTTTAGAAGAGAGAACTTTTGGCCGAAAGGTGTCGTGTCTCGATGTTTCCGAGGACGGCTACGCGACACCACGCCGCGGAACACGACGCCGATGCTACGTGTATAATAATATAAACTAAGTTTTATTGTTATAATAAGAAGTATGTATTAGTTTATTAAGTATTGTTTAAGATTATTTTATGTATTTTTTCTATGGGCCTCCGATGCCTGAAATAAACAGTTATTATTATTACACTCGAGATAGAAAGTATACAACGGCCCGTTCACGACCTTGCCGCTGTGAGCGGTAGCTAAGCGTGGGGCCGCTCGCCGCCCCAGCTAAGATCAAAAGTATGAAAATGATAATAATCATAACGCCCCATGCCCGCACCGATGTCGCCTCGCCCGCCGCACCGCTCGCCTCTAAGACAGTGTGTGTGAAGTCGTGAACTCGTGACCGGGGCCCCAAGTCTGCTATTACAATAGTGTCAGAATGGTCTATCATTGATTTCATAATTGTTGATTTTGGTAAGTTTTGGTAATCTACAAATAAAATGCCGTCATTATGACTTTCCAATGGTTAACCACTGACACTCCATTGAAAGAAATGGCACAAAATGATAATCTCGTACATAATGACAAATTAATGTCTGACGTATGCGGTAATCTGCAAAAATTTTGACAGTTTTTTTGATCAGTGACTTACAATTAGAACGTCATTGCGCAGCCAGTGCTTTTAGTAAGCACGATATTGTCATTCTACCACAATTCCATTACAAGACTATGATCGATCATTATAAATTTACAGATTACACAGTTTTAGCAAAATGTCAATGGGATCGTGTTGGAATGACGAATTTATAAAAATAGCGGACTTGGGCCCCAGGCCGTAATGTTCCATGGTATGGACTACCCGTGTTCCGAATTTTATCCTAATCCTTTCAGCAGTTCCAATGTAAAGGAGTAGCATACTATCGCACTCGCAAACTTTCGCTTTTAGTGTGATATGTAAAGGCGAACATTAAGTACTATACAACTGGCTAGCTTTTGCCCGCGGCATTGTGTCAAAAAAAACAAACTTTACTTCTTTATAATTATATTATAGTGTAGATAGCGTAGATGTACTATAACATTTGTTGACTGGCCTGTTGGTCTAGTGGTTAGTGGCCCTGACTGCTATGCTGGAGGTCGTGGGTTCGATTCCCACCCAAGACAAATGTTTGTGTGATGAGCACAATCATTTGTTCTGTGTCTGGGTGTAATTTATCTATAATATGTATGTATTTAGAAATATATAAGTATGTTTAACAGTTGTCTAGTACCCATAACACAAGCTCTGCTTAGCTTGAGACTTGACGGCGTTGTGTGATAGTTGTGGAATATTAATATTATTATATTGAAGTGAATAAGTCTTTAAAATTGATATTTTTATATTATTATTATTAATTGATACTCGTGCTTTTTCTGTAGCACTATAATAGCTATATCAATTACAGAAAATACAATTGTACAAAAACATTGCAGTATGTATGACTTGATTAATCTCAATTCTACCATCAGAGAACCCGACATCTGACGAGTGTATAAAACCTCTACGGTCCGGACTAACCGTTTCGTCTCGTCGTCGGCTGGGTTCTTCCCGTCCGATTATAATTTGAGTGTCTTCAAGGCAAGAATGAATAGGCTGATAAACTAGCGCGCCTCACAATCAGAGATTGCATCACTGCTTACCATCAGGTAGGATCACAGTCAAGCACTAGTTTATATCAATAAAAAAAACACAATAACTTTTTTAAACGTATCTTCACCTTCACAGTGTCGGTGCGATGAAAGCTGTAAGACTGTCTAGCTGAGAGTAACCAAAGAGTATCTCTTGCAGCTTTGTCTCTTCATATAAAACCTGAAACACTCCGTAGGTAACGCTTGCAAAAACAATTTGGACAACGTTCTTGTTTCCTCGTCCGAGTTTCAGGATATGTGGTTTCAGTGTCCTTTCAATGTACCTATGTTTCAGATGGGTTTAGTAACATTCGTCTTTCTAGAGAGTGACAATAAGGAAAAAAGAGTATGAAGTAATACTAATAATACAATAATCGTTTATTTTTCACTCATAAAGTAAATACAAGTTTTTCATAAAACAGATAATAATGCACACAAGTAATAACTTTGTGAGAATCTGGAGTCCATACTAGGGGGCCCTATGTGATGGATCACCAGGTTTTAACCCCAAAATTCCTATGCTTAATCTATATACGATCATATAAAAATCAATGCCACTTTTCATTGTAATTTTATAACGCAAGATTGGGCTCACCTGTCCAAACCAAATGTTTAGGTTTTGTTCGGACTATTTAGTAGATGTTTTATTTGAAGTTTTGTAGGGTAAAGTAGGGAAGAGTAGGGTAGAGTAGGGTAGAGTGGGGTAGAGTAGGGTATAGTAGGGTGGAGTAGGGAAGGGCGGGAGCGAAGCCGCGCGGGCAAAAGCTAGTTATTTGTAATTGTTCACAAATGACTAAAATACAAGAGTCTATTTCCTGTTTAATATTAAACAACACCCAGTGATTTTAATTGGTACATATTAACCTGGGTGTGTTTGATTCAAGGGAGAGTTAAGTTTACTGTAACATCAAGGCAAACATATTTTACCGTCAACCACTTTATAGCTCATCATCAGAAATATATCAATATTAAAATACATAGCCTAATTTAAAAATAAATAACCCCTTCAACCTACGATTTGGGAAAATAAATAAACACAACTGTGGAATTCTCAGCTAGAGTCTGCGTTTCCTACAACCTAGTGGTCTTTAAGTCAATATAGGCTACTTCTAGGCATTTGTGCTTCGTTGTCACCATCAGGTGAGATAGTGGTCAGGCGTGAGCATATCAAAAATAATAATAAAAATAAACTTATTTATTTAGTTTTCAGTCATTAAGGGTCAGTTGACACCGAGACGCTGTACGAAAAACAACTTAAAACCAGTTTTCAAAGGAAAAATTTTTTTTCATAGCAAGCTTTTATAGCGCGGTATCTAATTAATACTTATCTAGACCATCCCAAAAACCTCAAACACGCTAAGGTTATCTTGTTGCGCTTATTACCTACTGAGTTTATATGGTCATCTTCCAGCTCCATCATCAGACCATGGATAGGTACCATCTATCATCCCTAAAGTACTCGCCAAGATAAATCATATGAGCCCAAACTCGATCGGGTTGTGTAATTTAACTACCCAGTTAATTTCGAAACCTTCTGGTTCCATCATCACATCAGCTTAGTGTCATAATAATTTTGCATTGTCATCTTATTTACACATATCCGGAAAATTTCAGCTCAATCGGTAACTGTGAGATAGATCTTTAATTTGTAAGATTTGATTACAGATAAACATTAGGACAGGTAAAACTAAATAAAAGCTTGTAAATGTAACTTTATTTGCTACACCAAAATCAGCACCTTGATCTGAAATGTGTATCTTTTTGTGTAGTAAATAAAGTTATATTTTGAGTAGCTCTTCCCGCAGCGTTATGTTGCGTCGCGTCTCGGTGTGTACTGACCCTAAGTCTAAAATAACATCTGATTTAAATATCTTAAGTGACACATGCAACTGTAAAAGATTACTATATTTATGAAATGTGACATTATTACTACGACGAATGATAAATGGATGATAACGACGAATGCTTTATTATATTTATATCGTGTGACATTCGTCATTAATTCTTCGTCGACGGAAATAAAGCTTTAATGTATGCTATGAAGATATATTTTACTGCAGCGTTCATAGTTTATGGCAGCTTTTCTGTTAGTAATTTGCTACAGCTGTTTATAGAGGAGCTAAGGTAATATTATTGTAATAAATCTTTGTAGTTTACAAGCAACAATGGTATCATAATTGCAACAATTAGGAAGGTATACTGGAGGTCGTTAGTTCAAAATCCTTGTCCGCATTATTGACTTTAAGTTTGTTTATAATATGAGTTAGTGCAGTAATTGTTTATAACTGCTTTGTGGTGGTAAGCGTGATAGCTGAGCGTTAGGTCTTGGGATCGATTTCCATGTCGGGCAAAAACTGCGTTTGGGTTCTTCCTTTTTTTTCTGGTGAGAAATCATCTCATTTCTTCCGTCATAGACTAAAACCACACCTATGTTTCTTCAGTTACTTTATGCGTTCTGAAACCCTATGTTTCCCTTTCAGAAGTCAATCTATGGTCCTAGTAGGCTTCGGCCTTGCTGGGCTCCTACGGTTGTGCTGACATCGCTGTCAAGCAGGTGTAAAACATTACGCACCGTCAACGATTCGGGTTCAGTTCGAACGGTTACTAGGTGGCTGCAAGGCAAGTTACCAATCGCTCGTTGTCCGCAAGCTTACGACTACGATGGCTGGTAATCGGAATCGGGGTCCTGGTGTCTGGGACGTGAGGATGTCCATTCCCAAACTCGTGTGATTTTTCCCTTACGAATTAGTCTGTAACAACCCAGAGTTTGAAAGTTGGTGTTGTGATACCACCTGGCCGCCTGCCGTTAATCCTGTGCCTCATCTCTCCCCAATCTTGTCGAATTGCCGTCCCTTCGGACTATGAGCGTCAAGAAACAGGGAGTTAATCTTGAGTGGCTTAAATTCCTTACTTCACTCATGTTTCTATATTGACTACCTCACAGCGCTTGGAATTTAATTATATAAATCCCTCACTGCGCTCGGGATTTAAACTCAACAAACTTCGTTTCGTTTGAAATTCAACATACCAAGCGCGACTTTAAGACACTACTTCATCCTGTAGTCTCATGATCTACTACTATAATCCTAACCCACTGAAGCACTGACCTAAAGGAGTAAGCTAAGCAGTAAGGCACCTAATTATAAATGACTAGCGGCCCGTCCCAACTTCGCACGGGCAATAAATATAGCCTATGTTATTCAGGGTAAATGAAGCTACGTTTCAATGGTGAAAGAATTTTTTAAATCGGCGCAATAGTTTTTGAGTTTATTCATTACAAACATACACACAAAAATACAAATTCCTCTTTATAATATTAGTGTAGATAATTTTCTTTTTCCGATTGACGTATTTTATATATAATTTAAAAGAGAAGACGCATAATTTCTTGACGAATCTGATAGCGGCGCTCTTGGAAACGAGGAGTAAAGACAAGTGGTGTAAAAATCATTTGTAGTTTCTCCCAATCCAAAGGTATTTGTATACATAAGTGTTTATGGTCTGTATTTTATTATTTAAAACCTTTGAAATAAGTATCTTATCACAGCAGGGGTGCTGTGAATATAAGTTTTATAATACGTTAGGATACAAGAACTCAGCAATCATTATCCCCATTAAACTGACAAAACTCATCATAATTCAAATCTCCTACAATATTCCTCACTACAAGCAGTTTATAATATATCAAGTTTCAATGTAACAAAATAAAAACTACGAAAAGCAAAATTCCCAAGGGATCTATTCTCGTGCCGACGGCAAGGGACGGTATTCTTAGATGATAATTAACTCTTTATGGGTGAGACATCTGTTTACGAAGCTGCCGTTCCATATTTATAGTCAGGGGTCGACGAGACTTGTAATGTTAAATGTTGCAGTGCGATATTTTAATATCTATCTAGTACGGATTTATAATAAACTATTTTTGGCAACGATGTTTCTGTATACCTTAAGATCATCACTACACGAATGCACTAGGAAGAGAAGCATCAGGGAGGAGTGGCCGCATGTTGTGAAGCTTGCCACTGACACCTGAAGTGATGACCACAACTACTCTGTCAAGAGCAATACCGATAGAGAAGAAGAAGAAGATACCTTAAGAAATTTGATGTCTTTTTTTTTTGTTAATTGTAAGCCTGAGATCCCTGAGGGAGGTGTCAATGTCAAGGTCGACTGCGGCGAAGATGATGTTATGATCTGATCATGTTTACGAGGTAAACTTGACTAGAGATCGCCCTAGACAAAGAAGCAGTGGGACGATAAATAGACAATCAAAATAAAAAAATAAAAAAGCAAAAATATTTTATGGCATTGAAAATAATGAAACTAACTGAACCAACTCTGATCTTAAAAATCTTTTTTTTTTGAGCTTATATTTAAGAATATTAAGTGATATAATGATCATTTTCTTATTTCCATGTTATGCTTCTTTAATGTATTTACTGGGAACAAACCTACAGCACCTACCACCGTGTAACAATCTTCAAAACATCACGACAAATACTATCAACCAAAATACCAATTCTCTGAAATTTTCCAACGACATATCTCCCCGAAGAAACCAAATACAGCAACGTCTAAAATCGCACAATTTCGACCAATAGGGATTCGTTATCTCCGCCAACTCACGAGGGACACTCAAGATAAGTTAGCCATTTTGAAACGGTAAAAAACACACGTTTGTTATAAATTGTAAGCGTGTACCATGTCCTGGGAGCTAGGCGAGGTAGTGCCATCTGGCGTGGTATAAACTATCCGAGTACACAGCAACGTACCCAGTATTAAATGTATAAGAATTTGTGGGAGCTTCTAGCTAGTCACATGTGGTGGAATTGGAAGTTATTTAGGTTAGGTCTTTGACTTTGTTATTTTATGTGTAGGGATTCGAACTTCAATGAAGGATATATCCTGTTTTTTGTTATAGTTAACTAGCTTGCTTATTTTGAAGACTAAATAATTACCCCACGGGAACATGTTACCGGGGATTTTTTTTTTTTGCGTTTGACCTAGAAACAATGCAAAAAAAAAAACCGGCCAAGAGCGTGTCGGGCCACGCTCAGGGTAGGGTTCCGTAGTTTCCCGTCCGTCACAATAAAGTGTACCCACTTATGAGTTTAAAATAATGCTTGCTACGATTATACTACAAACTTAGTCCAGAAATTATTTTGTAGAACCCTTTTGTCTTTTTTGTACAAAAACTGTTCTTTCCATCAAGTTCAAAATAATTTTCCTAGAAAGTCCTTATAAAGTTCTACTTCTCAGATTTTTTTTCATATTTTCTAAACTTATGGTTCAAAAGTTAGAGGGGGGACACACACATTGTTTTTTACTTTTGGAGCGATTGTTTCCGAAATTATTGACATTATCAAAAAATGATTTTAGTAAACCCCTATTCATTTTTAAATACCTATCCAACGATATATCACACGTTAGGGATGAAATTAAAAAAAAATCACTTCCCACTTCCCACTTTACATATAGGGGGGCTACCCTAATAAAACATTTTTTTCCAATTTTTATTTTACCACTTTGTCGGCGTGATTGATATACATATGGGTACCAAATTTCAGCTTTCTAGTGCTAACGGTTACAGAGATTAAGCGAGGACGGACAGACAGACAGACAGACAGACATGGCGAAACTATAGGGGTTCCTAGTTGACTACGGAACCCTAAAAAGAAATAAAAGACGTGTGGCTTTCGGGGACTGCCGCGGTAAAGCTATTGCATAGCATTTTTATCAACTTATGTAATTATAATTATTTATTTATTTTATTTATGCAGTATTTTTTTTTCCTTTGTTTTTTTTTCTTTGATAATAATTAAAGTTACATTTTCACACATTGAATTGAATTTTGATTGATTGTTCACTCATTTGTTTTCTTATCGGTCACCACGCTCAAAAAACAAATGAGTGGGCGGAATTCCTGGACTCGGTCTCCACGCTCAAGGCCCGATAGAAGCTATGCAATAGCTTAAAAACCTTTATGAAGTAACTAAAAGTATAAGCAGAACCAGCCTTATAATGTTCCCACTTCTGACACTCAGGCCTCCTCTCTAGAAGAGATCCACTACACGTTCCTAGTGCGGGTTGGTGGATGTCACATTTCTACGAATTTTTGATTCTAGGGTATGCCGGTTTTCTCACGATGTTCACGATGTTTTCCTTCATCGTTTTGAGAGTACATAAAGTAATGTGCCTAGCTAGGTTTGAACCCGCGACCAACAGCATCAGTCAATCAATGTTAGAACTAATATTAAAAGTTTACATAGGTACAGTGTTACGCATTCTTTACAGTCTTCCCAAAAATCTTGTTTTAAAAGCTCTATCATAAATGCACTCCTCTTCGTAAAATGGCTTATGTTTGAAGAGGGATTACCCGCCGTGCTGCTTTGTAGCATACATAATAAATCTGCTTCATTAGCCGCTGTAAGTTTGTCCTCCAAACTAACTCTTAACTAATTCACTTATGTAATGGCAACCATTAATTATCCGTGCCTTTGTTACTTTGTGATCGGTGAATAAATGAAAAAGCTGCCAAGTAGAAGCGCATTATATCTCAGTTTGGTTCCGTATTAGGTAGGTTTTGCACAATTTATTTATGTAGGCCTTACCATCCCATGCCTCAGCATCAGAGATTACATCTCTGTTTACCATCAGGTGAGATCCCAGTCAATCACTAGCTTAAGTAAATTAAAAAAAAATGCAGACACGAAAAAAAAAAACATCTATTTTCATGTATTAACGCAAGTGAGAGAAACAGCAAATCTTTGCAGCTATTGTTTCAATAAATCACACTTCACACTATGTTTGTACTTCGTTTGTATGATATGTTTGTATATATTTTTTACGACGAACGAATTTAGATATAATTTGGCACACGAGTAGACTATGTCCTGGAATATGTTCTCTTGCGATAATGTCCTGAAGGCGCTGGCAGAAGCTAAGTATAGATACGTTTTTTTGGAATGAACCACGTTACCTATACATATGAATACGCAATTAAATGTACGTGTAAAGAAGCGTTTAGCATTTTTAAAGAACCACTTATAATCTAATAATAAAAGTAATAAGTAGTCACCGTATCTCTACGTTGACGTCGTGGTGGGGCTTGTGCGCTCCAATAAACCCTAAGTCTGTGTCGGTAGCGCTTGTTTTGCCGTAACATGCCTAGGGTGAGGGGCCAGACCAAGAGAGATATAATCCGCAGGGCAGTTTTGTGGCGAACTGTTGGGCATTATCGACCCCACGGACCCGATCTCCCGGGAGAATTCTTGTTCTTCATCTCCAGCTTGCCTTTATTGGCCGGCCGTAGTGAACACTGACGAGGAGCTCCCACATCTCTCTTGCCTTTATTGGCTGGCTTGAGTAGAGATTCGCAAGAGCAAAGGCACTCGGGAGAAGGATGTATAATCCAGTAAGGTGCTGGTAGGGATCTTGACCGTACTTCCGGGATTGTCCTGATAGCCCAGGTATACCTCTCCACTCCTCAAGCACATCACGATATGTTGCCGTCTTGTTGCTACGTCACTTCGTGCTAGCGACCGTTTTGGGGGCCCATTTGTTGAGTGTGCAAGTCACCCCCTGCTTTTTTATCGATGGTAATTTAAAACATTGTTCAGGCAGGGGCCATAGTCTTAATATAGTTCCTGGTAACCAGCCCACTTAAAACTCCAAAACCATAGCCATTTATATTAGTTTTCCACATGTTGCAACAGTTTCCCTTCAACCGAGGGTTGACCTTGGATGCACTAGCATAGCGCAGGGATAATCATCGGTTGGTGACACGTTCCATGTAAAGAGTCTAAAAGGCCTCTGCGAGTTGGTTTCGGCTCCTCATATGTTTTCCAAAGGTCCAGGACCTCAGGGCCCTGAGATAAATAAATATATAAATAATAATAATGTTCCATAACTATCACACAAAGTCGTCTAGTCCCAAGCTAAGCAGAGCTTGTGTTATGAGTACTAGACAACTGATAAACATAGTTTTATATTTCTAAATACATACTAGTACATACTATAGATAAATTACACCCAGACACAGAAAAAATTATCATGCAGTAATTACAGTAAATTATCTTCTAATAACATCATCCAGTAGATCAGTCCTTAGGCAGACAGCCAACATAACCGACTAGTCAATTATTTTCTCAACAGCATGGTCTACGTTTTAAGCAAATAGCCGACATGAATAAACAATAGCAAAAATCGATTAGAGATTCTTTGTTCTTCTACGGAACCCCGACAAACTTGAACTCGTCCAAGAAACTAGTCGGTATTGAACTTAGCGTGAACCCAAAAAGCGTTGCCATTAGGGAAGTAATTAGTATTGGATACGAAGGGTCCCCAAACTGATAAATATTTCAAAGGTTAATTCAGCAGTAACAAAAGTTCCAGAAGGTTGTCTACCTTTAAGATTCATAGGTATGCGTAGGTAGGTAGTTTATTCGGGACAATATGTCAAGGAAATGGATTATCCTAAATTGGGATAGGTTGATTTAGAATGTGGGTCGGTAAAATAGAATAAGGTTTGTAGCTCTTTCGAATTAACTGTTAACTTAGGTAAACGTACAAATTCTTAGAAAAAGTTCATACTTATTGAATATTAATGTCCACAGAAAAAAATTAAAGAGGTTAGACAGGAAACGCTTATCGATTTGTACTACAACGAGTGTCACCGCTTGTCTCAGACCCTTTAACTCCACTACAGGCAATAAATCAATACGAACGCGCATTACGCAACTAATAGACCACGCACACTTAGATCGCAAGTTTGCTAGTAGTAGCTGAACTATGAGCATTGCCCTACTTTGTGACACGCCTGCCCCACTCACAAGACCATTCTAACCCCTTTCATCTGTTATGTGGTAGTGTCTTTCTAAGCTCATGCTTCAAATTATTGGTCTGTTCACGATCTTGCCGTTGTGAGCGGTAGCTAAGCACGGGGCGTTGAGCGGTAAGATTAAAAATATGAAAATGTTTGAAGCAATCCACGAGATGCCGCTCATAGCGCCGCAAGCTCGCTTACTGAAACTGCCCCACTCGCCGCTAAGACCGATTTCATGACCAGGCCGCAAAGGCCAGGGCTATTCAGAAAATAACGAGTAGCTCATCATCCAGTAAGGACAATGCGGACCAAAAGTTGTCTTTTTAAATAAATTATTATTATTATTACATTTCTAAATACATACATATTATAGGTAAATTACAACCAGACACAGAACAAATGAGAACGATGGTGCGCGCATACCTAGAAGTAACCTATTAACTCTTGATTTAAAGATTCCTGGGTTATAGCCATCAGGAAACACACTCCGACAAGGTGTTCCACTCCTTAGCTGTACTATGTTTTCGTTCCAAGTTACATTCTAATTTGACTTTCTCAAATGTCAAAACGGGTCTTGTTATTATTTAACGAGTTTAATATACTTATATAATTCTGTATTTGTTCACAATATGAGAATATTGTAGACCAATTTAAGCCCCAATGGAGTAACGAGAGGTTATAAGTTCAATTTCTGCTTGCTTCACTGCAGAGGTGAAGCAGCTATTAGTATTTAATAACGGCAAGCTGGTTTCTGTTAGGAATTACATATAATAAAAATACTAAACTTATCAAATACTAAATCACTATTATGCCTGGTTTTTAGAAAGAAAATGAATTAAATTAAATTGATATGATATGAAAAACGCTAAAAGAAAAAAAAAATTGCTGTGATCGTTTTAGTGTCAACTAAATTACTATTTTAGTTGTGAAATCATTAGATATGTTTTGTTCTGGGTGGAGAAAGAAAGCATGTCAGACTTTAACCAACTAAAAAAACACATATACTCCTCTGTCTGATAAAGATTGTGTTTCGGGGTTACGATAACAAGCCTACTGTATGGAGGCTTGAAGGAACGGGATGGGTTTTTAGTCAGTAAGAGTTTGACACTATCTCCCACTCCGCCCAAGAGCGGGGGTTGTCATAGGATGATTTTTCCCATCGAAAAAAAAAAATGGTTACGATAACACTATTTCGAATAATTTCGCCCTAAAGCTTACCGCAATGCTTGAATTGCATTTGATAAGTCCAGTATGGTTACTGGACTTATCAAATGCAATTCAAGCATTGCTTTGCTTTAAATCAAAATTACATGTTTATAAATTAAATTTTCAAATTTTGACAGTTGATGATGCTGTCCGTACACGAGTTTCAATTCTGTTACTGCACTTCAGTACATTTAAGGTCGATCAACACGTTCAACGAACCTTGTATTCTGCATGGACACCTGTGCACTACTCGCTTAGTGTTCGTCCAAAATGACTCTAAGAAAAACACATCTAAAGAGAGATTCGCTTAGGTATAAATAGCTTGAACAATACATAAAACTTTGCGTTGGTTTTTTCTTAAGATGGTAAAAGGTTCCAGGTGGTATAGCCACCACAGCTAAAATAGAATCCAACCACACCCCAGTCGTATATTTGCATCGTTAAGTCTCTTTTTAATTTTATTGACATAGCGTAGCGACGGCACAAGAGGTTGACTATTTAGTTGCAGCGCTGCATATCGCATGTTTGATTCCCGTACAGAAAAAAATGTTAACCTATTCCGGGTCTAGGTGTATTATGTAGGTGAGTTTATATGTTTGTGAACGCACCCAAGATACAGATTTCTATTGGTTGATAATGATGATGATTCCTGGTATGAGACTAAATTTTTTTTTAAATACTATGTAAAAAATAATTAAGGAAAGGTCCTATTAATATGGTGTCAGTTAGTGAGCCTGTATCATCATACACTGTTTGAGAGGAAAAATAAAATGTGACTGTCAGTAAACTTTTTGTTAGTTAGTAGTTTCAGTTTTATTTCTTTGATATCATACATATACGTCTCATCATCAACATCAATGCTGCCCAAAGTCGTTCTCTGCTGGACATAGGCCTCCCCCAAGTGTCGCCACAACGAACGGTCCCGTGCGTCTCACAACCATCACCTTCCCGCGACTATACGCCAAACGTCTACCAAAAATTTTTCGTGATTGACAGTTTTGAGGCAAAAATATGGTATTTGTATTATGGCAGCCGCCATACCTTCTGCCGGTTTCAACAAAGCAAACAAACATTTATTAACAAAACATATACAGTTCCTATATAAACAAAAACCGGCCAGGACCAGTAACGGACCGGGAATTTCCATTTGAACATAAATTGAAGATCAAAATTGAACACAAACGTGTAATGTGCCTATTATTTACCGATATCAGAGAAACAATTCAAAGGGTTGGAATGACACAAAAAGGTATGGCGACCTACAGTTAATATTCAGCGTGGTTATGAATACATATCATGTATTTATTTTTGTATTTTACGAACGAGTACTGGAATACATCATTTAGTTTTATATTTGTTTCAGGAAAAACAATTTCGAAGTAGAATGTAACAAAAGGGAAACGGGAACAAAATTTATAAGTATTTTGTTTTGTGTTTTCATTTATTTTACGCGTTCCTTTATAATAGACTGTAAATAACAAAAAAATACAAGTACAGTATAGTACATATTAATGGTAACAGTATCAACTTACGTGTTGCACTTTTTTTTTTTAATTATTTCACCATTACTGCTCTCAAAACGGTGAAAAATACATTATGAGGAAACCGATTTTTTGTTGAACCAAAACTTTCAAGATAAGTGACATCCAATAACCCGCACTATGGCACATTCTCTAGAGAGGAGTTTGGAGTCCCAGCAGTGGGAAAATTAATGTTGTTTAAAATTAATCTAATTATATTTTAATTCTGCTACCTAATATTTCAAATACTTAGGTTACGATTTTTTAAGCAGTAATTTCTTTAAACTTTTTTTTATTTATTTTTCCGAGTAAATCAACTCTCTATATATAAAGTCTTCTTGTACTTACTATACTGCTACTACTGATTGCTTCTACTTGCTACTGAGGTTTTATAAAATGTACTATTGATGTTTGCTAAAACAGCAGTAGCAAGATCTAAACCATAGAGAAGACAGCCCTAAAAATAATTATAAGCTCATCGAAACATTTTTTAATATTTTTATAATTAAGAATTATAAAAATATCTCTTCTTTATCGTCTTACTTTAAAGAAAAAGGTTGTTGAACTTAAAAACTTATTAAAATATTTCGTTGACAACTTTTCCTTTTTTTTTCACCCTTCCCTGGAGCATAAAATTACAAAACTTTATACTTATTTCGTGAAAGGGTTTTAATTAAAAGACCGATATCCGATTTCGCTGTCGTTTGACTTAGAAACTGGAGATATTTTACGCTTGGCGTATTTTATTACATTTCGTCTGTCATTTTCATGCCCGTATTACGGCCCATAGATTATTCTATTTCAACGTCAAAGCGAGGATCGCAAGCACAATTACTTGGGACCCCACATATCTATGACTATGTGGAAAACTTCATCTTTGTTCCGAAGAACGGCGAAGTTTGATGTGGTCCAGTATTTTATTTGTTTTCCGGACGGACTTATGGTTGGAATAAATGTATGAGAGCATAATACTTCTGATATCCGTTTATTTTTCTTAATCATTTTCCTTGTGGTTATAAGCCGGATAGAGAATGTTTTTGTATTCACACTTAACCTACATAGGTATAAGTGATACGATAGAATTCATTTACAGGTAATATTTTTTGACATGACAGGAGTGGTTTTTTTTGGAGGTGGGAAATCATCTAATGACTTCTTCCACTCTTGGACAAAGTAGAAGGGCGTGTCAGACTTTTGCTGACTAAAACCACACTTATATTCCTTCAGTTGCCCTTTGCGTTCCAAGACCATGAGTAACCCTTTCAGAAGTCAACTGATAGCTCCGTAGGCTTCAGTTTTGCTGACATCTCTTTTAAGCAGGCGTGGACAACGCGCCGTCGATTACTCCTGCTCGGGCCGGATGGTTATCTGACGGCCGGACGCCCGCAAACCCAGTGGCTGGTAGTCGGGTCGAAGTCTAGGCGTCTAGGGCGTGAGGATATCCGTTCTCACACGCGTGCGGCTCCTTAGCTAGCATTACTGCTTCGCAAAAGGAAGCAACCGACTGGACACACTGGAGGACTGGAACAGTTTGCCTGCTGCGGTCTTCCCGTCTGATTATAATTTGGATGTCTTCAAGGCTAGAGTGAATAGGCTCTTAATAAACTAGTGCGCTTCACCATCAACGATTGCATCACTGCTTACCATCAGGCGGGATCGCAGTCAAGTACTAGTTTGTAACAGATAAAAAAAAAATGCCACCGCCCATTCTAACTTACTCCAGACCATGGCCTCTACCAAGATCCGGTGCAAGGTCGCCGCCATCGATATGAGTGGGTATGAATTACTAAGTAATTGGTTTATTATCTGTGTTACCAAATTGATGTTTTTACCTCCTACGTAGTTGAACATTATACCTAAACAGTAACACACAGCTATAAAAACAAAGTTCTTATATTTCATTTGGCTCCGTTTGAAGATATTAGAGCCATCTTAGTCCATTGTTTCCACAAAACGGGCTGCTAAATCGTTTCCACACGAAAACGGTAGATTAACCTCAATTTCATAACACTCCTGTGATCCAGTTTTGAAACAAAATGGACTCTAAAAGAAACAGGGATTATGAACATTGTAATAAATTGATGGAGCACTTAATATTTTTTTTTTTTTTTGTGATGCTTTTTGAATTCTTGGAAAACATTTCAGTGATGACAATGTAATACGGTTCAATCAAAATGGATCTATTTAATGTTATCTGTCTCCTTGTTTCACCCGCGTCTTTGGTGATTGCTCCACTCCCGAGGGTTCTAGTATGATTTTATATAACTGAACTTATAGTTTTTCTCAATAAATTGGCTATCTAACGACAAAATATATTTGCATTTCGGGGGTTAATTCAGAAGACAGCTCAAGCCCCGGTACGAAAGGCAACGAAGGAACAGGAGTGGGTTTTTAGTCAGTAAAAGTCTGACACTATCTCCCGCTCCGCCCAAGAGTGGGGGGTATTATTAGATGATTTTCCTACCGCTAAAAAAAAAACCAATGGATCCCGCCCTTGGGCGGAACGGGAGGGCGTATCAGACCTTTACTGTCTAAAACCTATTTTTTTGTTCCTTGTTTTCCTTGAGTTCCAAGGCCTCGGGGTTCATTTTCACGTAACCCTTGGCCCCAGTAGGAATTGGCCTTGCTTCTTCTTCTTCTTCAAATTTGGTCCGACCAATATTTAGCCACCTGGACAGATCTGTCGTTGGCTTCGTTTAAGTCAAGGAAGGTGCAGGTAGTTGTGCACCCTCCTGTGTGTCACCTCCTTTCCTGCCCGGCATGGCAGAAAAGGAGGTGGCACATATCTTGTGAAGGAGCTCCACACTGGCACTGTATTTGCAATGGGTCAAGGAAACCCCATTTGACCAGATTATCTTTGCAGCGGCCAACCTGAGTCCGCAATCGGTTCGGAGATTTCCAGATTGGCCGCTGCAATTCGTGTCCCGGTGGCGGATGTTCTGCCGGAGAGATAACGTTTGGAGGAGGGGGATATCTTTTTCTCTCTTTAGTTCGCGTCTCTAGTCCGAATCGCTGTTCTCCGAGGAGGTCGTGGTTCGCAAAAACTTTTACGGCTCTTTTTAAGCGCGCATGTGGGAGTTGGTGCCCATGTAGGTCACAGCTTGCTGGGCTCCTACGATAACAAATAGACCCTGAGAATAGTAAGTTCAAAACAAAACAACTCTTCAGTTTTATAAATGAAATAATATAGATTTACCCGTTAAAAGTAGTCATAACAACCAAACAGAATAGCATCGGTAAAACTTGTAAATAATATAAGTATACATGACAAAAAAAAAAAAAACATTCATGCCAAAAAATACACGGTCAATAAAAATAAATGACCTTTCTTTTAAATGGCAAAATTAATAATTTTTTGTCTTGTTTAAGTAACTTAGTCATTATATTAAAAACAAAACCTTTTTCTATACAGGTAAAAGTGAGAATTCCAGCGCGGAAAGTGTAAAAGGTATGTTCGTAGCTAACTAAAGGTATGTCATGTTTATTTTGATTAATGTTCGAAATTAATTACGTTGTTTTCCCTCTAGGGTATTGAGAGCCGCAGTGACAAAGAACCATAAAATTCGAAACGTCAGATATACCCCAGACCTTCTGCGCTGAACGTGTAATTAAATTGTGAAATCGT
Organism: Mythimna albipuncta; assembly: GCA_929112965.1. Classification (NCBI taxonomy): domain Eukaryota; kingdom Metazoa; phylum Arthropoda; class Insecta; order Lepidoptera; family Noctuidae; genus Mythimna; species Mythimna albipuncta. The sequence continues at coordinate 9,349,679 of OV815973.1, forward strand.
TCTGTTAATTACAGAAATTTGATTGTGTTTGATTGTTTCAATTTACATTTTGATTTACCATTTCGTTCATTGTTAAATTGTGAATTTTCTTTTGGCGATGATCTGAAATATTTTCGAGTTTGGTTAGGAAGTTAGGAACGAATTAAATAGATTTTTCCTATGTTAATCTTCTCTTATCTGAGCATTAACTCTTTGAATGCCGTAATTAGAGACACAATAGAAAGACAATCGCTTATGTCGAACTGTGTAACATAAGACATTCAAAAGGTTAACACTAAATAGCTTATGTCGTAGCTAAAAATTTAAACCTTGGCTCGCGTTTCTGATAAAAATATTGTAACTAAATCGATTCCAAATTTTTAAACATCACCTATTTTTTTATAATTTTTATCACAAATTAGCCACCACCAAAACCAAGTACAACAGAGGTCACGGCAGGCCATAGCGGGCATTAGATGCCAGTGCAAAACTGGGTGCAAAACAACTCCTCAGTCGCCCGAGTGGCCCGGTGACAATCAGGTTACGTAACAAGCTTGTAATTTTGTGATTTTTCACGAGACAGTTACGAAATTTTGTACATAAATGCTTTTCATAATAAAAATACTAGACTCGTGTTTTGGGTTTAGTATATTCTAAAACTATTGCTGTGTATTAATTTGTGTTAATTTATTTAAACAAAAGTGGTCCAGGTGTACTACAAGTAATTTCCTAAACAGATCTTGTTTGCACTTAGAATAATAGACACAATTTGTTCTAATCTAATCACCCAATGCAGAGTTTGGTTCATTTACATAATGCTTTTAACGGTCGTTACGTTTCATGCAGGCTTGCTCACAAGCGCGGAAAACCCACAAATGTAAATTCTTCTTCTAACTGGTTTTTCCGAAGCCACTCTAGAGGATTTCATGCCTAAGCCATACTTGCTAATACACTGTGTAACTGGCTTTTGACTTTAATTAGTGTACCTAACCGAAGATATTAGTAGGAATTTAGGTAATTCTTCCTTCAAAGGCGATTTATAAACTACATCAATTCATTACATAACAGTTATTAGGGCACATTGCTCGCAAAACAGATGGTCGATGGGGACGAAAGGTTCTGGGGTGGCACTGCGTACCGAAGGCCTCCCACAAGGTGGACCTATGACCTGGTCAGGGTCACGGGAATCCGATGGATGATGGAAGCACGGGACCGGTTGTTGTGGCTACGCTTGGAGGAGGCCTATGTCCAACAGTAGACATCTTTCGGCTGATATGATGATGATACAAAGTGCTATGAGTTCGGAATTTGGCTAACCATTGCATTGACAATGTGTGCCTAAACAAATCAAATGATAAACACATGAAAGAAAGATATATTTTCAAGAGGGTATAGCGGCATTTTTCCACTTTTCTACAGTCCTATCTTGGATTATCGATAAGTGCCAAGGGTAGAACCGGCTGTAGAACCGGATGCGGAAATATCTGATTATCTCTTTCCGTAATCGAATCAAATGAATCGAAAGTATAAGTAGTTTATCCATGACGTTTTATTTGTTTATACAAGCAATTTATATCTAAAGGCGAGGTTGAACTCATTTGGAATATTCAGTCTCTGAAAATGCACGAATATAAAAGAAAACACTATGAAAAATTATTTTATATTCTATAATAATTATGACCAACTACCGGGTAAAAATCAAAGCATAAAGGTTTGTTTTTTTTTGGGAGGGGGAGAATTAACCAATGACTTTTCCAACCCTTGGGCAGAGCAGGAGAGCGAGTCAGACTTTGCATTCCAGTTCCCCGGTTTTCCTTTCAGAAGCGAACGAATGCGACTCTAAAATATGGTTTCAAATGTTTATATACCCGAAATTACTTCACGACAGTATTTCAAACTTACATGAAATAATAAAGCTCTTTTTTTAAAAGAGTCTGGTAAAAACAAAAATATTGAATGGCTACTATGTTTCTTTTTGTAAAAATATAGTCGGTTCCATGAAGTCGACATAGACCCAGGCGGAGTTCATATAAAATACTCTATGACTACAACCGGCTCTTAATATTGGTTTCAACCTTACCTCATTTCACAGTTTGGTAAAGTCGGACCCTAAAAATCAAATAACCAACATGAAATAAATTCATAGGAAACATAACTGATTTCTATCTAGCCGCAAGGTAAATTGGATTCCGCTTTTTATGTCCAACTTAAAGAAATTCCTACACTTTCGGAATAGTAACGTAATAAAGACAAATTTTATTTTTATTTATACTATAAAGTTGCCTTTGCGTTTGATTGTTTACGAAGTGAGCAACTTAGCGGAATAGTTTGGTAAGTTTTTTTTTCTGCTAGCATACAGAACATTACGTAGTGAATTTTATATGTTATGTTATGTAATTATCATTATGGGATTTGGTTGCCGGTTATAGGAAACAAACTTCTTCTCTTTTGGGAACTGGCAAATGATTCATTAGTCAGTTGTTTGATGGGTATTAACATTCAACATTAATATACCAAAAATGCTTCATTAAAAAGTGACTTTAAATCATCATTGCAATCATTATCATCATTTCAGCCGAAAGATTACTTTTGGATATAGGCTGCCTCCAAGTGTCGCCACAACAACTGGCTCTCTGCGTTTCGCATCCCATTCAGGATTTCCGTGTCACTCGCCACGTCGCGTCGTCGATCCACTAATTATATTATAAAAATTTATTATATTTTATATACCTGATTATTATGATATTGGAGGTTTTAATAACTTTATCAGTAGCTTTGCTCGCATGAAAAACACGAACTACCCGTGTGTCAAATTTCAATCAAATCCCACCACAGTCCCAGCCCAGCAATTGCTAAGTTGGTGACCCTTTCGGTTCAGGCACAGTCACTGCTACTGTATTGTGTATTGTATGTCTGTACTCTTTTTTAATATTATTTTATGTTGTTGTATATTGTGTTGCTTGCGCCGAATAAATGCTATTCTAATCTATTCTATTCTTTATTCAGTCGTTTGAACGTGTAACAGATATACACACAAACTTTCACTTTTATAATATTAATGAGATGTTCTTAGTAAGTTTCAAAACATCAGAAAGGTATGCTATTCATTCTGTCCAAGTAATTCATCTCAAAATTCTCTAGAAACAAAATAAATGGTACACCTACCTAAGAACTTAGCTGACGACAGTCACATAAAAACTTTACCCGCTGTAAAACCGAGAAGCTTTTCAAAGAAAAATACGTTCGTCAGCATTTAAAAATTCTTGTCACCGATTCGTTGCCGGATCATATAACCGGAGCCTATTAGTGAAGCTATAATTAGCCATTGGAAAGCTAGTAGACTTATACAAAGTAGCTGTTTGAATACCCCATGAAAAGTATCAAATACTTAAGTCAGAATTTATGGGAAGAATGAAACATGACTCTTGGCACTTTTAAATCGGTTGCACCATGTGCCATTTTGGTTGAAATTCTCGAAGATTAGGTATAATAAAGAAGGACTTAGTGGACATTTACGCGTTCCAATGTGTTTCCGTATGGCTCTGGAGAATGATAGTGGAATAGTTTTCTTGCGGTTTGCATCTATCTGCATGCTTGTGGGAATTGGATCGTGATTGGTGCTTTTTAGGGTTCCGTAGCCAAATGGCAAAAAACGGAACCCTTATAGATTCGTCATGTCGGTCTGTCTGTCTGTCTGTCTGTCTGTCTGTCTGTCTGTCTGTCTGTCTGTCTGTCTGTCTGTCTGTCTGTCTGTCTGTCTGTCCGTCCGTCCGTATGTCACAGCCACTTTTTTCCGAAACTATAAGAGCTATACTATTGAAACTTTGTAAGTAGATGTATTCTGTGAACCGCATTAAGATTTTCACACAAAAATAGAAAAAAAGCAATAAATTTTGGGGGTCCCCATACATAGAACTGAAACTCAAAAATTTTTTTTTCATCAAACCCATGCGTGTGGGGTATCTATGGATAGGTCTTCAAAAATGATACTGAGGTTTCTAGTATCATTTCTTTCTAAACTGAATAGTTTGCGTGAGAGACACATCCAAAGTGGTAAAATGTGTGTCCCCCCCCCCTCTAACTTCTAAGATAAGAGAATGATAATACTAAAAAAAATATATGATGTACATTACTATAAAAACTACCAACGAAAATTGGTTTGAACGAAATCCAGTGAGTAGTTTTTTTTTTAATGCGTCATAAACCGAAAAAAATACACTATTATTAAAAACATCGATCAAAGTTACAACACATTACAAAAACTTTTATATTATGTTACTTGCTGCTACGGAACCCTTCATGGGCGAGTCCGACTCGCACTTGGCCGGTTTTTTAGCTTGGATTTCTATTGTAAAGTTTGGTGGTAATAGTGAGTTTGTATTCTGTGTTGATTGCAGGATTATTGAGAGTTACAGCAATTGAAAAAAAAAACAGGTGGGTTTTAGTCTGTAAAAATCAAACTCTCACTCTTTGTCACTCTACCCATTGCGGGGGCTTCATTTGTTAATTTCCCAACAACAAAAAAGAGGGTATTAAGTTCAGTGAAATGTTTAAAACTAAGAATTGATTATTATTATGTAACTTCAAAGAGCATTTAATATTTCATAAACATATTTTGTATTACAAATGTTTGTTAAAACATTATACCGTCGTAAATATTTCTGCCTTATTTATAAAACTCGATAACCATTCTGCTTAATTTTAAAATTAATTGATTAAAAATTCAAACCTTTCTTTAAAAAATTTAAATTAAGAACATGCTGATGAATGTTTGAAGTAATCACATGGTTTTTTTTATAAATAACGTCCGTTTACTTGAATATATAAATCTTAAACTTGAATGGGTTGAATACCTAATGAAAATGTTTTTTTAATTTTAACTAAAAACGTTACTCATCAGTAGCTAGATATTCTGGGGTCAGAGCTAAATAGTTTCGTATTAGGGTAATGTAAAACATAAACCTTTTGAATAACATAAACAAAATGTAGCTTTCAAATTACTCCACTAAGTTCACAAAAACAATGGTGGTCTGTTTGTGCATTCGCTGTTTACAAGCTCAAAAACAAGGGTATTTACAAAAGAACATTGTGAACAAAAGTTAAAAACATGAGTTTAATTGGTATTTTAATTTGAATACTAACATATTAAATCTTTATATTTATTTATTTGTGTGAGTTTATTTACGCTTTGTAAAATTATACATCGAAATAATAGGAAACGTTCTCATCATCATCATCATCATTTCAGGCAAAAACGAGACGACAATTACACTAAAGTCACTGTATTTCTTTTAATATTCTAGAATATGATAAAATTAAATGTTTGAAATAACTCTTTACTCAATTTACACACTCACATCTAAATCACTCACACGTACTAAGTAGAGGTGGACTGAATAGTATGGAAGCCAACTATCCAAATTCCATAGTCGGCGATTCGTTACCAAAAGATACCAACTAATAGCTCAGTAAAGATATAATGACTAATTAAACCAAACCTATTAGACCGAATAGTCTTCAACTAGTCGAGAAAGCCAAAAATCCAGTCGCGTTAATAGTTGACGACTAGACAGTACATTAGTTGGCCATTTGAGTGCCAACTAGTTGACTGAGTCCATATGACTATAGAGTCGGCCAACTAGTCAGCCCATCTCTGTAACTAAGAAAAGCCATAGGACATGGTTCGAAGCACGTTATATTTTAAAATTCCGCCTACATTCTTTCATACACAATTTCATGTCATTTTCCCATAGGATTCGTGGGCAAATAACGTGAAATTATGTAAATGTTAAATAAGATTTTCGTCTACTCGAATTTTGGTAATGTAAGGCGTATTACAACGCTTTATCCATATAAGGGTAGAAAGAGATAATCAGTCTTTTTCACGGCTTAGTAATAACTGCAAATGGGTCCCATAAAGCCAGCCACAAATTCAATCCGATTCATTCATCACATATATAATGTGGAATTGGCTATATAACAATAAATGAAAACATTGGCTTTGCATCTATCATGATGTACAACTTGTATTATAGGATAAACTATAAAATCACGAAAAATAAATAAATTACATACATGTACGTATGTTTCGAATAAATTGGGAGAATGCAGTCAATGACTAGCTCGTTATGACAAGACAAGACAAGTTAAGGACAGAGAAAAGTAAGAGAAAAGAAGACAGGCCTTTGTCCTGCAGTAGGCCACCATAAGTCTTTAAAAAAATACATTTTTTGCATAACTTGATTAAATGTGAATTTTCATTGTATTTACAGTTTTTTTTTGTTGTAAAACTGTTTCATAATTATGAATATGTTCATTTATTGTTATATTGTCGTCTCCATATTGCTTCTGACACATGTCATACGAAATTTCAACAATCAATGAAGCAATATTAAAAACTACTTCAATATCCATTTTGTGTTAGTTACGCACGACAACACAAAGTAGCCCAACAATTTCAGATTGATTTGGAAATAGGAACGATGACACGCACGACTAACTCGTGCTAGTATGAGAACTCCTAGCCTCCTCTTTGGAGATAGCGGATCGTTTACGTTGTCCCATGGCTCTCTGGAGGCCAACACGATTAAAGTCCTCGGACTTGACTAAATCCCAGAATAATTTTCAGATTTGGAACGTCAATCTAACTTGTAATGAGACTTCATATTCCACTAAGATTAAATCGGTGATATGGTTAACATTACAAACTCATCTTACATGAAATACAAGAAAATCTTAGATAAAAACTTCTTGCGGTATTCATAAGGCTGAGTAAGTTTTAACATCCCAGGAAGCCATATCAACTTTGTTGTAATAAATATGTTTGTCGGCTAAGTATGTGTTATCTCGGGAGTATAATTGAAAAACTTCTGACAGGGGTTAAACGGGCAATGCTACATGTAGACCCTGTTCTATGGAGAGAAATGGTTGGCTGGCAAGGAATTGAGGTGCGAATTATTGCAGTTTAATTAAAGGAATTTGGAGTAAAGGTAGGTGGAACCACTTACTATTGGTGGCAAGAGATGCAATTATACTTGATGGGGACAAAATAATGTCCTAACGACTTCATAGTAGTTTAAAAAGCCAAGTCCTTATCAAAGGCGCGTTTTGTTCCATTCGTGCCTCAAAGAGATATTCAGCAAATGGCCTGCCCACACTATAGAGCTATCTACAGAGAGATAACTACAGGGACTGAGAGATTTTTCGAAAGAGTTACCTTAGCCCTGGAATGCATAAGGCAATTGACGGACGTTTTAACCAGTAAAAATCTAACGCTTCTTCACACTCTACCCACAGCGAGAGAAGTTATTTGATGATTGCCGTTTGAAAAAATAAAATAGGTAGAGTAATTGACCAGTAGTGTCATAGGATGCAATTATACCTGATGATGACACATGAATGTGCTAACGGCTCTAAGATCTTCTTCATCACCATCATTTCAGCAGAAAGACATCCACTGTTGGACATAGGCCTGCCCTAAGTGTTGACACAGTGAATGGTCATATTAATCTCGCGTCCACCACAAACAGTCAGCAAGAGTCTGATAAATCAGAAGCGGAAGACACAAATTCAATAAAAATAGAAGAGGTGTCTAACACCTTTTTCGACGTAACAAATTAATACAGACATAATTATTATCATGAACTACCAACTGACAGATTATAATTATCCCCAAGCAAATATTCTAAATAACTTGTAAATTATGATTATCTTTATCAGTTAGACAAAAGCAATTAATTTACTATCAAAGGATATTTAATACTGAAAAGATCTAACAAACAATATTAATTCCAGATTTTCCTTAAAATTATAACTTATTAAGGTAAAATTATTATCTGTTTCTGAGAATAGTATCATTACTTTAGTTGGAAATTTACAATCAAGGTGTTTTTTAACGTATAATTCTTTTTTATTGATGTCTCATATCAATAAAAACAAATTCAATTTAAAATATGTAATTAAGTAGATGGGGGAGGCCTTTGCCTAGCAGTGGGACAGTATAGGCATTTATAAAACGTCGAAAGCGAATGCATACTGTGAGCAGTTCCTATTGGACATTTCTTATGGAGAAGAATCAGTAAGAAACTCCATGTTTAATATTTAAAAAAAACTGGCCAAGGGCGAGTCGGACTCGCCCATGGAGGGTTCCGTAGCAGCAAGTAACATAATATAAAAGTTCTTGTAGTTCGTTGTAACTTTGATCGATGTTTTAATAATAGTGTATTTTTTTAGATTTATGACATATTAAAAAAAAAACCACTTACTAGATCTCGTTCAAACCAGTTTTTGTGGGTAGTTTACATAGTAATGTATTTTTATAATATAAATAACTTCATATATTTTTTTTAGTTTTATCATTCTCTTATTTTAGAAGTTACAGCCCCCCCTGACATTTTACCACTTTGGAAGTATCTCTCGCGTAAACTATTCAATTTAGAAAAAAAAATGATAATAGAAACCTCAATATCATATTTGAAGACCTATCCATAGATACCCCATACGTATGGGTTTGATGAAAAAAAAATTTTTGAGTTTCAGTTCTAAGTATGGGGACCCCCAAAATTTATTGCTCTTTTTCTATTTTTGTGTGAAAATCTTAAAGCAGTTCACAGAATACATCTACTTACTAAATTTCAACAGTATGGCTCTTATAGTTTCGGAAAAAAGTGGCTGTGACATACGGACGGACAGACAGACATGACGAATCTATAAGGGTTCTGTTTTTTGCAATTTGGCTACGGAACCCTAAAAATGATTAAGTTCCTTTCTGACAAATTTTTCTGCGAATATGTTCTTATAAAAGCTAAGTTTGTAAATTCTATGATCTACACACTACTTTTAGTAGATATGGGTGGATTAGAATAAAATATGATAAAACAATTTAAAGTACTGTATTGTTATAGGTAAATTGAGCTGATGAACTCATGCGTGTGAAATGAGTGACACGCGGCCCTTGTTGGCCGTAATGAGATCGCCCGGCTTGATAGTTCGATGCGAACTGATGATTATTATAAAGTAAAATGACTGTAAGGCATAAGTGCTGACTTGCAGTATGCGCGTTTAACTGTAAAGTACGGTTAACTGTAAAGTTAACCGTATTTTTGTTTTAGTTGATATAAACTAGTGCTTGACTGCGATCCCTGATGGTAAGTAGTGATGTAATTATACTTTATGAGGATACAATTACCTTAGATTCTAATTTTTTTTTTTTAATACTTACATCAACGAAATCATCATAGGATCACTTTGTTTTTTGTCTATCTAGACTCGTTTTTCAGGCACGCGTGGAAATATTAAGCTGAGCTTTATATTAAATATTCAGGTATATTACTTCTTGGAGTAGTGAAAAAATTACACAGACACTTTTATTTCTGAAAAACGTAGTATTACTTTCACACCCACTGAAAGATAATTGGACGCTAGCCATGGGGAGAGGTGCCTGTTTACCGCGGACAGTGATGTTTGGCCACTGTTGTTGGCCACACAGTCAAAGAGTGCGTGAGGCTTGTAGGAACGGTATGGGTTTTTTAGTCAGTAAGAGTCTGACACAATCTCCCGCTCCATCCAAGAGCGGGGGATGTCATTGGATGATTTTTCCCATAGAAAAAAAAAGAGTGCGTACATTGAGTTGAGATTCTATGTTTATGTAATTCATAACAAACCGGTGGATTACACATAAGTGACATAATTATATAACACAAATAAATCCGAATAGAAATCATATCCACAAATGAAGTCACTAATAAAGTTAGTTATCTAAATCAATCAATATTAAAGCCATGAATAAAACAAACGTAAATTAAAAAAAATGATATAGCAGATAATAACGTTTACACGATACATAGTGCAGTTAATGAGCAAAGGGAAATTATATGTGTAGAAGTAGTCATAGCCTAACAAGCGTGTTTTAACGTAGTCTATAATCTTGAATCATGATTTTTTTTCTAGAGACACGTTTAACGATATCTTGTTATGTTCTGTTACCAATTTTAACAACATATTACAAAAAAAACTTGTACACTATGAGAGTTGGTAATCTAATTTGAAATTATTAGGTTTGCATGATATATTTATAATTTAAAGTTTTTGAGCAGTTACTATACAAATTGCTTAATAAGCTCCACAAAATAAATCGAACACTTTAAACTTTATCAAAATGAAGTAAGTGCCTAAAGTAATGAATATAAATTTTGGCAGAATTTCACCAATAATTATCTTGCGATAAATGCCTTTTATGGATCCATAAAATGCATTATGCCTGAAATACTGTTTCATGAAGCTTATAATATGAACAAATACCTACGCTACGTGGATGTTAAACATGACACGTTGTTAAAACATAATAATGAAACCTTGTTATTTATGAGGAAAATTTACATGCCTCGGAAATTTTACTTGAGCTCGTTTTTAAACTACCGTGCCGGGATTAATTTGAATTTACATTTATTTAAGTGTGAAAATTAAAAAATAATTCCAATTAATTTTCGTTTAAAACGTTCCTACCTGCAATCAATACACGTTACTTCAATTAATGCGCGATAATACTCGTAGAGCAGTGTGGCGGCCCAGTGGTAACGGTTTACGGGTCGTGGTTGAAAAGGTCGTGGGTTCAAACCCAGCAAGGCGCATTACTTTGTGTAATTTATTTCATCACCACAGGTCTCAAAACGGTAAAAGAAAACATCTCAATACATTAAACCTCAAGTAAACGCCGGCGTTCGCTCTGTTATTGTTTTTCTACTGTGTCTGTATCCATTACGAACTTATGTTTTTATACTAAAAATTAATATATTCAAAAGCGTTTTTCCATATTGAAGTTTATTGTACTTAATTTTATCTAAATACATTGTCAGCATTATAGGTCTATTGTAAGCAAACATTCATCTTAAGAGTATAACTCTTTTATGTATATGACTATTAGACCTCAAAAAAAAAATACATTTCTACATGTAAAGTCGAAAACAAGAATTTATATTACCCGTTCTAAGAAGCGGGGGCGGATCGCTGGCACAAGAATAAATTCTTACCTATACGAAACTCAGGTTCTATATTATCTACCTATAATTAACTCTGCGAAGGGAGAGATTTCAGCTGGTATATTGGCATGCTAGGTATGTTAAACTAAGTGTTCTGGGCACGTTTTCGGCGAACTCGGGTAACAGTGATTTGGAGAAGTACTTCGACTAAGAGTATTTTGGTTTTGTATATACATATGTGGGATTTAGGGGTGTAAATCTTAAAACCGTTTTCTTTTACTCAGGTCTTAAATTTCTGATTTAGAGCTTACGTTTAGGGTGTTTTTAATATCGTGCGGTTTTGTTCACACATGCGGGACAAGGAACGCATACAAGCATTGTAAATACGTGGAATACGCACGCGGGACGCGTTTTGGAATTTTCTGCATACAGAGCAACCCGCATGCGTGATGAAATCCTCACGATATTAAAAACACCCTTACGGTACCAAAGCATAAGTGTCGTAATGCGTCAACATGATGTAACATAATAAACACACATCCTAAACATAATACGTTCAAAATCAGCTACTAAATTGATTTTAGCTTTTTAAGTAGGGTATTTTTATCCTTAAATGAAGAATGATTTTAGGAAGATAAAACTACCTGTTATGATAAATCTTGATTATGTCAATACCATGTTTGTGTGTATGCGCGTTAATACCAATACCAATGTGCTAGAGTCAGTCAAAAAAGTCAAAAAACTTGGGTAATTATTTGAGTAAAATGAAATCTGATGTAGCCAACGCTGGTTCAATAATCAAGGTTTATTAAGAGATCTTGATCATTGTTTACTAACAGGAGAACCTAATAAAAAGTTTTGAATATAAGTATTTTTTAAATAATTAAATATTATACAAAATTCTCAAGTCGTTTGACTTTTTAGACAGACTATACTAATGTAGTACGTCGATGCCCGTCATATTATTTCCCTGCAATTAGATTACCTAACTAATATTACGTACAAAGCTTTTTAGGAACACATTCATTATGCGTACAGCCAAGGAGTGGAATCCCATGCCGGAGTCTGTGTTTCCTGATAGTTACAACCTAGGGGCTTTAAGTTAAGAGTAAACAGGTTTCCTAGCAGTGGGAACATTAAAAAGGCTGATGATGATGATGACAATGAGGTTTTTTCCACGCAAACGTGCTCCATCGTCAGCTACATCATCGTTTACCAACAGGTGAGATAGTGGTCAAACGCATGCCTATCAATAATAGAAAGAAAAAAATCTTAAATAATCTACCTAAATGCATTTAATTTAAACATTAGGTACTTATATTTTGATTGTGACTTAATTTAACAATTGGGGTGCTTAGAGAGGTATTAATTATTCTAGTTACATGTATGGTATGTAGGTTATAACTGGTTTAAGTAATTTTTGATCATTTTTTTTATGTATTTGATTTGTTTAATTTTTTCTTTGAATCATTGTTTATTCATAAAGTAAAGTGGGATCCTTAATGAATACTCCAGATAATTAAAACGCAGGTAGTGCGTAATTTAGGCTTAATTAAGATTACAGGAAGCGGTAACATGGCGGAACATCCTGAAACAATTAATCTCAGAAACACCTGATGAACAGCATCCGGTTACTAAAAAATGTATTAAAATGAAATTAATTATTTTTTTTCTAGGCCTTTATTTTTACATGATTTTTTTTCGAATATACACATTAGAAAACCGAATAAAGACCAGAAAAATATCTAATTTCGCGGTTTTTATTTTTTATTTTTCAAAATTTCGTAAATATTAATTAACTTCACCTCAAAAAAAAAATCATGAATTTGTCTAATTTTTAATGATCGAATAGACAGGTATGCAATTGTTAGATTCTGTATTATATACATATGACGTAATTAAATCACGAAATTACATTTGTCACGAATATTGTTAGTTGTGCCTAAGGATGTGCCGTTGCTGGCAATGTTGCTGAAAAGTGAGAATATTGCTGGCAATATTGCCGCATTATTGCCCGAAGTATGAATATTGGTGGCAATATTGCCGCATTATTGCCCGAAGTATGAATATTGCTGGCAATATTGCCAGCAAAACACCGACTTCGGGCAATATTGCCGGCAACGGCATATCTCTAGTTTTACCTATACAAATACAGTCACCTTTCGATAAAACAAGATTGACCAGTTACTTAACACGTTCAATGCAGAGGGAGGTCTTCCTTGCGGTGCGACTAAGAATAACATAGTCTCCTCTGCCGTGAGAAGGCCATGATATCAATTTGGTTTAATATAGAAAAGAGATAAATAGGCCCAATCCAAGTCGCCCTATTAAATCAGATTGCATATTGTGTATTTACTTAAATACGAGGTCATATAGACCTCCTACCGTACAAAATGTCTTGAGGTTACTTAAACGTTACGGGGTCCAATAAGCCCCTTAATGTTATAATAATAATAATCTATTATTATCAGGCAACTAAGGCCATCGACAAAATACGCAAATCTTACAAAGTAATAATACAAAATGAAGAAGAAGAAGAAGTTATAATGATAGTTTTTAATTGTCTTTTTAATTTTCATTTCAGGACCTCGATCTAACTAAGCTAATTGTCTCGAATAAAAATGTTATCAGTTTCTAACAAACTAATAATACACCAGTTTTTTTTTTAAAAACGCCTGCACTATGATCTCTTTAGAATAAATGAGGGATGTAGAAAATCTTATTTTTTACTTTTTTTAGTTTTAGTATCCAAAATATACGTCCAATCGTTTGTCATTTTATCCTCAAAAAAATTACGAATCAAACACAAAAGCTTATGATTCTCTACATTTATGGTAAGAAGTTGTAAGTTTACTCCCAACTTTCATGCAAGATTGTCCAAAGTGCATTTTCAGAACAAAATACCGCAACTGTTGGTACTCACTAACGGTTGCAGAATTCTTCTTTCAAGTTTCTTACTCTCTAAATTGAAGCTTTAACTTTCAAGTAACAATATGAGTACCTACCCATCAATCTATATATAGATCCTTCATGATATTTTTACTCATGAAAAAATTCGCCACAGTAAATAATAATTTCAATAAATTTACTCGATAACCCGTTTTTAACCCTACCACTTTTAGGCAAACAATTAACGGTTTTTCGCACTGGTGGCGAAAAATGCGCAAGCTCGCCCCCGCCACAGTTTATTACGTTTATCGTACCAGACTTATTTATTTCTTCGTTAGTGTACTGAAAAAGTCTTTGATATACGTGGAAACTTGTCACTGAAGCAGTCGGTGGTATCGGTCGGATAACACGTCGCCTTGGTCGAAACTATAAACGTTTTGCACTTGTGTTAAAATGTACTTTTCTTCAAGTTGTTACGGCAATAGGACTTAAGTCAAATTAATGACATAACTGAATCATAAACTTTATCTTCCATTACAACATTATTTGAGAATAGCGTCTTGTAATTATCTCCAAAAAGTCCAGTTGGTTTTATTTTATCTTTGAAGATAGAGCGACCAACGTTGCGTAATTCCTAATGATTGATGAGGAGTGAGATCGAACGCGAATCTAAATATTTAGATTCGGGGCTTAGAAGAATTATTTGTTTCTCATCCCATTATCCTTCCACTTCCTACTTTGTCGAAATGAATTACGAAATTTTTTTCGTAATCGATTAATTAAAGATTTTTACAATTTTCACTTCAATTGTCTTTTCTGCCAGTATTTTTTATTTAAAAAGGCCACGTGAGAAAAAAAAAACAACTTGAAATTCAACCTGCAAGTGGGTGGATATAATCTTCAAATAACACCTCCCACTCTGGGTGGAGTGAGAAAGGGTATAAAATTTTACTGACTAGAACCAACCTGTGTTCTTTCATTTGCTCTTTTTGTCGGTATTTTTTTATTGCTAATAAATACGCGCTTGACCGCTATTCCATCTGATTGAAAGCGACGATGGAGCGCGCTTACCTAGAAGTAACCTATTCACTCTTGACTCAAAGATTCCCGGGTTGTATCAGAAATCAGACTACTATGTCAAATAGACTAATTATTACAGGCACTTTTGAATTGCCAAAATTATGGTCAGTCAAAAAAAAAGTGGAGCTAAATTCCACGTTCCAAAGCGTAGATCTTTATAAGAAACTCCAAAGATACTCTTTGCGAAAAACCCCGTAGCCTTTACTCGCAATACCTGATGATTGTGAAGAATTCCAAAATTCCTAGGATTGATAAGCGTTACCAAAATGTCACATGTTTAATTTTGGACTTTTGATAGAAGTTCCTAGTTTACCATTGTACACGTAATTTGAGTTTGATTCCACTATCTCGCTCCTCATCATTATTCCCATTCATATTTACCTTTACATCAAAGTTTTGATTCACCGTTGATAGCAATTCAATTGAACACCTAAATCCGAAATGAAAGTTTTAAATGATTTCTACTCTGACTTATAATTGGAACGACGCTTGCACATGTATATGAGCTGAAATCGATAAAAACCTGTTAAGATTAACTAATTTAATTGAATAATTTAAAAGAAAAAGATATAATTTGACTTGTTTCAAAAAGAAGATAAACATATCTCTCGGTAATGTTAATTGAAAAAGAATTCAAGACTAAACTTAACGTCAATCACCAGTGTTCTGAAAACCTTGTTTCATGAAAAACATCAAAACAATCTTATGACATGATGATTAACATTGCCTTGTAAATGTTCATAAATTTCATTAAATAAAAAAAGTAATATATGAAACTTTAATGAGGAATTTATCCATAGATCAATAAAACCTTTAGAATAAAGAGAAGTCACTGTAAGTAAAATATTCCATATTATAAATAAGTCTGATGTTGTAAATGTTCATTTGCCTAATTCACACAATGCAATATTGAATAAATTCAAAATTTAAATGGAAGCATGCTATTCTAAATAACATCAGGAAATAGAGTAAAAACCAATAAGAATAGAATAAAATAGATAGTATTAATTCGACTCAGACAATGCATTGGCAGCAACACAGAATAATAAAAACAACACCGATCTGCCTATCCAGCCATCTGATTTCATTATTAAGTAATAATAACAATGTTATAAAAACCACATCGTCCATTTTGTTAGTAAAATACCTTATAATTAGTGTTGGTAGTACAAAAACAAGGATACAAAAATAAAATTAAAAACGCAGTGAAGAGGGTATCTGAAGCAAGATGTGCAGAGTACGATATAGCAAGACTACATAAGTACTTTCTCTATAATAGTCACAAAAAATCCCGTTCTCTAGTGAGATGAAAATTTTTAATAATGGTTATCCAAACTGACACACCATTGGTTGGGAACCAGCTTTTCAACCGAAAAATACAGAACAGCTTGAAAACGTCAAACTTCAAACCATTGGTTATATCTAATCAATTAAAATAAAAAGATATAACCCAACCATAGAGAAGTTACACTAGAAATAAGCTAGAAACCGACTATAAGATAATACGTGAAATGTTTTCCATTTTTTTTGTATTTTATTTCAACTGAAGCTTATCCCAAAGAATCAGTGAACTGGTTGCCTCTTGAAATGAAAATTGCAAACATTTTCTTTACACTATAAACTATTTTCTTAAACATAACTATTTCTCTAAACAAGTTTCAGTTTAACATAACCCATTGTCGATAAAAATAAATTTAAACGATAACGTTTATAACTTCTCCTCCAATCCCGATGTCATAAAAATATAAAATTAATGACCTGTCTTCATAAATAATCTTCAACGCGTGTTTGATCTTTCGTCGTTAAATATTGTGTTTTATAGATAAGACAAATCATAATCCTAATTATGTGTCAAGATTTTTTTTTACACCTAGTTAACAGTTTGTCAAGATTTTTTATATACTAAATTTCATGTTTTTGCATAGAAAAAAAAAGAACATCCGGGTTATTCGGCATGGTTAAAAATGAGTTTATAGGCTTTAAATAAGTATGATCTATCATATTTATTTAAAGCATATTAATTCATTTTTAACGTAAAATTTTAATATTAATGTACGTAACATACTAAAAAATAATGTCTTCATAGCTAACATGTATTACAGATTCCGTATCTGTATTAAAGAAATACAGAAGCAGTCGAATTAAACGTGTCATATATACCAACAACCAATTTTAATCTGGTCACGTCCGAAACGCCAATAAAATTTCCATTAACTTCACAAGTAACAATCCACAATAAAACAGCCTGTATATACGACAAAAGTAAATAAAGTTAATAGACTTACAGTCACTCCTTTAAAAGAGACACTCCAATACTTTGTTCCACAAATTCAACCATCCATCACAAAACAAAACACTTGGTAATTAAGATATTTTTGTCACCACTGAGTTGTTCTGGCCGTCGACGACAGTTTCTCACCGGGCCGCGTAACAATTTACAAAGAGTCCGCCCGTAAGCGATACGTCCCAGCCTCCACGCGTTCCAGAGACATCTAAAAAATCCCGAGTCCTGGAAGCTTATTGCCGTACAGTCGCGCGTTGGGAACTTCACACTGTAACACCAACCATATTTGAAAATCGAACTCTGCTACTTTGTAGCAAAGTTCAAATTCGTGTGTATTTTTATCCCATTTCGGCCGCACTGCAAACGAAGATAGGGGCTGAAGCACAGATGCTGCGCGCATGCGATTTCGAGCGACACACACACGTGTGTCCGTGTTTGTTTGTGTATGTGTATAAGAGCAACGTTACATTGTTTGAACCACTACTGCTGGACACTATTGTTGTGGATATTCGGGCGGCTGTGATAACCGTCGGCTTACAATCAACCGTGATTAATATTTGGGTATCATATAGCAATTTGTTGTGTCACGCTAAAAGAAAGGGATCGTTAGGCTTATAAAATAATTTACCATGAGTTTCCATATTAGGTTTAAAGAATCTTTATTTCTCATAAGAACATAATTACATCGTTCACTTACATGAGATTTAAAATTTAGTTTAACTGTGGTCGTCTAATGACGAAGCATGCAATACTACCTATAGTACAGTTACAATAATATACACAATGGGCTTACAACATTACGCAATAATACTATGATAGAATGTAACAGGGCACGACAAAATCATTTAAAACAAGCAAGTAGGTACAAGCAACACAATATGGCACAGCTGACTGACTTACCTACTCTAGACGTCACCGAGATACCCTCCTGATTTGCTTTATAAGAATCGCAGAGTACGACCGATAGGGATACCATTGGTGTGTACATGTAGGTGTGTGTTTATATGTGGCAGCGCACGACCAGCAGCCAGCTCAATGCTGTTCCAGCGTAATCGAAACACCAGCTATATGTGTTTGTCACATAAATCCTCTTAAACGGCTTGACCGATTTGCATGAGATTTTATGTGTATACCCATTTGAGTAGGATGCTGGATGGTTCAATAATATAATTAGACCTAGTAGGTGGCACCAAAATCCGGTTCTCAATTTATTATTAATATTTTTTTTTTTTTTTCTAACAAAATGCCAGTTTTCGAACAGGATAATGTCTGTTGGGACTTTAGGACAGCCAGTAGTATTATTTATATCATTATATATTTATTAGGTAAATTCAACATCAACAGTCCACTATAACCATTATAAAACATTTTTTTTAAAGTAAAACTTTTTGTACTTACTATAAAACTTTATTGATATTTTTCTTCGCCCAACCATGAAGGTACCTATATTATTTATTGGTCGAAGAATATTATGGAAGATTGTTCGTTATAATATATTTATATGAAAATATACCTAGTTGTATATACTGTACTTTAATTCGAAACGGAATAAATAATTATCATCAACGAAGATTATAAAAGCTTAGAATATTAAGTTATTAATTACACTACTCAAAAAGTACTACTACTAGACAGCGAGCGAACGTCGGTACTGGAGAAAAAGAACTTTATTGGAAACTACCTGCAACATTGCGCTTGAACTAGTCATGTTTACGTTTGGTCGTTATAGTGTGTGTGCGAGTTGCGAAACTTTTGGTCTCGGAGACCACTGACTATTTTTTTATTTTATTTATTTCTTCCATAACGAAATCATATTTCCCGTTACTCCCTTATTACAGCATTTTTGTGAAGATAATGTGAAGTAGTGTCACCTTACGCTATAGTTAGTGTCAAATTTATCACTCGAAATAGGTAGGTATACATAATATATGCTACTAAATAATCATGTAGGGGATTGTGTTATTTATATTTATTGTAACATAGTTTTGATTTATTACTACTTATGTTAAATAAATACGGAGACAAATACAAAATTTGTCTCCGTATTTATTTAACATTATTGCTATATATTATTGCAACTCTTTGTTTTTTCCTAAAGTATATATTTTATCAGCTCAATAATTAATTACCTTCTTGTATAATAAAATCTCTTAGTTTTATTTTGTAAATATTGATACTTGTACACTCTTTTATTTCATTTGGCAATTTATTATATAATTGAACTCCTTCGTATAAAAAGTTCTTTTTTCCATATTTTACTGTCCTGGGAAAACGCAGAACTATTTCATTTCTGTTTCTCAGATTGTGTGTATACGTCTTTTTTGTTAGTTTAATGTTGGTTTGCGTAGTATTTTCTAAAATCTTTTTTACTAGTATACAAGTGTAGTATTTATATAGTTGAGGTAAATTAAAAAGTTTAGTTTTCGCATATAGATATTTGGTAGGTGTTAAGAAATCGTAACAATATAACCTTTTTATAATTTTGTTTTGGGTCCTCTGTAGGTAATTTAAGTTAGTCTTGGAAGCCGATCCCCAGATTTCAATCAGGTATTCTAGATTAGATTTAACTAGCGAATTGTATATGATGCGTTTTATTTTAGATGGTAAGCAGTTTCCCATTTTGCGTAAAGCTCCAGAAAGTGAAACAAGTTTGGCTCTTACGTGGTCGATATGAGGTTTCCAGGATAATTTGTCATCTAATAGTAGACCAAGGTACTTTTCAGTAAAAGACCGTTTTATGGTTAGATTATTAACGTTCAAAGGGGCGTGAGGTGGAATGGTTTTATTTTTAGCTGCAAATATCATGTATGACGTTTTAGAGGTATTAATTGTAAGTAAATTGTGTAGAAACCACTCATTTATAATGTTTAAATCGTTTTGCGCCTCACTAATGACATCGTGTATCGATTGACCAAAGTAAAACAGGCTTGTATCATCAGCATAAAGAGTCAAATATCCCTTTAACCCAATCTGGTTAATGTTGTTCACATAAATGAGAAATAATGGTGGTCCTAGAATTGAGCCTTGTGGAACTCCACATGTAATTTTTTGGGGAACACTCTCGTAGTTACCAATTTTTACAATTTGTAACCGATTTGATAAATAAGATTCAAATAAACTATAAGCTGTTTCAGTGATACCCAAGTTAATCAGCTTCTGTAACAGTTTAGAATGCGAGACTGTATCAAACGCCTTTTTCAAATCTATAAAAACGCCTAGGCCTACATTTTTTTTGTCTATATTATTTTTTATATTTGTAACTAGGTCAATAGTTGCTGATAAGGTGTTTGATTTCGATCTGAAGCCATATTGCTGGTCTATTAGGAAGTTTTTATCATTTAAGTAATCGATTAGGCGCTTGTAAATTATTTTCTCAAAGATTTTAGATATCACTGGAAGCACAGAAATTGGCCTATAATTGCTAGGGTCCGTTTTAGTGCCCGACTTATAAACAGGAGACACTTTTGCTATCTTCAGGCTGTCTGGAAACACTCCTCGGCTAAGGCATTCGTTAATGCATTTAACTAAGGGTGTAATTATAGCATTTTTTACACATTTTAATACTTTTGTGCTAATTCCATCCACACCTGTGCTAGTATCAGCGTCCAAATTATCAACAAGTTTAGCTACCTCTTCGACTGTACAAGGCCTAAATTGGGTAAGTGTTTCTGTGTGATCATGTCCGTCTTTGTACATAAGTGTGTTACCTGCATTTAAATGATATTCCGATGGTATCCTATCAGCCAACTCCGTGCCAATTGTGGCAAAATAGACGTTCAGTATCTCACAGATTTCTTCGCCCTCTGTTACAGTTTTTGCGTTCACTACAAGTTTTGGAGGTAACGTATTGTCTTTAATCTTATTCATAGCTAGATAATTAATAGTCTTCCACATCTTTTTTGGATTTTTACTGTATTTTTTGAATTCTTTATAATAGTAATTGTTTTCATAAGTAGACAAAACTGCTGATGAAATAGGCATTCTTTGTATGATTTAAATTGAAAGATGTAGTGTCATTGATTTTTTTGCACAAAAATATACCAAATACAAAATTAGTCATACCTATATTATTACGTTAAATTTTGATCATGTTGTGATAAATTAAGTAAATGTTTACCACTAGTTATCGAAAATTATGTTAATATCCAATTGATAGCTATAAAAAAGTATCATATATTAATATTCATTGTTGCTGCAACATTCATTATTATCTACGAAGTACGAACATTAGAGCTTTTTGACAAAAAATCTTATTCCTAAGAATTAGACATTCTTTTGCCGATGAGAATAACTAAGCAAAAACTTTAGAAATTCATGAGGAATAAAAGTTCGTTAATTTTGCTGATGGGAAATTTCAATGGGCACAGGTATTGTAGGCACATAATTATACCAAAATTATTCATATCAATATCTTTGTTGTGGAATGCGAATTAAGCGAATGCGAAAATGAAAAATATGAAATGAAGAATGTCGAGAACTGTGGTAATTAAGACGAAAACTAACAGTAGTGTAGAGAAAGTCAACGTGTTGCATAAATAAACAAAGCATAATCAGCCTTATAGTGTTCCCACTGCTGGGACTAAGGTCTCCTCTCTACAAAAGCGAATGAGCTGTAATCCATCACGCGGGCTGTGCGGGTTGGGGAATGATACATATCTAAAAACTTTTGGTTCTAGGACAAACCGTTTCCATCTTTTTTTTACTTTCTTTCATAATTTTGACGGGAGCAGTATTGAAATAAATAACCTACATAAAATAAAGTTTCTACTTGGGTTTAAACCCAAGATGCACAATTTGTAAGTCGCGGTCGTTTCATCACTGCTGTGAGAGACATGTTGCGCAAAATTTACATTTGTAGGGTTGAAAAGAGATAATAATAACGACGATAACCAAAAGATTGAACAAGCAAATAAACAATTGAAAAACAAAACAAAGAACGATCATTTAGTGATTACTTCAATAACAGACTAGTTACATTAACTAGCATAAACGATAATCTACAATAATCAGAAACCTGTCATCGTCAGCTCCAAGAATAATTGAGAGAATCCGGTTACGATAACAGTTGTATGTGACAAGCAAATAATTTGGCCATGTTGGTATTCGTGTCACGTGCGATAGTGATTCAGCCACCACACTACATCTCGAAATTGCCTGCATATCTATATATGTATATATCGGTAAAGACCTTTTGACTGAGTTGTTTCTGTAGGAACATCCAAATGTGATGTAATAAGTCTTCTGATCTGAGCATATATTAAGGAGTCAGGAAAATGCTTTCTGGAACCTAGAAGGTCAAAATATGCGCGAATTATCTCAAATAATTATCAGGTAAAGGAAGTCTTATAGAAATTATAATACAATGACTGTCCTAAACAAAAGTAAGGTTAACACTGCACTATAACATCTTAATATGATGGAAGCACTTAGATCTTGCTATAGTTCCCATGCTTAAGTCAAGAAGTTAATGGATGTTTTTTGTCGGGTCTCGGGGTACCGGAGCCCGAGCACTTGAACTGCCATGCCGATCCCGTGACGTCACACAGCATTCCAACGCCGTCGCCATCCGTCGATCACCCTCAGCCTCGCCAGAACAGCGACCGGTACATGGTGGATATTCCACCAACACGTACACTACATTTTAGGAACACATTTATTGTACGTATAGCTCAGGAACAGAATTCTCTACCGGAATCTGTGTTTCCAGATAAGTCATGAGTGATTAGGTTCCTTCTAGGCAAGCGTGCTTTATAGTAGACCACAACATCGCTTACCATCAGGTGAGATCATAGCCAAACGCGAGCCTGTCAACAATTAAATATAAAAATATAGCTACGCACATTATATTAATGAGAGGGGTACAAAAATTGAAAAAAAAATCCTAAAAAATATGCCAGTGATCAAGACAGGGGCAAAACGAATATTTTTATTACAAATTGATGAAGTGATGTGCTATAAATGGCAGCCCGATACAAACTCTTTTAAACTTATAAATATCGAAACTAAAAAGTTTCATATGTCAGAAAATCGGATACCAAATATCAGGAATTTAGAACGCAAGTCGAAAACCCTGAAGCTCGAAACCATATACCCGTTCACGACTCTTATATCGTTAGAGCTCATTCAACACGAGAACTATAATGTTTTGAGTACAACATATGAGAAGTCTCTCTTGTCGCAACACTTTCATAAACACTTCTTTCATATTTAAGTGCACTTGCTACTTCGCTCGGCTTGCTTTAAAATGCTTTTTAGCTAGCCATTCAATGTTTTGTTAAAGTTCTTTTAGTTAACAATAAAGGGTAAATCGTACGTAGCGTACGGAATTAATGTTGTTTCTTTGATTTTATTTGTAATCAATTCTTCGTTTCCTTTGCGTCATTTGTTAGCTTAAAAGCTTAGTAGCCAATGATTAATGTTGAATCTGAATAATGAATTACCCCATAATGCTTCAAGCTTAAATCGTCATTAATTATGTAAGTAGCTACAGTTGCCATAAACACAATCGAAATCATATTATAATCAACTTAAAGTTACAACTGTTGTATTTCTGATACCAATAATAATATCGACAAATCGATCCACAATGTAACTCGTCCTACATTCTAAAAGTTTTGACATAAGTTCAAAATGGAAAACATCTCTCGATCTCTAAAATTTCATAAAAATTCTATCAAGAATTTGTTGTAACTGGGAGAAAGCGATTCTCGGTGTCAAGATCACACCTTCCTCCGCGCAATAGTATTGTCGGTATGTCAACCCCCTTTTAGAGTCCGAATATACTCTCAGGTGTATTCAACGACTTCGATTATCCGTTTACAAAAGTCCCGAGCTCAATTCTCACCAAACTTGTTTAATTAAAGTTTTCGCACTCTTTTTCCCTTTAGGCGGGAAAATAATCCCTTGTTTGGAACAGAGAACGGAGTGGAGCTTTGTTATTAGACGATATTAAAAATATCTATTTAATATTTTAAAGTTTACTGTTAACATTATAAAAAAAGCGTTGATATATCTAAATCTCGTGGAACATGACATACGAGGCATGTATTGGAATAAAAATGGACTCTTGCTTTCTTATCTTACGCAACCACCTAAAAGTTACATACAAATACGAATACTTTTCACCAAAACTTTGTTGCAATTTAATTATTTAAAATATAATATTTCATAAAAGACACTTACAAAACATCCGAAGTTAGTACGGTTCCAATTGGTGGTGTCCTATATAGAAGATTCGACACCCAACTTATTGGATCTACACTGTTATGATACCTAGCTATGAGAGGACAATGAAGACTAGCCAACATGTACCATCAAAGACACTTGCGCCTGATCACCGCTAAGTTTATTTTTGCTTGAACTCGAGACGAAAACTCAAAGGGTTTAGTTTGGCACCGCGCCGCAGGAATCCGGCGAATTTTTTTTAAGTGATCAGGCAGAAATAACCGCGATGGTACATTGAAAAAAGAGTTAATAAATTTTAACTGCGACTCCACGTAATTTGATATCCACAGTACGTTAGTCTAAGTTTTTGTAGGCACTCGGTATTTGCTTTCGGGATTCGAGTTGAACTTCCAATATGCCGTATGCCGGAAAGTATTCGTGCATTCGCATGTTCGGAGTGTTAAACATCCAGGAATAAGTTTTACTGCGATCAGATAGTAAACTTTACCGTTGGGACCGTCGGATTCAGATGTTCACTATCTGTAAGTACTTTATTACTTGCCGCCATCGCCTCGATGAAACCATTCATATTCACATACCAATAATTCGTTTAATTTAAAATTTCTTTGTTTTTTTCTTATGATAACAACTAATCAATCAGTTGTTAGTAATAAGTTTTTCTATGTAAATGCAACTCGACTACGTTTCTGTATTTGAAATAATACAATATTACTAGCTTCTGCCTGCTTTTTTTTATGGTGGGAAAAATCATCCAATAACAACCCCCGCTCTTGGGCGGAGCGGGAGATAGTGTCAGACTCTTACTGACTAAACGACCCACCCTGTTCATTCTAGCCTTCATAACGGGGCTCGAGTTCCCTTTCGGATAACCCTAGGCTTCGACCCGGCTGGGTCCCTACTGTTGCTGACAAGTCCTTGAGGCTTGCGGGAACAGTGCGCGCCGTCGACGACTTGGGCTTGGTCCGGACAGTTACCGGACGGCCGGACAACGAGCTACCCATTGCTCACTGTCCGCAAGCCCGCGCCTACGGTGGCCAGCTGCTTCGCCTTTGTAAAATTCGTTTTTCCCATACAAACTTCCAACCCCCCCGTTTTACCAAGGGGTAAAGTTTCGCAAAATCCGATATTGGCGGATGTCCATAAGGACCTACCTGCTACATTTTAAGTTTGTAGATGTTATAGCTCTATTTCGCTTTTAAGTATATAGATTATCAAATTGTGGAGGTCGTATGATGACCCAGCTAATGAAAATCCCTACTAACCATCGTTTTCGACCTTATATTTTAAGTAATGATATATTTCAATGGTGTGTTCACTGTTTTTTTCCAATCATTGCTTTCAAACATTGCTTTATGAATTTCACAGGCTTGGATTCCCAACTAAAGCTAACTGAACAATTAAATACTCCAAAGTTCACCTGTTGCATATATGTTATATCACTACATGTACCTACACATACATATTTGTATATAGCAGTATAACTGGTCTACTGGCCCAGTAACGGGAAATTAATTGAATTTGGTTAGGGAAACGTTCCATATGGACTAGAAAAACAAACTTCATATGTTTTTGATAAAGTTTGTCACATTTTGTGTGTCAAAAATTATACATGCTACCTGGTTAAATAAAAATAATGGATGTTTTTTCCTACCTAGCTGCGACTGAGCGTTCAAATTACTCTACGAAATGTGTGTCTAGTTTTCGTCACGCGACTTTTGGTACATTGTATTGATCAATCGTTAATCCATCAAACATAGCCAAGCCAAGATACAACCGTTTCGTTTCGATTCTCTTTCGTCGATCGCCCCGAGTCGGCCACGCCTCTGATTCCTTTATTCTGGCATCAACTCGACGCACAGTCACGTGATCATCGCGATCGATGAAAGAAAATTGAAATGAAACGGTCGTAACCTTGCTAGGCTTGCAGTACTAAATGTTCTAATAGCGCTCGCGTGACCAAGTGGAGAAGAGGCGCGGGCTTGCGGACAGTGAGCAATGGGTAGCTCGCTGTCCGGCCGTCCGGTAACCATCCGGACCAAGTTCAAGTCGTTGACGGCACGCACTGTTCCCGCGCGCCTCAAGGAGTTTTCAGTAACAGCAGGGGCCCAGCCGGGTTGAAGCCGACTGGGGCCAGGGTTATCCGAAAGGGAACTCGAGCTCCGGTATGAAGGCTAGAAGGAATGGGGTGGGCTTTTAGTCAGTAAGAGTCTGACACTATCTCCCGCTCCGCCCAAAAAAAAAAGTCAGTAAAGATTTGACATGCGTCACCTTCCACCTTTGAGCGGATAAAAGTCAGTTTTAGTCAGTTCAAGTCTGACATGCTCTCTTTTTCCATCCTAGAGCGGCAGAAGTCAT
Source organism: Mythimna albipuncta (assembly GCA_929112965.1). Taxonomy (NCBI): domain Eukaryota; kingdom Metazoa; phylum Arthropoda; class Insecta; order Lepidoptera; family Noctuidae; genus Mythimna; species Mythimna albipuncta. The sequence goes on from OV815973.1 coordinate 9,376,427, forward strand.
TGGATTTACAACCTCAAAAAAATCAATTATGATATCTAGGTCGAATAGTTTTTCTTTAAATTTTGTCAAATTCCCTATAAATTTTTGGTAACCGTGTTTACGTTGTTACTATTAAAACAATTCTAAATTTTAAGAAGTAAATGTTGAGTTTGAAGAAACACGAAATTCTAATTAAAATTTAAATCTCCTCTCAAAGTCACACAGAACCATTTCACCAAGATAACACCAACTATCAACGCCCGGATAAAGTGATTGACAGTACTATTTCTATGATAAACAGTTTGCGAACTGAGTCTAACATTATTAAAGTTTCTCTGAGAATTTTAGAGAATATTCTTGTTAGCTTGCGACAGAGCGCGTTAAGAATATTGCAAGGCTTTATTATGTACCCTTTCTAAAAAGTTCTAACGACTTGTCAGTAACAGGACACACTTCATGGGGCTAGAATATTAAATAGATTTCCATTAAAAACTGTAAAGGTAGTACGTAAAATAAGAAAGCCCTGTGCACCCGACATGGTTCATAATTGTTTCCATTTTTTATAATTTATTACATGTTCAATAAGGACTGCAATACAGATAGTCAGATTTATATTTTAGCCTAGGCTTTACTAAATTTTTTAGTCAAAGACAAAAGAGAAAACTTGTTCAAAATATCAGACAACGATTGAAATTTTATAATGAGGTTAATATTATAAAATTGTGTATTGTGTAATGTATGTATTTTTTTTTAATATTGCCCTACATTAGGATGTAATTTCTGTATTGTAGGCTCGTTCACAAACATGTAAGGTCAATTACACAAGATATCCTGACATGGAATATCTATCTGTGCAGTATTGATGCAGCGCAGCATTCAATCAGTCAACCTTTATGCCAACCTGTTTTTTTGGGATCTGTATCTAAAGGGTAAAAACGGGACTCCAGGGCTAAGATTTCACTGATGTGTCTTACGAACCATGATAGCTAGACAGTTGAAATTTTCACAGATGATACATATTTGTTGCCGTTATAACAAAGACCACTCTTTCAAAAGTTTCTGCGGCAGTGCCAACCATTCCGTAGATGGTGGTACCAGTGGTTTTCCTGTTTTATCAAAAGATGTAGGTAGTAGGTTCTACAGGTTAAAAAGACAGGCGCTCGATGTAAGTAGACTTCGACGGTTGCCACAGTGGTGGAGCGATCGCCTGCTGCTGCGTTGCGTGCCATGGATTCGATTCGCGCATGGAATAAATATTTTTATGAACTACAGATAAGTGTTTTGGGTCTGGGAGTGTATGTGAGTTTACATGTTTGTGAATACACTCACGATACAGGAGTCATTCCTAGAGTAAGATAAAGTTTAAAAACAAATACTGGAATACTGCTGCATTTGAGTAGACTTAATCCCAATATGATTGAAAAATGGCCAAGTGCATAATGACTGCACTGTGCGGAAAATGTCGAAAATATTTATTCAAACAAGATCATACGGATACTTAATGGCCAATGTATTAAAGAAGCTAATATAATGTATTCGTTTTATTCAATCCGACTCAAAAGAAACGGATTAAATTCCTTCCACACATTGGCCAATTCAGTAAAATCTGCAAACACGGAATTATTTATTTTCTTTTATTGATCTATATGAAGTAATTTCCTGTACCGTCATATTGCCGCACTTCGTGTGCACTTTGGGACCATTCCTGAAATATTTATTCGGAAGAAATAACATTTAAAATGACGAAAAGATATAATATTTATTCGGTCAATTCTAAAGTATGTACTCTTTTAAATATAATGGTGGCCTCTTCAAGTGTGAAATGGAAGAACCCGAATTCTAATCGCGTAATATTTCTTACTAAATAGTATGTCAAATTCGGATTGTTTTACCAACTAGTCACATATTAGCGGATGACCCAATTGTACAAAACTTGACACATGAGTAGACCTAGATTAAAACATAACACACTTTTCATACCATTAAATAACGCTTATATAAAATAAAACACTTTTCTAAAAGTATACTTACTTACTACAAAAAATGATAAAGACAAAAAGGTCACTGCCATCTTTTATTCAAGTCACATTAAGTAAGTCGATTTGCAATCTGCGGTACAAACGTTAGCAACTGCTTCCCCTCACAGCATCGCAAGCTGTTACATAAGCTATGCTATTAAACAAACTGTCGCCTTTCAAGCTATTTTTGTTCCAACTTAAGATAAAATGGCTCCCTTGGGATGATTTCGATTGCCTTTTGTTGTCAACAAGATGTATTGCTTACTAGATATGCGATTACGTCGTTGGAGCACCACTAATTCATAATTACGAGTGTAATTGATTTCTAATAATTCGGCATTGAATTAATGCCAATCTATCATTTTGACACTTACTTGTAGAGAATTAATTTTATTTTGACAATTATTATTAATCGATCTTAATTCGATTCTATTTAGATATCAATGTTGTTCGTAAGGATTAAGTCTGTTTTGTAATGATGCAGTAGATACTTATAATTGGGAATTGATTTGGGCATCCCATGTGAATAGGCACCTCTACAAGATATTTTTTTATTATTTTATCTATTTATTCTTGCTATTCACAAAGTTTTTTTAAGCTAGTTTTTACAATGCTTACAATTTTGAGCTAACTTTTTGAGGGACTGGTGCCTGATATATCTAAGTATGTATAACAACCTGTATTACAGTTCACCAGGACCCTCACGTGGCTAGTATGCTAGAAATAATTATTAAATTTTGAAATGCACTTATAAAATTAAAACGAAAAACAGCTAAGTATTACGTACACAATTAATATCGCAATCTATGCCACCGAACTGCTATAATTTTCAAAGCCCGTAAAAAAATGGAATGTCCAGTAAGTTTAATTCCACGCAGTTAAACATTCGTGTTGTTTCGTATCCAACCATCCAGTATTTCATCTTTATAGTCCTTTTAGACTAAAAACACGTGGCTAAACCGAATAAAAAAAATCACTTCGTGCCGCAAATCCAGTAATTGGATCCCCGCCAAGCGTCTACTCTCATGAAAATGAGTCGTAAACTTAAGAAAATTTTCGCTTGATGGGTAATATATTTTTACGCTCAATCCTTATTAGGGAAAGATCCTCGAGTCATGTCTTCATATCGGTCTGTCAGGAATGTTTGGTGGCTCCCTTCGTTGGAATCAGTGAACCAAAAAATAAGGAATAATTCAATATTTGCTAGCTTTAGTGTGACAACGTTTTTGCGATAAGGTGGTTTATTCAATTTGTTATGAGATAAACATTGTGGACGAACCTTTATTTGGTCGGGAAAAATAGCTAGCCTGACTTTTTTTGTGGTGAGAAATCGTCAATAAACTGCCCCCGGAGTCTGGGTGAGAGAGCGGATCAGAATTTTATTGACTTAAACCCACTAGTGTTCTTTCAGCTGCCATTATCATTCTAGGGTTACGGTAACTCTTTTGATCATTGTCACAGCCCTTGCAGGTCTACTGATATACTGATACTGTGCCCCACTGGTCCTACTGATACTGTGCCAAGTCCGTTTGTTGACATATCTTTCAGAAACACAACGCACCGTAGACTCCGGCTTGGTAGCTATCAATAGGCCACTTAAACTAACATGGTTTTTTAATTTTACTGATAATGTAAACCTACATGTGTCATCTTTAAATATAGGTATTAAATGGTTGCCTTTGGAGCGGGAGATAATGTCAGACTCGTACTGACTAAAAAACCCATCCCGTTCCTTCAAGCCTTCATACCGGGGCTCGAGCGCCCTTTCGGATAACATGGAAAAATCGCCGAATGCAATAAGGCCGCCCAATATGTGTATTTTAGGTATTATATTACATTATTTTTAAGCTATTGCATAGCTTCTATCGCGGACCTTGAGCGTGGAGACCGAATCCAGAAATTCCGTAACGAAAATAACCTAACATCCCCACTCGTTTGTTTTCTTATCGGTCACCACGCTCAAAAAGTGTAACTTCAATTAATATCAAAGAAAAAATACTGCATAAATAAAATAAATAAATAATTATAATTGCATAAGTTGATAAAAAATGCTATGCAATAGCTTTACCGCGGCAGTCCTCGAGTGCCACACGTCTTTTTAGGGTTCCGTAGCCAAATGGCAAAAAACGGAACCCTTATAGATTCGTCATGTCTGTCTGTCTGTCTGTCTGTCGGTCTGTCTGTCTGTCTGTCTGTCTGTCTGTCTGTCTGTCTGTTTGTCTGTCCGTCCGTATGTCACAGCCACTTTTTTCCGAAACTATAAGATCTATACTGTTGAAACTTTGTAAGTAGATGTATTCTGTGAACCGCATTAAGATTTTCACACAAAAATAGAAAAAAAGCAATAAATTTTGGGGGTCCCTATACATAGAACTGAAACTCAAAAAAATATTTTTCATCAAACCCATGCGTGTGGGGTATCTATGGATAGGTCTTCAAAAATGATACTGAGGTTTCTAATATTTTTTTTTTCTAAACTGAATAGTTTGCGCGAGAGACACTTCCAAAGTGGTAAAATGTGTGTCCCCCCCCCTCTAACTTCCAAGATAAGAGAATGATAAAACTAAAAAAAATATATGATGTACATTACTATAAAAACTACCAACGAAAATTGGTTTGAACGAAATCCAGTAAGTAGTTTTTTTTTAATGCGTCATAAACTGAAAAAAATACACTATTATTAAAACATCGATCAAAGTTACAACACATTACAAGAACTTTTATATTATGCTACTTGCTGCTATGGAACCCTTCATTGGCGAGTCCGACTCGCACTTGGCCGGTTTTTTTTAAAGGAGATGTGTTTATTGGGTAAAATTTACATAATATGTACAAAAAAAAACTTAAATTATTTATCCTAAAACGTAAATAAATACCTAACGTACATAATTATGTATCGTTTTGTATATTTAATAAGTACATAAAAGGTGTTTATCTATCTATTGCGGTATGGTTTCCGCATTTAACCCTTTGTGGCCCATTGTGTGTGGTCCACCAAGGAATAAATGTGGAAACCAGACAAAAGGTAAAGGTAAATATAAAATAATAATAATCCTGACACTTACATCTGTTTCTGCTCGAATATAATGAAACTTATAATTTTCTTCAAGAACTTACGCTTAAGACACTCAATAAAATTATACTTGAGTGATTATTGTAAAAAGCCGGACTTACTAAGCCCATGACAGTAGGTTCGTTGCCAATAGCAACTCACAAATTCTAAATAAACCAGTTGCCTTTGAATAATTTCCTCAAACAATACGAAGAAAATAACAAAGATTTCTTTTGTTGGCACTAGTCTTTGATGTACCTGTAACATTAATGCCTTGAGTATGTTTATTTATTTGTTTTATCAATCCCGGTTATTTATATTTGTATTATTTTGTGTGACAATAATAGTATTATGTTATTACAAGGTCATCAACCCTATTTTTGAATATGTAGAAACATTTTATTAGAAAGTATTTTTGGTTGTTTTTGTCCTTTGCTTAATATTAGGTGTGTTTCTGTTATATTATGTGAGGCGTGTGCTCCTAAGTAAGGCTAAAAGAAAGCTAACTGTAATCATACTAGGGATTTTAGTAAAGTGCTGACAAGGAGGTCTAACTAATTAAATATGTACATACTATCTACAATTAACATAGTGTGATGACGATGTTTGTGTACATTATAGAATTAAGATTTATACAATACCTAAATCCGCATGCGTGATGAAATCTGCACGATATTAAAAACGACCTTAGGTATTAGATACTCGCGTTCTTGAGAAACAGGACCTTGACAGACGGATAGACGGACAGAATAACGGACAAAAAGGCGGACAACAAAGTGATCCTATAAAGGTAGCCACACACACTAGGGTATACCTGACAAGTTTGCCTGTACAGTTATACCCGTCAGGAAGGTTTGTATGGAAACCTGAACAGTTGTGTAACATACACGCTCCGGTTTACCTGAAAAACTTAACTGTACAGGCAAACCTGTCAGGTATCCATTTTTTGTTGTTTTTTTTTTTTTTGTGCACCTGCCATGTTTTCTCTTCACCACCCTAGGTTGACTGGTAGAGAATGCCGAAGGCATTTAGTCCGCCTTTGTACCTGTGCGTTGCATAAAGTTCTAATAAATAAATAAATAAGAATACCCTAGCGTACATGGCTACCTGATGAGTTCTGCTTTTGCCGACTGACTAACTGTATTTAGTCGTCAATTCTATATTCAAAAATATTTACTATTCAATCATTTATATATTCAAAGTTTATGTATGTTTTATATGCTGCATAAAAGTAAGACACTCTTCGTCACTCATGTTGCAAAACAATGACAGTTTCACTAAAAAGATTCTTAGTAAATCAATACCAAATTGGTAGCACTGAGCGGGATGGTACGGACAGAATTCCACTTTATGTCGTCTATAACTTGTGGGTATCGAAACAACACCTGGGCTCCGGCATACATCATAATAACGTTATAGTTATGTGCGAAGGTATATGGCGTCGTGTGTATACGTACGTTATGTTTGGAAGCAGGTATTATTTAAGAGGTACCTACTAGGTAGACTTATCTTAGAAATCGATACTTTCGATAAAGAACACCGTAACCGACTTTTTTTTCCACAAGTAAATGTAATATAAAAATTGTAAATTAATTTATGATTATATCGTTCTAAAACTTGTGATTCATACATTGGAGTATGACAATAGAGCCTTTTTTAACAGACCAATATATACAAGGTGTAAGGCACCAATAGACGAAACAGAACAACCTTCCACAAAAATATTTTTCAGGAAACGAAAAAAAAAGTCGACTTCTCCATACAAACAGTCCAATCAAGTTTAAAATTTTCTATGGTGATGCGGATTTTTTTTTTCGTTTCCTGAAAAAAAAAATGGAAGTTGTTCAGTTACTAGCTGACCTGGCGAACTTCATACCGCTTAACTGTCAAAGAATGTAGCGATTGCCTTTTTGCTAAACTTATTGACAGAATTATTGAGTGACTGAGATTAATGTATTTGACAGTGGCTCTCATTTTTCGATGTATTTGGATATTGTTTTATTTATTTTTATTAAGTGATTTTTCTCTGACATTTTAATATTAATAAGATAATAACTATAATCACTATTCTGGGTAGAGACAAATCTAATAAAGCAAAGATCATTAAAATTGGCTAAACTATTGTTGAGTTATAAATGGTGTTCTAAAAAGACTTTGTTTTATGTTTTGATTGTCATAATTACTTTTTAATCAATAAAGAAAAAACATCATCCTGCAAAAATTGTTTAATATGTTTTGATGATGTTTTTCCAGAAAAGGATCGAAATGTTCACATTTTCAGTCTTCGAATTTGTTGAATCACATTTTTGACGTCGTCATTTGTTTCTTATTATTATGATAAAGTTCCAAGTATGGTTTAAGGTTTTTGCATAATAAATCGACAAAACTCCCAAAAAATAAACGAAAAGAAAACAGGAAAATACAGTAAGCGGATACTCAGCAAAAAAAAAAGTTTTATAATAATAAACAGATTTTTATAAATGTAGATGGAAAATGTTTTTCCTTTTTGAGACTTTTGATCGAATAAAAAAAAGGAATGGAACAAAATATATCAGGAATAGAGAAGCCCAACTGCGCGTTTTACTGGATTTAAAAATAATATGCTATTTATAATAATAATAATATCTATAAAATATTTATTTTTATTATTACTAGGCTCGTGTAACCACTATTTCACCTGATAGTGAGCGACGATGTGTTAATACAATGGAGCATGCTTGCCTAAAAGACCTTTTTTATGGTGGTAAAAAATCATCCAATGACAACCCCCGCTCTTGGGCGGAGTGGGAGATAGTGACTCTTACTGACTAAAAATCCCATCTCGTTCCTTCTAGCCTTCATACCGGGGCTAGAGTTCCCTTTCGGATAACCCTGGCCCCAGTAGGCTTCGACCCGGCTAGGTCCCTGCTGTTGCTGACAACTCCTTGAGGCGCGCGGGAACAGTGCGCGCCGTCGACGACTTGGGCTTGGTCCAGACACCGGACAGTTACCGGACAGGCAGACAGCGAGCTACCCATTGCCTACGGTTGCCGGGAATCGGGATCAGAATCCCGGCGGCGGCGGCGAGAACGCCGTTGCCTGATGCGTTCGGCCTCCTCCTTTGCGAGCATTACTGGCACGGCAATGCTCGCAAAGGAGGAGGCCGCCCAAGCAGAGCACACCTAGACTGTGTGCTCCACCGTGTGCTTAAAAGACCTAGAAATAACATATTCACTGTTGTCTTAAAGCTGTCAGGAAACGCAGGCACCGTTATGGAAATCCACTCCTTAGCTGTACGTGCAATAAATGTGTTCCCAGAACATTTAGTACAATGTTCATTATGTATCGGTGGCGCACCGCCGTACATCCAGTGGTCCGATGAAAAAAAAATTGGGGAAGTGCGAGTCGGACTCGCGTCGACGGATGGACCGACAACAAAGTGATCCTATAAGAGTACCTACCAATGCTAACAACATATTATAATGACGACAGTAAACTTCAGAAGCGCCTGACATAATCTGTAGAATTTGCGAAGCTATTGAAGTACTCGTGCAACACCCAGTCGTTAATTAGGCGAAGAACTTACACTTCACACTTCCGGCTTTATGTGTTACTACGGAATTCCGGATGCGGAATTCTCAGCAAGCTTCAAGAAGTTTACGGAATATTTAATTGAGAAAATGAAGACGAAAATATGACGGCTTTTTTGTTTATAGTAAGTAACTTAACCGTAGATACGTCACTAGGCTGTGCTTTATCATGCAAAAAAATCCTTAAATTAACCAATGAATTTTCTAACATCTGTATTGTAATTCATTTCGACTACTTATTTCGAGTTCGACTTAGCTCCTTTCAAAAACATTTACAGTGGATTGTTTTATTGAAAAAAAAAGTTGTCCTTATTCCAGAAATTACCTATATTGTGGGGACGTTTGTAAACATGTAAAGTCACATACACAAGACATAGAATTCGAACAACTACCCACAGACCCAATCGATCCCACGACACGCAGCGCAGCAGCTAATCACTCAACCACTGCGCCAACCGCACCGTCAACAATAGAACTTACAATATGAGAATAAATATTGTAAGTTCTATTGAAAGAAACTCTAAGGTTGAAGATCTTAATTTAATCAAGTGACAGGCACGATTGACGGTTACGCGGGGATCGTTCGGTCCATGGCCCTCTACGGGGCGCCGGTGTGGGCGCCGTCGCTGAAAAAGCAACCGGCGGCCATACTGAACGCCTGCCAGAGGGTCATGGCGATAAGGATGGTGCGGGGATACTGCACGGTCTCCCGCGAAGCGGCGAGCCTTCTGGCTGGCCTACCACCGTGGGATCTGGAGGCAACAGTCCTTGCACACATGCACGATATGCGCGTGGAGATGCAACGCCGGGGTGAAAGTCCACTGCCGCGACAGGTCACGGCATGGCGGACAGAGCTCCGGCGGGATCTCATGGTGAAATGGCGTCAGCGACTATCGCAACCCAGTGCTGGGCACGCCACAATCATGGCGGTAAGTCCCCTCTTTGAGGCGTGGCTGGAAAGGCCTCACGGCGTCCTTACCTTCCGCATGACGCAGGTCCTCACCGGACATGGTTCGTTCGGGAGTTTCCTGCACCGGATTCATGCGGAAGTGACGCCCGGGTGTCGCCATTGTGCGGAACGCCCGGAGGACACGGTGGAGCACACAGTCGAGGTGTGCCCTGCTTGGGCGGAGCATCGCCGTGCCCTCGTGGGGGCGATCGGCGGCGGAGACCTCTCGCGACGGGCCTTGGTTGAGGCCATGGTCCGGAGCGAGGAGGAGTGGCAGGCGGTCGCCGACTTCTGCGAAGCAGTAATGCTTGCAAAGGAGGAGGCCGAACGCATCAGGCAACGGCGTTATCGCCGCCGCCGCCGTCGCCGGGATTCTGATCCCGATTTCCGGCCAACGTAGACGCGGGCTTGCGGACAGTGAGCAATGGGTAGCTCGCTGTCCGGCCGTCCGGTAACTGTCCGGACCAAGCCCAAGTCGTCGACGGCGCGCACTGTTCCCGCGCGCCTCAAGGAGTTGTCAGCAACAGCAGGGACCCAGCCGGGTCGAAGCCTACTGGGGCCAGGGTTATCCGAAAGGGCGCTCGAGCCCCGGTATGAAGACTAGAAGGAATGGGGTGGGTCTTTTAGTCAGTAAGAGTCTGACACTATCTCCCGCTCCGCCCAAGGGCGGGGGATGTCAATGCATGATTTTTCCCACCATAAAAAAAAAAAAAAAAAAAAAAAAAGGCACGATTGACGGTTAATTAAAATTATCTGAACAAAACCATACAAACATGTAAGTGCCTAAATACTCTCGAGAACTTTAGCAACTAAATTAAAAAATATATCAAAACTTTACGTTTACACCTCAAATAAATTATTTAAATCTTACCAGAGCTCGCCGAAATCCGTAACTCCCGGCTTAATTACAAGATTTAAAGTTTTATACGTCTGAGAATGTTTACTACCTCAAGATGTAGAAAACAATTTCAGAGGTATAAAACAGTTGTACATACAAACTGCAACTGATTAAAGTAGCTGCAAAGAACTATTGTCCAAAGTAGTCTTAAATTGGTTTAGATCCGACTCCACTGTTCTTAAGAGATAATGGCTTAAGTATCTTATTCCTTTGAGTGCGTCACAATTGCCCGAAGTTTTACTATTTCTAAGAACGTTTGCTTAAAGAGCTCTTGCTGGAACGAACGATTGCCCGAAGATAGTTCACCAATATGTTCGTTTGCCCAAAAACGGATGGAAGTACGAAAAATTTTCTCGAAATAATATGACCGCCTGAAGCTGCGGTGGCCGAGTAGTACCAGCCCTGACTTCGAGTTGTTGGTCGCGGTTTCGAACTCACCCAGGCGCATTACTTTGTATAATTTATTTCATTACCACTGCTCTCAAAAAACGGTGAAGGAAAACATCGTGAGGAAACCGGCATGTCCTAGAACCAAAAATTCGAAGACATATGAAATTCACCAACACGCACTGGGCCCGCGTGTTGGATTACCGCTATTCTCTCTCCTAGAGAGGAGGCTTAAGTCCCAATAGTGGGAACATTAAAAAGGCTGGTGATGATGACCTCCTGAATGTGTATTAGAATGAAGAATTGGTGGTGGAATAAACAAAACCCCGAATCTGTATAGAAAAGGCAAAGTTCTGACTTACTCACCGACTCATCAATGCCCAGCCTAAACTCTAAGAGCCATTATTTTACCGGACACCATGGCGGTGTAACCACTGTACACCACAACACACTATAAGACATCGAAGTCGCCTCATCACACTAAGACAGTATCAAAATGGATCAAGAGGGGGCGTCACCGGCAGCGCTACTGGCTTCCGAGTGAGTGAGACACCATACAAATACAACTCTTTATGTAGTGTCTATAGTATATACATAGTCTATATAGTGGTGGTGCGACCAACGTGACGGCGCGACCAATAACATTGCTAACAGCTGCTCGTGCCGCCAAATCTGACACCAGTACCTCTAGCCAAGTTGATAATCTGCAATCGTTAATGCTAGTAGAAAACTTCAAATGTACGGGAATTATGATTGTCATCTCAACGCTCAGTCACGTGGGCAGAACAAAAGAATCAGGGTCGTGGCCAACTCGAAGCGTTCGACGCAAGAGTAATGGTTGTAACTTGGCTAGGGGGGCAGGTGAGTAACTCTCTATATAGTATAAATTTTATTGATAATGGAGACTGGTTGCGCCGCCATGATATCCCTGTAAAATATAGCCGTTTTAGAACGTCGAAATTTTGCACAGTGATTGCTTTTATGAAGTATGCAAAGATTAAGAAAAGACATTTTGAAATTCAACCCTTAAATGAATCAAAAAGGAGTTCAAAGTTGGTATCAAGAAACCAATTTTTACGCAAGCGAAGCCGTTTTCAGAAGCTAGTCAGAAATAATATAGGTAGTTTAGATATCTTATTCTTTAAAAATGCTAAAAAAACCATTCGCATTTTTTTCTCATGAGAACCACTCAGTACTTTTACTACGCAATTTAATAAACTTTTGATCTTCGTTTTTCATTATGAACTCTTTAAAAATCTATTAAGCGACGATTAGGTGGTTGTTAAATTTTTAAACTTTATAGGTACTTTAATTTTATATTGTGGCTCTTCGTTTAGAATTAAATTTATGTCAGACGTCAGCTTTTTTCAATTCAAAAGCAATTACTTAGAAAATAATTTTAAGTTTTATAAACATAATCCGATCTTTGTCAGGGTTGACAGATTTGAGAAATTACTCCTACGAGTATATTTTTAAGCATTAACTTCAACTCCACTCCAGCAATCTTCCATTTAAAACAGTTACAGCTTGCCATTCATTGACATTAACGTGGAATTTTATCCCTTAAATTTCCATGGCGTCTGATTGTAGCCAGTTAGGTTCAAAAAGACTCTAATGGCAGGTTTACAAAGTGCGAGCTAACGTACCAGCCAGCCTGATGAATAGCTGCATGGCAGTAACTCGTACTGTTTTGTATCATCATCATCATAATTTCCCCCAAGTGTCGCCACAATGGACGATCTTGTGCGAGTTGCACAGTAGCTCGCATCCGAGTTAATTCAACATTTTTTGTTTTCACTTGCTTGCTCGCCTGGCAGCAAGTCGTACATGGCAGCAACTTGGCCGTCGCTCGCATCGTTTGGACGCGTTCGGCCGTAGCTCACCAGTGCCAGTCGGACAGAGAGTGGACATCGCGACGCGATATACTTGTTAGTATTGTTGACGAACATTGTGAAAACAGCTACGGTGAGCGGAGCTACTGGCATACGACTTGGCAATACAAGTAGCTGCTTACTGTTTAGTCAGAATCTTGCATTGTGTAAACCAGCCATAGTGTAGCCGCACGTGGGCTACATGCCTCAGCCACATAATATATGACAGGTGGCCAAGAGAAGCTAGAAGTGTCCACAAAGGAAACTGAAGCGCACGACTCCCACTTTTGGCCGTTGGCTGCTACTTTTCTTAACCCATACGTGCAGTATCGTAATGGACGAAGAAGGTTTTAACGCGCGAGTGGTGGGTGACGGAGTTTTGTATCAGCGTTCAGAGGCCGCTTTGGGCCACAAGAAGAGAACAGTGGTGATTCGTAGTATGTGGCGGCCATCGGCGCAAACGTGCGTGGCGAATCCATATAAAATGTATGAAACCTACAGGAAATAGGCCGTGTGCGGCGATCCTTAATCGTTATAATATATACCGTTAAATTTTGATCGTTTTAATCCCATGGAGGGTTGAACCGGTACATGAAACACTATCGATTTGTAAAGATAAGGAAAGTAGTAGTAACGAAAGCAGTAGTCGGCGTTGCGTACTAATTACCTACAAGTCATTGAACTCGCTTAGCTGACGTTTTCTTAAAGAAATTAATTTCGTACTTGCGTAAATTAATATGAGTTTAAAAAAAAAGTTCTTTATTTTTTAATTTTATGTTTACAAATCGATAGTGTTTCATGTACCGGATCGACTCTCCATGGGATTAAAACGATCAAAATTTAACGGGGTATAGGTCTAAATATTGTCCAGTGAATCTTATTTTGTGTGGGACGTATCACAATAACACGTATTCAGGGCAACGAGAAGGACCTACCTAACTATGCGGCTTCACTATTTTTTGATCCCGCGATGACCCTTATAGTGACAATAATAAAAAACCCCAGCAGCCCACTACGTAAGTTACCGGAGCAATAATCACCGTCCTGACGGTATCCCAATTTATTTGGGTTCAGCCCGATATTTTTTTTTCTTATATATGCGAAATATGAATATAGTTTGTTCAGAATTAGTAAATGAGGATAACAGTAGGAGAACTAAGGTTGCCGACATATCATGAAGAATCGCCAAACTTAAGTGGCAATGGACAGGGCACATTGCTTGGAGTACACCGATGACCTGGTGAGGGTTGCGGGAATCTGATGGATGGGAATAATAATAATAATAAAGAAATAATAATAATAACCATTTATTTTCAGGCATCGGAGGCCCATAGAAAAAATACATAAAATAATCTTATCCAAATCCAAATCCAAACTAATATTATAAATGCGAAAGTAACTCTGTCTGTCTGTCTGTCTGTCTTTGCTTCACGCCTAAACTACTGAACCGATTTGCGTGAAATTTGGTACAGACATAGTTTGGAACTTGAGAAAGGACATAGGATAGTTAGTATTACAAAAAATAAAATTAATTCCGGACATACAGCGCCATCTATTGGTCAAGAGTCGGCATCAATTCAGGGAACTATGTGGGTAAAACCAAAAATCTGCCGGAAGTCACTATTCCTCGCGAACGAAGTCGCGGGCAATCCAAACTAATATTATAAATGCGAAAGTAACTCTGTCTGTCTGTCTGTCTGTCTTTGCTTCACGCCTAAACTACTGAACCGATTTGCGTGAAATTTGGTACAGACATAGTTTGGAACTTGAGAAAGGACATAGGATAGTTAGTATTACAAAAAATAAAATTAATTCCGGACATACAGCGCCATCTATTGGTCAAGAGTCGGCATCAATTCAGGGAACTATGTGGGTAAAACCAAAAATCTGCCGGAAGTCACTATTCCTCGCGAACGAAGTCGCGGGCAAAAGCTAGTAAATTAATAAACTAATACATATCATAACAACAAAACTACACACTATGCTATGGTGACACTTGGGGGAGGCCTATTTCCAACAGTGGACAAACAGTGGATAATGATGATGGCACACGTGAACTGTGTAAGTGCTGTTAACAGTACCGACCAATCAAGGGTGTATTCATAATTTAACGGGTCTCACAGAAAATCGGATAGATTATAAAACTTTGCAGTAATATTTTAGGTGTCTTCAAGGCTAGAGTGAATAGGCTCTTAATAAACTTGTGCGCTTCACCATCAATGATTGCATCTCTGCTTACCATCAGGTGGGATCACACTCAAAACTAATTTGTATCAATTAAAAAGTATACAAATCTGACAATCGTTGACTATTTCTCGGCTCAAATGAGTAGAATACGAATATTCTTATGTTCACCACTTTTCAGCTCACAATTCGAAACTTATTATACAAACACTTACGGTGTTTACAATGGCCCAGTGTCAAACTTCAACGGTATATTTTATGTTTATTTATTTTTTGTGTTTATAGTTTAATAACTTTTTTTTTAATTTTCTCTTAATTACTGTAATTGTAAAGCCATATTCCTGGTTGATTTGTTATTATCATAACACGACAATTGAATTTATCTGCTACCTCACACGACACCCAAGGGGTGACGTAGGTTTATAATGAAATGAAAATGAAAGGCATTAATTCTGGGATCTCGATACTACTGGGATCCATTATCTCAGAAAATGTATTAATTTAATTACTGTACATTAAAACGTCACGCCAAATGAATCATATAAAAGGATATAACATATAATTTTAATGAAAAAGTGGTAGACAGCTTTTGATCTCTCGGTTTTGCTAAATATGTCAATATAAATGTGGTATAAACTAGTGCTTGACTACGATCCCACCTGATGATAAGCAGTGATACAATCGTTGATAGTGAGGTGCACTGGCTTATTCAAAATGTTTGATTAATACAAGAGAAGTTGACAAAATATTAAACGCAAGGTTTTTCTGAAGGGTTGCTGATTGAGTTTTAAAGATTTAGCTACGTTTAAATAGATATGTTCCGTTTTAATACCACTCATCTAATACCACTGGTATTTGTTTGAACCAGTGTTAATTATCTATTCCGAATGGATACCATTGCTCCAACTTTTAGTATTTAAAAGAAATTCAAGGATCTGAATTACAGTCGACCAAAATGCTTTGTATAGGATCTTTAACTGAAATAAAATCCAAAAAAAAATATCTATTTAAGAAATGTCTAGTTTAATAATAAATTGTGTACCAAATAACAACAAGCCACCATTTTTTTATGCAAATCAAGGTTTTTGTTTTCCCCCAAGATATTGAGGGTTGATTATAGCTTCCTCAGACAATGATTTGTTAGTGAAAGTTTTTGTATATTACGATCGTATAAAAATATTAGAAAACCAAAATTTTATTTGGTTTAACTTGAGCTGACTGTACTAAATTCAAGTCACTGGTATGGTTTCATACATTAAATTAAATATTTAAAAGAGTGGTCTCCGTTCAGAATACGTAATAAAATTGCGTTCAAACAAGTACCAGTGGTAATAGATGAGTGGTTTTAAAATGGAATAAATCTTTAAATATTTCCAAAAATTGAAGAAACACTGATTTGTAACCAAAACTTGCCGATAAGTCTTGTAAATCTACACTACTAATATAATGAAGTAAAGTTTGTTTTTTGTTTTTTCTCTAGAAGTACTGGGCCGATTGCTAAAATTTTTTCACCGATAGAAAGCTGCTGTATTCTTGTGTGACATAGTTATATTTTATGTATGTGGGCGAAGCCGTGGGCAAAAGCTAGCTAAATATAAAGATTTGGGGTACATACTACTTAAATGCTTTTGATAGCATCAAAAATGTAACTCCTTTAAGTTTTATATTGCTTTCAAGACAGCTTAGTCTTCGGCCAACTGAAAGAAAGAAAGAAGAAAAAAAAACTATTTTATTTGGCTTACCCTGAAACCTGAAATTACTCACATTTAAAATCTAGAAAGGTGACTGACAAAATTCTATCTTAACTCTTCGCAAGTCTAGCTTTACATGTAATTGTGTAAAGCTAGAGCTTGTGTGCTTTTCATGTATGCAAATAATCCTTTTTGTGGGAGGTACAGTTAGCTTGTGTAGACTAATTGTAGTATAATGCAGACGCCATCATATGTGTAAATATGATGGCGTCTGCATTATACTATTCGAACGAATTTAACTCACAATCAGCTGTTCTAGTAAATACCTAATAGCACTCCTTAGTACCATTGTTGATAATATTTTTTAAGTAAGTGGTAAACTTTGCTACATATAATATTAGTGAATAATTTACCAGATAAAAGTTCGTTACAATAAACGGGTTTAAGTTATCATATTAATGAAAAGAAACTTCGAATAGTTTAGATATAATGATTGGCCTAATGGTTGAAGTTAGATTATAAATTAGGCAATTTGTCAAATAATAAATATTATGAGAACAAACTTTAGGTGTCCATATTTTAGCACAGATTGCTTAAATTGCTTCTTGCAATAAGCCAACACCGATTTCTTCATTTATATATAGCTGTTGATTAATTTACAGTCTTCAAAATAAGTTTTGTGAAATTGATGAATTCTTCAACATTAACATTCTGTCATAGCTACATTCCCGAATTAGTTATACAAAGATGTAAGTCTAATTTACTTCTTCTGCTTCTTTTCGTGTCGATGCTCTCAATTTAATTTTTTTATGACCAATATTTGGCAAACAGCTCTATTGTTGGTCTCGTATAGATCCTGAAAACTGCAGGTAGTTGTGCAGAATGGGCAGCATAGCAAGTGTTCTCCTGAGGAGAGACTCCACACTGGTACTGCGTTAGAGATGGGTCGAGAAAGCTCCATTTGGCCGGATTGTTTTTGTAGCGGCCTACCTGGGTTCGCAGCCGATTTAGAGATTTCCAAATTGGCCACTGTAGTTCGCGTCCAGGCGGAATATGTTCCGATGGGGTAATGGAAAGTAGAGGAGTTACTTGTAGTACAAATTACTTCAGAAATATTACACAATTATAAAATAACTGAGTTGTTGTTTCAAATGAAAAATTTGCATATAATTATAAGATTGAAATCAAGTTTGGGATTCTAAAAACATCACCGTGAAAATAATCTTCGAATAGTTACTGTTACATCTGAGATATTTTAACACAGCAACAAAACTTGCAGACTTTTCACATATAATATATAATATAATTAAAAGCACTTGC
This sequence comes from Mythimna albipuncta, assembly GCA_929112965.1. NCBI lineage: Eukaryota > Metazoa > Arthropoda > Insecta > Lepidoptera > Noctuidae > Mythimna > Mythimna albipuncta. The sequence goes on from OV815973.1 coordinate 9,394,345, forward strand.
TGATATGTCAATCAAAATACAAATCAAACTAACTAACAAACATAAACATTTACGAATACAGGTCCTAAAACCTAACTCAATCAAACTATTAACATAGCCCCAAATATTGAAAGCATATCGATTAACCTCAAACTAACTCTTTGAAATACAAACGCAAAATTGATACAAGTTGGTACGCCCCAGCATCAGTTTTCGACCAAGTTAGATTAGATATGGGGAGCTCAACACGTCGAAACTTGGCTCTAAACACTAATGGGTAGCATCATGTAACACACCTAGTGTGAGCCGAAAATTCGGAATCAGGAGGGGATTTATTGTGTGTGGGTACCTATGTAGTAAGGCAGTAATGTTCAGTGCTAACAAGGGTACCCTCACTGGCTCATGCTTTATACCCATAATAGTTTTTGCCCGCAGCTTCGCCCGCATACATAAAATATAGCCTATGTCACTCAGGAATAAAACAGCTTTCCATCGGTGAAAAATTTTTTCCAGTCGGACCAGTACTTTCAGAGATTACCTCCTACAAACAAAAAAAAAACAAACTGGTATAGTTTGTAATATTAGCGAAGATAAATTTGTTAAATTCTCTAAACACATTCTAGGGAGTCAAAAATAAAAACCATGAAATTAATAATTTTGTCATCAATCATTGAAATCACCTTGAAAATCTGGCATATATAATTAATGCTTTTTTTGAGATGGGAATTCATCATTTAACTTCTCCCGCTCTTGGTGGACGAGAGGAGTTTCAGGACTTCACTGATTAAAACCCAGTTGTATTCATTAGTTGCTTTTTGCGTTATAGGGCCGTGGTGACTCTTCCGAACAATCACGCAGATAGAATTAATGCGGAGGTAAATTTTTCAAAATCTATCTATATTTCAAAATGTCCGTTGGGGCGATCTTTGTGTGTGATGTCCAAATCTTTGAAAACCAGGCTACTAAAAGAAATAGTACGTCTAATGATTATTTTGGAATAAAACACGCTATTTTTTTTTTGCAATTTTTAAAACTCACTTAACTTTATCTTAACAGGATAAAACCATTTCCATAAATCTGATGGCTGTAAAATTAGCATTTCGGAACTGTAACCTGTTATTTAATTAAAGCCTCTCCCAATTTCATATCTATTGTGTCTGCGGCTTCAACTTTAGAACTGATGTACTTAAGTACAAGACTTTGTACTCGAGTACAAGACTTTGTTCACGAGTACAAGGACTTCGATACTTTGATGTGATCGTGACCCCGAAGTCAGTGGATTGTTCAAGACTTCTGTTTGGATTTTAATGGCTCTCCAATTATTTTATTTACTCTCTTAATCTGTGTGAACTTTTCCAAAGTAATTGTTTGTCATCTTGGAAAATTATGAAACTTGAGTTTTTTTTTTTAAACAGCTTTGTTTATTGTTACTTTTGTTGAGTGTTAATTGTACCAGTTTGTTATGCTTTCACGTTTCAATAAATGGTTGAACAATTTCTGTTTCAGTTTCTAGAATTTTATTTATTATTTTAAACTTTATTGTACACTTTATTGTAATGTGGACAGGATAAACGTTTACAAAAACAAAGTGTACAAAAGGCGGTGTTATTGCACAGGGCAATCTTTTACTGACAACCTTTGGATGGACTGAAAAAAAAAAGATAGATTAGGACGGTCAGTGTACAAAAAAAAAACATAAATAATATTATAAAAAAACCCTTACACACAATATCAAAAAGTGCATACTAATAAATAGCAAATACAAATTATACCCAGTGATGCTACATTTAAATTAAAATAAATTTTAATTATAAATACTTTTATACTAAAACATGAACAAGTGTTAACTAAAACATAAACAAAAACACAACAAACATTTAGGCCCCTCCATAAAGCTAGCATCCGGTTATGTTTCCAGAAGACTATTGAAGATTTTTAATCCATTTTTAATTTAAGATTATAGTTTTTCTGAACAATCTCAGACATATCCATATCATTACCTATACCTATTATAATCTAGGTGCTTCCTAAAATCACAAAATCCGGATCCTCTGCGCGGCTTTCCAACAAAAGCAATACTGGCCACGGTACGGTCGAGCAACACACAAACGGGCCCTGAACTGTCCCATTCACAACAGCTGGTACACTTATCTATATACATAGGGTACGTAGATACTCGGACTCGTAACCTCTTAATGTGGCCTACGTTTCAAATATTTTGTGGTGTGGTTGGATGTTACAACATTTTGTCGTCTTTTTTTTTTAATAAAACAAATAAAGTTGTGTAGAGGATTTTGTCACATAACATAGTATACTACAATACTATGTTATGTGACCATACATACTCGTAAGGATACTACAATCGTAATGACACACGGTGGAGCATACAGTGGAGGTATGCTCAGTTTGGGCTAAGCATCGCCGTGTCCTCATGGGGGCGATCGGTGGCAGTGACCTCTCGCACTGGGCTCTGGTACAAATCATGACCCGGATCGAGGAGGAATGGCAGGCGGTTGCCTAGTAGCGTAGGAAGCGGCGCCATTATGCTCCAGCCGTTGTGTTCCGATTTCCAGCCGCCAGATTTCCTGGCAGAAGTCATTATGATGATTTTTTACCTGAAAAAAAGTGTGTGACAGAAACAATAATTTAACGTGAGTATCGTAAAACTTAATCAAAAATTAAAACTTAAAAAATAAAAAAATGAAACAAAAAGAAAATCTTTGCTACAAAACATTTCAAAACAGTACTTCAAAGTCACTTGAGCCAGAGTGAAGCCCACCTTTCAGGTAGGAACACCAATAAAAGCCGACATGCAGGAGCTTTATTACACAATAGCCATTCCTTTTAGAACCCAATATGGTACTTGTAAGTGCTCCATATTGAATTATCAGAACTACACATACCTGCTGCACTCACATACGTCCAATAACAGTCTATCTGATATTAAATATCTGATTTCCTTGCAGATAATATGTTCTACGTTGCATTGTAATTTAAACCTTAGTTCGATGGTGATAAACCTCATTGTGCACAATTACAAACTGCAGCTAGTGCAGTGCTTTAATTGAATAATGGATTTGTGAACATGCAATGTCAAAGTGATTAGTGATTATCACTTTTTGATAATGATAGTAGGAACCGATGATAACAATTCCTAGGTAAAGAGATACGAATTCTAATTTCGGTGACTCGGATCTATAGTCATTTCTTTTATTAATTTTCGACACGATGGCTTTAAGGACTTAGTAATGACATGAAAACTGTATTTAGCTAATACCTAGCCCTTTTACGGAATTATTTTTTTTTTGCTGTAGAAAAATTTATCTATGTACCTACTTTAGTATTTACTAGCTTCTGTCAACAGTTTTGCCTGTATAAAAAAGCTTTGGCCCACGGCTTCGTCCACATACATACAATATAGCCTATGTCACTTAGGAATAAAGCAGCTACCTACCGATGAAAAAAAAATCACAATCGGACTAGTACTTTCAGAGATTACCTCCTACAAACAAAAACAGATAAAAAACAAAACGTTACCTCTTTATAATATTAGTATAAATGTCGGTAAAGAAACATTTTACTGGTGAAAGAATTTTCAGAAATTGTTCAGTATGTTCAAACATTAAACTCTACATACAAACTTAAGTCTAAAATATTAGTATATAATATTATAGTATTAATACTGTATAGATTTTAGCATTTCAAATCAGTCACATTGCGAAATTTTTTAACTCCGCAATGGTTTGAGTTGCCCCATTTAAACATGCCACAAATACTATAATGTATTCGAAGGTATTACGATATCCGCGAATACATTAATATTACAGTTTAATTATGCAGGTAATATTAATATCACATCGTATTAACCTACTAATCCGAAAGAAAATAATAAGCTCCACAAGCTGTTATAACAAGCAACCGTTAACCTAACCTAACTGTAATTTCCTTGCCATCTGCACCATTTCCATAACACCTGCATACATAGATGTCAAGCCAAGTAAACGCATCACGGTGTTATATATTTTAATTTTATACATAGCCAGGACTAGCAACGGCTCCCTTATCGGAGAAAATTTACATAATACCGAACATGGCTGCAAACGCTTTTGATATTGCGCCGCAGATTATCAAGGTATAAGCCGGCAACTTAGCAACACTCAATGAGTTTCCGTCGAGGCCGGTGCGGTGAAATAATCTCTTCTAGTGGATATTATTATGGGACAGTACGTTTTCGCTTGAAATTAAATTGGTTTTGTTATGCTGTATTGTAATTTGGGTTAGTGGAATCGGTTTTAGAAGTTCTATGCTAATGCTATGATGGTGCTTTGGTTTGCTTTCCAACTTTTATGGGTTTATGAACTAATAGGAGGGGTTTTGGTAGCAAAACCATTGAGAAAATGTTCGGTTTTTCTGTTTGTAATCATACGTTTATAATTAAAATTACTATACTAAGTAACAATCAGGCTTTCTGGATATTAATATATTTTAATAGGTTTATATCAGTTTTATATTATGTATATTATTTATTTTAAAACGGTTTGAGCATTTTCTAATATTTTTCGTAAAAAAAGGACAGGCATCTGGAAGTATCTTTTACGAATATATCTTCGTTATTATCGACTTCCTGATCAGGAAAATATACCGATAATAATTAATATAATCCGGCAGTCTATTTGACCTTCACAGTCCAGTTACTGGGTGAAAAAAGGGTATTCATTATAAAAATTAAAGTAAACTAAATTAAATGTCAATTCCTTATTATTTTACTGGACAGACGCCATTAAATCATGTAATAAATAACGTCATCAATTTTTTTTTTAAATTTTGAGATAAGAACAGACTGAAAATAAACACGATGAGTTCATGTTTACTCAAATAATTTTTGGAGTGAAATAATAAATAGAATTGAATAGACCGAACAAATGTTGATTGTTTGTTTTATGAAGTAATTGAAACCCGTTTCAGCGAAAAATATTCGTTCTTTGTTTAAAGTTATTTTAGGCGATCAAATAATGCACTAGCTAAGGTAAATATCGTTTGATGTTTGTTGAGAGTGTTCTTTGTATCTAGAATCACACAAAATCATTCGATACCAATAGCATGAGTCATACTTAAGCATTTTGTATGTCAAGATTAGGTGGAGGTTTCAAATATCGGTGACGTAAATCTATATATATAAAAATCAATTCCACTTTTCGTTGTAATTTTATAAATCAAGAACGGGCTCACCTATCCAAACCAAATGTTTAGGCTTTGTTCGAATTATTTAGTAGATGGTTTATGTGAAGTTTGGTAGGGTAGAGTTGTGTAGAGTAGGGTAGAGTATGGTAGAGTATGGTGGAGTATGGTAGAGTATGGTAGAGTATGGTAGAGTATGGTAGAATAGGGTAGAGTAGGGTAGAGTAGAATAGGGTAGGGTAGAGTAGAGTAGAGTAGGGTAGACTAGGGTATAGTAGGGTTGAGTAAGGAAGAGCGGGAGCGAAGCCGCGCGGGCAAAAGCTTGATTAGACATAAGTTTGATTATGGCAATTTTGACCGTTATAGAAATAATTTTATTGGAATAGGCAGTCTAAAACCATTAACGTGTAAGTATGATCGACGGTTAGGAAATTTTTCAGGCGGCCAATGATAAAATTTACAATTTTATTAGTCAATTGACACGCAAAGATAAACATATGTAAACTCGTATTGTGGACATTAAATCGGGCCTGTTTTTCAATGATTTTCATTCTTTTTACAGATAGTGTTTTTTTATCTGCGAATTTAAATTTAATTTAGATGCCGATTCACGAATCCTTTGGCTGGTATTCGTAGGAGTTAAAGGGACATATATTTTTAGAATTTAATTTATTGCCGATCCTTGATCCAAATTAAATACTTCAGTACTAAAATAGTATTTACTGGGTTTTTAAAATGGGTATCAAGGACTTATAAAATTACCTATTTTTCGATAAATATATGTATGTTCTATTTTTTATTATTTTGTATATTCTTAATTCTTGCCTGACAGGGTAGTAGAATTATTCGAAAGAGATACTACGGCCCTGGGACGCAAAGGACAACCGAAGAAACACGGATGGTGAGGTTTTATCCAGTAAAAGTCTGACACTTCCTTACACTCCATTTTACTCCACAGGATTAATTTACGATTACTCAATTTTTTTCTTATGTGCTCAACTACATAAGATTTATTAACGAGCATATAAGAAAGAAAATTGGAAAGTTACACTTGCTAAAGATTTTCTTTAAACCTTAAATTAGTATGGGTTCTATACCGTTATTGAGTTGCTACACATTCCTCTAATTCATTCAACCTAATAGTCTTTTCAAAGTGATTTGACAGAAATTTATATCGTCAAGAGTTAAATATGTAATATCAAACATTAACAAGTCCTTTAATTTTCCAACTTAAATATAAACGATTCTTAAATTCTTTATATGGTTAGGTTTTGACACGTAATCAGATTACTCACTTTGTTTTAGTAACCAAGAATATTATTTTATTTAATTTTGTGTTAGATTTGCAATCGACTAGTTGTGCTGGCAACGCTAACAGAATTTACCAATCCGTATTTGTGATTGTAAAGTTATCGGTGTAGTACAATGACGGACGACAGCCCATTTGTTAAGTAAAAATATATTTTACTGTTATATAGCCTTTTATCGAGAAATACTATAGGCTATATAACGTCACGCTACAATTAATAGAAGTGGAATAGTAACCAAACACCCGGGTGAAACTAAGATAATGTATGAAAAACGTTGTATTTATAGTTTGATGGCTTGAACCGCTCTAGTCACCTTAAAAGGCTATTGAATACCTAGTATTTTAAACATGATGAAACAACACTATCATAAGAACAGTGGAGCCTAAACTTTTAAAGCAAAGAAACTTATAGTAAACACACGATACTCAATTCGAGTATTGAACTATTTAGTAACCTGCGTAAATAGTCCGATTCCCGAACTAAGTCTTGAAAATAATACCAATTACCCTAATAGCAATTTTTTTACGTAACTACCTACATTTTTCACACTTTCCCGTAATAATTGGGCTATGAGACTTTGCTTTTTGATATTTTTTAACCGATTTTGATGTGTCAAAATATGCACATAAAGTATGATTTTAGCTAATACATATTTGGTATTACTTTCAGCTTTATCACTAAATGTGTTTTTGAGAAAAAGGGTCTTAACAGACGGACAGACTGATGAAAAAGTGATCCTATAAAGTTTCCGTTTTGTCCGTTTTACGGAACCCTAATAAGTGCTATATTCAATACAAAACTTTCAAAAACAATACGTCGATAAATGCTCTACAAACACTTTCTGCAAGTAAACAGCAACAACTGTTCAAATAATTCACAAAAACCAATAAAAATCTTCGCAATAAATGCCATAAGTTGAACGTGCATATATATGTTATTCTAATAAAACGCTGGATGCAAAGTTTAAACGGAATAATGGCGCGAATTTAATCGACCGAACAAACATATGAATGGGGATCCCCGCCTTTTGTTACCAACGTTACAATATATGAGATGTAATTCTTCAACGGCTATGCCGCGACGCCAAAGTTACGTCGAGTGGAAATTTGAAAAGTTTCTTTATGCACTCGTTATTTTCAACGTGGCGAAGAAAATTGTACAGCAAAATACTTTACTTCTATAATAGAATATGTTTAGATACGTTTAAGTGAAATGTCATCGCTGTATTTATTTTGCTCTTGTTGCCATTTTAGAATAGAAATCTGTAATACCATTTTCTGAGTGTGGTTGAAGTTGTTTATATAATATTCCTTCTGATTGTAAGCAGTGATGCAATCTTTGATGATGAATTGTACTACTTTATTAAGTGCCTATTTTTAGGGTTCCGTACCTCAAAGGGTAAAAACGGAACCCCTATAGGATCACTTTGTTGTCCGTCCGCCTGTCTGTCTGTCTGTCTGTCTATCTGTCTGTCTGTCTGTCAAGACCGTTTATCTAAGAATGCGTGGAAGTATCAAGTTAATAATAATAATAAAGCTTTATTTGATTCATTATGACAAGGTTTATTATATAAATATATAGTAATGCGATACACCAAAGACTCAAATGCTAGTTTATTACAAATTCCCTGGATCCCACACTAGGATTCCCTGTGTCGTGGGATCCAGTCTCTTCCCAAGTTCAGCAATAATAATAATAATTAACAGTTAAGTTACAATTTTTGAGATTGATAAAAAAAGAAAAAAATAAAAGTAAACGATATAATTATAAAGAATTAAATTTAGAAAAGTTGAAATTGAAACTATATACTCAAGTTTGCGGTCTCTTCAAGCTGTGAAACAATCAAACTTCTAAGTTAACGAATAAAAAAAACGGCCGTTTATGTCGCAAAAAAACGCATATTTTGATACTCTCAAAGATTGAAATTCATAGGGTACTTCCCGGTGACCCAGAATCCTGAAATTTGGCACAAAGCAAGGTCTTATAGCATAGGTATAGGAAAAAATCTGAAAATAGTAGTTGTTACATACGTTTGAAAAAATTGCTATTTGGAAAAATCTTCGTGGCTCCATTCGGGAATTGTAGTTTGCACGGTACTCTCAGTGCAAACAGTCCGTCCCGTATTTGCTCAGTTTTTTTTTTAAACCATGACCCTCCCACCGCTTGGTAAAGGCCTCCCCCATGTCCTTCTAAACTCTCTTCTCCCAAGTCGTCTCCAACCTGTAAAGTTTTAGCATAGTTAAACTTTCAATACTGTTTGAGGATGAGTTAGTGATCTGCGAAGCAGTCATGCTCACAAAGGGGGAGTCCGAACGCATCAGGCAACGGCGTCCTCGCCGCCGCCGCCGGGATTCTGATCCCGATTTCCGGCCACCGTAGGCGCGGGTTTGCGGACAGTGAGCAATGGGTAGCTCGCTGTCCGGCCGTCCGGTAACTGTTCGGACCAAGCCCAAGTCGTCGAAGGTGCGCACTGTTCCCGCGCACCTCAATGAGTTGTCAGCAACAGCAGGGACCCAGCCGGGTTGAAGCCTACTGGGGCCAGGGTTATCCGAAAGGGCGCTCGAGCTCCGGAACGAAGGCTAGAAGGAACGGGGTGGGTCTTTTAGTCAGTAAGAGAAACGCCGCAGAGCGGGGGAGGTCATTGGATGATTTTATTCCCAACATAAAAAAAATACAAGTATCTATTGTTATTAATGTAAATGGACTTATATCGTTTAAATTAACTGTAAATAATTATTTTTTTATTTTATCTTTATGAAACAGTGTGACTTTATTTGAGAGGCTCAAGCAATGTTGCCTCGTACCTTTGAGAAGGATGATAGCCAATCAAATTCATGGACATCAAAAGCTGTGAGGACCGTTGGTTAACACTTGAAAGGAAAACCCGCTACACCCACACTTGACCGCTCGATGTAAAAGCGTTAGCAAACACCTCAATGCCATTTTCGTTGAGATCAGTCGAGCAATTTGCATGTTTATTTAGCTCAATGCTTCTGAAGCCTAGATTTTAGAGTGAGAATAATCATACTAAGCTATTACAGTTTCAAGGCTTGAAGGAACGGAATGGGTTTTTTAGTCAGTAAGAATTTGACACTATCTCCTGCCCCGCCCAAGAGCAGAGGTTGTCATTGGATAAATTTCGCATCGAAAAAAAAAGCTATTACAGTTTTTTTTTGCGTGTGTCGTGTTTGGTTCGTCACGCATGCCTCAACATACGACGGTACATTTACGCGTGCGTCCCGAACAAAACATGTTCAAGTTGAGCACGCAAACGACCACGCACGGTGTTCATCAGTACCAAACGTATCAAACAACACCTGTCCGTCCACACGGTCCGCACGGGTCGTGCTGAGGCTGTGGGTGCTCGCAACGATCGTACGATGCGAATGCTTACTGTGAGCACACACGTCCACACAGTCCTAGACATGCGAGACGAACCATTCGCAACGCACGCCTCGCGATGTCTGTTAGGCTATATGACTTCTCCCGCTGTAGGGTGAAACCGGAGGACATGTCAGACTTTACTGACTAAAACCACACCTTTAAGTGTTTTTCTTTAGTTGCGTTTTGCATTCTAGGACCATGGTTTCCCTTTCAGAAGTCAAATATAGTCCCAGAAGGCTTCGGCCCTGCTGGGTCCTACGGTTTTGCTGTCATCTCATTAAGTCGCGTGTGGAACACTCCGCGCCGTTGACGACTCAGGCCCACTCTGAACAGTGAGCTAACCATTGCTCGCCGTCCGCAAATTCACGCCTACGGAGACTTATAATTGTGGTCAAGGTATCAGCGGCTAGGGCGTAAGGAAATCCATTTGCTGATGCGTGTGACTGCCTCTTTCACATTACTGCTTTACCGAAGCAGGCGACTGCAATCCAATCCCCTTGCTACGGACCATGGCCTGAACCAGGGTCAGCCGCGAGAAGTCTCCGCTACCAATCAACTCCACGAGGATATGAAGGTGCTCCTACCAAGCGGAGCACACCTCCCCCGTATGCTCTACCATCAATAAAATTATATTTTGCAAATAGTTCACTGAATCGAAAAATAGTCTTTACACTAGCCTAATGATTCAAACTCCTTTCCAATGCCTAACAATATCAGACAGATGAGAAACAGAATCATCCCCATTTTTAGTGAAAGAGGAGGGACACATTTTTTTGGTATTTTAACACTCTATAAACTAAATCACGGACGGACAAACAGACACATAGATATAGCAAAACTGGAGTTCTTTAAATATAAATACTATGGAACCTTAAAATTGTATGCAAGTATCAGGACCATCGTCCTGTATAAGAGAGAAAACTTGAGAGAATAATGAAATTTCTCAAAAATATTTTCTACTACCACCAAACTACGAATAATGTGCCGAGTTATTTGATAAATCCGATTCATAACAGCATTGTAAAACAAAAGGTTTTGATTTTACGTCATTTTCATACAAATACCAAAATACTATTGTAATTTTAACACAATCCCGTTATTGTGTTAGATATTAGAAAATGTCACCTTTCAGTCACCGACTGAGATATTTTCATTCACCTCCTTGACGTTTATCGAGGCTGTTGTTTCTTCTAATTATAATAAAATTAATTCCAATTTATTAATCTTACAGTAGTGTGTTTGTTATCTTGTTGAGACATGTGCAGTTTAAATATTAACTAGTCGGGGCTACAAATTATGTGCATTCGTTGTTTACCAACAATTCAAGTGTAAACGTGACAAAATGATCGGTGAGTAATATTTTAACCTGTATTTTTTTTTTATAAGCCGTCTTACTTAAAATTATTTTTATAATTTTAATACAGACGTCTTTAAAAAAATATTTGCGTATTTATGTACAACCAAACACAGAAGTTTGAATATTTGGAAAATGTTTCAGTACAGCATCATTATTAATTGTTCGCATTCAAAGGGAATGTATCTATGAATTGTATACACATTGGTATAAAAAAGTATGGTGTATATATTTTAAGTGTATTTTTTAATCTTAATCCTTTCAGCTTTAAAATATCTGCAAAAAATCTATGATTTAGTAGCACACTCTTTGTTTGATTGTACAATTACATAAAGCATTACAAATATAGAAAAATGAAGTAAAAATATATGTTTCATATGTAATCACAGATTTTACTGAAATTCAGTGTTAAGATGATGTCTGCATAACATGAACGAAGGGAATTCTATTGGGTATCCAAGCTGTTTATTTATTATGTAACATAATATATATTTTTCTATTTTTATTCAAAAGCGCCATATTTAAAAATAAAATACGCAATATTTTAAGCAGATTTTTTGATATGATATTTACTAGATATAATATTTTACTTTTATTCATATTAAATAATTGTGTTTTAGTGTGACTCGGTCTGATATCGTAGGTACCTAATAAATATATTATGAAAATTTTCAATACACTTTTTGAATCAATTCAAAATTTTTCAAAATGTTCGGTATAATACGTCAATATATTTACGTTTACAGTCATGAGCAAGAAGATATTTCACATTATCACGATTTTTATCGGTTTTAACGTCTACTATTCAAGACATAAATGTACAATAAATTGTTCTTAATTACCTTACCATCAAACAAGTAATTTAGATCAAATTAACTATCGTACAATTTTGTCAATCTTGTTGCTAGTGACTGTGATCTAAACTGCCAAGCTAAAACATAACAATATTTAGACAGGCAGTTTAAAAACTTTTCTTGATAACTCTGTAGCAGCAATGCTGGTTTTGATAGTCGCATTTATTTATTAACACTACTAAATGTCAATATAAATAACAATACTTCACCCTATTTTTTTTACCGTGGTCTGATTCTCTTTTTTTCGGATTCAAATGTTTTTCGTAGTGGGTATAAAATTTAAAAAAGCCTTTTTAATTTACAAAAACATTGGAATTCAGGACATCCACGTGCAAATAAGTGTGTTATGTTCATGAACATTACCTGTTATAATTATACCATTATTTATTTCGGATATTAATCCATAGAAGGGTTAGTAACATTAAACTTATATCTATATTAGTGCTATAGTATTACTTATATTCGATATTCCAAATAAATTAAAAAGATATATTTAGCTAAAGCCCTTAAATTTAAGGGCATGGCGTTTGTCAGTGGTTGCAATCATATCAAGAATATGGAAGCTATAACTTTACGCACAATATAATGAAATTTATTATTATTATTAAAAAAAAATTGTAATTACACACTACTACAGTTTCAGGGGAAAGTAATATCAAAGTAATAATATAACCTTAAGCAGGACGTTATAACTTCCTTACCTAAATCGAATTCTAAGACTGCTCTAGTATTACAAGGGTATTTTCGACCTGTACTGTAGATCGAATCATCTGAAAGCAGGGTTTAGTTGGTGTTTCTTAACCTTTATTGCCCTATGCTCTAATTACACCTAACTATTTAGCGTATCAAAGTGTAGTTACGTATTTAAATCTATCTTTAAAATAAAAAAGTAGAAGTGGAAGCACCACAATTGATTTACTTGTACTTTCCTGATTTGAGAATTTAATTTTTAATGTCGTTAGTCTTGAAACCGTGTCCAGTTATCTACAGTTCACATATTTGAAGGAGTTATCTGAGTGCGCTGATCGAGCAAGCCAACAGCATCAAATCTTTTTCAAAGCTATTTTTTTTTACTTATACGATACATGTAATACCCGAAATGCGTTGTGCAAAGTGATGCCGATTAAAAAGGTCTGGAGAACTCAGTCGACCTTGATTAAAAATGGTTAAAATTACTTATCTCTTTCAGGCACAGCGCTGTTTCTTCTCTGTGCAACAGCCGTAGCTCAGGCAGACTTAGACGACACAGAAATAGATGGTTTCTACGACAATGGATGTCCAAAAGATACCAGTATTGACAAACTGTTGCCGCATGAGGACTGTGAGCAGTACTATCAATGTTTTCACGGAGCAATCATTTCTAGATTCTGTCCAAACGGGCTTCATTTTAACGCTGACCTAGAAAAATGTGATTGGGTTGGTAAAAGTGATTGTCACAAAAAACGAAGAGAAGTCATTCATATACACCTAGACAAAAACAATCCAAGCCATGCAGCACTAATTTGCTCATCTAGTGAATCAAACGGTGTCTTAGTCGCTCATAAAAACTGCCATCAATTCTATAAATGCTTAAATGGTAGGTCATTAGTCCTCAATTGTGCACAAAATCTCTTGTTTAATACTGAGATACAAAAATGTGATTGGTCTCAAAATGTGATATGTGGCGAGAGAATTAAAATCGTAAATGATACCATTATTACAACGACCCAAAAGGATTTGGGGTACTCCTACTCTATTGAAGAGGTTGACGAAAGCAATGCTGATCCTAGCCCAGCTGCCGCTCAGTGTTCAGCTAGACGTTCTGATGGCTTGCTAATTGCTCATGAATATTGTAATAAATTCTATAAGTGCTCTGGGGGCGTTCCTATTATAATAAAATGTCCAAGTAATCTCTTATACAATCCTAATACAGAACTTTGTGACTGGCCTGGAAATGTAGACTGTGATGGTAGAGTCACCACATATGTCGATGATTACAGTAATAGAGCAAGTAGAGAGAATAATATTGATAATGAAGAGAATGAAAACGCTAGTGATTATGAAGATATTGCTATTGCCATATGTGCAGCCGAGAACAGCGATGGAGTTTTGGCTGCTCATGAAGTATGTAACCACTTTTACAAATGCTCTGAAAATAAACCAATTGCTTTCAAATGCCCAGGAGATTTATTATTCAATTCAAAAAAATATTACTGTGACTGGGCTAACAATGTTGACTGCGGTGATAGAATTAAACATAACGATGAAGAAAAAGACGAAAAATATGAAGATCCTAGACAAGCTGATACTATTTGCTCCGCCGAAGGTTCCGACGGCGTATTAGTCGCTCATGATCATTGTAACAAATTCTATAAATGTCGTGATGGAAGTGCAGTTGTGGTAAAATGTCCAGGTATTCTTTTATACAACACCAGAAGTGAAAACTGTGACTGGCCTACCCATGTTTACTGCAAAGATAGGACAGTTCCTGATAATGCATATCCTTTCAAAGAGAATAATGAAAATAGTGTGGATAGTGTAACCGTAAATAGTAATGAGAACAATTTAATAAATATTAGAAGTAAATATGGTAACAAAAACAAAGAAAAATATAAAAATGGACATGTCAATCTCAATAACGCGGCTTATTCTTGCGAAGATGAAATCAATAACGGGAAATTGCTTCCTCACGAATTTTGTAACCAGTTCTATAAATGCATCGAACGCAAAGCGGTAGCGCTATTCTGCCCAATCAGTCTTTATTATAACATTCAGAAACAGTATTGTGATAGGTCGTCTAATGTTAAATGTAACGATAGATTAGTTTCTTCGAATTACAGTAGTAGTGAAGGAGAAAGCAATAATGCTAACAAATTATGCCAGGGCAAGTCTGATGGTTCTATTATTCCTCATGAAAATTGCAGTCAGTTCTATAAATGTATCAACGGTAAATCATATTCTATGGAGTGTCCACCAGGTCTCTATTTTAGTGTATCACTCAAAGTTTGCGACTGGCCAACGAACGTAGATTGTGGAAATCGTTTAAAAGAAGTACAACTTAAAAAAACACAACTGTAAAGTTGCTTTTGATATTGCAACAGCTTTGTAATTACAATAATTAATTTGGCTACTTCTTAAAACGTTGTTGGTACCATTTTCTATAATTCTCAATTAAACGGTTTATTCATTTCATTGTGATAAAAATATCTAGTTTTGGATACATGACGTAATTATTTATACTATTATAATATTATTTGTTTAGTTATTATTTTTATTTATAAGGCCACTTATAAACTGCTAGACCTTAGTACAATAGCTCTATTTTTGTTTTGTTTTTGCATGTAATGTGTAATATATAAACCCTTAATTGTGAAATTACGTTTACTCTTTTAAATAAAGAAACAAAAAAATATTGTGTTTTTTAATTATTTGCTAAATATTTTAGATACAACTTTGTGACTGAGGATAAAAAATAAAAATAGATATTAAGATATTTAAGTAATGCCGTCGAGGAATGTTTTGTTATCTTGAATTTCTTTTAAATATGTCTTTTACAGAATACATATAATATACTATGAAACATTATTTCATTCTTGTCTACATTAGTTTACTACTCTATAATTCATTTCTATGTTTGTACAACCACTGAGTTTTAGACTGCATTGTGATATTATTTTGGGCTTCAATTTTTCATTATCATAAACAAGTTTTGTGTGTATCTTTCAAAGTAATTGGGTAATAATAATATTCATTATTTTCTTAAATTGCTTGGTAATATTACAAAAAAATAAAAAATAATTGTGTGTGTCATTAAATAAACTTGAAGGTATTTTCACTAGTGCCAGGAAGGTATAATTAATCATAAAATTAGTAGTGTTTAAATGAAATTTATTTAAATAACATAATTATACAAAACAATCATTATACATTTCTTAAATTAGGGTCAAATAAGGACCTACGATAATAATTTAAAGCACATTCTGTTTTAAGTTGAATATATTGTATGGAATCCAATTGAAAACTAAAAGGGCACTGGTAGTTTTATATTTCGTCAAAAAATAAGACATTACGATATCCAATGAGTAAATTAGTGACCATGTGATATTGCTAAAATTTGGCTGTTCTAATCATTTAGTCAATAATTAATATAATAGGATTTTAATCCTTCTTCATTTGTTTATTAAAACAAATCAAAACGACTACCATACAAGGAGATAATTATTATGTGTTGTATTCCTAAATACAACCGATATAATAAAATGGTTAAAATAACTTATTTGTTTCAGGCACAGTGCTGATTCTTCTATATGCAACAGCAGTAACTCTTGCAGACTTAGACGATACAGATGGTTTCTACGAAAATGGATGTCCAAAAGATACCAATATTGTAAAATTTTTGCCCCACGAAAATTGCGGGCAGTATTATCAATGCTTTCACGGAGCATTAATTTCGAGATTCTGTCCAAATGGGCTCAATTTTAATGCTGACCTGGAAAGATGCGATTGGCACGCTAGATGTAACGTACGAGTTGAAGTCAACCAAACAGTTTTCGAAGAATTAGACACCAATAACCCACGAGATGCGTCCATAATTTGCTCATCGCCTGACTCAAATGATGTTTTAGTTGCTCATGAAAACTGCGATGAATTCTACAAGTGTTCACATGGCAGACCAGTGGCTCTTAAATGTGCACGTAATCTCTTGTACAATACTTTAACTGAAAAATGCGATTTGGGGGAAAATGTTGACTGTGGCGAACGAGTTGGAGGTATTAGTGAAAGTACTTTCACTATAAGTAAAAAAGCTAGGAACGTTGCGGACCCAAGCAGTATTGAAGAAATAAGAAAATATAACCTTGATCCCAGTCAAGCTAATATTCTTTGTAAATCTACAGAATCTGATGGCCGGCTAATTGCTCACGAATATTGTAATAAATTCTATAAGTGCTCCCGAGGTATACCAGTAACGGTGAGGTGTCCAAATAAACTATTTTATGATCCTAAAAAAGGGCATTGTGATTGGCCTGTGCATGTAGACTGTGATGGTAGAATAATTCCCAAAGATGACAATAACATCAATACAGCTAACGATGAGAAGAATTATGATTATGAAGAAAATGAAATCTCTGGAGGAGAAGATGACACTAGTCTCACTGGTTTATGTGCAGCTGAAAACTCTGAAGGAGTGGTAGCTGCACATGAGAAGTGTAACCAATTCTATAAATGCTCTGGGAAAGAACCAGTTGCTTTCGAGTGTCCAGGAAATTTATTATTCAACACAAAAAAACTATTTTGTGATTGGCCTAACAATGTTGACTGTGGAGACAGAACTGAACCTGGTGGCAGGGTCGGTACAAAAGAAAAAAAAGCTCGTATTATTTGTTCCGCAAAGGGTTCTGATGGCGTGATGGGCACTCATCAAAGTTGTGATAAATTTTACAAATGCCGTGATGGACACCCAGTTGCAATAAAATGTCCTGGTATGCTTTTATACAATTCAAAGATGCAAAAATGCGATTGGCCAACCCATGTTAATTGCACAAATAGAACGGTTCCTAAAAATATTCACCCTCCACATATTTATTACTCAAAGGATGATATCGACAGTGAAAGTGGAAATCACAATGAAAACGATAATGACGAAAGCAATGTAGATAGTAGAAATAATGTGGAGAACGAAAGGGGATATGAAAATAATGTAGATAGTAACAATGCACATAGTGATAGCAGTATAGAGAATGAAAGTGCAAATGGCGAAAATAATTTAGAAAGTGAAAGTGGATATGATAATAACAGTCCTTACCTAAAAGATGCATCTAGAATATGTGCAAGTAAAAACTCGGAAGGGATATTGCTTCCTCATGAAAATTGTAACCAGTACTATAAATGCTTGGAAAGCATACCAGTGACTCAATTTTGTCAGTTTCATCTTTTTTACAATCCCAAAAAGGACTATTGCGATTGGCTACAAAATGTGAATTGTACTAATAGGATAGTTCCACAATACAACAATTACAGTGAAAAAGAGCGCGATGAGACATGCACAGGCTTCGCCGATGGTACTATAGTTCCTCATGAGAATTGCAGTCAGTTCTATAAATGTATTAATGGTCAAAAGTACGCCATGCAGTGTTTACAAGGACTCTATTACAATACTATACTCAAAATTTGTGACTGGCCAATGAACGTGGATTGCGGTGACCGTTTAACAGAAGCAGAAGTACAAAATCAATGGGGACAATAATAAAAAGTACTTGAAGTAGCAATGTTTTATTAAAAATGTTAAATACTGTAACTTTTCGTAGGGTACTCTTAGAATTCCTAGTTTTCTAAGTTAAAAGCTACACTCTGATTTATTTAGATAATAAAACTCCTTGTCTAATAATACAAGCAATGCTCGATATAATACTACAGGGAGTATTGATTATAATTATAATAATATGATACAATGTTGATATGTTTGCACATATTATAATGCTGGTTCAGGTATGTACTTAAAGTAAAGGAAGGACACGAACAGTCCAATGTTATCATCTTTTCACAAATTGTTGAAACGATCTGCTATAACTCCGTTATTCATTTCAATCTACTATTTGGTATGTTTTAAATTATATTTATATTTTGTAAATAGATTTTTAAATTTTTTTTTTTTCTTATCTCTAGTTTAAACAACTAGAAGAGGCCGGTAAAAAAGTGTAATAAAAATGTAAAATATATTTATTTCAAGTTATTTACATCGAATTTATAAAATATTGTTTTAATTTTATTATATTCTGTTAAAATAAAGCAATATCAAAAAACTTGTTTATTATTTTATAATACTTGTTTTAAGGTAAAATATTGTTGATCATTTCGTGAATTGTATAAAAACATGCACTTTGAGTCACTTTGATTTAAATTTTACCCGTTTGTTAGAATATACTGAATCATATTTTTGATGGAGGTTAATTTACCCGTATTGTTTTCTCAGTAACAAGCAAAAAGGTCGTTCAAATGTCTGCTTTCTCGCCTTGATTATGACATAGCCACATCCAAACTACATACCATTATTATAAATGTGAAAGTAACTTTATTTGATTGGAATTCGCTCACGCAAAAACCGCTGGACCACTTGATATTTTATATAATACTAGCTTTTACCCGCGGCTTCGCCCGCATGCCTAAAATATTGCCTATGTCATTCAGGAATAAAGCAGCTTACTACCGACGAAAAATTTTCACAATCGGATCAGTACTTTCAGAGATGACCTCCTACAACCAAAATAACATAAAAACCAAAAAATAAACTTTTTCTCTTTATTATATTAGTGTAGGTTGTATATCGTGAAAATATGTCCAAATATTACGCAGACATAGTTGCATAATAGAGAGAGACTAGAGCATAATAATTCATTGGTTTTTATATAATGTATTATAACAAATAATTCAATTTTGAAGAACGATAAATCGTTTTTGCTTTTTACAAAATCTTTTTTACAAAACGAAAGATCTGATATAAAAACAAAAGATGTGTGATTAGAACTGAGGGTTAATATTTCTCTATCTTCGACAATAGTTTGTTTTTTATTCTTTAGCTATACAGATGTTATCTGTATGACTAACATAGGCCGTGATAGTCCGGTGATTAAGGCCCCGCCTCTCGTTCATGAGGTTGCGGGTTCTAAACCGGGCAAGTACCAATATGAATTTTTCAATTTATATGTACTTTTTTAAGTTTTTCTAGGACGTTACTGACATCCCGTGCCTCAAGGGCGGGGGATGTCATTAAGGGCGGGTGATGACATCGCCGTGCCTCGAAAGACACGTAAAGCCTGTTCTTGGTTGTCATTCGTAGATCTTAGACAGTCATTACAGGTAGTCAAATGTCAGAAAGTCATCATTCTGTCCCAGAAATATCATGTTGCGTTGCCCAATTACTATTTTGTGAAGGTTTGATAAGTTGCCGTTCTAAGTGAAACAGGTATTCAGCTGCAACCGGTAAGACAGCTGACCGCAAGCTATTCGGAAAAAGGCTAGGAAGTTAATTAACTGTACACTCAACTAAATTTATTTGTATTTCAACTATTCTGAATAAAAATATTCTGTTACTTTTGCTTTACAATCAATGGTAAGAAGTAAAAAAAAAAAATTAATGATACTAACCTAATCTAATTTTTCGGTCCTTTTATATTTTTGTGGATAAATCGGTGATTTACTATAAACCCAGTTGGTGAAACATAATGTGTTAAATAATAGTGATTATATTTTAAAAAACTGATGCCGTAACATTCCCAAAATCAGATCTTTAAAATCAGAACCTTGTGGAAAGACAAGTTTGGTGTGTCCTTAAACATTATAAATGTTTTAAATAAGACATTTACAATAACTATTTTGTTTCAGGCACAGCGCTGTTTCTACTCTACGCTACATCTATGTCTTGCGCAAACTTAGACGATACAGATCTAGATGGTTTTTACGAGAACGGATGTCCAAAAGATGCAAGTATTAAAAAGTTTATGCCGCATGAGAATTGCAGGCAGTATTATAAATGTCATCATGGAGGACTGATTGCTAGATACTGTCCAAACGGGCTCCATTTTAACGCTGAAAAGGAAAGATGCGAATGGATTGCCTCATGTTATCAAAAACTTATTCGAGCATACAAAGATTTCGAATCAGGCAAAGAAACAGACATCGGAACAGATACAAGAAATGAAGAGGAATTGGACAGCGATAAGCCTGGCGATGCATTAAAAATTTGTGAATCTCCTGATGCAACTGGTGTCTTAGTCGCTCATGAAAACTGTAATGAATTTTATAAATGTACATATGGTAGACCAGTGGCTATCAAATGTGCCCGTAATCTTCTGTTCAATACTATGACTGAAAAATGCGATTGGGCCCACGATGTTGATTGTGGTGACAGAATAGCTCCCCCTAGAGATAGTCATTTTACTATATTTGAGGCCACCGAAGACGATGCGATACCGTACTTAGATGAAGAGATTGAACGTAGTAACTCCGATCCCAGCCAAGCCAGCTATATTTGTTCTTTTAGAAACTCTGAGGGCACGCTAGTTGCCCATGAATATTGTAACAAGTTCTACAAGTGCGTCGCGGGTGTACCTTATACAGTAAAATGTCCAATTAATCTCTTGTTTAATCCTATTAAAGGACACTGTGACTGGCCTCGGAAAGTAGACTGTGACGGCAGGTACATTCCTGAAGACGAAGAAATCAATGAGGAGCAGAAAATTGATAACAAAAAAGAAGAAATCCCTATTGGAGTTGAGAGTAGATTGAATAAACGTGCTGCTAATATATGTGCAGCTAGAAAATCAGAAGGGATTGCAATTGCTCATGAACTGTGCAGCCATTTCTATAAATGCTTAAAAAAAGAACCAGTTGCTTTCAGTTGTCCCGGAAATTTATTGTTCAATTCTCAACAGAACTACTGCGATTGGCCTAAAAAAGTCAACTGTGGTGACAGGACCATATTTGGTAACACAATTGACAGCAGTGAAGATAATGATACTGGAGACTTTCGCCAAGCTCTCACTGTCTGTTCAGCTGAAGGATCTGATGGGATTATGCTGGCTCATGACCGTTGTAATAAATACTATGAATGTAGTGATGGTCATCCAATTGAAGTAGACTGTGCACCTCAACTTTTATACAATCCAGAGACGCAGAGTTGTGACTGGCCAACTTATGTAATCTGCAAAGATAGAAAATATTCTTAAAATTGACAATAAATCTATTACTTTGTTATGACAAGTTCTAGTGAAAAACGATTATCTAGTTAAACAAATTATGTTCATACGGAAATAAATACGAGTGTGGTGATAAGAACAATGTAAATATTAAAAACGTAGATGGTAAATTGTGGCAACATAGTTATCGCAACTGAAAACTCTGATGAAATATTAGTAGAATCCTAATGATAGTTGGAAACCCCAAGAAAGAGTGGAATATTATTCTTATAACCAGAATATATTATAAAATAACATCAGCACTGCTGATGCTTCATGTGTGAGCGACGCGCCGATGGATTTACCTGTTCGAGTTCTAATGTTATATTTCAAATTATGTGTTATAACTGAAGTGTTATTTAATTAAATTAAGGAATACAAAGACTTTTTAGATGCATTTTATTTTAATTACAATATTTAAGTAACAAAAATAAAGCAAAGTAATAAGAAGAATATATTATATTAGCTTTAGCCCGCGGTTCCACCCGCTTACATAAAATATACCCTATACGAGTATCACTCAAGAATATAGCGGCTTTCTATCGGTCAAAAAATTTGGATTAGTGCGTTCAGATATTACCTCCTACAAACAAAAAAATATATGAAAACTTTACCTTTTTATAATATAAAGTACTAAGTATAAATAAGTATAGTAGTGTAGTAGTAGCATTTAGATGTGAAAAATCATAAATACAAAGACTTACATACCGTCTTTTTTTTCACATCTAAATGAATTTAATTTTACATGAATAATAACAAAATCTATATTAGTTTTTCAAAAGTTCGCTAAAAATCAATTACAGGAATATTGGTACCATTATCATCATCATTTTAACCAGAAGACGTCAAAGTCAAAGTCAAAATATTTTATTTCACATAGGCCTAAATGGGCATCTGTTGGACAAGTGTCGCCATAACGGCCAATCCTGTGCATCTCGCATCCATCGTATTCCCGCGACCCTCACCAGGTTATTGGCTCACCTTGTAGGATGCCTTCTAACGCTGCGTCTCTGGTACATGCAGATCACCACTCCAGAACATCTCGTCCTCATCTACCACCAGTTCTACGAACAATGTGCCCTGTCCACTGTTACGTAACGCGTTGATGCAGTTTTTATCAAATAATCTTTCGTTTTTATAAACTTGAACTCAATACATATCGAAATAAATAAAAAACTAGTCATTAGTAATAGTAGTAATAGTTAGTCGATACTTCATTCTTTAAAGATGTCATTACTCAGCTTTGAAAGTGATGCCACCTGAGCCAATTCCAAACAATCTTTTCTGCAATGCAGTCTTTTACATACCGTAACTACAATCCAAGTTTAATTCAATACACAACAAACTAATATTGGCAAAATGGTGTGTATTTGTTCTTACATCTCACATTGTACATGACAGCTTCGATGCCAATTTAATCATTATAATTATTTAGAGACTGCTCTAGAATTTACATTATTACTGTAACTTTTAATATTACTATTACAGTAGATTATTATTTCAATAACATTATTCATTTCATTTCTTTTGCCCACGAAACGATATTGCTTTTTGGAGTTTTGATGCATAATTTACAACCTTTTTTTTATTATGTTGTTAGTATATATTTATAAAAGATGACGTTTTTTTTTTTTTCAAAGATTTTACGTTCCCCTTTTGCTTATCTGCTAGCCGGGCCAGTAAAAACAAATATTACTTTTTTTATTTAAGGTTTACCCAAAGAAAGATACGCGAGCTTGTTGTATACTAAATAACTTGATCGACAGTACTCAATATTTTATAAAGTGTAATGAGATAATAATTTAATTTCAATTTTTTTTTTTTTTTGAATACTCTGCATACTTTTTCGAGTAAAACTACACCAATGTTGATATTATAAAGGCAAAAGTTTCTATGTAGGTGTGCGTATGTTTATTAGTTTTTTTTACGCTGAATTAGATAATAAGTAGCACAAGAGTAGACCATGACCCAGAATAGCTTTAATAAACATTTTCTACTTTCACTTGGGTGAAGTTACGGGCAGAAGCAAGTGTTGTATAAAATTAACCAGATTCTTACTAAAGGCGTTATACCATTACTCGATTAACAGGTTTCCTAAAATAAATCAGGGATTCGTAGAAATTATTTATTGTGAAAGGAATATAAGGTAATATGCGGTTGTCAGTATGAAGGAAAATCTGATTGGGTTGCCATGTTAACAAAAATCACGAAACGGTACGAATGGGTTGAACAACTGAATGAAATAAAAACCCTGAGCATTATTTATTTCGTTACCAAATATATTATTATGAACGTTTGTAGTATATATGGCTTCATATCTCAGAATTACTTAGGCAATATTTTAATAATAACAATCCTTTGTTGAGTGAATGCTTACAGAGTATGTTGGCCCATTCAAAAATCAATTATCTTTTGATACAGTCTACTCACTAGATTTTTTTAATTTTTTTAAAAGCCTTTACTATCTCACAGCATGGCAAAAGCCTTCCGCTAATTTCTTCCTGGTATACTTGATCCACCTCGAACCAGCTCTTGCGGTAATTAAACACACTAGATAATTAGGTGAAAACTTTCCCACAACCTGTCTATTTTCATTATAAATTTATTCCAAGTTAAATTCATTTCAAGAACTTACGTCATATTATTTTCCAAGGACCCTGAAGTGCCTTTGGAAGGCATACGAGGAGCCGAAACCAACTCGTAGAGGCCCTTTTAGATGTTTTTAATGGGACGTGGTACCAACGTGGTGGGATAATCACCGGTTGGATGCACTAGCATCCAAGGACAAACCCCGGTTGTAGGGAAACTATTGCACCATGTGGAAAACTAATATAAGGCTACGGTTTTTGGAGTCTAAAGTCGGCTGATTACCTGAAACTATGTTAAGACTATGGCCCTTGCCTGAACAATGATTGTAATTTCCATTGATAAAAAGGCAGGGGATGTCTTGCACACTCAACAAATGGGCCCTCAAAACGGTTGCTAGCACGAAGTGACGTAGCAACAAGAAGGCAACATATCCTGATGTGCTTGAGGAGTGGAGAGGCATACCACGGCTATCAGGACAATCCCGGAAGTTCGGTCCAGATCCCTACCAGCACCTTACTGGATTATCAGATCATCCTTCTCCCGAGCGCGTTTGCTCTTGCGAATCTCCACTCAAGTCAGCCAATAAAGGCAAGAGAGAGGTGAGAGCTCTGTTCCTTGTTAGTGTTCACTACGGCCGGCCATTATTATTATGTTATCAGTCAAAACCAATTGATATAATATTCCTGTTATATAAATGGGCTCTTTCGTAATGGTCTTCTTCATGGGGGCTGAGTCACCCGCGTCCGTAGGAGGATACCCATTGCTAGGCCCTAGACGTGGTCCCCGGGTGGTGCTAATCAGGTGACACTAACTGGTGGTAGGTTTCGACCGACGGCTTGTGACCACCCACTGGGCAAAGACGTACCGTCAAGCGGCCTAGCCGTGTTTCGGTACGATGCCCGGTGTAGCCGATTCAGAGGAGTTGGGTCAAAGTGGCAGTTCCAATGCTTGCAGACCAGCCAGACTCGTGCTGGTATCGACGTATCGGGAGACTAGTCGTGGAGGGTAGCGGGATCCGAGGCACGGTGCACCGCTGGCCGACCGCAGTTAGTTGGGGGCCCAAGTAATGTGCCAGCCACACATGAAAGGCTGCCCCGCCAACTAGCGAAAAATCCCGGAATGCACCATCGTGCTGGTTGGCGACCAGATGAGAGGGCCCGATGGTCATTTCCGGGGGGGCTCGGGCATCCCCGCAGTCTCCAAACTAGTACCCCAATGATGCTGTCCTGCCAGTACATGACTGAAGGTTAGCTGCATGGGACTCCATTTTACTTCCTTCTCTTCTCCTACCTCACTCTCAATATGACAAGGAATAATAATAAAAAGAGATATGTCAAACAGCGGCTGCACTCCCTCTCACTTAAAGTGCACCTCTGCAATATTAGAGGGCTGCACTCCAATCTCGCATCAGTCCATCATCACCTGGAGACTGTAAAACCATCTCTCTTTTTTCTTTCGGAGACGCAGAGACGAAAACCGTCAGATGTGTCGTACCTGTCTTACCCAGGGTTTACCCTGGAGCACAATTTTAAACCGCACGCTGGAGTGTGTTTGTACGCCCGGGACGACATCTGCTATCGGCGTCTCCGCAACCTTGAAGATTCCAGGTTCTCAACGCTTTGGGCTCTGGTGGACACAGGCATGGATAAAATTATCTATGCTTGTGTCTACCGTTCGCACAGTAGGGATCAGGAGACGACCGGGCTCATACAGTACCTTAGTGAGGCGGCGGATGCGGCTCAGCAGAGGTACCCTTCTGCACAATTGGTGTTACTGGGGGATTTTAATGCACACCATCAGGAGTGGCTCTTCCCATACCAGAGCACAGACCATGCTGGTCGAGAGACGCGAAAGCTTGCGCTAGCGTTAAATCTCACCCAGCTGGTCCAGGGAGCAACAAGGGTGCCGGACGTTGATTCGCACACGGCCAATTGCTTAGACCTTCTGCTGACAACAGATCCAGACCGCTATTCAGTGGCAATATCATCACCGTTAGGTAGTTCCGACCACTGTCTGGTGAAATCTGTATCAATCTACTCTCCGCCCGATCCCAGCCCTAGAGGCACCAGGCGGGTTTGGCGATACAGGTCAGCAGATTGGGATGGCATGCGATCTTTCTTCGCATGTTATCCTTGGCAGCCTACTTGCTTTTCTTCGGGAGATCCATCGTCGTGCGCAGATGCTGTGACGGATGTTTTGCGGCGGGGGATGGAGTACTATATTCCATTCTCCGACGTAACCATGTCTGGCCGGGCTCACCCTTGGTTTGGTGCGGAGTGTGGCCGCGCTAACATGCTCAAGCACGCAGCATATCAGGCATGGGCCGACGCTCGTATGCGCAAGACGAATGACGTAAGCCAGAAGAAGAGAGCCTTCAACAGAGCTGCCAAGTCTTGCAAGAAGGTGATGCGGAGGTCTCGGTTCGACCACATTAGCCGCATCGAGAACAAACTAGCTTCATACCCTGCGGGTAGTAAAGCGTTTTGGTCCCTGGCTAAGTCGGTTGAATCGAACTTCTGCCGCCCCTCACTACCGCCACTGCTGAAACCCGGCACATACCGCTGAGGAGAAAGCAAATTTGTTTGCTTCACTCTTTGCGGAATCTTCGCGTCTAGACCCAGGAAACGCGCAGCCCCCTGCTCATCCTGATGGTTGCGATGCGAGTATGTCAGATATCCGCATCCATCAGAAGGACGTCCGTAGGGTGCTGCGTAACCTTGACGTGAACAAGGCTAGCGGTCCGGACGGGATACCAGCAATTGTTCTGAGAACGTGTGCGCCTGAACTGTCTCCGATCCTGACACGCCTATTTAGGCTTTCATTTGAGGCTGGAAAAGTGCCGATGGCATGGAAGCAAGCTAATGTCCAGCCCGTGCCCAAGAAAGGGAGCCGTGCTGACCCAGCTAACTACCGACCAATCTCAGTAACGTCCATTCTCTGTAAGACTATGGAACGTGTACTCAACACTAAGCTCCTGGCATACCTAGAAGCTAATGATATTCTCAGTGACCGTCAATACGGCTTTCGCCGAAATCGGTCAACTGGAGATCTTCTAGCGTATGCCATCCACATCTGGAGTGAGGCCATCGAGAAGCACGGGGAAGCGCTTGCCGTTTCCCTCGATATTTCGAAGGCTTTCGATAGGGTTTGGCACGAAGGCCTTATTAGTAAGCTTCCTTCTTTCGGTTTACCCGCTGGATTGTGTGCTTGGATCGCAGACTTCCTGAATAACCGGTCCATCCGAGTGGTACCGATGGCTGCTCGTCTGATCAAATGGCTATTAATGCCGGGGTCCCTCAGGGGTCAGTACTCTCGGCAACATTATTCTTGCTGCACATAAACGATCTGCTTAAGCCCGGTACCTTTGGGTATGCAGACGACAGCACTGTTGCTGAGAGTTACATATCCAGCGCGCGAGCTAGTGGGTCACAGATCCAGTCTCTTCGAGAGGCTATGGTTGAGCACTTGAACTTGTCCTTGGAGGCAGTCTCCGAATGGGGCGATGCCAATTTGGTCAGGTTCAACGCTGCAAAAACCCAGGCGTGTCTATTTTCCGCTAAAAGGAGCCAATTCAGTCCTGCTCCAACTTTCCGGGGTGTAACCGTGCCGATAACCGACCATCTTGACCTTCTTGGTGTTACGCTGACATCAACACTCAACTTTGGGCCATACATCGAAGCAAAGGCTCAACTGGCTGCAAAAAAGCTGGGAGTTCTCGCAAAGGTCAGACAGTACTTCACGCCGGAACAGCTGCTCAAACTTTATCAAGCGCAAGTTCGATCGTGTATGGAGTATTGCTCTCATTTTTGGGACGGATCTGCCCGATACCAGCTTGATGCACTTGAGGCAATTGAGAGGCGAGCCAGAAGGATAATTGGTGATGATACACTCGTCGAGTCGAGGCTTCAAAGTCTTGAGCATTGACGCAGAGTTGCTAGCTTGTCGGTTTTCTACCGGTTGCATTTCGGGGAGTGTGCGTCGGAATTGCATAACCTAATTCCACCTAGCCCGTTTCATCATCGGACTACCAGACGTATGGCTATGCGCCACCGGTATATGGTGGATATCCCACCA
This sequence comes from Mythimna albipuncta, assembly GCA_929112965.1. NCBI lineage: Eukaryota > Metazoa > Arthropoda > Insecta > Lepidoptera > Noctuidae > Mythimna > Mythimna albipuncta. The sequence continues at coordinate 9,422,777 of OV815973.1, forward strand.
ACACGCACAAAACGTTTTGGGAACACATTCATTGTGCGTGCGGCTAGGGAGTGGAATTCCTTGCCGGAGTCTGTGTTTCCTGATAGCTACAACCCGGGAATCTTTAAGTCGAGAGTGAATAGGTTTCTTTTAGGTAAGCGCGTTCCATCGTCGACCGCATCGTCGCTTTCCATCAGGTGAGATAGCGGTCAAGTGCGAACTTAACAACAAAAAAAAAAAAAAAAACATATGTAATATACGTATCGTGGCCAGATCTTAGAAATTGATCACTTTATGACATAACCAATTTTTAAACTGGCCTGTTGGTCTAGTGGTTAGTAGCCCTGACTGCTATGCCGGAGGTCGTGGGTTCGATTCCCACCCAGGACAAATGTTTATGTGATGAGCATAATCATTTGTTCTGTCTCTGGGTGTAATTTTATCTATAGTATGTATGTATTTAGAAATATGTAAGTATGTTTATCAGTTGTCTAGTACTCATAACACAAGCTCTGCTTAGCTTGAGACTAGATGGCGTTGTATGATAGTTGTGGAATATTATTATTATTAATTGACCAAGTAAAACTGGCCAGATCGTTTTAAAGGTTAAAGTTTGATAATATTTAAATCTTCATTTGGCCTTCTTTCTTGAGACCTTAAAATAGGAGTATCTTTGAAATCCTACATCAATTATATAGTCAAACGAGGATTGCATTTTATCATCAAATGTAGCGTTTAAACGATCAGTAGCCCGGTTCACGTAATCAAAACAATAACGATATCGTAGTGATTTAGTGGTTTAGACCATTTCTGTATTCACATCCATCAATCTAGTTTAAACAACACCGATTTTAAAGTCGTTTGAAATTCGTCGATTTAAAAAATGTAACTGTAAATAATTCGATAGATCGTGAATACCCCTTTTGGATAGGACTTCGATCGAACGACTATTAAACTTCAACGATATTTGGCTTGTTTGATTTTACGTGAGCCTGATTCACGTAAAATAGATGGGCTGTGGCAGGTCAGATTGGACTCGCTCAGATGACGTTTTCTTAATTTCGTACATGCGTAAATTAATACGAGTTTTGAAAAAAAGGTACTTTATTTTTATATTTTATCTTTACAAATACATTCATTCATTAATTTATTTTCATGTACCGGATCGACCCTCCACGGTATTAAAACGTTTGAAATTTAGCGGTGTATTATAAGAGAGAACATAACCGGGTAAAACTAATTCGTATTACTAATTTTCATCGTAACAAATCTAGCATATCATGACCATAGACCTACGTAAATCGAACGGCGAAGAACTACCGTATCCTCGTTCGGGCGATCGATGGCAGCGAACTCTTGGGCGACCCTGGTACAGGTCATGGTCCTGAGTAAGGAGGAATGGCCTTCTGCGAAGCAGTTATGCTATCAAAGGAGGCGGTTACAAGCATTAGGGAGGGATCACGCCCTATCCACCGGGTTCCCGACCCCGATTTCCAACCACCGTGCGCGTGGGCATGTGGACGGTGAACATTGGGTAACCGACCGGACTGCACCATAGAAGAAACATAGGAGTGGATTTTAGTCCATAAAAGTCCGACACGCCTTTTCGGTCTACCCAAGAGAAGAAGAAGTCCCTGGATTAATTTTCCACCTAAAAAGAAACGGAGCGCATAGTTATTTTATGAATTTGAACCCAAAAAAACCTGTGTACCTAAATATCATATGCGTAATACCTATGACATTCTAGTCTCCAATATTTTAATACCTGATTGATGTTTGTCCCCGAAGCTCAAACACAATTTGTGAAACTTTTGCCCACCAAAACAAAACAAGTCGATCAATCAACTCTCCCCCGCCACTGAAACGATTTGTATTTTTACAAACTCTTCTATGTTCATATTTCTTTTATGTAATTGAACTGTACGTGGTACTAAGACTTTGCCTAGGAATAAAAGAACTGGTGCGAGTTGGACTCGCTCAGCTCCGTAAAAAAAAATATAAATAGTTCAATTCCCGAATGGAGTCTGGGTGATTTTTTCGAATCACACTTATTTTCAAATTAATTCCTATACCTGCGCAATTAGAGATCTGGTTTAGAAAGAAATAAGGTCCCTTTATGCCAAATTTCAGGATTCTAAGTCAACGGAAGTACCTTATTTATTGTAAGTACCTTATAATTCTATAGAGAGTGAAGAAATATATGTTTTCTGTGACAGAAACGGCCGTATCTTTTTTCTCCATTATTTTAGAAGTGTGGCTTATTTACAGCTTCAAGAAATCGCAGTCATGCAAAGATAGGTTTTTCAACTCGATATCTCCATGCGTTCCTCAGATAAGAGTCTTAACAGACAGACAACACAACAAAGTGATTCTATAAGGGTTTATTCCTTTTGAGGTATGGAACCCTAAAAACGCATTATGAATATGTGATTTCTGAAATCGCAAACTCTTATAAATCGCTATGTTATTAACAACACGTAAACAGCCCCGGAACACACGGAGGAGCACACAGGAGAGGTATGCCCCGCTTGGACAGAGCATTGCCGTGACCTCGTGGGGGCGATCGGCGCCGGCGATCTCTCGCGACGGGCCTTGGTAAAGGCCATGGTCTGGAGCGAGAAGTGGCTGGTAGCTGCCTCCTTCTGCGAAGCGGTAATGCTAGCAAAGAACCACCAAAGCCACCGCCGGGATTCCAATCCCGATTTCCAGCCACCGTAGGCGCGGGCTTGCCGACGGCGAGCAATGGGTAGCTCGCTATCGAACCGTCCGGTAACTGTCCGGACTGAGCCCAAGTCGTCGACGGCGCGCACTGTTCTCCAGCGCCTCAAGGAGTTGTTAGCAACAGCAGGGTCTAAGCCTACTGGGGCTAGGGTTAGCTCCGAAAGGTAGTTCAGCCCCGGTATGAAAGACAAGAAGGAACGAGGTGGGTTGTTTTGTCAGTAAGAGTCTGACAAAACAACCCACCTCTACCTATTGCGTTCTGGTTCTGAGTGGGCGGCTCAAAAGATTGGAAGAAGCTTGGACATTTGCAGGCAAATGAAGGAACATCGAAGGGTTTCAATCAGTAAAAGTCGGACATATCCTCTTACTCATGCCACCTAAAGTAGGAGAAGTTGTATAATGGTATAATGTTTTTTTTGGTTTTTAGTAGCCAAAGGTCTTCTTAACCAAAAAAAAAAAACAAAAATGGTTTTTGAGTAATGCAAAAATAGAGTAAAATACTTTTTTACTTTATCATAGCTTTTGTCATTCAATTAACAAATAGACAATACCATTCAGTATTCACAATAGATTTGAAACAATTTTATTGACATGACAGTTCCCGCCCTCAATTCCTTTGATATTTACGAGTATTTACCTTCACACATTTCATAGACTTGATTGATATTAAGGATAAGGAGAAACGAATTCATCAAACGGAATTCACAATAAGGTAAATTATCGGAATAGGTGTTGAATTTATTTCAACGACCTTTTTGTCACTTCATAGGGACATTAAAGTGAATATTATATTTTTGTGAATTCAATTGATTTAGGGTTAGCCCAAAGTTTGAATTGTCAACAGTTTTGCTTTTTCATTTAAAAACCCCGTTAAAAGAAAATAAAAGACGTTCTTTCATTTTGAAAGATCTTATTTATTGAAAAAAATATATATTGGAACTGATGCACACAGGTGCATCAGTTATAAAAAAAAAGACGGGTTGCACTCCGGGAGTGCCGGCAGAAGTGAAAATTTGATTATTAACGTTGAGCATGTTTGATATTTTGGAATGGTTAGGGAATAATTTTGCACCAATTGCTTTATCAGTATAAAAGTACTATCATTTATGTGGTAGAATACAATATTCATTTATTGCGCTATCGTACACAAACATGACAATTTATATTACATTAAAAATTTAACACTTTAAAACTATTACAATTATTTTACATTAAAAAGTTTATCTCTCCGAAAAATCAACTTTCATCCATCTTACGCTTTTTCGATCAGGTCACGTGTCCTGACGCGAGTTTAAGATTTTATACCCATTACAGAAAAAGTGCTCAACGCCGCTAAAGAAGTTTTCACTTCAAAAAACACAAAATTCTGCCAAATTTTTTTTTAGAAAAGAAGAATCAAAAACATTATAGTACAAAACAAAAATAAAAAAGAAAAACTATTATAAAAGAACCATATTACAAAAGACCGTTTCGACCGTTTGACCAGTCAGCAAGGGAGGTCAAATTGGAACCTAATGTAGTTTTAAACTAGTATTAAGTTCAGAAAAAAATACAAAACTAAGTTCCAAATACCTAGAGTCAATACGAGTGATATCCATCTTTATTACTCTCAATCAAAGATTATGACTATAAAAAAAGCAAGAAAACCACTTCCACATTGCTACTAAGGCTTTTTGCTTAACAACAATGTCGTACTGTTTAACAAAAATCTGTCCTATGGAGCAAATAATACTGATTTTAGAAAATATATCACTCGATTTCATCACCAGGTCCATCGTGATAGCAATGCAGAGATATCCTGAAGTATTCTTCAAGATTTAAAAATAAATATTTTCTAACCTGAAACTACAAGAAAGTAATAATTTTAATTTTTACTTTAAAAAATTCTATGGTTTAGCAGCCCTAGCCGCAGTGCACGTCAACAGAATATTGAAGTGGTAGTTTACCTAGTTAGTGTTCATACATAAATTCACACTGTATCTCCATGCCTCTTAGAAAAGTGAACCCATAAAAGCGACCACAACAGTACCCATCAACATTAATCAAAACATCCAAAAAATAGAAATGATTCCAGAATACGAGGAATTTTTTAAACAGATAAAAATCAGTATGTGGCACTCAGGGATCCCTTATGGTGGTCGTAAGATTAATTTCCGTTTCTTGGCCACATTTTTTCCACTTTTGTTGATGATTGTGCTCGAAATTTCATTCTTTGCTTCAAAAATTGCACCGGAAAATTTTCTAATGCTAATGCAATTGGCCCCTTGCATAGGATCTGGATCATTAGCAATATTGAAAATTGCAGCCATATTACCGAAGAGAATGAAAATTTACGACCTGACTGAGCGGCTAGGAAAGCTCTACCAAAACATTTTAAACGATGAGAAAAAAGCAAGTCTTTTGAAAAAAGACCTAGTTCTAGCACACTATTTAAATAGGTACTACTTCAATCTGTCTGCAGTATTGATAACTGTGTACAATTTCTCTACTCCATGCATTGTTTTGTATCAATTTTTCACTACAAATGAGATGATTTATTTACTACCGTACGCAATTCTTCTACCATTTTCAACAGACGCCTGGTTGCCCTGGACTATTGTCAATGTGTTTTCTGCAATAAATGGTAAGTAATAGAAGATTATGTATATGTATATAGATATTATGTATAGACATTGTTAAAAGTCGCGGGCGGCATGTTGAATCCCGGACAAAACGAAAGTTGCTTATTTTTATTCTTGAATGTAATAAAAGGTTAAAGTCAATGACAGCTTTATCACCTTATAAGTTACTCTGCTTTGTACTTCTTCTGTAAGATAATTAAAAGAAAATAGACTGAAATAAATTACATAAATTATTAGAGATATATAATTATAATTTATAAGTGATAGTTAACATTAACTTAATACCTTTACTGGCCATTTTTAGGGTTCAGTAGCCAAATGGCAAAAAACGGAACCCTTATAGATTCGTCATGTCTGTCTGTCTGTCTGTCCATCCGTATGTCACAGCCACTTTTTTCCGAAACTATAAGAGCTATACAGTTGAAACTTTGTAAGTAGATGTATTCTGTGAACCGCATTAAGATTTTCACACAAAAATAGATAAATACTTAGAACTGAAATTCAATTTTTTTTTTTATCAAACCCATGCGTGTGGGGTATCTATAGATAGGTCTTCTAAAATGATACTGAAGTTTCTAATTTCATTTTTTTCTAAACTGAATAGTTTGCGCGAGAGACACTTCTAAAGTGGTAAAATGTGTGTGTGTGTGTCCCCTCTAACTTCTAAAATAAGAGAATGATAAAACTAAAAAAAATATATGATGTACATTACTATAAAAACTACCAACAAAAATTGGTTTGAACGAAATCTAGTAAGTAGTTTTTTTTAATGCGTCATAAATCGAAAAAAAATGCACTATTATTAAAACATCGATCAAAGTTACAACACATTACAAGATTTTTTATATTATGTTACTTGCTGCTACGGAACCCTTCATGGGCGAGTCCGACTCGCACTTGGCCGGTTCTTTATTATTTGAAACAAGCGAAATTCACTACTAACTTGATGTTTTAATTTTTGATAACGTCCTCTTTATGCTCCTCATCTCGCTCTTTCATGTTTTAGAGACAAAAGTAACCACATTTTATCTTGTTTAATTTTTTAATAAACTCGTTTGATGCACGTATCGCACACAGCGCCGCGTACAGCTAAAGAGTGGAATTCCCTGCCGGAGTCTGTGTTTCCTGATAGCTACAACCTAGGGGTCTTTAAGTCGAGAGTGAATAGGTTACTTTTAGGCAAGCGTGCTCCATCGTCGGCCACATTATCACTTACCATCAGGTGAGATAGTGGTCAAACGCGAGCCTATCAATAATTAAAAAAAAAAACAGTTTTTTTTCAACTGATTTTGACGATCAAATCCAAATGACATTATTCCCTAGAGAACGCCCCATACTATATTAGATCCCTAGGGACAAAATGACTTGTTTCAGCTGAGGGTTGTATGACATATATAAGGGCAGTATCGAGCACGTGGTGTAAACATATATATTTGGTATAAAGATTACGTCACCCTAACTTGTTAATCTGCTAAGTTCATTTTTTGGCCAAAATTACTTTTTATGCCAGTAAAAAAGTTGAATTCAATGTCTACCGTACTGTAAAGGAATAACAGGGTTATCAGCTAAAATTGGTGACAAATGGCTATGCCCGAAAAGCTGCTTTCTGACCACCAGTCGATCTCCAAAACGCAAACCTGCTAAGTCCTGTTGGGGCCTCAGCTTTCTGCTGAAAACGTTCCCACACCCACGTGCCGTTTGCGACACGATTATTACAGATAAACAAGATTCTATCTTAGATACTTTGGACTCCCCTTGTCGAATATCGGGTACGACTACGTGCTGCATGGTGACCTCCCTGAGGGTGTCAGCGTGGTCTGTTACGCAGACGACACGCTGGTAGTGGCGCAGGGGGAGTCGTAGCAGGCGACGGTTGAACACGTGGGGTTGCGACAGTCGTGGAGAGAATTCCGCAGTTGAGACTCGAAGTGGCACTGCACAAGTCTGAAGCCATGTATTTTCGTGGCCACGTGCCGTGGACCTTCGTGGAGTACTTTCGACGTCTGAATCCTATACAGGTACGGACTGGGACTGCTCTCAGGTAGCTCTGCCCAAACTCGGGGTCCAGACGCCTCCTTCCAAAGGGAATCGTTCAGTCCATGGCTCTTTACGGGGCGCTAGTGTGAGCGCCGTAACTGCAAAAGCGACTGGCGGCCAAGCTAAATACTTGCCAGTGGGTCGTAGTACGGCGATTGCACTCGATCTCCCGCGAAGCGGCAAGCTTCCTTGCTGACTTGCCATCGTAGGATCTGGAGGCTACGGTCCTTGCACGCTTGCACGATTCGCGCATGGAGAAGCAACGCCGCTGGGGCGAAAATCCACTTCCGTAACAAGTTGCGACATGGTGGACAGAGTTCTGGCTCTCCGGCTCTGGATCTCATGGTGAAATGGTGACAACGACTATCGTAACCCAGTGCTGGGCACGCCATAAAAACGAAGATCAGTCCTCTTTTTAAGGATTGTCTGGAGCAGCAGCACGAATTCCTCACTTTCGCATGAAGCAGGTCCTCTTCGGACATGGCAAGTGTCAGGAGGATTCAGGTGGAAGAAACGCCCTGGTGACAGCCATTGAAGGCGTGCTCTGCTTGGGCGGAGCACCGACGTGTCCTCGAGAAGGCGATTGGTGGCAGCGACCTCTTGCACCGGGCCCCGGTTCAGGCTATGGTCCGGAGCAAGGAGGAATGGCTGGCAGTCGCCAACTTCTGCGAAGCATTAATGCTAGCGAAGGAGGAGGCTGCACGCGTGAGACGTCGACAGCGCGTAGTGATTTACACGCTCCTCAAAGAGATGTCAGCAAACCGTAGGGGCCCAGTATGGCTGATACCCAGATGTCCACTAGTTAGGGCCATAGGGAATTTCCGAAATGGAAACCCGTAGTACTAGAACGCAAAGGGCTACTGAAGGACACAGGTGTGGTTTTAGTGAGTAAAAGCTATTTTTTTATTACTTATTGAATTCTTTTCACTGCATAATTAATTAATCTTTACATATTACTTTTAAGTCAAAAACTGCTAAGTCCTTAAGCAAATTGAAAGTTCACCTCGAAAAAGTGCTAAATAATTGTTTTCCTCAGTTTTATACAATTTAATGAGTTTAAGTTTTGCTATTAATTGTATTGTTAAAATATCAAGAAAAATTATAGAAACCAACGGGATCTTCTAAAGTTTGATTGTTAAATTAATATAGATTTTATTCAGTTTTTTCCTCGTCGTGTAAACTTGGGACTTTTTCGGCCGACGTAGACTTTTTAGACCGATTAAGCCGACGTAGCCTCCGAAATCAAAAATTTTGAATTTTGAATAATATATCTATCTATAATATTAAAAATAAAGATCAAAATTAAATTAAAAATGGTTTTGGTGTACACAAAGATTACACATTTATAGTAGAGTCCATTTCACGAAAGAAGTCCCGCAGACGCAGCGCTGTATTCGCGCGACATAATGTTGCCACGGTTAAATATGGGGAAATCAGGGGAAATAATTTATAGTTCATTTACTTTCATTTTATTAACTAGGTACCTACCCGAATAGTTAGATAAGAAAGAAAAACTTTTTTAATAGAATGTATTTTTAATATAATTAGTACCATTTGATGTCCATACTGCTAAGGTCAGATTAGTGAAAAATAAATCTTCCTGTAATTTCTAAAATATAAAATGGAGATGTTCGACCAACTTTAAATTAGAAAAATAAAATAACATTTAAAACTTTAATTCAAATTTTTATTGAATAATTATGATCGGTCATACTATGATCACTGTCAGAAAAGTGAATAGAAACAGAATCAGATTCTGTTTCACTATCACTAGCCGTGGATATAATAAATCGATCCATTGCTTCATCCATAAGACCATCATTTTTTAAATATTCTTCCTCCAAATGCTGTACATGTTTACATTGAACTGCCTAATCATCATCAAAAGCCTCTTCTGTTAGGCGTACAATTTCTTTTGGATCTTGGCCCACGTTTTTATCCGCTACCCGTCTCTTTACAAGGCTCCACATTTTTTCGATCGGATTGAGATTGCAGTGGTAAGGCGGCCATCTTAGCAATTCATGATTGTGAGATTTTAATAATGCCTTCACGGCATATGTAGGTGGACCTTTGTTTTGTTAAATTAATTCAAATAATACAGCTTTTGTCCAAGTATCTTCAAAATATACTCCCTTTTCTCGCAGCCATTCCTGCATGTCACGTTTAATACTTGACATTATAGGTGCTTTATCTATTTGAGTGCAGTGATACGGAGCGTTGTCCATTACCACAAGTGACATTTCGGGTAGGTTAGGAATGACTTTTTCACTCATCTATTTCAAAAAATTAGGATTTGGATTGGGATTTGAACATTAATAATGCACCATTAACAAAACCATTTTCAATTCCCGCATGAGCAATTATCCAACGACTTCCTGATGACTCTGACAAGAACATCCCAGGCTCCTCCTCACTTTGCCAGCAACACATGTTTTTTCTCCACATTGCGATTTCTTCGGATTCTCTCCAAATATCTTGAACGCCATGCAGTAATATCATAACGTTCCATTAGTAATTTACGTTTCGATTGGCATCTCTTCTACTTGGAACCAATGCTATGCAATATACGGTGCAATGTTGTGATGCTTCCTTGATAATTTATGTCTTCTCTCAAAGCTGCACGTCATTTAATCAATGTAGGTAATTCCTTCTTCACAACATAAAAACTGTGAATTTTTTGCCGTATAGCGCACAAATCAAATCCATCCAAGTCGAACTTTTTAGGATGCGGGCGACTCTTCCCTGGGGTGACGATAACTTTAGAAGTACTTGCCGCTGTTGCGCCTTCTTTTGTAACTCTCGTTACAGTTTTCTTTGAAACACCTGCAATAAAATGAACAATAAAAAAAATATTAAAATTCAAACAAAGATCATTTTCGTATTTAATTACATTATTGTTGAATATAACTTTACAAATTTTTGTTGTGTTATGTTAATTCCTTTTCAAATTTTACTTAATAAAAATCGCGCATTAAAAAAAAAACAAAAAACTTAATTCCAATCTGTAAATCAATCGGGAAAAAATCTGTATATGGCAGCCCCATCAACATCGACAAACGACAACATGACCGATCTCCCCATCTGTCAAATTTAGTTCCACAATTGTCCGCGGGACTTCTTCCGTGAAATGGACTTTACTGGTGTACTATAAATGTGTTATCTATGGTTTTCCTTTGCAGGTTTCATTTGTGTAATGTATTTTACAATGATAGATGGTCTCTACTTTATCCTGACTTCTCATGTGTGTGCCAACTTTAGAATCATTAGTGACAAGATTGAAGATTTAGATGGTTCTACTATGGATAATTTGGCAAACATTGTCAAAGAACATCAAAATATTTTGAAGTAAGTAAATTTTCATTTCTATGGCTGGGCAAATAAAAGTTAGTTACGCAATTGAGCTTCTGTCAATGGTTTTGACTGCGTAAAAAGTAGGCAAATTAATATCCCAAGGAAACATAATCTCAGGATATAAAGTTTATCCTACGCCCAAGACATGGTCTACAAACGTATCAAATTTTATTTAAATCCTTTCAGCCGTATGAGGCTAAAGAAGTACTTAAAAACCCCCAAACCTACACCCATCCTATTTACATACGCATAAAATTTCGCCTCTATGATAATAGTATATAGTAAGTATTATTTAGTAAATCGATATAAACAGTAAAAAAGATTAGGTAATTATTATGTTCTATTATCAGAAACATCTCCGGTAAAATTATCCAATTATGTGTTGTCATATTAGTGTAATACCAAATACACCCTCCGTTGCTTAATATAATAACTCGTAATACGAAAGAAACAGAAATTGGCCTGTCAAATAGAACCATTTTTGTGCTCGTTCCGTTCTTTCTTCGTGAGATTAATGACGTACATGCAAAATTCCACGGCGATATCTGGATTGGATCCTATCTGATGCAGCCCCTAATTCAAATTCTCCCGATAGCAAATCTTTGTGGTTCAGAATTTTGAGGATATCGTTTATTTTTACAGATCAGCTTCTGCTAGCAGTTTCGGTATAAGTTTAGAATCGTAAGGCAAACAGTGGGTGTTGGTAGTTGGATAAGAGGAGGGGGTGGGTTGAACCCTTCCATTTGGCACCATTCTCATGAAAATGTAACATACTGTTTCCAAGACAAACGATATTTTGTAACCTAACCTAAAAACACTCAGAAATTGCTTAAAAGTCGTAGCCGAAAAATATGCATTACCTTTTAATAAGAATGGTAGTGTTATAATAGAGGATCCAGACTCTACCAGCTTTGACCCCCACACGATACTAAAGTCAAGCCGCGGTTTCACTCGCGTCAATGTGGGTATCTCTAGACAAGCTTTAGATCCCAGTTTCATCCCCTTAAGGCCTTATAAATTTGGAGAAATCATCACTTAGTGCTCGTTTGCGTTATAAAAAACCTCGTGCAAAATTTAACGCACCTAGTCCCAGTAGTTTCGGCTGTGCCTTGATATGTCAGTCAGTTAGTTTGTCCTTTTATTTATATAGATTTTGACTCTCAACTTATATCAACTATATTGAAATTAATGGGATATTTAAAATATGTAGCGTGTGTAAGTCGTATAAAATAAGTATATTCAGCTATCTTGATCTCACCCAGGACCAATTGGATAAGCTTGAGCGACTTCAAAATCTTTGTATCAGGTTCGTATTTGGCTTGCGCAAGTATGACCACGTTTCTGAATTTCGTACTAAGCTCAAATGGCTTCCTATTCGCCTTCGCCGGAACGACCATATACTTTCTTTGCTTTATAATGTGCTATTTAATCCTTGTACCCCGTTTTATCTTAAAGAACGTTTTCAGTTCCTTAGTGACACACATAGTAGGTCCTTGAGATCATCGGAAAACCTAAAATTAAGTATTCGCGCGCATTCCACTACCTTCCTTGACAAATCTTTCACAATTCAAGCTGCACGTTTGTGGAATGCGTTACCCTTAGAAGTAAGGCGTGCTCAAACGCTACCAACATTTAAAAAGATGGTGAAGGAGCATTACCTTTCTCTTTGATATATTTTCTTCTCCTGGTTCAACTATATATTTGATATTTATTAGAATATTTTTTTTTTTTGTATTGTATATATGTATTTGTGTTAATGTATCTTGTTAGTATTATATCTGATGTTTGTACACTGACAATCCTTAATCTATCTCCTTTCTCTCAGTCCATCCAAAGATTGTCTGTAAAAGATCGCCCTGTGCGATAAGACCGCCCATTGTGCACTTATTCTTTTAAATGTTTGTCCTGTATTTTGTTTATTTGGTGTACAATAAAGATTATAATAAATAAAAAAATATATTGTTATATTCATTACTAATGTACGAGTTTGTGTAAGATTTAATATGAGGAACACACACACGTTACAAAATTAGTATGATAGTAATAATTAGCAATAAGATTAAACCAAATTAAGTTTCGAATGAATAAGTATTTTCTTCTTCTATCATCTTTTATTTCTTATAATGAAAGAACATATATATCTGCATTGTGATAATAATGATGATTTCAGTTAATTTAAATAAAATCAAAAGAAATAATCATTGACTTTACAATTGCAGGCTCGGAGAAGACTTGGAAGATATTTTTACGGTGCCCAACCTGATAAATGTGTTGATCGGATCTTTGGCTATATGCGCGCTTGGCTTTAATATAACGGTAAATTTGATAATAATCTTGGTACTTTATTGCAAGCATATAAAGCTATTTAAGTCTGGGGACATGTACGAGTAAGTCACGTTACTTTTTACGCTGATTCCTGTTGGCACTATTAATAACCAGTATCATCATTTTAGCTGAAAGATGCTCAGTGTTGGACTCCCCCAAGTATCGCTAAAATGAACGATCCTATGCATTCATCGGATTCTCGCAACACTTTCTGGGTCAATGGTTCGCCTTGTAGGTACATCTTTCGTACACAGTCGCTGCTCCAGAACCTTTCGACCCTTTTTGACATTTACAAAATTCAATTATCAATTTTTTTAACATGTACTCATAAGTCATGGAACTATATAGAAACAAACGACAGTCACCAGTTGTTCCAAGATTTTATATATTCTTGAGTTTTTATTATCATTTGATTTTTAAATAAAAATTGTCACGTAAAAGTGTCTTTGAAGCTTATAAACAACTATACCACTTTAAATTACAGTATAATAAAAAAAAATGGACTCGCCCATTTTTATTTTGTATTTATATTTTGTCAATTTGTAAAATTGGTGTAAACATTGATTGTAATTCTAATTTTATTATTAGACAGGGAGCTGGGAACAAATGCCAGGCTATATACTATTTCTCCTGACTGTTCTTGTGCAAATTTTTATGATGAGCTTCTTCGGAGAAAATATAATAAGAGAAGTAAGTAGTATCTGATTATTCATTAGATGTAAATTAAAGCGAATAAATTAATTAATCTGAGTATTTGTATTCAGAGCAAAAACATTGGTGACGCCGCGTTTTTATGCAAATGGTTTGAAATGGATGAAAAATCTAAGAAGATGATTTTGACGATAATGATCAGGTGTGTAAGTAATATTGTAGTAGGTAAGTACATAGGTCTTGTGTGGATGTAAGTTATGTAAACTTACATCCACACAAGATTTTCAAGAGTTTGTGAACGCACCTACGTTATGGAAATTATTCGTTATGATTGTGAGCAATGTTTTTAACAATATAAATAGGTATATAAAAAAAACATAATTGGAAAAATCAAATTGAAACAGGTGCCTCTTTTTTTTTCATCTTTCATGAACAAACCGTTATACAATTTTACTACTACTAGTATTTGATCTTACATAGTGCAAAAATTATCACGCAGTCGAGTGAATAACAAAAAAATATTAAAAAGTTCAAGGTTGTATCTTAGTTGTGGATCAGTGTGAAAGTGCCTCTTGATTTAGTAGATTGAGTTGGGGTCAAAAATGAACGCAATTATGATTTGTGATTTTGATGGTCTCAAAAATAGGTTTAAGATGTTGTCTTCAAAATTATTGTTATCTAGCCTGTACTCTTACACTGCAAAGCTAAAGCTTCCCTTCATTTCTTCCATTGTTCCTGGCCCCAAGCCACTCTACGGCACCAATCATTTTCTAAATTAAGCTTTTTTTTTAATACTGGAAATTATTCTTTATTTCTTAGAATAGGTAACACAAAACCTACCATAAACTTAATTTAAAAACACTATAACTATAAACGTATAATTCGTTTGGACCTCTTTGCATGCTAGTACTTGAATGGTAAAGAATATTAAAGTGAATTGATTATCGGTTCGGCAAAACGGAGTCGCGGCAGATCAAGAGGAAGATGGCGGGACGGCAATGCCTTCCTTAGGAATTGGAATGAAGTGGCTCAAAACTGGGAACATTGGAAGGAATGAATGAAGGCCTTTGGCCCTGCAGTGGGACAGTATGAGCTAGATATAATAATAATCCAGCTATACTGAAAGCCAACTCTTGCACACATACAGGCGAAAAGGTTAGAAAATGATGATCGGTCGCTTTGTTCAATGGTTAATGGTATGAAATTTCAGGGCCAATAGACCTCAACAATTGACAGCTTACAAGTTTTCTATTATTAGCTTCGAGAGTTTCACGACGGTTTGTATTTAACTTTTTGCATATATTAGATTTGGTTTTAAAGCAAATAAAAAAAGTTTTTTTAATTTCAGATTATCAGCACCTCTTATTCATACTTCAATATACTCCAAACAGTGTACACGCCGCCAGAATAATAATAGAAATAATAGAATAGAATAAACTTTATTGTACCTACACCAAAATAGTAACAATTTTAGAGAAACTTAAACCTATGTGCACAGTGGCGGTCTTTAGTATCTCAGAAGTATCACATTCCGACTAAGTCCTATACTTGCCCATTTATTTATGAAAACCTGCACACAAAAGCACAGAGGCGGACATAATGTGTTGGGCATTTTCTACCAGTCAAGTTTAGAAAAAGAAAAGAAATTGCTATTACAAGAAAATATAAACAAGTAAACTATAGATACAATACAATCATATAATTCAAATAAAAACACTATATACGAAAATAGATATTCAGACCATCGATCCAAAGCATTACCACTGCTGCGATACTGCTAGTACCAGTAAATGATATTATGTCTCACTAAAAACTTCGTTGCTTCACGTTCACATAGTTAGCTTAGCTAAAAAGTAAAGTTATAGGTTAAACGTGGTCATAGGTTCCAGTGACCACGTTTATTAGTAAAAGGTCTTAATTATTTAGTAAATATAACATCAACAAAAGGGGTTTTACAGACAGGTGAATTTGAAAGATATATTGACGACCACCATTTAAGTAAAGTACCTATAGGTTTTAAAGAAATCTTGAAGAAATGCACTATAAATGGATAGGTACCTGCAGATATTACTGGCTAAATCCTGTTAAAGACATACATGACTAATTCACATTAACACTGATAAGACCTCAAACAAACAAGCATGAATTTCTTGGTGTACTGACACTGATTGATGGGGTTCTGATAGGATAGTTACAATTAGAAAGGATTGTTTAGCATTTTTATTTTGGACTTACCTTATGGCTTAAATGTAGATTAGTTTTACTTTTACCTGATTAAATATATATAATGAAATATGTGGTTTTATTACGTAAACGACATAGTAAGATTAACAATTTCAACAATAAAAAAAAAAACTTATAAACATGTGCTTACATAGCACATTTTTATAAGTTTTTTTTTTTATAACTAACTAACCTAACCTAACCTTTTAATTAATTATCTACACTTATAAACAACTTAATAACTATAATTACAGTAAATTACAAAATTAATAAATAATAAAACCCTACGCTAAAATACACTATCTAAAATATGGCGTCAAAAAACTCTTCCACATCGCTGTCGACTGGTAATGTGCCCAAAAGACTGGCAGCATTGCCACGTTGTATGGCAATGCTTATCCTCTGTCCAAGGTAGAAGCCAGCCTTTGGGTCACGCGAAGTGTCAACTAGACGTTTCGACAGATCTTTTAACAACTTGTGAGCACTCGGACCCACGATCCAAGAGTTTCAACCCCAAACGGTTCGAAAATATAACTTCCAACAAGGTTGTTATATTTCCGCCGCTTGAGGTTCTCCGCAGCCGCAGCGGCAGGACCAGCCTGACACGACGAGCTAGGAAGATGTGAAGGCGCAAGAGTATCGACACAAGTAGCGTCCCATACTAAAGGCCTTCCCATCTTCCAAGGAAATAACGGCATGCCGTCCGGTCTCTTGCCATCCTCGCATGCCAGGCCATGGGGTTCCAATACGGCTGGTACGCCGGCGGTGACAAGAGCGCGTCTAATGATGTCGTTGATATTCGCGTGCCGCGCTGTGCGTCCCGCACTTCGGCTGCATGACAGACCGTGGTGTCCGAGGCTGTTGTTTTTTATTTTGTAATTTACTGTAATTATAGTTATTAAGTTGTTTATAAGTGTAGATAATTAATTAAAATAAGTTATTTATAATAATCGAAAAATAAATAATAATTGGTAAAAAAAAAACCTAACCTTTGAAATTAAGTCTATCTCTGTTGGTACAATAATTTTATAATAATCATTAAAAAGTCTTAACATAACACTTATGGAGTATATCCGTAAAAGTTTTGTACTTATCAGTTTGGCTTCACAACAGGAAGGTCAACGACAGATGCAGGAGTGAAACTCATCAGTCACTTTTTGGATCTTGGTAAAAGTTAAAGTTAAAGTATGCTATTGCCATATAGTCTTCTGTGACCTCTCAAAAGCATTTGACTGGATTGACCTTGTTTTTTTATGGGTGGAAAAATCATCCAGTGACAACCCCCGCTCCTGGGTAGAGCGGGAGATAGTGTCAGACTCTTACTGACTAAAAGACCCACCCCGTCCCTTCTAGCCTTCATACCGGGGCTCGAGTTCCCTTTCGGATAACCCCGGCCCCAGTAGGCTTCGACCCGGCTGGGTCCTTGCTGGTGCTGACAACTTCTTCAAGCGCGTAATGATACTCTGATCTGTAAATTACGTCATTATGGAATTCTTGGACGAGCTGCTGATCTAGATTTCCCCTATTTATCTTACAGGCAGCAAAAAGTAACCGTTAATAGGGCGACATCCTTGAGGTCTTTACTAAAGATGGGCATGCCTTAGGGTTCCAGTCTTTGTCCTTTCTTTTGTATAAACAACGAAGCGAAACGCTTAGTCCGAACCGTAGAAGTTTCAACAATGTAAGAAGAATATCGGAATTATTTGGTTTTGATTTTGTAGGGTTAATAGTATTAATAAATACCTTATAGGTCCCAATAAAGGAATCGTGCTTTTTAAGATGAGGAAATCTTCCGATAACTGATAATGTCCCGCTCTAGGTGGAGTGAGAGGAGGTGTCAAACATGTACTGTCTAAAACCCACCCGTGTACATTTGCCCTTTGTTTTTCAAGACCACCATATGTTTTATAGAAATTCCTCGTCCTAGCGGTCACCGGCATATTAAGGCAAAGGAGAAACGAATTCCTTCAAACGGAATTCACAATAAGGCAAATTATCGAAACAGGTGTTGATTTTATTTCAACGGCCACTTAGTTGTGGTGCTCGACACTAAAGTGAATATTATATTTGTATAAATTTAATTAATTTGTAGGGTTAGCCTAAAGTTTGTATTATCAACACTCTTAATGTTCCATATAAAAACCTACTTAAAAGAAAATACAAGATATTCTTGCATTTTAAAAGTTGATACAATTAATATTTATTCATTAGACTCGTATATTCAACATAGGTTACTCAACATCGCTTTCTGGCACAACAATTGCGTATAACTGTACGCGATTTTTAAATCGACACCTGATTAATAATTTAGAGATATTAATAGATTAGAGTTTTATTACCTATCATTATTGATAATTAGAGATACCTCTCGTTTCTGCCAGAGCTGTTTTTTTTTCTATGGAGCAAGAGCATTCTTTTGAAACAAAGAATTAAGTTTCGAACACAGTCATCAAAAAAGTTGAAAGTATACAGCGAAGAATCTAAAGTGGACCTTTCGATCACCATAAAGGGTCCTTGAGAGCCATATATAAATTTTTATCTTTTTGAGAAATTTGTCTTATCCCAGAATATTTTCCATCTTTTGGTTGTATCCATTCTGTCTACTCACCCGTCATGCTATCACTAACTTGCTTTTCTTTCATATCACTCCTCACATAATCCACACACCTTTTTTCGACTTTCCTCTTCAACCATCCACAACTCTTTAGGTCATAACTCTTTAGTAACTTGCGTTCGATTGCCTTACCTAAATTAAATAATTTAAAACAACCGATTCCTGTGCTCCTCCAATTATAAGAAAATACGTTAGCAAAAAGTTTATCGAGACAATTGAAAAAGATAAAAAAGAAACAAAAAATATTTTTAGATAGTCCGCAACAAAATTTAAAATGGAACCTGCTGTAGTTTTGAATATCGTTATGTTTAGGAAAAAATTGTTTTGATATCACAATCAAAAACTAAGTTCATACCTATAATTAATACGAATAATCTACCATCTTTATTACTCACAAACAAACACGATGACTACAAAAAAGCAAGGGAAACGCTATGGGAATACCATTTCCACATTGCTGTCAAGAGTTTGTGATTGAAAACACTAGCTTCTGACGTTTTATAAGTGCCCATGTAGGCCTATGTGAAATGTGGTTCAATATGTGTCTTAAGATTTAAAATTATTTATGTTTTCTAAATGATAAATGATCTTTATTTTGCAAGTAGGTTTTATAAAAACTCTTTTCTAACCTAAAATTGATACAAAATATTATTTATATTATTTTAACTTGAAAAATTTCTATTGTTTAGCAGCCCTAACACTGATACGTGAACAGAATATTTAAGTGATAATTTACCTAGTTCGTGTAGAAATACATACCTAAATTCACACTTTAGCTCCATGCCTCTTGAACAAGTGGACTCGAAAAGCGACTACAACAGTAATACCAACAGTATACAACAGCCAAAAAATGGAAAACATTCCGGAATACGAGGAATTTCTTAAATTGATCAAAATCAATATGTGGCTCTCAGGTATCCCTTATGGTGATCGAAAGATTTATTTCAGATTCTATGCCATTTATTTTCAACTTTTATTGATGATAGTGATCGAAACATCATACTTTGTGTCAAAAATTTCGGCGGAAAATTTCCTTGAGCTAACTCAATTAGCTCCATGCACGTCAATTGGAATATTAACAGCGTTGAAAACTGGAGCCATTTTACAGAAGAGAATGAAAATTTACGACCTGACTGAGTGCCTAGGGAAACTCTACCAGACCATTTTAAGCGATGAGAAAAAAATAAGTCTCGTGAAAAAAGACTTAATCCTAGTTAACTTTTTGATGAAGTACTACGTCGTTCTTAATGTAGTATTAATTTCTGTATACAATTTCTCTTCTCCATGCATTATGATGTATCATTATTACACCACAAATGAGTTGATTTATAAATTACCATACGCAGTTCTTGTACCATTTTCTACAGAGGCCTGGCTACCCTGGACTGTTGTCTACATCCATTCAATAATGTGTGGTAAGTAAAATCTTTTTTAATGGAAACATCAATAAAAAAAAAAAATCAATCAAAGCATTTATTTCAAATATACCATTTGCAGGCACTTTTGAATAGTCAAATGTCGGTCAGTTCAAGAAAAGTGAAGCTAAATTGCATCGGCTTCCAAAATGAAAAGTTAGTTTTAGAAAACCCGTTTTTATCGAACTGAGAATAATAAAAACTAAGATTCAATGAAAATTGTCTTGGTTTCCCAATCTCCCACTACTATAGATATATTAATAATTTGATTATAAAATAATAATAATTAGATTATATAGATATATATATATATATAAATATTTTTATCTGTATCCTTTGCAGGTTTTATTTGTATAATATTTTATACAATGGTAGATGGTCTCTACTTTGTTCTGACTTCTCACGTCTGTGGTAATTTTAATACCATTAGTAACACAATCGAACGTTTAGATAAGTCTACAGTGGATCGATTGGCAAAGATTGTAAAAGAACACCAATACATTTTAAAGTAAGTGAATATTCATTTCTGTAGCCTGGCTAAATAAAATGTCATACTAATAGTTTTTTCCGTGAGATTAATGACGTGCGCGCGAAATACCTCAGAGATATCATTTGGAACCAAATTGGAACCAATCTAGTACACTAGCTTCTGACGAAAATAAGTGCCCATGTAAGCCTTTCAAATTTTTCCGATAACATTTGATATCAATGGTATCTTCAAAATTTTGAACCGTAAACATGAAGTTAGTCAAATTATCAACTATATTAATGGATATCTAAAAAATTTGTATGACAATAATAATTACCTAGTAGCTAGTTTGTTCGAACCAAATTAAAGTTTTCCCACGAATTTGTTTATTCCTCTTCTATCATCTTTTCAAGAAAGAAAAATAATCGTTGTCAGACGTTGATAATTATGACATTCGAAAATAACTCTTACAAGTCAAAATATCTAATTAATTAATGAAAACTAAAATTAAGAGAAATAATCACTGTCGAATAAACAATTTCAGGCTAGGAGAAGACTTGGAAGATATTTTTACGGCGGCCAATCTGTTTAATGTGCTGGTTGGCTCTTTGGTGATATGCGCGCTCGGCTTTAATTTAACGGTAAATTTAATCACAATCTTGGTACTTTAATGGAAGCATGTAAAGCAGTTTAAGTCTGTGGAAATGTACGAGTAAGTCACGTTACTTTTGTGCCTGATTACTGTTGGCATTTTTAATCAAATTTTAACAGATATGTACTTATAAGTCATCGTGACGATTTTGTATAAACACACTTGACCAGTTTTGATGGTACAGCAAGAAACAAACGACAATCACCAGTTATTCACACAGATTATATTGGTATACATTATTTGTTAGATAAAAAAATGGCACTGATAACCGCAGACGCAAATAGAAAGTTTCCGCTTTAATAACACAGTAGTTTCTCTCTAAACAAATAAAACAGTTTTAACCTATGGTTTACACAAATTGTTAAAATATTGGGCTCCCTATGTATTGAAATGTATAATTGGTGTAAATATTCGTTATAGTTCTGATGTTTTTTTTTTTTTTTACAGAAAGGGAGCTGGGAACAATTTCCAGGCTGCATACTTTTCCTCTTGTCTGTTCTTCTGCAAATCTTCATGATGAGCTTCTTCGGAGAAAACATGTTAAGAGAAGTATGTAGTATTCATATTTCAGCGAATTATTTAATATATGTATATACAGTGAATAAATTAATTAATCTGATCATTTGTATTCAGAGTACAAAGATTGGTGACGCTGCGTTTTTATGCAAATGGTTTGAAATGGATGAAAAGTCGAAGAAGACTATTTTGACGATAATGATCAGGTAAGAAAGTAAGATTGAGAAATTATTAAAAATTACAAAAAATCCTCATTATTGGGAACTGAATTGACTAGATTTTTTACGATAATAAATAAAATGATATTGGAGTTACGACCGAACTCTTGGAGGCTGGTGGAAAACCGGTCTAACTTCTAAAGGGTCTTAAGAAGTTGTTCGATTTCGCCATACGTGTAGGAAATCACTACAGAGATGGAGCAGAGGTGTGGTGGAAGTATAAGAAGGATGACAATATCAAGCTTAAGGATTGAAATTCTTGCTTCTAAGCCGTGTCTAGAAGCTGTTATCTAGAGCTATAATTATGCCACTTCAGATAATATACACGAAATCCCTTCAGGAGGCATAATTTCGCGATTTATTGAAAATCTCAAATGTTGTCCTCGTACATAAATCTGATAGTATGAATGACGTAACTAACTGTTGACTAATATCTATTATACTCCAATTCGCGAAGATCATTGAGGGTCTTATATATAACGTAGTTTATTCTCACCTCCACCATATAATTAGTCCGAAACAAACATTGTTTTGTGTTTAAACGTTCTACTATGTCTAACTTACTGATTTACACGACTTTCATTGGTAACATTTTTGAAACTAGGGGTCAGTTTGATGCTTTGTATACAGATTTTACAAAAGCCTTTGACCGTGTTGATAACTCAATTCTTTCTATGAAATTGAACAGCGCTGGTATTCATGGCTCTCTGTTACGCTGGTTTTTATACCCATTGCTGTTTTTAGTATTTTTTAATTGATCTTTTAAATTTTATGCATTGCAATTGTTTAGCTTATGCTATGATTTAAAAAAAATACTGGAGGATATCTGATCTGACTGATTGTATTCAGCTCCAAAAAGATCTTGACATCCTTCAACAATGGTATTTCAACAACAAAAAGACGCTAAATGTTAAGAAATGCGAAACTATAACATTCACGAACAAAGTGAATTTTATTAAATTTGATATCATATAGATGGATCTGTTCTGTTCTGTGCAGAGTATCTGTCGTCCATGATCGAGATGTACTCTTTGATACTTCCCTATCTTTTTATAGTTATGTAAATACTATAGTTGCTAGGGCTAAGAGAATACTTGGCTTTATAATTCACATGTCAAAACCTTTCCGTAATCATAGCAGCATTATTCTTGTCTATAACGCCCTGGTAAGAAGCTCTTTGGA
Source organism: Mythimna albipuncta (assembly GCA_929112965.1). Taxonomy (NCBI): domain Eukaryota; kingdom Metazoa; phylum Arthropoda; class Insecta; order Lepidoptera; family Noctuidae; genus Mythimna; species Mythimna albipuncta. The sequence goes on from OV815973.1 coordinate 9,445,751, forward strand.
ATATTGTTCCTCTATTTGGTCTCCCTATTACTCTACCTGAACAGTTTTAAGTTTTGTTTGCATTGTAAGTAACAGTGCTGTTGGTATGCTTATGACAAATAAATAAATAATGAATCGTCTGACGCGCAAGTTGCAGCCTCTCGAACAAGCCGGATTCTAAAAAAGGCTTCAGAATCGTAGTCAACATACATACGCTACGACCGGTTATACAGAAGTCCGATGAGCATAATCTGTCTCTGCTTAGCGTTTGTGGAATACTAAAGCTTTCTGCTTTTGCTTCGATCAAGACTTGAGCTGTAATGTAGTTTCTCCAACGGTGTCAGATTGACTATCGGTATATAATAATAATAATAATATTCCACAACTATCACACAACGCCGTCTAGTCCCAAGCTAAGCAGAGCTTGTGTTATGGGTACTAGACAACTGATAAACATACTTATATTTTTCTAAATACATACATATTATAGATAAATTACACCCAGACACAGAACAAATGATCGTGCTCATCACACAAACATTTGTCCTGGGTGGGAATCGAACCCACGACCTCCGGCATAGCAGTCAGGGTCACTAACCACTAGACCAACAGGCCTGCCATATCAAAGTGCTGAAGTATTTGTACGAGAATGCCACAATGTAAATCTGACTTTGAAACTTATCCTTCTGCAGCAGGATGTTTGGCAGGGAGATGTCATTTCTTCGAAACTGTTTACAGTTGCAATGAAAAATGTCCTCAAGGTTTTGGATTGGAGAGGGCTAGGCATTAATGTCAATGGCAAGTACATGACTTACCTTCAATTGGCCAATGACATAGTAGTAATGGCTGAGACTAAAGATCTCTGTACAATGCTTGTTAATCTTAGTAGAGCTTCCAAAAGAGATGTTTACCTGGGACAGACAATCCAACTTTAAGAAAAATATAAATAGTCGAAATCGAGTCGGCTAGACAGCGTTCGGGAAGCTGCGCAGCATCTTCTCGTCCAACATACAACAGTGTCTCAAGAAGAAAGGTCTATGACCAGTGTGTTACCAGTGATGATATATGGCACTGAAGCGTAGTCGCGATAACAAATACCTCCGATTAACTAAATTAATTTAACTATCTCGACTAACTCAGCTATAGTGAGTGAGTCAACATTAAAACGCGCAAACACAGGTGCGATTTTTGTTCCCTTACTCTCATAGTCCAATCTGATGATGGACGATGGTGATTACATCTGGTGGTATAAACGCGAGAGTGCTTATATATACGACGTAAGCGGTTAAAGAGTTCATCATCATCATCATATCAGCCGAAAGACGTACACTGTTGGACACAGGCCTCCCCCAAGCGTCGCCACAACGACCGATCCTGTGCGTCACGCATCCATCGGATTCCCGCGACTCTCACCAGGTCATCGGTCTACATTGTTGGACGCCTTGTTAAAAATTTAAATATAAAAAAAATACATATTGTTTTTTTTTTTTCGATTGGAAAAATCATCTTATGACAACCCCCGCTCTTGGGTGGAGCGGGAGATAGTGTCAGACTCTTACTGACTAAAAACCCATCCCGTTCCTTCAAGCCTTTATCTGTTGCATTATTATAAAATGTTGAAGACCACTGTATAAAAATAAAAGAATTCCTTCCATTTATGATATAGCAACAAATACCTGCAGAGAGGTACGATTGGTATTAATTAAAAAAATAATAATTTCACGTGTGCATGGATCAATGTTTTTTGCCAGGCGGTGTACCAGATCATAATTATGAAGTAAAAAATATATATATGGGTCAGGAAATTGCTCAGAAACAAACCGTTTGTCAAAAAAAAGGGAACACGCAAATTGATTCTAAACTAAAGACATTTCATAGTAGTAACGCGCAAGTCCGCCTTATTGAACTCGCTTACTTCTTCTATGATCTGTTTATTTGCTAGATTAAGTAATCAGCTGTTTCATATCAAAATTCAGCTGCTTTTGGTTAGACTGTAAGCAAATCCAGCAGCAGTTTGATGAATAGTTAAAAGTATAAAATTTTCAGGGCCAAGAAACCTCAACAGTTGACAGCTTATAAGTTCTCTACAATCAGTTACGGGAGCTTCACGAAGGTTTATATATAAATTTCTGAAAATTTTAAATTTAATTTTAAAGTAATTTTTTTAAATGGTCTTTTATATATTTTAGATTATCAGCACTTCTTGGTCATACTTTACTATACTCCGAACAGTATACTCACCGCCAGAAGTATCACATTCGCACTAAGTTCTATACTTGGCAGTTAATGTATGTATAAAATGCTTTAGACGCACAAAAGCACAGAAGCAATCATAAAGCCTACCCGTCAACCTTTGGATAACGCAGCAAAAAATTGTGGCAGTATACACAATAGAAGAGAAAAAAAGGCGAATACAAGAAAAAGTATACTTATAAACCATAGACACAATATAATTATAATAATAATATACTGTGACAAAATACACGAATATAAATACTCAGACCATCGATTAAAATCAATACCGCTGTGATGATACTGGTACTAGTAGATACATTATTGGTGAAACTAAAAACAATTTATAAAATTAACTCACAGCGAGGGAGTTGATATAGTAACCTGAGTGAAGTGAGGAATAAAAGCTACCTGGGACGAAGACTTATCCCCGTGTCGGATATCTTACTTCTTCTTGCTGTAAGATAATTAAAAGACATATACTGCATCACATTATAAATTAGAGAATTATAAGCATCAACACTAATATAATAAAGAGGTAATGTTTTTTTTTTTGTTTGTAGGAGGTAAGCTCTGGAAGTACTGGTCCGATATTTTATGTACGCGGGTGAAGCTGCGGGCAAAAGCTAGTTATTTATAAATTAATGTTAACTATCACTCGAAATGTTTTGAGGTTTAAAATAAATAAAATTCACTACTAAATAGAACTATAGTTTTAATTCTATTAACCTCTCATTCTTTTATTTTATAGAGACGCAACAATGACCACATTGTATGCTGTTTTTTTTTTATTCAATTAATTAAGTTACTTTTCTCAAACGAAAAAAGTTTTTGACGTTCCAAATTTAAATCACATTACTCCTAGTGAATCCATATTACATTAAATCTTAAGGAACATGATGACTTGATTTAGGTGAGTGTATGGGTAGGGTATATGCTGATATATAAATGGGCATTATCGAGCAGGTGTTGTAAAAAGTTATATTGATGACCGATATTTAAGTAAAGTAACTATAGATTTTTTTGGAACAATGAATTATAACTCCTGATCGCAGATAGCTATTATACTGTTACGTACGTGGGTAATCAAATGCCGATTTACTGACGAGAGAACTTTATTTACCACAAACAATAACAAATTAGTCCAGTCAACAATAATCCGAATCGCAATTAACACTAGAGTACCGTTACACTATCGCTTTAGTCGTTGATAAAAATCACTTCGAGTACTAGGGTAGTTCGCTCTTGATCGCAGTCGAAATCACAACTGACTCGCTTCCGGCCGGGGGCCCGTATTTATATGCGGAGCCAAGAAAATTCTAGATACCGACGTCCCCGGATCTATCCAGAATTCCAGAACAATTGAATCGCTTCTCGAAGTCATAAATCATTTTTATTTCTCGTAATAATAAGAGTCACGTTCATGCGAATTTCGACTCTATTGTTAACGTCGGAGAGTACAATTTCCCTTATCGGTTAGATGATATCTATTACTACATGTACCTTGGTAGGTAGGTACCTTGTGGATGTTTCGAGATTTTTCTAAATCTAGCTAAGTACAACTACTCTAGACCTTTCGAACAGCAATGCGTTTTAATTATTACGTGCCACTCGTTATTTTCTCGGAGATATGGCGTGTTCACGTTTAGTGGCGTAACAGTGCCCCCCTCTTAGTCATGCTCGTCCCGAGCATTATTAGATCCGTGATACGGCGCCAATCTATCCACATGAACAACCTTGGGCTTCCCTCTTAGCCCTTTCTTGATGCGGTAGGTCACGTCATTAATCCTTTTTAACACGGTGTAAGGTCCCTCCCATCGAGCTTGGAGTTTCGGCGACTTCCCTTTTCGTCGAAGCGGGTTGTGGAGCCAGACCAGTGTACCCTCCTCAAATCCCTTGGCGTTGGCATTACGGTCGTATCTAGTTTTCATTTTTACGCTGGTGTTCATGCTATTCTCACGAACTCGTTTATGCACTTCGTCCAATTGATCTTGAAGGTCACTTACGTAATCTGTAACTGGCTTAGTCTTGTCAGGTGGCACGCCAGTTATGGCATCGACCGGGAGTCTCATCTCTCTGCCGAAATTCACTCTTGCCGGGGTATGTCCCGTGCTATCATGCACTGCCGATCGGTAAGACATCAGAAATAGTGGAATATACCGGTCCCAGTCCTTCTGATGGTCGTCGACAACCTTAGCCAGGTGATTCTCCAGGGTTTGGTTAAACCTTTCCACCATTCCGTCCGACTGAGGGTGCGCAGGTGTTGTGCGTGTCTTATAAATTCCCAGAAGAGTACACATTTCCTGGAACAGCGCAGATTCGAAGTTACGGCCTTGATCGGAATGGATTTCCAAAGGTGCGCCATACCGACATACTACTTCTTCGACCACCTTCTTCGCCACTGTCGTCGCTTCCTGATTAGGTATGGCGAAGACTTCGGGCCACTTTGTGAAATAGTCCTGGATCACCACTATGTACTTGTTTCCGTCATTTGTAACTGGAAAAGGTCCAGCGACGTCGATAGCGATGCGTTCCCATGGGGCTCCAACATTGTACAGCTGAAGCCTGCCCCTGCTCCTAGTCTGTGGTCCTTTCACAGATGCGCACGCTGTACATTTCCGACACCATTGCTCTATGTCATCTCTACAATTGAGCCAGTAATACCGCTGTCTCACTTTCAGTAGAGTTTTCTTGATGCCCAGGTGTCCTCCAGAAGCACCATCGTGTATTTCCTGTAGCAGGGGGACTACTTCACATCGTGGTACTATCACTTGTGTTGTCACCTCCTTGCCATCGTTCGATTCCCATTTCCTACAAAGCACATCATTTTCTAGGACTAAACTGTCCCATTGTGCCCAGTAGCTCTTAGTTACGGGACTGTGTGACGATACTTCACTCCACTGGGGCCTAGTTCCGCTACGCTTCCAGTCTAGTATAGGTCGAATATCGTCATCTTCTTCCTGGGACTTCTTGAAGTTGCCTTCAGCCCTAATTAAATTAACGCGTTCTCGGGCTTCATTCTGCTGGCAGTGTCTGCAGTCATCATTACATGGACGTCGCGACAGGGCGTCAGCATTGTTATGCCCTTTTCCACTACGATGTTCTGTCACAAAGTTAAATTCCTGCAGCTGCTCGAGCCATCTTGCAACTTGGCCCTCAGGGTTTTTAAATTGTAGAAGCCATTTCAATGCAGCGTGATCCGTCCTCAATGTAAATTGTCTTCCTATGAGGTACTTGTGGAAAAGCTGCAAGGTTTTTACCACAGCCAGCAGTTCTCGTCGAGTCACGCAGTAGTTCCTTTCTGGCTTTGAAAGTGCCTTACTGAAGTAAGCGATTACGACCTGTCTGTCGATCTGCACTTGTGACAACACTCCACCAATTCCCGTGTTGCTGGCATCGGTATCAACGACAAATCTTCCGTCTCTGCTCGGGTACCCCAGTATAGGTGCTTCACACAGCCGTTGCTTTAGCGCGTCGAATGCTGACTCACAGTCCTCGTCCCAGATAAAATCTCGTTTATCCTCAGTCAGCTGATGTAAAGGTTTTGCAATGTCCGAAAAATCTTGACAAACCGCCTGTAGTATGTGCATAACCCTAGAAATGCACGTACTTCCGTTTTGTTCTTTGGCACCGGCCACTGTTGGACTGCCTTTATCTTCTCAGGGTCGGTTCTCACCCCGTCGGCGGAAATAACATGTCCTAGGTAGCTGACCTCCTTCTTGAATAGGGCACACTTCTTTGGGCTTAGTTTTAAGTTAGCCCCTCGTATCCTGGTGAACACTTTCTCCATATTCCTCAGGTTTTCCTTAAATGTGCGACCCATTATAATGACGTCATCCAAATATACCAGACAGACGTCACCAAGAAGGCCCACCATGACTCTCTCCATGAGGCGTTCAAACGTCGCTGGGGCATTGCACAACCCAAAAAGGCATGACGTTAAATTGCCACAGGCCGCTGCCAATGCCCGTACTGAACGCTGTCTTTTCTTTATCTTTCTCGCTGATTTCCACTTGCCAGTAGCCACTTTTCAAATCAATGGTTGAAAACTACTTCATGCCACTTAGCATATCCAGCGTATCGTCTATCCTTGGTAAGGGATAACTGTCCTTCTTCGTCACATTATTCAGCATTCTGTAGTCCACGCAGAATCTGGTGCTGCCGTCCTTCTTCTTCACCAGAACGACTGGAGAAGACCATGGACTCGTAGAAGGCTCAATTATTCCATTATCAGCCATGTCCTTTACCATTTCTGCTACCTCAGATTCCTTAGCCCAGGGTATGCGGCGCGGTCTCTGTTTAATTGGTCTCGCATCACCTGTATCTATCTCATGCTTGACGAGACCTGTTCTCCCGCAGTCTTTTCCCGTTGCAAAGATATCTCGAAACCGTAGCAGAAATTCCCTTGCTTGCTGTAGTTCCGAAGTCGATAAGTTGCTCTTAGAATTCTCCAGAAGTTGCTGGATGTGATCAGTTTCGACTTTGGTCGTGTCTTGTTTTTCTGGAGATTTATTGATTTGACGGAGATACTGAACTTCTTCACATCTCCCAACAACACTGTTTTTCTTCAGTTGGACCTCTTCTTTCCCAAGGTTCACAATCCTGACCTTGGATTTCCCTGTCGTCATAACTAATGTCCTCGCAGTGATGATCTCCGGGTGCCGGCCAGTATCCTCTACCAAAACACATCTTGTTTGCCTGATTTTCTTGGGAAATTTCACTTCAACTAAGGTTTCTGTTCTCGGAGCCAGTGTAGTTTCCTTTAAACAATAGAGATTGCATGACTTAATTCCTCGCAGGAAGACTTCTTGATCTGGGAATTTCAATACTCCCCTATCGATATCTAAAACACATCTGTAATTGCGCAAGAAATCCAGACCCAGTATGCAATCATCGGTAATATTCGCAATTAACACAGGATGGGTGTACACTTGATCACCGATTTTAAACTGGATTTCTGTATCACCGAGGACGGAGACTGACTGGCCAGTTGCTGTCTGAAGTCGGCAGGATGGAGACTCTTTTTGCCATGAGATGGTTCGTTTCAGCAACTCCGGTCTTACAATGGTTCGCGACGCCCCGGTGTCAATGGTAAAATTGCAGGCACGATGATTCAGTGTTCCTTCGATGATCAAACTATTTCCGTTGTGAACTTGATTGATGGTGATGGTTGGGGCTGTGGCCCTGGCGACATTAAGTTTTATCGGCTCTTCGTCGACTTGAGTTCCGGAGTCCACACTTTCCCTCTTTTTCTTAGGACAATCGGTGCGAATGTGCCCTTTTTCTCTGCACCCGTAACACGTTGGAATATAGCGGGACTGTGCTGGGGAAAAAGCCACCACTTCTCGGTGACGTAGTCGCGCTGAAGGCGAGACCACCACTTCCCGAACTCTATGCGTACGAAAATCTTGTCGTACTGCTTCCACTTCCAAAGCGTGTGCCATCGCACTCTTTAAAGTTTGGTGGTGTCCAAGTCGCACCGTAGCCCTGACTTCAGTATCCCGTAGACCGTCGATGAATGCTTGCACCAGATTCACTTCCACCAACTCTGGTGCCATCGACATGTATGCACGCCGGACCAGCCGTTCAACCTCGACTCCCCACTGCTGGAGGCTCTCGTTCGACCTCTGCGTTCTCTCGCGTAACTGCGCGCGGAAAACGTGCTCGAGGTGTTTGTCTCCATAACGAGTGTCCAGTCCCTCCATGAGACTCTCCAATGTCCTGCCGTCCGCAGGGAGGTTCTCTAGGACTAGCAGGGCGTCCCCTCGTAGAGCCAAAGTTAATGCCGCAAAAGACTGCTTATCATCCCAGCGGTTTGTTTCGACCATTGTCTCGAATTGGTACTTAAATGCCGTCCAGGAAGACGTGCCATCAAAACGCGGCACATCAAATTTTGCGGCAGATGCACAGGGGGTGTGCGATGATGAGCCGACAGCAACGGGTTCGCGTGCTTCGAGCTTGATAATTTTTTTGTTGATGTCCAGCAGGCTTGTTTCGAGGCTATCAGCTCGGGCAGAAACCTCCTTGACCTCTACGGTGAGATTCTTTACCTTCTCGCCCAACGTAACGAGACCGTGATCGATCTTATCGAGGATTAGGTTCTGCTTAGCCTCCTGTTCGCGGCGAGCAGCTTCTTGATTAGCCGCGATGAGGTCCTGGAGCTTGCGCTGGTTGGCCTCCTGATCGCGGCGAGCGGCTTCCTGTTCGCGGCGAGCTTCTTCCTGGTTCGCTGCGATTAGGTCCTGAAGCTTACGCTGGTTGACCTCTTGTTCGCGGCGAGCGGCTTCCTGGTCGCGGCGAGCAGCTTCCATACTAGCTTGCATGGCGGCCAACACCGCAGCGAGGTTCAATTCCGAGGATGGTCCTGTTGGCGCCTCAGCAGCTTCTGTTGCTACCATGCCAGCCTGATCTTCCTCCTCCATACGATGACGCGCAGCATCCATCTCCATTTGCCTTCTTGTTCGTGGTCGCTGTTCGTCGTCTCTCGGTGTTAGTGGCATTTCACTTCTGACACCAGTTGTTACGTACGTGGGTAATCAAATGCCGATTTACTGACGAGAGAACTTTATTTACCACAAACAATAACAAATTAGTCCAGTCAACAATAATCCGAATCGCAATTAACACTAGAGTACCGTTACACTATCGCTTTAGTCGTTGATAAAAATCACTTCGAGTACTAGGGTAGTTCGCTCTTGATCGCAGTCGAAATCACAACTGACTCGCTTCCGGCCGGGGGCCCGTATTTATATGCGGAGCCAAGAAAATTCTAGATACCGACGTCCCCGGATCTATCCAGAATTCCAGAACAATTGAATCGCTTCTCGAAGTCATAAATCATTTTTATTTCTCGTAATAATAAGAGTCACGTTCATGCGAATTTCGACTCTATTGTTAACGTCGGAGAGTACAATTTCCCTTATCGGTTAGATGATATCTATTACTACATGTACCTTGGTAGGTAGGTACCTTGTGGATGTTTCGAGATTTTTCTAAATCTAGCTAAGTACAACTACTCTAGACCTTTCGAACAGCAATGCGTTTTAATTATTACGTGCCACTCGTTATTTTCTCGGAGATATGGCGTGTTCACGTTTAGTGGCGTAACAATACATAGATATTACTAGCTTAAATCCTGTAATGACGTACATGACTAATTTATAATTATTATCACTGATATGATCTTAAACATACAAGTGAGAATTTCTTGGTGTGGTGACACTGATTGCGGGGATTCTGATATATTAGGACTATGATTAGGACCGACTTTATTTTGCTTTTATCAGCGAAAATTGGTTAGGAATGCTATTTTGTACTTACTTCAAGACTTAGATAAGCATAGATTAGTTTTATTTTTACCTGATTAAAGGTATATTATGAAATATACAGATTTTATTAAGCAAATGTAACAGAAAGATTGCCGTGATATAATAATATACCTAAGAGTTTCCATACCATAAGATGAATGCGCTTCTTAACTTACTGTCTTACAAGGAATATAACTATAATGCAAGCACAATCTAGTATTAGTAAATTATTGATGTGTAATACTATTACTAGGTTGAAAGAAGATGAAATTGTATTGTAATAAAAATGAAACAAAACAACCTGTAAATCAATAATTTCAATATCATTCACGAAAAATATAAAATATATATTTTCATAAATATTAATAAATTATACTAATTGTTAAAATTAATCTGATATACTACAAAGAACTAACTATTTTAATCAAGTTGTGTACAACTGTGTTGTGTTGTATTGTAATACAACCATAGATTTAAGCTTCTGTGAAATTGTTACTATTTAGGCATACAATAAAGTCTATTTTATTCTTCTATTCTATTAAGATCTAGAATCCATAACATTTGAAATTCGTGAGTGAGCACCGAATATAAACTGACACTCGCGACGTGCGCACTCAGCATTCTGCTTTTACAATCATTTGATGAGGTCAGTCTAGTAAGAAAATTATATTACTAGATCGTGCTCGTATTATAGTTATATTTTTAGTAAGATAGCTTTAAAAAGCCTTTATTTAACTGTTTTTTTTTTTAATTTTACTGCGATATTATAGATATCTACTTCTTTCTCTATAACTAAATTAACACTTAATTTATTAGCTTCTGTCAACAGCTTCGCCCGCATAAAAAAAAAATATTATCCTATCGGAAAAATACCCTAAGAAAAAAAAATGTTTCTTCTAGGATATGGTCCTAGAAGTTAAGTTACAAATTTTTGCCTTTATAATATTAGTATGACCAAATTTTTAAAAGAAATATTAAAATTCAATTTAGATGCTCTTTTAATCATGCACGTTATTCATAAGTGAAGAAAACAGTCAATTCAAATATCGTACCTCAGTGATAAAGTTTTTAAGGGGGTATTTTTATATATATAGGAAAAGGTTATCCGTGAAACATAATGGTAAATTACTTCATCGCATATTTATTCTATTTTTTTTTAATGTATGCAGGTACTTCAGACCCTCAACACCTATTACAATATTTGAGATATTACCATACACTTTCGAAGAGCAAGTCATAAGGCACTGTTATTACAGTTGTTCCAAACTTGGGCTTAAAATCATTATTTTGTTGAAACAAAGGGCAATTAACCGATATTAAGCCCACCTGTTCCTTGCTTGATGTGAAATATTACTTGTGGGATACACAAACTTCCGAACGGGCACACGATTATTTTTGAGGTTATTTAAACTTTGTTTAATAGATTCAAATGTTTTCAGTAAATCTGTAAAGCTTTAGCATAGTTAAACTTTCAATACTGTTTGAGGATGAGTTAGTGATCTGCGAAGCAGTAATGCTCGCAAAGGGGGAGGCCGAACGCATCAGGCAACGCCACCGGGACTCTGATCCCGATTTCCGGCCACCGTAGGCGCGGGTTTGCGGACAGTGAGCAATGGGTAGCTCGCTGTCCGGCCGTCCGGTAACTGTTCGGACCAAGCCCAAGTCGTCGACGGTGCGCACTGTTCCCGCGCGCCTCTATGAGTTGTCAGCAACAGCGGGGACCCAGCCGGGTCGAAGCCTACTGGGGCCAGGGTTATCCGAAAGGGCGCTCGAGCCCCGGAATGAAGGCTAGAAGGAACGGGGTGAGCCTTTTAGTCAGTAAGAGTCTGACACTATCTCCCGCTCCGCCCAAGAGTGGGGGATGTCATTGGATTAATTTTTCCCACTATAAAAAAAAGGATGAGTTAGTGATTATAAATCTACTTCATCAACAATACGAGAGTGATTGAAGTAAAGAAGTTTAGATAGCATTAATTGTACGGCAATTAAGAAATCATATACATGAAATGATATTATCTAAAACTTTAAATGATCCTATAAAAACGTCTCAAACTTTTTCGATCAACCCCACAGCCCTAACAACTTTTGGTCCTACTGATATCTCTTGGAGGCACATGTGTATTCTAAGGGCCGAGTCGCGTTTGGCCCTTACTGAAAGGCCGGATGACCCATTACACATCGTAAGCGCAAACGTACAGTGACTGGGAATCACCTTGTGGCTCCCGACGCTCTCCTTAGGCAGCGCCGGCTAGAGGCAATCGTATTTGCTAGTGAATAATCAAAACAACCTGTATTATCAAGCCCTCTGAAGGCATATAAACCTTTAGACCACCAAATGGACCTAATAACTAATTGAAGAATAGATGTGAAGAAAAATAAATGTTGTACATTGCCAGAGGTATAGAAAAACATACTGATATATGAAAAACATACATAATGGAACACGATCATCTCAGTGTGTCTGGAATTTTGTGAGATGTGTGAATTACATTTTGTTTATTGTCTCTAACTAATGTAATTGGCGGATAGCTGTTTTTGTTAAAGTAAAACCATAAATAAATAAATACAAAGTACCTTTCATTGAAACAAGATTGTTTTCAATCCTTAGATTATAAATCAACAGATAAGAAATTAAAATACGTTGTAACATTTTGCCAATCTACTGTAGATTATATGTACGTTGGTCTATCATCCCCTGCAATTATTAATCCGATTATAAGTATGACGTACAAGACTTGTTATTTCATTGTTCATTCAAATTCTTTCTGTACTTCAATTGTGTATCAATTTTTGGTTAAAATGATAAATAATTACGATCTCAATAGAGTAAGATTACTTTGTTCGCAACGCTATCGCTATGTTACGGACTTTAGTAAAAAGTATCGTATCATTCACGCACACTAACCCGCCACTGTGGCGATGTGCATTGCGCATACGATGCCGCGCACTTTGTTCTTGTTAACATACTTTTTTATATAACTACCCACTTTTTTTATAGCTTACTACGCCGATCGGCTTAATTTATTCTTACTTAAGTAAGAATAAATTAAGCCGATCGGCGTATTAATAGTGTAAGTATTAATATTGTATTTTCTCAGTAAGTGATTTGTAAATCTTTTGAGAACAATAAATATCTAAAACCATAAGATGCCAGGGTCGGCAGACATCACGTATTTTTTCACGAACGAAATGTAGACGATTGAGTATTGTTAGTATGTACTAAGAACGCATGCCTATCTGCTAGCTTGCTTAGACGGCCAACTTTCACGTATCAGGTTCTCAAGGTACATAAAAACAGTACTTACTTCACGTAAATTCTCCAAGCTGATTTTTACGTATATTTTAGGCAATATCTTTAAAATCAAGTCACCAGTACACCCAGACACATTCCGTGGGCCATATTGCTTTACAGACGCGTTAAAGCTCCGAAAATAATGACATAACTTCACGTAAATTCTCATGCTTGATTTTTATATACATATGTTCACCAGACAACTATTTTAAAAGCTTTTACAAGAAGTTATACCGATCAAAGGGGCCATATAATTGTTAATAAACAGTTAGAACCTGGCAGCATCTACATCATTCCAGGAACGTTGTTTAAATCACAGATAATGTTTGTATTATTTTGAATATTATATTGAATTTAGGAGATGATTGGCCCCTTGGATCGGTGTGTCTTCTTGTAGAAGGTTTTAAAATAGTTGTAACTTGTAACATAGAACCGTCTCCTTTTCGAAGTCGGTTAAAACGTCAAAAATGTACAGGATTAATAGTGACATAAATGTTGCTACTGGTTAATCTTCCTATACCTACGTGTTTGTGACATCTACTCGTATACACACGCACGCAATTAGCACTCACGTAATGATCATTAATGATTTATCACTTATTAATACTAGATTACGTAGGTACTCAATCAGGTGGTATTTTTATAGGTATAGGTATGTATAATTGTATATGTACTACACTAATCTTAATTACCATCCTGCGTATTAAAAACTAATCTCATATTGTTTGTTTAAATTCTGATATCTTTTTAATCTTTAGCTAATCAAATTTTACTAAGAAATGTGGCTACGTTCGGGGGAGGTCTGTGTCTTGCAGTGAATGCTTTTGGGCTATAATAGTGATGATGATGATTGTGAAATGATGTACGAAAGACCTTTCACAAGGTTGAACATCAGCATGAAGAGAGTCGAGGGAATCTGACAAATGCGAGATGCACAAAACCGGTCGTGGCGGTGACACTTACGGCCCATTTACGACCTTGTCACTATTAGCGGTAGCTTAGCGTAAGGCGAGGCTGGAAAGACCTCACGGCGTCCTTACCTTCCGCATGACATAGGTCCTCACCGGACATTGCAAGTTCGGCAGGTTCCTGTTCCGGATTAAAGCGGAAGTAACGTCCGGGTGTCGCCACTGTGCGGAACGCCCGGAGGACATGATGGAGCATACAGTCGAGGTCTGACCTGCTTGGGCGGAGCATCGCCGTGCCCTCGTGCGGGCGATCGGCGGCGGCCATGGTCCGGAGTGAGGAGGAGTAGTAGGCAGTCGCCGACTTCTGCGAAGCAGTAATGCTCGCAAAGGAGGAGACTGACCGCATCAGGCAACAGCATTCCCGCCGCCGCCGGGATTCCGATCCCGATTTCCAGCCACTGTAGGCGCGAGCTTGCGTCAGTAAGCAATGGCTAACTCGCTGTCCGGCCATCCGGTAACTGTCCGGACCAAGCCCAAGTCGGCGACGGCGCGCCTTAAAGAGTTGTCAGCAACAGCAGGGGCCCAGGCGGGTCGAAGTCTACTGGGGCCAGGGTTATCCGAAAGGGAACTCAAGCCCCAGTATGAAGGCTTGAAGGAATGGGGTGGGTTTTTTAGTCAGTAAGAGTCTGACGCTATCTCCCGTTCCACCCAAGAGCGGGGGTTGTCATTGGATGATTTTTCCCACCAAAAAAGCAGTAGCTAAGCGCGAGGCGGCGAGCGGTAAGATCAAAAGTATGACAATGTTTGAAGAAAGCCACGAGACACCGCTCATAGCGAAAACGTTCCACTAACCTATGTCACCCCTAAGAACGCCTTATTTCACCAGTAGACAGCTTTCAGCTGAAATGATGATCCAAAGACATGAAGAGGTCTCGTTGCACCAGCTTTTGAAATAACCTAACCATATTTCCGATGGTAACATCTTGACTCCAACTGCCAATTATGATGAATCTATCAATATAACAACCAAACATCACAGTTTGGTGTGACATAAATTACCCCGAAAAGCGAATAAAAAATGATTTTTATATGATAAAAATGACCCTTTTTATTCTAAAATTATTCGACCCGTCATGCAGATGAAGTGACTTCAAAACTTTTTCATTTTCTACAAAATTGAATCCTTCCTCGGTTTCCCTTTCAAAGTTGCGTAAACTCACTTAGATTACCTGTCATTTGAATATGCGCATATTTCGTTTATGTCCGTAGGTATTTCCGGCAATTTGATCTGCTTTAGAAATAAATGTGATCGGAAATCCGGTTGTGAAATTGATTATTATATACTTGGGGTTCTTTTTACGTCATATTCTCCAGACACCCTATAATCTACTTTGCTGTTTATAAATTCATATTTCAATTTTACGAATTGTCTACCTACTCCATTAGCGCGTTCTTAAAAAAATAAGTACAATACACCAGCAGTGTTTCATAATAGTATGGGTGATATGATACCTACTCTGATTGTATTTATTTTTAGGTTTAATTTTTTTTTTAATTCGATTAATGCCTCGATTCTTTTAGGACTAAACGCTTTGCTAAGAGCATTCTCATGTTTTGTTACCAAACGAATATACCAAGAGATAACCTGGCAACCGCAGGCGCGGCTTGCGGATGACGAGGAACCAAGCCTGCCACCCGTTCGGTGAGGACCTAGCTTGAGTCGTCGCACTACGCTGCCAAGGTGTATACTGCATGCCTCAAAGAAACTACAAGGCATCTCTGAAAATGATATCATGGTCCTTCAAAGCAAAAAGCAGCTAAAGTACACCGGTATGTTTTGATCAGTATAAGTCTGACACACTATCTCGCTTCTTCTTCTCCGAAAAAGTCAAAGTATTTATTAGTGTGCTTTTTGGTGATACAGCAGGTCTTACAGTTAATTTATGGTAACTGAAACAGCTGCCCATTGGGCATACACTATTCACTGCAAGATTTCCCACATCAAAAAAAGGCCCTTTTAAGAGTTATAAACTACTTTTTCAGCTGAAAAAGTCTCTTCTCTTCTATTTATTAAACTGAATATACAACTGCTGTGCAATCCAATTAGCTTAAACCTTTTGTTGTCTTAGAAAGTGTACGATTCCTTTAACGAGCTATTACATATTTATCAATACTATTGTTTTCTACTCGTCCATAACCAGATATTTCTGATATACATCACTATTATCGCTTTAAGTCATACGAGTATTATGTAATCATTTTTTATCGTAATACCTGGCTGGATAATTGTACTTGCATTGATTTGGTGGACTTAAAAACTTCGTGTAGGTATTTCGTATTTTTCTCGAAAACGTTCAAAGGTCGCATTTTATTTTGGTGAAGATAAAAAACTGAAAATTGATAATAACGGATCACGTAATCTCCAGAATTATGTCATTAATTAAGATAAATAATTGTGGATAGGCGACAAACAAGAAGTTGTTGCAGACTGATTGATTGATTATATTATTGAATTGGATTGTTGGTCTTTTTTTGTTTTTCTTTTTTTTGACATATTAATGATGGGGGTATTACTTAGTAATACTTAGTAATACGTAACGCTATGTTTTTGGTACGCGATCACCACTCCAGAACCTTTTTGCTCTATCGACCCACTGTTTTGCTAGCAATATTTACTGCTACTTAAGTTTCACGATTTTTCGTGTTAAAAAAAAAAAAACTCAGAATTAAAGAGCAGTTTTCCGGCCACCGTAGGCGCGGGCTTGCGGACCGTGAGCAATGGGTAGCTCGCTGTCCGGCCATCCGGTAACTGTCCGGACCGAGCCTAAGTCGTCGACGGCGAGCACTGTTCCCGTGCGCCTCAAGTCTGGGTCGAAGCCTACCGGGGCCAGGGTTAGTTTCGAAAGACAACTCGAGCCCCGGTATGATGGCTTGAAGGAACGGGGTGGGTTTTTAGTCAGTAAGAGTCTGACACTATCTCCCGCTCCACTAAAGAGCGGAGGTTGTCATTGATGATTTTCCCTACAAAAAAAAAGGAACAGTAGGAGCATCTCACTCATTTCATTTGATTACGCAAGGAAACATCAGTTAGGAAGTATTCTTGGAAAAAAAATAATGAGCAAAATAACAATATCATATAACTTCGTTATATACATACTTATCTATTATTCAACCACTAATAGGGTTGTCTTACAATTGCCGCGAGCAAAATGCAGAAATAATATTAAAAAATAATCGGTATTTTATGAAAAAAATACTGGATACAATTCGTATTAACGACATTGTTATTTTTAACCGAATCCATAATCTACCACTCGGGCCTACTATACAGTACTATACTACTACTACTATACTATCTCCTGCCCTTGGGCGGAGCGAGAGGACTTATCAGACTTCTACTGACTAAAACCCACTCCTGTTCCTTCTTTACCTTCATTCCAGGGCCCCAGTTTTCACTTTCACAGAACCATACATCTAGTATAGGTAAGTCAAAGTCAAAATACTTTATTTCACATAGGCCTACATGGGCACTTATAAAGCGACAGAGGCTAGTGCACGGTTCCAAATTGGTTTCCTATAAGGTAGGCATCAATACTTCATCTTTAAAAAATAAACATGAGTATACTTACACTGGAACATAGAAACCCTACAAAGTTCTATTCCAATTCCATCCGGCCAAGACTCCCGACGCTCTCTAGAACAAACTTAACAATTATTTAATTTGTCCTTGAACTGCACATTTTTCCGAGGTTTCTTGCAAGCGCTCTCGTGCTATTGCAGTCACGTAGACCACTTTAGTAAGTGGACTGTGGAACAAATGAAATTTAATTATTTCCTCTTATTACCTCTTATTTTTTATAAGAATTGTGTCGTGTAGATAGTTCTTTATACTATAGTTTTATTTCAAGGATATAAATGTGTTAAACGTGCTAACAACGTATCTCGTTTTACTGCACAAAATGTGCACCGAACTTTAATTGTTCTACTTTTCAGTTTTATTATTTGACATGAGTGGTCAATGCGAGATACATTTCCATTCAACCGCTTTTACGTAATTACGACGTTATTACATATCTTTCTCTTAATGTTTTGAAAATAAAGATATCTAGGTTTCTATTAAAATTAAAACATATAAAACTAATCCAGTGAACATCTGAATTTCGACTCTCCATAAGGTAAATGTGAAAAACGAAAGAAAATGAAACTACAGAAATCGTGCACATTTAATCGATATTCTGAATGATGAATTCGTTTTCTAAAAACTTTTAAAGTTTAAAAAAACACATTTCGTAGAATATTTCCTTAGTTTTTTTTTATACCTACTACATCAATATTTATTTAGTTATTATAATATACATATGTACATAAAAAACTTAAATACTAAATAAACTATTTATACTAAAACCCTAAATAAATAAAATACAAATACACAAAGTACACTTAGGCGTCGAAGTACTCCTCCACATCGCTGTCATCCGGGAATGTGCCCAGAAGACTGGCAGCATTACCACGTTGAATGGCAATGCTAATTCTTTGAGCGAAGAACGAGCCAGCCCTCTGGTCACGCAAGGTGTCGATCAGTCGGCGAGAAATTTCCTTAAAAAGGAGACGCGCATTCGGACCCCATGACCCAAGCGTTTCGACCCCAAACGGCTCAAAACTGTAGTTACCAATAAGGTTACAGTATTTGCGCCGTTTAAGGGTCTCAGCAGCCGCAGCGGCAGCGCCAGCACAGCCCGCCGTACATGGAATGTGGGATGGCGCAAGGGTGTCGACACAGGTTGCGTCCCACACCAGAGGCCTACCTACCTTCCACGGTACCAACGTCATACCATCTGGTCTCTTTCCATCGTCACGTACCAAGCCATTTGGTTCTAATACAGCGGGTACGCCGGCGGTGACAAGAGCTCGACGAATAATATCGTTGATGCTAGCGTGTCGAGCTATGCGGCCTGCGCTCCTGCTGCAGGACAGGCCATGGTGTCCGAGACTGTCGACAGCTTCGCCGCAGTGGCACCGATGTGGAGCAACACAAGGAGCACCTAAGCGTAGACAGGTTGCGAGCCGAAACGAGGCGTCATCCATCATAGTGCCTATGGTGGATGACGGGAGTGCCTGAAGCCATAAGCCCGACTCCCATTCCCCCACAGCCAGCAGACGCGCACGCTCAGCAGTACTTGACGACGTATTTAATAGGTTATTCCGTACAATACTGCAGAGCGGCACATCCCACCGTCTCTGTGAGGACAGGTTGTCGGGCAAATCCGTGTTGGGACAAGCCATTTTCCAAGCGTTCAACGCATCGGACAAGCACGGTACCTCAACATCAACCAGTGAGGAAGATAAAATATTCCTGGTTAATGTTTCAGTACTGTGCACCGAGGAGAGGAAAGCTGGTAAACTTATACTAGAAATTTTGCGGACGCCGAGGCCACCTAGCCGGATGGGAAGCGTGGCTTGCTGCCATGCTCGGTCGTCCAACGCCACATTTAGAATTGAAGATAATGTGTTCCTAATAATTTGATCGACTTTTTCTAAAAGTTGTGGGTGCTTCCAAAGATGGGAAGCGCGAAGGCTATACGTAAATTTAGGCCCAAAACAGCAGTATCGAATGAGTGTGAATGCCGAATGCATGTTAATTTTGAAAAGTCTTTCCGAGACGTCATTAAATGCCAACAGAGCATTCAGGCATTGTCTCTTTTTTTTATCTGATTGCGTTAGATGAAACAAGTTTTCAAACCATGTTCTTGTTGATGATAGACGGCTTGAAAAAGGCCTCCTCTCAATTGATAAAATTTATACCATAGTGTCACTTTTTAGTGGCCCGTGTTTAAAGTGTCTAAACTGAGCACACTCGTTCGTCTGTCCGGCCTTCTGTTGCACGAGTCTATCGGTCAAACCGTTGAACTTACAATATTCACATTTTCACTCGTCCCAGGTTAGATTCCCGCATAGAGCAATGACTTGCATAGCCTAAAGATAGGTGTTGCCTGGCTAGCTTGTGTATATGAGTTTACATGTTTGTGAATGGACCCGTTAACAGGAATCTTCTATTTCTTCTCGAATCGATGGTTATCTCTTCACTCAAACTTTTCACAACCAGTTTTTTGCCATGTTTATAGCGGCTTCAGTGGTGTTTAGATCCTCTAAAGTGCACGTTGAGCACTCTAATAAATAGGCCAACGTTTGGTCAGGAGCACCGCACTCGCACTGGGTATCAGAAGGGTCTATGATCTTCCATTTTTTATGTTTACAACGGCTTACTTGGGTGCGCAGTTTATTGATTGCTTTGCATACAGGCTACTGCAAATCGCGTCCGGTTGGTAGAAGTTTCTGGGGTTTACAGCAGTATTGTGTATATGTATTGTTCATAGGCATATGAGTCATGTATACCCTTTTGCAATTCTCCAAATCAATTATTTATCAGTTTGACCCATTCAAGTGATACCAATAAATTTTAGATGTTTCTAGTCTCTACTTATTTGGGAACTACTCCTAAATTCTTAGTCTGAGGAACCCAAATCAGTTAAGAAACACTAATTACTTTAGACATAGACATATGGCCACGAAACCTAAATCCCTAAACATTAATAATGACTGCCTAAGTGAGGTATTGAAGGTAAAATTCTATAGGTATGGCTGTAAAGATATGTCGATAATGTCTTTTATTATTGGGCTGGATCCGGACGGTTACCGAACGGCTGGACGCTGAGCTACCTATTGCTTGTCGTCCGCAAGGCCACGCCTACAGTGGCTTTTTTTTTTGTCAGTCGCAAAATCATCCAATGACATCACTGCGTCCTTCTTTATTCTTTATTGTACACAAAAAAAAAACAGGACATTTGATGTAAGTACATAGGCGATCTTAACCCACAACTGGGTTTTCTTACAGCAAACCATGTGATTTAAAATAAAATTTTGTCCTTGGGCGGAGCGGGAGATAGTGCCAGACTTTTACAGACTAAAAACTCATTCCTGTTTCTTTGTAGCCTTTCGTACCGGGCCCGAATCTTCCTTTCAGAAGCAGACCCTTGGCCCCAGTCGAACACAAGTAGAAATTAGGCTCTTCAGCTTAGGTCTGAATATGTCCGTACCATCACGCGTGCGTCTGATGAGAGGTCGTCGTTTATCGCTCTCATAAGGATATTGCAGTGCTCCGCCTAAGCGGGACACACCGCCACCATGTGCTCCGCCGTGTCCTCCGGACGGTCCATACAATGGTGACACCCGGGAGTTTTTCTGTCTGAGTAAGCTGCTAGATGCAGGAACATCCCGAAATTACCATGTACGTTTGGACCAGCGTCATACGAATAATGTGGACGCCTCTTCAGCTACTTTACAAAGACTTACTGCCAGGATTATGGCGTGGCCAAAAACATATGTATATCTAAACAAGGTAACACTATTAATTGTAACAATTGAACTAAATTTACGTCATACAATTCTCACAAGTTCTTTGTTTTATATTTTCGTCACTGTCTTTAAAATGTTTTTTAAAAACTATTTTATTATCTAATCCTATTAGTTTGATAAAGTGAGATTAAATAATAACATTCACAAAAACCATTGTTTTTTGTTTTGATTATATGTTGTTATCAAATGTAATCATATATTGATGATATTTAGATCATAGATGCGATAAAAACTGATTATTATCGTTTTAAAAATTGTAGAGAAACAAAAGAAAGAGTCACCTTATTTTTGTTTCTCAACCGTTCTTTTAAAATATCTTTAATAAGGAGCTTTGTCACAATATTGACTATGTCGCTCCATCATAGCCAAATTTTGTGTTTAAATTTATTTTAAATGATTGTAATACATTATGTGGGTATAGAACTCTTGCCTCGTCCGTCATAGGTTTAGCTAAGAAGCTGAAAAATTGCATATATTTATTTCTAACATATTTAGAGTGCTAAACATATTTTCGTTCGCTCCACTCACTTTCCACCAAAATATGATGTATGTCCTCAATTATTACGCAATTAGTTGAAGATGATGACTGAATGACACCCATAACAAACGTAAACTTCCTCGATAGGATGTAACCAGATCGAAGCATCATGTTAGTAACAATGTCTTTTCTATTGAGTGCATAATTGTCTATCCAAGAAATTGTTAACAGTTCGGGTTGGGTGGTGTTGTACCAGATACCTTTCTCTCTTATTCTCTCACCATGAAATTCTTTCCACAATTTATGACAATGTTTTCTATTCAGATAAAAGTTATCTGAGAAAATTGAAACTATATTTAGTTGAATACCTTCAACACAGGCTCGCTTTGCTACCGAATCTATTATTTTATTACCATGAATAGCATATTACTGATTTAGAATGTTGTTGAAATTCGCAAATCTGGTTAATATATCTGTGTTCCTCGAACTGTCGAGATACAACGAGCCACATGTTGTAATGCAGTTTTGGAGTCAGTTAGTACGTATTATAAACTTATTATGATTTATTGATTGGGCGTATGATATAGCTTTACTGATTGCCAATAGTACAATAGGCATTATAGACACGTTCAAATCAATACTAAAGCCCAATGATGTATCTTGTTGTGAGTCATAAAAAACTGCACTGGAACTACAATTTTCTTTAGAAATAAATAAATATTTGATACTAGCTTTTGCCAGCGGCTTCGCCCGTATACATAAAATATAGCCTATGTCACTCAGGAATAAAGTCGCATTCTATAGGTGAAAAAATTATCGCAATCGGACCAGTACTTAAAAGAAATTACCTCCTACAAACAAACAAAAAACAAACTTTACTTCTTTATTATTTTAGTGTAGATTTCTCAACACTTCTAGCAGAGTTTTTTTACAAGCTTTTATTTAGTTTAACTTGTCTAGTAATCAAATCATGCAAATTTTTGATTACTGTATTTACTTTTACTGTATAATACTTACCCTTCCTAGTTACTGATTGAACTTTGCATGCATGTGTAAATCTGATGACAATTCAAAATTATTATGACATGGAGCTGATCTTTTGAACTGGAACCGAAAGGTGGCCATAAGAACTTGATAGTTAAACGGCACAACCCCATCGACTTTGGACTCGTATGATCCGACTTGACAAGTAATAATAAGATTTAATAAGATTTATTTCTCGCCACAATACACAATGATTACAGTTTCTAGGGTAAAAGTAGGTACAATAAACATATTGTGGGAGACTGGTGCCTAAACTAGGCTTGGGGCCTGTATTTCAGGACACCAGGACTCCACCCTTAGGTTTTGTTAACATTTTTATATTGCCTTATGCTCTGAGAAACAGTTGTCGCGATTAACAATTTTTATGTTATAAATTCTATATTCTATATAGTGTTAGTACGGTTAGTATTGTGTGGGAATATTTGAGAGTGTATGGAGTGTGTGTGTCTGTGTGTTGTCGTATAGTGATTGAGCATGTGGAACTTAGTAGTATGTGTAATTTACTCTAGTACTTTGGTGCTAGAGGGTAACAAGGATCTTATGATGAAGGTGGAAGATGGCCATAGGAACTCACTAATAAGCGCAATAAGATGTAATGTTTGAGCTTTTTGGAACGGTCTTGATAAATATTAAGTCAGTTTCGTTACCACTGACTGCTCTTAGTTGTAAGGCAAATTAAAACTATTTTTTTTTTTTATTGTTGATAGGTTCGCACTTGACCGCTATCTCACCTGATGGAAAGCGACGATGCGGTCGCTTTCCATCCCAGTATTGTCTTTTTTGTCTGTGTAAAAAATAAATACAACGATGAATATGTTAACAACATTATGTCTAACGCACTTTGCTAATCTAATTAGTACACTATTATGAATATGTAATTTAGTTACTTCAACTAAAATGGAATATTGCAGCATGTTTCAGTTGATTAGTCATAATTTGCATTATAATTGAATGGTTGCTCTTGTTCAGTATTGAATTGATTTGTTATTTGTTACTTAAATTATTATAATTCACCGTTCATCCTAATGAATCACAAAAGAGCTATTTTAATTATTCCAAGTTTTTTAGAATTTATTCTGGAGCCTGATTTTCTAATTATTGGGCAGTATGCATTAGGTAAGAGAATTGATTTGATCTAGTAATGGATCGTGTTCGTAAATATCACATGTCTTTAAATTTTTGTTTTTAGAACATGCCAGTTTCCTAGGCACTGTTTCCGGTCTGGGCCCACGTGGTGGATTACAACCCATTCCCTCTCCTAGAGATTAGACCTGAATCCCAGCAGTGAGAATATTAAAAGTAATAATAGATCGATATTCAAATTAACATAAATAATTATTTTAGGATATACTTACCTATGTAGGATCTTTTAATACTACTCATTATCATCTTTCTGCCCTTAACACGTTATTTTCTTCCATTCTGTTCTGTCACCCGTCTCGCTATCACTAATTTTTTTTTTATCTATTATAAACTAGTACTTGACTGTAATCCCACCTGATGGTAAGCAGTGATGCAATCGTTGATGGTGAGGCGTACTAGTTTATTAAGAGCCTATTCACTCTAGCCTTGAAGACACCTAAATTATAATCGAACGGGATGACCGCAGCAGGCAAATTGTTCCAGTCCTTCGATGTACGCGGTATAAATTACGAATTGAAACGCTTAGTCCGGACCGTAGAGGTTTCAACTCCCTTTTTAGGGTTCCGTAGCCAAATGGCAAAAAACGGAACCCTTATAGATTCGTCATGTCTGTCTGTCTGTCTGTCTGTCTGTCTGTCTGTCTGTCTGTCTGTCCGTCCGTATGTCACAGCCACTTTTTTCCGAAACTATAAGAGCTATACTGTTGAAACTTTGTAAGTAGATGTATTCTGTGAACCGCATTAAGATTTTCACACAAAAATAGAAAAAAAGCAATAAATTTTGGGGGTCCCCATACATAGAACTGAAACTCAAATTTTTTTTTTTCTTCAAACCCATGCGTGTGGGGTATCTATGGATAGGTCTTCAAAAATGATACTGAGGTTTCTAATATCATTTTTTTCTAAACTGAATAGTTTGCGCGAGAGACACTTCCAAAGTGGTAAAATGTGTGTCCCCCCCCCTCTAACTTCTAAGATAAGAGAATGATAAAACTAAAAAAAATATATGATGTACATTACTATAAAAACTACCAACGAAAATTGGTTTGAACGAAATCCAGTAAGTAGTTTTTTTTTAATGCGTCATAAACCGAAAAAAATACACTATTATTAAAACATCGATCAAAGTTACAACACATTACAAGAACTTTTATATTATGTTACTTGCTGCTACGGAACCCTTCATGGGCGAGTCCGACTCGCACTTGGCCGGTTTTTTATTAATGGTATTTTAATACAAGTGACCACTACATAAATTAGCATAAAGTTCTCAAAACTAAAGTCGATAATTATGATGGTAGTGATAGATTGAAATTATCTAGAATTATTCATTAAAGTATACTTGAAGTTTATTCAACTGTTGAGTATTTTCACAACTTCTGATACCATATCTCAAAATCTTTTGACAAATGAGTGCATGAAAAATCATATCCAAGCAGTATGTTGCTTCCCTTGTCTATGATTAAAGAATAGTGAAGATATGCACACAATACTTACACACACACTTGCACCACTCATCGTCATCATATCAGCCGAAAGACGTCCACTGTTGGACATAGGTCCCCCAAGCATCGCCACAACGACCGATCCTATGCGTCACGCATCCATTGGATTCCCGCAACTCTGACCAGGTCATCGGTCCACCTTGTTGGAGGCCTTCCAACACTGCGTCTTTCGGTACGTAGTCACTCCAGAACCTTTCGTCTCCATCGCCCATCTATTCTTCGTGCAATATCGCCGGCCTTGCCCATTGCCACTTAAGTTTGGTGATTCTTCGATTCTTCGAGCTATGTCGGTAACCTTGGTTTTCCTGGGGATATCTTCATTTCTGACGTGATCAAACCAGGAAACTTCTAGCATAGCCCTTTCCATTGCCCTTTGGGTGACTTTGAGTCTTCTTATGAGGCCCACTGTAAGCTACTACTGGCAACACGCACAGGTCATCGACTTTTGTCTTATGACACGGTGGTATATTGGACGAGAAGACACCGCGTAGCTTCCCGAACGCTGCCCAGCCGAGTCGGACGACTCGGATTCGACGGTTGACCTCTTTCTCGAAATTAAATATACCCAACTGGACTGTCTGTCGAAAGTAGACGTAATCGTCCACAACTTCGAGAACCAATATCGAGTCTCCGATCTTGATAAGAGTGGGTGCTATATGGTTGTTTATCACGACTTTAGTTTGGTCTATGTTCATTTTAAGTCCCACTCTTTCAGAAGTTCTACTGTGGTCACTGAGCATTGTACTGAGTTCCTCCGTAGTCTCAGCCATGACTATTATGTCGTCAGCAAACCGAAGGTGAGCCTGCACCACTAATAAACAACAACCGTATGTATAGACTTCTGGAAAGATCTGACAAACATTCTGTTTGATTATCATTATTTATGTAAACAATTCTTCTGTACGTGTGTTTGTCATGTAATTTTGTGTGTATATTAAAATAGATCTTTGTGTGGTTTTAAAATACAATCAAACCTAGAAGGTGATGCTGCAAACGGGTTCTCATTTCTTATTCTGATGAAAGTCTAGCTAGGGCCCGCTTGTACTATTATAATGTACTGCACGACACTGAAAAATGAAGTTTTAATGTGTCAAACCAAGAAATAAAGTCTTTGTAAGATTCTTCAGCAAACTCGACAGTTAAAGCACATTGTTCGTGCTTTGCACAGATTTCAATAATGCGGAATTTCTGTGGGTTATTTGATAGTTATATATGATACGGGTTTTTCCAATATGTTTCTCTTTTTATTTCTTTCTGATTTTAAGTTCACTATACGCTTGAGCAAAATAAAAAAAATCCCCAGAATTAATTTAGATCTATGACCGATCTATATAAGCTTAGTACATTCACCACCTACATATGTTTCTATAGAGGTTCGTTTGTACTCCACTATATCGGTCAGTTACGCCGGTGTTTGCCCTCCCGCGTGTATATATTTGTTTTCCTAAACAATATTTGAAGTACCGAATTGATTAAACCTAAACAATGCACGAAACCATATAGACGGGCTTTTTGTAACTACTCTACACAACGTTACCAAAACCGATCACAAAAATAAAACGTTATCCACACTTATCCATACTATAAATATTAATGGTATAAATGCGAAAGTAACACTGTGTTTATGTTTATAAATATATTCATGAGGAATATAAATGTATAATATTATACTTGAAGAAGTCAGAGCCACCTCCTTACATCTTACCAGCTGAACATAATAGATCATATCCTAGAATTTGTCTCAAATTTTCTGACAATAATACGTCGCCACCTGGATAGATCTATCGTTGACTTTATTTAAGTCATAAAAAGGGCACAGGTTGTGTATGCCGAGCAGGAAAGGAGGTGACGCGTATTTTGTGAAGGGGCTCTACACTGACACTGTATTTGGTCAATATGTCATTCGGCTAAATGGTTTCTACGGCAGCCATTCTAAACTATATAATATTTTTTATCCTAGCAGTGTGTTGCCTAGGGATCATTTAGGCTTTTACGCGAGCGACGTCGAAAGCAGAAGCTAGTTTTAAATAAAATCGTTCAATGTTTCTTGGTGAGCGAAGAAACTTTAGGTGATTTAAATAAAATATTGGCACAAGTTCAACTCATGCGCCATTCGTAGTTCGGAAATTTGATTTTGAAAAGAAATTTGTCTCGTGCAGAATTCCGTGACATATTGAAATCAATAAAATAAGAAAGTTTTATATTGAGGATTGTAAGCGGAGAAAATATGCTCTTGAGAGTTGCAAGCTCCTGGCGTTCTGAATGAATACCGATTAAATAAATTCGAGAAATGGGCTGGTGCTGCAAAATGTCATCTGGCAGCTATGGACTCAGTGAAAAGACGTGCGAAATGCTAATCGATCATCCAAATTTGTATAAGACCATTATATAAAGCCTGGAGTACAGGCGTAGTTGATAGAGTAGCGAGTCTTTCAGTATTTTACAAGACACAATTTGGAGAGTGAGTGCGGGAATTACATGACTTGATTCCACCATCCTCTTTCTACTATCAAACAACTGGACGTACTGTGAGTGTCCACCCATACGTTATTGACACCTTTACGGTCTGGTCTAAGTATTTTGCCACGTCTTTTATTCCGTGTACATCGAAGGATTGGAATAGTTAGCCTGCTGCGGTCTTCTCGTCCGATTACAATACAAGTGTCTTCAAGGCTAAATAGCCAATCTTCAAAGAGGGAACTTACCATCATAATTATGGCGTTTCTACCCAACAATCAACCATCAGTATGCAAAGATGTGGTCAAGTATAGAGCACTTTTGCATAGATTTAACCTATTCACTCTTGACTTAAAGGCCCCTAGATTGTAGCAATCAGGAAACACAGACCCTAGCGGTCAAATCCACTCCTTAGCTGTATGCACAGTAAATGTGCAAAGAGGTTTTGTACGCAAGGGTGGGATTTCCACCATGTGGCCGAGACCGTAACTAAGCTTTGAAATAAGTTCCGAATTATCAAAATAAAGAAGCATTTTCCTTATTTCAATCATGTTGTCATACCTATAACCTACGGTATTGTGATAGAAGTGATAAAATTTTATTAATCTTTTCAGTAGCATATCAACAGTGTTAATGATAAGTTGGTTAGGTCCATCCCTGCGTTAGCCAGAAGAAAAAAAAACGTTTTAGTTTTTTAGTTTAAACATTATGAGGCCGATAATACATATGCTATGCTTTTCCATCCATTAGGCACTATACCCTTACTAGTATCACAGAATTGTGTGAGCATTTGTTCCAATGTTCCTGCTTTCTTTTTGTCATTTTATAGTATATTTTGAAATTCAATAAACGTTAAGGCGTGATTCTTTACGGACAATCACTGGCAACAATGACAAGACATTCGCAACTACCTCCCCAACTGCATTAAGCTGATAAGCTTTTAATTAATCCTCCTCTATCTATACTTATATCATTCTAGTAGCCTGTCAATTTGTAGAGAATTTTGGTAATCTTATTCAAAGGATAAAAAGAAACAAAATGGCGAGTATCGGAAGATGCAGCGTTTGAAGGCCTCCTACAAGGTGGACCGATGATCTGGTGAAGGTTGCGGGAAACCAATGGATGCGAGATGTATAGGAACGTTCGTTGTGGCGACGCGTGGGGGAGGCCTATGTCCAACAGTGGACGTACATCGGCTGAAATGATGGTGATGATGATGATGATGAACAAGATGGCTCACCATTGATAAAGATTTCTAATAAGTAAAGATTTCTAATAAATAATTCTTGCAGTTTGTGTGCAAAGTTACTTGCTTACAAGATGCAGAAGTCCCCATACACTAGGGGTGAAAATAACTCATTTCGTCCCGAGAAGGAGTTGGCGGCTGAGCGTAGCGAGGTCTCTAATTTGAGGGACTAATTTAATTACTTTCACCCCGAGGTAAGCACTGTGCTTTTCTTTACGAATACAAGGAAAGTAAAAATAAAATAAAAAGTTTGTTAAACCTGAGTCGTTGTACCTATGATTTTATGTAGGTATTTTTCTTCTGATTTAGGCGGTAAAAGGTTTTCCACTACTGCTTTAGCCTCTTCTCTTATGAAATTAGGCGTAAAGTCACTATTTTAATCGAAACAAAACCTATAAAAAAAGACCTATTAATCCTAAAAATCTAAAACCTATAAATCTATTTTAAACATAACGTGTTAATACAAATCTCTGTTTTACGGAAATGTAATCAAAACTCGCAAAAACCAACGACTGATTGCCACTTTCCCGCCATTTTTTTTTTCTGTTGCCGGCCATTTATTCAGGCTCATTAATGAAAAATTATAAATTAATTGTAATCTTTTAAAAATAAATTATTTTATAGTTGAACAAATAAATCACTTAAATATATTATTATATATTTAATACTCATCTTTAAGTTATTTCAATTTTCTATTATTGTTTTTTTTTTTGTAATTGTTTGTCTAAACGGGCAGAATTAACATTTTTTCTTTCTTTTCTTTATATCACGCTGTGATTGACTGGCTGTATGGAAAAATGGAACATGGTTTAATAGAAATTGTACCTTAATACTCTATTTACACACATAACATATACCCGCCGTAATTATGGCATACCAGAGGTTCTCGTCATGTGGGATGATTACATTGACTCTATCAACGCGCGGTGCGCTGAGATATGAATCAGTAAAAATAAACCGATCCCAGTACGACATACGTAACTGTTTTTGTGAACTGGGTCAGTTATTGGAGTACAGTACTTCAGTCTCCACAAGTTTGTATTAAATGATCCTAGTCCCTTGGTTACGTCTTTTAATCATGTAGTTTGATCTCTTTTTCTAAATTACTAATAAACTTAAGGAGCTTAGTGCATGTAATTTATTTTTCCACCACTGTTCTCAAAAAGGCAAAAAAAAACATCTTTAAAAAGAGTTACCGTAGCCTTTGACAACGAAAGGCTACTCATGGAACACTGCACAAGTGAGTTTCAGTTACAGCGAGACTCACCTAGAGCGAGAAGTATCATTTGATAATCATCCACTAAAATAATGTGCGGGAACTATACGGCTGAAAAAGCAGTCACTTAAATAGTGACTGCTTTGTCAGCCTACTACTAGAGTACTTTAAAAAATATTTCACGGTTTTGTTTGGGAACCTTTAAATGAAAAAAATTAAGCTATCTAGAAAAAAATAAAATTTAATATCTACTTTATTATTATTACAGAAAAATATGATATAATACACTACTAATGCTGAAAACAATCAGACCAAGATTAAGACTGTTAAGTTTCGATCGAATCGATTGCAAATTTTGTATTATAATTTATCTGTTCCATCTTGTTTTATAATCATCTAACATCTACAGTAATATTATAAAGAAGTAAAGTTTGTTTTTTGTTTGTAGGAGGTAATCACTAAAAGTACTGGTCCGATTGCGAATTTTTTTACCAATAGAAAGCTACTTAATTTCTGAGTGCCATAGGCTATAATTATATTTTTCGATACACTTGCTCAGAAAGTGACTATAATTGCACACACACACACACACACTTACACTTAGTTACACTACAACTTAGTTTACACTTAGTTATATAATGTAGCTTGTAAACAAACTGGGACCATTTGATTACCATTACGCACAAGTGTTATAATGTAGTAATAACCTGTTTTGTTAAACCTCTGTTTTCAAATCAAACACTGAATTCGAAAAAACAAAACATTAGGTATTGCGTTCAATAGTACAAATAAGGGTGAGTTGCACCATTTAACTATAACGATTACCAATTCTTAACCAACCGTGAAACTGCCGCCTATTGGTCAATTTGACAACTGTTAACGGCTTTTTTATCGTTATAGTTAAATGGTGCAACTGACTCTTAGTGTCTTGCTTGTTTATTTTAGTCTAATTTGTGTATAAACAGACTATTTTAACTTTTAAATGTTTAATAAATAAAACCTTTCATAAAATAAAATAACAAGCAATCTCATTCTTATTTTTATTCAGCCATTTTGGCTGCGCGCGCATAAGAAGAAAGAACAATTTTTTGCCTCCATACTACAAAAAAAAAACAGTTTTGCTGATAAAGCAAAAATTAATTAGCTTGTAAAATTTTTCTTCTGAAGTGTGTCGAAAAACGTCGTATGATACACGTGAATATTGGCGATTACCGTCCTCGGCTCTCTTAAGATCTTCGCCTGACTCGGATCTAAATACCGCTTAAGCGGTAATCACCAACATTATACACTTGTATCATAATGTATTATTATGTATGCGGGCAAAGCCGCGGGCAAAAGCAAGTGATTAATAATTGGATCTCAAAAAATTAATCAGTCATTAAAAAATTTCACAAATCTATTATTTTAAGTGATAAAACGTCAGTATCACTTCAGTGCTGATAAGACTATAGCTTAAATAGCTATACATTTTTTTGCATGTGGATTGACTTCTAATTGTTGTCACAATGCAGAAAGCTATCTTGTGTTTGTTACTTGCAACGGGTAAGTCTAATAAAACTGACCAAACCATGTGTGTGTAATATAAACTTTTCTTACTTATTGAATAGAACAAATATTAAACTGTTGAACCACATTCATGGAATTCATGTGTCGTATTAGGAAATATAAAACCCCAGTGAATCGTTTCATTAAAAAAAAAAAGACGTGTGGCACTCGGGGACTGCCGCGGTAAAGCTATTGCATAGCATTTTTTATCAACTTATGCAATTATAATTATTTATTTATTTTATTTATGCGGTACTTTTTTTCCTTTGTTTTTTTTTTTTCTTTGATATTAATTAAAGTTACACTTTTTGAGCGTGGTGACCGATAAGAAAACAAATGAGTGGGGGGTGTTAGGTTATTTACATTACCAAATTTCTGGATTCGGTCTCCACGCTCAAGGCCCACGATAGAAACTATGCAATAGCTTAAAAATATCAATTCAGACAAAACTGTTTTAAGAGGTTCCTTTTTGGGATTCGGCCGGAAGAAACGCTAGGGTGCTACCTTTCCATCGCCAAGAGGATACGGTGACACATACGATAGAAGTCAGCCAAAGAGATGAATAACGCCCGCTATTTTTTTTCACGCCCAAAAAAGTCTAATAACGATAAAAACCAATTACAGTGTATACCGCAACGTCGGTGCCGTTGACATCGGATTATTCCGAGGACCGCGTGTACCCACGTTACATCCAGTTTCCCGATGGCGAGGGTGTCATGCACACCGTGGACCTAGAAGCTGAACCTGACATGGAACTCCTTGATGAGATCACAAGAGATCCCGCCAACAACCGATACTTCTTATACACGAGGTATTTTTTATTTATTTTGCTTGAAAATAGAAAAGAATTTAAAAAATAAAAAACAGCGATGAAAAGGAGTACTTCGACACCTAAGTGTATTTTGTGTCTATGTTTTACATGTACATAGGTTTAGTTTAAAAATATTTATAGTTTATATTTAAGTTTGCTACGTAGTTTGTTAAATTATGTCAGCCCTATATTAAATGCCTTTAAAAATTTACAGACGCAACCGAAGGGTTTCGCAGACATTGACGATGAACAATGCCAACTCCATCACCAGTTCGAACTTCAACGCTAATGTCCCCACCGTGGTCATCGCTCACGGCTGGCTCAGCAACCAACACACCGACATCAACCCCACCATCAGAGATGGTAAGGAATACTGTTTGTCATCAAATTCATTTTACAGTTTCGTTATATTTCCTGACACCTTTGAAGGTTGCACGGGTGCTGTGGAAAAAGCAATTTTTTAAAAACTAATTTCAAAATATATCACATTTTAATTTTTGTTTAATTATAACTGTTCATAAAAACTCTTAAATCTGTTCTAAACCTAACTATTATCAAACCCGTTTCCAGCTTATTTGGGCAAGAGTGACGTCAACGTCATTGTATTGGACTGGAGAAGACTTGCGCTATCTGACTACGCCACTGCAGCTAGAGGTGTACCCGCCGTCGGCCGTGGTCTCGGACAGTTCCTGACTTTCTTAAACAGAGTGACTGGTCAAAATTATAACCAAATGCACCTTGTGGGCTTCAGCTTAGGTGCCCACCTTGTCGGTAACGCTGGCAGAGAACTTGGAGGAAGAGCTGCTCGTGTCACAGGTGATACAACAAATACCTAATGCAATTTATCTATAATGTTTTGCAATCAGTAATCAGCTAACAACACTAGCTGATTTCAAATCAGAATGAATAACTTCCAAAAAAAGTGATAAACGAAATTATCGTCAATGATTTATTTTATTTACTATTTATCTTTGTACATTTTCGATTACACCCATGTCATAATTTTTATTTTTATGTTTCAGCTTTGGACCCTGCTGGACCCCTATGGAACTACAGCTCAAACCGCGTTAGGCCCAGTGACGGAGTATATGTCGAGGCTATTCATACCGATGGCGGTTACACCGTTGGCGGTCTCGGTATCGGTACCAATGTTGCTGATGCTGACTTCTACCCCAACGGTGGTATCTCCCAGCCTGGCTGCCTTACCAACCTCTGCAACCACAACCGTGCCTGGGAATTTTTCGCTGCCACCGTGACATACAACCACTTGGTTGGTCGTCGGTGCACCACCAGTACTCAAATAACCTGGAACACTTGCCGCGGTTCTGAACTACGGATGGGTAACGATGACTTGAGGAAGACGGGGTAAGTTACACTAAAAGACAGCCAATCGATATCGATTACAATTTTAAATAATATAACCATTACCAATACCGAACTCTGAATTTGATTACACTTTCCATAATTCCGAATTTAACGTAAAAGTTGTATAGTGAAATGTTATTACGCTTTAAAACACAGATCACATTATTCTGTTATAATAAATAATAATACTGTTATAAAGATTTAAAAAATAGTATTAGATCATTTATAGATACATGGTAACGAGTATTTTATTTTTGTTCATGATTGTTCATTATAATGTATTTTATTTCCTTTTTTTTCAGAACTGGAATGTATCGTTTGGACACAGGCAGGAGGTACCCTTACTAATTCAACGAAGTTATCTGATTTACTTCTCTCTAATAAATGATTTGGCTCATTTTATATTCACATCTTTTATTTACATTGTATTCAATTTCTTTTCCACAACAGCATCCAACATACCTACTTACACTTAAAATCTGAAAAGTAGAACTTTATAAGGACTTTCTAGGAAAATCATTTTGAACTTGATGGAAAGAACAGTTTTTGTACAAAAAAAATAAAAAGGTTCTACAAAATAATTTCTGGACTAAGTTTGTAGTATAATCGTATATGCAAGTATTTTTTTAAACTCATAAGTATAATACGGGAAACTACGGAACCCTACACTGAGTGTGGCCCGACACGCTCTTGGCCGGTTTTTTGTAATGTGAATGTGAGAAAACTGTATACCCCACGAACTCTCAGATTAGTTCCTATTACTTTTTTTTCTTGTTATAATTTATTTTTATTGTGCTTTTGTCTACAATATTGACTGGTCTACACTGTTCTTACATAATATCTATTAATATTGTAATATCAACCACTTTTTTTAAAAGAGTAACCATGGAGTTTCTAGCCGGTTCTTCTCCATAGGAAGCGACCAATTGGGAACCGTGCACTAGTTTTTGACGTATTATAAGTGCCTACGTAGGCTTGTGTGAAATAAAATATTTTGAATGTGGGGCTGTGTAAAAGATGGATGAAAAAAGATTATATGTAGTGGAACTGAGAATGTTGACATGGATGTGATATTAAAATATAATAATAAACTACATTTGTACTAAAATTATAAACTGATAAATGTTATGGTAAATAACAAATAATAATAATAA
This sequence comes from Mythimna albipuncta, assembly GCA_929112965.1. Lineage (NCBI taxonomy): Eukaryota > Metazoa > Arthropoda > Insecta > Lepidoptera > Noctuidae > Mythimna > Mythimna albipuncta. The sequence continues at coordinate 9,480,845 of OV815973.1, forward strand.
TAAAATATAAAATAAAATATTATAAAGCTGTAAAATATTATAAAACTGCAGTGTTTGTTTGTTTGTTTGTTTGTTTGAACGCGCTAATCTCTGGAACTACTGGTCCGATTTGAATGATTCTTTCAGTGTTGCGTAGTCCATTTATCGAGCAAGGCATGTTTTTTTTCTTCAAAATTAACTGTTGACATAGAACAAAATGATGTACTACGGGTTTGTAGATCCCATTAAAACCTACAAAAAAGTCCGCGAGAACATATATCTAGCTATCATGGTTTAATCACAACAACCGATTTTGTGTTCAAAATAATTATTAAATCGTCTGAAGAAAAAAAAACTACGTTAAATATGTATCGTAATATTAATCTTTATCGAAATTAAGCATTATGTTATCAAGAGTATTTATGTAGAAGTAAAATACTTTTTGTTTCATCTCAATCGGATATTTCGTTTAAAAGTTATCACATGTGTAAGATGTTAAGAGTTAGTACCTATTAATGAGTTATGGGCCATAGAGTTTTTTATCAACATAAAATCCTGTAATAATCTTTTTCGAAATATATTTGTTGATGATTGTAAGTATAAGATCTTTGAAGAGTATAATAAATACATTTATGAATTATTTACGCGGTAATCTTGGGAAATACTGATCTGATATGAAAACTGTTTAAATATTCAATACAATAGTCCATTTATTGAGGGAGACAATTATAGGCAATTGAACAACAAAATTTTATCTCGGTATTTCCACGGAAACGAGAAAAACGCGGGTGAAACCGCGGGGCACAGCTAGTAACAAATAATTATAATTAAGCTTAAAATATAACAATATGACAAAAATTGAACTAAAGTTGAGAGGACTTCAAGTAGTTTAAATTTACTTTGAGGTTTGATGTCAAAAAGAAGAACATTCCGAAGATTTATGGTAGTGAAAGCGTAACAATTAGACATAAACCCATTACAGTGGGAAGTAATATAAGGAAGTATGTTTCTGAAAGCTCGAAGGTTAAGATTATAAGAACTACACCATACTTTAAAATTTGTTGTTTGAAATAATCAGGAGCACAGGGATCATTCATCACAACTAGTATGATGTATACTCATTAAATTGTTTGATATTAATTGCGTAGTGAGAAAATAAAATTATTAAAATATTTAAAATTAATAATTGAAGACTTTTCTGTAATAGAACAGCAGCCATTTAAGCTGAAGATGGAAGAAAGAAATGTGATCATATTTATGAAAGCCAATTAAGAAACGAATGCGAATTAAGAAATGAATGAATTGAGAAGTAGGTTCAATTTGTTTAAAAGTTATTGGGATAGATCAGAGTAACATACATCAGCATAGTTAAGTAAAGGTAACACAAGCGATCAATGAAGACCAGTGGTTTTAGTGCTTGATAGAAGAAACTTCTTGAATCTGTAGAGAGACCGCAGCATGAAAGTGACTCTCAGGCTAATCTGATCAATTTGCTTATTCCAATTTAACCTATTGTCAATTTGTAAGCCTAGATTAGATGGCTACAGATGCATAACTGTGTTGCCGAAAATAAACAACAGCAGTCGCCTAGAGCGTAAGTTTTGTAAATAAGTATGAACTACCCTTCAGATCCTATGATTACTGTTAATATCAGTGAATGCTAGGCTATCGTAGCATGCACTGATATTAACAGTAACCCTAAAGCTTGACAAGTTACCAATAGCCAGAAGATCAGCATTTATTAAAGAGATGTCTTCATCAAAGTTGTTAATACCAAATTAGCGTGGAAGCATTACACGTAAATTTAACGCAGATCATTAGTATACAAATGGAAAAAGCATTTAAAGATTGTTATGATAAAACTAAATACAGAAAACAAAAGTGGAGAGAGTATATTACCTAGTGGAACGCCAGTTTACAGATCACTCCCGTCAGAAAATTTCTCAATACCTACCGCTTGCTGACGTTCATAAACATACCCTTTGTGTGTTTATGAACTTCTGCAAGCGAAGAACCAATCCCTTGCCAACGAAGGAATCCAAATTTTAGAATATATAGTCAGAATAATTTTGTGATCAATGGTATTAAAAGCTTTGAAAAAATCTGTTAAAACTTGCACCGTTAACCTAAAGATCTCCAGGCAATTCCTGATGTCCAGGCCATTCTATAACTTTAAGCAATGCTGTGGCTGTGGCTGTGGCTGTACCATGACTGTTTGTACTGTTTGTATTTTATTACTAAAAACGAATTTAATAATTGATTACAATAAAAAAAAAAAAAAAAAAAAAATTATCTTTTACACAAATACATTACAAATTAGTTACATGAGGTCTTTCGTTCTCGTCAGCACTGTACTTACAGTAACTTAGTCAGTATTTCGAAAACAGTACCTCAGTCTTCACTAGTTTGTACTGAATAATCCTGGTTCCTTGGTTACGCCAATTATTCATGGAATTTGATCTCTTCTTCAAAATTCTTTTGACAAGCTTTAGTAAACCTTTTTTATTAGACTCTAATAGCTCAAGGAGCTTAGTGCATGTAATTTATTTTATCACCACTATTCTCAAAAAGGTAAAGTAAGACATTTTTCAAAAGAATTACCATACACTCGACCACAAAAAGCTACTAATTGAACACTGCACAGGTGAGTTTCAGTCCTTAAAAGTCCGAAACAACCTCTTACTTCACCTAGAACGGGAAGAGTTATCTATTTGATAATCACCTACTGAAAAAAACCTTATTACAAAAAAAATATATATAGGTACTTATCGATTTCATACGCTGAAAAGATCAATCTAATTTTAATTTCGGAAGTTGGTGTTTATCGGTATTTTTTGTTTCTTATTCCACCGACTTCCAAAATTAAAGTTATTTTTATCGTTTTAAAAGTCGGATATTTTTTTTTTTTGTAACAAGTTTTTTATTTCACACTTTTTAGTTGCGATACACTATGACAATTCCAATTAACTCAAATATTGCTAGGATACAGTTTGTATCACATATTTTATTATGAGGTTCCCGTGCCCATCTTCCACCTTCCGGCTCCATCATCAGATCAGTTCGATAGTAACTTATAGCCAAAGTGCATCTCATGACAGTTCTAATAAGCCCAAAACACGTCTAGGATACATTGAGTTCCGGTTCCTATCTTCCGGCTCCATCATCATCATCATCAGATCAGTTCGATAGTACCTTATAGCTAAAGTGCATCTCATGACAATTATAATAAGCCCAATCACGGCTAGGTTACTTACATTGATTAATTACGGAGTTCCGGAGCCTATCTTCCGGCTCCTTCACCAGCATCAAATTACTTGGATGATACCATTTTCAACATAACTATTCAATTTATTTCTATTTTCATAGTCACTTGTATGTTCATTGTGATATCTGACCAATTCCACTTCATCAAATGTCACTTTTTGATTATCGATGAAAATACCAATATAACTCTATGTTTGCCTATAATATTTGAAGAGTTCCCTCAATTCCTCATGGATCCTATCATCAGAACTGGATTTTAAAAAAGACCAATCTAGAAGCATATCATGTAAGAAAAAAAAATTTGCAAATCGGTCCATAAACGACGGAGTTCTGAGGTAACAAACATAAAAAAAAAATATGACCGAATTGACAACCTCTTCCTTTTATTGGAAATCGGTTAAAAATGATGGTCGGTTATAAATATTTCATTTAGTCATTTGCCTAATTGTGTATTTGTAAGGTGAAGGAAGAGCAGAGTCTTCAACTACAGGCATTTTTATGTCTAAATGGAGACTCCTGGACATGCAATTCAAGCAAAAAATATATGCAATAAAGTTTTTTATTTTTATTTATAAATAAATGTGCGTAAACTATGCGGCCGATGAAGCTATCACTATTTAAGAACTTTAATCATTTAACGATTTTGTTTGGTTAATTTTACGTAACGACAAAAACAAAAGTATTTCGAAATTTAAAGTTTCTAAGAAAAATAAAAGTTTAATACCTACCTTTTTATTTTATAGAACTGAAAAATATAATATATAACGCTACTTTTGCAGCAACACAATCAGACCAACATTGGAAAGAAAATTAATATCCACACTATTACGACAAATTCTGTAACGTTTCGATCAAAAGGATTGGAAATTTTGTTTTATAATCTGTAATATCAGGTTTTATAATCATAAAACATATTATTATACATTAATATTATAAAGAAGTAAAGTTGGGTCTTATGTTTGTTTTGTTTGTAAAAATATACTCTGAATGTGCTGGTGCCATCGCGAATTTTTTTTCACCCATATTTTAAGTGCCACAGGCTATATTTTATTTAGACGGGCAAAGCCGCGGGCAACAGCTAGCGTTTAATATTTGGAACCTGAACAATCAATCAGTCATTAAAAATTTCCCAAATCTCTTATTTTATCAGTATTAATCAAAAGTGGCTTCAGTGCTGATAAGACTGTAGCATAAATAGCTATAAGATTTGATGCAAGTGGACTGGCTTCTTATTGTTGACACAATGCAGAAGACTATTTTGTGTTTGTTGCTTGCAACGGGTAAGTTTAATCAAACAATAGCTAACTAAACCACATCTAATATAAAATTTACTTATTTATGATAAAATAGATATTAAACACATTTATGAAAATCATATGTCGTTAGCAAGTATAAAACCCCAGTAGATCGTTTAAAGTAAAAAAAAATAAAACAATTCAGAGGGTCCTATTTCGGATTCGCAAACGCTAGGGTGCTGCCATTCCATCGTCAAGAAGATACGGTGAAACATACGGTGGAAGTCAGCCAAAGAGATTTCGGCATGAATAACGCCCGCTATTTTTTTTTTTTTCACGTCCAATAAAGTCTAATAACGATAAAAACAAATTACAGTGTATACCGCAACGTCAGTGCCGTTGACATCGGATTATTCCGAGGACCGCGTGTACCCACGTTACATCCAGTTTCCCGATGGCGAGGGTGTCATGCACACCGTGGACCTAGAAGCTGAACCTGACATGGAACTCCTTGATGAGATCACAAGAGACCCAGCCAACAACCGATACTTATTATACACGAGGTACTTTTTTTTATTTTGCTTTAATATAGAATATAATAAAAAAGAATAGGATGGAAATACTTTTTTCGGAACAGACATAGTACGACGGTTCTAGTTACAACTTACTAATGTTGCTTATGTTTTCTAGTAACAAAGATATAATAACGAAATAGGTTGAAATAACTAAAAGCTATCATGTCATCTTATCGGTTGAAACGCTCGGGTCATGGGGTCCGAGTGCGCGTCTTCTTTTCAAGGAAACACGCCGAGTGATCGACTCTTTTACGTGACCAGAAGGCTGGCTCGATCTTCGCCCAAAAAATTAGCATTACCATTCAACGTGGCAATGCAGTCAGCCTTCTGGGAACATTTACGGATGACAGCGATGTGGCGGAGTACTTCGACGCCTGGGTGACTGACTGTATTTTGTATTATATGTACAATTGTACATAGGTTTAGTAAAAAAAGTATTTATAGTTAATATTTAAGTTTTCTAAGTAGTTTGTTAATTTATGTCAGCCCTATATTAAATGCCTTTATAAATTTACAGACGCAACCGAAGGGTTTCGCAGACATTGACAATGAACAATGCCAACTCCATCACCAGTTCGAACTTCAATGCTAATGTTCCCACTGTGGTCGTCGCTCACGGCTGGCTCGGCAACCAATACACTGACATCAACCCCACCATCAGAGATGGTAAGCAATACTGTTTATTAACAAATTAATTCTTACACCGCCTGCTCGATAATTTATTCGTTAATAATAGGCTAAGATCCGATTAAGAACGACCTTCACCGGTCTGTTTAATGGATGAAACGTATTTTATGATAAATTTAGTGTATTAAATAATATAACGCGGGTGGGTTGCCTAAGAAATTCCTGGCCAGACTATTATTAATTTAAAATTTTCTTTTTATTTAGAAAAATGCACAAACGTTATTCATACCAGATTTTTTTACAGACAACACTATAACACCGTATTCGTAATGAAACAGCGTTATTTTGATATAGAATTTTTTGTATATCAAAATAAACACACCTGTTTATCCATACCTGTTTATACCTGGCAACCCATAGTTATGCCATGAAACAAATAGGCAACCCAACATTTTTATGTTGTAAAGGATTCACTCTTTCGGTTAGTATTAAATTTATTCGTTAAACACACCGGTGCATTTTACAAAAAAAAAAAAAAATTGTTTGGCCAGGAATTTCTCAGGCAACCCACCTGCGCTATATTATTTGATATACTAAATTTATCATAAAATACGTTTCATCCATTAAACAAACCGGAGAAGGTCGTTCTTAACCATATCCTCTACTATAAGTTTATTCAGAAAACAAACTGGTCATTAATAAAAAAAGAATAAAATGTAGTTATAGACAAGTCTCTGTAAAAAATGAGGAATGAGCGGGAGCGTTATATAGAAAATTAAAACTATAGAATCTTAAAATATTGAATTTATTGCATATTATATATACTTATATTTCTCTAAAATGTTGTTTTCGTAAATTGTCTTTTACTTATCTCACAGACTGTGTAAAAAGTAGAGTATCCAACACGGGGATAACGCTGTCTTTGCCTTGGAAGGCTTGAATTCATCATTTCATTAAGGTTTCTTTATTAACTCGTTCGCGATGCTCGGGAATTAATTATATAAATCACTCACTAGCGTTAGGGATTAAAATAAGCAGCTTTCGTTTTGTTCGGAATTTTACATGCTGCTCGCGACCTAAAGACACTGTTTTATCCTTTAGTCACATAATCTACTATTATCTATACTAAAACTATCATCTAACCCGTTTCCAGCTTATTTGGGCAAGAGTGACGTCAACGTCATTGTATTGGACTGGAGAAGACTTGCGCTATCTGACTACGCCACTGCAGCTAGAGGTGTACCCGCCGTCGGCCGTGGTCTCGGACAGTTCCTGACTTTCTTAAACAGAGTGACTGGTCAAAATTATAACCAAATGCACCTTGTGGGCTTCAGCTTAGGTGCCCACCTTGTCGGTAACGCTGGCAGAGAACTTGGAGGAAGAGCTGCTCGTGTCACAGGTGATACAACAAATATCTAATGCAATTTATCTGTTGTTTTGCAATCAGTAATCAGCTAAAAGCCAAAAAAGTGTGATAAACGAAATTATCGTCAGTGATTTATTTTATTTGTATGTTTATCTGTGTTCATTATTCTCGTTTTGATAACACCCATGTCATAATTTTTATTTTTATGTTTCAGCTTTGGACCCTGCTGGACCCCTATGGAACTACAGCTCAAACCGCGTTAGGCCCAGTGACGGAGTATATGTCGAGGCTATTCATACCGATGGCGGTTACACCGTTGGCGGTCTCGGTATCGGTACCAATGTTGCTGATGCTGACTTCTACCCCAACGGTGGTATCTCCCAGCCTGGCTGCCTTACCAACCTCTGCAACCACAACCGTGCCTGGGAATTTTTCGCTGCCACCGTGACATACAACCACTTGGTTGGTCGTCGGTGCACCACCAGTACTCAAATAACCTGGAACACCTGCCGCGGTGCTGAACTACGGATGGGTAACGATGACTTAAGGAAGACGGGGTGAGTTAAAAGTTCTTTGTTTCGATTGGTATTATTTTAACTCCACATGTACCGTCAAATTTACAAAATGTCATATTTAGTTATTATTATTATTTTTTTAACACCTTTCAAAATACATAGATATATTGTTCTAAAGTTACAAAGTCTCAAAATTAATACTAGAGCGTTCAAATACCCAAGGTACTTATTTCCTTTTTGTTTATGATTACTCATACAAACGTATGTCTTTTTTTTTCAGAACTGGAATGTATCGTTTGGACACAGGCAGGAGGTATCCTTTTTAATTTGAGGCTGATGTGAAGTTAACTACTAAATAATTTTCCATAATAAATGGTTTTTGGCCCAATGTTTACTTACATCTTTTATTTACACATTAAATATTTTGTTTTACCACAACAGCATCCAATATACTTGGTGACCTTACTAGTTTCAATTCGTGTAGACAGCATTTGTAATCCATGACCTTCAACGCCTTCGGATGGCGAGTTTTCCGACCGCAAAAGGAGATTTTTGGAGCTCGTGGATTGCAACCGCCTAGCCGGCAGTTTACATCCAACAGAAGACAGTTGCGCTGTAATAATAAGCGGGTGCGCACGTAAGTGAGTGCAGAATGTCGTTCACAGTTAATTGATGTTTTGTACAGATATATCACGACTTTAGAAATATTCGCTGAAAATCATTACGCATAACTGTTAAATCAAGACTCACTTTTTGCAATTGGACTGAATTGGAGCCAATAGTTATTCAAAGATAAAAATAAAGATAGTTTATTTATGAAAACTTCAGTAAGCAGTACAAAACAGAGTTCGCAAAGTATGAAGATACGACTCGTGACTATTTTGCGAACGTTTTGCGCGTGAGTAACATCCGTATAGCCGCAACACTATTCAAACACACAAATCAAACTCCAACAAAGGTGACTTCTGTTGGTACGCTGGATAACAAAAGTCTGGACAACCAAAAATCATCAATCACTCAAAAGTTCTCTGTGGATTCGAATTGTATTTGTCATCGTTACTTCGTTAAAGGTGGACCAAACGGTTACAATTCAACGTCCCAACAGAATTTGTATAAACTCTTTAAAATATTTTATTTTTTATTTATAAACTTCATGTACCTAAATGTGTTACGTCTATAGACGAACCTAATGCAACAAGGCAATCCCTACTTTCAAGTTAAGTTAAAGTTCAGTTTAACCTACTTTCAATTTAGTTTAAGTCAACTTTTAAGTTAAAAAAAACAACACTGTGGTTAAACTACCAAAGTGTTAACCATTAATAAATAATAGATATTTCAAATAGAATGAAGTGTCACTAAATTAAGTTAGTTATAATAATAAAATACATCTACCTATATCCAATTATCTATATAATATATAAAAGGAGAAACTGACTGACATATCCACGCACACACGAACCTCCTGGGAGCAGGAGTGAGTTAAATTCGGCACTAGATTTCCTTTTATGTCGTAGGCGAGAGAAGAATTTCCAAGATTCACCCCCGAAGGAAATAAAATGGGGGGGAGTTTAATAATAATAATAATATACTCCACAACTATCACACAACGCCGTCTAGTCCCAAGCTAAGCAGAGCTTGTAATATGGGTACCAGACAACTGATAAACATACATATATATTTCTAAATACATACATATTATAGATAAATTACACCCAGACACCAGATTTACCAATTTGTATGTAGAAACCTACTGTCACGCGGGCGAAGCCACTGGCAGAAGCTAGCAATTATACACCGCTAAATTTTGATTGTTTTAATCCCGTGGAGGGTCGATCCGGTACATGAAACACTCTCGATTTGTAAAGATAAAATTAAAAAATAAAATACCTTTTTTTTTCAAATCTCGCATTAATTTACGCATGTACGAAATTAATTTGTTTAAGAAAACGTCAACTGAGCAACTAGGTAGTTTGTATGCAACGCCAACCACTACGAATGATGTAGCAGTTACTATTTAAAAAAAATAAAAATTATCTCACAAATTTTTTTGATCACCTTTTAATAACAGTACAACGACAAAGTTGACATATTTCTTAATGTAATGCTAGTAAGAAAAGTAAAAGTCTAGTTCCAATATTTTTATTTTATAGTAAAGAAAAACACAATAAATAACACTACCTTTGCAACCAAGAACCAAACTAAAATAAACATAAAAACATTCTATATAACAAATTCTGTTACGTTTCGACCGAAAATTTTTTGATTGTAAAGATTGTAAATCATAACACGTATAATAATGCTGATAATTGGGACCCAAACAATCTATCAGTCATTAAAAACTTCTTAAATCTCTAATTATAATCGATAAAACGTCAATAGTGAATTCAATGCTGATAAGACAGTAGCATAAATAGCTATAAGATTTGGCGTAAGTGGTCTGACTTCTAATCGTTGTCACAATGCAGAAGACTATCTTGTGTTTGTTACTTGCCACGGGTAAGTTTTATGAAATTATAGCTAACCAAACCATAATTATTTGTGTAATATAAACTTTACTTATTTATTTGAATATAATAAATATTAAACCGTTGAACTACAATCGTACCATCGTCCGGAGGACATGGTGCACGACTGTGTCCTCATGGAGGCGATCGGTGGTGGCGACCTCTCAAAAATGACCCTGGTTTAGGCTGTGGTACAGAGCAAGATGGAAAGGACGCGGTGGCCTCCTTAGCGAAAAAGGCGGCCGTACGCATGAGGACACGTACATATATCCTTACGACCCAGCCGTCGAGACTGGAGACACCTGAGTGATCCCTGACCACCAAAAACCACCGGAAAGCAATATGTAGCTCGGCATCCGATAAGGATCAGGGCACCACGTTTTTTATCAAAGAGACTTCTGCATGAAAGTCGGGCCCTGCTAGTTTATTTGATGATTTCGCACCCAAATATTAACTAATAACGATAAAAAAATTACAGTGTATACCGCAACGTCGGTGCCGTTGACATCGGATTATTCCGAGGACCGCGTGTACCCACGTTACATCCAGTTTCCCGATGGCGAGGGTGTCATGCACACCGTGGACCTAGAAGCTGAACCTGACATGGAACTCCTTGATGAGATCACGAGAAACCCCGCCGACAACCGTTACTTATTATACACGAGGTATTTTTTTTTTCATTCCGCTTTAATATATTTTATAGTTACAAAAATATAGTTTGAAGTATGTAGAAGTCATTAAGTGAGCCTAATATTAAACGCCCTCAAACCATTTCCAGACGCAATCGAAGAATTTCGCAAACATTGACGATCAACAATGCCAATTCGGTCACCAGCTCTAACTTTAACGCTAATGTTCCCACCGTAGTCATCGCTCACGGCTGGCTTAGCAACCAGTACACCGACATCAACCCCACCATCAGAGATGGTAAATAATATTATTTATCAACAATTTATATTCTATCAAAAATCTTAACGTATACATGGCACCTCTGAGGGTTTCAGAGTGCTTTTTGAAAAATCTAATATTTTATATAATTTGAAACTGATTTAAAAATATTCTAGATTTTACTAATGTAGGCTATAAAAACTAACTATGTATGAAACCCGTTTCTAGCTTATTTGGACAAGAGTGACGTCAACGTCATTGTTTTGGACTGGAGAAGACTTGCGCTATCTGACTACGCCACTGCAGCTAGAGGTGTACCCGCCGTCGGCCGTGGTCTCGGACAGTTCCTGGCTTTCATTAACAGGGTGACTGGTCAGGCCTACAGTCAAATGCACATTATCGGCTTCAGTTTGGGCGCTCATCTTGTCGGTAACGCTGGCAGGGAACTTGGAGGAAGAGTTGCTCGCGTTACAGGTATAGATATTTTGCTTTTATTCTCCAAATCACCCATGAATTACTAACATGGTGGAAAATAAGCATTGTAATAAATCTAGCTTCTGCCAGGTGCATCACCCGTGAGTAATTGTAAAAAATAATAGCTAAGTGACATTAACGATAAAGTAACATTCCACTGGTAAACGAACGAAAACGATTTTTGAAATCGGTCCAACAGTTTTTGGGTTTATTCTTTACATTTTATTTTAAAATTACAAATCTTTCCTCTTCGTAATATTAGTATAGAAATATAGATAAAAATCATGGCCTTCTTGAGGCCGAAAAAACTGTATCCATTATTAACACTTCTCGTATTTTGGTTTCTAGCTTTGGACCCTGCTGGACCACTGTGGAATTACAGCACCAACCGTGTCAGACCTAGTGATGGAGTCTACGTTGAGGCTATCCACACCGATGGTGGTTACACCGTTGGCGGTCTCGGTATCGGTACCAATGTCGCTGATGCTGACTTCTACCCCAACGGTGGTATCTCCCAGCCTGGCTGCCTCACCAACCTCTGCAACCACAACCGTGCCTGGGAATATTTCGCTGCCACCGTGACATACAACCACTTGGTTGGTCGTCGGTGCACCACCAGTACTCAAATAACCTGGAACACTTGCCGCGGAGCTCAACTACGCATGGGCAATGATGACTTAAGGAAGACTGGGTGAGTTGAATTAGCTGATATCTATTGATATTGTTGATTTTTGTTTAGTGAATGTGTTTTATTACTATACTATACTTTTACTAAACCGACCAACAAAAAACCAACTGGTGATGAAAAATATGTAGCTCTTACATGAATAAAAGAATTCTAGAATTGCAAATTTAACTAATGAGTGTTATATAGACTAAAGGTGCATATTTTCAGCATCGTTCGTCTGTTTGAAATTTTTACTCACTTGATATTTTTATTTTCTTTTACAGAACCGGAATGTATCGTCTGGATACTGGAAGAAGATACCCTTACTAATTTATTTGACTACCTTTACTCACGAAAATAAACAGTATTTGGCACAATTTATGTTTAATTTATTTTTCTTTTCAACCTCACAATCATAAGTTTTAAACTTCAAAAATCGGACGTGAACTTTGAAGTTTATTTGATGAAATACCTTATTTACATACAAGTAATTTAAACGTATGAAAGCCCGACATTAACCAAAACCCAAACTAGTTAACAATTTAGGACTTCTCTACGATACTAGAACGATACGATATTATTGAAGACCCGAAATCCTAAATATCCAGGTGAAAAACATATAAAAAATGATGAAAAAGTTTGTTTTGATAACAGTATTAATATTCTTTATTGAGATTTATCAATGAGACTTATAACAATGTTAGTAACAAACAAACTTACAACTGTGTTAACGACACAATTAATATCAACACACACAGCTAAATAATCATTGCTTCAGTACTTCAACTCAGATACTGGTGTAACGATTTCCAACACAGCCATCTAGTCTGTCAGCAATGATGTCCCGTCCACTGTTGGAACTATTTCGTATCTTGCATACATTGCAAGAACGCACATCTTATGTACACGTATGCGTAATATATGCGTAATTGTATAAGTAATCAACACACACTGTACATGGCAGAATCTTTACGTAAGACGTACCCAGGGTACAGGTATAAATTGATGAACAAAAGATTCTTAACAGTATTTTGTTAATCTCAGTAGAAGCACACTCAAACCTGCGGGCAATCATGTTCACTTTGATCGACCACTCTTTTTGCTCTCTCTTAATATCATCATCATCCCTATGGATAATGGTCAAGATATGCCCACGGCACATGAACGAGTGCACTCTCAATAACGATACACCATAACTTTTATTTGAGTTACTGTAATTGGACAGTATCCATCAGCACCAAATACCATCACTATACTCTTTTGCGCAATAGGCCATAAGTATCGACGTGCCTCATACTCTCACTTCAAACATACTAACACACACTCAAACTTTTAACTTCAGTGATATCTGTTTAAGTATATCATTGCACCCGCACTGGGCCTTTAATGTTCCCAGCAGTGGGAACATTAAAAAGGCTGATAATGATGATGATGATATCGATGCACCAGAAAAGAGAGGATACAAGCGGCGCGCACCATACTCGAAAGCGTAAAGCAGCACCAAATAAACCTAAATATGGGATGGGTAAACTATTACAAGGCCTTTGATAGCATCTTACACAAATGGGTTGTTCAAGTGCTGAGGTAAAAGTGCTCGAATGCATTATACGTTTTCCAGAAATGGCCTACAAGCAAGCCGTTGATCCCATAGTTATTTGCCGAGGAATATTCCAAGGAGATTTATTATCACCGTCACTGTTTTGTTAAGATATTATAAAACCAATTTCTACCATACCGAACAAATACATATTATTAAAAAAGTTTTATACTCCAGAGAAATTTATTAGTTATTCACACAGTATACGAGCAGAAATATACGAACGCTCTCAAAGGTTTCTGCAAATAATAAATTAGCTTAGAAATTCTTAATAGGTCTGAAATATTTACGCGACAATTTTGACGTGACAACGTCTTATAAATTGATTTGCCGGGTGACACTTCAAGAAACTGCGTTACGCTCCGCTCACGTTATGCGCTCACAATGAGAGCGAGTGAGAGGCACGCGTCCCTTCCACTCGGGCATGGTTAGCCCGCCTAAGAGCGAGAGAGACAGACATATTTTACCACTCAAAGTCGTTGTCACGTAAAACTTTCGCCCGTATACCGACTTTACAGGCAACCAATTTTTATTTAGGAATATAGTTTAGATTGAATAAATGTCATCATCAATTCAGCCGAAAAAGTTTACTGCTAGATATAGGCCTTTCAAAGAGTCGCCACAATGACCAGTCCTGTGCATCTCACACCCATTGGATTCCTGCGACTCTCACTCACTATAGCCAAGTTACAACCGTTTCGCTTGCGTCGAACGCTTCGAGTTGGCGGCTTTGCCGAATCTTTTGTTCTGACCACGTGACTGAGCGTTGTGATGACGTCATTCCCGTACATTTGAAGCTTACTACTAGCGTTAACTATTGCAGATTAGCTAGTTGGCTAGGGGTACCAGGTCATTGATACACCTTGTGAAATTCCTTTGACTTTGCATCTTTCGGTACGTGTTGCCACTCCAGAACCTTTCAGTGCGCTCTCCGCCCTAGAGCGGGGGTTGTCATTAGATGATGTTTCCCACAAAAACAAAAGAACCTTTCAGTGCCCAACCCACAGCCACTTAAGTTTGGCGAATCTTCGACATACTATTTGTATTTCAAAGTCATAGTTGAATTTGAAAAAGCTAATATTAATACTTGTGCGTTATTGATTCTACATATTTGGTATAATAAAATTTCTTACAAGAATATGAATTTATAGAACAAAAATGGACGAATGGATGAATTAACAAAGAACACAAACTAATAACATATATAATTATCGTTTACCTATAGAAGAAGATGGAAGAGGCCTAACATACATAGAAACACTACATGAAATTTCAAATAATAAAATACAAACAACACATATATAATCATATTTTAATAACATTGATCATAATCATAATAATATAGTTTAAAATGAGAGTTAGATAAGATTATTTAATAACTGGCTGATATTTAACTACATAAATTACGGATAAGCTATTTTATTTTGGACACACTCGTAAATTTTTAGTAAAGTTGATACGAGAAAAAAATGGTATTTAAGGGAAATTCTGAAATTCTCTCAGATCTGACTGATCACAGTCAACTGAGACCACATCATTATCACCATTTCAGCTAAATGATGTACACTGTTGGACATAGGCCTCACCCAAGTGTCGCCGTAACAACCGGCCCATGCGTCTAGCATCTATTGGATTCCCGTGACCCAGTCGAATTCCCGGGTCCACCTCGTTGAAAGCTTTCGAACGCTACGTCTTCTGATTTGCAATGAAGAATATATCGGACCCACCAAATATCTAGCAATGTGTCCTGCCCATCGCCATTTAAGTCTGGCGATTCTTCGGGCTATAGATGACTAATATATAATTATGTGGAAATCAAAAGTATAGATAGAATATAGTATGGAATATTTGATGAAAAGGAACGATGGCCGCGTTATATGGCAAAAAAGGAGAAGGCTATTAAAATAACGACCAATTGATATTAAGGAAAACATAAACCAATGAAATTACAATGAGAGCATATGGATAAAAATCATGCATTTACGAAAAAATATTCTTTTTTTCTACAAGCAAATAATAATATTATAATCACAGCAGTGAGAACGGTAAGCTACGTAGCTACACAAAAGACAAGTGAACTATACCAATAAAAGCTTAAAATAAAATCTAGTTAATGTAAAATGAAGACAAATAATAGTGTCGAGTTAGATAGTGGCTTATTAATTTTAGATTAGCAAAACGTACCTGTTACACGAGAAAAAATAATAATTAAGGGGAATATCTGAAATTCTCCCAGGTTACTGATATCGCCATCATCATTTCAGCCGATAAAACGTCCACTGTTAGACATACTATAAGTCTCTCTTCTTGAAATGACGATAAAAAAAATAAGAAAGAAGACCAACCAACGAAATTTAGATGAGAGCAAGTAGATAAAGACCATAGTTTTCATCCACTTGCTAAAGCCAATTGAAAGGGATACCTACCTTTACAAGAAAAAAATAATATTTTCTACAAGCACATATAATCTCGATAGTAAGAACGATAAACTACAAAAGTACGCAAGAGACAAGTGAACAATAATCAATCGTCTTCTTCTTCTTCTTCCTGCCCTTGTCTCGTTTTATTTGAGATCGGCGCAACACGTTTTTTTATTCCATTCTGTCCTGTCACTCGTCACTCTATCACTAACGGCCGAATACTGAAACGCCACTCGAATATTTGAGGGCTGCTTAAACTTTTGAGCAGCTCTTAAACTTTGTTTTCGTATTCTCAAACGTCAATTTTAAGCATCTGTTAAATTTAAGTGCACCTTAAATTAAGTTGTGCTCAAAGGCCACTTAATTTAAAAGTCGTATACAGGAACGCTACTCAACGCTATTTAATTGTCAAATGAACTGTCAAACTGATTTGAGCAGCCGATAGATTTAAGACCGGTCGCGAGGTCCCTCAAATCAAGACAAATCTATTAAAACTTGGATTCCTAGTGTACAAAAGTGTTAAAATGTCTTTATCGTCATTGTCTTCGCTTTCGGATCACGAAAGACCAACTGTAAGCCGCCGAAATGAAGAAAAGTTGAACGCTTTTGAAAAGTACCACGACATGGAGTTTGTTTCACGGTTTCGCCTCTCGAAAGAAACAGTATTATATTTGGACTCTGTTTTCGGTAGTACCATTAAGCCGTTGACAAAAAGAAACCGAGCCATACAGCCAGTGGACCAAATTTTAATAGCTCTCCGTTATTATGCAACAGGCAGCTATCAACGCGTAATAGGTGATATTTTTGAGGTTGAACAACCAACGGTGCATAGAATAGTGCATAGAGTGACGACCAAAATAGCTAGCTTGAAGTCAAGGTTTATAAATACGCCAACACAGGAAGAATTTCCAGTTGTGGCCAATGAGTTCTTCGCAATAGCAGGATTTCCAAGAGTTGTGGGAGCTGTTGACTGCACTCATATCAAAATTAATTCTCCAGGTATGTGCTTACTAACTTCACTGTTAATTATATCCCCAAATGTTATGTCTGATTAATAATGCTAATATTACACAGCAGGTAACTCTGTGTAACATTACCATTAACAGTGCTATACGTAGTAAAGTTATCTTTATCACATAATACAACTATAATTTATTTTCAGGAGGGGCCCAATCTGAAATTTATCGGAACAGAAAAGGCTATTTTTATTTAAACGTGCAAATGGTGTGTGATGCAAGACTGCGCATTAAGAATGTTATTGCTAGATGGCCAGGTTCTGTACATGACAGTACCATATTTAATGATTCACCACTGTGTGCCCAATTAGAACGTGGGGACTTTGGGACAGGTATTATTCTTGGTGACAGTGGTTATCCATGTCGTCCTTATTTACTAACCCCATTATTAAATACAAGGACAGCTGCTGAAGAAGCTTACAATCGGTCCCAAATAAGCACCAGAAATCCTGTGGAGAGGCTCTTCGGTGTTCTGAAAAGAAGATTTCCTTGCCTTCAAAATGGCATGGGCCTAAAAATACAAAATATCCCACCGGTCATTGTAGCATGTGCAGTGCTTCATAATATTGCCTTATCACGATCGGATGAACTTTTGGATGAGGATATTTCCTTACCCTATGTTGAGGAGGAATCTATGGTACAACAACCTATAGGGCTTGAGACCAATCAAAACTTCATAATAAGGACCAATTTAATAAATACACATTTTTCCACTTAATTATAGGTTTATTTAGATTTAGATTTTAGTTTCTGTAGTCTCAATTTCCAATACTGCATTTTTATTTTGTATAGATTCATTTCCATTTTGCTCTGGTTCATGAGGTGTTTGGTTTCTAATTTGGCATTTCTAAGTTTTGTCTGAAAATATTGCTGTTTCACTGTAGTATGTGTAGGTTTCAATATCTTCAATCGTCCTGAAAAATGTAATTAGTGCAAAATTATTGAAAATCTTATACCACTAGCAAAGAACAATTAATTAGATAATTACCAGCTGAGGATGATGTTGGATGCATGGTTTTTTCTTGGGGTATGATGATTGTCGCAGCTTGTTGGTCATCTATCAAAATAAATACAAGTAAATGAACTGCCTTCATATAGATAAAATTATACTTAGTTTCAGTATTATATCATTTAACGTTTAACTTATAAAATAACAAAAAAATATTACCAGCTGTATTTATTGATGTAACTGTACAAGGTTTGTTATTTTCTGCTATATTCTTGTTCACCATGGTTATGTCTTTGTCATCTAAAATAAAATATGTATATATAGTATACAATTCATAAAAAAATTGAAAAATTTAATAGAAACTACATTTACCAAAGATGTGGATTATTTTTGCTTCAGAAGAGGATTTAATTCCGCTATCAGGTTTTTTTGTATATGTTTCTATTGTGACTTCTGGTTCTGTATCTCCTATAAATTAAAAAAGAATATAATTATTATTTTGTTTCTTTCCTTTAAACAATGCCAATTCCTTTGATTTTAAAGCATATATTACACAAACCAAAATATGAAATAAAGTAATAAATAAGTAAATTATTGAGTATGTGTGAATGCTCATTGTCTGTATTGGTCCTTGTAGAAAAAAAAGTACCTACTTGTACTTATAAATAAACTATCTACAAGTTAAGATTTTCAGATGATAAGTGGTCACAAGGGTACACATTCATTATCACAAGTTACAGACAACAGTTGCCCTGGCTCTGTATATTATAAGTGTGCATAATAGCAAAGTATTTCATGCACCACACTGGTCTTTACGGGTAAATACTTAATTTACTCTAGGTATACGTAAAGAATATAGTATTTCATTGTTCATGTGGGTAAGAACTTACTTTTTTATCAGTTCCAAGAGCATATCTTTCTCAGCAGGTGTATAATTAGATCCACGTTTCTTCATATCCTCCATCGTGAATCAGTTCTTAGGATTTTATTAATAAAATAATCGTCAACTGAAGTTCAATCCACTAATGAAATGTTTATATTATCGCGCGTAAGAATGTCAAGTGTAACGTTCCAATCTACGTCAAACGTATCCAGATAATTTTCTTTTTTTAAGACGTCTTAAATAAATATTTATCTTATTTTTACGTAAAAAGACATATAATTTCAATAGTAATTCAAACCATAATTACATTATGCTGATACATTTCAAATAATTTATAGATATAGAAAATATTCATTCAAACAAGTCTGCGTAAAACGAATACAAGATGTGACCTAAATTATTTTGTAACTGAGAACGTGCTGAATACAATTTTTCTAGCAGGATGTTGCCATTATGTAAACATTTGAGCACTGCTTACCTAATCATGGTAACAAATTGCTTGAGTGGCGTTTGTGTATAGCAGTTAAATTTAAGGGATGCTTAACTTTAAGTAGCATTTAGATGAGTTTGATATTTGAGTGGCGTTTCAGTATTCGGCCGTTTACTCCCTTTTCTTTTATATCACTTCTCACACAATCCATCCATCTTTTCTTTGGCCTCCCTTTCCCTCTCCATCCATCCACATGTAAATTCATAACTCTTTTAGCAACATGCTTTGAACAATAACCAATAAAAGCTCAAAATAAAATCAAGGCAATTGAAAATGAAGACTAATAATAGGTTTGTTAAGACAGTGGATTATTGCAGATTAACAAAATGCGCACCTGTTTCTTGATTTGCTATCACAATCAAACGTAAATTATTTTTTTTGCAATTCATGGTGACGTTGTTGTTAGTTTGACGTCAAGCATGTCAGACGATGTTATTTGATTACGATCATTTGAGTATTTTACATCTTTTCTATATTAAGTGAGGACATATATAATATATATTTTTACAGCTACAGCACTGAGAAAAATTATACTGCAGAGTATAAGTAAAAAAAAAAAACAATATATTAATTGTAATAAATGGGGTTTTACATCATTCAGCTTCTGCCGCTCTTGGTAGAGTGATAGAGAGTGTCAGATATATGCTGTTAAAAATCCATCTATGCTCTTTTATAGGTACCGGCACGAATCTCGAGCGCCCGGCGTCAGAGTGGGGATCGCTTTGCGCATTCCATACACTGGCGAGCCAATCGTCGTCGTTTTTAGATACATGCAGTAAGCTCAGGGAACGAATCATAAGTGACGTCTATGACGCGATGGTGCGGCGAACCAATCACTGACGCTTCCCGCTTCCCGCCGCGTCTTACTTCGGACCACTTAAGAGACGGAATATTTGACTTCTGCGCAACTTGAAGCCAGCGCTCAAGATCCGTGCTGGTATCTATACTTGTCCGTTGAATTCTAAGGCCAAAGAGACTTTTTCGAACAATCCCGCAAGATATTTTAACCACTAAAACAAAGTTTAAAATTGCATAATCTTTTCACCAATATCTCGTTAATTATAAAGGAAAACTTTCGCAATAGACTAGACATTTCGATTATTTCATTGTATTTAATTAACAGACGTATAATTTGGTCGTTGACATTATGACAATACTGTACTGGCGTTTACCTTATACTAGTAAAATGATAGACATTTTCTTTAAAAAGATGACTAAATTTTATTTACTGTGACTTTATAATAATATAGGCATGGGTACATACTTATTTATACAGCTTTAAATATTCAGACCCTAAATTACATACGTACGACACGTGTATGTAAACATGATATTGTGTGTAGAGTTTGAAAATAACATTTTAATTACAGATTTTAGATGTATGTGTATCTGATATTTATTTGATGCCACCAGGGCCATATCTTTATCGTTGGATTACAAAAACTTTAATTTCGTGCTTTTACGACGACTACTAAGTTTCTGACTTTATATCCATGTGAGATGTCCCAATCGTTACCACAACGACAAGGAGACGTATTAAATTACTATGTTTTTTTTAGTTTCAACCATCTAATAGTGAGTAAATTAGACAACTTATACTTCGACAGGGTATCCATATATTCTTTCTAAAAGTTTGCTTACAAACAAAATATAAAAGTAAATCTATTTTCTACTAGTTTTGCTACCACTGAAGAGTAGCTTACTGTACCACTTTATGTGATTCTAGCTACTTAAGATAGTACTATTAGTTAATCCGCTAAAGTGTAAATTTATCACCAAAATTGATGAGTGGATTAATTTTATGATAAGCTTTCCATAAATACAGCTGTTACACTGAGACATTACACGATTTCTTCATTGTCGTAGTCATTATGAAGACTGTCCTTCTTTGGTTCCTTGTCGCCACGGGTAAGTGAAATAAGTTAGTTTATTTTATAATACAATTAAATGAAAATAGCAAATAAAGCATACAATTTATATCGCAAATTCTATGATCATTATAGTATGTATATATTTGTCAAAATAAATTAGATTCAGGATAAAGTCATAATATATGTCAGGATAAAGTCAACAGACAGGTTGTATAAAATAACAGGATTATATTAAAAAAAAAATCTCCTTCAATTTAGTTCTCTTTAAAACAGCTTTTTGAAATTAATGCCTCCACATAATTATTTGGTATTGATCCAAAAAACAGATAGTGAAAATTTATCATTTAACAAAACCATTTTTATTTTTAGCATATACCGTATCAGCGGTGCCGGTCAACACCGTTGTTTCTGATTACTCTGAAGATCGTGTCTACCCACGATTCATAAAGTTCCCAGATGGCGAAGGAAACCTACACGATGTAGACCTAGAGGCCCCAATTGACCAAGAACTTCTTGACGATGTGAACAGGAACCCAGCTAACAATCTTTACTTGTTATATACCAGGTAAACAATATTTAATAACTGGTAAAAAAATTACAATTTAAGTTTAATCTTTTGAATACCGTAATTAGAGATATAATACTCGTAAAAGGACAATGAGGCGTTCGCTTGGAGTTTAATGAATTAAGTTTTTCAATGTTACAAAATTAAAATAAAACTGCTGTTGCTGTGCTGCTGTGCTGTTTTATTTTTCGTTTACGCAACCACTACACAGCTTAAAATTATTCCCTCAATAAATCATTTTGTTTTCAGACGCAACCCCACCTCATCGCAGACATTGGTTATAAACAACGCTGGTTCTATTACCAACTCAAACTTCAACCCTCGCGTTCCCACCGTTGTCGTTGCCCACGGCTGGCTCAGCAACCAAGACACTGACATTAACCCTGTTGTTAGAGATGGTAATTGTTTTTACTTCAACAAATTCTTAATCAATACTGCCACAATATGTTGTTTTGTTATATAATTCTTATCTTATATTTTTACAGCGTATCTCAGAAGAGAAGACGTAAATGTCATTGTCCTGGACTGGAGAAGGCTTGCAATTTCCAACTACATCACCGCTGCTAATGGAGTCCCAGCTGTGGGTCGTGGTCTCGGACAGTTCCTGGCTTTCTTGAACTCCGTTACTGGAGCTCCTTTCAACCAAATGCATCTTGTCGGCTTCAGTTTGGGTGCCCATCTTGTTGGTAACGCTGGTAGGGAGCTCGGCGGAAGAGTTGCTCGTGTCACAGGTTATTACGATTTCCTTGAACATTTCTTAATAATTAAATGCCTTAAGATAAGAGAAAATAGAAACAAACGTTCGTTTTTTTCTAAAACTAAAATGTAACTATTTTATTTTTAATTTCTAGCTCTGGACCCTGCTGGTCCTCTATGGAACTACAATTCTGACCGCGTGAACCCCAATGACGGAATCTACGTTGAAGCGATTCACACCGATGGTGGTTACACCGTCGGCGGTCTTGGCATTGGAACTGACGTCGCCAACGCTGACTTCTACGTTAACGGTGGTATCAGCCAACCTGGTTGCCTCACCAACATTTGCAACCATAACAATGCTTGGAGATACTTTGCTGCCACAGTCAGTTACAACCATATTGTTGGAAATGAATGCTCAAGCTCATGGCAAATCACATGGGATAGCTGCAGTGGCACCCGTCTTAACATGGGCAACAGCGATCTCAGAAAATGGGGGTAAGTTTTTCGACCTTTCCTTTACTAATGTTTGAAAACATAGACTTCATAATGATTATTATCATCTGTTATTCCATTTGATATTATTCGTACAAAATTAACCCTGACTGTTTGTTACATTTTTATACCTGAATCACTGAATAAGTATTAAATAATTTTGATATAGAAATAAATGGAATCTTGTAAACAATACTTGACATTAACTTTTATTTAAGGAAATATGTTTTTTAACCAGAAACAATATTGCAGAAACTTAAGTCAGACAAAAAGGATATTTTACAAATTCCAATTTTATTTTCAGATCCGGAAGGTTCCGTGCCAACACCGACAGAAGATATCCGTACTAATCCAATGACCCGGCTATTCAATAAAACTGATCTTACCAAATTTTTTTGTATTTCATTAATTCTTGCGAGCGACAACAAGTTTCATAATGTAGAAGTATATGCGCTATTATGAAAGACGGAGACTAGCTCTGTTTTGTGGTTCATTATTTGCATAAAAAAATAATTTGCGTTTTTAGACATTTGTAAACTGATCGCTATCATGCTTGTGCCTTTACAAAGAGTACAAAAACCTCCCATAAATTGAACGAGGAGCACTCAACTGAGCGCACTAGGTACAGTTAATTGATTATAAAACACGTACGATATAATGAAGATAAACAGTACTTACCAACATTATGCTGGACAGATCTGAGATTTATAGGTATTCCAGCAGTAATTACGATTGCCAAAACGAATAAATCACCTGTTATCATTCGATAGTACTTGTCAATCTCATACATTTTTTACGAAGAATACCTTTTGTTAGATGTTGAGGATGATGTGGGTAGGATAAGTATATTTTTTGGAGCCACCAGGCTCTACCGAATGTGAAAACCGTCCACAATGAAGTTATTAAGGTTGTCCCAGACAAAATTTGCGAAAGAACCGGTGAAGAAAATTGAGAGGAAAGAAGATATTCAGGAAAGAAAGACTAGTCATTCGAAAACATTATGACATCTACTAATCTGCAGTAGGCCTGCACGGTGGATACCCTAAAGAGGAAACTTAAGTCTATGATATCAAGCATATTTTCAATGAATTAATAGTTGTAATGATTAGGAAGATGTCTTATTAATTGCTTATGTATATTACGTTAATTTCACCTCTAATTGTCTACCTAAAACTAAGCAAACAATGCAACTACGTTGAAAGTCAAAATAATTGGTCAGGCAAATGTCAAAATAATTCGGATTTAATTAGAATTTGTGATTACAACATAGTCAATGAAGCATTACATTAAATTACAATTACGTGTCAAAATTTATCTGATAAAAATACGATACGCTATAATAACATTTTTGACACAGCTTTGTTAATACAGTAATAACAATAATACTATGAGCTCCCGTAATACACTACGTGAACATAATTATGTAAGTTATACGTGAGTATTATAGAAATTCAAATTGAGGAATAACGTTTATAAACGGCTAACTTGCACCAAATCAAAAATTATAAATAATTAAAAAAAAAAAAATATGAGATAGGTATCACAGAAAATAAAACAAACTACTATGGGTTTTAAATAAGTGTCTTAATTAATGCAAAAGTTTTTAAAGGAAAAAACGCGGTTTTTCTCTTTAAAAGCCTCTACTCTAAAAATATACTTGCATAAGTTAGCGTAATATAAATTGCTGGTGTCGATATATTCCATTGTATAGTACATGGGGTTATGGAAACACTGTGATTTTAATGTCTTTTCATGGAAAAAGAAACTCATTATTTTTTCTATAAAATCCCATACATTTTAATAATTAAATCAGCAGTTTTATCTTTTTGTATAGGAATGAACAAATCGACATGTATAACATGCCTGTTGGAGGGTGCGAACGGTTCCCAGACAAAATCGGTATCCTTTTTTAAGCCCGCCATACACGCAAGTGTATACCTAACAAGTTTGTCTGTACAGGTGGGTTGTACAAGTAACCCCGAGCAACATACAATGCACAACTATGCAGGTTTCCATCCAAGCTTACTTGATAGTTGTAGCTGTGCAGGTAAACCTGTCAGGTTTACCCTAGCGGGTATGGCCTTTACGATCTCTTCGAGAGATAATTCATAGAATAAAAGATGCACGCTGTTGGAGCAGAAACACACAACTCCTCCACACGTCATCTGATCAGCGCATCAGAACATCTCATCTGCATCATGCATTTAGGAGAGTGTGTCCGGGAATTACATGACTTTATTCCACCATTATCTTTCTACTAGCTTTTGCCCGCGACTTCGTTCGCATGGAATAGTGACTTCTGGAAATTTCAGTACTGAATTGATGCCGACTCTTGACCAATAGATGGCGCTGTATGGCCGGAATAAATTTTATTTTTGTTTTATTTTTTATTTTATTTTTTGCAATAAAAACTATCCTATGTCCTTTCTCAAGTTCCAAACTATGTCTGTACCAAATTTCACACAAATCGGTTCAGTAGTTTAGGCGTGAAGCAAAGACAGACAGACAGACAGACAGAGTTACTTTCGCATTTATAATATTAGTTTGGATTTGGATTTTATTTTTTGCAATAAAAACTATCCTATGTCCTTTCTCAAGTTCCAAACTATGTCTGTACCAAATTTCACACAAATCGGTTCAGTAGTTTAGGCGTGAAGCAAAGACAGACAGACAGACAGACAGAGTTACTTTCGCATTTATAATATTAGTTTGGATTATTGGACAACAGTACGTTCGGCGAGTATCCAACCTTTCATTGTTAACACCTCGCGATGCGGAGTAAGCGTTTAGCCTTGTCGTTTATACTGCGTAAATTGAAGGATTGAAACAATTTGCCTGCCACGGTGAATAGGCACTTAATAAACTATTGCGATCCACCGTCGATGCCTGCATTACTACCATCAGGCAGTATCGCAGTCTAGCACTAGTTTACATCAATAATAAAAAAAATTTCTTGATTCGGTTAGACTATACGTAACTCACCGAAAAAACACTCAGAAAATTTTCCTTCGTAAAAGACTTAAAAGTCACACCCAAGAACAAAGCTTAATCAAGCCTTTGTAATCTGGTATGAGTAGTATTGGTGGGAAAACAACGGAAATGCTAAATTTAACTGTGATCCCAAGATTAATGACCTTAATATCGAGATCAAATCATGTATAAAATGTGAGGAAACGCAAATAATAACGCATCGCAGTCTATTTTTTTACAGAATTTGGAAGTTTATTGTATGTTTTCATATCGATCCCAAAAATATTCGATTTAAATTTAACTGTCCTATATTTAAATTTACTCAATTCATTTTTATGTCAGGCACATCTAAACATTTCAGTATTACTAATACTGCATTTCACCATTATTATTGCCTCATAAATATATGGTAAAAGAAGAGTTAAAATGTAATGTGGAGACTCTGGGCAGTTGGAGTACGGAGGCAAGGTTTTTTGTGCGGGATTTGGGCCGTAGGCTCGGTGAGGCAACGGGTGACTACCGGTCCAGGTGGTTCTTGGTGCAAAGAATAGCCATCGCTATACAGCGAGGTAATGCGGCGAGTGTTATGGGCACCTTTGCACCGGGAAGGATCAGGGGCGGGTTATTTATTGACATTTGACGTTTCCTTTGTGCAATGTTGACTCTTTTATATTTATTGATTAAGAGTTAAAATAAATTTAATATACATTTCTGTACATGAATCAGCGGGTGTTAGTCCACATATACTTCTTATAATTTTTTTCTGGGCTTTAAATGAATATTCTCTGTTTGTCGAATTACCTCAAATAAGAATGCCAAATTTAAGTATGAAACCCACATACGCATGGTAAACACTGAATAATGCATTTTTGTTCACAAGTAGCTTCAAGTACCTAATTAACTAATCCGTCAAAATGTATATTTTATCATCAAAATTGATCAGTGGATTAATTATATGATAAAATTTCTATAAATATAGTTGTTACGCTGAATCATCAAACAAATTCTTCACTGTCGTAGTCATTATGAATACTGCCCTCATTTGGTTTGTTGTCACCACAGGTAATGAAAGGAATTTGTTTATTTATTTTATTTTCTAGCTCATAGGGATAGTAAACACCGGAAAACTATATTTAATAATCATGATCAAGAGTGAATAGGCATATAAACTAGTGCGTCTCACCAGTTTATATCAATAAAAAATAAATTAAAAAATATTAGAATGGAAATAGTAAATGAATCATACAATTAAAAAAATAACATAGATTATTTAATACTTATTATTATACGAATATTATTTGTCTAGATGAATTAGATTCAGGATTTTTTCATACATGTGTACAACAGACAGGTTGCTTAAAATAATAAAATCATAAACTCTCTGTGACTTAGTATGCCTTGAATACTTGAATAGTTCACCTTGCACCTTACGTAGGCGATACATGCTTTTTCTATTTTAGACACGAAATCAATGAAATTAGATTTAGATTAAGATAATTTAAATAAATGACATAAATGGTTTCAGTGTACCTAATCTATTAACAATTAAAATCTCTAAAACTTCATAATTTTTAAAGCTAAAAATAAAAAATAACTACTGGACTACCCTAAACTGTGTATTAATGGTGAAGTTTTGAAAATGAAGAATCAAGAAAAATATCTTGGACTTCAAGTTGATAGTAATTTAACATAGAATGAGCACTTACAACGCATACTCGTAAAAAAAATTATACAAACTTTCGTCACTAGCGGATTCTCTGCATACAATTTTTCGGTGTATCCCAAAACAAGTACATTACGCCCTGGTATAACCTAATCTTATTGAAATAAAGGGAAACACATCTAAACAACGTGGGCGATAGGTCGCTGCCGCTGATCACCCCCTTAAAGGACACGCAATGCTCCAACTAATCGGGATACACCTCTACCTCAGTAATATGCTCTAGCGTATCAACCGGGCGTTCCGCACGTTTCGACTCGACGAATCTAGTGCAAGAACCTCCTGAACTTGCCATGTCCGATAAGAACCTGCATCATGCAGAAGATGAGGTCACCGTGATGTTTTTCCAGCTAATCCTCAAAGAGGTGATTTACCGCCATGATTGTGATATGCCCAAAGAGGAATGTTTCTATGTATGATATGAAATAACATTTTCAATCAGTTAATATTATAGTGATTAAAAAGGCATGTTTAGGTGTGTCACCTTGATTTAAATTTGCTATCAAAAAACTAACAAACAACACAATTACGGTGAAAGTGTACATTTACGTTTCCTGATGACAGTTCTTACAGGGGATTATGATTTGATAATTATTTCCTTATCATTTGTAAACAAGTACGAGTCTGACTTGCGTACCGAGGGTTCCATACCAACTTACTTATGTAAATTGATCGATTCCCGAATCGAGCCACGAAGGTTTTTCGAAGGTTTTTTAGGTTTTACTATTTTCAGACATCTTCTTTCACTTGTGCTATGAGACTTTGCGTCCTGCCTTTCAGAATTTCAGTTCAACGGGAAGTACCCTACAGGAACAGAGCATAAAAAGCCTTCCTTAAATTATGTTTTTTAAATTGCGTTGACCTAAAAGTTTGTTTTTGTTTTTTTTTTTTTAATACTTTTGGAGGTAGAAGACTTGGGTATTCGATATTTATTTCAGCTTTCCTGTAGAAGCATCTTTACAGGCGGACAAGAAAATGATACTAATAAGAGTTTCGATTTAGCCGACTGAGGTACGGAACCCTAAAAAAAATTACGTATCTAATGAATTTATAACAATTACACGGGAGTAGAAGGATGGGGAAACATTTGGGGTCACTAAATATGACCTTGAACTCTAGATCAATAATCTTAATCTCAAGATCAAATGTATGAAATCTGAAGAAATCTCAAGTACATCCAAGGTCTATAAACGCACAAAATAACGCACCATAAAATTTGTTTTTTTTTTTACAGAATTTTGTAGTTGATTGTATATTTTTGTACCTACCTATCCCAAAAATATTCGATTAAATTTAACTGTCCTACCTTTAATTTAATTCGATTCATTTTTATGTCAGGCATTTCTTAATGTTTCTTAAGTACTAATATCTCATTTTATCATTATTGATGCCTCATAAATATATAGTGTAAGAAGAGTTAAAATATTTAGCTTAATATTCAGTTCTCTACATGAATCATCTCGTCATTTATACCGCGTACTTCGAAGGACTGGAACAGTCTGCCTGCTGCGGTCTTCCCATCCGATTATAATTCGGGTGTCTTCAAGGCTAGAGTGAATAGGCTCTTAATAAACTAGTGCGCCTCACCATCAACGATTGCATCACTGCTTACCATCAGGCGGGATCGCAGTCAAGTACTAGTTTATAACAGATAAAAAAAAAACAGCTGGTTTAAGTCCACATATATACTTTTTACACATTTTTTTAGGCTTTGGATGAGTATTGTCTGTTTGTCAAATTAACCTTATGCAGAAAGCATATTTGAGTATAGAACTTACATACGCATGGTAAGCACTGAGTAATGCATAATTTTTGTTTACAAGTAGCATCAAGTACATAATTAACTAATCCGTCAAAATTTATATTTTATCAACAAAATTGATCAGTGGATTATTTATATGATAAACTTTTTATAAATACTGCTGCTACCCTGAATCATCAGAAAATTTCTTCACTGTCGTAGCAATAATGAAGACTGTCCTCATTTGTTTCCTTATCATCACGGGTAAGTGAAAGGAATTGGTTACATATTTATACGACTATTACTTTTATAGAGAAATTAGATTCAGGATAAATCAGTTCATATCCCAAAAAACTTTCTGTGACTTATTTCGCTTTAAACAGCTATTTTATGTAAGTTCTTCGAAAATGCTTCCACATTGAAATTATTATTCCAAAAAACCGACAATAATACCTTATCACTTACCAGAAATAGTTTCATTTCTAGCACATATCGTGTCAGCGGTGCCAGTCAATCCTGTAGTTTCTGATTACTCTGAGGACCGTGTCTACTCACGTTTCATCAAGTTCTCGGATGGCGCAGGAAACCTTCGTGGTGTAGACTTAGAAGCTCCCGGTAATCAAAAACTTCTTGATGAGGTCACAAGTAACCCGGCCAACAATCGTTACTTGTTATATACCAGGTAAGCAATGTTTCATAATTGGTCAAAAATTACTATAAGATCAAAAAGCAATAGGGGTTTGCCCATAACACATACAAACTTTGGCCCACAGTAGACACATGAATTTGGAACTCTCCGCCTAAATGTACCATTTCCGGTAAGGACTCATGTTATACCGCCATGATAGGAATACTATCTAGAGATAATGAAAAATGATAAATTAGGCATGAAATCATTTGGTATTCTTTAAATAATAGCTATTTATGGCCAACTAAAAATCAACAAACAATTTCTTTAAGATTAAGTATTAGAAAAAATATCCCGGAATATCAAAATTGTTTTATACAAAAAAATTATAACAAATAATCATAAAATACAATTATAATAGTACCTACCATTTGTGATACTAGTAAGCTAAACCACACCCTGACCACAGCATGTTGCTAAACATGAAAGCAACTAGTTATTCAATAACAAGAATAAAAGAATTACTTATTTTTTGGTAATATCCTTATTGACGGCACGGGGCACGGTTGGTGCCGTGGGCTGTGAGCTGTACAGCGTGTCGCCCTATCGGGTATAATATATGTCGGGAGTCGAACCTATTCACACATGGATGAAATATTTTTATGGGTTACTGAGATAGGTGTATCGAGCCGTGTGTCTCACAACTTTGTACGATTGAAACTGAGTTTCAAGCCTAAGTTTTTTTACAAGTTATGTTTTTTGTTGGCATTGCTATTATGCATTTTCTTTGTAAACGAAAACGCCAAAAATACACTTGTTTATTTATAATGAAAAAAGTATTTATTAGCAACACTAAGAGCTGTTCAATGTAGTTACAGAGACCCCGGAATGAATTATTGTGCATGCTTATTATTTAATATCTTTTATATCAATTTTAGGTGACGTTATAATATCTTTAACAATTATAAGAATTATTAAGATTTCTTGTATTAATAGCAGCTTTGTCCATTATTGGGCTGTATATTGGCAGTCATTTTTGTTCAAAATTAGTGTAAATTCAAGTTCAGATCACATGGAAAGAAAATTTTACATCCATTATAAACTATACAACCACCGATCTGCTTGAAATTATAAATATATATAATATCGCGAGCCTATCAATAAAAAATATTAAAAAAAATATATGTCTATATAGAGAATAATCTAATAAATAATGAGCAGTGCTGGCCGAGTGGTAACGGCCCTGACTAACGGTCAACACGGTCACGTAACCGTGTCGTTAGGCATATATTTTTTTTATATTTTTTATTACTTTGTGTAATTTATTTTATCGCCACTGCTCTCAAAACGGTGAAGGAAAACATCGTGAGGAAACCGGCATGTCCTAGAACCAAAAATTTGAAGACATGTGACATACACCAACCCGTATTGAGCCCGCATGGTGGATTACGGCCCATTTCCTGTCCTAGAAAGGAGGCCTGAGTGCCAGCAGTGGGAACATTAAAGGCCGACTATGCTATGTTATACTTATAAATATTCATTTTGTTTTCAGGCGCAACCCTAACTTTCCACAGATGTTGGTTAATTTTAACGCTCTTTCTATCCTAAACTCAAACTTCAACCCTCGCGTGCCCACCGTTGTTATTGTCCACTGCTGGCTCGGCAACCAGAACTCCGATATAAACCATATTGTGAAAGATGGTAATTGATCATGCTTTATCAAATTCTTAAGCAATACTGCCACATTTTGTTTTGTAACTTAATTCTTGTCTTATAATTTTGCAGCGTGTCTCAGAAGAGATGACGTCAACGTCATCGTCATGGACTGGAGCAGGCTTGCAAATTCCGACTACGTCACAGCCACTAGAGGAGTCCCAGGTGTGGGTCGTAGTCTTGGACAGTTCTTGGCTTTTGTGAACTCTGTCACCGGGGTTATCTTTAACCAAATGCACCTTGTCGGCTTTGGTTTGGGTGCCCATCTCGTTGGTAACGCTGGTAGGGAGCTTGGAGGAAGAGTCGCTCGTATCACAGGTGATTACAATTTCCGTCTACATTCCTAAACCGTTAATATAAAACGCCACAGAATAAGTTTTTTTTTTGTTTTAAGGCTCTTGGGCGGAGAATACAATATACTGTTGAAGAAAAATTTTGTACACATTTGAGCTAAAGTATATCGATTATTTTTTAATTTCTAGGTCTAAATCCTGCTGGTCCTATGTGGAAATACAATTCTGATCGATTGAACCCTAATGATGCAATTTACGTCGAGGCAATTCACACCAATGGCTGTAACACCATTGGTGGTCTTGGTATCGGATCAGACGTCGCCAACGCTGACTTTTACGTCAACGGCGGGATTAAGCAACCTGGCTGTACAAGCAACAGCTGCAGTCATAACAAATCTTGGAGATACTTCGCTGCTACAGTTACTCACAACAATATTATTGGACATGAATGCCCAAACCCTTGCCGCTTCCCATGGGATAAGTGCATTCCCGCTCAACTGAACATGGGCAACAATGATCTGACGAAACGGGGGTGAGATTTTTGACCTTTTACTTACTGATGTTTGAAAACCTAGTATGCATAATCATTATATTATAATTCACACTTCCATTTGATGTCAGACCTACATATGCATAAAATTAGCTATGGCTGCATGTTACGTTTTACTCCTAAGCAGGTCAACAATTTTTCTTAAATTTTGATATAGAGATGGGTTGAATCATGGAAAAATTCAAGATGCAATTTTGAGTTTTACTTTAATTTAATTTAGAGCATAGTATCTTTTTTTTTAAATACAACATCCATTGAAAAAGCGAATCCCAGTACCATGTGATAATTTTTGACTTTTAATTTCATTTTATTTAGAACATATTTTCTTATATGTTAATATACATATTTTATTATAACCTATTTTTTTTTAATCGTATCGATTACACACTTTAACCAAAAGAAATATTGTTTTACAAATTCCAATTCTATTTTCAGATCTGGAAGGTTCTGTGTCAGCAATATCAAAGAATATCCATACTGATTCAACGACCCAGCAAGCCACGACGTATTTTATTTATAACGTGTTGAAATATCATACCATGAAGAATGTACCCAAAGAAAATTTATTTATTCATTTCATTAACTTTACCTTTGTGTCGTTTTTAATTTACTCGTAGATTTTTTCACACATTATGAAACACAACATTCAAAAACCACAATACTAAGAAATAACGCATATTATGCTTATGCATCGTCAGCTTTGAAATGCACCACAGCTGGCAAAGGCGCCTAAAAAAAAAAAAATTTATATAGACATACTAGTGCAGTAAGTTGCCAGGTAAATAAATAAAATTACATTCCACATTGTCAGTAGAATGATAATAATCTCAAAAAAGTGAAAAAAAAATATTATACCAATAAAATTCTAGAAATATAATCCATTACGATGTAACTTCATAACAGTGGTCTTAGAACGCAAAAAGTAACTGAAGGAGCTTAGGTATGATATTTTAGTCAATAAAAGTCGGACAAACCTTCCCAATCCGCCCTAGAGCGAGAAAAGTCATTAGATGATTTCCAACCTTAAAAAAAAAAAAACATGGCATCAGTATGACGATACCACCACAATATGTTTTAAAATATTACGTTGCTACAAGATTGAATTTGTTTCTAATAATCTGCTGTACATTTCAATAAGGATAAACTCATATTAAGTGAGAGTGTTGACTGTTTGTACTTGGATTCAATCCGTCGTATCATTTCAAATGTCGTCATATTCATAATGGCAGTTTGATGAACGAGCTAGCGAGTCCATGTGCATTGCGATGACATTGTTGTCCATTGTCGTCCAAGATACTCGTACTTTATTTTTAGATCTTTGTCTAATATATATAAATGTTAAAAATTGTGCATTTTGTTTTCTTTATAAAATTTAATCATATATTTTAATTATCACTGTCTTAAGTCGATTTTATAAGATAATTATATTAATTCAGTATGAAAATAAAAATAAAAGATAAATTACTTTAAAATATTGTTAGTTAATGATTATGAAAAATTATAAGTCACGACATTTCTTTATTGGCCACGTGATCAAACTTCTCATTTTAAAAGAGATAGCTTCTAATTAACTAATTCTTTTTTGTTTTTACAACGACAACTAAGTATTTATAAATATTATAACTTAAGAGCGAGCAAAGCAAGCTTGGAATAGAGCACTCCGATGCGGACAGATTAGGTTAGAAGGCTGAGGGTCCAGAATTATTCTACAGTTTTACGAATTTAACGAGGACGAAGTCGTGAGCAACCGTGGCCTATTTGGATAATATGTATTTTCCCATAAATTTTAATGTTATTATTTGTATATCTGTATTATATTACACGCATTAATAAAAGTATAATGTTTTGTAAAAAAATATCAAACTTTAAAAACAATTTAGTATGAAATAAATATAAACCAGCTTGGGCTTATCACGAATGTCTTTTCGGTGGGTTACCAGTTGATAGAGCTGAGTGTACAGCCCAATTTAATTATTATGTTTCATTATATATGATTATTTCAATAAGTCACGTATGAGTTGTCTGGAATAGTATGTTTATTCGCGTTACCCATTCATCACCTAAGCAAAATGGTATCTGGATGAAATTACGAGTACCACTCTGATCGGCATCTGATAAAATCGTTTTTATTCCATGTGCTTGGAATCAACGAGCAATGGGTAGCTCGCCGTCCGGCAGTCCAGTAATAATCCGAACTGAACCCTAGTCGATTTGAGCAATGGGTAGCTCGCTGTCCGGCCGTCCGGTAACTATCTGGACCAAGCCGAAGTCGTCGACGGTGCGCGCTGTTCCCGCGCGTCTCAAGGAGTTGTCAGCAACAGCAGGGGCCCAGCCGGGTCTAAGCCTACTGGGGCCAGGGTTATCCGAAAGGGCGCTCGAGCCCCGGTATGAAGGCTTGAAGGAACGGGATGGGTTTTTTAGTCAGTAAGAGTCTGACACTATAGGATGATTTTTCCCATAAAAAAAAAGCCCTAGTCGATTATTGGAATTAGAATGTCGATTATTATTTACAATCATTTACCAAATAGGTTAGAAGATCTACCACTGACAATGTTTATAACATCTTATGTACCATATTCTAGCAAATAAATGTTTTGATTGATTGACTAGTCGACGACGCGCGTAGTGTTTCCGTAAACCGGTCCCAGCAGGGCTCATGCACGCTAGACCCACGGGAACTTTATGAAAAGGAAACCCATTGTTCTAGGACAAACAGCAACTGAAGGAAAAATGTGAGATTTCGTTCAGGTGAAAAGTCATTGGATTTACTAACTCGAACTCCCTCTCCCAGAGAAGAGGGTTGGGTTCAAGTAGTGGTAACATTACAAGCAAACGATATGTCGATATGAAGCAAAACCAAACAATCAATTATAATAATTAATGATTAGAAAGACATGCTTAAGTATGTCACCTTGCTTTGACCTCTAATTAGCTATGAAAAAACTAGCAAAGAACGCAATAGACTTGAAAGTATACATTTGCGAGTCATGATGACAATTCTTTCAAGGGATTATAATTTGATAATTGGTTTCCTATCATTTGTATAAAAACTAGCACGCAATGAAACTATCACTGACATTTCTTAATTGACTCTTACAAGTAGGTTATATCGTTCTTCAGCTTTTTTCAACTCTTAATACTTTACTAATGACTTGACATTCTAGGGTGGAACGGGAAGGAGTGTCAGACTTTCCCGTTGCCCCTTGCGCTTTAGGACCACGGGATTCCCTTTCAAGCTACCTATGGAATTTCTGGAATTTCTTTCCTTTTTTTTATTTTATTTTTTTTTGGGTGGTAATCATCCAATGACATCTCCCGCCCTAGGAAGCAGCGGAAGGGCGTGTCAGACTTTTACTGATTAACACCTACTCTTAATTCCTTCGTTGCCTTGGATTCCAGGCCGGGTTTTCCTTTCAAGCGAACGCATGTCCTCAGTAGGCTTCGGCCCTGTTGGGCCCCTACGATTTGCTGACATCTCATTGAGGCGCGCGTAGAACACTATGCGCTGTCGACGACTTCGACTTGGTCTTCCGGGAGGTCTACACCAGGCACCAGGGCCATTTTTCCGCACGAATTCGGTGCTGGAACCTTCCGAACTGACCATGTCCGGTGAGAACCTGCGACATGAAAAAGGTGAGGACGCCCTGAAGTCTTTCCAGCCGCTGCTCAAAGAAAGAACTTACCGCCACAAACCACCTTACGTATGAGACTCTAAAAAGAAAGACAACGAATTTATGACTAAGAGAATGATAGAACCTAAGTGTCCCTATTTGACACTTAGGTTATATCATTCTGCATTAAATCCATCTAGCTCTTTTCAACTTTGTTGGGGTTGGTTTCGAATTTAACCGAAAGCAGCTGTGCCTATTTGCCTCCTACTATGACTTATCAATGCTATCATGAATCCGCTGTGCAAAATTTTCTCTGTATATGTGCCTCTCTTTCTCACATCATCTCGAGATAATAGGGAGTTGACAGATCTACAAAAACCGTAATTTGGTAACAGGATAGCCCTTGGCAAGATTGTTCTTACTATATGAAAGAATACTCCGTGAAACGACTTAGTTTGCGAGATATTCAGCTGCCATTTAAATCTAAACCAATAATCTTAACTATCTGTCTTATCTATCTTTATCAATCTATATACCATCCATCTTTAGATATGTCCGATATAAAGAGTATAGCAAAATCATTCCATGTAGCGCCGTCAATATGCAACAAAAACTAGAAGTTACAAGACGGTATGTGGTCCAAAACTATACTACACTAGTAGTACTGTAACTACCTAACTCTTTAATTAGTATTAGATAGATTCAGTACGTGGCTTTATTCTGTGGTAATAAGTAGGTACTATTAGTATATCTTTAGATAGTAATAGCGTAACAAAATAATTCCTTTGTAGTTAGGCACAAATAAATTATAATCCGCAGATTAGTATTATTTTTGCCTTCCCTTTTGTATCAGCAGATACTGATCAATATGTAACGTTTCTTGGTGATAAATTTACAATAAATACTGATGAATAGACTCACATGATCACTTCATAACCGTAGTCATAATGAAGATCACTCTTCTGTGGTTCCTTGTCGCCACGGGTAAGTAAAATAATAATTGTGTACTTCTTTTTCATTGCTTTTATTACTTCTTTTATTTTAGAATACCAATCGTAACCATACAATAATAAAATCACAGCAATAGAGTTGAAATATTTCAGCATAAATACTTAGAACTTTAGGCCCCTTGCCCACGGTGACTTTTTGTAGCGATGGTGTCACGCGTTTTGTAAGCGCGACAGCGTCGCTACTAACGCTTGTTAGTCGCATTTGCAAGTGCTATAAAAAAACGGCCGAAAACGAGTTGGACTCGCCCATGGAGGGTTCCGTAGCAGTAACATAATATTCTTCTTCATAATATTGTTCTTGTAGTTCGTTGTAACTTTGATCGATGTTTTAATAATAGCGTATTTTTTTTAGATTTATGACGTATTAAAAAAAAACTACTTACTAGATCTCGTTCAAACCAATTTTCGTTGGTATTACATGGTAATGTACATTATCTATTTTTTTTTAGTTTTATAATTCTCTTATTTTAGAAGTTACAGGTGGTTCCAAAGTGGATAAAGTGTCGTCGTCCCCTCCCGACACACATTTTTCCACTTTGGAAGTGTCTGTCGCGTAAACTATCCAATTTAGAAAAAAATGATTTTGGAAACTTCAATATCATTTTTGAAGACCTATCCATAGATACCCCACAAGTATGGGTTTGATGACAAAAAAAAAATTGAGTTTGAGTTCTAAGTATGGGGACCCCAAAATTTATTGCTCTTTTTCTATTGTTGTGTGAAAATCTTAAAGCGATCCACAGAATACATCTACTTACTAAGTTTCAACAGTATAGCTCTTATAGTTTCGGAAAAAAGTGGCTGTGACATACGGACGGACAGACAGACAGACAGACAGACATGACGAATCTATAAGGGTTCCGTTTTTTGCCATTTGGCTACGAAACCCTAAAAAGAGGCTAACGCACCACTAACGCTCTAGAACATCATGACTATACCCATGCGAACGCGCTAAAGCATCGCTACAAAAAGTTGCCGTGAGCAAGAGATCTTAGGCCCTACTACGAGCCCGTAATCCGATCTATCTGACGATTTAAACTGAATTGTTGGAGCGAGTAGCTTTATCTATCTTTCTAGCTCGCAAACTTTGACATTTATAAATGTCATGGTGAGGGCGCCTGGTGGCTTATGAGAACTGTTTGTTATTCCAGCATATACCGCATTAGCAGGGCCGGTAAAGTCCGTGGATAACTATGTTTACCCTCGGTTCATCAAGTTCCCGGATGGCGAAGGTATCATGCGCGACGTAGACCTGGAAGCTCCCCTTGAACAGCAAACTCTTGACGAAGTTACCAGGAACCCAGCAAACAACCAATACTTGCTGTATACCAGGTAACTGAAACTTGAAAACGCATAGAGCATATCAATGCCAGGTACTGCCACAGACTGTATGAAGAGAACAAATGTTATTTTAAATTCCAATCCTAGTCAGTACAAACCACCTAAATGTCCGAATATCACTGTAGGGATCCAGCAGAATATCAGTGTCAGATATATTTGCCTGACATGTGCTGAGCTGGTCTTCTGTTTGGTGCAACACTGAGATACACACTGCACTACGACTCCTAACTATGTATTTTTATCTAAGAAAAATAAAACGCACGTTGTAGGTAACATGAGTTTTTTTTTAAGTATTTAGTTTTTACATTTGATTGTGTTTTCGTATATGTTTTGTGCTATGACAAATAAATGATGTATCTAACTAATAAAAACGGCCAAGTGCGAGTCGTACTCGCCCATGGAGGGTTCCGTAGCAGCAAGTAACATAATAAAAAGGTTCTTGTAGTTCGTTGTAACTTTGATCGATGTTTTAATAATAGTGATATTTTTTATATTTATGAGGTATTTAAAAAAACTACTTACTAGATCTCGTTCAAACCAATTTTCGTTGGAAGTTTACATGGTAATGTACATCATTTATTTTTTTTAGTTTTATCATTCTCTTACTTTAGAAGTTACAGGGGGACACATTTTACCACTTTGGAAGTGTCTCTCGCGTAAACTATTCAAGTTAGAAAAAAATGATATTAGAAACCTCAATATCATTTTTGAAGACCTATTCATAAAATAACCCACACGTGTGGGTTACATTAAAAAAAAAAATTTTTGAATTTCAGTTCTAAGTATGGGGACCCCCAAAATTTATTGCAGTTTTTCTATTTTTGTGTGAAAATCTTAAAGCGGTTTACAGAATACATCGACTTACTAAGTTTCAATAGTATAGCTCTTATAGTTTCGGAAAAAAGTAGCTGTGGCATACGGACGGACAGACAGACAGACATGACGAATCTATAAGGGTTCCGTTTTTTGCCATTTGGCTACGGAACCCTAAAAATGGGAAAAACCTACAAAACATCCTACAGAATCATTTTATAAACTTTTCAATAAATAATAGGTACATTATATTTCAGACGCAATCCTACAACATCGCAGCCACTGGTAATAAACGACACTGCTTCTATTGAAAACTCCAATTTCAATCCCCACTTGCCTACTATTGTCGTTGCTCATGGCTGGCTTAGCAACCAGGACACCAATCTTAACCCTGTTATCAGAGATGGTAATTAATTTTTCGCATCCTAAAACCTTTTTTTTTAATCTCGTGATCTTATTATTTCATTGCGGTTCTGTATTTTCTTAGCGTATCTTGGAAAATATGACGTCAACTTCATCGTTTTGGACTGGAGAAGGCTTGCCATTTCAAACTATGTGACCGCCGCTCGCGGGGTCCCAGCTGTGGGTCGTGGTCTTGGGCAGTTCCTGGCTTTCTTGAACTCCGTTACTGGAGCACCTTATGACCGAATGCACCTCATCGGCTTCAGCTTGGGTGCCCATCTTGTTGGTAACGCTGGTAGAGAGCTTCAGGGAAGTGTTGCTCGAGTTACAGGTAAAAAATGTTCCGATTTTTTCTGATTCTGTCATTTTTGTAATCCAAACAATACATTTCCTAACTACCTATTTTCCAAACTAATTAAATGGTAGTGTAAATCGAACAACTTAAACTATACTCGCAATTTTTCTAGCTCTGGATCCTGCTGGTCCCCTATGGAACTTAAACTCCGACCGCGTCAACCCTAATGATGGAATCTACGTTGAAGCTATCCACACTGACGGTGGTTATACCGTCGGCGGTCTTGGTATTGGAACTGATGTCGCAAATGCTGACTTCTACGTCAATGGTGGTATTAGCCAACCCGGTTGCTTAACCAACATCTGCAACCATAACAATGCTTGGAGATACTTTGCTGCTACAGTCACTTATAACCATATTATTGGAAGCGAATGCTCCAGTTCATGGCAAATAACATGGAATAACTGCAATGGTCCCCAACTTAACATGGGCAACAATAATCTAAGAAAATGGGGGTAAGATTGATTATCATAGCTTTGAAAAATATCCATTAACTTTTCTAATCGGAAAAGAAATAAGTACTGATACCAAATAAAATTTTCAAATAACATTATGTTTATTTTCAGATCTGGAAGGTTCCGTGCTAACACCCGCAGAAGGTATCCCTACTAAATCGACGATACGTCAATGTAATAAAATAAAACTGATTAGTCTTAACACTTTTCGTTTTACTTTAATCTACAGAGTGCCAATGCCTTTTATCTAGATCAGTGTTTCCCACACTTCTAGACCAAGGATCATTCTGGTTTCTTTGTTTTTAGCAGAGTCTAGAAGAAATCATGAAAATATGTTAATAAAA
The DNA here is from genome assembly GCA_929112965.1 of Mythimna albipuncta. NCBI lineage: Eukaryota > Metazoa > Arthropoda > Insecta > Lepidoptera > Noctuidae > Mythimna > Mythimna albipuncta. The sequence continues at coordinate 9,521,867 of OV815973.1, forward strand.
AAAAAATTAAGTCTTAAATTCAAAACTGGTTGCAATTCTTTAAAAACCAGATTAACAATCATAGAAAATACAACATTTCTGAATGAAATTTTAAATCAGATTGTATAAATACCAAACCACTCGCACTCATTTGCTTCACTGAAAATCTTTTGTGGACCATATTTTAGCTTTTATGGACCACGGGTGGTCCACGGGCCATATGCACCACCCCAGATAGTCATCTCTGACTATTGTAATTGAAATCGCTTTAATTTTGGCATTTCAATACCCAGTATCTAGATGAACAAGGTAGAGAAACAGATAAACTTCAAATTTCTGCTAACTAGAAAACAGAATAAGGTGGACAGCGGCAAACTGGGTGTTGTAGTTGAGCTTGATAGCAAACTATGTCCAGTCATGGGTTACGATAGGCTATGTTGACTGACATTTACCAACCCGCACTGGGCCCGCGTGGTGGATTACGGCCCATTCCCTGTCCTAGAGAGGAGGCCTGAGTCCCAGCAGTGGGAGCATTAAAAAGGCTGATGGTGATGATGATGATGTTATCTGATTAATGAACATAAATTAAACAGATCGGGAACTAGAGCGACGACAGTAACAATTATTTTAGAAAATATGAATTACTAGCTGCTGCTTGCAACTTTGTCCGCATGATAATAAAAAATTATCCCAAGGAATTATATTCCCGGGATAAAAATTTATCATACATACCATTCTAGGTCTGCCCATATACCGTTCGAGCATGAAGAAGTGACGAACATACAGACACACAGACTTTTGCCTTTATATTATTAGTAATGTATGATTTTGATATGTACGAAATAACCCAGCAGTTAAAGTTTAATTTATATGGCGGATTAGACTGGGTGAGTGATAAAAAGTACGGCTCACGAGGCTTGTTTGATTCACACAGTATAATAATTTAATATAGTTATAAAAAAAATCTCTGATAGTAAATCAGTTAACCGGTAGAACTAATTTGTGATTAACAGGTAATTAAGGTCGTCACAAGTGATATAATTGAAAAAAATTTTGTTTTTTACAGGGAATTCCATTATATGCCAACGACTGATAAACTTTTTTTTTTACTTTTGTACAATGTCAGAAAGCTCAAACAGAAAAACGGTAATAGTCGGTGTTGCGTACTAACTACCTACAAGTCATTGGTCTCGATCAGCTGACGTTTTCTTAAAGAAATTAATTTCTTATATGCGTAAATTAATACGAGTTTTTAAAAAAGGTCCTTTATTTTTTAATCTTATCTTTACAAATCGATAGTTGATAGTTTTTGATCGACCCTCCACGAATTCCTCCCACTTCTGAAATGGGAGTATTTGTTCATAGTAACCTCTTTTTATTTGAAACTCTACCCCTCGGCGTCATCAGCTGGTTTTTCCGACGCACTCAACGCTTTCAGACGTGCTCATCAATGCATTAAATATTTAAATAAATTAACAATTTGCGTAAATAGTGACCTAGTTTTTAGTGTACTGGCGTGTTTTAGTGCACACTTTGTATGTGCTGATTAGTTTAAAATGAAATAATTGGATTATTATAATTTAAAATATGGATAGCAGCCCCTTCAATCGGAGCGGGATAACGCGACGCAGCCCTCCTCCAACACCTACACCGACGCAGCCCCAGCAACCAAGTCGTGAACGAGCCCAGGAAGATGAGAAATTGGAGATAGTTTCGACCCCTGAAATTCAGAACTGGTTGAGTTCCATTGAACAGCACTTAAACGAGGTATGCGCTATTTCTTCTGATGGAAAATTAAACTCCGATCAGAAGCTAAAAATCAGCAATCTCTGCCGGAAAGTTGGCTATGGTGTTTCTCAACTGGCTGTCCAATACCAATCGCTAAAATATAATGCCGTGAAGACCCATAATTCCCTGAAAATTTTAAGTGAAGACCGAGACCTAAGAGATTGTGTGTTGGAAATGAACCGAACAATAAAAGAATCGTGTGGAAAGCAGGAATCCGCTACTTCATCTTTTGCAGATATGGTGAAGAAAGGGTCCAACAGTTTTGTTCGTCCTAATACTTTTAGCTCAGTGGCGATTTATCCCCGCGACAACACAAAGACCAGTGACGAAACCAAGAACATCGTCCAGAAAATCGTTTGCCCTGGTGATATGAAACTCAAAGTTAGAGGTGTTCGTAAAATTGGAAAAGGAGGACTTATCATAAGTACAGAGACAAAAGAGGATCTTGACAAACTTAAGCAGACAGTCCAACTTGCTTCTTCAGGGCTCACCGTCGACGACCCCCAAAAGCGCAAACCACGCATTATAGTTTTAGGAGTCCCTGCTGTAATGTCTGAAAAAGAGGTTTTCAAATGTATTTATGACCAAAATTTGGCCGACAAGTCGCCGTCTATGACCAAAGATGCATTTTTGTCCTCGATCAAACTTAGCCATAAATCTGGCAGGAAAGATGCAGAGAACTGTAACTATATAATAGAAGTTCCAGCTTCAATTCGAAGAACACTCATCACGCAGGATAGATTATTTATCAATTGGACGTCATGCCCGGTACGAGACTTCACTCTGGTAACGAGATGTTACAAGTGCCAGCAGTACGGGCATGCGGCCAAGACGTGCAAACTCGCTGACCCTACATGTGGACATTGCGGTCAAGAAGGGCACACAACCCAAGACTGCACAAAAAAAGCCGAGACGCCAAAGTGCGCAACATGTTTGCGTTTCAAAAAACCTGCCAACCACAAGACGGGAGATCCAGAGTGCCCTGCTAAAAAATCTGCCGAAAACAGGTACATAAATTCGATCGACTATGAAGGCGCCTAAGAGCGTCACATATATATTTATATTTTAGACTTAATTTATTGTTTATATTTTTCTTGTTTTATGGATACTAATTTAATAACTGATATAGATGATACATTTGTAACTATTTCAAAGCAATGTAAGGTTGAGGAGTGCAGACAATATTTTTCCGACACTCAAAAGTCATTAACCATACTAACCCAAAATATTCGCAGTATTTATAAAAATATAGATAGCTTTAACCTTCTTCTTCATAGACTAAACTTTGAGTGTGATATATTGGTACTAACTGAGTGCTGGTTGTGTGATCGTCAGGCTAACCTCCTAGAAATACCTGGGTATAACTTATTTTATACCACAATAAACAACAACCAAAATGACGGTGTAGTTGTTTATTCCAAGGAAACTATAGAGGTCACAGTCGAAGAAGTTCCTCTAAAGGACTGTATGAGCAATTGCTTGATCATCAAAGTTGGTACAACCACAACAATCATTGGTATGTATAGATCACCTTCTGTTAGAAACTTAGAAACTTTTCACGCTTCCTTAAACCAAATTTTTCAATCATTGTGCTCCTATAAGAATATTATACTAACGGGTGATATTAATATAAACATAAACTCTGATAACTGCGATGCAGGGACCCAAGACTATCTAAATATCTGCTCATTCCATGGTTTTCTTCCCGCTCACTCTTTGCCTACTCATCAAAGCGGTTCCTGCCTTGATCATATGATGATTAAATCCAGCTTATCTTACATTACGCTTGTTGCTAACTCGACAATAACAGACCATCACGCTGTCCTACTGCACCTAAACCTGGCGCTGCCTAAGCAAAATCGATCTCGGACCAAAACGCAATTAAACACAAATAAACTCGAATATGATTTACGCAATCTTGACTTTAACCCAGTTTACAATACTGCTGACGCTAATTTTGCTTTATCGTACTTAATAAAACATGTTCAATTTGCAATATTACGTAACACAACTATTTCTTCCGTAAACAAGAAACTATATAACATTAAGCCTTGGATTACTCCGGGCTTGATTCGATGTATAAGACAGAGAGATAAACTTCATCTGAAAGCTAAGAAAAACTCTGACAATCTCATCATTCAAATCACCTATAAAAGATACAGGAATTTTTGTAATAACCTCCTAAAAAACTTGAAAAATAATTACGATAAAAATGAATTAAATAAAGCAGGAAACAACTGTAAGCAACTTTGGAAACATATTAAAAATGTCACTTATATGGCAAAAAAGCGTGAATCTAATTCGAGTTTACTGCTTATTAATCCCTCACCTCTTTCATCAGCTAACCATGTAAATAACTTTTTTGTAAATGTTGGAAAAACTCTTGCTGAACAGATTCCAACACATGACTGTGTCCAAAGACCTTTGCTTGACTTAAGCAACAGGTGTGCCCTTAATTCTTTTGGCTTGCTGGATACTGACGAAGACGAAGTTACTCGAATCATTTGTGGACTAAAAGATGATTCTGCAGTAGGTTGGGATAATATTAGTAATAAGATCCTTAAACTTTGTAAGCATATTCTTGTTCCGCCTTTGACACATATATTTCGTATCTGCTTTTCCAAAGGAGTTTTCCCTAGATTTCTGAAAAAAGCAGTTATAATCCCTGTTTTTAAATCCGGAAGCAAAGATTTAGTAAATAATTATAGGCCAATATCGATACTATCTTCAATTTCGAAAATACTAGAAAAAATATTAAACAGTAGACTAGTCAACTATTTGGAAAAAAACAAACTATTATCCTCGGCGCAATTTGGTTTTAGAGCTAAATTATCCACAGCTGATGCAGTGCACAGCCTGACCGATTACGTCTCTGAAGAACTCGGCAAAGGTCAACAGACCCTGGGGGTGTTCCTTGATCTAGCGAAGGCTTTTGACACTGTATCGGTTCCTTTGCTAATAAACAAATTAGAGGCTGTAGGAATAAGAGGAACACCGCTAAAACTTTTTGCTGACTACTTAGATGATCGACATCAATGTGTCAAAATAGACAATATTACGAGTGATGAGCAAATAAGTTCTGGATATGGTGTTCCCCAGGGAAGTATCCTGGCCCCTACCCTATTTTTGATCTATATAAACGATTTATGTAATCTAAATATTAAACAAGGCAAAATTGTTTCATACGCCGACGACACGGCCCTAATATTTTCCGCTAAAACTAGTAGCGAATTGTACGAATACGCTCAATTGGGTTTCAACACTGTGACTAATTGGCTTCAAAGCAATTTACTAACATTGAATGCTGACAAAACAAAATATATTCACTTTTGCATGCGCAAGCCTCAATCTAAAACTGCTAACTCTCATCTATATGCCCATATTTGTGGGTTCCGATCATCCAGCATGTGTGACTGTCCCTGTATCTTTAAAACACGTGACATTAAATATCTCGGGGTTACAATGGACGAAACGCTCTCTTTTAGACCACACATTGAAAATCTAGTAAAAAGAGTGCGCAAATTAATCTATGTTTTTAAGAAATTGCGAGCGATCGCAGATTCAAAATTGGTGACGCATATTTATTTAGCCCTAGGTCAATCTGTAATCCAATACTGTATCACTTCCTGGGGTGGAGCACTTAAAACTCACCTACTGCCTCTTGAAAGAGCTCAGAGAGCAATTTTAAAAGTAGCCAATTCCCTTCCCTTTCTCTATCCTACAGATCAACTATACAAATCTTGCAACGTCCTTACAGTTCGCCAGCTTTTCATTATGCACTTAGTATTAAAACAGCACACCATGCTTTCCTACAACACCGAAATCACTAATAAGAGACGGAATGATATTGTTTGCGATTCTAATGCATCCTCAAAATATGTATTTGTAAAAAGATTTTTTACTTTTTTAGGTCCATTTCTATACAATAAGTTAAATAGAAAATTAAGTATCTACAATTTAAATAAGTACAACTGTAAAAAGATGATTCTTCAATATTTCCTAAGCATATCTTATACTAAGACTGAAGACCTACTTACTGTTTGTAAATAAAACACGCCGTATCTCTCAATATACTGTAGATTTAGTTAGTTCTTATATTAATCATATTTAGTGTTAATTTATTTTCTTTGTATTTAAGCACTGTCTAGCCTGAAGCACAGGTTCATCCTAGTTCAGGCATATAAGCAACTGTGTTCTTTATAGTATTTAATCTACTTTATTGTAAGTGAGCCCTATGTAATAAATAAACGATTTATTATTATTATTATATTATTATCAGAACAGTATTTGACTCTGTTCTCATAAAACAGCAATTTCGCTGAAAGTATAATTGGTATGGCCTCCAAATTATACTATAACATACTTATAGCTATTAAAAATAAAGAGTGTCTAGTTTCCTTTAAAAGGTCCTTGTTTGGGTTCCTTTTGGCTAGATGTTATTATTAAATAACAGAGTGTATTGCTCATAAACAAGGTATGAAAATAGTTAATAAAATTAGTAATAATAACAACTTCTAATTTGGTAATCCTTGATATAATTTTAATAATTGTAGTTGTTTTATTTGACTTAATTTTGGTGAATGGCAACTGACATACTCGTATTTTATTTCTCTTTTTTTTTTGCTAAGGTTTTTCATTTTTCTATATTTAGTGTATAATAACTGTCAACCCACCTAGGTTTTACAAAATAAATGATTGATTGATGGGTTAATTGATCTTTATCTATCTGTACCCAGATCTGTTTTTAGATATACAAGATATAAAGGGAAATGAAAATACCAAATCATTACATATAGCGCCGTCAATATGTCACTAAGAGTTACAAGCCGGTTTGTGTCTAAAACTCCACTTAGATTTTTCAGCCACGTACTGTATCTTCCTAATTGTGATCAATAAGTAGGTACAAGTAGTAACTTTTTTTAGGTGGGAAATCATCCAATGACATTTCCCAATGTCAATGGAGGGAACTTACCACCTGTCGACGGCCTTAATTTAGGGCAAACCTAAATTGTAGTATCTTTAGATAGTAATAGCTCTACTAAATAATTCCTTTGTAGGTCGAGAAAAATAGAAAAAATGTTACACATTGATCAATATCAGCAGATTATCATCTGCTGATAATGATCAATATGTAACATTTTTTGGTGATAAACTCACAATAAATACTGTTGAATTGACCCATATGATCACTTTAAAACCGTTGTCATAATGAAGATCACTCTTCTGTGGTTCTATAGCGCCACGGGTAAGTAAAATAATAATTGTATACTTTATTTCACTGCTTATATTACTACTTTTGTTTTAAAAAACATAAGTAATACTAATTATAACCATAGTACAATCAAATTACAAAAAAAGCAATAGAATTGAAGTATTTCAGCATAAATACCCAAAAACTTTAGGGCCTTATTACGAGCTCTCAACCCGATCTATTTGACGACCTTAACTGAAATGTTGCACGCTTGACATTTTAATACGTCATGGTAAAGCTCCTGGTGCAACACTCATGAGAACTGTTTATTATTCCAGTATATACCGCATTAGCAGAGACGGTACAGTCGGATTTCTATGAGAATAACTATGTTTACCCTCGGTTCATTAAGTTTCCGGATGGCAAAGGTATCATGCACGATGTAGACCTGGAAGCTCCTTTTGATAAAGTTACCAGGAACCTAGAAAACAACCAATACTTGCTGTATACCAGGTAACTGAAACATGGAAACAAGTAGAGTATATCAATGCTTAGTCAGTGCATGGGCTGTATGAAGAGAAGGAATGTTATTATAAATTCCAATCCCAGTTATTATGTAATAAACCATCCGACCGTTCTAATATAAGCGCGGGTATCCAGCAGAATAATAGTGTCAGGTATATTTGCCAAACGCATGCTGAACTGGACTCCCATCTGGTGCAACAGTGAGATGCAAATCGTATTATGGCTCTTATATAATTATGTTCTTTCTTTTTCTTCACCTTTTTTTTGTTGTTGTTTGTATAGCTTAGTTTTTATAATTTAAAAGTGCTTTCTTGCATTTTTGTGTAGTAGCAAATTAATGATTCATCTATAAACTTAATATAAACGCAAGGAATCTAAATCCTACAAAATCATTTTATATACTTAATTTTCAATAATAGGTACATTGTATTTCAGACAAAACCCTAAATTATCGCAGTCACTGGTAATAAACAACGCTGCTTCCATTGAAAACTCGAATTTCAATCCTCGCGTGCCTACTATTGTCATTGCCCACGGCTGGCTTAGCAACCAGGACACCGATATTAACCCCGTTGTCAGGGATGGTAATTAATTTTTCGCATCCAAATCTTATACCTTGTTATTAAATTTTGTGATTCTATTATTTAAATCAGATTCCATATTTTTCAGCGTTTCTTGGAAAATATGACGTAAACGTCATTGTTTTGGACTGGAGCAGGCTTGCCAATTCTAACTACGTGACTGCCGTTCGAGGAGTTCCAGTTGCGGGTCGTGTTCTTGGACACTTCCTGGCATTTTTGAACTCCGTTACTGGAGCACCTTATAACCTGATGCACCTCGTCGGCTTCAGCTTGGGTGCCCATCTTGTTGGTAACGCTGGTAGACAGCTTAAGGGAAGGGTTGCTCGTGTTACAGGTAAACGATTTTCTGTTCATTTTATTCCTGTAATTTTTGTAATTCAAACAATTCCTTTCCTTTTAACTCTTATAAGTGTAAGTCGAACAAGATAAACTACAATTACAACTAATTACAATACTTCAATTTTTCTAGCTCTGGACCCTGCTGGTCCCCTATGGAACTTAAACTCTGACCGCGTCAACCCTAATGATGGAATCTACGTCGAAGCTATCCACACTGACGGTGGTTATACCGTCGGCGGTCTTGGTATTGGAAAAGACGTCGCAAAAGCTGACTTCTACGTTAACGGTGGTATCAGCCAACCTGGTTGCTTAACCAACGCCTGCAACCATAGTAATTCTTGGAAATACTTTGCTGCTACAGTTACCTACAACCATATTGTTGGAAACCAATGTTTCAGTTCATTACAAATAACATGGAATAACTGCAATGGTCCCGAACTCAACATGGGCAACAATGATCTGAAAAAATGGGGGTAAGATTAGCTTGAAAGAAAATTAATCCATTAACTTTTCTAATAGGAATGAAAATAAACTCAATGATCTGAACCTAATTAAGATTTTCAAATAACTTTGTGTTTATTTTCAGATTTGGAAGGTTCCGTGCTAACACCCGCAGAACATATCCCTACTAAATCAACGATACGGCAATGTAATAAAATAAAACTGATTAGTTTTTCATTTTTCTTTTATCTACAAAGTATGTACTAATGCCCTTTGTGGTTCGCACATTTTTTTGCTCGAAATCACTTAAGACTTTTTGTTCTTTACATAACGAGACGAAACGAAACGAGCCAATACTAGAACAAAACATGAGAAAGTTAGATTTATTTTTACACATCAGCATCAATTTTTTATTTAAAACCTTTTTCGGAACAGATTTTAGCTCTTACAGACCACATTTTGAGAACCCTAGATCGTCATCTAGATCATCACTTTAATTTTGACATTTCAATACTCAATTCCTAGATAAATAAGGTAATAACTTTAAAAGGAACAGACTACGACCGTAAACTTGGTGTTGTAGTTCAGCTTGAGAGCAAACTATGTCCAGTCATGGACTATGATAGGCTATGTTGACTGATTAATGTACATACATTTAATTGAACTCTAAGCTAAAAGCTCTAGCTAGCTTATGACCGTAACAAACATTTTAGATATTATGAAGTACTAGCAGCTACCAGTGATTTCACCCACGTGATAGTACAAACTAATCAAAGAAAACATTCTAGCAGGATAAAAAATGTATCATATCCCAGGTACTGTGAACAGAGGTTCATCGAAACCCGTTCAACCGTTTGAGCGTAAAGAAGTCACAAACACACACACACACACCATCATAGACTTTTGACTTTATGTTATTAGTATGATTTAGATTTATCTATAAAAGTAGCCTCAGCAGTTAATAATATAGGTAATCAATGAGCACACAATTGATTCGACTTGGTGAGTCTTATGAGGTATAACTTAACAGGCTCATTTGATTCGCACAATATAATAATTTAATATAAAAAAAAAAAACTGATAATCAGTTAGCCAGTAGCACTAATTAGTGATCAACAGATAATTAAGGTCGTCGCAAGTGATAACATTGATTAAAATGTTGTTTTTATTGGAAATTCCTTAATATGCCAACGACTGATAAACAATATTTTCCAAACTTTTGTGTAACTTCAGAAAACTTCAAAAGTCTAGTTTTTCATGCAATAACAGTCTAATACCTGTTTAATGTTATGAAAAAAAAATTAATAATGCTACCACATCATTGCCGCATCTGATAAATAATAAGAAGACTGATAAATATAAATCACACATATCATATGATATAATTTCGTTGAAATAAGCAACACCTTTGTACTCTTCTATCTGTATTTGTTCTTTTCTTTTTATCCGACGTCTAAAAAAGCTAGAGGTTCTCAATTCGGATGTTTGTATTTTTTTTATGTATGTTCGGGCATAACTTCGTCGCTTGCCAACCGTTTTGAATAATTCTTTTTTCATTGGAAAGAGTATACTTCCCAAATGGTCCTATAGTCACCAAGTCGGGATCTGATAATGGAATCTTGGCGAAATCGAGGGAACTCTTCAAATATTATAAGCAACCATATAGTTCTTTTGGTATTTTCATCAAAGGCTGTCAAAAAATGACATTTTATGAAGTAGAACTGGTTAAGACAAGAAATGGCCAACGGAAGTTCATACTCTCACAGATATCACAATGGACATAGTTATGCGACTACGAAAATACAAATAAATGAATGGTTCTGAATAGGTATGTTGAAAATGGTATCATCGAAGTGACTTGATGATGATGATGGAGCCGGAAGATAGGCACTGGAAATCCGTAATTAATCAATGTATCCTAGCCGTGTTTGGACTTATTAGAATTGTCATGAGATGTACTTTGGCTAGAAGGTACTATTGAACTGATCTGATAATGATGGAGGAGCCGGAATGTAAACACGGGAACTTCATAATAAAACAATGTATCCTAGCAGGGCTTGAGTTAATTGGAATTGTCATGAGACAAAGGCTTTAAGTGTATTGAAATTAATAAGTGAAAAATAAAAAAATATTACCGACTTCACCCAAAAAAACACTAAACTAAAATAATTTTTAATTTCGGAAGTCGATGTTTAATAAGGAACAAAAAAATTGTAAAAAGTTTTTTTTAAGTATTTGTGTGTATATAAACAAATAAATCATTTACGTCAGCGTCGAGTCGTTGATTGTACGTGAGATTATGACCAAGATGCGTTGATCATGTTGTGACTATCTCGGTTGTGGGCTCGATATCCCGCGTCTTATACAAAATTGGACATCGATACCCCCAAGCAACTAGTCAGTAAAATGCTACGAGTATTGCTAGTGCAATCTGTCTTCAAAAAGCTAGTCAAATAACATTACCTCTCAACCATCTCGTAAAGTTATATTTTATAGTTTAATTTATGTATTGTATCTATTTTTGTGTTTTACTTACTGTTTTTGTGCTTTATTTATTTATTTGGGTTTTTATGTATTTTTATATGTATTTTACGATTTAATTTAGATAATTTATTATATTTTTAATTTTATGACTCATTTCTATATCTATATATAAACTTCGCTCATCTAATTCTCCTATCGCAGGTCTGCCGGAAGTTTCATTTGACATAAGCAGTACCTTTGCACTCTTCTATCTGTATTTGTTCATTTCATTTTTAAGTGTTTGTGTGTGTACATAAATGAATAAATAAATAAACATTTCACTATATTGTTACTTCAAATTTGGCAATATAGTAAGTTCATGTAGTTTTTTTTCAAATGTGGTTTGAAGTGACTGCTATTCATTTTACCTTAATAGTTTGCAACAAAAACAATTAATTGGTATTTACGGCATTTATTTATTAAACAAATACAAATCAGTTCCGTTGAAAGCTCCGAATTTAAAACGGATAGGTTCTTCCAGTGTTCACGCGATACATTCCAGTTCTGAAAAAAAAAATAAGATAGTGTGAATATTTTGTTGTTACTTTTTTATACCTTCCTTTTGTGATAGTTGTGGAATATTATATTATTATTATATTAAGAAACCAGGGACATTCACCTGTCTGGGAGGCAAATACTGGGCCATACTCATAATATTATAAGAAGTAAATAAAATCTAGTATTGTGAGATGGGATTGGGGAAGTGAATAAAGCAATGTATAAATTACCCAGTCTTTCTCAAATCGTCGTTACCCATACGCAACTCTGTGCCACGGCAGGTATCTGCTGCGATCTGAGATTGAAGAGTGCATCGTCTTCCAACCATGTGGTTGTAAGTGACGGTCGCAGCGAAAAACTCAACAGCACGGTTGTGGTTGCAGAGATGGGAGCTGCAGCCAGGCTGGGTGACACCACCGTTAGGGTAAAAGTCAGCATCGGCTACGTTGGATCCGATGCCGAGAGCACCAGACTCTGAACCACCATCAGTGTGGATAGCCTCAACGTAGATGGCGTCGTTACGATTGACACGGTTAGAATTGTAGTTCCATAGCGGACCGGCGGGGTCTAATGCTGTAAAAATAAAGATAAACCAAGTTGAGGGTTACTCTAGAAAAAATTATGAATATTGAAGATGGTAATCTTAGGATCCCTAAATTCCCTCACAGACGCCCTGAAAACTTTGCGAGGGCTAATCTATTTTGAATAAAAGTGAGCTGGTTGGAATAAATCAACCAAAGGTTTGCCGTCATGGCCCACGCACAATAGCCCGCATAGGACTAAGTGTGGAAACTCCGAATTATTCATGGTAATCTAGATTTTTTTTTTCTTAATTGATATAAACTACCGCTTGACTGCGATCCCACCTGATGATAAGCAGTGTTGCAATCTTTGATGACATTAATTTTGCAATAAACTAATATAATCTTCTACTTCTCCGTGCCCTTATCCCATAATACTTGGGATCGGGGTAACACGTTTTTTTTTTCCTTTCTTGTCCTATCACCCATCATACTAAATGATATAAATAAACTAATATGATAATAAAATCTAAATCACTTATTACCTATTTTATTCCAATTAAAAGATTAATATTATTAACATGATCATTGGACACAGTTCATTTCCTTCTATGTAAAAGCAAATCTATAAAATAAAACAAATTTACCTGTAACACGAGCTGCTCTTCCTCCAAGTTCTCTTCCAGCATTACCAACCAAATGAGCTCCCAAACTGAAGCCAACGATATGCATTTGATTAAAAGCCTGTCCGGTCGTCCTGTTCAGGAAGGCCAGGAACTGTCCAAGTCCACGTCCGACTGCTGGTACTCCTCTGACAGCTGTGACGTAGTCTGATGCAGCAAGACGTCTCCAATCACAGACGATGACGTTCACGTCACTCTTACGGAGAAAGGCTGAGGAATTCATTGGAAAAGTTATAAATGATGACCTGTTGGTTTAATGGTTAGTGGCTCTTACTACTATGCGGGAGATCGTGGGTCCGATTCCCACCTCCTACCCAGGATAAATGGTTGTGTGATGAGCACAATTAATTGTTTTGTGAATGTTTATCATATCAATATAAAAGTATGTTGATCAATTGTCCAGTACCACAAGCTCTGCTTAGTTCAGGATTAGGTGGCGTTGTGTAAAAGTTGTGGAACATAATTATTATTATATTTATTTGTAACGACATCTATGGCGCCACATAAGAACAACAAAAATACTAATCCTGCATCGCGGAATCAAAGTTCTCCGCGCGATTTGATTATACGACAGCTCGAAATCAACTATAGGGCAGTCCACCACACAGTACCACCACATACCACCGGTCTGGTCGGAGGATCCTTCCTTTTCAGCGGAGGTATATGGGACTTTACTCTCTGTTCAGCGTACCACTAAATATTTATAGTGACAATTGAGTTTTCTCTGCTACAATAAAAATAAATAACCAACCATGATAATTGAATTCTAAATAGTCATAGCTGTAATGGATAAAGGTATTAATGTTCGATATTATCTTTCAAAAGGATTTTACCGTTTCTAATTATGGAGTTGGTAGAAGTATATTGACTACTAAGCCAGCCGTGAGCAATCACAAGTGTTGGCACGTTAGCATTGAAGTTGGACCGAGTGACGGAAGCTGCGTCATTGATCACCAACGTCTGAGAAATGACCTGATTGCGTCTGTAATAAAGATAAAAATATAAACGTTTAATGACTAAAGTCTTTGTGATTTTTTTTTCTGATAAAACAGTGAGTGGCAGGAGGTCGCTTCCTTCTGCGAAGCAGTAATGCTAGCAAAGAAGGAGGCCGATCGCATGAAGCAACGGCGTTCACGCCCCAGTCACCGCTGGGATTCTGATCCTGATTTCCGATCACCGCAGGCGCAGACTTGCGGACGGCGAGCAATGGGTAGCGCGCTGTCCGACCGTTCTGTACTTAACCTTTCGAATTTAACTGTCTGGACCAAACCCAATTTAAGTCGTCAACGGCGCGCACTGTTCCCGCGCTGACAAAGGTTCCTTTTATGATGTTTACAAAGAACAAGACTTTTCTAAAATTCAACTCCTAAACAGATGAAACAGGTCAAAACAAACAAAACAAACTAGTTTGTACAGGCACACATACTTTTACGCAGGCAAAACCGCAGGTAGAAGATAGTAGCAAATAAAATATTACATACTGACTTATATCCGTTAAAATCACAATAAAAATTAAACGCTCGCAATAAAAAGCTAAGCGTTAAAATGCCCAGAAGCCTAGTTACCATCAGCTTTCTTTCCCCTTTTATAGCTCTCTTGAGCGCCACTTCATTCCCGTTCCTTCATTGATAACTTTATAAGAAAAAGAAATAAATGGCGAGTGTTTTATGGGCTTGTATTATAAATGGTGTTTTTCAATCTGTGGTTTCAATGGGGCTATCCATCACGATGTTTTTTTTTTATTAATATCATCATTGTTAAAATACTAACTTCTGGTAGTGGCTTTGTCTCCCTCAGAGTAGAAAATAATTCCTAGGATAAAATATTCCCCTATTCCAGATAATGGTCTACCCGTATAACAAATTTCATCCAAATCAGTTTAGCCATTGAAGCGAGAAGGAGTATTAAGTATACACGCACGCACATACAATGCGAGTACCTGAGAACTTTCACCTGAGTGGCATACTGTGAATAAATTTTTTGCTTCATCGTCACCAATTTTATTTATTTACAAACTAACCTAACCTAATCCGGCGATTGTCGTACTGCCTAACAGGCAATGAATATAGTATATTTTTTTATATAGTAAGCTGATTGTGATGAAACAAAGCCTAAGTAATGTACGCGCACAACTTAATACTTCTACAGACTTATTAATATTTAAATAGAAGATAGAGTAACACAACATTTTTTAAATTCCTCTAAATCTACAGAAGTGTATTTCCTTGCAACAATAGGAAGTAGTAAAACCTTAGATTTACGAGAAATAACCCGATCCACACAATATACTCTTTTAAAATTCAGAAGGTGAGGAGTCGGTTTCTTTAATCTACTTTCGAGGCACAGACTACCTACATAAGCGACTACCGGTAAATAATAAAAAAATATATTATTTATATTATTCATAAACCGATGCACGATGGGTAAAGCACACATAACGTTTTTTTTTATTTTTAATATTATTGATAGGCTCGCGTTTGACCACTATCTCACCTAATGGTAAGTGATGATGTGGTCGACGAAGGAATATGCTTGCCTAGAAGTAACTTCTTCACTCTTGTCTTAAAGACCCCCTGGAGTGTAACTTCATGGTTTTAATTTCCATTATGGTATTTTAACGTTTATTTTACTGTGGCTCTCTTCATAAATGTTGTTACAATTTTTTTTATATTGTTTTGTAAAGAAGTGGTTGCTTCCCTATATAAATAAATAATCCAAAAATAAAAAGTTCAAAAAAACGAAAAAGGTTTTTGCAAACAAAAGCTGTATATGTTGAGGGATTAAAGTATTTATTTTTACCGTAGTGAAATTTTAAAAATTTACAGATCAAGAGCGAGAGCGTTAACTGAGAAAGAGTGCAACAAAAAAATCACAAAAAATAAATAACCGTATCTATAAAGTGACTTTGCAGTTGATAGAGATGGTATTATGTATGTAAAATAAACCATTGATATGTTTAGGTACCTGGGTGTATTACTTTTATCAAATACAGGTGGATTTACTTGGATAGAATATTGTCTGGTAGGTCATATGAACAAATTAGTCTTAAGAAAGTGCAAGAAAGTCAGAAGAAATATTCTTCTGACTTGACAGCAAAGTGCTGCAAAGTTGCATATATATATTTTCAGTATCACTCCTAGATTAGAACTGACCTGGTATATAGCAGATACAAGTTATTGGCTGGGTCTCTAGTTATTTCGTTGAGTAGCTCCATGTCAGGCTCAGCCTCAAGGTCCACGGTGTGCATGACACCTTCGCCATCGGGGATCTGGACATATCTTGAGTATTTCTCATCTTCTGCTGCAGGCACCGCTGATGCGATATAGGCTGGAAAACATCGTTTCAAAAAGAATTAGTTATACTGCAGTACAGTATTTCTATTAGGCATAATTTGAATGCTTTCTACAAAAAATAAATTGTGTAGCAGCTAAATATTGCCATCTACCACTCATGTCCATCAACAATTACCGCTATAATGGTCACTATTGCACCTTTGAATTCTAAACAAATAAAGTTACTTACGTAAATCTTATTGCAATAAAGATTAATTAATCCAAAACGATTGACTTGCGCTACCAAACACAATATATCCAAACATAACCTTTTTTGACAATGTCTATGAGAGTCATATTAGAGTTCAAGTATCAAGACCTTTTTTTCTACTTATTAATTTATGCTTCTCATATACTGTTTGCAGCTCTTTTCAGAGCTAATGTTTTCAATAAAAAAAAGCTTACAGAAGGAAACATTCCTAGAATTGAACAAGGATTGGAAACAAAACCACATACCACTCGAACAAAGCCACACGTAAGAGCTTGAATGAAAAAAAAAAAACAACAGCTACCTACCGGCAGAAACTAAAACCAAGAGCAACACGTTTCGCATTGTTGCAGCTATAGTATATAAAACACGATATTTTGCATAGCCTTCTGTTATATCTTGCTTTAATTTTGTTTACTATCAATAATGATAAATTAATCTTATCCAATTCATGTTTTTAATCGTATTGTCTCGAAAATCTGTTTTTTTTTTTAAATATCGGTTATCGCTACTCGGATTAAGAAGGAGGTAATCAATTGAACAAATCGCTTATTGTCATGATCTCTTATAATTAATCACAGGAACATTCTCGATTGCCTAGGTATTTTGTTTTTAGAGCCCAACTCTTGACGTCATCTCAACTGATGGATGGTGATGGATTAGGTCTAAGATAGAACAAACAACACCACAAGAAGCCTGTTTTGTTGTTTTTATGGTTGCAACCTTCTTAGTTTAAGTTTTTATTTGACTTCCAATTTTTTATGTGTGATCAAATCTTACAAATTACTTTTAAAACAATTAAACCTAACCAATTGACCTTTTTTTTTTTCGATGGGAAAAATCATCTTATGACAACCCCCGCTCTTGGGCGGAGCGGGAGATAGTGTCAGACTCTTACTGACTAAAAAACCTATCCCGTTCCTTCAAGCCTTCATACCGGGGCTCGAGCGCCCTTTCGGATAACCCTGGCCCCAGTAGGCTTCGACGACTTGGGCTTGGTCCGGACTGCTACCGGACGGCCGGACAGCGAGCTACCCATTGCTCACTGTCCGCAAGCCCGCGCCTACGGTGGCTGGAAATCGGGATCGGAATCCCGGCGGCGGCAGCGAGAGCGCCGTTGCCTGATGCGGTCGGCCTCCTCCTTAGCAAGCATTACTGCTTCGCAGAAGTCGGCGACCGCCTGCCACTCCTCCTCGCTCCGGACCATGGCTTCGACCAAGGCCCGGCGCGAGAGGTCTCCGCTGCCGATCACCCCCACGAGGGCAGGGCGATGCTCCGTCCAAGCAGGGCACACCGCGATTGTGTGCTCCACCGTGTCCTCCGGGCGTTCCGCACAGTGGTGACACCCGGGTAACCAATTGACCTGAAATTTTGGAGACATTTTCAGTTAGAATGACAATGCATGATTGGATAAGTGACATCATTTTAGATCTAATTTAGCGGACTCTTGTAGAAAGTGGACTAGTTATTTTTTATACGTCCACAAAATTCGGGTGCCATTTAAAACGGTTTATTGAATAAAATACGAAAAAAATATATCTAAATAAATCCAATATGGCAGATAGCCTTAAGAAACATCTTTTCTATCGTTATTGTTGCGTCTTTAGTCTTACGTGCGTTCACTTTAAAATCTCCGAAACTCCTTACATAGTGTACCTGGGTACCCGAAGCCGCGGGTATTCAGAATGGAAACTCTATCCGCCAACGCAGTTGGCGACACTTGAGAAAAGACTTTGAAATAGTGATCACGTGGTGCCAAGTACAACGAGGCTCAAGAGAGACCTATTAACAGTCTCCGCAGGGATATATCCGAATAGAACGTGTACCCAGAGGGGTTCCGCGGTGGTATTTAAGAGGTCACGAAATCCTTCCTATCTGCGAGTTTTATTTACTAGGTGGCATTCGTGAGCTAAAAATCCCGTGGATGTAAATCCCTAGTCTTTATTTTTAAGTCCAGGTGCCAAAGGTGCCATTAAAAAAAAACATAGTAAAGTAGCCACATTCGTGCCATCTGTTGTATTCCTTAAATCACTTGTATGTAAAACAGGGTTGAGTCTGTGATATTTTGTCTCTAAAATATTTTTCCATTTTGTACGCCTGGATGTATTTGACACGGTCACTTAGGTTCCTTTTTTACTAGCGATGTCATGGCATTTATTTTTTATTCAAAATTCTATAGTTGCCTGAATTCTAAAATATAGTTTGTACGGTTCATTTAGAGAGCCTTGTATAGAATAGAGTGCTGAAATTAACAGCTTTTTGTTTATTAGTGCAAATTAAATACGAAAATAAGGGGTGTTATAAGTTTGAGTTGTCTGTGTGTCTGTGTGTCTGTCTGCCTGTGTGTCTGTCTCTGGCATCGTAGCGCCTAAGCGAGTGGACCGATTTTGTTGCGGTTTTTTTTAATTTGAATGTTGACGTTATCGAGATGGTAAAATTTATGAAGATCTGTTCAGATGTTCAAGGTTATCAGCTCGTTTGCTAGGTGCAGTAGAGATCTTAAACACATAATAAGTGTTTACTTTACATTCAAACGTATGTGTAACTTAATATTATAAATACTAATGACTTATGAACATGTTCGAACCATTGAGCTGGTCTGATGATGGAGCTCGATGGTAAATAACCCTGCATGGCCTACTAGTAAACCCATCCAGTTTCGGCTCATTTAGATTCGTCTTAACCTGGTTCTATAAATTTCACAGGATGACGAGGACTTGATGATAGAACCGGGATGTGGTTGATGGAACCCTGGAATGCCTACTAATAAATCCATCGAGTTTGGCCTCATTGGTTTCGTCTCAACCAGTTCTATACATTTCTTATTATGATGAGGACCTGATGATAGAACTGGGAGGTAGTTGATGAAACCCTAGAATGCCTACTAGTAAACCCATCGAGATTTGGCTCATTAGATTTGTTCTAACCAGTTCTATACATTTCCCATGATGACGAGGACCTGATGCTAGAACTGGGATATGGCTGATGGAACCCTGGAATGCCTACTAGTAAATCCATCGAGTTTAGGCTCATTAGATTTGCCTTTACCAGTTCTATACATTTCTCCTGATGACAAGGATCTGATGTTAGAACTGAGAGGTGGTTGATGGAATCCTGGAATGCTTACTAGTAAAACCATCGAGTTTGGGCTTATTAGATTTATCTTAACCAGTTCTATACATTTTTCATGATGACGAGGACCTGATGCTAGAACTTAGAGATGGCTGATGGACCTCTGGAAAGCGTACTAGAAAACCCATCGCGTTCAGGCTCGTTATTATAGATTCGTCTTAACCAGTTCTTTTACTTTTTATAGATTTTATGCGTCGAGGGATTTTTTTTTTATTTTGCTGTTATTATGTGAACCATTTTATTTTGAGGTTATAAATCAGTTTATGACTTCTCCCAAGGCAGAGTGGAAAAGGCAGTCAGACTTTTACTAACTAATATCACACCTTTGTTCCGTCATTGCCCTTGGCGTTCTAGGACCACGAGGAACCTTTCCAGAAGTCAATCCATGGTCCTAATAGGCATCGGCTTTGCTAAGCCCTTACAGTTTTGCTGAGATGTCTTATGACACGCGTGGAACACTACGCGCCATCAACGACTCTGTTTCGGTCTGGACAGCAACGGTACGACGACGCAGCAGATGACCGAGTGAATTTTTTGTGTACTGTAGTTTAAGATAGCCATGTAGAATTAATTTTATATCGTGACCCAGTGAGCAGTAAATACTTATATGACAAATGTTTTATTATAATACTCGTATAATCACTAGATAATGAAATCTGCTAATTTTTAAATTGCAGGAGGTCTCTTGAAATTGAACACCTGTTATGATGCTCGTTCATCTAACCACACCTGAATCAAAACATTTTTGTTCATAATAATTCGTTGCTTTTATCGATAGCAATAAATCATTTTATCGCATACGTATTAATTAATCCCTGATTAAAACTACGATTTTTTTGTTTGTATTTGCCTTGTATAGAATGTTATCTGCATAATCAAACATTTTAAGCCGTGCAGAATCAGATAATTCTACTTTTTTATATATAATCAAAATGGAAGATCATTAATAATGATGCTTTCGTCGAGTCGAAAGTTCAAAGTCCAAAGCGTCGAAGTCAAATTGCTAGCCTGTCGGAATTGCATAGCCTAACTAATTCTAATTTCACAAAAGCCTTTTTATCATCGGATCACCAGGAATACAGTAATGCGCCACCGGTACATGGTGGACATCCGACCCACACGCAGAAAACGTTTCAAAAACACATATGCGTACGTGGAATTCCTTGCTGGAGTCTCTGTTTTCTGATAGCTATAATCTGGAAACCTACATGCTACATGTAAAGAGCCAATAGGTTACTTCTAGGCAAGCATACTCCATCGCCGACCACATCGTCGCTTTCCATCAGGTGGTAGTGAAGCGCGAGCCTCAACAATAAAAAAAAATAATGACATTTTGTAATACCCAAGCATAAAAACACATCTATTTTATTTTTACGTTTTCATTGATAACTTATTTAGATTAAATTATTTATTTTGACTGACGTTATTCAAACTTCAAAAGAATAAATATTTAATTTTTCATATAATAAGAATAGTTCAATTGATTTTAATCAAACTATTTGTATTTTGTCTGGGACTTCTATTTAATTATAATAAAATATTTCATAAATAACAACATTTCATTTCAATTTTTTATAGGATAAAATGCTCGGAAAATCATAGTCACATTGTGTTATTTTTTTATATTTCACCAATCTCACATGTAATTCATAAAGTCATCAACCCATTAATATGACTCTAGAAGCAATTTCTATTCAAAATAAATGCTAAAAAAAAACCTTTTTTCAAAACCAAACTCAAAATTTTCACACGAAGATTTATCTCTAATTCTAACAGACAAAAAAACCCACTTTTCTCCAAAACCTTTACAAGAACTGAAATGTTGATTACTCCTAAGTAAAAGTGCTGATCATCTTTAAGTAAACAATCTTCTCTGAGTTCCATCACGTCCATCATTGTGCAAGAACTCACTAAAACAAGAAATGAAAAAAGTTTTCTTTAATCAGTGACTTGTACTTTGACCACTAGTTTCTTAGATGTGGAGATAACTTAAAATTATGTTTCCAGCGTCTGTCACGTTTCATCATGAAGTGCAGTGAGGAGGGTCTTTTTCTTTAAGAGGGTTAAGTTTAATTCAACTGATGTAAGCAAAAGAGGATTTATATTTAATGGGTTATCTATAGGTGTTATATATATTTTATAATATACACCGTGAAATTTTAATCGTTTTAATCCCGTGGAGGGTCGATCCGGTACATGAAACACTATCGATTTGTTAAGATAAAATTAAAAAATAAAGTACCTTTTTTTCAAAACTCGTATTAATTTACGCATGTACGAAATTAATTTCTTTAAGAAAACGTCAGTTGAGCGAGTTCAATGACCTGTAGGTAGTTTGTACGCAACGCCGACTACTTCTTGCGTCCAATTGGATGGCTAACTTAACCAGATGGCTGCGACATATATTTATATATAAAAGGGAACATTGATTGATTTATATATCAACGCACAGTTAAAAATATTGGGCCTAGGTACGTAAAATTTTGCACTGAGCTTCCTTTTATGATGTAGGCGAAGCACTAAGGGATCTTTAGAAATTCAACCTTTGAATTTAACATGTCGCGTGCCAATTTATTGAAATCACTTAGGAATAAAGCAGCTTTTTATCGATGATTTTTTTTTTGTTATCAGACCAAAACTATCAAAGATTACCACAAACTTTACCTCTTTATAATATTATAAGTGTAGATTAGCGCAAATAGTACTTTATGTAAATAATATAGATTATCATTATTCATTTAACTATTTATGTACACACAAAAATAACAGAAAAAGATAATACATGAGAAACATTAGTGCAAAGGTATTGCTTATTTCCAAAGAAATTTCTTCCAGCAGACCTGCGAAAGGAGAAATCAAAAAGAAATGTAGACAACAGTGTGTAATTAGCAAAAGAAGAATGTGTGAAGTCTTAATCCAAAGTATCCTATAATTAAATATAAAAATAATATATAACTTCTACTATAAAAATATATTAAATACTAAGCAACATAATACATATAATTCATTAAAAAGAGAGAGTTTTAAGAGAGATTGTATGGAGGATTTTTATTTTTTCGGTTTACTAAACTTGAAACTTGGCACAAATTCTAATCAAAATGAATAATAAAGACTGCCATTACTAGCTTTTCAAAACTACCCTCAGAACATGATTTAACCTTTCGAATGCCGCTATACTGTAATTAGAAACACGATAGAAAGACAATGAGAAAAATAAGAGAACGAACGTTCGCTTGAGGTTCAGTGAATTAAGGAGTTTTACTGTTTATGAAAACTCATCAGTAACTTATTTCAGGACATATTACAAATTTGAAAAACTAGTTCTAGCTTCGTAATTGAATC
Source organism: Mythimna albipuncta (assembly GCA_929112965.1). Lineage (NCBI taxonomy): Eukaryota > Metazoa > Arthropoda > Insecta > Lepidoptera > Noctuidae > Mythimna > Mythimna albipuncta. Next base: position 9,544,950 of record OV815973.1, read on the forward strand.
AGAGTTTCGTATCTACGTTTACATTTCAACACTAGTCTAACAAGTTTGGTAATGTGGTAGAGGCAACGTGATCCAAATAAACAAATGAAATACATCTCGAATGAGACCGAGATAAAATCAATAACACTTACGAACTTCGTAAGCAGGGTCTAGAGGGACGTGCCGGCAAGTGGGTGCTACCCTTCAACCTTACCCTAACACTGGTAACTCTCCTCTGGCCTCGAATACGAATCGTCACATAATGAGACCGTGAAAAACACTCGCTCCTCACAACTCCTCAGTCCGCAAGCCATCAGCTACAAAATGAATCGAACACGGGAACGCACACACGCAATTACAACTCCTAAACTTCTTACAATAGAGACGAATTTCCTATCATTTCCAATAAATACACTAGAGTAACACTTTCCCGAATCGCTGTTTGATATTCTGATAACATTTGTGAAATAATAGGAGATGCTCCAGTTCATGTGCGGAGACACCCATTTAACGTTTGGCAAAATTTGATGAAAATACTTAGATGGCGCTTAGAGGACTGAACGACTACGTTCGTGACTTATAATCTCGTAACCCTTTATTTCAACGACTTCTCATAACGCTAAAAGTTTCATAACTACGAGACATCTGACATGAGAGCACTTTGTGACTACGCTTCTATAATTTATGTTTGAATTATTGCAAGAACGTTTCCAGAATACTTTATTTGAAAAACGTAGCAATATATTCATAAACTGTTTCTAGTTACTGAGTTGAGTGCATATAGAAATATTTCGTTCTCAAAGAAACTGGTAATTTATGAAATAGTCTCGAGTCTAGACTTCTCACGAAAGTACATGACGTTTTAATAAAGTTCTTCGCTGTGTCTCCCTCGAAGACAGTCTGTTTATAAAATTCCTTGTGTCTCCGAAAAATATATTGAAATTGTAGATACAAATCACCACGCGATGCTGGTAGGCATACATAACCAATCACCAATACAATAGCGACACAACAGCACAGTACAAAAACGAAACCAGAAAACCGCAAGGAATATGATTTTCCCACGAAAAGCATATTCTGTGGGGTGTGCAGTAAATATTCATGAATACAGGCGTGCAGTTTAGTTACAGTATTATATGCGACCGTATAAGAAGGCGGTTGAATGCAAAGTGCGCTCTAGAGAGTCCCGCCATCGATTCTTTGTCATTATCGATGCATGGCTGCTTCAATGTGGCTACAAATTTTAAAGTTCCGTTGGCACAAAAGTTTTTAATCTTTTTTCTTTATAATATTGAATTGGTATACTTACGAGAACTTACAAGAGCTTGACCTGAAGAAAACGTGTTACGCCAACCTTAAGTAACGTAAGCCACGGGCAAAAAGTTGATAATGAGCTTGACTTCAGCCATTAAGCGCCGGACTTTTATGTTTTACTTTTAAGAGATTGGAAATCCGAATAAATACTTTTTGAGAATCATGTGAAAATGCAACAAGGAAATACGCCAATCATTTGGTGTTGGCATCTTATCTAATAATAAAATTGTTTTTTTTTTTTTAGGGTGGAAAAATCACCTAATGACATCTCTCGCTCTTGAGCGGGGAGAGAGGGTGTGCCAGACTTTTACTGACCCACCCAAAACCCACACCTGTTCCTTCGTTGCCTTTCATACCAGGGCCGAGTCTTTCTTTCAGAAGCAGACCTTTGCCCGCAGTAGGCTTCGACCCTGCTAGGGTCCTACAGTTTACTGACATCTTCTTGAGGCGCGCGTGAAACAATATCTTTTGACGATTTGGACTCGGTCCTGACGGTTACCGGACGGTCGGACGGCGAGCTACTTATTAATAAAATCGGATCTAAATATCGAACCGGGAATTTTGAGTGAAATACTATATTCGATAGAAAATATTATACCAAGTACCTAATAGTACATAGGTGGCACTTACCTTTATTCTCTACCAGCTGACGGCTTGCTTAGCGCAGTTGATAAGCAACGCTGCGTGTCACGAGTTCTATTCCCGCACGGAACAAATATTTGTATGGCCTACAGATTGATGTGGTGGGTCCTTGTGTCTTGTGAATGTGAGTTTACATATTTGTAAACGCACCCACATACACATAAAATACAGGAGTAATTTCCTAATGTGGGATAACGTTTTTTCAAAAACAGAAAAAGAAGGAAAGGGAAAAGTCAACCTGTGGGGTAAAAAAAACTACGCCGTTCTAGGGATGCAAAAAACGAATTATTGAATCTATATTTTCAAATTACAAAGCCAACATGCGACCATAATAAAACAATGAATGTTCAATTATCTCGGCTTTGTGCTATGACAATCATCTAATTAAAATTCTTATTAAAGCCATTAAGACCGTGTTATTACAAGATGAGATTTTAAGGTTACGCTATTTTAATTCTTAAACACTTTTGGTGCCAAGGACCTTTTTTTTTTATGGTTGGAAAAATCATGCATTGACATCCCCCGCCCTTGGGCGGAGCGGGAGATAGTGTCAGACTCTTACTGACTAAAAGACCCACCCCGTTCCTTCTAGCCTTCATACCGGGGCTCGAGCGCCCTTTCGGATAACCCTGGCCCCAGTAGGCTTCGACCCGGCTGGGTCCCTGCTGTTGCTGACAACTCCTTGAGGCGCGCGGGAACAGTGCGCGCCGTCGACGACTTGGGCTTGGTCCGGACGGTTACCGGACGGCCGGACAGCGAGCTACCCATTGCTCACTGTCCGCAAGCCCGCGTCTACGTTGGCCGGAAATCGGGATCAGAATCCCGGCGACGGCGGCGGCGATAACGCCGTTGCCTGATGCGTTCGGCCTCCTCCTTTGCAAGCATTACTGCTTCGCAGAAGTCGGCGACCGCCTGCCACTACTCCTCGCTCCGGACCATGGCCTCAACCAAGGCCCGGCGCGAGAGGTCTCCGCCGCCGATCGCCCCCACGAGGGCACGGCGATGCTCCGCCCAAGCAGGGCACACCTCGACTGTGTGCTCCACCGTGTCCTCCGGGCGTTCCGCACAGTGGCGACACCCGGGCGTCACTTCCGCATGAATCCGGTGTAGGAAACTCCCGAACGAACCATGTCCGGTGAGGACCTGCGTCATGCGGAAGGTAAGGACGCCGTGAGGCCTTTCCAGCCACGCCTCTGTTGTGTATTGTGGGTAATTGACTAATTACACATCAGGCAGTCTCGAATATACGGTGCTAATGAACGGACGTGTGCGTTTTATTACTTACCAGTACATACATTACAGTGGCGACGAGGATTAATACGAAGAACAAGGAAAAGACTTGTAGACGATAATTAGTGTGTAAAACTGTGTCCAAGAACTGTGATCGTAACGTCAAAATGTCTATCGGAAAAGTGAGCGCTTTCGATATGAAAACGGGGGTGTGGTCATCATACATCGACCGTTTAGAAATGTATTTTACGGCAAACGACGTGTCAGATGATTTGAAATTACCTACTCTGATAGCCGTAATGGGGGACGAGCCCTATGAACTTCTAGTTAATTTGGCCAGTCCGAGCAAGCCGTCGACATTATCGTATGAGCACGCGGTCAACTTGTTACGTCAGCACCTTCAACCGGAACCGTCGTCATTAGCGGAGCGATACCGTTTTAGACAAAGGAGACAGGGGCAAGAAGAAAATATCGCTACCTATACAGCGGAACTCAAGAAACTATCTAGGTTTTACAAGTTTGGAACTAGTCTTAACGATAACCTACGAGACCAATTCGTTTGTGGATTACGCAGCGACATTATCCGACAGAGGTTATTTGCGGAGGATACAATATCGTATGCAGAGGCAGTGAAACTGGCAACCTCTTTGGAAGCAGCGGAACGGGACGCGGCGGCTGTAGAAGCACCACACAGCGAGGGTACGGCGGCGGCAGCCGGGGGTATCCACGCGCTCAACTCGGCGGGGACCGGGCGGTCGGGGAGCCGAGGGGGTCGCGGCGGCGGCGGCCGGGGCGCACGCGCTGGCCCGATGATAGCGCGTGACGTCGGCATGCGCAGCGGCACGAGCGGCAACATACGAAGCGGAGGAATACAGAAAAATAATTGTTCTGCTTGCGGAGCTTACAATCATGCTCAAGAAACGTGTCGTTTCCGGAACTACGAATGCAGCAAGTGTCAACAAGTGGGACATTTGCGACGAGTGTGCCCGAACTGGGGAGCTTCGCGAGGAGGGGACCGACACCGGGCGCCAGCAGGCGCGGCGCGGGGCCGCCTGCACTTCGGCAAGGCCGAGCAGCAGTCTGACGAGGACGTCGGCGGGGACATCGAGGGAGAACTACATCACTTATGTCTGAACGACTACAAACCAGTAAGTCTGTCTATTGAAATAGACAATAGAAATATTCCAATGGAAATAGACACGGGTACGGCTATTTCATGTATTAGCAAGTCTACGTATGATAAATATTTTAGTTACTTGCCGATTGAAAAACATAACACTATTTTTAAATTTTATGACGGCACAAAAATAAAACCAGTAGGTATAATTAAGCCAACAGTACGGTACAATGACCTTAGAAAAAGTTTAGAATTGTTTATCATAGAAGGCGGTACGACTTCCCTACTGGGAAGGCAGTGGCTGGGAGAATTAGGCATAATAATACCAAAATTTAATAGTAATTTACTGAATCAAGTGAGTGGTGAACACACAAATACAGAAATCGAAAATTTAATCCACAGATATAAAGAACTATTCAGCGGCGGGCTGGGGCGGTACAGTGGCGGCAAGGCGACTCTGCGAGTGAGGGCGGGCTCGGCTTAGGTGAACTCATCTCCTTCTCTGGAGTTACAAAACAATCCTCCCCTTCAGCCATGCTTTGCGCCGGCGACACCGACGTTGGTGGTTCTGTCCCTTCCGACCGCTGCGACCGGACCGTACCCGATGGTGATACCGGAATGTTATTCTTAGGAAGAATATTATCTTTGTCCACTGTCGGACAAACTAACGAGCTCCTTGACTTACGCCTTAACTGGTCGATATGCCTATGTACTACGTTACCACTGTCATCCGTCACTTTATAGTCCGTATTACCTAACACGCCAGTCACTTTCCCAGGCTGCCATTTTTCCCCCTTTAGATACTGCCTGTACCAGACTTCCTCCCCTACGTTCATATTCCTATCAGATCCTCCTTTAGTATCTGTTTGCCGCTGTTGACAACGCTGTACCTTGGCCATCTGATCTGGCATTAATAAGTCCAAGTGTGTTCGTAGACGTCTACCCATTAGCAACATAGCCGGACTTTCCCCTGTTGAGCAATGTTCGGTGTTCCGATAATACAGTAAGAACTTGTTGAGTGTTTTGTCTATATTCTTATTTTCATTGTACGCTTTTTTTACTACCGCCTTTACAGTTTTTACTGCATTCTCGGCAGCACCGTTAGATGCGGGATGGTAAGGCGCTGTTAAAATATGTTCTACACCGTCTAGTTTTAAAAAATCCTTAAATTCTCGGCTCGTAAAGGGTGGTCCATTATCACTGACGACTTGTTTCGGAATCCCAAATCTACCCCACAATTCTGACAACTTACCTATAGTTGTCACCGCTGCCGTACTAGGAACTGGGAATACTTCTATCCACTTGGACTTAGCGTCCACAACTATCAGATAAGTTTTCCCGTAGATAGGGCCCATGAAGTCGAGGTGCAGGCGCGCCCAGGGGCTCGCGGGCCAGGGCCAGGCGCGGGGCGCGTGCTGCGGCGGCGCGTCCGCCTGCGCCGCGCACACCACGCAGGCGCGACACGTCGCCTCAACCGCTTCGTCTATGCCGCCCCACCACACATAACTGCGTGCTATTGCTTTTGACTTAATTATTCCCATATGGGGCTCGTGTATAATGTTTAAAACTTTTACTCGACATTTTTCCGGTATGACTACTCTGTGACCCCACATGATGCACCCGAGTTCTTCATACAATTCCTTTCGTCTATTGTAATATGGTTTTAAGCCATCAATATCACATTCGGTCGGCCACCCATCTCTAATATATCTGAGAACCCTTCCTAACAGCGGATCTGTAATGGTTTGTTTTTTTATTTCCGTGTAATCTAATAACAGCGCATCTTGCGCGAAATGTAGGTACGTTTGTTCCGGAACCGCTACTGAACTGTTTTTTTTTGTCTACTGTCGGGTAGTCTCGATAACGCATCCGCGCAATTATCCTTTGTGTTTACATATTCTATATCGTAGCTATAGGCTGATAGTATTATTGCCCACCGCTGCATCCTACTAGCTGTCATGCTAGGAATTCCAGTGTTAGGCCCAAATATGGAAACCAACGGTTTATGATCGGTTCGTAAGACAAAGCGCCGCCCGTATAAGTACTGGTGGTATTTTTTTATACTGAATATGATAGCGAGTGCCTCACGATGGATCTGGGAATAATTTTTCTCTGCGTCGCTGAGTGTGCGCGACGCGTAGGCAACGACGCGCTCGCCGCGCGGCCCCGGCTGGGTGAGCACGGCCCCATACCCTTACCCTTACCCATACCCTTCCGCAGAAGATTATATAAGGGGAAAAGTGTTGCACTGGCTGAAGGGGAGGATTGTTTTGTAACTCCAGAGAAGGAGATGAGTTCACCTAAGCCGAGCCCGCCCTCACTCGCAAACGCTACGCGCACATTGCCGTCTCAGACCCGCCGGGTTAGGCAGTGTAGGGTGGTCAAGCCTCCAACATACAAGTATTAGAATAAGTTATTTACTAGATATTAAGATGATTGTTTAGAATAAGTTATTTACTAGATATTAAGCTGATTGTTTAGGATAAGTTATTTACTAGATATAAAGATGATTGTTTAGAATAATTTATTTACTAGATATAAGGTTTGTTTGTTTAGAATAAGTTATTTGTTTATGCTATTATACGAAACTATACCTCAAATTAAGTATAGAGGAGTGTTGTGTATTGTGGGTAATTGCACATCAGGCAGTCTCGAATATACGGTGCTAATGAACGGACGTGTGCGTTTTATTACTTACCAGTACATACATTACAGCCTCAAAGAGGGGACTTACCGCCATGATTGTGGCGTGCCCAGCACTGGGTTGCGATAGTCGTTGACGCCATTTCACCATGAGATCCCGCCGGAGCTCTGTCCGCCATGCCGTGACCTGTCGCGGCAGCGGACTTTCACCCCGGCGTTGCATCTCCACGCGCATATCGTGCATGTGTGCAAGGACTGTTGCCTCCAGATCCCACGGTGGTAGGCCAGCCAGAAGGCTCGCCGCTTCGCGGGAGACCGTGCAGTATCCCCGCACCATCCTTATCGCCATGACCCTCTGGCAGGCGTTCAGTATGGCCGCCGGTTGCTTTTTCAGCGACGGCGCCCACACCGGCGCCCCGTAGAGGGCCATGGACCGAACGATCCCCGCGTAGAGCCTCTGGCAGGAGGCGTCTGGACCCCCAAGGTTGGGCAGGAGCCGCTTGAGCGCAGCCCCAGCCCGGCTGAGTTTGGGAGCCAGACGTCGGAAATGCTCCACGAAATTCCACCGGCTGTCGAGGACGAGTCCCAGGTACTTCATCGTCGACCCGACACCGATGTGAACTCCTCCTACCGTTAGTTGGGAACTCAATGGCGGCGCGTTCCGAGACCGGCGACCGTGAAAACACATCGCCTCGGATTTGTGAAGCGCCACCTTGAGTCCCAACTCCTGGATCCGATCAACGACCATCGCAACCCCGCGTGTCGCTAGAGCGACCGCCGCCTGGTACGACTCTCCCCGCGCTAGGACCAGCGTGTCGTCTGCGTAGCAAACCACGCTGACCCCGTCAGGGAAGTCGCCGCGCAGCACGTAGTCGTACCCGATGTTCCACAAGGGTGGCCCTAGTACCGACCCCTGCGGAACACCGCACGACATCTCTCGACGTTTCCAGTCTCCCTGGTGACCGGGGTAGACTATAAGTCTCTCCGACAGATAGGCCTCGACCACTCGACAGAGGTACTCGGGCACCCGGTGGTACCGGAGTGCCCTCCGGATCGTACTCCAGGGCAGGGAGTTGAACGCGTTGGCAATGTCCAAGGACACTGCCACGACACACCTGCCCCGGGACACCGCATCCCCCGTCGTGAGGGCTCGCACGCGCATGATGGCGTCCACTGTAGAGCGCATCCTGCGAAAGCCGAACTGTCCGTCCGAAAGGTCCGGCCCCACTCGTGTTAGGCGCCCGACGAGGCGGTTTGCAATGACTCTCTCAAAGAGCTTGCCCACCTCGTCGAGCAGCACAATGGGCCGGTACGCGGACGGAGAGTCCGCAGGGCGCCCTGGCTTCGCTATGAGGACCAGTTTCCCCGTCTTCCAGCAAAGTGGGAACTGGCCCCTCTCCATGCATGCGCTGAAGAGCCCTCTCAGTCGAGGCCCGAGAGCCTCCATGGCCAGGACCCAGGCCTTTCCAGGCAAGCCGTCGGGTCCTGGGGCGGTGTTTTTGGCACTCAGCCTTCGCACCGCCACTCTCAACTCTACCTCGGTCACCTCTGGAGCAATGTCGTCATCGTCGCTGTTGCGGTCCGCGTCAGACACCGCGGGCAGTGGAGGTGGAGCCATGGGCGGGGGGGAGTGTTCCCCCCGCGCAGGGAACAGAGCGTTCACCGCACCCTCTACGATCTGGGGCCGGAGACTCTGAGTCAGTGGGGGAGCCCAGGGACGGAGCTTTTCCCGTACCAATTTGTACGGGCGCCCCCATGGGTCCACGTTCAGAGACCCCAGCCACACGTTGCGGGCCTCCAGTTTGGCCCGCTTGATCTCCGTTCGGAGGGTGCGTTTTGCCGCTCTGTATCCCTCATACAGCTCCGCCTCTCTGGCCTCCGCATCCGCCGGGCGGATGCGGCGCCTGCAGTGTCTGGCGTACCGGCGCCGCGCGTGACTGCATGCGTTGCGCAGTGCAGCAATCTCCGGCGACCACCAGCACACCTGGCGCTTAGCTCGCCCTGGACGGACTCGGGGCATTGCCGCGTCGCAGATTTGCGACATGGCCTCCCGGAACCACTCCGCCTCGACGTCTATGTCGACAGGCCTGTCCGGTGCTTGCACCCAGGCCTGTACCGTCGCGGCTTCCAGGAGAACCTCCCGGTCCATCTGCTTAAGCGCCCACCGCGGACCGCAAGGGCTCTGTCGGACCGGCGCGGCCGAGGTTTCGGCGGAGACGTCCAACCGGATGTACCGGTGGTCGGAGTACGTCTCCACCTCCTCCATAACGCGCCAGTCGACGACACGCAGCAACAGAGTGGGGCTGGCGAACGAGATGTCCACCACTGATTCACCCCGCATCCGCGCCAACGTGGGGACAGAACCCCGGTTCAGGACGACCAGGCCCAGCTCCAAAGCCCAGTCCTCCACCATCTGACCCCGTGGGTTCGTGTACCGGGAACCCCAAGCCGTATTCCAGGCGTTGAAGTCCCCGCAAACGACCACGGGGAGGGTACCAAACCCAGCGACGACGACATTTAGCTCCATAAGGGAGACTTGGAGTTCGTCGAGAGATCTGTTCGGGGACAAGTAGACGCCTACCACTGCAATGTCCCCGAACCGTGCTGCCACGCAGCCCCTTCCCCTCGCAACAGCCTCGAGGGGCGGGGTACCGGCGGCGGCCGACGAGATTAACGTCACCGAGCCGTCTAGGTCCTGAACCCAGTCTCCACGGGGATGGACGTAGTACGGCTCGGAGACGATGGCGACATTTATCGACCACTGCGCCATGCTCTGGAGCAACAGATCCTGAGCGGGGGCGCAGTGGTTGATATTCGCCTGGAGGAGACGGAATGGCACCGTTATTGGCAGTCCATCGTCTCCTCCCGAGCCCTTCTAGGGGGCACTGCTGCGGCGGGTGCCGCGGCGATAGCGGCGGCGGCCAAGGAGGCGGCTGCGGCGGTGAGGACGTCGGCGGGGATGGGCCTACGGGCCCTGCCCTTGTCCTTAGCGGGGGGGTCGCAGGACCTGCCCCCAGCCCGGTGGTTGGCCGGCTTGCCTGCCGCCGCACATGCGTAGCAGTGCGGCGGAGCACGGCATTCTGCGGCCTTGTGACCGGTCTGGCCACACTGGTGGCAGCGGTCGCTGCGGTCCACCTCCGCGGTGCAGTGGGCGCCAACGTGGTGCCCCACTTGGCACCGGAAGCACCGCAGAGGTCTGGGCTCCAGCAGTTTAACCTGCGCGGAGACCCAGCCCACCAAAAGCCGTCGGCCCTCCCCGGTGATGGTCCTGGCCGCCGCAACGGGGCAGCTAACTGTCACCGCCCGCATGCCCGTGCCGTCAGCGCGGATGGTGCCCGCCCGAACCTGATCGGTCGTGCACCCGCCCGCCCTGACGATGGCGGCCACCACCTCGTCCACCTTGACTGAGTCGTCCAGGCCCATGATGCGCATGTCTATGCACTTGGTGGGCCTGGACACTCGGGCCTCCTCCGCACCGAGGGACGCTCTGATCCTAGCGGCCAGAGCGTCAGCCGCAGGGCCGCTGGTCGCACCGGGGACCTCCAGGATTCGGGCCCCGGTGACCGTGCGCCTCATGCGAAAGCCCCCAGCGGCTCCGAGCTCCTCAAGGTGGGGCAGCACCGCCTGCTTTGCCTTCTCCATGACGGCGTCATACGTCACGCCCTTCTTCTCAGCTTCTGGCTGCAGTGTTATCACCACAGCCTCGGAGTTCGGGGCGCGAAGTCTCGCCGCCATGGCTCTTTTCCTCCTTTCTTTGCGTCTTGCGCGCTTTTTGGCCGCTCTGGCCGCCTTGCCTGCCTTCTTCGCGGCGCCGACGACCGTCCACGCGCCGCTGGGTTCCTCAGGTGGTGGAGGAGGCGGCGGGCGAGGCCTAGTCGCCGCCGCGGCAGGAGGTCCCGCCGGTTTAGCGGCAGGCGTCGCCACTCCCTTTTGCCGCCGTTGCTGCTTGGCCGTCGGGGGCGGTCTCGCAGGCTCCGACGCCGCGGCCCCGCGCCCTGCTTGCGCCGATGGACCAGCCTTGGGCACAGAAGCCGCAGCCGCGGCGGTGGCGTAAGACGGCGCCTTTCGCTGCTGGCCAGAGGCCGCTAGCGGAGGGCGCAGCACGATGCCCTCCAGCAGGGACAGCTGCTGCTGGATGCGCAGCTGGAACTGCTGCTGTTGCTGTTGCAGCTGCTGCTGGAAAGCTGCCAGTTCCTGCCGCACCAGCGTCAGCAGCTGGCTCTCCGGCTCGGGCTGGGCCTGGGGCCGGCTTTGCCCCTGCCCTTGCTTGCACCCCCCCTCCGACGGCTCCCGACAGCCACCGCCATTTGGCACTCTTCCCAGCTCGGTCCGGACTTCGGCCTGGAGCTCGGCCCGGAGTTCGGCCTGGAGCTCGCTCCGGAGTCTGGCCACTCTTTTTCGGAGAGAGGCGTCGAAGGCCTCCGTGCCAAGGACCTTGTATATGGATCGTGCAATAATTATAAATTTTTAAGCTATTGCATAGCTTCTATCGCGGGCCTTGAGCGTGGAGACCCAATCTCCGAATCCAGAAATTCCGTAACGAAAATAACCTAACACCCCCCACTCATTTGTTTTTTGAGCGTGGTGACCGATAAGAAAACAAATGAGTGAACAATCAATCAAAATTAAATTCAATGTGTGAAAGTGTAACTTCAATTAATATCAAAGAAAAAAAAAACAAAGGAAAAAAAAGACGTGTTGCACTCGGGGACTACCGCGGTAAAGCTATTGCATAGCATTTTTTATCAACTTATGCAATTATAATTATTTATTTATTTTATTTATGCATTTATATTATATATTTATATAAATAAATAATTATAATTGCATAAGTTGATAAAAATGCTATGCAACAGCTTTACCGTGGCAGTCCCCGAGTGCCACACGTCTTTTTATTTGTACTCGCTCCGGCATAAACACAAATTAACAAAAACTATATAGGGTGACTGGTAATTAGTGACCGATAATTATACACGCAATTGTACTCATGATTACAAACAACTTTCCCAAAGAAACTTTTTTTTATACTCATTAGTTTTATCACAATAACAAAACAGCTGTTAGTCGCGTAACGCCGTTGTCTCATGAACTTAACCTACAATAGTGATAGTGCACCCGCGCCGCTTGCAAACCCATGGGTATATATAACAATCAGTGTAGGTACCTACATGTTCCGGTTAAATAATATAAGTTAAATAATGAGTATAAAAAAGTTTCATTGGGGAAGTGGTCTGTAATGATGAGTACAATTACGTCTTAAATTATCGGTCACTAATTACCAGTCACCCTATATAATAATAAGACGGATTGTAGACATACGCACGAATTTATCATACCTTTGTTGTTAGCACCAAAATATTTTAAATGAAATAGTGTATTCTTCTCCATAGAGATCTACGCTTTGAAGCAAAGTATTCCTCTTTCAGCAAAACTTTTTTTGGCATCAATGGTTTTCGTACCAAAGCTCTTTCGGCACGAATAGGTACCTATATTAACTTGGTGCAAATGTGGAATCCAAAACAAAAAAAAATCACTCCTCATTCGGCACATGGTCTACGATAGTTTTTTAGTGATGGGATTGTGTAGTGCACAAAGCCGTGCAATTTAACTTCACTTTTTTTTTTACTGATAAACGTTTTGACAATCTTCAAATTTCTGATAAGGCTGCCGTGGTACACAGATGATCTAGAAAGGGTCGCAGGAGTCTTCTGGAAAAACAAAAGTAACTTCAAAAGTACAGAACCAGTGGATGTAGCGACGCTTAGGAGGCTTTCCTCAATATACTTACATATATTACGTCCATTAGTGGACGTCTTTTGACTAAAATGGCGCGAATGATTAATGTTTTTAATTCTTATACGTATGCAACGTTGTCACATAAGGAAAGTATCTGAGGTATTGAAGGCCGGACGCTTACGTGTTCCAATTTTGAATACATGATACAACTATTGGTAGATACAATAAGCACCAACTTGAAACTAGAAATGCACAAACAAAACCCGTAAAAAATTACAATATACCGAGTACATTCACTCACAACCACCATTATCTCTGTGCCTTAATAACTAAGGGGTCAGTATGGACCCCAAAATGTGCGGGGGTCAATAAGGAAACGATCAGCAGTCAATAACAGGCATGCTCAACGAGGGTCTAATATTCGGCAGTGGCGGTTGATTTGACAATCAAAGTGATATTGTGGACCCTTTCTTACAGGAAGGCAGATGGCGATGACGTTAATTGCTGAAACATTGACCAGAAAGACTGGTTTTGTGAGGTTCAAACAGTTAACCCTTTAACCGCTTGACTCGGATTGATCCGAGTATTTTCGTGTCCTATTGGCCAGGTTTGTGTGTTTGTAACTAGGTACTCCATCTCGTTTAGCTCTTCAATACTAGGTGACGGAAGAGCTGATAAGATGAGGCATTTGGTCGTAGATGTGCGACTGTGGCGGTATAACATTCTTACCAAAACTGGGATTTGATAAAAATTGTATCATCATCAATCTGGAAGTATATCTTCACATACACCATACCCCACTTACCACTCCTCTCTCTCTCTTGTCTTTTTTCTTCTCCTTTCTCTTTTTTCACTGCTTACTATCAGGTCAGATAACTAACAGAAAAATTTAGCAACAAATTTGCCCTGTTTTTTAAATTGGTTAAAAATATCTACACTCGTTCCCTAAAAAGTTTATATATGTATAGCAAGGCCTTAGCCACTTTACATATATCATATACAATGTGAACCTAAAAACGCCATAAAAATACGAAACCATAAATAAAGAACCATTATTTCCTTAAAAACTTCCACAAAATATAGCTTGTTTGTTACCACGGAAAAAAGTTATATAGTACGTGTGCCTTCAGGACCAACTGTTCCCCGTGGAACAGGGGGTCAGAGACGTGACTGCATCCCCTTTTCACTTTCTGTATTGCCCTTATTATAATATCCTAAGTTTTAAAGTCGCGTAAACTATTACTGAAACCTTTTATGAAATTTGCTTTAAATAAAATAATAGGTATTATAAAGGACCAACAGTTTGCCTTCAACTTAGTTCGTGAGAATGTTTTCTACCTTCAAGTATAGACATATTATTGTGGCGTGACCCCAGGCTTAGTCCTTCTTAGACAAGACTTACCCATGACTCACTGTCTATGCCATGCACACATCCCAGCGCCTACAGTAGCCAGGAATCAGCGCCACCAATCTTCAAAGAGAGGACGTAGCTCAAACTTAAACCAATTATTTCTATAGCATTCATATAGGTAATAAGCAGATGTAACATAAAAGGGAATAACATCTGATCATCAAACCTTTGTGCCAATATTCGTAAATATTCGTGTGCGAGTCGGACTCGCGTGGGTTCCGTGCAAACTACAATTCCCGAATGGAGCCTCGAAGATTTTTCCGAAATGCAATTTTTTTTTTTGTTACGTAGGTAACCACAAAACTGTTTTCAGATTTATTCCTATACCTATGCCATAAGAAGATCTTGCTTTGTGCTAAATTTTAGGATTCTGGGTCAACGGGAAGTACTCTTTGAATTTCGATCTTTGAGAATATCAAAATTACGTTTTTTTGCGACATAAACGGCCGTATCTTTTTTATTCGTTGTTTTAGATGTTTGATTTTTTCACAGCTTGAAGGGCCCGCAAACTTAAGTATATGGTTTTAATTTTAACTCGATACCTCCACGCGTTCTCAAGATAAAGGGTCTTGACAGACAGACAGACGGACGGACAACAAAGGGATCCTGCCAAAGAGTTCCGTTTTTTCATAACCGAAAATATACTGTTTTTATAGGTTCGAAAGCAGACGCGGGAGAAACCTACTCAAAGAGAAAATGAAGGGACAATTTTTTTTATTCTACTTGGAGTGGCCGCGTTATGTATTGTAAAAGAAGAAATACCAGTAAGCACTTTGCATCAGAGTCTATAAGTGAGCTTGGCAACCTAAATATTTTTAATATTTTCATGCATATAGCTGGACTGAATTAGTAAACAGGGCTTTTGGAGTGGAAAGGATGCGGATGGCTGAGAACCAAATGTAGAAGCAAACTTAGAATACGTTTATGTCCCGGCAGTGTTCTATTATAAGCTGTTTTATTTATTATTATACTACAAGTAACTAAAATAATGCACATTCTTGTACACCCTAATTGCAAAATAAGTTGCAATCATTATTTAAGCACTTAATTTCACTTAAATGTACTACATTGTTTTTTTTTTTAATAAATTAGTTATCGTGATTGTTATTAAATAATACGGGCATTAATGCACCACATTGGTAGCCAATCGGTTTATTGGTATTAAACACACACACACTAGTGACAATCAAGATGAAATTATCAAGACAGGTATTTTTTAATTTTAATAAGATTACCTATTTCAAAAATAGCCGAAGTCGATTCAGTATTCCATTCTGAACATACTAGGTATTTTTAGGATCTGTGTTCATTATGTCACATGTTGCACAAAACTCATAAATTATTCTGTTCTTACACATAATCCCAAATTACTAGTACAAAAACGGCATTTTAATCAAAACTATGGAACTGGAAAAGTGTGATATGTATCATACAAAAGACTCTTTAACAAAACCTTGTGAGAACGAACAACAAATTTCCAATTAAATAGTAACAAAAAGTGCTATAATAGCAAAATGTCTGTGAAGTTGTTTCAGACATAACCCCCAGCCAATAGCTTTAACCCGAACTCGCATGTGTATAGTTTTTGCCGGATTTTGGTGCCGCAACGAGTCCGGAAATCTGTTGTATTAGTAAAGCAATTTGTCCCGGGTCTGCTCGTAGCCCGCGAACTTTTCTAATCTAAACTGTTGGCCCCGTCGTTCCATCTTCGTGAAAACTCGTTCGCAGTCGTACGAACGAACATATAGACGTGCTTGCTGGAAACATATGATTTTATTTAGTTGATAATGACACCCTTTTATAACAGGGTTTTTCTGATCGAAATCTGTTTTAAACTTTGCATACGATTTTTCACAATTACTCATTATTTTTAGGATTCCATATACATATTTATAAACTGTTTATAGATAGCTTTGATATTTTTTAAGATACAAATATTTCCGATTATAAACAAATCAAACATTGGTAAAGATCAAAAAGTTTTCTTACAAATGAAATACCATTTATTTTTTTAAATTATGTGATTTCATTCACACCGCTCGCACTCAGCTCAGCACACGCTCAGTTTTCTTAGTAACCCTCTAGCAATAAAAATGGTTGTAACGGTAAATATTGTATAGGCATCACGATTCATAGCGCCCTTCCATCATTGAACGCAAGAGCTAGATATTCTAGTTGTCCTCTGTTGAAACTTCTTAACGATATTAAGTTAATATTATACTAGAAACTGCTGTGCACTTCCACTCAGTTTTGTTATATTTTAACTAGGCTAACACAAAAAAAAAACAAGTATTTGATGTATTTTAATCAAATCTAAGTTAGGGCACTTTTCCCATTAACATCAATGTGAACGAATTTTTTGTTGCCTTATGAGTTCCCTTTTTTACCCGTTTGTACACTACATATTATTATTTTCAGTTTATATATATATACCTATTCATTTATAATATTTATTAGTTGGGATGTATATATTTAAGAGAGATAGTACATACATATAAACTACTATTATATTATTGTGCAATATAGCTTTCCTAAAAGTGTAAATGGTCAATTTGAAATAAACGTCTCTGATTTCTGTATTATACTTTTCAATCTCTGCCAAAGTAGGTAAGCGAACACTACTACAAATGAACTACTCATCCACCAACTTTTAAATGTATCTCCGACCTAATCTCAGTCTAACTTAACCTGTGAAATTCAGAACTAGAACCAAAAAACCGCCACCTCACTAACAAAACCACAAAAGCCAAAACAATGATGAAAAAAGTTTTCATGCACGGATTTGTCACTCAAATATAGAGTGGCCCGTAAACCGAGTAGCACAAAGAATGCACCATGCTCGTGCATTTCTTACACGACCAGGAATTTACGACGCCCCACTGGGAGCCAACTCGACGTTCTTTTATATTTGTTAGTTTCAGCACTGTTTTTTTTATATATTTTTGAGCCAGAAAATAGACGAAATCCCATAGAGAGTACTGGCACTAGTCGCAAATTTTATGGTGGGTATTTTTCACGTACTAGCGTTGAAAAATGACGAGAGTGACGTTTTTTCACGGCTTAAATTCTGCTACAAAGTTATTCTGCGTTTTTTTGAGATGTTGTTCGCCGTTCCCACATACTTCAGTTGAAGAGGGAGGACCCAACGATTAAACCGATATTATATATGACTAGCTAGCTGACTAGGTTTAATGGTTAGTGACCCTGACTGCTATACCGGAGGTCGTAGGTGTAATCCCACCCAAAACAAATGTTGGTGTGATAAACACGATCTGATAAACACGTTCTGTGTCTGATTTATCTAAAGTATTTTGAAATTTACAAAATTAGTGATAAAATTAATTTAACCCGTAAATATTTAATTATAACTATTCATAATGTATAACATCATGAAAAAGACACGTAATTCTCTATTCGCACGTCAAAGATGCTAGTGCGGGGGCGATGATGCGCGACGACATTAGAGATGCGCTGATTCATTGGCTTTTTTGTCTAACAATAAGTATGTTTATCGGTTATCTAGCACTCATACCGCAAACTCTACTTAGTTTGGAAATACATATAAATAAAATTGGAGTGTCTGTTTGTAATATTGAAATAACTGCTTTCTACTACATGCATATGAATATATATACGGTACCTACGCGAAAATAACATTTTTTATAATTTTTGTCTGTCTGTCTGTTTGTCTAGCCCGGACCTCTGAAATGGCTGGACCGATTTTGGCGGGACTTTTTTTGACAGGTAGCTGATGTAATGAGAAGTAACATAGGCTACTTTTATTTTAGAAAAAAATAAATTCAAAATCATGTAGTCCACGCAAACGAAATTGCGGACACAGCTAGTCTAACAATAAGTATGTTTATCAGTTGTCTAGTACTCATACCACAAACTCCATTTAGTTTGAGACTAGAATGACGTTGCTTAAAAGTCGTGGAATGTATAGTTATAATGTTTATTATTCTTACGTAACTTATCAATCATTAATTCAATTTGCACAATCGAGCACGTAAATGATTAGCCAACTAAAGCTGGTAATATATGATATCATATTCAAAACACGGCTTAAGTTTGGGATCTTCTATTATCCGATAGTCATATTATTTAAAAGATTTAAGATAATATTCAAAATCTATTGCGTATAAAATAGTGTAATGATTGAACAAGACCTCATGCAATCCTTTTATCTATGAAAAGTGATTGATGTTTTTTAAGGTTAATTACTAGTGCACACGGCATTTTTATTTTCATTTGGATAATTCTTAAGGCCCTAATCGACAAGCGAGTAAAACCTCGGTCTTATGGCTCGCCGGTGTATCATTGCAATTTGGTTTTGTGAGTTGACGACCCTGGCTCGCGGCTCGTCATGGTTGCTTTATTTTTTACTCGGCTCGTCGTTCAAAACCGCGTGTCGATCAGCACCAACAAACCGCGAGTAAATCCGCGGTATAGGCTTATACGTCGATCACCCACTTTATCGTCATTCATAGCGCTCCAATAGATGTGTGGATCTACTAGGCCAATTTACAATCAATTGTCTTCTCAAAGACCCAAGGGCTGGTTTTTACCTCGGTCAGAGATTAAGTATTGCCATACAACGTGGCAATGCCGCCAGCTTTTTGGGCACACTTCCAGTCAACAGTGATGCGGAGGAGTTTTATGACGTCCTATTTTAGTAATGAATAAGCCTTTAGTGTTTATATTGTGTGTAGTTAGGTTTAGCATTACTAATTTGTTAATATTTAAGTTTGTTTTGTATAGTATATACCTACTTTGTTGCTCTTTTCTTGATGCGATGTAGAGCAAGAGGGAGTAACAGATTTTTACTGACTAACACGCTGACAAAAAAATAGATGTTCTTTCAGTAGCTTTTTGAGTTTCAGAGAACCAGTAACTCTTACAAACAATCATACCACCTATTGGGCTCATACAGTAAGTACTGTAATATTACTGTATAATAAGTATTATTGATGAACCGTTGACCGAACATGCAAAACATCATTGAATAAACCTACAAAAAAATAAGTTTTGATACATAAACAGTACAAATTTAAAACTGTACCTTCAGCAGTTTAATTGCTAGATCTTAGCAATTTTTTTTCAACAACTTTCACACAACGTCATCTAGTCTCAAAGTAAGCAGAGCTTGTGCAATGCTTACTGGACAACTGATAAACAAACTTAAAGTAAACTTGGAAACTAGATAACTTTTTACTTGAAATAAAGACGGATGGATAGCAATAAAGCTCCGTCCAGTTGGATCCATTGGGTGTGGAAACCCTAAAATTCTTCTTCTGAATATTCTATGTTCTTGTTTTTGATCTTTTTTTTAAGACGGGAAATCATGTAATGGTTTTTTAGTAGGGTGCTTATTTTGACTGAAACCGCACCTGTGTTCCCTTTATTTTACGTTCTCTTTCAGAAGTCAACTTATGGCGTCCAGAATCAATGTCAATTTAATTTTTGTTCTCAAAAAATGAACGGTTTAACAGCGTGCATTATCCGAACCAAACACCAGATTGTCCGAACATATTTAATTTTGTAAATATGAATTACATAACGTAACCCCTATTTACAAATATGTTCAACACATCTGTAAATATCCGGTAAGCGTCCGGACTGGGCTCGAGTCGTCGCCGGCTTGTACTCGTAGTATTCCACGCCCGCCTCAAGGAAATGTCAGACCGTGGATTATGCGGAAGAGAACCCCGGGGCCCTGGAATGATTGCAAAGAAGGAACAGGAGTGGCTTTTACTTAGTAAAAGTCTTACACACCCTCTCGATCCACCCAAGAGCACAAGAAGTCATTGGATGATTTCCGACCGACCTAAAAATAGAGGGACATGTCATGGTATCCTGTAATCTTGGCAATGACAAAAAGAAGGTATAACTTCCAGAAAAAAAGTAATAACCAACAATATTCCAAAAACTAAAGACCAGATTAAACTTGGATAAAAGGAAATCACTAGTCACTCTGAAATTCATCGCTTTCCATCAGGTGAGATAGCGGTGAAACGCGAGCTTATTCATAATAATAAAAAAATAAGTATCTTGACTTAGCTCGCGAGGTTGTCGACATGTGGGAAGTGGATAGAGCAATCATTGTGCCGATAGTCGTGACGGCCAATGGCTTAATAGCCAAGAGCCTCGATCAACATCTAAGGACGCTCTCGTTAGGCAGTTGGATCAATGTTGTCCGGAGGTTCCTCTCTCAGGAGCACTGACCATTGGCAGCTTGGACCCTGTTCCCGATGCCGGTGGGCTACTATTTTTTGTAATTTTAAATGTTTTTTTTTTTAAATGTGTTTTTTTTTAAAAGAATGTGTAAAACAGACAAATAAAGGAAATAATAATAAAAAAACAGAAGTTAACAATTATTGATAAACTTTTTTCATAATAATACATCAGCTAGGAAGCCTACAAAGTTAAACGTTCTTTTCGTTTGACGATGTTTTTGAGCCTGGCTTTAATACGTTTTAGTGTAGATCAAAGTAAAAGAAAATTTTCCACTTTCATCTAAGGGAAAATTACAAAGAGTAATTAAATATTGTTTGTTTTTTCTTAGCTTACTCGTGGATATCATAAACTTAAGGTCCATGTTCTCTATTATTATACTTAACAAAGATAACCAAACTGGTATCTCCTTACAGTGACCTCTTTTCTTTAAGCAGTCACAGTCAATTCTCTTATCAAAATCATCATCATCTATATATACTATTGGACATAGGCCTCCCCAAGAGTCACCACAATGCACAATGCGAGCGATGGAGCTATGCTCGAAGTTTCCTACTGCACACCGGGACAGCTTCTAATGTTACACAAAGCACAGAACTGATCGTGTATCATCGAATATGTGCGCCAAAAGTTGAAATGCACACTGAGTGTGCAGTTGCTGGAGTCGCACCGGAATGTCGAAAAGGTGTTTGCGGTGCGAGTATCGAGCTGTTTTCTGCAACTTGTTATGAAAGAAGACTTTTGGCCACAGGGCGTTGTGTCCCATCGCTTCCGCGAATAAATACCACAGGATACCAACAAGTTGATATATTGCGAAGTGAAGTGTTACCAACAGAGTTTTATATCATAATTACTAACAAAATAAATTGATATAGTTATTATGTTAGTCTGTAAGGTACTTATGATGTAGGTACTGTTTACCTGAAATAATAATTATTATTTTTAATTATTATTATTACATACGGGCTAGTGCTGCTAAAATCCATCTAGAAGCTTTGGACTCAGTGGCGTGGGAAGAGATTTTTTCGTGATTCATATTTGGCCAAACCCAATCCACAAAAACTGACACACACACAAACTGTCGCACAGGCGTAGTGTGCCAGACTTTTGATACTTTAAAAGATACATTTTGGAGAGTATGCGCGTGACTTGATTCCACCATCACTTGTCTACTATCGGGTAAACCGGCGAGTGTCCACCCTTTTTTTATGTGTGAAATCCGCCGATGCCTTCTCCTATTCTTGGATAAAGCGAGAGGGCGTGTCCGATTTTACTTTTGAACAACCCACGGGCCCCAGTTGGCTTTAACCCTGCTGAGCTCCTACGCTTTGCTGAAATCTCTTTGAGGCGTGCATGGAACACTTCGCACCGTCGACGACTCGAGCTCGATCTGGACGGTTACCGAACGGCCGAACGGCAATCCCATTGCTAGCCGTCTGTAAGTGGCTGGAAATCTAAATTAAGATCCCGGCGTCTAGGGCGCGTGGGTCGTTCCCTTACGCGTGTGGCTACTTCCTTCGCTAGCATTACTACTTCGCAGAAGGAGGCGACTGCCCACCCTACTTCCTCGCTTCAGACCTTGGCCTGTGACAAGGCCGTTTCTTTACGTTCCGGACTAAGCGTTTCGCTTAGTTGTTTAGGTACACAGTATACATGGAAAGACGGGTACAACTTGCAGGCTGCGGCCTTCCAGTCAGATTAATAAATCTCGCCTTCAAGGCTAGAGTGTGAATAAACTAGTGCGCTTCACCATGAACGGCTGTATTATTGGTTACCAGCAGGTGAGATCGTAGTCAAGAACTATGTAGTTTGTATCACTAAAAAACATACAAAACTAAACTCACAAAAAAATAAAATGTACAACTGATAGAATTCCAGAAAACTCTTTCCTCGGATATTCCACAAGTGAAACAAACAATACTCACCGGTTGTATTTGAGTCAGATTTTCAACAGCGCACATTTGCAATCCACGTAGGTACTCGTAGGTTGTGAAGGCACCCCGGAACGCAATTGTTCTTCAAATTAGCGAGTTGTTCGTTAACGAGCGTTTTTCTGCTCTCCTTTTTGCCGGTCGAGTGTCGTACTCTTTGGCGGGCAATTCTTTTTTGTGTAATTGCCATTACTTTGTGTTCCGGATTCCGGGAATGAAAGAGTTATTTACAAACATCTTACAGAAAAGAGTGTTTTAATGGTCTTTTACTTTATAGATAAGAAAATGGTTTACTTTATAAATAATATGTATTTTAAATGCAATATCTTTTTCCTGATTCGATGTCGCTCGTTCTGGGTGGGAGGAAGGAAAAGGACGTAGTTTTGCTGACTCAAATCCACGTGTGTTTAATCTTCCTTCGCATTCCAGGGTCGCAGTAACTCTTTCGAATAATATAGCAGTTTGGACGACTAGTGCCTAATGCTGGTTTCCAATTGGATCTGAGATTGTGACGTAAATCAGTTTCAAATTGGCAACAAACTTAAAAAGTTTCTAAACTTGATACCGAGACACCACAACCAATGTAACCATTCATAAACAAGCTAAAACAGTAGGCCATTAAATATAAACTTCTACAGCCCATAATGTGCCCACAACGATAATATCAATCACGGGAGTGAATGTACATCTTCTAAATGTAGTATAACGAGCTGGGAAAACTTAAGGTCCTCCAGGGAAATCAGCTTGATCGCAGATAACACCAACCATCAGGTACAAGCTCGTAAATATCTTTGTAACAAATGTACCTATAACGTTCACCTGCGATAAATTTTATGGAATGGAGACTGTTCACGTTATCTAGTTGTTTTGTCTTTTCTTTTAAGAAACAAACACGGTATAGAACAACTTTACTTTATGGTTCCCTTTTAAAGTTAAGTCATTTTTACTTTATTTTTAAAAAGGTTTCTCTAATTCAAGGTACACTGTCACACTAATATTTATATTAACAACAGTTGGTATGTAGATAGATAGATAAATTCGTTATTGTACTCCAAAAAAAAAAATATGTAAAAAACTTAAAATTAATAGGGTGTCACAATGCACGGTCTTATCGCTAAAAGCGATTTTTAACAGGCAACCTTTGGATGGATTTGACAGAGAAGGAGAAAAAGATAAATGTATGTACACACATTCATATTATTCTTTGGGATATTTTTTTTACATTTAAGCGGATGAAGTCGCTGGCGAAAAATATAGACATCATCGTAAGACACAGTCGTTCAGAAATATTAATCACACTGACCTCTATATATATTGTAGTAGATTCGTAGTAGGGTAGGTCAGTGACGGATCAGAATCAGAACGTCTTTACCTTAAGCATAAAGACATTGTAATTCTGAATACAAATACAGATATTAAAACTTTATAATAAATTATAGTTTAATTATGTCCTGCCAAACGGCCACACCAACCATCAGATACATAATAGGCTATCGTGTTTTTGGTTTTAATTCGAATACATTTACGAAAAAACAGACGGGAGTTTGAGCTTAAGGCTACCTGTCCACCGGAGCGGAACGATGCTGTGGAGCGGAGAAACGGAAAAATATTAATCGCACAAAATCTCCGCTCTTCTTCAGTGCACAGGGTGTATGAACTAAGGTAAAAATATCATACAAAACTGGGAAGCGGAGTAAGGCAACGGGGTGGGAAAAAAAAGCGGGGAAGAAGAGAGGGGAAACGGAGCGAGGAAGCAAAGAGGAGAAACGATTGTAGACGCTATAACAAAACCATAGCTAAAACAGTCTGCTCCGCATTACATTCTCACTTTGCTCCGCAACTTCGCTCCGCTCTGGTGGGCAGATACACCCCATAACTCCGCTCCACATTACTCCTTTGCTCCACTCCGCTACTTCGCTCAGCTTCTGTGGACAGCCTTATTGGAGTGAAATTCAGTGGCTCAAATTGATTCCTGGTGGATAGTAAAAAGTTGTTGAATTTTTATATCTCAAGTGGCTACACAACTGAACAATATGTGGAATCATTGACGGCACTGCCTCGTTAAAATCAAGCTGAGAATTTTATTGTACTCGTAGTATTGAATATCTGTGTAATCCTCCTGGGCGAGCGTCACTTAAGTACCTAGGTAGGAGGCTGGCTCGACAATTTTGCCGACCATTACTACAAAAACATTAGGCTATATTTACATCCAGGCCCTATAAAAATACCAGCGCTGCGTTATTTACTTTTTTGATTTAAATATCGCAGCATCATGCTGAGACAAGAGCCTTTTGTTTCACACAGATAATTTTTTAAATCTTTTTAACGTTTGTTTTTTTTTTTTTTGTTGTTTATAGATTAATAATTTTTTATTGTTATTTGTCCTGTGCGAGTCACAAATAAATGATTTTCTTTATTACTATATTCTAACTGAACTCAAAGAGATTGTAAAAAGTAAATATTTTCTAAACATGACACTTAAAACATACTAAATGGACCATTTCAAATGCTTCGTCAGTACAATCGTACAGCAAGTCGATCAGCTCCATCTAGGATGCTTTTTTCAGCTAAACACATTTGCCTCTTAGAAAAAAGACCATCAATTTTCTTTACCTGACTACCTACGTATAACTCGGTGGAGCGACAAGGTCCGTAATTCGTGAATGAACAGGGACTAATGCGTATTGATTGGACGAATTCGCGTTTTTTGCTCTGTACCGGATTAATTCAGGCTTTTGCTGGGTTTCAGGATAAGTATAGTTGGTGAAAGGAATATCTGGAATATAGAAGGTTGAAAAAGTCGTGTCTAGTCTTTTTACGAGTGCGAAGATATCTGAATCTAAATGAATCTAAGAAGAATCTAAATGTAACTATGTACTCGTATTAAGGACTTTATTAACACTTCATCCCTCTTTAGAATGATAGAAAATCACGCTAATACGCTATTATATAATAGTTTCTGTGTCTATATAAGTTTGAACACCTTCACGTTTTTTTTTTTTTCGATGGAAAAAATCTTCTTATGACAACCCCCGCTCTTGGACGGAGCGGGAGATAGTGTCAGACTCTTACTGACTAAAAAACCCATCCCGTTCATTCAAGCCTTCATACCGGGGCTCAAGCGACCTTTCGGATAACCCTGGCCCCAGTAGGCTTCGACCCGGCTGGGCCCCTGCCGTTGCTGACAACTCCTTGAGGCACGCGGGAACAGCGCGCGCCGTCGACGACTTGGGCTTTGTCCGGACAGTTACCGGACGGTCGGACAGCGAGCTACCCATTGCTCACTGTCCGCAAGCCCGCGGCTACGGTGGCTGAAATCGGGATCGGAATCCGCGAGAGCGCCGTTGCCTGATGCGGTCGGCCTCCTCCTCAGCGAACATTACTGCTTCGCAGAAGTCGGCGACCGCCTGCCACTCCTCCTCGCTCCGGACCATGGCCTCGACCAAGGCCCAGAATAGCTTCACCTTCAAACTGCTCAATGGATATGGATAAAATTTTGACACACAGGTAGACCATGTCCTGAAATAGCATGAAGAATACCTACTTATCTTTATCTGGGGAGTATGTGCCCTTGGGATAATCTTCTATTTACTTGCAGGTACGCAGGTAAAGTAGTAATATAACCAATTAAATTTTTACAATGTAAACACGCAAAAGACAACTGCTTAACATAGACTTCACAGTAATTTAATTATCACTAAGTTTTCGCAATGAACATACTTCGCCTATTGCTACTTTATATCCTCTTACCAACTCTTCAATCATGACTAATAAAAACTCTTGAACGGATCGGAGTCACGTGTATTGGAAATGTTTAACTCTTCTTTGAAAAGGGCGAGGAGAAATATTTGGAGTTGATAGTCAACTAGCATTGATTACCTTTAGATAACTATCTAAACCGATGGAGTATAGGGCCATTTTATTATCTACGATCCTCATAAAAATTATTCAGCCTGTTTTTTCCTTCGTCACAAATATTAAGCCGCTAGTGATATATCTACAACATTCGTTATGACGTCACGATACTTAAGTCGTCTGTTTAATGTGACACTTGTCACCAAACAGATAATGAGCAGAAGTAATGACATCTTAGAAGTCTGCCTTGCTTAAATTGCCTGCCGGAGTGTGTGTTCCCTTATAAATTATAATATTTTTTATAAATTTAGGGATCTATAAGTTAATAGTGGAGAGTAGGAGAGCAGTGGTGGCCGAGTGGTAATGGCTGCAACTCACGATTTGTAGGTCGAGGGTTCAAACCCTGTCAGGCGCATTACTTTGTGTAATTTATTTCATCACCACTGCTCTCAAAACGGTGAAGGACAACATAGTGAGGAAACCGGCATGTCCTAGAACCAAAAATTCGAAAATCTGTGACATCCACCAACCCGCACTGGGCCCGCGTGGTTGATTATGGCCCATTCCCTCTCTTAGAGAGGAGGCCTGAGTCCCAACAGTGGGAACATTGAAAAGGCTGATGACGATGAAGTTAAAAGTGAACTTTTTTAAGTGATAGAGACTAAAGGTTTTTTTTGTAAAGCATGGATAGGATGATAGAAGGACCAAAATATGCATATTTAAGATGACAGAAAGTATAGGACCTTTAAGTAGCTACTATATGTGAATCAGACATTGGTAACCCATACCGTCCTGGAGAGAAAAGGATGTAGTGCGTGAATGTGTGCTCCATTATCAACCACGTCTTCGTTTGTCATTTAATAAGATATTGGTTAAATGCGAGTCAATCTATAATAAATATTAATATTGATGCACAACTTAGATTTATATGTCTTTTTTCTTTATTGCACATAAAAAGAAAACATATAAATAAAATAACTTAAAAAAAATCTGCAGTACGTAATAGCTATACAGTGTATTATATGTAAGTACATATACCTACGTTAAGAAATGAAATCCTATATAATAAATTTGTAATTAAGGGTCATATTGACAAGAAACGATTCCAATCTATTTTTTTTTTCTAGGAAACGTTATATGTCGTGTCAACGAGTCTTACGAAAATTAGAATGCTTTCTTTGACAAATAAGACTATTATTTAGCCTTCGTAGATTGGCATAAAAGCAATCCATTAGTAGAATTCACTGGTAAAATTGCCTTATAAATCTTTTCTAAGAATTTGGTAAGCAATATATTTTTTCAAGGTTCTATGAAAAACATTTTTTGTTGGAATTATTATAGGCATTTCGACTCTGTACAGGCTGAACTAATAAATTAAACAGTAAATACACAATGTAATAATGTCAAAAGGTTTGACAATTATTATATGAAGCCGTATCATATTCCTGAGGGTTTGGAATCAAATACTACAATGAAAATTTGACCGACAGGAATATGCATCAGGCAACGGCGCTCTCGCCGCCACCGCCGGGATTCCGATCCCGATTTCCAGCCACCGTAGTTGCGGGCTAGCGGACAGTGAGCAATGGGTAGCTCGCTGTCCGGCCGTCCGGTAACTGTCCGGACCAAGCCCAAGTCGTCGACAGCGCGCGCTGTTCCCGCGCGCCTCAAGGAGTTGTCAGCAACAGCAGGGACCCAGCCGGGTCGAAGCCTACTGGGGCCAGGGTTATCCGAAAGGGCGCTCGAGCCCCGGTATAAAGACTTGAAGGAACGGGATGGGTTTTTTAGTCAGTAAGAGTCTGACACTATCTCCCGCTCCGCCCAAGAGCGGGGGTTGTCATAAGATGATTATTCCCATCGAAAAAAAAAACACCCTCACACAATTTTTTTTTTCAGGAAACGAAAAAAAAGTCGGCCTCTCCTTACAAACTGTCCAATCAAGTGTATAATTTTGTATGGTGAGGCGGATTTTTTTTTCGTTTCCTGAAAAAAAAGTGTTGCGGAAGGATTTTCAGTTTCTTCTACTGAGCAAGCCCTTAAAGTTTGCGGTAGGCTGTCCATTACACCTTGTATATGCTAATAAAATATGTATATAAATCGTTATTAGCAAATACTACTTTAGTTGATTGATGTTTATCGTTTTGCCGGTAACTTAATTCATGTGAAGTCAGAAATTACTTCTTGAAAAATATTTAATATTTCTATTCTAGGAAACTTTCACCCGAATCCATTCAACTGTCACGACGTGAAATGGCAATAAATAGACAGTTACTAAATATAACTTTTATTATACTTATGTCCTGTTTATTAATATGTTAAATTATAAATGTTATGAAATCTAATATAAGAAAATGTAATCTTATGTAAGTAATGTAACCTAGCTAAGATGCCAGTTGCGTTATATTTTGGGTCGAAAGCAATCCTTAATGCACTTAACATATTGTAATTTTATAACTGATTTTCCTGTTACTCAATAAAGCAATATTATTACTACATTTTATTACCTTTTTTGTCACACTGCTATGTCATTTATACAATCAACGTCAAATATACTTTTCACCTCAAAATGAACATTTACTTACAAAGTCATCTGCACATCGATTCGCGTCTGACTTCTCACGAAAATAGGAAGACTTCAACTGGTGAAATTACGTCGATTTTTATCAACTGTCAGTTCGGATGTCACAACCCTTTTTCATAGACGTCGTTTGACACAGACAGCTGATTTGTGCCGGAGCTATTTCCATTTTCCATCGATTTGTGATACCAGTTTGACATAGATGCATAAGTCAAGAATATTTTTAAAGGGAATATAAAACTTTCGGTAGTAAAATCTTGGCGATAACAGACAGTCAGCTTTTCAGTTGAGCAAAAGACGGGTTCCATCATTTATTATGTGCATTCTGGCAGAAGTAGACTATCGAAGCAGATATTTTTCATGAATAATGGGGTGACCAGACGGTTGCGAACCGTCACAATCAAGGTCACCTTGCTAGTTTCAATCCGTGTAGAAAGTAGTTGTAATCCATGACGTTCAAAACCCTTGGTTGGGAGGCGCGTTTTCCCAACCACCAAACGTGTTGACGAGTGGTTTACATCCATGTAACCGCAACACAAACCAAACAAATAAACCAAGGTGACCTTGGTTCGAACGCTAGTTTGCAACCGTCTAGACCACCTTTAAAATCACGTACTATGTTAAATTATGAACAATCCTGTATTTGGGGTAGTTTTAAAAACAAAAACGTTGCCTTTGAAATCCGAAAACCTATTTAAGGTATCTACAGATGTATTTTTTACATAGCAACGGATGAATGACAGCAGGACAAAAATATACATCTTTAAGATGAGAAAAAAGGATAGGTAGCTACATTGTATGAATCTGACAGCTGTCACCCGAACCGTCTTATAGCAGTTGTAGTATAGACGGTAGAATATGTATAAATCTGTCAGCAACATAACCTATAAAGAATTTCTGCTCTTCTTGCTGAAAAAATGTAAGATAGATGCTAAAATATGGTTTGGAGCTGATTGCTAAAATTTAAATACTGCTTCATGTAGAACATTTTAAATACTAATATTCATGAAACAAAGAAAACTTTCATCGTTTCCTAACATAAACTGGATTTTGTAGGGCTAACTGTCTCAAATTGTGCGTCTTTTGTTCCGTATCTCACAGATATGACAAGTACTGAAACTACTGTTAAGCTTACGTCTAATAACGTGTGTAGCAGGTGTAAGCGACTCCTTATGACCGACGCTAATTGTGTCTTGTTGTACAAACAAGTTGATGTTAGGCACAAGTTTTATAGTTTGCTTGGCAGACAAACAAAATGTTCGTGTTGAAATCCTTAAAGAGTTTCGTAGTTTTGGTATAATTTGATAAGACTTTAAATTGTACCAATTTGCCTCCAGCGGTAACGTCCGTTTATAATTTAGGTGTCTTCAAGGCTAGAGTACACTTAATATACTAGTGCACCTTATCATTAACGATTGCACGACTGCTTACCATCAGGTGGGATCGCAGTCAAGCACTAGTTAATCAATAAATATGTCTACTATTGTCAATCGACATGGTTATCTTCTGGTATAATTATTAGAGAAATTTCACATATTAATAAACATAATGTTTATGATATGGGAACATTATTATGTTGACTATGCTGAGGCTCGTGCCCCCTCTTAATGAATGGGAACGGGTTGTAATCTACCACACGAGGTGGATATTACAAGTCTTTGAATTTTAGGTTTTAGGACATGACAGTTTCCTCACGATGTTTTACTTAATCATTTCGAGAGCAGTAGTAATGAAACAAAGCACACAAAGCAATGCGCGTACCTTTGTTCGAATCTGCAATCTGCAAGTCGGGGTCTTTACTACTTAACTATCATCACTGCTCCCTGCAATAACGACACTAAAATAAGGCTAGGTCGCCAAAGCGGTAGGTTTGACTTTCTACAGTAGACATTTAAATATCACCCGTCGTGAAAACTCAATATTTGAAAAGTCAGTTCTCCTTAATAGCTCTCTTGTCACCGTTTTCATGTGCAATCTGGATGTTTGAAATTGTCCTATATTCAGCGTTTATTTTTTTACTTCATTGGAATGGTGGAATATTATTTCAAATAACAATTTAAACAATTTACAATGTCATAGATACAATTAAAATTAAATACAAAATGTCATAAATAAATAAACCGTCAAACATCATTAAATAACCCGCCCCTGATCATTCCCGGTGCAAAAGTGCCCATGACACTCGCCGCATTTCCCCGCTGAATTGCGATAGCCAAACTTTGCACCAAGAAAGACCCGGACCGGGAGTCACCTTTTTTTACTATATGAAGTAAAACTACTGCCAAACTTTGATCTAATAACGTAGATGCTTTATGAGTTACTCCTTTTGGTCGATGCTGGTATGAGCGACTCCTTATGATTGACTCTAATTGTGTCTGGTGGTACAAACTGTAGTGGCCCAATGGTAACGGCCTCATCTTACAAATGGGTTCAAAGCCAGGCAGGCACTTTATGTCATTTCATCAATATTGCTTTCACAACGATAAAGGAAAACATCGTGAGGAAACTGGCATATACATGAACAAAAAAATTTCGAAGACCAATCCGCACTGGGCCCGTGTGGTAGATTACAGCCCATTCGGTCTCATCGACAGGAATTCTGAGTTTCAGCAGTAAAAGCATTATTTGGCTAATTATGGACCTTAAAAAACAATAATAAAACTTTTATATTTTCATTTATTACACTAAATAACGACCGTGCCATATTACATGACCCCATTTTATATGTAATAAAATTTACTTACCTTCCCAATGCATTTCAATTTTCCTATAAATAATGTTCGACGAAAAATAACGCCGACAGGTAGAATCGTCTGGTAAGTTATTGGATAGATAAAATGCAGCTAGGTACAGTTTTGTCTTACCTCGGTAGTATTACGTAATAAGGCTTCGACGGAGCAGAATGGAGGCTGTAAAACGATTAGCCTATTACAATGGATGTATTTTTAGACGTTATTATAGTCGCCTTTTCTGTTTTCTTCGTTTATAATACAGTAAAAATTCATCTTTTTCGTTTTTTAATCACCTCAATGGATATCAAAGTAAATTAACAGTTTTACTATATGGAGTATGCATATTTTTTTACTATTATTATTATTATAAAATAAGCAAAAATAAGTCATTCACATTCTTTATTAGTTTTACCTATGTTGATAAATTTTTATAAAACTTGATTGTGTCACAAGTTCGGGTGCGTACATTTACCAATACCGATTCAGTAAATGTCGGATACTCCCTTTCGCTTCACCCAGAGTGGGTTGAGTAATTAGATGATTTCCTAAGTAAAAAGGCACCCTTTGACTTCCAATGTTTAAACCCTAAATATAGTCAATATTTTATTACCAGATGCTGCCAGTGCAATAGTAGAAAATCATCCCAAAAAAAATATATTCCCGGAATAAAAAGTATTCTGTTTGCTATTTCAGGTAACATTCTACCCGTTTGCCAAACATTCAAATCTTTTTCAATTATATAGATTAATAGTGCTTGACTGTGATCCACTAGTCTATTCACTCAAATCTTGAATAAACCTAAATTATATCCTTTCGGCCATTAATAAGTAACAAATGAATAAGAACATACATACACTCACACACTCACAAACTTTCACCTTTACAATATAGTGTGATTATAAAAGTTACATACAATAATCAAGTAATCACTACACCAACGTAGCCATCTCCCAATTACACACCAGCCTGCCATTACGGTCCAGATTTAATTTTCCGCAGACTACCCCCAAGTCCAGCTCCAAAGAATTAATAGAAAACGTTTCACGCACCCACAATACAAAACTTGTATCAAAAGGATCACGTCTCCACGTACCATGCAAGTTTTTCGTTATCACCGCTTTCCCACATTCTGTTCTTTCGGCTGAAACTTTATTTTCGATAAAGAGTCTCTAACGAGTTCTGAGTTCGGCAATGTTAGTGTTAAGTTAGACGGTTTATTTATCCAAAGGCTTTGCTGCCACAGACGTTGGATTAACGCGTCCTAATGACTTTGATGCTCCTCAATTGGATTAGTTTTGGGTACGCCCGTATATTTTTAGGCGTTTACCGAGTACGTGGTTCTGAGGCGAGCTTTGCGCGTCAGCGTATCTGTATCAGAGAAATTAGAATATCGAAGTTAGAAAGCGGGTATTATAGTAACCGAGAAACTAACTTTCTAACAGTTCACGTAAATATAAACATCATATTACATTTTCGGACAGTGTTGCAAAATTCTACATTCGTCCAGTCCAACTTTTTGGTCCTTGTCAAAAAGAAATAACACAGAAAAAAAAACACAGATGAAAGCGCAGTTTCGCACCGCTAATTAAAAAAGCTAAAATTTCCTTCAAAATAATGTCCGGCAACATTCCTAAAAACACGCTTACCTACACACAAATTCAAACATACTATATTTTCTGCACACGTTTGAAATATACGGAATTAACTCCCACTTTTACGGCTTGCCTTTAAAAATGCAAAAGTACGGGATGGTCGTAATAAAAAGTATGCACCCGTTATCTCATGACATCTAATCTGCATGATGTAACCTCGTAATGCTCCCGGGTATAACCCAAGCGTAATATAAATACGCGTCTCGTTATTTATTATTTTTCATGTTCTTTTTTTTTCAGTATTACAGCCAGCTTCTTTTTGATTCCGATAATTTCCTAATTGTTGTACAGTGATCATTTGTTTTTATTCAACTGTGCCCTAGAGTCTTTACGGCTTATTGCAGTCTAACTTTAGAGGTATCGTTAGATTCGCTTTGGTTGCGAATGTGAAACTGGATACACCATAATTATTAAAAAAAAAAAAAATTAAAGGACGGATTTTTGAAGCCAAATATGTTTTTTCCTGACAACGTTCTCAAATGTTACTACTCATTAGAATGTAAAAAAAATGTTTATGGTGTCAAATCAATGATTGAAATAAAATAATTTTTACCAATTGCACCACTAAACTACTGCATTAAAAATATGAACACATCACTGCTTGTTTCTAACTTTTTATTTGTTCGTTTTAGTCGAATTTTTTAACACAGCCAGCTATTTTTTTAAACAACGTTTATCTTTTTTTTTTGTTCTATTAAGCTAATTACAACTCTAAAGAAATAATGATAAGGTCTTCATTTCTGTGGCTTAGCCCACAGGAAAGTTACCCACGGCGCTTCACTTTTATGTAAAGCTTATTATTATCATTGAAAGAATTTCCGTAATCGGATCAGTGGGTATTTGTAGAGATTACCTAAAACAATAATATAAATAAGTAATTTTACTTCACAATAATATTAATCCAGAAGCTAACCTAAAATATTTATAAACATAAATATACTATAAAATTAATTACACTTATAAAAATATACACTAAAACAAAATAATAATAAAAAATACTTGTTTTAATTAACTAAAAACAATCTAAAATCCATATTTAGATTGTTTTAGTTAGTTTAGTCAAAAATTTCCATCGTCAAAAACGACGATTACCCTCTGTATCAGGTAAAAACCGACCTTTACGCTAAGCAAAATGTCATCAATGTATTTGTATAAATCTTTATACAATTTGTGAGCAATCGGACCCCACAATCGGAGAGTTTTAACCTCAAATGTTTCGGCAAGGTTGTTATATTTCCGCCGCTTGAGGTTCTCTGCAGATGCAGCGTCAGCATCAGCATAGCACGATGAGCAAAAAAGATGGTGTGGAGCCAGAGTAGAGACACAAGTAGCGTCCCCTACTATTATTGTTTTAGTAATTATATTTTTTTATTTTGTTTTTATATTTGCAATTTAGGTTATAACTTAATATTAATTGGTTTACTATATTTTACTTTAGGTAAGATTATTCTCCCAATTTTATGTTTTTTTTTTTCTTAAATTATCAATTTTGTATGAATAATGAAAAAAAAATTCTCGTCTCAAATTGTCTTATGGGTAAAAGAACCCAATCCTGAAATACAGACTTAACTTAGCTCAGAAGTCAAAAATTCGGTGGTTTGTCAACAAGAGTTGTGTCGATAAAGAATTATTACTAGATATAGTGAATAAATTATTATTAAATAAATTGAATATAAGTATAAAATTAAGTTAAAAAACAATACTCCGAACAATCCGTCTTGTAAAGCAGTATATTTCTACAAATTCAATTGTAACCCGTATCATCAACTTGTGGCTACAAAATTTTACGTTCGTCAATAAAATTTTACGTGTGTTTACTACATTAACACGGAATAACGGTAGCAGGTGTTATCCCGTTATTTACTGTCTGTCTGTCTAGACAGAACACTCCTTAAGAGCCGGTTGTAGACACTGGTAGTAAAATTTTGCATGAACTCCACCCGGGTCTATGTCGATTTCGCGACCCCGTAACTTTTTTTTTTCTAAAAATAAAACCACTGTATTTTTTATTAAATACAAGTTAGTTAGTGGTGTATAGAATTTTATAAAAAAAAAAAAACTCTTTCATATTTGTAGATTTCCAGAGGTTTATAACAATAATATAATGAGAACCTTATTTCAGACATTTTTCATCTAAGAAAAAAAGTTCAAAATGAGAACCTGGCCTTAACCAAGACTGGAGGTTGTCTGCTCATGCATACTACCTGCCTATAAAATTTATAGCAATTTCATGCTACCCTTTATATTTTATTTTATGTTACGTAGCCTTATCTTACACATTTTTCGGTTGAAACTCTTTGCTTCACAGTCGAATTAATCGTGAACTGTCCTCACTTGATTAATCTTATTGGAAATAACTACGCTGAATGCGAGAAACAGAGGACCGATGTTATATTTTTGAGGCTGAAAATTGTTAAACGACTTCTTCCGCTCTAGTGTGGAGCAGGATGGCGTGACTTTTACTGACTATTACCACTACTATGTTCCTTCACATACCCTTGTGTTCTAAGACCCTGGGTTTCCCTTTCAGTCAAGTCAAACCATGGTTCCGGTAGGCTTCAACGCATGGATCACTACGCACCGTCTCGATGACTCGGGCTCGATCCGGACAGATCTGGACAGGTACGCAGGTCCAATGCGGTGACGGATGGACGGCCAGTAGCCATTAGTGGGGAGTGAGGATTTCAAAACTTACCAATGCAACTGTCTCTAAAGTAATATAACTATAGTAACATAGCTTTTGTTTTATTAACTGTTTTTTTTACATGATATAAACCTGTGCTTGACTACGATCCCACCTGATGGTAAGCAGTGATGCAATTGTTGATGGTGAGGCGCACTAGTTTATTAAGTTTTGTAACCAACTAAACGATCATTTTGCAAAAGCTGTACCAATACCATTTTGTGCCTACTGTACCATTATTTGTATGCACATTAACAGTAATAAAGCATACCATGCCTAAGTTATTAATCATAATATAATTTTGTATAATGTGAATATGAAAATTTTGTAATAAGATTAATAATTTTATAAAATAATATAAATTCTTTTTCTTTTTTCAAATTGTAACCGTGGAATTTCATGACCGAAGAACCGTGTACTAGCTTCTGACGTTTTATAAAAGCCCATATAGGCATGACATTTGATAAATATTTTTTTTGCTTTTTGATTGTTTTTTTATTGTACGATGGTACGTTGTAATGTACGAGTATTTTGTTTTTTTTTTTTAATATATTCAGATTCAGAGCTTGCAAATGGTATGTACGCCCTTATTGTCACATAAATCAAACCAACAGTGACATAATTGTTTTTCTACAATGGATCAGTAAATAAATGTGATGTGAAAGTATTTCCACGTCATCGTCATCATCATCATCATTTCAGCCGATAGACGCTCGACTGTTGGACACAGGCCTCCCCCAAGCGTCGCCACAATGCACGATCCTGTGCAACCCGCGACCTTCACCAGGTCGTCGACCCATCTTGTAGGAGGCCTTCCAATGCAGCGTTTTCCGGTACGCGGTCGCCACTCCAGAACTCACAATCCACGTCACTTATAAATAAATAAATAGTATTAGCTTTAAATAATATTCGGCATTATGTGAAACCCCAAATCTGTATGCTATCAGTAAACCTTGACACACAAAGCATGCATAGTCAGTTGCGGTCATAAGTCGTATGTA
The DNA here is from genome assembly GCA_929112965.1 of Mythimna albipuncta. Lineage (NCBI taxonomy): Eukaryota > Metazoa > Arthropoda > Insecta > Lepidoptera > Noctuidae > Mythimna > Mythimna albipuncta. The sequence goes on from OV815973.1 coordinate 9,581,688, forward strand.
GGTGGCATTAGTTACATATATCGAGATGATAGCCAGACGTGGTAATAATTAATTAAACCACAGACTAGAACAGCCGGTATCTGTGGTGTCACACTAACACAATCGCTTCATATTATGACAGATGTGCCGTGTGTATGTGTGTCTGTCTACTTAGACTAAGTGAGAAATTGTTTGATGTCGGAGGTATTTACAATAATCTACACTAATATACTAAAGAGGTAAAGTATTTTTTTTTGTAGTGTTTTGGTAATCTCTGAAAGTACTGTACCCCTAGCCAAGTTGCTAATCTGCAACAGTTAACGCTTGTAGAAAGCTTCAAATGTACGGGAATGAGGTCGTCTTAACGCTCAGTCACGTGGTCAGAACAAAAGAATTGGCGGCAAGGTAAACTCGAAGCGTTCGGCGCAACCGAAACGGTTGTAACTTGGCTAGGGGGGCTGGGTCCGATTGCTAACGGCACACTTGCCCACAGCTTCCCCCGCATACATAAAATATTGCCTATGTCACTCAGGAATAAAGCAGCTTTATGTCGGTGAAAAATTTTTCGAAATCTGACCAGTACTTTCAGAGATTACTTCCTACAAACAAAAGAACTTAAAAACAAACTTTCCCTCTTTATAATATTAGTATATATGTAAATTTTGCTCTCAGTACCTCTAAAAACTCTTTTTTGAAAATTTTTGTAACTAACTTTCAAGAATAAGGTATAATGTATTTTGCGTCTATACCTATATCAAGTTTTATTAAATTTGGTTCAACGGAAATGCTGTGAAGAGTTTTCGAATCTAACGACACCTCATTTATTTTAATCTACATAACCATTTAGGCTACAGGGTGTGCCACAGAAACGGACATGTTACATTACATATATATTTCCTCTAAAAAACATTATTTGGAGACCGGGACATCAGATAAAAATTTAAAAAAAAAAAAGATCCAGATCCTTTGAAAAAAAAATCTAGATCATTTGAAAACTCTAATTTTAATTATAATAGCTTAAATGAATTGCTTTAATATTACTAACTTGACGTATACTTTCAATATTTAATAAATACTGTTAAAACTAAATCTCAGTAAGATTGTGGTATTGTCTCAATTTGTCATTTGAGTTATTGACAAGTGTGTCCAAGCCCTTCTTCACTATATAAATATAGCGCTTGTATTATGTTAATGACTGGCCTTTTGGTGGTGCTTAGTGGCCTTGAATGCTATGCCGGAGGTCGTGAGTTCGATTTCCACCCAGGACAAAAGTTCGTGAGATGAGCATAATCATTTGTTCTGTGTCTGAGTGTAATTTATCTATAAAATTTTTGTATTTAGAAATATATAAGTATGTTTATCAGTTGTCTAGTACCCATAACACAACGTCTGCTTAGCTTGGGACTAGACGGCGTTGTGTGATAGTTGTGGAATATTATATTATATTAATGATTACAAAAAAAATAAATGTATTCACACATGTACTTTTTTTTTGGTTAGCATTGTCATAAGTCCAGTAGCCTTACCATGACGTAATAAAATGTCAGGCTTGCTAGCGAGAAAAAAGGATGGAGGTATACATCCTGTATAGCTCCATCCTATCTCCATCTACAGTTTAGTTTAGGTTGACAAATGGATCGCGTTACGAGTTTATGGTAGGACCTCTGATCACTACCGGATCGCTGACGCCTTGCATTGCAAACCTTCCAAACCCTTTACTTGATTTAAAAAAAAAAAAGAAACATTTGTATTTTTGTTTTTTTTTTTTGTTTTTACGATTTAGTATATAATTAAACATAAATAGAACAAGAAAAATTAAAACACTTAACTAATTAAAACTACATATTTATTCATATTTACAAAAAAAATCCTCCACGTCGCTGTCGACTGAAAGTGTGCCCAAAAGGCTGGCGGCATTGCCACGCATAACAATGCTCAATCTCTGACCGAGGTGAAAGCCAGCCCTTGGGTCACGCGAAGTGTCAACGTTTGGATAATTCTTTCAAAAGCGCATGAGTACTCGGACCCCACGCCCCAAGAGTTTCCACTCCAAGAGGTTCAAATATATAACTACCGATGAGGTTGTCATATTTCCGCCGCTTTTATTGGTAATAAATAAACTCAAAAATTACTTGACCACTTTAAAAAAAAACTTTCACCAGAAAAATGCCACTGTCATAAGTGACATAGGCTAAATATTTTCTACACCGCTGGTAAAGTCGCTGCCAGAAGGTAGTTAACTATGACTTTGTAACTGCATTGATATTTTCGTCATTAGCTTTCAAACCTAATAACTTCGCACTGTATGAATTTCAGTTCAATATGTAACATTGCAATGGAAGGTAGAGTGAATCCAATATTGCGCCACGCTCCATCAATTTGCCAAATTAATAACAATTTCCACTTAGCTTTTGTCATGGCACAGAATTGTAACAGTAACTAAAATTCGTCCATTTTAGACAAACTGCAACTCAGACTAAATCAAAATTGTAAAGCAATTTTGACATTGACGCAGAAATTTTTAGTTGTATTTCTATGACAATATAATATATCCCATAGTAAATAATGAAATATTCGAGCGAATAAATACATGAAACAGTTGATATGATGTAGGCGCTGTGAATACATATTGTGAAAGAAAAAATAATTTACTAGATATTTGTTTGGAAGAAGTGGTCTACCACGAGGAAATACAGGTGGGTCGGTAGTCCCAATATAGTGCATAACATTATGTTTGGGAGTGTCCTCTCGTATGTCATTCATAACAAAACTTGAAGAGAAACGACTAGTTTATTAGTAACAATCATACACATTTTTTTCTTAAATATTTTACATTTAAACTTAGAAATAAAATAATTATTATTATTATTAATCTTAAAACAACATTCATTAATACAGGTCCTCTATCGAAGGCATGAAATTATCTGGTACTTGTGAATTATCAATTTGCCGTTTTCTAAAAACAGGTGCCACGAAATGTGGCTTCGAAGTAGTAGCTCCTTTATTTGTGTCCTTTTTTATATCTTTTTTACTTTTCTTGCTGACCTTCCTCTTAGCGTTGGTCAGAAATGATTCACCATCTGGTGAGTCACAAGGGAAAGATTTCTTCACGCTGAAGACTTGGCAAGTCGACACCTGAGTTTCATTTTGTTGGTCTGCGCCTCCCACCATATTTGTTTCCTTAACTTTAAGAGCAAATACATCACCGTCTACATTGTATTTAGTTACTGTTACTGACTTAGTAGGCTTCTTTTTGGATTTATTCTTTTTTGATTTAGAAGTGGTGATTACGGTTGGAGTACTGCTTGAGTCTCTTCTGTTTCTCGACCTAAGACGCAAGACTTGTTCATGTAACTCGTCAGCATTTGGTATAGTTTTAATGATATTATGATGGGTTGTATACGCTTTGATTGCTCGTTCCATGCAGTCAATGCACTGACTGCAAGCCACATCCATGAACACTGTCTGCAAGTCACTGACCATGTTCACAAGTGGAGGTCCATTGATGTTCAGTAGGATCTTCTTTGGCATCGGCATTTGACGGAATACCATTGAGTTGTTGAATTTCATTTCTGAATCTGGACTGGATTCACCTGAATATAACAATAATAATTGTAACAATCTGTATCTATTACTACAAACACGCATATAATAAAATTATCATTATTAATATCAGAACAAAAATCTATTGCCAAAACTATTGCACAAAACTGCAGACAATTCAAATTATACGCTACCATAATAAAAAAGGTATTTTTACAAATCACAGCAACTCACCGAACGCTTGCGGCAAGTGTGCGACTAGCGCGCAGAACAACAGGGAACTCATTAGTTCCATTTGTGCTCTCGTTGTGAAGGTGTCTTCGCTCCTGCAGACAATCTTCTTACTAAAGTGCGCTAACAAGCTTCGTTACAGCGCGGAGTTTTACAAAACGCGCCGTGTTGCTCAGAGCCCGTCCGACGCTCCCCGACGCTCCTGCTAAAATGTTTTCAAGTGTACATGGTTCGTTATAATTAAAGTTAGTAAAGATGTTAAAGATAATGAGGGAATTAACAGTTTATTTACGTTTTGCTGCTTTGATTTTCGACAGATTATAATCATAAAAATAAATCTAATACAGATATTGTTAAAATGAAAATAAAAATAAAATGTTACTTAAAATCCCAAATTTTCTTACACAGATTTCTCCTCACCTCAAAATGCACACAACTGAAATGAGCCGTCACAATAAACAAGGCAGTGAAAGATTTATTTTCAACTGAACTACGTGTTGGATTCTGGGAAACTGTAAGAATAATGTGGTTGTGAAGTGAAAAATCTCACTTATATCCATGTGGTTCGGTGTCACGTACCACCAGATGATCGTTATCCATTGTTTACCCGCTGTTTACACACGGCCGACCTGAGGATGGTCGACAATTGAATGTTTGCTCTGCAGGCTTGATTCTAAGCCATTGTGATCACGTCGATATGTTTATGTTGCTCCAATAACCGGATACTGGCATCCGTGCGGTTGATTACATTCAATCTCAACTTCACAAAGTCGAGTGCATTGTTGACCTTTGTGTTTGGTGTTCTGAAAGCTTCGTTATGTAAACTGCCTTTGTTAATTTATTGGATGATACTCTTTTGATTTCATAATATTTTAAATCGTAAGTTAAAAACATCATCTGAAGAGAAGATTTATCATTTGTGAACACACAAATACCTACTGACGACGTTTTTTCTGAAAGATAAAGAGTTGTGACTTAGATGCGAGAGTTTAAAAATCATTCTATTTAGTATAAGGAAGATAGAGACACTCACATAGCATACACTTCACTTACCGACTGCAACAACACGACTGCCAAAATAAAGACAATAAAAACGGTATACGAAATGGTAACTATGTAAGTATGAATAGATTTTTGAATGACGCTATTGGATCTAAATTAGATCGCATTTGCTAACGTTACCATTAGGCTGTTTGTTCAACTCCAATTAAAATGTTAACACAATATCGAATAAATGATTTTAATGTCGCCTATTTTTATAAATAGCTCATATTATGTAGCTGTATTTTTTATCAATTATTAAATTCGAGAACAAAGCACTCTAAAAATCAAGAGCAAACATTATAATTATATTCTCATAAATAGCTCTCTAATAGCTGTATTTATTTCTCAATTAATAAATCAGGAAACGAAGCGCACTAAAAATCAAGAGCAAACATTATATGTTTTCATAAATTTTTAATATTCCACAGCTATCACACAACGCCGTCTAGTTCCAAGCTAAGCAGAGCTTGTGTTATGGGTACTAGACAACTGATAAACATACTTATATATTTCTAAATACATACAAGATAAATATTTTTATAAATAGCTGTATTTATTTCTCAATTAATAAATCAGGAAACGAAGCGCACTAAAAATCAAGAGCAAACATTTGCAGGCATTTACGGGAAACGTTCATATTCAGTTTGGTACAAATAAAATTACCATAAAATATTATGGTAAAGTGTAGCCGAGCATAAAACCGGGGGCAAACAACTTTTTTGTAACTTATCTCGTTATTCACAAAGATGTGACTTTTATGACGCAAACGGACTTTCTGGTTATTTGTATGCTACAAATATCCCAGATTTGTTCCTATGTTCCGTGCGAATGTTAAGATAAGACTTTTTATGGTGCAGATTTCTATCGCTCGATTTGTTTATGTTATTTCGGGATCGAGTTTTACGCGATCGTAAATAGGTGAGCCTGATTGTTTTGAAGAGACTCTGCGATGGGGGCAGAATAATGATGATGTCGGAGAAATAGAAAGGTTTCGGAAATCGATCAGCATTTTGTTTATCATGGGGTCTTTGTTTACAGTCCTTGTATAGACGTGAAATGAATCAATGACGATATGCGAGACACTTTATTATTTACTTCGTGTTATAGTACCTACTGGCCTTCCCATCGAATGTGTTTGATTCCTGGCTTCAATTGCTTGTATCTTTTCGTATAAAAAAGCTTGAAATTACCCCTGCATCGTGTACAGTACGTCCACAAATATTCAAAACTCACATTCACATAGAACAACTACCTGCAGGCTGTACAAAAAATTTGTTCCACGCGAAACGCAATGCAGCAGTCAATAATTTGACCACTGTGCCAACCCGTGCCATCAATTATCGAATGGAATTTTTATTCAAAATTATAAAATTATAATTTCGGCAGTAGATTTTATAACCTATAATGTATATGAAATGGATTGACCAGATAAAAGCGGCAGGAAATGGCTCATCGTCACTGCACGAATGCACGAGGAAGGCAGCCATCAGAGAGGAGTGGCAAGCTTGCCGTCAACACCTGAAGTCATGACCACGATCACTCTGTCAAGAGTGATACCGATGAAAAAGAAGAAAGTACATTATGTGTTTTAAATTCCCCTTCACCATGGTTGAGCTGTTCGTTTATTTAAACGTTTCACGAAACTCTCGCGGCCATTTCTCCAAAGCAAGTCAAAGGCAAAAAGCAAATAACATAAATGTTTAAAGAAGCGTTTTATTTGATATCGTTTTACTTTGAACAAGTCACTCCAGCATAGAGATTTATAAGGCACTTAATATTATCCGAACATTTTTTGTCTTATTTTAACAAGATAATCTAATATTACGCAAGAAAATGCTCTTTTATTTCAGTAAATGTGATTTATATTTTTTAATGGATCGCTTATGTTTTTAAGGTTCCTGTAAATCCTTCAAACATGAGAATAATTCGGTTTGTAGACGTCACTAACTCTAGGTATTCCTAATTCTTATAGTTAAGTATTATAATTTTAGTAAACTAGTAATATAATTTTGTTTGACATCTTCTGCTGATGGTATTTTTAAGCTAAACTGACTTTAAATTGAGTTCACAGAATAAAAACAAATCAGGTGTCTCCATTACGGGACTCTTGGGGATCGGGGCTCTCAGGGAATAACCCGTTTTTTTTAGTCCCTTCTGTCCTTCAACCCTAGCCAAGTTGATAATCTGCAATCGTTAACGCTAGTCGAAAAGTAATCAAGTGTATGGGAATGACGTCATCTCAACGTGAATTCACGTGGTCGGAACAAACGAATAGAAAATTCGTAGCCAAGTTCACAACGTTCAAAATGAATGAATTTCTACGTTTAACGCTACATCCTTTGATAAACAAACGCTACATTGTAGAACGAGCGGCCGACTCAGGCCCGTCAATATGGCTACCCACTTATCGTTTCCTACAATTGCTGACACGGAAGCGTACGTGCGTTTGGATTGGAGAACAGAATTCGACACGATACGGTTGTAACTTGGCTAGGGGGGCTTATCTCTACTATTTCTAAACTCAACACCTGTCTTGCCATATCCCTTGGCTGTTACCCAGTTACTGGTTAGTGCAAATCAGATTGGCAGTGGCTTCATATATAGTGCTGATACTCATCTGCATCCGATTAAACTGGAAACCAACTCGAATACAGTTGGCTAACATCTGAGCTGATTAATCGAATACCAACTTGTAGCTTACCACATAACATATCATAGTGTCTTAAGACGAAACTACGTATTACCAGTGATGACATATGGGTCTGAAACGTGGTTGCTGACAATGAGTGTCACCAGGAGGATTTAACCTTTCGAATACCGTAATTAGAGACACGATAGAAAGACAATGAGAGAGCGAACGCTGAGGTTCGCTTGGTGTTTAATGAATTAAACAACCCATAGAGTAATGGGAGTGGATACTTGAAGCTTCCTTGCATGATCGCATCAGGAATGAATGTCCGAGCCCAAGTCACCGGCGCCGAGCCTAAGTCGCCTGAGGCGCGTGCGATCCCACACGCGCCTTAAGGAGTTGTCAGCAACCGTAGGGGCCCTGCAGGGTCGTAGCCTACTGAGGCCATGGGTGATGCAAAAGAGATCCCGGAGCCCTGGAACAATGGCAAAGAAGGAACAGGAGTGGATTTTTAGTCAGTCTGACAATATCTTCCGCTCCTCCCAAGAGCGGGGGATGTTATTGGATAATTTTCCAACCTAAGAAAAAAAATCAGGAATTAATGTATTCGCAGGAGAACAAAAGTTGCTGACATAACCCGAAGTAGAGCAGATGGTCGATGGAGCTGGTGATTTCTGGAGTGACGACCGCGCAATGGACGATGTAACGTTGGAAAGCCTCCCACAAGGTGATCTCTGACGGATCTGATGGATGTGAGACGCATAGGTCCGTTCGTTGTGGCAACACTTGGGGAGGTCCACGTCCAGCGATGGATATCTTTCGGCTGAAATGACGATGATGATCATAAGTTTGTCAATATTGAAGTCATTGATGAACAAACATTTTTTCATTAAAAAAAAACAGAAACCCGACTGAAATGGTGATGAAAATGAGATGAATCGAATACCAACTTGCAGCTATTGATTATGAATCCGTACAGACTTTGAAATCAAAAAACCTGGATGCATGTCAGACTCGTCAAGAAAATAAAAACCAAAATATAAAACAATTTGCAGACACACAAACACATACGAGTGAGCAATAAGGACGTGAATTTATTGAAAGAAAGAAAATCCTCCCTAAGCCACAGGACCAGCTGACGTTTATTTCTGCAGCTACCTTTGGTCGCTGTAAGTAATAAAAATGCTGAGAAAGCTAGTCGAGCTGTCACCTCGTTTATATAAACTGTGTAACAATTCACTGAAGTATTAAATTAAATGTATTTCCCCAGACCGGACTGCAGTCACGATGTAAGTAGGTGCAGAAGATTAGCTTGACATAATTGACGAATACGGAAAAACATTTTAAAAAAATAACAGGTAGAAATCAAGAGTTTTTGGAGGTAAACGGAACAGAGTGTAAGTCCTAGAAACTTCCGTAGAAAAGGGAGGAACCTCCGACCAGACGTGTTTTATATCTGGTGGGCAACTGCTCGGCAGATGATTTCAGGCTGATTTATATATTCAAATCCCGAGGAGAATTTAAATTGCACGATGAAGGATTAACATGGACAGTAAAAGTAAACAAACAAGGAAAATGTAATTATGTATTATATCCACGCAAAATAGCACCTTTGACAAAATGCTGGAAATCATGTTTGATAAACAAACACAACACCAGTTTCCAGCGAAAATCTGGATAAACGATGTTAAAAGATTTATAAAACATATGGCTACAAACAGATCATGCAGACACACTTCTCGTACGTGTGAATGGATACTTACTTTAGTACCTAATTTGCTTTATATTCCAGTAGTAGGAAAGTAACTTTGTATGCTTAGCACACAGATATATATATATATAACGTAAGGACAAATAAACTTAAATTTAAATCAATAACTTGCTAGAATTGCAATGGTAATAAATGAGAACAATAACTTGGAGGAGTGCTATCTCTAACGGTGGATGTCTTTCGGTTTCGAGCGCGTCGAGTAGTACGTAGTACGTACGCCTGTTTTCACTTTTTGTATAGAGTTGGACTTCTGTTTCAATGTACACCTATATTTTATAATGCTGCTTATCTCCCGAAGGCTTAAACTCATTCCGCTTAGCACGTTTTATACTCCACTACGTTTATCTATTAATTTCTGAACTGCAATCCATTACGTCTAAATGAAGTATTAATCAACTTGTTATTGTGGGTTTACTATTTCTCATCAATCTGCCGCATTCACAAATTGCTCTCAATCAAATCTTTTAAGAATTTTTCTTTTTCACCACTTTTTTTTTCTAAATGTGTTATCATTAATTGTTGTCTCTCGCTATGTATGGAGCGACGAGGATTATCAGATTAAAACTCATCCGTGTTCTTTTAGTTTTCCTGTGAGTTCCAGGACTGTCTTTCTCTAATACTTTCTAACAATCCTGCATTCATCATGAAATTAAGTTCGGCTTCTAATCTGTCTAAATGCAGCTGAATACTAGTTTTATTTTACATGTTTTTAAGCTATTGCATAGCTTCTATCGCGGGCCTTGAGCGTGGAGACCGAATCCAGAAATTCCGTAACGAAAATAACCTAACACCCCCACTCATTTGTTTTTGAGCGTGGTGACCGATAAGAAAACAAATGAGTGAACAGTCAATCAAAATTCAATTCAATATGTGAAAGTGTAACTTCAATTAATATCAAAGAAAAAAAAAACAAAGGAAAAAAATACTGCATAAATAAAATAAATAAATAATTATAATTGCTTAAGTTGATAAAAATGCTATGCAATAGCTTTACTGCGGCAGTCCCCGAGTGCCACACGTCTTTTTTTTAAGATATAATATCCTCTAATGACTACTAAAACAATATCTACGAGTACCTATGTTCCTTCAGGTACATTTAGCGTTCTAGGTCCCTGAGTATCCCTTATATTCTTCTCCCCGGGGCTATAGCAAGTCTCTACGGTTTCCTGACATATCTTTGAGGGACGCGTGGAATTCAACGCGCCGTCGACAACTCGGACTCGACCCATAATGTTAGTGAACACTGAGTTACCCATTGATCTTCGTCCAGTGCGTTCCAGGGCAATAGTAGTTTTTTTTTAATAATCCTGCATACATCACGAAATTGGGTTCGGCTTCTAGTCAGTCATTGGGACCGACTAGAAGCCGAACCGCAGCAGAAGCAGCTGAATATCAGTATTATTTTACATGATATGATTATCTAAGTGCTTTTAATATTTAATAATACTAAAACATTTAAGATTTTAAGCATTAGCATTAGCATAGGCGAGTTCAAAGTACTCAAATATCTGCTAGTTAAAACAAAAATTGCCTTCAAAGGTAATAGAATCGTTTTCATTGTACTAAATCAATTAAAATACTGGGAACAATTTATTTTTCGAAAGACTAACAGAAATTGAATTGGTTTGCTAAATTAATTACACGAAGTTCCTGGAAAAGCAATTTACCTTATGCTGATAGTTTTAAGATTTTTGTTCGTTGGTTTTCTGAAACTATTCACTTAACTATACTTCTTTTAAGAGTCGGACTTGCGCACCGAGCGTTCCCGAGAAAAAGTGTCATGACAGACGAACAAAAGGATAACATAGTAATACTATAAAACCGGGTCTGCTGCGCCGTGTTTTCGTGTTTGCTAACAGAATAACATTGTTTGCTAACCGAATAGGGGCGTGACCTAATAGTTTTTGTTTGCCGAGATGAATGGGTAACAATATGTTTTAATAACAAGTTTTGTTAGAAAATTGACGCAGCGGACCCGGCTTTAGGATTAAAAATCATAAACATTAACTTTCGGAATGTAAAGTTATTTGGCCTTTTTGAATGTTTTTTTCTTCCATTGATGTCGGTTATATTTTTTTAATTATATTACAGAAAATACAAAACACAAAGAAACCAATAAATACGTTATTTAAATAAAAACCTTTAATATAAAATTTATTAGAACTTATAATTCCAAGGCAATCCAAAGATATCTCACTTCAAAGCAACCCGTTTTAAAAAACGGCGATTTCATAGGTAAAGACGTATTATTATTGATAGGCTTACGTTTGACCACTATCTCACTTGATTTTTGTGAAATGTATTTTATTTAACACATTAAATCTGTGGTATAGTTAGATACCTGTACCCTATCCAAGTTGCTAATCTGCAATCGTTAACGCTAGTAGACAGCTTTAAATGTACGAGAATGACGCCATTTCAGCGCTCAGTCACGTGGTCAGAACCAAAGAATCAACAAGTCAACTCGAAGCGTTCGACGCAAGCGAAACGGTTGAAACTTGGCTAGCAATAGAATATAATTATAACAAGTTTGTCTGTCTTCGAAGAGTTCCCTTTTATTTCCCAAAATTTCATTACTTTCCGGTTTTGTTGACAAAAGTCAAAAAAACAATCCAAAAAAATGTACCCAATAAATGATATTTATTGGGTACATTTTTTGGATTGTTCCCAGTATTCAGTGAAACATTGCTAACGCAAAAAAATAGGAGGTACACGAATTATTATCATGGTACAAGAAGAAAGAAGTCATTGAACAATATATAATTTATTTCTTAATATAAATGGGTAACATCATAATTTGTACACACACTAACAATAAATGCTAATTATAGATAGACCCAATAATTAATACCCTGACTTCTAAACTGGGTTTATGTAGGTACCATTATATCAGAAGATAGTGCACCTTCGAAATTTGAGTACCTATATAATTATACTGTTACGTGTACCTAGATAGGACACAAGTATGTATTCAACATATCAAGTTCAAGAGAAATAATCTATTTCTATTTAATTAAAAATTAGTCCCTTAGTCACGCTATCACGCGTGAACGGCAGGACCGATTTCGCTAATAATTTTTTTGTTATGTTCGTTATTGTGAGGAGAAGGTTCTTATGGAAAAAAAAAGAAAATTAGAATAGTGTATGGTAGAGTAGAGTAGGGTAGTGTAGGGTAGAGTAAAGTAGAGTAGAATAGGATAGAATAGGGTAGTTTAGAGTAGGTAGAGTAGGGTAGAGTAGGGTAGAGTAGGGTAGAGTAGGGTAGAGTGGGGTAGAGTGGGGTAGAGTGAGGTAGAGCAGGGTAGAGCAGGGTAGAGCAGGGTAGAGCAGGGTAGAGCAGGGTAGAGCAGGGTAGAGCAGTGTAGAGCAGGGTAGAGTAGGGTAGAGTAGAGCAGGTAAAACGGAACGCACGGCAGCGGCGGAGCGGACGGCAGGTAGTGGTAAGGTGGAGCAGGGAAGAGCAGGAGCGAAGCCGCGCGGGCAAAACGCACTGACTAATCACGAAATCTTAGAAACTAGTCTAATCATAGAAACTAACTACGAACTTAAAGTTTGGTAGGTAGCTTCGTTATAGGGTGTAGACATCCGTTGAGAACGGATTTCACGAAACTCTACCCCTAAAGGAGTAAAACCGGGGTCCATAGTTTGTATGGAGAACCCAAAATTTACGTGGGCAAAGCCGTAGCCGCCTAGTAAGGAATTAAAAAAAGATAATAACCATTAAAATTCCAACAATAAAATCAGTATTTCTTCAGAATATCTTTATCTACGTTCTAAAGAGTACTTTAGCGATTTCCGTAGACCGGCTTCAAAATCAGTCAACCAGAAAATGGCAGGCAAAATGCAAAACTACATGAGAAGACCGATTCATCGTCAGTATGTTAAGATTGACACGCACTCTCGCTTCACCCTTTCACCTCAAAAAAAAGGGTGGTCTGTTATAACATATTTACTGGATGTAATTGAATTGGTAGTATTTAGTAGTTGTAGTGGATTCTAGTAGCAATTAATAGAGGGCGTCCAGGGAAATACATCTACCTACCTACCTTATTTTATTCTGTCTCCTATAAAATTATAGTCACACGAGACATTTTAACTTTATCTCAGAATCACGGCCGTTGTTGTTGCCACTTACATTTTTTTAAAGCGTAGTTTTACTTCTCCCGCTCTAAGATGAAACAGAAGGGCGTGTCAGACTTTTACTGACTAAAACTCAGTTGTGTCTTTAGCATTTCAGGTGAGTTGCCTGTTTCAGGCGCGGCCTGCACCCGCGTCTCCAAAGTGGACCCTCTAAATAAGTTTTTACGCTTAAGGACATTATTAAATGGACAGAACTTTCGTACCCACTTAGGCGGCAGTGCGCGCATCTGTGCATTTCATTGCGGCTAGCTGCGCCTAGATTGTGCGCAGCTTTTGACCTTTAAAAATCCATTTTATTTGCGTAATATTGATTGATTTACATATGCTATGTTCACATTGAAGAATATTTAACGACCAATTTTTATGTATAAAAATATTTCTAAAGATCCAAGCCGTTTCGAAGGAGTAAAGAAAAGTTGCGAAACTGCTAAAAAAAATTTTAGACAAAAGTATCAACCGCACGAAAAAATCAAATGTTGATAATGTTGTTCATGAAGGTATAATAAACATATATTTTTTTCAAACCTATTAACCTGACCGTTACCAAGCAGTAGGCTTCAGAAAGTCACTGTTTTATGGCACTTTTCGGGCGCTTGGACCTTAACCTCGCCGCACCACCTTCTCCGCAGTTACGTTTGCAGTCTGGCTGAGCACTAACTATCTCTTGCGATGTTCTTCCTAATAAAGTTTGACATGTCTAGAAAAGGGTGACTACTGAGACAAAAAGAAAGAAAATATTTTCTTGCGCTGACAAAATAACATGAAATATTATTTAGTGATCAGATTTCCCAAAGGCCACAATATTTCTCGAATCCAGCCACATCTAAACACGATTCACGTAACAGATAAAAATAAATGAGATAAGTATGTAAATAAAAATCTCTGCCTGAAATTGGACGTATTTTACCGTGGCTCAGTCAAGTATCCGTGTTATAGCCAATTGATGCTAATCCAATTGCCCATAGAGGAAATTTAACTGAATCTCAACGCCAATCAAACAGAATTTATGGGAGCTGCGTTCGCGGCGGTTTGAAGGCCGTGAACCAATTAAATTAATAAAATTTAAAATATATTTTTCCAAGAGCTTATAATTACCGACCACTGGTGAACCGATGACCTTGAGGGTCGTGGAAATCCGATGCATGCGGGACGCTTAGAACTGGTCATCGTGGCGACACTTGGGGAAGGTCTTTGTCCAGACCAGCATTGGACGTCTTCTGGCTGAATAATGATGAGTAAATAAAACAACTGGCGACCCCATAATCTTATGCAAAATTATGGCAATAAAATTACTCCTTTAAAAATACGATCTAAATAAATAGTTAAAGGTAATGACAGATTACGGTGTAACAATTCACTCACGTTTTACTCCTCATAACGTTATAATAATAAAAGGTAGTTTTAAGTGCCTCATTCTTATGACGGTATTTTTATGACTGTAGGCTGCTTTATCTGATTCTTATGACTGTATTTTAACAAAATGCCTCAATTACCATCTTGATAATTGCCCAGAAAATAGATCAAGTTGATTATAAGAATTGACTAATTTAAATTCATTTATTACTAGCTGCTGCCCGCGACGTCGTCTGCGTGAAGCCTCTACAGCACTAAAAATACCTAAGGTTCCAGTGTCGCTATAGCATTATAAATAAACAACTTTTAAAATAGCATTATAATATAAGTTTTTTTCGCAAACAAAGCTAGTGAAGAGAGTTATATGGGAATGTTGCTGAGTTCAGTCATAAGATGTGACTGAAGGAAATAGAGAAAATAATGCAGGAATACATTCCAGGACACAAAAGAGTAAAAATACGTATAAAGGTATCATACCTTACAAGACTTCCCTATAAACTACGTTGGTAGTTATACTGCCAGGAGCCCAAATGTAAAGAGAATCAGGACTGGTGACGCGGAAGCAAGCGACGTACAGTTGCCCGTGTGAGAAGCAACTCGTCCTGAGGTCGACACCCGCTGCCATCAGTGTCTGCCCCTGCGACTTATTGATGGTCATCGCGAAGCAAACACACACGGGGAACTGTACGCGCTTGAATTGGAACGGGAAGTTATGGGGTATGAGTGGAATGCGTGGTATAAATACTGCCTCGCTGACGCCACAACCCGTAAGAATTTCCACCTCAATGGTGTGTCTGTGTGGAGCGAGATGACTTTAAGGCGGGTCCCGTCACAACTTCGAAGCATAATCGGGACACCGACCTTCAGCTTGATGGTATGCGCCGGAAGTCCACTTGCTGACAGGGAGTTCAGAAATTCCACGGAATAACGTGTGGCATCATCTTGCTCGACAACAGTGTTTATCGAGGTGTAGAACACTTCATTCTTCTCAATTTCCGAGAGAATGCATTCGTTAATTGCTGCAGCCTGATCATTTTTGGGCGTCAAAATGGCCCGCTCACACACCCAAGAATTCTGTTGGTGCGGTATACGACTGATGTCCCCGTACACACAGTGAATGAGTTTTTTTAAGCTGTATACCACTCTACCGAGAGACTCTGGAAGCACCACCTGTCCACCTCTCTCTTCTGGTAGAGTGCCTTAGCCAAGACTTAGAAGGACATCGGAGAATTCTTGAGGACGTGCCTTGCCGCCAAGCCGAGTTCTCATATTAATGGTCAAGCGCAGTGTACGAACTCGTGACCACAACGAAGATCGTTTCGACGAAGCATACACCTCGTAAGCCCTCGATCCCCGTGTCACCTCGGGAAGTGTTTGCCGGAAATCGCCACTGAACAGAACTGTGACACCATCCATCAAATGTTAGTTCCTGCAGATGTCCTGCAGGGTTCTGTTCACGACCTCAACTGCCTTCCTATTGGCCATCGTACACTCACACACAATCCTTGAGCACGTGTCCCTTATCACTGTTACGTGACACACCACAAACAGGCGTTTTGGCGCTCTCTAAATCGATGGGAATTTTTAACATGGCATGTGCCATCTTGCCTTCCGGAAGCAGTGTGGCAGCGATTTCCGACGACGCTACAGCAATAGCAATTTTGCCATGGCTCCTGACCTCTGCAAGTATGCCAGTGGTAACAAATGTTTTTCCTGTTCCACCAGGAGCATCCAAGAAAAACCATTTTACCCTGGTTTTGCCCAACGCTTTCAAGGACGGTGTCATAAATTTGGTTTTGCTCTCAAGAGAACAAAGCGACATGGTAGTTTTGTATGCTGGTTATTTCGCCCGGATCGTAATTTGTAGCGTTATACTCCCGATTTCCACGGTCTTGATGTGGTGATGATTGGAGAGCTGGTAACCCATATTCGATCAGTGGATTGCCGCCGATAGAAATGACATCTTGAAGTGAACTGAGACAGGTGTTCAGCACGCGTTCATCAGTTACTTCGACTTCGTCTACAGTAGCACGCCTCAAAGTTCGTAGAAAATCTTCAGACAGATGATGGCGATACTTCTCCCACAAAGCTACCGGATTCGCGACTCCACAAAACACCAAGATGACGGCAAGCAGACGACGCATGTGGCTGGGACTGTCACTGACGCTTGCTTCCGCGAGGGTGTCGTCCCTATTAGGCAAAAGGCTGTGCAGTAAGTGGAATACTCCACGCCATAAAATGTCCTCAGAAAGGCGAAAGACGTTGGGCCTGGGACAGTGTGATGTAACAACCGCAGAAAATAGCATTCGCCACTATTCGGGTGCACGGTATAAACCCTACCGAATGCGGTGTCCTTGAAAATTCCCGGAAAACCTTTCACAGCACCTCCTCGTCGATGTCGGTTGAATACACCCCTTTGCTTGTCGTACGTGTAATATGAAGGCACCACATTGGGCACGCCACAATCATGGCGGTAAGTCCCCTCTTTGAGGCGTGGCTGGAAAGACCTCACGGCGTCCTTACCTTCCGCATGACGCAGGTACTCACCGGACATGGTTCGTTCGGGAGATTCCTGCACTCGATTCATGCGGAAGTGACGCCCGGGTGTCGCCACTGTGCGGAACGACCGGAGGACACGGTGGAGCACACAGTCGAGGTGTGCCCTGCTTGAGCGGAGCATCGCCGTGCCCTCGTGGGGGCGATCGGCGACGGAGACCTCTCGCGCCGGGCCTTGGTTGAGACCCAGACGGGTTGAAGCCTACTGGGGCCAGGGTTATCCGAAAGGGCGCTCGAGCCCCGGTATGAAGGCTAGAAGGAACGGGGTGGGTCTTTTAGTCAGTAAGAGTCTGACACTATCTTCCGCTCCGCCCAAGGGAGGGGGATGTCAATGCATGATTTTTTCCACCATAAAAAAATGGCGCCACGTCTTACGTAAGGGATTTCGCAAACTGGTCGACTTCACAGAGTCTGAGAAATGCCACCATGTAATACCTAACACTGCATTTTTTTTAAATTGTCTTCCTCAACTCTGCTCAAGATTTTGGAACTTGAATTTGTCAAAACGAACTATAATATGAAGAAAATGCACATTTACCATCTATGAATTTTAAGAATAACTAACTACTAACCTCGCCAACATGATCAAATTTAAATGATTAATTTCCAAAAACTGTTAACATATAACTTGATTTGATTTTGATGAAATCTCATAGATGGCGCTGCTTTAAAATTGTGTTTATACTACTAATATTCATTAAACTATGTTTCTCAGCCCAAGTTACTTTAATGGCGTAGTTTTTATAGTGTAAAGCTAGATAATAGCATAAATTACTCAAAAACAACATTTAAATTTGCTTCCTTATATTACACGCTGTCACAGAATGCGTAAGAAAAATAAAGATTCACAGCTCCTCCCCCGTAGTCGATAGCGTGATAATATGTAGCCTATATGTTGACCCGACCTCTTAGTAATATTCATGCAAAATTTGAAGTAAATCCATGCAGTACTTTTTGAGTTTATCCCGGACATACATACAGACAAACAGACAAACAGACAAACAGACAAACAGACAAAAATTCTAAAAACTATATTTTTGGCTTCGGTATCGATTGTAGATCACGCCCCAAGTATTCTTTTAAAAAAATATTCAATGTACAGTTTTGACTTTCCTACGATTTTATTATATGTATAGATTTTGTCACAATAAGGGACAATGGTCTTACATAAAATGTTTGGTCCAGCCCATGTGCCACCCAAAGGCATAAAAAATAGTGTTGCTAATGTAAAACAAAATTGAATTAATTGTAGAACTACAAAATCTACAAAAGTACAAAGTCAGCAATATAATTATATGATTATGTAATTGTCTAAATCAAATTTATTTTAATAGTACAAAATGTCTTAAAAAACTTACAATAACAATAAAGATTATGAGAGATGAGGAACTCGTGGCTCAAATGATAACAGCTGCACAGGCTGGTCTTCAAGGCAAGCAAATCGTGATGAAAGCGTCCTTTGGATGGGTGACCATTCTAGTGTAACGTCGTTCCTCCGTGCCATGGGTATACTGTCAAGCCAGTACTGTCTTTGTAGTTTTTTGACAGCCATTACGAAAAGTTAGAAGCCTAGAAATCCAGGATCACACCAGTTTTTCTAAGGGGTTTTGTGTTACCTGGTAACCGAGGTAGGAAGATCAGATAGGTAGTCACTTCATGTAAAATACTTACTGGTGTTTGTATGTGTTCTAGTGTGAAGAATTAGGAGCTTTTCAAGGAACTATCCAATTTTATTACTTTAGACGTTTATTTAGATTTTACATAGAGATTTACTTCATACGAGTGAAGACTGATGATGGTGAATCGACAACCATCATATATTCTTCGCGACGACAAATCTGCACAGCTCTGGCTCCTCCTCAGCGGTTTCTGTATGGTGATTTCTCGGTCCCTCATCTTCCGTCCAAACCCCATCTAGGGTGCTACGCGCTGCCAGTTCCTCGCCAGATTGCATTAATAACTGGTATTCAGCACTTAGACTGGAAGCCGTACAGTGGAAAAACGTTAGGCAGATAATTATATCTGCCTAACGTTTTCCCACTGTACGGCTATTAAGCTATGAGAATTCGCATCAGATATTTGTATCTACTCTTTTATACATTTAAGATGCTTTCACCTTCACCCGACAACATAAGGCAAGGATCACTCAGTACTTAACCTCATCAATAAAAAAACTGGCCAAGTATGAGTCGGTTTTACACACGAAGAGTTCCGTACTACAATATTAAAATCGGGTTAAAAATGCCAAGAATTCCGTTTAATTTTTATATTTATTTTAGTTTTTGTGTTAGTAAAAATCTGCACCTGCTATATATAATCCGTGCTCTACTTTTTAGTATGACCTATGTGACATCTCTAACGTACATTCTTTACTCTGTGAACATTACTAAGAAACAGTATTATTATGCTTTTCTAGTTCAATAACCAGTAATATTTTTTGTTTAATATATCAATTTTATAATTTTTTGTTGTGGCGGCAATAGAAATACACATTTTGTAAAAATTTCAACTATCTACCTCTAACAGTTTATGCCTCATAAGGGCTGTAAAATACAGCCCGCTGACAGATGAGCAGACTCCAGGAGAGGTAATGAGCCATAATCCACAACGAGAACATACTGCAGATTGATAGATGTTACATGTTTTCGAATTTTTGATTCTAGCACATGCCGATTTCCTTATTATATTTTCCTTTACCATTTTAAGAGCACTAAGTAACCTTTCGGTTACGGAACCCCAAAAAGATAGTTTTCCAATACGTCTGTCGAACGCACTAACTAGCGAGGCCACGCCCCCAAACCAATCAAGTTTGCAACTAATCTACGGTCCATGCTATAAATGTGTTCTAGAAAATAAATACCTTTTATATTTTCTAATTAACTTTCAGTGTGGTCAATAAATCTTTCGTTTCAGTTTCTTTTTTCGAGAAACTTTCAGAATTATCTCGAAAGAGTCATAAATCAGGATTTAATATATGGATATGAATGTGTATACTTTGTTTTATTTTACTTCTCATTACTAATACAATAAAATATATTTAATTATTAACGAATATTTAGGAAAGCAGTGGTGGTCCAATTGTATCTGTACCTGTTGTAGGTTGTGGGTTCAAACCCAAAGAGGCGCATTACTTTGTATTTATTTTAAAAGTAGGTATGGATATAAAAATCATCAACATCATCATCACATCAGCCGAAAGACGCCCACTGTTGGGCATAGGCCTCCCCTAAGCGTCGCCATAACGACTGATCCTGTGCGTCATGCATCCATCGGATTCCCGCAACCCTGACCAGGTCATCGGTCCACCTTGTTGGAGGCCTTCCAACGCTGCGTCTTCCGGTACGTAGTACAATATAAATATAAATGAATGCAATCATAATAATTTATTTATAATAATAATATTCAACAACAATGACACAGTGGCATCTAGTCCCAAACTAAGCAGAGCTTGTGCTATGAGTACTAGACGACTGATAAACATATGTACTTACATATTTCTAAACATACTTACCATAGATAAATAACATCCAGAAACAGAACAAATGATCGTGGTGATCACACAAACATTGATCTTGGGTGGGAATCAAACTCATGACCTCCGGCTAGCAGTCAGGGTCACTAACCACTAGACCGACAGGCCAGTTACTAAACCAACAGCCAGTCCTTAAATCCTTTTACAATGTATGACAATTATTTATAATTGTCATACATTATTAATTATATTATTAGTGTATTGTATGACAAATATTGATACATTTATTTTAAGTCGTTTATTAGAAATAAATGTTTTGATTGGATTTTACTTGTATAAATTGAAATTAAATGTATATCCGCTTAAGTTGAATCAAATCCCTCTTAGAAAATCTCTTTCCCAGAAACTAAATTGTGTCGGACGTACCTATCTAATAAGATTGAGCCAAATATTAATCCGTCAGGATTAGAAAACTTTACCTACTTTAAAATTTACTTACGCAATAAAGTTATATAGTCCAATAGAAGTTTGGGTGAAACAAAAAACATAATTAGGTAAGTTTAGTTTTATTTGCTGTGGGAACATTCGAAACTCAAGAGCAAAGCAGCAAAAAAAAATCTATATAAGGCGCCAGATAAACTTAGAAAAAAGTACATTGACCTTTTCCTAATATATAGGTTTCCTCTAGGTAAGCGCGTTCCATCGTCGACCGCATCGTCGCTTTCCATCAGGTGAGATAGCGGTCAAGCGCGAACCTATCAACAATTAAAAAAAAATATCTAGTATATCGAAGGTACCCGAAAAACCAACTATGAACTGTTTTTCAGAAAAGGTAAAGGATCACGATAGATGTATATTCGAGACAGTTTTATTGAAATTAAGAATGTCAATAAATGTTGGAGAGTCATTGACCGTTATTCCATATTTATTTGGGGCCTACTTTAATCGATAACAGTTCTTTATTTTATTTTTCGACACCCTCTTTCTTGGTAGCCCAGTATTAACGATCACGACTTACGAGTTGCTTGTCGTGGGTTTTTTTTATGGTGGGAAAAATCATCCTATGACAACCACCGCTCTTTGGTAGAGTGGGAGATAGTGTCAGACTCTTACTGACTAAAAGCCCACCCTGTTCCTTCGTTGCCTTTGTACCGGGGCTTGAGATATCTTTCGAATTAACCCTGGCCGTGGCCTGGTCGTGGGTTCAAATCCTGGAAAGTGCTTTATTTTGTGTCATTTATTTCATCACCATTGCTCACAAAAATTTGAAGGAAAACATGCTTGAGAAGGATATCCTTGCGCCAAAAATTCAAAGACATGTGACATCCACCAATCCGCATGGGCCGACATGGTGGACTACGGATCACCTCTGATAGAGAGGAGTCCTGAATCCCAGCTGTGGAAATATTATAAGGCTAATTATGCATTAGCACAATAATAACGAGACAGAATAGGAAGGGCTATGCTTGGAGATTCCTTCCATGATGGGATCAGGAGTGAAGATATCCGCAGGAGAGCCAAGGTCACCGACATGACGCGAAGAATCACCAAACTAAACTCTCAATAGACACTTTGCTCGCAAAATAGATGGCCGTTGGGGCCAAAAAGTTCTGGAATGGTGACCACGTACCAGAAGAAGTAGCGTTGAACTTTCTACAAGGTGGACCGATGACCTGGAAAAGTTTACCTGGTCAAGACTGCGTTAACAAACTGAATGACCTGGGGCAAAGGAATACAGTTATTCTGAGATGAGTACTAGGTCATTCTGGAATCAATGGCAACCAAAAAGCCGATAAACTTACAAGGACTGGGGCTCAAGGTCATCAGATAGGACCAGAACCCTTCTGTGATATCTCAAAGAACCAGGCCATGCAGACCCTTAAGGGCAACTACTATTTGGCGATTCAAAAAAGCACTGGTTGGTACAATCAAGACTGCTACACGCCAAATCTCTTATAGAAGGCTACTCACAAAAACGAACTGCCGAGCTTCTTGAGCTTAGCAGGACGAACATCTGTGCGATAGCCTTAACCGGCCACTGCAAACTAAACAGGCACCAATTTCACATGAAACTGAGTGACACTGATGTTTGCCGATACTGCAATCAGGAGAGGGAGACGCCTAAGCACCTTTTGTGTGAATGCGGGCCCTTTATCCACAAACGCACTGTCCACCTGGGCCGACACATTATTCACCCGGAGGAGATTAAAACTCTAAAAGCTAGGAGTATTCTAAATTTTCTGGAAGCCTCTGGGCTAAAAGAGTTACTCTAACAAGGTCAAGATCATTTAGGTCGCAGTGACTACATCCCCTACACTACGGGAGATGCATAGCCCCTTTTCTTCAAAATAATAATAATAAAGGTTTCGGGAATCCGATGGATGCGAGACGCAACAGACCGTTCATTGTAGCGTAACTTGAGAGAGGCCTATGTGTAACAGTGGTCAGCTTTTGGCTGGAATAATGATAACAATGGCACAACAAGCACTTACGTTTACTATTCCGTTTAATTTCGAAAAATTGCAGAGTTCATTGGAATTATCTAGAAAGCGAAGACATAATAACAAAATAATTTGTCAATAACATTTCTTTATAATTTTGGACACGCTCTATTTTCAAAACACCAGCATAGTAATTACTTTCTCGGCTCTTTGAGAACAAGTTCAACTTCCTACTCGAACGAAACGTCGGAACTATCAAGGTAAGTCGACTGCCAAACCACGACAATGTTGTCGGTGGCAGTTAATCTATCGGAAAGCGAGAGATATTTCAGTGAAGGGTCGGACACCCCCGACAGATCGATGTGGGCATCTGTCAATTGAATGCCGCCCATCTCTCTATTAAACCCCTGTGTGTATAAACCCCTGTGTGTATAAACTAGTGGCGAAGTATATGTCCAGTAAACTTTGGTCAGTTTGCCTTGTTAGAAGGTTTTAGACTTTTGTTTACACACCACTAACCTAACCTAACCTAACCTATTGGCTGGTTGAAAGAATAGAATAGAATAGAATATAATAGAATAGAATAAACTTTATTGTACAGCAAAATAGTAACAATATCACAGAAACTTAAATGTATGGGTACAATGGCGGTCTTATCGCTGAAAGCGATGTCTTCCAGGCAACCTTGAGAAGAATAAAATAAATTATCATCAGGTAAAAAATGAGGAGTAGTGTTGGATGAAAGGAAACACGGTATCTACACTTCTACACTAATATAATAAAGATGGAAATGTTTTCTTTTGATTTTTTTTTGGAGGAGGTAGCCTCTGAAAGTACAGATCTGATTGCGATAATTTTTTCACCTATAGAAACCTGCTTTATTCCTGAGTGACATAAGCTATAATTTACGTACGCGGGCGAAGCAGCGGGCAAAAGCTTAGTTTGATATAAAGATATACTAATGAAGAAACAAGTATGTAGAAAGTAACACTCAAAATTAAATGAAAAAGAAATAACAGCGTAATGTCTCACACCTACGCAAAACAGGCCTATTTCAACATAGTGCCTGACAATCTACGTTGCATATACTAAGCGTTTTGCCTCGTCGTTTATATCAGGTACATCGAAGGACTGGAACAATTTGCCTGCAGTGGTCTTCCCGTCCGATTATAATAAATTTAGGTATTTTTAAGGCTGGAATGAAAAAGTTCTTAATAAATTAATGTGCATAGCCATTAACATCAGTGCTTACCGTCAGATAAGATCGCCAAGTCAAGCACTAAGGTAGGCGTCAGATAAACGTAGAATAACGGTCATTGACCCTACTATATTTGTTGACATTCTTAATATAAAAAAAAGGAAATAAAGACATAAAACTGTCTCAAATCGACATGTATCGTGATCCTTTACATGATCTAGTAATGAAAAGCAGTTCGTTGTTTGGTTTTTGGGTACATATTATATTAAGAAAAGATATTAAGGGATATTAAGAAAAGGTCAATGTACTTTATTCCACGGTTCTTCTTCTATAGTTTACATAATTTATTAAAAAAAAAACTACGAGTACGTTGCAGTTACCTGACACTCGGACCAAAAGCTTCGAAATTATTTTCAGATTTCCCATCTCAAAAATAAAAAAGGCGAAAGACGTCTAAACTACTTCAAGCGTCATTCGTGCATTCCCAAACATGAGATACACATATTATAATAACACCCAAACCTGGGACCAATATCTGTAAGACATACAAAATAATATTTGTTCCGTATAGGAATCGAAATCGCGACACGCAGCGTAACAGGCAATCGTTCGACCACTGTGCCAGCCGTGCTATTTATGGAACACGCCTAATTAAATAGTTATTGAGGCTCATTCGTATTGAATAATCAATATTATTATATTAAAATAAACAGTGGGTTCCGCAAATATTTTTACTTTTACTCAAGTTCTTGGAAGACTCAGTTGAGTGATAAGTAAATGGAATAAATTCTTCTACAAACAGAATATAATAAGGTAACTAAATATTTAATATTATATACGCTTCATAAACTATCAGAGATATTTTTCCATTTACTGTTCATTTATTATCTTGAGAGATTGCATACATAAATAGGTAAAGCTCATCAAATTATTCTAATGCTTTAACAAGATTCTCTTTGATCATTACTTTGGAGCCGTTAAACTAAATGTATTTATTCTTGCCTTTAATTTTTTGATATTTTTTTTTTCTATCTCAGTTATAAGGAGGCCTCCTTTTTTGAAGTGTGAAATAATCTGCGCTTCTAAACGGGCGTAATAGGCGTAGGCAAAAAGGCTGCCTGGCTCAAATGGGATTGGGCGGCTCACGTCAGCTGCATGAGCATGGGCTGCTGGAGAAGTGTCGCCACGCGACACTTACGGGTTCCTGTGGAGGGAAACCGTCGTCAAGGCCGCCCTAGAAAGAAGTGGCGAGATGAGGTGTCACGAGAACTGGTTCGAGGCAGTGCGAGAAAAGAATGTAGAAGAATAGAGAAGAAAGACTTGGAGGAGGCTTTTGCCCAGCAGTGGGGGGGACAGTAATGGCTAGAAAAAGAAATCACAAACAATTATGTTCCACCATTTTGGCCGTTGCGCTCAGAGGCCTCCTTACACTCATTTTAGTTTTAAGGAGTTCACGTTTCTAGCTACTAGTTTTTAATTGTTGATTGGGCCACGCTTGGTCACTATTTCACCTACTGGAAAGCGACCATGTGGTCGAAGATTAGAGCACGCTACGGCCAGCCGGAGTCCGCAGTCGTTTAAGAGATTTTCAGATGGTAACGTAATATAGTTTAATCGAATACAGTAAATCTAATTAACACTTAGTACACTGCGTTCGATTACTCGTTGGCAAGTTTTGACTTTTAGATATTATTTATAAAACAAGTCATTATTTTATTATACACAATTGGTATCAGTTTATTTTTTCCCTTTCTTGGGTGTTTGAGTTTGATGATATTGCACTTTTATGAGCAGCGGTCAGGCACCACCAGTAACCCTTTTCTTGAGTCTTATAATGTTACTTTTACGACTTCCGACTGTTTGTATTTTACTGCCTGACCAGCTTTGTAGGAAGTCACGGAAACTGTGTCATGGTTTGTTTACCATTTTATAATACCACTAGCTCCTGCCGGTGACTTCGCCCGCTTCTTCTTCTTTTCGTGTCGAGGCTCTCAAATTATATTTTTTCTGACCAATATTTGGACACCTGTACAGCTTTATTGTTGACCTCGTATAGATCCTGAAAACTGCAGGTGGTTATGCATAGCAAGTGACGCATGTCCTATGCAGAGGCTTCACTCTGGCGTTGTGTTAGAGATATGTCGAGGAAGCCCCATTTGGCCAGATTGTTTTGACAGCGACGAACCTGGGTTCGCATTAGAGATAGGATCAGTTTAGAGATTTCTAAATTGGAGACTTTAGTTCTCGTCTAGGGGCAAAATGTTCCGATGGGGTGACAAAGAGTGAAGGAGTTGGATATTTCTGACACCACAGCGCGCATCATGCAGCTCGTCCCCAGCACGAATGAAACTGAATGCGCCTTTGTATAGTGTTATGTGTATAAAGTTTTAATTAATAAATAAACCCAGAGGACCGCCTAGAGGGCATGGTGGAGCATAAGGTGGTAATCTACCCCTCTACCCCTCTTGGGCAGAACACTAGAGTAGAGCAGAGGCAATCTGTGGCAGCGAACTCTCGTGCCATGATACTGGGCAAAAGAGAATAGTAAGCAGTCGAATTTTTCATACACTGTACCGCTACACTCAAAACAAGAGAAGTATTAGTTGATATCCCAAAAAAAGAACCTCAAGCTTAACAATAGCTCTAGCGATTACTAGCTCTAGCTAGCTCTAGAGAGCAGTGGTGACTTACGAATTGTAGGTCGCGGGTTGAAACACAGCCCGGCGCAGTACTAAAGTTTTTTTTTGTTTTTATGTTTTTTTTGTTTGTAGGAGGTAATCTCTGGAAGTACGGATCTGATTGCCAAGATTTTTTCACCAATAGAAAGCTGCTTTATTCCGTAGTGACATAAGCTATATTTTATGTACACGGGCGAAGCTGCAGGCAAAAGCTAGTATTTTAATAAATAGCACCATTGTTATTTATTTATTTATTGTTCTTTATTATATACTTCATTGTAGGTTTTATTGTAAGGTTACAACCACAAGTACTCCATCTATTTTAAACTCCTACTGTAATTTTATTTATGTTGTACAATAAATAGTTCATTTATGTTTATTGTTTATCAATTTAACTTATTACATACACAACTAAAAACTATAATAACAGTAAATTAAAAAAAACCCTAGGCTAATTACAACTAACTAAAATCAAATTTAAATATGGCGTCAAAAAACTCTTCCACATCGCTGTCGACTGGTAATGTGCCCAAAAGATTGGTGGCATTGCCACGCTGTATGGCAATACTTATCCTCTGTCCGAGGTAAAAGCCAGCCCTTGGGTCATTATTAATGTTATTTGTTTTGCGGAAATCTCAGTCGCAACAATCAGAAGGTTTCCAGTAAATACAACTTACAGACTTAGAAGCGCTGGTTGCATTCTATTCTCACGAAGCTTAGTGAACATGCATTTTCCTACGTACCTATAAATTCTTTCCTCATTTTATCGAAAGGTCATTTATTTGCCTTCTATTGGAAAACGTGCGCCGTAGCCACTTAGCCTAGTCTCACACAAACCAGTATTCTAAAATTAACCTACTTCTACTACTTATAATTTCTTTGTTTGTAAAAAAACTATATTAATTTTTTTTTTTGTGACCAATTCAGTATTTCATATCGAAAGTTCATATTTATAATTTTAAACCCTTTTTGGGGTGGTTTTCATCGAATTACTTTCGGCATTCTAGGGTAGAGCGAAAAAGGGCGTCAGATTTTTATTGGCTAAAACTCATCTGTGCCCTTCAGTTTCAGTTTTCGTATCAGGGCCATGATAACTTTTTCAAATCCGCAACCCTTTAAATGAATCTATGTACTTTCTTATAAAAATGTATTTTAGACGTAAGTAATTATTTTCGGTACCTACATAAACATGTACAAAAATTGGTGATGATGATGTTAGCAATAGGGCTTTCAAATACCGGATTTTTTCAATACCGGTATCAATACCGGTATTAGAATTTTTAATACCGTGATCACGTGATCACGGTATTGAACTCAAGGTTTCTTTTTTAAACTAGTGCTTGACTAAGCCCTGTCTCATAGGAACTTTAATTAGGAAATTAATAAAATCATTTAAATATTTTAGTTTTCGAATCATTGTTTATTCTCTCTTAACCGTTCTAATAAAGCTCTAGTAAGTAGATTAAAATCATAGATCTGCGTAAGGTTTACGCTTACTTGACGCTGTAATTTTTTTACGACATTTCTAATAAGGTTAAGACGCAGTTCTAAGGTTCAAGTAAGCATGGCGCTGCCGTACCTCTAGTTTACTGGCTGATACATTCGATGCGGGTACCTATAC
Source organism: Mythimna albipuncta (assembly GCA_929112965.1). Classification (NCBI taxonomy): domain Eukaryota; kingdom Metazoa; phylum Arthropoda; class Insecta; order Lepidoptera; family Noctuidae; genus Mythimna; species Mythimna albipuncta. The sequence continues at coordinate 9,610,344 of OV815973.1, forward strand.
TGCCCTTAGAGGTCAGCAAGCGTCAAGACTCGTGTCTTTCTTATTATTATATTAATATCTCACATGTAATTGTTGTACCAAACTACCAATTAAATGTATAATTTTGAATTGTTTCTTTGAACACGAAAGTAGTTAATAAGTACTAATTAGGCTAAATTAATTTTGAAGTTAAAAAAGAATGCCAGAAACCGCAAAAATATTAAATTTTTACTTTTTAACTGTAGATCTAACGGATAACGTGATTCGTTAAAGTAAATATGATATTAAACAAAGTGGAAAATGACACAATTTTAGATGCTTCAATTTGTTGTGAATTCGTAATTCGTCATTAGTTTTTTACAAAAAAAAAAAAACGATCGCGTGATTCGTTGAGAATTGTGTTAAACCCCATAAAATACAAGTATTAATATTATGTACCATGTTGTTCGTCAAGATTACAAACTTATCAAAAATACGCAATGACCAAGTTCACATGCACGTGTTACCCGGGCGCCTTTGCGATACTGACTAACAAAACAATAACGTCGTAGGGCCCATTACACTACGCGTTATTTAGACCATTTTAGTCTATGGTTCGACGTATCGCGAGAGTTGGCGCTTAATACAAGTGTGATAATTATATTACATCGTAATTTATATTATATAATACAACTTCTTACTACTTATTACAACAAAACACAATAATATATATTAAAGACTGTAATACCGTAATCACGGTATTGGCTCGTCAATACCGTGATTGAAAAAAGACGAAAATATATCCGTGATCACGGTATTACGGGATCCCGTAATACCGGTATTGAAAGCCCTAGTTAGCAAGCCTTCATACCGGAGCTCGAGTTCCGTTTCGCATAACCTTGGCCCCAGTAGGCTTCGACACGCCTTTTTTTTTAAGGTGGGAAAAAATCATGCGTTGACATCCCCCGCTCTTGGGCGGAGCGGGAGATAGTGTCAGACTCTTACTGACTAAAAGATCCATCCCGTTCCTTCTAGCCTTCAGACCGGGGTTCAAACGCCCTTTCGGATAACCCTGGCCCCAGTAGGCTCTGAGCCAGCTGGGTCCCTGCTGTTGCTGAGAACTCCTTGAGTCGCGCGGAAACACTGCGCGCCGTCGACGACTTGGGCTTGGTCCGGACAGTTACCGGACGGTCGGACAATGATCTCACCAAACTGGAAAAAAAGAAGAATAATTGTACTTATAGTACTTACAGAATTATAACTTCTCTTTTCTATTTTTAACCCGTAATAAAAATCATAGTAGCACCTGCAACCAGCGCGTCTGAGTTCACCAGCGAGAAGCGATCCCAAACGACGCCTCCGTACCAATGCATTTTTAAAATTAAACGCCTCTCTCGTTATAAATCCGTTTCCATTAGATTGATGTCGGCCATTATTTCCCGGGCCTTATAAACATATCTACCATTTTTATGACATAATATTAGGTAGGGTTTGGGATTAGTCGAATCCCAAACCCTACCTATACGTATTATAGACTCTATCGTAGAATGACGAACTTGAACAGAACTTTTTAAACTACGTAATTAAATAGGTAGTGGATAGATATATAGATGTATTCTTTATTGTACACCAAAAATAAAAGTTACATCAGGAACTTAAAATTAATAGGGTGTCACAATGGGCGGTCTTATCGGTAAAAGCGATTTTTTACAGACAACCTTTGGATGGATTTGACAGAGAAGGAGAAAAAAGATACGCAGGTAGTTGTGAATGTAAAAATAGTGTAACACTGACTATTAAGCTAAGTAAGAATATTTGTGTTGCAGTAGCCAGTGACTTCTAACATTTGACTTTCAATTCTGCGGTTTCACCCACGCCTTGTTTAATGCTCCGCTCTTATTGGTCAAATCGTAAATTTACTACAAATTATATCCTATAGCTTTCTTCGATACGTTTGCAATTTAAGTTTTATTTTTGGTATTTCATTTTTATTACAATTTTCATTTCTGTTAAGAAATGAAAATAATATTAAAATGTTTCATTATCATCAAGTAAATAAATAAATTCGCTTTCGAACACTAAAAAATGTTACAAATCATATCAACTTAAGAAAAACGCGTTCAAACAAGCTTGTCTCTAGAAGAATTAGTCTTACTTAAAGTTTAGTTTGTTATTAGGATAGCAAGACATGATTAAACAAAATCAAATTAACGTTAAAAATAAAAACAAAAGTAGGCGTTTGATAATAATGTTTTGGAATGAAAACAAAGAGTGATTAACGTTTTTCCAATAATTCTTCTAAACCTTTCATCGAAATTCGTACCATGTGGTTATAGCCAATACGTGTTTACCGTCGACAACCATTTATCAGAAAATATCGTTGTTATAGGACTCATCAATCAGCTGCTATTGATTTTGATTGAATTGATTTCGTAGAAGTTGATTTGTCACTAAATACAATATCGTTTTTTCACACCATTAGTTGAGTGCATAAAATACATAATATTATAATGAAAGAAACGCTGTCAATTTTTTTTTCTGATTCTGTGCGTGATCGTGGTTTGTTGACATTTCTTTGATACACTGACGGCTACCCATTGCTCGTATAGTATTTTGAACGAATCAATACAGTAGTTTTATAATTTATAACGTAACATAGGAACGAAAATTCAATATCCCACGAGTATTAAGGTTATCTACGCGAATTAAATTAACTAGTATGTTGATAGTTTTTTTGAGACATTTTCACAAAATATAGAATTCAATATTTTTGGGATGTCACTTTGCTTAAGTGTTTGGAGATAGCCCAATCCATCAATGTACGGAGACAATCACTAATCTGCTTGCAATGCACTCACGGGATATTGCATTGAGTATTATCGTGATTTATTGGAGTGGCCTATACCCAGCTGAGAATGAAAAAAGCCACTAGTACCTACAATAGATGATTTAGACTCCATAGATTCCTAAATTACTACTTTTGCCCGGCTTCCATACAACAACATACAGTCCTACAACATGTAGTATATATACATAGTATGTATAATTATATATTAGACTTAAATATATTTTACTTAATTATATAATAGACTTATTTTGATTACATTGTGTGCTGGATCTTACCCTCAAATAAGTTCTCTCTCTGTAACTCAAAGGTTTGCTGGGAGAAAACTCATTGCTGAGTTAAGGCTTATAGTCCCTTGAACCATTTGGCCAAAATTAAGTGGATGCACCTCTCGCACCGGCCTAGGCACGTACGCAAATCTGTGCATTTATTTGCGGCCAGCAGCGCCCGGAAAGCGCTTTAAATCCATTTTCTTTGCAAAATATTCATTGATTTATATATGCAATGTTCACTGAGAAGAATATTTAACCACCAATTTTTATTTGTAAAAATGTTTCTAAAGATCCAAGCCGTTTCGAAGGAGTAGGAAAAAGTTGCGAAATTGCTAAATATTTTTTTTTTTTTGACAAAATTATTAATAGTACGAAAAAATCAAATGTTGATAATGTTGTTCATTAATCTATATCTATATCTATACTTATAATAAAACTGTAGAGAGGTCAATTCTGTACATTGAATATATATTCAAAATTAATATTAGAGGATGACTGGTGATCGATACTGATGCCAAAAATGCAATCAGGAAAATTTTTGTCTGTCTGTCTGTCTGTCTGTCTGTATGTGCACGCATGGGTCAAAAACTACTGAAGGGATTTTAACTAAACTTGGTACGATTGTGGTCCATACTCCTGGGCAGGTTATAGGCTATATAACATAACGCTAAGATACATAGGAGCTAAGAAGGGACGATAAATTTGAAGCAAGTCGGATGAAAATGCGCTTTCGAGCTCTTATCCTCGCATACGTTGATCATACACCAAAAGTATGTATTACAAAGATGATGGTCTCTAATATCTATATCTATATACTTATAATAAAACTGTAGAGAGGTCAATTCTGTACATTGAATATATATTCAAAATTAATATTAGAGGATGACTGGTGATCGATACTGATGCCAAAAATGCAATCAGGAAAATTTTTGTCTGTCTGTCTGTCTGTCTGTCTGTCTGTCTGTATGTGCACGCATGGGTCAAAAACTACTGAAGGGATTTTAACTAAACTTGGTACGATTGTGGTCCATACTCCTGGGCAGGTTATAGGCTATATAACATAACGCTAAGATACATAGGAGCTAAGAAGGGACGATAAATTTGAAGCAAGTCGGATGAAAATGCGCTTTCGAGCTCTTATCCTCGCATACGTTGATCATACACCAAAAGTATGTATTACAAAGATGATGGTCTCTAATAGATCTACAAAAAAGTCCTGAATAGTATATATCTATCTTTTATAAATTAGCCACAATAACGTGTTTAATCGTTATGCATTTCTTCAATAATAAAATCGTACATATAATAAAATCGTAGAAAAGTCAAAACTGTACATTGAATATTTTTTTAAAAGGAAATTTGGGGCGTAATCTACAATCGATATCGAAGCCAAAAATATAGTTTTTAGAATTTTTATCTGTTTGTCTGTATGTATGTCCGGGCTAAACTCAAAAACTACTACACGGATTTACTTCAAATTTTGCGTGAATATTACTAAGAAGTCGGGACAACATATAGGCTACATATTATCACGCTATCACCTACGGAGGAGGAGCTATGTATCTTATTTTTCTTACGTATTCTGTGACAGCGTGTAATCTAACGACGCATATTTAAATGTGGTTTTTGAGTAAGTCATACTATTATCTAGCTTTACACTGTTAAAACTTCGCCATTTAAGTAACTTGGGAAGAGAAACATAATTTAATGAATGTTAGTAGTATAAAGACAATTTTGATGCAGCGCCATCTATGAGATTTCATAAAAATTAAATCAAGTTACATTTTAACAGTTTTTGGAAGTTAATAATATAAATTTGATCATGTTGGCGAGGTTAGTAGTTAGTTATTCTTAAAATTCATAGATGGTAATGTGCATTTTCTTCATACTATAGTTCGTTTTGACAAATTCAAGTTCCAACAAAACCCTCAAAATCTTGAGCAGAGTTGAGGAAGACAATTAAAAAAAATGCGGAGTTAAATATTACATGGTGGCATTTTTAGGCTCTGTGAAGTCGACCAGTTTGCAAGATCCCTTACGTATGACAAGGTGCCTTCAACCGACGTGTATTTAACCGACGTCGACGAGGAGGTGCTGTGGAAGGTTGTCCGGGAATTTTCAAGGACACCGCGTTGGGTAGGGTTTATACCGTGCATCCGAATAATGGCGAATGCTATTTTCTGCGGTTTTTACTTCACACTGTCCCAGGCCCAACTTCTTTCGCCTTTCTGATGACATTTGATGGCGTGGAGTATCCCACTTACCGCGCAGTCTTTTGCCTAATTGGGACGACACCCTCGCGGAGTCCCAGCCACATGCGTCATCTGTTTGCCGTCATCTTGGTGTTTTGTGGAGTCACGAACCCGGTAGCTTTGTGAGAGAAGTATACCCATCATCTGTCTGAAGATTTTCCACGAGCTTTGAGGCGTGCTACTGGAGACGAAGTCAAAGTAACTGATGAACGAGTGCTGAACACCTGTCTCAGTTCACTTCAAGATGTGGTCATTTCTATCGGCGGCAATCCACTGATCGAATATAGGTTACCAACTCCCCAATCATCACCACGTCAAGACCGTGGAAATCTCGAGTATAACGCTGAGACAATTTACGATCCGGGCGAAATGAACACCATACGAAATTTCCATGTCGCTTTGTTCTCTTAAAAGCAAAAACAAATTTATGACACCGTCTTTGAAAGCGTTGGGCAAAACCAGAGTAAAATGTTTTTCTTGGATGCTCCTGGTGGAACAGAAAAAACATTTGTTACCACTGGCATACTTGCAGAGGTCAGGAGGCAAGGCAAAATTGCTATTGCTGTAGCGTCGTTGGGAATCGCTGCCACACTGCTTCCGGGTGGCAAGACAGCACATGCCATGTTTAAAATTCCCATCGATTTAGAGAGCGCCGAAACGCCTGTTTGTGGTGTGTCACGTAACAGCGATAAGGGACACGTGCTCAAGGATTGCTCTCTGATCGTATGGGATAAGTGTACGATGGCCAATAGGAAGGCAGTTGAGGTCGTGGATACAAACCTCCAAGACATCCACAGGAACGAACATTTGATGGGTGGTGTCACAGTTCTGTTTAGTGGCGATTTTCGGCAAACACTTCCCGTGGTGACGCCGAGATCGAGGGCTGACGAGGTGAATGCTTCGTTGAAACGATCTTCGTTGTGGTCACGAGTTCGTACGCTGACCATTAATATGAGAGCTCGACTCGGCGGCAATGCACGTACTCAAGAATTCTCCAATGTCCTTCTTAGTCTTGGCGAAGGCACTCTACGAGAAGAGAAAGGTGAACAGGTGGTGCTTCCAGAGTCTCTCGGTAGAGTGGTTCCAGCTTAGAAGAACTCATTCGCTGTGTGTACGGAAACATCAGTCGTATACCGCACACGCAGAATTATTGGATGAGTGAGCGGGCCATTTTGACGTCCAAAAATGATCAGGAAGAAGCAATTAACGAATGCATTCTCTCGGAAATTGAGAAGAATGAAGTGAATATAAACACAAGAAGATAAACACTGTTCTCGAGCAAGATGACGCCACACATTATCCCGTGGAATTTCTGAACTCCCTGTCTGCAAGTGTACTTCCGGCGCATAACAACAAGCTGAAGGTCGGTGTCCTGATTATGCTTTTTCGGAACCTGTCTCCTCCGAAGTTGTGTAACGGGACACGCCTTAAAGTCTTTTACAGATACACCATTGAGGCAGACATTCTCACGGGTTGAGGCGTCGGCGAGGCAGTACTTATACCACACATTCCCCTCATACCTCATAACTTCCCGTTCCAGTTCAATCGCATACAGTTCCCCGTGTGTGTTTGCTTCGCGATGACCATCAATAAGTCGCAGGGGCAGACACTGAGGGCAGCGGGTGTCGACCTCAGAACGAGTTGCTTCTCACACGGACAATTGTACGTTGCTTGCTCTAGCGTCACCAGTCCTGACTTGCTTTACATTTTGGCTCCTGGCAGTATAACTACCAATGGAAGGGAAGTGTTGTAAGGTATGATACCTTTGTACGTATTTTTACTCTTTTGTGTCCAGGAATACATTTCCTGCATTATTTTCTCTAATTCCTTTAGTCACATCTTATGACTGAACTCAGCAGGATTCCCATAAAACTCTTTTCACTTGCTTCGCTTGGAAAAAAAAACTTATAATTTAATGCTATTTTAAAAGTGGTTTTCTCATAATGCTATAGCGGCACTGGCATCTTAGGTATTTTTGGTGCTGTAGAGCCTTTACGCAGACGACGTCGCGGGCAGCAGCTAGTCTATAATAAACATATATTTTTTTCAAACCTTTTAACCAGGCCGTTACCGACGAGGCTTCAGAAAATCACTGTTTTATGGCACTTTTCGGGCGCTTGAGCCTTAAAAGCTCGCCTTTGTACGTGAACTGTCTTTATCTCCATATGTGATGTAATGTCCTTGTGTACAATAAAGAATTAAAAAAAGAAAGAACCTGAGGGTTCTTTCTTTTTTTAATTCGCACTGAGGTGCGCGATTCCAATTTGCAGTTGCCCCGTTTTTATTTCTTTCTTCCTTTAAGCGGGGGACCCTAAAAACTATTTTAAGATACCAACAATGAGAGTAGGGATGATACTTCGATGAATAGTGTAAATCCCCTGGTTACGACACCCGGGTCCTCTGCATCTATCATTATATGTATCTTGCTTATTACCATATTTTCATCTTTGACAAAAAATGGAGTTCATTCCATTGTCCTCTATGATCCGGGATTAGTACTCAGAAATTCTTTTGTGATATCGCTCGAGTGATCGATTTGCAAGAACTAGCTACTTTTAGTGGCTTCACCCACGCCTCTGCTTCTTTGTCCGATCCTCTTCCCTGTTTAGACAGGCCTGTTGGTCTAGTGGTTAGTGACCCTGACTGCTATGCCGGAGGTCATGGGTTCGATTCCCACCCAGGACAAATGTTTGTGTGATGAGCACGATCATTTGTTATTTGTCTGGGTGTAATTTATCTATAACTAGCTTTTGCCCGCGCGGCTTCGCTCCCGCTCTTCCCTACTTCATTTATCTATAATATGTATTTATTTAGAAATATATAAGTATGTTTATCAGTTGTCTAGTACCCATAACACAAGCTCTGCTTAGCTTGGGACTAGACGGCGCAGTGTAATAGTTGTGGAATATCATCATCATCATTTCAGCCGATACAAGTCCACTGTTGGACATAGGCCTCCCCCAAGCGTCGCCACATAGAACGTTTCTGTGCGTCGTTGTGGAATATATTATTATATTATATATTGTTTAGCCAGGGTCGGATTTTCTTGTACGTTTTCGCCAGAGAGCTCTGTTTTGGCTTGTCTGTACACTCAGACTCGCTTGCTGGATTTACATACATAACATAATCAGAATATTAATGTTCCCAATGCTGGGACTCAAGCCTCCTCTCTCTAGGAGAGGGAATGGGCTTGTAATCCACCACGCGGGCCCAGTGCGGGTAGGCGAATGTCACATGTCTTCAATTTTTTGGTTCTAGGAAATGCCGGTTTCCACACGATGTTTTTCTTCATCGTTTTGAGAGCAGTGGTAATGAAATAAACTACATAAAGTAATGCGCCTAGCTTTTTTTTTTTTTTTTTTTCGATGGGAAAAATCATCTTATGACAACCCCCGCTCTTGGGCGGAGCGGGAGATAGTGTCAGACTCTTACTGACTAAAAAACCCATCCCGTTCCGCGCCTAGCTGAGTCTGAACCCGCGATCTACAACTTGTAAGTCGAGGCCGTTACCATTCAGCCACCACTACCCCTGGATTTATTTTTACAGGTGGGGGGTGGTCGTCCTCTTCCTCGTGGTCGGTCGTGGATACTTACTGTTGATCTAGTGGTTGGTGACCCTGACTGCTATGCCGGAGGTCGTGGGTTCGATTCCCACCCAGAACAAATGTTTGTGATGAGCACGATCATTATTTTGTTCTGTGTCTGGGTGTAATTATCTATAATATGTATGTATTTAGAAATATATAAGTATATTTATCAGTTGTCTAGTACCCATAACACATGTGTGTGATAGTTGTGGAATATTAGACTTAGGGCCTTTTTGACTGGGTGCTCGTCAGTTCATTTAAGGATATGACCATTCCATGGCATGCGACCTTTTAAATTTTCGGCAATCGGTACCACCAAAAATGATGGCTTCGCCTACGTGACAGTACAAAATTGTCCCAAGGTAACTTGCTCCCAAGAAAAAAGTTTTACATGTGCTATTTTAGGACACAGTTTTTTTTAATTATTATAATCCAGTGCTTGACTGCGATTCCACCTCATGGTACAGTAAGATGGTATAATACGGTATGCGATCAATGATGGTGAGGCGTACTAGTTTATTTCAAAAAGTGACCCAGTAGGGCCTATGCCTGGAAGGGCTTGAAAATCATCTAATGACATTTCCGCGCCCTTGGGTGGAGCGGAAGATAGTGTCAGACTTTTACTGACTTAAAATCCACTCCAGTTCCTTCGTTGCCTTACGTACTGAGGCCGCATATTCCTTTCAGAATGCAGACCCTTGGCCCAATAGGCTTAGAGCCTTTTCACTCTAGCCGGGACGGGAATACTGCAGCAGGCAAATTATTCCAGTCCACGTCGAACGTACGCGGTATTAGCGACAAAACGAAAGAAAAACTGGGCAAGTGCGAGTCGGACTCGCGCACTGAGGGTTCCGTGCAAACTACAATTCCCGAAAGGAGTATCGAAGATTTTTTCGTATCGGATTTTTTTTTTTTTGTGACGTAGGTAACAACAAATTTAATTGCTTTCAGATTTGTTCCTATACTTGTGCCATAAGACCTTGCTTTCTGCCAAATTTCAGGATTCAGGATCAACGGAAAGTACCCTATGAATTTCGATCTTTGAGAGTATCAAAATATACGTTTTTTTGTAACACAAACGGCCGTATCTTTTTTTTTCTTTTACTTAGAAGTTTGATTTTTTCACAGCTTGAAGGGACCGCAGACTTAAATATAATATATGGTTTTAATTTCAACTTGATACCTCCACGAGTTCTCGAGATAAAGAGTCTTGACAGACAGACAGACAGACGGACACAGTGATCCAATAAGGGTTCCGATTTTTCCTTTTAAGGTACGGAACCCTAAAAAAGAAGTGTTTAAAAAAGTGTAATATGTTTTTCATATTTTAGGTAACTTTATCTCTTTGATATATTCAATATTGTTACCACGTATAATATTCTTTAATAATGTAAATAGGAAAAAACACTGGTTGATGTTTTACAAATTTTATTAGATATTTTAAAAGTATTCATTACTAACCTTTTGTTCGCATAAAATAACTCACCCCATCACAGTCGGATCTCGACCCGTTCGGATTTGGACCTATAACTGTCTAAAAAAGGGACCTAAATGTGCCAGTATACCGGCTAAATGGTGACGAGATTGACAGAGGTACTGGGGTTAAAGAACAAAGCGAAATTCTTTCAGTAATAACGATTGTAAAGAATATTCAAAATGTTTGAGACTGTCCGCTTTTTTTTGAGGTGGGAATTCATCAAATACTAATTCTTGCGCTCCATGTGGAGCGAGAGGGAGTGTCAGTCTTTCACTGCCTTAAACCCATCTGTGTTCCTTTGGTTGCCCTTTGCCTTTTAGGCTTGTGAGCAATGAGTAGCTCGCCGTCCGCTCGTCTTATAAGGAATAAGCACAAGTTGTCAACGGCGTATTCTACGCGTGCTTCAAAGAATTGTCAGCAAACCGTAGGAGCCCGCAGGGCCAATGCCTACTAAATCCATTAGGAAATGTATGAAAGGGAAATTCGTGGTTCTAGAACTCACAAGGCAACGTTTGGTTTAGTTTTATTCAGTGACCTGCCGTCCCTCTCTAGAGCGGCACAAAAAAAAAACCGAGATTCAACGCGTGACATTTCAATAAACCTCACAGATTCTAAACTTCTTGACATGATCATTAACAAAATTTCACAAACCTCTCTGCAGGTACCAGCACACCAGCAAACAAGATTTATCTCTACCAAAAACAATACAGTACCTATAACATCAACACAAATTCCCTCCAAATTGTCAGGCCAGAGAGTAAAGACGACAGCCGGGGCACATAATGGCGGTTATACCCGATGAGTTGCCATTACTTGCACTTTTGTGGCCATGTCATCATTTCACGTCGCGACTGGAAATTAACTTCAGGAAAACAGACGGGTAACATGGACGGACTTAGCACTGGTATTTATTAGTTTTTCCTGATACAAATAGGCTTTTCATAGTGTTGCTGGATTGATATTAAGCAACGTTAGAAAAATCCTGAGTTTATTGACATATACTATTCGTGTCATAATTATGACGGTAAGTCCCCGTTTTGAGGAGTGTCTGGAAATACTTCATGGCGTCCTCACCTTCCGCATGACGCAGGTTCTCACCGAGCATAGTTAGATCGGGAGATCCCTGCACCGGATTCGTACGGAAAAATCGCCCGAGTGCCACCACTGTGTGGAGCGCCCGGAGGACTCGGTGGAGCATACGGTGGAGGTGAATGGCAGACGGTTGCATCTTTCTACGAAGCAGTAATGCTAGCGAATGAGGCGGTCCGAAGTCTACACCGGGGCGTTTCTTCTGCATGAATCCGGTGTGAAAACGTCCAAATCGTGTATCGCGGGTGCGTTTACAAACATTATGTATACTCATTTAGACAAGATAACCAGAGCGGGAACAACTAGGAATATGCTGAGATTGAACCCAAGACCCACAGTGCAGCAGCTATTTGCTCAACCATTGCGCCATACGTACTATGACAAACTAAACTTACCGCAAGAATTTCAAAACATCCTAATAATAGCTGACTCGGTAAACTTAGCACCACCTAACAGTCAATGAATGTGGAATATCTTTCGATGTAGTCCAACCAATTGCGATGAAACAAAGCCTAAGTAATATATCAAGCTACAAACAATATTAATGTATAAAAGTTATCTACAACGATTTCGTACATTTTATGTGATGCGCACACAACGTAAAACTTTTACAGATTTGTTATATTCTAATATACCATTGCAATTTGTATATTGCTTTTTTTGGTTATTCATGAACCAAAACATGTAATATTAAAACAAATTTTTCACAAACTAAATATTGAGTGATACCACTCTAAAAACCTTCAAACTAGTATAATATGTAAAAAAGTACTTAATACATTATTGAAAAGACCTGGGTTCATATTTTATTCTAGGTATAATAGTAGTGATGTAGGAGCATCGCGTATCATGAATATTAATTTATGATTTATTGTTGTCTGGTACAGCTGTTTGCGATATGTAGTGATGAATAGTTGTAATTTGGCCGTCTAGACTGCCGGCTGACCGTCACTCAACCTCTAAAACTTCCATGTCAGTATGTCATAGTAATTAATCTGTGGGAAGATTTAGTTTTCCCATAATGTGTGCGGGAATATTTTGCAGTTTTGTATAAGGCTTAATATACATGGAGGTGGAAGTTAATGGAGGTTTAATATTGTACTACAATTTCATTGCGTGTCGTTTAATAGTAGATTATGCATGATAAAGCAGTGTTTTTAAGTCGCGGGCGGTATGTTGAATTCCGAACGAAGAAAAAAGGTTGCTGATTGATGACTTATATAATTAACTCCTGAGCATTGCGAGGGAGTTAATAAAGAATCCTGAGTAAAGTGAGGAATTCAAACCGCCCAAGACAAAGACAGCTTTATCCCCTAGTCACATAATTTAATATTATCATCATCATCATCATCATTTTAACCAAACGACACGCGACGTCAACTTTGGGCATTGGTGTCGTCTGAATGTCGCCATAATAATCGGTCCTGTGTGTCGCGCTTCCATCAGATTCCCGACTCTCTCCAGATCATGACCAGGATGATGTCTTCCGGTTCGTAGTCGCCACTCCAGAACCTTTCATCCCCGTCAACCATCTATCCGACATAGCAGAAGAATCGCTAAACTTAAGCGGCAGTGGACAGGGCACATTGCTTGCGAAAATTATATAAAGTAAATAACAATATATGTCCATAAGAAACTTAAATAATTCTCAGCAGATTGTATTAAAGCTAACTACCTTCATACTCACACGCACTGGGCCCGCGTGTTAGATTACGGCCCATCCCCTTTCCTAGAGAGGAGGCTTGAGTCCCACCAGTGGGAACATTAAAAAGGCTGGTGATGACCTACGTACTCGTATAAACTTTCTCCCATCATTATTAAACACTAGCTTTTGCCCATGGCTTCGCTCGCATATATAAAATATGCCTATGTCACTCAGGAATAAAGCAGCTTTGTATCGGTTAAAAAATTTTCACAGTCGGACCAGTACTTTCAGAGATTACCTCCTACAAACAAAAAAAACCGGCCAAGTGCGAGTCGGACTCGCCCATGAAGGGTTCCGTAGCAGCAAGTAACATAATATAAAAGTTCTTGTAATGTGTTGTAACTTTGATCGATGTTTTAATAATAGTGTATTTTTTCGATTTATGACGCTTAATGCGTCTAAAAGAACTACTTACTAGATTTCGTTCAAACCAATTTTCGTTGGTAGTTTTTATAGTAATGTACATCATATATTTTTTTTAGTTTTATCATTCTCTTATTTTAGAAGTTAGAGGGGGGGGGGACACATTTTACCACTTTGGAAGTGTCTCTCGCGCAAACTGTTCAGTTTAGAAAAAAATGATATTAGAAACCTCAGTATCATTTTTGAAGACCTATCCATAGATACCCCACACGCATGGGTTTGACGAAAAAAAAAATTTTTGAGTTTCAGTTCTATGTATGGGGGACCCCCAAAATTTATTGCTTTTTTTCTATTTTTGTGTGAAAATCTTAATGCGGTTAACAGAATATATCTACTTACAAAGTTTCAATAGTATAGCTCTTATAGTTATGGAAAAAAGTGGCTGTGACATACGGACGGACAGACAGACAGACATGACGAATCTAAAAGGGTTCCGTTTTTTGCCATTTGGCTACGGAACCCTAAAAAGGCGTGTGGCACTCAGGGACTGCCGCGGTAAAGCTATATGCAATAGTATAGCATTTTTTATCAACTTATGCAATAGACCTCGCCAACAGCTGCTTCACCCCACCCATCCAAAACCAAACCTCGCCAACAGCTGCTTAACCCCACCCATCCAAAACCAGACCTCGCCAACAGCTGCTTAACCCCACCCATCCAAAACTAGACCTCGCCAACAGCTGCTTAACCCCACCCATCCAAAACCAGACCTCGCTAACAGCTGCTTAACCCCACCCATCCATAATGAGACCTTGCCAACAGCTGCTTATCCCCACCCATCCAATACCAGACCTCGCCAACAGCTGCTTAACCTCTTCCATCCAAAACCAGACCTCGCCAACCGCTGCTTAACCTCTTCCACCAAATACCAGACCTCACTAACAGCTGCTTAACCCCACCCATCCAAAACGCCGACAGCTGCTTTCACTCATTTGTTGCTTTCACTCATTTGTTTTCTTATCGGTCACCACGCTCAAAAAACAAATGAGTTTGGGGGTGTTAGGTTATTTTCGTTATGGAATTTCTGGATTCGGTCTCCACGCTCAAGGCCCGCAATAGAAGCTATGCAATAGCTTAAAAAAATAAACTTTACTTCATAAGTAATATTAACAATGTAGATGCAAACTGGAACGGGTATCGCGTCCCAAAAGATTCTAGAAAATTTTGGTGGTTAGGTACTGTTGGCAACGAGTGACGAGGTAAAGGGGTGCTTCGCATTCCTCCTGATCTGCAGCATTGTAAATTGACCCTAACTTTGTACGAGCAAAACATGCTAAGTTGGGGACTCTTTAGTCTAATTTTATTACACATGCAGGGATTGGCCGGTCATTGTGCTATCTAGGACGAGTATGGACAGTAATTTGGCAACCCTCTAGCTGAATTCTGTAATATAAGATGTTCTTTATTTACACTGACTTTGTTAGGGGTGTAACAATGCACTTTGGCCTTTTTAATTGAGTATTTTATAAGTACATACATGCTAGTGGTTAAGAGTACCTATATTGATAAAATTCGGAACTCCAAAAATATTTTGAGTTAACCTTTTTTTTATGGTGTGAAAAAATCATGCATTGACACCCCCCGTTCTGTGTCATCCTGGTATTATAAGCACCCTTTGTTCTTCTACAGCAGAATCTATCGTGTTTGCCACAAAATAATAAAGAATATGAATAGAATGACTGCCTCGTTGGTCAAGTGATCAGTAGCCCTGACTGCTATACCGGAGCTCGTGGGTTCGATTTCCACCCAGGACAAAAGTATGTGTGATGAGCAGGATCATTGGTTCTGTATCTGGGTGTGATTTATCTATAATTCATATTAATTATAGATAAATCACACCCAGACACATGTATTTAAAAATATGTAAGTATGTCTATCAGTTAACTAGTACTCATATCATAAGCTCTGCTTAGTTTGGGACTAGATGGCGTTGTATGAGAGTATGGAAGCCAGCCATCATAAAAAAATATCCAACGAAACACAACACAACTGAATAGATACAAACAGCAACATATCTATACATAAATACCCATACTTGTAATACAATTACACATACACCCTATTAGTCTACGTTCGCATTGATACAGCATTTCATAAAATACGCGGAAATATATGTATAACATATAATAACTCAGTAATATTTTACGAAGATAAGAAGCTCTTATTGAGATTATCGGCACATGGCATTACTCCAAGTAATATATATTTCTGTATTACTTTATGAGAAGTGACTAAGCGTAAGTACCCACTGTGGCGTAACAGACTGGCAATTCATTTGACTTAACAGTTGATTGTTAACTAACGACAGTGACATTAGTGATATTCACTAAGACTTAAGGCTTTAGATGAATGAAAATTATAAACTTTGTTTTATTGAGGTTTTATGAAGAGGAATATACGGTACAATAAACAGTTTATAAGTCATGATTAGTTCGTGAATCTCATCTTGGCAATGATGTGCATGCCTGTAATTGATTCGTCTTCCGAACATTTAATGAAGATTTTTCTGTCTTTCATGTGTGTCTTAGGGTCTAAACAAACGGACCGCATTTCAACTGCAATCCAACTGCAAATTGCAGTTTAAGTGAAGTTTGAATGCAGTTGACACGACTGGTTCTCGAAAAATGATTGATTTTACTTCGAGTAAGTTATTTTTATTGTCCAGCCTTTTTGCCGGGCTATCACAGTACCAATCATAAACAATACTTATGTAAAAACCAACTATTAAAAAAGTAACAAAAAATAGCTTTTACTCACATTGCCGCGAGTACACGACATAATGCTCGTATTTTTTGGTACTCATACAAATTGCACGGTTTTCGAAAAGCAACGAGAGTAATGCAATGGAAAAAGTTTGTAATTATTTAATAAATCGACAGAAACACTGCACTGTTTTCTTTTTTGTAGATAAATTGTAACAAAAGTCGCAAAAGGACTTTTCATCATAGTCAATGAAGACCATTACTAGACAGCAATATTTTATTACGTTTATTTTATTTTTGAATACAAGCGCTTTTATATTGAATTAAGTAATGAAGGTTGCTTTAAGTAGAAATATTAAGAAATATTTGCTGATGATCGAATGTTTTCTTGGGAAAAATACCTAGCTCTGAAGAGTAATATGGTATTACGATGTTACTAGTTGTTACTGTTTAGTATGATAGTAACAACTAGTACTATACAGGGTGCTAGATAAACTTAAAACAAAGTACATTGACCTTTTCCTAATATCTCCAATATATCGAAAGTACCCGAAAAACCATAAATGAACTATTTTTCATGAAAGGAAAAGGATCACGATAGATGCCGATTCAAGACAGCTTTATGTCTATAATTCCGTTTGTAAAATTAAGAATGTCGATATATGTAGAAGGGTTAATGACCGCTATTCCACGATTATTTGGTGCCAACCTTAGCTACTGCCAGCGACTTTGCCCGCCAGAAAATCGGTTTCTCCTCCTCCTCCATCCAAATTTTGGACCCCTGTTTCATCCCCTTAGCGACTTTTAGCAGATATCTATACTTTATACGGAACCTATCAACTAAATTTTAAGTTTGTAGATGTTATAGTTTCTGAGATTTCTTGATTAATTAGTGAGTGGTATTTCGCTTTTACTGATATATATATAGATTTACTACCTATATAGATTTGTTGCATACACAATAACCGTTTTTAGGGTTTTGTGTCTTAAAAGGATAAAACGGAACCCTTATGCTTTATAGGATTACTCGTCTGCCAGTCTGTCTATCTGACCTCACCCGGGATTAGAAGATACTGTTATATATAAGAAACAAGTACAGGTACCTTAAGAAAAGGTAGAAAAAAAACTAACCTCTTCCCAAATATCTTGGGGTAGGCTTCCAGTCTAACTGGCTGAAGCTGAATTTCAGTACTTTTCATGAAACTACTGCTTACAGTACAGACTGTAAGCAGTAGTTTACGCACTCAACGACTGGATTGTGGTGGTCATATACAGATATGCCCACCACAATCCAGTCGTTGAGTGTACTGGGGCCATTGGTGAGGCCATGGCTGATGCGAAACAGATCCCCAGGGCCCAAGAATAAAGGTAAAAAAGGAACAGGAGTCATTGATTTTAACACATAAAAAAAAATCTTTGAGTCTGGACGGTCCTATTTTGTGAAAACAGCCAATGTTTAAGAAGGCTTATCTACGGTCCATTTCATCTTGAATCAGGAGACGATCATAACAAAGTTCCTAACACAACCTTAAAATATTATATTAATACAACATATCTTCCATGTTGTATTAAAAGCAAAGAAAAGTCTAATAAAACAGAAATAAGATTAGGTACTAAGATCGGTCCTGAAATAGAAAATTAATCTCCAGAATATAATATCCATTTTGGGTGTCTTACCTACCTCAGAGATGTCACTTCAATTTGGCTAATGAAGTTTCATTACCAATTCAATCATAGTTGCCATCACGATAATCCAATTTACGACACTGGCTTTATGATTCCAATATTCAGATTTGGAGTATCAAAAATAAGCCTTAACGTTAAACAAAATTGAACTTTATCTGACTTAAATAAGGTTTAAAATGTATAAAATTTGATATTCTATTTCTTTCTAAATCCGCTTTACATACTCAGGCCTAGTATGGAAAATTCAAGCTCTTGAAAGGAACAAGTGTGAGAGGGTTTTGAAGCGTAACCCCGAACTTCGTAAAACCAATTTTATATTAGCATGTTATTGAAATTTAAAATGTTCCGCCCCAGATTTCATGAATTTAATGGAAAAAGTCGAGACAAGTTAAAACAATATGATTTAAATTCGGCCATTTGTATTTATTAATGTTATTTTGTCGAAATGTTTTCTCACTCATGAGAGTGAGAAAATCTGGCCAAACGATACCGCTATTACTTAAAGATATTTTTCCAAAACGTTTATTTTGCTTTCCATTGCTGTTTTGACAGCAAATCCCTTTACAACTTTTTGTCAAATATACAGCCATGGATTACACTTCCACAATAACAATCATGAACTCACAAAATTTGGTTGGTCCTATATTCTCTGGGGATTTAAACACTGCCACCTTGGATTACTTTGACGCAGATAAAATGGTGCATTAAAAGCTACGTAGTAAGCTCTTATTGAAATCCATTTCAACATTATTACGTTTACATTTCACTAAGATGGGAATATCAACGTTGATTTTAGCTTAAGTATGTATCGACGTAATCTGTGGATTGAAAGAACCACTTATTGGGTTCCATTAAACGCGCGGCAACCTGACTGCAGAAGAAGATTTGAATATAACTTCTGGAGGGACAGACCTGCAATGGCCGAAGACAGTGGTGTTAAAAAGGGAGAGGGAGACTTTTACCCAGCCTTGGTATACAATGTCGACCGAAGACCTGGTAACGTTTGCAGGAATCTGATGGATGCAAGAAGATTGACGATTATTATAGTAACATTTAGGCGTTAACATTACAGTTCTTTTTTTCGAGATGGGAAAATCATCTAATGACATCCCCGCTCTTGAGCGGAGTTCGATAGTATTAGACTTTTACAGACTAAAAACCCGCTCCTGTTCTTTCGTTGCCTTTCATACCGGGACTGAACTTTTTTTCGAATTAAGCCTGGCCCCAGTTGGTTTCGACCCAGCTGTTCCTGACAGCACCTTGAGGTCCAGGCGGTTACCGGACGGTCGGACAGCGAGCTCCCATTGCTCGCCGTCCGCAAGCCCGCACCTACGGTTGCCGGAAATCGGGATCGAAATCCTAGTGGCAGCAGGGGCGCTGTGAGCGCCGCCGTTTTAGGTATAGTGGTTTTCTATGTTTGGAAGCGATAGGATTTGAACAATCCGGTTTCAGTCTTAGCAGGTCAATTAAGCCAACATCACTTTGAGGCACACATGGAATACAAGGCACCGTCAAATCGGATCTGTGTCGTGTGTGTGTTCGTTTGTGTAAAGTAGCCCACTGAAACGTCTATCGGTCTATCAAATATATCTCGGACTTTTGACAACTTTTGATTACATGCACTGGACTAAATATTTGAATGACGAATTTTAAAAGGTAGAACAACTCTTTTGCTGCATCCTACAACATGTAACAATGACCGAATCTGTATCCGCTATTTCTTGTTCAAAACACAAAGTACATTTTTACATACACAAAACCGCATGCAAATCTCGTAATACGGAACTCAACGCACTATTGTCGTCACAGCACCAGTTTGCTCATCCCTGGAGACCCTGATTGCTACAAAGTATTGCAGAAACGTTTCACACAGAAAACTGAATTTAGAGCTTAAACTTTGTTCACATAGTACTTTACTGAACTTGTGGTCCGTGGCTGGACTTAAATCGAATAAACGTCAAATGTGGCGTTCCCTGCACCACCGTCGTGGAATGCCCCGACCTCAGAAAACAGGAAACACTAAATTTGCACCGCTATTTGTTCAAGCTTGTCCTCCGCAAATATTTCGCGTAATTTGTAAGTGGTTATCGGATTTATGGGGTGGTAAAAGTCTACTTATTTTGGATAATAAAATACAATTTATGGTTTGTAGCATGAGACATTACATAATTTACCTCCGGCATTTTCTTTCGATTTCTACAAGCATTTGCCAGCGGTTTTGTTTGCGTGAAATGCAAAAATGTACTCATGGGATTTAAGTACAGCTGGAATAAAAAACTAAAGGTGTGTACCAAAAATTTGATGGATTTCTCAACAGGTAAAATTTTAATTTCTGGATTTGATCCAAACAAACAAGTCAAGTTAAATAAAACCGTTTAAAAAGTATCAGAGTGCATTCGTGGTCCAATCATCAACAAATATTATTTTAGAATTTTTTAGGTCTAAAGATTTATCAAAATTCTAAATCTACATTAATATAATAAAGAGGTAAAGTTTGTTTTTTTGTTTGTAGGAGGTAATCTCTGAAAGTACTAGTCTGATTGTTAAAATTGTACACCGACAGAAAGCTGCATTATTCAGGAATTGTAAGTAGTGACACTCACGAGTGACTTAAGTAATATTCACATTCATAACACTAGAGAATTATAAGTAAATTATTACAGCGCAAAATTTCATTTATCTTCTTTTCTTCACTTTTGAGTAAGGTCTTTGTGCACAAGTCATGAAGATGAAATCCCCACAAAAATTCTACTGAAGTCAGGAGAACTGGACGGTTTTTCTACAGCACAGTTTTCAGTGACAAGCCGTTGTAATAAATCGCCTCGCTATCACGCGGAACGTAATACGGTTATCTAGCAAATTCTGGTGCACGACGACGGTGCACCTTTATGTATGGTTTCTAAAACTGACACCTTGGTTTCGTGGTCACAAGTGCGACAGTTGAGAGCTGAGGTTCTGGGTTTTGATTCCCGGGGCAAGCAAAAGCGATGTTGGGTTTTTAAAAATTAATTTAAATTAAAAATTTAAAAATATACTCTATAGCATATCGTAGGGACGCACAGGACCGCTCGTTGTGGCGACACTTGGCAGAGGCCTATGTCCAATGGACTACTTTCGGCTGAAATGATGATGATAATGATATCGTAGTGTGGCAGTTGATAGTTGGTAGTCGTAGTCGGCAACCTGACGTTGCCGTTCCATTGACCTATGAGAATATAGAAACAGAATTTGTCTGTCAAGAAGATTATTTTTTTTAAGGTGGAAAATCGACAAATAGCTCCTCTCACTCTTACTGTCTTCTTTTCTACTGTCAAACTTTTACTGTCTTAAACCTATTTGTGTTCCTTCAGTTGCTTTTGGCGTTACAGGGCCACGGTTACTCTTTCGATTATTCCTGCAGCTCTAGCAGGCATCGGCTCTACTGGGTTCCCCCGATTTTTCTGAAATCTCTTTGAGGCGCGCTTGGAACACCACATGCCGTTGACTTGGACTTGATCCTTACCGGACGGCCAAATGGCGAGCTACTCATTACTTGTCGTCTGCAAACCTGCGTCTATGGTCCCTGTGACTCTCGAAACTCGGGTCCTGAACATGAGGACGTCCTTATGTCCTCTCCCTTAAGGTTATTACTGTTTCTGGATTATCTTTGGAAAGAAAAAAAAAAGCTTTTTTTTTTTAATCTCCGAAACTCTAAACAAGGTAATCTTCTACCGGTGAAAATTTATGTCGAAACGTCAAAATGTCGGAAGGGCAGGTCACTCCTATACCTTTTAGGATTTGTTACAATTGATTTAGAGAACTAAAAGAATACTACTTTTTTCTAGAAATGCTGGTTTTAAATATTCTTCGGGACAGAAGAATATTTAAAACCAGCATAAAAGATGGCATTTTAAAAGTAGTTGCCATTAATTTGTCCATCCATGAGGCACATACCAAAATCAGGAGTAAAGGGCAGAAATAATTTTCATATTGCCCTTTCCAATAATGAAATCATATGGTTCAGCAAAAACGATCTTTGATGAGAGGAAATTCGCAATCCCAGGATGTTTCATCATTAAATGAAGCTCCTTTCCTTTATTGACGGACGTTATTTTATTTTGATTACAGAAATATAAGTATGATGACTGTTTATTGGACCATTTCTTAGCATTTACTTTGATAAATATATCTCTTGCATTCCTAAAATCCTGAAATATTTCGATAACTTACATCTGTAAATACCGCTCTCTCTTTCATAAAATAATATACTTACTTGCATCTATACTAATATTAAAAGCTGAAGAATTTATTTGTTTGACCGCGCCAATCTCAGGAACAGGTACGATTTCAAACATTAATGATGGTTAGGTTAGGTTAGATTAGGACATTCCTAACTCTTGGGCGGGGAATGTCCTAACCTCTACACTTAAACAGCTATAATTTACCTAAATAACCTATACATATTCTTACTATCACCATCAAACTTCTGTCATGCTTCCGGTAAATCCGGCAACCCACAGAGGGACTACGCATGAATTGGGGTCATTAATACAAGCTCAACGCTGTCCAACATAAACCCACTTGGTCAAACAAATTAAAACACGCAGCTAAAATGCGAACTGTGTCCGTGCACAGAATGCGCCGCAGTGGGGCCGCGACTTTATAGTTTTTTGCCGTAGTAGGTACCTATAGTTCGTGTCTGTGCAGTTGCAAGTTAAAACTTGTTTTACTTCTAGTTTTGTATGTTAATATCTTTTTACACGCTTTTATTTAGTTTCACCTGTACCGATGTTTGTTTGTCTGTAATCAAATCTTGAAAATTTAATTTGATCAACTTCCCGGTTACCGATTGTAAATTAGATGATACTGCCATCACCGTCTGCAAGCCTGCGCCTACGCTGGCTACGTGGTAAGTTGGGATTAGAATCCTGGTGGCGGCTGGGGCATGTAATATGTCGTCAGTTTTTCAATGAGACTGTAGTTGCTATATGTGTAATTTTAACTTAATAACACTTAACATGATTTTCTGATAATGAAGAGTTTTACTCAGGAAATAACTTATTACGAACAACGAACCAATCAATAATTTTGCAAACTTCATAATTATATCATGTTTTAAAACATAAATATGAGATTCGTTCGGCCAACTGCTCTACAATATTAATTGATGTTCGCTCCGAAATCAATTCGACGGTAATTTCGATTGCTTTCGTTAAATTACGAGTTTTATGTCTGACGTAATGTGATTTTTGATGTGATGTAAATTCGTTTTGTTTAATATTTTATTTTTAATATGTAATTCAATTCTGATAATGGTGGTTCACGGCAAAAAGAAAACATAAAACGATTTGTGGATAGCCTTAAACTTTTGAATGTCTTAAGTTACACAGTTCGACATAAGCAATTGTCTTTCCATTGTGTCTCTAATTACGGCATTCGAGGAGTTAATTGGTTGGTTGAACTAGCCATCAAACTGGTCAGATTGTTTATAGCAAAAGCTATCAATTCAATTAAAATAAAACAAAGTCATTTCATTATTTCCATAAATGCTTTGATCCGATCTGCAAGTAGTTAATCGTAGTGTGTCTGTAGTTTTTTTTTTTTTAATACGTGTTATTTTCATTGTGTGTCAAATAAACTTCTTTTTTCTTTCTTTTTCAAAAATCTTTTTTTTTTGAGTTAGGAAATCACAAATGAATTTTTGAAACAGATTCAAGGGTGGAGCAAGGGATTCTAATAGATTTTTTCTGACTGAAACCACCTGATTTCTTCAGTTGCCTTTGCTTTCCACAAACACGATAAATCTTTCAAAAATTCCCGGGGCCTAGAGGTTGGGTTGGGTTGGTTCGTTCGGTGATGGATGTGAGACGCACAGGAACGTTTGTTTTGGCGACGTATGTGTGAGGCCTATGCCCAACAGTGGACGCATATCGGCTGAAATGATGATGATGAAGACGAGAGGTTGGGCCACATGGAGCATTACACGCCGTCAACGACTCGGTTTCGATCCTTACCGTAGCCGGACAGTGAGCTATCTGCTAAAGCTCAGCAATCATAACTAAAATTATAAATGTGAAAGTGTGGATGTTTGGATGTTTGTTACTTAATCACACAAAAACGGCTGAACGGATTTGGATGAAATTTGGAATGCATATAGCCTTTGATATGGAAAAGAACATGGAGAAAAACATCATAATCCTATGGGAAAACACGTTTAGAATGCGATAACCGAAGTACACGCAGACGAAGTCGCGGGTGGACAACTAGTAAATGATAATTGATATAATACACAAACATCCAAAACAAGCAACATTATACTTTGTATATTCTATTTAATCATCCTAAAACTATTCACGAAGAACTCTTAATAAAAATTCTTCAACAGCTTCCATTCTCGATTATGAAATATCCATTACCGACTACAGCAGCTCGATTTCGTAAAATTCTTTCTCTAAATACACAGCAAATTTTCTCGGCGTTTTAATTTGAACGCTAGTCAGTTTCCGTAGCGGGGTGTTTCACTAAAACTTCAACAAACAAACTATTAATTTCTCATCGGAAGTGGGATGCTGGGTACCGCATAGCAGAATATCTGACAGGAGACTCGACCCAGCTCTAAAACTTGTGATGTATGGACCATAATTCCTCTGAGTGCTATACGGCTTTTTTGAACGTATAAATTTTAAGTTTTAAAGCATCTCTCAAGATGAACATGACAAACACCTAAGTTTTCCAACGTTCATGTCGTAAATTTTGAAAGTGCACTTAATTTCTTTTAATGCTTTCACTTGAGACTCGAGTACATAATGCTGCATTTAAATTATATAAGAATTTTATGAAGTGAGCTGTTTGTACTTTGCTCGTATTGCTTACGGAAATATCGTGTTTATGTGGTGAATAATAGTTTAATAATAAATAATACTGCGTTCTTAATGTGGCATTAAATCCGCCTATGTACCACTATTGTACATGAAGTTTAAATAAATAAATAATCATACTATCATTGCACAGTGTATGTGATGGTGTATGTATATGTGTGAATTGTGTGAATATTTCACACACATACGGCTAAACGGATTAGGATGAAAATGGTGTCAGGGGCAAACATGTAGAACATGCCTTGGAATTAATAGAATACTTTTGACTTCAAGAGTATAGTTTTCTGCTATCCTCTAAAGAAGCTATTTATGTAATATGCTAGTATAATGATGAAAAGAGGTTTCTTTAGTAGAAGACTTTATAGTCAACTACGCGACGCACCCAGCCCCCGCACGCGTCAAATTAATTCTTCTCATCTTTATAAATTATCCTATTTGGATAATTTATAAAGATGAGAATAGAATTAATTGTTTGAATTAATAATTGAATCCTGGTAGGTAATTAAGCTATCCTGGTATTGAATTTATCCATTTTATCCGTTCAAACCATTTGAGTGTAAAAAATAGCAAACATACGCACACGCCACTACATAACGCATGCTAAAGACGAAAATTATACGTACGTATGTTGTACAGACTATATATATATAGTAAATGTGAAATATTTTTTTTATTACATGGGCACTCATAAAACGTCAGAAGCTAGTGCACGGTTCCAATTGGTTGTTTACTATGGAGAAGAATCGGCAAGAAACCACATGATGGATTCTCTTATAAAAAAATTATTAAGTTTTCAGTATTTCCACATTACATAATTCATATTATAGTTAACATTTTAAGCAAAGTACTGAGAGGGGCACACAATTTGTTACAAATTAGCAAGGAATCCGAACCTCCTTTTCTCGGTGAGTCTCAAATCAAGAGCAATAAAAAACCCACGGGAGAAAACCCACGGGAGAAAACCCGAGTAGACAACCCTTAAAAATAAATATATATAAATATTTAGATTCGAAACCCCACAATATTTCTAAATAATAAAGTCCTGATTGAACCTAATACAAGAGTCTAAGGCTTTCCGTTCATTCACTGTCTACCAAGAGCAGTAGAAAATCGTTCACCTCTATTTCCAATAACCAATAAAAAATATAACTTCGCAATCACGCTTCCCTTTCAGTATAAAACCCGTGCAATAACTTTCATCAAAATGGTAGAAACAAGTGCGAGTCAAACTCGTGCACTGAGGGTTCCGTACGAACTTACCTATGTGTTCAGTTGGAGTATACAGTCTCGGAGATTTTTCCGAATTTCAAAACAGGGATTTTTGCTTTGTGACGTAACAACAAAGGAAAGGTCAAAAATGGGCTATTACTCCGAAGAAATTTGAACTCTATTGTGAAATACCTTTATCATCATGGTTCATGGACAAAAATTTTTCACTGACTGATTGATTGACAGTCTTCGTTTCTTTCGTTCGTTTTTGTAATGAGTTTCCACCCACAGACCTACTTTGGAGATTTCTCAAGCTCCATACTAGACTAGTCCCATATAATTGTGCTATAAGACCCTAATTTATGCCATTGTATATATTATATGTCATTGCTATTGGGGGTTATACCAATCA
This sequence comes from Mythimna albipuncta, assembly GCA_929112965.1. Lineage (NCBI taxonomy): Eukaryota > Metazoa > Arthropoda > Insecta > Lepidoptera > Noctuidae > Mythimna > Mythimna albipuncta. Next base: position 9,636,818 of record OV815973.1, read on the forward strand.
GCCCGTTATCCTTTCAGGATTCAGGTGTCAACGAGAAGTACCCTTTAAATTTTGGTTCACTTGAGAGTGCCGAAGTATACGTATTTTGCAACTTAAACGGCTGTATTTTTTTATTTTCGTTAACTTGGAAGTTTTATTTTTTTCATAGTTTTAAGAGATCGCATACCCCCGTATATGGTTTTAATTTCAACTCGATATCTCCTCGCGCTCTCGAAATAAAGGGTTTTTAAAGACAGCAAAGTGATCCTATAAGGGTTCCGTTTTTTCCTTTCGAGGTACGGAACCCTAAAAATGAATACGACATAACGACGGGCCGACGTAATGACGGACAAACGAACCGGGATTACGAATTTAGGCAATTAGGGATGTCCTAATCAGGGCTCATCTAATTCTGATTTGACCTTTCCGAGTATCGCCGGTTTTGCGGCCGGGTGCTGAGCGCTGTCCTGGAATTGATCCTTGGGTCAAATAAAAATTACCATATCATTGGGTTTTTCCAGTATAAAAATCTGAGAGCTTTTAATATCATAATAATATTCCACAACTTTCGTTTACGCCGTCTAGTTTTAAACTAAGTAAAACGTGCTATGAGTACTACACAACTGATACACATACTTATATATTTCTAAATACATAGACGAAATTGCATACAAGCACTGACTAATGATCCTGATACACAAACATTTGTCTTGGGTGGGAATCGAACCCACGATCTCCGGCATAGCAGGCAGACTTTAGGGATCGATTCCCACCCAGGATTTTTGTGTGATGAGCATAATCATTTGTTCTGTGTCTGGGTGTAATTTATCTGTAATACTTATATATTTCTAAATACATACATATTATAGATAAATATAATATCTATGTAATTAGAAATATGTAAGTATGTTTATCAGTTGTCTAGTACCCATAACACAAGCTCTGCTTAGCTTGGGACTAGACGGCGTTGTGTGATAGTTGTGGAATATTATAATACATAGGTACAACTATACCAACACCTACTTCTAGGGCTAACATAGACGTGAATATACCGTTTTCATTTCCATTTCCATGAAATTTCCTAGAAATATCTCAGTGATGTAAAGTACCTACGTGTTAGACACAACGGTCTGCTTCCACGAAAACTGGTGCTGCCTGAGCTGTATTGTTTTCCTGCTCTGCTTACTATGTGGATCGAAAGCCTTAGTTACACCACTACAATACATGTGAAATAGGTATATCTACAATGCCTATTTATACAGGGTTATTTGCAAAACACTGGCAACTTTTCAGGACTATGTTACTAAAATCATAAACAACAACTTTTGTTCTGACTTTTAAAAATTCATCATATAGTTCGTCAGATTTTCATATTAAAATAAAAATATTTAAATTGAACGTTCTAAAAAATTACGATTACGACGTCTATACGAAGCAAGCGATAGTACAAAGGTGGAGGAGAGCGAGGATTGAGTGGCGAGGGGGGTCTGATGCACTCGCGTCGTTTCATACAAACGTAGGTAGGTATAGCAAAGTACAGAGTTGAAACTTGTTGGATAGAACAACGAAATCTGGAAGGTTTGTTTTTGGTAAGTGAATTATATTTTGTAAGAAGTCCTAGAACAAAAGTTGTTGTATATGATGTTAGTAATACAGTCTTGCAAGGTTACAAATAACCCTGGTGTTTTTCATAAAACCCTGTATACAGGGTTACTGGTAACTCGACGTATAATCGTCTCACAATTTTACCATAAAATTCTTCTCTATGTCGCACATGAAAAAGTATAGACAAATGTATACCTTTCTAAATAGCTGATAAAACCGGGATATTTTTGTAATAATTTGTACATCAGGCGTAGTATTTTTTTTTTGCAATAGGCAACATTTTGTACAAAGTATCAGCAAAAATTTAATCTTTGTTTACTGATATTTGCCAAAGTGTGTAGTGGCCTACCCCAAGATTGGCCATACGACAGACATGTCCTGCTAAGTTCCACTTAAGCTAGGCAGCCTTCTGAGCCTCTTCATTGATTAATAAATAGGTTTTGTGTAATAAGGCCACTTTTTTAGCCACTGTTTTAATTTGAAGCCAGTTTATTTTAAAAGCTGCAATTTTGTTTTGAAAAGCTGTTAATATCTATCCAAAACAAAATTTGATTTCTGTCTACAATTCCAATGTGAATTAAAAATCACAAATTTTAAACAAAAAAAGTACCTACATCATTGTCAAAAGTCAGAAAAATGGTTCTATGAAGGAGCATGTACAAGAAACTCCATGATGACTACGTTGAATCGTATTTTACAAATATCGCGGTTACATATTACTTATTGCTTTTCCTAAGAAAGAGCCACTTGGCACAGGAAAGTGAGGAGACCCGACCCCAAATAATGGGACCAGGGAAGGAAGAAGAAGAAGAAGAAGAAGAAGACATATTACTTATTTCTTTTTTAATGTAATAAAATAAAGTAAAAGACCTAAAACGTTTCAAAATATAAAATTAGTAATGGGGCACGGGCAGCAAAGAGATGACTGGTCTCAACTAACAGCGTCAACATCTAGGTTAACCACCCCATATATTTGAGAAAAAAAGCCAATTTATGTTAGGGGTTTGCAGGTGATCTACACAACAGTGACACCCACCCATCCTCTTACTAAATCCGAAACAAGAACCTCCTGAAACAAACGTCTTCGGTGAGGACCTGCATCGGCCAGAAGGTGAGGACACCGTAACGCTTCTTTAATCACTGCCCAAAGGGAAGGGAGGCCGTGATTTTAAACCTATGTAACTGTTTCGGGAAAGTCATGATTTGTGTCTGGTTAAACAATGTAATTTCAGATGCAAAAAAAGAATAATATGATTAAAAAAGTACGAAGATCTTGACGGTGATTGCAAAATTATTATAGTAAGATAATTATGTGCTATTTCTTGTTTCATATACAAGTTGTCAACTAATTGGCGCGTTGCGGTTGTGTGTTGGCAGGCGTTTACAAACAGTAGCCTCAAAATATATTTGACTACGTTTCCAACCCTCTGACATCCAAAATTACAGACCAAAAACAAATTAGGCCAAAATATCGAAGTCCTAAACAGTTACATAATTACTCCACCTAGATTTCACGCTAATTCCCCGAAGCGAAATGAAACATCAAATAGGCGCGTTTGCGAAGCTAGGTGTTGGCTATAAATCATGTCAAATAAGCCATTAAGGTAATTTATACGTGGAGAGCGGGCTGCATCGTAAACGGAGCCACGAGGAGCGCAACTGTTTGCGGTTATACAAATGAAAAAATATGCTTTAGTACTAGTAACCTTGATTTTTTTAGTTTCTCAAATGCAATATAAGTAAGATTTTTTCTAGTGGAATTCTCCGCCGGAGTCTGTTTCCTGATAGCTACAACTTAAGGGTCTTTAAGTCAAGAGTAAATAGGTTACTTCTAGGCAAATGTGCTCCATCGTCGACCACATCCTCGCTTACCATCAGGTGAGATGGATGGTCAAACGCAAAAATTTCGTTCGGGACTTCGCCATGATACTTTAAGAATGAAAGCCAATACATCAGTGGTAGCTGTTACACTAATAAAGAATCTGGATTATTATCATAATTTATAGTGTAATGTTACAGCAACAATACGCTCACCATTTACATGCATAAATAACATACGTAATTTATCCCCACATACACAAAACTCTGTATCTTTATTTAGTTTATAAACTTAATCAGTGTTCACAATCCACCAAAATTCAATTTTCCATAACAACAATCAAAAACATTGAAAGACTTTCAGGTACTTTGTAATCTGTTGTATAAGCCTGAATACAAAAGATTATTAATTTCTACTTATAATTACTTGTTAACATTAAATCCACCAAAAATTATTTCGTTGGTACCCATTCATAAGTCCATAATGGTTTTCCCGAAAACAATATAATCCCGCGAACATTTTGCTGTCAAACGGTGAACTAAACAAAAGATGAGAGAGAGAGAGAGGGTTGTTGGATAGGTAGGTACGTGAAACATATAAGCCTGAACACAAAAGATTTTTAATTTCTATTTATAATTACTGATTAACATTAAATCTACCAAAAATGATTCCGTTGGTACCCATTCATAAGTCCATAATGGCTTTTCCGAAAACAATAATTATAATTCCGCGAACATTTTACTGTCAAACGGTGAACTAAACAAAAGACGAGGGAGAGAGAGAGAGAGAGAGGGTTGTTGAATCGGTAGCTTAGATTGTATACCTCCCGATATAGCCAAGTGACTGTAGGGAAGTTCAAAACATTAGAAGCATACCTATATACGAAACAAGTAAGAATTTTTTTGCGGTGGCTATATCTATAGGTATTTAATCTAAGATAGGTAGGTACGTGAAACGTCTATACATCTACTAGTTTCTGCCGGCGGCTTTGCCCGCGTCAAAATAGGTTTCATCATACAAACTTTGAACCCCTGTTTCGTCCCCTTAGGGGGTGAATTACAGAAAATCTTCTCTTAGTGATTATCTACGGTATAGTAGTTGTTTTCAATAATTCTTATACTTAAATACCATTTAAAATCCTTCTGCCATAATTATTATTTTAACTTCGATAACATTGGACTTTCATACAAACTACCATCTCCTTTTTAACCCCTCAGGTGTGTAGTTCCGTAAAATCAATTTATTAGCGAATCTACAACCTATAAAGAACCTACCTGTCGCTGTGGGGTATTCGCTTATATATAATTACTCGATTCATTCAATAGAATATAGGATCTGTATTTAGGTTACAAAATAAAAGCGCTGTTCCCAAAACAAAGCATTACCAGGCCTCCTAAAGATAAAACGCCTGGCGTGCAAGTTTTGACGTTTTCATTTTCCCCACTGTGCGCCGTGACGGATCGCAGGTGCATCATGTTGTGCACAATACGTCACTGCGACCTGTTCGCAAATGACGTTTCATATATCACCGCTTTGAATTTCGCGAGCAAACGGACAAAAATGACGATTGTGACACCTTTGTGCGAGGAGCGATCAATGTCTGCGCACACGTGCACCAATTTATACCATTGTTTGTGTATTGGGAGTACGGAAATATATTTACACTGGGCCACACAAAATGAGGATCACTAATAGAAAGTGAGATACTTTTATTAAGTACAGGTACTCAAGATGAATTAGGAAACTGTTGTAGATGACTGATATAATAACAAAGTAATATTTATTCATTCATATAAGCCTAATACATAAGGAAAGAAACATTTAACAAAAGATCATTTATATTAGTTTAATCCTAATTAAACCTATTAATCCTATTTATTTCGTTTAATATAATACGTACATTAAACTTAAGGCTTTTGACACCCAAACTAGGATATGCGTCCTGTATCTTAGTTGTCATCGTTCCTTCTCGGCTATTTACAACAGACAACTATAGTCAATTTCTGTTAATGCTTGTAAAAGCCAATATATCAAATTAATCTATAATACGGTTCCTCCACTATTTAATATAAAAAAAAAAAAAAAAAAAATAGGTATTACTAAAAAACATTAGTAACTAATAAAAAAATTTACAAAGCTTGTCTTAAAAAAAAATTGTCGTATAATCTTTTTATTTCATTTACAAGCCTGTAACTTCTCAACAAAATGATGTGGCGTGATGTGAACCAAATTTTCATTACGATTTTGAAGAAAATTTAAACATTTTCTACCAAAGCACTCCATATCTTATGTAAGACAGGAAGTGAAAAGCGTTCTTTAACGTATCTCCTTAATTAGTTTTAAGTCGGATTTAAGTCTTGGCTGCAAGCTGGCCACTCCATACAGGTAAAACTAACGTCTCGCATATAAAAAAAGAAAAATATAGAATGTGCCATTTCTTTGTTTTCCGATATCCATGCCAGTCATTTAACTACATGCCAGACATTTTACTTTTTGGACCAAAGTTAAAGTTTACTGTTCTAGTAGTATTATGCCGACTTCTTTCTTGTACCATACTTATCTCATGTAAGTACATTCTTCAGGTATTAGCGATATGATATTGCGCTGAATACAATACAATTATTTTGATGGCACGATTGGCACTGTAGTTAAACAATTAACTGCTATGTTGTGTGTCGCGGGATCGATTCCCGCACGGAACAAATATTTATATGGCCTACAAACAGTTGTTCTGGGTCTGGTTGTGGTGTGTGTGTGTTCGTATTTGTGAATGCACTCACGATACCGATTTCCACCTTTGTACGTTTGTGTTGCATGAAGTTTTAATAAATAAAAACCGGCCAAGAGCGTGTCGGGCCACGCTCAGTGTAGGGTTCCGTAGTTTCCCGTCCGTCAAAATAAGTGTACCCACTAATGAGTTTAAAAAAATGCTTGCATATACGATTATACTACAAGCTTAGTCCAGAAATTATTTTGTACAACCTTTTTGTCTTTTTTGTACAAAACTGTTCTTTCTATCAAGTTCAAAATAATTTTCCTAGAAAGTCCTTATAAAGTTCTACTTTTCAGAATATTTTCATATTTTCTAAACTTATGGTTCAAAAGTTAGAGGGGACACACACATTGTTTTTTGTTTTTTTTGCGATTATTTCCGAAATTATTGACATTATCAAAAAATTATTTTAGTAAACCCTTATTCATTTTTAAATACCTATCCAACAATATATCACACGTTAGGGTTGAAATTATAAAAAAATTACTTCCTACTTTACATATAGGGGGGTTACCCTAATAAAACATTTTTTTCCAATTTTTATTTTACCACTTTGTCGGCATGATTGATATACATATTGGTACCAAATTTCAGCTTTCTAGTGCTAACGGTCCCAGAGTTAAGGCGAGGACACACACACATGGCGAAACTGTAAGGGTTCCTAGTTGACTACGGAACCCTAAAAAGATAGGAACAGGAGTAAATCCTAGTGTAGAGTAAAGCTTTTCATAAGCAAAAAAAATACAACATGCAGCTCACAAAGTGGATTACATATTCAGTGGGAATAACCTTAAAAACAAGCTGATATCGATCCATATAATTCACTATTATCAATGAAAAACACATCATGAAAAAGTCTGGCCGTCGATAACATCGTAAGCTCCAATTACCTCGGAGGGTAATACATTCAATATTTTCCAAAAACGCTGAAACAGTTTCCGTGTGAGTAATGACCCACTCAGGGGGCTAAAATAAAAATGTCTTTACGAGGTAACTAGGGGCAAACATAAAAACCTCACAATGTGAGTTTCGCATTAGTCCTATAAATCGTAAGGACGATTATATTTTTGACTAGCTGCTGGCAGTGGCTTCACCCGCGTGTTAGTACCTACTAAATTATCCCAAGCGAACATATTTCTGAGATAAAAAGTGTTCTATGTGTTATTTCTGGACTTGGTCTACCCGTGAACCAAGTTTAATCGAAATCCATTTAGTACTTTTTTGCGTGAAAGAGTAACAAACACACAACCAACAAGGATGTGGGTATGAATACATGGATGTATAGATGTACATCCATACATTCATACATCCATACATCCATACATCCATACATCCATACATCCATACATCCATACATCCGTACGTTCATATGTCCATACGCCCATACGTCCATACGTCCATACGTCCATACATCCATACATCCATACATCCATACATCCATACATCCATACATCCATACATCCATACGTTCATATGTCCTTACGTCCATACGTCCATACGTCCATACATCCATACATCCATACGTCCATACGTCCATACGTCCATACGTCCATACATCCATACATCCATACATCCATACATCCATACATCCATACATCCATACGTTCATATGTCCATACGTCCATACGTCCATACATCCATACATCTATACATCCATACATCTATACATCCATATATCCATACATCCGTACATCCGTACATTCATACATCCACACGTTCACATATCCATACGTCTTATACATCCATACAGCCATATAGCCATACAGCCATGTATCCATACATCCATACATCCACATACTCATCCATTCATATATCTATACATCCATACGTCCATACATTCATACATCCGTACATTCATACATCCATACGTTCACACTTCCATACATCTTTTACATCCGTACATCCAAACTTTCGCATTTATAATATTAGTAGGATGTTATAAAATTGGCCCACCGGCAACGCCACCATCCAAGTTTTTACAGCCCAATCATATAACTGCAAAATGCCGCGGAACCGAGATTTTTGTGTAATTTGATGATTACGGTAAAAAGTTTAAGGCGCAATCAAACATTTAGGTGGCTGATCTTTATTTACGTTCTGGTAAATTCGACGTGTTACGTTTGTTTTTGAATCGGAATACGGACTTATGTAAATATTGGTGGTTGTGATAAGGTCGTGATTGGTGATCTTTTAACATTGTGATAACATAGCAAAGTAAACATTACAAATCAAACTTGTGTACTATTTCAAAATTTTACGGACCCACTAAAACCTATGCCTGCTGAATCTTTTTTGATTTCTCTCGCTCAAAGGTGGTGCAAGAGATATCAGACTTTTACTGTCTTTTTTTTATGGTGAGAAAAATCATGCATTGACATCCCCCGTCCTTAGGCGGAGCGGGAGATAGTGTCAGACTCTTACTGACTAAAAGACCCACCCCGTTCCTTCCAGCCTTCATACCGGGGCTCGAGCGCCCTTTCGGATAACCCTGGCCCCAGTAGGCTTCGACCCGACTTTTACTGTCGGAGACCTACGAATGTTCCTTTCATTTGGTTTAGAACGCAAAGGGCATTCAAAGGAATCTGATCTACAACATGTAACGTTAAATGCGCAAAGCCTCAGACATCCCAAATGATTTTTAATTCAATAAATTGACCTAATCCTGTATTTTTTTTTCTTTTAACTTAAATGTTTTATGTGCAGTTTTAGTTTGTTTGAAATTCGTATCTGCATTGAAATAGGAACTTTTGTTATCTCGCGTATGAGAAAATTTGATTGTACTACAACCATTTGTTTACATATTTGGGCAGGTTCGCGCACGTGATGGCTTGACCTATTAATAAATAGACAAGGCAACATTTTTAGTTTTTTTTTTTTTTTAATGTAACCTATATTAAAAATTGATTTATTTGATTCTGCTCGTTATTCTGATCAAACTATTTTCAGGTTTTGCTCATTTAACGTTACACGTTTTACAGAACTAATTAAGTTTTCCTATCAGCAAAGGACGTAATAAAATAGCCAAACGGGTGCACACACTGTACACTAGCACTGGCATTATCAGTGTAGCACTTACTTCTAGGAGACGTTGCTTTCTTCAGTAACTATAATGGAATGGCTAGGACACAGCAGCGCATTATTTTAAATGCATGTGTAAACGTTATTGGCACCATGCTTTCTTCTTACAGTTCATTTTAGTTGCCTGAGTCCCAACAGTGGGAACATTATAAGACCGACTATGCTATGCATTTTAGTTGTCAGTGCAAAAAACACATTTTAATGTTGCTGCTTCTTCTCTCGTATCGATAGCTTTCTTTTCTCTCAAAGTTTATGGACCCAATAGCTTGCCACGTGCGGCTTCAGTGGCGTTTTTTAGGTCCTCTAAAGTGCAGATTGGACACTTTGGACACTAATAAATGGGCCTTCGTCTGGTCAGAAGCACCGCACTCGCACTGGGTGTCGGAGGGGTCTATAATTCCCCACTTTATCAGGTTGTGTTTGCAACGGCTTACTTGTATGTGTAGTCTAATGTTGCTAATACAGAAAATCATCATTGTATATGTAACTAGTTATAAAGTCCTTAACAGAATAAACCGCGGCGGGAGGGGTTTAGTCACTAAAAGAATTCTTCTCGATCAGTGGAAATTACTCGTATTTGATGGTTACCTACTCAAAAAAGGGGTTACGTTTAGTTTCCAAAACGTATAATTTAACATTCATGATCGTTGGCTCATAAAAATAATTTCTAACAAATAATAATAATAATCAATTTATTTCAGGCAACACGTACCCATATCATAAATACCCATTGACAAATAGTGCGTAGTACATATAATTATAGCGATGTAAATACCTTATAGACTAACATACACAATTTCTTATAATAAATAATTTTGTTAGTAAACAAGGGTTAAAACTACGCACTTCACTTCGCACTATTCTGTCAAATGATTCTTTTTATAATTTATCCTAACGAAATACTCCATAGCCCATGGAAATAACATTTTTGTTCGTTTTAATTTAACGGTGCCCACTTAAATATTAGGAATTTTGCTGTTCCCCCAGCCAGCCCTAAGTTACCGGACGACGCGATGTGGAATTCCTAATTTCGTTTCCCAAATGTAATTTGTTTCTTTACCTCATTTAGGGCTATTTCAAATTAAGAAGAATCTAATTACAGGTTTAAATGAATGTTAAAATTATTCCTGATGAAAAGGCCTTCGATGGCCATTTTTTCATGAATACCTATTTAAATAGATTATAAGAAGAGAAGCGTTGAAAGGCCTCCTCTTAAGCTGAACTGATGATCCGGTAAGGTCTGCGAGAGTCTACTGGGAGAGAGGGAGTACAAAGCAACAACAGGCGGGATTCTTTGAGAGAGTTACCGCGCTCCTGGAACACAAAGGGGGACTAAAGAAACTCTCGCTCCACCCAGAGCAAAGGAGAAGTTAATAGATGACTAGTTGCTGCCAGTGGCTTCAACCGCGTGATGGTAAGATTTTTCCCCGAGGTAACTCATCAGGATATGGTCTACCTGTGTATCAAGTTTCATCAAAATCTGTTCAGCTGTTTGAGCGTGAAGAAGTAACAAACATACAATTACCGGCACGGAGCTTGAGCACTCGGCGTCTGATTGGGGGTTTTGCGCATTCCATACATTAGCGAGCCAATCATCGTCGTTGTCAGATACATGCCGCAACGCAGGGAGCGAATCACGAGTGACGTCTATGACACGATGACGCGGCAAGCCAATTACTGACACCTCCGCCCCCGCGTCTTACTTCGCACCGCCTAAAGAGACCGAATATTTCACTTCTGCGCAATTTGAAGCCAGCGCTCAAGATCCATTCCGGTAATTGTACACACTCAAAAACTTTCACATTTATAATATTAGTGTCTGCCTTAGCAAAAAAAACGCAATAGGAGAAATCTTTCGCCTAAATAATGACGATGAGATTATAAGTAACAATTTACTTGACCATTGTTTTGAGTTTCGAAAAAGTAAAATAAAATTGGTACTAACGAGTACTTTGCTCCTTTCGAATAATGCTTCATTCACTTTAAGATTAATGTAAAGGTTTCGTGCTGGTTTCCGTAAATGAAACAAAGAAATGTTAGCACTTGTATGGGATTTCAGGTGGACTGTAAAGCAATTCAATTAAAAGCATACTTGTTTTGACATACATTGCTGGCTCTATGCTATACACTCACTAACTCAAAAAGCTGTCCAACTTAAATGGGAGTGGGCAGGACATATCTGCCACGTGTCCAACGAGCTATGAGTTCGTAAAACAAAAGATTAATGCTTAGCCACCGCTGTGTCTTACACTACACACTACACTTGGCCGCGACAGACAACGAAGGAGATGACGGGACGACCTGGATGTCTTCCTTGTGAATTGGAGAGAGAAAGCGATATACCGTGTTCTTTGGAAAATGGGCGCATTCTCCCAGCCGTGGGATGATACAGGCTCGCTATAATAATACAATTTTTCACTAAAAAAAACGGATTATTGTGTTGTCATCAGTCTTTGATGGGTGTGCAAAGTTTGAAGAAAATCTGATGGCCCAAAGTTGGTTAAAATCGAGCTCAAAGGCGTTGGTTACAAACATACAGGTGAAGCTAATATAAGCGTGTTAAAAAAAAACAACTCACTGTCTGCTACCAGTGACTTCGTCTGCGCGGTAGTAGAAAATTATCCCAAGGGAATAAATATACTTATAAAAAATCATAGACACATGCAGTAGCCGTGTGCCAAGTTTCATTCAAATCCGTTCTGCCGTTTAAGTGTGAAGAAGTGACAAACATACACATACATCCTTTCGTCTTTATAATAACCTCGTAAGGTCCAACCTAAAAGGTCGACATTCATAACCACCCAATGTGCTAAAATTAGGCGCAAGTTAGTTGCGGCCCATAACTTTAGTGTAGTCAAAAAATGTACAAATGAATTGCTTTCGGCTAAATTATTTTAAGCGGTATTTTCTATACCTACAGTTAACTATTTCATGCAAAAAATATATTGAAATAAGTAATATGTTTATGGTAAATATTTTTTTGGGATTGTTTAAACCAAAAATAACGTTTGAATATCATGTCCTAATTTTAGGTTGCTGGACCTTACGAGGATAACACAAATGTAAAAAAAAAATACCCTATTAACCGAAACTAACTCCTATCTAACATAACAACAACATATTCGTCCATCCCGGACTTCGACACCTCCTAATCTCCCCAAGAACGCTGCGAGGGAAGGGATCGAAAACTTTGCAGGTGTGAACTTGACATATTCCGAGCTCGAGCAAAAACGGCACGGATAATCCCGCACCTACGCGAAAGCAGGGTTGAGTGGCAGCCTTATTATTTGTACACGTTTTCGGCCTACCAACTGTACTTCTTGAGTGTTATATCAACCCTATATCTGCAGCCTTAGTGAATAGTGGTATAAGTCCGATTTTGTTCAAAATGAGTTAAGTATACCGAAATGATCAGAAAAAAACATTTGATGATACATTTTCTATCATTTGATGAAAACGAACCTAAGCTAAATCTAAAAATAAAGAAGTTACTTTGTGTAAAAGGGTCCAACTGCCACCAAAAAAACTACAAAAATTGGTTTCAAGTCCATTTGTATTCTTTGTGTGTAACGTTTAAAATGTCACACGAGGACAAACTTGAATTTGAAACGCGTGAATGTATTCTACGTCTCCTGTAAAGTTGCAATTTTAGACTTAGATCCCTTTTCACTAAGGCCATAGATATGTTCTTTCTACGCCTCTATTTATCCTGTTTCAGAATAAGGATAAGATAGTATTTGATTACAAACAAAATGATTAATGTAAAGGAAAAAGATTGTTGGAATTCCGATGCCATTAGTGGAACGAAAGCGGGCAGGTAGCGTCGTTTGCAATGCTACGGGAATGTACCTCAGGAATCTGGCTCGCTTCCTCATTTAGTTTTGTTTGTGCAAGCAAAAAATGTGGATGGCTTGTTGTTTTTATTAGTAATTGTTTTACAAACAACTATCATTCGCGATACCTGGTTAAGTCAACAGTGCCTGACAATTTAAGTAATTAAAAACGTACTCGTATGTGCCTAATTAATTCCTTACTTTTTTTAGTTTTTGTATAAGCTGTGTTACTTTTTGGTGTACAATAAAGTTTATCTATTCTTACATACTCCAAGACAAAGTCCCTCTGTGTCTGTCTGTCTATCTGTTTCCGATAATCTCAAAAATTAATAAACAGATTTTCATGCAGTTCTCACTAACAGACAGAATGATTTATAAGAAGGTTTTGGTATGCAGACTTTTACTGACTAAAAGCACACCTATGTTTCTTTTTTGCCTTGCATCCCAGGACTCCAGTATTCCCTTTTAGAAGTCAACCCATGGAGAGGAGGCCTGTATCCCAACAGTGAGAATACCACAGGGTGATTCTGTTTATATTCTAGACTAGCTGTGCCCGCGACTTCGTTCACGTGGTCTACAAGATTTTGAATTTGTTTTTTATAAATAAAAGCCTAAGTTACTCCTTATTACATCAGCTACCTGCCTAAAAAAGTCCCGTCAAAATCGGTCCAGCCATTTCAGAGGTTAGCAAAAATTGTAAAAAATGTTTTTTTGGTGTATGTACTGTATATATTATTATTTATATGCATATAGTAAAAAGCGGTTATTTCAATATTACAAACAGACACACCCATTTTATTTATATGTATGGTATAGGAAATCAAATTAAAATAGGTAATATTGCAATTATTATTGTATTCGAATATTGCTTGCAATAACGAGAAACTTAGTTGCTTCATCTGGTGTTGATTAACTCATCTAGACGGTGATAGAGCACGCAACGTGATATTGCTACAGTTAATACACGTAATGCGTACACATACATATATAGACACACACATACATACATAGTTGTGCCAATGGAGATTCCAATTAGAATAGCTTCCAAATTGCATTAGGTATATAGACAAATAATATTGTACTTTTTAGGGTTCCGTACCTCAAAAGGAAAAAACGGAACCCTTATAGAACTTTGTTGTCCGTCCGTCTGTCTGTCTGTCTGTCAAGACTCTGTATCTCGGAAACGCGTGGAGGTATCAAGATGAAATTAAAACCACTCAGGGCTGCGGACTATCAAAGTTGTAAAAAAATCATACCTCTAAATTAACGAATAAAGAAGATACGACCGTTTATGTCGCAAAAAAACGTATATTTTGATACTCTCAAAGATCGAAATTCATAGGGTACTTCCAGTTGACCCAGAATCCTGAAATTTTGCATAAAGCTAGGTCTTATAGCACAAGTATAGGAATAAATCTGAAAACTGTAAATTTTTTGTTGCATCACATTTTTTTTTTTGCGAGTCGTAAAAATCTTCCGAGGCTCCATTCTGGAATTGAACTATTTACATAGGTAAGTTTGTACGGAACCCTCAGGGCGCGAGTCCGACTGGCACTTGCCCAGTTTTTTTATGGTCAAACAATATTCTGACTGTTAGAATAATTGAAACGGTAGCGTACAGCAAACACTGATTTAAGATAGTACGGGCGAAAAACGTGTCTTGAAGGACTTAGGGAGAAAAAAAATGGCTAGAAAAAAAAAACAATTGAAACCTGTTTAAATATGTCTTGATTTTATACAAACTTTTCCAACCTTAAAGTCAAGACCGGCATTGTACGGTTACTTTTAAAAGGGGTTGCTCCCAAAGGTAGTGGGTTTCCCAAAGGAGTCCATTGTTCTCGAAAAATTAAAGTTCGAATATTAGTTCCCAATGAGTCCACGTCATTTTAAAAACTATAATACAAGGTGTCGTTTTGAAGCTGCAAAATATTTCAGGAGGTAATTATGTTAGTGATTCTCGACCCGAATCAATAATAAAATGAGTAGGTACATTTTTTTTTCTTATTTATGAAACTCGGTATGTGTGAACTACGTTTCTTAAAAAGCAGCCAGTCTGATACCTGCCTTATAACCGCGCTTTCTTTCACACATACAAACACGTAAAAATAAAGGCCGTTTTCACACACACTAAGTCGCAACGATAGTTTCATAAATAATGTATCATCCAATCATCATCCCGCACGCCACACCCTAGCCACGCCCCCGCTGCCATCGATCAATCGAATTAGTTTAGTATAATTAAAAAATAAAATAACAAGTATTACTGATTATTGACCAGGTATCGTTTTTTCACATGATTATTTATGAGTTTTATTACAACCTCCTAAAATATTTTGCAGTTTTAAAACTGCACCTTGTATAATAAATTTTGTAGAAGTTTTTGTTGTGCGTGCATCACGTAAAATATACGAAATCGAAGTGAATAACTTTTATACTTTAAATTGTATAACTTGATAATTACTTAGATTTTGTTTCATCGCAACCGGTTCACTACATCGAGAGGTATATTATATTCATTTATGACTGTTAGGAGGTGCGAAGTTCGCAGCTAGTATTAAATATTTTCTTTCCTTATGAGTCCACGAGAATATTTGATACAGATACAGTAAAAGCTTTGATAAGGGATAAATGTTTATTATTTCTATAAAAATACAATGAATATTTCATTTACGCAGTACTTATGAAACGCCAAAAAAGACATTTAAAAAAAAATAACAATTACAGTATCATTTTAATATTATAATAAAATAGATAAAAGCATTATATCTAAATCAAAGCTTCAGAATTATCACAGTAAATTAATGTAATCGTAGTTACTCGTAGTAACAATTTTTTTTCCCCAAGGCTTACAAATTGATTAAGACAGACAAGAAATGGAAGAAAATTTTTACTGACTGAACTTTAGACAAATTTCGTGGACCCGTTGGAAATTGTTGTAGAAACCATACAATCATGGATTGCTTTGTATAAATTCTTTTTAATCGTAGTATGATCACAAAATCATAGAGCGTAATACTTCTTTTCTCTTCAAACTGGACTTTTGCAGATAATCAACCTTAATAAACATCGTTAGCTCGAAATTCTTGTACAATAAAAGCAAACACAAACTGAAGCTCATTTATGTACGAATAAAAGATACAAACATGGCAAAATGGTATCAGGACATGACATTAAAATGTACGTTGCATTTAATAATTATGTCGGCCACAGATGTAGGTAATGGTGAACAGATATGGCAAACGTATGCCCAACTTTTTTAAAAGGGAAATTATCTAATAACTTCTGCCGCTCTAGGTGGAGTGAGAGGGAGATCCAGACTTTAACTAACTAAAACCTCCCCTGTGTTCACTGCACACACAGCCACAGTAACTCTTTGGAACAACTCCATAGCCAAAGGTCAATTTTATTTTCATAACATTCAAACAAATTCAACATCTTTAATTTATCAACGTTACCTAGTGTCTAGGCTTAGACTGTGTGTGGTGTGTGTTAGGTCTAGATAGGAGCTAAAATAGATACTCGAGAAGATTTTATACGTATAGTGGGTACTTCTAATTTCACATTTACAGTAATTTGAATCTAGATAATACGATGCGACTATACAATGCAAGTGGGTAGCAGACGTAGACCCCGATGACCACGGTACAAGCACTTATACAAGGTGTAAGGGACAGCCCTCCACAAACTTTAAGGGCTTGCTCAGTAGACGAAACTGAACAACCTTCCACAGAATTTTTTTTCAGAAAACGGAAAAAAAATTCGGCCTCTCCATACAAACTATCCAATCAAGTTTATAATTTTCTATGGTAAAGCGAATTTTTTTTTCGTTTCCTAAAAAAAAAATTGTGGAAGGTTGTTCAGTTTCATCTACTGAACAAGCCCTTAAAGTTTGTGGAGGGCTGTCCCTTACACCATGTATACGCACAATTGTAGGGAAAAGTGAGAGGGTGGCGGTGCGTCCCGCACCCCGCACTCCTGCGCGTTAACACCTATCTCTTGTCTTAAATGCATTTATCTCTCTATTTTTTTTTTTTTGTTAACCCTTCCACTCTCACTAACAACTCTTAATTTTCAATTCAGACACCTGCAGTATCTTCTGTTTAGCAAAAGTGACAGGTTTTTTTCTTTGGATCCTGTTCCCGATGCCGGTGGAACACTATTTTTTATATTTTTAAATGTTTTTTATTATTTTTTATTTAAATATTTAAAAATATAATTTATATGTTTGTTATAATTTATACTTACTTTGTTAATCAAAGTAAGTATAAATTCATATGAATCAACGAATATTAATGCTTAATCAAAGTACCTAAGTATGTGCTAAGTAGGTAACTTTTATGTATGTCGACCTTTTATTTTATCATTTAATAGAGTCGCGCTTGACGACCACTTAATGGTAAGCAATGAAACACGTTTACCTAGATGTGTGAATAGGTTACATTCACTCTTAATCATAATCATAATCATAATCGTTTATTTGCTAATATGGGTAATTATATAAAGATATTGAAAATATAGCACAGTCCAACCATATTTCACCTTGAGGCATGCAAATCACAAGCTAATTCACACTTTTCCAGGTGATAGTTATAATCCTAATGACGCGAAGATCATGACTTTTATCATTATACTGTAAATATAAGACCTTAATTCGGAGCTTGTTAGACATTGACACGTTTCCATGCACTTCCGTTGACTCCGTCGTTTTTTCCAGTCAATATTAGTTCCCTTTTATAATACTGTAACTATGACGAGCCATTTTGTGAAAACATACATCAAGATCTCAAAAATAAACTTAACCTTGGAATATTGAACATATAACAGATATCTCATTATTTTCCTTCTAAGAATTGACATCATCTAACTTATTAAATATCAGGAATTTTCCATAAACATACGTTATTCACTTAATTCCCTGTTTTCTGCCACGTTAATTTAATTTTCTGAGCGTTTTACACATAAGTACAAAATGTTTATCATCAATTCAAAAGACGAGTAGGAAAAATATAAATATATGAAGCTATGTTATGCTACACTAGTAGGTACTATAGTTATTGATCATTTTACTCGTATATGAAAGTCAGTGTTTAGGTATTTGAGTGTACTATTATACACCACTAGTTTTTAATAAGTACACATACTTAAAGGGCTTATTAGAAAAGCCATTGTTATTTTATAAGTAAAATCTCAATAAATAATATTCATAAACAGCAAAGTTAGTAGCGTTGGTTTATGTCCCAAAATGTTACTCAATTTATGGAAATATTGTGCAGGCTGTGATTAATGAATGAATAAGTGTCAATTATTAAGGAAAAACACTGCCCGCAGTATTTTCTACTAGCAATTGTTTTGTTTGATTGATTCTATGATGAATTTAACTTTTCGTGGTCAATTTTAGGATTTCGGTTTTTTCTACTTTTGACTACAAAAATGTGATCAGTGACTGGTACAGATAGAGCTCCATTTTTTTGTGTACTAATTAAAAGTAGGGGTGTATATTTCGGAGGCACGGGATAGATAAACTTAGCACATATTATGAATTGGGATTTTTTCACATTGGTAGTTGATCGGTTTCAAACCCGCATACAAACGTATATCAGAGGCGGGTGCCCTAACCACTGGGCCATCACGACATCTAGTTTCATCTACCATAGTCCACTATCCATAGTCCCATTATTCATAGTCCGTCCATTCAAAATAAAAAATGTGTACAAAAAAAATATAATACTTTATAAGATCGTGTCAAACTCAATTTATTGTCAAATGTCAAACTTATATACATTTAATAAATCACGCGTCAATAAACGCAAGAGACGCAAGATTCACAAGAGGTTGGCAGTAGTATCATCACATCGTTAAAGTTTTCCAATTGTCGATTTGAACCAATTGTTTGACTATATTAGGGTATATATGTATGTAGTTTATTAATTTGAGTATGTATATATTATATAATTGTAAGTGTTTTGTAATATTTATGGTTTATTAGTATATCAATTCTTGGAATCACCTTATCTCTTTCTTTTATTGCACCTACCACTGTTTTTCTCTGCACCACCCAAAGTTTGACTGGAAGAAAATGCCTAAGGCATTAAGTCCGCCTCTGTACTTTTATGTGCATGAAGTATAAATAAATAAATAAATAGACATACCGTTTTGGAGTAGGTAGACCATGAACTGCGTGAACTTTTCTGTGGAATATTTTCGCACACACGCTCACAGCCAAAACAACGTTCAAAGGCTAGTTTTCTATCTAAAGTCGACCTTGTAAAGACCATTTCTTACAAAAGAAACGGTTTTGAAAAGGGTCTTGTATCAACGGCTGAAGCCTAAGCCGTTTTCAACAGGCCTTTTATGTAAACTGGCAGATTTTACACGAATATTATTGTTACCGGCCGTACCCTCTTTATAAATTTAGACAAATAGAATACTATTTTGTTTTGTCGCTAAGAAATAGGTGTGTACTTAAACAAAGGGATTCCAGTTTTTTGTAGGTGAATAACCTTTTGGGTTTTTATTACAACTTTACTTTGAATCGACTATATTCTTATTTATTTATCGTGGACGGAACCCATAGAAATATTACTAAACTATTACACCATAGAGATAAATTTAATAAATTATTGAATCATCACCATTATCATTTAAGCCGATAGACTCACTGTTGGCCTCCCCCAAGTGTCGCCACAATGAACGATGCTGTGCGTCTCGCATCCATCGAATTTCCGCAACTTTCACCAAGCACGAGGAATCTGAGCAGCGCACATTGCTCGCAGAACAGATAGATGGCCGTTGAGGCTGAAAGGTTCTGAAGTGGCGACCGCGTACCGGAATACGCAGCGTTGGAAGGTCTCGTACAAGGTGGATATTATTGAATTACGATATTATAATTATTTAAATGCTTTTGGCGTGAATCAGAAGTACAGAATTAATAGTTTTTACGTTTGTGTATTTTGTATGAACTTGATGCGGACGGAGTCAACAGCTAGGTACCAAATTCTGTCTTTAAATAGGTACATGCATGTAATCAATTCAGGAAAGATGCCTTCAGTGTAGGATCCGTAGCCCGAGTTCGTAAGTTTGCAGTTCACAATTGACCTTCATTGATAAAGTGATTCCTATATAGTTTCTATAGCGTAAAAAGTGCGAATCCAATACCTTAAACACGTCATAAGTAATAGATTCAGAGGCTGTATGAACAAATATTACTTTGACCTTTTTTTTGGTGGTAAAATCATCCAATGACATTCCTTCTTGCGGGCGGAGCGGGAGATACTGTGTCTGATATCAGACTTTTACTGACTAAAAACCCACTACTGTTCCTTCGTTGCCTTTCTTATCGGAGTCGAACCTTTCTTTCAAAAACCGCTCCTTGGTCCCAGTAGACTTCGACCTGAAGTATTACTTTGACCTACGTAGCTACGAGTTTATCCAGCCTTCAACCAGATTACCAAACCGAACTGATATATGACACAATTTAATTTCTCTTTATAACTAGGTAGATAGTAGAAACAATAGGCAGGTAACTCATGGTTTCACAATAAAAAAAATCGCTATAAGCAAAGGTTCACTGGGAGAAAACTCATTGTTGAGTTAAGCTCGCCTTTGTACATAAACAGTCTGTATCACCGTGTACTACGGATGTTTTTGTGTACAACAAAGAATTGAGAATTAAAAGTAAAAAATTCTCCCAAATTACACGCCGGTTCAAAATACGAACTATATAGTGACGTAACGTGTCGCGTCCGTATTCCGACTATCGATACTCAGTGGGTAGCGCGTTCGTATAGCCCGCCCTGGGTGATTTGCATAAAGCTCCGCGGACATCGTTTTGGCGTCAGTTCAGCTTGTATCTCATTAGCATAACTGCTCAATTATTTTGTGCGGAATAGTCACTTTACAGACAAATTTTGGTTTTGCGCTACGTTGAGCGTCCTATTGAGCGGTGCCACTAAAAATGTCTACTACAATCTAGACGTATGCCAAGTGCGTCGGATATGGAATTCAATTCAGGTTACATGGTTTCTTTTGGCGCACTTACAGTTGCGAGATACTTGGGTTTTCAGCTTAAGTGTGGCTTAAGTATTGTATGATTTGATTCCACTTTGGCAGAAGTATCTGTAAATATTTTGCATGATAATACTGAACTGAAAAAATAATGACAAAATTAGTAGTTGAATTTTGAAACAGTGAATTTGTAACGTTAAGAGTCCTTGTAATAAACCCCCATCACATGTCGACTGTCATACTTAATACTCAGAATCATATTGACAAAGTATCTAAATTACCCTCTATCCAATGAAACCGATGCAATTAGCGAATGTTTGTTTAAATGCGAACCAAATAAACAGTGCCTGTTAAACTCCCGCACGGATTAAAGTCGATGTAGTTTTCCAATTAACTTGTAACTGTTGCCATATCCCGGCAGATGACAATAACCCTTTGAATTTTGCCTGATGGCAACCCTGTCACATAAATTGAGATGTATTGTGCTGTCAAGCATGTTTGTTTGGAAGGAAAATATTAACTTCGCACGCAATTAGTGAGACAAAGGACTGGAGACAATTTACATATTTTAGAAATGTTAAACGAAGAAAATTGAACACGCCCCTGTATTTCTGGATGTGACAGCGGCATTTAAAAAAGTACATGGCCCAATGTGGATAAGTAGATGTCACATGTCTTCGAAGTTTTAGTTTTAGGCTCCTCTACCTATGAATAGGACGTCGCAAGTTCAAACCCAGGCAGGTACCTTACTTTACGTGTATAAAAAAGGTACGCGGTTAGAAATTATCCAACGTCGACTTGTCTCGTTGAAATTTCCTATATAGAATCGGAGATATAAATCTAATCGGTAGTAAATAACCTTAGACTGCCTAGGCGTCTGCTAGGCTTCTGAGACTGCCTGTCCACATAAGCGGAACGGGGCTACAGAACGGAGAAACGGAGAAATTAACCAATAGGATTGCACAAAATCTCTGTTCCTCTGATTTTGTGCAATCCTATTGGTTAATATTTCTCCGTTTCTCTGCTCCACAGTCTTGCTCAGCTCGTGTGGACAGACAGCCTAAGAGAATACAAATGCTATACTGCCAAAGTTGTAGAATTATTTGAAAAAGTTATAGTGGCCTTGGAGCACACAGCGCAACCAAATCTATACATATAATAAAATCGTAGGAAAGTCAAAACTGTACATTGAATATTTTTTTTAAAGAATACTTGGGGCGTGATCTACAATCGATACCGAAGCCAAAAATATAGTTTTTAGAATTTTTGTCTGTTTGTCTGTATGTATGTCCGGGATAAACTCAAAAAGTACGGCATGGATTTACTTCAAATTTTGCATGAATATTACTAAGAGGTCGGGTCAAGATATAGGCTACATATTATCACGCTATCACCTACGGGGGAGGAGCTGTGAATCTTTATTTTTCTTACGCATTCTGTGACAGCGTGTAATATAAGGACGCAAATTTAAATGTTGTTTTTGAGTAAGTCATGCTATTATCTAGCTTTACACTATAAAAACTACACCATTAAAGTAACTTGGGCAGAGAAACATAGTTTAATGAATGTTAGTAGTATAAACACAATTTTAAAGCAGCGCCATCTATGAGATTTCATCAAAATCAGATCAAGTTATATGTTAACAGTTTTTAGAAATTAATCATTTAAATTTGATCATGTTGGCGAGGTTAGTAATTAGTTATTCTTAAAATTCATAGATGGTAATGCGCATTTTATTCATATTATAGTTCGTTTTGACAAATTCAAGTTCCAACAAAACCCTCAAAATCTTGAGCAGAGTTGAGGAAGACAATTTAAAAAAAATGCGGTGTTAGTTATTACATGGTGGCATTTCTCAGACTCTGTGAAGTCGACGAGTTTGCGAAATCCCTTACGTATGACGTGGTGCCTTCATATTACACGTACGACAAGCAAAGGGGTGTATTCAACCGACATCGACGAGGAGGTGCTGTGAAAGGTTTCCCGGGAATTTTCAAGGACACCGTATTGGGTAGGGTTTATACCGTGCACCAGAATAGTGGCGAATGCTATTTTCTGCGGTTGTTACATCACACTGTCCCAGGCCCAACGTCTTTCGCCTTTCTGAGGACATTTGATGGCGTGGAGTATCCCACTTACTGCGCAGCCTTTTGCCTAATTGGGATGACACCCTCGCGGAGGCAAGCGTCAGTGACAGTCCCAGCCACATGCGTCATCTGCTTGCCATCATCTTGGTGTTTTGTGGAGTCGCGAACCCGGTAGCTTTGTGGAAGAAGTATCGCCATCATCTGTCTGAAGATTTTCTACGAACTTTGAGGCTTGCTACTAGAGACGAAGTCGAAGTAACTGATGAACGCGTGCTGAACACCTGTCTCAGTTCACTTAAAGATGTGGTCATTTCTATCAGCGGCAATCTACTGATCGAATATGGGTTACCAGCTCTCCAATCATCACCACATCAAGACCGTGGAAATCGGGAGTATAACGCTACAAATTACGATCCGGGCTTAATAACCACCATACGAAACTACCATGTCGCTTTGTTCTCTTGAGAGCAAAAACAAATTTAAGACACCGTCCTTGAAAGCGTTGGGCAAAACCAGGGTAAAATATTTTTCTTGGATGCTCCTGGTAGAACAGGAAAAACATTTGTTACCACTGGCATACTTGCAGAGGTCAGGAGCCAAGACAAAATTGCTATTGCTGTAGCGTCGTCGGGAATCGCTGCCACATTGCTTCCGGAAGGCAAGATAGCACATGCCATGTTAAAAATTCTAATCGATTTAGAGAGCGCCAAAACGCCTCTTTGAGGTGTGTCACGTAACAGCGATAAGGGACACGTGCTCAAGGATTGCTCTCTGATGATGAGTGTACGATGGCCAATAGGAAGGCAGTTGAGGTCTGGGACAAAACTCTGCAGGATATCTGCAGGAACTAACATTTGATGGATGGTGTTACAGTTCTGTTCAGTGGCGATTTCCGGCAAACACTTCCCGAGGTGACGCGAGGATCGAGGGCTGACGAGGTGTATGCTTCGTCGAATCGATCTTCATTGTGGTCACGAGTTCGTACACTGCGCTTGACCATTAATATGAGAGCTCGGCTCGGCGGCAATGCACGTGCTCAAGAATTCTCCGATGTCCTTCTAAGTCTTGGCGAAGGCACTCTACAAGAAGAGAGAGGTGGACAGGTGGTGCTTCCAGAGTCTCTCGGTAGAGTGGTATCCAGCTTAAAAAAACTCATTCACTGTGTGTATGGGGAGATCAGTTGTATATCGCACCAGCAGAATTCTCAGGTGAGTGAGCGGGCCATTTTGACGCCCAAAAATGATCAGGCTGCAGCAATTAACGAATGCATTCTCTCGGAAATTGAGAAGAATGAAGTGGTCTACACCTCGATACACACTGTTGTCGAGCAAGATGATGCCACACGTATTCCGTGGAATTTCTGAACTCCCTGTCAGCAAGTGGACTTCCGGCGCATACCATCAAGCTGAAGGTCGGTGTCCCGATTATGTTTCGAAGTTGTGACGGGACCCGCCTTAAAGTGGGGACATTCCACACCATTGAGGCGGAAATTCTTACGGGTTGTGGCGTCAGCGAGGCAGTATTTATACCACGCATTCCCCTCATACCCCATAACTTCCCGTTCCAGTTCAAGCGCGTACAGTTCCCCGTGTGTGTTTGCTTCGCGATGGTCATCAATAAGTCACAGGGGCAGACACTGAGGGCAGCGGGTGTCGACCTCA
Source organism: Mythimna albipuncta (assembly GCA_929112965.1). NCBI lineage: Eukaryota > Metazoa > Arthropoda > Insecta > Lepidoptera > Noctuidae > Mythimna > Mythimna albipuncta. The sequence continues at coordinate 9,661,657 of OV815973.1, forward strand.
GGACGAGTTGCTTCTCACACGGGCAACTGTACGTCGCTTGCCCCCGCGTCACCAGTCCTGACTCTCTTTACATTTTGTCTCCTGGCAGTATAACTACCAACGTAGTTTATAGGGAAGTCTTGTAAGGTATGATACCTTTATACGTATTTTTACTCTTTTGTGTCCTGGAATGTATTCCTGCATTATTTTCTCTATTTCCTTCAGTCACATGTTATGACTGAACTCAGCAGGATTCCCATATAACTCTCTTCACTAGCTTCGTTTGCGAAAAAAACATATTATAATGCTATTTTAAAAGTTGTTTATTTATAATGCTATAGCGACACTGGCACCTTAGGTATTTTTAGTGCTGTAGAGGCTTCACGCAGACGACGTCGCGGGCAGCAGCTAGTGAAGTAATACAAGTGAGTTTTTATAAGTAAAAGACTGATACTTCCTCTCCGTCTACCTAGAGTAGAAAGAGTTAGAGTAGAGAGAGTAGAGAGGTAGAGAGTAGAATATGAATATGAATATGAATATGAATAATATTTCACAACTTGTAGTCTAGTCGCAAATTAAACAGTGCTTGTGTTATGAATACTAGACAACTGATAAACATACTTGTATATTTCTATACACTTACACTATTGATATATTATACCAAACACAGAACAGATGGTTGTGGTCATCACACAAACATTTGTCCTGGGCAGGAATCGAACCCACGACCTCCAGCATAGCAGTCTGGGCCACTAACCGCTAGACCAACAGGCCAGTCGATGATTACACACCTAAAAGCCTCCTGGAGAGGGAATAGGCCGTAATCCACCACGCGGACCCAGTGCGTGTTGGTGAATGTCACATGTCTTCGAATTTTTGGTTCTAGGACATGCCGGTTTCCTCACGATGTTTTCTTTCACCGTTTTGAGAACAGTGGTGGTGAAATAAATAACATAAAGAAATGTGCCTGGCTGGGTTTGAACCCGCGACCTACAACCCGTAAGTCGGGGCCGTTACCACTCGGCCACCACTGCTCCTGTACATAAATAGTAAAATAAATTTCATTGTGTGTTTCCTGATAGCTACAAGCTTTATTCAAGAATGGACAATCTTTGCTCACATCATCGCGTCAGATGAGATTATAATAAAAATTATATCTGAATATTTGTTCACACCTAGTTGACATAATATTGCTATTATATTCCCAGCATTATCATTGATTGTAAATTGAAAAGGCGGTGTGCGGCAGTCGTCCGTATTGCGAAATGGTTGTAGTGACCACTGACGAATGTGACTGATTTTTTTGTATTTATCGTTTTATTTTATTTGTTCTACTGTATTGTATACAGTGTAGAAAACAAGGATTTATAAACGTTATAATTTTCATACAAGCCTGTACTATCCCACGGCTGAGCAAAGATCGCCCTCAATTTTTCTATTGCCTCCAGTTTTGGGACTCTTCTTGCCAATTCCCAACCTTAATCTTGTTCCTTGCTATCACCTCTTTCACTATCATGGGGTCGACTTTTTTAATCCTTCGGCAACATTCACATCACTGTTAAGCATCGTCGCTTGTCAGGTCAAGCTTTTACATGACCTTCCACTTCTACTTCTTCTTCTCACTTATTCACGATCTTGTCATCGGATATGTGAATTACATGTCCGTACCACCTCAGCCTGAACTCAATGTAATTTTTCAGTAAAATAACGTAAATTCCCAATTTAAATATGTTAAATTATTTTATATTTACTTTACCAGGATTTTTAATGTCAAGTTAACGATGACATAATAATATACGTGTAACTATTAACCGTCGCGGTCGTGTTTCTTGCTACGCTGGGCTACGACGTAGCAATGCACTACGGCGCGGCGGCGTAGCACTGAGCCACGTGTGTGTGTTTGTTCTGAAAGCGCGAGGATTTTTAAGTAGAAACCCAAATTAATTGATGAGCTTACATTATCTCTAAGAACTTAATTTTAATTAAAAGTTATTTATTTATTCTGATAATTGTCATTCATTTAATATAGATACTTTTAACGTAAATATTTGCTTAAAACATTTGCGGTAAACTATAGTTTGAATCCACTATTTCTGTTAACTAGTAACATCAATCGACAAAGTTGTCACCACATCGACAAAATTGACATTAATGTAATAATTCGAATGCCCGTGGCGCGCCTCGCGTCATGTTATACCAGTAGGTATCATAAATTAACTAACCTAATTAACAATTTCAATAATAACCCACTTACGCTGGTTTTGTGGTGATGCGCTTTCAACACAGCGGTAATTGTATTAAAAATCATTGTTTACTACAAATAAGCGGTAATTCGATATCGTTGTTCATGAAAAACAAAAACAGTCTGTAATTATAAAATTTGCTGTATAGCATTATATGTTAGGCAACTTTTGGATTAGTTAAAATAGTCAACAGTCAGTGGGCGGGGTTACTCGTAGAACATAAGCTCAATGGAAAAGGTTCTGGAGTGACTATCGCGCATCGGAAGATACAGCGTTGGAAGGCCTCCCACAAGGTATACCGAAGACCCAGTAAGCGTCGCGGGATTCCTATTTATGCGAGACACAGAAAAGCGTTCGTTGTGACACTTGGGGGAGGCTTACGTCCAGCCGTGGATATCTTTCTGCTGAAATAATGATGAGTTTGTTAATATTGATGTCATTGATGCACATATATTTTGTTATTAAAAAAAATAGTAACACAACTCAACAACCTATAAAAGTTTATACACCATAATAATTAGCGAAGGTTTACAGGCTGTCAGTTATCATTACAATTTCGTTCTCACTGAATTAGGCTACAGTATCCCTGATATCATTACAGACTACTTATCATCATGAAAACATTCACGGATACAACAATAAAACCACTGAAAAATTAACGGGAAAAAGAACTTAAAACTAAGGTTTTAAGATGACCTCAAAACTCACGATCTGATAAATCATTTACTAACCTAAATATTAATCTCAAATAAATCCAGTGACAAATATTTACCAATGGGTAACACAGCCGGCGCTTCCTACCAATCTCGAGTGAGCTCGCCGAGATGAATGGAAGCGATTCATCTCTATCTCGGCCAGTCTCCTTAATCTCGTCCACTAACAGCCACCGTTGCACATCCAAAGATACGGCTCTTAGGAGTAGATGCACCTAGAGAAAGTAGGTTTTACAGTTTTTCTTCTCAAAGTGTACGTAAGATAGATGGATATGTTTATTGGATAGATTTGAAGATTTATATAAAAATGTGTATCCAATTCACACTATTTTCTATTAACGAGACAATAGTCGTTTACAAAATTATACACATGCTAGTATCTATTGCTAGATTTTTTTTTCAGTTGGGAAATCTAATTGGGAATTAGAAGATTTCGGAATATAATTAATTAGCCGGGAATTTTTTTTCTTTTCGACGGGAAAAATCATCCAATGACAACCCCCGCTCTTGGGCGGAGCTGGAGATAGTGTCAGACTCTTACTGACCAAAAAACCCATCCCGTTCCTTCAATCCTTCATACCGAAGCTCGAGCTCCTTTTCGGGTAACCCTGGCCCCAGTAGGCTTCGACCCGGCTGGGCCCCTGCTGTTGCTGACAACTCCTTGAGGCGCGCGGGAACAGCGCGCGCCGTCGAAGACTTGGGCATGGTCCGGACAGTTACCGGACAGCGCCCATTGCTCACTGTCCGCAAGCCCGCGCCTACGGTGGCTGAAAATCAGGATCGGAATCCCGGCGGCGCGGCGAGAGCGCCGTTGCCTAATGCGGTCGGCCTCCTCCTTAGCGAGCATTACTGCTTCGCAGAAGTCGGCGACCGCCTGGCACTTCTCCTCAGCCGGGGGAGGGTCAGACTTTTTCTGAATAAAACCCAGTCCTGTTCCTTCTCTGCCTTCGTTCACAACCCATAGAGTTTCTTTTGTTAGTGCGCTACAAATAAACAGAGTAAAAACTATTATTAACTATTGCAAAAAGCCTTTCCATTTTTTTATTTTTTCAATTCCTATAAGAATTTTTTTTTTTCTGTGTATATCGGCTTTCTTACTATGTATAATCTGTAAAGTTATGTACAATAAAGAATATAAGAATATATATATATATATATATATAAGAAATTTTCATTTTATATCTGCTGGCAAGTTTTAAGTAGCGATGCAATGTTTAAAATTAGATCAGTAAAACCTACGTTAGCATCATCACTCATCCATCACACTAATAAAATTATTATAAATGCGAAATTGTGAGGGTTATGGTGTGTAAGTATATGTGTTTTCGACTTCTTCAGACTCAAACGACTAAACGCATTTTAATAAATCTTGGGGAGATCATATTTTGGAATAGCACATATAATTATTTTTATCCTGGAAGTATATTTCTACTGTCATGTGGGTGAAACTGCTGGCAGCAACTAGAATTACATAACTATCAAATAAAACCGTCTGAAAAGTCAGACAGGTACAGTACAATTCACGAATGATGGCGGCCGTGAAGTTAGCCTTTGCGAACGTTCGCGCATACTACACTCTTCTCGCACACGCACGTCGCCATTTGGTTACTAAAACACGTTACTGCGCAACCTTCTGCGCAAACTTCACGGCCGCCATCATTCGTGAATTGTACTGCACATATCACTGGTTTCGCATAGTATGGGTTCCTCTCTTTCATCTCCACACTTTTCATTTTTAAACCTTACAAACACTGTAACTTATGGGAGACAATAAATAAATGTACCGATGGTTACTTTAGTTTGTTTTCCAAAAATTATTCAATATACCAGTGAACCGCTAACTCTGCTTTTCATTGAGGCTGCATTTATATATCACAGGACTCTGGGGTACTGGACCTTTGGAGGGTGTATAAAGGGCTGAAATCAATGACATGCAAGTTCATCTAAGGACTTGCCTCGTCTAGTTCAAAACTATTGCGACTGTAAAAAACAAAGACATGGCTATGATTTTGAGAGGTTTAAATAGATTGATTACCCAAGAACTATGCAAAGAACATATAGCCCATGCCTAAACAATGTTATTAATAGTCATCGATAAAACATAAGCCTTCTTGCAGTCGGGTAAAAAAAGCAGAGAGTGACTTGCATACTCAATAAATGGGCCACCAATAAAATAGCAACGAGGAAGCAACATATCCTGAGATGCTTTAGAAGTAAAAGAGTATACGACGGCGATCAAGACAACCCCAAAAGCACTGTCGGTCTACCAGCATCTTACTGGATTATAAACATGAGAGACTAACGTACTTACGAGAAGGATTCTCTCAACAACGTTTGCCTCTACTCAAACCAGCCAGTAAAGCCTAGAAAGAGATAGGAGATCTGTTCCTCAGCAGTTGGCAATACTGCTAAACTGACTTGAAAAATAGTAATACTTCTGCCTTTTGTTCTCAAAAGATACCTTAGTCTTATGACTCCCTTGGGAAGAAACGAAATAATCTTTTTCGTAAGAAAAGACCAGTTTTAGATACTGCACATAAATTCAGGTTTTCTTGGTTGATGTTTAATACCACCCGCACTTACAGTCGTCGATTAAGGTTAATGATTCACTTAAGATAAAATGGATTTGCTCCTTTTTATTCTTGGCTGGCGTATTATAGTGTACTTAATCGTAATATTGCAGCCGGCTAGGTGTATGACCAGGTGGGGGCCGCGAGAGCCGGCTCGATACGAGAAGTATATTATATGTCCAGTAGTAGTAGCGTTTCGGTTGATAGCTCTCTTTCTTCTTTCTTGAGTAAAACCAGAATACATAAAAAGCTTCCTCTTATTATATAAAATATAATAATATAATATAATATTTTCACAACTATCACACAAGGCCGTCTAGTCCCAAGCTAAGCAGAGCTTGTGTTATGGGTACTAGACGACTGATAAACATACTTATATATTTCTAAATACATACATAATATAGACAAATTACACCCAGACACAGAACAATGATTATGCTCATCACACAAACATTTGTCCTGGGTGGGAATCGAACCCACGACCTCCGGCGTAGCAGTCAGGGTCACTAACCACTAGACCAACAGGCCAGTCAGATAGTAGATAGTCGATAGAAGTCCACTGTTGGACATAGGCCTCCCCCAAGTGTCACCACAGTGAACGATCCTATGCGTCCCGCATGCATCGGATTCCCCAGCATAATATAATACTGGAAAAATATTTTTTTAAATCGTTCCAGTAGTTTTTGAGTTTATTTATTACAAACAAAAATACAAATCTTTTTTCTTTATAATATTAGTATAGATTTTGCTGATCGGTGTTCACTATTCAGGGTGGTATTATCTGTCGTCAAGGTAGCATATAGACATACCTATATTATGAATACTGGAAAACTGGTTATGTAATTTGGTTGATTAAATTATCACTATTGAACAGGAGAATCGCTTTTGATGAATCTTAGTATATACTCGTACATACCTACATACGTACGTAGATGAACCTTGGAGAAAACTATAAGAAACTTTCAATCCCATAAGTACATTCCCTTGGGATAATTTCATCAGGTTTGGACGCGAGTGAAGCCGCTGGCAGAAGCAAGTAATTTTATAAGTGGTCGGAAACTTATCTGTAGTGATCGTAAACTACCTGCAATGCGGAATATAGAGACGGTAATCTTTTGTATATACTAAGAGTGATGACTTGAAGAAAGATTTTGAGTATTATGATTAAAAATTTTATAGGTTCTAGAGTAAGAAAGACAAGTAATCTACAATAATGTAATTAATAAAACAATGAAGGTTTTTTTTTGTTTTTTTGTTTGTAGGAGGTAATCTCTGAAAGTACTAGTCCGATCGCTAAAACTTTTTCATCGACAGAAAGCTGCTTTATTCATGAGTGACATAGGCTTTAATGTACGCGGGCGAAGCCATGGGCAAAAGCTAGTCTATTTATATAAAAGAAGGAGAAATTACCTGACTAACAAAACAAGGTTTCCTTTTATGACTTAAGCGAGCACTAAGGATTTTCCCAATTTCATCCCCTAAAGTGATGAAACGAGAGGTCCAAAGTTTGTATGGAGAAACTTAGTTTCACGCGGGCGAAGCTGCTGGCAAAAGCCAATCTATATATATATATATATATATATATATATATATATAAAAGGAGGAGTAACTGACTGACTAATATATAAACGCATAGCCGAAACTATTGACACTAAGAGTGAAATTTTGCACTAGGCTTCCTTTTAAGATATAGGCCAGCATTAAGGAATCTCCAAAATATATCCCATATGGGAATGAAACAGGAGTCCAAAGTTTTTATGGAGAAATTAACTTTCACGTAAGCGAACCCATTGGCAAAAGCTGGTACTACAATATGTAATAAGCGAAAAAAAAAAACATCAAAAAAACCTTTAAGTTAATACACAAACTAGTAACCCTAACCTTATACGATATTTACTAAACGGATTTGGCATTGATAAAGTTACGTTATACCAAGAAAATATATTCGATATCTTTATTATTCTACCGTAGTTTCGACACAATATTATACGAACATTTTCTAGACCTTTTTGTATCAGCATCACGTTACTAAGAGCTTGTCTAGATGAGGCGTTCGGGACGCGAACTGACTAACGCCATACTGAAGTTGTAGGCGAAAGCATAAAAAACTTTAACAAGTTTATAGATTTGCATCACCTGTAACGTATTAATTGTGTAAATTCAGAAAATAAATAAATGAAAAAAAATATCCAAGTACTCCATACCACCTACGTAACTCATAAGGGTCTAAACAGACGGACTGCATTTCAACTGCAATCCGTGCGGTCCAATTGCGGCCGTGTGAACTGCACACCGACTGCATCCGAACTGCACCATGCGCGGGAGGGCTGAGCATGCGGGCGGGTAGGTATCAATCGGACCGCACGTTTGGTTTGCAGTTCTATTGCAGTCGTGTTTGCAGTTCTATTGCAGTTGTGTTTGCAGTCCTATTGCAGTCGTGTCAACTGCATTCAAACTGCACTTAAAATGCAATTTGCAGTTGGATTGCAGTTGAAATGAAGTCCGTCTGTTTAGACCCTTGGTTGGTCGATATCGAATGAATATGTAATAAAGTGAATAGGATACTTCTAGCAAGCATGCTCCATCGTCGACCACATCATCGCTTACCATTAGGTGAGAGTACTATCTCACTACTGTCAAACGCGAGCCTAATATTTTTTTTTGATTTTTTAAACGAAAATTACAATAGTTTCGTCATATACCTAATGAGAGTTGAATATCATATGTTTTTGATGATACTCGTACCAAACTGCACTTTCCTAAGAAGTCAACAAATAACTAGTGAGGCTGCGGGATAGTTCAATAGAGTCACCACGGCTCGAGTACAATACAAAAGGCAACTGGGTTTCAGTTAGTAAAAGTCTTACACACTCTCTCACTCTACTTACGCCTTTAAAAAAAGAATTAAAGCATGCTTTGAAAAATTTGACTCAGTACACTTTAGTACCTGGATATAATTGTATTTATTCGCGTAGTAGTCGAAGAGTCGTCTTGGGACGGAACTGTGCTCAGTCCACACCTAATTGAACCCATAACGATGTCGTTTTCTAGCTATTGTGATTATGGGAATATAGTGAATCAAAAGTGGGTCGAAACGGTTCGTGTAAATAGTGCACGGTATGCGCGCGGCCTGTAGCTGAAACTTGGCCTGCGCACGGCCGTGCGCTTGATCTGTGTTGAGACTCCATGTGGGCAATGCGTAGCTCAGTTTTGGCCAAAGTGATAATCACGGCGTAGTGGTCAGTCAGCATGAGAAAAATAATTCTTTAGTATGTAAAAGCAAGTGAAATTGATACGAAATCGCTTAATAATTGGAACTCTCTGGAATTGGACTCGGTAGAAAGGCGTGCAAAGAGGCTAATTGGTGATCCAGATTTGGTTAAGTCCAACCTTCAAAGCCTTGAGCATAGGCGTAGAGTAGCCAGCCTTTCAGTGTTTTACAGGATGCATTTTGGAGAGTGTGCGCAGGAATTGCATAACTTGATTTCGCCATCGCAATTCTACCATCGGACAACCCGACGTACGGCGAATATTCACCCTTACGTTGTTGAAACCTCTACGGTCCGGACTAAGCGTTTCGCCTCGTCGATTATACCGCGTACGTCGAAGGACTGGAACAGTCTGCCTGCTGCGGTCTTCCCGTCCGATTATAATTTGGGTGTCTTCAAGGCTAGAGTGAATAGGCTCTTAATAAACTAGTGCGCCTCACCATCAAAGGTTGCATCGCTACTTACCATCAGGTGGGATCGCAGTCAAGCACTAGTTTATCTCAATTAAAAAAAAAAAAAACACACACTTTGATTGTAATGTTGTCGACTCTTTGTGGACTTCACTTTAAAAAAGAAAGATTACGACCATTTTACAAAATCCAATTGCGAAATACTCAAGCACGTATGACTCGAAATATATCGGTATTGTATAGTTTCAGCTACGTGATACCTCGGACGTAAAGTTGGAAAAGTTTATAAAGATTTCAGTGAAATTGATGTTAGTTCGCCTTTTAGTTCAACTCCATACAATAACTTGTATTGAGAATGAAATGACAAATTGGTTTGGTGACAGAAACAAATCGGTTCACGGAGGAGAGGAAATGACGTTTTTTTTTTGGCACGTCACAGGTAATAAATAATTCTCTTCGACAGCAATAATACAGGTACTTGTGAGAAAACGAATTCAAGGATTGAATGCAAATGGCATTGCTGACCTGACGCGTCTGATTCACAACGCAACTGACTGAATTTAATTTAAGCATAACTTCTCCATTTTTTGTTTTAATAATTTATATATATACTTATTTTCTTTTTACATTGATTTTGCAATATTTTTATATTATTTAGATGTCGCTGAGATGGCCGAAATTCACATCTTAAACATCTCATTTATTGATTGTTTTTTTTTTTTTTGAGCTGACCCAGCGAAGTCTATACCGCCTAACACTCATTTGCGTGTTATGTAATATTTTACTTCTTGAACACTTTAAATTCATATATCTTTCGACATAATCAACGGATTTCCATGAAATAAAGTCTAATAACATCAAGTACACAATTTTTATGTATATAAAAGAGATCTACATCAATTTCGTACATTTTACGTGATGCGCGCACAACTAAGACTTTTCTACAGATTTATTATATGTATAGTTGTAAATGTGAGGACACTGTAGCCTGTTCTTTCTATTTCAATGCACTGTTTTATTGTGCTTTTGGGTACAATATTGACTGGTCTACACTATTCACTCACACCTATTAATAATGGAATACTTAACTAGTTCAGATAGTACTACTAAATTTATTCTTAAAATAATGTAATTGATCTCTTACGAATGAATAAACACGTTTATATACATAACGACAGTACTTATTTCTATAAACATTCCCAAATTTTGAGAAGTAGCCCTAATGAGAAGTAGCCCTAATGAGTAATAGCCCTAATGAGAAGTAGCCCAAGCTAGAAGTAGCCCAAGTGAAAAGTAGCCCAAGTGCGAATTAGCCCTAATGAGAAGTAGCCATAATGAGAAGTAGTCCATTTGGGAGTCGGTTGCCAAAATGAGAATTAGCCCTAATGCGCCTAAACCCTTCTGCATTAGAAACGACCAATTGAAACTGCGCACTACTGTCCGACATTTTAAATGTACCCGTCTTAGTGTAGGCCTATGTGAAATAAAAACATTTTGATTTTGAAGCTGGTGCTGTATGAAGTGTTTAAGATCATTTTTGGAACTGGGTTCTTAGGCGTTTTAAAAGTAAAAACATACGAGGGCTTTAACATTTCTTAATCGGCCCTGAAATTAACAGATTAGCTCGCCAGAATCAAATCTGAACAGCACTATACAATCGGTATGTTCTACATGAAAATTTAGAATCGGTTTCAAATTTTTAATTCGCATGAATTCTGTATCCGTACCGATTGTAATCAGTGTAATTGGCATTCTGTCGTTCTGGTTAAATAAATAAGTAAATATGAGTGTTCAAATCCAGCCAAAATTATTTTTCTGCCGTCTTGCGTAGTGCTTCTCCAATCTTATGTTCACAATACGTACACTCGCATCCCTGTGAGTGCCGAAGTATGCACTGCATTTGACGTGGAAATACATCGGTACACTGCTTCCAGTACACTCCACACTCAAGAATATATTTGAAATATTCTAAGTGCACTTTCGGACTTACCTACTTACATAAGGTATGTTTTGTATTTTATTTCAAACATGAACGCTATTGTGTCTGAGAAGTGTACTGGTTGGCTAGGGAACAGTGGTGGCCAAGTACCACGTGTTTTACCATGGTATCAACCACGACTTACGAGTTGTAGGTTTGTGGAATTTATTTCATCTCCACTACTCTCAAAATGGCCAAGGGAAACATTGTAAGGAAACTTATGTGCTAAAACAAAAAATTCAAAGATGTGTAACATTCAACAGCCCGCTCTGGATCTACGGAGTAAATCATAGCCCAATCCCTTTCCTACTCCCAATAGTGGGAATATTATGTCATGCTTAAGCTATCAGTCCGCCGAGCATTTTCCCAACTTCTTTGGGATCGGCTCTCCGTCGGAACTAGATGCAGTAGACCAAATCAAATCAGCAGACCATATTTCAATTAAAATAGAACCCAAACTCCGCTAACACGTTTTTGCCTTATGATGGCCACTGATTACTTAACCTTGGACATCAACGCGTGTGGCTATTAATTCTAGCCACTAACTCTTCACCTATTCATCGATCTATTATTTATCATCATTCATTATCATCGTTATTTCAGCGGAAAGACATCCGTTGTTGGACATAGGCCTCCCCCAAGTGTCACCATAGCGATTGGTCCTGTACGTTGAAAATCTTTCGTCCCCATCAATCATGATCTGTTTTATAAGCAATATGCCCCCCACTGCCACTTTTAAGTTTGACGATCTTCGGGCTATTTCTACTGCTATCTTCATTACTGATATGATCACGTAAGAAAATTCCAGGCATAACCCTTTCCATTGCCCTGTGAGTGACTTTAAGCCACCTCTTATACCTGAATAATAAACTAAACGTATACGGAACATTAATATACCGCAATGCAGTGATCGCCAGTACTATCATTGTATTAAAAGAACAATACTGGCTTGCAAGTAATTCCTTCGCCACAGTAGTTTATTTCTGTAGAATTAAATCGTTATTTTACCTCAGAGAGTCTTTTGTCCTTTTTAATTACTTCTCATGTTTATTATTTTCATACCAATCAGAAGAAGCGAACAAATTGGCTCCGTTAGTTTTTTCTTGGATGAAGAATGAGAAGTGGGTATTGTTGTGAAGGTTCTGTTAGTTACCTTTTATAAAAGGGTTGGAGCAATCGCTTTTGTTTATTAACTTGTGTAGAAAATTATGAGATTTCTAAATATTAATAAAATAATGACAGTAATAGCGTTAAGGTTATTTTTTTTTTAGATATATAGGTATATATCCGCACGCTCAAATAGTTGAATGGATTAGAATGAAAAGGCAAAACATGGCCTGAAATAGCACATTATTCCAGTAATTTTCTGGCGAAAGCAATTTTATTTACTTTTTTTTATTATTGACGGGCACGCGCTTGTAGGTATTATACCAAAAGTATTGGAGTAGAAAAGATAACTCAACATGAAATGAAGACTTTAAGAGCTGCTGCATGACCCAAAACGCAAAGCATGAAGGAAGAGTGTTAGTCAGTAAAAATCTGATACGACTTCTCACTTTACCCTAGAGTGGAAAAATTCATTTGTTTTTTTGTCTCATGTCAAAAACAACTGCTTTTTAAGTTTTACCGATATATTAGCAGCACGCCACAAAGAACTTTATATTCACAAAGTCTTGAATCTTTAACTTCCTATGGATGAGAATTGAATTACTGGAAACATGAATTTACGTCAATATGTTATGAAAAAATAATTTCCTTACTTTCTATTGTGAACTAATTAAGAAATTCCGAATTTTAAATAACCAGAAATGTGCTGTCACATTTCACCAGTTGTGAATTTTTTGATACTTAAAACAAAAACGCGTTCAGAGCGGTATTGGGACTGCCCCGCTTCTGCAGTACCTCGGGTATGTCTGCAAAATCAAGTACCGACGGTTTCCACACCATCACGCGCAAGCGGTGCGCGTCTGACTGTATCCGATAGCAAAATGTTTTTGTTTTATGTGTGAATTCTATTTTGTGGTTGCTACATGAGTGTTATTGGTTCCATGAAATAATTTCTTTTTTTCTACTACTAACAGTGGTGACCCAGTAGAAATGGCCTCGACTTAGTAGGTCATCTATTCATACCAAGGTATCAACATCACCACTGCTTTAAAAAAACGGTGAAGGTAAAGGAATCCAGGAATCCAGCATGTACTAGTATTAAAACTTCGAAATGTGCTACGTTTTTTTACTACACCTATAAACACAACCTCCACCAGCATATTCGTTCCAAAGCTTTAAATGCGAGTTCCTGCACATATCTAATCACCATAAAACAAAATTCTATTCTAATAAACGTTAATGCATGTCCAAAACTTGCAAACACAATTAGGTTAGAAACAAAAGCGCAGTGCGCTGTTTCAGCGGTGCATTTGACAATAAAATTAAATTAAACAGTTACGCTGTCTGCTCTTATGAAGAGCGACTGAATTTTATACTTCTAACACTTCTAACTGCGAACTGGAAAATTGTCTTATGAAATCTGGTTGGTATGTGTGACGAGATTATGGTCGTTCTGAATAATTCTTGCTTTTGTATTGGAGTGTAATAATAATACTCCACGAAAATCACACTGCGCGATGTAGTCTCAAACTAAGCAGAGCTTATGATATTATTTATTTATTTATTTATTAAAACTTCATGCAAAACAAATGTACAAAGGCGGACTTAATGCCTTAGGTATTCTCTACCAGTCAACCTAGGGTGGTGGAGAGAAAACATGGCAGGTGCATAAAAAAAAGAATAGGTTAATAAGAAAACAAGTGTACAAATATATATTTATAAAAAAAAAAAAATACGTGTGGCACTCGGGGACTGCCGCGGTAAAGCTATTGCATAGCATTTTTTATCAACTTATGCAATAGACCTCGCCAACAGCTGCTTAACCCCACTCATCCAAAACTAGACCTCGCCAACAGCTGCTTAACCTCACCCATCCAAAACCAGACCTCGCCAACAGCTGCTTAACCTCTTCCATCCAAAACCAAACCTCGCCAACAGCTGCTTAACCTCTTCCATCAAAAACGACCTCGCTAACAGCTGCTTAACGCATCCAAAACGCCGACAGCTGTTTTCACTCATTTGTTTTCTTATCGGTCACCACGCTCAAAAATCAAATGAGTGGGGGGTGTTAGGTTATTTTCGTTACGGAATTTCTCGGTTCGATCTCCACGCTCAAGGCCCGCGATAGAAGCTATGCAATAGCTTAATAGACATACATATATATTCAATATAATATAAACCTACATCTATACAAATATATATAATTTATATAAGGTAAATGAAAGGATTTTGGTATGAGCACTTCTTCTCTGTAAGTATCACTCTTGACAGTGTGGTCGTGGTCATCACTTCAGGTGTTAGTGGCAAGCTTCACAACATGCCGCCACTCTTCTCTGATGACCGCCAGGTTTGGTATGAGCACTAGACAACTGACAAACATACTTATATATTTCTAAATACATACATATAGATAAAACATCCAGATACAGTACAAATGTTTTGTCTTGGGTGGGAATCGAACCCATGACCTCCGGCATAGCAGTCAGAGCCACTAGACCTACAGGCCAGTCAATTTCAGTTATGAGTGGAGAAGGAGGCTAATGCTGCTGCCAGAGACTTTACCTGCGTTTTTGGCCCCGACGATTTCTTTCAGGCAACCTGGCAAGGAAGAAATGCCTGGACAAATTAGTGCAAATAAAAAAGTAGCAGGTAATACATGATATACGTACTTAATACTAAAATAGATACATATATAGGTACATACAAAACATATATAAGTAAGAAAATAAGTGGGATGAAAACAAGATTACAGTGATAAGTAATATTCCTTCACAAACCTTTTAAATACAGGCAGTGTTTGCGCACGCTTTATTATCACAGGCAATGCACTCCTTAGACGAACGGCCAAGACAGTAAAAGACTGCTCCAGGAATACCTATCGTTACTTACCACTCAGGCCTAAATCACTGGGCCATCACGACGTCGATATCAACATTTTAATTTTAATTTGGATATTATTGAAATACCTAGTAGTAGCTACCTAAACATACCGATTCTTTTAATAACATCTAACTACTTTGGAGAGAACCCAATTGATGAAGCTGACTGTACCACCGGCATAATCTTCTCGTTTTAATCACCGCAGTTCCACGGGTACTTTAAATTTTGATTGTTTTAATCCCGTGGAGTTTGCGCATGTACGAAATTAATTTCTTTAAGAAAACGTCAGCTAAGCGAGTAATTAATACGAGTTTTGAAAAAAAGGTACTTTATTTTTTAATTTTATCTTTACAGATCGATAGTGTTTCATGTACCGGATCGACCCTCCATGGTATTAAAACGATTAAAATTAACGGTGTATATATTTATGTTTAGAGATCATCGTTTCTGGGTGAATCAAGAGAGTGTCAGACTTGTAGTAACTAAAACCCGCCTGTGTCCCTTTAGTTACACTTTCCATTTCAGGAGCGCGATGACTCTTTCGAACAATTCCGCAGTCTTGGCAACCTCAGCTCTAGCGGATGCTATCAATTATGCTTACATTTTGAACGATGAGCTACTCACTGCTCGTCATCCGCAAGCCCGTAGGGCGGCTAGGAATCGCCCTGCATCTCATAATGGTCTTTCACTCATGTTTTCCATCGATGTTACAGAAATACTTTGTGGGTAGACTTGAATACCCTTCAACATGACATAATAATTAATAATATAATAATAACTCTCCTAGAGAGGAGGCCTGAGTCTCAACAGTGGGAATATTATAAGGCCAACTATGCTGTGCTATGCTATGCTAATAATATTCCACAACTGTCACACAACGCCGTCTAGTCCCAAGCAAAGCAGATTGTGTTATGAGTACTAGACAACTGATAAACATGCTTATATATTTCTAAACACATACATATTATAGATAAATTACACCCAGCAGAAAAAATGATCACAACATTGCCCTGGATGGGAATTGAACCCGACCTACGGCATAGCAGTCAGGGCCACTAACCACCAGACCAACAGGCCAGTAATTCACCTGTAACTACTTCAAAGGTTATTATACCAACTAACATCCGTTTGCCAAAGTCTGAGTTAGACTACCAGTCCCAAGGACATAACAAGTCAAACTACATGACCTCATTCCTCTAATCCACAAATACCAACTATCAACTAACTCTATCTAATTAAATTAGGTACATTCACCTCCTGAACTAGCTCACATGAATGTGGTACCTACGTGTCGCACAAGATAGTACTTCTCAAATTTCAAACTAAGACAAAATTATGTGAAATTGGCTTACTGCAATTAGCCCACTCGGTTCTCCGTACTCTGGGACACACTCCTACCTACTCGTAAATTAGATCAAGCCAATTACAATGTAGTCGGAATTATTTGATATGGCAGTAATGTCGTTATGTCTCTGAGCCTGTTAGTAATGTTTGCGTTTATTAGTCTATATGTTAAACAGAGGTTCTGGATGTGTATTTGAACTAAATCAATTCCATTCCATTAGGTCTTGGATGACGATCAGTAAATCGTGAGCTTATAGAACATGTTTTTGATTAGTTGCTAGTTTCGAGTGTGTGTTTCGAGGTTGTCTGAAGGGTTTTGGACTCAAATAGAGGCTCTGCTACCAACGTGATTTATAAATACAGCTACATAGGAGTGATAAACTCTCAGGGTAAACTGAATCTAACCTTGGGGAAGAGAACATCTTCACACCCCAGCTGCTGTCACAGGTGATGCCCTAGTCATCGGGAGTCGCAGGGCCACCATAAGTACGAACTTGCGAATGACGAGCAATGGATAGCTCGTCGTCCGGCCATCCAATATAGAGCAATCGTTGTATTCCACTGCTAGACTAACGTGAACATTTCACAGAAGTTATAGCTAGAAAAACGACATAGCCAGAAGTATATAAAATCGAATAAATCACATTATTATAATCTGTCCTATAACAACAGGTAATCAAACCATTCAACCAACTTATAAACGTCAATAACAATATATTTATGACTCATCCTAGAGCAAACACTACTTTATTGACATATTTATCTACAGCAGCGAAAATATCTCTCCCTCGATTTTGTTTAGTTTGTGCATAGGACAGTGATAGATGATCTGCCAAAATAACGGGTTACCATACCAATATTTACAAAAGTTGAGGAAAGACGCCTCCGTGATCCATCGGTCCTAAACATTGTGCGAAGAAAGGACAAAACTTTCTATATAATTTGATAAAGTAAACTTCGTAAGTACTAGAAGTTAGGGGTATCAGCTGCTTATTATAATGCGTAAAAGTTGTCGAGAGCATTATACTTATTGATTTTTTTTTTTGAGTTGAAAAATCATCCAACGACTTTTCCCGCATTAGGATGGGGAAAATAGCCATGTTAGACTTTTACTGACTAAAATACATCTGTAAATAAAATACCAAACAAGAGTGTCTTCAACATAGTCATTAACCATTTAGTTGCCCTTTGCGTTTTAGGACCACCGATTTCCTTTTTAGAAATTTCCCGTGGCCTTGGCGGGCATCGACTCTGCTGGGTCTCTAAGGTTTTGCTGACAATTCTTTGAGGAAAAAAAGAAAGCAAGAAAAAATATTTATTTAGCAACAGTCACCAGGGGGCACACGTGGTACACTACCCGCCATCGACGACTCGGATCAAGCCCTTGCCAGACGGGTGGACAGTAAGCTACTCACTGCTGTTGTCCGCAAGCCCCCGCCAGCGGTAGCCGTAGATAACCCGGTGATACCCGCTATCTAGAAAGTCTCCTGTTGCGGCAGGTGAAGCGTAAGGATGTCGTGAAAAAGGCGATAGTGTGAAGATTTGTTCGTTACTAGCATTCACTTACTTAAACAAGTGGCTGTAAGTTAAAACAAAAAATTCACCGATAACATTATCTATTCCAAATATTACGAAATAAAAACCATTTACAAAATTATTTAACAACTAAGTAATTTTTAAATCTTCATGCATGTTATTCTGAAACTACCAATAGTAGTTTGCTAATAATTTAAATAAGAAACACTGGTTTAATATGATTCAGAAAACAGACTAACCTCTTTTCTAAACATAACTTGCGAAACAAAGATGAGTGAACTGCTACAACTTGTTTAGTTGTTATTGTATTGTCAGCAGCTCTACCGGCGCGAAAAGTGTATTCACGGTGGCTTTGTCCTAATCCAGACATTGTCAACCCGTTAGCAAGTTTATTTAAATCTGTCAGTGGTTTAAAAATCAATTTTGCAGATAGACATTTTTTTTTTAATTAAAACCAATTCTTGACTGCATTTTCATGTGATAGTAAGAAGTAATATAATCAGTGATGGTAAAGCTCACTAGTTTATTAAGAGCCTATTCACTCTAGCTTTGAAACCACGGCAAAGGCTAAATTATAATTGGATGAGAAAACTGCAGTAGGCAAACTGTTTCAGTCCTTTGATGTGCGCGGTATAAACGACAAGGTAAAACGCTTAGTCCGGACCGTAGAGGCGTCAGCAATGTAAAGAGGGACACTCGCTCTCGACTCCGATGGTAGAAAAGTGATGGCAGAATCAAGTCATTTAATTCCCACAAACACTCTCCAAATTGTATTTTACAGAATTTTAAAAGGATAACTATAATATTTTAGACATTTTTTCATAGGATAGTATTTAAGTTGGTATTTCCTGAACAGAACGCTTGAAAGCCTTAGCCTTATATCGAAAACGCATATACACATCATACACATATGTCACAACGGGAGAAACTGTAGATAGACCATACATATGTTTGTCTAGATATGAGCAACGCGTTGATGCGAGTGGCTGGCACGGACTGGCGCCATTTTGGTGGCAAATATACAGCCATGGTGTCGGGGCATATTGTTTAGAGCCCTTAGATTTCTGTTGGGAAGTTCAGTTTTGCAATCAGGAACCGACTAGGGGGGGGGGGTATTTTCTTTTGTATTTATATTCTCTACTTCTGAGTTTGGTCTTAACTCGATCTTGCATTAGAGTAAATAATAGGTCGATGAGGGAACGAGTGAACCTAAAAAAATGCCTGTTTACTTTTGTTTTAAATTCAAACAGGTCAGATGCTGGCGGACAGTTCTACTTTATAAATGTTTTTTCTTCAATAATAAAAAATGCCATCGCGGGCATGTGTGTAAAAAGGAGAATAATAAAAATTACAAAACAAAACTATTTATTCTCTGGTTATCTTTATAGGGATTGCGTGTGATTACTGCATGTTACCTAACACTAAGCTCTGACAATTAACAAGTCGGTTTACATGAACAAATTGGATATTCTATTTAAATTAAGCTAACATAACTAATACAAATAAAAAGTAAATACCTATACAGAAATGAAAAATAAACTTGCAAAACTTATTCCATTACCCAAGAAATCAATCAAATCTGACTACATTAAACAACGGGAACAATTAATATCAAGAAATCTTAATAACTTCAGAAATAAGTACAAGCACTGGAAAACAATTTCAAAGAGATGAAGATTAGGAAAGATGTTATACGCCATACTAATAAATTACAAACTTACAAAGAAGTGCTAAAACAAGAGAAAATGATTATATTTTACTAGATGAATAAAATCTCAATCAACCAAGACAATAAAAGTACTACAAAAAAGAGAAATAAACATACGCATGATACACAGAAATGTTGTGGGCCGTTTGTGGGTATCGTTCGTTAGCCCAAAGTAACTATAATGTATGTACATGTACATGTATGTACTATGTAGTATCTTAGTCAACTATTTGATACATCCTTATGGCTCAAAACATTTGACATGGTCGTAATATTACGACTTCATAAAAAAAAAAACTTATTTTATAACAAAAGCAAATATTACATTTTTGCTGTCATTAAACAAAATTCCTTATACATTTTATTGAAAAAATTGCCAGACATGTACTATTTAATTAGATTACGACTCCCAAACATGGACTTACAAACAGAAAATAAATAATTAAACACAAATGTAATAAAACCGTGACGGCGGAAAGCACACGTACTACTCTGCACTGCAATTGCGTGTAATAATAATAGTAAATTGAAATAATCTTTGTATGACTTTTGTACCCTTTATTTAAATAGCTCTATGACATCATGGATGACTGTCAAATCAAGAAAGAAATTTTTAAACATTAATTATTCAAGAAAAAAACCATGAAAAAGTCACCCATACCGAAAAAGTTGATAATTTATTTCAGCCAGAATTGTATCTCTAATTAGCCGATACGAAAGGTTCTTAAAGAAGTGACGAGAGTTTTGATATAATACAAAGTCGCTTTCTGCGTCTGTCTTTTTATCCGCTTACTACACACATCGGATTTTATACGGTTTTCTCTAATAGAAAGAACAATAAATGAAGAAGGTGTAATCCTAACTAATATTATAAAGAGGAAAGATTTACAAGGTGAAGGTGACGCTGCGGAAACGACGCCAGATCACCCGGGAAAGGATGTCCGGGCGCCGCCCACCGAAGTGCCATCATCGGTGTTGCGGCGCCCCAGGCCGCCTACGCGACTGCCACTTCAATTGTCATGTTTTGACATTTTTCTTTTTGGCATTTGAACAATTTTTTTAGTGTTTATTTTTAGTGTTTTTCCCTTTATTTAGCTGTGTAAGTTAGTGGTTAAGCGTAAATTTACTTCTATTCAATGCCTAGTGACAACAGTGTAGTGGTGGAAAACAGTGTGTGACTGTTCCAGTAAGACCCTAGGCTGATAAAATTTTCATTTTTCCTGATTTTCCTACATGAAGGTATGAAGGTCGGCTTCCCCCTAAGGGGAAGAGGGCGAGCGCCACCATTCGCCCGCCCTTGTAGCTTTCAACCAGTGACTTGGACAAGCTCCCACCGACAGTAATGGATTTCCAAGGCATATGTCACCTTCTCCCGACTTAAAAAGCTAAGGGATTAGGTGGGGAATTGAGAAAAACAAGGTTAAAATCAAATAGGGTTGGAAAGCCAAGGGATAAGGAAGGATAATCTACTTTTCTTTTGAGTTATGAATATTATGAGACTGAGAGGGCTGCAAAGGGTATATGACACGTGACGCTTGTATTTGCAAGTTAAATTATTTTAGAAACTACTTCAATCCGTTTCGCTCGTGCGTGTCCTGACCAATCCTACGGCAAAGGGTTGTGAGGCCTCTGCTATTGGATAAGACACACTTCTTCTACAATTGACTCCTTATAACGGTCTACTCACTCTTCACTAAGACAATACAAAACTTAAACAAGCGTGACGTATCGTCAGTCGGTCGCAGAACTATTTACAGTTGCCTTGCTAGACGCCGAAGTGGTTTATCGACACTTCTCACTTCCTTACTCTACCCAAAGGTGAGGACATCATAACCTACGTGTCTCCGAGCTACGTCTAGCTTGCGGAGTTTCCAGAGATGAGTCCAAATTACGTGTCTTGCTAAATATTATTTTTTGTATCAGTAAGAGGCCCGAAGACCGGTGTGTTGTTTTAACGAGATACGTTCCCTAGCGTTCCATGGAACGACTATCAATGCAGTTTGGGGTACTTGGTGAAGCCTACCCCCGCTCCCTGGAAGTGTGCGTATAACAAGAGCAATGTAGATCACTCTACTGTCAGTCAGTTCTTAGGGGGAGGTAGCCGTCGCTAACGTTTGGTGGTTCGTGATCTCAGTGTGGCTCAAACTAGCCTTAGCATGTAGCGAATGTTTATTCGGTTCAACCTTCAATTGGCAGTGTTTTAGTCATGGTTGCGCCAGTATGGCGGGAAGTGTCAAGTCCACTCGATGGAAAGTCAATGTCAACTCACTCCAAAGGAAGGCCTTCTCCGAGTCCCTAACACCAACCGCAAGCTCAGGTTACCTAGTCATAGGATGAAATAAGGAAGGATAAAACATACAACACTCACCCATTCAGTCTTCAAAACAGCCGCTGAGATTCACTCGCGTACTTACACACTACTGACTAGATCACAATCAACGCCCATACACTCGTACTCTGACTCACATACATAGATCTGTACTATAAATATTAGACAAGCCTAAACTAGACTTGGTTCATCTATAATATCTAATACTGTATCACAATACTGGCACTCCTAAGAATTACAACGAGACCTAGCTCTACGATATACCGAGTCAGATGGCTTAGCTGGACGTGCGTCCTCTCTCGGGTCCTGAAGCCAAGTGTCCCTAGACGTGTGTTCCCTACTCGGCCCTGACGCTCTGTCTCGAGCCATGTGTCCCCTACCAGCGTCTGACGCGAAGTCCCTTATTCTGCCGATTCAACCCCGTGCCTCCTTTCGCCTTTAGGCTCAGTATCGCTTGTCAATTACTTATTACTGCTTCGTTTTTGTATAGTTTCGAAGAAGGTTTGGGTCGCTTGGTTCTCACGACTTGCTCGCACGTGTTGAGTTTTTTGGTCCTTTCTTTACAATTGTGCTAATATGTTTCCTTTTTTTGTAATTGTTCCTTTCACATTAAAATGACAATTTATGAGGGTCTAAGTGGCCCATGACGCCAGACGTGGTGTTCAAAGACAAATATAATATTTTGTTATTAATTTGGAATTAGTGACAGACAGTCACATTCCCCCCTCTGAAAATCAGACGCGTGACGTAGTTCAGCGGATGAGTTTTCACATTAGGATAAACTCCGTATTCTCATTAAAATTAAAGTAGAGTCCTCTTCCCAATTGGCGGGTTAAAATATCAAATAATCTAGGTGGACTGGTTACTTAGTCCAATAAGACAAAATCCTATTGCATTCCTAGTTGGTGTGTTAAAATAATCTAATTGAACAGATTCCAATAAGAGAAAACGCCAAACGTACTAAACGTCAATATGGAAGCATTCTCTGGTGAATACATTCACTCAACCTTATATCATTTATAATCCCTTAAAATTGGCACACTATAAAATCAAATTAAAAGACAAGTATGTTTATAGTCTTGTTTTACATACGAGTCATTTTGAAATAAGATTTATGTAATAAAACATAATTATATAGAATCCTAAAGAGTTGTACCCTTCCGGTATGTTAAAATAATCTAATCATTATAATGATTGCAGCAAGCACATTAATCTATTAAGTCTGGATACTGGTTATCATTCAGTAATGTGTTGCGGAAACATCCCTAGGCTGTACAGAACCGTTAAAATTATTTCGACTTATAAGTCCATCAATATTATTAAGCTCTAACTTTTTATCCTTGTTCAGTGTGACGACTGTTTGCTATTGTAGTTTATCACCAAGACTTTTTCTCAGTCACTTAAAACCATCAACACGTGCTCGGGCTCAATTGCTTTATTGGCCTCTTGAATTTTAGAAATCTCTAAAAGATCCCTTTTTTTTTCTTAATATTGTAAGGGTCGGCCACATTTCGATAACTGGATTTTTTTCTTTCCTGCCATATTGTGCGTCAGGTCATTTCGTTATAGACTTTTAGAATTTATGGAGAGTTTGGCATCTCAATTGACAAAAATTATTGCCTTCGTCAGATGACGAACATATGCGGGTCTGTTTCGTAAAACACAGGCCAAGTGATTTTTTAGAGGCCTATTATTGTGTTAAGCTGTTCCAAAACGGATAGCATTTTTTGTTTTTCTTAAAACTAAGTGACAGGCTGTCAAGTCGTAAAATACACATTATTTTAAGGTACGAGTACTTTGAAGTGGCTCGATGTTGAAAGACTATGTAGTAAATATAATTGGTCGTCATGAGTAAATTATATATCGATAAAACCTAGTCAGCGCTAGAATTTCTATATAAGTGTCACAAGAAAATAATACCTATACCGACCATTTGGTAGGTATGATAACAGAAGCTAAAACTAATTATAATCGTCCGATTTGGACCATGAACCAATTAAGATTATTCTATTATAATGTCAACTATTGCACGATGCATAATAGAATCGTCATCACCCACCTAGCGTTCATTTGATACCTAGCTGGTAGTTTTGAACTTATTTCTTGTCATTTTTCAACAACTGCATTTCAGTAGACCTGTGCATGCTTATGGTTTAATTTTACATACCAGTGTCTCTTCTAAGGTTATTCGTGCGGTACCTACAGCGCTCGCTCGCCCTACACTCAGCCTGTCGCAGTTGTTGCAGGACAAAGGCCATTTCCTTACGCACCTCCACGCTGAGTCAGCTGCTGAGGTCAATTTCAGGAGCAGCTGAAATAGTTCGCACATAGGGATATTAGATTACATTTCAAAGATGCAATGCCCCCCTCTGATTTCAAGAGGTTATAATAGTTCTGAAACGCAACAATTGTTTGAAAGTTATTGATACTGATTCTGCTAGAACAGATAGTTTTGGATATCCTAAAAGGGTTGAGACGAATATTGATTCATTAGAAATTGTCCATTTCCTGTAAATGTGGACACTTTAAGAAATCTGATAATGACTTCTTGCTCTTAATAGTATTAACATAATTAATCACTGGTATACATTTTAAAGCGCTTTTACTTCTATAACCCTAATCAATAATATTTAATGTCATAACAAAGATCATACGCGGAGTAACTAACGACAAAAGTCTAATAAAAGTGGAACTTAGCTTCGCAACATAGACCGCGCTACAGCAATCTCTCGAATCAGGTGGTGTCAGCCTTCAGATGAACCACTAGCCAAGCTCAATGCAGAAACCGTAAGTTTAGATACAGCGTATTGCGCAACGATGAGTAGATTTAAATATCCTGGAATTTATAATAAGGCCACACAAGTATCTACTCAAATAACATACACACACGTATATACACACGTTGCCAAGTTTGCAATAACTACAATATTCTACGATTATAATCACTAATACATATATCTACTAGTGACTTATAAACTAGTTGCCATTGTGTAATAATTTACACACTTATTAGACCTAAGTACTAAATATTTCATGTTCATTCCTCTCACTTAAAACACATACAAATCTCAACCTCAAAACCACACTTCATTTTCACAAACATTTATTTAAATTTAAAACTTATCAATAATTGCAGGGAGTCGAACCCATTCTGACATTAGCTCAGGGCCCTATTATTTGAACTATTACGAGTAATATTAACTAGGTACATAATATTACCTTCTCATATTAAATAAGCATGGGGATCGAACCCATTAGTAGTAGCATATTAACACAAACAGTCATACATGTTGTGATCAACTTATGAATATTTCCGTGTTCATGGGAATCGAACCCTGATAACCACAGAAATTAAATTATCATAACTCATTATAAGTCAAGCGGGAATTGAATCCACAGTTCTAACACAGGATCTTCAGGATTTATCAACCAACGAATCAATCGGGAATCGAACCCAAAGTTCATGCCAAATAAAATATAGGATTATGCACTTAAACCAACAAATCATGCAGGAGTCGAACCTGCTAAAATTACTTTTGTAATTTAACACAGATCATTACCTAGCCGTTGTAATTCTTCCTACATCTAAATAGTCCTAACAGTTTATATCTCTAGAAATTACGTTGTGTTTATTATTTTAGTAGTAACCCATAAATATCGTTTCTCGTTGCACTGAAGTAAATCAGTACATTTAATGACGAGAATCCTGGTCACGGCACCACATGTGACTGTTCCAGTAAGACCCTAGGCTGATAAAATTTTCATTTTTCCTGATTTTCCTACATGAAGGTATGAAGGTCGGCTTCCCCCTAAGGAGAAGAGGGCGAGCGCCACCATTCGCCCGCCCTTGTAGCTTTCAACCAGTGACTTGGACAAGCTCCCACCGACAGTAATGGATTTCCAAGGCATATGTCACCTTCTCCCGACTTAAAAAGCTAAGGGATTAGGTGGGGAATTGAGAAAAACAAGGTTAAAATCAAATAGGGTTGGAAAGCCAAGGGATAAGGAAGGATAATCTACTTTTCTTTTGAGTTATGAATATTATGAGACTGAGAGGGCTGCTAAGGGTATATGACACGTGACGCTTGTATTTGCAAGTTAAATTATTTTAGAAACTACTTCAATCCGTTTCGCTCGTGCGTGTCCTGACCAATCCTACGGCAAAGGGTTGTGAGGCCTCTGCTATTGGATAAGACACACTTCTTCTACAATTGACTCCTTATAACGGTCTACTCACTCTTCACTAAGACAATACAAAACTTAAACAAGCGTGACGTATCGTCAGTCGGTCGCAGAACTATTTACAGTTGCCTTGCTAGACGCCGAAGTGGTTTATCGACACTTCTCACTTCCTTACTCTACCCAAAGGTGAGGACATCATAACCTACGTGTCTCCGAGCTACGTCTAGCTTGCGGAGTTTCCAGAGATGAGTCCAAATTACGTGTCTTGCTAAATATTATTTTTTGTATCAGTAAGAGGCCCGAAGACCGGTGTGTTGTTTTAACGAGATACGTTCCCTAGCGTTCCATAGAACGACTATCAATGCAGTTTGGGGTACTTGGTGAAGCCTACCCCCGCTCCCTGGAAGTGTGCGTATAACAAGAGCAATGTAGATCACTCTACTGTCAGTCAGTTCTTAGGGGGAGGTAGCCGTCGCTAACGTTTGGTGGTTCGTGATCTCAGTGTGGCTCAAACTAGCCTTAGCATGTAGCGAATGTTTATTCGGTTCAACCTTCAATTGGCAGTGTTTTAGTCATGGTTGCGCCAGTATGGCGGGAAGTGTCAAGTCCACTCGATGGAAAGTCAATGTCAACTCACTCCAAAGGAAGGCCTTCTCCGAGTCCCTAACACCAACCGCAAGCTCAGGTTACCTAGTCATAGGATGAAATAAGGAAGGATAAAACATACAACACTCACCCATTCAGTCTTCAAAACAGCCGCTGAGATTCACTCGCGTACTTACACACTACTGACTAGATCACAATCAACGCCCATACACTCGTACTCTGACTCACATACATAGATCTGTACTATAAATATGAGACAAGCCTAAACTAGACTTGGTTCATCTATAATATCTAATACTGTATCACAATACTGGCACTCCTAAGAATTACAACGAGACCTAGCTCTACGATATACCGAGTCAGATGGCTTAGCTGGACGTGCGTCCTCTCTCGGGTCCTGAAGCCAAGTGTCCCTAGACGTGTGTTCCCTACTCGGCCCTGACGCTCTGTCTCGAGCCATGTGTCCCCTACCAGCGTCTGACGCGAAGTCCCTTATTCTGCCGATTCAACCCCGTGCCTCCTTTCGCCTTTAGGCTCAGTATCGCTTGTCAATTACTTATTACTGCTTCGTTTTTGTATAGTTTCGAAGAAGGTTTGGGTCGCTTGGTTCTCACGACTTGCTCGAACGTGTTGAGTTTTTTGGTCCTTTCTTTACAATTGTGCTAATATGTTTCCTTTTTTTGTAATTGTTCCTTTCACATTAAAATGACAATTTATGAGGGTCTAAGTGGCCCATGACGCCAGACGTGGTGTTCAAAGACAAATATAATATTTTGTTATTAATTTGGAATTAGTGACAGACAGTCACAAGTGCAAGTCAACCTTTGAACATCCTGGAGAGGTGCCCTCTGTGTACTGAGGCACGATTTTTTAAAGGTAAGCGGGGTCTGAGCGTGCATATTGGGAAGACACATAAACCCCAAAATGCACTCAATGCAGACCCTGTAGTTACACCATCTCCCTCAGCTACTACTTCATCATTAGACCCGCTTTGGAAAATTCTTTCAAAATTCAAAAATTCTTGCCCAGTTCTAAAGCGAGTTCCCCGCGGCGCTAGAGCTCTTGTGGCCCAACACCTAGCAGGTTGCATTCGCCTAGCCGTACGGGAGAACTCGCAAAGTGCTTGGGAACATCTGCTCACCTTCCCCTACAGAGTTTTACACGTTCAAAAAAATTTGGCAACAAAAAAGACTTTAACTGCACAAATCAAAGAAAACTGTAATGTTTCGGCCTGTGATTTAGATTCAAAATTACCGTTTCAGAGAATTATATCTTCAAAAGGTATATCTCACCTAGTAGAAACAAAGCTAGGGGAAGGTGATATTAGCGGAGCAGCCAGGATCCTATTTAGTAGTGACGTGGTGGCAGCGTGTTCTTCAGATACTCTCGCAGATCTGGAGAGAAAACACCCTGCCCCAGCGGATGGCCTTTCATTTCCCGACCCCCCTGTTCCGGACATTCACACCCTCACCATTACAGGTCGAGAGGTGGTCACAGCCGTTTGCTCTTTCCGGAGTGGTTCTGCTGGCGGCCTCGATGGCCTCAGTCCTCAGCACCTTAAGGACCTTATCAGTTCAGGCGCCGGGGAAGCTGGTGAGTTGCTCTTGAGGGAGCTTACGGCCCTGATTAACCTAATGCTCTCTGGCAATGTGAGCGAAACCGTCATCGACGTCTTATACGGGGCTAACTTATGTGCCCTGCGCAAGAAAGATGGCGGAGTTCGTCCCATTGCCGTGGGTACCACCTACCGTCGTATGGCAGCCAAGATTTGTTGCAAATTCTATGGTGAGGTGGTTTCGAAAAAATTTCAGCCCCTGCAGCTTGGCTACGGCTCCAAAGGGGGCTGTGAGGCTGCCGTACACGCGTTGTCGACCTATCTAAATTCAGGCAAAGGAGAGGCTATCCTTAAGGTTGACATAAAAAATGCATTTAATTCTGTTAATAGGGATACCTTGTTGTCAGAAGCTAAAAAAGAAATACCTCAAATTTTTAGTTTTCTCTGGCAATGTTATAGACAACCATCGAAATTACTATTTCGTGACAAAGTTTTGGAATCCGCTGTTGGCTGTCAACAAGGTGACCCCCTCGGGCCAGTGATCTTTAGCTTAGCTATACACCCAATAATTCGAAAACTAAATTCCAAATTTAATTACCTTGATGATGGGACCTTAGGAGGCGATGTAGACACCGTTTTCAATGATCTACAATTTTTAAAAAACCATCTTTCTTCTATTGGACTAGAACTCAACTTTTCTAAGTGTGAGTTATTCCTATCTGAAAGTATTGACCAAAGTCTGACTTATTCAAAATTCAATGCAATAGCTCCTGCAATCAAAATTATCGACAAAAGTTCTCTTCGCCTCCTTGGGTCTCCAATTTTTGAGGATTCCTTTCCCAGTTTTGTGGAGGAAAAAGTTAAAAATTTCAATGATGTTTCGGAAAGATTGCTTGAAATTAATATGCATTCGGCCATTACCCTAATCCGTTATTGTTGTTTCGGTCCTAAATTAATATATTACCTTCGTGCTTCCCACTTATGGAAGCACCCTCACCTTTTGGAAAAAATGGACCAAATTATCCGGCACACCCTAACTTTAATTTTAAATATGACCTTGGACGATCGAGCTTGGGCTCAAGTTACTCTTCCCATCCGTATGGGAGGCCTCGGCGTCCGCAAAATTACCAGTATTAGTTTACCGGCATACATATCTTCGGTCCACGGAACTGATAAATTAATCAGGAACATCCTAACTTCTACACTGATTCCTTTAGTAGTGCCGTGTTTCGCCGAGGCTTTGGATGCCTGGAGAATCGCTTGCCCGAATACAAATCCACCTAACAACCCGGCTTCCCAGAGACGGTGGGACGAGCCGCTCTGCAAAGTAGTTCAGGAAAACCTAATCGTAACATCTGCTACTGCTGCGGAGCGTGCGCGCCTGCTGGCTGTGGGAAATTGGGAGTCAGGTCTTTGGCTTCACGCACTGCCATCGTCGAATATTGGCACCTTGTTCGACGATACTACTTTCCGCTTAGCTGTTGCCCTACGTCTAGGTGCTCCTTGTTGTTCTCCTCATCGCTGCCACTGTGGCGAGGTTGTCAACAGCCTCGGTCACCACGGCCTGTCATGCAGTCGAAGTGCTGGACGCATAGCGCGGCACGCGAACATTAACGACATCATCCGACGAGCCCTTGTCACCGTCGGCGTTCCGGCTGTTTTGGAACCTCATGGGCTGGCACGCGACGATGGTAAGAGACCAGACGGTATGTCTTTATTTCCTTGGAAGATGGGTAGGCCTTTAGTGTGGGACGCTACCTGTGTCGATACTCTTGCGCCATCCCATCTTCCTAGCTCATCGTGCTGTGCTGGTGCTGCCGCGACGGCTGCAGAGAACCTCAAGCGGCGGAAATATAACAGCCTCGTCGGCAGTTATATTTTTGAGCCGTTTGGGGTTGAAACTCTCGGGCCGTGGGGTCCGAGTGCTCATATGCGTTTTAAAGAATTGGCAACACGCTTAATTGACGCTTCGCGTGACCCAAGGGCTGGCTTTTACCTCGGTCAGAGAATAAGCATTGCCATACAACGTGGCAATGCCGCCAGCCTTTTGGGCACACTTCCAGTCGACAGCGATGCGGAGGAATTTTATGACGTCATATTTAGCTAGGCATTTAGTGTATATATTATTTTTAATTATTTAAGTTGTTTTTTAATATTTAAGTTTATTATGTATATATTTTCTTGTAACTAAATAAATAAAATGATTAATAGCTCTATGGATTTCAGATTGCAAAAAAAAAAAAAAAAAAATTAAACACCGAAATCCATGGAAAGGAGCATCCTTAAAATCTACAAAATCAACAAAATAAGAAATAATAACGCAAAAATAAGATACATATATAAAGAACAAGATTTGCTTACTCAAACTCTAAGGTTACAGCAGAACGAAATATGGAGAAGATACAGATATCACGACACACAGATAACAGATGAACTAAACGGAGTTCTTGTCAGTAATGGACCAATATCTGGTTAAAGAAAAGGTCAAAAACCAAATAAATAGTAGGTCGATGATATAGTTAACCTTTCGAATTTCTTAAGTTACACTGTCCGACATAAGGTAATTGTCTTTCTATTGTGTTTCTAATTACGACATTTAAAGAGGATGTAGTAAATGTAGTAATGCAGGAAAAGCCTGGATGAGTAGTACGATCTATGAAAATCGCTGGAAGAAGTCATCAGCATAAACGTGATTTATACCATGGAAATCACCTGTAATGACTGTACTAACAAAAACTAATTTAAATGAACTTATCCGCTAATTTTAATACCACTGTCAAAATTTGAAATATTACAAGCTAGCTTTACTCCAGATTAAATACCGATTACCTAGTAGTATCAGTTAACATAAACCCTTTATTAGTAGATATAGGCTTACTTGTTAGTTTCTGATTGAATTGAAAACAACACAATATTGAGATTAGAGTTATAATGATCAGCCTACCGCCTACGCATTCAAAACAACAATAGACAAGACCGTAGCAAATACAAATAGATCTTAAAATTACAGTATTAGATATATAAAATCATATATAGCTCGAAAGAAAGGCTATGGTAGAGCGTACGAATATCTCACTTCAGGCAGTCTCCAAGTGGGATGAAACCAATCTGATGGAATTCAACGCCGTCAAAACACAAGCGTGTCTGTCCACCGCCAAATAAAGTCCGTTCACCTTACCTCCTGCTTTTCGGAATGTATCCCTGTAGTGCACCGTCCGTCTTCAGCTTTTGGGAGTTGAAATTTCCTCAGACTTGAATTTTGAACACAGGCGTTAGGTAGCCAGCCTTTTGTTGTTTTACAGGATGCATTTTGGGGAGTGTGTACGGGAATTGCATGATTTGATTGCGCCATCTCAATTCCACCATCGTTCATCCCGACGTATGACGAGTATCCACCCATACGTAGTTGAAACCTCTATGGTCCAGACTAAGCGTTTAGCCTCGTCGTTAATACCACGTACGTCGAAGGACTGGAACAATTTGCTTGCTGCGTTTTTCCCGTCCGATTATAATTTGGGTGTATTCAAGGCTAGACTGAATAAGCTCTTAATAAACTAGTGCGCATCACCATCAGAGATTGCATCACTGCTTACCATCAGTCGGGATCGCAGTCAAGCACTAGTTTATATCAATTTTAAAAAAATACCTAAAAATAACTTCTTTCACTGTTCTTTCTTCATTCTATTCAGGTTATTTCTTTATGGAAATCTCTCCTTCAGGAAATCAAGATAGTGCAGCAACCAATTAATATACATTAAACATCAAATTATATTTTTATCATGAATTTTAACTTTAACGCGAACAAAACCGAGTAGACGTATATGTAAATAAATAATAATCACATTTCACAAGATAAGTGTAAGACTCATAGAGAATTAAACAAAATAGAATAAAGTAAACTTTATTGTACACTAATAAAGTACGCCACGCAACGTGCAAGATGCAACGCTACGCAACCTGCAACGATCAACGCAACGTGTAACTTGCAGCGTGTAATAGGAAGTGAGCCTGACGCTGTCAACATGGCACAAATCCAGGCTCAATTCAAAAAAATTGCAACCAGTACACTTCCAGTTTTACACAATACAGTGCATGTATATGTATACCCGTAGTCAAAAACCAATACGCACTAAAACAGGACCTTTCAAAACCTAGGCGTACGTGGTTTCTTTCCAGTTTATAATTGGATTGTCGCCGCGTGTAGTTAGTGGGTGCTGCAATGGAATAATAGCTAGCCGCAACTGGACACTCGGATCAAGGCTGGGTAGCAAATAAGGTTAATACAGCACGACTCGAATTTCCATTGCCATTCGTGAAGCTTAATTGGATGTGGAGCTTGTTTGCGAGTGTTCGCCGAATGAGTTGATTTTCATGACACCCAGCCACCGCACGTCCGCCGCACGGTTTAATAGATTCGCTTTTATTGTTTGCTTATCACTAACTAACCTAACAGTTGAGATTGGGCTAATTTTGCCACCTGATGTATAATGTGGCTGTATTTTTTTGTGTTGGTCATGTTGAAGGTATGAGCTATGAATGGGTTTATAAGTATAAACCCATAGTTGAAACTGCTTTGCAATGTAAACAATTTTTTATTATTATTATTAAAAATAACTTCTCCCACCCTTGGGCGGAGCGGGAGTGTGTCAGACTTTTACTAACTAAAACGAACTGCTATGTTCCTTCCTTGTCTTGCTTTCCAGGGTTTTGGGGTTCGTTTTCTCTTAACCCATAGTCCCAGTAGGCTTAGACCTTGCTGGCCCGTACGATTTGTTGACATTGCCTCGAGGCGCGCGTGGAACACTATATGCCTTTGAGGACTTGAGCTAATTGTGCCATCTGATGTAGAGTAGAATGGTTTGCATACTGATAATACTTTTTTGTATTCCTCAATTCTTTAAGGCAAGTACAATGGCTTCATACTTATGCTATCTCTAACTAATTTAACAGTTGAGCAGCTAATTTTGAAACCAGATGTAGCGTAATGGTGAAGAACATTTGATGAATCGGGACTGTTTTGCTGCAAAGCTGCTGTTATTGTTCGGAGTTCTGCATAGTAAATATCTTCTGTTATTGCTTGCCCAGATCTGAGGAAGCCAAAAGGAATTTCCATGAAGCTACTGCAGTTACCTTAACCTTCCTATAGGTAAGCTAGTCCTTGAATCGTCAAATGAAACGGTATAACGCATTATTTATTGGCATACATGAAAGGTTTTTCAATTTCTGATTTGTGTGGTTCGTGATGGTCTAGTGGTTAAGGCACCCGCCTCTAATGCATGAAGTCGCGAGTTGAAAATCGGGGAAGTACAAATGTGACTTTTTCAATTCATAATTAAGTTTATCTAGGACCCCGTGCCTCGGAAAGCATGTAACGCATTGGTCCCAGTTACTATTCCACATCTTTGACAGTCGTCAAAGGTAGTCAAATGCCAGAAAACTTTCTGGCGGTTGACTACCTGTAACGACCGGGTCAGCCCAGTAACTGAGCTATGGAGGTCTGATAGGCAGTCGCTCTTTGTTAAACATGGATATTCAGCTGCATTTGGTAAGACTGGAACCCGACCCCGAGCTAGTTGAAAAAGGTAGTCAAATGCCAGAAAACTTTCTGACGGTTGACTACCTGTAACGACCGGGTCAGCCCAGTAACTGAGCTATGGAGGTCTGATAGGCAGTCGCTCCTTGTTAAACATGGATATTCAGCTGCATTTGTTAATTTAAATGGAACCCGACCCTAAGCTAGTTGAAAAATCCTAGGAAGACAATGATAGCAGGATTTTTCTGTTGCTATGGCGCCTACCTCAAATCCTCCTCCGCCTCTATCAAACAGTCTAAGTACATAAGCAAAGTTATAATGTTTACTAATAGTCGCTATTATTAAGCATCACGAAAGTAAGCAATCTTCGCTGATGTGTTCATCTTCGCACCCATTAGTTTGTTTATGAGAATTAATGACTTGGGCTTTCTTTACCCCATTACGCCGAAACCACAAAGAGGGTATCGCTTTTACTGCTTTTACGGGTATTTTACACGAAATATTTTTACCACTTACCAGCCTGCTGAAAGTATTTGGGTAGATAGAAAAATAGCAGTCAGAGAATTGTAAATTATGTGTAACAGAAATATATGTCGCAGGAAAATGATAAAAATAGAGATATTTCTAATTCCGTGATTTGATCAAATCACGGAGAATGTTAAAATAACAACGCTATTTCATCATTTTCCTAGCTACAAATCTAGGGATTCGCTCAAATCCCTAGATTTGTATGGATTTGAACAAATGCTAGAACTAGTTCAGTGAAGAAAAAAATTTTTCTAAATTATTATAAACGTTTATTTGAAATTACATAAACAATTTATTATAATCTTTAGTAAGTGTAGTATGAGGTAACATTAAATCTCAAAAATCACTACTAGAATATAGATTTAAAGCAAGTGAACAAGCGAATGACATACACTTAGTCTAGCCATAAATATGGTTACAATTTGAAAAATTAATAACAATATAATAATACATTTGAATTGTAAATCTGTCATTCATGGATATTAATTGTGTTCTCATTTTCGCGCCAATCAGTCAGTAGTTCAGTATTTTTGTAATAATAAAATAGATTAGACTGTATTAAAGTCAATGGAGATCATTTTAAGTAACCATCATATATTTTTAATGTTTAACCTCTCGTGTGCCTTAATTAGAGACACAATTAAAAAGCCACTGTCTCGTGTGGATCCACGTTTAGACACACAACGGGTTAAGCTCGTCTTCCGACTGTCCCGTAAAGATGAGAGCCCGTAACATCCACGGCATGTAGTATTCCACACGCGCCTCAAAGAGATGTCAGCAAAAAGTAGGGGCCCAACAGGGCCGATACCCGCTACAGTCAAAGAAAATTACTGAAAGAAAAACCGTTGCTCTAGAACGCAAAAGTTACAAATTGGTTTTAGTCAGTGAAAGTCTGAAACCGCTCTCTGGCTTTACCATAGAACGAGAGAAAATATGAAATGATTTTCCACATAAAAAGTCAATTTCATCGTACTGAGGCATTTTTTTGTTTAGGTGGGAAAATCATGCAATGACATCCCCTGCTCTTGGGCGGATAGGGAGTTAATGTTAGACTTTTACTGACTAAAAATGCACTCCTGTTCCATCGTTACCTTTTGTACCGAGGCCGAATTTTCCTTTCAGAAACAAATTTCGACCCTGCTGGGCCCCTACAGTTTGCTGACAACTCCTTGCGGCGCGCATAGAACAATACGCGCCGTCGATGGTACTGACGCAATAAAAAAAAAAACGTTACAGTAGCCTACATACACACATAAAAAGTTTCAGTTAATCGAAATAAAAACACACATAAAATTTCCCGGTCTAAACAACTGTATCGAATATTCAACGTGTTGTTTGACACACGACCTATGACTTTTTAACGCGTTTGTTTTGGAAAAATAACACAATTTTATACAATGAAAACATACCAGTGTTTATTTAACTAAAACGTACACGGACAATACAATTTAAAACATTTTTGTTGATTCCCTTTCTATCTGTTTATTGTTCAATTTGCAAATTTGGTTATAAAGTTAACGGTTTGACTATCCAAACTCGTATGTTGATTCGATTAAAAATTTTCACCATTAATTGGACAGCACGAGTCTAATTTAAGGGGAGTAACATTAACGGAATTACCGAATTACGTAAAGCTAATTATGGACATCAAACTCCAGGGTAAGTTTTAAGCGCGTCGTGTGAGCTAGAGAAGCGGGTAAGGGTGTGTTTAGACAGAGATAAACTGAAAAATAAATTAATAAGCATCTCAAAAAGAAACGGTTTGTTCTGGCATAACGCAACTATGTCTACACCACAAATATTTAATTAGTACAAATATTTTATGGGCTTATTAGAAACGGTCTTGTTATTATTTAACTAAGTAAAGTCTCAATAAATAATATTCATTAAAAGCAAAGTTATTAGCGTTGGTTTATTTCCCAAAGTGTCACTCAATTTATGGAAATATTGTACAGGCTATTGATTGAATTATGAATGAGTAAATGGTGATCAAAATTGAAAAACATTGCGCGTAGTATTTTCTAGTAGAATTGTTATGAATGATTGATTCAATTATGAATTCACAAATTATAAATAAATAAATAAATAAAATAAAATCTTTTATTTCAGACACTTAGTCCATATTAGGCATTAAATTATCCATTACATTTCCACTATTAATTTATTATTTTAGTATAGGTTTCTTTTATTAATTTAGTATAGGTAAGTATATCAATTCATTTTTAAGTATTAGTTATGTCATCATTACATTACATTAATTAATCATATTATGTTATGTATTAATTTATATTTTCACTTATAATATATTTATTATTAATAATTCAATTTAACTTCATTATGTCATCATTACATTGTATAATTATTATGTATTTATATTATTATTGTCATTATATTATATTATCAGTTCATTTTAATAATTAAATTATGACATATTTTCGAGGACAATTTTGAAATTTCATTTTTTTTTATTTTGACTACACAAATATGATCAGTAACGAGTACGGATAGAGCCCCATATTTTTTTGTACTAATTAAAAATAGTGGTGTATAGGTGCACGAAAGCATTGACTCCAACCCGCACTGAGAGGATGCCCGAGCCCCAGCAAGGGTAACATTATAAGACTGATCATGCAAGTATCCATGCTTTTGTAATTCAGATATATGAATAAGACTTTTTATATTTTAAACTTCATGTGTATTTGAATTTTGAATTCGACAAAATTTATATATTTTGGAATAACAAACTCTATATCAAAAAAGACAAAGTTCAAATTACATCACAACCCATGCTTGTTTTAGGTCCTTTTTATTACAAATGGTCATTTAAAAATCGACTAAAATAAACAATCGTTTAGTTGATTTGAGTTGGTAGAGATGTATTGAAATTATTTTTAATTAGAGTGACTATCGTGGACTTATTGCCATCTAAGTAGTATTCTCGAATAGTCAATTTCGTAATGAATATTCCAAATATTTTTTTTTTTAGTACAGTCCAAGGATTCAACTTTTTTCTTTTCTCCATTCAACTATTCGGCAATAAATATTTTGATAACTATATCTTTGCTGCAACGACGTTCAATCTAAACGCTCCTTAGACAGTATTCCAAATTAAAATTACTTACTTAATTTTGCAGAAAGTACCTATGAAGCAGTAAGCGGGGGGAAGGGGGGAGGGACTCGTATGAACATCTCGCAGACTTCATCAACTACAATCGTTGCCACTTCACTTCAAATGACTTAAGTCTTGATAACTGCTATTTTAAAATATATTTAAGTTTAAAGAGACTTAAATGTCTGCCACCGAAATACTCTTTTTTATATCTTTTTTTAAGACGGTGAAAAACCAAGGATGAAGAAAGTTGTTTGATTCTAGATTTATTAGTTTGCTCACAATACACGATGGACAAGCACCGTTATTTTATATTTCGTTAAACAGTTTTATCGAAAATATGTGTTAAAATTAGTTAGCATAATTGGATAAAAAGCATAGATCATATGTATAGGTTTATTTGATAGTTCAATTTAAAAGTCGACATTATCTTTTTCTTCTAGTTTTACACATTATTAATTTTGCCTATAACAGGTTGACTGAAAAACTATAGAAATATCTTTTGAACTCATATCTACAATGTCTATCATATCTATAACTGTGTCCCTGTGTACTTAATATAATTAATAAGTAATAATATTCAACAACTATCACACAACGCCGTCTAGTCACAAACTAAGAAAAGCTTGTGTTATGAGTACTAGACAACTGATAAACATATATTATATTATATTTAAAAATACATTAATATTATAGATAAATTACATCCAGACACAGAACAAATGATCGTGCTCATCACACAAATATTGGTCCTGGGTGGGAATCCAGCCCGCGACCTCCGGCATAGCAGTCAGGGCCACTAACCACTAGACCAACCGGCCTGTCAAATAATATATAATATATTAATATTACAAAGCTGAAGAGTTGGTTTGTCTGGACACGCTTGTCTTAAAAACTAATGTTTCGAAATGATACTTTATTTTTAGTGTTACCTAGCCCTTTTTTCGAAAAAGGCTTGCTATACACCGTTAAATTTTAATCGTTTTAATCCCGTGGAGGCTCAATCTGGTACATGAAACACTATCGATTTGTAAAGATAAAATTAAAAAATAGAGTACTTTTCTTTCAAAACTCGTATTAATTTACGCATGTACGAAATTAATTTCTTTAAGAAGACGTCAGCTGAGCGAGTTCAATGACCTGTAGATAGTTTGTACGCAACGCCTACTACTGCAGACTACTCCCTTTTTATTTTAAGTTCTTACAGTCCATCCTAAGTTTGTCTGGTATCGCTCCGCCATTGTACAAAAGTTCATTGTTCAAAAATTTACTATTTTGGTGTAATATAAAGTTTATACTATTCTATCTCTGTCAGCCTGCTAAAGTCCGCTGCTAAATATATAAGCACCTCTCGATAAACTCAAAGGCTAACCAGGCTAAACGTGGTGACGTTGCCTAACCGCCACGATTAGCACAAGAATTGATGACTGCGGCGAAATGAGATTGCTGCGTTCAGTAAATTGAGATCAGTACCCCTAGCCAAGTTGCCAATCTGCAATCGTTAACGCTAGTAGAAAACTTCAAATGTACGGGAATGACGTCATCTCAACGTTCAGTCACGTAGTCAGGACAAAAAAAATTGGAGGCGAGGCAAACTTGAGGATTTTGATGCAAAAGAGAGAAATGGTTGTAACTTGGCTAGGGGGCTGTTTCCTTTAGTAGAATTTAAAGTTATCATCTTTCACAGTAAATTATCTTTGAATGATGATAACTCGATATCTATACAGCTATGATGATAGCTTGATGATGAAAAGAATAGCCTTTGTGTTATTATGACGAACTATTTCGTAGTTTTTTTTTTTTTAAAGTAATTTCTTTCCCACTACTACAATCTGCTCTGAATTTCGGAAGCTCCTGGTTGCTTGTCCAAGGAAATGGTGACTAATGACCTGGTCACGGCTTCGGTCTCAGTGGCGAGTGGCGCGGCGAGTGGGGCAGCATCAGTAAACAGGCGTGCGGCTCTATGAGCGGCGTCTCGTGGCGTGCTTCAAACATTTTCATACTTTTGCTCTTACCGCTCGCCGCCCCGCGCTTAGCTACCGCTCACAACGACAAGCTCGTGAATGGGCCGTTAAGTCGATACGGATCAACTCAAGATTAAACAAACTACAAATCTACTGCGACAAATCTATCTCGGAATGGATCAGAACGTTGGGCTGATACTTATGTACATAACTACACTCTAAAATCAAAACCCTCCTTTTGGCGCAGTCAGGTAAAAACTATCCCATATTAAATACTACACTTGGGCTGCGGGATTGTTCGAAAGAGCCACCTTGACCTTGGAACGCAAGGGTCAACCAAATAAAAGTCTGTCACTTCTTCTTGCTCCACCTAGGGCGGGAGGAGACTTTATTTGATGATTTCTCACCCATAAAAGGTACGCATATTCTACATATTCTTCACCTCAGCCGTCGGGATCCTGACCCCGATAACCAGCCCCGGTAAGCGCGGGCTTGCGGACGATGAGCAATGGGCAATTGCGCTAGGATAGCGTGGGCAAACCACGCCTCGTGTAGCCCACGGGGGCGCACCCGAAGGGGCCTCGCGTATGCGAAGGCTCTATATAAATGAGAGTTTAGTTTAAGAATTTATAAGCTTTTTTCATGTTGGGAAAATCATCTAATGACAGCCCCCGCTCTTGGGCGGAACGGGCGATAGTGTCAGACTCTTACTGACTAAAAACCCACCCCGTTCCTTCGTGCCTTCATAGCTAAGCCTTCGAGGCTGAGCTACTCTTTCGAAAGTAACCTTGACCCCAGTAGGCTTCGACCCGGCAGGGGCCTGTTATTGCTGACAACTCCTTGAGGCGCGCGAGAACAGTGCTCGCCGTCGACGACTTGAGCTCTTCTGGATAGTTATCGGACGGTTGGACAGCGAGCTACCCATTGCTCGCTGTCCCCAAGCTCGCGCCTTCGGTGGCCGGAAATCGGGATCGGAATCCCGGCGCCGATGCCCGATGCGATCGGCTTCCTCCTTTGCTAGCAATACTGCTTCGCAGAAGGAGGCGACCGCCTGCCACTCCTCAGAATTTATAAGCTCACCTTTGACCACTATTTCATTTGATGGCGAAGTGACGATGTGGTTGAAGACTAGGCTGCGACAGTAGCTGTCTCGTTTTCAATGTATGAAAGAAAAAGGCCTCGCAGATGCGACTTTCCCCATGTCTAAATTAGTCCTAGCTACGCCTCTGCACGCTTGGGTCGCAAAGATATACTGAAACCCGAGATTCTAGAAATCAAAAGGCTATACTAAAAGTACATAGGTGTGGTTTTCATTATTAAAATTCTGATACTCCATTCGCGAGGATTTATTTGATAATTTCCCACCCACAAAAAGGTGCCTACATTTTACTTCACCAAAACAAACCACATTAAAAATGACAGACACCTGTATTCTTCATAAATAAATGGAGATAAAAGTAATTTATTGCATTCACGCAACGATGGGATCTTCCAGTCAATGTCGAGAGCCACGTAAGGAAACACAGACATTAACGTTTTACACCCAAAAGCTTTTAACGCTGAATATTGTGTACAAGCGCTGCCTTCGTGACTATGTTATGTTTTTATATGAAATATGGCGGATTTTTTGTGGATTATTATTTGTTTCTAGGTCTATTTATACAGTTGTATTGAAGCAAATAATTATGTTTTCTTTTTACTACTCTACATAGGTGTATTAAAGGTGAAACTGAATGACTGACATATCAACGCCCGCCAAAAACATGGTGAC
The DNA here is from genome assembly GCA_929112965.1 of Mythimna albipuncta. Classification (NCBI taxonomy): domain Eukaryota; kingdom Metazoa; phylum Arthropoda; class Insecta; order Lepidoptera; family Noctuidae; genus Mythimna; species Mythimna albipuncta. Next base: position 9,702,971 of record OV815973.1, read on the forward strand.
TAGAAATGTGAAATTTTGCACAGGGCTTCCTTTTATGGCATAGATGAACACTAAGAAAGGATTCTTATAAATTCTGCCCCTAAGGACATTTCCTTAGGGGCAGAATTATAAGAATACCTGTAGGTACTAATTTTAGACAACCGTTTCACTAAACGGCTGTCTAATATTTGTATGGGGAAAGCAACTTTGCCGCCGCTGGCAGAAACTAGTAGATAATATTATAAAGCTGAAGAGCTTATTTGTTTTTTAATTGATTTTAATAAGTATCACTCAGTAAATTTGCATTTGCTACGATTGCAAATTATATTTCAATACATATAGAACCTGACACTGTAATTAAATTTTAGGGTTCACCTTTTTTTTTACGTGTGGAAATCATCCAACGACATCTTCCAATCTTGGGTGGGGCGGTCGCTCGTGTCGTGGTAACGGCCCCGACTTACGACATGTAGATCGCGGGTTCAAACCCTGCCAGGCGCATTACTTTGTGTAGTTTATTCCACCATCACTGCTCTCAAAAACGGTGAAGGAATCGTAAGGAAACCGGCATATCCTAGACCTAAAAATTCGAAGACATGTGACATCCACCAACCCGCACTAGGCTCGCGTGGTGGGTTACGGCCCATTCCCTCTCCTTGAGAGGAGGCCACTCGGGCATCAACAGTGAGCCCAACAAGCCATCAGTGAGAACATTATAAGGCAGACAATGCAATGCTATGCTAACTTTGAAGGAAACTATAACACAGCTGTTAGTCCAACCTACTGTTAGGTTAGCTCCTCGAATCGTCACGTCGCTTTGTGTTGCCACTTAACTAACTTAAAGATCTTAACTTAAATATTAATATGCAATACTAAACCTAAGGTGCGTTCACTTACGAGATACGAGACGCCTTGGGGTCAACTCTAATACAAGTAAATAAAACCAAAAGACCAAACGTCCAAACAATTAAAATGATTCAATTTAGACTTAGTTACGAGTACACTTATCTTCACGTATCACTCGATCTAGCATAGTCATGTCAATTATTCTTATAAATCCACATAAATAATTTATCCCACAGCTGGAAATCTGACCTCCCCTCTAGGAGTGGGGTGGGTTGTATTCTTTTTTAGGGTTCCGTACCTCAAAAGGAAAAAACAGAATCCTTATAGGATCACTTTGTTGTCCGTCTGTCTGTCAAGACAACCTTTATCTCGAGAACGCGTGGAGGTATCGAGTTGAAATTAAAACACTCAGGTCTGTGGTCCCTTCAAGCTGTGAAAAAATCAAACTTTTAAGTTAACGAATAAACGCAAAAAAAAATGTATATTTTGATACTCTCAAAGATCGAAATTCCTAGAGTACTTCCTGTTGACCCAGAATCCTGAAATTTAGCGCAAAGTAAGGTCTTATAGCACAGATTTAGGAAATAATCTGAAAACAGTTAATTTATTGTTAAATAAGTCACAAAAAAAAAATTGCAACCCGGAAAAAACCTTCGAGACTCCATTCGGGAATTGTAGTTTGCACAGAACCCTCAGTGCGCGAGTCCGACTCGCACTTGACACATTTTTTATTATTATTATGGATAGGATCGCAATAAACCTCTATCTCACCTGATGGTAAGTGGTGATGTGGCCGATGATGGAGCACGCTGACCTATTCAATCTATCAGGTTCGGCGAATGTCACAGGTATTGTCTTTGCACTTTTTTTTAGGTTATACGGGTTTCCTCACAATGTTTATCGTATTGAAAGCTGCGAGAGCTGCGATAAAGAAATAAATTACACAAAGTAAAGTGCCTGCCTAAGTTTGGGACATGAACCCATGACGTTAAATTTATAAGTCGGTCACTGCTGCCCCCAACTGGACCACCTCTGCTCGACTCGATTTTTATTTACTTCATCTGAAACTTCAAAAACCTCAACCCCCAAAAACAAGCGTAAATCCTCACGAAAGTAAACATCAAAAAAAGAAGAGAAAGCTAACAGAAATTTAAAGTTTGTTCTGAAAAAATACGAGAAGCGAACGTGCACACCTTATGGTCGGTTGAATAAGAGATAACGACCGGAGTTCGGTTATTTATGACTAACGAGCCTATTCAGGGGAGCTGTGCTTCCAAATGGAGATTTATGAAACAGAAAATGTCGGATAACGTACGTCTTGAGTATAATTTGTTAGCGACGGGCGGTGTGAATTCTGTGTTATCTGCGCAAACTGGGTGACTGTGTGTTGTGTGGTCTGGAAACTGGGAAACTGGAAGCTTTGAAGTAAGCTGGGTACCTGTCTACACTATTTCGGCTTGTCTGACTAAAAATCTAGGCAATGGAAATGATAATTTTAGAATTCCAACGAGAAACAAGATTTATAGGTGTGTCATTTTATCGTGGGAATATCGGTCATTGGCTTTTCCCTTATATCTCTTAGTAAGAACTGGATATTAAATCTATAGAGTCAAAACAGGTCTAGTTTGTGTGATAAGCATAATCATTTGTTCTGTGTCTGGGTGTAATTTATCTATTAATATGTATGTATTTAGAAATATATAAGTATGTTTATCAGTTGTCCAGTACCCATAACACAAGCTATGCTTAGCTTGGGACTAGACGGCGTCGTGTGATAGTTGCGAAGAAAAAAAAAATGTTGTCAGTATTCGCAAAAATATTGAGGATCACTATAGATGACAATTGAGGACAGTGCTGGGCTTTGTATTCGGTTTTGAATCCTAAATAAATACAGATCGGTCAATAAGTGCTAATGTCATGTCAAAACGTAACAACGTATATCTTAGCATCAAATAACTTGTTCCAATCTTGGGTGGAGTGAAAACTGTGTTAGACTTTCACTGACTAAAACCCACCGACTTCTATGTATTTCCAATCGACCTTTGTACTAGGGTCATGGTAATTCTTTGAAACGTTTACCATTTACACTGCTATTTTTTACGCTTGCAAAACAATCTCCTCAATCATATTACAAGCACTGGGAATTTACACATACCAATTCATAACACTATTCAAGTGCTGCAACACTTCACACAGAGACAATCACTACATTACCATAATATATTTGATTTACAAACACATAATATTTGCAAATTAATTTCAACGGATAAAATGTCAAGAGAAATAATAATAATAATAAGAATGATGTCTATAATAACAACATATTTCATTTTATTATTAGATCAAAAATGTACAACTTAATTTGAACCATACATTTACTCTTCCATGTTAGAAATAGACACATTTACTTTAAGTCTATTTTTTTTTGTCGAAGTTTTTATTTAATGGAGAATAATATAATAAGTCTACAGAAACGAATTGTTGGCCAACTGAGTTTGACCAAGCAGTAATCTGTTACATTTACTCTCTGTGACAACTGGCTGATGGATCAGCTTTTCACGGCACTCGTCAATGTTTCTTTCCATCGTAATATAAATAAATAATTAAAATATTTATCCCTGTAAACTCGTCACAAAAATAAAAGGTTCGGTTTGCCATTTGTGAAACATATCTTGACATATTTGACATTATATTTTAACCATTATATGATTGCTTAAACGCTTTTAACATATCTGATGACCCTAGAATGAAAAACTCTCGAATGTAACTTGGAACAAACCGGGAAGAAACAATAAAATAATAATTAGGGGTCCGGTGTAATATTTATTTAAAGTTCCCGTAAAATAATTTTCGACTATCGAACGGCCAAAGCCGCTGGCAAAAGCTACTCCACTGATATTCAACCCTATTCCTAGTTAACAAAAAAAAAGTACACTTCATATTTTTTATCGAACCTTGGACTACGATAACCCAGCTGCGCTTCCAATTTCTAGTCTAGACCAATCACGATACAGAAACTGAATGTTGCCAGGCTACACATGCATATAAATGTCGGTTTTTTTTTCCGTTTATACCTTTAACTAGTTGTGTTGGTATCCCTTTTGTTCTGCCAATCTATTTTCTTTCTTTCTTCGAACAGATTAGGTTATTTAAGGCTTCAGAAATTGGTTCTTTCGAAACGAACCTATTTACTCGTAGGAGTCTAGGCTTGATGTATCCAAATCTCTTACAAAAAAAAATCCATTAATTTACATTACATTGTTCGTTAAGATTGAGGAAAATGTATGCTAACCTTGTACTAGTTACTAGTCTTTTTATTTTATAAAGCTTCAATTTAAGGTATTTTTTTTATTATTGACTAGCTTTTGCCTGCGACTTCGTTCGCGTACATAGAATGCAGCCTCTGTCACTCAGGAATAGAGCAGCTTTCTATCGGTGAAAAAATTTAGCAAACGGACCAGTGCTTCCAGAGATTGCCACCAACAAACAAAAAAACAAACTTTACCTCTTTATTATATTTATAGTGTATATATAGGCTCGCGTTTGATCAATAACTCACGTAATGGTAAGCTATGATGTGGCCGACGATGGAACACGCTTGCCTAGGAGTAACCTATTCAAATCCGCATTCTAATGAACTCAAAATTACTGTTAAAACTAAATAATTTCTAAAATTGACACTGGCTAAATGGTAAAAAATAATGGCGCACAAACCGGAGGAAACCAAAACAAAAAAAAAAAACTGAACTTAAAATGTCCGCTCAATTCACTCCGTTCTTTTATTTTAATAATTTCACAAATTCATTCCATAGTCACGTCACTAATGAATGAAACATTTTATTCATATTTGGTTTTTCGGAGGATTAATTGATGTAAACATGTATCGGACAGCGAAATTAAAATGGCCACGGTCCAATAAGTATTATAGGTAGCAACGTTCAGCAATTAAGGAAATCAAATAAAATTCAATAGGAAACATTTGTCGGGAATTGCTAAGCCGAAAGGGCACAATTTGCATTTTATTAGCATGGGATTGGAATAAAAATGTGTTTATATTGGGAATGAAATCGAGATGGCTCACCATAAAGAGATCGACTGGATACAGATGTAACAGCGCTACCGCCGCATACGAAGAGCTCCACAAATCAAACGAGATTTTGTTTCAACAACCGCTTTTGTGATGTCTCTATCCTTTTTCGTAAATTCTCTGCCGCGTGCCAACGTGATTCTGAAAACGGTGAATACAAAATTGCTCACGTTTTTCATCGAATCGTTTTACTTGCTTGACCTTTTCATGGTGCTCTATAAAAATAGTTACTTTGATAAAGTAGTTGATGGACAAGTTAAAGTTCCAATGACTTTAAGTTACAGTAAGTCAAAAACAGTTTTGACTAGCTTCGTTTTTTAAAAAGCGATTTTCTTTTATTTTCACACTAATATTATAAAGATAAAAGTTTGTGAGTGTGAAGGTTTGTTGCTATTTCACTCTCAAACGGCTGAATAGATTTCGAAGAAATTTGAAAGAAAGAAAGAAAGAAAAATAATTTATTTGGTACAGCACAAGGCGCAAACACAAAATATACAACAACACGTATCAAAAATAAAAGAGGCAAAAAAACAAAAATAAAAAATATTATAAATACAGTTGTTGTGTGCCCCATGGCTGCACCAAAATAGGTCCAGTTCAGCATGAATGCCAGACAAATAATGCCTGACGCTGGGTTCCACCTGAACCTGTGGTTGTGACGCAACGGACGTAAAACTGGTATTTGGTACACGAATAGATCATGTGTCACCTGTGAGTATATAATAATCGTAGTTGTTGTATTGTAGTTTGTATGTGATATTTTTCTACTATAACGCGGATGAAGTCTATGACAGCAGCTATGTTTACACGAACAGAAAAAGTACATAGTGTTTAGTTACATATATACCTAGAAACTAAAAAAATAGTGAGTATATATAAATAATAGTCCCAAAAAATCTATCAACCGCAGAAAATGACAATAATTTTAAAGCCAAACGTATTTCAGCCCAATCGTAGTATTTAAAAAAGTGATTTTGACCAATGAACAGTATTGACTATGACATAGGTATACAGATTCCACATCACGTATGATAGTACAGACTAAAAAATAGAGGCAGGATTAATAATAATACCCCGTTTTTGCGTTTATAATTGCGTGTTTTTATGGTAAAATCCAAGAAAAACGAAAATATATCTAGAGACCAAAACACCCCTCGCGCGCGGGGGGGTTATTATTATTATATATAATTGCGCGTTTTTTGAGTAAAATCACAAAAAAATAGGTTTTTTTCAGGAAAAACGAAGATAGAGACACCAAAATTTTCGGCCAAATTTCGTACACCCGTGTGTACAGTACGACAACTATGTTACGTTTTTCAAGATCAATCAAGTTGTGCAACCGTATGTAAAATCAGCGCTTGAGGGGATATAGATGTTCGAAAAAATTTACAGTAGGTATATCCCTTCTGTCTGCCAATAACAACATACCTACAGCGATAACCATAAAACAAGAGAATTATGACGATACGTTTTATCATACAGCAGTTATAGCCCATATTTGACAATGATAATTTACGATGACGACAACAATTGATGACGACCTAGAAAATAAATAAGGCATAAACAAATAAATTGGCATTATTATTTCATATCGATTGTATTTTTGTTTTTGAAGCGGATTATTATATCATGACATTTTCTGCTCTAGGGTGAAGCAGGAGGACGCGCTATTATTGACTAAAACCACACTTAAAGCCTGACCACGAGCGGCTGTGAGCGGTAGCTTAGCGTGGGGTGGGAGCGGTACGATCAAAAGTACGACGAAAATGTTTGAAAACGCTCCACTTATCGATACCACCCCGCACGCCGCGCTGCGCCCCGCTAAGACCAAAATTGTCACCAGGCCGTTATGTTTTTTGCCCATTGCCCATTGCGTTCCAGGACCATAGGTTTCCCTTTAGGAAATCTACCCGTATAGCCTCAGTACTCTTCGGCCTTGCTGGACCCCTACGGTTTTGCTAAATTCCCTTTGAGGCATGCGTTGAACACTACGCACCGTGACGTCGACTCGAGCTAAATCCAGACGGCTACCAGTCAATTTATACAGTTTGATCAGAATTTTAAGTTTTAAAAAGAAAAAAATGAATGGAATGAATGGATGTAAAAAGTTTACATGTAGTTGTAGCTATCAGGAAACACAGACTCCGGCAGGGAATTCCACTCCTTGGCTGTAAGCACAATAAATGTGTTCCAAAAACGCTTTGTTCGTATGGGTGGAATGTCCACCATGTAGCGGTGGCGCAACGCCGTACGACGTGTGATCCGATGATGGAACGTACTTGGCGGAATTAGATTGTGCAATTCCAGTGCACACTCTCCGAAATGTAAACGAAAGATGAGAAAGTTGAAATGGATGTGTGGTGTGACGAGCGTCTTCAATCCAATGGCACTTTGTCATCAATTACTTTTGATGATACCGTTCTTCTGGTCGTCTAAACGCTTTTCGTATCCCTTCATGTGTAAATAAAAAAAAATCGAAACTAATCATTAATCGTATTCTAAAGAAGAAGTGTCATTCGATGGAGGACCAATAATAGTATGAGCTTATGGGATTTTGCCTCAGTTAAGCCATCACCAGCAGGTATCACCCTCTACTGAGGAATGGGGCGGAAATAACAATAAACAAAGGTTTTCTACGAGGTACCCTTAAATTCAAACGAAACAAAGGGTTAATTAAATTGTCCGTTTACAATATAAATGCCTCAGGCTAAAATTTTAATCAAAGACTTTTTGTAATGATAATTTTGGACGCTCTAAGTATCTTTAACAGGTGTTTCTTTAGAAATGTTTATGAATAAGTCTTAAATATTTAATAATTACCTTCTGTTAGCGACTTTGCCCACGCGAAAGTAGGAAAGTATTCCAAGACAATATACTCCTTGGATTTAAAGTATCCAATTTGCTAATCCGGGACATACCTTTTTTTTATTTCTTTTTTTATGGTGGGAAAAAATCATGCATTGACATCCCCCGCTCTTGGGCGGAGCGGCAGATAGTGTCAGACTTTTACTGACTAAAAGACCCACCCCGTTCCTTCTAGCCTTCATACCGGGGCTTGAGCGCCCTTTCGGATAACCCTGGCCCCAGTAGGCTTCGACCCGGCTGGGTCCCTGCTGTTGCTGACAACTCCTTGAGGCGCGCGGGAACAGTGCGCTCCGTCAACGACTTGGGCTTGGTCCGGAAAGTTACCGGACGGCCGGACAGTGAGCTACCCATTGCTCACTGTCCGCAAGCCCGCGCCTACGGTGGCCGGAAATCGGGATCAGAATCTCGGTTGCGGCGGCGGCGGCGATAACGCCGTTGCCTGATGCGTTCGGCCTCCTCCTTTGCGGGCACACCTCGACTGTGTGCTCCACCGTGTCCTCCGGGCGTTCCGCACAGTATCCGGGACATACCTGGATTGGCCTGTTGGTCTAGTGGTTAGTGGCCCTGACTGCTATGCCGGAGGTCGTGGGTATGTGATGAGCATGATCATTTGTTCTGTGTCTGGGTGTAATTTATCTCAATTATGTATGTATTTAGAAATATATAAGTATGTTTATCAGTTGTCTAGTACCCATAACACAAGCTCTGCTTAGCTTGGGACTAGACGGCGTTGTGTGATAGTTGTGGAATATTGTGGAATATTATTATACCAGGACAGCCCAAATTCCATGTACATTCATTCAGCCGTTTGACCCTGAAATAATAACAAACACACATTTATATACCTAAAACCAACTATAGATACCTTTAAAAACGTTATACTAGCTGCTAATAGAGGCTTCACACGTGTGAAAGAGGGAAATTATATCAAGAGACCGATATCCTTGTAAGGGTCGAGGGCATCCGATGTATGTGGGACGCACTGTACCCGTCATTAGGCGACACTTGGGGGAGGTTTATGTCCAACAATGGAAGTCATTAGGCTGAAATGATGATGATGATCCCAAGAGAATATAACAGAGGCCCAGATGGGTCGAAGCCTACCGGTGCCAGGGTTAGTTTCAAAAGACAGCTCGAGCCCCGGTATGAAGGCTTGAAAGAATGGGGTGGGTTTTTAGTCAGTAAGAGTCTGACACTATCTCCCGCTCCGCCCAAGAGCGGGGGTTGTCATTGATAATTTTCCCACCATAAAAAAAATCTTATGAGGATATACTCCCGGAATAAATGCTATTTCAGGACATAGTCGATCCATGAGCCAAACAAACCAATCTTTCCAGATGTTCAGACATCTGGAAAGATTGGTTTGTTTGGCTCATGGCCTGAAAAAGTAACAATCATACATCCTATCTATGTTTTTTTTTAATAATGCATAGGCTCTCGTTTGACCTGATGGTAAGCGATGATGTGGCCGACGATGGAGCACGCTTGCCTAGAAGCAATCCATTCACTCTTGACTTAAAGACCCCTAGGATAACCTTAGCCTTGAAGACACCTAAATTATAATCGAACGGGAGAACGCAGCAGACAAATTGTTCCAGTCCTTCGATGTACGCGGTATAAACGACGAAGTGAAACGCTTAGTCCGACGGTGCGTAGTGTTGATCAAAACATATTTAAGACTTATAGTCCCTTGAACCATCTGCCCAAAATATTGTGGACGCACCTTTCACACCCGCCTAGGCGGCAGTACGCAAATCTGTGCAATTATTGGTGGCCAACGGCGCCCGGAAAGTGCGCGGCTGAACTTTAAATCCATTTTCTTTGCGAAATATTGATTGATTTACATATGCAAGCGGTTTCGAATGAGTAGGGAAAAGTTGTAAAATTGCTAAATATTTTTTTTAGTTAAAAGTATTAATAGCACGAAAAAATTAAATATTGATAATATTGTTCATGAATCTATAATAAACATATATTTTTTTCAAACCTATTAACCTGGCCGTTACCGAGGAGTAGGGTTCAGAAAGACACTGTTTTATGGCACTTTTCGGGCGCTTGGGCCTTAAAACCACAGAAGAAGGCATGACATACATATTATTCTTATCCAGGACACTGCTCCTCAAAATACCGAATGAATTCAGATGATCGGATTTATAGCAACCAAATGTCCTTGATATTGGGCCAGTAAATAATATCTTTCGTTAAGAGGGTCGCTTTATTGGCACCCTTTCGTTTTATTCGACGATTATGTCATTTTTATGAGCACTACGGTGTTATTCGGCAATTTTATTGACAAACAAATTGTGTTATTGCATATTACAATAAAAAAATGCGGGATTATCCGAAAGAGTTACAGTAGCCCTGGGCAATTGAAGGAACACGTGGGTTTTATTCAGTGAAAGTCCGACACTCTCGCTATACCCAGATAGGAAGGAATGTTGCAGTATTACTGCATAAGTCTTCTTTATTTGTTTGGTCTACACCATATCCTATGTATGTTCTATTGGGATAATTTAATAAGATGATGATGATGAAAAAAAATAAATTACATGGGATTTTTTTTATTTATAAAAAATAATTAAAAAAGGAGGCGGGGAGAATCAGATCATCACGTCGCGTCCATGTTTTTTTTTGGGACTTTGCACTATCTAAGAATGACTCCGTACTGGAGTGGGCATGGGCGGACATGGGCGCTTTCACAAACATGTAAGCTCACATACTGAAGCCACTCAGACACATAACAACAACTATCTATAGGCCATACAAATATTTCTTTCATGCGGGAATTGAACACGTGAGACGTAGCGCAGGGGCCAATCGCCTCAACCACTGCGTCTACTATTCCAAAAAGGCTAAAAGGCCGAAGGCCCGAATGTTAAGCAGAGATTCTATAGTAAATCCACTTATCACCACATTTGTCACAGGTAAAGGGGACGAGCCTATGGCTTCAGGATTATTCGAAAGAATTTAACGGCCCTGGAACCAAAAGTTGAGATGTAGAAGAAACCAGTAAAAGTATGACTCTTCTTCTCACTCTATTCAAAGTGAATGAAGGTGTTTGACGACTTTCCACGTGAAATAAACTAAAAAAAAATAAGGAACGAGCTTATCGCTATCTATCGGACTCAAATTCCTCATGCTCAGTAGACCATTCTATTCATTTATACAGTAGTTAGACATATAAGATTTCTCTGCATAATTAGAACTTATTATACGTACAACGGTCCGAGTTCAACGATCGAGTAGTTTCCTAGACGAGACGGAACATGCCTCTGGTCGGGAGATCCTACCTTTTCAACGGAGGTTTGCGGGACTTTATACCCTGTTTCGCATAGTTCAAAAAAATTATCCTTACGGCTAAAATGCAATTGGTCATCAAACTATTATATGGACAGTTAAATTTTAATAACATCATAATACGCATGAACTTTATAGTGTAAATAACTAGTGAAAGTGTTATCTTAACGTTACTGTTGGACAAAAAAAAGTAATTACGTGAACAATAGCTGATCTTAGTTAAGAGTTAAAAACTGTGTAAATATTGTGTTAAAGTGGCTAAAACGCTAATAACAACAGTGAATCACGAGATAACAAGTGGTGAACAGCTGTGAACTAATCAAACTCAAGAATAAAGAGTGTATAAAAAAAACGTAAACAATAAAGATGACACATCAAAGTTTTTGAATAATGTCATACCTACTAACGAATTTTTTTTGTTCCTGCATAACGAGAAAAGGATTAATAATTTCGCTCCAAAAGACGCGAAGTAATTGGCCCAGTAAGTTAAGGCGCCACCGAACCGTGGTACTGAACCCAAGAAGTTTAAGTTCGAGCCTGACCCGGAAAAGTTACTTTTTGTTATTTTATGTTTTTTAACAAAAAAAATTTCCATATGTATTTTTGGAAATCATCAAGTAATTCTTCAACAATACCAGAAGCGACATCTGTTGTCGAGTAGTATTAGCCTTCTAATTAAGCAGTTGTTTGCGCTATTCAGCTATGTGACATTAAAATGTCAACTTCTAAATTGCACACAAACACCCCATGTAACACCCGCAAGATGTCAGCACTAGTAGTATGCTATAAATGCAAAAAAACTGTTCAATCAAAAAATACAGCATTGTGCTCTGTTTGTAACAACAGATTTGAGCCTGACTGCGATGGCTACCCCGAACAAACTTACCGTTTAATGAGTAAAGAATCCAAGAAGAAATGGTGCTGCAAAAGCTGCACTAAAAAAGTAGTTGCTAAAAATACTGATGTGTCTAATGTAACCACGAGGAAGAAAACTATGAGTATATACCCATCCAAACAATCTCCTCCTGAACGTTGTACTGAAAATAAAAGGGAAACATCTCAAACTAATGACTCCCACATACTCACAGACTACGAAACATCATATGAAGCTGATACCTCGCCGAATAAATTATCAAAAAGCTTAGATGGTACCATAATGAACACCTCAGTAACGGAAATGCAAGATACGATGAATCAACTAATCGAGAAACTGAAGAGTACGGAGAATGAACTAGAAAATGTTATATTGGATAATAACAATTTACAAGAGCAAATTAAGAAACTAACTGCGGAAATTAAAATATTAAAAACTTTATGTTCTTCGTCTTCAATCATAGAAAATAGCCCAATAGATACAAGTAAAAAGAAAAAGCGTTCAGTCTTATTCCAAAATGTGTCCTCTACACCAAGCTCGCCAGGACCATCATCAAACATTGAGTCCAATAGCAATATGATATATCTGAGCCTTCAACAGAAAATAGTATGTTTACAGAAGGCCTTGAAAGATGCAGAACAAAAAATAGCAGCGCTCACTGAACAAATACAGGCCCTGATTACAACAAAATGTGAAAATTATGCAGCTTCGTTCAGTACAACTGAATCAAACACTGCAAAACAACAACAGCATGAATATGGAAAACGGGTTGTGATCTTTGGCACTCAACAATGCGTAGGTCTGGCTGCGGCCCTTATCCAGTCTAGAATAGCCACACAATATGAGAAGTATGGAGTCTTCGCACAAACAATGCCAAATGCATGCAGCGATGTAATAATGAAAAGCTGTATGAATTTTAACCTACAACCGGACGACAAAGTGGTTATATGTTTGGGTGAAAATGATCATAACATGAAACATGTGTTAAATCAACTAAAATCTATGCTGAAATTATTGTATAAAAATACTATTATTTTATTGAATGTACAACAAAATTATCACCTCGATGTTGTGAAGTTAAATTATCGCTTAAAAAATATTTGCCACTATTATAAAAATTGTCATTTTACGAACTGCAAATATTTAAATTTTTCTGATATATGCAAATCAATAAATTATGTCCTAGATTGTGAATACTATAATGCGACATTTTTGAATCCTGTTGAAATAAAAAAACGACTAGTGAGTAGCAGAACAAGTTTTTTGACAAAAACTCAGGAGCCCAAGAAAGGGACTATCCCCTATTACTTCAAACATTCCGCAAAAATAGATCCTGACATTAAAGATACTCGTGGCCCCGCTGAAAAAACCGAACAAATAAAAAAAGGTACCATACCATACTACTTTCCCCCAATAAAAAAAAATAACAAGTTATTTCGGTCTTAAAAATACGTCACCTGATCCATCTTTGTTTCACCACTTTAGAATATTACACCAAAACATTGCAAGCATTCTATCTAAACAAGAACTATTAGAAATAACATTACAAGAGATGCAAGATACGCATAATGACCCACATGTAATCTGCCTTTCTGAAACATTTATTAAGAAAGGCCATGAGAGCTATCTTAAGATATCAGATTATATAATGGCGGCTAATTTTTGTAGAGAAAAAAACCGAGGTGGAACTTGCATCCTAGTTAAAAAAGGTCTCATTTTCAATGAGTTACAAATGGTCAAAAAGTATGCATCAGTAAATACATTTGAAATTTGTGGGATTGAATTAGTAAACGAGAAACTATTAGTAATATGCATATACAGAACACCCCAGTCCGACCCTAACATATTTTTAACTAATCTAGATAGTCTTTTACACGATATTCTTAAAAAATACAAACCTTCAACACGCATAGTTTTAACAGGAGATTTTAACATAAACACATTAAAAAAAAGTAAAATCACTAACGACTTTCAAGACCTAGCAAAAAACTATAATTTAAAAATTCATATTGATGAAGCTACTCGTAAATCTTCTTGTATTGACCATATATTAAGTAATATCCCAGATGCAGCTACAACAGTAATCCCACTATACCTTTCTGATCACGAAACAGCACAAATTATAGGTTTCCCCTTAGAGCACCAATCGATAAAAGATGCAATTTATTACATTTACAAAAGGGATTATAATGCCCATAATATACTCAAGTTCAAGAAGTGTCTACAAAGTTTGTCTTGGTCAGAAATATATTCAGAAAAAGACGCAAATGTAGCATTTAATCGTTTCCATGAGTTAATATGCCTCTTTTACTACCTGTGTTTTCCGAAACTAAAGATAAAGATAAATCTAAACAAACAAGTAAAACATACATGGGTAAGCAAAGGTCTTAAGCAGAGTTGTAAAACTAAAAGATTCTTACGTTATCAATATTATAAGAAAAAATCTCAGTCCAACAAAACTAAATACACTAAATATTCAAATTTATTACAAAAATGTATCTATAACGCCAAAAAAAATGCTAATATAAAATTTATGAATAGACATCAGAACACATGTAAAGCTACATGGACAGTAATAAAACATGAAATAAATAATCTTACTCCTAAAGATAACATAGAATCCATTAAAATTAATAATACTACGCTTACGGAACCAACAAAAATAGCCTCCGCCTTCAACGATTTCTACCTTAATCATAACCCCACACAGCAAAGTACAAATGGTCATAGTAATGAAAATCTAATGCCTAACTCAATGTTTCTCGCTCCAATGTCAGAAAGTGAAGTAGAACAACAAATTATGTTATTAAAAAATACGACCTCAGAAGGCTACGACGAACTTAGCACCAAAATTATTAAGAATTGTGCTAAGGAAATACGCGGCGTTCTCACGCACCTTATAAACTTATCTTTTATTCAAGGAGTGTTTCCAGATAAACTAAAAATATCAATTGTAAAACCACTTTTTAAGAAGGGTGAAAAACATGATATTAATAACTATCGTCCAATAACTTTAATTCCCATTATGTCAAAAATATACGAAAAGTGCATGTGTAAGAGGCTTATTAGTTTCTGCGACAAATTTCATATTATAAGGAAAGAGCAATTCGGTTTCCAAAAAGATAAGTCAACAACTTTAGCCATATTTTCACTCTTGAAAGCAGTACTGAGTAATATCAACAATAATCAACTAACGACGGGCTTATTTTTTGATTTATCTAAGGCGTTCGATCTGGTTTCGCATGACATACTTGTTCAGAAATTAGAGTCTATAGGAATTAGAGGACCTCCACTGCAATGGATATCGTCATACTTATCCGACAGAAAGCAGTGTGTTACTATCACTAATATTAATGCTAATAAGGAAATGGTTTCACATCGCTCTGAATTTAAACACACTAAGTGCGGTGTCCCTCAGGGTAGTATATTGGGCCCAATTTTGTTTCTCATTTACGTGAACGATATTGTTAATGTGACAGATCATAAATGCTTTTTGTTTGCTGATGACATTTCAATAATTGTTTCTACTGATAAAAAATGTAAATCAATAATTGACCATGAACGAGACATTAATAATACAATAGAAAATCTAATCAATTGGCTTAATAACAATAATTTATCAATAAATCTTAACAAATCAGTATATGTACAATTTAATAAATCTCATAATAATAAATATAATTTTACTATGAATATATCAAAGCTTCAACAAGTAGCACAAACTAAGTTTTTGGGAACGATCATAGATGAACATCTAGACTGGAAAGCTCAAATCGATAGTGTATGTAATAAGATTAATAAATTCATATACGCTCTTAGACGGATTAAAAACGTGACAAACATTAAAACAGCTGTAATGTCCTATCGTGCATATGTTGAGTCCTCGCTGCGATATGGGCTAATTGTATGGGGAAACAGTACCGACCATAATAGAGCTTTCATCGCTCAAAAGAAATGTGTTCGAGCAATTCAGGGAATCCCACCAGACGTATCTTGTCAACCAATATTTAAAAAACTCGGCCTGCTACCACTACCTTCACTGTACATATATGAAACATGTATGTTTGTACGAAAACAGAAAAATTTATTCAGAACAGCAGCAGATGTAAGCGCTCGAAATCGACGTGATAAATTTAGACTTGTTTTAGATGAAATCCCCCGATTAACAAAATATAATAAAAGCTGCTTAACTATGGCGGTACGTATATATAATAAATTACCAAGTAAATTTAAATTGTTAAACAACAGACTGTTTAAAACCCACTTATTTAAATGGCTTAATGATAATAATTTTTATAGCATTAAGGAATACTTTGAGCATAAGTTGTGTTAATCATTTTGCATGCTTTAGTCTTAAGCAAAACATGTATGATCTAATTATATGTAACACCTTTATATACCATGTTTTAAGCAAATAAATAAATAAATAAATAAATAAATAAATAAATAAATAAATACAACACGCGTGAAATTACAGACACAATAGAAAGACAATAGGTACGCGAACGCTGGCGTTCGCTTGGGGTTTAATGAATTAAGAACAAAGCAATTATATTTTTTAAACAACAATGCTTAAACGTAGCAAACATTTAATTTCAAATCCAATCAAATAAAAATAAACAGCTATATGAAAAATGAAGTCACGCACGAAATACGTGCACTTGTCTGTGTTTTATATTGAAAAAGAAACCGTCATTAGGTTTGTTTGAACGTTCAAAGAGTTTGCAAATATATAAATTGTGGGTTTATTTGTCTTTATCTTGGATGAACATACTTAATACATAATATATTTCAGCCATTTTCAATGACAATCAAGACAGTAAAAAAGTATTAAAGAAATGACTATTCATACGTAGTAAATGAGCTGGGGTGACTCAGTTATAATGGTCCCAACTTATAAGTTATTTTATGGCGCAGGGAACAGTGGTTACTGCTAACAAATTACTCAAACAAAATTGTACATTAAAAATATAATAGACATGAAAAAAAAAATATATGAAAAATAGTTTATTCACAAAAATACATATTTAGCACAATAAATATTACCTCTGCCAAACTGTAAAGCAGTTTCAAACAATTAAAATAAAACTAAAGAGTTGGTTTGTTCGTTTGAAGGCATCAGTAATAACTACTGATTCGAATTGTTTAAGTCTTTTAGTGTAAGATAGCTCATTTATTACGGAGGGCTAGGCTATATAACATCTCGGTATAACCCTGGGAGCAGAACAGTAACCAAAGACACCGTTGAATCCACGGGGGTAGCTAATAACTACATAAAAGACTGTACATCTGCACTAATAAATTAAAGAGGTAAAGTTAGGAGGTAATCTCTGGAAGTACTGGTCCGATTGCTAAAATTTTTCCACCGATAGAAAGCTGTTTTGTTGCTAAATGACATAAGCTATGTTTTATGTACACGGGCGAAGTCGCTATTGACAAACAAATTGTGTTATTGCATATTACAATAAAAAGTGCGGGATTATCCGAAAGAGTTACAGAAGCCCTGGGCAATTGAAGGAACGCACGTGGATGTTATTCAATAAAATACTGACACTGTCTCGTTACACCCAGATAGGAAGAAATGTTGCAGTAGGTATTACTGCATAAGTCTTCTTTATTTGTTTGGTCTACACCATATCCTGAAATAGAATAGAATACTTTTAGTCTAGGAGTATGTTCTATTGGGATAATTTGATAAGATGATGATGACGAAAAAAAATTAATTAAATGGGATTTTTTAATTGATAAAAATTAATTAAAAAAGGAGGCGTGGAGAATCAGATCATCACGTCGCGCCCGTGTTTTTTTTTTTGGGACTTTGCCCTATCTAAGTGTGAGTCCACACGGCGCGTTGCGTCAGCGTTGCGTCGACGCAGCGCTGCCGTTGCGTTGTTTTACATACAAATAACCAAGGTGTTCACACGGCGCGCTGCGTCGTCGCAACGCACACATGACGGACAGCAGCCCCCGAGACGCAGCGCGAGGGGGTGTACTCATTGCGGCGACGGAGAGGCAGCGCTCAGTTGCTTGTGCGTTGATAGAGAGCATACACGCAAGCTCATTTCATTTTTTACCTACGTACTTTTGTATTCAGTTTTATTTGCAGGGTAAAATGAGTACCATTGAAGAAATTGATATAGATTACTTCATTACATTGATTCAGGAAAGGGAAATTATAGAACTGTGCGTCACCGCTGCGTCGACCGAACGTTAAGACTGCGTCGTAGTAACGCTGCGACGACGCAGTGCCTGTGTGGCCGGCTATGCGTCAAAATATTTGCGTTGCGACGACGCAACGCGCCGTGTGGACTGGCTCCTGTACCATGGGTGCTTTCACAAACATGTAAGCTCACATACTCAAGCCACTCAGACACATAACAACTATCTATTGGCCATACAAATATTTCATTCGTGCGGGAATTGAACACGTGAGACGTAGCGCAGGGGCCAATCGCTCAACCACTGCGTCTACTATTCCAAAAAGGCTAAAAGGCCGAAGGCCCGAATGTTAAGCAGAGATTCTATAGTAAATCCACTTATCACCACATTTGTCACAGGTAAAGGGGACGAGCCTATGGCTTCAGGATTATTCGAAAGAGTTTAACGGCCCTGGAACCAAAAGTTGAGATGTAGAAGAAACCAGTAAAAGTATGACTCTTCTTCTCACTCTATTCAAAGTGAATGAAGGTGTTTGACGACTTTCCACGTGAAATAAACTAAAAAAAAATAAGGAACGAGCTTATCGCTATCTATCGGACTCAAATTCCTCATGCTCAGTAGACCATTCTATTCATTTATACAGTAGTTAGACATATAAGATTTCTCTGCATAATTAGAACTTATTATACGTACAACGGTCCGAGTTCAACGATCGAGTAGTTTCCTAGACGAGACGGAACATGCCTCTGGTCGGGAGATCCTACCTTTTCAACGGAGGTTTGCGGGACTTTATACCCTGTTTCGCATAGTTCAAAAAAATTATCCTTACGGCTAAAATGCAATTGGTCATCAAACTATTATATGATACAACACGCGTGAAATTACAGACACAATAGAAAGACAATAGGTACGCGAACGCTGGCGTTCGCTTGGGGTTTAATGAATTAAGAACAAAGCAATTATATTTTTTAAACAACAATGCTTAAACGTAGCAAACATTTAATTTCAAATCCAATCAAATAAAAATAAACAGCTATATGAAAAATGAAGTCACGCACGAAATACGTGCACTTGTCTGTGTTTTATATTGAAAAAGAAACCGTCATTAGGTTTGTTTGAACGTTCAAAGAGTTTGCAAATATATAAATTGTGGGTTTATTTGTCTTTATCTTGGATGAACATACTTAATACATAATATATTTCAGCCATTTTCAATGACAATCAAGACAGTAAAAAAGTATTAAAGAAATGACTATTCATACGTAGTAAATGAGCTGGGGTGACTCAGTTATAATGGTCCCAACTTATAAGTTATTTTATGGCGCAGGGAACAGTGGTTACTGCTAACAAATTACTCAAACAAAATTGTACATTAAAAATATAATAGACATGAAAAAAAAAAATATATGAAAAATAGTTTATTCACAAAAATACATATTTAGCACAATAAATATTACCTCTGCCAAACTGTAAAGCAGTTTCAAACAATTAAAATAAAACTAAAGAGTTGGTTTGTTCGTTTGAAGGCATCAGTAATAACTACTGATTCGAATTGTTTAAGTCTTTTAGTGTAAGA
Organism: Mythimna albipuncta; assembly: GCA_929112965.1. NCBI lineage: Eukaryota > Metazoa > Arthropoda > Insecta > Lepidoptera > Noctuidae > Mythimna > Mythimna albipuncta. Next base: position 9,722,654 of record OV815973.1, read on the forward strand.
TAGCTCATTTATTACGGAGGGCTAGGCTATATAACATCTCGGTATAACCCTGGGAGCAGAACAGTAACCAAAGACACCGTTGAATCCACGGGGGTAGCTAATAACTACATAAAAGACTGTACATCTGCACTAATAAATTAAAGAGGTAAAGTTAGGAGGTAATCTCTGGAAGTACTGGTCCGATTGCTAAAATTTTTCCACCGATAGAAAGCTGTTTTGTTGCTAAATGACATAAGCTATGTTTTATGTACACGGGCGAAGTCGCAGGCAAAAGCTAGTAAGCTTATAAATATAATCATCTCTCGTGAAGATTATTGTATTGTAATAGATAATAATCTGTAAGCCTTACAATACTAGTCTAAAGGCTCGATATCAATATCTTGCAATAATTGGGTTTTAGCGGTCACTGGATTTAGATAATGGTACAGCCAATACATAACTCGACAGACAAATATTTTCAACCGACACGAAACCGACAGCCTCTCATATTTTAAAACGATTCAATCTGTGGAAAAATACACAAAGTTTGCGGCTGCTGTGGGCCAATTTTGGCCAGCTTGGCAATTGTTTGTGCCAAGTTTACAATTTGCTGCACGACACGGCATCAATCAACGTCACTGACACAGACATCAACAAACAAACCGCGACCATCAATTTAATCGACGATGTAATTCAATTTAATTGAATGAAGCGCTGTTTTTTTTTTCAGGTTGACGAAAAGCCTAATAGCACTTTTTAACCCGAAAAGCGAATATAGAACTCCAAACTCCACAATTGCGCTTGTGACCACGAGACCAACGACGCAGTAGAGGTCAAAGGTTGAAAAAAAATAGTAAGGCATTATGTTACCCAGCAATAGGGCTGTGTCAACCCATCTCTAACATAGTACCTGTGTGGAGCCTCTGCACAGGATATGCCTGACTTGCTATGCTGCCAATCCTGCATAACCATCTACAGTTTTTAGGATCCATACGAGGCCAACAAAAGAGCTGTTCATGGTACCAAATATTGATTAGATCAAAAATATAGTTTAAGCTTAAGTTTAAGAGTAAAGAAAAAAGAAAAAGAAGGGTTGTAGAGTTCATATACTTGTTGGCAGTCGCTCCAAATAAAAATCCTGGGACTTTACCATGCCTTGTTAAGAGAAGGAAGGATGGCTAATAGCTCCATCCTTTTAACAGTTCAATTTAGGTAGGGCTTCTGATCTTCAACTACATTTGGTTTGGCTGAAAGTGGACGTCTGACGAAGTTGAAAAAAAAAAACTGGTAAATCCGAGAGCGTGAACCAGTAAAGTCTCCATACACAAACCAATATGAAATTGATCATTCGCTAAAGTAACTTGTAATACCAGCTTCAAAGTATAATACATTTCTGAAAGCAGTAGAATATAATATTTAAATATTGAACTTGTCAGCTTATCGTTTCAGAGAAATCGGTTCAGACGGTATAAGTAAATCGGATTTTAGTGTTCACAAACGACCTCGAACTATTATACTATTTTATGCACCATTGCTATCATGAAAATGGTGGCGGTTGCGGAGAATGACATAATTCTCACAGTATTTTGATGGACGATATTGTTTCCTTCCACTTAATCTGAAAACAACTTTATACATCTTCCTGCCCTTGTCCCGTTTTATTTGGGGTCTAATTTAATTTTTATTTTATCCAATTCTAATCGACCCCAAAGTCACGTCATATCAATTTAATCCATATTCGTTCTAGAAACGGGGCATAAGTAGATAATGCGAATAGCTGTTAAATTTAGTATTCCTATTGATCCTTAAACAAGCTATTTTTTTCCCATTTTACAAGATCAGTGTTTCAATAAGCGATTGAAATTAGCATTCCATTCCAAAATAGGGTAGTTTCCAAGGTCAAATTAATTACATTTTATTTAATCCGTATTTTAGATTATAAAAAAATAGTGGACACGTATTTTTTTTTTCGATTAATCTAAAAATAACAAAGATATAGCCCATTAAAGTTGCGTGTGACGTCACCCTGTGCGAAAAAATGCAGCACGGCGTGACATTACACGTAACTGTAATGGGCTATATCTTTGTCATTTTTGGTTTAATTTACAAATAAAAAAAATACATGTTTCTTATTTTGAATAATTTAAAAGACGGACTAATTAATTTTTTTACGGCAACTAGCCTATTACCGGTTCTGGCAGTCTCTTGGGAATAAGCGATCTAAGTCACTGAATTAGTTTTAGCTGCCTAATAACAACATGGCTATAATCTTGGCATGTAAGTATATAGTTAATAACCATAGACAAGGAACCCTTGACCTTTCTATAAGCATCTTCAATTTAATCCCATCAAAGTTCAAACGTCTTGTCGATTCATAATTGGTTCGTGTTGCCTACTTCTCGTAATTGGTCAGCTAAGAGAATAGAATAATCTTTATTGTATACAAAACAATATAATAGGCTCTTAAAAACAGTAGTGCGCTTCACTGCTTATCATCTGGTGGGACCGCAATGAAGCACTAGTTTACGTCATTAAAAATTTTAGCTGTACGTTGATATTACATAAAAAAACCAGTATAAGAGAGAAAGGAAATGCTATTTACTAGATCGGTTTGCCATTTTCAAAGGATTAAAGACTTGATTAGGTTATTCTAGGTCAAATTACTCATGTTCTTTGGAACTAAATTACAAAATCTTGCGTTGCGGTATCAGAGTTCCCCCATGTTTAAACCATCATCAACATCATTTCAGCCGAAAGACGTCCACTGTTGGACATAGGCTTACCCCAAGTGTCGCCACAATGAACGGTCTTGTGCGTTTCGCATCCATCGGATTCTCACAACCCTTACCAGATCATCGGTCCACTTTGTAGGAGGCCTGCCAACGTTACGTCTTCTGGTAGGTACGTGGTCGCCATTCCAGAACCTTTCGGCCCCAACAGCAATGTGCAATGTGTATTTAAAACATATAGAAACCGAAATAGGAAAGACTAGACATGAAGTTGAAAGATTATTTTTTAACCCTCGAGCGCCGATTGTACATCGTCTGTACAACTTGGATGTCCTTGAAAAATGCTTACTTTTCGTATTTTCCCCAAGTTTGTACGAAATTTTGGTTTCTATACATATTATTTTATATATATATATTTTTTTTTTTCCTAGAAAAATCCAAAAAATGTTTTTTTTTTTTTGGTGATTTACGTAAACACGGCAATTTTCCGGGTCAATGAACCCCTGGCGCTCGAGGGGTTAACTTAATAAAGAAAAAATATCGTAAAATTATTTTTCAGCGAACTCCTACATGATTACATGGACCCCAGGTTATCAGACTATGCATTACACAAGTGGTTCTAAAACTTAAACGAGATCGCGTGAAAGCAGTCCTAGATTAATTGCGAACATTAGTTTTACTGCGTGCCTGCACACCTTCCGTTCCACTGGCTTTTATTAGCAACAATAAAACGTCACTCCGTTAAGATAATCCATGAAGCTCAACGCGCACGACACTAAAAGGTTTGTTGTCGAACCTTCTAGAAGATAACTGTTATAGGGCTTTGAGTAGAACGTTTCCAGTTAACACGTCACATACTTTAATGATGCGTTGTTGAGTTTCTTTGAAACTTATTTCATTTTCAAAATGATGCCGTATCAGTTCAAAACTCCAGCTACGATGAGCAAAGAAAAATTCGTCGTCCGCCGTCGTCTAAAAGAAGTCAGTAGAACCGTAGGAGCCCAGCAGGGCCGATGCCTATTGGGGCCATGGGAAAACTTCTGAATGGGAAATTGGTGGTACTAGAACGAAAAGAGCAACTGAAAGAACATTGGTGTGGTTTTAGTCAGTAAAAGTCTGACACACAAGCCCAGTTACTCCATCTTAGCGTTAAAGAAGATATTCGATGACTTGCCACCTGCTATAAAAAAACAGTTCAGAACGCCTTCTCATTTGGAAAGTAATAATATAAAAAAAAAATGTTATAGGTCCAGTTTCAGTACAAATCGCGCAAAGCGAATCCTACCGTCTTTCAATAGTAACATCGTTTTTGTTCCTAAGTATGGCTGAAAATGGCATAGACAGAATAATGTTGTGATAGATGTTAAAAAAAAAAATTGCAAGTGCACTTAACAATAAATTAGATATGAAGTAAATTTATTTCTCTGGCTCAAGTGCATAGGGTTGCGGCAGTGTTACATGAGGAACACTGGTGGGTTTACTGACAAATCTGATACTCCCTCCTCACACTCGAACCAGGGCGAGAGAAATTATTTGATGATTTTACACTTCAACTTCAAATAAAGTAAAAAAAATAAAAATAAAGGGACGAGTCTATCCAGATTTATCGGACACAAATTCCTCATGTTCAGTCGATCATAAAATAATTATTTTATCTAAAACGTAATTGACTGTAAAAAAGTCACAAGTATATGAAATTCTTTCCTACGCTACAGCCTTCAATTTCTATGAACAATAGAACAGGAGCCTAAGTCTGCTATTTTTATAAATTCGTCATTCCATCACAATCCCATTGTCATTTTGCAAAAAGTTTGTAATCGGGTAATTCATAATGATCGATCATTGATCGGTCAATGGTCTTGTAATAGAATTGTGGTAGAATGACAATATCCAGCTTATTAAAAAAGTACTAATTGCGCAATGACATCGTAATGGTAGGTCACTGATGAAAGAAACTGTCATAATTTTTGCAGATAATGCATACGTCAGATATTCATTTGTCATTATGCACGAGATTTTTATTCGATCCATTCTATGCCATTTCTTTTAATGGAATGTTTGACCATCGGAAAGTCATAATGATGCCATTATATTAGTAAATTACCAAAACTTGTCAAAATAAACAATTATGAAATCAATAATAGACCATTCTGACACTATTGTAATAGCAGACTTGAGGCCCAGTAAGTAAAATCTCGTATTTGTTTATCATACCTCCTGAAGTTTTTCTAAGATCTAACTTAGACTTTTGCCTCAAAACATTTAATTATTTTTTAAATAAAATTCAGAAAACTCCCTCAACAAACAGTAAGCAAAAACTCGTGTAATGTAACACGTGTGCGACTATGCGACAGTTGTTCGAAACCAATAAAATGTTGGTAACAATATCGGTAACAAAACATGTTGCAGTAATATGTTTTTGTAACAACTTTGGTGTAAAAGCAATGCCCACATAAAGTATCCGTACAGCTCCCACTTTTTCTCGAAACAATTTCTGAAATAGTTCCGATAACGTATTGTACGAGAAAGAATAAACTTTATTATACACCAATATATCTACAAAGAATGGTAAGAAAAAAGATAGTAATAGCAGAGAAGAAAAGAAGAAAAATAGAAGAAAGAAGAGAAAAAAAGTATTTAAAAGTTATTTTTAGGGTTCCATACCTCAAAAAGAAAAAACAGAACCCTTATAGGATCACTTTTTAGTCCGTCTATCTGTCTTTCAAAACATTTAATCTTTTTTCTCTGAAGGTATCGAGTTGAAATTACAATCATATACTCAAGTCTACGGTCCCTTGAAGCTATGAAAAAATCAAACTTGAAGGTTAGCGAGAAAAAAGATGCTTCGGTTTATGTGGCATAAAAATTACATTTCGACACTCTCAAGGAAATCAAAATACTGCAATTTTGCATAAGGCAAGTTCTTATAGCAGAAGTATAGAAATAAATCTGCAAACTGTAAATTTGTTGTTACGTCAAATTTTTTTTTGCGATTCGGAAAAATCTTCCGAGACTCCATTCCGGAATTGAACTGACATAGGTAAGTTTGTACAGAACCCTCAGTGTGCGAGTCCAACTCGCACTTGAACTTTTATCTTCCCATATAGCCGAAATTATCAACATCATTTCAGCTGAAAGACGTCCACTGCTGGGTCAGTCCTACAATTGCCAAAACGGATCTTGAGCGCTCGGCGTCAGAGTGGGGATTGCTTTACGCATTCCATACATTGGCGAGCCAATCGTCTTCGTTGTGAGATACATGCAGCAACGCAGGGAACGAATCAGTGACGTCTATGACACGATGGCGCGTTGGGCCAATTACTGACACTCCCCCGCCCCCGCGTCTCACTTTGCACCACTGAAGAGACAGAATATTTGACTTCTGCGCAACTTAAACCCAGCGCTCAAGATCGGTGACGGCAATTGTACTTCAAGTGTTGTCACATCACAACGACCGGTCTTGAGCATCTCGCATCCATAAGACTCACTGGTCATCGAGCTACCTCGTGAGAGATTTTCTTACATCGCGTCCTTCCTCTACATGGTCGCTATGACATCCCAGAACCTTTCAGCCTATTATTTGTTTATTATATTCTATATTTTACCCCACATAAACAAAAAACATAGGACAAACATTAATTTAAAAAAAAAATTAAGAATAAATTATTTTATTTTGAAATTATAAAAAAGTGTCCTTTTACTTAATTCATCAAAATTGGTTCTGAAACTCTTGAACTTGGATCTTCGCTACTTTATATTATTTAAATATTCGTGCTAGAAGTCATTTTGGGTTTCGTGTAGGTAATATGCGATCTTACTTTGGTAAACCCAGCTGTTTCTGCAAATTTTCTTGCTCTAAATCGAATGAACAGTTTGCTACACCCGTAAGACCCACCACTTAGGACCTTATATGCTATGTTATTTGGTGACTAAAATATACCGTAAACTGACAAAGAAAATAGTCCGAACCGAGCCCAATTCGTCGACGGCGAACCTCAAAGAGCTGTCAGCAGCAGCAGGGGCCCAGCCGGGTCGAAGCCTACTGGGGCCAGGAGTTATCCGAAAGGAAAGCTCGGTCCCGGTACAAAAGGCAGGAAGGAACAGGAGTGGGTCTTTAGTTAGTAAAAGTCTCACACTATCTCCCGCTCCGCCCAAGAGCGGAGGATGTCATTAGATGATTTTCCCACCACGAAAAAAAAAACTATAAACCGTAAACTGGCTTTACACACACCCTCCGCCATACACTATGTTTCTATTGTAATTTTGGTGAACAACAAAGATCTATCTATCAATCAATCTGACTGGCCTAGTGGTCTAGTGGTTGGTGCCCTGTTATACGGTCGTGGGTTCGATTCCTATTTAGAAATATATAAGTATGTTTATCAATTGTCTAGTACTCATAACACAGGCTTTGCTTAGCTTGGGAATAGACTTTTTGTGTGAAAGTTTTGGAATATTATATTATTAATCAACACAATCAATCACGATCAATTTCAAAGCATGCGTAGCCACATTGCATTCTACAACACCCAATGTGAAATGAATCAATATCGAATTCATACAAATTGGATCAGATTTTTTAAATAATTTATTTATACCTGAAATTCGTTTACAGTCAAAACCATGAGGATTTATATGAAAGCCAATTCGATTGACTAAATTTTTTATTAAAAATAAATCGTTTGTAATAGCCGGATTTTATTTGACACAATAGTGGTACAAACTTTTCAATTTTTATTCAATTTATAAAATTTAATCCACTATGCGAATATGTACATAAGCCTGTAATCCTTTTCTGATATTATCTGGGTTGCAGTTTAACCGGAGGCTACAAATATTATTAATAAAGGACTAGCTTCTGCCAGCTTCCGGCTTCGCCCGCGGTAAAGTAGCAAATGATTTGAAGGAAACATTTATCTATTCCAGGCATAAAAGTATCGCATGAACATGGTATATCGTTGCGTTAATCCTAATACCTTGAGCCGTTTGTGAGTGAAAGAGTGACAAGCATACACATTTTCATCTTTACTGTGTGATAAACTAGTAGGTACGTATCCAAAGCACTATAAAAATAATCATTTTAAAAAAGTGAGTCAAAATATGAAGTAATCTAAGAATTCGTGGAGTCTACAGTGTTCTTCCATTTACATTATAAAAAGAGGCTATATAAAAAAAGGTAGAAAAAAATTAATAATTACAACTGTCAATAAATGAGACGTTAACAATAAAAAAAAGAAAGACTAACGAATTTAAGGTGGTTGGAGTAATATAATATAAAAAAAAAATATTGCAAAAGCAATGTGTTAGAAAAAAAATGTTACAACAAAGATAAAGCAGTTAATAGATACATTCACACAATATTATGAGCAACCGGGGGGCCTCAAGTGCAGAGGCAGTCATTGCCAAACAAGCGTGTCTTCGACATAGTCTTTGACCTTGTAATATATATGCTTTTTTGGTTAAGACACGCTTAACCTTTCAATCGTGGAAATTACAGACACAATAGAAAGACAATAGGTGCGCGAACGCCAGCGGGCTTTCGCTTGGGGTTTAATGAATTAATATGGGTTTTGAACTTTCCTTCGCTAAGTTCAGTAACCGCTTTTGATAGCTTGTTATAAAATGCTACACGATCGTTGCCTTTATATCCTACCTACATACAAAAACGTTATATCCTTTACCAATATGTATGTCATTCCTTAAACGAACACCACTTACTCGTATAATCACACAGCTTTAAATCATTACTCGAAATACCCCATCACATGAAAGCAAAAGAAGCCTTTGTCATACTCATAGCTTTAAGAACCTTTATTATTAAATTTTCTGTAAATCAAAAACAACCTCCCTCAAATGCTTAGACGAAAAATAACAAACCATCTTCTTAAATATAAAAAGCTTATATAGACTACGTCATTAAATATGCAAATCCAATTAGGCAGATTTGACGTATTGACAAAAAAAGCGCTCAATACGTCTGTATTGGAAATGTATACTCATCTTTAAATGTTTACTGTGTAATGGTGTTATTAAGGCGAGGTTGTACTAACTTGTATTGAACCTCTGGAAATCCACAAATATAAAAAGAACACCATGAAAAATTATTAACCAAATACTGGATAAAAATCAAAACATAATATAAATTAGTAGGCTCGAAAAATAAAATCACGAAACTGATCATAACTTACGATTTCAAACGTGTCTTGTATATGATCTACGAGATTATGTTACGGAAATATTTGTAAGTATAATATAATAACAAAGCTTGTTTTTAAAAGTATCTGGTGCAAACAAAAATCTTTAATATTTACTATGTTTTTTATAAAAAAAATAAAATCGCTGTTACGAGGCCACAAACTCGACATAGACCCGGGCCAGTACCTTCAAAGTACTATGTGACTACAACCGGCTCTTAAAACAGAAGCCGAAAGGTACCCCTAGATACCTATACCAACGTATATACAACATTGACACAAGTCTGAGGTCAACCAGCCACCCTCACTCGAACAATTTGTCTTGGAACAGAGAAGGAAGCTCGCAGACGGTTACAAATGGTAGATTACTTCGAGTTTACTAGATACCCACCGTAGACAAATGTCGTATCCAGTCGCCCGAGTACGCGCGGTAATGAATGTCACTTCAAAAGGGATATTATGCAAGGATCCATCACTTAGACAATGATAGACAGATTGTAATGCGTTTTAAACTATTGAGATGTGCTTCTGACAGATACTTAGTCTCCTAACTAAGAGAGATTGATATGTTGGATTTCGGAACTCGGTTTTCTAGATGCAAGTGGGCGAAATTGTTGTGTATTGTGTTTCATTTCTCATTCTTCTTTGCATTGTGGGCGGACTAGGTTGTAGCACTTTAAAATATTAAAACTTTTATTTTAGTAAAAGTGTAGATAGTGTTTTGGGAATACATTCATTGTGCGTACAGCTAAGGAGTGGAATTCCCTGCCGCAGTCTATGTTTTCATCAGGTTAGATAGAGGTCTAGAGAACGCAAGCCTATCAATAATAAAAAAGTAAAAGTATTGGATTGTATATGTATTTGGAATGTTCTTCTTGTTTTACCCAAAATCGATCAGTACAAAATTGTATGACAGAAGATTATTTGGTCCACTCTGTATCGCTATTCGATGACATAGTTTAAGCAGTAGTTGAGTGATTAAATGCTGCGCTGCGTGTCGTGGGTTCAATTTCCGAACGGAACAAATATTTGTATAGTAATGCCGGTTTGGGTGCCTTGTGTACGTGTGTTTAGGTGTTTGTGAACGCATATAGGATACAGCAGTAATTCCTAAGGTGAAGAAAAGTTTTAAAAAGTAAATTTTATATATATTTGTAGATACATAACATTTCAAACATCCTGGATGGAACACTTTAAAACAAATAAAATTTTGAATGTGTTCCATTCAATATTTTGTCATCATAGAAATCTCACATACATTGCTCATATAGTTAATACCGTCGTATTTAGGTCAATATCGCATTTCAAAGCCGAATTACCGAATATCAATTAATATTTGAATAAATGATTGGGGACTCGGTTGTGTTCATAATCAATCGTAATGAAAAGCTGTTAAAGACTGAAAATGAGGCTGATAGATAGGTTCGCAGATTTATCAATCTATACTCCATTCACAGTATGATTACACATTTAATCAAACCTTTATTACTGTCCGTTCTAATGTAACTAATTTTGACTTTTATTTCGCCACAAGGCACGACAAATGGTAGCTGTAGTAAATAATCAGTTGGTATTGTAACCACTTCTGGTTTTTAATACCATCTTTATGTCTATGGTATAGAAGTCAAAATCGCTTGAACGGACAGTAAAAAAGGTTTGTGTAATGGTCTAATCTTATTGCGACTGGAGTTAACATTGAAAAGATTGATACATCACCTTTTCATTAGACTGGCTTATTGATCTAGTGTTTAGTGGCATTGTTTGCTATGTCGGAGGGCATGGGCTCGATTCCCACCCAGGACAATTAATATTTGTGTGGTGGGCACGATTATTTGTTCTGTCGGGGTGTAATTTATCTATAATATTATGTATTTAGAAATTTTATAAGTATGTTTATCAGTTTTATGGTACTCATAACACAAGCTATGTTTATCTTGAGGCTAGACGACGTTGTGTGATAGTTGTGGAATATTATTATCTATTATTTGTCATTAAACTTATTAAATACATTTCCAAATATTATTATTTTATGGGTTATTATATCTCTAAACCCTGGGGGTCCTGGACATTTGGGGAGCGTACGAGGAGGTGAAACCAACTCGCAGACGCCCCTTTGATGCTTTTGATAGAACATGGTATCAACCGGTGATTATCCCTGTTCGGGCAGAGCTAGTGTATCCAAGGACAACCCCCGGTTGGTGGGAAACTATTGCAACATATGGATAACAAAAACAATAATGTCATGGTTTTAGGATTTTTAAATGGGCTGGTTAGCAGAAACTATGTTAAGACTACGGCCCCTGCTTTATTATTAAGATTACTTATGAGCACAACCGAGTCCTCAATAGTTTATTCAAACATTAATTGTTAGTTACTATTCATTCAGTATCACTATATATACCGGACCAAAGAAAAATTCAACCTCAATTTCTAAGTAGGTACTACGTTTCGGTGTAAATATCAGATATCCAATTATCTCCCCATCAGAGTAGCCGAGGTGATGCTTGACGAGTTAACTGGCAGCTTCGTGACATGTAGACCGGGGGATAGCCGAGCGCGCCTGTGGCTGTACTTTCACAGACTACGGACTGCGAAATATGAGGATTGGGAAAGTCTAACCAACACGGATCACGCAGTTTTAGTGTTCTATTGCTAAGCCTCGGCTGTCCCTCAGTCAGCCCATTTATCTGTCTGTCCCTCCGTCTGTCAGCAAGCTTTATCTCATAAACAGTAACTGTAACAAGCAGAGAGTTGAATTTTTTAAAGAATGTGTAAACAGCACTAAGGCAAGCAAAAAAGTGGGCACGGCCGTAACATTATTTTCAGGCGATCGTAAGTATACATATTTAATTAGATTGTTTAGTCCGATTGCTAAGTCAATCTAGGTCATCAAGTCCCTGAATTAACCGACTTGGCATTACATGCCTTGGTTTTTTTTTTAGTTATGGTTTTGATGGCATATCTATTACCGCTACAACAAAAAATAATAAAATTAAAAATTAAGGGGATTTTCATACAAGAAACGTTACTTTATCGGTGTTATTGTTCGATTTCAATCTTATAGTACGGAAGTCCTTTCTTGTGCGAGTCTGACTTGCACTTGATCAGTTTTTTTCTAACTTGTAGGTATCATCATCTAACTATTTTTTAAACTTGTATTGTAAAACGCCCTATAAACGACCACATTCTGTGTCAAATTCGGCAATCTGCATATTTGGCAAATTATTTGATAGTATGCAGCTTTGTTTGATACATTTGTCAAACAGTCTGTGTTTGTCACATTTGGTAAAAATCTTGATTGATGTTGAGTTTGTCGAACAAGTTTGATTGTGAGCGGCAATGTTTGTCAAACAATATCTCAAATTCTCAATCGTCTCGGGATCATGGACTACACTATACCCAGTAAACAGCCCAACAGGGTAGAAAATAATGCGTTGTATAACATTACGGACAAAGAGTTAACTTTGTTTGATGCTTTGTTAATCGTTTAAGCTATTGTTTTATGAAAACGTGAAATTTCACAAACAAGTTCGACAGTTTACAGGGCGCTTAAGTTGTATTGTTTTTAACCCACTGGATTTACATTGCAACATTCATTTTCAATTTCGTCACTGAAATGAAAACTACATCTGTAAATCCCCAGCTCTACGCAAAAAAAAATCCTTTCAATCTGATTTTAACAATCCAATCAAAGTAGCGAAATACATTAAAGATAAAACACACACTTTAAAACTGACAATGCTGCTTTCAGCAGCACTAAATAATGACACTTAATCCAGCTAACTTTTAATATAAAACGTTACCGTACCGAGAGCCTTTCAACGCACAATATGGCTGCCGCCGCCGCCGCCGTCGAGTGAAGCGAGAGTAAATTAGCTGTAACGTGTAAATTGAAACTCAGGTAATCCGGGAATTACCGTGTCCCGAAAGTACCCGTATACGTTAATTAATAAAGGGACACCATGACTTTAAATTAATAGCTATATTGGGGTAAGTGAGCATTGTATGTAGGTACAAGGTATGTGTAAATTATTCTTCATACTACATAAGTACTTGACCCTTTTGGAATCCGGAGTCACAAAAGGCACTGATGGCAACAATGATCTCAATGGCTTATTGCGCATGAGCTATTGTGGAGAGATTTAATGAAATACCTATTTCTGACGTCATAATCCTTCATGAGAGTAATAAGGTTTGTGAAGTTTTGTCTTTGGGAGAGAAAATTAACGAATAGATTACGAAACTCATGGGGTAACTTCCTGGATTGAACTCTCAACGTGGTTGTTTTTCCTTCTGTATTAGGTCATCTATCAACTACAGAAATTTATTGTGGGACTACTTGTAATTGTTGAATGTATAATATTATAGAATTGCTATGGTGTAGTGGCAGTGGGCACAGCACATTGCTCGCAGAACAGATGGTCGATGGGAACGAAAGAGTCCTATGTCCAACGGTGAACGTCTTTCGGCTGAAATGATGATGATATTAACTAAACCCCTACCACGACCTCTTAACGCGATTTATTTTACGACCTAAACTGAACTGTTAAAGGGATGAAGCTATATAAGGTATATAGCTCCATCCCTCTTACTCGCTAGCACGCATGAAATTTAACACGTCATGGTAAGGCAATGGGCCTTACTACGATGGGTATGTCAAGCGTGATAAAAATTCAGTCTATCAACGTATACAACTGAACAAATGATCTTTTTCCCTTTTTTTCAAATCCTCCTTTGTACAGTGTTATGTTCATAAAGTTTTAATAATAAAAAAAATTAGTACCTACTACAAGGCCTACAGGCTATTACCTATTACGAACAGAGAGTATCAACATACAACATTCATATAGAGTCAATATGAATATTGATATTCTCTATATTATAGACATTATCACAATGCTTGTCAGTCACACAATGATCACATTTCATTTCACACAAAGGACATACAGTTCACAATAACATCGAAGTTAATTTGTATATTTCAACTATATGTCGTGGCCAGAACTCAGAATTATATGGCCAACTAAAACTGACCAGATCATTTAAACTACTAACTAACATTCGTCGATCTTCGACCGATCGTTTAAACTAACTCGTGATCTCATCGTAATCGATCATCAAATGATCGATTAAATCGGGATCACGATTAAATCAGGATCGGGATCCCAGCGGTGACTGGGGCGTGAGGGCCTCCTTTGCTAGCATTACTGCTTCGCAAAAGGAGGCGACCGCCTGCCATACTTCCTTGCTCCGGGCCATGCCCTGTGCCAGGGCCCGGCGCGAAAGGACGTTTCCGCCGATCGCGCCCACGAGGACACGGCGGTGCTCTGTGCAAGTGGGGTACACCTGTTCCGTTTGCTCCACCGTATCCTCTGGGTGGTCCACACAATGTTAACACCAGGGTGTTTCTTCTGAAGAAATAAGTGTAGCCTTCATCATAACGGCTAGGACTAGTTACAGCCGCACACCGGTGTATAAATTTAGGTGTATCCTATTTATCATCGTCTAGAACTAGGTTTTCAGTGTAATTGAATATTATGGTTTTATTTTGAGATTCTTATCTTGCGTCTCCCGATTGATTCTATTATATTAAAATAATAAAAGACAGGATGTTGGTCTGACAATTAATAAAATTCAAAATATCATAAAGCTTCTCTTCAGAAAAAGAACTCAACATCTGAAGCTGAGAAAGGTAGACTATTAAACATTACACAAAAACCCACGGAGCAGTGACTAAAGACGCGGGTGAAACCGCGGGGGACTGCTAGTAGTTTCTAATATCGTAAGGTTGTTGTTTTTGTCGTAACAACCCTTTATTCAGACTGTAGTAGGTACACTCACAACACAAAACCAGTACCCACCGCTACGCCACTAGGAAGCGAAGCCCTATCCACTATCCCGACGCGGTACCACAAAGGAGCACGTAGGGTTGCTTAGGAATCTCACCCGATACTCGCATGACCTGCCTTTATGGCTTGTTTACATTGTTTACCCACCTGAATAAAGATGGCGGTACAAAAATTCGGTGTGTGTAGAGAAGTGTGATTGATGAACTGAACGAATCATAAAAGGTTTGATAAAGATCAGAATAAAAAAAACCGGCCAAGTGCGAGTCGGACTCGCCCATGAAGGGTTCCGTAGCAGCAATTAACATAATATAAAAGTTCTTGTAATGTGTTGTAACTTTGATGGATGTTTTAATAATAGTGTATTTTTTTCGATTTATGACGCATTAAAAAAAAAAATTCTTACTAGATTTCGTTCAAACCAATTTTCGTTGATAGTTTTTATAGTAATGTACATCATATATTTTTTTAGTTTTATCATTCTCTTATCTTGGAAGTTAGAGGGGGGGGGGACACACATTTTACCACTTTGGAAGTGTCTCTCGCGCAAACTGTTCAGTTTAGAAAAAAATGATATTAGAAACCTCAGTATCATTTTTGAAGACCTATCCATAGATACCCCCACACACATGGGTTTGATGAAAAAAAAATTTTTGGGTTTCAGTTCTATGTATGGGGACCCCCAAAATTTATTGCTTTTTTTCTATTTTTGTGTAAAAATCTTAATGCGGTTCACAGAATACATCTACTTACAAAGTTTAAACAGTATAGCTCTTACAGTTTCGGAAAAAAGTGGCTGTGACATACGGACGGACAGACAGACAGACAGACAGACAGACAGACAGACAGACAGACATGACGAATCTATAAGGGTTCCGTTTTTTGCCATTTGGCTACGGAACCCTAAAAAGGAAGGAATAGGTGTAACAAAACCATTCATAGCACAGTATTATCAGCCCTATAACTTTACCACTGCTGAGACTCAGGCCTCCTCTCTCTAGGAGAGGGAATGGGCCGTAATCCACCACGCGCGCCCAATGCGGGTTGGTGAATGTCACATGTCTTCGAATTTTTGGTTCTAGGACAAACGGGTTTCCTCACGATGTTTTTCTTCGCCCTTTTTGAGAACGGTCTTGATGAAATAAATTACACAGTTGTGCGCCTGGTTGGGTTTGAACCCGGGACTTACTGGGGCCAGGCTTATCCGAAAGGGCGCTCGAGCCCCGGTATGAAGGCTAAAAGGAACGGGGTGGCTCTTTTAGTCAGTAAGAGTCTGACACTATCTCCCGCTCCGCCCAAGAGCGGGGGATGTCATTGGATGATTTTTTCCCACCATAAAAAATACCTATATAATTAATACTCGTAAAGACGAATCATACGAGCCCAAAGATGGGGTTTTGTCTTTAACTACCAAGCTCCTATAGCCATCTTCTGTTTCCATCACCAGATCCACTCCAACTCATAACAATTTTGCATTGTCATCTGATTTACACACGCATGCAAAATGTCATCTCAATCGGTAAGTGGACCAAATTTAATTTCCAAGATTTGATTACAGACATAATGGCGAACATCGAGACAGGTGAAACTAAATAAAAGCTTGTAATACGAGTACCCTTAACCATAAATATCAATTACCGTAAAATGAAGCAAGTAGAATAAAATAATTATGAGCCCAATATTTTGTATGTAAAGCTCATAAAACACAATATAGCACTTTATTTCATTACCACAACGTAAATAAGGATTGATTTACAACAAAATCGTGATGAAATATGCCAATTTAAAATCTGTACTCCATAAATTCCCGATTTAAGTAAAAACTTTCGTTAATAATGTTTCCGAAATTAATATTGGACATGAAAACATGTCTTCCTGTCCATAAAACATCGCTTTGTAGTGCGGTAAAGTAGCGAATGGTATTTGTAAAGGCTCACACAGATAAGCGCGGTGCAACACTATAGTACATTATGATATAAGTGTGTAATGTTAGTGATTACCGACGTGGCGGTATTTAGACCCGAGCCATGGCGAGGGACTTAAGAGAGCCAAGAACGGTAATCATTAATTACTCACGTGTATCATACGACGTTTTTCAATACACTTGTGAAGAAAATAACCATAAAACTAGTAAACTTTTGTTACGGTAACAATCTGTTTTCTTATGCGCGCCCATATTTTTTTTTTTATTTACCTTTCAATACACTCACTGAAATGAATAAACGGGGGTTGACCGGCGACTCGTCAAGGACGACCTGCGCCCATCGTGATATGATAATAATATATTAAAATTATGGCGGAGGAGCGGTTGAACAATAAGGTTTTAACTACATTATAGCACTAGTGCGTAATGGTAATCAAAAGGTCACAGTTTGGTAAAAAGAATCATTATGTACCTAAGTGCAGTGCAATAAGAGTCACTTTCTGAGCAAGTGTATTGAAAATACTAAGCAGAGTTATTTGTAGGTAATACACTGGCAACCTATCAGGACTATGTTACTAACATAATAAACAACATATTCTGTTCTATTACTTTAAAAAAATTATCATATATCAGTTCATCAGATTTTCATACAAAAATCATCATTATCATCATCATATCAGCCGAAAGACGTCCACTGTTTGACATAGGCCTCCCCCAAGCGTCGCCACAACGACCAGTCCTGTGCGTCACGCATCCTTCGGATTCCCGCTATCAAGGCCAGGCCATCAGTCCAACTTGTGAGAGGCCTTTAACGCTGCGTCTTCCGGTACGCGGTCGCCACTTCAGAACCTTTCGTTCCCATCGACCATCTGTTCTGTATGCAATGTGCCCTGCCCATTGCCACTTAAATTTGGCGATTCTTCGAGCTATGCCGGTAACCCTGGTTCTACTGCAGATAACTTCATTTCTGATGTGATCCCGCAAGGAAACTCCGAGCATAGCACTTTCTAATGTCCATTGGGTGACTTTGAGTCTTCTTGAGGCCCATTGTAATGACAAAATCACCCTACAAAATTGTGCTGTGATTTACAGTTTAATTATAAATTGTTATTGTTTGACAAAATTACGTAATGAAATTGAAGTTTAGTTAAATGTTGTTAACGATCCTCGCCCACGAAGACTTTCCGTAGCGATGCTGTCGCGCGTTTAGTAAGCGCGTGACAACATCGCTACTAGCGCACGTTAGTCGCATTTGCAAGCGCTATAGAAAAAAAGCCAACGAGCTATTAATGCGCTACAGCATCGCAACTGTTTCGATACGAACGCGCTACAGCATCGCTACAAACAGTCGCCGTGGGTGTGGACCCTAAATATCAATTTGAAGCAAACAATGCGTTCGTTTTAAAGTGAAACATTTGATTCTAAATGTCAATCAAAGAGAAAATGACATTAATATTACGGCAGAGCAAAATATACCAATACCAAAATAATAATAAATAAATAATAATAATGTGATTTATAGGCTTGACTGTGGTAGAACATGCAATTTGATAAATAACATTGACATGTCAAACACATGTCATGCAATCTACGAGTAGGTACTATTCAGGTTTTGAAATCAAAACAAACAAATGCAATACAAAACAGTGCATCTCAAGTCCTCTCCATTATGAAGGAATTCGAAAATCGTTCTCGAATCCACAATTCGGTTCGTAAATCGAACTAATTGCCAATAAACAGACATGCGAAAGCAGAGAAGGTAAACATTTTTCCTGCCCGTAATATATACTCATCACGTCTTCAGAATCTCTTCGCTTGATAGCTAATACCTGTTCCAAGCATTTTATCCGAGATACGATCAAGATAGAGTAAATTATGATTTATAGAGGTTCGAGTAATACGGGATAGTCAGGGTTCGACACGGGGATACGGCTTGCTTTGCCGTGTTTGCAATTTGAGCGGGAAAGTATGCCATAAACGGAACATTATTTGGTTTCCAAAATATTAGTAACGACTTTAGATCGATTGACTTTTCTGTTGTTTTTTAATGGTAAACAGGAATAATTTTAACCATACTAATAGATATCATAAATGCCTGTCTGTCTGATTCGCTTATGCGGTTAGACTACTGAACTGATTTTCATAATGCAATGGTAAGGCAATGGGCCTTACTACGATGGGTATGTCAAGCGTGATAAAAAGTTCAGTCTATCAACGTATACAACTGAACAAATGATCTTTTTCCCTTTTTTTCAAATCCTCCTTTGTACAGTGTTATGTTCATAAAGTTTTAATAAAAAAAAAAAATGAGTAGCTACTACAAGGCCTACAGGCTATTACCTATTACGAACAGAGAGCATCAACATACAACATTCATATAGAGTCTATATGAATATTGATATTCTCTATATTATAGACATTACCACAATACATACTAATAGATATCATAAATGCCTGTCTGTCTGATTCGCTTATGCGGTTAGACTACTGAACTGATTTTCATAGAATCTATTTATTTATTGACTTTTTATATACTTTATTATACACCATTACACATACAAAAAGGAAACTGAAATACATACATACAATGGGCGGCCTTACAGCATTCCGTGATCTCTTCCAGGCAACCTGGAATAGACAGTAATTACCTGGACAAGAAATAGGGCCGTCGTTGGTGTGACAAACCAGAATTAAACATATATATTATAATAGAATATTATTATTATATTACTGCCGCGGTAAAGCTATTGCATAGCATTTTTTATCAACTTATGCAATTATAATTTTTTAATTATTTTATTTATGCAGTATTTTTTTTCCTTTGTTTTTTTTTTCTATGATATTAATTGAAGTTACACTTTTTGAGCGTGGTGACAGATAAGAAAACAAATGGTGAGTGGGGGGTGTTAGGTTATTTTCATTACGGAATTTCTGGATTCGGTCTCCACGCTCAAGGCCCGCGATAGAAGCTATGCAATAGCTTAAAAGATTTTATTTTTTATTTTACAGGCTTCAATTTGGCGTTTGCAGAACCAACATACGACATTCATGTAAACGAATTCGTAGACAAAAGCAAGTAGGTACGTAAAGATAATTAGAGAAAATAGTATTACGTAGAAATCTGTGTCATTGCAAATAGTTATCATTTTGTTACTAATCTCGATCATCAATCGTGATCCCCAATTACAGTGACCAGGGGGCAACTCCTGGTCACTGTGTCTGTGTCACTCGTCTCTTCGGCTGGTGCGTGGTGATTGGATCTCAAAACCTTACAATACCTATCTTTATTGCAGTAGACATTGAATTCAAATCTGTAGCTAATCTTGCAAATAAACAAAAAATTCGACCAATATATCGCCATAACTCACAATAAATGACGTTGAAAAAAGAATATCCCTAACCATTGATGAATATTCAGCGCTCTTTATATATACAGGCAGTGTCACTAGCAATATTGGGCAAGGCTTCGACCACATCGGCCCATCAATTATGTCGTTCCGATCTAACCCTGTGTCCATCTGCGTACCATTTGTACACGTCAGGCCTACCTAACCACGCACACCATACCGAACAACCTGCCACACGATAACTAACTTTAATTCTTACCGTTTAAAGTTTATTTTGGACATGGTAGATGAATACGCGGGATCGTAATTCGACCATGGTGACAAAACAATCATTAATTAGATTAGAAGCTTGGTATTCGGCGAATCATTGGGCGAATGCCGACGGTGACGAAATGACAGGGCGTTTGTTTTACAGGATTTGGTAACAATAGGGAGCTATCTGAACCTCACTATTCTTACTTGTAATGTCATGTAGAATTTAATATTTGTACGTAATTGTTTGTACGTCTAGGGCATTGATAATGCTTTTATATTTTAAATATATTGGGAAGGTAACGAAAAAAAATACTGTTCTTCACAAAGAGAAAAGGGCGCTGACCATGACCTCGTATAGTAGGGCTGAAGTTGAACTGCCCGGTATTGTTTTTGTACTATGACTTCATTATAGCAGGCCAGTAACTGGTCTGTTAAGTGATATTTAACGAAACCCGCTCAAGATTCGATCACTTTATTTTTGTATAGACTGTTTGTACTAGGGCATGCTATTTGACAGCAGATGACCGTCTTTTGAGCATCTGTAACGTCAAGTTAAGCTATCTTCAAGCGTAACTGGTCACCTCTGTATAAGCGTTGTTCAACTTTAGAACCGTCATGGTAAGATTTTTAGCGATTAAGAAGCAGGCCTGCACGCTTAGTCAAGTTGTTATTCTGCAATCGTTAACGCTGTCGAAAAGTGATGAAACGTATGGAAATGACGTCATCTCAACGTAAAGTCGCGTAGTCAGAACAAACGAATAGACAATTCGTAGCCAAGTTCACATCGTTCAAAATCGTTTCTACAATGTAACACACACACACAAACGCGACATTCGCGACAAACGCTACATTGTAGAACGAGCGGCCGACTCAGGCGCGCCAACATGGCTACCAACTTATCGTTTTCTACAATTGCTGTCACCGAGGCGTTAACGATTAGAGAATTGAATTCGACACAAACTGAATGTAACTTGGCTAGGGGGGCTGCTTTTGAAAGGAATTCGACTCACTGGGAATTGAAAGTTTCCATAAGAGGTCATGGTAAGCCCTCAGACATCGTCATTAAAAAAAAGGGCCCTTCCGCACTCATCAGTCATCAACGTAAGCATGGTTTAAAAGCTTGTTGTTTCATCCAACGCAATATTTAATGAATTAGTTACACGAAAAAAGAGTAATAACGCGTGAAAACTTTGTTGGCGCTCGGTAAGTCCGCCATTCATTCGAATAGAGAAAAGTTGTTCCAAGAAATAAGTGTTTTTTTTTAAACCTTAAAAGTTTTTGGTATAAAAAATAATCAGTCAAAATCTTGGTTAAATATGCAAAGTTTCCATAGTTATAGTTTTCTTTGTTTTTATTTATTCACGCAAAATAGCAGATTTTCAGAGGTCTTTTACTAGATTAGTCTTATACATTATGATTTGATCTCAATAGATACCTAGATAATATCCACAAGATATATGCAAACACTAAGATTATTAAAAGTCCGCGTAGATTATTACAATTTTGAGCGTTTTATTTATTAGGTATGTATCTAAGAATGTAAATAAGAAATTCTTCATAAAGTAGTCTGTAAATTTCGAAAATAAGCAACCTTTTCATTTTTCCGTATTAATACCTATTTAAATGCTTAAGATCGTAACGTTAAGGGGAAGCACGTGAAAACATTGACAAGAAGTTGGTGGAATTAATTGTGTGTATATACCTAAGTAAGTAATTTTTATATTGTACTTATTTCTTTTCTGTTTGTCTTTCTATAAAGTTGTATCTGCTCTGCCAAATTATGTTTCTGCACCACCCTAAAAGATCGACGAAAATTCCTAACGCATTAAGTCTACCTTTGTACATGTTTTTTTACTAGTGCACAAAGTATTAATCCTAACTAATATTATAAATGTGAAAGTGATCCACACTTTGAATGTTTCTTACTTCTTGACGCAAAACCGGCTGAATGGATTTGGATGAAATTTGGCATGCATATAGCCTTTGACATGGAAAAGAACATAGGCTAACTTTTATCCCGATTCCTTAAGTACCTAATGCCACGCGGGCGAAGCCGCGGGTAAAAGCTAGTAAATAAATAAAACATTGCCCCATAATACGTTTCCCTTCCTAAGCACCAGATAAATATGAACCGCATAAACAAAATCCCTTCTGCAAAATTTTAAGCTGCTATATGAAATTCAAGTGACTAAACAAATAGCTAATTAGTATGTACGGGACCTTTTATATTGTCTGTCCAAGCTGTGCTTACTTAGGGTTTGGAAACAAAGACTGCGCCGCAAATGTTTTGTAGCAACATACAGTTCAGCAAAAGGGAAGTTATGCTTGTTTGTTTGTTTGATTTGTTGTGGCTGGATCTAGTTTGTTATGTAGGAAAGTAGATGACACACTTGGCTTCAAGTTAGTATTGTCCTAATATCCTGTTCAATTTAAGCTCAAAATACTTCAGTTAAACCTATTACAGGCACTTTTGAATTAAAAAATAAGATGAAACTATTTACACGTTCAAAAGTGTAGGATACTCCTAGAAGACAATAGACGCGCGAACGCCGGCGTTCGCATGGGGTTTAATGAATTAAATTGATAAATAGTTACTGAATTCCTGGTACCGAACCTGAAAGCAACTGGAACAATATATATTGTTGATTATAATTAATTCATTAAACCCCAAGCGAACGCCGGCGTTCGCGCACCTATTGTCTTTCAATTGTGTCTGTCATTATCACGATTGAAAGGTATTATGATTAAATTATAATTTATGATGTAGAAGGACGTGCACATCTAGAATTTTTACTTTATAGTCTATTATTACTTCATTCTAAAATCCTACCCTACCATATTATACTACATGTATATTATGATGAAAAATCGAACCTCAACGTCGAAAATACCGATTTTCAAATCATTTATAATCGCCGTTACAATATCCCCACTGCTGGGACTCAGAGCTCTTCTTTAAAAAAGAAAATGGCCAATCGACCAGTGCGGTATGGAGGACGACACATGTCCTTGAATTTTTGGCGGTGATGAAATAAATTACACAAAGTAAAGCGGCTGATTGGGCTTTAATTGACGGAATACAACTTGGAACCGTTACCGAATTACCATTCAGCTAGCACTACTCAAACGTAAAATGACAAATGACTAAATATTTATGAATAGGCGACATTCTACTATCACAAAACACCATCAAAATTACCAAATACGTAATTAAATAAACCAACAGAAACCTTTATTTTATGGAAATTAATAACCCACAAAATATAGAGGCCGGTTTGATTAAACAAACGATGCAAATAGAACCCTCTCAATTTCTGAAAGCTTCCGCACATTGGAAGCAAAACATGGATTAAATTTAGCATGGACAAAATCAGGGTTGCCTGATTTAAATTAAAATACCCAGAAACAAGATAATCACGCTAAAATTGGCATGTTAGAACCATTTCAACATGAGGAGACAATCCTTACGCCCCAGCCGATCCAGTCACCATAGGCGTGGGCTTGCGGACGGTGAACATTAAATAGCTCACCGTTCGATTAGGTGGCGACATATACCTAAAGATGTTAGCATAATACCGATCGTTCGCCTGTTAGAGCCTGCCAGGGCCTCGGGGTTATCCGAAAAAATAACTCCGGCGCAAAGAGCAATTGAAGAACCACAAGTAGTTTCTAGTCACAACAACAGTCTACACTCAGATCCCGCTCTAGCCAGATCGGGAAAAGTTATTTGATGGTTTGCCACCTCAAAAAAAAAAAATCTCAATGGACTTTGATAAAAAATGTGATTAGCGGTCATTTGAATACATTTTACCACCACTATTGATTGCCACCTCAGAAAAAAAAACATCCACCGATAAACCTCAACAACCCGTTTTCTTTTTTTGGTGGGGAAAATCATCCAATGACAACCCCCGCTCTTGGGCGGAGCGGGAAATAGTGTCAGGCTCTTACTTCTAAAAAACCCACCCCGTTGCTTCAAGCCTTCATACCGGGGCTCGAGTTCCCTTTCGGATAACCCTGGCCCCAGTAGGCTTCGACCCGGCTGGGTCCCTGCTGTTGCTGACAACTCCTTGAGGCGCGCGGGAACAGTGCGCACCGTCGACGAATTGGGCTTGGTCCGGACAGTTACCGGACGGCCGGTCAGCGAGCTACCCATTGCCCACTGTCCACAATCAAGCGCCTACGGTGGCTGGAAATCGGAATCGGAATCCTGGCGGCGGCGAGAGCGTCGTTGCCTGATGCCGGTCGGCCTCCCCCTTTGCGAGCATTACTGCTTCGCAGAAGTTGGCGACCGCCTGCTATCAACAACCCCTCAAATAGTGATTTTAATATCGTCCGGATTTCGCCACACATGCGGGATTGCTCCGCACGCGTAATTCCGCCAATGTCCATTTCGTACAAGTATTTATTGTAATGCGTGTAATACGCAGGTATGTTTTCATCTGGACCAAACACTGACATGGAATAAAACCGACGAGTTCGGATAAGTTTCCAAAAGAAATATATTTACTTACGTTCTCATCTTGACTTAGGAAATGTCACTTGCGGGATTTATCGGCCAAACAATTGAGCCCAATTCGATTCCAAGTTACTTATAGAGTGTGTTTATTTGAAGACATATCGAAAGAGCTTCGTGATTGGTTTATAACCTCCTAAATGTCCATTACAGTGGACGTCTCTCGACTGAAATGATGATGATGGACTTTATTCTTCTTCTCTTTAAAAAAAATGTTGCCCCACACTAATAATAATTCCTGTATCGTGGGTGTGTTATACAAACAGGTAACCTCACATACACAAGACACCCAGACCTGCCCCCCTAGTCAAGTTACAATCGAATTCCGTTCTCTAATCGGTAACGCCTCGATGACAGCAATTGTAGAAAACGATAAGTTGGTAGCCATGTTGACGCGCCTGAGTCGGCCGCTCATTCTACAATGTAGCGTTTGTATAACAAAGGATGTAGCGTTAAATATTGTAGAAACGATTTTGAACGATGTGAACTTGGCTACGAATTGTCTATTTGCTTGTTCTGACCATGCGACTTTACGTTGAGATGACGTCATTCCCATACGTTTCATCACTTTTCGACAGCGTTAACGATTGCAGCATAACAACTTGGCTAAGCGTGCTGGAACACCTTACTGTAGGTTATACAACACGTACCTACGCTTTAACATGGCACCTGATAAATGACGTTTGAAGTATTGAGTGCATTGAATTTTATTTTAGTTTTTTTGAATATTACCATTTATTTTGCGCTGAGTAGTTTCTCACGATGCAATACTACTCACTTTACGACGTTACGAATTTACGATGCTTTAAACTTGACAATACAAATTATTTTCAAAAAGGTAAGGGCAACAAGGAAAAGTGACAATCTGTCGTTCCAATATTTTTTTTTACTATTTTTCGTTTAGTTTTTCTGCTTTAGTCAATAGCACCCGTCTCAAAAATGGTTAGATACGTACCTATAATATATTTTTCGACACACTTGCTCAGAAAGTGACTATAATTACACTACACTTAGGTATATAATGTAGGTAGCTTGTAACCAAACTGTGACTTTTTGATTACCATTATGCACAAGTGTTATAATGTAGTGATAACCTTTTTTGTTATACCTGTGTTCTCAAATCAAACATTGAATTCTAAAAAAAAAATACATTAGGTACCAATTGGGTTCAGAAGTACAAATTAGTGCCTTGCTTGCTTATTTTATGCTATAAGTATTTAAATAAACTATTTTAACTTTTACAAGTTTAATAAATAAAAGCTTTCATAAAAAATAAATAATAAAATATAATAAAAAATATTGTTTCTGTCTATAAACATAAGCAACCTCATTCTTATTTTTATTCAAACAGCCTATCCCAATAGCCAGAGTAACTAGTCTATGGCCGCCATTTTTGATGCGCGCGTATAAGAAGAAAGAACAATGTTTTGACGCTATACTACAAAAAAAAAAATAGTTTTGCTGATAAAGCAATAATTAATTAATTTGTTAATTTTTTCTTCTCAAGTGTGTCGAAAAACGTCGTATTATACACGTGAATATTGCCGATTACCGTCCTCGGCTCTCTTAGGATATATCCATTGATCCCTAAATACTGCTCAGCGGTAATCACCAACATTATACACTTGTATCATAATGTACTATTTTGCAAAATATTTTACATCTAGCGACACGCTGCAGCTTGTTACGTACTTACGGAGTTATACACTCAAACCTTTCTCATTTGTTTGTTGGTGAAAACTGCATGAAATTCCGTTCAGTAGTTTTTCAATTTATCGAAAACAAATAGACAGACAGACGTGATGGGCTTCTTTGCTTCTTAATATGTAAGGATATAGGTATCTAATATATAAAAAAGTGGTGTCACAGTTTATACTATCGAACTTCTCCAAAAAGGCTTCACTTTTTTTTGTGTATGTCTGGTAGGTATGACACTAAGTCGTATTCCTATACCCCTAGATGGAAAATCTACTAGCAATTAGTAAAAGTATGTAGATATTCAATTATATCAAATAGGGCCATAATGTATGTTTATATGTGTCAATGAATAAAAAATGGTGTTAGTAGTAGTAGTTCTTTAGTTTCTGCTTATCCCAATGACAAAAAGGCGTAGGTATGGCAGAAATGTAGGATATCGACCATAGCGTTCTGTTCGATTCTATTCCATTTCATAAAGAGTACCTAAGCCATATTATTCGTTGACGTAAAAGATAATCCTTTTGCTTTGCTCAGGCTTAAGACCGGGTTGTTGCTTTTCAAATTGTTTTCCAACGATAGAGATCAGTTTCGATAGACATTGAACAGATTTTTTTTATTTACAAATTGTATAACAACATTCGATAACACTTAGCGTGGAATACAATTTCAGGTAAAAAAACTGCCGCTTCCCCGCTGTAACCACGCATCCTAATGGATCAATTTTGGATAACACCCGGCAAATTTCTTGATTTTTATAATTTTGATATAACTACCCAGTATCATTCTCACCTCGAAAGCTAAAATGCAACACGCCACGAGATACTATAGCGTACCAAAGAAAACATTCAGACATACATTCGCGACACCTTCTAGCAAAGTCGGGTAAGAACCCAAATAGCCTATCTGACGAATAAACAGAACCCGCATCTCACCACCGGTACATGGTGGACAACCCACCTATACGTACAAAGCGTTTTGGGAGTACATTCATTGTGCGTACGGCTAAGGAATGAAATTCCCTGCCGGAGTCTGTGTTTCCTGATAACTATAACCTAAGGGTCTTTAAGTCAAGAGTGAATAGATTGCTTCTAGGCAAGCGTGTTCCATCGTCAGCCACATCATCGCTTACCATCAGGTCAGATAGTGGTCAAACGCGAGCCTATCCATTATAAAAAAAACCGCTAGACTAATAAATTCATTATCATGAGATTATTATACCTTTTTGCGATGTTCTAAGCACCAGGCATGCAGGGACCCAAGGCAGTGAACATTCTAGCCACATTAATCATTTCCTAACTGGAACACGTAGCAAACACAAATAATAATTCATAATATTCGTATTACATATTACACGCTGTGTAGTTACCATTTGTACAAGGTATCTTGTGCTGTCGTTGGAAAAGATTAATTATTTCTTTCCTTTGCATTTTTATGATACTAGTTACCTGTGAAGACTCCTTCATATGTTCTTGCCTGGGATATATGTAATATGTATATGTATGTCTATCTAAAAAGTCAAACGACTTAGGAATTTTGTATAATACTTACCTAATCATTAAAAAAAAAATTATATTTAATACTTTTTTTAAAGTTCTTCTATTAGTAAACAATGATCAAGATCTCTTAATCGACCTTGATTACTGAACCAGTGCAGCACTACAACAGATTACATTTCGTCCTAGTAATTAAAAAAGTCGTTTGACTTCTTAGACAGACTCTATTTACATATTTATATATAAATGGGTTTTTGCAGGTCTATTTATTTATTTAAACTTAATGCAACGCAAAATGTTTTTTTTTTATTTTAGTCATTCACTACTGTCAACCAAGGGAGGTGAGGTAAAACATGGCAGGTGCATAAAAAAGGAACAAGAATTTTAAGACGACCGTCGGGTATAAATAAGTGCATTTGTTATACTAAAGACGATAAGCATACATATAGAACCAGTAGACAGGAAGCCGAACTCAACATGGTAGGAAAAAGCTAGGTAAATGATGATGATAATGAAAGAACTCATATGGCCATAAACAATGTCCTTTTTTATCTTTTTAACCATTGATGACCATGATTGCAGTGTCAATTTTGACGTTACGTGATTTGGTACTCTTGAAAACAATATTGTCAACATATACGATTTTACTTAGTTCTCAAAATGGTCACGCAAATTTGAACCAATTTGGCGCTAGCATTGAATTCAATGGTACGAAACGTCACAATCTCAATGTCGACCGATCGGAATTGAACTCAAGAGTAAGCCTGCTGATACATGTACCGGGATTTTACATATTTGTGAACGAACCACAAGTCCACAATACAGAAATAATTCCAAAGGTTATTTACAAAAACAACACATAAAATAATCTTTCTTACTCGGTACAAACGCTAAACCTAATACGATAACACGAGAATATAAAAAAATCCAACCGTGTGATGTGATATGCACGAGGCTTACGTTCCCAAAAGACGGAAAAATACACGTACACGTTTCGTGGCTACAGAAAAACACGATAGTTTTATTTGACAAAACTCGACTGGTAACTCAATATCTGTCAGCGAAACTAGAATTTCCCAGGCGGAGGTGGGGAAATAAAATAAAACTCACAATTGCGCGCCAACAGCATTTTAGGGGTAATGCACAAGTATGGCGTAACGTTAGTACGCGGGTACCTCTTGCGTACCTACGAATACGTACCTACTCACCAGTGGGCACCATCCTTTACAGCTTTGAGAACATTTTCTACGTTTCGTACGTGGTTTTCAGAGGAAGAAAAATGCTTTGTAATATCAAAATCTCTTTACTTTTATTACATGCAAAGTCGAATTCGAGGATTCAATAAGAATCTAATATTTCAAATTGTAAATCACATTTGGCAGAAGGAAACTCTATTATCGTTATTTTGTTCATCTCCAAAGTTAAATAATAATTAAAAAGTGAGGGGAAGAAATTCCCGCAAATTATAAGGAAGTGGTATTGTTACTTCGTGCGTGGGTGGCGGGAGATTCCTTCCCGGCGCGTCTATTTAAAATTCAAAATTAATTATCTTAAGTTGACAAAGTATATTTATAGCGGAAAGGAAAATCAAACGTAATTTCTTATTGCTTGTCAATTCGTTTACCGAAAAAGTTGCGCGACTCAAATGATTTATAAAACCAGTAAAACCGAATACGTAGGTACCGCACAGCACTTTTCTCCAGTTCCGTTTACATGCCAAATGGCAACCGCGCCCTAGTTTACGGAAGCGCGTGTGCCGCTGAAACCAACAAATATTTTTTTATAAAAACCAAAATACTTTTTATCGAATAAGTTTTTTTTATTTAAAAAAAAAATATGGTTGTTATTGCCTGCCAATATCTAATTTGAATATGAATCTACAAGGCTTTTTTGAGCTACCATATAATTCAAAATGCTTTTGTCAGGGTGCTACCATCAAATAATTTCTCCCGCTTTACGTGGGGCAAGAGGGAGTGTCAGACTTTTATTGATCTTCCCGTGTGCCTTCAGTTGCCCTTTACGTTCCATGGCTGCAATGATTATTTTGCAATCGGGCACCCCTGGCTGCCACCGTCACTCGCGCTCATCTCTTTATAGCACGCGTGGAACACAACGCGCTGTCTGTATCGACTCCCACCTGAATAGGCAGTCTGTACTTTCCAAGGGTAAGGCAGAGAAAGTATACCTACCACCAGTTGCATGTAAGTACATTAATAACTGATGTCATTGACAGGGACAATACCTTACTAGGTACTGTCACTGTAATCTATTGTCTAAATATTATGCAAATTCTGAATATTTATAAATCCATGCAAACCCATATTTTAGAATGTTGCGCATCTCGCTCCGAACATAATACCGCTCGGCGTATACCGCGTAATGTGCAACGCAGCCACTATTTTACGCGACGACCACGTGTTGTCAGCGCACAGCCGCCGTGTGAACACGCTTGCGTTCCAAACGAATGGCCTCTAAAAACACGTGGCTCATTAACTGTGGCGCTTCGAAAATTAATTTTGTTATAACGTAACATAATATAGGCGTGTCATCGGCTTCTCTCGCAAAATGGCTCGCGCAAGTTGTCCCATTTCAATTAACACGATACGACTAATTTGGTCCCCGGCAACGCTCCTCGGTGATACATGTCCCTTATCCCAACGTAATTAGTTTGGCGGTAACTCATACGAACCTTGCGTTAATAATTTCTAATTTAAAGCTAGTCGGCCCTATGGTTGAGACGTAGTTCAGCTCAGCTGTCGACTGCTATGAATTAATCAGGGAACTTTTAGAGTTGGTCAAGCTTCTTAGTCCATGACAGGGGGGCTTGAGCCTCAACTATGGTCGAAGTAAGTTAGCTAATACTTGCTCTTAAGTAGTATTTGACTAGTTTACTTCATATGAAATGATCATTAATGGACATTTACCCCAAGTTATGAGTGGGGAAGGGTCCACGTTCTACGCAAAGTAATTTGCAAAACTTCGAATCTTGTCCTGTATTGAGAAAGGCTGTTGCTTATTAAAATATCTATTTTCATATCCTAATCCAGGGATTACATTACAGTTGTTTGTATCATTCTAGATGAAATTAACCAATAGATACTTATGAGAAGCTGTGGAAGTCTTTCGGTTGACATTGTAAGATGTAATAATTGATGTTTACAATGTTTATTCTCAATCAAATATTACGTTTCAATTTCACTTATTTATGGAGAGAGGTAAAGTTTGTTTTTTTTTTTTATTATAGGAGGTATACTCTGAAAGCACTGGTGTATTTACTAAAAAAAAATCAGCTATAAAATGCTGCTTTATTCTTGTGTAATAAAGGCTACCTATTTATCAAGTGTCATCGAAATCCGTTCAGCTGTTCGACCAGGTAAAAGTTACAAACATACAAACTTTTGGCTTTTAATATTAGTGTAATTAATTTAGGATACTTACGTATTATTGTGCACACCTACCACAGAGTAGGTTTTCTTTTTTACCTAAAGATTGACTGGCAAAGAATGAATGATACATTAAAAATCCGCCTAAATACCATGAATGTATATATGAAATGACATAAACTTTAAATAAACTTCAATATCACTCCATCCAGAATTAATACAACATTGAACAATATATAATTCACTACACAAACCCCTCAAAAATATTATGAAGGATATTCCAGTAATAACCAACATAGAAATAAAAGAAAAGCTAGCGTTACCCTGAGAACCGAGACAGCTGGCTGAATTGTCCCAAAGACAAGGAATTTTAGTCGGGATTGTTTACCGCGACACTTATTATCTGTGTCCTTTGTCTATGGCCTGTGCTTTGTTTCGCTTTCATTTAATTAGGATGTCTTGTAGATGTTATTGTGTAGTACTATATAAAGTAGGACCGGTCGGTTGCTTAAGTGTTTAAAATAGGATGGTGCGATCAAACCAACGTATTCACCCAACCGTTAGTCGCAAATTGGCAATCTTTCATTTCCTTATAATCAAAAAAACTATCCTTAACATTGCGAAAAACTATCCTTTTTTTAAGTTGGTAAATCATCCAACAACATCTCCCGCCCTTTCGTGTAAAACTTTTACTGACTAAAACCCACTCCTGTTCCTTCTTTGCCTTCGTTGCAGGGTCCCGGGGTTCTCTTTCGCACCACCCATGGCCCCAGTAGGCCACAGCTGGCCCAGTTTTGACTAGCCACGGGATTCTTTGAAAGAGTTAGGTACCGTGGTCCTAGAACTCAAAAGACAAATAAACACACTACGGTTCTAGTCAGTAAAAATCTGACACGCCCTCTCGCCCCACCTTAGGACACAGAAGTCTTGATGGCTTCCCATCTTAAAAAAGGGTAATTCAAATTAGCAAGCAAATCTATACGTCATAGATATTGATCTAATAAGGCAAACACATAATTACCTACTCCAGATTGTTATAAACAAATAATATGTCAACAGAAAGCCCTGTCTTTATCATAATTGGTTATTGAAACTCATCAGGATTTAGTCCTGGTAGCTTACTTATTGAGGGGCACGCCATAATTATGACGGTAAGGCCTCCCTTTGAGGAGGGGCTGGTAAGACCACACGGCTTCCTTATCGGCGATCCTCACCGGACATGGTCTGTTCGGGAGATTCCTTACCCAGATTCGTGCGGAAGAAACGCCCAGGTGTCACCATTGTGCGGACCGCCTGAAGGACACGATGGAGCATACGATAGAGTCGTACCCCGCCTTGGCAGAACACTGCCGTGTCCTCGTGGGGGCGCTCAGCAGCAGAGATCTCTCGCGCTGGGCCTTGGTACAGGCCATGGTCCAGAGCGAGAAGGAGTCGCAGACTGCCGCCTCCTCTAGTATAACTGATAGCAAAGGAGAAGGCCGCACACGCGAGGCAATGGCCCTCGCGCCCCTGCCGTCGGGATTCCGATCCTGATTTCCGGCTACCATAGGCGCGGGCTTGCGGACGGCGAGCAATGGGTAGCTCGCCATCTAACCGTCCGGCAACCCGAGCCCGACTCAAACAGATGTCAGCAACCGTAGGGGCCCAGCAGGGTCGAAGCCTACTGGGTCCATGGGTGATGCGAAAGAGATCCTCGAGGCCCTGGAACAACGGCAAAGAAGAAACAGGAGTGAATTTTTAGTTAGTAAAAATCTGACACTGTCTCCCGCTCCCCCCAAGAATAGAGGATGTCATCAGATAATTTTCCCACCTAAAACAGAAAAAAATGACTTATTTATTGAGATTCAGAGTATACACAGTCAGTGAAGGTCAAAAACCTTTTATCCTTGCCGTAGTTAGCTAAAAACCACAAGGTGTAGGGATATATCACCTCTAACAAGACCCACATGAAGACTTGGGAGAGAGAATGCTCGTCCCCTGTCATATTAGGTTCTAATCCCATCGCTGATGAATTAAGGCTACTTATCCAATTAATTTGTCTATTCCTTCGTTCGTTAGAGGTATTAAGTTGTAAATTGAGTAGACTTCGAAATAGTTTACTTACACGAAACTATGTATTTAGGGAAGACCCGAAATCCAGGCTATCAGAAAGGTTGACTATTAATAAGCTTTTGGTATTATGTCTTATGGTCTAAAACACCCCTATGTTTTATTTAAGTAGGACCAGAAATACGCCTCTATTCGTACCCGTTAGCGATCATATTTTTATAGTCATAAGTAAAAAAAACGAAATCTCAAAATTGACCATGAAAAGTTGATTAATTCATAATAGAATCGAACATTCATAACAAAATCAATAGTCTGTACTTTAACATAATAAATTGAGTGACATTTTGGGATACAAACAAACGCTAATAAAATTGTTTCATTTCACATTTAATAAGTTTTGAAACTGTAAAACCATTTGCATACCTGTTTTCCACCTTTGGGAGGGACCTGGTGACCTGTAAATACAGATTCTTATAAAAAACCTAATTCAGGCACCAATCACTCTTTGTGTAAATTGTGAAGTATGATGAGAAAATAAACGTTTTATATTATTATTTTTAATTACCTGAAATTTAACTACATTGGAGGTGTGATGGTCCAGTAGAGTCAGCCCAGATTTACAAGTCATCGGTTCTAACTCAGGTAGACGCTTTAATCTGTGTTATCACAACTACTTTAAAAATGGTGCAGGAAAACATTGTGAAGAAACAAACATGTCCTAGAACCAATAAAACGAAGACTTATAACATCCACCAACCCGCAGTGGGACCGCTTGGTGGATTGGCCCACTCCACCTTCTAGAGAGGAGGCCTGAGTCTTTCATTGTTCTTCCAATTTACTTGAGCATTTGAATTTAAGTATTTCTCAAACTGGACCTCAAGGTGGACCGATGACCTGGTCAGGGTCGCGGGAATCCGATGGATGCGTGACGCACAGGACCTGTCGTTGTGGCGTCACTTGGGGGAGGTCTATGTCCTGATATGATAATGATGATGATTTCTCAAACTCTAGCCTGAAAACCTGACAAAATTTGTCTTTTAACTTAAAACACTAAATTCAGAAATCCGCTATTTATCGATCATGAATTCTTTGTCACCATTGCCTCGTTTATATCGAGGTTGTAGGCGCTACTACTGAGCATGAAGCCCTAAGTTCGATTATCGGGTCGAGCAACAAGTGCTATTTTCCATTATTAATTGGCCTGAGTTTGAAAGCTAGTAGTGCGACACCCCGGAACCACGGAAGGCACCACAGAAAAGAAGCTCGCAGAACTATTGGTCCTACGCGTGATCTCTGTCCGTTTGTGTCGAATTCGACCCAACGGACTAAGAGAGTAAAGGAACAGAGAGTATGCTGAATGCAAAGATCGCAAACACACTTCCATAGAGATCTACGTTTCAAAACATGTTATTTTATTTACAAAATTACTCCTTAACTATTCAAAAGTGCCTGTAAATAGAATACTTGAAATAAGTGCTTTGATTTGACTTAAGTAGTCGTCATCTTATCGGTCCTCCTTCCTAGAATTTCTCATTAGCACTATACCGATTAAGCCCAAGATCGATTACGTATTTCCGCGAATTTGTAAACAACCACTTGCTAATTCGCATCAACAACTATATATAAGCACGAAAGATACCAATCACTATATAAAGGTGTCTACACACCGAGCTAGCGGACCAATCCGCGCGCTCCTATGACCAGTGGAGCGCGCGGATTGGTCCGCTAGCTCGGTGTGTAGACACCTTTACATGACTCGTAGTCATGTCTCGATTCCACCTCGAGTTATCAAATTTACAGTTATAGCTTGTAATTTATTGGCATTCGTCTCGGCAATCGACGGTTTTCCGTTGGTATGGCGACTAAGACGAATGGAGATCTTTTAAATTGTCTTGT
Source organism: Mythimna albipuncta (assembly GCA_929112965.1). Lineage (NCBI taxonomy): Eukaryota > Metazoa > Arthropoda > Insecta > Lepidoptera > Noctuidae > Mythimna > Mythimna albipuncta. The sequence goes on from OV815973.1 coordinate 9,757,963, forward strand.
AAGGGCCTAAACATTTGAAGTGAGGTACCTCCTCTAGCTCCGATTGTACATACGGTTGTACAACTTTAATGACCTTGAAAAACGCTTAATTGTATTGTATACAAGGGTGTATGAAATTTATTCGACCGAAAATGCTGCTCTCTATTATTTTATTTTTTCCAAGAAATAAAAAAAAAGATTTTTTATTTTTGTGATTATACTAAAAAAATATGTAATAGTAATACGCTCTGATGCGGAACCGTATTTTTTCGCACTTGGGCGGGCCAAGAGATAGTGTCGTTGCCTTTCATACCAGGACCGAGCCTTCCTTTCAGAAGCAGACCCCCGTAGGTTTCGACCCTGCAGGGCTCCTAGGGTTAATAATTCCTGTTATTCGCAAAAAAAAATCCAATAGTTCTGGCATCACATTGGCGCTTCACATCCAAACTTATATAATTAATAGCGATGGCTGTCAGCAGAGCCGATATTAGCGTAAGCTGGCATTATCGAACTTCGACAATTTATTACAGGCCCCAACTTTGATATGATCGATCTAAAAACACGGGACGGGGATTCTGTCTGATTCTATTACGTGAACTTATCAAAAACACATATTGAATAGCATAATCAGTCTTATAATGTTCCCACTGCCGGGACTTAAGCCTCCTCTCTAAGAGAAGGAATGAGCTGTAATCCAAAACGCGGACCCAGTGGGGGTAATGAATGTCACATGTCTTCAAATTTTTGGTTCTAGGACATGCCGGTTTCCTCACGATGTTTTCTTTCACCATTTTTAGAGCAGTGGTGATGGAATAAATTACTTACACAAAGTAATGTGCTTGCCTGGGTTTCAAAACGCGACCTACAACTTGTAAGTCGGGGCTATTACCGTACCTCTCAGCCTCCACTGCTATCATTAGGTAAAATCGAAAAGATTTTTTTTTTTACCAATATTCTTTACTACACACTAGTAGTAAGGACAACTAAGTGAATTATAAGGCAGAACTTTTCTTCTGGAAGCACTGGAGGAACCAAACCAAACAAATACCCCTCTTAGCACCCTCTTAGCTCTTAGCTTGATTCTTGTTTGGTTCCTTCCAAATTGTCCCTATCCTGTGTTAATATAATCCGGTCCTAATCAGTTGTGTACGTGATATCGTCGATCTACCTAGCGAGTGATCTAGAAATATCATTGTCCTGAAACGGTAAGGACAACTGAAGGTAGGTTTTAGCACAAAATAGATAGGTACAGAAGACAATCTCATGTAAGTACTTCACTTTTTATACCTACGCTCGGTGGACGCACACTAATGAGCGTTTGAGCCGGAACTGTTCGACGAGTGATTCAAGACGCGACCGAGATATCGTGTCCGTGAGTGGTGTCTATGTGTGCGTTGCTCGAGCGCGCTTTGTATGTACTTGACTTCTGACTACAGTACCTATCTATTTTTTGGTTTTAGTCAGTATAAGTCTGACACGCCCTCTCGCTCCACCCTAGTGGAAAAAGTCATTGAGGGTTTTTCCAGTTTAAAAAAAAAACTCAGCAACGGCTCTGCCTCTGTTTCTTTGCCTACTGGGCGTTAATAGCAAGAAAATTAGTAGGAAATTAAAAACTAATTCTATTAAATTTTCAAGGCAGGAAATACAGCATTAAAACAAAGACACTTTGTAATATAAAATGCAAAGCATTCCTAATGTACTCTGTAAGTAAATCTCATCTAAAACTAATCAGATAGTGGTTCCACAGAGGTTAATCTCTAAAACCACTCGGTTATTTGAATAATTCCGTCTGACTTAAAACTTGTGTTAAAAGTAGTCGGACTGAATGTGAGTAGAGTTGGCTGTTTACTTGTAACCACTTGTTGTATACATTACTTAATTTGTAAAATGAAGTGAGTAATCCATATATTATATTCAATTATGGTACAGGTAACCAAAAGTGCTTATAACACTTTTCGCATACAGTATAATTTAATTTAAATCAATGATATTTCTTGGGTTAATGCCTGAAATAAACGATAAATAAATAATAAATGTTAAAAGTAGCAAGAGTAAGACAGTAGTAGTAGAAAGAGTCCATTAAAAAATCTAACTCAACACAAAGAATACAAAAAAATCAAAGTAGACACTTTTTCATTATAACAATCTATGCTAAAAGATAAAACTACAGAATAAGACACATGCATTTGCATGAAAAAAATCACCACGAAATCAAACATTTAACTACCTACAAAAAAAAAACATAAAACAGTGGAAGTAAAAACAAGTTTCGACTTACAACTGCACGCGGTTAATAAAAACAATATAATATTGGATGTAGGAGCACAGCTGTTTAATGATTTACCAGAAGAATTACAGAAGTTTTATAGTATTAATATGTTTAAATCTAAACTTAGAAATTATATATTTACACTATAACGTCACCCAGATATAACGATATCTACATATGTAAGCTCATATATATTTCATTTTTAATTGAACTGTAATTTACTTTAACCTAAAAAGAATCGATTATCTTGGTGAAGTGAAGAAGAGAGATGAAACGCATGTAATTAAAAGAGTTATCCTGCACTCAGTTGCCACAAAGGATGTTGAGCGCTGGCATCAAATTGCGCAGAAGTCAAAAATCGGGTCTCTTTAGTGGTGCGAAGTGAGACGCGGGGGCGGGGAGCGTCAGTGATTGGCTCGCCCCGCATCGCATCATAGACGCCACTCGTGATTCGTTCATTTCGCTCGCAGCACGTACCTCCCGACGACGACGATTGGCTCGCCAATGTATGGAATGGAATGTTCTGAATCAAGCCCTTGATCCATTCGCCTAACGCGAGTCTCCTAAGGTGTAAGTCGAGGTGGGTCCAGACGCCTCCTGCCGGAGGCTCTACGCGGGGATCGTTCGGTCCATGGCCCTCTACGGGGCGCCGGTGTGGGCGCCGTCGCTGAAAAAGCAACCGGCGGCCATACTGAACGCCTGCCAGAGGGTCATGGCAATAAGGATGGTGCGGGGATACTGCACGGTCTCCCGCGAAGCGGCGAGCCTTCTGGCTGGCCTACCACCGTGGGATCTGGAGGCAACAGTCCTTGCACACATGCACGATATGCGCGTGGAGATGCAACGCCGGTGTGAAAGTCCGCTGCCGCGACAGGTCACGGCATGGCGGACAGAGCTCCGGCGGAATCTCATGGTGAAATGGCGTCAACGACTATCGCAACCCAGTGCTGGGCACGCCACAATCATGGCGGTAAGTCCCCTCTTTGAGGCGTGGCTGGAAAGGCCTCACGGCGTCCTTACCTTCCGCATGACGCAGGTCCTCACCGGACATGGTTCGTTCGGGAGTTTCCTACACCGGATTCATGCGGAAGTGACGCCCGGGTGTCGCCACTGTGCGGAACGCCCGGAGGACACGGTGGAGCACACAGTCGAGGTGTGCCCTGCTTGGGCGGAGCATCGCCGTGCCCTCGTGGGGGCGATCGGCGGCGGAGACCTCTCGCGCCGGGCCTTGGTTGAGGCCATGGTCCGGAGCGAGGAGGAGTGGCAGGCGGTCGCCGACTTCTGCGAAGCAGTAATGCTCGCAAAGGAGGAGGCCGAACGCATCAGGCAACGGCGTTATCGCCGCCGCCGTCGCCGGGATTCTGATCCCGATTTCCGGCCAACGTAGACGCGGGCTTGCGGACAGTGAGCAATGGGTAGCTCGCTGTCCGACCGTCCGGTAACTGTCCGGACCAAGCCCAAGTCGTCGACGGCGCGCACTGTTCCCGCGCGCCTCAAGGAGTTGTCAGCAACAGCAGGGGCCCAGCCGGGTCGAAGCCTACTGGGGCCAGGGTTATCCGAAAGGGCGCTCGAGCCCCGGTATGAAGGCTAGAAGGAACGGGGTGGGTCTTTTAGTCAGTAAGAGTCTGACACTATCTCCCGCTCCGCCCAAGGGCGGGGGATGTCAATGCATGATTTTTCCCACCATAAAAAAAAAAAGGTGTAAGTCGAGGTTCTTGACTGACACGACCAGCGGTACATTGATCGCTGAGAGTATTTGAGTTATTTTATTTATTATTTACGTTACATTTGCCCAAATAACTTTTACAAATGCCTAACCGTGTTAAAATACACAAAACAAAGGTTCCAATCTAGCAAAATGGACGTCGCAAAAAGGGACACTCACAATTTGTTAGAGATTAACAGTTTTCATTGATCCAATGGTACCGGTCGTTTTGAATCCAATCTGTGCAAATTGTACCCATCCATTTCAACCAAGTTACATAACAGACCTCGAGGGTAGATTGTTCTCTGATGAAATTGTATTGTAATCAGCTAAGCATATTACGGTCTAATCATTGGTTTATTATCCAATGTCAATGAAAATTGGTTATTTGATTTTTAGTTCTACTTAGTCTTTTGTGTATTGAATTGAGATTGGAGTTTGTGGACGTTTATTTAATCAATTCAGTAAATGAAGTAACTACGTTTATCCGAATTAAATGACTTTTTTTTAATTTCGTGTTGTCAACTTGTTTACAAATAAATTCTAAACAAAACGTTCAAAATACGATCTCGTATAAATAAATCAATTACGGGCATGCACATCGTTGACAGATTAAGAGGTATAGTGGTTGTACAAAATTGCAGTAATTATGTGAAATTTGTAAAACTAACAGACATAACTAATAATTCTGTGCTTTTCTACAAATTATATAAAAATAAATAAACTAAAACAATTAGATTATAAGTAAATAACAAATTAAAACAATTCAACTACAAATTAATCGATTATGTTACAAACTAAACAATTAAATACAACTAAAACGAGTCAGTTACCAATTAAATGATTAAACTAGAAACTTATTGAACCAGTTCGCCCACTACAGCAAAATGTTACGCCTAAAAACCTAACATACTACATTTTTGTTTACCCTAGACATCCTATAATAAACAATGCAAACAAAAATTCAATTTTTACAAAATCTCAATCACGCCAATTAAAAAATTCGTCGATGCGCACATAGTATTATTAATATTTCGATTGGACGGTCACATCAACAATAAAATTGGAGGTCCAAAGAAACTCTGAACACACTCGGAACGGGACGCTCATAAAATTTAAATTTCCAACGAAACTTCTCGTTTTCGCTCTGCTGAACTAAAATGTAGGATGTAGTGTATGGGCAGGTGGCCTTATGTACTTTTGTACATTCAACAAAAGAGATAGGTACACTAGCAAACGGCAGCTGAGTACATGTCACTATTTTTCAAACCATTTGAATGTGAAAAGTAAAGCTAGTGGCATCGCAACAGAATGCCATAAACTTATTTATAACTATCCCCTACTTTCACACGTCTTAGGTTACTACTCCGCTTCTGTACATTGGTCGTAACGTGTTGTTACTATTTACTATGAATCTGACTATCTCCTGCAGAAATTTGTATCCAATCTCACTTGTAGTTTCAGAGATTACGGCGTTTATTTATTTATTTATTTATTAAAACTTCATGCAATACAAAAGTACCAAGGCTGACTTAATGCCTTAGTCTACCTAGGGTGGTGAAGAGAAAACATGGCAGGTGCATAAAAAAAGAATAGGTTAATAAGAAAACAAGTGTACAAATATATATAGTAAATGTCATCATCATCATACTCGTCTCAGCCGAAGTTTGGCGATTCTTCGAGTTATATCGGTAACCTTGGTTCTCCTGCGGATATCTTCATTTCTAATGTGATCACGCAAGGTAACTCCGAGCAAAGCCCTTTCCATCGCTCTTTGTGTGACTTTGAGGAAAGAGTGGGACGAGCATTGTTCAATAAACAAAAACCCGCGTTTAAACAAATGAAAACTATTCCGCTTTATTATATTAGTAGAGATAGGAATGTTTAAAATCGTGTTGAAATTTTGATTTCCTGAATACATACCAATTTAGTTCAGTGACTGTACTCTGAAAGTTGTTTTTCGTAGCTGTACCGAACTCCCCATTGGCGTTACCTGATACTCTTGACTTACAAGAAGTCAATGGATTTGGCTTTTTAACTCCCCCGTCGTGGAATGTTTCACGTTTTGCTTGTAACCTTATTCTCCTCAAGTCGTAAATCGAAGAGGATATCGGTGTTGATATTTTTGGATAGCACGGGACCTTGTTTATATGGGACATTCAATTTTATTGTGTACGTTTGGCAAGAATTTATGGCAATGAGATAATAGATTTCAGTATTGAAAACTGAATTTAAAATGGAAATATAGAAGAGGAAGTACGTGCAACTACATAAGCAGAAACTCGTTGAACTTTCTATGTTATGGAACAAAACAGTTTGTATTTTCTCGCCAATAGCAACGTACGCTGACATTGTTCGCGGTCGTATAAAGTTTAAACCCTTTTGTGTATCTGTAGGATAATGGGTTTGTTGTTCCCCGTATAATCCTGGAATTATAAAACTGTGCTTGCGTGAAATAGTAAGTAAACAAATTGAGCACAATTTTATTGGAATATGACGACCCGATAGTTCGGAATGTCTGCCCTTGGTTCATTTATAAATATTAGCTATTTTGATAAAGCGATTATATTGGTATTGTAATCGGCATACAAACAAGGTTGGCTTGTCTAGACAATTTCTATGTTATCTGACTCTACGAAGCTCATTTCATCTCAATCTGAATCATATTATTAAAGCTCCTATAGGTACTGGTTGTACACAGTAAGATAAGAGTAGTATGTTGCTATCAAAGTCGGAATAAACGAAGAGGTTAAAATTAAAAAAAAAAATACCAATGATTGGAACTTCTTTGAACATTTTTTTCTAATTATTGACTTTTTATGAATTTATATATTTTTTTTTTTGGATTTTTGTGCACTTACGGATATGGATATATAGTCTGATTATTTTTTTTACTTGTTTTGGACAAAGTGGTACTCGCGCAGGGGTAATTTAGACGCTTACCATCAGGTGAGATATTGGTTCGTGCGGAAGTGACGGGCCAGGGTTATCCGAATGGGCGCTCGAACCCCAGTATGAAGGCTAAAAGGAACGGGGTGGGTCTTTTAGTCAATAAGAGTCTGATACTATCTCCCGCTCCGCCCAAGAGCGGGGGATGTCATTGGATGATTTTTTCCCACCATAAAAAAAGGTGAGAATAATGAAACAAAGGTTAATATCCAACTTAAAAATAAATTAATGGTTTGAGCAGAATATACAATTTGCAGTCAATATTTTTTTTAAATGATTTTTTTTTTTTAACGTTATTCGAACGTTTTATGACATTAAAGTAGAAAAACATAAAAACCACCGCACACTAATCTAAATAATATTACCAAGTTTCCCAGCCATATTCTCATGAAACCTAATCCCATTATGACCGTAACATAACCTTAAACCACGTATGTAAGTCAAACAAACGAACGAGTATGTGATTTAGAAACACGAAATATACAAGTTTGAAGTCCTTTGCAACCAAACCTTTTGACTTTCGGTACAAACTGTGTACTATGCGACCTCAATCATTAAATATTCGATATATTACTTGTTTACTTTTATAGGGCCTGCGTATGAACGCTTCGTCATACAAAACTATTTTGTGGTGTGTATCTTTCTCAGTAAGACCGTTTTCAGAGACGTGCAACTAGAGGATACGATGGAGGATACTGTAGAAGTCTGCCCGTTTAGACGGAGCACCGCCGTGTCCGCGCGACGGCGACGTCTTGCATCCGGCTCCTCTTAGGGACCATCTCCACGAGTGAGAGCTCGCGACGATTTCGTGCTTATACCGTCGGGTAGTCTCCACGAACGAGTGATGATTTCGCCAGCGTATCGTCGCGACTCATAACGGAATTGCCGCGTGTCCGCGAGTTTGTCGCTCGTGAAAATTGTTCCTGAGCCGCTCGCCTAATCGCCGTGTGGAGACACAATACGTGGCACGACGATAATATCGCCGCGATTCTCTCGCTCGTGCAGATGGTCCCTTTTAAGGCCATGGTCCGGACCTAGAATAACTAGGAAGCGTCTAACTCCTTCGGCAAAAAAGTAATGCAAGCGAAGTAAATACCCGCAAATTTAAGGGAACGGATCTACTTACGCCTGAGCCATCGCCACAGGAGTCGTTCTGGATGTTGGAAGTTGCATGGTGATTTCGATGACGAGCAATAGCTAGCTCGCCATTCAGTCGTTTGGTAAGCACCGCGCCTAAGTCGACGACGCGTGGTGTTTCGTGCACGCCTGAAAAACATGGACGTCGAAAATTGTCACTTACGGAGTTTTTTTTTTATTGTTAGTGATAGGTGGTAATTGATTGCCAATTGAGCACGCTTGCCTAGAATAAGAAACCTATTCACTCTTAGCTTAAAGACCCCGTTGTTTCCTTGCGACAAAGGCTCGATATGATTACCCTTCTTTGCCACCAACTACCAAATAAAAGTAATTGTTAGATATCAAACAGTCGCAGGGCACATTGCTCGCAGATCGGATGGCCGTTGGGGCCGAAAGGTTCTGGAATGGCGACCACGTACCGGAAGACGTAGCGTTGGATGACCTCGTACAAGGTGGACCGATGACCTGGTAAGGGTTGTGGGAATCCGATGGATGCTAGACGCACAAGACCGTTCCACGTATCCAATAGCAGACGGTCTTTCAGCTGAAATGATGATGATGAACTTACAAGAAAGACTGACCACAAACGTTGGATACCTTCGAATTTATGAAGAAAACAAAACACATTACCTCAAGTTTTCATCTCGGGTCAAGTGCTCTCTTAAATAAACATTCCTTATAACGTTACAACCTCTTAAATAGGGTACAAAGGATTGAACATCACATAACATTTTATTCACGATCGGTAAACAGGATGTTATCTCATTTTGGGTTGATTGAAAGGAGTAAACAATGTCTTGTTTCAAGTTTTACTTTTCATTAAACTGATGAATGGAATATTATTTATTTTACATATTTTAAGGCGAGCAGTGGTAGTAATACTTACGAGTTGTAGGTCGCGGGTTTAAACTCAACCAGTTAAGTAATACGCCACCATTTTGAGAAACGGTGAAGGAGAACATTGTCAGGAAACCGGCATGTCCTAGAACTAAAAATTCGAAAACATGGGACATTCACCAACCCGCACTGGGCCCGCGTGGTGGATTATAGCCTATTCTCTCTCTTAGAGAGGAGGCCAGAGTCCCAGCAGTGGGACCACCAAAAGGCTGAATAAGATATTATGCTAAGCATAGGTATATATATATATTAACAACGTTTATTAAAAAAACAAAATAATTATCCTAGTATGGATAATGTTAGTTATTATATTTGAAAGTGAATCATACCATGATCGTTGGAAGGAGTGGAGGAAGAGAGTTTTATTCAAATATAATAATAATAATAATTATTTGAATAAAACTGTGCACAAAGGTAGACTATATCCTGGAATAAGATTTTTGTTTTCCGAAAGATGTGCCCTTCAAATATTTTTAGGGGCAAAACCGATGACAAAACACTATTAATTGGAGTATTTCACTAGCTTTTGAATAATAAGTATCCCACATGTAGGTACAAACTATCAGAACAAAAAGTATTATATACTTATCATTAGGTATCTAGGTCATGCTCAATGAGACATGATTGATTCTATTACCAAACATACATATTTTCACGTAAGTATGTGCATATACAGTACGAATAGAATACATATACGTCATCACAAGTCTGCCAATTTCCTTTTTCACGTTATCTGGCACGACCCAAACGGCAAAATTAAATTGGAAAGTGATACAATATTTATTTTTATAGCAATAAAATATGACTGCGAAAAATTATTAAGCTGCAGCGTCAGCGACGTGATCAATAAGTCTATACTACCTTGTTAACTTTGATTAAAAACTGTGTGTCTGATCAACACAATATTTTTTATAAGATTTTTTTTTAATTTTGTATTCCTTTACGTCTATCAGATAACCCATCATGGAATAAATAAGAGTGGAATAATAAATAGATTAGTTGTAACTAGAGAATCAAATCCCGCATCAAAATCGCAATCCCGCATGTTTGCGTGATTGAAGTCAGTCAGAAATCTTAATGGGATTGAGATTTTTAATTTCGATTTTGTTTTATGTAGTTATAAACATAAAAAACTGGGCAAGTGCGAGACGGACTCGCACACTGAGGGTTCCGTGCAAACTACAATACCCGAATGGAATCATAACAACAAATTTACTCTTTTCAGATTTGTTCCTATATCCCTGTGCTATAAGACCTTGCTTTGTGCCAAATTTCAGAATTCTGGATTAACGAAAAGTACCCTATGAATTTCGATCGTTGAGAATATCAAAACATACGTTTTTTGTGACATAAACGGCCGTTTCTTTTTTATTCGTTAACTTAAAAGTTTGACACATTTTTTCACAGCTTGAAGGAATTGCAGACCTGATTATATGGTTTTAATTTAAACTTGACAACCCCACGCGTTCTCGAGAAAAAAGTGTCTTGACAGACAGACAGACGGCTGGACAACAAAGTGATACTATAAGGATTCCGTTTTTTTGTTTTGAGGTACGGAGCTCTAAAAATGGCGATTGTAATCAAACCGTTATCGTATAGATAATATTTGTATTCGAACATTTGCTAAGTATTTTTAATAGAACATTAGATAACGTAGCAGCTACGGCGTAGTCGATATCACTACTATGAATGCTACGAGAACTACGTCGTAGAGGGGTAACACTTTTTTATATGTAGGAAATAATGTGCAATGTTTTCGTGGCACTTCATGTAACCGGCTGAAGATGCAGTGTGCCAAGGTCCAAGGATGATGGGGAGTAAGGGTGCTGATCAGGATAATTCCGTTGCATGCCGCGGTCAGGATACAACCATGGGTAACGGGGTGGCTATAAGACTCACTGCTGGAGAGCTTGTGGAAGCAATAATGATGACGTCACCAGTATCTCCAACCAGACGAGTGTTGTGTCTGGCCTAGATAACTGCCTGATAGTTCATATAGTCGACGTCTTAATGCCACCGCAAGGGTGCATAGCGAACTATCACAAGGCTTCAGCCCCTCTGCAACGCCATGGCCCGTAAAGACAGGCCCGTCATTAGGTTGCTTGAATTAGTACGAGCCTGTCAGAATACTCATAGCAAACCGCACCCATGTGTAAAGACGCTTGTATTTGTAGACCACTGGATTTCGACCTCGAGTTGCCTTGAAAAGACGTCACATTCCAGTTTGTGCATCCTTTTTCTGCTACTTAAGTGTCCCCGCACACGGGCCACAAAAAAACGCCGCCACAAAAAAAAAGCTAGTAGCGGCCACAAAAAAAGGTGAAGCGCGTGACAGCTTGTGGCGTGCAGTATAATAATGGACTTTGACGAAGAAGGAAAATGAAAATGCGCGAGTGGCATGGTATTTTGGCCGCTACAAAAAAGCGCCGCCAAAAAAAAATCCAGAAGCGGCTTCAAGCTTTTCCATGGCGCCACCGCCACACACGAGCCATAATAAAGGCCGCCTCAAAAAGAAGCTTGAAGCGGCTTTTTTTGTGGCCCGTGTGCGGGGACACTAACAGTTTCCTTTTCTACAAGATTTAAAAGGATTCTAACTGATTTGAAAAAAAAAAACTATTTTCGATTTTGGATTAAGTTATTTTTTCCATATATTTATTTTGTATTGTGACAGATTGAATATTTATTTGAGTAAACGCTGATACTTTCTAACACGTTTAATTTATATGGAAAGTTTTGACCATGGCGTCTATAGCAGTAAAAAGTCGCTGCGACGCGACGTCTCTTTTAAATCACAAAGATTTTAGTGACCTTCATAAAGTATTTAAAGGAATAAGTCAGTGAACTTGTTACTGTAAGGGCCTTATTGAAACAAAGAGAAGATCGAGTTTTACAACATTTTATCTAAGTTACTACCATCTTCAACACATAATATCTACTGAACTTCAGTTTTAATCACGAAACTCACTTCAAATTCTTAGGACGGGGGAAGACTACTTGATATCAAATTCAAAGAAGAAAAGTTAATTAAGTAACATGCAGTAGGTACCTATACTATATACTAGCTTCTACCTTCTGCTTCACCTGCATGAAAGTAGAAGACACCCGGAATAAAACATACAAACGTTTGTGACATGACACATTGACATGTTATAAATCAAAATAATCACAATAATCATAACTATCACAATTATCATAATAATCATGACAATCACAATTATCATAATAATCATGACAATCATAATAATCAAAATTACCAAAATAAACAGAATAATCAAAACAATCAAAACAATCAAAATAATCAACGTAATCAAAATAATCAATAATGTAAAAATAATCAGAATAATCAGTAGTTAGTAGTTAGCCTATTTATGTCCCACAGCTGGGCGAAAGCCTCCCTCTTCTTTTTCCACACACGTCTATCTTCGGCCATTGCACTAAAAATTATAATAAATTAATGATTCAAAATCTTGACCGCGACTTCGTCTGTATAAATTTTTATAGGGGATGCGAAGTGAAACCAGATAAAAAGTAACCTATGTCCTTCCTTGAGGTTCAAGCTTACTGTGCGAGAATTATGGGTATTCTGAATGAAAATCAATGACTGGATGCTCAATGCAAATTAGTTTTTTAATAATTTTCGGTGTGAACAATATATTTTACAGAAAACAAGTGAAGACAAGTGACAAATAGAAGTGTCATATTTTTTCATATAATTTAGGAAGCTTGCAAGAAGGTTTTATCTCCAACATTTCCCCGGGCGTTGAAACCAATGGTTTCAACCAGATTCTGAAGACACAGGCAAAGGGCAGATTCGGTTGAATGCCCGTCGAACGACTCCAGTAGACGTCCGAATGTCAGCTACACGGGCGATACCATCCGTTCCTGGATGAACAGCCACGATCCGTCCAAGTCTCCACTTCAACGGAGGAAGATCGTCTTCCTTGATCACCACCAAGGAGTTCAGCATCAAGCCATCCTTGCAGGAACGCCATTTGGAGCGTTGTTGCAATTCTGCAACATACTCCTTGCTCCATCTGCTCCAGAAATGCTGGCGAAGCTGCTCGATCCTCTGGTAACGAGACAGATAATTGGCAGAGCTATCCTGGTAATCAGGTTGCGGCAAAGAAGTAAGTGGCCGTCCCACAAGAAAATGTCCTGGCGTGAGCGGAGTATAATCTGCAGGATCTGAAGACAACGGCGTCAATGGACGAGAGTTCAAGATGGCTTCAATCTTGGTTAGTGTGGTGTACAGCTCCTCAAAAGTCAAGTTACAATTTCCCAACACTCTCTGAAGGTGATACTTTGCTGACTTGACACCCGCCTCCCAGAGTCCACCGAAATGTGGGGTGTAGGCGGGAATAAAATGGAACCTTATTCCGTCGTTTGCTGCACTTTCACCCAAGGACAAACTATTTAATTTTAAAAATTTGGAAAGGTCGTTGTATGCACCGACAAATGAGGTACCGTTATCGGAAAAAATATCAGCAGGTTTACCTCTCCGAGAAATAAACCGATACAAAGCCAGTAAATAACTATTGCTAGTTAAATCACCAACGAGCTCCAAATGAATGGCCTTGGTTGTGAAACAAATAAAAATAGCGACATACACCTTTACTAACCTACATCCACGGCCCTGGCGACTAGCACACATAATAGGGCCAGCGTAATCAACGCCTGTGCTTTCAAAGGGATAACCTGGACGAAGGCGTTCTCGTGGTAAGTTACCCATTAAGGGAGCTACAACCTTACCCTTCATACGGTGACACAAAACACACTTATGATAACAGGCTTTCGCCAACTTGCGACCTCCTATTGGCCAATAAGTTTCCCTAATGGAAGCTAATAATAATTGTGGGCCAGCATGCATCAGCCTTTTATGCTCAAAATTAAATAATAGTTTAGTGAAATCATGAGTGGACTGTAATAAAATAGGGTGTTTCTTACTATAAGCAAAATCAGAGTTATCGAGACGTCCTCCTACTCGCATTACATTATTATCGTCTAAATAAACATTAAACTTTAGAAGGGCGCTCTTTTTAGGTAAACTCTTTTTGTTCAAAAATAATTGGTATTCAGAAAATGACTGAATCTGACTCTTAATAATGACAAGAGTTAGTGCATCTTGTACCTCATCATGTGACAAGTATTTGGTTTTAGGGTAATGCTTTTTACATGACTTAATAAATCGTAATACGTAGGCAACAGATCGTACGAGCCGTGTGTAATTGGAATAACGCCTAAAATCAATTAAAACTTCAGGTTTCGAATCGTTTACAACATGTAATATGATTTTAGGTCGAGTCTCCGGTAACGATTGTAGTCCTGGGCTCGTAATTTGAGAAGGCCATTCAGACGAATCTAGTTTTAAAAAATCTGGTCCTTTCCACCACAGATCTGACTCCTGCAGATCACTAATATCCATGCCACGAGATATTAGGTCTGCTGGATTTTGATCTGTTGGGACGTGCCTCCAAGTACAGTTACCCGACTTATCCAAAACCTCAGCAACGCGGTTGCGCACAAAGGGCTGAAGTCTGGTAGGCATCATCTGTAACCATCCCAAGACAATGGTTGAATCAGTCCAACAATAAACCCGACTGATCTTCACTCGAAGTGAGCTCATCACCTTCTCGTGAAGACGAGAACCGACTACCGCACCACATAACTCCAGTCGCGGAATTGTCGTAGGCTTGATGGGAGCAACTCGACTCTTTGCCATTAACAAGCGAGCCATGTACTCACCCTTAGCATTAACACTGCGAATGTAGACGCAAGCACCGTACGCGGACTCAGACGCGTCTGTGAAAATATGGAGTTCTAACTCCGTAAATGAATTGCAGACTACAAGTCGCGGAATGCGAACATGATTTAAAAGAGGTAAAGATTTAATAATAATCTCCCATTGTTTACAAATCTCATTAGGTAATGGTTGATCCCATGATAATTTATCTAACCACATTTTCTGTAGCAAGATCTTCATAGTAATAACAATAGGACCTAACAGACCTAAGGGATCAAAGATTCGCGCAATAACGGATAACAAGTCACGCTTTGTGTACCTAGTCGAAGATTTAGTCAGACCTATAGGAAACCCTATCTCATCAGTGCCGATATGCCAACAGAGACCAAGCAACTTTTCTGGCTCATTTTGTCCAATGTTCAAATCGTATGACGCAGGGACAGCATTCGACAATAATTGAGAATCATTTGACTTCCACTTTCTCAATGGCATACATGCCGACGCAAGCGCTTTGGTGACTTCAGTGCGAATGAACTTTACTTCATCTAAGTCATCCCCTCCGGTCAGCAAGTCGTCGACATAGAAGTCATGTTGGATGATTTCCGATATCTTAGGGTTCCTACAGTCGAGTCCTACTTGTTTAAGGCATCGTGTCGCAAGGAATGGCGCACTGGCCGTACCGTACGTGACGGTGTTTAATTGATAAACTTAATAGGATCACTAACATTATCACGCCAAACAATCTGTTGTAAATATCTGTCCGACGGGTGGACGACTATTTGTCTATACATCTTCTCCACATCCGCAGATAAAACATACTTGTGGACTCTAAAGCGAAGAAGTATAGACAATAGACCGTCCTGTACGGTTGGCCCAACCATCTGTAGGTCATTAGAGGACACTCCCGTCGAAGTAGAAGCACTAGCGTTGAAAACAACACGAAGTTTGGTCGTGGTACTCGACTCGCGTAAAACTCCCATATGTGGAATAAAATAACCCAAACATAAATTAGGTTTATTAATTTTTGTCATATGACCAAGTAACTCGTATTCTGACAAAAAGTCATGATACATTCTACTAAAGTTCGTCTTAACCTTTAATTTACGCTCTAAAGAATGTAAACAATGTGTGGCTTTATTAAAAGAATTTCCTAAAATTGAAGGATCTTTCTTAAGGGGGATGCGAACACAAAAACGACCATCAGACAATCGTGTCGTATTTGTAACGAAATTGTCTTCACACAATTTCTCTTCAGGCATATAAGAATTGGAAGACTTCGCATTCACCTCCTCTAATTGCCAAAACTTTGTCAATTCTGACTTGAGGTTTTCCCAGTCACCATCGCTGTCGGCAACCATTTTAGACATATTGCACTTTACGTCATTCGTCAGCAGTGAGATAGTATTCTGAGTAATTGGACCGGAAACTATCCATCCTAGACTGTTTTCACATAATATTGGTTTCCCGGTACCTAACTTTAGTCTTTGAGATCCTAACAAATCCCAAAAAAGATCAGCGCCGATTAAAATATCAACATCGGCAGGGTTATAAAAAGTAGGATCAGCTAAAGTAATATTCGAGGGTAAGTCGAAATCAGAAATATTTATCTGACGACACGGAACACTACTCGTAATGAACGGAAGAACAAAACAATTTAGTTCGAATACAAAGCTATCATCTAATGGCGTACCCTTAACCCGACATATTTTACCTACGTGCGAAGTGACGTTATTGATTCCAAGGATTGATCTATCTACCTGGCTAGTTTTTAAGTTAAGTTTATTGCACAACCTATCTGTTATGAGTGAAGACGTGCTACCACTATCGAGCACCGCGCGAGCGAGATGCACACACCCATTGTGGTCTCTTAATTTGATCAAAGCGGTTGATAACAACACATCTCGTTGCGTATGACCACACGGAGATGCAATGTTTGCGGATAAAGCTACGTTATTCGTTTCAGTCGTAGCAGACAAGTTATTCATCGAATTACCACTAGGTGTATTCGATACAGTGCCATTAGAATGTACGTGAACTAATGTGTTGTGCCTACGTTTGCATAGTTTGCAGCCTGGTTTTTTACATTTGTTAGCATAGTGTCCGGAACGAAAACAGTTAAAACATACCTTATAACTAGGTAATGATTTGAGACGGTCATCGTTACTCAATGCGAGAAACTGTGGACAATTATTTAATGTGTGATCGTTGTTATTACATTTAGGACAAGGTTTAGAAGCTGAGTCAGTGCTAGAATTGATAGGAGATTGTGCTACCATTGACTTGATCTTAGGACCTGATTTACCTGGTGATTGCGAATAATGATTGCGGGGGAGTTCCAGGGTCTCGATGAGGTCGGCTCGATTGCGTAAGAATTGCATAAATGCGTTAAACGTGATTAAGCCATCCTTGTCTATCCTACCTTTGCACTCCTCCCACTCACGATAGGTTTTTTGATCAAGTTTTCGTGTGACAATGTAGATTAAAAGTGTATCCCAGTGTTTCACAGGCTCCCCTAATGACTCTAAAGCTCGCAAGTCTTTATTTAACTGATCGATCAAATTCTTAATGGCAACAGAAGATTCTTTTGTAATTGATTCAATAGTAAATAATGAACTTATATGATTCTGAACCAGTAATCTTTTGTTGTCAAACCGATCACATAACAATGACCATGCCACAGAGTAATTACTTGAAGAAAACTCAATGGATTTGATAACTATAGCAGCTGTTCCCTCAAGTGATGCTCGCAAGTAGTGAAACTTATTGATTGCGTCTATGTCATCATTACAATGAATTAGGCTAGTAAAGGTGTCGCGGAATTCAAGCCAATTACAATATAATCCGCTAAACTTTGGTAACTGAATCGTTGGCAATTTAACCGGCTGCTTTATGCTAACACGAGTACTTTTACAACTTTCCATCGATTTATTATCTTTATTGTAGTCAGTCAGAATATTCTGGGCTCTAGATAAGGTTTTATAATAAATAGACTCAAACTCGGAACGCTGAGAATATTGTAAGTTGATGTCGTCAACAATGCATTCTAGACGTAACTGTACCTCATCATACTGCTCATACAACGCCTCTATCTTGCCCATGCGCAACTGCAACTCGGACACATCACAGCTAGATAGCTCCTTGTCCTTGAATGAGTCCAGAAAATTGAGGAAACTAGTCAAGCGACCTTTGAAGCTGCCTCGCTTCTTAATTAAATCCTTTTCCTCAGACATTCTGGGAGACGAGTGTTGTCAACCTGGCATTGATACAGGAATATAAAAATTAAAACAACAATATAATTTCAATAATTATACGCCTAGCTGTAGTCTATGCCCTTTCTGACTGCTAACTATAATTTATAACAATGACTTGTACTAATATCTAACACTCAAATATTTTTATTATGTCAAGATACTTGTTAAAAATTAATACCACTGTTAAGTAGTTATGTAATTAGTTACAGCTTAATATAATGTAAGTTTAATAATGTAGCAAAATAGCTAACTATACTGTTAAAAGTATGAGTTTAAACTTAACATTGCTGTTGAATAAAATACTAATCACAATGCAACAAAGTACCTAATGATTTTACTCAAACACAATATAATTGGTAATTTAATAAAATAGTACTGACCTTAGTATGACTACTTATATATACTACCTGAGTGTTGGGTGACGATATTAGCGTAATTATAACTGTACACCACTAACTAACTTGCTTGAAATCAATCCAGTTCTCCAGCAGTGAACTCATGAACCTCCATTCAGCGTGGAAGTCAGTCTCTATTCTTTTTCTTGAAAATAATCGCTGATCTTCTTAATTATATTTCATCCGGCTCGTTATGGACCATGTGCGAGAATTATGGGTATTCTGATGAAAATGAATGACTGGATGCTCAATGCAAATTAGTTTTAATAATTTTCGGTGTGAACAATATATTTTACAAAAAACAAGTGAAGACAAGTGACAAATAGAAGTGTCATATTTTTTCATATAATTTAGGAAGCTTGCAAGAAGGTTTTATCTCCAACACTTACTTCATACCTTTCATTGAAATCAGTTCATTAGTTTAGCCGTGCAAGCACACACAGATAGAATTACTTTCAGATTTATAATATTAGTAGATACCGGAGAGCCGAAAGGTTCTGGAATGGCGACCACGTAGTACGTACTAGGAGACGTAGCGTTGGCTTATGTCCAACAGTGGACGTCTTTCGGCTGAAATGATGATGATGATGATGACGAATATTAGTCCCTATGCTTTATTTTTCTCATTATCACTTAACACTTTCCTAGTTTACGTTAAAAACTACTAACCGTCAAAGAAATAATTCCGAGGTAACCGAACTTACCTAACAACTTCCCTTAATGTCCCCGGTTTTGCTAACAATATCTTTGAGGAAGTGCCGGAAGACGCGGTGTTGGAAGGCCTCCTACAAGGTGGACCGATGACCTGATGAAGGTAGCGGGAAACCGATGGATGCGGGACGCACAGGAATGTTCGATGTGGCGACGCTTGGGGGAGGCCTATGTCCAACAGTGGACGTGTGTCGACTGAAATGATGATGTTGATGATGATCTTTGAGGCGCTTTTGGAATTATCGAGCTCGGTCCGGACGGTTGCCGAACGGCCGGACAGTCCATTGCTCGTCGTCCGCAAGCCCGCGCTACGGCTAGGACATGAGGATGTCCATTCCGTCACGACATGCCTTCTCGCTCCCTCTATAAAGCGGAGTGAGAAGACGTGTCAGACCTTTACCTTCTAAAACCGAGCTGTATCTTTCAGTTGCCCTTGGCCTTTTTTTTTTTTTTTTTAGGTATCGGTCCTACTAGAACCGAGAAAGCCTCTAAGGTTTTGCTGACTTTGCTCTGCTCTTTGAGGCGCACGAGGAACAACTATGCGCTGTCGACGACTCGGATTCAAACCTCACTGAATAGCAGGACGGTGAGCTACCTATAGCTCGTCATCCGCAAGCCTAGGCCAGACACCCGGGGCGTCTCGTGTGGTTGCGGCTGGGACGTGAGAATGTCTGCTGGGGCGTGAGAAGGTCTTTTGGGGCGGAAGAATGTTTGCAGCTGTCGCCAGCATTACTGCTTCCAGCTCAGCTCGTGCCCTGAACCAGGGTCCGGCGCGAGAAGTCGCCACCGCTAATCATCTCTACAAGGACCCGGTGGTACTTCGTCCTTGCGTTGTGTGTCAAGCGACGCACACCTCAACCGTATGCTCCACCGTGTCCTCCGGATGGTCCGCACAATGCTGACACCCAGGGGTCTTTCTTCTGAAAAGGTAGCAACCATAACAATCAAGTATAGAACCCCTTTTTGCCCTTTAAAACAGGCGTTATTTGCCTTGAAAAACAGATAATTACAAGCTGATCTTATTTCAATTTTCTCATTAGGTACTAAGTATATACCTCTATGTACACACACATAGTAAATTGGGCTCTTTAATATATTATTTACTTCTTAATAATGTCTGCGTCAAAGAACCACACATATCCTTTGAAGTCTGAATACTCTAAAATGAAATTATTTAATTAACCCAATTACATTTGAGTAAGAATAAAGATAATTGGATCGCAATTGTCTAGCCGAACCCACACAAGTGGTTTTGGAAATAAGGAGTTACTATACAGAATATTAATTTGATATTCTTGACTACCTACCACCTGCTTGAATCAGTATTTTTAAAGAAACTTTTGTGGCTTTGAAACTTTCGCCTACTCTGTCTACAGTGGGGTTTGGTTTCTATAAGGCTTAGTTTATATTGTAGCGGAACGAACTGTTTTTTTTTTTCTTTTTTTTCGGAGGAAGGAAATTATTAAATAACTCCTCCCGTTTTGGGTGGAGCGAAAGGGAGCGTCAGACTTTTTAAAATCTACCGGTGTTCCTTCGCTAGCCAATTGCGTTCCAGAGCTACGGTAACTCTTTCGAACAATATTGCAACCCTGGCAAGGAATGGAATGACCCTAACCTTATTACCATCTACCCTCGTGTGCCATCGCAGTAATTTCTGGCTAATCACTCAAACTTTTCGTTTTAATCCTGCGCCGCGGCGAGCGCCAAACCAAATTATTTAAAAATTTTGATTCGAGTGCAAACAAAAATGAACTTAGCGGTGGTCAGGCGGAGGTGTCTTTGAAGGTACATGACTTTAGTAGTAATTTTCTTATTATATCTATGTTTTCATTAGACCCCAACCGAGCGCCCATTCGCTCTCTCGTTGTCTTTCTATTGTGTCTATAATTACGTATTCGAAACGTTAAGGCCAATACACTTAACTCTTATATTTATTTGGTAATACTTGTGCTGTATCAAATTCTATTCACTATCACTATCACTAACTCAATCGGTTTTGTTCTTTCACTATGGTGGTGTGTGGAAGCTGGATTTTCTCAGTGTTTATAAATAATGCTTTATAAATAACACATAAACACGTTATTTTTTTCATTTATTAAAATTAGATGAAGCTCAGAGGTCAGTTTCTTAAGTCCCTCGAGCGTCAGTGGTTCATTGACCCGGAAAATTGCAGTTTACGTAAATCACCAAAAAATTAAAAAAAAAAATCTTTTTTCGGATTTTTCTAGGAAAAACAAATAATATAATATATATAGAAGAATATGTAAAGAAACCAAAATTTTTGACCAATAATATTTGGTACAAACTTCGGGAAAACACGAAAATTAAGCATTTTTCAAGGACATCCAAGTTGTACAGACGTATGTACAATCGGCGCTCGAGGGGTTAAAGTCCATACAGTACACATGTAATGGTCAAATCAAATGTTAATGAATGAAACCAATAATTGAAGAGTAAAGCGGAGCTATGGCTTCATTTGGATACTGACAAATGAAAATCTGTAATAGATAATACCCAGGATCAAGTTAAGTGAAGAACAAATAGGCTACTGTTAGGGAAGCGTGGTCTATCATCGATCACATCATTGCTTACCACCAGGTGAAATAGTGCTCGAATGCGAGCGTATCAACAATCGTGGGCTTGCGGACAGTGAGCAATGGGTAGCTCACTGTCCGGCCGTCCGGTAACTGTCCGGACCAAGCCCAAGTCGTCGACGGCGCGCCTGTTCCCGCGCGCCTCAAGGAGTTGTCAGCAACAGCAGGGACCCAGCCGGGTCGAAGCCTACTGGGGCCAGGGTTATCCGAAAGGGCGCTCGAGCCCCGGTATGAAGGCTAGAAAGAACGGGGTGGGTCTTTTAGTCAGTAAGACTCTGACACTATCTCCCGCTCCGCCCAAGGGCGGGGGATGTCAATGCATGATTTTTTCCCACCATAAAAAAAAGCGTATCAACAATAAAAAAACTTACTTCATCCCCCGCACCGCAATCCCCGCGGTCGCTCATCACAATATTCAAACCTTTATCTCGTAGGTCTTGAAATAATTTAAACGCCCTAAAAATTCCAAGGAGGCCCTAAACTAACTACAACCATTCGTCTGTAACAGTTCGCCTCGCCTCTCCATTTAAAAGTTCTGACAGTAATTATAACGTTCGTCCGACAGACCTCCGTTTACAATTCCTTTCAATTCAGTTCGAAAAAAGTATTGTCAAGCAAACTGAATATAAGATTTCGCTGTACTTAACTGAGCTAAAAGGATTTCGAAACTTGAGATGGTTAAGGCGCAGACTAAGTTACTTTTAACCCATGTGAGCGATAAATGCGATGCGATGCTATGTGTACCGAGAATAATGTGAAACAATATAGTATAGTAGTAAAATGGCTAACGGATGCATATAATTTATGAAAGTATAGATAAAGAGTTTACCAATCATTGGTTGTCTCATTGCATCGGAAACCTACCAGGAACCACATGAAAGTGTAAATCGTAATCGTAATCGGTCGGCGAGTCGAATCAATTTAACCCGAATATGATGGCCCATTCTCATTAAAGACCAAAGAAAATAAAGTGCTAAGCGCGTCCAAAGAAGGAAAAAATCAATATCAAACATGAAATTAGGCACAGGAAAAGACCATATCCTAGAATAGCGTATAGAATACTTTTAATCCCGAGAGTATGTTCCTTTAGATCATTTTCCTACTATTTTACACTGTCGATGCCGCAGACAGAAGCTTAAACAATAAATAATCAGCCTTTTTAATGTTCCTGCTGCTGGGACTCAGGCCTCCTCTCTGGGAGAGGGAATGGGCCGTGATCCACCACGCGGGGCCAGTGTGGGTTGGTAGATGTCACGTGTCAATTTTTTAGTGGATATGCCGGTTTCTTCAGTAATTTCCTTCACCGTTTTAAGAGCAGTGTGTGATAAAATAAATTACATTTTTAATTAATGCGCCTGACTGAGTTTGAACCCTTGACCTCGTAAGTTGGGGCCGTTCCACTCGGCCACCACTGCTCTACAGACAGAAACTTGTATCTACACAAATTTAATAAAGAGGTAAAGTCTGTTTTCTTATTTATTTATTTTTGTTTGTAGGAAACTCTGAAAGTACTAATCCAATTGCTAAAAGTCCTTCACCGATAGAAAGCTGCTTCATTTCTGAGTGATATAAGCTATATTTAAATTTTATGTACGCAGACGAAGCCGCGGGCATAAGCTAGATATTTATATTGCCATTGTTAAAAACTTTGTCGTTTACGTTACATAGCTTCGTATCGCATTCATCGCTCTCTCAGGACAGTGGACAAATGAGCCCGCTCCGTTGTAACTGCAAGGTACAGTTGGTAGTACAAATGAAACCTTGCTACCTCCGCTAACGTAGCTGGTAGTCGTTTCCATTTCTTTGTGCTGCGTACCTTTAATCCCTAATTGGATGGGAGTAGCAGAATTATAGTAGGAAGGATACATTTCAACTAGAATCGTTGTGTTAGTAACGATGTGTTTAAAGATGCTGTACGTAGTACTTACAAAAGTATATAAACTAATATTTTTTTGGGGTGGTGGTCGGCGACAGCCTACGTCTACTACTTGTATGTAGTAGACCTACATGCGATGTAGTTGTGCGTGAGGGAACATACGTCCTCATCCGGCAGCTCGCCGTCAGCCGTCCGGTAACCGTCCGAACCGAGCCCGAGCCGAGAGGTATGGACCCAGCAGGACCGAAGCCTACTGAAGGAATGGGTTAAATTGACTTCCCAAAAAGAAACCCGTGATCCTGGAATGAAGAAAGCTTCTGAAATTACCCAAGACTGACCTCGGCAACCATTGCTTAACTTTGTGTGGACCTATGCCAGCTGTTATTACTAAGCTACGACTTCACGTTATCAGCCGTAATGTTCCCACTGCTGAGAGTCAGGTATTTTGTCTACGAGGGGGATTGAGCCGTAATCCACCACGTTTGCCCAAGGTGGGTTGGTGGATGTCACATGTCTACAATTTTTTAATTCTAGGACATGTCGATTACCTCATGATGTTTTTTTCAACGTTTTGAGAGCAGTGGTGATGCATTAAATTTCATGATGCGTAAATCGTGGCCTATGAAATAATGCAATTAAATAAAAAGTCGTTCTAATGTGAACCAGAAACAAAACAATAAAACGGAAACTTTGTAGTCATTAATTGTTTTAGTAGTTTACATTTCGAAACCAGTAAACGTTCGTGCTGGCCAACTATTGATCGTTGCTTTGATAAATAAATAAACGGGTCTAGAATTGATTAAATTAATTTCAATCGTATCTCCAAACGGCACGAAAGTGGTATTATATCGGCTGAGCCTTTTAATCTTCGTGATAGGTATTAATTTGTTAATCAACTTGTAGAAGCAAATCCAGGATGAAATATTGTTCGTCGGCAAATAATGCGGGATTTGTGCATGGGCATTTGTGCGGTTTAATTTAATGCGATATTAGTTCGGTTACTGTTTTATGTAATGCTTGATATTTTAAATTCATGTCAACTGTTCAACTATACCGTTGGGTCCTGGGTGCAGAGTAAAATACTTCGGTAACCCAGGCACTTATCCTCTACAAAATGATCAGTAACACCAAAGCACAACTGGTCTTCCTTGAAAAGCTGGGGTGGATCGAATAACACATTTGTCCCACCCATATGTAAAATGCGTGCTTTGGACGTGGAATTGTAGAAACCAACCTGACACATTTACATACACAAATAGACTTATTCGTTTTAGGAGTGTTTATGGTAGTGTGTTTTAGCGACTATTGTTTACCTCATGCGTCTCTTCTTTCGGGTCGTTTAGTCATGTATTTACGTGCAGTTAGCCCTTTTTCATGAACTTTGTGAGTAAACGTTTGGCATCCTCTTCCTGACCTTGTCCAGTGTTATATAAACGTTATGATATTGAGGAAGTTGTAAAAGTTACCTGCATTACACCGGAATCAAATCAAGGCCAAAGCATCAATTAATGTCACTACATAACGAGCTATAAACTGTCAATTTGAATAACTCTTTGAATGTCGTAATTAGAAACACAATAGAAAGACAATAGCCTTATGTCGGACAGTGTAACTTAAGACATTCGAAAGGATAAGGTAGTCTAAGTCGAGTGAAATAAACACACGAGTCTTTTCAACTAAAAATCTTATACACGTTAATAGCAAAATATTCTATGTTTATTTAGTTTACACTACTACATTTCATCAGCAGAATTAATATAACTATTAACACGTTAGAACAATACCGCAACACCCTATACTCGTAATCAAACATGCCAGCAGAACAGTTAAATCATTCATCTAGCCATATCCTTAGTGCATGAACACATGTATTCAACTACCCGTTCCACGTTTACATTATAGGTACATGACTGAATGTAAAACATAATCTATGTATGCTGGTTGCTAGAGACTGATGTAGCTAAAGACCAAGGAGTATAGAGCAATGGAGTGTTAAGTGTGCGATAAAGTTGGCAAATATTGTTAAACCGAAAAGATATAGCAATCAATGAAAATGTGGCAAGAGAACTAGGGTTGCCGACATATTACGAAGAATCGCCAAACTTAAGTGGCAATGGGCAACCAAAGTAGTTGTTAGTAACCAAAAAATCGCAAGGCACATTTAGTTTTAGAGTGACTAATTGTCCCAGAAGCCGCAGCGTCGAAAGGCGTCCAAAAGAATCCGATTGATACGAGATGCACAGGATCATTCGTCGTGGCGATACTCGGGGGAGCCCTATGTTTAACATTGGACGACTATCGGCTGAAATGATGATGATGATGATGATGAAAGTGTGGTAACCATTGATGTGGAAATTTTGTGGGTTTGCTAAAAGCCGATCCGAAATTTAGTTGAAAAAAGGCTTGTAGTGCGTAAAGCGACTTTGACTATTATTATAGTCACTGTCCTTTCGGTAAGATACACTACAAACTGTCGTTTAATTAACAATACTTAACTATCATGATATTATCGGCATTTCTCATAATCTGCATAACTTCAGAGCAATTTTAAGAAGCAAATGTAACCCTGAACACTCCATTCATACTACATCTTAGCTAGAAACGGTTCGTTAGCATTTCCGTAAGTTAAGCCCCGGTTCGTCTTGTAGACCACTTGGGAACTAGATTTGAGGACAAATTACAACCGCCATTGTCAATTATTGCTCAGCTTTGTAGATTTTGGTGAGTAATAATAATTGTTTTGTGGTACTGATGGTGGTTGTTTTGTGAAGGTTTGGTTCTGAGGTTTTCATGATAGGGTGCCTTTATGAATTGTCTTAGAAGGGCTTGAATAAAACCACACTATATTCCTTCTTTGTTTTGAGCATCAGGGCCCCCGGGGTTTATGTTCACTTAACTCACGGCCCCGTAGGCTTTGACCTTGCTGGGCTCCGACGATTCACTGACATCTTCTTGAGGTACGCGTGGAACAACACGCGCCATCGACGACTTGGGCCCGGTTCGGACGGTTACCAGACGGTAGGACGGCGAGCTAATCATTGCTCGCCGTCCACAAGCTCACGACTTTTTATCCCTGACCGAACAAACTAAATATTCGTTAAACCATAAAAACTAACTAAGCCACCTTCGATTGGCTTTGATTTGAATTTTGTCAAGTTTTATGATATACAAATTACATCGGTATACTGAGTATCCAAGCTATGTGCAGCTTAATGATAGATAGATAGATATTATTCTTTATTGTACACCAAAAATAAAAAGACGTGTGGCACTCGGGGTCTGCCGCGGTAAAGCTATTGCATAGCATTTTTATCAACTTATGCAATTATAATTATTTATTTATTTTAATTATGCAGTATTTTTTTACCTTTGTTTTTTTTTCTTTGACATTAATTGAAGTTACACTTTCACACATTGAATTGAATTTTTATTGATTGTTCACTCATTTGTTTTCTTATCGGTCACCACGCTCAAAAAACAAATGAGTGTGGGTGGGGTGATAGGTTATTTTCGTTACGGAACTTCTGGATTCGGTCTCTACGCTCAAGGCCCGCGATAGAAGCTATGCAATAGCTTAAAAATTACACAAGGAACTTAAAATTAATAGGATGTCACAATGCATTACAATATAACACCAGTACCACACGAAGCTATAATAATATAATTACGTAGTCGCCAAGAGCGAGCACTCTGGACTACAAAGACAATGTGTATTTAACAGGCACTATATTATGTTACCTATCTACATATATGTTAGCTAACATTAGTAAAGACAGTGCTATATTATAACATCTACACTAATTTAATAGAGAGGTAAAGTTTGTTTTATTATTTTATTTTTTTGTTTGTAGTTAAGTAATTTCTGAAAGTACTGGTCAGATTGCTAAAATTTTTTCACCGATAGAAATATAATATTTATAAAATTTATATAAATATAACGCCCGCGTTCATAAAATATATATAAATCTATATTTTATGAACGCGGGCGAAGCTGCGGGCAAAAGCTAGTCTAATTTAAATGAAGAAACTGACTGACATGCCAACGTACAGTCGAAACTACCGGGACTTTTTTTGAGGTGGGAAATCATCTAATGTCTTCTCTCGCTCTAGAGCGGAGCGGGTAGGCGTGTCAGACTTCTACTTACTAATACAGGCCTAAGTTCCTTCAGCCCTTATGCCCTTTACGATCTACGATCACAGGTTTCCCTTGCGGGCTTTCGGACAGTGAGCAATGGGTAGCTCACCGTCCGGCCTTCCGGTAACTATCCGGACCAAGCCCAAGTCTCACCGCTTACCGTCCTCAAGCAACGTAGGCGTGGGATTACCGTCCTCAAGCCCACGCCTACGTTGGCCGGAAATCGGGATCAGAATCCCGGCGGCAGCGGCGATAACGCCGTTGCCTGATGCGTTCGGCCTCCTCCTTTGCGAGCATTACTGCTTCGCAGAAGTCGGCGACCGCCTGCCACTCCTCCTCGCTCCGGACCATGGCCTCAACCAAGGCCCGGCGCGAGAGGTCTCCGCCGCCGATCGCCCCCACCAGGGCACGGCGATGCTCCGCCCAAGCAGGGCACACCTCGACTTTGTGCTCCACCGTGTCCTCCGGGCGTTCCGCACAGTGGCGACACCCGGGCGTCACTTCCGCATGAATCGAGTGCAGGAAACTCCCGAACGAACCATGTCCGGTGAGTACCTGCGTCATGCGGAAGGTAAGGACGCCGTGAGATGAAAAGCGATGATGTGGCCGACACTCTTGACAAAAAGACCCCTAGGTTATAACTGTCTGGAAACAAAAACTCCCGCAGATTTAGGACGGCCCTAAAAAGTAAGGGGCAATCGAAAAAACACAAACGGGTTTCAAAATTCATTTGACGGAACTTTTTTGGTACGTGCCCGGACTCAAACCCGCATGCTCGAGAGGCGGCTGCCTTAACCACGTAATAACAACAACACATTCATAATGAAACTAAGTAAGTACTTTATACCACATAATTATACCGTAGTTTCTCTAAAACTTGTCGTATTTAAGAAGAATACACTATTCTCTCTGCTTTTTAACAAGCTGCTTATTAGCAGGCAACTAGTCGCTGTACGAGTATGTTGTATAAGCTTGGCAACGTGCTACAAAAACGAGGGAAAACGAGTTTCTAGAACAGTGCAAACTAATGTACAGTTTTAGTACACGTGCTTAGTGTACCTTTATTTACAAAATTCGTTGTTTAAACATTCTATCAGTTTTTATTTCTTACTGTAAATGATGATCAACGAGCATATCATAGGGCTACAAGATTATTTGAAAAAGCTACCGTGACCCTGGAGCGCTTTGTAAGGAACTCTATCTTTTTTTTTGGAGAATTAGAAATCATCATTCGCGAGAATCATCATCTTCGAGCGAGAAAGAGTTTCAGACTTTAACTGAATAAAGCAGGCTGCATTTCAGAGTCATGGCGATTCCTTCAAACATCTTGCAGGAAGAACAAGCTCTTCAAATTTGGTTTGAAGAGTCGAAATTTTCCATGTCGTTGCATCTTGGAAAGAGCTTACAGACGGCCTTAAGATTGATTATTTCCATAATCATAGAACCTAAAGATGCAGCTACTGGACATAGGCCTCCATCAAGCGTCATCGTGTCATCTGTTCTTACATCACTCGCATGTAGCGGATCAAATTCCAATGATCTTCACCAGTTCGAACTCGTAGGAACAAATACATTAAAAAAAACTTGGGTACATATCGGCCATTGAGTTTCCAAGCAACAAAAACTAATTTAGACGAAGCTGCATTTACAGCGTTATTAAAATCACTTCACATATTCAGCATCACACCTAAATTGTCCGACTCCAGACAAACAGAGGTAAATATCATTCCTTCATGACAGTGAACATTCCACCGCAGATAACTCTAACTGATGGTGACGTCAGCTGATAGGTCTTTGACCTCCGCCTAACCGCAAGCCCAAATAACAGAGGGCACTAAATCACCATGTTTTATGTACAAACTTTACGCATAAAAGACACTTTATCAAGCTGAACTTTACTCAATAACTCGGCATCAATATGGTCCTAGAGATATTTGGAGTGGATATTTTTTAGTTAGTGCCTAAAACTATAACCCTGTTTCTTATGGATTGTCTGCTGTTTAAGTCACGAAAATATGAACTAACAAATCAAGAAAATACGAGGAATATTTTTCAACAATAAAGAACAGTTCAGACAGCTGCCAGACAGCTAGTGCCTGAAACTGATTTACAACTGAATCTACTTTTTTTAACTATCATACAACGCCGTCTAGTCCCAAGCTAAGCAGAGCTTGTGTTATGAGTACTGATAAACATAATAACATGAGAGACAACTGACAAGCATATTTTCATATATCTAATTACATGAATAAATAGATAAATTACACCCAGACACAGAACAAATGATCATGCTCATCACACAAACATTTCTCCTGGGTGGGAATCGAACCCACGCATAGCAGCCAGAGCCACTAGACCAACAGGCCAGTCAAAACCTTACGTTGACTGTCTGATCGTTATTGACCCAAATAGCAAGGTTTTACTGTGCCTCAATGATCGCTCTAAGCTAAGAAGTCAGCTTCATCTATTAGATCATGTTGGAAGACGTGAGGTGATTCCCGGCTACCGCAGGCGCGGACACCACGTAGTGTTCCACGCACGCCCGACAGAGATGTCACGAACATGGACGAGGTCTTTTATGACTGAAACTGTGAGATTGGCGAAAGAGACAGTGGTCCTGGAACACAAAGGGCACAAGTGGCCTTTAATCAGAAAATTCTGACACTCCATCTCGCTCCACCCAGAGCGAGAGAGGATACCTATTTAATGAGTTCCAAAATCAATAAAAATATATAAAAATTTTAGTGTTGCTACCATTAAAACTTTTCAGGGAATTCAGTATAAATAATTATCCTTCCTAACCAAGAGCAGTGGTGGCCGAATGGTAATGGCTCCGACTTACGAGTTGTAAGCCGCGGGTTCGAACCCAGTCTGGTACTTTGTATAATTTATTTATCATAACGTAAAAGCATAAAAACCATATCTACCATATAAAAGACGGTCATAATTAGTATATCTACATCATCATCGCTTCAGCCGAAAGACGTCCACTATTGGACACAGGCCTCCTGTCCCGCTAGCATCTATACTTAAATCAAATTAATAAATACGCATTATGCACTACAGAAGCCCCAACAGCATCCAACAAGAACGAAAGTCCTCACGTACCAGCCGCCGTTAATCCGACCCCGACTACCAGCCACGGTAGACGCGGGCTTACGGACATCGAGCAATGGTCGTCTGGCCGTCCGGTAATCAACCGGACCGAGCCCAGTCGTCAACAGCGCGTAGTAACCCATGCGCTCCCCAAAGAGGTATCAGCACCCGTAGGGGCCCGGTCGGGCCGATGCCTGCTAGCTAGGACTGCGGGAAATTTCTAAAAAGGAAACCCCTAGGAAGTCCTAGAACGCAAAGGGCAACTGAAGGACACAGGTGTGGTGTTAGTCAGTAAAGGTCTGAGACGCCCTCTCGTTCCACACAGAGCCGAAGTCATGAGATGATTTCCATCCTTAAAAAAAGCAAGTTTATTAATTCGAGATTTAATACCAACAATGTCATCAAATATCAAAACAGTAACTAAAACGAAGAGTTACATTTGACCACATTGGACTATCGCGGTAAACCAAACCTAACAATTAAATCCCTCAGCTAAACTAACACCGGTGACGTTTAGTTTAACCAATGGTTTAGCAGGATCAAAATGAAACATGGTTTGATAATGCCAACAGTTCAAAAACACAGTATTTCTAAAAGGATTTGTTTTGGACTGAAATATGTGGTCTAAAAATCTACATAAATACTAGGAAGGAACTATATATAAAAATGGCAGATTTTTTTTATCTTAAATTATGGATAGATGGTAGATTTCGATTTCTGTTAAATAATTCAGCTAAGTCCAATGTTAAAGCAAAACTTCTATGTTATCATTCAGGGTTTTTACAACTATTTTTTAATCGCAACGTCTGTGAAGGATTACTGTAATCATATTTTTAACCTTATCCAATTATCCATCTTTATGTTAATTGTTGTCGTCGCTACTGCAACAACAGGAGCAGGCCTGCGGACGGCAAGCGATGAAAAAAAAATCTTTGATTTTCGAGATGCTGCTCATAGCACCGCGCGCCTGATTACCTATACAGCCCCGCTCGCCGCACTACTCGCCGCACCACTCGCCGCACCGCTCGCTGCACGACTCGCCGCACCGCTCGCAGCACCGCTTGCCGCACAGCTCGCCGCACCGCTCGCCGCTAAGACCGAATTCGTGAACAGGCCGTAAAGACCAAGCCTGACTCGACGGTGCGCTGTCATCCATGCGAGCTTAAAAAAATGTCAGCAAAATGGACGAGGCCTACTAGGGCAGCGAGATTCTTAGAAAAAGTTACCGCAGGCCTGGAATACAAAAGAAAATTGAAGGAATAAATATGGGCTTTAGTTAGTAAAAGTCCAACACTCCCTCCTTCTTCGCCTAGAGCGGAAGAAATTATTTGATGACCTTCTAATTCGAAAAAAATGGGGCCGACGCAAAACTGTTTATTTTTCCTTATTAGTCTGTCAACTGCTATTCACTTTCTTTTTTTTTTCAAATCGATTCTTATGTAACCCATCCGTTCTATACCTCTTCAAAATCTAAAACTCTAGAATAGCATAAAAGATACTTTCATCTCGGTAGTATGTTACTTTGAAGCAAAAAGCCACATGTGGGCTGGTGCTGCAAAATGCCACCTAGCAGCTTTGGACTATGGAAAAGCGTGTGAAGAGGCTAATGGATCCAGATTTGGTTAAGTCCAATGTACAAAGCCTTGAGCACAGGCGTAGGGTAGCTAGCCTTTTGGTATTTTACAGGCTGAATTTTAAAGAGTGTGCGCGGTAATTGTATGTCTAGATTTCACTACCTCATTTCTCCCATCGGACAACCCGTCGTACGGCGAGTATCCACCCTTACGATGTTGAAACCTCTACGGTCCGAACTAAGCGTTTCACCTCGTCGGTTATAACGCGTGCATCGAAAGACAATTTGCCTGCTGCGGTCTTCTCGTCCAATTATAATTTAAGTATCTTCAAGGCTAGAGTGAAGGTTAGGTTTCTAATAAACTAGTACGCCTCACCAACAACGATTGCATCACTGCTTACCACCAAGTTTGATCGCATTCAAACAAAAAAACGCCTATTTATGCGGGAGAAGCCGCTGGTAGAAGCTAGTAAATAATGTTTCTTATTAACTTACTCCTAATTCCCTACATATAGGTTACATCGTCAAACCGACTATTACATCACATTAGGGAATACGCTTAGCTAACACAAACCAAGAACAATCAAAATAAATCCTAATAGAGCCAATCACTTCTCAATCGCACGAATAAAGGAATATATGAGATTCTCGGAATCGCAAGTAATCGGACATTAATAAGTCGTCTTGTGCTTGTAAAGCGGAACTTAGGTCCCACGGTAGTCATATTGAACGTTGGAACGAGAGTCACAAAGCAAGAACACTTGCAAAAGGTATATTCAGAGTTCCTAGTGAGAGTTTGTTATACATTAAGGGCGCGATCAGTTGCACCGCCATGGTGTCCCGGTGAAATAAATCCCTAAGCTACCAAACTAGACCCCACACAGACACCAGAGTCAACACACGTCCGAGCTGGTCACACCACCAAATTGGTTGCGCAACCAAACAGACCCCAGGTGAGTAACTCTCTTTAAAGCTGTTTACATTTTGTTGGTAGCGGCGACTGGTCGCGCCGCCATGGTGTCCCGGAGAAATATAGCCCTAAGCTAACAAACTAGACACAATACAGACAATAGAGTCGCCACACGTCCAAGCTGGTCGCGCCACCAAATTGGTTGAGCAACCAAACAGACACCGGATGAGTAACTCTTTATAGAGCTGTATAAATTTTGTTGGCAGCGGCAACTGCTCACGCCGCATGGTGTCCTGAAGAAATATAACCTTAACCTTTTGAATGTCTTATGTTGCACAGTTCGACATAAGCAATTGTCTTTCTATTGTGTCTCTAATTACGGCATTCAAAGAGTTAATGCGATCTCCGATTGGCCCACTCCAAGGTCTCAACCAATCAGAGAAACAAACGGAATAAATATTTAAATAAGCTAAGGTCTTCATACTTACTGAGAGGTAGTTCAAAAGAGTTACCACGAACCTAGAACACGAAGGGCAACTATAGGAATACTATTATAATAGTTCTATTTTTATTCCTTTTCAGGTACGGAACCCTAAAAAGGTCTAAAACTTAAGATGATTACAATTTACCTAAAGATTAAGAATCCGTGGAATAACGTTAAGTGTCTTACTGGAGAGCAAACACCTTCTCATAATGCTATTTGCTCCTTTGAAGCACATCTATCTTGTCTGCAAAGCTTTTATCCATTTTTTTACCTAATAAAATAATACTCGCAGTTTTATATATTTTTTATTTTATTTTAAAGAACAAACAATTGACACTCCATTACGATGGCCTATGTAAAAAAAAAAGTGAAGCGAAGTGGCCGATACTAGTTGTTATGATAATTTCGCGCGAATGGCCGCCGCAACGCGTTGCATTCACAAGAAGCAAATTGCTTAGTAATCGCATTAGCCCACGTAATGTCGCGTAAAATACGACTATACGGTCCACGGAATTCGCTCGTTACAGTTTTCTGTCGCTGATCATCTGTGTTGATTCGTGTAAACCTTTTGAGCTACGCTCCTCTTTGGCTAACACACTAACATCCTAATGTCCTCTGTGGAGCAGATACAGTGTGACGTAATCGATGTAGCCGTCACTGTAAAGCCGATTGCGGAATAGGTTGACCTCTGGATTCTACATCTATATACTTACATGTAGGTCTTGATAAGATGGCCTCTCCATCAATATGTAATCGTCTTGCCTATACAGAGGACTGAATGGGATATTATCGTCGACCTTTTCATGTAGAAAATAGCTGTAAGGTTGATAGTGAGTTGAGACTGCTACTAAATCTGAATCGTCTTTCTTATTTGCTTGGTTTGGTATGAACTATTACCATTGGTCATCAACATCATTTCAGACATGATGATTTCTCTTAAGCAGTGGACTCCCAAGGCCTTGGTGAAGTCATCGACGGTAGTCTTGAGCTATGCTGTGTTAATGCAATTATATAAAAACAACAGCAAGGCATTAAATAATGGGTAGCTCGCCATCCGACCGTCTGGTAACCATCCAGACCGAGCCCAAGCCGTTGACAGCGCGTAGTGTTCCACGCGGGCATCAATATGTCAGCAAAACCCTAGGGGTCCAGCAGGGGCCACTCCTACTGGCGCCATAGGTTGTGCGAAAAAGAACCCCGGGGCCCTGGAACAAAGGCGTACCAGGAAAGGGTTTTAGCCAGTAAAAGTCTGACACGCCCACCCGCTCCGCCCAATAGCGGGAAAAGTCATTGGAAGATTTCCCAACTAAAAAAAAGGAAAGGTGTTATAGAGAACTGTAGTGACAATGCTAGCCAAGGCTGTGGCATTGGTTGAAAGAATCACCTCAGCCCTGGAATGCAAAGAACTACTAATAAATCACGGGTGGATTTTAGTTGATCAAAGTCTGGTGGTCTCTCTCGCTCCACCTAGAGCTGGGGGAAATTATTTAAAGATTCTAAAAAAAGGCGTCAAGAAGACCGACTAAATGTTCCGCACACGTCTGACGTACATTCAATTATACCGACAAAGGTGAATCTATTCTAATGTTTAATGCAAAAACTTTGACTTTGAAACTAAACTTAGGTTGTCACGTCCAAAATCCATTCCATCGATCCAGAAAGGGCTGTTGTATCTTTCGTTTCAAAAGAGAGAGTTTTTACCCTCGTTTCATAAAAACGTTACCTATACAATTATTTGAGTTGCTCTCGTATTTAATTTTCTGAGTGTATTTGCTGTACATATTATTTTAACCTACTTTCCACAATTTCTGGTCGTAGAGATTTTACAAAAAGAATGTAAGATGAAAGGATACAACATCTTCATATGTTGCTTTTTCATTTCATCTGTCTTTGTATAACATGACGTTCAATTTTACAAATGGAATACATACATATTTAGAGTGTAAATTACCTCTCAGAACACAACATCTTGGCACAGTCAAAAATATCCTTCAAATGAAACAATCGTCTCGAAACAAAAAGCACACAGACAAAGTCAAGAAACGTAATTGCGAGCTAACCTAACGAAACATGTATATTTGCAGACGTCTAATAAAGTGTCTAATTAATAATGATGTTCTGTATGAGTGCCTAAGTTAATTAAACTGACATGTCTCTTGTCGTCAGTCAATATGAGTATATAACTTGTGAGGCATAAAACTCGTGCGATATACGTATGTCGCACAGATTTACAATTTAGCTCCAGCGAGCTAATTGGATGCAGGTAACAATGTTTGCGCTCGTGAGCCCGCTTACTCCACGCGCCTGCTCTCCTGAATAATTTTATTGCTTCATATGCATCAAAAAATTGACTCGGCGCGATGACATCGTCGCAATTTTTTGGTATATTTTTTTTAATTGTATGCCTTTGTAATTGCTGTGGACTTTTATTTCCTGCCAGGTTTTTTGAATGATAAATATTTTAGGATCGTAAATTGGTTGCTGGGTTGCCTCCCTAGTTTGTCAAACAATGTTCAAAGAGCATTTTTATAATCTTGCGTTTTTTTATCAGGCGTTTGGGCTCACTTCACTTGCATAAAACCACATCAAAATTAAGCTTGCTAACTTGTTTTTTAAGCTATTGCGTAGCTTCTATCGCGGGCCTTGAGCGTGGAGACCGAATCCAGAAATTCCGTAACGAAAATAACCTAACACCCCCCACTCATTTGTTTTTTGAGCACGGTGACCGATAAGAAAACAAATGAGTGAACAATCAATCAAAATTCAATTCAATTCGTGAAAGTGTAACTTCAATTAATATCAAAGAAAAAAAAAACAAAGGAAAAAATACTGCATAAATAAATAAATAAATAATTATAATTGCATAAGTTGATAAAAATGCTAGCTTTACCGCGGCAGTCCCCGAGTGCCACACGTCTTTTTTTTATTTAAATTCTACTACCACATACAAAGTAAACCTGCGTTGAGCACTTGAGCAATGAAGTCGAATAAAAATGAACTTACCTTGGTTTATTTGGTAAAAACCTTTCAAGGTATGCCGCCTAAAGTAATTTCATAGCAACACGACGCCCTCAGGGGAATGACCTCAATAAGAACTATCAATAAGTGATATGGAGGAGTTTTCATTATCCTTTTGAAATGTAAATATGTAGGTACTTTTCCAGTTACTTAAGTAGAGTCTGTCTAAGAAGTCAAACGATTAGTATGGCAAAACGAAAACTGACTGACATGTCAACACTAGTTCAATAATTAAGGTTGATTAAGAGATCTTGATCATTGTTTACTTATAAAAGAACCTTATAAAAAGTATCGAATATAAGTATTTTTTAAATGATTAAATATTATACAAAATTCCCAAGTCGTTTGACTTTTTAGACAGACTAGGTATATCTAAATATGCGTGGTTTATTTTCAAGAAAACGTTGTCCCACACCTTATTGACACTATGCTCTTTTAAAGTGAGTTCGTTCACAAATATGTAAACTAATATGCACAAAACACTCAAATCCGAAACTTTTTAAAACATAATCTCAGAAGTATTTATTATTTACTCATCATGAATTTAATCTTCTATTATTCTATTACTAGAGCTTCTTATTCTTCTATTCAATTCCCTAACCTTTGACATCTATACTTTATTTTGATATTATAAATATGAAAGTAAGTCTGTCTGTTACGCTTTCATGGTTAAAGTACTGAACCAATTGTGATGAAAGGTACGAACTATACCTACTTGACCTTCAAGGGAAAACAGAGGCTACTTTTTATCTGGCTTCGACTTCGTATCCACAATAACCAACATTTACACGGTTGACGCCACTAAAAGAAGCTATTTCTTTATATTTCACTAGGTTTTACCCACGGCTTTGCCTGCGTAAATAAAATATAACCTATGTCACTCAGGACTAAAACAGATTTCTAACAGTGAAAATTAAAGCAATCGGACCAGTACATTCAGATATGACCCCCTACAAACAAAAACACAAACTTAACCTCTTTATAATATTAGTGTAGATGTAGATGTGAAAGTAAGTCTGTCTGTCTGTTACGCTTTCACGGTTAAAATGCTGAATCAATTTTGATGAAATTTGGTGCGGACTGAGCTTGAACTCCAAGGGAGGACAGAGGCTACTTTTTATCTGGCTTCGACTTCGTATCCACAATAAATGACATTCACACAAAAGAAGTCGCTGAGAGAAGCTAATTCTTTATATTTCATTGTTATCTCAACTCAAAAGTCTGTGGTAGATAATCTAAATCCAACTAGAGTAATATTAGTAGCTCCAAATTGAATTGAAGCCAAGCAGCAAATTATCCAGACAACTGACAGGCAGACGGATTAGCTAGGTCATACGTTCCTAACGCGCTACCGTCGTTGTAGAGTGCACACAGACGCAATGTGGGCACTTTGATGGAAATTGCTGACAAAAACATTTTCTGACGGCGCGGCGGGGATTATTTCGAAAATAGAAACTCATAATGTCGTCTTAAATTCTAATGTAAAGATATTTTGTTAAAATTATATGAATACGTTATAGTTTGGGTTTGTAGTTATATGGGCAAAATCATGACGGTGTTTTATTTTGATGTTTTTGGGGAAATATTAAATAATATCTCCTTCTCTCTAGAGAAGAAGCCTCAGAGTTTCTCTGTCTATAACCCTCCAGTGTTCTTTCTGTTGCTCTTTGCATTGTAAGGGCGCGAAGACAACCGCAGCCCTGATAGGCATCGTCCCTAGCAGTCCCCATCACTCATGCTGACAGCTCTTTAAGGTGCACGTGGAACTAAACGTGCTATCAACACAGGCTTGGCTGTGTGTTTAAACCTGAATTTAATTGCACTTATATCATTTCAAAAACATATATGTACGTGTAAAAAAAACACATTGCCTATTGTAGAAAGTTTATATTAATAGAAGACTGTGATATCGAAGAAGATCGCATGAAAAAATAACTTTTATTAGCTTCCGGACTTGTTAGACAAATATTCCACGGGATTTAGAATAGGTTTTGGATTTGATGGATAAAAGAATCAGAATGTTTTTTGAGTGATTGATTTTTGGATGTGAATGTAATCGCATTAAAAATAGAAATGTAAAATATTAAAACAACGTGCTCCGATCTTAATATCTTTTTGAACAACATATCCCGGGAACTGTCAGGCACAGTTCAAGCCAAGCTTCAGTTCAGCCAAGTTCTGACAGTAGGTACTATCGACGACACTTCCGCCTAACCACCGTTAAGTTAATTTTTGCTTGCACTCGAAACGATAACATCAAAGGGTTTGTTTTGGCGCCGTGCCGCAGGATTCAAGCGAAATTTTTTAAAGTGATCATTTAGATATGACCGCAATGGTACCTATGAAATATTTCCAATAGTTACTTTGTCTGCATCCATAGGTCAGATTGAACACTGTGCAACGCGAAGAGGTAATTTCATTGAAGGATTCGACCGCCGACGACATGTTAATGAAGTTAGCCCGCAAATATACCCGTGTAAACAGGTAAGCTTTTGCTCGCAAAGAAATTAGTTGCGAGCTTATGACATTAGAGCTTTTTAGAATTTCAAACCAGATCGGGGCATGTTCACAACGCGTGCTAGTCCAGTTTACAAGGATTTTTCTTTGTTTGCAAGCTCTCATTGTAGTATTCGCTTTTGTAGTGTTGCTCTGATGTTGGTTCGGCACGTAGGTAGCTAACACTACTTCTTTAGCAAACAAAATACAATTTTTTGTTAGTCTTTTGGGTTTTATTATAACCAGTCCGTATTTTTAGATTGTTTTAATAAGAAATATTATCTTAATAAACTAGTGAGTCTCACCATCAAAGATTGCATCGCTGCTTACCATCAGGTGGGATCGCAGTCAAGCACTAATTTATAACAATTAAAAAAAAAAATGCGCTATATTTATTTATTGGTATCGAAAAAAATTTAATTAAAAAAATGTTATTCTGAAATTACAAAGACACTCTTCAATTTATTTTATTTATATGTGCACATGTAAATAGTACGAGTATATAAATCTAAATAATAAATATTTACGTTCACTAATAGAACTTAAACTAGGTACCAAATCCTGCTTGGTTTGTGTTCTTTAATCATGTGAAACTTAAAGAATAATGACAAAAAGTTAAGCTAGATAGTGAAAAATATTACATAATATTCATCGTCCAAAGTTGAGCGGGAGCATATATTTATCTCGAGGCACAGTACGGCAGGCTACAGCTCAATTTAGTAAGCAGCACTTGGTAAAAAACATAAATCTTAAAACTTCATTACTTGCTTCGCCCACAAGTTGGTTTTTCTTCCAACAAGGCGTTGATGTTTACGATTTAAAAGGTTTTCGACGTAAAATATGACTGTTGCCGACACTTCGCCGCCTTCGCCTAATGGTTGAGGTGTCAGGTAAGGGAAATGCTGGCTGTAGGTTCGATGACACGATCGGTAAATATGAAAATGAAAAAGTTTCTCTCTTATTACGAGTTTGAAGAGGGAGCATCGCACTTTTGTATGTACTGTAGATGTGCTTCTGTAGGAACTGTATTAAATGTGAGTAAGCATTTCTACTTGCTACTTTTTTTTACATAAAGTAACATTTAGATACGTCGCGTGTTTACTGTTGGTATGTCCATACCTGGTATGTTACTTAGGTTATATTTAAAAAAATATTCAATGAGTAATTTTTGATGTCTAAAAAAAATTTGTGAAATAATTGCGTCTGCTTTAAACATAATCATATTTACCTATCTATATTTGAACTAGCGGTACCGGCAGATGTTGTCCTGTCCGAAAGAGCCTGGTTGAAATACTTATTTATTTATTAATTTAAAACTTTATGCACAAAAAACTGTACAAAGGCGGACTTAATGCCTTAGGCATTATCTGCCAGTCGACCTTAGGGTGGTGCAGAAACATAACATGGCAGGTGCAACTTAATAAATAGACAAAACAGAAGAGAAACAAATATATACAATATTAAATACATACTTAGATACGTACATATAAATAAACAATGCCGTAGTGAAAAAACAAATCCAACACATTAGCGCGGTGATGCTTCTACCAACATCTTGCGAATATGCTCACGTGCCTTCACCTTAAAAGAAAAAAATACTTACTAGGTTCAAATGTATTTTCAAACCATTCAGGGACCCCACTTAAATATTCACAACACATTTTATGAAAATCGGTCGCCCCTTTTAAGTGGAGTTAGGTGACAAACACACAGACAGAAGAATTTTATATAAAGACATAAAATTCAATACAACTCAGTAACACGACGGCGTTACTCCGGATGCAATCGTTTAGTAAAAAATAGATTAGTTGTAACGTTTTTAATACGTATCTATTTTACTATTATTTTGTGTATGGTGTTTTGAGGTTTTAGTCACTTAAAAATGAAGAATTATTAATATTACAGAGTCGTCAAATTTTCGCACGCCAAACTCGGAACTATTAACTCTATCATTAATAGTGCGAGCTTAATAAACTAACCGGGATTTGGCTAAATGTCAAGTAAATCCGCTCCGAACTCCGAACCAATTACTGGGAAATGCCGATATCCTAAGATTATCAAAACGGTCGGGGTTTCTGATTACCGGTTATGACAATCTTAGGTATATACGTGTGATACATTGAGAACTTAAAGTCTCCTCAGACAGATGCGTCGATTGCGACAACGGTTTGACGATCATCATCCTTTCAGCCGAGGGACGTCCATGCCCAAAGACATGGGCCTCACCCAAGTGTCGCCACAACTAATTATCCTGTGCGTTTCACATCCGCCGCATTTCCACGACTCTCACCAAATCATCGACCTTCACCTTGGGGGATGCCTCCCAACGCTGCATTTTCTGATGCGCGGTCGCCACTCTAGACCCTGTCGGCCCCATCGACCATTCGGTCGGTTCGGTCTGAGGATACTTTTTTTTTTAATGATTTAAGAGGACTACAGCACATAAAACAAAGTCACTCTCGGACTGCATACAAAAAGAAAGAGATGCGCAAAAACACAATGCTTGCAAATGCAAAGCATATTTAACGATTTACTAAATCTACAGATTTGAATATAAAATGAAACGTTCTAACGGTAAAATTTTTGCTTGTGGAATAATCTAGCAAACAATACGAATAATTGCATATATATTAGTCCAGTTTTTAATCGATAAAAGTATTTTTAAAGGCATCTTCGTACTTTCTTTCTACCATATTAAAATAGCCTTATTACGTTTCTCAAGGAGTTGTCAGCAACAGTAGGGGCCCAGCTGGGTCGAAGTCTACGGGGGCCAGGGTTAGTTTTGAAAGATAGCTCGAGCCCCGCTATGAAGGCTTAAAGGAACGGGGTGGGTTTTTAGTCAGTAAGAGTCTGACACTATCTCCCGCTCAAGCCTCTAGCCCAAAAGCAGGGGTTGTCTTTGATGATTTTCCCACCATAAAAGAGCCTTATTATGTTTTGAATACAATAACTTTGTAGCATTTATCCCAAAGAATAAAATATATTTTTCTGATTCAGTTTACTGCAGTGGATCATATAGTATTGTGCATTTAAAACTCGTGATGAGCTCCTGTAGTCCACTTAATATTACTTTACTGATAAAACAAATTACTATGATAGAGTGACCTACACTACGCACACGTGTACTACACACGCCGATCTGTGCACGTCGATCTCAATACATTTTATCATCATCGTCGGCCTTTTTAATGTTCCCACTGCTAGGACTCAGACCTCCTCTCTAGGTGAGGGAATGGGCGGTAATCCACCACGCGGGCCCAGTGCAGGTTGGTGAATGTCACATGTCGTCGAATTTTTGGTTCTAGGACATGCCGGTTTCCTCACTATGTTTTCCTTCACCGTTTTGAGAGCAGTGGTTAATTAAATAAATTACACAAAGTAATGCGCCTGACAGGGTTTGAACCCGCGACCTACAACTCGTAAGTCGGAACCATTACCACTCGGCCACCACTGTTCTCTATACATTTTATTTATTTATTTAACAATTCATGTGTGTGTGTGTGTGTTTGTGTGTATTTATATGGAAACTATATTATAGAGCTACACTAGATCCACGCCACGCGACGTCGTTCTACGTACAAATCAGGCGTGTTACACGTGTGCTTTGGCCTAATGTCGTTCTAGCTTTATCATACCGTAGTCGCGCTTTCTCGTCACATATCTCAGTGACAACCTTTACGTGTAGAACTATTGAAGACAAAGCTGATTTATTCACATAGGTCCACAAACGAAAATCATCTCTAAGTAGTCTCTCTAAATTTTCGGGCTTGCGGACGACGAACAATAGGTAGCTCACCGTCCAGCCTTCCAGTAACCATCCGGACCGGCTGAAGCTCCAACAGCGCGCAGTGGACCATGTGCATCTCAAAGAGAGGTCAGCCAAACCGCAGGAGTCCAGCAGGGCCGAAGCCTACTAAGGCCATGGGTCGACTTTTAAAAAAGTGCCCCGTGGTCCTAAAAAGCAGAAGTTAACTGAAGGAATATAGATGAGGTTTTCCTCCCGTTCCACTCTAGTACGGG
Source organism: Mythimna albipuncta (assembly GCA_929112965.1). NCBI lineage: Eukaryota > Metazoa > Arthropoda > Insecta > Lepidoptera > Noctuidae > Mythimna > Mythimna albipuncta. Next base: position 9,801,198 of record OV815973.1, read on the forward strand.
AAAAGTCTTTAGATGATTTGCCACCTTAAAGAAAAGTAGTCTCTAAATTTTGCGTAGAATTTATTGAGAGCTACTACCAAATAAATACACGTTTAGTCTCAATATGTTACCTACAAAATATTTTTCGCAAAATTTCACTAATACTGTACGGAAATTCATTAAATAAGTTGAAGTATAGAATGCATAATTCAATTTGTTCAGGAGCGTATAAATTTCTATTGAACACAGCAAAAAGTTAGTTATGCAAATTATTACCAGAAAGCTGCCAGGCTGGGTTGAATAGTGCTTCAAACTTCTAGCCCTAAATTTTCATGGTTTTAGCTAAGCTAAGCTAAATATTATAGTATCACCTTTTATTAAATTATATTCAGTTTATTTAAAAAAATATTAATTATATATTTAACTTAACTTTTACTCGTGACTTCGTTCACATAGAAGTCGAAAATGGTTCTAATAGGACTTTCTACCCCTTCTAACTCCATTATGGGATGAATTTTTGACTGGCCTGTTGGTCTAGTGGTTAGTGGCCCTGACTGCTATGCCGGAGGTCGTGAGTTCGATTTCCACCCAGGACAAATGTTTGTGTGTTGAGCACGATCATTTGTTCTGTGTCTGGGTGTAACTTATCTATAATGCCTATGTAATATTATATTTATTTAGAAATATATAAATATGTATGTTATTGTATGTATTTAGAAATATATAAATATGTCTATCAGTTGCCTAGGACTCATAACACAAGCTCTGTTTAGCTTGGGACTAGACGACGTTGTGTAATGGTTGTGGAATATTTTTATTATTGTTTATTTCAATAAAACGCTACCCTCGTCTTCCATAAATTCTGTTAAAAATTGTTCATGCAAAATTTAAAGAAGATTGGACCAAGGAATCACGTTCTCCCATAAAAACTCTGCCCACCTTTTTCACCCCCATTAGGGGTAGAATTTTGAATAATCCTTTCTTATTAGATGGCTACGTCATATAAAGAACACACCTTCCAAGTTTCAAGTCTTTACGATCAGCGGTTTAAGCTGTGCGCTGATCCGTCAGCCATTCAAGACCAAGCATTTTATAAATATAGATTACGTAAATATTAAATAACTACGAATATTTATGACCTAACTACGCATCTGGACGGTATCCAGTCTGTTCTCCTTTAAGGTAAAGGCACGTGAACACATTCTCAAAAAGTTAGTAGAATCATCACAGTGTTGATTTTTTGGATTCGTTTTTCACAAAAACATTTTTTTATTTTTATTTGTATGTATTTATCTAAGTGTTTATGTATTAGTTACTATATTATCTACTGTTCTGTTTGTCCGTTTACCTTTGAGTTCCCCAACGAAGTTCCGTTTATTCACCACCATAAGGTCGACTGGTTGAAAATGCCTAAGATCTCCTTTATTCAGTGTTTCTTTCTAGTGCATAGATTTTTAATTAAATAAACACGTATAAGAATACATATACAAAAACGAGCAGAGAGTATCTTGAGTAAATAGATATTCAAGTATTTTTTCCAAAGCGTCGGTATCACCACATATCTCAACTCAAATTTTTCTAGTTTAGGAACATTAAATTATTGATCAAATGTAAATATATATTAATTAGATTTAATTAAAAAAAGATATAATAAGACAAATTAAAACACTTAACTAATTAAAACTATACCTACCTATATACACAATTACACAATAACTCTTTTAGTAAATAAAAATACAAGTTCTTTCATTTGAAAAGAGCACACACAGCTTATACATACTTTGTGTACATACAGCTTATTATATAACTGGCAAATTATGCATTTGCCAGGAGCCTCAATTAATAATACCTTCACATCAGTTCTTATAAAATTTATACACACTAGTTAGTTGCTTTTAAAATATTATTTGTCAAACTTTTTTAAAACGGCATCCCATTTATTTCAATTTCAAAATATAAAAACCAGATATAAAATTTTGCTGTCAAAAAGCAGCGGCTAGATAAATTCCTGATTCTCCAACAAAGCTGTATAAAATATCGTTATTTGTTCGTTGATTGAACTATAAACGTGCATAAATGTGAAATAACGTTATACAGGCAAGATAATTTTGATAATTATCAGTTTACAACAGGCGTTGTGCTAAGCAATTAGCCACAGGCGCGCCGCTGGCTGGGACCGGACTGTTCCCTACGTGCGGTCCCACAAACGCCGAGTTTACAACACTGCTTGCAACTTTAAACGCGGCCTTTCAACATTCCCTTTGTATATTTTACCAAATTCACTTTTGTTTTACTGAATGGGTATGAATTCAGCGAAACACGATGTAATACGAGTGTTTACATTGTAGTTTGTAAACCGCTTACGGCGGCCGGCTGGACCCATTATTCGCTGTTAGTCCACTTAACTGCAATCTGTTTTCAAATGCTTTTGTTTGTGAACTGTCGCAAAGGTAAACTGAATATGGCGTTATCCTTTACTACATGTGATATAATCATAAGTATAGCATAAATCAGCCCTTTTTGCACTTCATTTTTGGGGGGGTTGCCGTAATTGCCACGCTTGGTAGGCGGGTTAGCGATCGCATTGTGGTTGTTGAAATCCACAGAGAATGCTACTGCCCATTCTCTGGCATGTCCCTTAGTTGCCTCTTACGACACCCACGGGATCAGATGGGATGGTGCCATTCTCTTACGACACACAAAGGACCTGTCATTATGGCGACACTTGGGGAGGCCTATGTCTAACAATGGACGTCTTTCGGCTGAAATGATGATGGTGATGATGAAGTCTGTCTTATAGTGTAGCCCACTGCTGGGGCTTAGGCCTACCCTCTAAGACAAGGTATGGGCTGTATACAACGTGGGCCCAGTTCGGATTGATGGGTGATTTTTTTAATGGTGGGGACAATCATCCAATGACAACTCCCGCTCTTGGGCGGAGTGGGAGATAGTGTCAGACTCTTACTGATTAAAAAACCTACCCCGTTCCTTCAGGCCTTCATACCGGGGCTTGAGTTCCCTTTCGGATAACCCTGGCCCCAATAGGCTTCGACCCGGCTGGGCCCCTGCTGTTGCTGAAAAGTCTTTGAGGCGCGGGGAACAGTGCGCGCCATCGACGACTTCGGCTTGGTACCGGCAGTTACCGGACAGTCGGACAGCGAGCTACACATTGCTCACTGTCCGCAAGCCCGCGCCTACGGTGGCTGGAAATCGGGATCGGAATCCCGGCGGCGGCGAGAGTACCGTTGCCTGATGCAGTCGGCCTGCTCCTTTGCGAGCATTACTGCGTCGCAGAAGTCGGCGACCGCCTGCCACTCCTCCTCGCTCCGGACCATGGCCTCAACCAAGGCCCGGCGCGAGAGGTCTCCGCCACCGATCGCCCCCCACGAGGGCACGGCGATGCTCCGCCCAAGGGATTGGTCGGTGTCACATGTGTCCGCATTTTTGGTTCTAGGACATGCTGGTTTCCACACAATGTTTCGAGAGCAGCTGTAATTCCAATTAATTACACAAAGTAAAGCGCCTGCCCATAAGTCGGAGTCGTTGCCTAGTCGGAAATTTTACTCGTATTTATATAAATATATATTCCACTACTATACTATCACACAACGCCGTCTAGTCCCACGCTGAGCAGAGCTTGTATTGTGAGTACTAGACAGCTGATAAACATACTTATATATTTCTAAATACATACCTAAATATTCTAGATGAATAACACCCAGACATAGAATAAATGATCGTGCTCATCACACAAACATTCGTCCTGGGTGGGAATCGAACCCACGACCAACAGGCCTGTCAAATATTTTAATAACGAAATTGTTGGCAATAATGACTTTATGAATTACAACTAGCTTTGTTGAAATCATAAAACCACTCACTATAAACAATATATAAAATTAAACAACAGACATGATATATTTAAAACCTCAATGAAATTGCTATAATTAATTAGAGAATTTTGAGACACAAAATTGTGTATATCGTTTGAACAAATAATTAAATTATTATGTTTACAAGGATGGTTTACAAGAGTATTTTACCACATAATTAACATTAAAATATATCTGCCTATAATTCATGGAGTATATACTTCTTACTTAATACTTTTAATTATTGTTATAGACCATTTACATATTTATTAATTCATTAAACCCCAAGTGAACGCCGGCGTACGCGCACCTATTGTCTTTCTATTGTGTCTGGAATTTCCACAATTGAAAGCGTTTTCCCAACTAGCTTCGAGTCAAAGTAAAAGTCAAAGTCAAAAACATTTATTTCAAACAGACCATTTGCAGGCACTTTTGAATAGTCAAAATGTCGGTCAGTCCAAGAAAAGTTAAGCTAAATTGCACGTTCCAAAGCGTAGGTCTCTATGAAGAAGAACGTGCAAGAGTCGCCTACCACTATTACTGATTGCGACTGAATACATTGCTGGTCTGTGTTTTACATGGAGCGACTGCCTACCAGACCTCCACATCCAGTTACTGGGGAACACGAGCTTTCCGTGGTACGGGGTATCAGTAATGTCCTAGATGTAATTTAAAACCTCATTTAAATTGAAAAATTCACAATTCCACTGTCGGCTTGTAATGTACTCAAAAGACTGGTGGCATTACCATGCCACCTATCCCTATACCTACCTACCTATACATACCTATATGTGGTATGGCTTACAAAAACACAAACAAGTAATATGTAACTACCAATTTTTAGAAAATATTAAAGAAATATTTCAACTTAACCTAACGTATTCACGTTTTGAAGGCAAACTATTGAAGGTCAACCAAGCCAATTCAGCCACTCGCCACTCGCCAATACACAAAGCCAGTACAAAGTTTCGTGGATTTCCTTCAATTTTTTGTTGAGTTTCCTTGCATGATTTATTGTACTCCACCTTTTGCCGGCGGCGACCTGAGGGCGGAAATCGAAACCGGTATTCCATTTTGTAAGAATCGTATTCTTCAGGTATATGAAAACTGATGGTTCAAAGTAGGGTTACGCAGCTTTAGTTACTTTTAGACCGTCATTTTGAATAAAGAAGTCTATAGTATTATTATATTCTTTGTTATAAAGTATGAAACTATACCCATGAGACCTTTCCGTCATCGTGCCATTCACAGAACGAAGCAGGACCGGTCCAATTTAATGAGCATGCATAGGCGGATACGAAACGGTGAGCTTACGGTTTGTATGCATTGTAGTCTATGTCCTGTTTCTTTTCGAGTGTTTTTCCTTTATTTAATTACTCTCTGCACTTATATCTCGATGACCGGGTATCTGACCGGTACAATGTAGCGCGGAGACTTCTTTATGGAAACAAAGGCTCTTTCACTATCATTTGACCGGTAAATATACAAAAGGGAAATATAAAGTTCTCAATAGAACTGCCAAATACAGTAGGCACAACGGATCTTGAACGCTCGGCGTCAGAGTAGGAATCGCTCTGCGCATTCCATACATTGGCAAGCCAATCGTCTTCGTTGTTAGATACATGCAGCAACGCAGGGAACGAATGAGGAGTGACGTCTCTGACGCGATGGCGCTGCAAGCCAATCACTGACACTCCCGCCCCCGCGTCTCACTTCGCACTACTAAAGAGACCGAATATTTGACTTCTGCGCAACCGCTCAAGATCTGTTGTGCCAACTGTACTAGGTATGCTAGAGCCAACTGAGAAACAAGCTAAGAAGATCTTCGACAGTGATGCACTCGTCGAGTCAAAACAACTCGACTCAGAGTTGCTAGCCTTTCGGTTTTCTATCGCTTACATTTCGGAGAGCGTGCATCAGATATGCTCACTTAATTCCACTAAGTTCGTTCCATCATCAGATCTACCCCACCAGTACATGTTGGACAATCTACCCACAAGTACAACCTACAAAACTGTTTTGTGATCACATTTATTGTGCCTACAACTAAGGACTGGAATTCCCTGCCGGAGTCTACGTTTTCTGATAGCTACAACCTATGGGTCTTTAAGTCAACAATCAAAAGATTACGACCCAGACCATGACGTTTAAAGTAAGATTGTTTTAATCTTGTTTTAGTGTGGGCAAGAGACAGAACAATACAGGTTGTCCAGCGCTATCTCTTACCCACACTGAAACAAAATTAAAACAATCTTACTTTGAACGTTATGGTAACCCCTAGGCAAGCGTGCTCCATCGTCAACCACACCATCGCTTACCTACTATCACTATTTTTTAATTGTGGGCAAAAATCATTCAGATGACATCCCGCGCCCATGGGCGGAGCGGGAGATAGCGTCACACTTTTACTGACTAAAAGACCCACCCCGTTCCTTCGGTGTCTTTCCATCCATTCTGCTTCTGAAAGGGGTGATCCATCCTTTCAGAAGCAGACTCTTGGCCCCAGTAGACCTACTATCAAGTAAGATAGATAATAAAAAAAAAACAAAATCATACTTTCATCTTAGATATGATCACTTAATCATAATTTCAAATTCAAATCACAAGCACAATAAAATAGATAAGACCTTCACATCAATAATTTATCTTTCGTATTTATATCTTCGCGAAAAAATATACTTCAACTGAACCTCATTGTTCTAGATCAAACTGTCGATTTAGGTTACCCTCTTTTATATTGAATTGGGTTACTATTCAATTTACGCCCAGTGGCGTAGTAACACAAAACCTAGATCTACGTCGATGATAATATTGACATCTGAAAATAACGGAACCGACAACAGACACCTTAAACAAAGAAACTAAATAATGTTTTAACGAAACGTCTACGTAAGCCTTTTTTTGAGGAAGATATTTCATTTATTGAAAAAAATAGACAGAAATGTTTAAAAGGCGAAAGAGGAGGCCTTAATCCAGCAGTGGGACACACAAAAGGCTATTAAAAAAAGGAAGTAATTCAGACTTCTTGAGGAGCAGAGGTTTCCGAATGTTACAGCCTCGACTTACGAGTTGTAGATGTTTCAAACCCAGCCAGGCGCATTACTTTGTGTAATTTATTTCATCACCACTGCTCTCAAATTGGTGAAGGGAAACATCATAAGGAAACGCCGGTTCTGTCCTAAAACAAAATATTCGAAGACATGTGATATCCACCAACCCGCACTGGGTCCGGGTAGATTACGGCCCATTCCCGCTCCTAGAGAGGAGGCCTGAGTCCCAGCAGTGCAAACATTAAAAGGCTGATTATGCTAACTGACTTCTCGCGCTCTCAAATGGAGCGAGACTTATAAGACTTTTGCTGAGTAAAACACACCTTGCTCTTTCATTAGCCGTTTGCGTTTTAAGGCCAGAGTAAAGACTAAACAAGTCTAGTCTCTAGTTAAGTTAAGAAGAGCAGCATAATTAAATGATAAGTCTAGTGCGGTAAACAGGGATTACCCGACAAAGGTGTAAACTGTCACGTAGGCTATGTACGTCAGCGCTATCGTATACCGTGTGAACGTTATCTTAGACGTGATTTACAGCCTTGCAGAATTTAATTAGGGCTGCCGACGCCCAGGGACACGTATGATGAGCTAGGATATTTTCTACGTAAGTTTTTGTTAGAAACAAAAGGGTTTTGTTGACTTTTACAATGAATTTTCTTGTTAAATAGAATTAGCTGATTTAATTGCGGACACAATGACCTAGAGGGTAATCAATTAGCTCGATGCGGGTATGTTGAAAAAGTTACTGTGGTCCTTGAATTCAAAAGACAAAGTGAAGGTACACAGGTGAGTTTTGTCAGTAAAATTCTGACACGAAGAAGGAGAGAGGCTGATGATTTCACACCTCAAAAAAAAACATGTCAGAGCTCAGTTGGAACAATACAATGTTATCTGGCTCCATCAAAATATCTCTGCCAACAGTGCCAACCCCTTTGATAGAATCCCTTCGATATAATAAAAGCTTGATGTTATGTTGTGTGAAAAATAACAATGTAGGATTGTAAAAAGGATGATAAATTGTTCGCGATAAATCTTTATAGGTCCCAGCTCGTCATTTTAGCGTTACAGGCTTTACACCGAAATACTCATGAGAAAAAATCATTCACAAAATGTACTTTGTATATCGATAGCTATATCTATCAAACTAACGGATTTGATAAAAATAATCTTTAGTTTTATTTTTGACTAGTATCTCTGAAAAATATATGTCCTTTTATTGGTATTCAATCCTTACAGTGAATGACATTTGATTATTTCATCGTTTTAAATGATAAATGTTTAAAATGGCGCCCAACTGAGACTACTCGAAAACGACGCCGACATGATTCAAAATTCAACATCTTGTTTGTGCTCGTAATAAAATATTACATACATAAAACGTATAAAGGGGAACCTTACACTGAAAGTAAGTGTAGAATAATTTAAAAAAAAAACGTTTTTTTGAAGCCTAAGGCAATTTAAGAATAGTCAGATTTAATGTACTCGTACATTACGTGTAATATTGATCCCACTTGGGCGCCAGTTAGCATATTGGCGCCCAACTATTACCATGGTGAATAGATAAAAGTATTAAAGCCCCTAAGACCTTACTTTTTTCATTCAGTAATAAAATATACTATGTCATGAGATAAATAGTGTTATTATGTACTATTAAAGTACTTTTTCTAGTATATGTATTGATCATATTTCTAGAATACACAAACTTTGAGAAGGGACAGACAGCAAATAAAAAATATCGTTGGTATGCTTTATGCATATTGGCTGTTGAAATATTACACTTATTGCTTTTTTCTCACAAAAGAACTCTTATTATGATTCAAAATAAAGGACATTGTCCTTGCCTCATACTACGGCATCATGTCTGGACTTCAAGAACACTTTGGAATTTCAGTTTATTGGATGAATGTTTTGAGAATTACTTACAAATACTTGAACAGAGTTTATTAAGCTAAATAAAATTGATTTTAAATTAATTCCAACAAACCTATTTTACAAGCAATTTAATTTTAGAAGCACCCACATACTACATATTAAATACGTCAGCCCTATGAATAATGAATAATGTGGACAGAACCTAATCACAGTACTGTATAAATCTTATGAATATCACATAATTTGCTTTGTTATGTTCCAAATTAATATTGTTAATAATCCGATGCGGTGACGTCACAAAATTTATGATCGTATAATGTTATCTCCACAAACAGATGTTTAACTAGTCTGTCTAGGTAAGCACTGATTCTGATGTGAATTATGTCACACATAATATTGTAGACGTATAAATTCGTGAAGCTAGTGATCAAGAACTAAATATATTTACAGACAATTCTACATCATTCAATTAAGACATTCCATACCTTGATATACAGCATATAAACTATACGGTGTACTCAGACCGAAGTTTATTCGTTTCTTAATTACCAAATAAAACGAGCATCGCAAAAACATCTCATCCTAAAACATACCAGCACAGAAACTCTGACAAGAACCATTTAGTACTAGTGAAATACCTAATAGCAGCTCTGTTACCAAGACGAATGAGCCTCGTTTGTTCCGGTTTGCTCCCATTAACCCAGCCTTTAAGACACAGGGTCACCGGCCGTCTCGAAAACTAATCCGTACTGCTGTTAATACCAATAAGTCGTGTCTCGAAATTTATCGGGGTCAAAATATAGAGCCAGAATACTTTATAGGACTTTCGGATAAGTTCGGGCTATTCATAAAGATGCGCAGATGTCCTATATAAATATTGTCGGCAGTTTCTATTGTTGGATCGAAGATGGCTTTCAAAGTAAACAGCTAAGTTTCGGTTTTGTGGTTCTGATTGACATGCTTATTGAGATACTCGTATATTAGTTCTGTATGTCTGAAGTAACTCTATTATATACATACAGAGCCAATGTATCTAATGTAAGAATATGGGATAGCTTCATATTTAACCAAACAATTAAACAATAACTGTGAATCTAATAAGATAGTAAAATCAAGAGGCTCGTTGATGTACGAGCTTGCTGCAATAAGTAGCATTAGTCTTAACAGCCACGATTTCGACCTACACGCTCATATATCTTCCTTCTACCGTAATTTTCGCTTTACGTGGAATACACTAAAGGCCGGTCTGAAATTCGAACCCGACCCGTGAGCCCTTGCCAAATAATTTAAGCTTTTGGACCCTCAAAACATTAACAGCTCGAAGATACCATTAAACATACCTAATACTCAGGTACCGACTCAATTTCAAGTTGACTTACTCACTTTGACTTTTCTTTCTTTTGAAGTGGATCGCGGTTTATTTGAAATCTGAGTCTCAACAGAGCTAAAGAAAACCTTCTAGACTTTCAAGTCATCTAAGACGTATGCCCCATTCTTTAAGGATAGATGGTTCTCAAGGGACTTAAAACTTCTCGTCTGTACTTCAAATTCTTCAAAAACTTTATACCTGGATAGAACCGAAAAACATTATTTCCAGTAGGTAAGTTCAAGTTCAACAATTACTTTAATAGACTGAGAGTTTTGTTTTGTAAATTAATCTTCATTTTACAATATTTACGTTCTCATCAGAAAGACGCCAGTCTTTTGGGCACATTACCAGTCGACAGCGATGTGGAAGAGTTTTTGAGGCCATATTTTTGTTAGCGTATTTTTTAGCGTTGGGTTTTATTTTTTATTTATTTTTTAATTTACTGTAATTATAATTATGAAGTTGTTTATAAGTGTAGATAATTAATTAATTTATAATAGTGTCTACAGATTAAACTAAAAATAAAATTTAAAAAAAAAGAAAGACCAGAAACTTATTTAAACGCAGTTTAAATGATGGAATATGTAAGTAATCTACCTATTTATTTATTTTTTAACTTCATGTATAGTATTGGTACATAGGCGGACTTAATAAAACAGTCAACCTTCGGGTTAAAAAAGGCAACGTTGTGGTATGTTTGCACAATAAACAAATAACATATAGGTACTTGACATACCTATCTACCACCCGTGATTATAAATCTTCTAGTTTTTTTTTTACAGTTTGCCCTCTTTATACACCGTTAAATTTTGATCGTTTTAATCCCGTGGAGGGTCGATCCGGTATATGAAACACTATCGATTTGTAAAGATAAAATAAAAAAATAAAGTACCTTTTTTAAAACTCTTATTAATTTACGCATGTACGAAATTAATTTCTTTAAGAAAACGTCAGCTGAGCGAGTTCAATGACCTGTAGGTTATACGGGGTATATTCCAACACGAAGCTGATTAATTAAAATTGGCCTAGATCAAATATTAGTTGTCACTTAACCCATAAACTGACACAAGCGATCATAATAGACCACTACGAAGGCTGAACCACGTGCGGCCGTATTCTTTAGCACAGAACCCAGTAAGAAACGTTTATGACGGAATCACAAATGCAGTTTTCGTGTCCTGAAAAAGTGCCGACGCGTTCGCCTCTCGGGCTTTTCAAGCGAATTTACTTGACATACAGACAAAAAGTGTTGAGAGCAAATAGAAGGACAACACTTAGCCAATTTATTGGCATGTCTGTTCTCTACATTTTTATTATAATGATAATGGATCGCGTTCGAAACACTATACCGCACTCTAAAAGATCTAACATCTCTCTGGCTCAGAAGGCTACCCAGCTTAAGTGGGATTTTGCTGGACATGTCTGCCCGCCACGATCGACCAGTGGGCCGATAATTCACAAAATTGGTGCACGACGAGGTCGCAGCAAATCATGAAGACAATGGCGGGCTGACTTAGACATCTTCCTTAAATATTGGCAAAAAGTGGCTCAAAACCAGAACCTAAGGAATGGCCGAAAGAATAGGAGCGTGAAATTTTGAACAAGGTTTTTTTTATGACGAAGGCGATCACTAAGAAAGGATTTTCAAAATTCACTTCCTATAAGAAAGAAGCGGGGATGCAAATTTATATAGAGAAACCTACTTTCACGCGAGCGAAGCAGCTGGCAGAAGCTAATAATATAATAATGGTATAAGAACTAGCTGATTCAGTGGCGTAGCTTGGTGACCAAGGGCCCTGGAACAAAAACAAACTGGGGCCCCTAAATTGTTTAGGCTTTATCATATTTTAAAAATATTAAAAAATGCAACGCAACTTTATTTTTTAAATAAATCCCAAGTTATAATGTCATAAACATACACACAATGATATGGAGACATGGTCGTCGTTAATATGATCGGCAACGATATCATTCACATCTTAATTACTGAATCTTTCATGATTAGGCTTGTCAACCAATACTACAGTGGTCACATTATCTGATTCACTATCACTACCAACAGAAATACTTTTCGCAAAATTTCACCTTCTTTCAATAACCGGTTTATTAATCAGGTTTTGGGGCACCAAGCTTGAGGGCCTCTGGGCACCCGTAGTAGCTACTCTACTAAGCTGATTGTTAAGGTACTTACATTAATTAAAGACAAGCCAAACGGTTTTGTAAGAAGATTTTTTTATTATAAAGCTTTCAAATGAATTTGTAGCCCTTACTTTATCTTGTACCTTCAAACTATTTTTATGAAAACGTACACAATATAATGATATCGAAAGTGATTAGATTAAAGTGAAATATACAACGATCCATCCAATCAACTGGATTAATGTCCATATTTGTCCTTCATATTTGTAAAACTGCGTTACAACGCATGTATGCTGTATGCAATCACAATATCCAATTTTGTTATTGGAAAAGTTTTCGAACATAAAAAAGACGAATGTAATCCTGTCAGTTTCGTTACTTTACGTCCCTTTTGTCTGTGTGTTCTTGTTTTAAGAATAGTAACGTATCTCTCGCGTACGTACTTTTATTTTTACTTGATTGACATTTTTATTACTTTTCAGGTATGTATATTATATGATTGTTTTCAACTGTTCCCACATCTACTTATATGGAAATACTAATGTAATGTTAAGACAGTTGATTTTTGGGGTTTCGTACCCATAGGTTATAAACGGGACCCTATTGTTATGATATGACCCAATTGTCGTTTTGATCCAATTGTTTGATTATATTAGGGTATATATGTATGTAGTTTATTAATTTGAGTATGTATATATTATATTATTGTAAGTGTATTGTAATATTTATGGTTTATTAGTATATCAATTCTCGGAATCACCTTATCTCTTTCTCTTATTGCACCTACCACTGTCTTTCTCTGCACCACCCAAAGGTTGACTGGAAGAAAATGCCTAAGGCATTAAGTCCGCCTCTGTACTTTTATGTGCATGAAGTATAAATAAAATAAAATAAAATAAAATGATTCCTCTGTCCGTATGTCTGTCACCAGGCGGTATCTCATTAACCTTTTGAATGTCTTATGTTACACAGTTCGACATAAGCAATTGTCTTTCTATTGTGTCTCTAATTACAGCATTCAAAGAGTTAACCGTGATAGCTAAGCTGTTGAAATTTTCACAGATGATATATATCTTCGACAGAGCGAGCGCTTCGTGCGTGAGTACGACTAGCTCTAGGCCGGTTTTTTTTCATTTCCGCCAAATAGAGCTATAAAAATAACTATTCAAATAAATATCAACAAACTGCACCATTGACCACACTTGAAAATAAGCAAAGAATATATTTAATTCAAGTACCAAGATGTAAAGGTTACTTCGCATCATGACTATGACTAAACTTTTTCACGCTTCCAGATAAAACAAAAAAATCAGTCAAGTGCGAGTCGGACTCACGTACCAAAAGTTCCGTACTAATCACGATACACCGAGTTGAGCATTTGTTAAATCGAACGGACACCGCGGCGACGCGGCAGACTGAATCGACTCAACTCGAGTTGCAACTCGAGTTGGTAAGCGAGTCAACTCGAGTTACTAAAAAGTCGACTCGGCCCATCGCTAACTAACTTACGTATTTTATGTATTATTATTAATTATTTTGTGACGTGACTACGAGCGTGTGCGTCGTGCGTACTTTACGATTGTCAGACTTTTTTTTTTAGATACTGTGCTCTGCTTCTTGCAATTTCAGGATTTTTGAAACAGCGAATAGTACCTAACCTATAGGTTTTGATTCCCTTGCGAGCAACAAAATATATATTACGTTGATTTAAAAGTTTGTTTTTTTACTGCTCAAAGGAGGACTTGAGTTTACATATTAGTTTCAGCGTGATCATATAAGAGTACCGTTCTTGCCTCCTGAGGTACGGAACTCTAAAAATGAATCGGTGCATATTGAGATGAATAAAAGATATCTAGAAGCATCTCCTTTTGAGATCTTTCCTTTGAATCTTTTACTCTTAATGGAAGCATAGCAATTACAGTGTGAAAAATAACTTCACTTACTGTTTACTAGTGAGCGCTTCCTTACTTTCATTTTACAGTTATATCAAAATGCACTCAACACAATGGCTTCGCCAAAAGTACCGCTTAATGTCATCAAATTTACATTTAGAACACACTGCATCTTGAATTCAAATGTCGTCAAAATTGTTTCCGTTATGAAACAGTCTGTGTTCTGAAACAGGAGCTTTTCAATAGAACAGCCGAGTGTTTCTTCATGTTTATTACATTTTGAAACAAGCAGTTCTAAATTAAACTCGTTCTTTTTTAGCCTTCTCTTGGATGACTTCACAGCTTCCTGCTTCGTCATACCTATTATTGATAACCATGTAACTTACAAGAGTAAATCTACTATGGTTTAAGGTCCTGGCTATTGACATTATTACTGTTGGTTTATTGATATGAAAATCTCAGTTTTGGACTCAGAAGAGAGGCTTACAAAGAAGCTAATTGGTGATCCAGATTTGTTTAAGATCAATCGACAAACCCTGGAGCACAGGCGTAGAGTAGCCAACTTTTCGAAATTAGCAATGCATTTTGAAGAGACTTAATTCCGCCATCACCTTTCTACCATCGGACAACCTGACGTTAGACGAGTATCCACCGTTAAATTGTTGGCTCCTCTACGATCCAGACTAAGCGTTTCGCCTCGTTGATTATACCGCGTAGGTACATCGAAGGACGGAACAATTTTCCTGCGGCGGTCTTCCCGTCCGATCATAACGTAAGTGTCTTTAAAGCTACAGTGAATAGGCTCTTAATAACCTAGAGCGCCTCACCATCAATGATTGCATCACTGCTTACCATCAGGTGGGATCGCAGTGAAATACTAGTCTATATCGTTTAAAAAAATGTAATGATGTTTTGACCAACTTTTACGCATTGTGTAACTTTTCAATTCATTTTATAACCGTCGTGTCGATAGCAAACGAGTTCAGCCTCACAGCTCATCAATCACTTACCAGTACTCGTGCACTTAACAATATCCGAGCGAGGTTATAAATTTATTTATTTTTATTTACTAACCTTCATCAGGAACACTAAGAACAAAAGTAAATTCAGAGTTATGGGCAAACGTAATGAAACTCCCCATTTCCTCTGCGTGCTTACGTAAATAAAAAGGAAACATTCAAAGGAAATGCCTACTCTGAAGGCAGAAATACTCAACAAAGTTGGCTCTGAGAGCATTCAAGTCCTTTTAAATAAAAGTTGCCTTTTATCACTGGCTAAAACGTCCATTTCTCAGGGCGGACTGGTAAATGGACAAAGAAACGCGAGGTTGTGATGACACTCAAGTGCTTTCTGGGCTTTGCGCAGTTTTAGGCCAAACTTGGTGAGTTAGTCACGGGCGCGGTACGTGTTACGGTCCGAGGACAATATCGTCGCTATGACACCTTCCTCCCAACCTCTTCCCCCGTTTTATGAGCCTTTGTTGGAACTTGTTATTTCAGGTGCATTTTAAAATTTGTGGAAGCTGCTTCGTCGAGTTGTTGTAGCTGTTTAGTAAAAAGATTGAGATTGTTGAATATAAGTAAAAGACTAAGTGCAATATAGTTCACACGATTCTTTTCGATATTCACCATTTATTTTTATTGCCTATATATTTGGTTTGCATGTACATACATTAGAAATGAAGATATCCGCAGAAGAATTAAGGTCACCGATCGAAGAATCGCCAAACTTAGTGACAGTGGGCAAGGAACGTTGCTCGCAGAACAAACGGTCGACAGGGATGAAAGGTTCTGGAGTGTCGATGAACTGTCCTGTCCACTCCAGGTTGCCTGGAAGAGCATCGCGGAATTGGATAAAACGGCCTTATCTTTTTTCTTCATTAACTTGATGTTTCATTTTTTCACAGCTTTAAGAGCATGCAGACATACATACATATAGTAGACAGTAAAGGCGTACATAGTTTTAATTTCCACTTGATACCTCCCCGTGTTCTTGAGATACAAGGTCTTGACAGACATATAAATATTATATTATATAAACGTACAGGCCGTATAGACAGACAGGCCGACAGACAGACAGATCAACAGACAGACAGACGGACAACAAAGTGATCCTATAAAGGTTCTGTTTTTCCTTTTAAAGTACAGAACCCTAAAATTACTATGCGTTAGTCTCACTGAAACTCAAAAAGGGCTTCACTGTTTTTTTTAAGCTATTGCATAGCTTCTATCGCGGGCTTTGAGCGTGGAGACCGAATCCAGAAATTCCGTAACGAAAATAACCTAACACCCCCCACTCATTTGTTTTTTGAGCGTGGTGACCGATAAGAAAACAAATGAGTGAACAATCAATCAAAATTCAATTCAATGTGTGAAAGTGTAACTTCAATTAATATCAAAGAAAAAAAAACAAAGGAAAAAAAAATACTGCATAATAAAATTAATAAATAATTATAATTGCTTATGTTGATAAAATGCTTTGCAATAGCTTAGAGTGCCACACGTCTTTTTTATATATTTTGTTTTTTTTTTTCCTTTAATACAAAAACCAATGAAGGCCTAAATAAATAAAGACAAAACTTAAAAGATTCAATGACCGTGAAGCAAATACAATTCATCACCACAATACTTATTGGTCGGGGCTGTGAACCGGTATTATATTAATAACAGAATATAAATGCATGTTGTTGTTTTTGCCTTGCATACATGTGAATATAATATACACACAGATTAACGGCTGAGATATATTGAAAACATTAAAGGTTAATTTAGGGTAAAGCATATAACATGTAAATAGAATAATGTACACCCCAAATAGAAAATTAAGTTACAATCATAATTCAAGCACTGAAAGTGTTTTAGTGTTTATTATTGTACCATAAGCTTATTGTCGTAATTATTAATAGAATATATTTTTATATGAGTTTCAGTCTAATTTAAAAATTTAAGTACATTTCATTGCGACAGCAATGAAACTGGACTGTAAAGTGATGGCTTGAAACACAGGTTTAAATTAATTTAGATCAGGCGGTCTGCTACCAAACATTGCAATTTCAAACCACGATTGCACCTCCCCTCAAACCCAAAGCGAACGCCGGTTCGCGGGAACGCCGGCGTTCGCGCGTGTTTTCGCGCCATTCGGTTGAACACTAAGGTTATTAAAAGACCGCGTAGATTATTAAAATTTTGAGCGTTTTATTTATTGGTTATGTATCTACGAATGTAAATAAGAAATTCTTCATAAAATAGTCTTAATTTATACCTATTTAAATGCTTGGGGTCTCAGGGGTTAATAATAATATTTTAGTTTTATTAAAAATGTTTCTTTGGGAAAGTTGTTTGTAAACATGAGTACAACAACGTGTATAAGTATCGGTCACTAATTACCAGTCACCCTATACATAGATTACAGGCCCATATATTGTATAGGCGCACTAGTTTAGTATGGGTATATACATTAATATTTGGACGTATACGAAAAAACGCTAATGACGCAATGAAGACCAATCAAACAATTTTTTTTTTAATTTTTGTTTATTTTACTATTTAAAAAACCTAATTTAAAATGAATTGAAATCGATTCAGTAGCCGATTCTGGACAGTCATACTACTTTCGTCTTTTACATCACTTTACATCGTTTTAAATATCGCAGCATATGCTGAGTTAGGCGCCTTTTCGGCTTTACACAGATTTCTTTTTTTTTTTCTTTCTGGAAGTGCGTTTATTATATTATATGTTGTATAAGCGATTAGAAACCTAATAACGATAAACAGACAGACACTTATAATATACCACCTCCTGAAAACCTGTCTGTTTTTAAATATATACCATATAATACCCACTACCTTATATACTTCTCGGGTTTCCCGTCGGGTATTTTCCCCGTCCGGGTAGTACCCCACTCGCATTTCAGTTTCAAATTGTACAAATAATACATATATTTTAGGGGAGCAAATATACAAGTTTATTGCGATCGTTTCCCTATGTTTGCTAGCTTTTAGCTTCGATTTTGGTTGTTGCTATCCAGTTTTTGATTGCTTCGCTAGTTTTGCATGGGGCTAGTATCAGCTGTGGTTTAAGAGCCTTAGGACATCTCGACCGTGATTTTTGCTAGGTTTGGCGTTCTTATTCAAAGAAACAGAAGAACTTCGACTACTTTGTTTTCTTGACAGGTTTTTTTTTTTGTAAGTGAGAAAATCACCAATGACATCTCCGCGCTCTTGGGCGGTGCTGGAGATAGTGTCAGACTTTTACTGACTAAAAATCCTCCCCTGTTTCTTGACAGGTTGAGACCAGCCATTTATTAGTTCATTCATAGCGACACCAATTTTTAGGGTTCAAGACCAGCCCCCCTAGCCAAGTTACAACCGTATCGTGTCGAATTCCGTTCTCCAATCGGTAACGCTTCGGTGTCAGCAATTGTAGAAAACGATAACTGGCTAGCCATGTGGACGCGCCTGCGTCGGCTGCTCATTCTACAATAGTAGCAATAAATAGTAGCGTTTGTTTATCAAAGGATGTAGCATAAAACGTTGTAGAAATTCATTCTATCATTTTGAACGATGCGATGTGAACTTGGCTACGAATTTTCTATTCGTTTTTTTCCGACCACGCGACTTTACGTTGAGATGACGTAATTCCCATACGTTTTATCACTTTTCGACAGCGTTAACGATTGCAGAATAACAACTTGGCTAATCGTGCAGGACCCTTTTACGAAGACTATCCGTCTGTTTGTCGGTCCGTCTATCACCAGACTGTATCTCATGAACCCTGATAGTTAGACAGTTTAAATATTTCACAGATGATTTATTTCTGTCGTCGCTATAATAATTAATTAATACTAAAAAAATAAGTAAAAAAACTAAAACCCGACTACGACAAAAAAACGACGCTGAAAAATGGCTTCGGTTGGTACCTATAACGTGTGATGTGGCTTTTCTTTTTGTTCTGTTCTTGTTTTTCACCATCCTTAAAATCTTTTTTTATTCTTTTACAGCTTTTTTTTTTGTCGTAGTCTTGTTTTAGTTTTTTATTTGCAAGTGCGAGTCGGACTCGCGCACTGAGGGTTCCGTGCAAACTACAATTTCCGAATAGAGTCTCGAAGATTTTTCCGACTTGCAATTTTTTTTTTGTGGCGTAGTTAACAACATATTTACTGTTTTCAGATTTTTCCTACATCTGTGCTATAAAATCTTGCACTGCTCTCAAAACGGTAAAAGTAAATATCGTGAGGAAACCGGCATGTAAAAACAAAAGTCAAAGACTTGTGTCATCTGGATTACGGTCCATACCCTCTCCCAGAGAGGAGGCCTGAGTCCCAGCATTGGAAACTATTATAATATATGCTTATGGTATATTATGACCTCTCTTTGATAATTTTTTTTACAGACGCCGTATAGTCTTAAGCAGACACTATTTTTTAGTCTTTGCTACGAGCTTTCCATGAAAGGAGAACATATCACGAGAATTAATTTGCCACGCCATGGTCTTGTAGCGCTAACAATTTGAGGCCAGTCATAAATATGGCAGAGGCGGCTGGTTACGCGTAAATCTGCTCACAGTGCAACTGCAGACGTCACTCGCACACTGGCCACACGATACCGCTCCGTCACTGCATTTGATGCACTCGACCAAAGCTGCTAGATTCTTGAAACTTTCAGAAATTATTTAAAATTAGAATTAAGAATAGTTAAGGTCTTTTACGGTTCTGTTCTTCAAAAAGAAAAAAAACGGAACCCCTATAGAATCACTTTATGTATGACCGTCTGTCTGTCTGTCGAAACACTTTTGTCGGGAGTCCGTGGAGGTATCAAGTTGAAAGTATAACCATATACTTAGGTCTGCAGTTCCTTGAGTCAACAAAAAAAAAAAGATACGCCCGTTTATGTCGCAAAAAACTTCTTCGACACTCTCAAATGAATCAAATTCCTTAGGATACTTCCCGTTGACCTGGCATAAAACAAGGTTTCATTGCAAAACGAGTATAGGAAAAATCTGAAAACTGTAAACGTGTACTTAGTAGTGATGGGCCGAGTACTCGGTTGATACTCGGTACTCGGCGTACTCGGCGGGTTTTTTGATACTCGTACTCGGCCAAATAACTCGGTTTGAATGCCGAATATACTTTGTGTAAGAAAAGCAATATATATTTATTTAGGTAGATATATGTAATTAAAATAGCAGTGTTAATCAAAAAGTATAATTTACTAATTTAGGAAATCTTTGACAATCTCAAATTTAATTTATTTTATTCCTACTCCTTCACTTCCCATGCTGTACGTTTGTGGAACTCACTACCGCCTGACATTAGGGGCTGCCAAACTCTTGCGGTTTTCAGAAAAAGGGTGAAAGAACACTATCTTTCTATTTCGTCATAGTTGCTTATTAGTATGTATTTATAATTATATAATATATATATGGTTAGTATGTGTTTTTTTTTGCGATATTTATTCTATTATATGTATGTTTATATTTATGATAGTACATATATATTTATATGGTAGGTATATTCTTATAATAATTGTTTTGTTTGTTTCTTTTTCCTTTCACTTTTACACACGGTGTCTACTTCTCTTTTTTTCCAATTCTCCTTTCGCGGGTATGCTGGAAGAGATTTCGTTAGAAATAAGCATTACCTATGTACCTATTTTTCTGTTTCTGTCTTCTTTTCTTATATAAGTTAAGTGTGTACATGAATTGTTAAATAAATAAATAAATAAATAAATAAAATCAAAATTATAGTAATGAATGAGTAGTAGTGATGAGACAAAATCCAACACCACTACGTGAAATTAGAGAATTGCATAAAGTACATTTCACTTTTGCTTAGTCTTCTACAATCTCGTCGTAAACGCCCAAATTCGAGATCTTTTACGTGAAGTCATTATGTCAACAATTACTGATCAGGTACTACACACAGTCAATCATTAATTAACAAACTTTTGAAATTATATATTCACTATGACGCGCAACGTTTGCAAACTATCAAGCGACTGGTAGTTGAAAGGCGCGAGTGGTGTTAGGGGTGTATCAACGCGAGCCGGCCTCTACGATCGGTGACCGGCGCGAACCTGTTTGTACTGTTTATACGCGCACGAAATGGGAATTTGATTGAACCGAGTTACTCGGCCGAGTACTCGGTTGAATAAAAATTGAGCCGAGTAAAACTCGGTATTCGTTACTCGGCAAAAGTGTTACTCGGCGCATCTCTAGTACTTAGTAACGTCACAAAAAAAAAACTTTTTTGTGATTCGGAAAAATCTTTGGAAGTCAATTCGGGAATTTAACTTTTTTCAAAGATAAGTTTGTACGGAACCCTTTTTTTTTTTTTTTTTTTTTTTATGGTGGGCAAAAATCATGCATTGACATCCCCCGCCCTTGGGCGGAGCGGGAGATAGTGTCAGACTCTTACTGACTAAAAGACCCACCCCGTTCCTTCTAGCCTTCATACCGGGGCTCGAGCGCCCTTTCGGATAACCCTGGCCCCAGTAGGCTTCGACCCGGCTGGGTCCCTGCTGTTGCTGACAACTCCTTGAGGCGCGCGGGAACAGTGCGCGCCGTCGACGACTTGGGCTTGGTCCGGACAGTTACCGGACGGCCGGACAGCGAGCTACCCATTGCTCACTGTCCGCAAGCCCGCGCCTACGGTGGCCGGAAATCGGGATCAGAAACGCGGCGGCGGCGGCGGCGGCGATAACGCCGTTGCCTGATGCGTTCGGCCTCCTCCTTTGCGAGCATTACTGCTTCGCAGAAGACGGCGACCGCCTGCCACTCCTCCTCGCTCCGGACCATGGCCTCAACCAAGGCCCGGCCCGAGAGGTCTCCGCCGCCGATCGCCCCCACGAGGGCACGGCGATGCTCCGCCCAAGCAGTGCACACCTCGACTGTGTGCTCCACCGTGTCCTCCGGGCATTCCGCACAGTGGCGACACCCGGGCGTCACTTCCGCACGAATCCGGTGCAGGAAACTCCCGAACGAACCATGTCCGGTAAGGACCTGCGTCATGCGGAAGGTAAGGACGCCATGAGGTCTTTCCAGCCACGCCTCAAAGAGGGGACTTACCGCCATGATTGTGGCGTGCCCAGCACTGGGTTGCGATAGTCGTTGTCGCCATTTCACCATGAGATCCCGCCGGAGCTCTTTCCGCCATGCCGCGACCTGTCGCGGCATGGCGGAAAGAGCTCCGGCGGGATCGAAGATTTTTCCGAATCGATCCCGGCTGGGTCCCTGCTGTTGCTGACAACTCCTTGAGGCGCGCGGGAACAGTGCGCGCCGTCGACGACTTGGGCTTGGTCCGGACAGTTACCGGACGGCCGGACAGCGAGCTACCCATTGCTCACTGTCCGCAAGCCCGCGCCTACGGTGGCCGGAAATCGGGATCAGAAACGCGGCGGCGGCGGCAGCGGCGATAACGCCGTTGCCTGATGCGTTCGGCCTCCTCCTTTGCGAGCATTACTGCTTCGCAGAAGACGGCGACCGCCTGCCACTCCTCCTCGCTCCGGACCATGGCCTCAACCAAGGCCCGGCGCGAGAGGTCTCCGCCGCCGATCGCCCCCACGAGGGCACGGCGATGCTCCGCCCAAGCAGTGCACACCTCGACTGTGTGCTCCACCGTGTCCTCCGGGCATTCCGCACAGTGGCGACACCCGGGCGTCACTTCCGCACGAATCCGGTGCAGGAAACTCCCGAACGAACCATGTCCGGTAAGGACCTGCGTCATGCGGAAGGTAAGGACGCCATGAGGTCTTTCCAGCCACGCCTCAAAGAGGGGACTTACCGCCATGATTGTGGCGTGCCCAGCACTGGGTTGCGATAGTCGTTGTCGCCATTTCACCATGAGATCCCGCCGGAGCTCTTTCCGCCATGCCGCGACCTGTCGCGGCAGCGGACTTTCACCCCGGCGTTGCATCTCCACGCGCATATCGTGCATGTGTGCAAAGACTGTTGCCTCCAGATCCCACGGTGGTAGGCCAGCCAGAAGGCTCGCCGCTTCGCGGGAGACCGTGCAGTATCCCCGCACCATCCTTATTGCCATGACCCTCTGGCAGGCGTTCAGTATGGCCGCCGGTTGCTTTTTCAGCGACGGCGCCCGCACCGGCGCCCCGTAGAGGGCCATGGACCGAACGATCCCCGCGTAGAGCCTCCGGCAGGAGGCATCTGGACCCCCAAGGTTGGGCAGGAGCCGCTTGAGCGCAGCCCCAGCCCGGTTGAGTTTGGGAGCCAGACGTCGGAAATGCTCCACGAAATTCCACCGGCTGTCGAGGACGAGTCCCAGGTACTTCATCGTCGACCCGACACCGATGTGAACTCCTCCTACCGTTAGTTGGGAACTTAATGGCGGCGCGTTCCGAGGGCGGCGACCGTGAAAACACATCGCCTCGGATTTGTGAAGCGCCACCTCAAGTCCCAACTCCTGGATCCTATCAACGACCATCGCAACCCCGTGTGTCGCTAGAGCGACCGCCGCCTGGTACGACTCTCCCTGCGCTAGAACCAGCGTGTCGTCTGCGTAGCAAACCACGCTGACCCCGTCAGGGAAGTCGCCGCGCAGCACGTAGTCGTACCCGATGTTCCACAAGGGTGGCCCTAGTACCGACCCCTGCGGAACACCGCACGACATCTCTCGACGTTTCCAGTCTCCCTGGTGACCGGGGTAGACTATAAATCTCTCCGACAGATAGGCCTCGACCACTCGACAGAGGTATTCGGGCACCCGGTGGTACCGGAGTGCCCTCCGGATCGTACTCCAGGGCAGGGAATTGAACGCGTTGGCAATGTCCAAGGACACTGCCACGACACACCTGCCCCGTGACACCGCATCCCCCGTCGTGAGGGCTCGCACGCGCATGATGGCGTCCACCGTAGAGCGCATCCTGCGTAAGCCGAACTGTCCGTCCGAAAGGTCCGGCCCCACCCGTGTTAGGTGCCCGACGAGGCGGTTTGCAATGACTCTCTCAAAGAGCTTGCCCACCTCGTCGAGCAACACAATGGGCCGGTACGCGGACGGAGAGTCCGCAGGGCGCCCTGGCTTCGCTATGAGGACCAGTTTCCCCGTCTTCCAGCAAAGTGGGAACTGGCCCCTCTCTAGGCATGCGCTGAAGAGCCCTCTCAGTCGAGGCCCGAGAGCCTCCATGGCCAGGACCCAGGCCTTCCCAGGCAAGCCGTCGGGTCCTGGGGCGGTGTTTTTGGCACTCAGCCTTCGCACCGCCACTCTCATCTCTACCTCGGTCACTTCTGGAGCATCGTCATCATCGTCGCTGTCGCGGTCCGCGTCAGACACCGCTGGCGGTGGAGGCGGAGCCATGGGCGGGGGGGAGTGTTCCCCCCGCGCAGGGAACAGAGCGTTCACCGCACCCTCTACGATCTGGGCCCGGAGACTCTGAGTCAGCGGGGGGGCCCAGGGCCGGAGCTTTTCCCGTACCGTTTTGTACGGGCGCCCCCACGGGTCCGCGTTCAGAGACCCTTGTACGGAACCCTCAGCGCGCGAGCCCGACTCGCACGTGCTCGGTTTTTTTACCTACATAGCTGTCACCCGTATCATCCTACGAGTATAGCAATTTTAGTGAAGTCTTGGATATGTGTCTGGATTGCCTGCCAGATCTACAAGATTGTTCGAAAGAGTTACCGTGCCCCACGCCAACGGCAACGGGAGGAACACAGGTGGGTTTTACTCAGTAAAACTCTGGCAGTCCCTCTCGCTATACCCAGAGCTGAAGAAGTCATTTTGTGATTTCCCACATAAACAAAAAAGTGCTTTTAACTTTGTAATAATTTTCTACACTAATATAAATAAGGAGATAAAGTTTGTTTATTATGTTTGTAGGAGATAATCTCTGAAAGTAGAAATAAAGCTGCTTTATTTCTGAGTGACATAGGCTATATTTTATGTAGGCACGGCGGGCGAAGCCGCTGGCAAAAGCTAGTAATTAATATAATGAATCACAGAAACAAGATTTAAGACAGCGGGGACTATTTTCCTGGATTTACCAAAACACTTACCGATTAGCTAATCTTACAAGGCATATAAGTTAGTTTCGATAAACGACTGAT
This sequence comes from Mythimna albipuncta, assembly GCA_929112965.1. NCBI lineage: Eukaryota > Metazoa > Arthropoda > Insecta > Lepidoptera > Noctuidae > Mythimna > Mythimna albipuncta. The sequence goes on from OV815973.1 coordinate 9,826,420, forward strand.
TGGAATAACCACTAATATAATATTAATTAATTTATCAAATGACCCGCACACTTCAGTCAACATACATAATGCTTTGCCATTATTAAATAATTAGTTTAATTCATATTTAATCACATTAACACGTTCCTATAGCCTCTTTGTACAATTTATTATTAACACAACGTTTAATTATGCCTAATAAAAATATGTTATTATTTTCACTACGTACAATTACCGTTACCGGATCGCTTTGCGCATTCCATACTTTGGCGAAAATTGACATGCAGCAACTCAGGGAACGAATCAGGTGTGACGTCCATGACGCGATGGCGCGGGAGCCAATTACTGACACTCCCCGCCCTCCGCGTCTCACTTCCCACCACTGAAGAGACCGAATATTTGACTTCATGATGCTGCATGTATCAAACAACGAAGACGATTGGCTCGCCAATGTATGGAATGCGCAAAGCGATCTCCAATCTGACGCCGAGCGCTCAAGATCCGTTTTGGCAACTGTACAAAAGTTTATCACGCCCTCGCCATGCCCTTAGAGCGGAAGAATTGTTACAGGATGATTTCCTACCTTAAAAAACGCCAAGTAGCTTTGGAGGTATGCGGAATAGAGAGTAAAGTCCCGCAAACCTCCGTTGGAAAGGAAGGATCCTCCAGCCAGACAGGGTTTTAATCGGTCTAGACGGTTTTACCCTTTATTTTAATTTTAAAAACTTTGACACCTCTCTCGATCACCTGGACCGGGACTGTAGTAGGCTATTATGTTCTAATCGTGAGGAGAACTTTGACTGCGCACTTCAGCATTAGTTCTTATGTGGCGCCATAGATGTCGCTACATCGCCATAGTTAATTCATCAGCTAAACTTCTGCGCCGCAACACTTGCAAATGCCAAACCTTTCAAGGCACAACAAATCAAATTTTGGCGACTTTATCTAGAACTACATTATACTTTTTTTTTCATAAAATGTTGTGATATTGGTGTTATTGGTGTACAATAAAGTGTAAGTATATAAATAATACCGATGCACACGTGAACCCCGCCTGATTTGTAAGTAGATCAAATTTAAGTCAAGAATGAATAGGTTACTTCTAGTTAAGCCCGCTCCATCGTCGACCTCATCGTCGCTTTCCATCAGGTGAGATAGCGGTCAAACGCAAACCTATCAACAATCAACACTAAACAAAAGAACTATGTCGCGTAGCATCGCGTGGCATGGATCTAAAGTAGCTCTACAAGTCTTGTTGCCGTATAAAATGTATGGAGACCGACGCGCCCAGATCGGCGTACATGGCACACTTGTGCGCAGTTTAGAACTATACTACGCACACGCGTGTTCCACGACCTTAAGGCGTATAGTCCCTTGAACCATCTGACCGAAATTATGTGAACGCAACTCTCGCACTCGCCTAGGCGGCAGTACGCAAATCTATGCATTTATTTGCGGCCGGCAGCGCCCGGAAAGCGCTTTAAATCCATTTTCTCTGCGAGATATTGATTGATTTACATATGCAATGTTCACTTTGAAGAATATTTAACCACCAATTTTTATGTGTAAAAATGTTTTTAAAGGTCCAAGCCGTTTCGAAGAAGTAGGGAAAAGTTGCGAAAAGTGAAAAGTATAGTGTAGTAGTAGTGTAGTATTGTGAAATTGCTAAATTTTTTTTTTTTGATAAAAGTATTAATTGCACGAAAAAATCAAATGTTGATATTATTGTTCATGAATCTATAATAAACATATATTTTTTTCAAACCAATTGACCTAGCCGTTACGGAGGAGTAGGCCTCAGAAAATCATTGTTTTATGGCACTTTTCGGGCGCTTGGCCCTTAATTGTTGTCGATGTCTAATAGTGATTATTCGCAAGCGCGTACGCATAAAAAAAAATGTTGTGTCATAGTGTGCGTACCTACCTCATGAGATCGGCGCTGCGCCGAACAACAACAAAAAGTTAAGTACCTACATTGATAAGCTGACACGTAGTCACAGGGAAGTACAGTTCCAGAGAACTTCTTAAGGAAACTGCCAAGCGAATTCTAAACAAAACAAAATGATTTAGGGAATTCCTTAAGGAAATTCCTTGGGGAATTCTCTGAAATCACTTCCTATGAATTAATAGTGTTGACATATGTAGGCCTAATCGCCTTGTGAGCATAATGGCTCAATAGAATCCCATCTACGCACTGTATTATAGAGATAAGTAGGTCTAAGTCTCGGCTTACTAGCTAATTTTTACAGTAGGGAAGTAGTTTTACAGTAGGGAAGTGGCTTTCACGGTCATGTAAACTCATATACACAACACACCCAAATCCAGAACAATTATATGTAAGCCATATGAATATTTGTTCGTCACTGCGCCAACCGTACCTTTTAAAAACAGTTTTTTTTTTTTATTTTACACTTTTTAGTTTCGGTACCGCTAAAAAGTACCCCTCAGTCAAACTTAAAGTCATCGCGTAAACGTATAAACAAAAACAGTTTTACTTGTTACGACCGTTCTGCTGTGATCCTATGAGGAGTTCCGTTCCATGTCTTTGAAGTTCATCATCAGATCATAACAATATATCTATGGAACTAACTCGGAAGTATAAACTTCACAAACAAAATATAATTTTTAAAATTTGTCCACAATTGAACAAGAAATCGATGATCATACATAAAAAAAATCAACCAAACATAGAACCTCCTCCTTTTTGAAGTCGGTTAAATAGAGCATTCATATTATAAATCTAAAAATCTTGTGTTTATTATCAAACTCCTCCAAACCTGCTTGACCGATAATTGTGATTTTTTTTTGTGTAGAAAATTATTAACTTGATTGGGCAGTTTGTATGGAGAGGCTGAATTTTTTTTTCATTTCTTGAAAAAAAAAATTTATGGTGGGTTGTTCAGTTTCGTCTACTGAGCAAGCCCTTAAAGTTTGTGGAGGGCTGTCCCTTACACATTTTATATTCCACGTCACTCTGTGAGTAAAGTAGTAACCTACTACTATTTGACTGGCCTGTTAGTCTAGTGTTTATTGGATTGGATACTATGCCGGAGGTTGTGGGTTCGATTCCCACCCAGAACAAATGTTTATGTGATGAGCATGATCATTTGTTCTGTGTCTGGGGTATTCAGAAATATATAAGTATGTTTATCGGTTGTCTAGTACTCATAACTGAAACATTACTACTGTAATGTAGGTGATCTCCAATAATATGTATCAAAATGCCTATTGTAATTGAAACAAACATTTTATTTTTTCATAACACAAGCTCTGCTTAGCTTGAGACTAGACGGCGTTGTGTAATAGTTGTGGAATAATAGTATGATTATATTATTACTAGTGAAAGAGTTTTTAAAATCGGACTGGTAGTTTTTGAGTTTGTTTTTAATTCTTTATTGTACACACAAAAACTTAACCCTACTACATTCATAATTGACAATTCATGTACAAAGGCGAGCTTAACTCAACAATGAGTTTTCTCCCAGCAAACCTTTGAGTGACAGGTACACATTCGAGGGTAGTTTAATTAGTACAATAAAAAATACTAATATTTTCTCTTCAAAAATACTATAAAAAATCATTTGATAATTTCGAAAGTATTTATTTACACCACTTAACAAATACTCCTCCTACCTACCCCTCGCGAATAATGATAAAGTTCAATTTAGGTGGCCACCATTTGCTCATTACCTCGTAAACAGAGACAAAGGTCCCCAATTTTTCAACAGTCAGCTTCATAGTAAGGGCTAATTTTATAAAATTATTATAGAAGATAGAACACGCAGGGGATTCGTATTGTAAACACTGTTTAATATAATTTCAATGAGTAACCAAGCCAAATATACTTAGGGGCCTCATATAATGTTCGGGTCCAAATAACCTTTATACTCGTACTTTATCTCCAGACAGTCTTTTTGCTATTTTCGGTAAAATTGAGTTTTAACTAGACTGCTTCATAAAATATTCAATATGCCTTTCGAATGCCCTCTTTAGTTATTAAATAAACTATTTGTGGCGATTCAGAATTCTTGAAAAAACTATTGTCTGATTTATTTTTGACCATCCAAAAGAAAGATGAAAGAAAGAAAAACATTTATTCAAAATCTTCTGATGTGATGTGTGAAAAACCAGTTAAGTGCGTGTCGGGCACCAAGCGACTTTAGAAGGGGATTACTATAGACACATTAATTGAGTTAAAGGCTTTTTAACCAGTAATGTATAAACACGAGTTCATGTAGGATGACGTACATTTAAAGTAGGAGATGTAAATTTTGACATCACTAAGGAAATTAAAAAAATACTAATCAGGTACTGGTGTATGTACAATACACTAATACCGGAGTTTCAGGAAGTGCTTATATTTGGGACCTCTCTGACTATCCTTTCAAGATAAACGTTGTAAAAAAAAACAAATATTATAATACAAAAATGGAAAAAATAAGATGAGCGCTGTGTTCGGTTTCTAATGGGATATTCCCACACGAGCGCCAGCCGTGCGAGCGTCGCAGGTCTGAATGTTAGTCACAAAACGATTTGCTAATGAACTCGTTAACACAAGTATGGGTTCACACCCAACTCAACGGTTACCATATAAATACTGAGCGCGACGGCATCAACATCAGTTGAACGCTAACTGAAGCATCAGCAGTACTTACTCGCGCTCCAAGAAATCTCTTCATAAACTTCAAAATGTCGAAAAGCTACCAGTCCATGTTGCTGTTGGTGTGCCTCTCCTTCCTGGTGATCGTGTCCTCTCCGCAGAACGCAGTCCAGGCGGACGTGCTCATCGGCAGCTGCGTGTGGGGAGCTGTCAACTACACCTCCAACTGCAACAAGGAGTGCAAGAGACGCGGCTACAGGGGAGGCCACTGTGGCAGCTTTGCTAACGTCAATTGTTGGTGCGAGAAATAGCATAACAACCAACCATACCCGGCAAGATAGTGTAACACCATCAGAATTGGTAGATTTTGATAGTACATGTTTTGTTTTAAATCAACGTGACTAATAACGTAACGTCAACGTAACGTAACTAATATTATATTTTGTTTGTAATTCTGCACGTTGTGACTTCAATTAAAATGTTTATTTGAATTCAATTCCTGTATTTTATTCAAGTTTATTTATTTTATTGATCCTCTGTACCTCGAAAAGCAGGTTAAACCTTTGATCCTGGCATCTGTGATCCTGGTTATCGATCGTGCTTTAGTCATGTCATTGTCAGTCTTTACAAGTGGTCAAGAAGACCGAAAGTCTGACCAACAATGTTACCAAGGGAGGAAAAGGGTATCATGTTAGCCAGTGGCTAACTATGTAGTTTGTGGCGGCCAGGCAAGAAATCGCTCCATATTAAAAGTAAGGGTTACAAGCAGCTGCTGTATACCCGGAATTTCTAATGCTTAGTTAGAAGTCTCTTCATAAAATAAATAAGTTTTTGAGCATTTAGCAAAATTCGTAAAAGTAAAGACACTAACAACAACAATAGTTGTATTATACCTGGTCTACCTATCTACCTACAGATTTATCCTCTTTAATTTAGGAACAACACTACACCAAAGAATATACTCCAACTTCAAAATGTTCCCGAAACTCATCATGAATGCAACTGCAAGCGCCCAACGCAGCTGATTATACACACTCATAGTTCCGCCCAATAATAATAAAGCCGTAATTGGCAAAGTTAGTTTAGCCGTTACAGCGGTGCAGTGCAGGAAATTCTAACTGAATAGTCTGAATTAGTGTCCGACCCAGTCTTCGGTGTAGGATTTCGGCTTCGGCCACCTTCGGCGAAAGATCATCTTCGGCTAAACTTTTGACTTCAGTTTTGATCAATGCTAAAGGTTTCTAGCAAGTACCGAATATATTATTATTTATTTATGATATACTTTATTGTACATACAAAACATAACAAAGAAAAGCTTATATCTAAAACACGTACAATGGGCGGCCTTATCGCATTCCGCGATCTCTTCCAGGCAACCTAGAATAGACAGTAATTGTCAGAACATGATATGGGGCTGTCATAAGTCCACAATTATTATCATTGAAGCAGAAGGATAACACAAGCAAACTCGTGTTATCCTTCTGCTGGACAAAGGCCTTCCTCCATTTCTTCTATCAGTCATGAGTTTTCGCTCCTTCTTTCCAATTCTTAAGGAAGATATCCAGGTCGTTCCATCATCTCTTTCGTGGTCGGTCGCTGCCCCGTGTCGCTATGTCAGAGTAGGCTAGCCATGCAGCAGAATGCCCAGTCGCGTTTACGTTGGGCAGCCTTTTAAAAAATAATAATAATAAAGCCTCTTTATTTCCATAGAGAATGACTTATTATATTTCATACGATAATTTACGATAATTTATAGATGCATGCATAAAATAACAAATATTAAAATTCACAAATCAACAATAATTAAAATTTCATAATAATTTTTAAATAAATATAGATTTTAACATAATATAAAAAATATAAAATTACTGAATGGCAGTTAGATTGCAACTTTCAAAAAATTATAATAATTGTAAAGTACATTCAATATGGACCCCTCAACGAGTAAAGGCCTTTTAAAAAATATATAACTAAATTAAATTACCAACTTAGGGTTACTAAATCTTTATTTCGCCGTCTGATAAGATCAATGTGCACCTCAAAGAGATGTTAGAATGATTGACGGAACTCTTAAGGGCCGATGACTGCCAGGGCTTCGGGGTTATTCGAAATAATTACCGTGGCCCTGGAATGCAAGGGCAACTGAAGGAGCACAGGGGAGGTTTTAGTTAGTAACACACCCCCTCACTCACACTTCCTCTCAGTAGATTCAGAGTTGAAGTTATTTGATATCAAACATTTGTCAGTGGCTTTTCCCGCGTAATGGTAGAATATTTTCTCAAAGGAACATACTCCGGGGATAAAAAGTATCTTATTCTAGGACATGGTCTACCTGTATACCTAGTTCCATCGAAATCCATTCGAGCGTGAAGAAATAGCCAACATAAGTATACACACAATAATATTTTTAGTTTATGCGAAACCTGTATACAGTTTGTTCAGACACAGTAACTGAATAGATCTCAATAGTTTTTATACCATTAATTTTTTTCCCAAAAATGTCGCAAGTCATAGCAGGCATTAGGTGCCAGCAAACAGCTTGGTGCAAGTGCAAAACACTCCTCAGTCGCCTGGATGGTCCGGTGACTATGTGTTTTTGCTGAGATAACAAGCTTATAACTTTGTGATTTTTCATGATACAGTTATGAAAATACATAGATTCATTACAAAAAGTATACTAGGCACGTGTTTCGGGTTTCGCATTTAAACTAAAACTAATTTTGTATAAATATACTTTTTTTTATCTTTTAGTTATTTACAACTTAAAGCAAGAAAAATATTTATAAACTGACAAACTTTCGTCTTTAATACCCAAAAAACTACAGGTTACTAAATAGCCAGCTTCGGTCAAAAATACTCAATTAATTGTCGTATCGTTCGAATTCGGCTTACACTGTTCCAAAGCCTAGAATGTCACCTTCCTACCAAAAGTCCGGTTGACAGGGCAGCAAAATTAATATAACTTGTGATAACATTCTAATAGGTTGTTTATGTAACAGTTTACGACGCCAGGAAACCTGTCAGTGACTCTTAGTAACATGAAGAAGTTAACAGGGACCGAAAGTTTGGCTTTACGGAGTTTTTAAAGCGAAAAAATATTATAAAACTTTTCTATCGTGTTTGGGAAATTTGCTCTTCGTCATTCTAAAGGAAATTGTGTTAGAAGAGGATTATTTTTGTGAAGAAAAATACTCTTAGGTTCTTGAAATGAAAGTGTCGTCACGGCAAAAATTGAATTTAAGTCAAGTTTAGCGATTGGGTGTTGCTAAGTCATTCAAAGTATCACAGCAGTTTTCGTTTTTAGTCCTATTTCTTTGTTTCTATTTTGAGTTATTTTTACTTTTTTTTTTAAATACTGCAATTAGTTATTTAGTTGTTATACATATGCACATAAATGATCTAAATATTACCAGTTAGGTAATATTTAGATCATTTATGTGCATATGTATAACAACTAAATTAAATATTATTATTTTCCGTACATTGTTTTCCGAACGCATTTCCTTTATAAGCAAAAACGTTCCGTTTTATTTCAAACCACTTTGATATCAAAAATGCAATTATTTATACATCCTTTCGTCTTGAAGTTATGAGAGTTTTATAGTGTTCATGTAAACTATTTACTATAATGTTAGGTGCACCCATACCTGTTTTGGATCCGGCAGGCACAAGCACTTGGATGTCAGCATTGTGCGGATCAGTCTGAGAACACGTTCCAGCATACGGTAGAAGTTTGTCTCGCTGGTGGAAGGTGGGGCATTGGTGGAAGGCGATCGGCGATGACCACCTATCGCATCCAGCCCCAGCGAGGCCATGGTACAGGGCGAGAGGAAATGAGAAGCAGACCCTGGCGTTCGGAGTCAGAAGACGTGTCATAGGCGTGGGCTTGCATTTGGCAAACAATGAGTAGCTTGCCGTCCCGTCGCCCAATAAGGACTAAAGCCGAGTCGTGTATTCGTCACCCAGTGGTGATGAACGCACTTTCAAAACGGTGATACAAAACATTATGGTGCAATTGGCATGTCGTTAAACCAAAACATTCAAAGACATGTAACATACTATTCCTTTTCCTATATGAAACATTTTAAGGCTGATTTTGCTACTAAATCTATGCTATGCTGTGCAAACAAGAACTTTACTATAATAGCTTTCGAAGTTTCAGCGTTAATTCGTCATACTCTTTGAATATAAAGTAGGTACATAACTTGTTCGTTAGTCGTGAATCTTTAAGGTCCAAGTACTAAAAAAACTTTACCTACCCTGGAAAATTTTATACGATAAACTTACTTCAAGCAATTCAGGAATAACTTAAAAACACATAACAAAGGGCATAGTTCCACAGGATAGGGTTATGAATTCTCCTAATTTATTTTAAGTTGGGTCAGAAAAGCAACGAGGGTCGTGGAACTGTCACCGAAACGTCAAGGGAACGGAATCTGTGGCCATGTTTAGGAATTTGTGCGACGAAATTTTCTTCCTACCATTAATTAAACACGAACAGATCGGCTAGATAAAGGACTATAAATCTAAATGATGAATAGGTAGGCTCACTTAGATCGGAATTGTAAATTGCTTATTTGTGCGAGATACCCCACCTATTGCGACCTGAGATAGTATGTAACAAAACCGTGTGTTGTTATTTTTGTTTCTTATTTCGTAAACAAAAATGGCGGAGCTTTTGGAAATAATTGGTAGGCTTTAATAAGTATTAATTTAATAAGCTTTGTGATTTTAATACAATTTTATTTCATTTAATGGTAATTTGCTTTTATTTGACATTTTTGATTTAATTATAAATTTTTATTTAAAAGATTTGAATATTTAATGTGGAATTGAATTGAATATACTAATGTGGATTTAGGATGTTATAGCCATGGTAGAGCTGCGGATTTTTTTAAGCAATTGCCATTGTTCTCGTAAAGAGCGACTGAAAAAGCACTAGGTTTTAGTCAGTAAAAGTCTGACACTCCTTACTTCACCCAGAACGTGAAAAGTCATTAGACGATTTCCCACCCCATAAAAAGGAGAACCTTTTGAAGATATGCCCTGGGATACTGAGTTCCTGTCTCGTCAGGTAAATGTTCTGCTAAATATAAAACCACGTATTTATTTTTTGAAAAGATTTCTAACTTAATACGAGAAATTCCAACCACAGAGCAGCTTGTAACCCTTAGTTTTATATAGAGCGACTTCCTGCCCTCCACAAACTAGTCAGTCACTGGCTAACATGATACCCCTTACCCACACTGATGAGATCGTTTGTCAGACCTTTGGGCATCTTGTTCACCCAAAAAGACTGACAAAGATGCACGAACGTCAACAGGGATCAACAATTTACCTCACGTGATTTCCGAAACACAAAGAAACAATAAAATAAAGAAATAGAATTTAGACAAACATTTTAATTGAAGTCACATCGTGCTGGATTACAAATAGAATATAATAGTAAATTAGTACTACTACTACTACCTGCATGTTGATTTAAAACAAGGAATGCTATCAAAATCTGCCAGTTCGGATGGTGTCACACTATCTAGCCGCGTATGGTTGGTTGTTATGCTATTGCTTGCACCAACAATTGATAACGAAGTTACAGTCCCTATTAAGTTTTCATATTTAACTACTTATTATATCACACACATCTGGGATATCTGGCTTAGCTTCCAAGCCCAAGCCCGTGGTGAACATAATACCCCTTGCCCCCTTAGCACGTCTGGTCGTCATCATTCGTACCCGTAACGACTGACCAAGATGCATGAACGACAGCGGGCAGATCAAAGGTTTAACGTACTTTTCGAGGCACAGAGGAACAACTAAATAAAATACAGAAATAGAATTTAACAAAACATTTTAATTGAAGTCACATCGTGCAGAAGTACAAACATAACAAATATTATTTATAACATTTTGATTTAGAAACTAGGAACGGTAAAAAATCGGATGGTGTCACACTATCTTGCCGCGTATGATTAATTGTTATGCTATTGTTCACACCAACAATTGACATTAGCGAAGCTGCCACAGTGTCCTCCCTTGTAGCCGCGTCTCTTGCACTCAGCGTTGCAGTTGGAGGTGTAGTTGACAGCTCCCCACACGCAGCTGCCGATGAGCACGTCAGCCTGGACTGCGTTCTGCGGAGAGGACACGATCACCAGGAAGGAGAGGCACACCAACAGCAACATGGACTGGTAGCTTTTCGACATTTTGAGGTTTATGAAGAGGTTTCTTGGAGCGCGAGTAAGTACTGCTGATGCTTCAGTTAGCGTTCAACTGATGTTGATGCCGTCGCGCTCAGTATTTATATTGTAACCATTGACTTGGGTAAACCCGAGCTCATAAGCAAGTCGTCTTATGACTAACGATCCAACCTGAAAGGGAAGCGCGGTTGTTTCTCGTGTGGGAAGCACGTACTATACTCAAACGAACTCGTGATCAAAACAATGCGTCGAATAAAAAATATGTAAGATGAAAGTGATTTATTACAATATATTTGTCTAGTTTGGTAGGTATCGTATAGAATTTTTTACCGTGTCCTAAAATCCACAATCAAGTTAATGACAAATTTTGTTGGTCTTACTTGTACAATATTGGAGAAGTCTATTATTAGCCCATGATTACAGGGAGTCCCCATGGGCACCGGTACGATTGCCTTCCCCTTGATATTCCGAGATTTTAGCTTATCTAATATGAAGCCTACTTGTTTGCTTCATGCCAAATGTTATGTTTGTTTAGTTTTTGATGCTTACCTTTTTATTATTCATGAGCTCGCGTGATTCATCTTATCATAAGCAATAATGTTATACGGGTGGAGCAAACTGCTTAGAAGTAACCTATTCATTTCTAACTTACAGAACCCCAGGATTTAACTATCAGAAAAACATTCATCTGCATGGAATTCTGAGTATTTAGATTATTTAATCAGATATTAGAGTTTTTGTTTTTGCCTTAATTTATAATAAAGATGCCAACTAAGCAAGCTTGGTTTAAACGCCCCACCTCGGTTCGATTTTCTTTTATCTATTTTATTTACAATACTGTTATGCAATATCGAAATATTGCCTTTTGCTATATGGTGACTTTTGAAACATTAGTTGAAGTTAATTTCATGGTTACAAACGTGATAACGAGTATGGGGTCCTGACCTTGATTCCCGGGTCAGAAAAATACACTTTATCACTTTTTTGTTGAGTTATTTCAGTAGATATTAACCAGTAGCAGCCCAGAGTTTAGAAGGCGTAGTGATATCCCCGTGCCTCGGGATGCTCGCAAAGCCTTCCTTTCAGATACCGGCAATTTGAGACACAATAGTAAGACAATAAATGCGCGAACGCCGGCGTTCGCTTGGGGTTTAATGACTTAAAGTTGGTTCTGCACCTAATTGAGATCACCGCGTTCTATTAGAGGAAAAGAAAGTGCTCTAGCGTTTGCGCATACACTTATAAACTACAGATTACAACTAAGATTTTTTTAGGTGGGAAATCATCCAATGATTTCTCCCGCTCTTGGGCGAAGCGGGAGGGCGAGTCAGGCTTTTACTGAACAAAACCTAATCCTGTTTCTTCTTTACCTTAGTTCCAGGGCCCCGGGGTTCTCTTTCGTACAACCCATGGCCCCAGTCAGCTTCGACCCTACTGGGCCTCTATGGTTTACTGATATCTCTTAGAGACTTTGCGCCATCGACGACTTGAGCTCGGTCCAGACGGTTACCGGACGGTCGGACTGCGAGCTACCCATTGTTTACAAATAGGAGAAGCCTACGTGACATGTGTTCTATTCTAGTGCAAAACTCATTTCTTGTGTTCTAAGGAATTAAAATTAAACGAACTCTTGCCTACTTAAATAACCTATGTAGGTTATGTATGCAGACTCAGCCTTGTAAAGCCTCCCACGAGGTGGACCGATGACCTGGCGAGTGGTGTGTGAGTCGGATAGATGGGAAACGCACAGGACCGGACGTTGTGGCGACTCTTGGGGGAGGCCTATATCCAACAGTGAAGGTCTATCGGCTGAAATGAATATGATGATGTATGCAGGTAGGTAACCTTTCATATATTTCTTGACAGGCCTGTTGGTCTAGTGGTTAGTGACCCTGACTGCTATGCCGGAGGTCGTGGGTTCGATTCCCACCCAGGACAAATGTTTGTGTGATGAGCACGATAATTTTTTCTGTGTCTGGGTGTAATTTATCTATAATATGTATGTATTTAGAAATATATAAGTATGTTTATCAGTTGTCTAGTACCCATAACACAAGCTCTGCTTAGCTTGGGACTAGACGGCGCTGTGTGATAGTTGTGGATTATTTTTATTTTTTTTCCTGCACCCTTCCCCCTCTCTCCTTAGGCAGGAAAAACGAAGTTACAGTCCGTGTTAAGTTTTCATATTTAGCTACTTATTACATCACATACGTCCGGGATATCTGGCTTAGCTTCCAAGTCCAAGCCCGTAGTCAACATAATACCCCTTGCCCCCTTAGCACGTCTGCATTCGTACCTGTAACGGCTGACCAAGATTCACGGACGACAGCGGGCGGACCAACGGTTTAACGTGCTTCTCAAGGCACAGAGAAACAATCAAACAGACTAAATAAATAAAATACAGAAATAGAATTTAACAAAATATTTTAATTGAAGTCACATCGTGAAGAATTACAAACCTAACAAATATTACTGATAACAGTTTGATTTAAAAACTAGGAAGTGTAAAAATTCGGATGGTGTCCCACTATCTTGCCGCGTATGATTCATTGTTATGCTACTGTTCACACCAACAATTGACATTAGCGAAGCTGCCACAGTGTCCTCCCTTGTAGCCGCGTCTCTTGCACTCAGCGTTGCAGTTGGAGGTGTAGTTGACAGCTCCCCACACACAGCTGCCGATGAGCACGTCAGCCTGGACTGCGTTCTGCGGAGAGGACACGATCACCAGGAAGGAGAGGCACACCAACAGCAACATGGACTGGTAGCTTTTCGACATTTTGAAGTTTATGAAGAGATTTCTTGGAGCGCGAGTAAGTACTGCTGATGCTTCAGTTAGCGTTCAACTGATGTTGATGCCGTCGCGCTCAGTATTTATATTGTAACCGTTGAGTTGGGTAAACCCGAGTTCATTAGCAAATCGTTTAGTGACTAAAGTTTAAACCAGCAAGTAATAGTGCCATTACTGCTGCGTGCGGGGATATCCTAACAGATAGCGAGCACGCGTGTCTTCGCATTTTACCGCAAAGCATGCTCAAACGAACTCGTGAATAAAAGAGTAGGCATCGAAATAAGAATATACCAGCTTAAAGCGATTTATATAGACTCATATTATAAAAAGGACAGATTTGTATTTTTGTATGTAACGAATAAACTCAAAAACTACTGTGCCGATTTCAAAAATTCTTACACCATTGGAAAGCTATTAAGCAATTGTGCCGATTTCAAAAATTCTTACACCATTCAACCTGAGTAACATAGGCTATATTTATTGCCCGTGCGAAGCCGGGACGGGCCGCTAGTTAGAATATATTTCCTAGGTTGGTAGGTATCGTATAAGATTTGTTAGTCACCATAAGTCTACAATTAAGTTGGTGACGTGATTTTTTGGTTCTATACAAGGACAATTTTAGAGAAATCGTTTCAGGTAGGTACGGTTGCAGCGCGCTGATTTCGAGGAAGGGGATGATTGTTTTCTGAGAAGTAATTCTTAGATCCATACTAATTTCCCTGTCCAATTTGGGATTTTAGTTTTAGTGTCACTTTTCTTTAGTGTGTGATGTGCTTTGACTTTTTTTTTTTTTATTAATTATAGGCTTGCGTTTGACCACTATCTCACCTGATGGTAAGCGATGATGTGGTCGACGATGAAGCACGCTTGCCTAGAAGAAACCTATTCACTCTCGACTTAAAGACTCCTAAGTTGTAGCTATCAGGAAACACAGATTCCGGCAGGGAATTCCACTCCTTGGCTGTACGTACAATAAATGTGTTCGCAAAACGTTTTGTGCGTATGGGTGGGATGTCTACCATGTACCGGTGGCGCAACGCTGTACGTCGTGTGGTCCGATGATGGAACGCACTTGGCGGAATTAGATTGTACAATTCCAGTGCACACTCCCCGAAATGTAAACGATAGAAAACCGACAGACTAGCAACTCGGCGGCGATGCTCAAGGCTTTGGAGCTTCGACTCTACAAGTGCATCATTGCCGATGATTCTCTTGGCTCGCCTCTCAATCGACTCCAGCGCATCAAGCTGGTATTTGGTAGATCCATCCCAAAGATGAGAACAGTACTCCATACACGATCGAACTTGGGCTTGATAAAGATTGAGCAGCTGTTCCGGCGTGAAGTACCGTCTCACCTTTGCTAAGATCCCCAATTTTTTGGCAGCCAGTTGAGCCTTTGCATCGATGTATGAGCCGAAATTGAGAGTAGATGATAACGTAACTCCAAGAAGCTCAAGGTGGTCGGTTATCGGCACGGTTACACCCCGGAAAGTTGGAGCCGGGTGGAATTGGCTCCGTTTGGCGGAAAAAAGACACGCCTGGGTTTTAGATGCATTGAACTTGACCAGATTGGCGTCGCCCCAATCGGAGACCGCCTTCAAGGACGAGTTCAAGCGTTCAACCATAGCCTCTCGGGATGATTGGATCTGTGTCCCGCTAGCTCGTGCGTCAGATACATATCTCTCAGCAACAGTGCTGTCGTCTGCATACCCAAAGATACCGGGTTTAAGAAGATCATTTATGTGCAGCAAAAACAGCGTCGCCGAGAGCACTGACCCCTGAGGGACCCCGGCATTAATATCCATTTGACCGGACGAGCAGCCATCAATAACCACTCGGATGGATCGATCCCGCAAGAAGTCAGCGATCCAATCACACAGACCAGCGGGCAAACCGAAGGAAGGAAGCTTAGCAATAAGGCTTTCGTGCCAGACCCTGTCGAAAGCCTTCGAGATATCAAGGGAGACGGCAAGCGCTTCCCCATGTTTTTCGATGGCCTCGCTCCAGATATGAGTGGCATACGCTAGAAGATCCCCAGTAGACCGGTTTTGGCGAAAACCGTATTGCCGGTCACTGAGGATGTCGTTAGTTTCTAGGTATGCCAGAAGCTTCCTGTTAAGCACCCGTTCCATACTCTTACAGAGGATGGATGTAACAGAGAGGATGTAATAATAGTATATTGTTACCCTTGGGGTGAAAGTAACTTATTTCGTCCCGAGATGAAGTTGGCGGGCGAGCGAAGCGAGGACTAAATTAATATCTAATTAACAATATCTAATTGTTTCTTATGATTAAAGATATAGGTGGTCAACTAGAAAAAAAGTAAGTCGGACTCGCGCACTGAGGGTTCTGTACTTTACACATGAAAATAGTAAAGTTCAATTCTCGAATTGAGTTACGAAGACTTTTCCGAATCTCAAGAATTTTTTAATTATTAATTTTTTTAAGAATAGATTTTTTTTTCAAATTATTCAAGTTTTGTAAATGTGAAGTAGAGTTTTTTGCACGTTCATTCTATCTCCATAGAGATCTACGCTTTGGAACGTGCAGTTTAGCTTCACTTTTTAACCGGCTTCCAAAAAAAGGAGGAGTTTATCAATCCGTTTGTATTTTTTTTATAAATTTTTTGTTTGTTACCCCTTATAGGATATGATATGATATAAAAAAAATACTAGTTCTATCTTCCCATTTCTATTGAACCATGTTCCAATTTTCCATACAGCCATTCAATCACAGCGCGATATAAAATTGAAATAACTTAAAGACAAGTACTAATTAAATATGTTATGTTTTAAGTGATTTATTTGTTCAACTATTTCTTTAAAATACTTTATTTTTAAAAGATTACAATAATTTTAAATTTTTCATTAATAGCTGGCCGGCCGCAGAAAAAAAAACAAAATTGCGGGAAAGTAGCAATCAGTTGTTGGTTTATTCGAGTTTTGTTTACATTTCCGTACAACAGTGATTTGTATTAAAACGTTATGTTTATCAAATTAAAATAGTGATTTAACCTAATTTCATAAGAGAAGAGGCTAAAGTAGTAGTGTAATACCTTTTACCGCCTAAATCAGAAGAAAGATACCTACTTAAAATCATAGGTACGACGACTCAGGTTTTACAACAACTTTTTATTTTATTTTTATTTCCTCGTATTCGCAATGAAAAGCACAGTGTTTACCTCGGGGTGAAAGTAACCCATTTAACCCCTCGAATTAGCGACCTCGCTGCGCTCGGCCGCCAACTCCTTCTCGGGACGAAATGAATTACTTTCACCCCTAGTGAAACAATGTACTATTTAAAACCTACTTGCAAAATAAATAGCATTTATCATTATTGCATCCGTCCGAAGTAGCAGTCTTATTTTGACTTGAAATACAAACGAGTTTTGCACTAGAATAGAACACATGCCGGTTCTCCTACAAGTAAACAAACCTGTTCCCATCGCTGCTTCGCCCACGTGAAACTAAAAAGTGATCCTATGGGAACATACTCCTAGAATAAAACTATTATGCCATACGTTTAAAAAAATGGTAAAGGAGCATTACCTTTCACTTTATTTTTTCTTCTCCTGGCTTAATTACATATTTGATATTTATTTGTATTTTTTTTTTGTAATGTATGTATTTGTGTTGTTATTTTTTATTCGTATTATTTCTATGGTAAACTGACAACCCTTAATCTTTCTCCTCTCTTTCAATGCTGTCCATCCAAAGGTTGTCTGATAAGACCGCCCATTGTACACTTATTTGTAAAAATGTTTGTCCTGTATTTTTTGTTAATGGTGTACAATAAAGAATATAATAAATAAATAAATATGCCAGGACATGGTCCATCCGTGTACCAAATTAAATTCAATTTCGTACAAACGTTCGAGCATGAGCTTTGGTGCAACTGGTTTTCAGGTTTTTGGGTATCTGATTACCCGTAACGACTGTCAAAGATGTACGGATGAAAGCCGGGACGAAAGGTTTAACGTACTTTCTGAGGCACAGAGGAACAATAAAATAAATATAGAAATGGAATTTAAACAAACATTTTAATTGAAGTCACAACGAACAGGGTTACAAATATAACTTAGTTGATTTAAAAACCAGGATCATTTTCACAGTTTGCCAATTCGGAGGGTGTCACACTATCTTGCAACGTATGGTTGATTGTTATGCTATTGTTCACACCAACAATTAACATTTGCGAAGCTTCCACAGTGACCTCCCTTGTAGCCGCGTCTCTTGCACTCATTATTGCAGTTAGATGTGTAGTCCACTGCTCCCCAAACACAGCTGCCGAGGTGCACGTCCGCCTGGACTGCGTTCTGCGGAGAGGAGACGATCACCAGGAAGGAGAGGCACACCAACAGCAACATGGACTGGTAGCTTTTCGACATTTTGACGTTTATGAAGAAGTTTCTTGGAGCGCGAGTAAGTACTGCTGATGCTTCAGTTAGCGTTCAACTGATACCGATGTTGTTGTGATCCATATTTATATGGTAACCGTTGAGTTAAGGTAACTTGAGTTCATAGCAACCCGTTTCATTACTAGCGTGCAACCCTGCAATGTTCGCGCGGTAGCCGTGTGGGGGTGTCCCACTAGAAAGCGAATACGCGTTTCATCGCAAATGCAAACAATGCTCGTACAATCTTGTGATCAAACGAATAGGTGCGGAAATAAATAAGTGTCTTAAAAAAATCATACACACACAACTTATACATATAATAAATCTGTAGAAGTTTTTATTGTGCGCACATCACGTGAAATATACGAAATCGAAGTAGATAACTTTTAACATTAAAATCGTGTGTAACTTGATATATATAAGTTACGCTTTTTTTCATAGCAATTGGTTGACTATATCGGAAGGTATATAGGATTATTACATTCATTGACTGTTAGCTTTATAATGCTTCCACTGCTGGGAATCAGAGCTCCTCTCTAGAAAAGCGAATCCAGCCACCGGACGGGCCAAGTACGGACTGGTGGATATCTTCGTTTTTTTTTTTAAATTTGCTTTGCAAATGCTGAGTTTAGACACAAGAATAAAGCTCGCAAGTCAGGACCATTACTCAATTATTACACCATCATCATCTTCCTGCACTTATCCCGTTTGACTGGCCTGTTGGTCTAGTGGTTAGTGGCCCTGACTGCTATACCGCAGGTTGTGGGTTCGATTCCCACCCAGGACAAATGTTTATGTGATGAGCATGATCATTTGTTCTGTGTCTGGGTGTAATTTATCTATAATATGTATGTATTTAGAAATAAATAAGTATGTTTATCAGTTGTCTAATACCCATAACACAAGCTCTGCTTAGCTTGGGACTAGGCGGCGTTGTGTGATAATTGTGGAATATTATATTATATTATTATTATTAAAAAAACATCATTTCTCACGCAATCCATCCATCTTTTCTTTGGCCCCCCTCTCCCTCTCATTCCATTCACATGTAAACTCATAACTCTTTTAACAAGATGCGTTTAATTCCGTCTTTACATGACCATACCAAGACGTGACGTAAATCAATCAATAATTAAAATTTTGTTACAATTGGATGTTTTGCGTTTTCTTGCTCAAAGACTGTCAATATGAATTTATTGAGATGTACCATTTTCTATCCGTAAAAGTATTTAATTCTAAAAATATCTAAAACTATTTAAGTCTTTTTTGTTTTTTAGCGAAATGACATCAAATGACTTCACTATCATGGAACGAGAAACCGTGTCAGAGTTTTATTGATAAAGCTCACCAATGTTATTTCATTTGCCCTTTGCTGCTCACAGTAATTCTTTCAAATGTTCCAAAAAGCAGAACTTCATAATTTTACCGAAAAAAAATACTGCAGTGCTAAAGCTTAAAAAAAAGCTAAAGTGGGTAAATCTTTGTTGTTAATTTACTCGTATCAACCCTCACTAAAGGGTTAAGCCCTTATAAAATAAGGAAAATCCACGTATCAAGAAGCTGGTTTAAGTTAACTAGTCCATTAACGAACTGCGCGGTTGACATTTAGTAATTATGTAGATCGAGTTATTGTTTTTTTCCTTATTGTAGTACTGGTAGGCTGTACCTATAGGCGGTAGAGTCTGTCTAATAAGTTAAACGACTTAGGTAATTATTAGGATTTAATGAAATTTGATGAAGTCAACACGGGTTCAATAATTAAGGTTGAATAAGAGATAGAAATCATTGTTTACTAACAGAAGAACCTTATAAAAAGTATCGAATATTTGTATTTTTTAAATGATTAAATATTATACAAAATTCCCAAGTCGGTTGACTTATTAGACAGACTATACCTATCTGTATCTGATGTATACCTACCTTGTTAGTTGTTAGTCGTTGACCCGTGGAGAATTGTTCTCATAAACATGCGTCGTAGTTTTTCATCGTCATTATCAGCCTTTTTAAGGTCCCCACTGCTCGGACTCGGACCTCTCTAGGAGAGGGAATGGGCCAAAATCCACACGGGCCTAGTGCGGGTTGGTGAATGTCACATGTCTTTAATTTTTGGTTCTAGGACATGCCAGTTTCCTCACGATGTTTCCCTTCAACGTTTTGAGAGCAGTGGTGAAGAAATAAATTACACAAAGTAATGCGTCTGGCTGGGTTCGAACCCGCGACCTACAACTTGTAAGTTGAGGCCATTCAGCCACCACTGCGTTGTAGTATTAACCACAAAAGCCGTATCGGGTGGTTTTAATTGTTTGTTTAAAATCTCATATTCTTTTACTAGTACCTAATTGCTTGTTTCTATAGGGGGAATTTACCGTAACCGAGGTAAATAGCAAAGTAAATAAAAATACTTGAATTTAAAAATACAATTAAAATATTAATTTTCCTAGCCAGGTATCGTAGTTGTGATTTTTTCAAACAATGAAACTGCACCGATTATTATAATAATCTACGAATGATGTTGAAGATTTTAATGAGATTGATCTATTATATTTTCATTCAAGTAAAGATCCATTATATTATTTATATATCAATAAGGTTATTTGGATTTAACATTTAAAATATTGATTTTAATAAGAATTTTGTTACCTTAAAACTAATTAAAATTACAAAATCGGCTCAAGATTTCTCTGAGTTATGAGTTAATTTTCAAAATGAAAATTCATCAAATCTCTAATATCATCTCATTATCCACCTAGTCTTTTTTAAACTACATTGAGATTGATTTCCAGTTTGACTGGATTCATCTGATTAACAGTATGTACTCCTCAGTGTATTTATATTTATTAATAAATACACAATTTCTATAATAAAGCTAAGAAGTTGTGTATTATTAAAAAATCTATATAAATATGTATTACCTTTACCTGTATACCTTACCATTTTTTCTTATTATTTTATTTTCCCCTCTGCTAGCAAAACACAAAAAACTAAATTCAGCGAACTTTAGCATATTAACCGAAGCATATTCGAGTTAAGAACAAAGCCGTTTATTGTATGATAAAAAAAAACCATAACCCATTATAAAAACCATTTGCACCACAGTGCTGGTCCTGTCGGTATCCACACAAACTGACGAAGTGGCACCATAAGGATCCGTTTTGTAGGTAGCATGTTGGAAGAGCCACGAGACCTCCACTTCTGACCTGCCCCAAGCGTAGCCACAGCGAACGGATAAGACCGTTTGCTGTCATATTTATTTCGGCAAACCTTGCTAGGTTATCGATCCGCCTTGTAAGTGAGTAGTAAGGGAGGTAATTAGCATGACCCCATGCCGCCTAGGCGGCATCGGCAGTACGAGTATGTGTGCGTTTAACTCCGGCCAGATATTAAAAGGACTATACGCCTTAAAGCTATCAATCTTGTGGTAGGGACTATGTAGGTACCATCGCCGTCATTTCTGCCTGATCACTTAAAAAAAAAATCACTTGAATCCTGCGGCGCGGCGCCATACCATACCGTTTCGAGTGCAAATAAAAATGAATTGAGCGGTGGTCAGGTGGAAGTGTCTTCGATGGTACATCTTTAAAATTCGAATGCCAAGAAAGGTTGTTTTCACGCATAGGTATTTCTGTTTACATAACATACTAAGATACGCCCATTGTACGTGTTTTAGATATAAGTTTTTCTTTGTTATGTTTTGTATGTACAATAAAGTATATAATAAATAAATAAATAATAAATAAGATACAGAGATAAAGAAATCAATTAGAGTCTACGCAGTTCAGCTGCATTGTAATAATAAATGAGTCTACCATTGTTATTAGTCATATTATTTAACTACCTCACTGATCATTAATTATTACAACATAATAAACATTACGAACACAGATTACAAACGAGTGTATAAATGTGATGGTCTTCAGAAATGTCAGGTGCGTACTTAGCAAAGTGCCAGTGACGTAACAAGTCCCAAAAAATTTTGAGGCCTGTGTCAAAAATTATTGGGATTTTTTTTTTGTTTTTACAAACTAGGTTTTATGGCATAGATCTAGTAGCAGGCCAGACAAAGTAGACCATGATGGAGATGGCCAGACTTACTAGATAATTTTTTTTTCTTCAGAACCATTGATAAGTGGTTCTGGTTCTGAGAGAATGAATAATGACTATATGTTAGGATGTTCAACATCATCATCATCATCATTTCAGCCGATATACGTCCACTGTTGGACATAGGCCTCCCCCAAGTGTCTCTACAATGAACGATCGTGTGCGTCTCGCAACCATCGGATTCCCGCAACCTCGTCCTTCCAGGTCGGACCCTTAATCTATCTCCTTTCTCTCAGTCCATCCAAAGGTTGTCTGTAAGAGATCGCCCTGTCTTATCGCACAGCCGCACCGCCCATTGTGCACTTATTCTTTTAAATGTTTGTCCTGTATTTTTTTTATTTGGTGTACAATAAAGATTATAATAAATAAATAAATAAATCGGTCCACCTATTAGGAAGCCTTTCAACGCTGCGTGGTCCGGTACGCGGTCGCATTAGTGTTTTAGGGCCTTCATAAATAATAGCCTTTATTTTAATCCAACATATAAGCTATCTTGGTACCATATTTTAATTTTACTCAAATCAGTCACATAGCGTGATGAGCATATTTACAAAAATAAATAAATTTAAGCCTATTAGTGGTGTTTACAATAACACTGAATGGCAGGTTCTTAAAACAGCTTTTCCTGTATATTATATACATACATTTAGAATTCGCTAACCAATATACAAACTAAGCATTTGGTTAGCGAGATTTATAAATCAGAATGTTTTTGTTTTTCGACAATTGGTATCACCTATAAAATGTCACTTACGGCCCGTTCATGACCTTGGCGAAGTGAGCGGTAGCTAAGCGCGGGGCGGCGAGCGGTAAAACAAAAGTATGGAAATATTTGAACCACACCACGAGACGCTGCTCAACGCATCACGGGCCCGCTTAGCGATGCCGCCCCGCTCGCCGCGCCGTCACCGCTCGCCGCTAAGACAGAAATCGTGAACAGGCCGTTTAAGCCTCAGACATTGACGTATCTAGGGTTATTTATCAGAGGCCCTAACGCTTGACGTGCCAGATTTTTGTGTGAAGTTATAGAATTTCAAGTCGGTAGCCCAACATCTTAGGATGGGCGTCCGCCTGTGGCCTCAGAGGTGGACGAAGCAAAACCAATATGTACCTATAATTGTGGTATAATATCATTTGAAAAACGTCCACTGCTGGACCCTAGCCTCCCACTAAGACCGGTCCTGTGCACCTCAAAACCGGTCTTTTTCCATCATCCATAGGATTCTGATTCTCGAGACCCTCACCAGATCATTAGTCCACCTTGTAGTTTTGTTTTCTTGCAGTAAAATATGGCTGTTGTTGTTGTAGTCGTTGTTGTGGTTCGTTGTTATGGTTGCTGATGAATCGCGTTCCTCCAATTACCCTTTTCCTTCAAGAGCCGAGGTAACTCGAATCTTTCGTAAAATCTTTTTTTTGGTCGACGACTTCACTGATAACGATCAAGGAAAACACGCCATCTTGTAAGGTGACACCTAGCTATGGAAACGTTATAAGCATTATTATGTTATTGTATTCATAGTTTGTAACTAATAGTGTGAATTACCAAGAATACAGAGGTACCTACGGAAGATGAAAAAGGTGACGAAATCTATACAAACGTCAAAGACTAAGTACCTAATATTTATGACAATAGCGAAAAAAACAAAGCCACAATACATCATCTTGCCCCCGCTCTCTCTTCCACGTCTTTAGGAGCGTTTATTCAATAATTTTTCCTCGTACGCGCCGTTTTCCTCATCGCATAAGTAGCGCACGCGTCTGCGGGAAAACCAAGCACAACATGATATTGTAATGTATACAATTAGGCGTAGATAAGCAGTGTTGCCGTTAGGTCCACTTAAGTAATCGATCTTTTTTAATCACATCGATTATAAGTATAATGTCTCGAGACTTTGCGGTGGGTCATAGGGAATTATGTCATAATAAATGTAATAACTGCAATTAATTAAATACTAGTTAATAAATCATAAACTAATAAGACAAATTATAAGAATATGCAATAGACATTTAGGTGTTCATATTTCTGTTGCCAAATCGAAAAAAAAAAAAATTAAAAAAAAAATTTACGCAAATATTCGAACCGACTTCAAAACATTCAAAATAACTTTAATTAAAGTCGATGTTTCTGATTTGGTGTCTTAATTTTTTTACACCGACTTTTTAGTTTGTTTTTGAAGTCGGTTCATAAAATTGATGTGAGCTCACTTTTTAGTTGTATATTGCACATGTACATAATGTATTTATGTATATAGGTATGTTTTCCACAGCTAAAATTAAATAGTGAGCAAGTACTATAGTAACGGTAAGATTAAGTAACTATTTTGAGGTGAGAAATCATCAAATAAGATTTTTGGTCTATCGCCGACTTATTTTTTGGCGAAGACCGATTTAGAGGCGTCTTCGGGATCGATTTAGTATCTTATAAATCGAGTTACAATAGACCAAATTAATTTAGATGTCTTCAGGAATAGGCTATTAATAAACTAGTGCGCTTCACTATCAACGATTGCATCGCTATTTACCAACTGGTGGAATTGCAGTCAAGTACTAGTATACTATATTATTTAAAGAAAAACCTAACGATCGATCCGTTGCTTACCTAGCAAGAACTTAGGGATTAGGCGCACAATGCCACATTCGCAAAATGACATATTGACGCAAAATGCCACATTCGCAAAATGGCATTTTGCAATATGCCACACTAGCAAAACGCCACATTAGCAAAATGCCACATTCGCAAAATGACATTTCGCAATATGCCACAGTAGCAAAACGCCACATTAGCAAAATGCCACATTCGCAAAATGACTTTTCTCAAAATGTCACATTAGCAAAATACCACATTATCAAAAGTCCTAAAATCACGTTACCTACAGTTGATACCTACCATTATGCACGTGTGTCTCATGACTGATAAGTAATTGGATGTAAGTACAACATTTACTTACTTTAAAAATAACTTGGACTTGAGGAAAATAAGCACATTGAACTTTTTATGATAATATATGGTTACATACCGCAAAAAAAAACAAATAAAATCTCGACTTGAAATATATATGGGTGTTTTAATATCGTAGGTACGTATTTCATGCGGGGCCCGTATAAAAAAAAAAATCTAAATGCAAAAAAACGCGTCCCGTATGCGGATTCCACGCATTACAATAAATACTTATTAAATACTTGTATGAACTGGACATTTGCGGCGGTTCCGCGTGCGGAGTAATCCCGCATGCGTGATCAAAACCGCACGATATTAAAAACACCCTAAGGCGGTTATCACACTGCCACGCACCACGCAGCGTAGTGCGTGAATGTGTGTCTTAACGTTGCTTGTAAGTATCTCCGTTTGTATAGAAAACACGCACAGTCCAACACACTGAAAATGCATCATGCGCGTGGGTACGGGACGACACGCAAGGTATGGCACACTGAGTCTCGTAGTACCGTGCGTGATGAATATTTCCACAATATATATTCCACAATTATCACACAACGCCGTCTATTCCCAAGCTAAGCAGAGCTTGTGTTATGGGTACTAGACAACTGATAAACATACTTATATATTTCTAAATACATACATATTATAGATACATTACACCCAGACACAGAAAAAATGATTATGCTCATCACACAAACATTTGTCCTGGGTGGGAATCGAACCCACGACCTCCGGTATAGCAGTCAGGGTCACTAACCACTAGACCAACAGGCCAGTCAATTGTGCCTGCGTGAATTTACAAAACGCCCCTACGGGCGTAAGTGCGTAAAAAACCCGCTAGATGATGCAGGTCTGCACTCCCGCAAGTAGGTACATGCGTAGGTGCGTTTTCACGCGCAACGCTGCGTGGTGTGTGGCAGTGTAATAACCGCCTAAGATCGTTTCACGATTGATCCATTGTTTAAGATTGATTTGACATAATTTTTCCTCGATTAATCTGTCTCAGATTGCTATCCCTACTACATCCCATAATATGTCCGAACCCAAGACATAGTCTATATGTGTGCTAATGTTTAATCAATATTTACCTATTTCATGTGTTCCGTCATCTGTTAGTGAACGGACGTTAGTGACCCCGACTGGACGATTTCCAGCCACCGTAGGTTTGGGCTTGCGGACGATGAGCACTGGATAGTTCGCCGTCCGTCCGTCGTCGATGGCGCATATATAGTGTCTCACGCGCGTCTCAAAGAGATGTCAGTAAAACCGTATGGACTCAGCAGAGTCGAAGCTACTGGGGCCATAGATTGACTTCCGAAAAGGAAACCCAGGGTCCTGGAACACAACTAAAAGAAGGAACATAGGTATGGTTTTAGTTAGTAAAACCCTGAGACCCCTTTCCGCTCCACCCTAGAGCGGTAGAAGTCATTGAGAGATTTAAATTCCCAATGTATAAAATTAATGTTGTGTCTTTTATGGCAGTACTTGAAGTGTAAAAATAAAGTACCTATAACACTGCAGTCTTTGTGCAGGACCTAATGTTGACGATCCTAAAAATAAAACTCGTTCGAGTGTTGAGGCGTGAATGCATGATTGATTACAAAAATTCAAACTTAAAAAAAAGTTAGCATTAAATTCGATCAGAATATACTGTGACGAACTGAGGACTAAAGCCGCCACCCCGGTTCAAACTGAAATTCAGCGTTGTAGACTCGTCGCATTATGCATAGAGCCACCGCTTTATGTTGAGCGTTCGACCGTTTTACGTGGATGTGACGCATATTTTCCCTATAGAATGATAATTAAATAGTAAAATTAAGTTAGCTTTGCTTTTTTAAAAGTTAACTTAGCTGACATCAACATACTTATTTACTACATACACTAGACCTAACTATAACATAACCTAGGAACAACTATCTGTAAGCCTTACAAATATTTTTCTTCAGTGAGGGAATTGTACCCGCAACATACAGCATCACTCAACCACTGCACCAACTGTGTCGTCAATAAAATTTGCAATAGTTTTGTAAACTTATATTTTGAACATTCGTAGGTTATTAAAATACAATACGAGTTCGTAATTTGCTTTTACACAAGGACTCGAAAACTTCGAAGATTATTCCGAAGTACTTACTCCAATTTCAAAAATCTTAGAAAGCCATCAAAATACTTTGATACCATGAATACAATTACAACATGTTGAAGTTAGAGTCGCGCACGAAACCGTGAAATCCGAAGCATTAGATGATAACGCCGCACCTCGGCACCTCTATTCTGCGTTCCTCCGTCTGCCGCTTAAACGCTGGGCGCTCTGTGCGGCAGAGATAGTGCTGCGCTCACTAATACTTCAGTAAGTCTAGTTTACCGGCTGCCAAGCTTCGCTCCGTACGTATCTGTAGACCGCACTTGGCTAGGTAACGAACCAACCTCGTAACGGCTCACCGAATGAACCGTTTGTATTTCTACTATGGTGTAACAAGCACTTAATTGTTTTGTTCTTTTTGTTTCAGCTGGGTTTTCAGATTGATTTGTTTTTTGGTTTGACGAATTCAACGGAGAAGCATTTTTTTTTCTATTGAGTATGGAAAGAGTCGTGTAAAGAAAAGATTTATGAGTATACATGTGGATGGGTAGAGAGGGAGAGGGAGACCAAAGAAAAGATGGATGGATTGTGTGGAAACTGTGAAGAGTAATAATGAAAGAAAAGGAAGTTAGTGATAGCACGACGGGTGACAGGATAGAATGGAAGAAAAAAACGTGTTGTACCAACCCCAAATAAAACCGGACAATGGCAGAAAGATGATGATGAGTAGATAGAGACTAGATAGGTGAAAGATCTTCAGGCACAGAAATGATCGTGCTTATCACACAAACATTTGTCTTAGGTGGGAATCAAACCCAGTACCTCCGGCGTAATAGTCAGGGCAATTAACCACAGGACCATTAGGCCAGCCTAATAAAACTACTACAAAAAATAGTAGTTACCTACCTACCTAGACAAAATCTATTTATTTAGTCTTATTAGTAGTAGGTACTTGTATTTACTTACCAATATACGCACAATGCTACGACCAATAGGTAGGTACCTACTCTGCCTCGGCTAACCTGATGCGGTCAATAAAAAAAAGTAGTCGTCTTAAACCTTACCATTCCAATTAAAATATTATATAACTATAGTCATACTTGAAATACTACGTGAATGCAGGTAATATTGTGAAGGGGAGACCATTGTCAAGGACAGTGTCGTATTAAGCTAGCGTGGGGCCTGTACCAAATTCTACCAAGGGGCCCCCTAAATCTTTATAATAGCGAAGCATAGTCGGCCTTATAATGTACCCACTGTTGGAATTAAGGTCTCCTCTCTAGGAGAGGGAATGGGCCGTAATCCACCACGCAGGCCCAGTGCGAGTTGATAGATGTCATATTTATGTCTTAATTTTTGGTTCTAGGACATGCCGATTTCCACACGATGTTCCTTCACCGTTTTGAGAAAACTTTATAAATGACACCGAATTAAAACTCTTTTAACTTATTTTGAAACAGGTCCCGAAGCTCTTAGGGTTAAACGATGGGTCCATAGGCATTTTCTTTATTTAAAATCTGGGACTGGTTAGAATACATTTAACACAGTATCTTGTACATGTTTTTTACGTTCATGCGGGGGCCCCCAATGTGCGAGGCCCGTAGCATTTGCCACTCCTGTTACGTGGCTAATCCGCCACTAATTAAGGAGTTGCCAATGTTATTCTAAAATACTGCAAAACTCAATAAGTATCTACTTTCCCTGGTATTTCCCCACACAACTATTGCAATGACTACCGTGACACTAATCTCTTCTTCTTCTGAGTCGGTACACTCTTGCCAGAGTGGTCGTGATCACTGTGAATCATGATAAGTGATCATCTTTGTAATGCGGCGCCATTCATCGTGGACTGCAACTTTCTGGGTACATTCATAAACCGAGCACTTAGTTGCGGCCTTGATCTGGTCTGTCCATCTCATTGGTGATCTACCACGTGGCCTGTCCCCTAAAATAGGCTTAATTGCGTATTATTTTCGAGGCCAAAAAAAAGGTATTGAATGACCTAAGTCATACACATTTATTTTGTAAACACTAAATAACATTGTGTAAAATAAAATACAAATATAAGAATAAAAAAAAAAATTATAAGCGATATTCAAAAATACAAATAAAAGAAAAAAACATACAACAAAATCTTAGTAATTACCTAACTGGGTACTTATGAATAAATATTAAAATACATAATGTATATAAAAATAGAATGTTGAAGGTTGAATAAATAGAAAATACATAGCACATGCCCAGAAATCCTACAACCTTGTGGCGGACAGTGCTCTATGGTTTTTCTTATGTTTTAATTCTTTTTTCCTAAGTATCTGGGTCATAGTGACACTTTCTTTGTTTTTGACGTATTATTTTTTTATTATATAGTTTTTTTAATCGATTCAAATTTTTTTTTAATGCTTAGTTTTAAATTAGGTCCGGAAACCATCTAATATCATTTCCCGCTCTAGGGTGGAGCAAGATGGCGTGTCGGAGTTTTACTGACTAATACCCACCTGTATCCTTCAAGTGACTTTTGCGCTCAAGGACCTCGGTATCCTTTTCAGAAATTCCCCCGTGGGCCTAGCAAGACACTAAAATAAGAACCTAATAGTTAAATTTTACTCATAAATTATCTGTTTGTATAGGTATTTATTTATGTGTGTCAAATAGGTACCTACCTAAATGTTTTATCTATATACCTACGTAGGTATTGTTGACAAACTTTAGTTTATAGCGTCATTAATTGCAGGGCAATTAAGTACCTAGTATAGTATGTAGGTATCATAATACTGTATTATTATATGGGGTATTTAATTTATTATAACTATCCACCATCTCCCTAAGCCTTATCCTAATTAGCTTGGGGTCAGCTTCCAGTGTAACCGGCTGCAGCTGAATAATATCCGTGTTTTACATTGAGCGACTGCATAACGGACCTTCACAACCCAATTACTGAGAAACACTACTCTTTCGATTGACTGATGGTCAGACTTAATTGGCGTCCGGCTAACTACCTGTAACGACTGTCAGAGATCTACAAATGGCGACCGAGTCAACAGCTGTGAGGCGCTGCGCAAATGTAGACACTTTCAGTTTTCAGTTATCGACACCGAACACTTTTTGATCCTCATGAGAGAAACTGGAATAGTACATTGTTACACTAGGGGTGAAAGTAACTCATTTCGTCCCGAGAAGGAGTTGGCGGGCGAGCGAAGCGAGGTCGCTAATTCGAGGGGTTAAATGGGTTACTTTCACCCCGAGGTAAACACTGTGCTTTTCATTACGAATACGAGGAAACTAAAAATAAAATAAAAAGTTTGTAAAACCTGAGTCGTCGTACCTATGATTTTAAGTAGGTATCTTCCTTCTGATTTAGGCGGTAAAAGGTATTCCACTACTGCTTTAGCCTCTTCTCTTATGAAATTAGGCGTTAAATCACTATTTTAATCTGATAAACTTAACGTGTTAATACAAATCTTTGTTGTACGGAAATGTAAACAAAACTCGAAAAAACCAACGACTGATTGCCACTTTCCCGCCATTTTGTTTTTTTTTCCTATGGCCGGCCTGCTATTTAGCCTCATTAATGAAAAATTAAAAAATAATTGTAATCCTTTTAAAATAAAGTATTTTAAAGAAATAGTAACCACTTAAAAATATAATATTATTTATTTAATACTTATCTTTAAGTTATTTCAATTTTATATCGCGCTGTGATTTACCGGCTGTATGGAAAATTGGAACGTGGTTCAATAAAAACGTGAAAATAGAACTAGTTTTTTTTTTAATTTGACAGCTGTGAGTTGTAAAGTAAAACTCCCTAGGGATGAAAAGTATCACTTTCAGCCCGCTCCTCAGGCAACTTCAGACCCACTTTCAGAGTATGAGTAATGAAATAGTAGTTTATGTGACTAGGGGATAAAGCAGTGTCTTTAAGTCGCGGGCGACATGTTGAATTCCGAACGAAACGAAGGTTGCTGATATTAATCCCGAACGACAGTGAGGGATTTATAAAATTAACTCCCGAGCATCGCGAGGGAGTTAATAAAGAAACCTGAGTGAAGTGAGGAATTCAAGCCGCCCAAGACAAAGACAGCTTTATCCCCGTGTTGCATACTCTACTTTTTACACCATCTGTGAGATAATTAAAAGACAATTTGGTCGACCAAATCGTATACTAGAGAAATATAAGTATTAGAGTTTGTCTAATAAGTTAAACGACTTTGGTAATTATCAGGATTTAATTAAATCTGATGTAGTTAACACGGATTCAATAATCAAGGTTAATTAAGAGATAGAGATCATTGTTTACTAACAGAAGAATCTTATGAAAAGTATCGAATATAAGTATTTTTTAAATGTTATACAAAATTCCCAAGTCGGTTGACTTATTAGACAGACTTAATACGAGTATTTACAAGTTCATCAAACAAACAAGATTCACCACTCCAAGATTCTATAGTTTCAATTCTCTATAACGCTCCCGTCAGTACGCACGTTTTATTCTATTTTCTTTTTTTTTTGTTAGTGGCCAGTTTTAATCATAGTGATTACATACTCTTTGGTTTGAATTTCAAGTCAACTTGTTTGATGCGCCTACATTTTAATTCACAATGTTGACGATTTTTAATGTTCCAAATTCAAATCTCATTATTCCCTAGGGATCGGCCATACTGCATTATCTCCCTAGGTATATAATGACTTGCTCTAGGTGAGGTTTGTATGACGTATAAAACGACATTATCGAGCAGGTGGTGTAAAAAAATGTTTTACGTATGCGCAGAGTGATTTCATACTGTTTATCAAATATTCTTCAGGTAGCTTGTATCTGGCTTGCGTAATTAAAGTTATTTTTTACTTTGAAGTCGGTTTAATTCATTTTTTTGTAAAAAGTTTTTTTATTAGTTTAAACTAATACTACAACAAAATAATAATAAAAAATAATACTTATCTATCGATAGGTATATCTTTAGCTAAACTCATGTGCACACGGTTCACATGCTTTCAAATGCAGAGAAGAAATAGATAGTCCTTTTATATTTTCGAAGTCGAGAGCTGGTAACCAGTGCTCCTGATTAAATATAGCCCCTATGGACGTGGTCCAATCCGTCATATACTAGGATGTAATCTTTTTAGGGTTCCGTAGTCAACTAGGAACCCTTATAGTTTCGCCATGTCTGTCTGTCCGTCTGTCTGTCTGTCTGTCTGTCCGTCCTCGCTTAATCTCTGTGACCGTTAGCACTAGAAAGCTGAAATTTGGTACCAATATGTAAATCAATCACGTCGACAAAGTGGTAAAATAAAAAATGGAAAAAAAAATTATTAGGGTAGCCCCCCTATATGTAAAGTGGGAAGTGATTTTTTTTTTAATTTTAACCCTAACGTGTGATATATCGTTGGATAGGTATTTAAAATGAATAGGGGTTTACTAAAATCATTTTTTGATATTGTCAATATTTTCGGAAATAATCGCTCCAAAAGTAAAAAACAATGTGTCCCCCCCTCTAACTTTTGAACCATAAGTTTAGAAAATATGAAAAAAATCTGAAAAGTAGAACTTTATAAGGACTTTCTAGGAAAATCATTTTGAACTTGATGGCAAGAACAGTTTTTGTACAAAAAGACAAAAAGGTTCTACAAAATAATTTCTGGACTAAGTTTGTAGTATAATCGTATGCAAGCATTTTTTTAAACCCATAAGTGGGTACACTTATTGTGACGGACGGGAAACTACGGAACCCTACACTGAGCGTGGCCCGACACGCTCTTGGCCGGTTTTTATCGTTTCTGTTGGACTGCATGTTTGTTCGAAAAAGTCACCGCAACCCTAGAATGCAGAGGGTAACTTTCAATGACAGAAAAGCTGAAAGGGACCTACCTACCTCATATATCTAATGCATTGCATTTGCAGAAAGATGTGAATATTATATTGTCGCTTTAGAGTAAAAACCTCATACATGCAAAAGAGGTCACTTTACAGTAGGGAAGACAAGACTACGCTCTGTAAAATATTATTCATATAATATATGAAGGTACAATCTATACATATAAATAAAATTGGAGTGTCTGTTTGTAATATTGAAATAACCGCTTTTTACTACATGCATATAAATATATATACGGTACATAAGTAGGTACACCAAAATATTTTTTTAACAATTTTAAACGGAACACTGTTTTTACTGTTCCGTGGAGGGTTCCGTAGCAGCAAGTAACATAACATAAAAGTTCTTGTAGTTCGTTGTAACTTTGATCGATATTTTAATAATAGTGTATTTTTTTAGATTTATGACTTATTAAAAAAGAACTACTTACTAGATCTCGGTCGAACCAATTTTCGTTGGTAGTTAAAATGGTAATGTACATCATATATTTTTTTTAGTTTTGTCATTCTCTTATTTTAGAAGTTACAGGGGGGACACACTTTTTACCACTTTGGAAGTGTCTCTCGCGTAAACTATTCAATTTAGAAAAAATGATATTAGAAACCTCATTATAATTTTTGAAGACCTATCTATAGATACCCCACAAGTATGGGGTTGACGAAAAAATAAATTATGAGTTTCAGTTCTAAGTATGGGGACCCCCAAAATTTATTGCTTTTTCTTTTTTTGTGTGAAAATCTTAAAGCGATTCACAAAATACATCTACTTACTAAGTTTCAACAGTATAGCTCTTAAAGTTTCGGAAAAAAGTGGCTGTGACATACGGACAGACAGACAGACAGACATGACGAATCTATAAGGGTTCCGTTTTTTGCCATTTGGCTACGGAACCCTAAAACCTTTAACTATAACGATGACAAAGCCGTTAACAGTTGTCAAATCGTCGAATTGTCCAATAGGAGGCCGTTTCACGGCTGGTTATGGTTTGGTTATCGTTATAGGAAAATGGTGCAACTCACCCTAAAAGGGACAGTCAAAAAAAAGTCGATAGGAAACTGTACGTCTTGGGATAAATAAAACACAGTTTCATTTTAACTTTCATTATATTTTTTAAACAAATCGAAATAAATGCTCAAAATAGACATAATTACAAGTTGAAATTTATTCA
Source organism: Mythimna albipuncta (assembly GCA_929112965.1). Taxonomy (NCBI): domain Eukaryota; kingdom Metazoa; phylum Arthropoda; class Insecta; order Lepidoptera; family Noctuidae; genus Mythimna; species Mythimna albipuncta. Next base: position 9,860,543 of record OV815973.1, read on the forward strand.
ATAAAACTTATACTATAATAATAACATTTTACACATAATTTCAAACATAAATAGGTAGATACTCATAACGTGGTTCCATTTAATTTAGTGACAAACCTTTACCACAATACCTAATAGAATTTAAATAACTGGACTTTGTGGCCACAAAGACCACAAAGGCCACAAAGTCCAGTGACTGACTGACTGACCTAGTAGACCTAGTAGTACTGACTGACGACGTCAGTCAGTACTACTAGGTCAGTCAGTACTAAACTGACTGACAGACATCGTCAGTAAGTCATTCAGTTTAGAACGCACAACCAAAACTACTAGGACTAGGCGTGTGTAATCTTGCACAAGGTATTCTTTTGTACGGTAGAAAAGAATATCTTATGCAAAATTACAGCGCTACGGGAGGATTTTCCAAAATTCATCTCCTAAACGGATGAAAGGGGGTCTAAAGTTTGTATGGATAAACTTACTGTCACGCGAGCGAAGCCGCTGGCAGAAGCTAGTGTGAAATAATATTTAGAATTTAATTGAATAAGTTCTACATTTAATAATAACAAAAAAATAACACTACGTACTAGTTTAATTGCAGGCTATCCAACCCAAATCGGCTCAACCATCTTCAAGTGCTGCGCATACCAACAACTTGCTTTTGATGTATTCGATAATAATGATTCAAAAGTGGATATTACAGAGCGTGCAGTCGCAAACCTGACGCTTTCTGCATACAAAATACAGGTTTAGGATAACCCGCCCTTATTTTATTTCATTCCTTTTTCCTCATACGGTAAACTGGTTTGTACTAGAAATAGTAGCGTAGTAAGGCGTGGGTGAAACGGCCCCTTAGGCACGGCATCGCTCTCAAAGGGGCCTCGCGCAAGGGCTCTTTAAGAACAAGGTTTTTTTTTATAATTCATAGGCTCAAATTTGACCACTATTTGCCTGATTGTAAGCGACGATGTGGTCGAACACTGGGTTGCAATAGTCACTAGCTTATCGAATTTATAAAAGAAAAAGGCGTCGCTGATACACCTTCACCCACGTCTAAATTTGTCCACGCTACGCCACTAACTAGAAACAAGGCATGCAGTTGATAAGTAACTCGTTTTAAAAGCAAACGATGTACACTTTAAGGAAAATATGTAAATGAGATAAGTACGTTAAAAGATTAATAATTATGCGGAAAATGAAAGCGGACCAAAATAAGTAGCCTGCACGGATAAGCCGTAAATACAGTTATGCTTGATTTTGCACAAAGGCTTGTTTTGCGTTATCCTGTTACTGAGTTCTAGAGGCCCGAATGTCTGAATTGAGTATTTTGTGTTAGGCAAGTCTTAAACCCTACATTAGAGCCAAACTTTGACAGGTTTTCAGGCTAGTTTGAGAAATACTCAACTTCAAATGTTTAAAGGCAAGTTTTTGAATTCAGCATTTTGAGTTGAGAACGTCTCAAACCATACGTATATTAGGCTAGTTGCCGTAAAAAATGTAATTAGTCCGTCTTTTAGATTATTTAAAAATAAGGGACACGTATTTTTTTATTTGTAAATTAAATCAAAAATAACAAAGATATGATATAACAAAGATATAGTAACGTCACGCCGTGCTGCATTTTTTCGCACGGGGTGACGTCACACCTAACTTTAATGGGCTATCTTTGTTATTTTTTGTTTAATCGAAAAAATAAAAAATACGTGTCCAATATTTTTTTTATAATCTAAAATACGGACTAAATTAAATGTAATTAATTTGGCCCTAGAAACTACCTTAATAAAGAAAGACACAATAGAAAGACAATGAGAGAAGCGAACGATTATGGGTAGCCTTTGGTCTGCAATTGGACAATATGAAGCTTAGTTAGAGATGACGCTTGAGTCCCAGCAGTGGGAACCCTGTACTGAAGAAACCGTTGGATTAAAACACACTAGGCCTATAAAGGTTTGTCTAAACATAATAACGAAATATTTTACTAAACAATACACAAGACTTGATGCAATTAAACCAAGAGGTATCTGCAAAAGGAACTGTCGCATTTTATTGTGAACTACAACAAAACCGATAAAAGCCACTTAAAAAAGTATAAATGTATCATAGTAATCCATACCACAGTTAAATTTACAAGTTACAAAACGTGTATTTCAAGCTATAGACTTAACGAGTAAACAAGCGTAAAAGCAAGCATACATACTACAACATAGGTGCCTTAACTGCAAAATGTGCGTACATTTAACCTTGAGTAATAAACAATGACCTTACAGCCACATGACTGCTCGTGCATAAACTAGTGCAAAACAATTCTGTCAAGTAGCTAAGGTATAGTTCTCGCCACGCTTTGCGCATTCCATACATTGGCTAGCCAATCGTCGTCGTTGTTAGATACATGCAGCAAGCGCAGGGAACGAATCATAAGTGGCGTCTATGAAACGATGGCACGGCGAGCCAATCACTGACATTCCCCGCCCCCGCGTCTCACGTCGCACCACTAAAGAGACCGAATATTTGACTTCTGCGCAACTTGAAGCCAGCGCTCAATATTCGTGCCGATAACTATACGGGGAGCGGGGTAATGCGTTCTTATTGAAACGGGCGAGCGAGGTACTGCGTTGATTGGTCGAGCCATCAGATCTATAAGTCATATGTGTTGACAGACATGCGTCGCTTGTTATTAGACGTCTAGTGACTGTAAGGTCATTGGTAATGGTAATTAACATGAATACAATAACCATAAACCGGATTTTAAAGTAGGCGCCAAATAAATTTGCCATAAAGTACAATGACCCATCTACATTTATTGGCTGAAATAAATATATAAATCTGTTATTAGTCCTACTGTCCACGGATACGTAGCTTCACGCATACAAACATTATATACAAACGAAACGGAAAGCAGCTTCATAGTTTTGAATGTAAGCTGTCAGCTGGCGTACACCAAGCGTATAATGACGAATACGCGTCTTTGAAGCTATGCATCCGTGGTAGGATAGCAGGCCTTAATTGACATCTATCACGATCTTTTAAATTTTGTAGCAATTAAAAACGATTCACTGTTATTGTTCAGGGAATCTACGAAAAGAAAAAAAAAAGGTCAATGTACTTTACAGTATCTGGCACCTACCATAGAGCGATACCTTAGTAATAATTTTAAAGGCACGGTATACTGTAAATGCTTCGGAACACAATTTAATATTTCATCCTAATTTTAATGACAAAATTCTTGGTAAAAAGATCTTCATTCTCACGTCAGACATAAGAATAAGACGCAACGAATCATTGTAAATGTGAATTCGCTGAATATTTCCATATAAATATTATATAAAAAACTCTGATTTGAATAGTTTGCAACATTGGCTCGACATTTCAATTCAAATATTCAATGAGACAGACAGCAAAATAATATGAGACGAGATGACTTAAAACAACATGAAAAAAAAATCTTTACAATGATAAAATTTCACAACTTCATAAGTTAAATTTGGAACAACTAAATTCGAAAATAAATATAAAACAAATATATGCCAGTATTTGTAAAATAATTACAAAGAGCAAGAGTAAAACACTGGTTCTTACAACAAATTAACAAAATATAGGCTTTGGTGTGAACTTTTTAAAGTTCTGACCAGATTTGCTGCGACTGCCAAACTATTTCATGTGACTACTCTAGAACTTACTACTTCATTATTATTTTAAAACGGTCATTTTGGACCACACTAGCGGTTTTGACTAGCGTATTTTTACTTCAAGTTACCAGAATCCATCTCATAATTAGGTATAGACTTAGAAATAACAGATGCACATTGGCCCAGCATACATATTACTTTTAATATATGCGAAACTTAAAATATGGTTTGTTCAAAATCATTTACTGAATCGACTCCAATAATTTTTAAACCATATTATTCCCAAAAATATTTAAAAAGGTCACAAGTTGGACCACCGTTACTAAGTACAACACAGGTTATGGCATATCATAACAGGCATTAAGCGCTAGCGAACAGCCGAGTGCGGAAGCAGAACAACCAAGGGGTTTTTGTGTCAAGTGTGTAGTCATTCGGATGGTCAGATGATCATGAGAGATCATGAGACTGAGTCGCTCGGATGACCCGTTAATCATGTATTTGTGCGGATAACCAGGTAAGCTGATAACTTAGTTATTTTTCATGATACAGTTATGAAATTTTTTACATAGGTAGATTCCTTAAATAAAAAGTACAGACACGTGTTTCGAGTTTTGCATATACTAATGTTGTACGCTCTAAATGCTGGGTCAATTTGCGTCTATATTATAAAAGATCAAAATAAATTAGATATCAATACTCCTAAGACGCGACGGTTTTTGATAGTTAATGACGGCAATATTTCAAACCATAATAAGGCACGGTAGGCACAGTGCATGAGCAATTAGCTGCTACGCTGCGTGTCGTGGGCTCGATTGCCGCACGGAATAAATATTTGTAAAGCTTACAGGTATATTGGTGTTTCGGTTAACAACTATAGGCAACTATACTTATAATTATTTTTTTAGTTATGTTTTATCACATGTACTCATTAAACATCGATGCCCATCACGTCTGCGGAGGTTTTTTTGTATTTTCTAATATATTATGATCCTGTATAAGACGGAGGCCAATATATGAATCAAACTCCTCAATATATTAGTTTCTCCAAACGCCAGTAAAAACCGCTAGACCTTATCTTTTGATATATCTGATCCTCCAATAAAATAACGAATGCACATTAAATTCGAATACTATTGGTCGATACTAATTGCTGACCGTTGGCGAATTAGGACGCAGTTACAAAATGACGTGACCACCGAAATAATTGATGTTGGTGGGTAATGACTCCCTAAATAGCGACGGTTTTAATAGTTGTCTGTGTTTGTAATTACGGTAATTAGCTCCACTTTCGCTTTTATTAAATAAACGCTAATTACATACACACATAATGTATACTTATTTTTGGTGTAGTCGTATAAAATTGAACAAACAAAATGTGGTAAAGTAGTCAAAAAATAAAAGACCTATTTATACATTTGTATTTTGACTACTTAGCGGTTTATCCGCTGTAGTGTAGCTACTATTTAAATAGCTACTACTGCACCGGAACCCTAATTATTATTATATTGTTTCTTTTAGTTTCGTTCCAAGTTTATTTCTAGAGCCGCGTACAGATATCGCGAGGCGTGCGTCGCGAATGGTTCGTCACGCATGCCTCAACCTGAGGCATACGACGGTACATTTATGCGTGCGTCCCGAACGACACATGCTCAAACTGAGCACGTAAACCACCACGCACGGTGTTCTTCAGTAGGAAACGCAAACAATACCTGTCCGTCCACACGGAGCGTACGGCTCGTACTGAGGCGGCGTTCGCAACGATCGTATGACGCGAATGCTCACTGTGAGCACACACGTCCACACAGCCCGAGGCATGCGAGACGAACCATTCGCGACGCACGCCTCGCGATGTCTGTACGCGGCTTTAGATCTTTCTCAAACGTCAAAACGGGCCTTTTATTTTTTAACGACTTTAATTAGAAACTTTTTTGAGAATTAATATCTTGAGTGATTCTGATACATACAGGATGGAGAAGAAAATAATAACACGACGATATTACAAATAAAGAATTAAAAAATAAAACATTATTTCAAACCAACTGCTATTATGTAATGTGTCTAAACTATTGTATATTTTTGATAAATATTTTGTATAAAAACTGGGAACGCCACGAAAAAAAACGACTGTCATATCGTCGTCCGTACATTGAATAACATGCAACTTTTGAGGATCCAACTACATATAAAACTGATAACGGAAATTCATGTCTCATTCGCCATAATGTGTCTGCGTCCTACATCATCTGTTACAATAAAAACCGCTTAAAATTACATTTGTGCAATAATTTGATAAACGCCTAACTACTCAACTGCTCATGGCACGATACGAGAAATTCTTATATTGTACTATAACACTAACTTTTTACTCGTTGTCCTTTCACGACACCGTTAGGTACCCCATACCTACTCAAGTAGCACCTAGTATTCATAAACATTACTTTAAGTACTAACAAATTTAATATTATACAAAATAATTATGCAACAGTAATAATACTTTAGCATAATGCGTTTTTATAAACTTATATTATGATAATTTCGGTAGGTAACTTAAATTCTTAGATCTCCTAAGTAAGTCTTGCTTTCTAAATCACTAAATGCATTTGACGCTAAACGTGAATAACATCGTTCTATTTCAGGCAATCGTTTGCAGATGATAAAGACAGCATGATGTTTTAAATGCGTTTAGTCATTCATTTGAGTCCATTTGACTCAAATTTTGTCCTAACAATATTTAGCCACCCTCGATAACTGTTGTTGGCCTCTTTTAAGCGGGTTGCCTGCGAATGTGGCCTCTTTTAAGTTTTTTGACGTGACAACGTCTTATAAATTGGTTTGCCGGGTGACACTTCAAGAAACTGCGTTACGCTCCGCTCACGTTATGCGCTCACAATGAGAGCGAGTGAGAGGCACGCGTCCCTTTCACTCGGGCATGGTTAGCCCGCCTAAGAGCGAGAGAGACAGACATAAAAAGTGAAATAATTCTTTGTATAAATAAATTTTTTAAATTGTTACTATTATTTCATCCTTCTTCCTACTATACGAATGAATATTCACATTAAAATTATTTTACCACTCAAAGTCGTTGTCACGTAAAACTTTCGCCCGTATACCGACTTTACAGGCAACCAATTTTTTTCCTATCCAATTACTATTCCATATAAAGTCATTCAATAAGGAAAGAGACTGAGAGAGTTCTATTGATGATTTTACATTTTTTATTTTTTATTTCGCGACCTACGCACTTTCACCTCAAGTCGTGGAAGTCATGTGATTATGCATGCTGAGCAGGAACGGAAGTGACGCATATTCTGTTTGTCCCTCTGGCAATGTGTTGGCGTTGAGTCATGGACACCCCATTTGGCCAGATTGGCAGAGTCTAGGCCACTAATCCTTTCACCATAATGACTCAATCTTAAATAAGTTTAGTGTTAAATGCATTTAGTGAATCGAAGAGCAAAGGCCTTAGGGTAAACGAGACTGGTGTGAAACTATTTTCTAACTATGAACGTACGTTTTAAATTAAGGCAACAAGCGCAAATTATTTATTTTGCGCTTTTATACTATTTGTTCGATTCTAATTAACAATTCCAGTTGGTACTTTAAGGATTTTGATCACTACATCGTATCACACTATGACCTAGCTAGGATCATTAAGGACAGAAAGAAACAATACTGTCTACTATATGATATGTATACCAGCGAATCGTACCCTTCCTAATGGATTAGTGACCGTGGTATTCTTGTATCATCCGCGTATCACTCGATTACCCTCCGCGTATTATCCCTTTATCATTCGCGTGTATCCGTTTCCGTTCTCAAGGTTGTACCTAGCAGTTCATCCGTGTTATCGCGTATTACCGGGTTGGGGACGTCGCGTGCCATGCAAGGAAAGTATCGGCACCGGCAAAATTTAAGATTACCATTTTGGTCGGTGACGGAACGGTTTAGTGGATAAAGCATATGTTTCGGTACAAAGAATATATTATTTACCTGACATGTTCCTACCCCAATCATGGTATTGTACGGTATAGTGGGCACAATCCTTAAAACGTGTGCAGTTTTTTTTTTTTTATATCAGTATACAGGCTAAAACTTGTGCTATCTACATTCGGACGCCATACAAACATACAAATTCTCAAGTAAACATTAAACATTGTCATTCATAATTAGGAAACCAGTTTCTCAAGACACTTTCAAAAAGACGTATTCATAAAATGCAGAGCGTTTCACTCTCCCACTTCCGGTGTAAAGATTTGAGGTGTTCATAAGCCCTTTTAGTTATGTTTAAAGTTGGTTCTATTTCTAGTAGTTCGCTTTCTCCTATTAAGCTGAGTCCAGCGAGGCCAAGGTACGTGTGCATAGGGTCTGTGCATGTATCAGGCCACTTCGAGAACCCACCTACGACTGTGTCCTGTGTTTCATAGACATATTTTCTGTTACTTGCATAGTTCGAGTACTGCAGCATGTCTAGTATTTTGAGGGATGCTCCTACCCAGAAACTGTAGCAAGTATCGACGGGTTTGTTAGGCCTGCCTTGGAAGCCGTCGACTTGCCTGAAGAGGAGCCATCTCTTCAAGCCTTCCACTTGCTGTTCTGATAGCTTGTCTAGTTGGTTCGTGAGGCTTAGCGTGGCTAGTGCGCAGAAGGTTGTACCTCCGTGGGACTCCAGTTCGGGACACTGAGCGATGCCGTAGTCGTACCCCTGAGAAAAACGTTTATTATTAGTTAACTGAATCAAAATCACATTCAACTTTTAAACTTTACTTAGAAAAGTTTGGCCGTGACAACACAAAGACATGATTTGTATTTGATAGTAATCAAAAATACAAGTTGGCGACATATAAATTAATTTAGTGTTTCTCTTCTCCTTCATATCCGCTAAACACAAGCCGAGGCATGTTCTGTGGAGGGACGCCATACAAACACAAGAGTTTTGTCTATCTCCTAGCCTTTTCCCACTATGCTGGAATCGGCTACAAATTAAACCGGATGCAGCAGAATACCAATGTTTCTATCTGTTAGCAAAAGTAACCGGTTAGCAAAACTAATGTCGGATTTTCTGGCTTTCGAACGGCCCATAAAGAAAGAAAGAAACATTATATACGCAAAATGACGCAATCATGATTAAAATATAAGGAAAATATGCGTCACATCTGCGTAAAATAGCCGACTGTCGTCTGACTGTCGACTGTGTCTACAAATGAAACCCGGGACCAACAGCGTGCTTTCCGAGGCACGGAGGAATCTCGATATGTAGCGATGGTCACCCATACACGGACAGAGACACATAGCATATAGCATAGTCGGCCTTATAATGTTCCCACTGCTGAGATTCCTCCTCCTCTCTAGGAGAGGAAATGGGCCATACAATCCACCACGCGGACCCAGTGCGGGTTGGTGGGGATGTCACATGTCTTCGAATTTTTGGTTCTAGGACATGCCGGTTTCCTCACGATGTTTTCTTTCTCCGTTTTGAGAGCAGTGGTGATGAAATAAATTACACAAAGTAATGCGCCTGGCTGGGTTTGACCGTGATACCTACAACTCGTAAGCCGTAAGTCGGAGCCGTTACCACTCGGCCACCACTGCTCAGACGCACTGACCCACTATTCAGACAGAGACACACACAGACAGATTAAAAAACCAAATTTAAAAAAAATAATGCCAGTCCAATGACATGGAAATATAATTTTAATAGAAAAAAAACCATTCCAAAGAACACGAATAATAATTTATGTGTGACATTAAAATTTATGTACTAATCTACATCACGTCTTTCAATGCACGATAACATGAACAGGTTTTACTGCTTTCCAGATATGTGTATAGGTTAACATATACAGGTGTAACTTGGTTATTGGGTATTTGCATAAGCTTATACAGCGTGTAACGTTAAATGCGCAAAACCTCAGACACCCCAAATAATTTTAATTCAAATGATCTAATTCAGAGAGAAAAAAACATTTAAAAAATGTAAAGGTGCTGTTTTAATTTGATTAAAATTCGTATCTGCATAGAAATAAGAACTATTATTATGCTTATGAGAAATTGGACAACAACAATTTGTATTTGTTTACCTACATGGACAGGTTGGCGCACATGATGGCTTGACCTATTAATAAATAGACAGGGCAAAATTTTTAATGAAGATTTTTTTAAATATGAGCTGTTTTAAAAAGTGGTTCAAACTGATTCCGCTCGTCATTCTGATCAAAACTATTTAAAGGTATTACGCATTTAACGTTACACGTTGTATATGCTTTTCTATAATATTTTATACTGAACTAACTCTCATAAGCGGCAGCACCCGCGTGTATGTAGAAAATTATCTCAAAACCTAATATAGCCTATTATATTACTCAGTGAAGAGTACTTTGGTGACAGAATTTTTTAAAATCGGTCAAATAGAATTTGAGTTAAATAGTAACGTACAAACAAAAAAATAATTAAATCTTTCCTCTTTATAATATTAGTTTAAACGACTAATAACACTAAACAGAAATCTTTTGATGAAATCAGCATTAAAATTGGTTATTAAATGAGGCATCAATTTTATTAGTATCCAAGACATTGGTTTGAAAAAGAATGGGGTCTGCTGAGTGTATCTCGCTATTTCTTTTGAGCAATTTAACTTAATAGCGGTGACATCACATTTCAGTATGCACACATTCTAATACTATTATGAAACAGTTTTCGCTTCCACCTTGTTTTCCGGTTTCTATTGAACATTTCTTTTTATTTGTGATTTTGGATAAAGTTACTTTCTGATACAAAAAATTAAAAAAAGTTGTGTGATTTATCATTAAAGACGATACCGCGATGGTACACAATTGGGTACATGACAGATATTTTTTTCATCCTTTTATCTAACAAATTATTTGAAAAAAGAAACTTGTTTTATGTACTTACAATAGACTTGATAATATAATCAGTAGCCTTTTCGATGTTGAAGCCTGACCAATCGTTGAGCATGTAACTAATACACGCTGCACAGTAAACGAAACGCATGTCCGACTCGCAACCCGAGAGCGTTGCTGCGAAGTTACCCTCCTCCGTCTGAAGAGCTTTTACACCTGGAAGTAAAAAGAAAGTATATTTTTTAATACACTTGCTCAGAAAGACTCTTATTGCACTGCACTTAGGTACATAATGGCCCTTCTTACGTAGCTGTGACATTGTGATTACCATTACGCACTAGTGCTATAATGTAGTTAATATTACATTGTTACACTAGGGGTGAAAGCAACAAAACTCGTTCCGAGAAGGAGTTGGCGGCCGAGCGTAGCGAGGTCGCTAATTCGAGGGACTAAATGAGTTACTTTCACCCCGAAGTAAGCACTGTGCTTTTCATGTCGAATACAAGGAACGTAAAAATAAAATAAAAAGTTTGTAAAACCTGAGTCGTCGTACCTACATAATGATTTTAGGTAGGTATCTTTCTTCTGATTTAGGCGGTAAAAAGTTTTACACTAATGCATTAGGCTCTTCTCTTATGAAATTATGCGTTAAATCACTATTTTAATCTGATAAACATAACATGTTAATACAAATATCTGTTGCACGGAAATGTAAACAAAACTCGAAAAAAACCAACGACTGATTGCCACTTTCCCGCCATTTTGTTTTTTTTTTCTGTGGCCGGCCACCTATTCAGCCTCATTAATGAAAAATTAGAAATTAATTGTAACCTTTTATAAATAAAGTATTTGTAAGAAATTGTTGAACAAATAAATCATTTTGAATATAATATTATTTAATTAATACTTATCTGGTTATTTCAATTTTATATCGCGCTGTGATTGATTGGCTGTATGGAAAATTGGAACATGGTTCAATAGAAATGTGAAGATAGAACTAGTTTTTTTTATATAATTTGACAGCTGTCAGTTGTAAAGTAAAACTCCCTAGGGATGAAAAGTATCACTCTCAGCCCGCTCCTCAAGCAACTTCAGACCTACTTTCAGAGTATGAGTAATGAAAACCTTTTTTACACCACCTGCTCGATAATGTCGTTTTATACGTCATACAAACCTCACTTACAGCAAGTCATTCTATCCCTAGGGAGATAATGCAGTATGGCCGATCCCTAGGAAATAATGAGATTTGAATTTGGAACATCAAAAATCGTCAACATTGTGAATTAAAATGTACGTGCATCGCACAAGTTGACTCGAAATTCAAACTGGCCACTAACAAAAAAAAAAGAAAATAGAAAAAAAACGTGCTTAAAGACAGGAGCGTTATAGAAAATTGAAACTATAGAATCTTGGAGTAGTGGATTTTGTTTGTTTGATGAACTTGTAAATATAATACTTATATTTTTCTATATGATTTGGTCGACCAATTTGTCTTCTAATAATCTCGCAGATGTATACATGTAGATGTCAGAAGAAGAGTATGCAACACGGGGATAAAGCTGTCTTTGTCTTGGGCGGCTTGAATTCATCACTTCACTCAGGTTTCTTTATTAACTCCTCGCAATACTCGGGAGTTAAGTTTATTAATCCCTCACTATCGTTCGGGATTAAAATCAGCAACCTTCGTTTCATTGTTGGCCAGACGAGTCGCCGGTCAACCCCCGTTTATTCATTTCAGTGAGTGTATTGAAAGGTAAATAAAAAAAAATATGGGCGCGCATATGAAAACAGATTTTTACCGCCACAAAGTTTACTAGTTTTACAGTTATTTTCTTCACAAGTGTATTGAAAAACGTCGTATGATACACACTAAATACCGCCTCGACGGTAATCACTAACATTACACACTTACCTATATCATAATGTACTATTATTTACTGCCAAATGTAGAGGAGTGAAGGTAGCCCTTTTCTTAATTGTGAGGAAAAATGCTTTACAATTTGCTAATGAATTGCTCGCAGAACATTTATGGCTATTGAGGCCGTAAGGTTCTGGACTGGCGACCGCGTACCGCAAAATGCAGCGTTGGAAGACCACTTACAAGGTGCACCAATGACCTGGTAAAAGGCCGCTCCTGCACCTCCAACTCCGACTCCTTCCCGTCTGAGTTGAGTAAAGACGCGGCATCTGAGTCCGACGCCGCGTCTTCGCTCACCTCCCTGAGGCCAAACCTACGGCCGGCCTACACCGGCGTCACGGACGTGCTGGGAACTGGTCCCAGGGACTCCGCGCTGTCGAAATGTGAGCCACACTGGCTCTGTGCGTCCACGGCGGACGGAACAGGGTCCGATGACTTGACCCTTCAGAATACGTGGGGCAGCCCGAGCTCTGCTCGGGGCCCTAGGGATTCTCCAGCTAGCTGGTACCCTCCTGGGGTAGTCATTTTTTTTCATTCGCACTCATGTTTTGCTGAACACAGCTTTGCCTTTTTTTAATGGGGTGGAGTTCCCATTGCACGTTCACCATCCTGGTCATGTCTGCTGAACAGACACGTACCGGAGGCGAACCCTATCTCTTCAAATCGCTATCCAGAAGGCGCCAACAGCTGTTGTGCCAGCGCCGGGCGGTCCGACTGGACTCCGCCGTGTGTTCCTCTTGATCTGGTCTCTCGCTTGAAGCCTTCCGGCATGAGTAGCTCTACCGGCATAGCCCTCAAGGTCACTGAGACACTACCCCACCGCGATGACAACGTGGGAACACGGTTGGTGGGGTATTATTAACCCCTGAGACCCCAAGCATTTAAATAGGTATAAATACGGAAAACTGGAAAGGGTTGCTTATTTTCGAAATTTACAGACTACTTTATGAAGAATTTCTTATTTACATTCTTAGATACATAACCAATAAATAAAACGCTCGAAATTTTAATAATCTAGGCGGACTTTTAATAATCTTAGTGTTCAACCGAATGGCGCGAAATCGCGCGGTTTGAGGGGTTATGTTTAATAATAATAATAATAATAAAATATTTATTTCGGACGAGGTCCATATGTTGTTAGTAACAATATCTTAAAAACTAGTGTTAGTAGGTTTTACAAAACAATTACACACACAACTACACAACGACATGAAGGCGCATCCATCTTTGCAGCATGGGGGACTCCCACCTATCTGCAAAAACACTCAGTATAGTGTTGGTGCTGCCACGAACACGAGCGAGTAGGGAGGCGCATCTCTTCCTGATTAAGGCGGCAAAGCCATCAACCCGCGCCTCAGCAAACATCCCTGACGCACTGCAACGCCACGGCAGCCCCAACAGTACCCTGAGGTACTGTATGAGGTACTTAATGTATAGGGTGTTTTTTTAATAATATGAAACAGTACACAGACAGAGAACCAATAGAGAGAGAGAGTGAACAGAGAGATATACAGTGATTTTTTCAAATAGGCGTAAATGGCCAAGGCGTTTGGATGTTTTGGGTTGGAAATCTTCAAATAAAGTCTCTTCTCCCGTTGTGGGTAGAGCAAAAGAGTGTATTAGACTATTACTAATCTGTAATCCATCTGTGTTCTCAATTATTTTTCGTTCTAAGGCCGCGATAGCTCTTTCGAACAATTCCGAAGAATTACTATCGATGACACAATAAAAGTAGCAAAATTATGGGCCATAATAATATAGAAGACTATCGTTAACAGCGACATGAAGAAGAGCATAAACTTTGGAGGTGTTTGTAGTTAGAGATTTACTAAGTCTTGCTAGCGTGTTACAACACTTACAACTGAGCCGTCCATCAAGGCTCTTCATAAAGAATTGGCCTTTCAAATTACCATACACTAAATAAGACGGCATTGTCGGCTTAGCGGTTGAGCGATTGGCTGCTACATTGTGCGTCGCGGGTTCGATTGCCACACAGAACAAACATTTGTATATCCTATACAGACAGTCGGGTCGGGGTGTCTTATGCATGTGTATGTACGCACCCTGTACAGATAAAGGACTCATTCTTAGTGTGGGGAAACTGCTTCTTGTTCCAGCCCTTATCCCATAATACTTGGGGTCGGCACATCACGTTTTTTCTTCCATTCTATCCTGTCACCCGTCACACCATCACTAACTCCCTTTTCTTTTATATCACTCCTCACACAATCCATCCATCTTTTCTTTGGCCTCCCTCTCCCTCTCTATCCATATACATGTATATTCAAAACTCTTTTAGTAACATGCGTTTCATCTCTTTTCTTCAAATGACCATACCAAGACAAACGATTTCCTTTTAACTTTTCAGAGTATATCAGAAAAAGTTTGAAAGTGGCGCCAGTCACTTTCAAACTTCCTCTGATATACTCATTTCTCACTTTATCCATTTCCGTCATACCGCACATCCATCTCAACATTTTCATCTCCGCTACATACAATCTTTTTTCATCCATCTTTTTCACAGCCCAACATTCTGGTCATACTGTATGACAGGTCTTATGACGGACTTGTAAATTTTACCCTTTAACTTGGCATCCGAGGGTCACAAGTTGTTCCCGTGACCTATCGCCATTTCATCTATGCTGCGTTGTCCTGTGTTATGTCTCAGTCTACCTCACCATTCCCTTGGACAACCGACCCGAGGTACCGAAAGTCGGAACAGATCGGTATAGGCGTTCCGGCGGAATATTATTAGTGAGGAGAAACATAATTAAAAAAAAAATATACTCGAACATAAATCATCAGTTGCAAATTCTAATACTTATCAACTTACACATGCTTGCTATGTTACATATTTGCTAAGCAAGAAACCCAGGTGCAACTCCCATTTCAAGACATTTTTTTTGTGGGAAAAAATCATCCAGTGACAACCCCCGCTCTTGGGCGGAGCGGGAGATAGTGTGAGACTGACTAAAAGACCCATCCCGTTCCTTCTAGCCTTCATACCGGGGCTAGAGCGCCCTTTCGGATAATCCTGGCCCCAGTAGGCTTCGACCCGGCTGGGTCCCTGCTGTTGCTGACAACTCCTTGAGGCGCGCGGGAACAGTGCGCGCCGTCGACGACTTGGGCTTGGTCCGAACAGTTATCGGACGGCCGGACAGAGAGCTACCCATTGCTCACTGTCCGCAAGCCCGTGCCTACGGTGGCCGGAAATTCGGATCAGAATCCCGACGGCGGCGGCGGCGATAACGCCGTTGCCTGATGCGTTCGGCCTCCTCCTTTGCGAGCATTACTGCTTCGCAAAAGTCGGCGACCGCCTGCCACTCCTCCTCGCTCCGGACCATGGCCTCAACCAAGGCCCGGCGCGAGAAGTCTCCGCCGCCGATCGCCCCTACGAGGGCTCGAAGATGCTCCGCCCAAGCAGGGCACACCTCGACTGTGTGCTCCACCGTGTCCTCCGGGCATTCCGCACAGCCTCCAACAGAAGCCAGACGTCGGAAATGCTCCACGAAATTCCACCGGCTGTCGAGGACGAGTCTCAGGTCATATATACATCTTCGACCCAACACCGATGTGAACTCCTCCTACCGTTAGTTGGGAACTCAATGGCGGCGCGTTCCGAGGGCGACCGTGAAAACACAAAGCCTCGGATTTGTGAAGCGCCTCCTCAAGTCCTAACTCCTAGATCCTATCAACGAACATCGCAACCCCGCGTGTCGCTAGAGCGACCACCGCCTGGTACGACTCCCCCTGCGCTAGAACCAGCGTCTGCGTAGCAAACCACGCTGACCCCGTCAGGGAAGTCGCCGCGTAGCAAGTAGTCGTACTCGATGTTCCACAAGGGTGGCCCTAGTACCCCTGCGGAACACCGCACATCTCTCGACGTTTCCAGTCTCCCTGGTGACCGGGATAGACTATAAATCTCTGCGACAGATAGGCCTCGACCACTTGACAGAGGTATTCGGGCACCCGGTGGTACCGGAGTGCCCTCCGGATCGTACTCCAGGGCAGGGAATTAAAATCCAAGGACAATGCCACGACACACCTGCCCCGGGACACCGCGTACCCCGTCGTGAGGTCGCGCGTGACTGCATGCGTTGCGCAGTGCAGCGATCTCCGGCGACCACCAGCACACCTGGCGCTTAGCTCACACTGGACGGACTCGGGGCATTGCCGCGTCGCAGATTTGCGACATGGCCTCCCAGAACCACTCCACCTCGACATCCAGGCCTGTGCCGCCGCGGCTTCCAGGAAGAGCTCCCGGCCCATCTGCTTAAGCGCCCACCGCGGACCGCAAGTGCTCTGTCGGACCGGAGCGGTTTCGGTGGAGACGTCCAACCGGATGTACCGGTGGTCGGAGTACGTCTTCACCTCCTCCATAACGCGCCAGTCGACGACACGCAGCGACAGAGCGGGGCTGGCGAACGAGATGTCCACCACTGATTCACCCCGCATCCGCACCAGCGTGGGGACAGAACCCCGGTTCAGGACGACCAGGCCCAGCTCCAAAGCTCAGTCCTCCATCATCTGACCCCGTGGGTTCGTGTACCGGGAACCCCGAGCCGTGTTCCAGGCTTTGAAGTCCCCGCAGAGGATACCAAACCCAGCGACGACGACATTTTGCTCCATAAGTGAGACTTGGAGTTCGTCGAGAGATCTGTTCGGGGTCAGGTAGACGCCTACCACCGCAATGTCCCCGAACCGTGCTGCCACGCAGCCCCGTCCCCTCGTAACAGCCTCGAGGGGCGGGAGACATTCAGACTGCCAAACGCCGATATAATCGCCTCCTAATCCGTATAACCAAATCTACGCAACTTACCTCCAACTAAAGCTTTCCTATTCAATCTGGAGAGGTCATCGCCTAATGCCAGGAGGATACAAAGCCCAGTGTACGTCATAGCGAGATGCCCGCAACGATAGTAGTTGTTCGGGGGGTCCAATTCTAAATTTATTGTCGAGGAACCCTGGAAACCGCACATTGATACATCGCCATCTGCAATTAGGAAAAGTTTTTGTTAGTTTGTGACTAAAATGTTTAATGCATAGTCAGTTTTTTTAAGTGTTAAATATACAGAGTGGCGTCCAAATCCGGAACTACGTGGAATAAAAGAGAGAAAATATGGATGCTAGTAGCAAATTAGGAATTATTCTAAGTAGTGACCTACTATAAGGTAACAAAGAAAAATAACAGTATAATACTTTTTAATTCTCTTATGTTTCCTTAATTCTTTTTTATGTTATTTTTCGTTTTTTTCTCTAAAACCGCGAAGGAACAATACAAAATTGAAATTCGATATTGAATTTGAATCAAAATTGATATTGTTGAAAAAAGAAATAGCATAATTTTGATTAAGGTGCTGTTTATGTCTGAATCAAAGATTCGTTTTAGTTTTAGTCGGTATTTTTCGTTATTGTTTGTTCCTTATTTAACACCGACTTCCGAAATTAAAATTATTTTGATCGTTTTAGTGTTTTTTTAGTGATGTCGGTTATATTTTTTGCATAAAAAGTTTTTTTATTTCATATTTTTTAGTTGCAATACACTTACAGCCAGAGTACTTTTTTCTCATGTCAATTCCAATTAACTCAAACCCTGCTAGAATACATCATTTTCATATGAAGTTCCCGTGTCTACCTTCCACCTTCCGGCTCCATCATCAGATCACTTCGATAGTACCTTATAGCCAAAGTGCATCTCATGACATTTCTAATAAGCCCAAACACGGGTAGGAAACAGTGATTAATTACGGAGTTCCGGTGCCTATCTTCCAGCTCCATCACTATCATCGGGTTACTTTGATGATACCATTTTCAACATAACTATTCAGAACTATTCATTTATTTGTATTGTCATAGTCGCTTAACTATGTTCATTGTGATATTTGTTTGAGTATGAAGTTCCGTTGGCAATTTCTGGTCTTCTTAACCAGTTCCACCTCATCAAATGTCACTTTTTGACTGTAAATGCTTAATTCCTTGATGAAAATATCAAAATGACTATATAGTTGCCTATAATATTTGAGGAGTTCCCTCGATTTAGGCAAGAATCCATCATCAGATCCCGACTTGGTGACTATGGGACCATTTGGGAAGTATACCCTTTCCAACAAAAAAAAAAGAATTTTTCAAACCGGTCGGCAAGCGACGAAGTTATGCCCGAACATACATAAAAAAACAAAAACATCCGAATTGAGAACCTCCTCCTTTTTTAGAAGTCTGTTAAAAATATCATGTTCAACCGATCCGAACCCGAAATTTTTAATTATTTTTCACTATTCCTAGTTTCGGTTTTGACCATTCACGCCCACTTGAACAATTTTGGGTCTGCATGACCTTTCAGTCGTGGTAATTAGAGACAATAGAAGGACAATGGGTGCGCGAACGCCGGCGTTCGCTTGGGGTTTAATGAATTAAAAAAGGTATGTACAGACAGCTGTGAAATTGCCTGGGTACCCTAGTGTCTAATTTCCCTTGCACGTTAAAATTCAAGTTTTCGAAAATGTAACTAGATGGCGTTGGTTGCTTCCCAGCTAAATGGCGACCAAGGCAATCTCACAAACCATAAACTTGACTTTTAGTTTGACAGAAAATAGATACATGCGTCATCGTTATCGTCAACAACTGAGTGTGAGGGTAGATTGATAAAAAAATATGAGACACAAGCTTAACTAATTTCGTGATTCTTATCAACTGTTTGTAAACGGGCACGAATATTGCGTCTAGCATTACAAGTAACGTTAAATTTCAAATGTGTCCACAAGAGTCCACTTGGTCCAATGGTACCAACAGCGGCTTGTGATGCACATGTTTCTGGTTCAAATCTCAAGTTAAGATTTTTACTTTTTGTTTTCCAGCTTTTGTGTTTTAGTTGGCATTTTTTTTACTTTTCTTTAATAACGTAAGTCAGGAAATGTCTTTTTAAATAGACAGTTTGTATAGAAATGAAAGAAAGTATTGCAAGTAAATAAAATGTTTATTATTTTAATATATAATAATAATGTATTTACTTAAGATAGATAAATTAAGTAAATGGTCATAGTCTAAAATTAAAATACATTTTTTAATATCATAGTTAGCTTAGTGGTTTATGTAAAGACTTTGACGCAGTAAGGCACGAGGCTAAATCGCAAATCTTGTGTATTTTTTTGCTTTCGATTTAAAACCCCAAATTGAACATTCTTCAAACATATTTGGAATAATTTCGCTTGACTTGTAATATGTGGGTAGTCACGACCATTAGGCATATTCATCATAAAACTGGTATTCAAATGTTACTTAGTTTACTTAGTTTAGGGTAGAGAAATAAAAATGAACCGTTCTAATAACACTAAAACCAGTCGACACTAATTGCAGTGACGTCGTGTAAACAATTTTTAGCCCGTAGCATTTGCTAATTTTGCTACGTGGTTAATCCGCCACTGGCACTATTGAAATAAATAAACTGTTTTTGTCATGTTCAAAATTGTATTTCAAATAATTCTATTCTGTCATAAGCAATTTAATATCTTCACTTCTTTTATGTGTTTTACCTTTATACATAGTTATTTAAATTAAATCTATCAGACGAATACTTAAATTTCTTTGTAAAGTAAAGTATTTGTATAAGTAATATTTAGTTGTTTTTCATTAAAGTTTTGATTTAAATAATTAATTTAATTTAAGACTTATAAATTTTAATTTGATTTAAAAAAAAAAACAATTCAGTATTCTAAACACAAACCTACTAAAAGTAGCGTGACTGATTTGAACTTAGTACCGGCAACCACGTCAATATAAGTCTACAGTTACTACCATTAGACTATGTTGACTTATGGAATAATGTTGAAATTAACAAGTGCATTACGTGGCATACGGTCCGTATTCACAAGTTAACGTTACGTCTTAAATCAAATTGTCATATCAGTATTCTATAATATTTGACCACTTACCTACCTCGTTTTACTCATTTAGATTAGCTCCGAATTGAATACCACTTAACTTCTGCTTATTGCAGAAGGTTCAAATTCGTCTAACTTTTAGGATGTCTTATGTTATCTACCTTCTACTGCCAGGTGGGTCAGATTTCTGGTTCCTCTGTACTTTTTGAAGTTATGAATAACAATTAATAAAAGAAATCGGTAGGATTTATATCGAAACTAACAAAGTGGAAGTATTTAATTGTAATATAACATTATGACTGGCCTGTTGGTCTAGTGGTTAGTGCTCCTGACTGCAATGTCCGGGTCGTGGGTTCGATTCCCACCCAGAACAAATGTTCGTGTGTTGGGCACAATCATTTGCTGAATCTGGGTGTAATTTATCTATAACATGTATGTATTTAGAAATATATAAGTATGTTTATCAATTGTCTAGGACTCGTAACACAAGCTTTGCTTAGCTAGGGACTAGACGGCGTTGTGTAATATCATTATTAATATTCAAATCGGTAGTTACGCAGCAAAAGGAAAAAAAAGCAGGTAAACAGGCTCATCAAACAAAAAGGCAATAATAAAATAATATAGATATTTATTTCTTACAGTTTACTATTCAACAGTCAGATTATTAATCATCGAATAAGATTATAATATTACTTGTAATTTTTTATTGAGGCCATAGCTTAAATATTCGTTTCCCAAATTGGAAAGAGGATTGAAGCTTATGTAACCTTAAAAAAACAAACAAGAGGCAAGATATTAAAAAAAAACTACAAAATTGCACAACAACATATCAAATGTTTAGTAGGTAACATAAAAAAAAAACAAAATTATGTTGTGTTATAACTTTAAGTGTTCATAACTTTTTTTTAAATTATTTCAAATACAGGTATTAAGTAAAACACACGTAACGAGGTCTCCAGTACGTACTGAGTAAATATGTAATATTAATTAAATATATTTATCAATATCTCGTGTAACCACCATTTTGGTCAATAACAGCTTGCATTCGGGAACGCATTGAATTAATCAAATTTTTACACAGATCTGAACCACGAATACTCTCCCATATTTGTAAACAATGAGCCTCTAACGCATCTGGAGTACGCTCGTTTTGATTATTCCACCGTTGAACAATAACACCCCATAAATTTTCAATTGGATTTAAATCCGGTGATCTAGCAGGCCAAGGAATAGCGCAAATGTCATTATGCTGACGAAACCAAGCCTGCACACTGTGCGAACGGTGTATTGGACAATTATCCTGCACAAATGTTATCTGTGGCAATTCTTCGCTTGGATACACCGTTCGAACTGTGGGCAACATTGTCTCCTCCAGCACTTCTATATAATTTGCACTATTTGCTCGGCTTGGTATTCTCACTAGTTCCCCAGGATCGGCTGCACTCATCCATCCCCACATGTTCACCGTTATATGGCCAGATTGCCTATTGGGCACTACGTGACCACTTGTGTATCGCGTATTATCTCGACGCCACAGACATAATCGACCGTGTTCACTGGACTTAAAAGTTTTTTCATCAGTAAAGATGACATTACTCCAATCAAAGTCTATGTGATCCATAGCAAATTGCAATCTTGCTCTTTTATGGGTTTCCGTAAGCAAAGGTTTCACAGCATGCCTCCGATAATGCAGCCCTTCACTATGAAGAGCACGACGGACAGTGTCGACGCTTGTGTCAAATAAACCAGCATAATGGTTCGTCGGCAAAAATCCATTTTCCTCGTATTCCCTTACCATGGTTTGACGCTGCAACATGTTTATCAGTTTTGGTCTACCAGTTCTTTGACGGTGTTTCAAAGAACCATCTTCTTCAAATCGTCGTACCCATAGAACAACTGTTTTTCTCTGCAACAATAAAACAAAAATATATAATACCTAATAATGATTATTATAAAGAGGAGTGTTTTGTTATATAAAAAAGTGTAAAATAAGATTACTTACGTTTACACCGATCTCTCTGGCTATTTCTGACAAATTTTTACCTTGACTATGCAAAGCAATTATTTGAGCTCTTGTCACTACATCTATGTTACAATTCATACTCATTGTCATAAATTGACCGGATTAAAAAAAAAATTAAACGAAAGGAGCTCGAACGAGGTAATCGAAATGAACTTGCGAACAATCAATTAAACCTTAGTCACAAGTCTTTGGTCTAAGTATTATTTATACTACCTACTAATTATTATTTATAAATCCATATTCAACCTACCGTCTCAAGTTTTGAAACTGACACATAGACAATCAGATATTTATAAATTGATAATTATTAAATTTTAATATTTTCAACACTTGATAAAAAAATATATAAATTATTTCAATGTTTATAGAAACAAAAGAAGCTACAAAAAAAAGCATTAGCATAAGCATTTGAAGCACAGCAACGCCACGTTCTAACAAACAGGAGATAGCGAAAATAAGTAAAGAAATAAAATTACAAATACGTAAACATAGACAGAATAAAAGGAATGAATCAATAAACTTCTACATAGATAAAACAGGTGGTGTTAAAAAAGCATGGCAACAAATGATAGACAGCGCAGATTGGATCGGAAACATGATGCACCAACAAACCAAAAAGAATAAAACAAACAGAATCGAAATATTAAAAATCGCAACAGATTACTATCGCGAGCTGTATAGTGATGAAAGAGTACAAACTGTACCAAACCAATCAATTACTTACAAGATCAAAGAAGAAGAAGAAATCCCAATTATAATGCGAGAAGAAGTTTTAAAAGCAATCAATTCACAGAAAAAAGGGAAAGCACCGGGCGAAGACTGTATATCTAACGAACTTTTAATAGGGACATCAGTCAAAACATTAAACACCATCACAGATCTATTTAATGAAATTTTACAGACAGAATATATACCTCATCAATGGAAATCATCAACCGTAATACTTCTGCATAAAAAGGGAAAGAAAAATGACATCACTAACTACAGACCCATTAGCCTGATGTCCAATATTTACAAAGTATTTTCTAAGATTTTACTAGATCGACTGACAAAGATTCTGGATGAAAATCAACCAAAGGAACAAGCAGGCTTTCGCAGTGACTTTTCAACACTAGACCATATTCATACCATAAAACAGGTCATCCAGAAAAGTAATGAATATGGTATTACTTACTATCTAGCATTCGTGGATTACAATAAAGCGTTTGATTCACTAAAACACGCCAAAATATGGGAAGCGCTAGAAACGCAGGGTGTGAATGGGAAATACATACGTCTCATCAAAAATCTTTATATGAGCATGACAGCAAAGATAAAAACAGAAAGGGTGGGCGAAGAGTTTCCTATAAAAAAGGGAGTTAGGCAAGGAGACCCAATATCACCCAAACTCTTCTCGGCAGTTCTAGAATATGTGTTTAGACGTCTTGAATGGGAAAATTATGGAATGAGTATTAACGGAGCGCAACTGAATCACCTTAGGTTTGCAGACGATCTAATACTTATTTCATGCGATGCAAGAAGTCTACAAGAAATGCTCGAACAGTTAATATATGAGAGTGAAGATGTTGGACTATCAATGAATACCTCAAAGACGAAATTAATGTCAAATGCAAAAAAAATCCCTATCACAGTCAATGGTGCAACGATAGAATATGTTGACGAATACACGTATCTTGGTCAAATAATATCTCCAAAAGACCTCACAACAAAAGAGATTAACAACAGAATCAATCTTGCCTGGAAAAGATACTGGTCTCTTAAGGAAGTAGTGAAAAACCCTGATGTACCACTTACATCCAAGAGAAAAATATTTGATTCGTGTATTCTACCGATTATGACATACGGATGCCAAACATGGAGTTGGACAGAACAAAATATACGCAAACTGGAGATCTGCCAACATAGCATGGAAAGGAGCATGCTCAACATCAAACTCAAAAACAAAATAAAATTAGAAACAATTCGCAAGCAAACTGGAGTTACGAGTGTGACGTATTGCATAAAAAAATTAAAATGGAGGTGGACAGGCCACATGATGAGGAATAAAAAAGACAAGTGGGCTAAGGACGTAACGGACTGGTGTCCAATACAATATAAAAGAAAAAAAGGGAGACAACGTCGTAGATGGGAGGACGACATCAAACGTATTGCGGGCATTACGTGGAGGAGAAAGGCACATGACCGCACTCTGTGGCAAGCTTTAGGGGAGGCCTATGCTGGGAAGCAACACAATCTTCGAGAATCTGGTGTCCAATAATAAAACTTAGCATGTAAGAAACATTGTATAATAAGATTGTTGAATAAAGGCTATTATTATTATTATTATTATTATTATTATTAACGCCACCTAGTAGCAGTATAATTAATGTTGTCAATAACAACATTTCAATCTGATTTTACGCTAGATGGCGTCATTTCTCGCTTCACACGATTTTTTTTCTGTACTATCCAACCACTATTGCAGCCAATCGTACATCTAAACAAGGTCGGTACAAAATAAACCTACAAAAAGCCGTCTGAGCTTCCTTCACATTTTTAATAACAGGTATTAAATCAAGGTAACGCATACGCGCGTCAAAAAATAAACACTACAGCTTCGTCGTAAGACGTAAAGCAAGGTTACTAAGTGTATTATTTACATGTCGATAAACCGTGCAATAAAAACGCTACTTGAGTAAAAACATGTTCAAATAATATAAACAGAGATAACACTATTTTATTGTGTTGATTGTTAATTTAAACCCCGTCTAGCTGCAATTCAACACTTATAAATTAATCTCACACTGTACACCGTGTAACATAAAACTAAGGAAACTGTTTAATCAGCTACCTTTACCTTTACCTACACGCTTATGTGGACTTAGAACTTTTTATGTCCTTACAGTTAAGAAGAACAGTAAAACGTATTGTGTACGTTTTAAACATGAAATGGTCATTTTTAAAGATTTCTGTACATTTTTGTGAAACGAAGGGGCGTATGAGACTTTTAGCATAGTCGGCCGGTACGGCGGTAATTCACCACAACCCACTATAACCCATCTATGTCTTTTCAGTTATTCTTTGCATTCCAGGGTCACGACAACCTAACAATAAATTCCTGTATATAGTTTACCGACAAAAAAAATGTGAACTCGGCTCAGTCATCATGGATGTAATGGACTACCAGCTAGCTAAAAACGTAAGAAAAACTGACTTTTAAAAACAAAACAGTAATAATAGGTATACAAGGTGTAAGGAACAGCCTTCCCCAAACTTAAAGAGCTTGCTCAGTAAATGAAACTGAGCAACCTTCCACAACATTTAATTTCAGAAACCGAAAAAAAAAAAAACGGCGTCTTCATACAAACTGTCCAATCAAGTTTTTAATTTCCCTTACATCCTGTATAGGGAGGATCTGCCTATCTCCGAACTAGTAACTACATTAGGGGTCCCCGAAACGGTCAATTGCGATTGACAATATTTACGTAATTGACGCGATCAATTTTTGCATAAATTAGATGCAAAAATTTATCGTTTACTATAAACGATTGAAACAATTGTCAATGTATTGTCATGTCACGATCAATATTGCGATTGACAATGTCTAGGTGACATTGTCAATCGCAATATTGACCGATTCAAGGACCTTTAAAGTAGTTACGATTTAGATCCTTTACAATTCTGATTCGTTTTTGTATGCTTTTCGACTTCAATTCATTATTTTTTTTCTCATTAGGGTCATCCGAAATAGAGCGACATCTTGTCGATCAGTTTCTCTCGCTCTACTAATTTTCATTGATTTATTAATAATGACCTTAAATGTTGAAATAGAGTTGATTACAGCATCTGCGCGCTGACCCTTATAGTCAAGGCTAGGCTTCATCAAAGGTAGATCGACGTGTACATGCTTGAGTCCTATACTCGTGTGCATGCTTGATAAACTATGAAACCCACGGCGGGTTTACAGAGGAATTACAGGCGACCCACTTAAAAAAAATATTCTATGACAATCTTATAGATCGCCCGATTAATAGCGATTTTCACATTTTGTAAGCGTGGTGAATTTTAATCCATTAAACAATTAATCGATAATATTTTCCACCATTATCAATTAATAAATTAACAAAACGAGACATCACACATGAATACGAACAACGTTTAATACGGACTTATACGGGACTAAACCTTAAACCACGGGAAAAAAAAACAAGTGTACCATAGTTTTCTTTCAGTATTGAATAGTTTTTTTATTTTTTATTTACAATTGTTGCAATTTACAAAAGATGTTCATACTTCGACCGCTTTATAGATTGCCAATAAATTAAAAATCACCTTGACACCTAATGAAGTGTACTACAAAACTGCATTGAATTTTATAGCTTAGATTACCACTAACAATACAGGCTTATTATTATATTATAAAGGGGACGCAGCAGTGCGATTACGAAAACAACCGATTGTGGGCAAAAAGTGGCCAAACTACTTGTTGGAAAACATTACCGAGCGACAATGACTATACAACCGAGCGACATGATTTGACCTCTGACAATATTTTTGAACGGTCTGTGATACGCCAGCGGACGGCCTTGTACTTACTAACAACAAAGAGTTTTAGTATTATAAATGAAGAATTTAATTAAGATGTTATTTTGAAAGTAGAAAGGTACTCAGAATATAACCTGTCAGGTTTGCCTGTATAGTCATACCAGTCAGGTAAACCGGAGTGTGTATCGACGGTCCCTACGTACATGTCCAAAATATCATTTTTTTTATTATTATTTCATTTTTTACTTCGTTTAGTTGATAGTATCAATTAAAGAAAGTAATAATAAAATATAAATGTCTTGAAAATACGTACGGACCGTCGTCGGTATATTGCACAACCTGTGCAGGTTTATACAAGCTTATGTATCTATGGCTTACCTTTAAAAGGCTGCTTTTCCACTCGCCCATCGTCAACATCGAGCATGGTTTAAAAGCTTATTGCTTCATCAAACGCAATCCAACGCGATGTTTGACGAAAAGACAACGTGATAAAAGAGAGATAACGCCTGAAAACTCTGTTAGCATTCGATAATTAAGGCAAGACATTAAGTCCGCCTATGTACTTTTATTTTGCATGAAGACTTAATAAATAAATAATTCCGTGATTTACTCGAATATTTCATAAAACTTGTTCCAGAAAATACGTGTTTTTTTTAAACCCTTAAAAGTTTTTGAAAATCATTGTCATTATTTAGAATCTTGATAAAATTTGCTAGGCTTGTATGTTGTACTTTTCTGACTTTTTTTCATTTTTGAGTAAATTATGAAGTGTCAAAGTTCATGCAAAATAGCAGATTTTCAGAGGTCTCAACTGGATTAGTTAGACACAAATTTATAAATTGATTTCCATAGAAGCCTAGATAATATCCACAAGTTACCGTGTTTCCGAAATATTTAATGAAAAATGTGTAATAACGTCATAATCGCGTAAGAGCGGTTGTATGAAAAACAGTGAAAATGTATGTCGAAATGCACCCCATGGTGCACCATGGTATAAAAAAGAAAACAACAGATTGTTGTTTTTACGAGCCCTTTTAAAAAACAAGCTTTATTATCTACATAAAATATTTGTAACTTTCTTATAGTTCCGTGACGTAAACGAACGAAACGTAATCTCGAGGGCAACGTTAAAAATTAATATCATGTTTTGATTTTTACCTTATTGTTTGGTTTGTCATGTGGTCAATTTAAATAAAATAATTTTTCATTGTGTTTTCTTTTATATTTGTGAATTTCGAGGTTTAAAAAGGTTCAAAATGAGTAGAACCTGCCCTCCTAGCCAAATTACAACCGTTTCGCTTGCGTCGAACGCTTCGAGTTGGCCGCGTCGATTTAGAGAGTAGGATGACGTCATTGCCGTAAATCTGAAGCTTTCTACTAGCGTTAACTATTCCAGATAAGTAACTTGGCTAGAGATACTGATCTTAAGGTGAAAGAGAAAAAATGACCGCATTTGACATTGGACATAAAAACCTCGTTAACCTCTCGTGGAACGTGGCACAAACTGGTATCTGTTATTAATAATATACAAATATGTTAACGAAACAGGCTTTTGGCGAAGGTATTAATAACCACTATACCTACGATATCTGCGTTAAGATCAATATTTAAGTCATTAAGTACAATGCGTTTCAAATGAGAATAGGATCGATCGCCATGTTGTGACGTCACGATTTACTGTCAAATCGAGGAAAGAAGTTTTTAAACATTAATTAATTTATGAAAAATTTAATTTATTTATGAACTGTGAACGATAAAAGTTTAATCAGAATTTAGTTTTTCAATTTTACTCATCTCTGAGTTCTTCAATTTAGCTAAAATTTCTTCGATTTGACAGTACGACAAGACGTCAAAACAAAGGAATCGGTCCTATTCTCATTTGAAATGCATAGCAAACCCCAAGTGACTTGCCGGAGATTGCTCTCATTGTCTTTCTATTGTGTCTCTAATTACGGTATTTGAAAAGACAAACCTTGTTTTACTATCCGTTCAACCGATTTTGACTTTTATTGCGTTAGTAGCATGACAAATGGCGGCTGCAGTAAATACTTGGTAATTGTCACTACATTACAATCCTTATGTCTACGAAATTGAAGTAAAAATCGATTGAATGGACAGCTCAAATGAATATAATTTGCTTTTGATCATTTAGCACATAGGTTCTTAATTTGATTTAAACAGGATGAAAAGTTGCAGAGGGCCCCCAACCCACAGTGCCCCTACACTAACCCTTTGCGAGTGTCAGAGTAACTCTTTGGAACAATCCCCAGCCTAGGCAGGCTTGGGCTCTAATGGGTTCCATCAATCTTGCTGACGTCTACTTGGGGCACATGTGGAACATAACGCAGAGGCGGGATTGGTCTTTACCGGTCAGCGAGTTACGAAGAAGAACCCGGGCATACAATGTTTGATAAATATATATATAGATATATATATATATTTAAGCAAATACTTTGGGGAACCTGAACCGCAAAACACTTGAATATTTTATTTATAATAGCAGCATGTGTGTTCTTCAATGTAAACATACTAAAGTAAATGACAAATAAGAATATCAATAAAGTGAATGGTTAATATTTTTAATGAATAAACATTGAATAATTTTTATGTACCTTTTTAGAGTTTCGTAGCCAAATGGCAAAAAACGGAACCCTTATAGATTCGTCATGTCTTTCTGACTATCTGTCCGTCCGTATGTCACAGCCACTTTTTTCCGAAACTCTAAGAGCTATACTGTTAAACTTAGTAAGTAGATGTATTCTGTGAACCGCATTAAGATTTTCACACAAAAATAGAAAAAAAATAAACTTTGGGGTCCCCGTACTTAAAACTGAAACTCAAAATTTTGTTTTTTCATCAAATCCATACGTCTGGGGTATCTATGGATATATCTTCAAAAATGATATTAAAGTCTCTACTTTTTTTTTTTCTAAACTGAATAGTTTGCGCGAGAGACACTTCAAAAGTGGTAAAATGACAAATAAAATAAGAGAATGATAAAACTAAAAAAAATATATGATGTACATTACCATGCATACCGCCAACGAAAATTGGTTTGACGAGCTCTTTTTTTTTCAATACTTCATAAATCTACTATTAAAAATACAGTATTATTAAACATCGATCAATGTTACAACAAACTACAAGAACTTTAGTATTATGTTACTTGCTGCTAAGGAACCCTTCATGGGCGAGTCCGACTCGCACTTGGCCGCTTTTTTTATATACTAACTTTATAAGTACAACAATAAGGTTGAAAAGGGTTTTGCAGTTTATTGAACCTGTAAAGTTTTTTTTGAAGAGAGCAGTCATCAAATAAATTCTTCCACTAGAAAAACAATAGGTGCGCGAACACCGGCGTTCGCTTGGGGTTTAATGAATGAATTAATTAAATGTGAACGCACACTTTCCCAGTCGAACGCGTCGAACGAATCGAAAGAAAAGAATTGTTCGTACTGAAGTCCTTCCAGACTCGGACCATTCGAGGCGGTTAGGTGTGCAGGGTTTTAAAGAATTTCTTATAAATACATCATTCTAAAATTATTTTCTTTCGATTCGTTCAACACGTTCGGCTCGGATAAGAGAGCATTCACCTTAAAACCCACCTGTGTTCTTTGAGTTACTGTATGTGTTACAGGGTGGTGTGTTAACCAATGTTTTTAAACAACATTACATTCAAATCACTTATAATTACTCCAAACAAGTTGTAGTAAAATAAGTCATAACAATGTATCTAATTCAAACAGCTATTCATTGAATATTATGAAATTGGGTATATTAAAAATTCATAACATATAATTATAATGTTAAACAAAGACTGGCACAATGACTGAGGTCAAACTTCTCACATTCCAATAAAGACTTATTAAAATAATATCTTTGTAATTACTTGCATGACTCTACTGCATTATTACTATACATAAACTCAAATTATTTTCTATCAGTCTGTTAAGTTTATTACTCAATCAAAATAATATGAGTTATCAAGATTGGAAGGATTGGAAGTATCCTATATGCTAAAGCTAGAACTACATTAGAGATTAAAACGACGCAGACATGGACCACATCTGATTTGTACTTAGAACGATGTCGCGTGGCGTGAATCTAATGAAGATCTACAAGTCTAGTTGCCATATAAAATGTATGGAGACCGACGCGCCGAGATCAGCGTACGAGGCACTTATGGAATCCAATCCCGCAAGCGCGGGGTCCCGCGACTGCAGGATCCCGCACCTTTTCTGCGGGATCGGAAATGCTGCATTACTCATGCGGGGATCCCGCACGTCTGCGGGATTGAAGTTTTTTTAAAGAAAATTGGATTCCGACAACCTGCCGCCGCCGCTTTGATTATTTATTAGACCCAATTCATCCTTATTAAAAAAAACTCGTGAGATTTTTTATAGAATAATATGTCTGGAAAATATTTTGTTTTCGATTTTACCTTGCAGTTAAACAATTTTTGAATTGCTATTTTGTGTTGTGCGAGTCCTGTATTGGTACGGAACGTAATCAATGTCAGTTTAGGTACCTACTCTATGGCCAGAGATTCCCCAAAGTAAATTAAATGAATCGTGAATTAAATTTTCTAAACAATATTTTACTATTCCTTAAGAGCTGCTGATTTTATATAAAAATCGCAAAGTAATTTACAAAATATTTTTTTTTTGCGATTTCAAAAAATCTTCGAAGCTCGGTTCGGGAATCGAACTATTTACTTAAGTAGGTTAATTTATAAGAAACTCTCAGTGTGAAAGTCTGACTCGCACTTGACCGGTTTCCATGTTTATTACTTAAAACAAAAAATTTAAAAATCCGAATCCCGCAAATCCCGCGGGATTGCAAACTACAATCCCACAGACATGCGGGATCGCGATTTTGATGCAGGATTGGATTCCCTATGGCACACGTGTGTAAGTACTACCCTAATAGCCGAAGATGAAAGCTATATGCCCAATCGAAGCCATGTTCTCACTACATGGAGCTGCACTCAACATTTTTAGCTAATTTTAATTTTCAGTGTATTATTTAGTCAAGAAATGTGTTTGCTAAGATCGGACATTCCACTTTATTGAACATAATCAGATTATTGTCTCTAAATCCTAAACTATTATAACATCCAACTTTAACTATAGTACTTTAGCATAGCGCTATACTAACCAAACCAAGAAGCAAACCTTAAGAATTAATAGTGTAATATTATTATTTTTTTGTATAATTTACAGATGAATTTGACAGTAAAATAGAAAATGAAATTCAGATAGTCCATGGTGTGGTCTGATGCAATGAAGCTAAGGCTTGTAGAAACTCCAATACTCAACTGTGGCACAAGCAACATTTATTATTCTAGTACTTACTTTTCTTATCAGGGTGAACTTGGAGTCTGTAGATCCATTCTATTATTCTATTCCTTAGATCTAATGAAATTGAAGACATAGAGTCTAATACATCCAGACCGGATACAGAAAAATAAGCAATAGTTACTCTGAAAACAAAATAACAGTATATTAATTCAATAAATAAATCCACTCTAGAAAAATATTTAAACTCGGTTCAAAAAAATTAATCAAGATGGTAATGTCCATTGAACTTAATTGAATATTATGAATAATTTGGTGGTGGTAATTACAGGAAACAATAAATTCTGCTATAAACTATTTGTGTTTATAATTGAAATTTAAAACAATATCAATGAAATATTGTATTTAGTGGGCCAAATCTTTAATACTCAGCACAAATATACAAATTTACAATAATAACATATTGTAAAAAATAAGTGACATGGAGGTCCGCAGTGTAAATATTCCAGCTTTAACTGAGAATCGATCAACATAAATTATTTTATAAAAATATGTTTTAGTGTGGGTCTACACAAAAACAGGATAACAGCAATGGGTCTAGTGTATAGCAGGATAAATACCCATTCATTATCACAAGTCTAATTAGACTGCTAGTTAAAATTACAACAGTAAATATTGCCAAGTTCATTCTTGAAAAAAATTATAAATTCATAATGTGCATGCTGCTCACTGCTGCTATTCATAATAGAAAAATAATATTAAATCAACTGTGTTTTAAAAACATATAAAATCTGTACACATATTTTTTTCTTTACAATTTTGTGTAGATCTTTACTATATTTCTTTTCAATTGTGTCAATTAGAGACACAATAGAAAGACATTCACAGTGAAAACGCTGGGATTCGCTTAGGGTTTAATGAATTAAATACTACTATAACATAAAATGGACCTCAACATCCTACTCAGATCCAAAAATATCAATAGAATTCATTATTAATGCATCAAATCAAAATTGTAAAATTATTTACTATCATTAAATGCCACTTCACATACTATGGCAATGAGATAGACTAGTTAATTAACATATAAATTAAGGAGCTTTGTATGAAATTTGCATTTTTATTACAAACCAGCCATACAATTATCTGAACTTACAACCGTCATTGAATTTATTCAACACATGAACTTATCACAAATCACTGGTTCTGTACTAAATTATCATTTTACTTTTGTAGATTTGTTACTGTTTTATGGCACATTATAATAAATTGCATTTCTATGAATGATTGAATTCATTACTGTAAAAGATTATGGCTAAACAAGGCACTATTGAATAGACAAGTGATAAAATTATTGGAAGCAGTCCTTGTCTGACCATTCAAATTATATGTGATATTTATTACCTGGTAGTATCGTGAGAGGACAACGACGATGGCAAAATGTTCAGAAATCGCATGAAATACTTCACATGCTGCCGGTGAGCCATCATTTTGTTTTCTTCGTGATTCATTTTAATAGATTACCGTTTGCTTATAATCAAAACTAAAGCGATTTAAAATAAAAATGAAAGTATACACTCAAACCATAAGTAAATGAAAATGACGATACACTTGTTTTGAAACTATTACCAACTCAAAAGTGTAAAGAATTATTTCATTTTTAATTTAGTCCACTCAATAATTTGGAGACGAAACCTCACAGAATTGACTTTACTACTGTCTGTCACAAGCAAGACAGACTCGACCCTTTCAGTGTTCAAATGAATAAATTAAGCAAAATGTGCTCTATGTTTCCAATTAAATGACGTTTGTTCACTCACTCACTTCAAAGAAAATTTTTACACTTCCCAGACAACCACAAACCCCGCGTTCCGAATTGCGTCAAAAGCGATTATGTTGCGAATCCGACCAACGCGCAACGTCACAAGAAGTACTCAATAGTCCTTATATTTTGTGACTATTAAATTTGGTCGAATTCGCGATATAATCGCTTTTGACGTAATTCGGAACCAGGGGCACATCAGTCAAATTAAACCTGTCAGCCTGTCAGTGTCAAGTTACATACACCTTGCATTCCGAATTGCGTCAAAAGCGATTATATCGTGAATCCGATCTAATTTAATAGTTACAAAATATAAGGCCAATTTGAGTAATAAATGTGACGTTGTGCGTTGGTTAGATTCGCAGTAATGTCGCTTTTGACGCAATTCGGAACGCAAGGATAGTGTGCCACGACCGAGTATTTAGCACTTAGCAGCAGACGTGAGAAAAGTGTCATCTTTGCGATTGGAACATTTGCATCTGAATCACTAAAATGTTCCGAAACAGGTGATATGAATTATTTCGAACATTTGGAACATTGGCTCAAAAGACACAAAATGGAACATTTGAAGCATCAGCTCACAAGAAACAAACGGAATATTTGGAACATCGGAACATTTGAAACATCCAGTCACAAGATACAAGATATGAATCACACCGAAAAGTTGCGTCACACTAAAGTTTTATTTTATTTAATTTTGATTTGAGAACAATTTACGCAAATGTTTTTAGTTCATGTCAATAATTATATTACATTATATAAGTTTTAATTTGAATTTTAAAAAGACTGCTGGTCACTTAAAGTTAAGAGTGTTTCAGGTTTCAGGGTTCCAATTGTTCCAATCTTTCGGAAAATTACGAACAATAATAACGATTTTTGTGGTTTGTTCGTAATTTTCAGGACAGTGTTTGTTGGAAAGAAAACTGCAAGACACCGAAAATAAAATTCACCCGGGTGAAGCCGAGGCGGGCGAGTTAGTCAATGATAAATATTTGCAAATAAATGCCTGAGAAACTATTTATTTATTTTTAAGATTTGAAGATTTTGAATTTATCGCTCTTTCGCTTATGTGTAGATGTCAAGTCACACAGCACTCAATAGTTTGTACGGTTGACCTTAGTTAGGTATTTTTAGATTTTTTTTCCTGCTATATGTCTCGTCGCCACGTTGGTGAATATGTAAAAGCGTCATAAAGAATATTATTTATTTATTAAATCCTTAAATACATTAAATGCATATAAATCTAAAAATAAATCTGAACTTAGTAGAGATCATTGAAGCTTGATCTTACTTAGTTCAATTTTGTTAGTCGAATAGTCATAAACAAATAATACGATGCTCTGTCAATGTCATAACCAAAAGTGAATTCAGCATCCCTAGTAGGCAGCTCTACATTAGTCTCTGGTCTTTTTCATGGCTGACGTTCAAGGAATCTAACCGCAGTCATGAAGGTTCTCATAATGTTTTTCAATAAATTATGTAAAATTTAAGTGAAATATACTGAATTTGTTATACTATAATAGCTAACGTATTCCCTAATATAATTATTTGAGAAAATCAGATTACGATTCTGCAGAAAATATTTGATAAGTTGTGTCGTATTGTGGAAAGTGAAATTATCATGCCATAAAATTAGTGCCGTGTGGTTTTGTTAGTCGAAATACAAAATAGTGTTCAACTAAAATGAATTTCTTTACTGTGTATGGGGGCAGTAGTCGCAGTTACATGAAGATGGGAAGTGTGATTATTGTTCTAACCTCTCTTTGTTTTTGTAGTTGAACGTCTCCTTCCCGGCAACGGGATGTCAGAAGTTATTGGAGGTAGTTGATGAGCACAAGCTCCGCATCTTCTACGAGAAGCGCATGGGCGCGGAAGTGGAGGCGGATCAGTTAGGTGATGAATGGAAGGGCTACGTCCTCCGCGTCGCCGGCGGTAACGACAAGCAGGGCTTCCCCATGAAACAGGGAGTCCTTACCAACAGTACGTATTTCCCACATGTTAATTATCTTGAGAAGTCCCAGGTTTTTTGTTTATCAACTCGTGTTCTGTGATCATATCGTAATAGTGAATGCGTAAATATCCCACATGCATAACCAAAGAGAAGAAAAGATAACCAAAGAGTTGTAGTTACTAAAAAGTCTTCGTCATGTTTCAGGTCGTGTCCGTTTGTTGATGTCAAAGGGCCACTCGTGCTACAGACCACGTCGTGATGGTGAGAGGAAACGCAAGTCAGTCCGTGGCTGCATTGTTGACGCTAACCTGTCTGTGTTGGCCCTCGTCATTGTCCGCAAAGGTGAACAGGTAAGACATTTTCTTAAGTATATGTAAGGTTAAGACCATGTTTATGACTCAAAGTCAAAGTCAAAGTCAAAGTCAAAAGTTTTTTATTTCACATAGGCCTACATGGGCACTTATAAAACGTCAGAAGCTAGTGCACGGTTCGAAATTGGTCGTTTCCTATGGAGAAGAACCGGCAAGAAACTCCATGGTTACTCTTTTAAAAAAGTGGTTGTAGTTACAATATTTCCATATTACAGTATTAATAGGTATTATTTAAGAACAGTGTAAACCGGTCTATAGTGTACTCAAAAGAACAATAAAATCATCAAAATAATCATTTAAAAAAAGTGAGTCAAAATATGAAGTAATCTAAGAATTCGTGGAGTCTACAGTGTTCTTCCATTTACATTGTAAAAAGAGGCTATATAAAAAAAAAAAGATGTCAATAAATGAGACGTTAACAACCAAAAAAGAAAAACTAACGAATTTAATGTGGTTGGAGTCAGATAATATAAAATTAAATAAAAATATTGCAAAAGCAATGTGTTAGGAGGAAAAAAAAAAAATGTTACAACAAAGATGGAGCAGTTAATAGATACATTCACACAATATTATGAGTTACCAGGGGGC
This sequence comes from Mythimna albipuncta, assembly GCA_929112965.1. NCBI lineage: Eukaryota > Metazoa > Arthropoda > Insecta > Lepidoptera > Noctuidae > Mythimna > Mythimna albipuncta. The sequence goes on from OV815973.1 coordinate 9,897,376, forward strand.
CACAAGTGCAGAGGTAGTCATTGCCAAACAAGTGTGTCTTCGACATAGTCTCTAACCTTGTAATAAGCTTTTTTGGTTAAGACACGCTTAATATGGGTTTTGAACTTTCCTTCGCTAAGTTCAGTCACCGCTTTTGGTAGCTTGTTATAAAAGCGTATGCTATTTATTAAAAATGACTTACTGGTCTTGACTAATCTCCATTTGGGTAATATAATTTCGTGTTTACTACGAGTATTTATGTTATGGAAATCGCTTCTAATTTTGAAAAGTCCTAGGTTTTTACGGACATACAGAATACTTTCTAAGATATAAAGAGAAGGCAGTGTCAATATATCGATTTCTTTGAATTTAAAAACTTAAGACTTCATTAAATAGTCAACTATAAAAGTAGTGTGAAGCAGGTTGTTAGTTTTTTACAAATAACCTTGTGTAAGGTCTGCTCACATGGTATAAAAATGACTTCAAGTAACCTTACAGTTGCCAAAACGAATCTTGAGCACTCAGCATCAGAATGGAGATCAGTTTGCGTGTTCCATACATTGGCGAGCCAATCGTCTTCGTTGTTAGATTCATGCAGCAACGTAGGGAACGAATTAGGAGTGTTGTCTATGACGCGATGGCGCGGCGAGCCAATCACTGACTTTGTTTTGACACACACACTTTGCACCACTAAAGAGACCTAATATTTTACTTCTGCTCCGCTCAAGCGCTCAAGATCCGTGATGGCAAATATGTATAAGGTTACCTGAAGTCATTTTTTATACCATGTGTGCAGACCTTACAGAAGATTATTTCTAAACCACTAACAACCTCACAGGACTATTACTAACATCAATAACAATAACTTTTGTTTTGACTTTTATCAAAACAATTCATTATGTATTTACAAAATAGAATCTCAACCATGCAAGTAACACAATTTAAGAATGAATTTTGGTCCTTATTGGGCTTAATATTTAAAAAACTTCAGCAATGCTTCATACTTATTATAATTTATGAAACCCTGTTCTTACTGTTTCTAAGATCCTCAAATCTTAGCAATTATATGCGACAGGGGATAGCAACTGGTACTTGGCATAACCTTTGAATTACTTGTTTAAAGGTCTTTTTTCAAATACCATACACTCATTTAATTTATATGTATATTCACTGTACAAGAGATAGGGAATTTATAGTCTCATTTGTCAATATGAAAACATTAATCAATAATAATTAAAATTTTGTAAAATCACTGAATTTGTCATTAATATGTTGTTAAATTCTGGGTTAATTCATTAAACCTCAAGTGAATGCTCACATGATTCACACTCATTGTCTGTAATTATGATATTCGAAAGGTTAAAAGTAGCATCTCAGTCAAACAACATTTTCTATAAACTATTTTGTGGTACATCAATAGTCAATTTACAAGTATGACATTCTCAATCTATCCGTGGACTTACAGGAAATCCCTGGGCTCACCGATGGCAATGTACCCCGTCGTCTTGGACCCAAGCGTGCATCCAAGATCCGCAAGCTGTTCAACCTGTCCAAGGAAGATGATGTCCGTCGTTACGTCGTCAAACGCCTGCTCCCCGCCAAAGAGGGCAAGGAGAACGCTAAACCCAGATATAAGGTAAATTAAATTGTTTTTTTTTTTTCTGTTTTTAAGTTTAGTAATCATGATGTGCATCATATCATGTAATGCATAAATAATGCATGCATGAGATGCGTCATGTAACAAAAAACCTATCATAAGTTAATGCTGTAAATAACTGCTTACAAATGGCTTTTAGCCCAATCTATAGAATATAATAGAATAGAATAAACTTTACAAAACCTAAATAGTAATAGTTTCACTATGGGTACAGTAATGGTTTTATTTTAGGTCAATCTATTTGCATTTTAATAGGCCTACTACATGCACAAGCTTCACCACAGTGTTGCTTGCACAGGCAGATTTGTACTCGGAACACCATAAAACTGTTTTACCAACACACATGCACCATGTTCTATATGCAAACTGTGTAGGTAAAACTGTTGAGAAGCTTGTGCATATGATAGATAGGCCCATAAGAAAGAAACAAGTAAAACTTGTGTAGGTACTCTAAAATTATAATAATGTGTGATGATTAGCATTTAAGTTGAACAGAAACAATACACATTAACAACCCCTGATTATATATTGTTTGCAAGCTATCATAGCTTGGGAGCAGCAGCATCTAGGGCATAGTAATGGCGCCGAGCAGAAGATTCAGGCTCATGTCTGTCTACTTTTACAGTGTGCTGAACATTTTTACTTTTAAATAAAATACTACTAGAAGACTGGCTTGATTCATTAATTAAAAATCAGGCAAGGATTTTAGTTGTAAATCCTTCATAGAATCATAGCCTATCTATCCTACGATTTAGTTTTTGTGTAGGGTACAACAAAACAACTTGTCAGCTCTAATTACATGAGAACCTAATCCTTAGTCCATTAAACTTATGCCATACTCTTGTTCACCAGGCACCTAAGATCCAAAGGTTAGTCACCCCTGTAGTACTGCAGCGCAGGCGCCACCGTCTGGCACTGAAGAAGAAGCGTCTGGCTAAGCGCAAGCAGTCCGAGAACGAGTATGCTAAACTGTTGGCACAGAGGAAGAAGGAATCAAAGGTAATAATTTTTTTTTTGGGATAGTTCTTTTTTTTACTGGCTGGTGAGAAAGCTGACACTGTCACTCCCATCTGACTCCCCCACTTGTTCTGAGGTATTAAACAGCAGTTCCCATTGTCTTAATTATTATGTGTAGTAACAGTTCATAAATGTACCAAGTCTGAAGTAGACTCCAAATGACTTCATTAGTAAATTGTTTACTTAACCTCCCCTTAAACATGTGCATCAGAAAACCTGGACTCGGCAACCAAAAGAAATTTTCTCTCATGTTTACATTTCATCACAATATGCACTAAGCATTCATTTGTTGACAGCTGGTATCATATGGCCACATTTATTTGTGGAAATAGTACTCAGCTGTAAAAGTAATGGCTGTTTCTTACCCCTTGGCATATTCTTCATATAGACCAAGATATTAAAACAGCAACAGTTTTTACTCCTTTGCTCATAAACATAATATTCCCACATTTTAAAAGATACGGCTTGATTGATTATACTAATTTTCGTTTTTCCGTTTTACAGGTAAGACGTCAAGAAGAGCTGAAACGCAGGCGTTCGGCTTCAATGCGCGACTCAAAGAGCTCTAACCAGAGTGCGCCTCAAAAGTGATTTACTTTACACAATAAAAAAATGTAAAAACTAAAAATGTTCATATTTATTTTTACTACAAACGTACCCTAAGCGATTTTACTCTAAGTGTGTCCAAATATGTCGAATACACCGTTCGCGAGACGCTTGCGAATGGTTCGCGTCTTGTTCGTACTTTACACCTCCTCAAATGCAGCTTTGAACATGAAATGTACACCGACGCAGAGGATTATTTTATTAGTACAGTAGGCACTTGAGCGGTTACGCAGAAGTCAAATATTCGGTCTCTTTGTGGTGCGAACTGAGACGCGGGGGCGGGGAGTGTCAGTGATTGGCTCGCCGCGTCATAGGTGTCGCTCCTCATTCGTTCCCTGCGTTGCTGCATGTATCTAACAATGAAGACCATTGACTCTGCAGTGTATGGAATACGCCAAGCGATCCCCACTCTGACGCCGAGCGTTCAAACAAGATCCGTTGTGCCTACTACTGTACCTACTTTCTGTAAAGTACGAACAAAACACGCACCGTTCGAAGCGGCTCGCGAGCGGTGCATTCGACATATCTGGTATGTCCATTATGAATCTAATGGCCCTCAATAGCCGAATAAACGCGATATAGCATAGTAAACTTCCTTCTATTAATGAAATAATCTAATTAGGCTAATTTAGATAATAGCAATGGAATGATCGGAACGAAGGAATCGGAGGTGTCACCGACTGTATTAAGAGATTCGAAACAAAACGATCATAACTTTGCTAGGCGTGCTGGCTGGAATCGTGTAGGAAATTCGCTACCACCACCTCCTACCGTTTCCAAAAGCCTCCGACCTACCTGCCTTTATATCATAGATGAGAAAAAGTACTAACGTATATATGTAGTACTGCGTGCGTAGGTAGGTACTTAAAACCTATTCGAACAAACAAAAATGCTATTTATTTTTCGAGAAAATTAGTTTTCAAGATCGGTAATGGGTAGTAGAGGATGCAAACATCAATGCATCGGATTAAAACGTCGATCGATACCTAAGTACCTACTATTAACAAAACATTATCTTTGATAGAAATGGTAAAAAGTATTCAAACCCGATTAGAGATGGGCAATCCACCTACCCGGGTTTATTCCCAAGTGGGGAAAAACGGGGGGTGTTTTGGGTAAAATAAACATAAATTATGCATTTTTTCGACCTGACCAAATGTAAGCTGCACAGTGGGCTACAATTCCAGCTACCATTTACTGTTTTTTTGTTTCACTTTCATCAAATGGTAATTCTTTGCGACTGAAGGAGGCCTCAACTAAATAAAACTGAAAATGTTGACTTCAGCGCCATCTAACGCTGGAACTGTCAATGTCAACTGTCATGTCAATGTCTATTCTGTGCGTTCCTTTATAAGTAACTTGTAACTTCATTTTAAAACCTTTTGTTTCGGAATAATTTTCTTAATATTTTTTTGTTATTATTATTTTATTTTATTACTATTTTTTTCTGCCCTATTATTATTATTATTTTTGTTTTTTGTTTTTTTTTTTGTTTTTGTTACTCGGACAAGTTTTATTTAAACAATTATAGAATAGCGCAACTAGCAGGTGTAATATTAACTGTTTGAGCTTTATAATAAGTAATATATATATTTTTTTTAATTTATATTGTAGTTATAGGTAAATATTTATGTCTATAGATGAAAGTAGTGATAATGATAGTTTTTTTTCTGTGACAAGTGATGATGACAGTTTTGCGAGTGTTCCTTCTCTTGCAGACAGTCTTGCAGCGCAGTTTTCTGATGTACCTAAGAATTTTAATGTCTTACATATTAATGCCCAGAGCATTCCGGCCCATTTCCACGATATGCTGGCAAGTTTTGACTGTAAAAATATTCATGCTATTCTTGTCTCCGAGTCGTGGCTCAAGCCTTGTCTCCCTTCTACAAGCTACGCTCTTCCAGGTTTCGTGCTCATAAGAAATGACCGGACGGTTGGTGGTGGTGGCGGTGTTGCCATATATCTCCGTTCATATATTCCTTTCTCTGTTGTTCATATGTCAGCACAACCCCCGCCATCAAATGCTGGTGAACATCTCTTTCTTGAGGTCGAACTTAATCACTCAAAATTACTACTTGGTGTTTATTACTGTCCCTCTTTACGCATTAACTTTTTTTCATCTTTCGAAAACCTCTTAGAACTTTTAATCCCTTCTTACAGTCATAGCATAATCATGGGTGATTTTAATACTTGTCTCCTGAAAAAGGATCATCGCTCTTCTTCCCTGTGTAATATTTCGGCTTCTAGCAATCTTACTATTCTTCCTCTTAGTGCCACTCACCATTTTCCTAATTGTACTCCTTCACTTCTTGACTTGATTATTGTCTCCTCTCCTGATCGCGTCGCTAAGTGTGGCCAATGCTCAGCCGATGCCTTTTCTTATCATGATCTGATTTTTCTCTCATATAAAATTCGTCCGCCTAAAGCTAGAGCCAAAATTCTCATGCAACGTAATTTTGGTGGTATGAACGTTGAGTGTCTTTGCGAGGATGCTAGCAATATTGATTGGTCTGCTCTATATAGCTCTACATCAGTCGATGAGCAAGTTGACATCTTCTCTACTAAACTGGTTAAGCTTTACGATCACCACGCTCCCGTTCGAGCAGTTAAAGTCAAACATTTTCCGGCACCGTGGTTGACGGATGAAATTAAATCTCTAATGAAAAGAAAGGCCACAGCCAAGTCTAAATTTAAGCGTCATCCTAATGATGCTAATAGAGAAAGATATGTCTCCATCCGTAATCACTGTAATAAGGTGTGTAGGAATGCCAACCGCCAACACATTCATAACTCAGTCCAAAATGGGGACGCATCCAAAGTTTGGAATTTTCTTAGATCATTGGGGGTCGGTAAAACTCGACAAGAGTCGATTCCTAAAGATTTAGACATCAATGCGATGAATAATCATTTTACAGCTTCGTCCAATTTTGATAGGACTATAAAATTGAATACATTGGATTATCTTTCATCTCTTCCGACTCCCAGTTATTCTCCATTCGCTTTTGGTCAGTTTTCTGCGTGTGATGTTAAGAAGAGCATACTATCAATTACTTCCAATGCAGTAGGAAGTGACTGTATCAGCCGTAAAATGTTACTCCCGGTGCTGGACATAATCCTCCCTGTCATTTGTCACATCCTGAATTTCTCAGCGTCTAGCGGTGTCTTTCCATGCTCATGGAAAGATGCTCAAATAATTCCTCTGCCTAAAAAGTCCACTCCCACATCCTTTTCTGAGTACCGTCCAATATCCGTCTTACCATTCCTATCTAAAGTCCTAGAACGTTTAATCCACAACCAATTAAGTACTTTCCTGTCCAAAAATAATCTCCTCAACCCGTTTCAGTCCGGCTTCCGCCCTGGTCACAGCACCACTACAGCGCTTCTCAATATTACGGACGATATACGGTCAGCCATGGAAAGCAGTAACCTAACGGTCCTTGCATTGCTAGATTTTAGTAATGCTTTTAATACTGTCGATTTTGATGTTTTACTTGGTATTCTATGCTCTCTTAATATATCTCCACCGGTGATTGACTGGTTTCGAAGTTACCTGTTCGGGCGACGGCAACGTATTTGCATCGGAGAGACCATGTCTTCTTGGTGTAGTACTTCTGCCGGAGTGCCACAGGGTGGCGTTTTATCACCATTACTTTTCGCAGTTTTCATTAACTCTATCTCCAACGAATTAATTTCTTCCTACCACCTTTATGCAGATGACCTACAAATATATTCACGGGCACCTCTTGGGAAATTGTCTGAGGCTATCTCGACCCTTAACCTTGATCTGGCTCGTATATGCGACTGGAGCAAGAGATACGGACTCACGGTGAACCCTGTGAAGACGCAGGTTATAGTGGTGGGCAGTTCTAGAATGGTCTCAAAGATCGACTGGACGACTCTTCCCCAAGTTTCTTTTGACAACTCAGTAATTCCCTTTAGTGAGAAAGTCAAGAACTTGGGGATATTCATTGACAAGAATTTCTCTTGGACTGCCCAGCTACAGGAAGTTAGCCGCAAGTTGTTCGCATCTGCTGGTTCGTTGAGAAGACTACGGCATTTTCTGCCGATTGCCACCAAGATCACGCTTGCACAATCTCTTCTTTTACCCATCCTTGATTATGCTGATGCCAGCTATCTTGACCTCACTGAAGTGCAACTGGATAAACTTGAGCGTCTTCAAAACTTTTGTATAAGGTTCATATTCGGTTTACGTAAATATGACCATGTTTCTGAATTTCGCGTTAAACTCAAGTGGTTGCCAATTCGCCTTCGCCGTAATGCTCATATTCTTTCTCTTTTGTATAATGTACTCTTTTCCCCTTTTACCCCTCGTTACCTCAAAGAACGGTTTCAATTCCTTTGTGACTCCCACATGAAAGTTCTTAGGTCATCGGATAACTTGAAACTTAAAATGCCATTGCATTCAAGTACTTTCCTGGACAAGTCATTTACTGTTCAGGCCGCTCGTCTATGGAATGCATTGCCTGTGGAAATAAAGCGTGCACAAACACTGCCTGCATTTAAAGGGCTTGTGACTGTGAGATAATTAAAAAACAATTTGGTCGACCAAATCATTATATATTAGAGAAATATAAGTATTATAAATATAATACTTATATATAATACTTATAATAAAATAATAAATATAATACTTATAATACAAGTTCATCAAACAAACAAAATTCACTACTCCAAGATTCTATAGTTTCAATTTTCTATATTGCTCCCGTGTCGTCAGTACGCACGTTTTATTCTATTTTCATTTTTTTGTTAGTGGCCAGTTTGAATCATAGTGATTACTTAACTCTTTGGTTTGAATTTCGAGTCAACTTGTTCGATGCGCCTACATTTTAATTCACAATGTTGACGATTCTTGATGCTCCAAATTCAAATCTCATTATTCCCTAGGGATCGGCCATACTGCATTATCTCCCTAGGCATATAATGACTTGCTTTAAGTGAGGTTTGTATGACGTGTAAAACGACATTATCGAGCAGGTGGTGTAAAAACTACTATTATTGCAAACATGTACCTCCCTCCTGTCACGCGAATTTCGACTCTTGTTAAATATGGAAGGTACGAATTCTCTTATCTACCTATAGTGTGTCTAAAACGTCAAAAGACTTGAGAATTTTTTAAAACCAGCCAAGAGCGTGTCGGGCCACGCTCAGTGTAGGGTTCCGTAGTTTTCCATCCGTCACAATAAGTGTACCCACTTATGAGTTTAAAAAAATGCTTGCCTATACGACTATACAACAAACTTAGTCCAGAAATTATTTTGTAGAACCTTTTTGTCTTTTTGTACAAAAACTGTTCTTTCCATCAAGTTCAAAATAATTTTCCTAGAAAGTCCTCATAAAGTTCTACTTTTCAGATTTTTTTCATATTTTCTAAACTTATGGTTCAAAAGCTAGAGGGGGGGGGACGCATTGTTTTTTACTTTTGGAGCGATTATTTCCGAAATTATTGACATTATCAAAAAATGATTATACCTATCCAACGATATATCACACGTTAGGGTAGAAATTAAAAAAAAAATCACTTCCCACTTTACATATAGGGGGGCGACCCTAATAAAACATTTTTTTCCAATTTTTATTTTACCACTTTGTCGGCGTGATTGATATAGTACCAAATTTCAGCTTTCTAGTGCTAACGGTCACAGAGATTAAGCGAGGACGGACAGACAGACAGACATGGCGAAACTATAAGGGTTCCTAGTTGACTACGGAACCCTAAAAAGTCTCCTAACAATATTAAATCATTTTAATAAATCTTATATTCGATACGTTATATTAGTAAACAATGATCAAGACCTCTTAATCAACCCTTATTATTTAACCAGTGGACTATAAATCAGATTTCATTGTATCCTAATAATCACCCGTCTTTTGGCTTTTTTTTAAATAGATACTGTAGGGTTTTAAATATTTTCATAATATTAGTTCTTATTTTTAAGAACTAATATTATATGTATTAATGGCAAAACTGTCCAACGCTAAATTCTGAGTAGGAGGGGAAGGTTTATAGACAAAGGCACTTGGCCGAGAGGGCTCAATTTTTGGGAGAAGTCTCGTAGCGATCACAACTGTGAAGAAGAAGTACTGTTTAAACAGAAATTAAAGTGTCAGTCTACATCTATTGAGTTTTATTATAATACTTACCTACCTACTAAACTCCATTTAATAATAATAGTGATAGGTAGGTACTTATGGCGACCCGTTCTAGAATTTGCCAGGCCTCTGTACGTACTTCCAATCTAGAAGCTTCACATAGCATTGTTTTAGCCGTAAACTAGCAACCACTCTTACAACAGCTCGTGATTTCATCGAAGATATGGCGTGTTCAAGTTTCGGCGTAACAATATTATCATCCCCAGATTATCATCGTTTCCGAAGTCATCATGAACCGTCTCGCGCGCAGGTTCGACTACTGTGGACCACATACATACGCTGCGGGAGTTTATACAGAAGACTGAGGAGTATCAGCCTCTCTGCTTAGCTTTTGTGGATACGAGAAAGCCTTTGATTCTGTCGAACCTGGGCTGTACTGCAGTCTCTCCAACGGTGCCAGATTGACTATCGGTACATCAAAGTGCTGAAGTGTTTGTACAAAAACGCCACCATGTCAGTCCGGCTTCAAAGGCAGACATCGAAACTTATCCTCTTGCAGTGAGGTGTGAGGCAGGGATACGTTATTTCTCCGAAACTGTTCACGGCCGCTATGGAGGATGATTTCAAGGTTAGGTTTGTAATGTTATTAATACTTACGTTTACTTTACTTAACAATAATCACATCTCTTTATAATATTTCTTCAACTTCAACTTTTAATTAATGGCCTTTGTGGAAGAGACACCACAATTTTGCCAATAACACGTGCGGGCTGTTAATAAACCATCAAACGTTGGAGAGTATTTAGCGTGATTTAATAGTAAAAAATTATATCTTTCTTGTTAATGAATTAATGAAAGTAGAAAATAAAAGAATTTCTTCGCAGATACAGACTGACAAGTGACCACAGATTAGAGAGTAGTACAAGTGACAAGTCCTATGACCACAGATTATGACCAGTACGTGACAGAGAGAAAATAAAAATATATAAAAAGGTTATAAAAGTTACAACTTAATTTTATTAATTTCAATGAATTTGCATAGTTTAAATATAAAACGTGTAAACACAAAAGGTAGAAGACATTTGACCGAGGTTGGGCGCGGAATATGAGGAGGAATGATTTCATGAAGAGAGAAGCGCAATTTAGGACAGGAGAAAAATAAATGGTCCACGTTTCCTTCATCCAAACCGCATTCACAAAGAGAGTTATTCTTAATTCTAAGTTTGGCCAAGAAATGAGGAGAGCAACAATGATTTAAACGTATACGACAGATAGTTGAGGTAGTGGTTTTTTTTTCCAATTGATATTTGAAGAACCAAGGTTTGTGGGGTATCTCGGGTTGTATATCTCCATAAAATTTACCCTTTATGGACTTAGAGATTTGCCATGCCTTAGACCAAGATTTAAACATGGTTATAGGAAGAGTAGAACAAATATCATGGGAATAAATTTCAGAATGGGCAAGAGAGCCAGAGAGGGCTGCAATTTTGGCGCATGAATCAGCTGACTCATTACCAGGAATACCGACATGACCAGGAATCCAAGCTATGACAACATTAATTCCAAGTTCATGACATTGAAATAGCAAATCTCTAATTTTTAGAATTATAGGGAATCTTGACTTAGATCTAAAAGGACTAGATAAAATGGCTTGAAGACAACTTTTTGAGTCAGAAAAGATTATGGAGTTATTTAACTGATGAGATTTAACAAATGAAATAGCTTCAAAAATGGCAATTGATTCACCTGTAAAAACAGATGTAATAGAAGGGCACTTAAAATTTAGAATAATTTTTGTATGAGGAATCCAAACAGCAACTCCTACAGGGAGATCATCGGAGACTTTGGAAGCATCAGTGAATATTGTAGTCCAGTTATTATAATTAGAAGAAACTTTTTGGACAAACATCGTATGAGGTTCTAAGGTATTTTTGTTAATTCCAAAGTCCAAAACGATCTCCGGTTGAAATACCAGAGCATTATAAGGCACCGAGTATAGATATAAGATGGGGTTTTGAAAAAGTGGGCTAGAAAGACGAGTGAATTGAAGGTAGGCACGAAGAAGACAAGGAAGTTCAATATTCGAACGACGACTACAGGAGTCAAAGATGGATAATAAATGGTCCAGCTTACCAAGAAGGGGATGTTCAGAATTTTGTACAAGTTTAAAAATAAATCTATTTGCTAGAAATTGTCTACGAATCGAAAGAGGAGGCTCAACACACTCAACTTGCATGGCATTAATTGGGGACGACTTCATCGCCCCGAGAATAATTCGTAAACACTTTGATTGGATTTTATCAAGTTTTTGAAGGCCAGATTTATTACAAGGATCTAATAGGAACATACCATAATCAAAATGACTACGAACTATTGCATTGTAGATCAGTTTTTGAGTATAAGGGTGAGCACCCCACCAAACACCTGAAAGAGAGCGAAGAACATTAACGTTTCTTTCGCATTTTTGAGAAACAAAGTCTGTGTGGGCAATACCTGTTAATTTTGAATCTAACCAAACTCCTAAAAATTTAACATTGTCCACCTGAGAGATATTTTCACCGTTAACTTTAATATCAACAGGAGGAACAATCTTTTTTTTTGTAAACACAACTACAGAGCTCTTAGAGGCTGATAAGGATAAACCGTGTTTTAGAAGCCAATCAGATAAATATCCAAGGGCGGAATTAAGACGGTTAGTAGCCTCATCTAACGATTTTCCAGAACAGTATAAAGCTAAATCATCAGCATACTGCAATATTTGACAAAATGAATCAGTGGAAAAATGTAAATCATAAGTATAAAGGCTGAATAAGAGAGGACTTAAAACTGAACCTTGTGGTAAGCCTTTCCAGATAGTCTTAGTGGGAAGAGAGGAGTTTTGATTTTTAATGGAGATGGTTCTCTCCATCAATAGATTACAAATAAAACGGACCAATTTTTTAGGAACTTTCAACTGATGCTCAAGTTTATCCTTTAGCACCGGAAGTAAAACATTATCGTAAGCTGACGCAATATCTAAAAAAACTCCTACTAAAAACTGCTTACTTATCAAAGAAATACGAATGTCAGAAATTAATACACTAAGACTATCCATTGTGCTCATACCTTTACGGAATCCAAACTGGGATGCGGGCAACAAATTCCTATTTTCCACCAACCACTCAAGTCTATGCTTCATCATATGCTCTGCAACCTTGCACAGAGTAGACGACAAAGCAATAGGCCTGTAGCTATTAGGGTCTGACGGGTTTTTTCCAGGTTTAATGACCGGAATTATTATTTGGTGTTTCCATGGTTGAGGAACCAAACCGGACTCAAAAAAGTTGTTGACGAGATCTAAGTAATAATGTTTTGTACTTCTTGAGGCGTTTTTTAAAAATGAGTACGGGATCCCATCTGCTCCAGGAGAGGAATCAACAAGACCGTCAAGTGCCGTTTGAAGTTCAGAAAAAGAGAATGGGGCATCAAAATCATTTTCGGAAGTAAGTAAACCCGGAGGAGAGGGAAAAGAGTCCAAACTAGGAACTGAAGGGGGAGCCAGTTTATCAGAGAAAGAATCAAGCCAAGAAGAGGGATCGTTAGCTGAAATGTCAACAGAATTACAAGATCCTCTGTATCTCCTGATTTGCTTCCAGATTAACGAAGAAGGGGAACAGGGAGATAAGCCCTGACAGTATCGAAGCCAACCTTCTTTTTTCTTTTTAGAAAGAAGTCTTTTAGCAATGGCTGCTTTTCTTTGATAAACCAAAAAATTCTGAAGGGTCATTGAATTAGAATAATTATCCTCTGCTATTTTTCTTTCCTTGACAGCAGAAGTGCATTCTGAATCCCACCAAGGAGTTGAAACTTTGAACTTAAAGGGTTTTTTAAGAGGAAAATTATCATCAGCACTACAAATAATGGCGTCTACAAATTTAGAATAACAATCAACGAGATTGTTACTGTCAGGAGGGGGAAGAGAGACTAACTTAATTTCAAGAGAATCAGAATAAGAAGACCATCTTGCATCATTTAATCTATATTTAAGGGAGGGGTTAAAATTACGCATTGGTACTACTCTATCGGAGATAGATATAATAATAGGAAAATGATCACTACCATAAGAATTAGGCAAAATATTCCAGGAAAGAATGGAAGCAAGAGAGGCAGAGCAGGCTGTAATATCCACAGCTGAACTAGGGTTTTGAGTAGGGCGAACTCTCCTCGTGGGGGAACCATTGTTAATAACACACAGATCCACTTCATCAAAAATTTCAAGGAGGGCACGACCAAAGTAATCATCATGGCTCGAACCCCATGAGCGATGGTGAGCATTTAAATCACCCATAAAAATTATTGGGGAGGGAACTGAAGCAAATATACATAAAAGGTCTGGAATTAATCTAGAATGAGGATGAGGAATGTATGCAGAGAGGAAAGTTATATTAAAGGCCCTAACAGCAACGATATTAATGTCTGGAGAAATAGGGGGAAGAGATATTAGAGAGAAAGGAAGGGAGCGCCTAACAAGAAGGGCACTACCTGCATACCCGTCAGCCCTGTCACTCCGAAGACAGGAGTAACCTGAGACCCGAAAGTGAGAACCAGGCACCAACCAAGTCTCCGAAACGGCAATGACTGAGGGGTGAAATTTATTAATTAAAAATAAAAGTTCAGGCTTCTTCGGCCGAATGCTTTGACTATTCCACTGAAGTGTGGAGACTAGATCCATTATTTATATTAGAAATAAGCAGGGAAAGTTTTTGGGCAACGTGGGGCGGTACAGAGGAGTTATTACGGGAGACTAGACTAATAATAAGCGATAGAAGTAATTCTAAAAGGCTATCCTCTTGAGGGGACTTTGGGGATGAACAATTTTGAGACTGAAGAGAGAAGCCATTGGGAAAGGCTGAACGATCCTCAGCAACGATGCTTCTGTGGGCAGCTTTGTCAAAAGACTTACCTAGAGGAGCTCTAGGCTTAGGGGAAGAAAACACAGTTTTTTTATACGAGGTAGTAGGAGTAAGGCTAATAGGTTGGGAAGAGGAGGAGGAGAAAGAAGATTGGGTTGGAAAATTTTGAGTAACTTCGGAATAAAGTTTTTTGACATTAGGAAGGGATCGTGAAGCCTCTTCATAGGAAAGGTTTTCCTGCGACATTAATATTTTAATTGATTTTTGTCTCCCTTGCTCGGGGCAGTTACCATAGATGGCAAAATGGCGGCCCAAACAATGGATGCAAGACGCCCTGGCCTCTTCCACGTCACAGCTGTCACCACTGTGGGGTTGCGAGCACTTAAAGCACCTTGCCTTGGACCGACACTGTGCCTTAACGTGCCCAAAGCGGCAGCAATTTAGACATTGAATCGTGGGGTATTGATAAACCTCCACTGGAAGAGAAGTGTGATATAAAAACACCCTTTGAGGGAGAGTTTGTCCCTTGATCGTTATAACAATTGTTTGTGTTGGGATCCAGGAGGTCTTGCCATCCTGTTTACTTTTTCTGTTTAATCTTCGTGCTTTTAACCTGTCAATCGTGATAATGACAGACACAATTGAAAGACAATAGGTGCGCGAACGCCGGCGTTCGCTTGGGGTTTAATGAATTAATATAATTCCGCACCCATCAGGAAGAATTACCGAATTTACAAATTCATCCATCGACATATCGACCGGCACTTGACGGACGATACCCATTTTGGTAATGTTGTATGAAGGGATCTTAACTATATATTTTGATTGAAAAACAGGGTTACAAAGAAAATTGTTGGCCGCCTCACCAGAGGTGAATTCGACAGAGATTTTATTTCTGCCCACTTTTTTAATACCATCCCTGCAGATGTTTTTAATGTTGTTTTGTATTAAAAATTGGCCAAACTTAATTGGACGAATAGATGTCCCAGCAGAAGGGTCTGGTTCGGCTCGGGAAACGTGGACAATAAAGGGTCCTTTATCTGTGTTAGCGTAAGATTTTATGCCCTCTACCAAAGAAGAGTGAATATAAAGTGTTTGGATGGCCGCAACAGCCATGTCCTTATCAATAATAGGTTTCTTGGAAACAACCTCAATTGTTTCTGGGTCAATAAAAATATGGCGTCGCTTACCAGGCGCCGAGTTTGAAGTTGGGACAGCGTCGGGAGGGTCAGGAGGAGCAGGAGGGGGAGGAGGTTGGTCCATGTCTATCTAGGAAAAATTAAATTAATGAAAAAATAGCCCTGAAATCTGCGAAGAAAAATATATCTAACTGTTATTTTTCTAAAAAAGATTTGGAAAAAATTTATCACTCCAACACGACTGACAGCTATCAATCACGGGGAAGCTTTTCAAAATAAAATCAAAATAATAAATATAAAATAAATAATAAACATATAATATTTCTTATATATTTAGTTTGTTTATTTTCTTTGATCACTGTCATCTGTCATGTCACTACTATTTTCTTCTATGGTTTTAATTAGGTATCAACAAAGAGTATTTTTATAGTCTTAGGTTTTATTCTTTTACTCATAATATTATTTATTTTGTAAACATATAATTTGCTATCAAATTATATGTTCTCTCATCTGAAATAATTCTTTAAAATTAAATTGTAATTTATATCTTTCTTGTGAAACAGCAATGCTGGCTGAAACCTGTTTTCAAATTTAAATTATGAATTGACAGCCAGCATAGCCGTCAAAATTGACTATAAAAACCATGTTTGTGAGTTTCTTGGAGAGTTTTCGGTCAGACTCTTGGTGCAGCTACATGTACAGTTCCTGGTGTCAGTTTTTTTCTACATGTGACAGTTTCTTGGCTCAGCTCCTGATTGAGCTCTTTGGACCATGAAGACCTCCTCAGAGAAGAAACTGAGGACCTCCTCTCTGCCTTTGCCGGCCCTCACGGCAGAGGACTGTTCTACTCATGGACCTGGCCTCTGTGGGCCTCCTCCTCTACTGCTGCCGGCCCTTACGCTGGAGGGCTGTGACTACCACTATCTGTTGCTGCCTGCGGCTGCGTAGCCTTCGCCGTCCCTCGTACGGCTGAGGGCTACGCCTACTCCTGCTGCTGCACTCCACCTCTGACGCCGAGCCTGACTGAACTGATTTTTATATCTTTATCTTTTTATATTTCTATTGTTTTATATGCTTTTATAATATAACCTCACAAGGATTCATATCTATATATATTATTTCTCCCTCCATACACACCTCACCCCTCACTCAACCTCTCACTACTCACCACACGTGCCTTGCCAGGGCTACTCCCTGGAGGCACTTATTCACTACACTCCCTCTAGCACTCGCGTAACACTTTCTCTCCTCTTACTATACACTTACTCTTCTTACTCTCACTCTTCCTCTACACTCCTCACTCCCATACTCCTCCTTACCCTCTCATGTAACTGTTACACTCCTTTGTGTACACATCACGTTACAGGTTATCAGGGTATTAGGCAAGTACATCACTCACCTTCGGTTTACCGGCTACATAGTAGTCATGGCGGAGACTACGGTGGAGCTCAGTAAAATGCTCAATGCCCTCAGTAGAGCTTCCGAAAGAGTGGGACTTAAAATGAACATGGCCAAAACCAAAGTCATGGTAAACATCCATGTAGCACCCACTCTCATTTTCTTTAGCTTACTAACTCGCCCAATCTGCTATTACATTAAACAAATTTAACTCTTAGCTTAAGCATGAGGAAGCACTTGCAGTCTCCCTTGATATCTCGTAGGCTTTCGACAGGGTCTGGCATGATAGCCTTATTGCTATGCTTCCTTCCTTTGATCTGCCCACTGGTATCGCAGACTTCTTGAGGGAGCGATCCATCCGAGTAGGTAGTTATTGATGGCTGCTCGTCCGGTCAAATGGATATTCATGCCGGGGCTCCTTTAGGGGTTGATGCTCTCTGCAACACTGTTCTTGCTGCACAAAACTACCTTCATAAACTCGGTACCTTTGGGTATGTAGACGATAGCACTGTTGCTGAAATTGACCAGATTGGCAACTAAACCCGTGTCTTTTTTCCGCCAACGGAGCCAATTCTACGCAGCTCCATCTTTCCGGGGTGTACCTAACCGACAGAGCCTTGAGCTTCTTGGGGTAACGTTATCGTCTACTCTCTCAATTTCGGCTCTTACATCGAGGTAAAAGCACAACAAGCGGCCAAAAAACTGGGGATCTTAGCTAAGGTGGGGCGGTACTTCACGCCGGAATAGCTGCTCAACCAATACCAAGCGCAAGTTCAATCGTATATGGAGAACTGCTCTTATCTTTGGGATGGGTCTGTCAAGTATTAGCTTGATGCTCTGGAGTCGATTGAGAAGCGAGCTAAGAAGATCATCGGTGATGATGCGCTTGTCGAATCAAAGCTCCAAAACCTTGAGCATCGACGCCGATTTGCTGGCCTGACGGTTTGCTATCGATTACATTTCGGTATGTGTGTGTTGAAATTGCACAATTTTATTCTACCAAGTCCGTTCCATCATCGGACCATTAGACGTAGGGCCTTTTATATAATCAAAGCGTACGGCGTTGCGCCATCGGTATTGGTTATGCCACCCATTCGTACAAAGCGTTTTGGAAACACATTCATTATGCGTAGGTACAGATAAGGAGTGGAATTCCCTGCCGGAGTCTGATTCCATAGAGCTGCAATCTAGGGGTGTTTAAGTCAAGAGTGAATAGGTTACTTCTAGGCAAGCGTGCTCCATTGTCGGCCACAACATCATTTACCATCAGGTGAGATGCGCGACGCGAGACGCGAGCCGGTCAATAAAAAAAAAAACTACGAATGTTTAAGTCAAGAGTGAATAGGTTACTTCTAGGCAAACGTGCTCCATTCCATTGTCGGCCACATCATCACTTACACCTGTCATCAGGTGAGACAGTAGAGAAGCCGCGCAAACGCGAGCCGATCAATAATAAAAAAAAAACCCTGAAGTTCTTCCTCTTGTGTAAGTTCGAGTCTTAGAGCGTGCTGCGTGCACGGCGTTCTCACTTCAAATTCATTAACAAAAAGAAATACTTAACAATATTACTCTTTAGAATTATTGATTTTTCTATTCCATATTAAACATCTTGCAGTCCCCTAGAATTAAAGTAACGGTTCCGTAAATTATCCACATGATCATAAGAATATATCTACTTATTACCTAACTTGTTTTTAATATTACTTAAGTATTTGCATAAAACAAAATAAAAACCCAGTTTTTTGGGTGTTTTCGGGAATTTATTGGGTTTTTATCAAAGCACCGGGAATAAACCCGGTGCTTTGCCCATCATTCCGTGACTAAACCCGGTGCTTTGCCCATCATTCCGTGACTAAACCCAACGGAACTGGTATATCTACCATGCAATAAAACTTAGGGAGATGACGAAATGAAATAAACAAAATAAACTCGTTTTTCCAAAAAAATCGAAGGCAATATCGTTTAAAAAAAATACAACCAACTTCAATGTAATAAAAACACTTAAAAAAGTACAAAGTAACTAATTTCGGAAGTCGGTGTTAAATATCGAAGAGACAAAACCCAACCAACTTCAATGTAATAAAAACACTTAAAAAAGTACAAAGTAACTAATTTCGGAAGTCGGTGTTAAATATCGAAGAGTCAAAACCCAACCAACTTCAATGTAATAAAAACACTTAAAAAAGTACAAAATAACTAATTTCGGAAGTCGGTGTTAAATATCGAAGAGACAAAACCAAAACTAGAAATTTAATTCGGTTGTCTTTTTTTTTTTTAATACCATTTTTAAATTTTTTAGTTGTGGTGGCACATGAGGCGGATCAAACAATACGTTTGAGGATCATACGTATTCCAGTAATCCCGTCTCACTTCTAAGGTCTTACCGGCGTTTTTTAAAACCGCGGCCTTGGCTCTTACGTCGATCACCCACAGACCTACACCCGTATTGTCCCTCCTAAACCTATGTAAATAGTATGTAAGTACTACGAAATTCTATTCTAAGTTATTAATAGTGTCCGACCGAAGCTTCGGCTTCGGCTTCGGCTTCGGCCACCTTCGGCCAAAAAAGCACCTTCGGCCAAATCTTCGGCTTCGGCCAAAAATTTGCCGAAGGTTTGGCCGAAGCCGAAGGTTTGCTAGTTGTCAAAATTTGAAATTTACTGAACGATGCTAGAGCGAGACGGAGAGTGTGCAGAGCAGCAGAGTTTCGCCGCGCTGCCGCACCGGACCAAACGAATCGCAGTTAGTAAACTAAACGAGTCAAAACAAGTTTGAGAGCGCGTCTTAAAATTCTAACAAGTGTTTCGTTTTTAAATATTTCATATTTGTTATTACAAATTATTTTATTTATTACTGTTTGTAGTACCTGTGGTGATACGTTCATTATTGTGAGGCACTCTAAGAACCAAAAAACCGTAAGTATTGTCTGGTTTAAAATATTTTATGTTATCTAACGTTAGGTAGGAAACTAAATGGAAACAATGTTGGTATGTTTTTTTATGCAATTTTTAGAAAAAGACATGTGAAGATTGTTTACTTTTAGTTAACTACCTACGCCGATAGGATATAGGCGCATCCGCGTTGCAGAGTCCTACTGCGAGTAC
This sequence comes from Mythimna albipuncta, assembly GCA_929112965.1. Lineage (NCBI taxonomy): Eukaryota > Metazoa > Arthropoda > Insecta > Lepidoptera > Noctuidae > Mythimna > Mythimna albipuncta. The sequence continues at coordinate 9,917,282 of OV815973.1, forward strand.
GGGGCGGTCGGCTCGGCTCGGTAGGTACTTGTGCATTTATATATAGAATATTTTCTTTCAGGTACACAATGACATCTTTAGAGCTGAATCCTATCTGGCAATATTTTATAAAGGCTACTGATAAAGCTTTATGTAAACAGTGCAATAAATCATTGTCTCTTGGTAGTGCTTTACCAAAAAAGCAGAGTACCACTAATATTAAAAATCATTTGATGAAAATGCATAAAATGAGTGGGAGGCTTATTGTAATGCAACAAATGAAAAACAGAAGAGTAAGAGTTTAATGAAAAATAAAACAGAGGCAACTACATCTTCGCAATTTAATGTCAAGCAGAGTACTTTACCTCAAATAATAGAAAAAAAAGCAGCTCCATTGTGGCCAGATAGTGAACCAATATCTATGAGAATCGATAAAGGTATAATGGATCTCATCATCGTTGACATGCTGCCTTACAACGTTGTTGAAGGAGAAGCATTTCGCAGACTTAATTGTACTATAATAAGGTGTAACAATTTGGGTCAAATTGTTACCAAAACTTGTTAAGTTTTTATTTTCTCCAATTGTTACCAAAAATGTTTAACTTACTTAAAGTAAGTATATAATTTTCTCAAAAATTCCAAAAAATTATATGTAAAAAATAGATACTTATTGAAAAAGCGTTAAACTTTGCTCAATTATTTTATAGAAATATTTTGTGTTCGTCTGATAATTAAAAAAATGTGACTGATTATTTGATTATTTTTGTTAAAATTACTTTAAGTAAATAAATACTTAATTAACATTGTATATTTGAAACTTTTATTTTAGACAATATTTTATTACCTGCTTGTATATGTTAGTCACTCGGCTCGTTATTGGGCTAAATCTCTAAAGCTCTCACAATATGTATCTAGTATATTCTGAGATCAAAGTAACTATCGTATTTCTCAAGGTCAATGACACCTTCGGCTTCGGCTTCGGCTTCGGCCGAAGGTTTTGGTGAATACCGATTAATCGGCTTCGGCTTCGGCTTCGGCCAGAATTGCACCTTCGGTCGGACACTAGTTATTAATAACTCCAGGGTATCTAAAATATGCATGTCAATGTGATCATATAGATTCGTTGAAAAAAAAAGGATTAAAATTATATAAAATATTTATTAGTATATAAATAATATATAAGAATAAATACAACTTAATAGCACTGAACAATTTTCACCTACACCCAAACATTTCACATAATTTAACGCTGAACTCAAAATAATTTAACTTTCTGTCGGTGTTTTTACAAGTCCCAAGCCTACGTATCGTGCCATTACACGGAGATAGGACGGATTCAACTTCTTGCGTTTTTGCAACAATGACTTCAGAAGCCTTTCTGAAGATTCATCGAAAGGTTTGTTGTAATCGGAGGCCTGATGAATATAAAAAGCAATATCTTAGATGTAAATATTTAACTCAATCAGCTATATTATGACACTTACTACAAATCAAAAGTTCATTAAGCGTTGTCCTTATTGAAAAGAATTGTAAGATGACAAGATGCACTCAGGTTGTACAATACCTACTCAAGTTCAAACATAAGTAGAGATTTATTTAGTGTTCGCCACCTTTGATACAGTCAGTCCAACATGTCAGAAGCTGTCGAACACTTCTCCACCTTTAGGCAGGTACTAGACAAGAGTAGTCGTCTGATAGTTTCAAAACTTATGGTTATTTGAGAAATTGTGAGTAAGCTTCACAAGATGCTAGATACAAACTTACAAGACAAAAATAACTAAAAAAAATATCTTACAGTAGTTTTAGCTATCCAGTACAACTCATCCAAAAGATTTTCGTAGTTCGTTACCGATTCCGGCAAGTAAGTTATTCCTTCGAACTGCTTCAGAGAAAATAGCTTTATTAGGTTGATTGGTAGGTTTAACTGGGTTATTGTATCTTATTTTGGCCGCTATATAAATATATTAACTTACAAATAAAAGTTTGTTAGTTACCTGCTGCGGAAATTTGTTGAAATTTTCTCTATCAATTACTTCAATTTCCATGTCTAATTCAGAAGCTCGAGTAATTCTATTGACTGCGATACCTTGCAAGATTATTGGTCTGAATCGTACTAAATTCTGCGTATCTTTCTTATTGTTCAATAATAATATCAATAGGGCCTGTTTCGGGTTTATCTCTGATATCCAGTTCTTCATCTGCACATATTTTATTAACAGAAAATAAGCGCTAAAGTGGGAAGTTAATTACAAATATGACCAATTATTTATTTGATAGTAAGTAAAAACTTACCTCTATCACTGAGGATAAAATCTTCTTCTCAACATTCCCATCAAACACGCTGGAAAATATTGTTTTCGATCCAAGAATTTGAAAGAAATCGTTTAAAGTGTTAATTTTATTGAGTGGCGTGTTACCCGTATTCGTACATTTCTCTTCAGGCTCACGATTAACCGATTTGCATTTTCTATAAAGCTTATAGAAACTGTTTCTTTTGATTTTTTTAAGTTTGACTTGAGACAGTTCTGTTTTGTGCAATCTTCTTGCTCGTGGAGTATTTTTATATTCTATGCATTTTAAAGGACTATTATTTGTATCCATTTGATATTGATTGATATCCTTCATTTTAGTAAAAGCTTTGTGTATAGTATCAACGTTCAAATTGCTTACAGTTACTGAGATTGTTTTCTGAACGCCACTGTCGTTCATCAGCGACATATTTATTCGAAGATTTTTGCGATCAAATAGTTTGAGCATATCAAGGTAAGAACACAAATTACGATTTAATTGTAAGTTCTGATTGCGCATTATACTTTCAACCATACTCACTAGGTTTTGAGGATTAAAGGCTGATCTTTTATAGCTGCCGGTATAAATTTTTACGGACGTGCAAATCTTTTGATTTTGCATATCAGTTACGTCAGGAAACTTCTTGTTTGAATGTTGTAAAGACACTTGTGAATGTTTGTATTGTGTATTATCAATTTCCATAACCATGGGACTGTCTGTATAGTTTAATACATTTTTCAGCAAAATTATAGGTAGTAAATCAGTGACCAAACACTGATCGTAATTAATTCTAAAATGTTTTTTACGTAAAACTGACATTTTGTAATTTTTAGTGGAAAATCTGCCTTCAAGATTGCTTTTAATCTCGGGTGAAGTTTTTATCGGTGTTATAAGACATGATGAATTTTCACAGCGAGTCTGCTCCGATATTGTAGATAACCAGGACTGATTTGAAGGAGATAGGGTAGGAGTACCCATCGCTGTATTTGAATCGGCTATACTACTCATCATTTTAGGTAGAATACTACACAACTCAGCAGGCAACATAGCATTGAGAATTGTTGTTTTACATTTGTATACTTTAGTATCACCTTCAGTTTTTACGATTGGGGTTAACAGTAATGAAGATTTATTTAGATTCAATTTAAGATTGTTCTTGGTCGGTACAGTAACGTCGAACTCTAACATAATATTTGTCACACAATGTTTCACAGCAATTTGGTTCATGTTGAGTGTTTTAATTTCAAGCAACGGTAGTGTATCATTAAAGCCCGGTATACTTATAAAATTATTTCGGGTATTATTGTTTATTCCATCATCCGTGAAATCTGTATCACTATCACAAGTTTGAGTGAAATCAGTAGAATCATTTATGGATTCTGCCTGTGCGGAAGCTTCCTTTAAATCTGAAGAAAATAGAAATATTAGATCTATAATACCTAGCTACTAGCTATATACTATCCTAACTAACCTCTTAAAACTAACCAATTTGATAAGTATGACAAAACTCTTTACGATCTTGAGTATAATATACTCCTCTCCGTACTTTCTTCATTACGTTATCTATAAAATCACTCGCCCATTTCGCTTTGGCCCAAGGATGTTGATAAAGAGTTTTTTTATCAGAAGACAAAACTCTCTGTATAGGCATATCTCTTAGTGCCAAAATATTGTAATCATTCAATTGCTTGTTCGTTAAAGCTGGAATTTTATTTTCAGCCATTTGACAGCTTTTGTTGAGTGGTTTGCTTTCATCGTTTTTATAATTTTCACGATTCGAAGATCTTTTATACAAGAAGTTCAACATTTTGTCCTTTAACTTTACAATTGATTTCTGCTTCTTAGTACATTCGAGTAACTTATCCTTAATTTCGGGATAAGGCGTCGCCATCGGCGTGATTTTGGCTCTCTTTTTAATTGTAATGGAATCATCATTTACATGTTTGTCTTTCAAGGTACCCTGCTTGTATGTAGCTTCTTCAGTGTTGGCTTTGCGTGATTTGCTTTCTGAATTAGAATCTAAAAGATAAGACTCGCATTTTACGCATTGCGTATTTTTGTGTTGTTTTGTATCACTACGAGCAATTGCAGACCACTCTACCATAAATGGCCAAATATGATCATCTAAGCCATTGAACTGTGGGGGATCGTAATCTGTAACTGTAAAACTCGAACTGACTTCATCTTTTCCTAAAACAACGATTGGAAACCTCATACTTCTAAGCCTCTGTTTTATTTCAGTTTGAGTTAATTTTGAAAGCAGGCACGAACTGGGCATCGTTGTTAATAAGCGGGGTTTCCTTTGCTGAAGATCTAATTGCTTATGTATATTGCCAGTTGACTCGTGTTCTTTGTTTAAAATTGCAACATTTGGTGAATTGTCTGGAAACGACACATAAGAAAATTAAAATATTATTATTATAATTATTTAAATCAAGACAATTATTATTTAGGCATATTTATTTACCATTTCGACTAACTTGTTCATTAATTTTGTTAGGTAATTCAATTTTGCTCAATCCTGTATTGTCACAATCTAAGGTGCCTTTTGCGGCATACATAATGTTCTTTTCCGGTTTGATTTGTACAATATTAGAATTATCATTAACTTGCAATGTGTCCGTACTGATTAGAACATCTTTATCGGTCGTAATTTTGCTATTACTTTGTTCAACAACTATACACTTCGAATTATTTTTTTTCTTCTTTTTCAGGGGTATTATATTTTTATTATCTTTGGAGCCAATATTAGATGCTACTTTTACATTGCTCTTAGGACTTTTGCAAGTTTTATTCCTGTGGATTCCGTTTTTGGTATTATTTGATTCATTAAGAAAGTCATGTGTTACCAGAAGCCGTTTTTCAAATTCTTCACATATTTGACTAAATTTATCTTGGTTGTCAATAACTGTAATGCGATCAATACTAGAAGATGGCGAAAAATTAAGTGGTGTTTTTTTATCCACCTCGTAACTTGAAATGTACGCAAATTCTTGGGTTCGACAAGTCTTAATCATGCTGAAAATTTAATTTTTATTGCTGTAAAATTAATTAAAAATAAAGTTATCAACAACAATTTTATTTAGATAAATACCGTGCATCTTTGCGATTCGTCCTTTTTGATTTATGTGCTTTTTTTTTTATTGGTACAACACTGTCTTCAGACATGGGAGGTGAAGGCCTGAACTGAAAACTATTTATGTTTCTAAGTACAGCCCAAACATCACTTAGATTGTTAGACGCTGTTTGAGTATTACTGGAAGTTGATATATTTTTCTCCCAGTTTGATACCCCGTTTCCATCACCATTAAAACTTTTCATCATGTCAGTCGAGCTACAGTCTAAGTTTATATTAAGCTGTGAGCAATATTTAGCATCTCTGTCGTAATACTCAAAACCTTTTTCTCTAACTCGAGCCTTTTTCTTACTTTGATTCGGACCACGCTTCTTAATTACTTTTCTTTTTCTATCTTCATCTTCTTTGTGGCAATACTCTGATTCATTCATATCGCTTACTGTACATCCTTGAGGCACTGGAGCTGGGTCATTTGGAAGAGTCAGAACCGATTTTTTAATTTTCTTGGTAACTTTTTTTGGCGGTTTGAAGTCATCAGAATTAGTTTTGTAAAGATTTACAGCCAATGGAAATGATGAAACAATATTAGTTTTATGAACGAATCGTTTTTCTATTACTCTTGAAAGTAACTGAACTCTATCACCGGAGAGATATGGTGATCTACTGTTACAATATTTTTGTTTGCTACATTTACTAGTAGAACTTGATAAGATGCTTTTAGATGCAACATTCAATTGAAGTAATCGGGAAGGATGCCGGGAACTGTGAGCGGAACTTGTAGATTGCGAAGGTACTTTTTCGAACGACATATCCAATGTACTTATTGCCATTTCTTAACGTTTATTTTAAATTGTTGGTAAGCAAACAAAATCTACTAATCTGAAACAAACAAAAGTTTCGTAATGAATTTCAGAACATATTTTTTGTAGGTACTTACGGGATACCTCTTCCTCGAGACTAATGATGCAAGTACAGTACCAGCCTCATTAAATTAACTACTTCAGTAACTTAAAGCGCTATTGCTGTATTTGGAGTCCTAGGTTCGTATCAGATCGGCCAATATGATTAGTTTTTTTTTTTGTGTTATCGGACTAGGTCTGTGTTCGTGACCGTTTTATGGCAATAGATTACTCCCCATTTTACAGGACTTAAACTTAAAATTTTGGCAATTATGCCAAAATTTGTTGTATTAAACACCATCATCTTGTATTGACAAACAGTGGACAAAAAGACTACAATAACACGCAAAAAAAAAAAAAATAGAACAGACTTTTAAGCTATGCTGCTGCCAGATTATAAACCACGATTAAAATAGACTAAAGAATTTTGTAACAGTCTGCACTAGATTAATCGGTATCAATTACAGCATAGGTTATGCGTGCATGTAGTGTGCACGTAGGTAGGTAAGTGTAAAACATAGATATTGATCCTCCTAGTCCTACTAGTACCTAGTCCTATTCATTGTCATGTAGAATGAAGATTACGCGTAGGTACCTATTACGCGCAAACCTAGTGTTCTCAGAAATCGAAGGGAATATTGTGCCCGTATCTAACAGACTAAACCATTAGATGAAAGTTTATGGTACATAATACTTTCTAATTAACACTCACAGATTTTATCACAATAATTTCGATTGTAGAGACCAAAATGAAACCACTCTCTACATGGAACTACACTTATATTTAAATATAAATTTATTTCAAAATCCAATCAAAGAAATTATAAAATAAGCCATTGACGTTATCATGTATGACATCTTGTATTTTCAAAATTTTCCTAAAAATCATAAATTAAAAAGAAAAAGGGCATAATTTTGAACTGCCAGTATCACTGTTCTTACCTCTTTTATTTGTTATAAAATACCTTCGGCCGTCTGTTAAATGTCCAGACCGAGCTCGATTCGACAGCGTGTAGTGTTCCATGCGAACTTCTAGAAGATGTCAACAAAACCGTAGGGTCGAAGCCTACTGGAGCTATGGGTTGTGTGAAAGAGAACTCTGGGGAAAAGTAGGAACAAGAGTGGGTTTATAGTTAGTAAAAGTAGGCACGCACGTACACTCCGCGCAAGATCGGAAAAAGTCCAGAGAAGAGAGAAATGATGATGAAAAACTTACAGAAATCCTTGTATTTTTTAAATAATTTATTAATCAATGAATTTGGATTGATATGTTAGATCATAACCTTCGGTAACATTCAAATCAACAACAACAACAACAAAAACAACAACATACATAGACGGCTACCTCAAGGGTTGGTTCGATAGGCACGTCATAATCATTGCGGTAAGTCTTTGAGGTGGCTAGAGCGTCACGGCGTCTTCACTTGTCACATAACGCAGATTCTCAACGGACTTAAAAAGTAAGCTAAAGAGGTTCTTTCGGACTGAGCCCAAATCATCGATCGACCAAAACCGATGTCCATTAGAGGCACGGGAAATTTCTGAAAAGGAAAGCCGCGGTCCTAGAGTGCAAAGGGCCAATGAAGGACACAAGTGTGATTTTAGGCAGTAAAAGTCGGACATATCTTTCCGCTTCACCCTAGAGCGGGAGAAGTTATTGGAAAAGTTACCACTTCAAAAAAAAAACTGGGTAAGTGCGAGTCAGACTCGCGCACTGAGGGTTCCGTGCAAACTACAATTCCCGAATACAATTCTCGAAGATTTTTCCGAATTGCAAAATAGTACCTACATTTGGACACAAGTGCAGAAAGGCGGAATCCGCACGAGCCGTAGGTGAGTGTGTTATGTATTCCTCTTTGTGACGTAGCTATCAACAATAAAAACCTTGTAACAAAAGTAACAACCTTGCTTTGTGCCAAACAGAATTCTGGGTCGAAGGGAATTCTCTTTATTTCTTGAACTTCGATCTTTGAGAGTATGTATTCGTTTTTTGCGACATAAACTGCCGTATTTTTTTTATTTGTTAACTTATTTTTTTTTTTTTTTACCTACCCATTTGGTTTTAATTTCAAATGGATACCTTCTCACCTTCCGGAGATAAAGGGTCTTGACAGATAGACAAACTGACGGACAGACAACGAAGTGATCCTAAAAGGGCTCCGTTGTTTCTTTTTTAGGTACAGAACCCTGGTTGGAACGTGGTGGAAGATGGGAAGGTACGCAAGTATTTTGCCTATAAAATAAAAATTGATTATGCTCTTTTCAATTACAAACAAATAAAAAAAGTGAACCAAAAAATCCATCATTAGTAATCTATTTATTGTAATACTAGCTTTTGCTCGCGGCTTCGCCCGCGTAGCATTATGGCTATATGCATGCCAAATTTCATCCAAATCGGTTCAGCCGTTTTTGCGTCATTAAGTAACAAACATCCAAACATCCACACTTTCACATTTGTACTATTATTTAGGATTAGAATCGATCAAAAACATCAATTTTGTAGAATAAAATATCAATAAAATGTAAATCGATACTTTGTCCACATCCCAAATAACTGGTAAGTTTGACACTGACACAATGTGACTGACACATTGAAGTGAATTGTTGGTGAATTGCGCTGTTTTGTATTCGTGTTTGTGCTTTGCATTTTCAGCGAATAATCTGAAATAAGCTATTGTAATTATCAACAGACAATAGATAATAATGTCAGCATCAGCAACTCCTGGAAAATGTATATATATAGTACAATATTCGCCATTTATGTCGTTCGTACACCCTTCCTTCTGGCATACCCTCACAGAGATGAAACTCGACGTAGATAAATTGGATGGGACTACAAAGCAAATCTGGGGACGATTTAGTAACCGCGCTGACATGGGAGCTATCTTTGAAGTCGATGGCACATCGTTCAACAAGTAAGTGTCATAAAAACTATATTCTATAAAAGGTAGTGGAAATAACAACAGTAATAGTTGAATTATCTAAAACCTAATTAGTTTTTTTCTACTTCAATCATATTTTACTTTGTTTCTTATGTACATTTTATAGTTTACACTAATATTATAAAGAGATAATGTTTGTTTTCATGTTTGTAAGAGGTAATCTCTGGTAGAACTGGTCCGATTGCTAATATTTTTTCACCCATAGAATGCTGCTTTATGCCTGAGTGACATAGGCTATACTTTATGTATGCAGGCGAAGCCGCGGGCAAAAGCTAGTATTAACCTTTCAATTGTGATAATTACAGACACAATTGAAAGACAATAGGTGCGCGAACGCCGGCGTTCGCTTGGGGTTTAATGAATTAAATAAAATAACTAAAAAAAATTCTGTAAATACTGTAACTTCCATGATAATCTAATCAGAATCTAGACCTAAGGAGTTCTTATCAGTTCCATGAGCTTTCCACGATCCTGAAGACTCCTTTGTTGTTGTACTTTTGATATTGATTTTATATTACATTGGGTTAGAATATGTCCCGGAGTACAGTGTGCCATTCGGCAAAGGCCACCTCTAACTTCTTCCGTTGCCTTCTGTCCGTTGAAACTCTTCTCTAGTTTGCTAAAAAGTTATTGACATCCTATTTTCCAGAGAGCCACAAGATGACCAGTTATACACAAGTGTTAAAGGTACCATAATGAACAAGAATACAATGGAAGAGTTTAAATCTATTGAAAAGGCTACCTTTTTGAGTGTGGTTGGAAAGGAAATATGGGCCACGATTCAGGACAAAAAAATATGGATTACTAAACCAAGTAGTCTCTTGCATTTTATCATAATATCTTTTGCTGTGAGTTGGTAATTCATTTATACCAGCTTTTGCTCTCAGCTACGACTGTGTAAAATGGTTTTTACTTCATAAAATTCTCTCTAAAAACCTTCCTACTAGGACTACTACCCTGTATCCGATGCCATATTTCATCCATTAATCTATTTACTACACATTTCACAAATAGATGTTCAATTTTTCTATGGATGTGGGATATTCATAAGATTTTAATTTTCCTGTGCTTGTCTACAATGTTGCTACTGTGTTTTAAGTAAAAAGAAATATCATTTCAATATAATCATACTTATCATAAAAACTAGGTGCCTACAGCCTTGAAGTCAGTTTCTAGTGATTATATTTGTTATGTTCTACCTTTGGAAACTTAATTTATATATTTTTACATTTCAGGATCTCAAGAAATTTAATTACTATTACTGGTTTGGGTTCCCCTCACCCATGCAGCCCACAGTGTATATGAAAGACAAAAGTCTAAGTATCACAGCAATTTTCAGCCCCAAACAAATTGCTGAGCTAGCACAGATCTATAAAGCTTTAGATCGGGAACAGAAATGCTTCTTTGCAGTCACTAAAGAAAATGATACTATATGTGTAAAAACATTATCAAGCATATTAGACTTGAAAGAAGGCCCACTTAATAATATAGATCTATCCAGTATGTATTTTGTCTTTAATGATCCGAGTAATGTAGATAATCCTGGATGGCCATTGAGAATGTATGTGGCAGTCTTGACAGACCACTGTCCATGCTTACTCGAAGCTGATATAAAAGTGATTGGACTTCGATGCAATACTTCAGGAAATATTGAAAGTAGTCGATACTTTTTGGTGACAGCTGCTATGGTTAATATGTATTTTAATATTCTTAAACAGCTATGCAAACAAATAATTAATATTTTCCATTGAGAATTAAATTTCTTTTTTCATTTATATGTATTTCAAATGTATTTTTTTTATAGGAAGACGTAAAGAATAAACCTTGTACTGTAAGTGATTTCTGGGTGGGATGGGAAAAGAATGGTAAAGGAAGCTTTGGACCCAGGGTGGCCAAAATGTCAGCATCTTTAGATCCTGTTATGTAAGTGGAAAGAAAAGATGACACGAAAAATATAACTTGTTAAGTTTTAGAAAAAGAAAAAAAATCTGCCATATAGCATATTGTCTCTGTCACTTGTGTAACTGTCATTCTACGTACCAGAAGACGCAGTGTGCAGCGTCAGAAGGCTTCCCACAAGATGAACTGAGTCCGCCTTGTAGAGGCTTTCCGAATTTTCCATAAAGACAATTCAGGAAACTGCCCAAGGGCCTTGGGGCCTGTTTGAAAGAGTTTTAAATCATTGTCATTTATAAAGGTTTTGCTATAGGGCCTATATGCACTTTTCTGACTTATACCGGCACTGGGTGGACCGTCGACCTGGTGACGCAGGAATCCGATGAATGCGAGACGCACAGGACCTGCCATTGTAGGGAGGTGTATGTCCAGCAGTAGACGTTTTTCGGCACGGTTCATTCGCCCCCTCTCTATATACGCCTATGAACTTGACAAGTTATATTTTTGTCAGGTATTTTAATGTTGTGGGACTTTGTTAAATAGTCACTTGTTTTATTTTTCGTTTTATTTTTCAGATTGGCAGATACAGCATCAGATCTGAATATTAAATTAATGAAGTGGCGTCTAGCGCCGGATATAAATGTAGATGTGATGAAAAGTACAAAATGCTTGCTGTTGGGTGCTGGCACCCTCGGCTGCCATGTCGCTCGAGATTTATTGGTAAGACCAAAGAAATTGATAGTGCATTTCATTACCCTCTCTATCTCTGGAACTACCAGTCGCAGCAAATAAAATCACACTATAACTCACGGTAGCGGAGCAGTAACCAAAGACACACGTGAAACTGCGATGGACAGCTGCCTATACTCCATCTTTTTAAGTAGTTAACTAAATGTAAACAATCTTAATGTGTCTTTTATCTAAAATATAGACTAAAAATAGTATCTAAAAATGTTTACAATTAGGTAGTTACATAAACCGATGTTAGATATTTGACAAAATTCAAATAATTTTTGTATGGCTTTCATACGATTTTTTTTTAATAAAAGTACAAATCAAGATTGTTTACATTTAGTTAATTACCTAAACAGATGGAGTATAGTCTATAATATCTTATATTTATTTCCAGGCATGGGGATTCCGTCATATAACGTTCATAGATAACGGAAAAGTTTCGTATTCAAACCCAACACGACAAGTTCTTTATAACTTTCAAGATTGCCTCAATGGAGGACGAGACAAAGCTGAGGCGGCGGCCGATAGTTTGAAAAATATTCTGCCAACTGCTGTAAGTTACCTATGCATGAATCATCTGTAATCTGTACAGAGTAATTTGTAAAACACTAACAAACTTGCAGGAGAGTAACATCACAAACAACAACTTTTGTTTTGAGTTTTTAAAAAACATATAATTCATTTACTAAAAACAAACTCAAATTTTCGTGGTTCTATCTAACACATTTCAGTTCTGTATTTTGCTATACCTACCAACGTCTAGTACGTGACGCAAGCGGAAGCAACCCCACCGCTCGATCCCCGCTCTCCTCCGCTATTGTACTATCGCAGACTTCGTAATAATTAGGGACGTTCAGTTTAAATATTTTTATTTTTATATGAAAATCTGACGACGAATTAAAATATGATATATTTTTTTTTAATTTATAGAACAAAAGTTTATGATGTTAGTAATATAGTCCTCAGATTTATAACTATCCCTGTAAGTATATAATAAAAGGAGGAACAGACTGACTGATATATAATATAATCGCACAGTCGAAACTTCTGGGAGGGTCCTAGGTGAAATTTTGCACAATGTTTCCTTTTAGGCATTAAGCAATAATTTATTCCATTGTATTTCTAGGTAAGCAAAGGTATAACAGCCCACATTCCAATGCCAGGCCATCCGATCGGAGCCTCGTTGAAGGAGGAGACCATATCCAACATCAAAATTATAACAGAAGCTATAGCTAATCACGATGTGATATTCCTTCTACTGGATACAAGGGAAGCGCGATGGCTTCCTACTCTTATAGCGGCTCATTATGGAAAGGTATAATTTTATACTATTATGTTTCTGAACCACACCACCCTCGGTACCTATTGACATCCTTTTTTCCAAACCATTTTATTTATATTTAAACGAATGTATCCTGTATTCCAGTGTAAATTAAGATGATTTCGGAATGTAACTGTTAGATACAAATGAAAAAGTCATAAATTAAAAGGTTGAAGTTGTGCTGCAAACTGAACTATAAAATGTAAACCTTAGAGTTGATTTTCCAAAAACACATTATTGCTTACTTGTTGGGAAACTTAATCGTGAACTTAGAGTTGACATAAATGTTAGTGAACCGTAGGAGCCAATTTAACACCAATTTCGATGGTAAATTGGCTCTTTTTAGACCCAGTAAGCCCGAACAGCACGGTAAGTACAACACATATAGAATAAACACACTAATGGAACTTTTCTTTACCCAGATAGTAATAAACGCGGCGTTAGGTTTTGACAGCTACCTAGTGATGCGCCACGGCATTGGCGACTTCAACCCAGACGAAAGCACATCTGTAGACACTTCCTGGATCGCTGGAGGCAGCCTCGGGTGTTACTTCTGTAATGACGTCACGGCGCCTGGCAATGTGAGTGTGGCCTAAGAAATTGTTGTTTATTTTTTTATATACAATCTTCTTTTTGATCTTATCGCATAATTGTTGGGGTCGGCGCACTATATTTTTTTCTTCCATTCTGTCCTGCTATTTACATACAATATGCCAGCTGCTTCGCCCGCGTGTTAATAGATAATTATCTCGAGGAGACATAGTCCCAGGATAAAAAGTATCCTATGTGTTATTCTAGGATATGGTCTACTCGTGTATGAGTTTTCAACGAAATCCGATCAGCCTTTTAAGCATGAAGAAGTAACAAACATTACACACAAACTTCGCCTTAATAATATTAGTGTGATGAGAATTCTTTGTCAGTTTTCTTATATTAGGGTGTGGCCACATCTGACAAATGCGCCGCTAGTGACACACTCGTGAGCTGTGTGCGGTCGTTTTAAGTTCACATGCCTTTCCTGCGCCGCCATTCGCACGTCTTCTTCACGCCGTGCACACGCTGCAGATACTTCCTCCCGCCCGCAGATATACAATATGAAAGCAAACGTAATTGTATGCGCTTAAGCAGAACGTGCGCCGCGCGCGCCCGTTTTGCCTGAGTTGCACTACAGAGGCGCGCCAAACAATTGCAGGAACTGCACTAGTGCACGAGCAGCTCGCGTGCGGGTCGTTAGCGGCGCACTCGCCACATGTGGACACACCGAAAAGATGATAAGTGATTCGCGACCTCTCTGCGACGGACAGTACCTGGTTTATTGATCTTGACAAAGATACCTGTTTATTTTGTTTCCCTTTTAGTCTATGAAAGACCGCACATTAGATCAACAATGTACGGTGACGCGGCCGGGCGTGGCAGCGATTGCAGGAGCATTGGCAGTTGAGATTCTAGTCGGCTTATTGCAACATCCCCTACGGTAAGTCCAATAACTGCATGACTGTATAGATATCGAGTTGTTCATGAGCTATCGGTAAAGTGTCATTTTAGTATTCAAAATGGAGTAGATTTCTCTTAATTAGGCATGTGTAACTCTTTACTGAACCGACTCACTGTTCCGAAACATTTTTGTGTTCAGAAAGATTGGAGCAGCAAATATGTCAAAATATTAATTCATCATTTGGTACACTGAAACAATATTTCCTTTAAGTAACCAGTCTTTTTAAAACTAAAATGTTGCTAGTACAATACATTTCAAGAACTGTGCCCAATTACCAGTAGCGACATCTGTATCGCCTCATAAGAAGTAAATTACAAAATTCTGCATAGAGGTATCAGTTCTCCGCACGATTAGAACATACACAACCGGCTGAAATTAACTATCTGACAGTTGCCTGGACTAGACACGACATCCGTCTGGTCAAAGGATCCTCTCTTTCCGACAGAGGACTGTGGGACTTTACACCCTGTTCTTCAAATACTCCACTTGTTTAGGTACCTAGTTAACGAAATGTAAACAATCTTAACAATCATGTCTTTTATCGAAAAAAAAATCATAAAAGTGTATTTGAAAATGTTTACAATTAGATACCTTTTTACCTAAACCGATGTTAGATAATTAACTTTTAAATAATCTTTGTGTCTTTTATACAATTTATTTTAAATAAAAAGACATATCAGATTGTTTACCTTTAGATAACTACCTAAACCGTTGGAAAATCATCTAAATGACATGAGCCAGACTGAGTCCAGACATCTCTTTTGCATTACCCATGGCCCCACTAGGCATCGATCCTGCTGGGCCCCTACGCTTACCCTTTATGTATCTACTTTATTTTCCAGGGTAAACGCACCAGCCATCTACAATCTAAACAGTGACACAGAAGATATACCTCCGGAGTTCCAAGGCGTACTAGGCCCAATACCCCACACAATAAGAGGCTTTCTCCACTCCTACCAAACTGTCACTCCAACCTGTGCCAAGTTCAAGCAGTGCATAGCTTGCTCTGAAGTAGTGATAAATAAATATAGACAGGAGAATATTGAGTTCCTGCTTGAAGTGTTTAATAGTGGGAACTATTTGGAAGAGGTAACCGGCCTTCATGAGTTGCATTTGGCGGCGGAGATGACTGATGTAAGTTGATTTGTGTTAACAGCCTTTTTATGTTAGGTATCCCAGTGGAATAGGAAGAGGTGGCGAGACGACCTAGATGCCTAGATGCCTATCGCGGGGACTGGTTCGAGGTAGCTCAAGAAAAGGATACCTGGAAGAAGTTGGGGGAGGCCTTTGCCCAGCAGTGGGACAGTATAGGATATTAAAAAAAAAACCCAGTGGAAATTACGTTGGGAAGTCTAGTCGTCGATGTTTTAACAGAACTGACAAAAATTTTACCGATTTTTACTTTTTAATTCTTAGTTAATTTTAACGATAAGTTAGTATTGCTTGCCGGAAAAAAATAACGCTTTATTATATGACTAAGATTCTTGGTTGATCGTAAAGTTTATACTATGGAACCCGGGTCCACTGAACGGATATTTTTTGTGAAACGGACATTACTCTTTTCGGTTTGCGTAAATAGTGTTTTAGTAGGTATCCCAAGGAAACATTGTAAATGAATGATAATAATGAACAATTAATTAGTGATTTGACCAAATCATTTACTTTCTTCAGGTAAATTGTCCCACAGAGCCATTTTAACTTCTATGACTTCCTTAGGGATGTGAAAACATCTCGGTTTTCATTAAAAAAATCTGATAAACTACCAAGGAGGCAGAGCTTTCATCATGCGTTTCCCTATCGAAAATGTTTTACAATGGAACCGGGTTCCGAAATACTTTTTTTATTTATACAACGACGGCACTTCATGAAGATGCCTTGCGAATTCTTTTTTATGTATGTAATGTTTTCTTTCACAGATACTGTCCTTTTCGGATGAAGACGAAGAATAAGACAGAAGAGTCAAATAAAATAATTCCAAGTTCTATGTGTACTTTAAAGTATTTCTCTTTGCCATAAATATTAAATTCCTGCATTTACGTGTTGTATGTATTAAAGCTCATTTAAGGTGAACGCACACATATCCGAGCCGAACGCGTCGAACGAATTGGAAGAAAAGGAATTTAAATCTTTGTGTGAAGCCCTATGAAATAACGCACACCCGCGTCGAATCGTCCCAATCTGAAAGGACTCCAAAAATCCTAAACGGATTTAAATGCACTAAACCCTTTACCTTTTTTTTAACCGACTTCAAAAAAGGAGGAGGTTGTCATTCGACCGTATGTTTTTTATTCTTTTTTACGTTAATGTGATGAACACATATTCTAGTTTCCACATGTATTTCACTTTCATCTTCCATTAATAAAGCACTGACAATAAAAACCTCGTCAAGATCCATCACAAATATCACAGTTCACATGAAATATTAGTGCAACAGGTTTAGCCTTTCAATCGTGGAAATTACAGACACAATAGAAAGACAATAGGTGCGCGAACGCGAGCCGAACGCGTTCGCGTGGGGTTTATGAATTAAGACAAATAAAAACCATTTTTTGGCGCGGTCGATTCTTTCGGTGTGGAAATGCCTGCAAGGCCTTTTTGACTTCGATTCGTTCGACGCGTTCGGCTCGGATAAGTGTGCGTTCGCCTTTAATCGAATAGTATTTTAAAAATTATTATTCTCAGAAATGAACTTAAACTATTGTTATACATTGAGCCTAATACAAGCACAAAAAGCAGCTTTATATGTTGTGATATTTATCTGTAGATCAAAAATTATCGGAAAATAAAAATCATTGAAAAACATCTAAGATTATTTTTATTTCTACCAAATATTAAATTAAGGCTTTGATAATGTCATTTGGATTGCTGGTAGTGACTTTGGAGTAGGTAAATGGATTTCTTTCACTGGTTTTGGAGGTTTGATCTTCCTTCCGTGTCGGCCAGTCTTTCTTTGCCAAAGACCGGAGCGAGGTCTGTTCCCGAGCCATCGGTTGCGCTGTGGAGAACCTATTGGCGTTTCTCCGTGATCTACGTTTGAGAGGCGACCTGAAAAAAGTTTTTGTTGAAATTGTGCTGCATTTAACTAAATATAGTATATCTTTAGTTAATCGGGTACTTGCTCGTTTTTATTTTTGTCCATAATTTTAAATGAATATTTTATATTAAACTTTATATAAACAAGTACTAATACTAAGAATTTTTTTTTTTGAAAACCGTTACTTATAAAATTAAATAGCAATTATTTAAGTATACAAATATTTTAACCTTTCAATCGTGGAAATCACAGACACAATAGAAAGACAATAGGTGCGCGAACGCCGGCGTTCGCTTGGGGTTTAATGAAAGCTATTGCATGGCTTCTATCGCGGGCCTTGAGCGTGGAGATCGAATCCAGAAATTCCGTAACGAAAATAACCTAACACCCCCCACTCATTTGTTTTGTTATCGGTCACCACGCTCAAAAAGTGTAACTTCAATTAATAGTTACAAGGGTCGTAGCTCACATATTAACTCGGAAAGGGATCGTAACGAGCCGTTCAGTATTATTTGTATGAAACTCCCTACTGCAACGCTGACTTATCCGAATCGTAACACAATCGCATCGCCTCGAGACAAGCTCACGAACCGCGGTGCGGTGCGCGGTCGACTTGCAGTCCCCGCGCTTACGGCTCTCCGTACGCTAGCTTACGTCTCTTCGTCCACTTCCCTCCCGCCGATTGAAAATGATTGAACTAGTGCTGCCTAGCCGTCAACCAGGGGTCGGGGAGCCGTAAGCGCGGCGTCGCCTAGCTGTAGCCGAGTCGACGTGCAGGAGCTTCCGATCCGCTTACGGTACGTGGTTACGGAACGTGGACGTCTGTTTGACGCAGACGGGAAAGGCGATACGTTGTCGAACCCTCTCCGAGTTGATATGTTTGCTACGACCCCAAAGCAGCAAGGTCGTGAACGGTCGTATTTGCGGATTATAGTCTAAGTTGTGGGCCTTACAAAGAAGAGATCTATTATTATTATTATTTAGAAGATAAGGGGCTATGCATCACCCATAGTGTAGGGGATGTAGTCACTGCGACCTAAAAGATCTATATATATTATAGAAGAGATCTATTTCTCAGAACTCAGAAAATTGCAGATTAAGTATGTAGAGATCTTTTTTAGGTATGAACAAGACAATATGATGCGAGTTATTGGTAATTGTTCCTTATCTCACCTACAACAGCCATACAGAGCTGGTTGAAACTGAACAGCCGCTTAGAAGGCATTTGAACTATAATGCGATCATCTTGTCGTCTAAGAATTGTTCCAAATGTACCTGCAGCGTGAATGTATAGACCGCCTTGACCTGGAAATACGAAAAAAAAAATTCAGTGATTACTTAATACAATTTACTATAAGTAAAGATAATAAAGCTTCATCTGGTACAAAAAATTAGCTAATTATAAAAAAAAATGGCCAATTGCGAGTCGAGAATCGAGCAAAAAAACGCTGATGAATAATTAACGTTTCTTATAATGGAAACCTTTTTAATTTTACTATTTTTACTGGTAGTAGTGGAAAGAATACTGCTCTAGTTGTTTGGACAAAATACCTTAAAATTAGTCTTTCTCAATTAGAACAATATTTATGCCAATGCCAATCAATCAGTAATTCTCCTGCATTATAGTATCAGTTCTGCGCGCGATAAGAACATAATATACAAGTCCGAAATCAATTATCGGACAGTTGTCCAGACCAAAAACAACACATCTCTTGTCAATGGAGGTCTCTAAATTTTTTTGTTCAACCCTTTGCTGGAAAAACTAATTTCATTTTGAAAATTTTAGTTTTATAAAAAAAATGCGGGATGATCTGGACGCGTACCGCAAGGACTGGTTTGAGACGGCGCAGGAGAAGAAAGTTTGGAAAGACTTGGGGGAGGCCTTTGCCCAGCAGTAGGACAGCAATGGCTAGGTTAAAAAAATAAATAACTAGTGCTTACCTGGCTCTTTTTCAATACAATGTACGATAGTTCCACTTGGAAGTGCTCCTAATACATAAGCATCTCCTTCCTTGGCTCTCACTGAAAACAAAAACAAATATTTTTTAAATGACTATTTACAAATGTAACAGCAATTTCCATTAAAAAACGTTGCCACCGTGAGTATGTTCACAGACGTGTATACGAAACACACAGAGCAGAAACATCGCCATCCGCTGCTTTTGGGCGGAGCGGGAGTTAGTGTCTAGACTATTACTGACTAAAAAGCCACTCCTGTTCCTTCGTTGCCTTCCTTGGCCCCAGCAGGCTTCGACCCTGCAGGGCCCTTACGGCTTGCTGACAACTCCTTGAGGCGCGCGTGGAACAATACGCGCCGCCGACGTCTTGGGCTCAGTCCGGCTGGTTACCAGACGGTCGGACGGCGAGCTACCCATTGCTCGTCGTCCGCAAGCCGGGAACCTTACGAAGGAGACGCAGCCCAGCAGACACTCAGTTACTGCGCCAATTGTGCCATATTATAATAAATAAATAAATTTTATATTATGTAGCAAGGAAATGTAGAGGCTCCTATTCTTCAATAATGCTTAGACCACAAGCATTGATACTGTGACAGCAGGGGGCATATCAAAATATGACAACCTGCTTCACAAATTCACATAAATATTGTGGATACAACACTGGGTGCATGCAAAGTTCTGTTTAAATACAACAGATCTAAACAAATTTCAACAGAAAGAGAATTTAAAAAAATATACTTCTAGTCTTTATTGGTTTTACCAGGTATCCTAGGCAATACGCGGGAAGACTTGATGATATCTCCTGCCTTCATATTCTCCGTGGCCAAAATATATTTGAGTTTGTCTCCAACAGCAACTAAAGCAACGTGTGCCGTCCTGCAACCATCTTCTATTATCTAAAATTATAATCAATAATGTTTCATTTAACACTGGAATACAATTATATAAAAAAAGTGTTTTACAAAATATTTTATTTCTAGAAATAGACACCTGATAAATAGATAAAATGCTTTTCAATAAGTATCATAGCTAGCTTCTGCCAGCAGTTTTGAAATTAGAGGATAATAATTATAAATGGTTATTTGTAAAACATTGGCAACCTCTCAGGACTAGAGATGTGCTGTTGCCGGCAATATTGCCCGAACTGGGAATACTGCTGGCAATATTGCCACCAATATTCATACTTCGAGCAATATTTATACTTCGGGCAATATTGCCACCAATATTCATACTTCAGGCAATATTGCCACCAATATTCATTCTTCAGGCAATATTGACACCAATATTCATACTTCGGGCAATATTGCCACCAATATTCATACTTCAGGCAATATTGCTACCGATATTCCCACTTCACGGCAATATTGCCACCAATATTCCCACTTCACGGCAATATTGCGGGCAATGACACATCTCTACTCAAGAATGTTACTAACATCATAAACAACAATTTTTGTTCTGAGTTTTAAAAAACATAATTTATTTACCAAAAACAAACCTTCAATATTTCAAAGTTTTTGTCACTCAGTGATAGAATAGCATTCTATACTAATTAAAGAATTCTTAAAATTGATCTATTACTTTATTTTTGGTTATTTTTCCTGTTTCTATAATATTATTAAAGACACATCACAATGTAAAACTTTTCAATGAATAAATTGAGACACCCTATTGCTGATCTAATGTTTTTTGGAAGAGACTCAACTCAAGGGTGTGAATCTAAACAACTCTTGCCTGAACTAGAGCCTAAATAGTCTACCTCAAATCAATAAAAAAAAATACCAGACTATTTTCATTTGCAATAAAACTACTTCATGATTTATTTATAGTAATGAAACTGAAACTTTAATATACATTTACTGGTTGTTTTTGTAAGCAATATATGTATATATTTAGGTATATAGTTCATTAAACCTCTAGCGAACACCGG
Source organism: Mythimna albipuncta (assembly GCA_929112965.1). Lineage (NCBI taxonomy): Eukaryota > Metazoa > Arthropoda > Insecta > Lepidoptera > Noctuidae > Mythimna > Mythimna albipuncta. The sequence goes on from OV815973.1 coordinate 9,938,836, forward strand.
CATTCGCACTGTCATTGTCTTTCTACTGTGAAGTAGAAAGACAATTGAAAGTAGGTTAGGTTAGGTTAACGGGCTGTTGTCCGCAACACCACAACTAAAGCGCGTATTTTGCGTACAATTGAAAGTATAGTATATCACAAAGTCACTTTTATAGTACATCTGTCTGTTTATTTGCTATCTCCATAACCATACAACAGATTTTAATACAGTTTTTACTAATAGAAAAAGCAATAAATGAAAGAGGTCACACCACCAGCTATTATAATATGACATGGCCTAAGGATGGCATTTCATTACTGACCTGAATAACTTTCTCTTCTTGTGGTGGTCCCTCAGTAGGGCCATCTCTGTACCAATCTATCCAGTGATACTTGTGTTTGATACCGCCCCCAATACCCTTAGCTACAACACGACCTGTAAGTAAACCGGGAAATTAACTAAATCACATTTATGTGCCCTCATGTGACTTGCATATCCAAATTCACAAATACCATATACTTACCGCATACTTTGTCAAAATGTTATTTTTGTTGGCACTGTAAAAAATGTGATAATAGCCTGCGGTTTTAAAATTTAGAATGTGGGTTGTGAATATAATGCAAATATTCAATTTTATGCTCAAAACTACCTATTATGAATCTAAGGTAGATCATACTCACCGGATACAGGATCTCTCCCAGCAAGGTTTGTAACTTCCAAAGGTTTAACAGTATATTCATCAGGGAAATGCACAATTCTTCTGTAACTCTTGCCTAATCCTGGTTTGGGCTTGTCGATGTTGGGTTTACTGGCAAAATTTACGGCAGCTACATGAACAGACCTCCTAGCAATCACATTAGGAGTGATGACTAAACTAGCAAATAATCTATTTAACGCCATTTCATTAACTTTTTATTCAATATTATTAAAAACTATGAGAGCCACATAACCTCAAACGCAAGGGCCTGTTAAGGAAACGTCAGTGTCATTAGCAAATGTCAAATTGACAAGAAAATGTCAAACCGAAAAGGGAACAGAATAAAAAACCGGCCAAGTGCGAGTCGGACTCACCCATGGAGGATTCCGTAGCAGCAAGTAACATAATATGAAAGTTCTTGTAGTTCGTTGTAACTTTAATCGATGTTTTAATAATAGTGTATTTTTTTAGATTTATGACGTATTAAAAAAAAAACTACTCACTAGATCTTGTTCAAACCAATTTTCGTTGGTAGTTTACATAGTAATGTGCATCATATTTTTTTTTTTTAGTTTTATCATTCTCTTATTTTAGAAGTTAGAGGGACACACACACACACATTTTACCACTTTGGAAGTGTCTCTCGCGTAAACTATTCAACTTAGAAAAAAATGATATTAGAAACCTCAATATCATTTTTGAAGACCTATCCATAGATATCCCACACGTATGGGATTGATGAAAAAATTTTTTTTGAGTTTCAGTTCTAAGTATGGGGACCCCCAAAATTTATTGCTCTTTTTCTATTTTTGTGTGAAAATCTTAAAGCGGTTCACAGAATACATCTACTTACTAAGTTTCAACAGTATAACTCTTATAGTTTCGGAAAAAAGTGGCTGTGACATACGGACGGACAGACCGACAGATAGACATGACGAATCTATAAGGGTTCCGTTTTTTGCCATTTGGCTACGGAACCCTAAAAATAAATTATTTAGAAATAATGCCCCGCTTATGTAGAGCACCGCCATCGCCATGTACTTGTGGGAGTTGTGGGGGTGATCAACGGCAACGACCCTGGTCCGGAGTCAGAGCGATATGTTGTTATAATATAGTCTGTCTAAAAACTCAACTGACTTTGTAATTTGTATAATATTTAATCATTTAAAAAATACATGAATTCAATACTTTTTATATGGTTCTTCTAAACAAAAACAAACTTAACAATGATAAATATCTCTTTAACAGCCTTAATTATTGAACCAGTGTTGACTCCATCAGATTTTATTAAGTCCTGATAATTAAATACATTAATTACCCAAATCGTTTTACATTTTAGACACATTCTACCGGTTTAGTTCACAAAGTAGGAAAAAGAGTAATTATTATATTACCTACCTAAAAGACTTTGTATCCATATGGTGAAGAAATAAAAAAAATCTTTGACACTAATAAATTCGTTACGAAATTCAGACCATCTCTTTTCTTTGTTTGTTCATTTGAGTCATTTAACTAAAGAGATTATTAATGAATGAATAAATGGTAAACATATTGAACCAAAAATAGTTTTTGTTTCATGTCATTGATTCAGCTCACGCAAGCTGTATTTTAGACGTAGACAGAGGATTTTCTCTCGATTTTAGAGTTCTTATTTCTAAACTAAAATGTCAGTGTCAAAATCAATACCAATATTGTCGCACAAGTTTTTAACTCATGTTGTGCAATTTATCTTATAATTTTCGCAATATCTTTAAAGTTTTCTTACCCAAAATTATTAGTACAGTGCAGCGGCACCATACTACAGCAGTAGTTAACAAGTGTGTGTTAAAAAATTCAAAATGCGGCTCGTGGATTCATCAAAACTTTTAGAACTTCAAAACAAACCTACAAATATTCGCAATATTTGTATCGTGGCGCACGTGGATCATGGAAAGACTACTTTGGCGGACTCTCTGATATCTAGCAATGGGATAATATCGCAGAGGATGTCGGGGAAGCTGCGGTATATGGACAGCAGACCGGACGAGCAGGAGAGGGGTATAACTATGAAAAGCAGTAGTATATCGTTGTACCACTGTGTGGAGCAGCAGGAGTACTTGGTGAACCTGATAGACTCGCCGGGACACATCGATTTTTCCAGTGAAGTGTCCACTGCTGTCAGACTTTGTGACGGAGCTATTGTGGTTGTGAGTACAATTTGTTTTCTTGTTAGTTTTGAATGAAATTGGATTTGAATTGTTAGGTTTCTTACTGAAGAATAAGGCATATCTTTTAATTAAATACATAACTATATAAAACAGCTGATTGATACTAAAATATTCTCCATCAAAGCATGACCATTTACTTCTGTTTGATTTTTATTTTAATATCTTTGTCACTTTGTCATATCAGTTATTAGTGTCTCCATCTTACCCTATCAATATGAAAGCAAGACTGTTATTATTTTTTCAGATCAATTTATCATTTAATTCCTTTCATATGATACTGATAAAAAGTTTCATAACATTATCATGCTATTTTTATTTCAAATATTTTGCAAGTATATGATGAGTCATATTACTACCATATACAATATTTATTATTACACAAATATAATAAATAACCTTCTTTATCTAGTAATATTGTAACTTGTATAAAATTTAAAGACACTTAATCATACATACAATTTGGTTTACTTACTCTTTAAAAATAAAAATGAAAGAGAAGAATAAAAATTATTTAGTGACAATTCATAGAACAATCACTATACACAAAAATTACAATTAAATAAAAAGATATTGTTAGTGCCTTATGTCATAGCTACATTTCATTGCATAGACTAAAATAAATAACCTTACAATTCCAGGTTGACGTTGTAGAAGGAGTGTGTCCACAAACCAGACTAGTACTAAAACAAGCGTACTCAGAAAACATTCGCGCTGTGCTCGTACTCAACAAAATTGACCGGCTCATACTTGAGATGCAGTTGACACCGTTGGATGCTTATGTGCACTTGATGCAGTTGTTGGAGCAAGTTAATGCGGTTATGGCAGAGCTGTTTACTACTGAAGTGTTTGAGAATGAAGAATCTACTATGGAGAAACAGGTACACGGGATATTAACCTTTCTATTGTGGAAATTACAGACACAATAGAAAGACAATAGGTGCGCGAAATCCGCTTGGGGTTTAATGAATTAACAAAATATTTTATTCAAAGTTATTTTCAGCTGGACCCAAACTTGTAGATATGTAGTTGCATTTTAATAAATGAAATTATGTCTAAGCTAATTCCTCCAACCATTGAACTGTTAACATGACCTCTAAAAAGGAGGAAAAAGCTAGCTAGGGCATGGAAATAGTTAGTACTTTCTATATAATTATTGCCATGTTGCCACATGCCAACAGAATCTTACAATCATATTATTTTGTTATTGTGTTACCTTCAAGTTTGAACATTGGATACTAAGAAAAAAATTTTCATTATCTTTTTTCAGGAAGAAAAAGAACAGCTCAATAAAGAAGATAACAACTTCTATGACTGGACATCGGCTATGGATGATGCAGATGACTCTAATCTTTACTTTGCTCCTGAACATGGAAATGTGGTGTTTGCCAGTGCTGCCGATGGATGGGGCTTCACTATTCATACCTTTGCTAAATTGTTCTCTGATAAACTTGGCAAGTACCTTACAAAAATTCTACAAAGCTTAATTAGACATCACACTAAGTTTATAATTTGGATCAATCAAATCATGTCAGCTTCAAGTTAGAACTGCACTAGACCGTCGCACTCGTGGATTCCGCCTGATTTGTACGTCGACAACGACGTTGCGTGTCGAGGATCTTGTGTAGTCTCCATATAAAATGTATGGAGACCGACACGCCCAGTAGCCCGATTCACGTAATGAAAACCGTAACGATATTGTAGCGATTTAGTCGTTTAGACCATTTCCGTATTCACATCCATCCATCGAGTTTAAACTACACCGATTTTAAAGTCGTTTGAAATACGTCGATTTAAAAAAAAAATCTGTATTACATTATCCTGGTAGAATACTTTTTTTGTAACTGGAAATAATCAAACGCAAGCCTATCATTAATAAAAAAAAAAAAAACGATAGATCGTGAACACCGTTTTTGGATAGGACTTCGATCGAACGACTATAGAAATTCGACGATATTTGGCTTGTTTGATTTTACGTGAATCAGGCTACAGATCGGCGTCGTGGTACACGTGTGCGCAGTGTAGTTCTATCATCAATATTTTATTAAACTCTACACTTTTCATTTCAGGTGTGAAAGAAGAAATTTTAAGAAAAGTACTTTGGGGAGACTTCTACTTAAATACAAAAACAAAACGCTTCATGAAAGGAGCTCAGGAAAAGGCAAAGAAACCCCTTTTCGTCCAAGTTATTTTAGACAATCTTTGGAATGTATACGAAACAGTTGCCATGAGAAATGAAAAGGAAAAGGTTCCAATAATTTGTGAAAAACTTGGAATAAAACTTACAACTAGGGATTTAAGGCATACTGACTCTCGAGTTCAACTTCAATCTCTCATGGTGCAATGGCTACCTCTATCTAGTACCGTCCTCAACATGGTCTGCGAAAAACTACCATCGCCTAAGGAGATTCTACCAGAAAAGGTAGAAAAATTAATGTGCTCGAGAATACGCGACTTCGATTCCTTCTTTCCTGAAACTCAGAAACTGAAAGACGATTTTCTAGCCTGTGATAGTAGTGACGATAGACCAATAATTATTTTTATATCGAAAATGTATAATGTTGATAAGAGTATACTGCCAGAGAACAAACCTAAGGCTTTGACGTCTGAAGAAATGGCTTTAAGGAGGGAAAGAGCGAGACAGCTGCGAGAAAAGAAGGAGAACAATATAAAAGTAGAAGAAACTCCTCTAGCAGAAAATAATGAAGAGACAGAAGTTGAAAATGCAGCCGAAGAAGATGACCAGCCAGTATTTATAGCTTTTGCTAGAATATTTAGTGGGAAAGTAAAGAAAGGGGATAAAGTTTATGTTTTAGGGCCCAAACATGATCCATCCAAAATACTTAGTAAGGACTTCCAAATAGATCCTAATAAGAAATTGAAGGATTTGCAAAGTGATGAGCATATTACTTGTACAGAGTAAGTATTGACATAATATTTCTTCATGTAATTTACTAGAGTCAAAAAGTTGAAGTTTTCTAATTCAAAGAAGATAGAATAAAAGTATTTTTATTTATTTTTTTAATTTCAGAATCAAATCCTTGTATATTCTAATGGGAAGAGAATTAGAATTAATTGACGAAGCAATAGCTGGAAATATTATTGGTGAGTCGTCTGTATTTTTTCGAAATAATGTTCAGAAAATGTACTTTTATGATGTAAAATTTCGTTTATGAATCTGTTTATAAAGTTTTTTAAAGCAACAAAACAGTTTCACACTAAAGTAGAACAAGTTGCATCACTTTCGTTACTTTATAGACTTTCGCGGTTCGTATTACGCAATTGTAGCCTCCTTGGATTACTGATGTATTTCAATTGCGTCTTACTAAAAGTTACTTTACAAACTCAACTGCCCGATATTTAAGGCCCAAGCGCCCGAGAAGTGCTATAAAACAGTGACTTTCTGAAGCCTAATCCTCGGTAACGGCCAGGTTAAAACGTATGAAAAAAATATGTGTTTATAATAGATTCATGAACAACATAATCAACTATTGATATTTTCCTGCGACTAATACTTTTGCCTAAATAGAGTATTTAGCAATTTCGCAACTTTTTCTTACTCCTTCAAAACGGCTTGCATCTTTAGAAACATTTTTACACATAAAAATTGGTGGTTAAATATTCTTCAAAGTGAACATAGCATACGTTTGATGATCGATTTGATCAATATTTCACAAAGAAAATAGATTTAAAGGTCAGCGGGGCACTATTCGGGCTCTGCTGGTCGCAATTAAATGCACAGATACTCGTACTGCCGCTTAGGCGGATACGAGTGTTGTGTCCATTTAATTTCAGCCAGACGATCAAGGGACTATAAGCCTTTATATGTATCTTTAGGATAATTCTTTGTGTCAATTATCACACATACATAGTGTACGTTTGTTACGTCACTCGAACAGCTGAACGGATTTTGATGGAACTGAAATAGCACTGTGCTAGAGATGGGTCGAGGAAGCCCTATGCCCTGCTGGCTAGATTATATTTGCAGCGGCCCAGCTGGGTCTGCAGTTGGTTACGCTATTTCCCCATCAGAACATCTCCCCCTGGACGATAGTTGCAGTGGCTAATCTGGAGACACTATTATGAAAGACATTTGCGAGGCCAACGCTTTTGATGTGGCTGAATTTGGGTAGAAGCTTATGAAGAAGCGCCTGAAAATACAAAAATATCCCAAGGGAACATACTATCAGGATAATATCCTATAATTAACATGGTCTACCCGGGTGCCAGAGACTGAAGAAGTAGCAAATAAACAAAGCTTCTCTCACTCACAAGCATTCGACTTTATTATATTAGCGTGATTGTCTAATTGTGTGTAACATAAAACAGAGCTAATTAGTAATACTTACCTGCATGTTTTTAACTTGATTCCAGGAATCGGAGGTTTAGAAGAACATGTACTTAGAACAGCAACGTTATCCAGTACAATAGCGTGTCCGGCATTCAGTGAAATGCAGTACTCAGTAGTACCAATATTGAGGGTAGCTTTGGAACCTACCTATCCTTCCCAATTACCACAATTAGTTAAAGGTAATTACATCTTTCTTCTTGGCTATTGAAAATTCGACTCTAATGCTTATAATTTAATTGCTGTTTTGTAATATTGTAGGTTTGAAACTCCTCAACCAAGCAGACTCATGTGTGCAAGTGTTACTACAAGAAACGGGTGAACACGTTTTGGTCACGGCTGGTAAAATACACTTAGAGAGATGTCTAGAAGATTTGAAGTAAGTAGATAGTATGGGTCAACTCACACCGAAAGAGCGGCGAAGGGCAGGGAAGCGCAGCGACCCGTTTACCGTTTATAGAATTCGCCGGAATTCCCGCGGCCCCGCGGGCATTCGCGCGACTCGTTCGAGTTTCTCATGCGATAATAAGTATTATAGCAATGAAAATTAAGTTAAAATTCATATGACACTGAAACTGCGCTCCGCTTCGCTGCGCTTCGACGCTCTTTTGGTGTGAGTTGACCCTATAGGTCATACGGCGCGTTCCGAATTATGTTAATCGATATAGCCAGTGAACGAGAACCTAAACTACAATTGCTCTATGATAGTACGCGTGACAGCGGTCGAATTCATACATTGTATCTATCTATCCTTTTCTCTCATCTTAAAGATGCATATTTTCGTCCTGCTGTTCCTATCCATGCTATGTAAAAACACCTTAATTATTTTAATTTTTTAACGTGCTAACAGCAATTTTGACTTGATTCGGAACGCGACCTTAGTTTCATTTATGGGATATTAGCTTCATATAAATATGGAATATATAAAAATACCTATGAAAATATTCCACATTAATTTGTTTCATAATTCTTTTTTCTCCTTTTAGAAACCAATACGCAAAAATAGAAATATCTGTATCCGAGCCGATAGTTCCATTCCGAGAAACGATAGTAGAACCGCCAACTATAGACATGGCGAATGAAGAAATAGACTCGCAAAACGTTGTAGACAAGACTGTAGATAAAGACATAGATCCAGTTATAACAGTTTACTCAAATAATAAACAAAGTAGAATAAAGATCAGAGCAAAACCAATACCGAACGAAATAACGGCACTACTAGATAGATCAACTGATTTACTCAAAGCAATTTCTCAACACATAAAAACACAACAAGGACTACACAAAAATGATAAGTTGGAAAGTAAACTAGAAGAATTACAAATAAACGGTACAAAAAACAAACTATCTGATCGCATGCTTAAACTTATCCAAGCTTTCAGAGATGAACTCCAAACTATTTGCGTCAAACTCAGTCCCGAATGGAGGGACGTTGTCAAACAAATATGGTCCGTAGGGCCTAGGAATTGTGGTCCGAATTTGCTACTAAATCAAACTGAAGATTATAGAACAAAATATCTGCATCACGAACAAGAAATAAAAGAAGATCCGCGCTTTGAGTACGAAAGCAGTTTCGTTAATGGTTTCCAGTTAGCGTCTTTAGCTGGGCCGTTGTGTGATGAGCCAATGATGGGCGTTGCGTTCTGTGTTGAAGAGTGGTATTTAGACAAGACTGCTGGAGATGATATGTTACATTTTGGACCTTTGTCAGGTATAAACCCTTCAATATTTATTAAAATGAAATAGTTTTAGATGTAGTATGTCGATGTGCAGCTTTGCTAAGTTGTTATATTTGCCGTGGACAGGTCAAATAATGTCAGCAGTTAAGGATGGCTGCAGGAAAGCTTTCCAAGCACAACCACAGCGTCTGATGGCAGCGATGTACACCTGCGATATCGTCGTCGACCAGAAAGTATTAGGTAAGTCATACTTAAGCATACAGCTCTTTGGCATGCGAATATGTACTTTATAACAGGTTGAAAAGTCTGGAATTCATTAAACATTATTTGATGACGTTAATGAAGGGTACTATGATGAGGAAGTAAAAAAATATGAAAAATCCGTTAAGTTTATTTTCCGTAATTACAAATATTGTAATTTTTACATCTAGTATTTACAATTTATTATACTAAGTATAAATATGGTTCTTAAATAAATATATTATCGTTAAACTAAACATACTTATGTAACTATAAATGCACTGAAACGTTACACAAAAAAATCATTGAAAACTTATCACATATCTTTTGTGTACAATAAAAAAATATTTACTTTTTAATTCTTATGTAATCACCGTCTATTGGTGGGGAAAAATATTATTTTGTTTTGAAATTATAGTAATCCAAAACTTAATAGCTAATAGTCATGGTTATTTCTATTTCTGGCAAAATTGTTATGCTTAATAATACCGAGAAATACGTGTTTTGAATAAATTAAATAATAGAAATATTCTACTCTCGAAACAGAATTGTTCTATAATTTTGTTGTTCGGGTGAAATTGATGAAGTTTTTAGTACTAGCTGTGTGCTGTTTATAGAACTGTTGTTTAATTTGAATGTACTATTGGACTTAAGGGCGATTGACGATCATTTAGAAATGTATCAGCTTGGAGAAATTGTTTCTTGGCATATATATTTTTTTAGTCTCAAGGGGTCTTCCATACATATTATTATTATTACTTATTATAATTTTGTTTACAATCAAATTCAAATGAGAACTTATGGTCAGGCGAGCCAGCACATAACTTTACTTTTCCTTCTAAATAGACGGAATATAATACAATTTGAAACTGCCCGCCATGACATCAACATTGAAACATTCACAGATTTTTCAAAGCTTCTAAGACAATGTACGTAATGGCCAGCAACATTTTCACCCCATACATAACAGCTTCACTATTATATCTCAATAAATACAATTATTGTTAATTATTCTAGTAAATGCAGTTGTACTGAGTATTTTATAGGCATCCAAAATAAATTTCACCACACTAAACAATCACGTTTAGAATGGGAAAGTTAGTAAGCAGATATGAACTATTAATTCAGATAAATAAGCGAAAAAGCGTTTCGAAATTAAATATGTTTCAAGTATAAGTTGAATTCAAAGAGGCGGAACCGATTAAATATAAAGCCTCTATGAAGCCAACAAACTTTTTTCTATTCTAAATTTAAAAGAGGTTAGATTCTAATAGATCCAATGTAATGACCTTGCTAGTTCGATAACTTTGTACCATGGGAAAGGGGGGTATTCTGATGTCGATCGCCTGGTCCTTGCGACTCGAGATCTCCGGTTGTAATAGGGTTCTGTATAGCTATGTGTGTGATATCTGTTGTACACGGGCTTGTTTTCGGGATAAGCGTGAGACTGAGAATAGTCCACTTTGTAGGCGCTGGTAGTACTCTGGACGGTTAGGCCGGTGTATCTGTTTTTGTTGTAGGCTGTAGGAAGATAAAAATAAAATATTAGGAATGTAAGTTAAATACATGAAAAGGCAAATCGAATTAGATCATTGCAACACGAGACAGCATTTGTTTTATTATGAAGCCGATTGGATACGAAAAGTACTAACCGGAATGGTAAGCGGTGGTCGGACGTACACACATCATCCCGTACACCCTAATTCCAGGTACAGACGCGTACGTCGGCTGGTCGTGAGACATCGGTCCTTCTGCAAAGTTAAACATTTTATTATTATTTTCAAGTTACTATAAACTCATTTTAGGCACATAGGTATATCATAAATAAATTAAATTGAATTGCATTAATTTGTGTTCAGTCAGAAATTTTACATTCAACAAAGTTAAGTCATTAATTAAAATTATTTAATATGACATCGTTATTGTCAAAATATTAAGTTCGGGGAGAGTTTTCAAATACTTGTTAGGGAAAACTTTAAAAAATTCAAATTCAACCTAAGTGTTTTGTAAAAATATATGATTCTAAATCTGAACTTGGGCCTGATCCAGAATCATACTGCTATTGGAAAAGCTATTTAACGTTCTTGTCCCTTTTTCATGTTCCATTGGTCACTATTATGCTTATTTAGGTAACTGTGGACACCTTAAAACGGTAATGTGCTGCATACAATGCAACACGAACTGTCAACAGACATGGAATGTAAGATCCCTTATATCGTAGCACAACCATGTAGGTAACAGTATCTAATAATACGAATTCTTAACCAAATATAATGGACAATAGGAATTCTCAGTTGGATATGTACCTAAGACTGTCCCTTGCGGCACTCCGTGCGGAAATGTAACATCTGACCTGACAATGATCAAAAATACTTACGTAAATGCAATAGCAGAGAATTCTATTCAGTCTAGACTTTATATTTAGCAATGGGTATGTAAACTATTATTGCCTAATGCTAACTTAGTTCGGAGTGGGCCTTATCAAATACCATAATGGGATTGCTAAAATTAGGACTGAACTGGAACTATTGTGCTTGTGATCTTGTCGATATTATTCCGAAAAATTACAAAATTAACAGTTTCTTTAAAAGTTAGTAAGTCTCCGAAAGTAATTAATATAAGAAAAAAAGCATGGTTTACCTAATATGTGGTCTTCGGGACACCGGCAGATGACCAAGTAGTGTGACTTGCCCGTCCTGATGTTCTGCAGTGCCAATAAGGACCAGTCTCTAGGCGCTCGACACTCTCGCATCTCTGACACCGCTTCGCAAGTCTTCACTAGTGTCACAGCTTTGTTGGCAAACTGTAATACAAATTGTTCGAGTGTTACTAAAATATACGTTGGGTTGGACAACAGTCACATCGTAGGTACAGCTATAGCATATATAGAGTTTGTTGAAACCAGACGTAAATAAGTGAGACGTCGCGGTCGTAAGGAAGTCAACCTTCTTATTCCAATCAAAATTCTCTCATAATTTTAACTATAAAATTGAAAGCAGTAAACTCAAGAATCTGTTGCGATTTTATGATGATACCGATAGTTCAGAACTTAGGTTGTAGTAAGCAGAACTAGCATGACCACAACTGTTCGGCCGGTTTAATAGAACATGTAACATATCGTATACCAAAATATAGTTCTTTAACTAGAACTTATTTGCGACGTTTTGTATCACGTTCGTTCAAGTTCATTTCTAGGTTATTATTTAGTCGTTTACATGTTACAATACTAACAATGTTTTAGATGACCTCAAATCATCAATGACCAGGTTTCAGCACCGAGCAACAATACGGTGAACTAATGTGCCCTACACATCTGTGTAAGAAGCATTTGCTTGGCTAAATCGATTTCTTTTGCAACAAGGCAATACAAAAAGTAACATAGAATGAATTCAGTGTATCAAATCCAATTATGTTAGAGTGTTACCTTTTTTTTCGAGTCGGTGGTGAGGCGCGTAGTATGCAGGTCGTCGGCGTTGAGACTGGCAGAGCATGGGTCTCGGTAGCGAGCAGGGCACGCGCACAGCGGCTGCGTGTAGTTCAGACGCACGTACACCGCGTTGCATACCTGTAACGTTACCGCCATATGAAGCTAACGAACCAACATACTGCATAGCGGACGGTCTCCTATCCGTACCCGACATGTGGGACGAGATTCTTTACTATTGATATTCATTCATCACATGTCTTACACAGGCTTGGTATGTCATAATAGCAAACATGGATGGACTGATCTTGGCTTGCTTAACTAATTACACTCTTTATGAGTCCATCAAGAGTGAGTACTAGATATTATATTATTTTCTTAGAAATCTTCTTTCTTTGCTATTATTTTAATTGTTTTCAAGATTTATATCTCAGCAGCAAATATTGAATATATTTTATTTTAATAACGGCAGTATTCTCTGGCATTGCACTGGATTTAGAACAAAAGCACATTCGATCCGCATCTATCCTGAGCGTAGATAATACTTATGAGGAAGTTGGGAAACTTTGTAGTATTATCTTCGCTCAGGTCTTAAAAGATCTCGTAACTTACTGATCTGGGCTAGCTCATCGATTAATCACAGTGTTTGTAAGCTTTTGACTTGTTTCAGTATCGGTACTTTCTTTAGAACAAAAGCGTCAATTACCTGTTGAATGGCGCATTCAGGCAATAAATAGATGTGCTGATTGTGAGGATAGTAGTGATACTTTGTCGGCTTTGCCAACACTGAAGTAGAGCCGGCGGGAAGAGGCACCGTCTGGAATCAAAGAATACAGGTGATTTATGAATCTCTATCTATTATAAGAAATGGAACAATCATCAATGGAATGCAATTTGTCAATGAGGCTATTTTCGCAAGCAACAAGAATGTAGTGTAACAATTTATGTATCCGTTGAAAGTGCGTCAATTTATCTGAGTTGTCATTAGTTATCGTAACAATGATGGGAAATCGCTTGAGCTTGGTCTCGGAACGCGAACCACAATCTCATTCATCCCCGTTTGTCTCGCCGAGGGTTTCTGTGTCAACGCTCGCGCGTATACGTCATAATCGTTTCTTATTTCACTTGGCATCTTTACGATGACGTCTTGTTTTCTGAAGTATTTCTTTATCTACTACGCAAGGATTCCGCCAAACTTTGTGGCGACTCTGAAACTTAGTATGGGTATACGAAAGGAGTGATTCGTGCGCGTTGGTTCTTACTCATAACAATGCTTCACGGTCATGTACCCTGCGATTTGCCGATTACTTCGTCACGTTTGTTGCTGGATCAGGTTAATAAACCTGTTAAATGACGATTATCCTTTGTAGTTTTTTTCACAATGACCATTTCGTTTTACTTTTTGCCCCCTTTAATTTAATTTTGGGCATAAACTAGTTAGCTACGGAACTTATGCATTTAAAAAGATCGTTTTTTTTTTACGTTTCTCTCTTTTTAAATTAACAAGGTATTCTTGATAAGATCTGATGCTGAAATGTTATTACGAATTTAAAAGTTACGGCTATCGTAGCACATAGTGTCGAAGTGTGCGGCGACGGCGAGCATGCAGTGGCATCGTCCGCGAACAATTACAATGTCCACCTGCTGAGAGAACCAATTTGGATTGCTATCGACATAAGCCCGTCGATGTACTTACTTATCTGGCCCACTAACCCGTATATATTGACATCCGACTAACTCACAATAAAGAGCTTTTTGTGTCCACAAACGGTGATCGTGTTTGTTACAATAATTTTCCTTTTACTTTACACAAAAGAGCTAATGCTTTAATGGATTCACTACAACTTTTGTAAGTAACCAATCGTTATCAATGGTTTTATTTCACAGCGTTTAACGCATTTCCATATTCGATGTGGTATATAAAATGTAATCGCAATCAAATTGCGAAGCTACGTTGGTGGATAAAATAAAATTTAGATGCAGGCATTACAATTGGAATTGTGGAGTATCTTAAACGCGTCTTCGCTTTTATTAATTTCAGTAAGTATTCTCACGATAAAATCAAAATGTATGTCTAGTACAGGAAGTTTTTATTTGTATTGTTTTAGAATGTTAACAAATTCTAATAAAATACACTCAACACTATTAAACAGGTGTTGCAAAAAATAGATATTTTTAATTTAGAGCTTCTATATGATTCAATGTTTATTCAAGATATATCTATATAATATACATTTCAAAACGAAGTCGGCGAGTGGCCAATTACAATGAGATATGACTGTAGATAATCGCACTAACTCCTCAACCGCAGTTCTCACATAGTAAATCTGTTTAAAAAAAATATTACAAAAGGAGAATTGAGCTGCGAATTCTTCAGCATCCATTGCGTCATAACTTTCTTTTTTATGGTCTCGTCTGAAAATACTCATAATTGCATTAACAACATTAAATAATATACCGTCTGTGCTCCCAATTGACCTTCACGATTGTGCTCATAATAGAAATGTTTTATTACTGATACAGCTCGCAAATTTTTGTTCTTATATTAATCGTAACAAACTTTCACTTCTTTCCGTAAATTGAGCGTTGTGATTAACTCTTGCTTTTCAGAATCGATTATTTCTTAGACAAAAATGGTTGCTTCTGAACGCAAATCCGTTTTTATGATTTCACTAAGCTAAGAGTAACTATTTCACTTTTAATTAATTTTGTATTTAAATGCTCACCATGATTAAACACAGCACTTGCCGCAAAGCACGATTGAGTCGGATTCTCATTGTGTCGGATGTTATCGTTGGCAAAGTTACTGCTCTTTTTGACCGTCAGTACCGTACTGATTTTGTGTTCGATAACAGGGTACCGCGGTCGAGATGACTCAGGAGAGGGTTACCGAGCCAGGCTAGATCCTCGAACTGGCATTTTTTCTCGAAAACAACACCGGACGTCACGTTCAAGTTGAACGATCTAAATTGTCTCAACGGTTTTGGGTTGAGCTTCACCTGTCATGCGTTGCTTTTTTATGTCTTTTTACGCGTTGGTGCATTTATATTTTTTGGTTTCAGTTAGTTAAGATTTTTTATAGAATTGCTTTTATTTAACTTTAATTTTTTCTTTGTTTTTGTATTCGATACCAATCTATTTATGTTACTTATTTATTTGTCTGGACTTTTATACCCTACTATATCGTCGGCGTCACTGCAGGACTTTGTATCTAACTTTTTTAAAGGTACAATTTTATGAAATATTCCTTCGACATATTCGTAAGGGTAGGACTTTGCTATAGACAAATCCTTATTATAGGAGATAAAAATCTAGGTATACATCTATACATATAAATAAAATTGGAGTGTCTGTTTGTAATATTGAAATTTATATACGGTTATTACGGGTAGCTTTTTATGTATATACGGTACATACACCAAAATAACTTTTTTTTTTAATTTTTGTCGGTCTGTTTGTTTCGGCTAGTCTCTGAAATAGCTGGACCGGTTTAGACGGGACTTTAATTGGCAGGCAGCCGATGTAATAAGGAGTAACTTAGGCTACTTTTATTCTAAAAAAATAAATTTAAAATCACAGCTAGTATTTTTATAAAAGTAACACAGTAAACATACTCGTAGCATTATTATACATGCACTTGGTAAAAATGGAAATATGTGATCCTAGTCCCGTAGACACTGATAATGACATATAGGTACTCGTAGTAATTTTGTACACCGCTTTTTTTAGTTCTAGCTTTACCCCCAATTTCTGGAGAATTTGGAGTTGAGTTCGGCCTCATCAAGCTTAAAGTGATGAAAAAAAAAATAATGTGTTTTTTAAACCTATTTGCAAAATAAACATCATCTAGCATTTAGTACTTCTCAAATTCTACTTTAGCCTGAAAACCGGTCAAAATGGCATTAAGTGTGGTTTGACAGTTAATTCAGAAACCCGCCTTCTCTACTACAATCTAAGGTCGAATCGTTCAAGTTCAGCAAAAAAGTTGAATAAAATTACGATCCGTTACTAAGGGCTATAAGGTCAGCTCCAGGGCAGTGCTGTTCACACGACATGTTTACCATAAGAGCAAATCTTCGGTTCGCCATCTTGACATGATCCCGCCATCGTGACGTCACTGATCGCGATAACTAAAGGTTGTTCAACTATCAGAATTGACTGTTAAGTTCTTGGTCATAACTTCCGTTGGACTTGAGACTTGTATTATTCGCCATTTCTTGTTTATTATTAGTGTCTAAACACACTATGCCGAACGTACGCGACCGAAGTTCCGCGGCTGATTTTACGTTCCAACGTATTCGGCTGATATGACACACCATAAGTGCCGAACTTACGCGGCAGAAATTCAGTTGCGCAATTTTGTTTGTGGGTATATTCAGTGTTTCGGGCGCGGGCGGGGGGGCCATGCCTGCCTCCCGCTGCTCCCCACTCCCGATCTCCGTCGGCAATCGAACCGAACTTCGGTCGCGTATAATGTGTGTTCTACAGAATACGTTGCCGCCGAATTTCCGCTGAACTTACGCCCGACTGAAGTTCGGCTGTACGCTATAACGCAACGTAATTTCGGCATAATGTGTCGCCAGTAATTCAAATAGCATTGCAGGCGTAATCATGCCGAACTTCCGTCGCGTATCCTCGGCATAGTGTGTTTAGACACTTATGAGCCTGTTGTGTCCGTCTGCAGGGCAAAGGCCTCCTTTCCATACTTCCACTCGCTACTTTTCTTATTTAGGTTAAGGAAATGTTTGATTAGTTTTTGCTGTAGTAAAAATATTAGCGGTGATACGGTGGTTGCCTACAGTGCCTACTTTTTTTTTGTTGGAAAATCGCCAAAAAAATCCTGAGCGGGAGACTCACACAATGTGAACAGATGACCTGATGAAGATCATAGGAATCCGATGGATGCGAGACGCACAGGACCAGTCGTTGTGATGAAACTTGGGCAGGCTTATGTCCAACAGTGGAAGGTTAGACTACTAGTCGGCTAGAGTCATGATGATGGTGATGAGAACGTGAGGGAGTATCAGACTTTTACTGACTTATACTATATACTTGTGGTTTCTTCAGGTGTGAGGTGTGAGTTCCAAGGCCTCGGTGGATCCTTCGAACAATTGTTTATATGGCTGTCTCCCTTAGGTGTGCCAGATGTACATGTAATATAGTAGCTCTTGTAATAATAGATGCACTATCGACACGATAAGAAGAAGGAATCTAATTTAATTCTAACCTCTAGATATATATAGATTGTATTGTAGTGGCGGCTAAACTTGATCTAGTTAGAGATTGGAATGGAATCGTAATGTTTTCTTATAAAAAACTAATGCAACTAGTTCTGAAGACTGGTTTTTTTTCTTGCTATTAAGTTATATCGAATTACGCTGACTGACAAATTAATATAAGCTCTGCGTACTTAATTACTGGGTGAATGAAGTTTAATTTAACTTAATATTAAAATGTGGTACCTAAGTGCCTTAGGACATGTCTGAAGGACTTAGTAGGTAATTTAAATAGATCTTTCACTTGTTTGGTGTGAAGTACTGATTGCTCATGAATACATTATAGCATAAAGATGAGTTCTAAATTATGATTTTGAATAAAGTAGAAGCTGTTGATTGGCATCAAGAGCATTAGTATCTTTCTGCCTTTTACTTTATCTTGTTGCGGATCAGTTAGTTAAGAAGAAAAAAAAAACATACCTATTTAGTTAGCGATAGTCACCAAATAAACAAAATACTGTTAAAAACAATATTATGCTTCACGCCTGCGCCAAAAAGCTTTATTTTTGCCAGCCAGATGCTATAGCAATACGACCGTTTCTTACATAAATCTCTTAGCCGTCAAAATAGACTCGTCGATCTATCTTAGAGGTCTAACTTGTGCAATACTTCCTCATACGAGATTCGCCTGGATAAAACCGTAACCACTCTCTTAATTACCCACTAAATCATATTAGAAGGCTATCCTGAAAATAATTATCGAGCAAGACCGTTGTATTGTAGGTAATCTCTTTGAACAAGGAAGCTTCAGTTCTCTAGTAATTAAAGACAAGCCTAAGCTCTGTCTGAGACAGGCATTCAATTATTATAGTCAATTGTGACCATTGTGGGCGAAGTGATTTAGAATTCCTTTGACAGACATTCACACATGTAACAGTAATTGAAGTGAAATTCCAATCAACGTGCATAGAAAGTCAACAGTTATGTTTAATTAATTAATAAATTCACAGTACAAATGACCTAACGTCAATAACAGATCAATATGATACAATGTACCTTTATAGGTATAGCGCGACGATTATTTCTTGATACTGTTTTAAAAAACGAATAAAAAGCCGGAATATTAATTTGCAATTCAATTTATGTGGTGGAACTTTTTTATTGATATGGATGAATGTCGATAGTAGGTATCGACATTCATCCATATCTATAAAGTTACAAAATATTTACCTATCCGAAGAGAATTTATTTTATTGCGTTTAAATACAAACTGTAGCATGGTTTTAGTTACCGTTATAAAATCGATATGATAATTTATATCGGTTTCTTCAAAGACTTGCAAATGAAGTAGCTCAATAATCAGCTCAATAATAAAGATAATTCTTACTAGTAACGACACATAAACACGTTATTTATTATGCTTATAAGTGTAATACGGTCGTGGTGATTTGTCACACGAGAATTCCACTGTAATAAGATTACGGTGAGTGTATTTTATAATTAAATAAAAGGTGCCATAGTTTATAGCATAATAATTGCTTAAGCGTCCCTGATATTTGCTCCCACGCTTACTAACGAGTTAAATAGTGGTCAAATGATTATTACGCACGCACCTGAGAGTGTCTTAATCCATTAAAGAAAATAAAATTGCAATTATGAAAGTGGTGTAGACGTTTGGACAATGTCTAATGTTGCCACACCAAACTTATAAATCATGATATTTTTTCTGATGAGAATCTTAATGCTTTAATGCTTTTGTTAAGCACCTGTGTTCGTGAAAGTCTTACTACTATTTCTAATTAATAAAATATTTCTGATAAATCTAGAAAATATTTCAACCACAACTTACACGGTATCGAGGTACGAAATCTTAATTAAGCACTAAATTCGATTACGAATACCAATAAAAACAAAGATAAATAGATTATAAGATTTTAAATGACTTTATAACGTGCCTCCAAAGCTATCTAAAACGATCAAGTGCGCGTGGTCCCACATTAGTCGCACGCAAGTCGCAAGCTGCGTTCGTTGGCCGCGACCAACCTCAATACAGGTTCAGGGTTGTGTTACATAACTAACGCGTAATTACTTCCGACTTTATCCTGATTTATTTGCATATTGCAATCGATGTATGAGAAAACAATCGATACCATAGTTTTATGCAGATTTTGATTTAAAGTAGCATTTAGTTCAATGGTGCGAAACGAAAATGCATAATGAATAGGCGTTCTTGGTGTAAATCTCAAGGAAATGCAGTGATTATGGTAATGTTCTTACAATGCAGGAAGAGGGTAAAAAAAACTTCATTAGTCTGACATAATATCTACATCCGTATAAAGGCTGGTTCTCACGCGTTGCTCTCCTTGTGTGTCTACAACATTGTTTTTAGATACTAATACATGATACACGCATTATCATCTCGCCGTGTTTCTTGTGTACACGCCTGTAATGATCGAGTTGATCGTAATTCAGGCAATTTACCGACCTAACCCTGAGTAAAGTTAGCGATAAACACTGTTTTTACTTTAGCAAAGTACTTCATTGACCATTATAATAGATGAGCCTAGTGTTAAGTAAGGGTTATTGTCAGAGTCGGGGTACTCGACGGCCCTTGGAGTCGGGTATTCGCAGTTGATGTTATCAATGGCTATAGCTGGCCCATCCATCTGATTAGATCTCTCAATAGCTTCTTTAGACACCCACGGAAAATAAAATGGCTTATTCTTCAGAGTGCAAAAACGACTGCAAACAATTCTCATAGCTTACTTTAAATTCGCTTCAAACCAATTTGATTTGTATACTTAGCAACCGGTCCCAGTTTCGCATTAATGTTACAAACTTTTGAAATGATCGGTTTTTTTACCATAATATTAGGTGTATAAAATTCATGTACAATAATATTATAAAGAGGTATAGTTTTTTTTTTGTTTGTAGGAGGTAATCTCTGAAAGTATTGGTCAGATGCTACAATTTTTTCACCGGCAGAAAGCTGCTTTATTCCTGAGTGACATAGGAAATATTTTATGTACGCTGGCGAAGCCGCGGGCAAAAGCTAGTATATTATACACCTAAACCTTTCCCATGAATGACTGGGTATTTTGGTGAAAACCGCATTGGAATTAGTTTAATAGTTTTTGGGTTTATCGCGAACAGAGTCTGTCTAGAGTCTAGATATTATATTATATAATGTGAGGATAAGAATGCTCGCGTTTGTAAACTATCTCACGTATAAGCTATAATGAGGTCGACGGTGTCTTTTGATGATGACATCAAAAGACATCGGCATCGGCAATGTATTTGAAAATTTCGCCTACGTATTAAAAATCTGCCATCACTTCATCGAAACAGGTAATGATTTTCATAACCTGTTTTGATCAAATGGTGGCATATATGAATGCTATTTTTAGCAATCCCTACCTCCAAGAAAAAGGATGCATATACAACCAGTCATAGTTATCAATGGTTTCCTGTACTGCAATCATAAACTCGAACTTATCAAGTACAGTTAGTACAGTACGAGTTGCGCCCACTCTTACACATGGTTCCAGGATAGCGGTACAGTTATTCAATACTTCGTTACGGACTGATTCGAGTGGCCTTCGGAGATATGAAGAAGTTTATAGTGGACAGTAATGGCTCCTTGGACGGGTAAGGGAAGATTTAACGAGAGATAATGCAATTAGTTGTGTTGAACGTGTCGTGGGTACAGTTTTATGTCACAATTTCTGGAGAATAAACTTGAAGTGATTATTCATCGGTTTAAGAGGGAAAGAAGAGGGAAAGAATTTGGTAGGTATGAAAAATTGTTTGGAAAGTAAAATCCCGTCTGACAGATTTGTAACACATCGCACATAAAGTTATTATTGAAAAGTTGACTGTGAACTCGTAAGCGTTTCGCCTCGTCGTTTATACCGCGTATGTACTATCAAAGACACTTCCGCCTGAACACCGCTAAGTTCATTTTTGCTTGCACTCGAAACGAAAACTTCAAAGGGTTTGGTTTGGCGCTGCGCTGTAGGATTTAAGCGATTTTTTTTTAAAGTGATCAGACTGGATGGTACACCGAAGAATTGGACCAATTTGCCTCCAGCGGTCTTTCCGTGCCATTATAATTTAGTTATCTTCAAGGCTACAGTGAATAAGCTCTTAGTAAACTAGTGCGATTCAACCTGTCAACGATAACATGACTACTGACCATCAGGTGGGATCGCAATCAAATAGTTTCATTAAAAAAAATTCTTTGATAACTTACTACCTTTTCTTATTAACTTTTCGGTTTAAAAATACAAGTTTAAAAAATGCTCAATATAGGGAAAGCAATTCTATTCTAAGTTTAACTTCACGTGAATACTCAAAACCAGTTCACACCGCCTATCATTTGCAAGCGCAAGATACCAAATAAGTCGTGTCCAATAATAACTAAAAACCATAAAAAGATAGTGGACACACAGGTACTTATTAAGGACCACTCATAATTATACGCACGTTCAGTTGACAATATAATTAGCGGCCCTTTATGTTTGTACATTCATATTTAATTAAAGGATGCGTAACGATAGGACAGGAATTTGTTACATTTATGTAACTGTTGTAATTGGCACTTTGTACAATCGGCAGAGCTGGTGGTTGCCGTTTTGCACACGTTTCATCTAAATAAATTCTGGACTATTTAGCGACTCATGAGTATCCGCTCATAAAGGGGATTGCCCAACCTCTATGGTGTTCCAGGCCAAAGACGGACATCAAATATTACTTATCAATGATAAAACTATTGTTTTTTCCATAAAGTTTACTTTTTATTTACCTACCACTTATTGTTTATTGTAGTGGCGCTCATTTGGAACTAAGGGAATACATATTTTTTATGTCAAAATTAATGAACAAAGTATTTTTTCTCTAGTCAATTGTCCGCTCACCGGCATCGGCCTCAAATGGGCAATCCCCTTTCTGTAGAAATTACCTACAGAAAATTTGAATTAAGTATCCACTTAATTCAGTGTAATTGATTACTACTATTATAGTCTGTAATTAATTACGCTAAAAAGAATTAACTCCTAGGACAGATTTTAGAGCGCTTCACTTTACTGATTGGACCTGGCCTGAGAACAAAATGCACTGTGTGCATTCTTGGCAGCACTTGGTTCAACTGAAACTGTTGTAATTGGCACTTTGTAATAACGACAAAGTTGGCGGTTGATCGTTTTTCACACGTTTTCTCTAAGTAAGTTCTGGACTATTTCGATTCAGAAACGATGTTCTGTAGATTAAAAAAAAAGTGTTATGATGATAATGATAGGTTACAGACTTTATAAATTAGGTTCAAAGTTGACAAGTCTTCACCCACAAACAGTAGGTACTGAGTGTAACTTTTTTGTTGGTATCGAGGAATAAAGGCGCCCGGACTTTTGGGGATAAGATTAGGGAGTGTGAGACGTTTACCTCAATAAAACTACTCTAGTAATCACCGTCAGAACATAGGAGTTCCGTAACCTCTTAAAAGATAACCCCAGATCCACTCTGTCCAACGCCTGTTAGAACACATCATGGGGATACTGTAAAGGGGTGAGTGTACCTATATGCTATTATTGATATTGTCTTTATATTGTGTACTAGCTTTTGCCCGCGCGGCTTCGCTCCCGCTTTTCCGTACTCCACCCTACTATACCTTACTCTACCCTACCCTATCCTACTCTACTCTACTCTACCCTACTCTATACTACTCTACGGTACTGTACTCTACTCTACCCTACTATACCCTACCCCTTTGGACTTTAGTAGAAGGTTTATGTGAAGTTTGGTAGGGTACACCTACCAAACTTCACATAAACCTTCTACTAAAGTCCGAACAAAGCCTAAACATATGTGAGCTCTGTCTTGAGTTATAAAATTACAACGAAAAGTGGCATTGATTTTTATATACCTATATAGATATGTATGTCCAGATCTTAGAATTGATTAGTGATCACTTCATGATATGGCCGACTAGAACTGACCAAACGTTAACATTTGATACTATGCCAACCCTCGTTTGGCCAATTCATTGATGTAGGATTTCTATGAGAATAAAAGATCAAAAGAATGTCGGCCAAACGAGGATTAAAATAATAATAATAATAACTAGTAGCTTGGACCCTGTTCCCGATGCCGGTGGGCTACTATTTTTTGTATTTTTAAATGTTTTTTTGAAGTGAAAACTTCTTTAGCGGCGTTGAGCACTTTTTCTGTAATGGGTATAAAATCTTAAACTCGCGTCAGGACACGTGACCTGATCGAAAAAGCGTAAGACGGATGGAGAGTATTTAATGTAAAACAATTGTAATAGTTTTAAAGTGTTAAATTTTTAATGTAATATAAATTGTCATGTTTGTGTACGATAGCGCAATAAATGAATATTGTATTCTACCACATAAATGATAGTACTTTTATACTGATAAAGCAATTGGTGCAAAATTATTCCCTAACCATTCCAAAATATCAAACATGCTCAACGTTAATAATCAAGTTTTCACTTCTGCCGGCACTCCCGGAGTGCAACCCGTCTTTTTTTTAATATCCGTTTTATAAGAAATATTTAAAAATATAATTAATATGTATAAATATAAATAAATGAAATAATAATAATATTCCACAACTATCACACAACGCCATCTAGCCCCAAGCTAAGCAGAGCTTGTGTTATGGGTACTAGACAACTGATAAACATATCTATATATTTCTAAATACATACATATTATAGATAAATTACACCCAGACACAGAAAAAATGATAACGCTCATCACATAAACATTTGCCCTGGGTGGGAATTGAACCCACGACCTGCGGTATAGCAGTCAGGGCCACTAACCACTAGACCAACAGGCCAGTAGCAGCAGTAGTAGGTCATCGAACTTTAACGTTTACAACTATCTGTCCAGTTTTAAGTGGCCATATCATGAAGTGTACAATAACTGAGAGCTAACCACGACATATACATATTTATTAGTGGGGTACACAAAGTAGAACGGCCCTTCAGTAAACAATAAACTGATTAAAACTTACATAAACTATTTTTATTCAAAGGGATGATTTGCCTACGGAAGTAAAAGTTCGTTAAAGCAGAAGTTATAATTAGCGAGCCGGCAATTAAATAAATAATTGCTTAGTTAGATAATTATGCAAGTATCTCTAATTATGCAATTAAACTTGACTCTTGTAACCGTTAAACGTTGCCTTCTAAATGAAGATAGGACTTGGCGTACCAACTAATAAATTTAATTAGCCCTTGCATATTGAATATACAAGTTGCTGTCAGCGACTTTGCTTGCGTGAAAGTAGAAAATTATCACAAGGGGACATACCCTCAAACTGGGTGAATAGGAACGCAGGGGTGAATAGAAACAAAACTTTGTTTAGGACTTTCACTATTTTTTCCTTATACTCAGCTAGTTAAGTTTTTGCCCGCGGCTTCGCCCGCGTACTTAAAAGACCTTCCCTCTTTCTCCCCCTTTTCTCACTTTTTTTATAAAAAAAATGCCTGTGTCCGTCTCCAGGGTCCCAACTATCTCTGTACCAAAATTCATCAAAATCGGTTTTGCCATTTATGCGTGAAGACGTAACAAACAAACTTGATTTCGCTTTTATAATATTAGTAAGGATTACTACAATTACAATTCAATGCAAGAAGTAATTGAAGTTTTGCAAACAATTTCTTATTAATAACCTGAAAAAAACCTCTTTAAAGTTTTGTTTCTATTTACCCCTGCGATCCTATTCACCCCGTTTGACTGTATTCCCGAAATAAAAACTATCGTATGTGCTATTCCAGGACATGGTCTACCGGTGTACGAAGTGTCAATCGAAATCCATTCAGCCATTCGAGCGTGATGGAGTTACAAACATACAAACAAATTTGTGACTTTATAATATTAGTGTGATGTGATGTTAGCATCGGATGTTAGTAGGCATGTACATACGGTACTGTTTTTAAAAGCTCTACCACGAGCTCTTATCGCGATCCATTTGACGACCTAAACTGAACTGTTAAAGGGATGAAGCTATAGAGGGAGTATGCTATATGGGGTGCTCCATTTCTCTGTCTCGCTCGGCTGGCTCAAGGCTTCAGATCTATTTACAATTAGAAGCGGAAATATAAATACGAGCTCTCCAAGTTAACATTTAAATATTCAAGTTTATGGAACTCGAAGCATTTCCACAATATTTTATTGCGGCGAACTTACCCGCACTCCGGTAGACAGTTAATTCTGCAGTAAATATTATAAGCGTGTGGGCTTCAATTCCGGGAATGAAAAACGGATTACGAGTACTGAGAACTGCGGTAGTCTAATTGGATTTATTTGTATAATGGATAACATGAAATAAATATTTTCACGGTTTGAGGGCTATCTATGCTCTTCTACAGATACATAAATCTGTATAATGGTACGATAGTTTACCCTGGTCCTGGTGGACAAAGGTCAACTGAAGGAACATAAGTGGGTTTTAGTCAGTAAAAGTCTTGAGGGAGAAGTTATTTGATGATTTGCCTATACAAAGAAAATATAAAAGGCATCTCTAGGAATGACGATACTCGAAGGTGTCGATACAAGGTGTAAGGAACAGATCATATAAAAAAAAATCGGCCCTTCCATACAACTGTCCAATTAAGTTTGTATAATTTTGAATGGGGAAGCCGATTTTTTTTTTCGTTTGCGGATTATGCATAACCTAATTCCGCCTAGCCCGTTTCATCATCGGACTACCAGACATACAGCGATGCGCCACCTGTGTTTCTTTAGATTTAGTTGCCCTTTGCGCTTCAGGCCGACGGTAACTCTTTCGAACATTTCCGTAGCACTACTACTTTACCCTTTAAGAATTACAACCGCGATATAATTTATTTATTTATTAGCTTTTGCCCACGGCTTACATAATCCCTGTACATAAAATTTAGCATAAGTTACTTGCGAATAAAGCAGCTTTCAATCGGTGAAAAAATTTTAGCAATCGGTCGGATTGCTAAAATTTTTTTTAATAGTACTTTCAGACAGAGATTATCACCTACAAACAAAAAAAAAACAAAAAAACAAACTTTACCTCTTTATGATATTTTATTATAGTATAGATTTGCTTGTGCGTCACGCATCCATCGGGTTCCCGCGACCCTGACCAGGTCATCGGTCCACCTTGTTGGAGGCCGTCCAACGCGTGACGCACAGGACCGGTCGTTGTGGCGACGCTTGGGGGAGGCCTATGTCCAACAGTGGACGTCTTTCGGCTGATATGATGATGATGATAGATTTGTTTATACTTCATGTACAGTAGTGGTACATAGGCAGACTTAATGCAACAAGTCATTCTCTACCAGTCAACTTTTGCGTTAAAAAAATAATACTGTGGTAGGTGTGCACAATAAATAAATAACAGATATTTCAAATAATATGAGAGTGTGAGCTAACCTCACGTTCTTGCCGACCCGAGAAAAGACTCATTTATTGCCCATAGTACACAAACCACCATAAATCATAACATTATACTTAACGCTACGATAACTCTTAATTCGTAGCACTTTTTCGTAGCACATTACTACGCCACTTTCACCATAACGTGTGTTGTACGTGTTTCTCTCTTATCTCTAAGTATAAAATGCATTTTGTAGGCCAGGGGTCTGAGAGTGATCTTTTGATCTTAGGCCATCTTTAATCGCTGATTTATTTCCGCATCTGTCCCATAAATCTTCAGGTATAGATTGCGCTAATAGAGGTACTGAGGTAAGTTATGAGTTTAAGCTCATTACATGACATACGTTACGAACAGCATTATTTTATAGCCTCTTCTGCAAAATTTACAGGGTTTTTAGATAATAATTCTGTTTTAAACCTTCTTGGTTACAGCTTTATTAGCTTCAAGACGGTACTTACCATAGGCAATTTAATATTAATCATTTTTGGATCGGTCTCATATTATGTTAATATACTTAATTTATGCATAGTTCTTAGAACTCAAGGTTGTGTACACAGGTTGATTAGTGTAATACATGATAATTAAAAATAATAAGATGAGACTGGTTTTACGTCCGTAGCACTCAATACATATGTGCTACGAGACTTAGTAGGTAGGTACTACGAAATACTAGACTAATCCGTACGAGTGTGGTACTTTTTAGAATCGATGGAGCAATCCATCAATTCTGAAAAGTACCACATTCGCACACATTTCGTAGAAGCTAAGTAGCTTTTGTATAAAAGGTTTGCAATACTTTAATTTAGGTGAATTTCTAATTCACTGGAAATGTTTCATTTTACATGTTTCTAAAATGAATACTTTTGAATGCAAACAGATTTTACGAGAAAAGTTTTTCTGCGATCTTTAAAATGCATAAAATAAATTGCGTTTTAGCATCTACTTTTATATTTTGCCTATCGCAACAAAATTAAAGACTTATTTTTTCATCGATGGGCAGAGGTTGAACCCACAGTGAAAGTTGTTCAAATTTATAACTACGTAATCCTTAACGAATGACAATAAATTGAAAATCATTTTTATATTTGAGTTTAAAAAAGGCTCAACCAAGTCGTCTACTGCGCTTAGTGTTTCACGCGCGCCTCAAAGATTGCTTCTAGGCAAGCGTGTTCCATCGTCGGCCACATCATCGCTTACCATCAGGTGAGAGAGTGATCAAACGCGAGCCTATCCATTATAAAAAAAAAACAAATGTCAGCAAAGCCGTAGGGGCCAGTAGGGCCAATGTCCCTACATTGTGTTTGAGGTGGGTGGGTCTTAGTTGGTAAATCTGACATGCTCTCTCGCTCCATCCTTGAGCAAGAGAAGTCACTAGATGATCTCCCGCATCAAAAAAGCAGCTCTGGTTTAAACATCTTCTCCTAGCTAAGAAATAAAGAGATATCCATGAAGTGAAACTTCAAAGCCGACAAAAAACAAGTAACTACAGACAGAGCACACTGAGTATTGCTTAGTGATCAACTTAGACTGCCTTGTCGAACTGGCTTCCCTTGAGGAGACGGACCCCAAAGTAAGCTTTAAATAAAATCTTATTTCCTATTTTCACCTGTGTGTAAACAGGCTTTACCTAAGAGCCTTAGGTCTAACACCGACCCTATGATGACAAGTGGAATATCCACGTTCCCGCCGCCTGATGTCTGATGGAGATTAGACAGCATTTCTCGCTTATTGACAATGAATTATTTATCGGTTATACAATTTTAATAGGCCCTCCATTTTAGTTCTAGCTCGATGATAGGATACCGCGATCTTGATACCTGCTTACATGTACATGGTGACTTTGAATCCAGGGTCACGGGATTGTTCGAAAGGGTTACTGTGGTCCTGAAACGCAAAGGGTAAATGAGGAAACACGGGTGGGTTTTAGTCAGTAACATTTTGACATTCCCTCTCATTACATTCAGAGCGGGAAGAGAAGTGGTTTAATGATTTCCCACCAAAGAAAGAATGACATTAAATGACAATATTTCAGAGAGTGGAACTAATAATGACATTGATCAACTTTTACACTACGAGTATGACCAACACAGAAATTACGAATAAAAATCTCCTTTCGATCTTGTGCCTATTTTTGAAGACAATTTATTGTTTCACTTTAGGCTAGCCTTTGCCAGCGGCTTCGTCCGCGTAGAAATAGAATATATACGCCTATATTACTCAGCAACTATGTAGTTTTCTAATAGTGAAAGAATTTTTTAAATCGGTCCAGTAGTTTTTTAGTTAAATCGTAACATACAAATAAGAAAGAAAAAAATAAAGGAAGATAAACATTTTATTTGCCCGGAAAGGCGCAAACTTAAGACTAATATAATACAATGTTACATTTTTTTATATTTTTTTTTGATTAAATAAAATCTTTCTTGTTTGTAGTATTAGTTTAAATGTGATACTATTATAAATATTATAATATATCAACTATTTTTATCCCTTGATGGATTGCCAACGCAACGTAAAACAAAGTGAAATTAAAAAAAAGTAAAATCTAGATATTCAAGCTATTCTGAGCAAAAAAAAATATTTCGATCAACCTCGTTATATTTTTTAGCAAACACAAAAACTTGAATTATATCTCAAACAATTTATTGTATATACTTTTTGTAGTTTCCGCCATCTTAGACCACCTGAGGTGTGGCTGCAACTCTGTGTACATTGGAAATAACCGCGAGATCACGAACGTAGACAATGTAATTTTCACCAGGTTCTTTTTTGTCTCAAATACCTCAATATTATGAAGGATATTTTTATTGATACAGCTTATTTTAAAATTTCAGACTTTTTCTTTCATTAGAAACCGGCTTCAGTTTCGTTCAGGTGGTCTGTCGTGCAATAATAATACGCTGTATCTAAAATGTAGTAATTTTTCAGTACGAATTCGTGGTTTTCTGTTTATATTCCCATGGTGTTTAAATGTATTGAAGACGGTTAAAATGTTTTTGATATGCTATCCTGTGTGGCTATGCCCGTAAGCTCATCAAAAAAAACGTTGTCCAACACTAAGAATAACTCCTGAATCGTGAGTGCGTTTACAAACATGTAAATTATTCACTTAGACAAGACACAACTAGCGGTAGGCCATACAATTATTTGCTCCGTGAAGGAATTAAATTCGTAACAGGCAGCGCAGCAATCAATCGCTTAACTACTGCACCAACCACAAGGGAAAAAAAATTATGTAGGTATTAACACAAAACTGTAATTTATAGTAGTACTGTAGTGTAAGGGACAGCCCTCCACAAACTTTAAGGGCTTGCTCAGTAGACGAAACTGAACAACCTACCATAATTTTTTTTTTTCAGGAAACGAAAAAAAATTCCGCCTCATCATACAAAATTATTAACTTGATTGGACAGTTTGTATGGAGAGGCTCAATTTTTTTTTCGATTCCTAAAAAATTCATTTTATGGTGGGTTGTTCAGTTTCGTCTACTGAGCAAGCCCGTAAAGTTTGTGGAGGGCTGTCCCGTACACCATTTATACACCGCTAAATTTTAATCGTTTTAATCCCGTGGAGGGTCGATCCGGTACAATGACCTGTAGATAGTTTGTACGCAACGCCGACTACTAACTATAGGTCATTGAATCCGCTCAGCTGACGTTTTCTTAAAGAAATTAATTTCGTACGTACGTAAATTAATACGAGTTTTGAAAAAAAGCGACTTTATTTTTTAATTTTATCTTTAGTGTTTCATGTCCGGGATCGACCCTCCTCGGGATTAAAACTATTAAAATTTAACGGTATATAGGTATTTTAGGCTGCGGGATTATTCGAAAGAGTTATTTTGACCCTGGAACGCAATGGGCAACTGTAAGAACACAGGTGGGTTTTAGACAGCAAAAGTCTGAAACTTCCTCTCGCTCCACCCAGTGCGGGAGGAGTTATCTAATGATTTACCATCCTCAAAAAAACAACGGTATTTTCATACTAAATATTGAAACGCGTAGGAAGTATTTATAAATAGCTAATGTAGTTAAACGTGCTAGTATAACTGGATTTATAATTTATACTGTTTGACATAACGCGTGCGTAATTTAATCATGCTCTCTCAGGCACCAATGAAAGCATTTATGCAGGTTGGTATGCTAATATAAGTCATAATTGAGCCTTTAAAGATGTTACGGCATCGATTGGAGCTGGCTTGTTTTAAAACTGTTGATTTGAATAACTACACATGTCATAGCTGTAAGATTACTCGTACCTACCAATCTTTATGGTAGGTATTCTCATTGTATCACTTGCATGGCGTTAGTAAGTCAAACAACAAGCCTCCTTTTGACTTCGACAAAGCCGTCTTGTAATCTAACATGATGCAGCTGAATATCAATAGTTTACATGACTTAATTTACATAACTAGGCAACACGATCATCATCATCATTTCAGTCGATATAAGTCCACTACCGGACATAGGCCTCCCGCAAGTGTCGCCACAATGAACGATCGTGCGTCGCGCATCCATCGGTTTCCCGCAACCTGCAACAGTTCATCGGCCCACCTTGAGGGCGACCTTTCAGCGCAGAGTCTTCCGGTTCACGGTCGCCACTCTAAAACCTTTCGGCCCTTTGATATTGTTGAAAGATTTTCTGGCTTGTGACTATAGTAATAACTAACAAATACTTTCAAATGACAGCTGTGACTAAAGTGTCATACCGAGGGATGTAGGGCGTCTCTATATGTAACGCCACCCATACACGTACCGGTTACAGCAAGTTTTGCTTAACATCAAATCCTTAAAACTTAGCCAAGAACTCCTTTAAGCGCTAGTAAGTAGGTAGTGATAGTTCCTTCCCGGATGCATCACGTCACATACAGCCCTATCGACAACTATTCATATTTACGGCCATCGTCTACACAACGATAGACTGTCCTCAGACGGACTTATCTCTTCCTGTAGCTCTTTATTGATTTAAGGGTTGATCCCAGAGGCAGACAGCGCCATCTATCGTTATACAGATCAGATCTGAGATCATACATAAACTTATCTTCCTTACAGGAGTTTCCGGGAGTGTATTACTACCACCATAACTCAATCGCTTTAAGATTTTATCGAACGGATCGATTTCAATGCTTAATCAAATCCAGAAACAAGTAGATAAATTCAACGCAAATACAAATAGCGAATTGAATATGTTTACAGAAACTTCTAATTTAGACATATACACACACAAATTGTCGTATAAAGCACCTAATTTACACTTATACGATCAAGTGGCATGCCTATAAGAAGTGAAGCTAACTTAGTCAGACGTAATCATCATAAAATTATATCGGTAACTGGACACCAGATTACTGACGCTTGCTTACCGGTAACATACATGCAACTAGTAACACCAGTAGTTGGATGTTTGATATAAACATCGAGTTGTGAAGAAAACATGAAATTGTTGCTATGTCGACTGTTATAAATTAGGATATGACTGTTTCAAAATTAAGTAATCATATTCAGCTTCATAATATGCCCATTGCTGGGACTCTGATCTCCTCTCTAGGAGAAGGAATGTAATCAACCACGCGCGCCCAATGCGGTTTGGTAAGTAGGTGTCTATTGAGATGACGGCAAATATTAAATATATCTACGAAAGATAAAGGCAAGCCGCTTCGACCTAAAATCAAAGTAACATATTTACTTTTGCTAGTAATTTTTATTTTATGCAAATAGTGGTAATAGAATTTGGCACAGAGAGAAAGTAAAAATCTTTACGATATAACTAAAGGTACAATACTATGCCTGGATCTTTCTTTAGAAATGAGACCGTCATCTTTTGTAGATGAAAACGCTTTTCTTTCTAAATCATCATCATTGTCTATTGCCACAAGTAGGGCAAGAACATGATGATATGATGAAGGGCAGGACCCTTGTCTGATGTTTTTTGGCGACGGCGTAATCCGTTTTTTCTTTCATTCGTTCTGTCAACCTTAACGCTATCACTGATTCTTTCATATCACTCCTCACACAAATACAACAGAAATTTATAAAGATTGTAATAAACACACGTTTATAACTGAGACACACGGATCAATTTCCGTAACATTTTATTGGCACACTTCAAAACTAAAAGCTATGGTCACGTTAGCAACACTGTAAATGAATTCTAACTAAAACTACTAGTAACTGTAATAAAATATCGCATATTAAGTCAAACAGTATTATATTTTACGCGGGCCTACCTTGTTCTTGCCTGGGTACTAAAGATTGTACCGTTGTTTATGACCAGCACATTTCAGGTATCAGTTCTTGATTTACGATGACCTGAATATGTAACTAATTTGCAAGTAGGTACTAGGCCATATAATTTCCTTCAATGTATGTCTTGATTACCTTCTTCTTCTTAAATCGATGGTTTTCTTATCCCTCAATGTGTGAGCCTATTAGGTTGTCACGTTTATAAAACACTGCCTAAGCTAGTCAGTGTTTTAGGTCCTCCAAAGTGCAGATATAGGGACACTTTGGGCCCTCTAATAAATAGTCTTAGTGGCTATGGTTTGGTCATAATATAGGGTAAGACCGGGATAGATGCCACAGCACCAATTAGCAAAATGTTGTATTTGTAAAACTGGCTGGTTCATTTTTATCTAGATTATAAAATGTAAAGTAAAAACTTTATCTTTGATAAAAAAGGTCACACAATCGTACGAAGGATTGCAGCACTTTCAACTTAATGGTAGTTGGACAACTTCTTGATAGATAAATAAAAATAAATAAATAAATGATAATCAAATAATAATAATAAAATTAATGCCTGAAATTAACGCTAAAAAAATATATACATCCAAGGCACCCGCCTGGTTTTGCCCTATATGCAATGCCGATTGTTGACAGTCGATTCACTCATATCATTTATACTTATGTTTATGATCATCATGTATGGAGTTACTTTAGTTATGAAAAATTATAGACTGCATATATTATGAAACCCTAAACCCTTGCTTTTGACTTTGCCCGTAGTAGGGTAAACCTTCTAGATGTTTCACGCACACTCCATGAATACTTTAATATCTTCGGATACAAAAGTATATTTCCTTGTTGCGGCTCTGTTCAAATTGGTTCAGCCGTTGAAGAGCCAAGAAGACGTTATGAATCACTTTCTGAGACATTATTGAAACCAAATGCGAAAACCCATAAATGGAAGATTCAATAAGCTCTTTAAGGAAAAGCCACGCATGAAATAAATAATCCGGGCATTGAAACTGATCGATTAGGTGAACTTATTTCAATACAATATCGTTTGTTTCATAATTGTGCGTATCGTTCATTGTAACACAGCTTATTAATATGTTTCCATAGTTAATGACTATAGATCTCCTACCTTCGCTTGAATAATCCTGCCATGACAAAAATGAATAAGTTGAAATCTACGTGGCTTAAAAAGCGAAGTGCGAAAGGGACTCGCGCTCGAAAGGTTTCGTACCGTCCGTAGCAAAAAACTAACATTTGAAAATTTCAACTGTCTAAATATCACGGTTCATGAAATATAGCCTGGTGACAGACGGACAGACAGATGGACGGGTAGCGGAGTATTAATAATAGGGTCGTGTTTTACCCGCTGGATACGGAACCCTAAAAATGGATATGCAGAGAGTGCACTGAATCTTATAGTGAATATAAAAACTTAGTAGATTTACTCAAATCTCGTATAAATATGCATAACAATTGTGATTCACCTTGTAGCTGCAACAAATGGCATTGCAGTAACCAAATATAGAAAACCATATCAAGACGGCCTACGCACTTGCACTGGTTCCGCAGAAGGGAAGACATTTCTAGCAATCTAAACAGTGGAGGGAACTGACTATAAATCTCACGCCGCAAAGAGCCCTTGAATCATTTACATAGCCAACCTACCATACTTTGAATAGTCCCGTAAATCTTAGTGCACACCGATTAGCATTAGTAGTTAAGTACGATAATATTGTCAGGAATATATTTATCGTTTTAATTATTAGCGAATACAAACGTTATGTTTGTATTCGCGTCTGATAGAATAATCTATAGGATTTATATATTAAGGTACTATTAGTCACCTTTTAATGGAGATTAGCTTAGAAAACTGTTATCTAGTTAGTAAGCGGGGTTAGAGAAAACAATTAAGAATTCAATGACTTCAATTAAAAAGCGGAAGACATTTGTAATTCTGTCCTGTGAACTACCTCTAAAGATAATAAAATAGTTTTGTCATACTGTATTCTGTAGATATCACGCAATTCAATCCGTCAAAGTCAAATCTGAATTTTATAAAGCTCAATATGAAGATTGACCACATAACATTGCTTTTACCTTTAAAGCAGTCTTTAATAAACACAGACCAGATCCGCACCGCTCTTGACTCCACGGTATACAATGCCCTTCACTCCGCCAGAGACAGAAACAGATAGAGGAATATCGTTCAAATGAAAGTGATGAAGCAGGGAGGGCAAGACCCTCAGCATTGAAGAGTACGTCGCAAGGAAGAGGTAATAAACACTCTGAATAGGTTAATGTTATCTTCTGAACAAATAACCGAGAAACTCGCGCAATCACTGGACATTAACTGGCTCCGGATCAGCCGTAACTAAGGCGACGCAAGTGATGTATCGATGCGTCGAGCGTCCCCGTCGAACATAGTTACAGTGTCGTGACATTCAGGAAACTCGCAAGATAAACAGTTCGGAGATCCTAAGCTACGTCCCTAGATCGAGTTACAGATTGCCGTGTTGCCGTCTGCCAGGGAATTTGTTACGGCCCGTTCAAGTAGCCGGATCACTTTAACAAGCACCAAACAAGGCGTGAAAACTAAAATAAATTTCAAGACATTTTCGAGGTGTGACCCTACAATAGTAAATTAATGGCCTCCGCTCTCAGTCAGTAGATAAGGATGTGTGGCCACTTTATATTCGTAGAGGTTGAAGCGTGAATGCAAATAATTTATAAGAGACAAATGGTCTGGAAAGTGCTCGTTACATTCCTACGGAATTGTTCTCGTTGTAATGGAAATGAGATACCGTTATGGGATGGTTGAATTCAATATTTGCTGGCTGTCGCAAGGAAATTTCCACCAGAATATTAATCAGGGGAAATGATATACAAATAGCCAGCTAAAAGCACAATTTAGTACCTACTTACTTAATATGTTGTCCTTATTTAAATAAACGTTCACAAGTCAACGCGTAGGCCGCAAGATAAGTGAGAGAACGACGGTTGGGCGAAGCGAAAGATTTGACTTGTACGATAGGAGCCCTACCCACACTAGTCTGCGACACAGCCGCCACGCCTCGCTAGCTGAGATAACCCACCTTTAATAAGATAAATTGAATTTATCGCGTATTAAATCTACTATTACTCCATGGTTCATGCGTGGTCTACTCATATTATGCCCTTGAGATACGGTCTGCGCTAAACGCACATAGATTTTCCTTAGATTGCCAGCCGATATTACCAGCGCAAGCGCACGAGAATCTTCGCCATTAAGCCGGACACATAATAACGAGGTTCGCTCTAAACCATTAAAATCCATATTTTTTTAATATAGTTTCAAAACACGATAAATTTATCCACATTGACGTAACAAACGCTTACTTTCCTTATAAAGCGCTCACGAAAGTTGGAGAAATTCGCTCGAATTGTATCGTTAAATAGAACAATGCGAACCATTGAAAACGAGTGGGTAAAGATTTACATCTGAACGAGAAGCAGTGGTCTTCATTGTGTGCGGGTTCCCAGCGGCCTCCAGGACGAACGCGGAGACACGACAATATTCTATGCGATATCGAGTATCGATGCAGCCGCATCTATGTATGCAAAGACACGCGCGGTGTACCGGGAACCGATATCCCGATAAGGCGGTACCGATCGTACATTACGCTTATCCAGGCGCTGTTGGTGCGCCTAGCGCCTATACATTTTACTCAGCATCTTCCTATGTAATGAATACCTCGCCGACACGTAATTGGCTAGCGCAACCCTGCTAGAACTCGTAAACGGTCCTATTTGCCTATGCCGATAAATGCGCTTGCACGCTACCGGACGGATGGCAAGAATGCTACAGCTGCGTCCAAAACAATGCTCACGATTCCACATTCTGAAATACTTGATAGATATTAGATGCCTCGCAAACGCTGTCCAAGTTTGCAGTTATTACCTTTTTGCTTCCAATGCTCTGCAGTTTTGCAAAAATCAAGCATACAATACCTCTTCGGCAAGAAATCCATTATATCCATAAACAAGGCTACTTCGGAGAAACGTATTTTTTGTGTACATCTAATCTAGCTGTCCATGCCATGTATCTGTTGCTCGGCCCGGGAAATGCCCACAAAAGCTGGTCCCGTTCTAAGAGTGCTTGCGGTAATCGCTGTCGGCATCAGTCTCAGTTGCGATCACCGCTCAATTAATCTCTTTTTCTCTCGAATCCATTGTCTTCCCTGTTTATCAGTCTTACATGCCGTTTGTGTGTCATATTAACGGTGAGCGTGATGCAACTCTTCGTGTGACAACGTTGCAGCATTTTTTGCGGTGCGTTCGATCATTGTCGTAATTGGATTTTTGTGTTGGATACCGTTTGAACTCTGAACATCTATTCCGTAAGCGGCGCCAAGCTCTAATGGTTAATCATGCTTGGAAATACTGCAGTGAATTACGGCTGCTATTTTCGTATTTTGCCGGTGTCATGGCTCGTGCTATTTTGCTTTTTTGTTACTGTTTATCGCAACGACCAGTTCGCCGAAGCATTTAGTTTTGTTTTCAAATAATGGCGTCTTCTCGTACTTTAACGAACGAAAGTTTCTCGCATTCGAGCCCAATAATGGTCGTATATCACCTCACGTATTGTTAGAAAGTATTTCAAGCAAAAGTCGTAACTTGGCTATGCCATTATTTATGTGCTGCATAAATTTAACGTTTAATGCTTTCCAATATAATTGCACTATTATCAAAAACAGTGGTAATAAAATATTGCCTTCATTGAAATTTTAGGCTTTCACTTTCTCAACAAAGTCTTGAGCTAGGTTTGGGTTTCTACTATGTAACAAAGGTATTGTTGCATCTAAAGTTTCTCAGAGATAAATTACATATTCTTGTGTAACTCTTACACGGAAAATAGCCGTTGTCAGGTGTGTTCCGTCGTTTTGAACAACGGTCATTAGTTGATTCTTCCGCTAACTGCGATACTATGGTGCAAAACTTGTTCTGGGCACATGCGTAATGGGCGATCGGGCGTATCGGAACCCCAGCACGCATGTGCGTCGTAAATTGCCCATCGAAGACTTGCACAGCGAAACACAGATAATATCGTTTCACGCCTGATAAAATCGTTTTGTGAATATCTCAATTATAACATTGTTGCATTCTTTAGATAAAAATACTTTGAATCTGTTGCACCTTTAGTAAAATTGTCTTGGTTTTATTTACGTTCTTTATTTTGAGATAGGAAATCATCAAATAACTCATCCCGCTCTATGTAAAGCGAGAGGGAGTGTTAGGCTTTTATTGACTAAAGCTCACCTGTATTTTTAAGTTGCACATTGCGTACCAAGAACACATTAATTCCGCAGTTATCATAGCTCTAACATATAATATCCTTGTTATGCCTTTTAAGTTTTTTAGCACACTAATATTATGTAATCGAAAGTTTATTGTTACTTCTTCACGCTTGACCATATTTAGATTTGGTTAATATTGGCACACGGGTAGACAATATCCTGGAATAACACATAACTTTTGTCCTTTACGTGGGTGAAGCCGCTGGCAGCAGCTAATCTATTTAGTTAGTTTGTTAGCCCATTTATGTCTCACTGCTGGGCGAAGGCCTCCCTCTCCCAAGCTAATTTATCTATGAAACTTTAATTATGTTATGTTAATTTTAATGTTTGCTTCTAAATTAATTAATCGTTTTGTTTTTCACGATGTTATTTGTAGAAAGTTCAATACTGTCAATATATTAAATTGGCGAAGCGTTCTGATCACGATAAGACCCGCTCACAGGCCAATCCCTCGATGCAATAAGAAACCGACTTTAATTTCTATCGTGACAGGCCGCGCTATTCCCTTCTTATTAATTGATTAGATCGCTTACAACATTGCTTAGTTTAAAACAATTGTTAATAACAATCGGCAATGTATCGCCTTTATTACTTTGTATGATTCCTAGCGATCACGTTTTATTATAATTCTCTGCTACAGTTCAGTTTTCTGCAATGTTTCCTGGTAATGTATCTTATCTTGCCCTGGAGTCATTGAATGGAATATTAAAACCAGTAGCAGATTGGTTACGGCTGATTTTGTATTAGATTATGTTTCCTATAGACTAAGCGGTCGTGACTCTGTAGGTTGTATATAATTTTTCCTTCTCGGCTGTATTAGGTGTGTTGTAACATGTACACAGTAATGGATGTCAATAAAAAGCTTTGACGGTTATTGATAGTGTTACAATGTAATGTCGATGATGTTCTTAGAACTAAAGTGACATATGGAGAGCATTAGTTTATCGCTTATGTTATTGTTGATAGTGAATTTTCGTAAATATTTTGCTTAGAGTTATGGTGCGTTTGTCTCTACATTTTTTCTGTCTTTCTTTAGAGTTAAGAAAAGACCATTCCTTCCCACCATCCTTTTTCGCGACGGAAGAAAATTTATGTTCGAAACTTCGAACAATGTAAACGTTATATTGGTCTATTTAATCCCACAAATCGACTTTGATTCAAGTACTGTTACAGCGAATTCCTTGTCTATGATAATATTGCAAGTTCCAAGTTGAGCTAAGCATAGGGGGGCTGTCTATCTTTGCTAGGGAGATCAGGTTTTTGCCATGAAGTAATGTTATCACTTCTCAGATGAAGGTTACCGCCCATCCACTTAAAATAATAACTAAGTCAATATCCATGAAAAAATATGGGAAAGGCGTGAATCTAATGGCATCGCTGTAGGTATATGCAATATAAAGTGCAAATTCTTGATCTTAATACCATCGTAACTCGTCTACAATAAAGAGGAAAACTATTACC
This sequence comes from Mythimna albipuncta, assembly GCA_929112965.1. Lineage (NCBI taxonomy): Eukaryota > Metazoa > Arthropoda > Insecta > Lepidoptera > Noctuidae > Mythimna > Mythimna albipuncta. The sequence continues at coordinate 9,979,088 of OV815973.1, forward strand.
GGTATCCATTACATTACTGTTGGTTCATATTAAGTGCAGTAATGTAATAGTTTTATGTGTTCTAATCGCACTGTTAATAATAACTGACACATTAGCGGATCGGTAAATATAGGCGTCATAAAGTTCTAAGAATGAGACTAGGTTTACAGGCCTCACAAATTGCTATCGCCCCCGGTGGTTCTACGTGTTGGAGTAATTCAATGAGCAGTCTTTACACTGTATCATTATGTATTATAAAACTGTTCCTGATTTGCTTCCAGCTGTCTATACGTTCCGGTTATTATCGTAAACGGTTGCAGTTGTTTTGTGGTCATACCGAATTAGTTATACGCGCTTAGAACGCGTAGTAGACCAGTGTCGATAATTTTTAAAACAAAAAAAACGAATAGTAGGATGAAACCCATCACAAAAGGAGGAGAATATTATAAAAATGAAAGGAAAAATAATTTACGGGCGATCTGAGGTCGGGAAGGGGGTGGGGGTGACTTTTTAAGGGGAAATTACGGTTTTTCTCGATTTCCGGCAAAACTAAAAGTCCTATGGAAAAAAGTCGAATAGCAAAGTTGTAGGTAATAAAAAGATCTAAAACTTTTGTATTAACACTTTTTTCACATAACCTCAAAATTTATGTGAAAAATTCAAAAAACCATGTTTTTGGTTTTTTATTTTTATCTCTTTCAAAAAACAATATTTTATCACGAAATTTGGTGAAAACTTACCTTTTTATGTCCCAAATACGCTGTAATTTATTTGATTAGAAATATTTATTTTTTCACCTTATTTTGAATAAATATCGAAAAATTACCCTAATTTTCAATCGAAAAATCACCCGTCAAAATATCTTTTTTTTTCATAAAGTTTATATGGTGTCTGTTCGTTGAAATGTCTACTTTCCGATGGTGAAAAAAAATATATATGTTACCATAGTAAATCTTCTCAGCAAATGCAAAAAACCGAAAAAACTTATGGCCTATTTTCATATATATTTCATATATTTTAAATATATTTTAGATACATTCAAAATCTAGCCTAAAAGACATAAAAAACATAGCTAAAAATAAAATAAAAAAATTGAATATATCTGAAATATATTTGAAATGTATAATATATATATGAAAATCGGCCAAAAGTTAGTTAGTAAAAATATATTTACGATGTGTATTTTATATATCATATGGGAGTAACTAAGTTTGTTTGTGCACAATAAAGGAGATTATTATTTTTTTAATCTTCTTAGTTTTTTTGTAAACTTGTCACAATTATCTTCAAGAAACTCAACGTGCACGTGTATTTTTTTAAACGATGTTGTATACTATACTGTATTTCAAATACTGGCTAGGCTAACGGTTGTTACAGCTGCTACGAAATAATATATTAGGTATGTATGTAGTAAGACCCGGACCCGCCTAGCCCCTTCCCCACTCCTCTATGAAATACCTTTTGATGGGCTAAAATTTTTCGTAGGTCACTCAGATAAATATAAGTTATCTAAAAATAGTTATAAATAGGCATCTACGCATATAACTTAAAGAAGATTCGACTCCTTTCTCCAAATATTGTAGACGTCTTATTAAGTATTAATTTTATCAACTTATTTGTTTGTTAATTATAGTACTATATTTTGATTTGCAATTTTTTTTGTTATCTATGTAACATGTAATTTTACGTTTTTCGAGTAATTAAAGTGTAAATTTTAATAAATAGCTCTACTTTCAATATAATAATTGAAAAAAAATTTCGAATTCGAGTTTTTTTCGGTTTTTTGCATTTGCTGAGAAGATTTACTATGGTAACATATATATTTTTTTTCACCATCGGAAAGTAGACATTTCAACGAACAGACACCATATAAACTTTATAAAAAAAAAGATATTTTGACGGGTGATTTTTCGATTGAAAATTAGGGTGATTTTTCGATATTTATTCAAAATAAGGTGAAAAAATAAATATTTCTAATCAAATAAATTACAGCGTGTTTGGGACATAAAAAGGTAAGTTTTCACCAAATTTCGTGATAAAATGTTGTTTTTTGAAAGAGATAAAAATAAAAAACCAAAAACATGGTTTTTTGAATTTTTCACATAAATTTTGAGGTTATGTGAAAAAAGTGTTAATACAAAAGTTTTAGATCTTTTTATTACCTACAACTTTGCCATTCGACTTTTTTCCATAGGACTTTTAGTTTTGCCGGAAATCGAGAAAAACCGTTTTTTCCCCTTAAAAAGTCACCCCCACCCCCTTCCCGACCTCAGATCGCCCGTAAATTATTTTTCCTTTCATTTTTATAATATTCTCCTCCTTTTGTGATGGGTTTCATCCTACTATTATTATTTTTCACTTTTTATTATTTTTGAAGGCATCTACCCTGGTCTATAGCTCGGTGTAGAAACATGGGGTTGTTAGAGTAGACGAGTCAGTTTAGTGGGGTCGCGGAAATCCGATGCACAATATCAGTCGTTGTGCCTGCACTTAAGGGAGGCCTATGTGTGGACATTTTTTGGCTGAAATGATGATGATGATGAAAGTTGCATCGGTAAGAAAACAATGCAATTGCTTGGTGTGCCTAAGTATGAATGAGCAGCAAACTCATTGTTTGGCGATCAGGTTGTCATTGAATATTCTCCTTCTTCCTACCCAAAAAAAAAAAAGAAAAAACAGCTAAGATTGTACAAAAGCTTTAAAATATTTGTAATACGTGCACTTCGTTTGATCAACGTGACAATAAGGATCCCCGGAATCCGATTCTGCAGTCTTCTTTAGAATTTAAATGCACCAATTTGATGCACACTGTTTGTCGCCTGTTCATCTCATTAACTCTTTGAATGTCGTAATTAGAAACACAATAGAAAGACAATAACTTAAGACATTCGAAAGGTTAAAATGGCATTCATTTCTGATCTTTAATGCTACCTCAACTTTATGTTTACCATGAGTAAGATGCATTGTGAAGTGCATAGCGTTTATTATGGCTCTTTGAATAATGACCTCATTAAATAAAGCGGTATCAAGCAGAGGCCGCGCTTGAAAAATAAATGAACACTGATACACTAAAGACATCCCGATCCATTAATCAAACTTGACCTCTGCTGGCTTTTCAAAACGTGATCTTGAAATATTTACACTTCATACTGATGAGATAATAGGAAAGTTGCGGCCAAAGAAGGTAATAGATCAGGCGGACGTTTTGTTGTTCATGCTCTTGGATGTACAGCTTCATGTAAAACATGATCGGTCCTAGAACGACGCACAATAAATCCTATCATATCGCCGTCATTATTGTGATTTATTATTTCATCGTTTCCGTAGACCACGACTACGGAGTTGAGCAGCTTTTCCTTACAATTTCTTGGCTCGTGCTTAGAGTTAACAGAGTCTAGGAAATTGCCCTTTCGCCGGCAATCATTGCGGCTGGCTAATGCGGCGCCGCCTGTTCAAATAACACAGCAGTGGCTTCCGCGTGGCTAAGAGAAATATTTATTTTGAGAAAATTGATACTTATGTGCAGTCACTATAGTCATTAACGAGTCATGCGAACCGCAGCTTCTTTAATTTCTTTGCTGAATTTTTGCTGTTCTTAATCTTCTTCCACGCTCACGAATATTTACTTAAGCAATCTTTTACAATTTAGTTGTGTGGCGCCTGAATGTTTTTCGCCCAGTCTATTATTAGCAAACACCTGTATTAAATTATAGTCTACTGGTACAGTAGTTCTTATTACGTATTCTATTTCTCTGGGAACAGCATGTTGTCTAGATTGTTGTCATGTTTTTGTTGGTTGCGTGTCTGCGCGCGGCACGCTGTTGTTCGCAACGCGCACAGACCAGATAATGAATGTTCCACATTTTGTTCCACATTCGCGTCCACGGGTTTTATTTAGAACTGTTGCGATGCGACTCGAGTTTTCTCAAGTTTTTATTACCTACGATGTCCCTTACCGACAATTTGTCCGCATAGTATCAATTACCTACGACTTAATTAAAACGATTTGCATAGTTAAATAGAAAGTCGCAACAACTATGAACATTCCCTTAACGTTGCTTTCCATTTTGTCCCTTTTAAAGAAACTCTTGTTGCACGTTGTTATCCAGCAAGTTTAAAAACTGTTTAGTGACTACGTTTAACCTACTTGCTTAGCGTTTTCATGACGCATCGGAATTTTGTACTACATTTGAATAATCGGCCTTCACTGTCTCCTTTGACAAGAACTTCTGGAAAAACTGTTCGTCGAAAGACGAGCGATGCGACGAGAAAAAAGTAATCGTTTGTGATACGGTCGCAGTCGTGACTTCTTAATTTGGTAAACGTTACAAAGTAAATTTATTTCAAGTTTGTATCCATTCATATATTCAGATTGTTATCTATCATGTAATGTATTCACAGATTCGGTTGTATACTATTATGAATCATATTCTCCGTAAAGTTTTTATCAATATCCGAAGATTTGTTTGTCGTTTTATCTTAGTATATTTTTAACGGGCGACGTAGTATTTTTATAGAACTGGAATTTATTAATGAAGGCGTGCGTGTCGCTTGCCTTTCATCTATACTTAGGCCACACGAATGTGCTACTAAACGCGCACAAGACCTGCCATCACTGGCGCCAAGTTTAATGCGACCCCTTGCCATTACTGTGCACTCCTCTGCCAATGTTTCGCAACTAGAAATCGTTTGATCACGATCACTTATATGCGAATCACTTCCACACCAAAAAAACAAGCTGCTAAAAACATATTATTGATCCAAAAATAGATAATCTGCGTATCTAATTTAATAACTGAAATGCTTTCTGCTTTTCCCAGAAATCTTAACAACAACAATACACAAATTCTCCCGGTAATAAGGAATGAAATAGATTTAAGGAAATGCTATAGATAGTGAATTTCTCTTTTACTTTTCTCGTTTTTCTGGACAAATTGTTGGACGTAGCGACTCTATTCAATTTTTGTTTGTATATCGTCAGCTGAGTGATTAAGGTAGTTCCGTTTAAGTGTACAGTTTTGTATGGTCGGCGGGTGTGACAACAAAGGCAGTGTTACACCAAGCGTTAGCGCCGAAATTGAAAGTGAGCCAGCAAGTGCGCGTGCGTGCGTCGTCCGAGCACCACAACAATCATAAAAGAATAAATATGACAGAAGTGTAAGACCGTACGAAATTACACACGCACGGATTCGTTGTGCTACGTAATCGAGTTATGTAGCCGACCGCAAGAGCTTTAATTGAATGACCTTATAAAAAATACATACACCTGAGCGTCTAGTAAAAGCAGCACCTAGAAACAGGTAACAGTGCACATTCAAGTTTATTATAAGAAAGAAAACACGCAAACACGAGTTGCAGCACTAGTCAAGATGTTCTGATGTAAGCTTTCTTGTGATTGAGAGAGATAAGGTTTTGTATGACAAGCCGCCTCATTGAAAAGACGGTCATTCATTACAGGAGCTTACGTGAGTTCGCGATAATGATGCGTAACTACGCAGAGCCCTATATGTCTGTGACAACTAGTTTATTCCAAGAATGTGTTGATTAGATTACTGACTGCGCTGCTTTATGACATGACGGACATCTGTCATAGACGTAGATAAAGAGATTCGAAACGGAAATAAATTACTGTGATGTGCTTGATTTAGCGATGGGTCCGCTCCAACCATTTGTTATGCGAATGATGAATCTTCACGATTTAATATCACCTTAATACAAATATTTAAATAATCCGATTCACATGTCGTTTGCAGAGGAAATGCTAATTAGCTCAAGGCTTGATAAAAATCTTACGTCTATTAGATTGGATGTATAAATCTTGATATAGAAAAACTAGCTGCAGCCAACAAGCGCGTTGGGAGAACTTCATTGAATGCAAAAAAACTTAACGGTTAAGTTAAACAAAAATTTAACAAAAAATTCACTGACTGATGCATTACTGTAAAGACCTAATAAAATAGTGCGGCTAAAGACGTGACTATAAATTCTACTCGTTTAAAAACCTTAGAAAGATGTTTCCTCTTGTTTTTTTTGGTAGGACTTTTTCAAATAAATTCCGCTCAGGGTGAAGCGAAAGGAAGTGTCAGAATTACTGATTAAAACCCACCTACTGATATTCCTGTGTTGTGTTTTGCGTTGCAGGGCCGTAGTAAATGCTTCCAACAATCCTGCAGTCCTTCTTACCTCTAAATTACTATAAAATAACGATAAGTTCAATTTAATATAATAAATAAACAATATGAACGTGTTAGAAGCCGTAAGAGATAAAAGTAGAAAGCCCATAGAGAAAGGGCCCAACAAAAAGGTTGGATACTTTTTTTTACATTACCACAATACGTTACAGATTGTCGATGGAATTTGATTATTCATACGATTTCACCTATAATTTTGTGGCTAAATTATAGACTTGAATCAACTTTAACCCTAGCATTATATTCAGTCGTTTATATTGTTTTATCGTAGAGATTTTATTTAGAACAATGCGGTTGTGATAGTTACGATGCTTTTGAAGAGTATCGTGAGATTTGTCGACATTTTAAGGAGTTCCAAATATTTCATGTTCAATGGTAACAAATATTTCTATAACAGACACCAAAGTAAAAAACTGTCAAAGAAAAGTTTCACGAGGCGGCATGTTTGAGTAAATCGTTTAATACATAATGGGCTATTAATCTTTCAAATACATTTCCTTCAACCATAATGAAGCTCGAACAGCCATTATCCGCCCATTCATCGTCATTAAAATGTGAACTACTATGTGTTTACTCTACTTGTGAACGTTCAGGATTAAGCTCATATAAAACCAAACCATTTCAATTTCACACACGATTCATTACTCAAAAGCGGAGGTTGTGTAAAGCTGTGTTCGTTTTAGAACAGAAGTGGGCACGCGACTGCAAGTCGGAACTTTCTTCCGAGCGTTCAGACAGCACCTGACAAATTGCTATATAATGATAGCTAATTGATGATCGTTTTAGTATGATTTGTACTGCTCCATGTTTCTATTTTTACAAAACGATGATTGAGAAATGATTCATCAGAAGTGGTAAGCTCACTCATTTACAACTTTTTTCGTGAGCTTAGATCCAACATGCGATAAACAGATTATACAAATTGGAGATTAAAGATAAATAGCGTTAATCAATGATAATTATGACACTACTAATAATTTTGTTACGTCTATTACTGAGAGAAACACATTAACATTTAAACTCGGTACAACGATGGAGGTGTATTAAGACAAATGGTAATGGATACCAATCAAAACTCTTTGTTAGAAAGTTATTTTGACGATAGCGTGTAGATAAACACTTTAAAATAATAGTGACGCTTCCGGGTTTCAATTTAACATTCCTCATTCATTTTTATGGTCAAGACATCTGCTCGCGATGTAGTAGACAATAATAACACTCATTATCATATATTCGATCGCTTCTATTTATTAGTACTCGTTAACTGAATTTAAATTACCCACTTCATAAGAGACGTTTAAATTTAATTCTATTTGTCATTCATTCATTTCGCCAATTATTGTATGGACTAAGAATAGTATCAGTGAACTTTAGAAAGCATGTAATTAACTGATATTGGCTCTTGCAGAAACTATTGTTAGCGTATGAATCGTCATCAAAAATTCTTATTTGGTTAATATTAACATCAGAAGTAGTAATATTGCTAATTTGATAACCTGTGTGACTTTCATCTAAGAATGCGTGTAATGCGAACTAGTCGTTATCCCTTTATGTAATAGTGAGTGAAACTGATTGCTCATTGTGAGTGGAGTTATTACCATCACTGGAACTTGTGGGAACTCGTTACGAGCTACCCCGAGCACTGAACCCTTGCACCCGTTTTTCTACGCAAGTCTTGTGTGACTGCTTTTTGTCTCTATTAATTTTACTACCACTCTATCTTTGTAAGCAGTCGCTGTATATTGTGTTTTATTAACAACTCTTACACTTGTTTTTGCACTACTTGTTGCAAAATCTTCGTGGGTTTGAATAAGCAAGTGGAATTCTCGACCTCGAACTTGATTTGTATTTACAAGATCTGTATCTGTGTACAATTGAAGTTGATGATCGTTGACCTATCGTCTCAGTATTCACCTCTGCTACCCTTCGGAAGCAATACATCTTGCATTGTAGATTACTATCTAAGTGAAAGGCTGTTATTTTGAATCTCAGATACATTTACTAGAAATGGCCGATTTCTGTCGAAGATACGTGTATGCAATTTATTAGCAAGAAAATATTTCAGATAAGGATCGTTTTCAATTGGTCCCAAGTTTTGACTGATACTTGTTATACAACAGAAATAGCAATGATCGCCTGTTACTCTAACCGTAAAATTTGGCACAACAATAAGACCACTGTTTCGAATTCATAATCGACATCCAAGATCTAAATTCTGAAATAATGAACTGAGTGGTTTTAAATAGGTATATATACATCTTCGGCAGGTTCATATCTGATCTAAATTTTAAATTCACTAGTCTTCAAAGCAATGTTCGCAGCAATTAAAAAATGCTACGGTATGTAATTTTGAGTGTAGAAAATCAAAATTTCTTGCGTTACTTGTTCATTGATTTCGTCGATTAGCAACACTTTTTAAAGAATTCGCCTATACCGAATTAGCAATTTTTGAATTGAAGGAATTATATGTTAGCAATTCAAATTCTACTTAATGTAATTTGCAGACTTTGATAGGGTTTAATTAACGTTTTATTTTTAATCGTTAATAACCTATTAAAAGGTTGCGTAAGCAGGTTTTAAAGCTGTCACAAGTTTTTCATTCAAGCGTTTGTAATAAGAAATCCGATTCATAGTAGTCGATAAGTAGATAGCTGAGTGGAGTCAACCAACCAATAAAATTAACTTCTGTTATGTATCGGATAAAAAAGGTGTTCATACAGAATCCGTACTCTTACCAATTTACCGGTACATTAGCGCCGGTTACTCGATCGGTAATTATCATTAGGTTACCGTTCTTCCGCTCGGATTTCAATTATTGTTGATCATGTCACTTTTACCTTTGGTATTTTAAGGTTATACTGAACTGCGAAGTAGCCTCTGATAAACATTATTTATGTACTTACATCTTCTCCAAAAATAGTTGTGTTCTCAAATAATGTCATACTAGCGTTTGCAAGAGGCTTTGTTTGTTTAAAAGTCCGGAAAATTAAGTCTAAAATCCTATGTTCTAAATCTGTTCAGCTGTTTAAGCATTAAGGAAGACATACATGCTTACAAAATTACACAAGCACCTACAAACTTTTGCTTTTATAATATTAGTGTGATTATTATAGTAAAAATCAATATTAATGTTACTTTAAAAAAATATATATTCGTTATTGATTTAAACAATGAACGTAGACCGACAATCATAAATGACGTAGAAAACCATGACCATGCACTAGAAGATAGGGCAGCTAACCTAAGCATTCTTTTATTTTTTTTTGCAGCAGAAAACTGACCACTTTAAACAATGCGGCTGCGTCGATACCGCAAACACTTTTTTGCTAACTTTCTTACTTTATTTAGAGTTATTGTCGCTAAAAGTCTTAGTTTCTTTTCAATGATTATATTGTACACAAGCACGTAAAAGAAAACTACAAGAAAAGTAAGTCGATGCCGTCCTATCAATATAAAAATCTCAACGCCTCCCGCCGGCGTGTTTAATGAACAGCCTTTTAAAGATAAATTTATGTCTTCATAACTTTATTACTTAGCAGGATTCTGTAAATCAAGAGGATATATAGAATGTTTAGCATAAGCATAGCATAATCAGCTTTATAATGTTCTTCCTATTGTCCTCTTTAGGGGAGAAAATGGGCCGTAGTCCATCACGCAGGCCCAATGCGGGTAGCTAAACAGCTCCGTTGTAAACTCTCTTGTGTTCTTGGAGGTAGATGAAGCTGAAATAGAGTCCCTTATCTTACAGTTAAGGAACGACTGCGCTATTGGATGGGACGGTATATCGCCTTTCTTATTAAAAAACTGTCGCCACGCACTGATACCGCCACTTACTTTCATATACAACCGCTGTTTGCAATTGGGAGTGTTCCCGGATGCTCTTAAAAAGGCTTTAGTCCATCCTATACACAAGGGTGGGTGCAGAAACTGTGTAAATAATTATAGGCCTATATCAGTTTTACCGACACTCTCAAAGATCCTTGAAAGAATCTTAAACAACCGTCTCAGGACCTTTTTAAGTAAATATAAAATCATAGCTGATAACCAGTATGGCTTTCGAGCTGGTGTTTCAACAGAAGACGCTGTGCTGGGATTGACACAAGAGGTAGCCAGAAATTTAGACAAGAAGTCGAAATGTTTAGGTATATTCTTAGACCTTTCTAAGGCATTTGACACAGTTTCTGTCCCCATCCTTATCTCAAAATTAGAACACTTAGGTGTACGTGGCGTGTCACTTGAAATGTTCAAAAACTATCTCAGCAATCGTACTCAGAGTGTTAAAATTGACACCCACCTCAGTAAAGAGGAGTCTATTACATTCGGCGTCCCTCAGGGCAGCGTATTGGGCCCCACCCTCTTTCTGATCTATGTTAACGACCTCTGTAACATGAACCTTCCTCACACTAAGATATATACATATGCTGATGACACTGCAATCTTAGTTCGGGGATCTACTTGGGATACTATTAAATCCATAGCTGAGTCGGCTTTGACGGCAATAATGAAATGGCTAAATTTAAATCTCCTAACTTTAAACATAGACAAAACTTGCTTCATCCCTTTTGCAATTAGGAGAAAAACTGCACCGTCACAAAGTTTTTCAATTACTGCTCACTCATGCCTGAACCAATCAGCCTCTTGCTGTTGTCCTGCACTCACTAGAAGTGAAAACGTAAAATATCTAGGTGTTTATATAGATGACGGACTTACATGGAAAAAGCAACTAGAGGCTGTCACAACTAGAACTCTGCGGCTCATTCATATATTTAAATCCCTCCGAAACTCCGCTAATGCCGATATTTTAAAAATGATTTATTACGCACTATGCCAATCGGCCATAGGATATTGCATCCCTGTGTGGGGTGCTGCTACGAAAGGCTACATCCTGAAGGCAGAGAGAGCACAAAGAGCGGTCCTAAAAGTAATGACAAGGAAGCCTCATAGATACCCAACGACGCAATTGTACGCAGACTGCAAGGTTCTTACAGTTCGACAACTCTTTGTGCTTCAATCTGTTCTAAGGATCCATCGCAATCTTCCTCCGTCCAACCCTAAAAAGCGTACAAACCTTCCCACAGGCACCCAACATAAGACCAACTTCGCAAAGCACCAGTATTACGTAATCAGCGTTTACATCTACAAAAAAATCCATAAAAAAATTAATATTTTAGACCTCAACAAACACAACTTAAAACTAAAAGTAACAGAATGGCTACTAAAACAGGACTATTCCGAAACCGAGACTTTACTCACCTACATAACTTAAAAAGTATATTAATAAACATATTCAATCATCTCCATGCTCACATATTCTTAAACTCCTGCATCCACACATTCGCACAATCAACTCCCCCACTCACTCACTCACTCACACACATACACAAACACACACTTACATCCATTCTCATTCTAAAATATACATACTTAATATAGAAACCTACAGTTAATTATAACTTCTTTTCTTTTTTTTTTTTTTTTCCACTCAGCAGATAAATCGACACCGTCCACTTTTGTAACATACCTTTTAGAATGAAATCGCGAAAATACTGTCCCTTAAGACACAGGATAACCTAGTTTAAGGGACAGAGTTTAATTTACTGTATACAGATTTCTGAAACATCTAAAGGTTTTGTAATATTGTATGTTTCTTGTAGGAAAACCTGTCACATAGATATAAGTTTCTGTAAGTTTTGGGAAATAAAGATATTTATTATTTATTTATTTATTATTATTTAGCTATCACGTTTAATTCAAGCAAATTGCTAAGAAAGTAATAAACATATCAAGAGTCAAATTAGATTCATTCCAAATCAAATTACAAGAAGAGTTCACAATAAATTCTGCGTAATTGGCAATGTAAACGTAGAAATTGTACGTCAGAGTAAGAAGAAAGTCCCTCATTCGCAATTCAATCTGGCGCAATCTTTATTCGATCATATGTCAGTAGGCTGAGGTTCTCACATACATATTTATGTCTATTATCTGTAGATGTAAGACTTGCGAGTAAGGTACGAAAACTATCCTGTCATCAAATCAGCATCGGCTGTCATCCTGTGGTTGTTACCCAGCAATTTTGTACGTGCCATGCATCATATTCGCAGGTTAATCGTAGGTTACTTGTTTCCAGCGCAGTATGTAGGTTGCAGCGCATTGTAGGTCAATGGAACGCGGCACGCGCTGCGCTTTCCTGCAGTTGTCTTATGCAGATGAGAATTTACTTATTAACCCCACGAGTTTATTCGCTATATTATTTGCGGCTTTTAGATATTGACAAATTCATTTGCTTGAAGTAACTTTCTATTAATTTTTTTCTGTTAAGTGATCAGTCAAACCTATGATTTTCTATGCAGTTTAAGTTTGTGACAGTTATTATCTACGAGTATATACCTACTTACGGCGCAAATTAAAGAAAAAAAAACCGGCCAAGTGCGAGTCGGACTCGCCCATGAAGGGTTCCGTAGCAGCAAGTAACATAATATTAAAGTTCTTGTAATGTGTTGTAACTTTGATCGATGTTTTAATAATAGTGTATTTTTTTCGGTTTATGACGCATTAAAAAAAAACTACTTACTGGATTTCGTTCAAACCAATTTTCGTTGGTAGTTTTTATAGAAATGTACATCATATATTTTTTTTAGTTTTATCATTCTCTTATCTTAGAAGTTAGAGGGGGGGGGACACACATTTTACCACTTTGGAAGTGTCTCTCGCGCAAACTATTCAGTTTAGAAAAAAATGATGTTAGAAACCTCAGTATCATTTTTGAAGACCTATCCATAGATACCCCACACGCATGGGTTTGATGAAAAAAAAAAATTGAGTTTCAGTTCTATGTATGGGGACCCCCAAAATTTATTGCTTTTTTTCTATTTTTGTGTGAAAATCTTAATGCGGTTCACGGAATACATCTACTTACAAAGTTTCAACAGTATAGCTCTTACAGTTTCGGAAAAAAGTGGCTGTGACATACGGACGGACGGACAGACAGACAGACAGACAGACAGACAGACAGACAGACAGACATGACGAATCTATAAGGGTTCCGTTTTTTGCCATTTGGCTACGGAACCCTAAAAATGTAATAACAATAATATGTCTTAAAATATTACTGAAGACTTATTTCGACAATAATGTTCCAATGTATTTAAAGGTGTAATTGAAACTAGACTAACAATATTGGCCTTAAACGTCGATATTAAAGTTTTAGTTAAAAAGGCAATTGTCTCGCAGGCGATATAAGCTTTGAACAATGAGAATGGTAGAAAAATCTGAACCGAATCCAATTGTACACTTCCGTTCCCAGACATTTCTAGACCAATCGAAGAAACAATAAAAGGAAAGCTTGTAATTATCGGCTCTGTTGCCCATTACACGTCGCTGCAATTTCTTCCGAAAACAAGGGGCGTTATCCGGCCAAATCGTGCCTATATCAGAAGATGATTTGTTCAATAGCCTACTTGCATTCAACTGCCAATGCCTTTGCAATTCATTGAAGCGATTTAGCTACGTTTACACGTCCCCGATAAACATCTACGTGTATTGTTTTCTCATTTAGTAACTTTAAATCATTACGTTCAAGGCAATCCAATTTTCTATCGAATGATCGCTTGAACGATTTACTTTCTTCTTGTTTAGCTTTAATCTGATCTCTGAGATATTTATCGTCAGTAATCACTTCAAAAATGTTGGCTTGTTTGACCCTTACGGTGTTATAGCGGTAATGTTATTGTTTATCACGATGTACGTAAAGGTCGGGTGTTACAAGTGCATCAGTAATTTGGCCAATGTTTTTGTAGCGTTTAAAGTTAGACTCCTGAAAATGTACCGGAATATTGTACGAGTCAACGGAAACTATTGGTAAAAACGTTTACGGTTCACTTGACATGGGCTGCACATCGGAGGCACCTGTTAGCACATCTAGGTCAGTTTTTGTTCCTCGTTTTCACTATCCAAACAAACGCTGATCTACGTCACTTTTCGTCGTGAGCACAAACGTCTTCATGTTTAATTATCTGAGAAGCAAGAATGTCATTCCGGTCATGTAATTTTTTGTACAATTGTGCATTTCTCATGAGTTAATATTGCTTTTAAGTGTTGTAATGTTTAATTTTATCGTTGTTTGTGTATGTATTTATTTTAATAGTGTGTTGCTATGAATGAAAGTGTTTCTATTACGTTTTTCTTTATTCATGAACCCATTATGTTTTTTGTTTCTCTCATTGTTATCGCGTAAAATAGTGGTGGTTACAAATTTCGCACATCATTTTGCCGTTTCTTCTTATGTTAGTACGTTGCGTGGTTTAGTTGGGCGTGACGCACCGTTTTGTCGGCTGCTCTTGCCGATACGGTCTACATGCGCTTGAGCATCCGTCGACTAACCCCTGCTTTTGGCTTCAAGTTTTCTTCTTCCATGGGGAAAGCTATCGATTTCTTGCCTGTATTATATATCAAATCATCATGCTTTCTTTTACTTACTTGCATCAATTCTATGTTAAACTATGTAGATAATTCATTGCATACAAAGCATGTAACCACACAAGTGTGAAAGCGTTGATTTACAACAATTATAAAAGCTAATTAGTTATTACATCATGGTTGTTTTTGTTCGTTATTATTCTTTTATATTTTCATGTTTAAATCCTGTTAAGTTTTTCAGTGATGTTCCCACGAGCTATTGACTATTCAATTGTGAATGGGTATCGTGGAAGGCTTTTACATCAATAATAATTATTCAAATTGTGTAATAATACTGTCGGCAACCTTTCTTTTTCCATGAACATTACAAATGACTATGTTATCAAGATTATGTATAATGTGTTGTTTAAGCAATTATTTTAAGTGCTTCCGGATAATTCGCACAGTATAATGCGAAAAGACGTAACATAATTAGATTTTATAATCCAAACCGTTTTCTAGTTCCCATTTCTTGTTATTTCTCAGCGTAAATATAGTTAGAGGCTATCAAATTAATATTATAATGGCGAAAGTTTCACGCTCAAACGATTGAATTGACGAATTTTCTTTTTTAAATGATATAAACTAGTCTTTGAGTGCAATCCCACTTAATAGTAAACAGTGATGCAACCGATGATTGTGCGGCGCACTGGTTTATTAAGAGCCTATTCAATTGAGCCTTGCAGACACTTAAATTATAATCCGCGAAGACCGCAGCAAGCAAATTGTTCCAGTCCTTCGATGTATGCGGTATAAAAGACGAGACGAAACGCTTAGTTCGGATCGTGGGGTTTCAACATCGTATTTAATTGTGGATGCGCGCCGTACGTCGCGTTTTGTATAAAATTAAACGAACATGTAGACCATGTCCTAAAATAGCACGCAGGATACTTCTTACCTCAGTAACGACTGAACGCCCTGGGGATAATTTTATGCTTTACTCGGGTGAAGCCACTGGCAGAAGCTAGTAATTAAGAATAATGCTCATCATCATCTTCCTGCCCTTGTTCCGTTTTATTTGGGGTCGGCGCAACACGTTCTGTTCTGTCACTCGTCACGCTATCACTAACTCCCTTTTCTTTCATATCGCTTCTCACACAATCCATCCATCTTTTCTTTGGCCTCCCTCTTCCCTTCCACATATAAACTCATAATTAAGATAATAATGATCATCATCATTATCTTAATTTCAACCGATATCCATTGTTGGACATAGGTCTATTTTTGTATAGTGGACCCCAAACTAGGTAAAGTCTGTATCTTGAAGATCTGAGTTGTGATAACATTGAATTACAATTACAATTTCATGTTGTCGGGCGGATGTTCTAAATGGGCTTATAATATTCAGTAAGAACTGTAATCACGTACACCAAAGAAGCAGCAAAGAAATTTCAATGAAGCAAAGACATTTGAATGATCTAGTCCTATTGAGACTGAGAGTACTTTTCTAGGTCTCGTCGGTATTATATCTTTTGACCAAGATATTGCTTTATTAGAATACTGTACAGAAACGAATCGAATGACAATAGTCCAAGACAAAAACTTTATCAAATTTCATTTCGGTAACTGTAAAATCAAACGCGTCAAAGTTAATGTCATCTCGGTTTCACGTTCTAATATTAATAAATTCAACTTTGTCGAGACTATTTTGTTTCGTTACAATAGTTACGTCTTTGCATTAAGCGGTACTCAAAACGGTATTACAGTTAGCGATGCAATTGAAACGCTCACCGAAGTGGGATCTACAGGCACGACCACAGCCCAGTTCTGAGTGAAATGCAAGGTCGGGAACTGCCGAGTTATTGTGTTTATAAATTTTTTGTCATGCATCTCACCGAGTTGTATTGTTGCAAACAACTGAACTGCTCCATTGAGACAGATATGCCGTGCGATATTCCACTCGGAAACGCTTCTTTTTTCATCATCTTCCGTGATGGTTGACGACGAAAGCCCCACTTATTCTGACGCAAATATGTGTTGCAGCAGCGATTAACCACGATATGCATCAGTATGTAACGTTAATTAGATTCTTGTTAATATTCATCTTTCATTGTAGACAATAATAAATTCTAATTACAACACTGAATATTTTGCTCTTAGGAAATCATGTCGGTATAAATTGTGTCGTTTATTTTTGCTTTAGTCTTCTTCTTTTCGTGTCGATGGTCTCAAACTATACTTCTTTTGACCAATATTTGGCAACCTGTACAGCTCTATTTTTGGCCTCGTATAGATCCCGAAAACTGCAGGTTGTTACGCAGGATGGGCAGCATAGCAGGTGGCGCATGTCTTGTGGAGAGGCTCTACACTGGCACTGTGTTAGTGATGGGTCGAGGAAACCCCATTTGGCCAGATTTATTTTTTAGCGGCCAGCTTGGGTTCGCAGTCGGTTTAGAGATTTCCAAATTGGCTACTGTAGTTCGTGTCCAGGTGGAAGAAGTTCCGATGGGGTGATAAAAAGTGGAGGAGTTGGATGTTTCTGCCTCAAAAGCGCGCATCTCTCGTCCTCTGCGCTGTCTTTCGAAGAGGTCGTAAATCGCATATAACTTTTACAGCTCTTTAAACGTGTAAGTATTAGTTGAAGTTTATGCAAAGGGTGACGTTCGTCGCGTTCCTGTTTACTTTTCTCGATGCGGCTGGCTAGTATGGCTGCTTTAGTAATTTTCCCTGGAGTTTTTTTTTTGAAAGCTTTGGATGAAGCGAGAGGCAGAGTCCAACTTTTACTGACTAAAATCTACCGTTCCTTGAAGAAAGATTCATATTTCGAGCAACCCCGCAATTCTTCCCTGGGTTTTGCCAACATGACCTCATCACGTGTTGATTTCCGAAAGGTAAACCCGTGGTACTGGAACGCAAAGAACACAAGAAGAAAATAGGTGTGGTTTTAGTCAGTAAAAGTCTGACACGCCCTCTCGCTCCTCTCTACAGTAGAAGAATTTATTAGATGATTTCCCACCTCAAAAAACTAAATGAACCCTTCTCTGGGTTTTGAGTGTAGTTTAAAATCGTATTTAGCTTGCTGCCAATAGCTTGGCATCAGGCTATACGGTTCAAGGCGACGACTTACGGAGTGGCTGTGGTTTGCTTTAAATCCGAAGTGGAAATGAGCTAGCAGTTAGTATTCCCTCCTGGCTGAAACCGCAAATCGTCGGGGGGAGACGGTCTTTATAGTCGTATTCTGTAATAGCTTTGAGTTTCCGCCGCGGATGGTTGATGTCTTCACCTGTCGCATGCCGTTACATATTCATGGATGTGTTATTACTTAATATTGCGGGTCGTAAACATGTTTGAGCAATATCAACATAAGCATATGGGAAGTTTTCATTTTTACTGATAATCGACCAGTACAATAGTGTAGATGTATTTTGTATACAAAATACGCCTCCATCCATTGATATAAAAGGAGAAACAGATTGACTTACATATCAACGCACAGTCAATACTACAGGGTCAAGAGCATGAAATTTTGCCCAAGGTTTCCTTTTAGGACACAAACAAGCATTAACAGAGGTTTTTTTTTACACGCGGGCATTTTAATAGAGAAATGTGGAGGCTACGATCATTTCTTTATTAGTAATATCAATGGATCCCTCATACTTTATTTCAAATTGTATTTGTATTTTTGTGCATGTATTTTTTCTGTAGAAGAAAAGTAAAATAATATATTATTAAGTATTAACCAATTTACACTTGTTTAGTCGTTTTTGCGCAGGGTCTTGTTCAAAGTAAGCGTTTTACGTGCGACTATTTCATACTGTGTCGTAAAGCACTAGGTGTGCAGCTTGGTGTTTGCTTTCCGTATTAGGACTCTAAGCTGACTTTAAATACTCATTGTATGTAAATTCAAAGTAAACATCGTTGTTAAGCTACTATATTTTCTTCATCAAACTGTTTGCTTACCTAGAGGATAGCATAGTTATTTTGGTTGTATCTGGTGTGTTATGTTGCTTATTATATCTTTTATTATATTTATATAGTAGAAAGAAAAATGAGTAAAATCTACAGATAAATTAGAGTACGTAGTAAGTGATAAAGATTGTAATCTATCCCTAATAGACAGCTAGGAACAATTGGAATGCAGAAAAAAAAATATTATACGGTTTTCCGTGCAATTTTACTAGCTGACTCGGCAAACGTTGTTTAACCATATAAATTGTATCAAAGAAAAAAAATGGAGAGGTAGAAAGGAAAAATAGCCATAGCCTACGACCTATTCTCAAACCTATAGAATAAAATTGAAAAAAAAAAAAAAATTAAATTGTCGGAAGCAAACATTGTAACTCTAGATTTTTTTATGTTACGTGTATTTATTTAGATGGATAACAAATTACATAATATATATATTGCCTTCAGGGAATTCACTTGGTTCATAATGACTCATTTATGGTGTTCCCCGGGTCTATAAACGCATTAAAATTGTTGTACTAAATATTACTATTACATTTTAGTACTTCTATCTCTATTATTTTCGCATCAACTTCTATGTTTTACATTCGTTTCATATGTTTTGATATCAAGTTAAATGGGATTATTATTTGTACAGGATACGTTTATTACGGATATTAATAAAGTTTATACCGCAGATAAAGTTCTAATTCAAAACTTGATTGCGTCAATTTCTTGATGTTACAGTTATTCTACTTTATTACAGAAAAATACTGCAATTTTATAATAAGTTACAGTAATTAAAACTTTGATTACGCAAACGATTGCGTAGTTTCTTTAGGGTTTATCTTAATTTCATTACTTTGGCATCAAGATTACCTTTCTCAAGAAACTACCCCATTTCTAGTTCTATTTCTAGTTAGCCTATATTATCCCACTGTTGGGCTTCCCTCTCTTTTTGACACACACGTCTGTTCTTTGCCATTGTGGATCAGTCGCTTCGGTAAGGATTAATTTTAGTAACCGGAGGAACTTCTTTAAGAGGCTGCTTTTCCACTCGCCTATCGTCAACATCTAACGAAATCCAACGCGATGTTTGACGAAAAGGCAACGAAAAATGAGAGATATTTATTTACTTATAACTTTATTGCACACCTTAGCTAACGCCTAACAACACCACCTGACACCACCGAGCCTACGTTTAAGTTACTCTTTGAGGAAAAAAAAACCTTGATCATTCAAAATATTTGCAGAAACTTCAATTATAATAAATACCAAGTAAGTAGGTACTTATACGTAACTACTTGAACACAACCAGTTCCGTATACTCGCTAACATATTCCCCATACTGCCTGTTAGTATAACGACCCGATTTATATGGAGTTGAATTAACCGCCCATTTCGTTCCCAAGTCTTCACTATTGACGCAGATTTATGATGCAACTGATTGGAAATTCGCTACAACTTATTGTATATGTCGTGCATTGAAGAATATGGTAAAAGCTTCGCGAAAAGCGTAGTGAATGGACTGTTGTGTCTTGTTAAAATGATGTTAGAAATCTTTCTTGTTCATTTTTAATAAAGAAAAGATTTATTGAGCGTTCATTCTATCCAACGTTTTATTACATAATCAGTATTTTATGTTATCCCTGCTGTTCATGGGGTGAAAACCCAGTGATTTGTGATGCAGATTACCCTATAACAGAAACCAGCTCCCCACATTCAATTGGCTCAAAAATGTTCTTGTAAGTTATTTGAAAATTTGTTTACTTATAAGGTCTGTTTTTGTAATCAGAAATAAATGAAGATTTTTATTATTATTTTATAAGAAAGTAAAAAAAAAATGCGATGAAATATAAAGCACACAATCAATCTAAAGCGCATAATTATCAAAGCGCATAATTAATTAGCACAAGCGTAAAGGAAGAAATACATAATTATTAAAATTCATAGAAGGATGTAAACGCTTTGGTGGTCCTTGGTTACGACGGGAAGCTATTGCAATAAAATTATATCGATAATTGAAAACGTTGGTGGTCTCCAATTTGAAAATTACGTTTCCTCCCACAAATTAATGCATATTAGGAGCTTAGAATTTGTTTTTTTTTTTCAGAGTTTTAAATCCCTCAGCTTAGCTTGCGCTTTTTTTCCAGAAAGAGGGCTTTTCCTTTCCTGTAATTAAAAAGTATTTGTGATAATACTCGTATGTTAATAGTAACTATTCTAGTACCTGTAGCTGTCTGAATAACAAATATTTTTTTTACTCAATTTGAAAATTACGTTTCCTCCCACAAATTAATGTATATTAGGTTAGAATTTGTTTTTTTTTTTCCAGAGCTTTAAATCTCTCAGCTTAGCTTGCGCTTTTTTCAGAAAGGGGACATTTCCTTTTGTAATTAAAAAG